>CM061557.1:160069147-170069147 GCA_030864225.1 Capsicum baccatum var. pendulum | reverse complement strand
CAAGCCTATGATATTTGATGCACATTGATTGGAACATCTCTTCTGATTGTGAGTGTCTTTTGACTGTCCCTACATTAACATGCATTATTTCATATTAATGATTTGGGACTTCTTTATTATAAGGGAACTTGAGTTATATTGCTAGCTATTTGCTTGTTTCGGGCAGTGTAACTTGTACATATACGTCGTTGCCTGTTTCTAATGTAATGCCATACCTTGATCCCATTGTGTCATATTATTTTACGTCATGTTTATACACATTTGTCTTTAAAAAGTGAGATTCTAGGGGGTGTTGTGATTTGACCTTTAAGTGTTGATTGACTGCCCTGAATAGCTTAGATTTGCCTAGTTAAGCATCGTGTTTAGTTTAGTTTTGTTTTGTTGTATTTTATTTCTTGAGGAAATGTAAACATTACAAGTGGAGGGTGTTGATGTGCTATAGAAATATAGCACTTATGATGCTTAAAACGAGGAAAATATGCAAGTTTCTGAGGTTGTTTTGTTAGATATGACGTATTTTGGGTATGTGTTGTAGGATATAATGTTTTGTATGCATAGTTCGTGAAAAAAAATGAAAAAGGTGATATTGGATAATTATGGGAGAAATTATGGATGTTCGGGACACTTTCCAGATTGTTCATGACCAAAACATGTGCGGGAATTGAAGAAGTGCTTAAAAACTAACTTTCGGTACATGATAGGTTAACATGCGGACAACATGTAGTACATGTGGTCCACATGTTGGCAAAGTATGTGTCAGAATCCAAAATCACGAGAGTTAAACTACAGGATTTTTTAGTCTGGGAACACGTGATCACTACATGTGCCAACCCTACAGGCCGCATGTACCATATATGCCCGAGGCTAGGGCGTATGTAGGGACCACAAGACTGACCCTTTTTACTCTTATTTTGTTTGGTATTTGATTTTAGGGCTTTCTCATGTACTATAAATACCCCTTATGTGTTGTTAGTCAAATTTACACACTCTTGATAATTGTAAACATAATTTTATTTTGAGATTCGATTTTGGTCTTGGATTTCTCTTATATTGACTTTGGTTGAGTAATTCAGTTACAGTTTTGGGTTTTTTACTTTTTCTTAATGTGATTTAATGTTATGCTTCCAATCATGAATGTTGTTGATTACTTCACAAGCATGAGAGTCTAAAAACCCTTTGCTAGGGTTGTGGAAACCCTGGCAGATTGACAAAGTAGGGAAAGTTCTATTGTTGTTCGGAACTGATACCCATGCATGCATTATTTATATTCACTTTAAAAGTTATCTTAGCGGTTGCAAAATTTAGGATCCCGCCTAGATTATTGCTACTTACTCCAAAAGAATAGTAGTTACTAGGAAAAGAAAATGACAATAGTAATTTGCAGTTTAATTGTTGACCCATGCTTCTAGGTTTTATCTATGTAAGATGGTTAGATTTCATCTAATAACTAGAGACTCAAAAGGTAATAGTTAACTAGGATCAAGGTAAGTGTTAGTAAGTCGACATCCTCAGACTCAAAAGGTAAAGGAAAAAATCCTTCTGATCATCCAAAATACTATAGAAGGTAGATAAATTATCGATTATGCATGCAAAGTATCGGGTTGGTTAAACAAAGCACGATAAGCCTACGGAGTTGAGAAGCCATGGTGAACACAATCATAGTTTTCACTCATGACTGAATATAATTGAAGGTGATATTTGCTACTCAAAAACCCCAATTTACTTTTCCAGTTCATCCCTTTGATTACAACAGCTAAGAGCTACAATTCCATGTATTCCCTTAGGAATCGACCCCAACCTTTGTTTGGTTACTATATTTGGTAGTGACCGTGTAATCTTCTGAGAGGAGATGTAGCTTGGATGTCACCAATATCCAATGTAACAACCTTCACAACCTAGGAGGCAAGTCTAATAATATCAACTAAATAACGGGCCGTATAATTAAATTGCCAACTCTAAAGCCATATAGAACCACGGAAGGTCAGCTTACCTTCGAACCATGATACATTCTTGAGTAATCTAACATAGCTATTCCAGAGGGAAAACAATATACCTTGCCGCACTATGGGAAAGAAATCATCAAGTTAGGCTATATCTACTCAAGACATCGAATAACATCACAAAGAAATAAAATTTTAACTAGATAACACTAGTCTAAATAGCTACCTAGTGAGGATCAATTTCATCAAGTAATATCAATAACAATAACACTATAGTATCAATATAATTAATAGGCAGTACCATAATGAACATCAATAACAAGTACCATCCAAGTCCACAACCAGACCAATATGCTATGATAAATGGGACTCGAACCCAAATGCTACCCCCAATAGGGAGAAAAATATATATAGAGATCTACTCCATCCACTACAAAAAGAATTAAACCATGGTGTAGTCACATAATATTAAAATCAATAACAAGGAACACAATAACAAACATGAACTCATCAAGGCATATAATCATCAATAGGTATGAAAACCCTAATACACACAATGAAAGATAAATTCAAAAAAATAAGTACACCCATCATGGAGAAATCAGCAATCAAAGGATTCACATATCTACAAGAGAATAAATCTAAATGGGTCCAAACTCAAACCGACCAACTAAATCATCAACTGAGGCACTAAGCGCACTATCACTAATTGAAGATGCCATAATATCACGAGGCTAATCCAAATGAGCGAATGACTAGAAGTCCCATGCTGGGGACACTCTCTAGACCAGTAACTGATCTTTTTAAAGTATTAAAAAACTCCTAAATCTCTAATCTTTGAGAACAACATAAGCTAAGCCCAAATGGCTGGCAAACTGACACTGAGAGAAATCACTAGTATAATGTCCATCCTTCTCACAATCATATCCTAAATTAGGAACTCTAGGCTGGCAAGGTATATATTCCTACTATGTTTGATCAACTAACTCATATTGGGGCCTAAACTAATGTCTCATCTCGCCACAACCATACAAGCTCATGAACAAAAAACCAATAATACTATACTAATGGCATGGCCCATGTCTCACCACCGTAAGTACCAATATATGGTCTATTCCTGGCCCTCAAATAATCTAAAATATAAGAGAAGGGAGACCCAACTGCTATCATATGCTCCGATGCCAAAAAAAGTAGAACTGTTAGTCCTTTAACAAATCCATGCACCAAGTTTGTTTCAAAAGAATATAACATAGAAATATTGCCAGACCCACTCAAGGAACCCAATCTGGTACTTAGAAACTAGTTTAAAACCCTGATGAACACCAACTAATCCAATTCTATCCTAAGAACTAATTAATGACTCGAATGTCATCCATGGCTGTGAGGGATATGGAACCTGGCTCAAATCCCCAATGTTGAACCTCAAAGGGCTGAAGCAGTCATGAGCTTAACTAGAGCCTAAGTTGGCTCCTAAATCCTTTGGCTGACACTGAAGGTCTTCAATATCTATCTCTGACACTCTGGTCTGATGATGCACTGAAAATCTATAAATGCGTGTTGAGGTCTCATCCACATATATCGAAAAAGTTGTATCCTCCTTCATGTATAGAATAAAGTCAAAGAATATGTTTGAGGATTATAGCAATGCGGACACATGACAATGAGTCAAGAAGTAAATTTCCTAAAATATACTTGTAGCCTCTTAAAGATAGGTTAAAGTCGTCTCTGCAATGATTCGTAGGATTTTACTAAACACTTAGCTCTTGTGCTTATACACCGGTTAACCTATCTCTAATAATAATTTGTCACAACCTAATTTATTAAGTTAGGATGGTGCCTACTATAACCCACCAGTAGGAAAGCCAATCCTATTGTCTGGAACGGCTAGTAATGGACTACCCAAATATATATAAAAAAGAATGCAAAAATAGATTGAATAAGAAAATCAAATTAATAATAAAGTCCTAAAACGTGGTGGTATCAGTACAAGAGCTTCTAATAGATCAAGAGTATAAAAAGAAAATAACATGTGAATTACACTAATATAACTTATCTAAGAATACAAGATGAAGAATATTCTAGTACATAAAAGAGAGGTAAGAAATACTTCAAATGTCAGGAGCTCACTTTATGTCTTCAAACAATGGTTGCTCCGCACAACACACAAATCAATGGAGATAACGCATAAAATAATTTCCAGGCTAAAAAAGTGTAGTATGAGTACCAAACACGTGGTACTCAGTAGGAAACTGTGAATTGAGATCCAAAGATAATGCAAATACATATAACATATAAATAGAATGGAAACCACACCCACAAGTCCAGTAAACATATAACAAGTCAATGAAATAATAAGGATAACCTATTGTAAGATCCCACAAAGTTCCCTCATCATTAGAGCTTTCAAAACGAGTCACATGGAGACTAACACTTAGAAATTTAGCTAAGTGTTCAACACTTAGTTTATTTTGAATCTTCAAACTTCGGGGAATTAATTCATGAGCTTCTCGACATCCGTTTTTCAATTTTCAAGTTGTGTTACAATCGAGCAAGCTCATAGTAGATATCAGATGAGTTTCGGAATTTTTTCAGAACGCATAAGGCCATGTTTGGATTTCAAACCAATAGCAAAAAGGCTACTTTTTCCTAGTTTTAAGCATTTCAGGGTCAACTTCCAACAATCATAACTTCCTGTATTTAATGAACTGAGTGAGATACTATATATTAAATGAAAGATCTTTGAGTCTTCTTTCTAATGAAATTAGTTTCATCAAATTGTATCATCGGAGTAAAAAGTTATGATCAATTTACTTCAGCATATCAAACTAGTGACTGAGGGACAAATGTGACTTTATTTGTTTCCTTAGGGGCATTTTGGTTATTTACCATCCCTCAATTATGCTTTAAAATGGTATTCAGTTTACATTGGACCAAAATTTTGTCATTTATCTGAAAATTCTCAAGAACCAAACACATGAGCTTCTACCAAGAATTCAAGATCTCTAAAAATTCAACCGCAGGTATTCAAAAATAATTTAGGAATCATAATTCCAAGTTGAGATCTTCAAGAAACACCTATTATTTTATGAGGAGAGTTCCGAAATCACAAGTTCATCCGAATTCACAAATTTGAGGTATGTGGGGTTTGAACAAGAATAATCCTTCCGGTCTTGTGCCCAAAACTTGATTTTTATAAAGATTACATAAATTTTTATGTTGAAGTTTATACCAATTTATCTTATTTTGAGTTTATGTAATTATCCATGAATTTAGTATTTGAAGGCATTATATTTTATCTTGATATAATTTCAGTTGAGATATACATATTTTGATTTATCTTTTCCTATTAAGAATTGATGTTGTTGAATTTATTTGAAATGAGTATCGAGAATGAATTTACGGAATTTGTGATATGAATTTTGAGTTGTTGAAATATGATATTTATGTCATGAATTTATTCTCAAAATTTTAATTGAGATAAGTGAAGATTTTTGAGATGATTGTTGAGTATAAAATTTAGATATGATTTTGATGTATTAAATCTTTATATTTTGGTTTTTAAATATATGTGATGAAATTATAAGGAGATTTTGATCTGGAGTCGTGGACATGATTTTATAAGTATTTTCCAAAAGCAAAGATTGTTGTTTTGATATTGAACAAGTATGGAATTTGAGATGATATTTTGGAAGATGGAATCGTTATATTTATGTCAAGGTTGAAATTGGCTTTTTATGATATTATGATTTAGAGTTTTCCTTTATCAAATTATTTATCGAGATTTGAATTGAAATTTATATCATGATTTTTAAGTTGAAAATAGGAATCCACAATGTATTATGATTCAATTATGAGAAATATGATTTGGCCTTCATTATAGGCCCTTGAGATTATTTTGAGGTGGATTTCCTAAATGAGACTGAGCTTGTATACGGGAGTAGTATTTAGCACCGAGAGGGAGGTGTAGGTGAGCGTACCCTACTTCCCCAGAACTAAGTGCCACCGTAGGATTGAGATTTGTGGGCCTAAGGCCGAGTTTGTGATTACTGAGTTGAGGTTATACTCCTCGGAAAGAGTATGACACTCCTTTCCAACGTGGGGTTTCTTCCTTAGGAGGACAAAACGTTGGACTCCATGATAAGCTCACATGGTTTATGTAGGTTATAAGAAACTCCCATGGTGTGTGTGTATCTCTCTACTCTATCTAAGATAACTGTGTATGGTTTGAAAAATATGATTTGTGAGAAAGTTCCTTGTTTCCGAAAGATTGAAATGTTATGTTCTAAAGAGAGTTGTTTTAAGACTTGATTACTTTACAAGTTGAAACCGAGCAGAAAGTGAATTTGGAACTTATTGTAATGACTTACATGATTTATTTTACATGTATTATTCATCCATGATTTTGTTGATTTAATTCGAGCTAAGTGAGTTATTTATATCAGCATGAATAATTTTATAAACTGTGATGATATTAAGATATTATTTTATATATGCATTGCACCCCCATATGCTCGGTACATTTCCATGGTACTGACCCATATATTCGTATGTGGGCTACATTTTCTCGGAATGTAGGTACAAGGTATAGTATGCACCTTTAGATCAAGTCAGTTCGTTGTATCCAGTCAGCAGGTGATGAGTCCTTTTGATTCAAGGGCTTGAGTCAGTTATGCAGAACTAATAGTGTTGTATTTTCTTTATTCGGTCGTATTGAGTTGGGATTGTCGGGAGTCATGACCCGGCTACCTATAGTCAATACGAGTAGAGGCTTCATAGACAGTCAGTAGAAGTTGATGTATTCCATTTAAGTTTTGGTTGTAAAGGCAGAATTGTAGTCTTGTAAATTCAGTTTTGTATCGATTAGATTCAGAAAAGAGTTATTTTTTGCAAATTTATATAGATTTATACTTTTTGTTCAGTTGCTTATGAGTTATACCAGTAGAAGGGTTAGCTTGGGGTCACTTGTGACCCTAAGCACCGTGTGACATCTCGGGACCAGATTTCGGGGCGTTACACCTATCCTAATCATGTCCAAGAGACTAACATAATAAGGCTCATAAAGTATTAAGGGTTAACTATTATATTTCAACCATACTCAAAAATCTCAATACTATACCGTATAATCCTAGCCAATATACGAGTGAAGGATGAAATAAGATTATATCAATATACAAGGACAAGGAATGAATGTACAATATTAACAAAATGAAGAAAGGGATATACGGTAATACGAAAGCTATATATAGCTAGATATACATATATATAGATGTGAGGTCAACTCAAGCACAACCTTGATTATCATATCTTTAAGGACTCATTATAATCCAAACAGGATTTAGTACTAACATACTCAAGGTTTTAATCCATTTGTATCATCATGAATTAATATTTAATTGCAATGAAATTATGAGATAAAAGAGTCCAGAATCAAACCTCAAATCTCGATATAAAATAAATGACGAATCTATCATAAGATAGACATAACAATGATAATAACAATATCAATAACAACATAAGTAATAGGCTATTCCGAATAAAAAAATTCCTAGACGAGCCTAAGCGTACCCCCACCGCCCCAGGCTTGGAAGGATCAATGAACATATAGCAACACAAGGCACAGTCATCACCTATATCTGTCAGCTCGTCTGTGAGGGGTGCATTGATATACATAATGGTAGATATAGGCACATACTAGTGGTAGATGATATGCATGCAAGTATGAATGCAACCTAATCATAATATCATATTACCATCATAATAACCATCATTTTCATAACCATCATCATCATGACCATTATCATCATAATTACCCTCCGAACCTATGGGGTATATATATATATATATATAATAGGTGCACAAACTATAGCCATGGCTAAAAAGAGCATAAGTTCGTAAATCCATTGCCCGGGTGATATTTCGAGACTAAATAATTATAAAAGTGTAGAAAGGGTCAAAATATCTCATGACAGGAGTAAATAATGGTGTCAAATCATAGACTGGAATCTTTCTTGGTCAGTTCTTTAAAACATCTTTATTAGCCCTTATTATATAAATTATTCATTAAGTTAGGCAGTCATTATTGTAAAAAAATATATTTTTAGGATGAAAAGTAGGCTTTATCCCTTAATTAGGAGGAACGGTCATAAGATCATATTTTAACCAGAATCACATCATTTACCGATATAATGATCATGAATATACCAAATCCATGCATGCTAGCACCAACATTGAAACAATGGAATTATAAGTATCATATCGTATCTTTCTCCAACCCATACCGAAGAGACGTGTATATAAATATATAATCATAAACTAAAACCACATCCTTTAATATGATAAACGCTTCCCAGGTATCTAACCAATATCATAACATGAACTTTGGCCCAATAATATGTTTGGAATCATTAGAACATTAATAACCTGGCCATAGGCCCACATACATATCTTTAACTAATATCAATAATCATGCATAAATATCATATCATATCTATGATCCAGAGCGTATTCACGAGGCATAACATCTGTATAACCTATAAAGCATATCTAATCATCTCATATATAGGAGGCATCTCACTTCTAGGAGGCATAATACATCAATGAAGCATGACTCACAACTATGATGCATATCACATCTATAAGACATCTTGTATCTATAAGTCATATATCATGACTATGAGAAATATCATCTCTATAGGCCAATTATCATATCTAAGAGGAAATAACATCTCTAACGGCCAAATATCATATCAAAGAGGAAATAACATCTCTAAAGGCCTAATATCATATCTATAAGGAAAAACATAGCCATAAGCCATTAATTATTATATGGGGGAAAATATATCACAATTTACCAAGCCACAAAGTAAACTTATTCTGAAGGCTCAATAGTTTCAACTAAGCCTAGAATCCATAACTAAGTCCACTAGGACTAACACAAGTCTTAGCCTAAGTGATCCGGGCGGTCCCACTTCTATTCCTCAATTTCCATATTTAGGCAATTTATACCCCAAACTAGGCTAAGGTATCTAGTTCAACTTCTAGATGTCAGATAAGCCATAACCAATCCTAAAATAAGAACTTCATATAGAAACATGGGCATTTAAGTCAACTTTTCTCGAATTATGACTTCAAGATCACTAGACTTGCCAAACTAATGTTAATCCTACTAACCATGATTCCAACACTTAAACCACATCCCAAACCTAGCCTATGTTTACAAGCTATAATTCTATTTTTCATAAAATCCGCTCAATATCCCAAAATAATTTCAGAAGCCTTGGGACCTGTACCAAGAGCCCCCTAGCCTAAAATTGATATTCTAGATGTGATGGAGAAGTGAAATTTTCTATTTGAGGTCATTTCAACCAAATATGTGTCCAACACCCATATTCCTAATTTTCCAACTTTTCGACCATAGGTTAAAATGAGCTCAGGTGCATTAGGAGGCAAACCAAAGGTCTACCTATCTAAAATTGATATTTTAGAGCTGCTCGCGCATTGAAATTTGTATTCGATACCATTTTACTGATGTTTTTGCTCGGTGACCATTTGGAACTAGTGAAAACTTCTAAATAGGGAATTGGCTCTAAAAATCAAACGAATAGTTCCCAATCTAAAGGTTAATCACAATAAGTCCTAAATGACATGGGGAATCTATGGAGAAGCTCTAACAACAAAAATAAATGGAATTATGAAAAATAAATGGAAGGGTCATTATACTAAGAAAAGAAATATACTTCCCTTTGAGTACTAAGGAACTCCCCCCCCCCCCCACTCAATCACCAGCTCATTAGGAAAATGCAAACTGACCTTTTTGTCCTACAATCTAGAGTAGCATAACTCAAATGGAGCCAATCCATCCCCAAGATTACTTCAAAATCCACCATATTAAGTTCTATCAAATTCACCAATGTCTCCATATGAAAGATGGACACCACATAACCCCTATAGATTTTTCGAGCAATAATGGAATCATCCACCAGATAGACACAGAAAAGGGGTCAGAAATATTTTTAAGACCAAAACCAAAGTATACAACCAAATAATGGGTCACATAATATAAGGTAGAACCCAGATCAAGAAAATAATAAACTCACTATAAAAAAGTTATAACATTCCAGTAAAAATGTCTAGGGATGCTCAGATTCCTAATGAGTAGCAAGTGAATAAAGACGATTCCAGCTAGTGTCGGTACCTGAAGTAGTGCCCTTAGGTATAAGAACCAAATAAGTAGAGATCGGAACGTTATTAGCTTCATTAGAAACTTTAGCTATGGGTTAATTTTATTGTAGGCTGACCATAATTAAAACAAAAATTCCTTTCCTCCTCACAATATCCACAGTAAAGCTATCCACAAATCAGCAAATATGATAAGGTGGGTCTGATTAAGCTCTACTAACCTGAGATGGGGCACCCTATGCCTTAGGACCACTTCTATCCTAAAAACTATGACCACTAGAATTCTTAGGATAAAGGGCACTAGCTGTCAAATATGAATTTCTCCAATTCTTCTTCTTGGTGTACTGTTTATTATCTTGACCTGCACCCTGCTCTAAATATCTACACTCTTTGTTTTGCCTTTATCCAATCTCTTTTTTCTTTGTTTTCTCATCCTCCATATTCTATATATAAACCATTATCCTGGGGATATCCATATCATCGTTCAACATAACATCCTTACACTCCAGTACCAAATCATGGGACAAATAAAAAAGCAAACTTCCTTATTTTGGATGTCATGCTAGACACAAATTTCAGAGCATAATGGGATAGCTGCTAAAACTTTAAAGCATACTCCTTAACACTTATCTTACCCTATATCAATTTCACAAACTCTTCAGCCTTAGCCTCCCTCAACTCCTAAGAAAAGAAGTGATCAATAAGAATACCTAAAAACTCATCCCATACTGGACTCAACATCATCACCTTCACAGCTTCTCACTCCTAATACATTGGAAAGCCACGTTCTTTAACTCATAGGAAGTAAACTACACACCCTCTAAATTAGTAGCATGTATAACCATGAAAATTTTCTCTATCTCATCAATAAAACCCTAAGGATCCTACTCAATTTTCGAGCCTGTAAAGGTTGGGGTATTCAACCTCATAAATTGGCTAAGATCAATGACACTAAGATGCTACTAGTTAAGTAAACATATGAATAGACTGAAAGAACTCTAGATTAAAGATATCACCCTGAGGCGACTAGGCATAAGTAGCACCAATCTATGAAACCTGAGAAGGAATAGTGGGATAGGTAGAACCCCACATAAAGATGTACAATCAGGAGCAAGGACCCTAGACCAAATCTATACTCCCTAAGTAGGACGAATCCCCTTCACATTTTCCTCAGGTAGGATAGAGGGTCCAAAAGAGTTTCTACGATCATTACATCTTTAGGGAGGCATGATTTAAAATACGAGTAAGCCATGAGTTAGAGAATATTCAAGGTAACTAGACTTTATATCCCCAAAAAGAGAAATATTCCTAAATACCTTGCAGTCTCCCCCCTATAAGTGTGGTGCACTACACACCTATAAAAGGAAATCTACTCGACACAACTTTATGGACACCTAAAGACCCTGAACCATTATTTGATACCAAACTTGTCATTACTGAAACTAGGGCCTAGTTATGATAGATATCTCAAGACAATCATGGGCCAGAGACCACCCTGTAGCCTGACCTCCAGAGAATGATAAAAGTAAACAACGGAAGAAACCAAATCAAATAATAAAAATAGATAAGCCTAATCAGGTTGTAAGAGCCAGAACACAATGACCCAAAGTATCCCAACACTGTCCGCGAAAGCCTTTAAACCAGAAATACGAAACTAGCTCGGGACATGCACCCATCCATGATAAAAAGAATTCATAATACCTAAAATCTAAACAAAAACTAATGACATACCAAGTCATTTTAAAAGGTAGAGGCTTACCACATCAAAACAACTCAAAAAATATACCATACCACCTAATGATTCAAAAAAGTAACAAAAAATCCCTCAGACACTACATCATGACACAATGTAGTGTCCAGGGATGGTCAGTAGGGCTAACACTGTATGTAACTCAATAAAGAGGGATAAAATAATGCCATTGCCAAAACCTGTCAAAACTACATGCATAACATTAGTATATACATATATAGGATACCAGGATAGGGACAGGGGCATGAGAATGAGAGTTCAAAATCTTAACCTGAACTATGTAGATCGCTTCATCCTAAAAGCACCCATGGTCTATATGGGCTTAGTTCCCCATGTTGAAAGGTTCTTAGTGTGTGTTAGCCATACAAATTGAGGAAATCAAGGAAAGGATAAGGACACCAAGGCGATAGCCATCCAAAATATAATGTGTGTACCAAGCACATAGTCAAATGGACCCCCACACCAGAAAATGTGGTTTCCAGTGTTGGTCCCCCAGGATCTACACCTTCATGATGAGCTACACAATTTCCCTTTTAAGCTTAAATTAAAATAGTTTGTACATAAACCCAACCATTAATCAAGGAATCCTAATTAAGGAACTTACCGACTTGGTGTCAGCATACCAATATGCTTACAAGTTTATATAATTATGCCAAACTAATCCATGTAACTATTAGACTCCTAAGTCTTATTTAAATCCAAACCATTTTCACCAAGGGCATTCTAAAACTATTTTTCACTATCCATTTATACTTTAAAGCAATGCAATATTTCAAAGGTAAGTTAAACTATATGAATTTTCATATTTAAAACCAAGTTCAAAAAGTGGGTTGAGGTTAATAGCAATACTAAGTAAAAAATCCATCAACTTGGAGAAACCCATGTGCCTCATTCCAATCATTATAACCATGCACCCATTCATCCCCAAAAACCATCAGTTAAAGTATAAAAAACACATTCAAATCATAGGAAATTACAATCCAAATAATAACCATCAAAAGCCCTCAACCCAATTTTAATCCCACAATTAAAATCACATGCATAATGATTACATAAATTCCATAATGTAAATTCAAGTTTGGAATGAGTAATATGCCTAAATTATACAAGAAATAGAAAGGAACTCGAGGTTTAGAGTTTGAATGTTAGATTTCCTTGTAAAACCCAAATATTCTTGCCTTGGGAGTTAAAGAGGGAGAGAGTAAGTTTAGTCTTCATAAATAAAGGCAAAAAGGCACTTTGAGTATTATTAAGTCATGGAAATAAGTGTGAAGGGAGGAAAAAACCAAAAAAAACTAATTAAATTATGCAGGAAAAATAAAAAAACGTCATCACGACTTAGATAACGAATTGTAAGGACTGACCATGGGTCGTGGCCCAGAGTTATCACATGAGGATAAAAAATTTAGTCCTTCACTATTATGATGACGAGTCACTCATCACGACTCATTATCTAACATCATGAGTCATAACAAAGACTCATGTTTTGGGACTGAACATATGGGTAACTTTTTGATATGACAACGAGTCCCTCGTAATGACTCATTATTCATCACAATGAGTCATGACCCTAACTTGTTGTCAAGGGACAAAAACTTAGGCTTTCTTACTACCATGAAAATGATTCCTCATAACAACTTATTATGTCTCATAATGAGTCATACCCTATACTGTTATCACTGGCAGTTTGACACCACTTCAAAAACTTAGCTAATTTAATTTTATAACTATTGGAGGATCTAAAGCTCAAGAACTTGGTTTTTTCTTATAAACTCATAAAATTTGGTTCATTAACTGATACTAGTAATGCAATCAAAGACGTTGGAATGAGAATAAGTGTAGAAATTTATGAGCATTCATACTTTAAGTCTTTCATCATAACAAAAACTAGATAGGTGTTAATTAAAGGAAATCAACTCTACTAAAAAAGAATATTCTAGTAAGTCCAATGAAACATCAATCCATCTTACACAAATTCCAACTCAAGATTATGTAGTCAAATACAACCAAGCAAACATATATTTGGGACTTCTATATTTTTAAGCAGTGTTTAGTTGATAAGTTAAATGAATTATATTAAAATAGTATAATATTAAAACTTTACTACTTATGTTATTTTGACTAAGAATATTAGTGTCCCTAAAGACTAACAGTGCCTTTGAAATTTTTTTTAATAGATTTACTATCACTATATACTTGAATGCTTGAGTGAAAATTATGATTGAGTATACAAGCATCAAATTTACACGTCTAAATTATTCAAGGTAAGAGAGTATATCAATGAACATATATGTTTCCATGGAGCCAATTCAAATTTTAAAATAAAAACAACAACATCCGTAGTTGTAACTTTTATATTCGGCAAAATTGATGAAACAAAAGTAGTGTACAAACCACAAATATAGAAGCTCTCATCATAATCATTCCAGAATAATTAATACAATAATGAAAATAGTAAAAACATGATCAAATACGCAATTTATATGCAACTTTCATTCATCAGCCATCTGGGGGCATATTAGTGAGGAAACATATGAATTTTTACTAATGCTACAACTAGAATAAGGCTCACATAAGCATATAATATAATCAAATTAGGAATAACATCTCAATTACCCATAACATGACATTTGTACCCATATAAATACTTTTCAGCTTATTAAATGGGACTACTATTACTCATTACCTATTTAAACAGTCAAACAATAGACTAACAATTCAAAAGTGAGTCTGTAAAAAGTCTTAAGTTGTCTTAATCGAAGCCTAGTAAGTAAAATGATTGTTTTACTTTTATTCAAAGCCTCTAAAAGAGGTCAATCTAATTAACATTATATTCTACATAAGTAAAAGAAACTGTGGCACCCATATTGTTATAGTTCATTTCATGCCCAAAAAATCATTGAGACCTCAAGGAAAAAATTAAAATTTTATTTAAAATTATATTATACATAAATTGAGAATCTTATATCTATTTTTCATTAAAAATTAACTCAAATCGACCTTCACATCATCAAAATTCAATATTTTAACTTTATCACAAAAATACCAATTAAAATAATGAAATAAAGATAAAATCATTGATAAGGTATTAGAAAACATGTAATAAAGGGCTAGAATCTTACCCAATACAGGAATATCAAAAATCCTCTTTAAACTGCCTAAAAATGTATTTTCAAGCTTCCAAAGTTGAGTTATAGAGTTTATGTTTCAAATTAAAATTTTAATCAGTTCAGGTTTAAATACCTCTTTATGAACACAGGATCCCATCATGATTGTGATTATATTCAAACCAAATACATGATGATCATGAGGGTTACCCTGACAAACCCAAATGCGAGATTTATATCTAATTCAGGTCCTTTAAACTTTTCTTTCAGTATCGCAAGCCCTTCTCCATCATAATGATGTCCTTGCAATCTACTTATTTTTGAATGCAACAGAAGGATCATGAATGGAAAAAGCTTTTTGCCAACACAAAATTCATCAAAAACTAGCAATCCATCCACAACTTAAAACTCTCAAATGGACCCTCAGTATTCATTTGCAACTTCGTAGAAATAAATTAAATATGTTACAACACTGAAAATGATATTTCAAATCTATTGGAATCATCAAAATACCAATCAAGGGTTTTTTGATAAAATATTTTTTGAGATCAACTCTTAAATTTTAAATTTTGAAATTTCCAACTAATGGCCCAAATCTTTAAAAAAGACTGAGAACCAAACCAACAGTCAAACTAATTAAAAAGTTATGTTTTTTTTGGTAATAAACAAATTTTATTTAATACCAAAAGTGTTCATACAAAGTAAATTAGATAAAAGAAGACCTCTTATTTCTCAAACAGGAAATGACTAACCACATTAGAACTAATGTTTATAGGATTCACTTAATACAAGAGGAGAAGAACACAACTCCAGCCAATATTTAGCTCTAGTATAATCCTAGTGGAGACAAATCTTCATGAAAGATTGTTTAGCTACTGCAAAATAGGTTTCCAGTGCTTTATATCACCAACTTTAGTATGAAGGAACATAACCATTTATTTGTATTCCCTGCCAGGCTCGTAATTCCATTGCTGAAAACTTATCAAATTACATCCTCTCCAAATCATATTAGTTACCCTAGAAAAGCGATAGCTAATATACCACCCTTTCCAGTTTGCTTCATTGCCCAACTAACTACCCAATCTAGCTCTGTCTGCCATAGTCCTATTGATTTGTGCACTCCTGCCCACCTTAGAATTCTCTTCCAGAGTTGTTAAGCGATACTTCATTCAAA
The DNA here is from genome assembly GCA_030864225.1 of Capsicum baccatum var. pendulum. Lineage (NCBI taxonomy): Eukaryota > Viridiplantae > Streptophyta > Magnoliopsida > Solanales > Solanaceae > Capsicum > Capsicum baccatum. The sequence continues at coordinate 170,052,998 of CM061557.1, read as the reverse complement.
GAACAAATGTTCTCTAGTTTTATCTATAGTATAGTAAAAGACACAATTATGAGAAACCACAACACCAAACTTCAAGAGACTTTTAATTGTAGGAAACCTCTTTTGCAATGCTAGCCATAAGAAGAATTTATGTTGAGGATGTATAGTCGGATGCTTAGTCAAGATCTTCCAAAGTTCTTTAGGAAGTGTTGGATTTAGGGCAATGTACATCTTTTTATAAAGAACTTATCCCTGATTACCACAATGTGCAATATGTCTGCAACTCCACCATTCATAGAACTCATACTGAGAAGGACTTTCCTAGATTCAAGGATTTTACTTATGACACATGTCGCATTCGTGGGTACAAGACAGTTGTCTACTGATCCATGCTTTATATAAAAGATATAAACCCATTTCACCCATAAAAGATCTTTTTTGTGGCTATAGCCTAAAGCTACTTCATCATTGCAGCCTTGTTCCACTTGTAAATATTCAAAAGATTAAGACCACCTGGTATATGACTGCCATACCTTCTCCCATAAAACAAGGTCCACTGGTAGGTAAGGAGCCCTTTTAAAAGCCCAACTCTCTTAGAATTTCCTGCTTCACCTGATCTTGAACACCACTCATATAAATTGAGCTTTTCTTTATATTAGCATGCAGACCTGTTGCTTTAGAGAATTTAGAGAATGCCTCAAATAGTAATTTCACAAAGGGGAAATCAGTCTTGCAAAACATCAAGAGATCATCTACAAAGCATATATGCATAACACCTAATTTCTTGCACCTCGGGTGGAATTGAAATAGAAGATGATAATCTATCATATACATTCTCTTTGAAGGTAATCTATTACAATCATTAAGAGGTAGGATGACATTGGATCACCTTACTTGATGTCTCTCTTCCCCTAAAAAAGGCTTGGTTAGTCCTTCATTGATGACCAAAGAATAATAAACATAGGTGATGCATTCCATAACCCACTATATGAATTTGAAAGGAAATCCAATATGTGCAAGCATGTTCTCAGAAACTCCCACTCAATTGAATCATAAGCTTTGTGCAGATCTACTTTCATCACACACCTTAGAAATAACCCTTTTCTAGAGTACTACTTTAGAAGTCCATAGAAAAATAAGATATTGTCAATAATGCTCCTTCCTTCTATAAAGGAGGATTGTGAGGGGCTAATCATTGTATCTATTACACTCTTAATTATGTTAGTGAGGATCTCTATGATGAGCTTATAAAATGTAGTCCTACAAGCAATAGGTCTATGTTCTTTGACATATGTAGGGGATTTTACCTTTGGGACCAATGTAAGGGATGTACAACTAAAGGTTTTAAGCAGGTTACTAGTGGAGAAGAATTCAGCAACAACCTGCCTCACATCATCAGTTATAACTTCCAACTATTGAGTAAAGAACTCCACTGTATATCCATCTATCCTAGGGGATTTTTTAGCTAGCATCTCTTTCACAGTAAGATAAATTTCCCCTGTTGTCACAACACTTATCATGAAACATTTTTTATGGTGGGATATGCAAGGACCTCTTCAAATGATATCTACATCTAGGTATGGATGTTCACTTGCAGATACACCCATTTGTTTTGTGAATACAAAGATAATTCTTTATCAATCAAATCAAGTGTAGTAAGCTTTCTTATCTGTTCAGTATTGACATGACCCAGACTCAAGCCTTGTCCTATTAGGCATCCCAAGTCCAACAAGAACCATAGATTACCCTCGATACCCAACCAAACCCAACAAATCAACAAATCAAAACACATTAAACAAATATATAACCATTCCATATCATACACGAGTAAACAATTTGTACATTCAAAGCCTCTAAAACAACACAAGAATATTCGGTTAGGATATGCTCCGAACCATAGCCAAAACCAATATCCAAGTCTAAATAAATAAAGAAAAAAAGAAACTCAAAGCAAGAAATAGATCATTTTGAAGTATGAAAGCCCACTACTTCAAGTCAATAAAAGCTATCCTCGAATCCAAGTCACTGAGCAGAAGGGGTGATTGTATGACCATCACCTACCTCGGGTTGAGATATAAATCAAAGACAGTTAGCAATTGGAGTGCTAGCATGTAACTCAAGGATACAAATAAAATAATGCCAACAACTCAAAACCAATTATCTAATGCACATAACCAATGCAATATATTTATATATACATGTATACTATGCCGGGGTAGGGAACAAAATTATCAAGAACTTTGAAATTATTAACCTAGCGGTGTAGCGTAACTATCATGTAGCAAGGCACCAATGGGCTATATGTGTGTAACTCTCCCCTAGCTAGAAGGACCCCAGTATGAGTAGCCGTAGAAACCAGAGAATATCCATAACCGCATAGAGACTCAAACCCAATACCTAGTAGGGACATAAATCAATGCAATGTTTAGGGACTCAAACCTTTTTGTACCAATTAAACCACTAAGGTTACCATTTAAATCATAAAATAGCCAACAAGGCCTTGACAACTCCATTTACTGACTATTTATATTCAATAGGCCAATCCCTTAGTTCAAAACATTATTTTCATAAACACTTTGAGGGCACACCATTACCAAGACCAAAACCAAAGTAAAAACCATCAAGTTTAGTGTGAACCAATACCCTATTGTTAAACCACAATTACCAAGCACCCAAATGTACAAACCATCATAAAAAATGTATATACACAATTTAAACAAAGAGTAACCAATACTCATCAATATGCAACAAGTCCCACAACATAGGTTTTCAAAACCACCATTGATGAATCATAATAAATGTTTTAAAAACATGATATTTGAGAACTAACAATGGGGGAAGAGTCACATGTCTTATTCATAAATATTTATGGAAAGAATTTGACTCTTGATCATCGAGATGAATACCTTGTAGAAACCCTAGCACAATTTTCAAGAGAGTGTTTAAGAGAGCTTGTGGGGTGTTTTGATCTTTAAAAGTGTGTTATAAGAGGCCACAATGTGTTTTAAGATGTGGAGACTTAAGGGTTTTGGGGTAGGAAATGTCTTAAATTCCCTCAACTTAAAAGCTGAAAAATGGTGCACAGAAGGGTACAACCACACACCCAAACCATACCCACAACATACGAGTGGTACACACCACTCATACCCTAGGAAGTATCTTGGACCCCAACACTATCAAACATACGACCACAAGGACCATCTAGTATTAAATTATATGTGTGGTACCCTAGAACAGTACCATAAGCAGAATAGAATCATATAGGCTAGACATAGGACATCATACAGTTTGTCATTATACTTATCGTACCCTAACATATGAAAAGTACCCTCAATTTGTATGATGTCTAAAAGCTCAAACTTAAGAAATTTTCTAAGGGCCTAAACTAGGGTGTTTCAATTCTCTACTACTTAAATCATTCATCATCAAATGACAGGTTAAGAAAAGCACAAGAAAAATTTAACACATTATTACTTATCAAACTTCTATAACTAGGAACAAGCACAAATTTCTATAACTAGGAACAAATGCGGATACTTGGACTTTATCTCCTCTTTTGCCTTCCAAGTAGCTTCTTTAACCTTATGGTTCCTCTAAAGAACCTTTACCAAATCCACATCCTTCATCCACAACTGACGAACTTGACAATCTGATATTGGGCGTATTTACACGCCTAAGCACCATGATTTACCCATGTTTTACCTAAGTTTTGAGGATAAAATATATAATTCGTGCACTTTTTGTCCATTTTCCTTTACGTGAGCTGACCTACGTGATTAGCATATTTTTCAGGTATTAATGATGAAGATTTCAGCACTTTAGGGACTTTTGGGCAGCAAATGAAAACTTCACATAAGAGGGAAGGCAGCTTTTGCAAGCTTGTGGACTGAATGTGACGCATAAAGAATTTGTCCCGGGCAAAATTAGTATTTCTAAATACTTAGGGATGTAGCAGTAATTTAGTAGACAAGGACATATAAAAACCCTATTGCTGAATTTTTCAGCAAGTTGTTATCATTATTTCAAACAGAGAAAAACACGGCTTTCTTGAGCAACGGAGAGAACGACGTTCTTCTCCCTTTTGACGCCAAGGATTATTTCCAACGCTAAGATTATTGTACATTGTGGTATGATGATTATGTCTATTGTGATTTCCGTTGCACTCATGAGTAGCTAAACTTCTCTGTTAGGGTTATGGAAACCTTATGAGATACTATCTATTGCTATGAGTTTGTGAATTCTTGATGTGTATGCTACTTATATCATTACTCTCTTTGTTTTAATTGAATTCTTATGGTTGCAAACATAGGGATTACGCCAGTATAGCATTAACTTGTTCGAGAGAAAAGTTACATATTTGGAAAAGAGAGTGTGACAAGAAAATAGGGCTACCAACCCCTGTTTACACGTTAATGCCTTGACCGAATTAACTTTCTTGGAGAGTTTGTACCATTCGTTACACACTTTAGGCTTGGGAGAGGTCAAGTGAAATAAATCCTTGATGGTTGGGAAACACTTGGATTTACAATTAGAATACAAATCTCTATAAGTGCATGCATATCAGAATTTCGCATTACTTATAGTTAATAGATACGTAGAAGTCACAAGGTGGACATAACCCTAACTTGTTATTCTATGTGATTAAATCTTACTACACTTAGCATTCCAATGTTACTTTGATAGCATTGATTCATGCCTAAAACAATCCCCCCTTTTTCATTGAATTTTCGACCAACAGTCTACTAATAATTGCAACACTTAGTGACCAAGTATTCCCTGTGGGATTCAACACCCAACCTAGTTGGGTTCTATATTTGACAGCGACCGCTTACACTTTCTTACGAGAGCTATAGTTTGGGCATTATCAAATTTTGGCGCCGTTGCCGGGGAATACGATTGTCAACTAAGTTTGTGATAGTTAATAGACCCTTTGGTCAAAGATTCTATGCTTTTACTTTTTGTTTGTTGTTTTTGTTTTGTTCAGGTTTAGTAGAGTGAATGCCAAATACATGAAGATCTGGTCAGCCATTATTACCCATAAATCCCGAACTACAACTGATTGGAAGAATGGATGCACAATGAGACATTAAAAGAAGGGCTGCTCAACAGGAGCAGGCTAGATTAGCTGTATTGGAAGCTACTCAAGTGCATCAACAGAATATTAATAACCCAGGTCGGGCAACAAATCCTGATGATGAGGACCTGGGTGATGATGAGTTACTAAATCCTAGGCGTACAAATGAGGTGGCAGCACCTGTGAACAGGAGAGATCGTCAAGCTAGAATGAGACCTGAACGTCGAGCTGTGCAGGCTTCTTTTTATGATGATGATGACGATCTGGATGGTGCTGGTGCCACAGGGACTATTATTCCTCCACCCTTGGCACCCGGAGCCAAGTTTAATATCACTAGCACCATGATTCAGCTATTGCAGCTCAAGGGGTTATTTGGTGGTCTTGCAGGAGACGATCCAAATATGCATCTAACTAATTTTATCTCAACATGCAAGACATTTGATAATCTAGGGGTTGGACAGAATGCGATCCGGCTGCGCTTATTTCTAATGTCTCTATCTGGAGAGGCAACTCTATGGTTGAACGGTCTAACTCCTGATTCTATTACTAATTGGAGGCAACTAAAAGACGCTTTCCTAGAAAGATTCTATCCGCCATCCAAGAGAGCCCAATTAAGAGATGAGATATGTAATTTTTGACAGCTTCCAACTGAAGCTCTCTATGAAACATGGGAGAGGTTTAAGAAGAAGCTTATGTGGTGCCCAAATCATCAGATGACCAATATCCACTTGATGGAAATATTATATAGGGCTTTGAACTCGGTGACTAAGCTAGTGGTTGATAATGCTGCAGGTAGGTCATTCATGGACCTTACTTTTATTGAGGCAAGTGATATGCTAGATCCTATGACAAAGTAGAGTAAATCTTGGCATACCAGGGATTCTGAGGTAGCAAGCTCTACTGTATCTATTGGCATGACTGCAGAACAGAGGCAAAGAGAAGAGGAACGTGACCAGGATATGGCTCACATGAAAATGCAGATGGATTTTCTTACCAAGAATTTATTATCAGGGAAGACAAAAGAGGTTAAGGCTGTTGTATCACAGGGAAGAGATGACTCCAATTCTGAGGAGGAAGTGAACTGCTTGAATAATCAGGGGGGTTTCTGAGGCAATGCCCAAGAAAACCAAGGTCGGAACTATTATGATAAATCTGGATACAAGGACCGCGATCAAGGTAGTTGGAAGAATAAGTCTGACAGGAGTGGTTTGTATATTCCTTCTGGAAATCATGAAGCTGCCACATCTAGCTCTGGCAAGATGTCCATGGAGGACATGATGGCTAAGCTGTTGAAAGGAGTGGAGGCAACCAACACAGGAGTAACTGAGGTAAATAATAATTTGTCATCAATAAATCAATTGGTTTACTCGCATTCTACTGCAATAAAATAGCTGGAGCAACAATTGAGTCAATTATGAGCGGTATTCAACCAAAGAAAGGCTGGTACTTTAACTAGTGACACTGTGCAAAATCCAAGAAATGATAGATCGTGTATGGCTATTACTACCAAGAGTGGTAAGGTGTTGGAAAATCCATCCAAAAGCAAGCAAGTGGTAGATAATACAGCAGAGAATGTTATTGAAGCAGATTGTGATGATTCTGTAGAAGCGGAAAATCAGATTGAAAATGTTGATGACACTACACCTAGACGTCACCATCTTGAAAAGATTGATAATCAGAAGCAAGATAAAAAGGAAGTAGTGGAGAAAGCTATTCCCCTTCCACCACCACCTTTTCCTCAAATACTGAAGAAGAAAGATGATGACACCAGGTTCAGTAAATTCATAACCATGTTGTAGCAGCTGACTATTAATGTGCCTTTGGTGGAGGCGCTGGAGCAGATGCCAGGGTATGCCAAGTTCATGAAGGACCATTTGACAAAGAAGCGGGCAGCGAGCTATGAGCTGGCAGATAATGTTTATCATTGCAGTGCGATTGCCACGAGATCTTTAGTACAGAAGAAGGGAGATCCCAATGCTTTCACTATTTCTTGCATGGTTGGATCTTTGGATTTCGCTAAGGTGTTGTGCGATTTGGGAGCTAGCATCAATTTGATGCTGCTATCTATTTACAGAAAGTTGGGGTTGGGCGATCCTACACCAACCAATATGTGGCTCATGATGGCAGATAGGTCGGTAAAACGACCTGTTGGTATCTTATATGATGTACTGGTGAAAGTTTCTACCTTTATTTTTCCTACAAACTTTGTTATTTTGGATTACGAGGTGGATTCTGAAGTTCCCATAATTTTGGGATGCCCTTTCCTCGCAACTGGAAGTGTGCTTATTGATTTAAGAGCTAATGATCTTTTATTTCGGCTGAATAATGAAATGGTCCGTTTTGATGTATGCAAATCAGTGAAGCAGCCTAAGAATATGAATGTGTTTTCTATAGCTGATGTTTATCATGAGGATGAGAAGGAACTATCATTAGAGAAGCAGCTTACTGTTAAGCCAATGGCTGCTGTACTTATAAATTTTGAGTGTGAGGATGTTAAAGAGTATGAAGAAACTATTTGTGCTCTAACAGGAATGGGGTCCTATTTTTATGCCCCTAAGAAGCTGGACCTTGACCTTAAGAATCGACTTTCACCACCAGCGAAACCTTCCATTGAAGAGCCACCAGTGCTAGAATCTAAAGAGCTCCCCAGTCATCTAAAGTATGCATTCTTGAAAAGTGGAAATACACTTTCGGTTATTGTTGAGAATGATTTAGGAGAACAACAAGTAGAGGCTGTCATCTCTATTCTAAAGAGGTACAAAAGAGCTATTGGTTGGATTATTGATGATATAATTGGTATGCACAAGATTCATCTCGAGGAAGATTGCGTGCCCACAATTAAGCATCAGCGTCATCTGAATCCATTCCGAAAATGATGGACCATCTGTCTCGATGAAGTCTAAGTAATCGAGATAACTATGTCGTGCGGCGACAATAAATCAAGCGCTACATGGGAGGCAACCCATCGTTTTTAATCGTTTTATTTTACTAGGAGTTTTTTTTTGTTAAATAAAAATTTAAAAGGAAGAGTCGAGCCACGACCAAATCTAAGGCGCTTGGTGGGAGGCAACCCATCCTTCTAATAATTTTTATTGTTTTTGATTAAGTGTAGGTGAAAGACATATAAAGGAGGGGAATTAGTCCTAAATCTTGATTTGAAAGTGAGCCATGCTAAAGGTGGTAAGTTAGGAATGATGGAGCAAAGGCTATAGGCTAGGCATTGCCTATGCTAATCTAGGAAACGGACAAGGCAAGGCCTATGCTAATCTAGGCAATGGACAAGGCAAGGCCTATGTCATTGCCTATGTTCACTGCCTCACATAGGCAATGGACAAGGAAAGGCCTATGCCAATCTAGGCAATGGACAAGGCAATGCCTATGCTAATCTAGGCAATGGACAAGGCAAGGCCTATGCTAATCTAGGCAACGGACAAGGCAAGGCCTATTTCATTGCCTATGCTCACTGCCTCACATAGGCAATAACAAAGGCACTGCCTATGCCCAAGTAGGCATTGACAAAGGCGCCGCCTATGCCCAACTAGGCTTTGACAAAGGAGCCGCCTATTCTAAGAATAGGCAAAGCATTAGGCGCTGCCTACTTATGCCTTTTTGTCTCCTAACCCAAATTTACATGGATCAAACCCGACCCATGGCTTAGTCTATAAATAGATCCTCAATCTTAGAACACAATCCCATTGTTTGCTCAAGATAGGCGCCGCCCAACCTTCCAAATTCTCTAAAAATTTTTCTTTTTGCTTATCTAATCTTGCAAGTTCATCCTCCCAAACCATCACCAAGTAAGTTATTCTTTTATATTCCGTAGTTGCTGAAACACTACATTTATAATGATTTATTAGATTTTGAAGTGATGTTTGGTGATAAGAATGGGTTTGGTTTGTTATGATACATCTAGTTGAGTGAAAGAATATGTGTGGGTGTTCTTGACTTTACTCCGACTTGTGTTTGTTTGTTATACACTGTCATATTTTCATGAAGTCGAAATTGTGAAGTTAATACATAATCTTGAAAGTTGAAAGCTTGAATGTTTGAATGACTCGTTCATCGAGATACCGGTCATGATTGACCACAAGCATAAGATGGTGTGATTATTTCTATGCAATAACATGATACGATGTCTATGTGGTGGTCTTGTTCAAAAGGTGCATTAATCTAAACAAGAAAGAATAGTCAAGATTACATGAAAAAGTGCTGGAAAGGATAGTCAAGATTACATGAAAGTATGACTGTGCTAAACATGTTGTTGGAACATATCACCTAAATATATGTCGATGAAGTCTGAGTAATCGACATCACTCACTTAATTAGTCTGTGCCAATAAATTAAGTGTAGGGTGGGGCCCTTACTATTTGTTGTTTGATTATAATGAATCTTCTGAGATGAGACTAACATGACTCTATTGTGATCTCAGGTAGAATGGACACAAAAGGACGACAAGGAAAAGAAAAGTGTCCACCTCACAGAAAGGTCAGAAAAGGTCAAGAAAAGAACAAGCTGAGTCCTCCTCTCTGCAAGTGCCTCGACGCACTTTTGGGATCAAGTGGGTTACATTTTGAGGAACCTCTGATGATGACGACTCTGATGATAATTCCGACGCAGGGGGTATGACCCCAGACATAGAAGAGGAGTTCGACTAATTAGGTTTTCCTTATTTATTTCCACTGAGGGCAGTGTGTCTCGTCTAAGTGTGGGGTGATGGTATTTGTATGCTGTACTTCTTTGCCTACATTTATTCTTGTTTGTTTGAATTAGTCGTAGTTAATTAGTAGTAATTAGTTAGTTAAATTTTATTATTTGAGTTTGCATGAAATTGTTCTGATAGACAGCATGGTAGTATAACAAGAGTTTGCGATAAATCATTACTATTGAGATATTTAGGCTCTAAGTGTGACTCACTGTGTGATAATTGTGTGGTTTAATTCATTCATCTATTGGGTCAAGAGTCTATAATGCTCCCAATTAAGTTGACCATGTGCCTTGTGCGGGTGAGGTTATAGTATATTCTGTGTTGTGACTGATGCTAGAACTTGCCTGGTGTGTGTGTAAAGCGAAATAAAAAGTGTGAGTTTAGGAGATGATTTAGGCATTTCTTTGGTAGCCCTAATTTGTTTACCTTCTTTTTACCTACCTTTGTACATTATCCTAGTTAACACCCTTTGAGCCTTTAGCTATTTTCTTTGACAGCCTCATATGTAGCCTAATCCATTTTTTTTCAAGACCATAATTTTGATCCAAAATCTCCTAAGCGCTTTAAATTGTAGAATCATGTGGCAAAATAAGAGGAGAATGGAGAGTGATGCTTCAGAGTGTATTGGTACTTGAAAGTGTTTGTGAAAAAGAGTGGCTATCATAGAGGTGTTTTATAAAAAAGAAAATTTTTTTTTTAAAAAGGAGAGAGTTGTATATTCTAATCTTTGTGTTTCTAATTGAATAACTAATGAGATGAAAAGGGGTTGGTAGATGAAAGAAAGGTAGAGTGGTTGTTAAGAGTTGGTGTAAATGGCAAAATGTAGTGTATTAAAGCGCTTAGGGAACATAGTCACTATTTCTGGCCAAAATAGTCCTACCTGTCCCTTAGCCTACATTACAACCCTGTAAAGACCTATTTGATCCTAAGATTAGCATTCTAATATTAGTGGAGCATTACACTAAGGGCAAGCCTATGGACATCAGTTGCAATATAAGAATTCTTTGTGAGAGTGAGAGCAAGGAGAGTCTTATACCCATGTTTCGAAAAATGCAAAACTATAAGCGATTATGGGTGATATCTTGTGTGAGACACACATGGTTGATGAATTTTGGGTAGTGTTATATGATTCTTTATGTCTTAACTTATGGATACGAATTAACCATCCTCACGAGTCTATGTTGGAGGCTGAATTGTTTCTAGTAGTGATCAAGAAACCTACTCTTTGTTAATAATTGCCGTGCATGTCTTGAGGATAAATTTTGTGTTGTTATTGTGAAATTCTAGTTAGGGATAAATTTTGTGTTGCTGTTGTGAAATTCTAGTTAGGTGTTTGCATGTACGTTATATTTTGTTCAAGGACGAACAAATCTTTAAGTGTGGGGTGTTGATGTTGGGCGTATTTACACGCCTAAACCATGATTTACCCATGTTTTAGCTATGTTTTGAGGATAAAATATATAATTCTTGCACTTGTAGTCCATTTTCCTTTAAGTGAGCTGACCTACGTGATTAGCATATTTTTCAGGTATTAATGATGAAGATTTCAGCACTTTATGGACTTTTGGGCAGCAAAAGAAAACTTCACATAAGAGGGAAGGCAGCTTTTGGAAGCTTGTGGACTGAATGTGACGCATGGAGAATTTGTCCCGGGAAAAATCAATATTTCTAAATACTTAGGGATGCAGCAGTAATTTAGTAGACAAGGACATTATAAAACCCTATTGCTGAATTTTTTAGCAAGTTGTTATCATTATTTCAGTTTTCAGAATCTGTAAGTTTAGACAGAGAAAAACACGGCTTTCTTGAGCAACGGAGAGAACGACGATCTTCTCCCTTTTGACGCCAAGCATTATTTCCAACGCTAAGATTATTCTACGTTGTGGTAAGATGATTATGTCTATTGTGATTTCCGTTGCACTCATGAGTAGCTAAACTTCTCTGTTAGGGTTATGGAAACCTTGTGAGATACTATCTATTGCTATGAGTTTGTGAATTCTTGATGTGTATGCTACTTATATCATTACTCCCTTCGTTTTAATTGAATTCTTATGGTTGCAAACATAGGGATTACGCCAGTATAGCATTAACTTGTTCGAGAGAAAAGTTACATGTTTGGAAAAGAGAGTGTGACAAGAAAATAGGGCTACCAACCCCTATTTACACGTTAATGCCTTGACCGGATTAACTTTCTTGGAGAGTCTGTACCATTCGTTACACACTTTAGGCTCGGGAGTGGTCAAGTGAAATAAATCCTTGATGGTTCGGAAACACTTGGATTTACAATTAGAATACGAATCTCTATAAGTGCATGCATATCTGAATTCCGCATTACTCATTGTTAATAGATACGTAGAAATCACAAGGTGGACATAACCCTAACTTATTATTCTCTGTTATTAAATCTTACTACACTTAGCATTCCAACGTTACTTTGCTAGCATTAATTCACGCCTAAAACAATCCCCCCTTTTCCGTAGAATTTTCAACCAACAGTCTACTAATATTTGCAACACTTAGTGACCAAGTATTCCCTGTGGGATTCGACACCCAACCCAGTTGGGTTCTATATTTGACAGCGACCGCTTACACTTTCTTACGAGAGCTGTAGTTTGGGTGTTATCACAATCCAAGATCACAATCAGGACTATCTCATAAGATAAGGAATGCGAGATACCCAACCCTTCCAAAGGAACAACTGATGAAGGATTACCGACAATCTTTCTCAATATAGAGACACGGAAAAATAAATGAATGGAGCTCAAGCTAGAAGGAAACTCAAACTTATAGGCAACATTGCCAACCCTCTTCATAACCAAGTATGGACCAACATACTAGGGAATAAGCTTCCCCTTTTTAAAAAACTGCATCACTACCTTCATGGGAGATACATTCAAGGATACCCAATTGCCAACCTTTAAATCAAACACCCTAAGCCTCACATTCGCATAGGACTTTTGGCGAATTTGAGCAGCCTTTAACCTATTGTGAATTACCTTCACCTTTTCCAAGTCCTGGTAAGCCAAATCAGGGCCAAACATCTTACCCTTACCAACTTCATACCACCCAATAAGAGAACGACATCTCCTAACATACAATTCCTCAAAAGGAGCCATACAAATGCTAGAGTTATAACTATTATTATAAACAAACTCTATAAGAGGAAAATGGTTAACCTAAGTACCACCATAGTCAATCATTCAAGCACAAAGCATATCTACTAATGTCTGAATGGTTCTCTTCGCTTGTCCATCCGACTGCAGGTAGAAAGAGGCACTAAGGCACACCTTGGTTCCCAAACCTTTTTTAAATGATTGCCAAAAATGAGATGACAGTGGATTACCACGATCTGAGATGATAGAAATAAGAGCACCATGCAACTTCAAAATCTCCGCTACATTTAACTTAGCATCATCCTTAGCCGTATAACTAGTCCCCACCTACAAAAAGTGACTAGACTTAGTTATCCTATCCATAATGACCCAAATTGAATCACACTAGTTCTGAGTCTAAGGAAGACCGGTAACAAAATCCATATTAATTATCTCCCATTTTTATTTGGGAAACTCAATCTCTTGGTACAAACCTTTGGGTCTTATGTGCTCAACTTTCACTTGTCGACACACCATTCAATTAGCCACATAGTTAGCCATATCTCACTTTATGTTATCCCACTAATAGAACTCTCTACAATCATGATACATCTTCTAGAACAAGGATGAATAGAATAATGAGATCTATGAGCTTTGGCAAAAATCCTTTCCCTCAAACACTCGACATCGGGAACACATAACCTATCTTGGTACATTAAGATACCATCACCACTAATCCTAATGTCAATAACCTTTTTGCTGACCCACATTTCTCTTAATCTTCATTAAGTCAGAATCCACCATCTACTTTTATTTTATCTCAGCAATAAGAAATTACTGTGATACCTAATGCACAACACACCACCATTCTCAGAGACCGTGAGACGAACTCCAAGGCTAGCCAAATGATGAATGTCCTTCACCAACTTCCACTTATCCTTATCTATATGAGCTAGACTCCCCATAGATAACCTGCTAAGAGAAGCAACAACCACATTAGCTTTACCTGGATGGTAATGGAGACTCATATCATAGTCCTTTAGCAACTCAAGCTACCTCCTTTGCCTGAGATTTAACTCTTTCTTGGTTAACACAAACTGCAGGCTCTTATGATTAGAAAAGTATCCATATGCACTATGTACAAATAGTGACACTAGATTTTCAATGTGAACACCACAACTAATAATTCCAAATCATGAGTTGGGTAATTCTTCTCTTGAACTTTCAGTTGCCTAGAAGCATAAGCCACCAACCCACCAAACCAGAGATGAAATCATCTTATCCTTCAAATTCTCAAAACTACCCTTATAATCATCCGACCACAAGAACTTGACCTTCTTCTGGGTCAACTTTGTACATAGGGCAGCTATAGTCAAAATACTTTCCATAAATCTCCTATAGTAACTAGTTAAACCCTAAAATCTTTGAATATTAGTTGGAGTCACAGGTATAGGCCACTTTTTAACCACGTCAACCTTTTGTGGATCCACTATGATCCCTTTACTATAGATAACATGACCAAGGAAAGTCATAGCCTTCAACTAAAACTCACACTTCTAGAACCTGGCATACAAACACTGATCCTTCAAGGTATGCAACACAACATGATGGTGATCGACATGATTCGCCTCACTCTTAGAGTAGACCAAGATTTCACCAATGAAGACAATGACAAACTAATTCAGAAACTGATGGAAGACCCTATTTATTAATTCTATAAATAGTGTTGGCGCATTGGTCAATCCAAAATACATAACTAGGAACTCATAATGACTATACCGAATCCTGAAAGCAGTCTTAGGGATATCAACCTCCTTAATCTTAAGCTGATGATAACCTGACCTAAGATCAATCTTAGAAAAATATTTTGCACATTGAAGATGATCAAACAAATCATTGATCCTAGAAAGAAAATTCTTATTCTTTATGGTCACCTTATTGAACTAATGATAGTCAAGGCACATTTAAGGGAACTATCTTTCTTATGCACGAATAACATATGATCACCCCAAAGAAACACACTGGGATAGATGAAATCTTTATCTAAGCTATCCTTTAATTTGATCTTAAGCTCTTTCAATTCAGTTGGAGCCATTCTATAAGGATGGATAGAACTAGGACGAGTGTTCATAATAAGATCAATCCCAAAATCAATTTCCTTATAGGGAGAGACACCAGGAAGATCATCAGGGAATATCTTAGGAGAAATATTAACAATAGGAACGGATTCCATAGAAGGACCATTCGAGCTAGAATCTTTAACTCGAACCTAATGATACAAACATCCTTTGGAAATCAACTTTTGAGCTCTGAGATACGAGATGAATCTCCCCTTAGGCACTAAGGGACCCCCTTCTTATACAATGCTAAACTCATTAGGGAATTTAAACATGTCCTTTTGTGTCCAACAATCTAAGGAATCATAGCACAAATGCAACCAATCCATCCCTAATATGACATCAGAGTCAACCATATCTAACTTTGTCAAATCCATAAGAGTTTCTCTTCTACTAAATGATACCACACCTCCTATAGACTCTCTTAGCAATAATAGAGTCACCAATCAAGGTAGATATAGAGAAAGGGTAAAAAATAAACTCAGGACTAAAATCAAAATACACAACCATAAATAAGGTCACTTAAGAAAGAGTGGACCTTGGGTAAAATAAACAATACATTTCATAGGAGAATAGTTTCAACATACTAGTAGCAACATTAAGGGATGCCTTAGAATCATGATGAGATGCAAGAGCATATAAGTAATTCTAGCCAGTGTCGGTACCAAAAAGAGAAATAGATTTAGAAGCAGTACCCTTTGGCGCAGGAGCAGATGAAGAACCAACATGAACCTTGTTAGCCCAAGAAGACATTCTATCACGATAGTGACACTGCATATGACCAATATAACCTTAATAAAAATATCTATTATTCCTTTTTAGAAAGAGCCTATGGTGCGACCACCCACAAAATTAATAAGGATGGTGGGATGGAGATGACTGAGTCCCACTACCCTGATATTGAGAACCCTATGCCCAGAACCAACCATCTTATTGAGACCGGAAATCACTCAATGACTTCGAGGAAGGTGCACTAGTCTTGGAGAAAGAAGTAGAACTTCCCCACTTTTTCTTTGGCCACTTACTACCATCTCTACTACTTTGCTCAGAAGGCCTAAATTTTCCTCCCTACCTCTCACTAAACTCAGCCTATTGCCTCTTCTTTTTCTTAACTTGTTATATGTATATAACTAATCTGGTGATATCCATGTCCTTGATCAACAAGGCATCTTTTCTCTCAAGGATCAAGTCATGAGGCAATCCCAAAGCAAACTTATGTATTCTATCCCTCTTGCTAGAAACCAAATCAGGAGCATACCTAGAATGCTGATAAAATTTCAAGGTATACTCCTTGATAGACATCCTACCTTGCCTTAGATTCACAAACTCTTTTTCTTTTGCTTCTCTCAATTCTTGAGAAAAGAAGCAGTCCAAAAATGCACTAGAGAAATCCTGTGACAAGGGGTAACCAATATCTTTGCTCCTCAATCATTCCCATATTTCGTACCACTGGTACGCCATATATTTCAATTGATAGGCAAAAAACTCAACACCTTTAACCTCTGAAGCATGCATAATCTAGAAGATCTTCTTAATTTTATCAATGAAAGTTTAAGGATCCTCCTCAGCCATTATACTAGTAAACATAAGAGGATGCAACTTCATGAACTGGAAAACCCTTGTTTCCTCAGAAGATAGAGTAACAAGAGTACCACAGTCAGACTGAGAAGCTACCAACTGAGTCAATAAATTTATAAAGAAACAGAACTCTGCATTAGTATCCTCCTCTTGAGGCGACTAAGTATAACTATCACCCTCAGTAGTAGGATTAGTGGGGGCAAGTGGAACCTCATGAGGACAGTTAGATACAGTGACTCTTGATGAGGTTTAGACTCCAGAAGTTAGATGAATTTCATCCATATTTTCCTCAATCAGTACAAAAGAGTTTGCATGAACATTAGATCTTCATGGAGGCTTGATTTGAAAAATAAGTAAATAGAAATAATAAGAATCAAGACCTTAGACTCTATAGCTTAAAATATGACAACAATAATGTAAAATATTCCTAAATGTATAATATCCTCTCTCTTATAAGTGTGGTGCGCTACACACCCATAAAAGAGAATCTATTTAAAATAACTTTGTGGATACCCAATTGACCATAAACCTAGGCTCTGATACCCACTCGACATGACCTATTCCTGGGCCTTGTCATAATGGGCATCCCAAGTTAAACAAGAACCAACGATCACCCATGATACCCAACCCAGCCAATTAACAAATCACAATACATTAACCTAATCCATACCCATTCAAAAAGATACCCAAGTCCACAGTTTGTCTATACAAAACCTCTAAAATAAAAGAAATATAATCTAGTTGGGACACGTTCGCGACCATAGACAAAACTAATATCTAGGTCTAAACTAATAAAGATAAAAGAAACTCAAAGTAAAAAATAGATCCTTCAAATGTAAGGAAGCTCACCACTTTAAGTCAACACAATCTATCCCTAAATCTAAGTCATTGAGGAAGAGGGGTGATAGTATGACCGACACCTGTATTGCGTGGGGATACAACATCAAAGTCGGTCAGTGGTTGGACCTCTAGAGTGTAACTCAATGGTTAAGATAAAATAATACCAATAATTCCAAACCAATCATCCAATGCACATAATCAATGCAATACATTTATATATATATACCATGTCGGGGTAGGGAACAAGATTAGCATAAACTTTAACATCATTAACCTAGGGTGTGTAGTATAACTTTCATATAACAAGGAACCCATGGGCTATATGGGCCCAGCTCTCCCTAGCTGAAAAGGCCCCAATGCATATAGCCACACGAACTAGAGAATATCCATAACCGTATATACCTATATGAGGACTGAAATCTACAAAAATAATCAAGGTGATGCAAGCACCAATACATGTATTATGGGGACCTTGAATATCTCATTCATATATTTATTTGAGGGACTTGAATAACCCGATCATAAAGACACCCGCACGGGCTAACACGGTTTTAAGTGTTAGTCCTTTAGACTCCACTATCACAACTCGGCTACACGTCCTATTTTACAACACAACCATTAATACTTACTTACCAAAGGCACTTTGTTGCTATTATCATACCAACAGCACTTGCAAGAGTCAAACATGCCATAACCATAATCATTCGACTTTGGGACTCGAACCCATTGTCTATACAATGACATTAATTCGATTCAATATTTAGAGACTTAAACCCAATATCTAGTAGGACCATAAATCAATTTAATATTTAAGGACTCAAACTCTTTTTAGATATTTGAACTACCAAGGTTATTATTTAAATATTAAATGGCTAACAAGGCCTTTACAAATCTATTTACCAACCATTAATTTTCATTAGGCCAATCTTAGTTCAAAACACCATTTAATATGTGACTAGTTTATTCTCTTATGTATTTTCACAAACACTTTGAGGGCATACCATTACCAAGACCAAAGCCAGAGTTAGAACCCTCAAGTTTAGGGTGAACCATTACCCAATTGTTAAACCACAATACCAAGAGTCCAAATGTGCAAGTCATCAAAAACACATAGATAAACAAAACTTAAACCAAGAGTAAACAATACTCAACAATATGCAACAAGTCCATCAACATAAGTTTTCAAAACCACCATTAATGAATCATAATAAATATTTACAACACATGATATTTGAGAACTAACAATGGGAGAAGAGTTATATGCCTTATTCATAAAGAGTCATGGAAGGAATTTGACTCTTGATCCTCTAGATGAACACCTTGTAGAAACTCTATCCCTATTTTCAAGAGAGTATTTAGAGCGAGTTTACGGGGTGCTTTGATCTTTAAGAGTGATTTATAATAGACCACAATATGTTTTAAGATGTGGGGACTCAAAGGTTTTGGGATGGGAAATGCTTAAAGTACCCTTATCTTAAAAGCTAAAAAATGGTACGTTGTAAGGTACGACCACTCACCCAAATCGTACCCTCAACATATGAATGGTACACACCACTAGTACCCTAGGCAACATCTTGGACCCTAATATTATCAAACATATAACCACAAGGAATAACTCTTATCCAATCATACCAGTGGTACCCTAGAACCGTACCCTAAAAACAATAATTTCATATAGGCTAGTTTTAGGACATCATATAATTTGGCATTATACTTCTCGTACCCTAACATATAACTAGTATGATGTCTATTCATACCTTGGGAAGAAACCAACCAAAACACACTTATTATCGTATGAGTGAGGGCCTTAACCTATACCCACACCATATGACAAGTACCCTTAAGTGATATGATGTCCAGAAGATCAAACTTAAGAAATTTTCTAAGGGTCAAAACTGGGGTATTTTAAGTATACACTGTAGAGAGAGGATTCTAGTAAACTCTCAACTTTCATTGAGCATGAAGATAGATAGTATTTGCATCTCTATATTTTATCCAAGTTGCTTTTAATTTCTGCCTTAGAGATTGATCCTCAATATTACCCTATTTGATAATATCCTTTGACACTAGATTTTCTTCCTCTATAAATATATAATCCAGAGGGTGTGGAGTAGCTAACTTTGTACTATATTTAATTTTCCCTAGGCAGATTTTAGCCTCTATTCATAGGATATTAGATGGGTGTTCAGATGTTTAATCTCCAGTTTGAGCATTTTCAACTTCACTCAAATCCTATCATATCTGTTCCATTACAACTTTTAGACCAAGATACTTTTACCAGACTAGGGAAATTAAGATGTTGCAACATAGTATTAAATATCTTAGAAGGCTTGGAGTGACTAGTACCAGCCACTCTATATTTAACTAAGATGGGAGTATCATCTAAGACCCTAGGATTTAAGAATTCTATCTCTACCTAATTATATCTATGTAACCACTCGAAGTATTGAAAAGCCCAGTCAAATTTAGAGTACCCCCTTGTAGAAATATCCTGCTTATTACAAAAGGTGTAATTCCAGCCTTTTCCCCTTAGTGAAGCGAGTTGTAAATCATGCACACTCTTGAAAATCTTAAACTTCACCCGGTGTCGCAAGAGAGACAATTCTATTATTTGTAGAGAGCACATTATTAAAGTCACTACTCAATAACCAAGGTCCTTACATAGATCTTCCTAGCACCATTAGTTCCTTCCATGGTAATAAATACTGCTAGGCTCTATTGCTAGCATATACTACAGTTATAAAATTAAAAAATAGCATGTGGTGTCCTCTACATGAAAGTCCATAGACTGCTCATGGGCCTGAAGGATTTTTATCTTCACATGCCATTTTCATAGCAGCCATGTACTTCTATTTGCACCCATAGGATAATTATAGATATGGCTCCACACTTACATAATTTTCATTACAATAATCTTAGATTTATGCTTCTTGACTCGAGTTTCAACATAGTAAACACATCGACTCTATATTTATGAAAAAAGAGTCGCACATTTTTTTGCTTTAGGGGATGATTTAAGCCTCTATATTCCAGGTAGCAATGATTATGGGGGATTGTGTATACCCCAGGGTCATTTCCATTTACACTTTAAGCCTTGTTGACATGATTAGGGAAATTCCCAAATTGATTATTAAGTGATACCCTATCCATACTAGTAGACAGTACCTTAAAATTACCAGTGTTATCATAAGTCATTAGCCTAATCAACTCATCCTGTATGTCTAGGGAAACATCACCTTGATGCTATAAAGTTGTGGTAGTAGGAAGTTCATTTTTCCTACCCTCTTTTTCCTTAGGAATCCAGTCTTGGCGTGGGGGCATTGATGTCTTCTACGCCCTTAATTTTGTCTTTTTGTTTGAGGAATACCCTGTATTTCATCATCCTTAGGCTCCTATTCTTAATTAAGCTAGAAATTCTCCCCAATATACCCAAATTTCATATAATCTTAATAATAATGGGGATTTTATTCATAGTACACCATTTGTTAAAACTCAACCAGGTGTACTCAAAGTAATTGTTTGAACCAAGGGACATGAGACATTTATTTCAACTAAGAACTCAAATATAATATTCATTCCATATCTATTGTAACCCAATCAATTTATAGTGGTATCCCCATAAGACTCATAATTTTACCCAATGCTTTAGTAGACCAATATCCCATAAATAGCCCAGGTAGTGTAATCTATTAAGGGATGGTAGTGAGGCCATTTAATTAAAATTCAAAGTTCATCTCCGAAGAACATGCAATGAACAACTTGTTATGAATCCTATACAACTCCCATTCAATATATTGTCATAATCCACCTGAGAATTAAAATGGAAGATGAAGTAAACCTCATTATAAGCTAAAATTTGAGGAATTTTCACCCGTTTCCATACCGTGGAAACATAACCTTCCATGCTTTTGAGAAATGGGGTATCCCCTAATACATAGTCAATTAGAATAGTATTATAGTATATTATTTGAGCTTTCAGATCATCTTCTTTAGTTATGAATTTTTTTTCCATTCTTGACGTTAAGAGAAGGATAAATAAGAGTTTTCACCATAGTTTCTTGCAAATTTATTGGTATTCAGTTTTAATAGTTGAGGTAGGTGAATGATAATAGACATATTTGAGAATTAGAGTCGATGGTTAGCTAAGCCAGAATCCCTAAAATCTCTAAGTCATTTTAGCCTATTTGAGTCTGAATTAGTTAATTTTACCTCCTTATCCTCTAGAATGGTAAGAACTTTAGGGAGAGGTAAATCTTAAATGTAATTAAGGAAAATTAGGTCTAGATCAATCTGCCATAGTGACAAGTTGTAACACCCCAAAATATTTAGCATTTTATTTTTGGCCCTCCCATTTTTGAAATATTAATTTTTGACTAGAATTGTGTTTAGATATGTTATTAGGATGTCACGAGAGAGTTTTAGAATTTTTGGAAGGGTTTCAGGGTGATTTTAGACCATGGAGGTAGTAAGCCTCCATGATATCCCCTTGTCAGGGAGGATAATATCTGTAACACATTAAATTTTGGTCTATGAAAATTTCTAAAATTTTATACTTACTGCCTTTGCTATGAGTCCTCTTTACGAGTCATAAGGAGTCTTGACGGGTCCTAGGGACCCAATGCCTACACAATATGTGTGTAGCTAAGTTAAGTTCTGAGTACGAGTGGCCCACTACGAGTCATGAGGACTCGTTATGAGCTGTTGGGTGCAAATTATAGGGTTACTAGTGTAAGGCCAAAGTAGTTCTGTCTTGGATACGTCTTGGACCCTACAAGTCATAAGGTCATGATATAAGTCATATAATGTAAGTCATAGGGTCAATAGTATGGGTTACCCCTACCACTATCTTGGTTACGACTTTTGGTGATGAGTCATAAGGTGTTGTTATGAGTCACTGTGTGACCCAAATACGCTAGAGACACTTTTCCAACGTTTAAGTTAAGGGCATTTTGGACAATTCCCATTTAAACCCATTAGACCCCACGTCCATAAAACATATTTGGGGCATTATTTCGATGCTTTAACACATGAAAGACACTTTTAATTATCTCAAAATCCCTTAAGAAAGATACTTAGGGTTTATAAGAAGTAGGTCATCCAAGGGATAAAGGGCTGAATTCTTTACATGAAACTTGTTATTTCAGGCATGTTACTCTTCCTTAATTTCTAATTTGCTAAAAGTATATATTTTAAAGTGTTTTTCATATGGCATTGATGATGGTTTTGAAACATGGGTTGAGGTTTTTTGAATGATTTTTGTTGACTAATGTTTCTCATGATTTAGAAATGATTGTTTATACTTTAATTATGGTTTTGAACTTGTGGGATGCATGGATAGGGTGAACAAACAAGAGGATTGTGATTTCCCCTAACTTACAGCTTTTGAATTGATAATGACCTCAAACCCATTTTGGGAAATTGGTTATGAATATGAAAAGTATGCATATTGAACTACTCTTTAACCACTGCATAATGTGAACAGTTGATGAAGTATAATGATTTTGAATTGAACCTTATAGGGTTGTGTAATTCCTCGATTCACAGTGTATTAGACATGCACGTCATGGCCAAGCCCTATTTTAGGTCATAACAAAGTTGGTGTCAAAGCATAGGTTTGGTGTCACTAGGTGTCCAAAAAGCCGTGTTAAGTAAAATCTCTTTTATGGGTGTGTAACACGCCACACATATGACTGGGAGGCTATGAAGCATTTAGGAATATTTCCCTTTCTTGTTGTTCTATTTCGAGCTATAGAGTCTAAGGTCTTAAAATCTCCTCTAATCCCCATATGTTTTCTTTACAGATCATACCTCCCATAAGATTTGATACTCATGGAAACTCTTCTGAATCATTTGAGGACAATGTGGACGTAGCTCATCCTGCTCAAGAAGTTTAGACCCAGTCTAGGGTCGCTACTTCTGATTTCCCTAGTAAAGTTTGATAACACCCAAACTACAGCTCTCGTAAGAGTGTAAGCGGTCGCTGTCAAATATAGAACCCAACTGGGTTGGGTGTCGAATCCCACAGGGAATACTTGGTCACTAAGTGTTGTAACTATTAATAGACTGTGGGTCGAAAATTCCATGGAAAGGGGGGATTGCTTGTGGCGTGAATTACTATTATTAAAGTAACAATTGAATGCTTTGTTTAGTAAGATTTAATCACAGAGAATAATAAGTTAGGGTTATGTCCACCTTGTGAGTTCTACGTATCTATTAGCTATGAGTAATGCGAAATTCAGACATGCATGCACTTATAGAGATTCGTATTCTAATGGTAAATCCTAGTGTTTCTCAACCATCAAGGATTATTTCACCTTACCTCTCTCGAGCCTAAAGCATATAACTAATGGTACGAACTCTCCAAGAAATTAATCCGGTTAAGGCATTAACGTGTAAATAGGGGTTGGTAGCCCTATTTCCTTGTCACACTCTTTTTTCCAAACATGTAACTTTTCTCTCGAACAAGTTAATGCTATAATAGCGTAATCCCTATGTTTACAACCATAAGAATTCAATTAAAACGAAGAGAGTAATGATATAAGTAGCATACACATCAAGAATTCACAAACCCATAATAATAGATAGTATATCATAAGGCTTCCATAACCCTAACAGAGAAGTTTAGCTACTCATGATTACAACGGAGATCACAATAAACATCATCATCATACCAAGGCTAGAATAATCTCACGTTGGGGATGAGAATGGCGTCAAGTAGGGTTTGACGTTTTTTTTTCTCTCCGTCCTCAAGTAGTGTTTTTCTCTGTTGTACTTACAGAATCTGTAAACTGAATATTACTAAAGTGTCGAATGAAAGGAATTGAATAGAAATCGAAAACAATCCAAAGTATGCTGAAAAATTCAGCAAATAAGGTTTTTATAACATCCTTGTCCTAGTACTACTATTTTACTGCTGCACCCCTAAGTATTAAGAAATACTGATTTTGCCCGGGACAGATTCTCCATGCATCACATTCAGTCCACAAGCTTCCAAAAGCTGCCTTCCTTCTTACGTGAAGTTTTTCTTTGCTGCCCAGAGGTCCACAAAGTGCTGAAATATTCATCATTAATACCTGAAAACATGCTAATCACGTTGGTTAGGTCACTTACAGGAACATGGACTAAAAGTGCAGGAATTATATATTTTGTCCTCAAAACTTAGCTATAACATGGGTGAATTATGGTTTTTAGGCGTGTAAATACGCCCAACATCACCACCCCACACTTAAAGCTTTGTTCGTCCTCGAACAAAATATTACGTCTATGCAAATATCTACTTAGAATTTCACAGTAACAACACGAAATGTTCAACAAAACATGCACGACAATCATTAACAAAGAATAGTTTTCTTGATCACTACTAGAAACAATTCAACCTCCAACATAGACTCGTGATGATGGTTAATTCGTATCCACAAGTTAAGGCAAAGGAATCATACACAACTACCCAAAACTCTTCAACCATGCGTGTCTCACACAAGATATCACCCCTAATCACTCACAAGTTTAGCATTTTTCAAAACATGGGTATAAGATTCTCCTTGCTCTCACTCTCACAAAGAATTCATATGTTGCAACTGATGACCATAGGGTTGCCCTTAGTGTAATGCTCTACTAATATCAGAATGCTAAGCTTAGGATCAAATAGGTCTTTACAGGTTGTAATGTAGGCTAAGGGACAGGTAGGACTATTTTGGCCTGAAATAGTGACTAAGTTCCCTAAGCGCTTTAATATATCACATTATGCCATTAACACTCTCTTTTAAATAACCCCTCTACTTTCTTTTCATCTACCACCCCTTTTCACCTATTTTTTTATTCAATTATAAACACAACTATATTCTCTTTTTTTTCTTTTTTATTCGATTTATTTATTTATTTATTTTTCCTTTTTTTTATAACACACTACTATGATAGCCATTCTTTTTCACAACTATTTCAAGTACCAATACACTCTGAGGCATCACTCTCACCCAATTTCCTCTTATTTTGTCACATGACTCTACAATTTAAAGCGCTTAGGAATTTGGATCAAATTATGGTCTTTAAAAAAATGGATTAGGCTACATATGAGGCTGTTAAAGAAAATAGCTAAAGTCTCAAAGGGGGTTTAACTAGGATAATGTACACAGGTAGGTAAAAATAAGGTAAACAATTACAGGCTAGCAAAGAAATGCCTAAATCATCTCCTAAACTCACACTCTTTATTTCGCTTTACACACACAGCAGGCAAGTTCTAGCATCAATCACAACACAGAATATACTATAACCTCACACACACAAGGCACATGGTCAATTTTATTGGGAGCAGTATAGAATCTTGACCCAACAGATGAATGAATCAAACCACACAATTATCACACAGTGAGTCACACCTAGAGAGTCTAAATGTCTCAATAGTAATGATTTTAGCACAAACTCTTGTCATAATACCATGCTGCCTATTAGAAAAATCTCATGCAAAATCTAAAAAATCTAAAAATTTAACTACAAACAAACATAAATAAATGTAGGAAAAGAAGTACAGAATACAAATACCAGCACCCCACACTTAGATGGGACACACTGCCCTTAGTGAAAAATAAATAAGGAAAACCTGATTAGTCGGACTCCTCCTTTATGTCTGGGGTCATACCCCCTGTATCGGAATCATCATCAGAGTCATCGTCATCAGAGTTCTCCTCCACGTCTGAGTCTGGCATTCGGCGATCATCATCAGTCGACACGTCATCATCGAGAGGTTGCTCAAAATGTACCCCTACTCCGCACATAGCCCGTGCATGCTCATTCATCGGGTAGTCATAATCCAACTGCTGGAGCTCTGCATCAGTTGGAACACGACCCCCACTCATCATGGTAAACCTCGTCATGCCATATAAATGGCGGAAGAAGCTTTCATCGTGAGCATGTCTTTCTGCAGTGGTCAGGTTGACGCCATGCATGGTTTCAGGATCTTTAACCTTTGTCAGATCAACCTTCTTCGGGTTGTGCGGAAGCTTATGATCTACAGGTTCCTCTTCAATGTGTTCCTTCCTTAATATCGCAGTCAACAAATTGCCAAAGCTGAAGTGGGACCTCTTGTACAGTCTAGCCTTACGCATTGATGATCGTATAGCCGCACCAATGTTGATGGGAATATTAGTCATCAGAGCGTACACCAAGCATACTCTATCACGTGTGATCTTTTTGTAGTGTGTCCCAGGAATGAGGCAAGAGTTAACTATCCACAACCATATACTAGCTTCTCTATTTAGGGAAGCATAAGGGAAGGTATTGTGCCGACCGGTATCCTTGTGATGATTCCAACGTGCCATTGATCTAGTTCCGCACAGTGTGTGTCTGATTGCCCTGTATGGAGGTCTGTGATAAAGCTCCTTGAGCGTTGATGGATCAACAGATGGAAGACCTAGAAAAATGTTGAAGAACTCCGCATTTAGTTGCAAGACTTGGCCCCAAATCTTCACCTCACTTCTAGTAGTCTTTGGGGACCAATTTGCATAAAACTCTCGCGTTAGATCAAGATTGCATTCTCCCATATCTCGGAAAATAAAATCAAGATTTAGCGCCATGATTTTAACCAAAATGCGAGGTTCTCTCTTCGCTAGACTCTCCTTTTGTATCAACTCCACGTGAACATATTTTTTCACTTTGTTGTTCTTGTACCACTCTTTTCCTTCCTTCTCTAGGACCCACTTTATCCCGAAAGTGCGTCGAGGCATTTGCAGGGAGGAGGATTCAGCTTGCTCTTTTCTTCCCCTTTTCTGACCTTTCTGTGAGGTGGACGCTTTTTCTTTTCCTTGTCGTCCTTTTGGTGCCATTCTACCTTTGCCAGGAGGGATACCAATTATATCATCAATAGTCCAACCAATAGCTCTCTTGTACCTCTTCAGAACAGAGATGAAAGCTTCTATTTGTTGTTCACCTAAATCAGCCGCAACAATCACCGGATGTGCATTTCCACTTCCCAAGAACGCATACCTTAGATGACTAGGGAGCTCTTTCAATTTTAGCACTGATGGCTCTGCAATGGAAGTCTTCGCTGTTGGTGACGGTCGATTCTTAAGATCAAGGTCCAGCTTCTTAGGAGCATGAGAATAGGACCTTATTCCTGTTAGAGCACAAACAGTTTATTCATATTCTTCAACCTCCTCATGCTCAAAATTCAACAGCACAACAGACAATGGCTCAACAGTAAGCTGCTTCTCTACAGATAATTCTTTCTCATCCTTATAATAAGCATCATCTACAGAGAACACATCCATATCTCTAGGCTGCTTCATCGATTTGCATACATCAAAATGGACCATTTCGTCATTCAGCTAAAATAAAAGCTCATTAGCTCTTAAGTCAATAAGCACACTTCCAGTTGCGAGGAAAGGGCATCCCAAGATTATGGGGACTTCAGAATCCACCTCACAATCCAAAATAACAAAGTCTACAGGAAAAATAAAGGTAGAAACCTTCACCAGTACATCATATAAGATACCAACAGGTCATTTTACCGACCTATCTGCCATCACGAGCCGCATATTGGTTGGTGTTGGATCGCCCAACCCCAACTTTCTGTAAGTAGATAGTGGCATCAAATTGATGCCAGCTCCGAAGTCGCACAATGCCTTAGCAAAATTCATAGATCCAACTGTGCAAGGAATAGTGAAAGCACCAGGATCTGCCTTCTTCTGAAGTAACGATCTTGTAGCGATTGCACTGCAATAATGAACATTATCTGCCAGCTCATAGCTTACTGCCCTCTTCATTGTGAAAAGATCTTTCATTAATTTAGCATACCCAGCGCCTCTACCAAAGGTACATTAATAGTCAGCTGCTTCAACATAGTCATAAATTTATTGAACCTGGTATCATCAGCTTTCTTCTTCAGTCTCTGAGGAAAAGGTGGTGGTGGAAGGGGAATAGTTTTCTCCCCCACTTCCTTTTTATCTTGCTTCCGATTATCAACCTTTTCAGGAGAGTCATCAGCCTTCTTCTTCAGTCTCTGAGGAAAAGGTGGTGGTGGAAGGGGAATAGTTTTCTCATGAATGTTTTCATTTTGATTTTTAGCTTCTACAGAATCATCATAATCTACATCAATAATATTCTCCTCTGTATTATCAACCACCTGCTTGCCTTTGGATGGATTTTCCAATACTTTACCACTCTTAGTAGTAATAGCCATACATGATCCATCATTCCTTGGATTTTGCACGGTGTCGCTAGGTAAGGTGCCGACCTTTCGTTGGTTGAATGCCGCCGATAGTTGACTCATTTATTATTCCAGTTGTTTTATTGCAGTGGAATGCGAGTCAACCAATTGATTTAATGAAGACAAATCATTCTTTACCTCAGCTACTCCCATGTTGGTTGCCTTCACTCCTTTCAACAGCTTAGCCATCATATCTTCCATAGACATCTTTCCAGAGCCAGACGCCACAGCCTCACGATTTCCAAGAGAAACATACAAACCACTCCTATCAATTTTATTCTTCAAACTTCCTTGATCACAGTCCCTGTATTCAGATTTATCATAATAGTTCCGACGTTGGTTTCCTTGGGCATTGCCTCGAAAACCCCCCTGATTATTCAAGTAGTTCGCTTCTTCCTCAGAATCGGATTCATCTCTTCCCTGCGATACAACAAACTTGACTTTTTCGGTCTTTCCTGATAATAAAAGCTTGGTAAGAAGATCCATCTACGTTTTCATGTGCACCATATCCTGATCACGTTCCTCTTCTCTTTGCCTTTGTTCTGCAGTCATGCCAATAAATATAGTAGAGCTTGCTACCTCAGAATCCCTGGTATGCCAAGCTCTACTCTGCTTTGTCATATAATCTAGCATATCACTTGCCTGAATAAAAGTAAGGTCCATGAATGACCCTCCTACAGCATTATCAACCACTGGCTTAGTCACCGAATTCAAAGACCTGTATAATATCTCCATCAAGTGGACATTGGTCATATAATGATTTGGACACCGCATAAGCTTCTTCTTGAACCTCTCCCATGTTTTGTGGAGAGCTTCAGTTGGAAGCTGTTGAAAATTGCTGATCTCATCTCTCAACTGTGCTCTCTTGGATGGCGGAAAAAATCTTTCAAGGAAAGAGTCTTTCAATTGCCTCTAATTAGTAATAAAATCAAGAGTTAGTCCATTCAACCATAAATTTGCCTCCCCAGATAGAGACAATGGAAATAAGCGCAGCTGAATTGCATTCTGTTCAACTCCTGGATTGTCGACTGACCTGCATGTAGAGATAAAATTGATCAAGTGTATATTCGGATCATCACCTGGAAGTCCACCAAATAACCCCTTGAGTTGCAATAGCTGAATCATGGTGCTAGTGATACTGAACTTTGCTCTGGGTGACAAGGGTGGAGGAATAATAGCCCTTGTGGCACCAGTTCCATCTAGATCATCATCATCATCATCAAAGGGAACCTGCACAGCTCGGTGGTCAGGTCTCATTCTAGCTTGACGATTTATCCTATTCACAGGCGCTGCTACCTCATCTGCACGCCGTGGATTTAGTAACTCATTATATGAATTTATTGCCCGACCTGGGTTATCAATATTCTGTTGATGCACTTGAGCAGCGGCCAATGCAGCTAATCTAGCCTGCTCATGTTGAGCAGCGCTTCTTTCAATATCTCGTTGCACCTCCATCCGGCCAATAAGTTGCGGTTCAGGGTTTATGGGTAATAATGGATCACCCAAACTTTGAGTATTTGGCATGCACTGAGCAAAACCTGAATAAAACAAAAACAACAGAAGAAAAGTAAAATTCGAGAATCTTTAACCAAAGGGTCTAGTAATTATCACAAACTTAGTTGACAACCGTATTCCTCGACAACGGTGCCAAAATTTGATAACACCCAAACTACAACTCTCGTAAGAGTGTAAGCGGTCGCTGTCAAATATAGAACCCAACTGGTTTGGGTGTCAAATCCCACAGGGAATAATTGGTCACTAAGTGTTGTAACTATTAGTAGACTGTTGGTCGAAAATTCCACGGAAAGGGGGGATTGCTTGTGGCGTGAATTACTATTATTAAAGTAAAAATGGAATGCTTTGTTTAGTAAGATTTAATCACAGAGAATAATAAGTTAGGGTTATGTCCACCTTGTGAGTTCTACGTATCTATTAGCTATGAGTAATGCGAAATTCAGACATGCATGCACTTATAGAGATTCGTATTCTAATGGTAAATCCTAGTGTTTCTCAACCATCAAGGATTATTTCACCTTACCTCTCTCGAGCCTAAAGCATATAACTAATGGTACGAACTCTCTAAGAAATTAATCCGGTTAAGGCATTAACGTGTAAATAGGGGTTGGTAGCCCTATTTCTTTGTCAAACTCTCTTTTCCAAACATGTAACTTTTCTCTCGAACAAGTTAATGCTATAATGGCGTAATCCCTATGTTTGCAACCATAAGAATTCAATTAAAATAAAGAGAGTAATAATATAAGTAGCATACGCATCAAGAATTCACAAACCCATAGTAATAGATAGTATATCATAAGGCTTCCATAACCCTAACAGAGAAGTTTAGCTACTCATGATTACAATGGAGATCACAATAAACATCATCATCATACCAAGGCTAGAATAGTCTCACGTTAGGGATGAGAATGGCGTCAAGTAGGGTTTGACATTTTTTTTTCTCTCCGTCCTCAAGTAGCATTTTTCTCTGTTGTACTTACAGAATCTGTAAACTGAATAATACTAAAGTGTCGAATGAAAGGAATTGAATAGAAATCGAAAACAATCCAAAGTATGCTGAAAAATTCAGCAAATAAGGTTTGTATAACATCCTTGTCCTAGTCCTACTAGGTTACTGCTGCACCCCTAAGTATTAAGAAATATTGATTTTGCCCGGGACAGATTCTCCATAAATCACTTTCAGTCCACAAACTTCCAAAAGTTGCCTTCCTTTTTACGTGAAGTTTTCCTTGGCTGCCCAAAGGTCCACGAAGTGGTGAAATCTTCTTCATTAATACCTAAAAACATGCTAATCACGTTGGTTAGCTAACTTACAGGAAAATGGACTAAAAGTGCAGGAATTATATATTTTATCCTCAAAACATAGCTATAACATGGGTGAATTATGGTGTTTAGGCGTGTAAATAAGCCCAACATCAAAGTTCCACCGGTCCCCCATGTACCTCCTCAGATACCTTAAGTGATGTGTCTAATACTGAATTTTGTCAGTCGATTTATTTGATTACCCAGTTGGTGGCTTCTCAGACTAAGCATGTTGCTTAAGTTTCTCCATTGTCTGAGGTCACTAGAGTTAGCCAATTTATGAGGTTAAGTCCTCCTACTTTCCCTAGTTCTAAAATTGATGAAGATCCTTAAAATTTCATTGATGAGATGGAAAATATTTTTCATGTGTTTTATTCTACGGATGTGAAGGGAATGGAGTTTGATGCCTATCAGTTGGAAAATGTGGTGTATCGGTGGTATGAGTAATGGGATCATCTAGGGGTAATGATGCTGAGTCCACTTGATCATCTTGATCGCTTCTTTCATCAGGAGTTGAGGGAGGCAAAGGCTGAGGAATTCATAAGCTTGTAGTAAGGAAAGATGAAAGTGAAAGAGTATTCCTTGATGTTTCATTTTCTATCATGATATTCTCCGAAATTGGTGTCTTATAGCATGAGGGCTAGAATAAGGAAGTTTGCTTCTGGGTTATCCCATAAGTTGATTTTGGAGAGCAAGGATGCTTTGTTGAATAAGGACATAGACATCTCTAGACTTATGGTGTATATGAAAAAAGTGGAAAAAAATAAGAAGAATAAAGGAGAGATGAGTGAAAGGTAGAATAATAGGTTTTGATATTCGAATTAGGGTGCAGATCATCAATAGAGTAGTAGAGATAGTGGAAAATGGTCTAAGAAGATGTGGGGCAATTCTGGTTCCTACTCTGTAGCTATAGCTCTTTATCCGAAGCCTTTGGGTGATCATCATTCTCAGAATAGCGTTGGTTCTGAGGCGTAGGGTGCCCAGCTATAGGCTAGTGGGGGCCAGTCAGCTCCATCATATCTGTTAAGCTTCTGAAGTATATAATAATGACAAACTAACAAGTGAATCCTTGAAGGATATTGAAGACTACTAATAAAAGAAGCCGGCTCTAGGAATGGAAAGACATCCAATCATCAGAAGATCACGTCACTCAAGATAAAAGGAGAATCACCATCCCTGAATCACAGATGACTAGATCAATCAGGATCTAAATAAAAGAAAAGAAGGCCACAACTGTCACATGGACATCGATCAATACAAGACTAAAAGGAAAGGTAGAGAATGAACATATCTATTATGGACTTGATCCTAAGCCATATATGGACATATCTGATATGGACATATTAAATGGCTATATTCCTCAATTAAGGAATCAATTTAAATTCTTGATTGAGAAAAAATCTCTTTGTTTCCCTTGTGAAGAGTAGCAGCCGAAGATTATAAATGATGCAGAGTGAATACATACACAAGTTATGCAACTTCAAGGAGAAAATTCAAAGTGTCTCATTCTTAGTCTTACAAGGCTCTGTAACTTTAAGTTTACAATTGTTATATAAAGAGTAGGATCAAGTAAATTTTGGAACATTAACTGAAGCTGTGTCATAAGATCTGAAGTGCAAAATAAGTCTTTAAAACTTGTTTCCTATCATTGTACTCGTACCCAACATTCAACGATCTAAGGAAACTTTGAAACCTAAGGGGATTGAAAATAGGCACCATATTTGATTTCCAAAATAGGATAAATTTTTGTGTTATTACTTTATGTTCTATAATTTACGAGCTTACTTGTTTCAAGTCTAATCTACTTATGAAGTGCACTGATTTGTAGGCAATTTAACTATGAGGAGTCAATAGTTGACTCACAGAAGAAAAAATTCAATTCACCTCCCTCTTGAATTTCAATTGGTATTAGAGAGGATCTCATAGAAAGCATTGCTTAACCGCAAGTGAGCAAAGATCAAATGGCCAATTATCAAATTCTTGGTGCTCTTCTTCAGGATGGACACTCCTTCACAAGACCACCATACTTTAATGGATAACATTACTCTTACTGGAAGAATAGGTTCAGGACCTTTTGCCAATCAAATAAATTCCAAGCTTGGGTTGTCATCAATAAGTCTCCAAATTTGATTCCAGGACTCAAGGAGAAGCCAAAGGACAAAGATAAAAAATCTATCAGTTCTGATATAGAAGACCTTGAAAGCTTCGAGGTCACCAAAGAACATCAAGAGGTAATTTAAACTAATGCACGTGCTCTAACTTTTATTTTTCTGGCAGTTAGTGGAGAAGAATGCAATGTTGACCCCAAAAGCACACGCAAGTGTTCATGGTCTCACTAAGTAATATAGTTGTAATACCCCGATCTCTTAATCTGCTTTGTGAGTGAATATGAATAACTTCTAAAGTGATTGACGTTTATACTATGCTGTATTTTTGTAATTTCTACTTTTTTACATGTAGAGAATTTAATAAGATTTTCATCGATACCAAATTCTCCTAAATCCGACACTCAGGTGAAAAGTTAGAGTCATTTTAGTGAGACAATGTGCCACCTGACACTTTAGCGCATCGCGGAGCCAGCCAAAATGGCAATTGTCATTTTCTAGTGAACCTGCATGATATTGATGCATCGTGCTAAGGCTCAATTTTAGGATTGTCAAATTTTAGTGCACCAATGCAATTCCACCGCATCGCGGTGACCTTTTAGTTCATGACCAAGGTGGCAAATGCGGCTTCACTGTATCGTGCTATTGAGCAGTTTCCCAATTGTCCCATTCTAGTGAAGGACCACTATCCAGGTGCGTCATGCCAGTGCCAATAATCGAGCTCCAGTTCTAGAATTTTTTCAAGGGTAATTTGGTCTTTTCCACCCATCCTTACCCTTTATATATATACTAGTGAGGGAGAAAATATTTATTTTCTCTTCCATCTTCTCCAAAATTCTAGGGTTTCTCTCCAAAATTCAATTCAATTCTTGTGTAAACATCTCAACATCAAACCATGGTTTTCACAAATTAGTTCAAGATTTAAAACTTCCAAATCAATAACATTAAGATCTCTAACTCAAGAAGTGGGAAAAGAAGTCTGTAGCAAGTTTATTCATCCAGGATAATAATCAAGGTATGCCAGACTTGAACAAGAATGTCCTTTCATTCTTGTTCCCAAAGAATTGATTTTTTCTATTGGAATTTCATGATCCTTGTAAGTGGGTTTACACCCAAATTTCTTTAGTTATAATTTATGAGATTTGAGTTGATTAAGTTTGATTTGTATAATTATTTTACCATCAT
Organism: Capsicum baccatum var. pendulum; assembly: GCA_030864225.1. NCBI lineage: Eukaryota > Viridiplantae > Streptophyta > Magnoliopsida > Solanales > Solanaceae > Capsicum > Capsicum baccatum. Next base: position 170,018,306 of record CM061557.1, on the reverse strand, counting down.
ATTTCTTAAATTGAGAATTTATGACATGAATTGTATTTTATTATTATGTAATGATCATTTCTAAGTAATTTAAGATAAGTGTCATGAGTTATGCTTTTCCATGAGAAGATTGAGTATTGAATATATATCGATATTGAGCTTGAGGGTCAAGAATGAGTCCTATGATGTTTTCTTGAAGCTTTTGATACTTTATATGATTTAATAAGCAACAGTACTTGATGTTGAGAAAGACTGTTTGAGTTTGAGTCGAGTTAGGAATCCACAAGTTGTATATGATCTACAGATGAGATATATTTATGGTTTGGTGTTCATGATAGACCCTTGAATTGATTAAGGTGGATTTCCCAACACGTTCTTAGCTGAGTCTGGGAGGATTTTTAGCACCTAGTGGAAATTGTGAGTTCAGCACATCCTACTTCCCCAAAACTACGTGCCATCGTAGGATTGAGATTTGAGGGCCAAAGAGCCGAGTTTGTGATAACAAAGATGAGTTTGAGGTTATACTCCCTGGAAAGAGTATAATGCTCTAGCTAATGTGGGGTTCCTTCCTTAGGAGGGCAAACTTTGGACTCCATGCGGCTCACATGGTTTATGTCGGTTATAACGAACTCCCAAGTCCATAATAGTCTAAGTTTCTTGAGTTACCGAGTTACTCTAAGTCATGAGTTAAAGAGTTTGAATTGAGTCTAGTGATTTATGAGATTTGTGAAGTATGTGTTATTATCAATTATTTATGGAAATTATGTTTTAGGAAATTCAAGTGAAGAGAGTCATTATTATCATAATGCATGACTTTATTTTACATTTATGATATTGTTTAAATGTGTTGTATACACCCCCACATACTCGGTATATTACCAAGTACTGATTCCCATACTCTTCTATGTTCTACATTTTCTCGTGATGTAGGTTCAGGTGCTCCGTCTTAGTAGCGATAGTGATCTTTGAGTACCTCCATCTACATTCTTACAGTTAGTGAGTCATCATGGTTTGAGGACCTATGTCCCTTATTTTTGTCTTGACAGTAGATGGTTCTTTATTTTTAGATCAGGCGAGTCAGTTGGGGATCTGTCCCAACGGCTCCTCATTCTTTTGTAGTAGAGGATTTTTCAGACTAGAGTACCAGTATGTACAGAACTTTTAGTATTTTGTTTGTACAGGACAATATTTCTTCATATCACAGTATGCTCATGACATAGTAATTCTTCCCTGTTTTAAAATGATTAGTGTTATAGTGAGTTTTGAAAGTGATGACAGGCTTAGAGGGTTAGCTCGAGGCCACGTGTGGCCTTAAGCACCGTGTGACATCTCGAGATAGGTTCTTGGGATGTTACAATAGTGGCCTTTTACAAAGCCTAATATTGGTCCCTCAGATACTTGTTTTAACAACTATCCAATTCCAGTTCACAATTGAGATTAAATTTATGCAAAGTAACCAAAAGAGTTTTGAAAGTTTATGAACTAAAAGTAAGGTAAAATAATGCAGAAAAGTAAAGATATTGGACAATCAATTGATGAAAGATCAGGGGTAAAGAATTATGATCGATCAAACTATGCTAACTAACTTCATTGGTTAGACTACTTATCTTGGTTGTTGATTCGTAGGGTTTACCGCATGATTATGTTCTCCCGACCTCTAATTGTCTACCTAATTTGGACATTACAACTACATCATTGAGCGGGCATGTAATAATGCAATTAGATGCAAGAAACTATCATCATACATGTGAAACAATCAAGGTTTCTAGGTATATCCCTATCCTATATGCTAATTCAAATCCCCTATTTTATAAAGGAATAAGAACCGTACTCTATTTACCCCACATTCTATCTTTCTCTTCCCCCTCTCGAGTTTACAAGGTTAACAATATATGTATTATAAGGGTCAAGAATCCTTAAAATAATGATAACAAGGTTAAAAAAACAGCCAATTAGGATGAATAATCAACACCAATTCAATCGTAGCAATCATAGTCATGTTTTTGGCTTTAACCCCAAAAATGGGGTATTTAGCCACTAATCGACAGAACTATAATCATAATGAATGAATAAATAGTATAATCAATTAAAAAGATAAGTTAAAGAGAAATAAAACCTAACTAATGTGTTGATCAGACTCCTCTAAATATCCAATACATCAAAAAGTATGTAAAATAATATGTATAAGTCCTATTTATAGTGATAGCTTTTGCCTTGTATGAAATGGACCTCGTGTTGCGTTGGGAAGAAACTAGGGAGTGGAGTTTATGAAAAAATCTGTATAAAAGTGGTGTGGAGGTCATGATACGATCTGTATAAAGGTAGAGTGTAATTCACGACATGAGCTTAACACGAGACATCACTGGAATTTGCCTTCCACACCTATTCTTTGCCTTATGCCTTTTCCCTTTAATTCCATTCCTTAGAGTATTGTTTCCACTTCGTTTACAGCTTGTATATAATTAATATATCATCAAAATAAAATAAACAAGCATAATAAATGATCAAAAACCATGAATTATAGTTTAAAAAAACAAAACATCAAGAACGGTGAAATGGAAATACGAGCAAAGACTAGGCTCTCCCATTTTGATCTTTAGCTTATTGGTTCGACTCTTGGCTTAATTCAATTGAACTTTTAACATTATAAACAAGTTTTTACACACATAACTATACAATTAAATCATTTATAACTCATTAAAAACATTAGAATCCATCGAAATCAACTAGAAAAACTCTTAGCTCAAGCTAATAAAATTAGGTTTCTCATCTAGACTCTAAATGATCAATTTAAACTCAAACTTGTTTGAAAACACCTTTAAACATTGTAATTACATACTTTAAAAATTATATGCTTAGTTATATCATTATAAAAACATAAATTACACAAATTTTCCTTAAAATAAGGCTAAATAGGCTAGGATAGCAACATTAAAGTGCATAAATATGCCCAACATCACCACCCCACACTTAAAGCCTTGTTCGTCCCCGAACAACTCTTTACTCTAAGCATCATAAGACGAGGAGAATCTACACTTCTACTACATGTAAAAAACTCAATATAGTACTACAATGACTACACAGAATGGAAGTTTCTACTCTAAGCATGTTAATGTACATAATTGACAGTTCAAGAATACTACTCCAAAACATCCTAACCTCAAGAATCGACTCACCTGGTTGGAAAACTCATACATATTGTTCAATCAAAGACATCATAAACTTCACCCAAATATTATAAAACATGTGCCCTCACAGCAAGAGAGTTACCCATAATCATTCACAATAATGCAATCCATAATAGAATAGGTACGAGAATCAAATTGTGCTCATTCTTACAAAGAATTCACAAGTTGCAAATGATGAACCACAACTTTCCCTTATTGTAGTACTCAACTAATGTTAGAATATTGAAGCTTAGGATCAAATAGGTCTTTAATGGTTGTAATATAGGCTAAGGGGCTGAGATGAACTTTTTTTGTCAAGAATAGTGACTATCTTCCCAAAGCGCTTCAATAGATCACATTTTTCAATTAAGACCAATCTTTAACAACCCACTTGCACCACTTTTGTCTACCCGTATCTTTTATTTTGCCCCATCTCATTAAGCTCATTCACATATACTATGGTGGGAGTACGCTATGTAGAGCTTATTCAATTTGAAGAACTTTTTATTTTATTCATTACTCAACTCCTAAGCACATAATCTTACTTTTTTTGAACACTAATAACTATTACTTAGGGGCTTCTATTTCACTTTTTTCTTCTTGAATTTAACTCCTTAACTTAATTAAATTTGCACTAAAGAAATTAGGAGCTTTGGATCAAATCAAGGTCAATAAATAAAAAAGATTAGGCTACATATGAGGCTGCCAAAGAAAAAGCTAAAGGCTCAGTGGGGGTTAACTTGGATTATGCATAAGGGTCGGTCAAAAGAAGGTATAACACATGGCTATCAAAGAAATGCCTATATCATCTCCTAAATCCACACTCTTTATTTCGCATTGTAACACACACTAGGAAAGTTTTAGACATCACATGCAATAGGGATTATACAAATACCTCACACTCACATGGAACATGCTTAAATCAAGTAGGATAATCATAGACTCTCAACTAAACAATAACATGAATTCAAATTAAACCAACAAGTACAAAAGTTATAATCATGAGCCGAGGAGTCTCAAAAGCAGTAAATCACATAATCAACATGCTTTTACAATCAAAACACTTGCATCATGCAATCAAAAATAGCACAAACAAGAACATATTACTTATTCCTAAAACAAAAAAATTTTAAAATTACACTAAAATTGAGAATTTCCTAACCTACACATAAAAATCTACTTTGTTCCTAAATTACACTTTAAAAGTAGAGATAGAAATACTCCTAGAGGCCTTTAGGCCTAGCTAGTAGCATGTTTATACATCAAGAGGTTTCGGGGACCCACACTTAGTCTTCACCATGTCTTTTTGCTCAAGTTTTTTGGTAATCAGACTACCCATCAACCTGTGACTCAACAATTATAAAAACTAGTAAAGTAAAAACTATAATACTAAAAATAAAACCTACCTTAATTTGAATTGGGTTGCCTCCCAAGAAACGCCTAATGTACTGCTGTAACAACCCAAAATCGTCTCCTGGGACGTCAGACGGTGCCTAAGGTTACGAGTAGCCCAAGCTAACCCTTAGAGCCGGTTTGCACCAATGACACTCAATTCAAGATAAGAATGGACTCAACACTAGCATAGTCATATCACATGAAAGGAAAAATGGGAAAGATACTCGGTCCATCAGATAACAATATAGATAAATTTCAACAAAACTACAATATCAAACCCTTGACACATCACAAGTCTGACATTAGTCTGACAATCCTCTACAAATCAAAATCTAGAGAGCCGTTAGGATAGGTTCCCAACTGACTCAAAATGAAATACAGATAAAACATAGTCTCTCAAGTACGATAAATATGTGAAGATCGGTCCTCGAATCATGAGGACTCACCACTTCAGAAAATGTAGGCAAGGAACTCGAAGAATCACGGGCGAGGCTGGGACTAAGAACCTGAACCTACATTATGACACAATGTAGCACATAGACATATATATGGATCAGTACTTAGAATGTACTATGTATGCGGGGGTGAATTAATATGAATAAAATAGTAACAATCTTCTTTAATCAAATCATGTATGCATTATGAGACGACTCGCATGGCTTGAACAAGTATAAAATATAAAGCTCGTAAGTCATGTAGAATGGAGCATGTAACATAAATCTCGTAAGTCATCATTGTTTAATCTCAAAATTCAAAATCTTCTCTTGTTCTCAATACCCAAAGGCTAAGTGAGTTTAAACAATACTTTCAACTCAAGGATAAGTCTCATAGAGAGTAAAACTTATTCAATGCTCAATATTTCATAACTATTTAAAAATCATATACTTGGAATTTAGAATCATATAACTTGAAAGAATACTTGAAGGCATTTCATTCACTTTAGAAAAATATCTCATCTCAAGCATTAGGGAAATCACTCCATCTCAAATAGAAAGGCATTCTAGTTTATAAAAACAACTTATCTCAAGGCTTTATAAAAGTACTACAACAAGGGAAGATGCTTTCATTTTGGAAATAACTCATATCAAGAAAATACTTTGGTTGGGGAATCATATTTCAATTCAACCATGTAGGAAAATAGCTTATAGGGAAGGAAAATAAGTTTTTGATCTCGAAGTCTAAATGTTAAGGGAGGTTCTCGTAACCAACACAAACTATGTGAGCTACATGGAGTCCAACTTTTTGTCCTCCTAAGGAAGAGACCCCATGTTGGGGAGGAGCATCATACTCTTGCCAGGGATTATAACCTAGGTCTAGTGATTACTAAAGAAAACTCGGCCTCAGGACCAATCATAGTTATCATAAACCAGGCCTCAGGCCCAACCTATGGTGGCACATAGTTTTGGGGTAAGAAACCGTAGTAACTTACCCACTCGATGCTAAATACTACTCCCTTTACATTATCTGCGCTCATCTAAAAAAATCCACTTTTAGAATAATCACATCGTTCACCACAAACCCAATAATCAAATCGATAATCTCATATAGTGAAGTAGATTTCAAAGCTCAAGGACCATTAGGTCAATTCATTTCTCAATCATCTTAAAATACTCAAAACATGGGTGTTGATAGCACAAGCATTCATAATTTCACAAGTCTCAAATAGGGCTTACTAACCTATTATTCAATCTCAAGTTAAAGCTTATCAAAAGCATAATATATAGCATATAGATTAATAGATCATGTGGATATCTGGGAATTTCACCAAGTTACCCAAAAATCTTAATATAGCCATATGCTTTAATATCTCAACAATGCAAATATTAGCTTATCAAGGAGTAAAATCATGGGGTTTATACCCAGTTGTAAATGCTCAAGAAAACATGTAGAAATTATTCCATTTGGCTCTTAATTCATGGGAAATATCAATATAATGTATTCAATAATAACGGGTGAAAAACCCAATTCAAATTCATGTAAAAACCTCATATATTTCAAGAATTTCATGATGTAAATAGCCTTTTGGGAACAAGGGTGAAAGGGTTACCCTTGTTCAAAAACCCCACATACCTTGAATTAGAAGCTTTTGATGAACTCTCTCTTTTGGAACTCTATTCATGCTCTAGAATGAGGGTTCTTGAGGTCCTTGACTTGGGAACCTTGAATCTTGACTCAATTTAGGAAATCCATGGTAGAGTCTTGAGATTCTTGGAAGAGGTTTTGGATACTTAGGGTTTATGTTGAGAGAAAACTTGAGAAAAAACTCATAAGATGCTTGTAAATGGCTTTGATTTAGTGTTTCCATGATTTTATAGGCTTTGGAAAGGTCCAAAGTTCCCTTTTAAACATCTGTGAGAAACTGGAACAATTGAATTGGAACCCAATTTCATTGGCCTCCGCGACGCGCCACTTATCGCGGTGGCACATTGGAATTTGACAATTGGGAAATTGGTAGCCTCTGCGATGTGGAGCCATCGTTCTTTCACACTAGTTGGGACCTGGGACTCCTCCGTGATGCACCACTATCGCGGGATTCCACTAGAAATTAACAATTGCCAAATCAACCCTCTCCGCGATGCGCCAGGCAGTTAAATAATGCAGTTTTACGACCAAGGCTTAAATTAGCCATAACTTCTTACTCGAGGGTTGGATTTGGGAAAATCTTATATCGATGCAAAGAATATAAGATTTCCCACGTGATAAAAAGTAAAAATTAGGGAAATTCTATATGGTTAACACGTCACTCACTTAAGAAGAAACTTCTTAATCTTTTAGGGATGGAATCCAAGCCTCACTCGACACGCCCTACGGCTCAAACTATGAGGGAACATTATGGGGCCTCAAAAGTGACACGACATGACCCAATTTACAATGCAACCATATTTATTCATCCTTTTACTTCTACTAGGATGCCATCTTCTTATTTTTTTCTGACCTCTTGAGTATGAACTCTTAATGTCAACAACTTTCTCAACGTTAGCCTTTTTTGACTCATTAATCTACATCACATCGGTCTTAGGTATTAAAGGCTTGGGATGCTAAATGAGAAAGTTCAAAGAGATCTTTTAGACAATATAGTCCACCACCCCACACTTATCCCCTTTAATCACATTAATCATACACAAGTATTTGTAGTGAGATAGTACATTGAGCAGTTCGTACACTTTAAGAACTGCCTCTTCATCATCCAACTTCATTATGAACATTCCCTCTCTCTCATCATTCAATGTTCTTCTCATCGCTAAAAACAGATGTCCCAAGATAACTAGTACTCTTATGTCTTCTTGAAAATCTAAAACATTAAAGTCAGCAGGAATAATAAACTTACCAACCTTGATGAGAACATCCTCTATGACTCCTTCAGGATGGGCTATGGTTTCATTTACCAATTGTAGTAGCACAAAACTCAGTCTCGGTTTTCCCAAGCCCAATATGTCAAAAAAAGGGGCATCAAATTGATGCTTTCCCATGATTCACTGAGTGCATGGACTACCTCACTATTCCTAATTTGAATAGGGACAGAGAACTTACTAGGGTCCTTGAGCTTTTAGGGCACCTTCTACGTCACCATAAAGCTACACTCCTCAGTGAGTGTTACTGCCTCCACATCATGCAACTTAATTTTATTAGAGACCACATTCTTAAAGTACTTAGCATACTTTAGCATTCCCTGTAAAACCTTTAAAAGAGGTAAGTTAATATGTATCTGTCTGAATATGTCAAAGAACTTCTTAAAATATGCCTCTTCCTTTGCTTTTATATTTTTTTATGGGAAAGGTAGCGATGGGATCTTCTTTACCTCTTCAGCAACTGTGGTTTTTGAGTACTCAGACTTCCTCAAGTTTTCAGTAACTTTGTTATCTACCTTCTTAGATGTCTTTGGAGGTTCTTTATTGTTCTCCTTACCACTCCTCAAAGTGATTTCCATGACTTTTTTAGTATTTTTAGTATCACTTGGAAAATTAACTTGAGGCCTGACATTTTGAGATTTTGAAATGTGACCAATTTGCAACCCCAAGCTCCTTGTAGCCGCTTGCTGGATCTTTATATCTACTGCTAATTATGTTTGAGTAGCCATAATTTGCTTCAACATCTCTTCTATGTTGCTAGACTAGACTGCGATTTGATTATTTTGAATTTATTGCTATTGGTTGTTTCATGATTGATTGAGTGGCTGAGTTTGCCACTTCTGATTATAGGTGTTCCCATAATTCGACCTCTAAACATTTCCCACAAATATCACGGACTCAAGATTTACAGCACACATAGCTGCTGAATGCCCATTATTGCCACAAACCTCATAATAACCTACAGTCTGTTGAATTGCATTAACTATGTCTAAAGGATGTGTAACCCCTAACTTTATATTGCTTATCTAATTTTATAGGGTAGAAATTTAGGAAGAGATAACAATAAATTCGTCTACTTCCAATACACTTACAACCTTCTTTGTGGCATTTCTTGAGTTTGAATGCTACTCGAGATTCCCTTGTGCAATCCGATACAATAAGGTATAGAGTTTATCATATGTCAACTCCAAAGCTTGACCACCTACAGCTGAATCTAGAAAAATATTTATGTTATGGTCAAGTTCTTTATTGAAAGTGTGAGATAATACCTCATTGGACTACTGATGATGCAGACAGTCCCAAAGAAGTTCTTTGAATTGCTCCCAATCATGATTAGAATTCTCATTTGGATAAGGAATTTCCAAGCTAAGCCATCCCATGTTGTGATTGAATTTTTCGGCTCAGCGTTCAACCACTTTTTCACTTCCCCTAATAGTGAAAAGTGGATTAGTGTTAGCCTTACATAATCAGTTGACACGCCCTTTGGGATAAATATGTCACTAATCTCCAAAAATTTTTGCAGATAGACTTATGGATCTTTATGTGAAAGCCCATAAATTGTCCACTGCTGATCAAAAGATGCACCATGTTCTGCTTCAACTCAAAATTTCCTCCAGCAGCCAATTTCTAAAATAGGGAGGTTAAATTTTATGGACGTAGGATTGTCACTTCTCTAACTATCCTGTGGGATTGTTGTTCTTCAACCATAAGAGCAGGATTATCTTGATATTCTTCAATTTGTAGGATAAGGGGGAGAAGAATTGCTTCTCTTCGTCACTAATAGAAATATTGCTCGGATTGGGGGTTTGTTCAACCAATTCCCTATCCTTTGCTAACTTACTAGTTTGAAAACCTTTTTCCTGCAAATAAAAAACCAAGACCAAGCGTAAAGCACTAAAGAAATCTAAAAGTAAAACTAAAACAAAAATAGTTTCCAATTTACAAGTCCCCAGCAATTTGCGCCTAAAACTTGTTGCGCTGAAGCGCACACGCAAGTGTACGTGGACTAACAAAGTAACACAGTGGCCTTTTACAAAGCCTAATATCAATCCCTCAGAGACTTGTTTTAACAACTATTCAATTCCAGTTCACAATTGAGATTAAATTGATGCAAAGTAACTAAAAGTGTTTTGAAAGTTTATAAAGTAAAAGTAATGTAAAATAATGTAGAAAAGTAAAGACTGTGGACAATCAATAGATGAAAGCTCAGGGATAAAGAACTACAAATTATCATATTATGATAATGAGCTTCATCATTTAGACTACTCATCTTTGTTGTGGATTTGTAGGGTTTATCATGATTATGGCCTCCTGACCTCTAATCCTCTACGTAATTTAGACATTACAACTACATTGATGAGAGGGGATGTAATAATCTAATTAGATGCAAGAACCTATCATACTACCCGTGAACCAAGTAAGGATTCTAGGTATATCTTTGTCCTAGATGCTAATTCAAATCCCCTATTTTATAAAGGAATAAGAACCCTACTCTATTTATCCCCACGTTCTATCTCCCTCTTCTCCTCCCGAGATCATATGGTCAACAATAAATGTATTCTAAGGGTTGTGCATTCGTAAAATAATTATAAAAAGGGTTAAAAAATTAACCAAATATGATAAATAATCAAAACCAATTTAATTCATAACAATCGTAGTCATGTTCTTGGCTTTAACCTTAGAAAGTAGGTGTTTAGCCACTAATCGACATAACCATAATCATCATGGATGAATACATGGTATAATCCATTAAAAAGCTAATTATAAATGGTATAATCCATTGAAAAGCTAATTTAAATAGAAATAAAACGTAAATAAAGTGTTGATTAGCCTCCTCTCAATATCCAAGATGTCCAAAAATATGTAACATAACATGTACGAGTCCTATTTATTGTGGACAACTTTTGCCTTGTGTGAAATGGACCTCGTTTTGCATTACAGAAACTAGGGAGTGGAGATCGCGATAGACTCTGTATAAAGAGGGAGTAGAGATCACGAAATGATCTTTAGAAAGGTGGAGCAGATGTCGCAATACGAGCTAAATGCGAGACCTCATTGGAATTTGCCTTCCACGCCTATTCTTTGCCTTTTGCTTTTTCCCTTTAATTCTATGCCTTATGGTATTGTCTCCACTCCGTTTACAACTTTTACATCATTTTTACATCCTCAAAATCAATTCACAAATCATCCTACAAGATTGAACACCATGTATTAGATTTCAAAACAATAAAACATCAATAATGATGAACTAGATACACAAACTAAGAGTAGGCTCTCCCACATTGATCTTTAGATTATTATTTCGACTTTTGGCTTAATCCAATTTAAATTTTCTCATTAAAAATAAGTTTTTCCATGCATAAATACACAATTAAACTATTTGGAACTCATTAAATAGATTAGAATCCATCAAAATCAACTAGAGCAACTCCTAGCTCAAGCTAATAAAACTAGTTTTCTTGTCTAGACTCTAAATGATCAATTTAAACCTATATTTGTTTGGAAACACCTTTAAACATTGTAATTACATACTTGAACACTTAGATGCTTATATATCATTATGAACACATAAATCACACAAATTATCCTCAAAACAAGGTTAAATAAGATAAGATCAAAATAATTCAAAAACTATTCAAGTTCCTCATCAGGGTCATTTAAATCAGCTAAGACCTATTTATCCTCTTGAGGACCTTTTTGTTATATCTATGGATAGAGAGGGCACAAATCCTACAACTGTAGGCTTAAACCTAAAAGTGAGTGGGTATGGAAGCCCAAAGAAAGTACATCTAACCCGCAAGAACCCAAGACTACTTGGGTACCTAAGCAAAATTAATCTTCTTGTTTTGTAGGAATATGTCTACAAAATCTACGAAAAAGAGGGATTGATAACGAATTTTCTAGAAGTATAGCTAGAAAGAAAAGGGATCTCTTCTATTTTAAAGAATGAAGACAGCAAAATAGTCAGATTCAGTGATGATGCCAGAGTTAATGTCACCAGAATCGACTATAACCCCCTCAGAATTTACTCTTGTATCTAAAATAATAAAATAGAGATAAAGATAGAATCCATTTAGGAGGGTACTGACCTCAATAAAATATTTTGTCCTTATGACAAGGTCTGAATCAAATATGAATTATCCTTATCAGTTGATGCCCTTAAATTTTTAATCTGCTTTTTGTATTTCTTTTCATGAAGAATTTTTTGTGAAACAATCTCAAGAATTTAAAAATCAATTATTACAAATTTCTTAAAAGGGGGAGACTTTTGATACGTTTCTAAGCCATTAAAAATTAATTATTGTTTTATTATACATGATTTAATATTATTCCTGATAATTCTAATATTTTCTTGTGAGAATTTTTCTTTTATGATAAAAATTTCAATGCCCTAAACTCATGAATCAGCAAGGGCCAAACTTTAGTTGACTCACTAATAACTGAAGCAGGATGCATAACTCTTGGAAGCTGTTGTACTTAAATTGTAGGAATCTTGTGTCAACTACTAGTTCGTAATCTATCTTTTGAGATTGTTCCTAAAAGATATGATAAGACTGTGCTGATAATCTATTTAAATGATTTATGTATTTAGGGAAAAGTATATTAGCTGTGAGTATTTCTCTGTTCATGATCTTGCAGAAAATTGGATCTTTATGAAAAAAATCTTGATTTTTCAAAAAAGGATTTGGTGTTAATATTTTATGAGTCATATTTTTGAACACAAATAATTTTAATTAGTCCAACTTTATTTTTTACAAAACCATTACTATAAGAAATATCTTGAAAAATATTTAGTATTAATGACTTATGAGTCATATTTTTGGTCACAATATTTTTTACTTAGTCCAATTTTACTTATTTTACCAAAAAGTCTTCTTTTAAAAAGAATTTCATCATTAATTAACCATTTCCCATGCCACCTCTATCGCCCCTCTCTCTTCCCATACAATGTCCTTTTACCCCTATCAGTTCCCTTTAACTTCACGCCCCTTCACTTCTCCATTCCTATCCCTTCTAGACATTCGCCTCCTCTAGGTTCTCTTAAATGGCTCTTCTTCTACCTCTCTATCCTCTTTTATATATCACCCCCTATAAAAAAACACGTTCTATGGCTAATGTTTCTATAATCTCTTTCAATGGTTCCGTTCCTCCTTCAGAATCCTCTGATGAGTTCTCATCTTAGTCCATTCTGCTCAAGAAATGATGACCCTTTTCCAGCCCTATTTCCTTTGCAAGGAAACCTAGTCTAAATCCTTCAAACTCTCTTTCTCTAAAGGATATGCACTAATTCTGGAAAAATATCCAAAAGGAAAAGTTCCTCTCCAAAAATTACTTAATCATTCTTGGTCGTATCGTCAATCTCAACCAACTTCATAATGCCACTTACACTGTTAGCCATTTTTTAAATTTCAAGATCTGTCCTTGCTTTTTTGTCTCGGTGAACTTCTAGTCTATGAAGACCTTGTTCACATATATTATGCCAATCTAAGACTTTCCCTAGACAGTGGTGAATTTGAGACTCTTGTGCTAGGCACAAGAATTTTCTTAAATAAATTTTCGTTTAAAAATGTCTTTGAAACTAAATTTTTTGGTATGGTCCCTTTTATGAACAATAACTATCCTGAGGAATTTGAAGTGGGTGTTAAGGAAGCCAAGAAATTTTTTCCTGACCCTTACTCCATATCAACCAACTTTGGTCCTCTATCGTTATACTTTAAATTTTGCATTATGGTCCATATCATTGCTACCACTTTGATTCTACAAAAAGGATCCCTAAGCAACATCACTTCTCGTGATGAATTTGTGCTTTAATGTTTGGTCAAAAATATCAAAATAAATTGGACCACTTGGATACGCGTGTACATACTTAAGAGCGCAAGGGAAGTCAATGTATCTAGCAGTTTACCATATAGAATTCTTATCACCCAAATCCTCTTGTTCTACTCCATTGATCCCTGTACTTATACCCAGTAGAAGTTTCTGCAAATTATGATTCAAGAACTTTCATTAGTATGGGATACGTTCTGGTGGAAGATCAATAGTGCAGGAAGGAGTACACCCATACTAAGGCTGAGCCTCCAAAGGTAAGTAAATCTGTCTCTAACTCCTCTGTCTCCTTAATGAAGTAACTTGAAAAAAGTAAAGTAGTGGTTCAAATCCATCAAGGAAGGTATCATTCAATACCAAGAGTCTACTACGAAGCTCTTGGACCATGGTAAAATTACAAGCTCTAACATAAGTATGGTCCGGCTGGGACTTAATGGGATTAAACAAGAAGGAGTCAAGCTATTCTCTTGAGTGCTCTCTTGTATGGAAAATTTGAAATCCCAAGTATCTTCCCCAAATAATGATCTGGCTATCTATTTTCCAAACTCCTACTCTTTCTTTGTTAGGAATGTTGAAAAATCCTATGGGAAATTCTGTCAAAATATGCATGACACTTACCTACTTTATAGAGAAATGGTGAATTATGAACTTTTTGTTCAAAAATGGGTCCTATCCCTTATGTTTATGGGGTGTAAGATAATTTTTATCGTACTATCTGACAACTTATTTTGCTATGCTTAGTTGATAGATTATCCATGGTTATTTACTGCCTCTACTTATGTGCATTGTGTGCTACTCTGTCTATATGTGCTGTTTTCTTTTTACTGCTATTCTTTTTTATTATGCCAAAAGGGTGAGAAAGACAGGAAGGGAAGCACACATAAGCCAAGAGAAATAAGTCGACTGTCGACATACAAAGCACACAAAGGTCCAATGAATACCCAAGAAACTTAGAACAACAAAGATGCTCCCAAGTCAAGGAAAGCAAAGTCGACTATCGACACACAAAGTCCGACTGATGCTTACAATTCATGGGGAGCAAGCTGACTAATAGTGAAGTAAACGGATATTTAATCATTTTTTTACTATCAAAAAGAGGGAGATTATTAAGCGCCTGATGTGTATATTTTAATAATGACAAACTAGCAAGTGGATCCCTATAGCATATTAAAGACTGCTAATTTAGGAAGTCGACTCTATGAATGGAAGGATATATAATCATCAGATGATCACAACACTCAAACAAGCAAAGCAAATTAATCAAATATATTGAAGATTAAAGGAGAATCACCATCCCAGAATCACGGAAGACTAAATCAATCAAAAAATTAAATATGGATCTAAAAAAAAAGGAAGGAAGCCCACAACTATTGTATGGACATCAATCTATACAAGATTAAAAGGAAATATAGATCATGAATATATCTGATAAAGATGTGATCCAAAATCGTATATGGATATATCAAATGACTATATTCCTCAATCAAGAAATCAATTTAAATCCTTTATTGAGAAGAAATCTCATAGGTTTCCTTGTGAAGAATAGTAGCCGAAGACTATAATTGATGAAGACTGAATACATACATAAGTTACACAACTTCAAGGACAAAATTCAAAGTGTCTCATCCTTAGTCTTACAAGGCTTTATAACTTTTAGTTCACAATTATTATATAAAGAGTAGGATAGAGTCAACTTTATAACATTAACTGAAGTTGTATCATAAGATCCGAAAAGCCAAATAAGTCTTCAGATTTTGTTTCCTATCATTGTAATCATACCCAACATTCAATTATCTAAGGAAACTTTGAAACCCAAGGGGACTGAAAGTAGGAACCATATTCGTGATCAGAACCAGGATAAATTTCTGTGTTATTACTTTATGTTCTGTTATTTATGTTCTTAATTATTTTAAGTCTAATCTGTTTATGAAGTGGATTGATTTGAAGGCGAATCCAATGTGAGGAGTCAATGAAGAAAATTTTTAATTCACCCTCCTCTTGAATTTTAATATCCCTCTTATTGATTTTGGGGTCAGGTGTATCATGGAGTTTGTAAATAGGAGAGGAATAAGTTCTTTAAATATAATTAGATTGGTCATATATAGAGGGTCTAAACTTTAACGAATGTTTCTGGGTACAATAAGATCCTTATTTCTACACCATTAGCTCCTGCATCAAAGGGTGCTAATTCTATTTCTGGCTTTAATACTGGCTTAAACTGTCTGTACACTCTTACCACTCATCAGGATTTTGAGGCATCTCCTAATTTTGTTATAGGTATGCTCAAACTTTTCTCTTATATTGTATATTATCTACTTGATATTGGGTCTACCTCTCTTATGTGGCTATTCATTTTGTTTTTGATCCTGAGTGTATTCCAGATCCCTTTTCTATGTCCACCCTAATAGGTGACTCCATTATAACTAGAAGTATCTAAGGGGTTGTGTGATATCTATTAGTGGTAGGTAGACCTTGGTAGATCTAATAGAGTTGGACATGATAGACTTTGATATGATTTTAAGGATGGATTGGTTGAATATACGTCATGCATCACTTGATTATTAGACCCGATGAGTTAGTTTTCACTTCCCTAATGAGCCAGTGATTACATGGAAAGGTAGTTCCCTAGTGCCTATAGAAAGTTCATTTTGTATCTTAGAGCCCAAAACTTGATTTCCAAGGGGTGTCTCTTTCACTTAATGCATGGTAAGGATTGTAGGTTTGAAAGAACTTCTTTCCAATTTATTGCTGTGGTCTGTGAGTTTCCTATGGTGTTCCTTGATGATATTCCTAGTGTTCTCCCAATACAGAAATAGATTTTTAGATTGATCTTTTTTTGAACACTCATCCTATTTCTATCCCTCCTTATATAATGGCTCCGACAGAGTTAAAGAAGATCAAGGAGAAATTGAAAGATTAGATAAGGGTTTTATTCACCCTAGTATTTCTCTATTGGGTGCCTCAATTTTCTTTATTTGTAAGAAGGATGGGTCTCTTCAGATGTCTATATAATACTGCCAATTAAATAAGGTGGTAGTAAAGAATAAGTATTTGCTTCGTAGGATCGATGATCTCTTCAATCAACTTCAAGGTGCTAAGTACTTTTCTAAAATTGATATATGGTCAATTTACCATCACTTGAGGATTAGGGAAGTGTATTTCTCTAAGACTGCCTTTTGAACCCTGTATGGTTATTTTGAGTTCTTGGTGATGTCCTTTATGTTAACGAATGCCCCAATAGCCTTTATGGATCTCATGAATTGAGTATTTCATCAGTTTTTAGATTTTTCATAGTTGTTTTTATAGATGATATTTTGGTGTATTCTAAGTGTAAGGAAGATCATGTCTATGACCTCTGCCTTACGTTACAAACCTTGAAAGATCAGTGGTTATATGTGAAATTCATGAAGTATGAGTTCTGATTGAATATTGTGACTTATCTGGGTCATGTTGTTTCTAGACATGGGATCATGGTGGATCCATAAAACCTTGTGGTGGTGAAGAAGTTGACTAGACTAACTACTCCAACTAACATTTGGAGCTTATTATAAAAGGTTTGTGGAAAGTTTCTCTTCTATTGCTTCATCATTTACTAAGTTGACTCTGAAGAAGGTAAAGTTCTTGTGGTCTGATGCTTGTGAGGGTAGTTTTGAGAAGTTGAAGGATAAGTTGACTCTGGCTCTGATCTTGACTCTACCTTAGGGTATTGATGGTTTTGTTGTCTATTGTGATACGTCCCGAGTTGGATTGGGTTGCGTGTTGATGCAATATGACAAGGTGGTTGCTTATGCTTCTAGGTAATTAAGGGTTCATAAGAAGAACTATTCTACTGATGATTTGGATTTGTTAGCTATGGTATTTGCATTGAAGATCTGGCAACATTATTTGTATGGAGTCCATATTGATATTTATTCTAATCATAAAAGCCTATAATAGTTGTTCATTTAGTAGAAGCTAAATCTCAGGCAAAGGAGGTGTCTTGGAGTTGCGAAGGACTATGACATAAGTCTTCACAATCACCCAAGTAATGGTAACATGGTTGTTGATACTTTTAGCAAGTTTTCCATGAGGAGCATATCTCATGTGTACAAGGACAAGTGAGTTAGGCAAAGGACATTCACCATTTTCCTAATATTGGAGTCCGTCTCATGGATTTTGAGGATGGTGGTGTGACTGTTCAAGAGGTGGTGAAGTCATCTTTTGGTATAGAGGTGAAGGAGAAACAAGTTTTCGATCCTATCTTAATATGGATCAAAGATGAGGTGGATCACCAGAAAGTAATCACTTTTGAGATTAATGGTGATGGTATCTTTAGATACCAAGGTAGATTATATGTTCCCGATATTAATGGGTTGCAAGGAAGATTTTTTTTAGAGGCTCATGAGCCATATTTTATGGTTCATCCTATTTCAACAAAAATGTATCATGATCTTAAGGAGATTTTCGGTGGAATAATATGAAGTAGGGTGGGTCCAATATTGGGGCTAAATGCATGGTGTCAATAAGTGAACGCAGAGCACTTGACGCTTAGTGGGTTGACTCAAGAGATTGAGCAGCCAGTAAGGAAATGGGAAATAATTAATATGGATTTTGTTACTGGTCTTCCATGGTCTCAAAATTAGTTTGATACTATTTAGGTCATCGTTGATAGGATGACTAAGTTTGCTCATTTCTTGCTAGTAAAGACAACTTTTTCCATACAGGATTACCCTAATATCTTTATTGAGGGGAGAGTAGAGTTGCATGGTGCTTCAGTTTCTATCCTTTTCGATCATGGTACCTATTTTTATCTCACTTTTGGCATTCCTGATAGAAAGGTTTGGGGATAAAGGTAACCCTTAGTACTACTTTCTACCCATAGAAGAATATGCAAGTGGAAAGGACAATTTAGGCCTTTGAAGATATGGTTAGGGATTGTGTTTTTGATTATGGTGGTAGTTGGGTTGATCAATTGCCTCTTATAAAGTTTGCATATAACAAAAATTATCAATCTAGCATTGGCATGGCTCTGTTTGAGGCTTTGTATGGTAGGAGGTATAGTTTTCCTATTAGGTGGTTGGAGGTTTATAAAAGTAGATTATTCAGCCCAGATTTGGTTCACCAAGCCATGGAGAAGGTAAAGGTAATTCTGGATAGGCTTAAGTCGCTGAAAGTTATCAAAAGTCTTATGTTGATGTGAGATAGCGGGAGTTGGAGTTTAATGTTGGCGATTGGATGTGCTTAAAGGTGTCTCCCATGAAGGGCGTGATGTGATTTTGGAAAAGAGGAAGCCCATTCCATGCTATGTTGGTTCGTATTTGGTTTTAAAGATGGTTGGTAATGTTGCATTTGAATTAGAGTTTCCTTCTAGCTTAAGCCCTATTCATCTGGTGTTCTACGTTATGATGTTGAGGAAGTGCATGGGCGATACTTCGTTGGTTGTTCCTTTATAAGGTGTGGGTATTTCACATTCTTTGTCTTATAAGGAAGTTTCAATGAAGATCTTAGATTGGCAAGTTCATCAGTTACGGAAGAAGGATGCCGCTTTAGTAAAGGTTCTTTGGAGGAACCAAAAGTTTGAGGAAGCTACTTGGGAAGCCGAGGAGGAAATGAAGTCCAAGTATCTATTCCTATTCCCTATTTTTGAAAATTATGTTTAATGTATGTGTGATCTTAACATCTTTGTTTTCTGACTTTGTTAAAGAAAACTGTGAATTCCTTGATGTCTTTGTTTTCTGTCTTTGCTAAAGATAAGTATGGGAGTGTTTTTATTTTAAAACGTGTTAATGTATGTATTACGCATCGTTCGAGGAAAAATGATCCTTGATACGCCCAAATTACAACTCTCTTACAAAAGTGTCAGCGGTCGTTCTCAAATATATAATCCAACTAGGTTGGGGTCGAATCCCATAAGGAATATGGTGTTAATTAAGTGGTATGCAGATTAGTTGACTTTTAATCATTTGTTTTCATAAAAAAAATAGTGGGATTTGAGTAGTTCACAAATTAATGGTTTTAGTTTAACAAGATGAGATATGTGTAGCAGTACTCAAATTTAGAGAAATAGCAAGCTAGGGTTATGTCCACCTTGTAGTTTTCAATACTTTCCACTATTGGGTTTTACGAATTCATACATGCATCATGTTTATAGAGAAACATATTCTATAACATAATCCTAGTGTTTCTCAACCATCAAGGACTTATTCACTTTATTTCTCTCGAATCAAAAGTGTTTACAATAACCATACGAAATCTCTAAGTTGTTAATCCTATTAAGGCATTAATGTATCAGATCAGGGTTGGAAATCCTATTTTCTTGTCACTACTTTCTTTTTCTAACATCAACCATTCTATCGATTAGTTTGTGTTTTAAGGTGCATCCTCTATGTTTGCAACCATAACACTCCAATATAACAAAGAGAGTATGATATAAGCAAATCAACACATGATTAATTCAAAAACTCAAAGTAATAGATTGTATGTTACAAAGCTTCCATAACCATAACTAATAAACTTAGCTACTCATGAATAAAGAGGGAATCGAAATAATAATGTTCATCATACCAAAACATCAAAATGAATTGTCTTGGTGGAATAGTATGTGAACAAGATGATGTTGTTTCTCTCCTCTAGGCTAAGCCTCCACTCTAAATTCAAAAGATACAAAATAATACGTGAATTTTCAGCTGTGGTTATTTTAAGTAACTTTTCTCCCTAATTGCCCTCCAAGTCCCTAGACTTAATTTAATGACTAAATAGTCTTGGGACCTAGTTTTAGGTGCCACATTACATCCAACATGCTACTTTTGTTTGTGTCCAATGCCATCCACAATCCATGGTCCCTTTTTATCTCCGACTACATTATTAACACCGAAAATCATGCTAATAATATAGGTTATCTTAATTACTTAAAAAGTAAAATAAAAACATAACAAACTAAGCACTTTGTTCTCAAAACTTAGCTAAATTATAGGTAATTTATGGTACTTAGTTGTATAAATTCACCCAAGATCAACCCTAGTGTGGGGGGGGGGGAATGTAACACCCCAAAATTTGGTCCTTGAAAATTTTTCAAATTTTATCCTTACTGCCCTTACTATGACTCCTCTTTATAAGTTGTAAGGAGTCTTGACATGTCCTAATGACTAGCCTAAATAATGTGTATGGGGCTAAGTTATACTCTAACTATGAGTGGTACATTATGAGTTATGAGGAATCGTTATGAATTATTGGGTGCTAATCATAGGGTGACCAGTTTAAGGCTCAAGTGGTTTTATCTTGGATACGACTTGGACCCTATGAGTCATATGTTCATGATATGAATCATATGATAACGTCGTAGGGTCAACAGTAAGGGTGCCCCCTGAGATTGCCTTGGTTATGACTTGTTTTGACGATTCATAAAGTGTTTTTATGAGTCACTGTGTGACCCGTAGTCTATGGCAGTACTTTTCTAGCTTTTAAGTTGAGGGCAATTTGGGCATTTTCCTCTTTAACTGCTTTGAACCCATGCTCATAAAACACCTTTGGGGCATTTTTTCCACAGTTTAACTCATCAAAGACTCTCTTTATTCTGTCTAAATCCCATAAATCAAGATACTTAGGGTTTCTAATAAGTAAGTTATACAAGGGCTCAAGGGTTGAATTTCTTCTATGAAACTTTCTATTTCAGGCATTTTACTCTTTCTTAATTGCTAATTTGCTAAAAGCATATGGTTTAAAGTGTTGTTCATATGGTATTGATGATGGTTTTGAAACATAAGTTGAGGATTTTTGAATGCTTGTTGTTGAATAATATTTCTCTTGATTTAAAAATATTTTTTCATGCTGTAATTAAGGTTTTAAACTTATGGGATGCATAGGTAGGGTGAATAAATGACAAGATTATGATTTCCCCCAGCAAGTGACTTTTGAAGTGATAATCATTTAACCCTATATAGTGAAATTGGTTTTGAATATGAAAAAGATGTACATTGAACTACTCTTAAACTATTGCATAATGTTAAAGCTAATGAAGCATAAGGATTTGAATTAAACCTTATGGGGTTATGTAATTCCCTAAGATAATATATAATTTAACCAATGGTGTTGTGAATTTCCCCTAATTGATGATAATTAGTTTGACATATTGATGTTACCTTTTAAGTGTAGTTGGTATGATGATACCAACAATGTGTGCCTTATTGTATAATGTTGTTCTTTTAATGAAAATGTGTGATAAATGTTTCAATGGGGATTAAAAGAGGATTATGCAGAAGAGTCATGAATATAGAGGTCCCCGAGGGACTAATACTGGAAATCATGATTGTCGACGTAGAGTTCTAAATGACCGAGTGGTTTGAGTTCCCCATCTTAAGTCACCTTGTTGTGCCGGGTGGTTTGATTCCCCTATGGTGCATATGTGTACCCTCAGATTTGTGCGGTTACATGCACTGGGGCCCTTCCAGCAAGGGGATAGCTGGGCCCATATAGCCTGTGGGTGCCTTCTTATGTTATGAAAATTTAGCAACATAATTCAGGCAAAAGTTTTAAAGTGCATGTCAAGCCTTATTCCCTACTCGGCAGGTGATATATATATATATTTATATGTATTTGATTATGTGCAGTAGATCTGAATGATTTTGAAATGTTGATCACCGTATTATGTTATCCTTATTCCTAAGTCACATATTAGTGGTCACCCCACTAACCATCCCCGGATACTGTATCACCACGCGATGTAGGCATTAGAGATACCTTTACTTTTCCATTGTAGAGTTAGGTGGATCAAATTGGATTATTGATTCATTGTGATGAAGTGGTGAGCATCCATTCTTTGGAAGGATTAGGCATTTTATTTGTTTTCATACATAGATTTGAGTTAATAATTGTCATTATCATTAACATTATCATTGTTATTGTCAGAGTCGAGGACATGTCCTGACCAAGACTGGTTTTGGTTCTTTTTGCATAGAGGCTTTGTTGGATTACTGTAGACTTGAGTGATGTTAGTTGGATGTGTGTTGTAAATTTCCTATTATAATTTATAGACATTTTTTATTCGTTGAACTTACCTTGTGCTATGTTGCTATATGTTCTGAATTTAGCCATTATTGGGAGGTGTATGGTGTTTAGATAGTTTATGGGGATGGTCTCTGATCCACGGTAGATTGGAGATGCCTGTCATGTCCAGGTCCTATTTTGGGTCATGACAATATCTGCGATAGGATCCGTTACACGGAGGATAATCTCCGCATTAGGTTCGTGGCACAAAAGTTAGCCTCTATGATAAGGTCCATTCCATGCCCATATGTAATATCCATACAGTTTTATTTTATTTATTTGGGATAGGGGTATTGGGGTCCTTTAACTGATGTATGACCCTTAAGCATTGTATGGCCTATTCCTTTTAGTTTTAAGAGATTAGAAATGCCCAATTCCACTCTCAGACTCAAAACCCTAAAAGTGCCTAAGGGATTTATCGTACGTTCATCTTTCGAGTTTCAAGCTTCGAATTAATTTCCAATTATTGTATGTCTAAGGGATGTACCTCCTTTCCTATACTTGTATTTTCTTAATGGTATGAAAATTGGTTTATTATTCATGATTTTGAACTATGGGTTGAGGATGTTGGATATAAATTATTTGAATATTTTTCCATGAATTCTTTTGACTTATTATGCATGAATTATTGGTTTATACACTCATTGGGGTGTATAGGAATTATAAATTCAATGAATTCCCCAAATAGTTGGTTTTGCTATGGAATTTGATAATAACCCCAACCCACTTGCTTAATTGATTTTGGAATATGAAATATCATTTGGCTTGACTTATTTCTTTAAAACTAATGTATTCCATAAATCGAAAATTGTTAAGAGTGGTTTTGAAAACCTTATGGGGTGCATCGAGATCACCCAAGTGGATTTAAATAATTGAATCAGAGGTACGGAGGAATTTCCAAAGGGTTTGCTAATGAAATTACTTGCAAGTTATAGTCGGTATGATGATACCACTTAATAATGCGTTAATGATTAAATCCTTAATACATTGGTTAGGTTATGTATTAAATTTTTAATATGGGATTAAAAGGGGTTGTGTAGCAAAGCCCTAGAGGTGGATATCCCGGAGAGGGACTAATACTTGAAACTCACATTTGTAGATGTGAGGTTTGGTCTTGATGGCCGTGTGCATGAGTAGTACTTGATATATATTTTTGGATGGCTAGTTTTCTTGATGGCTCTAGCTTTTCCTCATGTTTTTTCCAGTTCATGCGACTATCACACACTAGGGCCCTTACTGGAGGGAGAGCTGAACCCATATAGCTTATGGGTGCCGGTTTAAGATAGTCAAGATACACAATCTAGGTTAAGGCTTAAAGGAAAATGCTAAGCATTGTTCTTTTTCCCAACATGTGACATATATATGTATTGTATATGATGTTGTGCACTAGTTTTAATTATTTATGTATTATGGTTTATGGTATTATTTTATCCTATATCTGTGAGTTACATACTAGCGCTCCAACTGCTAAACATCTTCAGATGTTGTATCCCCAGGCTATACAAGGACTGTATATACATCTACTCCTCCTGTACAGTCACTAGGAGATCAGGGAACAACTCATGAGTCAGATTGAAGTGGTGAGCTTCCATCTTTTAGAAGACCCCTTTTCATGTTTTATGTTTCCTTATGTATTAAATCTTTTTGGATTTGTATTTGGCTATGGTCGTGGGCATGTCTCAGCCAGACTATCTTTGGTTATGTTAGAGGATTTGTAGGACATAATGTGGATATTGGTATTATGGTTGGTTATCGGTACTAGTTATTATTTGGTGGTTGTTGGACATTGGTCTATTACAGATTCTTCAAGTTTTCTAATCATATCTTGTTTAATGTTACGACTCATCTACTATTAGGCGTACTTGATTCTGTTGGGTTAGGCTAAGTGGGTGGTCTCTGGTCTATGGTGGACTTGAGATGCCCATCATGGCTAGGACCTGGTTGAGCCATGACAAAGTTTGAATCAGAGCCCAGGTTTATGGTTAATGGAACGCCATGAAACTTTACCCATTCCTTGAGATAGAGTTTAGTATAATTCTTAGCAAAATATGAAGTATGAACTGGTAAGAAATGAGATGACTTAGTCATTCTATCTATAGTGACCCAAATCGAATCATGTTGACAACACATACATGGTAACCCCATCACAAAATCCATGTCCACAAGTTCCCACTTCCATGTGAGGATGGTGAAATCCTAAAGCTTTCCACTAGGCCTCTGGTGCTCAACCTCAATATGTTGACAATTCAAATACTTGGCTATAAATTTTGTAATATCTCTCTTCATACTACACCACCAGTAGATTTCTCACAAATCACTGTACATCTTAGTGGTCATGAGCGGATAGAATACTATGCACCATATAATTTAGCCAATATTTGTTGTATCAACCCATCAACACATGGAACACATAACCTACCTTGATAAAAAAATATGTCATATCTCTTTTGGGAGAAAACCTCAAACTTCAGATCCCAAACTGCGTCCTTCAACTTGACAAAAATAGGACCCCTGTCTTGTTTTTCTTTCATTTCAGCAACCAATGAAGATTCTGAACCACTCTGGACCCATATACTACCTTCGGTCGAATCAACCAATCGAATACCTAACCTAGCATGCTGATGAACCTCACAGACTAACTCCTTCTTACAATTTTTCACACGCACAACACTTCCCATAAATAATATACTATAGGCATCGGCCACTATATTAGCCTTACTCGAGTGATACATCACACTCATATCATAGTCCTTCAACAATTCCAACTAACTTCTTTGATGAAGATCTAGATCCTTCTGAGTGAAAACATACTGTAAACTCTTATGATCCATTAATAAGTGAACATGAACCCCAAACAGATAATACCTCCAAATCTTTAAGGCAAACACAACTGTTGCCCACTCAAGGTCATGGGTCGGGTAATTTTTCTCATAGGGTTTAAGTTGTCTAGATGCATAGTCGATGAAATTACCTCTCTTTATCAATACATAACCAAGACCAACTCAAGAAGCATCACAATAAACTACAAACCCATCTAAACCCTTTCAAAAAGTTAAAACTGGAGTGGAAGTGAGTCAAGTCTTCAACTCCTGAAAAACTATTTTACCGGAATCAAACCACTAAACTTTGAATTTCTTTTGAGTAAGTCAAGATGTGAGAGAAGTAATAGAATAAAATCCTTCAATAAACCATTTGTCGTGACCAACTACGCCCTGGAAACTCTTGATATCTGATAGAGAGAAGAGTCTAGGACAATTTCTCACTACTTTGGTCTTTTGAGGTTCAACTCATATGCCATCACCAAAAATGATATGAACAAGAAAAGCTATTGATCTCAACCTAAATTTGCACTTTCTGAAGTTAGCGAATAATTAATGATGTTTAAGGGTCTTCAATACAACCCTCAAATGGTTTGTATGATTGCTTTCACTACAGGAATAGACAAGGATATCATCTATGAAGAATATGACAAACATGTGTAAGTACCACATGAAAACTCTCTTCATTAAGTCCACAAAATTTGTAGGAGCATTTATTGTTCCCAAAGACATAACTAGAAATTTGAAGTGACTATATCAAGTTCTGAAGGTTGTCTTTGGGATGTCACATTCTTGGACTCTCAACTGATGATAGATGGACCTGAGTTCTATCTTAGAGAAATAACTTGCACCCTATAGTTAGTCTAAAAAGTCATAAATTCTAGGGAGAGGATACTTATTCTTGATTTTGACTTTTTTAAACTAATGGTAGTCGATGCACATTTGAAGGGAAAGATTTTTCATGTGCACGAAGAGAACTGGAGTACCCCATAGTGAAATTCTAGGCCTAATAAGCCCTTATCTAAGAGATCTTTCAACTATTCCTTTAATTACTTAAGGTCAGCTGCAGCTATAATGTTAGGTGGAATCAAGATAGGCAGGGTATCTTGTAGGAGATCTATTATGAAGTAAATTCCCTTTTTGGAGGAACTCTGGGAAGATATTTAGGGAACACTTCTTGAAACTCATTCACTATTAGAACTAACTCAAGACTCAAAGTTTTAGAGTTTGAGTCCTTAACTCGAGCTAGATGGAAAATACATCTCTTAGATATCATCTTTCTTGCCTTAATATAGGAGACAAATTGACCCTTAGGCATTGAAGTCCTACCCCTCCATTTAATAATGGACTCATTAGAAAATGGGAATCAAACAATTCTATTTTGACAATCAACTGAGGCATAGAATAAGTGAAGCCAATCTATGCCAAGAATAACATCAAAATTAGTAATTTCTAAATCTACAAGGTCAACTGAAGTAACTTTCTGAGACATTATGATTGGGCAATTTCTGTATGCCTTTCTGGCTATAATAGAACCACCTATTAGGGTTGATACTAACAAAGGCTCTGCTAATATATTAGGACTAACACCAAATTATACTATTATATAAGGAATTACAAAAAAAAAGTAAAGCTCCAGGGTCTAACAATGTATTTATATGAAGATGAAAACTTGTAATGTACATGTAACCATATTAGGGGAGATTTCTTGATCATGTTAAGTCTGGAGAGCATTAATTAGATTCTGACATTATCTATTGGTGGTAATAGTGGTGGCACCCTTATGAGTGGGGCTACCTATGAGTGCTGCTGAAGAATTAGTATAGCTTTGTTAATGATTATTTTTACCCTTCCACACACTGAAACACCTTGATTTCTGGACCTTAGATAATTTCCTAGAATTTTTGGCTCAAGGACCAATATGACTCGAGGTCATGAGCCATATGTTGGGGTAGGGATGGTGAGGTCCCATCATATACTGACCAGTGTTTGTTTGTGGGATGAATTTTAGTTACTAGAATTGATATGACTTAGTGGTGTGAGTTGTATTGGTGGTTACAGATTGTTTGGTTTCTCAACTTAATTTTAGAATTAGTTAATTAGGTTGGATCTAAGTACGAGTGGCTCACCCAGAGTTGTAATCCAGGGTATGATTCATATCAAGGACTCGTATGGTGGACAGTGTCTAAATCTTTCTTGGGTTTAAATCTTCCAAGGGTATGGATAAAGGGTGCAGATTGTATATTGTTGATACGACTTGGTTGGATAAATAGTTTACTAGATAGTATTGGATCCATAGGTTGAGGCTAGGATACAAGGGGAGGGTATCACTAATATTCCAGGGTACGACTTGTGAGGATCAGTCGTACCCCTGTGATGGGATTTTGGTACAACTTATGTGGGGGGTATTTTGGATATTTCTCCTCTTATCTTCATAAGGTCCCATGACTTCTAACATACTTGGGAGGTTATTTACCCTATTATTCTATTCATTAACACTTATAAACTCTTGTAAATATTTTTTAATTATCTCAAAAGTTTTAGGGCAAGGGAAGCTAGGGTTTTAACTAGAGGATTAATTTGGGGCTTGTATTGGTGATTTCTTTCCATCATCATCTTGGTCTAAGGAATGTTCTATTCCCTAATTATAAATTCTAACTAAAATCATCATTTTTATGAATCTTTTCATGACTTCATCGATTGTGTTAGTTTCGTTTTCAAATATGAATTGGAGTTTTTGATATTAAATTGTTGGTTATGGTTTTCTATGGTTTTAATTATGCTTTATGTGCATTAATGCTGGTTTTTGATTGTTGGATTGCATGGGAATGGTTTAATGGTAATTGGAATTAGGTTTGGTTATATTATTCCCCTAATATGTTTGACAAAATGCCTATTATAATTGTTTCATTGCATTGAGTATTTTTAATGGGACTCTTGCTTGTATTTAAGCTTAATAAAGAAATTATACATGGTCTAATTGGCTTGGAAAGGTATATGGCTAAATTATTATGCTTTTAGCGTACATGAAATCCCCTAAGTGGTTTTATACAGTAAATGGAAGGGCACGTGAAAGTCCCCTTAAACCTATATGTGGTTGGTTATGGGTAGTACTTACAAGTATGGTCGGTATGACAATACCACAAATAAATGGCCTTCGATAATAAATGGTAAATGGATTTATTTATTGTTTGGTAATGATTTTAATTGGGCAACCACTATCGGAAACTCATAGTTGCCGATGTAAGGTTGGTCTTGGTGACTGTGTGCATAATGTAATACTATATTTTGGGGAATGTAATAGTCATATCAGGTTTTCTTTCCTATTCACGTAACTTTACACACTGGGGCCCTTTCAGCAGGGGGAGCTGAACCGCTATAGCCTTCGGGTGGTTTAGGATGGCATAGCTACACAACCTAGGTAATGGTTTTAAAGGCATGCTAAACTCGAAACCTTTTCCAGACATAGTTGTATATATATATATATGTATGTATGTTTGGTTGTGTGCATATGGATGGTTTCACTTGGTTTTATAAATGGCATTAATTTATCTTAATTCCAAGATCATGGATAGTGTTCACCCGTTAACCCATCTACTGACGACTGTATACCCACACTCTGTAGGAACCAACCATTCTACTCCTCCTACATAGTAATTCACTTTGGGATCAGTATTCGGACTAAAGTGGTGAGCTTCCATCCTTTTAGAAGGCTTCATTTCATGTTATGGATATTTTCTAGAAATTTTGATTTTATTTTGTATATTGGTTTTCACTAGGGTTGGGGGTATGTCCCTATCAAATTTTATCACTCTTTTGGTTAGAGGCTTTGTGGTACTTCTATGGGTTAGAATTGGTGGGATAAGTATTGGTGTCTGCCTAGGCATTGGAATAATTATGTTCTATCTTATTTTATTTTGGGATTAATTATGTTATGTTTGGATCATCTTTGGTTATGGACCTTGTTTAGATATCAGTTTTGTGTTGGACAGTTGGTATGGGATGGTTGGACTCAGTTGGGCGGGTCAGGGTTGTAATCCTATCCCAGATTCTTTAATTTGGTGTTTGTACGGTTTAAAAGGCTTGGAAAATGTCCAATGTCCCTTTTTAACTTTTGTACGAAGCTGGAAAAATTGAACTAGGAACCCAATTTTATGGGCCACCACGATGCCCCACTATCGCAGTGGCTCACTGAAAATTGATAAATGGAAATCTGGGAGTCATCAAAACGCAGAGCCATCACATTGTCCCACTGGTTGGGACCTGAAACTTAAGTGCGACATGTCACAATCGCGCTAGGCCTTTGGAAATTGACTATTGAGAAATTGGGGTCCTCTAAGATGCGCCACTATCGCGGAGTTCCACTGGAATTTGACAATTGTCAAATACACCCTCTCCGCAGCGCGCCAAATATTAAAATGACGTTGTTTTAGGACTAAGACTTATATTAGCCATAACTTCTTTCCCAGGCATCAGATTTGGGTGAGTCTTATATCAACGAAAATCTTATAAAATTTCCCATATGATAAAAAGTCAAAATTAGGGAAATACTATATGGTTAAAATGATACTCACTTAGGAAGCCACTCCTTAACCTTTTTGGGGAGAAATTAAGCTTAGGAAAAATTTTGAGGTATTACAGTGTGACTGAGACTGTGGGAGGTATTATTTAACCGACATTCCCTAATCTGAGCTAATTAGGGTCCAACCTGTAACCCTAGTTGGAAGGGTGTTAATACCGTGCCACAGGTAGTAACATTTACTGTGTGGATACACTAGATTGATGTACTATCCCGAGGACTCTGGGTGTCAAGCCTAAACTAGCGGGTGACCCCTGCAAAATAGTCAAGCCTAAACTGATGGGTTACTTAACATATCCTATGCTGGCTACATAGTTTTGGAGTTTAGGGACTACTACAAGCTACTCTGCCTATCTGACGGGGAAGTTGCCATCCCTATACTCGTTTAGTACTAAATTCTACTCGCAACTGAAAGACACTAAAATACTAGACTGTTCTAAGTTTAACAAACTATTCCGATAATGCTCATAATATAATATGAAATTATTTTGAAGATACTGAAATAAGACTAAGTAAACAACTATGGTGTTTGGGTATTCAATACCCCCGAGACTCAAAACAATAATAGTAAAATGTCACTAATGCTTGGAGGACATAGCATGAAGGCTTTTATAAAATATTTATTCGTGTAAGCATTTTATCAAACACTTGACATGCATGGTGTACATTAAGCATGAGAATTAGACAAAACTTATAGTAAGAACAATTTCAACACCATTATCACAATTCATGAATTAAATCAGTGGACAATAATATTTAAATATATGTTGTATAGTAATAGACATCAATTTCCCTAAAACATGATATAGAACAAGATTCATGGAAATTCATGGGTTAATGATAATTTTAAAATCAACATAACTTGAAAAGATCATAATTTTATAATTTAAATTGGATACTTGGACTACAGAGGTGGAAGGAACCCATGGATGAACATTTAACATACCTGGGTTAATGAATTTGAGAGGATTGATGGTGAGTTCTTGAGATTTGGTCTTGAATTTGAGATCTAGAATTTCTTGTTCTTGAGAAGGGGATCTTTAATTTTGAGAGAAATTGAATAAATGATGGTTATTTAGGTCACTTAGCGGTTAAATCTCATGTTAAAGATTGATTAGGGCCATGGAAAAAGACCTAAATACCCCTAAATGAATTTAAAAACTCAGGCTGGAAACTGAAAATCCCAATTTTTGGCTCTGACGCGACGTGGAGCTATCACACTAAGTCTTTGGAATGCCATTTTGGCCACCTCTGCGACGCGCCATTATCGCGGAGGCTCACTGGAAATTGTCAAATGTGAATCGGGTCCGAGGAGCGATACACCAATTTTGCTGTCCCTTAATGTAAATTGACAATTTTCATTTAGACTAGCTATACGAGACACTAGTGACCAAACTAGATGGGTTTAACAACTGAAACTTAGAATCACCATAATTTCTTATGCGGTTATCGATTTTGGGCGAATTTTATATCGTTGGAAAGATAATTGAATTTTTCATGCAATGAAATGCTCTAAACTAAAAAATAATGGGTATTTCGAAAATTTTATGTATGAATACTCATGTATTGGAATTACAATTATGCTAGGAAAATACGGGGTATTACAATATCTCCCCTTTAGGATCATTCATCCTTGAATAAGACTGCTTAAGCTGAGGAAAAATGATGGACATAACTTACACACTAAACATACACATCTAATGCATAGAATGCATGGATGGACTGATTTGTAAATGCACGACTGACATGAACATAATGTTCAACTGAAACTGAGTATAATGGAGCGAAATCTTAAGAAGACTAGTACCTTAAATTGAATCTTAATTTGTAGAGAAAAGATAAGGGTACTTAGTCCGCATATCTGATTCTACTTCCCTAGTGGCTCCCTCAATGGACTGATTCCGCCAAAGAACTTTGACTAGTGGAACTTCTTTGTGCCTTAGACTATGAACTTGATGATTAAGCATTTCGACTGGAACTTCCTCGTAGGAAATACTATTCCAAACATCTATGCTTTCTAGGGGAACAACCACAGCTAGATCACCAATACACTTCTTTAACAATGAGAGATGGAACACTAGGAAACTCAAGCTATATCTGAAGGAAACTCTAGGCAACTCAAGCTAGATCTGAAGCTAGATCTGAAGGCAACTCAAGCTCGTAAGCTACCTTGCCGAAATTACTGAGAGTTTTGTAGGGACCTATATATTTAGGACTTAGTTTCCCTTTCTTGCTGAACCTCTTTATCCCCTTCATGGAAGATATTTTCAAGTACACAAAATCACAGACCTCAAACTCAAGATCCTTTCTCCTCACATCTGTATAGGATTTGTATCGTCTATGGGCAGCTCAAGGCCTTTCTCTGATTAACTGAACCTTCTCTAAGGCATCAAAAACCATGTTAGGCCCTACTACTATGGCCTCACCCACTTCAAACCAACCAATTAGAGATCTACAACTCCTACCATATAGAGCTTCAAATAGAGCCATCTGAATACTGGAATGACAGTTGTTATTATATGCGAATTCACTGAAAGTCAAGTGGTCATCCTAAATATCTTTAAAATCAATCACACATGCTCTTAGCATATCTTCAAGTGTCTGAATGGTCCTTTCATATTGACCTTCAATCTGAGGGTGGAAGGCTGTACTGAGGTTGACTTAGGTACAAAACCACTTTTGGAATGCTTTCAAAAAAATGAGAGGTAAAGTTACCTCTATCGGAGATAATAGATATGGAAAAACCGTGCAACCTAACCAACTCTCTAAGATAGAGTTTGGCATAGTCTTCTACTGAATAAGAGGTATGGACTGGTAAGAAATAAGATGATTTGGTCATCCTATCTACAATGACCCAAATAGAATCATGCTGATAATGGGTATGGGGCAAACCCATTACAAAATCCATGTTCACTTCCTTCCACTTCCATGTGGGAATACTGAACTCCTTCATGGACCCCTAGGCTTCTGGTGCTTAATCGTAACTTTCTGACATGTAGAGCACTTAGATGCAAAGTATGGAATATCCCTCTTTATCCCACTCCACTAATAGATCTCCTATAAATCACGGTATATCTTAGTGACCCCTGGATCAATAGAGTAACGTGCACTATACGCTTCTGCAAGAATTTGTTACCTCAAGTCATCTACAACAGGAACACATAGCTGACCCTGATAATGAAACACACCATTCCCCCTTAGGAGAAAACCTCCAATTTCTAATCTCTAATTGATTCTTTCAACTTAACTAGACTAGGATCTCTATCCTGCTTTTCTTTTACCCTAAAAACTAGAGAAGATTTTGAGCTACTCGGCACCCATACACTACCTTCTGCTGAATCGACTAAGAGAACACCTAATCGGGTAAGCTTATGGACTTCCTGATCTAATTTCTTCTTACCATCCTCAACATGAGAAACCCTACCCATAATAATCTACTGAGAGCATCAGCCACTACATTGGCCTTGCTCGGATGATATAGAATACTCATGTCATAATCTTTCAATAACTCTAACCACCTCCTCTGATGCAAATTCAAGTTTTTTTAAGAGAACACATACTGTAAGATTTTGTGATCTGTGAACACATCAACATACAACCCATACAAGTAATGCATCCAAATCTTTAAGGAAAACACTACAACTACTAGCTTAAGATCATAAGTAAGGTAATTCTTCTCATGGGGTTTAAGTTGTCTGGAGGCATAGGCTATGACCTTACCTCTCTGTATAAGAATGCAACCCAAACCTACTCTAGATGCATCACAGTACATAACAAATCAATCTAAATCATGTGGCAAGGTAAGAACTGGGGCTGAGATGAGTCAAGTATTTAACTCCTAAAAACTCTTCTCACAGAAATCTGACTACTAAAGCTTAACTTTTTTCTGAGTGAATATGTACATAGGGGATGAAATATAAAACCCTTCAAAAAACAAACGTTAATAGCCAGCTAAACCCAAGAAACTCAAGATATCTGATGGAGAGATGGGTTTAGGATAGTTTCTCACAACCTTGGTCATTTGAGGATCAACTTTAATGCCATCACCAGAAACTATATGGCTAAGAAAAGCTACTAATATTATCCAGAATTCACACTTACTAAATTTAGCGAACAATTGGTAAGCTCTAAGAGTTTGTAACAATATTCTGAGATGGTCTGCATGATCATTTTTGCTACAACAGTAAAAAAGAATGCAATCAATAAAGACTATAACGAACATGTCCAAGTACTGCTTAACCACTCGGTTCATCAAGTCCATGAAGGCTGCTAGGGCATTTGTGAGACCAAAGGACTTGACTAAAAATTTGAAGTGACCATACCAATTTTAGAAAGTTATTTTCAGA
Source organism: Capsicum baccatum var. pendulum (assembly GCA_030864225.1). Lineage (NCBI taxonomy): Eukaryota > Viridiplantae > Streptophyta > Magnoliopsida > Solanales > Solanaceae > Capsicum > Capsicum baccatum. The sequence goes on along the minus strand of CM061557.1, from coordinate 169,983,824 downwards.
ATGTTACATTCCCTGACCCTGACCTGATGATAGCCTAATCTGAGGTCTATCTTGGAAAAGTAGCTGGCACCCTAAAGTTTGTCAAATAAGTCATCAATTCTAGGAGGTGGAAATTTATTCTTGATTGTGCCTTTGTTTAATTGATGGTAGTGTATACATATTCTGAGAGAATCATCTTTCTTATGCATGAATAGAACTGGTGCACCCCATGGGGAGATGCTGGGCCTGATGAATCCTTGATCTAAAAGATCATTCAACTGTTCTTTTAATTCTTTGAGTTTAGCTAGAGCTAGTATGGCAAAATATATATAGGTGGAGTATCTGGAAAAAGGTCTATTCCAAAGTCGATTTCCCTTTGAGGAAAAACTCCAGGAAATCTTCAGGGAACACATCTGGAAATTGCTTGACTACTAAAACAGAATTAAGAGTTGGAGTTTCTAAGCTAGATTCTTTGACTCAAACAAGATGATAGACATATCCCTTGGATATCATTTCTCTCGCTCTAAGGTATGAAATTAACTGACCCTTAAGCGCTATAGTACTACCCCTCTCTTCAAGTACTGGTTCGTTTAGGAACTAAAAATGAACTGTTTTATTTTTATAATTAACTGAGGCATAGCATGAGTGAAGTCAATCCATGCTGAAAATGATGTCAAAATCCATTATCTCTAACTCCACGAGATCAACTGAGGTAACTTTATGAGATATTATGACCGAACAGTTTCTGTATATACTACAATGGAAACACCAATTGGGGTAGACACTGAAAAGGGGTGTACTAGAGTTTTGAGACAGACTCTAAAATTGATGGCTATATATAGAGTTACAAAAGAAAAAAAAGCTCTAGGGTCTAGTAAAGTATAAATATTTAAGTGAAAGGCCTGTAACATACCAATAACTATGCTAGGATAATTTTCCTAATCTTGGCAAGACTGAAGAGCATATAATTTATTCAAATGCTGACCACTGGTAGCACTGGAAGCGACACTTTGTTGAGTTGGACGATCGGATGGAACTGGCAACTGATGAGACTGGCCCTTTTGGTGCAAATCCCTACCTTTCTAGAAAACTACCCGACACTCTCGAATCTAATGGCCTAGATTGCCACACCTGAAGGATACATCACTGCTCACTCTAAACTCTTCCTGATGGTTTCTTCCATATTTCTAGTTTGTATGGGCACTATTAACACTATCTTTAGACTTATATCCTAGTTCTCTATCCCTATTATCATTTTTGAATTTAGGTACTAGGGCACTAGATAAAGAGGGTGCTTGGGCTGAAGACCTTTGATAAACTGTTGACGGTTACCATATCGAACATTGGCTGGTTAAAATTAAAACTACTCATCCTAGCTCTCTTGTTTCCCTTCTCTCTCTCTCTCTCCTTAATCTTTTGATTCTCAATTTGTTGAGTATAAACTATCAAACTAGACAAGTCTATCTCCCTAATTAGCATTACGGTCCTATGACTACACTATCAAACATGCCAGATACGAACTTACTTATCTTGGACCTACTGTCAACTATAATATGAGGATAATATCTAACTAACTAAGTAAAATTAAGGGAATACTCCTTCATTCTCATTCTGCCCTACCTCAAGTTAATAAATTCTAAAACTTTGGCCTCTCTTAACTCCAATGGAAACAATATGTATAAGAAAGCTATAGCAAACTCTTCCCATTCTACAGGCCCTGCATCTATACCCCTATCTACCTTTTACTTCTTAAACCATGTATGGGATATATCCTGCAATTGATATGCAGTCAATTTAGAACTCTCATTGGATATCACCCCCATAGTACCCATTACCATTTGCACCATATCTAAGAATTCATGTGGATCCTCTTCAGACTTGGACCCTGTGAAGAAAAGAGGATTCATCTAGGTAAAGTCTCGAATTCTAGTTGCAGCAGTATTGACCACTGAGTTGGCTAGAACAACAGCAGGCCATTCAGTCTAACGTGATAAAAAATTTGCTACAATTCATTCTAAGGTGATAAAAAATTTGCTATAGTGGTGAATGTAACCCTAAATTATGCGTGAGAGACATGCTCATCCAGAGGATCTTCCTAGACTAGCGGAGGTTCTTTCTAGTTTCCTGTTCTTTTTCCATTCTTCTTGGGAGGCATGTTATGTAAATTAAAGGAAGAAATGGATTAGAATGAGAGTTTAAATTTAGCTCATGCTCACTCGCATGACATGAATACTGAAAGAAAGGGAAACTTTTCCTAAATGTGTTGTAGCCTCTTTCCCATAAGTTTGGCGCACTACACACCTATGCACAAGACTCTACTTGATATGGCTTTAAAACTTCCTAGGACATTTTAAAATCTTAGGCTCTGATATCAGCTTTGTAATGCCCTGAGAGTATACCCTGGGTGTCACACGGTGCTTACAGTCCCAAGGGACCATAAGATAACCTATGAGCTAGTACCTTCTGTGAGAACTGAATAACTTAACCATAAATGTTGAAGAATAACTAATATGCCATAAGATTTTAATAACTGAAACAAATACTTAATTATGAATTTGAAGAAATAAATATCTAAGTCTTCATAAATACTAAAATCTAAGATAAACTAAATAACTAGCTGACAAGTCAACTGAAGTCTGAACACTAAAGAACTCACCACTGCTACTACTGAGAGTCTAAGAAGTCAAAGTGCAATCTGATAATTGGGCTTCAGAACCTAAGATATAATACATCATAGCATAAAATAAAAGGGTATGCGATTAGTACTTTGGATGTACTGGTATGCTAAATAACATAGACTGATATGCATGGTTTCATAAATAGGAATAATAATTATCTGAATATACATGTAAAATATGGAGTACTGAATAGAATGCATGAAAGTTTGTAAATACTGAAGGTATGTGAAATCTATAAATACTAAGGATGCATGACCAAGCATATAACATAAACTAAATAAAATCTATAAATAAAAATACTGAGATAACTGATATCTATATGGTTTGGTTAAACAACACTAGGACTGAATGTTTGAACTAATTACTTGACTAAGACTGTAACTGAGACTGTGGGAGGTATTATCTAATCGATATTCCCCAATATGAGCTAATTGGGGTCTAAACTGTAACCCCACTTGGAAGGGTGCTAATAACATGCAACGAGTACTAACGCTACCTATATGGATCCACTATACCAATGTACTATCCAAAAGGACTAAGGGTGTCAAGCCTGAACTAATAGGTGATCCCTGCGAGATAGTCAAGACTAAACTGATAGGTGACTTATCATGTTCTACACTGGCTATGTGGTTTTGGAGTTTATGAACTTCCAGTAGCGACTCTACCTATCTGACAGGGAAGCCGCCATCCCTACACCCGCCTGGTGCTAAATTCTACTCTCAACTGAAAGACACTGAAATACTAGACTATTCTGAGTTTAACTAACTGTTCTGATAATGCTCATAATATAATATGATGTTATTCTGAAGATACTGAAATGGGACTAAGTAAACAACTATGGTGTTCGGGTATTCAATACCCCCAGGACTCAAAACAATAATAGTAAAATGACACTAAATCTTGAAGGACATAGCATGAAGGCTTTTATTAAATATTTGTTCTTACAAGAATTTTATCAAACACTTGATATGCATGGTGTACATTAGGCATGATAATTAGACCAAAACTTGTAAAGCATAATTTCAATGCTATTATCACATATCATGAATTAAATCAATGGATAATAATATTTAAACATATGGAGTATAGTAATATACATCAATTTCGCTAAAATATGGTATAGAACAAGATTCATGGAAATTCATTGTTTAATCAAAATTTTAAAATCAAGATAACTTAAAAAGATCATAATTTTACAATTTAAATTGGATACTTGGACTCTATAGGTGGAAGGAACCCATGTATGAACATTTAACATACCTGGGTTAATGAATTTGAGAGGATTGATGGTGAGTTCTTGAGATTTGGTCTTGAATTTTAGAGCTAGGGCTTCTTATTCTTGAGAAGGGGATCTTTAATTTTTAGAGGAGTTGAATAAATGATGATTATTTTGGTCACTTAGAAGTTAAATCTCATGTTGTAGGTTGATCAGGACCGTGGAAAAAGACCCAAATACCCCTGAATAAATTTAAAAACTCGGGCAGGAAACTAAAGATCCCAATTATTAGCTTTGGCGTGACACAAAGCTATCATTCTAAGCATTTAGAATGCCATTTTGGCCACCTCTGTGATGCGCCATTATTGCTGAAGCTCATTGGAAATTGCTAAATGTGAACTAGGCCCTTGGCGCGATGCACTAATATCGCGGTCCCTTATTGGAAATTGAAAATTGTAATTTAGACTGGCTCCGCGATGTACTTGTGGCCCAAATGACTGTGTTAAATGTCTAAAATTTAAAATAATCATAACTTCTTTTTTGGTTATCGGATTTGGGCAAATTTTATATTGTTGAAAAGCTATTTAAATTTTCTACATAATGGCCAACTCTAAACTAAAAAATAATGGGTATTTTGAAAATTTTATATATGAATACTCATGTATTGTGACATGAATTATGCTACGGAAGTATAACGTATTACATCTATTTTCAAGCTTGGAGTGTCAGTCTAAGAATATTCTCTAATCTTTGTTTGTTAGTCTTCTTAATCATGCCTCGTAGATTTGGAACGCATGAAAATTCTTCTATCCCATCTGGGGGTAATGATGAAGGGGTGTATCCTACTTCTAGGGTTCATCTTTGATCTTATATTCCTATACTTGATAGTTTTGGAGCCCCACCAGTTGCTACTAGTCCTCCCTAAGGTAAGGTGACTAATGAAGAATTCCATTATTCTATTTATGTAATTACTCAGATGGTCGCTTCTCAGGATGAGCGGGGTATAATTACTGATTTCTTTGCTGAGTACTCAAGGGTTGGCCAATTTATAAAGATGGGTCCTCTTAATTTTTCTATAGTAACGGTGGAGGGGGATCTACAAGGCTTCTTGGATAAAACGAAAAAACTATTTTGGGAGATGTAGGATACCAATGTAGAAGGGGTAAACTTTGCATCTTATCAGCTCAAAGATATTGCATATCAGTGGTATGAAGAGTGGGACAAGTATAGGGGTGATGTTGAAGAATCATTCATGTGGGATACTTTTTCTAAGGATATCTTAGATCAGTTTTTCCCTAAGAGTTAAGGAAAGTAAAGATGGAGGACTTTGTTCACCTCAAGCAGGGAAGGATCTCCGTCAAGGAATATGCCTTGAAGTTTCTCTAATTGTCAAGGTATGCTCTTAATTTAGTGGCTGGCATGTGGGCAAGAATGAGGAAGTTTTCTTTGGGGTTAAATTGGGATGTAATTTTGGAAAGCTAGACTGTCTTTCTAATTAAAGATATGGACATCTCTAGGTTGACTGTTCATATAGAATAAGTGGAGAATGAAAAGAGGAAGAAGGTGGAGTTTGGGGATAGATAGGGAAAGAGGAGTAGGTTTTCTAACCAGTGAGATGCTTAGTCTTAGGGTTGTTTAGATGGTGTCAAGTGGCAAAAAAAGTAGTGGGGGAGTTCTGGTTCCTTCTTTTCTACTAGTGCTCCTTACTAGTTGAGTGACAGGCATCATTAAGGTAGTGACAATTTATAGGAACAGGGGGCCCAATCTTAGGCAAGCGGAGGTCAGTCAGTTTATTCATACCCTCCTTGTCGATTCTGTGGTCATCCTCATCAAGGTTATTGTGATGAAAGAATGGATAAAATCTTCAAGTGTGGCCAGGCAGGCCATCGACTAAGGGATTTTCTGATTAACAAGGTTGCTACAGTGGCAAATAAGATTCCTATAGCTTCATCTTTTGCTTTTACACCTAGCGGTATTGCATTTACTTCTATTACTACTCTTGGTTCTAGTATTGGTCGGAATAGGTTGTATGCTTTGGCATCCCGATAGGAATATGAACCATGACTCCATCAAACATTTGAAGCTTCTTTGGTTTAGCCAGATATTATATGTGGTTTTTTGAAAGCTTTTCATCGATAGCTACTCCTTGGAATAAGTTAACATGTTAGAAGGTCAAGTTTGCTTGGTCAAATGCTTGTGAAGGATGTTTTAAGAAGTTGAAGGATAAGTTAACTTCGGCTTTAATTTTGACCTTGTCGAAAGGCAATAATGGATTTGTGGTTTATTGTGATGCATCTCGGGTAGGGATTGGTTCTATTTCGATGCGGCATGGGAAGGTGATTATGTGTGCTTCTAGGTAGTTGAAAGTGCATGAGAGGAATTATTCTACTCATGATTTTGAGTTATTAGCAGATGTGCTTTCTTTGAAAATATGGCAGTATTATTTGTATGGTGTTCACGTGGATATCTAGTTTGATCATATAAGTCTCCAATATGTGTTTACTCAAAGAGAGCTTAATCTCAAACAGAGGATATGGATTGAACTTCACAAGGAATATAATATGAGTCATCACTATTACCCACGTATGGTTAACATGGTTTTTGATGTTCATAGAAGGTTATCTATGGAACATTTGGCTCATGTGGATAAATAAAGTGGGAATTAGTTAATGATATTAACCGTTTAGCTAATCCTAGAGTTCGCCTCTTAGACTCCAAGGATGGTAATGTGGTGGTGCAAGTAGTAGTTTAATGGTCTCTTAGTATAGATATTAAAGAGAAGCATGTGCTACATCCTATATTGATCAAAATCAAGAGTGACGTTAGTAGGCAAAAAGTAGTAGTGTTTGAGATTGGTGGTGATGGTACTTTACGATATCAAGAGAGGTTGTGTGCTGCTAATATTGATGATTTATGACAAAGGATTAAGGCTGAGGTGTATGAGTTGTGGTGTGTTATTTATCCCGGCTCGACTAAGATGAATCACGATCTAAAGGATATCTATTAGTGGAATGGCATGAAGAGGGATGTGGCTGAATATATAGCCAAGTGCATGGTGTGTCAACAGGTTATGGTTGAGAACATGAGGCCAGGAGGGTTGTATCAAGAAATTAATTTTCCCTAATGAGAGTGGGAACTGATCAATATGAACTTTGTTACCGATCTTCCTCGGTCTCAAAATTAATATAATTCAATTTGGGTTATCATGGATAGGATGACTAAGTTTGCTCACTTTTTACTAGTGCAGACTACCTTCTCGATTAAGGATGATGTAAATTTGTATGTTTAAGATATTGTGAAGCTGCATGAGGTGCCTATTTCAATTATTTTTATTGTGACATACAATTTATATCTTATTTTTGGCAATATTTCTAGAAAGGGTTGGGGACTAAGGTGATTTTGAGTACTACTTTCAACTAGAAGATGGATAGGAAAGTGGAGAGAACTATTCAGATATTGAAGGATATTTCTTCGGGATTGTGTTATTGATTATGATGGAAATTGGTTTGAGCATCTACCTTTGGCAGAGTTTGCTTACAACAATAGTTATCATTCTAGTATTGGTATGGCCTCTTTTGAGGCATTTTACTGTAGGAGGTATATATATCCTATTGGTGGGTTTGAGCTTTGAGAGGTGGATATGTTTGGTCCCGACTTGGTTTACCAGTCTATGGAGAAGGTGAAGGTGATTCGAGATTGGCTTAAGGCTACCCAAAGTTACCAAAAGTCCTATGTAGATGTCAGGCATAGAAGCTTAGAGTTTGACATTGGGGATAGGGTTTTTCTCAAAATATCTCTCATAAAGGGGTAGTGTGGTTTGGTAATAAGTGGATGCTCAGTGCACGATATGCTAGTCTTTATGGGGTTTTGCGGAGAATTGGTAATGTTGCCTATGAGCTGGAATTTCCTTCTAGCATGATCTTGGTTTATCTAGTCTTTCATGTTTTCTTATTGAAGAAGTGCGTTGGTGATCCGTCTTTGGTTGTTGCTTTAGAAGTATTAGGTATCTCAGACTCTCTGTCTTATGAAGAAGTCCCAGTTGAGATCTTGGATAGATAGGTTCATCGGTTGCAGACCAAGGATACGACTTTGGTTAAGGTTCTATTGTGGAACCATAAGGTGGAAGAACCAACATGGGAAGCGAAAGAGGACATGAAGTCTAAATATTTGCATTTGTTTTCTGCTCCTGGGATTCATATTGAAGGTATGTGTGATAACGCTCAAACTATAGCTCTCGTAAGAGTGTAAGCGGTCGTCGTCAAATATAGAACCCAACTGGGTTGGGTGTCAAATCCCACAGGGAATACTCGATCACTAAGTATTGCAACAATTATTAGACTGTTGGTCGAAAATTCAACGAAAAAAGGGGAGATTTTATACGTGAAGTAAAAGTATCAAAATAGCAAAGTAAAAACTGAATGTTTGGTAGGTTTTAATCAATGAGAATTGTAAGTTAGGGTTATGTCCACCTTATGAGTTCTATGTATCTATTGGCTATGGGTTAGGCAGAATTCAGACATGCATGCACTTATAGAGTTTCGTATTCTATGGTAAATCCTAGTGTCTTCGACCATCAAGGATTATCTCACTTTAACTATTTCGAGCTTAAAGCGTATAACTAATGGTACGAATTCTCCAAGAGATTAATCCAGTTACGACACTAACTTTTAAATAGGGGTTGGTAGCCCTATTTCCTTGTCACTCTCTCTTTTTCAGACATATAACTTTTCTTTCGAACAAGTTAATGCTATACTGGCGTATTCTATATGTTTGCAACCACAAAAATTCAATTAAGATGAAGAGAAGAATGATATAAGCAGCATACGTGTCAAGAATTCACAAACTCATAGCAATAGATAGTATCTCATAAGGCTTCCATAACCCTAACAGAGAAGTTTAGCTACTCATGAGTGCAACGGAGATCACAATAAACATCATCATCATATCAAAACTAGAATGATCTCACGTTGGAGAGGAGTGTGGCGTCACAACAAGGTTGACGTTTTTCCTCTTGGTGTTTCCCACGAGTTAGCATTTTTCTCTGTTAACAATTGTAACGTCAATTAGGACCAGAAGTCGAATGAAAAAGACTTGAATTAATGAATGTGTGAATGCTGAAAAATTCAGCAAAATATGGTTTTTATAACATCCTTGTCCTAGTCCTACTGAAATAGGGTTTTTATCCTTGTCCTAGTCCTACTGGGTTACTGCATACTTGTCCTAATCCTACTAAGTTACTGCTGATCCCCCAACTCTTTAGAAATGTTGTTTTTGCCCTGGACAAGTATTCCATGAATCACTTTCAGTCCATAGACTTCCAAAAGCTGCCTTCCTTCTTACGTGAAGTTTTCTTTGGTGTCTAACAGTCCATAAAATGCTAAAATCTTCATCATTTATACCTGAAAACTTGCTAATCACGTTGGTTAGCTTACTTATAGGAAAAAGGACTAAAAGTGCAGGAATTATATATTTTGTCCTCAAAACTTAGCTAAAATATGGGTAAATTAAGGTGCTTTAGGCGTGTAAATACGCCTAACATCAATGTGTCTTCAACACATCTTTATTTTTAGAGTTTGTTATAGGAAAGGTTAATATATTTGCCTCTTTATATTCAAACTTTGTTAAAGATTTGAAATATATTTTAAAATGAAAATGACTTGTGCGTGCGGTTACCCCTATCTAGTTTGTCATTCAGGGACGAATGTTCCTAGTAGGGAAGACTGAAATACCTTATTTTCTGGACCTTATAAAATTTCTTATAATTTTGATATCTAGACCCAATACGAATCAAGGGTACAAGTTATATATTAGGGTTCGGATGGTGAGGTCCAATCACATGCTAACGAGTGTTGGTTGGTGGGATGGATTTTTCTTACTAGAATAGATACGACTTAGGGGTATTAGTTGTATAGGTGGTTACCGATCGTTGGTTCTTTAACTTAATCTTAGACTTAGTTTCTTAGGTTGGATCAAAGTATGAGTGGCTAACTATGACCTGTAAGTTAGGGTACAAGTCATACCCAGGATATGTATGGAGGATATTATCTAAATCTTCCTAGGGTTTAAACCTGCTAGGGGTACGGATGATGAGTATAGATCATATTCTTTTGATATGACTTAGTTGGATGAGTCGTATGATGGACAGTGTTGTATCCAAAGGTTGAGGTAAGGATATGAGTGAAGGGTACCACTCGTATTAGAGGGTATGACTCGTGAGTACCAGTCGTACCCCTGTGATGGTATTTTGGTGCAACTTAAGTGGGGGTGTTCTGGACATTTACACACTTATCCTAATAAGGTCCCATGACTTCTAACCTACTTGGGAGGTTATTTACCCTATTATTTCATTAATTAACACTTCGAAACTCTTCTAAACACTCTATAAATCTCTCAAAAGCTTTTAGGCAAGGGAATCTAGGTTTTCAACTAGAGGATTGATTTGGGGCTTGTCTTGGTGATTTCTTTCCATCATCATCTTGGTGTAAGGTATGTTCTCTTCCCTCATTGTAAATTCTAACTAAAAGTATGGTTCTTATGAATGTTTTCATGACTTCATTTGATTTTGTGATTTTGGCTTTCAAATATGAATTAGCGGGGTTTGATATTAGATATTTGGTTATGGTTTTCCATGGTTTTAATTATGCTTTATGTTCATTAATGCTGGTTTTGGATAATTGGATTTCATGGGAATGGTTTAATAGTAATTCGAATTGGATTTTGGCTATATTATGCCCCCATTGTGTTTGACAAAATACCTATAATAATGTTTTCACTACGTTGAGTACTTTTAATGGGAATTTTGCTTGTTTTAAAACTTGGTAAAGGAATTACACATGGTTTAAATGGCTTGGAAAGGTAAATGGCTAAATGGCTAAATGGTTATACTTGTGGGATACATGGAATAACCCAAGTGGTTTAATATGGAAAATAAAAGGCCATTTGAAAGTCCCCTCAAACCTATATGTGGTTGGCTATGGATAGTACTTGCAAGTATGGTCAGTATGACGATACCACCACTAAATAGCCTTGGTTAATAAATGGTAAATGGATTGATTGGTTTCTTGGTATTGGTTTTAATTGGAAAATAATCGCGGAATGTATAGCAAAGACATGGAAGGTGGAGGTCCCTGGGGGACCAAAACTTTAAACTCATATTTTCATTTGTGAGGTTGGTCTTGGTAACCGTGTGCATGATATCACACTATATTTTAGGGGATGTACTAGTCATCCCAGGTATTCTTTCTTAGACGTGTGGCTTCATGCACTAGGGCCCTTTTAGCAAGGGGAACTAAACTCATATAGCCCATGAGTAGTTTAGGATGGCAAAGCTGCACACCCCAGGTAAAGGTTTTAAAGGCATTCTAAACCCGGTCCCTTTTTCCGACATGGTTTTACATATATGTGTATTGTTGTATGCATATGGATGGTTTCACTTGGTTTTACAAATGGCATTATTTTATCATTATATTGAGGTCATGCAAGCATTTACCTACTAACCCATCTACTAGCGGTTGTATACCCACGCTATGCAAAAATTGACCGTTCTACTCCTCTTACATAGTGATTGACTCGGGAATCAATATTTGAACTAAATTTTTGATCTTCCATCCTTTCAGAAGGATCTATTACATGTTATGGATATTTTTTAGACTCTTTGATTTTATTTTTGATATTTGTTTTGGCTATGGTTGGGGGCGTCCCAACCGATTTGTATCACTCTTTGGGTTAAAGGCTTTGTGGTACATCTATGTGTTGGAATAGGTGGGATCGGTATTGGTGTCGACCTTGGCATTGGAATAAGCTGGAATCCTATCATCGGATATAATTTTTCACCATTCCATCATATTTTATTTTGGGATTAATTATATTACATTTTGGAATATCTTTGGTTATGTCCTGGTTTATAGCCCTTGTTTCGATACCGGTTTGGTATGGTTGGAGTGTTGGTATTGGATTGTTGGACTCAGTTGGGTGGATCACAATTGTGACCCTATCCTAGAGTCTTCATGTGAGCTGTTAAACTATCTTCTTTCATGCTATAAATTTAGCTAACTTAGGGAAGACGGTTGGATATGCCTATTGGGAGTGTTGGTATATTAGATTCCCTATCATACAAGGAGGTCCCGGTGGAGATCTTGGATAGAAAAGTTCATAGATTGAGGAATAGAGATATAGCTTCAGTAAAGGTCCTTTGGAGGAACCATAAGGTAGAAAAGGCCACTTGGGAAGTAGAGGGAGATTTGAAGGCTAGGTACCCATTCTTGTTCCGTGCATCAGGCGAAGGAGCTTAAGGTATGAATTTCATTTTTCCTTGTTGTTATCTGGGTTTATCATTGGATTTTTGTAAAATTTTTCTATTCTCGTGTGAAAAGTGTCCTAGCTCATCATTCGGGGATAAATGATCCTAAGGGCCGAGGGCGGGAGGGAGGGAGGCGGAGGAATAATGTAACACCCTCCAAATATTGAGTATTTTATTTTTGACCCTCCATTGTTCAAAATATTTATTCTTCACTTAAATTATATTTAGAAATTTTATAGGTATGTCTCGGGAGAGTTTTGGACTTTTTGGATTGGGTTTGGGGTGGTTTTGGACCACGGAGGGTAGTGAGCCTCCAGGATATCTCCATATTGGCATAGAGGTTAGCCTCCGCGATAAGGTCCATACCATTCCCTGATGTAAAATTCATGTAATTTTTTTTATTTAGTTGGGATAAGGGGTATTGGGGTCCTTTCACCTATTTAGGACCCTTAAATATTTTATGGCATATTCCTTTCTATTTTAAGAGATTAAAAATCTCCAATTCCTCTCAAAAACTCAAAACACCAAGAAAGCCTAAGGGATTCATCATACATTCATCTTTCGGGTTTCAAGATCTAAATTACTTTCTAATTCTCATGTGTCTAAGGCATGCACCTCATTCCTTATACTTGTATTTTCTTAATGGAATGAAAATTGATTTATTTTTTATGGTTTTGATGTTGGGTTTTGAACTATGAGTTGAGGGTTTTGGATATCATTTATTTGAATTTTTTCCATTGTTTCAATTAACTTATTATGCATCAATTATTTATTTGTACACTCATTGGGGTGCATGAGAATGGTGAATTAATTTAGGGTATAATGGATTCCCCAAATAATTGGTTTTGGTATGAAAATTAAAAATACCCCAACCCACTTACATAATTTATTTCGGAATATGAATTATTATTTGACTTAACTTATTTCTTTTAGATTAATACATTATAAAAATGGAAAAATGGTTAAGGATGGTTTTCAAAACCTTATGGGGTGCAACGAGATCCCCTAAGTGGATTTTAATAATGGAGTTGGGGTATGAAGGAATCCCTAAAGGGTTGGCTAATGGTATTGCTTGCAAGTTATAGTCGGTATGATGAAAACACTTAATGATGCCTTAATGAGTGGCCCCTTAATGTATTGGTTGGGTTATGTGTTAAATTTTTTAACATTTTCTTAAAGGAAGTTGTGTAGCATAGCCGTGAAGGTGGAAGTCCCTGGGTACTGATAGTGAAACCTTACGTTTGCTAATATGAGATTTGGTCTTGATAGCTGTGAGTGTGAATCACATTTGATATATATTTTTGGATGTCTAGTTGCCTTGATGGCTCTAGGTTTCCCTTAGGTTTTCTCTGATTTATGTAGCTAGCACGTAGTAGGGGCCCTTTCAACAGGGGAAGCTGAACCTATATAGCCCATGGATGCCTTTTTAGGATGGTCAAGCTATACTGTCTAGGTTATGATTTGAAGGTTTATGCTAAGCCCTGTTCCCTTTCTCGGCATATGATATGTATATATATTACATATGATACCTGCACTGGTTTTAATAGTTTCTGTATTATAGTTCATGACATTATCTTTTCCTATATCTCTGAGTTACATTTTAGTGCTCCAACCACTAACCGTCTTCAAATGTGTATCCCCATGCAATGTAGGAACTGGCCATACTTCTACTCCTCGTGTACAATGACTAAATTGTTGGGGAATAGTTGTAAGTTGAGCTAAAGTGGTGAGCTTCCATCTTTTGGAACATCCCGTTTCAAATTTGGATTTTCTTATGTATTGACTCTTACTTTTGGATTAATTTTTGTCTATGGTCAGGGTCATGTCCCGTCCAGACAGACTATCTTTGATTTTGTTAAAGGCTAGGTTGGACATTACTGTGGACTTGGGTATCAGTTTTGGTTATTGGGTAGTGGTTGTTGGACATTGATCTATCATAGATTCTTAGAGTTTTCTTATCATATCTTATTTATTGTTGGAATTCATCCGCAGTTAGGTGTACTTGATTCTGTTGGCTTAGGCTAAGGGGTGGTCTCTGTTCCTCAATAGACTTGAGATGCCCGACCCTGATTTGGGTCATGACTAAGGTTTTGTCAAAGTCGAGGTAGTGGAGCGAGCCATATCTGTAGAGACATAAGTTAGCGAAGCCTTGCTAACATGCGCCGATAGGAACACATGTTCTCCCTAAACAACTTAAAATATCAAAATTTTATTTCAAGCTATTCTTTATGAAATGTTGACTTACGTCAAACTTTAAAACTTTTCAATCTTCTAAAATAAATAATTTATCCAAAATCTGCCCAACCACATCGGGGAATCATGCCAGCCACCTCGTCAAACAAAAAATACCTTATTAAATGTATGAAAAGAGGCAAAATAAGCAAAATATCCATATATCATAAAACAACTGTGAGAATTATTATATCATAGGTGTTGTTTTATAGTGTAAAGGGACTTATTTGACCAAGTAGAGTCATAAAAGGATTTGTAGAAAGAACCAGCAGTTGAGAAGATTGTTGAGGGTAGAGGACTAGAGGTAGAGACTATTGGAATAGTTCAGTAGGTATATAGTGGTGGTTGTAACCTTAAATTTCTTGAATTTAGTAAAGTATTTTTGATAAATCCTATATGAAATAAATCATTTTTTGCCTCTCGTGAGAAAAGAATTTTTCATGTGAATATACTTGTGTTGATTTATATATTCAACACTTTGCCTTCTTACATAGTTACTCCAAAAACATGATTCTCTAAGACAGTAGGTTGCACTCAAAATAAAAATTAGTATCATAGTTAGTTCATTTAAAAACGTTAACATCTTGAAAGTCCTCGAGGTGGATGAACCATAAGAACTAATAAATGCTTATAAATCACAAGGTTATCGTACTTTAATGAAATGTTTTATAAGTAGAAGAAATGAAGAATGAAAACCTTTATGATGGGTGAGGATATAAAGGCTTGGAACATAATTAAATGTGGTCCAATGTATCAACAACAATAATAACAAACCCAGTGTATTCACACACAGTAGGGTCTGGGGAGAGTAAGATGTACACAATTCATACCACTACCTCCAGAAATGTAGCAAGGCTATTTTGGATAGACCAGTGGTCCAATGTATCGTAAAGGCCATTATACAAAGAAAGATATTAAATGCAATTCCAATGCCAAGAAGATTCTTTTTTGAGGCATTGAAGTAAAAGTGGATAATCAAATCTCATTCTGTGAAACTGTAAGAAAATATGGGACACTTTCAAATAAAATATGAAAAAATATGAAGAAAAAGATAAGTAATCCTTAAAACCTAAAGTCCTTGGAATAATGATTAACTCAAATTTTGAATAATGTGAAAATATAACACTTACAACACCTTCTTGTTGTAATGTTCTCTATAAGTGTATCTCAAAGGTGTTTTGTAACAAACTCAATAAGATACTTACCCCCATTTTTAGTGAAACTCAAATTGTTTTTACAAGCTAGGTCATTAGTACATAATATATTAGTATTCCATGATCTTTTAAAACACTATAATAGAAAAAACAATCACCCCTATATGTTCAGTGAAAATTGACTTGAGGAAGGCATATAATATGATTCACTAGGATTTCATTAAAGCGGTGTTGAGAGGATTTGTTTTCCTTTATAGTTCATAAATGGAAAATTCCATAAGTTCAACTACTAGATACTCAATCTAAGTTAATGGTGAAGTGTGTGCTATTTTGAGGAAAGATGGGGGCTATGATAGTCAAAAGGATTTTTAATACTTTGCTAGTAAATTTTATATTATTCATACCTAATTCGAAAACTCTTAGATATGATACAAAAAAGTTCTTGTTATATTCTTGATTACATATTTATCTTGGAAAAATATGAATGTCGATTTCATTATTGATGTTAAATTCGATCAAATACATTATGTAATAAATGGATTAATTAACAAATAACCAAAAAGGCTATTTCACTAGCAGCAGCCAAACTGCCAACACGAACTCGATCCTATCCCTTTTTCTTCTTTTCGCCATACTGATGAAGTATTTCAATAGAGCAGGGGAGAAAATATCAGCCCATAAAATCATGACCTATCTAATCAATTTGGATTTTAACGGATTAATGGCTCGTTTATTTTAATGACTCTTTTCCTTTTGATGCTTGATTTAGCATATTTAAATACTAGACTGACATAAAATACAAATTAACCCATAATTTTTATTTTTCCAAATACTTTTAAAGATAATTTTAATGAGATATTTGTTAATTAATATATGATATATTATTATAATATATAAAACATATATAGGTACTAAAATAAATTAAAATTAAACAAATAAAGAATTTAAAACAAAGTAAAAAATGGCCGAATTAAATTATGATCCAATTTTTAGCTTTTTTCAGCTCAAGTAACATTTGTATGGGTTAATGACCCATCCATTTGCCTCTTAAGTTCAGCATAACCTGCTCATTTAACACCACTACTCAATAGGGTTGAACAAAATTAACTAACTTCCTTATTTGAAATATCATCCTATGCACAGCTCTGAAGCTGACACACCTCACTTTTGAAACTAAGTTGATGCTCATCAGGAATAGGACTGAGGATTAAGGAGAGTTATTTAAGAAACTAACTATTTCTCAACCATTGTAGGATTGGTGACCAATGCAAATAAATCTTAAAGCTTTATTGTAAGAAGGGATGATGTTTTTAGCAACAAACTATTGGATATTATTAGATATTTATACAAACATTTTCTGTCAGATAGATATTTATACAAATATTTTCTGTCAGATATTTAGGTCTATCATTGTCTCCAATGAAGTGGAATAACATGGATTATGCTCAATAAGTTACTTAAAATATTGTGCTACTTCCAGATATTTGTCTTATGATGGAAAGCTACAAGTTTTTAATTTTATATTATTTTTAATAATAATTTTTTAGGTGCAGTGCTTATTCTTCCACAAAGTGTAGTGATCTCGTAAAATTTTAATCATTTAATTTTTCACCCTCCCATGTACATAACATCAATATTTGACATGAATTATGATAACGAATGTTAAAGGGGTGCTTTGGAAAAGTTTCAAAATTTACGGAAGGGAATAGGGGTAATTTTGGCACCTTGAGGTAGTGAGGGTCCACGATAGCTGCTTGCCATGCCACTTACGCTCTGTGATAGGAGTGTTGCATGCTGGCTACCCTTAGCAATAGCAGCATGCCACGTTGCTATGTTAATTTCATCCAGTTTTATTTTTTTCACTTAGGTTGAGGGGATTTTTGGTCCTTTGCCCCTTAAATGACGTAAAAACACTTAACTGACTCTATTTTCTACATTTATCAAGATCAAACATTATTTTTTTTCAGCTAAACTCTCGAACCAAGAAAATTCAAGGGTTTTACTAGGATTTCACCATTCAAGCTCCAAACATAGATTTCTCTTCACATTCTTCTATATTTAAGGCATGTTTTTCATTCCTTAACTTGTATTTTACAGTGTGGCATAAATTTATTCAATATAAATGTTTTTGAATGATGGGTTTGAAATTGGGTTGAGGGTTTTTTGTTGTTAATGCTTGAATTACTTTTTCCATTATTTTAATATTTTATTCCTATATTAATATATGGCTTTTGGTGTTGAATTAGTGTATTATTATAAAGGTTGAAATGTGTTACATAGGTTTCCCCAAATTAATGAAATTTTGAGAGGGTAATGGCATTAACCTCAACCTACTTTATAATTCTTGTTTTTGAATGTGAAATTTTACACAATTTAATTTACCTTAGTGAACATTGCATTGAATTAAAGTATAAATAGATAAATGGATAAATATGGTTTTGGAATGCCTTTAGGGTCTATGGTTTAAAATATTAAATGAAACTTGGGATTCTAATTATTATATGGACTGGTTTGACATAAATGAAATAGCTTACAAGTATATTCATATGATGATACTAAGTTGGTAAATGCCTTAATAAAAGACTTCATAGTTAATGGTTGGATTATGTGCAAATCATTTTAATTTGTGCTTAAAGGGAATTGTGTAGCAAACCGGGAAGGTGTAGTCTTGGGGGGCCAACACTAGAAACCATGTATATCAACATTGGGGGTCTACATGATCATGTATCTAGAAACATATTATATTTTGAATGGTTATCGCTTTGTTGTCTTTAGGCATTCCTCAGTGCATACGACTAACATGGACTGGGGCTCATTCGATAGGGAGAGTTAGACCAATATAGCCTATGGGTTCCTTTAGGTCGGCACGAGCTATACAATTCAGGATTAAATTTTCAAATAGCCATGTTTTATGTCCCTTGCCCCTATCTCGGCATCCTATATTTATTTATCAATATTGTGCATGTGATTTATGATTGGATTTTGGTACATGCATTATTTTATCCCTTTTTCTTGAGTTACATGCTAGTGTTTGCCCCGCTGGCCATCCCCAGATATTGCATCATTTCATGATGTAGGTTTTGAGGACTTTTCAATTACTCTTGTCTAGCGTTAGGCGATTTGGTATATTTATTCGTCAGCTGTGAAGTGGTGATCCTCCATCCTTTGGAAGGCCCTATCATTTCATTAGGTTTTATTTATCATTCTAGAATTTATGGATTTTTTTGTGTCATAGTTGGGGGCATGTCTCGACTTAGTTGGTATTTCTGGTTTAGAGGCTTTTGTGGACAATGTTTGGAGTTTGGGTTGTTTGGTTTGACTCTTAGATTTTTATTTTACTTATATATCTTTTCTATTACTCTAGTTGGATTCTGTTGTTTACTTTTATTATGTTCTTGAGGTAAGGCTAAGGGGGTTATCTCTGTTCTATGGTGGGCTTGAGATATTTATCATGGCCAGGCTCGAGCTTAGGTAATGAAAATCTTAGTATCAGAGAACAGTTCAGGGTTAATGAGTGTCCATAAATTTGTGTCAAGTAGAGTCCCTTTAATGGGTGTGTAGCACGCCACACTTATAAGAGGGATGCTATAAGTAATTTAGGAATGTTTTCCATATTTGAGTTCAATTTCATGTTAGAGAGTCTAGTACTTTTAGTTTTCTTTAACTCTTAGCTTCCTTGTATTTCAAATCATGCCTTCCCAAAGATTTGACTGTCATAAGAACTTAGTCGGAGCCTCTTTCCCGCTTGGGGCAATTATGGAGAAATTTTTCCATACTTATGCGATGCAAAATAGATCTAGTATCGTTACTCTTGACTATTATTCACCTAATAGTCCTCTTCATACTTTCTGGGATGGCAATGGTCATACCCAGTCACCCTAGGGAGATATCTCAAATGTAGAGTTCCATTAGTGTATCCATATGCTTACTCAAATTATGGCATCACAGTCTTGTTGATCTGGTCATGTTGGTTTTATTTTCAGTTCATCTGAGGTAACCCAGATTTTCCAAGTCATGAGCTTGAATCACCCAACCCTCACAAGCTTACAGGTTTAGAAGGATCCTGAATGGTTTATTGATGAGATGTAAAAGTTCTTTAGGGTGATGCATTCTACTAATTCAGAAGGTATGGATTATGTTAATTTTTAGTTAAGGATATAACTTACTAGTGGTATGAGAATTAGGATAATATAAGGGGTGATAATGTTGAGCCTGCTGTGTGGGATAAGTTTTTTATGCTTTTTTTGATCACTTCTTTCCTTAGGAGCAGAGGGAGGCTAATGCTGAAGAGTTTGTGAACTTGAAGAAGCATATGATGAGTGTTAAGGAGTACACACTGAAGTTGAAACAGTTGTCCCATTATGCCCCAGAGTTGGTGTCTAATATGATATCAAGAATGAAGAAGTTTGCTTCTGGTTTGTCTCTTTATTTGGTGTTAGAATATAGGGCTGCTATTCTAAATAATGATATGGATATATCCAGGCTGGTGGTTTATATACAATAGGTTGATGAGAAAAGGAAGCAGGTCTAGATGGGAGAAAGGTAGAACAAAAAATTTAGATATACAGAGTAGCGTGCAAATTAGTAGAATAGTGGAAAGGATGGTAGGAAGTGGATTAAGATGAAGAATTGAGGAATTTAGTATTCGTCATCTAGTGCTCCTTATCCTAAGTATTCAGATAATCATCATTTTTAGGCTATTAATGGTCCTAAGGCGTAGGGTTCCAAGTCGCAGGTCAGTGGAGCTTAGTCGAACTAACCTTATCCTTCTTTCTATTCTTGTGGATAAATTTACCGTAGATATTGGGGGGGAGTAACTTATGTTTTAATTATGGCCAGCCTAGTCATCTACGGTGGAATTATCCTATAGCTATAGTTTCCTGCTAGAGCAAACAAGGTCCCAGTCGCCACTTCTTCAGCTGCTCCATCTAAGGGCGCTATTTCAATTACTGATAATTATTGGAATCACCTCTATGTACTTTTTACTCATTAGGAATCTGAGGAATCCCTAGATGTTGTCATTGGTTTGTTATAACTCTTCTCCCGTAATATTTATTATTTGCTTGATCCAGGTCTTACCCTATCTTATGTGACCCTTATGTGGCTACATATTTTGGTTTTGGTCCTAAAATATTTGCGACCCTTATTTCATTTCTACCCCTGTTTGTGAGTCTATTATGGCTAGAAAAATCTATAGGTGTCCATTTTTCATTAGGAGACATTGGTTGATTTGATAGAACTTGATATGGTGGATTTCTATGTATTATTATAGCTGGATTGGCTCTATTCGTGCTATACTTTTTTGGATTGTAGGACCCAAAAGGTCACCTTTCATTTTCCTAATGAATATGTATAAGAATGGGAGGGGAGTTCTCTAGTTCAAAAAGAAAAGTTTATTTCTTATCTTAGAGCTCAAAAAATGGTATCAAAAGGTGTTTGTACCATTTTGTCTAGGTTAAGGATACTAACTCTGAGAGTACCTCTTTGCAATCTATCCCTGTGGTTAATGATTTTCCTGATTATCTTCATTGGATTTCTCCTGATAGGGACATAAATTTTGGGATTGACCTTCTACCGAATACCCATCCCATTTTCATTCCTCATTATAGGATGTTTTCGGCTGAACAAAAGGAAATTAATTAGCAATTGAATGCTCCTTTTGATAAGGGTTACATACATTCTAGTGTTTGGCTGTGGGGTGCTCCTGTACTTTTTATGCGAAATAAAGATGGGTCTCTTTGGATGTGTATAGATTATTATCAGTTGAATCAGGTTATAGTAAAAAATAAGTATCATCGTCCTAGGGGTGAAAACCTATTCGATCAACACCGAGTGCCAGTGTTTCTTAAAAATTGATCTCTGTTAGGGCTATCATCAACAAAAAATTAGGGAGGTTGGTATTACTAAGACTATTTCCGGACCCAATATGTCCATTTTATGTTTTTGGTTATGTTATTTGGGTTGACTAATGCTCTGACTGCTTTCATAGATCTTAGGAATCAGGTGTTCAGACATTTTCTAGATTTGTTTGTGATAGTTTTCATTGACGATATCTTGGTGTACTTCAAAAGTGAGGAGTACTATGCAAATCACCTTCGAATTGTCTTGCGAACTCTTAAGGACTATAAATTGTATACAAAATATTCTAAATTTGAATTTCGGCTAAGTGTTGTGAGCTTTCTTGGGCATGTTGTTGCTAGTAAAGGGATCAAAATGAATCCACAGAAAGTTGAAGCAGTTAAAAAATGGCCTAGACCCACAACTCCATCCAATATTAGGAGCTTAATGAGCTTGGAAGGGTACTATAGGAGGTTTATGGAGAGTTTCTCATCTATTGATGCTCCGCTGACAAAGTTAACTTAGAAAAGGTTAAGTTTTTAAGGTATGATACTTGTGATGGAAGCTTTGAGAAATTAAAGAATAAGTTGACTTTCGTGCCTATTTTGACCCTACCCGAGTGTACTGAGGGGTTTGTTGTGTATTAAGATGTGTCCCATGCGAGATTAGGTTTTGTTTTGATGTACAATGGTAAATGTTTTGCCTATGCTTCTAGGGAACTTAAGTTTCATGAAAGGAATTACCCAACACACTATTCAGAGTTGGAGTTGGGTCTTTTCTTTGAATATTTTGCACTATTATTTGTATGGGGTGCACGTGGATGTTTATTTAGACCATAAAAGCTTGCAGTATGTGTTTACAAAGATGGAATTGAATCTTTGAAAGAAATGGTGGGTTGAATTGCTTAAGGATTACGACGTGAGTTTGCACTACCATTGTCATGACCCGAGGCTACCCCTTAGTCGTGACAATGGTGCTTACGGTCACATGTGAGAACAATCTAACCCATGTGCTGGTACCTTCTAAGAACATTGAATAAAATAGTAAAAAATAGATATATGCGGAAAACAACTGATAAAGCCATAAAGTTTGAATACTAAAAATACGAATGAATCACAAGTGTGAAACATCTAATAAGACTGATAAAACTGACTAACTATCTAACTGACTGTCTGAATGTCTAAAAGCCTCTACAATGAATGAGGAGTTAATAGGATAGGTCCCAACTAACTCTGACTGACTGAAAACAAGAAATACAAATATAACTAAATAATCATAACATGTCCTTGATGGATTAGGATTCACCACTACTACTACTGGATTACGTCGATCTGTCTAACTGTGGTTAGGAAACTGAGCGTCCAAATCTATGATATAAGATATCATAGCAAAAAGAAGAGTATGCAGTCATAACTTTGAATATATTGGTATATGATATAAGGACAGGATGAAATGCAAGGGGTAGCTATTCATGAATGCATGAATATGTAAAATCTGAGAATGCAAGACTAAGTGTATATTTGTTATATTACTAAGATAAATCTGTATATTGAAAAACTAAAAGTTGTAAACCTAAATATTTGAAAGTCTGTACACTTAATAAAGAAAACCTAAACTGAAAATACACGGAGTACTGTAGTGAGACTGTGTGAGGTATCATGTAACTGACATGCCCTAATTTGAGCTAATTGGGGTCCAAGCTATAATCCCAGTAGGAAGGGTGTTAGTACCATGCCACAGGTACTAACACTGGCTATGTGGATCCACTAAACTTTTGTCCCAAATTACTAATGAGTCACCCTCAACTGATAGGTGCTTTTATAAGCTATGTGTCACCCTCAGCTGGCAGATAAACACTTTGTCAACCCTACATAGTTCTGAAAATCGGGGATTGCTACTAAGGGTCACACCTTATAATGGTAGGTGAGCCTCAGTCCCTGGGTTCGTTTAGCTCTAAATCCTACTCCTAACTGAATGACACTGGAACTGAAACTGGACTGAGTTTAAATGAACATTATTTCATGACTGATAGTGCTTATTATGATTATAATAACTAAATAAATAGAACTAATCATGGTTTAACTGAATCATACTTAAAAATCCAAAAATCATGTAAAATACGTTGGTATTGGGTGTTCATAACCCACCAGCACTGAATAATCACTAAATGTAATAACAAGCTTAAAATTGTAGTAAAGGATTAAGGTTCAAAACACATAAGCATAGATATTTCATCAAACATGTGAGGATCATGAATTTAACATGGGAATTCTTGCTAAGAATCGTTAATTTAGGATTCATCATAAAATTCACTTGAATAAAGCATGAGAAACTCAAATTCATAGCATAAGGAATTCAAAATCTTGCATGGGATCATACATGGATTGAATTTCACTTAAATTACCATGAAAATATGAATAAAACACATCTTTAGCAATACAAAATACAATAATGATAGAAAAATTCAATCTAATAGAAAAGAGGGGTTTTAGGATCCATGGGTGAAACAAACCCATGAATGAACATCTGATA
This sequence comes from Capsicum baccatum var. pendulum, assembly GCA_030864225.1. Taxonomy (NCBI): domain Eukaryota; kingdom Viridiplantae; phylum Streptophyta; class Magnoliopsida; order Solanales; family Solanaceae; genus Capsicum; species Capsicum baccatum. Next base: position 169,959,896 of record CM061557.1, on the reverse strand, counting down.
TACCTTAAGCTTTAAATTGAAAGGAAGAATGCTATTCTTGATGCTTTATTGAAGGTTCTTGAACTTAGGGAACTTTAATTCATTATTTCTTGGGGAGAAGAGAATTGAATTTTTGTTATTGGGGAAAAGGGAATGGCTTTCTTGGGAGGAAAATTGGAGAAAAATGGCCAAATTATACCCTAACTGATGACCAAGTCGTGTTATGAACGATTGGGTTGAGGGGAAATAGACCCAATTTGCTCTCAGGCATTTAAATTTTAAACTGGACGTGATAGGTTTACCTCGATCTGTTCCTATCACAGTAATTCATTTCCCTTACCGCGATGCGCTCTGCATGACAACAGGAATAACAACACAACGCAGGCTTATCGTGATAACCTTATTTATTGTGATCCAAATATGTCCCAAACCTGGTCTAAAAAAATTGAAACTTCTCCAAGACATGGTCCTTATACCCTGAACATGAGTTAACTCAAAAACCAATATCTTTGAGTCGAAAAGATAATGTTTCGGCTTTGAACGGAATATTTTACATCTTTTATTAGGGGTAATTGTGCATTTTTAAGCAACCGATGGTGTATTTAACACTGGGGTTTAATGTTTTTAGGTTAAGGACTTAGTTGAACACATAACTTGGAAAAATGGAAAAATAGGAACAAAAAGGGAAATGACGTCCCAACTAATGGGCCATCAACCTTGTGACAGACCGTTATAGTGTTTGTTAACACTAACCAAAATGGGCAGAATGCATAGCCCAAGTGAATGTGCAAGTGACAGACCATTAGACCTCTGATGGACCATAAAATTGGCCATTAGCATGAAATAAAAACTGTTCCCTCAAGTGATCAAGCGACGGTCCAAGTGATGGACCATCAAAACAATTATGGCCAGTCAACATAACTGGCACTACTTAATCCAAGTGATGGACCTTGAAAATAGTGATGGCCCATCAACATAACTTCACTCCTTAAATAAAATGAAGCATTTTGGGACCCTCAGTGATGGTCCAAGTGACGGACCATTAGGCCACTGACGGGCCATCAACTTGGGCTTCAACCATGAAGCGACAATACTGAAGTTTGAATTTTAAATCACAAGTACCTAGAAACATATAAATACCCAGTCTAGGTTTAGATTAGGTATCTCTCATCTATCTTTTATCTTTTTTTACCTGAAATCATATAAATACCTAGTCTAGGTTTAGATTAGGTATCTCTCATCTATATTTTATCTCTTTTTAAACTTTTGAGAAACTAGTAACCTATTATTCTTTGATAAATAACTAATATTGTAGGTATGAACATTTAATTTTCAATTATTCTTTGGATATAAAAAACAATCCTTTGGATATTTTTTTAAGTAATTTTCTAAATTATCTATGAGAAACATAATGGAATCTTCTTCTCCTTCTATAATATGTGGATAAATTTACCATATCTAGGGTTATGGGATCCTTGATGTGATTGGTTGTTTAGGGTTGTGAGATTGCATAAGTTCTATGACTAATTGCAATTGTATAAACTCCTCTTCATTATTATGATCTTTCTTGGTTGCAAACCTTAAGGGTGATCCCAAGAACACCACTTGTTTGAGTAGAAATGTGTGTTGGGAAAAAAAGGAGATTTACAAGGATCTCAAAGGCTTTAACCTTTGGGTTGAGGGTTTATGCCTTATCAGGATTAACCCACTTGAGAAATAAATTGAACATATCAATAAATTGAGAAATGAGTATATGAACTTTAAACTTCAACAATTCTTGCAATTGGAATTTGGTACATATGAATTTTAGATAACTCATAACCTTGAAGGATATAACATCTTGGTGAACATAATCCTAGTTTACTCATTCTCATTGAATTAAAATTTACAAGCATACTCGTTAGTTGGAACACTATTTGCTACAATCATACTTCACTGTTAACAAACAAATCCCCTTTATTCCCGAACCGTTGATCAATCATCTGTTAATAATCATAACACTGAGTTAAAAAAGTATTCCCTATGGGATTCAACCCCAACCTGGTTGGACTCAATATTTGACAACGACCATTTATGCTTTCTAATAAGAGTTGCAATTTTGGCGTATCAAATTTTGGCATAGTTTCTGGGGAATTCGGTTGTCACTTAAGTTTATACATATTAATATTTATTTTGCATGAAATGTATGAGGAGGTAAAGAGAACCATTATTACCATATCATTCAAAACCTCAATTAATTGGCAGAATAGAAGAACAACAAAAAGCAGATAGAATAGCTGCCTTGGCTAGAGCTCAATTGATTCAATAAAACTATAGTCAACTAGCTCATGATCCTAACCAAGTAAATGAGGACCTGGGAGATGATGATCTGATTGATCCTGCAAATAGGAGATGTGCTGAGAATTTAGCTGCACCAGTGAATAGGAGTTGGCCTATTAAAGAAGAGCAAACCGCCAACTTGTCATACAGTTTACAACTGTGAGGAAGATAACACTAATTGGATAAGGCTGGTGCTACAGGAGCAATTATTCCACCACTATTTGCACTAGGAGTAAAGTTCAACATCACAAGCACCATGATACAGCTACTAAACCTCAAAGGGTTGTTTGGTGGACTTCTAGGGGATGATCCAAATATGCGTCTAGTGAACTTTATCAATATCTACAAGTCTTTTGAAAACCCTGGAGGTTGACAAAACACAATTCGTCTGAAGTTATTGCCACTGTCCCTGTATGAGGAGGAAATAATATGGTTGAATGAGTTATCTCCCAATTCTAAAACAAACTGGAGGCAATTGAAAGGAGATTTCCTAGAAAGGTTCTTTTCGCCTTCCAGGATGTTACAGTTGAGTGACAAGATTAGCAACTTTATGCAGTTATAGAATGAAGCACTCCATGAGACTTGGATAAGATTTAAGAAGAAATTAACTTAGTGCCCTAATCACAAGATGACTGACGAACATTTGATAGAGATATTCTACAGAGCTTTAAACTCCATCACTAAGCCAACCAAAGACAATACTGCAGGGTAGCTTTAAAGGAGCTTATTTTCAGTGAGGCTACAGTAATATTAGAGAGATTGACTAAGACATATAGAGCTTGTCCTACTAGGTTCTGAGGTAGTAAGCTCCAGTGTGTCTAGTAGTATGACAGCTGAACAACGTAGGAGAAAAAAAGAACGAGATCAAGACATAGCCCATATGAAGACTCAAATGGAATTGCTTGCTAAGCATTTACTATTGGGAAAGATAGAAAAGGTAATGGTAATGGGATAAAAAAGTAAGGGAGACGAGTCTAAATTTGAGAAGGAGGCTAACTATCTAAATAACTAGGGGGGTTTCCCAAGCAATAGCCAAGGAAATCAAGGTTGGAACTACTATGAAAATCTAGTTATAGAGATCGTGACCACGGGAGATAGAAAAATAAGAATGATAGAAGTTAAATGTATGTAACTCGTGGAAATCGTGATACTACTGTCACTAGTTCGGGTAATATATCCATGCAGGAAATGATGAAAAAGATATTGAAAGGGGTGGAGTTAACTAATACTGGTGTAACAACGATGAAGAGTGAGTTATCAACTATGAGTCAGTTAGTTGACTCACATTCAACCTATATAAAATAGCTAGAGAAATAGATGAACCAGCTTTCAGTAGCATATAATCCAAGATAAAGCGGTACATTATCGAGTGACATGGTGCAAAATTCTTAGAATAATGGTTCTTATATGGCGATAGCTATCCACAACGATAAAGTATTACTGGGACCTTTTGTGGAAAAACCTATAATTGATGATGTGGTTGATTTGGATGAGAAAGCAAATAAAGAAAGTCTAGTGGAATCTGAGAAGATAGATAATGATGATATTTCATCTAACTATCAACAGCCTGATGAGTTAGATGAAGATAAACAAAAGGACGGAGAAGCAGTGGTTAAAGTAATACTAAAGAGACTTTCACCATTTCCTCATCAATTGAAGAAAAAGGTGGACAACACTAAATTTAGTAAGTTCATGGCAATGCTAAAATGGTTGTTTTAAATGTTCTTTTGGTGGAGACACTGGCCCAAATTCCTCGCTACTGTAAATTCATTAAGGATCATTTCACAATGAAGAGGACATTAAGCTATGAATTGTTGGACAATATTTACCATTGTAGTACTATTTCTATAAGATCTTTAGTGCAAATGAAAACGGATTCTGGAGCATTTACTATCCCGTGTACAATTGGATCACTGGATTTTGCTAAGGCCCTATGTGATCTTGGGGTAAGTATTAATCTAATGTCATATACAGTTTATAAGAAGTTTGATTTGGGAAATCCCACACCTACTAACATAATACTTGTGATGGCAGACAAATCAGTGAAGCATCTAGTTGGTATTTTATATGATATTCTTGTGAAAGTGGCCAATTTTATTTTCCCTGCTGACTTTGTGATCCTAGATTACGAGATGGACTTTGAGGTACCCATAATCTTGGGTAGACCATTCCTTGCAACTGGGAGTATATTGATTGACTTGAGGGCGAATGAGTTGTAGTTCAGGTACAATGATAAGGTAGTTCGATTTGATATTTGCCAATTTGTGAAGCAACATAAAGAGATGAGTTTATTCTCCATTGTCGATGTATATTATTAAAATGAGAAAGAGGTTTCATTGAGAGGAAATTTTCTATTACAACTTTGGCTTTGGTTTTAATGAAATTTGGTAGTGAAGATATTAAACAATATGAGGAGATAATATGTGCATTGACAGGAATGGGATCATATTTATATGACCCCAAAAAGATGGATTTGGACTTCAAAAATCATCCAACACCACTGGCTAAGCCATTTATTGAGGAGCCACCGGTATTGGTGCTAAAGGAACTTCCAGGCTATCTACGGTATGTATTTCTAGGTAGTGCAAACACCTTACATATGATCATTGCAGCAGAATTAGGTGATCAGTGGGTGAAAAACCTTATCTCTATGCTTAGGATCTATAAAAGGTTCATACGGTGGATGATTGCTGATGTTATTGGTATTCCACTGGTTATCTGCACCAAAAAAATTCAGCAAGAGGAAGAGTGCATGCCAACTATTGACCATCAATGCAGATTAAAACCACCAATGTAAGAAGTGGTTAAAAAGGAGATTATTAAATGGCTTAATATAGGGGTAGTGTACTCCATCTCCGACAGTAAGTAGGTGAGTCCAGTGCAATATGTGCCTAAGAAGGGGGTAGTTTCTAATGAGAAGAATAAGTTGATACTTCTTAGACTAGTGACTGAGTGGCGAGTGTGTATAGACTATCGAAAGTTGCACTCGTGGACATTAAATGATCATTTCCCAATGCCCTTCATAGATCAAATGCTTGATCACTTGGTAGGTTGGGGTTTGTATTGATTTTTTGATGGGTATTCAGGATACAATTATATTTTGATTGCCCTAGAATAACAGGATGAAACAAAATTTACATACCTGTATGAAACGTTCGCATTCAAGAGAATGTCGTTCGGCTTATGTAATGCACTTGCCATATTCTAACAGTGCATGATGTTTATCTTCTCAGACATGATGGAGAAAACCTTAGAGGTGTTCATGGATGATTTTTTTGTAGTGGGTGATTCATTTGAGTTATGTCTATATAATTTGAGTAGAGAGGTACAAAGATGCGAGGAATTCAATCTCGTGCTGAACTGTGAGAAATGCCACTTCATGGTGAAAGAGGGGATTGTTCTTGGACATTGAATTTCAACTAAGGGGATTGAGGTTAACTGAGAGAAGGTAGAGGTGATAGAGAAATTAACCCCTCCCATCTCAGTGAAGGGAGTTCATAGTTTCTTGAATCATGTTGGATTCTACCACCGATTTACTAAACACTTCTGTAAAATTGCAAATACACTATGTAAGCTGTTGGAGAAGAAAGCTAAGTTTGTATTTAATGTTGATTACAGGAAGGAATTTGAATTCCTTAAAGAGTAACTGGTGGCTGCCTAGTCATTGTTGCTCCAGATTAGTCTAGGCCATTCGAAATCATGTGTGATGAAAGTAGAGTGGAACTTGGGATCTGTTTGGATAGAAGAAAAAAATTATTTCACCCCTTTTACTATGCGAGCAAGGCTTTCAATGAGGTGCAGAAGAATTAGATTGTTATTGAGTAGGAACTTCTCGTGGTTGTCTATGCAGTTGAGAAGTTTTATGCCTTCTAGTTAGGAACCAAGGTGGTGGTTCATATAGACCACACTACTTTGAGATATTTGATGGCAAAAAGGATGCTAAGTCAAGGCTAATCAAATGGGTGTTTCTTCTGCAAGAGTTTGACTTTGAGGTCAAAGATAGGAAAAGATGCAAAAATTAGGTCACAGACCACCTATCAATGCTAGAGAAAAATTAAGCATTTACAGATAAATGTGAAATTGATGATGCATTCGGTGATGAGAAAATCATTTTTGTAGTGCTTGAAAGGTTTCCTTGGTACACGGGCTTTGCCAACTATGTGATAACCGATCTTATTCCAGAAGATCTTTCCTTTCATCAGAAAAGGAAATTCCTCCATGATACAAAAAGGTATTTATGGGATGATCTATATCTATTCAGGCATTGTGCTGATAATATCTTCAGAAGATATATCCCAAAAGTTGACATACTGAATATTCTGAAAGCCTGCCATGCTTCCCAGTTGGGGGACACCTTATAGGTGATCGTAATGTTAGAAAAATGTTGAAGGGTGGATATTATTGGCCAACCTTGTTCAAGGATGCATATGATTTTGTAAGAAGATACGACTAGAGCAAGAGAAAAGGGTCAATCTCAAAACATCATAAGATGCCCATGACGAAAATGATGGAGGTCAAATTATTCGACATTTGGGGTATTGATTTAATGGGGCCCTTTATAAGATCCTATGGCCTAAAGTATATCCTTGTTGCTATGGATTATTTTTCCAAATTGGTGGAAGATATCTCCTTGGTTGACAATATAGGCGAGAGAGTGGTTGCCTTTCTCAAGAAGAATATCTTCTCTTGCTTCAGAGTACCACAGACTATTATAAGCGACGAAGGATCCTATTTTTGCAACAAAGTATTCTCGGTCGCATTTGCAAAATATGGGGTGAACAACATATGGTATCAACACCATACCACACAAATACCAGTGGGCCAGTGGAGATTTCAAACTGGGAGATAGAGGAAATTTTAGCCAAAATAGTAAATGTAAATAGATAAGATTAGTCTCGAAAGCTTAATGATGCCTTGTGGGCATATCGGACAGCTTTCAAGACCCCCATTGGGATGTCGTCATATCAGCTAGACTATGGAAAAAAATTCCATTTGCCTATTGAGTTAGAGAATAAGTCTTTGTGGGCACTTAAGAGGTTAAATCTAAATTACAAAGAGGCAACGAAACTAAGACTGGGGCAGATAATAAGATGGATGAATTCCATCTTGGGGATTATGAAAGAGTGGACCTGTACAAAGAAAGAAAGAAGAAATATCATGACCAAAGGATTGAAAAGTTGGATTTTTAGAAAGGCATTTGGGTAATACTCTTCAACTCCAGATTAAAGCTCTACCTAAGTAAACTTAGGTCTAAGTGGTCTGGCTAATTTAAATTTACACACGTCTACTAATCTGGAGTAGTCAAACTTGAGAACGAAGATGGTAACATCTTCAAAGTCAACAGGCAATGAGTCAAGATATATATTGGCCCAATGGACTTGGTTAAATGCTTAAGTACAGTTTATCTCAAGGAAGTCTGAGTAATCGAGATAACTGAGTCATGTCGCGACAGTAAATCAGGCACTAGTGGGAGGCAGCCCACAATGTGTTGTTGTAACTGTAGTTATAGTTATTTGTTTCTTTTGGTACAATTTGATGTTTTTGTTGAAGTGTTCCAGGATAAAAATACAAGAAAATAATATTTTATCAAGTTGAGGGAGGTTGATGGGAATGTTGATGGATTGACAATGTCCTAATAGACCATCGCTGAAACCGTCAAAGCCATTGCAAAAAAATGGAAATTCTTAATAAGGATTGATGGATAAGTTGACAAACCATCAAATGCTTGATATATCATCAAACTCACCATCAACATGGAGCTAAAAAAATCAAGGTTCTGGATAAGAGTTGATGGACACCACAACAGATCATCACAGTAAAGTAAAATAAATCAAGTTCTGGTAAGGCTTGATGGTGGAATCAACGGACCATCATGTTTCCCATCAAACAAACTCTAGTTTTTAAATGAGCAGGTCGGGTCACCATATGACTATTTAGACATTTTCATTTGATCCAACTAATATTTAATGGATAATAAGAGTAAGTTACACATAGGTTCCCACCTCTTTAACTATCAAAACCATTTAAATTCCTATACATTCATTGTGGAAATCAAACACATTTTATCTTAGGACTCTTTATCTCCTCCCTTCTCCTATTTAAACCATCACCCTATTCTGTTAGTCTCATAAAAATCAAAGTTACGTCACTCAATGAGAAACTAAATAGTATAGTCTATTCAAAATTTCGCTAGTCAGAGCATTGGAGAGTACTTCAAGGATAAGGTATTATAAAAAATATACTTTTTTTGTTAAGAAGAACATGAATAATGTGAGTGTGATAAAGTTGAAAGAACTTCTTCTTTTCTTAATGTTGATGTTTTGCCTCTGATTTAATCGAAATCAGGTAAATATTATTTTAGGTGAAGTCTGAGTAATCCATGGCTAAAAATGGTGAAATTAGTATTTAAAAGTTGAATTATTATGGTGATTGTTGTTCTTAATGGTAAAATGCATACCAGATGTTCGTAAAATTGCCAAAGAGAAAGAGGAAATCAAAATTTCTAGTTAACGGCCACACTGACGGACCATCAGGCTCTTGAAGGACCATCAGACTATTTGTCAACTGGCTTCTGAACAACTGCCTCACTGGTTAATTCACAAAATACTTTTTGACAGATATTCATACCCTTTATGGACCATCAACTTGACCGTCAAAAAGCTTCTGAACAAAGGCTTCACTGGTTAACCTATGACAGATACCTCGATGGACCATTAGATTGTCAGTCAACACAACTCTGAACCTTATTTCCTTTAGATTCTAATATGATGTTGATTTTTTTTATTTAGGAAAAATGGCAAAGAAACTACCACCACATAGAGGAGGTGGCAGATCTCAACAAGCAAGGGGTTGAGATGAACCGACATGTAGTGAAGAAGTATCTTCTTTCAACACTCTCATATGAGAGACTCAAGTAATATCCCAATCTAAGTTGGAGAGTGAGAGTGATAGCAACAGCAGTACTACTTCAAGCCCAAGCGAGGAAAGGGTTAACACATCAAACCTCGTCTAAGTTGAGGCATCAAAAATTTAAAATGGTGATGTGATTAAAACCAAAGAATGTCAAATGCGGCAATTAGGTGGCTGATTGAAGGAGCAAAGGAAATCTACCTTGATGGACTTTAACTAACAAAAAATAGGCAAATAAAGAGGCCCATCTCAGAGAAGCACTAAATTGTCACTTCCAAGCTGCATGAGCACCTTATATTCATCAGCTTTTACTAATTATACAAATGCTTATTTAACTGTATTTTGTTTATGGTTTAGGGACAATATATACTTTACTTCTATCATTTATTATGATTTTTGGCACCACTTTGGCATACGTTATAGTATGATTTGGACTATAATTTTATAGTTGGGTATGGTTAGTATGTGTTCTAGTTCGTGTCTCACATTTGGTTATGATATTTGGTAGTTTTAGTAATGATTAATGTTGGTCTAGGATTTGTAGTTCCTTTGAGTCTTGGTTTGAGTCTGACATCTGATTATGAGTTCTGTTATATATCATATATGCGGCCTCTCCTTATTACCCATTGGTTTCATTTAAACCCTAGTTTACATCTGGAAAGATACTGTTCCTTTTTGGTCTTGTTTCAATTATGGATTATATATGCTTTTCTTTAATTACATTTATATGTTCTATTAACTTATGGGGGCACAGTTAGGTTAATTGTCTTCTTCAATTTTTCCTGATGGGCTTATGGGTCCCAATTAGGTTATGTTTTATTTGCCTTATCATAACTATGTTACTTATCTTTTTGTATCATTTTTAATTATTCCTTATCACATTTTTGTATCTCTATAACTATTTACCTTTCTATCCCTATTTACTATTGACTTAAAACTACCTCCAGCATTTCAGTTATACTTTTCCAATATTGAGCTCAGTCGGCTGATGATGCCTACTTAGTACCCATTACTTTTGTAATTACACTACACTTCTGTATCTTTTCCCTGATGTAGATTAGAGTACTACCAACCAACGTTGATGTGATTACCTTTTTATAGTATTGTTCAGGAGAGGTGTGTTGTTGCTGTCGCTTGAAGCTGATCACCCTCCGTATGTTCCAGTATAATCTTTTGTACTTGAGACTAATTTTATACATTATCTATACTTTGGACTATGTCTAGTACTCTTGGCATATTTTGGTAGTAACTCTAGTACCGACTTTACTAGGTCTTGGGAAGGATTTATTTTATATCTTGTTCCTTTTTTTCTATAATTTTTGATATATTTTATATGTTCTCCTTTTGTTTTTGCTAATTATTACTTCTATTATCATTTATATCTGGTCTTTTCTAGTTTTTGCCTATTATTATGTTACCTATTGTTCTAGGCTATGGATTTCCTTTCCTACTAGTGGGATAAGGTATGCGCTATCATGACTTCAGAAATCGGGTCATGACAGAACACTTTTCCATTGGGCATGTAAGTTAGTTCAAATTATATTTCTAGATATATCTCTATACAATAACAGGATACATATATGAGTGAGTATGAATGATTCAAAATACAAAAAAGAGCACAAATATCTCAATCCATGCACACAAGGCCATAGTAAACTCAAAAGCACTGTGTACAAGCTCAACTATCATCACTGCTTTCTAATATCCTCAAATAATTCTTACAAGGCGAGGTACAATCACTATCAACAATTATTATGATCAATAAATCACTACTGCACTATTCATACTAGCTCATATCTCAAGATACTCTACTCACCCTAGAAATATGTCAAGACTTGACCTCGGGCCTTGTTGTAATGGGCATCCCAAGTCCAACCAGGACCGAGGAATTCCCCCTATTACCCAGCCCAACCACCTATATCCTGCCTTAGGTGGGCTGAATTTTGAACATATTACAAGATAAAATTATTGTTTCTCATATGACTCTGGGATAGGGTCACAATTGTGACCAACCCAACAAAGTTCAATCGTACCATACCAACCACCCAACCATACCAAACCAAACCATAGTCCATAAAACAATCCATAACTAAAAAGAATACCAAAACATAATATGATTAATCCAAAAATGTAATACGATGGAACAATCAACAATATCATCCAAGGGTGTAAGCCCTAACACCAATATCAATGCCAAGGAAAACACCAATACCGATCCTGCCCATACTAAGCCACAGAAGTACCATAAAGTATCTATCTAAAAGAGTAAACAAAGCTGGTTGGGACATGCCCCCAAACATAAGACCAATATCCAAATTAAAAGAAAAGTGTCTAAAGAAATCCATGATATAAAATGATTCCTCCCGTAAGGATGGAAGCTCACCACTTCAATCCAAATATTGATACCGAATCCATATGCTAAACAAGAGGTGTAGAATGGTTAGTTCTTGTAAGCTTAGATATACAACTACTAGTAGACGGGGTTAGCGAGTGATCGCTAGCATGGCTCTCAGGATAAGAATAAAATAATGCTAGTTATAAAACCATGTAAAACCATTCATCAATATACAACCATATAGATATAAGTTCCGGGAAGGGGAATTGGATTTAGCATACATTTAAAACCTTTACTTGGTCTGTGTTGATTTGTCATCCTAGCTACCCACGAGCCATATAGGTTCAGCTCTCCATGTTGAAAGATCCTAATACATGTAGCTGCACGACCAAGCAATATCCTATGGGATGACTAGTATATCCCCCAATATAAAATATGACACGCACACACGGTCATCAAGACCCCTCATATCAACAAATATGAGTTTTTTATTTTGGTCCCCTCAGGAACACCACCTTCCATGCCTTAGCTATACCCTCGCCATTAATGCCCAATTAAAACCAGTTTCAAAATAACCAAAACATTATCAATTTATTAACCAAGTCCAATATTAGTGGCATCATCATACCACTCCTTAATTATAAGTACTATCCATAGTCAAATAATGTAGGTTAAGGGGAACTTAGTTTCCCTTCTAATAACCATATTAAATTTATTTGGGAGACTTCCATGCTCTCCATAAGAATAACCATATTAATTTGTGTGTGGCTATTGTTGTGTTTGCATGATTATTATTTGTTGAGTAAGGATTTCAGCATTTCTTAACCTTATAAAATAGAATTTAATGGATGAATGACCCAAATCTCCAAATGGGTTTGATGGGTGAAAAACCCAAACTATAGAAACCCTTTATCATCATTGAAAGAGGGAGGAAAGTGAATATGGGGTAACCCATAACATTCTTAAAAGAGGGTTACAAAGGGACAAGGCAATGGTAGCCAATTAAGCCTATGGCTTGCTCCCTTTTGCAATCTCAGAAATAAGTGTATTATGAGTGAAAATAATGTCAAATACCTCATACTAGAAATAGGGATGCTTGATTGTGGTTTTCTATGATTACAAATTTCACACTTGTTAGGTGCTTGAAAGAGCCAACAAGTGAAATGATTGTGGTTTTATCGAAAGATTGATCACAATGACCTTTGATCTAGCTTATTCTTTAGTTAACAACTAAATTTCATGCTAAACCATCATTAACCCACACAATTTTACCTTTAGGTAGACACAATCCCAATATTTCCCCCAATATGTTGCTTAAAACAAAAGTGTTATCTCATCATCATTTGCTAAAGATTGTACAAAAAATCCAAAACAAATCCCCCATTTTATTTTACATGTTATTTTTGTTAGAATTCCCGGTAATCTCATAGTAATTTGAGACCCTATAGTGCTTGAAGTCTATAACTCGCTCCTTGAGATTCGACCCTAATTTAAATTAGGTTACTGGACAACGACCGCCTCACCCCTTAATTATGGGAGTGAGTTAAGCGTTATCAAGTATCTAGATGGCTACTATGGCTTATTCGTACTAGTTCAGTTGTGGATTATTTGCACTTTTCTTTGATTACTTCTTTTTGTGTTTTTACCAACTTATGGCGGAATAGTTAGGTTAATGGTCTGCTTCAGTGTGACTGACGAGATTATCGGGCCCAAGTTAGGTTATGTTTGTTTTAACTTTTCATTACTGCATTACTTATATTTGTGTATCACTTTTACTTATTCCTTTATCATATTTGCATAGCTCGATAACTATTTACTTTTCTATCCCTATTTACTGTTGACTTAGACTACCCTTTGCATTTTACTATAGTTTTCCTATATTAAGATCAGTGGATGATGATGCCTAATTAATACCCATTGCTTGGTACTTATACTAAAATTCAATATCATTTTCCTAATACAAATTCTAGTAATAATTGTCGGCATTGATGTGATTACCCTTTTTCAGTACTGATTTGGAGCAGGGTGAGCTTGGTGTCGTCCGAGGCTGAACCTGTTTTATCTGTTCTAGTTTAGTCATTTGTACCCAAGACTTATTGTATATATTATGTATATTTTGGATTCTCTCTAGTACTCCAAGTATCTTTTAGTAGTGGCTCTAGTACCGACCTTACCATGTCATGGGAGGGATTCATTTGAATATTTTGGTCCTCTTCCTTCTCTCGTATTTGATATATTTTATATGTTCTTCTTTTGTATCCATTTATTTTTACTACTATTATCATTTATATTTGGTATTTTCTAATTTTTATTTGTCATCCTTCTACCTATAGTTCTGGTCTATGACTTATCTTGCCTACTAGCGGGATAAGGTAGGCACCATCATTACTTAATAAATTGAGCCATGATAGAATACTTTTCCTTCTAGAATTGAAGTCTTTTCAAATTATATTTCGAGAAATATCTATGTACAATGCCATGATATAGATATGAGTGAGCGTTCATGATTCACAATTAATAAAGGAACACAAATATCTCAATCCAGGAACACAAGGCCACACTCAACTGAAATGCACTCTCTACAAGCTCAAATATTATCACTCTCTCCTAATACCCTCAAATGATGCTCACAAGGGGAGGTACAATCACTATCAACATCTATTATGATCAATAAATCACTAATGCACTATTAAACACGGCACGAACGTCGATCAACGGTAGCAACTAGCACTCAAATCTGCATCAAAAAGGTATAGAAGTGTAGTATGAGTACCAAAACTATGAGTACTCGGTAGGAATCATTAGCCGACTGAGCTAAATCATGATATAAGAATGATAAAATGCAAGATAACATAACTAAGTCAAGGTATGAAAAAACCTAAAGTAGCTCCAACATCTTTGTGCATAAACAAGTAAATAAACTAGAATAATAACATTATGTAAAATAAAGGATCAACACATTCAATCATACCTAAAAAATAGGCTCCCAGGCTTCTCAAGTAGCCTCTTAAAACTTGTGATTCCTCCATAGAACCTTTACCAAAGCTATGTCCTTTGTTTATAATAGACAAACTTGATGATCTAAGATTTCAACATGGATTTCCTCATAAGATAAGCAATCCAAAATACCAATAAACTTGATAGGAATAATTAATGATGGATCATCCATACACTTCCTCAACATAGATACGGAAAATACTAGGTGAACAGAGCTCAAACTAGAGGGAAACTCAAATTCATATGAAACATTGCCTATCTTCTTCAACACCATCAGATTTGGACTGACATACCGAGGATTAACTTTTTCCTTTTTCCTAAACTGCATTACCCCTTCATGGGAGATACCTTTAAGAACACATTATCCCCAACCTCAAACTCTAACTTTCTATGCCTCACATCTGTATAGGACTTTTGGCGACTTTGAGAAACTATGAGTCTATCCCATAAAACCTTCACCTTCTACATGGCTTGGTGAATCAAATTAGGGCCAAACATCTCTACCTCACTGATCTCAAACCACCCAATAGGAGACCTACACCTCCTACTATAAAAGGTCTCAAATGGAGCCATCCCAATGATAGAGTGGTAGATATTGTTATACACAAAGATTATATGACGTAAAAATTCAGTCCAACTACCACCATAGTTAATCACGCAAACCTGAAGCATATCTTTCAATGTCTGAATAGTACTTTTCACTTGCCCATTAAAATACAGGTGGAAATTTGTATTAAGACTTACTTTACTCCCCAAACCTCTCTGAAACAATCATTAAAAGTGTGATGATATCTGAGCACCACTATCTAGCATGATAGAGAAAGGTGACCCATGCAACTTCACAATTTCCTTAATAAAATGTTTGGCATAGTATTCTATCGAGATATTTTTCCTTACTAGTTAAAAGTGAGCAGACTTTGTAATCCTATCTATGATAACCCAAATCAAATAAAACTGATTCTAGTATGGAGGATTACTGGTAACAAAATCTATGTTAATCACTTCATACTTCCACATTGGCAACTCAATCACTTGATACAACCCTCCGAGCCACAAATGCTCAACCTTCACGTGTTGAAACACCATGCATTTTGCCACAAAACTGGCCATATCTAACTTCATATTATTCCACTAATAGATTTCCTTAAGATTATGATACATCTTTGTCAAACTAGATAAATGGCGTAATTCGACTCATGAGCCTCAAACAAGATCCTTTCTCATAACTGATAACGCTCAATCTACAGATCTCGTGGGAGTGTAAAGCGGTCGTTAGCAAATATAGAACCCAACCTGGGTTGGGTGTCGATCCCACAGGGAATAGCTTGGCCAACAAGTAAGCAAAATTACTAAACTTTTGGTGCAAGTCTCGTAAAAGGAGGGATTGTAATGTGTAACGAAAACAATAAAGTAAAAGCTGAAAATAGCAAAGTAAAGAGAGAAAGATTGTTATGTAAGTTGTAAACAATGAGAATTGAAGCGTCGGGGTTATGTCCACCTTCTGAGGTATACGTCTCTATTGCCTATGAGTGTGTAGAATTGTGACATACATGTGCTTATAGAGAATTGTATTTTATGGTAAATCCAAGCATCTCTCGACCTCAACAAGGACTACTTCACTTCAACTCTCTCGAGCTTAAAGCGTGTCTAACGGTATGAATTCTCCAAGAGGTTAGTCCAGTTACGGCACTAGCTTTTTAATAGGTAAGGGTGTCCTACTACCTTGACATTATCTCTTTTCCAGACAAATAACCTTTCTCTCGAACAAGTTAAATGTTAGACTGGCGTATTCTTGCGTTTGCAACCGTAAAGAATGTAGGTTAAGATGAAGAGAATAATGATATAAGCAATATATGTGTCATGAACTCACCAACTCACAGCAATAGATAGTATCTCATTCGGCTTCCATAACCCCAACAGAGAGGTTTAGTTACCCATGAATGCGAAGGAGATCACGATTGACATTGTTATTATATCACAATATTGAGTAATGGCGTGTAGATCAAGTGATAGGCGTTAGGCGTGAATTCCTTAGCAAAGTAACGTTTCTCTTGTTGCGGAAATTAAGAATTGAATAGATGAATAGAAGAAGAAAAATAGAATTAATGGGAAGATTAGAAGAGTTGTAGAATTGTTGTGGTGAAAGAAGAGAGAGATGGAAGAATGTATTGTGGTGGGGGATGAATAAAAATCTCTAGCATGATAGGGTATTTATAATACCCATATCCTAATCCTACTAGGTAAATGAAATATCTAACCAAATCCTACTAGGCTAATGAAATACTTAACCCAATTGTACTAGGTTAATGTAACATTCTCCTAATCCAAATAAACTAATGAAATACTTAACCCAATTGTACTAGGTTAATGTATCATTATCCAAATCCTAATTAGTTACTGCAGGTCCCCAAAGTCTTCAGAAATGCTATTTTAGCCCGGGACAGATTTTCTATGCAGCAGTTTTGGTCCAGGTCCCCAAAGTCTTCAGAAATGTTGTTTTAGCCCGGGACAGATTTTCCATGCAGCAGTTTTGGTCCTTAGGCGTCCAAACTCCCTTTCCTTCCTTCGTGAGCTTTCTTTTGCGTCAAGTAAGCCATAAAATGCTGAATTCTGCATCATTTATACCTGAAACTTTACTAATCATGTTCGTTAGCTCATTTATAGGAAAAAGGACTAAAAGTGCATGAAATATATAGTTTGTTCTCAAAACTAGGCTAAAATATGGGCAAAATATATTGATATAGGCGTGTAAATTCGCCTATCATCAATAACCCATCTACGTTGGGAGTGCACAATATCTCCTGGTACTGCAAGGTACCACCACTACTAATCTCAAAGTCCATCACTTTTTTCCCACCAAATCCCTTTTGATTTCCATTAAGATAGGATCTAATACTTGTTTTTCTTTTACCTCAGCCCAAAGAGATGACATTTCCACCTCTTACAAAATAAACTACCATCTTTTGAGTCTAAGAGATTAACTCCAAGGTTAGCGCGATGGTGTATGTATTTCACCAATTCCGACTTACCTTTATCCATATGAGTTAGAATCTCTATAGATAACATACTAAGAGCATCAGCAACCACGTTAGCTTTACATTAATGGTAGTGAAGAATCATGTCATAATCATTGAGTAGATCAAGCCACTTCCTTTTCTTTAGATTTAGCTCTTTCTAAGTAGAAACATATTGCCAACACATTAGAGTTGTAACAACTTTAGGGGTATTAAGTTATTGAGTCACACTATGAAGATTTGGGAAAGAGTGGTTGAGGTGAGGTTAGGAAGGATAGTTTCAATTTCAAAGTAACAGTTTGGATTAATTCTTGGGCACTCGACGATGGAGGCAATTCATCTGGTGGGGAGGCTAGTGGAATAGTATAGGGAAAGGAAGAAGGACCTGCACATGGTGTTTATCAACTTAGAGAAGGCATACAACAAAGTATTTACGGAGGTTCTTTAGAGATACTTGTAGATGAGTGGGGTCCCGGTGGCATATAGAAAAACAATCAAAGACATGTATAATGGAGCTAAGACCCAAGTGAGGATGGAGAGAGAAGATTCAGAGCATTTCCCTGTCTTGATAGGTTTGCAACATGGATCTACTCTTAGCCTATTTTTTTTGCTTTATGATGGATGTGGTGACACAACGTATCCAAGGAGAGGTGCCTTGGTGTATGCTTTTTGCAGATGATGTAGTTTTAATTAATGAGATGCGAGTGGTGTGTGAATGATAAATTAGAGGTGTGGAGACACAGTCTTGAGTCCAAAAGGTTCAGGTTGAGTAGGAGCAATACATAATATTTGGAATACAAGTTTAATGACATAAGGCAGGAGAACGAGGTGGTAGGATGGTTGAATTCACAGGTGGTGTGTAAGAGAGATAATTTCAAGTATCTCGGGTCCATGATTTAGGAGAACGGTGAGATTGATTAGGATGTTTCACATCGTATTGGGGCAGGATGGATAAAGTGAAAGATCGCATCGGGGGTGTCGTGTGACAAGAAGGTGCCGCCCAAGCTTAAAGGCAAATTCTATAGGGTGGCAGTCTATCCGGCCATGTTGTATGAAGTGGAGTGTTGGCCATGTTGTATGAGAGGATAGCTTTGGATAGTTTTAAGTGGGGTAGGGATAGGCCAAAAAAGTACTGGAAAGAGGTGATTATGTGGGACATGGATCAGTTACAGCTTACCGACGACATGACCCTAGATAGAAAGATCTGGAGGATGCGAATTAGGATAGAAGGCTAGTGTAAGTTTGGGTCGCTAGTGTAGGGTATTTTTTGTTGGGTGTATTATTCTTGCTAAGACACCTTGTTTTATGATCTATTATGATTTTGTTTACTTTTCTTTGGTTATTATAACTTGGGTTTGTCGTATTTATGTTATGTCATCTTGTTCCACGCTTTATTATGGATTTGATTATTATTCCTTGTCTTGCACTAGGGGTCTATCAGAAACAACCTTTTACTTCATTGGAGGTAGTGGTATGGATTGCGTACATCTTACCCTCCCAAGAACTATGGGAATACACTGGGTTTGTTGTTGTTGTTGTTATGATACGAATAGATATCCACATGCACTACATACAAATAGTGATGCCAGATTTTCAATGTGAACACCATGACTAACAATTCCATATCATGGGTCAGATAATTCTTCTCATGCACTTTCAACTAGCTAGAAGCATAAGCTACCACTTTGCCATGCTATATCAAAACACCACCAATCCCTACACGAGATGCATCATAATAGACGACAAATCCATCAATGACTTTAGGCAAAGTAAAGACCGGAGCCAAAGTCAGCTTATCCTCCAGCTTCTTAAAACTACCCTTACAAGCATCGGACCACAAGAACCTTATCTACTTTTGAGTCAACTTAGTCAATGGTATAGATATGAAAGAGAAACATTCCACACATCTTCTGTAGTAACTGGATAAAACCAAGAAGCTACAAATATCAGTTGGAGTTGTTGGTCTAGGACACTTCTTAACTACTGCAACCTTCTGGGGATCCACCATGATCCCTTCACCAGATATGACATGACCTAGAAAAGTGACAACGTTCAACAAAAATTCACATTTAAAAAATTTAGCATACAACTGTTGCTCATTCAGGGTCTGTAATACAATGTGGAGGTGATCGACATGATGCACCTCACTGTTAAAGTAAATCAAAATATCAGCTATGAATGCAATAATGAAAAAATCCAAAAACAGATGAATGACCTGTTCATCAAGTCCATGAATTTCGCCAGGGAATTAGTCAACCCAAATAACATAACCAAGAACTAAAAATTCCCATATTGGGTATAGAATGTAGTCTTAGGGATATCTACCTCTCTAATCTTTAACTGATGATACCAATATTGAAGATCGATCTTGGAGAAAAACTTAACACCCTGGAGATAATCAAATAAATCATCTATCCTTGGAAGAGGGTACTTATTCTTTACTGTCACCTTATTTAATTGGTGGTAATCAATGCATATACGAAGGCAACCATCCTTCTTGCTCACAAAAAACACCAGCGCACCCCACAGGGATACACTAGGATGGCTAAATCTTTTTCTAAAAAATCCTTTAATTTCTTCTTAAGCTCCCTTAACTCAACTAGAGCTAACTCAACTGGAGTTATTTTGTACGGAGAAATAGAGACAGGACAAGTATCCATAATAAGATCCATCCAAAAATTAATCTCCCTATTGGGACGGATACCAGGAAGGTCATTAAGGATGACTGTGGGAAATTCATTCACCACTAGGATGGAATATAAGAAAGGACCATTCACGTTAGAATTTGTTACTGAACTAAATGATAAATACATCGCTTGGAAATTGACTTCCAGGCTCTAAGATATAATATGAACCTCTACTTAGGCTCTAGAGAACCACCTTCCCACTCAATGAACGGCATATTATGAGATATAAAAATGATCGTACGGGTTTGACAATCTAAAGAGGTATAGCACGAGTGCAACTAATCAATCCCCAATATGACATAAAAATCAACCATGTCTAATTCAAATAGATCCACCAAAGCCTGTTGACAACCCAGAGACACCACACACCCACTATAGACTCTTCTAGCAACCACAAAGTCACCCATCCAGGTAGGAAAAAAAAGGGTTCCAAACCACACTCAGGATCAAAACCAAAATGCAAAGCTATAAATAGGTTCACATAAGTAAGAATGGACCCCGAGTAAAGTATACAGTACACATAGCGGGAAAAGATTTTCAATATACCAGTAATGGCATCAGGTGATGCCTCAAACTCCTAACGGGTAGTGAGAGCATAGAGTTGGTTTTGACTAGTTTTGGAGCCAGGTGATGCACCCTTTTGTGCAGAAGCTAATAAAGAGGCAACCAAAACTTTGTGTGCCCTAGAAGCAACCTTACTAATGGGATAGTTTTGAAGCATATGCCCTGGATGAACACATTTAAAGCACTTGTCCCATCCCTTATCATAAAAATCTCGATGCAATTGACTAAAAAATCTTTAAGAAGGATAGAATAGAGTTGATTGGGCCTTACTAGCCAACGATTGGGCACTATGTGCCTTAGAACCATTGTCAGCCTAAAAATATCTTTCACAAGACAACTTTGGGTAAGAAGCACTAGCCTTTGAGTAGGACCCAAAATTGCCCCACTTATTTTTGGACCACTTTCCACCATCCCTGTCGCTCTACTGTTGACTTCCCCATTGATCTGAATGGCAGAATTTCTTTCTATGACTTTCCCCAATTTCCTTTTATCTTTCTCTACTTAGTGTATATACATAACTATTTTGGAAATATCCAAGTCATTATTCGACAAGGCTACCTTACTCTCCAAAATTATGTCTCGGGACAACCCAAAAGAGAATTTCCTTATTCTAGCTCTCATGCTAGATACTAACTCCAGAGCATATTGCTATAACTGGAGAAAATTCAAGAAATAGTTCTTCACTGACATCTTGCCTTACTTTAGATTAACAAACTCTTTTGCCTTCACCTCCCTTAGCTCTTATGGAAAGAAGCGATTAAGAAAAGCTTTAGAAATGTCCTCCCATAAGGAGGACTCAACATCCACACCTCTGAGCTGCTCCCACAATTCATACCATTGATGAGCTATATCCTCTAACTGGTAGGCTGGAAACTCTACACCTTCCACCTCAGTAATATGCATCACTTGGATAATCTTTTTTATTTCATCTATGAAGCCTTTATGATACTACTCAATTTTTATATTGGTAAACGCAAGAGGATTTAACCTCATAAATTGGCCAAATCTAGTGGATCAGATAATGGAGTAATAAAATTCACGTACTCAGTTGGAGAGGCGACAAACTCAGTAAGCAAATAGATTGACTAACGAAACTAGGCATTAGACATGCCACCTTGAGTTGTCTCAAGATAGATATGAGAAATCAGGGGAGCTCCATTAGGACCATAAAAATAATGGCCCTGGACCTATTATAAACCCTTGGGGTAGGACGGGCACCATTTCCATTGCCCTCAGTTATGAAAAAAAAGTTTCTACGGACATCAGGTTTTCTCGAAGGCATGATGAGAAAAAAGAACAACAGGAATTAGAGAGATCCAAAACCTTAGAATATACAACATGAAACAAACTCAAGAAAGAAAAATATTCCTAAATGCCTCGTTGCGCTCCCGTATGAGTGTGGCGCACTACACACCCTTAAAAAAGACTCTTCTCAACACGACTTTGAATACACATAATTGACCATGAACCTAAAATTTGATACCAATCCAACAAAACCCAAACTAGGGTCTGCCTATGTTGGGTATCTCAAGTCCAACCAGGACCAATGACCACCCTCAATACCCAAACTATTAACCATCCTTCACCCTATTATAAATGAATTCCAAACATATAACAAGATAACATAGTATTAATTTAAAGATATGATATTATGCCCATAATCAAAAACAAAAATCCGTAACCAATTAACCATCCAATACCAATTCCAATGCCAATACCAATCCAATTCTAACACTAATACTGACACCGCTCATACCCATAGTAGTAAAACATAAACTCTAACAAAAATCAAAGAATATCTAGTTGGGACATACCCCCAAACATAACAAAAAGTCCAAAAGAAATCATAAGGACATAAAGAAATCTATAGCATAAAATGGGGTCTTTTGGAGTATGTAAGCTCACCACTTCAGCCTGACTTAAAAGTTATCCCCAAATCACTAAGTCACTAAGCAGGAGAAGTAGTAGTATGGATGGTTCCTTCATCACGCGAGGATGTAATGCTCGAAGATGGTTAGCAGGGTGAACGATAGAATGTGACTCATGGATAAAGATAAATTAATACAATTAATCAAAAACCAAATCAAATCAATGCACATAAACCATATGGAAATACATATATACATATATACCTTGCTGGGATAAGGAATAAGGTTTAGTATGTATTTTAAAATTTTATCTTGGATTGTGTAGCTTTACCATCAAAAGTCCACCCATGAGCTATGTGGGTCTTGTGCTACCCTCTCAATCGACCCAGTTCGTGTAGCCACACGAAAAGGAAATACCATATATGGAAGAGGATTCCCTCTTAACATATACCTAAGAATCTTAGTGAGCCACTCATACTCAGAGAAAAGTCAATCCACAAACTTACTGATTTGGTTATGGATTATGGTAATGACCCATCACCATTCCTTACGACCTGTATCCCTAAGTCGTAACCAAGGAAGAAACCTAAACACCATCCACTGGACACCTTACAACTAGGGCCACGTGAACCACCAAGAAACCATATGGCTCGTATGGTGAAGTCATAATCATGGTAATTAGCTCAGAGGTTAAGAAATTTTAAACAGCCAAAATTTGGGTTGTTTCACTTGTCATACATAGATTCTATATTTGTATGTTTTAGTTGATTTTAAGGACATTCAATAGGTGAAATCTCTATGTTGAAGGTCTTTAGGATTTGATATCGACAATGACTGGGCTGACTAGTTAATATTTACATAAATGCATGCTCTGGGTGTGGGTAATAATCAGGGGAACCATATTTCAATGATACTATTACTTTTGTGTGCCCATGTGGGGTCTTATATTATTGCTATTAGTAACTTAAAGATGACATTTACTGTGTTTTCTTTCTTCATAATAGAAATACCCACGTTGGTATTAATGCTATATTAATTCAATTTTATTTGTACTTTTACTCTAATGGTACATTATTTTTACTAAATCATGGGTGGTTGAAATATTGAGTGGATTCTTAGCTCAGGTGTACACGTTCTGAATTGATTCAACATCTTTCTACTAATTTGGTTATGAGAATTTTATCCTCATGTCATACATACATTCATGAGATATTGGTAAATTGTAGAAACACTTATTTTACTAGAAATGTGATGCTTATACAAAACTCTTTGCCATAGCCCATGAGTTGAAGAAGAGATATGGATATTAAGATTGAGATTGAGTATTGATAAAGTATATGGGGCGAACCCTTCCCCCCCAATGGGTCCTACCTGTAAGTGCTGAGGCTTAGTAGGTGTATACATAGGTTATGTAATAAACATAGTCATATCTCATCATCATTATCATCATTATTGCATTTCATACATTATTATCTTTAATGTTGTACTTTTGTGCTTAAATAAATGCATAAGTATTTTATTTCTTTGACATACCTATTTTCTTGATTATGTGTTATATTTAGAACTTTT
This sequence comes from Capsicum baccatum var. pendulum, assembly GCA_030864225.1. Taxonomy (NCBI): domain Eukaryota; kingdom Viridiplantae; phylum Streptophyta; class Magnoliopsida; order Solanales; family Solanaceae; genus Capsicum; species Capsicum baccatum. The sequence goes on along the minus strand of CM061557.1, from coordinate 169,935,655 downwards.
AGTGTAGAAGGTATGAACTACCATTTGTGACATTTTCTAATTTCTTTTGATGTGCTCATAGTATGCATTTATGTATCTTATTTAGTACTTTTCACAGACGACCTATGATACCTACTGCACTTAAGTGGATCGTACTTATCCCTAGAGTGCCCTTTCTTTACTAATCTAGGTATGAATGTGTCATGCAATAACATAGATTGTCCAATTGAGCATTGCAATTTTTAAGGTATTAGCCACTCTATGACTTCAAATTCAATCTTACACCTCCTATCGAGTTGGTGTTTATACTTTGCATTTAGAGATAGAATTGTATTTGTTTGGATTTTCAATTGTACTTCTAGTTTTAGGTTGTATTTAGATTATTCTTACACTTTGACACAAAGGTTATTTTTATGGCTTATTATATCTTTATTATTTAGACTTCTATATTTATTTTACTTATACATTCTGACTTTGCCCTATAAGTCTCACCTTAGGAATTGTGGTATGATTTCTTATTACATATCAGTTGGGTAATTAGATTACTTTTCAAGGCTTATCTGCAAAAAGTGTTATCATGACCTTAGTTATTGGGTCGTGGCACTATGAGTGTTATTTGCTGAGTGTTGATTGAACCTTCTAATTTATGGGGGCCAATTAGGTATTGTTTGTCAAGACTAGACGATTGTTATATTATTATTTTATTATTAGTTTGTTCCAGGATGACTATGTATTGCTACTAATGTATGAGGTATAATTCTAATATTTTACTTTATATGGTATTTTACATTACGAATAGTATACTCATGGTTAGTCACTCGACTATAGGCCATGATCACTCTCGTATTAACCTTCATACATGGTTAGTATTTTCTATATAGGTAAAATTAACTACATTAGGTTGTACCTTTGAGTTAGTCTTTCATACCTATAATATACATATCTAGTTATAGTATTGTCGTATTGTAACACCCTAGGTTTTTGGTGGTCCCTGAAAATTTCTTAATCTTTGAGCTTACTATTTTTATTACGACTCACCCTACGCGTCATAGGGTATCATTAAAGGCCTTAGGGACCCAATCATAGGCTGACTAGTATGTTGGCCTGGTGTTTGTGTCTTGACTATAACTTGGACACGACGAGTCGTAGGATCTCATAATGTGTCATAGGGTGTGAATCGTAGGGAAACTAGTGTATTATTCTAAGTTTCTATTACGACTGTGACTCGCGTGTTATGAGCCATAAAGATTGGATGCAAGTTCTACGGTGTTAATTGTTAACTAGACCAGTGAGGGGTGATTCTGGACACTGTCCAAACTATGACAGGACTAAATGAGTCATAGGGTGACCCTATGAGTGGTGAAATCACCCATGGCAACTGGGAATCAATTTTAATCTAGGTAATTTCACTCCTACCCCACTTAGCCCCCACCACTAAAGACCGTATTTGGGACTTCATTAGCAAACTATTTCTAATTAAAACACTCTTTCAAACTCTCTAAATTCTCTCAAGCAAAATACTTAGGGTTTCTAAGAAGTTGATCAATTAGAACTCCTAAGGGAATATACTCTACATATCTCTTGATATTTTAGGCATGTTAGTCTTTCCCAACAATTACTTTGTATAAAAAAGTGTTTTAAATATTTATCTATAAGGTTTTAATGGTGGTTTTGGAACATGAATTTAGGGTTTTGAATGATTGTTGGTTATGTGATGTTTTATATTTACTTATGCATTATTTATGTTTGAATGATGGTTTTGAAATCAATTTGATGCATAGGAATGGTGATTAATCTAGGGGATTGTGATTTTTCCAAATTTGTGTACATAGGTAAATAAATTGGTAACAACCCCAACCCATCTTTGTAAAAGCAATTTTAAGTACAAATAAAAATTTTACTAAACTATTTTCATAATAATTTCATAATATAAAGAGGTTATCAAAATACGATGGTTGATTTAACAAACAAAGGGAGTTGGTGCTCCCCCTTCTTATATTAATAAATAAAGGGAGTTGTTCTCTAAGTTAATGGAACTAATTTTGCTTGTTGATGATACCTTGCAAGTGTTGTTGGTATGATGATACCGATAATGTATGCCTAAATATGTTATGTTTTAATGAATAGCAATACATGACAATTGTTTTGATGTGGCTTAAAAGAGGGATGCGTATCTAGGCTGTGAAAATGGAGGTCCCTAAGATCCAATAATGGAATCTGTGTTTGCTGGTGAAGGGTTGAATGGCTTGAGATTTGAGTCCCCTCATTTATGACTAGGTGGTTCTAGTCCACCTTATTGTTATTTGTAATGCCCCGATTCGCTGAACCGGAATGCTACACGGTGCTTATGACCCCGAGGGACCACAAGCTAACCCATGACTGATATCTGTACCTGTAAACTGCATAATATCTCATAAAATATGCGTAAACATAAACTGTAAGGCCATAAGGTTCAATATTGATACATATCTGAAAAATATGGTATAACAATACCAAAAAGAAACATAAATACTGAAGTCTAAACATCTAATCTAACATCTAGTCTGAAAGCCTCTAACTAAATTGAATAAGAAGTTGATGGAACATATCCCCAAATAACTCCAACTACTGAAATAAACTAAAAATTTAAATAAAAATGAAATCATCATGTCCTCGAAGGATGAGGACTCACGTCTAACTCTGACTGCTGATCCTGGAATCTACTACTGATTTTGAGATCATGCTTCTGAACCTATGGTGTAACATAAGCGAAAGCACCATAGCGCAAATGCGTCAGTACGTTTGAATATACTGAGTATACGAGTGAGGTAGGATAAATGCAAAGGGTTATATGCATGAAAAATACTGACTGATATGAACGTGAGAGTACATACATGCATACGTAACTGTAACTGAACTCGTGGAGATATTGACTATTGAGTCTGAATATTGACATTATGAGTGTACTGATAATAAGATTCTGAAAGACTGAGTTTACTGATATTGATATGTAAATCACTAATAAGTGATGGATCTGATACTGTATTATTGATATACTAAGAGACTGATATTTCATTACTGATAAATAAATGATTGCTTCTGACAGTTTGAATTATGAAGAACTGGTCTGATTGATTGTAACTAACAGTCCTAAAGCTGAGTATAGATTACATGAGTTCTGATAACTTTTGTAATTGATAGCATAAGTGACTATATCTGACTGTCCATAAATCTGAAGTAAACTATCCGAGTTCAATTCTATTTCTGAGTTGACTGTATCTGACAACCCTGATATACTGAAATCTGAAGAACTATTTGAGTGCTTTACTAAGACTGGGTAGCTATAGATAACAGTACTGAAATCTATAACTGAAATTGTTGGAAGTAGTTATCTAACCGACATGCCCCAAATACGCTGTAATAGCTAAGCTGGGATCCAATCTCTGCCCCGATTGGAGGGGTGTCAATACTACACCACTGGTAAGGACAGATATGAGAACCTAATACTGGCAGGTACTCAATGAGAATGGTAGGAACCCTAAACTAACGGGTTAAGCCACCTCATCAACCCTAATCTGATGGGTTAACATATCTCAACCTACGCTGGCTACGTAGTTCTTGAACACAAGGATGACTACTAAGAATCACACCCTGAACTGGTGGGTGAGTTTCCATCCTTGGGTTCACTCAGTTCTAACTTCTACTCCCATCTGACGGACACTGAACTGAATAACTAAGATGAACTGAATAACTGAATTGAACTGATTAGCTTAGCTGATACTGATTAACTAGACTGATACTAGTGGTATTGTTTAGCAGAGCTAAAGTAAGTTTACTGAATTTCAATGACTAATGGAATGTACTGAGTTCTGAGGACTGGTTGAGAGTACTGAAGTTACTGAGATTGACTGTGAATACTGATATTGCTGAGGTTACTGAGCACTAAGATTATTAAGATTACTGGACTACTGAGATTACTAAGATTTTAGAGTTTTCCTGAGTCATATGACTGACTAAATTCTATAGATTATGGGTTGACTGAGAGTATCGTGAAAACATGACATGGCTCTAGGCACAGAACTATATTTTTTGGCTACTAGTACCCCCAGGACTCAATGGAAGAAAATTGACACAACTTAAATTTCTTGAGTACACGACCATCAATAACAATCCATCATACATGAGTGGGGGATTTCATGAAGTACATGGTCATCATAATATCTATCATGAATAGGAATGCTTATAATCAAGTCATAAATCTCATATTCTAATATCATGGGCATTCCGACAACATATACTATTCATAGCAAGGGCATGGAAACCATTCAAGCATAATGTAATGGCAGCATATAATATTTAGTTCATATTGTAATGATTTGGGGATATTAAACTTCATGTATTTATTCAACATCTCAAACATGGTAGGAAAAGCATGGATATAATTCGCATACATAATTCATATCTTCATCATCATACATGCTTTATGCCACTGCCATAAGAATACATAATTAGCGTAGAAATTCATATTGAAGTGTATAGCTAACATGGACTTGTCATGTGAATATCATGGAATCATGTAAATAGGAATTTCTATCATCCTAGGCATTTTATCAAACACCTTGCATGCATTCTTTAAGGCATAGGTGGATTTTAAACTTGCATTATATTAAACCACCCAAAGTTCATGATTTTCAACCAACAACCACATATATTTCATGAAAACATCCTTAGATCTCATTTTGAAACTTAAACATCCATCATCAACATGTACATATTCATATCACCATAGAAAGTTTACAAAACAACATTTAAAAGCATGATTCTTGAGCTCTATGAACGAATTGAATCCATAGATGAACATTACGAATACCTTGGAAGGGAGGTTCTTGATGATTGACAGAGGAATTTCCTTAAAATTGGATCTTCAATCTTGATTGTGCAACCCTAGTTGTTTTTCTCCTATGGTGCTCTTGGATGATGAGCTTTGAGATGTTAATAGGGTTGTAATGTGTTTAGAAGCTATATATTTCATAGGGTTAAGTTTAGGGACGTGTAAGGAGTGTTAAAAGACTTAATTAACCTCAAAATAAATCAAAATGGAGTGTTTTTGGCATTGGAACTGACTTATGCGGCACCTAACCAATCGCTTAAGTTTGGTTGGGCGGCGCCTAACCACTGCCCTATCCTTACTGTCTCTCACGAAAATGGGCATAATTTTTTGCTCAGGTCTTGGATTAAGTAGAAATTTGTATCGTTGGAAAGCTAATTCAATTATCTATAATTTAATGGGTATATATATCCATAAATACTACATTAACATTGAGTTATTCTCATTTAATGATGACCCTTGTAAAATCGAACACTAAAACTTGATGGATTTAAAAACTCATAGCTTGTATTACCTTAAGTGACTCATATGAACATACTTAATGTATAATAATCTATATTATCTCTAGGATACTCATTGTAAGTCATGCACTAAAATGCTACTCACAGTATAGGGGGTTTCATACGTAGGAAAAATGGTTCATCTCCTAGTTTAGAAACATACAAGGTATTACATTATTTTATTGGAAGGTTTGAGTCCTCCATATTACATTACATGATCAGGTGCTTAAGACATTTTAGTAAATGATTGGGAGGTTAAGTCCCCCTTGCATATATTGAGATTATTCTCCAGTTCGTGTGGCTACACACATTGGGGCCTGACTTGGTGGTGATATGTAGGGCCCATATAGCCCATGGTTACTGTTAAATAATGATTAGGCTACACTATCCAAGCTAAAGTTTTAAAGTTCACGTTAAGCCTTGTTCCTTACCTATACATTCTATATAAGTATATATGTATGTATGAACATATGTACATAAACATGTATACTGAGTTGAGATGTATTTTTAAATTGTGATGCTTTATCCTTATCCCTGAGTTACATGTTAGTGCTCAAACCACTAATCATCATCATACACTATCTCCTCATATAATGCAGGCACAGAAAATACTTCTACTTTTCCTGTGTAGTATTAGGTGGATCAGCTTGGTTCGTTAGTCATTTGCGATAATGTGGTGAGCTTTCACTCTCCAGAAGACTTGATCATTTGATTGATTTTATTTCATAAACTATAATTCAAGAGTTTACATTAACATTACTATTATCATTGTCAAAGTTCGGGGCATGTCCCACACTAAATAGATTTGTATTTTCTAGAAGGATTTGTGGATTAATGTGGACTTGGGTAGTGATGTTGGTTGTTTTGGATTGTTAATTATTATCGATTATAGAAATATCTTAAATTCTTTGAGATTATCTTATGATATCTTGTTATATGTTAAAAATTCAATCCTTTTTTGGGGTATTGTGTCCTATTTGGTTAGGAGTAGAAGGTGGTCTCCATTTCTTCTTGGACATAAGATTCCTTCCATAGGCAGGCCCTAGTTTGAGTAGTGACAAAGATGGTATTAGAGCCAAATTTGGTTTCATTGGCTGGACACAAAACTGTGTCAAGTAGAGTCTCTTTTATAATATGTAGTGTGCCACACTTATAAGGGAGATGCTATGAGACATCTAGGAATTTTCCCTTTATTATTATTCTATTTTAGTCTATAGGGTCTAGGATCCTGAAATTCTCCTCTAATTCCCATAAGTTTGCATTTCAGATCATTTTTCCCAGAATATCTAATGCTTGTGGAAACTCTTTTACTCCGTCTGAGTACAATATTGACGGAAATCATACTACTTTTAGAGTGTAGACTCAGTCTAAAGCTCCAGCTACTAATTATACTACCCTACGTAGAGTTCCACCGATTTCCCCTATCCTTCCTTGGACACCTCAAGCTAATGTGTCTAGTGTTGAGTTTCACCAGTTGATCTATTTACTTACCCAGTTGGTGGCCTCTCAAACTAAGCATGTTTCTTTTATTTCTCCATCTTCTAAGGTCACTAGCATTGGTCAATTTATTAGTTTAAGTCCTTCAACTTTCACTGGTTTAAAGGTTGAGAAAGATAATTAAAGTTTCATTAACAAAATAGAGAAGATATTCCATATGATACATGCTACTAATGTGAGGGTGTGGAGTTTACTGCTTATTAGAAGAAGGTTATGAAGTATCAGTGGTATAAGGAGGGGGACCAATAAAGGGGTGATGATGTTGAGTCCTCTTTGTGGGATGACTTCTTTTGTGCTTTCTTGATCACTTCTTTTCTTAGGAGTTAAGGAAGGTGAAGGCTGAGGAATTTACGAATTTGAAGAAGGAAGGATAATAGTAAATGAGTATGAGTTGAAGTTTCATCAGTTGTCATATTATCCTCCTAAGTTAGTATCTAGTATGAGGGCTAGAATAAAGAAATTTGCTTTCAGGTTTTCCCATGATTTGATTTAGGAGAGCAGGGCCTACTTGTTGAAAAAGTATATAGAAATCTCTAGACATGTGGTGTATATGTAATAAGTGGAAAAAGAAAATAAGAAACAAGCAGAGATAAGTGAAAGAAAGAACAAGAAAGTTTTGGTATTAAGACTAGGGTAGAGGTTAGCAACAGAGTGGTAGAGATAGTGGAAAATGGTCGAAGAAAAAGTAGGAAATTTTAGTTCTTATTCTACGACCAGTGCCCCATATCCTGAGCCATTCAGTGATTTTCATTCTCAGTGGAACAGTTAGTTTAGGGCATAGGGTGCCCAGTCTTAGGCTAATAAAACTATTTTTGTGGGAAGGTTCATTAGAAATTGTATGAGAAAAAGAGGAATAACTTTATTAAGTATAGTTATTTGGGTCACGTGCAGTGTGATTATCCATCTGCCAGGGTTTCTACAGGGTCTAATAAGGTTTTGGTTTGAATGTCCGGAGCTCTTGCACCAAAGGGTGCTACTTATTGCTCTGGTACTAGTCAGAACCGCCTATATTCTCTTGAACTTGTTTAGAATTTGATGTTTATCCTGATGTTATCACTGTTATGTTACAGCTCTTTTTTCGTGATGTGTATTGTCTTCTTGATCCGAGGTCTACTTTTTTTATGTTACGCTATTGTGGCTGGTCATTTAGGTTTTGGTCCCACTTATATTCCTGATTCTTTCAATGTGTCTACCCCGATGGGTGAATCTGTGGTGGCTAAAGGGGTTTATAGGAGTTGTGTGGTAATTATTTATGGTAGGAAGAACTTTGTAGATTTATTAGAGTTAGATATGTTAGGTTTTGATGATGGATTGGTTGCATTCTTTCAATTCCACTCTTAATTATTAGACACGTAAGGTCATTTTCAAATTTCTGAATGAGCTGGTTATAAAATGGGAAAGGAGTTCCTTAGTTCCTAAAGAAAGGTTTATATCTTATCTTAGAGCCCAGAAATTGATTTCCAAGGGTTGTTTATACCATTTAGTTCATGTTAAAGATTCTAGATTCGAGGGTCCTTCATTTCAATCTATTCCCTTAATTTCCAAATTTCCTAAAGTGTTTACTGATGACCTTCCTGGTGTCCATACCAATAAAGAAATAGATTTTGGAATTGATCTTCTATGGGATACCTTTATTATCTCTATCCCTCCTTATAAAATGACTCTTGCTGAATTGAAAAAACTCAAGGAGTAGCTGAAATACCTCCATGATAAGGGTTTTAATCATCCTAATATGTCTTCGTAGGGAGCTCATGCGTTGTTCATGCTTAAGAAGGATGGGTCCCTTCGAATGTGCATAGAATATCACCAATTGAATAAGGTAATGGTAAAGAATAAGTACTCATTTCAAAGGATTGATGATCTATTTTACCAGCTTTATAGAGCTATGTACTTTTCTAATATTGAGCTTTGGTCGGATTATCATCATTTGAAGATTAGGAAGGTGGACATCCCTACGACTTCTTTTCAAACCCGATATGGTCATTTTGAGGTTTTTGGTGATGTCCTTTGGTTTGAATAATACTCCGGCAATATTTATGGATTTTATGAACTGAGTATTCCGTTAGTTTTTTAACTTATTCTTTATTTTTTTTATTTATGACACCCTAATTTATTCTAAGAGTAAGGCAGATCATATGGATCACCTGTGTGTAATTTTGCAGACCCTTAAGGATCAACGATAGTATGCTAAATTTTCTTAGTGCAAATTCTGGTTGAATGGAGTGACTTAATTTGGGTCATGTTGTTTTTAGTGAGGGAATTATGGTGGCTAGACCCACGACTCCAACAGACATTCAGAGCTTCTTAGGTATAGCCAAGTCCTATAGGATGTTCGTAGAAATTGTTTCATTGATTTCTACTCCATTGACTAAGTTGACTCAAAAGAAGGTGAAGTTTTTGTGGTTTGATGCTTGTGAGGGTAGCTTTGAGAAGTTGAAATACAAGTAGACTTTGGCTCCAATTTTGACCCTATTTGAGGGTACCGAGGGTTTTGTGATTTATTATAATGCGTCCTATATAGAACTGGGATGGGAGTTGATGTATCATAGTAAGGTTATGGTCTATGCTTCTAGACAGTTGAAAGTTCATGAGATGAATTACCAGACATATAACTTAGAACTATTGGGTGTGGTCTTTGCTTTGAAGATTTGGTGCCATCTTCAAGTTCATCTAGGCATCTGCTCTAATTACTTAAGGAGAGGGATGTTCGAACTCAGATCTTTTAGCACCTTAGTAAAACACTTGAATATCTCTTCCTTTTCATCTATTTTTGTCTTTGAGAAAAAGGTTGGGGGTTATGGAATTTGTCTCACAACAGGTTAATACAGCCTGCCATTTCCTTTATCCCTACAAACACTAGAATCAACATTGATTTCCTTGTCTAACTCTATAATGGATGTCTTATCTATAACAACACTATCATTATTTGGCGCTTAATCAGTAGGCAACGAGGTATCATTAGTAGATAAACCACTCTGAGTAGTGATACAAAGACAGTAACCATCATTCTTTAGGCTCTAGTTTGTGTTACTCGAAAGGGTACCTAGTTGTCTCTGATTCAACATGGAAAACATCTGCCCAAATAGTTGCTCCAACTTCTTAATAGCAGTTGCATGAGACTCAACCTTTTGGGTAAAACCTGAAATATCAACCTTTATTTCATTAAGTATAGCCTCTTGAATTTTTCGCCCCTTCACCAGTTTTGACAACATCCCTTCCATTCTTAATTTGGTAACATGACTACCCGATAAATGTACATATCTCTCTTCTCCTTGTAGTCATACTCTCGTCTCCAGTCACCATCACGCCCACTATTGTGATCTCTCTATCTATCACCATAATAGTTCTAACATTGGTTTTCTTTCCGTATGGCAAAAAATTCTCCATTTCTTGATCAAGATACTTAGCCTCCTCCTATAATTTAGACTCAAAAGCTTTTGAGGATGAGCCCTTTGCACCTACTGCATACATCATTTTGGAATTCACTACTTCAAACCAATTAATCAATAACCTAATATTAGTCCTCAGTTGTGCAATCTCTTGCACCATAAAATAATCAACTTCCCTTTAGTCGTTGGAAGCCCCAATGGAATAAGAGCCAACACCCATCTCACCCTCTCGAGTATGCCACCCTCAGTTAGTTGGAGAGATCTTTTCTAGATCCTCAAAAGTTGCTTTGCATTGTAATCTCATAAATGATCCTATAGTGAATATGTCTACCATGGATCAAAAACTGATGTTCAGCGCTCTATAGAAATCCCAAATAAGCTTGTCCCTAAAATACGATGATTGGGCACATACTTAAATTTTATTTAACCAGAGCCAAAGAAAGAAAGGGTTTAAGAATTGCTGGCAAAACTCATTCCATGTGGTGGTAGATCCTTTCGTAAGTTCCCCCAACTATAAAAAAACATCTCCATTCAACGAGAAGGGTAACAATATCAATTTGAGTGACTCATGGTCTACCCTTGGAATAGTATAAGAAGTGTAGATCCCAATAAAGGTAGCAAGGTGCATATTTGCATCATTTGTAGCTGAGCCTGAAAATGCACATTTACAGTTTTGAAGCTAGATCATGGAACAAGTAATATTAAATTTTACATTAGGAAATAGTGTAGGTGGAGTGATAGCTCTTATTTCTACCTAATTAACATATCCCAAATCCTCTTCATTATCATAAACCTGAAAATACTAGAATGCTAGGATCACGTGAGCCTAAGCACCTCAAACTCTATCTCGATAGCCATTGAGTATTGATCAAATGATTAACTAATGGTTTTAGCCTTGCTAACTCTGCATGCTAAGACAACCAAGCCGCCTCAGTCTCCCTTGTCTTGCTAGAAGCTGCTGCTAGTATATGCTCTATCATTCTATCAACAAAATTCCATGGATCACCTGGAGTAAGGGGAGGTACAACACTGGGCTAATCCCAGACCCCTTCTAAATTGTTTGCACGTATTGGTTCAGACATCGTACGGTTAGGCTATAACAATTTCTTTGGCTTAGGATTCAATGGGAGTAAGGGATTTTCTTGAATCTTGGTGTTAGGCATACATTGGTGTATCCCCAACTAAGAATAGAAAAGTAAAGACTGAAAAACTCTAACAAACTTTAGTCAACAACGTCACCTTCTTCCCAAGCAATGTGCGAAATATTTTATCAACAGCCTAACTACACCTCAATTGAGGATAAAATGATCGATGTCAAGTATAATAACCCGATTATGATGGGGTCAAACCCATAAGGAAGACACAGATTTGTATCTCTATTTTTCTAAACTCAATGGGCTAAACAGATTGTAAATAGGGTTTATTGTTTAAATTATGAACAAAAAGCAAATCTTAGCTTTTTATTGTAATCAGTCGGTGATGAACACTCGGATTGTGTTCTCCCTAGCTTCTTAACTGAGTAGGTTTAAAGTGCTTTATTGAACCAACCCAGTACCTTACATGAAAAATTTTATAAGTTATGTATCATAAACTGTCTTGTGGACTCATTAATAGATTTTATCCTTTACGTTTTGAGTCTCAGGATGTCACATTACTAACACTTATCCAAGATTCCTGTTAACTATTACCTTTTGAGTCTAAAGTTATTAAATGATAGTTAACCATCTTACATCAATAATACCAATTAGCCTATATCGATAGTTAATATTCAAATTACCATTCTAATTATCTTTTCCTAGTTAGTACTCCTCTTGTGGAGTAAGTAGCGATAGTCTAGGTGGAACCTTACCATTAGGAACCACTAAGACATCTATAAAATCAAATATAATACAATACATGCAAATATAATGGTTCGGAACAACTTAACACTTCCCCTGCTTTGTCAATATGCCAGGGTTCCCACAACTATAGCTAAGGCCTGTAGTGACTTATGCTTGTGAAATAATCTAGGAAATTCATAATGAAAACCATTAAATGATATCACAATGATCAACAAGTAAACAAATCCAACAACTGAATTATAAACTATAATCAAGAACAAAGTAATCCTAAGATCAAAATTAGAATCTTATAATCAAATATAAGTTTTAAGTGTTAAGAATGTGAAACCTAACTACAAAATGTCAAAATCATATATATAGGATACACAGAAGCCCTAAAATACAAAACCCAAATGAAAATGGAAAAGATAAGTCGGTGGCTACTTACTTAAGCCATATATGGACCGTATGTACCATATATGGACCATATGTGGTCCTAGGTAAGTATGAGAACTTCTGTGTAGCTCCTGTAACTCTCTGGACTTTAATTTCTATATCATACATCAGTCATATATGGACTATATCTGCTACATATGAATGATAAGTGGCCTTTGTAACTGACAGACTTTTTTTTCCTACTTCTAAAACTCTTGACTTCGAGTTTTGTTACATATTTTGAGCACCTACGTCCATTAAGATACATCCATAATTTCCTCGGTAAGTAGTCAGAAACTTCAATTATCATCTTTTTCTTCAATTTAGAATGTAAAACCTAACTTCTTACAAAACATACCGAAAGCACATCATATCTCACAAAACAACGTATGAAACATACATATTTTCATAGTTTTAAGCATCAAAAGTTTTGTAAATCCATAGCAAATCAACATCTATCCCTGAGTCCCCTGTCCGAAGCTGTACTTAAGCTTTGGGAACAAATGCTAAAGTCCCATCTGTATCCATCGACAACCTTAGATTATCTATTTGGGACATCATCGAGTCAAGGAACAAACTTAAGGCTCATAGATATATGGACATACGATTAGGAGACAAGAATATAATTTTCTAAGAATGCCTTGTATCCTTTCAAATATTGGTTAAAGATTTCTCCGCACTAATCTACACGACACTAAGCTCTTGTACTATACTAATAAATTAAGGCTCTTATACAAATTTCTTATAACCCTATTTCTAAGGTCACGATAATGCCTACTATAACACACCAGTAGGCAAGCTAACTCGTAGTTTGAAACTACTAGTTATGGACTACCAAGATAAATGAAGGAAGAAATAGAATAAACATAGAAAGGCTAAAATATACAAGATAGTTCCAAAACCTGGTGGAAATAGTACATGAACTTCGAATATAATAAAATTAAAAAATGAAGTATTAATTGAATATACTGATACAACCCATCTCTACATACAACATAGAGATTTTTCTAGTACACAAGAGAGAGAATAGAAATACTCTAAACCCCAGGACCTAGCCCTATGTCTTTGAACCAAAGTTGCTCTGTTCGATACAAACAACAAGGAAAAGAATCTGTACTATGATCTGTAGGCTAGTATGACTACCAAACATGTGGTACTTAGTAGGAAACTACTGCCTGAGCTCCAACAATAATTCAAATATAAATAAGATGCAAGTGAGAATATAAATTGCACCCAAATATCTAAGAAACTAACATAGTATAGCTAAGGAGACAATAAGGATAAACTATTTTATTCTAGCCTTACTCCGAGAACCTAAGCAATATATCGTATATCACTGGCCTATATAAAAATAAAGCACTAATAAAGGAAATAGAATAGTATACAAACCCAAGGAATGGATATACAACATGAACACAAGAAGGTAGGGATATACGGTAATTCCATAACCACATATATAAATGTATGTACATAAATGAGACAAACCCGAAGGTACAATACAAAGTAGTCTTACTGGCATCTCAAAGCATCCTAGTCACAGTAGGAAGTAGTACTAACATAATTAGGATCTCTAATCCATACATCTAAATATGAGATAATTATCTATAATAAAGAAATCATAAAGAAAGAAATTAGAATCATACCTCAAATATCAGTACTACAATAATTAACCTATAATGAACTAACTATAATAAAACATAATTTATTAATCGAGTATCCCAGATATGCAATACCTAAATCAGGACCCATAATTCAAAAGGTCCAACAAACACATAATACATCGCAAATAATACTCATCACTTATTCTTATGCACCCCCCCACAAGGCTGAGAGAGTTAGGCTCATACTACTGATAGCAAATGTGCATACAAGGATTAAAAAATGTATAATTCATACCACTATAACCAAATCAAGTGCCATAATATAACATAGTGAATAAAACTTCTCCAACTCGATGACTCGTAAAGGTAGAACCTATGGTAAGCCCTTTTTTTTGGGTACGACGGCTCACGGATAAATATATCCTAGGGGGTTTGGGAGTACCCATATTCCGCAACCTGGTATCGAGATCCAGAATTTCCAATAACCATCAGTATCGTCAATTTCTAATACCATAGATATATATACATAAAAAATCACTGGCTAGAATAGTGGCTGAAAGAATGTGAGTGTATAATTCTATTTCCCTGGGTAAACTTCGGGACTAAAACATCATAAAAGTGTAGGAAGGATCAAATCTCTCTCAACCGATGTAAATAGTAGTAGCAAAATTAAGGATCATATCGATCACGATAAAATCTACAAAACCTCATTTATAGTCTTAAAGACTCATAAGTTATTCATTAAGATTGTATTATTCCCGTTATGGAAGAATCCTTCTTAAATGTAAAAGGTGAGAATAAATACCTTTCTAGGAAAAATAGTACAACTATATTTTTAGTTGGAATCATACCATTTACCATCTTAGTGAGCATGAATATAATGAGTCTATGCATGTCATCACTAGTCCCCAAAAAATACAAATGATAGCACCAAAGTGCACAGGCAAATGTGAATATTTCAATCAATATCAATTATTTTAACCCACACAATCATACCACAACAATTTCTCAAAACCACGTTCTACCCAGACTTTTGATTTATAAGAAGAACATATAAGCTAAGTTATCAACACTCTAATATCTTTCAAGATCTACTCAAACCAAATTCATTGTAGCAAGAACAATTCATTTCAACTTGAAAAGTAGATAGAATAGTTTCAAAACTTAACTTACTTGGTGTTTGGAAGATATGGGATTCTTTCTTCCAAGTTCTAATTGCTCCCAAATTTGAGTTTAAAGCAAGAAAAAAAAGGATTTTGAAGTTGTTGGTAGCTTAATCAAGTTGATTATAAGTTGGTTCTGCATATTAAAGCTTGAATTTAGGTGAAAAATTTAGTCAGAGTTTGACTGGGAGTATTGGGCACTCATAAGTGCCCTAATATATTTTATATTAACAATCTGGGCTGAGTCAACCCACAACCTGATCTGATAAGAATGGGTACGAGTTGTGTATGCGACTCATACCCAGGCTTACGGGTTGTATGTGTGACTCATATAGACCTATAATCTTACATGGGTTTTGGAATTCGGTACAACTCAAGGTGATGAATCATACCTTTAGGGTACAACTTTTTCTGATAGTCGTAACCATTCAAGAAACTTTTGCCTAATTATGATTTTGTTTCTAGGCCAATAGGAATCCTACTTACAAGTCATACCATCTAGATAAGACTCATAAAGAGTCTTATACGAACAAGTGTTTTTTTACTCCTTTGGTATTATTTGGTTTTGCTAGTCATGCACTTTGAATTAACATAATACCCTATAATTTAAATAGTACTAAAACATGGGTTTCCTCCCACGTTGTGCTTGATTTAACATCGCGACTTGACGTGGCTAAGTTGGGTACTCTAATTTTATCAATTAGCCTATTGGGTTACTGAAATATCCTAGGTTTTGAACCTTATAAAATTTCCTAGAATTTTGTTTTTCGGACCCAATATGACTGAAGGGTGCGAGTCGTATGCTAGGGTATAATTAGTATGGTCCTTTTGTACGCTAACCAATGTTAATAGGTGGGATGGTTTTGGTCACATAAATGGGTACAACTTTGGGCTATTATTTATATGTCATGGTACGAGTCATATGGAGGACTCATATAGTGGGCAGTGTTTGATTCTCCCAGTATTTTATTTTGTTAGGAATTCGAATTATGGGTATGGATCATATGCTATGGTTATGATTTTGTTTGATGATTCGTATACTGGACAGTGTTTCATCCAAAGGTTAAGGCTAAGATACCAGTGGTGGGTGCAATCATATAGAAGGGTATGACTTGTATGGGTTAGTCATATCCCTACAATGGATTTTTAAGTGACATAAGCGGTGGTATTCTGGACATTTCCCTAATTACTCTAATTAGGACCCACAACTTCTAATATATTTTGGAGGCTATTTACTTTATTGTTTTATTCATTAACACTTAGAAACTATTCCAAAACACTTCATAATTCCCTCAAGAGCTTTTGGGGCAAGAAGGCTAGGGTTTCATCTTGTTGATTGGTTAGGGGTTTGTCTTAGTGATTTTCTTCCATCAATTATTTGGTATAGCATATGATTCTCTTCCCTCATTTCAATTTCAACTAAAGGATTGTTTTATATGATTGATTTCATGGTTTTACTATTTCATAATTATGGTTTTCAACTATTATTTGGGGGGGTTTTGATATTGAATGACTAGTTATGGTTTCCTATGGTTTTAATTATTCTTATATATTCATTAATCGTGGATTTGGAAAATTGGATTGCATGATAATTGTTTAATGGCCTTTGAAATTAGTTTTGGCTATATTTTGCACCCAAGGTGTTTTATAAAATGCTTATAAAGATACGTTCATTAGATTGACTTCTTTTAATGGAACTCTTGCATATTTTAAACTTAATAAAGGATTTATATATGGTTTAGATGTTTTGAAAAAGCTAAAGGCTAAATGGTTATGATTGTGGAGAACATAGAAGTCTCCCAAGTAAAGTTAATATGGTTATTAGAAGGGCACCTAAGGTCCCCTTAACCAAAATAGTTTGGCTATGGATATTACTTCCAAGTAAGGGCCATTTTGATAATGCTGAACTCACTCTAATGTTTGAGGGGTGAGGCGGTCATTGTCAATGACTCAAATAACGTTGGGGTCGAATCCATAATGAATGAATTTTATATTTCAAATCTTATGGGTGTTCTAATTACTAAAAAGTTACCCAAAATGCTAACAAATACAACATGTATATAAAATCGGTGGAATTAGTTTTAAATTTGATTGTAATAATATTTGGTTGGCAACACACTAATTTAGCACTTTTGATTTTGAATCAAGATTTGAGATGATCTTGGGATTATGTTTAACTAAAGGTCAGGAGTGCTTGAGTTGTTGAGAGTTTAATATGAAACTTAGTTGTTAAGTAAAATATAGGATAGTTCGAAAGTCTTTGTGGTTAGTCTTTCAACAAAGCCACAAGGATTTCAGCCATTGTCACTTTCGAGCACCTAACAAGTGTGCAATTCATAATCACCCAAAACCTCAAATGGGCATCCATATTTATATGATGATTCCCTTGACTTGATTCACATTCCAATAATACTTATTACAAAGATTGCAAAGGGTAGTAAACCATAGGCTTGACTGTCCATCATTGCCTTATCACCCTATAGCCCTCTTTCAAGGATGCTATGAGTACCCATGAATTCACCTTTATCCCTCTTTCAAGGATGATGAAGGGTTTCTAGAGTTTGGGGTTTCGACCCATCAAACCCATTTGGAGATTTGTGGTTTTCACCTACAAATTCCAACTTTTAACCTCAAGCAATGGTGAAATCCATAATCAACAACTAAAAATCATGCAAACCCATCAACACCCATACATAAATATACTTTAGTTAAAAATAATCTGAAGACTAAATTACTTAGCTACTCATGAAGAAAGTAAAGAAAGATATACAATTAGGACTATCCAAAGCATTCATTCTTCACAAAACACAAAGAATTTAGCTCTTCAAAATTTAGTTACAATATTTCACAATTAGGGTTCTTACTTTAAATTCACAAGTGTCTATGAGGTAAGCAATACCCAAAGAAGAAAGTGTTTTAGCCTAAATAAGATTTGCGATTCATCCATGAAAATTTAATAAACTTCCATGGGCAACACTCCCTCTTAGCAGTGATCGCATTAGGATATCCACGATCTTGGATAATGAAAATGTCGTTATGCTCCACGACTGAGGTATCCTGACAATCATGACTAACCACGACCACGGCCTGAGGCTTGCGAGCACGTAACTAGGGCCGATGACTGCTCCAAGTGATCAGCTACACTTCTCTGATTTCATTTAATACCTTTTTAGCTCAAATCCACATCTTTTCATCTCACCAACTATACACCTACACAATGTAGATATTAGTGCATTAAATGACCATTATGTCTAATTAAATTCTACAAAACATGGTAGTGTCAATAAATGTTTAGTGAAAATGAGTGGTAAAATCACCACTCATAAATATCCCCAACTAAGAATATTTCTTGTCCTTAAGAAATACCACCCTTCACTATGAGACAAATTTACATGTATGCCTATATTTTATTACCCAATAATCATGATGACTCCAACTTGATTACTACCACAAGAAGATCTTCATGCATGGGCCAAGTGATTTTAGTGACACCCTTCAACATAAAATGGAATAACAGTGAAAACAATTGATTTTTAGGAGCAACCATGCAAAACTACTACTAACTTTAGAGAGGACTCACTTTTTGACCTCAACCATATTATACTCTTTTTTATCTCATTGTGCGGAAGATGAAAAATTACCAACCTCAACTTGTTCACATGACTCATCACAAGAGATAAAGTTTTGCACCCCAAGTAATCAATCATGTAATAAGGAGTTTAAGTGCAAACACATACTCTCTCTTAAGAAACTCTCAATGTTAATTAGTACCATGCCATAGGCTTGCCGATATTTTTAATTTCCACTATAATGACCACACTTTGTTGGGAATGACAAAGGACTTCTTGAGCTTATGATGTACGTTTAGGGTAGGGTAGGATATCAATTTAGGAAAATAAGGCTAAACCATCCATGAAATTCTACAACATACTCTTTTCACTCTGTTTTTGTTACTGAGCCACTTTTTTTTTATTTCACTATTTTGCCTACTCTGCCTTTCTTGGTTTTCTTATTTCCCCTTTTTTATTTCCCTTTTTTTGAGCATAACTCATTCCTTTCTTTTTTTTTTCTAATTATTTTGCTTTATTTGTTTAAGTGCATAGGCACTTTCTTATGATTTCATACACCAACTATACCTTTTTCAATTTCCACCAACCCCAACTTAGACTTTTATCCCCAATTTATATTCTTAAGTTCAAGTAGGGTAGGGTAAAAAAGTGAAAAAATAGAAACGTCACGACTTATAATGTGTTTTTCAAAGAAATGTCCAAAGGCACAAAGAGGGTGACTAGCGGTAAATCCTATGTATTAGTAGGCTTTTTAGGCTAAAGTGGGCTTCCTATGTCAAAAGATGGCCTATGATCCTTTTACCAACCAAGCACAATAAAAATTTATCCTTGAAATACTAATGGGGCAGGTTCTAGATGGTGCAAGTACACATGAGAGGTAGACAAATGAGCTCTCACACATGGCATGTGAATCTCGTCAAGGGAGTTTAAGTTTTCCTCCCGCTCGAGTCAAAAATAGAGTACCAACAATTTTTTGAAGTCATTTTTTAGAGTCATGAAAAGAGGAAAAGTTTTGTTACAATGTTACTCACGTCCATGCCCTCAAATTTTACAATAATTTTCATACGATGGTTTTTTTTCTTTACATCCGCACCATACATAATTTGCTAATAATAGCGACAGTCGAAGCTATTTTCTCACATTGTGACTATAATACAGGTGAACTACCCATATGACAACTCAAACTTCTCCAATGGGAATGATGAAATCCCAAATAGTTAATGCCACCAGTACTCAGACTTTTCTTTCACTGACCATGATGCCACGGATACTTAGACTTCCCCTACAATCTAAGGCTAACAACCTAATCATGACGCTTTCTCCTAAAGAATTTCATCACTCAGTCTATCATAGGTAACTACTCCATTCAAATATGGGCGCCATTAGAGTGCCTAAATATTACAACCCAAATAAAAATAAGAATCATCCAAAAAAGTAGGAAAGTATGAAGGAATATAAATAATACAAGCCAAAATCAAATGAATACAAAGATACCCTAACTAAAAAGGTAGAAGTATCCCCACTACATCAATAAGGAAGAATAAAGAGATAAAAGGGGCTTCCTGAAATCGTACCAAGGCTTGCTATCACTCTCTCACTCTGTATCATTATCAGTCTCCTCAAGGTCAAACCACCTAGCGGGGTCCTTATCGTGCTACTAGTCACTCGCTAACCCCATTTATTGGCGATTGTATACTAATTCTATGTAGGAACCTACATTTCTACTTCTTCTATTAAGAATGCAGATTCCGTATTAGCATTTGAACTGAAGTGGTGAGATTTCATCCTTTCCAGAGGCATTATTTTATGTTATGAATTTTTTGGACACTTTTGTTTTACTTTGGATATTGGTTTTGGTGATGGTTGGAGCTATGTCCCTACCAGTTGTTTACTCATTTAGATAGAGGCTTTGTGGTACTTCTAGGGTTGGTATGGGCGGGAACGGTATTGGGGCCAACCTTGGCATTAGAATAAGCTGGGAGGCTGGCATCATTAGATACAATTTCTCATAGTTACATAATAATATATTTTAGGCTTAATATTTTTATATTTTGGTATTCTCTTTAGTTATGGCCTGGTTTATGAAGTATAGTTTGGTTTTGGTATGGTTGGGCGATTAGTGTGATAAGTTGGATTCATTTGGATAAATCATAGTTGTGACCCTATTCTAGAGTTATAATGGGAAAAATAATGCTATCTTTTTATGTGTTTGAAATTTATCCCACCTATGGATGGATATAGGTGGTTAGGTTGGGTAATAAAAGGTAGTTCTCGTTCCTAGTTGGCCATAGGACGATCATTATGATAAGGATCGGGGTTGGGTTATGTCAAGTTGGTATCAAAGCCTATGTTCTTTGTCAACTGGTAAGTCTGCCAAGCCATGTTGAGAATAGTCTCTTTTAGGGGTGTGAAGTATGTCATACTCATGAGAGATTGGCTTTAATACATTTAAGAATGTTTCATTTTCTTGGTATTTTATCTTAAAGATTGAGTTTTCAATCCTGGAATCTCCTATAATCCTTGTTTGTTCATCTTTCCAATTATGCCTAATAGATCAGAAACACAAGAAAATTCTTCCATCCTATCTGGGGATAATTCTAAAGAGGTACATCCTATGTCAGAAGTACATCTTTGATTCTATGGTCCTATTTCTGATGGTGCTAGGTTCCTCATATTCTGGCTAGTTCTTCTCAGGACCCTCGGGGCAATGTGATAAATATAGAATTTATTTAGTCTAATGATGTTATTGCTCTATTGGTTATTGTTCAGGCTGAGCGAGGTGCAACTAGTGCTTTGTCTTTTGAGGCCACAAGGGTTAGTAAATTTATGAAGATAGTTACTACAACTTTTATTGGTGTTAATATGGAGGAGTATCCACAGGGATTCTTGGATAAGATGCAAAAGATCCTTTAGGTGATGCACGATACTAATGTAGAGGGGGTTAATTTTATAACTTATTAGCTCAAGGATATATCTATTCAGTGGTATAAAGAGTGAGACAGGGACAGAGGTAATATGGAAGAGGAAGGATTATGGGAGGCTTTTTCTAATGCCTTTTTGGATTGTTTTTTTCCTTAAGAGTAGAAGAAAGCTAAGATAGAGGAGTTTGTGAACCTCAGGTAGGAGAGGATGTTAGTTAAGGAATATTCTTTAAAGTTCCATCAGCTATCATGGTATGCTCCAAATTTGGTAATATTATGAGGCAGAGAATGAGGATGTTATTTTCTAGGTTGAATAAAGATTTGATTCTGGAGACAAAGATTGCCTTGCTAATTAAGGATATGGACATGTCGAGGTTGACTTTCATATAAAATCGGTTGAGGATAAGAAGAGGAATCAGACAGAGTTTGGGGATAGGCAATGCAAGTGGAAATAAACTATCTAGAAATGTAACAACAAACTCATACCACTCTGCTAGCCCTGTATCTACACCTCTATCTTCCTTCCACTACTTAAACCAAATATGAGCCACTCCTTCTAATTAATAGGTAGCTAAATCGGCAATATTAATTGAAGTACTATCCATGATCTCAGTCACTTTCTGAATACTATCTAACAACTCTTATGGATCATCTTAAGACTTATACCCAAAGAATGCCAGCGGATTTATGTAAGTGAAGTTTTGATTGTTAGTTGTTGTAGCACTCACTAATAGTTTGGCTGGTGCAACAACCTGTTAGACATTCTAAATTGTCTTGGTTTGGACTAATGCAGTTAAGGTAGACCTAAACTAAGCATAAAAGACTTGCTTATTCAGAGGGTCTTTGGGAAATGGTGGTGGTGCTGGTTGGTTTATATTTCTTTTCCCTTGGTTCTCTTATGAGGCATTTTATTTCAATGGGTAGAATAAAATTTAGGAGAATAACTTTAATAGAGTTCATACTCTATCACATGTCATGAATCGTGAAAGAAGTGAGACTTTTCATAAGCCTTCAGTAGCCTCCTGCCTATATGTGTGGCACACTCTACAGCATGAACAAGACTCTACTTAATGAGGCTTTTAGACACCCTAGGACACTTTAAACTTGTTGCTCTAATACTATATTTCTTTTCCCTTGGTTCTCTTATTAGGTATTTTCTTTCAATGGGTAGAATAAAATTTAGGAGAATAACTTTAATAGAGTTCATACTCTATCACATGTCATGAATCATAAAATAAGTGAGACTTTTCATAAGCCTTCAGTAGCCTCCTGCCTATATGTGTGGCACACTCTACAGCATGAACAAGACTCTACTTAATGAGGCTTTTAGACACCCTAGGACACTTTAAACTTGTTGCTCTAATACTATATTTGTTACGATGCGATTGTACCCCCTAGTAGTAATGTGATTCCTAAGGTCACAAGTGACCCCAAGCTAACCCATGGCCTACCATGCATTAGGATACTTAGGAAATTAACATAATATTGGACATAAGATAGCTAAAATAACTCATGGAAATCATAATAGTGTAAAACTAAATGTTGACCAAAACTAAAAATACAGCTATCTAACAACCAATCATATTGAAAATCTAAAAACTAATCTGATAAACTCTAAACATAATGAGTTGTTGGGACTAACCCCCAACTAACTCCAACTAACAGAAACAAAAACTAGACTTAAAATAAATAACTATTAAATGCTCCTTGAATGATCATGAATCACCAAATACTGCAACTGATGATACGAAAGTGTGCTAAATGTGATTCGGGTACTAAGTATCCGAACCTATATTATGAAATAATATAGAATAGAAAAGTATACGATCAGTACTTTGAATGTTATTAGTGTGTGAGATAGGAATGATGACTTGTATAAGTTGAACATGAATTTATAATCATGTAAAGTAAATACAAGACCAAGTATAAATATGTATTGGATAAAATTGATTAACTAAATACTCGGTCATACAAACCTAAAATGAAATACCCTAATTCTAGAAAATCTTGGTCCTACTTGTAACCCTAGTTAGAAGGGTGTCAGTACCTTCCAATGGATATAAATAATGGCTGGTGTAGATCCTTTAAATTGATGTCTTGAACGACTAGGGTGCCAGTCTTCAACTGGCAGGTGATCCCTCATAACCTATAGTGGCACCATAGTTCTAGAAGTTAAGGACTTCTCCTAAAGGTCTGAGTTATCTACTGATGGGTGATATGTTGTCCCGACATTAATTCGGTGCTACTTACAGCTCCAAACTGAATAACACTGAAAAACTAAAATTTTTATTGTAATTATATTTTTAAAATATCAATTATATATAATCTGAAGTGCTCAGTACATGAAAACATATATATGCATCAATCCCTAGGTATTGGGTGTTCACAACCCTCCATCTTTTGACTAATGCAACTGAACATGAGAATATTAAAAGTTGATTATAATAGTAAATTTCATAATTCAAGCCAAAGCTCCACAATTTATCATAATAAGGAATTCTTTATTTTTGAACATGGCAATGTGTTATTCTTAGTGGGAAAATATATACTCATGGTTTATTTACAAAAAATAAAATTAAGGAATTAACTAAACTCATATTTGACCTAGAACTCAATTCTTGGAGGGAAGCTAAAGTGGGAATTTAAAAGTTATTGGGACTCAATGGATGGAACGAACACATTGATGAAATCCCACATACATGGAGGTTGAATACTTGGAGAAACTCTTACATGTTGAATTTGAAGTTGAGAATCCTAACTTTTCATTGGAGAAAAATAATTGTCCCTTTTCTTTGATTCAATTGATTTTTGACTTAATGGTGAATTTTGAGATGTTTACGCTTATAAATTACGCTTGGGAAAGACTAAACGATATGGTTTAGGAGTTAAAATAATAGGGAAAGAATAAAAATCCCCTTTTAAAATATGTATGAAAAAAGTTTATACCAGCTGTAATGACTGAGGTTACAACTCATTAGGTTAGGTAACGAGTAGCATCCTTGACTCATTATCGAACGTTATACACCTTGGGTCCTCACTGCTATCAAAATGACTTCTCACCAGATGATGCATTAGGTCTTATAATGGATCATTAGGAGGAGTTGATGTTAGGGTTTTGATTCCTAGATTACTTTCATTTGTGATGATGAGTTGATCAACGCCCAAACTAGACCTCCAATTAGTGATAAAGTTGTTGCTATCAAGTAAATAATCCCAACTAGGGTTGGGGTCTATAACACTTTAATATTTGGCCCTTGGAAATTTCATGACCTATGAGCTCACTGGCCAGATAACGATTGGACCTAAAGAGTCGTGATGTCTCCTTACTGGTCTTATGGCCCAAATAATACCCCGACAAGTAAGTTGACAAATATTTCCCTTTTTTTTTGTCCTAACAATGATTAGGAATTGATGACTTATTGTGAGATATTAGGAGTCATAATGTATGACTCATGGTTCCACCAGTGTGATTGCCCATATTTTCTATTTCAACCATGATTACGAATAAATGATTCATATGGTTTGGTCACGAGTCATATGGTTTGGTCACTAGAGAGGATGCCTTGAACAATTACTTTTATTACGAGTCATTGTGATGACTCATTAAGAGATCCTACAAATCTTATGGTTACCCATTCTCACTAGCAATAAGTTCTCAGCTTTTAATTAAGGATATGTTGCTAAATTCCTTCTTTATCCACTTAAGACCCACAACCTTAAAACACCTTTTGGCATTAGTTTGATCATTTAACAAAAAACACTTTGTTTACTCTCTTAATTCCTTAAGTCAAAGAACAGCTAGGGTTTCTCAAGGTTGATTTTCTAGAGCTTCCAAGGGCTAGTTCCCTTCATAATTGTGATACTTTCAGGTATGTAACTCTACCCTTACACTTATTTCACATTAAATCAAATTTATATTCTTATTTATATAGATTTGTCTGTGTGTTTAGATATAAGTTGAGGGCTTTGTCATGGTTGATTCTTAAATTGTTTTCCTATGATTAATTATTCAATGTATTTGCCTTTTTAGTGGTTTTGAACTCGTGGGATTCATAGGCATGGTGAATAAACTAAGGTGTCATGGTTTTCCCTAATTTGATTATTTTGACTTGGCATATAGTTTTGGAAATCGCATTTCCTCACCCCATTTTTGAAATTAATATTGAAACATGGTTGTCACATTGTTTGACTGGCTCACTTATACTAATTTATGGAATAAAAGGCTAATGAACTAGAGATTGATTTTATTGAATTTTGGGAATTGTGTATTCCCCGTATGAAAGAATTATTGAACATAGAAGGACATGGATTCCTCCATGTGATGGATAATGTACATGGCATGATATTGTTAACTTGTATGTAAAGTTAGTATGACAATACCAATGGTATTCCATAATAGATATTGGAAATCATATTCACTAGTGGGCGGGTCTAAATTACTAGGTGGTCTGAATCCCCCATATTAAATGATTGGGTGGTTTGAGTCCCCTATGTTAAATGACTGGGTTCTTATGTCACCCTTGAAATATGATTGGGAGGTTCATGTCCACTATGATAGGAATGTTCATATGATTATTCTTTGGTACAGACGGCTACACATACTTGATCCTTTTTAGCTAGGGGAGTGTTGAACTAGTATAGCCCGTGGGTGACTTCGTATGATGGTTGAGCTATAATTTTTATGCTAATCCGTTAAATGTGGATCATGATATTATAGTACCCCTTATCTTTGAGTTACATGATTGCACTCAACTCTCTAACCATCTCTGGATGTTGTATCATCATGTGATGCAGGACATGTAGACATTTCTTATTTTCCTTTGCAGTGATAGGAAATTAGAGTTATCAGTAGTCATCTTGAAGTGGTGAGCCTCCTTATTCTGGAATTTTGTTGCTTCCTTGTTTATCTATTATCATAGATATTTCTTTGGGCTTATTTTTAGCTATCATTGGGGGCATTTCCTGACTTAATTGATTTGACTTTGTTAAAGGCTTTATCGATTGCTCTAGACTTAGTATTTTTATGGATTTTTTTAGATTCCTTTAAGCTAACAATATTCAATCCAGTTATATGTTTGGAATTCATCCGCTACTAGCTCTATTATGTTCTAGTTAGCTAAGTAAAGTGGGTGGTCTCTAATCCTCAATGGACTTAGGGTATCGATTGTGGCCATCCCTGGATTGGGTCATGAAAATTTGGTATCACGGACTAAGGTTCATAGTCAATTGGATATCCATAGTATCGTATCAAGTAAAGTCTATTTTTAGGGTGTGTGGCGCGCCACACCTATAAGGGAGAGGCTACGATATATTTAGAAATATTTCCTTTTCTTTCGTTCTAAATTTAGGCTATAGAATCTAAGGTCTTGAAACTCCTTTAATATTTACTTTTCATATTTCTGATCATGCCTCCCTGAATATCTAAAGCTAGTGGAACCTCCTCTATCCCACCTGAGGACAATGTTGACAGGACTCATCCTACTTACAGAGTTCAAACTCGGTAGGGCCCCGACTCCTGATTGTACTGCCCCTCATAGAGGTCCAGATATTTCTACCATTCCTCTTCAAGCACCATGGGCTGATCTTGATCATTCCCTACACACCTATGAAATATTTCCAATGCCAAGCTTTGTCATTCGATTCACCTGCTGACTTAGTTGGTGACTTCTCAGTCTTGTTAGCCAAATCATGTTGATTTTATTACTATATCTTTTGAGTTCACTAGAGGGGGCCAGTTTATGAGGATGAATCCTCCATAATCTATCATCTCTAAGATAGAAGAGAATCTTCAAGTTTTTATGGATGAAATAGAGAAGATATTCGGGGTGATGCATGCTACAAATTCTAAAGGTATGGAATTTATTGTATATGAAATGAAAGATTTATTGTATCAGTTATTTGAGGAGTGGGATCAGTCAAGGGGTGATGATACAGAGTTGGCATTATGGGTTGACTTCTCTAATTCTTTTTTGATTGCTTCATTCCTCGGGAGTTGAGGAAGGCAAAATCTAAAGAGTACATAAATCTAAAATCAGGTAGGATGATTGTGAAAGATTAAGCCCCAAAATTTCTTTAGTTTGCTAGATATACTTTATAGCCAGTATCTAGCATGTGGTCTATGATGAGGAAGTTTTCTTATGGGTATTTTTGGGATTTTTTCCTGAGTAAAAAGCTGCAATGCTAAATAATTACATGGATATATTTAGGATTACGGTGTATATTCATTAAGTTAAAGATGAAAATAAAAAACAAGCCTGAATAGGGGAGAGGTAGATTAAGAAATCTTCCTATTTTTAGTGAGTGGAGTCCAGCATAATAGTAGAATAGAATATAGATGGCGGTCTAAGAATAATTAGGGAAATTCGGTTCTTACTTTATTTTTAGAACTTTATATCTAAGGTCATCTGCTGATCTCCAATTCTATGTTGATAGTTGGTGTAGGGCATAGGGTGCCCAGTCTCAGGATAATGGATCTTAGTTAACCCATCTTATACTCCTTGGCATTTTTATTGGAAGGTCCATCGTGGAGTGTATGATGAGGGAAGGAATAAGTTCTTTAACTGTGGTCAGCATTGTCACAACCAGTGGAGTTGTCCTTCGAGGGTTGCTTCTAAGGATAATAAAGTTCTAGTTGCCATGTCATCGGCTCATTCATAAAAGGGTGAAACTTCTAGTACTGGCATTGGCAAAAATTATCTTTATTCCCTTACTAACCATCAGGAATCTAAGGCATTTCCTTATGTTGTCAGTACTATGTTAAATATCTTGTCTGGTGATATTTATTATTTACTTAATCTAGGGTGTAGTCTCTCCTATGTGACCTCATATGTGACTATTTATTTTAGTTTCAGTCCTGAATGTATTCTGAATCCCTTTTTTACGTCTACCATGAATGATACTCTATTATGGCTAGAAGAGTGTATAGGGGTTGTGTTGTGTCTACTGTGGTAGGGAGACATTAGTGGATATAACAAAGTTGGGCATGTTAGAATTTGATGTTATTTTACGCATGGATTCTCTTCATTCATTCAATGACTTTCTAGAATATTGGACCCATAAAGTTATTTTAAAATTTCCTAAAGAACATGTTATAGAATAGGAAGGGAGCTCCCTAGATCCTAAGGGAAGGTTCATTTCTTATCTAAGAGAACATAAATTTATTTCCAAAGGGTGTTTGCACCGTCTAGCTTGAGTTAAGGATTTTAGTGTTGAAAGACCGTTTTTGCAATCTGTTCCCATGCTTAATGAGTTTCTTGAGGTTTTCCCTGATGGTCTTCCTGGTATTCCACCTGATAGGTAAATAGACTTTGGGATTCACCTTTGATACACATACTATCTTTATCCCTCCTTATAGAATAGCTCTAGCTAAGTTGATAGAGCTTAAAGAGCAGTTGGAGGATCTTTAAGATAAGGGTTTTATTTTCCCTAGTTTGTTGACATAGGGTGCTACTGTTATTTTCATGCATAAGAAGGATGGGTTCCTTCGAATGTGGATAGACTATCGCAAGTCCAATAAGGTGACAATGAAGAATAAGTACCCACTTCCTATTATTTATCACTTATTTAACTAGCTTCAGGTTGCTAAGTACTTCTCAAAGATTTATCTTTGGTCAGTTATCATTAGTTGAATATTAGTAAGGCGGATATCCTTAAGACTGTTTTTCGTACATGGTAGAGCCATTATGAGTTCTGTCTCATGTCTTTTGGTTTGACTAATGACCTGGTAGTATATATGGATCTTATTCACTAGGTATTTCATCAATATCTAGAACTATTGGTCAATGTGTTTATTGATGGTATATTAGTGTATTCTAAAAGTAAGGAGGACCAAGCTAATAACCTTCATATAGTGTGACAAAATCTCAAGGATCAGTGTTTGTATGACAAAATTTCTAAGCATGAATTGTGGTTGAATGTTGTGAGCTTTCTTGGTCACATTATATCTAGTGAGGGGATCCTGATGGACCCACAAAATGCAGAGGTGGTAAAGAAATGGTCTAGACCCACAACTCCAATCAATATTCATAGTTTCGTGGGTTTAGCTAGGTATTATAGAAGCTTATAAAGATTTTTTCTTCAATCACCAATCCATTAACTAAGTTGACTCATAACAAGGTAAAATTTCTGTGGTCTGATGGTTGTTAGGGTAGCTTTGAGAAGTTAAAAAATAAGTTGATTTCAACTCTGGTTTTTACCCTACCTGAGGGAACTGATGGTTTTGTTGTTTATTATGATGTGTCCTGAATAGGATTGGTTTGTGTGCTGATGTAGAGTGGAAATTTTGTATCGTATGCTTCTAGGCAGCTTAATGTGTATAAGAAGAACTATCTGATTCATGACCTAGAATTATTAGCAGTGGTATTCGCTTTAAAAATTTTGTGCTATTACTTGTATGGGATTCATGATGACAATTATTCATATCAAAAGATCTTGCCGTATGTGTTTACCCAGAAGGAGTTAAATCTTAGGCAAAGAAGATGGGTTAAGTTGGTCAAAGACTATGATGAGATTCTCCATTATCATCCAAGTAAAGATAAGGTTGTT
Organism: Capsicum baccatum var. pendulum; assembly: GCA_030864225.1. Taxonomy (NCBI): domain Eukaryota; kingdom Viridiplantae; phylum Streptophyta; class Magnoliopsida; order Solanales; family Solanaceae; genus Capsicum; species Capsicum baccatum. The sequence goes on along the minus strand of CM061557.1, from coordinate 169,905,370 downwards.
GATGATGCTCTTAGAAGGCTACTTGTGGGGAGCCTATCTAATGTGGATGAGGAGAAGAGGGGTTTAGTGGAGGAAATTCACTGATTGGAAAATCTTGGATTTAGCCTTTTAGATTTTGATGATGGTGGTGTGATTGTTCAAGTTGTGGTCACATTATCCCCTGGTGTTGATGTGAAAGAGATATAGTTTTTTATCCTATTTTGATGCAGATCAAGATTGATACGGGCCAATAGAAATTCCAAGTTCTTAAGATTGGTGGTAATGGTATCATGAGGTACAAAAGTAGATGATGTGGCATGTAAACACGACACTTATGATTATTAAAACCATGAGCTTATGTGTGTACTTACGGTGTTATGTAAGATATGATGCACTTTTGTTTGAATTATAGGTAAAATAGGTCTACAATAAAGTTTGAACGAAAAGTGATGAAAAGACCTTGAAAAGACCAACTTTGATCAGTATATGAGTCAACACTAAAGTCTTAACCGACTTTGGTAGGATACAAATCGTACACTGAAGCCATGAGTATAACAAAATCCAAGCTATTATCTAGGAATTGATGTATCAGAAGGATACGAGTTGGAAGTCTGAGTATGAATCATATAGGAATGTCCTATACCAACCAGTGTTCAAGATCAGAAAGACTAAAGTCCTAGGTAGATACAAATCAAGGACATAAGTTGTATATGTAGTTACAACTCGTAAGCTGAAGTCGTAAGTTGAAAAGAGAATTTAATCCATGAGAAGATTACACACTGGAATGATTATGACAAGGAAGGGTGTGACTCATAAGCTATGGATATGAGTGAAAACCGAGTTGTACCGACAAACTATTTAATATTAACTTTCCCATTTTTATAAGATTTTATGTTATTTTGATATACTATAAATAACCTAGGGTTTATCTTTTATTAGGTTATGTGTAGTGACATTCTTTTATGTACAATTACATACTTTTACAGTTATTCTAGAGATTTGAGGGTTTTATTAAATTAAAGAATTTTGTGTTTATTCATCTTACTCTTGTACAATTGATTTTACGTGTTCTTCTTTGATAATCATGATTTCTTACAAAAATATGAGCGGATATTATCCTTAGCTAGGGTTGTGGGAACCCTGGAGGATTGTCTATGTAGAGGAAGTGTGAGACACGTTGGTTCTAGAGTTATGCATGTATCCTAATTCTTCTTCACTATTATTGATTTCAAGTAACTGCAACATATTTTGATAAAAGCGTGTATTCACATTCTTACAATAACAAAGAAGCTTGTCATAGAAAACACAAGATTAGGACAGTAATTTGGATTTCTACCTCCACCTTATAGTCCCCATATTCCATTATATCACTTGGCATAATAACAAGGATAAAATGAATTGAGGCCGTAGCAAGGGACAACAAGGCAACACCTGGAGATAATAACCAACTCTAAGGGTGAAATTTATCTTTGCGCTCAAAAGATGGATAATAATACCTATGTTGTAGGATTTACGTGCAGAGCACTAGAGAAGTAGGTTTATCACGAGAAGTCTATGAAGTTGAGAAGTGAGGATGTTGATGTTTCATAGAAACATGACACTTTTGATGCTTAAAAGCATGAATTTATGCATAAAATTAGGGAGTTTTGTTATATATGATGCATTTTGGTATGAATTGCAGGTAAAACAGATCTACAATAGAGTTTGAATGAAAAGTGATTAAAAGGCCTCGAAAAGAATCATATTCTAAATTGTAAGCATAACAGAACAAAAAGCCAAGTCAAAAAACCTAGTATGAAGAAGAAACGACTTAAGTATCCAAGTCGTAAGGTAGGATACAAATCATATGTTAAAGCCGTGAGCATAATAGAATCCAAGCTACTATCCAGGAATAGAAGTATCAGAAGGATACGACTCATAAGGGTAATTACGAATCATACAGGGATGTCGTAGACAAACCAGTGTTTAAGACCGAAAAAGACTGAAGTCCCAGGTAGATATGAATCAGGTAAACGAGTAGTAACCCTAGTATGACTGATAAGCAAAATTCATAAGATGAATTGAGAATTAAAGCCATGAAAAGATTAGATGTTTTAATGGTTATGACAAGGAAGGGTATGACTTGTAAGTTGTGGATACAAGTGAAGACCGACTCATACTGGCTGCTAAATTAACTTTACATTTCTCATTTTTTATATGATTTGTATGTTATTTTGAGATACAATAAATACCCTAGGGTTTATTCATGTGTGAAAAGATGCTAACACATTTGAGGTTTTTAACTAAGAATAATTGCAAAGTCTTAAGTAATTTTTGTCATTTTTGATTTTTTTCTCTTTGATATTACAGAAAAGTTGAGATAGAATAAAATTAGCAATTATGAGAGTAAAAGAGTTGATTTCTGACAAAGTAGAGAAGGAAGAATATCTAACGAGTTATCTTATAAGTCGTTATCCTTGTGCTAAGCTAACAAAGTTATTGTCAACCTTAGACAGAAAATGATATTCAGCTGGAAGAAGTGATGACTACCTGTGATAGCCCGTCAGAGTTGTGATAAGCCGTCAAGCAAGTAGCCAGGCTTAGATAGTGCTTGAGAACATGAAGTGAAGAAGCGACGACAATTCTGATAAGTTTTCACATATCTGATAAGCCGTCAGGCATGTCATCACTGAAAAGCAGAAGGTAAAAATTTGAAGCATGCCTGACGACATATTCTGATAAGCTATTAGAACTTTGATAAGCCGTCAGACATGTCGTCACACATAAGCAGAAGGCAAGAAATGGGAATCATATCTGATGATATGGTTTGATAAGCTATCAAATCTCTGATAAGCCGTCAGACACGTCGTCAGCTAAGGAAAAAAATCTGAATTTTTAATTTCAATTTTTTCTTAAGTTACGGATATAAATAGCAGCTTTTAGAGTTTCATTAGGGGGTTGAACATCTTGAACTGATTCCAAAGGAAAAAACAGGTGGGGCTCTAAACTTAGAATTCAATTTTCAACTCTTTGATTTGGTTGTGGCTATTTTCTCTTGAACATGGAAGAGAATCAACTTCTTATTTAATCTTTTGTAAGTTTAATTACTTTGAATGATGAATATTATTGTTGCTATCTCTTTCTTTCTCATGTGGAACTAAAATCAACAACTAGGTTTGTGGTATCTATGATTATTCCTTTATGGATTTAATAGTTGATTAGGGTTTGAGTGATTGTGGAGATATCTTGATAATTTATTTGTTACGATTGTTATTTATTGGGTGCAAACAATAAATCCCACCTTATGTTGATTTTCTCGAACTGAGAAATAAACTAAAGGTAGCGAATTATCAACAAGGATTTGGGAAGGTTAAGCTCTCATCTAATGATTGATGTTGTAGCAAGATTGATTAACTTGAGATAACATCCTGTTATGAAATATAAACTCCCTAAGTTCAAGAGAATTATGTAGTTAAATGCTTAAGTAGGTTGAGAGAAATTTAGGCATAAATTGGACAAGGATAATCTACTATTCCTAACTATCACAAGAATCTTGAATCGTTACTAGCGTCTGTCAAATCTCAACACCCACAGTTAACATAACTTGAGTTTTTCATAAACTCTTGATTAAAAATACTGAAACTAAAGTGACCAACAATTATTTGTTTGATCATCTAAAACCCCCATTTTATCTTTTCATTTCATTTGTTTGAATTCAACTTATAGCTATAGTTTTAATGACTCCAAAGTTGGGTAAATATATTGACGATGACCTCCTTGCACTAAATTGATGTGTAAGTTGAGCACAATCGAAAAAATGGCACCGTTGCTAGGGAACAATTTGGCGTATTGAGTTGATTCAAAATTTTAGCATACTTTCTTGAATTCAAAATTATAAATATTTGTTTTTAGTTTTCTTTTATCTTTTGTGTTAGGTAAATTTTTATTTTAGTTTACATATTACTACGGCATCGTGGAATGAACATGATCTTGGTGGTTAAAAATCTTATCTTGATGATCCATGTCCATATTGTGATGGACCTCACTTTTGGCATGATTGTAGATATGCTCCCTCGGAGAGCGATTTGAGCACCATCTCCATCCTACTGGTAGTATGATAGTTCTTTATGTGGTGGTGAAGATGTTCATTAGAGTGTTTTACCAAATGCCCCCTTCCCCCCATTGTGCTAATCTAAATTCTAATTATTCTTATGAGTTTGATAGGCCTTATGGTCAAGAACAGGAAGAACGAAGCACCAGGAAGAGTGGCATTGAAGCTATGTTTCAACGAATGTTGGATCTCTAGAAAGAAACATATGATATCGTATGTGATATGTGTCAAGACATGAATCCAATCATTTATGAGGAGATAGATATAGAGGTCAATCATTCAAAGCATTATTCTATATTATGTTTAGATGATATCTTGTGTCTGTGGAATCATTTAAAATAATAGAAGAGTGTAAAGATGAAGAGTAAGAATCCTATATTGATGTTGAGCTTAATGATGAGCAACCCTTGATGATTTCCCAACCAACCTAGCCAACCATAAGAGATTATGCCAAGATTGAGGAAATGGTGCTACAGGCAAAAGAAGAAACCACGCCAATCACTTATAAAGACTCTATCCCAGTTTGAGGTGAATAGTCTGATATGAATAGCCTATTTCTTTTTATGATACCTATCACCGGCCTATTTTTATATCATAATGAACCTGTTTTGGCCCTGGTCTTCCTTGGACACTATGTACCTTGACTTAGGCAAATAGCCTAAGTTGAGGGTGGATATCATAGGGGTGCGTGATGTAAAATGAGTATGAATAAAGGTAGAGTAAAAGAAAATAATAAAAAGCTGGGTGCGGTGGGAAAAAATGAGAAAAGAAAAGTTGTGAAAAAAAAGAAGTGATTGTATAAAAGAACCGCACCCATCCTAAATATGTGTGATCAAGAAAAGAGAAGAATAGAAAGAGGTTAATAATTGAGACCCCAGAAGCTAGTATAGTGTCAAGGAGGCTTAGTCACTTTAAATATCATCGAGTATCATACCAGCCCCTATCCTACATTACAAGCCAAAGAGAAGACCTATAGTGATCCTAGCTGACCTGTCTGAAAATCTTGGTAATGAAAATAAGGGCAAGCTTATGGTATTTGGCATACATTGACTGGAACTTTTTTCTATGAGTAAGTGTCTATTGATCGTGCCTGCATTTACATGCTTGATTTCATAAATAAATAAAGTGGGACTTCTTTGTTGTAAGGGCACAATGGTTACTTTGCTAATTTCTAACTTGTTTGGATAGTGTAATCTTGGTACATGCATGGTTTTTGTTGCTTAATTGATACCACATCTTGATTCTTGTGTGTCGCATTATTGTTCTTCAATAATATTCACTGTTGTTTTTTTAAAATTAATTGACCTTGGAGATGGTGAAGATTTTTTGAGATAATATGGATGGTTGATTGTCGAATGTACTTTGTATCCTCTTGTCTGTATTTTAGTTGCTTGAGGAAAAACAATTGTTTTAAGTTGAGGGTGTTGATGTTTGAGCAGATGCTAACACATTTGTGACTTTTAACTGAGAATAATTACAAAGTCTTAAGAAACTTTTGTCGTTTTTAATTGTTTTCTCTTTGATATTGCAGTAAAAGTTGAGACACATGAAAATTAGTAATTATGGGAGTAAAAGGGTTAATTTTTGAGGAAGTAGAGAAGGAAGAATAGCTGACGACTTGTCTGATAAGTTGTGAGCCTTGTGATAATCTATCAAAGTTGTCGTCAGCCTTAGACAGAGAATGAGATTCAGCTAGAAGAAGTGATGACAACCTATGATAGGCCGTTAGAGTTGTGATAAGACATCAAGCTCGTCGTCAGGCTTAGACAGTGCTTGAGAACTTGAAGTGAAGAAGCGACAACAATTTTGATAAGTCATCACATGTCTGATAAGCCGTCAGACATGTCGTCACTCAGAAGCAGAAGGAAAAAAATTGAAGCATGCCTAACAAGATATTTTGATAAGCTATCATAACTCTGCTAAGCCGTCAGGCATGTCATCTCACATAAGTAGAAGGAAATAAATGGGAATATTGTCTGATGACATGGTTTGATAAGCTATTAGATCTCTGATAAGCTATTAGACATGTCGTCAGTTAAGGAGAAAAATCTGAATTTTTAATTTCAAATTTTTCTTAAGTTACAGATATAAATAGCAGCTTTCAGGGTTTCATTAGGGTACTGAACATGTTAAACTTATTCCAAAGGAAAAGACACCTCTCTTTGGGGCTTTGAACTTAGAATTCAATTTTCTACTCTTTGATTTGGTGTTGGGAATTTTCTCTTGAACTTGGAAGAGAATCAACTTCGTACTTCATCTTTTTTAAGTTTAATTACTTTGACTAATGAATATAATTGTTGCTATCTCTTTCTTTTTCATTTGGAAGTAAAACCCACAACTAGGGTTGTGGGATCTATGATTATTCCTCCATGGATTACATAGTTGATTAGGGTTTGAGTGATTGTAGCGACATCGTGATAATTCCTTTGTTATGATTGTTATTTATTGGTGGCAAACAATAATTCCTGCCTTATGTCGATTTGCTCGAATTGAGAAATAAACTACAGGTAGCGAATTATCAACAAGGATTTGGGAAATTTAAGCTCCTATCTAATGATTAATATTGTAACAACATCGATCAACTTGAGCTAAGATCAGTATGAATAGAATGATTTCCTAAGATCGAGAGAATTAGGGAGTTCAACATCTGGGTAGGTTGAGAAATACTTAGATGAACTGTCAAAACTGATAATTTGGTGTTTCCCACAAGTCATGAGAATTCAGTACTACAACTATCATTTATCATTTATTAGATTGCGCATAATGATATCATTTTATGCACAATTACAAACTCTTACAATAATTCTTGAGATTTGAGGGTTTTTTTCAATTAATGATTTTGGAGTTTATTCATCTTACTCTTGTGCAATTGATTTTATTTGTTCTTCTTTGACAATCATGATTTCTGACACAAACATGAGAGGCTAATCTCCTTAGTTAGGGTTATGGGAATCCTGGAAGATTAGCTACATAGAGGAAGTGTGACACATATCTTTTCTAGGGTTATACATGTATCCTAATTCTTCTTCAATATAATTGATTTCAAGTAACTGCAGCATCTTGAGTTAAAAGCTAGTATTCACATTCTTTTGAAAACTAAGAATCTTGTGATTGGGAAAAGAATATTAGGACAGTAATTTAGGATTTGTACCTCCACCTTAAAGTCTCCGCATTGTATCTTTTCACTTGATACGATAACAAAGAATAAAGTGAATAGCGGCTGTAGAAAGGGAAAATAAGGTAACACCCAGCGACGATAACAAAGTAAAAGGGTAAAATTTATCTTCGCACTCAAAAGGCAGCTTATAATAGCTATCTTGTAGGCTTTACATATAGAGCACTAAAGTAGTGGGTTGATCACGAGAAGTCTACAGAGTTGAGAAGCCAGGGGAAACATAGACCTAGCATTTGTCTCCTATTGATTAAAACTCAAAAGCACTAATGAATTGGTTAGTAGTTGTTATTAATAAAAAAATCCCATCACCCCCACCCATTTTCTTTCCTACACCACCCGAGGGTTGAACAAGGAAAGCAAATGCTCATGTTTGCCCTGGGGGATTGACCCAAACCTAGTTGAGTTATTATATTTGCAGAGACAATATTATACTTTTGATTGAGGCGTAGTTTAAACGACATCAAATTTCGTGATTTGAATTGGTGAAGTTATCAAGTTTTTAATTTTCTATTTTTCATTTGGCATATGCTGGTGTATGCCAAGCATTAAGAATAGAGACCATTCATTACTCCTTTTTTATCCAGAGCTAGAAAGAATCTTTCAAACACCGAGAAGGATATAAGGACAAGTTCATGATAGGGTGAAATGTCCCCTCTTATGGACCCAAATGCAGAACACCCGCCTGATGCATTAGACATAAAGAATATTTCAAACATACAGACACAAAAGCTATTCAAGAGAGAACATAAAGAATTTTAAAAAGGTAGATTGGCTACTGAAGCCAAATTTGCACAGTAACGTAGACTAGTAAGACTTAAACAAGTTGTATATCATTAGCTTTAGAGGGGTAGAGTTCCATATGTCCCAGCAGACCAACATGATGATGAAGACATGGGTTATGTTGACCCTGCTGAGACAGGAGCTATATTTCCTCCTACTTTAACCCCTAGTGTGAATTTTGATATTACTAGTGCAATGATCTAGCTATTGAATTGAAAAGGTATATTTTTGGGATCTGTGAAGGATGACGCAAACGTGCAGCTTACTAATTTTATTTGGATCTGCACTCACTATAACCTCCCCAGGGTTGATCAGAAAGTATTAAGATTAAGGTTGTTCCCATTTTCATTATTGGGAGAAGCATCTCTATGGCTAGGTGAACTACCAAACGGATCTATCACTACGCGGGATGAGTTAAAGAAATAGTTTTTGAGAAAAAATTTCCCTCCTGCATGGATGCAGTATCTAAAGGATAAAATTTATAAGTTCAGACAACTAACTATAGAATCGATGTACAAGGCATGGTTCAGATTTAAGAAGAAGTTGATCCTGGTGCCAAAGCTCAGAATCAGAGGATCTAGTTTTTCATAAATCTTCCATTGATCACTGAGTGATAGTTCGTGAGCCATGGTAGATACTATTTTTGGATGAGCATTTACGCATCTTTGTTTGGATGCTACATAGAAATTGCTTGATTATATTGCAGTCACTAACAGAGGATGACATACCAAGGATTGTGATTTTGGTAGTGGTACATGTGCTATTAGAGTGACAAACACATATGGAGCAGGTAATGATATGGTTGGACAAGAGATAGCACAACTTTGGACTGATATTGGATTACTCATAAAATAGTTTGCTTCACTAAATTCAAAGAAAGTGAATGCCGTAGTGGCACTAAGGTCTACATCCAAACCATTCAAAATTGAATTTGTAAAAGAGGCAAACTATCTTGATAAGAGATTGACAGATTTTTGATCCAATAGGAAATGTAATTAAGGTCAAAACTATTATAATGATAGATACAAAGGTAGGAGTAGAGCAAGAGATAGACATTGGTGATGTAATGATGACTATAAGGAGAAGACTGACCAATACATTCCACCAGGAAACCGAGATATAGAATATAGAGTTGAGGCTCTCTTATTTAAGCTAGTCAAAGCAAAAGAGAATCAAGAACATTCTATGAATGATATCAAAGCAAAACTGTCGGGACTAAATCAAAAAGTTAAATCACATGCCACAATGATCAGGCAATTGGCACAACCGTTCAAGTAGATGTCCGCCATAATGAATCAGAGATAGCCCGACACTCTTTCAAGCAACATAGTGGTAAATCAAAAAAAAGACAATCAATGTCATGCCATTACTACTTGGAGTGGTAAGGTGAATGCAGATCTACCTGCACCTATTGTTGATGAGAAGAAACAACATAATGTTGATTCAATTGGTATGGGAAGAAGCAGCAAGCTGAATGAAGGAGACAAAAAAGCTACAAAGCATGCGTAGACACCTATTCCAAGACCATATCCTCCCGATCTGGAAAAACTAAAATCGAAACAAGAAAAATGTAAGTATCAAAAATTTTTGTCTATGCTAAAACAACTAATATCAATATATCGAATGTAGAGGCATTGGAACAGATGCCAAGTTATGCAAAGTTCATGAAGGACCTAATTACAAAGAAAAAAACAGTCAGTTATGAGCAGGTTTACAATGTCAATCATTGCAGTACTGTAGCTACTAGATCATTGGTAGACAAAAAGGAGGATACTGGTGTAGTCACTATACCTTACACCATTATATCTCTTCACTTTGCATGTGCATTGTGTAATTTGGGTGCTAGTATCAACATTAAGCCATTTGTAGTATTCAAGCAGTTGTGGTAGGATGCTCCAAAACCCACTACCATGAGGCTACTCATGGAAGATATAAGTGTGAAAAAGCCAGTCGGTATCCTTTATGATGTCTTAAAGTATCTTCTTTTATGTTTCCTGCTGACTTTGTTGTGTTAAATTATGAAGTGAACTTCAAAGTCCTAATTATTCTTGGTAGACCTTTTATGGCTACAGGTAGAATGTTGATTGATCTAGAGCTTGGATATCTGATGTTAAAATTCAATAACAAAAAGTGATATTCGACATATGAAAATCCATGAAGCAGTCTGATGAGTTGAGTATGATTTCTGTGATTACTGTGAATGATTAAGCATCAGATTTATTTCATGATATTGATGCAGTTACTTTGTAGGTTGATGGCTTTTATACAGTTATTCCTTTAGAAAAAAGACTAGGTGTTGAGTCATTTGTAGCTGTGATCATGAATTTTGACTTTGATGGTATAGAAGAATATAAGTAACTTGTTGGTGCATTACATGGTAATGGTTACAATTTTGCACCAAATAAACTTTATCTAGATTTAAATATACAGAATAACTCCACCTACTCACCTATCTATGGAGGATCCACTGATGTTAGAGTTAAAGGACCTCCCAACTTCCTTGCAATATGCATTTTTTTGGGGCCAACAATACTATGCTGACCATTATTGGTGCTGACCTGAGACAGTCAAAAGTGGAAGCATTGTTAGCAATTTTGGTGAATGTCAAAAGAGCCATTGGATGGTCAATTGCATATTGTGGAAGTATTCCACCTGGTTTTTGTACTCACTAAATTCATCTTGAGCCGAATTGTGTTTCATCTATTGAACACTAGCACGGACTAAATCCTCCTATGTAGGAGGTGGTTAAGATAGAGATCATCAAGTGGTTGGATGCTGATGTGGTGTTTCCCATTGCTAATAGCAAGTGGGTTATTTCAGTTCAATATATTCTGAAGAAAGGTGGAATAAGTATTGTGCCTAATGAGAAGATTGAGCTAGTGCCTATAAGGCTAATCAGTAGACGGACAGTGTGCATAGATTATAGAAAGCTGAATACACAGACCCAAAAGGACCATTTTCCAATATCGTTCATGGATAAGATGCTAGACAAGTTAGCAAGTAGAGAATGGTACAATTTTCTTGATAGGTACTCGAGTTATAATAAGATTACTATTGAACCAAAGGACCAATAAAAGATATCTTTTACATGCCCTTCTGGGACCTTTGCATTCAAACGAATGCCAAATGGGATATGCAACACCCAACCACATTTCAGAGATATATGATGTCCATTTTCGGCAATATGGTGGAAGATACCATAGAATTTTATATGGATAACCTTTTGGTGGTAGGCGACTCTTTTGAAGATTTTCTTTTTAACTTGTCCAAAGAGATGCAAAGATATGAAGAATGCAACTTGGTACTAAATTGGGAGAAGTGTCATTTCATGGTCCAAGAACGAATTATGCTTAGGCACATGATTTTGAAGCAAGGAATAGAGGTTAATCGAGTAAAGATTGAGGTGATTAAAAAATTACCTTATCCAATTTCTGTGAAGGAAATTAGAAATTTTCTAGGACATGCAGGTTTTTATAGAAGATTTATCAAGCATTTCTCAAAAATTGCAAGCCTTTTTTGCAATCTTCTTGGGAAGGAGGTAAAATTTAATTTTGATGATGCATGCATGAAAGCTTTTGAAAGCCTTAAAGAGAAGTTGGTGACTGCTCTAATCATTGTGTCTACTAATTGGTCCTCACCTTTTGAGATTATGTGTAATGTTAGCGGATTGACCTTAGGGGTTGTACTAGACTAACAGAAATAAAATATCCTTTATCCCATCTACTATACTTGTAAGGCACTAAATCCTGCTCAAAAAAGCTATACTATAGCTGAACAAGAGTTATTGGTAGTGGTTTTTACTTGATTAGGACAAATATGATAGTACACATTAATCATACAACATTACGATACCTAATGGCTAAGAAGAATACAAAACCTAGGATGATTTGATGGGTATTGTTGTTGCAAGAATTTGACTTCAAAGTGAAGGACGAAAAAGGCACAGAAAATAAAGTTAAACACCACTTATCTAAGCTAAAGGAGGAAGCTATACAGAAGGTTGCTATAGGAGAGGAGATTGATGACAGTCTCCCAGACGAGCAGATACTAGTCGCTTTTTAAGATCTTATTCCATGGTTTACAGATTTTGCGAATCACCTAGCCAGCGATCTAGTTCCAAAAGATCTGTAATATCAGCATAGGAGGAAATTCATACAGGAGGTAAGAAATTTTTTTTAGGATAAACCCTATCTTTTCAAAATTTGTGCAGATGGAATCATTCGTAGGTGTATACTTAATGTGGATATGATGAACATACTTGAGAAGTGTAATTCATCACTAGTTAGGGTTCACCATGGAGATGCTCAAACAGCTCATAAGATCCTACAATGTGGCTACTATTGGCCCACCATATATAAAGATGCTCATGAATATAATGCTCCCTATGATCATTGTCAACGACAAAGTAGTATTATTAGAAGACATGAACTACCTATGACCCCTTTCTTAGAATTGGAAGTGTTTGATATGTGGGGCATAGATTTCATGGGACCTTTTGTGAGTTCATGTAGAATTAAGTACATATTATAGTTGTTGATTATGTTGTGAAATAGGTGGAAACAATTGCTCTTCCTAACAATGAGGCAAGGAGCGTCACGATATTTTTTAGAAAGAATATCTTTTCTCAGTTTGATATGCCATGTGCTATTATTAGTGACGAAGGGTCATATTTTTGCAATAATCTATTCAAGATCCATCTTGCTAAAATATGGAGTGAATCACAAGGTGGTAACACCTTATCATCCGCAGACTAGTGGACAAGTAGAAGTATTTAATAGAGAAATCATCCATATTAGTAAAAATTATGAATGCTAGTCGTACTGAGTGGGAAAAAAGGTTAGAAGATGCATTATGGGCTTACAGTACAACTTACAAAACCCCTCCATGGGTTCTTCACCCAATCAGCTTGTGTATAGAAAAGCTTGGCATTTACCAATTGAGCTTGAGCATAAGGCGCTACGGGCATTGAAGAAGCTGAATTTCTAGTGGAAGGATACAGATAAATCAAGGTTGAATAACATCAATGAGTTTGATGAATTCCGCCTCCGGGCATATTAAATTTCAGCAATTTTCAAAGAAAATATGAATTTGTATCATGACCAGAAGATCGAGAAGAGGGTATTTGAGAAGGTGACCAAGCACTACTATTTAACTCCAGGCTTCACTTTGAGTGTAAGTTCTCATGGGTTATGCTGCTAAGTTGCTAGATTGTTTGACGGACGTAAAATAGATCTTTGATCCAGTTTCTACTGCTAATGTAATTCCATCATCAGATCCATTCATGTTCTTACATGTACTGAATTGTTATGCGCAAGTTTGAGTTGAAAAATTTTAAATTAAGAGGGGCACAACAAAATTGAAATTTAATTCAAAATTACTACCGTGGGTGGATATAAAATAGTATTTTCTTTTTTTTCCCTGAGGATATGAAAAAGTCTAAGTTGATGGTATTGATATGTCATGGAAACACGACACTTTAGATGCTTAAAACTATGAATTTATGTATGGACTTAGTATGTTTTGTTAGATATGATACACTTTGGTGTAAATTACAGGTACAACAGGTCTACAATAGAGTTTGAATAAAAAGTGATGAAAAGACCTGGAAAAGACCAACTTTGATCAGCATATGAGTCAATACCAATATCATAACTGATTGATACGACTCGTATGTTGAATCGTAAGCATAACAAAACTAAAAGCAAAATGAAGAAACCAAGTATGAAGAAGATACAACTCAAGTATTCTAGTTGTAAGGTAGGATACAAACCGTATGTTGAAGGCGTGAGCATAACAGAATCCAAGCTACTATACATGAATTGAAGTATCAGAAGGATAAGTATCAGAAGTCTGAGTATGACTCATTTAGGGATGTCTTATAACAAAAAGTGTTTAAGACTGGAAAAGACTGAAGTCCCAGGTGGATACGGATCAAGGACATGAATCATATACGTTGTTATGACTTGTAAGAGGAAGTCATAAGCTGAACAGAGAATTGAAGAAATGGAAAGAATAGACACTTGAATAGTTACAACAAGGTAGGGTGGAACTCGTAAGCTGTGGATACGACTGAAGACCGAGTCATATCAACTGCTGAATTAACTTTACCTTTTCAATTCTTATAGGATTTTTATGTTATTTGGAATTACTATAAATACCCTAGGGTTTATCTTTTATTAACGTATGCATAGTGACATTCTTTTACGTACTATAACATACTTTTACAATTATTCTTGAGATTTGAGGGTTTTATTCAATTAAATACTTTTGAGTTTATTCATCTTATTCTTGTGCAATTGATTTTATATGTTCTTCTTTGATAATCATAATTTCATATACAAACATGAGTGGCTAATTTCTTTAGCCAGGGTTGTGGGAACCCTATCGAATTATCTACGTAGAGAAAGTGTGACACACATCTGTTCTAGGGTTATGCATGTATCCTAATTCTTCTTTACTATAATTGATTTCAAGTAACTACTGCATCTTTAGATAAAAGCCTGTATTTGCATTCTTTCAATTACCAAGAAACTTATGATTGGGAAAAAAAGACTTGGATAGTAATTTGGGATTTTTACCTTTATCTTATAGTCCCCGCATTCCATCTTATGACTTGATATGATACCTAAGGATAAAGTGAACTGAGTACATAGAAATAGATAATAAGGAAACACCCGGTGAGGATAACCAAGTCTACGGGTGAAATTTATCTTTGTGCTCAAAATGTGGCTGATATTACCTATCTTGTAGGCTTTACATGCAGAGTGCTAGAATAGTGGGTTGATCATGAGAAGTATATGCAGTTGAGAAGCCAGGGGGGACATAGACGTAGCTTTCATATCCTCTTGATTACAACTCAAAAACACTCAAGAATTGGTTACTCTTTCCTATTGATAAAAAAATCTCCCTACTTACTTTCTTACATTGCTCGAGGGTTAAATAAAGCAAAGCAACTTCTCATACTTTCCCTGTGGGATCCACCCCAATCTATTTGGGTTATTACATTTTATAGAGTCTTGGGGACATCATGTACTCTTCAGATTCCTAAGTTGCCTCTAATAGATTTTGCGTATATTAACAATTATCACTGTAGTATTGGATGGCTCATTTTGGGCTATTTATGGTAGGAGATATCGTTCTCCTATGGATGGTTCAAAGTTTGTGAGACTAGATTTTTTAGTCCTGACTTGGTTAACCAAGCCAAGGAGAAGGTTAAGGTGATTTGGGATAATTTTCTAATTGCCCAAATTTACCAAAAGACCTATGAAGATGTGAGGCATAGCGAGTTAGAGTTCTATGTTAGTGATTTGGTGTTCTTAAGGGTATAACCCATGAAGGGAGTGGTGAAATTTTGAAAGAAGGGGAATCTAAGTCTTTGCTATGTTGGCCGCTACTTGATTTTGAGAAGAGTGAGTAATATGGATTCTGAGTTGGAGTTGCCTTCGAGTTTGGGTTCCATTCACCCAATTTTTTATATTTCAATGTTTAAGAAGTGTTTGGGTAATCCTTCCTTGATTGTTCGTATGAAGAGTCTGGGTGTTTCAAATTCTTTGTCTTATGAGGAAGTCTCAGTTAAGATCTCTGATAAGCAAGTCTATCATTTGAGGACTAAGGATATGGCTTTGGTGAAGGTTCTGTGGAGGAACCATAAGGTGGAGGAAGCAACTTTGGAATCCGAAGTGTACATGATGTCCAAATATCCAGTCTTGTTTCACGCTTTGGATAATCAGACATGAGGTATGTGTATTCCTTAATATCTTTGTTTTCTATCTTTGATAAAGGAAAATATAATTGTGTTATGTGTTAAATCATGCTTATGGATGCCTCAACTCATTGTTCAAAGATGAATTATGGGAGAATATAACACCCCGAGGTCGAACCCACAAGGAATAAGGTGGTACCTACATATCGTAGGTGGTCCTACGTAGGATACCTACATCCTAACACTTCTGAAAATCTGTGGTCCTTTCTTTTCTAAGACCTAAGCTGGTACCTAAGGACCATAGATTTAACCTAGGACCATAGGTGGCACCAATGGGTCATAGGTGCCCTCCGTAAGTGATAGGGTCCAATTCTTTGAACATCTGAGTCTCTGTATCTCACTTTATGACACCAACATTGGCACCTATTCCCCATAGGTAGTACATACATGCCTTAGATGCCAAATTCAATGGTCCAAAACTTCAATTTTCAGTCTTCTTCTACAATAGTTCTAAATCTTGATTTCGCTCAAAACATAAAACAAAAAACGTCATATATAACCAAGCAACCTAAGTAGATGGCATATTTTCATCATACATGTCCTCATGCAACAGAACATAAAAATATAAAACTATAATACTTAGTGTCAGGGTAACTCTAAGCTTTCTAAGGCCGTCTATCATCAACTTCATGTATACATGAAGCACAAAAATGTGACTCAAGGAAATCAATATATGCCATTACATTATCAAAAAACATGCATCCATATATACAAGTTACTTTTCCAAAACAAGTAAGCATATAGCAACACAAACCATGTGTCTTCACAAAAAAGAAGTCCCACCACTTATATCAAATAATGTATGTCAATACAGGGATATTCAAGAGACACACTGCCAAGAGATGTTCTACCAGTGCACATCAAATAACATAGGCTTTCCTTTATTTTCATTATCTTAGCTTTTAGGCAGTCGAGTTAGGATTACTATAGGATTTTATTTGGCTTATAATGTAGGCTTGGGGATTGGTATGGTACGTATGGATATATTTTGTGACTAATTTTCCTTGGTACAACACTTACTTTGGTGTCCACTTATCAACCAATTTTTTTTATTTCACCCTTATTTCTCTTTTATTATTTTTTTATTGCATATTTAGGTTGGGTGTGGTTTCTTTTATTCATTCTTTTTTTTGTTTTTCACTTTTTTCTTTTATCTTCTTTTACTTTTTCTACCAAACCTAGGTCTACTATCATTTATTCTTATTTTACCCTACTTCATACATAATTCAAATAATGAACCTCTATGATAGCCACCCTTAACACAGCAGATTTGCTTGAGTTGAGGTGCGCGATGTCCAAGAATGACCAGGGCCAAAACAAGTTCATTGTAACAAAAATTGCAGGTGAAAGGTGTAACAAGAAAAATGGGATATAAGGCTCAAATATTGAGATCAAGGGATACTTATTCGTATATGGAAGTTCATTTAGGTTAAAATTTAACTAATATAAAAAACCGTCTGTGATCTTTTCTTAACTGACTATCATCCGAGAGAGTTCAAGATTTAACATAAACAGAAAATAAAGTAGTATCTCATACACACATGGTATAGGGTAACATAACAATCTACAACCTATCCGGTTCATGCAAATGTCAGTTATTATTATCAGATCCCTAATCCTCATTCCATAACAAGATTTATAATGGTCACACATATATAAAGTGGACTAGAATAAAAATGATCTACAATCCTTTCCTAACTAACTATACTTCAACCTAAGCAAGACTAACCATGCAAGTTTTGAATTTAGCATAGAAAGTGTACTAGGTAGCATCTCACATCACATAACACAGTGTCACCTTACCAACTACTACCTATTCAGTTTATGTAAGTGTCAACAAATTGTTATCATGTTCCTAATTCTAGTGCCATAACAAGATCCACAGAGTTCACATATATGTACATCAACACAGTCCTAAATCATAAAATTATTTTTGAGGGTTATAAAAAATTAGTCAAAATCTTACTACTGTACTAAATACTCAAAATCTCCTAATTACACAAAAATTATACAATACAAATAAAAACACAATACGACACATAATTATCCTAGACATACCGATTCTATAATTATACCATGACCAACAAGGAAAAAAAAGAACGACAAAAAAAATCAAGGTGGCATGACATGCCTATCCCTAATTTAAAACTGTGCCACTTACTCAATGCACTAAAACATAACAAAATAAAGAAAAACAAGAACATACCTAGGTCGTACTAAGAAACCGAGTCGGGAGCCACCTCAGATGGGGGTATAAAAGATGGTGAAGGTAGTGGCGGTCATGATGCACTAATGGATGATTCACCTACTACTATATCATCTTGCCTTTACCTATCGTTGAATCCATTCACTACCAAATCATACCTGGCCTTTTTAAGGGCCTTCTCCTGTGTCATAATAGGATCCTACAAATCATGCAAGTGACCTCTCTTGGTCAAAACTACTAGGACCTCCTCATCATCCTCCACAAAATATAAATATTTCTCAATGCACATAAAGATAAAATCTAGACGATAGGAGGATTATAGAGGGAGTAGTAGGTATATGGCTATCTGTAAGAGAGTGTACCTCTACTCATAGGATATCATAATCCTCCCTCATCTGAATCAAATCTAGAAAACCTATCTTTGTATATTTGGATGTAATCCGTCTCTCTATCATATCAATCTATGTAAAAAACTCGACACACAACTCGAATAGTGTGGCTCTCTGAGCAACCTCCCATGTAGCCTTGGCTTGCTCTAATCTTGTTCTGACCATTGATCTTATCTACCTAACGAGTGTAGTTATTTTAGTCTTGACAACCTTAAACTGAATGGTTATAGCTCTCTAGCTCTCCACTAGGCTCTAAAAAACTTACTGGATACAGTAATCATAAAAACCATAAGAGATGTAGTGGATGGGCGATCAGGCTCAGTAGATACACCAACTGGCTTTGAGGTTGAAGCCGAGGCTGAAGTAGAATAGCCTGTGTCACCTTATGCTTAGTAGTAAAATTCAGAGCATCACTATACTCTCTTATCTCTATTTTTGTACCAATACCCACATCATCTATATATGTTTCATCAAGCTCTGTAAAAACTGGAGACCTCAGGGACTAGGTTAGCGGTGTTTCTACCCATTATCAAGATCTCCTAGAAGTTTTTGGACATGCCAGGCCCTTCATAGTTTTTGTTTGTGCAGTCGCGATGAAAATCACCCTCTTATCAATACCTTAAAACTCAAGTACACCTTCCTGATCACATATCCTCTGAATTATACAATAAAATAGCAGGTTAGTCAGCTCACCAAAAGATTTATCATGAAGCTCATGACTGAGGATGGAAGCAAAATCCATATCATAACAAACTATCAAGCAGGAACCCAATGCATCTTCTTCCTACATCAATGTGTTATTTGAAGTAGTGAGAAACATAAGGTAAAAAATCAATAACTACAAAAATCTAACCTCTACTATCAACAAGCTATTCTTAATCATAGTTGGCCTCTCAATCCATAGAGCCTTCTCAGGCTATCCACCTAAACATCTCAGCTCTCTCAACTCTGTGCTTCATGTCCCATATAATGTAACTATCTATATGATCCTCAGTCTATAGTCACACTCTATTATAGATACATGTGTAATATAATCTTGGTAAAATATGACTTTGCAGATAGTTTCCTCTTTAATATCAACTCTAACCCCTCTGACTAGTGTGTGATAAAGTTGTGGATGTCATACAAATCAAATCAGGCCTGGATAGTGGCATATCGGTAGGACTACAGTAGATCTATAAAATCAATATAAGTCTTGAAACATAGCTAGGCTGTAAGAATTGTGTTGTTTAGTTATCTACCAGAGTTGATACCGATTAAATATTGCCCGAAACTGTAATAATTGCTCTAGCCCTGATAATTAGATCATGTACACTACACATAGATACATCGTGTAGGCATATCTAGATCCTATACAGTGAATAATGTGTTTTATACCTTCTACACACCACCTTAGTTGTCCCTCATTGGGAGTGCATCTACGACATATGTAGATACGGGTGCCTGCTGGTCAATATATGATGCATGTGTCATATCCTTCTCAGATAGTGGAACCTCTATCTATTATGTATGAGTAGTGGTATCCTCCTCAAATTGGGGCACCCTAATTAATGCCCCTGCTCAACCTCCTAAGAAGAATCCTAGGACCCTTTCTTATCATCATCATCTTTATCGATTGGAGAATATGGTGATGATATCCTAGATGACTTTATCCTCGACTGGGTCGCAACTATTTGAGAAGCTCAATGAGTCTATCCTCATGTGACTGTGTGATACTACAACTGCAGCAACTACATGACGCTATCTCAGAAACTTGTCCAACGAACTGCTAAGCTCAACATACTCTGCTCTTCTCCTTGAAGTACCAACTACTTTATGATTTACTTCTTTAGGTGCCATGTATACCTGAAAACTAGTAGTTTTAACAAAAGTGAGGGATAGTAAAAGGTGTATAAAAACTCAAAATTCAAAAAGTACAACTTTATCCTCACTTTCCACACCCATATAACCTATTTGAAACCCTAACAAGTCCAATGCGCACACACTAATAAAAAATATGACTTTCAAAGAAACCAAAGATGCTCAACTCATGGGATTGCTTTTATTCATTCAATCTCAACTTTCGGTTAGGGCCTAAACGTGGAATTTTTCTTGAAACAAGGCCCTACATTATGATTTTTGGCTATATCAAGGATGCATAGTACCAGCTTGATAGTATCAATATATTTACCAATGCATTACACCAATAAACTTGATTCAACAATATATTAAACGTTAAATCACCATTAGGACCAAGAAAGCCACCTCTTATATAAAAATTCAGAAGAAAATAATGAAGGACTCAAGCAAAACCAAGATTGAAACTTGTTCCTAGAGTGTGTGAAAAAGTCAGTATCTTAAAAAATGAAACTTTCACTTTTTCTCAAGTGTGGGGTTCTTTTATGTTTATGGTGGGAAATTTGAATTTAAAGTGAAAATTGAAGTTTTGAGGATTAGAATGAGTTAGAATGATGGTTAGGATGTTTTTATATAGATGGGGTTGTAATAGGTCATATTTAAATGTTCATTGGCAAAAAATTTTAAATAAAACATTAGATCAAAAAATGACCTGGCCGCTGCATCAACTTGCGCCGTGTACCCGCGGTCGGGTCCTGGGCTCAAGTAGTACTACAACCCGCAGGTGCTGGGAAAATTTTATTGGCTCACTTTTCATAACCCGGACTTGGCATATTGACATTTTTTTCTAGCTACTTATGGTCCAACAACCTATGTTTTAGGTTCTAAAAGTTAAATTAGGTTCTAAAGTCCACAACTTACCATTTTTCATCATCAAAATTTCAAATTTTCTTTTTCTAACAAAATTTATCATGTGGGACTAGTGACCATGATAGGTTGATCACATAGTCATCTTATCTAGAAATCGATGAATATAATAGTGTTTACCACATTCGATGTAAGGTCCAAAAGCTAAAAACCTACAAAGAAAACAACAAAAACATAAGAACTAAAATTTAGTGGGTTGCCTACAACTCAGTGCTTGATTTAATGTCACGCCACTATGTGGACTGCTCAGAATTCATCAAGATACCCATAGGAATATCCTCTACGGTCATCAATATAATCAATCACCAATACTACCCTTATGTAGGTTTGCTGCTTCATAGACTTTTGGATGTTGAATGTTGTTTTCTCACCGTAGACTCAAAATTTCATCTCACCCTTTTCCATGTCAACCATAGCTTTGCCTGTGACCATGAATGGTCTTCCCAAAACAATGGGCATCTCGGTGTCAACCTTACAGTCCAAGATGACAAAGACCATTGAGAAATAAATTTGTCGACCCTAACTATCACATCGCATGATTTTATCACATGCTTCTTTACTATGCGGTTAACCATTAATAGCCTTATCGAAGTCAGTTCTGGAGGGTTCGAGCCTAGTTACTTGAATATTTCCAGCAATATCAAACTAATTTTGGCCCCTAGATCACATAAGGCTAGGGCAGATCTGGATGACCCAACAATGCATGGTTTAGTGAATGCTCTGGGTTCACCCCTTTTCTGCACCAGGGAAATAGCTATGATTGCACTACAATGGTGCATACCCTTACCATCCTCAAAAGGGTCTCCTTTCTTTCTTGTGACTAACTATTTTATGAACCTTCCATATCCAGGAATCTTCTCTAATTCCTCAAGAAGAGGTAAGTTCAAACTCAACTATTTCAGTATCTTAATAAATCACTTAACTTACCTTTCATCTTTTTCTACATCAGTCACTGAGGAAAAAGTGGGGGTGGTCTCAGAATCTGTCTAATATCTGGCTCAATGATTTGATCTTTACTTTTGTCATTAGTAACTGCATCTCAGTCATCTACTATATTCTCTAACTCAACAGTATGTGTTGCATCATCAACGACTTTTATAGCTGATAGTAATACCACTCCTCGTGGTAATTGAAAGTATGTGACCGTTGTTTTTAAAATTTTCCACAATGGTGATCGAAATGGTACCAAGCTGTCTCTAGTTTAGAGTTGCTAATATCTTCCCAAATAGGTGCTCTAACTTCTTGATAGTAGTGGCTTGAGACTCAACCTTCCAGGTCAATCTTGAAATGTTAGCCTTAATTTAATTAAGTCTAGTCTACTAATTTTCCTGACCCTTCACTAATTTAGCTAGCATCTCCTCCGTTCTAGATTTTGCATTGTGTCTTCCAGGTGTAGTTAATTTATCTGCCTTCTCTCTGTAGTCATCCTTCTTCCTCCTGACATTATGTCACTCTCTGCTATGGTCTTTGTATCTATCATAATTGTTTTGCCCTAAGTTCCCATCCCTTGGGATTGAAAACTTGCCATTTGTCGATCCAAATAATTAGCTTTCTCTTCTAATTCTGACTCATATGCTTTGGAAGTTGATCCCTTTACTGCTACTGCATTCACTTTCTCAAAACATGTAACCTACCTGTTCATTTCAAATCAAGATCTGTGTTTTACTTCTGAGTTAGGTGGTATTCCCCTACAAGTCTAATATTCCACGGGCTGTATGGAATCCGTCATTGACTTGGCGGGGAAGCCCCCAACCCAAGTGTGCCACAAGGGTTGGAGTGTCTGAGTCTGATACGCCACAGGACATTTAAGTCAGCGCATAATAGTATACCCAGGTCGGCAAACCACGGTTTTATGAAATGAGTCGCTTAAACTGAAGCCCTCTTCGGGGGACCACCTAACATCTCTGTATGCCCATTTTTTAACCTTTCCTGGACATTCAACATTCTGAATGTCTAAAATCATGAGAGTCTGAAAACTCTGTTAGTCTGAGTTTGATATGGCATTTATCTGAGTTGGTATCGTCATACCAAGACTTGCAAGTCCTATTTCTAAGCCATAATGTATTAAGCAAGAGCTTTCTTTCAAAACATAGTTTAGACCACCAAAACATGTAACTAATGTAAAGGATTTCATATTCTTAAGTTCAATTCATGCAGAAATTTCATCAAACATATGGTGGTCATGTGCATTTTGGCAAACCATGCATTCTTTCATTACATGCATATTCCACATTCATAACCCTCTCTTTCGTGTTCAAAAATCGTATTCCAAACATAGCAAAAGTCGAAGCACTTCATGTCATGATTCCTTTTCTTCAAGATGTATTTCAAAATAATTTATATTACGTAAAACATGGAAAGTTTTACATTAAGAGAGGGGTTTCATGAAAATCATGCTCTAAATTCATATTTCAGGACAAATGCATATATACATATACATATAACTTTCAAATCACTTTGGGGGAAATCCAAAAGGCCAAAACAATATCATTAAAGCTTCTAAAACATGAGTATGTGCATGAATTTGAAAATCCAATTCTTAAAACATGATTTTTATGCCCATGAGATTTTAGGAAAACCCCGCGTACCTTGTTCTCCACAAATTTTGGGTGTCTATCGAAGCCTATGTCGAGAGGATTCCAAATCTATAATTTGTTTCACGAAGAAGTTTCGGAATGATCGGACCTTCAAGCTTATTTTCTGAAACCCTAGTTGTTCCTTCTCTTAAGTTCTTGAAGGACTACATTTTGAGTTTTTATAGGAGGCTTCCATGTTATTAATAGGCCCAAATACATTTAGGAGTGTGTAAGGACGATTCTGGGTTTTGTAAGGACTAACTTGCTCTTAAAGTAATTCAAAATGGAGTGTTTTCGTCACCTGAAACCATAAGTATGCGCCGCCCTTTGCATCGCATAGACTAGGATAGGTGCCGCCCTTTGCATTGCATACATTAAGGTGTGCGCCGCCTTGTGCATCGCATAGGCCCAGCTAGGAGCTGCATTGTGCATCGCATAGATTAAGGTATGTGCCGCCTTGTGTATCGCGCAACCAGTCCAGTGGCTATGAGCGATTGGTTAGGAGACGCACTCTACTTTGCAAAGCCATAACTTCTTGCTCGGGTGTCAGATTTTTGCAAAATTTGTATCGTTGGAAAGTTAACTTGAAGACCTATCATTTGACACCTAGTAGGTTCTCTAATTCTACCTGTACAGAGAGTTATGGTCAATGGAAGCTGACACAAGTTACAACGTCCACTAAAACATAAGTCTAAAGCTTAGAAATTACCGTCTAATACATGCATGACTTTTACGGGGCGTTACATTATCCCCCCCTTGGGATCATTCATCCCCGAATGATGACGCGGGAATAGTCACGCACGATTTCAAGTTGATTCATACATAGAAGGAAACATAAAGCAAGAATTGTACCTTCCAATTCGTTATTTGTTGGTTCAAATAGGCTTGGGTATCTCACTTTCATGTCATGCTCCGACTCCCAAGTTGCTTCTTCAACTTTCTGATTTCGCCATAACACTTTCACTGAGGCTATCTCTTTTGTTCTCAATTTTCTCACTTGACGATCTAGGATTTCCACGGGCTCTTCCTCGTAAGACAAGGAATCGCTCACCTTGATCTCATCAATGGGCACCACCAAAGAGTGATCTACGATGCACTTCTTCAACATGGATATGTGGAATACTGGATGAACAGAACCCAAACTTGCAGGCAATTCTAATTCATACGCAACTCCACCTATTCTTCTTACAATCTGATACGGGCCTATATAGCGAAGGCCTAGCTTACCCCTCTTCCTGAAATGCATAACTCCCTTCATGGGAGAAACTTTGAGGAAAACCCAATCTCCAATCTCAAACTCTAACTCTCTTCTTCGGACGTCGGCATAGGATTTCTGACGACTTTGAGCTGTCTTAAGTCGTTCCCTAATGAGTTTCACATCCTCCATTGCCTGATAAACAAGGTCAAGGCCATACATCTGCATCTCACCTAGTTCATACTAGCCTATTGGAGACATGCATCTCTTACCATATAATGCCTCAAAAGGTGCCATCTTAATGCTAGAGTGCAAATTGTTGTTATAGGCAAACTCTATCAGTGGCAAGTGATCAACCCAACAACCTTTAAAGTCTATCACACAGGCCCTCAACATGTCCTCCAGGGTCTGGAATAGAATGATACACATAATTAAATAGAAATTTAACCCGAAAGACCACACATGAAAGTGGAAAGCCCACTGCTAATACTACCTTCTGAGATACACTCTATATTTCGATAGCCCTAACAGTCATAGTATGATGCTTGCACACTTATTTTTATCGGTTCAACCTTCAAAGCTCAAACTTAGATTTCTAACACTTAACATGGATATCACCGAGCCTTTCATGAACCATACCACTTTCGTCATAGCCTACCAATATCGCGACTCCAAACTTATATCTCATTACTATAAGAAACAAGATCAAATAAAAGAGCCCAACACTATCAATCAAAACTCTTTAACCTAAATGTTTAGAACCCATATAACATCTACTAGTCTTTCTCCATCTAGCAACTCAATGGTACTACTAGCCACACGCAATACGTAATAGCCTTAGAAAGAATGCCGCAACCTCATGTCACCTTAGGCATACTTCGACATCATACATACAATATCATACATCATTACGAATCAAATAAACTAAATCTATTGCATGCACCATTCAAGCCTACTAGATCACTTCTATACAACTAGTATTCATTAACCAAGAAATCTTCACATCCACCTTCATGGACATCAACTATTCAAACTTAATATCTAGTGCTATGCATGATTTATAACCCAACCTTACACAAAATTTTCACTTGGAAACTATAAATAAACATCACGAAACACTAGTGCACTAGAACTTCATAACCACAATAATCGATCATGACCTAACGGTTTTCTTTATCATAATCCATTAGCATGTACTATTTCAGCACATCAAGCCTAATAATTTAATCCCACAAAACATGCATCATCAAACTCTTGTCACTATTTACCACTACACCATTTAAATTCAAGCCTATAGTTTAGTATCAATCATTTACCACCAATGAAGAATGCAACATAATATAAATATACTAATCCATCAAATTGGGACATTCTACCCAAATATCTCGAAAATCTACTACATACCTTCTCGCAAGTAGCACTAGTTTACAACTACCAATGAAAAGAGGATCAAGGGGGTTAAATTCGCATAATAGACATGGTCAACCTTATCCTTATATATAACCCCGTACAATCGTATCTACTTATACTGATTTCTCACATCACAATTACTTACCTAAGCGTACATTTACACTACCTTCAAAGTCCACAACAATCATGAGTCTATACTTATAACCTACTGGCTAATGTGGCAATTTCATACTTCAACAAAGGACAATTCACCTCACCTAATAACTCCTTCTCTATCTTCTACTAATAAACTAACACACAAGGATGAATTGCTTCATTACCAACTCTATCTCATGCAAAAAGATTCAGCTATACATATATTCAACCAATACAAGAACAACACGTTGAACGACAAATTGCTAGTGAATCGAAATAGTCCTCACACGGCTTCACTAGACTTTTTAGTTTCATCAACACGATGATAAAATATTTTCAAGATTTAGAAACTTGTCACACAATATTCCATTATCTGAGAATACACAACTTACTTTGTATAGATGAAAATCTGAGTCAAATATTTCCCCCACAGATTATCATACAATCCACACACGCTACTAGCTACCAATAGGTCATGACACCGACACTTTAACTTATACTACTATTTGGGTGGAAATACAATTCCAACACTTTTACTACACATCTTTTCCCTTAAGCATGACATCTGCAACATAAATTTCTAAAAGGGCTGAATATACTCAATATAGAAGGCTGAAAAGCATGATTTTGTCAAGATCAAGGTTCACAGTAGAACCAATACACTCTGAAGCAATAACGGACTCTTCTCAAGTCCTTACACAATTTTAAGATCTTATATGACACGATCCGAAGGGACAGTACCATTTAGACTCTAAAGCACGAACTAAATCACAAAGAAAGGAAACATTCCTAAACGCCTATTAGCCTCCTGTTTATAAGTGTGGCGCGCTACACACCTATAAACAAGACTCTACCCGACGCGATTTCGCAGACACCCTGGGACCATGAACCGTGCTCTAATACCAAGTTTGTCACGACCCGAGCCTAGGCCCTGGCCGTGACGAGCATCCCAAACCAAGAAGGCCCAGAACACCCATTCTCTATCTAGTTATCATGCACAACATTCGTAATCATAATAAAAAACGGAATTGAAACTGAGTATGGAAAACATGGTCAAGTTCTGCAACATTTCTAAACAATACTATCTGACATCAGTCTGCGAAATCTCTACTAAGAACACAAACATCTGTCTGAAAAGAAACTGGGACAAGGCACCCAGTAAACGAAAGACATAATAAATAAGATAATGTATGACATAATTAGGCCTTCCGAATAATAGAAGGCTCACCACTGCGAGATCAAGTTTGCAAATCCGAGAATGTCTACTGATTAACTGGACCCCTAGACTGTGCCTCAGAACCTGGAAGGAGGGAGGGGGTCAGCACAAAAATACTGGCACGCGAAGCACTCCAAAAATAGTATAATAGAACATACATATATATATCTATATATATTAAGTGAAAGCAATTCTTTTCATCAAGACATCATGTATAAAACTGTGTCTGAAAAATACATGGGCACTTTCTGAAAACAGGTAACCTGCCTGTTTATTTCAAATCAAGATCTGTGTTTTACTTCTGAGTTAGGTGGTATTCTCCTACAAGTCTAATATTCCACTGGCTGTATGGAATCCACCATTGACTCGGCGGGGAAGCCCCCAACCCAAGTGTGCTGCAAGGGTTGGAGTGTCTGAGTCTGATACGCCACAGGATATTTAAGTCAGCGCATAATAGTATACCCGGGTCGGCAAACCACGGTTTTAGGCAATGAGTCGCTTGAACTCAATCCCTCTTCGGGGGACCACCTAACATCTCTGTATGCCCATTTTTTAACCTTTTCTGCACATGCAACATTCTGAATGTCTAAAATCATGAAAGTCTGAAAAGTCTGTTAGTCTGAGTCTGATATGGCATTTGTCTAAGTTGGTATCATCATACCAAGACTTCCAAGTCCTATTTCTGAGCCATAATGTATTAAGCAAGAGCTTTCTTTCAAAACATAGTTTAGACCACCAAAACATGTAACTGATGTAAAGGATTTCATATTCTTAAGTTTAATTCAGGTAGAAATTTCATCAAACATATAGTGGTCATGTGCATTTTGGCAAACCATGCATTCTTTCATTACATGCATATTCCACATTCATAACCCTCTCTTTCGTGTTCAAAAATTGTATTCAAAACATAGCAAAAGTCGAAGCACTTCATGTCATGATTCCTTTTCTTCAAGATGTATTTCAAAATAATTTATATTACGTAAAACATGGAAAGTTTTACATTAAGAGAGGGGTTTCATGAAAATCATGCTCTAAATTCATATTTCAGGACAAATGCATATATACATATACATATAACTTTCAAATCACTTTGGGGGAAAGCCAAAAGGCCAAAATAATATCATTAAAGCTTCTAAAACATGAGTATGTGCATGAATTCAAAAACTCAATTCTTAAAACATGATTTCTATGCCCATGAGATTTTAGGAAAACCCCGCGTACCTTGTTCTCCATGAATTTTGGGTGTCTATCGAAGCCTACGTCGAGAGGATTCCAAATCTGTAATTTTTTTCACGAAGAAGTTTCGGAATGATTGGACCTTCAAGCTTATTTTCTCAAACCCTAGTTGCTCCTTCTCTTATGTTCTTGAAGGATTATATTTAGGGTTTTTTAGGAGGTTTCCATGTTATTAATAGGCCCAAATCCATTTAGGAGTGTGTAAGGATGATTCTGGGTTTTGTAAGGACTAACTTGCTCTTAAAGTAACTCAAAATGGAGTGTTTTCGTCACCTGAAACCATAAGTATGCGCCGCCCTTTGCATTGCATAGACTAGGATAGGTGCCGCCCTGTGCATCGCATAGATTAAGGTGTGCGCCGCCTTGTGCATCGCATAGGCCCAGCTAGGCGCCGCATTGTTCATCGCATAGATTAAGGTATGCGCCGCCTTGTGTATCGCGCAACCAGTCCAGTGGCTATGAGTGATTGGTCAGGAGACGCACTCTACTTTTCAAAGCCATAACTTCTTGCTCGGGTGTCAGATTTTTGCAAAATTGGTATCGTTGGAAAGTTAACTTGAAGACCTATCATTTGACACCTAGTAGGTTCTCTAATTCTACCTGTACAGAGAGTTATGGTCAATGGAAGCTGACACAAGTTACAACGTCCACTAAAACATAAGTCTAAAGCTTAGAAATTACCGTCTAATACATGCATGACTTTTACGGGGCGTTACATTAACTAACTCTATGAGATAGAGTCTAGCATAATCCTCGGCTGAATACAACATATGAACTAGAAAAAAATGGGCTACTTGGTCATTCTATCAGCAATTACAAAAATAGAATCATGTTGACAATGCGTATGAGGCAACCAAATCATAAAATCTATATTAACCACTTCCTACTTATAAGTGGGGATGCTAAACTCCTATAATGCACCATTAGGCCTTTGATCCTCAACCTTAACCTGCTAATAATTTGGGCACCTAGCCACGAACTCTACAATATCCTTCTTCGTATGACTCCACCAATAGATTTCCTTCAAATCATAGTACATCTTAGTGGCTCCTGGATAGATAAAATATCACACATCATGCGCTTCTTCAAGTTTTCCCTATCTTAAGCCACCAACATACAAAACGCATAACCTGCCATGACAACAAAGTATATCATCTCCCCCTTAGTAGCAAACTCTACTTTTTGATCTCTAACCATCTCTTTCAACTTAACAAAACTAGGATACCTATCTTTTTTTTCTTTTACTTCCAAAACCAATATAGATTCCAAACCATTCTGAATCCGTAAGATACCTTTAGCTGGATCAACAAATCAAACACTTAATTTAGCAATCTGATGAACCTCCTGAACTAAATTCTTCTTATCCTTCTCAAGATGAGCAACACAAACCATAGACAACCTGCTATGGTCATTTTGCACTATAGTGGCATTGCCCAAATGATACAACACGCTCATATCATAATTTTGTAACAACTTAAGCCACCTTCTCTGATGAAGATTTGGATATTTATGCATGAGTATATACTGTAAACTTTTATGGTCAATGAACACAACAACATGAACCCCATAAAGATAATGTCTCCAAATTTTCAAAGAAAAAACCACAACTGCCTACTCAAGATCATGGGTAGGATAATTTTTCTTATGGGGTTTAAGCTGTCTAGAGGCATAGGCTATGACATTTCCTCTATGCATCAAAACATAAGCAATACCAATTATGGAAGAATTACAATAATCCATAAACCCATCTATGCCATCTAGCAAGGTCAAGACTAGGGTGGAAGTGAGTCGAGTCTTCAACTCCTGAAAACTCTTCCCTCAAGAATTTAACCACTGAAATTTAAATTTATTTTGAGTCAATAGAGACATGGGGGATGAAATAAAGAAAACCTTCAAAAAACCATATGTAATAGCCATCCAAACCTAAGAAACTCTAAATATCTGATGGAGAGATGGGTCTAGTCCATTCTTTCACTGCTTCAATCTTTTGAGGGTCAACTCTAACGCCATCGCCATAAATAATATGGCCAAGAAAAGGTACTAATTTTAGCAAAAATTCACACTTAGTAAACTTGGCAAACAACTGATGAGCTCTAAGGGTCTGCAATATAATTCTTAGATGGTCTGTATGACCATTCTTACTACGAGAATAGACAAGGATATAATCAATAAAGAATATGATAAATATGTCTAAGTACTGCTTGAACACCTTATTCATCAAGTC
Organism: Capsicum baccatum var. pendulum; assembly: GCA_030864225.1. Lineage (NCBI taxonomy): Eukaryota > Viridiplantae > Streptophyta > Magnoliopsida > Solanales > Solanaceae > Capsicum > Capsicum baccatum. Next base: position 169,874,234 of record CM061557.1, on the reverse strand, counting down.
CAAAAGATATAACTAGGAATTTGACGTGACCATACCGAGTTTAATAGTTGTCTTTGAAATGTCACATTCTTTGAATCTAAGCTGATAATAGCCAGATCGGAGGCCTATCTTAATGAAATAACCGGCACCTTGAAGTTGGTCGAACAAGTCATCAATTTCGGCAAGTGGATACTTATTCTTAATTGTGATTTTTTTCAACTGACGTTAGTTGATGTGCATTTCTGGAGCACACCATGGACAAACACTGGTCCTAATGAAACCCATATCTAAGAGATTTTTTAGTTGTTCTTTCAACTCTTTAAGCTCAGCTGGATCCATTCAATAGGATGGAATAGAGATAGGTTATGTATCTAGAAGGAAATCTATTCCGAAGTTAATTTCCCTTTCGAGAGAAACTCTGGGAAAATCTTCAGGGAACACATCTAGAAATTCCCTTAGTGCTAAAACAAACTTAAGACTCAGAGTCTAAGAACTAGAGTCCTTGACTCAAACAAAATGGTAAACATAACCCTTAGATATTATCTTTCTTTCTTTAAAATAAAAAATGATCTGACCCCTAAGCACATAGGTATTACCCCTTAATTTAATAACTGGTTCATTGGGACTCTAAAACTGAACGACTTTATTTCTACAGTAAATTGAGGCATTCATGACTGAAGCCAATCTATGTTGAGAATAACGTCAAAATAAGTCATCTCTAGCTCTACAAGATCAACTAAGGTAAGTTTCTGAATACTATAGGCAATTTTTGTGTACCTGACTGGCTATGATAGATTTACCTACTGAGGTGGACACTAAGAAAGGTTTTCCTAAAGATTCAGGACTAACACCAAAATTAAATGTTATAGAAGGAGTCACAAAAAAAGTGAAGCTTAGTGGTCTAATAAAATATACACATGAAGATGAAAGATTTGTAACGTACCTATAACCACATTAGGAGAACTCTCCTAATCATACCGAGTCTAGAGAGCCTAAATTTATTTTTGTTATTGCCTACTATTTTCGCTAGAGGTGGAACCCTACTAAATCAGGTGACCTGCTGGAGCAATTGAAAAAGTAGTCTGGCCTTGTTGGCGATCACTTTTTCTCCTCTGCGCAACTACCATACACTCTCGTATCTTGTGGCTTGGCTTGACAAATTCAAAACACACATCAATTCCATCCTAATGATTCCTACCATATTTTCCGTAGAATGGATTTGTATGACCACTATTCACACTACTCTGGCATTTAGAGCCTAGAACCCTATCCTAACTGTCTTGCCTAAACTTAGGCACTGGTGCACTAGCTGAAGTGAAGCTGGGGCTGAGAATTTTTGATGGAATTAAGAATGATTATCTCATTCTAGTCTTTGTTTAGAAAAGTTAAAAGTATTTGTTCTAGCCCTTTTACTCTCTGCCTCTTTTGATTCTTATACTTTTCCTTATCAATCTACTGATCATGAACTATAAGACTAGATAGGTCCATCTTCTTAATCAACATGGCAGTCCTATACTCCTTGACAACACTATCAAATATACCAGACATAAACTTACTCATTTTAGACCTATTATCCACCAAAATAGAAGGAGCATACCTTGCCAACTGAGTGAACTTGAGTGAGTATTCCATTATGCTCATATTACCCTACTGCAAATTAATAAACTAATGAACCCTAGCTTCCCTCAACTATAAGGGAAATAATCTATCTATGAAATCTGTGGCAAACTCTCCAACTCTACCGGCCCTGCATCAGTACCACAGTCTTCCTTTCACAGCTAAACCAGGTGTGTAGCCAACTCTGTACTCTTACTTGAAGTGACACCTATAATATAAGTCACCTTTTACACCATATCAAAAAATATCCTATGGATATTCTTCAGACTTAGATCCTAAAAACAAAGGGGGATTCATTCCAGTGAAATCTTGAATTCTAATTGCACCTATATTTTATACTAAATTGGATGGAGAAATATCTTGTTGGTTTTTCTGGGCAGCTACGAAGTAGGCTAAGTTAGTTAAATCAACCTGAATTCAGCGTGGAAGACATGTTCATTCAGGGGATCTTCCTGAACAGGTGGGGGTGCAGGCTGATCCCCATTTCTTCTTTAATTATTTCTTTTGGGAGGCATTTTCTGTAAATAGAATGAAGGATGACTTATAACGAGAGATTAAATAGAGCTCATTCTCTTTCACACAATATGAACATTGAAAGAAGGGAAACTTTCTTAAAACATTTCATAGCATCTTGTTTATAAGTGTGGCATGCTTCACACCAATGTATAAGACTCTTCTCAACGCAGTTTTCATACTCACTAGGATACTTTAAAACCTTAGGCTCTGATACCAAGTTCTATCATGACCTAAAGCTACCCCTAGTCACGAAAACGGTGCTTACGATCAAAAGTGACCACAAGCTAACCCATTAGCTGGTACTTGCTGTGAACACTGAATAAAATAATAATATCAGATGTATGTGGAAGATAAACTACTAAAGTATTACCAATTTAAATACTAAGATATGATTACATCATAAGTCTAAAACTTCTGATGAATACTAAAAACCCATTGCCTATCTGAATGACCAAAATAGTAATGAAAGAACTGGTAATTGACTAACTGCCTGCCTGACTGTCTATTGTCTAAAAACCTCTAAAATTACTAAGGAGTTGATGGGAAAGAACCCCAACTAACTCCAACAAACTAAACATAAGGAAGTACTAAAATAACTAAAATAAAAAAATCATATCCTCGATGGACGAGGACTCACCACTACTATTGTTGAGTACCCTGAGCTGTCTAAAGCAGTCGGGTTACTGAGTGTCCAAACCTATGTTATAAGACAACATAATGCAAATATAAATATGCAATTAGTACATTGAATGTACTAGTACGTGAGATAAGGACTTACTGAAATGCATGAGATAACTGAGCATAAGTGCATGAACATGTAAAATTTAAGAATGCAAGACTAAGAATAAACATATTTTTGAGATAATCTTTAAATAACTGATCAACTGGCATCTGCATACTGATTAACTGATATCTAAATACTGATTATGTAATATTAAACTGTACTTAGTTAGAATAACTGGGCTGAAACTATGAGAGGTATCATGTAACTAAAATACCCCAATCTGAGATAATTAGGGTCCAACCTGTAACCTCAATTTAAATATTGTCAGTACCGTGCCACGAGTACTAACACTGGTTATGTGGATCCACTAATTTGATGTCTCAAAGGACCAGGGTGTCAAGCCTAAACTTATGGGTGACCCCTGTGAGGAAGTCAAGCCTAAATTCATGGGTGACCCCTCATATCCTACGCTGGCTACACAGTTCTTGGATACAGGGACAACTACTAACGACTCTACCTAACCGATGGGGAAGCCACCATCCCTACATTAGCTCGGTTCTAAATGCTACTCCTAATTGAACAGAGAATAGTACTAAACTGAACTAAGGTAAACTGAACATAATTTCTTATAGTCCTCATCATGATCATACCAATTGACTAAATAGGAATATTCATAATTTAACTTAATCATTACTAAAAAAATATAAAATCATTTAAAACACGTAAGTATCTGGTGTTCATAAACCACCCACACTGAATAATCATAAAATATGACATTTAAGCTTAAAACTATTGCTTGGAATCATGGTTCAACCCAAGACATAAACCTTTCACCAAACTTATGGAAAATGTGGACTTGAACATAAGGATATTCTAAACAAGAGAAATCAACAACATGAAATTCACTCGAATAAGACATGGGAAAGTGAGATTTAAAGCATGAGTAAATCAATTATTTCATGGGATCATACATGGGCTGAATTGAATTAAATTATCGAGGAAAACATGAATTAAAATCATCTTGAACATGAGAAATACCAAAATAATAGAAAAATCCATTCTTTAATTTTAAAGAGGGTTTTTGGGCTCCATGGGTAAAAATGACCCATGAATAAAACCCCCACATACCTTAAGATTCTTAAATTGAAAGGAAAGCACTAGTCTTGATGCTTTCTTGAATGTTGTTGAACTTGGGGAACTTGAATTCTTCATTTTTTGGGGATAAAGGAGCTCAATTTTGTCCTTAGAGAAAGGGGAGAGCTTTCTTGGGAGGAATTGGAGAAGAAGGAAAAATAATGCCCTAGATGATGCCCTAAGTCATGATATGAAAAATTGGATTAAGGGGGGAAAAGACCCAATTGCCCCTCATTCATTTAAATTCAGAACTGGACGCAATTGGTTCACCGTGATGTAGTGTTATTATAGTTATTGATTTCTCTCAGTATGATACGGTCTGCACAACATCAGGACTAATGCTATGATGTAGGATTATCATGGTTAACCCCTGGTTTTTTGATCCAAAAACGATGATACGCCCAAATTACACCTCTCTTACGAGAGAGTAAGCGGTCGCTGTCAGATATAGAACCTAACCAGGTTGGGTGTAGAATCGCACAGGGAATACTGTGTTACTAAGTGTTGTAGTTGTTACTGGAATGTTGGTCAGAGGTTTCTAAATGGGGAGTTTTGGCTTGAATTTGAAATGATAGTTACAATATAACAATGAAGAAATATGTGTATTAATATTTGATCACAGAGAATGACAAGTTAGTGTTATGTCCACCTTGTAGCTTTTACTTCTCTATTAACTGTGATTAATAAGGATTTATACATGCATGCACTTATAGAGAGATGTATTTTAATTCTAAATACAAGTGTTTCTCAACCATCAAGGATTTATTCACCTTAGTTCGCTCGACTCCAAAGTGTACAACCAATCATACGAACTCTCTAAGTAGTTAATCCTACTAAGGCATTAACGTGTAAAATAGAGGTTGGAAACCCTATTTTCTTATTACTGCTCTTTTTTCCAAACAGTAACTTTTCTATCGAACAAGTTATTACTATAATGGCACATTCCCTATGTTTGCAACCACGAGAATTCAATCATAATGAAGAGCGTAATGATATAAGTGGATTAACACATCATAAATTCAAAAACTCATAGCAATAGAGAGTATACTACAAGGTTTCCATAACCCTAACAAATAAACTTAGCTACTCATGAATAAAATGAAAATCACAATAGAAATATTCATCATACCAAAACTTAGAACGATCTTGGTGGAGAAGATGAATAGAGAAAATAAGAGAGAAAAATGTTTCTCTCTCTTTCTCCTCAAGCTAAGCCACTTTCTCTTGTTTTAAAAATAATACAGAATAATGAATCCCTAAAAATTCATCCATAAGGCTTTTAATAACATCCTTCTCTAATAAATTGCTACTGCATCCTTAACTATTTAAAAATATTGAGTTTGTCCAGTAAAAAGTTTCCATGTATCACATTTAATCGAAAAACTGCTTTCCTTTTATGTGAAGTTTCCTTTGCTATCCATAGGTCCCCAAAGTGTCATAATCTTCCTCATTAGTACCTGAAAAGCATGCTAATCACATAGGTTAGCTCACTTAACTAAAAATAGACAAAGTTCAAAAATTATGTATTTTATCCTCAAAACTTAGCTAAAACATGGATAAGTTATGGTGCTTAGACGTATAAATACGCCCAACATCATATGACCCAAACCTTGCTAAAAAAAACTGAAATTCCTTTGAGGCAAACCTTTTACATCCCTGAACATGAAGAAACTTAAAAACCAACATCTCGGGGTTGGATAAAAATCGTCGAAGTTAGAGGGTCTTGAAAATGACTAAGTCCCCAACATTTAGTGAAAATTTCAAGGCTTAAGCCACTCATGCTTGCAACTAAATTCTGAATCGAGCTAAGATTAGTACGGGCTATTACAGCTAATGTCATCCCTAAAATTTAAAGTGTGTCTCATCCACATGGTCACCACGACCAAACCACATATCGGCAAACATGAGTTTCCAGTTTCGATCCCCCAAGAGATTCACCTTCCATAGCTTTTCAATGCAACCCCCTTTAAGCCTATGTTAAAACAACCTACACATTCCTAACCATTTACCAAGGAGTTTTTTAATTGGCATTTCCCATTGATATCGTTATACCAAAAATTAGATCTTGCAAGTCTTTTCCTTAATACCATCTGAAACCATTTAACCAAAATTGTTGCGACCAAGGACTTTCTAAAACCATTTGAAACCAATTAAAACCAATTCATGTTCCTTTCACCATTTATGCAATGGAAGAATTCCAAGAATAATCAAACTATGAGACAAAATCATATTCATTGTCAATTTTATAAGCAAGCTGAGGGCACATAATTTCAAACACCATATATCAAGGCAAACTCATCATATTAGGGATTAACCATGATCCCTTAGTTTAATTACCCTTCTCATGCATCGCACAGTTTTCCAAATCATTAAATAAAGTGTAATTAATGCATAATAAACCATGAAAAACATTTAAGCCAACCACATTCAAAACTCTCAACCCATTGTTCAAAACCCATTATCAACACCATGAATAATAACTAATTTCATGCTAATAATAAAATACAAGTATAGAGGAAAGAGATACATGCATTAGACACAAAAGATTTGTGAATAATTGAGAATTTGGAACCTAAATTATGATTGTAAGCTTAAAACCTTATGCTTTCTCGGGGTTTGGAGTTTGATAGTGAATAATTGATATCTTATTAAAACTGATGAGAATATTCTTATGTAATGTTTAAAGGTCCTTTATAAGTGAAAGGACCTCATTACCCTTCATCCCAGTTAAAATAATATAAAATAACCAAAATTTACATAGGTATATGACACAGACCTCATCGCGGAGGATATCCTCCATGCCTCATATTCTATCGTGGATACCTAGCCTCTGTGATGCGGAGGCTATCGCAGAGACTAGCCTCCATAACACGGGGCTATCGCGGAGGGTTACGGCCTCTATGACCCAAGCATAACTCAAACCCCTTTTGAATATTCTTAAACTCTATTGGGTTACCCTTTTAACATCCGATAATGTAATTTGAGTCAAAATTTGATATTTAAGCCATGAGAAGGTCAAAAATAAAATACCCAATATTTTGAGGTTCTAATAGAATACTTGTGAGTTCTCAAGAAACTTGTATTGGTTTTAATAATTATTACTTTTAGTGTGCAGAAAAGAGTATTACTTTTAGAAGTGAAGGATTAAGATACAAGATATCAACTATGTGATGACTTAAGTGATAAGATGTCAACCTCATCATCAACCTCAAGGGATACGATACCAATAATGTTAATTATATTAAGTAGAAACTAAATCAAGAATAAATAAAGTGAAAACTAGCATTGACGAGTTGTCAACGTCGTCGTCAGCTTTGAGTGGGACATTTCCAAATTTAATTTAAAATACAAGTTTCCCCTTACTATAAATAGCTGCTACTAGGTCTTTTTGAGACATCTTTTTCCATACTTTGAATATTTTTATATTATAACTTTCTATGGAAAATATATTTTGGATTCGTATGCTATTTCTTGGTTTCCCCAAATTTAATATTTGTAAGAATCAATTGCTCATTCATCAAATATATTTCTTCCTTCTTCATAACAATTAGGTATGGCCAAAAACCATATAAATGGGGCCGTCAAATCCATTGATGAAAATGGATTTTATGGTTCAACTTCTAGGTGGGTATATTGTCATTCCTCTCATTATTATAGATTTTTATGGTTGAAAATATTAGAATAAGTCTTAGGTTTGAATTTCGTAAACAAAGTGGCCAAAATCTGAAAAAGGGTTTAATAACAAGAATTCAGAGTTTTTAACCTTTGTCTATTGAGTAATTCTCCAATGTGATTAATTGATTTGAGGTTAACTATATTTTTAAGTTCAAAAGAATTAAAGGTAAATCACTTGGATAGTTTGAGAAACATTTAGGTGAACATTTGAACTAGATTGCTTGACATTTACTTGTGTAGATATGAATTTACTATTGACTTTAATCCAAAAGTGATAAAAAGACATTCTAAACATGTCCTAGTTTGTTTTTTATATTGATAAATAATCCATAAATTTAACCCTGGTTACTTGAAAAAGTTTTAATCTTCATTAAAAATCATTTATAAATCCCCTCCCCCCAGTTTCATAAAAATTGTTGACTGATAGTCGCTTCAATTACATTCGACTTAGTTATCATCATACTCTCTGTGGGATTCGACCAAAATTTTTTTTAGATTATAGATCTAAGAATGACTACTTACACTTCTTAATGGAGCCATAATTTTAGTCTACCAAATTTTGGAGTCGTTGGCGGGATGCGATTTTCTGTTAAGTTGTTGTGTTTATTTATTGTTTAGCCCTTTTCTTAATTTTATTTTTGTTTGTTGTTTATGTAATTTGTAGGGTACTAGTTGTTCATTCCAAGTACTACACTTCAATTTTATCCATCATGAACTCATGACCCAGAACTATAAAGAACTTTGAGAAACATATGGATGCACAATAGCATAAAGCAATAAGGCTTGCTGCACTTGCTGCTAATAAAGTGCATCAACAAAATCTAAATACACTAGAAAATGTACAAGACATTGATCATTTGGGTGATGATAAGGATGCATATCTAATTTTAATATTGCTTTAACAAACCAACATCAACAACAAAGAGGTAGTGGGTAGCAATAACCTCCTATACACTTTAACCTCGATGATGAAGATGAGGCTAATTTAGATGGGGATGGCTCCACTGGAGCTATTGTTCTACCACTACTAGATTTGGAGCTAAGTTCAATTTTACTAGAAACATGATCTAATTATAGAATCTAAAGGGTTTATTTGGAGGGATAGCGGGTAATGATTTAAATATAAGCTTAATGAATTTCATAAGGATTTGCAAGTCCTTTGATCTTCCAGGAGTTAGCTAGAATATTGTTCGATTAAGGTTGTTTCTATTGTCTCTATTTGGGAGGCAATACTGTGGTTGGATAAGCTGGCATGTGATTCTATTACAAACTAAAGGCAATTAAAAGGATCTTTTCTAGAAAGGTTCTTTCTTCGTTCCAGGATGTTATAGTTTAGGCCAAACTCAATAACTTTAGGCAACTACCGATTGAAGCACTTTAAGAGACATGGCAGAGGTTCAAGAAGAAATTGACCAATGTCATAATCATAAGTTTGAAGATGAATACTTGATGGAGACTTTCTCTATGTCTCTTAATTTGAACACTAAGCCAATGGTGGGTAATATGATAGGTGGAGCTTTTATGGAATTGACTTTCACAGAAGCAATTATAATTGTGAGAGCGTGACTAAAATGAACATAGCTTGGCATACTAGGTATTCTAAAGTTGCAATCAACACTTACACTATGGTTATGTCATACGAACAATGCTGAAGGAAAGAATAATATGACCAAGACAAGGCTCACATAAAAACTCAAATGGATTTGCTAACTAAGCATTTGTTGGTGGGTGGTGTTGAGAAGGTAAAGGCTATGGGTTTGTAGGCCAAGAGAGTTTAGTTATAGATACTCATAAGGTAATAGTTGGACTGAAGTCATAGACAAGAAGAAATAAGTTTAAGCACTGAGACCCAGAAGGTAAAAGGTGAGATTTATGAACATGTTGACAAAACTATATGTTATACATAGCTTGTTGACTTTACATACAAAGCAACAAAATAAGTGGATTGAACAGGATAAACTTATGGAGTTAATAAGCCAAGGAGAACACAGTCCTAGTGTTTATCTTCTATTGTTTACAACTCAAAGAACTCAAGTTCGGTTACTACCTACTGATTACTTCCAAAATTCTCAATTTATTTTATTACACTGCTTGTGAATTACATCAAGTTAAGCAACTATTCAGCATCTTTCCTATGGGTTTGACCCCAACCTATTTGGGTTACTATATTTGGCATTGACCGCTGCATACTTCTTTAGGAGGTTAGTTTTGTATAACCTTAAATTTTGGCATCGTCGCTAGGGAAGACAATGTAATTTTTTGATTGAATTTGGTGAAGTTCACTGGTTTTATTTTTTATTGTTGATTTAGCATATGCCTATTGTATGTCAAATACTAAGAGAAGAGGAAATCCCTTACTCTCTTTTGATCTAGAGCCAAAAAGAATTTTTTAAACACCACGAAGGATGGTAGATCAAGTTCGTGGTGGGGTTCCAACTGGGGTTCAAGACCCTTATAATGTGACTCCTCCTCCACCACCGAGTGATCAACCCACTTTTTCCCATAGGTCCATTGTTATGGGGCATATATATAGTCATGATCCAAACCCAGGACTGGCTACGACGGGCATTTCAAGCCCACCATGGTCAGGAGACAACCCTCTTATCCTTACCTCAAGAGAAAAATAAAGATAATTAGTGGAAACCAAGCAAGTCTATAAGAGATATACGAATCTAAAGAAAGATAAGAGCCAAAATAAGACACCCATGAGATCACAACACTCTCCACAACAACCTCTAAACCAAAAATACAAATTAAGTCTGTACATTCTCCTAACTATGACTAAAGAACCCAAAAGTAATAGAAAATTTTAATGCCCCGAGATGACACCCTAGGAGCCACATGGTGCTTATAGTCCCGAGGAACCACAAGCTAACCCATAAGATGGTACCTGCTATAAGCACTGAATAAAAGTTGAAAATAATAGATCATATGCAGAATTTAACTGAAGAATTCCATAAGGTTTTAAATCATAGTTTTGATAAAGAATGTCAACAGACAATATTTCCAGGCAAGTCTAGAGTAGAGACAATATTTCCAAAACTGGTCAAAGGGAAAGAAAGTCAAGAGAGTTGTCATAAGAACATTAAGGCAGATCTATCTAGGCTAAATCATAAAGTTGAGTCACATGATACATCAATCAAACAACTGGAGCAGCATCAAGTCCAAGTGTCGTCCATATTAAATCAAAGACAACTTGACATTTTTCCTAGCATTACGGTTGCAAATCTAAAAAATGATGGTCACTACCATGACATTACCACTCAAAGTGGTAAAACCACCATAGACCCACCTGTACCAGTTTTAGATGAGCAAAAAAACGATGATGACCCTTTTGATGTAGAAAGTAATACAAAAAAAGATAAAGGAAAAGAGAAGGTTGATGAACCTGTGTTAAAGAACATGTCAAAACCTCTTCTTCCATTTCCTTAAAGGCTGAAAAAAAACAAAAAAATGGTAAGTATCAAAAGTTTTTGTCAATACTAAAATAACTATCAGTCAACATCCCACTTGTAGATTCATTGGAGCAAATTCCAGGATATTCAAAATTCATGAAGGATCTAATAACTAAGAAGAGGTTAGTTAGCTATGAGCCAGTCAGCAATATTTATCACTACAGTGCTACAACTACTAGATTATTGGTGGAGAAGAAGGAGGATCCTTTTGCATTCACTATACCCGCACCATTGGATATTTCGAGTTCTTTCATGCATACCTAATTTGGGTGCTCGCATTAACCTCATGCCATTTGTAGTGTTTAAACAGTTGGGGTTTGGAGCACCTAAACCAACAACTATGAGATCAGTAATGTTAGACAGGACAATGAAGATGCTAGTTGGTATTTTATATAACGTATTAGTAAAGTTGGCTTCATTCATCTTTCTTGTGGATTTTATGATATTCGATTGGGAAGTGGAATTTCAAGTTCCAATTATTTTGGGAAGACCATTCTTGGGTACATGAAGTACGTTGATTGATTTGGAGCTAGGTCATATGATGTTGAGACTTAATGATGAATAAGTGATATTCAATATATGGAAACCCATGAATTAGACTGATGAGTTAAGAGTGATATTAGTGACTGATGTGTTTGATGAAGAAATAGACTTTTTCCATGATATTGTTATAGTTACAACTTGGGATGATATTTATGATACTATTCTTATTAAAGAGAGGTTGGGTGTTAATGCTCTAGCAACAGTGCTCATGAACTTTGATAGTGATAGTAATTAGGACTATGATGAAATGGTATATGCTCTCTATTAGAGTAGTTCTTACACTTATGTACCAAAGAATCTTGATTTGGATTTGAAGAACAAAACTACTCCATCCATTGAGGAGCTATCCATCTTAGAGTTAAAGGCTCTTCTTTCTTATCTATGATATGCATTTTTGGTAGCCAACAATACTTTATTGATTATGATTGTTGCTAACTGATGTGATACAGTAGTAGAAGATTTGTTATTAGTGCTATTGAGATTTAAAAGGGCCATAGGTTGGTCCATTACAAATACTATGGGTATACCGCCTGGTATTTGTAATCATAAAATTCAACTTGAGCAGGATTATATTCTTAATATAGAGCATCAACATCGAATCAATCCTCCTATATAGGAGATGGTAAAGAAAGAGATAATCAAGTGGTTGGATACTGGTGTAGTGTATCTCATTACTGGTATTTAGTGGGCTAGTCTAGTGCAATTATTCCAAAGAAAGGTGGTATTACTGCTGTTCCTAATGAGAATAGTGAGCTAGTTCTAGTGAGGCTAGTCACATGATGGAGAGCATGCATGGATTACAGAAAATTGAATTCATGGACTCATAAGGACCATTTTCCCATTCCCTTCATAGACTAAATATTAGATAGGTTATCGGGCAGAGGATGGTACATTTTTCTTGATGGGTATTCAAGATATAACCAAATCACTATTGCCCCTAAATACCAAGAGAATACAACCTTCACTTGTCCTTATGGAACTTTTGAATTCATACGTATACTATTCGAGCTATGTAACACTATAGCCACATTTCAAAGATGTATAATGTCATACTTATCTGACATGGTAGAAGACACCATCAAACTATTTATGGATGATTTTTTAGTAGTTGGTGATTCTTTTGATCACTTCTTAGTACACATGGAAAAGGCTATTAGAAGGTATAAAGAATGGAAGTTTCTTAACTGAGAAAAGTGCCATTTTATGGTCAAATAATGTATAGTCCTTAGGCACAAAATTTTAAAAAAGGGTATTAAGGTATATAGATCAAATATTGAAGTGATCTAAAAATCACCTCCGCTAGTTTTGTGAAGGGTATTCGTAGTAGGCTATTCATTGAGGATTTCTCAAAGAAATCCAACCTTCTTTGTAGGCTACTTAATAAAGAGGTGAAATTTATGTTTAATGAAGCATGCTTTAAGTCATTTGAATGTCTGAAAGAGACCTATTATTTTATCTCCAGACTAGTCCTTTCCTTTTGAGATTATGTGTGACGCGAGTAGTTTAGCCTTAAGGGCTGTACTAGGTCAATGGAAACAAAAGATCCTTTATCCCATCTACTATGATAGAAAAGCACTAAATCCTGATCAGAAGAACTACACCATGATGGAATAAGAGTTGTTGGCAGTGGTTTTTGCCTATGAGAAATTTAGGTCTTATTTGATTAGGACAAAGGTGATTGTGCACATTGATCATGCAACGTTGTGGTACTTAATAGAGAAAAAAGAGGCTAAACCTAGATTGATTAGGTGGGTACTATTGCTGGAAGAATTTGATCTTGAAGTAAAGGATAGAAAAAGCAGTGAGAATTAAGTTACGAATCATTTGTCTAGGCTTGAGGAGGAAGCTATGGATAATGTTGAAGATAGGCTAAAGATTATAGTTAAATATATATTAGTATCTTCCAAAGATCTAATACATTGGTTGACAGACTATGCAAATTATCTAGCAAATGATCAATTCCAGAAGATCTTTCCTTTCACCAGAGAAAGAATTTTTGCACGAGGTAAGGAAAATTTTTTGGGATGATCCTTATCTATTCAGGATTTATGTGGATGGGATTATGCCTAGATGCATACCTGAGGTGGAGATGATGAGTATACTTAAGCCTTGTCATTCTTCGCCAGTTGGGGGTCATCACAAAGGAACCCGCACTACCCATAAAATCTTGTAATATGGGTATTATTGGCAAACAATATCTAAAGATGGACATAATTTTGTTTCCGCTTGCGATCAATGTCAATGATAAGGTAACATCTCTTGACGCCATGAACTTCCTATGACTTCTATCTTAGAATTGGAATAGCTTTCTGTATGGGGTATACACTTTATGGGTCCTTTTGTGAGTTTGTTTGGCTTGGAGTATATACTTGTGGATGTGGATTATGTATCCAAATGGGTGGAAGCAGTTGCGCTCCCCGACAATGATGTACGTAGTGTCACTGCATTCCTAAAAAAAGCATACTTTTTCTTGATTTGGCACCCTACATGCTATCATTAGTGATGGTGGGTCACATTTTTGTAATCTTCCAAAGTCTGCTTGAGAAATATGGAGTGAAACACAAGGTGAAAACACCTTATCATCCGCAGACCAGTGGACAAGTTAAGGTGTCCAATAGAGAAATTAAGTCCATCTTGCCGAAGACATTGAATGTTAATAGGACTGATTGGTGATGGAAATTAGATAATGTATTATGGGCTTACCGAAAATCAATCAAGACGCTAATTGGTGATTCACCTTATAAGCTAGTGTATGACAAGGCTTGTCACTTGCCTATTGAGCTTGAACATAAAGCACTGTGGGCATTGAAAAAGCTTAATTTTGTGTGGCAAAATGCAACCAATTCAAGAATAAATAGTATGAATGAGTTGGATGAATTCCAACTCCGGTCGTATGAAAGATCTACACTTTAAAAGGAAAAGATAAAGCTACATCATGATCACAAAATTAAGAAAAGAATTTTTGAAAAAAGTGACCAGGTATTGCTCTACAATTCAAGGCTTCGCTTGTTGCTAGGTAAGTTGAAGTCTAGATTGTGTGGTCCCTTTAATTTGCTAATAGTGTTTCCATATGGTGCTTTGGAATTGAAGCAGGATGGTGAAGCCTCATTCAAGGTGAATGGGAAAAGGGTCAAGCACTATATTGGTAACACTAAGGAAAGTAATGTCAATTTTTAGATAAACCTTGGTGAAAGCTAAGTAACAAAGGTTATTATATTGTGTCGTGATGTTAAATCAAGTGTTGCATGGTGGGCAATCCATGAGGATAGTTGGTAAAATCTGAGTACCCGACTGTGCCACATCGTGATGTGACATTAAATCAAATGCTATGTGAAAGGCAACCCATGTTTTTGTACTTATTTACTTATAGGGTAATATGTTTGTTCAGTGTGTAGGACCAAAGATTGCATAAAAATCCAAAAAATTCAAGAAAGTTGGTCATAGGGACTCTTCATGAGTCATATCTAAATGGAACAACTCATGAGTAGGATTCGTAAGAACCTGAGAGAAAATTTAGAATCAGGTAAAAGTTTTTAGAATGGATACAATTCTTAGAATGAGTCGTACCCTCAAGGTATAACTCATCACATTGAGTAGTACCTACTCAAGGACCCAGGTAAATTTCCAGGTCCATATGAGTTGAACAAACGACCCTTAAGCCTGGGTACGAGTCGTACACATAACAAGTACCCAAGATTACCAGATCAGTATCACGAGTCAACCTAGTCTAAAACATGGTTTAAAAGCCAAAAGGGTACCCGATTTAGGTACCCTCTATACGAATAAACTCTAAACCAAAACACCTCTATTTTGTATCGATCTTCAAGATAAAAGCACAAAATCATTTTTAAAAATTTACCAACTTTTATGAATTCGTCATATTGAACAAAACTAGGTACGAATTTAAGGGGATAAATAAAAAACTCAAGCACCCTAATTTATTAACAATTCAAGAGAGTTCTTAAACATAAATGCTCTTTATTTCAAGTTGTTATTGATGATGTGAGATGGTTTTAACTTGCGTTTAGTTGAATTTTCTTGAATATTTCAATTTGAAACCCTAGTTTATCGGTTTAAGTTGAAAATAAAAGTTGGAAAACAATTTTGATGTTTTGTGTTAAAGATTGTGTATTTTGTGACTAATATGGGAATGTTATTGTAGTACAATAGATGGGTAGTTTGGGAAATTTGATTTGGAGTCAACTATAAAGTTGAACCTGTATGTTGTAGTGGATACAATAAAATTAACAAGTTGAAACAAGAATCGTACCCACTAACAACACAGAAGTCTAACTGAGTGTGTATTCTGGTATGGGTACAACTTACCTAATTAATTCGTATCCTCACCATACGCCTTGTACATTGAATTCATAAGGACCTGGATAGATATCATATATAATGGAATTGTTTTTTGACTTCTTACGATGTTGGTAAAAAGTCATAACTTATATGTACGACTCATTAGGAGGACTCATAAATAGAGCAGTGAACAATCATCACTACACTTAACATCATATGCCTCAGACATATGAGTTGTACCCATTCCATACGACTAGTACCTCCTACTCTTACCCTAGACTAAACTTGCATATTGAACTTTAATATCTTATTTTTCCTTCTTTTCTTAAATTACTTACTAAGGAATGTGTACTTTCTAGTACAATACCTCCAAAAGATGTATCCTCCTCAAAATAAGTGCCTAAAAAGAGAAACAAAAAGATACAATTTACCAGTTCTAAGGCACTGATTCATCCACTAGTAGTGATGAATTATACAAATACCCACAGAAAGGAAGGATTAATCCAAAGACACAAAAGGCTGCAAAGGGAAAAAAGATAGCAACTCTGGAGGAAACACCTTCATGGGGTTCGAGGAGAAAGAACCCAACAATCTTCTCTCCTCACTAGCCTCTACCTTTAGATGCTGAAGATGATACTAAATCTAGTTATAAAGAAGAATGTTCTGAAAATGCTAATCGTACAAAAAAGGTCGTTGCTACACCGATTGATAGACAAGATCCTCTCCTAGCACTTACCACTGCTCTAGTTCCTATCATTAAATGATTGGGGTTCCTTGGCATGCAGGAGACATTTAATGATACACTGAAAATACTGCCAACTGGCAAAATTAAAAGAAATTTATACCTCAAGAGAAGACTAATGACTACTGGGATGACAAAGTTTCCTAGATTTAAGGAGAGCTTATGTGGGTACAAACTCGATTGGATGACTACTTCTCCTAGGTAGTACAGTGAGGTACTAGTAAGAGAATTTTATGAAGTGTACAAGGGCGAGTTAAAATGATGGTATCTACAGGGTTAATTATGAAAAGGTGGTGATCCTATTCTTTTACTAACTATTTGGGGAGTGCGAGTAGACATTTCCCCACACCATATTGGTAGATTCTTGTACGGATTGGATTAATAGCCTCTGATAAACACTAGTGAAATGGACTATCATCTAGAGAAGATAAGAAACGTTACTCAAAAACAAATGGGGTTGGATTAAAAGATGGGCTATTTATGATGGATTACAGAGAATATAACTTCTATTGGTGGGAATGCAGTGTGCATTGTCAGAGTCCCCAGAGTGGTTTTCCAAATGATAAAAAGAATACTCTTATGTTTGAGGCCAAGGCACGACGGATAATTGCCTGACACAGGTTTTGTCCTACTACAGGAGATAATATTTTGAGTTCGGTTTGGACAACTTTGATAGCCGACCTCATAGATGGATATGATTTTAATATTGAAGAATTTTTAGCTTGAGAGATAAGAGATCGAGTAGTTGGGTGTGAGAAGTCTCTGATAGCATACCCACTTATGATTATGCAGCATTGTTTGGCTGCAGGGGTACAAGAGATCCCAAGGGTTAAAGAGATAATCGAGGCATCAAACATTACAAACCTTAGGCTAATTCATGATACAACAAACTCGATGGCTAGACAAGCAAGGTAAAAAGAAGATATGTTATTTGATATGTTCTAACAGAGTGGTCAAGCTGAGATTGTTGAGGCTGTTGAGCCAGATCAGATGAAGACTATATGATAGATACATCGAGTAATTCTAGTGCTTCTTCTCTAGTATAGTCGGTACAACCTAGGCCACAAGGTTTTCTTTCTTGACTTATTATGATATTACAGGCCACCGAGGCCATGGCCCAAATAAGTATGTTGGTAGACAAGGTTTGCAATATGGAAGAGGGTATGAATCCTTCGCTAGATACCTAACTGACTAACCTAGAAAAATGGGTCCAAGGATGACTTGATGCATTTGAATCAAGGATTACTCGACAGTTGGGTAGAGGGAAAATGCTTGACATTACTTAGATAATGGCTGAAGTTGCTGATATTAAGAAGATGATCGTAGAGATATATAATAGACGAGTGATTCCAGATTCTATGATTGAGATAGTTGTGCTCATATTCCATCTAGATATTATTTGGGATATTCCATACCCAGTTAAGAAAACTCGAGTGGAGACCTAAGAAGATAGGAGAGAGAGACAAAATAAAGGGTATGGGGACAAGGATGATAAGAAAAAGTCTAAGGCGGTGATCCTACAGGATGAGAAGGACAGGTAGGTATAGGTCTGTGAGATAGATGCAGGAGCCGGTGGATCAATACCAACCATTATTAATGCTAAGGGGGACATGGGTTTGCTATCAACCACTGTTATTGGCTCAGTTCTAATGGTTAATGGGATGATTGCTGAGGAGAGTGGGACCTGACCAGAGGGCTCATATGCTGATACTGCATGAGTCGATGCCTTGAGCACCTAGGTATGACTTCTCACTCTTTCTTTATATTTTTTGGAACTAGGGATAGTGCCAATATTTTTAGATATGGTATAGGGCTGCATTTCTAATTCCAAATATCTAGAAGTAGCTAAAAAATCTAAGTAACTGAAAGTCTATTTGGATTGCAAGTTTAGTGCTGACAAAGGGCTAAAATAGAGAGAAAATATGCATGAATGGTAGAAGACTAATTTTTTAATTTTTTATTTGATTTTGAAATAGATTGTAATGAATTGAGGTTTTGAATGTGATTTATGAGTTTGGAAACATGATTGAGTTTTAAGTGGAAATGATTATTCTAAATGTCTTACCTTTTGAAGGAATTGTGCTGAAAATCTGAGACTAGCTTTTGAAAGAATTATGTTGAAAATTTGAGACACCTCCTAAATTGTTGGTAACTGTGTGATTTGTGTATGTGTGTGACCATTGTGAATCTAACGGAATTATGATCAGGTATAGAACAATTAGGACAAATAGTTGCATAACTGGATAAGTAGTACTTACCAATGTAACCCTATGCGAGTGTGTTTGAGGTATTACTGAGGTCCCAGTGTACCAGAGTCTAGAACTTACCCACTTACTTTTACCTAAGTCTAGGTTTGTCGAGTAGGAAATGACCATAGTCCATTTTTTTTAAGTCAACTCGAGCCTAAATGCCTAACAAATAACATGAATCCCTTTGATCAAAATATTTGAGCCTTAATTGACTATCTTTTGTTTAATACACTAATTTCACATTCCCATTTCTACAATGAACGTATTTTGGCCATATACTCCTTGGATACTATACATCTTATCTCAAGAAAATTGCATAAGTGTGAGGGCGGCTATTATATGGGTGCTTAGAAAAGACAAGAATGAAGGAAAAAAGGGTAGAATTAAAAATGAAAGAGGACGGTATGCTAAGAATAAAAATTTAAAACAAAAGATAAAGAAAAGAAAAATAAAGTGAGACAACCGTACCTGACTCAATCCTGTTCTTTATAATAAAAAGAGTGACATAAGGGAAGAAATAAAATTGATGGAAACGTGGAAAATAACTGCACCCCAAATAAAGCGTAGTGTCTAGAAGGCATGAGTCACTAAATAAATCTCCATAAGGATACCATACCAACCCCTAAGCTATATTACATGATGAATGAAGTCCTTTAGTAATCCTACTTTGACTATCTGAAAACTTAGGAAGAGAGCATATAGGCAAGCCTATGGTATTCTGTATATACCGATGATACTTCTTTGCTAGCAAGAGTGTTGTTTGTCATATCCCTGAATTAATTGATTAATCTTAGTTGAGTGAATTAGATTTCCTTGACTGTGAGCACACGTGGGCTATGTTCATAGGTTTCTAGTTTATTTGGTTAATGTGGCTTGTGTTGATGCTCGGTAGTTTGTAACTAATGTAATGCCATTATTGTATTCCTTTGTGTTTCTTCGTGTGCTAAATCGTTACACACAGTTTGATTTTTGAAAAGTGAGATTAGGAGAGGGGTATAATGTATGAGAAAATTAAATTCAAATCACTACCATGGGTAGCTTATGATCTTCTAGTGTAAGCATCGTTTCTTTGTTTTAGTTTTTGATTTCTGTTTGCCTGAGGACACGTAAAAGTCTAAGTTGAAGTGTTGATGTGCCATGGA
This sequence comes from Capsicum baccatum var. pendulum, assembly GCA_030864225.1. Lineage (NCBI taxonomy): Eukaryota > Viridiplantae > Streptophyta > Magnoliopsida > Solanales > Solanaceae > Capsicum > Capsicum baccatum. The sequence goes on along the minus strand of CM061557.1, from coordinate 169,854,159 downwards.
AACACAATACTTTGAATGCTTAAAACCTAGAATTTATGCATAGACTTAGGTTGTTTTAGTAGATATAATGCACTTTGATATTTATTGCAGGTAAAATAGGTCTATAATAGTGTTAGGACAAAAATGGAAGAAAAAGATCTATAAAGACAAAGCCTGATCAAGATACGAGTAATCTTACGAGTCATCAATACACTATAAGACACATAGGATGGCTTGTAAGCACAACAGAATCCAAAGATAAATTGAGAATCAAAGTATGAAGAAGATACAACTCAAGCATCCTAGTCGTAAGATAAAGGTACAGGTCATGACAAGGAATCATAAGAATAACAAAATATAAATCTACCATTCTAGATCTTAGAAGTATATGATTTAAAAGTCTAAGTACGACTCATATAAGGAAACTGCAAGCATACTAGAGTTCAAAGTTTGGAAAGACAAAAGTCCTAGATGGATACAAATGAAGGCCACGAGTCGTATGGTCAAGTTAAGTGCCATGAACAGAAGTCATAAGAAGAACAAAAAGTTGAATCCTTGGGAGATCATACACTAGAATAGTAATAAGAGGCAGGGTATAACTTGTATGATAACGGTATGAGTTGATGAGGGAGTTGTATCATGTGCCGACATAACTTTTCCTTTCCTATTTTTATTTGTATTTCAGAGTATTTTTGAGATAATATAAATACCCTAGGGTTTATCATTTATTAGGTTACATTTTAAATATCTTTTGACATTCCAAGATACAATATTACATACTTTTTCTTTTGTTCTTGAAAGTTTGGGTTATTATTCATTAGTAGATTTAGAATTTTATTCTTCTTCTTGTTGTACAATTAATTACATGCTTTCCTTAGTGATTATCATAGATTGTTGAATGAACATAAGCGGCTAACTTTCCTTACTAGGGTTGTGGGATACCTGGTGGATTAACTATGTAAGGGAAGTGGGAGCTTCATATATTTTAAAGTAAATTGCATGTATCTTAATCTTGTTCATATAAATTCACCTCAAAGCTACTGTAGAAGATTGGGGATAGCCTATATTCGTAAACATCCTCATAAGGGAGTTTTTAATTGGGAAAAGAGGATTAAGACAATAATTTGAGATTCACCTCCATTATTACTATTCTTCCATCTCATCTAATCAACTTGAGACTAAAAATGTGAGAGTTGAACTGAAGTCATAGACAAAGAGTAATAAGGCGATACACTGAAACCCACAGGGTAAAGGGCGACATTTATCAATAAGTTCAAAAGTATGTTGGTAATACACTACTTATCAACTTTACATACAGAGCAGCAGAATAAGTGGGTTGAATATGAGAAATTTACAGAGTTAAGAAAATAGGGGAATAGAGTCCAGGTGTTTGTATTCTATTGTTTACAACTGAAAACACTCAAGTTCAGTTACTACCTACTAATTACTTCCTAAATTCCCCATTTACTTTTCTTTACTGCTCATGATTTACATCAAGTTAAGAAACTATTCAACATCTTCACTATAGGTTTGATCCCAACCTAGTTGGGTTACTATATTTGACATCGACCACTGCATACTTTTTTAGGAGGTTAGTTTTCGGCGACATCACAACTGTAGTTGGTATGATGATACCAACATTATATGCATTAATATGGATGGTGGTTAAATGAATGAGAATGTGTGATACTTGTTTTAATTGGGCTATAATAAGGGTTTTGTAACTGAGTTGTGAAGGTAGAGATCCGAGTGACCAGAAATGGAAACCACATTTGCTGGTGTGGGAGTTAAAGTGACAAGGAAGGTTCAATCCCCCTTATTATTATTTCATGATTAAGGAGGTTTAAGTCCCTCGTAAATCATGATATGATTGGGTGCTTAATTCACCTTGGTATATGTTGGAGGGTTAGATCCTCCTATGTACATATGTATGAGATTATTCTATGATTCATGCAGCTGTACATATTGAGGCCCGACCAAAGGGTGAGAGTTGGGGCCCTTATATCCCATGGGTACTATTATATGACGGTTGAACTACACAATCCAGGCTAAAGTTTTGAAAAGCATGTTAATCCTTGTTCCCTATTCTGGCATGTGATATATATATATATATATATGTTTATGCATTTCACTATATGTATTTGTTTTTGAAAGATTTTAAACTATTGAGCATATCATTATGTTATCCTTATCACCAAGTTTCATGCTAGCGTTCATCCCGCTAGCTATCTTTGGACATTTTATCCCTATGCAATGTAGGAATTGTTCATACCTCTACTCCTCCTACTCAGTGATTTGGGTTCGAGATCAACTAGCAAGTCAGATTGAAGTGGTGAGATTGTATACTTTGGATGACCCTATTTCATGATTATGGTTTCCTCTACATTTTGACTATTCCCTTAGATTTGGTTTTTCGCTATTTTTGGAGGCATGTCCCAACATTTTATTGATAGTTAGTTTTGGATCATAGTTTAGAAGGATTTGTTTGGACTTTTATGGCTATTGGGTAGTGTTACTTAGTTAGTCGGTCGACTGATCATCGATGGTTGGTTATGGACATACATTTAAATCATTCTTTGACTATTGTACGCTATCTTGTTATATGTTTGAAATTTAGCCGACCTTGGGGTGTGGTGTATTTCGTTTAGTTAGGTGCAGGGAGTGATCTGCAATCCACATAGGACTTGAGATACCCATCAAGGCTAGGCCCTTTTGGGTCGTGACCCTTTCCAACTTGTAATATTACTTGCAAACACCCTAAAAGAACTTAAATTAGTATCTAAATCACTATAATACACCAAGAATAAACCTTAGGTTTCCTACCAAAAAACGCCTTAGTTATAGTCACGGCACGACATTACTTTTTCATCAATCTTAGTCATGGTAATGATTCAATCTTTACTTATTTACAATAGGCTCTTCTACTCTAGATCTTCTAACTATATTTCTCCTCTTGGATAGACATTAGTGACCACAAATAGGCCCAAACACTTGGTTTTATGCTTCTTCATGACAAGTTTTAACCTAGAGATAAAGAAGATCATATCATCACCAACATGAAACCCTCTAATAAAAGTTTTACAATCATGCTTCCTCTTTCTTTTAATTTTATTTTAGAAAATTTTGGGCATAATGTCTTGGATGTCTACTATGGTCCCCAAAATAGCATGCATGAACTTTTTACCATAGATTTTGAGGCTTTCACTTGCCGAGGCAATATATCATCCACAAGAATTATTGACAAGTTTTGTTCTCACTGATGTTGGGTGTGTTTACACCCCTAAGAACCATAATTTACCTATATTTTAGGCTAAGTTTTGAGGATAAATATATAATTCCTGCACTTTTAGTCCATTTTTTCTGTAAGTGAGCTAACCAATGTGATTAGCATATTTTTCAGGTATTAACGATGAAGATTTCAGTACTTTGTGGACCTTTGGGCAGCAAAGGAAAACTTCACGTAAGAAGGAAGGCAACTTTTGCTAGCTTGTGGACTGAATGTGATGCATGGAGAATCTGTCCCGGGCAAAATCAGTATTTCTTAATACTTAGGGGTGCAGCAGTAACTTAGTAGGACTAGGACAAGGATGTTATAAAAACCTTATTTGCTGAATTTTTCAGCAATTCATTCATCCGATTTTCTATTTATTCGAATTTTAGTATTATTCAGTTGACAGATTTTGTAAGTCAACAACAGAGAAACACGCTACACAAAAATGGCTAGAGAGGGAGTCACGTCATTCTCATATTGACGCCAATTCATCTTCATCGTGAGATTGTTATAAATTTGGTATGATGATGATGTCTATTGTGATCTCCGTTGTAATCATGAGTAGCTAAACTTCTCTTTTAGTGTTATGGAAGCTTTGTGAGATACTATCTATTACTATGAGTTTGTGAATTTTTGATTTGTATGCTACTTATATCATTACTCTCTTTGTTTTAATTACATTCTTATGGTTGCAAACATATAGAATACGCCAATATAGCATTAACTTGTTCGAGAGAAAAGTTACTTGTTTGGAAAAGAGAGTGTGACAAGAAAATAGGGCTACCAACCCCTGTTTACACGTTAATGCCTTAACCGGATTAACTTTCTTGGAGAGTTCGTCCCATTAGTTATACACTTTAGGCTCGAGAGAGGTAAGGTGAAATAATCCTTGATGGTTGAGAAACACTAGGATTTACCATTACGATATGAATCTCTATAAGTGCATGCATGTCTGAATTTCGCATTACTCATAGCTAATAGATACGTAGAACTCACAAGGTGGACATAACCCTAACTTATTATTCTCTGTGATTAAATCTTACTAAACAAATCATTCCGTTGTTACTTCAATATTATTAGTTCACGCCATCATAAAATCCCCCCCTTTCCGTGGAATTTTCGACCAAAAGTCTACTGATAATTACAACACTTAGTGACCAAGTATACCCTGTGGGATTCGACACCCAACCCAGTTGGGTTCTATAATTGACAGCAACCGCTTACACTTTTACGAGAGCGGTAGTTTGGGTGTTATCAAATTTTGGCGCCGTTGCCGGGGAATACGGTTATCTACTATGTTTGTGATAGTTACTAGACCCTTTGGTCAAAGATTCTCGAATTTTACTTTTCTTCTGTTGTTTTTGTTTTATTTAGGTTTTGTTCAGTGCATGCCAAATACTTGAAGTTCGGGTCAACCATTATTACCCATAAACCCTGAACCACAACTTATTGGCAGGATGGAGGCGCAACGAGACATTGATAGAAGGGCTGCTCAACAGGAGCAGGCTAGATTAGCTGCATTGGCAGCTGCTCAAGTGAATCAATAAAATAATGATAACCCAGGGCGAGCAACAAATCCTGATGATGAGGACCTGGGCGATGATGAGTTACTAAACCCAAGGCATGCTGATGAGGTGGCTGCACCTATGCACAGGAGAGATCATTAAGCTCGAATGAGACCTGACAGCCGAGCAGTGCAGGTTTCTTTTGATGATGATGATGATGATTTGGATGGAGCTGATGCCACAGGGGCTATGATACCTCTTCCCTTGGCTCTTGGAGCCAAGTTCAATATCACTAGCACCATGATTCAACTATTGCAGCTCAAGAGGTTATTTGGTGGACTTGTAGGCGATGATCCAAATATGCACCTAATCAATTTATCTCTACATTCTAGTCGTTCGACAATCCAGGAGTTGGACAGAATGCAATTCGGCTGCGCTTATTTCCATTGTCTATATCTGGGGAGGCAACTCTATCATTGAACGGGCTAACTCCTGATTCTATTACTAATTGGAGGCAATTGAAAGACGCTTTCTTAGAAAGATTCTTTCCACCATCCAAGAGAGCACAGTTGAGAGATGAGATCAGTAATTTTCGACAGCTTCCAACTGAAGCTCTCCACAAAACATGGGAGAGGTTCAAGAAGAAGTTTATGCGGTGCCCAAATCATCATATGACCAATGTCCACTTGATGTAGATATTATACAGGTCTTTGAATTCGGTGACTAAGCCAGTGGTTGATAATGCTGCAGGAGGGTCATTCACGGACCTTACTTTTATTCAGGCAAGTGATATGCTACATCGTATGACAAAGCAGAGTATAGGCGAAGACAAGAGGGACGTTACCAGGATATGGCTCACATGAAAATGCAGATGGATCTTCTTACCAAGCACTTATTATCAGGAAAGACCGAAAAGGTTAAGGCCGTTGCATCACAAGGAAGAGATGAATCCGATTCGGAGGAGGAAGCGAACTACTTGAATAATCAGGGGGTTTCTGAGGCAATTCCCAGGGAAACCAAGGTCGGAACTATTATGATAAATTAGGATACAAGGACTGTGATCAAGGTAGCTGGAAGAATAAGACTGACATGAGTGGTTTGTATGTTCCTCCTGGAAATCTGAGGCTTTGGCGTCTGGCTCTGGAAAGATGTCCATGGAAGATATGATGGCCAAACTGTTGAAAGGAGTGGAGGTAACCAATATGGGCGTAACTGAGGTAAAGAATGACTTGTCATCAATAAATCAATTGGTTGATTCGCATTCTACTGCAATTAAACAGCTAGAACAATAATTGAGTCAACTTTCAGCGGCATTTAATCTAAGAAAGGCTGGCACTTTACCTAGTGACACTGTGCAAAATCCAAGGAACGACGGATTATGTATGGCTATTACTACCAGGAGTGGTAAGGTATTGGAAAATCTGTCCAAGGGCAAGCAGGTGGTGGATGATATAGCTGATAATGTTATTGATGCAAAATGTGAAGATGCCGAAGAAGCTGAAGAGAGTGTTCATGAAGTCACCCCTAGACGTCTACAGCCTGAAAATATTGATAATTGAAATCAAGATAAAAAGGAAGTAGTGGAGAAAACTATTCCTCTACCACCACCACCTTTTCCTCAGAGACTGAAGAAGAAAGCTGATGATACCAGGTTCAATAAATTTATGACTATGTTGATGTAGATGACTATTAATGTTCCTTTGGTAGAGGCACTAGAACAGATGCCTGGGTATGTAAAATTCATCAAAGATCTTTTCACAAAGAAGCGGGCAGCAAGTTATGAGCTGGCAGATAATGTTCATCATTGCAGTGCAATCGCTACAAGATCGTTAGTTCAGAAAAAGGCAGATCCTGGTTCTTTCACTATTCCTTGCACTGTTGGATCTTTGGATTTTGCTAAGGCATTGTGCGATTTGGGAGCTATCATCAATTTGATGCCACTATTTATTTATAGAAAGTTGGGGTTGGGTGATTCTATACCAGCCAATATGCGGCTCGTGATGGCTGATAGGTCGGTAAAACGATCTGTTGGTATCGTATATGATGTATTGGTGAAGGTTTCTTCCTTTATTTTTCCTACAGACTTTGTTATTTTGGATTGTGAGGTGGACTCTGAAGTTTCCATAATCTTGGGGCGTCTTTTCCTTACGACAGGAAGTGTGCTTATTGATTTAAGATCTAATGAGCTTTTATTCTGGATGAATGACGAAGTGCTCCATTTTGATGTATGAAAATCAATGAAGCAGCCCAAAGATATGAATGTGTTCTCTGTAGTTGATGTGTACTATGAAGATGAGAAAGAATTATCTGTAGAGAAGCAGCTTATTGTTGAGCCATTGGCTGCTGTGCTAATGAATTTTAAGCGTGAGGATATTGAAGATTATGAAGAAACTATTTGTGCTCTCATAGGAATAGGGTCGTATTCTCATGCTCCCAAGAAGCTGGAACTTGATCTCAAAAATTGACCTACACCACCAGGAAAACCATCCATTGAAGAGCCACCAATATTAGAATTGAAGGAGCTGCCCAGTCATCTAAAGTATACGTTTTTGGGATGTGAAAACACACTTCCAGTTATTGTTGCGGCTGATTTGGGTGAGCAGCAAGTAGCGGCTCTCATCTCTATTCTGAGGAGATACAAAAGAGCCATCGGGTGGACTATCGCTGATATTATTGGTATCCCGCCTGGGATATGTATGCACAAGATTTAGCTTGAAGAAAATTGCACGCCTACTATTGAGCATCAAAGACGTTTGAATCCACCTATGCAAGAGGTGGTGAAGAAAGAAATTATTAAGTGGTTAGATGCAGAGGTAGTGTATTTAATCTACGATAGTAAATGGGTGAGTCTGGTACAGTGTGTGCCCAAGAAAGGGGGCATGACGGTAGTTGCAAACGAGAAGAATGAGCTAATTCCACTCAGACCTATCACAGGGTGGAGAGTGTGCATGGACTACCGGAAGCTGAATTCGTGGATGCTTAAGGATCACTTGCCAATGCCATTCATGGACCAAATGCTTGATCAATTGGTAGGGAAAGGATGGTTTTGTTTCTTAGATGGTTATTCTGGCTATAATCAGATTTGTATTGCTCCTAAAGATCAAGAGAAGACAACGTTTACATGCCCATATGGTACATTTGCCTTCAAACGTATGCCATTTGGGCTATGTAACGCACCCGCCACTTTTCAGCGTTGTATGATGTCCATTTTTTCTTATATGGTTGAAGACACCTTGGAGGTGTTCATGGACAATTTTTCAGTTGTGGGTGAGTCATTTGAATCCTGCTTGGCGAACTTAAGTATGGCGTTGCAGAGATGTGTTGAATTCAACTTGGTGCTAAATTGGGATAAGTGCCACTTTATGGTTAAGGAAGGTATTGTTCTTGGGCAAAAAGTTTCTAAAAAAGGCATTGAGGTCGATTGAGCTAAGATTGAAGTTATCGAGAAACTACCAGCTCCAATTCCTGTAAAGGGAGTTCGTAGTTTCCTCGGTCATGCAGGTTTTTATCGAAGGTTTATTAAAGACTTCTCCAAGGTTGCTAGTCCATTATGCAAACTTTTGGAGAAGGATGCAAAGTTCGATTTCGGTGAATATTGCTTGAAGGCATTTGAATGCCTCAAAGGGAAGCTAGTTGAAGCTCCTATCATTGTAGCGCCTGATTGGTCGCTACCGTTTGAAGTTATGTATGATGCGCCTGATTGGTCGCTACGGTATGAAGTTATGTGTGATGCAAGTGGGGTAGCTTTGGGTGTTGTACTTGGTCAGAGAAGAGAAAGGTTATTTCATCCAATCTACTATGCGAGCAAGGCCTTGAATGGAGCCCAGAAAAACTATATCGTCACAGAACAAGAGCTTCTAGCGGTTGTGTATGCTTTTAAAAAGTTCCATGCTTACTTGTTGGGAACGAAAGTGGTGGTTCATACAGATCATGCAGCACTGAGATATTTAATGGCAAAGAAGGATGCAAAGCCAAGACTAATTCGATAGGTGTTATTGTTGCAAGAATTTGATTTCGAGGTAAAAGATAGAAAAGGCTGCAAAAACCAAGTAGCTGATCATCTATCTAGACTTGAGAATGAGCACATAGCGCAGCCCGATCTTGAGATTGATGATGAATTTCCCAATGAAGAGATCCTAGCCACGATGGTGGAAGAGTTACCATGGTACGCAGACTTTGTGAACTACATGGTAAGTAATGTGATGCCTGAGAATCTCTCTTTTCATCAAAAGAGGAAGTTCATGCATGATGTGACACACTACTTTTGGGATGAACCATATCTTTAACGACGATGTGAGTATGGTGTTATTAGGCGATGCATATCTCATGTGGAGATGCCTAGCATATTGGAAGCAAGTTATGCTTCCCAAGTTGGGGGTCACTATGCAGGTGATCGGACAGCCAGAAAGGTATTGCAAAGCGGCTATTATTGACCTTCATTATTTAAGGATGCCTATGATTTTGTGAAAAGATGCGATCAGTGTCAGAGGCAAGGCGCAATTTCGAAGCACCATGAGATGCCTATGTCTAAAATTCTTGAAGTAGAGCTATTTGATATATGGGGTATTGATTTAATGGGCCCATTTGTGAGTTCGTTTGGGATGAAATATATCCTAGTTGTTGTGGATTATGTATCCAAATAGGTCAAAGCAGTAGCGCTGGCTGAGTATGAAGATAAGAATGTTATAGCATTCTTGAAGAGAAATATCTTCTCTCGTTTTGGGGTACCACGTACCATCATAAGCGATGGAGGATCACACTTTTGCAACAAGCTTCTCAGAGCCGTGTTGGTGAAATATTGGGTCAAGCAACATAATGTAGCCACACCTTACCACCCACAAACTAGTGGGAGGGTAGAAGTTTCTAGTCGGGAGATCAAGCTGATCCTTGCTAAGACTGTAAATGCTAGTAGGAAAGATTGGTCTCGGAAGCTGGACGATGCCTTATGGGCTTATAGGAATGCATTCAAGACACCAATTGGCATGTGCCCCTACCAACTAGTTTATGGGAAGGCTTGTCACTTGCCAATTGAGCTCGAACATAAAGCATTGTGGGCGTTGAAGCTGCTTAATTTGAATTGGGATGATGCTATTAATCTGAGATTGGAGCAGCTGAATGAGATGGATGAATTCCGTCTACATGCGTATGAAAGATCAGACCTCTACGAGGAATGGATGAAAAAGTATCATGATCGGCGGATTATCCAACGAAACTTTCAGAAGGGTGATATGGTACTTCTTTTCAACTCCAGACTGAAGCTATTTCCAGGTAAGTTGAAGTCTAAATGGTCTGGTCCGTTCAGAATTAGCCAAGTCTACTCGTCTGGAGTAGTAGAGTTAGAAGACAATAATGGTGGTGTCTTTAAGGTGAATGGCCAATGAGTGAAGCCATATATTGGTCCTCTTGACTCGATAAAATGCATGGCAACTATTTATCTTGACGAAGTCTAAGTAATCGAGATAACTATGTCGTGCCACGATAATAAATCAAGTGCTACATAGGAGGCAACCCATCATTTTTAATCGTTTTGTACTACTAGAAGTTTGTTCTTGTTAAATAAAAAAAATCCAAAAAGAAGAGTCGAGCCACGACCAAAACTAAGGCGCTTAGTGGGAGGCAACCCATCTTTCTAATTGCTTTTGTTGTTTTTGAGTAAGTGTAGGTGCAAGACGTATAAAGGAGAAGATTGGTCCCAAATTTTGATTTGAACGTTAGCCATGTTAAAGATGGTAAGTTAGTAATGAAGGAGGAAAGGCTATCGGTTAGGCATTGCCTATGAAAATCTAGGCAACAAACAAGGAAAGGCCTATGTAAATCTAGGAAACAAATAAGGAAAGGCCTATGTAAATCGACAATGCCATAGCATAGGCGCCGCCTATCCCCAACTAGGCCATAGCATAGGCGCCGCCTATGTCCAACTAGGTTTTGCTAAAGGCACTGCTTATGCCATTGCCTATGCTCTCTGAATCGACAATGTCATAGCATAGGCGCCGCCTATGCCCAACTAGGCCATAGCACAGGCGCCGCCTATGTCCAACTAGGCTTCGCTAAAGGCGCCGCCTATGCCTAGCATAGACAAAGCATTAGGCGCCGCCTACTTATTATTTTTATCCCCTAACCCAATTTTTCATGGATCAAAACCTACCCAAGCCTTGGTCTATAAATAGAACTTCAACCTTAAGACAAAATGCACTTGTTTGCTCAACCTAGGCGCCTCCTTTGCTTCCCAAATCTCTCAAAACTTTTCTTTTTGCTCATCTAACCTTGCAAGATCATCTTTTGAGTCCATCACCAAGTAATTCCTTCTTTTATATTCCATAGTTATTACAATACTACTCTTATAATGGTATTTTAGATCTTGAAGTGATGTTGGTGATTTGAATGTTGTTGGTTTGTTATAATATATCTAGTTGAGTGAAAGAATACGTGTGGGTGTTCTTGACTTTGTTCTGACTTGTATTTGCTTGTTATACACTGTCATAGTTTTATGAAGTCGAAATTGTGAAGTTAATACATAGTCTTGGAAGTTAAAAGCTTGAATGTTTGAGTAACTCGTTCATCGAGATGCCGATCATGATTGACTACATAGTCGTGATTATTTTTTATGCAATAACTTGATACAGTCTCTATATAGTAGTCTTGTTCAAAAAGTGCATTAACCCAAACATGAAAGTATAGTAAAGATTACATGAAATAAAGTTGGTAAGAATAGTTAAGATGACATGAAAGTATGACTGTGCTGAACATGTTGTTGGAACATATTGCCTAAATGTAGGTCGATGAAGTCTGAGTAATCGACATCTCTCACTTAATTAGTTTGTGCCTAAAAATTAAGTGTGGGGTGGTGCCACTACTATTTGTTTGTTGATTAAATCTTTTGAAGATGAGCTAACATGAATCTATTTTAATCTCAGGTAGAATGGCACCAAAAGGACGACAAGGGAAAGAAAAAGTGTCCACCTCACAGAAAGGTCAGAAAAGGGGAAGAAAAGAGCAAGCTGAATCCTCCTTGCTGAAAATACCTCGATGCACTTTCGGGATAAAGTGGGTCCTAGAGGAGGAAGGAAAGGAGTGGTACAAGAACAACAAACTAAAAAAATATGGTCACGTGGAGTTGATACAAAAGGAGAGTCTAGCGAAGAGAGAACCTCGTATTTTGGCTAAAATCATGGCGCGAAATCTTCATTTTATTTTCTGAGATATGGGAGAATGAAATCTTGATCTAACGTGAGAGTTTTATGCAAATTGGTCCCCAAAGACTACCGGAAGTGAAGTGAAGATTTGGGGCCAAGTCTTGCAACTGAATGCGGAGTTCTTCAACAATTTTCTGGGCCTTCCATCTGTCGATCCATCACCGCTCAAGGAGCTTCATCACAGACCTCCCTACAGGGCAATCAGACACATACTGTGCGGAACTAGATCAATGGCACGTTGGAATCGTGATAAGGATACCGGTCGGCACAATACCTTCCCGTATGCTTCCCTAAACAGAAAAGCTCATATATGGTTGAGGATAGTCAATTCTTGCCTCATTCCTGGGACACAGTACATAAATATCACACGTGATAGAGTATGCTTGGTGTACGCTCTGATGACTAATATCCCCATCAACATTGGTGCGGTCATACGATCATCAATGCGTAAGGCAAGGCTGCACACGAGGTCCTATTTCAACTTTGGCAATTTGTTGACTGCGATCTTGAGGAAGGAGAACATTAAAGAGGAACCTGCAGATCATAAGCTTCCGTACAACCCGAAGAAGGTTGATCTGACAAATGTTAAAGATCCTGAAACCATGCATGGCGTCAACCTGACCACTGCAGAAAGACATGCTCATGACAAAAGCTTCTTCCGCCATTTATATGGCATGACGAGGTTTACCATGATGAGTGGGGGTTGTGTTCCAACTGATGCAGAGCTCCAGCAGTTGGATTGTGACTACTCGATGAATGAGCATGCGCGGGCTATTTGCGGAGTAGGTGTATATTTTGAGGAACCTCTCTATGATGACGTGTCGACTGATGATGATCACCGAATGCCAGACTCAGACGTGGAGGAGATCTCTGATGACGACGACTCTGATGATGATTTTGATATAGGGGGTATAACCCCAGACATAGAGAAAGAGTCCGACTAATCAGGTTTTCCTTAGTTATTTTCCACTGAGGGCAGTGTGTCCCATCTAAGTATGGGGTGCTGGTATTCGTATGCTATATTGTATGCTGTACTTCTTTGCCTACATTTATTTATGTTTATTTTTTTGAATTAGTCATAACTATTTAGTTTAGATTTGCATGAAATTCTTCTAATAGGCGGCATGGTATTATGACAAGAGTTTGTGCTAAAATCATTACTATTGAGACATTTAGGCTCTAAGTGTGACTCACTGTGTGATAGATGGGTGGTTTGATTCATTCATCTGTTGGGTAAAGAGTCTATACTTCTCCCAATAAAGTTGACCTTGTGCCTTGTGTGTGTGAGGTTATAGTATATTCTGTGTTGTGACTGATGCTAGAACTTGCCTGGTGTGTGTGTAAAGCGAAATAAAGAGTGTGAGTTGAGGAGATGATTTAGGCATTTCTTTGGTAGCCTGTAATTGTTTACCTTCTTTTCACCTACCCTTTGTACATTATCCTAGTTAACCCCCTTTGAGCCTTTAGCAATTTTCTTTGACAGCCTCATATGTAGCCTAATGCATTTTGTTTCAAGACCATAATTTGATCCAAATTCCTAAATGCTTTAAATTGTAGAGTCATGTGACAAAATAAGAGGAAATTGGGTAAGAGTGATGCCTCAGAGTGTATTGGTACTTGAAATTATTGTGAAAAAGAGTGGCTATCATAAAGGTGTTTTATAAATAAATCAAATAAGAAAAAAAAATAAGAAAGAAAAAGAAATAGAAAAAAAAAGATAGTTGTGTTTATTCTCAAATAACAAAATAGGTGAAAAGGGGGTTGGTAGATGAAAGAAAGGTAGAAGGGTTGTTAAAAGATAGTGCTAATGGCATAATGTGATGTGTTAAAGCGCTTAGGGAACATAGTCACTATTTCTGGCCAAAATAGTCCTACCTGTCCCTTGGCTTACATTACAATCTAAAAAGACCTATTTGATCCTAATCTTAGCATTCTGATATTAGTAGAGCATTACATTAAGGGCAAGCCTATGGTCAGCAGGTACAACAAAACAATTCTTTGTGAGAGAGAGAGCAAGGAGAGTCTTATACCCATGTTTCGAAAAATGCAAAGCTTGTGAGTGATTATGGGTGATAGATTGTGTGAGACACACATGGTTGATGATTGTTGGGTAGTTTTGTATGATTCTTTGTTCCTTAACTTGTGGATACGAATTAACCATCATCACGAGTCTATTTTAGAGGTTGAATTGTTTCTAGTAGTGATCAAGAAAACTACTCTTTGTTAATGATTGCCGTGCATGTCTTGTTTAAAATTTGGTGTTGTTACTGCGAAATTTTAGTAAGATGTTTGCATGGACGTAATATTTTATTCGAGGACGAACAAAGCTTTAAGTGTGGGGTGGTGATGTTGGGCGTGTTTACACCCCTAAGAACCATAATTTACCCATTTTTTAGGCTAAGTTTTGAGGATAAAATATATAATTCCTGCACTTTTAGTCCATTTTCCTGTAATTGAGCTAACCAACGTGATTAGCATGTTTTTCAGGTATTAACGATGAAGATTTCAGTACTTTGTGGACCTTTGGGCAGTAAAGGAAAACTTCACGTAAGAAGGAAGGTAGCTTTTGGAAGCTTGTGGACTAAATGTGATGCATGGAGAATCTATCCAGGGCAAAATCAGTATTTCTTAATACTTACGGGTGCAGCAGTAACTTAGTAGGACTAGGACAAGGATGTTATAAAAACCTTATTTGCTGAATTTTTCAGCAATTCATTCATCCGATTTTCTATTTATTCGACTTTTAGTATTATTCAGTTGATAGATTCTGTAAGTCAACAACAGAGAAACACGCTACACAAAAATGGCTAGAGAGGGAGTCACGTCATTCTCATATTGACGCCAATTCATCTTCATTGTGAGATTGTTATAAATTTGGTATGATGATGATGTCTATTGTGATCTCCGTTGTAATCATGAGTAGCTAAACTTCTCTGTTAGTGTTATGGAAGCTTTGTGAGATACTATCTATTACTATGAGTTTGTGAATTTTTGATATGTATGCTACTTATATCATTACTCTCTTCGTTTTAATTACATTCTTATGGTTGCAAACATATAGAATACGCCAGTATAGCATTAACTTGTTTGAGAGAAAAGTTACTTGTTTGGAAAAGAGAGTGTGACAAGAAAATAGGGCTACCAACCCCTGTTTACACGTTAATGCCTTAACCGGATTAACTTTCTTGGAAAGTTCGTCCCATGAGTTATACGCTTTAGGCTCGAGAGAGGTAAGGTGAAATAATCCTTGATAGTTGAGAAAAACTAGGATTTACCATTAGAATACGAATCTCTATAAGTGCATGCATGTCTGAATTCCGCATTACTCATAGCTAATAATACGTAGAACTCATAAGGTGGACATAACCCTAACTTATTATTCTCTGTGATTAAATCTTACTAAACAAAGCATTCTGTTGTTACTTCAATATTATTAGTTCACGCCATCATAAAATCCCCCCTTTTCCATGGAATTTTCGAAGAAAAGTCTACTGATAATTACAACACTTAGTGACCAAGTATTCCCTGTGGGATTCGACACCCAACCCAGTTGGGTTCTATATTTGACAGCGACCGCTTACACTTTTACGAGAGCTGTAGTTTGGGTGTTATCACTCACCCAACGACAAATATCAAAGATGTAAAGGCAATGACTTAATCTCAAGTTGAAGCAGCTCAACAATAGATTGTTTGGCATGTTGAATTTCACTATTCTTCAAATCAAGATCCAACTTTCTAGGTGGTTAAGTATAAGAGACACGAACTATCAATGAAACTACCGCTTCATCATGTTCTTCAATCACCTCACTACCTAATTTTACTGATACATACACTAAGGGGTCATCCACAAAATCCATTTCCGTGGGGATAAAAACCTCATCACCAATCACATAAGTTATTGAAACAACTCAGATGTCCTTTGGTTACTTTATGAAGTTGCATACATTGAAGGACACTTCATAATCATTGAATCAAAACTTTATTTCACCATATTGAACATCAACTATAGAATGTCCCGTAGCTAAGAATGGCCTGCCAAAATGATATGGATCTTACGGTCCATCTCACAATCCAAGATAATAAAATCAATCGAGAAGATAAATCGATCCACTTTCACAAGAGCAACATATAGCAGTCCCACAGGCTTCTTGATAAAACAATCGGCCATTAAAATCCTCATTACTGTTGGTGTGGGGACACCCAAACCTATCTTTAAAAACATGGAAAATTCCATCAAATTATTGTTGGTGTGGGGACACCCAACCTAACTTTAGACCACAATGCTTTTCTAAACTTTTGCACCACAATAGTGTTAGGAATAATGAATGCACCCTGGTCTTCATTTTTTGCTACCATTGTTATAGACACTATGGCACTAAAATTGTAGATTACCAAGTTCCATGAATTTAGCATACCCGGACATCTTTTGTAAAGCTTCTAACAATCAAATATTCATTGATAGGTTGCTAAATTTTGCAAGAAATTTCTTGAACTTGGTATCATATTTCTTCTTTTTGAACAATTTGGGAATAAGGAAGGAATTTTGATTTGTAACAAAGGAACAATCGAAGTTTCATTTGATTTTGGAGAATTACCATCAACCACTTTTGGAACTTTGTTAATTTCAACCCTTTCTTCAACTACCTTCATTTTTTCAACAATTAATTCATTGGTCTTTGGAACCACATCATTTGACTTCTTTAGCTACTTTATCTTTTCATTTTTTTATCACTTAACTTTTCATTGGGGTATTTATTAAAATCAACAACATCTTTAACAATAGTCCAACCTCTCCTGGTGACAATGGCCATTATGTGAGCATTATTCTTAGGATTAGTAACTATGTTACTAAGGAGTCCACCCTTTAGTCTTGCATTGATGTGAGTTGAGACTTGACCCACTTGTGTTTCAAGTTATTTTATAGAGACCGAATGGGATGTTACCATTTCATTGAGCTATGAGAAATCACTTTTCATCACTCTCAACATCTTATCATTTCTCTCAACACCCATTAAGATACGAGTAAGGATATCTTTACTTTTGAACTTATCCAGATCAATAAAGATTGATTCTTTACCCTTGGCCCTATTATATGGAGGTACGTACTGGTCATACTCTCTATCCTTATCTCTCTAATTCATATCTCTACATAACCCATTTCACACCAATCTCTATCATGATCCTTTTCCTTCAAACTTTGATTCCAACCTTCCCTTTGGTTAGTAATGCAGGAACCCTCTATTTTGTCCGACAAGAATCGAATTTCCTCATTAAGAGAATTTTCTTTATCATCATCATAAGATTAACACTCTTAGAAGAAGTGACATTAACTTACTTTAGAGGATATCCCATTACATGCTTGGTGAGAAGATCAAGTTGGGTCATCACTTTAGCTATGTCCTCTTCTCTTTCCTTATCCTTTTTCCTTTGATCTTGGCTTATAAAAAGTATGGAGGGAGCCCGCTTGACCACCTCGGTATCTATTGTATACCAACCTCTGCTTTTCTTGGTTACTTGATCCAATAAAGCCATCGCAACACCATAAGACTGTTTGATAATAGATCCTTCATCCACATTATCGGCTACCATCTTATTCAATTGATCCAATGCCGTATAAAATATTTAAAGAAGCATTTTGTTCAGGACCTTATGATTTGGGCATTGAATTATTTCTAAGCCTTATATAATGGTTTGCCATTAAGTTGGCAAAAATTTATGATTTTATCCCTTAGTTGCATCATCCGATAAGGAGGAAAGTACATATCCATGAATACTTTTGTGAGCTCAACCCATGAAGTGATAGATTTCATGGGAAAAGACTACAACCATAAAAACACTTCTCCTAACAAAGAGAATAGGGAAAACATAAATGGATTGATTTTTTTGAAATAAAGGAAACATCAAATGGAAAATACAGATGAATGAAATTCTTCAAGTGTAGATTAGCATCCTCATGGTCTTTGATAACACTCTAGCTACACCTTTAATTTGAAGATAATATGATCTATGTCAAATATAATAACCCAATAGTGGTTAGGGTTAAATACCAATGGAATATGAGGAATTGTGTCTCTTAAATGCTATAATTAACGGGCAGAACTGGAAAAGTGAATTGGGGGGTTGAAGTGTCAATATCAAACAAGTAACAAATATCAACTCTGGTTGTAATCAGTTATAGATGAACGCTAGGATTATGTCCCCTCCTGGATTTTCAACTCAACAGGCTTATCCTGCTTTATTGAATAAACCCGATACCTTGCATGCAAAATCTGATAAGTTAAGTACCATGAACTATCTTGTGGACTAGTTAGTAAATTTTACCCTTTACCCTTTGAGTCTCAGGATGTTTCTATATGAACCCTTATCATGGATCGTAATTAACTATTACCTTTTGGGTCTCTAGTTATGAGATGATAGTTGACAATCTTACTTAGATAATACCTATTAGTGAGGATCGACGGTTAAACTTCAAATTTCTATTGAAATTATCTTTTCCTAGTCACTACTCTTCTTTTAGAGTAAGTACCAATAATCTTGGTGGGATCCTAACATTTGCAACCGCTAAGAAATCTATTAAACTGAAGATAATACAATACGTGCATGGATACCGGTTTAGAATAACATAGCACTTCTCCTGCTTCATCAATCCGCCAGGGTTTCCACAACCCTAGCTAAACGATTTAGCCGCTCATGCTTGTGAAATAATCAACAATATTTATAATTCAAAGCATAAGATGAAATCATAATAATCATAATTGAAAACCCAAAACATCAACTGAATTAACAACCAAAATTAATACAAAATTATCCCAAGACTAAATTCTGATCTCAGAATCAGAACATATGTTTGTGAGTATAAAGAGTGCATAACCTCTACTAACAACACATAAAAGGGTATTTATAGTACATGAGAAAACCCTAAAAATCGAAGCCCAAATGAAAAAGGAAATGTGGTAAATGTTCACTTATTTGGGACATATACGACCTGTATGTACTACATATAGTCTGCAATTAGACCCACTTAAGTGCTAGAAAGTTTTCCTACAACTTTACACTCTCTGGATCTTGCCTTCTGGTACTTACCTTATCCACTTACTATTCGTAGGTACAAAATACGGTTTGCAAGTGGATCTAGGTAAGCGCTAGAGTTTTCAAATCTGCAACCAAGTCTCTAGACTTCAACTTATGGAAAATTCTTTGGTCATATACGCCCGATAAGTGTTACATATGCCCAAAAATGCTCAAGGAAGTGGCCAAAAACTCCATTTTCATTTTTTTTGTTGAAATTAGCATTCCAAAACTAATTTCTTGCAAAGCATACCCAAAACACAGCATATCTAACCAAACACCCTAAGAATCATGCATATTTTTATAGTTTTAAGCATCAAAGTTCAATAAATTCATAGCACATTAATAATCTCAACTTAAAATGTTGCATGTCATTGAGAAACAAAACAAAAACAAAGAGAAAATACGATACCTAACAAGGAGAATCTAAGATATCCAAGGATTATCATCCTACATTTTAGTTCATTATCCTCTCCTATATCACAAGTGAAAATAAACTGTGTGTCCATATGAAGCATAAGAGTATGAAACAAAGGAATAAGGTTATGGAAATAACATTATCAACAAACAACCATGCATATATGCAAGTCACACTTAACCAAACACGTATGTAATTTATCAATACAGTCCATGTGCCATCACATCATAAGAAGTCCCACTAACTCATATATGAAATCAAATATGTTGATGCGGGGACGATAAAGAGACACTCACACTCAAAATAAAGTTTCAATGGATGTAAAATACCATAGGCTTGACTTATTTTCTATACCTAAGCTTTCACATAGTCAAGTCAGGATAACTATAGGAATTTTATCAGCTTGTAATGTAGGCTTGAGGGGCTGGTATGGTACATATGGATATCAAGTGACTAAGCCTCCTTGGAACTACACTAACTTTGGTATTAATTTTTACTTTAATTTTGCCTTTATTTCTTCCTTGTTATTCTAAAGAACATTCAAGTTGGGTATGGTCTCTTTATTCTTTCTTTTTCAAATTTTTCATATTTTTCTTTTTCTACCACACCCAGTCGTACTTTTTTTTCTTTTATTTTATCCGTCGTCATACACACTTTACATCATACACCCCTATAATAGCCACCCTCAACTTACGCAATATGTATGAGTTAAGGTGTACAATATCCAAGAATCACTAAGTCCAAAATAGGTTCATAGTAATACAAATGTAAAGGTGAAAGCTGAAAATAATGAAATAGGATATAAGGCTCAAAATAGGGATCAATGAATACTATTTCATAATGGGAAGGTCATTTAGGCTAGAATTAGACTACAATAAAAAATGTCCTATGATCCTCTCCTAACCAACTATCCTACAACCTATGAAAGACTAATCGGGCAAGTTTTGGATTTAACACACAAAGGGAACTAAGTAGCATCTCACACCTACATGACATATGACTATCTCACAAAGTTACAACACCTATCTGAATCATGCAATTATTAGATATGGTTATTATGTCTATAATTTTGATGACATAACAAGATCCATAAAGGTCACATATATATATATATCACATTCAAAAACAAAGTTTAGAGGGGTATTATTTTTCTTAAAAATCAAAAGCAAAACATATCAACTACCCTAAACACTTAAAATTCACCCAGTTACACAACAAAACACATTGAAAAATAAATTAAATCTAGACGTGATGGTTATCCAACCATACCGTGTCTGATAGGGAAAGAATCACAACAACATAAACTTGTGGAAGCTATGGTTTTCCCCAACCCCAACTAAAAGACTGTGCACTATCCTTAAAGAACAAAAATAATGTAAACTAAAGGGAAAGAAGAACATAATTAGGACACATTAAGGATCTGTGTACCTTGGTTTAGCTCCCAAGTAACAACCAATTTTCTGTTGTGGCATGACTCAGTTGCCTTGGCTATTCAGACTTCTCCAAGGTTCATCTCAACACAGACTTTCACTTTCTGCAGGTTTCCCATCTAGTGCTCTACTCACTGCCCATTAACCTTGAATGGGATTTCACCATTACGCTTTATTTATACATCACCATGTGGGAATAACCTAACCATAGTGAATTTAAACACCCAAGAATATGGCCTTCCAAAAAATTTTGGTTTATTGGTTATGATCATGATATGTGTTGTGTATAACCTTGTCGTGTGTTATTTCTAACTTGTGTAAAGGCTGCCATGATTCATGTTGATGTGTTAACTTGTATATGTTCTTGCTTTAACCTTGATTCATGGACAAATGATCACAAGTAGAGAAGAAGTGAACACCTAAACATTGAGCCATTGAAAAATAACTCATTTTGATGTCTCTGGGGTGGTTACAGTCGGAGAGATTGAGTCGTACCCTTGGTCATGACTTATAGCCTTCCCCTCTCTCCTTACATATGCTAGGTATTATGTTAGGTTATTATACTATCTACTATATGACAAATGCATCCTTTGGTCGTAACCATGCTTACGAGTTTTATACTAATCAACCGTATGGAGTGAAAACCTAACTAATATTATCTTTTTTGTTTATCGGTGGTCTATACAAGTTAGGTCACACATTTTACCCTTTGTATATGACTCAATTGTGTCTAGTCGTACCCTAACCAATGTGGTATGAGTTAGGTTACTACTCCTACCCTATGTCACAATTATCAAGTGAACCGTATGGGGGAGTCATACCCCTGCATAGTTAGACTTTCCAGCTTTTCATTAAGGATTTTTTGGTTATTTACCTTTCTTAAAACCCTAAGTCCTTGCACTATATAAGGCATGTTATCCACCTAGGTCTTTATTAAGACTTAAACATTATAAATACCCTAAAAGACTCTCTTAAGCTCATTCTTGGTAGATTGGAGGCTAGGGTTTTTCTAGTGTTGTCTTCTAGTGGCAAGAAGGAGTTCAGATTTTGATGTATCATTTTGTTTAAGGCATGTATCTCTTACCCTCTTTAAATAACTCTAAAACCATGTATTTTACACTTGGATTAGTAAGTGTACTTGGTGGTTTTGAATCTAATTAAAAGGGTGTTGTTACCTAACAATAAGTAATGATGATTCTTGCTTATACTTGTGTTAATATACGTTATTGGTGGTTTATTGCATATGTGGATGCTTTTCGTATGGTTTTTAACATGAAGGTCTTGAGTAACCCTAGTCTTGATGATAGCTACCATGAAAATGACTTTGTTACAAGTATGTACCAAAGGTATTTGTGAAAATGTCTAAGTGAATTGTCTAGTAGTATGTTGGTAATTTGTAGAGCTTGAGCAATGGCCTAATGAGTATAAATGATGTAATAATGACATTTTTGGGTTGATGGCTAATAAGAGGTTGAAACCCTAAACATAAAAATGAACTTTATATGTGTATTAAGTCTAAATATGGTAAGAAGGTGGTGTAAGCTTGATAATTAAATATGAAAGATTATGCGGGTCTTGGTGAATATAGATGTAATGAATGATGTATTATAGCAAGGCATTTGGCCTATTAACATGATGAGTGGTTGAATAGACTTGTGAAGGCCAAATGTGTATCTAGGGAAATTAGTGAATATAAAAGAGTCAAGATAATGTCTAAGTGGATGTGAATACTTGTAGATGGTTGATAAACACCTTGTTGGCCATGTATTGAGTCATAATGATTGTGAATTCTTGGAAATAGTTGATAAGAACTTTGTTAAGCATGTAATAGGTTAGCTTATGGTATTAATGGGGCAATATCCCCTTTGAGTATGAATATTTGTTAATTGGTATTGCATTGATGTGGCTAGCCATGAAATGTATTAATATAAGACCACGTTTATTTGACGGCTAAGAAGAGAGGTTCAATGCCCTATGGTTGAACTTAAAATTGTGTGTGCAACTAAAGGGTGGTAAGAGGTGTTAATGAATGATGAATATCTCCTTGAAGACCTTGTGGTCTTGTCTGGGTCTCGATTAACATGAATTGAATTGTGTGATGAAATGAGATAAGGCATCTTCCTATTGAATTGGTCGAGCAATAAAGGCTCTCATAAGGATCACGAGGCCATGATTAGTGTTGAATTAGCGAGCTAGATCCCTTGAATGTGTGGTATTGTCCTAATATGTTGAAAAGAATGATATGGATACCAATGCATGAACTAAGGGGTTAAGAGATTTAAGTTCCATAGCCAAACCAATATGATGGCTCATGAGTAAAGTTCCATTTTTTGATTAAACTTCCATGGACAAGCCAATATGATGGCTCGCGATTAATGTTCCATCTCGTGATTAAAGTTCCATGGACAAGACAATATGTTGGCTCATGATTAAAGTTTCATCTCTTGATTAAAGTTCCATGGCCAAGCCAATATAATGGCTCATGATTAAATTTCCATGGCCAATCCAATATGATGTCTCATGATTAAAGTTCAATTTTATGGTTAAAGTTCCAAGGCCAAGCAAATATGGTGGCTCGTGATTAAAGTTCCATCTTATGATTAAAGTTCCATGGCCAAGCCAATATTATGGCTCGTGATTAATGTTCCATCTCATTATTAAAGTTTTTTAGCCAATGAATATGATGGCTAGTGATTAAAGTTCCATCTCGTGATTAAAGTTCCATGACCAATAAAATATGATTATAGTTCCATGTCTAGTTGAATGTTTGATCATGTGATTAGAATTTCATGCCTACTTGATTGTGGATTATGGATGGAGCCTTTCTTTTGATAAATAACTATGTGGATATAGTCCCTTTTCTTAGTAAGTGTACCCATGGTTGGGATATTTTGTCTAGGAATATGTGTATATGGTTTAAGCTCTAATCCTAATGAGAGCGGTTTAATCCTATGAGTGGAATGCTAGAGTGTTCCACTTATTTTCTCATAATTGAATGATTTGAGAATGGATGCTAAGCCTTGTCCCCTTGTGTCCTAATGTGATTATTATTCAGTATATCTTTGTGTGTGAGTATAGGTTTGAGAAGGATGATGAGCCTTGATATCTCGATTTGCATATGATGTATCTATATGTATTAATACATGAAAGTAATAAAATATAATGTATTGACTTGTTAATTTGTTGATGATGTATTTTATCACTTGTCCCTGAGTTATATTATAGTGTTCCAACCGTTAACCATCTACGAATGCTACATCCCCATTTAATATAGTCCTCATAGCACCTTCTTCTTTGCTTACATAGTGATTAGATGATCGAGCAGATTAGTTCTTTGACTCGAAGTGGTGAGCTTCCTTACACCGAAAGACATCATCTCTTTGTCACCTATCTTTAGGTTTGGCTATAGTCGGGGGTTTGTCCCGACATATATATTTTCTCACTTTGTCTTATGTATAGAGGTGTTGTGAACAACGTGGAATTGGGTATAATTATTATTTCTATTATTATGAAATATAATGAAGACTTATGTTATTATTTCTACTATCTTAGCATATGACTTGGAGTCCCTTCAACTCCTATGTTATGATGAGGCGAGTAGGTTGGGTTATTGGGGCGACCTCCGATTCATGTGAGCTTGAGGTGCCCATATGACATGGCCCAAATGTTGTGTCATGTCATGAATGGTCCAGTCCACCTACACTTCAGCTTTCTAGTAAATAAGAGGAGTCTTGAATTATACAATAAGACAAAATCACCGAGTTCAAATACCCTTTTCTCAATTTACCTATCTTGGTACAACTTCATTCTTTCTTCGTATATATAGATATCTCATAAGCACATAGTTAGAATTCATCCAACTCATTTACACTACTCAACTTCAAGTTTGTTTCATCATGCCACTAAAAATTTAGGCTTTTCAACGCCTATAGTGCCTGTGCTCTAGTTCAACAAATAAGTCGCATACCTTGTCGTATCCAAATTTAAATGGGAAGGAACCTATGAGGGTCTTATAAGCTATCCAGTAAGACAATAATGAAACATCTAATTTCCTTGACCAGTCAGTTATGTTGGCATTCACAGTTTTCACCAATATGTACTTGATCTCATTTTTAAAGACCTTAACTTGCCTGCTTGTTTAAGGATGGTAAGGTGTTGACACCTTATGCCTCCGATTGCAAAAGTGAGACACACCATCACTGATAATTGTATGTGGAGTGACAAATTGAGAAAAGATATTTTCCTTCAAAAAAGTGGTGAAACTTCTAGCTTTATTGTCTGGAAGCGCAACAACCTCCAACCCATTTCGACACATAGTCAAATGCGACCACAATATACCTCATGCCATAGAAGCTCACAAATGGTCCCATGAAATCAATTCCCCGTACATCAAACAACTTCAAATCCAGAATAGGTGTCATGTAGAGTTCATGGCACCGTGTAATGTTGCCTTGATGCTGACATTGGGCATAGGCTTACGCAAAATCATGAGAATCCTTTTAAATTATATGCCAATAATAGCAAAATTGTAGAGTTTTATGGGGTTTGCGGGTACCACTATGATAACCCCAAATTGAAGAGAGCGACAAGCTTCTAGAATGCTCATCATCTCTACCTTTGGGATATATCTCCAAATCACACCATTTGTGAAAATCCTAAACTTATATGGCTCATTTCAAAAGAACTTCCTCACCTCATGCATAATTCTCCTTTGCCGATGGAAGGATAGATCTTTTGGGACAAGAGTACTTACCAAATAGTTGGCAAAATCAGAAAACTAGAAAATTAAGACTTGAGATGCAGATAATACCGGATCATCTAGAAAGGCATCATTGCTGCATCCTCAAGCCTGGATAAGTGATCTGCATCTTCTTTTTTTGTGCCTTTTCAATCCTTTACTTCAAAATCAGAATCTTCCAATAAGAGAACCCATCGAATAAATCTTGGTTTTGTATTTTTTTATATTAACTATCGCAAGGCTACATGATCTATGTGAACTATGACCTTCCTCCCAGTCAAATAGGATCAAGTTTTTCAAGGACCAAAACCACCGTAAGTAACAACTTCTCTGTAAACATATAATTTTTTGAGAGGGTTTAAAGCTTTGCTAGCATAGTAGATGGATAAAGGATCTTCTCTCTTTTTTGGCCTAGGGAAACACCCAAAGCCACACCACTAGCATAACAGATAACCTCAAAGGGTGTAGACCAGTTAAGGGACACTATGATAGGAGCCTAATTTAACTGCTCCTTAAGGTATTTGAAATCTTGGAGACATGAATCATCAAACACAACTTTCACCTCTGTCTCTAAAATCTTGCACAAAGGATTTACAATTTTAGAGAAGTCCTTGATGAACCTCCTAGAAAAGCATGCATGGCCCAAAAAACATCGTATGCCTCTAACTGAGACTAGCGGAGGTAATTTTTCACTCACCTAAATCTTAGCCTTTTCCACATTAATACCATGTTTAGAGATCTTTTGCTCGAGAATGATACCTTCTTTCACCATGAAGTGGTATTTTTCCCAATTCAGCACTAAGTTGCATTCTTTATATCTCTGTAGTGCACTAGCGAAAGGGAAAAAATAGACCTTGAATGAATCCCCAATGACTAAAATTTCATCCATAAATACCTTAATCTTGTCCTCCACCATGTTAGGGAATATGGAAATCATGCATCTCTGAAAGGTGGTAGGATGGGTTGATAACCCGAACAATATTCTCTTGAATGCAAAAGTCTTATAAGGGCAAGTAAAAGTCCTCTTTTCTTGGTCCTCAAGATAATTAGTGATTTTATTGTAATTCGAGTATTTAATAAGAAAATAATAGCAATCCTTGATTGCTAGTCGATCCAGTATCTGATCCATGAAAGGCATAGGGAAGTGTTCCTTTTGTTTCCAAGTGTTCAGCTTCCTGTAATCTATGCAAACTTTCCAACCGGTCATTGGTCTCATAGACACTAATTCATTCTTTTTATTGGGAATCACTGTGATTATCCCTTTCTTTGGCACACACATTAAACTGAGCTAACCCATTTATTTTCTACAAAGGAAAAACTACTCCAGCATAAAACCACTTGATTATTTCCTTCTTTACCACCTCCTACATAGTAGGGTTCAATCCTATTTGATGCTTAAAATTTGGGATACTGTCTGGCTCAAGATGTATCTTGTGTGTACATATTCCTGGTAGAATCCCCACAATGTCTACAATGGTCCACCCGATAGCTCTCTTAAATTTTTGTAACACATGTATCAAAGCTTCCAGTTGTGATCCTACTAAATCTTCTGCAATAATCACCGGTAAGGTATTGTTGGCCCCCAAGAATGAATAATGCAAATGAGATAGAGAGTTTCCAATTCCAATACCGGTGGCTCTGTAATGGATTGTTTTGCAGGAAGTATGGTTCTATTTTTTAAATCAAGATCTAGATTTTTAGGGGCATACTTGTAAGACATATTCATCTATCAGATCACTCTTAAAATTTATAATTACTGTTGTTAATGCTTCAACCCCTAATTTTCCTTCAATAGGCACACTTTCTAAAAACACATTATCATCACAAAATTTATCACCGCCATAACTCTCATATCATCTTGGAGTTGGACTTTCATACATATATAAAAAAAATATTTGCTCATTATTTAGTTTGAATGCGATGTCCTCCAAATTCATGTAAATCAACACCCGTACATTGCATAGGAAGGTTCTAACCATTATAATCAAATCTTAGGAATCCACTTTGCAGTCTAAAATCATAAAATCCACTGGATATAAAAAGGATGCCACCAGTACTTCTATGTCACATAAAATACCCACTTTCTTCTTTACAGATGAATCAACCATTAATAACCTTGCAGATGTAGGTTTGAGTTCTTCTATCCCCAATACCTTGTATATCAACAGTGGAATTAAATTGATGCCCACTCTCAAATCACATACAACCTATTTAATGTCAAAGGGCCCAATATAACACAGGCCAGTGACTGCTCCAGGTTCCTTTTTTTCTCTACTAGGGATAAAGAAGGAACTGCACTACAATGGTATTTCACATTATTAGGTCCATCATCACCCTAGTCCTTACTGTCATCACTCTCATAATCATCATCACTATATGTCAACTTCTCAAATTCTGCTATATAGATCTCATTCATCATAGTACTATCTTTCTTTGAATCTTCAGTGGTACGGAAAGGGAAATCATCAGTAAGGGTACCACTTTTAGTGGTAACGTCTTGCCAATGGCTTATAGTTGGTGGACTCTAAACTTTTCACTCAAAATGGTAACAAGATGCTTCTATTTTATCATAGAAGACATTTTCCTAAAACGTGTCTCTAAATATAAGATTACTATTGCATGGAAATCAACAGTCTGAGTCAAGCTTAAAATATCTGCTTTGATCTCTCTAAGTCTAGACTCTTGATTTTTTAGACCTTTGACCAGATTGGTCAACTTATCCTCCATTCTATATTTTGTATTCTGACTACCTGGGGGAATGTACCTATCTCTTTTCTCTCTATAGTCAGTCCTTTTTCTCCAGTCACCTTCTCGCTCTCGATTGTGGTCCCTATATCTATCGCCATAATAATTCTGACATTAATATCCTTATGCTTAATCTCATAAACCCACCAACTCATGATCAAGATTCTTGGATTACTCCTCCAAATCAGAATTATATGTTTTGGAAGCTAAACCCTGTGCTCCTACTGTATTCACTTGCTCAAAACTCGTTGTCGCAAACTGCTTTTCAAGTAATCAAGATCAGTGTTCACTAATGCAATTTCTTACGATACTCTTTTGTCACTGGAGTCACCAATATCATAAGTTCCAGAAGCCCTCTCAGCCTTCTTAGCTTTCCACCCTCGGTTAGTGAGAGAAATTTGGTCTAGAATATACAAGCTACCTTCCAGTGTAGTCTCATAAAAGCTCCTCCAGCTATGTTGTCTCCCATAGCTCTAGAACTGATGGTTAGGGCTCTATAGAATATCTTTAATAAGATCGTCCCTAAAATCCAATGGTTAGGCTCCATACTTAGATTTTTTTGAACCTAAACCAACTCGCATACATAGATTAAACTACAACTGCTTGAAATAATAAGTCACGTCCTTAAGTTGCAACATCCTGGATGGAGGAAAGAACTAGTTCAAGAACTGCCTTTGTAACTCATTCCACGTAGTGATAGATCTTCTTGGAAGTTCCCCTAACCATAAAGATGTTAAGGTAATAGTTCCTTTAATCAATTAATTCTTTCCCTATTAGGCTATTCAACTATTTTCATGCCATAGTATGCATTCTTGTGTAAAGTTCAGTCCATGTAGCAATTATAATTTCAATTATCTATTCATGGTTGAGCTCATAATTGTTCAGTGTAAAATCTGGACTTCCCCTATCCTTTTGGCTAAGTGAGTTTCATTTAGGGATGAATGGTCCCAAGGGGAGGATATTGTAATATCCCAAGTTTTAAGGTCTAGACCAACCAAAAGATAGACCATTGAATTAGCTTTCAATCGCCACTAGTCTCGCCTAAATCCAAGGCCATAATATAAGGTTATGGAAACTATTCTAAGTCACTGTCAAACTACTAATGACAATGATTTTAGCAGTGACCCAATGTCAGACATAATAATTTATATTGAAGAATTATTGTCACGACAATAAGGGACCAAATACTTTAGTCAAGTGATAACGAGTCCAGCATATGATTTTTCATCAGTCTAAATGAGTCATTAGGAAAGAGTCATTGTCATAAAAGTAAGGACTCAGGCTTAGGTCCTCAGGTCATAGCTCAAGGCCACGACTTGTGACTAGACCCAATAAGTCATTGCCTAAAGCATTACGACTGTTTCCCAAAAATTTTTGTATGTTTTAGGAAGGGAGTTTTGGTCTTTCATATTCTTTTAACTCCTAACCCATGTTGTTTATGCTCCTCCAAGGGTAGAATATAAGGATAAATTTCCCCCAAATCCCTCATTATCTCAAAATTCATCAAATAATTTGTTTTGTATAGAAAAAAGAAGCAACTTTTTTTCTCCAAAGGCAATATTAGCGTTCCTTACTCTAAGCACAAATCCCAAAGAGTTCATCAAAGATTTCATCTCCAAGAATGTGGGATTTCATCATTGGGTTACTTACACCCATTGAGTCCCAAATATTTCGTCAAACTCTAAAGTTCAATTCACCCTTTTTAGGGTTCCATTCCAATTATGAGCTTTTCTTAGAATTTCAGTCTATTTTGGTAATTAAACCATGATTACATGTTTTCCCATAGGTTTAGCATATTCTCATACTCATAAACATGATTTCCCTTTTTTATTGCTAAATCATTGAGTTTTGGTTTCAATTATGAAATTTTCTATTATGATCAACTTTTAATAGTATCATGTTCAGTTACATTAGTAATAGCTGGTAGGTTATGAACCCCCGATACCTATGGATTTATGCATATATCCATTTAAATGTCTTTGATCACTTTAGTATGTCCATTGTTGATATTTTAAAAATATAATCATAATGAGCGATCCAGTTTTCAGTGTCATTCAGTTGGGAGTAGTCCTTAATAGTAGTGACACTTGAGATCTTTAATAGTAGTCCTTATGTTCTAGAGCTATGGTGACACCATAGGTTATAGGGGGTTACCCGCCAGTTTAGGTGACACCCTTTTCCTTTAGGACATCAGTTTATTAGATCCATGCTAGCTAGTGTTCGTAACCTTGGAAAGGTACTGAATACCCATCCATCTAGGGTTATAGGTTGGAGTTTGATTTTCTTAGATAGGGGTATGTCAGTTATTTTCAGATTCCACAGTCCTTAGTTTATTTTTCATCTTCAGATTATGGATAACCCGGTATTCAGTTATTCAGTACCTGTTAATACTAGGTCTTTCATTCAATTTACCAAGTGTGATGCCTTTATGTTGATCTTAAACTAGTTAGTTTCCTATATCACATAATTATTACATTCAAATTACTGATCACATACTTTCTCCGTGCTATATTATCTCATCGTATAGATTCGAACGCTTGGTACCAAGATCACACTTAGTGCATTTTTGTACCATCAGCTGCAGTATTAGTAAGTCCTCATCATTTGAGGACTGGTTATTGGTTATTTATTTTAGTATTTTATTTAGTTTGAGTCAGTTAGAGATAGTTGGGGGCTTTTCCCAACAACTCTTATCAGTTATAGGCTTTCAGATAGACAAACAAGTATTTAGATTTTCATCTTGTTGAGTATTTCAGATAGTGTTAGTAATGATTCCATTATTATTTATTATTAGTTTATTTTTAGTTTATCTTGTCCCCAATATTTTGTTATTTTATTAGAATTCTAGTATTATGCTAGGTCATGGATTAGCTTGGGGCTACTTATTACTCTATGCAATATGTTATGACTAGAGGCAGTATCGAGATGTGACAATACAATAACACAAGTATTAATATTCTACTATCCAGATTTCATGCTAGACACTACAACAATTTTTTTTATGAGCAACAAATTGAACAACTTTGATACTTATTTCACCTTAAGTAAAACTTAAAGTATCAATATTATCAATACTCATAAAACATCATTAAAATACATGTGTTATCATACCAACAAGCGTATAAGGCCCATTCATGTATCTAGTAGTAATGCACAAAACAGTAAGAGAGAGTCAAGAAATTATATATGTTATGCTTGAAAGAGAAAAAATTGAAAGTATTTGGTGAATTAGGATAAGTGTGGCACGTTGATATTTGAGAGAAATTAGAGAGGGTCGCGCATTAGTGTTAAAAAAATAGAAGAGGATCGAGGATGTTTGTTTTAAAGAAAAGGTAGATTGGGTTATAACCCAAAGTTTCACATTAATTCGTGCCTAAAAGCCCTTCTCTATGGCACCCCTCTATCACGAGTCTTAAGTGCCATCACATGTGGATATAGTGAAGGCCTGCTATTTTGATCTTGGGGAACTTTAATTTCCTTCATATCACGACAATCAACTGGATAACAATCTCCTTCATTATGACCTTTATAAGGTGATGAGTGACAATTCTCAAGAACTTCTTTATCTTGGCATTCTAGAATGCATCTTTTAATAACTCAATTGGCACCTTACTTAAAAAAATCTGACTCATCCCATACATATGAGTGATAATTAAAGTACAACTTCTTCTTCTCTTGACTAGTCAGTTCCAGTGGATATACACCACTCACCAATAAGTTCACTATTTACGTGTACCATGGTAGATTTTCCCTATTTAGTGATAAGAGCTTTTCATTTGTAAACTGATCTCTAATACAACCATCTTTAACTACATGTGACTAATACTCTAGCCTTGTTAAATGGTCTGACACCTGATTCTGTATTCCCCTTCTATCTAAAACCTCAAGATCAAACTATTGCAGCAACAAAATCCATTTAATGAATGTAGGTTTGGAATCTTTGTTATTAAATAAGTACCTAAATTCATAATGATTAGTAGGACTATCACCTTAGTACCTAACAAATTGGATCCGAACTCGTCAAAAGCATAAACTAGAGCCAACATCTCCTTTTCAATCATCGTGTAATTCATTTATACAACATCTAAAGTTTATATAGAATACTATATAGAGTGCAGGAACTTTTCCTGCTGATGACCTAACACTGATCCTGCTGCTATGTCATTGGTGTCGCTTATTAACTCAAAAGGAGCTCCTAGTTAGTATCTATCAAGATGGCATCTTCTATCAACTCTTCATATAATTCATAAGATATGTTGATGAAATTGAACCCAAATTCAAAATTCACTTACTTTTCAAGAAATTTACACATAGGTCTTCACACCCTTGAGAAATCCTTAATAATTTTTTTGTGGAATCTGGCATGCCCAAGAAACCTGTGTATACCTTCAATTGACACTAGTGGTGGAAACTTTTCTACAACATCTACTTTTGATCAATATACCTATAGTCCTTTTTGAGACAGTTTTAGTTCAAGGCACTAAGGATGATGTCTTCCTTGACTAAAAAGTTATAGTTCACCCAGTTTAACTCCAAATTAACCTCCTCATATCTTGAAAGACCCTTGAGGAGGTTCTACAAACACACTTCAAATGAGTAACCAAAAATAAAAAAATCATCCATAACTACCTCAACAAAGTATTCCACCATGTCATAAAATATAGCCATCATGTAACGTTGGAAATTGGTTGGTGCATTACATTGTCCAAAGAGCATAGGCTTAAAGGTGTAAGTGTTATACAAACAAATGGATATGGTCTTTTATTAATCTTTTGGTACTATAGCTATCTAATTATAGCTAGAATATTTGTCAAAAAAATAATAATACTCCTATCCAGAAAGTTTGTTAAACATATAGTCTATGAATGGGATTGGGTAATAATCCTTACAAGTTGCATTTAGTTTCTTATAGTCTATGAAAATCCCCCACCCTATCACTGTACGAGTAGGGATCAACTCATCCGTATCATTATTTACCACCGTCATGCCTCTATTATTAGGGATAAAATGGATGGGGCTCACCTACTAACTCTGTAAAATATGGGACATATGACTGCATTGATTCACTAGATCACTTTCATTTTTACCACTTCTTTCATTTCTGTGTTTAGTCTTTCCTAGTATGCATACTTTGTTTGTACCCTTCTTTGATGAGTATTTTGTTTATGAAAAAGGCATGACTTATATCTTGGATGTTTGACATATTCCACCCAATAGCTTTCTTCGTCCTTTTAAGAACTCTAACACCTGTTTAATATGTATATCATATAGTCTTGCAGATAGAATAATAGGTAAGTTGTAGCTCCCCTTAAGAAAGCATACTTGAAGTGTAGGGGAAAATCCTTAAATCTAGTTTAAGAGATCTATCAATAGACGGATTAAGAGGAAGGCTAAGGGTCTATTTAGAGGCTCGAATCTGCCCTTCTAAATTGGGATGCTTGCCACATCAAGAAGTTGAACTGTCTCATTAGTGTCTGCACCTCCAAAGGTATCATGCCCCACGAAATCTCTTTCTAAGGGATCCTTAAAAGTAATAAGTGGAAGTTCTAAATCAAGATCTATCATTATAATAGTAGATAACTCCTTATAAATAGATAGCAAATTCATTCTTTACATACATCAAACACCTCAACTTTATCATGATCTTGCATAGTTAGATCCAGTATTTACATCTATTAAAGCACGCCAATATCCCAAAAATAGATGTCTTAAAATAAATGGGTCTTTTGGATCTACATCAAAATCCAATATCTATATGTAAAATATGTAATCCCACTTGTACCAATGCATTTTCAACTATTCCATCAAGTCTAAAAGTAAATGATCTGTCAACTTAGAAAATGATCGGTAAACTTCAAAATCACTATGGTGGGCCTATGACTTCCCAATATTATCCTCTTGAACAAAATGGAAAGCATAAGATTTATGATAGCCGAAGATTACGTAAGCCCCGAGCATTGATTGATTATCCAATGGTGATGTATATTGGTGGTCAAGTTTTGGTTTAATTGGAGACTTTGGAGTTGACATGGTTTAATGGTTTTGGTATGTCATAAAAAATAGACTTGCAAACTCTAATTTTGGTCTTACGATACCAATGATTAATGCCTAAACAAAAGACTCCTTGTTAAATTGTTGGAATATGTAAATGGTTTTAATATGGGCTTATGGAGGATCGAGCAGCAAAGCTGT
The DNA here is from genome assembly GCA_030864225.1 of Capsicum baccatum var. pendulum. Taxonomy (NCBI): domain Eukaryota; kingdom Viridiplantae; phylum Streptophyta; class Magnoliopsida; order Solanales; family Solanaceae; genus Capsicum; species Capsicum baccatum. Next base: position 169,819,620 of record CM061557.1, on the reverse strand, counting down.
AATACCCCGTCTTTATACCTAGCTTAAAAATTATCCCAAAAATGTTAAAAATTTGTTTTAAAGATGAATCCATATTTATACATGTGGTATTTTCAATATTTTCACTTTTTATCATGTGGGAAAGTGAATAATATTTCCATCGATATCAAATTCACGAAAATCTAACACCCAGGCGAAGAGTTAGAGCTACTTTAGTAAGACAGTGTGACACCTAAGCAATAAGCACGTCGCAGAGCTAGCTTAAATGGCAATTGTCAATTTCTAGTGTTGCTCCATGATAGTGGCACATCGCGCTAAATATTTAGGTCACAAACAAAGTGGCAACGTTATAGCTTCATCTCAATCCCCCATGCAATTTCCCATGTGTCACTTTACAGAGATACAGCGCGATAGTGCTGTGTCGCGCCAAGGATGAAAAATCAAGAAATGTTCACATAATTAAAATGCACATCCAAGGGTTAAAAGTGTTAATTTTTCACCCCTATATATATCTAATAACACATGATTCAGCCATAATTCACCCAAATATGTTGTTTCTCTCAAGTTTCTCTCAAGAACAAGCTAGGGTTTTCAATTGGGGATTCAAATCCAAGACTCAAATTCAATAATCTCTCCATCAATCTTCATAAAATCAATAACTAAGGGATGCACAATGTTCATTCATGGATTGCTTTCATCCATGAAGCCCAATAATCAAGTTTTAAATCTTGTATTGGGAATATTTTGTTGTGGGTTGATTATGTTCATGTGATTATGGTTGTATAATTCCCAATTTGTTATCCTTTTATGTTGTTCATGAACCTACGCTAGTATGTGGTCTGAAGCATGTGAAATTGAGTTGAAATATGGATTTTTGTTGTTTTAATTTGATGGTCATGCCTATGACCTAAGTCATGCATCCTAGGTGTTTGATAAAATTCCTAAGAGAATAGAAACTATACATTATAGCTTGATTGTGACCTAAGTGATGAATGCATGCTTTACCCTATGACTAAGAATGGGTTCCATGATATTGTGTGCATTATGAATGGTTGAGGGAATTTCCATGAGATTAGGGTGATGAAAGTATTACATGTTTATATGCAATTTCATTCATGTACAAGACTATGATAACTATGAGCTTTATGAAATACCCAAATTAATGTATTATGAATTTTTTATATTGTTCATGTGTTCTAGAAGTGTCATGTGTTGTCAGTTTCATGCTATCGAGTCCTGGGGGTACTTGTACCCAAAAATTTAGTTTTGTGCCTAGAGCCAGTATCCTATTTTCATGATACTCTCAGTCAAGACATGATTAAAAGAATTTAGTCAGTCACATGACTCAGGAAAATTTAGTAAAAGCAGTATTAGTTGAGTCTTACTCTATAATCTCAGTATTCCTAGAAATTTCAGTAACTTTTGTACTCTCCGTTAGTCCTCAAATCTCAGTAGCATTCCATTATTCAACGAAACTCAATGAACTCATTTTAGCTCTGCTAAACAATACCATTTCTATCAGTTCAGTTCAGTTAATCAGTTCAGTGTCTATTTAGTTAGGAGTAGGATTTAGCACCGGGAGAACCTAATGATGAGGAATCACCTGTTATTCAGTAGAGGGTGCAATCCTTGGAAGCAATCCTTATGTTCTAGTACTACATAGATAGTGTAGGTTGAGAAGAAGCCTACGCATTTAAGGATTTATACATCTTATTTATGTTACCTTCTAGGAGGGATTGACAGAAGAGCTCCCTATCATAGAGGGTATACTGACAGTTTGTCTTTACCCATGGTACGGTACTGATACCCTTCCAGCTGAGGTTATAGGTTGGACCTTACCAGTTTAGTTTTGGGGAATGTTGGTTAGATGTTTACCTCCTACAGTCTTAGTTTCTGATCTAGTCTAAAAAGTAGAACTAAGTTCAGATCTACAAATTTCAGGACTGTCAGACACAGTCAACTAGTACAGTACAAAACTCAACTAGTTCCATCAGTATAAGGCTGTCAGATATAGTCACTAATGTTATCAGTACTCACACTCAGTAATTATGTTATCACAAACTCAGTTAATAGTATATTAATTATACGAAACTCATGTTATCAGTACTCAGACTCAGGATAGTCAGATGCAGTCAATCAGACCAGTTCTTCATAATCAAAACTATCAAAAATAGTCTTTCCTCTTTTAGTAAAATAACATTAGTCTCTCAGTATACAGTACACTCAACTAATCAGTATCCCAGTATTAGTACTCAGATATCAGTAAATCCATATTTTTCAGAATTCATGAGTCAGTTATCACGATCTTAGTTATAGGTATGTAATCATGTATGTATTATCACATTCATGTTATACAATCAGTTATTATTGTTCATGCATATGAACCTTTTTATTTAGCCTACCTCACTTGCATACCAGTATATTCAACGTACTAACGCATTTGTGCTGTAGTGTTTTATACCATAGGTTTAGAAGCATGAGTTTCCAAGCATCCTTAATAGATCAGACGTTCAGCAGCCAGACTAGCAGTAAGTCTTCATCATTCGATGATAGCATAATTATTTTATTATTTTATTATTTTTGTAAGTTGGAGTTCGTTAGGGATATGTCCCATCAACTCCATAATTTTTAGATAGTTTAGAGGCTTTCAGACTACAACATGTTTCAAAAAGTTTATTTCAGTTTTGGGTATTGTTATACCCCATTATAGACATTGTTTTATATACATTATTAGTTTAGTTTTGAACCTTATGGCCTTACAACTTATATTCTACATATTTATAGTATATTATTCAGTACTCAGTTACAAATATCAATCATGGGTTTGCTTATGGTCCCTTGGGGTCATGACCACCATGTAACGTTCTTGGTACCTGATTTGGGGAGTTACAAACTTGGTATCAAAGACAAAGGTTCAACAGTGTCCTAGGAAGTCTAAACAACTGCATATAGTAAAGTCTTATGCATGGGTGTGTTGTGCTCCACACTTATGTGCAGGAGGATATGAGATGTTTTAGGAATAGTTTCCCTTCTTTCATGTCTCAGATTGTGCTATAGAAAAGTTCTCTAAGAAAATTAAGTAGATTCTCCTCCTAATTCACTCATGTAAACTTCACCTTACTTGCAAGGTAAAAGAAATAATGAAGCTCAAAGTCCTATACATAGGGCTTTCTCAAATAGTCCCCGCAGATAATTAGTATGGGATTGGCCACAAGCTCAAAAGTATCTCATCAGTTCAGTTATGTTCCAGAGATGTACAGCTCTTATTCATGATCGTGAGAACTCATATGTCATCATATCCCTTCTCAGAATTCTATGATAGCATATGACCTAGAGTTAGAAGCATGAACTCAGAAGTTTGGCAGTAGTAGAGTTGGAATAACATTATCTAGGTTGAACATATTATGTATTTATGGAGATAGTCATACCAAGGTAAACCAGTAGTCTTGAACAATGCAAGAAAGAATCTAAGATTATTGATTTGAAGTTAAGTATGGAGGTGTAGATGTGAATTAGGAGATGTAATATTAGTAGTATATAAAGAAATAGAACCAGATGATGTGTTTAGTAAGGCAAGCATGTGTTGAACAAAGTGTAAGTATGTGATGATGATTGCGATTCAGTTTAGAGTTTAGTAAAGTATTTACAGACTTATGATGATGTCTTAAAGCCAAAAGGGAGATGATATATCAATTGACCAATTAATGCCCCCAGATTCTAGTAGTAGTGCCAGTACGTATAGAAAAGTAGTAAGGGAAGATGATTGCTGACCTATCCTTATCTCATTGTAAAGTTTGGTACTTCAGTCAGTATAATGCCTACATATGCCTCACATCTCAGTTCTATGAACACAACGTATATTTATATTCTTTCCATAGAATCATGTACGATTCCAGTTCCCAGCATAAGGAGTTCAGTTCTATTCCCCTTAGTAATGCAAATCATGTCCCATAAATGCATAAAACTCAAAACTCCAGTCATTTAGCTCATGACTCATGTACTCATGTCATACTTTACAGTATCCTCAGCCTCCATGGCTCATGCTACGCCTCTACTGATCAGTTAAATTCAGACTATATTATGCATATCCTCAGTTTAGACCTCTTAGTGAATCTATAATATTTATATTCTATTCCTCAGGATTCAGTCAAGTGTAAAGTTTAGTTAGTGTCCATTCATGCTTCATGTCCTCCTGATTTAACCCTTCAGTGAGCTCTCTTTGTGAAAATAGTATAGTGATGGGCAGTTGCTTAGAAGGAGAGAGTGGATGTTTTATGTTAAGACAAGATTATGCATGCTTATTTTACATGAGGGTGTGGTGATGAAGATAGGCTTGAATTTCATGTTAGTGTGCCAGTAAAGGGATAGCAAGAGGTTGTAATTAGAAGTTTGGTAATTATAGAGTGTGAGTAAGAGTATACATTTTAATTCTCTACTATTGTTGGTCTTTACTGCAAGGCTATCCAAAAACTCAGTAACCATGTTAGTTAAAATTTCAGTTACCAGAACTCATTATTCAATTCTAGTATAAGTCTCAGTTACAGTCTTAGTTATAGTCTCAGTCACAGTCTCATTCTAGTAATCAGATCAACAACTTAATTCAGTTTTAGGTTTGCTTGACCATAGTGTACAAGTCTACAGACTATTCAAAAATTGTATTATACGCCTTGGTCTTGCATTATCAAATAATACCATCTTCATGAATTCATGCTCAGTTACCTCATGTTACCTAGTTAGCCATTACTTTCTATGTATAATACTTTATAGTCTCAGTCCAGCTATTTAGACCAAGTATAGTTCAATCTTACACGTCTAATATTCAGCTATCAGATACCCAGTTAATCAGATAAGTTATCATATTTATGCATATGTGTTCAACACCCATGTGTCTCTTTTTAGTAATATTAGTTGCAGTGCAAGAGGCTTAGTTATTTCATCTTAAAGTGTGTTCGTAGGCCTCAACTTATCTTACAAAACTTTAGCTATGTGATGATTTTCTTATTTAGCTATCTTGTTTAGAAAAGGACAAGATTTCCTTATGCCCTAAGGCCACTAGAACTCTATATAAAGAGTGCTAAAGAAAGGCTCTAATCAACTGTAAGTTTTCATCATGAGTTAGTCCATAAAACTAGAAAGTCAGTCTGTCGGTTAGATGGATAAGTTCACATGGTTTGGGTTTCCATCCCTTCCATCTAGATGTGCTATCTTAAGCCTCATGAATGTAACCATTTTAAGATGAACCAATTAAGAAGTGCAATATCATCCCAGTTCATGTATCATGCCTCAGCTTTAGATCCCAAAAATTCAGTTCAGCAACTCGGCCAAGTCAGTATTCTTCGAGGGACGTAGTGTCTAAAGGGGGAGATACACTATGAATCCCCAAACTTTCATGAAAAGAACATTTCATTCTTTCTTCTTATAATGAATCCAGTTTAGGAGTAGGGGGTACTCATAAGTTGACCCCCAAGTTTCTATCTCAGCCGTGAGCCATGTATTTAGGGGCTAAGTTTACATCACAATATTTATCTCATGTGTCATGTTCTAGAACCAGTTATGTTCTCATGTTTTTTCTCATGCATATTTAGTAATTAATCTCAGACTTAGCCCAAGGTAATAGCTTTCCTCAAGCTTATCCAGTTTCGTGTTCAGGTTTTAGTTAAAAATATGGTATTTAGTTATATTCTTAGTTTTGATTTCAAACTTGGTATCTTTACCCTTACATGTTCAATCACATGTTCATGAGTCTGTTCAGTCATATATTCATGCATCAGATATGCATGATCAACTTATCAATACTTTCAGTCATACATTCATGTATCAGCTCAGTCATGAAATCATGCATCAAATATGCAAGCACAGTATGAATCTCAGTAATGTCAGACAGGTTGTCTTGTTTCCATTGTTCATGTTCATTATGAACTTTATTTTATCATTCCTACCATTTTAATTAGTCTCATTCGAGTATGAATGATCCCAAAGGGGTGATATTGTAATACGTTGTATTTCTACCTAGCTTAAAAATCATACCAGAAATGTTAAAAACTTGTTTTAAAGAAAAATCCACTTTTATACATGTGGTATTTTCAATATTTTCAATTTTTATCATGTGGAAAATTGAATAATCCATCCATCGATACCAAACTTACTCAAATCCGACACCCGGGAGAAGAGTTAGAGCCATTTTAGTAAGACAGTGTGCCACTTGAGCCATCAATGCATCACAGAGCCAAGTTAAATAGAAATTATCAATTTAGAGTATTGCTCTGTGATAGTGGAACATCGCGCCAAACTTTTGGGTTGCAAAAAAAGTTGCAACGCGATAGCTCCGCATTGCGCCACCATGCAATTTCCCATTTGTCACTTCCAGAGACATGGCGCGATAGCTCCGCATTGTGCCACCATGCAATTTCCCATTTGTCACTTCTAGAGACATGGCGCGATAGCACCACATCGCGCTAAGGATGAAAATTGAGAAATGTTCACAAAATTAAAATATGCGTCCAAGGGTTAAAAGGGTCAATTTCTAACCTATATATATACCCAATAACATGTTATTCAGCCATAATTCACCCAAAATATATTGTTTCTCTCAAGTTTCTCTCAAGAACAAGCTAGGGTTTTCAATTGGTGATTCAAATCCAAGACTCAAATTCAAGAATCTCTTCGTCAATCTTCATAGAATCAAGAACTAAGGTATGCACAGTGTTTATTCATGGATTTCTTTGATCCATGAAGCCCAAGAATCAAGTTTTAAATCTTGTATTGTGAATATTTTATTGTGGGTTGATTATGTTCATCTGATTATGGTTGTATGATTCCAAATTTGGAATCCTTATGTGTTGTTTATGAACCTATGCTAGTGTTTGGCCTGAAGCATGTGAAATTAAGTTGAAATATGGAGTTTTGTTGTATTAATTTGATGGTCATTCCTCTGCCCTAAGTCATGCATCCTAGATGTTTTCTAAAATACCTAAGAGAATAGAAATTATGCATTATAGCTTAATTTTGACCCAAGTGATGAATGCATGATTTACCCTATGACTAAGAATGACTTCCATGATATTGTGTGCGTTATGAATGGTTGAGGGAATATCCATGAGATTAGGGTGATGAAAGTATGATATGTTTATATACAATTCCATTCATGTACAAGACTATGATAACCATGAGCTTCATGAAATCCCTGAATTAATGTATTATGAATTTTTTATATTGGTCATGTGTTCAAGAAGTGTCATGTCCTGTTAGTTTCATGCTATCAAGTCCTGGGGGTAATTATACCTAAAAATTTAGTTGTGTCCCTAGAGCCAGTGTCCTAGTTTCATGACTCTCAGTCAAGCCATGAATAGTAGAATTCAGTCAGTGACATGACTTAGGAAAACTTAGTAAACTCAGTATCAGTCCAGTCTTACTCAGTGATCTCAGTATTCTTATAAATCTTACTAACTTTAGTACTCTCCATCAGTTCTCAGATCTCAGTAGTATTTCGTCAGTCAACAAAACTCAGTGACTCAGTTTAGCACCGCTAAACAATACCATTAATATTAGTTTACTTTAGTTAATCAGTTCAGTGTCTATTGAGTTGGGAGTAGGATTCAGCACCCAGTGAACCCAAGGATGGGGTCTCACCTGTTATTCAGTGGAGTGTGCGATCCTTAGAAGCAATCCTTGTGTTCCATAACCACATAGCTAGAGTATGTTGCGATGTACCCTATGCATTTAGGGATTTATACATCTTATTTGGGTTACCTACCAGGAGGGGTTGACGGAAGAGCTCCCAGTCAGAGAGGGTATACTCATAACTTGTCTTTACCCGTGGCATGACACTAACATACTTCCAGTTAGGCTTATAGGTTGGACCCCACCAGTTCAGTTTTGGGGAATGTTGATTAGATGATTACCTTCCACAGTCTTAGTTTTAGATCCAGTCTCAGCAATAGAACTCAGTTCAGTTCTACAGATTTCAAGACTGTCAGACACAGTCAACTCAGTAAAGTACAAAACTCAGCTAGTTCCATCAGTATCAAGACTGTCAGATAGAGTCACTCATGTTATCAGTATTCATACTCAGTAATCATGTTATCATAAACTCAGTTAATGGTGTATTAATTATACAAAACTCATGTTATCAGTATTCAATCTCAGGACTGTCAGATGCAGTCAATCAGACCAGTTCTTCATAATCAGAACTGTCAAAAACAATCTTTCCTCTATTAGTAAAATAAAATCAGTCTCTTAGTATTCAGTAGACTTAGTCATTCAGTATCCCAGTATTAGTAATTAGATATCAGAAAATCTATATTTTTAGAATTCATGAGTCAGCGTTATCATGATCTCAGTTATAGTTATGTATTCATATATGTATCTCACATTCATGTTATACAGTCAGTTATTATTATTCATGCATATGAACCATTGCATTTATCCTACCTCACTTGCATACCAGTACATTCAACGTACTGACGCATTTGTACTATGGTGTTTTATACCATAGGTTTAGAAGCACGAGTTCTTGAGCATCCTTAGCAGTGAGTTCTCATTATTCGAGAAAAGCATGATTATTTTATTACTTTATTATTTAAATAGTTTAGTGTTAGTTGGGGACATGTCCCATCAACTCCATAGTTTTTAGACAATTTAGAGGCTTTCAGACTATAACATATTTCAAACAGATTATGTAAGTTTTGGGTATTGTTATACTCCATTACAGACATTATTTTATTTTCAGTATTTGTTCAGTTTTGAACCTTATGGCCTTATAACTTATATTCTACATATTATAACATATTATTCAGTGCTCAGCTATAGATATATGTCATGGGTTAGCTTTTAGTCCCTTGGGGTCATGAACATCATGTAACATTCTGGGTACCAGATTTGGGGTGTTACAAAGTGATGGAAAGTAGGGGTCCCGAGGGGACCGACACTGGAAACTCACATTTTCCGATGTGAGGTTTGGTTATGGTGACTATGTGCATGATATCACACTTTATATTCTGGGAGATGTACTAGTCATCTCAAATTTTTTTCTTCAGTCATGTGGCTAACACACACTGGGTCTCTTTCAATAGAGGGAGTTGAACCCATATAGCTTGTGGGTGGTTTAAGCATGATCAATCTACTTTGACAAGGTTAAGATTTTAAATACATTCTAAACCTAGTTCCCTATCCTGGCATGATCTATATCTGTATCTATGTGATTGCATGTGGTTATTTACTTTGGTTTTGAATTACTGGCACTATTTTATCTTATTCCTGAGTACATTCTAGATCTTCGAGCACTGTATCCCATACTATATAGAAACTAGCCATACTACTATTTCTCCTACTTGGTAACTTAGATTCAGGGACAACTTTGAGTTAGATTGAAGTGGTGAGCTTCCATACTCCGAAAGGCTCTATTACATGCTATGAATTTCTTTTATTTTTATTATTTCTTTGGTTTGGTTATTGCTATGGTTGGGGGCATATCCCAATTGGATGTTATTAATTCTGGATAGAGGCTTTTTCAGAAAACTATGGGCATGGGCTATGCCAGTATTGGTGTCAGCCTTGGTATTAGTATTGGCAAAATTCAGATATTTGATTAAGGTTGTTGGATTAAGATTATAGATTTTACTTAATGTTTTTAAATTATTCTTGTTTTATCTTATTATATGTTTAGAATTCATCTGACATAGGGTGCAGGGTATTTATGGTTAGGTAGTGGGGGTGGTCTTCGGTCTTGGTTGGACTTAAGATGCCCGATATGGCTAGGCCCTAGTTTGGGTCATGTTGCATTGGTATCATAGCACCAAGTTCATGGTAAATATGGTGTACGACAAATCTATATTGAGTAGAGTCACTTTTAATGGTATGTATCATACAACACTCATAAGGGATAGGCTACGAGGCATTCAGGAAGGTTTCTCTATCTTGTGTTCTATTTTCAAGCTGTAGAGACTATGATCCTAAAATTTTCTCTATTCTTTGTTTGTTTTCCTTTTATATCATGCCCCCTCGATGATCTTAAGCTCATGGAAACTCGTCTATCTTACTTGAGGACATGTTGATGGGAAATATCCTACTTTTGGGGTTCAGACCTAGTCTAGAGGTCCAGCTCCTTATTGTCCTCCTAGAGTTCCGTCGATTCCCTTTAGTCCTTTTCGAGCTCCTCAGGATGATATGATGAATTCTAAGTTTTGTAAGTCTATTCATTTGTTGGAATAGTTTTTAGCCTCTCAGCATGAGAATGGTTCTTTTGTTACTCCAATTTTTTAGGCCACAAGGGATATCAAGTTTATGAGGTTGAACCCTATTGTGTTCACTGGTGTTAAGGTTGAGGAGGATCCTCAAGATTTTATGGATGAGATGGAAAATATATTTTATATTATGCATGCCATCAATGTGGAGGGTTTGCAATTTGCTACCTACCAACTGAAAGACGTAGCATACCAATGGTATAAGGAATGGGAACAATCAAGGGGTGACGATGTTAAGTCATCCCTATAGGATGATTTTTCTAGTGGTTTTTTGGAACGCTTATTTTGTCAGGAGTTAAGAGAAGCAAAGGTGGAAGGTTTTGTCAACCTAAATCAAGGTAAGATGTCAATCAAGGAGTATTTCTTGAATTTTCACCACTTATGTTGGTATTATTCAGAGTTTGTTTTTAGCTTGAGGGATAGAATGAGGAAGTTCACTTTTGGATTTTCCTAAGACTTAATTTTGGAGAGTAAGTATGCCTTTTTGAACAAGGATATGTATAGCTCCAGGTTGGTTAGGTACATCCAACAGGTAGAGGAAGAGAAGATCAAGCAAGTAGAGTTTTAGGAAAGGCAAAAAAATATATTTAGATATTCTGAGCAAGGTGTTGGCCAACAGCAGAGTGGCAACGATGGTGGGAAATAGCCCAAGAAGAAGTGGGGAAATTCTAGGTTGTACTCGATGGCTAGTTCTCCCTACCCAAAGTCATCAGGCTTCAGATGTTTTTAGAGCAGCAACAATTATAAGGCATAGGGTGCCCAATCTTAGGCTAGTGGGGCCCAGTTAGATCCATCTTATTTTCCCTGTAGATTTTGTGGTAGATTGTATCGTGGTTACTATGATGAGTGAAAGGAAAAGTGTTTCATCCATGGTAAGCCAGGGTACTTGATTAGAAGTTGTGTTGTTGGTAAGGTTGCTTGTAGGGAAAACGAGGTTCTTGTTGCCTCTTCTTCAGCTCCAAGACCAAAGGGTGCACCATCTACTTTTGCCACTGGTCGAAATTGACTCTATGCTCTCACTACTAGTCAAGAGTCTGAGGCATCACCTAATGTCGTTACTGGTAGGTTGAAAATCCTTTTTCGTGATTTGTCCTATTTACTTGATCCTGGTTCCACTCTTTTTTATGTGACCCCATTTGTGGCTGTGTATTTTAGTTTTGGTCCTAAGTATATTTCAGACCTTTTTTCTACCTCTACCCTGGTGGGTAACTCTGTGGTGGCTAGAAATTTCTACAGGGGTTGTTTGGTGTCAGTGGGTAGATGAGAAATCTTGGTGGATCTATTTGAATTAGACATGGTCAATTTTGATGTCATATTGGGGATGGATTGTTTGCACTCGTGCTATGCTTATTTAGAGTGTCGAACCTGTAAAGTCATATTTAAATTCCCTAATTAGCCAGTTATTAAATGGGAGGGTGGTTCCCTAGCCCCTAAATGGAAGTTCATATCGTATCTTAGAGCTTGGAGATTGATATCCAGGGGATGTTTCTATCATATAGTCTAGGATAAATATTATAAATCAGAGGGTCCTTCTTTGCATTCCATCCTCATGGTGAATAAATTTCCTAAGGTCTTCCCTGATGACCTTCCTGGTGTACCTCCTAATAAGGTGATTGATTTTGGGATTAATCTTGTTCTAGACACTATCCAATTTCTATTCCTTTATATAGAATGGCTCTGGCTGAGTTAAAGGAGCTTAAGGAGAAACTAAAGGATCCTTTAAACAAGGGTTTCATCTATCCTAGTATGTTTTCAAAGGGTGCATCGACTTTAGTCATGCATAAGTAGGATGGTTCCCTTCAGATGTGTATTGACTATTGGTAGTTGTATAAGGTGACAGTAAAGAATAGTACTCTTATTTTAAAGAGAGATGATTTGTTTGATCAGTAGCAGGGTGCTAAATTTTTCTCTAAGATTTATCATCAGTCTGGGTATCATTAGTTAAAGATAAAGGAGGTGGATATACCTAAGAATGGCTTTTGTACCTGGTATGGGCATTTTGAGTTTCTGTTTATAACTTTTGTGTTGACCAATGCCCCGATGACATTCATGGATTTGATGAATAGAGTCTTTTGGCAATTTCTAGATTTGTTTATCATTGTGTTCCTTGACAATATTTTTTGTATTCTAAGAGTGAGGTGGATCATGGTAATTACCTCTGCATAGTGTTACAGACCCTAATGGAGAAACAATAATTGTATGCCAAATTTTTTAAATGTAAGTTCTGGTCGAACGCTGTCACTTTTTTGAGTCATGTTATTTCTATAGAGGGGATCATACAAGGACCCACAGAAAGTTACAGTGATTAAAAAGTGACATAGACCCATGACACCAACTGATATTTGAAGCTTCTTGGGATTAGCTGGTTACTATAGGAGGTTTGTGGAAAGTTTTTCTTATATAGCTGCCTCATTTACAAAGTTAACTCAAAAAAAGTGAAGTTCTTGTGGTCGGATGCTTGTGAGAGTAGTTGTGAAAAGCTGAAGGATAAGGTAACTTTAGCTCAAATGTTGACTTTCCCTAAAGGCACTTATGGATTTGTGGTCTATTATGATACATACTATGTGGGGATTGGTTGCATGTTGATGCAGCATGGCAAGGTGATAGATTACACTTCTAGACAGTTGAAGGTGCATAAGAAGAATTACCCGACTCATGACTTGGCATTGTTTGTTGTAGTTTTTGTGTTGAAGAACTATTGTAACTATATATATGGCGTGCATATGGATATCTTTTTTGGTCATAATATCTTGCAATATGTGTTTACTCAGAAAGAGCTGAACCTCAGGCAAAGGAGATGGCTTGAGCTTCTCAAGGATTATGATGAGTCTTTACTATCATCCAGGTAAAGCTAATGTAGTTGGTGATGCTCTTCGCAGGTTATCCAGGGGAATTCTATCTCATATGGATGAGGGGAAGCAGTATTTGCTGAAAGATATTCACCATTTGGCGAACCTTGGAGTTTGTCTCTTGGACTCTTAAGATGGTGGTGTGGTTGTGCAAGAGACTGCACAGTCGTCTCTTGGTGCTGAAGTAAAATAGAAGAAAGTGTTGAATCTTGTCTTGATGAGGATCGAAGGTTATATAGGTGTGCAAAAGGTGATGGCCTTTGAGATTAATGGTGATGGTACCTTGCAGTACCAATGGAGGTTATGTGTTCCCGATGTAGATGGGTTATGGGAGAGGATCTTCGCTGAGGCGTATAATTCATGCTATGCTATTAATCCGGGTTTGAAGATAATGTATCATGACCTAAAGTAGATGTATTGGTGGAACAATATGAAGCAGGATGTGGCTAGTTTTGTGGCTAAATGCATGGTGTGCCAACAATTTAAGGTTGAACATATGAGGCTCCGAGGATTTGTTAGCCTCCTATGTTTAGGTTTTAATAATAACAAACTAATGAGTGGATCTTTGTAGGAAAATTAGATGTCTGCCAATGATAAAAAGATGTCTTAGGTAAGAATAGAATGGTGTAAAATCATTAGCCACAACATCCAAGTGGATCATTCAAAACAAGAATAAAAGGAGGAGCAACCTGACAAAAATGATAGTGACGACTACTAATGTTGGAAGGATAAAGGAAGCCGGCTCCAGAAATGGAAGGACATCAATTCATGATTCACACAATCTAAGAAAATCAATCAAAATAAGAATAAGGGATGGAGAATCTCATTCCCACAATAAATCTCAAATTAGATCAATCACAGCTAATTAAGAGGGAGAAAAGATCAGAAACACTTGGAAAAGTATCAATCACTACAACACCAAAAGAAAGAAAATGTCACGGACATATCTGATAGATGTGGGTAAAATCTGTATATTGATATATCTGATATGGAAATATCATACAGCTACATTCCTCAATCAAGGAATCAATTCAAATCCTTGATTGATAAGAAATCTCTTGGGTTTCCTTATGAAGAGTAGGATCCGAAGATTATAAAAGAAGAAGACTGAAGACAAACATAGGTTACGCAACTTCAAAGAAGAATATAAAACTTTCTCAAAGTCTTTGTAACTTTTAGTTTACAATTTTTATATAAAGAGTAAGATCGAGTCAACTTTGTAACATTAACTAAAGTTGTGTCATAAGATTTGAAGTGAAAAATAAGCCTTCAAAACTTGTTTCCCATCATTGTACTCGAGGCCGACACTGAACGATCTAAGGAAACTTTGAAACCCAAGGGGACTGGAAGTAGGCACCACATTGGTGTTTCGAACCTGGATAAATTTTTGTGTCTTTACTTTATGTTCAATTATTTATTTGCTTAATTGTTTTAAATCTAATATGTCTTGTGAAATGTACTGATCTGCAGGCAAGTCGATGGTGAAGAGTCAGTAGTCAACTCACAAATTTTTTTAATTCAACCCCTTTTAAATTTCAATTAGTATCAGAGCAGGTCACACCAACAATATTGCCAAAATGCAAGTGAGCAAATATCAAATGGAAAATTATCAAATTCTCGGTGCTCTCCTCCAGGATGGTCACTCCTCCACAAGACCACCATACTTTAATGGACAACCCTAATCTAACTGGAAGAATAGGTTCAAAATCTTTGTCCAATCAAATAAATTCCAATCCTGGGCCATCATCAAGAAGGGTCCAAAGTTGATTCCAAGACACAAGGAGAAGCCAAAGGACAAAGACAAATAGTAGTACTGGTATATGATACCTTGGAAGTTTTGAGGTCACAAAAGAAAAACAAGAGGTAATCCAAACTATTGCACGTGCTATAAGTTTGCTTCTTTCTGCAGTTAGTGGAGAAGAATACAACAAGATATCAAATTTAGAAACTACAAAAAGAAATATGGGACAAATTAGAGGTAACCTATGAAGGAACCACCAAATTCAAAAAGTCAAAAATTGTCTCCCTGGTAAATGAATTCGACCTATTCAAGATGGAAGAGAATGAGAACATTGAAACAATGTTTTCCAGATTCAGTAAAATAATATGCAAACTGAAATCATTCCAGATGATCTATCCACATAAGTTGCAAGTCTAGAAGTTAGTATAAAGTATTCCAAAGATTTGGGATACTATGGCTTCCAATTTGGAAGGAGAGGATCCACACGACATGACATATGACAAACTACGAGGTAACATCATTACATATGAAAGAAATTATATCACTAGGTACCACAAGGATGAAAAGAAGAAACCGGTAGCCTTTAATGCTTCTCCAACCAAAAAAGAGGAAATTCTAGAAGATACTAATAGAAAAGGCATGGCCCTCATTAATCGTGGAGTAATGCATATCATGAAATAGATACAACAAATATCCCAAGGATCCAAAAATAATGACTCCACTAGAAATGATGAATGTTGTTATCGCTTTGGAAGGCCTGGCCATTTCAAACAAAATTTTCCAGAGTTAAGAAAAAGAACACCTAGAAAGAATAAAAACTTTTTAGCCTGGAGTGATAAAGATGAATCTAAAGAAGATGTAGAATTTGTCAATATATGCTTCATGGCAATAAGTGATCCTAGAGAGGTAAGACTTCACGACTATTATAACTATAATATTATTTAATATAATTTAGATATGATAACCGACGAGCTTCAAAAATTCATAGATGAATTTAATATGATTGCCCTAGAGAAGAAAGGTTGTGAAGCATGAATTAAATGAAAACTCAAAGAGCAGCGAAGAAACTATCAAATAAAAATCAAAGCATGTCAAATTGAAATTGACTTGCTTCATGAAGATCTTGATGATGTAAAAAAATTTAAAAAGTTTCAAGAAATCCCTAGCTATAGTTTTGAAAGATCAAATTCTTTTAGAAACAACTCAAGTTCCTCACTGGGATCATTAAAATCAGCCAAGACCTCTTTTTCCTCTTGAGGACCGTTCTGCTCTATCTGCAAAAAAAAGGGCATTAACCCTATAGATACAGGCAAAATCTTGGCAGCACATGGGTTTGAAAACCTAAAGAAAGAACCTTTAATCCATAAGGACTCATAAATACTTGGGTACCTAAGAATAATTATTCTTTTTGTTTTGCAGGAACACGTCTGCAAAAAACTATAAAAAAAAATATGGGTCCTTGGTGAAAGGTGTTCCAGATACAAGACTAGAAAGAAATTTCTTCTAATTTGAAGAATATAAGTGAAGGATAAGTCAAATTCACTGGCAACGCTAGGGAAAATGTCATCAAAGTTGTCTCTATAAAGCTCAGCTTCTCATATGAATCTAATAATGTATATCTAGTAGACTGAATCAAGTATAACTCACTCAGCATCAGTCACCTGTGTGATGACGGGCTTGGAATTTCCTTCAAACTGAAAAAAGTTCCATCAAAAATAACAAAAATAGTATCGCTCTCATCGATGAATGCCAAGAATGGTGTAGTAAAGCCAAATATTAGTCTTTCTAGGAAACTAGCAGGATCTTAGAGTTAAAACATAATATCCCATATAATATTTGGGAAGAAAAAATTAGTGCAAAATGTCACATCATCAAAAAATGCTTTATCCATAACAATGGCAAGAATAAATTAAAAAAAACTTGTGATGAAGGTATTTTCCTTGGTACTCTCTCAACTTATTGTGCCTATAGAGCTTATGATAAAAGAGCCTTATGTGTTAAAAAACCTATGCACATTAAGTTTAATGAATCTAATCACCCCCTTATGAGTTTAAGTAATCAATAAGAATAGGTTGGCAACATACAATATGAAGAAAATGCTCGCACAACCTCTGAGCCATCATATGACGAGTCGACTATAACACCTTTAAAGTCGACTTTAATATCAAAAATGGTAAAACTAAATTTTCTAAGGAAATAAAGACACGATCCTACCATTCCAAATGATTTTATCCTTAAAATATAAATGACGGAGGTGTAAACAAAAGCATCAATGAGAAAACAAGCGTCGGTTGCCCTAGGATCTCTAACTGTGTATAGAAGGTACGAAACAAAGACTAACATGTTGCTCAAGGCTATTCCCACAAAGAATGTATGGACTACGATTAATCCTTTGTCCCCATTAAAAGGTTAGAAGCAATTTGAAAGATTATTAACAGTTGCTGCCTTTAAATGTTTTAAGTTGTTTTAAATGGGTTTTTTCATGAAGAAGTCTTCATAAGACAACTTCCAGGATTTGAAGATCTTTCATATACAAAACCATGTTTTCAAACTGTCAAATCACTCCACAGTCTCAAATGAGCTCCAAATGCTTGGTATGAGAAATTGAGTGCTTCCTTACTAAACGACAATTTTCAAAAAAGTAAAATTGATACAATTCTGGTCATACAAAAGCTGATTCAAGTCTTCTTATTGTACAATTTTTTGTTGATAATAGTATTTCGGATAGATCTAACATCTTGATGTAAGAATTTTCCTATTCTTATGAAATATTTTATAGTATAGGTAATGCCCTAAGTTCATGACTCAGTAAGAAGTGAACCTTAGTTTACTTGCCAAAAAACTGAAGCTAAATACATAGCCAATAAGTGTTGTTGTACTCAAATCCCATGAATTATGTGTCATCTACTCATTTTTATGTGTCTTATGAATCTGTGCCTGTAATGTTTAACAACTTCAGTAATCTTAGTCTTTTTTATATACTAAAGTATCACTTTATACTAAGTGGTGTTTTTATTTTGCTGACTTTAAAAATCAGCTTGTAGAATTTTTCTTAATAATTTTTTTATTTCCATAAGGAAAGATTTTGTATTCTAAGAGAAAATTTTGTTATGATATATTTTGAAAGATTCTATTTTAGAAAAACTCGGTACAATATATTTTTCCAAATCTCTAAGGTTTTTAAAAGACTCTTATTTTTGGCACAAAAAATCATCGACTACTCTCTAACTCCCTGTCCTTTCCTTTCAAATCTCCCTCTTAATATGCCACCCTCTTTCTCTTCCATCATCATTACCGTCTCTATACCCTGTCACTTCGCAACACTCCTCTACCCTTTTATCTCTAACCCAAACCCCTATACTTCCTTTCTCAACTCTATCTTTTACCTTTCTCTCCAACCTTTTTTATACTCAGCTATCTCCATTTTCTTTACCATGACAAAAACCCATTAAATTCTAATCTCACCAAAACTTCTCCTAACCAAAAATCCACCAAATTTGACCTTGTCCTTCTCTCTGAATCCTCATAGAAGTCTCCTCTCATTCTTTCCAGTCAACTGTGTCCAAAACACAAACCACTTCAAGCCCTATGTAGTCCGTTAACAAACGACGGTCCTCTTCTCTGGATTCTCTTTCTCAAGAGGACATGCATAAGTTTTGGACTCTTTTTTACAAAGAAAAGTTTCCCACCTACAAGAATTGCTCTATTATTTCTAGACGTGTTATTAATCTCTCTCATCTAAAGGAATCCCACTGCAATATTGGCCAATTTCTCAATGCTCAAGACTTTTAGATGATGTTTTGTTTATGTGTATATAAAATATTTGAAGTCACCATCCCTATGCTCTACTCCAACCTTTACTATTTCTCTAAAAGCGGCAAGCTGGAAGCTGTGCTTCTAGGTAAACATATTATTCTCAATGATTTTATATTTAAAAAAGTATTTGATACCAAATTATTAGGTATTTTCCCTTTAATAAATGACACCTGGCCAAAGAAATTTGAATTTTAATTTTGACAAAGCAAAGAAGGTCATCTCAGATCCTAACTTATATAGCCTCTCTTTTGGTCCTCTATTTCTCATCTTTCAAAATAGAATCTTGGCCCATATCATTCTGACCACCTTGATTCCTCAAAAGGGATCTCTCGGTAATATGATATGAAAATATGTGTATGTTCTCTACTATCTGATTAAGAAATATAAAATCAACTGGAGTTCTTGAATTCATGAATGTATGATACAAAGTGTTGCGACTCCCATGCCTTAGCTAGTCTTTCCTATGGCCTGCTATCACTCTTATTCTTCTTCACTATGGAATTGACCTCTCAGACTTTCCAGTTGTAGAACTGCCTATCATTTATGACTCAAATACTTTCACAAGCATGGACTATGTTCTGATAAAAAAAGAATGGTGTAAAAAGGATTCTATCAAAAGTTGGCCTGACACTTCCAGGGTAAGTAAATCTATGTCTAAATCTATGTTCTATGTGGATAAGGAGATTGAAAAAATCAAAGGCAGGATCACTACCATTGATAAAGTAATATCCAGCACCAAAGATTCGTCTGCCAAGCTACTATAGCAGAGCAAGAAGATTGGTATCGACATAAGTAAAGTGCGACTCTCCCTAGATAGTTTCAAATAGGAAGGGGTAAAATTGTTTAACAAAATATTCTCCAAGGTTGATTACATCAAGACAGAGTCTTGATCCTTCTATAATGATCTTGAAATCTCCATTCAAAACTCTTACTCCAACTTCACCAAGAGTGCTATGAAATCCTATGATCGCTTCTGTTCAAACATTCATAACACCCTTACCTATTACCTAGATAGAGATATTGATCTCTTTGATCTCATTTAAAAGGGGGTTTGTCTTTTCTTATACTTTGGGTTGTATTAAAAAACTAGACACTCCTACTCCGTTGTGTTTTTTATGCTACTTGCTAGTGTAACTTTGCATATCATGTATTCATTATTTTGTCTTTGTTTGGTTTTTGCTTTGTTTTGTATTTGCCTTGGTCTTTATGATTATTTCAAAAAAAGGGAGAAGACTATTATATTAGTCAACATAACAGGAGGAGCTAGTTGACTATCACATCAAGAGAGTTGATTACAGCCACTAAGGTAGAAAGGCATAGACTGAAAGACTATCATCTTAATAAGGAAGTTAACTGATGTTTAATGTTTGTCTTTATCAAAAAAGGGAGATTATTACCCTACTATGTTTATATTTTAATAATGATAAACTAATAAGTGTATCTTTGTAGGAAAATTGGACAATAGCCAATGATAAAATAATCTATCACATAAGAATAAGAGGGTGTCAAATCATTATCCATAACATCCAAGAAGATCATTCAAAACAAGAACAAAATAAGGAGCAACCTGACAAATAGGATAGTGATGACTGTTAATGTTTGAAGGATAAAGAAAGTCGGCTCTAGAAATTGAAGGACATCAATTTACGATACACGACATTAAGGAAATCAATCAGAAAGAGAACAAAGGGAATAGCAATATCATTCTCATAAGAAATCACAAATTAGATCAATCATAGCTAAGTAAGAGGGAGAAAAGATTAGAAACACCCTCGCAAAAGTATCAATTACTGCAAGATCAAAAGAAAGAAAATATCATAGACATATCTGATATGGTCATTGGAAAAATTAATATATGGACATATCATATGGCTACATTGCTCAATCAAGGAATCAATTTAAAGTTTTGATTAATAAGAAATCTCTTGGTTTTTCTTTTGAAAAGTAGCATCTGAAGACTATAAAAGAAGAAGACCAAAAATAAACATAGGTTGTGCAACTACAAAGAAGAATATCAATGTGTCTCAATATTAGTCTTACGAGGCTTTGTGACTTATAGTTTACGATTGTTATATGAAGTGTAGGATCGAGTAAAATTTGTAACATCAACTAAAGTTGTGTGACAATATCTGAAAAGCAAAATAAGTCTTCACAACTTGTTTTCCATGACTATACTTGAGGCCGACATTGAATGATCTAAGAAAACTTTGAATCCCAATAGGACTGTAAGTAGGCACCACATTGGTGTTTTGAACCAAGATAAATTTTTTTGCCTTTACTTTATGTTCAAGTATTTATTTGCTTAATTATTTTAAATCTATTCTATTTTGTGAATTGTATTGATCTGCAGGCTAATTGACTGTGAAGAGTCAATAGTCGACTCATAGAAATTTTTTAATTCACCCCCTCATGAATTTTTATATTGTATCAAGAGATTGAGTTGCCTATTTAGAAATGGGAACCGATCAACATGGATTTTATTACCAGTCCTTCTTAATCTCTTAATCAATTTAATTTAGTTTTGTTCATCATGTATAGGATGACAAAGTCTACTCACTTTTTGCCAGTAAGGGCTAATTTATCGGCTAAATATTATGCAAGGTTGTATCTCCAAGAGATTATGAAGTTTCATGCGGTACCTATTTTTATCATCTTGTATCGCGGTGTTTAGTTTTCATCTCACTTTAGGTGGTCATTTTAGAAAGGTTTGGGGACCAAGGTAAGTCTTAGTAGTGCTTTTTACCCGTATTTTGATGGAAGGACAAAAAGGACTATTCAATGATTTAGAAGACATGATTAGATATTATATGATCTACTATGGTGGTAGTTGGGTTAAGTATTTGCCTCTTATAGAGTTTTTATACAACAATAAATACCATTATAGTATGGTAATAGATCTATTTAGGCTTGTATGGTAGGAGTTGTAGGTCTCCTATTAGGTGGTTTAAGGTTTGTGAGGCAAAGATATTTCGCCCGAATTTTGTTCAGCAAGCTATGGAGAAGGTGAAGGTGATTCAAGATAAGCTTAAAGTTTCCAAAGTCTCCAAAATCCTATGTGGATATGAGGCATATAAAGTTAGAGTTTGAGGTTGGGGATAGGGTGTTCTTGAAGGTTTCTCTCATGAAAAACGTAAGCAGATTGGGAAGAAGAGGAAGCTCAATCCCTGAATATGGGTTCATACTTAGTTCTAAGAGGGGTCGGCAATATTGTGTATGAGTTAGATTTGCCTTCTCGTTTGAGCTCCATTTACCTGGTATTCCATGTTTCCATATTGAGGAAGTGTGTAGGTGATTTGTCATAGATTGTACCTATCAAGGATATTGGTATTTCAGATTCTCTATCTTACAAGGAGGTCCCAATTGTAATCTTTGATTGATAGGTTCATTGGTTATAGACCAAGGACGTAGCTTTGGTAAATTTTCTGTGGAGGAACCATATGGTCAAAAAGCTACTTGGGAAGCAAAATAGGACATCAAGTCTAAGTATCCATTCCTGTTTTTTCCTCTAAAATTTGTACGTAAGGTATGTGTTGATCTTACCATCTTTGTTTTCAAACTTTGTTAAAGAAATGATTAATTTACTTTGTATCTTTATTTTCTAACTTAGTTAAGGGTAAAAATGGATTGTAAATTACTTGGTATTTTGTTTTTTATCTTAAAAGTAATCATAGGGGTTTTGGGGGGTTTAATAGTATTAGTCACTACCTTGTTCCATCATTTGAGGACAAATGATCCAAGTGGGGGAGAATTTAAACACCCTGGGTTTTGTCCCTAGGAAAATTCTAGAGGTTTAAGCTGGCTTTCCTTATAATGACTCACCATATGAGTCATATGATGTGGGTATGGGTCTAGGGTCCCTAGTCATATGTTGGTTAGTGTGTTGTTGGCCAAGTTTTGTCATAGTAACGAGAGATACTATACGAGTCAAATGGTCTTGTGATGAGTGGTTTAGGGTCCAATTATAGGTGGTTCAGTGTCTAGCCCTAGATGTTCTGCCTTAGATACGACTTGAAGGTACTAGTCATAGAGTCTAGTGATAAGTTGGGAAAAGTAGTCATATGTTAGATAGAATATGGTGTCCAACTTTCTATTCTAGTGATGATTTAATGATATCAATCGTATGATGTGTTGATGAGTTGGAGGGTCAACTCGTACCCACCTACGAGTTTTCCATACTTTTAAGGTGAGAGCATTCTGGACATTTTCCCTTTGTAACTCCCTCTAATACCATGGCATAAAACACCTTTTGGGGCTTTATTAACCTATTATTCTCAACCAAACACTCTCAAAATATCTTTCAACTCTCTCTAAAGAAAATAGGGCCAGGGATTCTTCAAAATAATCAATTAAGGCTTTCAAGGGCGGTTTCGCTTCGTCTTCCTTGGTGTCTAAGGCATGTTACTCCTCCATCATTATTACTTTAGAAAGAGCATGTGTTTTAATGTATAAATTTCATGATATTGTTATGGTTTGAAACAACGGTTGAGGTTTTTGATGTTCATTGTTGAATAATGTTTCTCATGGCTTAATGTTTTTCTTTTATGTTTTTATTACAATTTTGATATTTTTCAATGCATGTTTATGTTAAATGGGTTTAGGGGTACTTGGATTCCACTAAATTACTTAGTTATGATTTTTATTCATAAATACCCTCAACTTATTTGTTAAAATGCCAATGAGAATAATTTTTTCACATGATTTGACTACTTTTGATATCCATGCATGGCATAAATGGTACTAAAACTTACATTGGTTTGGTTAATTTTAAATGGTTTGGATAGACCGTGTTGTCCATGGTTTAGGTTTAACCGAAAACTTTAGAGTGGACTTGGTTTAACGGTTTTGGTATGGCATAAAAGAAAAAACTTACAAGCTATAATTTTGGTATTACGATAACAACGATTAATACCTAAACAAAAGTCTCCTTGGTAAATGGTTGGAATGTGCAAATTGCTTTAATATAGGCTTAAAGAGAGTCGAGTAGCAAATTCGTAGAAGGTGGGAGTCCCAAAGGAACCGATACTGAAAACTAACATTTGCCTATGTGAGGTTTGGTCATGGTGACCGTGTGCATGATGTCAGTTTTTATATTTGGGATATGTACTACTCATCTCAGGTATTTTTTTCTTGCGGCTAAAAATATTGAGGCCATATCAGTAGGGTAGCTGAACCCATATCGCTCATTGATTGTTTTAGGATGGTCAAGCTACTCAGCCCAGGTCATGGTTTTAAATGCATGCTAAACCTAGTTCCTTATCCTAGTACGATATATATATATATATACATGTGATTGCATATGGTTATTTACTTTGGTTTTGAATTACTGGCAGTATTTTATCTTATAATTGAGGACATGCTAGCGTTCACTCTGCTAATATCTTCAGGTGCTTTATCTCCATGCAATGTAAGAACCGGTCATACTACCATTCCTCTTTCTCACTAACTTAAAATTCAGGGATAACTTTGAGTCAGACTAAAGTGGTAAGCATCCGCACTCCGAAAGGCTCTATTTCATGCTATGGACTTCTTTTAATTTTGTTATTTCTTTGGTTTGGTTTTGGCTATGTTTAGGGGCATTTCTCGGCCAGTTGCTATTAATTTTTGATAAAGGATTTATCAAATAACTATAGGCATGGTCGGTGTCAACATTAGTGTCAGCCTTGGTATTAGTATTGGCATTGGAGTTGGCATCGGTCGGATATTTGATTGAGGTTGTTGAATTATGTATATAGACTTTACTTAATGTCTTTAAATTATTCTTATTTTATCTTTATATTTTTGGAATTCATTCAACATAGGGTGTAAGGTGGTTATTGTTGGGTATTGAGGGTGGTCTCCAGCCTTGGTTGGACTTAAGATGCCCGACATGACTAGGCCCTGGTTCGAGTCATGTCAATAATGGTATTATCTTGCAAGAAAAATTGGTATGCTGATACTAATGGTATATATCATAATGGATGACTCTTGGATATTGAGTAAGTCCCAGGGAGGGCGAACACTGGAAACCATATTTGCCAGTGTAGGGTCTAAACGAATGTGTGCATATTTTATACTTTTATATATATGTATCCTGGAATGATGTGGGTTTGGGGCATTCCCTTGTCTTTCTTGGATATTTCTTATTCATATGGATAATACACAGTAGGGCCCTTTCAGTAGAGAGAGTTGAACCCATATAGCCTGTGGGTGTTTACATGATGTAAAAGCTACACCATCCAGGTTAATGTTTTAAATCTTATTATAAGCCTTTTTCTATCTTGGCATCTTATATGTATATATGTATATGATTTTGTTCATTGGTTTTGAATGGTTTTGGACTGTTTTGATCATGACGTTACTTTATCCTTTCTTGAGTTACATACTAGAGCTCACCCTGCTAATTATCCTCAGAAGTTGTATCCCCATATGATGTAGGGTTTGAAGACACTTCTATTTCCTTGCATAGCGGTAGGTGATGTGTTGATTGCCCATGAGTTAGCTTTTAATGGTAAGCTTCTATTCTCTAGAAGGCTGTCATTTCATGGTCTTGTCTTTCTTTATGTCTTATACTATTTTGGTGGGATTTTTGCTATGGTCGGGGGAATGTCGTGACTTTGATTGACGTTTGGTTTCTTAGAGGCTTTTGTAGACAACAAAGTATGAGTGGATTATGTTGTAGATTCTTAGATCACTCTTATTATTGATTTCTCTATCTTGTTGTATATTCAAAACTCAACTCTATCTTGTTATATGTATAAAACATATTCGTTGCTAGTTGTATTATGTTCTGGTTGGCTATGATAATAGAGGTGGTCTTCAATCCCTGGAGGACTTGAGATACCCGTCATGACCAGGTCCTAGTTTAGTTCATGACACGCTTGGTATCAGAGCGTAGGTTCATTGTCATTGGGTGTCCCCCAAAGTTGTGTCAAAGAGAGTCTCTTTTATAGGTGTGTTGCATGTCATACTTATAAGGGAGAGCCTACAAGTCATTTAGGAACATTCCACTTCCCTGTGTTTTATTTTCTAGCTATAGAGTCTAGGGCATTGAAATCTTCTATAATTTGCTTTTATGCATTTCAAATCATGCCTCCCCGAAGATCTAATTCTCATGGAAACTCCTATATCCCACATGACGAAAATATGGATGAAACTTTTCCTACTTATAGAGTGCAGACCTGATCTAGGGTCGTTGCTCTTGACTGCCCATATGGTATTCTACCAGTCCCTACTAGAACTCATTGGGCTTTCTGGACTGATGATGTTTATACCCCACCACCCCAAGGAGACATTTCTAATGCCAAATTCCATTGATATATTCATTAGTTTACTTAGTTGGTTACTTCTTAGTATCGTTAGCCTGATCGTGTGGGTTCTATTTTTCCTTCTTCTAAGGTCACTAGAGTTGGCTAGTTTATGATAGTAAATCCCACAACCTTCACAGGACTTAAGGTTGAGGAGGATCTTCAAGATTTGTTGATATATTCAATGTGATTCATGTTATTAATGTAGAGGGTAAAGAGTTTACCGTATATTTATTAAAGAGTGTGGCATATCAGTTATATGAGAAGAGGGAGCAGTCGACGGGTAATAATGATGAGTAGGCTTGTGGGAGGAGTTTTTAGGTTCTTTCCTTGCTTATTTCATTCCTTTGGAGTTAAGATAGGCTAAGGACAAAGAATTTGTGAATTTGAGGCAAGGTAGGATGTGTGTAAATGAATATTCCTTAAAGTTCCATCAGTTGTTTTGTTATTCTCGAGATTTGGTGTCTAGCATGAGGGCTGGGATGGGGAAGTTTACTTCGTATTTGTTGCGTGGCTTGATACTAGAGTGCAAGGCCACAATGCTGAATAATAACATAGATATCTCTACGATTGTGGTGTATATGGAGTGTGTTGAAGATCGAAAAATGAAACAAGCAGAAATGGGAGAGAAGCAGAATAAGAAGTTCAGATATTCAATGCAGGGTGGAAACTAGTAGAATAGTAGTAGAGATGGTAGGTAGTAGGACAAGAAGAGGACTTAGGGAAACTCTAGTTCATAATCTATAGCTAGTTCTCCTTATTCTAAGTTTTCTGGTGATTATAACTTTCAAATTAATAGTTGGTTTACGGAACAAGGTGCCCAGTCTCAGGCTATTGGATCTCAGTCTTTCCTATATTATCCTCCTTACAAATTCTACAAGTAGATACACCATGATTTTTGTGATGAGGGGAAAAATATGTGTTTCTAATATGGCCAGCCTTTTTATATTAAAAGAACTATCCATTAGCAAATGTTTCTGCTAGAGCTAATAAAGTTCTAGTTTATACTTCTTCAGCTCCTACACCAAAGGGTGCTACTTTTATTACCGACACTGGTCAGAACCATCTTCATGCTCTTAACACCTATCACGAATCTGAGGCATCTCCTGATGTGGTTACTGGTAAGTTATAAATTTTCTCATATGATGTATATTGTCTGTTTAATGTAGAGTCCACCATTTTTATGTGACCACTTATGTGGTTGTTCATTTTGGTTTTGATCCTCAGTGTATTTTCGATCCCTTCTCTGTGTTTACCCAAGTGGGTGATTCTATTATGGGTAGAAAAGTCTATAAGGGTTTTGTGGTGTCTACCTATGGTAGGGAGACATTGGTTGATCTAATTGAGTTGGATATGGTAGATTTCGATGTCATCTTGGGGATGGATTGGATTTATTTGTGCTATGCATCTTTAGATTATAGAACCCTAAGGGCCAGTTTCCTATTCCTTAATGAATCGGTAATAGAATGGGAGGGAAGTTCCATTGTTGCAAAAGAAAGTTTCATTTCTTATCTTAGAGCCTAGAAGGTGATTTTTGAAGGATGCTTATATCATCTAGTTTGGGTTAAGTATTCTCATTCTAAAAGTTCCTCCTTTCAATATGTCCCAGTGGTTAACAAATTTACTGAAGTATTTCCTAATGATCTTCCTAGTATTCCTCAAATAGGGAAATAGACTTTGGGATTGATCTTTTAACAGATAACCATCCTATATCTATTCCTCCATATAGAATGGTTCCAGCTAAGTTGAAAGAACTTAAGTAGTAGTTAAAGGATCTTCTTGATAAGTGTTTCATCTATCCTAGTATGTTGTATCATGTTTTGATGATGTTCAACTAACTTTAAGGGACCGCGTACCTAGATGTTCAAGGCTACAATACAGTTGGTATGCGCCTGCATAGTTTTGTCCTCGTAGGTAACAAATTGCGCAGGTGGTTGTAGTACTATTGAGGACACCTGGTCCAATGGCATTTCTACCCTAATCATCACTCATCTATAAAAGAAAAATAATGCTCCTCTATTAAGAAGCTTTTGCAAATCCAAAAATTAAAGAGTGAGAGAGTGGCAAAAACTCAATCCAGCTTTATTGCTCAAATATAACTCAAGTTCTTATTTTATAAGCTAAAAGAGAGAGTGTTATTGAGTGAGTTCTGAATTGTAACTGGATTACTCAATTTATAAGAGTAATGGTTCTTTTTATTTGATTTGAAAGCTCTTAGATAGAGTTACCTAAGATTGATATTGGTTAGAGTTAATCAATATCAAAGTGTGTTCTTAGCAGAGTTTCTAAGGTAGGGTTTTTATAGAGTCATTATAAGCAGGAGGAACCTAGAGTTAGGGTTATTGAAGACTGTAATCAAGAGTCTGATTATACATTTCCTGCATTGTTTTATGTTCCTGGTTGCTTTACTATTATTTTGTTTGTGAATGATTTTGAGGGACCTGGCCCCTTACAATTTGCTGCAACCTTCCAAGGTTTCAACATGATACAAGATCTATCCTAAAAGTTGAACAAAAACGTGAAAACGCACATTAAGTAAAGGGATAGGTAGTCATACACACAATAACACCAAAAAATAGAACCAAGGTGTGTATAAAACACCAAGACACACAACACAAATGATGGATAACACCACACTCTTAGGTGAACACAAAGGGATAACCTCCTCAAGCACCCACCTTTGTTTCCACAATGTCAACACAAGGTTAACCTTAGTTTTAATGTCTTTTCCTAGACCTACACTAAGATAACTTTTCCAAGCCCTACATTAAGGAAAGAAAATACAATTTGAGTGACAATGACTAAAATGGCCTTAATGAGATTAGGAGAATAGGTGTCTCTTAAGTGTATCCTTTTGGAGTGTAAAGACCACTATGCCCTTAATGAATAGGCGCCTCTTGAGTGTAAGAAACCTCTTCCTCTCTTCACTTGGATAAGGCTTTGAAAAGGCTCCAAAAAGGTCTTCAATCACTTGGAAAATCTGAAACTTTAACCTTCTACAAGACCTTGTAATCCTTTTGCTCTTTATACTTGAATCATCCTCTCCATCTTGAAAGGAATTTGACCTCAAATTCATACCTTGCAAAACCAAAGTGAGGGACAAAAAGCACACAATCCTCATGATAGGAGGGTTAGAATTAGTACCACAATTATATAAACACACCAAGGGGGTACACTCTTGGAATATAGCCAATAATCCTTTGTTATGATCATGAAACACTTACTACAAGCATCACAAATGACATGGCAAAGATAGACATCAAGGAAACAGGAGTTCAATCTGAGGCTATCACATATCTCATCAATCCTGGTTGCTTTACTATTATTTTGTCTGTGAATGATTTTGAGGGACCTGGCCCCTTACAATTTGTTGCAACCCGCCAAGGTTTCAACATGATACAAGATCTATCCTAAAAGTTGAACAAAAACGTGAAAATGCACATTAAGTAAAGGGATAGGTAGTGATACACACAATAACACCAAAGAATAGAACCAAGGTGTGTATCAAACACCAAGACACATAACACAAATGATGGATAACACCACACTCTTAGGTGGACACAAAGGCATAACCTCCTCAAGCACCCACCTTTCTTTCCACAATGTTAACACAAGGTTAACCTTAGTTTTAATGTCTTTTCCTAGACCTACACTAAGATAGCTTTTCCAAGCCCTACATTAAGGAAAGAAAATACAATTTGAGTATCAGTCAACAATTCATGAAAAACCAATGAAAATAGAAGCTAAATGGTTTATTTATACTATTACAAGACAATGACTAAAATGGCCTTAATGAGCTTAGGAGATTTGGTGTCTCTTGAGTGTATCCTTTTGGAGTGTAAAGACCACTATGCCCTTAATGAATAGGCGCGTCTTGAGTGTAAGAACCCTCTTCCTCTCTTCACTTGGATAAGGCTTTGAAAAGGCTCCAAAAAGGTCTTCAATCACTTGGAAAATCTGAAACTTTAACCTTCTACAAGACCTTGTAATCCTTTTGCTCTTTATACTTGAATCATACCTTTCAAAACCAAAGTGAGGGACAACAAGCACACAATCCTCATGATAGGAGGGTTAGAATTAGTACCACAATTATATAAACACACCAAGGGGGAACACTCTTGGAATATAGCCAATAATCCTTTGTTATGATCATGAAACACTTACTACAAGCATCACAAATGACATGTCTAAGATAGACATCAAGGAAACAGGAGTGCAATCCGAGACTATCACATATCTCATCAAGCCAAGGTTGTTCACATTTGAAATATACCCACGGGTCCTTTGTGTGTGACATGAAAAGCTTACAATGAATTGAACAAAGGAAATGGCTTTGACAAATATCAAGAGATAAGGAAACTACAATGGTCTTAATGGCTTTACTATACCCAAAAGGTAAAACTACCTTTATCTTAGGAACCACAAGACACATTTAATTTATTACCTCTTCAAAGGACCTCATTAAATATGGTGCCAATATTGATCTTAAGATCCACCTCAACCACATATCACTATCATGCAAACAAGGAAACCATCCACCAAAATTCCTACATCTACACAATACAAATTCAAAATTAACATGGTTATTATTATAGGTGAAAAGGTAGTATAAGAAGGAATCAAGTGTGAAGACATTACGCCAAGGGGGTACACTCTTAAAATACAACCAACTATCCTTTGTTTTGACCATGAAACACTTTGTATGACCGGTACAAAGGACAGGAATAGGGAAAACATCAAGTAAAAATGAGCACAAGCTAAGACAATCCCTTTCCCATACCACTAGTGCACCGGGATCAAATGAATGAAGTAGCCAAGGGCATAAACCGAGTACTCATTCCTTTCACTAGAGGGTCATACTTACAATCACCCAAGACATTGTTCCCTAAGAGAAGGCAACCATTCAAGACTAAAGGATTGTGGTCTAGAAGTCCTCTCCTAAGAACAAGCACTCCAAAATCCGCAAGTTTTCCGAACACATGATCACTATGAGCAAAATTAATAGCAAGCGTTTTATTACACAAACTCAAAGGGTCATATCCAATATCATGATCAAAATTATAAGAATCAACACTAGCTTTAAAGATTTATGTCACAACATTTGCATTATCAAGTAGTGTACTAAGCTTAGGAGCAAGTTTATCTTCACATACATCATGAGTACTACCAAGGAAAGATTCATGCTTTTCTACACTAGGTAAACCCGAAATCACATCACCTTGGATACTAATATCCATATCATAATATTATAAACTTAAGGGAGTGTAGAGTGTACCAAGTTTACCTTGGTTTGAACTAGGGCAGCCCACTTGCTTTGGATTCTCGACCAAGGGTGCAATGGTAACACCAACATGTTTGGGAGGGACTTCTTTTGGATTATACTTTGATATTACATCTTATTGTACCTTCACTTATGAAGAATCAATGATAGACAAAATTCTAGCTTTTGGGTTAGTGAGTAACAATGGTTCTTTGTGGACAAGATCCACAATCAAGCATTTCCTTCCCTTTCCAACTTCACTATCCATGTCTTCCCTTTCCTTTTCCATCTTTTATTCACATTATTTTTGTACCTCACTATAAAATTTCTCTCAATCTTGAGTCTTGGTCACATTCTCATCGGATTCTAACTTGTAGAGAGGTGGTATTGGATTTTGTGGAGTGTAGGTTCCTTAGACATGAGGTGTTTGGACTTGTGAAGGGTAAGTCCTTTGGTCAAGTAGGTTTGGAACTTGGTAGTTTAGAGTTTGAGGTAGAATTATAGTAAGAAGTCCTTTTTGTTGGATTTGGTTCAATGGGGAATATATAGGTTTACTTGTCTTTTGGGTTGATGGACTTTGGTCTTAGTTTTGTGGCGGTTTTGGTGGCCATAGTCTATTAACACCCTCTTTCATTTTAATCATGTCACCCTTCATGGATACCACATCACCATTCAATGATCCCAAGTTACCTTTCAATCAACCAATATCCACCTCTAGCCTACTAACATCCATTCTCACCATTTTGATCTTATTTCTCAAGTCAAGGTTAAGAGCCTCAAGTCGAGCCAAGATAGCTCCACAAATGTCATTTCCCAAGGGTTGAGCTGGGTTACCTCTGGATTCCACTACAATTGTACCAAACAAGAAGCAAAAAATAGCAAAGGATAACCTGCAAAATGAGAAAACAAGTTAGTTCAAAAGAAAGTCTCACCACTCTCACACTATGTTCTTACCTCACACTTGGTATCACAAGTGTTGATACTTTGGCATGTACTTGGAAAGTGTGTGATGTATGATTCTACTTTGGCCCGAAATGGATTTTCATTGGATATGACTCAAAAAAAATTGCTTACGGACTTGAACCAACAAACTACATTATGAATTACAAACGAGAAAAGCACAAAAAGAAAATTAGACACGAAACAAAGAACTCTAGACTAATTATCAACCTAATAGGTAATTACTAGTTTGCTAATTAGTGGTAAAATCAATACAAAAGCAACTAGAAATAATAAATAGAAACTTACAAATCTAGTTTAGAACTCAATTTAGTTGTTATACTAGTGATGACGTGGCATAATTTGGTTGGCCATCACTATTTCAAAATTTTCAATTCACCAATTTTTGTATCACCCAAACAACTCTTAAGGAGAAGAATTTCAGTTTTGATGGGGACATATGCAAGTTTGGAGCCCTTTTGAGCTTCAAATTGAATTTGAAATGGATTGGTCCCCTCAAGTGTACTTTCAATTGTAATTTCTTGTTCCCTTGCTCCCTCTTCCTTTTAGGAAGACTTAGAATATGCTAGGGAATATTCTTGTACAAACACTTAGTACACTCTCTTTATTCCCTCTTTATGGATTAAACAAGCTACTTGAATATTATTCTTTAATAAAATTTGAAGATAATGGATTAACAAGATGAATATTCAAGAGTTAACCAAGGTTTGACTACTAGGTAAATGAACCCTAAATTCAATTTTATTTTAGATATAGGTTCCCTTTGATAAACCAAGCACAAACAACAATAAATAAAACACAAACATCCAACTATCACAAAACCACATGTTATCACCTTCACAAAAGCTTCAAAAACACCACAACAATGGTGGATCTAGCTCAAAAACAACCAACTCTTGTTCCAAACTTAGATCTAGACTTGTTATATGCTAGGGAACAAGGATATAAAACTATAAACCAATAAAAAAACAAAAAATTTAATAGATCTAAGATTCTAAATTTGGATCTGCCACAAGACACAAGACACTACTTTTTTTCTTTACTCTAGACTCTTTTTGTGGAGATTTTCTTAGATCCAAGGCTTAGAGTTGTGGGAACAACTCAAATACTTGGATTTGATACCAAATGATACAAGATATATCCTAAAACTTGAACAAAAATGTTAAAAAACACAATAAGTAAAAGGATAGATAGTGAGACATACACCAACACCAATGAATAGCACCAAGATGTGTATCAAACACCATGAAACACAACATCAATGATGGATAACACCATACTCTTAGGTGGACGAAAAGAGATCAACTCATCAAGCACCCACCTTTCTTGCCAAAATTTCAATTAAAGGTTAACCCTAGTTTCAATGTATTTTCCAAGACCTACACTAAGATTTTCCAAGCCCTGCACTAAGGAAAGAAAATAC
Organism: Capsicum baccatum var. pendulum; assembly: GCA_030864225.1. NCBI lineage: Eukaryota > Viridiplantae > Streptophyta > Magnoliopsida > Solanales > Solanaceae > Capsicum > Capsicum baccatum. The sequence goes on along the minus strand of CM061557.1, from coordinate 169,786,068 downwards.
AATTTGATTATCACTCAACAATTCATCAAAAACTAATGAAAATAGAAGTTAGATGGTCTATTTATACTATTACAAGACAATGACTAAAATACCCTTAATGAGCTTAGGAGAATAGGAGCCTCTTAAGTTTAGCCTTTTGTAGTGTAAAGACCACTATGCACTTATGAATAGGTGCCTCTTGAGTGTAATAACCCTCTTCCTCTCTTAACTTGGACAAGGCTTTGAAAAGGCTCCAAAAAGGTCTTCAATCACTTGCAAAATCCAAAACATAAGCCTTTTACAAGACCTTGTAATCCTTGTGCTCTTTATATTTGTATCATAATATTTAGTATCAAAGACAGAATACTCTAAAAGGTTTACACCTAGAGTGATTTGGTTTTCATGGTTGTTCCATCTAACATGGAAGAAGGGAAATATAACACTAGGACATATAAATTTAATGGCCAATACTATGGGTGGTTGAAAACCAAGATGTTTGACTTCAATATGGCTGAAGATAATAAACTGATGGATATAATTCTTGATGGTCCTCATATTCTTATTAGAGATGTCAAAGAAGGAGTAGTGACAATAATAGTTATCAAAAGTATGACGGAGTTCAATGATGAAGATAGAAAGAAAGTTAAAAAGAAGTACAAAGCAAAGAAACAACTAGTGTGTGTTATTAGACCTAATGAATATAACAGGATTTCTTTCTTTGAAAATGCTAAGGTGATTTGGGATTAGTTGAGGACTGATCATGAAGGTACTACTGATATGAATGAATCTAAAGTTGACATACTGACTACTCAGTATGAAACCTTCACCGTGAAAGAAGGAAAACAATCCAAGAAATGCATACAAGATTCATTTTTATTACAAATGAGACTCACTTCTTAGGAGAAGTAATTCCATTATATAAGCAGGTGAGAAAGATTCTTGGTGTTCTTCCTAAGTCCTGGGAAAGTAAAGTGGATGCCATAACAGAAGTAAGAAACTTGAAAATCCTCAGTATGGATAAACTAATTGGAAATTTAAAAAGCCACGAGCTTAAGAAGCAGTAAGGAATGGAGAAGAATAAAGTAAAAAGGGAAATATCCTTGGAAGTAAAAGCTTCCAAACATGATTAAATAGAAGAGGATAATGATATTGCCTATTTGGCAAAAAAGATTGTCAAATCCATGAGGGAGAGTGGCCAGTTCCTATGTAGAGGGAGCAACTGCAAAGAAGGATGTAATGTTGAAATGTGTCACAAATGTCAAAGTCTTGAGAATTTCATTAAGGACTGTCCAATGCAGTAATTAGATTATTAGGAGTATCTCAGGATTGGAGGTGACAAGGGAAAGAATAGGGACCAGGCCCCTGAAAATTCAAGAAAGAAGGCTGCAGCTGATTATGCAAGAAAGCATGCTCTGGCAGCATGAGGACATTCTTTCAATGAATTTGATGGGGATAAGAAGTCTAAAGATATATCTATGTTAGTAGTAGAATATAGTCTTGTTATATATGATTCCTTATTTGCCTTTGTGGCTAACGTAGAAGATGAAGAAAAAGAGGTAAATTTTTCTGACATTAAGGATAACTTAATAACTACTCTGCTAGGAAGATTAAAAAGCTTTCTAGTGTTTTGATTGACTTTGTACGTGAACTGACAGTTGAGAAAATTACCTTAGAAGAAAAAGTTTAAAACTAAGATCTTGAACTAGTTTCTTTAACTATCCAAATTTTTGAAATTGAAGAATTGTTCTAAAAGATAAAATACAAAAATTTGAGTTTGATGAGTAATCTTAAGAAGGTAAATGAGGTAAATAAAAAAGTGATGAAAAAAGTTTCAAAGATTAAAATTGATATTGAGGGATTTTAAAAATACACCTTATGTTTGCACTACACAAGAATGAAAAGTTAGAAAAGGACGTGGTCCATTTAAAAGAAAAGCTTAACAAATCTCTTAAATGGACTGCATCTTCACAGATCCTTGATAATATAACTAGTTATGGTATAAATAATGGAAAGGGGCTTGGTCGTCAAGGAGAATCACAATCTCTTGGGACAAAAGGAAAAGTTGCTCATAATACTAGAAACAAGGTTTATAAACCTTTATGTACGCAATGTAGAAGAGATGGCTACTTGAAGAAAAGATGCCAGTGTTAGCTTAAAGCTAAAATAAGCTGTACTAAATACATTGGACATGGGAATTCACACCCTAAGGGTTCTAAACTCATGAAAAATATGAAAATAAATTATCTACCTAGATGAGCCAAGAAGGATTTGGTCACACCATTGTCCTAGGAACTCAAACTTCATTTTTGATCATAATTCCTGGTATGAGAAAGGGGATTGCATTCAAGAACGTATTATTGATAGTATGTGTTCTAAGATCAACATTTGGAAGATATGATTGGATTCTCTCTGTCAAGATACTTTAAGGTGGAAGTGTCTCATTTCGAAATAGGTAATTTTAAGGGACCTGGTCCTAGAGGAATTAATCTTAAAAGAATGAAATTGAGATAGTATGAGCAAAGTAAAGTATGGGACCTAGTCCTCAGACCTGTTCTAAAAAGCAAGTTAAGATTGAGCATGATCAAAATAACCTGGCCTAACATTTGACTTAGTGTCTCTCCTTAAATATGGTTATGATAAAGAGGCAGGTATCCTGGATAGAATAGGTACATGTGAGTCTAACTCGGTGTTATACCTTTGCAGGTATATACCCAAGGGAAAAGCTTAGGAATTGGACAAATATGATAAGCACAAATCTAAAGATTCACTCAAAGGAGAGGGACCTGCTCCCATCTAAGGTTAGTGCCTATACGGGATGCTCTAATAATCATAAAATTTTGTCTAAAAAATGCCATAGTCATTCTTTATCTGCCAAAAAAAAGTCAGTTCTTTTACAAAATAAAGAGTCTCTCTTATTAAGTTGAGGCATGTCATTTCGAAAAGGGACCTCTCTTAAATGACAATTGTCACTTCTCTAAACTACTAAAGTAGACCTTCTCCCATTCTTCTTCAATAATTTCAACTTTCCTTCCTAAATTAACATTTCTCTCTAAGTTAAATGAGTTCCTTTTTATCTTTCTTACTCTCAAAATAAAATAGCTGATAATTCTACCTCCTTAAACCTTGCTAATAGTCCTGAAATAGGCAAAACCCCACAAAATCAAGTTAAACATTCCTAATACTCCGATACTTCAAAAGCCATAGAAAATATCATCTTAAGTAACAAACAAGAACCGGAGCCAACTTTAACTACTGAATCATCTATAGTGAACTCAAAATCCTTAAGCAAGTAATTTCTTGTTGAATCTTCCTCAAACCTAGAAATTATGTTCAACCAATCACGATAAAGGATCCAAATCAAGGCTTCGGGTCACCAATTTAATAGGAAATCTTACAACCCTAAATTCCTCCTTTCTCAGAAAGTTCAAAATCATGTGAGGATTCTCAGATCCCTAGGTTGTCTAAAGAATTAGAAAAAGCTAAAACTTCTGAAACTTTTAAGTACCTTGCTGTTCCAATCCCTTAGATTTAAACTCTATTTTTGCTCAGTTATTTAGTGAAGAAATTCCTATAAAATGGGTTGATCTTTTTTGTAATGTGAACTGGGTAGTTGAGAATTTACTACTACCTGCATATGACACCAAAGTAAGCTCAGTTAGTGGAGAAGAACAGGAAGTAGTTAATAAGTATGAAGTGAATAAAAGGAATTATTATTACCTCTAAATAAGGAGGATAAGGATAAATTGCCTCTAATATGGTCGGTAAAGAAACTAAGGGGAAGTATAGGGAATACTAAAGTTCTATATTCTAAGGTAAAAGTGACTTGATCCTATTCCACAAGAGGATCTAAGAAGAAAATATTGGAATATTCCACGAAGTCTAACAAGACTTCAATCATAAAAGAAGAAGGCTCAACAAAACTATTATAGTAGAGGAAAAGGAAAATATTAAAGTTATAGAGGTCGAAGGAGGGGAGGACATGATTCAGGAGTTTCTAATGCTACTAAGGAAAGAATAAAGAAAGTTTATGTTACTAAGAGGACTAGGCCCTCTAAGTCAAAGTCTGGTAGCCCTGCTAGAATGAGGCAGAAACAGATAGCTGTCAAGAAAAAGAAAAACTCTGAGGGAGCTCGTCCCATGAAAAGAAAAGTTATGATTAAATAAAAAGAGGTAAATAGTGAAGCCAAAAAAGTAAAAAGTAGGAAGATATAAAGGATGTCACTAGAGAACAAAGGAATAAAATAATGATCACATAGAAGGTTCTATCAAGAATAAATTTTATCTCAAGATACATAAAAAGCCTAAAATTATAGATTTGGTTGAGTATGTCAGGCACTACGGATGGCTACTCTTATTTGAGGAATCAATTTACATAGTTTTTGAAAATGAGGTTAAAGAATTTTATTACACCATGGAATTCTCAGAAGATAGGCTAAGTTTAAATGCCCAAGTTTAGGGAAATCCTATCTAATTGGATGAAGACACATTGGGCAAGATCTTGGACATACTTGTTATAGGTGTAAGAACTATGGTAAAGCAATAACCCACAACCGAGTTCATGATTGAAGCCTTAATAGTGGGTGAGACTTCGATAGAAAGGGTTAAAAAGAAATTTCTCATAAGTGAGTTCTAGTTGGTATTTAAATTTATGAATAGGGTTCTCTTGCCTAGATCAGAAAAAAGGACCATTGCATCTGGTGTTGACTTGTTCTTACAATAATGTTTGAGTAAATTTGAAGTGATATGCTTACCTACTCTTATGATTGAGCACATGAGAAAAGTAATTTTTGTGAAAGAAGGAGAACATGATATTCCATATGGGTACTTCCTGAATAAAGTGTTTAAGAATGTTTGAGTAATTAGGACAATAGGAACTCCTAGAATAGTAAAATAAAAGTTTAGCATGACAACCTTGGTAGAGAATGAATGCATTGAAGGGATGGTAGGAACTGTATCCCAAGTATTAGAACTTTTGGCTGCTCAAGAAAGCTTAACCAAAGAAATTGAGAAGTTGAGGATTGTGTTAGCAGCAAAGAACACTGAAATAGTGCACCTGAAACTACAAATCAAAAGTTGACCTAAAAAGGACCTGGTGCCACAGAAAAACTTGCTGGAGAAAATGCAAAGCCCAAGGGCAAGGTTGTTGAATTAACTGGTGAGATTCAAGGGTTAATGCTGAACTGAAGTTCCTCACCAAATAGTTGTTTGATGCCCACAGTGCTGAAAATACAAGAATAGAGATGTTTCGTAGGTACCTTTCCTCGATATCTCTATCTACACAAGCCATATTATCCCTGTCCTCTTATTAATCTTGTGTCTGTCTCATATTTTTGTTATTATGTTGGCTCTTAAACATAGTTCATTTTATGTGTTATTTTGGTATGATTGTACTGGTACTGACATTTATTTTATAAATGAATAAATCTTTGTTTGTTCGTTACATTTGTTCCTTTTGCAAATTGTTCTTCATAATAGTGCTGCCCCAGTAGCCATGAGTTAACTAACATATACTTATCTTTACTCTCGGTTTACTGTTTTTACTTTTTAATAATTCTAAAATGATGAATATTGATTTTATTTGGAAGGAACCAGGTACCAGGTGTGAAAATATTTTATTGCAGATGTGATGACATAAAGACAAGGGGAAGTATGTAAATAATAGAACTATGTAAATGTACTAAATGAATAATGGTGCATGATGATAGGGGAAGTAATTAAATCATGATAGAAATTGACAACATGGGTCCAGGTCCCATAGTTTCCTGATGGTGGAAGCATGGTGTTGCATAATATGGTGAACATTCATCTTCAGTAGTGGCAATTAAATTGATTAAATATCATGAATGAGTAATGATGCTCATAACTCTGTGGTTGGTTTATTATCATAAAAAGGGGAAAATTTATGTATATTGTTTTGATGATGAGAAATTGACTTCAAGGGACCATGTTCTTGTATGTTCAAGGATACAGTACTGCCGGCACGTGTCTGTATGGTTTTTTCCTCTTGTATGACAAATTGCATAGGTGCTACTTATACTATTGAGGACACCTGGTCCAATGGCATTTTAACACTAATCATCACTCATCTATTAAAGTAAAAGTATGCTTTTCTATCATGAAGTTCTTACAAATCTAAAAATTAAAAAGTGAGAGAGAGGCAAAACCTCAATCTAGCTTCATTGGTCAAATATAGCTTAAGTTCTTATTTTGTAATCTAAAAGAGAGAGTATTCTAGAGTGAGTTATGAATTGTAACTCAATTACTCAAGTTATAGAGTAATGTTTCTTTTCTATTTGCTTTGAGAGAACTTAGGTACAGCTACCTAAGATTGATATTGGTTAGAGTTAATCAATATCAAAGTGTGCTCTTAGCAGAGTTGCTACGATGACATGTAGTAGAGTTATTACAAGCAGAAGGAACCAAAAGTTAGGTTCATTGAAGACTGTAATTAAGAGTTTAATTATAGTGAAGCTTTGGGTGCGTTTGAGGAAAATCCATGATTTTTTCTCCCTTGATCAAGGAGGTTTCCACGTCAAATATTATGTTCTTTTCATTTCTTGCACTATTTTGTATTCTTAGTTAGTTTATTGTGTTTTTGCTTATGATTGATTTTGAGGGACTTGGTCCCTTATAGTGTGGTACAATCCTCTAAGATTTCAATATAGTATGTCCCCATGGCGTTCTCCCATGTTTTTTGTATGTAAGAAGGATGGTTGTCTTTGGATATATATAGAATATCGATAGATGAATAAGGTAATAGAAAAGAACAAGTATTCTCTCTCTAGGATAGATGATATCTGTGGGTGCTAGATGCTTCTATAAGATTGATCTTTGGTTAAGTTGTCATTAGTTCAAGATTAGGGAGGCAGATATCCCTAATGCTTCTATCCAAACCCGATATGGTCATTATGAGTTTTGGATAATGTCATTAGGGTTGACGAATGCTTCAGTTACTTTTATGGATCTTATGCACTTGGTATTAAGGTAGTTTCTAGATTTGCTTGTCATCATGTTTATTCATGATTTCTTGGTGTATTCTAAGAGTAAGGAGGATCATGCCAATATTCTCTGAGCAGTGTTACAAACTCTTAAGGATCAGTAATTGTATGTCAAGTTTTTGAAGTGCGAGTTTTGGATGAATATTGTGCTCTTTCTAGGTTATTTTTTTCTAGTGAGGGGATAATGGTAGATTTGCAGAAAGTTATGAGGTTAAGAAGTGGCCTAGACCCAGAGAAAACAAACTCTAGAAACTACTTTTTTCAGTGTGGGAGTCTAAACAATCGTGTTCATATTTCAAACTTATATATATGTATCCTGAAATGACATGGGGTTGGGGCATTCCTGGGTCTTCCTTGGATATCTATGGTTCATGCGGCTAACATGCACTAGGTCCCTTACAACAGGGGGAATTAAACCCATATTGCTCGGGGGTGTTTGGATGATAGAAAAGGTATACAGTCCAGGCTAATGTTTGAAATCTTATGCTAAGCCTCGTTCCATATCTCGTCATATTATTTATATATATGTATATGGTTGTGTACATTGGTTTGGAATGGTTTTAGACTAATTTGATCTTGGAATTACTTTATCCATTCCTCAAGTTACATGCTTGCACTCACCTCGCTAACCATCCTCAAATGTTGTATCCCTGCGCGATGTAGGGTTCAAAGACATTTATGTTTCCTTGCACAGTGGTAGGTCATTTATCGATTATCTATGAGTCATCTTTGAAGTGGTGATTTTTCATTTTTTGGAAGGTTGATATTTCATGGTCTTGTCTTTTTTAATGTCTTGGACTATTTTGGTGGGTATTTCACTGTGGTTGGGGTCTTGTCTTGACTTTCGTTGATGTTTGTCTTCTTAAATGTTTTTATGGACAACAGAGTATAGGTGGATTCTGTTATGGATTCTTAGATCCCTATGTTACTAGTTGTATTAGGTTCTAGATGGCTAGGCTAGTGGGGGTTGTCTCCGGTCCTTGGAGGACTTGAGATACATATTACAATCAGGCCCAGGTTAAGATCGAGAAAAATTCCCCATAAAACATCAACAAGAGGAATATTAATATGCATTGTTTTAACAAGTCAATAAACTTATTAAAACATGTTTACTCCTTTTGCTTTTTTACTTTATTTGGGAATAAGGGAGGTGGGTTCACACTTGTTATACTACTCTACTATTAACATCTGTCTCATCCTCTACTTACTTCTTATTTCTCACCACAACCTTATGAGTTTCTTTCTTAGGCTCTGACTTTTCCAATTATCTACCGTTTTGATTGGAAACTAAATTAACCTGCTTTAGATTTTGATCAATATCATTTGGTAAACCTTTTCGAGTTCTGGTGTTTTGTTCCCTAGTAAGCATCCCTATCGAAACCTCTAGAGTCTTTATGATTAGCTTTTGATTTTTTATGTTAACGCATATTAGTTCTTGGTTATCTATATTCTACTTTAACATTTCCTTAATATTCCTAAATTGAGTATCAGAATGACTACCATGGGCCTATTGTTGACGATTTTGATTTTCGGCTTAGTTCTTATTATTATTGTCATTCTGTCCTTGATTTCTACCTTATGAGATTCTAGAGTGATTTCTCCAACTTTGGTTATATTTATTTCCAAAATTTTGATTTCCATAGCACTAAGGATTACCCACAAAGTTCATCAATTCTATATTTTCTCCAAATGCATTTGTTGAGTAATCACTATTACCACATTCCTTACACCAAATATGAGTTTGTTGCTCCATATTCACAAGAGCTTGTTGATATCCCAAATTCAGGTTGCTAAACTGAGCATTCATTTGATTTTATAAAAAGGATATTTGTGTTGCTATAGCTATCAATTGATCTATTTCTAAGAACCCTACAACCTTTTTTATGGCGTTACTTGAAACATTAACATTCCATTCTAGATTTCCCTCAGATAAACAATTTATATGTGTATAAATATTTTCTAAGGCTTGACCACTAGCTGTAGAATTGAAAAGAATTTTTCTGTTAGGCTCAAGTCCCTCTATAAAATATGCACCAAAACCTCATTAGTCTGATGGTGGTGGGGCTAATCATAAAGCATAAACTTGAGTCTCTCCCAGGCTTAATACACATTTTCACGATCCTTTTGTCTTAAGCTGAAGAAATCACTACTCAATTTTGCAGTATTTCCAGAGGGAAAGAAATGTATGAAAAACTTCCTAGCTAAATCATCCAGGTGGTGATGGAATTAGGTGTTTCAGCCTTCTACCACCTTTTTCCTTCCCCTAGCAGAGAAAATGGGAAGAGTGTAAGTCTCACATAGTTATACGAGACTCCTGGGAGAATGTATGTGTCACTAATATCAAGGAAATTATGCAAGTGTTGTTATGGATCCTTATGAGATAGCCTTGTAAACTGATCGCTGGTATGCAAAAGTTGAATATACTCTATTTAAGCCCAAATCATTCTAGTGCATCTGGTTTGCAAAAGTTGGAGAATACATTATTAGCGAGTGGAATGTCCACCTTGTTAACTGCTCTTACTAATATTTCTATTGGAATAATTTCTTCCTACTGAACCAACTAAATCTATTGAATTGGGTATTGAAGAGTAGTTGTTATTCTACGCTGATGAAATACTCGTTGAGGCTCTAATAAGGTTTAACCACATCTTTTACTCTTACTAGCTTAAAGAATAGACTGAACCAACATATGTAGCCAGTAAGATAAAGTTGCCAACACTTGTACAATTCTAATACAAAATAAAATTAGAAAATCACTAATTTTGTACGTGACCGATAATGGCGCCGAAAAATTATAGTGTCCAAATGCACTTGCAAGTGTATGCGGGTGTATATGTAATACAGGATTAAGATTCCAGATATCGTACGCATAGGGACTTCGAGTCTAGCAACTTTCTTAATTCAATTTATACTAGTATCTTGAATAAGTGTGACAATAACCAATTAAAATGAGGTTTGTTTGTGATTCTAAATAAACTAATAATCGATATAAAAATAGTTAAATAATTAGCAAAGTTTTATGTAAAATGATAGGGAAATTCTAGGGTCAAGGAACTTCTTGCGATCTTGTATATCGTTACTCTCTCTTTGGTTGTGTTATTTATTAGTTCAGATGGTTGACAATATGATTATTGTCTTTCGAGCCTCTAATTGTCTACATAAAAGGATATTACAACTACATCATTCAGTGGGGATGCAATAAATAAGTTTAGATGAATTTATTCATCGTCCTATATTTAAAATAATCAAGACATTCTAAGTATATTCCTATCCAAGTCACAAATCAAATCTTTACTTTATAAGAGATGAGAACTCATCCCTTAAACTCCTCATTCTATCCTAATTATCCTCCTTCCTGGTTCACAAGAGGATTATAGATGTATCTTAATATTTCCCAAGCATTAAAATAGTAAAAAGAAGAGTTTAAGAATACCCAATGTGATAATTGAATGTTAAACCAACTCACTAGTACGAAATACTATCATCCGTTTAGCCTTAACCCTAGAGCAAAGGTTCTTAGCCACTCATATTTAGAGTCACCATCATAAAACTTAAATTGTTCATCCAACAATTAAAATAAGATAAAGTAGAGTAATAAACCATAAGTCCAAACCTTCCATATGTTTTTTACTCCTCAATATGTATGTAATGATAATAATAAAAAATACAACAAGTGCCCTATTTATAGTAAAGTGAAAATATCTGCCAAGATCTCCCTCCATGTAACTTTGAAATCACAGATTACTTGCTCCATGTAACCTCAAAGTTATGCCACTCTTCTATTTTATGCCACTTGAATTTATTCCCTCTCTGTGCCACTCCAATAAAATAGAGCATAACTCTTGTGGCATAAAGGCATGTTTTGTCTTCCAATTTCCCAACCAAGTGCAATTCTTCCACTTTTGTTCTTATACCATGATCTGTGGTTGCCTTCAAACACCTATTTCTAGCTTATTCTGCATACCAATATTGAACATAGTGCATTCATCATCCACAAGATCTTTATCGATGCCAAATCACGATTGATCTTTGCAAAATCTCAGCCTAAAAACACTAATCACGTCCTTTTGTTCACGAGCACACTTTAATCTCAAAGAAATGAGTATATACAACATGTACCTCAAAAAATCAATAAAAGTATGGGAAATAATTAGTAATTAGAGTATAATTACTCCCAAGATCAAAGACAGTGCATATCTTTTTTATGGAGGAGTAACTATCCATTTGAGAATCTTTTATTATCGTATTTGTTTTCCCTCACATGCTATCTATTATAACTAACATATTTAGGTTATTTTATATTAATTTTGTACACTGTATAAGAAAAAAGAAAATTTGGAACTTATAACAGCCACTTCTTTTGAAAATTGATAACCCCTTAAAAACTTGGGCTTGTGTATAATACTTCTATGATAAATTAACTACTGTGGATCTTCAATTTTCACTAATTGCATTTGAATGTGGTGATTATTGCTTAAGCATGAGTAATAATTTGATAGTTAGTATTTTTCTTTATATACCATCCAAAAAGGTGTGAGTGTATTTTGCATCATTCATACTTTGTGCATGCATCTATAACTTGCCCAATTCATACTATCAAATTATATGTTAGTTGGATAGGAAAGGATCATAGGTCATGTTTGAATTCAGTCCACTAGCCCTACAAAGACCATCCAAACAATGTAAATAAACCCTTTGATCCCTACTTGAGCTAACTAAACCTTCTTTATTCACTAGACGTTCACCTTTTCATATTTACCCTTGAACCTCTGTTTTGACTCTGGTCCTTCCTTTGACATCGTGTACCTCAACTTAGGAAAAGTTCTTAGGTTGAGGGTAGCAACTGTAGATGCTAAAACAAGTAGAAGTGGGTAAAAAAATTAGGTTTTAATTAAAAAGAACTAGGGAGTGTGAGCTTGCAAAAGAAAAAGAAATAAAAATGAAGAAGCAAAAGAGAAAGTCAAGTCAAAAGAGTTACAGATCTTGAGTGTAATTAATTAGTGGAAAGAGGTGAATAAAGGTGGCCTAAGTAGTCATAAGTGGAAATAGAAGTTTGTTGATAACAAGAAAGGCTGAGTCACTAACTTTCAAATGTATCCTATCCACAGCCAAGCCTTCATTAAAAGCCAAGTGAAGTCCTATAGTGATCCTAGTTGACATTCTAAAGAACCAAAGTATAATAGTAAGGGCAAGCCTGTAGCACTGCATGTGCATTGTTTGAATTTGTTGCGAGAGTGAGAGATATGACTTTTAGTCCCTAAGTAAATTGATATCTTGTGTGTAGGACTTATTTGTGGTGAAGGCATGTGGAAGCTCTTTCGACTGCTAATTGTTAGGTTCATTTCTTTGGGTGAATAGAATATTCCCTATTTGTATCGTGATATCAATCATGGATCCTTGTTGGTTAGTTATATAAATAGTCAACGCATGCTGATTTTTCTTAAGATGATGGGGTCGGGTATAATTTTTTTAAATGTTATGATATTCCTTGTCTTATTTAGTTACTTTGGGACAAACAAATGTTCTAAGTTGAGGGTATTTATGTTCCGGCATTTCATGGAATATTTGAGACTTTTGACTAGGAATACTTGTAAGTTATTGAGAAATTTGCCTTGTTTCTAATCATTTTTTACTTTTAATGTGCAGAAAATGGTATTAAGTAGCCACTAGGAGAAATTGTAGTAAAAAGGAAACAATTAGGTTAATAATTGTTGAGTGACTACTTAAGCAACAAGTTGTCAACTCTGTGATGAGTTAAGTGACAAGTTGTCAACCTTGTCGTCAACTACAACTAACGATCTGTCAATTAGTTGACAAGTTTTCAACCTCATCATAAACTTTAAATAGAAACTAGATCAAGGAGAAGTAAAGTAATGAATATCACTAATGAGCTACCAACGGGTTGACAAGCTCTCAACCTCGACAACAATATTGAGCGGGCCAATTCTAAATTTAATTAAACATTAAAGTTTCACATACTATAAATAGCTGGTATTAGGTATTTTTGAGACATCTTAATACCTTGAATATTTTTACCTTATAACTTTCTTTGGAGAATATATTTTTGGTTTTGTACATTATTTCTTGGTTTCTTGTGAAAGATTGATGGCTCCAGTTTCATCTTTGTAAGAATTCATCTCTCATTCATGAAATACATTTCTTCCCTCTTCATAATAACTATGAGTGGATAAAAAATGCATAATTGGGGTTGTGGAATCGATTGCTGAAAAGTGATTCTAGGGTTAATTTAGAGGAGGATTTGGTTAACACTTGTAAGTATATTGTCATTTCTTTCATTTTTATAGATTTTTAATGTTGCGAACATTAGAACAAGCTTTAGGTTTAACTTACTTGAACAAAGAGGTTAAAATCTAAAAAAAAGTTTAAACAATAAAAATACATAGATGTTAATATCTATCTAATGAGTAATGCTCTAACAAGATTAATCAACTTAAGGTCAAATTGTGTTTGTTATTGTTATCTCTTTAAGTTCAAAAGAACTAAAGAAATAATTACCTAATTAGGTTGAGAACCTTTTAGGTGAATATTTGAACTCGACTACTTGATGTTTGCTTATGTTAATATGAATTCACGAGCAACTTTAACCCAAAAGTGATTGAAAGCAATGGTGAACATAATCCTAGTTTATTTTCTCTATTGATAAATAATTCATAAATTTAATGTTGATTACTTGAAACAAGTTGAATGTTTATTCCAAATAATTTTTAACCCCTCCTTTATTTCAGGGAAATTTTTGACTAATAGTCACTTAAATTATATACGACATAGTTATCATCATTTTTTTTGTGGGATTTGACCCCAACTTTTCTTAGGCTATATATTTGATTACGATGGCTTACACTTCTTATAGGAGTTGTAATTTGGATGTATCATAGAGAAGAATATAAAATACAACCAAGACCTTTTTTTCTTCATGAATTTTGTTAAGAGATCGTAGACTGAACCTCTAGCTATAGCACCTACACTCTCTTTCCATAACTGCTCCTCTTATTCTTTGGATAGTGGGGTGTCCTGAGTTTCATGAGGTTAAGTGCTACACCAATCTACAACCTTTTGTATATATTTGTTTTATATTAAAAATTGATGCAAATAATTAATAACAAAAGGATACTAAGCTATTCAAACCTAAATAATATTATCTTTAATAAAAAAATATAAGTTAGAATATAGTTCTTACAAGTGTTTCTTATGCTTGTGGCCCAACTTAGATATCTTCATTTGTTGACATCTTTTTCTTCTTTATGTGAGTTGCAACAAATAAATCCTCTTGATTTATATTCCTAACCAACTCAAGTTCTTGCATATGAAAAAATCAAATAAGCTACAAAAAAAAAACTTTACAAAGAAAGAAAAATAGTTGAATTAATAAAAGTTACATACCAGATTATTCAACACAAAAAACATAGATCCCTTTTTCTTATCCTACATTGTTGATAACGCTCAAGTTACACGTCAATTTACTGCAAGGCGGTCTTCGTCAATATATTTACCCAACTTTGAAGTCGGGGTCAAATACACGAGGAACAATGTGAGTGGCGATTAAACTAATTTAAAACTATAGCTACAAGTTGAATTTAAACAAATGCTACGAAAAGATAAAATGGGGGTTTTATCAATCAAATAATAATTAAAGTTTTGACTTTCTTCAAAGCTCAAAACTAAAATTTCAATGGTTTCAATTAGTGATAGAGAGGAATTAGGGTTGTGATCACTATGATTATTAATCCTCCTGAAATAATAACTGTCGTATTAAGTTCTCATGACTTGTGGGAAACACCAAATTATCAGTTTCGATAGTCCATCTAAGTGTTTCTCGACCTGCCTAGATGTTGAACTCCCTAATTCTCTCGAATTTATGAAATTATTCTATTCATACTGATTTTATCTCAATTTGATCAATCCTATTACAACATTAATCATTAGATGGGAGCTTAACCTTCCCAAATCCTTGTTGTTAATTCACTACCTTTAGTTTATTTCTCAGTTTGAGCAAACCAACATAAGGTGGGATTTATTGTTTGCAACCAATAAATAACAATCATAACAAAGGAATTATCAAAATGTCTCCACAATCACTTAAACCCTAACAAACTATTAAATCCATGGGAGAATAATCATAGATCCTACAACCCTAGTTATAGGTTTTAGTTCCACATGAGAAAGAAAGAGATAGCAACAATTATAATCATCATTCAAAGTAACTAAACTTACAAAATATGAAGTTTGAAGTTGATTCTCTTCTAAGTCCAAGAGAAAATTCCCACAACCAAATCAAAGAGTTCAAAATTGAATTCTAAGTTTTGAGCCCCCAAAGAGAGGTGAACTCCTTTGGAATAAGTTCCAGCCATTTCAAGATGATAAGGATGATGAATGAAAACCCGAGAACTTGTCCTTAAATACTTCAGCCTAATTATGGAAACAAAATCACAGATCATAGTTTTTTCTTGGACAGATGACGTCGTGGGTAATGGCTTATCAGGAGTCTGACGACTTATGAGGAATGTTGTCAGCTCCTCTTCACTTTTGACAATCTGTGCCTTAGGTTGACGATGAGGCATGACAGCTTATCAGACCTTTGATAACTTATCACATATGTTTTCATATCTTCACTTCAATTTCTCAAGCACTGCCCAAGCCTGACGGCTTATCACAACTCTGAAGGCCTATCACAAATGTCATCAATTATTCTAGCTGAACTTTATTCTTTGTCTAAAGCTAATAGTATTTTTGATAACTTATCACAAGGCTAACGACTTATCAGACAAGTTGTCAGCCATACTTCCATGTCTACTTACTCAAAAATTAACTATTTTACCTCCGTTGTTGCTGATTCTCTTGCATATTGACTGTTACTGCAATATCAAAGAGAAAACAATCAAAAATGACAAAAATTGCTTAAGACTTTGCAATTATTCTCAGTTAAAAGCCTCAAATGTGTTAGCATCTGCTCACACATCAACACCCTCAACTTAAAACAATTGCTTGTCCTCAAGAAACTAAAACACAACTAAGAGGATACAAAGTTCATTCGGCAGTTAACTATCCATATTATCTCAAAACATCTTCACCATCTCCAAGGTCAATTAATTTAGAAACAACTGTGTATATTATTGAAGAACAACAATGCGACACATAGTAACCAAGATATGGCATGAATTAAACAACAACAACCATGCATGTACCGAGATTACACTATCCAAACAAGTTAGCAACTAGCAACGTAACCAGTGTGCCCTCACTACAAACTAGTCCCACTTCACCTTTATCAAACATCACATATGTAACCATAGGGACAGTGAAAAGACGCTCACTCTCAGAATGAAGTTTCAATCAATGTATGCCAAATACCCTAGGCTTGCCCTTATTTTTATTACCAAGATTTTTAAATAGGCCAGCTAGGATCACTATAGGTGTTCTATTTGGCTTATAATGTAGGCTAGGGGCTGGTATGATACTCGACGATATTTAAAGTGACTAAGCCTCCTTGACACTACACTAAATTCTAGGGTCTCACTTATTAACCTTTTTCTATTCTTCTCTTTTCTTGATCACACATATTCAGGATGGGTACGGTCTTTTTTGACAATCATTTATTTTTTTTCAGGACTTTTATTTTCTTATTCTTTTTCCCCCGCACCCAACTTTTTATTCTTTTCTTTTATTCTATATTTCTTCATACTTATTTTACATCACGCACCCCCTATGGTATCTACCCGCAACTTAGTTTATTTGCCTAAGTCAAAGTGCACAATGTCCAAGGAGGACCAGGACCAAAATAGGTTGAATGTGATACAAATGGAAAGGTGATAGGTATAATAAAAATAATAGGCATTAGAGCTAAAAATCAAGATCAAGGGATATTATTTACACATGAAAGTTCATTTAGGCTAAAAGTTGACAAATATAAACAACGACCTATTATACTTTGCAAACCACTATCCCACAACCAAGGCAAGACCAACCGGGCAAGTTTTAGATTTAACACACAATGGGAACTTGGTAGTATCTCACACATACATGGCACAAAGGTACATCACAAGCTACTACCCATTTGGTTCATGAAATTATTTAGAAATGGTTATTATGTCACTAGTTCTAATGCCATAATAAGATGCTCAGTGGTCACACATAAATGCATATCACACAGTTATAAATAGACCATTGGAGAGGTGTTCAAAAATCAACGAAAACATGTTAACTTCCTAAGGTACTTCTATTTCTCCTAGTCAACTATAATATTTTACAACAAATCATAATACGCCTAAACATGCCAGCTCTACTAGGAAAAAGACACCGGGGAAAAGAGGCACGGCTACAAAAACCCCAAGAGGACATCAACACCCACAAGTAGCCCCACCCTCAACATAAAATCATGCAATGTCCCTAATGCGTCAAACCAAAACAAGAGAGTTAGAAACATACTTGGGTTACCATGGGTGCGAAGATCTACTGTCAATCACATAATACGAATACAAATAACAAAATACCTTAGGTTGCCTCCCAAGTAGCCCTGATTTAATGTCGCGGTAAGACTAGGTTATCTTGACTATTCAGAATTCATGAAGATCCTTAAAAGTTCTTCATCCTTTATCCCTCAACATAGATGATTTGAATCATTGGCCCATCTTTTGATCTTTACATCTTTTAGGTGCATTGGGAAAATATGAAGGAATGACAAGGAAAGTTCTATCACGCCACTTTGAAGACTTGAACCGCTTGCCTAATTTTGCATTGAACTTTTGTGTGGGCTCATTTGGAAACGGTGAGAATCTTAAAAATCCAATAAATAGACATCGATATTTAAGATTCTTGGCCTTCAAGATTGGGGTTGTATTATACCTTTTCGGCATGACAAACTAAAAAATGTAGGAATTTTTCTTCTCATTTCAAAAATTCATCATTTGCTTGGGTGTTTCGACTTTCATCACATCCACCAAGCATAATGTTGAAAAGTGATTCGAATGAGGTCTTCTCCCTAATTTTGGCGTTGCATCTTTCTTGACCTCTTTACCCTGAATTGGGCTAGAGTCTTTTTAAGAGATTGACTTGATTTCTTCTTTTTCCTCTAGCACCATTTCCTCAATCTTGGTATTTTCTCTCATGGTTATTTCGGTTGGTTGGGAAATCACCGAGGGTTGCTCATCATCAAGCTCAACACCAATATAGGGTTCTTACTCTTTATCTTCTCACTCTTCCATTATTTTAAATGATTCCATAGACAAGATATCATCTAAACATAATATAGAAGGATGCTTTGAATAATTAACCTCTATATCTATCTCCTCATGAATTATTGGCTTCATGTTTTGACACATATCATATACGATATCATACGTGTCTTTTTAGAGATCCAACATTCATTGAAACATAGCTTCAATGCCACTCTTACCAGTGCTTCATTATTCTTTTGACCATAAGACCTATCAAACTCATAAGAAGAACTAGAATTTGGATTAGCGCAATAAGGGAAAGGGGTATTTGGGCAATCACTCCAATGTCGGTAGGATGGATATGGGGCACACATATCTGTCCAGGGAGTATATCTATAATCTTGACAAAGGTGAGGTCCATCATAATATGGACATGAACCATCAAAATAAGATTTCCAACCACCAAGCTCATGTTCATTCCACGATGCCATAGTAATAAGTAAACTAAAATAAAAATCTACCTAACACAAGAAATAAAAGAAAACTAAAAACAAATATTTACAAGTTTGAATTCAATAAAGTAGGCTAATATTCCAAACCAACTATTAAATCTATGGGGGAATAATCATAGATCCCCCAACCCTAGTTGTGGGTTTTAGTTCTACATTAGATAGAAAGAGATAGCAACAATTATAATCATGATTCAAAGTAATTAAACTTACAAAAGATGAATTCTAAAGTTGATTCTCTGCTAAGTTCAAGAGAAAATTCCCACAACTAAATAAAAGAGTTCAAAATTGAATTCTAAGTTTTGAGCCCCCAAAGAGAGGTGAACGCCTTTGGAATAAGTTCCAGCCATGTCAAAATGATCAATATGATGAATGAAAACCCTAGACCTTGTCCTTAAATACTTCAACCTAATTATGGAAATAAAATCACAGATCACTATTTTTTTCTCGGACAGATGACGTCGTGGGTGATGACTTATCAAGAGTCTAACGACTTATTAGGAATGTCATCAGTTCCTCTTCCATTTTGACAATCTTTTCCTTAGGTTAACGATGAGGCATGAGGGCTTATCATACCTTTGATGACTTATAATGGATGTCGTCACATCTTTACTTTAATTTTTCAAGCACTGCCCAAGCCTGACAACAAGCCTGACAACGATCCTGACGGCTTATCACTACTCTGACGGCCTATCATAGATGTCATCACGTATTCCAGCTGAAGTCCATTCTCCATCTAAGGCTGATAGTACTTTTGATAACTTATCACAAGGCTAATGACTTATCAGACAAGTCGTTAGCCATACTTCCATCTCTACATACTCAGAAAAAAACTTTTTTCCTCCTTTGTTGCTGGTTCTCTTGTATCTTGACTGTTACTGCAATATCAAAGAGAAAATAACCAAAAATAACAAAATTTACTTAAAAATTTTGAATTATTCTCAGTTAAAAGCCTCAAATTTGTTAGCATCTGCTCACACATCAATTTTCAAGAGATTCATCCTTAACAGACACTCTGGCCTTCTTCTCAAGCTTGCTCTTCTTAGGAATTCTACTGAATTGAGGAACAAGGAAGAAGGTGAAAATAAATTTGGGCATTTCAGCTGTAGTACATATCCAACAAAAATAAATACAACTGTAGAAACAATAAGGATGGAATAGTAACTAGACTTTGTAAATAAATTAATTCACATTTCTTTCTTTAGTGTTTGATAGAATAATCTTTCCAGGATGATTTTGACATTTTTCTATCAACTTACTTAACTATATATATATATATATATATATATATATATATATATATATATATATATATATATATATATATATATATATATATATATATATATATAGTGTAGCCTTGTACAAAGTTAATACTAAAGAGAGTGAAGATGAAATTTTTTTCCAATAAAGTTATTTGTGATTTCTACATGATATCAAAGTAATAACTCAGAATTCTTCAAATCTATCTAATTTTTTTCTGCATGATTCAAAGCAATGGCTCAATATTCTTCAAATCTATCTAGTTTTTTCTTAAATTTTTTTATCTTTCGAATACTTTCTATCTGCTACTTTATTTTCTTTATTTGAATACTTTATTTCTTACTATATTTTGTATTCTTATGCTACCTAAGTATTTTTGTTCTTCTCTATATGTTTCATTTTTGTAAGCTTCGTCTGATTCTTTTCTAATCTCATATCACTTTATAATGGGAGACAAAGTAGGAGAAAAATCTAAAAAAGTGGAAATTGTTTCCTCTCACTAATATTTTCTCAATCCTTCACTTCAATAGGTATGAATCTAATCAAACCACCTTTGACGTACAAACTTTAGTAACTGCAAAAGAGGGTGTTGATTTCTTAATCTGTCAAGAGCTAGCTTGATTTCAATAATGGTGTAATGACTTGAATTTTGAATTTCCCGTTCGATGTGTTTTGACTATTTTTATATGCCCATATTTTCTATATATTAACTTTGAGGTTTGAGGTGGATTGGCTTAATTTTTTATGCGATCAAGAATGAGTTGTGCAAGTTTGTAGTTTTTGGAAATGTGAGAAGTCATACAGTTGACTTTGGTCAAATTTTTGTTATTTTGAGTGTTGCATAGCAAAACATACTATGTCATAGATTTGAAATGTCAAATTTAGGTTAGTAGCAGGGTAGGTTCAATTTTGGGACTTTTATATCTTATTTTAATAATTCATTCAAAAATAGTGTAATAGGGTATTAGGGGTGAATTTATTGATAAAAACCTTTTTTTAAAAATAAAATAGTGCCATTGAGTCAAAAATATCATAGCCTCGTATCATATATGGTTTACTTCTATTACTTCCCGAATGAAACCCAAGGGTCCATTTAAAATATCTAAAACCATGTAAAATTAGCTAGTGCACAGCTGGTATCTGGAGTATGCATCCCTCTTTATGAATGTGGGCCCTTTTTGTAAACATGGAGAAAAAATTCACCCTTCATTGCAATCGCAAGGTGGTGAACGTGATCATGATAGAAAAAGGAGTTCTTCACCACAAATGCTGTAAGGAGGTCGCTAATGCAAAACCTATTTCATCAACCTTCGCGAATGAGAAGCCTTAGCAACAAACGTGAAGGATAAATTAATGTCCTAGTCAATGTTGACCCTCATAAATGAAAAGGATTGACCATGTTTATGTAGTAGTGTTAACTAAAAATACTCCATTTTCATGATTTTACTCTTTTACCTTTCAGCTTTGGGAAAGGCTATTTTGAGAGTTTGAATGTATTTTTATATGGGTAACTTCTAAACTCACAATCCTACTATTTCACATTGATTTTATCTTCAAACACAACTTTAAATCATGACTTCAAGGTAAAAAATTAGGGCTTTTACTGATAAAGTTTAGAAAAACAAATTCTTCATTTTGTACCTCAATTTTAACTCGCAGGTTCCTCCTATAGACTTCTATAACCTTGAAAAATGCATTTTTGAAACAAAATTCTAGTTTTACCCTATTCAATTTCAAACCTATTTTTTGAACCCATTTTTGACCTAACTTAAATATGGGCTATATGGGTATTGTTAGCTTTATTTCAATGCATAGATGGTATTTTTGCATATTGCAATTAATTCTAAAGACATTCATAAGAGAAAGGCTAGATGTTGAGGAACTTTAGAATAGGATATCATCGGTTTGTGGTAAGTTATAACTTAATTTCTTTCAAATTTAGTTGTGTTGTTAATGAATAAGTAAATATGCTATGTGTTAGGAAAAATAACTGTGGGGTTTATGCCCTATTATTTATATTGTTGTGTGCCTGTGTGGGTTCTTATATGTTATTTTTGTTGACTTATGGTATCTTATATTATGTGTTGCTTATGTGGGGGATTTATTTGATATAATTCGCCTTAGTTGTGCATCTAAATGCCTTTATTTTAGATATGATGCCCATGTGGGGGCTTATTTTGCTAATTTAGGCCTTATTTGAGAGTTGATTGATTTTATCTTGATAAAATAATTTAGTTAGAGGTTGATATGATATTAATAATGTCTTTTATGCATATTTATTCAGTTAGTTCCTAATTGCAGTTGAAATTCATGAATTATGGACATATTGAGTTGATTTTTCGGCTCACTTGTATATATTTTGTGATAGATGGATTGGATATCCTCATTTGAGCTGATTGTCAGCATTACATCCTCATTCCATATATATACATTCATGAGATACTGGTACCACTAGAAAATACTATTTTTGAAAGAAAATGACTCACTCTTGAAAACCTTTGGATGAGGTTATTTGTCGGCAAGGTTGTTTATGATATCTTAAAAAACCTTGAACGAGGTCATTTGCTGACAAAGTTTTCATAAGATTGAAATATGATATACAATATAAGGGTTAAGAACCCTCCATGGGTCCTACCTAGTAGTTGCGAGCTCGGTGGGTTTATACAGAAAGTCATGTGATGGCTTTCATCTTTTTTCCCATCCACATAAAATTGCATATGTATCTTTTTTGTTTTTTCTTAGTTTAATTGACTTGTTCTTAATTTTTATATGTTTTCTTATGTGTATCAGTAATTCTTAATTTCTATGTATTCATATATTAGAATTGTTTGTGGAAATGCTATGAGATACCATTGGAACTTTTCTACTAAAAGATGATGTGCTTATAGTAGCTTTTACTTATCTTAGTTCCTACTTTTCTCAGTTGTCCTATGATACCCACTGAGTGCAAGTAGACCTATACTAATCCCTACTATGCCCTTTTGGTGCTGATCCATGTCTGAATACGACAGACTGCATTTGAGTTCATGCGAGATTGGGTGAATCATTATGGTACTAGTGTTCTTTAGAATTAAGGGCTTACTTTCGGACCTTATCTTATTTTATTTATTTCCTTGCTTAATTTTTAAGATAGAGGTGTATTTTTAGTGCTTTTTTGGGTTATATTAGATGCTCTTGACTTATGACACTTGTTTTGTTTATTCTAAAATTTATTTTAGTTTTATGCTATTATTATATTGGTATTGATCTTAATTTCTTTTAGAAGTCTCACCTTAGACTTGTTTTTATTTATATTTGCATTACGTTATTAGTATGAGTGATCAGCTTACTTGTCAAAGCTAGGCCCCGACAAATGTCATCATGACCCGTTTTTGGTTCTTAACAAATTGGTATTAGATCCATGTTCACTGCTCTAAAAAATGTAAGAGAAGAAAGTCTAGTCTAGTCTTATGGATTGATATGTTGATGTTCTTATGAAACATCATATTGCAAGAAATGTGTATGCAATCAGTACGTGGGAATGCACTGGTATTCTAAATGAGGTAAGGCTGAATGTATAGGCTCAGATGCATGAACAATAACTAACTTAATGATATCCATGCATGATCTGTAACTACTGAACGTATTGTGCATACTATGACTGAGTATACTGGAACTAAATCTGATAACTGATAACTAAATATACTGATTATCTAGGATCACTGATAATTTGAATTACTGTTAACTAAGTGATTGTATCTGACAATTCTGATTCTGTAGAACTGAACTGAGTTCTATTTTGAAGACTGAGACCAAAACTGAAACTGTAGGAGGTAATCATCTAACCGACATGCCCCAAGTTAGATAAGATAACTGAGCTGGGGTCAAATATGTAACCCCAATTGGAAGGGTGTCAGTACCGTACCAGGGTAAAGACAAGCGGAGTTCGTGTTCCAACTGTTGCAGAGCTCCAACAGCTGGACCATGACTATCCAATGAATATGCATGCGAGGGAGATGTGTGGAGTAGGTACATACTTTGAGGAACCTCTTGATGATGATGTGCCGACCGATGATGATCGACGCATGCCAGACTCCGATGTGGAGGAGAATTCTGATGACGACGACTCCTATGATGATTCCGACGAAGGGGGTATGACCCCCGACATAGAGGAGGAGTCCGACTGACCAGGTTCTTCGTATTTATTTTCCACTGAGGGCAGTGTCCCGTTTAAGTGTGGGGTGGTGGTATTTGCATGCTTTACTTCTCTATCCGTATTTGCATTTATTTATGTTTGTTTGCTTAGTTTGTTGTTTTTTGAAATTGGTTTTTTTTTGTTTTTTTTCAATTGTTTTAGTAGTAAAATTTTTCTTACTTAGCTTCACATAAAATCATTCTAATAGGCAACATAATATTATAACAAGAGTTTGTGCTAACATCATGACTATTGAGACGTTTAGGCTCTAATTGTGACTCACTATGTGATATTGTGTGGTTCAATTCCTTCATCTATTGGGGCAAGAGACTCTACTACTCCCAATAAAGTCGACCATGTGCCTTGTGTGTGTGAGATAATAGTATATTCTATGCTTGTGGTTGATGCTAGAACTTGCCTGGTATGTGTGCAAAGCAAAAATAAAGAATGCAAGTTTAGGAGATGATTTAGGCATTTCTTTGGCAACCTATGATTATTTACCTTCATTTTTACCTACCCATGGACATCATCCTAGTTAAACCCTTTTGAGCCTTTAAAGCCTATTTTCTTTGACAAACCTCATATGAAAGCCTAATCCATTTTTTTTCAAGACCATAATTTGATCCAAATTCCTAAGTTCTTTAAAGTGTAAAAGTCATGTGATAAAATAAGAGGAAATTGGGTGAGTATGATTCTTTAAGAATGTATTGGTGCTTGAATGTGTTATGAAAAAAAAAGTGCTATCATAAGAGGTATATTATGAAAAGAAAAAGGAAAGGAAAGCTGAAAAGTTGCTTAAAATTGAAAAACAAAAGAGGAGAAAAAGGGTGGTAGAATAAAAGAAAGGTTGTTTGAAAGAAAAGTGTTAATGATATAATGTGATGTATTAAAGCGCTTAGGAACATAGTCACTATTTCTGGCCAAAATAGTCCTACCCGTCCCTTAGCCTACATTACAACCATCAAAAGACCTACTTGATCCTAAGCGTAGCATTTCGACATTTAGTGGAGCATTACACTAAGGGCAAGCCTATGGTCATCAGTTGCAGCATATGAATTCTTTGTGAGAGCGAGAGCAAGGATATTTTTATACCCATGTTGAAAAAGATACTATACTTTTGAGTGATTATGGGTAATATATTGTGAGACACACATGGTTGATGAGTTTTGGGTAGTTGTGTATGATTCTTTGCACCTTAACTTTTGAATATGAGTTGACCACCATCACGAGTTTATGTTGGAGGTTGAATTGTTTCTACTAATGATTGGAAAACTACTCTTTGTTGGTAATTGTTGTGCTTGTCTTGACGAATATTTTGTGTTGTTGCTGTGAAACCTAAAGTAATGTTTATAGGGACATGATATTTTGTTCGAGGACGAACAAAGCTTTAAGTGTGGGTTGTTGATGATAGGCGAATTTACATGCCTATAGTGCTATATTTTACCCATATTTTAGCCTAGTTTTGAGAACAAATTATATATTTCATGCATTTTTAGTCCTTTTTCCTGTAAGTGAGCTAACGAACATGATTAGCAAAGTTTCAGGTATAAATGATGCAGAATTCAGCATTTTATGGATTACTTGACGCCAAAGAAAGCTTTACAAAAGGAGAAAAGGAAGCTTGGACGCCTAAGGACCAAAAGTGGCGCATGGAAAATCTGTCCCGTGCTAAAACAGCAATTCTGAAGACTTTGGGGACTAGCAGTAATTTAGTAGGATTAGGATAATGATACATTAACCTAGTACAATTGGGTTAAGTATTTCATTAGCTTAGTAGGATTAGGATAATGATACATTAACCTAGTACAATTGGGTTAAGTATTTCATTAGCTTAGTAGGAATAGGATATGAGTATTATAAATACCCTATTTTGCTAGAGATTTTTAGATATTGATACTACTTCTAATTCATTCTTCTACTATTCCTCAACAATTCTTATTCTAGTTTTAATTCATCTTTCTACTTCTTCTTCTATTCATCTATTCTTAATTTCCGCAACAAGAGAAACGTTACTTGTAAGAAATCACGCCTAACGCCTACCACACTTGTGCTACACGAAATTCTTATTGTGGTACAATAACAATGTCAATTGTGATTTCCTTCGCACTCATGGGTAACTAAACTTCTCTGTTGGGGTTATGGAAGCCTAATGAGATACTATCTATTACTATGAGTTTGTGAGTTTGTGGTACGTATGCTGCTTATATCATTATTCTCTTCGTCTTAACCTAAATTCTTTGTGGTTGCAAACGTAAGAATATGCCAGTATAACATTTAACTTGTCCGAAAGAAAGGTTATCTGTCTGGAAAGAGATAATGTCAAGGTAGTAGGGTCCTATCCCCTATTAAAAAGTTAGTGTCATAACTGGATTAACCTCTTGGAGAATTTGTACCGTTGGACACGCTTTAAGCTCGAAAGAGTTAAAGTGAAATAATCTTTGAATAGGTCGGAAGACGCCTGGATTT
The DNA here is from genome assembly GCA_030864225.1 of Capsicum baccatum var. pendulum. Classification (NCBI taxonomy): domain Eukaryota; kingdom Viridiplantae; phylum Streptophyta; class Magnoliopsida; order Solanales; family Solanaceae; genus Capsicum; species Capsicum baccatum. Next base: position 169,759,508 of record CM061557.1, on the reverse strand, counting down.
ACAATCAAATACAATTCTCTATAAGCACATGCATGTCGGAATTCAACACACTCATAGCCAATAGAGACGTATAACTCAGAAGGTGGACATAACCCCAACTCCTCAATTCTCATTGTTTTACAACCTACTAAACATTCTTTCTTTTTACGTTGATATTTTTAGTTTTTACTTTAATATTGTGGTTACACATTACAATCCCCCTATTACGAGACTTGCACTAAAAGTCTAGTAATCGTTGCTTACTTGTTGACCAAGTTATTCCCTGAGGGATCGATACCCAACCCAGTTGGGTTCTATATTTGCTAACGATCGCTTTACACTCCTATGAGAGCTGTAGATTGAGCGTTATCAGCATGGTGGCGCGACAAGGTGGTATTGCGTTGCCACTTTGGTTGCAAACTAAAAGTGCATCGTGATGCAATGGAATCGCGTTGGCACACTGAAAATTGACAACTATGACGTGATGTGCCAACATCGTGGAGCAACACTGTAAACTAAAAATTTCTATTTTAACACACTCCGTGATGCGCTACTGGGATGAATGATAATGTTTAACGACTGAAACTTAAAATTTCCATAACTTATTACCCGGTTGTCATAGTTAGGATAACCCATGTACTGAGGTTTTATATAGGCAAGGGTAATATGGGGTATTATAATATCTCTCCCTTGGGAACATTCGTCCTTGAATGTGGCTAGTTAAGCTGAGAGAGTATGGACAGAATGGGTTTATGTAATAACTATACATGCACAACTGAAGCATGATTATGTGACTGGTCTGATAAACTTAACTTACATTCTAAACATGCATGTCTGATGCATGAGTACATGTCTGAACTAATTAATGAATATGTGACTGAATATGCATGAACAGGAACATGAGGACTTCACTAAGTCTGAGTCATGATACATAAACTGAACTGATTCCTTGGATACGTGTTATGATAGGAGAATGGTCATACAGTTGAACTTGGGACTCTAGGGTCAACTATATGGACCCATTACTTCAATTAGATTCGCTATGTGAAGAAAAATGAAAGATTTAGATCATGATAGCTCAGGGGTTATAGTGCATCTCCCCCTTTGGACGCTATGTCCCTCAATAATGGTGACTCGACTGAGATACCAAGAAAAAGCATAAGACGATGCATAGGCACGTACGAACTAAATCGTGAATGAATATCTGGATCTGAAATTAAGGCATAAATATGTAAATGGGAGATCTATAACAGACTAGTGACCACATCAAGAGAACTTTCCTAATCTTGTCCAGAATGAAGTGCGTAAAACCTGTTTAGGAGTTGCCCACTGGTACCACTGGAAGTGGCACCTTGTTAATTTAGGTTCCCTGACTGATCTGAAGGATGACTATACTGACCTTGAGAACCTGATGGAGGACAATATCTGACTCTATGACCTGGCTTGCCATACCCAAAACAAACATCACTCCCAGCTCTACACACACTCTTATGATTCTTACCACACTCTTCGCAAAACATATTAGTACAACCATTTATTACACTATCCTGGGTCATCGGTACACTGGCTAAAGATAAAGGTGGGACTGAAGACTTTGGATAAAACTGGATATGGTTACCACTTTTTGACTTAGGCTGACTGAAATTAAAACTACTTATTATAGCCCTCTTATTTTTTCTCTCCTTCTTAAGCTTATGCTCCTCAATATGTTGAGCATGGACCATAAGCCTACATATGTCCATCTCTTTAATCAACATTGTTGTTCTGTACTACTTAACCATACTATTTGATACCCTAGATACAAACTTACTCATTCTGGACCTATTGTCTGCCACTATATGGGGAACATACCAGGCTAACTTAGTAAACTTGAGGGAATACTCTTTTACCCTCATACTACCTTGTTTGAGATTAATGAACTCTAACACTTTGGCTTCTCTTGATCTGAAGGAAAGAATATTTCTTGGAAGGCAGTAGAAAACTCTTCCTACTCTATAGGCTCTTCATCTATACCCCTGTCTACCTTTCACTACTTAAACCACGTATGGGCTATATCTTGTAGCTGATAGGCGGCTAACTCAACACTCTTACTAAGAGATTAACTTGAGCTCATGATCACTCATACGATATGAATACTGAAAGAAGGGAAACTTTTTCTAAAAAATCTTATATCCTCCTTTCCATAAATATGGTGTGTTACACACGCATGTACAAGACTCTATGCAAAGTAGCTTTTCATACTTCCTAGGAAACTGTTGAACCTTAGGCTTTGATACAAAGTTTGTAACAACCCAAGACTTCCCCCTAGTCATCACATGGTACTGGAAACCACAAAGGACCACAAGCTAACCCATGAATGATATATGCTGTGAGCACAGAACCATAATACTAAAATAAATATGGAATAATGGGCTAAAATGCCATAAGGTTCAAAATATCTAAAATATTAACAAAATATAACAGCTGTAAAACTGAATACTATCTGGAAATCTAGACTGAAAAACCTCTAACTGAATTTTTCTGAAAGTGAAGTTTATGGGACAATCCCCCAACTAACTTCATCTACCAAAATACTGCTAAACGGAAGTACTAAACTAAAAGCATAACCTCGATAGATAAGGACTCACTGCTAAATCTGCTACTTGAATCTGTCTAAGCGCAGTCAGGAACCTAATCGTTCAAACCTATGATATAAAACATCATAGCGCAAGAAATGGTTATACGATCAGTACGTGGGAATGTACTAGTGTACTAAATAAGGTAAGGCTAAATGCAAGGGTTCATATGCATAAACAATAACTAACTAAATGATACACAAAAGCTACATTAACATACATAAAGGATCTGTAACTATTGAACATACTGTGCATACTATGACTGAGTATACTAGAACTGAATCTAATAACTAATAAATGAATATACTTTTAGTCTGGGATCACTGATAATATGAATTATTATTAATTGAGTGACTGTATTTGATAATCCTGATTCTGTATAACTGAACTGAGTTCTATTCTGAAGACTGAGATTGAAAATAAAATTGTGGGAGGTAATCATCTAACTGACATGCCCCAAATAAGATAAGATAACTGAGCTAGGGTCCAATCTATAACCCCAATTAGTACAGTGTCAGCACTGTGCCACAGGTAACCACAAGCTCAAGAGTAACCCTCTACTGGTAGGTTCCCTAAATGAGAATGGTGGTCTCTTTTCTGGCATGTAGAGTATCTCATCAACCCTCAACTGGCATGTGTGATGTCTCACCCTACGCTGGTTATGTAGTTCTGTACTGCAAGGATTGCTTTTAAGGATCACACCATCTGTCGGCAGGTGAGCCCACATCCTTGGGTTAACTCGGTGCTTAATCCTTCTCCCAACTAAAAGAAACTGAACTATTTTACTGGACTAAAATAGACTGAATTCATTAATATTACTGAGTTTTTTAATGGACTAAAAGTACTACTGATCGTGACATGACTGATACTATTCTGTAACAGACTAAATTCTACTAAGTTCTATAACGGACTGAGAGTACTATTAATCATGACATGACTGATACTAATCCGTAACTGACACAGGCTCTAAATAAATAGCTAATTTGTCGATTATTAAATACCCCCAGGACTCGATAGCATGAAAAGTAAAGCAAAGCATAATCTTGAATAACATAACAGTGTTCACTTTGTCATAATTTATTGATAGAGACATTCCATCAAACACTTGTAATGTATTAACTTGTATATGAATGGGGATTACATGTTAGCATGTTATATTGGCATTATTTCATTCTCATAGATAATTTATCAAACACATAAGAAGCATACTTGGTTCATTAGATCATAAACACTTAGGGTTAACATGGTTACAATAATCAACTTGCAAATTGAAGGTTTTATCATGAATATCATGTAATTTAAAATATGTTAGAATCAATTCTTAGAACTTGTAATCTAAATCATGGATTAAAACTCAAACAACATCAAGAACATGAATTCAATCTAATTCAAACACGGAAATCATACATCATAAATCTTGTATATTGTAAAAGGATTCCTAGGCTTCGTGGAAGGTAAGGATCAATGAATGAACATCTAACATACCTTAATTTGATGAGTTCTTGGAGAAATTCTTGGGATTGACCTTGATTCGTGAGAGCTAGGGTTTGGTTAATTGAGAGAGAATTATCTTTTATTTTTGGGGAAAAGTAAATAATGAAGGGTTTTACACATTTTAGGGCTTAAATCCTATATCTGGGTAGAATGAAATCATGGGAAAGACTTTTTTAACCCTGGGCGCAACTTTAATTTTTTGAGAAATTTTCCTAATCTGGACCCTTGGTGCAATGCTGTGCTATCGCTCCGTGTCACTAAAAAATGACAACTAAAATATTGCATGGTGGTATCGCATTGCCACCTTGGTTGTGAACTGGAAGTGCACCATGACGCAGTGAAATTGCGTTGGCACACTAAAAATTGACAATTATGAACTGGGTCTATGACGCGATGTGCCAACATTGTGGAGCAATACTGGAAACTAACAATTGCTAATTTAACACACTCCGCGATGTGTCACTATCCTGAATGACGATGTTTAACAACTTAAACTTAAAACTGCCATAATTCTTACCCGATTGTAAGATTTAGGTGAATTATATATCCTTGGAAAGCTAACTGAATTTCCTACACATTGGTAGGAAAAAATCTAAAGATTATTGAGTATAACAAAAATTTTATCTGATAACCCATGTACTAGGGGTTAATCTAGGCTAGCAAAATATGGGGTATTACCCTAAGGATGGGATTATGGTTTATCCAACTAAAATTTTGGCAATTTATAATAGGGCTATACCTATTTCTCTTATTGAGAGTCAGAGTTCATTGGTTTGGTGAGTTATTATTGGTGTTTTGTAGAAGTTTTATCATTTATTACAACTTTTTAACCAAGTTGACCAAAAAAATGGTTTTCAGTGATTAGATAGGTGTTAGAAGAGCTTTAAAATACTCAAGGTGTTGTTCACTTCTGCTCCTATCTTGACTTTGCCTAAGGAAGGTGTGTGTTTTATTGTGTTTTGTTATTTTTCAAGTATTGGTTTGGGTACATTATTGATGCAGAAGGGCAAGGTGATTGTTTATGCTTCTCATTAGTTGAAGCATTATGAGAGGAATTACCCTACCCATGATTTCAAGCTGGTGGTCATTATGTTTGTGTTGAAGTTGTGGCATCATTACTTGCATGGAGTGCCTTGTGAGATTTTCTCAGACTATTGTATCCTTCGTTACTTTTTTGGACAGCGAGATCTTATCATGAGCTAGTACATTGGCTTGATTTTATTGAGGATTATGCCATCACTAATTTGCACTATTTATGCAAGGCTAAAGTGGTTGTGGATGGCTTGAGTCAAAAGATGGCTATTATGAAGTGTTTAGATCTTCTCTTGACCAAGGACTGACTTTTAGCCTTGGGGTTTAGTCTTTAGCAAACCAGATGGGTAGGATTGATATTTTGGTACCCGGATATCTCTAAGAATTTGTTGGTGGTGGATATTTCTTGATGGAGCTGATTCAAGATCATAAGTTTAATAATGATAATTTGAGGATGATTTAAGATAAGGTGCTGAGTGGTGAGGATAAGGAACCTATCTTGATTCTTATCATGTATTGAGGATTGGTGGCTGAGTTTGTTTATCAAAAGTCAGAGATTAGGTGAGATTGATTTTAGAGGAGGCTCATTGCTTTAGATATTCTATCCATCTAGGTGTGACCCTGATGTATCATGATTTAAGGCAGCTTTACTGGTGAAGTAGAATAAGGATGTGGTAGATTTTGTTGCTTGTTGCTTATGTTTCTAATAGTTGATGTCCAAACATCAAAGATGAGGTGGCATGTTTCATATATAAACTATTCCTGAGTAGAAATAAGAGCGGATCACTATGGACTTTATGTCTTGGTTTCCTCATACTTCTTGTGGTTCTGATAGTATTTAGGTCACATGGATCTGTCAACCAAATTAGCCCATTTGATATCTATGGGTTTCCTCACACTTCTGGTGGTTCTGACAGTATTTGGGTCACATGTATCGATCGGTCAAATTAGCCTATTTGATCTCTATTCAGATTTTCTTTAGTGTTGAGAGGATGGCCCATTTTTATGTTTGTGATATGGTTCATCTTTATGGATACTCATGTCTATTATTTCAGAAAGGGGCTTAGTGTTCCCTTGTAGATTTTGGTGAAATTTTTAGAAGGAGTTGGGTACTTGGGTTGACCTTAACATAACTTTCGACTCCAAGACTAATGGTCAGTGAAAACAAAATATTCAAGTTTTAGAGGATATTCTCCACACATATGTTGTGGACTTTGGGGGGTAGGGGAGCAACATTTAGTATTGGAGAAGTCAATTAGAATAATAGCTACCATTCGAGTATCGAGATGACCCATTTTAAGGCATTGTATGGTAGATATTATTTATATCCTATTAGTTGGTTTGAGACTTCAGAGGTTAGACCTCGTGGTGCTGACTTGCTTCGTAAGCTTTTGGATAGAGTTTGGGTAATTCAAGATAGACTTTGAGCGACTTAGAGAAGAAAAAAGAGCATGCAGGCCACAAGTTTTATGCATTGAAGATCGGGATTGGTGATAGAGTCTTACTTCATATATCACCCATGAAGGGCGTGATGAGATTTGTGAAGAAGGGCAAGTTTAAACCCAAGTATATTAGACTATTTGAAATTCTTTGAGAAGTTATAGAGGTTGCCTATAGTTGGTCTTATCTCTAGACTTTTCAACTATTCATCTAGTTTTTCATGTGTCTATGGTTCGACATAATATTCTGAATGAGTCTCATGTGCATTATTTAAATACAGTTTAGTTTAATTAGAGGTTGATCTTTTTTGAGGATCAAGTGTCCATTTTAGCCAGGAATGTAAGTCAGTTGCGTTCTAGAGGTATTTATGAGGTTAAGGTTAAATGGAGACACCGTCCTATAGAGGAGGCTACTTGGGATATTGAGTCTAACATGCATAGTAGTTACCCTCAGCTCTTTATTGATTTAGGTATTTTCTTACATTTAGTTTGAGGACAAACTAGATTTTTAATGGTGGATGTTGTAATGACCTGAAATATAATTTGTTATTTTTATGTGTTTTGATTATTTTGCCCTTCCCCGTAGTTGCTACATGTTGATTTTGTGCTTTGAAGATGAGTGTCATGGTTTTTGATGCAATGGGAATAATTTGTTCAGGATTGTGGTTTTTACAGGCTTGAAAAGCCATATTGTTGACTTCGTTCAACATCTGTCGTTTTGAGCTTTGGATGGAAAAAGAGACTACACAATATATTTGAAATGTCGAATTTGTTTTAGTAGCAGGTTTGGTTCGACTTTAAAACTTGTACATCTCATTTCAACTCTTCATTTGGAAAAAAAAGAGAGATAGGGTCCTAAGGATTAATTTACTGATAAAGACATTTTTTAAAAAAAAATTAACATTGCCATTGAGTTCAAAACTTCAAACTAACCTAGTAGCATATATGATTTACTTTTGTTAAAACCTAAATGAATCTCGAGAGTTTCTTCAAAACATTAAAAACCATGTAATATCAGCTGGTGAAAAATTGATATCTGGTACATAGATCTTTCTTCAAGAATTTGGGTAGGATGAGTGGTGAATTTACCACTCATTTGCACTCAACATTCATGCATATTACCATGATTTGAATGTATAAGTGAGACAAATTTTTTATTAAATGCATGAATTTCCATATTTTGCAGGCATACAGGTCATGAGATGGAAAGTTGTGAATTTGAGCTAAAAAGAATCAAAAAGAAAACAGAAGTGCAGCTGGGAAACCTAAAGCAGAAAGAAGCATCAGTTACTGCGATCGCGTACAAGGACCACAATTGCAGTCAGTCAAGCTAGGTCAAAGTAACGCTATTGCTAGATTTTGAATGCAGTTGCGGTAGCAACGATCGTGATTAAACTCCTACGATTGCGACCTATTGGTAATAAAGCCTAGGGGTAGAGATATAAATGCACACAGTTGTCCCCAAATTCCCTTAAGAAGTTCAAACCCTATCTCGTTGGGAGGATAGGAATAATTTAGGACTCTCTTCCACCATCTAGTTTTCATTTTAAGGGAAACATCATTGTACTAATTTTGGGTAAAAAATACATTAGAGTAACTCCTAAGTGGAGGATAAGAAAACTACATTAAAGATTTGTTGATATTTAAAGTCTGAATTTTCATTCTCTTTATCTTTCATTAATCAATTTGAAGAAGGTTTTGGTATATCTTTGTTCATTATTCTTATGAGTTGCTAGTTTTCCCTCTTTGTTTGACCGGGGTGGAAGATTAGGTAGGTTGTGATTGTTATCTTGAATTAGTTGTTCATGTTTTTGGGTTTTATAAATGCTTGATTGTAAAATGGAATTCTTTGGTGAAAACCTCAAATTTCCTAAATCCCCACATCATCCTTGAAAGAGGGATGTGGGTAATCTATATCCCACATTATCCTTGGAAGGGGAATATAGGTGACATGAGAATTAGTGAACAATAAGATAGAAAATAGCTATTCCCTTTTTTTGTCATAGAAATAAGGATAAACTGTGGAATTGCTAATCTTGGGCATCATCCTAGAAATAGTGATGCCAAATTGAGGCTTCGTGATGATTAGTTGACCACAACTATGAGGTATTCAAAAGAATTTGTGGGTGATAATATGGTACTCGGTCGAAATGATTGTATCAAAATCCTTAACCAAGCCTACCCACCATGTTTTAACTAAGATTTGATGTGGATTTCATGTACCCATATACTAGTTGCCCTTTGTAAAACACATCCCCAAGATCCGTTCCTAATTGATTACACTCTACTTATTTGTAGCCTCAAGTTAGTCTTTTAGAAGTGGAAAATTAATCATATCTTTGAATAATTTAAAAAAAACCATAAATAACTGTATCTTGGGTTTGAATTTAGCAAGCAACTTCTATTTTGAACTTACCCGGGCGTGAATCACAATGTTCCTCGTGTATTTGACCTGAACTCAAAGTTTGGTAATATACTGACAACAATCACCTTGTACTTAATTTGATGTGTGAGTTGAGCGTTATCAAAAATGGCACCATTTTTTAGAAACAATTTGGTGTATTGAGTTAGTTTGGAAATATTAGCTTATTTGCTTTGATTCAAACTTGTAAATATTTGTTTGTGATTTTCTTTTATTTATTGTTATAGGTAGATTTTTATTTTTTGTTTACTTGTTACTATGGCATCTTTGAATGACTATAATTTTGGTAGTTGGAAATCCTATCTTGATAAGCCATGTCCATATTATGATGGACTCCACTTTTGGCAAAATTGTAGACATTTCTCCTTGGAGAGAGATGGAAGTACCATCTCAATCCTATTAGGAGTATGATTGTTCTTTGTGTGGTGGTTGCGATGGACATTGGAGTGATTTTCCAAATTCTCCTTCCCTTAGTTATGATAAAAAAATGCTAATTCTTCTTATGAGTTTGATGGGTCTCATGATGCGGCAAAGGAAGTATAATGTGCCAGATACAATGGAGTCGAAACAATGCTTCAAACTCTATTGGATCAGGTAACTACAATAGAGGAGGACGTGCACCACATGCATCAATCCAATGAGGCATTTGGAAAGGAGATTATCAAGATAGAGGAAATGGGCAAGGAAATAAATCTTTCAAATACCCTGACCTTTCCACTTTCCAAGATGAGGTTAATCAAAAATAAAGACCAGGCTATGTAGTTATGATGAGCTTGGTAGTGAGGAATCCTCGGTGATTTCCTTACCAAACAAACTTAATAAAGTTGAAGATGCCAAAATTGAGAAAATGGTGCTAGAGTCAAAAGAAGAATCCAAGCAAATCCCCTATGAAGACTCTAGTCCATTTTAGGGTGAGGATGTTATTAGGGATGAAATTGTGAAATTAAAGGATAGACCTTGCTATACTATTCTCTCTCTTGAGCCGGGGGTCTATCGAAAACAACCTCTCTACTTCTTCGAAGGTAGCGGTATGGACTGTATACATTTCACCCTCCCCAGACCTCACTGTGTGGGAATATATTGGGTTGTTGTTATTGTTATTGTTGTTGTTGTTGTTCTCAATGGATGTGATTAGAGTCCACCTACCCAAGTAAATGATAGATTTTGGGAAGAAATAGCATCGTCCCTACATTTTATAGTTTGGCGTTCCAAAAAAGCACATGAAAACCCCATACTCAAAGGCTAAGGAGCTCAACTTCTGATGTTTAACTAGTGGCCTATTGATATTCCTACCATTACCCAAGGAGATGAATAAGAAATTTGAAGTGAAATTTAGTAAAAATTTCAAGTCTTCAAAGTAAAAAGATAAATACCGCATTGCCATATCCTCATTTCTATCACGTTTCAACTTGGAAGATTTGAATCTTCTATCCCTCTACCGCTCAATTCATTAAGCAATAGTTGGGATGGAGATTCAAATCTTCTAAGTGGAAATACAAGTGATAGTTGAAGAAGTTTCTTTCCACAAAAGATGGAAATCAAACCATCATGCCATGAAAGTGGCATGTGTCCTTTTATTTATGCATGATAGAGTAGATATATTTTTGTTTATGCATAACCTATGAAATTGACTGAAGAGTGTTTGGAATAAGTTTGAGAAAAGGAAAGTGTAAAATTATTGGGTTATGGACTAAGCAGGGGAGTTTAAAGGACCCAAAATTTGTCTCAGGTACCGCAATCTGAAGACCATACAACCGTGATCACAGTATCAGAGTTACCACGATTGTAGAAATCTGACACCGATCATGGTCAAATCAGTTAAAAAACCATTCGACTTCCCAGTCCTCCCATGCTCCTTTCTCTAATTTTCTCTTCAAAATTCCATCCAAAAGTTGAAAAAATTTTCCATAATAAAGTTTCTCATTGCATCCCATGTATCCTACACTACAGTATGTGTCTAACTCCCTTGAAACATATCGTTTATTGGCCTAAAACTTGTACATTAGGAGTATGCCTAAAATAGTATTTCCACTTGCTAAACCAATGCATGAATGCGATCATTTGTATGGTAGGTTATTGTAGTTGGTGTACACACCAACAGGGAAGTCTTGAGTACATAAAATTTGGCCTAAATAGATTATAATTAGTGTTTACACCATGTTTTTTATTAAATGCTTCATCAAACTCATTGTAAAATTCTTCACTTTTCAAGAGCACAATCAAGCACCCAGGGTTTAAGTTTCATGAGCATGATGATCTGTTGGTTAGTCAGAACACAAATTGGGGTAGAAATCTGGTATTTGGTATTGTTACAAATTCGGTCTTAGATACGGCAATCGTGGTCATCGGGGCTATAGTCGTGGTCAAGGGTCCGTGATCACCACATCTAAGAATAGTTCCCATCCTTGACAAAAAAATTCAGCATGTCTATTCTTCACCCTGATTCCCACAATGACACCACCCCGTTAGTTTATTTGATTAATCTAGCATGGTTTTGATACAAAAATATTGAGGATGGTCCTTGTTGTAGTACTTATAGGTACTCAGCCACAAAAAATAGAGATTATGACCATATCCATTTCATGGCTTCAGAACGTCACAACCTCTACTACAGTGACCTCTCAAAGACAAAGCTACTCCTGAAAAGGGTGTATTTCCAGGGACAAGGTGCCAAGTAAATTACCAAAATTTTATAATAGACTTGTTGCTACTGGGTAGATATGCTTTGTCCCCTACCCCTACATTGACAATGTGCATTGGATATGAGAGTTCTATAAAAATCTTATAGTAGTCTCACTCTCTAACCCAGTGATGAGTATTAGGGGGAAAGAGGTCCACTTTGGAGAGGAGCAGATATCTGACATATTTGTGCTCCTAAATACATACATGGTTGAGTTCCAGGCAAAGGGTTATGAGCCATATACCTTGATGGTTATCTTACTATGTCCTGGCAAAGAGGTTCCCTAGGCTACCACCAAGAGAGGAATCTCCATGACTTATTTCACTACAGAAGCAAGGATTTGTTTGACTATTATTTACAGTTAGGTTTCTCCATGCACAAATATGAATGTTGTCACAGATACATAAGCTCATATGGTGGCTTTTATCTTATCTGGAATTACTCTGAATATGGGCTAGATTATGGTTACAGAATAGAGGCATTTCAAGAGTCAGAGTGGTACACTTCTTCTCTTTCTTTCTTTTATTACTGAGTTGTGTAGAAGGGCCAAAGTAGAGGAGTATCCAATAGATACTAGATAAAACCAAACCCTGCATCTTTTTACTTAAAATTTAGGGTGAGGTTGCACCTATTCAAATAAAAAAAAAGATTGACTTGGGTAATTCGACAGTTAAGGAGTTGGAATCGTGTAGACCATCCACTCCTCGGCCTCTCAAAGTGATTGGTGTGAATATTAGGGTCATCAAGAAGCTTGTATTAGGATTTCCACAAGGGCTGGGAGAGCCCTCTATCATGCGTCACTCTTATGTGTCCTGCTCAAATTATGAGAAGTATCAGGAGGAGGAGAAGACACAGGGAGCCACTGTTGCTAGGATTGAGAGGGAAACTTTGCATTAGTAGAGTTTCACAGGGTGATTCGGGACTCCCATGAGAAGATTAAGAAGAGGGAGAATAAGAGATACAATTTCTTCAGTAAGATGTGGAATGGGTTAAATGGCCCATGGAAAGCCCTAAAACCTCATGAAAAATTACCTTCTTCCAGCATAGAGAGTGATGATAAGGCCCCTGCTAAGTAGTCTGATACTGATGCTGGTGGTGATGATGTAGAATTTGTAGGGGAGAGCAACTCTTATTGAAGATTCAAGGAGAACCATTATCTCTTTATCGTGCTCTATTGATTATGTAGTAAGGACACTGACAACTTTCCAGTTGGGGGTGCATGTATATGGATTTGTATTACATAGATATTTCTAGATGATTTTATGTTTTTTAGATGCTTTTCTGGATGATTTTTATATTTTATTTCTAGGTTGCAACATTTGGGCACTCAGATGGTGCCTGATAATGCTCAACTTACACATCAATTTAAGTGCAAAGTAGTCGTTAATATAATAATCTTATAAGAGTCGAGGTTTAATCCACAAGGAACAATGTGCATGGAGAATGGGTAAGTTCAAAATAAAAGTACTTACTGAATTCAAACTTAAGATATAAAGAAATGGGGCTTTTAAATGTTTTCAAAGATATGATTAATTTTGGGCATCTAAACGACTACTTCAAGACTAAGAATACTTATATTATAATCAATTAGGCATGAATCTTGGGATTATACTTTCCTAGGGGTAAGTTATGAACATGATGATTCAATGAAAATTCTAATCGCTAATGCTGTGGTAGGCTAGGTTGAAAGTCCTTGAGGCTAGTTTGTCAACAAAGTCTCAAAGATGTCACTCATTGATCCTTTTGAGTACCTAATGAGTATGTAAATAAAAGCTACCCAACAACTCAATTGGGAATCCCTGTTTCTAGGAAGATGCCAAAAATATAGCCTACTCTCTATTCACCTTTATTTCTAAGATAGCAAAAAGATAGTAATATACATCCGTAATTGTCCACAATTGTTTTGTCCCCCATAACCCTTTTTGAAGGATGTAATAGGTTTCTAAAGTTCACATAAACCCATATTCAAGGATGATTTGAGCTTTAAGGGTTTGGGGTTTTCACCCAAAAACCTATTTTGGATATTTGGGGCTTTCACCCACAAATCCAAACTAATTTAACCAAGCAATAGTAGAAATCATCATCAACAAACTAGAATCTACACAAATATATAACAACCCATACACAAATTGCACCCTATTCCAACATAATACCAAGAGGAAGAACTAGCAAATCATAAACATAATAAACAAAAATATACCAAAATCTTCATTAATTTGATTCATGGAAAATAAAGAGAATGCAAACCACACTTTAAATTCCAATGAATCCTCAATGGGATTTGCCAATTCTTCACTTTGGAGTTTGTCTAATTAATTCTTGCCTCAAATTAGTATAAATTCAAGCTCCAATCTCCAAGCTCCATGTGATAAACCCTACACTAATGATAGGATAATATTTAAGATAAAAGATAGGCTGGAAAATGAGCTAAAAACCCCTATTTAAGCCCCAATTCCATATTCGCCAAATAATACAAAAATGCCCTTCAAACATTTTCACTCTACCGCGGTCACCATCACTTGACTGAGATCGCGGTACCGCTATGGTGGTAGACATACCACGATTTCCCTTTGGTTTACTTATTCACAGACGGTGATTGCGACCCTTAGTCCGTGATCACGACAACTGAGGGTCAACTCATGGGCCTGAAATTTTAGATTTTGTTCTCTTTGCTCTCATTTTTTATCTTTCACATTCTCCTTACCTCACTTTTGTCAAGTTTCCTTTCTCATCTTCTCATTGTAATTTTTACCTGCACAAATGATCATTAGGTAAGAAAGTAACAACAAATCAATGAAAAAGCATGATAATTTAGGCTTAAAATGCTAGTAAGTTATCAAATTGATGACTTATCAACACCCCCAAACTTAAACTATTATTTTTCATCAAGCAACAAAGAACAATTTAACAATATTGGCTCTACAAAGACTTTTCAAACATGTCATGGCAACAAGTAAACCAAAATTTTCTAAGAAGCACATGTTATGACATAAGGATGTAAGTTTGTACAAATGAATCTTCCAAATCAACAAAGCACCTTAAGAGGAAACACAAAAGCTTCAAAAAAAATTCTCAATATTCTCAATGCAACTTACTTCACGTATATACCCAAAACGAGAGTAAGACTTCACCCTTTGCCCCAAAGTATCGATGTCGCTCATAAGAAAGAGTTAGCTCCACACACACAAAAGACATAGAAATTTCTAAATAAGCTCAAATAATGAAATAATTCACACTCACTCATCTTTTGGATTCTTTGACTTTTTCAAGAGACTTTCTAACTTTAAGACCTTCTTAGCTCTTCATTCATCCAATTTCTCTTCAAGTTCTATGGGCTAGGCTATTCAAATTTATTATTAAGCACATCTCTTGTCTTTTAAGAACATGAGATGACAACCTTACATACACCTTTCTTGGCTCATCTTATCATATCATATTTTTCCAAATACACCCCCTCCCTAAATTTAAGCTTTCATCTATATTTTATTTTTTAGAATCATACAATGCATTAAAGGAGGTTAAGTACCAAAAGAAAGATTTTAAAAAGGTCTTAGGTATTTTATCAAGGTTATCATTAAACAAAGAAAGAAAAATAGGTAAAAGTATCAAAGGGGTTAACTAGGGAAAAATGTTAAGGTTGGAATTCGGCTATGTGACAGGTCAAAAAATAGTCTCAGGTCATTCTCCAAACCAAGCTTGTCTAGGAATTTTCTTTGAAAACACTCGGGGAAAGTTCTAGACTACACATATGTACAAGAATTATACAAAAATCACACCACACATGGCATCGTACTCATAGATCAAAAAGTTAATCTCCCAACTAATTTGAGCAATTTGAGCTTAATAAGTTACCGAGTCATGACTCATCCTTGTAAAGAGAGAGCCAAAAATTGAATTAGATGGTCTCACTCAAAAGAAAGATCAAAAACATCCTTGGTATCTCAAAAATAAAACTATTATCTTATTTCTTGCCAATGACATTTGAAAGAATTTTTGAGCTTTTGCCTCTTCCTAAACAATTAAAGAAAAACTTGGGTGAGTGCAAGGAAACATTATCATTAAACTTCATGGGATTCTTTCCTCAAAACTTTATATATCATCCATATAGTTTATAAGACACTTATGGCACCAATGGAAACACAAAAGACCCTTTACCCTTAAGAATGGCATCATCCAATCTATCATAGGGCAAGGCAAGCATTCATGTCCCTCAAGTTACTTAGACTTGCTATGATAAGAACGCTAATCGATCACACTATGGACACAACATTCATCCATAATTTCATCCAAAAACTACCAGTTATATCACTTTTAACACCAATTCGACTCAAAGTTATACTCCAAAAATGATCACACAATGCCCCAAGAAAGTTTACATTAACCGTAATAAGCATATAAGATATTTCTCTCTTATTGACATTTTAATAAACATGTGGTGTGCATGTAAAGTATGAACTTGAATAGGTAAAATAAAAACACATGTGAACAAGCTTAATGCACTAATTCATCACCAAACACACCACTTGTAATCATAATAACACAATTAAATCACCCACCACTCAATTAGGCAAAAAAAACTTAAGTGGGTATTTCATCAAACACATAGTGGGCACTAGTGTGTGAAAGCAAGAATTTTGCAATTTAGCATTTGAGACAAAGAACATATTCAAAAATCTTCATCCCAACAACCACATTCTATAAAATTAAGCTCAAATGAATTAAATTCATACCAAAATAAACAACGTAATGTGATCATCCTTTATATTTTAAAGGTCATACCTTGTAAGCTTACTAAAAAGAGGAAAGTTATAAAAAGAAAGTCCAATATACTTATCCGGGGTTTCATTCTTGAGGTACCCATTACAACTTATTCTATAACCTAAAAACACCCAAAAATAATCTAAAAATGAATTAAAAATATTAAAAAACATCAAGAAAAATTTCTTGGGTTGCCTCACAAGAAGCACCTTAGTTGATGTCGCGGCAGGACATCTTTTTCTTATCAAATTTAGCTTGGGTTGTAATTTCAACTTTTGTTCTTTTTACTCACATTTCTTCTCTTTCACCTTCTCCTTAGCTCATTTTTATCAAGTTTCATTTCTCATCTTCTTATTGCAATTGTTACCTACACAAATGAGCATTAAGTAAGAAAGTAACAACAAATCAATGAAAAATTATGATAATTTAGGCTTAAAAATTCTAGTAGGTTGTCAAACTGATGACTTATAAGTTCCCACATTTCATGGATTATTTATTTGGTTTGATTTTAGGTGTTTTTAGACCCTCTATTTTTATTTATATTTATTGTGGTTATGGTGATAACTTACGAGTTTTTCCCTATGATAGATTGAGTGACGACATTCTTAAGGAAAAAGTATTGTGATTGGGTTTTGATCCATGGATGCAGGGGAAGTCTTAGTACCCATCGTATCAATATCACAATTGAAAGGGAAGTCTGAGTACCTGTAACATTTTGAATTTGGGATTGCATTTATACCTATGGCGAAAATTGAGTAGTCATATGGTTGGTTTGCCCATGGGAAAGCTAAAATATGAGTCAAAGGATTAGGTTGGGGACATAATTAGCAAATTGTACACAGTGCAAATAAAAAGAAAAAAATCCCCTCCTTCCAAAATTTATCAAAAATCAAGGACATGGACGTGAGAAACCTTGTGACAAAACTTTTTCTTTTTTTGTAACTCCAAAAATTTTGGCTTGTGAAAATTGTATTTACTCAAGTTTTGCCTTTAGCGAGAGGAGCTATTGAGCCCCCTTGGTGAGTTTGCATGCCATGTGTGGTGAGCTTATTTTTCCAAATCTCATATGAACTTGTACCATCTAGAACTTGCACCATTAGTCTCTCAAAACTAATTTTGATTGTAGTTAGTTGGTGAGATGGTCCTAGGACGTCATTGTGACATTGGAAGTCCTTTTTTGCCTAAAAAGCCTACCTTTGCATAGATATTAATTCTAGTATCCCACTTTGAGACTTTAAACCTTTCTTTGGGAAACACATTGCAAATTGTGAGCCTTTCAAGTCTTATCCCTCTTTTGAATCTTATCCACCTTGAACTCAAAAATGCAAATAAATGATAAAAGCCTAAGTTAGGGGTGGTGAAGTTTGGGTTAGGCAAATTTGGTCCATGAAGTTGTGAGTGAATGACTAAAATCTTAAGCATTAAGAATAAATGAGTAATAAAAATAAAGGACCCAACAAAGGAAAGAAAATCATGAAGTATGAAAGAAAAAGAAATGAAAAAATAGGTGAACCAAAGAAATAAAAGTAGGCACATTTATAAAGAAAAGAAGTGGCCTATGTCCAAATGTTGGATGGAAAAATATGATGTAGATGTTCAAGGAGGGTGTATCCATGTGTTTGTAAATGATACACTACTCTACCTCAGACCTACATTACAAGCTCAAAAAGCCTTTTGAGATCTCCAACAAAGTATAGTCATTATAGTGGCAAGTGAAAATAGGAGCAAGCCTATGGCATGGTACTTGTTAGCATCGAGATCTCTAAAGAGAGAGAGAGAGAGAGTGAGTTTTGCACTTAAATACCTTGTTACATATTTGATAACTTGGTGTGTGGAATTTTTTCCTTCTTGTGAGGGGGTATGTAAACAATTTGAGGTGGGTGATTTTTTCACCTCCCTAAAAATGAGGGAAAAGGAGTATAATGTAGTTGAGGTCAAAGTTCAGTTATTTCTAGAGTATAGGTAATTTTTATATGTTTGCTATTTGTAGTCTATTGCATCCTTGAATATTGTATATGATGTTGAGGGATGTCAGTAGAGTAGCTTTGGCCATGTTTGAAGAGCTACTTGTGGAAGTAACTAAGTTTAAAGTCATTGTAATCATTAAATCATCTAATTTGGGCATAAATATGCATTATTTCATGGTAAGAGGTAGTGCTTCTTGAGGACAAGCAAAGCTTTAAGTTTGGGGTGTTGATGAGTGGTGCATTTACCACTCATTTGCACTCAACATTCATGCACATTACCCTGATTTGAATGTATAAGTGAAATAAATTTATGATTAAATACACGAATTTTTATGTTTTGCAAGAATACAGTTCATGATATGGAAAGATATGGATTTTAGATAAAAAGAATAAAAAGGAGAAAAGAAGTACAGCTTGAAAACCTTAAGTAGAAGCAAGCCTCAGTTACTGTGATCGTGGTCCTCAGACTGCGATGAAGGGCAGTCAAGCTAGTCAAAGTACCACAATCACTAGTTTCTGACCACGGTCATTCATGAATCAATTTGAAGAAGCTTTTGGTATATCATAGTTCATTATTCTTATGAGTTTCTAGTTTTACCTCTTGGGGTTATGTTTGAATGGGGTGAAATAGTGCATAGGTTGTGATTGTTAGCTTCAATTATTAGTTTATGTTGTTGAGTCTTACAAATGCTTGATTTTAAAATGGAATTTATTGGTGAAAACCTCAAATTTCCTAAATCTCCACATCATCCGTAAATGAGGAATGTGGGTAATCTAAATCCTATACTATCCTTGAAAGAGGAATGCAGATGAGTTGAGCATCTGTAAATAATAAGATAGATAATAGTTATTCCCTTTTTGTTGTCTTACAAATCAGGATAAATTATTGAATTGCTATTTCTTAGGCATCATTTGATAACTTGGTATGTCGAATTTTCTTTCTTAAGAGGAGGCATGCAACCAAGTTGAGGTGGGTGATTTTGTCATCTCCCAAGAAATAAGGCAAAAGGAGTATATTATAGTTGAGGTTAAATGTTGAGTCACTTTTAGAGTATTAGTGATTGTCGCATAGTTGCTCTTTGAAGACTTTTGTATCCTTAAAAATTGCATTTTATATTAAGAGGCATCTTAAAAATAGTTTTGCCCATATTCGAAGAGTGATTTGTGGTGATAATCAAGTTGAAGTCATTATGATCATTTGGTCATATAATTTGGAATACATGTGCATTGTCTCATAGTAAAAGGTAGTGTTTCTAGCGGACAAGCAAAGTTGGAAGTTGGGGGTGTTGGTGAGTGGCGAATTTACCACTTATTTTTCTCAATATTTTTGAACACTGTTATGATTTGAATGCATAAATGAGACATGTCCATAATTAAATACACTAATTTTCACATTATTGTAGGCACACAGGTGATGAAATAAAAAGATGTGGACTTGAGCTAAATAGAGATCAAAAAAAGAGAAAAAGTGCATAGCTGAACACCCTGGATGTATCAAGCTCAGTTACCGTGATCGCGGTCTGTGAGATGTGATCGCGGACAGTCAAGATTGGTCACCAACCATGATCACATATATCCTATTGCGATCGAGGTTGCCACGATCACGACATAGCAAGATTTTGGCCCAGGGCAGTTTTATAATTTGACATTGCTAATTCCACTTCCTATATAAGGCATAAATCTTTTTCCGTAGATGAAAAAATTGAATAAGGAGAATTGAAAAATTGGAAACTTGGTGAGCTATAGAATTTGGGGACATTTTTATATTTAAAATTTCAAGTTATGTTTGGAAAAATTGAAGTGTAAAAAAGAAAGATTAACTATATTCTCTATTTTCATGGATGCCATGATTGAATCTTTTGCTAAATTTCTTTTTCTCAATAGTCTTGGGATTATGCTGAACTAAGGTGCAATTATGTTTAGGTGATTATGTGTTTGTGTAATTATTTGTTGTTGATTATGGATTCCACTATTTCTTGGTTTAAATAGATTTGATTTATGGGTGAAAACCCTAAATATAAAAACCCTAAACTCTTGAAATCTCTCATCATTCTTGAAAGAGGGATGTGGGTGAACTATTGGGAACCCATAGCTTCTTTGAAAGAGGGCTATAGGGGGACAAAACAATAGTGCACAATTAAAGATGTAGCTTACTATCTTTTGCCATCTTAGAAATAAGGGTTGATGGAGAGTAGGTTATGTTATGAGAATTTTTCTAGAAATAGGGATGCCCAATTGAGGTTTTGGGTGGCTTTTATTGATACACTCGTTCGCTACTAAAAATAGTCAAGGAGTGACATCTTTGAGGCCTTGTTGACATACTATACTCAAGGACTTTGAACCTAGCTTACCATGTCATCAACGCTTAGAACTTACACCAAGCTATCATGATCCTATGCACAAATTTCCCTTAGGTATACATAATACCAAGATCCCTTCAAAATTGAATTCTAAAACAAAAGTGTTATCATAGTATGTTGGTTGAATTGATATTAACCAAATCATATTCCAAACAACCCACCTACCCACCCACCCCCCACAATTTTACATATCGTGTTTTATGTTGTGTACACTTTAGATATATTTTTAGTAATTTTTGACACCCGTAGGACTCAAAATATAAATGTTTCTCCTCGTGGATTCAACCTCAATGAAAGTTGAGCTATTGATAATGACCTTCCTATACCACTTTAGATGGTATAGGGGATCATTATCAGGGCCTCTGGATGCAAATGCAGAGAAGGAATTCACCCTCAATCATGATCACAAGGTGGTGTCCATGATCACAAAATGCAAAGGATTACTCCATCGCGAATAAGCAGTCCTGATTCATCAGCCTTCTCAAATGAAAATCCTTAGCTACAAACATAAAATCCAACTTAATGTCCTAGTTAGCATTTACCTTTGCAAAATGATGCGTCAAATTAATGAAGAAATTTAAGTAAAAATTCATGTTATAATGGTGTTCTTGCATGTATTATGGTTTTCTTTGATTTGGTTTCTTTCTTAGTGGTTGCAAATTAAAACACTTCACGTGTTCGTCCTTTGAAAATTTTGATTTTTGAGCTTACTACCTAAACTATGACTCTTATTATAAGTCATAGGGAGTCATTATGGGTCATAAGACCCAGTCATAACATTCCTTGTGAAATTTGTCTAAGTCATTGTTTTGACCATGACTACCATGTTATGATTCATAAAGACTCTAAACAACTTTAGTAGTACTTTCTGTAAGAAAACTAGTGTGATGCCCAAGGTATTTTGTCCTAAGTATGACTAAGGTGTAATGAGTTGTATGGACTCGTTATGAGTTGTATGGTCCTTTTTATATATGGACTATTGTTGGTGGTATGAGACACTATCCATACTATGACTGAGGGGAAACTAGTCGTAGGGTGACCCTACGAGTGTTAAGGTCACCCATAATGACTAGCGATGTATTTTCCAGCCTTTTAATGAGGGTATTTCAGATATTTCCCTATTATTCTAATAATAACTCAAGACCTATTTAAATACACGGGACCCTATTTTTATCCATAATACACATCAAATACACTCTTTTCTCTCTCAAATCATCTCAAGCATCAATACCCAGGGTTTCCAAGAAGTAGGTCAAGTAGAGAATTAAGGGTTGAATTCTCTCCATAATCTTGGGTATTTCAGGCATGTGATGCTACCCTTAAACTCATTTTATCCAATGCATGAATTTACATGGTTAATTATATGGATTTAAAATAAGGCTTGTGATATGGTTAAGGTCTTTGACATGAATGGTTTTTAAATTTATTTCCCTTAGTTTATTATGCATTATTCATGCTTTGTTAATGATTTTAAAATTGTAGGGTGAATGGGATTGGTGAATAGTAAAAGGGATTATGTTTTCCTCAATTGTGATGAATTTTTCTTTGACATATGATTTTGGAAATTGAGTTCCTTCAACCTAAATGTGAAATTGATTATGATACATGGCTTTGTCACATGTTTTGACTTGCTCAGTTAAACTAATACATTGGCATAAAAGTCTAATGAACCATGGTAGGATTTTATTAAACTTTGGGGTATGTGGATTCACAGTGTGAATGTTAATTAAACCTAAGGGGTCATGAATTTCCCCCGTGTGATGGTTAATGGATTTGACATGATAATGAACTTGCAAGTGGTATTTGTATGATGATACCAATGAGGTACGTAAATTCATAATCGGTTCAATAAATTGGAAATATGTGTTAAATATTTTAATTCGGCTTAAAAACATGTTGTGTCCATAAAAGTGGAGGTACCGAGGGACAAACATCGAAAACTATGCTAGCTAGTATGGGGGTCTAAATAACTGGGAGTTTAGATTCCCCCTTATTACTATTATATGATTGGGATGTTTGAGTCCTCTATGTTATATAAATTGGTTCTTAAATCACTTTTGATTTATGTTGGAGGTTCGAGTCCCCCATCAGGCATATGACATATGGTTATCCTTTGGTTCTTGCAACTACATGTATTGGGGACCTTCTAGCTGGGCAAGAGCTGAGCTTATATAGCCCGTGGGGGCCTAGATTATGATGGTTATGCTACAAAATTATGTTGAAATTTTAAATGTTCATGCTTAGACTTGTTTCCTACCCTGGTATGTTATATATACATACATATACATATATATATATATATATATATATATATATTATTTGATGATGTATACTGGATTTGACTTTTTGAATTATTACTCATGGAATTATTTTATCCCTATTTCTTGAGTGACATAATTTCTCTCCAACCACTAACAATCTCGAGATATTGTTTTCCTATGTGATGTACGCATTGGAAATTTTTCTACATTTTCTACACAATGATTAGGTTTTTGTGGATAGTTCGTGAGTTGACTTGAAGTGTTGAGCTTCCATACTTTGGAATACTTTATTTCATTTATTGGTTTCTTATGTCTTAGACTTTATTTTTAACTTGTTTTTGGTTATGGTAGGGGACATGTCCCAACACTTTATTGGTATATAGTTTTTTAGAGGCTTTGTAGGTACTATGGACTTAGGTGTTGTATTGGTAGTTGGTATTGGTTACAATGTTGGTTGGTGGTTATTGATATAACTTAGAACCTTGGAACTTCTGTTATTCTATCTTGTTGTATGTTTGAACTTCAATCCATATCAGTGTATGTTGTGTTTTGTTGACTAGGAAATAGGGGCGGTCTTTGGTCCTCATCGGACATGAGATGCCTGACATATCCAGGCCCTAGTTTAGATTGAGACAAAGTTGATATTAGAGCATAGGTTCATGTAAAATTGGGTGTCCACAAATTCGTGTCAAGTACTTTTATGGGTGTGTAACGTGCCACACTTATAAGGGAGAGGCTACAAGGCATTTAGGAATGTTTCCCTTTCTTATTTTCTTATTTTTGGGCTATAAATTCTAAGGTTTTGAATCTCACTAATTACCATTTGCTAGCCTTTCAAATTATGCCTCTAAAAAGATTGATATTCGTGTAAACTCTACTATTCTTCTTAAGGACAATGTAGACGGAGCTCATCCTACTTTTAGGGTACTAACCCGATCTAGGGTCGTTTCTTCTGATTGCCCTCGTGAAGTCCCATCAATCTCTACTGATCATACTTTTGAGGTTGACACTCATGCTTAGTCACCTCAAGAGATACTAATAATGTTGAGTTCCATCACTTCATTCATCTATTGACCCAGTTGGTGAAATCTCAGTCACAAAATTTGGGTCCTACTGGTATTATTGTGAGTTTTTCTGAGGCAACTAGAGTTTGCTAATTTATGAGGTTACACCCTCTGACTTTTACTAGTACTAAGGTTGAAGAGGATCCTCAAGGGTTTATAGATGAAAAAGAAAAAATCTTTTGATTGATGCATGCTGCTGATGTAGAAGGTGTGGAGTTTGCTGCTTATCAGTTGAAAGATATGGCATATCAGTGGTATAAGGAGTGGGATCAGTCTAGATGTGATTATGCTCAGTCAGCTTTGAGGGATGATTTTTTGAGTGCCTTTCTTAATTGGTTCTATTCTCAGGAGTTGAAAAAGTAAAAGATGAGGAGTTTGTAAATTTGAAGCAAGGCAGGGTGATGGTAAATAAGTATGCCTTGAAATTTTATAAGTTGTCAAGGTATGCTCCTAATTTAGTGTCTAGAATGAGGGCTAGAATGAGGAAATTTGCTTCTAGGTTGTCCTGTGATTTGATTTTGGAGAGCAAGGTTGCCTTGTTGAACAAGGATTCAGACATCTCTATGCTTGTGGTCTATATGCAACAAGTCAAAATGGAAAAGAAAAAGCAAGATGACATAGGGAAAGACAGAGTAAAAAATTTAGACATTCAAAGAAGGGTATAGGCCAGCATAAGAATGGTAGATATTGTGGGAAATGATCTCAGAAGAAGAATTGAGGAAGTCCTAAATACAATTTGACAGCCAGTGCTCCTTACCCAACACCCTCAGGTGATCGACGTTTTTATAGTAGTAACAGTTCCAGGGCACAGGGTGCCTAATTTCAGGCCAATGGGGCCAGTCAGCACTATTATATCCTCCTTACAAATTCTATAATCATTTGCACCGTGGTCAGTATGAGAAGCAGAGGAACTTGTAACACCCTGCAAAGTTTCCTTGTAGTTTGAGCCTTGAGTGTGTCAAGTGAAGTGTAATTCTGGACCTAAAAGATTGAAAAGAGACTTCCAAAGTGATTAGTGTTTTAATCTTGTTGAATGTTCATGAAAATGACTTCCTATAGTGTAGAAAATTGAAATATTTGTCCAACAATACCAATTTTGTCCAAATCTGGCATCGAGGTAGGAAGTTATGGCCATTTTACCTTGAGTTATTGAAACTGCCCAGATGCGATGGACAGGTTGATGGACCGTCGAGTGTGCAATGGACAGTCACCTAGACCATCTCAACGAAGGTATTAACTCCCTTTTCTGGCCCAAGTGCGATGGCCAGGATGACGAACCGTTAAGACAATGATGGACCGTTGCTGCTAAGGCAGTGTGGCCTCATCCTGGCCAACATGCGATGAACGATCCGATGGACTGTCAAGTTTGCAATGGACTATCGCTGAGACTGTTACATCGAGGCAGTGTGTTCTTTTTCTGACCGACATGCGATGGACGATCCGACGGACCATCGCTTCGGCTGTCGCAGCCCTCGTTCAATATTTTAAGTCATATTTAAAAGGGACTCTTCGATCTTTCCAATCTTTTATCAACCAAATATATTCCAAATAAAGCAAATGACATCATTCATCATCCAAAATATAAGAGAGCTAGGGTTTCTCCCTCAAGATCAATCTAAAACCCTTCTCCAAGAGGTTCAAGAACCCTCTCTCAAGAGTAAGAAGAAGAGTTTAAAGCAAGCTTGTTCATCCAATTTCATAATCTAACGTATGTGGGGTTTTGAACAAGGGTAATTCTTTCACCCTTGTTGCCAAAGACTTATTTAAACTATAATTTTCTGCAATCTATGTGATTTTATATGATATTGAATTAAGGTTTTTCACCCATTGTTATTGATTGCAATATCTTAATGTTTCTCATGAATTGAAAGTCAAATAGCATGATTTTGCATGTTTTCTTAAGAAATTGAAGTTGGGTTTATACCCTATGTTGTTACTCCTTGAGAATTTAAGAGTTTCAATTCTAGAAATTGAAGTATATGAGTATGTTTATATTTTGAGATAAGTTGCTGTAACTTCCAGATTTTTACATGAATTAAGAATCTATATTCTATCTATTATGCATTATGATGAGTTTTAACTTGAGATTGAATTATAGGTCATTAAGTCCTACTTGAGACTTGCAATTTTATGAACTATTATTCTATCAGAACCCATGATTTGAGTATTTTGATATTATTGAGAAATATTTTGACCTAATGGTCCTAGAGTTTTGAAATCCACTCTACCACACGAGATTACAGATTTGATTATTGGGTTCTTATGAACCATGAGATTATTTTTGAAATTAGATTTCTATGAGATGAGCAAGATAAACTAAAGGGAGTAGTATTTAGCACTAAGTTGGGTAAGTTACCACAGTTTCTTACCTCAGAACTACGTGCCACCATAGGTTTGAGATTTTAGGCCTGAGGCCAAGATGATTGGTCCTGAGACTGAGATAAGTGATCACTGAGGTGAGATTATACTCCTTGGAAAGAGTATGACGCCTCTCCCCAATATGTGGTTTCTTCCTTAGGAGGATAAGACATTGGAATCCATGTAGCTCACATGGTATATGTCAGTTAAGAGAACCTACCTAAGCTAAAGTATTTCCCATTGAGATAGAATATTTTTCAAAAAGCTTTGAGATTAGATATTTTCTAAAGTGAACGAATTGTTTTTTAGTATTTTCCAAAGAAAGAAGTAGATTTCTCTACTAATAAGAGTTGATCATCAATTTTTAAACCAAAGTCATATGATTTCGTGTTTCAAGTGTTTGAGTTCAAAAGAGTTATAAGTTCTTGAGCAATAAAGAAGTTTTACTCTCCATGAGATATATGCATGAGTTGAAAGTATTGTTTAAAGATTCCTTCATCCTATAGGTAATGAGAATAATAGGAGAGCACAGATTTTAAAGCCAATGTATAATGACTCACGAGATTTGTGTTACATACTTCATTCTACATGATCTATGAGCTTTGCAATTTCAGACGTATTCAAGCCATGTGAGTCATTCCTATTTGCATATACCCCCATATACTCAGTACATTCCTAAGTGTTGATCCACATATACGTCTATGTGATACATTGTCTTATAATATAGGTTCAGGTGCTCAGTCCCAGCCTCATCAGTGATTCCCGAGTACCTTCATGTATATTTCTACAGTGGTGAGTCCTCATGGTTCGAGGACATATCTTTAGACATTTTAGTATTTAAGTGTTTATGTTATTACTTTTTGTTCAGTTTGAGTCAGTTGGGGTCCTGTCCCAATGGCTCTCGAGTTCATAGAGTAGTAGAGGCTTTGTCAAACTAGTTATCAGACTGTGGTTGTGGTGAGATTTCTAGTGTAATGTTTGTTGGGACCGAGTATTACCTTTATATTTCCTTTCATTTGATATGACAGTGCCAGTGTTTTGTATATTCCTTCTTGAATGAGTTATTATGATAAGTGATAGGCTCAAAGGGTTAGATTGGGGCTACTTGTATCCCTAAGCACCGTGTTACATCCAGGGAGGTGATTTTAGGTCATTACAAACTTGGTATCAGAGCCTAAGGTTTTAAAAGAGTCCTAGGCAGACTGACAAGTCGTGTTGATTAGAGTATTGATCATAGGTGTGTAGCGTACCACATCTATGAGAAAGAGGCTATAAGATATTTTAGGAAAAAGTTGTTTCTTTCTTTCAGATTCCATCATGCCTGCAATTATCCCTCCCATCTAATAATTTGTGCTCTCCTATTTCAGAAAAATGCCTCTCCAAAGAGTGAATACCCATAGAAACGATGACGAGCAACCCCCACATGTTGATCCTTTGAATGAGACTGTGTCTCATGCTGAGTTTCGGGCGGCCTTTCAGGCGTTAGCCCAAGCAGTCACCACTAATGTTCAGGCTAAAAACCAGGCTGCAGTTGTAAATCAGCTGGGAGGTGATGTAGCTGCTTCTAGGATCTGTAATGTCATGCGGATGAATCTGCCAGAATTTTATAGGTCCAAGGAAAGTAAGGACTCACAATTGTACCTTAAAGAGGTGAGAAAGATCACACAAGTGATTCATGTTTCTGAGGAGTAAAGTGTTGAGTTGGCGTCTTACTGGTTGAAGGACATAGCTTATGACTGGGTTGTATCGTGGAGGAAGGGTAGAGGTGAGGATATTGCTCCTATGACTTGCCAAGTATTCCAAGATGCATTCTTGGAAAAATTTTTTTCGCTTGAGATGAGGAAAGAAAAGATTGAGGAGTTTATGAATGTGAGACATGGCTCCATGATTGTTAAGGAGTACTGGTTGAAGTTCAACCAATTGGCCAAGTATGTTACTGATTTGATTTCTGACAAACGAGATAGTATGAGCAAGTTCGTGATAGGTGTTTTTGGTTTGGTGCTGAAAGAGTGTAGGACTGCGATACTGCATAATAATATAAACCTATCTAGGTTGATGATACATGTACAGCAGATAGAGGTGGATAAGATTAGAGAAAGTGACAGAGTGAGGGGTAATAAGAGGGCTAGATTTGAGCAGCATGAGTATAGTCAGCGTAGGTTCCATGAAGAAAACTGCCCTCCGTTTTAGAGACCTCTTTCTATTCCAGTTCCTTCATCAGCTAGTGCTCCCATGTCTTTTATGTCTAGGTCGCAAAACAGTATTGGTAATAGGCCCTGTTATCCTTCTTGTGCTAAGTGTGGTAGGGATTATCCCGGTGAGTCTTTCATAGATTTGAGGGGTTGTTTTGGTTGTTCAAGCAGGGAAACAGACTTAGAGATTATCCGCATGCTAGGCAGGGGACTAGAGATGCCCGACCTCAGGCATAGACTACTAGTACACCAGCTCTTGTCCCTCGTCCTACCCCTATTCAGGGCTCTTCATCTAGCACTATTGGCGGTCAGTTCCAGAATAGATCCTATTCCTTACCATCCCATCAGGAGCAAAAGGACTCTCTCGATATTGTTACCGATATGCTCTGCATCATTTTTTTTATGTTTATGTGTTTTTGGACCCCGGGTTAAGTCTCTCCTATGTGAACCCACTTGTGGCTGTGAATTTCAAAATGAGTGCCAAAAAGATTCCTGAGCCTTTATTAGTCTCCATACCAGTAGGGGAGTCAGTTGTTGCTAAACAAGTGTATAGATATTGTCTTGTTACTGTTCTTCATAGAGTCATACTTGCTGGTTTGATAGAGTTAGACCTAGTGGATTTTGACCTTATTCTGGGTATGGATTGGCTTCATTCTTGTTATGCATCTATAAACTGTCATACCCGTGTGGTTAATTTTCAGTTCCCTGATGAGCCAGTTTTTGAGTGGTCTGGGAGTTCGGTATCTCCCAAGATTCATTTTATCTCTTATCTCAAAGCTAAAAAGCTAACATCCAAGTGTTGCATCTATCACCTAGTTAGCATCAAAGACACTAAGTCTAAATCTCCAACTATTCAGTCAGTCAATATTGTTAATGACTTTCCAAATGTTTTTTCCAGAAGATCTCCTAGGGGTACCTCCTGATAGAGAGACAAAATTTAGGATTGACCTTTTTCCTGACATTCATCCCATTTTTATTCTGCCATACCATAGGGAATCTGCTGAGCTTAAGGAGTTGAAAGAGCAACTCAAAGTTCTTTTAGACAAAGGTTTCATAAGGCCTAGTATTTCTCCTTCGGACGCACCTGTTCTATTCGTGTGCAAGAAAGATAGTTCTTTGCATATGTCCATTGACTATCGTCAGCTTAACAAGGTCACAGTAAAAAATAAGTATTGTCTTTTGAGAATTGATAACCTGTTTGATCAGTTGCAAGGTGCAAGTTATTTCTCCAAGATAGACCTTAGATCCGGCTATCATCAACTTAAAGTAAGGGAAGGTGATATTCCAAAGACAGCCTTCCGAACATGCTATGGTTACTTTGAGATTCTAGTCATGTCTTTTGTGTTAACCAATGCCCTAGCTGATTTTATAGACCTCATGAATCCAGTGTTCCAGCAATATCTTGATATGTTTGTCATAGTGTTCATATATGACATCGTTGTCTACTCCCGCAGTGACCATGATCATGCAAATAACCTTAGAATTGTCTTACAAACTCTTAGAGGTCACCAGTTCTTCGCCAAATTCTTTAAGTGTGAATTTTAGCTAAGGTCTATAGCCTTTCTAGATTATATTATTTCAGCTGAAGGTATTAGATTTGATCCTCAAAAGACAAAAGATGTAAGAAATTGGCAAAGCCCTATCTCTCCATCTGACATTAGAAGTTTTTTGGGTATAGGGGGCTACTATCGTTGTTTTGTTGAAGGTCTCTGTTCTATTGCGTCTCCCATGACCTGGTTGACCCAAAAGAAAGTTAAGTTTTAGTGGTCAGATTCTAGTGAGAAGAGTTTTCAGGAGTTGAAGACTCGACTTACTTCAGCCCCTGTGTTGATTTTTCCTTATGGTACAAATGGTTTTGTGGTGTATTGTGATGCCTCTAGAGTTGGTTGGGTTGTGTGTTGATGCAAAGAGGTAAGTTTATAGCCTATTCCTCTAGACAGTTAAAGCTGCATAAGAAGAATTACCCAACCCATGATCTTGAGTTAGCTGTTGTGGTCTTTGCTTTGAAAATCTAGAGACACTATCTTTATGGTATTCATGTTGATGTGTTTACTTATCATAAGAGCCTACAGTATGTGTTTACTGATAGGGAGTTGAATCTAAGGCAGATGAGGAGGTTAGAGTTGTTAAAAGACTATGATATGAGTGTGTTGTATCACCCGAGCAAGGCCAATGTAGTGGCGGATGCCCTTAGCAAATTGTCTATGGGTAGTGTTGCTTATGTAGAGAAAGGTAAGAAAAAGTTAGCTCATGCTGTACATTGTTTGGCTATATTGGGTATTACGTATCTTGATTCAGATGAGGTAAGTACTTTGGTGCAAAGCAGTTCCGACTCCTCTTTAGTTTCGAAAGTGAAGGAGAAGCAAGATAGAGACCTAGTTTGGTCAGACTGAAGAAGACAGTTAAGGACGAAAAGGTAGAGGTTTTCTCCCAAGAGGGATATAGCATGTTTAGATTGCAGGATAGATTATGTGTTTCGTGTGTTGATGATCTGAGGAAGAGGATTATGGCTGAAGCACATGGCGCGCGGTATTCTATTCACCTCGGCACTACCAAGATATACCGTGACTTTTGGGAAATCTTTTGGTGGAATAGTATGAAGAAGGATACAGTTAAGTTTGTAGCAAAGTATACAACGTTCTAATAGGTTAAGGTAGAGCTAAGTTTGTAGCAAAGTATGCAACGTACCAACAGGTTAAGGTAGAGCACAAAAAACCTAGTGGTATGATGCAAGAGTTTGGTATACCCACTTAGAAGTGGGAGGTAGTGAATATGGACTTCGTGACCGGGTTACCTCTTTTGCGTCATCATCATGATTCTATTAGGATTATTGTAGAAAAGCTGACTAAGTCCACGCACTTCTTGCCCATGCATATATCTTATATAGATAAGGATTATGCTAGATTATATATCCGAGAGTTAGTCAGGCTGCCGGAGTTCCCTCGTCTATTATTTTGCATAGGGGTACTCAATTTACTTCTCAGTTTTGGAGGACGTTTCAGTAGAGTCTTAGTACCCAAGTTCTTTTGAGATCCATTTTTCATTCGCAGACAAATGGTCAGGCTGAGAGAACCATTCAGACCCTAGAAGACATGTTGAGGGTGGGTGCTCTTGATTTCAAAGGTAATTGGGATAAGCATTTTTCATTGATAGAGTTCACCTATAACAATAGTTACCATACTAGCATCGGAATGGCACCATTTGAGGCCTTGTATGGTAGAATATGTAGATCACCCATAGGTTGGTTTGAAGTTGGTGAAGCTTTCGTGATTTGGCCTAATGCAGTATTTGAAGCTATAGAGAAAGTTAAATTGATTTAAGAGAGGTTAAAGACAGCTCAGAGTCATCAAAAGTCATATACCGATGTAAGGAAAAGAGATTGTGAGGTGGCTCAGAAACAGTGTGACACCTGGCACTTTAGCACCTCGCAGGGCCAGCCAAAATGGCAATCGTCAATATCCAGTGAGCCTCCGATTATGGAGCATCGCTCCAAGGCTTGATTTCAGAATTGTCAATTTCCAGTGCACCAATGCGATTCCACCGCGTCGCGGTGCCTTTCCAATTTGCAACCAAGGTGTCAACGCAATTTCTACCACGTCGTGCTATCACGTAGTTTCCCGATTGTCCAATTTCTAGTAAGCTGGCGCGATTATGGTGCATCGCACCGGCATGTAAAATTGGGATTTTTCAGTTTAATTCTAAGTGAAAAAGGGTATTTTCCCAACCCCTATATATACTCCTTAACATGGGATTTGGCCTCATTTTAACCTAAAAATACTAGTTTTCTCTCAAGTTGTTCAAGAACAAGAGCTAGGGTTTCTACAAAAATCAAAACCCTTTCTTCTTCTTCAAAAGAAATCAAGAAATCAAGAATCTCTCCAGAGGCTTTCAAGAAAGAGTTTCTCTAAGGCACGCAGATATTGATTCTTGGATCCCTTTCAACCAAGAAGCTCAAGAACCCTTTTTCTAAATTTCAAAGCTTTTATGTTTATGAGTTTTCACGATTCATGTGAGTTGAAATTGATGTTAATGCTATTATTGAGTTGTGATTCATGTTTGTTTACAATGTTTCCAAGCTTTGACCCTAGTATGTGATATTCATGTGATGTTCATGATAAACCCTGTTCAAGTTGCTTGGTAAGTGATGTATTCATGTCAATTAGGTGTAGAAATTGTTGAATAAGCAAAGCATGCTCCCTATATGTTTGATAAAATGCTTATGTGAAGGAATTAGATCCATTCTAGCATGTTGATTAGAAATCCCCAATTGTGTGCAAGCCGATGCATGCCAAGTGTTTATTGAAAAGCCTTAGTGAATGAATTGGGACATGATATCATGAAATTCTACAATTATGTGCTCTTTGATACATGCTAAGACTTTAATACATGCTAAGTATTTGATGCAAGATCTTGTTGAATGGAGTATGATCAAATAGCATGTCCCCCTATGTTATTACATGTTTAGGATTCCTAAATGATTGAAGTAATGCCTTAATGATTGTGATGGTGAATGATTGTCCATGGTCTTGATTATTCAAGAATGGTTATGTTTTACTTTTATGTTATCGAGTCCTGGGGGTATTTATAACCGATAATTTTGCTGTTGTCTAGAGCCTATGTCAGTTTTCATGATAATTCTAGTTGAGCCATGATTCTCAGAACCCAGCAAGTTATAGAACTCTGTATTCTAAGATAGATACAAAACTTAAGAAATCTCAGTAATCTCTATAATCATCGTAATCTCAGTATCGGTAGAAATCTAGCCTCAGTTATGTACCCAACTCAAATCTAGTTGTATTCAAGTGTTGAGTTCTGACCTCTACAGTAATCGAGTACTTTATTCAAAGCTCAATGTCATTCAGTCAGATAACGAGATTTAGTAGTATTTCGTCATATACGAAACTAAGTAAATTCAGCTTAACTTAGTCAGATCATTTGAGAAACATGATCAGTATCAGATTCAGTTAAGTTTGTATTCAGTTAAAAATCAGTTCAAATTCTTTCAGTTGGGAGTAGGAGCAGCACCGAGCGAGGGCAGGGATGGCGGCTCCCCATCTGAGAGGTAGAGTCGTTAGGAGCAATCCCTGAACTCCAGAACTGTGTAGCCAGCATAGGATATAGGAGTCACCTGTAAGGAAAGGCTAGTCACCCGTCAGATAGGCTTGACTATTATATTGGCTTAGGCTTGACTTCCTGCGAGGGTCACCCATCAGATAGGCTTAACTAGAGAGGTCTTTACCCAGGGCGCGGTATTGACACACTTCCAGCTGAGGTTACAGGTTGGGCCCCACCAGTTGAGATTCGGGTTGTAGTTTTAGTATCAATCAGAAATTAGGACTGTAAGATAAAGTTATCTATCTCAGTGAGGAACTCAGATAGTTTCATTAATTCATGGACCACCCGTCAGATAGGCTTGGTCCCTTATAAAGTTATACAGTATTAGATTAAGAGATCACCCATCAAATAGGCTTGATCTCAGTCTCATATTCAGTTGAGTAATCTCATTATCAGATCTAGAGATCACCCGTCAGATAGGCTTGATCTCAGTCTCAGATTTAGTTGAGTATTCTTGTTATCAGATCCCGAGATTACCCATCAGATAGGCTTGATCTCAGTATCATATTCAGTTGAGTAATCTCATTATCAGATCCCGATATCACCCTTTAGATAGGCTTGATCTCAGTCTCACATTCAGTTGAGTAATCTTATTATCAGATCTACACATCAGCCGTCAGATAGGCTTGATCTCAGTCTCATATTTAGTTGAGTAATTTCATTATTAGATCTTGAGATCACCTGTCAAATAGGCTTGATCTTAGTCTCAAATTCAATTCAATATTTTTGTTGTCATATTTAGACATGATTATTTCTTATCATTAATAGTAGATTTTGGAATCATCCGTTAGAGCGGTTTGATCTCCGATGCAGTTAGTTAAGAGTAGAAAACTCAAAATTTAGTCATTGATATGAGTAGATTCAGTTAATCATTTTTAGTATCATCAATTTTCGAGATCACTTACTAGATAAGACTGATCTCAACTCTAGTACTCAGTTACCAATATTAGATGATTCAGTGTTCAGTACCCCAAGAATTAGTAGTGAGTTCAGATGATAGTAAAGTAGTATTCGAGTTTCAGTATTTTGAGTTATGATGATTTCAGTTATGGTTCGTGCATTCATGTATGTGTTCTCATTCAGTACTCTCATGATTATACAGTTAAGTAATTGTTCATGCATAAGCCCTTGGATTTAGCCTTACCTCATCTTCATACACGGTATATTTTCGTACTGACACATTTGCACTATAGTGTTTTATTTGACACCATAGGTTCAGAGGCACGAGATGAAGAGTACCATTAGCAGCTCAGTCCCAGTCAGTAGTAGTAGACATAGCAGTGAGTCCTCTTCAGTTGAGGATGATCCTCATTTTTATTATTATCATATCAGATTTGGTTTAATTTCAGTAGACGGATTTTGTTGGGCACATGTCCCATCAACTCCATAGTTCAAACAGTTTAGAGTCTTTTTAGACAGGTGTATTATATTTTAGTTTTCAATTTTGAGTATTTTTACATGTTTTGAACCTTATGGCTAGTTTACATATTTGTTATCTATATTATGTAGTGTTCAAATAAACATATCGGTAGAGGGTTGGCTTGTGTTCCTTCGAGATCATGAGCACCGTGTGATGTTCCAGTTCCAGAAAATTGGGTTGTAATAGAGATAAACTAAAGGGAGAAGTATTTAGCACCGAGTTGAATAAGTTACCACTGTTTCTTACCCTAGAACAACGTGCCACTGTAGGTTTGAGATTTTGGGCCTGAGGTTCAGATGATTGGACCCAAGGCCAAGATAAGTGATCACTGAGTTTGGGTTATACTGCTTGGCAAGAGTATGACGCCTCACCCCAACGTAAGGTCTCTTTCTTAGGAGGACAAGACATTGGAATTCACGTAGCTCACATGGTTTATGTCGGTTAAGAGAACCTCCCTAAGCTAAAGTATTTCCAATTGAGATAGAATATTTTCCCTAAAGCTTTGAGATGAGATATTATCTAAAGTGAATGAATAAATTTTGAGTATTTTCCAATGAAGGAAGTATTTTTCTCTACTAATAAGAGTTGATCATCAGTTTTTTAAACCAAATTCATATGATTTCGAGTTCAAAGTGTTTGAGTTCAAAAGAGTTATAAGTTTTTGAGCAATAAAGAAATTTTACTCTCCATGAGATATATGCATGAGTTAAAAGTATTGTTTAAAACTTCCTTCATCCTAAGAGTAATGAGAATAAGAGGAGAGCACAGATTTTAAAGCCAAAGTATAATGACACATGAGATTTATGTTACATACTTCATTCTACATGATTTATGAGCTTTGTATTTAGACTTATTCAAGCCATGTGAGTCATTCCTATTTGCATGCATGATGATATTGTTTTATGTAAATGCACACACCCCCATATACTCAGTACATTCCCAAGTGTTGATCCACATATACGTCTATTGCTACATTATCTTATAATGTAGATTCAGGTGCTCAGTCCAAGACTCATTAGTGATTCCTAAGTACTTTCATCTACATTTCTACAGTAGTGAGTCCTCATGATTTGAGAACCTATCTTCAGATATTTCAGTGTTGAAGTGTTTATCTGCATTTAGACTTGTTATTAGACTGTGGTTTTGTTGAGATTTCCAGTATTGTGGTCGTTTGGACTGAGTTTTTCCTTTGTATTTCTTTTCATTTGATATAATACTGCTAATATTTTGTATATTCCTTCTTGAATGAGTTATTATGAGAAGTTATTGGATCAAAGGGTTAGCTTGGGGCTACTTATCACGCTAAGCATCGTGTGACATCCCGGGAGGTTATTTTGGTCATTATAAATTATGTATAACACCCAACTTAGGAAGGAGTCCTACATCAGCAAAACACAGAAGGGATGATGGGTATATAAGTAAGAAAGTCTTACTCTCTAGTGACGCATTTTACAGCCATGCAAGCCTGGGCCCAAAGTGGATAATATCACTAGTAGGTTGGTCAGAGATAGAGGTCTCTCAAGCCTTCGTAGTTTGGGAAGCCCATCACTGCCAGGGCCTCAGCTTGGGTCATGATAGAGTGGTATCAAATCCGCTCCTATGTCATCTTTGTTGATGTGGGCCAGAGTTCAAATTGAGTATAGACAAATCCTGTTAAGGCGGGTCAAACCTCAGTCCTGAGTGTAGGCAAATACCATTCGGTGAGGAAAACCTCAACGAGGACGCTGAGTCCATAAGGGGGTATATGCAACACCCCAACTTAGGAAGGAGTCCCATATCGACAAAACACAGGAGGGATGCTGGGTATATAAGTAAGAAAGTCTTACTCTCTAGTGATTTATTTTAAAGTCGGGCAGTCATGGGCCTAAAATGGACAATATCACTAGTGACTTGGGTAGAGACAGGGGTCTCTCAAGCCTTCGCGGTTTGGGATGCCCGTCGTGGCCAGAGCCTCAGCTCAGTTTGTGACAGAACTAATGCTTTAGTTGTGGTCAAATTGGTTATATATAGCTGTGATTTTCCTTTAAAGGTTTCTTCTGGGGCCAACAATATTGCTATTGCTACTTCACCAGCTCCCATACTAAAGGGTGCCACTTCTAGCTCCTGCGCTGGTTGGAACCATCTTTATGCTTTTGCTGCCAGTCCAGAGTCCAAGTCATCTCCTTATGTCATAACTGGTATATTGAAACTCTTCTCTTGTGATTTGTATTGGTTTCTTGATCTAGGGTCATCTCATACTTATGTGACCCCATTTGTAGCTGTACATTTTGATTTATGTCTCGAGTGTATGTTTGGCCCTTTTTCTATTTCTACCCAAGTGGGTGACTCTGTGGTTTCTAGAAGAGTATGTAGGGCTTGTATGGTATATTTTTGTAGTAGGGAAGCTTTGGTGGATTATATTGAATCAGACATGGTTTATTTTGATGTCATCTGGGGAATGAATTAGTTTCACTTGTGCTATGCTTCTTTAGACTGTCGGACCCATAAGGCTATTTTAAAATTTCCGAATGAGCTGGTTATTGAATGGGAAGGGAGTTCCCTAGTTCATACCATATATTAGTGCCTCAAAATTGATTTCAAGGGGTGTATTTATCATTTGGTTTGGGTTAAAGATTCTAACTCGAAGGGTCCTTCCTCATGGTCTGTACTCGTGGTTAGTGAATTTCCTGAGGTCTTCTCTAATGATCTTCCTAGTGTTCCTCTCGATAGGGAAATTTATTTTAGGATTGATCTTCTTCCAGAAACTTATCCTATATCTATCCCTTCTTATAGTATGGCTCCAACTGAGTTGAAGGAGCTTAAGGAGTGGCTGAAAAATCTCCTTGATAAGGTTTCATTTGCCTAAGTAAGTCTCTATGAGGTTCTTCTATTTTTTCATGCGCAAGAAGAATGGTTCCCTTTGGATGTGAATTGATTACAACCAGTTAAATAAGGTGATAGTGAAGAATAAGTACCCTCTTCCTAGGATAGATGACTTGTTTGACAAGCTTTAGGGTGCTAAGTATTTCTCTAAGATTAATTTTCATTCAGGATATCATCATCTAAATATTAGGGAAGAGGATATCCCTAAAACTGTCTTTTTTCCATTATAATCATTTTGAGTTCTTAGTTATGTGTTTTAGGTTGACCAATGACCTAACGACATTTATGGATCACATAAATCAGGTATTTCATTAGTTTTTGGATTTTTTCATCATTGTGTTTATGGATGATATTTTGGTTTATTTACGAAGTGAGGCAAGTTATGCTAATCACATCCGTATCATATTGTAGACCTTAAAGGATCAACGTTTGTATGCTAAGTTTTCAAAGTGTAAATTTTTGTTGAATGTTGTTACTTTTTTGGGTTATGTTTTATCTAGTGAAAGGCTCATAGTAGATCCACAAAAGGTGGCGGTGGTTAAGAAGAAGCTTAGACCTATGACTCTAATTGATATTCAGAGTTTTTTAGGTTTAGCTAGTTATTATAAAGGGTTTGTGAAGAGCTTCTTATCTATTGCGGCTCCGTTGACTAAGTTGACCCAGAAGAAGTAGAAATTTAGGTGGTCGGATGCTTGTGAGGGAAGTTTTTAGAAGCTATAAGAAAGGTTGACTTCTGCTCCAATTTGACTCTGCCTGAGGTTACTGATGCATTCGTTGTGTTTTGTGATGCATCTCGGGTGGGACTTAGTTGTGTCTTAATGAAGCATGGTAGAGTTGTGGCATATGCTTCTAGACATTTGAAGGTTCATGAGAAGAATTACCCAACTCATGATTTTGAATTACTAGTTGTGGTATTCACATAGAAGATTTAGCGACATTAATTGTATGAAACCTATGTTGAATTTATTCTGATCATAAGAGTCTTCAATACGTGTTCAGTCAGAAGGAGCTAAGTCTTAGGTAAAGGAGGTGGCTTTAGTTGCTAAAGTACTATTACATGAGTCTCCTCTATCACCCAGGTAAAGCTAACTTGGTTGTTGATGCTCTTAGAAGGTTGTCCAAGGAGAGCCTATCTCATATGGATAAGGAAAAGTGGGCTTTGGTAAAGGTTATTTACCATTTGGTAAATCTTGGAGTTCATCTCTTAGACTTTGAGAATGGTGGTGTATTGGTGCAAAAGGTGGCAAAATTATCTCTTGATGCTGAGGTAAAGGAAAAGCAGGTGTTGGACCCTATATTAATACAAATCAGGGAGTATTTGGGAAAGTAAAAAGTGATGTCTTACGAGATTAGTGGTGATGGTATCTCGAGGTAATAAGGAAGGTTGTGTGTTCCCGATGTTGATGGGTTACGAGGAAGAATTTCTGTTGAAGCTCATGAGTCATGTTATACAGTTCATCCTGGTTCAACAAATATGTATTAGGATCTTAAGGGGATATATTGGTGGAATAACATGAAGAGGGATGTGGTCAATTTTATGGCTAAGTACATAGTTTGTCAGCAAGTGAAAGTGGAGCACTTGTGTCCTGGTGGATGGTTTCAAGAAATTGAGTAGCCTATATAGAAGTGGGAGATGATTATTATTGACTTTTTATGGGTCTTCCATGGACTCATGCACAATTTGAATTGATTTGGGTCATCGTGGATAGGATAAATAAGTCTGTTCACTTTTGGCCGGTGATAACTAATTACTCTACCAACAAATATGTAAAGTATTTTATTCAAGAGATCATGAAATTGCATAGTGCGCTTGTTTCTATTTTCTCTGATTGAGGTACTTGGTTCTTATAGTATTGGCACTTATTTTAGTTAGGTTTGGGGACTAAGGTGAGCCTTAGTACTGCTTTCCACCCATAGGCGGCTGGTCAAGAAGAGAGAACCATTCAGACAATGTAGGATATGCTCAGATCTTATGTTAATGACTTTGATAGTATTTAGGTTGATCTCTTGGCTCTGATAGAATTTGCCTACAATAATAACTATCACTCTAGAATTGGCGTGGGTCTGTTTAAGGCTTTGTTTTGGTAGGAGGTGTGTTCTCCTATTGGGTGGTTCTCAAACATATTGAAGCAAAGGTATTTGAAACTGATACAAATCAGCATGCTATAGAAAAGGTAAAGGTGTTTCAGTATAGGATAAAGACCGCCGAAAGTCGCCAAAAGTCCTACATGGATGTGAAACGAAGGAAGTTAGAGTTTAATATTTGTGACTGGGTGTTCTAAAAGGTATCTCCCATGAAGGGAGTGATAAAGTATGGGAAAAAAGGGAGCCTCAATCCCCTTTATATTGGTTCATATTTAATTTTGAGAAGGGTTGGTAATGTTGCATTTAAATTGGAGTTACCTTCTAACTTGGGCTCTATTCATTCGGTCTCCCCTTTTATGATGTTGAGGAAGTGCGTGAGTGATCCTTCATTAGTTGTTCCATTGGAAGGTGTGGGCATTTCGAATTCCTTGTCTTATGATGAAGATTTAGTGGAGATTTTGTATTGAAAATTCCATCGATTGTGGATGAAGGACGTGGCTTTGGTAAAGGTTATTTGAAGGAACCAAAAGTTTGACGAAGCGACTTGGGAAGCTGAGTAGGACATGAAGTCCAAGAACACATTCCTATTCTTTATTCTGGAAAATCGTGCTTAAGGTATATGTGATCTTAACATCTTTATTTTCCGTCTTTTTTAAAGAAAATTGTAGACTCCTTGACTTTTTTGTTATTTGACTTTATTAATGGTAAGTGTGAGTGTGTTTCTATATTAAATTGTGCTAATGCATACCTTGACCCATCATTCGAGGGCGAATGACCCCAAAGGGGAGAATGAAATACCCCGGGTGTTGGTCCCTTGCAAATTCTGAGTTCTAAGCTTACTACCATGACTACGACTCTCCTTACGAGTCGTAGGGAGTTATTACAGGTTATAGTACCCAGTCATAACATGCCTAGTGATATTTTTCTAAGTCATTATTTTCACCATGACTACCATATTTTGAGTCATAAGGACTCTAAATGACTCATATAGTCCTTTACGTAAGGGAACCAATGTGATTCCCAAGGTATTCTGTACTGAGTACGACTAAGGTATAATGAGTCGTATGGACTCATCACAAGTGGTAAGGTCCTTTTCGTAATCGGACCAGTTTTGGTGGCCCAGGATACTGTCCAGACAATGATTGAGGGAAAATAAGTCATAGGGTGACCCTAAGAGTCGTAAGGTCGCTCGTAACGGCTGGCGTCTTATTTTCCAGCCTTTTAGTAAGGGTGTTTTTGCATTTTCCTCTTATTCCAATAATAACCCATGACCTATAAACATACTTGGGACTTTATTTTCATCCACAATACCTATTAAACACACTCTCTTCTCTCTCCAATCCTCTCAAGCATCAATACTTAGGATTTCCAAGAAGTGGATCAAGTAGAGTTTCAAGGGTTGAATTTTCTTTAGAATATTGGGCATTTCAGGCATGTGACTCTACCCTTAAACTCAGTTTATATAATGCATGAATTTACATTGTTAGACTGTATTTGAAATAAGGGTTTTGATATGGTTGTAGGCTTTGACATGAACGGTTCTTAAATTGATTTTCCCTAGTTTATTATACATTGCTCATGCTTTCTCAACAGTTTTGAACTTGTAGGGTGTGTAGGATTGGTGAATAATAAAATGGGTTATGTTTTCCCCTATTGTGATGAATTTTGCTTTGACATATGATTTTGGAAATTGAGTTCCCTCAACCTAAATGAGAAAATGATAATGATACATGGCTTTATCACATGGTTTGACTTGCTCATTTAAACTAATGCATTGGCATAAAAGGTTAATGACCTATGGTATGATTTTATTGAACTTTGGGGTATGTGAATTCCCTGTGTAAGTATTAATTAAACCTAAGGGGTCATGAATTTCCCCTGTATGATGGTTAATAGATTATTGCATGATAATGAGCCTACAAGTAGGGTTGGTATGATGATACCAATGAGATGCCTAAATGCATAATCAATTCCATAAATTGGGAAGATGTGTTAAATATTTTAATTGGGATTAAAAGCAAGTGATGTAGCCGGGCCCTGAAAATGGAGGTCTCAAGGGACCAATACCATAAATTGTGCTAGCCGACGTGGGAGTTTAAATAACTAAGAGGTTTTAGTCACCATTATTATTATTATTATTATTATTATTATATAATTGGGAGGTTTAAGTTCCCCGTGTTATATAAATTGATGTGTAAGTCACCTTTGATTTATGTCAGGAAGTTCGAGTCCCCCATTAGGCATATGACATAAGATTATCCTCTAGTTCAAGCGGCTACATACACTGGGGCCCTTCAAGTTGGCAAAGAGCTGGGCCCGTAAAGCCTGTGGGTGCCTTGATTATGACTGTTATGCAACAAA
Organism: Capsicum baccatum var. pendulum; assembly: GCA_030864225.1. NCBI lineage: Eukaryota > Viridiplantae > Streptophyta > Magnoliopsida > Solanales > Solanaceae > Capsicum > Capsicum baccatum. Next base: position 169,717,044 of record CM061557.1, on the reverse strand, counting down.
ATTCAGGATAAGATTTTAAAAGTTCATGCAAACCCTTATTCCTTACCCTACATATGATATATGTATATGTATTTGCATTTGATGACGTGCATTGGATTTGACTGCTTTTGGATTATTACACATAGCATTATTTTACCCCTTCTCCTTGAGTTACTGCTAATGTTGCATCCACTAACTGCCTCCAGACACTATATCCCTACACGATACAGGCGCCAAAAATTATTCTACCTTTCTTGCACAGTGATAAGGTGTTCGTGGATAGTTCGTGAGTTGACTTGAAGTGGTAAGATTTCATCCTTCGAAAGACTTCATTTCATGTTTTTGTTACTTATATCTTAGACTTTATTTCAGACTTGTTTTTAGCTATGGTCGAGGGTAGGTCCCAACACTTTATTTGTACTCGGCTTTGTAAGAGGCTTTGTGGGTACTGTGGACTTGGGTGTAGTGTTGGTAGTTAGTATTAGCTATGGGTGTAGGTTGGTGGCTATTGATATAACTTAGAATCTTAGAACTTATGTTACTCTATCTTGTTATATGTTTGGATTTCAACACATGTTTATGTGTGTTGTGTTCTATTGACTAGGAAATGGGGGTGGTCTTCGTTCCTCAGCGGAGTTGAGATGATCGTCACGGCCAGGCCCTGGTTCGTGTTGTGACTGTTAGGAACTCACCCATATTTGATACTTTCTTGAGAGAGAGAGGGGGATTAGGAAATGGAGATCACAAGAGTAATTTGAAGCTATCAATCTTCATCTATTTAACTTGAGACCGAGAGAAGATAGTTAGTCTGGGATCAAATAAATGGGGTTAGAATGCGATGCTTTAAAACCGATAGGAGATTTTTCATGCAAGGTGTCGGACAGTTTGACAAGCACAAGCAGTCTGTGGAGTTATGAAGTAAGGGGGAACACAATCCTAGTGATCTAATAACAACCCTAATTTCCAAAAATTGCTACTATTACTCTTATTGTTAATAGAACCCCCTTATTTTTACTTAATGCACTTTCCAATTACATCATCAATCTCTTGATAGATTTTTGACTTATTCCTCATGGGATCAACCCCAACCTAGTTGGGTTCTATGTTTGACTAGCAACCATTTTATATTTTCTTGGAAGTATAATTTTGGTGACATCACTAATGACAAAGGTTGACCACGTCCATGAGGTACTGGTCACTAAATAATATAAATACTTCATTTCTATAATTTTACTCTCTTTCTGGACCTCCAAGCTACTAGAATAGTGATTTTTTAGGGTTTTAATATTTATTTTTATGTGGTAACATCTAAACTTATAATCCCACTATTTTTCATTGATTTCATCTTAAAAAAACCTTTAAATTATGATTTTAAAGTGGATAATTGGGAATTTTATTGGTAAAGTTTAAAAAGGATTTTTCTTTATTTTGGACCTTAATTTTAACCTATTTCTGCATGGTTTCTCTTCTGTAGACTCCTATAACCTTGGGTAATGTGTTTTGGAAATAAAATTTTGGTTCTACCCCTTTTGTTATTGAATCCATTTTTAACCCATTTTGGACCCAACTCGAATATGGTCACATAGGTATTATTAGCTTTCTTTTAACATATGAATGATATTTTTGAATGTTGCAGTTGATTCTCGAGCTATTCACAATTTAAATGCTCCGTGCTGAGGCACTTTAGATCGATATTTCATCATTTTATGAAAGGTTATTGCTTAACTTTTTCATATTAAGTTAGGTAGTTAATGAATAAGTAAAGCATGTTATGGGTTGGGGAATATAACAATGTAGTTTATAGTCCGAGATTGTTTATATTGTTGTATGCCCATGTGGGGGCTTATTTATTGTTGTTGTCGACTTATGGTATCTGATGTTGTGTGTTGCTCGTGTAGGGGCTTTATTTAACATTATTCGCCTTATTTATGAATGTAAATGCCTTTATTCTAGATATGATGATCATGCAGAGGCTTATGTAATTTAGGCCTTAGTTGAGCATTGATTGCTTTTATCTTGATAAAATACCCTAGTTAGGGGTTGATATGATATTAATGATTTCTTGTATGCATATTTATTCTATTGGTGCCTAATTGGAGTTGAAAATCATGAATTATGGACATATTGATTTCTGGTCTCACTTGTATATATATTTTGTATTGGATGGATTGTATATCATCATTTGAGTTGATTGTGAGCATTACATTCTTATTTCAGACATATACATTCATGAGTTACTAGTACCACTAGGAGACACTATTTTTGAAACAAAATGACTCACTTTTGAATACCCTTGGCCTAGGTCATTTGCTGGCAAGGTTGTCTTGAGATTGAGATTGAGATATGACTCATCACATAGTTGTTGGAACCCCCTATGGATCCTACCTGGTATCTGCGAGATTGGTGGGTGTGTACAGAAAGTCATGCAATGGCTTTCATCATTCATCTCATCCACAATGTATTGCATATATATATGGTTTGGTTTTTCTTAGTTTACTTGACATATGCTTAGTTTTTGTGTGCTTTCATATGTATATCAGTGTTGTTCCCTTTCTATGTATTTATATGTCAAAACCATGAGTGGAGACGGTGTGAGCTACCATTTGAGACTTTTTTCTTGCATGTGACATACTTATAGTATATTTTACTTATCTTATTTCATACTTTTCTCAGTCAACCTATGATACCTACTAAGTACAATGAGCCCTTACTCATACCTTTTGTTCCTTTACAGTATTGATCTAGGTCCAAGTACGACACATGGTGTTTGTGTTCGTGCGAGATTATGTGGATCTTTGAGGTAGAGGTGTGCTCCAAATTTTAGGGATTATTTTTGGATATCATTTTACTTCTTTTTTGTCTTTACTTACTTTCGCAGATAGATATGTATTTTCAGTACTTTTTTAGGTTGTATTTGTTGCTCTTGACTTATGACACCATTTTCTTGGGTTTATAATGACATTTATTTCAGTTTTCCCCTATTATTATACTAGTATTGGTCTGACTTCCTTTGATAAGTCACGCCTTAGTCTTGTTTTTATTGATATCTATATTATCTTATCAGTTAGAGTTATTGTATTACTTGTCAAGGCTACGCCTAGTTTTTGGGTCGTGATAAATGGAACCTACACCATACCAAAGGTATATTTAAATATGTTTGTACAATGGACTAGGTATAATGATATGATAATCTCTTAGTTACTAAATTTACTAGGTGAAGGAAGAGCTTGAAGAAAGGTATGGGCAGGCTGATGGAACAAGATTATTTCAATTTTGAAGGGATTAAACAATATGAGTCAACGATCTCATGATGTGTCCAGTTATTTCAAAAAACTTAAGAAAATATGAGTCCAAATAAGAAAACTTAACACTTTTATGACTTGCATCAGTGAACACAAGTCGGGAGCAAAGACACATAACCACAAGATGAATAGGGATTAGAACTTATCTAGTTACTAATGGGACTAAATGAAGGAAATAGAGGAATAAGAGGAAATATGCTTATGATGAGGCCCTCACTCTTTACATCTCAGGCTTATTCCATTGTTTTGCATTAGTAATCTCAGATACAGGTGTATTTTAACAATTAGATTATTTTTGATGCTTTTGCTATCTTGATGAATAGAAAGAAATGCAATTTACGGAGGAAGTTCATAAAGCCAAAACGATGTGCGTGGATATTTCTTAACTTCTCTAAATATTTTTATTTTTATTTTTATTTTGAGTTTATTTATGTTAGTTTTATCGATATTCATATCTTGGGGGGTGATTATATGATAATTGGTTAAATGCTTTACTATAGTATTCTTGATTTTTTTTCCCTTAGTTTTTATAATTTTTCTATATTATTTTGAAGGTATTCTAAATATTCTATATCTTTTGTTTCAAAATATCCAATTAGATTATCTTTCATAAGTTTTTCTAATAATATTATTTCTTCCATATTTTGTCTCCAATATTTTAAATATTCATAGTCTATCATTTTATCTTGTAGTAATTGCAGAGTTATATATTTCTGCAAAATAATTTATCCTGATTGTACTGTAATGTATATCTAATTCTAGATTTTCAGTGCTATTTATTATCTTGTGTTGTTCTTCTCTTAGCGAGTTTTTTAAATTATATAAACTATCACATTTACTTTTTCCTAAATTTTCTAGGGTTTCTTCTGTCCATATTAATTTTCTTTTAGATTCTCCATTATTTTTCTAATTCGGTTTCTATAATTAATTTCTTCATTTAGATTATCTTGATTTTCTCTAGTTTTTCTAATATATTCTAGTATTTCTTAATCTAAATAGTACCCATCTGGGTAATTATCCAGGTATAACTGTTCTATCCAATTCATAGTTTCAATTTCATAGTCTAATACTTTTTCTAATATTATTCTCTTAATACCTATAATTTCTATATCTCTAAGTATATATAAGATTAATATTTTAATATTATCTATCATTTAAAATTTGTTAAATACTTTATTATAATATTTTTTAGTTGTATTTTCCAAAATTCTAAATATACATAATTTATCATAGTTAGTGTGTGAGTTTGGTATGTAAGTATTTATAAGAGTAGTTCGGTAGGTGTGGTATATAATTAATTCTAGTCATAAAATATCTATCAAATATATTTTCAATATGATTTTTCTTATATCTACTATTTCTATATCCTTAAATACATATAAAATGAGTATTTTAAATTTATCTACCATTTCGTCAGATAAATAATTATTCATTTTTCATAAAATTGTTATTTTCAAAATATTCCCTTCAATCATACACATAACAAAATATGATTATATTAGATTACTATATACTAGATTATTCTTAAATAATATTTTCTTCTGTCACTATTAGCATGGTAATCTGGATACTTTTCCCTTAAACAACACCTCTACTCTGGCTACTTCCCTATCACGGCTTCTTGCCTTACCGGTTTCACCTTTAGGATGACATAGTTCCTAAGGATTTTTCTTCTTTTCCACTTTACTAATAAACTTCTTAACATGCTATTTTTCGAATAATTCTACTATAAAGTAACTAACATGAACTTATTTTATCATATCATGATTGTTAGGAATTTATGAATTTAGCTATTCATAATAGTAAATGAATATACCTGTTCTGGTAGTTTTGATAATTCTAAGCTTTGTTCCTCCATAGATTTTTCCATTGAAATATATAGCTGTTTTTTTAAAATAAATAAGGAAAATATTTTTTTTAGATAAGAGAGAGTTTTTTGCTTCAACACATGAAGGCTTACCTTCATCTAAGCAAGTGCTCGTTTATTTATATTCTTAGAAATGAAAAACTATACATTATTTTTCTTTACATATGTCAGCTACTTTATAAAAGTAAAGAAAAATATCTCTGCAAAGTCCTAAAGCTAATTTTTACACATGTCTAATCTAATAATGACACTACTTGCCAAAAAAGACTAGTAAATGATAAGAAAAGTTAAAAAGCCTAAGGCTACTTACATAATAATTGACGTAAAGCTATCTAGCTATTTTCAATCTTCCATATGTCTTTTTCACCTTTAATAACTTGAATTACTTTCTTTGTCTTCTTTCTTTATCCGTAGTTATCTTCTTTTTATTGCTTTGTACCTCTATTATTGCTTCATATCTTGCATCTTCTAGCTGTTGTTTTTATCTTCTTCTATTCCAGTTGAACTTTTGGGAAAATATTATCTTCTCCATTACATTTTAAACATTAATGTTCTGGATATTTATGTCCAATTAACTTGCAATATTTGGTTAGTAATTCTTCCGAAATAATTTTTTCCTAATAGCTTTGGCGATAGCTTTTTTCTTTGGATTGAGTAACGTCAAGATCGATTGCCTAATGTCTTCCATATATGCTTCTCGTAGTTCCTTTGAATTTGAGTATACTATTATATTACCTCTTGAATAATAACTCCATATGGGATTTCTGTTGCCATAAGTGTTTGCTAACTCTTGAAGAATTGTGGATAGTCCGATAATTCTCTTATTTGTATAAAAAATTAGTATCTCAATTCTAGGTATTTCTGGTTGTGGAATAATATCTTCTGGTATATTGGATATTTCAGTTCCATCTTGGCTATATATGGTACTAAGTAGTCCGTATTTGTAACAGGTTTTAACTAGATTTGGATTGGTTTTGGGTAAAGCAATTAGCTTATTGTATCCGGTTAGCTTCTGGGTTATGTAATTTGTATGTGGTTCTTGGATGTTTATAGCTCTGGGGTTAGTATTTAAGAAGGTTTGTATTTTGTAAATATTTTCTATGTATGTTCGGGCCGTATAGTTGTAGATCTTTTTATCTTGGTTTAAATTATCTCGGTATGTGGTAATTTGTGGGGGTATGAACATGGGATCTTTTGGTGTATTTGAAATATATGGCTTATCAAATAGCTTGTTTAGGTTCATATTTGTGTTTTTCCTAACTCCTTTGCTTGTACCTGAAGAAGTAGATTGATAAACGGTATGAGTTTTACGGAGTATCCCAATGTCTCCTTTTAGCTCTGGAGTTTTAATGTCTTTCGATCGACATAGCTCCAGAATTTTAATGTCTTCCGATCGACATAGCTCTACACACTGCTGAGTTAGCTGATTTGTAGCTTCAGACTTCAGTTTAACTTGATTAGTCTTTAGCTTTTCTATTTCATTACCCATACTGTCCACTTTCATTGAAAGCGTAGTTAGGGTTTTGAATATCTTTTCTAAATGATCATTTTCTATTATATCAGTCTGTGTAGCTTTGTCTTGATATGTAATCTTCAATAACATTTTTGTTAGTATTAATTACTTCAATTGTAAATGTAAAATTTAATATATTCAATACTAGTCTCCGAATCTCTTTTGTTATAACTGAATTTTGTATTTTCTTTGTTAGCCACCAACATACCTGTGTATTATCTGTTCATACAATGAACTTGTTATATACAATATATGGCTCAAATGCTAATAAACATTTATATAATGAGCATAATTATTTTCTATTTATTTCTCATTTTATTTCTGTTTCATTAAACGTACCTGAGTAGTATCTACAATGGTGTTCTAATTTTTCTTCTTCATATCTATATTTAAGCACTCCTCCATAACTACATTCACTAGCATCTACTTCTACTATATATATAAAATTTTTATTTTCGTCTAGAAATTGTAATTTTGGTAATTCTTTACAAAGTATTTTTTTTTCTGAACTTGTTTTTTATCTTCTTCATTGTAATTATATTCTACGTCCTTTTTTTAATTTTTTCTGTAAAGGCTTTTGGTTTTCTGCTAATTTTGGTATATATTCTCTTACTTGGTTTACTAATCCTAAAAATGATTGCAATTTCTTTTTTGTATCTAATTCTTCTTTTGAATTTATTATTTTTTGTACTATATGTTGTTGCATTTTTACTCCACTTTTATCTATTTGTATTCCTAAAAATTCCATTTGATTGTTCATAATTTCAGCATTCTTCTCACATAAACTTATTCCCAAATTTTCTATTATATCTGTAAATTGTTCTAATAACTTTAAATGTTCTTCTTTTGTTTTTGTATATAATAGTATATCATCTATGTATATTATACAATTAGGTAATTGTTTAAAATAAATATCCATAAAATTTTGATATCTACATGGTGCATTTTTATATCCAAATGGTAGTACATTCCATTCATAAAATCCTTGTGGTACTGTAAATGCGGTTAATTCCTTAGATTCTTCTTCTAACTTTAAATGGTAAAATCCTGATTTACAATCAAATTTACTAAAGTAATTGTATCCTTGTATTTGTCTTATTTTTAATATCTTATTTGGTATTGGGTAATTATATGTCATAGTTTTTGCATTTAAATTTCTATAATCAATAATCATCCTACTTTTTACTCTTTTTTTGTTCACTATGTTTATTTACTATAAATGTTGGGCTATTATGTTTACTATTACTTTTTTGTATTTATTGTTTTTATAATAATTCTTCTATGTGCATTTTAAATTCTTTTAAATCATCAAAATTATATGTTAATGGTTTCTGGTTTATTATGCTATTTTTATCTATTAATTCAATTTTTATATTAGTTTTATGTTTTTCCCATCCTTTTAATGGATCTTTACTATACAATTGTTCTAATTTTTTCTTAGTTATTTCTATCTTATTTATTGAAAATATAGTTATTTCCTTTTTATTTATTGAAAATACGACTAGCTCTATTGTATCTTCAGTATTTTTTATATTTTCTAATTTTTGTGTAATTTTTTCACTTCCTTCTATCCAATTAGTTTTCTTTCTTATTTTACTAGTAACTCTTTTTGCTTTTGCTTTCTGTTTTCATGGTGTTGTAAACCACCAATCTGTTCTAGTTATTATATGTGGGTATAATTTATCTAAAAATGGCATTCCTAAAAGCATATCTTTTTATGTTAGCTCATAATTATAGATTTCTTCTATTGTTAATATTTTATCCCATACTTGTGTTTTTACATTCATAGCTTTATAAGTAATTAAGCTTCCTTCATTATTAAATCCTTTAACTATTATTGGTATTTTTAATTTATCCCATTTACTTTTTGGTAAACAATTATATCTACATAAATTAGCTTCCACTCCTGTATCTATCATAGGCGTATAATATATATTGTAATACCCTTCTACTACTATCTTCATTAATACATATAGTTTCATATCATGTTAAAGCTCTTCTTAAGAATAATATTTCTTTGTTATATGTTATAGATAATTATGTATGCTCTATATTATATGTTTTTACTTATTCTAGCCATTTTATTACTGATATTATGTCTGCTTTTTGCATTTCTTTCTTTATTTCAAATTCTATTTTTATTTTTTTAACTCCTATTGTTATTTCTTTTTTGCTATATTTTTAGTGTTTATTAAGCTTCTTGGTAGATCTGGGCATATATTATTGTCAGATTTTATTTCCTCATTTTTTATTAGATATCTTACTATATAATTTTCTTCTTGTCCTGTATTTAAGAGTATTAAATGTTTTTTTTCATTTATTGTTCCTGTTATGTAATATTGGTTTAAATTAGTTGTTGAACTTTTTTCATAACTTGTTCTTTTTGATGAACTTGATGATTCTGGTTTTTCATAAGTTATTCTTTTTGTTGTACTTATTCTATCATTTATTATTTTTAAATTTTCTTCTATATCTTTGTCTCTATAACTATAATCATTATTATCAATTGTTTTTACAAATTGTTCGAAAGGACTTTCTATTTGTATTTTGTTAATTTAATTTTTCCCGTTATTTTATGTTTTGTTGTTAATACATATAGATTTTTACATCTTGCTGTAAATATTTTACTTCCTAGGGTTAGTTTTATTCCTGATATTTGCTAATATAATACTATTGATTTATCTATATTTTTATCTGTTATTGCTACTGAATAATTTACACTTATTATAAATTTAAATTTTTGGTATATTAAATTTTCTTCTATGGCAGTTATTATACTTTTTTCTATAGGTTTTATAATTCTATCATCTGCTAGGTATAATTCTATTGGTGTATCTATTTCTTCTCTAAAACATGCTTTTATCAATATCTCTGTTCCTCCAAGGTGTACATATTTTATTGGGTCTTTATTTTTTATATCGTTTATTTCTTTATTAATTATTCTTTTTGTTACTAGTGGTATACTAGCTCTTCCTTTTACATATCTACAATCTATTACATGTTCTTTTTGACTTGCTACGTAGTATTCTTTTTTTCGTCTACTAAATATGTTTTTTATTGTTGGTATTTTAGATATTTTTCTACACTTAAATCTAATTCTTTTTATTTTATTTCATCAAATATATGACTATCAAATATTATTTTTTGATCTGTTCCTTCTTCATTTAAATATTCTTCCTTTATTATTATTTTTATATCTTCTTCAGTTATTTGGTTTATGCTTATATCTTCTTCAGTTATTTAATTCATCTAATTCACTATCTATTTCATTATCTGTTTCATTCTCTGAAATTTTATATATACTATCTTCACTTTTTAATTCGTAATCTATATAATCTATCTACATATATTCTGTATTTTCTTTTTTTATTTCTGATATTTGTTTATTTTTTTGGGTTTTTAGGTAATTTACAATCTCTAGCTAAATATCCTAATTTTTCGCAATTATAACAAGTACATTTTTTTTATAGATTTCTTTTTCCTATATGGTCTTTTATGTTTATAATTTTTTACATAATATCTTTTTTTTGGTTTCTTATATTTATATTTTGATTTTTTGTATTTCTTATATTTCTTATATCTTTTTCTTTTCTTATAATATCTTTCTTCGCATCCAAATTGAGGTGCTATTTTATCTTTGCAACATGCTAAATTTCTTATTAATGTTTTTTCCATTTTTATTTCTTCTCTATATTTTTCACATAGGTTTCTATACCATTGTTTTAAAAATTTTATTCTTGCTTCTAGAGTATCTCCTATTTTTGCTTCATCCCAACTTTTTATTATTTTTGAACTAAATGGTTCAGATAATTTATTAAAATATAATTTTCTTATTTCTTTACTTTCTTCTGTATTATATGTTCCTTTATAATAATATTCTTTAAATGCGCAAGTATACTCATCTATGTAACACATATTACATATTGTTAATTTTAACATTAAAGTCCTATTTATATCTTTCTCTTCATTTTGTTCTTCTTCTGTTGTTGTCGTGCTGCTAAATTCGTCTTTTATAGCTATTTCATATTTTTTTTAATAATTCTATAGGTGTTAATTTAGTTGTAGTTGTTGCTGATGTTTGTTCTGTAGGTTTGTTAGTTCTTAATAACCTTTTACTATTTTCAGTTAGATTTGAAAACCATAATTTCACTGTTCCTATTAGTGTTCTTTCTATATATTCTGGTGCATCTGTTACATTTATATTATTATCTAATAATTGTTTTTTCATATATCCTATCCATAATTGTACTGTTTTTTCTGTATCTATTACACAATCTAAGTCTAAAAAGTTATAATTTTTATTAACTATTTGTTTTGGTGTCCATTTGTCATATTCATCCTTTAGATTATATCTTTTATTCTTATAATATGTAGGTTTTCTTATTTCTGATGTTCTAGGTATTATATTTTCATCTTCTTTTTTATCAAGAATATTTATTTCTGTGTTTCTATTTTCTAAGTTTTCTTCATTAATTACTTCTTATTTTTCATTGATTTCTAAATTTTTGGTATTTGTTAAGATTTTTGTATATGTTTCACTATCTTCTGAATCATAATTATCTGTTTCTTCAACATCTACTTTATTTATTTTTAATTTTTCTTTAAATTGATTTATCTCATTTAATAATTTTTTTCTTTATCTTTTTCTTTCTATCCTTTTTCATACAAAACTTTTAGCATTTGTAGTTCTTTTTCTAATTCAGAAATCCTACTATTTTTACTTTCTTCTATTTTTCGTATTTCTTCTGTAGTTTGTTGTTTTATTTTTTTATTTCCTTTTTTCTATCTATTTCTTCATTTTCTTTTTCTATTCTTACCATAGCTGCCAATTTATCTTCTAATTTTAATTCTTTTTTTTTTCTAACATTAAATATAAATGTTCACCTATTTTCTTATACATGTTCACCTATTTTCTTATACCTTCTTCCTAGATTAGAAAATACTATTTTTATTTTTAATCCTTCATGGTTTTCATATATTTTTTCATCTATTATAAATTCTTCTTTGTTAATTTTTTATTTAATTGTTAATAGATCGTGTTAGTATGTATATTATAGACTATCTATTGTTGATTCTTAATTTGATATTTCTTATTTTTGTGCATTTATTGAGTTTTTACTAACTCCTACAATTATGTTATATTGTAGTCTTTCTATCCTTATTTTTAATTCTTTACATTTTTTAGATATTATTTGCTTTAATTCTTTATATCTTTGTAATTGGAGAATATCTAAATCTAGTTTTATCAGATACGTCAGTCATAATAAATAAATTAATTAAATAAATCCAAATATATACTACTTCCTTAACTTTAAACAACATAGTCTCTGATACCGATTGTAGGGAGTTGTAGGGGGTGCGGATAGATCTATTATAAATACAATGGATCTATTTTTATTTGTACATGGATATTTCTTAACTTCTTTAAATATTTTTATTTTTATTTTGAGTTTATTTATGTTAGTTTTATCGATATTCATACTTGGGGGTGATTATATGGTAATTGGTTAAATGCTTTACTATAGTATTCTTTATTTTTTTCTCTTAGTTTTTGTAATTCTTCTATATTATTTTGAAGGTATTCAAAATATTCTACATCTTTTGTTTCAAAATATCCAATTAGATTATCTTTCATAAGTTTTTCTAATAATATTATTTCTTCCATATTTGTCTCCAATATTTTAAATATTCATAGTCTATTATTTTATCTTGTAGTAATTGCAGAGTTATAAATTTTTGTATAATAATTTATCCAAATTGTACTTTAATGTATATCTAATTCTAGATTTTCAATGCTATTTATTATTTTGTCTTGTTCTTCTCGTAGCGAGTTTTTTAAATTATATAAACTATCACATGTACTTTTTCCTAAATTTTCTAGGGTTTCTTCTATCCATATTAATTTTTCTTTTATATTCTCCATTATTTTTCTAATACTATTTCTATAATTAATTTCTTAATTTAGATTATCTTGATTTTCTCTAGTTTTTCTAATATATTCTAACATTTCTTAATCTGAATAATATCCATCTGGGTAATTATTCAAGTGTAACTGTACTATCCATTTTATAGTTTCAATTTCATAGTCTAATACTTCTTATAATATTATTCTCTTAATATCTATAATTTCTATATCTCTAAGTATATCTAAGATTAATATTTTAAGATTATCTATCATTTCAAATTACTTAAATACTTTATTATAATATTTTTTAGTCGTTTGTTTTAATCTCATTAATTTTTCTATATTTTCACTAGGAAATTGCATATATTTTATATCTATTTTCCAAAATTCTAAATATACATAATTTATCATAGTTAGTGTGTGGGTTTGGTATGTAAGTATTTATAAGAGTAGTTCGGTAGGTGTGATATATAATTAATTCTAGTCATAAAATATCTATCAAATATTTTTTTCAATATGATTTTTCTTATCTCTACTATTTCTATATACTTAAGTACATATAAAATGAGTATTTTAAATTTATCTATCATTTCGTCAGGTAAATAATTATCCATTTTTTATAAAATTGCTATTTTCAAAATATTCCCTTCAATCATATACATAACAAAATATGATTATATTAGATCTCTTTTATAAATGTTGCAAGAACACTATCTTGTACTCCCTGCGTTTCATAATAAATGAATTGTTAAATTTTGGCACACATATTAAGGAAAAAATATTAAAGTCATAAATTTAACACAACTTTTCATTTTTACCCCAAAAAAAAAAAATTAACCTTGTAATACCTTTTCAAAAGTTAATTGATTGTCAAATCATAAGGACAAATTTAGAAAAAAAATCAATGATTCACTTATTTTGAAACATCGATAAATACCCCAACAATTTACTTATTCCGAAACGGAGGGAGTAATATATTACTGTTATAAGCTTTTGGGATATCAACTATATAATTTCAACAATAAGAACAAACTAAATGAAGGGATCTACCAAAATCAGTATGCCAATACAGTCAATGTAGAGGAATCGCCTAGGAAAATATCCTTCTATATTTTATAAATAGTCAGAGTTTCACCAATGAGCAATGTCAGGAGCTGGCTAAACTCTTTCAGTCCATGAAGAGTAGTAAATATAGTTCATCAAATTTTGAGGATATTGCTAGAGCAAATCTGGATGGTCTAAATTCTTCTTGTGATATCTTCCCTCTTTTCTCATTATGAAACTAGAGTAAATAATAATTTTTACTTCTTATTTTTCTTAATAGAACAAAAGTTTTTGGATTATTGAAACTGAAGCAACCCGGCAAATAACTTTTAATAAACCTCTCCTGCATAATATAAAGCATTTTAACTCTCCAGTCTTAGTAAATTTACCTAATTCATGCTAAGTTAAAAATATCTATGTAGATAGAATTCATGTGAGTCAAGATATATAGTTGCATAACGTACTTTTTGTGCCTACATTGTGATCAACTTGACTGTACACTGACTTTTCTAAATTTTTTTGGGCCTTATAGTATGTCCTTTTATTAAAGAGGTATTAAGTCTTTGGTAATGCTCGTGCAGGGCTTTATGTGATGAGGGGCAACACTTAAGAAGAGGTTCTTCCTTCCCACAAGCAGAATCCAACAACTTCTTCAATGTCAACACCAATGTCTAAGTCTAATAGTTTAATTTCTTTTTCTTTTTTGCCAGAGTCTGTCAATCAAAAGGCATTATGTCATGTCAATCAAAAGGCATTATGTCATAATGTTTTCGATTCTGTTTATCCTAAAGTTCAGATTTAAATGAAAATGATTTTTTTCACAATGTGACTTCTTTACATTAATCATAGAATTATAGAATAGGACATCTTCCTTATAGTGCAATGAAACACATGAGATAGTGCCTAATAATTCTCCTGTAAAGAAAGATTGACAGCATAATCTGCCCCATGGCAAGACAATCTAAATTACCTTCACAGTCAGGTCTATTACTGCTTAAAACAATTTTGATTTACTCCAGTCTGACACTTGGGGTCCTTATAAAGTACCTACCTACCGAGATAAAAGTAGTTTTTGACTATAACAGATGATTTTTCAACATGCATTTGGACTTTTTTTACTCAGTTCTAAGGCAAATTATTTTTCCACTATAAAATCTTTCTTGACATAAGCTAAGAGGTTGTTTTCTACCAAAGTTTAAAAGGTATAGCAAACCATGCATATGAATTGGGTTTAGCGAGATTCAAAAAGATCTTTTCCTTTCTCGAGGAATAATTCACCAAACCATATGTGTAAGAACTCCACATCAACATAGTGTGGTTGAACATAAACATATACATTAATTAGAAACCTGTAGAGTTCTTTATTATCAATCTAGTGCACCTAAAAGATTTTGGGAGGATTTTCTACTTACTGCTACAGACTAAATTGACAAATTTCCCTCCAGAGTCCTTTATAATAAATCACCTTACCAGGTACTTTTTAGCAAACCACATGATTATTCCTACATTATACCATTTGGTTGCCTTTAGTTTAGCTCCACTTTGACTAGGAACAGGAACAAACTTGACCCTTGATCTATCCTTGGTGTATTTTTGGGTCTCTCTTTGAAAAGAAAGGTTATACAATCTTACATTTGCAGACTAATCATGTGTTTGTTTCTAGAGATGTCTAGTTTATCGAATACATCTTTTTCCTTACTCACACCTCTCTGTTACCTACACTCTTTCCCGCTTCCTCTCCTGAGTCTACTACCGACAACACTTTTATTTTTCTTGAGTTTCTTTTTTATGACACTTTTACATATACTTAATCTCCTTCCAATTCCCTTATTTCTCCTACTCTATATAGCTCTCAACATCTCCCTCTTTCTTATTCTGTTATTCTTATATCTTCTTCCTCTTATTTTTCTCCTCATCCTACTTCATCTGTATCTTTTCCTCTCAATGATACTTCTATCTACATCACCAATACATATCAGACTAAAGTGTTTCCTTCAGGAACAAGCCTTGCATAATAGAGATCATCAAGAGAGCACATTGCTCCTAAATTTCTATCTGATTACATGTGCAATTCTATTTATTCTTATTTTATTTTTCCTAATCGTCATTGTCTTCCCCTTTATTCTTTTTCCTTCACTGCTTTAACATCGTAAAAGAAATCCATTTTCAATATTATTTGCCAAATCCGTAAGCCTACCTCTTAATAACATGTAGTATTATATCTTGTATGGAAATTTGCAATAGCCATTGAATTTAATACACTAGAATCCAATCGTACGTGGGATGTTGTATATCTTCCTCCTAGTAAGAGAGCTTTGCCCTGCAAATAAGTGTATAAATTTAATCCGAGATTTCATGGGTCTCTTGAAAGAAAAAAAACAAGACTTTCTATTCGTGGGGATACATAGAGAGAGGGGTATATTATACCAAAACATTTTTATCTCGTCGTTAAGATGACCATAATCCATTGTATTATTTCTATTGCAATCTAAAAGGATTGTCTTTGTATCAATTTTATATGAATAATACATGTCTTCATGGAGATCTTGATGAAGAGGTATATAAGTAATTCCCCTTGGTTCAATTGCACCTTCTCCCTCCCATGTTTGCTGACTTCGCAAATCTTTATACGGTCTCAAGCAGACTTGTCAATGATTATTCTTTGTTCTTTAAAGCTTCTGGTGCTCTTGTCACAATTTTGACTATATATGTCGATGGAATCATGCTTATTGGGAATAACATCCAAGAAGTTAATGATATCAAATATTTTTGTACTCTGGGTTCAAGCTTAAATATCTGGGGATTTCTAATTATTTTTTAGATTCGAGCTTCTTCGTCAGGAGGTGGATTATTCATGACCCAATGAAAGTTTACCTTAGAACTGCTTGTCGAATTTGATTGTATGTAATCCAGACATATCTCAAATCCTCCTGATCCACTCTCTAACTCACCATTGATTAGGAATATCCTTGTTAAGTGTTATAATCTATGTTTGAATTTTGGATGATTGATCTAATTGAAAACCAAGAATTGAAATTCTAAATAGTGCAAACTCAGGATATGGTGATACTCCTAAAGATTCAAAGTTAGTATGTGTTCAATTTATTATATTATGATAATTGTGACTATAGAAAGTTAAGAGTTTTATTTCAGAAGGAAGTATTAGCAGTGGGTTTTGCACCTTCAAGAATGGTCTTTCAGGGTGATTTTATTATCTATGTGGATTGTTATATCATGGGCTCTAGAGTAGAGTGGTTGCAGTTTAGTTTAGAGTTTATAAAAAGATGGCCTACAGACTTAGAATAATAGCTTTAATCTAAGGGAAAGATGATAGAACAAGAAACCAAGTCAGGCTCACAGATTCTAGTAGTGATGCCAGTGTGTTGTGGAACAACACTAGGGAGGAAGATGCCCGACCCATTCTTATCTAATTGCAAGTTTTGTACTTCTGTCATCACAACGTTTACTCATGCCTTACATGTCATCTATATGATCATGACTCATATTCATGCACTTTTCATAGAATCATGTACACTTCTAATTCCTAGTATGAGTAGTTCCAGTTCAATCAGTAGAACGAATCATAACCCATGAATTTATGAACTCCAAACTCAGGTCATGCAACTAATGACTCATGTACACATGATTTACAGTATGTTCAGTTCTAGGAACTAATGGTACACTCTTAATGACCAGTGAAATTCAGAATATGTCATGTGTGTCCTCACTTTAGATCTTTTTATTAAATTCATATCGTTGGTACTCTATTCCACAGACCTTAGTTAAGTGTCAAAGCTATGCATAGTATTCTTTCATGCTCCAGGTCTTTATTTTCTAACATTTCAATGACCTTTCCTCATTAAATAATGGCGGTGATAAGCAATAGTTTAGATGGGAGAGAGTAAATGTTACTTATTATGAAAAGTTTTTTGTACGCTTGTTTTATATAAGGCTATAAGGGTGAAGGAAGATTGAGGCAAATCTTTTGGTATATGTAATGGTTAGTTGAAATTTCATGTGTCTTCTTAGGAATAGTGCAAGAAAGTTGTTATTGATAAAGGTTTAGAGAATATGAGAGAGATGTTTTTATGGGTTGTTTGCCTAAAAGTTCACATTTGGTTATAATGATAGGCTTGAATGTCATGTTGGTACATAAGTGGATGGATGCATTATGCGCTAGTGAATTCCTAGGAAGAGGTTTAATTTAGTTGTTGAAGTGGTAAGAATTATTATTATTGAGATGAGAAGTTGTGAAAATGTATGGGGTATTGAATTCATGGTTCAGACTAGTGTTATGGTGTTATGTGCAGTACCTTGTGATTTTGAGTTAGGCTTGAATATGGTGAGAGTATGTAGCTCAATTTAGAAATTGTCTAGAGTAGTTTTATGTACCCATGTGAGTATTTAAGGAGCAAGGTTAAGCTTGAATTGGGCAGTTGCACTGCCCAAGGCCTAGCTATCTTAGCTTATGTTTCATAGGACTATGTTCCATGTTACAGAGTTATAGCCATATTTAATTCCTTTCATAGATATCTCAGTCAGATCATTCCCAAGATTATTTGCTCCATAATGTTATTAGAACTTCTTAGAAAGAGTTGAAGAAGTACCCTAGTTGAGTATAAGGTTTCAGCATAATTTAGCCTGTATAGCTAGCAAATTCATCTTAGCAATCAGAAAGATAAGGTCATATGGTTTTCCATCTTTGCATCTAGTCTTACTATTCAAAGATTCATGAATATGGCTATTCCAAGAGGTAATTTGTTCGTATCCATGTAAATTGCAAATTTAATTCAGTTCAAGCATCATGTTTCAGGTTCAGTTATTCAGCCATGACTCAGTTCACAAGTGTTCAGTGCATGATCACTGTTTTTCAAGTATTTTAGTTCAGACATTATGATACCCATTGTAGAACTTGGTCTTATTATCTCATGATTTGTTCCTACATAATGTATTTGGTGATTCCATGAAGCCCTTTTCTTTTAATTCTGATACGTGTTTTGTTGAGGGATAATTTCTAATGAGAAGTTACGTACTTTATTCGCTCATTAGTAACTCTTAGAATTTTATTGCATCAGTTATTACTTTGCATTTCTATATGTATGATTGTATCATGAACATTTCAAGTGAGTTCTAATCTCTCAGCATGAATCAGCTCCTTACAATCAATAGAGTCAAGTCAGTTTAGAGATTAGTTTAGTGATAAAGTTAAAATGTTTTAGCTCAGCTTATCCTTCATTACCATACATGTCATGTATACATTACTCCAAGCTACTAAGTCTTCAACAAGTCCTTATCCATCATTCGAGTATGAATGATTCCAAGGGAAAGATAATGTAATACCCCACATTTTCGTATACTCTAATACCATGATTTATATTTGAATACATATGTCATGATTTTTATCATAGTGTGTGAAGTGCTTATGAAGTGAAAAGTATTCATAGCAATCACTTTGAGCAAAGTTGAGCTAAGAGCCTTTGATTCGGCCAAATTTTAGTATTTGATTCTACAAGGGTCGACATTGAACATGTATAACTTTTGATAAATGTGGAATTTTGCAGCTAAAGACCCACTAAATGTTAGATAATTTATTATCTTTTCAACTATATCAATTTTTCCTTAATCCTACACTTGAGCAAAATGTTATGACCATTTTTGTGAGAAATAGTTGATAACGCTCAATCTACAGCTCTCGTAAGAGTGTAAAGTGGTCGTTGTCAAATATATAACCCAACTGGGTTGGGTATCGATCCCACAAGGAATAGCTTGGTCAACAAGTAAGCAAGGATTACTAGACTTTTAGTGCAAATCTCGTAAAAAGGGGGGATTGTACTGTGTAACCACAATATTAAAGTAAAAACTGAAAATAGCAACGTAAAAAGAAAGAATGTTTAGTATGCTGTAAAACAATGAGAATTGAGAAGTTGGGGTTATGTCCACCTTCTGAGTTTACGTCTCTATTAGCTATGAAATATGCAGAATTCAGACATGTATGTGCTTATAGAGAATTGTATTCGATGGTAAATCCAGGCGTTTTTCGACCTATTCGAGGATTATTTCACTTTAACTCTTTCGAGCTTAAAGCGTATCTAATGGTACAAATTCTCCAAGAGGTTAATCCAGTTACGGCACTAACTTTTTAATAGGGGATGGGACCCTACTACCTTGACATTATCTCTTTTCCAAACATATAACTTTTCTTTCGAACAAGTTAATGCTATACTGGCGTATTCTTCCGTTTGCAACCACAAAGAATTTAGATTAAGATGAAGAGAATAATGATATAAGCAGCATGCGTGTCACGAACTCACAAACTCATAGTAATAGATAGTATCTCATATGGCTTCCATAACCCAAACAGAGAAATTTAGTTACCCATGAGTGCGAAGGAAATCACAATAGACATTGTTATTATACCACAATAAAGATTTCGTGTAGTAATAGTGTGGTAGGAGTTAGGCGTGAATTCCTAGCAAAGTAACGTTTCTTTTGTTGCGGAAATTAAGAATTGAATAGATGAATAGAAGAAGAATTAGAAGTAGAATTTATTGTAATTGATGGAAGAAGAATTGATTGTAGAATAGAAAGATGTCTTAAAATCTCTAGCAAGATAGGGTATTTATAATACCCATATCCTATTCCTACTAAGCTAATAAATTACTTAACCCAATCCTACTAGGTTAATGTATCATTGTCCTAATCCTAATAAGTTACTGCTAGTCCCCAAAGTCTTCAGAATTGCTATTTTAGCCCGAGACAGATTTTTCATGCGCCACTTTTGGTCCTTGGCGTCCAAGACTCCCTTTTCTCCTTTCGTGAAGCTTTCTTTGGCATCAAGTTATCCATAAAATGCTGAATTCTGCATCATTTATACCTGAAACTTTGCTAATCATGTTCGTTAGCTCACTTACAGGAAAAAGGACTAAAAGTGCATGAAATATATAATTTGTTCTCAAAACATTGCTAAAATATGGGTAAACTATAGCACTATAGGCGTGTAAATTCGCCTATCATCAACACCCTACACTTAAATCTTTTTTCGTCCTCGAACAAACTATCATGTCCATCTAAACATCAACTTAGGGTTTCACAGTAACAACACAAAATATTCGTCAAGACAAGCATAGCAATCATTAACAAAGAGTAGTTTTCTGTTCATTAGTAGAAACAATTCAACCTCCAACATAGACTCGTGATGGTGGTTAATTCACATTCAACAGTTAAGGTACAAATAATCACACACGACTACCCAAAACTCATCAACCATGTGTGTCTCACAATATATTACCCATAATCACTCACAAGTATAGCATATTTTTCAAACATGGGTATAGAAGTATCCTTTCTCTCGCTCTCACAAAGAATTCATATGCAGAAACTGATGACCATAGGCTTGCCCTTAGTGTAATGCTCCACTAAATATCAGAATGCTAAGCTTAGGATCAAATAGGTCTTTTGCTGGTTGTAATGTAGGCTAAGGGACGGGTAGGACTATTTCGGCCAGAAATAGTAACTATGTTCCTAAGCGCTTTAATACATCACATTGTATCATTAACACTTTTCTTTCAAACAACCTTTCTATGTTCTTTTATTCTACCACCCTTTTTCTCCTCTTTTGTTTTTCAATTTTGAACATAACTAACTTTTTAGTTTTTCTTTCCCTTTTTTTTTTCTTTTCATAACACCTCTTATGATAGCAATTCTTTTTCATAACAAATTCAAGCACCATTACATTCTAAAGCATCATACTCACCCAATTTCCTCTTATTTTTTTTACACTTTAAAGCACTTAGAAATTTGGATCAAATTGTGGTCTTGAAAAAAATGGATTAGGCTTACATATGAGGTTGTCAAAGAAAATAGGCTAAAGGCTCAAAGGGGTTAACTAGGATAATATCCATGGGTAGGTAAAAAGAAGGTAAACAAGTATAGGTTGCCAAAGAAATACCTAAATCATCTCCTAAACTTGCACTCTTTATTTTCGCTTTACATACATACCAGGCAAGTTCTAGCATCAGCCACAAGCACAGAATATACTATTAACTCACACACACAAGGCACATGGTCGACTTTATTGGGAGTAGTATAGACTCTTGCCCCAACAGTTGAAGGAATTGAACCACACAATATCACATAACGAGTCACAATTAGAGCATAAATGTCTCAATAGTCATGATTTTAGCACAAACTCTTGTTATAATCTCATGCTGCCTATTAGAATAATTTCATGCGAAGCTAAGTAAAAAAAAATTTAGCTACTAAAAAAAAACAAACATAAATAAATGCAAATGCGGCTAAAGGAGTATAGCATGCAAATACCACCCTACACTTAGACGGGACACTGCCCTCAGTGGAAAATAAATATGAAGAACCTGGTCAGTCAGACTCCTCCTCTATGTCGGGGGTCATACCCCCTTTGTTGGAATCATCATAGGAGTCGTCGTCATCAGAATTCTCCTCCACGTCGGAGTCTGGCATTCGTCGCTTATCATCGGTCGGCACATCATCATCAAGAGGTTCCTCAAAGTATGTACCTACTCCATACATCTCTCTTGCATGCACATTCATTGGATAGTAATGATCCAGCTGTTGGAGCTCTGCAGCAGTTGGAACTCGACCTCCGCTCATCATTGTAAACCGCGTTATGCCATAAAGATGGAGAAAGAAACTCTCATCCCGAGCATGTCTCTCTGCCGTAGTAAGGTTGACGCCATGTGTTGATTCAACATCTTTGACCTTTGTGAGGTCAACCTTCTTCGGATTGTGTGGGAGTTTATGATCAGCCGGTTCCTCTTCGATGTCTTCCTTTCTCAAGATTGCAGTCAACAGATTGCCGAAACTGAAATGGGATCGCTTGTGTAGCCTAGCTTTCCGCATTGTGGAGCGAATGTTTGCCCCGATGTTGATAGGGATATTCATCATCAATGCATAAACCAGACACACTCCATCTCTTGTTATCTTGGTGTACTGGGTCCCTGGAATGAGGCAAGAGTTGACAATGCGCAACCATATCCTTGCTTCCCTATTCAAAGGAGCATATGAGAAGGTGTTGTATCGTCCGGTGTCTTTATGTCTACTCCACCTTGCCATGGATCTAGTTCCACAGAGTGTGTGTCGAATTGCTCTATATGGAGGTCTACTGTACAGCTCTCTGAATGGTGATGGATCGACTGAAGGCAAGCCAAGAAAAGAGTTGAAGAAATCCGCATTGAGTTGTAAAACTTGGCCCCAAATCTTGACCTCACTGCCTGTGGTTTTCGGCGACCAGTTGGCATAAAATTCTCTTGTCAAATCGAGATTATATTCTCCCATGTCTCGGAAGATGAAATCAAGATGTAATGCCATGATCTTTGCCAACATGCGCGGCTCCTTCTTCGCTAGGCTTTCCTTGTTTATCAAGTCCACATGAACATATTTTCTTTCCTTGTTGTTCCTATACCATTCCTTCGCTTCTTCCTCAAGAACCCATTTTATTCCAAACATGTGGTGTGGTAATTGCATCGAGGATGATTCCCCTTGCTCTTTTCGACCTCTTTTCTTTCCTTTTTAGGAAGTGGTAGCCTTATCTTTGCCTTGTCTTGCTTTGGGTGCCATTGTACCTGAGACTTAGAACAATGTTCATGGTAGCATCATCTCGATGGATACAATTTATAATTAAGCAGTAGGGGCACCACCCCACACTTAATTTGTTGGTACAAACTAGTGAAGTGAACGATGTCGATTACTCAGACTTCATCGATATACGTTTATGTGATATGTTCCAACCATATAATCAGTGCAGTCATACTTTTTGTAATCTTGGCAATACTTTCATGTTTGATATATCAAGACTACTACATAGGGATTGAATCAAGGTATAGCATCTAACAATAATCACAACCCCCTATGTAGGTAGGCAACTATAATTCTTATTCCAATGAACAAGTCATTCCAACATGTAAGTATGCAAGTGACAAGATTATGCAATTTTAATGACTATAGCAATTCCGCAAAAGTATGACAATGCATCAAAATCAAATTCAAGCTGGGAACAAGTTAAGATCATCGTTACGTATATGTTCACTCACTTGGGTGTATCACAACAATTCAAACACATTCACATCACCAATACTTCTTCAAGAATTCAATAATTCATAATAGATGTAGTAACGTAGTACTTACGGAATATAAATGAAGAACAAAGTAATACTTACTTGATTGATGCCTTTGGATGATGTTCTTGTGAAGTAAGAGAGAAAAAGGAAAATTTTTGAGAGGATTTGGGGACTATAGGCGGCGCTTAAGCTAGGTTTCCAATGTGTTTTTGGTTCAAGACTAAGTCTCATATTTATAGGAGAAGGTTGGGTCGGGTTTTGACCCATTTAAAATCGGATTTGGAGACAAGAAGTGACCATGGGCGGCACCTTTTGCTTTGCCTATGCTTGGCATAGGCGACGCCTTTTGCAAAGCATTGTCTTAGCATAGGCGGCGCCTATGCCATGGCATTCCTAGGCATAGGCGGCGCCTTTCACTTTGCCAATGAGATTCTGAGACAAAAGCCATTAGCATAGGCGGCGCCTATGCTATGGCATACTTGGGCATGGGCGGCGCTTATGCTATGGCACACTAGATTCCGAGACCTTGGGCCATAGTATAGGCCTTGCCTTGTTCGTGGCCTAGTTTTACCTAGGCCTAGCCTTGTTCGATGCCTATATTTTCATGAGCAATGCTCAATCCATAGCCTTTTGCTTCTTCATTCCTAACTTACCACCTTTAACATGCAATACGTCCAAATCAAAATTTGAAACCGACCTCCTCGTTTTACACCTCTTTGCACCTACATTTACTCAAAAACAATAAATATGATTAGAACGATGGGTTGCCTCCCATCAAGCGCCTTAGTTTTGGTCGTGGCACGACTCTTCTTTTTGGATTTTTATTTATCAAAAGAAAACACGTAATAGAACGAAAGAAAGACAAAAAATGAAAAACGATGGGTTGCCTCCCATCTAGCGCTTGATTTATTGTCGTGGCACAACATAGCTATCTCGATTACTCAGACTTCATCGAGATAGATGGTGGATCATTTTCTGAATGGATTCAGACGACAATGAGGTTTACTTGTTGGTATGCAATCTTCTTCGAGATGGCTCTTGTGCATACATACCTCAAGGGAGATACAAATTATATCATCAATAGTCCAACCCATAGTTCTCATGTATCTCTTCAGAGAAGAGATGAGAGCCTCTACGTGCCGTTCACTTAAATCATCCTCCATACTTACCGGAAGTATATTTCCACTTTCCAAGAACACATACCTTAGATAATTGGGGAGCTCTTTTGACTCTAGCTCTGGTGGCTCTTCAATGAAAGTCTTTGCTGTTGGTGACGGTTAATTCTTAAGATCAAGGTCCGGCTGTTCAGGAGTATGAGAATAGGACCCTATTTCTGTTAGAGCACACGTAGTTTCTTCATAATCTTCATCATCCTTATGCTCAACATCCAGTAGCGCAGCAGACAATGACTCAACAGTAAGCTGTTTTGTTTCAGATAATGCTTTCTATCCTCATAATGAACATCGGCTACAGAGAACACATTCATATCGTTGGGCTGCTTCATTACTTTGCATATATCAAAACGGACCACTTCGTCATTCAACCGAAATAAAAGCTCATTAGCTTTCATGTCAATAAGCACACTTCCAGTTGCGAGGAAAGGACATCCCAAGATTATGGGAACTTCAGAATCTGCCTCACAATCTAGAATAACGAAGTCTACAGGAAATATGAATGAAGAAACCTTCACCAACACATTATTCAAGATACCCACAGGTCGTTTTACCGACCTATCAGCCATCACGAGCCTCATATTGGTTGGTGTCGGATCGCCTAACCCCAACTTCCTGTAGACGGATAGTGGCATCAAATTGATGCTAGCACCCAGATCGCACAATGCCTTGGCAATATTCATAGATCCAATCGTGTAAGGAATAGTGAAAGCACCGGGGTCGGCCTTTTTCTGAACTAGTGATCGGGTAGCAATAGCGCTGCAATGATGAACAGTATCTTTCAACTCATAGCTTGCTGCCCGCTTCTTTTTCAAAAGGTCTTTCATAAATTTCGCATACCCAGGCATTTGTTCAAGTGCCTCCACCAACGGAACATTAATGGTCAGCTAATTTAACATCGTCATGAATTTGCTAAACCTTGTATCATTCACCTGCTTCTTCAGTCTTTGAGGAAAAGGTGGTGGTGGGTATGGAATTGTTCTCTCCGCGGATTTTTTCTCCTCTTGCTTCCGTTTGTCAGCCTTTTCAGGCTGCAACATACTTGGTGTGACGTCATGGATGTCTTGGGTGGCTTCTGTGGATTCTTCTCCTTTTGCGTTGTCATCAATGTCCGCTACTTCGTCAACCACTTGCTTGCCTTTTGATGAAGTTTCCGGCACCTTACCACTTCGGGTAGTAATGGCCATGCATGACCCATCATTCCTTGGGTTTTGCACAGTGTCGCTAGGTAGCGTACCAGCCTTTCTTTGATTGAGTGCTGCTGAAAGTTGGCTCAATTACTGCTCTATTTGCTTGATTGAAGTGGAATGCGAATCAACTAATTGCTTCATATAGGACAAATCATTTATTACCTCCATTACTCCCGCGCTCGTTGCTTCCACTCCTTTCAATAGTTTAGCCATCTTCCATACTTCCCAAACTAGATGTGGTGGTGTCATGTCTTCCTGGGGGAACGTACAAACCACTCTTTTCATTCTTGTTCTTCCAACTACCTTGGTCCTTGTTTCCAGATTTATCATAATAGTTCTGACCTTGGTTTCCTTGGGTATTACCTCGGAAACCCCCTGATTGTTTAAGTAGTTGGCCTCTTCTTCCGAATCAGATTCATCTCTTCCTTTCGATGCAATAGCTTTGACTTTTTTGGTCTTCCCTGATAATAAATGCTTTGTAAGAAGATCCACTTGTGTTTTCATGTACGCCATATCTTGATCACGTTCTTCTTCTCTTCTCCTTTGGTCTGCAGTCATGCCAATAGATAAAGTGGGGCTTGGTACCTCAGAATCCCTGGTATGCCAAGCTCTACTTTGCTTTGTCATCCGATCTAGCATATTGCTTGCTTGCCCAAAGGTGAGATCCATAAATGATCCTCCAGCCGCATTATCCACCACTGGTTTAGTTATTGAATTCAAAGCTCTGTATAATATCTCCATCAAGTGGACATTGGTCATGTGATGGTTTGGGCACCTCATAAGCTTCGTCTTGAACCTCTCCCATGTTTCGTGGAGAGCTTCGGTTGGAAGCTGCCGAAAGTTACTGATTTCATCTCTTAATTGTGCTTTTTTGGATGACGGAAAGAATCTTTCTAGGAAAGCGTCTCTCAATTGCCTCCAATTTGTAATAGAATCAGAAGTTAGCCCATTCAACCATAGAGTTGCCTCCCCAGACAGAGACAATGGAAATAGACGTAATCGAATTGCATTCTGACCAACACCAGGATTGTCAAATGATTTACATGTAGAAATAAAGTTGATGAGATGCATATTCGGATCATCGCCTGCTAGTCCACCAAATAATCCCTTGAGTTGCAATAACTGAATCATGGTGCTCGTGATGTTGAACTTGGCTCTGGGCGCTAATGGTGGAGGAATTATGGCTCCAGTGTCTCCGGCTCCATCAAGATCATTATCATTATCGTCGAAAGCTGGTTGCATAGCTCGACATTCAGGCCTAAACCTAGCTTGACGATCTCTTCTATTGGCAGGTGTTGCCATCTCAGCAGCATGCCTAGGGTTTAGTAACTCGTCATCACCTAGGTCCTCGTCGTCAGGATTTATTGCTCGGCCAGGGTTATCAATATTCTGTTGATGCACTTGAGCGGTGGCTAGAGCAGCTAGTCTCGCCAGTTCTTGTTGAGCAACGATCCTTTCAATTTCGTGTTGTGCCTCCATTCTGCCAATACGTTGTGGTTCAGGATTGATAGGTAATAACGGTTGACCAGAACTTCGAGTATGGGGTATGCACTGAATAAAAACCTGCAGTAAACAAAAACAAAAACTAAAAGTAAAAGTACGGAATCTTTGACCAAAGGGTCTAGTAATTATCACAAACTTAGTTGACACTCGTATTCCCCGGCAACGGCGCCAATTTTTGATAATGCTCAATCTACAGCTCTCGTAAGAGTGTAAAGCGGTCGTTGTCAAATATATAACCCAACTGGGTTGGGTATCGATCCCACAAGGAATAGCTTGGTCAACAAGTAAGCAAGGATTACTAGACTTTTAGTGCAAGTCTCGTAAAAAGAGGGGATTGTAATGTGTAACCACAATATTAAAGTAAAAACTGAAAATAGCAACGTAAAAAGAAAGAATGTTTAGTATGCTGTAAAACAATGAGAATTGAGAAGTTGGGGTTATGTCCACCTTCTGAGTTTACGTCTCTATTAGCTATGAGTTATGCGGAATTCAAACATGTATGTGCTTATAGAGAATTGTATTCGATGGTAAATCCAGGCGTCTTTCGACCTATTCGAGGATTATTTCACTTTAACTCTTTCGAGCTTAAAGCGTATCTAACGGTACAAATTATCCAAGAGGTTAATCCAGTTACGACACTAACTTTTTAATAGGGGATGGGACCCTACTACCTTCACATTATCTCTTTTCCAAACATATAACATTTCTTTCGAACAAGTTAATGCTATACTGGCGTATTCTTGCGTTTGCAACCACAAAGAATTTAGATTAAGATGAAGAGAATAATGATATAAGCAGCATACGTGTCACTAACTCACAAACTCATAGCAATAGATAGTATCTCATATGGTTTCCATAACCCCAACAGAGAAATTTAGTTAACCATGAGTGCGAAGAAAATCACAATAGACATTGTTATTATACCACAATAAAGATTTCGTGTAGTAATAGTGTGGTAGGCGTTAGGCGTGAATTCCTAGCAAAGTAACGCTTCTCTTGTTGCAGAAATTATGAATTGAATAGATGAATAGAAGAAGAATTAGAAGTAGAATTTATTGTAATTGATGGAAGAAGAATTGATTGAAGAATAGAAAGATGTCTTAAAATCTCTAGCAAGATAGGGTATTTATAATACCCATATCCTATTCCTACTAAGCTAATAAATTACTTAACCCAATCCTACTAGGTT
Organism: Capsicum baccatum var. pendulum; assembly: GCA_030864225.1. Lineage (NCBI taxonomy): Eukaryota > Viridiplantae > Streptophyta > Magnoliopsida > Solanales > Solanaceae > Capsicum > Capsicum baccatum. Next base: position 169,688,286 of record CM061557.1, on the reverse strand, counting down.
AATGTATCATTATCCTAATCCTAATAAGTTACTGCTAGTCCTCAAAGTCTTCAGAATTGCTGTTTTAGCCCGGGATAGATTTTCCATGCGCCACTTTTGGTCCTTGGCGTCCAAGACTCCCTTTTCTCCTTTCGTGAAGCTTTCTTTGGCGTCAAGTTATCCATAAAATTCTGAATTCTGCATCATTTATACCTGAAACTTTGCTAATTATGTTCGTTAGCTCACTTACAAGAAAAAGGACTAAAAGTGCATGAAATATATAATTTGTTCTCAAAACATTTCTAAAATATGGGTAAAGTATAGCACTATAGGCGTGTAAATTCGCCTATCATCAATAGTAAGACTCCGCGATAGGCCTATGGCGCCTTTGTCTCTCCGCTGGAATAAGGTGCGCGATACATTGGTCTCTCACCCAGAAAAAAAGATATGACGCGGAGGTTATTCCTACACTATTTTAGCTTTCTAATGGCCAAAAGGTAATTTTTTCCTTTCCCCTCGACCCAAATTATCAAAAATACAATTTATAACTCCAAAAAAGGCATTATTTGCCCATCATCCTCAAAACAACTCATGTAGAAGACCTCTTCTTTACCAAGACCAATAATTCAGGCTTTTACTCTCTAGAACACTAGGATTTAAGTCACAGTATCAAGATTTCTTCAAGAATCTATTAAATTAAGGTATGTGGGATTTTGAACAAGGTTAATCTTTCATCCTTATGACCAAAAGTATGATTTTCAAGTTGAATTTACATGTTTTAAGTTAGGGTTCATTTCCAAATACTCATGTGTTGAAAGCATAGCATTATCATGTGACTTATGGGACTAAAGAGCATAAGAGTTGTACTTATTCCTATTTAAGCCACAAGTTTGACATTTTGTCTTGAATTTCATAAATTTGATGAGAACACGTTATTCTCCTAGGGTTAATGCATCCCCAAGATTAAATTCATGTATTATACTTATGTATTGAACTGCCCAATGTTTTGAGTCCATGTACTTATGAATTTAAATCATGTAACAATGTTGTTTTCCCATGATTTACACATTCCTATGTCAAATTCATGTACTTCAGTGGTTATTGAAATTTACTACCTTTGGGTCTCTGAATTAGGATTTTCTATTACCATTTAATTTTTTTTTCATACTTTTATAATCATTTAGTGTTACCGGGTTGTGATTACCTAATACTTATGTGTCTTTACATGATTTCTATTTTTAAGTAATAAGTCAGTCAGACCATAATTTTAATATCATATTAATAATTTCATGTTCATGCAGAGCACTTACAACTACAATACCACTTACTGCGAATCCCCTGTCAGTAGAGGCATAAGTCGTTAGTAGCAGTCCTTAAGTTTAACGCCCCAGTTTGTACCCCTGATGCTAAGCGGTGCTCATAATCTCGAAGGACTACAAGCTAACCCATGAATGGTACTGGCTATAGTAACTTTGTAATAAATACTGTAATGATTGCAGAAATAGGAGAAAACATATGCCATAAGGTTCAAATCTATAAATAAATCTTAATGCAGTATCAAAATACCAAAACTGAAAATAAGTACTGTAAAACTGAATAACTGTTCGAAAATACTTTAGTATGAAAAGCCTCTAAATTGTCTAAATACTGGAGTTGATGGGACAAGTCCCCAACTAAATCCGACTACTAAAAATAATACTTAAATACTGAAAATAACAAGTATGTCCTCAAATAATGAGGACTCACCACTACTCTGAAAGTTGAAGATCTGAACTGCTAAGGGTGCTCTGGAGCCCGCACATCTGAACCTATGATATAAGACATCATAGAGAAAAAACCATGTGTCAGTACTTTTAATGTACTGGTATGCTTATTTATGTACACCAAAATATGTGGGTTCATATGTATGAATAATACTAACTGAATAACATGAGTATGACTGAATAAGAGTACATTCATGAATAGATAAATTGTTAATAAGATCGTGATAATACTGAGTACTGAGTCTGAATACTAATAACTGATATCTCAATGACTATATCTGACAGTCCCAAATTCTGTGGAACTACACTGAGTTTCATACTGACCTGAGTGACTATATCTGATAGTCTTGAATCTGTAGAACTGAACAGAGTTATATTTCGAGACAAAGACTGAAATTGAGACTGTGAGAGGTAATCATCTAACCGATATGCCCCTCTCTAATTTGATTGGGGTTTAATTTTTAACCTAGTTGGAAGGGTATCAATACTGTGCAATAGGTAAGGATAAGCTGTGAGTTAACCCTTTCTGACAGAAAGCTCTTTCGTCAACCCTCGCGGGTAGAAAAACTCAAATGTGATGTATCAACCCTTATAGTATTTGGCAGGAAGATATCTTAACCTACGTTGGCTACATAGTTTTGTAACATAGGGATTGCTACTAAGGGTCAAACCCTCTGCTGATAGGAATGGCCCCATCCCTGGGTTTGCTCGGTGCTGAATCGTACTCCCAACTGAATGGACACTGAACTGATTTCTAGTTTGTACTAGACTGGGCTGAATTGTTACTGATATTACTATTTGACTGAACTGAACTGAGTTCACTGAGTTCCATGGAATGATCAAATACTACTGAATTCTATTAATTGACTGATCACAGAGTGCTACTGAGGTCTACACTAAGTCCTGTGACTGAATTACAAATACTACTGAGATTTCCTGGGTTTTTGTAATTGGTTGAGTTCTACTGATCGAGTCACTACTGAGATTACTTCATAACTAAAACTGGCTCTAAGTAAAAAGCTAAATTATCGGTTATTAAATACCCCTAGGAATCGATAGCATGAAAATAAAGCTTCGCATGATCTTTCTTAGTATAAGCATGCACATTGAATTCTTATTGCATCTATAGAGACATCTTATCAAACTCTTTTATGGTATTACTTGCAAATAAGATAGCATGACATTATTTCTTTCCCTTATTAGTTCACATGAACAATTCATCAAGCACTTGGTAAGCATACATATGCATATAACACTAAACAACAAGTAGACATCATAATTCAAATCCCCATTGACAATTTGAAGGGTTTTACATGGATCCTCATGATATTACATACATATCAGTTAACCTCAAATGAAACGTATCATAAAGCATGGATTAAAATCCCAATTAGTTATTATAAATATGAACATAATATAACCCAAAATGGAATTCATGAAATCCATAAACTTGAAGTTTAAAAATAGTTTCTTGGACTCCTAGGGTGGAAGGGACCCTTGGATGAACACTTCATATACCTTAGTTGATAAATTCTGAGATATTGATAGTGAGTTCTTGAGTTATTAAGTTCTTGATTTTAAATTCGAACACCTAGGGTTTTGTTCTTGAGAAAATTTGAGAAAGAATGAGTATAATTGCTCTCCAAAGGGTTTAATTTCGTGTTTTGGGGGCTGAAGGGCATGGAAAAAGGACCTAATTAACCCTGAGGATACAACCGACGCACCGCATCATTGGCATCAACATGATAGCCAACGCGCCGTGTCGAGTCTATATCGGTTCACTAGAATTTGTATTGAAGCTGGGGAAAAACTATCTTATCGATGCGATGGTCGACGCGACACGTCAAGATCGCATTGACCCACTATTTTAGGTACTCAAAAATGGTCTAAATGAGATTCAAAAATTCCGAAACTTGTTCGGTAACATCTATTGATCTTCCTGATTATGAATTAACTATAATATCAACATTTAAGGGACGTAAATGTCTCGAAATAAGATTTCCAACTTTTGAAGACTAAAATGGCACTAAGTCTGAATACTTAGCTAATATATTCTAAGTCTGGGACCCCTTAACAAGCTAAAAGGACTGAATTAGGCTAGAAATTATGCGGGGTCTTACAATATCTCCCCCTTTGGAGCATTTATCCTCAAATGAGACTGACTAATATGGGAATACTGGTAAACTAAATTTAGACACTAGACATGCACAACTGAAACATGATTTCATAACTGAGATTACAGATATAATAGATTTCATACTGAACATGCCTATCTAATGCATGAGTACATAGCTGAACATGATTCATAAATGCATAACTGGGAATATTGAGAAGATAATTTTCTCATATATATATATACACTGAACATGCATATTTGATGCATGGGTACATGATTGGACAGACTCATGAGCATATGACTGAATATGTAATGGTAATTGATACCAAGCTTGTAAAGGTAATTTGAACATGTAACTAAGTAATATCAAGGAAAAACTATTACTTAAACTGAAATATACTGATGAAACCAAGATTATATTTTTTGGAGTACGCATGAATGGGAACATGAGAATAGGACTGAGACTGGAACGCGATGCATGAACTATATATCATGAACTGAACTGAGCCCCTTGAATACATGGCTTACCACTGAGATTGAAACTTGAGGCTCAACTTATGAGTACCCACTACTCCAATCCATATTCGTTACATAAAGAGAACTGGGAGGTTTAGGTCATGAAAGCTCGGTTTTATAGTGTATCTCCCCCTTTGGACATTATGTCCTCCAAAGAATACTAACTTGGCTGAAATAAAGAGAAAAACTAGGGTGATGCACAAGGCACCTAAGAACTAAATCGTGACTGAATATCTAGGGCCTGAAATTGGGGCATGATATATGAACTGAGCTGAACACGCAACTGTCTGGTTGGTCCATATTAGAATAGTTACATTCATGACACTTCAGATAGTAGGACTAGATGGAAAAATGGAAAAACACACCACACAGATTTGTACATCTAACTATTAAACTAAATTATTGGCCTTATAGACCAACTCACACTGAATAAACTGGAGCTTTTCTCTGACATTTTTTTTGAGTTGCCAGCAACTTTAGTAGCAAGGAGATCTTGGCATTGTCTAAATAAGACATCACAATATGGCTAGAATTTTGTAATATGAGGTGAGGCCTATGAATCATCATCTAAGATGGAGTGACTAAGACTTATGCACTGCAACTACAAATTTTTAAGATTAGACATATCTCTTGAATACTCTCTCAACTATACTCTCTACCTTAGTATGACACTTCACTTGGGACTACTGAAAAATATTTGCATAGGCGCTGCACACGAATGCTTAAGCATACTAACTTATCTGATTAACTAAATGACTGATAGCTGAATACTGGTCTGCAAGGCTGAGCTGTACTTAGTCTGAATAACTGGACTAAACCTGTAGATTATTATGCATATGTGTAAGGGAATGACTGAGTAACATGACAGAATTGAGCATGAATTCGTGAAAACTGTATTATTTGAGAATGCAATACTAAGCATATAACATGGTTCTGAAATAGTCTATAAGCCCAGGTACTGAAATACTATTAACTTAATAACTTATAACTGTGTTCTATGGTCGAGCAAACCTAAAACTAAACTAAGTTTATGATCTGATTACTAGACTGAGAGTGATACTATAACTAAGACTGTAACTAAGACTACGCTTCAGACGATAACTGGGATTGAACACACTGTAAGGTATGAGTGCAGAAGTCATGAGCTGCACAAAATAAGTTTGGAACTCTCGTGTTCACCGAACATAATTCATACTACTTAGTGAACTGGAACTCCTCGGACTAAGAACTGGAAATGCACATGATTCTATTGAAAGTGTATGAATATAAGCTGTGTTCATGGAGCTGAGACGTACAACATGCATAGGTATCATGATGACTGAAGTACAAAACTTTGACCTGAGGTAAAGACGGGTTGTTCATCACTCCCACCCATTAATTTTCTACATATACTACTATTACTATAGAAATTTTGAACCTGACTTCCTGAGATATCATAACCGAACAATTTCTGAATACCCGTCGGGCTTTAATAGACTGACCCACTTGAGTGGAGGCTAAGAAAGGCTCTGTTAAAATTTTAGGACTGACTCCAAAATCAACTGCAATATATAGAATAACAAAGGACAAAGAAGCTCCTAAATCTAGAAAAATGTAAACATACTAATGGAAAAATTGTAACGTACCAGTGACCACATCAGGAGAACTTCCCTGATCTTGTCGAAAATAAAGAGCATAGAGTCTGTTTGGGCGTTGTCCACTGGTGGCACTGGAACATGTTGAAGGGCGGCTATGCTGACTTCGTAGAGTAGCCTTAGTGTAGTCTCGGACTCTGTGACCTAACTTGCCACATCTAAAACATACATCACTGCTGGCTCTACACATACCCTTATGATTCTTACCATATTCTTTGCAAAGAGGATTAGACTAAGAGTTTTACTGGAGCTCATACTCACTCGTATGAAATGAATACTGCAAGAAGGAAAAATTTTCCTAAAATATCTCGTAGCCTCTTGTCCATATGTGTGGCGCACAACACACCCATGTAGAAGACTCTACTAGATATAACTTTCAGATTTTCTAGGACACTGTTGAACCTTAGGATATGATACCAATTTTGTAACATCCCAAGTCTGTACCCCGAACACTACACAGTGCTCATAATTCCAAATGACAATAAGCTTATCTATGACTAGTACCTACTGTAATTACTTTATAATAAATACTATAATAATTGTTGAAATAGGCAGAAATATATGCCATAAGATTTTAATCTGTAAATAAATCTGAATGTGTTATCACAATATTAAAATTGAATATAAGTACTGTAAAATTGAATAAATGACTCAAAATACTCTAGACTGAAAAACCTCTAAACTGTCTGAACTATGAAGTTGATAGGATAAGTCCCCAACTAACTCTGACTAAAAATAATACTAAAATACTGAAAATAATAAGCATGTCCTCGAACTATGAGGACTTACCACTACTCTGAAAGCTGAAGATTTGAACTGCTAAGGATGATCTGGAGCCCGCACATCTTAACCTATGATATAAGACATCATAGCGCTAAAAGCATGCATCAGTACTTTAAATGTACTGGTATGCTTAGTGAGGTAGGCTGAAATGCATAGGTTCGTATGCATGAATAATACTAACTGAATATCATGAGTATGGCTGAATAAGAGTACATGTATGAATACATAGATTGTAACTTAGGTCGTGCTAATACTGAGTACTGAGTCTAAATACTAATAACTATATCTGAATGACTACATCTGATAGTCCTAAATTCGGTGGAACTATACTGAGTTTTTTACTAAGCTGAGTGACTGTATCTGATAGTCCTAAATCTGTAGAACTAAACTGAGTTTCTTGGGCTCCAAGGGTGAAAGGGACCCTTGGATAAACACTTCACATACCTTAGCTGAGGAATTCTTAGAGATTGATGGTGAGTTCTTGATTTAAAATTTGAACACCTAGGGTTTTGTTCTTGAGAAATTTTAAGAATGAATGAGTATAATTGATCTCTAAAGAGTTTAATTTCATGTTTTGGTAGCTGAAGGACATGGTAAAAATACCTAATTAACCTTGAGGAGAAGCCTTTTAATACCTGTAAACTATATTATCGATGCGTAGGCCGACACGCCGCGTCGTTGACATCAACGTGATAGCCAATGCACCGTATCAAGTCCACATCAGTTCACTAGAATTTGCATTGAAGCTGGGTAAAAACTATCTTATCAACGCGATGGTTGATGCGACATATCAAGATCGCGTCGACCCACTATTTTGGGCACTCAAACATGGTTTAAACAGGATCCAAAAATTCTAAAACCTATCCAAGAACATCTATTGACATTCCTGATCATGAATTAACTTTAATATCAATATTTAAGGGACGTAAAGGTTTCAAAATAAGATTGCCAACTTTTGAAGGCTAGAATGGCACTAAGTCTGAATACTTAGCTAATATATTCTAAGTTTTGGACTCCTTAACAAGCTTAAAGGACTGAATTAAACTAGAAATTTTACGAAGTCTTGCACTAAGTTCTAGACCTACGGCACCACCATAGATTATGAGGGGTCCCCCATCAGTGGAGGCATGGCGCCCTCATCCTTTAGGTTATCAGATTTGTGGATCCACATCATAATTCATGTGTTGGTACCCCTGTCAAGGTATCGGCACCCTTCCAATTGGGGTTATAGGTTAGAACCTCATAGCTCATATTAAGGCCTATCGGTTTTAGTTAGCTCCCTCAGTCTCAGCTTAGTATTTAGAGTAGGCCAGTTCAGGTTTGCATGACCAAGTAATAAGATTTCAATAATTATTCAGCCAGTTTTACAGATTATTCATGTTATTTAGATCATGTTATTACATTCTATACTTGATCTTAAATTCTTAATTTTACATGTTCATATTTCCATACCCAGTATCCATACATGATCGTCAATTCAATTTTACAGCATGTTTAGCCTTCCATGAAAATTACATACAATATTCATGTTTTATCATTTCCCAGCTTCAGTTCTACTTATTCTACAAAACTAGAGATTTAAGAAACCAAGTGTACTAATTCACTAGCTTATCAAATGATGTTTGTCATTCATGTTTTAAGATACTTTAGTTTTCAGTTGATTTTGCCTCTTGGTGAGTGTACTTTCACTTAGCATACATATGTTTGAGACTATGTATCTATATAGTTTAACTTATTGCATTCACCCCTACTTACTCAGTACATTCTAAAGTACTAATCAACATATATGTCTATGTTCTACATTATCTCATAATGTAGGTATAGTTGTAGCAACGCATAATAATCTAACAGTTTGTAGCTTCCAACCAGTTGGTGATGAGTTCTTCTATTTCAAGAACTCCAATCAGTTGTAGTTCATGTATTTTATTTTGATTATTTATATGTATTGATTACTGGTATTTGAATGCATGTCCCAGCTATCTATAGTGAGTATAGTATAGACATCATAGATAGTCAGTCAGAGTCGTTACATCTAATTCAAGTTTCTTTCCTCAGTTTTATCATGTTGTAAGTTTTATCAATATTTCATTTATTGAAACTTTCTCATGATCATGTTTTTGGTTAGTAAATTTAGTTTTTATACAATTTCAATCATTTGCTCAAGTAGTATGCTAGTTTATGGGTTAGCTTGGGATCACTTGTAGTTCCGAGCACTGAGTTACGACTAAGGTGCAGTCTCAAGTCATGACAGTTTCTAAAGAGATAATCCAAATGCTAATAGACCTTCCACTGAAGAGTTGGTCAAAGCCTTCAACAATGATAGTTATCTTGTGAGAATGCGGTGCGATGGTATCATAGATTTAACTGGTGATTTTATGGTTAAGTCAGCCATGGGAAAATGTTTTGATGCCTTTAGAAAAATACATTGAGATCAAAAATTGGATTCTTATTACAGGGATAGCTATTTTGGAAAAAATCTTGATTTGTCGGAGGACAACAATGCTTCTTTCTAAATGAAAATGGTATATGATCTTCTTAGGAGTAGGTTTATGTATGAACATAAAGATAAGATGGATGAGGTATGAATAAATTACTATGGCATGCCTGTTTGTTTTGGTTGGAAGGAGTTTTCCATAGTTACTGGACTAAAATGTTATCCTCTTCCTACTTCTCAAGTAATACCTATTCTAAACCAAAAAAATCACCCCGCATACCCAAAAAAAGCAAAGGTAAGTCAAGTATGGTGATGATTTGGTGTCCCTTGTTGGTCAAAGCTTCATAAACAAAAATCTAATAGAATCGTTGAAAGGTTAAAAATTTTCAAAAAAGCTCAAGCAATCATAGTGTCTAGTTTGGTTTATACATAATATTATTTGGGTGAGAGACATTAACAACAACACACCACTTGGTTTAATAAAGCTCTCTGAGGATCTTAAAGCATTTAACAACTATCCTTGGGGTTATGAAAACTTCAAAATGATTGTCAAATATTTGTTGACTCCATTAACGCCAAAGACACTCAACTTATATGGCTTTCCATGGGCTTTCATGGTAAATATTTCCTCTATTATGATTTATTTATTTATTGTTAAATAATTCTTTTGATTTATTAGCTTTATTTTATAGGCTTGGAAATTTGAATCCATTCCTTATTTATGAAAATAAGTAAACTACCAGGAAGAAGCTTTATGTCCAAAAATCTTGAGATGGTTGTTGGCCAAAATAGATAAAAATGCAAAATTTCCTTATCTCTTTAACCCCTCAAAGGAAGTAACAACTCAAATTATAATTAAGTTTTTATTTTAATTAATAATTTTTTAAAATTATTTAATCATCATTTTAATATATGTACTGCTTTATTTTAGATTGTGTATCTGTGGCTTGTTCCGATCAATCGAGAGTTGAAGATGTCATTTTTTCTTACTTTACGTTCTGTACAAACTTTATCAGATCCTAAGGTCATTGATAGAACAAAAAAAATTATTTGGAGCAACAACCTGCATAAGAAAAACAACAATTTTAGAGGGTGAGCTTATTGTTGCTGATGGTATTAGTGGCGATGAAATTGTTGGAGGTGGTAGTGGTGGTGCAGTTGGGGCTAATGATCTTCCTTTTGCAGTGTTTAAAATGAAAAACCATTATGATTATGATCATACGAGTTTTACAGTGTTTGCCTCTCCTAGCGAATGTTCTGCATGCAAATGTCAAAGTTGCAAGGCGAAACATGAAGGAGAAATTAATATTATTAATGCAGTAGCTGCCCCTCAAAAAAAATTGACATCTAAGAAGGGTGTCATTCAATTTTAGAGGATTTCATATTCATACACTCCATTAGAGATTAAGGCCATTAAGAGAAGAAGGAAATTTCCAAGGCATCATCAAGCATCGAAAAAAGTAAAATCATAACTCCTCAGTCTTTGTATAGAACTTTTGATCAATGTACAAGGTCCACAAGAGAGCAGTATGAGATTAATAAGGTGGATATATATCATCTATTCCAATAAACAAACAGACTACATATATGTTTCAATAGATGACATATCTATTAAAAATTATCAAACAGATATATGCATCTGTTGCAACAGTTGATTAACCTGTTGCATCAGATGCATTATCTATTACAACATATATCTCATCTATTTTAGAAAATCAAACAGGTCTTCCTACTTTTTAAATTTGTAGCAATAAATGACCTATCTGCGGCAACAAATGGTTCGTCTGTTGGATTAAATTAAATCAAGACTTCCTACTATTTTAGTTTGTCCAAACAGATGAGTCATATGTTTCAACGGATGAATCATCTATTGGAAATTATGATATAGGTCTTCCTCATATTTTAATTTATACGAAGAGATGATCCATCTATTTCAATAGATAGGTAATTTGTTAGTATAATTTAATACAGGAGAAAGTACTATTTGATTTGCTAAACCAGATGAGTTATCCTTTTTTATTTTTTTTGTATCTCTTTGATTAGCATTGAAAATTTTGTCTTTTCGAGTGGATGTCAGAGTAGAAGCTACTGATCAACAACATAATATCACATTTGATAATCCATCAACTATTTCTATACTAAGAAAAGGTGAAGCCTATCAGTCCGGAAGAATGGAAGAATTACCCATTTGAAGGGTTAACATCTCAGATGTTGCTCCAAAAAAACTAACAAAGTTTATTAATGAATATTCAGAATGGATTGTCAATGAGATGTTAAAGCTTCATCCTAGTAGGTACATAAATCATTTTTAAAGATATTTATTTATACAATTCTTGTTATAAAACATGACATTAACACATATATATCATACAGAAAATAAAATGACAAGCACTACAAAATGAATGAATTGGTCTGGGTTTTGTATGTTCAACTTTGTTGTTGCACATCTCAGAATGAAGAAGTAGTTCTATTTGATGTCACAACCCTAAACTTATTGGAATGATAAGGTTTAAATGCCATACATATTATAATTAATACTTTATTTAATTGTATATATGTATTAATTTTATTGTCACATAATCTGAAATGTTTGATAATATGTGCAATACATCGATGTCATTTTTACTACCTCCAAAAGAAGGCCAAGTTGCAAAAACAAGAATAATATAGATACATGATAGATAATTATTTGTAAAAAGTTTACATCACTAATGCCAATGATAGGTATTGTTAACAACACTCAAAAGTTTTTTGATATGAGAAATACTTAATGAACATCATCAAAGGTTTTAGCATTCTAGATGGCTTACCTTGGCATTTGATCGACGAAGTGTACATCCCAATCAATTGTGGTGATGAATTCCCCTGGGTGTTGTCTATTGTCATTCTAAAAGAGAGGCACATCTGAGCTTATAAATCGATGTATGGAAGGAGATGTTCTGGGCCTTCATCTGAGATACAAAAGCTGGCTAAAATATTTCCTACCTACCTTGATATTAGTGGTCTTTTAGACCAAAGTATTCATAATGATTGGTCGATGATTGAAGCATATCGGGATAAAATAGGCAATCCACTTGATGCAAAATATGTTGAAGGAATTGATTAACAACCCATTTGTAGACTGTAAGTATCAATCAAGTATCATGATTTAGTTTCCTTTCATAAATTTCACAATGTTACATTAATTGCAAGATATGGATTATCTAATTTTTACAAATACAGGGATTGTAGTGTTTTTGTTGCCTCTTACATCGAGTATTTAAACGATGGATTACAAGAAACAGATGATGGACTTAATGTCGTATTACTCCGTAAAAGATATGCTACTCTTTTATGAAAATATAGAAAATAAAAAGCTCAGAAACCCTACACAAGTGTCATTAAATATCCACGATGTCCAAAGACGAATTCCATAGCACCGGATGAAGAAAAACTTTTCCATATTCAGTAGATCTTTATAGCATGAGTCTTTGAAGTAATAATCTCTCCTTAGGAATTGTTCGCACCAAAACTTAAATTGTTGATTTATTGGTTGATTAGATCTTCGATACCCATAATAATTTTTTTACATTTCACTTATTTGTTAATTTATTTTATGAAATTTATACAACAACAATAACAACAAACCCAGTGTATTCCCACCTAGTGGGGTCTGGGGGGGTAAGATGTACGCAATTCATACCTCTACCTCTAAAGAGGTAGAAAGGCTGTTTCCGATATTTTATGAAATTTATGAAGTCTTAAATTTATTTTATTTTGTCTAAGTTATTCTTAGATTTGAACCTATTAATTGAAATGTAATACTAGATTCAAATATTACAACAGATAATGTAACTACTAAAACAGATGACATATTTGTTGGAAATTATCAAATAGATTTACACATATGGTGCAACATGTAGGTCATCTATTAGAAATTATCAAACAGGTCTTCCTAGTGTTTTGATTTTTTTATAATAGATGACCTATCTGTTGTAATAGATAAACTTAGATATAAACATCTGCATAATGCAAAAAATGACTAACCTATTGCAATAGATAAACTATATGTCTGAACAAATAGACTATCTGTTACAACTAATAGACAATCTGTTGCATTATAAAAAATTCAATTTTCATCAAATATAAAAAAATTCATGAAATAAAAATTGCCATGGTGTTTGTGTTTCTACATTTTTTTTTATATAGAGGCTCTAAGCATTTAGTTAGTACCCCATAAGCCCAGACCTTTTGCATCCTTGCCACAGTGTTGTCTTATAGAAAGGTCATTGGGGTGGACATTTTTGTGCCGGTTAGAAAACATTCTATGTGTGAAAGCATGTACGACCCGCATGCAGCACCGATTTTATTTTTTGGAAGGTCTATGTCGTTGTTTCGACCTTCAACATCCCATGTTTTTTAACCATTTTGCTGGCAAATGATTCATCAATATACTTTGCCTTAACAAGTTGGGGAACAATGCCAACAATGGCTTCATCTTGGTAAAGAAACTTTCGTCGTCGAAGACAGGTAAGTTGCAGTCATAAACGTTCATCATTCCCTACTCTAGTAGTATCTCAAGAGCCAGAAAATATTTTACATCCATGTTCATGACTGCAAGAATTCTCTTTTCCTTAGTCTAGTCCTTTCCATGTGGATATGGCCTCTTCCCTCAAAGATAATTAATTATACCTTCATCCCATTCAAACCCAGAAACTAATGAAGCAAATCTTGGTCTAGCGGTAATTGACGTTAGCTTAATGAGCTCATGGTACCTATCCTTGAATTTATTGTAGAAGTTAAGGTCCATTATCCTATCCTTAGCATCATAAGCATCCGGGTAGGCTAATTGTCTGCCCCTTATGAGGCAGAGAATTTCATCAACAGACTGTGATATAAGAATACAATTTAAATTGGATTAGTAATTTTAAAAAAGAAAAACAAAGTGGAAATATTCAAAGGATAGTCCATCTGTTGCACAGGGTTCTCTGAATTTGTTAACATATTACCCATCTAATGCAACTTATGCAATAGATGGGTAATCTGTTGCAATAAAACCACCACCAACTACACTAAAATAATAATTTGTTGCAACGGATGACATATCTATTGAGTATTTTCTTCTTCATGGAGTAGGTTAGAAGGCTAGGTTAGTAAAAGTAAACTTACCGTGCCCATGTACCACTGCTCTATATCTGTCATCTTCTTGAAGTCTTGGGAGGAAATGTATTCATGGTGTAGGTTTTTGGGCGTTGCTTGGAATTTATGGTTTTTCTCAAAATAACTTTCTTTTTGTGGTGAAGTTTCGCATATATGTCCACCTTCTCCAATAGTCCCTGAACTTCATACACTTTTGGATAAGGAAGAGTAGCAATTCTTTTTTGTTTCATAATTGAGAGTATATGTCTAATTGCTGTTTTCTTCTTCCTAACCTCTACTGTAGGAATGTATGGCTTACTCACCTTCTTGGATGTCAATTCCTTGACAGCTTTAGTGAGAGATTTTTTTTTTCAAAGAGTTTATCCTATTTTTCCATGCACTCCTTGCATTTGAAATGAGAATATGAGGGTGAAGAGGGGTGAGAGGGACCAATGTAAGGGTGAGAGGGACCAGTGTAAGGGTGGTGTAAAGGGTGAATTCAAACATATTTATTTTTTCTTGAGCATCAACATGATCATCATCATGACTAGGAACAGTATAAGCATCAGCATGGCTACCACCAATATCATCAACTCCACCAGCAACACCACCAAAAATAGCACCCGAATCTGTTACAGTAGGTTGGTCATAAAGAGCCTCAACTTTAGGCTGACCTTACCTAACAACTCTTCTTATAGATATTTATCCATCTAATTCCTACTTTATTAACTCCATTGTTAGGTTTATTATTGTGTCAACAAGACCTAGAGTAATAAAAGAGGTCATTCCCAACTTTTGCTCAGTAGGCACGAGCCATGGATGCACAACCTAAAAAAGGGAAAAATATGTTTAAATCAAATATTAATTTGCAGTCAGTTGGGTAATATGTTGCACAAATAACTTGTGCAATATATGATCTTTATGTAGCAATAGATAATTCATATGTTGTAACAGATTAACCATATGTTGCATCAGATTACCCATCTGTTGCATCAGTTGCAGTAGATGGGTAATATGTTAAGTCAGATTCAGAGAATAAAAGCAACTGATGGGTAATCTGTCGGAAAAAATAACTCATCTATCATAATAGATAACTAATCTATTGTACCAGATGGGCAATATGTTAAGAGAAATTGCAATAGATGATCCATCTGTTGCAACATAGGAATCATCTATTTCAATATATTTCTTTGAGTCAAATTATTTTTCTTGAAAGAATACTTAGTGCATCCTCCGGAGGGTTAAAGAGATCAACCTCCTTAATTCTCGTGTTGCTCTTTGAAGTTAACCACCTAAGGATCTTTGGATGAGAAACCTCATCCGGGTAATCCTTGACTTGCGTTTGGAGGGGAGGAATGGCTTTAAATACCAAATCCTAAAACTGTAAATAGGAAGAAAACAAAAAAAATCATAATAGTTATTCAATATAAACCAATGGAAGAGTATATAAATAGTGATTAAATTTACCATGAAAGCCCAAGAAAAGCAGTAAAAGGTGATCGTCTTTGGGGTTAGCTTTGTTAATAAATATTTGATAGTCAACTTGTACTTGTCATATCCCCAGGGATAACTGTTGAATTTCTTAAGATCCTCAACAAGATCCAAGAAACCATCTTCTATGACTTTGTTGGCATCTCTTACCAGATAATGTAATGGGTAAACCAAACTAAGAACAATTTCTCTTTGTACTTATTTAGTATGGATTTATCCTTGAGATATTTTAACAAAATCATGGCTCTGTAGACACATCCAACCATGTCCAACAACCCGTGTATTTATTCGTTTTGTTTGTTGGTTTTGGTGGGTGGTCGCTTGGACAATGGCTTGCCTTTATTTGATGGTAGTGGTTTGGCTATCTTGCTTGCCTTGGACTGTTAGTGTGGTGCTTCCTTGATGAGAGGTTCTTTTAGACGATCGCATCTCAAGCCTATCACTATAGCAAACTCTTTTATGCCAAAACAATTTGGCATGTCATAGTAGTTGATCTAGATTTCATCCATCTTTTTGCCCCCCTCCTTCAAATCTTTATCATCCCCCACGTACTCGATCCTGCACTTGAAAAGACCATATACTATGCTTATTTGGAAACGATAATTGTTTTCATCAAGAAGATCAAGAAAGCATCCAAACCAACTCTTCTTAAAAGATTCATGTAGTTTTTCCTTCTTCATAGTATTCCTAAAGTTATCAAAAGGTTCCCAAACTGAGATTTAATAACAAAATCACCAGTTAGTTGTGCATGTTCACTATCGGCATAGCATTTTAAAACCTATTAATACTAATAGTTTTAATAGGATCATGCTAGGATTTCAATCTTAATTTACACCTCATTGGTGATGCATTATCATCATGTTGATCATCATCATCTTTCCCACTTTGTACTTCCTCATCTTCTTATTTATATTCTTTCTCCTAACTCTGATTTACCTCACCATCCTCAACATACGCTTTTTTTCCTCTCTCAACATAGTTTTCATAACTTTCCTCATTTTTACTTTTCCCGAACTGAGATTGTTCAAGAAGTTCCTTCGAATCCATATGTAGTCAAGCCTTTTTTGTTAGGTGGTCAGAAGGTGATCCACTATCAGTTTCTTTTCTTTTTGGAGACATCTTTTAACTACAAACAATAAAAAAGGAATAAATTTTAAAAAAGTTAAGACAAATTTCAATAAATTTTTATACGCCACGTTACAAAAAAATTCCAACAGATAACCTATCAGTTGGGATAGATAGGTAATCTGTTTGAAGACCTATTTAATATCTCTTAACAGATTTTCCACTTATTGCAACAAATGGACCACCAATACCAACACCAACACCAATGCAACCAATACCAATACCATCCCCAAGACCACCATCACCAACACCAAGAACACCAAGACCACCACCAATGCCAACTAAACTACCACCAATGCCAATAATATCAACACCACCTCCACCAATGCCATTAATACCAATACCAAGACCACCAAGAACACCACCAGTGCCACCAATTACACATACACCACCATAAATGCCATCAATCTAATATCACAACCACCACCACCACCACCAATAACACCAATACCAACACCACTACCAATAGCCACCAACAACACCACAAACAACATCCAACAATATCATGATAGTCAATGGAACATTACCAAAAAACTAGTATTTTATTAGGTTCTTCCTATATTTTTAGCATTAAAATTCTAAATTGGTAACCCACTTTCGAAGATAATACAACTAAAAGTCTTTTTTTTCATCATTAACTAAAATGCCCTAAATTTTTTAAAAAAGAACAAATATAGAACTCTTCTTAAACTCTGTTACCTATGAAGATAGAGAAAACAATGGATACGAGTAAGAATACAGGCCAAAAAAACAACTATGTGGTCAAAAATGAAAAAAGAAATCGATTTGTTATAAAGGGTTGAGCAATATGTTGAGTAGTTTTTGTTCGTATTGTTAAGAGAGAAAAAAATGAGCGAGAACTAGAGATTTGAAATGATAAAATATTTTTCTCGCAAATGGATTATTTGTATAAGTTGATTTATATTTTGGAAAAGAATGACCAGTTTTGAAAATATTTATTTTGTCCGAATTTATCTTAATTAATTTTTTAAAAGAGATAAATTTTAATAATTTCATCATAATAAATGTTAAGTTCAACTAGAACATTGATGAATTAAATATCAGCTTAATAATAAGTTAATATGAATCATTTCAACTCAAATTAATCGATTAACGACTTTGGTCAAGAGGAACGTAATACCAACACCATGAAATTGCAATAACTCAATTGAAATTATAGTTGACCCTCTGAACTTAACCCTAATTCTAGGAAATCAATTTAGGTATTTCAAACAATTTCTTGATATGAATCATTTCAACTAAAATTGATCGATTGATGACTCAGGTCAAGTCAAATGCAATACCAACATCATCCAATTGCAACGACTCAATTATAATTGTAGTTGACCCTATGACCTTATCCCTAGTTCTAGCAAAATCAATGTAGGTATTTCAAACAATGGCTTGATATGAATTGTTTCCACTCAAATTAATTGATTGATGACTTAGGTCAGGATGAATAGAATACTGACATCATACAATTGCAATGACTCAATTGAAATGGTAGTTGACCCTATGAAACCATCCCTAGTTATAGAAAAATCAATTTAGGTATTTCAAATAATGGCTTGATATGAAGTGTTTTAACTCAAATTGATTGATTGATGACTCAGGTTGGGAGTAACGCAATACCAGGATCATGCAATTATGATGACTCAATTGAAATTGCAGTTGGCCCAATGAACTCATTGTTAGTTCTAGAAAAATCAATTTTGGTATTTCAAACAATGGATTGATATGAATCATTTCCACTAAGATTGATCGATTGATGACTCAGGTCAGGAAGAACGCAATACCAACATCATGCAATTGCAATGACTCAATCTAAATTGTAGTTGACCATATAAACTAATCCATTGTTCTTGAAAAATCAATATAGCTATTCAAACAATGACCTGATATGAATTATTTAAACTAAGATTGATCGATTTACAACTCAAGTCAGGAGGAATGCAATACCAACATCATGCAATTGCAATGACTCAATTGAAATTGTAGTTGACCCAATAAACTCATCCCTAGTTCTAGCAAAATAAATTGAAATTATAGTTGAATCTATGAACTCAATTGAAATTGTAATAAAACAAATAATCAACCTGTTGCAACAGATGACTTCTTTGTTTGAAATTATCAAATAGATAAAGAAATATGTTGTAACAGATGACTTTTCTATTATAAATTAACAAATAGTTGTTACCATCTGTTGTGAAAGATGACTAAGCTATTGGAAATTTTCAAATAGATATTTACATCTATTGCAACAAATGAATTATCTGTTTTAAGATTTTTTTATTTTAAAGGAATTTTCTATCTAAAACAAAAAATATAAAATACTAAGGCGGTAAAAAAATTTCTTGGATAACTCAAAAATCTTCTCCTTGAGTTGTCTTATCTTGTCTTTTCAATATGGTCCCCATGTTTCCCTCCAAGTTATTAATGAATATTTAAACCCATTTCTATAATTATATCTCTTCTAGCAATAAATGAATTCATATCATCGTCTCCTATTTTCTCTCTTTTCTCTCTTCTTTCTGTCATAAACCAAGGCTACCCCCTAGTCGCAACAATGGTGCTTATGGTTACAAGTGACCACAACCTAACCCATGAACTGGTACCTGCTGTTAGCATTGATTTAAGTAGTAATATAATACATAAATGGATGATACACTTATAAGGTAGTGTAAAATTGAATACTTGAATATGTACCCAAACATATCTAAAATATTTGATAAAGTACTAGAAACCAAACTATCTATCTGAAAAAATTGGTAAGACAGAAATAATTGGCTAATTGTCTGAAAGCCTCTAAACATCATGAGGAGTTGATGGGGCAAACCCTCTAACTCCAACTAGTAGAACATGAAGAAGTACCAAAATAACTGAAATAAATATATCATGTCCTTGATGGATGAGGACTCAGCACTACTGCTGCTGAGTAACGCTGAGCTGTCTAAGAATGGTTGAAAAATTGAACGTCCGAACCAATGTTATAAGACAACATAGAATAGTATATGGTCAGTACATTAAATGTACTGGTATATGAGATAAAGACTGGCTGAAATGCATGAGTTAACTGAGAATGAATGCATGAACATGTAATATCTTAGAATGCAAGACTAAGCACAAATATGTTTACAAAATTTGAAAGACTAAAATCTATTTAACAAAATGACTGAAAATTTGTACACTTAGTCAAGCAACCCTAAATTGGGATATACTGTAATACTAAATTAAATAGTGGGAGGTATTATGTAATCAACATCACCCAATCTGAGCTAATTGGAGTCCAACCTATACCTCCAGTTGGAAGGGTATCACTACCGTACCATAGATACAACACTGGCTGTGCGAATCAACTATACTAGCGTCCTGAAGGACCAGGGTGTCAAGACTAAACTGAGGGGTGACCCTGAGAGAAAATCCAGCCTAAACTAATGGGTGACCCCTCATATCCTATTATGGCTATGTTATTTTGGAGTACAAGGACTACTACTAATGACTCTACCTAAGTTGATGGGGAACCCACCATTCCTACATTTTCTCAGCGCTAAATCCTACTCCCAACTGAACTGACACTAGTACTGAACTAAACTGAATTCATTGAACATAACAACTAAAATAGTTCATCATGATCATAACAACTGAGTAAATGGTAATATTCATGGTTTAATCAAAATTATTACTTGAAAGATCTGAAATCATATAAAACACATAGGTATCGGGTGTTCATAAACAGCCAACACTGAATGATCATAAAATACACTGTTAAGGCTTAAAAATATAGTATGAAATCATGGTTCAAAGACCCACAATATAGACATTTCATTGATTTTGGGCGTATTTATACGTCTAAGCACCATAACTTACCAATGTTTTAGCTAAGTTTTGAGGATAAAATACATAATTCTTGCACTTTTAGTCTATTTTTAGTTAAGTGAGCTGACCTATGTGATTAGCATGCTTTTCAGGTACTAATGAGGAAGATTACAACACTTTGGGGACCTGTGGACAGCAAAGGAAACTTCACATAAAAAGGAAAGCAACTTTTGGACTGAATGTGATGTATGGGAACTTTTTCCCGGGCAAACTCAATATTTTTAAATAGTTAAGGATGCAGTAGCAATTTATTAGAGAAGAATGTTATTAAAAGGCTTATGGCTGAATTTTTAGGGATTATTCACATTCTGTATTATTTTGAAAATAAGAGAAAGCGGCTTAGCTTGAGGACGGAGAGAGAGAAACACTTTTCTCTCTTATTTTTGCTATTCATCTTTACCACCAAGATCGTTCTAAGTTTTGGTATGATGAATATTTCTATTGTGATTTTCGTTTTATTCATGAGTAGGTAAGTTATTTGTTAGGGTTATGGAAACCTTGTAGTATACTCTCTATTGCTATGTGTTTTTGAATTTATGATGTGTTAATCCACTTATTTCATTACTCTCTTCATTTTGATTGAATTCTCGTGGTTGCAAACATAGGGAGTGAGCCATTATAGCAATAATTTATTTGATAGAAAAGTTACTGTTTGGAAAAGAGAGTGTGATAAGAAAATAGGGTTTGCAACCACTATTTTACACGTTAATGCCTTAACAAGATTAACTTCTTGGAGAGTTCATACAATTAGTTGTACACTTTGGATTCGAGAGAACTAAGGTGAATAAATCCTTAATGGTTGAGAAACACTTGGATTTAGAATTAGAATACATCTCTCTATAAGTGCATGCATGTATAAAATCCTTATTACTCATAGTTAATAGAGAAGTAAAAGCTACAAGGTGGACATAACCCTAATTTTTCATTCTCTGTGATCAAATATTATCACACATATCATCTCATCGTTACACTAACAATATTATTGTGTACCTAAACTGAAATCCCCTTACCTTGGAACCTTCGATCAACAGTCTAATAATAATCGCAATACTTAGTGATCATAGTATTCCCTGTGGGATTCGACACCCAACCTATTTGGGTTCTATATTTGACAGCGACCACTTGCACTTTTTAACGAGAGTTGTAATTTGGGCGTATCATTAATCAAATATGTGAGATCCATAAACTTGAACATAAGAATGTGTTAAGTATAAGGAAAACAACATAATTAGATGGAAAAATATATAATTCAATATTGTAACATGAATTTCACTTGGATATTAACATGAGGAATTGGAACTTGAAGCATGAGATAATTTGAATTTTTATGTAACCATACTTGGACATCAATTGAGTTCAATTACTAATGAAAGACATGAAATTAATCCATCTTAAACATACAAAACTCAATAATAAGAGAAAAATCCATACTTCAGTTGAAAACAAGGTTTTCGGGGCTCCATGGGAGTAAAGGACACATGGATGAACAACTCACATACCTTAATAGCTATAATCTTGAAGATTACTTGAACCCTTGATTTTTTGAGAATGAAGCTTGGGTTTGTTCTTGGGGAAGGAAGAGGGTTTTCAAGAGAAATTTAAGGTAAAAGGGTCAAATAATGCCCTTTTGGAAGTTCCAAATCATGTTAAGGATAAAATAGGATGAGGGAAATGACTCAAATTCCCCTTAGGAAATTAAATCAACTTAAAAACAAATATTTCAGGGTCGATAAGGCCAAACTAAAAAATCTGTAAAGCTTAGAGGTCTTGAAAATGACTAAGTCCTCAACACTTAGTGAAATTTTCAACTCTTGGACCCCTTAAGCATGCAACTAAGAGCTGAATCGAGCTTCGAATATTATGTGATATTATAATATCTTTCATTTGGTAACATTATCCCTCGAATTAGACTGGTTAGACTAAAAATACTAAGGCAACTGAGGTCATATACTTAACATGCATGACTTGGAATATGATTACATAACTGAGTATGAAGCTTCATATATGAACTAGACTGATTTCATGAATGCATGCAATGATATGGGAATGTTTACATAGATAAAACTAAGAACAACATTGAGTCAATTTAACAAAATTGTTACCTCAAGAGGAACCTGAGTTTACAGAGAAAAGATGAGGGTACTTGGTTCGCATATCTGCCTCTGTTTCCCAAGTAGCTCCCTCAACAGATTGATTCCTCTAAAGAACCTTAACCATGGAAACTTCTTTATTCCTTAGCGTACGAATCTGACGATCAAGGATCAAAACGGGGACTTCTTCATAGGGAAGGCTATCCTAAACATCCATACTTTCTAATGGAATAACAACAGCTAAATAACCGATGTATCTCTATAACAAGGAAAGATAGAACATGGGATGTATTGATGCCAAGTATGCTGGCAACTCAAGATCATAGGCTACTTTCCAAAATTATTCAATATTCCGTAAGGACTAATATAGCGGTACATATTCCCCTTTTTGCTAAATCTCTTTACTCCCTTCATAGGCTAAATTTTCAAATAGACCAAATCACCAAACTCAAAGTTAAGATCCCTTCTTCTCATATCTGCATAGGATTTCTGACGGATTTCGATTGTCTTCAACCTCTCCCGAATCAACTAAACTTTCTTTATTGGTTCAAATAATGAATCTATCCCTATAAAAGCAAATTTACTTGCTTCAAACCAACCAGCAAGAGATCTACATCTCCTTCTATAGAGAGCCTCAAATAGAGTTATCTGGGTACTGGAGTGATAACTATTGTTATAGGTAAACTCAATCAAAGGCAAGTGATCATCCCATATACCTTTAAAGTCAATAACACGGGCCCTTAATATTTCCTCCTAAGTTTAAATGGTCCTCTTTTCCTGACCATCTGTCTGAGGATAAATAGTTGTACTGAGATGAACTTGGGTACCAAGACCCTTCTGAAAATCCTTCTAAAAGTTAGAGGTAAACTGAGTACCTCTATCTGAAATGATAGACAATGAAATCCCATGCAACTTAACCAACTTGCTAAGATTAAGCCCGACATAATCCTCAGCTGAGTAAGAAGTATGAATTGGCAAAAAAAAAGCTGATTTGGTCATTATATTAACAAAAACCCACATCAAATCATGTCGACGATGCGTGCGAGGCAATCCTATCACAAAGTCAATGTTCACCACCTTCCACTTCCAAGTGGGGATGCAAAACTCCTATAATGTACCACTAGGCCTTTGGTGCTCAACTTTAACCTATTGATAATTATGACACTTAGCCACAAACTCTGCAATATCCTTCCTCATACCACTCTACCAATAGATTTCCCATAAATCACGGTACATCTCAGTGGCTCCTGGGTGAATGGAATACTGCACACCATATGTTTCTACAATTATTTGCTATCTCAAACCATCACCACACAAAACACATAACCTACCCTAACAATGCAACACACTATCTTCCCCTTAGGAGAAAACCTCCACCTTCTGATCCCTAACTACCTTCTTTAATTAACCAAACTAGGGTCTATGTCTTTATTTTCTTTCACCTCAGCAACCAAGGAAGATTCCAAACTATTCTGAACATATATACTACCTTCAGCTGAGTCACCCAACCCATCACCTAATC
The DNA here is from genome assembly GCA_030864225.1 of Capsicum baccatum var. pendulum. Taxonomy (NCBI): domain Eukaryota; kingdom Viridiplantae; phylum Streptophyta; class Magnoliopsida; order Solanales; family Solanaceae; genus Capsicum; species Capsicum baccatum. The sequence goes on along the minus strand of CM061557.1, from coordinate 169,663,839 downwards.
TAGCAAGATGATGAACCTCACTAAATATCTCTTTCTAAACTCCCCCAACATAAGAAAAAATACTCGTAGAAAATCTACTAAGAGCATTTGCCACTACATTTGCCTTTCTTGGATGGTATAACACACTCATATCATAATCTTTTAACAGCTTAAGCCACCTTCTCTGATAAAGATTTATATCTTTTTGTGTAAAAATATACTGTAAACTCTTATGATCAGTGAACACATCAACATGAACCTTATAAATATAGTGCCTCCAAATTTTCAAGGCAAAAACAACTGTGGCCAACTCAAGATCATGGGTAGGATAGTTCTTTTCATTAGGTTTAAGCTGTCTAGAGGAATAGGCTATGACCTTGCCTCTCTGCATCAAAACACAACCAGGCAGTACTCTAGAAGCATCTTAGTAAACTAAAAATCTGTTTGAACTATCTAGCAAAGTTAGGACTGGGGCAGAAGTGAGTTGAATCTTCAACTCTCAAAAACTCTTCTTGCAAGAATCTGGCCACTGAAATTTGACTTTCTTCTGAGCTAATAGAGACATGGGAAAGCAATGGAAGAAACCCCTTCAGCAAACCATCTTAATAAATAGAGACATAGGTAAGTAATGAAAGAAAACCCTTCAGCAAACCATCTTAATAATGGAAGAAAACCCTTTAGCAAACCATCGGTAATATCCAACCAAACCCAAGAAACTCTGAATATCTGATGGATAGATGGGTCTAGGCCAGTTTCTCACTACTTTGGTCATTTGAGGGTCAACTCAGATGCCGTCATCGGAAATAATATGGCAAAGAAAAGATACTGTCTTTGGAATGTCATATTTTCTACTCTGAGCTGATGATACCTGAATTTGAGGTCTGTCTTAGAGAAATAACTTGCACCCTAAATTTGGTCAAGCAAGTCATTAATTCTATATAGTGGATACTTATTCTTGATTGTGACTTTGTTTAACTGACGGTAATCGATGCATATTCTGATAGAACCATCTTTCTTACATAAGAATAAATTTGAGTTCCATATGAAGAAACACTGGGCATGATGAAACCCTTATCTAAGAGGTCTTTTAAATGTTCCTTTAATTCCTTAAGCTCAGATGGAGCCATTCGATAAGGAGAAATAGAGGTAGGCTGGGTATCTAGAAGGAGATCTATTTCGAAGTCAGTTTCTTTTTTAGGAGGAATAGCGGGAAGATCTTCAGGGAACACATCTGGAAATTTCCTTATTAATAAAATTGACTCAAGACTTGGAGTCTCAAAATTTGAGTCTATGACTCGAACAATATGGTAAACACATCCCTTAGATATCATCTCTCTTGCTTTAAGATATGAAATAATCTGACCCCTAAGCATCGAAGTACCACCCCTCTATTCGATAACTGGTTCATTAGGAAACTAAAATTAAATGACTTTATTTTTGCAGTCAACTAAGGCTTAGAATAAGTGGAGCCAATCCATACTGAGAAAGACATCAAAATTAGTTATCTCTAACTCTACAAGATCAACTAAGTTGATTTTCTGATATACTGTGACCGTGCAATTTTTGTATACCCGTCTATCTATAATAAATTTACCCAATGGGGTTGACAATGAGAAAGACTCTACTAATATTTTGGGATTGACTCCAAATTTGACGGCTATATATAAGGAGTCACAAAAGAAAGTAAAGCTCTGGGATCTAATTAAACATAAACATGAAGATAAAATACATGTACTGTACTTGTAACCATGTCAGGAGAAATTTCTTGGTCATGCCGAGTATGGAGTGCATAAAACCTATTCTAGCACTGCACACTGGCTGTATTGGATATGTCACCCTACTGATTCAAGTAACCTGCTGGAGTTGATGAGAAATTAGAATGGTCCTATTGGCGATCTCTGAGTGACCACCAAACACTCCTAAATCCTATGTCCTAGCTTTCCACAACCAAAACACACATCACTACTATACTTACACTCACACTGATGTTTTCTACTATATTTTCTTCAGACCAAATTAGTACGACCACTGTTCTTACTACCCTAGGAATTAGATTCTGGCGCTCTATCCCGACTATCTTGACTGAACTTAGGCACTGACATACTATCTGAATATGGATTTGGGGATAAAAATTTCTAATGGAACTAATAATGGTTACCACCTTCTGACCTTGGCTGAGAAAAGTTGAAACTACCTATTCTAGGCTTCTTATTCTCTCTCATTCTCCTTAAAATTATCCTCCTTGATCTGTTGAGCATGAACCATTATGCTGGATAGGTCCATCTCCTTAATTAACATGGCAGTCCTACATTCCTTAATAATACTATCTGCTATACCAAATACAAACTTACTCATTCTAGACCTATTATCTACCACCATAATAGGAGCATACCTTGCTAGCTGAGTAAACTTGAGCTAGTACTCCTTTAATCTCATATTACCCTACTTAAAATTGATGAAATCATAAAACTTAGCTTTCCTCAACTATAGGGGAAAGAACCTGCCTAAGAAAATTATGGTAAACTCTCCCCACTTTACCGGACCTGCATCAATGCCTCAGTCCTCTTTTTACTACTTAAAATATGTGTGAGCTATATCTTGTAACTAATATGTAGCCAACTTTGTATTCAATCGAAGCGACACCCATGATATCAGTCACCTTTTGCAGCATGTCCAGAATCTTCTGTGGATCCTCCTTAAACTTAGATCCAGAAAACAAAGAGGGATTCATCTAAGTGATATCCTGAATCCTAGCTGTAGCTGTATTTTCCACTATATTAGCAGTGGCAATAGATTGCTAGTTGTTCTAAGAAGCTACTAAGTGGGCTAAGGTAGTGAGAGTAGCCCTGAATTCGACATGAGATACATGCTCATTCAGGGGATCTTTCTAAATAGCTTGTGGTATGGGATGATCCATGTTCCTTCTTTAGTTATCTCTTTTGGGAGGTATTGTATGTAAATGGAACAAAGAATGAATTAGAAAGACAATTTAAATAGAGCTCATGCTTTATCTCATGACATAAACACTAAGAGAAAGAAAACTTTCCAAAAAATATCTCATAGCTTCTTGTCCATAAGTGTAGCGTGCTTTACACTCATGCACAAGACTCTACTCAACGCGACTTTTAGACTCCCTAGGAGACTTTAAAACCTTGGGATCTACTACCAAGTTTTGTCATGACCAGAGGCTACCTCCTAGCCACGACAACAATGCTTACGATCACAAATGACCATAAGATAACCCATGAGCTGGTACCTACTGTGACCACTGAGTAGAATAGTAATATAATACATGAGCGGGTAATACACTAATAAGGTACTACAAAAATGAATACTGGAATATGTATCAAAATATGCGTAAAATATATGATAAAATAGTAGAAACCAAACTGCCTATCTAAAATAATTGGTAATATTGAAATAATTGACTATCTTACTGATTGTCTGAAAGCCTCTAAACATCATTATGAGTTGATGGAACAAACCCCCCTAAATAACTCTGACTAACTGAATATAAAGAGCTATTGAATAACTGAAATAAAAATATCATATCCTCGATGGATGAGGACTCACCACTATTGCTATTGAGTAATGCTGAGCTATCCAAGAATGGTTGTGAAACTGAGTGTCCAAACCTATATTATAAGACAACATAGGAAAAAGAAAAGTATGCAGTCAGTTACTTGAATATACTAGTATATGAGATGAGGACTGGCTAAAAAGCATCAGTTAACTAAGCATTATAGTTCACCTTATGAACTCATCCCTAGTTCATGAAAAAATAATTTAGATATTTCAAACAATGGCTTGATATGAATTATTTAAAATAAGATTGATTGATTGATGACTCAGATCAGGAGAAACGCAATACCAACATCATGCAATGACTTAATTGAAATTATAGTTGACCCTATAAACTCATCCCTGTTCTAGCAAAATCAATTGAAATTATAGTTAATCTATGAACTCAATTAAAATTATAATAAAATAGATGTTCAACCTATTACAACAAATGACTTCCTTGTTGGAAATTATCAAATAGATAAAGAAAGATGTTGCAACAAATGACTTCTCTATTGTAAATTATCAAATAGACGTTGCCATCTATTGCGGTAGATGACTGAGCTATTGGAAATTTTCAAACTGATATTTACATCTGTTGCAACAGATGAATTATCCTTTTTAAGATTTTTTTTATTTTAAAGCAATTTTCTATCCAAAATAAAAAATATAAAATACAAAGGCGATAAATAATATTTTTAGGATAACTAAAAAACTCCTCCTTGAGTTGTCTTTTGTTGTCTTTTCAATATGGTCCCCTCGTTCCCCTCAAAGTTATTAACAAATATTTAAACCCATCTCTAGAATTGTCTTTTCTTCAGCCATAAATGGATTCATCTCTCTTCTTTGTCTTTCTCTAATTTTTAGGGTAATTATAGTCGTCTCCATTTTTATCTCTTTTCTCTCCTCTTTCTATCATAACCCAAGGCTATGCCCTAGTCACGACAATGGTACTTACGGTCACAAGTGACCACAAGATAACCCATGCACTGGTACCTGCTGTCAACATTGAGTTAAGTAGTAACATAATACATAAGAGGATGATACACTTATAAGGTAGTGTAAAATTGAATACTGGAATACGTATCAAAACATGTCTGTAATATCTAATAAAATACTAGAAACCAAACTATCTATCTAAAACAACTGGTAATACTGAAATAACTGACTTACTGTCTAACTGATTTCTAGAAATTCTCTAAAAAAAATAACTAAAATAAAATATATCATGTTCTCGATGGATGAGGACTCACCACTACTGCTGCTGAGTAACACTGAGGTGTCTAAGAACGGTCGAGAAATTGAGTGTCCAAATCTATGTTATAAGACAACATAGCATAGAAAAAGTATGTGGTTAGTACTTTGAATATATGGGCATATGAGATGATGATACACTACAAACATGGTATGTATCAAAAACACCCAAAACAGTCCACAAATTAAAAGAGAAAATTGAGAGATTAACAAACACACAAATCGACCAATAATGACAATAAGAGAATGACAATAATACAAGGTGTTTTCAACACCAAATCAGCCAACCAAAACTATATTACAACACAAAAGGATGAACAAGATAACAATAACAAGAAGGCACGATTTTGAATAATAAGAACAATAAACTACACGATTACAACAAGATAAAAAGATAGATAAATAGTAAATTGAAGATGTAATCTTAAGAACCAAAGATCTTATTCCACTCTTAGACCCTAAACACCACAAACAACAAAAATCTATCTCTTACATGACACCAGATCGGCTACCACCTCCCAAGCATCAGCGTATCAAACAAATGTAACACACAAGTGATTCCACACTTGTATAATGCCCTAGTTTTGATTGTGCCTCTAAAGAAAGAGAGGAATTTGTGTTACAAGTTTTACAAGACTTACAAATATTATCAAAAACTAACTAGAGAAGCCGTAACATGTTCCTTATGTAGCTATTACAAAATAGAAGACTAAAATATCCATAATACCCCTCAAGGGTGAGGGGCCTATCAAGTGAAATAAGTGGACTAGTTTTGGTGTGTTTTGGCCATATTTTACACTTCAATTGCACACACAAAGTCTTAGGTCCAAACTCACTTTCATAAGTTCCACATCCATGATTATTCTCATATCATCCTCTCTATCTTGAGAGGAATTTGACCATAAATTCATGAATTTACCTCATTCAAGGACCACTTCAAAAGGAATCACTAATAATAGTCCATTATACATGAAGAACCCAAGAGCTCAATAACAATAAGTCTCGTCCAATCATATTCATTTAGAATATTTGCTTCCTCTCCATCTTGAGATTTACTTTCAATTGTATCCGACTGAAGTCTCCTACAATCAGATAATCATTGTCATAGACCCTATATCCTTTATGTTCGTTTCCATCATTCTCCTCATCATGGATATGTAGGCTTTGGTGAAGTGGAGCTGCGATTGAGAGTCTTGATTTGGTCAAGTAGGGTTTTGGTTATGGATCTTAGATGGGAGGGATTTGGCTTCCAAGTCCTTTTTGTTGGACTTGATCAAATTAAGGGGTAAGTGACTTATTTAGGTCTCAGGCTTGAGAACATTTGGTGGTTTATCTTATGTCTATGTCCTTTGGTGGTGGTCTTAGAGGATAGATCATTGGATGTAAAGTTTTTGGAGTAGAAACACGAAAGTTGCTTCGACTCTCCACTCGATCCACCCTCTCAAGTATAGTAGACAATCCGAGGCTAATTTTTCAAGACCCGCATTTGCCTTAGATATTTCTTGGGCAATAGAATCAAGGTAGGACAAAATGGTGTCTATTATCTCCAAGGATATACCTACAAAATAGAAAACACGTTAGTTGTACAAAATATCCTCACTCTCTCTTTTTATTTTATGTCTCTCAAATCCCTCGCTCTTAATCTCACTAGTGTTGTAAGCTTGCTTCTATTCCGTGATTGAGAGGTGGACCAACATTACAATGACTCCATAAGACTAAGACACACAAAGAAATGTAGACACACATAACGGGTTTCAAAACTAACTTACTATCTAGTACTAGCTTGTAAGTTAGTAATGGAACCAACAAACAAGACTAAAGAACAACAAATTAGAAACCAATAATCCAAGTTTGAGCTCAAATTAACATTTGAACAGTAAACATAATGATGTGTCACCATTTAATTGGCTGATGTTTCAACAAATTTTAATTATCAATTTTGATATTTGGGCCCTTCACCATTTGGAATGGATGAAATTAAAATTGGAGGGAAAGTTCAAGTCTTAGAATATTTCTTAAATTCAACCTTCAGAAGGTGTGACTTGACTTGTACTATTCCCACAAAACAAGTTCCTTGAATTAGGGAAAAGTGGTTGAAAAGTTATTGTCAAGTCAAAAAGTGATGTGAGCTAGACCTTTCACCAAAAAGTCTTCCAATTTTGTCTCTAACCTTCTTAGATCTATTAGGTACTTTAAGTTGGTCAAGATATGAGACTGGATTAAGATAAACAAGAACAAAACAACAATTTTTCAAGAACAATAACAATATCAACAATGTTCCATGCTAAGTCTACAACAACATCACCATATGGCCAAGGACAACCACATCAAGATTCTGCCAACTTCAAGTTCACATCAATAATGTTATGATTTTAAGCTCAAACTTGAGATCTAGACACTTGTAGAGATCGTGAGAAGGAAACCAATACTTGAAACACTCTAAAAAAATAAAATGACTACCAAATCTAGACACGCAAATAAGTTTTCCATCCAAGACAATAACAAGATCCAGATTCGACCTAGAACACAAGAACACTTTTTTTTCAACTTTCAAGCCTAATATTGATCTTGTTACAACAAAATCAAAGGTGGCTTTGATTCCAATTGATACACTACAAACATGGTATGTATCAAAAACACCCAAAAAAGTCCACAAATTGGAAGAGAAAAATGAGAGCCTAACAAATTGACAAATCAACTAATAATGACAAGAAGAGAATGACAATAATACAAGGTGTTTTCAACACCAAATCAGCCAACCCAAACTAGATTACAACACAAAAGGATGAAGAAGAAAACAATAACAAGAAGGAATGGTTTTGAATAACAAGAACAATAAACTACACGATTACAACAAGATAAAAAGATAAAAAGATAAAAAGATAGACAATTGAAGATGTAATCTTAAGAACCCAAGAGCTTATTCCACTCTTTGACCCTTAACACCACACATAACAAAAACCTGTATCTTACATAACACAAGATTGGCTTCCATTTACCAAGCATCAACATATCAAAAAAATGCAACACACAAGTGATTCCACACTTGTATAATTCCCCAGTTTCGGTTGTGCCTCTTAAGGAAGAGAGGAATTTGTGTTTCAAGTATTACAAGACTTAAAAATATCATCAAAAGCTAACTAGATAAGCCTTAACATATTCCTTATGTAGCTATTACAAAATGGAAGACTAAAATATCCATAATACCCCTCAAGGGTGAGGCGCCTATCAAGTGTAATAAGTGGACTATTTTTGGTGTGTTTTGTCCATCTTATACACTTCAATTGCACACATCAAGTATCGGGTCCAAATAAAATCTCATAAGTTCCATATCTATGATTATTCTCATATCATCTTCTCCATCTTGAAAGAATTCTGACCACAAATTCATGGCTTCACCTTGTTCAAGGACCACTTCAAAAGGAATCACTCAAAATAGTCCAAAAAACATAAAGAACCCCAGAGCTTAGTAACAATAAGTCTTAGGAAATCATCTTCATTTTGAACCTTTGCTTCCTCTCTATCTTGAGATTTAACTTCAATCGCATCTGACTCAAGTCTCCTACCACCAGACAAGCATTATTGTAGACCCCATATCCTTTATGTTCCTTTCTACCATTCTCCTCTACGTGGATATGTCAGCTTTGGTGAAGTAAAACTTTGGTTGAGAGGCTTGATTTGTTCAAGTGGGGTTTTGGTTGAGGAGCTTAGATGGGAGGGATTTGGCTTCCAAGTCCTTCTTGTTAGACTTGATCAAATTGAGGGGGAAATGACTTATTTAGGTCTCGGGTTTGAGGACATTTGGTGGCTTGGCTTATGTCTATGTCAATTGGTGGTGGTCTTAGAGGACTATCTAAAATTCATGAGTTAATTGATCATGAATGCATGAATATGTAATATTTGAGAATGCAAGACCAAGAATAAATATGTTACTGAAATCTGAAAGACTAAAATCTGAATAACTGAATAATTGAAAATTTATACACTTAATCAAGAAAACCTTAACTGGGATATACTATAATACTCAATGAAACTATGGGAGGCATGTAACCAACATGCCCTAATCTGAACTAATTGGGGTCCAACCTATAACCCAGTTGGAAAGGTATTAGAACCGTACCATGGTGTAACACCATATATTTCCCTAGCATAGTCTAAGTCCCAATGCATGAGTATTCATAAAAGAAAAAATCTCAAACACTCATCATTTTCAGTTTAGAGACTTCCTATGCGTAGGAAATTAAATTAGCTTTCCAATGATATAAAATTTTCCTAAATTTGATAATCGGGTAAGAAGTTATGGCAATTTAAAGTTTTAGTCATTAAACACCGCCATTTTAACCATTAGCGCATCACGTAGGAATCCCAAATGACAATTGTCAATTTTTAGTATGACTCCACGATCATGGTGCATCACGGAGAGGACAATTTCCCATTTGTCAATTTCCAGTGGGCCTTTGCAATGTTGGCGCATCACGAAGGTGGCCAAAGTGGCATTCCAAAGGCTTATCGAGATAGCAACGCACCACGATGTTTGTCCAGGTCCTAATTGTCCATTTCCAGTGGCTTGGAGTAATAGTGGTGCGTCCTACCAAGGCTAAAAATCAGGATGGTCAGTTTTTAGCTTACGTTTTAAATCTATTTAAGGGTATTTGGGTCTTTTTCCTAATCCCTAAACTCATCCTAAAACACAAAATTTAGCCCTAATTGACCTAAATAATCATTCATTATTCAATTTTCTCTCTAATTAAAGATCCCCTTTTCCAAAAAGAAGAAACCCTAACTCTCAAATTCAAGACCATTCCTCAGGAATTCACCAAGAACTTCAAGAAATTCATTCATTAAGGTATGTTAGATGTTCATCCATGGGTTCCTTTCATCCATGGAGTCCAAATATCCTATTTTAATTAACAAGGTATAATATTTTCAAGTTATTTGATTTTAAATGATGATTTTATCCACGAATCTCCATCTAGTATTAATTTTGTACCATGTTACCATGAAATTATTGTTATTATTCAATCCTCCATGTTTTAATATTAATATTTATTGAATTAAACCATGATTTAATGATATTATGATGAACTCATGCTATTTCTACAAGTTCCATGACGTTACAAGTGTTTGATAAAATGCCTACAAGAGTGATTTATTTAATAAGAGCCTTCATGTTTTGATCTCCAAGTTTTAGAGTCATTTTACTATTATTATTTTGAGTCCTGGGGATATTGAATAACCAAAAACGATAGTTGTTTACTTAGTCTTATTTTGGTATATTCAAAATAATTTTAGATTATATTATGAGCATTATCAGAACAGTCAGTTAAACTCAGAACAGTCTAGTATTTCAGAGTCTTTCAGTTGGGAGTAGGATTTAGCGTCGAGCGAGTGTAAGGATGGTGGCTTCCCCATCAGATAGGCAGAGTCATTAGTAGCAGTCGCTATAATCTAGAACTATGTAGCCAGATTAGGGTATGATAAGTCACCCATTAAATCAGGCTTGACTATCTCACAGGGTTCACCCATTAGTTCAAGCTTGACACTCTTAGTCCTTTGGACATTATATCTATTTAATGGATCCACACAACTACCATTATTACCCATGGTATGGTATTAACACCCTTCCAACTGGGTTACAGGTTGGACCTTGATTAGCTTAAATTGGGAAATATCAGTTAGATGATATCTCCCACAGTCTCAGATATAGTATCAGTTACAATCTTAGTTCTGTTATACAGTCTTAGAGTTTTTTGACCAAAGCATACAGAAATCAGTATTTTTTAGTGTTTTAGTTTACAGATTTTACTCATTCCATGTTATATGCTTGGTCGTGCATCCCTAGTACCTACAGATTTTAACATATGTCCAATACTTATAGACTGTCATGCATACTCGGTATTTATAGATTCTCCATATTTTTAGTATCTATAGATTCCATGTTCTCTACTCGATACTCCATGTTTTAGATGCATATTCAAATAACTATTAGTTCTATTCATGACACCATGCATATCAGCCTACCTCATTTAGCATACCAGTACATTCAAAGTACTGATCGCATACCTTTATTTTACACTATGATGTATTATATCATAGGTGCTGATGCTCAGTTCCCAGATTGTACTTAGTCCCTAAGATCATCAGCATACAGTAGCAGTGGTGAGTCCTCATCATCTGAGGACAAATTATAATACTTCATACCTTTATCTCAGTAGTTAGTAAAGTTAGTTGGGGGCCTGTCCCATCAACTCATATTATTCAGTTTAGAGGGTTTTCAAACACTACAGTTGCTATTTATATTATTCAAATGTAAGTATTGTGCTAGATTCATAATTTAGTAGTTATTTTAGTGATAAAACCTTATGGTAATGTCAGATGTTTTATGCAATTATGATATTATTATTCATTGCTCACGATAGGTACCAACCCATGGGTTGGCTTGTGGTCCCTCAGGATTGTAAGCACCATGTGATGACTAGAAAGTAGTCCCAGGTTATTAGAAAGTTAGTATCAGAGCCTACATTTTAAAGTGTCCTAGGAAGTACGAAAGCTACATCAAGTAGAGTTTTGTCCATGGGTGTGTAGCACGCCACACTTATGGGCGAAAGGAAACAAGGTGTTTAGGAAAGGTTTCCCTTCTTTCAGTATTTATGTCACGTGATTGAGCATGAGCTCAAGTTAAACTCACTATCTAATCTGTTTCTTCTTTCCATTTATAGAACATGCCTCCCAAGAAGAATGGAAGAAGAACAGTAAATTAGCCAGCCCTTCAGCCCATCCAGGCGAATCCTCTGGATGAGCACATCTCCCACTCAGAATTTAGGGCTACGTTTACTACTCTCACCAATTCTGTAGTAGCACAAAATGAATGTCCAACTGCTGTTCCGACCAATTCAGTGGCGAATAGTGCTAGGACTAAAATTAATGATTTCACTTGGATGAATCCTTCTTCTTTTATGCGATCCAAGTCTGAAGAGGATCCATATGAATGGGGGTGACATCTAGTTAGAGTGCTAAGTTGGCTACATATCAGTTGTAGGATATAGCCCATACTTGGTTTAAGCAGTGGAAAGTTGATAGGGGTGTAGATGCAGGGCCTGTAGAATGGAAAGAGTTTTCAACAGTTTTCTTAGACTGATTGTTCCTGTTGGAGTTAAGAAAGGACAAAGTGTTAGAGTTTATTAACTTAAGGTAGGAAGAATGAGCATGAGGGAGTATTCTATCATGTTTACTTAGTTAGCTAGGTATACTCCTCATGTGTTAACTAATAACAGGTTTAAGATGAGCATGTTTGTATCTGGCGTGTCTGATAGTTTGGTCAAGTAGTGTAGGACCATAATGCTTATTAGTGAGATGGACTTGTCTAGGCTGATGGTCCATGCTTAACAGATAGAGGAGTAGGAGATTATGGAGAGAGAGAGAAAAAATAAGAGGGCTAGAATGGGTTATTTTAATTTCAATTAACCAAAGTTAGAAGGTGGTAACCGTCCTCAGTTTCATTAGAGGTTTTTAGCCCCAACACCCTCTTCAGCCAGTGCTCATGTACCCAAATTCAGAAATGACAATAGGTATAGGGTACCAGGGTTTAAGTCCCAGGTTAGTGTTAGTAGTACTCGTATAAATCCTCTATGTTAGAAATATGTCAGACACTATCAGGGTGAGTGTAGAGCGGATAGTGATATTTGCTTTAGGTGTGGCAAACCAGACCATCATATTCGAGAGTGTTGGGTAGTTGCTCAGAAAGGTAGGGATATGCGCCAACAGGGCTAGTCCATCAGTCGTCCGATCCATCCGGTCGCCCGACTCTGTAGGGTATCGCTTCCAGTGCTACCAGTGGTGAGTGTCCGAATAGATTATATGCTCTTCAGGCCCGCCAAGATAAGAAAAATTCTCCTGACATAGTTAATGATACGTTGTAGGTCTTTAACTTGCATGCTTATGCTTTACTAGACCCTGGGGCTTCTTTTTCTTTTGTAACTCAATATATAGCCGTTAACTTTGAAGTTAGTCCCAAAACTCTAATAGAGCCCTTTTTAGTTCAGTTAATCTCATGGAGTTAGAGATGATGGATTTTGATGTCATTCTCAGCATGGATTGGCTCCACTCATATTATGCCTCATTTGACTATAGAATTAGAATAGTTTATTTTTAGTTCCCAAATAAACCAGTCCTTGAATTGAGAGGTAGTATTATAGCTCTTAGGGGTCAGTTGATCTCGTACTTTAAAGCCAGAAAGATGATATCGAAGGGGTGTATTTACCATCTTCTGTGAGTCAAAGACTTTAACTCAGAAGCTCCAACTCTTGAGTTGGTTTAGTTAGTCAGGAAATTTCCATATGTGTTCCCTGAAGATCTCCCTGGAGTTCCTTCCAAAAGAGAAATCGACATTGGAATAGATATTTTCCCAGATACTCAGCATATATTTATTCCTCCATACAAAATGGCTCCAGCTGAACTCAAAGAATTGAAAGAATAGTTGAAGGATCTCTTAGATTAGGGATTCATCAGATCTAGCATCTCCCAATGAGGCATACCAGTCCTATTCGTGCATAAGAAAGACGGTTCTCTCAGAATATGTACTGACTACTGTCACTTGAACAAGGTCACTTCCTAGAATTGATGACTTGTTGACCAACTTCAGGGTGATATCTATTTTTCCAAGATAGACCTGAAACCAGGCTCTCATCAGCTCAGGGTCAAAGAATGTAACATTCCAAAAATATCTTTCCAAACTCGGTATGGTCACTTCAAATTTCTAGTCATATCCTTTGGTCTTACAAATGCCCAGCAACCTTCATGGACTTGATGAACCGAGTGTTCAAGCAGTACTTGGACATGTTCGCCATAGTCTTCATTGATAAAATTCTTGTTTACTCTCGTAGCATAAACTATCATGCAGACCATCTCAAAATAGTATTACAAACTCTTAGAGCCCATCAATTGTTCGCTAAATTCAGTAAGTGTGAATTCTAGCTAAGATAAGTAGCTTTCCTTGGCCATATTATTTTTGGTGATGGCATTAAAGTTGATCCTCAAAAGATCGAGGTGGTGAGAAAATGGGCTAGACTCATCTCTCCATCAGGTATCAGGAGTTTCTTGGGTTTGGTCAGCTATTATCGTTGGTTTGTTGAAGGGTTTTCTTCTATTACATCCCCCATGTACAGATTAACTCAGAAGAAAGTTAAGTTTCAGTGGTCAGATTCATTCAAGAAGAGTTTTTAGAAGTTGAAGACTCCACTCACCTCAGCCCCAGTCTTGACTCTACCAGACGGTTCAAATGGTTTTTTTAGGTATTGTGATGCAACCAAATTAGGTTTGGGTTGTGTCCTCATGCAAAGAGGTAAGGTCATAGTCTACTCCTCCAGACAACTTAAGACTCATAAGAAAAATTATCCAACTCATGATCTTAAGATTGTAGATGTAGTATTTGCCTTAAAGATTTAGAGGCATTACTTGTATGGGGTGCATGTAGATGTGTTCATAGATCAGAAAAACCTTCAGTATGTATTCTCTTAGAAAGATTTGAATTTATGTCAGAGAAGGTGGTTGGAATTATTAAAGGATTATGACATGAGTGTTCTTTATCATCCGCGAAAGGCCAGTATAGTGGTTGATGCTCTCAGTAGATTGTCCATAGGTAGTGTAGCTTATGTTAAGCATGGTAAGAAGTAGTTAGCTCAGGAATTCCATCAGCTTATCCGACTAGGTGTACGCTTAGTCGACTCAGCAAAGGGTAGTCTGTGGGTACAGAGTAGCTTGGAATCATCTCTAGTTTATGAGATGAAGGAAAAGCTAGATAGACATCCCATTCTAGTTAAGCTGAAAGAATCAGTCAGAGATCAGAAAGTGAAGATTTTCTCCCAAGGGGGAGATGGTGTGTTGTGTTGTCAGGGTAGATTATTTATGTCTGGTGTAGATGACTTGAGGCAATGAATTCTTACAGAGGTGCATGGTGCGTATTACTCTATTCATCCAGGGGCCACTAAAATGTATTGTATTTTGCCGGAAAACTATTAGTGGATTAGGATGAAGAAGGATATTGCAAAGTTTGTGTCTAAGTGCTCTACATGCCAACAAGTTAAGATTGAGCACCAAAAGCCTAGTGAGTCCATGCAGGAGTTAAGTATTCCCATGTGGAAATGGGAGAAAGTAAACCTGGACTTTGTGACAGGTTTGCCGCGTACCCATCATTAGCAAGATTTTATTTTGGTTATCATAGATAGGATGACCAAATCAACTCATTTCTTGCCAGTCCATACCTCTTATTCAGCCGAAGACTATGCCAAACACTATCTTAAAGAGTTGGTTAGGTTTTACGGTGTTCCCTTATCTATCATCTCAGATAGAGGTACCCAACTTAACTATCATTTTTGGAAAGCATTCCAAAAGGGTCTTGGTACCCAAGACCATCTCAGTATAGCCTTCCACCCTGAAATAGATGGTCAAGAAAAATGGAACATTTTGACCCTTGAGGATTTACTTAGAGCATGTGCAGTTGATTTTAAAGGTAGTTTGGATGACCACTTGTCTTTGATTAAATTCATATACAATAACAGTTATTATTCCAGTATCCCTATGGCTCTATGGTAGGAGATGCAGATCTCCAATTGGTTTGTTTGAAGTAAGTGAGGCTGCAGTAGTGGGGGCTGACTTGGTGTTTGATGCGTTAGAGAAGGTTCAGTTGATCAGAGAAAGGCTTATGGTTGCCTAGAGCTGACAGAAATCATATATAGATGTAATAAGAAAGGATCTTGAGCTTGATGTTCATGACCTTGTGTACTTGAAAATCTCTCCTGTGAAAAGAGTGAAGAGATTCGGCAAGAAAGGGAAACTCAGTCCCCAGTATGTCGGTCCCTTTAGAATTCTCAGTCGCTTTGGAAAGGTATCTTATGAGCTTGAGTTGCCTTCATATTTAGCCTACGTACACCCAGTGTTCCATGTCTCATTGTTGAAAAAGTGTGTTGGTGATCCAACTGTAGATATTCAGAACTGTCTTTCCTTTGAGAAAGTTCCATTCGAAATTCTTGATCATCAAGTTCATAGACCAAGGAACAAAGAAGTCTCACTGGTCAAAGTTCTTTGGCAGAATTAGTCTGTTAAGGAAGCCACTTGGGAAGCAGTAGCAGGTATGTGGACCAAGTACCATTACCTCTTCTTCGCGAATCCAGATTCAGTATAAGGTACTAATCTTCTTAAGATTTCTCTCTATCATGCTCAGTTTCAGTTGCACATCAAGTTCATGTCAATCGTGCATTTACAAATTTAGTTTAGTCATGCATTTCATGCAACAGATATGCATGTTTAGTGAATAAGCTCAGCCTAATATCTTTCTCAGCTTAACCAGTTTTATTCGAGGATGAATTATCCCAAGGAGGAGATATTGTAAGACCCCATATTTCCCTAGCATAATTTAAGTACCAGTGCATGAGTATTCATAAATAAAAATTTTGAAACACTTATCATTTTTTCAGTTTAGATCCTTCCATTGCGTAGAAATTCAATTAGTTTTCCAATGATATAAAATTTTCCTAGATCTGATAACCGGGTAAGAAGTTGTAGAAATTTAAATTTTCAATTGTTAAACATCGTCATTTTAACCCTTAGTGTGTTGTGAAGGAATCCCAAATGAAAATTTTCAATTTCCAGTATGACTCTACGATCATGGCACATCGCGGAGAAAACCAATTTTCCATTTGTCAATTTCCAGTGGGCCTCCTCAATGTTGGCGCATCACGGAGGTGGCCAAATTGGCATTCCAAAGGTTCAACGCAATAGCTCCACGTCGCGATGTTTGTCCAGTTACTAATTGTCCATTTCCAGTGGCTTGGTGCGATAGTGGTGCATCGCGCCAAGGCCAAAAATTGGGATAGTCAATTTTCAGCTTACGTTTTAAATCCGTTTAAGGGTATTTGGGTAGTTTTCCTAAGCCCTAAACTCATCCTAAAACATGAAATTTAGCCCCAATTGACATAAATAATCATTCATTATTCAATTTCATCTTCAATTAAAGATCTCCTATTCCAAGAACAAGAAACCCTAGCTCTCAAATTCAAGACCAATCCTCAGGAATTCACCAAGAACTTCAAGAAATTCATTCATTAAGGTATGTTAGATGTTCATCCATGGATTCCTTTCATCCATGGAGTCCAAATATCCTATTTTAATTACCAAGTTATAATCTTTTCAAGTTATTTGATTTTAAATTGTGTTTTCATCCATGAATCTCCATGTACTATTGATTTTGCACTATGTTCCATGAAATTGTTGTTATTATTCAATCCTCCATGTTTTAATATTATTATTTATTGAATTAAACCATGATTTAATGCTATTATGATGAATTCATGTTATTCCTACAAGTTCTATGATATTCCTATGATCGTTTTAAACCATGAACTACAAGTGTTTGATAAAATGCCAACAATAGTGATTTATTTAAGAAAAGCCTTCATGTTCTGATCTCCAAGTTTTAATGTCATTTTACTATTATTTTTTTGAGTTATGGGGCATTGAATAGTAAAAAAACATAGTCGTTTACTTAGTCTCATTTCAGTACCTTCAGAATAACTTCAGATTATACTATGAGCATTATCAGAACAGTCAGTTAAACTTAGTACACTCTAGTATTTCAGAGTCTTTTAGTTAGGAGTAGAATTTAGCACTGAGTGAGTGTAGGGATGGTGGCTTCCCCATCAGATAGACAAAGTCATTAGTATTAGTCGCTATACTCCAGAACTATGTAGCCAGCTTAGGGTATGTCACAAGGGTCACCCGTCAGTTCAAGATTGACACCCTTAGTCTTTTGGATATTATATAAGTTTAGTGGATCCACACAGCCATCGTTAGTACCCGTGGCACAGTATTAACACCCTTCTAACAAGGGTTATAGGTTAGACCCCGATTATCTTAAATTGGGAAATCTCGATTAGATGATACCTCCCACAGTCTCAAATATATTCTTAGTTACAGTCTCAGTTCAGTTACGCAATCTTAGAGTTTCTTGACAAAAGCATGCAGATATCAGTATTTTTTAGTGTTTTGGTTTTTAGATTTTACTCAGTCCATGTAATTAGCTTGGTCATGTAATCCGAGTGTCTACAAAAATTCATGTATATTCAGTATTTACAGACTGTCATGCATACTAGATATTTATAGATTCTCCATATTTTAGTATCTATAGATTCCATAATCTCTACTCAGTACTCCATGTTATACATAAATATTCAGTTAACTATTAGTTTTGTTCATGAAACCATGCATATCAGCCTACCTCATTTAGCATACCAGTACATTCAAAGTACTGACGCTCAATCTCAGATCACACTTAGTCTCTCAGATCATCAATAGTACAGTAGCAATGGTGAGTTCTTATCATTCAAGGACAAATTATATTACTTGTTACCTCTATCTCAGTAGTTGGTAGAGTTAGTTAGGGCCTGTCCCATCATCTCATAGTATTCAGTTTAGAGGTTTTTCAGAAACTACAATTAGCTTTTCAGATTTTGGTATTGTGCTAGATTCATAATTTAGTAAAGGTTTTAGTGATAAAACCTTATGGCAATATCCAATGTTTTCAGCAATTATGATATTATTATTCAGTGCTCGCGACAGGTACCATCCTATGGGTTAGCTTGTGATCCCTTAGAACTGTAAGTACCATGTGATGACTAGGGGGTAGTCCTATATCATCATTACATATGGGTACTAACACTAGTTGTATCGATCAACAAAACTAGTGTCTCGAAGGACCAGGGTGTCAAGCCTAAACTTATGGGTGACCTCTGAGAGGAAATCCTTCCTAAATTAATGGGTGACCCCTTATATCCTATGCTGGCTACATAGTTCTGGAATACAGGGACTTCTACTAATGACGCTACCTAAACTTATGGGGAACCCGCCATTCCTGCATTTGCTTGATGCTAAACCTTCTCCCAATTTAACTGACACTAGTACTAAACTAAATTCACTGAACATAACAGTTGACATTACTCATCATGATCATAACAACTGAGTAAAGGGTAATATTCATGTTTTAACCAAAATCATTACTTGAAAGATCTGAAATCATGTAAAACACATAGGTATCAGGTATTCATAACCCACCAACACTGAATGATCATAAAATATAATTTTAAGGCTTAAAACTATAGTATGAAATCATGGTTCAAAGACTCAAAATATAGACATTTCATCAAACATGTGAGAGCCATAAACTTGAACATAAGAATGTGTTAAATATGAGGAAAACAACATAATTACATGGCTAAATTTACAATTCGATATTGTATTATGAAATTAACTTGGATATAATATGAGGAATTGGAAGTTGAAGCATAACATAATTTGATTTTTCATGGAACTATACATGGACATGAATTGAGTTCACATACTAAGGAAATACATTAAATTAATCAATCTTGTACATAAAAAACTCTATAATAAGAGAAAAATCCATACTTTAGTTGAAAAGAAGATTTTTGGGGCTCCATGGGTGAGAGGGACCCATGGATGAATATCCTATATACCTTAATAGCTATAATCCTGAAGATTCCATTAACTTAGATCTTGAACCCTTGATTACTTAAGAATGAAGCTTGGGTTTGTTCTTGGGAAAGGATGAGGGTTTCTTGAGAGCATTTTAGGGTAAAAGGGGGAAATAATGCCCTTTTGGAAGTTCTAAATCATGTTAAGGATGAAATAGGGTGAGGAAAATGACTCAAATGACCCTTGGGATCTTAAATCATTTCACTGAGCGGGAAAAAGTGACACTCCATGCCTCTCTCTCCACAGGAGAGAGCCACACACCATAAAGCTTACTCCAGGAGAGAAAGCCATGCATCACAGAGCACTTCACTATGGTACAGAGCAATGCATCGCGGCCTTATCATGTTGTTTCACTATTTTGGTTGTCCAACCACATCCCAAACCTCGTCCAAAAATCTCAAAAATCACTCGATACACACTTTTAACCTCTATAACCATGAATCAACATAAAAACCAACATTTTATTGTCAAGAAGGCCAAAGTAGAGATTTGTAAAGTTTAGGGATCTTGAAAATGACTAAGTCCTCAACACTCAGTGAAATTTTCAAGTCTTGGACCCCTTAAGCATGCAATTAATAGGTGAATCAAACTTAGAATATTGTGGGGCATTATACTTTTGCATAAAGATCCTTTCAGATCTCAATCGATCTATATCTTTTCTCTGCTGAAATTGGTGTTTTGATCCCTTTGCTTTTTATATTGTAGGTATGGATCACTATTGCTCTTTCCTTCCTATATTCTTCTTTGCATGTTATTTTAATTGGTTATTTACATGTGTTGTTTTCATTTATTTACTCATTACCTATATCCTATTTATTGAGAAAATTAAAAGAAAGGTGACTTTTAAGTTTTGAATGAACGAACCATTATTTTTATTAAAATATGCTAAAAAAGTCATCTGTTGGGAGAACTTAAAAAGCCTTGTTGGTAGTATCATTTTTTTTTATTTCTTTTATTTTTTTCTTTGTTATTGATATTGTTGTTGATGTTGTTGGTGGTGTTGGTGTTGTTGGGACATATGGTGTTGTTGTTTTTGATGGTGTTGGAACATATGCTGTTGTTTCTTTGTTGTTAATGCTATTGTTGATGTTGTTTTTGATTTTGGTGGTATTGCAACAGATTCTGCAACTATTGTAACTAATGAATCAGCTGTTGGAATAAATCCAATAATAGATTCATCAGATGACCCATCAGTTGCAACAGACGGAGTAACTATTGGAACAAATTAAACCACTAGCAAGACTAGTTTGATTTATTCTGACAGATGACCTATATATTGCAATATGTTGGCCATCTATTGCCACAGATGTGTTAACTATTGTAATAGATGGCTTATTTGTTGAACAGATAAGGAATCTATTGCAACTAATGGGTCATCTATTGGAACACTTATTGTAATGTGTTTTATTTATTCAATTTTGTGTTACCCTTTTTTTAAATTATGCATACATCAATTGTAATATTCTTTTTGTTCTTCCCTTGTTTGATATTAATTTTTTTCTCTTGTCTGTAGATATAAAGAAGTAAAATTTTATCAATTTTTGCCTGACCAACATAAAAGGATAGAGTAAAGATGGATTCTGAGGAATAAGTTGCGTACAAATGGAACCAATTTTCATGGGAGGTATGTATTATTGATCATGTTATCGTAAAAACATACATAGAGTACATAGATTTTGTGAATGCTATTTTTACTAATTAGGCATGTATTATTTAAATAAAATATCAGCAATCTTATAGTTAAGTTTGATACATCTAAATTGATAAGGCTGAGGGACCTTGTAGGTGGTGTCGATATCCTGTTATGGTTTAATTATGATTTTGCAAATCTTTACGTGTCAATTTTGGTGGAGATATCAAGTTTTGGTGGCACTTTTACAAGATTCAATAGTGATTGGACTGATTTTAAGGATTTAATGGACTTTGAAAGGCCTCCGAAGTGTCACACTGCTGCAACTAAGAGTGAAAATCAATATTGTTATTGTCCTAGCCTAAATTTATATGGTTGGGTTGCTTAGGGTGATGATTATTCAATAGAAGGTACGATAGAAGAATAATTGTGAGGGAAAGGGGAGTTGATAAAGATTATATCATCTCAGACCTTATTAAAAAAGAAACATAGGGTACCAAGGAAAGTGTAGCGAATCTGGATGATGAAATTTTCATAAAACATGAAAAATCTAAATGAGGTGAAAATATAAAACTGTATCCAAAAATAAAAATCCGTCAGCCCGTCTCTCTCAAAGAAAAATGGTAAAGTGGACTACAAATAGACACTTTTCTAGGGAACTTTGACTAGTTAGCGTGGTCAAAATGATCACCTACACAGAAAATAACAGAACACCAAGGAAGTAAGTTTGCAGACACCAAGGATTAAAATGATGTACAATTTTGCTTCAGAAGTTCTTAGTACAAGTTTCTTTCTTTATGGTACATCATTTCAGCCCTCAGTTCCTGCATAACTGCTTCCTTGGTGTTTTTTTATTTTCTCCGCAGGTGATCATTCCAACCATGCTAACAAGTCATAGTTTCCTAGCAAAGTGTACAATTGTAGTCCACTTTACTATTTTTCTATGAGAGAGACAACTGATGGATTTTTATTTTTGGATACACTTTCATATTTGTATTTGATTTAGATTTCTCATGTTTTAAGTAAATTTCATCAGCTAGATTTACTAGAAGTTCCTTGCTTGCTACCTTATGTTTCCTCTTCAATAAGGTCTCAGATGATATAATGTAACATCCCAAATCTGGTACCTGGAATGCTACACGGTGGTCATGACCCCGAAGGACCACAAGTTAACCCATGACTGATATATGTACCTGAACATTTCATAACATAATACATAAATAAGGAAATAAAGGATGAAAGGCCATAAGCTTCAAAACTGAGACATAATATCTGATAAAATATAACTTCTGGGCGTGGTAAGAAATACCCAAAGCAACTAAAATAACTGTCTAATCATGATAGTCTAAAAAGCCTCTAACTATCTGAATAAGGAGATGATGGGACATGTCCCCAACTAACTCCAACTACTAAAATAAACTAAGTACTGAAATGATAAAATAATGCTCATGTCCTCGAAGGATGAGGACTCACTGCTGACACTGAATGCTGAGAACTAGAATGCTACTAATGCTCTGGAGCTCGAGCTTTGGAACCTATGGCGTAAATAAAAACAACATAGTGCAAATGCATCAGTACAATTGAACGTACTGGTATGCATGTGAGGTAGGCTGAATACAAAAGGTACATATGCATGAACAATACTAACTGACTGTATAACATGAATGTGAGAATACATGCATGAATAAGAGACTATAACTGAATTCATGATAACATGATTACTGTGTCTGAGAACTGATAACATGAGATACTGATTACTGTATAACTGAAATAACTGATACAGAGAGACTATATCTGACAGTCTAGGTTCTAATGGAACTAGCTGAGTTCTATACTTTTCTTAGTTGACTGTATCTGACAATCCTAAAATCTAAAAAACTATTTGAATTTTATTAATGAGACTGAGACTAAAACTATAATAGTGAGAAGTAGTCACCTAACCGATAAGTCGCTAATACGTTATTATGGCAGAGTTGGGGTCCAATCTATAACCCCAATTGGAAGGGTGTCAATACCGCGCCACAGGTAACTCTAATAAGAATGGTGGTATCCCATATAACAGGTTATTCCACCTCATTTACCCTCATATAACAGGTTATGATGTCTCAACCTACACTGGATTCGTAGTTCTGGAGTGCAAGGATTGCTTCTAAGAATCACACACATATGGCACATGCCTGACTCACGTAGGATCATCATAGACTCTCAACCAAACAATAACATGAATTCAAAATTTAAGCCACAAGTACAAAAGTCATAAACATGAGCCTAGGAGTTCAAAAAGTAGTAATTCATGTAATCAACATCCTCTTTTATGAACAAAACACTTGCACCATGTTATCAAAATAGCACCAACAAGAATATCTTACCAATTTTTTTTAAATTGAGCCCAAAATTGGGAATGTCCCATTCCACACTTAAAAATCTACTTTGTCCCTAAAATGAACTTAAAAGTAAGAAATAGAAATACTCCCTAAGGCCTCTAGGCCTATCTAGTAGCATCTTTACTCATAAAGAGGGTCTTGGAACCCCACACTAAATCATTGCCATACTCCATAGCTCAGGTTTCCAGTACTCAGACTTTCCATAAACCTGTGAATCAATCAAAAATAAAAACTAAATGAAATAAAAAATAAAAATTGTAAAAAAAACATACCTACTTAACTTGGGTTGCCTCTCAAGCAACGCCTGATTTAGTGTCGTGGCACGACCCAACTTACGGCTTAGCCGTTCTTCTTCCTTCTCTTTCTCACACTTGGTCTCTATCTTCTTATTCTTTTCACCCATCTTGGGTGTGAACTCTCAAGGGTACCTGATTTTTCAACTTTAGACTTTTTAGTCCCATCAATTTCCATTATGTCAGGTTGCGGTATTAGAGATTTGGGTTGCTTAATATGGGTGTTCGAAGAGGTCCTTGACAGACTAACCACCCCACACTTATCCCCTTCAACAAAAGTAATCATACACAAATATTTATAGTGGGATAATGTGTTAAGGATTTGTAGACTTTGAAAATAGCCTCTTCCTCCTCCAACCTCATTTTGAGCGTACTCTCTCTTACATCAATTAAAGCTTCCCCCACTGCTAAAAATGGATGCCCCAAGATGATTGGTACCTATTCGTATACCTTAAAATCAAGAACAATAAGTTAGAAGGAATAATAAATTTACCAACCTTTATGAGAGCATTATCTATCACTCCTTTGGGATGGGCTATAGTCCCGTTTGCCAACTTTAGTAGTACAGAGCTCGGTCTAGGTTTCCCCAAGCCCAATTTGTTGAACAAAGATAGGGGCATCAAGTTGATACTTAGCCCTAAATCACTAAGTGCCTGCACCGCCTCGCTATTGCCAATCTGAATGGGAATAGTGAAATTCCCAGGATCCTTAAGCTTTTTTAGAATCTTTTGGGTAACCATATAACTACACTCCTCAGTGAGTGTTACCGCTTGTACATCCAAAAATTTAACTTTATTAGCTGGCACATCTCTCAAGTACTTACTATACTTGGGTGTACCCTACAAAACGTCTAAAAGAGGAAGGTTAATATGTAGTTTTCTGAACTGTCAAAGAACTTCTTGAAACACACATCCTCCTTTGCCTTTATATGATTTTGTGGAAAGGGTAGTTGTGGGACCTTCTTCATTTCTTCAATAGATTTTTCTGTCAAGTACTCAGACTTTCTCAAATTTTCAGTAACTTTGTCATTTACCTGTTGGAGACTCGAATCTGGATCTACCTCCTTAGTTGTTTGGAAGGTTCTCCATGAAAATCATTACCACTTCTCAAAGTGATTATCATTACTTTTTTTGGATTTTCTGTATTTGCTGGCAAACCACCTTGAGGCCTGGTATTTAGTGTCTGTTATAACTGCCCCAACTGCAACTCTAAACTTCTTGTGATAGCTTGCTGATTTTTTATTTTTGCCTGGTACTTTTCATATATGCAACCATTGGTGCTTGACCAACCAAAATCTGTTTCATCAATTATTCCAAGTTATTATTTGATTGATTTTGTTGAGCCTATTGTTGCTGAAATTGCTGTGGCTGGGTGTTCTATTGTTGATTCGGTGGCTAAGTCTGCCACTTTATGTTGTAAGCATTACCATAATTTAGCCTTTGAGCATTGCCCACATGCATCACCAATTCAGGATTTAAAGCACACATGTTTGCTAAATGGTCACTATTACTACAAACTTCACATCAACCTACAGCTTATTGAAGTGCATTGACTGCGGCGGAAGGCTGTGCTACTCCTAACTTTAGACTGCTAATTTGATTTTGCTATGCAGAGATTTGAGCAGATATAGTAGTGAATTGTTCAACCTCTAATACAACTACAACTCTTTTTGTAGCACTCCTCAAATCTGAATGTCATTCTAGATTTCCTTGAGCTATGCAGTTCAATAAAATATACAGCTCATCATAAGTTATCTCAGGAGCTTGACCACCTAAAGCTGAATCTAGCAAAAAATTTGTATTGTGATCAAGGGCCTCTATAAAAGTATGAGCAAGTACCTCATTGGATTGTTGATGGTGTAGATAGTCCCAAAGAAGTTCTTTGAAGCGCTTCCAAGTATGATAAAGATTCTCGTCTGGCTTCTGTTTGAAGCACACTATCTCACTGCAAAGTCTTGTAGTCTTACCAGATGGGAAGAGTAGAATTAGAAATTTTTAAGCCATGTCATCCTTTGATGTAATTGAATTTGTTGGCTACGCATTCAACCACTTTTTTGCTTCCCTCAATAGTGAAAAAGGGAACAATGTCATCCTTATATAATCTGCCTTTGCCCCTGTAGGAATGAATATATCCATGATTTTAAAGAAATTTCATAAGTCAACCCCTGGATCTTCATGTGAAAGACCTGTGAACTGTCCACTACTAATCAGAAGTTTTACCATATTCTTTTTAAGCTCAAAATTTCCTCTAACTACCGACTTCTGAAAGGGAAGGTCAGATTTATTGTAAGTGTGATTGCCACATCTCTAATTATCCTGGGGGCTGCTTGTACATCAGCCATGAAAGTAGGATTATCTTGGTCTTCTTCGATTTGCGGAATATGGGGGAGAAGGATTGCTTCTCTCTTTCTTGATGAAAAAGTTACTCAAGTTCAGGGCTTGGTTCAACCAATTCCTAATCCCTTGCCAACTTATGACTTTGTAAACCTGTTTCCTGCAAATACACAACCAAGACCAAGAATAAAAACACCAAAGAAATCTAAAAAGCAAAACTAAAGACAAAAAAATTGCCAAATTACAAGTCCTCGGCAACGGCGCCAAAAACTTGACAGCGCCCTAGCGTACATGCAAGTGTACGTGATCTATCAAGTAGAAAAGTAGACTTCAAGAAAGTTGAGTACCTATCCCACAGGTACTTGATCTCACAACTATTCTATTCTAGTCCACAATTTAGATTTTATTGATGCAAGTGTAGCCAAAATAGAGTTTTGAATATTTGTAAAATAAAGTAAAGGAAACAATGCATAAAATAAAGTCTTGAAACAATCAATGGAGTAAAGCCCAGGGTTAAATCACTTTGAACAATCATACTATATTATTGAACTTCATTCGTTAACTTACTTATCTTGGTTGTTGATTCGTAGGGTTAATCGCATGATTATGGTATCCGGACCTCTAATTGTTTACCTAACTTGGACCTTACAACTACATCATTGAGCGGAGATGTAATAATCCAATTAAGTTCTTTAAGCTATCATCCTACGTGTGAATCAAGTAATGCTTCTAGTACATCCCTGTCCTAGATGCTAATTTGCACTCCTTATTTTATAAAGGAATACAAACCAAACTTTGTTCATTCCCACGTTCTATCTCCCTATTCCCTCTCCCGAGATCAAAAGGTTGACAATAGATATAATCTAAGGGTGATCAATCCTCAAAATAGTTAAATCAACAATAAACAAACAACCAATAATGATAAGCGAATTACACAAACTCAATTCAAAATAATAATACTCATGTTCTTGGCTTTAACTCCGGAAAGGAGATTTTTAGCTAATCAGTCATAATCATGATTCCAAAGGTTGAATACTTGATATAATCTAAACGAAAGCTAAAAGAATAATGTAAAACTTAAAAAAATATGTAGTAGAAGATCCTTGATGTTCCAAGATGTCTAAAGATGACTAAAAACGTGTACAGTGATGTATTTATTGCAAAAGGGCAAGCCAAAGCCGTGTAGGACAGGGAGAAGAAAACTTTGGTCGCATGTAGATAGAGAGGGCATCACCTCCATGAGTGCACTGCTATAGAGGGGGAGTCTCGGGCTATTTTTCACCACACCGAGGAATGTTACACAGGATCCATATCATGATATAGATGGGGCATCGCGGGCTAATCACCTCCACACACTGGAATGGCCTTTTGCATCCAATATTTCTCTAAGTGTTCCTCCGCTTCTTCCTTTGCCTTGTGGTGTTGTTTTGCCTTAGTTTTCAGCTTGTATATCATCAAAATATCATCATATTCAGCTTATAAATATTCCTACATAATCACACACCACGAATTAGAGATTTAACAATAGAATATCCTTGACTATGAATAAAAAAAAAACTAAGACTAGTCTAGTTCATGTTAATCTTCAACTTATTGTTCCACCTCTACACTTAATAAAATTGAACTTTGCACATCAAAAAGTTATTACATATATAATCACACATATAAACCATTTGGAACTCATTACACTCACTAGAATTCTATGAAACCAACTAGACACACACCTAGCTCAAGCTAGTAAAACTAGTTATTTCGGTTGAACTCTAAATGACTCAATTAAGTACAAATTTGTTGGAAAATACTTTTAACCATTGTAAACACGTCTTTTAACACTTATAGGTTTATTTCTATCATAATTAACACATTTAGTACTCAATTTATCCTCAAAACAAGACTAAGAAAGCTAGAATAGTAACACTAGAGTGCATAAATACACCCCACATCACCTGACACTCTTGCTCTATCCGTTGTTGAATCAAAAAACTTGTATTCTTTATACATAGTAGAGTTTGAAGTAAAAAACTTCATTACTGATACCAAGAATATAGAAATAAAGGTTGATCAGATTTATAAGGATAAAACAACTCTCGTTGCTGTAATGGAAAAATACGCATTAGCAAATGACGTTATTTTTAGAGTTGAGCATTCCGATAAAGAGAGGTATGATACAAAATTATTTGCATAGCAACATGAGATAACATTGTTGTTTTTTACTCATTAAATCTTTTAACACACACATTATGCTAATTTGCAAAAGATGTTAAGTCGTTTTATAATGTAACACATGAGATGATAGATGCATTTTTTTTCTAGTTCCTTATACATAGATCCATTTATGTTGTCAAATTTTGTGTTAATCTTGCATTATGTATAAGATACCTGGTTAACTAATTATGTGTATTAAACCTTTTAACTAAAGTTTTTATATATGTGGAACCTGTTGACTAAAATATTTATGTACAAAAAACAAACCTCAGACATAAATGTCATTATGTTAAGTATGTCTTATACTGAAAATAATGTATATGATTGCATTGTGTTAATGATGTTATGTATAAGGAATATATAAAATAAGGATGGTATTTATGTAGAATTTGATAATGTATAACATTATGTTTAAAATAAATCTTATATGTAGTTGTCCTTGTATAACAATTTTTGTATACATCACACACTTTGTATATTATTTGTATTGATTTTATACTGTTAGTCATAAGTTTTACTTATACATAAAGCTGTTATGCATGGAAAAATATTAGCATATACAGTTTTAATAAAAAACAAATCTAACCTGTCACGTTATATATGTGTGTGTGTGTGTTTTGAAACTAAATATTTTGTTTAAATTTGCTCTATCTATGTATTTCATTGTTGTAACGAAGATTGTAAATGGCTATTGGAGGCATCTTCTCTGAATAAATCGGATGTTTTTTCATGATTCGGTAGTTTGATTCCAAACATACTTGCCTAGTCAATGATAAAATTCTAAAAAATTTGTCAGCTACAACAACTTTTGTGAGTAAATTTTCAGCACTGAAGTTGCTTAATCACAAGAGAATATACACACCAACCGACATAATTGAAGAAAATAAACTCATATATGAACTTGATATAATTTATATGAAGGCATGAAGAGCTAAAGAGCAGGCAATAGCGATGCTTAGAGGCGGTGCAGTCGATGGATATCAAAAAATATCGTGATACATTCATATGCAAAATACAATGTATCCTAACTCTCACATTAGAATGCATAAGACAACGGATAATGAGTTCAAGCATTTGTTTATTTCGTTACATCCCATAATACGGGGTTTCCATTTTTGCAGACCTGTGGTCGTGGTTGACGATGCTCATTTGTGTAGATCGTACAAAGAAATATTTTTTCGACAAGTACACTCGATGGTGAAGGTATTAATTACAATTATTGTTTTCTTTGATTATATATTTATAAACTATACATTATTTTTGACAGTGCATATGTTCTTATTTTAATTACATCTTATATGTTAATACCGTTAGGGAGCATGATGTGTACTATTACATTCTTTTTATTTTATTTTTTAAAATTAGGTTGTATTTTGCCCATAGCTTACGAAGTTGTAGATTCTGAGAATGACAGTTCGTGGACGTTGTTTTTTTTAGAAATTTAGGGATGCATTTGGTGAACGGGACAACATGTGTGTTGTATTGAATCGCCATGAAAGTTTCATAAAAAAGTGTGAGTATTATGTATCCCACCATACACCATCCAACATGTATTTGGCACTTATGGAAGAATGTTTTCACTTATTTTTGAAAAAGCAAAAACATACTCAGTGACCTTTATTATTCTATGGCGAAAGCTTATGGAAAACAAGATTTTGATTACCTAATGGCAAAGGTTGCAAAACAGGATTATGGGGTTAAGGATTTCCTAGAAAAAGTTGGATATGAGAAATGGTCTCGGTGTCATTCTGTAACAACCGTAGAGTACCCCCTGGACGTTACATGGTGCTTAGGACTACAAATAGCCCCAATCTAACCCTTGACATCTATATAATTCGAAAATCTTATGAAAAGTGAGTTAACACATACATATTAATACAGAAGGAAAAAACTTAAAATCTTATTCTCAACTTGAAGTCTTGAAGTAACAAATAAACTCTTTAAATGGAAAGGTATGTAGTCTGGCAAGCCTCTACTACTAACTAAAGAGACACTGGGATAGACCCTAGCTGACCTGGATGAAATCTGAATTCAAGTAACTAAATTAACTTTCATCAGTGGCTAAGGATTTGATGAGCTAGATCCTCGGACTATAGGGACTCACCAAATGTTAGGATGCAGGAAGTGATGCTCGTGATCAATCGTGCTGCTGTAAACGAGCACCAGAACCTCCATTATAAGACAATATAGCACATAGACATATATGTGTGGGTCAGTACTTTGCAATATACTCAGTATATGGGAGTGAATGCATAAGTAAATCAGAAATTGATTTTATACATATATACTTTCAAACTTTGCATACTAACTGTAGAGGACTCACCTTGGACTTGAGATCATGCAAGTCAAAACATGAATAAAGGCAAACTCTTATGCACTTTAAACTTTAAATTCACATGATAATGTCATAACTTCAAGAATATGAGAATAGGGTATGAACCCTAATTGAAATCATATAGATTCAACTTTAAATCAAGTTTTCGGGCACAAGGATGAAAGATTATCCTTGCTCAAACCCCATATGCTGGATTTACTTGACTTATAAAGAGAATCTGAACTTAGAGACTTGAGAGATGTCCTTGTGGAAGAAACCCTAGCCTTGTTGTTCTTAAGAATAAGAGGAGAAGAAGTGTTGTTAATTGACTGAGAATAGAGGAAAATAATGCCTCTTTTAAGTTATAAGTCGTGGGTTGGAAGTTTTAAGAGGAGAAAAGACCAAAAGGCCCCTTAACTAATCTTATAGAAACTCGACCGTCAGTCATCACAAGTCATCTCATGACTAATAACATCTGATTATAAGTGGACCTAGCAACTCATAACCTTGGCAGAAATAAAGAAAGTATACACTGGTTTGGATATGAGTCATATCTTACGACTCGTAAGATATCACTATGACATATAGCAAGTACTCGTAACTTGGATAGAAACTTAGAGAACCAACACTGCTGACCTTACGACTCTCACTATACGAATCATAACATCTACTAGCGACTCCTAGGGTCAAGTCGTCAAGTGACCAAAAACTTCAACCATGTCACACTGTCTTGGTTACAACTGCATCATGCGACTCATGATGATTCTTGAAAACTTGAGGGATGAGTCTTAAGTTCTACAGTGACTTGATAGCACAAGGTATAACAATATCTCCCCATTGAAAACAATCATCCTCGAATGAGACTCAACTCGGATAGGGATTTTTGGAACAGAATTGACTTCTCCACATTGATCTTACCATCAATCTTATGACTTATCACTAGTATTTCAAGACCCATGAACATAAGTTATGATATAAGAATGCTTAAACAAACTTAAAGAGAAAGAATTTACTGGAATAATGATTTACCTTCGACAGAAAGTGAATTGGACAAAAAAAGATAAAGGTATTTGGTCATCATGTCTACTTCAGCTTCCCAAGTGGCCCCTTCGACCAACTGATTTCTCCAAAGAACCTTTACTGATGCTACATCCTTAATTATTAGTTTTCATACTTGCCTATCAAGTATCTCGACTGGAATCTCTTCATATGATAAACTATCTTTGGCCCCAATATTCTCTAGGGGAACTACTAAGGATGGATTTCCAATGCACTTCTTAAGCATCAAAACATAGGAAACTGGGTGAATCGCAACAAACTCTGGCGGAAGGTCTAATTCATAAACGACCTCTCCTACACGTTTTACTATCTCATACGAACCAATAAATTGGGGACTCAGTTTTTCTTTTTTTCCAAATCTCATTATCTCTTTCATATGCGACACTTTCAAGAATACCCAATTACCTACTTTTAACTGAAGCTCTCTCCTTCTAACATCTGCATACGATTTTTGATGGCTCTGAGCAGTCTTTAATTTTCATAAATCAATTGAACCTTTTCCATAGCTTTAAGAACAAAATCTGGCCTTATCAATACCGCTTCACAAACCTTGAGGATTCGAGGACCAAGATGGAGACCACACTCAGATTTGCTACCAACAACAAGAATACAAGATACAAGAGTATATTTTAACACCAAAACAACTACAAAACGTGATGAACAACAATAATACAAGTTTTGGATTCAACGAAGACCCCAAAACAGTCCACTACACAACACATACACAATTTGCAAGAAAATAAAGATAGATAGTGAGACCAAGATTATTACAAGATTAAGAACCAAGTGTATTTGAACACTAACCCCTAATGAATGTAACAATCAAAACCACACTCTTACGGTGACCACCAAGGGAATGAACTCACCTCAAGATCTACCATTTCCAAGCAAAGATCAATATTGGCTTTTCCAAGCCCTATGCTAAGGAGGACTTTTCCAAGCCCTACAGCTAAGGGTGTTACACTCTCAAAGAGAGAAAATATGTCTTTCAATTCTTCATTATCCCAAATCTCATGAAAATAAGACTAAGGGGGCCTATTTATAATATATTACAAATGAAGATAAAAAGACCACTTTGACCTTAATGAGAGGGGCGGCCTTGGTGTGTAAATACACCATGTGTAATGTCCAAAATGCCCTTGATTAAGTTCCAAAACTGTGAGTCCTCAACCTTAAATGCACCAAGCAATCTTACACACGCGAGATTGCTTTAAGTTATGCTCAAAATGGGTCCTTCATGCATGTTCTTGTATTCTCGAGGTGACCAAGTCTTGAGCCTCTATGTGTTGGCCTCCAAAAATGTTATCAAAAGATAAGATGGCCATTTGTCCCGTATCATCCTCCCCTTCTTGAAAAGGATTTGACCTCGAATCCAAACCTTGCAAAACCGAAAAGAGGACAAATAAATACAAACTCCTCATGGCATAAGGGTTAGGGTTAGTATAACAAATCATCTCAACATGCCAAGGTTACACATATTTGCAATATAACCAAGAATCCTTTGAAAGGAATATAAAAAACTCAATAAAAGATATACAAAGGATTTGGTTATAGGATACATCAAGAGTGACACTTTGCTTGTCATGTAGACGAAGCAGTAAGTTTGGTGCACCAACATCACCATTTCTAAATTTGGCACCGGGGTCAAATGGGAAAAGTGGCCATAGACACGGGTCTCGGCAACACTTCCCTTTCCCGTGGCCTACACCCAAACTAAATGACATACTCTCTACAATAACATACATATCATCCAAAGCAAATATAGAGTAGAGAAAGGTATCACTCAAATCGACTTCTAATAAGGTGCACTCATGTGTGTACTCACTACTAGTTTCCCAATAATCACCATGAGTAATCTCAACAATGAAATCACACAAAGTAGAAGAAGAAGTAGCTTCCGCAACTACACATTTCTTACCCTTAAGAGTACTCTCATCTTCCAAGAAGAGATTTCCCTCTTTAGGAGGAATGTTGTCACACCATAGTGGGTTAGCATATAGGCTATAGCTTCCAAGGCAAGCTATATCATCATTTTCACCACTAGGTTCATTAGAAGTGTTTAAATCATCTTCAAACAAGACATTATACATAAAAAGAGTGTGATTTACCCACAGATAGATTTGGAACAAGCAAGTTCCTTACTCTCTAAATGATCAATATCAAGTTTCAAGGATGTTTCAAACACAACATTACCCCAAGAAGAGCTCTCGGGTTCATTCTCACTTTGATCAACATTTTCAAAATCATCATACACTTGAGGTTCATTAATTACATCATACACATCCTCAAGTGGTGAGTAATTTTCACACATAAGTTGATCAACACAAATTCAGAAGATAATGTACTTTCATTTAACATAATGGTTTCACCACTAGGTGGACATAAATTGATCTAACAAGAAGAGTCTATTCGGTCATCAATAGGATCAACTAGTGTATCCACACTCACAACATGTACATCATCATCAAGTGGAAAAGAAATAATACACTCACATATAGGCAAGCTACAACTCACACTCAATGGGCTACTAGCCACACAATTATCATTCACATGTACAAAAGTGTAAGAGTTTGCCATTTTACCTTGAAGTCCTTGAGTAGTTTCTTCTTTGTCATGGTGTGAAGGTCCTCCAAAAGTTTGGGCAGCAACTTCCTTTTGGCATTGTTCTTCTTCGCTTTCCATGTTGGTACCTACACAAATGTCCTTAGAAATAGAAGGACAACCAATGTTAGCATGGTTTGGTGGTAATCCTTTCACTTTGCTACACACAACCTCTCTTTTTTTCACTCTCGGATTACCACCCTGCACTCCCTTACTCCTCTCAATCTTTTGTCTCTCATAATAATTTGGATTGGAGTAGGTAGGCATTTCTCTTCGTGGCTTGGGCAGCAAGTAAGTCATGAGGCGATTCCCCCATTAGTCTCTTATAATATTTGGCTAATTTTGCACGTTTGGAACTCTATGTTGTGCAAACCAATTGACACCTAAGCATACATGACCGTATGTCAATAGAAGAATATCGCACCAACCTCCTAATAGTATTCAAATTGGGAGAAGACAACCTTGACCCTCTCGGTAACCTTAAATCCGTCCAAGAATTATGGAACAAGTAAAGACTCACGAAACAACCCCAAGCAGTCAACCATGGATGGATCGATGTAGTTTTTATAGTAACTATCATTTAGCACAATGAGGCATCTTGGTATCCCACACATGGTCACCTTTCCGGAGTGTACACTCCTTCTTGGATCAACATTGTAAGGCATACGAGTACCCCTTGGTTTTGGAGATGCATACCCTCTTCTTCTCGTTGGACAACCTCCACTAGAGCTAGTATAACCATTCACACTATATCGACTTTGATAAGAAGTACTACAAGGTGGAGAATATGGATCTTCATACTCCTCATGTATACTCTCATCATAGCTCTCACAAGCTTTGCGAACAAAAGAGTTATACCTAACACCAAATCTAGGTTCGGAGTAAGAAGTGTAAGACTCCTCACATGTCCCAACATCATCATAAGATCCATCACAAGGTCCTACATCATCTCCAAAGTTACCATAAGCACTAGGCACTTTATTCACCTCATTTTCTCCCTTAAAACAGTAGCTTTCAAATCTGTCCATGTTTTGATCATGGCTATTTTCATAGCCTTCGCAATCTCCCTCAACTTCGTATCCATAAAACCCCTCACTACAATCATAGTCTCTCATGTTGTAGTCACAATAATACTCGGCTATCGAAGACATATTCCCCTTATATCACCTTTTAAACCTACAAAATAAACAAACAAGATTAGTAGTAAAAACTTCTCACTAACACTCGTATTCACTCACCTTTGTGATTCTCACAATTGGAGCAGCAAATATTGAAAGTTGCTTATACTCCGGTAGTCAATAGGATGTCAATTCTACTTGGTGGCCGGAATAGATTCTTGTTTGATCGACTCAAGACACAAAAATAAAATTTACTTACAAACTTGAAACAAAGAATTTACTACGAGTTAAAAATGAGAAAAGCACACAAATAATGAAGACACGAAGAAACGGATTCAATAATTAATCTACAACTAAGTAGGTGATTACTAGTTGTTAATTAATTCAAGAATCAAGACATGAAACTAATGAAACAATAAGATAAAACTAAGAATCTAAAATTTTGAGCTCGAAAATATTACGTGAACAGTAGCAGTGATGACATGGCAGCCACGTATTAGTTCAATTTTATCAAGTGGTTATTCTCAAATGTTCAAGTCTTGGTAAAAAAAATTAATTTAGATTGGTGGAATTTGTTTTAGGAGGGAAAATAAGTCTTGGAGCCTTTTTCAATTTTCAAGACTTGACTTTTTCTTGTACTTCTCCTTAAAACATGGATCCTTAAATCATGGAAAAGTGTTAGAAAGTGGTTGAGACTTGATTGATAGGTCCTTGTTGGTTGTAGTGTCTTTCAAGACTAACAAATAATACACCCTTTTCCTTCAACTTTTTGGATTTAGCATTCACTTTATCTTCAACAATATATGAAGGTGGTGATGAACATCAAGAACAACAACAACAACACCAAGAACTACCACAATAATCTTCAAGAACACCAACAATTTTTCACACGGCCAACTGTAACCCACAATAACAATATCTCCAACACTTGGCCAAGACAACTACAAATTCAACAAGTTCAAGCTCAAGTTTAGATCTAGACTCAAAGTGTTAGTGGATAAGAAAACTAACACTAAAAACAACAAAACAAACAAGAAAACTACTAGATCTAGACATACAACAAACAAATCTCGGCCAAGACGTAACAAGAACGCAATTTTCAGCCAAGAACACAAAGGTGGCAGATTTGACTATTTCTGGAATTTTCAGATTTCAATTTTTTTTTGTAGTTTTCAAGGTCTCAAGCCCAAGATTGATCTTGTGGGAAAAAAATCAAACCTGGCTTTGATACCAAATGATACGGGAAAGACAAGGGAAACGCGAAACAAATACCAAATCAGTCCACTAATCTTAAGGATTCGAGGACCAAGATGGAGACCACACTCAAATTCGCTACCAACAACAAAAATACAAGATACAAGAGTATATTTTAACACCAAAACATCTACAAAATGTGATGAACAATATTAAAAACAATAATACAAGTTTTGGATTCAATGAAGACCCCAAAATAGTCCACTACACAACGCATACACAATTTGCAAGAAAATAAAGATAGATAGTGAGACCAAGATTATTACAAGATTAAGAACCAAGTGTATTTGAACACTAACCCCTAATGAATGTAACAATCAAAACCACACTCTTACGGTGACCACCAAGGGAATGAACTCACCTCAAGATCTACCATTTCCAAGCAAAGATCAATATTGGCTTATCCAAGCCATATGCTAAGGATGACTTTTCCAAGCCCACAGCTAAGGGTGTTACACTCTCAAAGAGAGAAAATATGTCTTTCAATTCTTCATCATTCCAAATCTCATGAAAATAAGACTAAGGGGGCCTATTTATAATATATTACAAATGAAGATAAAAAGACCACTTTGCCCTTAATGAGAGGGGCAGCCATGATGTGTAAATACACCATGTGTAATGTCCAAAATACCCTTAATTAAGGTCCAAAACCGTGAGTCCTCAAACTTAAATGCACCAAGCAATCTTACACACGCGAGATTGCTTTAAGTTATGCTCAAAATGGGTCCTCCATCCATGTTCTTGTATTCTCGAGGTGACCAAGTCTTGAGCCTCTATGTGTTGGCCTCTAAAAATATCATCAAAAGATAAGATGGCCATTTGTCCCGCATCAAACCTCGAGCCATCCTATAGGTGATCTGTACCCACGCCTATAAAACGCTTCAAATAGAGCCATCTGAATGGTGGCTTAGTGACTATTATTCTAAGCAAACTCGATCAAAGGTAGATTATCGTCCCAATTTTTTTTAAAGTCTAAAATAGAAAAGCCTTGGGTTTTGGCCCTTGGGAATTTCCTAAGCTTTGAGCTCACTGTTCTTGTAACGACTCATCATATGAGTCATATGGTGTGGGTACGAGTTAGGTAAACCAACTCATAAGTTTTTTAGTGGTTGGTGGTTGGATTTTTATTGCGGTTACAGCTTACTGGTATGGGTATTTAGGTGTGGTGATGTGTCATTAAGATGATCCTTCATCAAATCAGAAACTTAGTAACTTGACTAGGCTCTAATTACAGTGGCTCACTATGAGCCATGATGATAGGTTACAAGTCATTATGACAACTCGTATGTTGTCCAATGTCAATCCCTTTGGATTCTGTCTTAGGTATGACTGGACCATACAAGTTGTATGGTCTGGTCAAGGAGGGCGTCAAGGAGTAGTATGGAGGACAATGTGTGGGTGTCCAACTCACTGTATTGGTGACAACTTAATGGTATGAGTCGTATGTTATGGTCACGAGTTAAAGGGTCGACTTGTAACCACCTGCGATATTTTTTACAGTTTAAGTTGGGGGTATTCTGGATATTTCCCCCTTATAACTCCTTTTGATACCATGAAATAAAACACCTTTTGGAACTTTATTAACATATTATTACCAATCAAACACTCTTAAAATCTCTCCCAAACTCTCTATACAAGCAAGAGGCTAGGGTTTCTTTAATACAATCAATTAGGGGATTTAAAGAGTGACTCTCTTCGTCTTCCTTGGTGTCTAAGGCATGTTACTCATCCCTCATTATTATTTTACAAAGTGTATGTATTTTCATGTATGATTTTCATGATATTGTTACGATTTTGACTTAATGGTTGGGGAGTTTAGATATTCATGGTTTAACAATGTTTCTAATGGTTTAATGACGGTTCTTTCATGTTTTTAATATGATTTTGACATTTTGGAATACATGGTAATGGTAAATGGATTTTGGGGTATTATGGATTTCCAAATTACTTGGTTATGGGTTTGAAACTTATATGCCATCAATCTGTTTGTTAAAATGCCAATGAGAAAGATTTTGTCACATAGGTTGACTATTCTTAAGATCTTTGCATTGCATAAAAGGTAATGGAATTTAAATTGGTTTGGTTGGTTTTAAATAGTTTGGAAAGGCCTTGGTGGCCATGGTATTAGTTTAATTGGAAACTTTGGAGTCAACATAATTTAATAGCTTTGGTATGGCATAAATGGATAGACTTTTAAGCTATAATTTTGTTATGAAGATACCAATGATTAATGCCTAATAAAATACTCCCATAAAAATGATTGGAATGTATAAATTATTTTAATATTGGCTTAAAAGGGGATGTATAGCAAAGCCATAGAAGGTGGAGGTCCCAGGGAGACCAATACTGGAAACTCATGTTTGCCGATGTGAGGTTTGGTCATGGTGATCGTGTGCATAATGTCATACTTTATACTTTGTGAGATGTACTAGTCATCTCAGGTTCTTTTCTCTGATATTGCGGCTAATACGTATTGGGGACCTTTTAATAGGGGGAGCTGTACCCATATAGCTCGTGGGTGGTTTTAGGACGACAAAGCTGCACAACGCATGTAAAGGTTTTAAATGAACGCTAAACCTTATTCCCTATCCCGGCATGGCATATATATGTATATATGTGATTGCATATGGTTAATTGATTTGGTTTTGAATTACTGGCATTATTTTATCTTATCCTTGAGTATATGCTAGCTTTTAATCCATAACCGTCTTCGAACATTATATCCTATGTGATGCAGGAACCGACCATACTACCATTCCTCCTGCTTAGTGGCTTGGATTTCGGGGACAACTTTGAGTCAAACTGAAGTGGTGAGCTTCCATACTCTGAAAGATTCCATTTTATGCTATGGACTTCTTTTCATTATTTTTATTTCTTAGATTTTGGTTTTTGCTATGGTCGGAGGCATGTTCCGACCGGATTTTATTGATTCTGGTTAAAGGCTTTGTCAGACTACTATGAGCATGAGCGGTGTCGGTATTGGTGTTATCCTTGGTATTGGTATTGGCAATGGGATTTGCACCAGTTGGATAATTTGTTGAGTTTGTTGGATTATGATCATAGACTTTATTTAATGTCCTTAAACTATTATTGCTTTATCTTGTTATATGTTTGAAATTCATCCGACATAGGGTACAAGGCGGTTATAGTTAGGTATTGAGGGTCTCCAGTACTTGCTGGACTTGAGATGCCCGACACGACTAGGCCGTGGTTTGGGTCGTATAAAAAATACCCGCTTTTAGCATGTCTTCTACTATTTGAATTGTGCGCTCAGCCTAACCATAGGTCTGCGGATGGAAAACAGTACTAAGCTTAACCTTAGTATCAAGGCCTTTCTACCAAAACTGGAAAGTGAATTATGAGCCTCTGTCTAAAATGATGGACAAGGGTATCCCATGAAGCCTCACTAACTCGCGAATGTATATTTTGGAATAATCGTCTGCCGTATCTGAAGTCTTAACAGGTAGGAAATAAGCTAATTTGGTCATTAGGTCGACTATGACCCAAATTGAATCATGTTGACGTATTTTATAAGACAACCCTATGATGAAATCCATATTCGCTACTTCCCACTTCCAAGTAGGGATACTGATCACCTGTAGCATACCACCTGGTCTCTGGTGTTCAACCTTAACTTGCTGGCAATTGGGGCACCTGGCTACAAACTCGGATATGTCCCTCTTAATACCATTCAACCAATAAATTTCTCGCAAATCACAGTACATCTTAGAAGCACTATGATGAATAGAATAATTCAAACCATGAGCCTCAACTAGTACCTTTACCTTAACCTATCTACATTGGGATTAACCTATGTACATTGGGAACACAAAGCCTACCTTGATAGTGACGTACACCATCTCCCCCTTGGGAGAAAACCTCAACCTTTTTTGCTGGACTGCTTCTAATATTTGGCTAAGTATGGGATCCCTATGCTGCTTCTCCTTTACTTGCACTGCTAGAGACGATTCTGAACCATTACTTCCCCTTCATCCGTGTCATGCAATCATACTCCTAACAGACAACCTATGTACTTCTTTGGCCAACTCTCGTTCTTTCACTTTCATATGAGACACAATACCCATAGACAACCTACTCAGTGCGTCTGACACCATGTTAGCCTTACCCATATGATAAAGAACATTCATGTCATAATATTTTAATAACTCCAACCAAAATTCACACTTACTAAACTTTGAATATAGTTGATGGTCCTTGAGGGTTTGCAACACTATCCTCAAATGATCTGCATATTCCTTCTCATTCTGATAATATACCAGTATGTTATCTATAAGACAATGACAGACATGCTCAAGTACTGCTTGAAGACCCTGTTCATCAAGTCCATAAAGGATGTAGGAGCATTTTTTAGTCCAAACGATATAACTACAAACTCAAAATAATCGTACCTTGTTCAGAAAGCCATCTTTGAAATGTCGCGCTCCCTAACTTTTAACTGGTGGTACCCTGACCTAAGGTCAATCTTGGAAAACCATCGGGCACCTTGAAATTGATCGAACAGATCATTAATTTGAGGAATGAGGTACTTGTTCCTGATGGTAACCTTGTTTAGTTGTCTATAGTCTATGCACATTCTGAGAGTGCCATATTTCTTATGCACGAATAAAACTGGAGTGCCCCATGGAAAAACACTGGGTATGATAAAACCCTTATCTAAGAGATCCTTAAGTTACTCTTTTAACTATTTAAGTTCGATGGAGCCATACAATATGGAGGGATAGATATGGGTTGAGTGTTAGGAATGAGATCAATACCAAAATTTATTTCTCTGTCTGGAGGTACCCCTGGCAGATCTTTAAAAAAAACCTTCGGTAACTCATTAGCTATATGGATAGATTGAACTATCGGGGTTTCAGACGTAATATCTTTGACTCAAACTAAAAGATAAATACACCCTTTTGATATTAACTTCCTGGCCTTAAGATAGGAGATGAAATGACCTTTAGGAGACACAGAAATACCCTCTCACTAAAAAATTGTCTCACCAGGAAACTGAAACTTCACCACGCGAGTGCAACAATTTATTAATGCATAGAATGAATGGAGCCAAGTCATGCCTAGAATGATGTCGAAATTCTCTATTTCTAACTCTATTAAATCCGCTAGTGTGACATTGTAGAGAACGGTGATAGGACACTTCCTATAGACTTAACTGATAATAACTGACTCACCCACTGGGTAGAATTGAGAAGGGCTTAAGAAGATTCTCAGGGATTACCCTAAAATTTACAGCAACAAGTGGAGTTACATAGGAGAAATTTGACCTTGGGTCTAGCAATACATATACATCAAGGTAAAAAGCACGAAACATATTAGTGAAAACATCTGGTGAAATCTCCTTCTACTGATGGGATGGCAAAGCATAGAACTAATTATGGCACTGACCGCCACTGGTACTGGATGATGCACCTTATGGAGGGTCAGAGTGGCATGGCTAAGCTGCTGAATTTGTACCCCGAGTCTGAGGGAGAACATCCCTACCTCCCTGTTTAGCATATCCTGTGGCCTAACTTGCCACAACTATAACAACCCCCTTTTCCCATCAAACAATTACCAGGATGGGTTCTACCACACTTTGCACATGTCAGATAACTAGGCCTCCCAACCATACTATTCTGAGACCTGGAATTCAAAGTCCTGCCCCACTGCTCTTACCTGGTCTAAGGTGTAGGGGAACTGGCCGAGTATGGTGTAGGCAATAATGAGTGGCCCTAAAAGTACGAACGACTTCCCTCTCTAAACCCTTGATGATTGTACTTAAACCGTTCAGTCCTAGCTCTTTTGTTTCTTTTCTCTCTTCCTTTCAATTTCTCTGCCTCAATCTGTTGCGCATGCATCATCAACTGAGAAATATTTATATCTTCGATCAAATGGCAGTTCAATACTCTTTGACCACCAAATCGATACCCAGTAACAAATTTACTCATATGAGCTCTAGAGTCAGATAGCAACTTTGGGGAATACTTAGCTAGTTGAGTGAACTTAAGGCAGTATTCCTTTAGTGTCATTGAGCCCTACCTTAGGTTTATAAACTTCTCTACCTTAGCCTTCCTTATCTCCTGAGGAAAGAACCTGTCCAGAAAAGCACTTTGAAATACCTGCCAACTCATAGAAGTTGCATTCTCACCCCTACCATCCTTTCATATAATGACCTAATCATAAACAACATTCTTCAACCAATAAGATGTCATTTCCACACTCTCCTCTTCGGTAACATGCATGATCTGAGTTATCTTTCTCACTTCATCAATAAAGAGTTAAGGATCCTCATCCATCTTTGACCAGTGGAACTCAGGTGGATTCATTCTAAAAAAATTATGAATCCTCACTGCAGCGAAGTTACCATTAGTGGAACAGCTGCCTGTTGGTTTTCCTAAACATTAACATTCACAGCTTGGGCCAAATCTTGAAAGGCAGCCTGAAATTCAGCATAAGAGATATTTTTATTTAGAGGGTTTGCGTGTAGTGGTGGTTTATCACCATTTCTGCAGACGTCAGATCAACGAGGAGGCATATTCTATCATGATAAATTATGAAGAATCGGATGATTCCTTGCTCATATCATAGCCTCTTGCTCATAAATATGGCGTGCTTTACACTCGTGATCAAGACTCTACGTAACATGGCTTGTATGACTCTCTAGGACCCTTTACAACCTTAGGCTTCGATACCATATTTGTAGCGACCCAGAGTACCCCCTAGACGTTACATGGTGCTTAGGACTACAAATATCCCCAAGCTAACCGTTGAAATCTATATAATTTGAAACTCTTATGAAAAGTGAGCTAACATATACATATGAATACAGGATTAAACAACTTAAAATCTTATTCTCAACTTGATGGCTTGAAGTCACAAACAAACTCTTTAAAATGAAAGGTACGTAGTCTGATAAGCCTATACTACTAACTAGAGAGACACTGAGATAGACCCCAGTTGACCCGGATAAAATCTGAATTCAAGTAACTAAAGTAACTTTCATCAAGAGCTAAGGATCTAATGAGTTGGATCTCAAACTATGAGGACTCACCAAATGTCAGGATGCTGGAAGTGTTGCCCGTGATAAATCATGCTGCTGGAAACGAGCACCAG
The DNA here is from genome assembly GCA_030864225.1 of Capsicum baccatum var. pendulum. Classification (NCBI taxonomy): domain Eukaryota; kingdom Viridiplantae; phylum Streptophyta; class Magnoliopsida; order Solanales; family Solanaceae; genus Capsicum; species Capsicum baccatum. The sequence continues at coordinate 169,620,197 of CM061557.1, read as the reverse complement.
AACCTATATTATAAGACAATGTAGCACATAGACGTATGTATGCGGGTCAGTACTTTGCAATATATTGAGTATATAGGGGTGAATGCATAAGTAAAACAGAAATTGATTTTATACATATCTAATTTCAAACCATGCATGCTAAGTGTAGAGGACTCACCTTGGACTTGAGTAAATCTGACAACTGTATTATCTTAAAATATGAGTGATAATGCATACAAAATAAACTTAGTGAGTCATTACACTTAGTTTCTAAAATCTTTGCTTTTAGTCTTTCTTGTGGGAGTTTCTTCTAATCAATACAAACCATGTGAGTTATCATGGAGTCCAACGTCTTACTCACGTTGGGGAGATTTGTTCTACCCTTACCATAGGAATAGAAACTTAACTTAAGTGATCTCTAAACTTCATCCATATTGGAAAAAGAAACTCTCTGGCGAGGTCCCTTAAACCTGCGGTGGCTCATAGTTTTTAGGAATTAGGATGCTCTAAACCCACATTTATTTCTCAATGCTAAATACTACTCTCAAAAATATACTTATGTGCTCATACTTATGAAATCCACCTTAAAATAGCATATGGGTTTGTAAAATGAAAATCAACTATGCTTCTTTTACTCAAATCATGCTCATGGGGTAAAGTTGTAGATTTCAAATCTTAAAAGTTTTTGTCAGATCAAAAGTAAACTTTAACCAAGTTGTAACACTTGTAAATTAAACTTATAAGCTTAAACTTCTTGGGACTCAACAACTTGTACTTAAGTCTTGAAATTCACAAATTCTTTCATAGAAACTTATAGCAAAATATTTAGCTCAATACTCAATTTGGAATCTTTTACCCATAACAAGATCCTTCATATTAACCTGTATGTCTCACCCGTAATAGAATTATTTTAAGATATTAACCTACTTTTTATAGATCTTTGGTACATATTTTTTATGAATCATTGTATGGTATTATTTTAAGACATTTTTAATCTATGTTCTCCCCTATTACAGAACTGCTTGAGAACTTTGTGAGCATAATACATATGTGCATGTACTCTCATTGCTACCTTAATATATAGTTATGAGGCTAGTTTAAACTATGAGTGTGAGTGACCAAATATCAACGCCATTTTTGTCCTCTTGAAAACTTAATGCATGTTAGAGTTCATAAAAATTTCTTTTGCAGCTTCGTAGGATTTGAAACCCTTTTAAGTCATCTCTTAACTATATATTCAATTTGATTTAACCATAAAGAAAATAGTGAAACTTGTTATTTTGGGGGACAAAGTATATTGATTAGTACTTTCTTTGCTCTATGTTTTACATGTATAGTTACTTGTTTATTTGCCTCACATTTTCTTTTAAACTAGTCTTAAGTTTGATAATTTCAAAGCATGATTCATAAGCTAACAATATGCCAATATAAGGGCATTTACTACTTGCAAAGAAGTTGTAAACACCTAGTTCTCCTATGGTATATATTGTGCACTTTGTACTGTAATTCTATAGTAATCTCAAGTAACATTTGGACTCTATAGAAATGGTTAATTCTTTCCCAATGTAATACTCGAATTGGTATGTGTGCTCGCCTATTTATTACTTATCCTTCTTTTGATTAGTTAAGAATTAAGAGAAGACATAATCTCACTTCCTTTGAATATTTACATGTACACTGGAGTGACATCACTTAGATTTCAACCCTGATGGAGTTAAGGAGTCAATGCATGAAGCAAAGATCAAATGTAGTCGTCACCCTATCGAGGGTCAGGTGCGTTTTAAGAAATTTTGACAAAAGGGACAGGTTATATCTGACTTCTCATATGAAGCACATATAAATTTATTAAAATATAAAACACCTCGTTACTCCCTTCCTTTCTTATTTCATATGTCATTATTTTAAACGTCTCAAGAACTTGACAACTTTTACTACTATACTATAGCAACATACTTTGATACAATTTATAGATTACGCCTACATATTTTGATTCACATGACTTATAATTTTTTTTTTATTTAGTACTCTTAAATATGTTTCTTTAAGAATTTCTTTTGTCTTGTCTTAAGGCATTTAAGAGTGTCGATATAGAAATTGGAATAGAGGGAGTAACAAAGTATTGAGCTCGTTATAGCCTTGTCATGCCCTAATCCCACTCACATTCTCTCTTATCGTCTTTTACTTTATTTATGTATTATTGAATTACTTATTTACTTTTATTAGCCCCTTACATTAATTCATCATCAAAATTAAGGTGATATATATATTACTAACAAGTTTTGCGTTACTTGTAGTTTCTCCTTACTTTGTCGTGAGTTTAATTTATAGCTTATCATCCTACAATTTTGTCCTCATGCTAAAAAGAAAGGGAGCTTGCTAGAATCCATAATTCGAGGAAGATGAAGATTACAAGAATTATGGTATTTACATTTATTATTTGCATGTCACAAAAGGTCAGTCTCGTATCTCTTGTATTTTTTTATTCTTTGTATGATATGTACACTAGTTGAAGCTTTTATTATTATCATAATCACTTAGTCATTATTAAGTTAATAAAAAATAATTGACCTTTATTTATCATGTAGAATCCCTACGTAAAATAAGAATTTGGTCGGGAACCATATTTGTGGACCACAAGAGATGCCTAACATCTTTATTTTGAGGTAATTTAAAACCTTATTCGAATTTTTGGTGAACTAGACTAAATAACAAAATAGGTTCGTAGTTGGACTAGAATGGTGTCCTATCACACCTTAATTTGTTAGGTGGAGACACTTCACTCTTAAACAATCTCAAAAAGAGTTGTCACATCAAATCTCACTTTTCATGATAAAAATAAGGTGCAACAGAATGTACATTATAGATCTTGATCGTAAAATCTGCATTGCGGATGGTATCAAATTAATGAAATTCCTTGTTCTCATGCAATTGCAGCTTTGGAAAATAGAAATATAGATGACTTTGGTCCTTACTGCTCAGATTACTACAGGCCAAATTCTATAGTTAGTACATATGAAATTCCTATTATTCTGATGTCATATATGAAGTATTGGCATGTCCCTAGATTTATAGAAGATGAAACAATATTACCTCCAAAATATAGATGACCACTAAGAAGGCCAAAGAAAGAGAGGTGTAAGAAATCAAGTGAATCTCTTGCATCAAGCTCAAACTATTGTGGTAGATGTGGTCGTGCGGGTCACAATAGATACACCTATGATTTGTTTCAAAGGAGACTTGAATACAATTGTTTTTGATACATATCATGAACCACTGATGTTGGCTCGTTCTTTTAACTTTCATTAGTTTGAATATAGTTTAACTTTCAGTAAACAATGTTCATTATCATGTAATGATTGCAGAATATGTTTAAACTTGTTTGTTTAATTGTTAATCTTATTTAGTTATTAATTTGAATACTTTTACATTTTATAAAAATATTTGAATTTTTAACAGATTACAGATTATTCATCATACATAACTCTCATACATAACATATTATTAATCATACATAACTTGTGATGGATTAGTTATAGCACCTGATGTATACGAGTTATTACATAAACTGCATAAGATTTATTATGAATCATACTCACATACTCATAGTCCTCTTATCATATGTTATGAAACAGTCTCATACATAACAAACATTCATCATTATATAGCATACTCTTATACAAAATAGATTTTTCATAATACATAACTTGTGATGTATTAGATGTAGTATCTGATGTATATGAGTTATTACATAATTTGCATAAGGTTCATTATGAAGCACACTGTATGTATAATAGTCCTTTTATCATATGTTATTAAGAACACTCTTATACCTAACATGAATTTATCATTATGAAGCATACTCTCATACAAAGCAATATTTTCTATCATAAATAACTTGTGATGTATTAGATGCAACACTGTTAAATATGATAAAACAATGTACATTGCATTTTAATTACATGAGCTATAATTAAAACAACATATCTCAAAAAATGGTTGTATAACCATATTCTAAACTGAGTTATATGTACATTTTGATTTAGCAAAGCACACAGACTTACACAACAATATAGAATAATTTAAATATTAAAGAGATTTAAACATTCTTACGACTGACAAAACAAAAAAACAAAGACAAAAAATAGTTGAAACCTAAAAACTATGGATGATCATGTCTTTAACATTCATTCTAAAAATAATGCAGTAAAAAGTGTTCAGCATGAAGGTAAACTTCTGCACTATTCTAAGCTGACAACCGTTGCTTCGTCAAGCAGTGGAACATAGCTTGTCCTGGATCACGGAGGATCATAACTGTTGCTAATGTATCCTTCATTAGCCTTGATCACTCCATAATTCCATAGTAAGGTAGCATAGCATAATCGATGAGTTTGTGCGTCAAGCCGAGCTGAAGGTACTGTCAGCCCTTCACTTAAGTACTCCGCATACCCTTCACTTAAGTACTCCGCATACCCGACTAAGAAAACCCCACAGTGTCTAAATTCAAAGAAAATTTTTATTAGTTAACAAAACATACAAAAAATCTAAATATTATACATTATACATATATAATAAATAGTAGTCGCACTTACAAACTAGCACACTCTTGTTGGGTAATGTTTTTCACATACTCAACAACAAATAGGTGTTGGTTGATAATTTGAGTGCGGTGACTCATTTTATATTTGTACGCATAAAGGTTTGCCCAGTCAATACATTATATTTTTTCAAGAAATCCACTATCAGAAAAGTAAGGTGGCAACATCACTGCTAACTTGTGAATTTCAGGGGATGGGTCTCTATTTTTGGAAGTGGAGAATGAGTCGTACACCTGTATGAGTCTTTTCTTCAGTACAATAATTGCCAGCACCCAATGAAATTCTCCACCATAATTAACAAAAATATACACCTCATCAACCATACGCTAAGGCAATCCCGTAGGAATACTGAGTCTATTTATTGTGTTGGTTATTGATTCCTCGTTTCTTATAACAACACATAATTCTATGTAATATTCCTGCATAGAATTCTGCATATATGAAGCATCTGGATAACACCTATGATATGTTCTCTCAATATATGATTTGAAGAAGCAATCTGTTGTTGTGTATCTGTATTCTTGACCTAAATACTACTTTAACTTCTTTCTCAAATGGTAGAAGACACGTCTATATGCTACACATAAAAAATAAATATCAGTAATCCCAAAAAGTATAAAGATAAAAGAGTAAATACATAATTACACCCTTGATCTTGTCCAAGATTTGCAAAAAGACATCTAAACTTTCACTTCGACCTATTACCTTATGATTCTTCTTTATTTCATAGCAAACATATCATTTTGACCCTCTGCGTGTATACACGCGCCATTGGCACATGAAAGGGCTCGAATTTGACTTTTTTGACCAATTAAAAGCTTCCACGTGTAAAATAATTGATATATAATTTGTATTCTTTTTTTAAAAAAATAAATAAATATTTATTTATTTTTTAAAATTATCCCCCCCTCTCCGCCCCCCAATCTATCCACCCTTTCTTCTTCAACTCAATTCACCATTAAATCTCCTCTATTGAAGCTTTTTTTAAAAAAATCATTCATTAAAGATCCATTTTACAATTAAATCATATCATTTAACTACCCACCATTTCTTCTTCAACACAATGTCTTCTTCAACACCATTAAAGCTCTTTAACACAATGTCACCATTAAAGCTCCCCCATTGAAGCTTCTTTTAAAAAAAATCATATCATTAAAACTCCATTTTCAGTTAAATCATATCATTTAACTATCTTTAAAACTCAATTCAATCATAAAACTCTCAATTCAATCATAAAACCATTTTTTGAAGTGATTTAAAAAAATAAATAGGAATGCTGACAGAATGGGGGGTTAGAGGGAGATGCTGATGGGGTGGGGGTGTTGTACGGGGGGTGGGGGAGATGAATAGGGGTAGGGGTAGAGGGGAACTACTGGACGCAGGGGGAGGGAGGCGAATAATAGTTTCTGGATGGGTGTGGGGTGAGGAAAGAGGGGGTGGGATGTTAAATTAAATAAAAAGGAAAATTTTATTTTTAAAAAAATTAAACATATTTAACACGTAGAAGCACCTAATTGGTGCATGTGTTCACTCTCTTTGTTATGACTGAGATTCAACGAAAAATGGTGTGTTTGCAACGAAATAAAAAAGAATCGTGGGGTAATAGGTTGAATTCAAAGTTTAGGTATCTTTTTGAAAATCTCGGCCAACATCAGGGGGGTAATTATATATTTACTCAAGATAAAACATGCAAAATATTAAGCAAAACCCAAACATGTACAATTTCTTAAGATTGTGGGATTTGATTGTAAGTAGACTTAAAATCATATGTTAAAAACAAATAAATATATAAATAAATATCGTACTCTAAACATAGCATACTTACTATATGGTAATTCCATACATGTATGTTTTCAGTTCTTCCATCAATAGTTTTGTGTATACAATAACAATGATTATGTATAAGGTCAACATAATCATGGTTATTTGTGTATCATGTTGTAATATACATAGCTGGATATCTATGATGGGAAAAAGGACACAATACGTAAACATGCCCTTTAACTTGACCTTAGATCACATCTATGACCTCCAACTTTGGGTGTGCGCAAGTAGAAACTTAAACTTGTATAAAGTTAAACATGTATACATATATGTCCCCTGCGGCGTTCTACGAGGCCAATTCTTTTCCTGCATGACATCCTATGTGTATTATGCCACATAAGATGTGTGTGCCTACTTGTTCAACTTTATACAAGTTTAAGTGCCTATTTGTACATATCTAAAGTTAAAGGTCATAGATGTGATTTGAAGCCAAGATAAAGAATACGTTTATGTATTATGCCCAAAAAAACAGCAGGTAACCATAGCCTTATACATAACAGTTTTATGCGTAAGGACACTATGCTAATGTATAAGGTTAACATAATCATGGTTACTTATGTATTATGCTATAATATACATAACTTGATATGTATAAAGTTAACAAGAAAATCCAGGTAACCATAGGCTTATACATAAATAAAAAAACAACCCCGTTCATTTTATTAAAAAAAAACAAAAAACAACAGGTAACTTTTCATTTTAAAAAAAATATGCTATATTCATTTTATTAATTATATCAGCTGACCAGTTCGTAACATGATAAAACTAACATTAAAACTCCGACTATCATACCAAAAGATAAGTACCTCATCGTTCCATCATGTGTTGGGTTGTGACATCGTGTAGAACCAATTTTTGGATTGTGGATGAGTATAACAAAATTCAGCTTCAGAAAATCAAGGCCTAAACAATTAGCTTGATAGTGATTATTCTTCTATTTTTTATACCAGTGATTGTGTATAAATGTTAGTTAAGATTATGTTAATGTACGAATAGTTGTAAAGAAAGAGTCTCATATTTCTTACTTGCCATCAAGATATTTTAATTAACTTTGCCCAATTCATTTCGAGTATATCGATATTAATCCACTCGACAACTATTCAGATATGGCGTACCCATCAAAGGAATACTTCTTCTTCTCTTAGGTATTGGAAATCCCATCGCCTTTTGAACTTACCAAATTTTATTAAGTAGGGTGACTTGAAAAACCTTGACTTCTGTCGTAACCTTATAGCTGGTTGTCTTCATGGAATCCCAATTACAAACTTGTGCATTTAAAAAATCAGGTGGAAACTGACTATCAGGTATCATCCATTGGATTTCGGTCATTGTACTTCGACTAACAATATTCAATGGCTTTGCAGTCGTTGGGGTTGTCATTTTAGTTATCAGTGCATCTATGACATCTTGTACTGATTTTGGTATTGTGCCGTTAAAACCATTCTACAAGATTGGGTTCACAATAAGTTATTTAATTCACAACGAAAATAAAAACAACATCTCAGTCATATACATAACTTGTAATGTATTAGATGTAGTGCCTTATGTATTTGATGAAAAATTACCTTCATGTATATATAGAGTTTCATTATAAAGCACACTCTCATACATAAAGATTTATTTCATCATATGTTATGAAGCTCACTCTCATACATAACATGCATTTATCATTACATACTTTCATACATAACAAAACATTCCTCATACATAAGTTGTGTTGTATTATATATCTTACCTAATGTATATGATGGAAAAAGCTGTTATGTATATTTGTGAGTGTTACATTTAAGTAGCTTAACCATCTATTTATAAGTAGCTTATGTATTACATATTTTTATTCATAACAGAACATTCCTCATATATAATTAGTGATGTATTATGTCTCTTACCTGTATTATATTAGTAGTTTAACCTGATGTATTACATACTTTCATACATAACAAAACATTCCGCATACATAACTAGTGATGGAAAAAGCTGTTATGTATATTTGTGAATGTATTACGTATAAGTAGATTAACCAGCCATCTATAAGTAGCTTATGTATTACGTATAAGTAGCTTAACCTGATATACACTTAACTAGCTATCTACATACTTTACATTGCTCGCGTCTATTTACTATCATATTTACATATAAGTAGCTACTTGAGTTTACCTTTTGTTCGCTATGAAATTTACTTGTTTTTGTATTTTTAGGATTTATCTTGACGCATCCTTAGTAATCAGTTTCAGTAGGTTGAACATCAATGGGTTCACCTGTTGGGAGATCTCCCAATGGACTCCTGCCCCATCATCATCCTACTAATCACCAAAGAAAGTTGTAAATACAGTAAAACCAAATACATATAATTTAAAACAACGTCATTAAAAAATTACCCAACACTTTTGTAGGATTGGAATGTACTTTTTTCCTAATCGTCTGCGCCACCTTCTTCCTTCTTGAAATCGTCTTGTTCTGAATTATCAGCCCCTTTATCAACCTAAATGAACCATATTATCAAAATATTTTTATTTTAATAACTGTTGAAATTTCAAGTTGAGAAATTGTGTTCCGTTGGTTCTTTGTTTTACTTCTGCTTCAAAGCTTGCATTATTTTATCATGTTGGTTTGATAGTAATGTCTATAGATCTTCAATCTTTTTATCAACCTTAATACATACATAAAATCAAAATGAGTAGCAACATTATCTAGTGCATACAAAATGCAAAAGGAAATTTTACTTACATAAGATTGGAGGTATGACTTCATCTCATCTATGTCGAATTTTAACATAAAATTTTCTTGAGGCACGTTGGAAGAGGAATGAAATCTCTTATCTGGCCGGTGCTCTGGAGGCAAAACTGTTTGTCCTTGTTGACCATGTTAAAAATGAATGGCCCTTGTTCTGTTGAGGCATGAGGTATTTTTGAAAAAGACCCTGATACATCCCCTCTTACCTGACCTTGTGTATCTTTTTCATTATCTTTCACCTCAGAAATGTTTTTATCCAACATCATTGTCTTCCTTCTTTTTGAAACTTGTTCAGCTGAAAATCTAAGGAAAATCTTTCGTTGATTAGTATTTCTTGTGGTTGTATTGTACTGAAATCATCAAACTCTTCAGTTATAGAATGAGTTGATGGTTGTTTTTTATCGAGTATCCTTTTCAACTTACGAGCAACCGATGTACTAGGAACAAATATTGGAACTAGATCATATATCTTAATACCCTCCCTAAATAACAAATCAAGCCTCTGAACTTCTTCAAGTGTAGGTCATAAGTGGTTGTAAACAAACTGTGAAAGTATAACGTATATAATAGTATTAAAAACCATATGTATTAGAGAAAAAAATAAGATACCATTTGATGTTAAACTTACTGAACATTCCATCCATAAACTTCTCATATTTAGGCCTCACTCCAACTACTGACCAGTTGAAAATTCTTGGAATGATGTTTTTCTGATGGATAATAATTTTTTTATCAACTTTAAAACAATACTCAAACATCCACACATTCGTTTGTTAAGCCTTGCCTTGGGTTCATTATTGTCTTTTCCCCCTTGTGTATCAGTTTGGATGATAGACTTACTTGTCAAGGTTCACCACGACAAGTGCCATCCATAACCATTAGATTTTGGATCATGACATTGGGCCCTTCCAGCATGGGGAGCTGGACCCATATATCCTGTGGGTGCCTTGAGGATGGACCGAGCTACATAGTTTAGGCTAATGGTTTAAACTCATATGTTCATGACCCTTGTCCCTATCTAGGCATCCTATATATGCGTATATATAATGTTGTGCATGTGGTTTTTGACTGGTTTTTAGCAATGTCATTATTTTAACTCTTTCCCCTGAGTTACATGCCAGTGCTTGCCCCACTGACCATCCCTGGACGTTGCATAATTTTATGATGTAGGGTCTAAGGGCTTTTCTGTTACCTCTGTGCAATGTTAGGTGGTGTGGTGCATCTATGGATTTTATGTGAAGTGGTGAGCCTCCATTTTTTAGAAGGCCCGGTCATTTCACTTATTTTTTTATTTCTTAGTACTTTGGATTCTTTTTGTCATAGTTGGAGGCATACTCCGACTTAGTTGGTATTTCTGGTTTTAGAGGCTTTTGTGGACAATATTGGGAAGATTGGTTGTTTTGTTTTAAATCCTAGATTTCATTTTATTCACCTATCTTTATTATTATTTTTGTTGGCTTCCGTTGTTTCATTTATGGTGATTTTGAGGTAAGGGTAAGGGGGTTATCTTTGGCCCATGGTGGGCTTGAGATTACTCATCACGGCCAGACCCAGGTTTGGGTCATGACAAGAATATTTTGTATGTTATCAACGAACAAAACTTAAATTCTTAGTATAATCTCTAGCTAAATAAAACTTTCCATTTCGATCACTGTATACCTATAGCCTGTACTGTACTATCAAGACTCTTCTATACAATAAGCTAGCTATGTAATGCCTCTATCCATTATCTATCTTTACAGGTGATCTTCCTACCCAGCATCTCCACACACCTGCATTTGCATTATGGTATAATCTACTGAACAACACTGTGTGGTCTAGGAACTCTATTATTCCATAGAGAATTATTTTGGTCTCGCCATATATGATAGATTAGTGCTGTAACCATCGTCCAATTACCATTGCAAATTTGTCCCCAAACCCTTCCCACCTTTGTATTACTAATCTTCATCTTCAACTGCTCAAGTCGTAGATCTAGGCACTACCTGGATAATTGACATATAAATAATACATGATTGATTGTTTCTGAAGTATCATCACACAATAAATACAAAGCATTCTGGCATGGCACAGTCATGGCACAAATGACAGAGACGAGGAAAATCCCAATTTGGCTGGGCGAGTGTCACATCTCCATGATCAAAGAGGAATTCGAAAAAAACTTCTTCTCAATGCACCACTGTAAAGACCCGAGACTACCCCTAGTCGTCACATGGTGCTTACGACCTTGAAGGACCACAAGCTAACCCATGAATGATATCTGCTGTGAGCACTGAATAATAATACTATAATTAATACGGAAAATATGTTGAAATGCCATAAGGTTCAAAACATCTGAAATACTAATAAATAACATCTGATAAAAACTGAACACTATCTGAAAACTAGTCTGAAAAGTCTCTAACTGAATCTGTCTAAAAGTAGAATTGATGGGACAATCCCCCAACTAGCTTCATCTACTGAAAATATGAAATAGTATAATATCCTCGAATGATGAGGACTCATTGCTACATCTACTGCTGCTGGTTGAACATGAATCTACTATGCGTGATCGGGAACCTGAGCATCCAAACCTATGATATGAAACATCATAGCGCAGAAAAGTATGCGTTGGTACGTGAGAATATACTGGTATGCTAGATAAGGTAAGGCTGAATGCAAGGGTTCATATGCATGAGCAATAATTGAAATTAGAATAACTGAACATGAGAGTGCAAGGAGAATTTGAGAATACTGTAAATACTGAGAACGCAATATGTGCATATACACATATATATATATATATAAACTATAACTGTGCTTTTCTTACGTTAAGTATTGAATTATGATAACTGGTTAGCTGTATCTGACAGTCCTAATTCTGTAAAACTGAGCTGAGTTCTGAACTAAAGACTAAAACTGAGATGGAAACTGTGGGAGGTAATCATCTAATTGACATGCCCCAAATCTGAACTGATAGGGGTCTAACCTGTAACCCCAGTTGGAAGGGTGCTAATACCGTACCCCGGGTACTAATACTAGAAAATCAGGATGCCAAGCCTAGCTGACGGGTAACACCTGGGTGGAGCCAAGCCTAATCTGACGGGTAACTCCTAGGAGGTAGTCAAGCCTAGTCTGACGGGTGACTCCTTATCCTACAATGGCTACACAATTCTAGAGTAAAGGGATTTCCACTAACGACTCTGCCTATCTGACGGGGAAGCCATCATCCCTACTCTCGGTCGGTGCTAAATCCTACTTCCAATTGAAAGACACTAAACTGAGTATGCTATACTGGACTGACTAAGATTGAGTTTACTGAGTTTTCCTAAGTTTTGTAATTGCCTGAGTTCTACTAGTTTCGTAATGAACTAAGAGTACTGATTGTGACATGACTGATACTATTCTATAACTGACACTGACCCTAGGTAAACAGCTAAATTGTCGGGTATTAAATACCCCCAGGACTCGATAGCATGAAAAGTAAAGCAAAGCATAATCTTGAATAATATAACAATGTTCACTTGGTCTTAATTCATTCATAGAGACATTTCATCTAAAACTTCTAATGCATTAACTTGTACATGAATGTGATCACATAATAACATGTCATGCCTTCATTAGTCAATTCATATAAGCATTTTAGCAAATACTTGGGGAGCATGAGTATTTCACATGATAATGGTCATCACATAAACATCATGAATACAATACTTAATTGCAAATTCAAGAGTTTAGCATGCAATTCATATAATTCCCCTTAAATACTATTCTATTTTTCACGAATCTTATCATAATCATGGATTGAAAACCAAATAAACATCATATATGCATTAATCACTTTATAAATTTAAGGGTCTATCAAGATAATCACATATTTGTTATACGTGCTATTTAATTTCATAAAACATGCATTTAAATCATGGATTGGAACCCAACTAATATTATAAACATGAATTCAATCTAATTCAAACATGGAAATCATAAATACATCATCTTTGTACTTTGAAAAAGGATTTTTGGACTTCATGGGTGAAAGGGACCCATGAATTAACATCTAACATACCTTAATTTGTGAGATTCTTGAAGTTCTTAAAGTATTTCTTGAGCTTGACATTGATTTCTTAAACTAGGGTTTTGCCCTTTGAGAGAGAATGGTTTGCTTCTTGAAAATATAGTGAATTAGTGAGCAATTTGTGCTCTTTTAGGATTTGATTGCATGTTTAGGTTGACTGGGGGTGATGGAAAAAGATCTTAGTGCCCTAATAATTAAAACTCAGAACAGACTGAAAATCCTGATTTTGTATGCTGGTGCGACACGATGCTATTGAGCGGTGTCACTGGAAACTGATGATTGGGAACTAGGCTGATGGCGCAACACGACGCCATCGCGGTGCCTCACTGGTTGTGAATTTTCCCTTTGGCACGATACGCCATATCCAGAGTTACACTAGAAAGTGATAATTGGGAAAAAGGCTTGTGGTATGATGCGGTGGTATCGCGTTCTCATTGGAAAATGACAAATGCCATTTAGACTGCCTCCGCGATGTGCTGGAGTACCATATGGTACACTGTGTTACTAAAATGGCTCTAACTCTTTGCTTGGGTGTCGGATTTGGGCGAATTTGGTATTGATGGAAAGCTTATTCAATTTCCCACGTAATGAAAAGTCAAAATCTTGAAAATTACACATGTATAAAAATGTATTCATCTTTAAAAAAAGTCTTTAATATTCTAGGAATGAATTTTAAGCTAAGAAAAAGTACGAGGTGTTACAACCACCCAACGCACTCTCGTAGTATACATCTTGATGTAAGTCGGGAGCTCTAGAATCCAATAAAACTCACACCCCCTCCCTCATCCCATCTTTTCATCACTGATGATATTATCCTTACTAGTAACATCGCCCCTTCCAGCTGTTAAACTATCCGTGATCACCTTGATCTTCTCACATCAGTTTCAGGCCAATCCATAAATTATCTTAAAACTTGAATTTTTTCTCTGTATCTACCTCACCGACCGATAACGCCCTTGTTTTAAATTCCTTCAATATCCGCGAAGGCACTCTCTTTGGAAAATATCTCAGATTTTCTATTGCACAAGGTCGTATTAAAATTAGCAGTTTCCAGTTCCTTCTGGACTCCGTTCGGCTATGCCTAGTGGGTTGGAAAGCTAAACACCCGACCCTAGCAGGGCGACTCACTATTATCCGCACCACCTTGAATACAATACCAAACCATGAGATATAATTCCATAACATTCCTGTTAGCATAATTAATACCCTGGAACGCTGTGAATGCCACTTCTTATGGGACTCTACCTAATAATGCAAAGGCTTCACCTTCTAAAATGAGACCAAGTTACCCAAGTCAAAGCCAATGGAGGCTTAGGAATCCAACGCCTGCGGCCTAATAATGATTTACTTCTCGCTGCTACTTCTTGGAGACTATTCCAGAACCCGCAATCTCTCTGGTCATCTTTCCTACTTTCTCTCTACTATGCCTCATTCAGTTACCTAAGACCAACTACCCCATTTATAAGTTGGAAATATCTTCCTAAAGGATGGAATATATTCCAGCTGGGTCTTGTTTGGCATATCCGAACTGGAATCAATATCAGATTCTGGACTGACCCTTGGATCGGGCCTAAAATCCACCTCTAATCTTTTATTTCAGGACTTCTTAGGTCCATTGATGACCAACTGACAGTCGAATCTCACCTTCACAACTAAACATATCTCTCCTTTGATCCACCGCCTCAGATTCGACACTTATTAACACTCATTACATCTCCCAAAATCCCAATAATGATAAGGGTTATGACCAGATCATTTGGGGCCTCATTCCTACAGGTAGATTCACGGTTAGATCATGTTATCATGCTCTTACTCAAACTCCCTTCCCCCCATACTTTTATACCTGGATTTGGAAACTTAAGCTTCCCCTAAACTTTGCACCTTCCTTTGGCTAATCATTCATCAACGCCTACCAACATCTACGTACCTTCATCACATCAGAATTATCCAATCCTCCTTTTGCACTTCTGCCACTTAGTACCTGAATCCATTGACCATATATTTTTCCACTGTTTTGCTGCCAAACCTCTTTGGCACCAACTTCAACTTCTTCATCAGATTCCATCGTTGCTAGGTTCTACCTCTTCTGCACCATTTACTTGGCTCAACCGTTTACTTTATATGCACCATTTACCTTCTTCTGTGTTAACCATACCACCAACAATCTTCTTTGCCTTCTTGCTTTGGCATCTCTTGTTAACTCGAAATAAAAACACATTTGAAAACACCAAAATCCAGCCTTCGCTGCATGCAATTCTTATGCTTAGCCATGAATTTTACCAAGCGCTACAAATTACCAACTTAACACGCTTTCCCAATAGATATTCTGCACTTCAAGCATTACCCACTATCGATCCTAACACTATGTTCCTCCATACTGATGCTTCCGCTCCCACTACGTCTACTTTGGAGGGTATCAATGGGGTTCTCAGGACCCACTCGGGTGACTGTTATTAGGTTTTGCAGGATGTACTACTGAAACATCCATGGTTATGCAGGAACATTTTGCACTACTCCGAGGGCTCCAGATCACATACTAACATGGATATTTTTCTCTTTGCATTATAGTAGACTCGGTACAGGTATTAGAGATCTTATTCGACCCACTTCCTGTTTACTCACATTTAATTAATGATTGCAAGTCCCTCCTGAAACAACTCCATGATCCTCCTATCTACCACATGTACAGGGAGTTCAGCATTGTAGAAGATAGTTTGGCGCATCAATCACGGAAAGTGATAACATGTTTTGGTTCAAAGCTCCTCTTTTCGTATGTAAACTACTGGACATAGATAGAGAAAGGTTCAGTGTCAATAGGCCTCATCCCACTTCCCCATTTTCCTGCCATCGGTTTGTAATGCAGTAAATCCTGCACCTAGTACTTCTAACAGCTGTATTTGTAATAATGCCTTCAGACACCTCTCTGTATTGTTTTAACATACATTAGTGTTAATCTTGTTTACCAAAAAAAAGTGGCCGCGACTTCTGCAAAGTGGTGAAAAGTTTGGCCTAAATTTTTTTTTTAATTGCATATTGTTATTAGATAAAAAAAAAAGAATTCATGGATGCATCGTTGTGATTAGATAAAAAGAAAAAGAAAAGGAATTCATGGATGAATCATGCATGTGAGAATGGACAAAGACATTGAGCCAATGAAATTTATTTTATCATTAAGAAGAATTCCATAATTTTATATTAATAAAAGGCTAAACCCATCGATAGGCCCTCAAACTTGTCCCGAAAATTCACTTGGGCCCTAAACTAAGACCTGTACCTATCGGACCCCTAAATCCCCCAAATTTTATTTCAATTGAGCATTTTTTTCACAATTAGCAAAATGTATATAGAGAGTGTGTTACACTCGCGTGACGTGGAAAAATGCCCAATAAAAAAAACACATGGCAAAAAATTATATGTGGAATTACTGATTTTTTAAATTTAATTATCTATCTAATAGTATTTTTTAATTAAAAAAATTTCACTCCCACTCCTCAATCGTCATATTCTTCACCCCACCCCACCCCCTCCGTCGTCTTCCATTTTCTTTACGTCACCCCACCCTCCTCCGTCGTCTTCCCTCACACACACACATACATCATCTTTACCACCACCACCACCACCTCACCCTATGCCTTCATCTTTACCGGATCAATCTAGCCATCCAATTTGCTCCAACGAATAATAGCCGCGTTATCGTCTTCACCGGACCAATCTAGCTGGTGAATTTGCTTCGGCGAACAATAGCGAATTCCCTAGAACGCATAACAAGATTAGAAATCAAAATCACTAAAGAAATTTTTTTTTTCAATTGTACTGTTAAGCAAATGAGACCTCAAGATTATTACTTCCATAAAACAATCAAGAATTGGATTAAACCCACACACCAAAAGAAAAAAAAATTCATAATTCAAAAATACAAATAATTCAAGTTAATACTCCCATAAAACAATCAAGAATTGGATTAAACCCCAGAAATTGATAAATTTTAAACACTCCAAAAAAAATAAAAAATCCATAATCCATAATCCAAAAAATTATAAAATCGACTGATAATGATTTCTATTAAGGTTGTTATTTTTGTAGTGACGCACTATTTTTTTCGGTGGCACGCCATGTCGTTCAGTGGTGAATAAGAAGGAACAATGGAATTACTAATCAAATAAAAACAAAGTTGATTGACCAAAAAATACTTTGCTCATATTTACTCATACAATATACCTCTTCCATTTCGTTTGAGAAAGGAAAAATTGAAAAGAAAAAGAAGAAGAGTTAAAACGAGGAAGAAGATAGAAGTAGGAATAGAGAAAAGATAAGAATGCCATGAAAGAATTTTATTTTTTTTAAATATATTTTTATGTTAGGTTTTATTATTTTGTTGATGTGTCACCTTTTTAATTGGCTTTGTAAATCAATTTTTTGGCTTCACGCGCGTCTGGAATGTGTAATGCACTTATGGTGCCATGTCAGCAAAAAGTGCCCAATTAAATCAAAATTGAGAGGGTTTAGGGGCCTGATAGGTACAGACCTTAGTTGAGGGGTTTAAGTGAATTTTCATAACAAGTTTGAGGGGCTATCGATGGATTTGACCTTAATAAAATGAATGGTCCTTATTTTCTTGAAATCACATTGATGATGACGCAACATCCCTAATGCACCATTTTTTTAAAAAATAATTCTTTTGGTTTATTGTTAATTAATGAACCATGATGCTTGATTCATTATTTTTTTTCTTTTTCACTACTATTTATTAAAACCTAGATGTCGATAGCCCGTATTAGCACCAACCCAATATATGTTATTTTTTAATATTAATTTATGTGATACAAATAGAATTTAGATAATCAATATTAAAATAATTTAAATTTTTAATTATTGTAATTTTTAATACTTTTTCTTCTATTCAATTTAAGTGACACTGGTATAATTTAAAGAATCATCCAAATATTTTATATTTTATATTTTTTTAAGCTGTTAATTATTTGATTTATAATATTTTTTTTACATATTTTTACAATAATATGAATACTCTCTCCGTCCCAGTTTATGTGGCACAAATAAAATCTTGACAGTTAATTAATTTTTTTTTATATATATATATATATATATATTAAATTCTTAATTATTGTGATTTACAATAATTTTATCTCATTTTCAAATAATATATATTATTTTACGTCTTTCTTTGTTCAATCCCAATATATGTACACTAATATAATTTCGATGGTCAACTAAATTTATATGTTGACAAATCATTTTTCGTCTATTTTATTTTTTTATGAAATATTATTAAATTTTTAATTCTTAAATAACCATAATAATTAATCGGGGGTGATAATTATAAAATAACGATTGAAGTAGTCAAACAAACATGTCTTAAATGACTTATAATAACCAATTAGAATTGATAAAAAAATACTTATGAAAAAAATTTAAGTGAGTCTCATATAAGTTGTCAAGTTAATTTAGAACATCAATAGTTAATTTAATATTTTATATCTATTTTACCCCATTTATTAAATATTATTATTTTTTTAATACTTGGATGATATATAATAATTAATTAGAGATGATATATTAAAATTACGGTTGAAGCAAGTGAAACAGACATGTTATAAATATTTATTTTACATTTTTTATTAAATATTATTATTTTTTTAATATGTAAATTACTTATAATAATTAATTAGAGTATTTTAAGCTATTAATTATTATGATTTATAATACTCTATAATTTTTTAGATAATATGTGTTACTTTTGTCGTTTAAATTTATGTGACACTGATAGAATTTGAAGAGTCCAACAAATTTTCTTAATATAATTTTTAGATTGTTGTATTGTTTTTCAATTAGAATTTGAAGAGTCCACAAATTCTTTTAATAAAATTTATAGATTTTTGTACTGTTTTAAAATATTTTAAGTTATTAATTGTTGAATTTATAATAGTTTTACATAATCTTTAGATAATATATGCTACTCTATCTATTTCAATTCACGTGGATAGATAGAATTTAGAGAGTCAACCAAATTCTTATATATAATTTCTACATATTTTAAGTTGTTAATTATTTTGATTTATAATGCTTTCTACTAATTTTCAAATAATATATGTTACTATCTCTGTTCTAATTTATGTGAGTGCACTACTATTTAGCGAATTAATCAAATTTCTTATATGCTATTAAATATTCTAAGTTGTTAATTATTGAAATTTATGATACTTTTTATGTCATTTTCAAACAATATATGTTACTAACTATGTCTCAATTTATGCAACGCAGATAGAATTTTAAAAGTCAACCAAATTTAATAAATTTTAAAAATCTAAATTTGATATAATATTAGAAGAAAATAATATTTTTTTCTTAATTTGCTAAAATAAATAAGTATAAATAAATTTTATTTGTAGTATAAGATCTAAATAAAAAGAAATATATATCATTTATTTAGTTTTAAAATATAATTACAATTATTAATACAAATCATGTTTTGTGTAAAATTACTTAATCATTTTCTTAGTAGTTAAAGATTTTAAAAAGTTCCATGGCCCCACTACATTTAATGACATAGGGACATGAGTTGTAATTTGATAGAAAAAGGTGGGCATTTCATTATGGTATGATTTGTAATTTGATGGAAAAGAATGAGCATTTTATTAAAGTTGTTGCATGAGTACAAATAAAGAAACACAATAGACAACTTAATTCAACCAATTTTATCTTGTAAATTATGATAAAAAATCATAAGGTCCTCAATCTTTTATCCAATGACATTAAGCTGCCATGTTAAAGTCACTTTTCTAATATATAGAAAAAGGTCTTACATTATGTGGGCATATGTCTACACGGTGAACCATAGGTAATCCTTTTAATATGAAATTGATACAAAAACAATGTGGATGAAAAAAATTCAATTAGCAATTGGTGATAAGGGTTCATTCTCATGATTAGCAAGATTAAATAGTAATGAAATATTACATTTATGTGCTGGCTCAGACCATCTTCCCTATCGAATGAATTTAATACAAGTCATAACGTATTTGATCACTAGTTTGATAATTCATATTAACTCTCCTAAACTGAGTAATATATGATTTTATCAATGTAATATATGATTTGATCAATGTAACTAGGGTTTGTTTTTCACTTGACTTAAACTAACAGTAGACTTTCCATTTGAGTTAGGTCTGTAAAAGTACATGAAGTGAATGAACAATCATTATATATGTATTTTTCATGAGTAGTTCTCTAGTTTCATCAATTGACTATATGAGATGCATGAATATATATGTAATGAGGAGTTTAAATTTAACTGTTCAATGTTTATATGACTTTTATGAATGATCTAGTTGAATATTTTTCAATCTCAGATTCTATATGTCTCCTTTTACCCTCTTAGCACTATTTTGGGTCAAAATAAGCTTGAGAGCCATAAATTTATTGAGAAAGGTTCTACTTCTAAATCTAAAGGTGAAAAGAAAAAGAAAAAGACTCACAATACTAAGAACGCTGTAGCTCTAACTGGTGGTGTGAAAAAGCCTACCGACAAGTGTTTTCATTGCAAGATGTTAGGCAAATGGAAGACATATTTTTTAGTTTTCCTAGACAAGTGGAAAAACAAGCTAGATTCACTTTCAGTTGTCATTGAAACGTGTTTAACGGCTATTTCTATCATATCATAGTATGTAGATTAAGAAGCCACTGATCATATCTGCACTACTTTAAAGGGGTTTCAATAAAAACAAAAGCTAAATAAAGGTGAAGTTAGTATTTTTCAAGCTGATGATTCAGCAGCTCCAACTTTAGCATTAGGAAGTATTAGTATTTCGTTTGGTACTGGTAGAGTTTTAATTTTAAAAGATGCATTATATGCACCCATTGTTAGAAAAAAATTGATTTCAGTTTCTAGAGCGTTGAAATATGGTTATGATACTAATTTTTCTAATAACTGTTGTGTTATTATCTATAATAAATATTTTATCTCTGTCAGTACATTGATTGATGGTCTTTTATTATTAATATCTCTCCTGAACTGCAAAAAACTATTGAATTAAATAATGTTAAACTTTCAAGTAAAAGAAAATGTTCTTCTAAATTTAATAAGACTTATTTATGACATTTGCATCTGTCACATAAATCTAGATAGAATTTCAAGGTTGGTTTGGGATGGAACTTTAGGTTCATTAAAAGTGGAGGCACTACCAATAGGTGAATCCTATTTAGAAGAAAAAGTGAGTAAGAAACCTTTTACCTCCAAAGAAATAGAGCAAATGATAAATTAAAGTTGATTCATTGTGATTTGTGTGGCCTAATGAAAATTCAAGCGAGTGATGGTTATGAGTATTTCATGACTCTCACTGATGATTTCTCAAAATACGGATATGTTTATTTGTTGCACCATAAGTTTGAATACTTTGAGAAATTTTAAAAATTTAAGACAGAAATGGAGAAGCGACATGAGAAATTTATCAAGCCCTACAATTTAATTATAGTGGAGAATATCTCTCCAATGAGTTCATTATTTACTTATCTAAACAAGGAATGACGTTTCAAATGTCTATACCTAGGACTCCATAATAGAATAGTGTAGCACAAAAAAGAAATAAGTCTCTCTTAGAAATTGTTAAATCTACGTTACTTTGCTTTGCCTTGTTTGTTTTGGGGTTATGTACTAGAAACTGCAAACTATATTTTGAACTTAGTTCCTTCCAAGTCGGTACCAGTGACACCCATAAAACTATGGACTAGGCATAAATCTAGTCTAAAATATATTCAAATTTGGGAATGTAGCACATGTGCTGAAAGGGAAAATAGAAAGTTGGAGCTAAGATTAGAAGTATGTGTTTTTATTGGGTTGTAATGACCCTCCCTATCATTTCTCTCATTTTCCTACATTCTTAGTGTTTAAATCTTTCTTAACTGTTCCAAGTTATCTAGACTTGTTGGGACTGACAGTTCAGTTTTCAGCCATTTCATGTGAGGATTTTATTAATACTAAATTAGTTGTAAAATCTTTAAATTGAATTAGTATTTGGTAAGAATATACAGTTAATTACCTTTATAAAGTATTTTGATATTTATATAATTCTTTAGTTATGGTATATCTATATTACTTTATAATAGTTTTATAACTTATTAATATTTAAGCAGAGATAGTGAATCTAGATATGTTAAAATATTATTATTATATAATAGAGATTTTATCAAATATAATTTACTGTTAGTTATGATATATTCAAAATATGATATTTATTTTACCACGAACCTGATACGAGTACGACTTCGTAGATGGATATTTTTTGACCATGTCAAAGGCAACAGAGAGAAGGCCCGAGCTTAAGTGTAAATGAAGCCCAAAACCGCTCCTATGTATGCACTCTATGGGCGGCCCTTTGGAGACCTTTCATTAAAGGGGCACTTTTATCATTTTAGTCTTATTTTGTGATGTAATATAAGTAGACCAACGTAGGGTTTTTGAGAGTTAGTTGATTATTTTTGAGACTTTAAAATTGTAACACTTAAAAGTTCTCTCTAAGTCTTGAGAGGAACTCCAAAATCGAAACTAGGGCTAGGCAAGTGAAGATTCACTTGTGTTTGCATTGTTGGCTTAATACGTTGGTGTTTAGATGAGGTAACATCCCTCTTGTGTCAATGTAGGAGTTAGTTTTATGTTGTGTGCATTGTTAAAGGTCCAAAAGTGGAATAGGCTCTTGGGTTTTTAAGATTATACCTACATTTGCCTAGCTATCTATCCTGTATCTTGTTGTTTCCATCCATTTCTTGTTGTGTTAATGTAACCCGTGAGTTTATTGTTGTTGTAATATTGTTGTTCTTTCCTTGTTTTGCTAATTTAGTTTGGTGGTTGGATGGAAATTAGGTGTCAAATACCACATTACATTGTGTTCTTGTTGTTGATCTTCAATTTGAGGGTCACTCAAAGAGGTCCTCGGTTCTCTTGAACTTGTAGAATATTTTGGGTGTTTGTTTTCGTGTGTTATTGGTTGTTCTTGTATCATTTGGTATCAGAGCATGGCTTGATATTTTTCCCATAAGGTCAATCTTGGGCTCTCTTGGTCAAATATATAAAAAAAAGAGTTGAAGTTATTCTTGTTCTCGGCCGAGAGTTGGTGTTGTTGTTGCATCTTGGCCGAGGCTTGTTTGGTGTCTAGATCTCGTAATTATTTTGTTTGTATAGTGTGTTTCTTGTGTTGGTTTCTTTCTCACCAACACAAAGGAGTCTAGATCTAAAGTTGAGCTTAAAAATGATGATATTGTTGATGTGAACTTAAAGGTGGCCAAATATTGTAGTTGTTGTTCTTGGTCGTATGGATGTTGTTGATGTGTTCTTGAAAAAAAGTTGTTGTTGTGTTATTATTTTTCTTTATCTCATCTTATTTCTTGACCACTAAAATGTGTAAAATAGATCCAAAAAGGTGTAAGACCAAGTTGTAAAGTTTGTTTGTGAGAAGACTTGAGCCATCACTTCCTAGACTTGACATTAAATTTTTCAACTACTATCCTTAAATCAAGGAGCCTTGTTTGGTGGAACTAGTACAAGTCAAGATCATACTTTTTGAGATTAAACTTGCAAAGGACTCAAGACTTATACTTTTCCTCCAAAACCAATTATCTTCCATTCCAAATTGTGTGGAGATTGAAATTTCAAATTTGTGACAAAAGTTGTGTGGGATCGAGACCAATTGCATGCTGCTACATCATCCTAATTACTGTTCATCTTCAACATTAAGCTCAAATTTGGATTTTTTTAGTTTCTAATTACTGATTCTTGGTTTCATTAGTTGATCCTAGAAATAATTAACAAACTAGTAAGCTCCTACTAGATTGTCAATTAGTCCTTGTATCTATTGTTCGTGTCTACGTTTCTTTTGTGCTTTTGTCTTTTTTACAATCGTAGTACTTCTTGATTCAAGTTTGAACATTACTTACTTGAGTTAATCTATTCTGACTAAGGAGTATACTTACTCTTCAACTCACCACGAGTTACAAGCCGACTTGCAAACATTTGTGACATCAAGTGTGAGACCACAATGTGAGTGAGGGAATAGTGAGGTTGTTTGAACTAACATGTGTTAGTTTTGTAGGTTTTGTATTTTATTGTTGTGTGTGACATTGTGGACTGATTTGGTGACTTGTTGGACCATAACTTGAAAGATTAATTCCGATACAATCACCATGGAACCCGAGGCTTCAAATCCCTAAATAATGGACACTAGTGCCATCAATCTCATTTTGGCTCGCCTTGAATCTATGTCCTGAGATGTGGCTAGGTTGAATGTGGGTCTTGAGAAATTAGATACGGATGTGGCATCAATTAGTGGGAGATTTGAACGTGTTGAAAGTCAAAGGAGTCGACCATCCACCCCTCAAAACATTTCCCCAACCATTACTCCCGAAGCCTTGCACCAAATATTCTACCCACCGAGACAACCATCCAACGGTCCAAACCAAATACCATTATACTCCCTAACCCGAGACCATGAGAGACCAATCCATCCATCACTTTCCCAAGTTCAACAACAAGGACTTGGAACCTAAATGCCACCCCAAAACCCAAACCCTCATAACCAAACTCCACTTGACCAGGCCTCACTATCTACCGAATCTAATCCCGCCACTACAAGCTCCAATTAACCCAAATAGACCTATCCAACATGAGGCGCATGGGCTATTTGATCATGCTTACATGAGAGAGGAAGAGGTATGGGGTAGACATGTTGATCCAAGGGAAGTTTATTGTAATTACCCAAGTCTGTACCCTTGATGCTACACAGTGCTAGCGACCCCGAAGGACCACTAGCAAACCCATGACTGGTACCTGCTATGAGCACTGAATAACAATAACATTGCAATACTAATATTACTGAAATAAATATGGAAATGAGGCTAAAGTCTCCATAAAGTTCACAAATAAAAACAAATACTGAATACTGATAACTAAATATCTATTTGAAATACTCTAGTCTAAAAGCCTCTAACTGTCTGATCGTGGATTTATGGTACAAGTCCCCAACTAACTCTAACTACTGAACTACTGATAACTGAAAGTAATACTTGGTCCTCAAACTATGAAGACTCACAGTAGATCTGCTACTGATAATCTAGGATGTTAAGTACTATCAGAAGCCCATACATCTGAACCTATGAGATAAGACATCGTAGCATAAAAAAAAGTATGCATCAGTACTTTGAATGTACTGGCATGCTAAGTGAGGAAGGCTGTTATGTGTGAGTTCATATGCATGAATAATAACTGGCTGAGTAACTGAACATAGCTGAATGAGAGTACATGTATGAATACATAAACTGTAACTGAGGTCATGATAACGCTGATACTGAGGTATAAATATTGAATTACTGTTATCTGAGTTTACTGATACTATATTATAGATAACTGAGTTACTGCATCTGATACTCCTAATTTTGTAGAATTGATCTAAGTTTTATACTGAGCTGAGTGACTATATCTGACAGTCATGAGTCTATAGAACTAAACTGAGTTCTATACTGAGACTGAAACTGAAACTGTGGGAGGTAATTATCTAACCGACATACCCCAAATAAGATAACTGAGTTGGGGTCCAACCTGTGACTCCAGTTAGAAGGGTGCTAATACCATGCCACAGGTACTAATATCTGCTGTAGAGTCAGTAATATCTAACGAGTGACCCCTGATATCAGTCCTAAACTAGTGGGGTGGTCCATGAGTATATCAGTCCTATCTAATAGGTGACATCTTGTAACCTACATTGGTTACGTATTTTTAGAACTTAAGGATTGTTTCTAGAGACCTAGTCCTAGCTAACGGGTGAGACCCCATCCCTAGTCACACTCGGTGTTGAATCGTACTCCCAAATGAAAGATACTAAACTAAGTATACTGAGCAGAACTGGACTGATACTTGAGATTACTAAGTTTTCCTGAGTTTTGTAACTGACTGAGTTCTACGGAGTTCTATAACTGGCAGAGTTCTACTAAGTTCTGTAATTGGCCGAGTTCTGTAACTGACATTGGCTCTAGGTACATAGCTAAATTATCAGGTATTAAATACCCCCAAGACATGATAGCATGAAAAGTAAAACATAACACGATCATAAAGGCATAACAATACTTGCTTGCTAACAATGCACTTATTTAGACACTCTATCAAACACTTGATATACATGATCTTGTGTATGAATGGAATCACATATTAACATGTCATGTTTTCACTAGTCAAATCACATAAGCATTTTATCAAACACTTGTAATGCAATAACTTATACATGAATGGGGAATACACGTTAGCATGCTATAATGGCATTTTCTCATTCTCATAGATAATTTATCAAACACATGAGAAGCATACTTGGTTTATTAAATTATAAACACTTAGGGTTAATATGGTTACAACAATCAACTTGCAAATTGAAGGGTTTATCATGAATATCATGTAATTCAACACATACTAGAATTAATTTTTGAAAATTATAATTTAAATCATGGATTCAAACCCAACAAATAACATGAACATGAATTCAATTCGACCAAATCATGGAAATCATAAATCTGAGATCTTTCGTATTTAAAAAAAAGGGTTTTTGGACTTCATGGGTGAAAGGAACCCATGAATGAACACCTAACATACCTTGGTGCTTGAATTCATGAATATTAATGGTGCATTTCTTGGATATTGATCTTGACTTTGATGGGTTAGAGTTTGTTTCTTGAGAGAATTTGAGAAAAAGTGAGTATATTTTGCTTATTGAGGGCTGAATTTCGTGTTTTAGGGGCTGATTATGGGTGGGAGAAAAACCCAAATACCCCTGAGAATGTGAAATTTTAATGACTAAAAATAGACTTAGTGATCCACAGTCGCGTCGATGGGGTCGACGCGATGGCCGACGCGCCGCGTCGAGTCTGCATCGGTTCACTGGAAATTGCACTGGGAGCTAGGAAAAAATATTTATCAATGCAATAGTCGATGCGGCGTGTCGAGACCGCATCGATCCACTGGTTTGTACTCCCAAACTTTATTCAAATAACGTCAGGAAAATCCAAAACTTGTCTGGAGACATCTATTGATATACCTTATCATGGATCAACCCAAAAAATTAATATTTAAAGGTCATATAGATCTTGAAATAAGATTACCAACTTATTAAGGCTACAATAATTCTAATTATGGACACTTAGCTGAAATTTCCAAGTCTGGGACCTCTTTTCAAGCTTTAATGGATTGAGTTAAGCTTAGAATTTTATGGGGTCTTACAATATCTCCCCCTTGGGAGAATTCGTCCTTGAATACGACTGATTATGCTGAGAAATACTGATGGACTGAGTTTATACACTGATCATGCATATCTGATGCATGGAATACATAATTGAAAGTACTGATAAGATAAGTTTCCAAACTGAATATGCATATCTGATGCATGAGTACATGAATGAACTGATTCGTGATTACATGAATGGATATGGATACCAAGTTTATAACTGTAACTAAACATGAAACTAAGCCAATCTAAGGAAGATTGTTACCTTAAGCTGAGAATACTGATGAACCTGAGATTATTTATTAAACATGCATGAACGGGGACATGAGAACATAACTGAGCTTGAAACATGATACATGAACTGAATATCATGAACTGAATTGATCCCCTGAATAGATGGCTTATGACTGAGATCAAAACTTGAGGTCCACATATGAGTACCCACTACTCTAAATTAGATTCGTTATGTGAAGAGAAGATGAAAGGTTTAGGTCATGAAAGCTCGGGGGTTATAGTGCATCTCCCCCTTGGGACATTATGTTCCTTAAAGAATGCTGACTTTGCTGAGATATTAAGGAAAAGATGAGACGATGCACGGGGCACCTACGAACTAAATCGTGACTGAATATCTGAGATCTAAAATTGAGGCATGATACTTGAATTGGGATAAACTCGTAACTACTAGGATGCTCTATCTTGAAATAGTCATATTCATGAAATTTCAGATAGTAAGACTGGGTGGAAATATGGGAAAAATCGTACGAACTAATTCGCTTGACTGCTAAACTGAATTCCTGGCTTTATGGACTATCTCTTACTGAAAACTTATACTCAACTGGAGTATTTCCTATCACTCTTCCTATAAAGTTCTATGACTTTCTGGAGCAAGGAAATCTTGGCATGGTCTGATTAAGACATCTGAATAATAAATCACGTCATGGCTATAATTCCATAATATAGGGCGAGCCCTACAAAACATCATCTAAGATAGAGTTACAAAGCCTTATGCACTGCAACTATAAATTTTCACGCTTAGACATATTTATTGAATACTCTCTCAACTATACCCTCCACCTTAGTACAATACTTCACATGAGACTGCTAAAAATATTCACATGGGCACTGAGCACGAATGCGTAAACATACTAACTTATTTGATTAACTGGATAACTAATAGCTGAATACTGGTCATTTAAGATTGAACTGTACTTAACCTGCACAAATGGACTGAAATTGTAGAGTACTATGCATCTGAGGTAAGGACTGACTGAGTAACATGAGATAACTGAGCATGAATTTGTGAAAATTATAGTTTTTGAGAATGCAAGACCAAGCGTATAACATGATTCTGAAATAGTTAGTAATCTGAAGTACTGAAATACTGATAACTGAATAACTGATAACTGTACGCTATGGTCAAGCAACCCTGAAACTGAACTGAGGTTGTGACCGAGACTGTAACTAAGATGATAACTAAGAATGTAACTGAGGCTGTAACAGAGACTTAACTAAGACTGAATACTAAACTAAGCACACTGTAAAGCATGATTACATGAGTCATGAGCTGCATGACCTGATTTTGAAGTTTTTGTTTTTATGGAACATGATTCGTAACACTGAGCAAACTAGAACTCCTTATACTAGGAACTATAAGCGTACATGATTTTTGATAATGTGTATGAATATGAGCTATGATCATAGAGTTGAAATGTAAGGCATGAGTAGATATCGTGATAGCTAAAGTACAAAACTTTGGACTAAGGTAAGGACGGGTTGGGCATCAGCCTCTCCCACTACTTTTCTACCCATACTGACATTACTACTAAAATCTGAAGTCTTGAATTTTTGAGATATCATAACTGGATAGTTCCTGTATACCTGTCGGGCTATGATAGACTAACCCACTAGGGTAGAGACTGAGAAAGGTTCTGGTAAGGTTTTTCGTGTGACTTTGAAATCGACTGCTATGTAAGGAGTTATAAAAGTAGATAAACTCCTGGATCTAATATGACAAAATATGTAAATGAAAGATTTGTAATATACCAGTGACCATATTAGGAGAATTTTCCTGATTTTGTCTGGGGTGAAGTGCATAGAACCTGTTTGGGAGTTGCCCACTTGTGGCATTGGAAGTGGCACCCTGCTGATTCGAGCGACTGAACTAAGCTGAAGGATAATTATACTGACCCTGTTGGCATAAATCTTTTCCCCTCTGAGCCATTACCCTACACTCCCGTATCCTGTGGCCTGACTTACCACATCCAAAACACACATCGCTACCTGCTCTACACACACCTAGGTAATTTCTACCACATTGTTCACAAAATGGGTGGGTACGACCACTGCTCACACTCCCCTAGGTTTTGGAGCCTGGTGCCCCACCATGACTGTCATTCCTGAACTTTGGTACTGACGTACTAGTTGAGAATAGAGCTAGAACTAAAGATTTTGGATAAAACTAGGAATGGTTACCACCTTTTAACTTAAGCTGAGTCAAATTAAAACTACCTATTCTAGCTCTCTTGTTCTCTCTCTCCTTCTTAAGCTTCTGCTCCTCAGTATGTTGAGCATGGAACATAAGCCTAGATATATCAATCTCCTTAATCAACATCGCAGTTCTACACTCTTTAACCACACTATCTAACACCCCAGACATGAACTTGCTCATTCTGGACCTACTATCTGCTACTATATGGGGAGCATACTTAGCTAGCTGGATAAAATTAAGGGAATACTCTTTCACACTCATACTGCCTTGCCTGATATTGATGAACTTTAACACCTTGGCTTCTCTCAGCTCAAAGGGAAAGAATCTATCTAGAAAAGCAATAGCAAACTCTTCCCATATTATGGGCTCTGCATTTGTGCCCCTGTCTACCTTCCACTGCTTAAACCACGTATAAGATACATTTTGTAGTTGATAGGAAGCTAACTCAGCACTTTTACTAGAAGTTACTCCCATGATATCTGTGACTTTTTGAACCTGATTGAGGAACTCCTGTGGATCCTCTTCTGACTTAGATCCTGAGAATATGAGAGGATTCATTCAAGTGAAGTCCCAAATCCAAGATCCAGTAGTATTAGCCGCTGGTTTGGCCTAAAAAACAGTTGGCCATTTATTCTGAGTTGCTATAAAATTAGCTAGAGCAGTGAATGCAGCTCTGAATTCTACATAGAAGACATTCTCATCCAGGGAATCTGCCTGAATGGGCAGAGATGCTGACTGATTTCCAGTTCTTCTTCCATTAGTATTTTTGGGAGGTATGTTCTATGACCAGAAGGAAGAAAAGGATAAGATTGAGAATTTATCTTGAGGTCATGCTCGCTCGTATGACATGAATACTGAAAGAAAGGAAACTTTTCCTAAAAACATCTCGTAGCCTATCTATAAGTGTGGCATGCTACATACCCATGCACAAGACTCTACTTGATTCGGCTTTCAGACTTTTTATGAATTTATAGAACCTTAGGCTTTAATACCAAGTTTGTAATACCCTGAGTCTGTACCTTGGACGCTACACCGTGCTAGCGACCCCGAAAGACTACTAGCTAACCTATGACTTGTACCTGCTGAGATCACTAAATAATAATAACACTGCAATACAAATATTACTAAAATAAATGCGGAAATTAGGCTAAAGTCACCATAAAGTTCACAACTGAAAACAAATACTGAATACTAATAACAGAATATCTGTCTGAAATACTCTACTTTGAAAACCTCTAATTGTCTGATCATGGAGTTGATGGGACAAGTCCCCAACTAACTCCGACTACTGAACTACTGATACCTAAAAGTAATACTCTGTCCTTTAACTATGAATACTCACCACTAAATTTGCTGTTGATAATCTGGGCTGCTAAGTACGATCAGGGGCTCGTGCATCTGAACCTATGATATAAGATATCATAGCGCAAAAGCAAAGTATGTATGAGTAATTTGAATGTACTGTTATGCTAAGTAAGGTAGGCTATTATACATGGGTTCCTATGCATGAACAATAATTGGATGAGTAACATAAACATAGCTAAATGAGAGTACATGCATGAATACATAAACTGTACCTAAGGTCATGATAACACTAGATACTGAGTTATAAATACTGATTTACTGATATCTGAGTTTAATGATACTGTATTATTGATAACTGAGTTACTATATCTGGCAGTCCTGATTCTGTAGAACTGATCTGAGTTCTACATTGAGATGAGTGACTGTATCTGACAGTCATGAATCTGTAGAACTGAACTGAGTTCTATACTAATACTGAAACTAAAACTGTGAGAGGTAATCATCTAACCGACATACCCCAAATAAGATAATTGAGTTGGGGTCCAACCTGTGATTCCAGTTGGAAAGGTGCTAATACCGTGCCACGGGTACTAACATCTGCTGTGGAGACAATCCTATCTAATGGGTGACCCCTGAGATCAGTCCTAAACTAGCGAGTGATCCGTGAGTATGTCAGTACTATCTAATAAGTGCCATATCATAACCTATACTGGCTATGTAGTTTTAAAACATAGGGATCGCTTCTAGGAACCCAGTCCTAGCTAATAGGTGAGACCCTATCCCTAGGCTTACTTGGTGCTGAATACTACTCCTAACTGAAAGATACTCAACTGAGTATACTGAGCAGGACTGGACTGATACTTGAGATTACTGAGTTTTCCTGAGTTCTGTAACTGATTGAGTTCTACTGAGTGATGTAACTGACTGAGTTCTACTGAGTTTTGTAACTGACACTGACTCTAGGTACATAGCTAAATTGTCAGGTATTAAATACCCTCAGGACTGGATAGCATGAAAAGTAAAACATAACACGATTATAAAGCATAACAATACTTGCTTGCTAACAATGCACTCATTTAGACACTCTGTCAAACACTTGAAATATATGATCTTATACATGAATGGAATCACATATTAACGTGTTATATTTTCACTAGTCAAATCACATAAGTATTTTATCATACACTTGTAATGCAATAACTTGTACATGAATGGGGAATACACATTAGCATGCTATAATGGCATTATCTCATTCTCATGGACAATTTATTAAACACATGGGAAGTATACTTGGTTCATTAAATCATAAACACTTAGGGTTAACATGGTTACAACAATCAACTTGCAAATTGAAGGGTTTATCATGAATATCATATAATTTAACACATACTAGAATCAATTGTTGGAACTTGTAATTTAAATCATGGATTCAAACCCAACAATAACATGAACATGAATTCAATTCAACCAAATTATGGAAATCATAAATCTAAGATCTTGTGTATCTAAAAAACGAGTTTCTTGGACTTCATGGGCCAAAGGAACCCATGAATGAACACTAACATACCTTGGTGCTTGCATTTGTGAATATTGATGGTGAATTTCTTGGATTTTGATCTTGACTTTGATGGGTTAGGGTTTGTGTCTTGAGAGAATTTGAGAGAAAGTGAGTGTATTTTACCTATTGAGGGCTAAATTTCATGTTTTAAGGGCTGATTAAGGGTGGTAAAAAGACCCAAATACCCCTAAGGTTGTGGAATCTTAATGACTAAAAACTGACTTAGTGACGTGCAGATCGATGCATCGCATCGATAGGGTCAATGCGATGGCCAATGCGCTGCATTGAGTTCATGTTGGTTCGCTAGAAATTGCACTGGGTCTTGGGAAAAAGTATTTATCAATGCAATAGTCGATGTGGCGCATCAAGATCGCGTCGATCCACTAGTTTGGACTCTAAAACTTTATTCAAACAAGGTCCAAAAAATCCAAAACTTGTTCGGGACACCTACTGACATTCCTTATCATAGATGAACCCAAAGAATTGATATTTAAGGGTCGTATGGATCGTGAAATAAGATTACCAACTTTTGAAGGCTAAAATAATTTTAAGTATGGATACTTAGCTGAAATTTCTAAGTCTGGGACCTTTATTCAAGCTTTAACAGACTGAGTTAAGCTTAGAATTTTGTGGGGTCTTACATTCATGGCCAGGAAGGAAGAGCTGGTCATTGGAACCAATAAGGGAACCAAAACTGTGAAGTAGGGCTAAATATCATCAAAATGGGGCTTCCAATCTTCAAGGGTGAGAGTGAACCCGAAGAGTTTCTTGCATGGGAATCCGCATGTGAGAAGGTCTTCTAAGTCAATGATCTTACTGAGGAGAAGAAGAGTTTCTATGCAATTTCTCACTTTGAGGGTTATACTACTACATGGTGTGAGTATGTTAAGCGTTTTGGCAATGTTTTGGTTGAGGGGCAACCCCCTTCTTGGTTTCGGCTAAGGTACCCCATGAGACAAAGGTACCTACCTGAAAGATATTATCAAGAGCTCCTTATAAGTTGTATAACTTGAGAAAAGGAAACAAAAGCATCCTGGCTTACTATGATGAGTTCCAACTACTCATTTTGAAACTTGATCATAGAGGGGAACAAGTGTGTCACGACATCATCCGATTCAAGGTGGGGTTAAATAGAGATATTGCTTCATGTTTGATACTTCATAAGTTTTACACCCTTGATTCCATCTTCCAAGCCACATTGGAAATTGAAAGAGAGTTGTGGGAGAGACCGGGGTCCAAGTTCAAAGTCCAATCACTCTCGGGTTGGTACCATGACAAGAATGATTCATCCAAGGTGGAGCAACCTGAGTCCAACGCTATCCAAGCCGAGAACAAGGCTCACCAAAGGCACCCTCCAAGAAATGAAGGTAAACCACATTCCTTTTATAATTCTAAGGTATTTTAATCTTTTAAATTCCAAGGTTAGGGACAAAAAGCTAGTGAGTGTTTGAATAGGAGAAATGTGATTCTAAGGAAGGGAAATTATTTTTCCTTGGGAAGGTGGTGGGACTTGAACTGAAGGAGATTAATGATCAATCTTAAGATGGAGAGGGGGTCGAGCTCGAGAATACAAAGGAAAAAAAAGAGGAAGATACTTTTCCATATGATGGTAAGCTTGAAGTGCCATTCTTTATAGTGAGAAAAGCCATACTTAGTAAGGTTTTGGGAGATCCTGGTCAAAGGGAAAACCTTTCTAACACCAAATGCCTTATTAAGGGGGTTGTGTGTTCTATGCTTATTGATGGAGGTAGTTGCGTAAATATTTGTAGTAGTACCTTGGTTGATGTTTTGAGGCTGGCCACTATCCGTCATTCCAGCCCATACAACCTCCAATGGTTAAATGAGTACGGGGAGCTAAAGGTAAACCAACAACGATAAATGGTGATACGATTCAAGGTAGACAACTACTTTGACGAGGTGTTGTGTGATGTTATTCCTATAAAAGTATGCTACCTATTATTGGGAAGAAAATGGAAATATGATTGAGCTACCATGCATGATGGTCGAGCCAATAGCTACCATGGCTGAAGGTATATACTCCACCCTCTCTCACCAATACAAGTGGTCAAAGTTAGTCAACAAGTAAGAGAGTTGGAGAAAAAGAGGAAGAATGAGACAAAGGAAAATTCGGAGAGTGGGAGTAGAGGAGAAGGAGGGGGAACCAAGGAGAAAAGAGACAAGGGGTCCTCACTTTTGAGACTTACCCTCAGGAATTCTTTATTTCTCACTAATGTAGGTACTGACATTTTGCGTAGTTCCTCATTTTTTTGTGTAGGTGCATGATCATGTTCTTCTTAAAGGGGAAACTGAGCAGACTTCTCATCCACACATTCTTAATGATCTTAATAAGCCCTTGGCTAACCATCCAAGCTTTGGGACAAAAAATGAGGAGGTGATTCTATGGATAAGTTGCGAGGTTGATGAAGCCGTGAGTTTGAGGTCAAACTCCTTTCAAGGTACAGAGGATGATATGAGTACAACCTCATAGATGGAAAATTTTTGAGCATGTCAAAGGCAACCGAGAGAAGGCCCGACCTTAAGTGTAAATGAAACCCAAATCCGCCCCTATGTATGTACTCCATTGGCGGCCCTTTAGAGCCCTTTCATTAAAAGGGAATTTTTTTCATTTTAGTCTTATTTTGTGATGTGATATAAATAGATCAACTTAGGGTTTTTGAGAGTTAGTTGATTATTTTTGAGACTTGAAACTTGTAATACTTAAAAATTCTCTCTAAGTCTTGAGAGGAACTCCAAAACCGAAACTAGGGCTAGGCAAGTAAAGATTCACTTGTGTTTGCATTGTTGGCTTGATACATTGGTGTTTAGAGGAGGTAACATCCCTTTTGTGTCAACTTAGGATTTAGGTTTATGTTGTGTGTGGTGTTAAAGGTCCGAGAGTGGAATAGACTTTTGGGTTTTTAAGATTATACCTATATTTGTCTAGCTATGTATCTTGTATCTTGTTGTTTCCATCAGTTTCTTGTTGTGTTAATGTAACCCGTGAGCTTATTTTTATTGTAATATTATTATTCTCGTCTTGTGTTGCTAATTTAGTTTAGTGGTTGGCTGGAAATTAGGTGTTAAACACCATCATACATTGTGTTCTTATTATTCATCTTGAATCCGAGAGGGGTTACTCAAAGGGGTCCTCGGTTCTCTTGAACTTGTGGACTATTTTGGATGTTTGTTTTTGTGTGTTATTAGTCATTCTTGTATCAGTACCTATGCAAAACTTGAGTAGATAGGTAACATAATGAAATGGTTTAGTAGTGAGGTGTCACCATATAGCCATGTGAGACCTTGGCAAAAATGGGTTGGTAACTAATTGATAGGTAATTATGATATTAAATAGGTGACATCAATTGCCTATATGATAAGGAATAATTGGGTGAACTCGATCTCATTTTCTTGATGGTCAAAGATGTTATTATAAATATGTGTGTGTGTATGAAAGAGAGAGACTATTATTATAATTGATCTCTATATTTTTTTCACTACACAATTACTAGGTAGTTGCTACATATATCCCTTTAACAAATTGAATGAGAATTTTCAAGTGTTTCAACTGGTGTGGAACTTTTTTATTAAAAAAAAAATTAATTTTCTGCATCAAGTTATTCAATATCGGATTCTAAAAGAGTGTTATTCGAAGGCTTATCGAAGGAAAACTTTAGCTTTGGCATTCAGGTAGGCTAGGCTTACCCTATCTATATAGATTGGGATTATGTATAGTTTTAGTATACTATTATTCTAGTTTTGGGCAGGTAGCTCGGGTATTGTTTCAAATATTGTATTCCTTATTTATCCAGTTAGGGCCCCATTTTAGTAGATTTTAATCCCTTTATCCCTTAGTATGGTGTAATGTTTATGTACTTAGGGAATGACATTAAGCTTGGAAACCTTGAATTCCTCATATTTAGCTATGTTATGGATATATTTACTTTAATGCATTTCTGTTATGGTTCAAGGCCATCATATACTTTATTTTTGTCATTTATTATAAATTTTGGCACCACTTTAGCATTGGTCACGGTATGGTTTGGATTTTAATTTTTATAGTTAAGTATGGTTACTATGAGTTTCGGTTTGAGTACAATATCTTAGTATATCATATATTTTGCCGCTTGTTATTACCCACTATTTTTAATTTGAACACTGTGTATGGTATCTTATTATTATCTAATAGTTTGAGCCCCATGTCTGGCCTTTCATTACGACTCATTGGTACTGGTTCAAGGACAATACATATCTGGATGTCTACTATGGTTACTTGGGATTGGTTTAGTTACAGACTATTTATGCTTTTCTTTAAAATTACTTATTGTGTGTCCCATCGACTTATGAGGGCACCTTTGGATTAATTATCTTTTTTCAATGTACCCAGAAGATTTATTAGGCCCAGTTAGGTTATGTTTGATTTGTCTTCTCATTACTGTATTATTTATCGGGCTAAATTGCTTTTACTTTCACCTTTATTACATTTGTGTAGCTCGATAGTTGTTTACCTTTTTATCCCTATCTACTATTGACTTAGACTACCCCTTTACATTTTAGTTATCCTTTTCCTATATTGAGCTCAGACAACCGATGATGCCTACTGAGTACCCATTTCTTTGGTACTCATACTATACTTCTTCATTTTTTTCCTGATGTAGATTTGAGTACTAGCAATCGACGCTGATGTGATTTATCTTTTCCAACATTGATTCAGAGTAGGGTGTGCTTGCTGTTGCCCAAGGCTGGTCCTCCTCTATCTATTCCAATTTAGTCTTTTGTACTTGATACTGCTTTGTACGTATCGTGTATATTTTGGATACTGCCTAGTACTCTGAGTATATTTAGTAGTGGCTCTAAGACTGACCTTACCTGGTCTTAGTAGGGATTTATTTGTATTTTTTGGTCCTCTTCTTTCTCTTATTTATTTATATATTTTACATATTGTTATTTTGTTTCTGCTTATTATTACTATTGTTATCATTTCTATCTAGTCTTCTATGGCTTCTGCTTGTTAGGTTGTTACCTATTATCTCGGGCTTTGGCATTGCTTATCTACTGGTGGGATGAGGTAGGATCCATAATGACTTGAGAAATTGGGCTGTAGCAGTTTGGTATTAGAGCCTAGGTTTGACTGGTATTATTGGAACTAGAGATGATGTTTAGTAGTGTCCCATTGATCGATAAAGAGATATATGTATCCTATCTTCAGGATACTAAGGAGCATTTCTAGGAAAAGTTCTCATTTTTAATCCATTTTTGTGCATTGCGGCTGAGTTGGTTTTTAATGTTTATTGGTTTATTCTTTATATATATGGCTAGGATGCAAGGTACGGGAGCCGAGGATTAGGACCCCAAGACAACTGCTAGAGTTTTGGTTAGAGGATGAGGTCTACCTAGAGTTGGGGACAAGATAGAGCAGCAACCCCAGTTTGTGATTAGGACAGGGATCCAACACATGATCTTGTCATAACTTATAAGCTTTAGACAGCTCTAGGTATTTTGTCACCACAATATTAGGTGGGCCAGGGGGCAGCATAGGCTCCACCCAAGTTGACATCTTTTTTAGTCTTTTCGGATAAATTGGTACATTTGGGTTAGTTGGTGGTTCACTAACTGAGTGAGCTCAGTCGATAGCATATGTTGGTATTGATTTAGGGGAACAACCTATAGCAATGATGCCTTGGGCAGTGGTTCCACTATTATCGATAGTCTAACATCTAGTAGTAGCCTAACTAGTAATGTCCGCAAAGGAGTAAAAGATATTGGGATGATTCTAAGATTGACTCCACCTAGGTTTGTTGGGGCCTTAGGAGAGGATGCGTATGAGTTCTTGTCTAGTTTAAAGGAGAGGTTACTGAATTTGGAGTTGGTCGAGTCACGTGAAGTGGACTTTATTACTTATTAGCTAGACATAGTATCAAGGAGGTGGTGAAGAGGTTATCTTAATTCTAGGCCAGCTAGATCTCCACTGATGACTTGGACTCGGTTCTTCGAGGTTTTCTTGGGGAAGTATATGCTTCATAGCATGCACGAGCATCTTCAGTATGAGTCTTCTGCTTTGTGTTAGGGTTTTATGTCTGTGGCTAAGTATGAGCCGAGATATCATGAGTTATCCAGGTATGCCACCATGATTCTGCCTATGGAGTATGAGCGAATGTTATGCTTTGTTAGGGGATTGATATTATAGCTTTGTAGGGATACGCAGAGTTTGGTGACTTCAGGGAAGTGTTTTTATAATATAGCTGAGTATATTCATTTTATAGAGGAGATGGATCGTGAGGCCTAAGGGGGCAACAATAACAGACCTATTCTGGGGCATTTACAATGGGAACCACAATAATTCATAATTTATAGGCTTAGGGTTTTAAGGTAGGGACCCCTAATAATAACCTTATCAGCATCAGGATCAGCCTAGTAGGCTAGTTCAGGCATTACTTCATATATCAAACAAGGGTCATCCCCATTATAGTAGTTCTAGTGGTCAGACTAGTAATCAACCTCAAAGGGATATTAAGTCAAGTTCATTGAGTCAGGGTGTTTATTTTAAATATTTTAGACTTCTAGACAGAGCAAGGTGCCCAAGGCATGTTATGACTGCGGGGTTGTTGGTCACTTCAACCATGAATGTTGCAGTGTGGGATGATTGAGCCTTCAGTTCAGACTACCCAATTGATTAGATCAGTGTCAGTGCTAGCTAAGGGTGGTGCACAGGGTCATAGATGTGGTCCCTAAGTTCCAAAGGTATCCGTAGAGATATATGAAAGGTGGTCAAATAGGCACCTAGTCTAGTAGTGAACATGGTCATTTGTATATTGTACCGGGTAGACTAGAGAGTAAGACCATGGATGTTGTGATCACTAGTATGATTTTTATGTTCCATCAGCCTGTTCCTACATTGTTTGGTCTTGGTTCCATATTTTTATATGTTTTTGCTTATTATACAATGTAGTTGGGTTTGTGTTTGGAGACTTTTATCTGTACCATTACTTGT
The DNA here is from genome assembly GCA_030864225.1 of Capsicum baccatum var. pendulum. NCBI lineage: Eukaryota > Viridiplantae > Streptophyta > Magnoliopsida > Solanales > Solanaceae > Capsicum > Capsicum baccatum. The sequence goes on along the minus strand of CM061557.1, from coordinate 169,580,403 downwards.
AGCTACCCCCTTGGGTGATTCCTTAGTAGTGGATTGGGTACATTAATTTGGTCTAGTGGTTATTTGGGAGTTTAGTACTCGAGTTGATCTCATTATGTTAGATATGGTATATTTCAACGTGATTCTATACATGGATTGGTTATATCCTTACCATGAAGTTTTGTATTATTTTACTTAGATTGTTACCTTGGCCATTCCCAGCGTACCCTCAATTATGTGGCAAGGTTCTGTTAGCCGTGCACCGATAGAGATTATTTCTTACATTCAAGATATAAGAATGATATTGAGTGCTTGCGAGTCATTTCTTTCTCATGTTCAGGATGTTATTATTGAGTCTCCATTGCTTGACTCGGTTCCTATTGTCCGTGATTTCTCAATGTTTTTCCTGTCGACCTACCTGACCTTCATCCTGAGTATTATATAGAGTTTATTATTGACCTTGATTCAGGAACCCAACCTATTTCTATTTCTCTTTATCGTATGGCTTTTACTGAGCTAAATAAGTTGAATAATCAACTTCTAGATCTTCTAGAAATGGTTTTATCAGACGGACTGTGTCACTATGGGGTGCTCCAGTTTTGTTTTTGAAGAAGAAAGATAGATTTATGCGTGTACGTATCGACTACGAGTAGTTGAATAAGGTGATCATGAAGAATAAATATCCTATGCCCCGTATTGATGATTTGTTTGACTAGTTTCAGGGTGATACAATATTTTTAAGATAGATTTAAGGTTTGGTTACAATTAGTTGAGAGTTAGGGATACAGACATCCCTAAGACAGTGTTTAGGACTCATTACGATCATTATAAGTTTTTGGTGATGTATTTTGGGTTATCTAATGCCCCAATAACTTTCATGGATCTAATAAATCATGTGTTTATGCTGTATTTGAACTCCTTCTATAACGCCTCGGAAGTACCCCCTGGACGTCACACGATGCTCAGGAGTACGAATAGCCTTAAGCTAACCCATGATACCTTCTTAACTTGAAACTAACCTGAGAAATGAACTAACACGTATAGAAACTGAAGGTAAACGATCTCATATCTTAATAAAAGTCTTTAACTTGGAAATATTTAAACAAACAATGTGTAGTTAAAATATAAACAGTCTGACAAACCTTTATTCATGACTAGAGAGCCACTGGGACAGACCCTAGCTGACTCAAACCTAACTAGAAATCACATAACTAAAATACTTTCAACAATGAATAGATATCTGAGAAACTGGGTCCTCAGGCTATGAGGACTCACCAAAAGTCAAGATTTAGGTGATGATGCCCATAGTCAATTGCGCTTCCAGAAAAAAGCACAAAAACCTACATTATAAGACAATGTAGCACATAGACATATATATAGGTCAGTACCTCTAGAATGTACTGATTATGTGGGGGTGAATGCATAAGTAAAACAATAACTCAATATACATAAAAACATTCAAATAATGCAGGCTAAGTGTAAATGACTCACCTTGAACTTGAATAAAACAAAGGCTGCAAGTTCATAAACATAAATAATAAAGCATAAGAATAAACCATGTGAGCCATAACACTTGGTTTATAAAAACTTTACTTTTATTCTTTCTTATGGGAGATTCTTCTAACCCACATAAGCTATGCGAGCTACCACAGAGTCCAACGTCTTACCCATGTTGGGGAGATCTATTCTATCCTTGCAATCAGGATAGAACCTTAACTTAAATAATCACTGAACTTCATCCATATTGGGAAAAAACTTGACCTATAGTGGCTCGTAGTTTCTAGGGATTTAGGATATGCTCATCCTCATTCCCTTCTCAGTGCTAAATACTATCCTCGAATACTTATTTGCACATACTTTAAGAAATTCATCTTAAAATAGCATTAGGGTTTATAGAATCAAAACCAATTATGCTTCTCTTGACTTTAAATCATAATCAAGATGAACAAATGTGTATTTCATATCTTATCTTAGTATCAAAGGATCAAGCTTTTCTTTAAATTATGTCTTATAACTTATCAATGAATCTTAAGAGCATCGTCTTCTTGTAAACTCAATGCTTGTACGAAGAACCTAGAATTCATGATTAAATTCATAGAAATTAATGAAAAAACTTCATGCTCAATAATCACCTTAAAATCATTCAACAATCCCAGTCAAGATAATGAAATTAAAATCACAATATGAATCTTATAGGTTAAAATATGAATATATACAACTCTTGTTGCGCTTCAAGCTTTCAATCTCATGGTAATATTATAATTCAAGAGTATGGCTATTTGGGTATGAATTTGAAACACCTTGGCTTTGGACCCTTTGAAAATTTCTCTAAGTTGAATATTCTAGATATCATATGACTTGTGCATGCTTGTCATATGATGTGGTATAGTTTAGGGGTCTTAACTCATATTTTTAACAGTATGTTCAAGACACTTACTGTCCAAGGTATGATTGAACATCTTACTAGTCATTTGTCGGGGTACTATTGGTATGTTGCTATGTCGTATGGTGCCCTAAGTCTGGTCCAAAGTAGTTTGTCTAGGGTACGAGTTATAAGGTACTTCTCATATGTTAGGATACGAGTTTGTCAGGTGTGGTTGTATGTTGGTTAGCAAAGGGGTCCAAGATGATGATAGGGTATGAGATAAGGGTACCACTCATAACCTAAGGTATGGTTTAGGGGGATGGGTTGTACCCTCCTACGTGCATGTATTGAGCTTTTAAGTTGAAGGTATTTCAGACATTTCCCACCCCAGAACCTTAACATCCCCACTTCTTAAAATATGTTGTGGCCTCTCATAACCTACTATTGAAATATCAAACACTCCAAAAACACTCTCTAAACTCTCTCTTGAAGATTAGGGCTAGGATTCTTCAAAGGTGATCATCTTGAGGCTTAAAAGTCAAATTTCTTCTATAAAATTTCTAGAATAAGGCATGCACTAGTCGGCGTGGGTGTCTTATGATCGGGTAGTTTGAGTCCCTCGAATGAATATATAAAAGAGAGGTTTGAGTCCAACTTACTACATGTATTAATTCTTAAGTCACCTTGATTATGTCGAGAGGTTCGTGTCCCTCATATAGGCTTATACAGATTTAGATATTCTTTGTGTTGTTCGGCTATATACTTTAAGGCTCTTTCAACTAGGGGAGAGCTGGGCCTACTTGCTCTATGACAGTTATGCTACACAACCCAGGTTAATAATTTCTAAAGTTCTTACTAATCTCATTACCTATCCTGGCATGGTATAAAAATATATGTATATGTATATATTTTATTAGTATATGCGTTAATTGATTGGTTCTAAAATGTTGATAGTATTGTATCCTTTTCCTTGAGTTACATGCTCATTCTCCAACCTCTAATCATCTTTGATGCAATATTCCCATGCAATGCAGGTGTTGGTCATAGTACCCTCCTACTCAGTGATTGGACTTGAGATCAACTTGTGTTGACTTGAAGTGGTGAGCTTCCATACTTCGAAAGGCTTTGTTTATATTTTTCATTCTTTTATTTTCATTGGTTAGTCTTGCACATTGGGTTTGGCTATGGTCGAGGGCATGTCCCAACTGGATGTTGTTTTGATTTCGAATAGAGGATTTGTGGAACTACTATGGGTTGGTATAGGTGGTGTCGACAGTGGTTTTAGCCTTGGCATTAGTATTGGTATTGGGGCTGATACCATATGACTTTATTTTATTTGTGATTGTTCAATTTTATTATGGTATGGATATAGATTTGGTTATTATTTTGATTTTGGTTATGGTTGTTGGTTGGCATTGGATGGTTAAACTTGTTTGGGTTGGCCATGGTCATGGACCTATCCCAAAGTCTTTGAGTTGATAGTTACTCTATCTTGTTATATGTTCATAAATCATCGCTCAGGGTATATGATTGGAGGTTAGATTGGGTATCAGGGATGGTTCTCGGGTCCTTGTTATACTTGGGATGTCCATTACAACAAGACCCTGGTTTGGGTTGTGTCAAGGTGGTATCAGAGCTTTAGGTTCATGGTCAATTGGGAGTCCACAAAATAGTATCAAGTAGAGTCTCTTTTAAGGGTGTGTAGTGCGCCACACTCATAAGGAAGAGGCTACAAGACATTTATGAATGTTTCACTTTCTTGTTGTATTATTTTGAGCTATAGAGTCTAAGGTCTTGGATTCTTGTAATTTTTATTTGCTTGTCTGTTAGATCATGCCTCAACGATCTAAAGCTCATAAAAAATCCTCTGTCCCCACTATGGAAAATGTTGATGGAACACACTCTACTCATAGGATCCATACTTGGTCTAGGGGTCCATTCCCTGATTGTTCTAGAACCGATTCCCTCTAGTCTTTCTCAGGCTAATGTGATGAATCCTGAGTTTCTTTAGTTGATCCATATAATTACTCAGTTGGTGTCTTCCCAAGCTGAGTGTGGTGAATCTACTACTCCATCACCTGAGGCCACAAGGGTTGGCATTTCATAAGGTTGAATCCTCTAAATTTTATGGGTGTTTAGGTGAAGGAGGGTCCTCAGGGTTTCCTGGATAAGATGGAAAATATTTTCTGGGTAATGCATACCACGAATGTGGAAAGGGTAAAGTTTTCTTCCTACCAACTAAAGGATGTGGTGTACCAATAGTACGAGAAGTGGGACTGGACAAGGGGTGATGATGATGAGTCATCTCTGTGGGAGGATTTCTCCAATGCATTTTTGGACCTCTTTTTTCCTCAGGAGCTGAGTGAAGCAAAAATAGAGGATTTTGTTAATCTATAATATGGGAGGATGTCGGTCAAGAAGTATGCCTTTAAATTTCACCAGTTGTCTCGATATACTTCGTAGATGGTATCTAATATGAAAGCATATATGAGGAAGTTTGTGGACTATCTTGTGAGTTGATCCTCGAAAGTAAGGCTTTTTTGCTGATCAAGGACACAAATATCTCTAGTTTGGTTATTTACATACAACAAGCAGAGGAAGATAAAAACAAGTAGTTTGAGTTTAGTGAAAAGCAGGGGAAGAAATTTAGGCTTTTTGAGTAGAGTGGGAGAAATGGTGGTAAGTGGCCAAAGAAGACATAGGGGAGTTTTGGTTCTTTCTCCACAGCTAGTGCTCCATACACGAAGCCATCAGGTGATTATCGGGCTTAACATGATAGTGGGTCCCGGACATAGGGTGCCTAATCTCAGGCTAGTGGGGATTAGTGGCTCCATACCACTCTCCTTATAGATTTTGTGGGTGGTTGCACTGTTGATTTTGTGAGAAAGGGATGAACACATATTTCTATTATGGTCAAATTAGTCGCAGTAGTGTGCCTACTATGTTAGGAGGGCTTCTGGGGCTAACAAGGTTCTTGTTGGCTCTTCTTCCACTCCTGCACCAAAAAGTGCTACTTCTGCATCTGTTTCTGCTTTTGGTATCAACATTGGACGGAATCATTTATATTCTTTTTCTCTCGCCAGGCTTCTGAGGCATCTCTCGATGTCGTCATAGGTATGTTGAAACATTTCTCCTATGATATGTATTATTTACTTAATCCAAGGTCCACGCTTTCTTAATGACCTCATTTGTGGCTATACATTTTGGTTTTGTCCCTAAATTTATTTTTGATCCTTTTTCTATAACTACCCCGGTTGGTGACTCTATGATTGCTAAAAAATTCTATAGGGTGTGTGTGGCAGTTGTTAGTGGTAGAGAAACTCTTGTGGATTTGATAGAGTTAGATATGGTTGACTTTGATGTGATATTGGAGATGGTTTGGTTGCATTCATTTTATGCTTTCTTAGATTGCCAGACCCATAAGGTCTTGTTCAAATTCCCTAATGAGCCAAGCATTATGTGGGAAAGGGGTTCGTTAGGTCCTAAGGGGAGGTTCTCATATCTTAAAGCCCGAAAGTTGATTTCCAAAGGGTTTTTGTATCATATGGTCTGGGTTAAAGATTTTAACTTGGAAGGTCCTTCTCTAGAATCTATTCCTGTGGTTAGTGAGTTTCCTGAGGTTTTATCCAATGATCTTCATTGTGTACCTCCCGATAGTGATATTAATTTTGGGATTGATCTTGTTTTAGACGCTCATTTTATTTGTATCTTTCCTGATAGAATATCTCTAGCTGAGTTGAAAGAGCATAAGAAGCAATTGAAGAATCTCTTAGATAAAGGTTTTATCTATTCTAGTGTGTCTCCTTGGGGTGTTCCTGTGTTATTTGTGCTTGAGAAGGATGGTTCCCTTCTGATATGCATTGACTATCGTCAGTTAAATTAGATGACCATAAAGAATAAGTATTCTCTTCCTAGGATCGTCGACTTATTTGATCATCTTCAAGGTGCAAAGTGTTTTTTAAGATTGATCTTAGGTTGGTTTATCATCATCCTAAGATTAGGGAAGTGGGTATCCCTAAGTCTGCTTTCAGGACCCGGTATGGTCACTATAAGTTCCTAGTCATGTCTTTTGGATTGACCAATTATCCGATAGTGTTTATGGATTTGATAAGTTAGGTTTTCCGTCAGTTTCTAGATTCGTTTGTCATTTTCTTCATTGATTACATCTTGGTCTATTCAAAGAGTAAGGAGGATGATGTCGATCACCTCCGTGCTATGTTGCAGACCTTGAAGGATCAGTGTTTCTATGCCAAGTTCTCTAAGTGTGAGTTTTGGTTGAAGGCTGTGAATTTTTGAGGTTATGTTATTTCTAGTGAAGGGATCATGGTAGACCTACAAAAAGCTGTGGTGTTTAAGAAGTTGCTTAGATTTGTGACTCTAATCAATAATAGGAGCTTCTTGGGTCTAAACGGTTACTATAAGAGATTTGTGAAAAGTTTTTCGACTATAGCTGCCCCCTTGAATAAGTTGACCCAGAGGAAGGTCAAGTTTTTATAGTCGGATGCGTGTGAGGTTAGCTTTTAAAAGTTGAAGGATAAGTTAACTTTAGCTCAAGTTTTAACACTGCCCGAGGGTAATGATGGTTTTGTAGTGTATTGTGATTCTCTCATGTTTAGCTGGGTTGTGTGTTAATACAACATGGTAGGGTGGTGGCTTATGCTTCTAGGCAGTTGAAAGTTCTCGGTATGTTGGTCCCTACTTGGTTTTGAAAAGAGTTGGTAATGTTTCCTGTGAATTGGATTTTCCTTCTAGTTTGAGCTCTATTCATCCAAATTTCTTTGTCTCTATGTTGATAAAGTGTGTGGGTGATCATTTATTGGTTGTTCCTTTGGAAGGGTTAGTTATTTTGGACTCCTTATCTTGTTAGGTAGTCCCATTTGAGATCTTAGATTATCAAGTTCGTTGGTTTTGGACAAAAGATGTGGCTTCAGTAAAGGTCCTATGGAGGAACCATAAGATTGAAGAGGATACTTGAAAAGATGAAGAGGATATGAAGTCTAAGTAACCATTCCTGTTTTCTGATCTCAGAATTCATGCGGAAGGTATGTGTTCTTTATCATACTTTTGTTTTTAAACTTTGTTAAAGGAAAGGTTGCAACTTTGTTTTCAAACTTAGTTAAAGGTTAGAGTCGAGGAGTTGGTGTGTTAACTTGTGCTTGTTCTTGCCTTACCCGTTATTCGAGGACAAATGATCCAAGTGGGGAGAATTGAAACACCTTGGCTTTGGACCCTTAGAAAATTTCTCTAAGTTGAACATTCTGGACATCATACTACTTGTGTATGCTAGTCGTATGATGTGGTATAGTTTAGGGGTCCTAAGTTGTATATTTAATAGTATGTTCAAAGAAACTTATTGTCCAAGGTACGATTGAACATTCTAGTCATTTGTTGGGGTACCGATGGTATGTTGCTAAGTCGTATGGTGCCCTAAGTCTTGTCAAAGTAATCTGTATAGGGTATGGGTTATACAGTTTTTCTCGTATGTTAGGATATGAGTTAGTTAGGTGTGTTCGTATGTTGGTCAGTATGGGGGTCTAAGATGATGCTATGGTATGAGATAAGGGTACCACTCATACCCTAGGGTACGATTTAAAGGGATAGGTAGTACCCTCCTATGTGCATGTTTTGAGATTTTTAACTGGGGGTATTCCAGATATTTACCACCACAAAACCCTTAAGTCCCCATATCTTAAAACATGTTGTGGCCTCTCATGACCCACTATTGAAAGATAAAACACTCCAAAAATACTCTTTAAACTCTCTCTTGAAGATTGGGGCTAGGGTTCTTCAAAGGTGATCATCTTAAGGCGTAAGAGTTAAGTTTCATCCATGAATCTTCTTGAATAAGGCATTCAACTCTCCCCTCATTGTTAGTTCTCAAATATCATATGTTTTAAAGTGTGATTATGATTCTTAAATGGTGGTTTTGAAAATCAAAATTGAGGGTTTTGTTGCATATGGTTGAGTATTGTTTACTCTTAGTTTAACTTATGTTTATACATGTTTTTGGTGATGGTTTGCACATGTGGGTGTTTATTAATTGTGGTTAACAAACGGGTAATGGGTTACCCTAAGCTTAATGGTCTTTACCTTAAATTTGGCCTTGATAATAGTATGCCCCCAAAGTGTTTGTGTAAATGCCTAAAAGAGTAAAGTAGTCACATGGCAATGATGTTTTGAACTAAGGCATTGGACTAATGAATATAAATGGTTGGCAAATAGTTTTGTGAAGGCCTTATTGGCCATTTAATGATTTAAATGGTAACCTTGGTGGTTTAATTGGTTACATAGGTTTGAGTCCCTAACTTTATATTGATTTATGTCTTCACTTGATAATGGGTTCGAGTCCCTAAACTTTGAAATGAACAAGTGTCTTTGTTAGATGATGGGTTCGATTCCTAAAGTCAATTGAATGAATGGTTGATTGATAATGGTAATGACATATGTCATACTTGCAGGTAGTGTTGGTATGACGATACCAATGAAATGTTTTTGGTAAGTAATTGGTTTAATGGTTGTGTATGTGGAATGATAGTTTTAAATTGGGCTTAATAGTGGGATGTGTAACTGGGCTATAAAAGTGGAGCCCGTAGGACTAACACTGGTAACCTTACTAGCCGGTGTATGTGTCTTATGATCGGGTGGTTTGAGTCTCCTGAATGAATATATAAAAGGGAGGTTCGAGTCCCCCTTACTACATGTATTGGTGCTTAAGTCACCTTCATTATGCCGGGAGGTTCGAGTCCCCCATATAGGCATATACGAGTTTGGATATTCTCTGGTTCACGCTGCTACATACAATGGGGCCCTTCCATCGAGGGGAAAGCTAGGCCCATATAGGCCGTGGGTGCCTTGTTCTATGACGGTCATGCTACACAACCTAGGTTAATAATTTCTAAAGTTCATGCTAATCTCGTTCCCTATCTCGGCATAGGTATATGCATTAATTGATTGGTTTTGAACTGTTGGCACGAATTTGTCCTTATCCTTGAGTTACATGCTAGCGCTCCAACCGCTAACCATCTTCGACGCAGTATCCCCACATAATTCAGGTGTTGGTCATGCTACACTTCCTACTCAATGATTGGACTCGGTATCAACTTGTGTTGACTTGAAGTGGTAAGATTCCATACCCTGGAAGGCTCCATTTTTAGTTTTAGTTCATATGTTCTCATTGGTTAGTCTTGGACATTGATTTTGGCTATAGTTGGGGGCATGTACCGACCAGATGTTGCTTTGATTTCAGATAAAGGCTTTGTGGAACTACTATGGGTTGGTTTAGGTGGTGTCGGTAGTGGTGCCAACCTTGGCATTGGTATTGGTATTGGTATTGGTATTAAGGATGATACCATATGACTTTATTTGATTTATGATTGTTCCATTTTATTATGGTATGGATATGGATTTGGTTATTATTTTAGTTTTTGTTATGGATGTTGCTTGGCATTGGATGGTTAAACTTGTTTGGGTTGGCCATGGTCATAGACCTATCCCAAAGTCATTGAGTTGATAGTTACTCTATCTTGTTATATATTAGGAATTCATCCAACTCAGGGTATATGATTGGAGGTTGGATTGGGTAGCGGGGTTGGTCTCAGTCCTTGTTGGACTTGGGATGCCCAATATGAAAAGGCCCTAGTTCGGGTCATGTTAGAACCCTAATTCAAAACAAGTAAATTAAAGCTTAAAACCATGCACTTTGGGCACAAGGATGAAAGAATCACCTTGTTCATAAACCCTACATACATGAAATTACTTGACTTATGAAGATAGTTTTGAACCTTAGGACTTGAAGAATGGATTTGCTTGAGATGAACCGTAATCTTGACGTTCTTAAAGATAGAAGGAGGTAAGTTTTATTAATTGATTTGAAAAAGGAGGAAGATAACGTCTATTTAAGGGTTATAGATCGTGGGTGGTAGTTATAAGAGAGGAAAAGACCAAAATGCCCTTAGTTGAATTTGATAAAAATTGATCGTCAGTCTTTACGAGTCTACCATACGACTCATATAGAAGGGTACGAATAGTCTTTATGACTTGTAAGCTTGGTAGAATCTATGAGGGTACACACTGGTCAACATATGAGTCCGACCTATGACTAGTATCATCTTCATACAACTCTTAGCCCCCTACTCGTAGCTTGGATAGAATCTCAAGGAGTCTATACTAGTGAACTTATGACTTACATTCATATTCTCATTCCTTAATTGATGACTTCTAGGGACAAATCGTACCTATAACAGAAAGTCTCACTATACCCCACTATCTTGTATACAACTAAAATATACTACTAGTATATTGTATGTACGACTCAAGAGAGTGAGTCGTATGATGCACAGAAACTTCCATACATGGAGTATTATAATATCTCTCCCTTGAAAACATTCATCCTCGAATATGATTCAACTAGGATTGGGATTTTGACAAGAATTGACACTGCCACACTAAATTTTACACTCAAGCATTACACTATCATAAGGATTCAATTTCTTATAACATAAAATACGATATAGGATCACTTAAACGGACTTAAGGAGAAAGAATTTGCTGGAAATAATACTCTACCTTAGGTAGGAATTGAATTGGAGGAAAAGAGATGAGGATACTTTGTCATCATGTCTACTTCAGCTTCCCAAGTGGCCCATTCAACCAACTGGTTTCTCCAAAGAACTTTTACTCATGCCACTTATTTTTCTTTAGTCTTCAAACCCGCCTATCAAGTATCTCTATAGGAATCTCCTCATATGTCAAGTTATATTTGACCCTAAAACTTTCTAAGGGAATAAATAAGGACGTATTCCCAATGCACTGAAACACCTTGGCTTTGAACCATTAGAAAAATTCCCTAAGTTTAGTTTCTGGACAAGGTATAATTTAAGCATACCACTCGTATGCTACGATACAACTATTACCCACTCTTTCGTATAATGATCAATCTAGGTTGATAACATTCTGTCCATGGTATATTTTGGCCTCTTCGTAGTTGTATGTTAGTATAACAGTTGTATGTTTCCTAGTTGTATGATATTTTGAGGATGATCTTGATGATTTTGAACAAAGTATGACTTTAACGGTACTTATCGTATCATAGGGTATGACTTGGACCTGTATGGTCGTATGTTGGTCAGTATGGGGGTCCTAGGTAATGTCTAGTGTACAAGTTTGGGTACCACTAGTACCCTAGGGTACGGTTCATGTAGGGTGGTCGTACCCTCCCAGGTTTAAATTTTAATTTTAAGTTGAGTGCATTCCAGACATTTCCTACCCTAGAACCCTTAAGTACTCACGGTAAATAATATGTTGTGGCCTCTCTTAACACTTATAGGAAGATCAAAACTTATCAAAAACACTCTCTAACTTAGTATTGAAGATTAGAGGCTAGGGTTCCACAAGTGTTTATCTAGAGGCTAGAACAGGGCTTGTTCTTTTCGTGAACCACCTTGTATAAGGCATATGACTCTCCCTTTATTGTTTTTTCTCAAATATCATATGTTTTTAACCTTGATTATGATTTGTAAATGGTGGGTTTTAAACCAAATGTTAAGGGTTTTGATGTATAGTGATGAGTATTGTTTAATTTTGTTTAACCTTATGATTATACATGTTATTGGGGATGATTTGAATATGTGGGTGCTTGTTGATTGTGGTGTAAAAATGTTTCATGAGTAACCCTAATATTGATGGTTTTCACTTGGGTTTTGTTCATGGTAAGGGTATGCCCTCAAGGTTTTTGTGCAAATATCTAAGAGAAATAACTAGTCATATGTTAATAGTGCTTTGAACTAAGAAAATGGCTTAATGAGTAAGAATGGTTGGTAAATGTTATTGTAAAGATCTTGGTGCCTATGTAAGGATCGAAATGATGACTTTGGTGTTTTGCTTGGTTAAAGGGGGTTAGAGTCCCTAAACATGTGATTGAATTGTGTATTGAGCTAGAGTTTTGTATATGAATGCGAATGAAAAATTAACGGTGTTGTATAGGTCTTGATGATAACAAATTGACTTGAATGGTGAATAAAACTAAGACGTTCTATTAAAGTGATTGATTGATAAATGGTTCATGAAGTCCTAGTGGTTATATATGGCGTTGAATTGTAGCCTTGGTGGCTTGAATTGGCTAAATGGGTTAGAGTCCTTGAGTGATGAATTGAATGAGTGTTAATGCATAGACAAAGGGTTAGAGTCCCAATGTCGAATAACAATGGTCACAATGGTTGGTGGTTAGAGTACCTACCTAATAAAAATAATTTGTGGATAGAGTCCACATGCTTACTAATATGTCTTGTGGTTAGGGTACACATGCTCACTAAGATGGATTGTGGTTAGAGTACACATGCTCACTAAGATGGCTTGTGGTTAGAGTCTACATGCTTTATAAGATGGCTTGTGGTTAGAGTCCACTTGCCTAATTCGACCGGGGAGTTTAATCCCTCTAAAATAGAAGGGTGAAAGATTAGAGTCCTCCATTCCATGTCACATGATCGAGTGCTCCATAATGCATGCTAAGCCTTTCTCTTTATTGTTGGCACTTCATATACCTATAAATGTCTTTATATATGATTATGTATAAAAGTGTGGTTGCTTATGATTGTTTGACTTGATTTTGAATAATGACACTACTTTATCCTAACCCTTTAGTTACATGCTACCGCTCCAATTGCTAATCATCTTCAGACGGTGTCCTTCTATGATACAAGGGTCGGAGCTTCTTCTTCTCTTCCTGCATAGTGACTTGGTGTTCGAGTGATTCGTGTGTTGACTTTGAATGGTGAGCTTCCATACTTTGAAAGGCATATATTTCATGGCCTTTCTATCTTATGTCATAGACTTGTTTTAGACTTGGTTTTTAGCAATTATTGGTGTCATGTCCGAACATATTTAGACATCGGATTTGTAGAGGCTTTGTGGGTGACTTTGGACTTAGGTATGTTAGTTTGGTATGTTGACATTAATGGAATATTTAGACCTTTCTAAGTTATGTATATTAGTCTTGTTTTACTCTATCTTGATAATATGTATGAAGTTTATCCAACACTTGTGGATTGTGATGGATTGGTTAGGTTGACAGGGATATCTCCAGTCCTTGAAGGGCTCGAGATGCCTATACGACTAGGCCCAATATCGAGTCGTGTCAAGTTGGTATCAAACCCTAGGTTCATGGTCAGTTGGGTGTCTACAAAGCCGTGTCAAGTAGGGTCTCTTTTATGGGTATGTAGTGCGCCACAATTATAAGAGAGAGGCTATAAGGCATTTTAGAATGTTTTACTTTCTTTTTGTCTTATTTCGAGCTATAGAGTCAAAGGTCTTGGATTATTCGGATTTGCATTTGCTCATTTATTGATCATACCTTCTTAATGATCTGAAGCTCACAAAATCTTTTTTGTCCCAACTGGGGATGATGTTTATGGGACTCGCTCTACTTATAGAGTCCATACACAGTCTAGGGGTCCAGTTCCTGATGGTCCTGGAGTTCCACCAAGTCCCTCTAGCCCTCCTTCTCCAGTTTCTTAGGCTGACATGATAAATGCTGAGTTTTTTATCCAGTCGATTCATATGATTGCTCAGTTTTAGCTTCTCAGGATGAGCGTGGTTCTTTGTTACTCCATCTTCTGAGTCCATAAGGGTTGGCCAATTCATAAGGTTTAGTCCCCCGACCTTTACCGGTCTTAAAGTGGAGGAGGATCCTTAAGGTTTTCTGGATGAGATGGAAAAGATTTTCAGAGTTATGTATGCTATAAATATGGAAGGGGTGGAGTTTGACGCCTATTAGTTAAAGGACATGGTGTACCAATGGTACGGAGAATAGGATCAAGCAAGGTGTGATATTGATGAGTCATCTTTATGGGAGGATTTTTCTAATACATTTATAGACCGCTTCTTTCCTCAAGAGTTGAGGGAAGCAAAGACGGATAAGTTTGTTAACCTAAATCAAAAAAGGATGTCTGTCAAGGAGTATGCCTTGAAAATTCCATTAGTTGTCTAAGTATGCTCCTGATATGGTTTCTAGCATGAGGGCTAAAATGCAAAAGTTTGCTTCAAGATTGTCTCATGAGTTAATCTTTGAGAGCAAGGTGGCTTTGTTAATCAAACATATGGACATCTCTAGATTGGTTGTGTATATGCAACAAGTGCAGAAAGAGAAAAAAAATAGGTTTAGTTTAGTGAAAGGCAAGGGAAAAAATTTAGGACTTTTGAGAAAAGTGGTAGAGATGGTGGTAAATAGCCAAGGAAGAAGTGGGGGAGTTCCAGTTCTTTCTCCTCAGTTAGTGGTCCTTACCTGAGGCCATCGGATGATCATCGGTCTTAGTTTGATGTAGGGTTCCGGGCATACGGTGCCCAATCTCAAGCTAGCAGGGCTTAGTCGACCCTATATTACCCTCCTTATATATTCTATGGTCAACATATCATGGGCAGTGTAAGAAAGGGAGGAACAAATGTTTTATATATAGTCAGATTAGGCACATGTAGCGAGAGTTCCCCTCTTTAGTAGCTTCTCAGGCCAATAAGTCCCCTATTGCTACTTCATCTGTTCCTGTCCCGAAGGGTGCTGCTTCTACTTCTGCTTCTATTACTGGTGCCGACACTGGCTGAAATCACTTGTATGCTCTTGTATCTTTCTAGGATTTTGAGGCATCTCTCGATGTGGTTATAGGTATGTTGAGACTTTTCTCCCGTGATGTGTATTGCTTACTTGACCTTGGATCCACTCTGTCTTATGTGACCCCTTTTGTGGCTATTTTTTTGATTTTGGTCCTGAGTGTCTGTCAGTTCCTTTTTCTAATTTTACCTCCGTAGAAAACTCTATGGTTGTTAAAAGAGTCTATAAGGGGTATGTGGTAGCTGTTGGTAGTAAAGAAACTTTTGTAGACTTTATAGAATTGGACATTGTTGATTTTGATGTTATTTTGGGAATAGATTGGGTGCATTCGTGCTATGCTTCCTTAGATTGTCGGACCTGTATGGTCATATTTAAATTCCTTAATGAGCCATTCATTATATAGGAAGGGGGTTCTTTATAGCCTACAGGGAGGTTCATCTCATATCTTAGAGACCGAAAGTTGATTTCTTAAGGGTGTTTGTATCATTTGGTCTGAGTTAAAGATTTAAACTCGGAAGGTCTTTCCCTATAATCCGTTCTCGTGGTTAATAAATTTCTTGAAGTCTTCCCCGATGATCTTTCTGGCATTCCTCTCGATAGGGAAATTGACTTTGGGATTGATCTTATTTTGGACACTTATACAATTTCTATCCCTTCTTAAGAATGGCTCTAGTGGAGTTGAAGGAGCTTAAAGAGCAATTGAAGGATCTCTTAGATAAAAGTTTTATCTATCCTAGTGTGTCTCCTCGGGGTTCTCCTATGTTGTTTGTGCATAAGAAGGATGGATCCCTTCGAATGTTCATTTATTATCGTGAGTTGAACAATGTGACCATACAGAATAAATATCCCCTTCCTAGGATTAATGATTTGTTTGATCAGATTCAGGGTGCGAAGTATATCTCTAAGATCAATCTTAGGTCGAGTTATCATCGGCTTAAGATTGGGGAAGTGGATATCCCAAAGACAAACTTTAGGACCTAGAATGGTGACTATGAGTTCATAGGCGTCTTTTGGGTGAAACAATGGCCCAACGGCATTCATGGACTTGATGAATAGGGTTTTCCATCTGTTTTTGTATTTGTTTGTCATTGTCTTCATTTATGACATCTTGGTCTATTCTAAGAGTGAGGCAGATCATGTCGATCTCCTCCGTGCGATATTGCAAACCTTGAAGGATCATCATTTGAATGACAAGTTCTCTAAGTATGAGTTTTGGTTGAAGGCTGTGACTTTTCTTGGTCATGTTATCTCTAGTGAAGGGATCATGGTGGATCCACAAAAGGTTACGGTGGTTAAGAAGTGTCCTAGCCCTGTGACTCCAATCGATATTTAGAGCTTCTTGGGTCTAGCCGGTTACTATAGGAGATTTGTGGAGAGTTCTTCGATGATAGCTGCTCCATTGACTAAGTTGACACAGAAGAAGGTCAAGTTCTTGTGGTCAGATACATGTGAGGGTAGTTTTAAGAAGTTGAACGATAAATTGACTTTGGCTCCTGTTTTGATCTTGCCCGAGGGTAGTGATAGTTTTGTAGTGTATTGTGATACTTCTCGTATTAGGCTCGATTGTGTATTGATGCAACATGGTAGGGTGGTGGCCTATGATTCTAGGCAATTGAAAGATCATGAGAATAACTACCATACTCATGACTTGGAGTTGTTAGCCATAGTATTTGTGTTGAAGATTAGGCGCCACTATCTTTATGGGGTTTATGTCAACATTTTTCTGACCATAAGATCCTACAATATGTGTCTACTCAAAAAGAGTTGAATCTCTGGCAAAGAAGATGGCTTGAGTTACTAAAGGACTATGATATGATCCTTTAATACTATCCAGGTAACGCTAACGTAGTTGCTGCTACTCTTAGCAGGTTATCCATGGGGAGTTTAGCTCATGCGAATGAGGATAAGTGAGAATTGGTGAATGATATTCATTATTTGGCTAATCTTGGAGTTTGTCTCATAGACTCCGAGCATGGTGGTGTGCTTGTATATAAAGTATCATAGTTGTCTTTTGTGGTTGATATAAAGGAAAAGCAATGTTGGAAACAAACCTAATTGATGCATGGATGCCAAGATCGAGACCATTCACGCGTAGCCAAGATTGGGAGTTATAAAAACTCCAAAGTATGTTTATGTCCATGGCCGTGTGTGAATGTGTTGTTTCTACGTCTAAGGGACTACATATATTGGTGTGTGAAGAGCGAACTTGAAGTATGGCCATACCTTGGGCGCATATGGAGAGCATATTGGACACAGGACCAATCTTCCCCTGATCTGTGGCCAATCTGCTGCCAATCTGCTAAAGCAGATGCAATATATATCAAACTAGTGTAGTCTGCTCCTAACCTGCTGCCAATTTGCTGCCAATTGCTGAAGCAGATGCAGCGCAGGTAAAGGCAGATTGGATGGAATTTCAGTCAAAGGCCAAGGGCAAGGGAGCCATTAATCACTCATTTTGTATTTCACTATATAAACAATATGTTAGGGTTATTTCTAGGTAGTTCATTGATGATATTTTGAGACTTCAAAAAATTGTAATATTTTGAACTTCTCTTTCCATTTGAGAGGTCCAAAACTGAATCTCACAAGTATAATGGTACTTGTGTTGTATCTTGTCTAGAAACTAGGATCTCGGGGTTTATTGAGTTCCTCTTAGTCCAATTAAGAGTTTTGTATTAATATTCATTAACCTTATGGTCCTTACATGTTATTAGGGTTCTTAGATTCTAGAATATTGTATGTCAAACTATCTATCCATCTCTTTTGTTATCATTGTGTTGTTGTTGATCTTTGAAGACTAGTGAAGCCGTGTGGTGCTTTTTCGATTCATTAGCTCTCTTGTTAACTTGTTGTTCTTGTTGTTAACTTCATCTTCTTGTTCTAAAAATGTGATATTGTTAACTTGTTATTCTTGTTATTAACTTCATCTTCTTGTTCTAACAACGTGATATTGAAGTCTAGTGAAGCCATGTGTGGCATATTTTGATTCACTAGAACATTGTTATTCATCTTTTTGTTCTTGTGTTGGCTTACATCTCATGATGCACACTTAGTATTGTATCATTTGGTATCAAATCTCAAGGCTTGGTTTTTTCACTACAAAACCAATCTTCGGAAGCTCTTACCAAAAGTGTGTTGTTAAAAGTCTTGGCCGAAAATGGTTGTTATATCTACAATAATTTTATTTGTCTAGTTTGTTTCTTGTGTTGATTTCTTTCTCATCAGCACAAAAGGTGTCTAAAGCTAAGTTGAGCTTAATATATTGACATTGCTATTATGGACTTGACGTGGTAGTATGATGAACTTGAAGTAGGCCGAGTTGTATGTTGTTGTTGCTTGACATATAAAGTGGGTTGTTGGTGGTGAATTGTGGTTGTGTTCTTGAAGTATTGTTGTGGTGTTCATCTTGATCTTCTCCTCATCTCATGTCTTGACCACTATAAAGGCTAACATAGATCCAAAAAGGTTGCAAGACAGGGTTGTAAAGTTGCTTGTGAGAAGACTTGCCAACATCACTTCCTCGACTTAACAACCACTTTTTCTTAAAACAAGAAGCCTTGTCTTGTGGAACTAGTAAAGTCAAGTATCACCTTTTTGAGTTGGAAAAGGTTGAAAAGTTACAAGACTTTACTTTCCTTCCAAAAGCAAAGTCATTCATTACAAAACTGTGAGGATTAAGGCTTCAAGTAGATGAACAAAATGTATGGACCCATGACCAATACCATGCTGCCATGTCACCTTAATCACTATTCACGTCATTAACTAAGCTCAGTTTGGATATTCTAATTTCTAATTATTGATTCTTAGTTTCTTCTAATTGACACGAGAACTAATTAGCAAGCTAGTACATTCATACTAGGTTGTCAATTAGTCCTTTGAAGCCATGTATTCGTGTCATGTTTGTTTGTGTGCTTTTGTCTTTTGAATACGTTGTTACTCCTTGACTTTAGTCCGACGGGAATTCTTTGAGTTTCAAACAAGAATCGACTTCAGACAAGAGCATACTCAAACTTTAAGGATTCATTGATTACTAGCCAATCTACAACACTTGTGGAGCTCAAGTGTGAGTGATATGAGAGAGTGTGGGAGGGGAGAGATTTTTAAACTAACTTGTTTGTTGCTTGTGTAGATAATACTGTATATTCTAATGAAATGGAGAATTTGAGGGTCGCTCTTAAGGCTATGACCCAAACTCTTGAAAGGTTGAGTACGGAAGTGGGAGCCAGAAGGGCAGAAGTGAAACTATTAGTGGGAGGTTAGAACAAGTGCAGAGTCAAAGGAACTCTCGCCCTTTTACTCCTCGACATGCCTTGTCAAGTGGACATGATAGAAATTCCTCCACCACCGTTACTCCCAAAACATGGCCACAATTACCAAATCCTTCACGAGCTCCACTAAATGCTGCAAGCCAAACCACTTATAACCCCCTAAACCGAGACTCCAATAGAACAACCCATTCCCAAACTCCTCAAGTTTCGATAGAGGGACATGGCCACCCAATACCTCCACTAAATCCAAACCCTCCCTTCCAAGCTCCACTAAATAAAATACTACTCCATAAAACTCAATCCCTCCAAATCAAGTTCCAAATATCAAAAACTGTCCTGTCCACTTTGAGGAATTTGTTAGAGAGGATTATGAAGGGTATAGAGCCTTTGATGATACTTACATGATGAAGGAGGAGATGAGAGGGGGACGTGTGGATCCAAGAAGATACCGAGGATATGGAGAAAGGGGAAACCGACACTAAGAGAGAGACTTAGGCATCAATACCATCAAATTGAGCCTACCTATCTTTAAGGGTGAAAGTGACCCCGAGGTGTATCTTGATTGGGAGTTGACATATGATAAAGTGTTTCAAGTTAATGATATCTCGGAAGAGAAGAAGATTTGTTATGCCCTAGCTCACTTTGAACACTATGCTAACACATGGTGGGAATACATCAAATAGTTTGGTAATGAATTGATTGATGGACAACCACCACCTTGGTTTTGATTGAGGTACCTAATGAGGCAATGGTACCTTCATGAGATTTATCGCCATGAGTTTCTTGCTAGATTTTACAACTTACGGCAAGGGAATCGAAGTGTGATGGTATATTATGATGAGTTCAAACAACTCATGTTGAAACTTAATCATAATGGGGAACAAATTAGGCATGACATCATTTAGTTTAAGTATGGGTTGAACAAAGAGATCTCCACTCATGTGGCCCTTCACAAGTTTGATACCGTTGAAGGTATTTTACAAGCAGCTCATGAGATGGAAAGGGAACATAAAGATAGGTTGTCGTTCAAAGCAAAGGAACAATCAACCTTGGGTTGGCTGAAGGGCAAGGATATGGTTTAATCCTCTTCGGGTTGGCCTAAAAACAGGGACCAACCCTCTACTACTCGTCTTCCCGAGACTAAAATAGTCCATAAAATCCCTCCGAGGCAAGAAGCTCACAAGTATCCTTATCCTAAAGGGTCCCAATGCTTCAAGTGCCAAGGTTAGGCGCATAAATCTAACGAATGCCCTAACCGACGCAATGTAATCCTTAGGGAAGGTAGATTGTATTTCCTTGGTGAAGAAGTAGGTATTGAGGGTGATAAGAGTGAGGTCAAGCCTCAAGATATGGAGACAGTCGAGAGGAAGCCACAAGATGATGATGATGATGATTGTGAGGATACTTATCCGTAAGAAGGGGAGTGAATGGTCACAAACTTTGTGGTTAGGTGTGCCATGATTAGTAAGGCGATAGATGATCCTAGCCAATGGGAGAATCTATTCCATACTAAATGTCTTGTGAAGGGAAGTGTGTGTACTATGGTGACAGATAGTGAAAGTTGTGCCAATATGGTTAGTGTTGCAATGGTGAACTTCTTGAAATTGTTGACTACACCTCACACTAGTCCTTACAAGTTGTAATGGTTGAATGAATGCGGTGAGTTAAAGGTCACAAGGCAATGTGTGATACGTTTTATGGTAGCCAACTACCATGACGAGGTGCTTTGTGACGTGATAGCAATGTAAGCTAGTCACATGTTTTTAGGAAGGCCTTGGCAATACGATAGGTCAACCAAACATGATGGAAGGTTTAATTGATATACACTTGAGAATGATGGCCGAAAGGTTTCTCTTCATCCATTATTGCCTTCTCAAGTGAATGAAGTACACCAAAATATGCAAAAATTGAGGGAAAAGGGATAGAAGGCTTGGAGTGAGGGGAAAAAAGGGGAATCCAAGAGAGAGAGAGTAGGAGAATCCGAGAGGTCCCTAAATTCTAAAGGGAATGGGAGCATGGTGATGATGACTAGGAGGAAGGAACTATTTATGGATCATGACGAGGACACTCCGATGCTTCTCTTGGTTCATTATTTTAAAACCAACCCACTATAATTTCCATTTATCCTCCTATTTCTCATGTTTTGCAGGATTACGAGAATGTCTTCCCAAAGGAATTGCCGAAATGATTACCTCCACTTCGAGGCATTGAGCACCAAATTGATTTTGTGCCGGGCTCACAATTGCCCAACAAATTGGCTTATAGAATCAACCCAAAGAATATCAAGGAATTTTAATACCAAGTTGAGGAATTTCTTAACAAAGGGTACATCAAGGAGAGTATGAGCCCTTGAGCGGTCTCGGTGCTACTAGTTCTCAAGAAAGATAGGATTTGGCGTATGTGTGTTGATTGCCTAGCCATAAACAAGATAATCGTAAAATATCATCACCCTATTCCTAAACTATTTGATATGCTTGATGAATTGAGTGGTTCGTGTTTGTTTTCTAAAATTTATTTGAGGAGTGGCTATCACCAAATCCGTATGCAATCGGGTGATGAATGGAAAACCGCCTTCAAGACCGAATTCAATCCCTTTAAATGGATGGTTATGCCATCTAGCCTTACAAATGCTCCAAGTACTTTCATAAGGCTAATGAATCATGTGATGAAGCCATTTATCAAAAAGTTTGTTGTTGTTTACTTTGATGATGTGTTGGTGTATAGTAAGTTTTTAGATGAGCATGTAAAGAATTTACAATGTATGTTGGATGTCCTACGAAAGAAGAAGCTATATATTAATCTAGAAAATTATTCTTTTGGTGTCCATGAGGTTGTATTTCTTGGGGGTTTGTGGCGAGCTCAAGAGGGGTCAAAGTGGATGAATCAAAGATTGACGCTATTAAAATTGGCCAACTCCCAAAACCAAAAGTGAAGTAAGAAGCTTCCACAAGTTGGATAGTTTTTATAGACGTTTTGTCAAAGGATTTAGCACCATTTATGCCCCCTTAACCGAAGTGATTAAAAAGGATCGGCCTTTCAAATGGGGAGATGAACAAGCTAAGGCCTTCGAGGACTTGAAAGCTATGCTCATCTCGACCCCTTTGCTATAATTGCCAAATTTTGACAAGACTTTTGAGGTCGAATGTGATACTAGAAAAGTCGGCATAGGCGCAGTTTTAATGCAAGAATTGAAGCCTATTGCCTACTTTAGCAAAAAGCCTAAAGGAGAAATTCTAAACTACTCTACGTATGATTTAGAGTTGTATGCCTTGATTAGATCCTTGGCCACTTGACAACATTATTTGTGGCCTAAAGAATTCATGATCCAAATGGATCATGAATCATTGAAGCATCTACGGGAACAAGACAAGCTTAACCGGCAACATGCCAAATGGATTGAGTTTCTTGAAACTTTCCCTTATGTGATTCTTTACAAAAAGGCTAAGGAAAATATGGAGGCTGATAATTTGTCTTGAAAACATGTTCTTATGTCTACTTTGTCGTTTAGGGTTATGGGTTTTGAGTGTCTCAAATATTCATATCCCGAGAAAACTCACTTTGCTCCTATTTATAAGGAAAGTGAAGAGTTGGATAGGGATGGATAGGTTTTGGCAAGGGGTCCCAATCCCTATGCCAAGTTTGATGGCTACTTATTTAAGAAAAGATAATTTGTGTACCTTCTAGCTTATAGAGAGAGTTATTTGTGAGAAAAGCACACGATGGCAGTCTTATGGATCATTTTGGTATTGATAAAACCCCCAGAATCTTCGAAGAGCAATTCTATTGGACTAAAATGCACAATGACGTGGCAAGAATTTATGGTCACGGTGTAGAATACAAAGGAGCCAAATCTCGGCTCCTACCTCATGGGTTATACACCCCACTTTCCACTGCTCTACGTCCTTGGCTTGATATATCTATGGATTTTATGTTAGGATTGTTGAGGACTAGATAAGGTAGGGATAACATTTTTGTTATCGTTAATCGATTTTCTAAGATGGAACACTTCATTCCTTGTTCTAAAATTGAAGATGCATCAAGTATGGCCTCTTTGTTTGTTGAAAATATTGTGAAATTGCATAGTGTTCCAAGGACTATTGTGAGTGATAGGGACTCTAAGTTCCTTAGTCACTTTTGGAAGTCAATATGGGTTAGGCTTGGCACAAGGTTATTATTTTCTACATCTTGCCACCCACAAACCGATGTCTAAACTGAGGTTGTCAATAGAACTTTGGGTTCTATGTTGCGCTCAATGGTTAAGGGAAAAATGACTTCTTGGGAGGAACACTTACTTTGGTGGAATTTGCATACAATCGTGTTATACATTCAAGCAAGGGAATGACGCCCTTTGATTGTGTATACGGCCTAAGCCCCCTAACCCTTTTGGATCTCACTCCTTTGCCAAGTGACCTTATGACTAGCCTAGATGGAATCAAGAAAGCCGAGGCCATGAAAAGGCTTCATAAAAGGGTACGACTCAAGCTTAAAAAGAAGGACCAAGATGTTGCTAAGTGAGCTAACAAAGAGAAGAAGAAGATTGTTCTTGAACTGAGAGATTGGGTTTGGGTTCACCTTCGAAAGAATAGGTTTCCATCCCAACGGAAAACCAAATTGATTCCAAAAGGTGATGGTCCCTTTCAATTGGTTGAAAGAATCAATGACAATGCCTACAAAATTGACCTTCCCCCAGAATATCAAGTTCACAACACCTTTAACATTTGTGATCTCTCGCCTATTTCCATAGTTGAGATGAGCAACTATTAAGTTTGAGGTCAAACTCCTTTCAAGATAGAGAGAATGATGAGAGGATGCCAAGATCAAGACCATTCACTCGTATCCAAGCTCGGGAGTTACAAAAACTCCAAAGTATGTTCATCTCCATGGCCGTGTGTCGATGTTTTGTTTTTACGTCTAAGGGACTACATATATTGGTGTGTGAAAAGGGACCTTGAAGTGTGGTCGTACCTTGGGGGCATATGGAGAGTATTTTGGATGCAGGACTGATCTGCCCCTGATCTGTGGCCAATCTTCTGTTAATCTACTAAAGCAGATACAACACATATCAAACCAGTATAGTCTGCTCCTGACCTATGGCTAATCTGCTGCCAATTTGCTGAAGCAGATACAACGAAGGCCAAGTTAGATTAGATGGAATTTTAGTCATGGGCCAAGGGCAAGGGAGTCATTTATCACTCATTTTGTATTTCACTATATAAACAACATATTAGGGTTTTTTATAGGTTGTTCATTTATGACATTTTGAGACTTCAAACACTTGTAATATTTTTAACTTCTCTCTTCTATTTGAGAGGTCCAAAATCAAAACTCACAAGTAGAGTGATACTTGTATTGTATCTTGGATAGAAACTAGGATCTTGGTGTTCATTGAGTTCCTATTGGTGCAAGTAAGAGTTTGGTGTTAAAATTCATTAATCTTAGGGTCCTTACATGTTGTGAGGGTTCTTAGATTCTTGAATATTGTATGTCAAACTATCTATCCATCTCTTTTGTTATCATTATGTTGTTGTTGATCTTTAAAGACTAGTGACTCCGTGTGGGGCTCTTTCAATTCACTAGCTCTCTTGTTAACTTGTTTTTCTTATTGTTAACTTTATCTTTTTGTTCTCAAAATGGGATATTGAAGTCTAGTGAAGCCGTGTGTGGCATATTTTGATTCACTAGCACATTATTATTCATCTTGTTGTTCTTGTGTTGGCTTGAATCTCATGATACACACTTAGTCTTGTATCACTGATGAAGATTAAGAGTAATGAGGGTCAACAAAAGGTTGTTGATTTTGCGATTGGTGGTGATGGTGTCTTGAGGTACCAAGGTATGTTATGTGTTCCTGATGTCAATGGATTGAGAGAAAAGATCTTGTCCAAAGTTCATAGATCTCGCTATGCTATTTATCCCGGTTCTACAAAGATGTATCATGATCTTAGGGAGTTTTATTGGTGGAATAATATAAATCAAGATGTGGTTACTTATGTGGCTAAGTGTATGGTGTGTCAATAAGTGAAAGTTAAGCACTTGAGACCCGGGGGTTTGTACCAAGAGATTGAGTTGCCCGAATGAAAGTGGGAGGCAATTAACATAGATTTCATCACCGTTGTTCCCTGATCTTGGAATTAATGTGATTTTATTTAGGTCATTGTGGATAGAATGACCAAGTCCACTCACTTATATCTTGGAGGACTATGCTAAGTTATATCTTGTGGAGATTGTGAAGCTTTATGGTGCTTCATTTCTATCATCTTGGATCATGGTACTTTTTTCTCATCTCATTTTAGAAAGGTTTGGGAACGAAGGTGTGCCTTAGTACTGCTTTCCACCTGTAGATAGATGGACAAATAGAGAGGACTACCTAAACATTGAAAGATATGCTCCATTCTTATGTGATTGATTATGGTGGTAGTTGGTACAACCATTTTTATTTGATTGAATTTGCCTATAATAATAGTTAACATTCTAGCATTGGTATGGCTCCTTTTGAGGCATTGTATGGCAGGAAATGTCGTTTTCCTATTGGGTCATATGAAGTTAGTGAGGGTAACATACAATAGTTAACTGTTACTTGTGCTTGCTTTACCCATCATTCAAGGATGAATGATCCAACTGGGGGGGGGGGGGGGATTGAAACCCCTTGGCTTTGAACCCTTAGAAAAATTGCCTAAGTTGAGTTCCTAGACAAGGTACAGTTTAAGCATACCACTCTTATGCTAGGGTACGAAAAGTACCCACTCTCTCGTGTGATGATCAATCTAGGTTGATAACATTCTGTCTAAGGTGTAGTTTGGCCTCTCCGTAGTTGTATGTTAGGGTACCAGTCGTATGTTGCCTAGTCGTATAATGTTTTAAGGATGATCTTGATGATTCTGATCAAGGTACGACTCCAAGGGTACTTCTCGTACCTTAGGGTTCTGCTTTTCCCTATATGGTCATATGTTAGTCAGTATGGTGGTCCTAGGTGAGGTGTAGGGTATGAGTTAAGGTACCACTCGAACCTAGGGTACGGTTCATGTAGGGTGGTTGTACCCTCCTAGGTTTAAATTTCAGCTTTTAAGCTGAGGGCATTCCAGACATTTTCCACCCTAGAACCATTAAGTCCCCACATTATATACTATGTTGTATCCTTTCTTAACACTTATTGGAAGATTAAAACTGACCAAAATCACTCTCTAACTCACTATTGAAGATTGGAGGCTAGGGTTCCACAAGTGTTCATTTAGAGGCTAAAAGAGGGCAAGTTCTTTTCGTGAACCACCTTGTATAAGGCATATGACTCTTTCCTTATGGTTATTTCTCAAATATCATGTGTTTTTAACCTTGATTATGGTTTGTAAATGGTGGTTTTAAAACCAAATGTTGATGGTTTTGATTTATAGTGATGAATATTGTTTACTCTTGTTTAACATTGTGATTGTACATGTCTTTAGTGATGATTTGCATATGTGTGTGATTTTTTGTTGTAGTGTAACCAATGAGTCATGAGTAACCCTAATCTTGATATTTTTCACTTGGGTATTGGTTTTGGTAAAGTTATGCCCTCAAGGTTTTTGTGAAAATGTCTAAGAGAAATAACTAGTTACATGTTAATAGTGTTTTGAAATAAGGAATGGCTTAATTAGTAAGAATGGTTGGTAACTGTTATTATAAAGGTATTGTTGGCTATGTAAGGAGTGAATTAATGACTTTGGTGCTTTTCTTGGTTAAAGGGGGTTAGAGTCCCTAAATATAGATTGAATTATGTATTGAACTAAAGTTTGGTATATGAATGCTAATGAAGAATTAACGGTGTAGTATAGGTCTTGATGATAACAAATTGACTTGAATGGTGAATGAAACTAAGGCATTGGACCATTAAAGTGATTGATTGATAAATTGTTCATGAAGACCTTGTGGTCATAAATGGTGTTGAATTGTAGTCTTGGTGGCTTGCATTGGCTAAAGGGGTTAGAGTCCTTGAGCGATTAATTAAATGGGTGTTAATGCATGGACAAAGGGTTAGAGTCCTAATGTGTACTTGTAATGGTCTCAACGGTTGGTGGTTAGAGTCTACTTACCTAATAAAAACAACTTGTAATTAGAGTCCACATGCTTACTAAGATGGCTTGTGGTTAGAATCCACATGCTCACTAGGTTGGCTTGTGGTTAGAGTCCACTTGCTCACTAAGATGGCTTGTGGTTAGAGTCCACATGCTTCATAATATGGCATGTAGTTAGAGTTCACTTGCCTAATTCGATCGGGGAGTTCAATATGTTTAAACTATAAGGAGGAAGGTTAGAGTCCACCATTTCATGTCACACAATCAAGTGCTCTATAGTGCATGCTAAGCCTTGTTCTTTTTAGTTGGACCTTCATGTAATTTTAAATGTCTTCATATATGCCTATGTATAGAAGTGTGGTTGCTTATTATTGTTTGACTTGATTTGAATATTGACACTATTTTATCCTTACCCTTTAGTTACATGCTAGAGCTCCAACTGCTAACCGTTTTCAGATGTTGTGTCCCCACGCAACACAGGGGCGATAGCTTCTTCTACTCTTCTTGGGCAGTGACCAGGTGTTCGAGCGGTTTGCATGTTGACTTTGAAGTGGTGAGCTTCCATACTTTGGAAGGAATACATTTCATGGCCTTTCTATCATATGTCGGGGGCATGTACCGACATATTTAGACATCTGCTTTGTAGAGGCTTTGTAGATGACTGTGAACTTGGGCATGTTGGTTCAGTATGTTGACATTAATGGAATGTTTAGAACTTCCTAAGTTATGTATATTAGTCTTGTTTTCCGCTATATTGATAGTATATATGGAGTTCATCCAACACTTATGGATTGATGTGATGGTTTGGTTAGGTTGAGGGGTGATCTCCGGTCCTTTTTGGGATCGAGATGCTCATATAACAAGGTCTGGTGTCGGGTTGTGTCCGCGCTTCTTAAGCATCAAAACATGGAACACTGTGTGAACTGCAACTAACTCTGGCAGAAGATTCAGTTCATAAGAAACATCCCTTACACACTTCGCTATCTCATAGGGACCAACAAATCTCGTACTCAACTTCCCATTTTCCTGAATCTCACTATCCCTTTCATAGGTAACGCTGTCAAGAAAACCCAATTCAAACTTGAGATCTCTCCTTCTTATATCTATATACACTTTCTGATGGCTCTGAGTAGTTTTCAATCTCTCACAAATCAATTAAACCTTTTCCATAGCTTCAACAACAGAATATGTCCCCATCAAGGATGCTTCACCAACCTCAAACCAACCTATAGGTGATCCTCACCTGCTCCCATACAATGCTTCAAATGGAGCCATGTGAATGGTAAATGGTAAATGGTCATCCCAACTTTCTTTTAAGTTCAAAACACGCACCCTCAACATATCATCAAATATCTGAATTATGCATTCAGCCTGACCATCAGTCTGCAAATAAAATGCAGTACTAAGATTAACCATGGTACCAAGGCCCTTCTGGAAAGACTGCCAAAACTTTGAAATGAACTGTGGCCTCTATCTGAAATGATGGATAAGGGTATCCCGTGAATTCTTACTAAATTAGAATATACATCCTGGCATAATCCTCCACGGTATCTAAAGTCTTAATAGGTTGGATAAGGGATGGCTTAGTCATTCGGTCTACCATTACTGACTTAGCAGCACCTGGATGGATGGAATACCTCAAACCATGAGCATCGGCTAATATTCTTTCCCTCAGCCCATCTACATTCAGAACACAAAGTCTACCTTGATAGCAAAGTACACCATATCCCTTTTGGGAGAAAACCTCAACCTTCTACTGCTGGACTGCTTCCATTATTTGGTTAAGTATGGGGTCCTTTCGTTGTTTCTCCTTCACTTCCACCACCAAAGATGATTTCGAACCATTCTGAACTACAAATCCCCCATCATCAGTGTCGAGCAAACATACTCCTCTGTGAGCCAACCTATTCACTTCTTTAGCCAAATCTTGTTCTTCCTTCTTCACACGAGACACACTACCCATAGACAACCTACATAGTGCGTCTACCACTATATTAGCCTCACTCGGATAATAGAGCACATTTATGTCATAATGTTTCAACAACTCCAACCACCTTTTCTGTCGAAGATTCAACTCCCTCTGAGAAAATACATACTGAAGACTCTTATGGTTAGTGAAAACATTAGAATGCACACTATAAAGGTAGTGCATCCAAATTTTAAAGGAAAAAACCATAACAGCTAACTCCATGTCGTGAGTTGGGTAATTATTTTTCATGATCCTTGAGTTTGCTGGAGGTAGAGGCTATCACTTTCCCATTTTACATCAACAGACAACCTAACCGAACTCTGGAAGTATGACAATACACTACGAATCTGTCTAACCCTTCTGGTAAGACCAACACTGGTGCCGAAGTCAATATATTTTTCAACTCTTAGAAACTCTTCTCGCACTTATCCGACCATATAAAATTAAATTTCTTTTGGAATAGCTTATTCAATGGTGCAGCTATAGATGAGAATCCCTCAATAAATCTTTCGTAATACCTAGCCAAACCTAAAAGGCTTCGAATATCAGATGGAGTGATGGGTCTAGGCTAGTGCTTCACTGTATCTGTCTTTTGAGGATCAACGTGAATTCCAACCCATGAAATGACATTCCCCAAGAAGGTAATAAATTCTAACCAAAACTCATATTTACCAAACTTCGAATATAATTGACGGTCCTTGAGAGTCTGCAACACTATTCTTAAATGGTATGCATGTTCTTCCTCACTCCTGGAATACACCAGTATGTCATCTATATATACAATGACAAAAATTTCTCAGTATTGCTTGAAGACCCTGTTCATCAAATCCATGAAAGCTACAGGAGCATTTGTTAGTCCAAACGACATAACCACAAACTCAATATGGACATACCTCATTCGAAAAGCTATTTTCAGGATGTCTTGCTCCCTAACTTTTAATTGGAGGTATCCTGGCCTAAGGTCAATCATGTAGAACCACCGGGCACCCTGAAGTTGATAAAATAGTTCATTGATTTTAGGAATGGGAAACTTGTTCTTGATGGTAATCTTGTGTAGCTGTCTATAGTTTATATACATTCTGAGAGTACTATCTTTCTTTTGCACGATGAGGACTGGAGAACCCACGAAGAAACATTGGGTCTGATAAAACCTTTATCTAAAATATCCTTAACTTTCTTCTTTAACTCCTTAAGTTCGGCCAGAGCTATATGATATGGTGGAATAAAAATGGGCTGAGTATTAGGAAGAAGATCAATACCGAATTCTATTTTTCTATTTGAAGGTACCCCTGGTAGATCTTCGGGAAAACCTTAGGAAACTTATTAACTACATGAACCAATTGAACTGTTGGGGATTCAGGCTTAGTATCTTTGAATTGAACTAAAAGATAGATAAACCCTTTTGATATTAACTTTCTAGCCTTAGGATAAAATATTAAATGACTTTTGGGAAACACCAAACTACCCCCCACTCAAAAACTGCCTCATTAGGAAATTAAAACTTCACCACATGGGTCTGAACATCTATTGATGGATTGCATGAATAGAGACAATCCATGCCCAGAATAACATCAAAATCTACTATATCTAACTTTATTAGGTCTGCTAGTATGATATTTTATAGGATGTTAATAGGACGCTTCTTATAGACTCATATTGCAACAACTGACTCACCCACTAGGGTCAAAACTGAGAAGGGCTTAGAAAGATTTTTAGGGCCTACCCTAAAATTTACAGCAACCAATGGAGTTACATATAAGAGATTTGATCTCAAATCTAACAACAAATATAATCGATGAGATGGTAAAGCATAAAATTTATTCTGGCGCTGACCGCCACCAGTACTGGATGATGAGCCCTATAGTGGGACTGGGTGACCTAGCTGGGCTGATATATTAGTAACCTGAGTCTGAGGACAAAAATCCCTAATTTTATGCTTAGTATACGGATGCTCCTTAACTCTATGGACTAGCTTTCCATAACCATAGCAACCTCTTTTGCCTATGAAACACTTACCAGGATGGGTCCTACCATACTTTACACATGTCGGGTAACTAGGCCTCCCAACTACACTGTTCTGAGACCTAGAATTCAAAGTTCTTCCCCACTATTTTTTCTTGGTCCTGGGTACAGGGGAATTGGCTAAATATGGTGTAAGAACTGATGAATGACCTTAAAGCTGCAAATGGTTTACCCCTCCAGACCTTGGTTGAGTATACTCAAACAGTCTAGTCCTAGCTTTCTTATTTATCTTCTTTCTTTCCTTCAACTTTTCTTCCTTAATATATTGAGCATGAGTCATCGGCCGGGCAATATCCATATTACTAATTAGCATGGCAGTCCTACACTCCTTGACCACCAAATTAGATACTCCATCAACAAAATTACTCATATGAGCTTTAGAGTCAGATAGGAACTCGAGAGCATACTTAGATAACTGAGTGAACTTAAGGCAGTGCTCCTTCACTATTATAGAGCCATGCCTTAGGCTTATGAAATCCTTCACCTTAGCCTTTCTTATTCACGTGAAAAGAACCTATAAAGAAAATCACTCTAAAATACCTGCCAACTCATAGGAACTGCAATCTCACCCCTAACTTACTTCCATATAACATCCCAATCATAAGCAACATCCTTCAGTCTATAGGATGCCAACTCTATACTCTCCTCTTCAGTAATATGCATAATCTAAGTAATCTTTCTCACCTAATAAATAAAGAGTTAAGGATCTTCAAAACCTTTGACCCATGGAACTCAGGTGGATTCATCCTTATGAAGTACCAAATCCTGGCTGTAGCTAAATTACCATTCTACTAAAATGGAACCGTTGTTGTTGGTTATCCTGAACATTGGCATTCAAAGCTTGGTACAATTCTTGAAAGGCAGCCCAAAATTTATCCTAAGACATATTCCAATTCAGAGGGTCGGCGTGCAATGGTGGTTGATCACCATTTCTGCGTGTGTCGACTCAGCGAGGAGGCATATTCTATCACGTAAAAGCACGAGTTAAGAAAGGTAAATACAACTGTAAGCATGATAGATCATGAAAGAAATGATAATTCCTAAATCATTTTGTATCCTCCTACTCATAAATATGGTGCACTTCATATTCATGATTAAGACTCTACGTAAGGCAACTTGTTTGATTCCCTAAAACTCCTTTAAACCTTAGTCTCTGATACCAAGTTTGTAACACCTTGAAAGTAGCCCCTAGATATCATATAGTGCTAAGGACTAAAAATAGCCCTAATCCAATCCATGATATCTTCTTAACTTAAAACTCACATGAGAAATTAACTAACACGTATAAAAACTGAAGGTAAACTATAACACCCCACATTTTTTAGCTAGAAATTGAACCGTTGTTGCTACGTGTGAAAACTGTAATACCATTATTTGTATTTGAATATATGTTTCATGATCATTATACCAGTATTAATAATGCTTTTGAGGTGAAAAATGTTCATGGGAATCACTTAGAGCAAAGTTGAGCTAAGAGCCTTTGATTCGGCCAAATTTTGATATTCGATTCTACATAGGTCAACTTTGAATATGTATAACTTTGTAAATATATGAAAATTTTTAGATAAAGAGCCACCAAATTATATATAATTTAATTAGATATCCAATGATACTAATTTTTCCTTAATCCAGTATCCGAATGAAAAGTTATAACCATTTTCGTGAGAAATAGTAAGGGTCCGCGATAGGTCCGCGCCGCATAGGCTATTCCCATGGATTAGGGGTCGCCCCATAAGGTATATTCCCCTGAAATAAGGGTATCTCCGTGAAGGATATTCCCCCAGATTAGGGGTCGCACCACAAGGGCTATTTCTCCAAGATAGGATACGCGATGCGGAGGTGATATATTTGAAGCTTCATGATTAGAGGGGCAAATAGGTAATTTGGTCCATTTACCTAAACCCAGTCATCCAAAGCATGACTTATAACACTAAAAAGAGCATTATTTGAATATTTTCCCTCAAATCTACTTAAGTAGAAACCCTTTCCTTTCCTAAGAACAAAATTCAAGTTTTTCTCTCTCAAGTACTCACAAATTTAAGTTCCGATTTAAAGACTTCCTCAAGAATTCATCTAATTAAGGTATGTGGGGTATTCATAAATGAGTTTATTTAACCCACTAAGCCCAAAAACCCTCTCTTTAATTTGAGTATGAATTTTACTATAATTATGATCATCTGCCATGTAAACTGTGAATTTTATCCATGTTTTCTCATTAGCTTAATGTTCATGCCAAGCTAATAGTTTTATTCTATGTGTATCATGCTCCTACATATTTGAAGTTTCAAAACCCTAAGTCATGTTCAGTTGGCATCATGTCGAATTCTCAAGTTATGATTTAAATTGTATAAACATGATATTTTCCCAAGGTTAACCTATTCCCATTTTTACATTCATGAAATTTATCAGACTATTGAAATATCTCATGCTTTGGGTCTTTGAATTATGACATTATGCCACTATTTTTAAGTATTGCTATCTAATTCTTAATCATTCAGTACTGGCAGGTTATAAACACCCGATACCTACATGTTTACTTATGTTTTAGACTTTTTAAGTAATGAGTCAGTCAACTCATGATTTTATTGTTAAACTCAGATTGTTGTGATCATGTTGAGCACTATGATTTTACATGTTTAAAATTACTCCAGAATCTGTACGCATTATTATTTTTGAAATACCATGAATTGAGCTTATTAGTTATCAGTGCATGTACTAGTTAGTATTTTAGTGTCTTTCAGTTGGGAGTAGGATTCAATACTGAGTGGGAAGTGTGGGTTAAGTGCATCCTACTTCCCCAGAAACTACGTGCAACTGTAGGTTTAGGGGCCTCACCATAGATTGTTCCCCTTACCCAATATGGGCTTAGTTTAGTGATCACTGCAGTTCAGGTTCTACTCAGGTGGCAAGGATAGAACAACCCTCCTCAATGTAGGTCAGATGTTGGACTCCATGATAGTTTACATGGTTTATGTCAGTTATATGATAGATCCAACAATTTTAGTCAATATTCAGTTTATCTCAGTTTAGGTTTTCTCGACTAAGTAATCAGATTTAAATAATTATTTAGTCGATTTTATAGTTTATTTATGTTATTCAGATCATGTCAGTACATGCTATATTTAGTCTTGCATTCTTTGTTTTACATATTCATGTTTTCATGCTCAATATCCATATATGTCCCTCAGTTTAGGTTTAAAGCATGTCCAGCTTTATTTGAGATTCACATACAGTATTCATGTTACTACGCTTCCCAATTTACAAAATTATTTTTAGCTCATGATTTATAAATCTTACTATGACTTACAGTTTCACATATAGCCATGTTTTAAATATAGATTTCAGTAAATAACATATGTCATTAGTTTTAAAGTATGTTTTAAAGATCTCTATGATTTAGTGTATTTCTCCATATACTCAGTTGTAAGAACCTACAAAATCTCAGTCGTTTCAGTCATATATAGCATAAAAAAAGGTCCGAAACTTAGAAAAATTTCAACTAAGTATTGACACTTAGTCTCATTTTTTGCGTCAATATTTCAATGACTTTATTTTTTATTCTTACGACCTTGAAATGTCAATATCTAAGTTGATTCATGATCAGGGATGTCAATATGTGTTCTAGGACGAGTTTCAGATTTTTCGGACGTCGTTTAAGGCATGTTTGGATACCCAAAATAGTGGATCGATGCAATCTCAACACGCCGCATCACCCATTGCATTGATAATGTTGTCACCAGCTTAGGCATGCAAATTCCAGTGAGCTGATGTGATCTCAATGCATCGTGTCAGTAATTACATTGACCCCATTGATGCGACACATCGGTGTGCGTGTCATTGGGTGCATTTTTCTGAAATTAAATCCACGTCCAGAGGGGTATTTAGGTCAATCTTTCCACCTTTATTCAGACCTAAAATACAAAACTAAACTATCCTAAGGGAAAAATCACTCACTTTCTCTCAAATTTTCTCGACAACAAAACCCTAGGTCATTCAATTTCATGTCCTGGGCTCAAGAAATCACCAACAACTTTCAGAGAATTAACAATCAAGGTATGTTAGGTGTTTATCCTTGGGTTTTGTTCCACGCTTGGAGTTCAAGAATCTTTTTTAACTATAAGTTTATGATTTCATGATTTACATGTTGGAATTTGATTGTGTTCATGTATGTATTGATGTTTAGGGTTTCAATCCATGATTAATTGCAAGTTTCATGAAAACCAAGATTGTATATGTGTTGAATTATGTAATCCTCATGTCAAACCTTCTAATTGCAAGTTGAGTATTATATTCATGATGCTTATGTGTTGACCATTATCATGTGGATTAGTTATTCTCCCTAAGTGTTTGATAGAATGCCTATGTGAATTGAATAGTGATATTATGACAAGTTAGCATGTGTTTCCATTCATGTATAAGTTCATGTCTCTCAAGTGTTTGACAAAATGTCTAAGTGAATGCATTATTAACAAGCAATTATTGTTATGCTTTAAAGATCATGCCATGCTTTACTATTTATGCTATCGAGCCTTGGGGATATTCAATACCCAAAAATATAGTTATTTACCTAGAATTATAGTAGCTACAAAATAGTCTAAGTAACATTATGAATAGTAGTACTCAGCCAGTTACAGAATTTAGTGAAGTCAATCCTGTTCCGTCAGTCAACATGGTCAGTAATTATAACGCCCTGAGATCCCATCCCGAGATGTCACACGGTGCTTGTAACCCCGAAGGACCACAAGCTAACCCTTTACTGATATCTATACCCGTACACTGCATAATATTAGGAATAAATACAGAAACTAGTCATAAGGTTCAACACATCTATAAATACTCAAAATATAAAACTGAATACTATACAATAAATCCATATGAAAAGCCTCTACTCTAACTGAACTATGGAGTTGATGGGACAGGACTGAACTGTGGAGTTGATGGGACAGGTCCCCAACTAACTCCGGCAATTGAAAGTAAATAAAATTTTGATTACAATAAAATAAAATAGAAACTCATCCTCGAAAGAAGAGGACTCACTGCTACTGCTGCTGACTAGGACTGATCTGCTGATGATACTCTGGGTCCTGTGCCTCTAAACCTATGGTGTCAAATGAGACATCTTAGTGCAAATGTGTCAGCACAAAATGTACTGAGCATGTAGATGGGGTAAGGCTAAATGCAAGGGCCCATACATGCAAAATATGTATAACCTAAATGATCATGAGAATACCGCACAAAAACAAGCACACATACAAGAATGCATGAATCATACTCATAGTCATCACAAATCTAGAGACTTGACCTTGGGTACCGCTTTATTGCAAGCTAAACTCACTACCATCACTGAGATACTAAACCACTGACTCATCTGCTACTGATAACGGAGGATCTGAGCTTACCGCTTTCAACCGACAAAATTAGAGATTCAACTTTTCTAATAGATAACTTTGAAAGTTTTATCAATTATAAGAAAATAGGATTATATCTAAATCCGACCACAAGAATACTCAACAAATTCTGAGAAGGAGACCAAGCCTATCTGACGGGAGATCTTTAAATATGATAATAAGAATATTCAACATGATCTGATACTGAGATCAAGCCTCTCTGATGGGAGATCTTTAAATATAATAGTAAGCATCTGTATATGAGGCCAAGCCTATCTGACGGGATGGTCCATGAATCAATGGAACTATATGAGTTCCTTACTGAGATAGACTACTGTACCACACGATCTTGACTTTGGAAGATTGATACTGAAATTGCAACTGTGGGAAGTAGTCATTTAAACAACATTCCCCGACCTACCACAGGTGGGGTCCAACCTGTAACCCCAGCTGGAAGGGCGTCAATACCGTGCCACGGGTAAAGACTTACTCTCGGGTCAAGCCTCTTTGATGGGATAACTCTCGTAGGAAGTTGACCTGAGGCAATATAATAGTCAACCTCTCTGACGGTGACAACCTCTACTGACAGGGACTCCTGTATCCTGCATTGGCTACGCAGTTCTGGAGTTTAGGGATTGCTACTAACGACTCCGGGCTCTCTCTCTAATGGGAGAAATCGGTATCCCTTTCCTCGCTCGGTGCTAGTTTCCACTCCAAACTGAAGGACTCTCACTGAATCCTTAGAATAAACACAATAAAGCTGAATCTGTTTACATGATCATGTTTCTGAAATGATCTGGCTGAAATACGCTGAGATCACTTGGTTCCATATCTGACATAAATAATATCGAATCACGGTATCTGAATGATGATACATAACTTGATTAGATTATTCAAATCATTTTTGAGAATAGAATTGAATCACTTGAGTTCCATTAGTACTGGGCTAAGTACAGGTCTGAGGCTAGATTACTAGCGATACAGAGATTACAGAGATAACTGAGATTACTGAGATTTATTAAGATTCACACTTGTCTGAGGATATAGAGTTCTATAGTTCACTGAGTTCTGAAAATCATGGCTTGGTTGGAATTATCGAGAAACTGACACGGGCTCTAGACAACAACTCTATTTTCGGGTATAAATACCCCAGGACTCGATAACATAGAAGTAAAGCATTATCATTCATTCAAGCATCACAAGCATTCATGCATCATTACCATCATTCAAGCATATTCACAAGAAACTCAGAAATTATGCCACATATTCAATTTCACCATCATTAGAACATCACCTCAAGACTCCAAGGATTCACAAACGTCTACTCATCATCACAACTACCAAAGGGTCACTCTAAGTATTTCAGAATCATAACATACTTTTCCCCTCACAAACCTTAAGGTATCGCATCTATCATTTAGGAAATATAAAACTCTATCACCATCATGATTACCAAAGAATCGCTCCAACATTCAGGGGGTCATCAATATCGATTCATCATCACAAACTACCTTAAGGAAGACATGCTATTAAATTACACCCCATTCAATGAAGTCTTGCATCAAGTACTTCACACCTATATCAATCTTGACATATATCTAGATATCATGAGATTTTGGGAAAACATCACACTATCATGTTCTTACTCTCTTGCTAACCACTTAGCATGTATCAAAACTCAAAATAAATTGACGAGCACTCACTTAGGAGATTTACCGCTATTTCATCTCAATTTACTCACTACGATCTTTTGACAACCACTATACATGTCCGATTCTATACCTACTCGGGGGTTCCATATTATTATTATGGCTTATTCCGCTCACTAAGGAATTCTATCAAACACTAGGTGTGCATGGACTAGCCCACAACTTTGGGTTTCCCCTTTAACATACTACAATGCCCCTCTATGCTTTACCTCATCCTTTCATCCAACCTATGGGGTGCATACTTCACTTATTCAACCATCTCTACACGCTAATGTCATGAACACCTTACATAGACACCAACTTCAAAAGGGCTCAACACAACATCATATAAATTCCACATACTAGGGTCAAAGACCATAAATCTTGCAAACAATCATGAATCAAAACTCAACAACATAAGTAACATCAACTTCTACTCATACAAATCATGGAATATCACAAAACATAAAATCCTTAAGTTTAAAAAAAAGGTACTTGAGCTTCTTGGATGAAAGGGACCCAACAATCAACATCTACATACCTGGGAGTTTCTTTTCTTGAAGGCTCTTGAAAGGAGTTCTTGATTTCTCTAGATCCTTCTTGATCTCTCTTGAATTTTATGAAAGGAGAAGAGAGTATTTTGATTTTGGAAACCCTAATTTTTGGGTGGAAGAGAGAAAAATAAAGTTGAAGGCCCTTGGCCCGATATTTATAGAGCTGGGGGAGGATGTGGAAAATACCAAAATGCCTCTTTAAAATTTGTCTAGAAAATTCCGATCGGGGTCTGTGACGGTCGACCTAATGGTCCGTCAGAGAGACTGACGGTGCACTAAGTCATCCGTCACTAAAGTGCCAAAATTGGGATGTTTTGACTCGGAGTGATGGTCAAAGTGATGGTACATCAAAAATCTGACGGTCCACCAGATCGTCTGTCACTCGGGGTCCAAGAATGGGACATTCTACCTTGGTCTGATAGGCCCCTTGACAGTCCGTCAACTTTCTGACGGTCCACCACTTTGGCCATAATATAATTATCAAAAACGTAAGCCACTTCCTTGGTCTGATGGGACACTTGATGGTCCATCAAGAACTTGGATGTCCGTCAAACCTATGATTCTGACAATGCTCAGTAAAACGGCCATAAGTTCTTCGTCCGATGTCGGATTTTGATGAAATTGGTATAGATGGAAAGCTTGTTCAATGATATACATGAATAAAATTAGAAATTAAGGAATTTACATTAGATTAAAGTGTTTCATACTTGGGAAGATACTTTTAAAACTTTTAGACTTAGATTTTCCGCTTTGTTGGATACGCTCTAAGGCTCAGACTAGAAAAGAACTTTGTGGGGTATTATAGTAATAGTTAAGTCAATCCTAGTACGGTCTAGTTATCAATTCAGTGTGTATTCAATTAGGAGTAGGATTCAGCATCGAGCAAACCTAGGGATAGGGGCTCATCTGTCTGTTGAGGGTGTGACCTTTAGTAGTAGTGTCTTAGTTCCAAAACTACGTATCTAGCATAGGTTAAATATATAAACCTATAAGTTGAGGGTTGATAAAGTGTTCACCTATCATTTGAGGGTAACAGATATCTCACTTGCCAGATGTAGGTGATACTTTAGTGGATACACATAGCCATTGTTAGTACCCATGGCACAATGCTAATACCCTTCCAACTGGGTAATAGGTTGGACCCCAACTCAGTTTATAATTGGGGCATATCACTTAGATGAACACTCCCATAGATACAGTTTTAATTTCAAACTCAGTGTAGAACTCAGTTCAATTCTATAGAATCAGGTCTGTCAGTAATAGTCACCCAGTTCTCAATAATACAGTTATCAGAAATCTCAAATATCAGTCACTCAGTTATCAAAATTTAATATGTAGATCCAGTATGATCTCAGTTATAGCATATATATATGCACAGTCTTGCATAATCAGTATTTGCAATAGTTTTAGCTACCCATGTATTCTCATTCCGTTAGCGAACGATACCCAAAATAGACGAGTCGTGACCTATGTTGTCAGGACAACTTTTAAACAATTTCCATAAGGTTCCTAAGTTTTTTTTTTCTTTTCTCCTCTTTAAACTCCGAACCCACGACTTAAAAACATAAAAAAAATGTTATTTTCCCCCATCCTGAATCACTTAACACAATTTCTCCTCCTCTTATTATTAAGAATATGAAGAACATGAAGATTAGGGTTACTCACCCAAAATTCATCCCTTCAAGTTCCAAGATTCAAACTTTTTTCACAAGTCAAGAACTTTTAGGTATGTGGAGTTTATGAACAAGGTTATTCTTTCATCCTTTTGCCAAAAATACATGGTTTTAAGATTGAATTTCTTTATTTTGAATTAGGGTTCATACCCAAATAGCCATATTCTTGAATTATGATATTTTTATAAGATTAAAGGATTTAAGTGCATCAAGTTTTACTAACATCCATGTTTTGATTTATAAGATTCATATTATGATTTGAATTTCCTTATTCTAAATAGAACTATTAAAGCATTTTAAGATGATTATTGAGTATGGAGTTTTATCAAGAATTTTTAAGAATTTAAGCATGTATTATAAGTCTTAAGTACAAGTATTGAGTTTACAAGAAGATTATGCTCTTAAGCTCCATTAATAAGTTTGTACTATGATTTAAAGCAAAGATTGATCTTTTGATATTAAGATAAGATATAGAATCCATATTTGTTCATCTTGATTGTGATTTAAAGTAAAGAGAAGCATAACTTGTTTTCACTTTATAAAATCCTTATGCTAATGTACGGTGGATTTCCTAAAGTATATACGTATAAGTATTTTGGGAGTAGTATTTATAACTAAGAGGGCAATGCAGATGAGCATATCCTTAATTCCTAGAAACTACGAGCCACCGTAGGTTAAGCTTTTACCCAATGTGGATGAAGTAAAGTGATCACTAAGATTAAGGTTCTACTCTAATGACAAGGATAAGACAACTCTCCCTAATATGGGTAAGACGTTGGACTCCATGATAGCTCACATAGTTTATGTCGGTTAGAAGAAAATCCCACAAGGAAGACTAAAATTAAAGCTGTTAGAACTAAGTGTTATGACTCACAAAGTTTATCCTTATTCTACATTACTCATGTTTATGATTTTGC
The DNA here is from genome assembly GCA_030864225.1 of Capsicum baccatum var. pendulum. Taxonomy (NCBI): domain Eukaryota; kingdom Viridiplantae; phylum Streptophyta; class Magnoliopsida; order Solanales; family Solanaceae; genus Capsicum; species Capsicum baccatum. Next base: position 169,538,935 of record CM061557.1, on the reverse strand, counting down.
AGTCTTTCTTTTATTCAAGATCAAGGTGAGTCATTTACACTTAGCATGCATCATTTGAAAGTCTATGTGTATATTCAGTTATTGTTTTACTTATGCATTCAACCCCACATACTCAGTACACTACAGAAGTACTGACCCAAATATATGTTTATGTGTTACATTGTCTCATAATGTAGGTACCAGTTATATCCCACACATCATATTCAGATAGTTTGTAGCTTCTGGTCGGCAAGTAATGAGTTATTTTAATTTGAGGACTTGAGTCAACTATTGTTCTTATAGCATGTTTATTTAGTCATATTGATTAGAGATAGATGTGGGTCATATCCTAGCCGCCTATAGTCAATATTAGTAGAGGCTTCATAGAAGGCCATTTAAAGTTGATGCATTTACTTTTACTTTTGTTTTGTATAACCAAAGTGTAAATATTTTAAATATTTTTCATATTGAATATATTTTGCAAAGACATCTCTTTTGCTTATTTATTTCAGATTTATGTATCTTATTTAGTTTCTCATGAGTTATGCCAATATCACGGGTTAGTCTCGGGGCATTAAAAACTTAGTATCAGAGCACAGAGTTCAAGTGTTAGAGGGTGTCTCTGAAGACATGTCTAGTAGAATCTTATGAAATGGTACAGAAACATCTGCACTTTTCTTTGAGATGCTACAAGGCATTTAAGAAATGTTTCCCTTCTTCATGCTCTAGATTATGCTATAAAGTTGTTCTCTTAGAAACTTTTATCGATTCATGTTTTGCTCTATAATTCTCCATCTATTACTTATTCTAGAGATAACATGATAAGTAAGTTCCAATTCTCCCCAAGATGATGCTCTTAGATTTACTATCGGTAGCTTCAAAAGTTGCACAAAGGGCTTTGGAGGAGCCTGCTAGTATGTTTAAAGTCCTTTAATTTGAAAGCTTATATCCTCTTCCATATGAGTTATGTGGTTAAGACATGACATGCTACATAATTGGATTTTTCCTTTAGTCCTTCGTTATAGATAACACTCATGAGAGGAGAGGTTATGTACCCAGATTATTGAATATAGCTTTCCTTAAGAGATATTGTTATTTAGTGTGTTATTATTTATAAGTAGTAGAACATGTTGGAGTTGAAAGTATGGATTCAGAAGTGTAGTGACAAGAAAGTTTAAGATATTAACTGGTTAAGAGTATAGTAGGGGATTTATACATTCTATTAAGTAAGGATTGAGATGATGCATCATTGGATGTTGCCTAAAGGGGTAGTGAATGAGGTGAAGATTTCATGGATGAAGGTAGAGAAGGATTTATTTGTTAAGGTAACTTAGAGTACTCTTGGAGTAGTAAAGGGGTTCTTGATTGTATTACATAGTGTTAGAAAAGTATAAGTTATTAATGAAAGTAGTTGGTGGTTGAGTATTGTTAATTTAGTCTTCCCTTGAGGTTGTGAAAAAAAAGGAAGTTTAGTTGAAACTTATTGAGTTATGAAATAACTTAGGTGTATAGATGGGTAAATAATCGTAATGTGTATAAGGAGGATGTACTAATGGATTATAATAAGATGTGCCATATTATTATGATCGATTATTATTATTATTATTATTAGGTTCTAGTGAACTAGTGTTTCTCAGTGTTTTATTTTATAGATTTTAAGTGAGAATAGTATATGCAATTGTGTTTTTAAATATGTCAAAGACTAGACACTAAGTTTTAACGATGGATGATCATCAAGGTGGAAATAATGATTTCTTGGTTAGTGATGTGAGTTATATGGAAATGATCTAGTAGGCTAGAACAGTGTATACAAGAGTGTAAGTTCATTTATTAACAATTAAGTATGATGTTGTAGGTATGATTTAGAGGTGTACCGAAGGTGATATGGGGTTGCATTATTTCTAAGATTATTAAGGGTTGTGTGTGGTTATTAGTACCCTTAAGTTGCTAAATAGAAAGAAGGCTAGTAATGTAGTATATGGTGTTCTTACCAGCTAAGTTATGGGTATATAGGTTGTGATGTTAGTAATTATGGTGTAATGGTAATTCTCATGGTTTAGGGAAAAATAAAAGTTTAGGGATGTGTTATTAGTAGGCTATGAAGGAAATGAGGTATATTATGTGATAAGAGAGGCAAGTATGTTGTCGAGAAGGGTGTAAGTATATGATGATTATTGATGAATCTAGAGAAAGTTAAGAATGATATATGTTAAGGGAATGTTTAAGAATGAAGTTAGTATGTTTGAAATATAGTTTTTTTGCATGAGTTGAGCATTTCTCTATAGAGCATTAGAGTGAAAAAATTATGGCCCAGCCCTAAGGATATGGAATAGATCCAAAAACTTAGAAAGTTAGGTTTAAACTAAGGGGGAGATAATAGTGGTGATGAAAATTATTTAGAACGGAGAGAGTAAATGTTTCTTGGTAGGGAAAAGGTTGTTGTATGCTTTTTTTATATAAGGCTATCAGTTTGAAAGATGCTTGAGGTAGTTCTTTTGATATATGTCATGGTTAGTTGAGAATTCTAGGTGATTTATTTTGGGGATAGTGCATTGGAGTGGTTATTGACAAGAGATATTAGAGAAGGTTGGAAAAATTTCCTAGGTGGGTTGTTTGCCTAGAAGTTCATATGTGGTTATAATGATATACTTGCATGTCATGTTTCTATATAAGTGGATGGGTGCATTGTGCGCTAGTGAATTCCTAGTAAGAGGTTGAATTTAGTTATCGAAGTGGTAAGAAGAATTATTCAGGAGATGAGAGCTGTGAAACATACATGGGGCATTGAATTCATGGTTTAGACTAGTATTACAATGTTATGTGTTGCAATTTGTAATTTCGAGTTAGGAATGAATATGTCGAGAGTGAGTAGTTCAACTCATACTTTTGATAGAGTAGTTATATGTATCCATATGAGAATTATAAGTTGCATCAAATGAGCATATTATTTAAGGGGAAAAGTATTGCTGAGGTAATATTTTAGAAGTTTGGTTAAGCTTGAATTTAGTAGCTGCAGTGCCTAAGGTTTAGTAATTCTATCCTAACTTATGTTTCATAGGCCTATATTCCATGTTATAGAGTTGTATCCGTGTTATGATTCCTTATTTAGATAATGCACAAAATATTTTTCACCCTAATGTTATTAGAACATCTTGTAAAGGGTGTTGAAGAAACACTCCAGTTTAGTATAAACTTTCAGTATGATTCAGTCCATATAGCTAGCAATTCAGTTTATCAATCAAACAGATAAGCTCCTCTGGTTTTCTATCTTTCCATCTAGTCTTAATATCTGATGTTTCATGAGTATGGCCATTCCATAAGGTAAAATATTCGTATCTATGCAAATTACAAATTCATCTTAGCCATGCATCATGCATCAGTTTTAGATTCAAATATTAAGTTATAATTCAGCTTGGAAGTATTTAGTTTATCATCTCATCCTTTCCTTAGTATTTCATCCAAGTCAGTATCATTCGGGGACGAATGATCCCAAGGGATAGATATTGTAATACCCCATGTCTAAAAGCTACTGTACAACATACGACTTATCTCTTTAAGTCGTAGAAACAACATATGAGTCGAATGTTGGAGTCATTCCTATGGTTGTGGAGTGGTTGAATTCTGTTGTAGATACGAGTTGACCCTAGAAGTCGTCAAGATATGGTACGACTCATATGAAGTGGAGTCATAAGGGTAACAACCTAGGTTCCATAAGTTTCTGTCAAACTTATGAGTGGTGGCTACAAGTCATAATGACTTGTTATGAGTCGTAAGATATGACTTGTATCCTAACTAGAATAGGACACAAGAATTAAGCCTCATTTTTTGATATCTTTATAAGTTACTTGGACATATATTAAGTCCTCAAATAGCTCCTTGCTCAAGAACAAATTAAAACATTCCTTAGCAATTAAATTCTTAGGATGCATACAACTATAGTCATATTTGAACAAGCGTGACTTTTTTTATACTAAGAATTTTTCAGCTCAAGACCTAAAAACAGATTTATATTTGAATTAACTCTCCAATGATACCAATTTTGCCTTAATATGATATCATGGTGAAAGGTTACGACCAAATTACTGAAGCACAATCAAAGCAGCCAGTGGTTACTACTCACTGATGGCGACTCGTAAGTAAACCATACGAGTTGTCAGGAGGATTCTTACCCACGATATAAGGGGTCAAAATCTGATTTCCTGGTGACGACTAAAGACATGAGCCGTACCCAGATCATACGAGTCATGACCTAAGACATTGGGACGGCTTCCAAATGATTTCCATAAGGTTCCTAAGTTCTTTTTTGGTCTTTTCTCCTCTTTAAACTCCCAACCCACAACTTAAAAACATAAGAAAGCATTATTTTCCCCCATCCTCAATCACTTAACAGAATTTTCCTCCTCCCATTATCAAAAATATCAAGAACATCAAGATTAGGGGTCCTCACAAAAAATTCATCCTTCAAGTTCCAAGATGTAAACTTTCTTCACGAGTCAAGAAACTTTAGGTATGTGGGGTTTATGAACAAGGTTATTCTTTTATCCTTGTGCCAAAAATACATGGTTTTAAGATTGAATTTCTTTATTTTGAATTACGGTTCATACCCAAATAGCCATATTCTTGAATTATGATATTTCCATGAGATTAATGGCTTTAAGTGTATCAAGGTTTACTTACATCCATGTTTTGATTTATAAGACTCATATTATGATTTGAATTTCCTTATTCTAACTAAAATTATTTAAGTATTTTAAGATGATTATTGAATATGAAGTTTTATCATGAATTTCTAAGAATTTAAGCATGTATTATAAGTCTTAAGTACAAGTATTGAGTTTACATGAAGATTGTGCTATTAATGATCCATTGATAAGTTCATACTATGATTTAAAGCAAAGATTGATCTTTTGATATTAAGATAATATATGGAATACACATTTGTTCATCTTGATTATGATTTAAAGTAAAGAGAAGAATAACTAGTTTTTACTCTATAAAACCCTTATGCTAATGTATGGTGGATTTCCTATAGTATGAGCATATAAGTATTCTGGGAGTAGTATTTAGCACTGAAAAGGGAATGTGGATGAGCGTATCCTTAATTCCTATAAACTACGAGCCACCATAGGTTAAGCCTTTTCCTAATATGGATAAAGTAAAGTGATCACTAAGATTAAGGTTCTATTCTGATGGCAAGGATAGGAAAGCTCTCCCCAATGTGGGTTAGACGTTGGACTTCATGATAGCTCACATGGTTTATGTCGATTAGAAGAAACCCCAATAAGAAAGACTAAAAGTAAAGCTATTAGAACTAAGTGTTAGGACTTACAAAGTTTATCCTTATGCTACATTACTCATGTTTATGATTTTGCAGTCTTTCTTTTATTCAAGCTCAAGGTGCGTCATTTACACTTAACATGCATTATTTTAAAGTCTATGTATATAGTCAGTTATTATTTTACTTATGCATTCTACCCCACATACTCAGTACATTACAGAAATACTGACCCACATATATGTCTATATGCTATATTGTCTCATAAAATAGGTACCGATTGTAGCCCACACATCATAATCAGACAGTTTGTAGCTTTTAATCAACAGGTGATGAGTTCTTTTGATTCCTGGATTTAAGTCAACTAAAGTTCTAGTAGAATTTTTATTCACTCATATTGATTAGAAATAGCTGGGGGTTATGTCCCGACTACCTATAGTCAATATTAGTAAAGGATTCATAACCAATTATTTAAAATTGATGTATTTAATTCAAGTTTTGTTTTGTATAACCAAAGTGTAAATGTGTTAAATAGTTTTGTATTGAATATATTTAGCAAGGACATCTCTTCCACTTATTTTATTCAGATTTGTGTATCTTATTCAGTTACTTATGAGTTAAGCCAGTATCATGGGTTAGCTTATGATCACTTGTGGTTCTATGCACTGTTTGACGTCCAGGGGGTAGTCATAGGGCATTACAACGACTCAAGGGAGTGAGTCATATGATGCAAAGAAGCTTCCAGACATGGGGTATTATTCCTTCATGATAGTGCTCATTGATGACATTCTGGTATATTCAAGGAGTCGAAAGGGGCACTATCAATATTTAAGGACTGTGCTCCACATTTTGATAGATCATTGACTTTATGCCAAGTTCTCAAAGTGTGATTTTTGCCTTGAGTCTATAAATTTATTGGGGCACGTAGTGTCCAAGGACGTTAATATAGTGGACCCAATAAATATTGAGGTATTTGTAGTTGGGCCAAACCTACATTGCCTTCGAAGGTTCAAATTTTTATTGGGTTGGATGGTTACAACAAGTGATTTATCGAGGGTTTCTCATACATTGTAGATCCTAAGACTATATTGACTAGGAAGGAGGTTCTAATTTAGTGGTCGATGCGTTGTGAGGCAAGCTTTTTAAAGCTCAAGGATTTGTGTACTTCAACCCCTGTTCTGACATTTCTAATCTAGGGAAAGGGTTTTACTATCTATTGTAATGCATCTAGTATTGGTTTAGTGTGTAATTTGACATATTGAGGCTGTGTTATTTCATATGCATCGATGCAGCTGAAGGTTCATGAGTGCATCTAACCCATTTATGATTTAAAGTTGACTACTGTAGAGTTTGCACTTAGGATTTATTGGCATTATCTGAATAGGGTTTGATGTGAGATCCTTATAAACCACTGTAGTATTCAGTATATTATGACCCAAAAGGATTTTAATTCTAGGAAGCATAGATGGATTGAGTTGCTGAAGGACTATGATATCCAAATTCTATATCGTTTAGGCTAGCCAAATATGGCAGCGGAAACCTTGAGTCGAAAGACAATGAGTATTGGTAGTTAGCCTTTATTTTACTTTCTCAATGAACTTTTGCTTTAGACATCTGATCCTTAGCTAACTTGATGGTTTATTTGGATATTTCTAACTCCCTTACGATCATTGCTGGTGTTGAGGGTGAATCTACTTTGTTGGACCATATTTGGGATCATAAGTTTGAGAATTGCAATCTTTATAGCATTCGATGAAAGGTGGTGAGACGTGAGACAAATAGGCTTATCTTAGATTCTGAGGTTTGATAGTTTTCTTTGTTTTCAAAGGGTTGGAGATTTTATTAAGCTGATTCTTCTTGAGGCTCATAAATCCAGGTACTCTATTCACCTTAAGACTTCTAAGGTGTATAGAGATTGAAGGTAACACTACTAGTGGAATGGTATCCAAAGATATATTATAGGTCTTGTGGCTTAATAACTTTGTTGTCAGCAGGTAAAGGTCGAGCACAGAGGCTTGGTGGATTGCTTCAGCAGCTACCCATTCTCGAGTGGAAGTGGGAGTAAGTTACTATGGATTTCATTGGTGGATTGCATTACACTTACCATGGTTTTGGTAGAATTTGGGTCATAATGGATTGATTAACAAAGTCTGCATATTTTATCCCCATTCGAGTTTCCTACAGTGCTGAGAGGTTAGCTCATGTTTATATTCAGGAGGTAGTTCACTTACATAGGGTACCTGTGCCTATCATTTTGGACCAAGGCTCTCAGTTCACTTCTAGATTCTGAAGGACGTTTTAGAAGGAGTTGGGTACCCAGGTTGACCTTAGCACTACCTTTCATCCCCAAGCCGATAAGCAATCAGAGCAGACTATCTAGGTCTTAGAGGATATGCTCTGCGCTTGTGTGTTGGATTTTGTGGGTTAGTGGGACAAGTTTCTACCTTTGGTAGAGTTTGTGTATAATAATAACTTCTATTCTAGTATTCAGATGGCCTCATTTGAGGCATTGTATGGATAGCAATGCTATGTTGGTTAGTTTGAGACTTCTAAGGTTAGGCCTCATGGCACAAATTTGCTTTATAATTCATTAGATCGAGTTTGGATAATTCAAGACAAGCTATCTGCAACTCAATATTGGGAGAGGAGTTATGTAGACTTTAGATGTCATCCATTGAGGTTCAGAGATGGTGATAGTGTCTTTCTACAAGTATTGCCCATGACGGGTGTGATGAAGTTTAGGAGGAGAGGCAAGCTCAACCATAGGTTTATTGAACCCTTTGAGATCCTGCAAATAGTTGAGAAGGAAACATATTTGTTAGTATTTCTTCCGTCCTTCTCAACTACTCATTCGGTGTTCCATGTATCTATGTTGCAATAGTTCATTCCAGATGAGCCGCACGTGCTTCTATGGGACTCGATTCAGTTAGAAGAGATTTACATTTATTTTAACTCCTCAGATGTACCTTGTGGACTTCACATGGTGCTTAAGACTACGAGTAGTCCATAGATAATCCATAAAGCCTACTTAGCTTGAAAATCATGTGAAAAGTGAACTAACTTATTAGAATCTGGAAGTAAATACACTCATAGCTTAACTTAGAGTCTTTAACTTGGGAATCTTACACAAACACTTTGAACTTAAATCATAAATAGTTTGAAAAGCCTCTAATTCTGACTAGAGAGCCACTGGGATAGACCCCAGCTGACCCAAACATAAACTAAAGTCAAATAGCTAAATACGTTTATCTATGAATAGAAGTCTGATAACCTAGGTCCTTGTACTATGAGGACACAACACATATAAGGATATAGGTGATGATTCCAGTAGTCAATCATGCAGATAGAAACGAACACTAAGGCCTACCTTATAAGACAATTTAGCACATAGACATATATGTGGGTCAGTACCCATGGAATGCACTGAGTATGTGGGGGAGAATGCATAAGTAAAACGATCACTGAATATTCATATAAAATTTCAAATGATGCATGCTAAGTGTAAATGAATCACCTTGAGCTTGAATAAAACAAAGACTACAAAATCATGAGCATGCATAATAAAGCATAATAATAAACTTTGTGAGCCAAAACACTTAGTTTATAAAAGCTTTACCTTTTATTCTTTCTTTGGCAGATTCTTCTAACCGACATAAACCATATGAGATACCATGGAGTCCAACGTCTTACCCGTATTAAGGAGAGCTGTTCTACCCTTTCCATCAGAATAGAACCTTAACTTAAATGATCACTAAATTTCATCTATATTGGGAAAAAACTTAACCTGTGGTGGCTCGTAGTATCTAGGCATTTAGGATACTCTCATCCGTATTCCCTTCTCGATGCTAAATACTACTCCCATATTACTTATATGCTCATACTTAAGAAATCTACCCTAAAATATCTTAAAGGTCTTTAGACTTAATAACCAGTTATGCTTCTCTTTACTTTAAATCATAATCAGGATAAATAGTTATGGATTTCATGTCTTATCTTTAGATCAAAATATCAATCTTTTATTTAAATCATGTTATAGAACATGTCAATGGAGCTTAAGAGCATAAACTTCTTCTAAACTCAGTATTTGTAGTTAGAACTTGGAATTCATGCTTTAGTTCACAGAAATTCATAACAAAACATCATGCTAAATAATTATTTTGAAATTTTTAAACAATATCTCAGTCAAGATAATGAAATTCAAATCACAATATGAATCTTATAAGTCAATACATGAATATATGTAAACCTTGATGCACTTCAAGCTTTCAATCTCATAGTTATATTATAATTCAAGAATATCGCTATTTGGGTATGAACCCTAATTCAAAATAAGTAAATTCAATTCTAAGACCATGCACTTTGGGCCCAAGGATGAAATAATAAACTTGTTCATAAAACCCACATACAAGAAGTTACTTGACTTGTGAAGAGAACTTGAATCTTGAGGGATGAGTTGTGTGAGATGAACCCTAATCTTGATGTTCTCGTAGATGGGTGGAGAAAGTGTCATTATTTGATTGAGTAATTAAGTAAAATAATGCCTCTTTGAGGGTTATAGGTTGTGGATGGGAATTTATAAGAGAGGAAAGGACTAAAAAGCACTTAGCTGAACTTTACAAAAATTGGTCATCAGTCTTTACGACTCAACCATATTACTCGTATGGAAGGGTGCGACTATTCCCCTTAAGTCATAATCTTGGAAGAATCTAGGAGGGTACACACTGGTCAATGTATGAGTCCTACTTAAGACTGGTATCATCTTTATATGTCTCTTAGCCTTCACTAGTAGCTTGGTCAGAATCTTTGGGAGTCTATACTGATGGACTAACTACTTACCTCCATATGACTCGTACCCTACTTGACAACTTCTAGGGGTCAAGTCTTACCTACAATAGAATTTCCACCATGCCACAATGCCTTGCATATGACTACAACATACCACTCATATGTTGTACGTACGAATCAAGGGAAAAGTTGTATGATGTACAAAAACTTCTAGACATGGGGTATTAAAATATCTCCCCCTTGAAAACATTCATCCTCGAATGTGATTCATCTAGGATTGAGATTTGTATGAGAGTCAATACCTCCACATTGATATTTACATCCAAGATTACCACTATCATAATGATTTAGTTCTTCACAATATTAAATTCAATATATAAACACTTAAACAGACTTTAAGGGAAAGAACTTGCCGCAAATAACACTTTACCTTAGGTAGGAACAAAACTAGAGGAAAAGAGATGAGGATACTTGGCCATCATGTCTGATTCAGCTTCCTAAGTAGCCCCTTCACTGAATTGGTTCCTCTAAAGAGCTTTCACCAATGCTATTTCCTTATTCCTTAGCCTTCGGACCTGTCTATCAAGTATTTCAATAGGAATTTACTTATACATCGAGTTATATTTGACTCCAATACTCTCTAGGGTAACTACTAAGGATGGATTTCCCATACACTTCTTAAGCATCGAGACATGGAACACTGCATGAACTGTACCTAACTTTGCTAGAAGATTGAATTAATAAACAACCTCTATTATATGATTCACTATCTTATAAGGACCAATATATCATGGACTCAAATTCCCTTTCTTTCCAAATGTTATTATTCCCTTCATAGGTGACACCTTCAAGAATACCCAATCGCCTAATTCAAACTTGAGCTCTTTTCTCCTTACATTTGCATACGATTTCTGATGGCTCTGAGCAGTTCTCAATCTCTTACAAATTAACTAAACCTTTTACATAGCTTCAAGAACGGAATCTTGCCTAATACAGGCCACTTCACCAACCTCAAACCATCCTATAGGTGACCTGCACCTACGCCCATACAATGCTTCAAACAGAGCCATCTGAATACTAGCATGATAACTATTAATGTAAGCAAACTCAATCAAAGGCAGATGGTCATCCCAACTTCCTTTAAAGTCTAAAACACACACCCTTAATATGTCCTCTAGTGTCTGAATTTTATGCTCAGCCTGACCATCAGTTTGCGAATGAAATAAAGTACTAAGCTAACCTTTGTACCAAGGCCTTTCTAAAAAGACTGCCAAAACTGTGAAGTAAACTGCATGTATCTATTCGAAATGATGGATAAAGGTATCCTATAAAGTCTTACTAACTCATGAACAAATATTCTGACATAATCCTCCGCAGTATCTGAAGTCTCTGTGATCAAATCCATATTCACTACTTCCCACTTCCAAGTAGGGATACTAATATATTGCAACATACCACCCGGTCTTTGGTGTTCAACCTTAACTTGATGACAATTGGGCCACTTGGCTACAAACTCGACTATGTCCTTCTTAATACCATTCCACCAATAAATCTTTCTCAAGTCGTGATACATTGTAGTAGCAATAGGATGAATAGAATACCTCAAACCATGAGCCTCTACTAGTATCCTTTCCCTTAAACTGTCTATATTCAAAACACAAAGTCGACCTTCATAGAGAAGTACACTATCTACCCCTTGGGACAAAACCTCAACCTTCTATTACTGAACTACCTCTAACATCTGGCTAAGTATGGGATCATTATGCTATTTATCCTTTACTTTCACTACCAAAGATCATTCTAAACCATTTTGAACTACTATTTCCCTATCATTAACATTGAGTAAGCACACTCCTAAATAATCCAATCTATGCATCTCTTTAGCCAACTGATGTTCTTCCTTCTTCACATAAGACAAACTACCCATAGACAACCCACTTAGCGTATCTGCCACTATGTTAGCCTTACTCTAATGATAGAGCACATTTATTTCATAATCTTTCAATAACATCAATCACCTTCTTTGATGAAGATTTAGCACCCGCTGAGATAATATCTATTGAAGACTCTTATGGTTAGTGAAAATATTAACATGTACACCATAAAGGCAGTACCTCTAAATATTTAAGGTAAAAACCATAACAGCTAACTCTAAGTCATGAGTTGGGTAACTTCTTTCGTTATCCTTAAGTTGTCTAGAGTCATAGGCTATCACTCTCCCATTTTACATTAACACACAGCCTAACCCAACTCTAGAAGCATCACAATACACAATAAATCTGTCTAACCCTTTCAACAAAGATAACATTGGTGTTGAAGTCAATCTATCCTTCAACTTTTGAAAACTCTTCTCACACTTATCTGAACTTCACTTTATTTTGGGTTAGCTTAGTCAAAGGTGTGGCTATAGAGGAGAACCATTCAACAAATATTCTAAAATACCTAGCCAAACCCAAAAAAGCTCTGGATATCGGATGGAGTAATGGGTCTAGGCTAGTAATTCACTATGTTAGTCTCTTGAGGATCTACATGAATACCATCCCTTGAAATGACATGCCCTAAGAAGGTAACAGATTCTAACCAAGACTTATATTTACCAAAATTCACATATAATTGATGGTCCTTGAGGGTCTACAACACTATTCTTAAATGGTCTGTATGCTCTTCCTTACTCCTGGAATACACCTGTATGTCATCTATAAAGATAATAAGAAACATATCAAAATATTGCTTGAAGACCCTGTTTATCGAATCTATAATGGCTGTAGTAGTATTTTTCATTTCAAACGAAATACTACAAACTCAAAATGGCCATACCATATTTGAAAATCCATTTTCAGAATGTCTTGCTCCATAACTTTTAGCTGATGGTATCCCGACCTAAGGTCAATCTTGGAGAACCACCGGGCAACCTGAAGCTGATAAAAAAATCATTGATTCTAGGAATGGGACACTTGCTATTGATGGTAACCTTGTTTAGCTTTCTATAATCTATAAATATTCTGAGAGTGCCATTTTTCTTGGGCACTAAAAGGACTGGAGTGCCCCATGTAGAGACACTGGGTTTGATGAAGCCTTTATCTAAGAGGTCCTTAAGTTATTCCTTTAACTTTCTAAGTTTATAAAAAGCCACATGATATAAAGTAATAGAGATGGGTTGAGTATCAGGAAGAGATCAATACTGAATTTTATTTCTCTATCCAGAGGTATCCCTAGTAGATCTTTGGGGAAGACCTTAGGAAACTCATTGACTATACAGACAGATTGGACTGTTGGGACTTTAAACATAGTATCCTTGACTCAAACTAAATGATATATACATCCTTTTGATATCAACTTTTTAGCCTTGAGATAAAAGATAAAATGACCTTTGAGCGACACAGAACTACCCTTCCACTTACAGCAACAAATGGCGTTATATAAGAGAGGTTTGATTCTGAGCCTAACAGCACATATACATCACAATGAAAGGCATAAAGTATACCAGTGACAACATCCAGTGAACTCCTGCTCTAAATAGGATGGTAAAACATAGAATCGATTGTGGCACTGACTGCCACCGGTATTAGATAATACACCATATGGAGGGACCGGGCAATACTACTAAGCTAATGCATTAGTAACCTGAGTTTGAGGATGAATATCTCTACTTCTATATTTAGCGTAAAGACACTCCTTGATTTTGTGGCCCAGTTTTCCACAACCATAGAAACCCCGTTTTCCCATCAAACACTCATCGGGATAAGTCCTGCCATATTTTGCACATATTGGGTAACTAGGTATCCCAAATACATAGTTTAGAAACCTAGAATTTGAAGTCATTCTATACTTCACCAGGGTGAAAGGGAACTAGCATAAGATGGTGCAGACATTGATAAATAACCCTGAAACTGTGAATGGCTTCCCCCTCCAGACCTTGGCTGACTATACTCAAACTGTCCAGTCCTATCCTCTTATTTCTCTTCTCTCTCTCCTTCAACTTTTCTATCTCAATCTGTTGAGCATAAGTCATCAACCGAGAAATATCAATATCCCCAATCAACATGGTGTTCCAACATTCCTTGACCACTAAATCAAACACCCTAGTAACAAACTTACTCATATGAGGTCTAGAGTTAGATAACAACTCGAGAGAATACTTAAACAACTGAATGAACTTAAAGTAGTATGCCTTTATTGTCATAGAGTCCCACCTCAGGTTCATGAACTCCTCCACCTTAGCCTCACTCATCTCAGTCAAAAAGAACCTATCTAGAAAAGCATTCTGAAATACCTTCTAACTCATAAGAGCTGTATTCTCACCTCTACCTTTCTTCCACATAACAACCCAATCATAAGCAATATTCTTTAGCCTATAGGATGCAAATTCTACACTCTCCTCTTCAGTAACATGCATAATTTGGGTAATCCTTCTCACCTCATACATAAATAGATGAAGATCTATACCTACCTTTGACCCATCGACTCGGGAGAATTCATCCTCATAAAGTCTTAAATTCTAGCTGTATCTAAATTACTATTTTTTTTTAATTGAAACTGCTACCTAATGGTTTCCCTAAACATTAGCATTAACAACTTAGGCCAATGCTTGAAAGGCAGCACAAAATTCAGCATAAGACACATTCTTATTTAAAGGGTCGACATGCAGTAGTGGTTGATCACTATTTCTATGTGCCTTGGCTCGGCTGGGAGGCATATTCTATCACATAAAATCATGAGTTGAGGAAAATAAAGGCAATTGTAAGCATGATAGATCATGAAGAAAATGATGATTCCTAACTCGTTCCATAGCCCCATGCTCATAAATGTGGCGCGCTTGACATCCATGATCAAGACTCTATGTAATATGGCTTTTCTAACTCCCTAGGACTCCTCAAAACCTTAGGCCTTGATATCAAGTTTGTGATGCCCCAAAAGTACTCCTTGGATATCACAGAGTGCAGAAGACTACGAGTATCCCAAGCTAACCCATAAAGCAAACTTAACTTGAAACTCATGTGAAAAGTGAACTAACATATTAGAATCTAAAGGTTACACTCATAGCTAAACTAAGAGTCTTTAACTTGTGAATATTACACAAATATTTTAAACTTAATTCATAAATAGTCTGACAAGCCTATAATTTTGACTAGAGAGCCACTATGACAAACCCCAACTAACCTGAACATAAAATAGAGTCAAATAACTAAATAATTTTATCTATGAATAAAAGTATGATAAACTGTGTCCTTGTACTATAAGGACTCACCAAATATTAGGATGTAGGTGATGACGCCCGTAGTCAATCGTGGTGCTGGAAACGAGCACCAGGACCTACATTATAAGACAATGTAGCACATAGATATATATGGGTTAGTACCTATGGAATGAACTGAGTATGTGGAGGTGAATACATAAGTAAAATGATAAATGAATATTTATATAAACTTTCAAATGATTCATGCTAAGTGTAAATGAATCACCTTGAGATTGAATAAACCAAAGACTGCAAAATCATGAAAATGCATAATAAAGCACAATAACAAACTTTGTGAGCCATAACACTTAGTTTCTAAAAGCCTTACTTTTTATTATTTCTTTGGGAGATTCTTCTAACTGAAATAAACTATATGAGCTACCATAGAGTCTAATGTCTTCTCACATTGGGGAGAATTATTCTACCCTTGCGATCGAAATAGAACCTTGACTTAAATAATCACTAAAATTCATCCATATTGGTATAAAACTTAACCTATGGTGGATCATAGTTTCTAGAAATTTAGGATACACTCATACGCATTCCCTTCTCGGTGCTAAATACTACTCCCAAAATACTTATATAATTGTACATAAAAAATCAACCTTAAAATAGCATAAGGATCTTTAGACTAAATAAGTTGTTATGATTCTCTTTGCTTTAAATCATAATCAAGATGAGAAGTTGTGGATTTCATATCTTATCTTTAGATAAAAAGATCAACCTTTTCTTTAAATCATGTTATAGAACATATCAATGGAGCTTAAGAGCATAAACTCTTGTAAACTCATTACTTGTACTTAGGACTTGAAATTCATGATTTAGGTCATAGAAATTTATAAAAAAAACATCATGCTAAATAATCATCTTAAAATCTTTCAACAATATCTCAGGCTAGATAATGAAATTCAAGTCACAATATGGATCTTAAAAGTCAAAACATGAATATATGTAAATCTTGATACACTTCAAGCTTTCAATCTTATGGTAATATCATAATTCAATAATATGGTTATTTAGGTATGAAACCTAATTCAAAATAAGTAAATTCAATTCTAAAACCATGCACTTTGGGCACAAGGATGAAAGAACAACCTTGTTCATAACCTCACATACTTGAAGTTTCTAAACTTATGAAGAGAGCTTAAATCTTGAGACTTGAGGGATGAGTTTCTGTGAGATGAGCCTTAATCTTAATGTTCTTGAAGATGGGAGGAGAAAGTGTCGTTATTTGATTAAGTAATCAAAGAAAATAATACCTCCTTGAGGGTTATAGGTAGTGGATAGAAGGTTATAAGAGAGGAAAAGACCAAAAAGCCCTTAGCTGAACTTTATAAAAATTGGTCATTAGTCTTTACAACTCAACCATACGACTCTTCTAAAAGGATATGACTATGCTCCTCAACTTATAATCTTGGCAAAATCTAGGCAGGTACATATTGGTCAACATACGAGTCCCACCTATGACTAGTATCATCTTTATATGACTCTTAGCCTCTACTCATAGCTTGGTTAGAATCCTTGGGATTCTGTACTGATGGACTAACGACTTAAATCCATACGACTTGTATCCTACTTGATGACTTCTAGGGGTCAATTCATACCTATAGAAGAATGTCTACCATGCGACACTGCCTTACATACGACTGGAACATACCACTCATATGTTGTACGTACAACTCAAGAAAAAAGTTGTATGTTGTATAAAAACTTCTAGATCTGTGGTATTATATTTATAGAAGAGCTGGTGTCGATTTTGGACAGAGATGTGAAACGTTTGTTCTCCAGGGATATTACTATAGTTAAGGTTTAGTAGCATCACAAACCAGTTGAGGAGGCTACTTGGGATATCGAGCATGAGATGTAGTCCTAGTATCCTAACATATTTGAGCCCTTAGATATTTCATTTTTCTTACTTTCACAAATGAAAGTTCTTTTAGTAGTGGATGTTGTAATGACCTCTCTGTTCATTTCCCTCATTTTCCTGCATTCTCGGCACTTAGAGCTTTCCTATAACTTCTCCAAATTATTTATTACTTTCTGGAACTGACAGTTCGATTTTAGGTAGTTCTTGTGAGGATTTTCTTAATACCAGATAGTTGTGAAACATTTAAATTAAATTAGTATTTAGTAAGATGATATAGTTAGTTACCTTTGTAATGTATTTTTGATATTTATAAAATTCTTTAGTTATGGTATATCAATATTACTTTATAATAGTTTTATAACTTATTAATATTTTAAGCGGAGATGGTAAATCTAAATATGCTAAAATATTATTATTATTATTATATAAAAGAGATTTTAGTAGAAGTAATTTTCTATTAATTATGGTATTCAAAATATGATATTTATTTTACCATAGACCTATGCAATACCTGAGTAGATACATAATGGACTGAAATAAACTAGTAGTGAGGTGCCAACACATAGACACGTGGGACCTTGGAAAAAGTATGTTGGTGACTAATTGTTAGGTAATTATGATACTAAATAGGATGGCATCAATTGCCTATATGATTATGAATAATTTTGTGAACTTGATCTCATTTTCTTGTTGGTCAAGGGTGTTATTTGTTGGTTTTATATACATATATATATATATATGTATATATATATATATATATATATTTCTATATCTATATATATATATATATATATATATATATATATATCTGTATATCTATATATTTATATATCTATATCTACTGTGATTGCTCTTCATATTTTATTTCACTACACAATTACTACATATATTCCTTCAGCACATTGAATGAGAATTTGCAAGTGTTACAATTGGTGTGGAACTTTATTATTGAAAAGAAAATTAATTATCTACATCAAGTTATTCAATCTCTAATTCTTATGGAGAGCTATTCGGAGTTTTCTCAGAGAGACTTTTATCTTTAGAGTTCAGGTAGGCTAGGCTTACTCTCTCTGTAGATTGGGCTTATGTATAGTTTTAGTATACTATTAAGCTAGTTTTGGGAAGGTAGCTCAAGAATCATTTGAAATATTTTATGCATTATTTATCTAGTTAGGGCTCCATTTTTGTAGATTTCAATCCTATTATCCATTAGTATGGTATAATGTTTATGTACTTAGGGCATTCGAATAAGCTTGGAAACCTTGAATTCCTCATATTTAGCTATGTTATGCATATATTTATTTAAATGTATTTAAGTTATAGTTCAGGTCTAGCATATACTTTATTTCTATCATTTATTATGAATTTTGGCACAACGTTAACATTATTTGCGGCATGGTTTAGGTTATGGTTTTTATAGTTGAGTACGGTTACTATGAGTTTGTATTCAAGTATGGCATCTGGTTATGAAATAATTTGGGAGTTATGAAATTGATTACTGTTGTTCAAAGAGTTGTGGTTCCTCTGAGTTTTATTTCGAGTTCAACATTTGATTATGAGTTTTATTGTATATCATATAAGGCCTCTTATTATTACCCATTATTTTCAATTCAAACCTGATGCATGGCCTCTTGTTATTATCCAACACTATAGATTCGAGCCTAGCATCTGACCTCTTGTTACTATCCATAAGTATCAATTCAATCCTGGTGCACATCTGTATGGCTACTATGGTTTCTTAGAATTGATTTAGTTACGAACTATATACACATTTTGTTAAAATTACTTCTTGTGTGTCCCACCGGCTTATAGAGGCTCGGTTGGGTTAATTTTCTTCTTCAGTGTGCATGGTGGGATTATGGGGGCCCTATTAGGTTATGTTTGGTTTTTCATTCATTACTGCATTATTTATCTAGTTGTATCTCACTTTTACTTACACCCTTATAATATTTATGTAGTTCAATAGTTGTTTACCTTTTTACCCTATATACTGTTGACTTAGACTACCCCATCACATATTGGTTATATTTTTCCTATATTGAGATCAATCTGCTGATGATGCCTGCTGAGTACCTATTGCTTTGGTATTCATACTATGCTTCTGCATTTTATACCTGATGCAAGTTCTAGTACTAGTAGCTGACATTGATGTGATTTCTCTTTTCCAATACTAATTCATTGCAAGGTGAGGTTTACGTTGTTCGAGGCTGGCCCTCCTCCATCTATTCCAATTTAGTCTTTTGTACTCGATACTGCTTTGTATATAGTGTGTATATTTTGGATAATGTCTAGTATCCAGAGTATTTTTAGTAGTGGTTCTAGTACCAACCTTACCAGGTCTTGGGAAGGATTCATTTGTATATTTTGATCCTTTTTTTCTCTTATTTTTAATATATTTTACATGTTATCTTTCTATTTCTGCTTATTATTACTACTATTATCATTTCTATCTGGTATTCTCTGGTTTTTGCCTGTTACCCCATTACCAATCTTTTTAGGATATGACTAGGCTTGTCTATTGGTGGGATAAGGTAGGTGCCATCATGACTTTAGAAATTGGGTCATGATCCCTAAAGGAATAAAAGGTGGTCTATTTTACAATTCTATAGAAAAAGGTTTGTTGTAAGTACCAATACTAAGTTTCTCGAAGAGGATATTTTAACAAATTACATTTCCAGAAGGTAAAGTAGTTTAATGAGAATTAAGTAAAAAGTTTTCAAATTAACCTATTAATGATAATGAAAACCAAATCCAAACTCCAAATGTCCTAACACTACACGATAATAAGGATAACATAGAGACTCAAAATCTAGCAAATGATATGGTTCAACCATAAGATCATAATGTTCCAGTTTCCTCTATACCTACTTTACAATTAAAGTGCCTCATTGAAGTGGGAGACAAATGAGAAAACCAACTCGATATGTGCTTTTAGAAGAGTCTTTGGATAGAGTCCCTGAAGTGTTGAATACCGAGCCCATGAATTATGATGAAACACTACAGGATAAAGATGCAAACAAATGGGCTATTGCTAAGAAAAAATATGGAGTCTATGTACTCTAATAAAGTGCGGGATCTTGAAAAATCAAATTTAGATGGAGGCAAACTCATTGGATACAAGTAGATCTATAAGAAAAAGAGAGGAGTAGATGAAGAAGTGCAAACTTATAAGGCAAGGCTTGTTGTGAAGGGGTTTACTCAGAAATAAGGGATTAATTATGAGAGAAACTTTTTGCCAGTAGCCATGCTTAAGTCTATTAGAATTCTCTTATTTATTTTTGATTATTATGATTATGAAATTTGAAAAATAGATGTCAAGACAACTTTCCTTAATGGAAGTCTTGATGAGACCATTTTTATATGGTAACCAAATAATTTCATTATAAAAGGGAAAGAATATATGTTGTGCAAGCTTAAGAGATCCATTTATGGATTAAAGCAAGATTCTAGGGCATGGAACACTTGTTTTTGATAGTGTGGTTAGGACTTTTGGTTTTGAGCAATGTCTTGATGAATCTTGTAAGTACAAAAAGTAAAATGGAAACAAAGTGGTGTTTCTATTATTGTATGTCGATGATATCTTGCTCAAAGGTAATAAAGTGGGCTTGTTGAATTCAATAAAGGAATGCTTATCCTATAATTTTGATATCAAAAATTTATGATAAGCTGCTCATATCCTTGGGATCAAGGTTCTATGTGATCACAAAAAGAATGTGAGGCTTATCTCAAGCTCTTTATATTGATACAATTCTTACCAGGTTCAACATGCATGATTCCAAGGAAAGATTTCTTCCTTTTAGACATTTTATTTCTCTTTAAAGATCATTGTCCTAATTTAGATAAGGAGATAGAAAACATGGAGTCAATTCCTTATGCATCAGTGGTGGGAACCCTCATGTGTGTGATGTTGTGCATTAACCTAATATCTATTTTGCCATAGAAAAGGTTAGCATATTTTAGTCTAACCCTGAAAAAGAATATTGGACAATAGTTAAGAATATAATTAAGTACCTAAAAAAGCCCATAGATTACATGATAGTGTACCATTTGAATGAGCTAGTGCCTATAAGGTACAAAGACTTAGATTTTTAGTCTGACAAGGACTCTAGAAAGCTGACCTCTGGAATGTGTTTAATTTTGGGAGGTGCAACTATTTTTTAGAGGATCATCAAGCAAACTAGTGTTTTTGGTTCCATGAAGGAAGCCGAGTATGTAGTAGCCTATGCGGCAGTATGACATAGAAACTTTCTAAAAGACTTGCCCATTATCCCTGTGATAGAAACACCACTTACAATTTATTGTGACAATAGTAATGCATTTACAAATTCAAAAGAACCACAGATCCATAAGAAGGGAAAATACATTGAGCATAAATATCATTAAATTAAAGACATAGGGCAAAGAAGAGATGTGGTGATTGTGAAGATTGCATGATAAAACAACCTATAAGACCCTTTTACAAAAGCTTTACCACAGAATCCTTGTGAAAGACATGTGGAAGAATTGGGTGTTAGAGTTGTGGGCACATGGTTATGAGTCTTAAGTAGGAGATTGTTAGGATATACTATAAATTATTTGTTTTGACATTGTTTTATTTATTGAAAAGTTAATTATTTATTTATTTAATTCATTAAATTGTTACATTAAATATATAGTTGTCATAATGTGTCCTCAACTTATATAGTAGATGTTTTGGTGTTGTGAGACCCTATAAAACTTTGATGATTTTATTTTTGACCCTCATACATGTGTAATATCAATTTTTGACTTGAATTATGTTAAGAGATATTAAAAGGGTAATTTGAGAAAGTTTTGGAATTTTTGAAACGAGTTTAGGGTCATTTTTGGACCCCGAGGCAGTAAGGGTCCACGATATTAACATGGCACGGAGGTTAATCTCTGTGATATTGGTTTGGAATGGACGTTACCCTCTGCGAGAACAACGTGCCACACTGATGTTTTAATTTTGTCCAGTTTTTATTTTTTTTACTTGTGGTGAGGGGCTTTTGATATTTTTATCCAGTGTACGACTTTGTAACACAAAATAACCTCATTCCTTTCAGTTTTCAAGGATAAAATCATTCTCTTTCTCTTTCAAACTCAAAACCCAAGAACATTCAAGGGTTTTACAGTGAATTTATCATCCGAGATCTAAAATTTGAATTATTTTTAATTCCTTGTGTATTTCAGGCATGTATTTCATTCTCTAACTTTAATTTTACATTTTGGAAATTATTTACTAATTATCCATATGGTTTAAATTGATGGGTTTGAAATTGGGTTGAGGGGTTTTTATTGGTATTACTTGAATTACCTTTTCCTTATTTTAATTTGATTCTTTATGCTTTAAATTTATGGTTTTTAGACTGATTATGGGAATTAAAACGAGGAACATGAGTTTCCTCAAATTGATGACTTTTTGGCATGGTAATGACATTAACCCTAACAAACTTTGTAAATTTGTTTTTTTTTTGAAAATGGATAATTGCATAATTCAACTTATTTATGAACTCATTACATTGCATTAATGGATAATTGGTTAAAACAAATTTGTAAGGCCTTTGGTGGCAAGGTTTGAATTTTAAAATGCAATTTAGGAGTCTAATGGCTACATAGATTGATTTGGAATGGTTATATATGCTTGAAAGCATAATTGGTATGACAATTCCAAGTGGTAAATGCTTTAATATAAGACTCCTAGGTTAATAGTTGGATTTTTCTTCAAATTATTTTAATTTAGGCTTAAAGGGGAATTGTGTAGCTCACTGTGAAGGTGTAGTCCATAGGGATTAACACTAGAAATCATGTTTGCCGGCGTGGGGGTCTATATATGACCGTGTGCTTAGTTCACACATTATATTTTGGAATGGATAGAGCCTTGGTGTCTATATCCCTTTCTTTGAATTCTTTAGTTCATGCGACTAACACACACTGAGGCCCTTTCATTAGGGGGCTGAACCTATATAGTCCGTAGGTGACTTTAGGATGAAGCGAGCTACATAGTTCAGGTTAATGGTTTAAAATATTATGGTCATGACCCTTTACCCTATCCCAACATCCTATATGTGTATTTATGAATGTTGTGCATATAGTTTGGACTGATTTTGGAAATGGCATTATTTTATTACTTTCCCTGAGTTACATACTAGTGTTTATCCCACTGACATCCCTGGATGCTACATCGTTTCATTATGTATGCTCCAAAGGGTGTTCTATTGCTCTTGTGAAACATTAGGTGGTTTAGTATATCTATTAAGTCGCTATGAAATGGTAAGCCTCCATCTTTCTAAAGCCCTATTATTTCACTAATTTTTTTTTCTCTTATTATTTCAATTTTGATTCTTTTTGGTCATAGTTGGGGCATGTCCTGACTTAGTTGATATTCTGGTTTTAGAGGATTTTTAGGACAAGTATAGGTTGAATGTTGGTTTTTGAGTCATAGAGTTTATGTTTGATTATCTATCCTTCTTATTACCATTGGTTTAACTTTCACTATATTATTTTATTATGTTCTGGATGTTAGGCTAAGGGGTGGTCTCCGGTTCACGGTGGGTTTGAGATACCTGTCATAAATAGGCCTTAGTTTGGGTCGTGAAAATCTTAGTATTAGAGCACGGTTCAGGGTCATTGGGTGCCTATTGTGATACCCTGAGTTTTTCCCATTAAATATTTTGCTCCCAAATGTGTTGAGTCGTTAAAGCCTTTTGATCTTGCCAAGAGAAGCTTAGAACTCAAAAAAAAAAAAATTTACTAAGTGTTGAAACTTTCTCATTTAGAACTCTGATCTTCGGGTATTTATTTGATGACCTTTCTGACATTCGTTTTTCGATTTTCAAATGTGTTGCGATGGGGAAAGGTCGTAATACATCCCAAGTGAGTTTTGGAATTTTTGGAGTAGCATAAGGGCACGTTTGGATGCCCAAAACAGTGGCACCAAGCGATTAGCATGCTCCAAAAATATTTAGCATTTCAGGGCCAACTTCAAACGATTATTACTTCCTGAATATAAGGAACTGGGAGATCTGCTATATATCAAACAAAAGATCTTTGAGTCTTCTTTCTAATGAAAGTGGTTTCACCCCATTCCAACATCAGAGTAATAAGTTACGATCAATTTATCTCAGCATGTCAAATCAGTAGCTGAGGGACGGATTTGATTTGGGTCAACTTAGGTCGATCATAACTCCTTATATATGACTAACTGGGTGGCGTACCATATATAAAATTAAAGATCATTGAGTTAGCTTTCCAACAATATAAATTTCGAAAACATCCAATACCCGAACGAGGAGTTATTACATTTTTCATGGCCAAGGTACGCAGGATTTTTCTGGCATTTTTTAATTTCCTTAGGGGCAATCCAGTCATTTCACCCTTGCCCCATTTCGTGAAAATAAGCATAAAAATAGATTTCGGGCATCAAAGTCTATTATTTTCAAAAAAGAATTCCAAGAAAGAAACCCTAAACCTCTAAATTCCCCTTCCTAAATCTTCCAATTCCACCATGGAAATCCAAATTTATCTGATAAATGAAGTCCCCATTCCGAGCTCTTCGAGATGCACCAATCAATTTTGTGAATAGTGTTCCGAGGCAAGAATTCATTCCAATCTTTAATTTTAAGATATGTGGGGTTTGAAAAGAATAATTCTTTCATTCTTGTGCCCGTATCTTTAATTTTTATTATGGATTATTATGAGTTTGGCAATTGAATTTATTTCCAAGATATCCTACCATGAGATTTTGATTATGTATATATGTAAAGTATTCAAGCTTGCAAATTATGATTATTTAATGGATTCATATGGTTCTGTAAGTTGAATTATGTCTAAATAATTTGATTATGAACTTATAAAGATTTGAATTGTAAGTTTTGAATCACATGAGTATTTGACTATTGTCGTTCTATGAATTGAGATTTAATATTGGGATTCTTGGTGTTTCTCTCAAGAATTGATATATTTTGAACATGCATCCATGTTTTAAGTTTAAGAATGAATTATTGGTATTTCTAAGTGTTTTCGAGCCATGTGTCAAATTTTGAGCTTCCTTATAACGATTTGAGTTATTGGGTATATTGATATCAAAGTTGCAATGAGCCTTGGTATTTTCCGGATGGTTTTGATGAGTTAAATTGTTGAACATATAACGTATTGAGTCTTCATATCCTTGTCCAAATGTCGAGTCGGTTATGGTTCAATGCATTGATACCTTGTTGATGTTGAGGAAGATTAAAATGTTTTGAGCTAAAATGTATTGAGTTAGGAATCGACAAATTGATATAATTTGATAAATGAGAAAGAGATTTGATTTGGATTTGATTTGGTCTTTATGATAGACCCTTGTGATGTTGTAGTGGATTTCCTAACGCGTTCTGAGCTTGTCGGGGAGTAGTACTTATTACCGAGAGGGAAATTTGGTATTTCTCCAAACCTATGTGCCACCGTAGGGTTGTTTGATGATGATATTATTGGCCAGAGAACCCGATTATGATTATTGCAGTTTTAAGGTCATACTCCCTGGCAAAGAGTATGAAGCTCCCGCCAATGGGGGTTTCAAACGTTGGTGTTCCACGTAGCTCATGTGGGGTTGTCGGTTATAGAAAACTCCCATGTCCATAAGATTAAGTTTCTTGAATTATCGAGTCACTCCAAGATTCGAGTCAAAGACTTGAGATGTTTATGATGTTTTATAGTCATTTATGATGATTTATAATTACCTATGATGATTTTTTATGATATGATAATTTATGATGATTTAGGATGATTTATCATAATTTATGGTTTATAATGATTTACGTAGATTATGTGATTTTATCGTATGAACTGTTTATTATGTAATTACGAAAAGTATGATTTGATATAACTTAAGCCAAGTGAGTCATCATTGTCCGTATACATGTTTTCATGAAATTGATTATACTATTTATATTGTTGCATGCACCCCCACATACTCAGTACATTTCAAAGTGCTGACCCACATATTTCCATGGGCTACATTCTTACAAAAATATAGGTACAAGCTGTAGCGCCCATATTATGTTCATCTGGGTCGCAGCTCTCGATTGGCAGGTGATTAGTCCTTTTGATTTAGGGACTTGAGTTGTTCAGATTTAAGGTTATTGTATTTTCTGTATTCAGTCATATTGAGTAGGGGTAGTTGGGAGTTATGACCCATCTATCTTTGGTCAATGCTAGTAGAGGCTTCATAGACAGTCACTAGTAGTCAGTGTATTCAGTTTTAGATTTTTATATATATGAGCAGAATTGTGACCGTGTAAATTTACTTTCATTTTGGTCAGACTAAGTTATGGGTTGTTTCCGCATTATTTCTTCTATTTTATGTATTTTATTCAGTTTCTTTGGGTTTTGCCAGATGAAGGGTTAGCTTGGGGTCACTTGTGACCTTAAGGACCGTGTGATGTCTCGTGATCTAATTTTGGGGCGTAGCAAGCTTGGTATCAGAGCACAGAGTTCAAATTTCCTAGGGTGCCTATGAAGCCGTGTAGAGTAGAGTCTTGCGGACCGGTACGGAGACATCTGTACTTTTCTTCAAGAGACTACGAGGCATTTAGGAAAATGTTCCCTTTTTTTCAAGTCATAGATCGTGCCATGGAAAGGTTCCTTAAGAAATTCATACGGGTCATATCTTGCATAAATTGGGCCATTTCACCTTGTTCTAAAATACATGATATAGTCAAGAGTAATTCCTTATAGATGGTTCTTTCTTAGATAATCTTCTCTTATATTACGGGCTTGTAATTGAGCTAGAAAAAAACTATTTCATTAGTGCTCCTGAATTCCAAAAAATTGAGGTGTCATATGTACGTTCTTGAAGGTTATGCATTAAGCCTATGTCGAAAGTGTTTTTGGATTTCTCTCTAGAATTCATGATGTGATTTCGTATTTTCCTTATCTGTGTACTAATGTTGAGATAGGGTGATTAACTAGTTCTAATTTCCTCTCTTGATTATATTCTTGGGCTTACTAGCAAAGGTTCCATAGATTTCAAGATGTGCCCTCATCCTTCTTGAGTCGTTCAGTTGAGGTAAAGCGAGATACATATTCTCGGATCCTTGATTATGGTGTACCAGACTTTTATTTCTTAAAAATATTTTTTGATCATCTTTTGATGAAAACTTGAAGTCTAGTGAAGCCGTTTGAGGCTTATTTTGATTCACTAGCATAATTGTTTTGATATTTATTTTCTTTTTCAAAATACAAAACCAAAGTCTAGTGAAGCCATGTGAGGCCTGTTTTGATTCACTAGCAGCTGGCTGTTTACTCTGTTGTTCTTGCATTTGTTGGAAATGTGCTGGAAGGCGGTGTTAATAAATTATTATGGCATAGGCCATGGAATTGCGGATGATTATTATCGTTATGAGGTTTTGGTGGACTTGTATGTTTGGGGTGTTTGATAGATGGAAATGGTTATTGAGATTGTTGTTAATCGTAGTCAGAGTGAGTTGTTAAGTTTGTATAGCGGGTGATGAGAAAAATTAATTTAATGATTGAATTGCTACGATGTTAGTAATAGGGAGGAGATTTAGTAGGTTTGAATCGTATGTATGGGAGCTTAAGTCTATTTGTTTATGATCAAGTGTGATATTGTGTGTTGAGGTAGTAGTATGCTCAAGGTGTTATGGGGATTTTTAAGTTATTAAATGCTAAGCGGTTAGTGTTATCCTTAATCGGGTAAATATGAATTAGGATATGTGGTATACGATGTAATTGTGAGTTAACTTGGGCATTAGAGGTTGACGAGGGTGTTAGTTTGAGATATGATATTAGTAAAGCACGAAGAAGTTAGTATGGTTTAGCGAAGGTTTGATGTATCCATGGCAAGTGCTAGAATCTAAGCTGCAGAGTGCATGAATTGTTGTATGATAACCTTTGAAGTTGTCTAAGTTTGTGGTTATTTAAAAGTTATGTTAAGAATAGGTTTTGCGCTTGCGGGTGTAGTTATGCAGGTTAAGTTATGGATCTTATGTATGGGTATATCTGGGGACCTGAATTTAGGTAAGTGTATCGGTGGGTTGCAAGTTGGTGGTGAGAAGTAGTGGTGTTGATCCTATTTTACCCCAGCCTTTTCAATGACTTCGATATTTTCTCATGCCTTGCGTTTCATTCTCCGGATCATAATACATTTTCATGCATATCATGGGAAGACATGTATTCTCCTAACTATCGAAATATTGATTCCAATTTTTCTAGCGGGCGAAATTGACATTCCATAAGCTATAAACTCCAAACTCAAGTTGCGCGGTTCATAATGCATGTGCTTAAGCTTTATTGTATGTTCAAGTTCAGTCCATCGGCAACACCCTTAGCGACTAATAAGATTCAATTTATGTCCTAGGTGTCCTAAATCTTTAATCTTGATTCTGGTTGAATTCATGCATTTGATGCCCTAGTTCTCCGGCCTCAATAACCGCACCAAGTCATACACAATATCTCTTCATATTCTACCCTTTCATGACTTTCTATTTGTCGAGGGAGTGTGGATGAACAGTGGTGATGATAGGAGAGAGTGAGCGGATTTTTGTTGATAAAGATTGTGGCATGTTCATTTTAGCTAAGGTGGAAAGTGTGGAGTAAGCTTGAGGCTAGGCTTTTGATGGATGTCATGATTATTTGAAGCATTTCGTGTTGTGTTTGTGAAAGTAGTTGTATGATGGTTTATCTAGGTTTGTAGGTGGGGAATTATTGAAGTGAAGTCTTGTGCATGGCTTAGTTAATTGGAAAAGTTAGTGAGTGTTTTCTTAAGAATAGTGCCCGGAAGTTGTCTTAATAAAGGATTGTAGAATTTGGAAAAGGTGTTTTATGGGTATTGATTAGGAGTGTATACGTAATTATAAAGATAGGATTGAACATCATATGTGTATATATGGACGGAGATTAAAGTTTATACTATCAATAAGTTTTGGTGACTATGTTGATTTAGAAGTCTAAGCTAAAAGCTCTTGTAAATTTATCTTGCATAGCACTCATGTATTGTGAATATATCTCCTGTCTAAGGATATTAGTTGCAAGCCTTGGCCTTGCTATAAGTTGAATTGCGTATATGCCTATGAATAATTCCCTAAGCTTCAAGACTTGTTGATATGAATATGATGGTTAATAATGGTGAGTATTAAGTGGATTAGAGTTGATTGAGTGGTAATAAGAATTATCTGTGAGATGAGGAATTATAACAATGTGGATGTGCGTAAATTTATAATTCGGAATGGTGCTATGTTATGGTGTTAGGTAGAGGAATTGGTGACTCCAAATTAAGCTTGAAAATGAGGAGAGAGAGTTTGGCTTAGTTAGATTTGAATAGCTAAGATTGCAAATGCCTTGTGAGAATTATGAATTGAATCAAGTAAGTTTGGTATTTGGGGAAAATAGTATTACGGAGAAAGGGTGTGCGAAGCGTATTGATAAGCTTGAAAGTAAGTTGTACTACATGGTGTTTAGTACTTTTATTTTGATATAAGACTGATCGACCTACGCCTCGTACTTAAAATTAGTGTCGAGTTCTAATATATATATATATTGTTCGGACCATATCCCAAACCCAATTGCTTCCTAGTAGCGTTGAAAGTTCCTTGGAAAGATTTTGAATCATGTCCTAATTGAATGAGAGCGTGTCTTGATTCGGTCCGAGCACCTAGAAATTCAACTTGATAGTTATTCCGATGGATTCATATATTTCTTCCATCTTCCGATGTAGTCCAATCTCACTACTTAAAGTTTTGTGAGCATAACCATTTCAAGAATGATTTATTTGCATCGAAGCAAGTTATCAAATTCTATTTAGACTTTGCTTTTGTTTCCGACCCAAGTAGTAAGCCATGGATCGATCATAAAGTGTCTCGTGTATCAATTAGTATTATTCAAGGAGAACCGATACCAAGAGGGAGATATTATGATATCCCGAGTTTTCATATCCTAGATCTTTCATCTCTTTCTTTGTGAATGCAGATTTAAATCGAAGTTAATAATTTTTTCTTCATCCAAATCTTTTAGTAATAGACTCAACTATGTCATTGTGATTATCTTGAGCTTATGCTTCGGAAAGTACTCCAAAGATTAGAAAAATATAAACTTGTTCATCAAGGTATTTTAGTTGCGTATCCCCAATTTTCCTTGCCTTCCTAACCTAACGAGCAACATTCGGGGATGAATGTTTCCAAGGGGGAGATGATGTGATACCCCGATTTTTTCCCGTTAAATATTTCGCTCCCAAATGTGTCGAGTCATTAAAGCCTTTTTATCTTGCCAAGAGAAGATTAGCACTCAAAAAAAAATTTGCTAAGTGTTGAAACTTTCTCATTTAGACCTCTGATCTTTGGATATTTATTTGACAACCTTTCCGACATCCATTTTTCGATTTTCAAGTTGCGTTGCAATGGGGAGAGGTTGTAATACATCCCTTGTGAGTTTCAAAATTTTTGGAGTAGCATAAGGGAACGTTTGGGTGCCCAAAACAGTGACACCATGCGATTATCATGCTCCAGAAATTTTCATCATTTCAGGGCCAACTTCAAACGATCATCACTTCCTGAATATAAGGAACTAGGAGACCTTCTATATATCAAACAAAATATCTTTGAGTCTTCTTTCCAATTCAATGGGTTTCACCCCATTCCAATATCAGAGTAATAAGTTACGATAAATTTATTTCAGCATGTCAAATCAGCAACTGAGGGACGGATTTGATTTGGGTCAACTTCGGTCGATCATAACTCCTTATATATGACAAACTCGGTGGCCTACCATATATAAAATTAAAGATCTTTGAGTTAGCTTTCCAACGATATAAATTTCGTAAAAATCCAATACCCGAACGAGGAGTTATTCAGTTTTTCGTGGCCAAGGTACGTAGGATTTTTCTGCCATTTTTCAATTTCCTTAGAGGCAATTCAGTCATTTCACCCTTGCCCCATTTCGTGGAAATAAGCATAAAAATTGATTTTGGGCATCAACGTCTATTATTTTCAAAAAAAAAATCCTAGAAAGAAACCCTAAACCTCTAAATTCCCCTTCCTAAATTTTCCAATTCCACCATGGAAATTCTAAATTTATCCGATAAATGAAGTCCCCGTTTCGAGCTCTTCGAGATGCACCAATCAATTTCATGAATAGTGTTCCGAGGCAAGAATTCATTCCAATCTTTAATTTTAAAGTATGTGGGGTTTGAACAAGAATAATTCTTCCGTTCTTGTTCCCGTATCTTTAATTTTTATTATGGATTATTATGAGTTTGACAAATGAATTTATTTCCAAGATATCCTACCATGAGATTTTGATTATGCATATATGTAAATTATTTAAGCTTGCCAATTGTGATTATTTAATGTATTTATATGGTTCTGTAAGTTGAATTATGTCTAAATAATTCGATTATGAACTTATAAAGATTTGAATTGTCTGTTTTGAATCACATGAGTATTTGACTATTGCCGTTCTATGAATTGAGATTTAATATTGGGATTCTTGGTGTTTCTATCAAGAATTGATATATTTTGAACATGTATCCACATTTTAAGTTCAAGAATGAATTATTGGTATTTCCAAGTATTTTCGAGCCATGTGTCAAATTTTGAGCTTCCTTATAACGATTTGAGTTATTGGGTATATTGATATCAAAGTTGCAATGAGCCTTGGTATTTTCCGGATGGTTTTGATGAGTTAAATTGTTGAACATATAACGTATTGAGTCTTCATATCCTTGTCCAAATGTCGAGTCGGTTATGGTTCAATGCATTGATACCTTGTTGATGTTGAGGAAGATTAAAATATTTTGAGCTAAAATGTGTTGAGTTAGGAATCCACAAATTGATATGATTTGATAAATGAGAAAGAGATTTGATTTGGTCTTTATGATAGACCCTTTTGACGTTGTAGTGGATTTCCTAATGCGTTCTAAGCTTGTCGGGGAGTAGTACTTAGCACCGAGAGGAAAATTTTGTATTTTCCCAAACCTATGTGCCACCGTAGGGTTGTTTGACGATGATATTATTGGCCAGAGAGCCCGATTGTGATTATTGCAGTTTTAAGGTCGTACTCCCTAGCAAAGAGTATCACGCTTCTGCCAACGGGGGTTTCAAACATTGGTATTCCACATAGCTCACTGGTGTTGTCGGTTATTGGAAACTCCCGTGTCCATAAGATTAAGTTTCTTGACTTACCGAGTCACTCCGAGATTTGAGTCAAAGAGTTGAGATGTTTATGATGTTTTATGGTCATTTATGATGATTTATAATTACCTATGATGATTTTTTATGATATGATAATTTATGATGATTTATCATAATTTATGATTTATAACGATTTACGTGGATTATGAGATTTTATCATATGAACTATTTATTATGAAATTACGAAATGTATGATTTGATATAACTCAAGCCAAGTGAGTCATCATTGTTCGTATGCATGTTTTCATGAAATTGATTATACTATTTATATTGTTGCATGCACCCCCACATACTCAGTACATTTCAAAGTGCTGACCCACATATTTCCATGGGCTACATTCTTACAAAAATATAGGTACAAGCTGTAGCGCACATATCATGTTCAGCTGGGTCGCAGCTCTTGATCGGCAGGTGATTAGTCTTTTTTATTCAGGGACTTGAGCTATTCAGATTTGAGGTGTATTGTATTTTCTGTATTCATTCGTATTGAGTAGGGGTAGTTACGAGTCATGACCCGGCTATCTTTGGTCAATGCTAGTAGAGGCTTTATAGACAGTCACTAGTAGTCAGTGTATTCAGTTTTAGATTTTTATATATATGAGAAGAATTGTGACCTTGTAAATTTACATTCATGTTGGTCAGACTAAGTTATGGGTTGTTTCCACATTATTCCTTCTATTTTATGTATTTTATTCAGTTGCTTTGGGTTATGCCAGATGAAGGGTTAGCTTGGGGTCACTTGTGACCTTAAGCACCGTGTGACATCTCAGGATCTGATTTCGGGGTGTTACACCTATAAAGCCATGTCGAGTAGAGTCTCTTTCATTGGGTGTGTAGTGCAACAAACTTATAAGAAGGAGTTTATAAGTCATTTAGAAATGATTTCTTTTCTTATATTATATTTTTCGCTATAGAGTTTAGTGTCAAAAGAATTTTGTAACTCCTTGCTTGTGTTTTAGATCATGCATCCCTAAAGATCTGACAATCATAGAAAATCTGCTGGAAACTCTGTCCTACCCGAGGATAATGTGGTGGGGACTAGACCATTCATGGAGTGCAGACTCGGTCTAGGGTCCCTGCTCCTAATTATACTACTACACATAGAGTTACTTCGTTTCCTACTAGTCCTCCTCAGTCTTCTTGAGTTGGTGATACTCATGCTCTATTACTTCAGGAAGATATCTCTATTGTAGAGTTCCGTCACTCTATTCATATGCTTACTTTGTTTGTGTCATAACAGTCTTATCAATCTGATCATGCTGGTTCTATTGCTCATTCATTTGAGGTTACTGGAGTTCGCCAGTATATGAGGCTGTATCCCATAACCTTTACAGGTTTTAAGGTTAAGGAGGATCCTTAGGAGTTCATTGATTAGATAAAGAAAATTTTTAGGGTTATGCATGCTACTGGTTTTGAGGGTGTAGAGTTTGTTGTGCATAAGTTGAAAGATATAGCTTATTAATGGTATGGGGAGTCGGAAAGTATGAGGGTTGATGATGTTGAACCAGCTGTGTGGGATGATTTTTTAGGGGCTTTTCCTGACCACTTCTTTCCTCAAGAGTTAAGTAAAGCTAAGGTTGGAGAGTTTGTGAACTTGAAAAAGAGCAAGATGAGTGTGAAGGAGTATGCCCTAAAATTTCAGCAGTTGTCCCGTTATGCTCTGAAGTTAGTGGCTAACATAAGATAAAAAATGAGGAAGGTTGCTTCTGTTTTGTCCAATGATTTAGTATTAGATTATAAGGTTGTGATGTTGAACAACGATATGGACATCTCTAGGCTAGTGGTTTATATTTAGCAGGTGGAGGATAAAAACAAAAAATAGGTAGAGATAGGGAGAGAGGTAGAATAAGAAGTTTAGGTATTCATAAAAAGGTGCAGGTCAACGAATAATAAGAGAAATGGTAGGCAGTGGACTCAGAAGAAGAAGTGGGGGAATTATTATTAGATATCTAGTTGTCCCAGTCCTAAGCCTTCAGGTGATCGTCGTTTTTAGACTAGCAGTGTTCCTAAAGCATAAGATGCCCAGTCTCAGGTTAGTGGAGCTTAGTCAGCCCTACCTTATCCTTCTTTCTATTTTTGTGAGCAGCTTCACCGTGGTTATTGTGAGGAGGGGAGGAACTTATGTTTCAATTATGGTCAGCCTGGTCATCTACAGGGAAATTATCCTATAGCTATGGTTGCCACAAAACATCCCTCGGGTTATTCGAGACATCCCCCAATGGTGTTATGGGTATGTTACAGATTTTATGTCACCCATTAAGTGGTTGTTCCCTTTGGTTTTTGTCCTGAAAATATTTCCAACCCCTTTTTTGTGTCTACCACAGTGGGTAATTCTGTAGGTTCTAGAAAAATCTATAAGGGTTGTGTGGTGTCCGCCTTTCATAGGGAAACATTGGTGGACTTAATAGAGCTTGACATGGTAGATTTCTAAGTAATCTTGGGGATTGATTGGATACATTTGTGCTATGATTTTCTTGATTGTAGGACCTAAAAGGCCATTTTCCACTTTCCTATTAATCCAGTTTTAGAATGGGATGGGAGTTCCTTAGTGCCAAAAGGGAGGTTGATTTACTATCTTAGAGCCCAGAAGTTGATTTCCAAAGGGTGTCTATATCTTCTAGTTTGGGTTAAGGATTCTAACTCTAAAAGTCCTTCTTTGCAATCTGTCCCTTATGGTTAATGAATTTCTTAAAGACTTTTTCGATGGTCTTCCTAGAATTTCCCTTGATAGGGAAATAAGTTTTGGGATTGATATTCCATCAGATACCCATCCTATTTCCATTTCTTCCTATACGATGGCTCCTACTAAACTAAAGAAACTCAAGGAGCAGTTGAAGGATCACCTAGATAAGGGTTTCATTCATCCTAGTGTTTCTTCATGGGTTGCTCCTGTACCTTTTGTGTGAAAGAAAGATGGATCTCCTTAGTTGTGTATCGACTATCATTAGCTGAATAAGGTAACAGTGAAAAAGTAGTACCTTCTTCCTAGGATTGATTATGTTTTTGATTAGGTTTAGGGTGCTAGGTGTTTCTAAGAGTATTCTCTATTTACGATAATATCAGTTGAAAATTAGGGAAGTTGATAAACCTTATATTGTTTTTTGAACTCGGTATGGCCATTATGAGTGCCTGGTTATGTCATTTGGATTGACTAATTCTCTGGCTGCTTTCACGGATCTTATGAAATAGGTGTTTAGGCAGTTTTTGGACTAATTTGTTATATTCTTCATTGATGACATCTTGTTGTACTCTAAGAGTGAAGAGAATCATGCAAATCACCTCCAAATTGTGTTATAGACTCTCAAGGACCAGAAATTGTATGCCAAGTTTTTTAAGTGTGAGTTTTGGCTGAATGTTGTGACTTTTCTGGGGCATGTTGTTTCTAGTGCGGGGATTAAGGTGGATGCATAGAAAGTTGAGGTAGTTAAGAAATGTCCTAGACCTATGTAATGCCCCGAAAGTTTCCAAGCTAAAATTTGTCCATAAAAGTATCAAGAATGGGTTTCTAGAGTGAATTATACTCAAATCCTTGAAAAAATCTTTAAATTTTAACTGATCATTACGTAGGTGATTGAATAAGCTTTCCGTTGATATAAGATTCATCCAAAACAGACACCCGGTGAGGGAGTTATGGCTATTTTATGTGCTAGTCGTAAAACATCATCTTTCAGGTGTTTAGCGCGTCACGGAGGATCCCAATTTTGTACTCTTCAATTTTTAGTGAGACTCCGTGATCGTGGCGCATCGCGAAGTGAGAAAATTTCCCAATTGGCAATTTCCAGTGAGCCACCGCTATTGTAGCACATCGCGGTGGCCCATAAAATCGGGCACCAATTATATTTTTACTCTATCTCATTAAGGGTAAAAATGGTACTTCTCCAACCCCTTATCATCTCTAACACGGGGTTTAATCCTAAGAATACCAAAGTAAGTTTATTTTCATTAAAATCTCTCAAGAAACTCCATTAGGGTTTCAGACTAAAAATCCTCATAACTCAATATTTAATCGTGGGTTTTAGAAGATAATTGGAGATTTGAAATCCTCGCATCGTAGGCTCTAAGAATCATCCATTTACTTTCTGAAATAGAGGTACATGGGGTTGTCCCGAATTTCATGGGCATGATTTTTGAAAAGAATTTACACAAGACCTGACTATCTATACGTATACATATGTTTTTACAACTGGGGTGTTTTTTAATGTCAATAACATATTTTGTGATATGGTTTTGAAAGAAATATTAAAATATCATGGGGTTGTTGGCTTGCATATATTTCAATTGTTGAATTGTGAACATGTGATCTGAATTTCAAAAAGGTGCAATGTATATGAATTGTGAATTCTTTAAATCCCCATGATAATGTTTTATACCCCACACTATACTTGTGTTAAACCATCGACAACATGAGTTTTCGCAATTGACATGATATTACTCATAAATGATAAAGTTTCTTGAAACTATTACATGTTGAGAACCATGGTGCATGTGTTTGATGTGTGTGAAAGTGTTATATATGTGCATGTTGTAAATGGCATGAAACATTGGAGAATTGATGTGGTATTGTGACTTGCAAGTCAATGGTATGACGATACCATATAAATGTATTCCATGATAGAGTTTGAGTTGGATTTAAGAGAGTTAGATGGTTACCCGAAGAATGAACGAGTTGAAAGACTCTATGCTAGAAACCGTAATTTGCCGACACGGGATTATGGTATCATGGTTTGTGATCTTGTGTACCTTGATTCATGTCATCCCAAATTAGGACTATGGTTAGGTGCCCTGATTTGTGATCTTGTGCACTACCATGACATATTGACTTAATTAGGGATTTTGGCACCCTATAGTATGACCTTGCGTGTCCCCCTTATAAATAAGGTGAATGTGAAGAATAAGTATCATATGCCTCATGTAGATGATTTCTTTGACTAGTTTTAGGGTGCAAAATGTTTTTTAAGATAGATTTTAGGATTTGTTGCCATCAATTGAGAGTTGGGACTGCGGACATCCCTAAGACAGTCTTCAAGACTCACTACAATCATTATGAGTTCCTAGTGATATCTTTTGTGTTGACCGATTCCCCAATACCTTTAATGTATCTGATGAAATACACGTTCAAGCCATATTTGGACTCTTCATGATAGTATTTATTGATGACATTTTGGTATATTCGAGGAGTAGTAAGGAGCACAAGTATCATTTAAGGACTGTGCTCCACACTTTGAGAGATCATTGACTTTATACTAAGTTCTCAAAGTGCTAGTTCTGGCTTGAGTTTATAGCTTTCATGGGGCATATAGTGTAATGCCCCAAATCTGGTACCCGAAATGCTACACGGTGCTCATGACCCCGAAGGACCACAAGCTAACCCATGACTGATATCTATACCTGTATACTGCAAAATATACTGCATAATACAGACACATAAACTGAAAGGCCATAAGGTTCAAAACTGAGACATTGTATCTGATAAAATAGAACATCTGGGTGGGGTAAAAAATACCCAAAATAAAACTAAAATAAGCTATCTGAATATACTGTAGTCTGGAAAGCCTCTAAAATGTGACTTTTTGAATAAGGAGTTAATGGGATATGTCCCCAACTAACTCCAACTAATAAACTAATTACTGAGATAATAAAATGATGATTATGTCCTTGAAAGATGATGACTCATTGCTAACTCTGACAGCTGAGACTAGAATCTACTGATGCTTTGGAGCTCGAGTCTCTGAACCTATGGTATAAGACACTATAGCGCAAATGCATCAGTACTTTGAATGTACTGGTATGCATGTTAGGTAGGCTAAATACATGGGGTTCATAGGCATGAATGATAAAAATAGCAGACTTACTATCATGAGTGTGAGAATACATGTATGAGACATAATAACTGACACTAATATCGTGATAACATGATTACTGAATTTGAATACTAATAACATGACATACTGATAACTGATATAACTCATAACATGAGTGACTGTATCTGACAGTCCTGAATCTGATGGAACTAGCTAAGTTCCGTACTGTATCTGAGTTGACTGTATCTGACAGTCTTAAAATCTGAATAACTATCTGAGTTCTATTACTGAGACTGATTGACTCTGTCTGACATTCCTAATTTTGTAACATGAAATTATAGAAAGTAGTTATCTAACCGACATGCCCCTAATATGCCATTATGGCTGAGTTGGGGTCCAATCTGTAATCCCAATTGGAAGGGTGTCAATACCGCGCCACTGGTAAAGACAAGCTGTGGGTGACCCTCATCTAATAGTATCCCCAAAAGAGATTGGTGGGGCCCTTATCTGACAGTGCTTATCTATCTCATCAACCATTATCGTACAGTGTTGATATCTCAACTTATGCTGGCTACATAGTTTTGGAATGCAAGGATGACTTCTAAGAATCACACCCTCATCTGATAGTGTGTGTTTCCATCCTTGGGTCCACTCAATGCTAATTCCTACTTTAATTTGAATAGACACTGAACATGATTTACTGAACTGAATATGGGCTGAGTTACTGAATTTCGTTGACTAACGGAATACTATTGATATCTGATAACTGACTGAGTTCATGAGATCATGGAGATTTCCTGAGTCATAAGACTGTCTGAAGTCTAAGGATTCATAGCTTGACTGAGAGTATCCTGAAAACATGACATAGCTCTAGGCACACAGCTAATGTTTCGGGTACGAGTACCCCCAGGACTCGATGGAAGGAAAATGACCAAGCATAACTTACTTGAACATATAACAAACATTATAATCCATAATACATTTATAGAAGCATTTCATCAAAACAAGTGATGGGCATAGCTTGTACATACATGAGAATTTTATGGTATCATGATAGTTAGACACTTTTCCTTCATCTAGGCATTTAATCAAACATATTGTAGGCATGGTACATGTAAACATCATTGTACAATAATTAAACATCGTGGTTCAATTCTAATTTCACCCTTCAAGGGTTTAGTTATAGGTTTTCATGAATCTATATCTATAATAATTTAAGCCACATAGAATTTATCACCCAACATGGAGTAGAATTCAATTTCTCATTATCCACATGAACAAGAGCAGCCCAATCATGAAATTCATAAGAAAATCCATAAACTTGAATTTAGAAAAGGGATTCTTGGGCCTCATGGATGAAAGGAGTCCATTAATAAACACTATGCATACCTTGGTTCGTAAATACACAAAGATTGATGGAGGAAATTCTTGATTCTGAATCTTCTATAAAAAGCCCTAGGTTGTTCTTGAGAGGTTTTTGAGAGAAGAGAGTGTATTTTGGGTGAAGAGTGGCTAAATCATGTGTTAAACGGCTTAAATAGAGTGTGTGAAATTGACCCTTTTAACCCTAGACATATCTTGTAATTTCAGTAAAAATTTCCCAAATTGGACCCCTGGCACGACGCCGCGCTATCACGTCGTGTCACTAGAATTTAACAATTGGAAAACTGAGGGACGGTGTGATGCAGAGCCATCGCGTTGCCCCATTTTTTGCAACCTAAAACTTTGGCGCTACACGGAGGAAATCGCGTTGAGACACTAGAAAAGGACAATTTCCATTTTAGCTTGTGGCGCGGCGCGCCACTACCAATAATGCGCCATTTTACGATGGAAACTTGAAATAGTCATAACTACTTACTTGGTTATCGGATTTAGGAAAATTTTATATTGATGGAAATCTTATTGAATTTCCCACATAAAAAAAGTGAAAATCTTACAAAACCACGTGTACAAAAGTGGATTCATCTTTTAAAGAAAGATCCTAACATTTTTGAGATGATTTCAAGCTAGGAAAAGGTACGGGGTATTACAATATCTCCTCTTTGAGAACATTCATCCTCGAATGAAACTGAGTGAGGGAAAGAAAATAAGCTAACATACATACTAAACATGAATATCTGAAATATGATCTCATGACTGACATGACTGATAACTGAATATATTATACTGAACATGCATATATGATGGATACGTAACTGATTCATGAATGCATGACTGAGTATTCTAAGGAACTAAGTTTCTCACAATGAGAATGCATGTCTGATGCATAATTACATAACTGAACTGATACATGAATGCATGACTGAATATGCAATGGTACTTGATACCAAGTTTGTGATGAACACTGAACATGAAACTGAGTAAGATTAAGGAAGATGGTTACCTTGAGCTTAATCTGAGTTAGCGGAGAAGAGGTAAGGATACTTGGTACGCATGTCTGCTTTTGCTTCCCAAGTAGCTCCCTCCACAGACTAATTTTGCCAAAGAACTTTAACTAGAGGGACTTCATTATTCCAAAGTCTATGAGACTGATAGTCTAGGATTTCAACTGGATTCTTCTCATAAGAGAGACTGTTCTGAACATCAATGCTCTGAATGGGGACTACAACTGCTGGGTCACCTATGCACTTCTTGAGCAAAGATACATGGAAGACAGGATGAACTGAGGCTAGATTTGAAGGCAATTCGAGCTCATAAGCTACCTTTCCAAATTGACTAAGAATCTTGAAGGGACCGACATATCAGGGACTGAGTTTCCCTTTCGTGCTGAACCGCTTCACTCCCTTCATGGGAGAGATCTTTATATAGAAAGTCATCAATCGCGAACTCAAGATCTTTTCTACAAATATCTGCATAAGACTTCTGTCATCTCTAAGCAGCCCAACATCTATCTCTAATCAACTAGACTTTTTCTAAGGCATCAAATTTTATGTCAGGCCCTATGATTGAGGCCTCACTAACCCTAAATTTGCTAATTTTGGCTTTGATAATGGTATACCCTCAACTTGTTTATGAAAATATCAATGAGAATAATCTTGTAACATGTTGAATTGTGTTTTAGATTAAGGTATTGGGCTACGAATGTTAATGATTGGTAAATAGTTTATGAAGGTGTTACTGGTCATAAATTGATTTGAGATACTAAATTGGATCGAGTCCCTAAATGTTTAATTGAATTGATACCCTTGTTTAGATAATTGGTTTGTGTCCCAAGTTTATTGATAATGGTTATGGCATGTTGTACACTTACATTTGGGGTTGATATGACTATATCTATGGGATGTCTTTGGTAGGTAATTGGATAAATAGTTGTGTATGTAAAATAAATATTTTAATTAGGCTTTAAAGAGGGATGTGTAGCCAGGCCATCAAAGTGGAGTCCAAAGGACTAGCACCAAAACTGTGCTACCCGATACGGGTGTCTATATGACCGGGAGGTTTGAGTCCCCTAAATGAATATATGAATAGGAGGTTTGATTCCCCCATATTGTATACATTGGTTCTTAATTCACCTTGATTATTTGGGACATTAGAGTCCCCCATAATGGCATATACAGATATAAATATTCTCTAGTTTGTGTAGCTATATTCACTGGAGTCCTTCCAGCAAAGGGAAACCTGCGCCCATATAGCTTAAGGGAAACCTGAGCCCATATAGCTTGCGGGTACTTTGTTATATGATGTTATGCTATATAACCCAGGTTAAGGTTTTCAAAGTTTATGCTAAGCCTTTTTCTCTACCCGAACTTGTCATATTTTATATATACATATATGTATTTCATATGATATTATACTTTGAATGTTGCACTGGTTTTGGACTGTTATTATGGTATTATTTTATTCTTCTATCCCTGAGTTACATGCTAGCACTCTAACTGCTAACCATCTTCAGACTATATTTCCTTACGCGATGTAGGTACCAAAACTTCTTGTGCTTTTTCTTTGCAGTGATTAGATCCTCTAGTTAGTTCGTGAGTTGACATTGAAGTGGTTAGCTTCCATATTACGGAAGGATGTATCTCGTGATACTTATTTCTTATGTTTTAGACCTTGTTTAGACTTTTTTTGATTGTTGTTGGGGTCGTGTCTCAATATTTTATTGATTTTGGATTTGTAGATACTTGTTGGGTTACTGTGTACTGGGGATGTTTGGTTGATTGTTTTAGTGGTGGACGATTATTCGATTACTGGTGGATGGTATAGACAGATGATAAATTATTATTAGTTTAATTCTACGCTATCTTATTAAATATTTAGAATCCATCTGACACTTGTGGTAATTATGTTGGTTAGGTTAGATAAAAAGGGTGATCTACAGTCCACATTAGACTTGGGATACCCATCATAGCCAACCTTGGTTTGGGTCATGACAAAGTTGGTATCAAAGCCTAGGTTCATGGTCAATTAGGTGTACCTAAAGCCATGTCAAGTAGAGTCTCTTTTATTAGTATGTAGCATGCCACACTTATAAGAGAGAGGCTATGAGATATTTAGGAATATTTTCCTTTCTTGTTGTCTTAAGTTTGGGCTAAATAGTCTAAGGACTTGGATCCTTTGATTTCCATTTGTTTGAATTTTAGATTATACCTCAAAGAAGATCTAAGGTACGTGGAATTTCTTCTTTCCCATTTAAGAATAATGTGGATGGAGCTCGTCCGACTTCTGGGGTCCAGAACTAGTCAAGGGTCACTATATCTGACTGTCCTCATGGAGTCCCTCCTGCCCTACTGATCCTAATCCTGAGAGTGACACTCATACTCAATCTCCTTAAGAGTAGTTTACTAATGTCGAGTTTGGTCACTCTATTAATCTATTAACTCTTTTGGTGATATCCCAGTCACAACAGATGGGTTCTGCCTCTATTATGGGTTTGTTTGAGGCCATTAGAGTTGGATAATTTATGATCCTGCATCCTCCTATGTTTACTGGTGTAAAGGTTGATGAGGATCCTTAATTTTTCTTTAATGAGATGGAAAAGATCTTTCGGGTTATACATGCTTCAAAGGTTGAATGTATAGAGTGTGCTCCGTACTAGCTGAAAGAAATAGCGTACCAGTAGTATGAAGAGTGGGAACTATTGAGAGGCAAAGATGCTAGTTCTGCCTTGTAGGATGATTTCTCTAGTGCATTTCTGGATAGATTATTTCCTTAGGAGTTGAGGAAGGCAAAAATAGAGCAATTTGTTAACTTAAAGCAAGGAATAATGATAGTCAAGGAGTATGCATTGAAATTCCATCAGTTGTCCAGGTATTCTCCTGAGCTGGTATCTAACATAATGTACTGGATGAGAAAGTTCACTTCAGGATTGTTCCGTGAGTTGATTCTTGAGAGTAAGGATGCCTTGTTGAATAAGTACATGACATCTCCAGATTGGTCGTGTATATGCAACAGATCAAAGAGGCAGAAAAGAAGTAGGCTGAGATTGGTGAGAGGAAGAGTAAGAAAGTTTGGTTTTCAGAATATGGTGAAGGGTAAAAGTAGAGTGGGAAGTAGCCAAAGAAAAAGAGCTGGGGGATTCCTAAATCCTACTTGACGGTTAGTGCCCCTAACCCAAAGTTGTTTGGTAATCTATATTTTTAGGGTGGTGTTTCTTTTAGGACATAGGGAGCCCAATATCAGTCTAGTAGGGTCCAGTCAATACCATCCTACCCTTCCTACAAATTTTATGGTCAACACCACTATGGTCAGTGCAAGAAGGGGAGTAATAGTTATTTTATGTATGATCAGATTGGACATATGTAGTGGGATTGTCCCTCTGGAGTTGCTTCTAGGGCAAACAAGATCCCCGTTGCCTCTTCATTAGCTCTTACACTAAAGGGTTCCACTTCTGGCTTTGATACTGGTTGAAATCATCTATATTCTCTCACTACTCATCAAGAATTTGAGGCATCTCTGGATTTCATTACTTGACTGTTAAAACTCTTTTCTCGTGATGTGTAATATTTAATTGATCCGGGGTCCACCTACTATTATGTGACCCTATTT
This sequence comes from Capsicum baccatum var. pendulum, assembly GCA_030864225.1. Classification (NCBI taxonomy): domain Eukaryota; kingdom Viridiplantae; phylum Streptophyta; class Magnoliopsida; order Solanales; family Solanaceae; genus Capsicum; species Capsicum baccatum. The sequence goes on along the minus strand of CM061557.1, from coordinate 169,494,825 downwards.
GTTGCTATGTATTTTGGTTTTAATCCTGATTGTTTGTCGAACCCCTTTTCAATTTCTACCTCAATGGGAGACTCTGTGGTTGTTTGAAGGGTCTATAGGGGCTATTTGGTATCTGTTGGTAATAAAAAGACTGTGGTAGACTTGATAGAGTTAGACATGGTTGACTTTGACATCTTTTTGGGAATGGACTTGTTGAACTCGTGCTATTCTTCTTTAGACTGTCAGACCTATAATGTCATATTTAAATTCCCTAATGAGCCAATTGTTTAATGGGATGGAAGTTCTCTAGTGCCTAAGGGGAGGTTCATATCGAATCTTAGATCCCAGAGGTTAATCTCCAAAGGTTGTCTCTATCATTTGATCAGGGTTAAAGACTCTAGATTGGAGGATCCTTCTTTACCTTCTATTTTTATGGTAAATGAGCTTTCTAAAGTCTTCCTTGATTATCTAACTGGTGTCCCTCTTGATAGAGAGATTGATTTTTGTATTGATTTTATTCCGGACACTCGTCCTTTTTCTTTTCCCCCCGTATAGAATTACTCCTACCGAGTTGAAAGAACTCAAAGAACAGTTGAAAGACCTACTAAAAAAGGTTTTAATTCATCTTAGTGTGTCCCTGTGGGTTTCACCTATCTTGTTTGTACGTAAGAAGGATGATTCCCTTCGTATGTACATTGATTATCGACAGTTGAACAAGGTGATGGTAAAGAACAAGTATCCACCTCCAAGAATTGGTGATATCTTCAATAAACTTTAGGGTGCCAAATTCTTCTCTAAGATCGATCTTTGATCAGGGAATCATTAGTTAAAGATTAGGCAGATAGATATCCCTAAGCTTTCCATACTTGGTATAGGCATTTTGAGTTCTTGGTGATATCGTTTGGCTTGACTAATGCCCCTGCAACATTCATGGAATTGATGAATAGGGTCTTTCATTATTTTCTAGATCAGTTAGTAATTGTCTTCATCGATGATATTTTGGTATACTCTAAGAGTAAAGAGGATCATAAATATTATCACTGCCTAGTGTTATAGACCTTGAAAGATCAACAACTGTATGCTAAGTTTTCTAAATATGCGTTCTTTTTTAATGCCGTAACTTATCTAGGTCATAATGTGTCTAGTGAGGGAATCATAGTGGATCCTCAGAAGGTTGTTGTGGTTAAGAAGTGGCCTAAACCCACGACTCTAACCAATGTTTGGAGGTTCTTGGATTTAGCCGATTGTTATAGGAGGTTTGTAGAAAGTTTTTCTTCTATTGCTGCTCCATTGAACAAGTTAACTTAGAAGAAGGTGAAGTTCTTATTGTCTGAATCTAATGAGGGTATCTTTGAATGGTAAAAGATAAATTAACTTCAGCTTCAGTCTTGACTTTACCTGAGGTTGCTGAGGTTTTTATCGTCTATTATGATGCATCATGGTTTGGTTTGGGATGTGCGTTGATGTTGTATGGCAAGGTGGTTATTTATGCCTCTAGACAGTTGAAGGTCCATGAGAAGAATTATTCAACTCATGACTTGGAGCTCTTGTCTGTGGTGTTACCATTGAAAATCTAGTGTCACTATCTGTATGGGGTGCATCCTAATATATTTTCTAATCATAAGAGCCTGTATTATGTGTTCACTCAGAAAAATCTTAATCTCAGGCAAATGAGGTGGCTTGAGTTGCTAAAGGACTAGGATATAAGTCTTCATTACTATCCAGGTAAAGCTAACGTGATTGCTGATACTCTTAGCAAATTGTCAATGGGTAGTTTGTCTCATGTGGATAAATATACACAGTAATTGGTGAAAGATATTCACCATTTGGAGAACCTTGGAGTTCATCTCTTGGACTCTGAGGATGGTGGTTTATTTATGCAATAGGTGGTGCAATCATCTTTTGGTTCTTAAATAAAAGAGAAACGGGTATTAGACCCTCTCTTTATGAAAATAAAGAATGATGTGGGTAAGTAGAAGGTGATGTCCTTCGAGATCAGTGGTGATAGTATCTTGAGGTACCAAGAAAGGTTATGTGTTCCTGATGTTGATGGATTACGAGATAGGATTTTGGTCGAGGCCCATGAGTTACAATATATGGTTCATCCTGGTTCAACAAAGATGTATCATGATATTAAGGATATGTATTGGTGGAATAATATGAAGTGGGATATAGACAACTTTTTGGCTAAGTGTATAGTGTGTCAATAAGTAAAGATGAAGCACATAAGGCCCAGTGGGCTACTTCAAGAAATTCAATTACCGATGTGGAAGTGGGAGATAATTAATATGGATTTCATTACTGTCCTTCCATAGTCATGGAATTGTGTGATTCCATTTGGATCATCGTGGATAGGATGACTAAGTCTGCTCACTTTTTGTGTGTGAGTACTAATTATTCTATCGATGACTATGGAAAGTTGTTCCTTTCGGAGGTCGTAAAATGCATAGTGCGCCTATCTCTATCATTTTAGATCATGGTACTCAGTTCTTATCGAATTTCTCTTTTCATCTTGGTTTGGGGACTAAAGTGAGCCTTAGAACCGCCTTTCACCCACAGATGGATGGGCAAGCGAAAAGACCATTCGAACTTTGGAAGATATTTTTTAAGCTTGTGTAATTGATTTGGTGGTAGTTGGTATAATCACTTACCTCTTATTGAATTTACCTATAACAATAGCTACCACTCTAGTATTGGTATGGAACCGTTTGAGGTATTGTATGGTAGGAGGTGTCTATCTCTTATTGGGTGGTTTGAGGTTGGTAAAGTAGATATGTTTGGCCCAGATTTGGTTCACCAAGATATGGAGAAGGTGAAGGTGATTTGGGATAGTCAAAATACCTCCTAAAGTCACAAAAAGTCCTATGCAGACGAAGGGACTTGGAGTTTGAGGTTGGAGATTGGGTGTTCTTGAAGGTGCCTCCCATCAAGAGAGTAATTTGGTTTGGAAAGAAAGGGAAGTCCAGTCCCTGGTATGTTGTCCCATACTTGGTTTTAAGAAGGGTTGGTATATTGTATATGAGTTGGATTTTCCCTCTAGAATGAGTTCCATTTATCCGGTATTCTATGTGTCCATGTTGTGGAAATGTGTGGGTGATCCTTCTTTTGTTGTTCCCTTGGAGAACATTGGTATTTTGAAATTTTTATCCAATGAGAAGGTCCCAATGAGTATCTTGGATCGACAAGTTTGTCGATTGAAGTTGAAAGACGTGGCTTCGGTAAATGTTCTATGGTAGAACCAAAAGTCCAAGGAAGCTACATAGGAAGCCGAGGAGGACAAGAAGTCCAAGTATCCATTCCTAACCCCCCCATGAAAATTCATGTTTGAGGTATGTGATATTATTAGCATCTTTGTTTTGTGACTTTTTAAAAGGAAAGATTGATTTCCTTGGCATTTTTGTTTACTAACTTAGTTAAAGGTAAGAGTAGAGATGTTTGGAGTTTAATTTTGCTAGTCAATTCCTTGTTCCATGATTCGAGGATAAATGATCCTAAGGAGGGGGGAGATTGAAATACTCCGAACTTTGGCCTTTACAAATTTCCTAAGCTTTAGGCCCTCTACCCTTCTTACGAATCACACCACGAGTCATATGGTGTGGTTATGGGTCTAGGGAACTAAGTCATAACTGAACCAGTGTGTTATTTTCCAAACTCTATCTTAGTTATAAGATACACCTCATGAGTCGTATGATTAAGTGACGAGTGGTTAAAGGTCTAGTCGTATATTGTTCACTGTCCAAGCCCTTAGTGTTCTGTGTTGGTCACGACTAGACCATATGAGCCGTATGGTCTAGTGACAAGTGGGACAAGGGATTCATAAGTTGGACAGTGTGTTATGTCCAATTTTTTCTCTTTGTGATGACTCAATAGTAAGAGTGGTATGTGGTGTTGAAGACTCAATAGCTTGACTTATAGCCACTTGCGGAATTTGAATGCATAATGTTGAGTATTGTTTTCTCATGGTTTAAATTATGATTATACATGTTTTGATAATGGTTTTACACATGTGGGTGCATGGAATTGTGTTTTAACAAATGGGTTATGTTTAACCCTAAATTTGTTGGAAATGTTAATGAGAATGATCTTGTCACATGTTGAATTGTGTTTTGAATTAAGGTATTGTCCTACGAATGTTAATTATTAGTAAATGGTTTATGAAGGCCTTGCTAGTTATAAATTGGTTTGAAATACTAAATAGGTTCAAGTCCCTTAATATTGAATTAAATTGATATCTTTGTTTAGACAATGGGTTTGAGTCCCAAGTTGATTAATAATGGTTATGGCATGTTGTACGCTTGCAAAGTAGGGTTGGTGTGACAATATCAATAGGATGCCTTTGGTAAGTAATTGAATTAATGGTTGTGTATGTGAAATGAATGTTTTAATTGGGCTTTAAAGATGGGATGTGTAGCCGGGCCATGAAAGTGGAGTCCAAAGGACTAACACTAGAAATTACACTAGACGGTGCAGGTGTCTATATGATCGAGAGGTTCGAGTTCACCAAATGAATATATAAATGAAAGGTTCGAGTCCCCCATATTGTGTACATTGGTTCCTAAGTTACCTTGATTATGCCGGGAGGTTCGAGTCCCCTATAATGGCATATACGAATATAGATATTCTGTTGTTCGTGCGACTACATGCATTGGGGCCCTTTCAGTTAGGCGAGAGCTGGGTCCATATAGCCCGTGGGTGCTTTGTTATGTGAAAATTATGCTACCCAACCTAGGTTAAGGATTTCAAAGCTCATGCTAAGCCTTGTTTCCTACCCCGATATGTCATACTATATATATATATATATATGTATATGTATTTCATATGATATTATGCTTTGAATGTTGCACTGGTTTTGAACTATTATCATGGCATTATTTTGTTCCTATATCCCTGAGTTACATGCAAGAGCTCCAACCGCTAACCGTCTCTGGATATTGTATCCCCACGCAATGCAGGCGCCAGAACTTCTTCTACTTTTCCTACATAGTGATCAGGTGCTCGAGTTAGTTCATGAGTTGACATTGAAGTGATGACCTTCAATACTTTGGAAGGCTTCATCTCATGGTACTTATTTCCTATGTCCTACACAGTTTTTAGACTTTGTTCTGGCTACTATTAGGGGTATGTCCCAGGATTTTATTAATGCAGTTTTGTAGAGGCTTTGATGGATTATTGTGGATTTGGGAGGTTTGGTTGATTGTTTTGGTGACGGAAGGTTTTTCTGTTACCGGTGGATGGTATAGCAATATGATGAATTATTAATAGTTTTATTCTATGCTATCTTGTTATATGTTCAGAGTTCATCCGACACATATGGTTGTTGTGCTGGTTAGGTTAGATGAAGTGGGTGATCTCTCGTTCGCATTGTACTTGGGATACCTGTCACGGCCAGGCCCTGGTTTAGGTCGGGACAAGCCCGTTGCCTAAAGTTTTGGGCTATGGCTTGGATTTCCTACTAGTGGGATAAGGTAGGCGTTATCATGACTTGTGAAATTGGGTTGTGAGAAGTATGGCTGAAGGTTTTTTGGCATCTTTTAGACACAGTAAAATAAGTACTTTTATACTATTATTAGTGTAGAAGAAAAGATCATAAAATGATAATGAGACTTAAATGTAACTACTAAAATTCTACAAAATCTGTAGGAGTTATTTATTCAAGTAAACTAACGGTAAATTAAATGGTAATCTCTTACACTTCTAAACTTAAACATGGTTGCTGCAATTAAGAGCCCTTATTAAAATTGATAGAGATTTATATTTTTGTTATTTTTATTAGCATGCGTCTTTAAATTTTTGTCTATAATATTATGACTTTATAAGGATATTTTCATAACCCAACTTTCAACTTCGTGGCTTTCTATTTATAGAATAAGTATGATATGATATGATTAGAATAAATAACGAAGAAACATAATTTTCATTGCTTCATATTGGACCAATTTTAAAAAGAAAATCTACCCTGAGTACTGTTTTTCTCCTTAATCCCCACAATGAATAGTACCATGTTGAATGTTTCTCTTGTTTAATCAGTTGATGCACGTATAATCTGGATATACAAAAAATAAATTGTCAATTCTCTTAGAGATTGATCATGATTTTAACAGCGTGAATAATAGGTATTACTTGAATTTCCAAGTTTTATTTTTCCTTATATTGATATTAAGGGTGTGTTTAGTATGAAGAAAAATATTTTCTTGAAAAATAAATGCATTTCTTACTTATTTTCTAATGTTTGGTAAGCAAACAAAAAATATACTTCGAGAGTATTTATATGCAATCTAGCTATTGCCTTGTTGAAAAAAAATGTTCTCTTATCTCATGTTAAGCCTTAATCCTAGACTCGCCTGAATATTGAGATGGCCACTCCTGCCACTAGTCAGCATCCACTAGGGTTTGGTTAGTCTGCTTTATTATTTACTGAACAATTTCCAAAGCTTTACCATCCCAAACACCCTACTAAACCTACCAATCCCAACCAATAATTAACCAAAAGAAATATATGATCCTAATTGTTTGCCTAACGCAACCCCTAATAGTTTCCCGAATTTCATACCAATAGTATAAGCATATCACAAGCCAAGAAGATAGACCACCAATCCATGTAAAGAAGACTATCTTTATTAATAGGGGACACACGTTGAGATAGATGGAGGTAGAGGTATCACTTATGGACATAATTGAGAATATGAATTATGCCATTATTAGAAAGTTCTATTATAGGTAGCCACCTAAAGATGAGTTACAAAAATTATACCCCAGCAACGTGGAAGCAAAGGTGAATGTCAAGTGGATTTTTTTTTCTAATAGACATGTCCTAATTAAATATCCAAGCAAGGTGTAAGATTTTATTATTATTATTATGTCCATGAGTTCATATGATATCAAATCTAAGGATGGAACAAATTTGATGAAGCCGCTTATATATGATTTTAAGTTCAAAATAGATGCTGAAACTATGCAAGCATTTGCTTGGATATCTTTACCAAATTTATTAACCACTTACTTTGTAAAGTAAGCTTTCTTTTCATTAGCCAGTGCTATTGGAAAACCTTCACAGGTGGATATAGCACCAAACCTAGCTGCACGAGGGTAAAGGTACAAGTAGATTTGAGCTTGCAACTTCCAAACATGTCAGTATGGAAATAATGGATGAAGATACTAGTAGTATAAGGGAGGAAAAAGTCAAGATCAAATATAACTTTATCCTACAGTTTTGCACCAATAACGAGCTACAAGGGCATTCTATTAAAAGTTATAAATTCGACACCAAGAATTGGTGGTGAAAGACTTAGAGGGGATCTAGAAGGAGGATAAAGAGTAGCAAATACTGATGGAACAGAAGGAGAAAGAATTTGTGATTCAACAAGACAAGCAATATCCAATAACAATTCTTTATAGTAAGAAGGTAGTGGGTAATACTATCCACTAGAATAATGTCAAAAATAGTAATAAGGTTGTTAGGATATAACTTAAGGGAGGTAAGGAGAAGATGACTGGTGCTAACAATAATATGAGTCACTAGCTAAGAATGATCTTAATCAAAAAGAGGACAATTATTTAGATATGAATGGGAAAGTGAAGGAAAGGAGTGATTCACCAATCTACAAGAGAGATAATTATGGAAAAAGTAGCTGACACAAATAATTTAAAAGCTCTACCAAACCTGGTCTTAAAGACATTTGGGAACAAGAAATATTATAAAATGCTTGATGATATTATGTTACGTAATAAAAGATCTTTGGGAGAGTGAATTGGAAAAGAAAGAGAAGGGTAAGGGTGACTGTGAAGAAAGAGAGATTAAGGAAGCAATGAAAGATGAGCTGCATAGAAGGGTTGATGCATCACTAGAAAAGAAAGACAAAGCAGAAGAGGACAAGTTACAAGTTACTACAGAAATATAAAAATGAGGAGTGACCGTTTCTACAGGGTAAGTAGTTCAAGTGGTTGGGGTAGAGGAATCCAAGCAAGAAGTGGTAGTTATGGATGGTCATATACCATTCAAAACCAAAAAACTGACCGAATCAAAATATTTTAATTTCAATTTTCAGTTTTTTGGTAATTATGTCACTTTTGATTTTGAATTTTAAATTTTCAGTTATTCAGTTTGGTTTTTAGTTTTTGTTAAAAAAATTTTGGTTAATCAAAAATAAAATTTTATATATTATAATACATACTAATACTACATAAGTTTGGTATTTATTTAAACAACCCAGTACTCATTTACATTACAGGCCCATTGTAATGACCCTATAGGTTATTTTCTCAATTTCTGCATATTTTTGGTATTTTCAAGATTCTTATAGTGGCTACAAGTCATTTATGAATTGCAAAAATTGTTGATTCAATTACCAAATAGTTCATTTGAATTTTAAGCTCAAATCCTTATTTTAGAACTTCCATTGATAATGAATTTATCTAGAATCATAACTTCTAGTAAATGGCATTGAATGAGAATTCTAATAGTGCCACCATTTCTGGAATGTTGATTTTAGTTTGGGGGACCCTTGGTTTAGGTCCCGACATGCAAACTCATTTTGGGCTATTGGGTAGAATTTGCCTAAAATAAAACTAGGTAGTGCAATCCACATTTAATTGAAACGATCTTAGAAGAAAGTTTTGATGGTTTCATTGAGTTGAGAATATTGAATTTGGTTTGGTAGAATAGCTCATTTGCACACGTGGGGTTCCAAATGAATGTTGAGCGCTCGATCAGGGACCAACAAATCCTTGATCTTACTACTATTTTTAAAAGAGTTTTGTTTCCATTTTTATTTTTAAGATGGATTATTTTATGATAGGAATCATACCACCTTATTTAATAATTTATAAGCTTTTGGAACTAAATATGCTATTTTTGAAATTCGATCGAGGATGATTTCTGTCCATTATTAATCTACTCTTTTATCACTAATATTTACTTCGATCGAAGAAGATTTTGATCCTTTCTATACTATTATGTCTATTTAATACCAAACTTGATCTAACATAATAGGTTTATGGATTTATACTCTTTTAGTCTTAATTCTAGAGGGCACATATTATATTTATATATCTCTAGTATTGAATAGAATAGATCAATTATGATGGTTATGGGAAGTCCTGATTTGGGACAAAGCAGTGTATAAGATATGTCGAGTCCCCCATGGGCCCTTTTGTTCGTGAGCCACAGTTCCAGAGAAGGATGGCCGCCTTAGGTCCTAGCTTTACGAGCTACTGAGATAGAGGAGGTGTATACATTCGTTACATTAAGTTACTTGGATTAGATACGGTATTTATGGTTTATGTTGAATTCACTCATTCATATGCATTGCCTATAACCAGTATAATTATTTGGTACTTATATCTGTTAGTCTTATGGGTGTGGGTGTTGTATAGAAATAATCTATGGATGTTGTTTGCTAAGTGTTTGATTGAAGCTTTGAACTTATGGGGGCCTGGTTAGGTTATTATTTGTCTGAACTAGCAGATTATGTTATTGTTATTTATTATTGCTAGTTCATGATAGATAATTATGTACTGGTACCTGAGATTGTCGGCATGTTCACAAATCTCTTTTCTCTATTACAATTTATTACATTATTGATCATTTGTTTCATAACCTAATTTATTAGGTCATGATGAATCTTACTATGACCAACTAATAGATAAGCCAATTAATAGTCCAAAATAGCAATGGACTATTAAGAGAAATGAAATAAAATAGCAGAATAAATATGATTAAAAGAATAATACATATAAAGCAGTCCCAAAACCTGGTGGAATTAGTACAAGAGCTTCTAATACCACAAGAGTATAAAGTGAAATACAGAACAAATATAAGTACAAGCCATCTCTGAATAAAACATAGAGATCAGTCTGATTCATAAGAGGGGGAGTAGTAATACTCTGAATGCCAAGATCTTGCCCCAATTCCCCAATCCATAGATGTTTCACATGATGCATACAACAACTGCGAGATAACTCGTATTATGATCTGCGGGCTGCAGAAGTGTAGTATAAGTACTAAACACATGGTACTCAGTAGGCATCGACCGTCTAAGCTTTAAAGATAACTTAAGCATAAATAATATGTAAAGAAAGCATATAAAGTAAAAGTATCCATCCAAGAAACTAATCATAAATAAAATAGTAGGGCAATAAAGATATCATCATATTATCAGGATATGAAGAACCACAACATATATCACTAATTAATATATAAAAGAGAAGTGATAGAATGTCATATAATAGTATACAAGGCCAAGAATACATATACGACATAAATTAACAAGGAAGAAAGGGACGTACGGTGACACCATATATATATGTCGCCCAACTCAAGAGAAAAACCTAAGGAACAAACCTAACATCGTGATGCATTTTAACTAAGTAGAAAAATTAGTGCTGGCATAATTAAGGTCTCTAATCATAAAGACTAATCCTTAGATAACTATCAACAATATAATTTATCGTGAAAATAAGAGGGATTAGAATCATACCTCCAATCTCAATACCAGTCTTTAATCATCATTCCCCTAACTAACCATAATAACAATAATGAAGTAATCGGACAGTTTAAGAAAATAGTACCTAATCAAGTTCCCATACACCTAGAAGGTTCGGTCAACACTCAACAAAAACAATCATATCCTATACCTATGAAACCCCCATAAGGCTGCATATATAAGCACCAAATAATATAATGGTGAAAGGCAATGCATAAGAATGAATGGATGCAAAGTAAATTCATAGTACCATATCTGACCCAAGTGCCATAACATACTAAGTATATATACCTCCTCCAGCTCAACATCTTGCAAAAGAAGGACCAACAATGTAATACCCGGGAAATTTTTCGTGGAAATTTTGTGCGTTAACGTGTTGGGTTCTATCTTCTAGAATACATTATAAATTTTCCTTATGGAATGTCTTAGATTATGATCCACCATTGCATAGAGTATCAAATAAGCTTTCCAACGATATATGGATCATCCAAAACGGACACCCGAGTGACGAGTTATGAACATTTCGATCGAACCGTGAATAGTAGTGAACAGTAAAACGTGCAGGAAAAAGTACTGAGGCTTGGCGTATTTTTGATCTAACTTTAAATGATCATAACTCCTTCTACATAATGATCTGGGTGATCTACTATATATCAACGGAAAGCTCTACGAGTCCTCTTTTCAATGAAATTATTTTCATCCAATTTGTCTATCGGAGCAAAAAGTTATGGTCGATCTACTTCAGCCTATCAGAAGTGAATTTTTAGGTCAACTTCAAACGATCATAACTTCTCGTACACAATAATCTAGGTAAGATACTATATATCAACGGAAATATATGAGAGTCCTCTTTCTAATGAAATTAGTTTCATCCAATTTGGATAGCGAAGTAAAATGTTATGGTTGATCTACTTCAGACTATTAAAACAGTCCACCAAAGGAAAAATTCGAGAATTATTTAATTTTTAGGGGTGTTTTGGTCATTCCCCCTCACCCAAAATCCGTCAAAACCCTATATTAAAGCCTATTAGAAGTATTATATGTTATATTTCATCAAATTTTCTCAAAAATAAAACCCTAAGCTCCTACATCCAACTTCAAGAACCTCCAAAGTTTACCATTAATTCTGCAAATTTATTCGAGATTCCAAGTTCCTAGTTCAAGAACTCCAAGAACCATCATTCAAAGGCACGATTAACATTTGAAAAACGAGTATCTATCTAAAGTTCATCATTCAAGGTATGTGAGATTTTTCAACAAGAACTCACTTTTATTTTTGTGCCCAAAAGTAATTTTCTTTACAAAAGCATAATTTTATTTGATTTTCACGAATTTGAAGTATGAACCCATATCTTATGATGATTATTATGAAATCTTGATGTTTATGATTTATAAAGATGAATTTACATGTATGGAGATATAAAGCATGAATCTTGAATGATATTTATCATAATTTTGATATTTGTGTCGTGAATCCCCATTGGAAATTATGTTTTTCTGATAAAGTGTGTGTTATAAGCATGTTGATGTTGAATATTTAAGATATTTTGAATGATTTGACCTTTTGGTCTTAATAGAGTTGTTTTGAACTCGAGTGTGAAAGAAATCCACAACGTGGTTGATTTTGATAGATGGGAAGCATGATGGCTCCTGATGTATTTTATATATTACTGAAATTGTTTTATTGTTGATTGTCTTTGAAATAATCTAAGCTAAGTCTAGGAGAAATCTTTAGCATCGAGTGGGAGGTATAAAGTGACCTTACTTCCCTAGAACTACATGCCCCCGTAGGAGTGAGCCTGAGGCTGATTTATATAGTGATCACTAGTTTGTGTTGATTTGATATCAATAGTCCTACTCTGATGGCAAGGATAGGATGGCTCTCCCCAATGTGGGTTGTACGTTGGACTCCATGTAGCTCACATGGTTTATGTCGGTTATAGGATCTCCAGTGTGTGTGTTTTTCCTTGTGTCTATGGTGAATGGTGAAGTGATTTGAAAGTGGAATTGTGAAAGTTATTCTTTCGAAAGATTTAAATGATATTTACATTATGAGAATTGATATTCTTGATGAACTGAAAGTGATTGACAAATTATATGATGACTCACATGTGTTATTGTACTTATTTCATCCTCTCATGATTATGACCATTTTCTTCGGGCTATGTGAGTATTTCATATATCCTGCATATTTATTATAATTATTTATGATGATGATATTTATACAACTGCATGCACCGCCATATACTCGGTTCCTTTCCATGGTACTGACCCACATCTTCAGATATGGGCTGCATTTTCTCAGAAAATAGGTTCAGGTGCTCAGTTCCAGGTTCGACAATGATTCTTCGGGCATGCTGTTCTACATCCTCTATTGTGGTGAGTCCTCATGTTCTGAGGATGTGATGTCTGATATTCGTTTCACAGAATTATTTACATTTGATAACTGAGTATGAGTCAGTTGGGGCATATTTCAATGGATCGCTGGTTTTATTGATTTTCTTAGAGTCTTGTCAGAATAGTATAGATGTTGGGAGTTGACTAATAAGTCGTATTTTGTTAGCTGTCTGAAATTTATTTATTCTTGGATAATGATTACTATATTGATATTTGAGGGTTATTTATGGAAACCTCGTTGATTTGTGTTAAACGGCTCAAAGGGTTAGCTTGGGGCTACTCGTAGCCTCAAGCACCGTGTGACATTCCAGGACCCGTTTTCTGGGGCGTTACAAACTTGGTATCAGAGCCTAAGATTTTAAGGTGTCCTAGGGAGTTTGACAAGCCGTGCTAGTAGAGTCTTGATCATCGGTGTGTAGCGTCCCATATCTATGAGCAAGAGGTTACAAGACATTTTAGGAAAAGTGAGATTCTCTCTTTCAAAAGTCTATCATGCTTAAAGTGTCTCTCTCTACTATTGATTCATGTTCTTCACTTTCAGAAATATGCCTTCACAACGAGAAAGAAGAAATAATTATGGACAGCAACCTCAATCCGCTGACCCATTAAATGAAAATGTATCTCATGCTGAATTTTGGATAGCCTTGCAAGAACTGGCCCAAGCTGTTACTATAAATGTTTAGGCCAACTCGACCCCAGCTCCACAGCAGCAGGGAGGTAATTCAGCTGCTGCCAGGATCCATGACTTCATGCAGACAAATTCGCCAGAATTCTATGGGTCCAAGTCTGATGAGGATCCACGGTTGTTTTTAGAGGAGGTGCGGAAGATTACTCAGGTGATGCATGTATCTGAGGAACATAGTGTAAAGTTGGCTGTGTATAGGTTGAAAGACCTTGCTTATGACTGGGTTGTTGCTTGGAGGAAAGTTAGAGGTGCGGAAGCTATCCCTACAACTTGGCAAGAGTTCCAGGATGCATTCCTGGATAAGTTTTTCCCTTTGGAGATGAAGGAGGCAAAGGTGAAAGAGTTTATAAACCTGCGACAAGGCTCTATGACTGTTAGTGAGTACTTTCTAAAGTTCAATCAGTTGGCCATGTATGCTCCTGACTTAGTGGCTGATAATCGGGCTAGTATGAGTAAGTTTGTGACTGTAATATCTAGTTATGTGGTTAAGGAGTGTAGTTCTACTATGATTAATAGTGAGATAAATATTTCTAGGCTGATGACTTATGCCCAACATATTGAGGCAGACAAGATTAAGGATAGAGATAGAATGAGAGGGAATAAGAAAGCTAGGTTCGAGCAGCACGAATAGGGTCAGACTAGAACGCAAGGAGGGAGTCACCCTCAGTATCAGGATTGTTCGTCTATGCCAGCACCGTCATTTGCTAGTGTTCCCATGCCTAGAGGTAGGCAGGAGCAAGGTAGTAGGTCATATGCATCCAGGTCCCAGTATAGTGCTGGCAGCAAGCCAAATCATCCCCTTTGTCCTAAGTGTGGTAGGGCTCATTTAGGTGAGTGTTGGGGGTGAGAAGAGGGGTTGTTTCTAGTGTGGTGACATGGGTCACAGAGTTAGAAATTGTCCACAGGATGGACAAGGGCATCCTGACTATCGCGCTCAGACCCATACTCAGACTGTTAGTGCTCCAGTTCCAGCGATTCGCCCTACCCCAGTTCAGGGCACCTCTTCTAGCAATGCTGGAGGGCAGTGCCAGAATAGATTCTATGATTTACCATCCCACCAGGAATAGGAGGACTCTCTCGATGTTGTTACTGGTATGCTTTATATATTTTAGTTTAATGTGTATGCTTTGTCGGATCCTAGATCTAGTTTCTCATATGTTACACCTTTGATTGCTGTGAATTTTAAAATGAGTCCTAAGATTATTCCTGAGCCTATCCTAGTTTATACCCTTGTGGGTGATTCGATTGTTTCCTAAAAAGTGCATAAAAAGTGTCCTCTTACCGTTCTTTATAGAGTCTTGTTGGCTGATCTGATTGAGTTAGACATGGTAGATTTTGATATGATTATGGGTATGGACTGGTTGTATTCTTCTTATGCCTCTATTTATTGTTGAACCCGAGTGGTCAAGTTTCAATTTTTTGGTGCATCCGTGTTTGAGTGGTTTGGGAATTCTGTGTCACCTAAGAGTCATTTTATCTCTTACCTCAAAGCTAGAAATCTTATTTCCAAGGGGTGTATTTACTATTTGGTTAGAGTCAAAGACACTAAGTCTGAGACTCCAACTCTCCAGTCTGTTAACATCGTCAATGAGTTTTCTGATGTCTTTCTGGATGATCTCCCAGGGATACCTCCTGATAGAGAGATAGAGTTTGGGATTGATCTTCTTCCTGATACTCAGCCCATTTTTATTCCTCCTTACCGTATGGCCCCTGTATAATTTAAGGAGTTGAAAGAGCAACTCAAAGATCTACTAGATAAGGGTTTCATAAGGCCCAGTGTTTCTTCTTGGGGTGCTCCTATGTTGTTTATGAGAAAGAAAGATAGCTCTTTGCATATGTGCATTGATTACCGCCTACTGAATAAAGTCACAGTAAAAAATAAGTACCCCTTTCAAGAATAGATGATTTGCTTGACCAATTGCAAGGTGCAAGTTATTTCTCAAAGATAGACCTTCATTTTGGCTATCATCAACTCAAAGTTAGGGAGTGTGACATCCCAAAAATAGCTTTCCAAACTTGTTATGGCCATTTTGGGTTTTTTGTTATGTCTTTCGGGTTAACTAATGCCCATCAGCTTTATGGACCTCATCAATAGAGTGTTTAGACCATATCTGGATATGTTTGTCATAGTGTTCATCGATGATATACTAGTGTACTCCTGTTTTGAGAATGAACATTCTGATCATCTCTGAACTATCTTGCAAACCCTTAGAGATCACAAGTTGTTTGCCAAGTTTAGTATGTGTGAGTTTTGACTAAGGTCAGTTGCTTTTCTGTGTCACATCATTTCTTCCGAGGGTATTAGAGTTGATCCCCAAAAGACCGAAGCTGTTAGAAATTGGCCTAGACCTATTTCTTCAACTAATATCCAGAGTTTCTTCGATTTAGCTAGCTATTACCGCTGTTTTGTTGAGGGTTTCTCCTCTATGGCATCTCCTATGACTTGGTTGATCCAAAAGAACGTAAAGTTCTTATGGTCCGAATATTGTGAGAAGAATTTTTAGGAGTTGAAGACTCGACTCACTTCAGCCCCTGTTTTGACTTTGCCTGATGGTGTTGATGGTTTTGTGGTGCACTGTGATGCTTCGAGAGTTTGGTTGGGTTACATATTGATGCAGAAGGGTAAGGTGATAGCTTATGCTTCTAGACAGTTGAAACCCCATAAGAAAAATTACCCCACCCATGTCCTTGAGTTGGCTGTTATTGTGTTTGCTTTGAAAATCTGGAGACACTACTTGTATGGTGTCCATGTTGATGTTTTCTCTAATCATAAGATTCTGCAGTATGTGTTTATCCAGAGAGAATTGAATCTTAGGTAGAGACGATGGTTAGAATTGTTAAAGGACTATAATATAAGTGTGTTGTACCATCCGGGCAAGGCCAATGTTATGTCGGATGCCCTAAGTAGAGTGTCCATGGGTAGAGTTTCGCATTTGGCAAAAGGTAAGAAAGAGTTGGCTCGTGATGTACATCGTTTGGCTAGATTGAGGGTTAGGTTGTTTGACTCTGCTGAAGGTTGTATAGGGGTACAGAGTAGTTCTGAATCTTCTTTGGTTTCGGAAGTGAAGGAAAAGCAATACTTAGATTCTAGTTTGGTCAGACTGAAGGAGTCAGTCAAGGACCAAAAAGTAGAGTTTTTCTCCCAAGGGGTAGATAGTGTGTTGAGATTGTAAGGTAGATTGTGTGTCCCGAATGTTGATGATCTGAGATAGAGGATTATGGCTGAAGCGCACGGGGTGCGATATTCTATTCATCCTGGTTCCACCAAGATGTACCGAGACTTACGAAAAATCTATTGGTGGAGTGGCATGAAGAAAGATATAGCAGCATTTGTAGCTAAGTAAGCAACATGCCAACAGTTTAAGGTTGAACACCAAAGACCTGGTGGTATGATGCAAGAGTTTAGTATTCCCACCTGGAAGTGGGAAGAGATAAATATGGACTTTATGATTGGTTTACCTCCTTCACGACGCCATTATGATTCCATTTGGGTTGTGGTTGATAGGTTGACTAAGTCTGCTCATTTCTTGCCTGTTCATACTTTATATACTGTTGAGGATTATGCTAGATTGTATATCTGAGAGCTAGTCAGACTGCATAGAGTTCCCTTGTCTATCATTTCGGATAGGGGTACTCAGTTCACTTCGCAATTTTGGAAAGCTTTTCAGAAAGGTCTTGGTACCCAAGTGCTTTTGAGTTCTGATTTTCATCCACAGACCGATGGTCAGGCTGAGCGGACCATCCAGACCTTAGAGGATATATTGAGAGCTTATGCACTTGACTTTAAGGAAAGTTGGGATGATCACTTACCGTTGATAAAGTTTGCTTACAATAACAGTTTCCACTCTAGTATTGGGATGGCTCCGTTTGAAGCCTTATATGGGAGGAAGTGTAGATCACCCATAGGTTGGTTCGAGGTGGGTGAAGTGGCTGTGAGTGGTCCTGATTCGGTATTTGAGGCTATGGAAAAAGTTAAGTTGATTAGGGAAAGGTTGAAAACTGGGTAGAGTTGTCAGAAGTCATAGTGTATCTGAAAATTTCACCTATGAGAGGGGTGAAGAGATTCGAAAAGAAGGGGAAGCTTAGTCCCCGTTATGTTGGTCCTTACAAAATTCTTAGCCGTGTTAGTAAGGCAGCTTATGAGGTCGAGTTTCCTTTCGAGTTGTCCTCTGTTCATCCAATATTACATGTCTCCATGCTTAGAAAGCATATTAGCGATGTTGTTGTAGTGAATTCCTCTGTGAGTGCTGACATTCAAGAAAATCTTTCTTTTGATGAGATTCCTATTGAGATTCTTGATTTCAGTGTCTGAAGACTAAGGAACAAAGAAGTTCCCTTGGTCAAGGTGTTATGGCGGATATGCGATTCAAGTACCCGCACCTATTTTCCGTGAACTCAGATCAAGCCGAAGGTACCGTTCTTTCCTAAATCATACACTTTTGATAAAAGTTGCAGCAGTTCAGCTGTCATTTATTATGTGTTCAGCTGTAGTTTCTTGAATTTATGCATTCTATGTTGCATTCGGAGAGAGAAACGATGTGTTGATAAGTCTAGCGAATGGTTTCATCTGTATTCTCTATTCCCTAACTAATCTTGGCATGTCTAGCATCATTCTAGGATGAATGTTTCCAAGGGGGGATGATGTAATACCCCGGAAAATTTTTCATTGAAATTTTGTGCGTAAACGTGTTGGGTTCTATCTTCTAGAATGAATTATAAATTTTTCAAGCAGAATGTCTTAGATTATGACCGACCATTGCATAGAGTATCGAATAAGCTTTCCAACTATATGTGGACCATCCAAAACGAACACCCGATCGATGAGTTATGAAAATTCCGATTGAACCGCGAATAGAAGTGAACAGTAAAACGTGCAGGAAAAAGTACTGAGGCCTGACGTATTTTTGCTCTAATTTTAAATGATCATAAATCCTTGTACATAATGATCTGGGTAATCTATTATATATCAGTGGAAAGCTCTACTAGTCCTCTTTCCAATGAAATTGGTTTCATCCAATTTGTCTATCGGAGCAAAAGGTTATGGTCGATCTACTTCAGCCTATCAAAAGTAAATTTTTAGGTCAACTTCAAACGATCATAACTCCTCGTACACAATGATCTGGGTGAGATACTATATATCAACGGAAATATATGAGAGTTCTCTTTCTAATGAAATTAGTTTCATCCAATTTGGATATCGAAGTAAAATGTTATGGTTGATATACTTCAGACTATCAAAACAGTCCACCAAAGGATATATTTGAGAATTATTTGATTTTTAGGGGTATTTTGGTCATCCCTCCTCACCCAAAATTCGTTCAAACCCTATATTAAAGCCTATTAGAAGCATTATATGTTATATTTCATCAAATTCCCGCAAAAAGAAAACCCTAAGCTCCTATATCCAACTACAAGTACCTCCAAAGTTCACCATTAATTCTGCAAATCAATTCAAGATTCCAAGTTCCTAGTTCAAGAACTCCAAGAACCATCATTCAAAGGCATGATTAACATCTCAAAAATGAGTATCGATCTAAAGTTCATCAGTGAAGGTATGTGAGGTTTTTCAACAAGAACTCTTTATGGTTCTTGTGCCCAAAAGTAATTTTCTTTACAAAGGCATGATTTTATTTGATTTTTACAAATTTGGAGCATGAACCCATATCTTATGATGATTATTATGAAATCTTGATGTTTATGATTTTAAAAGATGAATTTACATGTGTGGAGATATAAAGCATGAATCTTGAACGATATTTATCATGATTTTTATATTTGGGTCGTGAATCCCCATTGAAAATTGTGTTTTTTTGAAAAAGTGTGTGTTATAAGCACTTTGATGTTGAATATTTGAGATATTTTAAATGATTTGACCTTTTGGTCTTAATGGAGTTATTTTGAACTCAAGTGTGAAAGAAATCCACAATGTGGTTGATTTTGATAGATGGGAAGCATGATGGCTCCCGATGTATATTTATGTATTACTGAAATTATTTTGTTCTGGATTGTCTTTGAAATGATCTGAGCTAAGTTTGGGAGAAATCTTTAGCACCGAGTGGGATACTTTCCTAGAACTACGTGCCCCCGTAGGAGTGAGCCTAAGGCTGATTTATATAGCGATCACTAGTTTGTGTGGATTTGATGTCGATAGTCCTACTCCGATGGCAAGGATAGGACGGCTCTCCCCAACATGGGTTGTAGGTTGGACTCCATGTAGCTCACATGGTTTATGTTGGTTATAGGATCTCCCAGTGTGTGTGTGTTTCCATGTGTCTATGGTGAATGGTGAAGTGATTTGAAAGTGGAATTGTGAAAGTTATTCTTTCGAAAGATTTAAATGATATTTACATTATGAGAATTGATATTCTTGATGAACTGAAAGTGATTGACAAATTATCTAATTTCCTAAAAACATCATTTTTGGTTCTGAAAGTGTATAGTCGATAAAATAGGGTGGTCCGATCCCTGTTATAAATGAATCTATTTTAAAAGTGAAAATTGGAAATAAATCTCTTTTTCAAAAATAGTTGTGAAATCATGAATTTTTTGCTAAAATTGTACCATTAAATGAGCATGAATACGCCGAAAGTATGCATGCCATGACCAATATCCAAAGAATACAACTATAAGAGCATAATAGTCCATATACTAGAATCACACCCTTTTTCTAAGGGTAGAATACTCACTTGTAAGGCAATTGGTATCGTAACCACGACCTCGGTCCTAACATTCTAACTAGTATAATAACAATTCTAGAATCTGAGAAACTATGATCCAAACCATTAAGTCAAATAGTAAACCTTACATTAAAGGAACACTTAGCATCAACTATGGTCATCATGCTTATATTCTAGGGTGATAGTATCCAATAGCCACAACAAGCATTTCATCTTAAGGGTCGATTCAACTTTCTATCCCTAAACTCCTAAATTTGAATAAGTTATTATATTCCAGTCATAACCATATCCTATAATACCCAACTAGCATGCAATATATACTACACACTACCTCATGAAGAAAAGTAGATCAAAGTCTACCTCGATGTCGAACCGCAATCCTTAATCATCCCTATATCGTTTATATTTGCCCTAAAATCCTGAAATTCTACCGCATTATCAAAATAATAACACATCAAATGGAGTAAAATGAGACCCATATTTCTATATTAAAGGTCTTATTTGAATTTGGGCCAAGAATGGCTCCACAAGGCCCGCAAGTGAAATACAAAATTAAATCTGTCATGAGGCCTCTCAAGGGTCAAGGAGTGTGTGCTCAAAAGTTGAACACAAATGGGACACAAAGAGGGGTCCAAATCAGCCCTTAAATTTCAAGGATTGAAAGAACTAATTTCATAGAATTTATAGTCAAATGAGATAGAATTTGATAGGGGAAATATAGGGAAATGATCTAGGAGTGTTAGTTTAACTTACCTTAGCTTCAATGGATGATTTCCAAAACTTTCTCATTTCCTAGCTCTCAAAAATGGTTGAAATGGGTTAAGAAACTAATGGAAATTTTGGGTGAAGAAGGGGGATTTAACAATCCCCAGGTGCCTCTAAAGTGGTCGAGCACAGGGATGCAGACATCGTTAAATCAATATCTTAGCCGCTAAAGCACATAAGGATCGCTTAAGTGGTCCTTTGACATATATCCAGGGACGCTAAAGTGATTGATTGCAAATTAAGAGACCAACGGTCTGCCTAAGCGGTTACACCAGATGGTGCAAGGCACCAAATTTCTCTAAGCCCAAATGGATCCGATCGGGTTCTCGCTATTTGCTTGGGACTGCGTGCGTTCAAACAAACTATGTTGGCATACCAAATTTGACATTCCAAACTCAAAGGAACAATTGAAACTTTATCTGAGATTTTTTTACTAAATGTGGGTCCCATACATATAGTTCTATTTTTTATAGTATCCACCAAATAGCCCAAAATGAGTTTAAAAGCCTTAGAATCTGAATCAAGGGTATCCCTAGCCTAAAATCAACATGCCAGACCTAATGGTGCTATCAAAATTCCTATTCAAGGTCATTTACTAAGAGTTTTAGACAGAGACCAATTTCTTACAATAATAGCTCCAAAATAGGGTTATGAGCCTAGTACATAAATAAACTATCCATTAACCAATTCAACAGTTTTGAAAAGTCATAAATAACTTATAGCCACTATGGGAAGGCTAAAAAAATTATAAATGCATAAAAATTGAGGAAATGATTTGGAGGGTTATTAAATATCCACTACTATAGAATTTTTATCCGTGAAAGTCAACAAATTGTAAGGGATCAAAAGGATGAGGTACTGGGCCTGTATGCCCCTATCATGACTCCCATATAGCCTTTACAGAGACACAATGCTTCAAAAGGATTTGCTATAAGTATCTCTTTTTTAACTAAAATCGTAACTTCACCTTTCAAAAAACCAAAACTCAATCTCAACACTCAACTACCACCACCTGAATTAAGAAAGACTAATGCACGTCAAATCCACAGAACAAACCACTAACATCACATCAAAACAAGCACAACCTAGCAAAAAGTTAACCAAGATAAAGAAAATTCAAGGCATCAATAATGCGACTAACTCTAATATCTAAATCTAACCTTTTTTTGCCTTTCCAAATCTTCTTTCTACATTGAACTACACAAAAAGTCATCCAAGTTTCATTCATGCAACCCCATCACACTAACCACAAAGAACTGGAGCTAATACATCAAAATCCATAGTGGTAAGCATAAGTATAAGCCCTCAAGGTGCTATTTGAACACATACATAGTGATGACCAATGTCTATAATCTATGCCAAAGTTGCTAACTAATTTGGATGATCCTCAAAATGATAGTCAGGTGTCCAAAGCATGAATACTGAAAGATAAATGATCTTTCCTAGGGTTTCCCACCAACTAGGGATGATATAATGCAAAATCCAACTCGAGTACACTCCTTCTACTGAGTGGATATGCAAAGTTTCTGATGAATACTAAAAACTAAGGTCAAAAGTGGAAGAAACCATCAAAATATGCCACCAAGATATCATCTGAACATCTATCAACCACAATCTATCTAACTAAAGATGATCGAATAGGTAGAATAGTAGTAGGCTTAGGCAGCCTATAAGAGAATGCTCAAATTTGGAAATATATACGGTAAGTAAGCTCTACAACTCAAAACTAAAACTTTAACACCAAAGATGAACCACTTAGTTTCAGCTATCCCAACCAGTCCTATAAACGAGTAAGTATCCAAATACCAAAATCTATCGTAACCCTCAAATCAGTATTCCAAAGAGTCAAGATTCCAAACTTGATCCAACAAGTCTGAGCTAACACCAAATACCCAAATTGACCTTACTATCATATATGAAGAATATCCCTACTTATTTCTTCCAAATCCAAAATAAAAATATAGCTGGAGATAAAAAATAACAATGGAGGATAAACCATAAGCTGAAGGCATATGTGATCAACTTCACATCTAATAAAAGAAATAATGCACAATGACATGAACTCACTAAGGATGAAAATAGTAGTAGCGATACCCAAAATTCTAGTAACTTAGAGAAATGCAACTACCTATAGGCACATATCAATCTAATGAGTCAATTTAGTGCTCATGCAACTACCTATTTGCCAAAAATTAGTCAATCTAATGCTCTATCTTAGCCACAACTACCTATAGGCACATATCACCAAGGATAAGTACTCCTCAATGTCTTAGTAGGCTAAGCAAATATTGAATTGAGGATTTAATAAATCCATCTATCTAAAAAAACCTTAATCTAATCAAACCATGAATTATATTGCAAAAGAATAGAGTGCCAATCTTGATATCAATGCCAAAGTCAAGACAAATACTAGAGATGGACCAGGCGAACCAAGATAAGAAATTCCCAATTGGCTAACTTAAGAAGCAACTATAGGAATGGATTACCTATTTCTACCACCCTTAACTAAACTGGACCAAGAACCGCATAACGAAGAGAATGAAGTATCAATTCAAAGATGGTTTATACATGTATTTATTTTTTATTTCACTTTGTACTCTAATTGTATTAGAAGATTTTGTAATAACTTTATAATTCCTTGGGGTTGTATTGTGTATAAGTCTCTTATTTAAATTTTTTTCCACTATTTCCTCCATTTTCCTTGATAGTTTATTATTAGCAGTTCTAGATTATGCGTTGGCTTACCTACTGGTGAGTTATAGTAGGTGACATTATGACCTAAGAAATTAAATCATGAAAAATTGTTATCAGAGACTAGGTTTATTGGTGTGTTAGTAGACATTTATATCCTATATTTGAGAGGCTACAAGGAATTCTCAAAAATTTTTATTCTTGATTCCTTATTGTGTGTTTGTATATCTATGAACCTTTAGTACTTTTTTTGACTTCACTATTTTCCAGAATGGATTACACTAAGGTATTGATAGATGCAAATAAGATTTTTGCATATTTTTCTAGACTTTTAACTCAACATCAAACTAGGGAGTTAGTGGGTAATGTCAAGGATCTTCAGTATTTGCTTGATAATTTTGGGCCTACCCAAGATCAGATAGAGTTTTTGACCACCTTAATTCTTTAGGATTCAATATTAAGGATTTTGGGTATTTTCGTGGATACTTTACAGCTAGAATAATGGATAATACATTTGGTGGTTCTCATATTAGAGTTGTATTTGTTGGTGTTCTCTATCTATTTTAGAGTATGAGATTGTGTTTCTCAAGTGAGCCAAACATACTTCTATACTATATCCTTGAGATCAGGAGTTGGTGTATGGATTTATCGGAGGATTCACTTTGAAACTCCGCTTGGCATTAGAGCATTTGATAACATCTGGGTCATCTTTTCCTCAAGTTGTAGATCATGTGGGGACCACAGAGAGGGTATAACTTTAGACGTATGGAGGTGGCAGTAAAAGCCCATGTTATTAGTGCAATATAATATGTATCAGTGTAGAAGCAGTGGTCCTATTAGTAGAGGTCAACATCAGTTGTAGTCTTCCAGTTTCGCATAGGTATTATCTTAAGCTATAGGTGGCTTGTATATCAATTATGGTGGTCGTAGTAGGCATAGATCTCATCATTCTTTATAGAGTATTTGATATAGATCTTCATGTAGTGGTAGTTATTTGGGATCACCATGTACAATATATTAGTGATTTTGAGAGGCATGTTTGAACTATAGAAAGGTTGGTCATTAGTGTAGGGAATTACCTAAGTGTGAGTTAGTTGTTCAAATAGGGTCAACATATGTTCCTCACAAGGTTAGATCCCCTAAGATATTATGACTGTGGAGAGGATGATCATTTTACTAGAGAGTGTCCCTGACGTCAATTGTTAAGCTAGTTAGGGATGATTTGTGTTTCCCACCAGGTTAGAGCTTCAGGGGTTTGTTAAAACTACTAAGAGACTGGTCACTAGTCAATAGAGTGCCCATGATGTGAGATTATTAGTCATTCAACTCATCTAGGCCAGTCTTATAGAGTTGTTGCACCTACGGTTAGAGTTTGTCCACTTAGTGAATCAATTGGTGATTTAGACACTTAGTCCAAGTTTGGACCCCCTCAGATTTATACTTCTTTGGGCACGTCAAGCCTATGACTTTAGAACTCATCGATATAGGTGCATTTTGATTTACTATCTTTTGATTTCTATTTGAATTGAGTTTAGGTTTTCATACCCTCAGTTCTTATATGCCTTAGTGTTACTATGTTGTGCTGTATGAATTGTGTAGATTCATTCCTACATGACTACCTTTATAAATGATTTATTTTAGTAGTGGATTGAGTACATTAGTATGGTATTTATCTTAGGGTGTAGAAATTGGGTTGAAGTACCTTTTCTTTGGCAATATGGCCTTATTATGACCATAGACTAGTATTGGTTATGTTTTCCATTCTTGGTGCCTCCTACACCTGATGTTTCTGTTGGTATTATTAGTACTCCCTCTGTCCCATTTTATGTGTCATCATTTACTTTTTGATCAGTCCCAAAAAGAATGTTATATTTCCTTATTTGTAAACTATTTAATGGCATCAATCCCATTTTAGCCTTACTGGGCCTACTTAATAATGAAAGAAAAGTAAAAAGTAAACATTAAAGTAACTTTTAAGAAGGACATTTTTGTAAACTTTACAAAGTAATCATTTATTTCTTAAAAACTTAGTTCAATCAAATGGCGACACATAAAATAGGACGGAGGGAGTATTATTTTAGTTCATATTGATTCTCACTAATAGATGCCTAGGCTACTGTAATTTAGTTATTGCTCCTCTTCTTTGTGATTCTCATTTGTTGTCTTAGATGACTAACTCATCTCGTTAGTTTCTCTCTTTTAGTAAGTTAAGGTTGGTTGTTTTCCTTCTGTTGGCAAGGTCACATTGGTTTTTGAGTGGGTTTTGAAAGTGAATGTAGGTTTGTCCTTCCATGGCTCTATTGTAATTCTAGAGTTGGAAATTTAATTTTATTACCTATTTCTGATATAGAAAAGCCTAAGGTTTGCTTTTCTAGTTTGTTATGATTCTAGCATTGACTATCTATTTCTATAGCCTATTCCTGAGGCTGACAAAATTGAGATTTGTCCTTTTGATTTCGGTAGTTCATTTCCTAGTGGTGCTCTTGAAATAGTATTGATAGTGAGTCAAGCACTCCATTCTAGCTATTATGTGGTTCATGATTTAGTTGAGCTGGAGTTAGTGTGAATGGCTGAATTAAGGAAATTCTCATTTTTGGTAGTTGTTTGGCCTAATGTGTTACGACCCGAACTAGGGCCTATCCATGACGTGCATCCCAAGTCCACCATGGACTGGAGACCACCCGTTTTTCCTAGTCACACAGAATATGACACACTGATAATGGCTGAATTCCGAACATATAACAAGATAGAATAACCAGAACTCAAGAAGTATAAGATATCACCACAATCAATACCCAATCCACAGTAATCCACAAATCCTCTATAACAAAACAAAATCAAACCAATGTCGGGATATTCCCCCGACGATGGCCAGAATAAATCCAAGTAAAAAAATCTAGGATAAAAGATAAACAAAGAAGCAATGACCTTACCAAAGAAGGAGGCTCACCACTCAAGCTAACTACTGAAAATCCAGATATGCTATCACTACGCAGGAAAAATAGAAGTATCTCTACTTCCTGTATCATATGTGGATACAACATTACAAAACAGTTAGCGAATTTAGCACAAGCATTAACTCAGGGATAAGGATAAAGGAATGCTAATACAAAATCTAGTTCAACTTAATGTCCATGTTCACATACTTGCATGCATATATATACTTATATAAAAATGTCTGGATGGGTGGCAAGGCTAGCATGTACCTTAAAACATTAGCCTACACTGTGTTGCTCAGCCATCATAAGAAGGCACCCATGGGATATATGGGTCTATATCTCTCCCAACTAAAAGGGCCCTAGTTCGTGTAGTCGCCCGAACTAGAGAATAATCATATGTACATATGTACCATGGGGGACTCGAATTTCCTGGTCATATATCAAGAGTGACTTAAGAACCTTGTCATTTGACATTGCAGACGGAATCTACCTAATTATTTATTAAGGAGGACTACGACGACTAGGTCATTTAGACGACCTGCGCCAGCAAATGCGATTTCCAGTATTTGTTCCTCGAGACGTCCACTTTTATGGCCCATCTACAAATCCCTCTTTTATGCCCATTAAAAAAATTCACACATTCCCATTCATTAAGGCATACACTATTGGTATCGCCATACCAACTACACTTATAAGGTAACATCATCATGCCAATACAATTCCATTCACTTGGGGAAGACAATTCCCTTTGTTCATTAATACAAGATTGGGTGGGGAGAGGACAATGACTCCTTTGTCTATTAAATCAAACCATCATGTTTCAAAAACCTCTTTATACCATGTAATTATTCCAAATGTAGTTTAATAAAATTATACTTATACATAAAACTAATTTCACAAGCTTGGGTAGGGGGTATTAAAAGCTTAATTGTCAATATTCACAAAATTAGGGAAAATCACAATCCCCTAGTTTATTCATCATGCCCATGCACTCCACAAGTTTAAAACCATAAACAAATTATGAACAATCATATGTAAACAATGAGAAACATATTTCAAAAAACTTACATTCAAAACCC
This sequence comes from Capsicum baccatum var. pendulum, assembly GCA_030864225.1. Lineage (NCBI taxonomy): Eukaryota > Viridiplantae > Streptophyta > Magnoliopsida > Solanales > Solanaceae > Capsicum > Capsicum baccatum. The sequence goes on along the minus strand of CM061557.1, from coordinate 169,467,132 downwards.
TCAACCCATATTCCAAAGCCAACAGTAAAACCACATGAACAACACTTTAAAATGCATACTTTAACAAAACAATATTTGAGATAGAATAAAATTCCTGAAAGTACAAAGAATTATGGAGAGAGATCAACCCTTGGGCCCTTAGATGGCAATTGCTTGAAAACCCTAGTGTTTTCACTTGAGAGAATTTGACAGAGTTTAAGAAGTTATTTTGATTTTTTTGGAGTGATAATAATACTCTAAAAGGGTTTTAATTCATGGGTCTCGACTGGGGAAGAGGAGAAATTCCCAAAGTGCCCTCAATAAAAAGTCAGAAAAATATCGCCCAGTTATTACGAGTGACCTTACGACTCGTAGGGTCACTCTATGACTCATGACATTTCATCGTAGGATGGAAAAAATCCATGGGCACCAACACTGGTCTAACTATGATTCGTTCAGTACGAATCTTATTCATACCTTACGACTCATGAGGTCAAATCATACACAAGATAGAGACATTGGCCTCTTTTACTGGTTTGGATATGAGAGCTACTAAACGACTAGTAATCAATCTTGACTACTCACTAGATTCCAATCGTGACCAAAATAGAGACTTATCCAAACACACTAGTCGGGAAATGATTAGGGTTCTACTACCCATAATGACTTCGTATGACTCTTAAGGAGATTCGTAGTCTAGGCAGTAGGTGTAAAATCTCAAGAATTTTGAGGGCATAAAATCAGGGTGTTACATTCTTCCCTCTTAGGATCATTCATCCTTGAATGATGAGACAAGGTATCCATTTGCTTAATTTTTTTAACGCAAAACACAACCACAATTACCTTACATAAAGATAGAAAAAAAATATAAAGAAAAACCTAATTTCCTTTAACAATGTCAGAAAACAAAGATATAAGGGAAACACATACCTTAAGCATGATTATCCCAAGAAGAAAACATGAATGGATATTTGTACTTTACTACTTCTTTATTTCCCCAAGTGTTATATTCAACCTTATGATTCTGATGAGTGGTGTTTTACCACTCATTCATACTCATTATTCATGCATAATGCCTTGATTTGAATGTATAAATGAGACAAACTTGTGGTTAGATGCACTAATATCCACTCGATGTAGGTAAAAAGATAATAAGGTCAAAAGATGTAGATTGGAGCTAAAAATGATAAAGAAGAAGCATAGAAGAGTGTAGCTGAAGATATCATTTGCATCAACCTCAGTTACCGTGACTGTGGTCCTCTAGCTGGGGTTGCAGTTAGTAAAAATGGTCAAAGCAACACGGTTACAAATCTAACTGTGATCATATAGGCACGATCACAGTCAACTACACGCGATCACAAATCAACGCGAACTGGCCAAAGGGAAGAATTTTAAAACGTCATGGACGAACCCCAAATCATATGTAAGAAAAAACCTTTTCTTCTTTGGGCATTGCTTTTATCACAATATAGTTTTGAATTATATGCTAGATACCCTAATAAGGTAAGTGTGTAATCAACTTTGGAGACTCAAATTTCTTAGTTTCTTAGTGAAGAATGAATATTTTGGTTGACCCATATGGTATATTTCTCTTTACTTTCTTCATGAGTAGCTAAATAATTTAGTCTTGGGATTATGTTGAATTAGTTTAAGATTTTTTGTGGGTATTGTTGTGTTTGCATGGATTTTAGTTGTTGAGTATGGTTTTCACCATTGATTGAGCTTATGAGTTGGGATTTGATGGGTGAAAACTCCAAATTCCCATATGGGTTTGATGGGTAAAAGCTCCAATCTCTAGAAAACCTTTGCCATCCTCGAAAGAGGGACTTAGATGAACATTAGGTAACCCATAACATCCTCGAAAGAGGGTTATTGGGGGATAAGGCAATAGTGAAAAACTAAGCCTATGATTTACTACCCTTTGCAATCTTAGAAATAAGTGTTTAGGAAGTGTAAATCATTTCAATAGCATCATTTTAGAAATAGGGATGTTTGGTTGAGGTTTTGGGTGGTTACATAAAATCTACACTTATTAGGTGCTCGAAAGATCCAATGGGTGAAATCGTTGAGGTTTGATCGAAAGATTGACTTTAATGATATTCAACCTAGCTTATCCATTACTTAACAACTAAATCCATTGATAAACCAAAATTATCCCATAGATGTTACCTCTAAGGAGACATAATCCCAAGATTCCTCTAAAACTTAAATTTAGGCCATAGATAGCATCCATTTCGTACTAATTAAAGTTTGTGTGAAGAATTTTTGAAAATTCCCCCGATTTATTTGTACATGTTGTTTCCATTTGTATTCTGGATAACCTTATAGTAACTTGAGAACCCATAGGTTGGAAGTCTATAACGTTTTCTCTGTGAGATTCAACCCTAATTTACATTAGGTTACTTGAGAATGACCGTCTCACCCCTCAAATATGGGCGTGAGTTGAATATTTTTAAATTGGCATCGTTGCTTGGGAGTGAATTATAGATTTCACTTGTATGGTTCTATTCTTACTTGGGAATACTCGGAGTGTGGTAATTTACTTTATTTATTACTTTTGACTATTTTGTAGGTGATCAAAGCATAAACGGAGAAATGAGCGACAATGAAAGTAATTTTAGCCCCTTTGATTCTTCATTAGACGATGAGGTCTAATTGAATGAAGTGTGGAAAACAAGTGTTATCCACATCCCACCAACCAATGGAAATGGTATGTTTCATGTAAGTAGAGTTGTGATGCAGATGCTACAAATAAAAGGATTATATGGGGATCCAAGAATATGAGGACCCAAATGTTCACTTGAAAAACTTTATGAAAGTTTGTGCGCCATTTAACATAGCGCATACTACACAAGAATCCATCTGACTTCGACTCTTTAAGTTTTTATTAATGGGCGAGGCAGTTTTATGGCTCCAGTCACTTCCACCCGACTCAATCACCTCTTAGGAGAAAATCACCACTGTGTTCCTTGATAGATACTTCCCACCATCAAAGATGCTTCTAAAGAAAGGTAATATTGTAAACTTCCAAAAATTGAATGAAGAACTATTTTTTAAAGCATGGGAGAGGTTTAATGGAAAGATAGCCCAATGCCCAAATCATGAGGTTATGCATAAGATGCTTTTTAAGATTTTCTATCGAGCTCTTAACCTATTGAACAAAATGGTTGTCGATAATTCGACGGGTGGCTCTATTGTAAAATTGTATCATCTTGCAGATTTTTTATTGATAGGTGACGTTTCCAAACAAAACCAAGGGTGGCACACTTGTGATGTCGATGCTCCTAAAACCCCTTCTAGTACCTCCATGGTGACCAATGAGTAAAGAAAATAAGAAGAGGAGAACATGGCCAAGATAATAAACCAACTTGAGCTTCTAACAAAACATGTTATGGGAGTACCCGCGAAAGCGGTAAATGTCATAACCTTTAAAGCATTATAAAGAATATGATGAGGAAAAGAATAAATTCAATACTTGGAAAACAACTCGTGGGGTCCCGCCCCGCCTATCAAAAGCAAGAAAGGAATAAAGGTTTGATTTGAGATACTAAATTGGATCGAGTCCCTAAATGTTTAATTGAATTGATGCCCTTGTTTAGATAATTGGTTTGTGTCCCAAGTTGATTGATAATGGTTATGGCATGTTGTACACTTACATTTGAGGTTGATATGACTATATCTACAGGATGTCTTTGGTATGTAATTGGATAAATGGTTGTGTATGTAAAATAAATATTTTAATTGGGATTTAAAGAGGGATGTGTAGCTAGGCCGTCAAAGTGGAGTCCAAAGGACTAGCACCGAAACTGTGCTACCCGATACGGGTGTCTATATGACCGGGAGGTTTGAGTCCCCTAAAGGAATATATGAATAAGAGGTTTGAGTCCCCCATATTGTATACATTGGTTCTTAATTCACCTTGATTATTTGGGACATTAGAGTCCCCCATAATGGCATATACAGATATAGATATTCTCTAGTTTGTGTAGCTATATTCACTGGAGTCCTTCCAGCTAAGGAAAACCTGCGCCCATATAGCTTAAGGGAAACCTGCGCCCATATAGCTTGCGGGTACTTTGTTATATGATGTTATGCTATATAACCCAGGTTAAGGTTTTCAAAGTTTATGCTAAGCCTTTTTCTCTACCTGAACTTGTCATATTTTACATATACATATATGTATTTCATATGACATTATACTTTGAATGTTGCACTGGTTTTGGACTGTTATTATGGTATTATTTTATTCTTCTATCCCTGAGTTACATGCTAGCACTCTAACTGCTAACCATCTCCAGACTCTATTTTCTTACGCGATGTAGGTACCAAAACTTCTTTTGCTTTTTCTTTGCAGTGATTAGATCCTCTAGTTAGTTCGTGAGTTGACATTGGAGTGGTTAGCTTCCATATTAAGGAAGGCTTTATCTCGTGGTACTTACTTCTTATGTCTTAGACCTTGTTTCGACTTTTTTTGGTTGTTGTTGGGGTCGGGTCTCAATATTTTATTAATTTTTGATTTGTAGAGACTTGTTGGGTTACTGTGTACTGGGGATGTTTGGTTGATTGTTTTAGTGATGGAAGATTATTTGATTACTGGTGGATGGTATAGATAGATGATATATTATTATTAGTTTAATTCTACGCTATCTTATTAAATATTTAGAATCCATCTGACACTTGTTGTAATTATGTTGGTTAGGTTAGATGAAAAGGGTGATCTACGGTCCACATTAGACTTGGGATACCCATCATAGCCAACCTTGGTTTGGGTCATGACAAAGTTGGTATCAAAGCCTAGGTTCATGGTCAATTAGGTGTACCCAAAGCCATGTCAAGTAGAGTCTCTTTTATTAGTATGTAGCGTGCCACACTTATAAGAGAGAGGCTATGAGATATTTAGGAATGTTTTCTTTTTTTGTTGTCTTAAGTTTGGGCTAAATAGTCTAAGGACTTGGATCGTTTGATTTCCATTTGTTTGACTTTTAGATTATACCTCAAAGAAGATCTAAGGTACGTGGAATTTCTTCTATCCCATTTAAGAATAATGTGGATGGAGCTCGTCCGACTTCTGGGGTCCAGAACTGGTCAAGGGTCACTATATCTGACTGTCCTTATGGAGTCCCTCCTGCCCTACTGATCCTAATCCTGAGAGTGACACTCATACTCAATCTCCTTAAGAGTAGTTTACTAATGCCGAGTTTTGTCACTCTATTAATCAATTGACTTATTTGGTGATATCCCAGTCACAACAGATGGGTTCTGCCTCTATTATGGGTTTGTTTGAGGCCATTAGAGTTGGATAATTTATGATCCTGCATCCTCCTATGTTTACTGGTGTAAAGGCTGATCAGGATCCTTAATTTTTCTTTAATGAGATGGAAAAGATCTTTCGATTTATACATGCTTCAAAGGTTAAATGTATAGAGTTTGCTCCGTACTAACTAAAAGAAATAGCGTACCAGTAGTATGAAGAGTGGGAACTATTGAGAGGCAAAGATGCTAGTTCTGCCTTGTAGGATAATTTCTCTAGTGCATTTCTGGATAGATTATTTCCTTAGGAGTTGAGGAAGGCAAAAATAGACCAATTTGTTAACTTAAAGCAAAGAATAATGATAGTCAAGGAGTATGCATTGAAATTCCATCAGTTGTCCAGGTATTCTCCTGAGCTGGTATCTAACATAATGGACTGGATGAGAAAGTTCACTTCAGGATTGTTCCGTGAGTTGATTCTTGAGAGTAAGGATGCCTTGTTGAATAAGTACATGACATCTCCAGATTGGTTGTGTATATGCAACAGGTCAAAGAGGCAGAAAAGAAGTAGGCTGAGATTGGTGAGAGGAAGAGTAAGAAAGTTTGGTTTTCAAAATATGGTGGAGGGTAAAAGTAGAGTGGGAAGTAGCCAAAGAAAAAGAGCTGGGGGATTCCTAACTCCTACTTGACGGCTAGTGCCCCTTACCCAAAGTTGTCTGGTAATCTATATTTTTAGGGTAGTGTTTCTTTTAGGACATAGGGAGCCCAATATCAGTCTAGTAGGGTCCAGTCAATACCATCCTACCCTTTCTACAAATTTTATGGTCAACACCACTATGGTCAGTGCAAGAAGGGGAGTAATAGTTATTTTATGTATGATCAGATTGGACATAGGTAGTGGGATTGTCCCTCTAGAGTTGCTTCTAGGGCAAACAAGATCCCTGTTGCCTCTTCATCAGCTCTTACACTAAAGGATGCCACTTTTGGCTTCGATACTGGTCGAAATCATCTATATTCTCTCACTACTCATCAAGAATTTGAGGTATATCTAGATTTCGTTACTTGACTGTTAAAACTCTTTTCTCATGATGTGTAATATTTAATTGATCCGGGGTCCACCTACTTTTATGTGACTCCATTTGTTGCTGTGTATTTTGGTTTTAATCCTGATTGTTTGTCGAACCCCTTTTCAATTTTTACCTCAATGGGAGACTCTATGGTTGTTTGAAGGGTCTATAGGGGTTATTTGGTATCTGTTGGAAATAAAAAGACTCTGGTAGACTTGATAGAGTTAGACATGGTTGACTTTGACATCTTTTTGGGAATGGACTTGTTGAACTCGTGCTATTCTTCTTTAGACTGTCGGACCTATAATGTCATATTTAAATTCCCTAATGAGCCAATTTTTTAATGGGATGGAAGTTCTCTAGTGCCTAAGGGGAGGTTCATATTGAATCTTATAGCCCAGAGGTTAATCTCCAAAGGTTGTCTCTATCATTTGATCAGGGTTAAAGACTCTAGCTTGGAGGATCCTTCTTTACATTCGGTTCTTATGGTAAATGAGCTTTCTAAAGTCTTTCTTGATTTTCTACCTGGTGTCCCTCTTGATAGAGAGATTGATTTTTGTATTGATTTTATTCCGGACACTCGTCCTATTTATTTTCCCCCGTATAGAATTGCTCCTGCTGAGTTGAAAGAACTCAAAGAGCAGTTGAAAGACCTCTTAAAAAGGTTTTAATTCATCTTAGTGTGTCCTTGTGGGTTTCACCTGTCTTGTTTGTACGTAAGAAGGATGATTCCCTTCGTATGTACATTGATTATCGACAGTTGAACAAGGTGATGGTAAAGAACAAGTATCCACCTCCAAGAATTGGTGATATCTTTGATAAACTTCAGGGTGCCAAATTCTTCTCTAAGATCAATCTTCGATCAGGGAATCATTAGTAAAAGAATAGGCAGCTAGATATCCCTAAGCTTTTCATACTTGGTATAGGCATTTTGAGTTCTTGGTAATATCATTTGGCTTGACTAATGCCCCTGCAACATTCATGGAATTGATGAATAGGGTCTTTCATTATTTTCTAGATCAGTTAGTAATTGTCTTCATCGATGATATTTTGGTATACTCTAAGAGTAAAGAGGATCATAAATATTATCACTGCCTAGTGTTATAGACCTTGAAAGATCAACAACTGTATGCTAAATTTTCTAAATATGCGTTCTTGTTTAATGCCGTAACTTATCTAGGTCATATTGTGTCTAGTAAGGAAATCATAGTGGATCCTCAGAAGGTTGTTGTGGTTAAGAAGTGGCCTAAACCCACGACTCTAACCGATGTTTGGAGGTTCGTGGATTTAGCCAATTATCATAGGAGGTTTGTAGAAAGTTTTTCTTCTATTGCTACTCCATTGAACAAGTTAACTTAGAAGAAGGTGAAGTTCTTATGGTTTGAATCTAATAAGGGTATCTTTGAGAAGGTAAAAGATAAATTAATTTCAGCTTCAGTCTTGACTTTACCTGAGGTTACTGAGGTTTTTATCGTCTATTATGACGCATCATGGTTTTGTTTGGGATGTGTGTTGATGTTGTATAGCAAGGTGGTTATTTATGCCTCTAGAAAGTTGAAGGTCCATGAGAAGAATTATTCAACTCATGACTTGGAGCTCTTGGTTGTGGTGTTAGCGTTGAAAATCTAGCGTCACTATCTGTATGGGGTGCATGCTAATATATTTTCTAATCATAAGAGCCTGTATTATGTGTTCACTCAGAAAAATCTTAATCTCAGGCAAATGAGGTGGCTTGAGTTGCTAAAGGACTAGGATATGAGTCTTCATTACCATCCAGGTAAAGCTAACGTGATTGCTGATACTCTTAGCAAATTGTCAATGGGTAGTTTGTCTCATGTGGATAAAGATACACAGTAATTGGTGAAGGATATTCACCATTTGGATAACCTTGGAGTTCATCTCTTGGACTCTGAGGATGATGGTTTATTTATGCAATAGGTGGTGCAATCATCTTTTGGTTCTTAAATAAAAGAGAAACGGGTATTAGACCCTTTCTTTATGAAAATAAAGAATGATTTGGGTAAGTAGAAGGTAATGTCCTTCGAGATCAGTGGTGATAGTATCTTGAGGTACCAAGAAAGGTTATGTGTTCCTGATATTGATGGATTACGAGATAGGATTTTGGTCGAGGCCCATGAGTTGCAGTATATGGTTCATCCTGGTTCAACAAAGATGTATCATGATATCAAGGATATGTATTGGTGGAATAATATGAAGTGGGATATAGACAACTTTTTGGCTAAGTGTATAGTGTGTCAATAAGTAAAGATGAAGCACATAAGGCCCAGCGAGCTACTTCAAGAAATTCAATTACCGATGTGGAAGTGGGAGATAATTAATATGGATTTCATTATTGTCCTTCCATGGTCATGGAATTGTGTGATTCCATTTGGATCATCGTGGATAGGATGACTAAGTCTGCTTACTTTTTGCATGTGAGGACTAATTATTCTATCGAGGACTATGGAAAGTTATTCCTTTAGGAGGTCATAAAATTGCATAGTGCGCCTATCTCTATCATTTTAGATCATGGTACTCAGTTCTTATCGAATTTTTCTTTTCATCTTGGTTTGGGGACTAAAGTGAGCCTTAGCACCGCCTTTCACCTACAGATGGATGGGCATGCGAACAGACCATTCGAACTTTGGAAGATATTCTTTGAGCTTGTGTAATTGATTTGGTGGTAGTTGGTATAATCACTTACCTCTTATTGAATTTACCTATAACAACAGCTACCACTCTAGTATTGGTATGGAACCGTTTGAGGTATTGTATGGTAGGAGGTTTCTATCTCTTATTGGGTGGTTTAAGTTGGTGAAGCAGATATGTTTGGCCCAGATTTGGTTCACCAAGCTATGGAGAAGGTGAAGGTGATTTGGGATAGTCAAAATACATCCTAAAGTAACAAAAAGTCCTATGCAGACGAAGGGACTTAGAATTTGAGGTTGGAGATTGGGTGTTCTTGAAGGTGCCTCCCATCAAAGAGAGTAATTTGGTTTGGAAAGAAAGGGAATTTCAGTCCCTGGTATGTTGTCCCATACTTGGTTTTAAGAAGGGTTGGTAATATTGCATATGAGTTTGATTTTCCCTCTAGAATGAGTTCCATTCATCCGGTATTCTATGCGTCCATGTTGTGGTAATGTATGGGTGATCCTTCTTTTGTTGTTCCCTTAGAGAACATTGGTATTTTGAAATTTTTATCCAATGAGAAGGTCCCAATGAGTATCTTGGATCGACAAGTTTGTCGATTGAAGTTGAAAGACGTGGCTTCGGTAAAGGTTCTATGGAAGAACCAAAAGTCCAAGGAAGCTACTTAGGAAGCTGAGGAGGACAAGAAGTCCAAGTATCCATTCCTAACCCCCCCCCCCCCCATGAAAATTCATGTTTGAGGTATGTGATATTATTAGCATCTTTGTTTTGTGACTTTTGTAAAGGAATGATTGATTTCCTTGGCATTTTTGCTTACTAACTTAGTTAAAGGTAAGAGTAGAGATGTTTGGAGTTTAATCTTGCTAATCCATTCCTTGTTCCATAATTCGAGGATAAATGATCCTAAGGAGGGGGAGATTGAAATACTCCGGACTTTGGCCTTTACAAATTTCCTAAGCTTTAGGCCCTCTACCCTTCTTACGAATCACACCACGAGTCATATGGTGTGGTTATGGGTCTAGGGAACTAAGTCATAACTGAACCAGTGTGTTATTTTCCAAACTCTGTCTTAGTTATAAGATACACCTCATGAGTCGTATGATTAAGTGATGAGTGGTTAAGGGTCCAGTCGTATATTTTTCACTGTCCAAGCCCTTAGTGTTCTGTGTTGGTCACGACTAGACCATATGAGTCGTATGGTCTAGTGACAAGTAGGACAAGGGATTCATAAGTTGGACAGTGTGTTGTGTCCAATTTTTTCTCTTTGTGATGACTCAATAGTAAGAGTGGTATGTGGTGTTGAAGACTCAATAGATTGACTTATAGCCACTTGCGGAATTTGAATGCATAATGTTGAGTATTGTTTTCTCATGGTTTAAATTATGATTATACATGTTTTGATAATGATTTTACACATGTGGGTGCATGGAATTGTGGTTTAACAAATGGGTTATGTTTAACCCTATATTTGTTGGTTTTTGGCTTTGATAATAGTATGCCCTCAACTTGTTTGTGAAAATGTTAATGAGAATGATCTTGTCACATGTTGAATTGTGTTTTGAATTAAGGTATTGTCCTACGAATGTTAATGATTAGTAAATGGTTTATGAAGGCCTTGCTAGTTATAAATTGGTTTGAAATACTAAATAGGTTCAAGTCCCTTAATATTGAATTAAATTGATATCTTTGTTTAGACAATGGGTTTGAGTCCCAAGTTGATTAATAATTGTTATGGCATGTTGTATGCTTGCAAAGTAGGGTTGGTGTGACAATATCAATAGGATGCCTTCGGTAAGTAATTGAATTAATGGTTGTGTATGTGAAATGAATGTTTTAATTGGGCTTTAAAGATGGGATGTGTAGTCGGGCCATGAAAGTGGAGTCCAAAGGACTAACACTAGAAATTACACTAGACGGTGCAGGTGTCTATATGATCGAGAGGTTTGAGTTCACCGAATGAATATATAAATGAAAGGTTTGAGTCCCCCATATTGTGTACATTGGTTCCTAAGTCACCCTGATTATGCCGGGAGGTTCGAGTCTCCTTTTCAGTTAGGCGAGAGTTGGGTCCATATAGCCCGTGGGTGCTTTGTTATGTGAAAATTATGCTACCCAACCTAGGTTAAGGATTTCAAAGCTCATGCTAAGCCTTGTTTCCTACCCTGATATGTCATACTATATATATATGTATATGTATTTCATATGATATTATGCTTTGAATGTTGCACTGGTTTTGAACTATTATCATGGCATTATTTTGTTCCTATATCCCTGAGTTACATGCAAGATCTCCAACCGCTAACCGTCTCTGGATGTTGTATCCCCACGAGATGCAGGCGCCAGAACTTCTTCTACTTTTCCTACATAGTGATCAGGTGCTCGAGTTAGTTCGTGAGTTGACATTGAAGTGATGACCTTCAATACTTTGGAAGGCTTCATCTCATGGTACTTATTTCCTATGTCCTACACATTTTTTAGAATTTGTTCTGGCTACTGTTAGGGGTATGTCCCAGGATTTTATTAATGCAGTTTTGTATAGGCTTTGATGGATTATTGTGGATTTGGGAGGTTTGGTTGATTGTTTCGGTGACGGAAGGTTTTTCTGTTACCGGTGGATGGTATAGCAATATGATGAATTATTAGTAGTTTTATTCTATGCTATCTTGTTATATGTTCGGAATTCATCCGACATATATGGTTGTTGTGCTGGTTAGGTTAGATGAAGTGGGTGATCTCTCGTCCGCATTGGACTTGGGATACCTGTCACGGCCAGGCCCTGGTTTAGGTCGGGACAAGCCCGTTGCCTAAAGTTTTGGGCTATGGCTTGGATTTCCTACTAGTGGGATAAGGTAGGCGCTATCATGACTTGAGAAATTGGGTTGTGAGAAGTATGGCTGAAGGTTTTTTGGCATCTTTTAGACACAATAAAATAAGTACTTTTATACTATTATTAGTGTAGAAGAAAAGATCATAAAATGATAATGAGACTTAAATGTAACTTCTAAAATTGTACAAAATGTGTAGGAGTTATTTATTCAAGTAAAATAACGTTAAATTAAATGGTAATCTCTTACACTTCTTAACTTAAACATGGTTGCTGCAATTAAGAGCCCTTATTAAAATTGATAGAGATTTATATTTTTGTTATTTTTATTAGCATGCGTCTTTAAATTTTTGTCTATAATACTATGACTTTATAAGGATATTTTCATAACCTAACTTTCAACTTCGTGGCTTTCTATTTATAGAATAAGTATTTTATAGAATAAGTATGATATGATATGATTAGAATAAATAAGGAAGAAACATAATTTTCATTGCTTCATCTTGGACCAATTTTAAAAAGAAAATCTACCGTGAGTACTATTTTTCTCCTTAATCCCCACAATGAATAGTACCATGTTGAATGTTTCTCTTGTTTAATCAGTTGATGCACATATAATCTGGATATACAAAAAATAAATTGTCAATTCTCTTAGAGATTGATCATGATTTTAACAGCGTGAATAATAGGTATTACTTGAATTTCCAAGTTTTATTTTTCCTTATATTGATATTAAGGGTGTTTTTAGTATGAAAAAAAATATTTTCTTGAAAAATAAATGCATTTCTTACTTATTTTCTAATGTTTGGTAAGCAAACAAAAAATATACTTCGAGAGTATTTATATGCAATCTAGCTATTGCCTTGTTGAAAAAAAATGCCCTCTTATCTCATGTTAAGCCCTAATCCTAGAATCGCCTGAATATTGAGATGGCCACTCCTGCCACTAGTCAGCATCCACTAGGGTTTGGTTAGTTTGCTTTATTATTTACTGAACAATTTCCAAAGCTTTACCATCCAAAACACACTACTAAACCTACCAATCCCAACCAATAATTAACCAAAAGAAATATATGGTCCTAATTATTTGCCTAACGCAACCCCTAATAGTTTCCCAAATTTCACACCAATAGTATAAGCATATCACAAGCCAAGAAGATAGACCACCAATCCATGTAAAGAAGACTATCTTTATTAATAGGGGACACACGTTGAGATAGATGGAGGTAGAGGTATCACTTATGGACATAATTGAGAATATGAATTATTCCAGTATTAGAAAGTTCTATTATAGGTAGCCACCTAAAGATGAGTTACAAAAATTATACCCCAACAACGTGGAAGCAAAGGGGAATGTCAAGTGGATTTTTTTTTCTAATAGACATATCCTAATTAAATATCCAAGCAAGGTGTAATATTTTATTATTATTATTATGTCCATGAGTTCATATGATATCAAATCTAAGGATGGAACATATTTGATGAAGCCGCTTATATATGATTTTAAGTTCAAAATAGATGCTGAAACTACGCAAGCATTTGCTTGGATATCTTTACCAAATTTATAAACCACTTACTTTGTAAAGTAAGCTTTCTTTTCATTAGCCAGTGCTATTGGAAAACCTTCACAGGTGGATATAGCCACAACTAACAAAACCAAACCTAGCTGCATAAGGGTAAAGGTACAAGTAGATTTCAGCTTGCAACTTCCAAACATGTCAGTATGGAAATAATGGATGAAGATACTAGTAGTATAAGGGAGGAAAAAGTCAAGATCAAATATAACTTTATCCTACAGTTTTGCACCAATAACGAGCTACAAGGACATTCTATTAAAAGTTATAAATTCTACACCAAGAATTGGTGATGAAACACTTAGAGGGGATCTAGAAGGAGGATAAAGAGCAGCAAATACTGATGGAATAGAAGGAGAAAGAATTTGTGATTCAACAAGACAAGCAATATCCAATAACAATTCTTTATAGTAAGAAAGTAGTGGGTAATACTATCCACTAGAATAATGTCAAAAATAGTAATAAGGTTGTTAGGATATAACTTAAGGGAGGTAAGGAGAAGATGATTGGTGCTAACAATAATATGAGTCACTAGCTAAGAATGATCTTAATCAAAAAGAGGACAATTATTTAGATATGAATGGGCAAGTGAAGGAAATGAGTGATTCACCAATCTATAGGAGAGATAATTATGGAAAAAGTAGCTGACACAAATAATTTAAAAGCTCTACCAAACTTGGTCTTAAAGACATTTGGGAACAAGAAAGATTATAAAATACTTGATGATATTATGTTACCTAATAAAAGATCTTTGGGAGAGAGAATTGGAAAAGAAAGAGAAGGGTAAGAGTGACTGTGAAGAAAGAGAATTAAGAAAGCAATGAAAGATGAGTTGCATAGAAGGGTTGATGCATCACTAGAAAAGAAAGACAAAGTAGAAGAGGACAAGTTACAAGTTACTACAGAAATATAAAAATGAGGAGTGACCGTTTCTACAGGGTAAGCAATTCAAGTGGTTGGTGTAGACACGTAATTTTGCCCCCTTAGAAGTCGATTTTATTCATCTTCTACCTTAGCATATCATGTACCCTCACCCATGTCATTATACCCCACAAAATACAAAAAAAGTAATAAACAAATAATTAAATAACTAATCCTATCTTATCCTAACCACCTATCCAATAAAAAAATAACACCTCACCACTACCCCACTACCCCACGTTACCCCAACCCCTCTCTTTTTCTTGTCAAGAAAGAAAGTCTCAGAACAATATATATACACACCAACATACACCAAAAAAAAGGGGGAACAGTAGAAGCAAAGAGAAAGGAACAAATCAAAAACAAGAAATCAGCACTCTCTCTCTCTTAAATCTCTCAATATCAAGCCTCTCTCTCTCCTCTCCTTTCCTCCGCCGTATCTCGCCGGAGTTAATCGCCGGCGGGCGAGCACCATTAACAGCGTCGTCATTTCTTTCCTCTCTCCTCGCCGCTCCATCGTCCTAAACAGCGCCACCTCAGCTGCGCCACCGTCAGATCCGACCAGATCTACCGCCGCCGCCGCCAGCAGTTGCTGGTCCGGATGCGGCGCGTCGGCTAGCTCCAGCCCCAGTTCATCCCCTCAAAACCTCCGTTCGCCGGCGAAACAACCGACCATCACTCACTGTCCGACCGTCGCCGTCTCCCTGGGTTCCGATCTCTCTTTTCTCTTCCTGATAAATCTGTCGCCGCCAGCAGCCATAGCTCACCCGTCTGGCAAAACAACCGGTGAAATGGCGCCGCCATCAGAGAATAGGCGTTGCCGCCGTCTCTCCATCACCGGAACTCCCCGGAGCTCGATCTGTTTGGTTTTTGGTTTGCTGTTGTCTTTGGTTGATTTTTGTTTCATCTATTTCATGTTTCAACGTCGATAGTGGGTTTCTAATCACCTTTATCGAATCTCGTCGTCGTCCTTGTAAGGTTGGGTTTCGTATAGTAAAAGTTTTATTCATGGGTTTTGGAGCTGTCCGACTATTATTTTAATACCGAGTTTGGTTATTTGTCGTGAGGTTCTCCGATCGAGTTTTGGTCTTCGGATTTCTTTATTATCAACAAAATCAAGTGTCAGTGAGGTCCATTTCTTTAACCCGCTCTCTTTTGCTTATCTTGCTATATTGAATTGGTTGTGATTATGCTTGTTGTGATTATGTTTTGTTGCACTTTGTTGATATTGATTGTTATGATCATGATTTTTGGTGGGTCAATTTTGTTGTTTTGAAGATTGAAGTTGATCATGTTTTAATGGATTGATAAAGGAGATTTAGGGAAGGAATGGAGGAATTGATAAAATTTGAACGTAGATTGATGTTGGTTTGTTGTCTTTGTTCTATTCGGTATAAGGAAATGTGATAGATTTATGTCATAATGAAAAAATGAATAGGCAATATAGGTTTGAGTAGGCAAGAATTTAAGATTGATGTTTTGGTTGTGTGTTGGAATGTGCATATGAATGTTTCTCTTTAGTTTTATCGTATTTAATTCAATTGTATAATTTGGCCGGGGAATGCCCCGAAGTATCTGTATATATTTATTCACCGGGGAATTCCTGAGGTATCATGTATCCGGAGGACGTTCATGGTGAAGGCTCGAGGCTTCGGGTAGAGCATTAGTTTAGGATTAGCGTAGGTTTATTTTTAGTCCCTTTCTATTTCGGGTTGTAATAATTGGACTGGACTTACATTTCGGTTTGTTTTGTTTTGTTTTGTTTGATTGTTTGGCGTGCTTTTTCTGTGGTTTATACACTTCATAATGCCAAAATAGTCGATACACTCCACCAAGCGACCGTGGTCGAACCATGGGATCGAGGGGTGCCTAACACCTTCCCCTCGGTCAATAGAATTCCTTAGCCAGGATCTCTGTTTGCAAACCGGTTTAAGAGTCAAATGGTTTCGAAAAGGGATTTTCCAAAGGTGACTTGGCACACCGGATTATGCCGAGTGGCGACTCTGAATAAAAAATGCAAATAATCCTTTTTCGAAACAAATTTTTATTTCTTGTCACTTAAATAATAAAACCCTTTCGAGCTTTAAAATATATCCATTTTTGGAGTACGCGTAAAAAAACGGTGTGTGACAGCTTCTGGCGACTCTGCTGGGGAATTATGACAAGTTTTCAGAATTTGAGCTATTTTTGGAGTCGTATTGGCTTTGTTTGGCATTACGAGTGTATAGGCATTGATTGTGATTTTATTTGTGTTATTGTTTTCACTTTGTGTGTTTTGTGCTCTTTGTTTATAGTATTTATCCTATGTGTCACCGCTTTATATCTGTCCTCATGTGTCTACCCCCCAGCCTTCTTTCTGCAACAAGTCTCCCAGCGCACGTCGTGCGCACGAACTCTAGTTGAGTCACCTTTATTTTAGGGGGGGAGCCGTTGGATGTATGGAGTAGGTGGAAAGCAAAGCATCCACTATCGACCGTATGCTCCCCCGAACGGCCTTGTTAGTAAACCACAACGTAGGTCAGCCTTTAGGTCATTCTTATGTGCATCATATTGAGACCTAAAGGGGCCTACACAGTCCTTTGTAGGAGAATCACCTTTAAATCATCTCTACGTGCTAACTGTTGCATATTTGAGGGTAACGTGGTCATTTGACGGACTGATTCAAAAAAAAAAAAAATTTTTTGCCTTTTCTACCTATCTGTCAAAAGCAAAAATACCGAAAAGATTTTTCCATAATTGATGGTGTCAGTCTTAGTTAAAGTGTCTAGTTGAAAATCCAAAAAGTTTTTTTTCGTTTGTTTTTGGTTGTTTCTCTTAAGTTAGGGTCAATTTAATAGTTAATCGTTAATTGTTCAATCTAGACAAACTACGCACCCCTGATTCTCCTTTTTCGGGATATGAGATATGTAGGCAGCCTATTGTTGGTTCGGGGATCTTATTTAAAAAACTCAAAAAAAAAGAAATGATTTTTTTCACTCTTTATTTAGAGTAGGTGTTTCATACATATCTTGAAAAGAAATAAAGAAGAAAAAAAAAATTTCCTCAATAGTCGTAGGGTTCATTTTTGGTTGATCTTATTTCAAAAATCCAAAAAGATTTTCTTCACTCTTCATTTAGAGTAGGTGTTTCATGTACATCTTTAAGAGAAAACAACAAAAAAATATTTCCCTTTAATAGGTTCAGGTTTCATTTTTCGCATGAAATTCAAAATAAAAAAAATCCAAAAATATTTTTTCGGTAATCATAGATTTCATTTTGTACAGAAATCTGAAAATTCAAAAAGATTTTCTTCACTCTTCACTTAGAGTGGATGTTTCATATACATCTCTAAAATAAAACTACAAAAAGATTTTTCTTTAATAGTTTCAAGTTTCATTTTCCTATGAAGTTCAAAATCAAAAACCCCAAAAGATTTTTCTTTGTTAATCATAGTTTTCATTTTGTATAAGGATGTTAAGCCTAAAATTGCAAAAAAAAAGATTTTCGTCAGTTCTTTTTGACAATTTGTTATTTTCTTTTCTTCTTAAAGTTTCAAAAAGAAAAAAAAAGAGTTCAATTGGACATTTTGGCACGACTTCACGAACTACGCATACCTGATTCTCCCCTTTCGGTGGTGAGATACATAGGCGCTCTTCTTGGGTTCGGTGATCTTTTCAAAATAAAATAAAATAAAATTAAAATAGAGAGGTTTTGAAAAACTGTTGAACTTTAACCATTTGCTATCTCTTGTCCAGTTAGTTTAAGGTGGTTTGTTTGTGACATTTTGGCTGGTCCTCCATATTGCTCCAAGTCATAGAGGAAGTTATGGCCAACAAGGATACCGAGTTAGTTGTCACTAATCGGATAGGGAGTTCGGGGAATGAGAATGTAGGAGATAATGAAGAGATTCGGAAATTAAGGCGGCAAATAATAGAAATGCATCGAGCTTGGGCTAATGGGTTGCTGCCTCCTCCGGTTCCCACTGATAATCTGGAATGTCTTTCTAGCTTGCCTCCCGTGTCACATGCACAATTTTCCATTTTTGTTGATATGCCACAACATGCATCAGGATCGACTCCAGGGCAACAATATCCAGCCACTTCCAATATTTATTTCCTCACTCCTCAATACAAAATTACCATATGCTCAGCTCCTCCTGCTAATCATGATTTTGCAGCCCCACTTCCGTCTGAAGCTCCTGCTTTTAGTGTCAATCCAACAGTTGTGATTCCTCACTCTACAAGCGACCCTGTATTGAATATTTTTAGTGATCAGCATTGCGCTCCCGAGCCCACATTTAAGTCGATTGGTCCTTACGATTTTCCTGAACCGCCTGAATTTCCTCCTAACACTGAGAAACCTGTCATGACAGAAGAACAAGAGGAAATAGCCAGAAAATTGAGAAGTTTAGAACTGACTATGAAAAACTTACAAGGACTTGGGGCGTACAAAAGTGTCTCATATAAAGATATGTGCATGTTTCCAGGTGTACATCTTCCTCTTGGTTTTAAAATGCCGAAGTTTGAGAAGTATGATGGACATGGCGATCCTATAGCACATTTGAGACACCATTGCAACCAGTTAAGGGGCGCTGGAGGGAAGGAAGAGTTGCTCATGGCATATTTTGGTGAGAGTCTTTCAGGTCTAGCTTCAGAATGGTTTGTTGACCAAGACATTGACAAGTGGAATAGCTGGAATGACCTGGCTAACGTATTCGTTCACCAATTTCAATACAATATGGAGTTGATTCCTGACGAGAAATCCTTAACTAATATGAATAAAAATAGTACTAAAACTTTCAGAGAGTATGCGATTAGATGGCGTGAACAAGCTGCTTGGGTGAAACCGCCAATGAAAGAAAGTAAGATAGTGGAGGCATTTATTCAAGTGCAGGATGAAACATATTATCAACACTTGTTACCTGCATTAGGCAAGCCATTTATTGAGGTCCTCAAAATGGGAAAGATGATAGAGGATGGAATTAAGACTGGTCGCATTATGAGTTTTGCAACATTAAAAGCGACTACTCAAGAAATTCATAAAGGTTTAGGAAGTATGGGAGGAAAGAAGAATGTGGAATATGCATCTTCCATTGCAGTTGGACAACAGGCATGGGCAAGAGGACCACACCATCGTTACCCACGGGCTCAAACCCAAGTTTATGCCCAAGCTCCACAGAATCTTTATCAAAATCCATTATATCCCATTCCCCCACCTCCATATCAAGTGTATAATGCGTAACCTTATGTTCAACCTCCATCTTACCCACACTGGCGTATGCCAACTCTGCCGAGTCATCCTCCAACTCCACATACATACCGAAGCCCTTCTAGGCCTGGTTTTCAATTTAAGCCAAATAATGAAATGAGACAGAAGTCGAGGGATAACTTCACACCCATTGGAGAGTCGTATGCAAGTTTATTCCAGAGATTGGTACAGCAGGACATGATCACTCCTCTCCTTAGGTATAATTTCGACCCACATTCAAGAAGTTTTGATCCTAATGTACGATGTGCATATCATTCTGATGTTCAGGGTCACAGTATTGAAGATTGTCGTGCTTTGAAAAGAGAAATTGAAAAGATGATTCAAGATAAATCAATCGTGGTGCAAAACATTAACAGTGAGGAAAGTTCTAGTCATGCTGATATGCAAACCAGTGGCTAAGATGTTAGGCTGAGCAATTAAGAAGTCACCCTTCCCCTTACTAGGAAAGGGTCCTATAGCTTGTTTTGTTTTATTTTCTGTTCTCTGAATTATTTCAGGATTGTAGTTCGGGATCTGTCTTGTTTTGTCCTTTTGTTGTTTATGTTCAAACCCTTCTATCTTTTGTTTTGACTAAATGAAGTGTCTCATTTTCCTTTGTGTTTTAAATATGTGTCATTTGTTTGTTTTCTTTACATAGTACATTTTGTGTTAACTCTAGTGATATGACATACAGTGAAATTTTCAGCCAGATCTTAAAATCCAATTTAATAATGAACTTTGAATCAGAGGGTAAAGTTAAAAAAAAAGCATATGAGAAAATAGATAGAGTGTTGAGACATTTGGTAATAGGTTAAGGAAATTATTTTGAGAATCACAAGAATAACTTGGCTATCGATCGAAAGACAGGTCCCAATTAGGTCAAATAGTGGACGTGTGATCCCTATATCAAGGTTAACAAGAAGATGATCAGCTCAACAGAAGCATGAATCACTCGATGTGAGGGATGCATAACAATGGTAGAGTTGTATCTTTGGCAAGTATATAAAAAGAGGTGAAACACATGTTCAAGGAAAGTTAGTGTCGTAAAACATGTCATAAGTGATATTGGTCGTGTACTTTCACATTGCATGTTATATACTTGCATTCTCAAGGATTGATATGATGAAGGCATTTCATTGTGCTATCCAAACTTTATGTCATCCTTTGTTTACCCCATTTGAGCCTTAGTGTTATTTTCTTTCATACCCCTCTTTTGGAATCAAGATAGAGTAAGCAAAGTTCAAAGAATAGTGTCGAGTAAGAAGATAAAGTCAAAAGTTACAAAAAAAAGACCAAAATGTTTCCAAAAAAAAAGAAGTGTCAGGAAAAATAGAGTTAGAAAAGAAGAATCGCAAAGTGAAAAGAGTGAAAAAAAAATATCATCAGATCAAAGCAAAAGGACAAGCTTCCAGAACTACGCATGACCTGATTCTCCTCTCTCAGGGGTGAGATATGTAGGCTGCTCTACTAAGGGCTCGGTCCAACCAAATAAATAATTTAGAATCACCCAGTCAAAAGAAACTGGGGCAAGAGTTAATCCTCATTGTTTGAGTCAATTCCAAAAGTTATAAGTCCTAACCTACTTCAAGTGTCATTTGGGCCTCACGCCATCCTTTCTTTTTAACCCTATCCAAAAGCCAAGTTACAACCAAAGAAAAGACCTTCAGATCAATCTTTGGGGATGTTAAGGCAAAGCATGCAAGGGATATGATGATGTATTTGGGAACTACCTGTCTTCCTCAGCCCAAGGAATCAATAGAGAAATAAAAATGAGAGTTTTATTGGTGAAAACCCTTACGGGCACCGTAAGGCGATAGTAAGTTGAGAGAGATAAAAAAGAGAGAGTCTTATTGGTGAAAACCCTCATGGGCACCGTGAGATGATTGTGAGTTGAGATAAAATAGAATA
This sequence comes from Capsicum baccatum var. pendulum, assembly GCA_030864225.1. NCBI lineage: Eukaryota > Viridiplantae > Streptophyta > Magnoliopsida > Solanales > Solanaceae > Capsicum > Capsicum baccatum. Next base: position 169,445,735 of record CM061557.1, on the reverse strand, counting down.
AGAGAATCTCATTTGTAAAAACCCTCACAGACACCATAAGACAAGGGTGAACTGAGGGAAAGACCCTTCAAAACGTCACTAGTCGAATGAGGTTTAAATGCAATTATACTAAGGAAACAATTCGGTTTCAAGGCCATTAACTCAACAATAATTGGTATAGAGGTTGGATGGAAAGATCAGGTAGCTTAATCCAAAAGGCATGGCATAATCATTAGAGTTGATTGTCATTTTTTGAAAATTTGTCATTTCTTTGTTTCAAATGGGGACAATCATTGTCTTTTCTTTCTTCTCTTTATTTTATTTTATTTTCTAGAGTCAGTGGTCCAAATAAAAGTCATTGTCATTTTTCTCTTGTTTTTGAGTCAATTCCATATCAAAATAAGTGAGAAAAGATTTCAAAACTGTCCACCAACTTCTTCAATTGCACAATGCAAGAAAAAGTCAGCATATGAAAGAGACATAATTGGGAACTTATGAAACACCAAGGTTTGAAGGATTTATCTGAGAAGCATGACAATGCAGAGATACTGTGGTTATTTTGGAGTCACTCTTAATGATCTGAGTTTGGGTCAATGACACGACAAAGCAGGGGCAAATGTCAACAATCTGAAACAAAATAAAGGGAATGAACACTAGAGCGAATGCCTGGAAAGCCAAGTGCTGCAAACTACCACTAAGTTTTTAACTGACAAATTTTCTTTATTGAAACAGGGAAAAAATTCATTTCACTTAATTTAGCTACCATTGGAAATGCACATCCATGGGATTCTACTTTCTGTTCAGGACCTTCCTGGCAAATGGGATTTTACTTTCTGTTCAGGACCCTCCTGAAAAATGGGATTTTACTTTCTGTTCAAGACCCTCCTGAAAAATGGGATTTTACTTTCTGCTCAGGACCCTCCTGAAAAATGGACTTTTATTTTCTGTTCTGGACCCTCCTGAAAATTGGGATTTTACTTTCTGTTCAGGACCCTCCTGAAAAAATGGGAGTTACTTTCTGATCAGGACCCTCCTGAAAAATGAGATTTTACTTTCTATTCGGGTCATCCCAGCAACATTTGTAAGAAGACACACTTCCTTGTTCGGGTAATTGCAGCAACATTTGTAAGGAGACGCACTTTCTTATTCGGGTAATCCCAGCAACATTTGTGAGGAGACGCACTTTCTTGTTCGGGTAATCCTAGAAACATTTGTAAGGAGATGCACTTCCTTGTTCGGGTAATCCCAGCAACATTTGTAAGGAGACGCACTTCCTTGTTCGGGTAATTCTAGCAACATTTGTAAGGAGACGCACTTCCTTGTTCGGGTAATCCCAGCAGCATTTGTAAGGAGACGCACTTCCTTGTTCGGGTAATCCCAGCAACATTTATAAGGAGATGCACTTCCTTGTTCGGGTAATTCCAGCAACATTTGTAAGGAGACACACTTCCTTGTTCGGGTAATCCCAACAACATTTGTAAGAAGAAGCACTTCCTTGTTTGGGTAATTCCAGCAATATTTGTAAGGAGACGCACCTCCTTGTTCGGGTAATACCAACAGCATTTGTAAGGAGACGCACTTCCTTGTTTGGGTAATCCCAGCAGAATTTGTAAGAAGACGCACTTCCTTGTTCGGGTAATCCTAGCAGCATTTTTAAGGAGACGCACTTCCTTGTTCGGGTAATCCCAGCAGCATTTGTAAGGAGACGCACTTCCTTGTTCGGGTAATCCCAGCAACATTTATAAGGAGATGCACTTCCTTGTTCGGGTACTTCCAGCAACATTTGTAAGGAGACACACTTCCTTGTTCGGGTAATCCCAACAACATTTGTAAGAAGAAGCACTTCCTTGTTTGGGTAATTCCAGCAATATTTGTAAGGAGACGCACCTCCTTGTTCGGGTAATCCCAGCAACATTTGTAAGGAGACACATTTCCTTGTTCGGGTAATCCTAGCAATATTTGTAAGGAGACGCACTTCCTTGTTCGGGTAATTCCAGCAACATTGGTAAGGAGATACACTTCCTTTTTTAGGCAATTCAAGAAACATTTATAAGGAGATGCACTTCCTTGTTTGAGCAATTCAAGAGACATTTGTGAGGAGACGCACTTCCTTATTCGGGTAATCCCAGCAATATTTGTAAGGAGACACACTTCCTTGTTCGGGTAATTCAAGCAGCATTGGTAAGGAAATGCACTTCTTTGTTTTGATAATTCAAGCAATATTGGTAAGGAGATGCACTTTCTTTATTAGGTAATTCGAATCTTGCTTTTTTGGTGATGCACTTCCTAACGTAAATCTTGATTCCTAAAAGATACACTTTCTAGTCGAGTTATCGCACTTAACCATAGGGAGATGCACTTCCTTGCTAGTTTTCATTTGTCAGTTGTCACACTTTTTAACTTAAACTCGTATCTCTAGAAGACTCACTTTCTAGATAGAATCCCTCGCTCTAATTCTTAGCAGACGCACTTCCTAGTCTTGGTTATTTAATTTTACTCTTAAGAGATGCATTTCTTAGTCAGAGTCTTGATTCATCATTGCAACATGCAAGTAGGTATGATGTGACTTTTCCAAATGTCTTCGGAGGATAAACTGGGGCAAAAAAAAAATAATTCAATTTTTGTTTTTGAAACTTTACTTTTCTGGCAAATAAATGAAATTTATTTTTATAATAATATTCGTTTGGGGATAATTTTCATTTTTAGTTTTGATGTGATTTTAGGAGCCCGCCTGCAGAACAGGGTAAAGAATTTGAAAGCATAGCAACAAAGTGATGAAATAGCAAGTCAGGAGCCCGCCTGAAGAACAGGGTGATGAAATAGCAAGTCAGGAGCCCGCCTGGAGAATAGGGTGAAGAAACGAAAGTTAAGCAACAAGTTGGAAGAAATTGCAAGTCAGGAGCCCGCTTGAAGAATAGGGTGATAAAAGTTGAGTCAAGAGCTAACAAAAGTTGTATAGATAGGATTTTTGTAATTTCCTTTATATTTTAGCTTTTAATTTTCATTTTTGATGGAATAACAGAGCTGCGGACCGGAACCTCGACGGAACCTCACTCGACTCTCCAACTCGGTATAGTCCACTCTTCTTCCAATCCTTTGAAATACCCATAACTTGATTCTCTCATAACTTAGGTGGATAGGCTGTCCTAATTCAAAACCCGGTTGTCCTTCTTCCTTCTGTTTCTTTCTTTGAATAATGGTCGGGTCAAAATTCGGTCTCGTTGTCTACTTCTTTGTCTGAAAACACTGCGTGTTTACATTCAAAGGGGGCATGATATAGACACGTAATTTTTCCCCCTTAGAAGTCGATTTTATTCATCTTCTACCTTAGCATATCATGTAACCTCACCCATGTCATTATACCCCGCAAAATACAAAAAAAGTAATAAACAAATAATAAAATAACTAACCCTATCTTATCCTAACCACCTACCCAATAAAAAAATAACACCTCACCACTACCCCACTACCCCACGTTACCCCACCCCTCTCTCTTTTTCTTGTCAAGAAAGAAAGTCTCAGAACAATATACATACACACCCACATACACTAAAAAAAGGGAGAATAGTAGAAGCAAAGAGAACGGAACAAATCAAAAAAAAGAAATCAGCACTCTCTCTCTCTTAAATCTCTCAATATCAAGCCTCTCTCTCTCCACTCCTTTCCACCGCCGCGTCTCGCCAGCGGGCGAGCACCATCAACAGCGCCGTTGTTTCTTTCCTCTCCCCTCGCCGCTCCATCGGCCGAAACAGCGCCACCTCAGCTATGCCACCGTCAGATCCGACCAGATCTGCCGCCGCCGCCTCCAGCAGTCGCTGCTCCGGCCGAGGCGCATCGGCTAGCTCCGACCCCAGCTCGTCCCCTCGAAACCTCCGTTCGCCGGCGAAACAACCGACCGTCACTCACTGTCCGACCGTCGCTGTCTCCCTCGGTTCCGATCTCTCTTCTCTCTTCCTGGTAAATCTGTCGCCGCCAGCAGCCGTAGCTCACCCGTCTGGCGAAACAGCCGGTGAACCGGCGCCGCCATCGGAGAACAGGCGTTGCCACCGTCTCTCCGTCACCGGAACTCCCCGGAGCTCGATCTTTTTGGTTTTTGGTTTCCTGTTGTCTTTGGTTAATTTTGGTTTCGTCTATTTCATGTTTCGACGTCAATAGTGGGTTTCGAGTTGCCTTTATCGAATCTTCTCGTCGTCCTTGTGAGGTTGGGTTTCGTATAGTAAAAGTTTTATTCACGGGTTTTGGAGTTGTCCGACTATTATTTTAATACCGAGTTTGGTTGTTCGTCGTGAGGTTCTCCGATCGAGTTTTGGTCTTCGGATTTCTTTATTATCGACAAAAGAAAGTGTCAGTGAGGTCCATTTCTTTAACCCACTCTCTTTTGCTTATATTGTTATATTGAATTGGTTGTGATTATGCTTGTTGTGATTATGTTTTGTTGCACTTTGTTGATATTGATTGTTATGATCATGATGTTTGGTGGGTCGATTTTGGTGTTTTGAAGATTGAAGTTGATCATGTTTTAATGGATTGATAAAGGAGATTTAGGGAAGGAATAGAGGAATTGATAAAAGTTTAACGTAGATTGATGTTGGTTTGTTGTCTTTGTTCTATTCGGTATAAGGAAATATGATAGATTTATGTCATAATGAAAAAATGAATAGGCAATATAGGTTTGAGTAGGCAAGAATTTAAGATTGATGTTTTGGTTGGGTGTTGGAATGTGCATATGAATGTTTCTCTTTAGTTTTATCGTATTTAATTCAATTGTATAATTTGGCCGGGAAATGCCCCGAAGTATCTGTATATATTTATTCACCGGGGAATGCCTGAAGCATCATGTATCCAGAGGACGTTCGTGGTGAAGGTCCGAGGCTTCGGGTAGAGCATTAGTTTAGGATTAGCGTAGGTTTATTTTCAGTCCCTTTCTATTTCGGGTTGTAATAATTGGACTGGGCTTATATTTCGGTTTGTTTTTTTTTGTTTTGTTTGATTGTTTGGCGTGCTTTTTCTGTGGTTTATACACTTCATAATGCCAAAATAGTCGAGACACTCCACCAAGCGACCGTGGTCGAACCACGGGATCGAGAGGTGCCTAACACCTTCCCCTCGGTCAACAGAATTCCTTAGCCGGGATCTCTGTTTGTAAACAGGTTTAAGAGTCAAATGGTTTCGAAAAGGGATTTTCAAAGGTGACTTGGCACACCGAATTATGCCGAGTGGCGACTCTGAATAAAAAATGCAAATAATCCTTTTTCGAAATAAATTTTCATTTCTTGTCACTTAAATAATAAAACCCTTTCGAGCTTTAAAATATATCCATTTTTGGAGTACGCATAAAAAAAAGGGGTGTGACAGTTGGGGTAGAGGAATCCAAGCTAGAAGTGGTAGTTATGGATGGTCATATACCATTCAAAAACAAAAAACTGACCGAATCAAAATATTTTAATTTCAATTTTCAGTTTTTTGGTTAATTATGTAACTTTTGATTTTGAATTTTAAATTTTCAGTTATTCTGTTTGGTTTTTAGTTTTTGTTAAAAATATTTTGGTTAATCAAAAATAAAATTTTATATATTATAATACATACTAATACTACATAAGTTTGGTATTTATTTAAACAACCCAGTACTCATTTACATTACAGGCCCATTGTAATGACCCTATAGGTTATTTTCTCAATTTCTGCATATTTTTGGTATTTTCACGATTCTTATAGTGGCTACAAGTCATTTATGAATTGCAAAAATTGTCGATTCAATTACCAGATAGTTCATTTGAATTTTAAGCTCAAATCCTTATTTTAGAACTTCCATTGATAATGAATTTATCTAGAATCATAACTTCTAGTAAATGGCATTGAATGAGAATTCTAATAGTGCCACCATTTCTAGAATGTTGATTTTAGTTTGGGGGACCCTTGGTTTAGGTCCCGACAAGCAAACTCATTTTGGGCTATTGGGTAGAATTTACCTAAAATAAAACTAGGTAGTGCAATCCACATTTAATTGAAACGATCTTAGAAGAAAGTTTTGATGGTTTCATTGAGTTGAGAATATTGAATTTAGTTTGGTAGCATAGCTCATTTGCACACGTGGGGTTCCAAACGAATGTTGAGCGCTCGATCAGGGACCAACAAATCCTTGATCTTACTACTATTTTTAAAAGAGTTTTGTTTCCATTTTTATTTTTAAGATGGATTCTTTTATGATAGGAATCATACCATCTTATTTAATAATTTCTAAGCTTTTGGAACTAAATATGCTATTTTTGAAATTCGATCGAGGATGATTTCTGTCCTTTATTAATCTACTCTTTTATCACTAATATTTACTTCGATCGAAGAAGATTTTGATCCTTTCTATACTATTATGTCTATTTAATACCAAACTTGATCTCACATAATAGGTTTATGGATTTATACTCTTTTAGTCTTAATTCTAGAGGGCACATATTATATTTATATATCTCTAGTATTGAATAGAATAGATCAATTATGATGGTTATGGGAAGTCCTGATTTGGGACAAAGTAGTGTATAAGATATGTCGAGTCCCCCATGGGCCCTTTTGTTCGTGAGCCACAGTGCCAGAGAAGGATGGCCGCCTTAGGTCCTAGCTTTACGAGCTACTGAGATAGAGGAGGCGTATACATTCATTACATTAAGTTACTTGGATTAGATACGGTATTTATGGTTTATGTTGAATTCACTCATTCATATGCATTGCCTATAACCAGTATAATTATTTGGTACTTATATCTGTTAGTCTTATGGGGGTGGGTGTTGTATAGAAATAATCTATTGTTGTTGTTTGCTAAGTGTTTGATTGAAGCTTTGAACTTATGGGGGCCTGGTTAGGTTATTATTTGTCTGAACTAGTAGATTATGTTATTGTTGGTTATTATTGCTAGTTCATGATAGATAATATGTATTGGTACCTGAGATTGTCGGCATGTTTACAAATCTCTTTTCTCTATTACAATTTATTACATTATTGATCATTTGTTTCATAACCTAATTTATTAGGTCATGATGAATCTTACTATGACCAACTAATAGATAAGCCAATTAATAGTCCAAAATAGCAATGGACTATTAAGAGAAATGAAAGAAAATAGCAGAATAAATATGATTAAAAGAATAATACATATAAAGCAGTCCCAAAACCTGGTGGAATTAGTACAAGAGCTTCTAATACCACAAGAGTATAAAGTGAAATACAGAACAAATATAAGTATAAGCCATCTCTGAATAAAACATAGAGATCAGTCTGATTCATAAGAGGGAGAGTAGTAATACTCTCAATGCCAAGATCTTGCCCCAATTCCCCAATCCATAGATACTTCACATGATGCACACACCAACTGTGAGAGAACTCCTATTATGATCTGCAGGCTGCAGAAGTGTAGTATAAGTACTAAACACATGGTACTTAGTAGGCATCGACCGTCTGAGCTTTAAAGATAACTTAATCATAAATAATATGTAAAGAAAGCATATAAAGTAAAAGTATCCATCCAAGAAACTAATCATAAATAAAATAGTAGGGCAATAAAGATATCATCATATTATCAGGATATGAAGAACCACACCATATATCACTAGTTAATATATAAAAGAGAAGTGATGGAATGTCATATAATAGTATACAAGGCCAAGAATACATATACGACATAAATTAACAAAGAAGAAAGGGGCATACGGTGACACCATATATATATGTCGCCTAACTCAAGAGAAAAACCTAAGGAACAAACCTAACATCGTGATGCATTTTAACTAAGTAGAAAAATTAGTGCTGGCATAATTAAGGTCTCTAATCATAAAGACTAACCCTTAGATAACTATCAACAATATAATTTATCGTGAAAATAAGAGGGATTAGAATCATACCTCCAATCTCAATACCAGTCTTTAATCATCATTCCCCTAACTAACCATAATAACAATAATGAAGTAATCGGACAGTTTAAACAAATAGTACCTAATCCGGCTCCTATACACCTAGAACGTTCGGTCAACACTCAACAAAAACAATCATATCCTGTACCTATGAAATCCCCATAAGGCTGCATATATAAGCACCAAATAATATAATGGTGAAAGGCAATGCATAAGAATGAATGGATGCAAAGTAAATTCATAGTACCATATCTGACCCAAGTGCCATAACATACTAAGTATATATACCTCCTCCAGCTCAACATCTTGCAAAAGAAAGACCAACGATGTAATACCCGGGAAATCTTTTGTTGAAATTTTGTGCGTAAACGTGTTGGGTTCTATCTTCTAGAATGAATTATAAATTTTCCTTATGGAATGTCTTAGATTATGATCCACCATTTCATAGAGTATCGAATAATATTTCCAACAATATGTGGATCATCCAAAACGGACACTCGAGTGACGAGTTATGAACATTCCGATCAAACCGTGAATAGTAGTGAACAGTAAAACGTGCAGGAAAAAGTACTGAGGCTTGGCATATTTTTGATCTAACTTTAAATGATCATAACTCCTTGTACATAATGATCTAGGTGATCTCTTATATATTAACGAAAAGCTCTGCGAGTCCTCTTTTCAATGAAATTAGTTTCATCCAATTTGTCTATAGAAGCAAAAAGTTATGGTCGATCTACTTCAGCCTATCAAAAGTGAATTTTTAGGTCAAATTCAAATGATCAAAACTCCTCATACACAATAATCTGTGTGAGATACTATATATCAACGGAAATATATGAGAGTCCTCTTTCTAATGAAATTGGTTTCATCCAATTTGGATAGCGAAGTAAAATGTTATGGTTGATCTACTTCAGACTATCAAAACAATCCACCAAAGGATAGATTCAAGAATTATTTAATTTTTAGGGGCGTTTTGGTCATTCCCCCTCACCCAAAATCCGTCAAAACCCTATATTAAAGCCTATTAGAAGCATTATATGTTATATTTCATCAAATTTTCTCAAAATAAAACCCTAAGCTCCTACATACAACTTCAAGAACCTCCAAGTTTACCATTAATTCTGCAAATTTATTCAAGATTCCAAGTTCCTAGTTCAAGAACTCCAATAACCATCATTCAAAGGAACGATTAACATCTCAAAAACGAGTATCGATCTAAAGTTCATCATTCAAGGTATGTGAGATTTTTCAACAAGAACTCACTTTTATTTTTGTGCCCAAAAGTAATTTTCTTTACAAAGGCATAATTTTATTTGATTTTTACGAATTTGAAGTATGAACCCATATCTTATGATGATTATTATGAAATCTTGATGTTTATGATTTATAAAGATGAATTTACATGTGTGGAGATATATAGCATGAATCTTGAATGATATTTATCATAATTTTGATATTTGGGTCATGAATCCCCATTGGAAATTGTGTTTTTATGAGAAAATGTATGTTATAAGCTTGTTGATGTTGAATATTTAAGATATTTTGAATTATTTGACCTTTTGGTCTTAATAGTGTTGTTTTGAACTCGAGTGTGAAAGAAATCCACAACGTGGTTGATTTTGATAGATGGGAAGCATGATGGCTCCTGATGTATTTTATATATTAGTAAAATTGTTTTATTGTGGATTGTCTTTGAAATAATCTAAGCTAAGTCTAGGAAAATATTTTAGCATTGAGTGGGAGGTATAAAGCGACCTTACTTCCCTAGAACTACGTCCCCTCATAGGAGTGAGCCTGATGCTGATTTATATAGTGATCACTAGTTTATGTGGATTTGATATCAATAGTCCTACTCCGATGGCAAGGATAGGATGTCTCTCCCCAACGTGGGTTGTACGTTGGACTCCATGTAGCTCACATAGTTTATGTCGGTTATAAGATCTCCCAGTGTGTGTGTTTTTCCTTGTGTCTATGGTGAATGGTGAAGTGATTTAAAAGTGGAATTGTGAAAGTTATTCTTTTGAAAGATTTAAGTGATATTTACATTATAAGAATTAATATTCTTGATGAACTGAAAGTGATTGACAAATTATATGATGACTCACATGTGTTATTGTACTTATTTCATCCTCTCATGATTATGACCATTTTCTTTGGGCTATGTGAGTATTTCTTATATCCTGTATATTTCTTAGAAATATTTATGATGATGATATTTATACAACTACATGCACCCCCATATACTCAGTTTCGTTCTATAGTACTGACCCACATCTTCGGATATAGGCTACATTTTCTCAGAATGTAGGTTCAGGTGCTCAGTTCCAGGTTCGACAATGATTCTTCGGGCATGCTGTTCTACATCCTCTGTTGTGGTGAGTCCTCATGTTCTGAGGATGTGATGTCTGATGTTGGTTTCACAGAAATGTTTACATTTGATAACTGAGTATGAGTCAGTTGGGGCATGTTTCAATGGATCGCTGGTTTTATTGATTTTCTTAGAGGCTTGTCAGACTAGTATAGATATTGGGAGTTGACTAATAAGTCGTATTTTGTTATCTTTCTGAAATTCTTTTATTCTTGGATAATGATTACTATATTGATATTTGAGGGTTATTTATGGAAACCTCATTGATTTGTGTTAAACAGCTCAAAGGGTTATCTTGGGGCTACTCGTAGCCTCAAGCACCGTGTGACATTCCGGGACCCATTTTCTGGGGCGTTACAAACTTTGTATTAGAGCCTAAGATTTCAAGGTGTCCTAGGGAGTCTGACAAGCCGCGCTAATAGAGTCTTGATCATCGGTGTGTAGCGTGCCATATCTATGAGCAAGAGGCTACAAGACGTTTTAGGAAAAAGTGAGATTCTTTCTTTCAGAAGTCTATCGTGCTTAAAGTGTCTCTCTCTACTACTGATTCATGTTCTTATCTTTCAGAAATATGCCTTCACGTCGAGCGAGAAGAAATAATTATGGTCAGCAACCTCAATCTGTTGACCCATTGAATGAAAATATGTCTCATGCAGAATTTCGGATAGCCTTTCAAGCACTGGCCCAAGCTGTTACTGCAAATGTTTAGGCCAACCCGACCCCGGCTCCACAGCAGCAGGGAGGTGATTCAGCTGCTGCCAGGATCCACGACTTCATGCAGACAAATTCTCAAAAATTCTATGGGTCCAAGTCTGATGAGGATCCACGGTTGTTTTTAGAGGAGGTACGGAAGATTACTCAGGTGATGCATGTATCTGAGGAACATAGTGTAATGTTGGCTGCGTATAGGTTGAAAGACCATGCTTATGATTGGGTTGTTGCTTGGAGGAAAGGTAGAGGTGAGAAAGCTATCCCTACAACTTGGCAAGAGTTCTAGGATGTATTCCTGGATAAGTTTTTCCCTTTGGAGATGAAGGAGTCAATGGTGGAAGAGTTTATGAACCTGCGACAAGGCTCTATGACTATTAGGGAGTACTTTCTAAAGTTCAATCAGTTGGCCAAGTATGCTCTTGACTTAGTGGCTGTTAATCGGGCTAGTATGAGTAAGTTTGTGACTGTAGTGTCTAGTTATGTGGTTAAGGAGTGTAGGTCTACTATGATGAATAGTGAGATAAATCTTTCTAGGCTGATAACTTATGCCCAATAGATTGAGGCAGATAAGATTAAGGATGGAGATAGAATGAGAGGGAATAAGAAAGCTAGGTTCGAGCAGCACGAATAGGGTCAGACTAGAACGCAGGGAGGGAGTTTCCCTCAGTATCAGGATTGTTCGTCTATGCCAGCACCGTCATCTGCTAGTGTTCCCATGCCTAGAGGTAGGCAGGAGCAAGGTAGTAGGTCATATGCGTCCAGGTCCCAGTACAGTGCTGGCAGTAAGACAAATCATACCTTGTGTCCTAAGTGTGGTAGGGCTCATTTGGGTGAGTATTAGGGGTGAGAAGAGGGGTTGTTTCTAGTGTGGTGACATGGGTCACAGTGTTAGAAATTGTCCACAGGATGGATAAGGGCATCCTGACTATCGCCCTCAGACCCATACTCAGACTGTTAGTGCTCCAGTTCCAGCGACTCGCCCAGCCCCAGCTTAGGGCACCTCTTCTAGCAATGCTGGAGGGCAACGCCAGAATAGATTCTATGATTTACCATCCCACCAGGAATAGGAGGACTCTCTCGATGTTGTTACTGGTATGCTTCATATATTTCAGATTGATCTGTATACTTTGTTGGATCCTAGATCTAGTTTCTCATATGTTACACCTTTGATTGCTGTGAATTTTCAAATGAGTCCTGAGATTATTCCTGAGCCTATCCTAGTTTCTACCCCTGTGGGTGATTCGATTGTTGCCCAAAAAGTGTATAAAAAGTGTCCTCTTACCGTTCTTCATAGAGTCTTGTTGGCTGATCTGATTGAGTTAGACATGGTATATTTTGATATGATTCTAGGAATGGACTGACTGTATTCTTCTTATGCCTCTATTTATTGTCGAACTTGAGTGGTCAAGCTTTAATTTTTGGGTGCATCCGTATTTGAGTGGTCTGGGAATTTTGTGTCACCTAAGAGTCATTTTATCTCTTACCTCAAAGCTAGAAATCTTGTTTCCAAGGGGTGTATTTACCATTTGGTTAGAGTCAAAGACACCAAGTCTGAGACTCTACCTCTCCAGTCTGTTTACGTCGTCAATGAGTTTTCTGATGTCTTTCTGGATGATCTCCCAGGGATACCTCCTAATAGAGAGATAGAGTTTGGGATTGATCTTCTTCCTGATACTCAGCCCATTTTTATTCCTCCTTACCGTATGGCCCCTATAGAACTTAAGGAGTTGAAAGAGCAACTCAAAGATCTACTAGATAAGGGTTTCATAAGGCCCAGTGTTTCTCCTTGGGGTGCTCCTGTGTTGTTTATGAGAAAGAAAGATGGCTCTTTGCGTATGTGCATTGATTACCGCCAACTGAATAAAGTCACAGTAAAAAATAAGTACGCCCTTTAGAGAATAGATGATTTGTTTGACCAATTGCAAGGTGCAAGTTATTTGTCAAAGATTGACCTTCGTTTTGGCTATCATCAACTCAAATTTAGGGAGTGTGACATCCCAAGAATCGCTTTCCAAACTTATTATGGCCATTTTGGGTTTTTTGTTATGTCTTTCGGGTTAACTAATGCCCAACAGATTTTATTGACCTCATGAATAGAGTGTTCAGACAATATCTGGATATGTTTGTCATAGTGTTCATCGATGATATATTGGTGTACTCCTGTTGTGAGGATGAACATTCTGATCATCTCTGAACTGTCTTGCAAACCCTTAGAGATCACAAGTTGTTTGCCAAGTTCAGTATGTGTGAGTTTTGGCTAAGGTCAGTTGCTTTATGTGTCATATCATTTCTTTCGAGGGTATTAGAGTTGATCCCCAAAAGACCGAAGCTGTTAGAAATTGGCCTAGACCTATTTCTTCAACTGATATCCAGAGTTTCTTAGGTTTAGCTGGCTATTACAACTGTTTTGTTGAGGGTTTCTCCTCTATAGCATCTCTTATGACTCGGTTGACCCAAAAGAACATAAATTTCTTATGGTCCGAATATTGTGAGAAGAATTTTTAGGAGTTGAAGACTCGACTCACTTCAGCCCCTGTTTTGACTTTGCCTGATGGTGTTGATGGTTTTATGGTGTACTGTGATGCTTCGAGAGTTGGGTTGGGTTACGTATTGATGCAGAAGGGTAAGGTGATAGCTTATTCTTCTAGACAGTTGAAACCCCATAAGAAAAATTACCCCACCCATGGCCTTGAGTTGGTTGTTATTGTGTTTGCTTTGAAAATCTGGAGACACTATTTGTATGGTGTCCATGTTGATGTTTTCACTGATCATAAGAGTCTGCAGTATGTGTTTATCTAGAGAGAATTGAATCTTAGGCAGAGATGATGGTTAGAATTGTTAAAGGACTATGATATGAGTGTGCTGTACCATCCGAGAAAGGCCAATGTTATGTCGGATGCCCTAAGTAGAGTGTCTATGGGTAGTGTTTCGCATGTGGCAAAAGGTAAGAAAGAGTTGGCTCGTGATGTACATCGTTTGGCTAGATTGGGGGTTAGGTTTTTTGAATCTACTGAAGGTTGTATAGGGGTTCAGAGTAGTTTCGAATCTTCCTTGGTTTCGGAAGTGAAGGAAAAGCAATACTTAGATGCTAGTTTGGTCAGACTGAAGGAGTCAGTCAAGGACCAAAAAGTAGAGGTTTTCTCCCAACGGGGAGATAGTGTGTTGAGATTGTAGGGTAGATTGTGTGTCCCGAATGTTTATGATCTGAGATAGAGGATTATGGTTGAAGCGCATGGGGTACAATATTATATTCATCCTAGTTCCACCAAGATGTACCGAGACTTACGAAAAATCTATTGGTGGAGTGGCATGAAGAAAGATATAGCAGCATTTGTAGCTAAGTGTGCAACATGCCAACAGGTTAAGGTTGAACACCAAAGACCTGGTGGCATGATGCAAGAGTTTAGTATTCCCACCTGGAAGTAGGAAGAGATAAATATGGACTTCGTGATTGGTTTACCTCCTTCACGACGCCATTATGATTCCATTTGGGTTGTGGTTGATAGGTTGACTAAGTCTGCTCATTTCTTGCCTGTTCATACTTTATATACTGCTGAGGATTATGCTAGATTGTATAACCGAGAGCTAGTCAGACAGCATGGAGTTCCCTTGTCTATCATTTCGGATAGGGGTACTCAGTTCACTTCGCAATTTTGGAAAGCTTTTCAGAAAGGTCTTGGTACCCAAGTGCTTTTGAGTTCTGATTTTCATCCACAGACCGATGGTCAGGCTGAACGGACCATCCAGACCTTAGAGGATATATTGAGAGCTTATGCACTTGACTTTAAGGGAAGTTGGTATGATCACTTACCGTTGATAGAGTTTGCTTACAATAACAGTTTCCACTCTAGTATTGGCATGGCTCCATTTGAAGCCTTACATGGGATAAAGTGTAGATCACCCATAGGTTGGTTCGAGGTGGGTGAAGAGGCTGTGAGTGGTCCTGATTTGGTATTTGAGGCTATGGAAAAAGTTAAGTTGATTAGGGAAAGGTTGAAAACTGGGCAGAGTTGTCAGAAGTCATATGCAGATGTTAGAAGGACAGACCTTGAGTTTGAAGTTGGTGACCTAGTGTATCTGAAAATTTCACCTATGAGAGGGGTGAAGAGATTCGAAAAGAAGGGGAAGCTTAGTCCCCGTTATGTTGGTCCTTACAAAATTCTTAGCCGTGTTAGTAAGGCAGCTTATGAGGTCGAGTTGTCTTTCAAGTTGTCCTCTGTTCATCCAATATTACATGTCTCCATGCTTAGAAACCATATTAGCGATGCTGTGGTAGTGAATTCCTCTGTGAGTGCTGACATTCAAAAAAATCTTTCTTTTGATGAGATTCCTGTTGAGATTCTTGATTTCAGTGTCTGAAGACTAAGGAACAAAGAAGTTCCCTTGGTCAAGGTGTTATGGCGGATATGCAATCCAAGTACCTGGACCTATTTTCCGTGAACTCAGATCAAGCCGAAGGTACCGTTCTTTCCTAAATCATACACTTTTGATAAAAGTTGCAGCAGTTCAGCTGTCATTTATTATGTGCTCAGCTGTAGTATCTTGAATTTATGCATTCTATGTTGCATTCAGAGAGAGAAACGATGTGGTGATAAGTCAAACGAATGGTTTCAGCTGTATTCTCTATTCCCTAACTAATCTTGGCATGTCTAGCATCATTCTAGGATGAATGTTTCCAAGGGGGGATGATGTAATACCCCGAGAAATTTTTCATTGAAATTTTGTGCGTAAACGTGTTGGGTTCTATCTTCTAGAATGAATTATAAATTTTTCGAGCAGAATGTCTTAGATTATGACCTACCATTGCATAGCGTATCGAATAAGCTTTCCAACTATATGTGGACCATCCAAAACGAACACCCGATCGACGAGTTATGAACATTCCAATCGAACCGTGAATAGTACTGAACAGTAAAACGTGCAGGAAAAAGTACTGAGGCCTGACGTATTTTTGCTCAAATTTTAAACGATCATAAATCCTTGTAAATAATGATCTGGGTAATCTATTATATATCAATGGAAAGCTCTGCTAGTCCTCTTTCCAATGAAATTGGTTTCATCGAATTTGTCTATCGGAGCAAAAAGTTATGGTCGATCTACTTCAGCCTATCAAAAGTAAATTTTTGGGTCAACTTCAAACGATCATAACTCCTCGTACACAATGATCTGGGTGAGATACTATATATCAACGGAAAGACATGGGAGTTCTCTTTCTAATGAAATTAGTTTCATCCAATTTGGATATCGGAGTAAAATGTTATGGTTGATATACTTCAGACTATCAAAACAGTCCACCAAAGGACATATTTGAGAATTATTTAATTTTTAGGGGCGTTTTGGTCATCCCCCCTCACCCAAAATCTGTCCAAACCCTATATTAAAGCCTATTAGAAGCATTATATGTTATATTTCATCAAATGCCCGCAAAAAGAAAACCCTAAGCTCCTATATCCAACATCAAGAACCTCCAAAGTTCACCATTAATTCTGCAAATTTATTCAAGATTCCAAGTTCCTAGTTCAGGAACTCCAAGAACCATCATTCAAAGGCATGATTAACATCTCAAAAATGAGTATCGATCTAATGTTCATCATTCAAGGTATGTGAGGTTTTTCAACAAGAACTCTCTATCGTTCTTGTGCCCAAAAGTAATTTTCTTTACAAAGGTATGATTTTATTTGATTTTTACAAATTTGAAGCATGAACCCATATCTTATGATGATTATTATGAAATCTTAATGTTTATAATTTTAAAAGATGAATTTACATGTGTGGAGATATAAAGCATGAATCTTGAATGATATTTATCATGATTTTGATATTTAGGTCGTGAATCCCCATTGAAAATTGTATTTTTTTGAAAAAGTGTGTTATAAGCACTTTGATGTTGAATATTTGAGATATTTTGAATGATTTGACCTTTTGGTCTTAATGGAGTTATTTTGAACTCAAGTGTGAAAGAAATCCACAACGTGGTTGATTTTGATAGATGGGAAGCATGATGGCTCCCGATGTATATTTATGTATTACTGAAATTGTTTTGTTGTGGATTGTCTTTGAAATGATCTGAGCTAAGTCTGGGAGAAATCTTTAGCACCGAGTGGGATACTTCCCTAGAACTACGTGCCCCCGTAGGAGTGAGCCTGAGGCCGATTTATATAGCTATCACTAGTTTGTGTGGATTTGATATCGATAGTCCTACTCCGATGTCAAGGATAGGACGGCTCTCCCCAACATGGGTTGTAGGTTGGACTCCATGTAGCTCACATGGTTTATGTCGGTTATAGGATCTCCCAGTATGTGTGTGTTTCCATGTGTCTATGGTGAATGGTGAAGTGATTTGAAAGTGAAATTGTGAAAGTTATTCTTTCGAAAGATTTAAATGATATTTACATCATGAGAATTGATATTCTTAATGAACTGAAAGTGATTGACAAATTGTATGATGACTCACATGTGTTATTGTACTTATTTCATCCTCTCATGATTATGATGATTTTCTTCCGGCTATGTGAGTCTTTCATACATCCTGCATATTTCTTATAAATATTTATGATGATGGTATTTATACAACTGCATACACCCCCATATACTCGGTTCTTTTCCATGGTACTGACCCACATCTTCGGATGTGGGCTGTATTTTCTCGTAATATAGGTTCAGGTGCTCAGTTCCAGGTGTGACAGTGATTCTTCGGGCACACTGTTCTACATTTTCTGTTGTGGTGAGTCCCCATGTTCCGAGGACGTGATGTCTGATGTTGGTTTCACGGAATTGTTTATATTTAATAACTGAATATGAGTTAGTTGGGGCATGTCTAATGGCTCGCTGGTTTTATTGATTTTCTTAGAGGCTTTTCAGACTAGTATAGATGTTGAGGGTTGACTAATAAGTCGTATTTTGTTATCTTTCTGAAATTCTTTTATTCTTGGATAATGATTACTCTATTGATATTTGAGGTTTATTTATGGAAACCCCGTTGATTTGAGTTGAACTGAATGAAAATGGCTTAAAGGGTTAGCTTGGGGCTACTCGTAGCCTCAAGCACCGTGTGACGCTCCGGGACCCATTTTCCAGGGGGTTACAAACGATGACCTCTCTTCTTTGACATGATGGATCACTTACAAGAGTCCCTTAGGTAATTTGAGAATATCCATATACACTATCTAGTCTCAATCCAAGATTTTTAATAATCATCACCTTCAATCTACTCTTTCCAGTGTTAGACTGATGTATATATAATAAATGCACGGATTTGAACCGTGTCTAAAAGAGTGTAAGTCTTTAAATCCATTACTTATGATCAACTCAGGGACTAAATCAACATAAAATGTATAGAAAAGGTTGGAATATCTCGTAACCAAAGTAAATAGTAGTGATAAAAAAAATGGCTAAACCATGGACCGGAATCAATCTCGATCTAATTTCCTAAAAACATCATTTTTGGTTCTGAAAGTGTATAGTCGATAAAATAGGGTGGTCCGATCCCTGTTATAAATGAATCTATTTTAAAAGTGAAAATTGGAAATAAATCTGTTTTTCAAAAATAGTTGTGAAATCATGAATTTTTTGCTAAAATTGTACCATTAAATGAGCATGAATACGCCGAAAGTATGCATGCCATGACCAATATCCAAAGAATACAACTATAAGAGCATAATAGTCCATATACTAGAATCACACCCTTTTTCTAAGGGTAGAATACTCACTTGTAAGTCAATTGGTATCGTAACCACGACCTCGGTCCTAACATTCTAACTAGTATAATAACAATTCTAGAATCTGAGAAACTATGATCCAAACCATTAAGTCAAATAGTAAACCTTACATTAAAGGAACACTTAGCATCAACTATGGTCATCATGCTTATATTCTAGGGTGATAGTATCCAATAGCCACAACAAGCATTTCATCTTAAGGGTCGATTCAACTTTCTATCCCTAAACTCCTAAATTTGAATAAGTTATTATATTCCAGTCATAACCATATCCTATAATACCCAACTAGCATGCAATATAAACTACACACTACCTCATGAAGAAAAGTAGATCAAAGTTTACCTCGATGTCGAACCGCAATCCTTAATCATCCCTATATCGTTTATATTTGCCCTAAAATCCTGAAATTCTACCACATTATCAAAATAATAACACATCAAATGGAGTAAAATGAGACCCATATTGCTATATTAAATGTCTTATTTGAATTTGGGCCAAGAACGGCTCCACAAGGCCCGCAAGTGAAATACAAAATTAAATCTATCATGAGGCCTCTCAAGGGTCAAGGAGTGTGTGCTCAAAAGTTGAACACAAATGGGACACAAAGAGGGGTCCAAATCGGCCCTTAAATTTCAAGGATTGAAAGAACTAATTTCATAGAATTTACAGTCAAATGAGATAGAATTTGATAGGGGAAATATAGGGAAATGATCTAGGAGTGTTAGTTTAACTTACCTTAGCTTCAATGGATGATTTCCAAAACTTTCTCATTTCCTAGCTCTCAAAAATAGTTGAAATGGGTTAAGAAACTAATGGAAATTTTGGGTGAAGAAGGGGGATTTAACAATCCCCAGGTGCCTCTAAAGTGGTCGAGCACAGGGATGCAGACATCGTTAAATCAATATCTTAGCCGCTAAAGCGCATAAGGATCGCTTAAGTGGTCCTTTGACATATATCCAGGGACGCTAAAGTGATTGATTGCAAATTAAGAGACCAACGGTTTGCCTAAGCGGTTACACCAGATGGTGCAAGGCACCAAATTTCTCTAAGTCCAAATGGATCCGATCGGGTGCTCAGTATTTGCTTGGAACTGCGTGCGTTCAAACAAACTTGCTGGCATACCAAATTTGACATTCCAAACTCAAAGGAACAATTGAAACTTTATCTGAGATTTTTTGACTAAATGTAGGTCCCATACATATAGTTCTATTTTTTATAGTATCCACCAAATAGCCCAAAATGAGTTTAAAAGCATTAGAATCTGAATCAAGGGTATCCCTAGCCTAAAATCAACATGCCAGACCTAATGGTGCTATCAAAATTCCTATTCAAGGTCATTTACTAAGAGTTTTAGACAGAGACCAATTTCTTACAATAATAGCTCCAAAATAGGGTAATGAGCCTAGTACCCAAATAAACTATCCATTAACCAATTCAACAGTTTTGAAAAGTCATAAATAACTTATAGCCACTATGGGAAGGCTCAAAAAATTATAAATGCATAAAAATCGAGGAAATGACTTGGAGGGTTATTAAATATCCACTACTATAGAATTTTTATCCGTGAAAGTCAACAAATTGAAAAGGATCAAAAGGATGAGGTACTGGGCCTGTATGCCCCTATCATGACTCCCATATAGCCTTTACAGAGACACAATGCTTCAAAGGGATTTGCTATAAGTATCTCTTTTTTAACTAAAATCATAACTTCACCTTTCGAATGACCAAAACTCAATCTCAACACTCAACTACCACCAACTGAATTAAGAAACACTAATGCACGTCAAATCCACAGAACAAACCGCTAACATCACATCAAAACAAGCACAACCTAGCAAAAAGTTAACAAAGATAAAGAAAATTCAAGGCATCAATAATGCGACTAACTCTAATATCTAAATCTAACCTTTTTTTGCCTTTCCAAATCTTTTTTCTACATTGAACTACACAAAAAGTCATCCAAGTTCCATTCATGCAGCCCCATCACACTAACCACAAAGAACTGGAGCTAATACATCAAAATCCATAATGGTAAGCATAAGTATAATCCCTCAAGGTGCTATTTGAACACATACATAGTGATGACCAATGTCTATAATCTATGCCAAAGCTGCTAACTAATTTGGATGATCCTCAAAATGATAGTCAGGTGTCCAAAGCATGAATACTGAAAGTTAAATGATCTTTCCTAGGGTTTCCCACCAACTAGGGATGATATAATGCAAAATCCAGCTTGAGTACACTCTTTCTGCTAAGTGGATATGCAAAGTTTCTGATGAATACTAAAAACTAAGGTCAAAAGTGGAAGAAACCATCAAAATATGCCAACAAGATATCATCTAAACATCTATCAACCACAATCTATCTAACTAAAGATGATCGAATAGGTAGAATAGTAGTAGGCTTAGGCAGCCTATAAGAGAATGCTCAAATTTGGAAATATATACGGCAAGTAAGCTCTACAACTCAAAACTAAAACTTTAACACCAAAGATGAACCACTTAGTTTCAGCTATCCCAACCAGTCCTATAGACGAGTAAGTATCCAAATACCAAAATCTATTGTAACCCTCAAATCAGTATTCCAAAGAGTCAAGATTTCAAACTTGATCTAGAAAGTCTGAGCTAAGGCCAAATACCTAAATTGACCTTACTATCATATATGAAGAATATCCCTACTTATTTCTTCCAAATCCAAAATAAAAATCTAGCCGGAGATAAAAAATAACAATGGAGGATAAACCATAAGCTGAAGGTATATGTGATCAACTTCACATCTAATAAAAAAAATAATGCACAACGACATGAACTCACTAAGGATGAAAATAGTAGTAGTGATACCTAATATTCTAGCAACTTAGAGAAATGTAACTACCTATAGGCACATATCAATCTAATGAGTCAATTTAGTGCTCATGCAACTACCTATTTGCCAAAAATTAGTCAATCTAATGCTCTATCTCAGCCACAACTACCTATAGGCACATATCACCAAGGATAAGTACTCCTCAATGTCTCAGTACGCTAAGCAAATATTGAATTGAGGATTTAATAAATCCATCTATCTAAAAAAAACCTTAATCTAATCAAACCATGAATTATATTGCAAAAGAATAGAGTGCCAATCTTGATATCAATTCCAAAGTCAAGACAAATACTAGAGATGGACCAGGCAAACCAATATAAGAAATTCCCAATTGGCTAAATTAAGAAGCAACTATAGGAATGGATTACCTATTTCTACCACCCTTAACTAAACTGGAGCAAGAACCGCATAACGAAGAGAATGGAGTATCAATTCAAAGATGGTTTATACATGTATTTATTTTTTATTTCACTTTGTACTCTAATTGTATTAGAATATTTTGTAATAACTTTATAATTCCTTGGGGTTGTATTGTATATAAGTCTCTTATTTAAATTTTTTTCCACTATTTCCTCCATTTTCCTTGATAGTTTATTATTAGCAGTTCTAGACTATGCGTTGGCTTACCTACTGGTGAGTTATAGTAGGTGACATTATGACCTAAGAAATTAAATCATGAAAAATTATTATCGGAGACTAGGTTTATTGGTGTGTTAGTAGACATTTATATCCTATATTTGAGAGGCTACAAGGAATTCTCAAAAAATTTTATTCTTGATTCCTTATTGTGTGTTTGTATATCTATGAACCTTTAGTACTTTTTTTGACTTTACTATTTTCCAGAATGGATTACACTAAGGTATTGATAGATGCAAATAAGACTTTTGCATATTTTTCTAGAATTTTAACTCAACATCAAACTAGGGAGTTAGTGGGTAATGTCAAAGATCTTCAGTATTTGCTAGATAATTTTGGGCCTACCCAGGATCAGATAGAGGTTTTGACCACCTTAATTCTTTAGGATTCAATATTAAGGATTTTGGGTATTTTCGTGGATACTTTACAGCTAGAATAATGGATAATACATTTGGTGGTTCTCATATTAGAGTTGTATTTGTTGGTGTTATCTATCTATTTTAGAGTATGATATTGTGTTTCTCAAGTGGGCCAAATATACTTCTATACTATATCCTTGAGATCAGGAGTTGGTGTATGGATTTATTAGAGGATTCACTTTGAAACTCCGCTAGGCATTAGAGTAATTGATAACATCTGGGTCATCTTTTCCTCAAGTTGTAGATCATGTGGGTACCACAGAGAGGGTATAACTTTAGACATATGGAGGTGGCAGTAAGAGCCCATGTTATTAGTGCAATATAATATGTATCAGTGTAGAAGTAGCGGTCCTATTAGTAGAGGTCAACATCAGTTGTAGCCTTCCAGTTTCGTATAGGTATTATCTTAAGCTATAGGTGGCTTGTATATCAATTATGGTGGTTGTAGTAGGCAGAGATCTCATCAGTCTTTATAGAGTATTTGATATAGATCTTCATGTAGTGGTAGTTATTTGGGATCACCATGTACAATATATTAGTGATTTTGAGAGGCATGTTTAAACTATAGAAAGGTTGGTCATTAGTGTAGGGAATTACCTAAGTGTGAGTTAGTTGTTCAAATAGGGTCAACATATGTTCCTCACAAGTTTAGATCCCCTAAGATTTTATGACTGTGGAGAGGATGATCATTTTACTAGAGAGTGTCCCTGACGTCAATTGTTAAGCTAGTTAGGGATGATTTTTGTTTCTCACCAGGTTAGAGCTTCAGGGGTTTGTTAAAACTACCAAGAGACTGGTCACTAGTCAATAGAGTGCCTATGATGTGAGATTATTAGTCATTCAACTCATCTAGACCAGTCTTATAGAGTTGTTGCACCTACGGTTAGAGTTTGTCCACTTAGTGAATCAATTGGTGATTTAGACACTTAGTCCAAGTTTGGACCCCCTCAGATTTATACTTCTTTGGGCACGTCAAGACTATGACTTTAGAACTCATCGATATAGGTGCATTTTGATTTACTATCTTTTGATTTCTATTTGAATTGAGTTTAGGTTTTCATACCCTCAGTTCTTATATGCCTTAGTATTACTATGTTGTGCTGTATGAATTGTGTAGATTCATTCCTACATGACTACCTTTATAAATGATTTATTTTAGTAGTGGATTGAGTACATTAGTGTGGTATTTCTCTTAGGGTGTAGAAATTGGGTTGAAGTCCCTTTTCTTTGGCAATATGGCCTTATTATGACCATAGACTAGTATTGGTTATGTTTTCCATTCTTGGTGCCTCCTACACCTGATGTTTTTGTTGGTATTATTAGTACTCCCTCTGTCCCATTTTATGTGTCATCATTTACTTTTTGATCAGTCCCAAAAAAAATGTTATATTTCCTTATTTGTAAACTATTTAATGGCATCAATCCCATTTTATCCTTACTGGGCCTACTTAATAATGAAAGAAAAGTAAAAAGTAAACATTAAAGTAACTTTTAAGAAGGACATTTTTGTAAACTTTACAAAGTAATCATTTATTTCTTAAAAACTGAGTTCAATCAAATGGCGACACATAAAATAGGACGGAGGGAGTATTATTTTAGTTCATATTGATTCTCACTAATAGATGCCTAGGCTAGTGTAATTTAGTTATTGTTCCTCTTCTTTGTGATTCTCATTTGTTGTCTTAGATGACTAACTCAGCTCATCAGTTTCTCTCTTTTAGTAAGTTAAGGTTGGTTGTTTTCCTTTTATTGGCAAGGTCACATTGGTTATTGAGTGGGTTTTGAAAGTGAATGTAGGTTTGTCCTTCCATGGCTCGGTTGTGATTCTAGAGTTGAAAATTTAATTTTATTACCCATTTCTGATGTAGAAAAGCCTAAGGTTTGCTTTTCTAGTTTGTTATGATTCTAGCATTGACTCTCTATTTCTATAGCCTATTCCTGAGGCTGACAAAATTGAGATTTGTCCTTTTGATTTCGGTAGTTCATTTCCTAGTGGTTCTCTTGAAATAGTATTGATAGTGAGTCAAGCACTCCATTCTAGCTATTATGTGGTTCATGATTTAGTTGAGCAGGAGTTAGTGTGAATGGCTGAATTAAGGAAATTCTTATTTTTGGTAGTTGTTTGGCCTAAGGTGTTACGACCCAAACTAGGGCCTATCCATGACGTGCATCCCAAGTCCACCATGGACTGGAGACCACCCGTTTTTCCTAGTCACACAGAATATGACACACTGATAATGGCTGAATTCCGAACATATAACAAGATAGAATAACCAGAACTCAAGAAGTATAAGATATCACCACAATCAATACCCAGTCCACAGTAATCCACAAATCCTCTATAACAAAACAAAATCAAACCAATGTCGGGATATTCCCCCGACGATGGACAGAATAAATCCAAGTAAAAAAATCTAGGATAAAAGATAAACAAAGAAGCAATGACCTTACCAAAGAAGGAGGCTCACTACTCAAGCTGACTACTGAAAATCCGGATATGCTATCAATGTGCAGGAAAAATAGAAGTATCTCTACTTCCTATATCATATGGGGATACAACATTACAAAACAGTTAGCGAATTCAGCACTAGCATTAACTCAGGGATAAGGATAAAGGAATGATAATACAAAATCTAGTTCAACTTAATGTGAATGTTCACATACTTGCATGCATATATATACTTATATAAAAATGTCAGGATGGGTGGAAAGGCTAGCATGTACCTTAAAACATTAGAGAATAATCAAATGTACATATGTACCATGGGGGACTCAAATTTCCTGGTCATATATCAAGGGTGACTTAAGAACCTTGTCATTTAACATTGCAGACGGAATCCACCTAATCATTTATTATAGAGGACTACGACCACTATGTCATTTAGACGACCTGCACCAGCAAATGCGATTTCCAGTATTTGTTCCTCGAGACGTCCACTTTTATGGCCCATCTACAAATCCCTCTTTTATGCCCATTAAAAAAAAATTCACACATTCCCATTCGTTGAACCAACTCATTCATTAAGGCATACACTATTGGTATCGCCATACCAACTACACTTAAAAGGTAACATCATCATGCCAATACAATTCCATTCACTTGGGGAAGACAATTCCCTTTGTTCATTAATACAAGATTGGGTGGGGAGAGGACACTGACTCCTTTGTATATTAAATCAAAACATCATGTTTCAAAAACCACCTTATACCATGCAATTATTCCAAAAGTAGTTTAATAAAATTATACTTATACGCAAAACTAATTTCACAAGCTTGGGTAGGGGGTATTAGAAGCTTAATTGTCAATATTCACAAAATTAGGAAAAATCACAATCACCTAGTTTATTCATCATGCCCATGCACTCCACAAGTTTAAAAGCATAAACAAAGTATGAACAATCATATTTAAACAATGAGAAACATATTTCAAAAAACTTACATTCAAAACCCTCAACCCATATTCCAAAGCCAACAGTAAAACCACATGAACAACACTTTAAAATGCATACTTTAACAAAACAATATTTGAGATAGAATAAAATTCCTGAAAGTACAGAGAATTATGGAGAGAGATCAACCCTTGGGCCCTTAGATGGCAATTGCTTGAAAACCCTAGTGTTTTCACTTGAGAGAATTTGACAGAGATTAAGAAGTTATTTTGATTTTTTTGGAGTGATAATAATACTCTAAAAGGGTTTTAAGTCATGGGTCTCGACTGGGGAAGAGGAGAAATTCCTAAAGTGCCCTCAATAAAAAGTCTGAAAAATATCGCCCAGTTATTACGAGTGACCTTACGACTCGTAGGGTCACTTTATGACTCATGACATTTCGTCATAGGATGGACAAAATCCATGGGCACCAACATTGGTCTAACTATGATTCGTTCAGTACGAATCTTATTCATACCTTACAACTCATGAGGTCAAATCATACACAAGATAGAAACATTGGCCTCTTTTACTGGTTTGGATACGAGAGCTACTAAACGACTAGTAATCAATCTTGACTACTCACTAGATTCCAATCGTGACCAAAATAGAGACTTATCTAGACACACTAGTCGGGAAATGATTAGGGTTCTACTACCCCTAATGACTTTGTATGACTCTTAAAGAGAGTCGTAGTCTAGGCAGTAGGTGTAAAATCTCAAGAATTTTGAGGGCATAAAATCAGGGTCTTACATTCTTCCCTCTTAGGATCATTCATCCTTGAATGATGAGACAAGGTATCCATTTGCTTATTTTTTTTAACACAAAACACAACTACAATTACCTAACATAAAGATAGAAAAAAATATAAAGAAAAACCTAATTTCCTTTAACAATGTCAGAAAACAAAGATATAAGGGAAACACATACCTTAAAAATGATTATCCCAAGAAGAAAACATGAATGTATATTTGTACTTTACTACTTCTTTATCTCCCCAAGTGTTATATTCAATCTTATGATTCTGATGAGTGGTGTTTTACCACTCATTCATACTCATTATTCATGCATAATGCCTTGATTTGAATTTATAAATGAGACAAACTTGTGGTTAGATGCACTAATATCCACTCGATGTAGGTAAAAAGATAAGAAGGTCAAAAGATGTGGATTGGAGCTAAAAATGATAAAGAAGAAGCATAGAAGAGTGTAGCTGAAGACATCATTTGCATCAGCCCCAGTTACCGTGACTGTGGTCCTCCAGCTGGGGTTGCAGTCAGTAAAAATGGTCAAAGAAATACGGTCACAAAATCTAACTGTGATCATATAGGCACGATCACAGTCAAATACACGCGATCACAAATCAACGCGAACTGGCCAAAGGGAAGAATTTTAAAACGTCATGGACGAACCCCAAATCATATGTAAGAAAAAACCTTTTCTTCTTTGGGAATTGCTTTTCTCACAATATAGTTTTGAATTATATGCTAGATACCCAAATAAGGTAAGTGTGTAATCAACTTTGGAGACTCAAATTTCTTAGTTTCTTAGTGAAGAATGAATATTTTGGTTGACCCATATGGTATATTTCTCTTTACTTTCTTCATGAGTAGCTAAATAATTTAGTCTTGGGATTATGTTGAATTAGTTTAAGATTTTTTGTGGGTATTGTTGTGTTTGCATGGATTTTAGTTGTTGAGTATGGTTTTCACCATTGATTGAGCTTATGAGTTGGGATTTGATGGGTGAAAACTCCAAATTCCTATATGGGTTTGATGGGTAAAATCTCCAAGCTCTAGAAAACCTTTGCCATCCTCGAAAGAGGGACTTAAATGAACATTAGGTAACCCATAACATCCTTGAAAGAGGGTTATCGGGGGATAAGGCAATAGTGAAAAACTAAGCCTATGATTTACTACCCTTTGCAATCTTAGAAATAAGTGTTTAGGAAGTGTAAATCATGTCAATAGCATCATCTTAGAAATAGGGATGTTTGGTTGAGGTTTTGGGTGGTTACATAAAATCTACACTTATTAGGTGCTCGAAAGATCCAATGGGTGAAATCGTTGAGGTTTGATCGAAAGATTGACTTTAATGATATTCAACCTAGCTTATCCATTACTTAACAACTAAATCCCTTGATAAACCAAAATTATCCCATATATGTTACCTCTAAGGAGACATAATCCCAAGATTCCTCTAAAACTTAAATTTAGGCCATAGATAGCATCTATTTCGTACTAATTAAAGTTTGTGTGAAGAATTTTTGAAAATCCCCCGATTTATTTGTACATGTTGTTTCCATTTGTATTCTGGATAACCTTATAGTAACTTGAGAACCCATAGGTTGGAAGTCTATAATGTTTACTTTGTGAGATTCAACCCTAATTTACATTAGGTTGCTTAAGAATGACCGTCTCACCCCTCAAATATGGGCGTGAGTTGAATATTTTTAAAATGGCATCGTTGCCTGGGAGTGAAATATAGATTTCACTTGTATGGTTCTATTCTTACTTGGGAATACTCAGAGTGGGGTAATTTACTTTATTTATTATTTTTGACTATTTTGTAGGTGATCAAAGCGTAAACGGAGCAATGAGCGACAATGAAAGTAATTTTAGCCCCTTTTATTCTTCACTAGACGATGAGCTCTAATTGAATGAAGTGTGGAAAACAAGTGTTATCCACATCCCACCAACCAACGGAAATGGTATATTTCACGTAAGTAGAGTTGTGATGCAGATGCTACAAATAAAAGGATTATATGGGGATCCAAGAATATGAGGACCCAAATGTTCACTTGAAAAACTCTGTGAAAGTTTGTACGCCATTTAACATAGCTTATACTACACAAGAATCCATCTGGCTTTGACTCTTTAAGTTTTTATTAATGGGCGAGGCAGTTTTATGGCTCCAGTCACTTCCACCCGACTAAATCACCTCTTAGGAGAAAATCACCACGGTGTTCCTTGATAGATACTTCCCACCATCAAAGATGCTTCTAAAGAAAGGTAATATTGTAAACTTCCAAAAATTTAATGAAGAACCATTTTTTGAAGTGTGGGAGAGGTTTAATGGAAAGATAGCCCAATGCCCAAATCATGAGGTTATGTATAATATGCTTTTTAAGATTTTCTATCGAGCTCTTGACCCATTGAACAAAATGGTCGTCGATAATTCGACGGGTGGCTCTATTGTAAAATTGTATCATCTTGTAGATTTTGGATTGATAGGTGACGTTTCTAAACAAAACCAAGGGTGGCACACTCGTGATGTCGATGCTCCTAAAACCCCTTCTAGTACCTCCATGGTGACCAATGAGTAACGAAAATAAGAAGAGGAGAACATGGCTAAGATAATGAACCAACTTGAGCTTCTAACAAAACATGTTATGGGAGTACCCGCAAAAGCGGTAAATGCCATATCCTTTAAAGCATTATAAAGAATATGATGAGGCAAAGAATTTGGATGAATAAATTCAATACTTGGAAAACAACTCGTGGGGTCCCGCCCCGCCTATCAAAAGAAAGAAAGGAATAAAGGTTTGATGGATCGAGACCGAGATAAAGATTAGAGAGATAGGGAATGTGACTATGAATGCTACATTCCTCCTCATGACAGGGGTAAGTCCAGGGAATCAAATGTCATTGACCCCGAAAAGTTCAAGATAGAACATGTTTTGACATGAATCTTGAGTAAAGTTGAAGGTACGAGAAAAATAGTCCATGAGATGAAGGGTGAATTCTCCGTACTCTCCCAAACTGTGGTGTATCACTCCTCATCTATCAAACAATTGGTGACCCAAATTGGGCAAATCTCTTTGCAACTAAATATAAGGGCTATAGTTGGAATTTCAAGTGACATAATTGCTAATCTAAAGATTGAAGCATAAGTCCTAGCAATTGTCAGTAGGAGTGGGAAAGTACTTGAAGAACCCCTTAGAGGAGATTTGAGTGAAAATATGCCAAAGTCCAAGCCAAAGGAGGTGACACCTTAAAGATGAAAATCAAAAGATGAGAAAGAGTTAGATGAAAGCGATGAGAAAGTGGTTGAAGTTGAACAGCTGCTAGGAGAAGCAAATCTAACCATCCATGTTCCTTTCCCATTCTCTCAACGACTGCATAAAAAGGAAGAGAGTGATAAATTGAAAATCTTAGCAATATTTCCATAAATATCCCACTACTTGAGGTGATTCAAGAGATTCTTGGATATGCTAAGTTAGTGAAAAAGATAATGTCCAAGAAGATGATCGTTGAAGGTGATTCCATTGTAATTACTCATGGGTGCAGTGCTATCATGGATTGGAAAGTTGCAAAAAACAAAAATGACCCAGGAGCCTTGATTATCTCTTGCACCATTGGTACTCATGAGTTTGCAAAAGCTTTTTGTGACCTTTTTGCAAGCATGAACCTAATTCCATATGTCATATATATGAAAATTAGATTGGAAACTCCTACACCAACCTCGATACAACTTTTGATGGCGGATTGGTCCATAAAAAGGCCAGTGGGTATATTGTTTGACGTTCTCGTAAAGGTAGACAAATTCATTCTCTCAATGGATTTTGTTGTATTAGATTATTAGATGGACCAATAGATGCCTATCATTCTTGGTCATCCTTTCTTGTCCATCGAGAGAGCCATTATCTATCTAGATCTTAGTGAAATGAAATTTTAGGTGTAAAAAGATGAGGTCTCATTCAAAATTTGCAAGTCAAAGAAGCAAACCATTGAGCTCCAAGGAGTATACGTGGTGGATGTTGAAAATGATACAGTAATAGATGAGAGGTTTGAGGACCCTCCATGAGATTGAAAGAAGAAAGACATTGTGCCACGATGATAACTAAGGGGATAGGTGGGAGGTAACCCATAATTGCCACGAGAGTGGCTCAGATCCTTTTTGTTATGTTCTCGTAGTGTAGATGTTGTCCTTTGCATTTGAGTAACCCATGCATTTGTGGCACTTTGGATTGCATTGAATGAGAATTGAAAAGGGTAAAGTGTCAATGTTTACTTTGAAAATCCGTGCAAGAAAATTCTATGAAAATCGAGTAAAATGCTGAACAGGTAAAAATAGGGGAGCAAAAACTGCTCTTAATTACCGCAATCGCAACCATCGTGCGCGATCGCAGTTGCACGGATGCCCACAGTTTTAGTTATTTCAGTTATTCAAACCCTAGTCTCCTTCATTTCCCTCACTCCCTCTTTTCAATGTTTTACTCATAAATTTAAGCTACATAGATGGCCAAGTGGTAAGATCTCAATCAACCCCTGGGCACTTCCCTTTTACATCTCAACTACGATAAGTGACATGAACCATTGATTTCATTTTGAAAGATAGGAAATTGAGTGCATGATTATGAAAGGTCTTAAAGTTTGAATTGATATGTTTTACATATTGTCATACTTGTTATTTGTATGGCGTTGGTTGCTTGATTGAGGTGTACACACAATTGGGGAAACCTTGAGTACCTAATCGTGTGTATGATAGACAAATGTGATATACAAACCTTGTGTTTGATAAATTGCTCAAATGAACTTTCAATAGTGGTATTTACTTTTGAAGGGCACATTCACACACACCAGTAGCATTGTTCACATGACCTTCATTTGCACCCATATTGTAGAACAAGCTAGTAGTCTAAAGTTAGGAAAAAGTTGACATGCAGAATTGACATGGAACTGGCCTCAGATTTCATGATCGCGGTCATATACCGCGACCACAGTAACACGGATGCGTCTCTTATCCCACGATCGCAGTAACTGACGGCAGGTACCTCTCATGTCAAAAATCTTGTACTCCCAATTTTTTGCCAGGAAACACCAAGCACCATGTCTAATGAACTTTAATGATCAATCTAGCACTGCTTGCATGATTCAATTAACGTTGAATGATATAATGTGTGTTTAGTGTTTTCAGGACAACCTCATGGATATGTTTGACCACATCAGGTCCATGGCACCCGAATGTCATGCTCACTACTACAGTGATCTTGCAAAGATAAAGATGCTATTAGAAAGAGGAATTTATTTAGAGAATGTACCGAAGAAGCTACCAACTTTTCACGACAAACTTGAAGACATAGGGTGGAGGTGCTTTGTCCTGGATCTATTCCTTGCAATTGAGCAATGGGTTTGTGAGTTTTACATAAATATCAGTGAAGTATCTTTCTCAAACCTACTCAATGTGATTGTAAAAATGCGAGGGAAGCTGGTGAAAGTTGGCCTAAAAAAATCAATGATGTTTATGGGCTCAAGCAAGCAGATATAGGTGAATTCAAGGTGAAGAGGTATAAATCGGGGAATCGGTTGGCACAATGGTTATGTCCCAAAAAGAAAGTCTCATGGACCAAAACTAAAAGAAACATCTCCAAGAATGACTTCACTTTCGAGGATAGGATATGGTTGCACATCATTTGTAGATGAGTGTCTCCTTGCACCCACATAATGACAGTCCCTGAATTACATGCTCGGATGGTTTCTTGTATTCTAGACGGTATCCCTTAAGATGTTGATTAACTTGTGGTCAATGAAATATCTCATTTCAAAACCATGGTGGTACAAATATCTTTTACACTTCTCTGATTACTGAGTTGTGCAAGAGAGCATGGGTAGAAGAATATGCTAGTGATACATCGGTGTATCCTAGTGCCTCCATCTACCCATTGAGGATTCAAGGAGAGGGTGCATTGGGCAAAAATAAGAAAAGAAAGATCATCTTGGAAGAGCCAACATGTAGCAAACGTGAGCCTAATAGGCCAACCACTATGGGACCTCTTGAAGAGATTGGAGTTAATATTGTAACCATTAAAGAGCTTGTGGCTAGCTTACCTCAAGGGCTGGGATAGCCCTCCACCACTCATCACTCGTGTGTGTCACGTACCAATTATGAAAAGTACAAGAAGGACCAAAAGAGTAAAAAATATACTATTGATTGTTTTGAGAAAGCCTACTCCTCTTTGGTGGCATCACACCGGGATCTTCAGAGCGCACATGAAAAAATGATCAGTAGGGAGAAAAAGAGGGACGAGCTCTTTACCAAGATGTAGAAAGAGGTGAAGGACCTATGGAAAGTTCTGAATCCCTAAAGTAGGGTTCCTAAATCTTGGGTGGACAGTGATTTTGAGGCCCCGGCCGAGTGGTCCGACCTTGAGGAGGATGGTGATGATGCAGGGTCTACGAGTGATACTAGTCCTTGATGTGATTTCAGGGAGCACCCTTATCTCTTCTACCCTTGATTATTTATACAGTAGGGACACTGCTACCTCTTTAGTTGGGGGTGTTTCCTTATTCATGACATTTGGTCCTATATTATTGATATTTTTGCATACTTCTCTACTCTTTTGGATAATCCTTACCTCTAGTTTTATTTGAGTTGTAATATTCATGTAATCTTATGGTGCCCACATTTGCTTGGATTAGTTTGTTGGCCATTTTAGTTTTAATTACCCTATATAAATATTTCTATTGTGATTGGGTTCCATCAGTAGCTGCATGGGAGTCTAAGTACCTGTGGTATTGAAGCTATAAAATCCAAGGAAATTTTGAGTACCTGGAACTGATGATTTGGGATCACATCCATATTTATTGGTGAAGTCTGAGTAACCATATGGGTTGTTAGCTCGCATTATAATTCACAATGTGACACTAGAGCTTGAGTTGTTTCCATATTTAGCAAATCATGCATGGTACAGATACAAAGGCAATAAACCTATCTGTCTAAAAATTTTTATAAATTCTAAAGGCATGGATGTGAGCAACTTTGTAATGAAATTTTCATTATTTTTTTGACTCCGAGAAATGATGATGGAAAGTTAATGAATACCCCATCTTTATCTTAGGCGGGTAGAATGATTAAGCCCTCTTAACAGTACTTGCATACCATGTGTGTAAGGTTGATTGTCTTCATCTCTTGTGTACTTGTGCTAACTAGAACTGGCCCCTCTGGTGTTTCATAGATAATTTAGATTGTACTTGGTAGGAGAAATGATTTTAGGCCATCTTTGTGATTTTGGTGCCTACTTTAATCCTAAAAAGCCTACCATTGCATAAGTGTAATCCCTCGTACCCACTTCGAGCCTTTGACCCTTTCTTTGGAAAACACATTATAAGCCATGAACCATTCTTTTTATCCCTCCTTTGAACCGTACCCTACTTGAACTTGAGACTGTAATTTGAGGCAAAAAGCCTAAGTTGGGGTGGAAAAGATTGAAGGGATAAAATTTGGTGCCGCAAAGAGTTAGTGTATGGCAAATGTGCCTAAATTTTTAAAAGAAGTGAATAGAAGAGGAAAGGTCCCAACAAATGAAATACATCTTTTTAATTGCAAGAAAGTAAGATAAAAGAAGTTGGATGAGCAAAGAAAGCAAAAAGTAGGCATAAAAAAAAGAAAGTAAGAAATGAGAGTGGCCCATAATTATAGAGAAAAAGAAAGAACTTCGAAAAATGTAATGTAGAAATTCAAGTAAGGGTGTAGCCATGTTGTTTCCTAAATGATATCTTACCCTACCCCAACTCTACATTACAAGTTTAGAAAGCTCTTTGAGATCTCCAACCTCTTACCTTCTTTTTATGGATATTGAAAATTGGGGAAAACCTATGGTATAGTGCTTGTTAGCATAGAGAAATTCTTGAGAGAGTGAGGGCTTGCACTTAAAGTTCCTTGTTGCATGATTAGTAACTAGGTGTGTGAAGTTTTTCTTTCTCATGAGGAGGCATAAGAGCTAGTTGAGGTGGGTGATTTTGTCATCTCCTGCAAAATGAGGTGAATGAGGGTATAACATGCAAGTTTTTTTTAGAGTGTTGGTAGTTGTTATATGGTTGCTCACCAAAGATTTTTGCGTCCTTCGCTATTCTACTCTATAATGAGGGGAGTGGTTAGAAACTTGTTTACCCACGTGTGAAGTGCTTTTAGTGGTAGCACTCAAGTTAAGTCATCATGATCATTGATTGATAAATGAGGGCACACATTGTCTCATAATATAGGTAAATTATGCACGTCCATAAAAATTTGTGAATTCAGTTCGGTCCAAGCATCATGATTCAGATTCATCTATTTAGTCATGACTCGGTATATAATTATTCAGTGCATGATCTCAGTTTTCCAAGTATTCTATCTCAGACATTGTAATACCCATTGTACGACCTTAGTCTAGTTATCTCATGATTCGTGCTTACATAATGTACTTAGTGATGCCATGAAGCCCTATTTTCTTTTGATTCATATATGTGTTTTGTTGAGGGACAAATACTAATGAGAAGCTACGAACTTTATCCATCCACAGTAAATTTTGGAATTCTATTGCGTCAGTTATCACTTCGCAGTTCTATATGTAATATCATACATGAGCATTTCAAGTGAGTTCTAAACTTTCCATATAAATCAGCTCCCTATAGTTAATAGAATCAAGTCAACTTAGAAATTAGTTTCATGATACAGTTATAATGTTTCGGCTTAGCTATATCCTTCATTACCAGACATTTCATGTGTACATCATTCCACACTTATAAGACTTTAACGAATTCCTATCCATTATTCAAGGACGAATAATTCCAAGGGGTAGATAATGTAACACCCCACATTTTTTAGCTTGAAATCGAACCATCATTCCTACATGTGTAAACTCTAATCCCATGATTTATATTTGAATGTATGTTTCATTACTTTTATCCTAGTGTGTGAAGAGCTAATAAGGTGAAAAATATTCATAGAAATCACTTAGAGCATAGTTGAGCTAAGAGCCTTTGATTCGGCCAAATTTTTGTATTTGATTCGACAAGAGTCAACTTTGAATATGTATAACTTTTTAAATATGTGGAATTTTTCAGATCAAGACCCACCAAATCATATACAATTGAGTTATCTTTCCAATGATACCAATTTCACCTTAATTTTATACCCGAGGGAAAAGTTATGACATTTTTGTTAGAGATAGTAAGGGGTCGCGATAGCCCCTGCTGCAAGGGGTATTCCACCAGACTAGGGGTCACGTCATGAGGGCTATACCAATGGACTAGGGGTTGCACCACGAGTGATATTCCCACGGCAAAAAGAGACCAAAGGGAAGTTTAGTCCTTTCCCTTCCAACCCCAGTTGTCCAAACACGATGTATAATACAAAAAGGGGCATTATTTGCCCATCTTCCTCAAAACAACTCACATAAAACCCCTCTCTTTTCCCAAGAACAATAATCCAAGCTTCTTCTCTCAAGAACTCACAAATTTAAGCTCCGATTTCAAGATTTCTTCAAGAATCCATTTAATTAAGGTATGTGGGTATTCATCAATGGGTCCCTTTCTCCCATTGAGCCCCAAACCCCTCTTTGATTAAAGTATGAGTTTTTCCTACATTATGGAATTTTACGAGTTCAAGATGAATTCAATCCATGTTTTCCTTAGTAAATTGAACTCAATCCATGTCCTTATATGATTCTATGTAAATTAGGTCAGGTAATGATTCGAATTTTAAGTCCTTATGTATATTTTTATTGTATCCATGTATTTACGAATTTAAAACATGTAGGAATGTTGTTTTCCCATTATTTATACCTTTCCATGTTCAAATTCATGTACATAAGTGGTTATTGAAATTTATTACCTTTTCGATCTCTGAATTATGACTTTTTATTGTCGTTTAAATATTATTGTCATATTTTTATAATTATTCAGTGTTGGTGGGTTATAAACACTCGATACCTATGTTTTTTTACATGTTTATATTTTTAAGTAATGAGTCAATCAAACCATAGTTTCATTATCATATTCAGAACATCATGCTCATGTTAAGCACTTACACGTACAGTACCATGTCATGTTAAATGACTAATAACGGCAATGTCATTCAGTTGAGAGTAATACTTAGCATCGATCAAACATAGGGATGTCTTCTCCCCCGTTGGTTAGGCATGAGGCATTAGTATCAATCCCTGAGTTCCTGAGCTATGATGCCACCATAGATTATGAGGGGTCCTCTATCAGTTAGGCATGACACCCTCGTCCTTCGGGACGTCAGCCTTATAGATCCAAATTATCCGTCAAGTGTTGGTACCCCTAGAAAGGTACCAACACCCTTCCAACTGGGGTTACAATTTTGACCCAGATATCTTAGATCGGGGCATGTCGGTTATAGCTAGCTCCCACTATCTTAATGCAGTATTCAGAGTATGTCAGATCCGGTTTTCATGACCAAGTATTCAGACATCAATTATTCACTTATTCAGATATCAATTATTCATTTATTCAGATCATGTCAATACACATTTATTCTTGGTCTTGCATTCTTAGTTTTACTTGTTCATGTTTTTTATGTTTAGTATCCATACATGATCCTCAGTTCAATTTTACAGCATGTTCAACTTTTCATGAGATATACATACAGTATTCATATTTTACTGCTTCCCAGCTTCAGTTCTACTAATTCTACAAAATTAAAGATCTAAGAAACTAAGTGTAGTGATTCACCAGCTTATCAGATTATTTTTGTTACTCATGTTTTAAGATTATATATTTATTCAGTATTACTTATTGCATTCACCCCCACTTACTCAGTACATTCCAAAGTACTGATCCAGATATATGTCTATGTGCTACATTTTCTCATAATGCAGGTCCCAGTTATAGCCCACACATTATAATCAGAAAGTTTGTAGCTTCCAACTAACAGGTGATGAGTTCTCTTATTTCGGGGACTCCAGTCAGTTGTAGTTCATGTACTATATTGTTATTATTCCTATGTATTGATTAGTGGTAGTTGGAGGCATTTTCTAGCTATCTATAGTCGGTATAGTAGAGACTTCATCTATAGTCAGTCAAAGTCATCATATGTAATTCAAGTCCTTTCTTTATTTTTATCATGTTGTAAAATTGATCAATATTTCAATTATTTTGACTTTCTCATTATTAAGCTTTCGATCGGTAAATTTAGTTTTTATATATAATTTAAATCAATTTCTCAAGTGGTATACCAGTTCATGGATTAGCTTGGGATCACTTGTGGTTCCGAGTACAGTGTTACGACTAGGAGGTAGTTTTGGGTTGTGACATTATGGATACACATATATAGGACCAAATCTTGGAAATCAAGTTGTTGGACTTAATTCAGACGATAAAAACCATGATTATGAGATCTTCCCATAGTCGAACAATGCTTTCGTGGGTCCAATTCTAGTTCTAATTTTGTGGAAGTTTTTCTGTATTATCCCTGCACAAGTAGCACATATTACACTATATTAAAATAACTATAAAATCTAGGTTTTCCTCCCAAGCAGCGCTAAATTTAACATTGCGACATGACATGGTTAGTTTGGTTACTCAAATTTACCAGCTAATACCTGGGTTGCCTCCCATGAAATGCAAGATTTACCATAGTAGCATGACTTGGGTGCCTCATATTTCTCAAGCACCAGCTAGATCTACTTTATATATCACCTTAACCTTTTTAATTTCACTAAGATAGTGTTTCACCCTTTCTCCATTCATTTTAAACTTCTGACCTTCACTATTTTCATGCTTAATTGCACATAGGGAAATACTATCATCACTCTATACGGTCCTCTCCATTTTGATTTTAGCTTACTCAAAAATAGTTTCAACCTTGAATCAAATAGTTATACCATATTGCCAGCTGTGAATTCTCTTTTATCAATCCTGTGATCATGGTACAATTTTATCTTCTCTTTGTACAAGGCTGAACTTTCATAAGCACAGAGGCATAATTCATCCATCACTTTAAACTATTTTATTTTCAACTTTGGCACATCATTCCACTTCGAATTCAACCTGTTCAATGCCAACAATGCCTTATGCTCATGTTTGATAGGCAAGTGGTAGGATTTGTCATACACAAGATGGTATGGGGAGACAATAATAGGGGTCTTGAATGTTGTTCGATAGGCCCATAAGGCATTATATAAATTTCTAGCCTAGGATGACCTACTGGCATCCACAGTCTTTGCAAAAATAGACTTGATCTCATGACTAAACACCTCAACTTACTCGTTTGTCAAAGGATGGTAAGGTGTTTCAACCCTATGCTTCATGCCATATGTTTGCAGTGGTGTACAAACTCAAGTAGTTGAAACATAAGTTGAGACAAATTTATACTCAACACTTCTAGAATCCGATAGAGAATGTGAATATTTGTAGGGAAAAATTAAAGTTGGTACAAAAATCCCTACAATTAGATCCCATAAATGTGCAGTTGCAGATAAAAGAAAAGAAGCTGGGTAAGGAGTTTAAGAGAGTGAGTTACTAGGCTAAAATGAGTATTGCAACAAAGAAGTAAAGCTACCTGGATTAAACTTGGAGATGACAGTTGTAAGTACTTTTACTCCGATATCAAGCAAAGGAAATTGAGGTAGGCTCTGACATGTCTCAATGATGAGCAACAACAAATGCAAATTGATACTAAAAACTCTATAGAAGTTTTTGTTTGGTATTATCAGCAACTTTTAGGGATTTTAGGTGTTGCACCAAGAGGTAAAGCCTCAACTGATATTTTCAATAGTGGAAACACT
Source organism: Capsicum baccatum var. pendulum (assembly GCA_030864225.1). Lineage (NCBI taxonomy): Eukaryota > Viridiplantae > Streptophyta > Magnoliopsida > Solanales > Solanaceae > Capsicum > Capsicum baccatum. The sequence continues at coordinate 169,406,200 of CM061557.1, read as the reverse complement.
CTTTCAGTAGTACAACAGCTTTAGCGTTGACTATTTTTACTAGAAAAGAGGTAAAAGATGTTATATTTAGTATCAAAAATACAAAAGGTCCTGGACATGATGGGTTTAGGAGTGGCTTTATATGGGATGCTTTTTCAGTAGTTGGTGAAGCAATAACGAATGCAGTACTAGAATTCATGAAGAATTGGAAAATACCAAAGTAACTGAACTCAACTATCATTACTTTTATTCCTAAAGTGCAAAATCCAGAAAGTGCAAGCCAATTGTTACAAATACAAGTTTCAATGTAGTGTATAAGTGCATCTCTAAATTATTTTGTAATAGACTTAAGCGAGTTCTACCACAACTGGTTAATAAAACACAATCTATCTTTATTAAATACATGTCATTAGTGCACAATATGCTTATATGTCATGACTAGGTAGTATAAGGGGAAAAAATTAGCAAGGTGTATAATAAAAATGACCTAAAAAGGGTTATAATATGGTAAGATGGGAATTTGTTGAGGATATAATAGAAGGGCATGGATTTTCACTACACTTTAGCCACTTAATTATGGCTTGTGTGTCTTCTACTAGATTTTCTATTAAGGTGGGTCGAGATAACCATGGTGTTTTGAAGGAAGAAGGGGGTAGAGGCAGGGAGATCTTATCTCAGCTTTACTTTTTGTTATGGTGAGGGAATATATGTCAAGAGTATTATCTAAAATGGCTAATATACCTCACTTAAGGTATCATCCAATGTGCAAGGAACATAAACTCACTTACTATATTTCCTAATGACTTAATATTGTTTTGTAAAGGCTAGGTGCATTATGAGAAGTGAGTAATGGAGGCATTGCAATATTTTTCATATATTACTGGTTTAGAAGCAAATACTACAAAATTAAATCTATTTTTGGTTGGGATTAATGATGCTGCAAGAGATGAGTTTTTACAGATTACAAGGTTCACTATTGGAACTTTTCTAATAAGATACGTGGATGTACCTTTATCTCCAAATAAGTAGAGAAAGATAGAATGTCCCTAGCTAATCTTGAAGATAATAGAGAAGATCAAAGTTGTATCAACAAGATATTTTTTATATGTTGGATGATTGCTGATTATTACTTCAGATTTGTTCACTTTACATAATATCTGGGGGTCAATTTTTTAACTACCTCAAAGTATAGTTAAAGACGTGGATCAAAAGTGTAGATCTTTCTTGTGGGGAAACATTGAATAGAAGAAGAAGGTTCATTTAGTAGGCTATAAAATAGATTATAGACCAAAGAATCAAGGGATCTTGAGTATTAAGGGGTCTAAATTATTGAATATAGCTTCTGTTGGCAAGTTGATCTTGCAGATAATGTAGAATAAAGACACTTTGTGGTGAAATAGATTAATGGGATTTGTTTGCAAAAGTATGGTGAGTTTTGGGAACACTGTCCACATAATGATTACAGTTGGTATTGAAAGTCTACACAAGTTAAATCTGAGAATGGTTGGGTGGTATGACAAGGATTAGTATTTCTTAACAGCAAAGGGACATTATTTGGTATCTAAGGGCTATGAGGAGATGCTAGAAGCAGTGCCTAAGCATAGAGTTATATTGTGGTTGTCATCACTTAATACTTAACATGATAATAGATTCACCATTTGGAAATCATATCTCTAGCCTTAAGATAAGATATAAACCAGACTATAGACATTGACGTACTACCCTTCCATTCCATGACTAGCTCATTTGGGAAATAAAACTAGAATATGTTGTTTTTATAATCAATTGTAGCATAGCAAGAGTGTATCCAATCTATACCAAAAATACCATCAAATTTTGGCATCTCTAACTCTATAAGATCAGTTGAGGTGACTTTCGATAAAACTGTGATTAGGCAACTTGTATATACCTGTAATACCCCATATTTCCCTATCCTAGATTAACCCTCAGTACATGGATTATCCTAAATAAAAATTTTGGAATACTCAGTAATTTCAAATTTGAGCCTGCTATTGCATAGGAAATTCAATTAGCTTTCCAACGATATAAAATTTTCCTAAATCCAACAACCGGGTAAGAAGTTATGGCAATTTTAAGTTTCAGTTGTTAAACATCATCATTCAAGCTAGTAGCGCGTCGCGGGGTGTGTTAAAATAAAAATTGTTAATTTCCAATGTTGCTCCGTGATATTGGTGCATCGCGCCATAGACCCAGTTCACAATTGTCAATTTCCAGTGTACCAATACGATTTCACCATGATAGTTCACAAATAAAGTAGCAACGCGATACCACCGCGTCGCGCCACAATGCAATTTCTCTGTCTTCATTTTCCATTGGCCTAGAGTGATGGCGGTGCGTCGCTCTAGGTGTTCAGATTAGGAAAATTTCTCAAAAAATTAAAGTTGTGCCCAGGGTTAAAATAGTCTTTTCCCATAATTTTATTCTGCCTAGATGTAGGATTTAAGCCCTAAGAACGTGTAAAACCCTTCATTATTCACTTTTCTCCAAAATCAAAAGATAATTCTCTCTTAATAAAACAAATCCTAGCTCTCAAGAATCAAGGTCAATCCCAAGAATTTCTCCAAGAAGTCATCAAATTAAGGTATGTTAGATGTTCATCCATGGATCCTTACCTTCCATGGAGCTCAAGAATCCTTTTTCAAAGTACAAGATTTATGATTTATGATTTTCATGTTTGAATTAGATTGAATTCATGTTCATGATGTTGTTTGAGTTTTAATCCATGATTTAGATCACAATTTCCAAGAATTGATTGTAATATGTGTTGAATTACATGATATTCATGATAAACCCTTCAATTTGCAAATTGATTATTGTAACCATGTTAACCCTAAGTGATTATGATTTAATAAACCAAGTATGCTTCTTATGTGTTTGATAAATTGTCTATGAGAATGAAATAATACCATTATAGCATGCTAACATGTATTCCCCATTTATGTACAAGTTAATGCATTATAAGTGTTTGATGGAATGTCTTTATGAATGAATTATAACCAAGTGTGCATTGTTATGTTATTCAAGATTATGTTTTTCTTTACTTTTCATGCTATCGAGTCCTGGGGTATTTAATACCTGATAACTTAGCTGTTTATTTAGAGCCAGTGTTAGTTATAGAATAGTATCAGTCATGTCATGATCAGTAGTACTCTTAGTCAGTTACAGAACTCAGTAGAATTCAGTCAATTATAGAACTTAGAAAAACTCAATAATCTTATTGAATATAGTCCAGTTCAATCCAGTATAATAGTTCACAGTCTTTCAGTTAGGAGTACGATTCAGCATCAAGTAAACCCAAGGATGGGGGCTCACCTGCCAGTAGAGGGTGAGATCCTTAGAAGCAATCCTTGCATTCCAGAACTACATAGCCAGCATAGGTTGATACATCAAACCTGCTAGTTGAGGGTTGATGAGGTGCTCTACCTTCCTGTAGAGGGTACCACCATTCTCATTTAAGGAACCTTCCTGTAGAGGGTTACTCTTCAGCCTGTCTTTACCCGTGGCACGGTACTGACACCCTTCTAATTGGGGTTACAGATTGGACCCCAGCTCAGTTATCAGTTATCAAATTCAGTTCCAGTATACTCAGTCACAGTAGGAACAATATGTTTAGTAGTTACAGATCCTTCATGTATGCTAATCCAGCTCTTGTATATCATTCAGTTAGTTATTGATCATGCATATAAACCCATGCATTCAGCCTTACCTCATTTAGCATACTAGTATATTCCCACATACTGATCGCATACCCGTTTCTTGCGCTATGATGTTTCATATCATAGGTTCGAACGCTTAAGTTCCTGACCGCTCTTAGCCAGATTCAATTAGCAATAGTAGATTTAGAAGTTAGTATCTATTAAGGATATGCTTTTATTTCAGTACTTTAGCTTAGCGGTATTTTAGTAGATAAATTTAGCTAGGGGATTATCCCATCAACTCCACTTTTAGATAGATTCGGTTAGAGGCTTTTCAGACTAGATTTTCAGATAGTATTCAGTTTTAAAGATGTAATATTTTATCAGAATTTTAGATGTTTTGAACCTTATGGCATTTCAGCCCATTATTTCGCATTTATTTCATTATTATTGTTCAGTGCTCACAGTAGATATCATTCATGGGTTAGCTTGTGGTCTTTTGGGGTTGTAAGCATCGTGTGATGACTAGGGGTAGTTCTGGGTTATTACAATACCCGTCTAGCATGACTGAATCACTAACTGGAGTAGACTGAGAAAGGTTATAAGAGGATTTTGGAACTAATGCCAAAGTTTACTGCTATATAGAGAGTCACAAAAGAAATTATAGCTCCAATATTTAAAAATACATATACATGAATATGAAAGACCTATAACGTGCCAGTGACCACATCAGAAGAACCCTCCTAATCTTATCAAGTTTGAAAAGCATAAAATCTATTCTGATGTTATCTGCAAACTATACCAAATGAGACACCCTTCTAAGTCGATCAACTATCTAGAACTACTAAAGAGTTATTCTAAGTATGCTAGCGAGCATCCCAGCCCTTATGTAAAGCACTGGACACTTCTCAATCTAAGACCTGTGATGTTGGGTGTATTTATGCATTCTAGTGTTACTATTTTAGCTTATTTAGCCTTGTTTAAGGGAAATTCATGTTCTTTATGTGTGATAATGATATAAATAAGAATCTAAGTTTTCAAGTGTGTAATTACATGTTCAAAGGTGTTTTCAAACAAGTTTGGGTTTAAATGGATCATTTAGAGTTCAATCGAGGAAACTAGTGTTACTAGCTTGAGCTAGGCGCTTGTCTAGTCTATCTCGATGGATTCTAATGTGTTAAATGAGTTTCAAATGGTTTAATAGTTTATTTATATATGTAACAACTTGTTTATAATGTGCAAGGGTCAATTGGATCAAGCCAAGAGTCAAAATAATAAGTTAAAGATTAAAGTAAATGAAGCCTAGTCTTAGCTCAAGTTTCTAGTTCACCATCTTGAATGTTGTGTTGTTTTAAATTATAAATTAATGTATTTTATTCTATAAGATTCATGTTTAGTCGATTATGATGATATATAAAGGATATTCAAGCTTCAAATCAAGTTGAAATAACTTAAAAAGGTTTGGAATGGATCAATAGAAGCACACTACACAACATGGACTCAATTTGGACACTTGGAATATCCAGGGTGAGTGACGGCACATGGAAAGTCCTCTAGGCACATGTGTCATACCAAAAGATTAAAAATTCACCCAAAACAGTGTGTCCCCATGAGTTTCCTGTGATGCGGGCTCTATTGCGGCGCAATGCAGCCCGCGGTGCCCCCTCCAGAGCGGTGCAATGGTGCCCGCTGCTCCCCCACTACTCCTGGACTCAATTTCAACTTCAAATCCAACTCCTACACGATTAAGGCTTGGCTAAATATATATATACATGTTGTGTCACATTTTTACACACTTTTGGATGTCATTGGACAATTGGAAGCTGCTCTACACGTTCTTTAGGGTTTTATTATCTTAACTTTACTTTCTTTCATGGTTTGTATCATCAATCCAAGAAATTGGATGATGAATATTTTCATTAAAGTCTAAACTCCCTTTCTGGGGTTAAGTCCAAGAACATGAATACTTTCTTTTTGAATCAAGTTCGTTTAATTTTGCTTATCATTATTGGTTGTGTGTTCATCTTTGATTTAACTATTTGATGGATTGATTACTCGAAAATTATATCAATTGTCGACCTTGTGAACTTTGGAGAGGGAATAGGGAGATGTAAAATGGGGATGAACAAAGTATGGTTCTTATTCTTTTATGAAATAAGGAATTTGTATTTGTGTCTAGGACAGGGATATACTTAGAAGCCTTACTTAATTCACACGTAGAATGATAGCTTAATTGGATTATTGTATCCCCGCTCAACTATGTAGTTGTTATGTCCAAGTTAGGTAAATTGTTAAAGGTCGGAATACCATTATCATGCGAGTAACCCTACGAATCAACAACCAAGATAAGTAATCTAACGAATGAAGTCCAATAATGTTGTATGATTGTTAGATTACATTATTGGTTGGATTGAATATTTGGCTTTATTGAAGGCTACTTTACAACTTGGTAGACCACGTACACTTGCGTGTGTGCTTAGGTGCTATCATGTTTTTGGCGCCCAATCACACACACAAGTTTACGTGGTCTACGAAGTAGTAAAGTGGCCTTGAATAAACCTGAATATCGATCCCACAGGGACTTGTGTTCAACCACTATCCAATTCTAGTTTAAATATTGAGAAAAAGTAAACAAGAAGGTTTTAGAATTTTAAACTAAAAAGAAACTAAACTAATGTGGAAAAGTAATTACTTTGGACAATCAATGGGTAGAATCCCAGGGTTAAGGCTTTACAAATAATCATACTACGTTATTTAACTTCATTCGTTAGTTTGCTTATCTTTGTTGTTGATTAATAGGGTTAATCGCATGATCATGGTTTCCCGGCCTCTAACCGTTTACCTAACTTGGACATTACAACTACATAGTTGAGAGGGGATGCAATAATCCAATTAAGTGTATTAATCTATCATCCTATGTGTGAATCAAGTAAGGCTTCTAAGTACATCCTTGTCCTAGACTCTAATTCAAATTCCTTATTTCAGAAAAGAATAAGAACCATACTTTGTTCATCCTCATGTTCTATCTCCCTATTCCCTCTCCCGAGTTCACAATGTCGACAATTGATATATTTTCTAGGTGATCAATCCATCAAATAGTTAAATCAAAGATGAACACACAACCAATAATGATAAGCAAAATTAAACGAACTTAATTCAAAACAAAAGTATTCATGATCTTTGCCTTAACCCCGGAAAGGGAGTTTATCCTTTAACGGAAATATTAATCATCCAATTTCTTGGATTGATGATACAAATGATGAAAGAAACTAAAGTTAAGATAATAAAACCCTAAAAACGTGTAGAGCAGCCTCCAATTGTCCAATGACGTCCAAAAGTGGGTAAAAACGTGACACAACATGTGTATATATAGTTAGATAAGATTTAGCCATGTAGGAGTTGGATTTGAAGTTGAAATTGATCTCGAGAGTATAGGTACCTCTGCGGTCACCATTGCACCGCTCTGTAGGGGGCGCCGTGGGCACCATTGCACCGCTCTTGAGGGGGCGCCGCGGGCTCCATTGCGTCGGAATAGAGCCAACGTCGTAGGCAAATCATGAAGATACACTATTTTAGGGGTATTATGAATCTTTTGGTGTGTCGTATGATCTGGAGGACTTTCCACGCGCCCTCACTCACCCTGGACACTCCAGGTGTCCAAATTGAGTCCAAGTTGTGTATTATGCTTCTATTGATCCATTCCAAACCTGATTTAGTTTTTTACACTTGATTTAAAGCTTGTATATCCTTTATATATCATCATAATCCATTCTCCAAGAATACTATAGTATAAAACACAACAAATTAGATTTCAAAACAATACAACATTCAAGACGGTGAACTAGAAACTCGAGCTAAGACTAGGCTTCATTCACTTTGATCTTTAGTTTATTGTTTTCACTCTTGGCTTGATACAATTGACCCTTGAACATTATAATTAAGTCGTTCCACATATAAATACACTATTAAACCATTTGGAACTCATTTAACACATTAGAATCCATGGAGATAGACTACACAAGCACCTATCTCAAGCTAGTAACACTAGTTTCCTCGATTGAACTCTAAATGGTCCATTTAAACCCAAACTTTCTTGAAAACACCTTTAAACATTATAATTACACACTTGAACACTTTGATGCTTATTTATATCACTATCACACATAAAGCACATGAATTTTCCTCAAAACAAGACTAAATAAGCTAGAATAGTAACACTAGAATGCATAATACATCCAACATCAACCTAGCTTACCATACCCAAAACAATAATCTCAATCGGCCATACCCTCACCTTAGTGGTTCTTTCAAAATTTTTGCACACTAGGTGAGTACGACAACTAGTAAATAGGGGTGAGGATTTGATGTTTGGTCCATATTTTTATAATTTGATATGGTAATTTGGTAATTGCTAACTGAATATAGATACCAAATACATTAAATTTTAGTTTAGTAATTTGATAATCAGGAAATTAAAGTTCAATATATGATAGTGCTTGTTAATACTATATAAATATTTTGTCTAAATAAATTTATGAAAATCAACCAACTCAATTGTGAAGGCAACAAAAAATGTATAAAGTTAATCAGATTGGTTCGGTTAGTGCTTTTGTCTAATGATGTTGTAAATCTGAAATGAAGAACGAAGGGTGGACAACTTTTTTACCTTTGAGCTTTGAGATTCTTTAGGCTGACATTCAGTCAATTAGATATATTATATATATGGGGTGAACCTTTATTTAATAATTAAATGATATTCGATAAAAAACCAAATACCAATTTGTATTAATATCTTGTACCAAACCTGGACCTAAATACATAATGCTAAAATTCTACTCCTAAATACAATAGCAAATACCTAATTACCAAATACTGAATACCAAACTTTTTGATTCAATAATTCAATTTTTAATATTTTATTCTCAGTCCTCCTAGTAACATTGCCTTGGGGCTTAGAGCCTAGTACCCTATCCCGATTATCCTACCTGAACTTGGACATTGGAGCATGAGCAGAATATGGGGATAGACCTAAATATTTTTGATGGAATTGAGAATGATTACCACTAGCTGACCGTTGTTGGAAAAAGTTAGAACTACCTATTTTTGCCCTTTTATTCTCCCTTTCTCTCTCCTTGATATTTTTCCTCCTTCATATGTTGAGTATGAGTCATCAGTCTAGAGATGTCTATCTCTTTGACCAACATAGCAATCCTACAGTCCTTAACTACATCCTCAAAACACCTATTGCAAACTTAGTCATAAAGGCTCTAGAATCAGCAACAATTGTCAAGGCATACCTAGAAAGTTGTGTAAACATGAGATAATACTCCTTCAAGCTCATGTTTTCCTGCCTTAAATTCATGAACTTCTGAACATTAGCCTCCCATAACTCAAGTGGGAATAGCATGTCCTAAAAATCACCAACAAACCAATCCCATTGTACTGGTCCTGCATCTGCACCCCTGTCCTCCTTCTATTACTTATACAAAGTGTAAGACACTTTTTTAATTAATATGTAGCCATATCAACACTCTTAACTAGAGAGGCACCCATGATCTTAGTAACCTGCTGGACATTATTAGGAAATACTTGTTTATCTTCCTCATTCTTAGAACCATGGAACTCAGGAGGATTCATATGAATGAAATCCTAGACTTTAGCTAATGATGTGGTACTAGTGAGATTTATTCGAGCAACTACCTTCTAATTAGATTGAGTGTTCATAGAACGAGTTCGCAATATAAAAGTAGCCCTGAACTCAACATGAGAGATGCTTTACTTCAAAGGATCTACTAGAGCTAGTGGTGCTTGCTAATTTTCATTCCTGTTACTATTTCTATTTCTGGTCCTCCTTTCATTAGCCCTTCTGGGAGGCATATTTTTCATAAATGCATTAATCATTAGTTAGAAGAAGTTATTGAAAGAGTTCACACTCTATCACATGATATGAACATAAAAGAAGTAAAAGTTTTCTTAGAATGTTTTATATCCTCTCAATCATAAGTGTTGGTGCGTTTCACATCCATGAAAAAAACTCTATTTAACACAGCTTTCAAACACCCTAGACACTTTAAACTTGATGCTCTGATACCAAGTTTGTACAACCTGAGACTACCCATAGTCATAACATGCTGCTTAAAGTCACAAGTGACCACGAGCTAATCCATGGTCTGGCATATCACCAAAAATACTAAAAGAACTGGATAAATACTATGAAGAAGCTGGAAATCTAAATAATATAATAAAATCCAATATTGAGTCAACATGAAAAACATCATATCAAGAACCATAAAGTAGAAAATCTACTATCTGGCTGTCCGAAAGTCTCTTGTAAGACGAGTTGCAGGGACAAGCCCCCCACTAATTCTTGTTCTCTGAAATTGAAGTAATTGCATATATAAGAAACTAAAACTAGTCATCGAATGATTAGGACTCACCAAACTTTACTGCTAATATAGGTATAGGATCGTGCTAATCGTGAGTTGGATGCCGAACGTATGAACTTATATTATGAAATAATATAGCACAAAAAAGTATGCGTACAGTACTTAAGTACTGAGCATGCAGGATTTCATTCATATGAATCCTCCCTAATCTTAAGTTGATGATACTCAGACCAAAGGTCTATCTTAGAAAAGAACTTGGCACCGTGCAACTGATCAAACAAGTCCTCTATCATTGGAAGAAGATACTTGTTCTTGGCCATTACCTTATTCAATTATTGATAGTCAAAGCAGATCCAAAGGGAACCATCCTTCTTCTGTATGAACAACATTGGTGCACCCCACGAGGATACACTAAGATGAATAAACCCCTTATCCATAAGATCCTTAAGTTATTTCTTAAGTTCTCTCAACTCAGAAGGATTTATTATTTTAGGAGGAATAAATAATAGACGAGTGTCCAGACCTAAATTAATACCAAACTCAATTTCCCTATCCAGAGGAACACCAGGAAGATTGTCCAAAAAAACCTCAGGAAACTTATTTACCACCAGAATTGAGTGAAAAGAAGGACCCTCTAAGTTAGAATCTTTAAACCAGACCAATTGATAAAGACACCTTTGGAAATTAATCTCCGATCTCTAAGATAAAAAAATAAACCTCCCCCTAAGATCAAGGGAACTACCCTCCCACTCTATAACTAATTCACCAAGGAACCTAAAGACAACCTTACGGGTCCAATAATCTAAGAAAGCGTAACAAGAGTGTAACCAATCCATCCCTAAAATAATATCAAAATCCATTATATCCAGCACAAATAGATCTACCAAGGTATGTTTGCTACCATTAAATACCACACACACCCCTATAGACTCTTTTAGAAATAATCGAGTCACTTATCGGGGTAGAAATAGAAAAAGGATCTGAAATAACTCAAGATCAAAACCAAAACACAATGCCACATATGGGGTCACATAGGAAAGAGTGGACCCCAGATCAAGCAAATAATACACTTCATGAGAAAAGAGTTGTAACATACCAGTCACGACATCAAGTGATGCCTACCGAGATGTAAGATCATATAACCTATTCTGGCCAGTGTCGGTACCAAAAGTAGGAGCAGACACAAAAGCAGCACCGCTAGGTGCAAAAGCAAAAGATAAAGCAACCAAAGCTTTGACCTCTCTTGAATCATCCTCACCAACCAGAAAGTTTCTGAGCATATGGTGTAGCTGGCCATATTTAAAACATTTATCCCTTCCTTCATCACAGAATCCCTAATAAAGACAACCACAGAACAGGCAAGGAGGACATACAGAAGCCAAATGAGACCCACTTCCTTGAGATTGGGTAACTTGTGCCCAAAAATTATCACCTCTAGCAGTATAGAAGGAACAAAAACTCTATAATGCCCCACAAAATCCTCTTCCAGTCTGAGCCTTAGAGCGTATTTGGTAAAGTAAAAATTCGAGTCAAAATGTTTCGAAAATATCCTCCCAATTATGAAATACTTTGAATCATATGGGAATCTATTTAAACATGAATTAAGATCATAGAGGTCCCCTAACTTATGGACAAGTTGAAAATTTTCCTATCGTTCAAGTTTTAGTAACCGTCAAAATTTGGGTCAAATTCAACCAACCATAACTCATTGTATATGAAGAACTAGGTAGATTTATATATATATAATGAAATATCTTTGAATTATATTTCCAATGATACCAATTTTGCCTAAATCCGATATCAGAGTAAAGAGTTATGCCCATTTTACTCCAGCACGTCAAGCTGGAAAATGGTGACGACATTTTTGATGTGCTATCACTTTTCTGATGACATTTCTGATGACGTCATCATCCCTGGGCAGGAAATCAAGAATTGGACCCCCTTTTATGATGACCATTCATGATAGTCTATCACAGACCTAACGTCCTATCATGAATGACGTCAAGAATATTTTTTCCAGCAATTCAAGGGCATTTTTACAAGGGTATTTTGGTCATTTTCCACTTTTTTAAGCCTTTATAAATATGAGAAACCCTCATTCAAACCCTAATTTCTCCATTTCTCTTTCAATTCTCTAAAGAGTGAATATCTAGGGTTTTAATTTAAGAACCTTAATCCTCCAAAAATTCATCCATAAATCTTTAAGCTTTCTTCAAGAATTAAGTTCCTCATAGTGTGGGCTTTAAGAATTTATTTATTTCAAGTGTGGATAAAGTTTTAAGTACTAAAGTTCATCCAATTTCAAAGGTTAAGGTATGTAGATGTTGATTCTTGGGTCCCTTTCATCTAAGAAGCTCAAGAACCTTTTTTAAAACTAAAAATTTTTATGTTTATGAGTTGTTAATGATTTATATGTGTTGAAATGGATATTTAATATGTTGTTGAGTTTTGATTTATGTTTTCCTAAAAATTTATGAGCTTTGACCCTAGTATGTGGAATTCATGTGATGTTTGTGATAGACCCTCTTGAAGTTGTTTTTCCGTGTGATGTGTTCATAACTTTTGGGTGTAGAAATGGTTGAATAAGTGAAGAACATTCCCCATAGGTTTGATAAATAGCTTAGGTGAAGCATAAGGGCCACTATAGTATATTGAATAGGAAACCCCAAATTGTCAGTGAGTCCATGCATGCTTAGTGAGTGAAATGTGCCAAGATAGAATGAAATCCCCAAGTAGGTGTAAAATCAGTAGTGTCTAATGGTTGTTGAAAGACCCTAGTGAATAAGTCGAGATATGATGGTTGTAAATTCCCTGATTTTGTGCTCTTTGCTATATGCAAAGCTTTTAATACATATTAAGTGGTTAGCAAGTAAATAGTGATGTTTTAGTATGAAGTTTCCCCCAAATCAAGTGATATCCAAATACATGACAAGACCGATATAGGTATGAAGTACTTGATGTAAGATCTTGTTGAATGGGGTATAATCAAATAGAATGTCTTCCCTAGGCTAGTATATGATAGTGAACCAGTGTTGATGATCCTTAAAGGTTTGGAGTTACCCTTTAGTGGTTGTGATGATGAATAGAGGTCTATGTTCCCTAAATGCTTAAAGTGATATCCTAAGGATCTTGAGAGGAAAAGTATGTTATGATACCCAACTACGTGAAGTGATTCTTTAACGATTGTGATGATACCTGAATGATTGTAATGATGAATGAATACTTGTAATGATGAATAAATGATTGTAGTGATAAATGGATGAGCTTGATGATGCATGAATGATTTGTGATGAAGAATAATTATGTCTTACTTTTATGTTGTTGAGGCCTAGGGGAATTTATACCCAAAAATAGAGTTGTTGTCTAGAGCCTGTTTCAGTTTCTCAATAATTCCAATCGAGCCATGATTCTCAGAACTCAGTGAACTATAGAACTCTGTATCCTCAGACAAGTATGAAGCTTAATAAAGCTTAGTAATTTCAGTTATCACTATAATCTCTATATCGCTAGTAATCTAGCCTCAAACCTGTAATTATCTCAGTTCTAATAGTATTCAAGTCATTCAATCCTAATCTCAGAAGCAATTCGAGTAATTTATTCAAGCTCTGTATCGTCGGTCAGATACCATGATTCGATATCTTTTTTATCAGATACAAAACCAAGTGATCTCAGCATACTCAATCAGACATTTTGAGTAATATGATTAGTGTCATATTCAGTTCAGCCAGTGTTCAGTTGAGAATTCAGTTCTAAGTCTTTAAGTTGGGAGTAGAAACTAGCACCGAGCGATCTCAAGGATAGGATTTCACCTACTAGTAGAGGGTGTGATTCTTAGAAGCAATCCTTGTGCTCTAGAACTACGTAGCCAGCGTAGGTTGAGATATCACACCTGTTAGTTGAGGGTGATGAGATACATCATACCTGCTAGATAAGGGTAGATTAGGTGGCTTGACTTGCTAGATGAGGACTCCACCATTCTCGTTTGAGGACCTTCTAGATGAGTGCTACATAGAGTTTTATTTACCAGTGGCACGATAATGACACCCTTCCAACTGGGGTACAGGTTGGACCCTACCTGTGGTAGGTCGGGGTATGTCGGTTAAGTGATTACTTCCCATAGTTTTAGTTTCAGATTAAGTCTCAGTTTCAGAATCAGTCTTCAGAAATTAGGACTGTTAGATACAATCATCTATCATTGTGAGGAACTCAGATAGTTCCATTGATTTATGGACTATCCCATTAGATACACTTGGTCTCACATACAGTTATTTGATATCATATTCCGAGATATGCCGTCAGACAGTCTTGATCACAGTATCAAATTTCTATTGAGTATTTTGGTTGTCAGATTTAGATATAATCATATTTCTTATCATTGGTAAAGCTTCCAAAATCATCTATTAGAAAGGTTGATCTCTAATCCTATCAGTCGAAAGCAGTAAGTCTAAGAATTCAGTCATTGATGTAAGCATATCCAGATCCTCAGTTATCAGTATCAGATGAGTCAGTGATTCAGTATCTCAAAGTCAGTAGTGAGTTCAGTCTACAGTAAAGTGGTATCTGAGTTTCAGTATCTAGAGTTACGATAATTGTGTTCATGTTCTGTGCATTCATGTATGTGTTTTCAAGCGGCATTTTTATGATTATTCAGTTTAGATATTGTGCATGCATGAACCCTTGCATTATCCTACCCCGTCTATATACTTGGTACATTTTTGTACTGACGTATTTGCGATATGGTGTTTATTTGACACCATAGGTTCAGAGGCACAGGATCCAGTTTATCCTTAGCAGTTTGGTCCCACTCAGCAGCAGTAGTAGTGCATCCTCTTCTTTTAAGGACGAGTCTCAGTTTACTACTATTGTTTCAGACTTTGTTTATTTTCTGTTGATGGAGTTAGTTGGGGACATGTCCCATCAACTCCACAGTTCAGAAAGTTAGAGGCTTTTCAGATGGATGTATTAGTATTCAATTTTCAGCTTTGAGTATGTATAGATATGTTGAACCTTATGGCAAGTTTCCATATTTTTTTCAGATATTATGCTGTGTACAGGTACAGATATCAAAAAAGGGTTAGCTTGTGGTCCTTCAGGTCCATAAGTACCGTGTGACGTATCGGGATGGGATCTGGGGGTGTTACAAACTTTGTATCAGAGTCTAAGGTTCAATAATGTCCTAGGGAGTCTGTAAAATCGTATCTAGTAGAGTCTTGTGTATGGGTATGGAGCATGCCACAATTACGTACAAGAGGCTACAGGATGTACTTAGGAGTAGTTTCCCTTCTTTCAGTATTCAGATCGTATGAGTGAGCATGAGCTCAAGTTGATTCTCAGTCTAATCTACTTGTTTCTTCCAATTACAGAGTATGCCTCCTCGTAGAGATTTTGTCCTTGGTGTAGATGACCAACCCCACAGCTAGTAGATCTTGAGAATGAGGGTGTGTCATATGCAGAGTTTAGAGTTGCATTCACTACCTTAGCCCATGCAATAGCTGCTCAGAACAGTTTGCAGAATGTTGTCCTATCTAGGCTTTTAGTTGACACTCAGCAGAATGAAGGGAAAGAGCGTAGGATGGACCAGAGGACTATAACTAATAACTCTACACCAAGATTAAAGAGTAGTAACCACTCTCAATTCCATCTGAGATCCTCAGCACCAATTTCTCTATCAGTCCAGGCGCCGATACCTAAACCTAAGAATGCTAGTCGATAGGGAGCATAAAGCTCTAAGTCACTAGGTCGTGGGAAGAGTGTTCTTACCTACCCGTGTTGTGAAAAATGTGGTAGACAGCATAGGGGTGTATGTAGAGTCGGCAGTAGGTGGTATTTTGGATGCGGTAGGCCAGGCCACAAGTTGCGAGAGTGTAGAATACTAGCTCATAGGGGTAGATATTCGCGCCATCAGGAAGCCACTTTCAGTACTACTAGTGGTGTTCATACCCATCCGCATTGTGGAGAGTGTCGCAGATGCCACCAAGGTGTGTATAGAGCCAGTAGTGATATATGTTTTGGATGCGGTGAATCAGGCCATAGAATTCGAGAATGTAGAGTGATGACTCAAAGGGGTAGACTTCAGGCACTTTAGACTCGCCTTGATCGAGAAGGATTCCCTGAAATAGACCCAGGTAAGTTATGATCCCTTCTTCTTTATTATATGCATTGTTAGGTCCTTTATTTCCATTTTGAGATTATATGTTAGCATGAGTTATGCATAAGTTTCAGATCTTGATCGGTCAATCATGACCCAGTTGTAGGTACCCCGTACACCGCCCCAGTATTTCAGCGAAGTGTGTTTAGTAGGACATAGAGCCCCAAGGGGGAGATACCCCATAGTATTATGATGTTGCATGCCATTAGATTCATCCAGATGCATGTCCAGATCTTCTTTATGAAATTAGCATCAGTTTTCACTGTATTGTCAATCATTATTGCATTGTCAGTCGTTCTTTCAAAAGTCAACTTAGCCGGACATTCAAGCATTAGATATGCACATTCAGTAAAAAGAGTTCAGCTTGTCAGCATGTGTTTAGTCGTGTATTCATGAGATCATCCCAGTTATGAGTCCATGCATCAGATATGTATGTGTATTATGAGAATTCAGCTATGAGTAACATCAGTCGAGTATTCCATGCATCATATTTGCATGCCCAGTGTGATAACTCTATATGTCAGTCGTTCCAGTTGCGTAGTGCTGATCTGAGATGTTTCCATTTCTTGAGTAAGTTCTGTTAATCCATATTCTCAGTCTATCGAGCGACATTCAAGTATGAATGTTCTCAAGGGGAGATAATGTAATACCTCACAAAATCCTCTTCTAGTCTGAGTCTAAGAGCGTATTTAGTAAAGCGAAAATCCGAGTCAAAATGTTTCAAAAATATCCTCAGAAGTATAAAATACTTTGAATTGTTTGGGAATCTATTTGAGCATGAATTAAGATCATAGAGGTCGCCTAACTAATGGACGAGTTGAAAACTTTCCTATCGTTCAAGTTTTAGTGACCTTAAAATTTGGGTCAAATTCAATCGACCATAACTCGTTGTATATAAAGAAATGGGTGGATTTCTATATATAAAATGAAATATCTTTGAATTAGCTTTCCAACGATACCAATTTTTCCTAAATTCAATATTGGAGCAAAGAGTTATGCCCATTTTACTTCAGCATGTCAAGCTGGAAAACGGTGACGACGTTTCTGATGGGCTATCACATTTCTAACGACCTTTTTGAAGACGTCGTCACATTTTGACGACATTTTTGATGACATCGTTAGACCTGGGCAGAAAATCAAGAATTGGACCCCTTTTGTGACGACCATTCATGATGGGCTATCACGGACCTGACGTCCTATCCCGGATGGCGTCATGAACATTTTTTTCAGCAATTCAAGGGCATTTTTGCAAGGGTATTTTGGTCATTTCCCACTTTTTTTGAGCCTCTAGAAATTTGAGGAACCATCATTCAAACCCTAATTTTTCCATTTCTCCTTGAATTCTTTAAAGAGAGAATATCTAGGGTTTCAATTCAAGAACCTTAATCCTCCAAAAATTCATCCATAAATCTTTAAGCTTTCTTCAAGAATCAAGTTCCTCATAGTGTGGGCTTCAAGAATTTATTTATTTCAAGTGTGGATAAATTTTCAAGCACTAAAGTTCATCCAATTTCAAAGGTTAAGGTATGTAGATGTTGATTTTTGGGTCCCTTTCATCCAAGAAGCTCAAGAACCTTTTTAAAACTAAAAGATTTTTATGTTTATGAGTTGTTAATGATTTGTATGAGTTGAAATGGATTTTTAATGTGTTGTCGAGTTTTTATTTAGGTTTTCCTAAAAAATTTATGAGCTTTGACCCTAGTCTGTGGAATTCATGTGATGTTTATGATAGACTCTCTTGAAGTTGTTTTTCCATGTGATGTGTTCATAACTTTTGGGTGTAGAAATGGTTGAATAAGTGAAGAACGTTCCTCATAGGTTTGATAAAGAGCTTAGGTGAAGCATAAGGGCCACTATAGTCCCCAAATTATGAGCTAGTCCATGCATGCCTTAGTGAGTGAAATGTGCCAAGATAGCATAAAATCTCTAAGTAGGTGTAAAATCAGTCTTGTCTAATGGTTGTTGAAAGACTCTAGCGAACAAGTCAAGATATAATGGTTGTAAATTCTCTGATTTTGTGCTCTTTGATATATGCTAAGCTTTTAATACATGTCAAGTGGTTAGCAAGTAAATAGTGATGTGTTAGTATGAAGTTTCCCCCAAATCAAGTGATATCCAGTATTCTGGTTGTCAGATTCAGATATAATCATATTTCTTATCATTGATAAAGCTAGCGAAATCATCTATTAGAAAGGTTGATCTCTAATCCTGTCAGTCGAAAGCAGTAAGTCTAAGAATTCGATCATTGAAGTAAGCACATCCAAATCCTCAGTTATCATTATCAGATGAGACAGTGATTCAGTATCTCAGTGTCAGTAGTGAGTTCAGTCTGCAGTAAAGTGGTATCTGAGTTTTAGTATCGAGAGTTGCGATAATTGTGTTCATATTTTGTGTATTCTTGTACGTGTTTTCAAGCGGTATTTTCATGATTATTCAGTTTAGATATTGCGCATGCATGAACCCTTGCATTAGCCTACCCCGTCTACGTACTTGGTACATTTTTGTACTAACGCATTTGCGCTATGGTGTTTTATTAGACACCATAGGTTCAGAGGCACAGGATCTAGTTTATCCTCAATAGTTTAGTCCCAGTCAGCAGCAGTAGTAGTGAGTCCTCTTCTTTCGAGGACGAGTCTCAGTGTACTACTATTGTTTCAGACTTTGTTTATTTTCTATTGACGGAGTTAGTTGGGGACATATCCCATCAACTCCACAGTTCAGACAGTTAGAGGCTTTTCAAACGGATGTATTAGTATTCAGTTTACAGCTTTGAGTATGTATAGATGTGTTGAACCTTATGGAAAGTTTCTACATTTTTCAGCTATTATGCAGTGTACAGGTATAGACATCAAAAAGGGGTTAGCTTGTGGTCCTTCAGGTCCATAAGCACCATGTGAAATGTCGGGATGGGATCTGGGGGTGTTACAAAATCCCCCACTTCTTCTTTTTCCATTTTTCGTCATCCCGCCTACCCTGATACTAAGCACCATCCTACTCAAAGAACCTGCTCTTCTTACCCTGTCTTTCCCTAAACTCTGACAGATTCTCTTTACATCCTCCACCTGCTGCAAGTAAACAACCAACCTCCAAATATTTGTATCCTTAATCAGAAAAACATTCTTTCTTTCAAGGATCAAATCCCGAGATAGCTCAGAAATGAACTTTTTTATCCTCGCCCTTATATCAGACACAAAATTTGGAGCATACCTTGATAGATAATGAAATTTCAAGGCGTATTCCTTGATTGACATTTTTCCCTACTTAAGATTCACAAACTCCTCCAGTTTTGCATCCCTCAGCTCCTGAGGAAAGAAACGATCCAAGAAGGTATTAGAAAAGGCCTCCCACAGAGATAACTCCTCCAAATCTCCTCTATCCCTATCCCACTCCTCGTACTGTTAGTACACAATATCTTTGAGCTAATGAGCTGAAAAATTTACCTCTTCAACATTAGTGGCCTGCATCACTCTAAATATCTTCTCTATTTTATCCAAGAATCGCTGAGGATCCTCCTTCACCTTCACACTAGTAAAAGTAGGAGGATTTATTTTCATGAATTGGCCAACACTTGTGGCCTCAGCAGATAGAACAACAAATACATCCCACTTAGCCTAAGTAGCAACCAACTAAGAAATAGTATAAATCGACTAATGAAATTCCGCATTAGTTACCTCACCTTGAGAAGGACTAGTAGCAACAGGAGAAACTCTAGAACAATTAGGGATAGGACCCAGAGCTCAAGTGCAAACTCCAGTTGTAGGGCTTACTCCATCAATATCATCCCCCAATGTGACCAAAGGATTTCCTTGTACTCCAGATCTATGAGACATGATCTAAAAAGTGAACAAGCAAGGATTAGAGAAAATTCCAAGACTTAGAATCCTAGCTTGAAAACAGAATACCAAGAAAGTGAAATATTCCTAAATGTCCTGTAGCCTCTCCTATGAGTGTGGAGTGCTACATACCCCTAAAAGAGATTATACTAGACATGGCTCTGTGGACTCTTAATTGACCATGAATTTAAAGCTCTAATACCAACTTAATACGACCCGACCCAAGGCCTTATCGTAATGGGCGTCCCAACTCTGACTGGGACCGAAGACCACCCCCGTTACCCAATCCAACCTTTATCCGCCTTCCTCGATTTGGCGGAATTTTGAGCATATAATGAGATAGCAAAACTATCCAATTGAAAAAAATTGGGGATAGATCTATTACTGATACTGACCCAATCGAGTACAACCGTCCGAACCTAATCCATAGCAAAACCATAACCATATGCGTTCCACAACAATTATATAAAATCCAAAAATAAAAGAGGATGGAACAACCAATAGTACCATCAACCAGTATCAGCCCCAATACCAATGCCAATGCTAAGGCTGACACCCTATCGATCCTGCCCATTCCAACCCATAGTAGTTACACAAAAGCCTCTTACCAAAAGAATACCAAAATCCAGTTAGGATATGCCTCCAACTATAGCCAAAAATAATATCCATCTATAAACCAAAGTATAAAATAACATCCATGAAATAAAGACTTACGAAAATATGGAAGATCAACACTTCAATTCAGTAGATGATCTCAAATGTCTGATAACTAAGTAGGGGGAGTAAAACGGTCGATTCTTACATCGCATATGGATACAGCTGCCCAAAGATGGGTTAGTGAGAAAATGCTAGCATGAACTCAGGATAAGGATAAAACAATGTCAACCAATAAAACCAAGTAAACAAACCATATGTATACAAACCATACATGTATATATATCTATGTTGGGAAAGGAAACTGGATTTATCTTGCATTTAAAACCATTAACCTAGGCATGTGAAGCTTAATCGTCCTTAACCACCCACGGTCTATATGGGTCCAGTGTAAACCCAAAAATAGGCCCCAATATGTATAGCCAAATGGACCAAAGATACCATAAGTGTAAGGGATTCCTAAGTACCTGTAATGACCCGAAACTACCCCTTAGTCTTCACATGGTGCTTATGACCCCGAAGGACCACAAGTTAATCCATGAATGATATCTGTTGTGAGCACTGAATAATAATACTGTTATTAATGTGTAAAATGGACTGAAATGCCATAAGGTTCAAAATATCTGAAATACTGATAAATAACAACATCTAATAAAAATTGAACACTGTCTGAAAGCTAGTCTGAAAAGCCTCTAACTGAATCTGTTTGAAAGTGGAGTTGATGGGATAATCCCCCAACTAAATTCATCTACTGAACTAATATATCTATTAAAAATATGAAATAGTATAATATCCTAAAATGATGAGGAATCACTGCTAAATCTACTGCTGCTGGCTGAACCTGAATCTACTATACATGATTGGGAACCTGAGCGTCCGAACCTATGACATGAAACATCATAGTGCAGAAAAGTATATGTCAGTGCGTGGGAATGAACTATTATTCTAGATGAGATAAGGATGAATTCAAGAGTTTATATGCATGAGGATATAACTGACTGAATGAGAATAACTGAACATGAGAGTATGTAGATCATCTAAGAATACTGTAAATACTAATATGCAATCTGTGCATATACATTATATATAAAAACTGTAATTGAGATTTTCTTACGCTAAGTATTGAATAATGATAAATGGTTAACTGATACTGATTGATTGTATAAAACTGAGCTGAGTTCTGAACTAAAGACTGGAACTAAGACTGAAACTGTGAGAGGTAATTAGCTAACCAACATGCCCCAAATCTGAACTGATAGGGGTCCAACCTGTAACCCCAGTTGGAAGGGTGCTAATACCATTCCACGGGTACTAACAATAGAAAACCAGGATGTTAAGCCTAACTGACGGGTGACACCTGGGCGAAGCCAAGCCTAATCTGACGGGTGACCCTTGGGAGGTAGTCAAGCCTAGTCTGATGGGTGACTCTTCATCCTGAGCTGGCTACTCGGTTCTAGAGTGCAGGGATTACTACTAACATCTCTGCCTATCTGATGGGGAAGCCACCATCCCTGCTCTCGCTCGGTGCTGAATCCTACTCCTAACTTAAAGACACTGAAGTGAGTATACTGGACTGGACTGGACTGACACTGAGTTTACTAAGTTTTCCTAAGTTCTATAATTGACTGAGTTCTACTGAGTTTGGTTATTGACTGAGAGTACTAATCGTGACATGACTGATACTATTCTATAACTGACACTGGCTCTAGGTAAACAACTAAATTGTCGGGTATTAAATACCCCCAGGACTCGATAGCATGAAAAGTAAAGCAAAGCATAATCTTGAATAATAGAATAATGTTCACTTGGTCATAATTCATTCATAGAGACATTTCATCAAACACATGTAATGCATTAACTTTTACATGAATGGGATCATATAATAACATGTCATTCCTTTACTAGTCAATTCACATAAGCATTTTATCAAACATTTGTAGCGCATAAGCTTGTACATGATTAAGATATCATAATAATATCTCATCATTCCTCTATCTACTTCACATAGGCATTGTAGCAAATACTTGGGGAGCATGAGTAATTCAAATGATAATGGTCATCACATAAACATCATGAATACAATACTTAATTGCAAATTCAAGGGTTTAGCATGTAATTCATATAATTCCCCTAAATACTATCCTGTTTTTTCATGAATCTTATCATACTCATGGATTGAAAACCAAATCAACATCACAGATGCATTAATTACTTTATAAATTTAAGGGTCTATCAAGATAATCACATATTTGTTATACATGTTATTTAATTTCATGAAACTTGAATTTAAATCATGGATTGTAACCCAACTAATATTATAAACATGAATTCAATCTAATTCAAACATGAAAGTCATAAATACATTATCTTAGTACTTTGAAAAAGGATTCTTGGACTTCATGGGAAAAAGGGACCCATGAATCAATATCTAACATACCTTAATTTGTGAGATTCTTGAAGTTCCTAAAGGATTTCTTGAGCTTGACCTTGATTTCTTGAACTAGGGTTTTGCCCTTTGAGAGAGAATGGCTTGTTCTTGAGAAAATAGTGAATTAATGAGAAATTTATGCTCTTTTAGGGTTTGATTACGTGTTTAGGTTGACTGGGGGTGAGGGAAACAGACCTTAGTGCCCCTAAAATTAAAACTGGAAACTGACTGAAAATCTCAATTTTGTATGCTGGTGCAACGGGGCGCTATTGCGCCGTGTCACTGGAAACTGACGATTGGGAACTAGGCTGATGGCGCAATTCGGTGCCATCGCGGTGCCTCACTGGTTGCGAATTTTCCCTTTGGCGCGACGCGCCATGATCAGAGAGTCACACTGTAAAGAGACAATTGGGAAAAAGGCTAGTGGCGAGACGCGGTGGTATCGCGTTATCTCACTGAAAAGTAACAAATGCCATTTGGATTGCCTCCGCAATGCGTTGGAGTACCAGGTGGTACACTGTCTTACTAAAATGGCTCTAACTCTTCGCCCGAGTGTCAGATTTGGGCAAATTTTGTATCGATGGAAAACTTATTCTATTTTTCACGCAATGAAAAGTCAAAATCTTAAAAATTCCACATGTATAAAAGTGTATTCATCTTTAAAGAAAGTCTTTAACATTCTAGGGATGAATTTTAATCTAAGAAAAAACACGAGGTGTTACAGTACCCTCACCCAACATGATACATATGTACAATGTACTTAGAGTATTCTCGCATACATTATAGTATAATAAAAGGGTCGCCATGACCTACCCCTCACATCGGCAAATAAGAGTTTCTAGTGTTCGTTCATGGAAATCTCACTTTCACGGTTAGCTATCATACCCCGCCATTATTGCCAAACTAAAACCATTTTCAACCGACCAATCTATTATTCCATTTATTATTTACCAAGGCTATGAGTAGTGGTATCGTCATACTGACTATAACTTGCAAGTATTGTCCCAAGCCAATCCTTTTAAGGTAAAGGGATTCATGTATACCCATTTACCAAGTTAACTTGGGGAAGTCCCATGTACCCCACAAGTGTTCTATTATTAAGTTGCTTAGAGGAATCCCATGTACCCCACAAGTTGTTCATTAACATGTTTATTTGGGAAATTCCATTATACCCTACAAGGAGTCCAATTAAACATAACCGTGACCACCAAACCATTCCATTTAAAACATTCCAAACCATTTAACCATTTACAGTTCCATTACCAAGTTTAAACCATGCATAAATTCCATTAAAATCCAATAATGTAGTGAAAACATTCCCACAGGCATTTTATCAAACACATTGGGGCGTAGTATTTCCAAACCAAAGCCCATTGCTAAATAAACATTCCCGTGAAACCAATTATCCAAAACCACCATTAAAGCATATAAAAGCATAATTAAAACATAGGAAAATCATAACCAAGCATTTATAACCAAATCCCTCAAATTATATTTGAAAATTCGAAACCATACGATAATCAAACCCTGAAAACTTGTATAAAACCATTCATTTAGTTGGAACTAACAATGAGGGAAGAGAACATGCCTTACACCAAGAAGATGATTGAGAGAAATCACCAACACAAGCCCCAAATTAATCCTTAAAATGAAACCTTAGCCTTCCTTTACCCAAAAGCTTTAGAGAGAATTGTAGAGAGTTTAAGAGACGTTTAGAGAGAATTGTAGAGTGTTTAAGAGAAGTTTCTAAGTGTTAATGAATACAATAATAGGGAAAATAACCTCCCAATAGAAATATAGGTCGTGGTGCCTTAGTAGAGTGGGAAAATGTCCAGATTGCCCTCACTTAAACTCTCAGAAATCCCTCAAGTAGGTACGACTATCTATAACAGGTGTACCCTTCAATATGAGTTGTACCCACCACTCGTAACCAAGGCCATCTCCCTTGGACTCAATACCTTCCAAGGTACGAATCACCCCAAACTATGTCGTATCCAAGTATACGACTAGTACCCTATAATCCGTACCCACAGAAAAATAGAATCCCAAGAGGATTGAACACTGACCACCATATGAGTCTATGGTACGACTCGTACCCTAGCTTAAGGCTCATGGTGAGCCACTCATACTCAGATCCAACTTAAGTTACCAAGCCTAGGACTAAGAAAAGTAACCAATAAACCCATCTCCCCCGATATGACTTATACCACCCAAGTCGTATCTATTCCAAAAACTAAATCCAACCCACCAACCAACACTGGTCAACATACGACTAACTCATACCACTCATATCCCAGTGTACGACTTATTTCCCCTAGTCGTGTCCTATCTAGAGATCAAAAATCTATGAAATTTTTCAAGGGATAGGAACCCATGATGTTTCAGTCTCCTCCACTAGGATTATTCATCCCAGAATGACAGATAAGGTAAGGTAACCACAATCACGATTCATTTGCATTATGATATATCAATCAAACTCTTAACCAATTAAGGAAACACATATGAAAAAATATTAATCTTTTATTTAACAAACTCAGAAAATAAAGATGTATTAAAGAACACATACCTTCCGCACGAATCCTAGGAACAAAAAATAGATACGGATACTTGGACTTCATGTCTTCCTCAGCTTCCCATGTAGCTTCTTCCACCTTTTGGTTCTACCATAGAACCTTAACTGAGGCCACATCCTTGGTCCAAAACCGTCAAACCTACCGATCCAGTACCTCAACTGGGACCTCTTCATAAGACAGAGAATCTGACATACCCAAGCCCTCCAAGGGAACCACCAAAGAAGGATCACCAAGACATTTCCTCAACATGGAGACATGAAATTTTGGATGAATGGAGCTCAAGCTAGAAGGCAACTCCAATTCATAAGCAACATTACCAACCCTCCACAAAGTCTCATTAGGACCAATAAACCAAGGATCGAGCTTTTCCTTCTTACTAAACCACATCACTCTGTTCATGGGAGATACCTTTAGGAACACCTTATCCCCAACCTCAAACTCCAAATCTCTATGCCTTAGATCCATAAAGGACTTTAGGCTAATTTGGAAACCCTTCAGCCTATCCTGAATCACCTTCACCTTTTCCATAGCCTGATAAACCAAATCCAGACCAAACATGTCTGCCTCACCTAGCTCAAACCATCTAATAGGAGATTTACACCTCCTACCACACAATGCCTCAAAAAGGGCCATACCAATACTAGAATGATAGCTATTTTTGTAAGCATACTCTACCAATGATAGATGCTCAATCCAATTGCCGCCATAATCAATCACACATGCCTAAAGCATATCCTCCAATGTTTGAATAGTCCTTTCCACTTGCCCATCCGTTTGAGAATGAAAAACTGTACTTAGACTCACCTTAGTAACCCATCCCTTCTAAAAAGATCGCCAAAAATGAGATGAAAACTGTGTACCACGATCAGATATAATCGAAATAGGTACCCTATGCATCTTTACAACCTCCTGAAGATACAACTTTGCATAATCCTCCACCAAAAAGGTAGTCCTCACTGGCAAAAAGTGAGCAGATTTCCTATCCTATCTAAGATGACCCAAATTAAATCGAATTGGTTTCCCAACCGAGGAAGACCAGTAATTGATCACCTTCTATTTCTAGTCGAGCAAATCAATTTCTTGATTCGACCCTTCAGGCCTTATGTGCTCAACTTTAACTTGATGACACACCATGCACTTGGCTACAAAATCAGCCACGTCCCTTTTCATACCATTCGACATATATATCTCTTTGAGGTCATGATACATCTTTTTGAAACCAAGATGAACAACATAGCGCGATTTATGCACCTCAGCCAAGATCTTTTGTCACAACCCATCGATTTCAGGAACATACAACCTCCTTTTATATCATAAAGTACTGTCACCACTGATCTTAAATATCATTTCCTCTTGCCCACCTACATCACTCTTGATTTTCATAAAGATATGATCTAGCACTTGCTACTCCTTAATCTCTGCACTGAGAGACGATCAAACCACTTTCTGTACAAACACACCACCATTCTCAGAATCCAAGAGACGAACTCTGAGATTAGCAAAGCAGTGAATATCCTTCACTAATTCCCACTTATCTTTATCCACATGAGCTAAACTCCCCATGTATAACCCGCTAAGATCATCAGCAAAAATATTAGCCTTACCTAGATGATAGTGGAGACTCATATCATAGTCTTTGAGAAGCTCCAACTATCTCCTCTGCCTGAGATTTAGCTCCTTTTGAGAGGACACATACTGCAGACTTTTATGATCAGAAAAGATGTCTACATGAACTCCATACAAATAATGCAGCCAGATTTTCAAAGCAAAGACCACCAACAACAACTTCAAATCATGAGTAGGATAATTACTCTTATGCACCTTCAATTGCCTGGAAGCATGAGTAATCGCCTTCTGTGTTGCATCAGAACACAATCAAGTCCCACCTGGGATGCATCACAATAAACCACAAACCCCTCATTACCTTCAGCAAATGTCAAAACCAAAACCGAAGTTAGCTTATCCTTAAGATTCTCAAAACTCCCTTCATACGCTTTTAACTAAGAAAATTTTACCTTTTTCTGAGTTAACTTAGTCAAATGAGAACTTATCAAAGAAAGTCATTCCATAAATCGCCTATAATACCCAGCTAAACCTAAGAAGTTCGGAATATCAGTTAGCATCATGGGTATAGGTCTACCTAAATACCATGTTCATCAAATCCATTGATGTCATTGGGCATTAGTTATGCCAACTGATATAACCAAGAATTCAAAGTACCCATACCGAGTATGAAAATCTATCTTAAGGATATCCTCCTCCCAAATTTTAAGTTGATGATACCCAAACTATAGTTCTATCTTATAAAAAACACTTGGCACTTTGTAACTGATCAAACAAGTCATCTATCCTTGGAAGAGGATATTTTTTATTGACTATTAGCTTATTCAACTACCAATAGTCAATGCACAACTAAAGAAAACCATCCTTCTTACGCACGAACAACACCGGTGCACCCCACGAGGATACATTAGGATGAATAAACACTTTATCCAGAATATTTTTAAGTTCTCCTTGAGTTTCCTCAACTCAACCGGAGCCATTATATAAGAAGGAATAGATATTAAACGAGAGTCCAGAACCAAATTAATACAAAAATCGACTTTCTTATCCAGAGAAACACCAGGAAGATCTTCCCAAAAAACCTCAGGAAACTTATTTACCACCAAAATTAAGTGAAAAGAAAGACCCTCTGAGTTAGAATCTTTAACTCAGACCAAGTGATAAGGACACCCTTTGGAGATTAATCTCCGAGCTCTAAGATAAGAAATAAACCTCCCCCTAGGATCTAGGGAACTATCCTCCCACTCTAAAACCAGTTTACCAGGGAACCTAAAGACAACCTTATGGGTCTGATATTCCAAGTATGCTAACAAGATTGTAACCAATCCATCCCCAGAATAACATCAAAATCCATCATATCCATCTCAAATAGATCTACATAGGTCTGCTTGCTACCAACAGTTACAACATACCCCTATAGAGTCTTTTAGCAATAACTAAGTCATCTACAAGGATAGAAATAGAAAAAAGATCCAAAACAACCTTAGGATAAAAAAACAAAACACACAGCCACATATAGGGTCACATAGGATAGAGTGGACGTTAGATCAAGCAGTCAATATATGTCACGAGAAAATAGTTTTAATGTACCTGTCATGACATCAAGAGATGCCTCAGATTCCTGCCGATATACAAGAGCATACAACCTATTCCGGCAAGTGCCGGTACCATAAGTAGGAGCAGATGCAGAAGCAGCACCACTACGTCCAGGAGCATAAAATTAAGCATCCGAAGCTCTGACCACTCTCAAAGCACCCTTACCAATCAGCTAGTTTCTTAGCATATGGCCTAGCTGGCCATATTAAAAACATTTTTCCCTCCTTTCATCAAAAAAGACCCCAATAAAAACGACCATATAAACTTCAAAGAGGACATGAATAGGCCGACTATACCTCACTTTCCTGAGATTAGGCACCCTGTGCCCAAAAATTACCACCACCTTGCTGACGTCTGTCACCCGACTGCTTTGGGTAAGGATTGCTAGCAGTAGAGAAGGAACCAGAACTCCTCCACTATTTCTTTGACCATTTTCTGCCATCCCAACCACCCTGATATTGAGCACTACCCTGCTCAGATAACCTACTCCTCTTACCCTGCCTTTCCCCAAACTCTGCCAGTTTTCTCTTTTTATCCTTCACCTGTTGCATGTGAACAACCAATCTCAAAATATCTATATCCTTATTCAGCAAATTAGTCTTTCTTTTAAGGATCAAATCTCGAGATAGCCCAGAAGTGAACTTTCTCATCCTCTCCCTCATATCATCCACCAAATTTGAAGCATACCTTGACAACTGATAGGATTTAAAGGCGTATTCCTTGACAGACATTCTTCCCTACTTAAGATTCACAAACTCCTCCATCTTTACTTCCCTTATTTCCTAAGGGAAAAGAGATCCAAGAAGGCATTAGAAAAGGCCTCCTACAAAGATAGCTCCTTTATATTACCAATATCCCTATCCCACTTCTCCTACTATTAGTATGCAATATCTTTGAGCTGATAAGCTAAAAAGTTTACCTCCTCAACATTATTGGCCTGCATTACTCTAAATATCGTCTCTATTTTATCGAAAAAGCCCTAAGGATCCTCTTCCACCTTCACACTTGTAAAAGTAGGAGGATTCATTTTCATGAACTGGCCAACACTTATGGCCTCAGTAGATAAAACACCAAAGGAATCCCACTAAGCCTGAGCAGCAACCAACTGAGCAATAGTATGAATCGACTTACGAAATTCTGCTTTAGTCACCTCACCTTGAAGAGGACTAGTAGGAACTAGAGAAACTCCAGAACAATAAGGGATAGGACCCTAAGATCGAGTGTGAACTCCTTGTGTAGGACGTACTCTATCAGTATTATCCCCGAATAGGATAGAAGGATTTCCTTATGTTCCAAATCGATGAGGAATGATCAAAAAAGTAAACAAACAAGGATTAGAGAAAATTTTAGGACTTAGACTCCAAGCTTTAAAATAGAATACCAAGAAATAAAACATTCTTGAATGCCCTGTGGCCTCTTTCTTATGAGTGTGGCACGCTACACATCCCTAAATGATACTCTACTAGACATAACTTTGTGGACTCCCAATTGGTCATAAACCTAAAAATCTGATACCAACTTGACACGATCTGACCCGAGGCCTTTAGTAATGGGCATCCCAAGTCCAACCGGGACCAGAGACACCCCTGTCACCCAACCCAACCTTCAATCACCTGCCTTGAGTTGGCTCAATTTTAAGTAGATAGACTATCCAATTTACAAAATATGGGATAAGTCTATTACTGAGACCAACCCAACAAAGTCAAACCGTCCAAACCCAACCAATAGTCAAACCAAGCAAACCATTACCATATGAGTTCCATAATAATTATATATACTACCAAAATAAAAGAGAATAGAACAATCACTAATACCATTAACTATTATCAGCCCCAATACCAATGCTAATACTAAGGCTGATACCCCTACAGATCCCCCTATCCCAACCTATAGTAGTTCCACAAAACCCTCTAACCAAAAGAATACTAAAATCTGATTGGGACATGCCCCCCAACCATAGCCAAAATAATATCCATAAGTAAAACAAATTATAAAATAACATCCATGAAATGGAGCCTTTTGGAAAAATAGAAGCTCACCACTTCAATCCAGTAGTATATCCTAAATATACGATAGCTAAGTAGGAAGAGTAGAATGACTAATTCCTACATTGGTGGGGATATCCGCCCAAAGATAGGTTAGCGGGTGAATGCTAGCATGAACTCAGGGTAAGGAAAAAATAATGCCAACTAGTAAAACCAAGTAAACCAACCATAAGCATACAAACCATACATATACACACACACATATCTATATATTTATAAATATATAACCATGCCGGGAAAAGAAATTGAGTTTAACATGCATTTAAAACCATTAACCTGGGTATGCAAAGCTTAACAGTCCTGTACCACCCAAGGGCTATATGGGTCCAGTGTAACCCCCTGAATCAGCCCCGATGCGTATAACGATATGAACTGAAGATACCATATGAGTAAGGGATTCCCAAGTACCCTCACCCTCTATGATACATATGTACAATATACTTAGAGAATTCTGGCATACCTCATAGTATCACAAAAAGGTCGCCATACCCTACCCCTCACATCGGCAAACATGAGTTTCTAGTGTTCATTCATGAAACTTCCACTTTCACGGTTAGCTATCACACCTCGCCATTACCTAATTAAAACCATTTCCAACCAATCCATTATTCTATCTATTATTTACAAAGGATATGAGTAGTGGTATCATCATACCGACTATAATTTGCAATTATTGTCCTTAGGCAAACCTTTTAAGGTAAAGGGTTTACCGTGTACCCATTTACCAAATTAACTTGGGGGAGTCCTATGTACCCCATAAGTTGTTCATTAACATGTTTACTTGGAAAATTCCATTGTACCCTAAAAGGAGTTCAGTTAACCATAACCGTGACCACCAAACCATTCCATTTAAAACCATCCAAGCTATTTAACCATTTACGGTTCCATTACCAAGTTTAATCCATGCATAAGTTCCATTAAAATCTAATAATATAGTGAAAACATTCCCACAGTTATTTTATTAAACACATTGGGGCATAGTATTTCCAAAACCAAAGCCCATTACTAAATAATCATTCCCGTGAAACCAATTATCCAAAACCACAATTAAAACATGTAAAAGAATAATTAAAACATGGGAAAACCATAACCAAGCATTTATAACCAAATCCCCTAAATTATATTTGAAAATCCAAAACCATACAATAATCAAACCATGAAAACATTGTATAAAACCATGCCTTTAGTTGAAACTAACAGTGAGGAAAGAGAACATGCCTTAAACCAAGAAGATAATGGAGAGAAATCACAAACACAAGCCCAAAATTAATCCTTTAGATGAAACTCTAGATTTCCCTTACCTAAAAGCTTTAAAGAGAATTGTAGGGTGTTTAAGAGAAGATTCTAAGTATTAATGAATAGAATAATAGGGAGAACAACCTCCCAATAGGAATATAGGTCGTGGGGCCTTATTAGGTTAAGTGGGAAAATGTCTAGATTACCCTTACTTAAACTCGCAAATATCCCATTAGGTGGGTACGACTATCCATACTAGTCGTACCATTCAATACGAGTGGTACCCACTATTCTTACTCAAGGATATCTCCCTTAAATCCAATATTATCAATGGTATGACTTACCCCAAACCATGTTATATCCAAGCATACGACTAGTATCCATGATTCGTACCCCTGGCGAAATAGAATCCCAAGAGGATTGAACACTGACTACCATACGAGTCCATGGTACGACTCGTACCCTAGCTCATGGCTCATGTTGAGCCACTCGTACTTATGTCAAACTTAAGTTACCAAGCCTAAGACTAAGTGAAGTAACCAAACAACTAGTATCTACTGATACAACCTGTACCACCCAAGTTAAATCTATTCCAGAAACAAAATCCAACCCTCTAACCAATACTGGTCAATATACGACTAACCCATACCACTTATATCCCAGTGTATAAGTCATTTCCCCTAGTCATATCCTATCCAAAGACCATAAATCTAGGAAATTTTCCAAGGGCTAGGAACCCAAGGTGTTTCATACCACCTTGCTCTTAATTTGCTTGAGCGGATCCAAAGAAGATAGAGAGCAGATGGAGTACAGATGCAAATCAAATCTAGAGTAGATACCAAGCAAATAGGCTCTTTTTTCACATTTGACCTCTTGTTGACTTGAACGACTTGATCATCTTTATTTTTCAACCTTTACCTACATAAATGAGCATTATGTATGTGATTAACATCAACTCTATGGAAAATCATGATAATTTAATCTTAAAAAAGTTCTAGCAAATCATCAAATTAATGACTTATCATACCCCCTAAACTTGAACTATTGGTTGTCCTCAAGCAATTGAGAATAATTCATGATAGGGTATTTAACTTAAATCCACCCAAAAAAGATATTCTAAAGAACTAAATCAATAAAGCTCTACAAAGACAACCCAAACATGTCAAGGCAATAAGTAAATCAAATATTTTTTAGAGTAAGACTTCACCTGTTACCCCAAAGTATTGATGTCGCTCACATGAAAGAAATAGCTCCATACACAAAAGAAATTTTAATTATTAAAGGAGCTCAAATAATGAAAGAATTCACACTCACTATTAAAAATAAATTCAAGTACAACGAGTAGAACCATAGGCTTTCCCTTTTGTTTTTTGCCACTAATGTAGACTTACCTAGTTTGGAATCACCAAGGTCTTGTGGGTCTAGATGAAGGCTTAAGGTGAGGGAAGGAATATATATGGATCAAGTCACTAAAGACCTCCTTCAATGAAATCGCTTATCACCTTCTACCCCATAGTTTTCAAACTATCCACCTTATTCTCCTTCAAACTATTTCTTTTGTTTTGCTTAACCCTTAGCTTAGCAAATACCAAGAAAATCCAACCCAATATTTTCTTTCTTCACTTATTTGACTTTTTTAAGAGATTTTCTAACTTAAGATCTTCTTAGCCCCTCATTTTTCTTATTTCTCTTCACATTCTATGGGCTAGGCTATACGATTTTATCATCAAGTATATCTCTTGTCTCTTAATCATGTGATTTAACAACCTTGTATATACTTTTTCTTGGTTCATCTTAGCATATCACCTTATTACCCCTGACTTGGAGTTTGAACCACCCTTGCATTATTCTCCTAAATAAATAAACCCCACAAAACATAAACTTTTACCTGTATTTCATTATTTAGAATCATATGATGTATCAAAGGAGGTTAAGTGCCAAAAAGGAAGATTTTCATTATTTAGAAATGACCTTGGGTCATCCTCCAAACCAAGCTTGCCAAGGATTTCTCTTTGAATACATTCAAGGAAAGCTATAGACTACACATATGTATAAGAATAATGCAAAAGTCTTACCACACATGGCATCATACTCATAGAGCAAAAAGTTAGTATCCCAACCAATTTGAGAAATTTGAGCTTAATAAGTTACTCCGAGTCAAAAACCTATCCTTCTAAAGAGAGAGAAGAAAATTAAATTTAATGGTCTCACTGAAGAGAGAGCTTACAAACATACTTGTTCTTTTTCAAAAAGATAACTAAATTTTTTGATTTTTTTCCTCAAAATCATGTCATTTCTCGCCTATGATATTTTGAAAGTATTTTTGAACTTTTGCCTATTACTAATAAATTCAAATGATTAGATACTTCACCAAAGGATGTTTCCTTATCATCCATCATGGGTGAACTACTACGCAGTTAAACAAAGAAACCAAATTAAAATTTAAAAAAGGATTAAAATAAAGAGAAAACCAAAAGTTTTTCTCCTTTGGAAAGAATTGAGTTTTGAAGAAAACCCTTGGAGTTTGTTGACACGTATATACCAAAGGTGACAAGAATAGTATGCATAGAATCACCCAAAATACACCATCAACACCAATAAAACCATAATTAGTTATCACATTAATAATGAGCACATGAAACAAGCCCGACAAGGGCAATATTGGACATCATTATCCAAATGCCCAAGAAGGCTCAACCCAAAGCAATGTCGATAATAAAGAAAAGCCCTAAAAAGGATAAAGTAAAACAATCCCTCTAAAAGTAAATAAACATAACAAAATATAAAAGCTTTATAAATATCAAAATGATAAAATGAATATGTTTATGCAATCTATCCAATCAAATGTCATCAAATGAAATAATAGGTATAGACCATCAAATGAAACATAAAGATGCCCCACCCTTATTAAAAGCCATTGTATTTTCCTCAATGCAAAAATTAAAAAAAAGTAGAGAAGGGTTACAACTCCCTATGCCCCATAAGGCGCACGAGTTTATTTTGATGAATGGTTGTACTATCTCAATTGGAACCTCATTAGACTGGACTCGTCTCATAGAGTCCACTGCAAAGGGTAACTCATTATCATGTCGAATGCTAGAACTAGCCCCAATAATCCATGCATGCTCATCATCCCTGGCTAGTTATTTGACATGCTCAACCTATTGGGCTTTATTAACCCCTTCTATAAGATCAACTCGGACTTATCATTAATATGCTCATGACCCTTTCAAAAAAAATCTTCAAATGGGATTGCTAGGAAAGATGTCTTTGGAGGAAAATCAATCTTTGTCTCACCAAGACCGAAATAGGGTTGTTTGAAGTAAAACTCCACTCACAAACTATAAAGGTCTACCTTTAAAGATGCCACCCCCTCATAATCCCCTCTGGCCTTGAATGTGGCCACTCTCTTCTCTAACATTGATATGAGGGCACGTAGAGATACAAAAGTTTCCTGAATAAACTGGGGTATTTCGGCCACTAATTGGGTAAGAGTAGCATTATTTGCCAAAGTCATGGAAGCAACTTTGGCGAATGTAACTATGGAAGATCATGTTGGTATGATGATTGATGATAAAGGAGTATCGGTAGAATTATGATAAGTCTTAGAATCAAGTGTAGAATCTTAAGAGACCTCCACTCCCTCTAATCTTGAAAAGCCTTCCTCACCTGAGTCTACTAAAACCAAATTTTTCTCTTAATTCTTGTAGGGTTACCCTTCTCCTTGCAATATGTGATGTTAATAATTTTGGTGCATATAACCCATCAATCAATATTATAGAGTAGTGGGACTTTGAACGTAAGTCAAAGCATAGATATGAGATTTGAAAAGGGAAATAAAGTGCCTGATTGCCTTGACCTTAACTTTATTATCTCCAGTATTAACTCTCCTGGATTAATCAAAACTTTATCCATGATGCAACTAACAATAATTGCCCTATTAATCATGACATATTGGTCATTTATTGGGGGAATTAGGCAATTACAAAAAAATTCAAGCCAATGTTTAGCTTGAACCAAAATTTCTTTCTCTTAATTTGACCCACACCATTATCCCTTGGATAAAGTACCTTAGCAATCACACTAGAAAGCCATGGGAAACCCACTAGATATTATCCTCTTGCATTCCACTATGAAATTTACTTCAGAACCAAAATATATTTTATTAATCTCCGAGATCGTGCAAGAGACGTCCACACCTCAAACTAGTACACTCGAGAGACAAGGTTGTTCGGCAATTGGCATCTTGTACTTTTGTTCATTGTGCTGAATAAGAAAGGAAGCATAGAGTTCCCAAAAATATTTTGGGACATAGCATAGTGGATGAGAATAAGGTGCCATATATGCGAGGACCTCCCATACCCGGTCTTTAACTTTGGTAATAATTGTGAGGAAATGGTCTCAACTCTTTTCATGCTAAATACCTTCTCAGGATTGAATCCCCAAGTGGTCACCTAATCGTTATATAATTCCTCCACACCTTATTTGCTAAATCAAATTTGATCCTCTTCCTTTCCAACCATCCGTGTATGTTCTATGATGGATTGGACATTTGGGACTTGTCGGAGACTTTTGGAGGCTAGTGGAAGTAACTTTCACTTTACCCTTATCTGGAACATTACACTTCCTAGTATTTCGTGGAAAGTTTTTCCTCGGAGACATACCTATAAGAAAGGAAAGAACAAACCCAAAAAAAAAGATGAATGGAAAACATATTTTTGGAATTTGTATATATTAAGAAAGACAATAAAGTTAAAAAAAATTATGGTGGATGGAAGGTAACTTCATCATTACAACGCATGGGAATCTTTCATTATAATACTAAATCATTTGAACTCTTCATTGTTACAAATTCTTCATGTTTTATCATACTAACTCATAGAACATCCATAGACCTCAATGAGAACAATAATGACCTAATACCCTTAAGAATGGCATCACCCTGACCAACAAAAATCATGGATGTCATATTTCTTAACAAACTCTTTTGATCAATAACTACCGATTATTCAACTTTTAGTACCAATTAGACTCAAAATTATGCATAAAGAATAATCACATTATGCCCTAAGGAAGATTACACTAACCATTACAAGCATTCCAGGAATTCCTCTCTTATTGTTGTTTCAACAAATATATGGATTACATGCTAACTAAGAGCTTGGAGAAAGAGAATAGAAGCATATGTGAGCAAGCCCATTTCACCTAATTATCTCCAAACACACCCATGCTGCTCATACTATAGTACTTGATCCACCCACCACACAAATAAGACAAGAAAGGTTAAATGGATATTTTATTGAATGCATGTTGCACTCATTTCAATTAAGTCAGTATTCCTAATTAAATAAGTGAAACAAGGCACCCATGACAAAATAATGACTCCAACAAGAATAGATCATCCAAATAATCTTACACAAATCAAATTCAAATGACCAAGCATTATGGGTTACGAAGCATTATTTCTACTTTTAAGAGACTTCAAAAGTTAAACCATAAAATAGCATACCTTTAGCTTGATTGAAGAGAGTAAAAATGAAATAAGTGTCCAATTTAAATATTAGGAGCTTAATTTTTGTTACAAGAAGTGGAAATTTTGAAGTGAGTTTGAAGAATTTTGAACCTATGAAGAAAGAGAAAATTTTGAGTTGAAGAAGAATAACAAATGTTTAGGAGGGAATTGTAATGAAAAAATTTACAAGTTTTAAGTGAATTTGGTCCATTTTAAGTAGTTAAAGTGAATTTAGGCTGACTGGGTTGGGCTAGCCTAATAAAATTCGACCCAATTTTGTCAACAAAAAAAAATATTTGCTATGGCTTAATTTTGCTCCCTACTTTACCCATAGTTGTGCACGCAGGTCCTTGGCAGCCCAAACTAGTGACTTTGTGTCTCAAATGTGTTGGACCCACACCTGTACTTCTTAAGAAAGTCCAATGCAGGTCCTAATTGATTATGCTGGTGATTTTTATTCAGTTTTCCATCCTAGTAGCGCCTGGTCCGCGCGCGGACTACTCCAGTATTCCAGTGCAGGACCAAGAAGTATGCTTCAGTTATTTGGCTTCAACTTGGAGTTGTTCCTGATTTGCTCAATAAGGTCCAGCATAGGTCAATACAACATGTTTTAGGTATTATTTTGATGTCTTATTAGTTGAGCTATGTCTAATTCATGTATGACCTACATTTGGCCTGCTCAACCAAGTCTAGTGCAGGTCTAAGCAGTGTACCTTATGAATTTTGTGCTCAAAATTTTAGGCTCGGGGTATAGTTTTGAGCCCCCAAACCTACCCTCACATATCCCAATCTTGCAATAGTATTTGCAACACCCAAAACCAAAGTAAAATTTAGTATAAAAACATTAGTAAACATCAAGAAATAAACCTTGGGTTGACTCCCAAGAATCACCTTAGCTATAGTCGTGGTACTATATCAATTGATCATTATTTTAAATCTTTGAGGAGAAACGACCCAACCTTAGCCGCTCTGGGTCGACCAGTGGTAATGCTTCAACCTTTGTCCATTTACCTCAAATCACTTCTTTCTATGGTCTTCCAACTCAATAGATCTACTAGGATAAACATTAGAGACCACAAACAGACCCGACCACTTTGATTTAAGCTTACCCACAAAGAGTTTTAATCTATAATTGAAAATAGCACATCATCACCCTCATAAACTCTCGTTTTAAGATTTTAGCATCATTCCACCTCTTCATCTTTTCCTTGTACAACATAGTCTGTCATCAAGAAAAATATCACCAATCTCACCCAACTTTTCATGATTGGATTCAAGGAAGGAAAGGTGGTCATCTACTTTATTTTCACAACCCTTTTGGTATTTTACTTCAAAATCAAATTCTTGCAAGAGAAATATCCACCTAATCAAATAAGGTTTTGCCTCTTTCTTTGTCATAATATATCTAAGAGTTGCATGGTCCAAGTGTAAAACCATTTTTGTACCCAACAAATAGGCCCAAAATTTATCAAAAGCATATACCACTACTAGAAACTCTTGTTCTGTGACCATATAGTTACGTTGGGCAGTGTTTAGTTATTTGCTTGCATAGTAGCTCCGGTGAAACATATTCTCCTTTCTTTGGACCAACACTGCACCTAAAGTCACTCTACTCACATCACATATTATTTCAAAAGGCAAGGACCAATCCAAAGCTACTATGATAGGATCCGACATAAGGAGCTCCTTGAGATAATTAAAATCCTTTAGAAAATCATCATCAAATTGAAACTTCACCTCCTTTTCAAGGAGTTTGCATAAAGGATGAGAAATATTTAAGAAATCCTTAATGAAATGCCTATAGAACTCGGCATGACCAAGAAAACTTCTAACACCGCTCACGAAGATAGGTGGAGGTAACTTAGCAATCACTTTAACTTTTGGTTAATAGACTTAGATGCATTTTCTTGAAATTTTGTGACCTAGTACAATGCCTTCCTTGATGATAAAGTGGCAATTTTTCTAATTCAAAACAAGATCAGTCTCCACACACCATTCTAGGACTTTACTTAAGTGATCAAGGAAGAAATCAAACGAATCTCCAACAACAGAGAAGTCATCTATGAAAACCTCCATGGTATCCTCTTTCATATCAGAAAAATGGACAACATACATTATTGAAACATTGTCGATGTATTGCATAGCCTAAAGGTCATGCATTTAAAGGAAAAGATTCCATAGGCACAAGTGAAACTGGTTTTTTCTTGGCCTTCCAATGTGATAAAAATTTGATTATAACTCGAATACCCATCAAGGAAGCAATACCATCCTCGTTGAGCTAGTCAATCCAGCATTTGATCCATAAAAGGCATAGAAAAGTGATCTTTATTAGTCTAAGAGTTCAATTGATGATAGTCCATACATACCACCAAACCCATGACCAAACAAACTGCCACAAGATCATTATTCGTATTTAGGACTACTGTCATGCCACCCTTTTGGGAATACATTAGATCAGACTCACCCATGTACTAGTAGAAATTAGGTTGACAACACCCACATCAAGCCATTTGATAATTTCCTTCTTGACGCATTCTTGAATTAGTGGATTGTCTTCTTTGGTGTTCTACACTAGGAACATAATTGACCTCTAATTTGATCTTATGAGAAAAAATTCCAGGATCAATGCCTATGATGTCCACTATAGTCCACCCAATAGCACGAATGTACCTTTTTATAATAACTTTCAAGGCATCCACTTGAAAAAGATATAGATCACCCATAATAATTAGATAAGTATTATTCTCCCAAAAGAAGACATACTGGAGATGTGAAGGCAACGACTTAAGCATAAGTTGAGGCGTCTTAATAATAGAAGGTTTGGCGGATGGACTCCCTCAATTTTAAAAATCAAGATCCAATTTAATCAGGTTCTTGGTATATAACCCAAGACCTATTAATGAATAAACTACCTCATCAAATTCTTCAATCATATCACTCCCCATATTCTATGATACACCCACCAAGGGGTCATCCATAAAATCTGCCTCCATGGTGTTAGTCACCTCATCATCAATCATATTAATCACTAAAACAACTTTTAAATCCATAGGTTGTTTCATAGACTTACAAACATTGAAGGAGACTTCTTCATTATTCCCCCAAAACTTCAATTCACCATATTCAACATCAACTAAGGCGCTTTTGGTGGCCATGAATGGCCTACCAAGAAAGATTGGACCTCGTGTTAAATTTCGTAATCAAGAATAAAAAAATCAGTTGGAAAGATGAATAAGTAAACTTTCATAAAAACATCATACAATACACCCAGAAGCTTTTTGATTGAGCAATCGGCCATTAAAATCCTCATTGTAGATAGTGTGGGGACACCCAAACCTAACTTTTGAAACATGGAAAATGAAATCAAATTAATGTTTTTCCCAAGATCACATAATGTTTTTCCCTACTTGTGCACCCTAATAGTGCAAGAAATAGTGAATACACCCAGGTCTTCCTTCTTTGCCACTATTGTGCTAGACATTATAGCACTAAAATTATCAAGTACCTCTATAGTTTCAACATCCATGACTTGTTTCTTTGTAACCAACTCATTCATGAATTTAGTGTACCCAATCATATCTTATAAAGATTCTAAAAAAGGAATATCCATAGCTATGTTTCTAAATCATGCAAAAAAAATTGAACTTGCTGTTATCTTCCTTCTTCTTGAACCTTTTTGGGAATGGGGGAGGAATTTTGATTTGTGAAAAAGGAACAACTAGAGTTTTATATGGTTTTGGAGCATTACTTTTAACCTTTTTTTAACTACCTTTGGCTTTTCAACAATTGACTCATTGGTCTTTGGAACCGCATCATTTGACTTCTCTAGCTGCTTCGTCTTTTCATTGACTTGTTTATTACTTCCTATTTAATTAGGGTCTTCATAAACTTCAACAACATATTTAACAGGAGTCCAACCACTCCTAGTTACAATGGCCATGACATGAGCATCATTCTTAGGATTAGTAACCTTGTCACTAGGCAATCCATCATTTGGCCATTAATTAAGTTGATTCGATATTTGGACCAATTGAATTTCAAGTTTCAAGATAGAGAATGAAAGAGATGTCACTATTTGATTGAGTTGAAAAAAACTAATTTCCATCTCTCCTAACATCTCATTGATTCCCTCATCACCCATTAAGAGACGACCAAGGGTATCTTTATTTTTGAACTTCTCTGGATCAATGGAACTTGATTCATTGGCCTTAACCCTATTATGAGAAGGAAAATATTGGTCATAATATCTATTATACATATCCAACCCTGGTCTCTATCATGCCAGTCTCCATTATGATCTCTTTTTTTCCAACCTTGATTCCCACCCTGCCTTTGATAGGTAGGGCGAGAACCTCCTAATTAGTTCGACAAGAATTGAATTTCTTTATTAAAAGACTCTGCTTCTTTATCATCATAAGCTTTAACATCTTAGAAACAACAACGTTGACCTCTTTATAAGGAGCTCAAATTATATATTTGGTGAGAAGGTCAAGTTATGTCATTACTTTAGCCATGTTCTCATCTCTTTCCTCATTCATTCTCCTTTGATCTTGGATTACAAAAGATGTGGCCACCTTGATATTTTTGTGTGCCAACCTCTACTTTTCTTGGTCATATGATCTAACAAAGTCGCTGAAACACCATTAATTTTTTTTGCAACAGATCCAACGGCCATATTATCTGCTACCGTCTTATTTAATTGATCCAATTCCTTATGAAAGATTTGAAGAAGCATTTTATCTGGAACCTCATGATTTGGGCATTACATTATCTTATTATTATATCATTGCCAAGCTTTATATAAAGGTTTGCCATTAAGTTGGCAAAAATTTATGATGTCATCCTTTGGTTGCATCATTCGAGAAAGAGGAAAGTACCAATCCAAGAAAACTTTTATGAGATCAACACATGAAGTTATAGATCCTACGCATGAAGACCACAACCATAAGACTATTTCTCCTATTAAATAGAGTAGGAGATAATGCAAATGGATTGATTCTTGAGATATATGGGCTATGTCAAATGGAGAACACACATCATTGAAATTCATGAAGTGTAGATTGGCATTATGAGGTCATTGTCAAATTATAGTAACCCAACAAAGGTTGGGGTCGATACCACAGGGAAAAGGTCAAATGTATCTTGCAAATTTGTTGAAGTAGCTAAAGATGTAGGAAAATTAACTAGGGATTATTATGAAAATAGTAAAGTAGCAACACATCTTGAACGCTTTAGTTGAAATCAATCTGAGATGAATGTTAGGATAGTATCCCCCTAGCTTCCTAACTCTGTAGACTTATCGTGCTCAATCTGACTACTCAATCCAATGCATGTAGAATTTGACAATATAGGTATCACCAACCATTTTGTGAATTCCTTGGTAAATTTCACTCTTTACCTATGAGTCTCATAGTGTCTCCTTACTAACCCTTGTCTTTGATCATAGTTCAATTATCTCAATTTGGGTGTCAAGTTGATTTGACAAGGGTTGGTAGGCTCAAATTATTGTCGTAACCTTGTTTTCCCAATATTGACCTATCTTGTCAGGATGATCTCTAATACAGGCAAGTCCTTAACTTCTACAGCAGTTAAGAAATCATACAAACTAAAGAAGATCACAATACATGCACAAAGACTAATTTAGAACGACCTCACACTTTCTCTACTTTATTTTTTAGCCAGGGTAGTTAGGTGGTTTAGCTGAGTATAGTTGCAAGAAGATCTATGGAATTCAATAAATAAATCATAGGATGAATCTCAGATAAATTGAAGAATAAAAATCAAATTCTAAAATTAATAAACAATTAAGAAATCAAGACCAATAGATCCCAATATCAAAAGTCCAATCTTAAAACCAATATATGTTTGTCAATGTATAAAGTGCATAAATTATTAGAAATATATCCAAAGATTATTTATAGAGTCTCAAATTACATATAAAACCTAACCAAAAAAATTGGAAAATAAGGCCAGCAGTGGCTACGCCTAAGGAAATGAGTCGTATGGACTAACGATGACTCATTAACAGCGTCCGTTGTCTCCAGTCTATGCTTAGTGAAAGACCCATCACAAGACCCTATGAGCCATTGTATAGACTTTGAAACACTTAGACTTTGAACCATTGAAAGAACTCTCCATTTGATCACACTACAATTGGTATGACTACGGGCACGAGTCGTACCCATAGGAGATAAGTCGTATCCTAGGAAGTGTGGTGAGGGTTACTCAATATCCTAGGTATGAGTGAACCCCTATGATACTGCCAAATTACAACTCTCTTATGAGAGAGTAAGCGGTCGCTGACAAATATAGAAACCCAACTGGGTTGGGTGTCGAATCCT
This sequence comes from Capsicum baccatum var. pendulum, assembly GCA_030864225.1. NCBI lineage: Eukaryota > Viridiplantae > Streptophyta > Magnoliopsida > Solanales > Solanaceae > Capsicum > Capsicum baccatum. The sequence goes on along the minus strand of CM061557.1, from coordinate 169,362,250 downwards.
ATAGGGAATACCATGTTCACTAAGTATTATGATTGTTATTAGACTGTTGATCTAAGGATCCAAAATAAAAAAGGGGTTTGGAAACGTTAGCAGTGCTCTTTTGTATTTGTGTTACACAAAATTCCAGCTACTGAGAGTGAATGTAGATGTAATTCCAATGAGAATAAATTAACAAGAGTTATGCTAAACAAGATATTCAAACAATTAGGGTTGTGAGGTTGTGTTCGAATTCTTACTTATGTATCCAATTTGCAAGAATTATTGAATTCTAAAGATTACCCAGGTGTTTCTCATCCTAATGCGTATTTCACCCTTTACTTCTCTCAAACTTAAAGGGCTCATGCATTATTCAATAAAACTCTCATAAGGGTTGATCCTGTTAAGGCATCAATCCGTTAATCCCAAAGGGCATACCTATGGAGTTTATATGAAACACTTCTTTTCCCAACATCCACTTTCTTGTCAGACAAGTGGAGTCTATGGGCTCACTTCTCAAGTTTGCAACCAAGATATGTCATTAAAATGAAGAAAGATTCATGCAATTTAGATAGATGTTAGAAAACAAACTCATTCACAACCCCAAAGTAGTTCTCTATATCAAGGCTCCCATAACCCTAGTTATGGGAGTTTAGCTACTCATCTCCATATCAGAAATCAAAGTTATATTGATGTTCATAAATAACTTCAGAAGAGTACTTACAAAAGTCATAATATTGATCTTCTCAATCTTCGATGGAAAATATGAAAACTAATAATCAACTCTCAATCTCTAGGTTTAAATCTAAATGAAAAGTAGTACAAAGCTCTGAACAAAGGAGAAAGTATGAAACTGAAGACAAAAGATATAGAATAACCCTAATACTTGGTATTTATTTGATTCCAGAACTGGGGTTTTAAAATTCAAACTTATATTCTCTATGTTTTGGTCAAAGGGTCAAGCGATGGTCCGTCGTAGGTCCGATGGTTCATCGCCTGCATCATCACAGGGTGTCCAATGACTCCATACTCTACTTTTGGGCGATGATCCATTACATGTCCGACTTTCCATCACCTGCGCCATCGTAGGGTGTCTAATGACTCTATGTTCTGCTTCTGGATGACGGGTAGTGCGACAGCTAATCGCAAGGTCAACGGTTCATCACCTGTGTCATCGCAAGACTTCCAATGATTGTTCCTTATTTATTATGGCAATGGTTCACACCGATGGTTTATCGCAGGGCCGATGGTCTATCGCCTAGACCGTCACAGGCTATCCAGAGTCTATGTCTTCTATTTTTTATGGACGATTTAGACCGATAGATCGTCGCAAGGTTGACGGTCTGTTGCATGAGCCGTCGCTGCTCTATTTGCCTTTGTTTTGCTCAGATTGTCTAATTTATCCTTCACATTCAGTCCTTACCCTGAAAAAAACTAAAATACCATGTTAAATACAACCATGGTTGCTTGAAAACACACAATTATCCTAAGGAAAAGGCCTAAAATATTCTGTCAAAAGCCAGAACATCAAACACCCTCAACTTAAGGTAATTGCTTGTCCTCAAGCAACTTAACACCGGGATACATATGAACAGCATCATGATGGGTAGTTCACAGTAAAACCAACACAATCATACAATCATTCCACTACCCATTTAGTTATGCCATTTCAACACACATGGATCTACTATTGGTATTAACTACTAATCAACACATTTATAGCTACAAATACAACACCCCAAAGAACTAAATAGAACAGATAAAACTCAAGATGCTCTCACATCCAAAGAAGTCCACCTCACATCACACAGTTAAATCATAAACAAAACTAAGCTTCTCACTCTTTGAAAAGAAGTTGCCAACATAGTGTACACCTATAAACTTGCCCTTATCATCTAATGTTCTCTTATGATTGACTCGCTAAAATCAAGTAGGACTTGCTAAGGGTTGTAATGAGGTTTTAGGCTCGATGAAGGTTATTCATTTAGGTAAGTGACTTAAAGTATAAGAATTTCACTCTTTTTACCCTCTTTGATAGTTACATACCAGAATTAAGGACCCTCTCATTCAATCACAGTTTTCTTCAGCGCTCTTGTCATAACCCAATTTTTTTAGAGAGACACAACATCATCCGCCCTCAACTTATGCTGATGCAAAATATTAAGGTTCACAATATCAATTTAGATTGCTAACTAGACCAGGGTCGGATGCTACTCTTCACATTACTTTCAAATCAACCTCTTAGGCTACTAACAATCTAGCAGTAGACATCCTCAACTTAGGCAATTTTCCTAAGTTAAAGTGCACAATGTCCACAATTGGACCAGGGCCAAAGATAAATGCTTAACACCTTCTAGAGAGTAAATCAAACTTATTTAGACAGAAAAACACTACCACAGCTCGAAAGGGTTGACAAAGGGAACACAATGTTTTTGGTGGGTAAATCAGTTAGCTAAGTGGACTAACAATACAAGAAGGCCTACTATCCTCTCTTATTGAATCAAAACACATGACAACATTTGATGAACCGGGGAAGTTCTAGGTGTAACGCTTATGTAAGAACTACACAAATACTCACCCACACAGGCACTGAGTCAATTTCTATCCTACTAATTTCTGGGATCTCGATCACATAGCTAGGCCTTACTTTATTACTAACTTCTAATGCCATTAACAGAGTCACACATGGTTGCATAACACTTTGCCACTTGAAAAGAGGAATTAATTATACGAAAAATGAAAAACATAATTTTTGCCACCAAAAGTTGACATCGAAATATGTACAATAAGGTGCCAATAGGAATGGAACTTTTATTTTATGCAACCATATTACCAACCAAACATGAAACTGAAAATTTAACAACCAGAATATTAAAATGAAAAATTAACACTTAGATATGCTGATAATATTGTCAACACAGCCCCCCAACAAGCACATCCGCCCCATACAAAAAATACATTGTCCTCAAATGAATAAAATTATAAGTACAAAGGATGGGAAAATACTTGTTGCACCTTTTATTCAATCTGAGGCATCAGTGAAGTGTGGGGAGGTGTCAGAATCCTCACCAGGTGTAATGTTGACTAATATGGTGGTGGGAGTACTCAAAATCTCTCCCTCCAGAGTCGGAGGTAGCACATCTCTAACAAGGTCTGAAATTTGCCCCCAATTAGGGTCGAACTAGTGGATACTCCAGCTGCTTCATCTTGAAGCCTTTTCTACTGCTTCTCTGCCCCTCTCCTTGACTTCTTTACTACCCACCACATCTGGTAATCTTTGAATTATTCAGGTGACATAGCTGTCAGTCTTTGCTTTTTTTTTCTTTCTTAGCAGCTTTTTCAGTCTTCTTATCTGATTCTACTACCTTCTTACCTTTATCCTTGATCGAACGCCTAAATAAGTCCATAAGACCTTCATCCTTATCACTAGCAACCTGGACTAGATTGAATGTGGTCTATTGTGGCTGCTGACTTATCTTATCAACATCTGCCTGGAGCCGTCTAACCTCCTCAATTACTTTAGCAAATTAGTAATGGACTTTTCATCCAACTTTTTTTGTGTGTGCTCTTCTATGTTGTCCAAGCATAGATGGATATTTTTGAAGGGACGTAATGCATCCTTAAAAGTTTTCTCCACAAAGGGTCTGAATCTTTCCCCCAAATTGCTATCTGCTTTTTGACCTTTTTGATAGTTTGCACAGTCTTTGCAAAGTTATCAGGGTTCAGCATGTACTCAGAAGTTTGGGGTGGTATAGATTTAGAGGTGATAGGAGGCACATACATAGTCAAAGGCAGATTGAGTTTGTTGGGCTAAAGGTCTGTTGATTCGCAAATCAAATCTCAAGTCATCCTTTGTCTTTTCAATGTCCTTCTTGTGCAGTGCTAGGACCTCGTGGTCTACTCTACTGATCAAAAAAACTTTGGCCTTTATGAACAACTTAGTGCTAAGGCATAGAAATGGCAGTGCAGTATGAGTCTTGTGAGCACGAAAAAACAACTCATCAGAAATTATGTGCCCAAAATCTATGGTCAACCCTTCTATCAAAGCGGTAATAATCATAGCTCTAGTGCTCTCTAAACGATCATCACCACCTATTGGCATAAGCCTCAATCGCACAATCGCCCACCAAAACTTGGCCCTAAAACTTAGTGATTTCTTTGATATTTTTTCATGGGCGTCAAGCAACCATGCAGGCTCACCCCCGTCTATCAGTATCTTGGCTAACCATGGCCTTTGTTCATCCTATGAAAATATCTGATGCTTCAACTCCAAAATAGCCCCTAGTATCTGATAGTCAGGCCCAAATACAAATTTGTTCAAAGTTCTCTCCAAAATTTCAATGTCTACTCCTCTCACAGGAATCATATCAAGCTTATTAATATCAATAGCCGATGAACCTTTAGGTAAGTCCTTCTCTAGTAATGCCAAATAGTTGGCAAAAAATTCACGAACCAAGTTTAGTTGGTAAGGTCCAAGTGGCTTGCTCATCTAGGCCAACTCATATGCATTGAAATGGCGCTCAAGTTCTGGATACTCATGCAGAGTTGTTGTAAAGATCTGGTGCTCCTTAAAGTTTTCCTTTTGATAGGCAACCTATCTGTTGGTTCCATCCCTTTTTAGAAAATATCACGGGCACCCGCTATTTGCCATCTTATGGCTTTCATTAGTTGTTGATCCTTACGTCGAATCACATTTGGATCCTCTTGTTCTGGGACCTTTTCTTGAGTGGGGTTAGAAGTTCTAACCCTCACCTCAAGTGGAACTAAAATAGAGGTACTGTTGCTTCTACTTGTTAGATGAGGAGAATGAAGAAACCACTCGTTGACTTCGCCGAGTGTTATAGGTTGGTGCGTCAGACCAGGATGATAGGCCTCTACCCGGGCCTCTAATTTATGGTAATTAGGAGCCATGGTACCTACAAATGCAGCATTTATCAATATATAGTTTTAAACCAGAGAAAAGAAATTTCTCTGACCAGCAACGGTTAAAGGCGACGGTCCGTTGACCATTGGGATCGTTCCAGTAGCTCTTTTTCTGCAAAATGTGTGACGGTCCATTGAGTATACGACAGTCTGTCGAGTATGCCCTCATTTCAGTATTTTATCGAACACCTTACGTGCATCTCATGTAAGGATGATTTTTATAATATTTTGATCAATAATACCTCACCCTAACTTGCCATTCTTCATCCATGGGTTACTCAGACTTCCCCCAGGACAGTATATGCAACGCTTTGACTAATATCAATAACATACCAACAAAATTTTCAAAATAAATGACTTTGATGCACCGGTTTGTTTTCACCTATTTGATTTCTCATCATATTGAAGAAAAGGATAGGAGAATTCATACCTGATTGTTGTAGTATTGAATTACTACTTGGTCTTGCACAATACACTTTGAACAGTCGGATGATGATTTGATTTAGTGAAGTAAACTTCTGACTTGTCATGAGAAAATGAAAAATGAGGGAGTAGCATTTAAATAGAAAGGGAAAAAGGGGAGTTGAGAAGTTAGAACTGAGAATGAAAAGGCATAGGTGCATTGAACAGGTAGGAGTTGCTTAACTCTTTAAATAATCAATTTTAAACCATTCGGATCAGATAAGAATAAAAATTTTGGCTATTTAAACTTATCTGATTTGACCCCCATAACTAGGGCTAAGTGCAATGGTGAAATCAACGGTCCATCGAGTATGCGATGGTCCGTTGGATATCCCATCGTGACTATCGAGTGAACTAACCTTGGGGCCAACCTACGACGGTTCAAATGACAGTCCGTCGAGTATGCGATGGTCCGTTGAATAATTTCATCGCTACCTTTCCAAATTCTTGGTTTTTGGACATGGTTGCGACGATTGCCCCCGACGGTCCATTGAGCTTATGACGGTTTGTCGGGTGATCCATTGGTCATGCAAAACTCCTTTAGCTTCTGTTTACTCTACATTGATGTACCTGCACACTTCTACAACCCTTCAAATTGCACAAATCAACAAAACAAACAACTAAATAACTTAAATAAATGCTATACAACAACTCAATGTGGGTTGCCTCCCACCAGCGCCTGATTTATCATCGCAGCACGACTTAGTTATCCTGATTACTCAGACTTTATTGAGATAAAAAGTAGCGATGCTTTTCATTGAGTCCTTTGGACCGATATAAAGTTTGACTCATTGCCTATTAACTTTGAAGACACTTCCATCTTCATTTTCAAGTTCAACTAGTCCAGAGGAGTAGACTTGACTAACTTTAAATGGGCCTAACAACTTGGACTTAAGTTTACCTAGGAACATTTTGAGCCTGGAGTTGAATAGAAGTACGAAGTCACCTTTCTAAAATTCTCTATTTTTAATTCTGCGATCATTGTATTTCCTCATTCGTTCCTTTTATAGGTCAGCTCTCTCATAAACTCCAAGACAGAAATCATCCATCTCATTAAGCTACCCTAGTCTTATAGTTACCACCTCATTCCAGTTCAGATTCAAAAAATTTTCCACCCAAAGTGCTTTATGCTCTAGCTCAATCGACAAATGGCATACCTTTCCATAAAACAATTGGTATGGTGACATGCCAATAGGTGTCTTGAAAGCTATTTGTTATGCCCATAATGCATCGTCTAGCTTCCTAGACCAATACTTCCTGCTAGCATTCACATTCTTGGTAAGGATAGACTTGATTTCCCAATTGGAGATTTCCACTTTCCCACTTTTTTGTGGGTGATACGGCGTAGCTACCTTATGCTTCCTAACTCCATATTTTGCCAAGGCAGCTTTGAATATCTTACTGTAGAAGTGCGATCCTCCATCCTTATGATGGTACATAGTACCCTAAAGCGAGAGAAGATATTTCTCTTTAAAAATACAACAACCCACTTTCCTTCATTATCTACTAGAGCTACAGCCTCAACCCATTTTGACATGTAGTCAACAGCAACAAGTATGTACTTCATTCTAAATGAGCTCATGAAGGGCCCCATAAAATCTATGCCCCACATATCAAATAATTCTACCTCAAACATTTTAGACATTGGCATCTCATGGTGCTTTGAGATGGACCCTTGCTTTTGACATTGGTCACATCTCTTCATGAACTCATAAGCATCCCTGAAAAAAGAGGGCCAATAGTAGCTACTCTGAAAAACTTTCCTTGCAGTCCAATCACCTGCATGGTGACCTCCAACTGGGGAAGCATGGCTTGCTTCCAATACACTGGGTCACACCGTCTAATAATACCATCTGCACATCGTCGAAAAAGATACGGCTCATCCCAGAAGTAATGGGTAACATCATAAAGCAACTTTTTCCTTTGATGAATAGAAAGATTTTCTTGTACCACCTCACTTACCACATAATTCACGAAGTCAGCATACCAGGGGACTTTTTCAAACACTGTAGTTAATACTATCTCATCAGGAAAGGAATCATCAATCTTAAGCCCATCTTTTACTTCTTGGTCACCTTCGAGTTTGGATGAGTGATCAGACACTTAATTCTCACATCCCTTACGATCCTTAACATCGAAATCAAATTCCTATAGTAGCAATACCCACCGGATCAACCTTGGTTTAGCATCCTTCTTCGCTATTAAGTACCTTAAGGTAGCATGTTCAGTGTGTACCACTACCTTGGTACCTAGAAAATATGCTCGAAACTTCTCAAAAGCATACACCACTACTAGAAGTTCCTTCTTTGTGATGGTGTAGTTTTTCTGAGCTTCATTCAGTGCTTTACTACATGATACACTGGATGAAATATTTTTTCCTTCTTTTGCCCCAACACAGCTTCGAGGGCAACACCACTTCCATCACACACTATCTCAAATGGTTTTGACCAGTCTGGTGCAATAATGATGGGGGCCTCAACCAACTTGCTCTTAAGGCATTCAAATGCCTTAATGTAATCATCATCAAAGAAGAACTTAGTTTCCTTCTCTAAAAGTTTACAAAGTGGATTTGCAATTTTAGAGAAGTCTTGTCTAAATCTCTGGTTAAAGCCAGCATGTCCAAGGAGACTACGCACCCCTTTTACTGAGATTGGAGGTGGTAGCTTCTCAATAACCTCTACCTTGACCCAATCAACCCCTATCTCTTTTGCTGAAATTTTGTGCCTGAGAACAATGCCCTCCTTCACCATGAAATGGCATTTCTCCCAATTAAGCATAAGATTGAATTCTACCTCCCTCTGTAAAGCCTTACTCAAGTTCTCCAGACACAGCCCAAATGAATCTCCAACCACAGAATAATCATCCATGAACACCTTCAAGGTGTCCTCAACCATATCCGAGAAAATAAACATCATACACCTTTGAAAGGTAGCGGGTGCATTACATAACCCAAATAGAATCCGCTTGAATGCAAAAGTGCCAAACGAAAATGTGAACATTGTCTTCTCCTTATCTTTAAAAGCAATACAGATTTTATTGCAGCCATAATATCCATCCAAGAAGCAATACCACCCCCTTCCCGCCAACTGATCAAGCATTTGATCTATGAAGGGCGTTGAGAAGTGGTCCTTTAAATTCCATGAGTTTAGCTTATGGTAGTTTATGCAAACTCTCCAACCAGTAACAGGCCTAAGAGGAATCAACTCATTCTTTTCATTTGCAACAACAGTCATGCCCCCTTTTTTAGGCACACATTGAACTGGGCTCACCCATTTACAATTAGAAATATATAAACCAGTCCTGCATCTAGCCACTTAATAATTTCCTTCTTAACCACCTCTTGCATAAGTGGGTTAAGTCGGCGTTGATGATCAATGGTAGGAGTACATTTTTCCTCAAGTTGTACCTTATGAGTGCAGATGCTAAGAGGAATGCCAATAATATCAGCAATAGTCCAGCCTATTGCTCTTTTGTATCTTTGAAGCTTCAAAATAAGTGCTTCCACCTGCTGCTCACCTAGGTCAGGCGCAATATTAATAGGTAGTGTATTCCCACTACCCAGGAACACATACCTCAAATGACTGGGTAATTCTTCCAGCCCTAAGACAGGTGGTTCTTCTATAGAGGGCTTAGCAGGTAGACTAGGACGATTTTTTAAATCCAAGTCCAACTTCTTGGGGGCATATGAGTAAGACCCCATTCAGGTTAGGGCACAAATAGTCTCCTCATAATCTTCAATACCATCCTGATCAAAATTCATCAACACTGCAGCTAAGGTTTTAACAGCAAATTTCTTTTCTATCGGCACTTCCTGCTCCTCCTCATAATATACATCTACAATGGAAAACACACTCATTTCTTTCTGCTGCTTGATGTGTGAGCAAATGCTAACACATTTGAGGCTTTTAACTGAGAATAATTGCAAAGTGTTAAGCAACTTTTGTCAATTTTAATTGTTTTCTCTTTGATATTGCAGTAAAAGTTGACCTACAAGAGAATCAGCAATTATGGGAGTAAAAGAGTTGATTTCTGAGCAAGTAGAGAAGGAAGAAAAGTTGAGGACTTATCTAATAAGTCTTCAGCCTTGTGATAATCAATCAAAGTTTCCGTCAGGCTTAGACAGAGAATGGCCTTCAGCTAGGATGTGTGACAATATCTGTGATAGGTCGTCAACAGTATGATAAGCCGTCATGCTCATCGTCAGGCTTAGGCAGGGAATAGATTTTGAACTGAAGAAGTGAAGACATCTCTGATATGTCATCACATGTATGATAAGCCATCAAGCCTCATCATCAGCCCAAGGTAGAGATTATCAAAGTGAAGAGGACCTGACGATATTCCTGATATGCCATCCGACTCCTGATAAACCATCACACACGTTCTCACCTGTCCGAGAAAATACTGTGATCTATGATTTTGATTCCATAATTAAACAAAAGTATTTAAAGTATATGTTGGGTTTTGATGGAGGACCGTGGACATCTGGAACTCACGTTTTGAGCACTTTTCTCTCTATCTTCTAACTTTAATTCTTTAGAGAGATTATTACAATTGTTTTGGGATTTTATATTGGATTAAATCTGAGCAATACTTGTTGCTATTCATCTTGCTATAAGATCATCTATCTAAGTATGAATTCAACTTGTTGTCTTGCTTATTTATTATGAGTAGCTAAATTTCCTTAACCCGAGTTGTGGGATCTATGCATTTGGGTTTGTAAAGTAACTAAGTATTCAAGATTTGAACGGTGGTAGGAACTTCTTGTTAATTCCATTATATTACATGCTGACTATTGGTTGTAAACAATAGACTTTGCTTACGGGTGATTTTATTGAGATAAGAAATCAACTCTAGTAAGAAGTGAATTATCAACAGGGACTTGGAAGCATTAAACTTTCATTTTATAATTAATGTTGTAACAAGATTAATTAACTTGGGATAACATCCCTTTATGAAATAGAAATTCCCTAAGTTCAAGAGAATTAAATAATTAAATGTCTTTAGACATAACTTCGACAAGGATAGTCTGTTGTTCCTACCTACCACAAGAATCTTGAACCATTACTAGCACCTGTCAAATCCCAATGTCCATAGTAAACACAAATTTGGCTTTACTTATCATATTGATTTCAAATACTAAACTAAGAAGTAATTATTTGTTACACTTCCAAAAAACCCCATTCATAGAAAATTGGTAACTATCAGTTAATTAAGCCATAGATAACTCAAATTCACACCCTATTCCCTATAGGATTCGACCCCAACCTAATTAGGTTGTATATTAACAACGATCGCTTACATTCTCGTAAGAGAGGTATAGTTTGAGTGTTATCAAAAATAGCGTCGTTGCCAGGGAATATGATTGTAAATTAAAGTTTGTGTGCACTAATTGACTGTAAGTCAAGTTTTCTAGTTTTACGGTTATTTGTTGTTTCTTATTTTCTGCAGGACTTTTATGGTGTAGGCCAAGAACCAGATGTTCTGGAAGACCTTTATTACCATTCAATCTAGAACCTTAATTAATCGGCAGAATGGCAGTCCAGAGGAGAATGACAGGTTAGCAGCCTTAGCTAGATCTCAGGTGAATGTGCAGAATAATGGTCAATAAGTATGGCAAGATTTGTGAGACGAGGAGTTTTTGAACCCTGGAACCCAAGGCGTGCAGAGAAAATAGCTGCACTAGTGCAGCATAATGCTAACAGGAACCGTCCATTCCAAGTAAGGCAAGATCACCAGTCGGTCCAGTATGACCTCAATGATGATGATGATGGAATGGATGGAGTAGGTGTAATGGGTGCAATTATTCCTCCACCGTTAGCACCTGAGCAAAATTCAACATTACGAGTACTATAATTCAACTCTTTAATCTGAAGGGGTTGTTTGGTGGCCTTTCTGGGGATGATTCGAACTTGCATCTGGTGAAATTTATCACCATCTATAAATCTTTTGATAACCCAGGAGGGGGTTAGAATGATATTCGTTTGAGATTATTTCTGTTGTCTCTGTTTGGGGAGGCAACATTGTGGCTTAATGAGATGACACGCAATTCTATCACCAACTGGAGGCAGTTAAAAAGAGCTTTCCTAAAAAGGTTCTTTCCACTTTCCAGGAGGGTACAGTTGAGGGATGAGATCAGTAACTTTATAAAGCTCCAACCTTAAGCCTTGTATGAAACCTGAGAGAGATTCAAAAAAAGCTAACGCAGTGTCCAAACAAGAATATGACGGACATACACTTAATGGAGACTCTATACAGGGTTGTTAACTCTGTGACAAAAACAATTATAGATAATGCTGCTGGTGGTTCATTTGTTGATCTTACATTCACAGAGGCTTCAGAAATGCTAGAGAGAATGACCAAATAGAGTCAGGCCTGGCATACCAGAGACTCTATGGTAGCAAGCCCTACTGTTTCTGTGGGTATGACTGTGGAACAATGTAGAAGAGATGGGGAGCGTGATCAAGACATGGCTCACCTAAAAATACAGATAGACTTGCCAACCAAGCATTTACTAAGAGGTAAAATTGAGAAAGTAAAGGTTGTGGGATTGTAGAGCAAAGTAGAGTCTGACTCAAAAGAGGAGGCAAACTATGTAAACAATCAGGGGGGTTTTGAGGCGATATCCAAGGAAATCAAGGTCGGACTTACAATGACAAGACTAGATATAAGAATCAGGAGCAAGGAAATTGGAGGAGCAATAATGATAGGAGCGGGCTATATGTCCCTCCTGGAAATCGTGAGGTTGCTACAACAAGTTCTAAAAAAATGTCCATGGAGGACATGATGGCTAAATTGTTAAAGGGAATGGAGGCTACCAACTCAGGGGTGACTACCATGAAGACCGATCTGTCCTCTATTATTCAGTTGGTAAACTCGCACTCCACTATGACCAGAAAGCTAGAACAGCATATGATCCAAATCTCCACAGCACTGAACCATGGAAAGACTGGAACATTACCTAGTGATACGGTCCAAAATCCATGAAATGATGGGTCATGTATGGAAATTACCACTAGAAGTGGTAAGATATTACCTGGCCCTTCTGTGGGCAAAAGTTTGATGGAAGACGTGATTAAAGTAGAGAATGAACCCAAGAAAGAATGTCCAGTGAAGTCTAAGAAACTGGATGGTTCTGATGATGCTCCAAAAAAAGAAAAAGAGAAGGAGAAGGAATTAGTGGTGAAAACTCTCCCAAGGCCACCACCTCTCTTTCCTTAAAGATTGAAGAAGACAGTTGAGGACATAAAATTTAGTAAATTCATGGCAATGTTGAAGCAGTTAACAATAAATGTGCCTTTGGTGGAGGCACTTGAGCAAATGCTAGGCTATGCTAAATTCATGAAGTGCCTTGTGACGAAGAAAAGAGTGGTGAGATATAAACCAGAGGATAATCTCCATCATTGTAGTGCTATTTCTACAAGGACCTTAGTGCAGAAGAAGGCAGACCCAGAAGCATTCAGTATTCCATGTATAATTAGGCCTCTTGATATTGCTAAGGCCTTATGTGATCTGGGCACGAGCATAAATCTGATGCCACTAGCCGTGTATAAAAAGCTGGGTTTAGGAGATCCGACCCCAACAAACATGTGGCTGGTGATGGCAGATAGGTCTGTAACGCGGCCAATAGAAATACTACATGATGTATTGCTAAAGGTGGCCGACTTTATTCTTCCTGCTGATTTCGTGGTCCTTAACTGTGATATGGACTTTGAAGTACCCATTATTTTGGATAGACCATTCCTCGCGACTGGGAGAGTTCTAGTAGACATAGATCTAAATTAGTTGAAGTTCAAGCTCAATGACAAAGAAGCAAGATTCGCAATACACTAACCCATGACACGGAAAAAGGAGATGAGTGTTTTCTTAATTATGGATGTATTCTATGAAAATGGTAAAAAGGTATCAGTAGGTTGTCTTGACGAAGTCTGATTAGTCAAGATAACCGAGTCGTGCCGCGACACTAAATTAGGCGCTATTGGGAGGCAACCCAAAATTTTTATTTTTTCAAGCAAAGTGTTTTTATTTTTGTAGTTAGGTTTTATTACAAAGAAGGTGAAACTGATGTAGTCATCTTAAGAAAGTTGAGACATGTTCTGTTAAGTCTAATGATGTTTGTGATGGGCTATCACACCTGTGATAAGCCGTCAGAGATGGCATCAGAGAATTTAAGGTAAATGGGCAATGAGTCAAACTTTATATCGTTCCAAAAAGAATCGATGAAAAGTATTGCTACTATCTATCTCGATGAAGTCTGAGGTAATTGAGATACCTGATTTGTGCCACGATATTAAAGCAGGCGCTACATGGGAGGCAACCCATGATCCCCGAGCTTGATCTACTCCAGGTATACCCTAACCCTTAGTTCAGTTTTTCTTTGATGTTAAGTTGAGGGTGTACGGCGAGTTGTTGTTGTAACATTTTGTAGTTGACTAGGAGAAATACAAGTACCTGAGGCAATTAACATGTCTTTGTTATTTTGTGAACACTTTTCAAATGGTCTAATTCTTTAACTATGTGATTTTTATCTAATTGTGAACACTGTGCACCTTTGTATGGTATTAGGTCTAGTGACTTGATAACCATTGCTAAACAATTGCATGAACTGGATGATTAGTAACTGGTGATATACTTATGTGCCAGGTGCGTGTGTGATTTTACTTAGTTCCCTTTATATGTTGAATCCAGAACTTTCCTGGTTAGTCTTACCTAGGTTTGAGGATAGGGGTTAGGAAAGAATAATAAGCCAATTTGATGTTAGCTCACTTTAGCCTAAATGACCTTCCCTGTATCCATAATATCCCTTGATCCCTATTTATAGCCTGAATAGCCTATTTTTTTTATGACACATATCATCATCCTATGGACATTGTGCACCTTAACTTAAGCAAATGGCCTAAGTTGAGGGTGGCTATCATAGGGGTGCATGATGTAAAATAAGTATGAAAAAAGGTAGAATAAGAGAAAAAAATAAAAACCCAGGTGCGGTGGAAAAGAACAAGAAAAGAAAAGTTGTGAAAAAAAGAAGTGATTATAGAAAGGACCACACCCATCCTGAATCTGTGATCATGAAAAGAGAAGAATAAAAAAAGGCTAATAAGTGAGACCCCAAAATCTAGTGTAGTGTCAAGGAGGCTTAGTCACTTTAAATATCATCGAGTATCATACCAGCCCCTAGCCTACATTATAAGCCAAAGAGAAGACCTATAGTGATCCTAGCTGACCTGTCTGGAAATCTTGGTAATGAAAATAAGGGCAAGCCTATGGTACTATACATACACTGATTGGAACCTCATTTTGAAAGTGAGTGCCTTATCATTGTCCCCATGGTTACATAGGTGATGTCTGATATTAGTGAAGTAGGACTTCTTTGTAGGGAGGGCACACTGGTTACATTGCTAAGTGCTAACCTATTTGGATAGTGTAGTCTTGGTACATGAATGGTTGTTGTTGCTAAACTGATGCCATATCTTTATTCCTGTGTGTCACATTGTGTTCTTCAATAACATACACAGTTGTTTTTAAATTAATTGACCTTGGAGATGGTAAAGATGTTTTGAGATAATATGGATGGCTGACTGCTGAATGTGCATTATATCCTCTTGGTTGTGTTTTAATTGTTTGAGGACAAGCATTTGTTTTAAGTTTAGGGTGTTAATGTGTGAGCATATGCTAACACATTTGAGGCTTTTAACTGAGAATAAGTGCAAAGTCTTAAGCAACTTTTGTCGTTTTTGATTGTTTTCTCTTTGATATTGAAGTAAAAGTAGAGCTACAAGAGAATTAGCAATTATGGGAGTAAAAGAGTTGATTTCTGAGAAAGTAGAGAAGGTAGAATAGATGACGACTTATCTGATAAGTCGTCAGCCTTATGATAAGCAATCAAAGTTGCCGTCAGGCTTAGACAGAGAATGGCCTTCAGCTAGGATGTGTGATGACATCTGTGATAGGCTGTTAGAAGTGTGATAAGCCGTCAGGATCATCGTCAGGCTTAGGCAAACAATGGATTTTGAAGTGAAGAAGTGACGAAATCTCTGATAAGTCATCATATGTCTGATAAGCCATCAAGCCTCATCGTCAGCCCAAGGCAGAGATTATCAAAGTGAAGTGAAGCTGACGATATTCCTGATACGCCATCCGATTCCTGATAAACCGTCACACACGTCCTCACCTGTTTGAGAAAATACTATGATCTATGATTTTGTTTCCATAATTAAACTGAAGTATTAAAATCATATGTTAGGGTTTTCATGGAGGACCGTGGACATCTGGAACTGAAGTTTTGAGCACTTTTCTCTCTATCTTCTAACTTTAATTCTTTAGAGAGATTATTACAACAGTTTTGGGATTTTCTACTGGATTAAATCTGAGCAACACTTGTTTCTATTCATCTTGCTGTAAGATCATCTATCTAAGTATGAATTCAACTTGTTTTCTTGCTTATTTTATTATGAGTAGCTAAATTTCCTTAACCCGAGTTGTGGGATCTATGCATTTAGGTTTGTAAAGTAACTAAGTGTTCAAGATTTGAACGGTGGTAGGAACTTCTTGTTAATTCCATTATTTTACATGATGACTATTGGTTGTAAACAATAGACTTTGCTTACGAGTGATTTGCTTGAGATAAGAAATCAACTCTAATAAGAAGTGAATTATCAACATGGACTTGGAAGCATTAAACTTCCATTTAATAACTAATGTTGTAACAAGATTAATTAACTTGGGATAACATCCTGTTATGAAATATAAATTCCCTAAGTTTGAGAGAATTAGGTAATTAAATGTCTAAATAGGTTGAGAAATATTTAGACATAACTTCGACAAGGATAGTCTGTTGTTCCTACCTACCACAAGAATCTTGAACCGCTACTAGTGCCTATCAAATCCTAATATCCATAGTGAACATAACTCTGGTTTTCCTTATCATATTGATTTCAAACATTGAACTGAGAAGTAATTATTTATTATACTTCCAAAAACCCCTATTCTTAGAAAATTGGTACCTATGAGTTGATCAACCCGCTGATAACTCAAATTCACACCCTATTCCCTGTGGGATTCAACCACAACCTAGTTGGGTTATATATTTACAACGATCGCTTACATCCTCATAAAAAGGGTGTAGTTTGAGTCTTATCACTGCTTTATTGATTGGCATACAACAAATCGTACCACTTCATCATTCTACCTGAATAAGAGCTCATTAGCTTGCAAATCAATCAACACACATCCGGTTGCGAGGAAAGGTCGACCCAATATTATGGGCACCTCAAAATCCACCTCACAATCCAGAATAACAAAATCCATACAAAATATGAAACTAGCAACCTTTACCAACACATCATACCAAATATCAATAGGTCATTTGACTGACCTATCCACCATAACAAGTCACATGTTAGTGGGTGTAGGATCTCCCAAACCCAACTTTTTGTAAACATCTAGTGGCATCAGATTAATGCTAGCTCCCAGGTCACACATTGCTTTTGCAAAGACAAGAGGTCCAATAGTGCATGGGATAGTAAATGCTCCCAGATTTGCCATTGTCTGCACCATAGACCTTGTGGAAATAGCACCTCAATAATACAAATTGTCCATCATCTCAATACTAACAGACCGCTACTTTGTGATGAGGCCTTTAATGAACTTTTCATACCCAAGCATTCGCTCTAATGCCTCCACCAGTGGTAGATTAATCATCAACTACTTCAGCATAGCCATAAATTTACTGAACTTGGTGTCGCCGGCTTTCTTCTTCAACCGATGAGGAAATGGAGGAGGTGGCTTTGAAAGAGTGATAACCACCACTTCAGTCTATTTTTCCTTATTCTTCTTCAACTCATCAACTTGCTGACTGTTGGATAGTGTGTCATCTATAACCTTATCCGATTTCCCAGACTCCACCAGATGATAAATCTCTTCTTTTTCAATATCATTAGCTATAATATCAACCACAGGCTTGCCCACAGGAGGTTCGGCCAATACCTTACCACTTCTAGTAGTGATAGCCATGCAAGAGCCATCATTTTGTGGGTTCTAAATGGTGTCACTTGGCAATGTTCCATTCTTCCTCTGATTTAAAGCTACCAAGAGCTAGCTCATTTGTTGCTTCAAATGCTTGATAGAGGTAGAGTGCGAGTTCACCAACTAACTCATAGAAGATAAATAGCTCTTTATGGTAATCACTCCAGAGTTGGTAGATTCAACTCTCTTTAATAATTTCTCCATCTTGTCCTCCATAGACATCTTGCCAGAGCCAGTTGCAGCATTATCTCTACTTTCGGAATGTACATATAGTCCACTTCTATCATTCTTACTTTCTAATTTCCTTGCTCCCTATCCTTATAACCATCCTTGTCGTAGTAGTTTAGACCTTAATTTCCTTGGCTATTGCCTCGGAAACCCCCCTGATTATTCAAATAGTTAGCCTCTTTTTCCAAATCAGAATCATCTCTACCTTTAGCTGCAATAGCCTTCATTTTATCAATCTTTGCAGACAATAGATGCTTGGTCAATAGATCAATCTACGTCTTTAAGTGTACCATGTCTTGATCACGTTCTTTCTCTTTCTTATGTTGTTCTACCATCATGCCAATAGACACAGTAGATCTTGCTACAACAGAATCCCTGGTATACCAATCTCTACTTTGTTTGGTTATCCGATCAAGCATCTCCAAGGCCTCCTAAAAAGTGAGTTCCACAAATGATCCCCCTGTAGCATTATCAACAACTGTCTTCATAATAGAGTTCAAAGCCCACTAAAGAGTCTCCGATAGATGAATATCTATCATATTATGGTTTGTACACTGCGTCAGCTTTTTTTTTAACCTCTCCTATGTCTCATAAAGGTCTTCGGTTGGGAGCTGCCTAAAGTTGCTGATCTTATCCCTTAACTGTACCCTTCTGGAAGGCAGAAAGAACCTTTCTAGGAAAGCCTCTTTCAATTACCTCCAGTTGGTTATAGAATTGGACGTCAGCTCATTAAGCTATAATGTTGCCTCCCCAAATAGAGAAAATGGAAATAAACACAGCCGAATGGCATTTTGTCCCACTCTCAACTTATCAAAGGACTTCCAAATAGTGAAAAAATTCACTAAATACATATTGGGATCATGTCCTGAGAGTCCACCAAGCAACCTCTTTAGGTGAAGGAGTTGGATCATTATACTGGTAATATTAAACTTTGCTCCTAGTACTAGAGGTAGAGTGATAATAGCTCCAGTGGCACCAGCTCCGTCTATTATATCTTCATCATCATTAAGATTAAATTGAACAACTTGATGATTAGGTCTCTCCCTGAAAGAATGATTTCTGTTCACATTTCTGTTCACTGGTGCAGCTATACTCTCTGCACATCTTCAATTAGCAGGATCTAGCAAGTCATCATCCCCTAAATATTCATCATCAGGGTTAGGATGACGTGTCTTCTGGCCATAATTCTACTAATTAGTTTATCTCTAGCCAATGCGGCTATTCTCTCAGCATCTTAGGGTTCTGTCATTCTGTCGATAAGTTGTAATTTTGGGTGTATTGGTAATAATGGTGTACCCGATCTCTATGTACTTGGCATACACAATAATTCCCCTACATAAACAAAAATAACAAACAAAGATAAAATTTAGGAAACTTGACCAAAGATCAATTAACAAATACAAACTTAATTGACAACCATATTTCCTGGCAACGACGCTAAAATTTGATACGCCTAAATTACAACTATCTTATGAGAGATTAAGCGGTTGCTTTCAAGTATAGAAACCCAATTAGGTTAGGTGTTGAATCCCACAGGTAATATCGTGTTCACTAAGTATTGTGATTGTTATTAGACTATTGATTTAAGGCTCCAAAATAAAAAGGGGGTTTGGAAATGTTAACAGTGCTCTTTTGTATTTGTGTTGCACAAAAGTCTAGCTATTGAGAGTGAATGTATTTGTAATTCCAATGAGAATGAATTAACTAGAGTTATGATCACCAACATGTTCAAACAATTAGGGTTATGAGGTTGTGTTCGAATTCTAACTTATGTATCCAATTTGCAAGAATTATTGAATTCTAAAGATTACCCACGTGTTTCTCAACCTAATGAGTATTTCACCCTTTACTTCTCTCAAACATAAAGGGTTCATGCATTATTCAATAAAACTCTCATGAGCGTTGATCCTGTTAAGGTATCAATCCATTAATCCCAAAGGGTAAACCTATGGAGTTCATGTGAAACACTTTTTCCCCAATATCCACTTTCTTGTTAGACAAGTGGAGTCCATGGGCTCACTTCTCAAGTTTAAAACTAAGAGATGTCATTAAAATAAAGAAAGATTCAAGCAATTTAGATAGATATTAGAAAACAAACCCATTCACAACCCCAAAGTAGTTCTCTACATCAAGTCTCCCATAACCTTAGCTATGGGAGTTTAGCTATTCATTTCTATTTCAGAAATCAAAGTTATATTGATGTTCATAAATAACTTCATAAGAGTACTCACAAAAGTCACAATCTTGATCTTCTCAATCTTTGATGGAAAATATGAAAACTATTAATCACCTCTTAATCTATAGGTTCAAATCTCAATGAAAAGTAGTACAAAGCTCTCAATAAAGGAGAAAGTATGAAACTGAAGACAAAAGATACGGAATAAACCCTAATACTTGGTATTTATATGACTCTAGAACTGGGGTTTTAAAATTCAAATTTAGATTCTTCGTGTTTTGGTCGACGGGTCAAGCGACGGTTCATCGTAGGTCTGACGGTTCATCACTTGCATCATTGCAGGGTGTCCAGTGACTCCATGTTCTGCTTTTGGGCAATGGTTAAAGCGACGGTACGTCACATGTCCTATGCCTCATCTCCTGCATTGTCATAGGGTGTCCAGTGACTTCATGTTCTGCTTCTGGACGACGGGTAGTGTGACGGCCAATCACAAGGTCGATGGTTTGTCATATGAATTCCGTAACCCAGAAGCAGAACATAAACTCACTGGAGCTCCAGCGACGGACCGTCACCTTAGCGATGAACCATCGCTTGACCCATAGAGCATGAAGCAGTAATTCCGAGTTTGAATTTTAAAATCCCCATTCTGAAAACATATAAATACCAAGTATGAGGGTTTATTCTGCATATTTTGACAATAGTTTCATACCTTTTTCTCTATTGAGAGTTGTGTAACAAATTTCATTAATATTTGAAGCTAGAAATTTAGATTTGATTATTATTCTCTATTGTTTATTTGAATATTGAGAAGAACAAAATTGTAACTTTTGTAAGTACTCTTTTAAAGTTATTTATGAACATCAATATATCTTTGATATCTTATATGGAAATGAGAAGCTAAACTCCCATAACTAGGATTATGGGAGCCTTGATGTAAAGAGTTGTTTGGGGTTGTGAATGCATTTGATTTCTAACATCTATCTAAATTACATGAATCTCTCTTCATTATAATGACATCTCTTGGTTGCAAACTTGATAAGTGAGCCCATGAATACCACTTGTCTAATAAGAAAATGGATGTTGGGAAAAGAAGTGATTCTCATGAAATCCATAGGTTTATCCTTTGGGTTTAGGGTTGATTCCCTGACCGGATCAACCCTCATGAGAGTTCTATTAAATAATACATGGATCCTTTAAGTTCGAAAGAAGAAAAGGGTAAAATACATATTAGTTTGAGAAATAAGTAGGTAATTCTTAGAATTCAATACTTCTTGCAATTGAAATTATAAGTTAGAATTCAAGCACAAATTTACAACCCTAACTGTTTGAACATCTTGGTGAGCATAACTCTAGTTAACTCATTTTCATTGAAATTACACTTGCATTAACTCTCATTAGCTGGACCACTATGTGATAAAAGAACGAAAGATCATTATTAACACATCAAAAAGCCCCTTTTACTCTGGAACCTTAGATCAATAGTCTAATAATAGTCACAATACTTAGTGAACATAGTATTCCCTATGGTATTCGACACCCAACTCAGTTGGGTTCTATATTTGACAGCGAACTCTTACACTTTCGTAAGAAAGTTGTAATTTGGGCATATCACTAAGGTATATAACTCTTTCCCTTGTTAAATAGTCTAAACCCATGTATTTCAGACTTGGATTATTAAGTGTACATGGTGATTTTGAAATAAAATAAAAAGTGTTTTGTTGTCTAATGATGAATAATGTTGACTCTTGCTTAGACTTATGTTTATACATATTTATGATGATGATTTGCATTTGTGAATGGTTTTTGTGTGTGGTTTAACAAGAGGGTCTTGAGTAACCCTAACCTTGATGAATTCTACCATGAAAATAGCCTTGTTAAAGGTATACACATAAGGTGTTTGTGGAAATGTCTAAGTAAATTGTCTAATCACATATTAGTGATGTTTTTAACTAGGGCAATGTCCCATAAGTATGAATGATTGATAAATGGTATTTTAAAGGTATTGTGAGCTATGTATTGTATAATTAAGACCATATTAGGAAAATTGACTAATAAGGGGTTGAAGTCCCTAAATGTGATAAGGTATTTGAATTTTGCAAGTGTGGTGAAAATATGGTATAAGATGGTTAATGAAATATGAATAGTTTGTGTGGGTCTTGATGACCATAACTAAAATTGTATGATGGATCAAATGAAGTAAATGGCCTATTTAAATAGTCGAGCAATGAAGGCTCCCATAAGGAAATGGGGTCATGGATAGTATTGAATTAGATAAGTATTGTATAAAATGAATGTTGATGAATGGGAAAAGGGTTAAAGTCCTAATGTCAACTAATGTTAATTGTTATGGCTTGAGGTTGAAGTCCTTTACCTTATGGAATGGCTTGAGGTTGGAGTCCCTAGCCTAATGAACTTGCTCGAGGTTAAATTTCCTTACTTAAAGAGATCTCTTGAGGTTAATGTACCTCGATAAATGAGATGGCTTGTGGTTAGAGTCCATTAGCATTAGGTTAGAGTACCTTATCTAACGAATGGGCATCATATTGGAGTCCCTTTCCTAGATGAATGGGTATGGTTAGAGTCCCTTGTTTGAATTATTATGTATGTTGTTAAAGTCCTTGGCTAATAAATATTTGAGCATGGTTAAAGCCCTTTTTGCCTAATGGAATGTGATTGTGGTTAAAGTCCTATGCCTAATAAAATTGTCAAATCTAAGTGTGGAAGATCGGAGTCCTCCACTTCATGTCTAATGAATGAATATTCAAGAATGTTGTTAAGCCTTAATTTCTTGATTAACATGTGATATACCTATTTGTAAGGATAAAGTGTGTGAATATGATTGAATATGGTATATTGACTTATTGTTGAATAATGATACTACTTTATCCTTATCCTTGAGTTACATTCTAGCGTTCCAATAGCTAACCATCTCCATACGCTATGTCCCCATGTGACATAGGGGATAGAGCATCATCTTCTCTTCCTGCTCAGTGATTAGGTAAATGAAGTGGTTCGTGCATTGACTTCACAGTGATGAGCTTTCTTATTTCGAAAGACATTTATTCTTGGTCCTATTTTTAGACTTAGTTTTATTTTAACTTGGTTTGGCTATTTTCGAGGGCTTGTCCTAACGTATACATTTCTAAACTTCAGTCCATATAGAGGTATTATGGATGATTATGTACTTGGGTATATTGGCTAGTGTGTTGATATTTATGAAATAGTTAGACATTGTTAAGTTATGACTTCTAGTATCATTTCTGCGATCTTATTATGTGGTCGGCATTTACCCGACCCTTATGTTTGATGTGATGATTATGATGGGTTATCAGGAGACCTTCGATTCATGTGGGCTTGAGGTGCCCATTAGACATGGCTCAGTTTTGGGTTATGTTAAGATGGTATCAGATCCAGGTTCATGGTTAGTTGGGTATCCATAATACCATGTCAAGTAGAGTCTCTTTTATGGGTGTGAAGCACGCAACACTTATAAAAGGGGGGATATGAGATATTTTAGGAAATGTTTCCTTTTCTTGTGTTTCAATCTTAACCTATAGAGTCTAAGGTCTTGTATTCCTCTGTTTTCTATTAGCTATATTTTAGATCATGCCACCAAGGACATCTAAGACTCAGGAAAACCCTTCTGAGGGCCCTATGGATAAAGGCCAACTTCTAGAGTTTAGACTCGAGCTTGGGCTTCAGCATTTGACCATCTTTGTGGGGTTCCACCTATCCCCACCAACCCTAATTATGAGAGTGACCCTCTTATTCTGTCATTTTAAAGGGATGCTACTAATGTTGAGTTTCATCACTCTATCAACCTCTTGACTCAATTGGTAGCCTCTTAATTGGAGAGTGGTACTCTGTCTACCGTTTCTTCTAAGGCCACAAAAATTGGCCAATTTATGAGGTTGTGCCCTTCTATGTTCTCTGGTATGAAGGTTGAGGAAGATTCTTAAGGCTTCGTTAATGAAATGGAGAAGATCTTCCGAATTATTCATGCTTTCGATATAGAGGCCATTGAGTTTGCTACCTACCAATTAAAAGATGTAGTATAGCAATGGTATGAGGGGTAAAGATAGTCTAGAGGTGTTGATACTAGTCCTACCATGTGGGAGGATTTCTCTAAGGCTTTCTTAGACTGCTTCTTTCCTCAAGAGTTGAGGGAGGCAAAGGCGGAAGAGTATGTGAACTTGAAGCAAGGGAGGATGTCCGTTCAAGAGTATGCCTTGAAATTCCATCAATAGTCAAGGTATGCTCGTGAGATAGTTTCTATCATGAGGGTTAAAATACATAAGTTTATTGCAGGATTATCCCGTGAGTTAGTCCTTGAGAGCAAGGCGGCCTTATTGATTAAGATCATAGATATTTCTAGGTTGATTGTGTATATGCAACAAGTGAAAGAAGAGAAAAAAACCAAGTCGAGCTTAGTGAGAGGCAAGGAAAGAAATTTAGGCCTTCAGAGCATAGTGGCAAGTGGTGATGGTGGCAAGTGGACACGAAAGAAGTGGGGGAGTTTTTCGCTCTCTTTACCCAAAGTTTTAGGTGATTATCGGTTGGTGGGTCTCGAGTATAGGGTGCCTAATTTAAGTCTAGTGGTGCCTAGTCGACTCTACCCCGCCCTCCTTGCAGATTTTGGGGTCAGAGTTATTGTGGTTAGTATGAGAAGGGGAGAAATAAATATTTCCATTATGGCCAAATTGGGCATATGCAGTGTGAGTGCCCCTCTCTGGCAGCTTCTTGGACCAGCAGGGCTCCTATTTCTACTCTATCTACTTTCGTATTGAAGGGTGCTATTTCTATCTCTGCTTCTATTTTTGGCCCCAACACTGGCCAAAACCGCTTGTATTTACTTGAAACTCACCAGGATTCTGAGGTGTCTCCCAATGTTGTCACGGGTATGTTGAGACTTTCTCCCGTGATGTGTATTATTTGCTTGATCCAGGGACTACTCTTTCTTATGTGACCCCATATATCATTGTGCATCTTGATTGTGGTCCTAAGAGTCTGTCGATTCCTTTTTCTATTTCTACCCCGATCGAAGACTGTGATTATTAGAAGGGTCTATAAGGGGTATCTGATATAAGTTAGTGGTAGAGATACTCTTGTAGACTTAATAGAGTTAGACATGGTTGATTTTGATGTCATTCTGGGGATGGATTGGTTAAACTTTTGCAGTGCTTCCTTAAATTGTTGGACCCGTAGGTTCATTTTTAAATTCCCTAATGAGCCTGTCATTGTATGGGAAGGTGGTTCCCTAGTGCCTAATAGAAGGTTCATTTCTTATCTAAAGGTTCAAAAGTTCATTTCAAAGGGGTGTTTGTATCATTTGGTCCGAGTTAAAAATTCTAACTCGGAAGAGCCTTTTCTAGAATCCATTCCCTTGGTTAATAAGTTTCCCAAGCTATTTCCTGATGATCTTCACGGTGTTCCTCCTGATAGGGAAATTGATTTTGGGGTTGATCTTATTTCGGACGATCATCCAATTTTTATCCCTCCTTATAGAATGGCTTCGGCGAAG
Source organism: Capsicum baccatum var. pendulum (assembly GCA_030864225.1). NCBI lineage: Eukaryota > Viridiplantae > Streptophyta > Magnoliopsida > Solanales > Solanaceae > Capsicum > Capsicum baccatum. The sequence goes on along the minus strand of CM061557.1, from coordinate 169,336,943 downwards.
CTAAAAGATCTTAAGGAGCAATTGAAAGACCTCTTAGATTAAGGTTTTATCTAATCTAACATGTCTCCGTGGAGTGCTCCCATGTTATTTGTGCTCAAGAAGAATAGTTCCTTTTGTATGTACATTGATTATCATTAGTTGAACAAAGTGACCATAAAGAATAAATACCGTTTTCCTATGATCGATGATTTTTTTGATAAACTTCAAGGTGCGGAGTGTTTCTCTAAGATTTATCTTAGATCGGGTTATTATCAGCTGAAGATTAGGGATACGAATATCCCTAAGACTGCATTTAGAACCCCGTATGGTCACTACGGGTTTCTTGACATGTACTTTGGGTTGACCCAAAGGCATTCATAGACTTGATAAATATGGTCTTTTGTCCATTCTTGGACATGTTTGTCATTTTCTTTATTGATGATATTTTAGTTTATTCTAAGAGTGAGGCAGATCATGTTGATCACCTTCGTTCTATGTAGCAAACTTTGAAGAATCATTGCTTGTATGCCAAGTTCTCCAAGTGTGCATTTTAGTTGAAAGTCATAGTTTTTATTTGTTATGTCATCTCTAGTGAAGGGATCATTGTAGATCCCTAAAAAGTTATGGCAGTTAAGAAGTGTCCTTACCTACGACTCCAATCGATATTCGAAGTTTCTTGGGTCTAGCCGATTACTATAGAAGATTTATGGAGAGTTTCTCTACTATAGCCGCCCCATTGACCAAGTTGACTCAAAAAAAGGTCAAATTCACATGGTCTGATGCGTGTGAGGTTAGTTTTGAGAAGTTGAAAGATAAGTTGACTTCGGCTCTGGTTTTGACCTTGGCTGAGGGTAGTAATGGTTTTGTGGTATATTGTGATGCTTCTCATGTAGGTCTCGGTTGCTTGTTGATGCAACATAGTAGGGTGGTGGCCTATGCTTCTAGGTAATTGAAAGTTCATGAGAAAAACTACCCTACTCATGACCTAGAGTTGTTAGTAGTGGTTTTTGCATTAAGAATTTGGCGACATTAACTTTATAGGGTTTATGTTGATATCTTTTTCGATCATAAGAGTCTCTAATATGTGTTTACCCAAAAGAAGTTAAACCTCCGACAGAGAAAGTGGCTTGAGTTATTAAAAGATTATGGTATGAGTCTTTATTACCATCCTGGTAAGGTGAATGTAGTCGTCGATGCTCTTAGTAGTTGCCATGGGTAGTTTGGCCCATTTAGATAAGGATAAGTGAGAATTGGTGAAGTACATTCACTGTTTAGCTAATCTTGGAGTTCGACTTGCAAACTCCAAAGCTGGTGGGGTATTTATGTTTCTGGTATCTCAGTCATTTCTTGTTGTTGAGATAAAGGAAAAGAAAGCATTGAAACCGGACTTGATGAAGATCAAGGGTAATATGTGTCAGCAAAAAGTTGTAGACTTTATGATTGGTGGTGATGGTATCTTGAGATATCAAGGTAGGCTATGTGTTCTCGACGTCATTGGATTAAAGAAAAGGGTCATAGCCGAGGCTCATGGATCCCGTTATGCCATTCATCCTAGTTTCACCAAGATGTATCATGACCTTATAGAGTTATATTGGTGGAGCAATATGAAATATGACGTGGCTAGATATGTTCCCAAGTGTATGGTGTGTCAACAAGTAAAAGTTAAGCACATGAGGCCCAGTGAGGTATACCAAGAAATTATTTAGCCCAAATAGAAGTAGGAGACAATTAATATGGACTTCGTTATCGGTCTCCCTAAAAATAGAAATCAATGTGATTCTATTTGGGTCATTATTGATAGAATGACCAAGTCCACTTACTTCTTACCCGTGAGGACTAATTACTCGGCGAAAGATTATGCTAAGTTATATCTTGTGAAAATCGTGAAGTTGCATAGTGCTCCAATTTCTATTATCTCAGATGGTGGTCCTCCATTTTCATCCAACTTTTGGAAGTCATTCTAAAAGGGTTTGGGTACTGGAGTATGCCTTAGTACCGTTATTCACCCACAAATGGATGGGCAAGCGAAAAGGACCATCCAAACATTGGAGGATTATTTTCGGGCTTGTGTGATTGATTATGGTGGTAATTGGTATGACCACTTGCCTTTGATTGAGTTAGCCTATAATAATAGTTACCACTCTAGTATTGGCATGGCGCCTTTTGAGGCAGTGTATGGTAGATGATGTTGATCTCTTATTGGGTGGTATGAAGTTGGTGAGGGTAAGTTGCTTAGCCCTAATATACTTCACCATACCTTAAAAAAGATAAAGGTAATTCATGATAGGTTGAAAATCACTCAAAGTAGCCAAAAGTCCTATGCAGATGTGAGGCGTAGGGACCTAGAGTTTAGTGTTGGCGATTGGGTGTTATTGAAGGAATCTCCCATGAAGGCGGTAATGCAATTTGGTAAAAAGGGAAAGCTTAGTCCCCGATATGTTGGCCCCTACTTGATTATGAAGAGGGTTGGAAATGTTGCCTATAAGTTGGAGTTTTCTTCTAGTATGAACTCCATTCACCCAGTTTTCCATCTCTCTATGTTACAAAAGTATATGGGTGATCCGTCGTTGGCTATTCCCTTAAGGGATGTTAATATCTCAGACTTTTTGTCCTATAAGGAGATCACGGTAAGAATCTTGGATCGGCAAGTGCTCCGATTTCGAACAAAAGAAGAGGCTTCGGTGAAGGTTCTATAGAGGAACCAAAAGTTTGAGAAATCTACGTGGGAGGCGGAAGAGCACATGAAGTCCAAGTATCCACATTTGTTTCCTATTCTGAAAACTTGGGATGGAGGTATGTGTTGATCCCTTTTCTTTGATTTATGTCTTTAATAGACAATGAGTTAAACGCCCCAATGTGTTGAGTTGATTTGTGTTTTGTTAGGTCATGGCCCCTAATAATTTGAAACTACATATGTCATTGTTGTGATGGGTCTAAGCCCCTAATATATTGAGTTGATTGATGTCTTAGCTAAACAAAGGATTTGAGTCCCTAATCCTTGAATTGAGCAAGTATCCTTGATAAGTCGATTGGTTGAAGTCCCTAAGATGTGAAATAAGTAAGTACTGATCAGTAAGGGTATGAGTCCCTAAGCTTTACAATGAACAAGTGTACTGATAAATAATGGGTTTGAGAACCAAAGATATGAAGTGAATGATTGATTCATAATGATCACGATGTGTGTTATATCCTTGTTGTGTGCTTGTTCTAACTTCTTCAAAGGTTGGTTTGATATGTGATAATATGTTAACTTATGTTTACTGCATGCCCTACCCGTCATTCGCGGATGAATGATCCAAGTGGGTGAGAATTGAAACACTTAGTCTTTGAACCATTTAAAGAACTCTCCATTTGATGACACTGGGGTGGGTACGACTAAGGCACGAGTCGTACCAGTTGGATACGAGTCGTATCCTCCTTCCCCTACCCTTCTTGTATACTAGGCAGTGTGGTGAGGGTTACTTTCTGTCCTAGGTATGAGTGACCACCTCATTAATCGTACCATAAGAATACGAGTCGTACCCAATATGATCGTATAGAAGGAGGTCCTAGCTTGAGTGCACTATTTTGGGTACGGGTAGTGTATACGAGTTAGGGGTTGAGTCGTACCCTTTGGATACGACTCAAGTATGTGTGATCGTACCCTTAATAGTGTAGGTGACCTTGGAGAAGCCTTGGGTACGAGTCAGGGTACCACTCATACCCTAAGGTACGGTTCGTAAGGTGAGTCATACCCCTGCACGGGTTCATTTTATATCTCTTAACTAAGGGCCTTTTGATCATTTACCATGCCTAAAACCCTAAGTCTTCTCACTATATAAGTGCTTATAGACTCCTAAACATGCATTTTGATGGATCAAAAACCCAAAACACTCTTTCAAACTGATCTTTGAAGAATTGGAGGCTAGGGTTTCAAAGGTAATCTTCAAGAGGCAAAGTGAATTCAAGTTTCTTAGTGAATCAAGTTGTCTAAGGCATGTAAATCTTCCCCTTGTAAATAACTCTAAACCCATGTATTTCACAATTGGATTAATCAGAGTACATGGTGATTTTGAAATCAAATAAAAAGGGTTTTGTTGTCTAATGATGAATAATGTTGACTCTTGCTTAGACTTATGTTTAGACATGTTAATGATGATGATTTGTATATGTTAGTGTTTTTTGTGTGTGGTTTATTATGAGGGTCTTGATTAACCGAAACCTTGATGAATTCTACCATGAAAATAGCCTTGTTAAAGGTATGCACATAAGGTGTTTGTGGAAATGTCTAAGTGAATTGTCTAGTCACATATTGGTGATGTTTTGAACTAGAGCAATGACCCAATAAGTATGAATAATTGATAAATGGTATGTTGAAAGAATTATGAGCTATGTATTGTATAATTGATGACCACGTTGGGAAAATTGACTAATAAGAGGTTGAAGTCCCTAAACATAATAATGTATTTGAATTCTGTGATAAACCAAGTATGGTGAGAATGTGTTATAAGATAGTTAATGACATGTGACTAGTTTGTATGGCTCTTGATGACCATAACTTGAATTGTACGATGGATAGAATGAAGGCAGTGGCCTATTGAAATGGTTAAGCAATGAAGGCTCCCATAAGGACCATGGGGTCATGTATAGTGTTGAATTAGTTAAATGGTTAAAGTCCTTAAGTATTGTATAGAATTAACGTTGATGCATAGGCAAAGGGTTAAAGTCCCAATGTCAACTAATGTTAATTGTGACGGCTTGAGGTTGAAGTTCCTTAACTAATGGAATGGCTTGACATTGGAGTCCCATGCCCAATAAACTTGCTTGAGGTTAAAGTCCCTTGCTTAAAGAGTTCTCTTAAGGTTAATATACCTCACCGAATGAAACGACTTGCGGTTAGAGTCCCTTGGCATGAGGTTAGAGTCCCTTGTCTAACGAATGGGCATAAGGTTAAAGTCCTTTGCCTAGATGAATGGGTGTGGTTAGAGTCCCGTGTTTGAATGATTGTGTATGCTGTTAAAGTCCTTGGCTAATGACTGTGTGAGCAAAGTTAAAGCCTATTTTGCCTAATGGTATGTGATTATGGTTAAGGCCCTATGCCAAAATAGAATTGTCGAATCTAAGTATGGAAGGTCGGAGTCCTCCACTTCATGTCTAATGAATGAATTTTCAAGAATGTTGTTAAGACTTGATTTGTTGATTAGCATGTGATATACCTATATGTAAGGATAAAGTTTGTGAATATGATTGAATATGATTTATTGGCTTGTTTTTGAATAATCATGCTGCTTTATCCAACTGCTAACTTTTTTCGGACGCTATGTCCCCACACAACATAGGGGACGGAGCATCATCTTCTCTTCCTACATAGTTATTAGGTGAACGAACGGGTTGTACATTAACTACGGAGTGGTGAGCTTCCTTATTTTGAAAGACATTCATTCTTGGTCTCTAATCTTTAGACTTTGTTTTAGTTTGACTTGGTTTGGATATTGTCGTGGGCTTGTCCCAGCGTATACATTTCTAAACTTTGGTCCGTATAGAGGTATTGTGGATGACTGTGTAGTTGGGTATATTAGCTAGTAGGTTGATATTACTTAAATGGTTAGACATTGTTAAGTTACGACTTCTAGTATTGTTTTTGCTATCTTATTATGCGGCTGGGATTTACCCGACCCTTGTGCTTGATGTGATGATTGTGATGGGTTATCAAGCGAACTTCAGTTTATGTAGTCTTGAGGTGCCCATAGGACATGGCCCGATTTTGGGTCGTGTCAGACTTGTTGTCACTCCAGTGGATTTTAACCTTTTAGAACATTTCTCACTATTATCAAAACGATTTCTCCCTATGAGTCGTGGCATGTCATTATGACTCATAGTCACCTATCATTTCCACTGGGGATCCAACTTGTATATCAACTGAACTTTAACCAATTATGCTCAGAACAACTTCCCATTTGGAAGGTCATTTAGGCTAAGATTAGACTAAATTAGGAATGACCTATGATCACTTCCTAAACCAACTATCCTACAACCTAGGCAAGACTAACCGGACAAGTTCTGGATTAAAGGCACAAAGGTAAATAGGTAAGCATCTCACACACATATGGCACGGGGTTGTATCAAAAACTACTACCTATTTGGTTTATGCAAATTCTAACTATGACTATTATGTCCCTAATCCTAATGCCATAACAAGATTCACAGGGGTCACACATATAAGCATATTACACAGTTCAAAACAAATTTTTCAAAGGGGTATGATTTTTCTCAAAAACACCTAAATATAAACAACTACTTCAACTACCCTTAGATACTTATTTTCCTCCTAATTAAACATAAAGAACACAAAACAACACGAATAAAACACAATCGACCTAGACATACCGATTCTACTATGATAGCACACCCGGCGAGAAAAGAAGCACGATAAAAAAAAACCTCGAGTGTGGTACACCCCACAGACAACTAAAGCTTATGCACTATCCCCAGTGCTAATATAAAGTAAACACATGGAATGAAGACATACCTTCTTCAACATACCTTCTTCACAGTTGCTCTGTTTTTTTTACTATATCACCCCTAATTAATTATTATAAGTCATTTATGTATTAGAAAATTAATAATATTTAATTAAAAAGGAATAATAGATATTTATGACATGTTTGCTACAACTGCTTCAACCATAATTTACTAAATATCGTTCCTAATTAATTATTATGAGTCATTTAAGTATTAAAAAATTAATAATATTTAATAAAAAGATAAAATAGATATAAAATAATAAATTAATCTTGATGTTGAAAATAATAGTGACCTTAGAAGATAGAGTTGACCATCTAAAAGTCAAGTAATTTGCAGACAACTTAATTAACACTCTATTCCCTATAGGATTTGACCCCAACCTTTGTTGGGTTATATATTTGATGAAAACCGCTTACACTCTCATAAGAGAGGTGTAATTTAGGCATAACAAATTTTGGTGTCGTTGCTGGGGAATACGGTTGTCAATTAATTATATGTGTATTAATTGACTATTGGTCAAGTTTTGTAATTTTACTTTTATTTGTTGTTTTTGATATTTGCAGAATATGTAATGTGCATGTCACAAACTCAAAGCTCAGGAGGGCCATTACTACCTTTCAACCCAGAACCTCAAAGAATAGAGAGAGTGGTTGAACAATAAGAAGCTGCAAGACCGGACGCTTTGGAAAATCATAGCTTAACCAACAAAATGCTAGAATACCCAGGCATGTACCTAATGTGGATGATGATGAGTTGGTTGATCCTCTGAACAGGCGTTGGGCTGAAAATGTCATACGAACAAATCGAATTTGGTAAACAAGAGGTAGAGTGCACCAACAACCTGTGGAGCAGTTTGATCTAGACGATGATGACGACACTGATTTTGATGGAGTTGGAGTTACTGGAGCAATAATCCCACCATTGGCTCTTGGGTTGAAATTTAATATCACGAGTACGATGATCCAGCTGCTCAACTTGAAAGGGTTATTTTGTGGATTACCTGGTGATAATCTGAATTCGCATTTGGTAAACTTCATCAATATTTGTAAGTCATTGACAATCCTGGAGTAGGAAAAAATGCCATTCGTATGAGATTATTTCCACTGTCTCTATCTGGGGATGCAACTTTGTGGCTGAATGAGTTGGCAATTAATTCTATAACAAATTGGAGGCAACTACAAGGAGCTTTCCTAGAAAGGTTCTTTCCGACTTCTAGGATGTTACAGATAAGGGATGAAATCAGCAACTTTAGGCAACTGCCTAATGAAGCCCCTCATAAAATATAGATGAGGTTTAAGAAGAATCTTATGTAGTGTCCAAAACACAAGATTCTTAATGAGCATTTGATGGAGACGTTCTATAGGGCTTTGAATTTAACTACAAAGACAACCATAGACAATGTTGCAAGAGGAGCTTTCATAGATCTTACTTTTTCTTAGGCTGCAGAGATGTTGGAGAAAATGACTAAGACAAGTAAAGCTTAGCATACCAGGTATTCGGAGATAGTAAGAACTACTTGTTTTAGCGGGAAGTCGATGAAGCAATGCTAGAGAGAAGAAGAACGTGATCAAGATATGGCTTACCTGAAGACACAAATGGATTTGCTCACAATGCATTTGCTTTTGGGAAATATAGAGAAGGTTAAAGTTGTGGGGTCACATAGTAGGGGAGCGGAATATAATTCTGAGGAGGAGGCAAATTATTTGAATAACTAAGGGGTTTTCAAGCCAGTAGCTAAGGAAACAAAGGTTGAAATTATTATGATAAAACTGGTTATAGAGATCCTGACCAAGGAAACTAGAAGAACAAGAATGATAGGAGAGGATTATAAAAACCACGTGAAAGTCGTGACAATGCTGCAAATAATTCTCGAAAGATATCAATGGAGGATATGATGGCAAAATTATTAAAAAGAGTGGAATCAATAAATGTCAGAGTTAGGGAAATGAAGACTGACTTGTTGACAATGAGTCAGTTAGTTGACTCACAGTCCATATTTATTAAGAATCTAGAGCTGCAGTGAACCAATTATCAGCAATATTCAATCAAAAAAAAATGAGACTCTACCAAGTGATAAAATCAAGAACCTGAAAAATGATGGTTCGTGTATGGCTATAACCACTAGGAGTGGTAAGATATTACATGGTCCATTTCCAGGAGCACTTTATCATAATGATGATGTAGAGTTAGAAAATAAGGTATATAATGAGTCACCAGAAGAGTCTAAGAAGTTGGGAGATTTAGAAAAGATGAGTGTAGAAGTGGAACAGCTATCTAAATGAGTGTAGAAGTGGAACAACTATCTAAGAAGAAATGGGTAAATAATATGGATCGAAACAAAGAAAATAAGGTGGATGTTGCCTTAGCAAGAATTCCAAAGACACCACCCCCATTTCCACATAGATTGAAGAAGAAAGCAGATAAGGGTAGGTTTACAAAATTCATGCATATGCTGAAATAGTTGATGGTGAATATGCATTTATTTGAGGCATTAGAGAAAATGTTGGGATACATTAAATTTATGAAGGACCTCGTGATAAGGAAAAGGACAGTCAACTATGAGCTTGTGGATAACATTCATCATTGTAGTGTTATTGCCAGTAGATATCTAAGAGCATTTACTGTCCTATGTATAATTGGAGCGTTTAGATTTGATAAATCACTTCGTGATCTTAGAGCAAACATCAACCTTATGCCATTATATATCTTCAAATAATTAGGTTTAGGGACACCTAAGCCAACTACTATATGACTATTGATGGTAGATCGGTCAGTGAAGAGATCAGTGGGGATTGTATATGATGTACTTATGAAGGTGGCCAGCTTTATATTTCTCGTAGACTTCGTAATTCTTGATTGCAAAGTGGACTTTAAAGTACCCATAATTTTAAGTAGGCCATTTTTAGCAATCGGGAGAGTGTTAGTTGACCTGGAGCTGAATAAGCTGAAATTTAGGCTAAATAAAGAAGAAGTTAAATTTGACGTTTGTCAATCTATGAAGCAACCAAAGTAAATGAGTGTAGTCTCGGTTATTGGTGTTGATTATAAAGATGATATAATTATGCCAATTGAGTAAAGGTTTGCGGTGGTAACCTTAGTTGCTGTCTTGATAAATTTTAATAGTGAAGGGATTGATGAGTACGATAAGACTGTGTGTGCATTGACTGGGATGGGGTCGTATTTATATACCCCTATGAAATTGGATTTGGACTTAAAAAATCATCAAACACCGCCTGTCAAGCCTTCTACTGAAGAGACACTAGTGTTGGAATTGAAAGAGTTGTCAAGCCATCTACGGTATGTGTTTATAGGTAAAGAAAACAATTTACCAATTATTATCACAACGGATTTGGTAGATAATCAAGTTGAGGCTCTTAATTCTAAATTGAGGAACTTTAAGAGGGTCAATGGGTAGACGATTGTTGACATTATAGGCATTCCACTTGGCATCTGTACTTATAAGATTCAGCTGGAGGAGCACTATACCCCTATAATTAAGCATCAATGTAGGTTAAATCCATTGATGGAAGAAGTAGTGAAGAAAGAGATAATAACATAGTTGGATGTTGGGTAGTTTATCAAATTTCTGATAGTAAGTGAGTAATACATGTGTAGTGTGCGCCCAAGAAAGGAGGTATGATGGTAGTAGCAAAGAAAAAAAATAATCTAATCCCACTCAGGCCGGTGATTGGTTGGCGGGTGTGTATGGATTACGGGAACCGAATTTTTAGACTTTGAAAGATCATTTTCCAATGCCCTTCATAGAACAAATGCTTAATAGGTTGGAAGAAAGGGGCTGGTATTGCTTCTTAGATAGATACCCAGGCTACAATCAAATATCGATTCCAACTAAGGATTTAAAGAAATCGACTTTCACTTGTCCGTACAAAATATTTGCTTTCAAAAGAATGTTGGTTGGGATGTTTAATACATTGACCACCTTCTGAAGGTGTATCATGTCCATCTTTTCGTACATGGTGGAAAACACATTGAAAGTACTCATAAATGATTTCTTCGTAGTCGGTGATTCATTTGAGAGCTGCTTGGTGAATTTAGGCAATGCATTGTAATGCTGTGAGCAGTTCAGTCTTATCCTAAACTGGGAAAAATGGCACTTCATGGTGAAGGAGGGCATATTATTGGGTCATAAAATCTCAGCCAAAGAAATAGAAATGGATCATTCTAAGATTGAAGTCATTGAAAAACTACCTCTTCTTATCTCAGTGAAAGAAGTGTATAGTTTCCTTGGTCATGTAAGTTTCTACTAGAGATTCATAAATGATTTTTCCAAAATTGCATACCCATTTTGCAAATTATTAGAAAAGAAAACCTAGTTTGTGTTTTATGAGGAGTGTTGAATGCGTTCAATGCCTTAAGAAGAAATTAGTTGATGCTCTTATTATGATTGCTCCAGATTGGTCAGATTCATTCAAAGTAATGTGTGTTACAAGCAAGGTTGAATTAGAGCTACTCTTGGACAAAAGAAGGGAAAGCTTTTTCATACTATTTAGTATGCCAGTAAATCATTGAATAGAGTGCAGAAGAACTATACGGTTACAGAGCAAGAACTCCTAGCCATGGTCTATGCTTTCAAAAAATTTTGGGCATACATTTAGGAATGAAGGTGGTAGTATATATATACCATACAGTACTAAGGTACTTAATGGCAAAGAAGGATGCCAAACCTAGGCTAATAAAATGGTTGTAGTTTCTTCAGGAGTTTAACTTTGAAGTCAAAGACAAAAAGGGGTGTAAAAATCAAGTAGCAAACCATCTATCTCAGTTAGGAAATAAAGGTAAGAGCTCAAGAAAGATAGAAATAAATGATTTTTCTCCTGATGAGCAAGTTCTTGCTACCACTCTTGATCTAGTATCGCGGTATGAAGATTTGGCAAACTATGTGGTTAATGACATCATTCTAAATAACCTTAACTTTTATCAAAAGAAGAAGTTTCTATATGGGGTAAAAAGGTATTTTTGGGATGAACCTTATCTATTCAGATGTTGTGCTGATAATATTATCAGGATATGCATATCGGAAGTGGAGATGTTGAATATTTTGGAAGCTTGTCATTCTTCCCCAATCGGGGGACACCATGCAGGTGATTGGACCGCCAGAAAGGTCTTTTAGAGTAGTTACTATTGGCCCTCAATTCATAAAGATGCTTATGAATTTGTGAGGGCCTGTGATAAATGTCAGCGACAAGGATCTATCTCTAGGCACCATGAGATGCCAATGACTAAGATTTAGGAAGTGGAGCTTTTTGATGTATAGGAATAGATTTCATGGGGACCTTTGTGAGTTCTTATGGAATCAAATATATCTTGGTAGTTGTGAACTCATGTCCAAGTGGGTAGAAGTTGTAACTCTAACAGACAATGAAGGCAAGCACGTAGTGGCATTTTTAGAAATAATATTTTCACTCATTTTGGTGTGCCTTGCACCATAATATGTGATGGAGGTTCTCATTTTTTAAAATAAAATGTTCCAGGGTGCTTTAGCAAAGCATGGAGTGAAGTAGTACAAGATAGCTACATCTATTACCCACTAACTAGTAGACAAGTGAAAGTGTCAAATAGAGAGACAAAGAGTATTCTAGCCAAGACTATTAATGAAAATAAAAGTGATTAGTCGAGAAAAAATTGATGATGCTTTATGGGAGTATAGAACGGCTTTCAAGACGCCCATTGGAATATCTCCTTACCAACTAGTCATTGGCAAAGATTGTCACCTGCCAGTGGAGTTAGAGCACAAGGTGTAGTAGGAACTCAAGAAGTTAAACTTGAGTTGGAAAGTTGTAGCTAACATAAGGCTAGAGCAACTGAATGAGATTGATGAGTTTTGACTCCAAGCCAATGAAAGGGTTGATCCTTACAAAGAAAGAATGAAACGTTACCATAATCAAAGAATTGAAAAGAGAGTCTTTCAAGTGGGTGATTGGGTGTTTCTCTTTAACTCATGATTTAAGCTTTTTACCAGGAAGTTTAAGTCAAAGTGGCCGGGACCATTCAAAATAACCTAATTCTTTCTATCAATGTGGTTGAATTTGAGAACAAAGATGGAAGTGCATTTATAGTGAATGGACAAAGGATCAAGCATTGCATTAGTCCAATGGATGAGTTAAAAGTTGTGTCAAAGATGTATTTTGATGAAGTCTAAATAGTCAAGATAATCGAGTCGTCCCGCGACATTAAATCAGGCGCTTCATTGGAGGCAACCAATGATCTCAGTTTGTTATCATAACATGAAAAACAACATAATAATCAAAAAAAATAGAAATACAAAAATAAGAGTTAAGCCACGACCGAAACCAAGGCGCTTGATGGGAGGCAACCCACCCTTCTAATCATTTTTACTTATTTTTTATTGATTATAGATGTGAAGTGCTATGGATGTGTGATAGGTGCAAATTAAACTTAAAAGTGAGATAAATCAAATATGGTAGGTCTTTGGACTTAATACAGCTTTATAGGTAAGTATCTAGTGTAAAATTGTCATCCCTAACCAACATCGCATAACAAATCCATAGCTTTGCTATTGATCTGCATCACACTTTACATAGTGAACAGCTACTGGGCTAGAACCACACCGCTAAACCCCTAGTTTGTGATGGACATCGCAAAAAAAAAACCCAGTCCGCAATGGATATTGCAGCACAAAGCTAACCGTCAGTATTGCCTTTGTTATGCAACATACAGTGCGACACCTTATTGCCTTCCAACCGCGTCCATGTCTATGATGCAAAACACCTATTATTGGATTGACCCGCAACGCAAACCCATTTTTTCCCCAAATTAATCTCAAATTAAAATTGGGTCAACCCGACCTGGTTCCCCTATATAATACACCCAATACCCTAATTTTTATTCCTCTCCTATTTTGCTGTCAAATTCGCGCCGCCAAACCCCTACTTTGCTCTCAAAGTTGCACCAAACATCAATTTACAAGATTTTTTTCTCCTCTTTTTCTACAAATTCTTCACTTTAAAGTTTGTTTTCTCTTCTTATTCTCTTATTTTTATAATTTTTTTGTTAATATTTATTTAGATTCTTGTGGATTGTGGGTGAATACACACTACAATTATACAAAAATGGATTTCTTGGTAATCTTATGAGGATGAACACCATGGTTGTAGTTGAAAAAGCTTATGGTTGTGTTGTAATTTTTCATAATTAGCATAATTTGGTGATTGTTACCATTAGTTCACGTTCTAAGTTCTCATTAAACATTGTGTTGGTTACATTATGCTAGTTAATAGTGTGTTATACTTCTTGACATGTTTAAGGCATTAAGGCGTGATTTTGTGGAATGATGGTTATTAAGGCATGATTTTGTGAAATGATGGTGTGTTATTAAGGCATGATTTTGTGGAATGTTTTTGTTAATGGAATGGTTTTGTAGAATTATGGTGTGGCATTAAAGCATAGTTAATTTGAAAAACAACTATTGTGAAATTTGTGTGGTGTATGGAATTATAGTGTAAAATTATGGAATGATATTAAGAAAGTAGAGGCCACCAATGATATGCTAAAGATATTGTGAACAATATTGGTGCGCTCTTTTAAAGTGTACATTGGTAAAGTCTGAGTACCCGATAGTATCACTTAAATAGGTTATGCTAACAAATTAAGTATGGGGTGGTTATTCTACTACCCTCCTCTTAATTGTAGTTAGCCACATTATGCCTGACTAATGTTCGTTGTTGATGACTATTACAGGAACTATGGCTTCAAAGGTCAACAAAGGCAAGGAAGTGGCATCTATCTCCTATCAAGGTCAGAAAAGGTCACGAATAGCGTAATCTTCTGAGGTTAACCGTGCTTCCTCATCAACTCTTCAAGTGCCTCGTACTATATTTGGTATCAAATGGGTTAAAAAAATAAGGTAGCCAATGGTACAAAGATGACAAAGAGCATCATTACTAACCAAAGGAGGTGATTCACAAGGAGAGTTTGGCATTTCCCTATATTATACAGCTAAAACTTGAATTCAATTTTGAGGATATGGGCAAATGCAATTTGGACTTATTAAGGGAATTTTATGCCAATTGGTTCCCTAATACTCAAAGGAACGAGGTGAAGATACGAGGACAGATTTTAAAGATGATGGCTGAGGCACTAAATTCCATTCTTAGTACTCCAGATGTAAACCACTTCAGATTTAAGGAACTATATAGATTACCTCCTTACAGGGCTATTAGGCACACTTTGTATGGGTCACCCTCAATGGATAATAGAAGTATCACAAAGAAAAAGGTTACCATAATATTTTTCCCTATGCTTTCCTAAAAAAAGAAGGGCATATTTGGCTATGGATATTCAGTGCTTGACTTATTCGAGGGTCATACTTCACAAATATATCTTGTGATTGGGTATGTCTAATATATGCTCTTATGACTGATATTCCTATAATATTGGTGTAGTGATCTACGCTTCTATGCGCAAGGCTAGGTTACACAAGAATGTTTAGTTCAGTTTTGGGGGCTTGTTGACCAAATTCTTGAAATCTAATGGTATTGAGGAGGAGCCAGTTGATCACAAGCTGTTGTGGAATTTGAAGGGTGTCGATGTCACTAAGGTTAAAGAACCAAATTCAAGCCAAGGGCCATCCCTAAAAGCTACTAAAAAAATACACATAATGATAACTTCTTCACCATTTCTATGGCATGACGAAGCTAATAATGATATATGGTAGTCGTGCACATATCGTTGATGAGTTACATCAATTGGATTATGATTATCCAATGAATAAGTATGCAAGATCTATGTGTAAGGTGTGTCCCACTTTTCAAGAGCTTATGGATGATGATGTACCAATTGATGAGGATAAGCTGATAGTAGACTCCGACATGAAGGTTGATTCTAATGACAAAGATGCTAATGCGGGTGATATAATCTCTGATATTGAGGAGGAGTACTATTAGTTCCAGAAAGCTCTTTTACCCATATGCTCTTTATTCTTTTGTTTGCACTGGGGACAGTGCTATGCTTAAGTGCAGGGTGGATAAAAAGTGCTTCGTGTATGTATTCATGCAACTACATTTGATGAATTTAATTACTATCTTGGTCTGTAATAACTAGTAACTTCACTTTAGTAGACATTTTTAAAATTTGGTAGTAACTTCACCTCAGTAGACTTTTTTCTAATTTGGTAGGAGTAATCATTTTGATATTTTGGTTTGTTCTTTCCGTAAGTTTTATATTCTTTTATATTTTATGTTCTTTGATGCTTGGATTAGGAGTTGTGAAATAAAATAATAGTTTGGTGCTTTTCTCAATGATGGATGGATGACGACCGTCTTAAGAGAAAAGTAGCCATTTATGGAGATTGACAAGTGGAACCCCTTTTCACGACATAGAATTTAAGTGATCTTGTAAGTTACATGGCAAAATGACACAAGCATGACAAATATTTAGGAATATATGTTTAGTAGATAAATGTGACTCTTGGGTAATTCAAGTTTAAAGTTAAATTCGTGACATGGCTTGAGTAAGAATTCAACATAGGCCCATCTTGATTTGAATATATTGCATGTGTGAGTAAGTATTTGTTTATTCCATGTTACATTATGGTGTCTATAACTTTTCCAGTGTGTGTACAAAGCGAAATAAAGTATTTAAGGTTTAGGAAATGATATAGGCCTTCTTTGTCCAACCTTATTAACTTTGTTAACTACCCATACTTGAATGACTTTGTTAACTACCTATTATTTATGACCTTAGCAAGCCCTGTTGAGCCTTTAGCCTATTATTTGGTAGCCTTATTTTTATCCTATTTCCTTTTGTTCATTGACCATGTTTTGATTCCCAAAATTCCCTAGCGCTTTAGTTGAAAAATTTAATGAATGAGAGCTGGGAGTGCAGAGAAGAATTGGTAATGAAGCACAACATATTAGTATTTGGTTTGGCAAAGAGATTATGCATTGTGGATGGTGGGGGTTTATAGTAGTTATATAAAAATAAAGAGAAAAGAAAAAGAAAAGATAAGGAATAATTCTGTTAAAATGAAATAAATCTCTTACATCCACTTAGTAGTCTAATTCAAGGAGTTGAGGTTGAAACAAAAAGAAGTGTAAATTACAAGTGGTAGAAAGGAAATTTTATTGAATTAAGCTTCAAAGTAAGGTGTTGAATTAAAGTGCTTAGGGAAGTTAGTCACTATTTCTATCCAAAATAGCACTTACCTGTCACTTAGCCTGCATGACAACCCACTAAAGTCCTGTTTGATCTTATTCCTTAATATTTTTTTGTTAATAGATTATTACACTAAAGGCAATCTTATGGGTCACCTAATATGCATGTGAATTCTTTGAGAGCGTGAGCGTAAATTTTCATCCGTACCCCCAAAAAAATATTTTGTGATGTTTTGCATGTAATGAGAAATGTGGAGTTACTCACTTGTGGTAAGGGGAACATGTTTAATGATGGATTGAGACTTTTTGTAGTTTCTTAATTAAAAAATAATCATGAATTGCTAGTTATAGAGGAGTCTATTCTTGAGGGTAGGAAGTTTTGAGTAGTTATTCATAAATCTATATAACATGCTCAAAAGCAAGACTTGTTGTGTGATCCTAACTTGAGTATCTTATTTTTAATTAGTGAGATTGGAGCCTTGTGTACTGTGCGTAAAGTAGATAAGTTTTCAAGGAAAAACAAAGCTTTAAGTATGAGGTGGTGATCTTGGGTGTATTTATATGCCTAAACACCATGTTTTACCCCTATATGAGATAAGCTTTGAGAGCAAAGTGACATGATTCATATGTTTTATCCTACGTTTAATGTAAATGAGCTAACCTATGTGATTAGTACCATTTTAGGAGTAAAGAAAACATATGGAGACATAGAGGGATCACGAAATAAGAATAGCACAAGACGCAATCAAAATAGGATGATGGAGACCTGGTTTGCGCCACAACTATAAGGTGTGCAATAAGTGTCGTGCAGCGACCCCAAGGTTACATATTTAGTTTTGCGCCATTACCCTAGGAGTTAGTGTTGAGGTGTGCGCTGCAATGTCATGTTCGAGGAGAAATAGTCTTATAAATTTGGCCTAGGGGCTTGAGGATAATTTCTCAAGACTATCACAAATACACCAATCTCAGTTGAATAGATATTACATATTTTTGAAGCAGAGAAGGGTGGCTAAACATTTCCATTAGGGTTCATCTTGAAATCTCAAAACAATCGTCAATTTTGGTATGAAGAGTTTGAATTATTTGATGCTCTTTCTAATTATGAGTGACTAAGCTTCTTAGCTAGGGTTATGGAAACCTAGTAATCAACAAACTAAAATATGGGTTTTTGAATTTATATTATAGTTGTTTTTATATTCCATTCTTTTCATTTACAATGAATTCCCATGGTTGCAAACTTGAAAGTGTGCCACAAAACACAATTTTCTTAAACAAAGAGGTTGTTGCTTGGAAAAGAGAATAGTGACAAGGGGTTAGAATTTTCAATCTCTAATTTACAAGTTAATGACCATAGCTAGAAGGTTTTGACATAACAAGGTGACCATAACCCTACTTTACTATTTCTCTGTATTCAACTATTACACGAAGTTTCTCATTATTTTCAACTTAAGATCACCAAATTATCATTTGAATCAAACCCTCTTTATTTTGAGAAAACCTATGATTAAAAGTCAAGTAATTTGCATACAACTTAATTAACACTCTATTTCCTAGGGATTGGACCCCAACCTTTATTGTGTTATATATTTGACGATGACCACTTATGCTCTCACAGGAGAGGTATAATTTAGGCGTATCACTAGTGTTTTATATCCTAAGTCATCTGGTGATCGCCGCAGACACACACTGGCTTTAGGGCACAAGGTTCCTAATCACAGGCCAGTAGAGCTTAGTCAACCCTATCTTATCCCTCTTATCATCTTTATGGGCAGATCCCTCATGGGGTATGTGATAAGGGAAGGAATAAGTGCTTTAAGTGTGGTCAGCTTGGTCACATGCAGCGAGATATCCTTCAAGAGTTGCTTCTGGAGCTAATAAGGTCTCTTTTGCTACTTCTTTAGCTCCTGCACCAATGGGTGTTAGTTTTAGTACTGGTTTTGGTTGAAATCATCTATATTCTCTTTCCATCTATCAAGAATTTGAGGCTTCTCCAGATGTTGTCCATAGTACATTACAACTCTTTTCTCGTGATATGTATTTCTTGCTTGATCTGGGGTCTACTCTTTCTTATGTGACCCCCTATGTGGCTATTTATTTTGGTTTCAGTCCTGAGTGTATTTCAGACCACTTTCTTATGTCTACCCCGATGAGTGATTCTATGGTATTTATAATAGTTTATAGGGGATGTATGGTATTTATTCGTGGTACGGAGACCTGGGTGATTTAATTGAACTAGATATGCTAGATTTTGATATTATCTTTGGTATGGATTGGCTTCATTCATGCTATGTGTCCCTTGATTGTAGAACCCAAAGGGTCAGTTTCCAATTTCCGAATGAACCGATATCGAGTAGGAAGGTAGATCTTTAGCACCTAACTAAAGGTTTATTTCTTATCTTAGAGCCCAGAAATTTATTTCTAGCAGGTGCCTATATCATCTAGTTTGAGTTATTGGTTTTAGTTCTAAAGGTCCTTCTTTACAGTTTATCCCCATGGTTAGTGGGTTTCCCAAAGTATTTCCTGACTATCTTCCTAATATTCTTCCCAACAGGGAAATTAATTTTGGGATTGACCTTCTATCGGGTACCCATCCTATCTCTATCCCTCCTTATAGAATGGCTTCGGGTAAGTTGAAAGAAATCAAGGAGTAGTTGAAAGACCTCATTGAAAAAGGTTTTATACACCCTAGTGTTTCCCCGTAGTATGCTCCTATTTTTTTCGTGCATAAGAAAGATGGTTCCCTTCAAAGATGTATAGACTAGCGGTAGTTAAATAAGGTGATAGTAAAGAATAAGTACCCTCTCTCTAGTATTGATGATCCATTTGACCAGCTTCAGGGTGCTAAGTACTTTTCTAAGATTGATCTCAAATCGGGTTATCATCAGCTGAAGTTAGGGAGGTGGATATCCCTAAGACTTCTTTCAAAATCCGATATGGTTATTTTGTGTTTTTAGTGATGTCCTTTGGTTTGACTAATGCCTCAATGACATTTATGGATCTTATGAATTGGATATTCCGTTAGTTTCTTGACTTATTCGCCATTGTGTTCATTGACGCTATTCTGGTATATTCGAACAGTGAGAAGGATCATGCCAATCACCTTCGTATAGTGTTGTAGACCTTTAAAGATTAATTTTGTATGCTAAATTGTCCAAGTGTGAGTTTTAGTTGAATTTTGTTACTTCTGGGTCATGTTGTTTCTAGTGAGGAGATCATGGTGGATCCATAGAAAGTTGTAGTGGTTAAGAAGTGGCCTAGACCCTCGACTTCAATCGATATTCAGAGCTTCTTGGGTTTATCTAGTTATTATAGGAGGTTTGTTGAAAGTTTCTCTTCGATTGCTGCCCTATTTGCTAAGTTGACTCAGAAGAAGGTAAAGCTTTTATAGCCGAATGCTTGTGAGGGTAACTTTGAGAAATTAAAGGATAAGTTGACTTCTGCTCTTATTTTGACCCTGCCAGAAAGCACTGATGGTTTCGTTGTATATTGTGATGCATCCCGTGTGGGACTTGGTTATATTTTGATATAATATGGCAGGGTGGTGGCGTCTGCTTCTAAGCAGCTTAAGGTGTGTGAGAAGAATTATCCGACCCATGATTTGGATTTTTTGGTTATGGTTTTTTCTTTGAAGCTTTGGAGACATTACTTGTATGAAGTTTACGTTGATATATATTCTAATCATTAGAGCTTGCAGTATATATTCACTCAGAAGAAATTGAATCTCTGGCAAAGAAGATGGCTTGAGTTACTCAAGGATTATGATATGAATCTTTATTATCATCTAGGTAAAGCTAATATGGATGTTAATTCTCTTAGCAAGTTATATATGAGGAGCTTATCTCATGTTGTTGAGGAGAAGTGAGGGTTAGTGAAGGATATTCACAATTTGTCTATTTTTGGAGTTTGCCTCTTGGATTTAGAGGATGGTGGGGTGATCATTCAAGAGGTGGCGATGTCTTCTCTTGGTACTGAGGTAAAAGATAAGCAAGTTTTGGATCCTACCTTGATGCAAATTAAGAATGAGGTGGATCAGCAGAAAGTCTTGGCTTTTGAGAGTGGTGGTGATATTCTGAGGTACCAAGGTGGATTGTACGTTCTCGATGTTGATGGGTTGCGGGAAAAGATTTTGGTTGAGGCTCATGAGTTATGGTGTACTATTCATCCTGGCTTGGCGAAAATGTATCATGACTTGAAGGAGATTTATTGGTGGAATAACATAAAGAGAGATGTGGCAAATTTTATGGCTAAGTGTATGGTTTGTCAGCAAGTGAAGGTTGAGCACTTGAGGCCTGGTGGATTGTCTCAAGATATTGAGTTGCCTGTATGGAAATGGGAAGCGATTAGTATGGATTTTGTTATCGATCTTCTGCGGTCTCGTAGTCATTTTGATTCTATTTGGGTCATTGTGGATAGGATGACCAAGTCTACTCATTTTTTGCCTGTGAGGACTAATTCTTCTGCGGAGGATTATGCTAAGCTTTTCATTCAGGAGATCGTTAAGTTATATGGTGCTCTAGTTTCCATTATATCTGATTGAGGTATGTAGTTCTCGTCGCATTTTTGGCATTCTTTTTAGAGAGGTTTGGGGACTAAGATGAACCTTAGCACCACTTTCCACCCTCAGACGGATGGACAAGCAGAGAGGACTATTTAGACCTTGGAGGATATGCTAAAGACCTGTGTGATTGACTTCAGTGGTATTTGGGTTGATCATTTTTATCTCATACAATTTGCATATAATAACAATAATCACGCGAGCATTCAGATGGCTCAATTTGAGGCTTGATAAGGTAGAAGATGTCGGTCTCTTTTTGGATGGTTTAAAGTTGGTGAGGTGAGGTTATTTGGTCCTGACATGGTTCATCAGGCTATGGAGAAGGTGAAGTAATTAGGGATAGGCTTAAGACCGCCCAAAGTCGCCAAAAGTCCTATGCAGATGTGAGGCATAGAGAGAGTTGGAGTTTGGTATTGGTGATTGGGTATTCTTGAAGGTGTCTCCTATAAAGGGAGTAATAATATTTGAAAAGAAAGGAAAGCTCAGTCCCCGTTATGTTGGCATGTACTTGATTTTGAGAAGAATGGGCGATGTTGATTATGAGTTGGAGTTGCCTTAAAACATGGGTTCTATCCATCCGATGTTCCATGTTTCGATGTTAAAGAAATGCATGGGTAACCTTCTTTGGTTGTCCCTTTAGAAAGTGTTGGCATTTTGGATTCTTTATCCTATGAGGAACCTTTGGTTAAATTTTGGATCGGCTAGTCCATCTGCTGCGGACCAAAAATGTGGCTTCAGTGAAGGTTCTATAGAGGAATCATAAGGTTGAAGAAACTACTTAGGAAGATAAAGAGGACATGAAGTCGAAATATCCATTCCTATTTTCTGCTTGGGATAATCATGCTAAAGGTATGTTTATTCCTTAACGTCTCTATTTTTTTTCTTTGTTAAAGGTAAGTGTGGTTGTGTTCTGTGTTAAATTATTCAAATAGATACCTTATATCATAATTTGGGGATGAATGATCCTAAGAGAGGGAGAATATAACACCTTGGATTTTTTCCCCTAGAAAATTTTAAGCTTTAAACTCACTGTCCAACCTATGGCTCACCATATGATTCAAAAGGTCGCTTAACAGATTATAGGACCCCAATCGCAGGGTGTCTAGTGAAGATTGCCTAAGTTACTGCCTTGGTTATGATTGGGGGGTCACGAGTTGAAAAGACTCTATACGAGTCGTATAGTCTAAATCGTAGGCTAACCAGTGCCATGCCCTAAGTGTTTTGTCCTAAATATGACTAGGTGTTGTGAGTCTTATAGACTCATTACGAGTCGTAATGTTCTTTCTAAAAGGTAACTAGTATAGGGCCTTGATATTTCTGCCTAGGCTGCGACTCGTGGTAATGAGTCGTAACGAGACCTTACGAGTCATAGGGTGACCCGTGGTCACTAAAAACTATTTTTCAGTGTTTCAATAAGGGTACTTGGGATACTTTCCCTTTTCCCCAACAGCAACCCACAACTTAAAACCCTATTGGGTACCCCATTATCATTCATAACATAATCAAAATAACTCTCAAGGCTCTCTCAAATTCTCTCAAGCAAAAACACTTAGGGTTTCTCCAGGTTGACAATTAGAGCTTCCAAGGGTGATTCCTTCTTCAAATTTCTTGGTGATTAAGGCATGCGACTCTACCATTAAATTTATTTAACTTAAAGCACGAAATTATATGATTATTGATGTAAATTTTGATACAAGTCAAATGGCCGCCTTAGCTTTCAATGACATCATTCAAAGTCACTATGTAAAGAATCAAGCCTTGATCGCATCGAGGGCACGAGATCATACTTAGAGGGTTCGGCTTGAGCATGTCATTAAACAAACTTGAGTGTGAAAGATTGCTTGGAGCCTTGATGACTTGAGGACTCTTAGGTTTGGGCCATACTTGGTGGTTCACGGTTTTGATTCCCTTTATTAAGGTCATTTTGGTCACTTAGCCTTGAGGGAATTTTGGTCATTTAGACTTGTCTAAATAACACTCCATGGCCACCCCACCTCATTAAGGGCATTGGAGTTATTTTGTCTTACTTTTGTAATATACTATATATAGTCTTTTTTAGGTTTTTTCTCATGAGTTATTGAATGATGAATGTATGAAACACTTGAAAATCCTCTCTCTTGAGAGTAGACCACCTTAGTGTAGTCTTAGTTAGGGCTTGGAAAAGTCATCCTTAGTATAGGGCTTGGAAAAGTTAATATTGACCTTTGCTTGGAAACGGTGGATCTTGAGATGCGTTGATTCCCTTGGCGGTCACAGTAAGAGTGTCGTTTTGATTATTACATTCATTAGGGGTTAGTGTTGAAATACACTTGGTTCTTAATCATGTAATAATCTTGGTCTCACTAGCTATCTTTATTTTCTATGCAATTTCTCTTGTGTTTGTGTTGAATCTGTGTCTTGTTTCATCTTGTGTCATTATTATCATCTTCATCTCCTTTCTTTAGTTATAGTGTCGGTTTCTAGCTTTGTTTTCCGTATCATTTGGTATCAAAGCTTGTGGTTGATTTTGTTCCAACAAAATCAATCTTGGGCTTGCTAGAAAAAAAAGTGTTCTTAAAGATCTTGTTCTTGACCGAGGAAAATTATTGTTCTTGTGAAGTTGTCTTGGCTAAGATTTGTACTAGATCTAGTAGTCTTTTACTTGTTTGGTGTGTTTCTCGTGTTGGTTTCTTTCTCACTAATACTAAAAGTGTCTAGATCTAAATTTGAGCTTATAAAATTGACCATTGTTGTGGTGACTTGAAGATAGTCGTATGTTGTACCTTGTTGTTGACAATTGGTGGTGTTGTGTTGTGTTCTTGAAGAAGTTGTTATTGTGTTCTTGATGGTTGTTGCGGTGTTCATCTTGTTATTCATCTATTCTTACAACTTAAGACAACAAAAAGTGTAAAATAGATCCAAAAAGTTGTAAAGTTGTTTGTGAGAAAACTTGCACACATCACTTCCTAGACTTGACAACCACTTTTCCTTAAATCAAGGGACCTTATCTTGTGGGACTAGTAAAGTCAAATCTCACTTTTTGAGTTTGAAAAGTTGAAAAAGACTACAAGGCTTTTACTTTCCCTCCAAAACAAATTGTCATTCATTCCACGTTGTGTGAATATTGAAATTTCAAAATTTGTGACTAAAATTCATGTGGGACCAAGACCAACTGCATGCTGCCACATCATCATTGCTACTGTACATGTCACTAATAAGCTCAAATTTGGAATTTTCTATTTTCTAATTGTTGATTTTTGGTTTCATTACTTAGTTCTAGAACTAATTAACAAACTAGTACACTCCTACTAGATTGCCAATTAGTCCTTTGAATTCGTTTCTTTCATGTCTTTGTTATTTATGTGTTTTTCTCATTTTTAACTCGTAGTAATTTCTTTGTTTCAAGTTCGTAAGTAAATTTTGTTTGTTGTCTTGAGTCGATCAAACAAGAATCCATTTCGGCCGCCAAGTAGAATTGACATCGTATTGACTACCGGAGTATAAGCAACTTTCAATATTTGCCGCTCCAATTGTGAAGACCACAAAAATGAGTGTCTACGAGTGTTGGTGAGGAGCTTTTACTACTAATCTTGTTTGTTCATTTTGTAGGTTTGTTTCTTTGGTTGTTTTAGGTACAATTGCAATGGAACCCAAGGCTTTCACTTCTGAAACTATGGACAACAATGTCACTAATGTCATTTTGGCCTACCTTGACACTATTTCCTGAGACATTGCTATGGTGAATGAAATATTGGATCATATGGTGTGTCCAAGGGAGCAAGTGGGTTGCCTGGACACACGTCAAGATGAATACTATAGCTCATGTGAGCTACAAGGTAAAATAGCTAACTGTTACACTTTGGTGCATGTGAATGATAATTCTATGGCTAGTAGCCTATTGAGTATGAGTTGTAGCTTACTTACTTGTGACTCTAATGATTCTTTGCCTCTTGTTGATGATGTACATATTGTGAGTGTGGATACATTAGTTGATCCTATTGATGATGAAATTGACTTTTTTGTAAGATCAATTTATGTCCACCTAGTGTTAAAGTCAACATATTGAACGAAAGTATATCATCTTGTGTAATTGGTGTTAATTAACTTATATGTGAAACTTTCCCATCACTTAAGGTTATGTGTGATTTGCTTAATAGAACTCAAGTGAGTGAAGTATTTAAAAATGTTAAGTCAACAAAATGGGAGTGGACCCGACAGCTATTCTTAGGATAATCTTGTACTTAAAATCTCTTTGAAACTTGATGTTGATCTTTTAGAGAGTGGTGAACGTGTTTGTTCTGAATCTTCCCGTGAAATAGATCTTGCTCTCTTTAGATATAATGTCTTTTTTAAAGATGATATAAACACTCCTAATAGACCTAGTAGTGAAAATGATGGTATAGCTTGCCTTGAAAGCTATAGCCGATATGCTAATCCACTATGGTGTGACAACATTCCTCCTAAAGATGGAAATCTCTTCTTAGAAGATGAGAGTAATCTTAAGGGTAAAGAATGTGTGGTCTTGGAAACTATTTCTCCTTCTACTTTATGTGACTTTATTGTTGAGAGTAATCATGGTAATGATTGGGAAACTAGTAGTGATTACACACATGAGGGCACCTTAGTAGAAGTTGACTTGAGTGATACCTTTCTCTACTCTCTATTTGCTTTAGATGATATGTATGCTATTATA
Source organism: Capsicum baccatum var. pendulum (assembly GCA_030864225.1). Lineage (NCBI taxonomy): Eukaryota > Viridiplantae > Streptophyta > Magnoliopsida > Solanales > Solanaceae > Capsicum > Capsicum baccatum. Next base: position 169,311,100 of record CM061557.1, on the reverse strand, counting down.
GAGAGTATACCATGTAGTTTGCGTGGAAACCACGGGAAAATAGAGTGTTTTCTAGACCTGTGTCTATGGCCACTCTTCCCGTTTGACCTCGGTTCCAAATATAGAAATGGTGATGCTGGTGCATCCAAATTGTTGCTTGGTCTACATAACAAGCAAAGTGTCACTCTTGGTGAATCCCATAACCAAATCCTTTGTACATCTTTCATTGAGTTTTTAATATTTCATTCAAAGGATCCTTGGTTATACTTCAAGTATGTGTCACCTTGGCGTGATGATGTTTATTACTATACTAACCCTAACCTTCATGCCATGATGATGTTGTGCTTGTTTGTCCTTTCTCTAGTTTTACAAGGTACGGATTCAGGTCGAATCCTTTTCAAAAAGAAGAGGATAATACAAGTCAAATGGCCATCTTAGCTTTCGATGACATTATTCAAAGTCACTACGTGAAGAATCCAACTTTGGTCGCATGGAGGGCACGGGATCATACTTGGAGGGGTCGTCTTGAGCATGCTATTAAACAAACCCAAGTATGGAAGATTGCTTGGAGCCTTGATGACTTGAGAACTCTCGGGTTTGGGCCATACTTGGTGGTTCACGATTTTGGTTCCCTTTATTAAGGGCATTTTGGTCACTTAGCCTTGAGGGTACTTTTGGTCACTTAGACTTGTCTTTCTTTTGTAATATATTATATACAGTCTCTTTTAGGTCTTTTCTCATGAGTTTTTGAATGATGAATGTATGAAACACTTGAAAATCCTCTCTCTTGAGAGTAAACCACTTTAATGTAGTCTTAGTTAGGGCTTGAAAAAGTCATCCTTAGTATAGGGCTTGGAAAAGTCAATATTGACCTTTTCTTGAAAACGGTAGATCTTGAGATGAGTTGATTCCCTTGACGGTCACCATAAGAGTGTGGTTTAGATTATTACATTCATTAGGGGTTAGTGTTGAAATACAGTTGGTTCTTAATCTTATAATAATCTTGGTCTCGCTATCTATCTTTATTTTCTATGCAATTTCTCTTATGTTTGTGTTAAATCCATGTCTTGTTTCATCTTGTGTCATTGTTATCATCTTCATCTCCTTTGTTTGGTTATAGTTTCAGTTTCTAGCTTTATTTGTCGTATCAGATTTGAACATGGGTTTTGATAGGGGTTGAGGATTTTGGAATAAATATTTCTTAAATTATTTTCCATGATTTATTATGCATTGTTTATGCTTTATTAATGATTTTAAATTCATGGGGTGCATGGGCATGGTGAATAAACTAAGGGGTTATGGTTTCCCCCAGTTTCATGATTTTAGCTTGACATATGATTTTGGAAATTGTGTCCCCTCAACCCATTTATGAAATTGATATTGAGATGTGATTTTGTCACATGGTTTGACTTGTTCACTTGATCTATTGCATGCATAAAAGGCTACTGAACCATAAATTGATTTTAATTGGACCTTGGAAATTATGAATTTCCCATGTGAGTGAATAATTGAATCAAAGGGATTGTGAATTTCCCCATGTGATGGATAATTAATATGGCATGATAATGTATTGTTCAAGTAAAGTTGATATGACGATACCAATGGAGTACCTTAATGAATGAATTGGTTCAATGAATGGAAATGTGTGAAATGTGTTTTAATTATACTTAAAAGAAGGTTGGGTAGCTGGGCCGTGAAAGTGGAGTCCCGAGAGACCAATACTGGAAATCGCGTTTGCCCGCGCGGGGTCTAAATGACTGGGTGGTTCGAGTCCCCCTTATTAAATAATTGGGTGGTTTGAGTCCCTCATGTTAAATGACTGGGTGCTTAAGTCGCCCTTGATATATGATCAGGGGGTTTAAGTCCCCCATGGTACATATGATTATTCTCTGGTTCGTGCGGCTACACATACTAGGGTCTTTTCAATTGGGGAGAGCGGAACCCATATAGTCCATGGGTGTCTTCTTATGATGGTTGAGTTACGTAGTCCAGACTAATGTTTTAAAGTTCCTGGTAAGCCTTGTTCCTTACCCGGCATGTTATATTTACATATATGTATATCCATATGATTGTGTGCAATGGATTTGGATTATTTTAAACTGTTGATCATGACATTATTTATTCCCTCCCTTGAGTTGCATGCTAGAGCTCAACCCGCTAACCATCTCCGAACTCTGTATAGCCATGCGATACAGAAATTGGAGATACTTTTGCTTTTCCTACGCAGTAATTGGATTCCCGATTTATCAATAGTTGGCTAGAAATAGTGAACCTCCTTCTTTCGGAAGGGTGTTACTTCTTGGTTTCTCTTTCATCAAATACTTTTCTTTGGACTTATTTTTGCTATCGTCGGGGGCATGTTCCGACAATAGTTTGATTCGGCTTTGTCATAGAGGCTTTGTGGATTACTGTGACTGGGTATTAGTTATGGATGTATTTTAGACTTCTTAAGCTTATCTTTATCTATCTTGTTATATGTTCAGAATTTAGCCGCTATTAGTGTATTGTATTCTGTGTGACTAGGCAAAGGAGGTGGTCTCTGGTCCACGGCGGACTTGAGATGCTTATCACGGCCAGGCCTGGTTTGGGGCGTGACACTGCCTGCAACCGCTTCAACCATAATTTTACTGAATATCGCTCCTAATTAATTATTATGAGTCATCTAAGTATTAAAAAATTAATAATATTTAATAAAAAATATAAAATAGACATAAAATAATTTACATAAAATAATAAATTAACTCTTGATGTTTTAAATTAAGTCGACGTCTTATATGTGACTCACTTAAATTTTTTTCACAAATATTTTTTATAGTAATTTTGTTATATCACTTCTAATTAGTCGTTCTAAGTCATTTAAGACATGTCTACTTTGTGGCTTCTATATCACTCCTAATTAGTTATTATGGTTGTCTAAGCATTACATCACTTAAATTGACATTTGTGATTTATTACCTCACTTATAAAGGATGATAAACATGTAACAGATTGGCGTGTTTGCTTGTGTTACCTATTTAGATATTTTCTTTTATATTTGTTTATTGTACTTTTCATTTTAATCTATTATATATTTTAGAAGTACATAAGAGTATTATAAATCATAATAATTAACAATTTAAAATAATTAAAAAGACATAAAAAATTTAGGTTGACTCTCTAAATTTTATTACTATCACATAAATTGGGACAGAAGAAAAAGTACAACAAATCACAATAATTAATAATTTAAAATATTTTTAAAATATAAAGAAATTTAGTCAACTCTCAAAAATTGTATCAATACCACTTAAATTGAGACAGAGATTATAACATATATCATTTAAAAATTACGTAAAAAGTATTATAAATCACAATAGTTAATGTTAAAAATGTTCTTTGTGGTGCCACATCAATTCTAACTGTTGTTGTATTTGGATATCTTAATCTGATAATAATGTGCACCCTATCTATAAGAATTTCTTAACTTAGTAGTGTTTCAGAACATTTCAAGATCTGTATTTATAAGTGTTTTGCCTTTGAGAAGATGATCCAAGTCTTCGTTGCTAATTGAATTATATTTTATTTCAGTTTTTGTATGAAATAACTCTATGAATACTAATTCTACACCTTTTCTATATTTTGTAATAGATCTCAATCTTATCATCAGCAATCGAAATAACCGACTACACGACGGATCACACTTTGCTATCATGTGAAAAAAAATTATCTTTTAAAACTTCACTCCCTATCAAGTACCGTTGAATAGTTATTATATTAAAAGTAATCATTTTAAGTCAATGTATATTTATATTTGCATCTCATTAGTGTCAGAATTCTGGTGCTAAAAGATGTCTATAATATTGGGCCCGTATTGACATGGGTCATGCACCTTTAGTTTCAATACAGAAATTAGACAAAGTTATATTGGTCTTCCAAACAAAACGCAAAGTATTGTCAGCGAATACAGGAAAACTACAAGAATAGCCCCAAAATAAAATGGCTTTCAAATTTTGACCCCAAATAAAAAAACTTCATAAAAATAGCCTTCAACTATTAAGTGATATATTTTCAAACAAAATTGCCCCTGGCCAATTGAGTAAATTACATAAATGATCCTCATGATAGATAACAACTTCGTACTTATTCATCTTTCAACTTTTATTTTTTTTCTCTTTTTAATTTTAATTTAATTTTTAATTTTTATTTTCTCTTTTAGTTTTTGATTTTTCTCAACCCTTACTTTTTTCTTTTTTCTTCTCAACATTTTTTTTTCTTTTTTCTATTTCTTTGATTTTTTGTTTTTTTCTTTCCTCTATTTTGTTATTTTTCTTTTTTTCAATCCTTACTTTTTTTTTCTTTACTCCTCTCAACATCTAATTATATAAGAAAAAACTTTTTTATTTTTCATTGATTTTTATTTTTTCTTTTTTTTTCTCGGCCTTTATTTTTATTTTATCTTTTTTATTTTATTTTTTTCGTGTTCTCCCTCAACTTCTATATTTTCTTTGATTTTTAATTTTTAATACATTCTTCATTTTTCTTCTTTTTCTCACTTTTTATTATTTTTGTTCTTTTCTTCAATTTCTTCCAATCAAGTTACATCTCATAAGTAAGAGTTGATACTATGTCACGACCTGATTTCTCAAGTCGTTATGACGCCTACCTTATCCCCCAGTAGGAAAGCCAAGCCATAGCCCGAAATAATTAGTAACGGGCTAATAGGCAGAAACTAGAAAAGATCGCGTACAATGATAGCAATAGTAATAACAAGTAACAAATAGAAAGTAAACATATACCATATATTAAAACGGGGGAAGGAAAGAGGATCAAATACACAAAGGAATCCCTCCCATGACCTAGTAAGGTCGGTACTAGAGCAACTACTAAAATATACCTAGAGTACTAGACAGAATCCAAAATATATCCAATATATATAAGTAGTCTCAAGTACAAAAGATTGAACTAGAGTAGATAAAGGAGGATCGGCCTCGAACGACAGTAAGCTCACCATGCTCCGAATCAGTATTGGAAGGTAGGAATCACGTCAATATCGACTGCTGCGACTCAGATCTGCATTAGGAAAAAGATGCAGAAGTGTAGTATGAGTACCAAAGCAACAGGTACTCAGCAAGCATCATCGGCCGACTGAGCTCAATACAGAAAAAATATAACTACAATGCAAGGACGTAATCTAAGTCACCAGTAAAAACGAACAGAAATGTAAACAACTATCAAGCTACACCAATGAGATAGAGGAATAAATTTAAGTGATACTGAAAATAAATAACGTAGTAATTACAGATAAATCAAATTTAACCTAACTAGGCCCCCATAAGCCTGCTAGGCACACAACATAACCTAATTGGCCCCCATAAGCCCACTAGGCACACTGAAGAAGACAATTAACTCAACCATACCCCCATAAGCAGGTGGGACACACAAGTATCAATTAAAGAAAATAAACGTAAATAATATGTAACTGAGTCAATCCCAAGAAATCATGATAGTCATCCAGATGTGCACCGGACTTGAACCAACACCAATTGGTAGTAACAAGAGGCCAGATACCAGGCTCGAACTGGTAGTGACGGATAATAACAAGAGGACACATGCTGGATTTGAACCGAACATAATGGGTAATAACGACAGGCCACATATATAATATACACCAGATTTCATAATCAGGTGTCGGACTCAAATCGGAACTCAAAGGAACCACAATCATAATCAGATGCCGGAACTCAAAGGAACCACAACCATAGTCAGATGCCAGACTCGAACTGGAACTCAACGTAACCATAACCATAATCAGATATTGGACTCGAACCAAAACTCATAGTAACCATACCCAATTGTAATATTAAAATCCATACCATACCATAACAATTTCAACGTGGTACCAAAATTCACAATTAATGACAGAAATAAAGTATATACTAAACCTGAACAGAAGCTAAAATACGTCTAGATAACCATTCGCAAATCTTAATTAAAAATGGATAAATTCAAGGTTTTACAATTTAATTTTACGTCCTAAAGTAATAAATGCTATATTATATTAAAAATAAAATACCAAAATTTACTAGAATGGAGTCCTAATTTGAATTAATAAAACATGTTATATATATCAAATAATACGAAATTACAAGTACTTATCCAAAGCTAGCATAATAGATCACAATTTCAGTAAATAAGCTCAATCTAAAGGTAGGGTAAGCCTAGCCTACTTGGACGCCAAAGCTAAAATGTCTTTCCACGAAGCTTCCGAATAGTGCCACAAAATCCGAGCTTAATATAATTGATTTTCTTTCGCTGATCACGTATACCATCTAAACATTTTTTTCACTAAATATTCATCTCGAAGAATTATGTGCTGAAGCATATATTTAAAACTAGTTAGCTTTGACGTGCTACGCACGGTCCCAATGTTGATACTTAAAAATTCTGCGTTATGTATAATTTTATCATTTAATTAAAAGAGTTATTTGTTTAGTTGATAAATTAGTAGTTAGACATATATTATTATATTTAGATTAAAGTAATTTGTATAACAATAATATTTTAAGTTGTTAATATGACACTCATAAAATTTCAAGATTCAATCAAATATTATATATTTATTAAATTTTTTTAAGTTGTTAATTATTGTGATTAATATACTTTTTACGTATTTTTTTGAAATATAAATTATTTTTCTTAGATATTTTAAATTGTTAGCTATTGTAATTTATAATACTTTTTATGTAATTTTTAAATAATATATTTTTTGAAATATATAACAGATTAATTATTTTTTAGATATTTTAAGTTGTTAACTAATGTAATTAATAATATATTTTTGATATTATAATCTACTATTTTAAGTGGTTAGCTAATTTATAATACTCTCCTCGTTCAAACTTTCGTGGCATTGATCGTCAATTATATTTTAAAATAATTTAAGTTTTTAATTATTGTGATTTATAATAATTTTCTTCTATTCCAATTTAAGTGAAAGTAATATAATTTTGAGAGTCAACCTAATACCACGATTGGAATATAGATGTAGGCATGTCTTAAATGACTCATAATAACTAATTAGAAGTAATATGGTAAAACTACTTATGAAAAATATTTAAGTGGACCTCATATAAGATGTCAAATTAATTCAAAACATCAAGAGTTAATTTATCATTTTTTATCTATTTTATCATTTTTATTAAATATGATTAATTTTTAATATTTAGATGACTTATAATAATTAATTAGGGGTAATATAAAAAAATTGTGGTTGAAGTAGCTGAAGCAGAAATGTCATAAATATCTATTTTATCCTTTTTTTATTAAATATTATTAATTTGTTAATACTTAAATATCATATAATAATTAATTAAAAGTGATATAATAAAATCACGGAGGAAACAGGTGACAAGCAGGGATGTTGATGGAGTAGAGTCTGCTTCACTCTACTCCCACTTCTAATATAGGAGAATACTCCCACTTCTAATATAGGAGAATATAGGAAGACGTTCTAGGGTACTTTTGTACCTATTTTCATGAAAAGTTGTCGATTTCAAAAAAGGTTATTTGTCTTTCTTGTTAAAGGATCACTGAAATCTAAGGAATAACAATCAAGAAGGTTCAACCATATAATTAATATTCCAACCTTGAAGCTACTAATACACATATATTGATATACATAACAAGCAATTGTCGGCAAAACTTGAATCTTTTAAAATAAATTAATAGTTAACAGATCTAAAAGTTAACTAATAAAGCCTTTTAAATAAATAAAATGAGCTAATCAAATATATCTAGCTATACCCATTTTTGGGTATTACTTGATGTGTTTCTTAGTGGGAACATCTCAACATGCATTCAAAGTGTTGTCCACCCATTTTTCCTCCACATGAAGTGTAGGTGGAAACATCCAAATATTTAAATTTATTTACTTATTTAATCGGGTATTGCATAGGTTCATGATAAAATAAATATAAAAATTTGAATATACCATAATTAATAGAAAATTATTTCTAATAAAACTTCTATTATATAATAGTAATATTTTAACATCTTTAAATTTACTATCTCCGCTTAAAATGTTACTCCTTCTGTTTCAAAAAGAATGACCTAATTTGACTTGACACGGAGTTTAAGAAAGTAAAGAAGACTTTTGATTCCTGTGATCCTAAATTAAAGTTGTGTTAAATGTACCAAAATGCCCTTCAATCTTATGGTTTTAAGCATGCCATGTGTAAAGTTGAAATTAAAGTATTATAAAAAAACGGAAAAGGGTCGTTCATTTTAAAACGGACTAAAAAGGAAAGTAGGTCGTTCTTTTTTAAACGGGGGGAGTAATAGACTATATAAAGTTGTTATAAAGTAATATAAACATATCATAACTAAAGAATTTTTTTATACAAGTTAAAAATATTCTAGAAGGGTCATAAATTACATTTCTGCCAAATGCCAAATTAAATTAAATAATCCACAATATATTTCGATATAACTAAAATTCTCAAACGAACTTCCTGAGAACCGAACTATCAGTCCCAAAAAGTCATAAATAACTTGGGGCAGTTATAGAAAAGCTCTGCACATCAAAAACGTGTTAAAATACAGAAAAATGACCTTGAAGGTCATTACAACATCCACTACTAAAAGGACTTTTGTCCGCAAAAGTAAAGCATAAGGACATACTTAAGGGCTCAAATAGGTAGGGATACTGGGCGCGCATATCATGCTCAGGAGGAAGGTCAGGTAGGTCAGTCGAAAACATATCAAGAAACTTGCGAACCACCGGGACGGAGTCATACAATAGACTCTCGACACTGAAATCCCGAACATAAGCATGAGGTGACTCATAACTCATAGATATCAGTCTCCTAGACGGAACGAAAAAATAATCCCCATCAATACGCGACTAACAAAATCCTGCCATACAATGAGATCAACCTGAGTATCAAACTCCCGAACGATCACCAAACACAATCTATATGCCCAATCCACTACTAAAGAATCACCCAGAAGGATAGCTATATGCAATGGCACAGAATAAGACTCCAAATATGCCAAGACTCCAAACATGAAACCAACCGCGATGCAAAATAAACATAAACATATGAAAATATATAATCGGAATCAAACAAAGCAGAAGCTGGCTGTATGCCTGTGATCTCAGCACCCGAAGCCTCAAACTCGGATCTACCTAGTACAACATACTAATGGCCCTATCCACTACTGGACTAGGTACCTATCTGACCACCTTTAGAGCCTTGGGGACCATCCCCACGACTTTATGCATCACTCCTACCTAACAGTGGCACTGACCTAATCGGTTGTGTAGTCAAAACTGAATGCTCATTCATCTTATGCTGAGGACACACACGGGCGAAGTGACCAATAACCCTACAGTCATAACATGCCCCATGCACCCTACTCTATTTCAAAGGTCTGACGGATCCCGAATAGCCACCTTAACTCGATGATCCTGACTGAACACCCCCTGCATCTGGCTACTGCTCTGATCACTGGAACTACTAAAACCAGGTTGACCCCTATTTAATATCTGAAGTGATGTCTGGACTGGCTGACTAGGTTGACCTTAATGTTGAGAACACTGTTGTTGGGGGTACTTATCGTGAAATCCTCCTGTGAACTGTAAATCGTTATAGCTTCCCTAGTAACGTGGTCTCTTATCGTTGCCCCCTTGGGCCTCATGATCCATCTCCTTTATAGAATAAACATGCTCAACTATATCAAAATAAGACTTTCCTAAAGTCACCAAACTATGTGTAGCCCTAAGAAGTGATAATCTCAATACCCTGACGAAGCAGCGAATATGCTCACGCATGCTGCTAAGCATAAACTTCCCCAAGAAAACCTCTGAGAACTGATTCCAAGTCACTGGTGGAGATCCAACTGGCTTGGAGTCAAGATAATCTCTCCACCACCTCCTCGCTACCGTGTTGAACTGATAAGCAACAAAGTTCACTCCTCGCACCTCAACCAACCCCAAATTCCACAACCGCTCCTCACAACTGGATAAAAATTCATTAGCATCCTCTCTTAGGGTCCCAGCAAATATGGTGGTGTCAATTTAAAAAATTGGCCCAATATTTTCTGCTCTTCTGAAGACATAACTGGATGGGCTATTACCGATTGTAGGACTACTGGTATTGGCGGAACCTCTACCCTAGGCACCACTGTCGTAGGTTGTGCCCCTAAATCAACTCCACTCTGTGTTGCTGGTTAAGCTCCCTCGATCGGTGGACCGCTAACTAACCCTAATAACTGTACCAATACATCCCAAAGAATCGACAAAGATATAAAGCAAGGTGAAGCTTGGGATGCCCCCTGGCCCACCTGTTGTTGGAGTGGAGTACTTGGAGCTCTCTCAGTCCCCGGAGCTATAACAGGATCAAGTGATGGATTCCTGGTCTGTTCTCGAACTGGGGATGCTGCTCTATCCTACCCCCGACCTTTAGGTCGACCTCGACCCCTAATTGGAACTCTAGAAGCGGACACGAGGTCCTTATCCCCACCTCTTGAACCTCGCATCCTAACTATCAGCATAAGAGTGAACCAATAAAAATTACAACCAACTCAGACCCAACATACGAAAATGGATCAAGAAAATAAGATTGTTCCCTAAAAATACTCTGTAGCCTCCTGAAGATAGGATACAGACGTCTCCATGTTGATCCGCAGGACTGGACTAAACATTGGATCTAGTACCAATAATACCGGCGAAACCTAAACTCTGATACCAAGCTGTCACGACCTAATTTCTTTAGTCATGATGGTGCCTACCTTATCCCCAGTAGGCAAGCCAAGCTATAGTCTGGAATAATAAGTAATGGGCTAATATGCAAAAATCAGAAAAGATCGCGTATAATGATAGCAATAGTAATAACAAGTAACAAACAAAAACTAAACATATACCATGTATTAAAACGAGGGAAGAAAAGAGGATCAAATACACAAAGGAATCCCTCCCATAACCTAGTAAGGTCGGTACTAGAGCTACTACTAAAATATACCCCTAGTACTAGACAGAATCCAAAATATACCCAATATATACAAACAGTCTCGAGTACAAAAGACTGAACTAGAGTAGATAAAAGAGGAGCAGCCTCGAACAACAGTAACCTCACTATATTCTGAATCTATTGGAAAGTAAGAATCACGTCAATGTCGGCTGCTGTGACTCGGATCTGCATCAGAAAAAAGATACAGAAGTGTAGTATGAGTACCAAAGCAACAGGTACTCAGTAGGCATCATCGGCCTACTGAGCTCAATACAGAAAAGATATAACTACAATGCAAGCACGTAATCTAAGTCACCAGTAAAAACAGACATAAAGGTAAACAACTGCCAAGCTACGCCAATGAGATAAATGAATATATTTAAGTGATACATAAAATAAATAATGTAGTAATTACAGACAAATCAAACATAAACTAACTGGTCCCCCATAAGCCCGCTAGGTATACTGAAGAAGACAATTAACCTAACCATACCCTCATAAGCCGGTGGAAAAAGAAAATAAATGTAAACAATTTGTAACTGAGCCAATCCAAAAAAATCATGATAGTCATCCAAATGTGTACTAGACTTGGACCGGCACCAATGGGTAGCAACGAGAGGCCATATACTGGACTCGAATCGGTAGTGATGGATAATAACAAGAGGACACATGCCAGATTCGAACTGAACATAATGGGTAATAATGATAGGCCACATATATAATATACACTAGATTTCATAATCAGATGCCGAACTCGAACCGGAACTCAAAAGAACCACAATCATAATCAGATGTCGGACTCGAATTGAAAATCAAAGGAACCACAACCATAGTCAGATGTCAGACTCGAACCGAAACTCATAGTAACCATAACTATAATCAAATATCGAACTCGAACTGAAACTCATAGTAATCATACCCAATTGTAATATTAAAATCCATACCATACCATAACAATGTCAACGTGGTACCAAAATTCACAATTAATGACAAAAATAAAGTATATACTGAACCTGAACAGAAGTTAAAATACGTCTAAATAACCATTCGCAAATCTTAATTAAAAAGAGATAAATTCAAGGTTTTACAATTTAATTTTACGTCCTAAAGTAATAAACGCTATATTATATTGAAAACAAAATACCAAAATTTACTAGAATGGGGTCCTAATTCGGATAAATAAGATATGTTTTATATATCAAATAATACGCAACTATAAGTACTTATCCAAAGCTAGCATAATAGTTCACAATTTCAGTATATAAGCTCAATCTAAAGGTAGGGTAAGCCTAGCTTACCTGGACGCCAAAGCTAAAATGTCTTTTTGTGAAGCTTCCGAATAGTGCCACTAAAACCCGAGCTTGAAATAATTAATTTTCTTTCGCTGATCACATATACCATCTAAACTTTTTTTTCACTAAATATTCATCTTGAAGAATTATGTACTGAAGCATATATTTAAAATATCGGAAGATGTTCTAGGGTACTTTTATACCTATTTTCATAAAAAGTTGTCAATTTCAAAAAGATTTATTTGCCATTCTTGTAAAAGTATCACTGAAATCTAAGGAATAACAGTCAAGAAAGTTCAACCATATAATTAATATTCCAACCTTGAAGCTAATAATACACATATATTGATATACATAACAAGCAATTGTCAGAAAAACTTGAATCTTTTAAAACAAGTTAATAGTTAAGAAATCTAGAAGTTAACTAATAAAACCTTTTAAGTAAATAAAATGAGATAATCAAATATATCTAGCTATACCCATTTTTGGGTATTACTTGATGTGTTTCTTAATGGCAACATCTCAACAAGCATTCAAAGTGTTGCCCACCCATTTTTTCTCCACGTGAAATATAGGTGGAAACATTCAAATATTTAAATTTCTTTACTTATGTAATCAGGTATTGCATAGGTTCGTGGTAAAATAAATATAAAAATTTGAATATACCATAATTAAAAGAAAACTATTTCTAATAAAACCTTTATTATATAATTGTAATATTTTAACATCTTTAAATTTACTATCTCCGCTTAAAATGTTAATAGATTATATAAAGTTGTTATAAAGTAATATAAACATATCATAACTAAAGAATTTTTTTATACAGGTTAAAAATATTCTAGAAGGGTAATAAGTTACATTTCTACCGAATGCCAAATTAAATTAAATAATCCACAATATATTTTGATATAACTAAAATTCTCAAACGAACTGCCTGAGAACCAAACTATCAGTCTCAATAAGTCATAAATAACTTCGGGCAGTTATAGAAAAGCTCTGCACATCGAAAACACGTTAAAATACAGAAAAATAACCATGAGGGTCATTACACCTATCACATAATAAAGGCAAGACTTATGACTTTCAAACAACAAGATACGTTTCATGGCCAGGAGTTAACACTACCACATTGTAGAGTCAAGACTTATGACTTTCAAACAACAAGTTATGTTTCATGGGCAAAAGTTGACATTACCACATTGTGTTTTAATTTATGAGATATTCTACAACTCTTACCTTAAAGGCAAAACTTAGCTCAAGGATTTTCAAACAACAAATTACGCCTCACCGGCAAGAGTTGACTCTACCACATTATGTTTTCATTTATGAGATGTTCTACAACTATTGTCTTAGAGGCAAGACTTAGCTTAAGGACTTTCAAACTACAAATTATGCCCCATGGGCAAGAGTTGACTTTGCCACGTTATGTCTTCATTTATGAGATACTCTATAACTCTTGCCTTAGAGGCAATACTTAGCTCAGAAACTTTCAAACTACAAATTATGCCCTACGGACAAGAGTTGACACTACCACATTATGTCTTTATTTATGAGATGTTCTACAACTCTTTCCTTAGAGGTAAGACTTAGCTTAATGACTCTCAAAAATAAATTGTGCCCTACGAGCAAGAGTTGACACTACCACTTTATGTCTTTATTTATGAGATGTTCTACAACTCTTGCCTTGAAGGAACGACTTATCCCAAGAATTTTCAAATAATTTATGTATATTGTGCAAGAGTCAACACTAACCCATTGTATTTTTTACTTATAAAATGCTCTATAACTCTTATCTTAGAGGTAAGACTCAACCTAAGGACCATCAAACAATAAGTTATGCCCCATGGAAAAGAGTTGACACCACCACATTGTGTATTGATTTATGAGATGATTTATAACTTTTCCCTTAGAGGCAAGACTTAGACTAAAGACTTTCAAGTAACAAGTTGTGCCCTATGGGCAAGAGTTGACATTACCATACTGTGTTTTGATTTATGAGATATTCTATAACTCTTGCATTAGAGGAAAGACTTAACCCAAGGACTTTCAAATAACAAGTTACGCCCCATGGGTAAGAGTTGATGCCATCGCATTATATTTTGATTTATAAGATGTTCTATAACTCTTGTTTTAGAGACAAAACTTAGCCCAAGGACTTTTAAACAACAAGTTATGCTTCACGGACAAGATTTGAGACTACCATATTGTGTCTTGATTTATGAGATGTTTTATAAATCAAGGACTTTTAAACAAGTTATGCCCCATGGGTAAGAGTTGACACTATCACACTATGTCTTGATTTATGAGATGTTTTATAACTCTTGCCTTAGAGGCTCGAATTAGTCCAAGGACTTCCAAACAGCAAGTTACACCCCATGGGCAAGAGTTGACACTACCACATCGTGTCTTGATTTATGAGATATTCTATAACTCTTGCTTTAGAGGTAAGACTTAGTTGACAAGTTACGTCCCATGGATAAGAGTTGACACTATTATATTGTGTTTTAATTTATGTGATGCCGTATTAGTCTTGCCTCTATAACAAAACTTAGCCCAAGAACCTCCCCAAAGAACAAGTTACGCCCAATGGACAAATGTTGAAACTACTATACTGTTTTTTTATTTATGAGATGTTCTATAACTCTTGCCTTAGAAACAAGACTTAACTCAAGGATTTTCAAAAAATAAGTTATGCTCCACAAGCAAGACTTGACACTACCACATTGTGCCTTGATTTATGAGTTGTTCTATAATTTTTGCTTTAAAGGCAAAACTTGTCCCAAGAAAATTCGTAACAATAATTGATGCCCTTTAATTTGCTTTGATGTCAAGAAAAAAAATTCCTTTGCGGATTATCCAATTTTTTATTTATTAGAAAAATATAATAGAAGTTGAGAAAAAGGAAAAAAGAGATTCAGAAAAAAAAGAAAAGAAAAAATGAATATTAAGAAAAAAGTGAAGAATTAAAAAAATTGAGAAAAACAAAAATGAGAGGAAAAAATAAAAATAAAATTTGAGAAAAATGAGTAAAAAAAGAAAAATAATAAAAACTAAAAATAAAAGAAAAATAAAGGTTGAGACAAATAAATTAAAAAAAGAAATGATAAAATAAATAATATTTGAGAAAAAAAATAAAGATTGAGGTAAATAAATTAAAACATAAAAATAAAATTAAAGAAAAAATAAAAAAATAAAATAATAAAAATAAAAATAAATTAATAATAAGCATAAAAAGTTTAAAAATATTTAAGCACAAAATTATACTTATATTGTACTAAAAAAAATTAAGATTAGTATTTAAATAATTTTCTTATTAGATCAAAATATCCAAAGCCGCCCACTATTGAGTTTTAGGATGTAATTTCGTGAGTGAATACAGCAGCTGAAGTCTCGGTGCTGATGAGGTAAACGATAGTCCCAACCTAACTGTACTTTTCAGGTTTCACTTCACTCTTATTTTTCAAGTGATACGTATAGAGAGAGAGGAACAAGAGAGAGGGGAAATGATGGAGGACGGACAAGGACAGTGCGAAGAGGAAGTGCTTGGTTCAAGCTTGACAATGGAGAAAGTTGCTGCTGCTAAGCAATTTATTGAGAATCACTACAAGACCCAGATGAAGAGTATTCAAGAACGCAAACAAAGGTAACTTCTTCTTTTCCTGTTTATTTCTCCTTGTTTTATTTCTTCAAAGATTTCTCGTTACCATTAGCTTTTTATGTCTTCATAGCTCCAAGTAGATAAAAAGAGTTGCGCGTTTTTTTTTTTTGGGATTCATCATCTCTTTTCTTGTTTGGAGCAAATTGACTTTATTTAGTTGGATCAGCTGGTTGGACTAAGGAGAAATTTTTGTCATAAAGAGTCTTGGCTGAATTTTAGCATGACGGGGTTGATGGTGGATTAATCACCAGTATCCTTTTCCCATTTTGTTGCATTATCAGTATTGCAATGAAACTGGTCCAAATGCAACAGGATGGATATTCTATGATGGTCACCTTATGTTCTCTAGGATAAGTATTTGTTCTTTGACATTGTGGGAAAGCAGTGAGATCTGTAGACCCTACTTTTAAGCTTGTTCTTTGTCGATGATCACAGTTTTTAAGGTTCAGATTGATTAGTTCTTTTATATAATTAGAGGACCACCTAGCAAAGTGGCAAAATCACAAAGGTCAGACTGGGAAGTCAGTTAAAGAGATCAGTCTGAACATTTTTTTTTTTGCCTTGTGTGTGAGATATGATCCATTCAAAAGCCATTAATGCATAAATCATATGGTGACCCAGTTATCAAAATGCTTTCATTGAGAGCAGGCAGATTGCAGATTACAGATTACTGATGTAATTTTAATAGAAAATGTGGTCCTGGACCGGAGCAAAAAAGTTGGGAATCTTTGTCTTTTTTCAAGCTTAACATAGAGAAGGCCTTTAACCAACTTAACTGATCTATCTTCTCTCAACTCTAAGGAAAATGGGCTCTAGTGAAAGGTGGATAAATCACTATTGCTAGAGTGAAGTACATGGTTTTGATTAATTGGGGTCCTGTTGGCTTTTCTCCCCACAAAATGGTTTCAAGCAGGGAGACCCCCTTTCTTTTCATTCTGAAAATGGAGGATCTTAGCAAAATACTAGAACTAGAGAAAGCCAAGCATTTACAGTAGATTGAAAGCTTCAAAATGGGCCACCAATCTTGGGAATTCAGTTTCAGTATACACTTGTTGTACGTACGCAGATGATACACTAATTTTTGTGGTGTGGCTAAAGTCATCCATCTCAACCTTATGTTGCTCATCTTTGAAGCTATGTCAAGGGTATACATCAACATGCTCAAAAGCATTATTTTTCAGTCAATGAAGCGCCTAGTTTAGAGGAATTCGTAGAAATTATGTGTTTTGGTATAAGTACATTTGGCACAACTCATTTAGGGCTCACTCTAGGTGCTAGATTTAAATCCTCTGGGATCTGGAATGGGTGATAGAGAAGTATGAAAAAAGGTTGGCTTCCCGGCAGAAGCACTATCTCTCTATTGGTGGTCAATAAACACTCATTAGTAGCGTTTTAGGCACTATCCCAATTTATTTTCTCTCTATTCCTTTTTCCAATCAAGGTATAAAAGCAGCTTGATAGAATCGAAAGATCCTTTTAGTGGGAAGGTGACGGTCTGCGTCATAATTCAAAGTAATCTAAAGTTGTTCAACCAAAACTCCAAGGCGGGTTGGGTCTAAAAGATAAACAAGTGTTTGCTGATGAAATATTTGTGGAGATACAACTTATAGGAATCAGGTTGTGGGAGACGAAGTCAAACTGTCAAACACAAATATGGAGAGAAAAATCAGGTTATCAAATAAAAGGGAGAACACAATCATTGGTGCACAAAGCTCACTAGAATCCCTCGTGGAACTGGTCTTTGGAAGTTCATTTGCACTCCTCTTTCAAATTAGGTAATGGAGCACACATTAATTTTTTGAAAGCGAAATGGTGATGCAACACTGCAATAAAAGATGAATTTCAAAGCATCTTTCAGATAGCAAGTGATCCAGACTCAACCATAGCATAATACAGAGAGGGAAACACATGGAACCTGATTTTAAGGAGAAATGTATATGATTGGGAGATAAATAATCTACTGGACCTGCTAACTAAACTGGAAAGGCATATAGTTAACTCTCAGGATGTAGACAGATTAAAATAGGGAAGCTCAAGGGATGATTCATATTCAGTCAAGGCAAGGTATACACACATCTATGCACTAACTATGGGATGATTGATCATAGCTTCGGAAATTAATATGGAGAAAAGCTGCCAACAAAAGTAATATGTTTCAGCTAAACAACCTTAAATAAAGCATGCTCCACACAAGGAAACCTTAATAAAAGGAACATTCAGCTGGTTAATAGGTGCTATATGCATCAGATTAGTTCAAAAAGTGTTAACCACCTTGATACAAACCCTAAAACGGAAGCTAAGATTAACAAGAAAATGAAGCACGATTAAGACTAATAATAAGAGGCTGTACAAAGAAATAAGAGAAGATAAATAGATAGACACAAATTGGGAATCAAAGTCAACCAAGTTTAATAAATTAAAGTGACCTTCAAATATCCCAACAAGAACCTAACTCTAAGAAGAAACCTCAAGGGAATTGATTTCCCAAGCAACTCTTCTTTCCAAACAAGAAACAACTAAAAGCTTAGCAAGCTCTCATAATCTCTCAATAACAATAGAGTATTTTTTTGTCATGAAATTCTAAGTCTTCCAACATAAAAGAAGCTACTTATACTAAGCAAATAAAGAAGACCCTATGTTATTACATTTTTACCCTTACTGAAAGTAAGGGCATTGTTTGGATGTTGAATTCATAAAAAATCCTAATCCTCCTCCTTTTTCTCAACGTATGACCCATCAAATGTTGTCACGAATACATGGAATTCTCGGGAGGATTTCATAATGCACTCAAGTGCACCCTTCTTCATGAATAACCCTTACCAATGTTGAAGTTCACAGGCTTGGGTCCTTGTGAAATGCCTTGGGGGCCTTGGGTTGTATCACTCTCCCCTTCTTGAGAAGAATTTGCCCTCAAATTTAAGGGGCCTTCATCACACACATCCATAGGAGAAAGATCACAAATGTTGAATGTATTATGCACTTGGTAATCCGGGGGAAGATCAATTTTGTAGGCATTGTCATTAAGCCTTTCAAGCACTTCAAATGGACCATCTCCTCTAGGCATTAGCTTGGTCTTTCTCTTGTGGGGAAACTTTTCCTTTCGAAAATGAACCCAAACCCAATCACCCGGTTCAAGCACCGCCTTTTTTCTCCTTTTGTTGACTTTCTTGGCCTTTTCTTGATTCTTCTTCTCAAGTTGAAGTCTCACTTTCTCATGCAAAGCTTTCATGGCCTCGGCCCTATTGTTACCATCTACACGCAACACAACATCTTGAGACAACGGGGTTAGATCAAGAGGGGTTAGGGGGACTCAAATGGAGACATGTCAATAGAATTATGAATGAAACGATTATATGCAAATTCAACTAAAGACAAATGTTCTTCCCAAGATGTGAGTTTTCCTTTAACTAAGGCCCGAAGCATAGACCCAAAGGTGCGGTTCACAACTTCGGTTTGACCATCAGTTTGTGGTTGACATGATGTAGAGAACAACAATTTTGTCCCAAGTCTACCCCACAAGACCTTCCAAAAGTGGCTAAGGAATTTAGGTTCCCTATCACTCACTATGGATTGGGGGATACCATGCAACTTGACAACGTGCTCAACAAATAAAGAGGTCATATGTGGGGCATCATCACACTTATGACATGCAATAAAGTGAGCCATTTTGAAAAAATGGTCAACAACCACAAAGATGCTATCCGTCCCTCTCTTAGTCCTTAGCAAGCCCAACACAAAATCCATAAAAATGTCAAGCCAAGGTCTTTGAGGGGTATATAGGCTACGGGGAAGTAGCCTGGACTAAGCACTCGACATTCAACACATTGACCATAAACTTTAGCAACATCACTATGCATTTTAGGCCAGTAAAAATGTTCTTCAAGGATCCCCAATGTCTTATCAATACAAAATGCCCCATCAAACCCCCATCATGTGCCTTTCTCACGAAAATTTCCATGGAAGAGCTCATAGGCACATAGAGTCGTTTGTTCTTGAACAAGTAACCATCAAATGTAGCAAATGGGGAGGGTGGTTTATCCTTAAGCTTACGGTCCCTTAGCCATGCTCCACAATCTTGCTAGATTTGAGCAAAAATGGGGTCCTTGGGCAACAATGATTTCATGCTCTCAAAACCCAACAACTTAGAAGTCAAAGTAGAAACCAAAACATGTTTCCAAGGCATCCGCTACTACATTATCCTTCCCCCCTTTGTAATGAATCACATAAGGGAACGTTGCAAGAAATTCAACCCATTTGGCTTGCCTCTTGTTTAACTTTTCTTGTGACCTAAGATGTTTCAAGGACTCATTATCAGTCCTAATGACAATCTTCTTAGGCCATAAGTAGTGTTGTCAGTTACCCAAAGCCCTAATCAATGCATAAAACTCAAGGTCATATGTGGAGTAATTGAAAGTCGCGCCTTTAAGCTTCTCACTAAAGTAGGCAATGAGTTTTAATTCTTGCATCAAAATGGTCCTAATACCCACTTTACTAGCATCACATTTAATTTCAAAAGTTTTATCAAAGTTGGTTAATTGCAACAATGATGCGGAACTAAGCATGTGTTTCAAGGTGGCAAAAGCTCGTGCATGTTCCTCACCCCAAAAGAAGGATGTATCCTTTCGGATCACCAGATCACCTTAGTCAAGGGGCTATGGTGCTAAATCCTTCAACAAATCGCCTAACTAGCCAATCCATGAACACTGCACATATCACCGACGGACGTGGAAGTTGGCCAATTCTTAATAGCGTCTATTTTGGATTCATCCACCTCAACTCCCCTTGGACTCACAACAAAACCCAAAAAAACACCAAAAGAGCATTTAGACATTAGCGTAGAGGAGTTCTTGCCTAAGCACATCAAACACACACTTTAAATGATCAACATGCTCATCCATTGTTTTACTATACACCAACACATCATCAAAGTACACCACAAATTTCCCAATAAAAGGTTTCATCACATGATTCATCAAACGCATAAAAGTACTAGGAGCATTGGTGAGGCCAAAAGGCATCACCAACCATTCATAGAGACCAAGTTTGGTCTTGAATGCCATTTTCCACTCATCTCGGATTTCATCTGGATTTGATGATAACCGCTTCTAAGATCTATTTTGGAGAATATGCAAGAACCACTCAACTCATCAAGCATGTCACCAAGTCAAGGGATGGGATGACGATATTTTATCGTTATTTTGTTGATGACTCAATGATCCACACACATGCGCCAAGTGCCATCCTTTTTGGGAACCAAAATCACCGGTACCGCAAATGGGCTCATGCTCTCCCGCACCACCCCTTTCTTAAGGAGTTCATCCACTTGCCTTTGTAGTTCCTTTTTGTTCGCCAGATTGGATCTATAAGCCAGTTTGTTTGGCAATTGGGACCGCAAGATGAAATCAATTTGACACTCAATTTCCCTTATAAGGGGCAATCCTTTTGGAAGTTCTGGTGAAACACATCTTCATAGCCCTGCAAAAGAGAAAAATAGAACTAGGAAGAGAAGAAGTTAGGTCGTTAGTAAGCAAAGAATATCTCTATGCATTAGAAGGACCACCAGATGCCTCTCCTCCAACTCATCCTTAATCTCCTTTAAACTTGCCAAAAAGGCCACCTTCTCTTTTCTTTTAGCACTACCTTTCCCTTTACTATCATCCACGACACATACCTTTGAGCTCACTATTAGCATCCACACCCTTACCTTTCTCCTTCAACTCTGTCAACTTATAGTACATGTCACTAACTTGTACCAGTGTCATAGGATGTAGAATGTGCTTATACCTTCCATGGTTAAAGGAATATCGATTGGTGCGACCATCATGATTGGTAGCTATATCATATTACCACGGTCGCCCAAGCAAGAGGTGACAAGTTTGCATTGGCACCACATCACACAAAACTTTATCTTGGTACTTACCAACTCTAAACTTAATCACAACTTTCCTATGTACCTTTAATTCCCCACATTCACTCAACCATTGAAGATTGAAGCTTGTAAGGAGTAGAATGTTTGGTGGTGGGAAGGTGAAGAAAGTCCACCAAAGTAGTATTTGCAACATTAGCACAACTTACTCCATCGATTATCAAGGAGCACACATTTCCTTTGATGAGGCACTTAGAGTGAAAAAGGTTTTCCCTTTGGTTTGGGTCATCTAGGGCCTTACTTATCATTGTCCTCCTCACTACATAGTTTGGGTGGGTGGGCTCCCCTTCTTGAGAAATATCGTGAAGGACCAAGGCCCTTCTAGTCAACCCACAAGGAATAACAACATCACCATATTCTTCACTCTCCTCCTCATCATTAATCACGTCATGAGCACCCTCATTATCATTCCCCTCAAGAAGAGGTGCATCATCAACATTACAAGAATTATCAATCATAACAACAAAAGCCCTTCGATTGGGGCACTTACTCATTCTATGATCAAATCTTTGACATTTAAAACATCGAAGAGGTTTAGAAGAAGTACCTCATTCATGTAGAATGGATTTGGGAGTAGTCTTCTCAACTTGAGTGGTTTGGACCAGTGGTTTCTTGGTCTCTTGTGTGTTGCCCTTATTTTTGGACCAAGTGGAAGAGGAAGATCCCCCTTTTTTGTTGTAGTTCCAAGACCCTTTGTAGCCTCTTGACTTGTTGAGTTTCTCTTTGAGTCCCAACTCAATCTCAATAGCTGCTTCAAGAGTTTTATCAATATCACGATAGGTGTGGAGTCTCATTTTGGAAGCAATCTCTTTACTCAACCTCGCTCGAAATCGTGTCATAGCATGCAAATAATCTTCTTCAAAGTCTATTTTCATCTTCACAAGTTGGAACTCATCATATTATTGTTCCACACTCTTTGTGCCTTGTTGCAAAGTGTAGACCTACTTGAGTTGTTCTTGGCGATACCGATTGGTGACATACTTATGCCTCAAGATAACTTTGAGTTCTTCCCAAGTAGGAGTGGGAGCTAAATCATGTAATCTCCTTGCCTTCACTTGAGTTCCCTACTAAGTTGACGCAAACGCCTCAAATTAAGCAATTGCATAAGATGCCTTCCGCACCTCGGACATCTCATTAGTCAAGAAAATTTGATCACATTGTGTCGCCCAATCAAGAAACACGTCGGGGTTGTTTTCACCCTTAAAAGGTGGGAGAGTTACCTCAGTGGAGTTGAGGCTCGTGTCTCGACCCATAAGATGGCCATAAGGCCTAATGTGCTCATATAGATCCTCACCATAGTTTTCAACATAAAGTTCTTGGCCTTGAAATCCCCGTTGCCTACCTAATTGAGGGATAGGACCATGCCTTCCTCCTCTACCTCTACGAGCACCATGAAAATGTAAGCATGGACCTCTCATTCGATTGTGGTATTCATCATCTACTCCATCTAACTCGTTTTGGAACTCCTCTTGTAGCTTATCACCCAATGATTGATATTAAGGATTGGTGGGGTATTTCGGCGTGGATGGGTGCATTTGGGGTGGAGGTCTATTTAGTGATGGTTGATGTACTTGTTGTCGACAGGGAGGAGCATATGGTGGTGGTTGGAGGTGTTGGTGGGTAGCATTTGTGGCTTGGGTTGGGGGAGCGGTGGATGTCGGATAGAGCATTCGATGAAGAGCATCCGGTGAAATTAGAGTGGAGGAGTCATGGTGCACTCCACTTGTGTTTCCAACATGATGAGTTATCGGAGGAGTGAAAGAAGCATCCCTACACCTTGCTTCAAGAGTTTATACTTAATTACTCAATCTATCCAACCGCTCTTCCATTCGGGATTGAAAAGTGGTGAACATGCTCAACAATTCAATTATTGCGGGATCTCGTGTTGTAACTGATTCACCTTATCCGTGGTTAGACATAGGTACCTAATTATAACACTCAAACAAAACAAGCAAACACATTATGTTTAGCTCCAATGAGTTGCAAGGGTCCAATCTCTACTTGAAGGTTAAGAATGGATTCTTGTCGACTCAAGAATGAAAGTTCAAAAGCTAAGGATGGGAATCAAGAGCTTTCAATGGAAAATAAAGAAGAAAACTTTTCAAAAAAAGTAGCACGAAAAAAATCGGACTCAAAAACGAAGTAACAAAAGTTGAAGGAATTACTTGTTGTTACTTAGTTCAAATGATCAAAGAAAAGATTTGGATGTTTAAAACAACTAACAAGTAATTAAATATGTTATTACTTGTTCAATAGTTGAGATATGGAAGGAAGAAAGTGTAGAAAAAAAATCATGGAATTTGGACACTTGGTTTTTTTGTGGGGCCCAAAATTTGGGACCCAAAAATTTGTCAGCTATATAAATACTCAAACTGTTCATTTCTATTAGGCTAAGTATAGAAATGTGCAAAAAAAGGCCTCTGAAGTTGCAATACATGCGCCTGTTAGGCACTGTGTATTGGGCTGATACCAAATGACCAAATGATGTAGCTTGCTGCTGACGTGGCAGGCCGGATGGCTGCCATGTGGAAATATCTTTTTTTGTTATATAATTTCTTTTTCAAATTTCCCCAAGTGGCCCACTAACACTTTGACCAACCTTAACCTCAAATTTTTTGAATCAAAGTGTATTTTCTTACCTCGTTCTTCAAGAACAAAATGAAGATGCTCAAGAACAACAATGAAAACCCCAATCTTCATGACTTTTTCAGTTCAACTCCAAATTTGATGAAATTTTCACCAACGCGCTCCTTTCAACGCCACAAACAAACCCCACTAATTATTAGCCTTCAAAATCAAACTAAAAATAAACCTACTTTTCAAACTCTACAAAGTTGCAGAAGCTCAAAACTGTTTCATGGTATCTTGAATTCTACATCTCCAAATCAAGTGAAATTCAAGATTTAGGCTAAAAAACTAGAGAATCAAGATCTGTGTCAAGAAAAACAAACAAAACCAAACAATATTTGGATTCTTTTTTGGGGGGAGGGGGGATTTTTGAGTTTTTTATTTTTATACCAGCACTGACGCACCGGATCCCATCAGAACTCCGAAGTTAAGCTTGCTTGGGCGAGAGTAGTACTAGGATGGGTGACCCTCTAGTAAGTCCTCGTGTTGCATCCCTCCTTTTATCTTGAGCCGAGGATCTATCAGAAACAGCTTCTCTACTTATTTGGAGGTAGCGGTATGGACTGCGTACATCTTACCCTCCCCAGACCCCACTTTGTGGGAATACACTGGGTTTTTTGTTGTTGTTGTTGTTATTTTTATTTTTGAAGAGATCAAAATCCCAATATTAAGATTTGTAAAACAAACATAAACCTGATTCTGATACCAAATGATACAAACCCTAAAACAGAAGCTAAGATTAACAAGAAAATGAAGCACAATTAAGACTAATAATAAGAGGCTGAACAAAGAGACAAGAGAAGATAAATAAATAGACACAAATTGGGAATCAAATACAACCAACTTCATTAAATTAAAGTGATCTTCTTCAAATATCCCAATGAGCACCTAACTCTAAGAAGAACCTCAAGGGATTTGATATCCTAAGCACCTATTTTTTCCAAACAAGAAATAACTAAAAACTTAGCAAGCTCTCATAATCTCTCAATAACAATGGAGTATTTTTTTGTCATGAAATTCTCAGTCTTCCAACATAAAAGAAGCTGCTTATACTAAGCAAATAATGAAGACCCTATGTTATTACATTTTTACCCTTAATGCAAGTAAGGGCCTTGTTTGGATGTTGAATTCATCAAAAAGCCTAATTCTTCATCTTCTCAACATATGACCCATCAGATGTTATCACGAATACATGAAATTCTCGGGAGGATTCTATAATGCACTTAAGTGCATCCTTCTTCATGAATAACCCTTGCCAATCTTGAAGTTCACGGGCTTAGGTCCTTGTGAAATGCCTTGGGGCCCTTGGGGTGTATCACACCTATTCCTTCACTGGGCAGTAGAGATCTCGAGCATGTTTTATTCTATTTTTGGACTGAGTAGGGTTATGTTACTCAATATCTAGGATGCCAATGAGAGCTGGAGATTATGGAAGTTGATAGAGCTATTGAGAAAGTCAGGTTAAGGGGACCTGCAAGTATGCTTTGGTATATTTGGACAGAAAGTGACCGTATATATTTTGATGGAATCTCAAACCCAAATCACTCTGTGAAAGCTAAATGCTTACTTTTTCTATTTAGCTGGTGCAACTTGACCCTTATAACCTAGGTTGCTCAGACTCGGGTGCGGGAATCGGACTCGGGTGCGGATCCGAGTGTCAGATCCTTCACGATCGAATTTTTGAGATTCAGGGATATGGATCTGGATACAAATACGGGTGCGGGGACTCGGAAAAAAATAAAAAATTTATACATATAGTTCAAAATTGACAAGTATTTTAAAACTAATAAAAAATGAGAATATTAATATGTTTAATATATGCTTACGCTAGATTTGGTTTCATTAAAAAATGTGTGCTTTCAAAGCATATACATTAATCTTTAATTTATAATTAAATAATTATAATATTTATCCTTATTTTATAAACTCTAATTAATATACAATGCTTATTTCATTTAATCAAAATAAAGATAAATTATTTATTCTTAATAATAAATAATCAAAGATGCAGCTATTTAATATGGAAAGCTTATCTCATTTAATTAAAAAAATTATTATGTTTATTCTTAATAACAAATAATGAACGTGGCAGCTATTAAAGGAGTGCAGGTCAATTAGAAAACAAATAGTGTTAGGTGACTAAACAGTCGTCTTCTTCATCTTTTCCTCTGCTTTTTCTCTCCTCCATCTTCGTCCCCAACTACATGTTTTGCATATCTTTTTTTTTTTCAATACAATATAATATCACTTTGCGCACAATCTAGTTGTCCACCATGGCACCGACAATTCTCGGCTTCAAAAACCTGTAACATTGAGAACAATACCTGCAACAGCCACTCGAACAACAAGATTTACCAAGAAAAAGACTTCAAAAGAGGCAGAAGGACTGACATAAATTACTATGTAGCAGCAGAATTGAAGGTATTTTGTTTCCGAGCTATTCAAATCTTTACTTTGAGATATCAATTTTTTAATTTTTCTCCGAATTGTTGGTCAACACACCCGATCTCGTTTGACCGGATCTGACACAGATCCCACACCCTTACCCGTGTCAGTGTCGTGTCGACACGGGTGCGGCACCGAAATTGCCGAGTCCGAGCAACTTAGCTTATAACTGATATTGAGCATTTTTTAGATTTTTTCAACTCATTAGTACTAGCTTAACTGTATTAGAGTTGATTTAGGGCTTGTTTGGATGGGCTTATTGCTTTTACCTGGAACAATTGTGTTATTTAAGGGTGATTTTGGTAGTTTTTAAAGGCTTGTTCTGGACTCAAAGTTAACTGGAGAAAAAGCAGTATCTTTCCCGTAAAAAAAGTTCAACAGTTATAAACACTAGCAAACATCTTGAGGTGCAAGGTTGAGAAGCTACCAACAATCTATCTAGGCATGCCATTGGGGGGAAAACGTAAAGCAATTGCTATTTGGGATGGAATTATTGAGAAAACTATGAGGAAGTTGGTACTCTGGAAGTCTCAGTACCTTTCATTGGAAGGTAGAGTCACTTTGATAAACTCTGTGCTAGATTCCCTACCAATATGTTATGTCCCTTTTCCATATGCCTAGTGAGGTGATCAAAACTCTGGATGCTTTGAGGAGGAATTTCCTCTAGCAAGGAAATAAATTGAGAGTAGTTTCAATTTAGTAAAATGGGCAACTATTCAACAAGGCAGGAATGGTAGGGGTATGGGAGTAAGAAATCTCAAGTTACAGAACAAAAGTTTGCTTAGCAAGTGGCCATGGAGGTACAACCAAGAGGAGCATGCACTATGGAAAAAGTTGATACAACATAAATTCGGCCAAGAAGGACAATGGTGTTCAGGTGAAGTAACAACCACTTATGGAGTTGGAGTTTGGAGGATTATCAGAAGCTTTTGGCCGGCTCTAAGAGTTTATACAAAAGTTAAAGTTGGGAGGGGATAAGGTTTTATTCTGGAAAAAGACTAGACTAGTCAAGGATCTCTTCAAAGTTTGTTTCCTGGACTTTATTCTATCAGTGTACACATCCTGATAGTAGAATTAGTGAGTTGTGGTCTCAACAAGTGTGGAATAATTTGGTTTGTCGAAGGTTGTTAAATGACTGAAAGATAGAAGGGGTAATTGAACTACTTTATATGATAGAAGGCTTCCCGGGCACTAACTTGGAAACAGACACACTATTACGGGGACAACACCCTGATGGAAGATTCTCTGTCAACAGATTGTATAAGTGTGGTCTATCTGTAACTGGAGGAAGGAAAACAAGGCCATGGAGTGGTGTTTGAAAGAGTGTAGCTGTTTTGTCTGGTTGGTAGCTAGAAGAGCCTGCTTGACTCATGAAGCATTACGGAAAAAGGGCATCAACATAGCCTCTAGATGCTTACTTTGCAAAGAGGCACTGGAAACCAATGAACACTTATTTTTGCATTGCAAAGTAACAACACAAGTATGGGCTTTATCCTTCAATTTAGCTCGCCTAAACTGGTGTGTGGGCATTAGAAGGGGAGGCAACAAGAGTCAAAAGAAGTGGTGGAGGACGGTACCTGCTTGTGTCTTGTGGAATATCTAGAAGGAAAGGAACCAGAGGATTTTTAAGGAAAAGAATGCTCAATACAAAAGATTAAATAGACAGTAATTACTTCCTTAGGTTTTTGGTGTAAAGAACAAAATATAGAAGAGGAAATCCAATTAGTGGATTTCATAGGTTCTTTGTAAATATTTTTGTTGTTTCCGTATCTGTAATTACTTTTGGAGGTGGCCAGCATAGCCTTGAATGTTGAGGAATATAAGGTACCTGTATAAAAAAAAAGTGTAGCCTGTCCAATCCCAAAGTTTGGATGGGATTGAGTGGGGAATAAATTCATTGAAAGGTAAATTGGAGTGCTTAGGCGTCCTATGATGACACATTATTGTTACCGAGGATAAGCATTTGACTTTGGTGTCATTGTAAATCAGTGAAATTTGTATATTTGACAGCCTTACTTTAAGTTGGTTGTTTATGGATCCAAGGGTGTGGCCTAGTGGTCAATGAACCAGAGACCAAAAAAAAGAAGGTGATTCTTCCCGTATGTCCTAGCTCTGGTAGACAGAGTTATTTGGTATTTGTTGCTGGTGGTAGGTGGTGGGTATCTTGTGGATTTAGTCGAGGTGCGCGAAAGAAAGTTGTCCCAACACCATGTATCAAAAAAAAGTTGGTTGTTTATGGATGATCCAAATTTTAAAGGTTCATGCACTGTTATCAAAGCCACTCTTAAGCCCTAAAGTGAGGCTCAAAACTTGTTGAGCGCTTTCCCTCGCTTTATGTGAGCTTCACTATTGTCGTCAAGTTTTTAACACATACTTTTCTTTGTCAATGAGTTTCTTCTAAAGAGGCAACACTAAACCGTTGATATTTCACTTTATCGTAATTGTTTTTTAATTTCTTTGGTCATATATTTGTTATTCGTGCTTATAATTATTAGTCTTGGACTAAACGTAAATATTTTTATTTTATCTCCCTTTGCGTCTTTTTCATTGAAGCCCACACTTTTATTTGTGCTTTGTGCTTTAAGCCCCAACAAACCTTAGAGCCATTTTGCTCTTTTTGCTTTTGGTAACTTGGGTTCAGATTGACTAGTTCGTTTATGTGGTGTGAGTGGCAAAATTGCAAATGCCAAACTGGGAGTCAATTAGAGAGATCAGATTGAGCAGTTTTATGATTTCTTGTCCCAATCCCAGCAGAGACTAAAGCACTAGATGATTCTTTTCGTATGTCCTAGCCTTTGTGGACACGGTTATTCGGTACTTATTGTTGCGGGTGAGAGGTGGTAGGTATCCACTGCAGTTAGTTGGGGTGTGCTCAAGTTGGCCCAAACACCACGGTTATCAAAATGATATTTAGAAATTTATCACAGTATAAATCATAACTGAGGGAAGAGTAATTACAGTATTATCTACCATGGAATGTAGTTTAATGTAATTTCCGACGGATATAAATGATGATCAACTTTTTGTTTTGGGGTATCATACTTATGTGGTAGTGTAAATTAGGAGCACGTATGAGATACGTGTTATAAAAGACTGGGTGCTTTTTGTAGAAAATCAAGTTTCATACGATGTTATTTGCTTTTGTTACATACATGTATGCGAAGATGCTTTCGTTATGTCTTGTATGCAAGAATCTTTCTCCATCACAATATTTGATCAAAGGAAAAAAAAAACTAACAGTTTAAAGTTTAAACAAAATATCAAAATCTTTTCCAGAGTTCAGTTATAAATCTTGATATTTTCTTTGACTATACTTCACTAAGACTAGCATCTCAATGATTTTTAGTCAAATCCGCATGCCTATGTTCGTACGTGGATCCATACCCCATACCCCGAATATTAAAATTTAAATCATGAAGGATCCGACCTCTAGATCCGCACCCATATCGGACACCCCACCTTAGTCCGAGCAACTTAGATTATAAATATATTATTTCTCCCTCTCTTTTTCTCTCCCTCCCTCTCTCTCACACACACATACACATGCATGCATTTAGGATCTATAACTATAACTATACCTATGAATGTTAATTTCCTGTAGAATCTATAATCTTGTTAATCCTTTCTATTTTAGAATGTACGCATCACTATTTGAACCCACAATAGCTTGAGAGTATAACTAAGGTACACTTCTCTCAATCTCTTCCTTGTTACAATATTGTTTAAAAATAGGCGTTGGATTCTAGAAAGAAAGCTAGCATCTTCAGATGTGCCTAAAGAAGAGCAAATGCATCTAATGAAAGATCTAGAGCAAAAGGAGACAGAGTATATGAGACTGAAGAGGCACAAAATATGTGTGGATGATTTTGAACTTCTAACGATTATTGGCAGAGGAGCCTATGGTGAGGTCAGTATCATCCCTTTAAGGTCTGTTGTTTGTTCAGATTGCAAGTAAAGAATTTCCTTTCATAATTTTCTGTTTCCATTACCCTTATATATATATATATGTACATATATACATATACATATATATGCACATATACACATATATTTATACACACACACATATATATATGTATATATATATAGATAGATAGATAGATAGACACACACACATATACATATATATACTAGTTGTCTACAACCGTGCTACGCACGTCCCAATATTGATCATTGAAAATTTTCTTAGTTAGGCATATATTATTATATTTAGATTAATGAAATTTGTATAAAAATATTTTAAATTATTAATATGATACCCATATAATTTCGAGATTCTATTATTTTTTTTTTACTTTTCACATAGTAATTATGAAATATATAATAAAATATTTTAAGTTAGTTAACTCTTTTTATTTAGAATACCTTTTATGTAATTTTTAAAAAAAATATGATACTCCTTTTGTCCAAACTTTTGTGGCATTGATAATCGATTATATTTTAAAAATAATTTAAGTTTTTAATTATTGAGATTTATAATAAGTTTTTTTCTATTTCAATTTAAGTGACATTTATTTAATTTCGAGAGTCAACCAAATATTTTATATCCTTTAAATTTTTTAACTTGTTAATTATTGTGATTAATAATTTTTTTTACATATTTTTTGCTATATACAACAGATTAATTATTTTTTAGATATTTTAAGTTATTAAATGTTGTAATTTATGTATTTTTCTTGAATATATAACAGATTATTTTTTTTTTTTAGATATTTTAAATTATTAACTATTGTAATTTATAGTAATACTTTTTATGTAATTTTCAAATAATATATGTTATTCTCATTGTCCAAACTTTTGTGTCATTAATAGTCGATTATGTTTTTTAAATAATTTTTTTTTATTTCTTGTGATTTATAATTTTTTTTTCTATTCTAATTTAATTAGCACAATGTTTAAATGACCATAATAATTAATTAGGGATGATATAGTACAAACATGTCTTAAATGACTTATAATAACTAATTAGAAGTGATATAGCAAAATTACTATAAAAAATATCTATTAAAATAATTAAGACGACTTCACATAAGACATCAAGTTAATTTAATATTATATATTATTGATTTTTTAATACTTAGATGACTTATAATAATTAATTAGGGATGATTTAGTAAAATTATCATTGAAGTAGCTGAAGCAGATATGTAATAAATTTCTCTTTTATTTGTTAAATATAATTAATATTTTTAATATTTAAATGACATATAATAATTAATTAGAGATGATATAGTAAAATTACGGAGCAAGCACGTCAAATGACGGCAAGCAGGGATGTAGACGATGTGGTGTGTGCTTCACCTGCCACACCGTGACTTATTATATAGGAGAATATATACACTCACGCACACATATAACACACACATATATATATATATATACATACATGTATATGTATATCTGTTTCCACTGCTACTGTATTTGCATTATATTCATACAAATGTTTGGATATAGAGAAACTGATAATTGAAAGTAGTAATCTATTCCTACCATCAGTATGACACTTCATATTGTGCGCCAAAGGTTTGACATTTCCAGTCATAAAATTGCAATTTTCACAAATTGCAAAAGTTCAAATTGTCCCTTTCGGTACATCAGTTGAGAAAAGTTCAAATTCATTTAATGTTTTAATTTAATTTAGAATAGTTTCTCTATGGAACAAACTTTTCAGCCAGTACAGTACTCCCTCCGTTCCTAAATAAGTGCTCTTTTAGCCTTTTTATTTTGTTCCTAAATAAGTTCTCATTTAGATAATCAAGAAGACATTAATGGTCTTCTTCCTATTCTGCCCTTCTTTATTTAAAGACGGTTTTACATCACCAAGAAACTACTGAAGAGCTACCTCTTTTTCAAGGGGTATTTATTAAGGTTAAGTTAGTAAAAACACTTTTTGTCTTCTAAGAATGAGTATTTTCTTAAAGGATGTGCCCAAGCTAAAAAGAGTACTTATTTAGGAACGGAGGGAGTAATATGTTATCATCACAATTAACATAACACAAAAGTCAATAATTATTTAAAATTCCGTATACTGTCAAATCTCAACCAATAAAATTTATGGGGCAAGTAGAAAGTACATGCCATTTGAGTTCTCACTTTAAACTATTCTCCTGGTATGCAATAGTTGAAATGACACAAATCTTGAGGATTAGTACAAGGCTATCTGAACATTTTCTCTTTTTTCAATCCCTCCAACCAAATGACCCCTGAGGGTATGTGTTGTTTTCTCCTTCTATTGTATTGGAGTACCCTCATCTCATGAGTTAAGTTTTGGGACTTAGGCCCAAGGTTCATTTTATGGACGCCTACAATGTTCGACGTCAAATAACAACATACAGATACAATTAGTCTAAAGTCTAACCTGAGCAATGATTGCAGGAATTTCCCAAAATCAGTCATCTTTTTTAAAAGATAAGTTGTTCTACCAAAACAGACAACACAAGAATGAAGCTTTCAATGAAAAGTTGTAGTTCCTGTCCCAAAGAAAACCTATCTATTCTATTTTAGGGAAGAGTGGGACTATAATGGCTAGCACCGCCTCGGGCCATGACTACACGAAAACAAGCTTTCAATCAATGAAGTTTCACCTCATGTCCATAAAGAACTATCTATTCTATTTTAGGAACGAGTGGAGACTATAATGGCTTTGCACCTCCTGGGACCATGATTATCTTCTCCATCTGATCTGATATCTATGTTATCATTAGTGCTCATTGTTGGCTTCCATGGTTGAAGTTTGAGTCAGTATTCAATTATCCTTGTGGAGAAATTGAAATGACTATCTTCACTAATATCTTCCTCTTCGGTGTACATGGATTGTGCTGCTATTGAACTTATCTTTTTACAGAACCATTCCTGATTCTAATACGTGGATACATGTGCTTTGCAGGTAAGATTATGCAGGGAGAAGAAATCTGGCAACATTTATGCCATGAAGAAATTAAAGAAATCTGAAATGCTCATCAGAGGACAGGTGAGAAATGTTGCCTCCATTATTTCTGTGCTTTTTTATCATTATGTGCCTAGTTTTAGCAATTCTGCTGATATTCTCTGGAGGTTCGTCAGATTATGGCTGTTGCTTTGATTGCCAATGAATGTGTGGATACCGAAATTGAAGGACAAGTGCCTGAGTTTTTCGGTAAACTTGATATTGGAAAGGCATATGACCATATGGGACTTTCTTATTAAGATTCTTAAGGAATATAGACTTGGGGAGAAAGTTGACAATTGGATATACTTTTGTATCTGTTAGATTTTTTCATGCTTGTTAATAGCTCCTTAGAAGGTTTTTTCTCTTCTGAAATAAGTTTAAGAGAAGGTGATCAACTATCACCTTTCTTGTTCATTATCTCTATAAAAGGGCTAAATATCATGTTGAAGGGGGCAAGGTGGAATGGTTGGATAGAAGGGTTTAAAAGTGGTAAACATAGACGGCTGTCTCATTTCCTCTATGCAGATGACTCTTTTGTATTCTATAAAACTAGTGTTGATCAACTAAGGCACATGAGGCTGATTTTGATCATTTCTAAAGCTGTTTCAGGACTTACATGTAAATTGGATGATACGAGATCTACTACGAAACCCAAAAACCAGCTAGAACAGCAAGCCTAAAAACTGAGAACAAGATGATAACTAGCTATGGCAGCAACACAAAATCGAGAACAACTAGAGATAACAAGAAACAAACACAACAAATGCAATAAAGTAAAGATAGATAGCTTGACATACGAGATTACAAGAAATAGGAACCAAACCGTGTATCAAACGATAAGACCCCTAAGACCCGTAATAACAACACCAAGCTCTTATGGTGACCGCTAAGGGAATCAACTCCGTCTTACAACCACCGTTTCTAAGCAAAGATCAATATTGGCTTTTCCAAGCACTACACTAAAAGTTCCCCCCAATGGAGTTCAAGAATGTTTCTTTCAAAATATAATCATCAAAAACTAAGGAGCAAATGACCTAATAAGGGACTATTTATAGTCTATTACAAATGAAAGATAAAATGACCAAAGCATCCTTAACGAGAGGAGCAACCATGGTGTGTTTGGAGTGTTAAGACTCTCCTTCACACTTCAGCATGTGCAATCCCCAAAATACCCTTAATGAAGGGCGGCCATGGAGCGTTTGGACTTCAATGAAGGGGCGGCCTTGTAGTGTTGAGACTCCTCTTTACGCTTCAACATGTGCAATCCTTTTGGAGCTCTCAGGTAGTCATCAAGGTAAGCCTCCAAGCAGCCTTCCACGCACGGAATTGCTCTCTTGAGTGTCCAAAATGGTTTCCCCTTGCATATTCTCATGCCTTCAATGTGACCAAAGCCTGATTCCTCGTGTGTTGGCCTCGAATGATGACATCAAATGCTATGTTGGCTCATGTTTTCCCATTAATGAAGTTGCTAATATCCGGATCTTAGCAGCTAGTTTAGCTTGTGAGGTGGATTCTTGCCCACCACTTACGTAGGACTATCTCTTGGCTCAAGAAAAACAAATCTCATGAAATTGGGAAGAGGTGTTAGAAAGGTATCAATGTGTTGTAGATGATACAAAGTCCTTACTTGACATGTTAGACTCTTTGTTAGATAGTACAGGATACTATTGTGGCTTTTTCAATTGGTAAATATGGCTCCAGCACTGTCTTTGTGTTGATTTTAATATATTGTTACCATGCTCAAAAAAGTTTCCATAGGTGGAGAATTTGATATCCAAGATCTGCCCAAGAATTCCACAGTTCAACCTTTGTATCTGAATCTTACTATTCACTTTTGAGACAGATTAAGAACTTTTATCTCTGGGGATATCCTGCAGAAACCTTCTAATTCATTTACTGTCCCGTTTCATCTTTAAAAATATTATACTCACTAGCACCACTAGCATTTTCTATGAAAGGGGTTTTATGTTATGCAAAGAGCATGTGCAAAGACGATCAAATTTATGAGCAGACTTTAGTGCTGATACATTTTCTTCGGACCAACTCCCGTCCAACCTACAATCTCTAGGAATTAATGTGGATTTAACTAAGAATAGATAAAAATGGCACGGATCAATGTCGGTAATTCCATCTAGTTGAGATTAAGGCTTAGTTATTGTTGTTACACTTACATTAGGTTTTGAAAGGGATATGTATCTGATTCAGAACTTCTGGTTTTAGGAAAATCTGTTTTGACTTAACAGACAAATTGTTTACTAATGTTGGAGTTATATGAATGGGAACAGAGCAGGTCATATAACAGATTATGGCCGTCCTCCACTAGTTTGGATGATACATAGTTATTGAAACTCCCATTCAGCTTCTCTTGAATGCTTTTAACATCCAAAACTCGTAAAAGCGAGTAAAGAAGAGTTCTTAATACATCCTGGAGTGTCAGAGTTTAGTACTCTTGTCTGATTCAAGTTTCATCTCCGGAATGCAAATGGACTAGTATGAGAATCATCCAAAATGCATGTGCTAACTAGTTTTCTATCCTGCATCGTGTGTGATCTCTTGGGCTCTTGTGTAACTGTACTTTCAGGTATTTCTGCACTGGTCTTTTGCCAGGTAGAAATGGCTGCCATTATACAGTAGTCAGTACATTTCATAGTTACATCATCCCATCAACTTTGACCAAGATTTTGAATTTAGGTAGGAAGTTAGGATTACTTCAAAATTAGAATTTCCTCATTGGGTTCTTTGTAATTTAAAGCTAAAAGATTTTCTTTCATAATTGTTTCATAATTCTCTCTTCTTTATAAGAGAAACCATATTTGTCTATTTAGCTGATATCATTTATCACCACAGGTTATATGATGTTGTTTTTTCGTTATATAACATATGATGCTAGATGATTCACCCCATTTCCTCCAATTTGGTGGTTTGGATTACTTTGGCAACCTGTGGTTTTGGGCTGGACGTGTTGTTGCATTAATTGAGGTGCTTGCTAGCTAGCCTGGATAACTGATATCAAAACAAATAAGTCTATCACTAGAATAGTTGCAGATCTCTTTGTTCAATATTCTTTCCTTTTAAATCTCAATGTATTTCGGGATCCTTCAGAGAATTTCATGACATGCTTTCTTGGTCTATATTTTATTTTTAAGTTTAAAGGGGTCACTGTGGTCCTCCTCGTTTTACTGGATAACTTATCTTTTAAAACTTTAGTGTGTTAAACTTTCTTCTGGAGCCCCAGCAGAAGACAGTGAGATACATGGTCTCCTCAAGGTTGGGATATCACTTTCAGAAGAATGCTTAAGCCTTAATGATTGGGAAATATCCAGGGTGAATGGATTCTTCAAACATTTGGAACTGTTTAGTGGAACAGTTGGGCTGATAGACTGTGGTGGCAAGGATATAGCAGTGGCACTTAAGGTGAATATAGTCAAATCTACAGATTGACAACTGGCCATGGAAACAAATATGGAAAAACAAAATTCCATACAAAGTAGCTTGGTTTGGCTAGCTTTTGGCTGAGGGGCCTGTTCTCACTCAGGAAAAAATGAGGAGAGGGTTACCACTTTGTTCCAGGTGTTTCTTATGTGGAGAAAAAGAAGATACAATTAACCATCTATTTTTACATTGTAAGACAGCTTTGGAGAATTTTCATTTATCTTAAGAGGCATAACTTGGATAATTCCTGGCAAGATGTCAGAAGTTCTTTTTAGTTGGGGTGAAGCAGGAGGTCAGGCTAAAGACAAAAGTAGATGGAGAATTGTCCATGCATGTATTTGGTGGTCTATCCGGAAATAGAGGAACTCCAGATGTTTTGAGAACAAGGAGAACTCAGAACAGGAGATGAAGTTGAATTCGTGTGTTTTTTTGTTTTTGGTGTATCAAAATTCAGATATGATACTATCTCTTGGTTGATATTTTAGATTCTGTATAGTGCTGCAGTCTAGTTTTTCGTTTTCAGCCTACACTTGTAAATATGGTTTCGCTAAACCCATGTACAGTTTTGGTTCCTAATATATACATACATGTTACCTGTTAAAAAAAAAAAAAGAACTTCTTCTCGAGCCCTTTCTCCTGTAGGTTCGGCATTGATTCCTTAAATGAAGAACCTTATTGCCTTCGAGAAACAGAAATGATCCAACCAAGGTCGATTATTCCCTTCATGAAATGAAATGATTGGTCATATTAAAGTTTTTTTCCACTGTACACTGTATGAAGATTGAGACTCGTGGTTGGTGTACTGGAGAGCTACTCATGCATCCTCTATTTATTAGAAAGTTAGAGGGGTGGGGTCTGTATCCTGTTTGCATGTGACATCTGCTTCTACATAATGTATTCTAATGTAATATATCCCCAACATGATTCCTTATTGAAAAATTGATTTTTGCAGGTGGAGCATGTGAGAGCTGAAAGAAATTTATTGGCTGAAGTGGCCAGTCATTGCATTGTAAAATTATACTACTCATTCCAAGATGCTGAATATCTTTACCTTGTCATGGAGTATCTTCCTGGCGGTGACATGATGACTCTGCTGATGAGAGAAGACACATTGTCTGAAAGTGTAGCTAAATTTTATATTGCTCAGAGTGTCCTAGCTATAGAGTCCATTCACAAGCATAATTACATTCACAGGTATGTTTGCATCAACTTCCGATTTGTGAAAGTTATTGTTATGAGATGATTAAGACTTACAATAATTTATGTGCATAATATTGAATGCAAGTATGTAATAGCTTTCTTGAGGCATGGTTCTTTCGACGTTGCGACTGTTTTGGTGCTCATGTTTTTGATTTTTTTTTTTTCAGAGATATCAAACCTGACAACCTTCTTTTGGACAAAAACGGTCACACGAAGCTCTCTGATTTTGGTCTCTGTAAGCCTCTTGATTGTAGAACATTATCTACCTTAAAAGAAAATGAAGCTATGGATGATGAGAATATAAAGGATCCTATGGACATAGATAGCAACTTCCCGGATACCAATGATGGAAATAAGTGGAAAAGCCCCCGTGAAAAACTTCATCATTGGCAGATAAACAGGAGGAAATTGGTATGTTATATTACTGATATATGTGTTTTCTTCTTTGTGTTGTGTGAAGATTTTCACGGAAACAAGATTCAGGCTTTGCAACATGGCACCCAACAAACACTAACCTAGGTGAACCAATAATACAACCCAAAGCATAGTAAAAGAAACATCAATGAAAAGGATATCTCAAAACAGTGAGTCTAAACTAAGATACAATATTTGAAATGGTAGCCCAAATACAATCGTCAAGGAGCATCTAAGATAAACCTAGACATAAGTCTGGAGTACATAATCTGAAAAGAGAAACTTCATAAGATGAATGTATCAGTTGCACTAGTAGACGGATCTGCAAAGAGCAGTGAGTGGATTAGGTGAGCCTAAGCCCAGTGAGACCATACACCCACTCCTCCGTACCCATCTGAGCAAGTCTTTCAAAATAATGTGTGAAAGCAACATGGGCTGTATAAGTTGAAGTTCTGGAAGTTCAAAGCCTTCCTAGTCATGGTAGTTCTGAATAACATTCCTCATGTCATGTTTCACCACTTCCCCGCATTTGATGAAGAAACTCATGGTGAAACCATCTGGGACCATGAGCTGAATCAGTTGCACACAGTTTCAAGCATTTCAATACTTATTGTTCGTCAAACCTGCCGTGTAGGAGCTCCGTGTCTTCCTCTGAAATGACTGGGCAACTCTCAAAATGACAGGAAGGCCTCCATTCTTCAGATTTTGTATATAGCTGCTGATAGAATCAATGATTTTCACCAATAATTCTGACTGAATCCTCAATTAATTCTCCTTGCACTAGCAATTGGTCGGTGTTGTTGAACCGCTTATGAGCATTAGCCATTTTATGGAAGAACTTTGTGTTCCTATCCCCTTCTTTTATCCATAGTCTTTGACTTTTGTCTGCATGAAATGCATGAAATTTCTTCATTCTCGACAAGTTCCTCATACGTCATATAAATTGGAGTCTCTTTAACTATTTCCTCCTCAGATAAAAGTGTTGGTGGAGATGCCCACATTAGGAGGTTGTGACAGTCTTATTTCCATTGACTTTTGAATGATGAGGGGACAAAGGTTTTCTGCTGGTGACTTACGAGGCGTATCAAGGTTGAGGAGATCAAGGGTGTAATTCGTAAGATGCGGAGGGGTCGGGCGACGGACAGATGAGATTTCGATGGATTTTTGGAAGAGTATTGGCGGGGCAGGTATGGGGTGGCTGACAACTATGTTTAATGTCATTTTTAGGATGACGAAAATGCCCGAAGCTTGGAGATGGAGTACGATGATTCTATTATATAAGAACAAGGGGGATATTCAGAGTTGCAACAACTATAGGGGTATCAAGTTGTTGAGTCATACTATGAAGGTTTGGGAAAGGGTGGTAGAGTTGAGGCTGAGGAGGATCGTGACTATTTTCAAGAATCAGTTCAATTTCATGCAGGGCGCTCGACTACTAAGGCCATTCACCTCGTGAGGAGGTTAGTGAAACAGTTTAGGGAAAGGAGAATGACTTGCACATAGTGTTCATCGATCTCGAGAAGGTGTATGATAAAGTCTTTAGGGAGATTAAGTAGAGGTGTGCTCGTGGCATACACTAGGTCGATTCAGGACACATACGATGGAGTGAGGACTCGTGTGAGGACGGTAGGAGGAGATTCAGACCACTTTTCTTGTTTTGACAGGGTTGCATCAGGGATTGACTTTTAGCCTATTTTTTTCGCCTTAGTAAGGATGTTTTGACACAGCGTATTCAAGGGGAGGTGCTGTGTATGTTATTTGCTGATGATGTTGTACTAATTGTCGAGACCTGGGGAGGAATGAATGATAAGTTGGAGGTTTGGAGACAGACCTTAGAATCTAAAGAGTTTAGGTTGAGCACGACCAAGACGGAGTACTTGGAATTTAAATTCAGTGATTTGACGCATGAGGCGGACATGGTAGTGGAGCTAGATTCTCAAGCCATTCGAAGAGGGATAGTTTCAAGTATCTTGGTCTATGATTCAGGGGAATAGAGAGATTGACGGGGATGTCACACACAATATTAGTGCGGGGTGGTTAAAGTGGAGGTTCGTTTCGGGAGTCTTGTGTGATAAGAAGGGGCTTCCTAAGTTTAAAGGTAAGTTCTACAGAGTGACATTCCAACCGACTATGTTGTATGGGGTGGAGTGTTGACTAGTTTTTTGAGAATGGTAACTTTTGTATTCACACAAAAACTCTTCAGAGGACTGGTGAGGTGGAATTTACAAACCCCCTGGGGGTAACATCAAAAAACAACTTTCATTCTTTACAATTGACGGATGAACTCTACTAAACTTGCCGACTCCCCCACTATGTCTTGTTTACACCAAAAGTATAGAAGGCTAAGACATCTGCTCTTGATCTTTTGGATGTTGCTAGCATTTCCCTCAAAGCATCTCTCATTCCTTTCCCTAC
The DNA here is from genome assembly GCA_030864225.1 of Capsicum baccatum var. pendulum. Classification (NCBI taxonomy): domain Eukaryota; kingdom Viridiplantae; phylum Streptophyta; class Magnoliopsida; order Solanales; family Solanaceae; genus Capsicum; species Capsicum baccatum. Next base: position 169,269,795 of record CM061557.1, on the reverse strand, counting down.
ATAGTGTCCACCAAATGCAAGCTGGAATGCATTTCCACCAATCTTCCTTGGACCCTCTCCTCCCTATCTCTTGCCAGTGAATCAGCACTTCAAAAGTTGTCCTAGGCATTGTCCAGTTTACCCCAAGTATACATAAGAACATGTTCCACAGATCTGTGTCTGTTTTGCAATGTAGGGACGGATGACCATTTGCCTCAGCCTCTTGTTCACACATAGAGCACCTTGAACAGATCTATATACCTCTTCTCCGTAACACTTCATGGGTCAAGCAAGATCTTCTAATCACCAACTATACAAAGCATGACACCTTCAATGGAATCTTGACCCTCCCAGATTAGTTTCCAGGGCCACACAGTAGTCAAAGAGTGGTTTGTGTTTCTATCCCAATAGCATGATTTTACTGTGAAGCATCCTTTGTTTTGAAGCTTCGAAACTAGTTTATCAGGCTCAGTGGAAATGCCTGGGAACTCATTCAGGGCCAGTAAAAGGCCTGCTACTTTGTCCACCTCCCAATCATTCAGAGCCCTTCTGAAAATTAAGTCCCATCCTTGAGGGCTCCATACTTGAGCAACCGTGGCAGTTTGTTGTTGGCTAATGATGTTGAGTTCAGGGAACAAAACCTTTAGAGTCCCTTCCCCTATCCAAGGTTCATTCTAAAAGCTAATTTTTGCTCCATTTTCCACTTTATAGGCCACCCGACTATTCAAGTCAGGCCATATTCTCCTAATAGATTTCCATACAGAGCAGCCAAAAGTACAAGCGACCTCATCAGTTGTCCAATTATAGTGTAACCCATATTTTTGTGCAATGAACCTCCTCCAGAGTGTCATATCCTCACTACTTAATCTCCACAACCATTTCTGTAACAAACTAGTATTCATATCCTCACTACTAAATCTCCACAACCATTTTTGTAACAAACTAGTATTCTGAATGCTCGAGTTCTTTATGCCCAAGCCACCTTGAACTTTACTCAGTCTCACCTCATCCCATTTGACCAGATTATACCCCTGTTTTTCCTTGTTACCCTGCCAGAGAAATGTTCTTCTCAACTTATTGAGTCTCTTTTCAATGCTTTTTGGTACACGGAGTAAACTCATCATATAAGTTGGGAGTGCATCCATAACTGATTTTATAATAGTAAGTCTACCGCCAAGAGATAGATATTGACTTTTCCACCTAGCCAACTTCCTTTCACTTTTCTCTGAAACTTCACACCAAATTTCTAGTTCTTTTATATTTTGCTCCCAAAGACGACATTCCCAAGTACTTTGTGGGTAGGGAAGCCACTTGACACCCCAAATTATCAGCAAGGCCTTGCATATTCTCTACTTGGTTGACTGGTACAAACAACTTTTCTGCCAGTTAACATGAAGCCCCGAGATAGCCTCAAAGATAGTGAGGATTGCCCTTAAATGCCTAATTCGTGATACTTCCGCTCCACAGAATACCAAAGAATCATCTGCGTATGGTAAGTGAGTAACTTCTGTAGCATTTACCCTATTTGGATGTGCAGAGAAGCCTTTTAGCCAACCCAAACTATTAGCCTTCCTGATCATGTGATTAAGTCTCTCCATTGCTATAATGAACAAAAACGGAGACATAGGATCTCCCTATCTCAAACCTCTTTGTGACAGAAAGAAACCTTCTGGATTACCATTTATAATGATTGAAAACTTCACTGTTGACACACAAAATTTGATCCAGTTCCTCCATTTCATCCCAAAACCCATGTCACTCAGAACTTTGAGGAGAAAATTCCAATTGACACGGTCATAAGACTTTTCAATATCCAGCTTGCATAAGATACCAGGTACATTTTGCTTCACCATAGAGTCCACCAGTTCATTAGCCAGCATTGCAGCATCCATTATTTGTCTGTCCTTCAGGAAGGCCATTTGATGCTCTTTAATTAGTCTTCTGATTACTGTTTTCATTCTTTCTGTGATTAGCTTGGCTATGATTTTGTACATACCGCCAATCAGACTAATTGGCCTGAAATACTTCAATTCCTCTGCTCCATATCTTTTAGGGATTAATGCCACAAAAGTAGCATTTAAAGACTTCTCAAACATCTCATTTTGATGGAAATTATGGATTGTTTGCATCAAATCATCCTTTATAAGTTCCCAGCAGTCTTTGAAAAAGCACATAGTGAAGCTTTCTGGCCCCAGTGCTTTGTCTCCATCACAGTGTTTAAGGACATATGTCACTTCATCCTCTGAAAAGGGTCCTTGCATTCTTGGGTTATTCTAGGGCAATCCACCATCTCAAATGGTGGTCTCCAGTTCTCTGATTCGGTGTACAACTTTTTATAAAAATCAGTTATGTGTTCCTTGAGGATGGCCTTGGCTCAGCGGTAAGCTTGCTTACCGTGGTGTGCCAGGGTCGGGGGTTCGAAACGCCCCTCCAGCAAAGCTGGGGTGAGGGCACGTAGGTCAGGCCCGGAGTGGTCCCCCCCTCCCCGACACCTACGGAGTAGGTATGAACCGGGTCGTCCCTTCCCAGTTATGTGTTCCTTGATTTCTTCTGGTTCTTTAATCTCTTCTCCACCGATAACCAATCTATCAATGGTATTGAACCTTCTATGAGTTGTTGCCATTCTTTGAAAGAACTTTGTGTTTTTATCCCCTTTCTTTAGCCAAAGGACTCTTGAATTCTGTTTCCAACAGGATTCCTCGTTTTTGGCTAGAGCTTCCAATTCTATCAGGATTGTTGCTCTTATCATTGTTTCCTCCTCAGCGAGCATCCTAGAATCTTGAATAAAGTCCATCTCTGCCAGCTCATTTAATAGACTATTTTTTTTGTTGGTGAGTTCTCCATAATTTATACTACTCTATTCTTTTAGTTTTTTCTTTAACATCCTTAACTTCATACTGTGTTTGTAGTCAGAACAACCTTTTACTATAAATCCACCCCACCAAACCTGAATTGGGTCTTTGAAACCATCAACACTGAGCCACCAATTCTCATATTTGAAATTGGATCTCCTTTGCTCTCAGTCACCACATTGGAGTAATATAGGGCTATGATCAGATAGGACTCTAGGCATGACTTGTTGTCTAATGTTTTTGAAGGACTCTTCCCACTCCATTGAGTAAAGAAACCTATCTAATCTAGCAGCACTGTGGTGACTACTCCCCTTGAACCAGGTGAAATTTCCACCATATAGATGGGAATCATGTAGTTCTATATCCTCAATCCACTTTGAGAAATCTTTCGTAACATTGGTTATTCGGTTGCATCCACTTCTTTCCGCCATAGCTCTTATTGTGTTGAAGTCTCCACAAGTGATCCAAGGGCCTCCACACAGCCCAGACTGCTGCTATTTCCTCCCAACACTCCAGTTTCTCCCTTCTAGTGTGTGGGGCATACACGCTAGTGAGAAACCAGCAAAAAGATTCTTGAACAACTTCAAATTTATAGGTGATGGAGAAATTGCCCACCTCCACACAATTTCCCACCCAAAATCTGCAATCCCACCTGAGTAGAATTCCCCATTGCTTCTATCAGCTCCAACATACCCACACCTCATCCATCTACTAGCCCACAATTGTTTAGCAACCCCCATCACATTTTTGCTAACTTTTGTCTTTTGCAAACAGTAACCATCAGCTTTCCATTTCAACAGAGAGCTCTTAACCAGATTTCTACTGGAGATCTGATTAATCCCCCTAACGCTCCAAGAAAGAATTTTTACTTTCATTTAAAAGTTAAAGAAAGAACTCTCCCCCTGTTCCTTACGCCATCTACTTCCTCATTCAAGCTAGATTGCAAATTCTTCAATTCATTTTTTCCAATTCCTCTATTTCTGGGAGTGGCCAATATACTTTCTACCCCTTTTTTCTCCATCATAGCTTCTCTCATCAAGTCTCACCAATAAGCCATGAGTTTCTTTCCTGAAGCCTTCGAATGCAACCCCATAATTTTTGCTCAGTTCCGTGATGTGGGAATTTACCCAGTTGAATGCTTCGATTTCGCTGCTAGTTTGATTTTCGGGATTCTCCATGGCTATTGGTTGCACATCATGAATCTGTTGTATTTGCATGTCACATCATGAATCTGTTGTATTTGCATGTCTGTTTTTGGAGAGTTCTATGACCCCAATCCTTCCCCAATTTCCTTTGATTGGCCATTGCTCTGTTTTTCAATGGTAGTTTGCTCAAAATTCTCAGTTTGTTGGGTGTTTTGCCTTTAGGGGGAGTTTCTTCTTGGTCTCTCGTCTGTTTCAAGGACGACAATTCCCAATTATGGTATTCTTGAAGGAATTTTCCTGCCATATATCTAATTCCACTTAAACCATCCAAAATACCCACTAGCACCTCACGTGACTTTTTAAGTTCCTCTGATGGGCTTTCAATTGCACATTTATCTTTTAGGTCCAATCCCAATTTTGGGCTTTGTTCACTAGTTCCAGCGGCCCAGTCCCCCTTATCAATTAAAGGCCCACTAACTTCTCCACGTGGCTCTGCTATAGCCCGTGTCTTGCCAACTACAGCCACCTTAATTTCTTTTGTCCTAAAATCTTCTTCTTTACCCTGCGGTTCTCTGTCGCAACTGTTGTCTAAAGACCAGAAATTCAAATCACCACTGGCCGACATCCTTAGCGGCGACTCTGCCCAAACTTGCATGGTATAGCAAATTCCATCCTCCTCGATGGTCACCTCTTTTGGTATATTTGTTCCATCCTCTTTGACTTTCACTCTTGCCCATTTCAGATGATTTCGTAATTGGGTCTCCTCCCCTGTCTCTACCCATCCCCCGCAAAAATCTCCAATAGCCTTGAAAACACTTTGGGCCCAAAATTGCAGTGGTAATCCAACAATTTTGATCCATGTTGTTTTAGATTTACCCCTTCCATTCGTTGTACCTATTGTCGGGTTCCACCATTGAAGGGTGACGGGACAGTTCTTCCAAACCCAGTCCCCCTCAATCACCTGCTCCACCGGTCCTAAAAGCAAACTCAAATAGGAATTGGCCATGACCCACTTCGTATACACTCTAGCCATGAGCCTGTTTCCACAGCTTGTTAGCCCAACCTCGAATTTCCGAGAGAGTTGGTGTTTCACCAGCTCTATTTTCAAAGAAACCCACTAAACTTCTCTTTAGCACTTTACTGCATTCTTTTGCTTTGTCATTAATGAATATTCTGTTCCCCTACTTTAGATTTGCTCTGTTTCTGGCTCCTTTCTTTATTACTCCATTTAATGCTCCTTAGCATTTCTGCATATGTGGTGTCATTGTCTACCAACCTATGTTCCCACGTTTATCACATTATTGTGTCTGTTGATGAATTTTCCCACCTTTTCCGCTATATTCATCCAGCTTGAGTTAAACGTCAACTCAGGGATAATGATAACCCCCTTCCTTCTACCTCTTACAATTATGAGACTGATATAACAACCATATTTGTTGTAGTTCCTAAAGCAAAAGACCTCTGAAAAGGCATCTTTTTTCTTCCACCTCGTCACCACTTTGCCCTTCGTTTGTGATGCTTCTCGTAATACCTGTGTAATCCACTCCATTGTCTTAGCATTCGTTCTTGTGATAGAGTTCCTGTTCCTTTCTGTCCAATCATACCAGACCCCGCCGTTCCAGGTGTTCTGGTGACGTCATAGGCCTTGAAGCCTACTACAAAGTAGATGTTGTCGTCCATCTGAGGCTATCCAAGAAAGAGAAAGAAAGATGGAGTAAGAAAGAAAGGATGGAGAGAGAATGAGAGAATTCCCGTGGTCGGAAGGACCACCGGAAAGGAAGAGAGAGACTAGAGTGGTTAGGGTGTTTCCTCAAACATTGTGCCTGAGAGCTTTTTTAAGACTTTCTTTTTGAATGTTGGTTAGTTAAGAACTCCGACATCCAAAAGTTGAAGGTGGCGCAGATGAGGATGTTGAGATGGATGTGTGGACTTACCAGGGGAGATAGGGTTAGAAATGAGGTTATTCGAGGAAAGGTGAGAGTGACTTCGGTGGAAAAGATGCAGGAAGTGAGCTTTCAATGGTTCAGGCATATGATGATGAGGAGGTGCACGGACGCCCAAGTACGGAGATGTGAGAGGCTGGCTATGGATGGTTTTAGGCGGGGTAGAGATAGACCTAAGGAATATTGGAGAGAGGTAATTAGGCCTGACATGGATCAGTTACGGCTTACGGAGGACATGACCCTTGATAGGAAGGTGTGGAGGACACGAATTAGGGTAGAGGGTTAGTGGGTAGGAGTGTAGTTGTAATAGTAGGGAGAAGTGCTTTGTTTGTATCTATACCTGTAGTTTCTTGTCTGTAGTCTTTTGACGAAGTTTGTGATTTCGAATAAATAATTTATAGTATTACTCTGTTGGTGTCTTGTTTCTTTTATTATCTGGTGGTGTTGTATCCCAATTTGTTGTTTATTTTTATATTTTTTGTTTGTTATACTGTTATCTGTCCCGAGTCAGGGGTATTGGGTATGTTGTAGTTAAAGCTCTCTCACCAAGTACCAAAGTGTATGTTGTTGTAGTTAAAGCTCTCTCACCGAGTACCAAATCCAACTTTGCCATCTGACCACGCAGCTTCTTTGTGAACTCAAGTTTTCTTGCTCACTCTTGGCACATTCCTTTAACTTCGTTGTAAGAGCCTTCATTTTGCAGGCAAGAATGTAGTCTGGTCTCCAATGGGAGAAAATTGAAAGAGTTCCCGATCACTAACTCTATCAGTAAATCCTCCAGATCCTAGCCACCAGTTTTCAAACTTGGAATAATTCGTGTTCTTGACCCAAGAACTATATTGTAAGGCTATTTGGAAGTGGTCAGACAGTAATCTCTGGAAAAGGGATTGCTTGATATTGGTGAAGTTGTCATCCCATTCTTTAGAAATAAGAATCCTGTCAATTCTTGAAGTTGTCTCATGATTATCCCCTTTGAACCAAGTGAAATTTCATCCCTCAAGCTGGATATCAATTAGGTTCATATCTTCTATGAAATCGAAAAAATCCCACCATACTCTTGATCTTCTCTTGCACTTCCTCTTCTCGGATTCTGGTGACATGAAAAAGTCACCATATACAGCCCATGGCCCTTCCATTAGTTCCCTTAAAGATCCAATCTCCTCTAGCAGTGTCTTCCTTTCTTTGTAGCAGTTAGGTACATATATGACAAGAGAAGTGCCATGAGTCCCACATCGGAAAAAGGACGCGCAATTGGTTTCGTTATATGTACTTGGGCAATCCTCCCGTAATGAGCTAGTTTTTGAGGTTGAGTTAGACCCAGGTGCCATATCGTTTCATGGTATTAGAGCCAGACCCATCCCAATTAATGATCACCAATGTTGGGCCCCATATATATGCGTGGGAGCGTAAATAGTCTCACATTGGAAACGTGATGAACAATTGTTCTCCTTATATGTACTTGGGCAATTCTCCCCTCATGATCTATCTTTTGGGGTTGAGTTAGGCTCAAGTGTCATATCTTTTCAAGAAGTTTTGCAATTGTGCCCCAAATTTTCAAGTCAAAGTATAAGCACCAATTCAAGTATTTTCCCCTTCCAAATCCTACTATCCCACACCATCATAATACCCCTTTTTGTGCCACATGCTTTCGAACAAGCAAATCTAACCCATCTACCTCCCCATATCCACTTAACCACCTCTATGATATCCCCCTAGTTTAGACTTTAAGTTTCCTAGAAACAAATATAAAAAGTTCAGCCCGGTGCACTAAAACTCTCGCTCTGCGCAAGCCTGGGGAAAGGGTTAGACCACAAGGGTCTATTGTATGTAGCCTTAATACTAATCTTTTGACGATTGTTCTCTTATCCTTATTGTTCACTCCCCCAACATTCCATGACACTAATTTGAAATTCAATGATTAACAAATAAAACACAAGGTGGTAACTAAGATGTTGTGGATAGTGTTGAATTGGTTGTGTACAATCGACAATGTTGGATATAGTGTTAGGATCTTTAGGGAAGGATCAAATCACGTGGCGATATATAAATTTAGCTCGTTAAAGTGAGGCTGAGACCTTAGAGTTCAATGCAAAAGAGAACTTCAATCTCTTGCTTTTTGCTGAAATACGATTTATTGATTTATTCTTCAAAACCCCTTTGAATAGGAGTCATAAGTCCAATCCTTAGGGTAGTAGGAAGCATAAAACCCTATTCTAGAAAGTCTAATCCTTATGAAAGTAGAAAACATAAAACCCTTTCTATACTAATAAAGATAGCTAAAGTAAATCCTATTCTAGAATAATAAATAAGACTGTTAGTAATAATTTCTTAATTTAGTTATCTTCATGGATCCACAACATATAATGAAAGAAGTTCTACACGGCTTTGCCTTTGAAAGAAGGAAGAGAAGAAACAAAGCATAGGATGTTGTTACACTAGCTCTTATATGGGTTCCATGGAAAGATAGGAATAGAGAGCTTTGATCATGTAGAAAACAGTTTTGTACATACAAGGAATTCTTGTTTCTCATTTTCTTTTGGCACCCATTAGGTTCCAGTCTATGTATAAAATTTGGTGTACTTTGTTGAGACTCATATTTCGTGTAGGCTATCTATTTGGTGGTGAACTTCTCGTTTTCACAGAAATAAAATTATTTACCTTATAAAAAAATACATTGGACCAAAAATTGAATAATTCAGTTAGTTCACAATAACTTAACGGACAAATTTTCCAATATACCAAAAGCATGGGACATCAAGTGTGAAGCAGGTGTTCTCTTCTATATTAGTTCATTTTTGGACTAGGCCTGTGTAAATAGCTGATTTTGCTTTTCAATAAAAGGGCCTTTGAGCCCTGCTTTAACTTTTTTAAAAAGAACTCTTCTATATCAGTTAAACCATGAAAGATCTATGTTTTAAGTAAAAAGATTTCGTCAATTGTACTTCCAATTGAGTAACATCCATTGGCATGTTATTTGAATCTACTGTTTGTTATGCCCTTTAAAACCTAAAATAAATTTATAACTTTTGATGCGTGTAAAGATGCATTTTTTTGTGTTATAATTGCATAAGTTTTTCTTGTTACAAACACTTCCGCTTGTATAAAACCAGATCATTGAAGGAATGAGAAGTTGTATTGGCTTGTATTTCAGACAATGGAAGAATGCTTTTCTGCAATACGTCAATAACTCTGTGATATAATCTTAATATTCACTTTTGTAGATGGTTAATTTATTTCTGTGTTATTTAGAAAGTATCGAATTCTATTATGTATTTGAACTAATATTTGTCTTCTTCATCATCTGAAAGGCATTTTCAACAGTTGGTACACCAGACTATATTGCTCCTGAGGTACTATTGAAGAAAGGATATGGAATGGAATGTGATTGGTTAGTGTTTATCCCGAAATTAGAATTAGCTTTTTTGCAATAGATCACCTGACAAATATCTAAATGTCAATATCAAAACCTTGTTCAAGTTAGTATATAAATCTGACAAGGGAACTTTACTGATCATTGAGCTAATTGATGGATTTCCTTTCCAATATTTTCCTCGTATACTTCTCTTTTGATTAGTTTGATTTCTAACATATGTGGTGGCACCTTTTACTGATAATGATAATTAAAAAACAGTATTCTTTATGTTTTATTTTATAAGATACTCTTTTCTTTCAATCTGCTCTGTAAAGATTGACATATTTCTATATTTGGAAATTGTTCAGTTTTCACATTTTGATTTTATCCGAATTGACATGACACGTTTAAAACCATTAGATACTAAGGGCACTTTTGATGTGTCATATTCAGCCTGTCGTAGAAATCCTTCTTTTCTTAAACTCCTTGTCTATGATAAAATGAAGTAGAGGCAGTAAAATTTGTGGCACCTCTTTGTCCATCTTATCTAAATTCAATCTAGCAATACCAATTAGCAGCAAACAAATAAATATAGCATCCAAGCAAAAACAAGAGAATCTAGTGGAATGAGACACATTTATAGTTTGGGATTTCTGGAATTTCACCGATAGCTTGGCCATTTCCACAAACCTATGTTTTCACTTAGTTTGATGAGGACTGCAGGAAAATGCTTTTCTTATCTAACCTGTTGCATAATATCTAGTTATTTTCTAAAGAAAATAAACCATGATTTGCTTAATGTATTTCTCATCTTTTATCTACCATACACTGCATGCAGGTGGTCCCTTGGTGCAATTATGTATGAAATGCTCATTGGTTACCCTCCATTCTATGCTGATGATCCGATAACTACTTGTAGAAAGGTAACATCCTTACTTTATGTTTTCTTCCTTCAAGTATGTTTTCTTTTGGGAATAGGGTCAAATTTACCCCTCAACTTTGAAAAATTGGCTAAATATACCCTTTATCATACTTTGGAGTCAAGTTTACCCTCGTTGTCATACTTTGGGGCTAATTTACCCCTCTACTTTGGAAAAGTGGCTAAATATACTCTTCGTCATATTTTGGGGCCAAATTTACCCTCGATGTCATACTTTGGGGTCAAATTTACCCTTGTTGTTAGGAAACTTTTCATATGTACTCCTTTTTTAATAGGAAAAACCAAATCAACGTTAAATGGCTCTTTTTTCAAAGTAAAATGCACCCTAATTTAACCTGCCCGATCCGATCCATGAAAGAGACACGAATAAATATAACTCCCCCTCCATTCTGTTTGTCGAATTTTTTTCAATGAACAAATATACTTCTCTTTCAACGTGCAACACTGGTAAGTTGTTTATAAATGAATAAAAGTAAAATGAAATGGGATAATGCAAAGCATGCAACTTGAGAAAATGTCTATTACAAACTCTGCTCCTGCTCCTGATATGTTTAAATTTCAAAATTTGGTGTGCAATTTTATATGTATCTGGATTCTAGAATTAGTGAATAAGTTTTCTGAGCAAATTACATGATGAAAAAATTGTGTAGATCCAAATTGCATATAAAAACATAAGATATGAAGAGATGTCACAATTGGCACATAAGGAGACGTCTTAACTCAATCATGCAGAGAAATATCCAGTGAGCCTAATCTGTTGCATTTGACCACTAATTGTCATTTTTCATAAGCTCTCTGCGGATCCATGAACTGAGGGAGGGGTATATTTATTTGTGTTTGATGCAAATTCATTTTTCATGAGTTATGGACTGATAAATATCCAGTAGTTAATCTTGTTGGAAAAATTTGATGAACAGAATTGAGAGAGGTATATTTGTTTGTGGCTTTTTCGTGGCTCGAGTTGGGTCAGGCGAGTTAGATTAGAGTTTGTTTTGTTTTTTAAAAATTGGGCATTTAATGTTGATTTGGATTTTTCTATTAAAGGAAGGGTACATGTGAAAAGTTTCGTAGCAATGAGGGTAAATTTGATCCCAAAGTATGACATCGAGGGTAAATTTGGCCCCAAAATATGAGAAGGATATATTTAGCCAATTTTTCAAAGTAGAGGGGTAAATTTGGCCCCAAAGTATGACAACAAGAGTAAATTTGACTTCAAAGTATGATAAAAGGTATATTTAGCCAATTTTCCCCAATAGAGGGGTAAATTTGACCCTTTTCCCTTTTTGTATCATAAGGATATCTACTGTTGCTGCTGGGATAACAGAAAGTGTCCTGCTTCTTTCACTCTTAAAAATCAAGAGAATGGTAGAAAGGTTTGATGCTAAGAACTTAACGCGAAATGTCCACATACAAAGAACTAAAATGCTTTGTACGTAATCCCGTTTAAGTAAGAACCACCTTTCTTTGCTGATGCCTGTGACAACTTGGACAGATGATGTCTAAGACCTGTCTACCTAATGCTTAACAACTTAGATTAGCCTGTTATCAGTGCCTACGCGCCGCAAGAGGGCTTGGACGGGGAGGAGAAGAACAGCTTTGGGGAGGTTTGGGATGAGGCGGTGAGAGATGTCCCGAGCACTGAGAAGCTTTTCGTAGGTGGCGATTTAAATAGGCATATCGGGTCGTTATCAAGAGGCTATGATGATGTGCATGGAGGTTTCGATTTCGAGGAAAGGAATGAAGGAGTAGCCTCACTTTTGTATTTTGCTAGGGCTTTTGGGTTGGTGGTAGCGAATTCGAGCTTCCCTAAGAAGGAGCACCTTATTACCTTTCGTAGTTGAGTGGCCAAGACTCGGATAGATTTTTTGCTCCTTAGGAAGGGTTATATAGCGCTATGTAAAGACTATAAACCTAGCGAGAATCTTTCGACCTAACATAAGCTATTGGTGAGTGGTAATAGACTTAAATCAAGAAGGGCAGAATGAAAAGAGGTGTGGAGGATCAACCCAAGATAAGTGGGATCTTGACTTTGGCCAGTGCTTTGGAGAAAGTGGAGAAGTTGATGACTAAGGGGGCTTAGGAGAGTAGGGGGAATGTGGATAATATATGGACGACGACCGCCAATTGCATCAGGGAGGCAGCTTGAGAGGTGTTGGGTGTCTCGATAGGCCGATTAGGCAATCACCAGGCGGATTGGTGGTGGAACGAAAAAGTCAAAGGAAGGTGGAGACTAAGAAGGTAGGTGGTTTATGCAAAGTTGGTTGAGAGCAAGGATGACGAGGAGAAACAGACGAATCGGGGGAGTATAAGTTAGCTAGGAAGAGGCTGAGTTAGCAGTTATGACGGCTAAGACAACAACTTTCGAGAGCTTATATAGGCTTTAGAGGAGAAAGACGGGGTAAGAAGTTGTATAGGCTTGCCTATGATATAGATCCAAGCTAAGAAAGAAGAAAATGAGATGAAGAGTATACTAAAGAAGCCAACAACACACAGATTCAAGAAGCAAAACACAAACTAATTGCATAAATGTAAAGATAGATATCTTGACATAAGAACATACAAACCATAAGAACCAAAAGATGTATCAAATCTAAAGACCCCTATGACTCATCTGAGCAACACCAAGATCTTACGTAGACACAAGAGGAACTCAACCTCCTTAAGCACCCACGTTTCTAAGCAAAAATGCGACACCAGTGAATCCACACTATGTATTGCCCTAGTTTCAAGTGGCTTTTCCAAGTCGTACTCTACAAACACTCCCTCTCAAGAGAAATGTCTTTCAAGTTTCAATATCAATGGGGATCCTATGGAGTGTAAAGAAAAGGCACAAAAAGACCAAAACGCCCTTAATGAGGGTAGACAAAAGGGCGCCCATGGAGTGTAAACTCCTTCTTCACACTTTATCATGAGTAAAAAGACCATTACGCCTTTAATGAAGGGGCGGCCATTGAGTGCAAGACTCCCACTCCTCTCTTCAACTTGTGTCAATGCTTTGAAGTGGTTCAAAAAGGTCTTCACACATTTCGCAAACCCAAACTTGGCTCTTTGTAAAAGGTCTTGTACTCTTTGCACCCGTATCACCCATGCGTGTTCTCATGCCTTTAATATGACCACAACTGGATTCTTGATGTGTTGGACTCGCATGATGTCATCAAAAACTAAGATGGTCATTTGAATCGTATCATCCTCCCCTTCTTAAAAAGGATTCGACCTCGAATCCACACTTTGCTCATGGCAAAGAAAGGACATACAAACACAACATCCTCATGGCATGAGGGTTAGGGTTAGTACAACAAATAGCATCACCATGCCAAGGTGGTACACACTGGGAATATAACCAAGGATCCTTCGTGTTAAACGTTAGAATTCTATTTAAGAATGCACAAAAGAATTGGCTAAGGAAATCACCAAGAGGTAAGGAAACCATAATGGTCATAATGGCATCACTAGATACAAAAGGTTAGATTACCTTTACCTTATGAGCCATAAGACAATTGCTTCATCACCTCTTCAAAAGACCACATCAAGAGTGGTCACTCAACTGAAGTTAAAGTCCACGAAAAACATATAGCAATGTCACTCAAACAAGTGAACCAACCAACAAATATCCTACCTCTGCATAAAGCCAATCCAAAACTATCATGGATGTCATCATAAGCAAAGAGGTAGTATAGAAAGGAATCAAATGTAAAGGTATCATCCAAGGTGCTACCATCTATGAGAATGCCATTTGGCTAAAAAAACTTAGCACGTGATGTACACAAAGATGAAATCAAAGCATTTAAGCACATACAAGTTCTTCCTTTTAGGCAATTCATGCCAACATACGATATAGATTCAACAAAATTATGAATATCATCATATGCATAAAGGTAATGTAATGGAGAAAGGTACTAAGGATACTATCCTCTTCAAAGATGTATTCACAAATAGGAACACACAGAGAGAATGAGACACGGTAAGTACATAAGACCTCTCCCTTTTAACCAACTTCCTGAGGGAAGGAATTTCATCAATGGAGCCATGCAATTAGGGAGAATAGAGAAACTACTATGCAACAAACCAATCCAAGATAAGTAGTTTTCCCAAGAACTTGGTTTCCCTCTACTAATGATGTTAAGCGTGCTCCCAAGAGTCCCACAAGATACTTCAACTTGTCCGACCCCATGAAGGTGACAAGAAGCCTTTAACATCCTTGAACTCTTCCACCAAAAAGAATTTAATTCGGTATCCACAAGTTGTGGTCCACACAACTTAAGCTCAAATGTGTGTAGTATGGATGCAAGTACATGGATAATATCCCAAAAAGGCAATGACACAATTGCCCTTGGGCCCTCAATCATGAAACCACCTTTGAGAAAAAGGTCTCTCATCTAAACCACTCTCATCAAAACCAAGTCACAAAGAAGGGCATCATAAGAATGGAATTCATCTAAAGTGTTTTCAAGAGGGAACTCTTTCCTTGACCTACAAGTAGCGATACCTTGGTCAAGAGTGGAAACACTTAGGGGTGAACTCTCTTGGTTCCTTTTATTACTCCCCTTCTCTAGCGAACACTTGACCTTGTTGGAAATTCCCCTCTTTGCACAACTTGGCTCTATTTAGTGGGTTGTGAGTCCACAAGATCGACTTTCCATCATAGGGAAGGATACCAACACTCTCAATCAAACCTTGCTTGTCGTGTTGACCAAGCATCAAGTCGGATGTATAACAATATCTACATCCCAAGAGGCTACCGGGGTCAAATGGGTGAAGTAGCCAAGGACATAGGTTTCGGCTATTCCCAATTTCTTTTATGGTGCCATCCCCAAAATTAGGCACACCCTCTATACTACCATTAGTAATATCATGAACAAGAAGAGGGTACAGAAAGGTGTCACACAACTCCAACTATTGTGTCCTTATGCATGTATTCACTATTTTCAAGTTCATAACCATTAATATGCTCATTATAGGAAACACACAAGGAAGAAGTAGATGGAATCCCTAAGCAAATATCACCTTCTCTTTCAAAGGAGCAATCCACACATAGATACAAACTACCACGGGCAGCAAATGGATCACAATCAAAACCACCTTCACAAGAACAAACACAATTCTGGTTCCCTAAACATTCAAGCACATCAAGGTCACCTTCACCCGATTGGTTATTCTCACGATTTCTATGAGCAAAAACAAGGCTTTCATCACACAACATGCTCAAAGAATCATCTCCAATCTCATGATCAACTCTATCAACATCATCACTAACTTGAGACTCGTTAAATACAACATACACATGCTCAAGTAGTGGACTACATTTATGAGTAAGTTGATCATTGTGCACACCCTCACTAGTTGCCGGCAACTCACATACGAACTTAGACTCACCTTGGTTTTCACAAGGGTCAACTAGTGCATGAATACTCTTCTTACAACAAGAATTGGATCTTCTTGCAACCTAGCAATACTAAGAGTATCACAAAGGGAAGACTCATGCCATTCTCCTCTAGGCAATCCACCAGCTACATCCATTTGGCTACTACTAGCCACACCACAACATTCTAAGCTTGTAGGAGTGTAGGAGATAGCATTTTTACCTTGTAGCTCACATGAGGTGCGGTCTTCACCTTGGTGTGTGTCATGGCAACCCACTTTCTCCTTTGGGGAGCTCTCATCACAAGGGAGTTTCGTATTAAGTGGCGCTTGGACAAGAGGAATTGGATTTGGTGGATTTGAGGAGGTAGAGGGTCGGGAGTTCCTTTGACTCTCAACTTGATCTATCCTCCCACTCAATGTTGACACATCACCTTTGATTGTCCCAATATCCGACCCCAACCTTTCAAGAGTTCGGTTGATAGCTTCAAGAGAAGCCTTGAAAGTATCAAGAGTATTATTGTCTACGGTTTGAGAAGTGGTTCCTTCCATTGCCAAGGTACCTAAGAAAACATCTACAAAACAACAAACAATGTTAGTTCAAAATATCCTCACCACTCTCTCTCCTTTGTTTACCTCACACTTGGCTTCACAAGTGTTGAAAGTTGGCTTGTAATCCATGAGCAATTGAGGGATGAGTATGCTCTTGTCCGGAATAGATTTTCGTTTGAAACGACTCGAATAAAGCTTGTTCGGACTTGAACCAACAAACTACAATGAATCACAAAAAGAGAAATGTACACAAAGAACGTAAACACGAAAGAAAGGACTCAAAACTAACTCACAACCTAGTAGACAATTACTGGTTTGTCAATTAGCACTAGAATCAACAAAATGCAACTAAGAAACTTGGGTTAGAAACTAAGAAATCAAAATTTGAGTTAAAAATTCGGTTGTACAAGAGTGATAACATGGCAGCTTGTGGTTGGTCGAGAATTTTGAAATTTTTTTGTTCTTCAACCTTGAATTTTGGTCAATCTTCACTCAAGAGAGGTAGAAATTCGGTTTTATGGAAGAAAATACAAGGTTTGGAGCCTTTTTCAAGCTCCAATGAGTTTGAATTTGAGATGGCCCCCCCTTGTACTTTCAATTGTACTTGAATATTCCTTTTGTTCCCTTCTTCTTTTGGATGACTTAGAATATGCTTGGAATCTTCTTTATACAAACACTCCTACACTCTCTTTCTTCCTTTTTCAAGATCAAACAACCACTTTTAAATATTCGTCTTCAACAAGATATGAAGATCTTGAAGAACACCAAGAACATTCAAGGTTTGACCAAAGTTGACCTTTAAGCAAACGAACTTGAAATTTGATTTCTCTTGAGGATCCAAGGTCACTTTGACAAACCAAACACAAATACCACACTTCCAACCCCAAACGCCACAAACACCTTCACCAAAAACAAGATCCAGCCTCAAGTTTCTTCAAACACAAGCTCAACAATGGTGGATGGTCCAAAACAAACTGGACTTCGCTCAAATCTTTGATCTAGACTCTATTAGTGCTAAGGAACAAGGATCTAGCACTAGAAACTAACAAAACACACAAAATTTACCTAGATCTAAGTTTGAAAAATCTGCCAAAGTATAAAAACGTGAACAATAATTTTTTTTTTTTTTGAATTTTTGACTCTCTTTTTGTGTTGATTTTCTCAAGGTAACAACAATCCAAGACTTAGAATTGTAGGAACAATTCTAATACGTGGCTCTTGATACCAAATGATATAGATCCAAGCTAAGAAAGAAGAAAATGAGATGAAGACTATACTAAAGAAGCCAACAGCACACGGATTCAAGAAGCAAAACACAAACTAATTGCATAAATGTAAAGATAGACATCTTGACATAAGAACATACAAACCATAAGAACCAAAAGATGTATCAAATCTAAAGACCCCTATGACTCATGTGAGCAACACCAAGATCTTACGTAGACACAAGAGGAACTCAACCTTCTGAAGCACCCACGTTTCTAAGCAAAAATGCAACACAAGTGAATCCACACTATGTATTGCCCTAGTTTCAAGTGGCTTTTCCAAGTCCTACTCTACAAACACTCCCTCTCAAGAGAAATGTCTTTCAAGTTTCAATATTAATCATCAACTAATGAGAAAATAAGCCTAAAGAGTCTATTTATAGCCGGTGAGAAATAATGGAGAAAAGTATTATTAAATTGTTGTCTACATAATTACATTGACACCCTATTCATAGACACTACAATACAATCCTTTTCGAGATTAGGATTTTGTATACTATTCCTATTTTCACTCGTATTCTAACACTCCCCCTCAAGTTGGTGCATACAAGTCATATTTACCTAGCTTGTTACAAATGTAATTAATATGCGAACTGGTGAAGATATCTGCAAGTTGATCACTTGACTTCACAAATTTTGTAACAATATCTCCTGAGAGTATCTTTTCCCTGACAAAGTGACAATCAATCTCTATGTGCTTGGTCCTCTCATGAAACACTGGATTAGATGCAACATGAAGGACTGCTTGATTATCACATACAAGTTTCATCTTACCGGGTTCGACAGATTTTAGTTCTCCCAACAATTGTTTGATCCAAACCAGCTCACAAGTTGCTGCAGTCATTGCTCGATATTCTGCTTCGGCGCTAGATCGAGCAACCATACTCTGTTCTTACTCTTCCAGGACACTAAATTACCACCTACTAAAACACAATATCCGGATGTAGAACGTCTATCTGAGGGTGATCCTACCCAATCAGCATCGGTATATCCAATGATATGCGCATGACCTCGATCCTCAAAGAGTAGTCCTTTACCTGGAGAAGACTTTATATATCGCAAAATACGAACAACTGCATCCCAATGTGATAGGAAAGTCATAAACTGACTTACAACACTCACGGGAAAAGAGATGTCAGGTCTAGTCACTGTGAGATAATTCAACTTTCCAACCAACCCGCCTATACCTTCCAGTATCACTAAGTGGCTCCCCTGTCTTGATAGAAGTTTAGCATTTGGATCCATAGGAGTGTCAATGGGTCGACATTAGCAGAAGTTTAGCATTTGGATGTGTCAATAGGTCGACATCCCATCATTCCTGTCTTCTCAAGAATGTCTAAAGCATACTTGCATTGAGAAATAACAATACCTGATCTGGACTGTGCATCCTCAATACCTAAAAAGTATTTCAGTCTGCCGAGGTCTTTAGTCTGGAAATGTTGAAAGAGATGTTGCTTCAAGTTAGTGATACCCTCTTGATCATTGTTGGTTATAACAATATCGTCAACATAAACAACCAGATAAATACACAAATTTGGTTCAGAATGGCGATAAAACACTAAATGATCAGCTCCACTACGAATTATGCCGAACTCCTGAATCACTGTGCTAAATTTTTCGAACCAGGCTCGAGGGGATTGTTTCAAACCATAGAGTGACTTGGCAATCGTCATACAAGGCTACTAGACTCCCCTTGAGCAACAAAACCAGGTGGTTGCTCCATATAGACTTCTTCCTCAAGATCACCCAGAAAAACATTTTTAATGTCCAACTGATAAAGAGATCAATGACGAACAACAACCATAGAGAGAAAAAGATGGACAAATGTTATTTTAGCCACGGGAGAGAGTGTCAATATAATCAAGCCCAAATATCTGTGTATACCCTTTGGCAACAAGGCGAGCCTTCAACCGATCAACCTGACCATCTGGATCAACTTTGACGGTATGAACGCCACGGCAACCAACCGCAGATTTACCTGCAGGAAGGGAAACAAGCTCCCAAGTACCACTCGTATGTAAAGCAGACATTTCATCAATCATAGCCTGTTTCCATCCTGAATGGGAAAGTGCTTCACCTGTAGTCTTAGGTATGGAAATAGAGGACAAAGATGATACAAAAGCATAATGGGGTGATTACAGATAATGATAACTCAAGAAAGTATAATGTGGGTTAGTATTACGAGTGAATCTTATACCTTTTTGAAGTGCAACTGATTGGCTAGGAGGATGCAGGTCCACTGTAGGGGAAGCGTCACGCGCATGACATGAATCATCTGCTAGATGCGGGCGTCGGTGATAAGTCAAAAGTGGTGGCACTGCAGCTGATATGGAGAAGTAACTGTAGATTCTTCAAAGATTGGTGTGGGTAAGACTGGAGGTATAGGTAAAACCTCAGAGATATCAAGATGAGCAGATGATTTAAAGTAAGGTTGAGATTCAAAGAATGTGACATCGGGAACATAAGGTAGCGACCCAGATCAGGTGAATAACAGCGATACCCTTTTTGAACTCGAGAGTAACCAAGAAAGACATATTTGAGAGCACAAGGAGCTAATTTATCTTTTCCTGGGACTAAGTTATGAACAAAACAAGTGCTCCCAAAAACATGAGGGAGGATAGAGTAGAGATGTGATTGAGGAAATAGTATGGAATGGGGAATCTGATTCTGAATCGAAGATGATGGCATTCTATTAATGAGATAGCAAGATGCGAGGATTGCATCGCCCCAAAAACGCAGCGGAACATGGGATTCAATGAGAAGTGTGTGAGCTATCTCAATTAAATGTCTATTTTTCCTTTTTGCTATATTTACTACTGAGGGGTGTATGGACATAATGTCTGGTGAATAATTCCTTGGTGAGTCATAAATTCCAGAAACTGGGAGGATAAGTATTCTAAGGCATTATCACTACGAAAAGTACTCATGGAAACACCAAACTGATTTTGTATTTCGGCACAAAAACTTTTGAATATAGGAAATAACTCAGAATGATCTTTCATTAGGAAAACCCAAGTGCACCGTGAAAAATCATCAATGAAACTAACAAAGTTACGAAATGCTAAGGGTGAACTGACTCTACTAGGACCCCAAATATCAGAATGAACTAATGTGAAAATAGACTCTGAACGACTCTCAATATACGTGCAAATGTAGCATGGGTATGTTTTCCAAGTTGACATGACTCACAATCTAATATGGATAAACTAGACAAACTGGGCACCATCTTCTGTAGCTTGGATAGACTAGGATGTCCCAAACGTTTGTGAATAAGTTCTGGTGGGTCTATAACGGAGCATGATGTGAAGGAATTTGAAGAGGTAAGATGGTAAGGGTCATGTGATTCATGTCCTGTGCCAATTGTCTGTCTCGTACTGCGGCCCTGCATGACAAAAGAATCATAAAAAAAGGTTATACTACAATGAAGGGCACGTGTCAAACGACTAACGGATGCAAGACAATCAAGAACATAAAGAACAGAGTCTAGAGTGACAGAAGATAGGGGTTTGGCTTGTCCAACTCCTTCTGGTTTTGTTCGAATCCCATTGGCTAAAGTAATAGCAAGAAGAGATTGTGAATAAACAATATCAAACAGAAGTGACTTGTTACTAGAAATATGATCAGAAGCACCTGAGTCCACAACCCATGATCCAAAGGTATTGTGCAGTTGAGACTATTGATAGAGATGTATGCTTACTTGCTCGATACTGAAGATACTCATGACATTCCTTATCAGATAAATACACCCGTTGATCACTTGAGGTGTTAGACTGAGCAACATGAATATTTTTAGATGGTTGACCACGCAAAGAATAGTATATCCCACGAGTATGTCCAAGCCTATTACAATAACACTTAGGTCGAGAATAGCATACATCACGAGTATGTCCAAGCCTTTTACAATAACTACACCTAGGTCGAGATCTTCCAAATCGGCCTCTCCCTCGTCGATTCTTCATGGACTGTGATATTTGATCTGATCTCTTCATTAAGGGTTCAGATGTAATCATAGGATTAAATAGAGAAAAAAAATAATTCAGTCGCCGAAAAATTTGTCAGTCTCTAGAAAATTGGATTTGATTGTCGAAAACAGACTGGAATCAAGAAATAGCTCAAGGGACAACCTTGAAATGAAGGGGCAACCTCACTGGAAAGAGGAATCTTGCCGGAAAAAAATAAAGTCGCCGGAAATAGGGTTCCAGCGATCGAAATTGGGAAAAAGGGAATTGGTCGGATCGGAATAACTAGGCGACTTCAACAGAAAAAGAACAACTCAAAAATTTGACCAAAAATTGTCTCACGCGGCGGCGCGTCATACAGATCTCGCCGGAATTTCAGAACTCTGGCAGGCACGTGTGGGCGAGTGGCTGATATTTTTTCGGCGATTTTGGTCGGGTTTTTTTCGCCTGAGCATCCCGATCCTCTTGGTGGTGTTGTATTTTTCACACAACCCACAAAATAAAAAAATGACTCAAATCATTCATTGGAATTGACGCATGGTGATTGAGTTTTCTTTTTAGTTTCTCACCAACTCTCTGATACCATGTGAAAAATAATGGAGAGAAATATTATTGAATTATTATCTACATAATTACATTGACACCCTATTTATAGACACTGCAATACAATTCTTTTCAAAGTAGGATTAGGATTTTGTATACTATTTTTATTTCTACTCATATTTTAACATAGCTTATTACATAAAAGACCAAAATACCCTTAATGAAAAGGGGCTCCTATAGAGTGTAAAGAAAAGGCACAAAAAAATCAAAATACCCTTAATGAGGGTAGACAAAAGGGCGCCCATGGAGTGTAAACTCCTTACACTTTATCATGAGTAAAAAGACCATTACGCCCTTAATGAAGGGGTGGCCATGGAGTGCAAGACTCCTACTCCTCTCTTCAACTTGTGCCAATCTTTGAAGTGGTTCAAAAATGTCTTCACACACTTTGCAAACCCGAACATGGATCCTTGTGAAAGGTCTTGTACTCCTTGCACCCGAATCACCCATGCGTGTTCCCATGCTCTCAATGTGACCACAATCGGATTCTTCATGTGTTACCTTCGCATGATGTCATCAAAAGCTTAGATGGTCATTTGGCTCGTATCAATAGGCTTGTCAAGGCTAGGGAGCGAAGGGCCCGTGACCTTGACCTGGGGGAGAGCATCAAGGGGGGGATGTCCTCATTAGGAAGAGGTGAAAGTCTTATTTCCATAGACTTTTGAATGACGAGGGAGACAAAGGTTTCGTGTTGAGGGGCTTGGCAACTTAGAGAGATGTTGTGATTATGGCTAATATAGGCGTATAAAGATTGAGGAGGTCAAAGGTGTTATTCGTAGGATGTCTAAGGATAGGGCGATTGGGCTAGACAAGATTCCAGTGAATTTTTGGAAGAGCACTAGCAGTACAGGTATGGAGTGACTAACAAGGTTGTTTAACATCATTTTTAGGATGGCATGCCTGAAGCTAGGAGATGGAGTATGATGATTCTATTATATAAGAACAAGAGGGATATTCATAGTTGTAACAACTATAGGGGTATCAAGTTATTGAGTTATACTATGAAGGTTTGGAAAAGATGGTAGAGTTGAGGAGGATCGTGACTATTTTCGAAAATTAGTTCGGTTTTATTTCAGGTCACTCGACTGCTGAGGCCATTCACCTCGTGAGGAGGTTAGTGGAGTAGTTTAGGTAGGGCGTACACTAGGTCGATTCAGGACATGTACGACGGAGCGAGGACTCGTGTAAGGACGGTAGGAGGAGATTCAGAGCATTTTCCTGGTTTGACAGGATTGCATTAGGGATCGACTCTTAGCCTGTTTTTATTTTCCTTGTTGATGGATGTTTTGACGTGGTGTATTAAAGCGGAGGTGCCTTGGTGTATGTTATTTGCTGATGATGTTGTACTAATTGACGAGACTTGGGGAGGAGTTAATGATAAGTTGAAGGTTTTGGAGACTGACCCTAGAGTCTATAAAGTTTAGGATGAGCAGGACCAAGACGGAGTATTTGAAATGTGAGTCAGTGTTTCGACGCCTAAGGCGGACGTGGTAGTGGAGTTGGATTCTCAGGCCATTTGGAAGAGGGATAGTTTCAAGTATTTTGGGTCTATGATTCAGGGGAATAGAGAGAATGATGAGGATGTCACATGTCTTATTAGTGTAGGGTGGTTGAAGTAGAGGCTCGCTTCGGGAGTCTTGTGTGATAAGAAGGTGACTCCTAAGCTTAAAGATAAGTTCTACGGAGTGATATTTCGACGGGCTATGTTGTATGGAGTGGAGTGTTGGCCAATTAAGAACTCTCACATCCAAAAGTTGAAGGTGACGTAGATGAGGATGTTGAGATGGATGTGTGGACTTACCGGTGGAGATAGGGTTAGAAATGAGGTTATTCGAGAGAAGGTGGAGTGGCTTCGGTGGAGCACAAGATGCGGAAAATGAGGTTGTGATGGTTTGGGCATGTGATGAGGAGGTGCACGGACGCCCCAGTATGGAGGTGTGAGAGGCTGACTATGGATGGTTTTAGGTGGGGTAGAGGTAGGCCGAAGGAATATTGAAGAGGTGATTAGGTCTGACATGGAGCTGTTATAGCTTTCGGCGGACATGACCCTTGATAGGAAGGTGTGAAAGACGCGAATTAGGGTAGAGGGTTAGTGGGTAGGATTGTGTCCTTAATAGTAGGGAGGAGTGCTTTGTATGTGTCTCGTAGTTTCTTGTTCGTGGTGTTTTGGTGATATTTGTGATTTTGGATAATTAGTTTATAGTATTACTTGGTCGGTGTTGTTTCGTTTATTATCTAGTGGCTTGTTTGTTTTTATGTTTTTGTTAATTATACTGTTATTTGTCCTTTTGGCGGGGGTCTCTCGTGTACCCTCTCCAGGCCCCACTTTGTAAGAATACACTGGATATGTTGTTGTTGTATTAGCCTGTGTTGTTTGGTCAATTGGGTTTAGGTTTTCTACCTTTAACACTAAAAGTCTCAGCAGGTGTATTGCATTCACAGTCATATGCATTCCAGTGCTACAATCATTGTTTATTGTGAGAATGTGTCTCTGTAATAGACCAACTACAATGTGCTGATTTCCTCCTTGAAGCTAACCTTCTTTTCAGGTTTTCCCGCTACTGCCAAATCTATCAGATTCTAACTTTATGTGTGTGATTGCTTGCCAGATAGTTCACTGGAGAAATCACCTAAGATTTCCTGAAGATACCAAACTTCCACACGAGGCAAAGGATCTTATTTGTAGGTTACTATGTGATGTTGAGCATAGACTGGGCACTGGAGGTTCAGGCCAAATAAAGGTACTATTGAATCATTCATCCAATCAGTTTCCTCTAGAACTTTCATGTTTCTTCTATTAAATTTATTCAAAGTGGTTGGTATCAGGCTCATCCTTGGTTCAAGGATATTGTATGGGATAGGCTGTATGAAATGGAAGCAGCCTTCAAACCGGAAGTTAATGGAGAGCTGGACACCCAGAATTTTATGAAGTATGATGAGGTATTTTATGGGTGTCTTGTTTCCTTTATTATCTAGCGGTGTGATATCCCTTTTTGTGGTTTGCTTTTATGTTGTTTGTTTGTTATACTGTTATCTGTCCTGAGCCTGGGGTCTATCGGAAACAGCCTCTCTATTTCATCAGAGGTAGTGATATGGACTGCGTACTCTTTACTACCCCCCCCCCCCCCTTGTTGGAATACACTGGGTATGTCGTTGTTGTTGATGATGAGGTATTTTATGGAAGTGAATGAGTCTTATTTTTTTATTGGAGAAAGTCGATGACTTTCATAGCCAGTGACATACACCCTTTTGATCATCTATTTGTAACACTAGGGGTGGCAAATGGGTGGGTTGGCTGTATTTGGGCAGGTCAAAATGGGCTGAGGCAATAAATGGGTCATTGCCCAACCTTGCCCGAAGTATAGATGGGCTAAGATGGGTTGGGTCAAGATGGGCTAAACAATGTGTTTAGCCCAACTTGTCCCATCATTGAACAAAATTATATTTACCAGTGTACTAACAATTTAGGTTGGAACGACTTTTTTCACTGGGTCTTTGATACTATTTGAGAATTAAATTCTTTCTATAAATTATGGTTGTACATTGAACAAAATAATAGCATGTTGTTGTATTAATAACGTCATATTGTCCCACACAAAAAATATGACCACTGATAGTATTAAGTTAGAAGTAAATATTGGACTTTAAAATGAATCTGACTAAATTCATACTCTTCAAGTCTACATTATTAGATAAATTTTTCTTAGAAGAAACTATACAGATCACAAAAAAGAAGTTACTAGAATATTGTAATATAGTTGAATAATTCTACTTTTTTATGTACTTTAGTTTCTACCTACAGGACACTCAAACATAAACTAAATATATTTTCCTTAATTCCTTGAAATTTTTGGCACTTGAAAAAGCTACTCTGTGAAAAAATTACATAGTTAAAATAAATCGTCATTGTATCTAAAGATGAAATGAAAAAAAATGTAATTGCAAATCCATTATCTTAGCTAAAAAGATTATTTGGACAAAAATAATGGAGATAGAGATTTTCTTTTTCTACAGATTTTTTAAGAAAATAAAAAGGAAACATCTGAATAAATAGTCGAAGCGGCTAAAGAATAATAATAGAAAAACTAAAGGTAGAACTCTAGAGGCTAAGATTGAGCATATTCGTGGGTCAAAGTTTAGCATCATCACGGGTCCATTTGAGCTAATGATTTGTGATGGGTTAACTTGGGCTAGCCCACATCAACCCATTTTTAAAATCACTCTAGCTCAAACCCATTAGAACTTGGGCGGGTTAGATGGGTTTGGGATAGTTTTGCCACCCCTAGTAACACCTATAGTATTTTCCTTATTTTATTTGTACATTACAACAACAACAATAACAAACCTAGCGTATTCCCACAAAGTGGGGTCTGGGGAGGGTAAGATGTATGCAGTCCATACACAAAGTGTATTTATACATTGTTGTCCCAAAATCTGCATTAACTTACAAAATGGACCGCAACATGTGTTTTCTTTTCACTGTCTGCTTAGAATATCGGTGAACTGTGTGAATTGCCTCATCCGAAAGGTTAAGTAGTGAAGAGAGTGGACTTCCATTTATTTGTTTTTAGATCTGTAGCACACCCTCTCACATGTGGGTTTGATTCTTTTCTTGTGTCAAGTGCGCTAAATATTTTGTTTGGGGCAATGGTGAAACTCGAATAGGGATCTCTGCTTCCTCTGAAACCATGTGAAGCATGCGGACCTACTCACTTAAGAGTTTCATTCCATTTGTAGGCTGCCCTTTAAAAGATACAAGTCACATTGTAGGCATTTGCAGAACCTTCAAATTGACAGTTTCTTGAAGCACTATTATTTCTCAAACAACAACAACAACAACAACAAACCCAGTGTATTCCCACCTAGTGGGGTCTGGGGGGGTAAGATGTACGCAGTCCATACCTCTACCTCTAAAGAGGTAGAAAGGTTGTTTCCGATAGACCCCCGGCTCAAGACACGAGATACCGCACAAATACATAGTAAAGCACAGAACAAGATTTCATAACATAAATACGGCACCCATAAGTAATAAAAACAGGGAAAAGCACACAGATTCGTAATAAAACATGGAACAAGATACCATAACAAGAATAATACCCCCACCAAGTAATTCCCTACCCTAGCGACCCAAACTGACCCTAGCCTTCTGCCCTAATTCGCGTCCTCCAGATCTTCCTATCTAGGGTCATGTCCTCGGTGAGCTATAACTGCTCCATGTCCCGCCTAATCACCTCACCCCAGTACTTCTTCGGCCTACCCCGCCTAAAATCATCCAACGTTAGCCTCTCACACCTACGAACCGGGGCATCCCTGCCCCTCCTCATCACGTGTCTGAACCATGTCAATCGGACCTCCCGCATCTTATACTCCACTGGGGTCATACCAACCTTCTCCCTGATAATCTCATTCCGAACTCTATCCCCTCTAGTCAGCCCACACATCCAACGCAACATCCGCATTTCTGCCACCTTCATTTTTTGGATGTGGGAGTTCTTAACTGGCCAACACTCCGCTCCATACAACATGGCCGGACGGACTACCGCCCTGTAGAATTTGCCTTTAAGCTTGGGCGGCACCTTCTGATCACACAACACCCCCTACGCGAGCTTCCACTTCATCCATCCCGCCCCAATACGGTGCGAGACATCCTCGTCAATCTCACCGTTACCCTGGATCACGGACCCGAGATACTTGAAACTATAACATAAATCCCACGATCACTACCAAACAAATAACATAAATCCCACGATGCTTATTCTCACATTCAACGGCATGTGTTCCTCAATTATGCATTTTTTTTAATTTTGGGTTGAACATATAGGCCTGGGAAGTTGTTGACAAGGTGATGAAGTTCGAACATAATAGCTATAGAAAGGCATGGAGTGAACTTGGGTTTTAAGGAGGCCAAGAGTTGTAGGAAATAATAAATGTGTGTGTTCCACTTAGGTTTAGAAAATAAGAAAATTTGTGCGTGTGCGTGCGCGCGTTTGTGTGCGCGTCTGCAGAATCTGCAGAAATGTAATTTTGGGTTGAACATATAGGCCTGGGAAGTTGTTGACAAGGTGATGAAGTTCGAACATAATAGCTATAGATAGGCATGGAGTGAACTTGGGTTTTAAGGAGGCCAAGACAACAACAACAACAACAAACCCAGTGTATTCCCACCTAGTGGGGTCTGGGGGGGGGTAAGATGTACGCAGTCCATACCTCTACCTCTGAAGAAGTAGAAAGGTTGTTTCCGATAGACCCCCGGCTCAAGACACGAGACACCACACAAATATAAAGTAACGCACAGAACAGGATTTCATAACGTAAATACGGCACCCATAAGTAGTAGGAAACATCGGAAAGCACCCAGATTCGTAATAAAACATGGAACACCGAAAGCATAACAAGAAGAAGAATAGAAAATAGGAATAAAAATAAGAATAGGAAGAATAACAGGAATAAAACACCCACCAAATACTTCCCTACCCTAACGCCCCAAACTGACCCTAGTTTTCTGCCCTAATTCGCGCCCTCCAGACCTTCCTATCTAGGGTCATGTCCTCGGTGAGTTGAAGCTGCTCCATATCCCGCCTAATCACCTCACCCCAGTACTTCTTCGGCCTCCCCCTCCCCCGCCTAAAACCATCCATCGCTAGCCTCTCACACCTACGGATCGGGGCACCCGTGTCCCTCCTCTTCACGTGTCCAAACCAACTCAATCGGACTTCCCGCATCTTGCACTCCACTGGAGCCACACCAACCTTCTCCCTGATAGTCTCATTCCTAACTCTATCCCCTCGAGTCATCCCACACATCCAGCGCAACATCCGCATTTCCGCCACCTTCATTTTTTGGATGTGGGAGTTCTTAACTGGCCAACACTCCGCTCCATACAACATGGCCGGACGGACTACCATCCTGTAGAATTTGCCTTTAAGCTTGGGCGGCACCTTCTTATCACACAACACCCCCGACGCGAGCTTCCACTTCAACAATTCCGCCCCGATACGGTGCGAGACATCCTCGTCAATCTCACCGTTACCCTGTATCACGGACCCGAGATACTTGAAACTATCGCTCTTACATACCTCCTGCGAATCCAGCTTCACGACCACCTCGTCCTCCAACCTCACGTCATTAAACTTGCATTCCAAATACTCTGTCTTGCTTCTGCTCAACCTGAACCCTTTAGACTCAAGAGTTTGTCTCCACACCTCTAATTTGTCATTCACACCCTTTCGGGTCTCGTCAATCAGAACTACATCGTCTGCAAAAAGCATACACCAAGGCACCTCCCCTTGAATACGCCGCGTCAATACATCCATCACCAAAGCAAACAAAAAAGGACTAAGAGTAGATCCCTGTTGCAATCCTGTCAAGACAGTGAAATGCTCTGAGTCTCCTCCCGCCGTCCTTACCTGAGTTTTCGCTCCATCATACATATCTTTAACTGCTCTGATATAAGTCATGGGACTCGACTCACCTCCAAGCATCTCCAAAGCACCTCCCTGGGAACTTTGTCGTAAGCCTTCTCTAGGTCGATAAACACCATGTGCAGATCCTTCTTCCTTTCCCTATACTGTTCCACCAACCTCCGTACCAGGTGAATTGCCTCCGTCGTCGAGCGCCCAGGCATAAATCCAAACTGATTTTCCGAAATAGACACTATCCGTCTCAGCCTCCCCTCGACCACTCTCTCCCAAATCTTCGTAGAGTGACTCAATAACTTAATCCCTCTATAGTTATTGCAACACTGAATGTCACCCTTATTCTTATAAAGAGGGATCATGGTACTCCACCTCCAAGCCTCGGGCATCTTTGCCGTCTTGAAGATTTCGTTAAACAGACCAGTCAACCACCTTACCCCAGCCTCTCCAACGTACTTCCAAAACTCCACCGGTATCTCATCCGGCCCCGTCGCCCTACCCCTCCGCATCCTGCGAACAGCCTCTCTAACCTCTTCTACCCTAAAACGTCTACAATAACTAAACTCCCGACACTCCTCTGAATGCTCCAGTTCCCCTAACACAATAGCTCTATCCCCTTCGTCATTCAAGAGCCTATGAAAGTACGACTTCCATCTATTCTTAATATGTCTGTCCTCCATCAACACTCTGCCATCCTCCCCCTTAATGCACCTCACCTGATCGAGGTCACGGCCCTTCCTCTCCCTAGCCTTAGCGAGTCTAAACAACTTTTTCTCCCCTCCTTTCCCCTGTAACCCCGCATACAGGCTCTCAAACGCTGCCGTCTTAGCTGCCGTGACTGCTGACTTAGCCTCCTTCCGAGCTAGCTTGTACTCTTTCCTGTTTACCCGCTTCTCTTCTTCGTCCCTGCTCTCCACCAACTTAGCATACGCCTCTTTCTTGGACCGTACTTTCTTCTCCACCTCTTCATTCCACCACCAGTCCCCCTGATGGTGCCCGGCCCGGCCCCTAGAAACACCTAACACCTCACTTGCCTTCTCCCTGATGCACCTAGCCGCCCTATCCCACATACTATCCACGTCCCCCCTACACTCCCACACCCCCATTCCCGCCAACTTCTCCCCTATCTCCCATGCATTCACTGGCGTCAAACCGCCCCACTTAATTCTAGGTCTACACTCCTTACTCCTCCTCTTACTATTCGTCTTTATACCCAAGTCCATGACCAAGAGCCTATGCTGGGTCGAAAGGTTCTCACTCGGGATGACCTTACAGTCCCTACACAACACCCTATCCCCTTTCCTGATCAACATAAAGTCAATCTGGGTCCTGGCCATCGCGCTTCGAAAGGTGATGAGGTGATCGTCCTTCTTCGGGAAGCCCGAGTTCACCACCACCAGCCCAAAGGACCTTGCGAACTCCAAAAGGGTAGCCCCCTCTTCATTTCTCACCCCAAAACCAAAACCACCATGCACATCACCAAAGCCTCCCGGTAACGCGCCGATGTGCCCGTTGAAATCTCCTGCTACAACAATCTTCTCCGAGCTAGGCACGCCTCTCAGCACCTCCTCCAAAGCCTCCAAGAGTTAAGAGGAAATAATAAATGTGTGTGTTCCACTTAGGTTTAGAAAATAAGAAACTTTGTGCGTGTGCGTGCGCGCGTTTGTGTGCGCGCGTTTGTGTGTGCGTCTGCAGAATCTGCAGAAATGAAGGAGGTAGGAAAGAATCAGAGAGATTGATGCTAGAGAATTAGTCTTGGTTCCAGATAAACATTTCTCCGGAATTCTCAAGAACAGTTAAATACAAAAATATGTGTCAGAAAGAACGGTCCTCCTCTACCAAGAATAATTCCAGTATAAATCTGTCTCCTACTTTCTTGTAATTTCTTCATTTTAACAAAAAAAATTCATTCACATTCACATTCTACATTTATATATATATATATATATATATATATATATATATATATATACACTATATTAAAAGTGTGAAGGGCCTTATAAATGTTGTTTGTACTTTTTGCCCTACAGTAAAAGTCTCCGCAATACATAAAATTGTCTTTTCACTTTTTTCCTCAATTTATTATTTGATTATTTTCATAAAAATGTATCCTAAAATATATGGGATCAAAACTAAAATATATGGTAAGATTTTTTCTTAAATTAGGAGTGCTAAAATATATGGTAAATAGTAACTAAAAAACTTATGGTGTAAAATAAAGGACTCCTAAAGGACATTTAAAAGAACATTTAAATTTTTCCAAATATTAAGAAAATAGTAAGTGTAGTTTTCACATTTGTGATGTAAAAGATTTCTACATCTTATTTTTTTTTTAATACCAATTTTGTTTAGGGTATAAAAAATTATGGTTTGTTCTACGTAACCATAATGTACTTACCCATATGCACATGAAGTATGTATTATTATGAAGTATATAAAACTATGGAACTCCAAACAATGTAACAGGTAATACCTATGGACATATCATTCCTCGAGGGGGAGTGCTAGTAAAACTTGCAATTACCGGCAATAAGGTCCTAAGGCCCTTTGCAAGTATTATAGCAGATCAAAAATTTTGATCTCAATTATGTTCATGTATTGATATAATTTCTAAACGCTTTGGGACATAAATAGAATGCTAAATTTTACCTACAATTATGGCGTATCAAGTTATTAACTGTCAGTTTGATTCTCAGCTTCTTCTACTTCTACTTTTTTCTTCTTATTTTAGTTTTGATTTAAGTCATCTTCTTGCATTCATTCATGTTTTCTTACTTTCTACTTTATTTATTGTTATATGTTGTATGTATAATTGTAAGTTGTAACTGTTTATTGTTCAACATATTATTGTTATCTTAAATTTAAATGTGTACGGATAAACTACTATATATATATACACAAACACACACACATATATATATATATATCCGCCTCTTTGTTCTTTTAACTTTCTTATTGGCCATTGTTTCAATCAAAACTCATCTGATTGTTACAGTTCTGAAGTTGGAATATTACAACTCATCAACTACCTTGAATATTGTCCATTCCCCTCCATTTGTAAATGAAGAGCACAATTCAGGAGCGCCCTGCGTTGTGTATGCCGATAATCATCACTAGACTTTCACTATTTTTTAAGTGAAATATGCTCTTCAAGAAACTGTCAACAATCATAGCTACTGTTTGACTTGTAACTTAGATAAGCAACCTATGAAAAAGAAACAAAATGCCATTCTCTCCAGGCTTGCTTCTTTTTTCTTGGGCCAAGCATGTACAAAATTTGGTTGATGGGAGTAACATTCAGCCTCAATCCAGGATCTCTGTTTCCCTTTATACAATGTTGAAGTGTGTGAATTGCCTCATTTTTTAAGTTAAATTTTCAGAGGCTGCAATCTGCAGCGAGTCCCCTAACGACCATTTTCAAAAGAGTTTGCGCTGTTCCTTTCTCTTTTCACAAATAAGTTGAGACAATAAACTGTTAGAGTTTCTTACGCTGCAATTTGAATCCTTCTTCGTTGTTTCACTTTCTAAAAGCAGTTGCTTTCTGTTACTCCATGAGTAGCGTATTCTTTTCGACTAGCTAACTTTAAGTCGAGATCTAAATTCTACCCTTACTGCTACTCTTGTATTAGGTAAGTCTAGCTTTAGTGACACAATATTGTGCATGATCTTTAGTGCCTTCTTTTAAAGACGATTCATGCTGACAATTTTACTTTGTGATTTTCAAACTAGCAGTCCTCACTTTTTCATTTACCTATTCACAAGAATATGCTTGATTCACATGTTAGTCTCTGAAACTAGATTTGGTGAATTTTTGGTCTGTCACCCATGTAATTCTAGTTCAAATGTAGTCTGATTCTCCTTGCAAGTAACTCTATTCTTGCCTTCTGGATTTCTTCGTAGATGGATAATCCAGCATCAGCAAGATCTAGTTCAGGGCATTCTCGGAAGGTTTGTAACCACTAGTTTTTTTCTGTATGTATTTTTGTATCTTTTGTTGTATGTAGTAGTGTTTTAAGGCCAGTGAACTGATAAAATATGTGCATCCTTACAACTGCCATCTGCCAGAAATTCTGCAGCAATAAGCAAAAGACAGAAGCTTAGAGTGATTTACTCAGAACAGTCCATCCACTTTTATCCAAAATATAGATGCAAGCTATGTTGGATATTGCAAATCAATAGCTCTCTAAATATGTATATATACTGCAGAGACCTGTAAAAAAAAAATTTTGAGAACTGTTAACATCAGAGGCCTGTAGATTTTTAATATATTTCCAGTTCTTTTTCTCTTTTAGTGATAGATATATAGCCTTAGATCCAACTGACACCACATTATTGCATACAGACTTTTGGATAAAACCTACCTAACTGGACACGTGTGTAACATGCTTTATGAATCGTCAGTAAAGTAGATCTTTTTCTTTAACCGAGTACTTTACTGTCAATATCTTTTACTACCAAAAAGGACAAAAAAGTACAGTTGATCTTTTACTACGATTTCTTGTACATCCAACCTTGCATTAGTCCTCCTAAAAGTTACAACATTTTGTATTCAGAAAACATGTGTATTCATTGTGATATATGTCCTTACATGATCAAATAATGAAACAAAGCTTAGCTGCAATTTAGAAGTGGTTATAAAAGTGTTTATGCAAAGGTTTTAGAAACGTGTATTTGAGCATGACTGCAAGATTCTGAAAGGATCATAAAGTTCTCTCTAGTCCTTTGTGCTGCAGACTGCATGATTTGTGGTACATCTAAAAATTTGTCTCAATTGTCCCATCCTGGTATTCTTTTACATTACCTTTAAGAAGATTATCCATATTTCAAAAGAAATATTTGATGCAAAATAATCTCCTACTATTATGTCTTTGCAGCATCAGAATTCTAAGTTACTTATCTGACTTCAAGTTTCATGTTTATAGATGTCATTAACTCCCAAAGATTTAAGTTTTGTGGGCTATACGTACAAAAACTTTGACGCAGTCAAGGCACTACGCAACTCTTTTGGTGAGTCATGTGTTCCCCTTTCAAGGCCTTCTACTACTGTGTAATTATACTTTAGTTAGATGTTTGTTTGTGCTTTTCTTTTATAAAAGTGGACCTCTGCCACATATCTAGAAATCTCCCTGAAACTACTGTAACTGCACATTTCAAAGCAGCACTGTAGATTTTCCTAAACTTTAGTGGGATTCTCTGCAGGTTCCTATCTCAAATGAAACCAATTAAGAGTTCTTAAGATTGATATTAGTAATACTTATTATTGTTACTAGTTCTTGTGAGAAATAATGGAGAAAATATTATTATTGAATTGTGTAATGACATTATTACATTGAGGCCCTATTTATAGACACTACATTCCATTCCTTTTTCAAGTAGGATTCTATATGCTATTCCTATTCCTACTCATATTTTAACACTCCCCCTCAAGCTGGTGCATACAAGTCATACGTACCTAGCTTGTTACAAACAAGGAACGGTGAGGGACTTAGTGTAGATATACGCAAGTTGATCACTTAGACTTTACAAATTTTGTAACAATATCTTCCGAGAGTATTTTTTCTCTGACAAAGTGACAATCAATCTCTATGTGCTTAGTCCTCTCATGAAACACTGGATTCGATGCGATATGAAGGGTTGCTTGATTATCACACACAAGTATTGTTCCATCTTACCGGTTTCTCCAAATTTTAATTCTCTCAGCAATTGTTTATCCAAACTAGCTCACAAGTTGCTACAACCGTTGCACGATATTCTACTTTTGCATTAGATCGAGCAACCACACTCTGCTTCTTACTCTTCCAGGACACCAAATTACTTCCTACTAAAGCTCAATATCCGTATGTAGAACGTCTATCAGTGGGTGATCCGTCCCAATCAACATTTGTATATCCAATGATATGCTCATGGCCTCGATCCTCAAATAATATACCTGAAGATGACTTTATATATTGCAAAATACGAACAACTGCATCCCAATGACTATCACAAGGGGAAGTCATAAACTTACAACACTCACAGTAAAGAATATGTCAGGTCTAGTACTGTGAGATTATTCAACTTTCCAACCAACCGCCTATACCTTCCAGGATCACTAAGTGGCTCCCCCTGACCTGGCAAAAGTTTAGCATTCGGATCTATAGGAGTGTCAATGGGTCTATATCCCATCATTCATGTCTCTTCAAGAATGTCTAAGGCATACTTGCGATGAGAGATAACAATGCTTGATCTGGACGGAGCAACCTTAAATACTTAGAAATTATTTCAGTTTGTGAGGTCTTTAGTCTGGAAATGCTGAAAGAGATGTTGTTTCAAATTAGTGATACCATCTTGATCATTGCCGGTGATGACGATATCGTTAACATAAACCACTAAATAAATACACAGATTTGGTTTAGAATGCCGCTAAAATACTGAGTGATTAACTTCACTACGAATCATGTCAAACTCCTAAATTACCGTTATAAACTTCCCAAACCAAGCTCGAGGGGACTATTTTAGACCATAGAGTAACCTACGCAATCGACAACAAGGCTACTAGACTCCCCTTGAGCAACAAAACCAGGTGGTTGTTCCATATAGACTTCTTCCTCAAGATCACCGTGCATAAAAGCATTCTTAATGTCCAACTAATAAAGAAGTCAATGACGAATGATAGTCATAGATAGAAAAAGATGGACAAATGGTATTTTAGCCTTGGAAAAGTAAATGTCACTATAATTAAGCCCAAATATCTATGTATATCTTTTGGCAACAAGACGGGACTTAAGCCGATCAACCGAACCATCTGGACCAACTTTGACTGTATAAACCCAACAACAACCAACATTAGATTTATGTGTAGGAAAGGAATCCCAAGAACCATTCTTATGTAAAGCAGACATCTCATCAATCATAGCCTGCTTTCATCCTGAATGGGAAAGTGCTTCACCTGTAGTCTTAGGAAATAGAGGATAAAAATGATACAAAAGCATAATAGGGTGATGATAGACGATGATAACTCAAGAAAGTATAATGTGGGTTAGCATTGAATGGATCTTATACCTTTTTGAAGTGCAATTGATTGGCTAGGAGAAAGCAAGTCTATAGTAGGGGTAGCTTCAGGTGCATGACATGAATCATCTGGGACTATTGCCGGACGGGGGCGGCGATGATAAGGCAAAAGTGGTGGCACCGCAGTTTGAGATGTAGAAGTATCCGTATATTCCTGAAAGGTTGGTGTGGGTTAGACTGGGTAAGACTGGAGGTATGGGCAAGGCCTTAAAGATATCAAGATGATCAGAAGATGTATAATAAGGTTGAAATTCAAAGAATGTGACATCGACGGATGTAAAGTAGCGACCCAGATCGTGAATAGCATCGATACCTTTTTTGAACTCAAGAGTAACCAAGAAAGACATATTTCAAAGCACGAGGAGCGAATTTATCTTTTCCTGGGGCTAAGTTATGAACAAAACACGTGCTCTCAAAAATATGAGGGGGGATAGAGTAGAGATGTGACTCAGGGTACAGTATGTAATGGGGAACCTAATTCTGAATGGAAGATGATGGCATTTTATTAATGAGATAGCAAGATTCCAGGACTTCATCGCCCAAAAACACAACGAAACATGAGATCTAATGCGAAGAGTATGAGCAGTATCAATAAGATGCCTATTTTTCCTTTCTGCTATACCGTTCTGCTGAGGGCGTATGGACATGATGTCTGGTAAATAATTTCATAGTGAGTCATACACTCCTGAAACTGAGAGGATAAGTATTCTAAGACATTATCACTACGAAAAGTACGAATAGAAACACCAAATTGATTTTATATTTCAGCACAAAAACTTTTGAAAATAGAAAATAACTTAGAACGATCTTTCATTAAGAAATCCCAAGTGCATCTTGAAAAATCATCAATGAAATTAACGAAGCATGTTGTGAAGAAATTTGAAGAGGTGAGATGGTAAAAGTCTTGAGATTTATGTCTTGTGCCAATTGTTTGTCTCATACTGCGGTCCTGCATTATAAAAGAATCATCAAAAAAAGTTTTACTACAATAAAGGTCATGTGTCAAACAACTAACGGATGCAAGATTAAAAGGACAACCAGGGACATAAAGAACAAAGTCTAAAGTGACAGAAGATAGGGGTTTGGCTTGTCCAACTCCTTTTGGTATTGTTCGGATCCCATTGTCTAAAGTAATAGCTGGAAGAGATTGTGAATAAACAATATCAGAATGAATTGATTTGTTAACAGAAATATGATCAAAAGCACATGAGTTCACAACCGATAATCTAAAGGTAGGAGATTTGCAATTGAGGCTATTGGAAGAGATATATGCTTACGTGCTCGATACTGAAGATACTCATTATATTCCTTGTCAGATAAATACATCATTTGATCACCTGTGGTGTTAGACTGAGCAACATAAGCATTTTTAGGTGGTCGACAATGCAAAGAATAGCCTATTCCACGAGTATGTCCAAGTCTAGTACAATAATCACACTTAGGTCGAGAATAGCATGTTACGAGTATGTCCAAGCCTTTTAGAATTACTACACCTAGGTCGAGATCTTTTGAATCGACCTTCCCCTCATCGATTCTTCATGAACTGTGACGTTTGATTTTTTGATTTCCTCATTAAGGGTTCAGATTTAATCATAAGAATAAATGGAGAAAAAAATGATAAGTCACCAGAAAATTTGTTAATCGCTGGAAAATTGGATGTGATTGTCGGAAGTTGGCCGGAATCAAGAAATAGCTAAAGGGACAGCCTTGGAACGACGGGGCGACCTCACTGGAAAAAGAAATCTTACCGAAAATTGGCCGGTAAAAAAGAAAGTCGTCGTACATTAGATTGATTCCTGGAAATGCTGGGAATCAGAAAATAATCATATGAGCAACCTCGGAACAAAGAGGCGAGGGTACTAAAAAAGAAACTGCCGGAAGACGTTGCACGTGCCGGTGCGTAGACTGACGTGCTCGCCGGAGAATACCTTCTAGTGACGCGTGAGGGCGCGTGTGACACCTATTCTCGGTGAGTCTGATTGGGGTTTGCTCGCCGGGAAGTTCTGAACTTGATGGTGGTGTTGGTTTGTTTTGAAATACACCGACGAAAAATATATTTACTTAGACAACGGCTTCTGTCACCGAAAAATGACATAGTGACGCTAGAATTATATTTTCTTATGAATGTTTTGATATCGTGTGAGAAATAATGAAGAAACTACTATTATTGAATTGTGTAATTACATTATTACATTGGGGCCCTATTTATTGACACTATATTCCAATCCTTTTACAAGTAGGATTCTATATGCTTTTTCTATCCCTACTTATGTTCTAATAGTTCTATTCATGATGTTAGTGGTGATGGTGTTGTTTTAAAGCTATTTGTCTGTTTATTTGGTTTCTAGCCTGAGTATGGACGTTTGGTACGATGACTTTGCTTCCTTTCCCAAGCTCTCTGATAATTTAAGGATGCATATTTTCAATTGCACATGGTTTTATATATTTTGCAGGAAGTGGAGAGGATGTTTGTGAATTGATCATCTTAAATTTCTGTTTACTAATTCTAATTCTTAGCCTGGCTGTACGCAGATCCAGTTTCAAACAATAATAAACTAGTGATGCTTACCTACAAGAACTTTTATGGAAATTATAATATAAAAAAACAGATTGAATGTTTAATCTATTTCTGACGGCAAACTAGGCATTAGACTGTGATAAGAATCGGGTTACGTTAATAAATAAGAAAATAATGTGGAAGCAAACACCCTAAGATTAAAGACAAGAAATTAAAGATAGATTAAATTTGAGAATAAATTCCCAATTTCAAGGTTAAGTGCTAAGAACCCTAATTGATCTCAGTATTCAAAATTAGTGGATTAAGACTAATTATGATACTAATAGAGTCAATTCAAGAACTTAGATCCAAATGTGATATAGACCCCTGTTTCGAAGAAATTAAAGACAACAATTAGTATAAGACTAATCACCTTTAATTAACTTTAATAGTGTTAGAATATGAGTAGGAATAGGAATATCATATAAAATCCTACTTGGAAAAGGATTGTAATGTATTGTCCTATTAGGAAAAGGATTAGAATGTATTGTCTATAAATAAGGCTTCAATGTAATAATGTAATTACAACAATTCAATAATATTTCTCTTATATTTCTCACATGGTATCAGAGCTTCCACGATCTTGGTAAAGAATCAAAGAGTTTCCGCTGCCGGCGAGCGACTATAATCCATATATGCCGCCCATCTGGCCAATGATTATGTTAGCAAAAGTTGGGTCACTGACTCACTGTGTATCTTTCTAGTGACTATTTTCTCATATCTTTGCGTAGCACCATGCATTTGTTCGTGACTACTTTTTCATATCTATTTTTCTTAGCACCGTGCTTCTTGTCGGTGATTATTTTCTCATATCTGATTTGCCTAGCACCGTGCATCTTTTCGGACTACTGTCTCAGATCTGAGTTGCATAGCACCATGCATCTTTCTGGTGACTCCTCAGATTTAATTTACATAGTTCCGTACATCTTTCCGATGACTTCTCAGGTCTTTTTCAGTAGGGTCGTGCCATTATTCCGACCCTGCCTATATAATTTCTCTTTTCCAGTAGGATCATGCCGTCATTCCGACCTTACTCATATAATTTCTATTTCTTAATAGGGTCGTGCCGTCATTTTGACCCTACACATATTTCTCTTTTTCAGTAGGGTCGTGTCATCATTCCGACCCTACCCATATACTTTTTTTTCCTCAGATTGTAGTCACTTTTCAGTCATCAAATCTAATAATCCGGCGTGTGAGCGCGTTTCGGCTAAGTTTTCGGTGACTTTCATGTTCAAGATCTACTCGTCTCTTGATTTCGAGATGACCCATATATTTTATACCAGTTTTCAGCAATTTTCCAGCGACACATCGATTTTACGGCAATATTTACTACTTTTCGGATCATTTTTTCAGTTTGTTCCGTTTCAATTAAGGTCTCCCAGACTTCCAAAGCAGTCCTTATCAGTTTTCTTGCAGATATCTTCACCAAGTCCCTCACCGATTCTCATGTTAGTTACATCCATAATAAGTTTGGTACATGTCTTCTATGCACCAGCTTGAGGGGGAGTGTTAGAATATGAGTAGGAATAGGAATAGCATATAAAATCCTACTTGAAAAAGGATTGTAATGTAGTGTCCTATTAGGAAAAGGATTGGAATGTATTGTCTATAAATAAGGCCTCAATGTAATAATGTAGTTACAACAATTCAATAATATTTTTCTCTTATATTTCTCACAAATAGAAACCAAAGATATCAAGTTAAAAATTAATCTTAAATCCTAAAGAATCGTTCTATAAGGTTGCAAGATAAATCCCAAGTAGCCGTAAATAAGAGAAACTCTCAATTAATAATAATTTTGTCTTGAAAATGGACTTGTTGATGTTGTTTCGCCTTTTGGATGGCCCAATTATCATCCCTACTATAATCCTTATTTGAATTTCAACTCACATTTCACTTCATGGTTCTTTTGCTTCGTGATCATCACTTGGTGGTACTGTTCAAGGCGGAGATTCTGCTCCCGCGATTCTTAAACCTACTACTTCCTATCAGACATGGCCATTTCTTTCGATCTATAACTTTCGATTCAACCCTGATAAATGGTCGATATCATCATCATCATCATCAAGTTCATCACTTTTTAGGTTAGAAAATCTACAAGAAAATTATAACATAGGTAAAATTGGTATTGGAGGTGCTTCTTTGGCAAATTCTATTAATTTTGAAAACAAAAAAGTGGAAATAATTTAACTTTAATGAACTCACCAATCAATGTTGATGATGATAATAATCTTGGTGGAAATAATAATCATATGAAGAAGGAAGAAAAAGAAGGGCTTGATTTGAATTTAAAGCTTTAAATTTAATTTGTTGCTTTGTATTATTTTGTTATTTCATGTGAGGTTTATAATTTTAGTTGTGCATTATGTTTATTAAAATGTGTACTATTATTCTAATTCCTATTTTCTTGTAATTTGGTTTGAATTTATTGAATCATTCTCTTTTACTTTCTTGTAACTAGACTTTCACCAGCCTAAATAGTCATAGTCATTTGTCTTGAGACAAAAATCTTTAAATTCAAAATTATTTATATATGATCAAAATTATTTCATCCGAACCCGCTTCGACGGAAAAATATACTACTTTATACATGATCAAAAATTATATTTTATGTATATATATAATAGGTGTTGAACCCCTTTCGGCTGATTTTTCTTCACATATTGAACCCTGTTAATTGAAATTCTGACTCCGCCTCTGCTTTCGCTAATGAAAATAGATGCACAATATCCGAAAGAGCCAAGTTCTTCAAATACAGAATTTGCAAATACAATTATTACAAGAAAACAACTATTTTACGTGAAAAATCTCCTTGCTCAAAAAAGACGTTATTACGAACTTTGTGCCAATAGGGCTTGGTTCTTTCAACAATATTTGTCAATCATCAAAATCAATTTCAACATGTAGCTTAAATTTTAAGGAAGCAATATTTAATGCGTAAAGATATTTTTAATAATATATAATGTATAAGCGGGTTATTAATGTTTGCGGAATCTATCTAGCTATGACATTCTATGTGAACGTCAAGACTTTTATACCTAAACTATTGGGTGTTCATAAAATCCCCCCAAAACTACCATGAATTGATTGTCTTGCCAGGTGGATTTATTTTTAAGATATTTCATTATACTTTGTCTTTAATTTGCCTTTTTTATATTATGACTAATTGACTATATATAACATAGCAACAAAAGAATATTCTTACAAAATTTCTCATAATGATCACCTTAAAAAGAAAATGTAATTAATCAATGTGATAAGAACAAATTTCAATAGTTTAAACTTCTAATAAATTTAATGTGTAAATGTATACAGCAATAATTAATTAAAATAGAAGTTTATCAAGTACCAAATCTAAATTTTTTGGTACAAATAAATTCAGATTTTGTACTTTATAACTTGTCTATTAGAGTAAAATCAGTAATTTATAACTACATGTATCTAGGGATATGCACTAAACTTATTTTTGTTAATAAATTTATTTATATATATATAAAAGGAATACTTCTTAAATTCAAAATAGAACTCAATAATGTTTGATAATAAGACAGTTAATCTCTATCTTACTATTTTGCATAATAATTAATAGTGGCATTTAATTAAAGCAAAGATATGATAAGTTTGAAATATATCGATGTAATTAGTATTTTTAGCAAGTTGATTTGATCCTCTAGTGGCATCAGCCAAGACTCAGATTGACTTTCTGTTGCTTCAAAAGGGGGATAGGGTTCTTTGTAAGGATTGTAAAGTCATCCCGAGTGAGCATCTTTCGACTCAGCACAAGCTTCTGGTTATTCTACAGTAACTGAAATCGCGGCTCTTCTCTGAATGCTCCAGCTCCCCTAACTCAATGCCTCTGTCCCCTTCCTCATTCAAAAGTCTGTGAAAATGCTCCTGCCATCTCTTCTTAATATGAACATCCTCCACCAAAACTCTACCATCCTCCCTCTTAATGCACTTCACTTGGTCGAGGTCACGACCCTTCCGCTCCCTAGCCTTAGCAAGCCTATACAACCTCTTTTCCCCATCTTTCTCCTCTAACCCCATATACAAGCTCTCAAAAGCTGCTATCTTAGCAGCCGTAATTGCTAACTTAGCCTCCTTCTTTGCCACTTTGTAAATCTCCTTTTTCACCCGCTTCTCCTCTTCATCTTTACTCCCAATCAACTTAACATACGCCCCCTTCTTAATCTCCACTTTCTTCTTAACTTCTTCATTCCACCACCAGTCCCCCTTATGCCTTCCTGCCCGCCCCCTCGAAACACCCAACACTTCTCTAGCAGTCTCTGTGATGCAGCTGACTGCCTTATCCCATCTAACATTCACGTCCCCCTTACACTCCCACACCCCCAACCCTGCCACCTTCTCTCCTATCTCCTGCGCGCTAACTGGCGTCAAGCCATCCCACTTAATTCAAATAAATGATATTATTATAAAAAAATTTATGTATATGTAGTAACTTGTTGGCAGTGTATAATATTTCTGTGCTGTAATTTTTTTATTTATTTTTTTGTTTGTTTTTTCCTTTCAAGAAAACCTGTTTTTTATCTAAAAAAAAATTGATAAACCTATTTTTTATCTGAATATTTTTTACCTTAAATATTTTTAATTCATAATTCTAATTCCCTCCATTATAAGAAAGAGTATGAATTTAAATTAATAAGGTTTCAAAATAAATATCGAGCATTAAATAATTTAATTTTTTCTAAATATTTTTTTAGCGCACAAATTTAATAGTCATTCATGAAATATTATATTATATATATTGAAATTGAATTAAAAATATATATATTAATTTTAATTTGAATCATTTTAGAAATAAAAATTAATAATAATTAACTTTACATATTGTTAACAGCTTTAAGGATATTTCAGACATTTTGATCAAACAAAGTGCTTAACAGCACTCGTTTACCAAACACATCAACTTTTTTTCAGTTTAAGTACTTTTATCCAAACACGTAACTACTTATTTTTAAAATAAATTCAGCACTTTTAAATAACTTTTTTTCAGCCTATCCAAACGGGCACTAATAATAATGTTGTCTTGATAACAAAATTCATTCCTATATATAGGGAAAAAACTGCCCCAAATAGCATGGGATTCGAATTCTACTTTTATGAAAATAAATAAATCTAGGAAACTTTAAACTACGAAACTTTTACACTAGGAAAGTTTAAACCAGGAAACTGTAAGGCAAAATGACCTTCTGGACCCTTATACTATGTCGATTTTGTAAGTTGGACACCTCTACTTACATATTTGTCATCTGGACCCCTGAACCCATGAAAAGTAATATTTTAAACATTTTTTTGGTGAGTATAATACACTCTCGCCACGTCAGCTGCCATGTCATGTTTCACGTTTTTTTATATATAAAAATATTAAATATTAAAATAAATAAAAACAATCCCCCCACCCCCACCTTCTTCCTCTCTTCTCTCTCTTCCCCTTTTCTTTCTCTTTCCCTGATTCTTCTCGTTCTCTCTCTCTTTCTTCTTCTGTTTCTACTCTTTTTCTCTTCTCTTCTTTTCTTCTCTTGTGTTTCTCTTCTTTTCTTTATTCTACTTCTAATGAATCAAAAAATGCAATTAAAATTGTTAGATTTTATAAAAAAAAATTCATATGAATTCAAGATCCATAATACCCATTTTATATACTGAATATTTTAGTTATTTGATGTGAAATTTTAGATTTTTTTTTTGTTAGCAGATGATTCCATGGTAAAGTAATGAACATATTTGGTTGTATTCTTTTCTTGAATTTGTTTGATCAGTTAAATTAAGAGTAACTTATGT
Organism: Capsicum baccatum var. pendulum; assembly: GCA_030864225.1. Taxonomy (NCBI): domain Eukaryota; kingdom Viridiplantae; phylum Streptophyta; class Magnoliopsida; order Solanales; family Solanaceae; genus Capsicum; species Capsicum baccatum. The sequence goes on along the minus strand of CM061557.1, from coordinate 169,225,023 downwards.
TTTTGAGATTTTGTTAGTAGATTATGATTCCATGGTAAAATTGAAATGAAATTGAAATTTGAGGTTTTTTTTTTTTTAAATGATTTCATGGTGTTTGGTTTGAATTGATTCCATGATTTTTTTGATGCTGCAGTGGGGTGGGGTGTGGGCGGAATGCTAGTGTGGTGGTGGTTGTGTTGCTTGGGGAAGGTGGAAGACGGGGTGGGGGATGAGGAGAGGGTAGAGGACGGGGGAACGGGGAGGGTGCTGGATAGGGTGGGGAACAGTGGTGGATTGGACTGGTGGATGGGGTGGGGAACAGTGGTGGACTGGACTGGTAGATGGGGTGGGGGTGGTGGTGAACTGGTCGATGGGGTGGGGGGACGGTGGGGGAGGGGGTGGGGTGTTGGACGGGGCTGGGGGAGGGGAGGGGAGAGTTTTTTTATTTTATTTTTTAAAAATATTATTTTTAAAAATTTTAAAATATTTTTAAAATTAAAAAGCTGAAAAAATGTTAAATTTTAAAAAAATATTATTTTTAAAATTTTTAAATTTAAAAAGCTAAAAAAATGTGCCTCACTCTCTCATACGCATGTGACTACACGTGTTCTAGCCTAGTCAGCACTTTTAATGCCACATAGATTAAGTCAACGATCAAAGGGTATAAAATGTTGAATTTTATTGAGTTACCATGTAAGTAGAAGTGTTCACTTACAAAACCGACATAGTACAGGGGTTCAGAAGGTCATTTTGCTTAACTTTCAAACTAGAGAACTTTAAAACTAGGAAAGCATGAAAAAATAATGCCAAAAATTCTCCCGTAAGTACACAAGGAAAAGTTTTCAAATTTAATCAAAATCCATATGGGCCCAATCGTCTTCCGTTTGGACTTGAATCATGATATATGTATATCACTAGCCCATGCTTCTCCATAATTCTTGGGCTCTTCTTCCATCATAAGGATCTTCTTGATTCACATTGAAGCCCGCAAATCTTAATGCAAGTGGGCCAGCTTGAATGCTATCACTATGTACCTTCTTGTTTAACATCTGATGGCACTATATCCAAAATATGAAACAAATAGAACTTCAAAAGACAGCACAGATAACTTCTGCTATTTTAAACCTCATCTCTATTACCCTGAAAAAATGAGTAGTATCTGTTTGTCATATTTTTGCTTTATGCAATGGAAAAAATTTGTTGGTTCTATCCTTGTTTGCTTGTAAGTGTGGAGAGTGACTTCATTCTGGTTTCATTTTTTTTCCCAGATCCTGCAAGGGACGCATCACCAAGGCGGCCGTCAATTGATTCCATATTCAGTATGTGTGTTATGGCCTTGAATATTGTTAAATATCGAACTTCTTATTCTACTGGTTTGATTAATATGTCTGCAGGTAATTCTAAGGACAATCCTTCAACAGCTGGAGAAATAGATACAGAGATGATTACATCAACCGGTTATGCAATATCTCCATGATATCGCCAGCTAGCTTTATATTGAAAATGAACTAGGAAAGGTGGTGGTAGCATACACCTGTTATATTTGATCAGGTTGCTCACCCCTTTGATCAGCATTCAAAGTGGGTTTCTCTCTACATTTGGCGGCACCATGATATAAGTGTACAGTAGTGCTTGCAGAACTTGGTTGATTTGTAGGACTTGGAAAACTATAGAAGGAAATGTATGTTTGTGCAATAAAAACCTAGGCTGCTTGGTATCATCCATTGCCCAGGTTGGCAATCAAATGCTTTCTTTGTGGCAATTTCTGGTCAGATGAAATTTAATAATGCGACATATGAATTTTGGGACCAATTTTGCTGTGTCCCTTTTTTAAACATGCGGGCAAAACTTTTTTCGTCTGCCTGTTAGCTTTCTAATATTGTATTTTTCAAGTTTTTTCATGTTCGCAGGGCAGAAAATATTGCTAGAAAAACCGTTGAGACGTTTAGAAAAGAGCATTGCCCAAGTCCAAAACCTTGTTATTGCATGAAAATCTTTAGACCTGTTATCATTCATTCTGTTTATCCAGTATCAAATTTCTAAAGAGATTGTTTATTTCAAATCAGTGCTTCTTTATCAAATTTGCCCATTATTTCAACAACAAACTTGAAATACGGATTAAGAGCTTGAAATTTATGTAATTATGTTTTAAGATATTTTCAAGTTTTCACTACATCTCACGTGTTTCCACTTTTCATATCCGCACACTTCCAACTTCAATCTTTACTCTTATTTCTTTTCTGTTCTTTTTTTTTTTTCAAATATCAGCTGTTGTCCAACTGCCTAGCGTAGCTAATTAGGGTTAATATCAGCCTACGGGTCAACTCCACTGAATCTCTTATCAATCAAGTTTTAGGTAAATAAATTTTATGTGATAATTATATTATATGTAATTATTAGATTGTTTATTGCAATTTGTAACATACCTTTTTGTAATTATTGAATTGTGTTTTTAATTGTAAGTTGTAGCAATTTTTATAATTTTTTATTAAAAAAGTTTTTTTAAAATTGTTTAATAGTTATATATTAATTAATCACTCCTAAATATTTGTATTTATCCTTTTCCACTCACTTCAATTACCGTATATAATTATTAGAGGAGTAAAATTTGATTAATAATTATCTTTGTATAGATTTTTTTTTCTTTTCCGTAAAAGTCACGTTAATTTACTTTTTCCAGTAAAAATGCCTTCTCTTTTTTTTTTCCTTAATTAATTTACTTTCTATTTCATCTCGTTACCAAGTTCTTTTGATTTTGGTTTATGGAAATAATATAAAATTTAGTGTAGGAAAATGATACAATATTTGCTAATGAGGAATGCTATAATAATATATTGAGATGAGTTTATATATCTATCTCCTTTACTAAACGGTATTTTTAAATGGGGTCTCAGTGTATATTATTCCTATTAAACTATGATAAAATATAGAGCCGTCAATCTGGTCTAGCCTGTAATTTGATAGGATTGGGCTATGACTTTTGCAGTCCCTTTAAGAATAGGGCTTTTTAGCCCGATCTGTATAAGCCCGTTGGTCCATGGCTTGAGCAATATGGGTTGGGTTGGCCCGTAGGCCAAATAAAAAATAAAATAGAGTATTAAGAATTAAAAAAAAAACTAAAAATTACACAAATACACAACTTATGTTTTCAATATTACAAAAAATCTCAACTTCCTAAATATATTACAAAAATCTCAACATATACACAAAATATTATGTATATGTCGGCTATGTTATGTATATTAATAGTGAGAGAGAGTAAAGTAATTAAAAAAGTGGGAGTGTAATTACTTCTAAAAGGATTGGTATTTATGTTCTTTATACTTAAAAAAAAGGTCCAAACTCAAAGGCTATTTGGACCATCATAGCAACAACACAACAACAAACCCAGTGTATTCCCACCTAGTGGGGTCTGGGGGGGTAAGATGTACGCAGTCCATACCTCTACCTCTGAAGAAGTAGAAAGACTGTTTCCGATAGAGCCCCGGCTCAAGACACGATTTGGACCATCATAGATATTTAAATATTTAAATGTGTATAAAATATATAAATAATTAAAATATAAAATACTAAATTTTGTAAGGAATCAAATACGTTTGATGAAGATAATGTGGTGATGTTGAACACGCTATAACTCATAAGTACCGTGAGACTTTTTATTTTTTTTGAGTAGTTCATTTTCACTTTTAAAGGACTAAATATTGACATTCTTTATGTTTTATTGTGATCAATTAAAATAAAATAAAATAAATATTATTATTTAGTTAGTTATATTATTACTCATTAACAATGTTGTTTGTTTTTCAATATCTTTATTTGATTTGAATTTGGTGTCAAAAGTATTTAATTCATAGATTATTAGGATTTTTTTTGTAAATTTAAGACTGATTAACAAGTAGTAACTTTATGTAATATTATATTATACTCCCTCCGTTTAAAAAAGAATGATCTACTTTTCTTTTTATTCCGTTTCAAAAATAATGACCCCTTTTCTTTTTTGGCAATACTTTAGTTTCAACTTTCCACATGGCATGTTTAGGACCACAAGATTAAAGGATACTTTGGTACATTTGACATAACTTTAATTTAAGGCCACAATATTCAAATGTCTTCTTTATTTTCTTAAATTTTATGCCAAGTCAAAATAGGTCATTCTTTTTTAAACGGAGGGAGTAAATATTTATGTAATTAATAATTTAAAATTATAAAAATGATATATTTTAAAAAGTGGGGGCTTGCAGCCCATAGTGTGATAGGTTGGACTTGCTATTTGCTAGCCTGTCATGTTGATGGGTCAGCCTGGCCTGACCCGTCAAACTCCAAAACCCGTGAGGGTTAGCTCAGATTGGTTGGACCGACCCGTATTGACAGCTCTAATAAAAAAAAATGTTTGTGAGTTTTATGTGATTTTTTTTTTAAATTAGATTTATTCTCATTACGTACAAAAGCTTTTCATGTGTATTAAATTTCATTTAGTTTTTTCAATTAAGTTTAAATCATTTTATATACTAATATTATATACGAAAGATTACATTTGTATGGAATGTGTATGAAATAAATATATAAATTGGTATTTAGGAATTGTGATACACAATTTAGGTGATGCTAATTTATATACTCATTCCTTATCTCTTTGAATCAAGATTTTATATCTGAGAAAAAATTCTTAATCGAAGATTTTTAAAACAATGAGAAAATAAGGTCATCATAATTTTTATGATGATGAAATTGAGTAATAACTAAAAGAAATTTATAAGGAGAAATTCATGGCGAGAAGATATATTAATAATTGTGTTTTTTTTAATGGAGGATTTCAATTAATTTTGAGGAAATATATATGTGAAAAGTATAGAATAAAATGGTGTGAAAAAAAGGGAGATAAAATCGAGTATAGAAAAAGAAAGGGAGAGAGTTGTGTAATTGTATAACAAATTAGGGAGAAAATAAAGGAAAGAAAAAATTGAAGGAGAGAGAAAACTTCTTCTTTAAGGATGGTTTTTTAATTTATTTAAAAAAAAACATTTTTTTCTTTATTTTTTTAAAGGTGTTATTAATTACAATTTAATAAGTATTGTTATGACCTGTAATATATTGTCATATATATTTGAGATAATACATCGAAACCCCCTCAAATTTGTCACCGAAATTTACTTTAGACCTTAAACTAATCGGACAATTATATACCCCCTTAACAACTTTCAAATTAATTAATTTCCACCCAAATTGCTGACGTGAAAAATTTAAAAAAAAAACGAGTGAACGGCCTAAAAAACATGAAAAAAATGTGGGCACCTTTTAAATTTTACAAATTCTTTTTATATACATATATATATATATATAAAAAAAAAAAAAAAAAAAAAAAAAAAACATCTTCATCACTTCTTCACTTCTTCATCTTCTTCAACCCCTCCCCCCTAAACACATTGTTATGGTCGAGAATTTCTAACTGAAGGAGTTAATCTTCTTCACTTCTTTACTTCCTCATCTTCTTCAACCCCTTCCCCCCCATCCCCCCCCCCCCCCCCCCCCCAAACACATTGTTATGGTCGAAACTTTCTAACTAAAGGAGTTAGAATTGAAGGTTGAAATAATATTTTAATGGAGGAAAAATCTTAAATTGATGTCTTTATGGTTGTTAATTCTTTGGTGGTGTTAATGGAGAAAATGAAAAAAAAAAATGGAGGGGGAGGCATTTTCGTGGCATGGGTGGGGTTGGAAGGGGAGAAATAATGATGTTAATGGGGGATTTGGGACCAAAAGTACCTTTGTTGAGAAGTGCAAGGAGAAGAAGAGTGATGAAGAGCTTAATAATGATAGTCATTGGGGAAAATATTTTTTTGGTGATGATGTAGAACTAAAATGTTGCCTCTTCCGTATATGAAGAGTAATTTAAAGAGAAATGTACTTGTATTTGTGAAAATGCAGAGGGGTGTAATTTGTGAAATGGAAGGTGGTCCTCATCTCCGACGACAATGGTGATGATAGAAGAAAGTGTTGTGAATTGAGATGTTTTGAGAATTTGGGGATGTTGAAGTATTTGGTGAAATGGAGATTGGACCATCCTCCTCAGTGGCGGCGTCAATGGCAGCGACGATGTTGATTGTAGTGGTGATCAGAGAAGATGAAGAAGATGGGCTATGGGTGGGGAGGGTGAACTGGCATAGGGTGGGGGTTATTTTTCTTTTTTTTTTTTTACTAAATTATTAAATGACATTTTTAAAAAAATTATGATGTGGCGATGACATGGCGTTGATATGGCGTTGATGTGGGCGCGAGTGCAATGCACTCTTTCTTGTGAGACTGGTAGTATAATTATAGGGTGAAAATTAATTCACTTGAAAGTTGTTAAGGGAGGTAAATAATTGTTCGATTAATTTAGGGTCTAAAGTAAATTTTGGCGACAAGTTTGAAGATTTTTCAATGTATTATCTCTATATATTTTAATTTTTCCCCCTTAATTTATCCATTTATTGCCCACATTATTGATCGAATCCACACCCTGAAACGAACTTGTCCTAATGCTCCCTCCATGGTACTCACTTTACATTTCCGTATTTTTAATTGGCTCCAGGCCTTTTAGAGCCTGGTTAGTCTTTTGAGATCATAAAAATGAAAAAATATACTCTGAAGGAAGTTTTCTTTCAGTTTTGGTTTCATCAACGTTGAGATTTCCTCCAAAATTATATCTCCTATAATAGAGCTAAGAGAGGCCATCAAGAAAAAGACAGCTTTCAGCTCTTAGGTTAACAAATCCAAAGAAGGGAAGTGTTACCAATCCCTTCGCCCACTTCCTTAACAAAGAAGAAATCAAACAATAAATGTACCTTGAAAATAATAGTAATAATCATAGCAACTGCACCATGGTTATAAATCGCGTAATTCCTAATATTGGGTAGTGTACCCTGTGAACCAAAATTTGCAAACTCACAATAAGTACAACAAAACACCAAAGGCCATAATAAAACATGATGCTGCACTCGACCCTTAGACCCGAATAAGAATCCAAACCATAACAACACAACAAATAAGACCACAAGAGACATATTGCTTATATCTATCATATCTATAGGGTCAGACAAACAATGAATTCTATAAACCTTTCAAAAAAGAAAACTCTTGACCGACAAATCCAAACATTTTAATTCTTCTCATCAGCATTCTATTCCTTCTTATCTTCCTTTTCCTCTGTAGCTGCAGCAGGAGCCTCTTTGTCTTCAGACTTGTCGTTTTCATCTTTGCTTTCAACACTAAGCTTTTCGATTAGTTCAGTAGCAGCAGCACCAGCTTCTTCACTTTCTCCAGATTTCGTCTGTTGAGATTCAGCGATTTCTTCAACCTTATCTTTGAAAACTTTGCAATCTATTGGACAGGACAAAAACAAAGTTAAAAATCTAGTTTTGAAACGCAGGTAATGTTAAGAATTGCTCTAATTATCGCATAATACTCAATCTACAAATCTGAACAGTTGCCCAATGTTGATTTAAGATGACTTAGAGGAATACAGCCCATGCAACGGATGTCATCAAGTTTAATGAATGTATAAAAGGAGGTTGTGACCCATTCGTCAGTAATCGTACTGTAATATGGATCGAGAAATTGCAATTTACAAATAAGAATGTATCAAGGAAGTTCATTTCTGAAATCCAATACATCAAGCTCAAAATAGAACAACAACAACAAACCCAGTGTATTCCCACCTAGTGGGGTCTGGGGGGTAAGATGTACGCAGTCCATACCTCTACCTCTGAAGAAGTAGAAAGGCTGTTTCCGATAGACCCCCGGCTCAAGACGCGAGACACCACACAAATATAAAGTAACACACAGAACAGGATTTCATAACGTAAATACGGCACCCATAAGTAGTCGGAAACATCGGAAAACACCCAGATTCGTAATAAAACAAGGAACACCGAAAGCATAACAAGAAGAGGAAGGCTCAAAATAGAAGATTGGTGAATATCAAACGTTGCATAACATAATCTACTGTCAAACAGATTTCAGCTGTTCTCAGGGAAAATTATCTAGACAATTCCTAAGAAGCACTAGCAAGCGTATAATTCATAGATGTATGGAGTGTGTGCCACATTAAATAGGTTGATTACACAATCCAACAAATCATACACAATAACCTAAACCTGTGTTGAATAACAATTACAAACACCATTCTTTAGTATGGTTGGGCTTGGCAATATGAAGTCTCTATATCCATTCCATTCTATTTGGAACCATTTGATTTCAATACTAAATGACGTCTTTTATTACAATTAGGGCACTCTAAACTACTCGTCTCTACACCGATAGAAAAGATTGCATGTGATTTAACTAGCGATGTGTTGAACTTAATTCATTTTTCATCTAGGACTTGATAAATCACATCTTGATTGAAAATAGAAGATTTCAAATAGCATATGGAATTCCTATCCAAAGGACTTCCATGTGACAAGTACACATCAAATACGAAGAAAGAAATTACTCAAAAACATCTCTTAAATAAAAGGACAACAGTATAATCCAAAAGATGCATAAACAAAGTACTCACTCTCAATTGAAGCAAAACGAATGCAAAAAGTCTCCTCTTTTAGCTCCCCATCAGCAAAATCAGCAGCATGCCACACACAAGACTTCTCATTCCCAGCATGTTCTTGAATCGACATGGTAGGAAGGACTGCACAAAAGATTTTATCAAACAACTGTTTAGAACAAATACAACCACAAACACAAAACCTAAGCAGAGTAAATACAACCACAAACACATAACCAAAACATAAAAACCCCAAAAGGGAAATCAACAAATTAGGAAAGAAGGATTCTGACCCAAGTGGTTGGCACAGATTTTCAGTGTTTTGGATTGTCTCATCACAAGCCGCACCTTTCCAGTGTCCTTGTGCTTGAGAAGCTTCACAGTCCCAACACCTCTCTCTTTCCATTGACTCCCTTCCTTATCAAATCGGTATAACTTTGACTTCCTACAAAAGACCACACCATGATTACAACCAAAAACAATGAACATTTGCTCTTTTGCAGCCACAAGGAATCTTTTTTCAAATTTTTAATTCTGAATTAAACTACTGGGGCTTGGAAGAATAAATTCAACTACTTTTCCTTGAACTTTTGGAATAAGTTCACATATTTAGAAAAGGACATAAAAGGTAATATAATTATGTTAAACACTCAACAATATTTGAATCATAATCAAATGAAAAAGTTGAGATGGAGCGACAATGTGACATGATTGTAAATTCATATAACTGCCCCAACAGACCCTTCAAATAGGAGCTGTGAAATCAGAGGGATTCAAAAGAGATAAACACAATTAGTAGTTTTAGTGCTATTTTTATTTTTTATTTTTTTTTGGAGGGGGGGGGGGGGGGGGGGGGGGGGGGCATATAGGTATCGAATATCTAAATTAGATTTTTTTTTTTTAAATAACAAATTATCTAGCATTGAAAGGATGAAGTGCGGCGAATACTTGGAAATGAGATATAGCTGATAGATTGATGGACAACATTGATCATTCTGAAATAAAAGTTAAATGACAACTCTTTAATTTTAACTTTCCACATGAATAAAATGGCATTTGGTACATTCTAAATATCTTTAATTTAAGACCACAAGATTCAAAAGTATTAGTTGGTTTCTTAAAGTAGTCAAATAGGAGAATCAAATTGAAACGGAGGAAGCAATAGTTTTATTAGTTTCTATACATCTACAAATTATTCTCTTACAAAAAACAATAACCTATACGATTAGATTGGGAAATAGACATTAGAGTTTAAGCGAAGAAATGCTTTACTACCAGATCAATCACAGGACCGTAGTTGATTGGTTCAAAACGTTGGGGCATTTTGAAGTAAAAAAAATAAATTAGAGAATATGGATAACAAATAAAGGGGCTGGTCAGGAATAGGGTTAAAGGGAAAGAAAAGGGCTACTAACAGATCAAGAAGAACATGTTCATTTTCTTCACCAGTGGAGACAGCAACTTCTTGTAGCCTAACAATGGGAGCAACTTGTGCACCAGTATCTTCATCGTCAGCAGTTGGATTTTCTTCTACTTCTTTCTTCTCCAATTTAGGCTCTGTTGTGCTTGCCATCGCGAGGTAGAGATTTTTTGCTTTCGGGCTTTTCGGTTGTAGAGAGTGATATACGGCGGATTTAAAGAAGTAGCAGGAGGAAGTAGGGTTTTAGGTAGTGTGACATTTGCCCCTCTTTTTGCCTTTTCTCGGCTCCAATTTGTATTGCTAGTCCTCTAAGTTCACTTAACTACGAATGTTGCCGCTCCACACACCCCCTCCTTTTTTTTGTTGCTTTTTGTAATTAAATTAAGTATATATTTATTGCTAATCTAGTTGGTCCGGCAAAAAGCCCGAAATCTAAGATTGTATTTGTGTAAGATTAAAACATTTGAATTTGAATACACATTAAGATGTTATCTCTAGATACGAACACTGAATGATTAAGACTGATAGTGACAGTGATGGTTGTGATGTTAGTTGACTAATATTATTAGTTGGAGGTGTTGTTCATGGTAGCTGAAAAATGTATCATGGTAGTTGACGGTGGTGGTTGTGATGTGTAGTTGACTGATGTTATTAGTTGGAGGTGTTGTTCGTGGTAGCTGAAAAATGTATGCATGGTAGTTGACAACGTGTTAGTGGTAATTGGAGACAATGTTGGTTGTGATGATGGAGAGGGTTGTTTGTGGTTGATAGTTGTGGCAGAGGTGGTGGCCCCACTGATAATGGTAGTGGTGGCAGCCAAAGAATGTGTGAAAGTTGATGATGTATTGTCGGTGTCTGGTAGTTGGTTGTGGTGCTAGTTGTGATAGATGAGTTTGATGGTAATAGAAATTAATCGGTAATGGTTGATGGAGATAGTGGCATTGATATTAGCGGTGACGGTGGATATAATTAGAATAATGAAGAAAGTAGGTGCGGTAATGGATGACAATCAGGAATGGTAACGATGCTGGTTGTTAGTTGTGGTTGTGATGGTAGAGGTAAGTAGTGGTGGTGGATGGTGGTTGTTGATTATGGTGGTGGTGGCAGAGGTGGTGACTACTGATTGTGGATAGAGTATGAGTAAATATTATCCAACACAAGATAACTCTAAATAATATTAAGATTTGATTCTATATCTTAATAAATATTCAAACCTATTAAGAGTCAAAATCTTAATAAAAATAAATTCACTTAATGATCTGGGGTCTGAATTATTCAAATTCAAACTTCTATTAAGTACAAATAAATAAGGCTAAATTACGAACAAAAAGTGAAAATTGACCAAATTAATGTTCCAAAATAAAGTTTCTATCTGTATCACATTAATTTAGTGTGCTAACTCCCATAAATGACCATTGAACTTAATGTTCTTTTTCTACATATAGCACAATAATTTAGTACACTAGGTATTAGAGTGATGTTTAAGGACTTATACAACGTATTAAATTGGATCGCCATATGACTCAATTGACCATAACAGTAATTAAGGTAGGGTTGTTTATGCACTAATATATAGAAAATAGAAATTTTATTTAGCACATTAGTTTGATCATATTTCACTTTTTCTCGTCATTTAGGTTTCAAAATCATCTAGAGAACTTGGTTGTGTTTGGTATGATTCAGTTTTCTCGCGTTTGATCGATTGTAATGATTTGCTAAATGTTTTTCAAATGAATTTATTTTTCTTTAATTTAAGAACTGACTTCACTATATAAAGTAAGGAAAATATTTTTCAAAACTCGCTTTAAACCTCACTACCCAATCCAAAACCCAATTTCATAATTAGACTCAGACCTAACTCCCAACCCCGACCCATGATCAAACTCTTGACCTCAACCTAAGATCCAACTCTTGACCCTTAATAAGGACCAGACTCCCACCCTGACTTGAGACCCAACCCTAGATCCATACCAAGGCCATCATGACTTATCTCCCGACCTTGATTCCAGCCTAGACATGTCACTCGACCCAACTCAAAATTGTAATACCCCGTAAGATTCTAGAGGTTTTCACCTATTCGTCCAATGTTTAGAAGTCCCAAAGCCATTTAATTTACACTAAGTGTTGCGCCTCATTTTTTTTTTGGTGAAAAGCAGGATTCGACATGACTATTCTTTTGGAATATTAAAAGAGTGTGAAGAGTCGTCACCTAACGAATTAGGGTGCGTTAGCACATCACTCTAGGCTAACGACGAACTTATTTTGTTATTTAGTCTCAGTTCACCAAAAATTCGGGTAAGAGTTCGAATTACCTCGAAAGGACGGTGTTAGGCACCTTTTGAGGTCCACAAAGGTGGTTTCCGATCGAATTCGTACTTTAACTGGGGATTCTATGTGATAAGCAAATGTCATTTATTTATTAACTTAATATTACTAAGTGATAAAAAATAATGAATAAGCAAAACATGTCTTTTATTTATTCTAATTATTAATTATCTAAGTGGAGATAAAACAAGACAATAATAATGTAAAGTAGATAAGCGAGGAGAGAGAAGGAAAGCAATTTATAATAGAAATATGGGTTAAAATCATTTACACTCTCGAACTTTGTTGTAAAAATCAAACATCCTCTCAAATTTGAACAATAATCATTCTCCCTTCTTTTCCTATTTGATTTTTTAAAATACCTATTTTACCCTTATATTTATATCAATATTTGTATTTTTTTTTTAAAACCAAAAAAACTTTTTTATAAAAATATTCTTTTATTTTTTTAACCTATATAACATATTTTATATAAAAGTTAAAAAATTATTTTTAAGATAAAAAAATAAAAGTGAGAAATATTAATTGAGAATATAATTTAATGACAAACTACAATGAAATAAATGAGCAAAATAGTAAAAAGTAAGTTTATTAAAAATCTAAAAAAGGGCAGCCCGGTGCACTAAAGCAATCGCTATGTGCGGTATTCGGGGAAGGACCCCACCACAAGGGTGTATCGTATGCAGCCTTACCTTGCTTTTCTGCCAAAGGCTTTTTCTAAACTCTACTATATATTTATACGTGAAAATAATAGGTAATTATAATTTTATAATATATTTCAATGTAGGTATACAAATTCTCAAGCCTACCTTTTAACATTATTAGTAAATTCTTTTATAATTAATTACAAAATCTAAAGGTACTTTATTTACATTCAAAATATTTATATTATATGTATTAAGTATGTATGTGAGTACGTAATTATGTATATAGATGCATATTTTGATTTTCTCTTATTCTTTAATGTCTATATAGATAGACGAGTTTTGGTTGTTAATATGAATTATTTTCTAAATTATAATTTAAAATTTCTCAACAACAATCATTTGATTTGTAACAAATATACATCAACAAAATCATATCTAATGACATATTTTAAGTGAGGTCTGAAGAGAGTTCGGGTACACAAACCTTACCACTATCTCGGAGAGGTGGAGAGATTGTTTCCGAAAGACCCTTGACTATCAATTATTTTGTATACCTACATTAAAATATATTTATAAAATTATAATTGCCTATTATTTTCACGTATAAATATATATTAGAGATTTGATTTTAATAAAATTAATTTTTATTATTTTGCATATTTATAATATTATAGTTTGTCATTAAATTATATACTCAATTAATATTTCTCACTTTTATTTTTTTATCTTAAAAATAATTTTTAACTTTTATAGAAAATATGTTATATAGATTAAAAAAGAAAAAAATATTTTTATAATTTTTTTTTAAAAAAAGAGATTCAAATGTTTATATAAATATAAGGATAAAATAGGTATTTTAAAAAAAATCAAATAGGAAAAAGGAGGGAGAGTGATTATTGTTCAAAGTTGAGGGGGATGTTTGATTTTTACAGCAAAGTTTGGGGGTGTAAATGATTTTAAACCCAAAAATATTTATTAATTAAAGAACCTAAACTACCTCAAGCAAATAGCATATACGAAAAAAAAATAAACGAATTCGTGAGATTGAATTAAGAAATTATTTTGTTTTATTCGGATCAATACCCAACTCGCTAATCATGATCCGGCCCATTAGCCAGCAGACGAATTCTAGAAAAATGATAGTATCATACGTTGTATAGTCAATATATGTTTAAGTATCATCACTTCTTATTGTCTACCCTCCCCCACCTGTGCTGGTTGTCAATTCTAAAAGCGTTCTAAAAAGAAAGGATAAAACTAACGCCTCTAAAATGTCTATCGTCCAAGAGACATTGAACTTTGCTATTTTGAATTTGTGGTGTAGACAAATAAAGCTAGGTTTTCTAGTTAGACTCAAAGCGCATAAAATATGTTGGACCACAAGTAGCACATAATAATCTCAAATAAGCCTCTTGGTTAATTAAGAAGTTTGTTAAAGTGATTGACATGTCAAGACAAACAATTACTCATTTATTGAACCTATGAACATGATATCTAAGTGTTAATATGTCGACAAGCGAGAACGAGCAAGTTAGATGAGAAAGATTGAGTCGCGCATTAATGTCATTAGAAACTAAAAAGACCAATATTAACAGCGATGAAGTTACCTTTATTAGAAGTTACTTCTAAAAATGAAAAGCCCATTATTGTTACAAAAACTGACTGCAAAATTAAAAAGCAGAAACCTATTCTTTATTGTTTGCAGAAAAAAAAATAAATTATTATGAAAACAGGATTGATATATGTCTATCTTGTTTGATTGCAGAAAATGCGATTGCAGAAAGTAATTACTGTGAGCAGAAACTGATTTCAATTGTTAAAACGTCAGACTAATTGTGGAAAATCATTGTTTAAACAAAAATTGTCTTTTAAAAAAGGAGAAGCAGCTTTAGAGATTAGCACAGAAATGTCGAGAATGTGACTATTAACAACATTGGAGCTGATTTTATATATTGTCGGGACCGATTTTGAAAAATCAATATTATTTGTTGTTGTTGTTAAGAATTGTTTTGAGCCAGGACTCATTCGTAAACTGAAATAGATTTTATCATTTTACTAAAAAATTATCAAAAGCCCAAAGCCAATCTGCTACAACGTTGAAATACTAAGTAAAACCCATTGACAATTAGCCTACTCTGAAAGACTATCGTTATCCCTAACGCATGATTTCTAAGTGATCACTAAATTAATTGTTGATTCTATATTATATTTGCCTAAGTGGTTCATGTGACACAGAACACATAAACCGCACCCCCGAAGCAATTTCCAAATTTTATTACATCAGTAGTGTTTATACAAAGGTTATTACAACACAATGAATAATAAGCAGTCGTTTGACCGTGAAAACTAAAATTTTTCGGAGTTGGAGTTGTATTTGACCATGTCTTTTTTTTTTTTTAACTTTTGAAAAAACTTTTTTAAATATGATTTTATGCTCCAACTTTTACAAACTATCAAAATTACCCAACTAAAATTTACCTACTAACGAAAAAAGAACACAATTAGCCACATTTATAAAAATAATTGCATATACATGATCATATTTAATGAATTTCAATTATAACATATACAATATTTACATTAATAGCTGTTTTCTCATATTTGAAAATTTTAAATATGGATGTTATATTAACAAAACACTGCTTCCTATTTTTTAGATAACAAATATTATTTTTCAAATAAATTTATTTTTTTAAAAATTTATTTAATTTATTTTCTTTATTTTTCGTTCCTAAAAAGTAGAAAATGATGTGTTGTTATTAAATTTTAAGGTGCCACTAATTTATTTCTTTAATTTTCTTATACATGAAAGATTTTACTGTGTGTGAATAAATTATTTCTATGTAAAACATACTCTGCATATTTATGGTATATTATATCATATACCATAAATATATAAATATACTTAGTATGTTTCTTTATACTTAGTATATTTATATATGTGTGTATATGGTATATACATGATATAAACTTTATATATAAAATACTTTGTATATTTATATTATAAATATGCTTAGTATGTTTCTTAATACTTTGTATATTTATATATGTGTGCATATGATATATACATGGTATAAACTTTATATATAACATATTTTGAATATTTTAATTATAAATATAATACTTTATATATTTATGGGTATAAATATAATATTTTATGTATAAAGATATCAAGTATTATGATATATAAAGATAACAGCTGCAGTTTAAAAAATAAATTTATTAAATTAGACATATTTTTTAGTGAAAAATATGTCTCACCGATTTATATTTTTAGCATATATTGATATAAACTACTTATATTTGAATAATATAATAAATATGTACACAATATGATATATATAATCATATTAAAAATGAAAATAATTTGAGACAGTGCAAACTAATTTGCTATAACTTTATTAATTCCATAAATATAGAAAACGATTATCCATTATTAATTATACGACTATAATTCCTTAAACGTTCGTATCACAATAAAAAAATTATTATTATTATTATATTATAGTAATTAGGATTATTAGCATTAAAATAATATCTTAAAATAAGAAAAAAATTAAATAAGAGAAAAAATAATGATGAGAGAAAAAAAAATATATATATTAATTAGAATAACATTAAATTTAAAATTATAATTATCTTATGCATTAAAACTGAAATTATCATGTTATAAGGAGAGTTTTATTTAAGAATTTAAAAAATTGAAATTATACGTAATAATAATAAAAGTTGAAATTAGAGTTGAAAAATTATGAAAACACCAAAACCCTGTTTCATCTTTTAAGAAAAAATTTCCAAAATTATTTTTCGAATTTTCATGGCCAAACACCACAATTTCCAAGTCTGAAATTTTTTTTCGAAAAAAAGAAAAAAAATTTCATGGCCAAACGGGCCCCAAGTAAATGAAAAGGAATGAACAATCCCCCAATTCTCGTGCGACTCTTCAAAGCTCAGAATTATCTATAAAGGTACCTGCTATGCATAAACAAGACAATGGAGCCAAAGAACACACCGAAGATGGACACAAGACACAAAAATAATGCAACAAGAGTATAACAACACCAAATAGTACCTATAGGCATGTTTTTTAGTGTCTATCACATAAAGTGTAAAGAAAATTGCACCGATAGGGATTTACCGATAGACGATAACAAATAATAATAATAAGAAGAAAAAACAAGCAGCATAGAGTACGCATTGCCACCGAAAGGTCAAGACCAATGCTCTGAAAGTAGGTGCAAAAGAAAAGTAATGAAAGTAAAATTGTTTCTTTTTGCTTAAAGCTTTCGTGTGAGGGAGCGTAAGTTGTAAGTTCTTCAAAGAATGAGAAGGGTTGTTTATATAGTGGAGATAATACAGAGTTAGAATGAAAGAAATATGTAGGAATCAATTAGCCGTAGAAAAGGATAATAAAATATTCTAGAAATAAATCAGTAAACTAGATCAATTAAGGAGGAGAAAAATATTTTAATTACCAAATAACTAGCACTACACAGCACTACACGATCTGTTACCATCAGAATAGGTACTAAAGACAGTTCAATGATATCAATTTGTTAAAATTGAGCAAATTAAGTCTAATCTAAACATGGAAAAAGAATATCACGTCACAAATTACCATGAATAATCAAGTACTGACAATATGCTATTTACTATTTTTCATTCATTCAATCCAATAATTGATACAAAATAGTTACTAGCCTCCCAAATATACAATCTAAGACAAGTAAACTCATACAAATTTCTCGTTCAATTATTGGGGATTAACATAAATCATTCAAAAAGGGTCAAAAGAAAACTGTCACACAATTATGTCAAATAAAAGTCTATGAAGAACAGAAATATGAAACTAACAAAATTGCAACAATACAAGTAGAAGATCGGTACCAAGTTCATATAATATAAGCATGTGAAACACGAATAGTACTTAAAAGGTAAGCTGAACACAAAGGAACTCAATGAAAATCAGCAAATCAGTGTGTGGATTTCATGGTATCAATTTTGCTCCGAGAACCATGACGAATCGTGATAGCAACAAGAAATGGAGAATAAAAATCTGGGACGGATTTCGTCAATTCGTCATACGTTTAAGAATTTTTCGGTGAAATTTCGCCGAAACCGAAAACAGCCATGGTGCCAGCGAGTTCCACTAGCGGCGGCGCTTGGGCAGCGGAGAGTCGGAAGAAAGAACGTGACACGACGGATGGGAGGGACGTTCCAGCGAATGTAAACCGCAGGGGAGCCGGCTGAAGTGGCTGGCGGTGTTGGTTTTCCGTTGCATGACGGCTTTGCCGTTGGGGTGGCTGATTCGGTGGGAAGTGGCACTGGTGGCCGGCCTCTCCGTATGTACGGCTGTTGTTCCACCGACGCGGTAACGGAGTTTGCCGAAGTCGGTTGGTTCGCCGGTAGATTGGCGGTTGTTTTAGAGAGAGGAAGTGAGAGAAAAGAGAGGGGAGGCGGATGTTTGTGAAAAATGGGTTAGGGTTGGGGTGTTTTGGAAAAAATGGAGAGAGTAAGAGATTTGATATCAAGCATTGGATCAATTTTGATCCACGCTTGAGATTAAAAGTATTTAAAAAGGGTCAAATATTGGAGTTAATTCAGGGTCAAAAGTGATGTCAATTTAGTCTAAAATTGACATTAATTGAGTAAAAAAAAATGATTAAAAATTACACACATAAATTTTTTTAAATAAAAGTGGCTGCTATTTTAATAATAATAATAATACTAAAAAAAAATTAGATAATAATAATAATAAGATCAAATGTTTGTGAATTACGAGTGTTAACATTAAATAAAAACATTAACAAAATTATGTGAAATGTTATGTTTAAATTAGTAATTTATAAGTAAATATGAAAATGATAATGTGAAATTAGTAAAAACAAATTGTATATTTTCAAATTGCGAATATGACATGTCAGAATTCTGTTTGATATTAAATACTGCGTAGAAAATATTAAGATTTAAAATTAATAATTTTGATAAAATAATTGTCAAAAAAAAGTATTTGGGCGGTCAAAATTGGGTATTAACAACTGTCCATTCGTTGCTTGAGAATGATAGAAGAACTATCAAGCAACGAAAACTAACATAGTAGCCAATTTTGTCCGACCAAGAAGATGATTTGTTGGAATTGACGCAATAGGTGATGGTTTTAAAAATAGTATGGCCGAAATTTTAGTTTTATGCCGCCTACATATATATGATTTTACGAGAATCAGACCGCGTGTAGTTCTAGATTTAGGAATAAACAATATTCCTAAAGGAAGTGGAAGCTAAAAGACGGGCATCAGTGACGATATCATGGGTTGATGAGATGAAAACAAATAGAATGACATAATGAGAAGTTTGAAATTGTTGAGGTGAGTGAGTTTCAGGTCGAGTTCACGCGACGGATGAATAAATGGGATGATATTTCGAAAGTAGAAATGAAAATTATTCCTATTTGTTGCTCCTTTTCTATTACCTGTGTTCTTTACAGTATACTAGATAACAAGGTTAGGGCATGTAAACGATAAACAATTGATAAACATAAAGTAAATGTAGGGGTAAAGAAAGCATATCTGTTGTATTATTGGATTGGCTATCGGGCCTCTCGATGTGATGTTGGATCAGCTGTTGAACTTCTCGATATGATGTTGGATCGACTGTTGGGCCTCTTGATGCAATGTTGGATCAACTGTAGGGCTTCTCGATAGGATGTTGGATGGACTGTTAGGCCTCTTGATGCAATGTTAGATCGACTGTTGGGCCTCTCGATGAGATGTTGGATAGACTGTTGGATCTCTCGATGCAATATTGGATCGACTGTTGGGCCTCTCGATGCAATGTTAGATCGGCTGTTGGGCCTCTCGATATGATGTCGGATTAACTGTTAGGCTTTTTGATATGATGTTGGATCGGCTGTTGGGCCTCTCAATGCAATGTTGGATCGGCTGTTGGGCCTCTCGATGCAATGTTGGATTAGCTGTTGGCCCTCTCGATGTGATGTTGGATCGACTATTGGGCCTCTCGATGCAATGTTGGATCTGCTGTTGGGCCTCTCGATACAATGTTATATCAGCTGTTAGGCTTCTCAATGCAATGTTGGATCACCTGTTGGGCTTCTCGATATGATATTGGATTGGCTATTAGGCCTCGTGATGGAGTGATTCCTGTCATCTGTACCTGTTAATCCTACACTTAAAGAAAAACTGTGAGTTTGTAAAAAGGGAAGGTTGATTTGTGCCTCAGTCTCGACTGAAGTGTTGTCATCTTGTTGATGAGTCTCATTCGGGACTTCACTCGGATACACAGAAAATAAATATTTTAAAAGAAAATTATGTTTGCAAATAGTTGAAAGTGATAAGTAAAATTTGTTAGAATAAAACATGAAATGTTGTTGAATCATTGGTTGTGACATGTTTTGAGACAAAGAACGTCTTATAAGTCCTTGCTCTCTTGTTTAGGAAATTTTTGAGGACCACTCAAAAATTTGTACCCTAGTATAAAGTTATCTTGTTGTAAAGATCGCAAAAGACTGCGTGTAAGAATTTTTGAGGTCGTCTAACAAATTCTGCCCCCAGTTCATAATTATGTCAATGTCACACCCAACTAGTTCATAATTAGCACATATTTAAAAGTGTGAAGACCCTTAGAAAAGTGATTTGAACTTTTTGCCCTTCATTAAAAGACTCTGTAATAGATAAAATTGTCTTTTCACTTTTTTTTCTTAATTTATTATTTAACTATTTTCATAATATTGACTCCTAAAGTATATGAGATAGGACTTTAATAAATATATCAAAAAATATATTTTTCCAAAAATAATTCGACTATTGTGAATTTTTTGATAAAAAAAATACGTGAAGATATTCAACTTTTCCCTAAATGGAAAAGGACTCCTATTAAGTTTTGGAGTCTTCCATTATTCTCTGCATTTATAAAATTAATAGAATATTAATCATTACATTCTAACTTATGTTTTGGCTTAAGGAAAAAGTTTCTTCCGGTTTCTATTTTTGAGGTAAATTAACTTTAATTCATGCTTTTCTTTTTTACATGGATACTTATGCAATTATACGTCATATTTTATGGACGAACATTATAAATAGATTTATTTTCTCGGTCTTTTGCATACTAATTTTGATTTTCTTTTTTCTTTTGAGATTATTATATTGTTTGTTGTTGATTTGTTATTTTTTCTGTTGCTAAATACATGTGATAGATGAATATTCAATCAAACTTTAAGCATTTTTGGTATAAAGATTAGGTACGAGTAAACCTATTTTGTCAATTTAATATTTATTTTTCATGAATAATACCTAATTTTACAACATAATTAATTTATTATTGGTCCATAAATTAGAGTACAATTATATATAACTAAAATAGCATTAAGTTTACAAGAATATTTAACTTAAATTAAGAGTTGTTACTTTTTTTATATTGTTCTGATTTCTATTTTGTAAAAAATATATGTATCATTTAAAATATATCTTTTACCAATTCAAGTTTTGTATTAAATAACTTGGGATAATCTCTAATCCCTAATTTCTCATCTCTAATCTCTAATCTATTACTATATCCATAATCTATATATCTATATAATATATTAAAAGTGTGACCTTAATAATAGTGTTTGAACGTTTTACCCTTCATTAGAATTTTTGTTTTAGACAAAATCATTCTTTTACTATTTTTCTTAATATTTAAGAGTTGAAAATTAATTAAATATATTTATAGTAACACATTTTCATATTAGAAGTCGTCAGAATTAATGACAACTAATTTTTTTTCATTAGTTTAAGAATTCTAAATCAACTAAATTTGAGTTTAAGAAGATTTGAATAATTTAGGAATAAATATAATAACGTTAGATAAAACCTCCGCAATGGATAAAATTATTTAATTTTAAATAATCAAAGGTAACACGTGCGAGGCACGTGCGACTAAACTAGTATATATATATATGTATGTATATATAGAAGATTAAACAATATAGTGAAAACAATCATAATAGATAACAATAATGATAAGAGGATATAAGAAAGCGTATCTGTTTGTCGTTGTCCTTGTTGTCCATGATTTTTGGGGATCCTTAAAAATCTACCCAGTTTTGTGTTTTAAGAAAAATGATAACGTTTACCATATGCCTCCTTTCACATGTCAAGGGTGTAGTTTGGGCTTTTTTTGATGATGTTGCAAGGCAGTTGCTGTATTTGTACATACTGTCTACACTCAAAGAAAAATCATTAGTCAAAAAGTAATGTTGATTCATACCTTGCTCGATTTGACCCCTTGTTGTTGTCTTTTTTTCCATAGATAGTTCGAACTTGTACTCCGTCATGGTAAAATTTTTGAGAATCCTAAAAAATTTGTACTCCGTCATGGTAAAATTTTTGAGAATCCTAAAAAATTTCTGCCTCAGTTTAGGATAAAAGAAACCTTTTGCACGTCCTTGCGAATCGATATAATGCTTCCTTGTGAAATTTTTGAGGTTTTCTCAAAACCTCAAAAATTCTGCCCCAGGTTTTGCTTATGAAGTCGGTTATTCTTATTTCACTCAAAGAAAACATTAGTTCAAGAGAAATAGTTATCTTACATTTGAACATTGTGATCTCAATTGGAATCTGCTTTTGTATGCTCAATGGTAGGGCCTATTAAAGGTGTAGAAATTTGAGAAGAGTTTTTGAGTTGGATAGAGAGGGAAAAGAAATTTTTTATTAGATTATGTCTGGACCCAAAAGAGCTGCTTGCATATCCAAATGAAAAACGTAGTTCAAAAATATAAAGAGGAAGGTAGATAAGATAGAAAAATATTATTAGTCATAAAACAGATAAATGGAGACTGATAACATCTCCCATTTTCAAGAATGGTGCATATTGAAGGAAACTGTTGAGAGAGTGCGTGAGTAACGCGAGAATAAGGAGATTCTGTCCAAACAATATTTTGTATTGAGCGAGAAGAAAGAAGAATGAAATCTTTCTGGCTATTGGGTATATTTGTCATATTGTAGATTTTTAATTGAGATTGATGTTCAAATACTAGACAACCAACAAATAAAATAGTAATTTAAACAAAACAAAAGTCAGTGTACCCCATAAAGAATAGATACTATGTAAATATGAGTCATTTTGTCAAAGAGGACTTTAGGACGAATGGGTGAGTTAGAGCTTAAGCTTGAGAAACGAATTGTTATCGAAAGATAGAAGATAGGTTCTAAGAAAGGCCTAGGTACTAAGTTCGTACTTGAAATTGATTAGGAGAACGAGTGAATAATGATAATATATTGAAAAGATATGCATAGAATGTTTAAAGAAATTGTTTTGAATAAATAGGAGAATTAAAGATTGACAAAGTTTTGAACATTTTGAAGTATATAGTTTGAAAGATTGTGAAAAGTCGTTTAAATAATCCAAAAAAAACTTCTAAGTTTCACCCTCATGTCATTATTGAAGGATGAAAGAAATAGAGAATATGATTTGATTGAAAAACTATTTGAATGATAAGGATTGTTTAGTCTTTTCAAATATTAGGACATTTTATAAAACAAAGGGAAAAGAAAGAAGAAGACCACATCCTTATAAAGGATTGACTACGTATCTTGTTAAAACAAGAATCAGGCCAGACATAGTTCAAAAATTTTGAGAGTTATAAAATTCGAATAGCGGGTAAAGACGAATTATGGATGAAATAACCAAGGAGGTTTGTCAAATACAAATGCAAGAACAAATTAAACAAAATAACAAATTTGACATATGCATATAAGTCATGAAGACATAGTAGATTTATCAGGATGTATATTCCATAATAAAGAAATATACGATTAAGATCTAGAGAATAAGAGTGGTTTTTGACAAAGTCTCCTTAAACGGATAACTTGAGAGTGAGAAAGCTTGTGACTGTCGATGCACCACTGATCGGTCGATCCACAAGGCATTTTTCGAAGGATGTCTTAATAAAGAACGCCCGTGTACCCACACAACCGTTTGTTAAATAAAAAATAAAAGAGGTTCCAAGTAGAGGAAAAAATGAGCGGAATGCCAGTTATATAAAGTAGTAACACATAGCATATAGCAAAATATAATAACATGTTAGCAATATAAAAGTAAATAGCCACTAAAGCACATAGCCAACAAAAAAGGAAAGAGGGAAGGGGATAGGCATGGAGATATATATGAAAAACACATTAAAAGAGAACAATAATCATGAAAAAGCAAATTCATCAAAATTTTTTTACACAAATAGTAGAATCCCACATAAACACAAACTCATAATAGTTAGAACCTAAGATATCCAGCATAGTCACCATTCTTTCACGTCCCATTTTTCTCGTGAAAAGCAGGACTCGACATGACTACTCTTTTAGAATGTTAAAAGAGTATGAAGAGTCGCCACCAACGAATTAGGGTGCGTTAGGGCACCACTTCGGGATAACTATGAACTTATTTGTTATTTAGTCTTAGTTCCCCAAAATTTTGGGTAAGGGTTTAAATTACTTCGAAAGGAAGGTGTTAGGCACCTTTCGAGGTCCACAAAGTTGGTTCCCAGCCGGATTCGTACTTTACGTGGGGATTCTATGTGATAGGAAAAAGTCACTTGTTTATTAACTTAATATTACTAATTGGTAAAAAATAATGAATAAGCAAAATATATCTTTTATTTATTTCTAATTATTAATTATCTAAGTGGAGATAAAATAAAACACTGGCCTAATTTGTTTGCACTTAATGGAGGTCTCAATCTGAATGGTTCAGACTTCAGACCATTAAGTGTATTTGTTTTTTTATTAAGATTTTAGCTCTTAATAAGTCTGAATAGGTCTTAACCATTCAGATCCAGAACTAAGTCTTAATAGGTCTGAAGAGATATTCTAGTGTTTGATAATATTTATCACTCTATTCATAATCAGCAATCACCACTACTAGCCACCTTTGCCACCGCTACCATTGTCAACCACCACCCACTACCAACCACCTCTACCATCACAACCACCATCGATAATAAATATTGCTACCAACCACTATTGTCAACCGCTACCACACCTACTATCTTTATTATTCTATTATATTCATTGCCACCACCACCGTCGACACCACCACCATCATTAACCACTACTGGCCAATCCCTACTACTGACTAACTCATCTATCACAACTAGCACCATCACTAACTACCACTAAAATATCACAACCTCTCCACCTTTTTCGGCCGCCACCATTATTGTCATTGGTAATGCCATCTCTAACACCATTTCAACTACTACCATCACTATAATTTATCTCTACTAGCAACCATCTCCACCATCCCAACAAACAACATCTCCAACTAACACCAACACATTATCAAACATCATGCATTCATGTTTCAGCCAACACAATCAACACCTCAAACTACTAACATCAAGCAACGTCACATCACAACCACCACCACCACTATCAATCGATACCATCATAACAGTCACTATAATACCAACCATCACAACTATCACCACCAATATTATTTATCACTAACATCAATCATTGTCACTATAACCACCATTATAAACCATCTCTACTATCACTAACAAACATAAATATTTTTTCTCAATCAAATAATAATTTTATTGTATTAAATTACATACTTTTATAATATAATTAATTTTTATTTTCTTATATTTATAAATAATTTTTTTTGCACATTCAGATATTGAAAAACAAACAGTCTTAATCATTCTGTTTTCAGATCTAGAGATAACGTCTTAATCATTTAGATGTGTATTCAGATCCAGACGTCTGAATCTTAAAAAAATAAATGCAGCCTGAATAATGTAAAGTAGATAAGTGAGGAGAGAGAAGGAAAATAATTTATAATAGAAATATTTATTAATTAAAGAACCTAAACTACCCTAAGCAAATAACATATGCAGGAAAAAGAAAACGAATTTGAGAGATTGAATTAAGGAATTATTTTGTTTTATTAAGATCAGTACCCAACTCGGCAATCATGATCTACACCATTAGCCAGTAGTCAGATTCTAGACAAATGATAGTGTCATACATCGTATAGTTAATATATGTTTGGGTATCATCACTTTTAAATATCTACCCGCCCCCATCTAGGTTGGTTGTAAAATCTAAAAACATTCTAAAAAGATAGGATAAAACTAATGCCTCTAAAATGCCTATAGTCCCAACCCATCATCCAAGAGGCATTAGACTTTGCTATTTTAAATTTGTGGTGTAGACAAATAAAGCTAGATTTTCTAGTTAGATTAAAGCGCGTAAAATATGTTTGACCACAAGTAGCACATAATAGTCTCAAATAAGCCTCTTGGTTAATTAAGAAGTTAGTTAAAGTGATTGACATGTCAAGACAAACAATTACTCATTTATTGAACCTATGAACATGATATCTAAGTGTAATATGTCGACAGACGAGACCGAGCAAGTTAGATGAGAAAGACTGAGCCATGAATTAAAAAGACCAACATTAACATCGATGAAGTTACCTTTGTTAGAAGTTACTTCTAAAAGCAAAAAGCCCATTTATTGTTACAAAAACTCTGCAAAATTAAAAAGTAGAAACCAATTCTTTGTTGTTCATAGAAAAAAACAAATTATTATGAAAACAAGATTGATATTTGTCTATCTTCTTTGATTGCAGAGAATGCGATTATAGAAAGTAATTACTGTGAGCAAAAACTGATTTCAAGTTGATAGAAAATAACTAAGAAAGTAAAAAATAAGATGAAAACTAAGCTAAGAAAACAACACAAAAATTGAGAACAAGAAACAAATAAAGCAGTGTAAAGATAGGTAACTTGACATAACAATCCACAATGAAATAAGAACCTAAGAGTGTATCAAACCCTAAGACTCCTAAGACCCATATAATCAAACACCAAGCTCTTACGTGAACCCAAAAGGAAAATCAATTCACCTCAAGAACCCCAATTTCTAAGCCAAAGTTCAATACAAGTGAATCCCTATTTTCCCTAGTTATAATTCACTCTCTCACAGGAGAAATATTTTTCATTCAAAATAAGCTAAGAAAGGAAATAAACCTAATAAGAGACTATTTATAGTCTATTACAAAATGAGATAACTAAAACACGGTTAATGAAGGGGTGGCTTTGGAGTGTTGGAACTCTTATTCACACTTCAACATATGCAATCCCTTGGATAGAATCATAACACACTCACACATGCCCATCTTCATGAATAGGCCTTGGAGGTTTTGCAATTTTCAAGCTTGGCTCCTTGTGAGTGGTCTTAAGCTCTTTGCACTCGTATCATCTTATCCATATTAAAAGGAATTTGACCTTAAATTCATGGATTATTTATCCTCAATGGTGTTAATAGGTGAGAGGTTACACATATTGAATGTGTTGTGCACTTGGTATTCCAAAGCAAGATCGATCTTGTATGCATTATCATTGATCCTTTCAAGCACTTGAAAGGGGCCATCATCCCTCGATATCAACTTGGATTTTATTTATGTTGGAAATCGATCCATCCTAAGGTGTACGCATACCCAATCACCCGATTCTAGCACAAGCATTTTTCTCTCCTTGTTGGCCCTCTTAGCAACTTCTTGGTTTTTCTTTTTAAGGCGGATTCTCACTTTTTCATACAACTTCTTCATGGCTTCTGCTCTTTTGTTTCCATCTAAACTCAACACAAGATCACTAGACAAAGGGGTTAGATCTAATAGGGTAAGGGGGTTTATGCCGTATACACACTCAAAGAGAGTCATACCGGTAGTCGAATGGATAACACGATTATAAGCAAATTCGACTAGGGGTAGGCGATCCTCCCAAGAAGTCATCTTACCTTTAACCATAGAGCGTAGCATAGAACCCAAAGTTCTATTTACTACTTTTGTTTGGCTATCGATTTGTGGGTGGCAAGAGGTTGAGAAAAGTAATTTTGTACCAAGCCTATCCCATATTGACTTCTAAAAGTGACTAAGGAGCTTGGAGTCCCTACCACTAACAATGTTTCGAGGGATCCCATGTAGTTTAACGATATGCTCACCAAACAATGAGGCTACACTAGATGTATCCTAACTTTTAGAACATAAGATGAAGTGGGCCATCTTAGAGAACCGGTCAACCACCACAAAAATGCTATCCCTACCTCTCCTTGTCGTTGGTATCCCCAAAATATATTTTATAGATATGTAAAGCCAAAAACGTAGGGGAGTGGGTGGTGGGGTATATAATCCTTAAGGAAGGAGGCAAGATTTGGCACTCATATAATCCATACATTGGCCACAAATCCTAGCAATATCATTGTGTATCTTAAGCCAATAGAATTGTTCCTCTAAGATCCCTAGAGTCTTCTTAACCCCAACGTGTCCCATTAGATAACTATCATGTGCCTCTCTCACAAACAATTCTCTCCATGAACTAGAGGGCACACACACTTTTCTTTCTTTGAATAAATAGCCATCAAACTTGGAATCGGGAGTGGAAACCCCATCCTTGAGCCATCTCTCCCTACCCCACTCTTCACATTCCCGAAAGATGGGGGAAATCATAGGGTCCTCGGGATAAAATATCTTTAGGCTCTCAAATCCCACCAACTTGGAAGATAAAGTATAAATGGGCACATATTTCCTAGATAATACGTCGGCAACCACTTTTTACTTCCATTTTTGTATTGAATTACATAAGTTAAGGTGTCTAGGAATTCAATCCACTTTATATGCCATTTATTTAGGTTACGTTGGGACCTAAGATGTTTTAAGGGTTCATGGTTCATTTGAATCACTAACTCTTTGGGACACAAGTAATGTTGCCAATTACCCAAGGCTCTAATCAAGGCGTATAACTCTAGATCATAAGTAGAATAATTTAGAGTTACACCCTTGAACTTCTCACTAAAGTAGGCAATAGGTGTAAGATCTTACATTAAGATAACATTTATTCCTACCTTACTTGCATCACATTCAATTTCAAATATCTTATCAGAGTTGGGTAATTGCAATAAAGGGGTGGAAATAAGCAGAACTTTTAAGGTTTCAAAGGCCTTGGCTTGCTCATCACCCCACTTGAAAGGTTAGTTCTTTTGGATGACCTCAGTCAAGGGGGTGGCGATGGTACTAAATCCTTTGACAAACTGCTTATAAAAACTAACCAACCCATGAAAGCTTCATACTTCACCAATGGCTTTTAGAGTTGGCCACTTCTTTATAGTGTTATCTTAGATTCATCCACCTTGAATCCTCTAGAGATTACAACAAATCCCCAAAACACAACTTCATCCACACTAAAATAATATTTTTTAAGATTAGAATACATCTTTTCCTTTCTAAGGACTTCAAACACACTTTGCAAATGTAACATATGCTCTTCAAGGAATTTGCTATAAATGAGGACATCATCAAAATACACCACAACAAACTTTCCAATGAACGGTTTCAAAATATGTTTCATTAACCACATGAAAGTACTAAGAGAATTAGTGACGCCAAATGGCATAACCATCCATTCATAGAGACCAAACTTGGTATTGAAGGCTGTTTTCCATTCATCACCCGATTGTATTCTTATTTGGTGATAGCCACTCCTGAGATCAATTTTTGAGAACACAAAGAACCATTCAACTCATCAAGCATATCATCCAATTGGGGAATAGGGTGGTGATACTTTATCATTATCTTATTGATGGCTCAGCAGTCCACACATATTCTCTATGTTCCATTTTGTTTTGCACCAATAAGATCGGAACCGCACATGGACTCATGCTTTCCTTGATGTATCTTATTGAGAAGTTCCTCAATTTGCCTTTGAAATTCTTTGGTATCCATAAGGTTACTTCAGTGTGCTGGTTTCTTAGGCAATTAATATCCCAACACAAAGTCTATTTGATGCTCAATTCCCTAAAGTGGGGATAACACTTGCGGGAGTTCTTTTGGGAGCACATCTTTAAAATCCTGTGAAACCAAGGAAATAGAAAAGGGGAATAGAAGAAGTAGATGGGTTAGTATTAAAAACATAAGCTAGTAGAATCATAGGTGTTTGTTATCATTCTCCTTGAGGAGATCCTTCTTCCTAGCCTACATCACCATAGGCTCTTTACTCTTTGAAGTTGTTACTCCCTCGGCTTCCTCACCATTTCCACTCTTGGGTTCCCTCTCCTTTTCCTTTTTTTCTTCAACTCCCATAATATTTGATGAACTTTATTTACTTATGATGGTGAGAGAGGATGAAATGTAAACTTTTGGTCATTGAGTTCAAGAGAGTACCTATTGGTTCTTCTATCATGATTAGCACACCTATCATATTGCTAGGGTCTATCTAACAATTAAGTGACAAGCTTACATATGAATCACATTACAAAGCACCTCATTTTGGTAGTTTCTTACCTTGAACCAAATCGCCACTTGTAGGGTTACCTTCAAATCTCCACAATTATTCAACCATTAGATTTTATAAAGACTTACATGTGTAGTAGTAGGAAGCTTCAAGAAATCAACCATGGCGGCACTAGCAACATTAGTACAACTACCACTATCAATGACCATTATGCACACACCTCCTTTGATAAGACACTTAGTATGGAATAGATTCTCCCTTTGATTTAGATCATCTATAGCCTTACTAACCATGACTCATCTTACCACAAAGTTTGGAATTTCACACTCACTATCTTGCGGTCAAGTGTCCTCTTGATCCCCTTATTCTTGTATTTCATCCTTTACTTGATCTCCATCTTGAGGCTCGACTTCTTTCTCTTTGATTTCTAATCCCACCTCTTCTCTAAGATTATATAATTTCCCTTCTCTAAGGATCACATTTCTTAGATTTAGACATTAATTTGCCTTATGTCCCTATCCTTGACACTTAAAGCATTAGAACCCCTTAGAATTGGAAGTAGGATACTTTTTACCTTTATTTCTTGGATGATTCTTTTAGATAGCCTTGGTCTCGGGTTGCTTAGCATTGGATGGGTGATCCTTTTTTTTTTGGGCCAACTTGAGAGAGATGGAGTCACTTATTTATTCTTATGCCAACCCGAGGATGGTTGAGCCTTGGATTTGTAAGCTGACCTCTCCTTGATTTCCCTTTTAATATCTACTGCTACTTGAAAGATACCATCAATGGTTTTAAATTTATGAAGATTCATGCAAGAAGAAATATCTTTGTTCAACCCAACCTTGAAGCGTATGATGTTATGGTTCACTTGTTCTCATCGGTGATCAAGCTTCAAAATCAATTGTTGGAACTCATCATAGTAAGCCATGACACTCTTGCTACCTTGCCTCAAGTTGTATAGCTTGGCAAGGAGCTCATGTCTATAACTCTCCGGTAAGTACCTTTACCTCATAAGTCCTTTTAACATCACCCCTGGATGAGGTTGTCCATTATTCATCAGATTCCCAAACCTCTTGGTATACTCCCACGATGTGTTGCCATACCCTTCAAAGTGAGCTACAGTATAACAACTCTTCTTTTCTCCGGTGAGATCATTTACTTGGAAGAGCCTTTCACAAACGGACTCCCATGAAAGATAAACTTTGGGATCACTCCCACCTTTAGAAATTGGAAAACTAACTTTGATGGAATTGATACCCACATCTCTATATTGGTGGCGGTTTTCTTGTTGGTTCCATTGACCAACTCTTCCTCCATGCCCTCAAAATCTTTTTTGATCCATATGTATACCTCTCATTTATTTTTCCATCATGTAGGCATTATCATATCTCCATAACCCTTTTGTTGTTCCTCTCTATCATATTTCTCTACATGGATGGGTTGGTATTGGTTAAGTGGAGCTTGGAATGAGGGAATTGGATTTGGTAGAGTTTGGAGCATTTAGTTAAGTGGAGCTTGGAATGGAGGGGTCGGATTTGGTAGAAGGTGAGATATTTGGTTGAGTGGAACTTAGAGTGGGCAATTCATGTTTGGGGGTGTCATTTGGCTTCCAAGTTCTTAGTTTTGGTTGAATTAGGGATAAAGTGGTCTATTGGGATTTCAGCTTTGAGGATAAGTAGTACTTTGGGTGGTGGATTTTGTGGAGGTCTTGGAGAATTAAAAATTTGGTAGAAGGTTTTCGGGGTAATGGTAGTAGAGGTGTTTTGAGCATGCCCACTTGCAGAAACATGATAGGGTTGAAAAGTAGAGGGTCGGGAAATCCTTTGACTTTCCACATGATCCAATCTCCCACTCATAGTAGACATTTCCCCTTTCATTGATGTTATATCCCCTTTTACCGAAGACATATATGTTTTTAGCCTTGCAAAGGTATGAGTTATAGCTTTAAGATTGGACAAGATAGTATTATTAGCATTACTATCGTGGCTTCTGATGATGTTCCTTCGGTTGACATTGTACCTAAGAAAGACAATCACAAAAACAACAAACTAGTTAGTTCAAAAATGTCCTCACAACACTCTCACACCTTTAGTTAGCTCACACTTGATTTCACAAGTGTTGAATGTTGGCTTGTAATCTACAAAGAGTTGAGGGATGATTTCTACTCTTGCCCGGAATAGATTTTCATTTGAAGGACTCAAAAAAATATAGTTTGTACTTGAGCCAAGAAACTACAACGAATCAAAAAAGAAAAAAAGCACACAAAGAACGAAGACATGAAAGAAAACAAATTCTAAACTAATTCACAACCTAGTAGGTGATTACTAGTTGCTAATTAGTACCAGAATCAAGAAATTAAACCAAAGAATCAAAGAAATGAAACCAAGAATCCAAAATTTGAGCTTTAGGGCAATTTTGGGATGGTTGATGACATGACAACTTCTAATTGGTCATTGAATATTTGAAAATTTTCTCATTTTCCAAATTGAAATTTGATCAATCTTCCTTCAGAGATGAGAGAATCAGTTTTTGGATAAGAAAATAGAAAGAATTTGGACCATTTTCAAGCTCAAAAGAGTTTGAATTTATTGTGGTCCCCCCTTGTACTTTTCCTTGTCCTCTTCTTTGACAATATTCCTTTTTTTGATGCCTTTGGACTCTTTCTTCCTTTGGAAGACTTGGAGTATCCTTTGAACAACAAGTATTACACCTCCTCTCTTCTCTTTTTTTTAGATCAAACAATTACTTTTTGAATGTTCTTCTTCAACAACATATAAAGAACATGGAGAATACCAAGAGCATTAAAAAATGGAACCCATCCCAAATGAACTCTGAATTTGATGATTTTTGTTTCTTTTTGTACACGTTGAACTTCAAATCACAAATACGATTTCAAGTCACAAATCTCAACAAATCTCTTACAATTTCGAGCACCTTTCAAGTTTCTTCAACTTTAAGTTCAACAATAGTGGATGGCTCAAAACAACCCAAATTAAGCTCAAATTCTAGATATAGACCCTATTCGTGTTAGGAAACAAGGATCTAACACTAGAAACAAATAAAACACATAAAAATTTCCTAGATCTAAGTTTCAGCCAAAAGGTAAAATCAAAATAACATCTTTTTTTGCAATTTTTAGAATTGATACTACTTTTTTTTAGTTTTTAGATAACAAACCCAAGCTTGATTTCGTAGGAATGAAATCAAACTTTTCTCTTGATACCAAATGATAGGAACTAACTAAGAAAGTAAAAAACAAGATGAAAACTAAGGTAATAAAGAAACACAAAAATCGAGAACAAGAAACAAACAAAGCAATAATGTAAGGATAAGTAACTTGACATAAGAATCCATAATGAAATAAGTACCTAAGGGTATATCAAACCCTAAGACCCCTAAGACCCATGAATCAAACTCCAAGCTCTTATGTTAACCCAAGAGGGAAATCAATTCACCTCAAGAAGCCCCATTTCTAAGCTAAAGTTCAATATAAGTGAATCCATACTTGCCCTAGTTACAGTGCACTCTCTCATAAGAGAAATGTTCTTTCAATATTCAAAATAAGCTAAGAAAGAAAATAAGTCTAATAAGAGACTATTTATAGTCTATTACAAAATAAAATGACTAAAACACCCTTAATGAAAGGGTGGCTTAGGGGCGGCTTTGGAGTGTTGGAACTCTTCTACACACTTTAACATATGCAATCCCTTGGATGGAATCATAACACATTCACACACGTCCATCTTCATGAATAGGCCTTAGAGGTTTTGCGATTCCCGAGCTTGGCTCCTTGTGAGTGGTCTTGAACTCTTTGCACTCGTATCACAATTGTTAAAATGTCAAACAGATTATAGAAAATCATTGTTTAAACAAAAATTGTCTTTTAAAAAAGGCAAAGCAACTTCTTATATTACTAAAGAAATTTTGAGAATGTTACTATTAAAAACGTTGGAGCTGATTTTATATATTGCCAGAAGCGATTTTGAAAAATCAATATTATTTCTTATTGTTGTTGAGAATTGTTTTGAGCTGAGACTCATTTGTAAACTAAAAAAGATTTTATCATTTGCTAAAAAATTATCTAAAGTCCAAAGATAATATACTACAACGTTGAAATACTAAGTAAAGCCCATTGACAATTATCCTACTCTAAAAGACAGTTATTATCCCTAATATATGATTTCTAAGTGATCACATATATTAATTATTGATCTTAGATTATATTTGCCTAAGTGGTTTATGTAGCACATAGAATACATAAACCCTGCCCACGAACAATCCCCAAATTTTATTACATTAGTAGTGTTTATACGGATGTTATTACAACACAATGAATAATAAGTAAATAAAAAAGAATGAGTAATCCCCCAATTCTCGTGCGACTCTTCGAAGCCCAGAATTATCTATAGAGGTATTTTCTATGCATAAACACGATAGCGGAGCCAAAGAAAACACTGAAAATGGACACAAGACACAAAAATAATGCAACAAAAGTATACCAAACACCAAATAATACCCATATGCATGTATTCTAGCGTCATCACATAAAGTGTAAAGTGAATTACATTGATAGGGACTTACCGATTGACGATAACAAACAATAATAATAACAAAACCATGCAACAAAGAATCCAAGCATGCATTTCCACAGAAAGGTCTTGACCAATGCTCCGAAAGTAGGTGCAAAAGAAAAGTCAACAAACCCAATGTATTCCCACCTAATGAAAGTAAAATTGTTTCTTTTTTTGCTTAAAGCTTTCGTAAGAGGGAGTATAAGTTGTAAGTTCTTCAAAGAATGAGAAGAGGTTGTTTATATAGTGGAGATAATATAGATTTAAAAATAAAGAAATATGTAAGAATCAATTATCCATAAAAAAGGAAAGCAAAATACTCTAACAATAAATCAGTAAACTAGATTAATGAAGGAGGAGGAAAATATTCTAATTACCAAATAAGTAGCCCTACACGATCTGTTACCATAAAAAAGGTACTAAAGACAGTCCAGTGATATCAATTTGTTAAAATTGGGCAAATTAAGTCCAAGCTAAATTATCGAGATTAACATAAATCATTCAAAAGGGTCAAAAGAAAACTGTCACACAATTATGTCAAATACAAGTCTATAAAGAGGAGAAATATAAAACTAACAAAATTTCAACAATAAAAGTAGAAGATCGGTACCAAGTTCATATAATATAAGCATGTGAAACACAAATAATACTTAAAAGGTAAGCAGAACACAAAGTAACTCAACAAAAATTAGCAAATCAGTATGTGAATTTCATGGCCTCAATTTTTTCTGAAGAACCATGATGAATCATGATTGCAAAAAGCATTGGAGAAAACAAATTGTAACACCCTAAAAATGGGTCTCTAGATGTCACATAGTGCTCAAGACTAGGAGTAACCTTAAGCTAACCTTGTCAGTCTTTTACTAAATCTGTAAACTCATAATTAAGGACATATAGGTATAAATCAAAATAAGAATGCGGAAATATGTCTGAACTAACTGAGAATATCGGAATATTATCTTTGAAAAATACTAGACTCAATAGTTTGAACAATCAATACTGAATAATCTGAATTATATCTAGCAGTCTGACAAACCTCTTCTTCTAATAACTAGAGAGACACTGGGACAAACCCCCAGCTGACCTGAACGTCTGAATCATCTATACTAATAAGCTAAAAAATTAAAAGACTAAGTGCCCAAACTATGAGGACTCACCAATTGTTGGGATGTAGGTGGAGATGTTTGAAATCACTCACGCTGCTGGAACTGAGCGTCTGAACCTACATTATGAGACAATGTAGCACATAGACATATATATATGGATTAGTACTTTGATGTATTGAGTATATAGGGGTGAATACATAAGTAAAGCAATGTCTCAACATTATCATAATTCATAAATCAATGCATGATAAATGTAGATAACTCACATAAGCTGGAATATCTGAAAGCTGAGAATCATAATCATGAGTAGCAAATCATACTTTATAAATCTAGTGAGTCATAACATTTAGTTCTAAAAACTGTACTAATATTCTATCTGTAAATCATATTGTCTAAGTGTAGAAAAAACTCACTTTTATATCTAAAATCTAAAATCTGAAGTCTGTAGCACATATCTTTTTGTAAAATAATATCTGAGTAAAGTTATGAGCTTTTACACTTAGTTTCTAAAAGCTGTTCTATTATGATTATTATGTTAGGATTACTCTTTTCTGTAGGGAAGTTCTTCTAACCGAAATAAACCATGTGACCTATCTTGGAGTCCAACGTCTAGTTCCCTTATGGGAAAACCTCACAATGGGGAGAGGTGTCATACTCTTGCCAAGGAGTATAACTTAATCTAGGTGATCACATATGTATCTGTCATCCATATAGAAATGGAAATAATCTGATAATCTGAACCTACATTAACTCACACTTCTGGGGCATGAGAACATACCCAACTCGGTGCTAAATACTACTCCCTTTAATCTGAATGCTCATTCTGTTTGAAATCCACTTTAAAATCTAGTATAATGGTTCAATGTGAAAACCAACTGTATGATTGCTAAGTTAAACTGTAATCTAAAACTGTAAAGAGGATTTCATATCTAAGCTGAGATCAAAAGATCAAATCTTTATCAAAAATCTAAAAATAATCTAGTCATAGGGTGCTTATAGCATAATCAAACTTGAAATAACAATATCCAATTAGGGCTTAGTGACCCATATATCAAATTCATGTTAAAATATCATAATATTCATACTTGATAATGTAAATATTGATAATTCAACTTAAAATCTGGAATTTACTGCAATACGTATGAAAAAATAAAAATAGACATACGGTTAAACTTCTAAATCACTTGAAATCTCATAATCTTGCAAATAACAATAATGGGTATGAATCCTAATTTGAAACTCATGTATATTCATATAAAATCATGTAAATTTGAAATTAAAAACTACTTTTGGGCACAAGGATGAAAGAATATCCTTGTTCATAAACCCCACATACCTTAATTGCTGAAATTGGTGAGAGCACTTGATTTTGAAATCCTATTTGTGCTTTTGAAGGTGAATTCTTGAAGTTATTAAATTGGTAATCCTTAATCTTGAGTTATCTTGGAAGAAAAATGGAGAAAATTGGATTTCCTGGAGAGTAAGTTTTGAGTTCTAGGGTTTACTTTGAGAGAAAACTAATGAAAAGTGAGCATAGAATGCTTAGAATGAGCTTAATCTTGTGTTTGACATGGTTTGGGGCTTGGGAAAATACTAAACTACCTTTCTAAAATTTAACTCAAAAAATTAGAAATCCTGATTTGGTCACCTACCGCGACGCGCCACTATCGGGTGGCTTACTGGAAAAGGGACGAGCCCGATTTTTCCCATCAACGCAATGTAGGGCTATCACGTTGGGCTACTGGAAAAGGGAGGAGTTTGATGATAGGCGAATTTACACTCCTATATCAATATATTTTGCCCATATTTTAGCCTAGTTTTGAGAACTAATTATCTATTTCATGCACTTTTAGTCCTTTTTCCTGTAAATGAGCTAACAAACATGATTAGGAAAGTTTCAGGTATAAATAATGCAAAATACAGCATTTTATGGCTTACTTGACGCAAAAGAAAGCTCACAAACGAAGTGGAAAGGAGCTGGACGCCTAAAGGACCAAATTTGCTGCATGGAAAATCTGTCCCGGGCTAAAACAGCAATTCTAAAAACTTTGGAGACTTACAGACACAAAGCTGAATTTTTACAAAGATACATTAACCTAGTACAATTAGGTTATGTCTTTCACTATTCTATTTGGATTATGATATTGTAACCTTACCCTAGTACATTTGGGTTAAGGATTTCATTAGTCTATTAGGATTTGGTTATTTAATCCATTAGCTTAGTAGGAGTAGGAGAGGAGTATTATAAATATCCTATCATGTTAGAGATTTTTATACATTGAGACATTCTACAAGACATCCTCCACTCAATACAACTATTAATTTTCTTCCATCCTTCTCATCTTCCACCACAAACACTTCTAATCTATTCTTCTATTCTTAAATTCCACAACAAGAGAATCGTTACTTGCTAAGGAATCACACCACACGCCTAATCACTTGATCTTCACGCCATCAACCATGCAAATCGTGATAT
Organism: Capsicum baccatum var. pendulum; assembly: GCA_030864225.1. Classification (NCBI taxonomy): domain Eukaryota; kingdom Viridiplantae; phylum Streptophyta; class Magnoliopsida; order Solanales; family Solanaceae; genus Capsicum; species Capsicum baccatum. The sequence goes on along the minus strand of CM061557.1, from coordinate 169,186,691 downwards.
CCTTCGCATTCATGGGTAACTAAACCTCTTAGTTGGGGTTATGGAAGCCGAATGAGTTACTATCTATAGCTATGAGTTTGTGAGTTCAAGACAAGTATATTGCTTATATCATTATTCTCTTCATCTTAATCTACATTCTTTGCGGTTGCAAACGCAAGAATACGTCAGTCTAACATTTAACTTGTTCGAGAGAAAGGTTATTTGTCTGGAAAAGAGATAATGTCAAGGTAGTAGGACATCCTTTCCTATTAAAAAGCTAGTGCCGTAACTGGACTAACCTCTTGGAGAATTCGTACCGTTAGACACACTTTAAGCTCGAGAGAGTTAAAGTGAAATAGTCCTTGTTTAGGTCGAGAGACGCTTGGATTTACCATCGACTACAATTCTCTATAAGCAATTGCATGTCAAGACTCTACATACTCATAGCCAATAGAGACGTATACCTCAGAAGGTGGACATAACCCCAACGCTTCAATTCTCATTGTTTCACAACCTATGAAATACTCTCTTTTTACTTTATTATTTTCAGCTTTTATTTCATTACTTTGGTTACTTATTACAATCCCCCCTTCTTACGAGACTTGCACCAAAAGTCTATTAATTTTGCTTACTTGTTGGCCAAGCTGTTCCCTGTGGGATCGACACCCAACCCAGGTTGGGTTCTATATTTGCTAACGACCGCTTTACACTCAAACGAGAGCTGTAGATTGAGCGTTATCAAAAATTGGCGCCGTTGCCGGGGAATACGAGTGTCAATCAAGTTCGTGATAATTACTAGACCCTTTGGTCAAAGACTCTTGTACTTTTACGTTTAGTTTTTGTTTTTGTTTATTGCAGGTTTTTCTTTTAGTGCATGCCCCATACTAGAAGTTCTGGTGAACCGTTATTACCAATCAATCCTGAACCACAACGAATTAGAAGAATGGAAGCACAAGCTGAAATCGACAGGATGGCTGCTCAACACGAGCAAGCAAGATTAGCTGCTCTTGCCGCTGCTCAAGTCCAACAACAAAACATTGATAATCCTGGACGAGCAACAAATCCTGACGATGAAGATTTAGGTGATGACGAGTTACTAAACCCTAGGCGTGATACTGAAATTATAACACCTGCCAATCGAAGAGGTCGACAAGCTTGGTATAGGTATGATCGCCAACCTTTGCAACCAGCTTTCGACGATGATGATGATGATCTTGATGGTTCCGGAGCCACTGGAGCTATAATTCCACCACCATTAGCGCCCGGAGCCAAGTTCAACATCACAAGCACCATGATTCAGTTATTGCAACTCAAGGGATTATTTGGTGGACTAGCAGGCGATGATCCGAATATGCATCTCATCAACTTTATTTCTACATGCAAGTCTTTTGACAATCCTGGTGTTGGTCAGAATGCTATTCGATTACGTCTATTTCCATTGTCTCTGTCTGGGGAGGCAACACTATGGTTGAATGGGCTGACTCCTGATTCAATTACAAATTGGAGGCAATTGAGAGACGCTTTCCTAGAAAGATTCTTTCCGCCATCCAAAAGGGCTCAATTGAGAGATGAAATCAGCAACTTTCGTCAGCTTCCCTCTGAAGCTCTTCATAAAACATGGAAGAGGTTCAAGACAAAGCTAGCGAGATGCCCAAACCATCACATGACTAATGTTCACCTCATGGAGATCTTGTATAGAGCCTTGAATTCAATAACTAAACCAGTGGTGGACAACGCAGCTGGAGGTTCTTTCATGGACCTTACCTTTGGTCAAGCAAGCAATATGCTAGATCGTATGACAAAGCAAAGTAGAGTTTGGCATACCAGGGATTCTGAGGTAGCAAGCCCCACTTTATCTATTGGCATGACTGCAGACCAACGAAGAAGAGAAGAAGAACGTGATCAAGATATGGCGCACATGAAAACCCAAATGGATCTTCTTACAAAGCATCTATTAGGGAAGACTGAAAAAGTGAAAGCTGTGGCGCTAAAAGGAAGAGACGAATCTGATTCAGAAGAGGAGGCCAACTACTTGAACAATCAGGGGGGTTTCCGTGGGAATGCCCAAGGAAACCAAGGTCGGAACTATTATGATAAATCAGGAAGCAAAGACCAAGGTAGTTGGAAGAAAAATAATGAAAAGAGTGGTTTGTACGTTCCCCCTGGTAAACGTGACACCACCACATCTAACTCTATGGAAGACATGATGGCTAAGTTATTAAAAGGAGTGGAAGCAACGAGCGCGGGAGTAAAGGAGGTGATTGATGATTTGGCCTCCATGAAGCAATTAGTTGATTCTCATTCCACTTCTATCAAGCAAATAGAGCAGCAATTGAGCCAACTTTCAGCAGCATTCAATCAAAGAAAGGCTGGCACCTTACCGAACGATACTGTGCAAAACCCAAGGAATGATGGGTCATGCATGGCCATCACTACCAGAAGTGGTAAGGTGCTGGAAACTTCAGCAAAAGTCAAGCAAGTGGTCGACGTAACAGCAGACATTGACGCCACACCTAGTGACGTTACAAGAGAAGAAGCCGCAACAACTACTTCAAACGTCAAGGATGTTTCACCTAGTGACGTGCAGCCTGAAAAAAATAATAAACGGAAGCAAGAGGAGAAGAAAGCCATGGAGAGAACACTTCCATACCCACCACCACCTTTTCCACAAAGATTGAAGAAGGTGGCTGATGACACTAAGTTCAGCAAATTTATGACTATGTTGAAACAGCTGACCATTAATGTCCCATTGGTAGAGGCACTTGAACAAATGCCTGGGTATGAGAAGTTTATGAAAGATCTTTTGACTAAGAAGAGGGCAGCAAGTTATGAGCTGAAAGATGATGTGCATCATTGTAGTGCAATTGCTACCCGATCGATAGTTCAGAAGAAGGCCGACCCCGGAGCTTTCACGATTCCTTGCACCGTCGGATCTTTGGACTTTGCTAAAGCATTGTGTGACTTAGGAGCCAGCATCAACTTGATTTCATTATCGATCTACAAGAAGTTGGGGTTAGGAGATCCTACACCAACTAATATGAGGCTTGTTATGGCGGATAGGTCGGTAAAACGACCGGTTGGTATTCTATGCGATGTCTTGGTAAAGGTTTCTTCATTTATCTTTCCATCAGACTTTGTCATCTTGGATTGTGAAGCAGATTCAGAGGTTCCCATAATCTTGGGACGCCCTTTCCTTGCTACGGGAAGTGTGCTCATAGATTTGAGAGCTAACGAACTTTCATTCCGAATAAATGACGAAGTGGTTCGTTTTGACGTTTGCAAATCAATGAAGCAACCCAAAGATCTGAGTGTATTTTCTGTGGCTGATGTTGTCTTTGATGATGAGAACGAGTTACTTGCTGAAGAGCGAATTCTTGATGATCCTTCGGAGATTTCGCTCATGAAAGTAGAGAATGATGATGCTGAAATTTCTGATGAAGATATTTGTGCTCTATCGGGATTAGGAACATATCGTTATACTCCCAAGAAGCTGGATCTTGATCTCAAGAATCGACCCACACCACCAGCTAAGCCATCTATTGAAGAACCACCCACGTTAGAATTGAAGGAGCTGCCAAGCCATTTGAAGTACGCCTTCTTAGGAAGCGGAAACACTCTTCCAGTCATTGTAGCAGCCGATTTGGGCGAGCAACAAGTTGCAGCTCTTATTGCAATCTTACGCAAGTATATTAGAGCTATTGGATGAACCATTGCGTATATTATTGGTATTCCACCTGGGATTTGCACACATAAAATTCAGCTTCAAGAAAAGTGCACACCCACCATTGAAAATCAAAGACGATTAAACCCACCAATGCAAGAAGTGGTGAAGAAGGAGATTATCAAGTGGTTAGACGCAGGAGTTGTATATCCTATCTCCGATAGTACATGGGTGAGTCCTGTGCAATGTGTTCCCAAGAAAGGAGGTATGACGATGGTCGCGAATGCAAAGAATGAGCTTATTCCACTCAGGCCCGTTACTGGATGGAGAGTATGCATGGACTACCACAAGCTGAATTCTTGGACACTCAAGGATCACTTCCCCATGCCATTTATGGACCAAATGCTAGATCGATTAGCGGGGAAAAGATGGTTTTGCTTCTTGGATGGTTATTCAGGTTATAATCAGATTTGTATTGCACCTGAAGACCAAGAGAAGACAACGTTTACATGCCCATATGGTACTTTTGCCTTCAAACGCATGCCATTCGGGTTGTGTAATGCACCAGCCACCTTTCAACGTTGTATGATGTCTATTTTCTCTGATATGGTTGAAGACACTTTGGAGGTATTTATGGATGACTTTTCAGTTGTTGGTGAGTCTTTCGAAGTATGTTTGGCAAACTTGAGCATGGCATTGCAAAGATGTGTAGAGTTCAACCTTGTGCTGAATTGGGAGAAGGGCCACTTCATGGTAAAAGAAGGAATCGTTCTTGGGCACAAGATCTCCGAAAGAGGAATAGAGGTTGATCGCGCCAAAATAGAGGTAATTGAGAAGCTACCGCCTCCAATATCAGTGAAGGGAGTTTGTAGTTTTCTTGGCCACGCTGGGTTTTATCGTAGATTCATCAAAGACTTCTCCAAAATTTCTAGTCCATTGTGCAAACTATTGGAGAAAGATGCGAAGTTTGACTTTAATGACGATTGCTTAAAGGCATTCGAATGCCTTAAAGGAAAACTCATTGAAGCCCCTATCATGGTAGCACCAGATTGGACACTCCCATTTGAAGTCATGTGTGATGCTAGTGGTGTAGCCGTTGGTGCTGTTCTTGGACAGAGAAAGGAGAAATTGTTTCATCCTATCTATTATGCAAGTAAGGTCATAAATGAAGCCCAAAGGAACTACACTGTTACTGAACAAGAGCTCCTAGCGGTTGTGTATGCGTTTGAGAAATTTCGTGCCTATCTATTGGGTACTAAGGTGATCGTTCATACAGACCATGCAGCTCTTAGGTATCTAATGACAAAGAAGGATGCAAAACCAAGGCTAATTCGATGGGTATTGCTGCTGCAAGAGTTTGATTTCGAAGTCAAAGATAGAAGAGGTTGCGAGAACCAAGTGGCTGATCACCTATCTAGACTTGAGAATGAGCATATAGCGCAACCAGAAAATCAGATTGATGATGCATTCCCTGACGAGGAGATACTAGCGACAACAATGGAGAAATTACCATGGTATGCCGACTTTGCAAATTTCGTGGTGAGTAATGTGTTACCGTCCAATTTATCTTACCACCAAAGGAGGAAGTTTATGCATGACGTTCAACACTTCTATTGGGATGAGCCTTATTTGTTTCGAAGATGCGCGGATGGTATCATTCGACGATGTATATCCCATGAAGAAGTGCCTACTATATTGGAAGCATGACACACTTCGCAAGTTGGAGGACATCATGCAGGAAATCGAACGGCAAGGAAAGTCTTGCAAAGTGGTTATTATTGGCCTACAATATTCAGAGATGCATACGACTATGTGAGAAGGTGTGACCAATGCCAACGTCAAGGTGCTATTTCAAAACACCATGAAATGCCCATGTCCAAAATTCTGGAGGTAGAACTCTTTGATGTGTGGGGTATTGATTTCATGGGACCATTCGTGAATTCGTTTGGAATGAAGTACATCTTGGTTGCTGTGGATTATGTGTCAAAATGGGTTGAAGCTGTAGCATTGGCCGACAACGAAGGAAAGCGTGTTGTATCATTTTTAAAGAAGAATATCTTCTCTCGCTTTGGAGTACCTCGTACTATCATAAGTGATGGAGGATCTCACTTTTGCAACAGGCTATTCAAGTCTGTATTGGCAAAGTATGGAGTCAAGCAACACAAGGTGGCGACGCCATATCATCCCCAAACTAGTGGACAAGTTGAGGTTTCCAATCGCGAGATCAAGCAAATCCTTGCCAAGACGGTTAATGCGAAAAGGAAGGACTGGTCTCGTAAGCTAGATGATGCACTATGGGCGTATAGGACTGCATTCAAGACACCCATTGGCATGTCTCCTTATCAGCTAGTTTATGGGAAGGCTTGTCATCTTCCCATCGAGCTTGAATACAAGGCATTGTGGGCATTGAAGCATTTGAATCTGAATTGGGATGATGTGAAGAACCTGAGGTTGGAGCAGCTGAACGAACTAGATGAATTTCGTCTCCATGCATATGAAAGATCAGATTTATACAAGGAGCGGATGAAGAAGTATCATGATCAGCGGATTGTTCGACAAAACTTCCAAAAAGGTGACATGGTTCTACTCTTTAATTCCAGACTCAAGCTCTTCCCAGGTAAGTTAAAATCGAAATGGTCTGGTCCATTTAAAGTCATTCAAGTCTACTCGTCTGGAGTAGTCGAATTGGAAAACAATGAGGGTGTTATCTTCAAAGTGAATGGCCAACGTGTCAAGCCATATATCGGTCCTCTTGACTCGATGAATGGCATGGCCATCACTTACCTCGACGAAGTCTAAGTACTCGAGATTACTACGTCGAGCCACGATAATAAATAAGGCGCTAGATGGGAGGCAACCCATCGTTTTATCGTTTTATCGTTTTATCGTTTTGTCATTTTATCGTTTTATCGTTTCGTCATTTTAGTATTTTTTCTTTTTGATAAATGAAAATCCAAAAATAAGAGTCGTGCCACGACCAAAACCAAGGCGCTAGGTGGGAGGCAACCCATCGTACTAATCGTTTTCGTTTGGTTTTGAGCAAAAATATGTGCAAGAAGTATGCGACGAGGAGATTGATCTCAATCGATGATTTGGATGCATTGTATGGTAAAATCGGTAAGTTAGGAATGGTGATGCATAAGGCTATGGATTGGGCCTTTCTCACGTCAAAATAGGCTTCGAGGAAGGATAGGCCTTGGTAAAAATAGGCCACGAACGATGCACAACCTATTCTATAGCCTAAGGACTCGGAATCTAGTGTGCTATACACTATGCGCCGCCTATTCCTAGGTATGCTTTTGACTATGCGCCGCCTATGCTATGGCATTTGGTCTCAGTATCTCATATGCCATAGACTATGCGGCGCATATGTCTACAAATGCCATAGACTATGCGGCGCATATGTCCCATTATGCCATAGACAATGCGCCGCATATGTCATTGATATGCAGAGTGATATGCGCCGCATATGTGGTGTTTTTGTTCCCAAATCCGATTGTAAATGGTTCATAACCCGACCCATGCTCTTCCTATATAAAGGGGACTTAGTTTTATAGCATAACCACATTAGAAACAACCCTAAAGGCGCAGCATAACCCTCCAAATCTTCTCAAAATTTTCTTCTTTTGCTCTTCCAATTCACAACAACTTCTCCACAAGCTTCAAGCAAGTAAGTACTCTCTTAATCTTCATCTATTTGTCTTAAGTACTACGTTGCTATGCTTATCATAAATTGCTAAATCTTATAAGATTGTTGGTGATGTTCATGTGTTTGGATTGTTGTTGCAAAATCATGTGAGTGAACAATATTCGTAGGGAATTCTTGACTTGTTTCCGACTTGAATTTTGTTTCCATAGCATTGTTATGATATTTACTGAATATATATGGCTATGAATATTTCTTAAGAGTGTTGTTTGGATGCTTACATAATAGACTATCCCAGCCATCGGGATAAGATTCTAGTGCCTATCGACTTAGGAAGTTGTGCTTGTTGTAAGAATAACGATTCCATGTCCCAACCCCTATGTCGTAGTGATGCTATATCTACCATGAAAGTAGTCCAATGGCTGCAAATAAGTGATGCAATGCTGATTTTCTTGTCGGAATACAATCCTAAAACGTATGTCGACGAAATCTGAGTAAATCGACTACGTTCACCTCGCTGATTTGTGCAACAAAACTAAGTGTGGGGTGGTACCCCTAGTGCTTGCATATAGATTGTATCAAGTGAGATTGTGCTGCAACTAACATTATTTCTAGTCTCAGGTACAATGGCACCTAAAGCAAGGCAAGGCAAGGAGAAGGCTAGCACGTCCCAAAAGGGCCAAAAGAGAAGTCGAAAAGACCAAGGAGAATCATCCTCAGCACACCTACCACGCAGAATGTTCGGAATAAAATGGGTTCTTGAGGAAGAAGCCAAAGCATGGTACAGCAGCAACAAAGAAAATAAATATGTGCACGTCGACTTGATCAACAAGGAGACCTTAGCAAAGAAGGAGCCGCAAATGTTGGCTAAAGTAATGGCTTTGAAGCTAGATTTCATCTTCCGCGACATGGGAGAGTGCAATCTTGACTTGACAAGAGAATTTTATGCCAACTGGTCGCCAAACACAACAGGCAACGAAGTGAAAATTCGGGGCCAAGTGTTACAGCTTACAGCGGATTGGATCAACTCTTTTCTTGGCCTACCTTCGGTCGACCCTGCACCATACAAAGAGCTGTACAGCAGGCCTCCTTACAGAGCGATACGACACATGCTTTGTGGAAGTAGATCAATGGCAAGATGGGGCAGACATAAGGAAACAGGCCGTCACAACACCTTCCCCTATGCTCCACTAAATAGGGAAGCAAGAATCTGGATGCGCATTGTCAACTCATGCCTTATTCCTGGGACTCAATACACCAAGATATCGAGAGATAGAGTGTGTTTGGTCTATGCTTTGATGACAAATGTCCCTATCAACGTTGGGGCAATCATTCGATCTACCATGAGGAAGGCCAGACTCCACAAAAGGTCCCATTTCACATTTGGCAATTTGTTGACAGCAATCTTGCAAAAGGAAGATATCGAAGAGGAACCCGCTGACCACAAACTCCCACATAACCCAAAGAAGGTTGACCTCACCAAGGTCAAAGATGCTGAAACATCTCATGGAGTCAACCTTACTACTGCGGAGAGACATGCTCGTGATGAGAGTTTCTTCCGTCATCTCTATGGCATGACACGATTTACTATGATGAATGGTGGACGTATTCCAACTGCTGAAGAGCTCCAAAAGCTGGACTACGACTACCCAATGAACAGGCATGCACGGGAGATGTGTGGAGTGGGCGTATATTTTGAGGAACCTCTAGACGATGATGTGCCAACTGATGATGATAGACGCTTGCCTGATTCTGATGATGAGGAGAACTCTGATGATGACTCTTATGATGATTCCGACGAAGGGGGTATGACCCCCGACATTGATGAAGGGTCCGACTAACCAGGTTCTTCGAATTTATTTTCCACTGAGGGCAGTGTCCCGTCTAAGTGTGGGGTGGCAGAATCGCATGCTATACTTCTTTGTTTGCACCTATGTTTTTATGTTTGTTTGTTTACTGTGTTTGTTTTTTTTGAGTCCGTTTTTTTTTGTTTTTTTTCGTTCAACGTTTTTTTTTAATTTTTTTAGGAGTCAAATTTTTTCTAGCTTCGCATGAAATTATTTTGATAGGCAGCATGAGATTATAACAAGAGTATGTGTTACAATTGTGACTATTGAGACGTTTAGGCTGTAGTTGTGACTCATTATGTGATATTGCGTGATTCAATTCCTTTACTTGTTGGGTCGAGAGTCTATATTACTTCCAATCAAGTCGACCATGTGCCTTGTGTGTGTGAGATTAATAGTATCTTCTATGTATGTGGCTGATGCTAGAACTTGCCTGGTATGTATGCAAAGCGAAAATAAGGAGTGTAAGTTAGGATATGATTTAGGCATTTCTTTGGCAACCTATCTTTGTTTATCTTCAGTTTACCTACCCATGGACATCATCCTAGTTAAACCCTTTTGAGCCTTTAGCCTATTTCTTTGACAACCTTGTATGTAAGCCTAATCCATTTCTTTCAAGACCACAATTTTGATCCAAATTCCTAAGTGCTTTAAAGTGAAAAATTCATGTGACAATATAAGAGGAAATTGGATAAGAATGATGTTTTAAATTGCAAAGGTGCTTGAATGTGTTATGAAAAATATAGTGCTATCATAAGAGGTATGTTGAAAAAAAATAAAAGGAAAAGAAAGCTGAAAAGTAAGTTGTGCTTAAAAATGAAAAACAAAAGAGGAGGACAAGGGTGGTAGAATAATAAAAAAAAAAGAATGAAGAAAGGTTGAAAGAAAAAAGTGTCAATGATACAAAGTGATGTATTAAAGCGCTTAGGAACCTAGTCACTATTCTTGGCCAAAATAGTCCTACCCGTCCCTTAGCCTACATTACAACCATCAAAAGACCTACTTGATCCTAATATTAACATTCCGACATTTAGTAGAGTACTACATTAAGGGCAAGCCTATGGTCATTAGTTGCTACATATGAATTCTTTGTGAGAGCGAGAGCAAGGACACTTTGATACCCATGTTTGAAAAATATGCTATATTTGTGAGTGATTATGGGTACTAGATGGTGAGACACACATGGTTGATGAGTTTTGGATAGTTGTATATGATTCTATGCACTTGAACGTTTGTATGTGAGTTGATCACCATCACGAGTCTATGCTTGAGGATAAATGGCTTCTACTTATAATCGGAAAGCTACTCTTGGTTGATAATCATTGTGCTTGTCTTGATAAATGTTTTGTGTGGTTGCTGTAAAAACCTTAAGTCGATGCTTAGAAGGACATGATATGTTGTTCGAGGAAGAACAAAGCTCTAAGTGTGGGGTGTTGATGATAGGCGAATTTACACTCCTATATCAATATATTTTGCCCATATTTTAGCCTAGTTTTGAGAGCTAATTATCTATTTCATGCACTTTTAGTCCTTTTTCCTGTAAATGAGCTAACAAATATGATTAGGAAAGTTTCAGGTATAAATGATGCAAAATACAGCATTTTATGGCTTACTTGACGCAAAAGAAAGCTCACAAACGAAGTGGAAAGGAGCTGGACGCCTAAAGGACCAAATCTGCTGCATGGAAAATCTGTCCCGGGCTAAAACAGCAATTCTAAAAACTTTGGGGACTTACAGACACAAAGCTGGATTTTTACAAAGATACATTAACCTAGTACAATTAGGTTATGTCTTTCACAATTCTATTTGGATTATGATATTGTAACCTTACCCTAGTACATTTGGGTTAAGGATTTCATTAGTCTATTAGGATTTGGTTATTTAATCCATTAGCTTAGTAGGAGTAGGAGAGGAGTATTATAAATATCCTATCATGTTAGAGATTTTTATACATTGAGACATTCTACAAGACATCCTCCACTCAATACAACTATTAATTTTCTTCCATCCTTCTCATCTTCCACCACAAACACTTCTAATCTATTCTTCTATTCTTAAATTCCACAACAAGAGAATCGTTACTTGCTAAGGAATCACACCACACGCCTAATCACTTGATCTTCACGCCATCAACCATTCAAATCGTGATATCCTTCGCATTCATGGGTAACCAAACCTCTTAGTTGGGGTTATGGAAGCCGAATGAGTTACTATCTATAGCTATGAGTTTGTGAGTTCAAGACAAGTATATTGATTATATCATTATTCTCTTCATCTTAATCTACATTCTTTGCGGTTGCAAACGCAAGAATACGTCAGTCTAACATTTAACTTGTTCGAGAGAAAGGTTATTTGTCTGGAAAAGAGATAATGTCAAGGTAGTAGGACACCCTTTCCTATTAAAAAGCTAGTGCCGTAACTGGACTAACCTCTTGGAGAATTCGTACCGTTAGACACACTTTAAGCTCGAGAGAGTTAAAGTGAAATAGTCCTTGTTTAGGTCGAGAGACGCTTGGATTTACCATCGACTACAATTCTCTATAAGCAATTGCATGTCAAGACTCTACACACTTATAGCCAATAGAGACGTATACCTCAGAAGGTGGACATAACCCCAACGCTTCAATTCTCATTGTTTCACAACCTACGAAATACTCTCTTTTTACTTTATTATTTTCAGCTTTTATTTCATTACTTTGGTTACTTATTACAATCCCCCCTTCTTACGAGACTTGCACCAAAAGTCTATTAATTTTGCTTACTTGTTGGCCAAGCTGTTCCCTGTGGGATCGACACCCAACCCAGGTTGGGTTCTATATTTGCTAACGACCGCTTTACACTCAAACGAGAGCTGTAGATTGAGCGTTATCAGAGTTCCATTTAGGCCATCACCGCAATGTGCCACCATCGCGATGAGCTACTTAAAATTGGCAATTGTGAACTGAGACTTCACCACGACACATGCCAATCATGGTGCTTCATTGGAATCAGACAATTGCTATTTTGGCCTTCACCACAATGCGGTGCTTGTCGAAATGCCATACCGTTCTACTAAAAATGCCATAACTTCTCAATCGAGTATCAGATTTAGGCTAAATTGGTATCTTTGGGAAGCTAATTCAATTTTCTACACACTGGAGGGTGTAGAATTGGAAAATTCTATATGTATCAAAAGTTATTAATTTTTGAAGCTAATCCTTAACATTCTAGGGTCTAATTTGAGCTAGGAAAAAGTATGGGGTATTACATTATCTCCTCCTTGGGAATATTCGTTATCTAATGTGGCTAGTTAAGCTAAAAATACTGAGGAACTAAGGCTATATACTGACATGCACAGCTGAAACAAGCAGTATGACTGAATCTAAAACATACTAAGCGACTGAGCTAATCTGTGAGTGCATGAATTTACATGAGGACAACTATATAGCTGAATCCAAGACTGGTAAAGAGCTGAATTAAGAAAGATTGTTACCTTCGGCTGAATCTGAGTTCGTGGAGAAGAGATGAGGATACTTGGTACGCATGTTTGCTTTTGCTTCCCAAGTAGCACCCTCAATGGAATGATTTCACCATATAACTTTAACCAAGGGAACTTCTTTGCTCCTTAGTCTATGGATCTGATGATAAAGAATTTCTATTGGAAATTCTTCTTATGAGAGGCTATTCTAAATATCTGCACTTTCTAGAGGGACTACAACAGATGAACCGTCCATGCATTTGTTCAATAAGGACACATGGAACACTGGATGAACTGAGGATAAATCTGAGGGTAGCTCAAGCTCATACGCTACCTTTCCTGTGCGACTTATAATTCGGTAGGGACCTATATATCGGGGACTAAGCTTTTCCTTTTTGCCAAATCTCTTCACCCCCTCCATGGGTGAATCTTTCAAATAAACAAGATCATCAACCTCAAACTTAAGATCTCTTCTTCTTACGTCTGCATAATATTTCTGACAACTCTGAGCTGCTTTCAACCTCTCTTGAATCAGCTGAACTTTCTTCATAGCTTCTAACACCATAACTGGCCCAATTAAAGCGGTCTCACCCACTTCAAACCAACCGACTGGTGATCTATATATCTATTTATAAAGAGCCTCAAACGAGGCCATTGGAATACTAACATGGTAACTTTAATTATAAGTGAACTCAATCAACGGCAAATGCTCATCCCAACCGCCTTTGAAATTAAGAACATATGCCCTCAACATATCCTCTAGAGTCTAAATGATCCCTTCCGTCCTACCATCTGTCTGCAGATGAAAAGCTGAACTAAGATAATCTTGGGTACCAAGACCCTTCTGAAAGGCTCTCTAAAACTAAGAAGTAAACTGAGTACTCCTATCTAAGATGATCGATAAAGGAACCTCATGCAATCTGACTAACTCTCTGATATATAACTTAGCATAATCTTCAGTTGTGTAGGATGTGTGAATTGGCAAGAAATTCACTGACTTAGTCATTCTATCTATAATAACCCATATCAAATTATGCTGACGACGCAAATGGGGTAATCCAGTCACAAAGTCTATATTCACCTTTTTCTAATTCCAAGTAGGGATACCAAATTCCTGCAACGTACCACCAGGTCTTTGGTGCTCTACCTTAACCTATTGACAAGTTCCATACTTGTCTACAAATTCTGCTATATTTTTCTTCATACCACTCCACCAATAGATTTCCCATAATTCGTGGTACATATTAGTGGCTCCTGTATGAATGGAGTAACGTGCACCATGTATTTCCTCCGTAATCCGCTGCCTTAAATCATTAACACATAGCACACACAATCTACTCTGGTACCTCAATACACTATCTCCTCCTTGGGAGAAAACCTCTAACTTTTGGTCTTTAACTGACTCCTTCAGTTTGACCAAACTAGGATCCTTGTCCTGCTTCTCTTTCACTTCAGACACTAGAGAAGATTCTGAACTACTTTGAACCCAAATATTCCCTTCAGCTGAGTCAACCATTCGCATGCCCAATCTAGATAACTGATGAACTTCTTAAACTAACTCTTTCTTATCACTCTCCATATGAGAAACGCTATCTATAGACAATCTACTAAGGGTGTTTGCCAATACATTAGCCTTGCCCGAATGATACAACACACTCATATCATAATCTTTCAACAATTCCAACCACCTTCTCTGTCAAAGATTTAACTCCCTCTGAGTAAATACATACTACAGACTTTTCTGGTTCGTAAACACATCAACATGCACCCCATAAAGATAGTGTCTCCCAGTTTTCAATGCAAACACAATAACAACTAACTCAAGATCATGGGTCGGGTTATTCTTTTTGTGAGGCTTAAGCTGTCTAGAGGCATAGGCTATAACCTTACCTCTCTGTATTAAAACATAGCTCAGACTAATTCTAGAAGCATCACAATATACAATGAACCCATCTGTACCATAAGGTAATGCTAAAATTGGGGTTGAAGTGAGTCGAGTCTTCAACTCGTGAAAACTCTTCTCACAGGAATCTGACCAATGGAACTTAACTTTTTTTGGGTCAATCTAGACATAGGGAACACAATAGAATAAAAACCCTCAACAAAACATCGGTAATATCAAGCTAAACCCAAGTAACTTCTAATGTCTGATAGAGAAATAGGTCTAGGCCAGTTTTTAACTGCTTCTGTCTTTTGGAGATCGACTCTAATACCATCATTGGAAATAATATAACTGAGGAAAGCTACTGATCTTAGCCAAAATTCACATTTACTAAATTTGGCAATCAACTAGTGATCTCTAAGAGTTTGCAACATAATTCTAAGGTGGTATACATGATCATCCTTACTACGAGAATAGACAAGAATACCATCGATAAAGACTATGACAAATATATCCAAATACTGTTTGAACACCCGGTTCATCAAGTCCATAAAGGCTGCTAGGGAATTTGTTAGCCCAAAGGACATGACTAGAAATTCACAATGACAATAATGGGTTCTAAAAGCTGTCTTTGGAATATTATATTCCCTTACTTTAAGCAAATGATAGCTGAATTTAAGGTCTATCTTGGAGAAGTAACTTGCACCTTAAATCTGGTCGAATAAGTCATCAATTCTAGGAAGAAAATATTTGTTTTTGACAGTGACTTTATTCAGCTGACGATAGTCAATGCACATTTGCAAAGACCCATCTTTCTTTCGCATGAATAGGATAGGAGCGCCCTATGGAGAAACACTGGGCCTTATGAAACCTTTATCTAAAAGATCTTTAAGGTGTTCTTTTAACTCTTTAATATCTACTGGATCCATACAATAAGGAGGAATAGATATAGACTAAGTATCTGGAAGAATGTCAATACTAAATTCTATTTCCCTATAGGGAGGTACCCCTGGCAAATCTTCAGAAAAAATATCAGGAAACTCATTTACTATACTGACTGACTGAACTGTTGGGGTCTCAGACTTAGTGTCTTTAACTCAAACTAGATGATAGATACACCCTTTGGAAATCAAATTCTGGCTTTAAGATAAGATATGAAATGTCTTTTAGGAGATACTGAATCCCCCCCCACTCAAAGACTGGCTCATCTGGAAACTAAAACTTTACCACTCGGGTATGACAATCTATAGATGTATAACTGGAATGGAGCCAATCCATACCAAGAATAAGGTCAAAGTCGACCATATCTAACTCTATTAGGTCTGCTAATATGATTTTATGAAGGACAGTGATATGATACTTTCTATAGATCTGTTTGGCAATAACTAACTCACATACTGGCTAGAAACCAAGAAAGGCTCAGGGATCTTTTCAGGACCTATTTCAAAATTCATTGCAACTAACGGGGTCACATAAGAGAAATTTGACCTAGGGTCTAACAACACATAAACATCAAGATGAAAGACTCGAAGTATACCAGTAACTATATCTGGTGAATCCTTCTATTCCTGATGGGATGGTAAAGCATAAAACTGATTCCAGTGCTGACCATCACCGGTACTGGATAATGAGCCCTGAGAAGGGACTAGGCGACCTAGAGGACCTGGTGCACTAGTAGCCTGAGTCTGGGGATGAACATCCCTGTTTTTCTGCTTAATATGTGGACACTCTTTGATTCCATGTCCCAACTTACCATAACCATAACAACCTTTCCGTCCCAATAGATACTCACCAGGATTATTCTTACCACACTTAGTACATAGAGGAAACTGGGCTTTTCACTCAAACTATTCTGAGATCTGGACGTAGATGTATTATCCTACTATTCCTGTCTAGCTTTGGGAGCGGGAGCACTGACTGAAGATGGTGCTGGAATAGATGATCGATTCTGAAACTGTGAACGATTTTCCCTTCCATACTTTGTCTGGCCATACCCAACTGCCCTGTTCTAGCCTTCTTATTTACCCTCTCTCTTTCCTTCAACTTTTCTGCCTCAATCTGCTGAGCATAAATCATCAAACTAGCAAGATCTATATCCCCAACAAGCGTGGCAGTCCTACACCCCTTGACTACCAAACCAGATACTCTAGTAACAAACTTACTCATACTTTCCCTAGGATCAGCCATTGTATTAGGGGCATGCTTAGACAACTGGTTGAACTTAAGGCAGTACTCTTTCACTGTCATTGAGCCCTGCCTCAGGTTCACAAACTTATCTACCTTAGCTTCTCTTAGTTCACATGGAAAGAACTTGTCTAGAAATATATCTTGAAATACCTGCCAACTCATACGAGCTATATTCTCACCTCTACCATTCTTCCATATAACTACCCAATTATATGCTACATCCTTTAATCTATTAGATGCCAACTCTACATTCTCCTCTTTAAAAATATGCATAATCTGGGTGATCTTATTCACCTCATTTTAATAAAGCTGTGGATCCTCACCTACTTTTGACCTAAAAAACTCTGGTGGATTTATTCTCACAAAGTCTCGAATTCTGGCTGCTCCTAAATTACCATTCTGCTGAAGTGGGACTATAGCCTGGTGGTTGTCTTAAATATTGGCAGTAACTGTCTGGGCCAATGCCTGAAAAGCAACCCAAAATTTAGCATGGGATACATTTTCATTCAAAAGGTCAGCAGGATAGGGTGGCATGTTATTATTTCTACGGGCATTAGCTCGACGAGGAGGCATATTCAATTGTCACTTAAGATCATGAGTTAAATGCATATATAGATACTGTAAGCAAAATAGATCATAAAAAAGAGATAATTTCCTAAGAACGTCCCGTAGCCTCTTGCTCATAAATATGGCATGCTTCACACCTATGATTAAGACTCTACGTAATGTGACTTTTCTGACTCTTTAGGACTCTTATAAACCTTAGGCTCTGATACCAAGTTTGTCACGCCTTGAAAATGGGTTCCAAGACATCACACGATGATCAAGACTATGAGTAGCCTTAATCTAACTCGTCAACCTTCTACTAAATCTGTAAGCTTATAATAGAGGAAATATAAGTATAACATCAAAACTAGAATGCAGAAATCTGTCTGAACTAACAGAGAATGTCTGAATATAATCTCTGAAAAATACTAAACTCAATAGTCTGAACAATCAATACTGAATAATCTGAATCATATCTAGCAGTCTGACAAACCTCTACTACTAATAACTAGAGAGTCACTGGAAAAACCCCCGGCTGGCCCAAACTGTTTGAATTATCTATACTAATAAATTGAAAAATTGAAAGACTAAGTCCTCAAACTATGAGGACTCACCAACTATCGGAATGTAGGTGGAGATGCTTGAAATCACTTACACTGCTAGAACTGAGCACCTGAACATACATTATGAGACAATGTAGCACATATACATATATGTGGATTAGTAGTTTAAGAATGTACTGAGTATATGGGGGTGAATGCATCAGTAAAGCAATGTCTCAATATTATCATAATTTGTAAATCAATGCATGCTAAATGTAGATGACTTACATAAGTTGGAATATTTGATAGCTGAGAATCATAATCATGAGTAGAAAATCATACTTCATAAATCTAGTGAGTCATAACATTTAGTTCTAAAAATCATACTAGTGTATTGTTTGTAAATTATGCTATCTAAGCGGAGAAAGAACTCACTTTTATTTCTAAAATCTGAAAGATAAAGTCTGTAGCTAATGTCTTTCTGTAAAATAAGATCTGAGTAATGTTGTGAGCCTTTACACTTAGTTTATAAAAACTGTTCTGTTATGATTATTCTTTTAGGATTACTCTTTTCTGCAGGGAGGTTCTTCTAACCGATATAAACCATGTAAGCTATCATGGAGTTCAACGTCTAGTTCCCTTATGGGAAAACCTCATATTGGGGAGAGGTGTCATACTGATCTTGGGTGTATTTATACGCCTAAGAACCATAAATTATCCATATTTTAGCTAAGTTTAGAGAACAAAGTGCCTAGTTTCTTGTGTTTTTACTCTACTTCTTTGTAATTGAGCTAACCGATGTGATTAACATGATTTCAGGTATTAATGAAGTAGATGAAGATATAATGGGACTATGGAATGTGGATGACATTTGACACAAGAGAGGGTAGCATTATGGACCAAATATGGTTCCTAGAAACTATGTCCAAGACTAGTTTGTCATTTCTAATTAGTTTAGGGACTTAAAAGGCAAATATGAAAGAAAAGATTATTAAAAGGCTTAATGCTGAATTTTTTATTAGAATTGATTATTCTGTATTATTTTGGATTAAAGAGTGGCATCTTAGCTTGAGGAGAGAGATAGAAATGTTTTCTCTCTTATTTTCACTATTCACACACGAAGATCATCTTCTAGTTTTTTATATGATGAATATATTTATGATGCTTTTCGTTTTATTCATGAGTAGCTAAGTTTATTAGTTAGGGTTATGGAAGTCTTGTAGCATACAACCTATTACTTTGGTTTTTGAATTCATTATGCATTGATGTGTTTACATCACACTCTCTTCGTTTATCTTGAATTCTCATGGTTGCAAACATAGAGAATATGCCTTAAAACACAACTTGTTCGAAAGAAAGGTTGATGTTCGGAAAAGAGAGTAGTGACAAGAAAATAGAATTTCCAACCCCTATTTCATATGTTAATGCTTTAGCAGGATTAACTACTTAGAGATTTCGTATTGTTTTTGGTAAACGCTTTTAAGTTGAGAGAACTAAAGTGAATTAGTCCTTGATGGTTAAGAAACACTAGGATTATGTTATTAAACACAATACGTTTCTCTATAAGCACGAAGCATGTATGAATTTGTAAATCCCATAGTTAGAAAGTATTGAAAACTACAAGGTGGACATAACCCTAGCTTGCTATTTCTCTGAACTTGAATACTACTACACGTATTTCATCTTGTTAAATTGAAATCATTAATTTATGAACTGAATCAAATTCCCCCTATTTATTTTATGGAAATAAATGATTAGAAGTCAACTAATCTGCATACAACATAATTAGCATCATATTCCCTGTGGGATTTGACCCTAACCTAGTTGGGTTATACATTTGTCAACGAATGCTTACTCTCTCATAAGAGAGGTGTAATTTGGGAGTATCACATACTTTTGCCAAGGAGTATAGCCTAATCCAAGTGATCACATCTGTATCTGTCATCCATATAGAAATGGGAATAATCTGATAATTTGACCTTATGTTGGCTCGTAATTCTGGGGCATGAGAACATACCCAACTCGGTGCTAAATACTACTCCCTTTAATCTGTATGCTCATTCTGTTGGAAATCCACTTTAAAATCTAGTATAATAGTTCAATGTGAAAATCAACTGTATGATTGCTAAGTTAAAATGTAATCTAAAACTGTAAATAAGATTTCTTATCTAAGCTGAGATTAAAAGATCAAATCTTTATAAAAAATCTAAAAATAATCTAGTCATAGGATGCTTATAGCACAATCAAACTTGAAATAGCAATATCCAATTAGGGCTTAGTGACCCATGCATCAAATTCATGTTAAAATATCATAATGTTCATGCTTGATAATGTAAATATTGATAATTCAACTAAAAATCTGGAATTTACTATAATACGCATGAAAATACAAAAATAGACATGCAATTAAACTTCTAAATCACTTGAAATCTCATAATCTTGCAAATAACAATAATGGGTATGAACCCTAATTTGAAACTTGTGTATATTCATATAAAATCATGTAAATTTGAAATCAAAAACTAGTTTTGGGCACAAGGATGAAAGAATATCCTTGTTCGGGGTATTTTGGGACCACAGAGGCAGAATACCTCTGTGATTTTGCCATGCCCCGGAGACTGGCTCTCCGCGATACACATCCTATCATGAGATTATTCTCCGCAATAGCCTTAGTACCACAGAGGCTGGTGTAATCCTGCAATTTTCATTAAATGGGTGAGGGGCATTTTGGTCTTTTCCCTTTTTCCTAAAAGCCCAATTGATGATTTAAAACCCAAGAGGCGCATTATTTGCCCCATTCTTCATTAGTTAATGATAATCAATCTCCTTCCATTCTCAAGAACATAAAATTACAAGATTCTTTCAAGAATTCACACATTCAAGGTCTAAATTCCAAGTTTTCTTTAAGAATTCAAGCAACTCAAGTATGTGGGGTATTCATCAATGGGTCCCTTCCGCCCATTGAGTCCCAAGAATCCCTTGTTTCTTTCAAGTATGAACCATTTCCCATCTTTTTAAGAAATTTCAATGTCAAGCATGAATTTACTAAATTCTCTCTTAATATTTTTGAATACAAACCATGACAATGTGTTTCCTATGTGAACTATGTCTTTATATGTATTTATAATTTCAGTCACCCATATCATGTTCAGTTGAAATCATGCTCAATTATAAATTTATACACTTAACCATGTGAGCATATTGTCCTTATAAGTAGAGCATCTTCCCATACCTATAATCATGGTTTTCATCAGTTATTGATATATAATTTGTTTTGAACTCTGAATCATGAATTTCTTGATAGTGTTTTTAAATGATGTTATTGTATGTAAAGTATTATTTAGTGCTGGAGGGTTATGAACACCCAATACGTAGATAGTCGTGCATATTTTAGATTTTCAAGTTACTAGTCATTCAGACCATGTTTGTATCATTATATTTAGATTATCATATTCATGCTGAGCACTTATCAGTACCGAATCATTTTAAATGAATAATAATACCAGTGTCATTCAGTTGGGAGTAACACTTAGCACCGAGTGAATGCGGGGATGACGGCTCCCCCGTCAGTTAGGCAGGAGTCGTTAGTAGCAGTTTTTAAGTTCCAGACCTATGACACCACCATAGATTATGAGGGGTCCTCTGTCAGTAGAGGAGTGACACCCAATCTGTAATACCCGTACCTATTCCTAGATAGAAATCATCTCAAGGATGCAAGTACTTACTTTGAAAAATAAATCTATTTTTGTACCCATGGTATTTTTGAGATTTCTACTATCTATCACATGGGAAATTGAGTTAGCTTTCTAACGATACCAATTTTGTCCAAATCCGACACCAGACGAGGAAGTTATGGATGTTTTACTCAGAATTGACCGAAACGCCCAAGTGTGACGTCCAAGTTGATGGACCGCCAAACAAGTGATGGACCACCACTTTGACCGTCACAGCCAAGGCAGTAGGTTCACGTTCTGGATAAGGATTGACGGATGAGTTGACGGACCATTAGATTTTTTGACAGACTGTCATCCAGGTCGTCCACTCTTATCTAATAAACCTCATTTCTGGTCCACGTATGACGGTCCAAATGACGGGCTGTTAAATTTCTGATAGGTTTTCAGTCGGGTTGTCACACACCACATTTAGTTTATTTCTAGGCCGTTTTAATAGAGGTATTTTGGTTACTTACCACTCGCCTATATATACCCAGATGAGTCCGAATTCAACCATTTTGCTTATTATTATTTTAGAAACAAAAACTAGGGTTTCTCTCTAAATTTAATGTCCAAAGAACAAGATCCAATCTTCTTCCAAAAAAAATCAAAGGATTTCAAATCCTTCAAGTTCAAAAAAATCAAGAACCTTGAGTCAGGTATGCGTAGTGTTCATCAATGGATCTATTTTGTTCATAAAGCTCAAGAACAGTGTTTTAAATATTATTTTGTAATTGTCTTGCTATGATATGAGCATGTACATGTTGATGATTGTTTTTTAAGTTTCAAGATGATATCTAAAGGTATTTTCATGAAGTATATGTGGTTGTTAGTTGAAACCCATGATCCTTATGTGGCTTAATATGGTAAAATTCATGAACACACTTAAGCTAAAATAATGCATGAAAAGTGTTTGATAATATGCCTAGGATGATAGAATTCATGTCCCATGATTTAATAGTGCTTAAATGACAAGTCCATGCTCTATGCTTTACGATTTCCCATGCATTCCACGTGAGTGATATGCATTGTTTTTGTGATATGGATTGACCATGATATTGAAGTTATGCAAGTATATACATATTGTATGAATTTCCCTTCCATGTATAAGATGTTGAGAACTATGCTTAGGGTGAAATCCCCTACTTATGATATTGTAAATTGTGGACTCTACTCTTGCGATCAAGTCAGTCATGGTGTCAGTTTCATTTCATCGAGCCATAGGGGTACTTGTACCCAAAAAATATAGCTGTGTGCCTAGAGGCATATCATGTTATCACGATAATCTCAGTCAAGCCATGATCTAGAGAACTCATTCGAGCATGTGACTCAAGAAACCTCAGAAATCTCATGATCTCAGTTAATTCATAGATAGTAGTACTATTCCATCAGTCAACGAAAGTCAGTTATTCAGTCCATGTACCGACAGTTAAATCACGTTCAGTCTCTTCAGATGGGAGTAGAAGTTCGCACCGAGTGAACCCAAGGATGGGAACTCACCTGCTAGTTTAGGGTGTGATTCTTAGTAATCATCCTTGTGTTCCAGAACTACGTAGCCACCGTAGGTTAAGACATCTTAACCTGTAGCTTAATCTATCAGTTTAAGGTTCCCATCATTCTCATTTTGAGTACCTGCCAGCTAAGGGTCACTGACAACTGTCCTTACCAGTAGCGCGGTATTGACACCCTTCCAGTCGGGGCAGAGATTGGAATCCAACTTAGATATATGCTCTATTGGGGCATGTCGGTCAAAACAACTACCTCCCACAGTTTTAGTGTCAGTCTCAGCAAAAGAACTCAGATAGTTCTTTAGATTTCAGTATTCCAGGACTGTCAGATACAGTCAATTCAGTTAAAGTACAAAACTCAGGTAGTTCCATCAGATTTAGGACTCTCACACAACCACCCATGTTATCATGACTCCAGTACTATTCATGTTAGATATCAGTAAACCATGTATTAGCGTACAGATCTAATTATTACATATTCACGATTCCAGTTACTATGTATGCATGTTTGCACTTTTACGTTCATATCAGTCAATCAGTTAGCATCGTTCATGCATGTAAACCCTTTTGCATTTAGCCTACCACACTCGTATACTCAGTACTCCCAGTTATACCGACATATTTATGCTATGGTGCTTTTTTTCACGTTACACCATAGTTTCACAGATACGAGCTCCAGATCAGCAGTAGCAGTAGCATTCTAATCGTAGAGTTGCAGTGAGTCCCCATCCATTTGAGGATGGTATTATTTATTTCATTTATTATTTCAGTTCAGCTTTGCTATAGAGGTACAAATATCAGTCATGGGTTAGCTTGTGGTCCTTCGAGGTCATAAGCATCGTCTGGCATTTCGGTTCAGAATATTGGGGCATTACAAACTTGGTATCGGAGCGTAAGGTTCAATAGAGTCCTAGGAAGTCTGAAAGCCGCATCTAGTAGAGTCTTATGCATGGGTGTGTTGCGCGCCACATTTATTTGCAAGAAGTTATAAGATATTTTAGGAACAGTTTCCTTTCTTTCAGTATTCATATCGTGTTAGTGGGAATAATCTCAAGTTAAACTCTCAGTCTAATCTGTTCTTCTCTTATTTCAGAATGTGCCTCCAACGAGAAGAAACCAACCAACTCCTCAGCCCGAAGATCCTTTGGGAAAACACGTTTCTCACACTTGGTACAAACAGTGAAAGTCCGAGAGGTTAGAGGATGCAGGTCCTACAGAGTGGGAGGAATTTATTATGACTTTTTTAGATAGATTCTTTCCCCTAGAGCTGAGGAAGGCAAAAGTTCTAGAGTTCATCAACCTCAGGCAGGAAAATCTGACGGTTAAGAAGTATTCTCTCAAATTTACTCAGCTAGCCAGATATGCCCCTTATGTGGTTGCAGGCAACAGGGCTAAGATGAGCAATTTTATGTCAGGGGTGAATGATAGCATGATAAATGAGTGTAGGTATGCGATGCTAAACAGTGATATGACTTTAGCCAGGCTCATGACTCATGCTCAACAAATATAGGAGTAAAAGATTAGGAATAGGGAGAGACATAACAAGAGAGCAAGGTCAGGCAGTTTTAGTTTTGCCCAACCTAAATTAGAAGAAGGAAATCGTTCGCAGTTTCGTCCTAAGCCATCAATTTTAGCTCCTTCCTCTGCCAGTGCCCCAATGCCAAAATTTAGAGATGGCAACAAAGATCGAGCACCAGGCTCTAAGTCTCAGGGCAGTGTCAGCAGTGCCCGAACTAATCTCCTGTGTCAGACTTGTGGTAAGAACCACAAGGGTACCTGTAGAGCTGGTAGCGATGTTTGTTTCGGTTGTGGCAAGCTAGGACACATGATTAGGGAATGTTCAAAGTCAGGTCTACAAGGTCAGCAGAATCGCTCCACAGCCCAGTCCAGTCACCCCAATCAATAGAGTGCCGCTTCCAGTGCTACTAGTGGGCAACACCCAAACATACTCTATGCTCTTCAAACCTGACAAGATTAGGAAATTCTCTTGATGTCGTTACTAGTACATTACAGATTTTCCATGTTCATGTTTATGCTTTGGTAGATCCAGGTGCATCCTTGTCTTTTATTACTCCATATATAGTAGGCGATTTCGAAATTAGTCCCAAAATTTTAGTAGAGCCCTTTTCAGTTTGTACCGCAGTAGGTAAAACCATCATAGCTTGGTGGGTATACAGGAACTGCCCGATTATGATATTTTAGAAAGCCACATCAGCAGATTTAGTCGAGTTAGAGATGACTGATTTTGATGTCATTCTCGGCATGGATTAGCTTTATTCCTGCTATGCCACAGTCGACTGCATAACCAGGGTAGTTCAGTTTCAATTCCCGAATGAGCCCATCCTAGAATAGAAGGGTAGTACTTCATCTTTCAAGGGTTAGCTTATTTCCTACCTTCAAGCAAAGAAAATGATTTCTAAGGGGTGTGTGTATTATCTTGTACATGTTAAAGATTCCAATTCTGAATCTTCTAGCTTTGAATCAGTCCCAATGGTTATTCAGATATTTTTCCTGAAGATCTTCCAAGCATTCCTCCCGAAAAGGAAATAGACTTCGGTATTGACCTTATTCTAGATACTCAGCCTATTTTTATTCATCCATACAGAATGGCACCAACAGAACTCAAGGAACTCAAAGATCAGTTGAAAGATCTCTTAGATAAGGGATTCATCAAGCCTAGTGTATCCCCATGGGGTGCACCAATCTTATTTGTGTGCAAGAAAGATGGTTCTCTCAGGATGTATATTGATTACCGTTAGCTCAACAAAGTTACGATCAAGAATAAGTATCCTCTTCCCAGAATAGATGACTTGTTTGACTAACTTCAGGGTGCCAGTTATTTCTCCAAGATAGACCTCAGATCAGGCTACCATCAGCTCAAAGTTAGAGAATGTGACATCCTAAAGACAGCATTTTGTACTCGGTATGGCCACTTCAAGTTTTTAGTTATGTCCTTTGGTCTTACTAATGCCCCAACCGCTTTTATGGACTTGATGAACTAGGTGCTCAAGCATTACTTGGACATGTTCGTCATAGTCTTTATAGATGATTTTCTGGTCGATTCCTGCACTGAGCGTGATAATTTAGACCATCTCAAAATTATTCTTTAGACACTCAGAGATCACCAGATATTCGTCAAATTCAGTAAGTACAAGTTTTGGCTAAGATCAGTAGCATTCCTTGGCCATATTATTTCCAATGATGGCATTAGAGTAGATTCTCAGAAGATTGAAGCGGTTAGAAACTGGCCTCGCCCTGTCTCTCTATCAGATATTAGGAGTTTTTTGGGATTTGCTAGCTATTACTGACGGTTTGTTGAAGAATTTTCTTCTATTGCATCCCCTATGTCTATATTGACTCAGAAGAAGGTCAAGTTTAAGTGGTCAGATTCTTGCAAGAAGAGTTTTTAGGAGTTGAAGACTCGACTCACCTCAGCCCTAATTCTAGCTCTTCCAGATGGTTCAAACGGTTTTGTAGTCTATTTTAATGCATCCAGAGTGGGCCTAGGTTGTGTCCTCATGCAGCATGGTAAGGTCGTAGCCTACGCCTCCAGACAGTTAAAGCCCGATGAGAAGAATTATTCTACTCTTGATCTTGAGTTAGCAACCGTAGTATTTGCCTTGAAGATTTGGAGGCATTATTTATACGGACTTCATATAGATGTCTTCACAGATCATAAGTCTCCAGTATGTCTTTTCTCAGAAAGATCTCAATCTTCATTAGAGAAGGTGGTTAGAGTTTTTAAAAGATTATGACATGAATGTCCTTTACCATCCGAGAAAGGTTAATGTTGTGGCCGGCGCTCTCAGTAGACTCTCCATGGGTAGTGTTTCTCAGGTTGAGGACAACAAAAAGAAGATAGCCCAGTAAATCAACCAGCTCGCCAGACTAGGTGTTCGCTTAGTCGATTCTTTGGAGGGTGGTGTATGTATTCAGAGTAGTTGAGAGTTATCTCTAGTTTCTGAGGTGAAAGAAAAGCAAGACAGGGATCCTAGCCTTGTCAATCTAAAAGTGTCAGTTTAGAATCAGAGAGTAGAGGTTTTCTCCTAAGAGGGAGATGGGGTTATTCATTGTCAGGGTCGTCTGAGTGTTCCAGGTATAGATGACTTAAAGAAGTGAATTCTTATAGAAGCGCATGGTGCACGATACTCTATTCATACAAGGGCTACTAAGATGTACCGCGACCTACGGGAAATCTATTGGTGGAGTGGGATGAAGAGAGATGTTGCAGAGTTTGTGGCTAGTGCTCTACATGTCAGCAAGTTAAGATAGAGCATCAGAAGCCTAGTGGACCCATGCAAGAGTTCACCATTCCTACTTGGAAGTGGGAAGAAGTGAACATGGACTTCATGATGGGTCTGCCTCAAACTCGTCATCAACACAATTCAGTTTGGGTTATTGTAGACAGGATGACCAAGTCAGCTCATTTCTTTCCAATTCATACCTCTTATTCAGCCGAGGATTACGCCAAATTCTATATTAGGGAGCTGGTCAGATTACACGGTGTTTCGTTATCTATTATTTTAGACAGAGGTACCCAGTTCACCTCTTACTTCTGGAAAGCATTCCAAAAGGGTCTTGGTACCCAAGTCCATCTCAGTACAACCTTTCATCCTCAGACAAATGGTCAAGAAGAAAGGACCATTCAGACTCTTGAAGATATGCTAAGGGCGTGTGCAATTGATTTTAATGGAAGTTGGGATGACCACTTGCCTTTGGTTGAGTTTGCATACAATAATAGCTATTATTCCAATATTAAAATGGCTCTATTCAAAGCTCTCTATGGCAGGAGGTGTAGATCTCCAATTGGTTAGTTTGAAGTTAGTGAGGCCTCAGTTATAGGTCCTGAATTGGTTTTCGACGTCTTAGAGAAATTTCAGTTGATCAAAGAGAGACTTCAGGCTGCTCAGAGCCGACAGAAGTCTTATGCTGATGTTCGTAGAAATGATCTCGAGTTAGAGGTTGATGACTATGTATATCTCAAGATCTCTCCCATGAAGGGAGTGAAGAGGTTCGATAAGAAAGGGAAACTCAGTCCCCGCTATGTCGGTCCCTTCAGGATTCTCAATCGTTTAGGCAAGGTAGCTTATGAGCTCAAATTGCCATTAGATTTAGCCTCAGTTCATCCGGTCTTCCATGTATCCTTGCTTAAGAAGTGCGTAGGTGACCCAACAGTTGTAGTCCCTATTCAGAGCATTGATGTTCAGAACAGTCTCTCTAATGAAGAGATTCCAGTCAAAATCTTAGACTATCAAACTCGTCGATTAAGGAACAAAGAGGTCCCTCTAGTTTAGGTTCTTTGGAAAAATTAGTCCGTCGAGGGAGATACTTGGGAAGATGAAGCAGATATGCATACCAAGTATCCTTACCTCTTCTTCGCCGATTCAGATAAAGCTCAAAGTAATAGTTCACCTTAAGCTTATTCAGTTTCATATTCATGTTCCCATTATAAATGTGGTATCTACTACCATTTCATACTCTGTCATGCATTCACATATCAGTT
Organism: Capsicum baccatum var. pendulum; assembly: GCA_030864225.1. NCBI lineage: Eukaryota > Viridiplantae > Streptophyta > Magnoliopsida > Solanales > Solanaceae > Capsicum > Capsicum baccatum. The sequence continues at coordinate 169,158,220 of CM061557.1, read as the reverse complement.
CAGTTATAAAATCATGCAACAATAATGCATTCTTGTCTTGAGAAACTTAGTTTATCAGAACACTCAGTCACACATTCATGTATCAGTTAGCCATGTATCAGATATGCATGAGTTCAGTATATTTAGCATATCAGTCATGAAGTCATGTCTTAGTCACTCATGTTTAGTTTATGTTCATTTATTATCTTCCTTCGTAGTTAGTCTTATTTGAGGATGAATGTTCTTAAGGGAGAGATATTATACTACCAGTGCTTATTCCTAGATAGAAATCATCCCAAGGATGCTAGTACTTTCTTTGAAATACAAATCTATTTTTGTACTTGTGGTATTTTTGAGATTTCTATTTTCTATCATGTGGGAAATTGAGTTAGCTTTCTAACGATACCAATTTTGTCCAAATCCGATACCAGACGAGGAAGTTATAGATGTTTTACTCAGAACTAACCAAAACGCCCAGGTGCGACGTCCAAGTTGATGGACCGCCAAACAAGTGACGAACCGCCACTTTGACCATCACAGCCAAGGTAGTAGGGCCACGTTCTGGATAAGGATTGATGGACGAGATGACAGACCGTTAGATTTTTTGACGGACCGTTATCTAGGCCGTCAACTCTTATCCAGTGAACCCCATTTCTGGTCCACGTATGATGGTCCAAATGACGGACCATCAAGTTTCTAACGGAAAGTCAGTTGGGTCATCACACACCATGTTCAGTTTATTTCTAGGCCATTTTAACAGTGGTATTTTGGTCACTTACCACTCGCCTATATATACCCAAATGAGTCCGAATTCAACCATTTTGCTCATTATTATTTTACGAACAAAAACTAGAGTTTCTCTCTTAATTTAATGTCCAAAGAACAAAACCCAATATTCTTAAAAAAATCAAAGGATTTCAAATCCTTCAAGTTCAAAAACATCAAGAACCTTGAGTCAGGTATGCGTAGTGTTCATCTATGGATCCATTTCGTTCATAGAGCTCAAGAACCGTGCTTTAAATATTATTTTGTGATTGTCTTCTTGTGATATGAGCATGTACATGTTGATGATTGTTAATTTAAGTTTCAAGATGATATCTAAAGGTGTTTTCATGAAGTATATGTGTTTGTTATTTGAAACCCATGATCCTTATGTGGCTTAATATAGTGAAATTCATGAACACACTTAAGCTAAAAGAATGCATGCAAAGTGTTTGATAATATGCCTAGGATAATAGAATTCATGTCCCATGATTTAATAGTGCTTAAATAACAAGTTCATGCTCTATGCTTTACGATTTCCCATGAATTCCATATGAGTGATATGCGTTGTTGTTGTGATATGGATTGACCATGATATTGATGCTATGCAAGTATATACATGTTGTATGAATTTTCCTTCCATGTATAAGATGTTGAGAACTATGGTTAGGGTAAAATTCCCTACTTATGATATTGTAAATTGTGGACTCTACTTTTACGATCAAGTCAGTCATGTGTGTCAGCTTCCTTCCATCGAATATTGGGGGTACTTGTACCTAAAAAATATAGCTGTGTGCCTAGAGCCATGTCATGTTATCACGATAATCTCAGTCAAGCCAGGATCTATAGAACTCAGTCGGGCATGTGACTCAAGAAACCTAAAAAATTTCATGATCTTAGTTAATTCTCAGATAGTAGTACTATTCCGTCAGTCAACGAAAGTCAGTTACTCAGTCCATGTACCGTCATTTAAATTACGTTCAGTTTCTTCAGATGGGAGTAGAAGTTAACATCGAGTGAACCCAAGGATAAGAACTCACCTGCTAGTTTAGGGTGTGATTCTTAGTAATCATCCTTGTGTTCCAGAACTACGTAGCCAGCGTAGGTTAAGACATCTTAACCTGTCAGATTAGGGTTAATGAGGTAGCTTAATCTGTCAGTTTAAGGTTCTCATCATTCTCATTTTAAGTACCTGCCAGCTAAGGGTCACTGACAACTGTCCTTACCAGTAGCGCGGTATTGACACCCTTCCAGTCGGGGAAGAGATTGGAACCCAACTTAGCTATATGCGTTATTGGGGCATGTCGGTCAAATAACTACCTCCCATAGTTTTAGTCTTAGTCTCAGCAAAAGAACTCAGATAGTTCTTTAGATTTCAGAATTCCAAGACTGTCAGATACAGTCAATTCAGTTACAGTACAAAACTCAGGTAGTTCCATCAGATTTAGGACTCTCACACAACCACCCATGTTATCATGACTCCAGTAATATTCATGTTAGATATCAGTAAACCATGTATTAGCGTACAGACCTAATTATCACGTATTCACGATTCCAGTTACTATGTATGCATGTTTGCACTTTTACGTTCATATCAGTCAGTCAGTTAGCATCGTTCATGCATGTAAACCCTTTTGCATTTAGCCTACCACACTCGTATACTCAGTACTCCCAATTGTACCGACATATTTGTGCTATGGTGCTTTCTTTCACGTTACATCATAGTTTCACAGATACGAGCTCCAGATCAGCAGTAGCAGTAGCATTCCAGTCGCAGAGTTACAGTGAGTCCTTATCCATTTGAGGACGATATTAGTTATTTCATTTATTATTTCAGTTCAGATTTTCTAGACGTAGTTAGTTGGAGACATGTTCCTTCAACTCCTTATTCAGACAGTATTTAGAGGCTTTTAGATTTAGTTCAGATTTCAGTTATTATGGGTATTCGTTACCCCATATGGATGTTATGATTTGTTAGATATTTTATTCAGTTGAACCTTATGGCCTATTGTTCATGTTTTCCACATTATTACATCATTTATTCCAGTATAAAGGTACAGATATTAGTCATGGGTTAACTTGTGGTCCTTCAGGGTCATAAGCACCGTGTCACATTTCGGTTTAGAAAATCGAGGCATTATACAATCCTTTGGGACAACAGCTTTGTGGATCTAAATCATCCGCCATGTATTGGTATCCCTGGCAAGGTACCAACACCCTTCCAACTAAAGTTACAGGTTGGACCCCAATTTGCTCAGATTAAGGCATGTCGGTTGTAGTTAGCTCCCACAGTCTCGGTTCAGTATTCCGACCATATCAGATCAAGATTGGATGACTAAATATTCAGTTTATCAGTTCTTCAGTTATTCAGATTTTCAGATTATTACAACACATGTTTTACTTGGTCTTGCATTCATTTCACATTTGTTCATGTATTTAAGCTCAGTACTTATATGTACCTCAGTTGTCCCTATCTCATGTACCAGTACATTCAAAGTACTGATCGCATACTCTCTTTTGTGCTATATTGTCTTATAACATAGGTTCAGACGCTTAGTTCCCTGATCACCTTTAGTTAGATCAGTACCACTCAGCAACAGTTATGGTGAGTCCTTATCCTTCAAGGACACATTAGTTGCAGTTATTTTCAGTACTTTCTTTATTTTAGTCAGTTGGAGGTTTGTCCTATCAACTCTTCATGTTTTAGAGGCTTTCAGATAGTCAGACTTGTTTTTAGTTTTTATCAGTAGTTCAGACATGTTGGGTATCGTTTCAGCATTTTATCTTAATAGTATTTCTATCAGATTAGCTTCCGCATATGGTGCTTTATTATTATTTTATTCAGTGCTCACTGCAGGTACCAGATCATGGGTTAGCTTGGGGTCACTTGTGACCTTAAACACCGTATTACGACTAAGAGATAGCCTTGAATTGTGACAAAATTTCACCTCGACCCCACCTGACCCTAACCCAACTCGAGGTGAAGGTTAGATCCTGGCTTGAGGTTGGGTTTTCGATCTCAACTAGGGATAGGATTAGGGTTAGGTCCTTACTTAGCATCGAACCTAGGGTTGAGGTTAGGTTAATTTCCAAGTTTCGAGTTAGGGTTATATTAGCATCAGATCAAGGATCAAGTTCTGAGTTAAGACCAAGGTTAGGGTCGAGGGTCAAAGGCATGTATCGAGTCGATGTGAGGTTCAGGTCTGGTCTCGAATTGAGATTAGGAGAGAGGTCTGAGTCCATGTTAAAGGGTGGGGTCCGAGCTTGATGTCATTGTATTTGTCTAGATTATATCTAAAATGCTATTGGCACAATAGTTTCTCCTTAAATATCAAATAAAAAATAAAATAAGAAAGACGCTTCTTTCCAAAAAAAAAGAAAATATTTGTTAGGAAACAGTTTTCTTCATACGAAACACACCCTTAATTTATTCAATACTAGTATGAATATAAGAATGATCTTTTAAAGATTTGTTTAATAAAAGATATTAGTTTTTGAGTGTACACGTATACAAGTTAATTCAGTAGATCGCTTAATTATAAATATAGATATTTGAACTGAGAACTAATTCATTATAATTGAGGAAAATCAAATCTTGAATTATACATTTATAAGAAGAATGTATTGACATAAAATTGGACATCACCACTGTATCAAGTTTTTTCTAGCGAGTCATACTCCTGGTGTTAACATTTTATTTAAAATCTAGAAATAGGAAAAATGATTAAAGTACTCAAAATATTTGTGGTCGCATACTCACAAATCTTACAAAAGAATTAGAAAATGACTAATGTATAAAAGAATTAGAAAATGACTAATGTATAAAAGAATTTTACAAATCTTATCATGTCTTACACTTATTTAGAAACTCACCAATCTTTTGTTGCTTTTCTCTTTTTTTTTTTTATTCCTATTATATAGAAGCAGTGGTTCCGACATGCCTGCTACAACAGACTGCTTGCTTCGTGATTTTTACTATATCATTAGAAGCAGTGATTTCGACATGCCTGCTTCAGCAGATTATTTACTCTGTGATTTTACTATATCATCCCTGATTAATTATTATAAATTATTTATATATTAAAAATAAATAATAGTTAATTAAAAAATAAAATAGATATTTATGATATGTCCGCTTCAATCGTAATTTTACTATATCACCCTAATTAATTATTATAAATTATTTATATATTAATAATTTTATAATATTCAATCCGTGATTTTACTATATCACCACCTAATTAATTATTATAAGTCATTTATATATTAAAAAATAATAATATTTAATTTAAAAAATTATTTAACATTATGACATGTCTGCTTCAACTGCTTCAACCGTGATTTTACTATACCACCCCTAATTAATTATTATAGTTATTTATGTATTAAAAAATTAATAATATTTAATTAAAAAAAGATAAGATGGACATTTATGACATTTCTACTTCAATTGTTGCTTCAATCATAGTTTTTACTAAATATTACTCTAATTAATTATTATACATCATTTAAGTATTAAAAAATTAATAATAATCAATAAAAAGGTAAAATAAATATAAAAATGATAAATTAACTCTTGACGTCTTATATGAGGTCCACTTAAATTTTATTAACCAGCATTTTCTAGTAATTTTGCTATGTCACTTTTAATTAGTTGTTGTAAGTCATTAAAGACATTTATGCTTCGTTGCTTCAATCATTATTTTATTATATCACCCTAATTAATTATTATAGTCATCTAAGCATTGTACCGCTTAAATTAGAGTAGAAAAAATATTATAAATCACAATAATTAAAAATTTAAATTATTTAAAAATATAATTGGCTATCGACGACACAAACTTTGAACAAGGAGAGTAACATATATTATTCAAAAATTACATAAAAAATTATAAATTACAATATTTAACAACTAAAATATCTAAAAACAACTTAATCTGTTATATATTTCAAAAAAATAGCTAAAAATACTATAAATAACAATAATTAACAACTTAAAAATTTTTAAAAAGATAAAATATTTGGTTAGCTCTCAAAATTATATTAATGTCACTTAAATTGGAATAGAATAAAAGTATTATAAATTACAATAATTAAAAAACTTAAATTATTTTTAAAATATAATTGACTATCAATGCAACAAAATTTTGAATAAGAAAAATAATATATATTATTTAAAAATTACATAAAAAATATTATAAATTACAATAGTTAACAGATTAAATTATCTAAAGTACAAATTAAAAGTATGATTGATTATCTAAATTCTATTTATGTCACATAAATTGAAATTAAAAAATAACATATATTGAACCTGTACTAGATCCCGAATGAATCTTAGAATGTATATGCAATTCTTTTTTTTTTGTTAAAAAAATTATTTGAATATATCAAGATTGAAAAGATAAGTTCTAATACAGCATATCAAACAGTGTATAAAAACTAATGTTAGCATAAATAATATCAGTATTACTAATACAAACATTACTAATACATTCTATTCAAAATTATTTTTATACACTCTAACAAACGACTCCTACGTTTCAATGGAAGGAACATATACAAAAGCAAAATTCGATAAAATATTTACAGAAGTATATTTTATCTTGTTTTCAAAGTCAAATAACTTAAATTAATATGACAGATGGTTACTTATAGTTTTCTTTTTTCTTATTATAATTTTCAAAACACTTAAAATTTAAATTTAAAATATCAATTTAATTTAACTTTAAAGAACAAGTTGATAAATAAAAGAGGAGGAAAAATGAAAGAAAAAGATGTTTATGTCGTCTTAATACAATGCAATTTTGGGTTATTAATTGCAATTCACATGTAATGTAATATGCAATGACTATATAACCCTTTATCTTTTTCAACAATTAATCTCTATTTTATATAACAAGTGTCAAGTCTTATGTAACAATTTTAATCTCATATTTTATATTTTATACTTAATGTAACAAATCTCAGTCATATGGTTAAAGATCTAAACTTCAAAATACATTGAATTTTATTATTTATATAAGTAAGTTATACATAATTATTTTGTGAAATAATTTGGCTCCATGAAAAATACTATCAAGTAATTAGTATGTTTTGTGTATTCATATTTTATAATTTATAATTAAAATTGACACCAATCTAATTATTGTACATAATCAAAATATCTTACTGTAGGGCCTATACTGACACGGCTCATGCTCCTTTAGTTTATGAAAAAAATGAATGATACAAAACCCATTAGTTAATTGGTAAAAATATCTCATTTTAGCCTCCTTTAACCAAACATAAGCATAAAAATTTAAAAGTTAATTAACTAAGATGTAGATATTTTTCTTGTTACAGAAGCCATCTATATGGGGTAAAAATTATACTCCCTTCGTTTAAAAAAGAATAATCTACTTTGACTTAACACAAAGTTTAAGAAAATAAAGAAGACTTTTGAATCTTATGGCCTTAAATTAAAGTTGTGTCAAATATACCAAAATGCCCTTTAATCTTGTGGCCCTAAACATGACATGTGAAAAGTTGAAATTAAAGTATTGCCAAAAAAAAAGAAAGGGGTCATTCTTTTTTAAACGGACCGAAAAAAAAGTAGGTCATTTTTTTTTAAACGGAGTACTAAACATGTGAATGAATCAAGGGTGATGGCAAGCACGATAAATTAGATGGTAAAAAAAAGAAGACAATCTGGTGCACTAAAGCTTCCGCTATGCTCAAGGTTTGTGGAAGGGCTCCACCACAAGAGTATTGTACGCAACTTTACCTAGCATTTCTAACAGAGATTGTTTCCAAAGCTTGAACCTATGGCCTGGTAGGATAGATTGGATATGACTTATGAAAAAACAATATCAGAATTAATGCCTAGACATGGCTAGAGAAAGGTTGGTCTTGTTTGTCAAAGATCTGAAATCATGAAGATTCGAGACCATATCATTAACTCATCTAGATCCTGATTCATGAGAGTGAAAATAAGCAAGTAACTGGTCAGGATAAACCCAGAAGTTCAACAACTCTTGAGGAATTCAAAATTCTCTACATCCGATAACAGAATGTAACATGCTGACATGAGTCATTATGGGGGTGAGTTCACGCAATACATTTTCTAGAATTTAGCTTTAAAAATATCTTTATCCCATATTTGTGCCCCATCACAATTTTACTACTGACAACTGATTACTTCTAAAAACCAAGTGCTCTCAAGCTCTTGAATATTGTTTCTTCTTTGTTTTCGATGATATTGCTGGACATCTACACCGAGGACATGCTTAATTATTTTTTTAATTTTCATATTATCAATTGATTCATTATTATTCTCTTTCATCAGATATAATAAGCAAATTAGTGTTAATTATTTCATTATTTGGCATCTCAGTTTGTATGTCTTAAGACAACGTTAATATTTTTTAACTGTCCTAATTTAAGAGTAAATAGTTTGACATCCACCGTGGGATAGGATAATTAAAGTATTGTTTTGACTCGCTAGTAATTTTTGCTTCAATTTATTTTGCAAGATAATTCCTCAACTATGTCTCGTGCTATACATGATGCTCAGTTGAACGACAACTAAGATAATGTCGGACTACCCCTTAATGGAGAGGTACGTGAGCCACCTGGTTTTAGAAGAGAATTATTAGCTGACGACCAAACTTTGAATGATCTCGGGGACCAGACCCTTGTACATAAGATGGATATAATCATTATTTAAGTAAAAGAAGCCTCACTTGTGATGATATAAAGGATTATGAAGGTGTCTTTTTTGATCAAGGGAATAACTCATAACATGGGAGCAGACATGGCCGACCTGGTCGCTCTCTAAATACCCACAAAGTTGAAGGAGAAGTTTAGATCTCGAGATCATGCTTGGCTTCACAACATAAACAGATGATGACCCAACTTTAGCAAGTGGTAACAATTGCTTCTAATAATGTCAAATTGAGAACTCCCATGCTTCCCAATGTAACTGTGGTTCAGGAAACTCCACGTAAAAATCAGAAGCTTCCGAACTTAAGTAATGATGGATGTGGGGGTAGGTAAGGAAAAATAAATCTATCTAGGACGAAATTCATAAAGTATATCGAGGGGATTCATTCTTGATAGATCAGATCCTAGGGGCCCACTAATTTTAAAACAGGACCAAATTTTAAAAAGTATTCTCTATAGTTGTACAAGCCAAATACAACAGCAATGTTATTCCTCAACTAGTCATTTTGGCAAAACGCATAAGAATAATGTAAAATATGATATATTAGTAATATTTTTTTTAGTATTAATATTTGTATTAGCTATATTTGCATTAATTATATTTGTATTTTTCTTATACAGTATATGATTTGATGTATTAAAAATAACATGAATTACATAATTTCTAAATTTTTTTTTTTAACAGAAATACCCTCCATATATATGTTGGAAAGGATGAGAATATTTTTTGAGGGGAGTGTCTTTAATTATATTAATGCATGAATTGGATCTATTGAATTGCTAATTTCATAAATTTTGAAGTATTAGTAATATACATCTCAATACATAATAAAATACATAATTAACGCAAGCGTTAGTTATACATAGGATTAAAAAATACCAAACAAGATATTAATAATATTCATTAAACTAATACATGCATTAACTTTTCAATACACTCTACCAAACTACTCCCAAGAGGTTCAGATGTCAAATATCCCTAAATATGATGGTACAACAGATCCATAGAATCACATAATTGCTTACACTGCCAGAGTCAGCGGAAATGACCTTGCACCAAACGTGATCAAGAAATTTGGTAAAGCACTGACTAAGGGAGCTTTAACTTGGAATTCTCACCTATCTAAAAATTCTATTAATTCTTTATTATGATTGATGATGCCTTCATGAAAGCTCACCATGGATCCTCGAAGGTGGAAAATCGTGAGGACATCTTCATGATGAGGCAAGATAGCACAGAGCTACTTTGGGATTTTATGTCATAATTCCAAAAAGAAAGAATAATGTTACCCTCGATACTTGATGAATGGGTAGTGTTGAATTCTTTCACACACAAGTACTCATGACTGTATAAGTAATAAAGGTTATAAGTTTGAATATCATACTCATCGGAATTTGACAAATTAAAGCTCTATTTTGAATTCTTACTTTAACTATTCAGTAGGTGGCAAGTAATAGAGAATGTTGAGTTCTAATGTAGAAACAACAATTGTAAATAAACTAGATAAAAACCTGTTTTGTGATTTAGTTGTGGAAAAGATCTAGGGTTGTGGTATTTTGATAGTTCAATTGAGCTACCCAATCATACGCCTAATTTAAATTTCCTGATTACTAGTTGCAGATTAATTTTATATATACTGAACATTTTACCAACAACTGTAAGCTTAATTACTCGACTACTCCTAACACATATTTATATGATAATTGGTCTATAGTAAAGTATATGTGATTTCTCTTCTATATCAACAAAGCTAGGCCATAGGGTATGTTTCTATGCTCAGTAGTGAATTGATTCTCTTTTCCTATAGGGTTCGTGAATTAGACCTATTTTCTCGTGTACACATGTAGTTTGAATTTTTAAGCCCAACAAATAAACCCTAGATATTATTCATAAGGTGATTAAATAAGTGAATAATTCAAATAAAAAAGAAATAAATAACTCGATAGATGGAAATGAAGATAACCAATATAATATTCAAACTAAAATTTCCATGTTCAACAAAAATCCTAGAAACTAAAAGGATTAGCTACTCATAAATCTCTTTAAAAGAAGAGATTTCATGAATTTACAGGAAAATAATAAAAATAAAATAAAGAAAGTAACATAGGCCCTGTTCTTGAGCTTTACCCTAGCCTTTGTATTCTCTAAATCATATGTGTGTCATAAAAAATATGTGAAAAGAATAATAGAGTTTAGAAATCCTTGGGACTTTAAAAATCCATTTCAAATTGGGATATGAAACCTCCCGCTTGCACCACTACCAAAAATCAAGGCAGTGGCGCAAAAGACAATGAAAATTCTAGAGAACAAGCAAAATTTGTGCTACTACAGAGAGTAAGGTTGTGACAAAAGTCCACTATTGAGAAACTTTTACAGACTAAGTTAAATTTGTGCCACTACTCCAAATCAAGGGAGTGGAGCAAGTCTTCAACACTATGGCCATTTTTTGCTCCTTTTGCGATGTTTTGTAATGTTGATCCTTCCTTAGTTCCTTTTTGATCCCTTGTTGCTCTTTTTCTTCCTGGTTAAGCTTCAAATACCTTAAGACACTCCTACATGAACAAAACACCAAACACAAGTGTCATTCACATTATTTAAGCTCAAAATGATTTGATAAAGAGAAATATTGGGCAAATAACAATAAAATAACATGAAGTTTAGCCTCAGATTAGGCTACAATTGCTTTATCCCATAGTCCTAACCTATGTAGATTAATTTTTTTTAGGGAAATTGAAGAAAAATCATAGTAATTTTCAACCAAAATGTGGAATTATATTTATAATCAGGTACTGCAGTTTTATTTGCAAGCAAAAGTTAGAGTCGGTTCTAGATAGACGTAAGAATGTTCCAAATATTAACTGAATACCTCCTAAGAGTTTTTTGAACCTTACCCATCATCATTATAACTGAAGATTAATAGGAAATCAGAAATAGGCTAAAAGTAATTTTGGAATATTGAATAAAGAGATGGAAGGATCCACCTCAATAAAGGACATAGATGCTTTAAGGCTTTCTAAATAGAGTTTTAATATCGACCCGTGCATTTGGTAGTAACCATGGAAAATATTAAAGAAAATAAATAGACAAAGGAAATATAGAATTATCCTAGTAAAAGGAATCCCAATTTGTGGTGCACGTTCCATAAGAAAAAAGTACATCTAACTTATGATTGCAACACCTTTATGTATAGATACTCAAGAGATTACTCTGGGATGCTGATCCATTAGGATAACTGCACCAAAATTTTGAGGTTGCGACTAATTAACCCCGATTCGTACTACATCGACTTTATCTTATCTATGTTGTTTTTCTTATATTGAGATATTTGGAATCTCAGTTGTATTTTTCCACTCATAGAGGTTTGTACTATAAAATCCCTCAAAATTTCAATGATTTTATTTTTGACCCTCCCGCATTCGTAATGTTAATTTTTGACTTGAGTTATATTTAGGAAAGTTAAAGGGTAATTTAGAAAAGTTTCAAAATTTACAGAAGGGTTTCAGGGTTATTTTGAGACCCCGAGGCAGTGAGGGTTCGCTATAGTAGCATGCCATAGAGATTAGCCTCCGCGATATTGGCGTGGCATGGAGGCTACCCTCCGCGATAACAACGTGCCATGCTGATTTTTTAATTTCATTCAGTTTTTGTTTTTCCACTTAGGATGAGGGGATTTTGATTTTTTTTTACCTCTTATACGACCTATAAATATAAAATAACCCCATTTCCTTTAGTTTTCAATGATTAAATCATTCTTTTTCTCTCTCAAACTCAAAACCCAAGAACATTCAAGAGTTTCACAGTAAATTCATCATCTGGGCTTCAAACTTTGAATTGACTTAAATTTTTTATGTATTTCACTCATGTATCTCATTTTCAAACTTTAATTTTACATTATGGAACTTATTTAATCATTATCTATGTGTTTTAAATTGATGGATTTGAAATTGGGTTGAAGGGTTTTGATTGGTATCACTTGAACTACTTTTCTCAGGAATTAAATTGTGATTTATGCTTTAAATTTATATTTTTTGGACTTATTGTGTGCATTGTTATGGGAATTGGAATGGAGAACATGGTTTTTTCCAAATTGATGACTTTTGATTTGGTAATAGCACTAACCACAACCTACTTTGTTAATTTGTTTTTTGAACATGGATAATTGCATAATTCAACTTATTATGAAACTATAGCATTGTATTAATGGATAATTGGTTAAAATAGATTTAAAAGGGCCTTGGTGGCCATGGATTGGATTTTAAATGGAACTTGAGAGTTAATTTAGTTAAATAGTTTTGGTTTGGCATAGTTGGATTATCATGCAAGCATAATTGGTATGACGATATCAAGTGGTAAATGCCTTAATATAAGACTCCTGGATTAAGGTTAGGATTAAGTGCAGACCATTTTAAATTAGGCTTAAAAAAATTGTGTAGCTTACCATGAAGGTGTAGTCCTAGGGAAACTAATATTGGACATCACATTTTCGACGTGGGGATCTATATAATCATGTGCTTGGTTCACACACTATATTTTGGAATAGCTAGAGCCTTGGTGTCTTTAGTCCTTTCTTCAGATTCCTTGGTTCGTGTGGCTAACATGCACTGAGGCCCTTTCAGCAGGGGGAGATGAACCCATATAGCCTGTGGGTGTCTTTAGGATGAAACAAGCGACATAGTTCAGGTTAATGGTTTAAACCCTCATGTTCACGACCCCTGTCCCTATTTTGACATCCTATATATGTATATATTATTGTTATGCACTTGGTTTTAACCTGTTTATGGCATTGGCATTATTTATCACTTTTCCTAAGTTACATGCCAGTGCTTATCCCACAAACTATCCCTGAACGCTATATCATTTCATAATATAGGGTTTAAAGGGTTTTCTATTGCTTCTATGCAACATTTGGTGGCTGAGTACTTCTATGGATTCGCTGTGGTGAGCTTCCATCTTTCGGAAGGGTCATTTCACTAGTTTCATTACTGTTTTAGTATTTTGGATTTTTTTGGTCATAGTCGGTGAAATGTCCCAACTAAAATGGTATTTTGATTTTAGAGGCTTTTGAGGACAAATGTGGGTTGGATTTAACTCTTAGAACTTTTATTTGACTTATTTATCTTTTATTACTATCTTGATTAGCTTTCATTGTGTTCTGGATATTAGGCTAAGGGGGTGGTCTCCAACTCATGGTGGGCTTGAGATACCCATCATGACTATTCCCTAGTTTGGGTCGTGACAAACTGGTATATGAGCATGGTTCTGGATCTTTGGTTGTCCACAAAGCCGTGTCGAGTATAGGCCCTTTTATAGGTGTGTAGGGGGCCACACTTATAAAGGGGAGGCTACAAGACATTTAGGAATATTTCCTTTCTTGTGTTCTATTTCGGGTTATAGAGTCTAGTTGTCTTGAAAATTATCTAACTCTTAGCTTACTCGCATTTCAGATCATGCCTCTCCTAAGATCTAAGTTCGTAGAAACTTTGCTGGATCCTCTGTCCTACCTGAGGAAAATTTGGAGGAAATTTACCCTGTTTATGGAGTGCTGACCCGATCTAGGGTCCCTACTCCTGATTGTATTGCTTCACGTAGAGCTACTAATGACGTATAAACAACTCCTCTCGTATAATAAATACGATCACTGACAAAATATAGTAACCCAACAAAGGTTGGGTTTGAATCCTAAGGAAACACGTGGAATTGTGAATCTCAACAGTTGTAGTCAATGGGCAGAACAAGAAAAGTAAACAGGGTTTTTTATGTAGTAATCTCGAGCAAGTAACTATATCTACTTCGATTATAATCAGTGTAGGTGAACACCAGGATTGTGTCCCTCTGGCTTCTCAACTCCATAGCTTATCGTGCTTTGTTGAACCAACCCGATATGTTACATGCAGAATCAATAAGTTATGTACCTTCTACAGTCTTTTTTGGATGAGTAGAAGGATTTCACCTTTTACCTTTTGAGTCTCAGGTTGTCTCCTTACTAACTCTTATCTTGATCCTAGTTAACTATTACCTTTTGAGTCTCTAGTTATTAGATGAAATCTAACTATCTTACTAAGGTAGAACCTAGAAGCGTGGATCGACAGTTAAACTCCAAATTACTATTGTCTTTATCTTTTCCTAGTTTCTCCTCTTCCTTTGGAGTAAGTAGTAATATCTATGCGGGATCCTAACATGTGCACCCATTAACAAAACTATTAGAATGAAGATAAATGAATACATGAATGGGTATCGGTTCAGAACAACAACAACACTTCCCCTATTTCGTCAATCCGCTAGGGTTTCTACAACCCTAGCTATGGGCTTTAGTCGCTCATACTTATGAATAAATCAATAACATTCATAATCGAAAGCATAGATGAAATCACAATGATAAGAAGTGTAAAAACTCACAACCAATCAACTGAAGTCAATACAAAAGAACCCAAGATCAAAATCGAATCTTAAAATCAAAATATGTTTGTGAGTATCAAAAGTGCGTAACTCCTACTAAAAAAACACATAAAGAGTATTTATAGTACATGAGAAAACCCTAAAACCAAAGACCGAACAAAATAGAAGAAAACAGGATTGGTGGCCACATGTGGTATGTACTTGCGCCTTGACGCTCAACATAGGTAGTACCTATGGTCAGCAGGGTGAGTGCAGGTACCGGATGAAAAAATCCTGTAAGTCAGCTCTTAGGATCTTGGACTTTTGGTATTTGCTTTGCCTACTTGCGGTTTGTAGGTCCTACATGTGATCTGTAGGTTGACTTAGTAAGTGATGAGAGTCATCTTTTTAGTTCTTCTTTAATTCTTGAACATGCTTTGATCACGAACAACCAGAAAAGTGTCTCAAACATCCATAATTGCTCCAAACAGTAGCCAAAAATACCCTTTTCACCTTTTTCATGAACTTAGCATCCAAAATATGATTTCCTGCAAAACATACCCAAAAAGCATCATATCTAACAAAATAACCTCAAAACTTGTATATTTTTCTTGTTTTAAGCATCGAAATGGCTATATTTCTATAGCACATCAGTTTCATTGATCCCTACTAATCCTCTCTAAGCTTCTCAGGCTGGTGATACCTATGATTAGCCACCTCAGGGAGATATCTCTAATACAGAGTTTTGCTAGTCTATTTATATGCTTACTCAATTGGTGGCCTCGAAATCTTATTAATATAATCGTGTTGGTTCTGTTGCTTATTTATCTGAGGTCACTCGGGTTAACCAGTTTTTGAGGTTGAATCCCCCAACCTTTACAGGCTCTAAGGTTGAGGAGGATCCTCAGGAGTTCGTTGATGAGATGGAGAAAATTTTTAAGGTGATGCATGCTATTGATTCTGAAGGTGTAGAGTTTGCTGCATATTAATTAAAAGATATAACTTATCATTGGTATGAGAATGGGAAGCAATGAGGGGTGATAATATGGAATAGGCAGTGTGGGATAAGTTTTTGGATACTATCTTGATCACTTCTTTCCTCGGGAGTTGAGGGAAGCTAAAACAGAAGAGTTTGTGAACTTGAAGTAGGGGAAGATGAGTGTGAAAGAGTATGCTTTGAAATTTTAGTATTTGCCCGTTATACTCCGGAGTCAGTGGCTAACATGAGGTCCAAAATGAGAAAGTTTGCTTCTGGGTTATCCCATGATTTGGTATTGGAGTGCAAGACTCTGATGTTGAACAATGATATGGACATCTCCAGGTTGGTGGTTTGTATACAATAGGTAAATAATGAGAAAAAAAAGTAGGTAGACATGGGAGAGAGGCAAAACAAGAAGTTTAAATATATTCAGAGCAAGGTGTAGGCCAGCAAAATAGTGGAAGAGATGGTAGACAGAGGACTAAGTAGAAAAATTAGGGAAATTCTTATTCGACGGCTAGTTGTCCTTATCCTAAGACTTTTGGTGATAGTCGTTTTTAGACTAGTAGTGGTCGTAATACACAGGGTGACCAATCTCGGGTTAGTGGAACTCAATCAGCCTCACTCTATCCTTCTTGTTATTTTTGTGGACAGCTACATCGTGGATATTGTGAGGAGGAGAAGAACTTGTTTTTTAATTGTGGTCAGCCTGATCATCAGCAAAGAAACTGTCCTATAGCTAAAGTTGCCACTGGATCTAATAAAGTTTTGGTTGCCACCTTTTCAACTCCGATACCTAGGGGCGTTACTTCTGGTAGTGGCACTGGCCAGAATCATCTCTATGCTATTGCTACTCTCTAGGAATTTGAAGCATCCCCTAATATTGTTATTGGTATATTACAACACTTCTCTCGTGATTTCTATTGTTTGCTTGATTCAGGTTTTACCCTATCCTATGTGACCCTTTATATGGCCGTACACTTTGGTTTTGGTCCTAAAAATATTTTCAACCCATTTTCTATTTCTACACTGGTGGGTGATTCTATTGTTGATCGAAAAATCCTATAGAGGTTGTGTGGTGTCCATATTTCATAGAGAGACATTGGTGGATTTGGTAGAGCTTGATATAGTGGATTTTTATCTGACCTTGGGGATGGATTGACTCCTTTCGTGCTATGCTTTTTTGGATTGTAGGACTCAAAAGGTCAGTTTTAAATTTCCTAATGAACACGGGATTGAATGCGAGGGGAGTTCCTTAGTGCCCAAGAGGAGGTTTATTTCCTATCTTAGAGCCCAAAAATTGATTTCCAAAGGGTGTCTATATCATCTAGTTCGAGTTAAGGATTCTAATTCTAAAAATCCTTTGTTGCAATCTATTACTGTGGTTAATGAGTTTCTTAAAGTTTTTTCTTGATGATTTTCCTGGGATTCCTCCCGATAGAGAAATAGATTTTGGAATTGATCTTCTATCGAATACCCATTCCATTTCCATTCCTCTTTATAGGATAGCTCCTACTGAATTAAAGGAGATGAAAGAGCAATTAAAGGATTTTTTTGATAAGGGTTTCATTCGTCCTAGTGTTTCTCCACGGGGTACGTCTGTACATTTTGTGTGAAAGAAGGATAAGTCTCTTCAGATGTGTATAGACTATCGTTAGCTGAATAAGTTTACTGTGAAGAATAAGTATCCTCTTCCTAGGATTGATGATCTTTTTGACTAGCTTCAGGGTTCTGGGTGTTTCTCTAAGATTGATCTTCGTTCGAAATATCATTAGTTGAAAATTTTGGAGGTTAATATTCCCAAGATTACTTTTCAAACTCGGTATGGTCATTATGAGTATTTGGTGACTCCGTTGTGAGACCTTGGTTAATAGGTGGTGACTTTAATGAAATTTGTAATTTTAGAGAAAAATTTGGTAGCTTACCTTTAAGTTTCTCTAGAGCATATAGGTTTTCTAAGTGCCTAAACTACTTCCATATGGTTGACCTGGGTTTCTCTGGCAGTAAATACACGTGGTTAAACTTGTGTAGGAATGACAAAATTATCCTAGAACGCCTTGATAGATGTGTTGCGAACAATGACTGGATTCAGTTATTCCCAAAAGCTTCGTCCAGACACGTTCCACACACTCACTCTGATCACTGCCCTTTACTTCTTCAACTAACCACCCCATTAGCTATACCTCATAAGCCATTTAGAATAGAGACCATCTGGACTACTTATCCTCAGATTCCATCGATCATTAGGGACTCTTGGGTTAGAATGAATAATGACCTGCGTCCTTCTATCTCTTGCTTTCAAACCTAGGTTGCTATTTGGAATAAAAAAGTTTTTGGGAATATCTTCTATAAGAAAAGACGTATCCTATCTCGGTTAGGTGGAATTCAAAAATCCCCTCACTACCCTACGAGTAATTTTCTCCAAAATCTGGAAAACTCTCTAACTCGAGATCTAACTAAGCTTCTTTATGTGGAACATGAATTTTGGACGCTTAAATCTCATATCCATTGGCTTAATAAGGGAGACGCAAATACTAAATTTTACCATATTTCCACCATTCACCGAAGGCGCAAAAATAGGATCTTTACCCTGCAAAATTCCGTTGGAAATTTGATAGACGATAGACTGAAAGTCAGAGACCTTATCAGTTCCTTCTTTTAAAACCTCTACTCCACAAACCTTATACATTCTCATAGGTAAGGTCATCAAACCTTCAAACACTTTATTGATAAGGTAGATGCAGACTACTTAGAAAGACCAGTCTCCCATATGGAAATACTGGACTCATTTTTTTCTTTCAAGTCTTACAAACCCCCAGGTCTTGACTGTATTCACCCTTTCTTTTTTCAAAAATATTGGGACCTTGTTCACCTCTCAGTTGAAGAGTTTTTCTTCTCTCATTTTAGACTTTTGAAAATTCCCGAGGAAATAAATAACACGTTTGTTTGCCTTATTCCACATATATCTAATCCTGAATCCATTACTCAGTATAGGCCTATCAGTCTCTGTAACACTACTTACAAGGTCCTCTCTAAGATTATTGTCAACAGGATCAAACCTTTTCTTAAGGATCTTATTAGTCCAGCACAATCAAGTTTCTTGAATGATCATAGAGTATCTGATAATGCTATGCTTGTGCAGGAACTCTTACGCCACCTTCGGAATTCCAAATCTAGGAAAGGCCACATGTTGGCAAAAATAGATTTAGAAAAGGCTTTTGACTGATTAGAATGGTCCTTTATTCATGACACTCTCCTTTACTTTAGGTTCCTTCAAAATTTAGTCACTCTCATCATGTCATGTGTCTCCACTATCTCTGTGTCTTTGTTAATCAATGGCTCAGCAACTCCTTTCTTTATGCCTTCTAGAGGAATCTGCTAGGGGGAACCTCTTTCTCCATATCTTTTTATTATGTGCATGGAAAGGCTCTCTCGTAGAATTGACTTTACAGTCGAGAATTGTCACTGGACCCCTCTTAAATTATCTGCGCGTGCTCCTCCCATTTTACATCTATTGTTTGTTGATGATATTATTCTTTGTGTTGCTGTTGACTCTATCTCTTGCAACACCATGGCTGAAGTTTTCAACCACTTTGAGATGGTTTCTGGTCAAAAAATTAATTTGGACAAATCTAAGCTTTTTTCTCTAAGAATACTCCTACCATGGCCAAGGATATAGCTGTTCATGACCTCAATATTCATAAGGGTCATAAATTTGGTAAGTACTTAGGCTTCCCTATGTTCATGTTTAAGCCCACTAAACTTGACTTCCAGTTTCTTCTAGATAACTTTAAGATTCGTCTGTCTGGTTGGAATACTCCACTGCTTACAGCTGCGGGGAGAACTACCTTTATCAGGTCGAATCTGAATATCCTTTCCAACCATGTCCTGTACCTTTTACAACTCCCTAGGTACGTCGCTAGAAAAATAGAAGCCTATGAATGAAATTTTATTTGGGGCACAACTTCTACCAAACGTAAGCTTCATCTCCTCAAATGGAAAGATGTTACTACTCTTAGGGACATTGGGGGCCTTGGAATCCAATGACTCATAACCAAGAACCTTTCCCTGTTAGCATCTTCTACATGATGTGTTTTTTATTCCAACGCACACTGGGCTCAGATACTCAGATCCAAGTACCTCGGGCGCAAAGAGGGCAATTCCAAAATTTGAAAAACACTTATGACAGGTTGGGCTCAATGTCAAATTGGGATTCAATGTCAACCTTCAAATAGAAAACATGTCCTCGTTTTTACTGACCTTTGGATCTGGCCAAATTATTCTATCCGTAACCTCATTCAAGGGCCCCTTCAAAGGCATAGATTGAAAGCTAAAATTGACTCTTATAGAACTAATAATCGCTGGACTTTCTCTGAGCTCTCGTTTGACTTTCCCTAGACCATTTTTGATCGTATTAACTCTATTTATTTCCCTCGTCATGATGTCTCCAATGTTGACAGAATCATCTGGGGTCTTACAAATAATAAAATGTTTTCGGTCGCCTCCTGTTACAATGCTTTACTCAGAAAAGAGCTTAAAGGCAATGATGCCATAGATTTCCTGTGGATTTGGAAACTAGGTATTCTGTAGAAGGTTAAGTATTTTTTATGGCTTATACAACACAATTGTCTCCCTACAGCCTCCTTCTTGCATTACATAAACTGTATTTTCTCACCTCTCTGTCCTCTTTGTCACTCTTTTCCTAAAACTGTTTTCCATCTTTTCTTACATTGTAAGGCGTTAGAGCCACTTTGGTTTGACTTAGACATCTCTGTTCAAATAAATAACATCATGTTAGCTATCACTGATCACCACCCCCAACGGTGGCTCCGCAGGATCCTAGAGATAAATTTATGTAACTCTAACCAACCCCTACGCTTGTCCATTCCCTCAAAAGTTCTGCTTAATTACTGTTTTTGGTCCGTAATGAATGTACCTTTGAGAGAAGGACTTTTAATACAATCCTAGCTCATGTTTTACCTCTAGCTTCAGAGTTTTGGCTCTTAGCAGGGAGAACGAATCCTAAAAAGTATACTTTCCCTCTGTATGTCAAATGGAAGCCGCCGACACCTAATTCCATAATGCTTAATTCGGATGCAACCTTTAAGCCTGGTTCTGGTCGTGCTACTATAGCGGGAGTTCTTAGAACCACAATGGAGCTTGGCTCTTAGGTTTTATCTAACATATATCCACTACTAGCCCTTTGAAAGAAGAAACCCATGCTCTCATGCTAGGTCTATCGATTGATCTTCAATACCGGTTGCACCCTCTGAAAATAAATGTAGACTGTGAGCAACTAGTAAGAATGCTACAAGTTTTATTAAATATTAACTCATTTGTATTAATTGATTGTAGGTACCTACTACGGGCTCTGGATAAGCCACCAGTTAAGCATGTTAGCAGAGAACAAAATAAGTTGGCGGATGTGCTAGCAAGAGTGAATGTATATACTACTATTATTACTATTGATGGACCTTTGCTGGTCTGGATCCCTCCTATGTCCTTAGAGGATATTTTGCAAGCTGATAGAAGTGAAGGATCAATTACTAGATGGAGAAATAAAATAAGTGCGGGGTTTTGTATAATAGTCTGTATAATAGTAATGCTACTACTACTGCTAGCGCGTGTACAGTGGCTCTGCCACAAACTACATCCCTGTAAACTTTGGCTTGTTTTATGACAATATCGCCTTTTACCAAAAAAAAGACAATTATTCCATTTTACGATCAAAAGTAAATGTGCTACAAAAGAGGTTTCAAGGTCTACATAAGGTGTTACAAAAAAATAATCATAAAATTAATAAATTATAATTGTCTGAGTTTGTAAAGTGAACACCTCTACTTAGCCTTTTGTCATCTGAACCCTTGAACTCAATAAAACTCAACATTTTAAACCCTATTTAGGTGTGTGTAACACAATTGCTGCCACATCAGCTTCCATGTCAGCTCTATGTCATTTTCAAATGCTGCATTAAATTCCACGTCATTTTTAAAGTGCCATATAAGAAATTAAATATTAAAAAAATAATTAAATAAACAATTGTTACAAATTATAGAAAAATTTTAATTCCCTTCAAATAGTTGAAATTTCTCTTCAATTAATTTAAATTTTCAACTATAAATTTAAATACACAAACAAAATAAATTTTTTAATTTTTAATTTTGAATATCTTTGATAACTCACAAAAACTCATTTTCAAATTTGAAGTTTTTTCAAGCTTATGCATGGGGTTTATTAATTATTCAATATCTACTATCACTCACTTTCGATTCACGTTTAAATTTTAATCCTAAAGAAACATGAAAAAGTTTGAATTGAAAAATTAATTTACAAAAATGTAAAAAAATAAAAAAATAAATCTCAAATGAAGGGGAAGAAATTTGAATTCTCTCGCCATTTTTAATTGCCACATAAAAAATTAAATATTAAAATAAATTTAATTAAATAATCAACTTTTACAAATTATAAAAAAAATTCAATAATCATGTTCTTGATGTTGATCACAAATTAAATATCAAATTCATTCCAATTAATTTAAAATTTTAACTATAAATTCACATATACAAATTAATAAATTTTCAATTTTCAAATTCAAATATCTTTAACAATTTGTAAAAGTTGTAAAATTAATCCAAAAAAAAATAAAATTTTTAAATTGAGAATGTGAAATTAAAAAAAAATTAAAAAGTGTCCAATATCATAATATCCATCCAAACTATATCAAAATACTTTTTAAAAAAAATATTTTCTTCTTACTAGTTGAATACTTACTAAAAGTAAAAATAAAAATACCACTTACCAACATTTTCAAGAACATTTGATTAATTGATAAACCAACATCTGCCTCTTTAATTTATCCATTGAAAAAAACCTCAAACCCACTATCTTTTTCGCCTCCTATTTCTCATGTCTCAACTGAATTTATTAGATAATTGTCACCTCTTAATGGGACGATTGAGGAGTTTTTTTGAGGGGTGGAAGCTTAAATGGCAATAGCTTGGTGCGGAGAAGGAAGAGGTCTAATGGCGATGAAGATGGCAGCCTTGCGCTGCAATGGTGGTAGTGGTGGGCTCTAAATGGCAGCTTTAGGACTGTAGTGGTGCGTGGGTGGGGTGGGGAGGGGTGGGTGGCTTTTTTTCTCTTTTAATTTTTTTTAAAAATTATTTTAATATAAAATTAACCAAAAAAGGTCCCCCACTCGCACCCATGCACGTGCACTCACGTGTTTCATCCAACTCAGCTAATTTTATGCCGCATAAGCTTGGTCAACGGTTAGAAGGATTTAAATTATTGCGTTTTGATGAGTTCAGGGGTTTAGATGACAAAAGGCTAAGTAGAGACGTTCACTTTATTAACTCAGACAAGTATAAGGATCCACCAAACTACTTTACCTTGTTAAAAATAAGATCGAGATTTTAATATTGTATGATATGTTAAGTATGTGCCTTTTATTTTCTGAGTCAAAAGATAATAGTTGAATAACATTGTCCTAAAATGATAGAAGTGACTTTGATAGGATATCATCATAAATTAACTTTATTATCCTGAAAAAGAACAAAAACAACTTTAATAAAGTATTCTCTTAAGTTGAGGGATCATCTAACAAATTAACTCTACATAAATTCACATGTAGAGATTATTTTATTAGGGCCTACGGGTGGTAGGATTTATTCTAGATTGGAATTGAACTAATTAATCATATAGAGGGTTATGTAGAATTGATTTACCTAAAACATCTTAAAGTTACTAGAAAATTCTTTTTTAGAGAGAGAAAGACTAACTTCTCTCTAAAATTCTCCGCCTTTCAATCTACGCATATCTAGAGTGACCACCACTCATATTCCAAAATTGATCCCACCGGAACCACCTGTCATTCAAGAAGGCCATATGGCCATAGATACTCCCACTAAGCTCTCTTACAGTGAAATTGTAAAAGAATAGCTGCTCTCACTGGTACAAAACTCAACGAAGGAGGATATTCTCCTATCAAATACCCCATCCATGCTCGAATCAGAAGGTGAGACAATTCAACTATTTATCAAGGATAAATCAAGACTCTACTCTCCTTAGAAGATCTCTGTCATCATCAAATTAGTGGGGAAAAAATAAACCACTCTTATCTTAAAAAGAAATTAACATATTTATGGAAATTGAAGGAGAATTTTACCCTAATTGACCTTGGGTTAGACATCTACATGGTGAAGCTCTTCGACAAAGAATCCCAAAGAAGAATACTACAAGAGGGTCCCTGGTTCATTGCGGGTTCGTATCTATCAGTCAGGATCTGGAAATTAAATTTCATTCCAAAAGAATCAACTTTTGAAACCACGACAATCTGGATCTGTCTGCCTCGGTTGCTAACAGAATATTATGATGACTCTAATCTAGAGAAAGTAGGTAGAAAGGTAGGGAAACTCCTAAAAATCAATGCATGTACCTCAACAACTCTTAGAGAAAGGTATGCTAGAATCTACATTCAGGTTCCTATGGAAACCCTCCTAAAATTTGAAGTCATTATTGGGCAGTATAAATAAGCAGTTCTCTATGAGGGGGAAGGCTTCCTTTGTACAATTAGTCGAAGACTAGGTCACACCTTAAGTTTTTTCTCAACAAACTTGCCAAATAAAGATGCGACCAACACGATCTCCCCAAATCAAAATGAGCCATCTGAAGGAACCTGACAGATGGTCAATTTCAATCGACAGATAAGAGAGAAGACAAATATACCCTCCAATCATTAACCCTAGCTCAGAATGTAAAGGTTAAATCATTAGATGCCGGGTCAAGTAAGTTCCTTAAACCCTAAGCTGTTAATTTCCTCATCAGACCCACCGATGGCGCCTCCACTAGCGTCATCGAGGGGAATGGCCTGTAAATGATAGTTTCCAACCCTAATAGGTCGGGTCAAGGTATGGAGCTAAATAGGAAAGAGCCCATTAACCATTGGAACCCTCCTCCCCCAAAAAGAACTAGGAAAAGGCCCATAACACATGGACCTGCTAGACTTAATAAAGCTTAGGTGGACAAGCCAAATAACCCTACTAAGGCCCAGTTAGATAAACCCTAATTATCTTAATTAGGCCCATATCATCCCAACCCGAACCCTGTTGACTTAGGGGATACTTTTAATCTATTGAGCAGGAAAGTAATCTGCATATTCCCCCTTCTCTCTCTCCCTATGGTATCCAAATGACAAGACCCCCTCCCCTTAAGGCAAATTACCCGTGCACATCAATTATACCTTTAAGACTGTCTTTTCCAATGGCACTTTATTTAGTGCAGCATGCGCCAATAATGATGGAAAGTGTGTGGACAAATTTTCAACTAATACCTCTTTATCTTTTCCTATCTCTAACACTTTCACCTCTTCTAGTATTACTATCACAAGAAAGAGTACTCCTGACCCTCTCAATAGCCTCGTCAAGTCAAAACCTCTTCCCTTCAGTAATATTCACTATAAAACCACTGAAGCATAACCACCAGCTAACCTCCTGGTTGAATTTGCCTCTCTTATCTGGTCATACCATTCAAACTTTAGTTCGAAGGAAGGACCTTCATCTTTCAAATCCAAGACCCTCAATACATGGCCCATCTAGTTCAGTAAGACCTGAATCAGGGACTTACCAACTATGGGCAAAATATTTGGATGACTATAATGATAGGCATCTTCAGCCAACACTTAATGAACAATCTAACCCTGGAAATGATTTCTATGGAACTAAACAACATATGTCAAAGCCTTCCCTTCTTCCCCCCATAATGCTGAATCTCCTGCAAGAGGGTCTAGTTTTTGTGAAAAACTTTGGGGACATCCCCCAACCACCAACCCAAACATCTCTACCAAATCAGTCCCTCATTTTCCTATCAGTGGAAATAAAAGAGAGAACAAAGACACTAGAAATTTTGAGGGAAAGTAATCGAGAGATGGAAAGGATCCTGGCTTTCTTAAAGGTGCCTCAAGCAGAGGTCATCAATCTAGGAAAACCATTCAATCATCTGTATGAGGATATTATATGCAAACTCCTTATAGTTCTCCTACCTCAGGACCTCAACAAATTTGAGCTAGAGCTCAAACTCCTAGGAATATGAATCTTCTACTCCACCAAGATGAGACTGTCTCCAAGAAGAGAAGGGGAAAATGTCAGCATCCCCAACCTCCCAGGACAGGGGAAAGGGGATAATGAAGGATCCTTGTCAATTGAACTCCGTTACCACAATAAATACAATCATATAGAATGTTAGAGGAGCTAAAATGCCAAATTTAGAAGGCATTGTCAAGATATGGTTAACATTCATAAGCCCTTCCTTCTGACCCTCCTTAAAACAAGAATGGGTGATCACAAGGCTCTCTCTATCACTCTGGCCCACAACAACCAAATTTAATTCCCCACTTCTAGGAACTCTGGTGGAATAGTTATTACGTGGGGTAAATCTTCTCTTGGCATTCAAGATATTGCTGTCTTTCCTCAGGGAATTCAAAAATCAATCAAGGTAAACAACCCTCTTTTCTTTTGGTTTTTCAGTGTTATCTATGTCAGTACCAGTTTTGAGATTATACAGAATCTTTAGGCTAATCTAACTGAGTTTTCTAACTCTATTAAAGATACTTCTAATGTACCTTGGCTAGCAGGGGAGATTTTAATGCGGTCCTCAGGGCCTCTGAAAAGTATGGGGTAACTGTATTAACAATAATAGGGTTAGTGCTTTCTGGAATTGTATTAATAAATGCAGTATTATTGACTTAGGGTTTAAAAGTAGTAAATCTATTTGGACCAATAAGAGATACAAGAATATAAAGAACATTATCCTGGAGAGGCTCGAAGACTTCAGTCTCTCATTGTCACAACCCAATTCACAAGTAATGATAGGACCTATTAAAACCCACTAGTAGGTAAGCAAACATTATAACCTGAAGCTAAGACAATGCTTTACTTCGATAGAAATGCCCAATCGAGCCCACAAATACAAATACAATTATAATCAACAATATTCCACTAAAATAAGATAGTAAAAATATGGATACCAATCCCATGACCAGGTAGTATCAGTAGAAGAACATCTAAGTTTGATAATAGAAAATAGAACTCATAAATCTAAAATAGTGAATATATTCATCTTGAATATGAAGGATTGAACAAGGATAGAGAGAAATGGGCAACTCGAAACTCTAAAATTTCACCTGATTTTTTAAAGATAGATACTTCACAAACTCAACTTAGCGGCGGCAACTAGTACTCGTGTCTACACCCAAATGGTATAGAAGTATAGTATGAGTACCAAAACAATGGGTGCTCAGTAGACATAATCGGCTGACTGAGCTAAATTATGATATAAAGTAATATAATATCTCTAAGTCAAGGTACATGTAATACCCCATTTTAGTCTTAGCTTAGTTCAGCTCATAGTGCATTCGTAAGAGGCTTAGAACCTTAAAATTTAGCTAAGTGTTGGGGACTTAGTTTTATTTTAGACTCTTAACTTCGATGATTTATAAAGTGACCTTCCCAACTTCTAGACATAAATTTTTGATTTAATTCATATTCAAAGGTGTCAGGAGCATGTCTCGAGAGTTGGATTTTTTGAATGAGGATTAAGGCATGTTTGGATTTCATTTCTAGTACCTTACCGCAATTGCAACGCGTCATGTTAGGTATAGCGATAAGGGATTCATCACATCATGGTGATGCTAAATTCGGCATTCCAGTCACAAATTTAAATCCTATGTGGGCAGTATTGTCTTTTCCCAGTGCCCCAATCCATAAAAACATGGGATTAACCTTCAGTTAAGGCATTATATGCCCAAATTCCTCAATTTCTCTCTAAATTATACCCTAACCCTTCCTCAAGTCCATCAAGTTCAAGCATCTTCCCTTCAAGAAAACCAAGAAATTATGCTTCCCAATCCAAGAACGTTCAATAAAAGTTAATTCTTTTTCAAGATTTAAGCTTTAAGGTATGTTTGATGTTCATCCATGGGCCCTTTTCACCCATGGAGTCCAAGAATCCATTTTTAAGTTTAAATTATGGTTTTTACATGTTATTTTGAATTATATCCATGAAGATCATATTAACTTTGATTTCAAATCATGTTTACTGTGTGATTTTATTGCAACTATCCCTTGACATATTTGAATGATGATTATTCGCATGTTAAATCCTTAACCCATGATTTAATATTGCAATTATTCTATTATCACATGTTTTAACTATTCCCATGCTTTAACTCATGACCCTCATGTGTTTGATGAAATGCCTAAGCGATGAATTTTGAACAATGATCCCTATTATGATTTGTAAAGCTACATATGTCCTTATTGATACTTCTATTCACTGCTGAGAGTTATGAAGACCTAAAACTTAGTATTTTCCTTGGTCTCAGTATCTTTTAGAATGGTTTTCAATATGTATAAGCATTATTCATCCAGTCATTTATCATAATCAGTTAAACTTAGATCAGTTTAGTAATTTAAGTCAGTTCAGTTGGGAGTAGGATTTAGCACTGAGCGAACCCAAGGATAGGGGATCACCTTCCAATAGAGGGGTTGACTCCTAGTAGCAATCCCTGCATTCTAGAACTATGTTGCCAGTGTAGGTTTGAGATATTCACCTGCCAGTTGAGGATTGACACATATCTCACCGAGGTACCTGCTAATAGAGGGTGACTTTTTAGTCCTTTGAGACTTTACTTTAGTGGATCCATAAAACCATTATTAGTACGCGTGGCACGGTATTAATACCTTTCTAACTGGGGTCACAGGTTGGACCCCAATTAGCTCAGATTGGGGCATGTCGGTTAGATGATAGCTCTCACAGTCTCAATCCAGTATTTAGTGTAGAATCCAGTTTTAGGTTTATTTTACCATAGCATTTAGTTATCAGTATTTCATTACTTCAATTTATTAACTATTTCAGAGTATGTTTTATGCTTGGTTATGCATTCACCGATTTCACAGTTTTCATGCATTTATATTCAGTTACCTTATGTTATTTATTCAGTCAGTTATTATTCATGCACATGAACCCATGCATATTAGCCTAACCTCATCTCTCATACCAATATATTTAAAGTAGTGACTGCATACTTTTTTCTTGTGCTATGATATTTAAATCATAGGTTCAAATGCTTAGGCCCCTAATCGCACATAGGCAATTCAGCCTATCAGCATCAGTAGTTGTGGTGAGTCATCATCTATAAAGGAAATGGTGGTTTATTTTAGTTTACTTCAGTATTTTAGCATTTTCTTTCAGTTTTCAATTGGAGTTAGATGGGTCGTGTCCCGTCAACTCTTTTTAGGCAATTTTAAAGGCTTTCAGATATTTTGGAAATTCTGTTGATTTGTTAATCTTTTCAGTCAGATTTTCAGTATGTTCATTTATATTTTGGACTTGAGATTTTTATTGTATTAATTTCAGTAATTAAAACCTTTGGCAGTATTCAGTTATTCCGCACATGTGTATTTTATTACCATATTATTCTGTGCTCACAGTGGGTACCAATTCATTGGTTTACTTGTAGTCTTTCTAGACTGTAAGCACCGTTGTCACGACAAGGGGATAGCCTTGGGTCATGACGAAACTTGACATCAGAGCCTAAGGTTTAAAAGTATCCTAGGGAGTCTTAAAGCTGCATTGGGTAGATTCTTGTGCATGGGTGTGACGTGTGCCACACTTATGAACAGGAGTCTACAAGATATTTTAGGAAAAGTTTCCTTTCATTCAGTATTCATGTCATGTGAATAAGCATGAGATCAATTTAAACTCTTATTCTAATTTAATCATCCTTTCGTTTATAGAACATGCTTCCCAGAAAGAATAACGGAAGAAGAAATGGAAATCAACCCGCATTTTTGCCTATTCAGAAAGATCCCCTGAATGAGCATGTTTCTCATGCCGTGTTCAAAGCTTCATTCACTAATTTATCTCACTCAGTAGAAGATCAGAACAATCATTTGGCTATGATCCCAGCCAATCCAGTGGTTAATACCACCATAACTAGGATTTAAGACTTCACCCGAGTGAACCCTCCCTTGTTTACAAGATCCAAGTCTGATGATGATCCGCAGAACTTTATTGACATGGTTCACAAGGTGAATAATATTATGGGTGTCATGTATATGAGTGTATAGAGTTGGCTCCTTACCAATTTTAGGATGTAGCTCACACCTGGTATAAGCTAGAGAAGGGGGATAGAGACGCAGATGCAGGGCCTGTAGAGTGGGAGGAGTTTGCCATAACCTTTGTAGACAGGTTCTTCCTTTTAGAGTTGAGGGAAGCTAAGGTGTAGGAGTTCATTAATTTAAAGTATGTAACATGAGTTGAAGGGAGTATTCACTTAAGTTTACCTAGTTAGCTAGGTATGCTCCTTTGATGGTGGCTGATAATCGGTCTAGGATGAGTAAGTTTGTCTCTGGTGTAGATGATAGTGTGGTCAAAGAGTTTAATACCGCAATATTGATTAAGGAGATAGACTTTTCTAGCCTTATGGTTCATGGTTAGCAGATTGAGAAGGAGAAGGTTAAGGTGAAAGAATGAGAGAATAAAAGGGCTAGGATAGTTAGCTTTAACTTTTCTCAGCCAAGGTTGGAGGGTGGTAACCATCCTTAATTTTTTCAGAAATATTAAGCCCCAGCTTCTTCTTCAGCTAGTTCTCCAGTGCCAAAGTTTATAAATGATAATCGGGATAGAGTGTTAGGCTCTAATTCCCAGGGCAGTGTAAACAGTGGTCGCACTAATCCTCTTTGCCAGAAATATGGTAGAAATCATCAGGGTATGTGTAGAGTTGACAGTGATGTCTACTTTGGGTGTGGCAATCCAAGCCACAAAGTCGGGGATTGCCCAAAGAGTAGTCAGCAGGGTCAGTCCAGCCATCCCCCAGTTTCATCTGATCGTCCAACTCAATAAGGTGCCACTTCCAGCACAACTAGTGATTAACACCTGAACATACTATATGCACTCCAGTCCCGACTGGATCAAGAAAGTTCTGATGTGGTTACAGGTACGTTACATGTGTTCTATTTACATGTTTATGCTTTGTTAGATCCCGGAGCTTCACTTTCTTTTGTAACCCTTTACATAGCTGTTAATTTTGGTGTTAGTCTTGAAACTTTAGTAGAGCCTTTCTCAGTGTCTACCCCGGTGGGGAAATCTATTTAGCCAGACGGGTATACAGAAATTGCCCGATTAGTATCTCAGAAAGTTACTTTAGTAGACCTTGTGGAGTTAGAGATGAGTGATTTTGATGTCATTCTTGGCATGGATTGGCTCCACACTTGCTATGCTTCAGTTTATTGTAGAAATAGAGTTGTTCATTTGTAGTTTTCGAATGACCCAGTCCTTGAATGGAGGGTGATGATAGGCGATATTACGCGCCTATATCAATATATTTTGCCCATATTTTAGCCTAGTTTTGAGAACAAATTATATATTTCATGCACTTTTAGTCCTTTTTCCTGTAAGTGAGCTAACGAACATGATTAGCAAAGTTTCAGGTGTAAATGATGCAGAATTCAGCATTTTATGGATTACTTGACGCCAAAGAAAGCTTCACGGAAGGAGAAAAAGAAGCCTGGACGCCTAAGGACCAAAAGTGATGCATGGAAAATCTGTCCTGGGCTAAAACAGCATTTCTGAAGACTTTGGGGACTTGCAGTAACTTATTTGGATTAGGATAATAATACATTAACCTAGTACAATTGGGTTAAGTATTTCATTAGTTTATTTGGATTTGGATAATGTTACATTAACCTAGTACAATTGGGTTAAGTATTTCATTAGCTTAGTAGGATTTGGTTAAGTATTTCATTAGCTTAGTAGGATTTGGTTAAGTATTTCATTAGCTTAGTAGGATAAGGATATGGGTATTATAAATGCCCTATTATGCTAGAGATTTTTATTCATTCAGATTCTTACAATCATCTTTCCATTCTTCTATTATACATTCACTACTACTTCTAATCTTTCCATTAATTCTATTTTTCTTCTTCTATTCATTTATTCTTAATTTCTGAAACAAGAGACTCTTTACTTTGCCTAGGAATTCACGCCTAAATGCCTACCACTTTTGTGCTACACAAAATTAATCATTATTGTGGTATAATAACAATGTCAATCGTGATCTCCTTCGCATTCATGGGTAACTAAACTTCTCTGTTGGGGTTATGGAAGCCGAATGAGGTACTATCTATTACTATGAGCTTGTGAGTTCGTGACACGTATTCTGCTTATATCATTATTCTCTTCATCTTAATCTAAATTTTTTGTGGTTGAAAACGCAAGAATACGCCAGTATAACATTTAACTTGTTCGAAAAAAAGGTTATTTGTCTGGAAAAGAGATAGTGTCAAGGTAGTAGGGTCCCATCCCCTATTAAACAGTTAGTGCCGTAACTGGATTAACCTCTTGGAGAATTCGTACCGTTAGATACGCTTTAAGCTCAAAAGAGTTAAAGTGAAATAATCCTCGAATAGGTCGAAAGACGCCTGGATTTACCATCGAATGCAATTCTCTATAAGCACATACATGTCTGAATTCTACACACTCATAGCCAATAGAGACGTATAACTCAGAAGGTGGACATAACCCCAACTCCTCAATTCTCATTGTTTTACAACCTACTAAACATTCTTTCCTTTTACGTTGCTATTTTCAGTTTTTACTTTAATACTTTGGTTACACATTACAATCCCCCCTACTTATGAGACTTGCACTAAAAGTCTAGTAATAGTCTCCTACTTGTTGACCAAGCTATTCCCTGTGGGATCGATACCCAACCCAGGTTGGGTTCTATATTTGCTAACGACCGCTTTACACTCCCACGAGAGCTGTAGATTGAGCGTTATCAAAAATTGGCGCCGTTGTCGGGGAATACAAGTGTCAATTAAGTTTGTGATAATTACTAGACCCTTTGGTCAAAGATCCTCGTACTTTTACTTTTAGTTTTTGTTTTTGTCTACTGCAGGTTTTTATTTAGTGCATGCCCCATACTCGAAGATCTGGTCAACCGTTATTACCTATCAATCCTGAACCACAACGTATTGGCAGAATGGAGGCACAAACAGAAATTGAAAGAATGGCTGCTCAACAGGAGCAAGCGAGATTAGCTGCTCTTGCTGCCGCCCAAGTTCACCAACAAAACATTGATAACCCTGGGCGAGCAACAAATCCTGACGATGAGGATTTAGGTGATGACGAGTTACTAAACCCAAGGCGTGATGCTGAAATCATAACACCTGCCAACAGAAGAGGTCGTCAAGCTCGGTTTAGGTATGATCGCCAACCCATGCAACCAGCTTTTGACAACGCTGATGATGATCTTGATGGAGCCGGAGCCACAGGAGCCATTATTCCTCCGCCATTAGCGCCTGGAGCCAAGTTCAACATCACAAGCACCATGATTCAGTTATTGCAACTCAAGGGATTATTTGGTGGACTAGCAGGCAATGATCCGAATATGCATCTCATCAACTTTATTTCTACATGCAAGTCGTTTGACAATCCTGGTGTTGGTCAGAATGCAATTCAATTACGTCTGTTCCCATTGTCTCTATCTGGAGAGGCAAATCTATGGTTAAATGGGCTGACTCCTGATTCTATTACAAATTAGAGGCAATTGAGAGACGCTTTCCTAGAAAGATTCTTTCCGCCATCCATAAGAGCACAATTGAGAGATGAAATCAGCAACTTTCGTCAGCTTCCCACTGAAGCTCTTCATGAAACATGGGAGAGGTTCAAGACAAAGCTAGCGAGATGCCCAAACCATCATATGACTAATGTTCACCTAATGGAGATATTATATAGAGCCTTGAATTCAATAACTAAACCAGTGGTGGATAATGCAGCTGGAGGATCTTTTATGGACCTCACCTTTGGTCAAGCAAGCAATATGCTAGATTGTATGACGAAGCAAAGTAGAGCTTGGCATACCAGGGATTCTGAGGTAGCAAGCTCTACTACTATTGGCATGACTGCAGACCAAAGAAGAAGAGAAAAAGAACGTGATCAAGATATGGTGCATATGAAAACACAAATGGATCTTCTTACAAATCATTTATTATCAGGGAAGACCAAAAAAGTGAAAGCTATTGCGTCAAAAGGAAGAGACGAATCTGATTCAAAAGAAGAGGCCAACTACTTGAACAATCAGGGGGGTTTTCGTGGGAATACCCAAGGAAACCAAGGTCGGAACTATTATGATAAATCTGGAAACAAGGACCAAGTTAGTTGGAAGAACTAGAATGAAAAGAGTGGTTTGTACGTTCCCCCTGGTAGACGTGACACCACCACATCTAATTCTGGAAGTATGGAAGACATGATGGCTAAATTATTGAAAGGAGTGGAAGTAACGAGCGTAGGAGTAATGGAGGTAATTAATGATTTGTCCTCCATGAAACAATTAGTTGATTCACATTCCACTTCAATCAAGCAAATAGAGCAGTAATTGAGCCAACTTCCAGCAACACTCAATCAAAGAAAGGCCGGCACTCTACCTAGAGATACTGTGCAAAACCTAAGGAATGATGGGTCATGCATGGCCATCACTACCAGAAGTGGTAAGGTGCTGGAAAATTCAGCAAAAGGCAAGCAAGTGGTTGACGAAGCTGCGGACTTGGATGACAACACAATAGGTGAGGAGTCCGCGGAAGATGTTAAGGACGTCACACCCAGAGACGTGCAGCCTGAAAAAGTGGAAAAACGGAAGCAAGAGGAGAAGAAAGCCGTGGAGAGAACAATTCCATACCCACCACCACCTTTCCCCAAAGATTGAAGAAGGTGGCGGATGACACAAAGTTCAGCAAATTCATGACTATGTTAAAGCAGCTGACCATTAATGTTCCATTGGTGGAGGCACTTGAACAAATGCCTGGGTATGCAAAATTTATGAAGGATCTTTTGACAAAGAAGCGGGAAGCAAGCTATGAGTTGAAAGAAGATGTGCATCATTGTAGTGCAATCGCTACCCGATCAATAGTTCAGAAAAAGGCCGACCCCGAAGCTTTCACTATTCTTTGCACCGTTGGATCTTTGAATTTTGCTAAAGCATTATGTGATTTAGGAGCCAGCATCAATTTGATGCCATTATCAATCTATAAGAAGTTGGAGTTGGGTGATCCTACTCCAACCAACATGAGGCTTGTCATGGCGGATAGGTCGGTAAAACGACCTGTTGGTATTCTATGTGATGTATTGGTAAAGGTTTCTTCATTCATTTTTCCGGCAGACTTTGTTATTTTGGATTGTGAGGCAGACTCAGAAGTTCCCATAATCTTGGGACGCCCTTTCCTTGCTACAGAAAGTGTGCTCATTGACTTGAGAGCTAATGAGCTTTCATTCCGAATAAATGACGAAGTAGTTCGCTTTGATGTGTGCAAATCAATGAAGCAACCCAAAGATCTGAGTGTATTTTCGGTGGCTGATGTTTTCTTTAATGATGAGAAAGAATTACTTGAAGAAGAGCAAATTACTGATGACCCTTTAGCGGTTGTGCTCATGAATGGAGAGAATGAGGATGCTGAAAATTGTGAAGAAGCTATTTGTGCCCTATCAGGATTAGGGACATATCGCTATGCTCCCAAGAAGCTGGACCTTGATCTCAAGAATCAACCCACGCCACCAGCTAAGCCATCTATTGAAGAGCCACCCACATTAGAATTGAAGGAGCTGCCAAGACATTTAAAGTACGCATTCTTAGGAAGCGGAAACACACTTCTAGTTATTGTGGCAGCCGATTTGGGTGAGCAACAAGTTGCAGCTCTTGTTGCTATTCTACGCAAGTATATTAGAGCTATTGTATGGACCATTGTGGATATTATTGGTATCCCACCTGGGATTTGCACACATAAAATTCAGCTTGAAGAGAAGTGCACACCCACCATTGAGCATCAAAGACGTCTAAACCCACCTATGCAAGGAGTGGTGAAGAAAGAAATTATCAAGTGGTTAGACGCAGGAGTTGTATATCCAATCTCTGATAGTACATGGGTAAGCCCAGTACAATGTGTTCCCAAGAAAGGAGGCATGACGGTGGTCGCAAATGAAAAGAACGAGCTTATTCCACTCAGACCCGTCACTGGATGGAGAGTATGGATGGACTACCAAAAGCTGAATTCTTGGACACTCAAAGATCACTTCCCAATGCCATTCATGGACCAAATGCTAGATCGATTAGCGGGGAAAGGATGGTTTTATTTCTTGGACGGTTATTCAGGCTACAATCAGATTTGTATTGCCCCCGAAGACCAAGAGAAGACAACGTTTACATGCCCATATGGTACGTTTGCCTTCAAACGTATGCCATTCGGGTTATGTAACGCACCAGCCACCTTTCAATGCTGTATGATGTCTATTTTTTCTGATATGGTTGAAGAAACTTTGGAGGTATTCATGGACGATTTTTAAGTTGTTGGTGAGTCTTTTGAAGCGTGCTTGGCAAACCTAAGCATGGCATTGCAAAGATGTGTAGAATTCAACCTAGTGCTGAATTGGGAGAAGTGCCACTTCATGGTAAAAGAAGGTATCGTTCTTGGGCACAAGATCTCCTAAAGAGGGATTGAAGTTGATCGAGCGAAAATAGAGGTTATTGAGAAGCTACCACCTCCAATTTCGGTGAAGGGAGTTCGTAGTTTTCTCGGCCATGTAGGTTTCTATCGTCGGTTCATCAAAGACTTCTCCAAAATTGCTAGTCCATTGTGCAAACTCTTGGAGAAATATGCGAAGTTTGACTTTAATGAAGATTGCTTAAAGGCATTTGAATGC
The DNA here is from genome assembly GCA_030864225.1 of Capsicum baccatum var. pendulum. NCBI lineage: Eukaryota > Viridiplantae > Streptophyta > Magnoliopsida > Solanales > Solanaceae > Capsicum > Capsicum baccatum. The sequence goes on along the minus strand of CM061557.1, from coordinate 169,121,669 downwards.
CTCAAAGGAAAACTCATTGAAGCCCCTATCATGGTAGCACCAGATTGGTCTTTCCCGTTTGAAGTCATGTGTGATGCTAGTGGTGTAGCCGTTGGTGCTGTGCTTGGTCAGAGAAAGGAGAAGCTATTTCATCCTATCTACTATGCAAGTAAGGTCCTAAATGAAGCCCAAAGGAACTACACTGTGACAGAACAAGAGCTCCTAGCAGTTGTGTATGCATTTGAGAAGTTTCGTGCCTATCTATTGGGTACTAAGGTGACCGTTCATACAGACCATGCAGATCTTAGGTATCTAATGACAAAGAAGGATGCAAAACCAAGATTAATTTGATGGGTATTGCTGCTGTAAGAGTTCGATTTCGAGGTCAAAGATAGAAGAGGTTACGAGAACCAAGTGGCCGACCACCTATCTAGACTCGAGAATGAGCATGTGGCGCAACCTGAAATTCAGATTGATGATGCATTCCCTGACGAGGAGATATTAGCGACAACAATGGAAAAATTACCATGGTATGCCGACTTTGCAAATTTCGTGGTGAGTAATGTGACACCTGCCAATTTATCTTACCACCAAAGGAGGAAGTTTATGCATGACGTACAACACTACTATTGGGATGAGCCATATTTGTTTCGACGATGTGCGGATGGTATTATTTGACGATGTATATCCCATGTAGAGGTGCCTAGTATTTTGGAAGCATGCCACACTTCGCAAGTTGGAGGACATCATGCAGGCAATCGGACGACAAGGAAAGCATTGCAAAGTGGTTACTATTAGCCTTCAATATTTAGAGATGCCTATGACTATGTTAGAAGGTGCGACCAATGCCAGCGTCAAGGTGCTATTTCGAAACACCATGAGATGTCCATGTCGAAAATTCTTGAGGTAGAACTTTTTGATGTGTGGGGCATTGATTTCATGGGTCCATTCATGAATTCGTTTGGAATAAAGTACATCTTAGTTGCTGTAGATTATGTCTCGAAATGGGTTGAAGCTGTAGCGCTGGCCGACAACGAGGGAAAGCGCGTTGTAGCATTTTTGAAGAAGAATATCTTCTCTCGCTTTGGAGTACCACGTACTATCATAAGTGATGGAGGATCTCACTTTTGCAATAAGCTATTCAAATCCGTGTTGGCCAAGTATGGTGTCAAGAAACATAAGGTAGCCACGCCTTATCACCCACAAACGAGTGGACAAGTAGAGGTTTCCAATCGGGAGATCAAGCAAATCCTTGCAAAGATGGTCAATACTAATAGGAAGGATTGGTCTCGGAAGCTAGATGATGCACTATGGGCGTATAGGACTGCATTCCAAACACCCATTGGCATGTCTCCTTATCAACTAGTTTATGAAAAGGCTTGTCATTTACCCATTGAGCTCGAGCATAAGACATTGTGGGCATTGAAACAGTTGAACTTGAATTGGGGTGATGCAATGAATCTGAGGTTGGAGCAGCTTAATGAATTAGATGAGTTCCGTCTCCATGCATATGAAAGGTCAGACCTATACAAGGAGCGGATGAAGAAGTATCATGATCAGCGGATTGTTCGACGAAACTTTCAAAAGGATGATATGGTGCTTCTCTTCAACTCTAGATTGAAGCTGTTCCCAGGTAAATTAAAGTCTAAGTGGTCTGTTCCATACAAAGTTATCCATGTCTACTCGTCTGGAGTAGTTGAATTGGAAGACGATAATGGTGTTGTCTTCAAGGTGAATGGCCAACGTGTTAAACCTTATATCGGTCCTCTTGACTCGATGAATTATCTGGCCATCACTTATCTCGACGAAGTCTAAGTACTCGAGGTAACTACGTCGAGCCACGACAATAAATAAGGCGCTAGATGGGAGGCAACCCATCATTTATCGTTTGTCGTTTTTGTCTTTCTTTCGTTCTAGTACTTGTTTTGCTTTTGATAAATGAAAATCCAAAAATAAGAGTCGTGCCACGACCAAAACCAAGGCGCTTGGTGGGAGGCAACCCATCGTACTAATCGTTTTCATTGGTTTTGAGAAAATATAGGGGCAAGAGGTATTCAACGAGGAGATTGGTTTCAAATAACGATTTGGACGTATTGCATGGTAAAGGTTGTAAGTTAGGAATAAAGAGGCATAAGGATATGGATTGAGCATTGGTCATGGCAAAATAGGCATCGAGCAAGGCTAGGCCTAGGTAAAACTAGGCCACGAATAATGCCAAACCTATACTATAGCCTAAGGTCTCGGAATCTAGTGTGCAAAGACATAGGCGCCGCCCATGCTCAGGTATGCTATAGCATAGGCGCCGCCTATGCTAAAGCATTTGGTCTCAGAATCTCATATGCCATGCACTAGGCGCCGCCTATGGTCCCTTTATGCATTTCACTAGGCGCCGCCTATGCTAGCTTATGTTTTGCATTAGGCGCCGCCTATACCATGCATAGGCAAAGCTAAAGGTGCCGCCTATGGTCCCTTTTTGTCTCCAAAACCGATTTTAAATGGGTCAAAACCCGACCCATTCTTTTCCTATATAAAGGAGAATTAGTCTTGAAACATAAACACATTGAAACTTGACCTAAAGGCGCCGCACATCCACTCCAAATCATCTCAAAATTTTTCTTTTTGCTCTTTCAATTCACAAGAAACATCTCCAAAGGCTTCAATCACGTAAGTACTCTTTTATTCTTTATCTATTTCTCGTAAGTACTACGTTGCTATGTCTATCATGAATTGCTACATCTTGAAGAAATATTGGTGATGTTAAAGTGTTTGAATTGTTGATGCAAAAACATGTGAGTGAACATATACGTTAGGATAATCTTAACTTGTTTCCTACTTGAATTTGGTTTTAATTGCATTGTCATACTCTTTGCGGAATTGCTATGGTTATGAACATTGCATAGTCTTGTCACTTGTATACCTACATGTTAGGCTATCCCGTTCATCGGGATAAGACTTCTAGTTGCCTACCGACATAGGAGGTTGTAATTGTTGATAGAAACTATACCATGATGAAACCCCTATGTAGTAGTCTTGTTTTACCTAACATGAACGTATTGCAAAGGTTGCAAGAAGTGATACATCACTTATTTTCTTGTCGGAATATAGCTCCTTAATCGTATGTCGACGAAGTCTAAGTAATCGACCACTTTCACTTCACTGATTTGTATCAACGAACCTAAGTGTGGGGTGGTACCCCGATGGCTTGTTTATAGATTGTTTCCATTGAGTTGATGCTAACATGAAATATCATTTAAATCGCAGGAACAATGGCACCTAAAGCGAGACAAGATAAGGCTACCACATCCCAAAAGGGCAAGAAGAGAGGTCGCAAGGATCAAGGAGAATCATCCTTAATGCAATTACCTCGCCGAATGTTTGGAATAAAATGGGTTCTTGAGGAGGAAGCCAAAGAATGGTATAGGAACAACAAGGAAAACAAATATGTTCATGTCGACTTGATCAACAAGGACAGCCTAACGAAGAAGGAACCGCGTATGTTTGCAAAAATCATGGCATTGAATCTGGATTTCATCTTCCGCGACATGGGAGAATGTAATATTTATTTGACAAGAGAATTCTACGCCAACTGGTCGCCGAAAACCACAGGCAGCGAAGTCAAGATTCGGGGCCAAGTTTTACAGCTCAATGCAGATTTGATCAACTCCTTTCTTGGCTTACCTTCAGTCGATCAACACCATTCAAAGAGCTGTACAGTAGACCTCCTTATAGAGAAATTCGACACACACTTTGTGGAAGTAGATCCATGGCAAGGTGGAATAGACACCAAGACACCGGACGACACAACACCTTCCCCTATGCTCCTTTAAATAGGGAAGCAAGAATCTGGTTGCGCATCGTCAACTCATGCCTTATTCCTGGGACTCAATACACCAAAATAAAAAGAGATAGAGTGTGTTTGGTCTATGTATTGATGACGAATGTCCCTATCAACATTGGGGCAATCATTCGCTCTACAATGCGGAAGGCCAGACTACACAAGAGGTCCCACTTCACTTTTGGTAATCTGTTGACAGCAATCTTGCGGAAGGAGGATATCGAAGAGGAACTAGCTGATCACAAACTCCCACATAACCCGAAGAAGGTTGACCTCACAAAGGTCAAAGATGCTGAAACAACACATGGTGTCAACCTTACTACTGCGGAGAGACATGCTCGAGATGAGAGTTTCTTCCGTCATCTTTATGGCATGACTCGGTTCACAATGATGAGTGGAGGTCGTGTTCCAACTGCTGCAGAGCTCCAACAGCTGGACCATGACTATCCAATGAATATGCATGCACGGGAGATGTGTGGAGTAGGCACATACTTTGAGGAACCTCTAGACGATGATGTGCCGACCGATAATGATCGACACTTGCCAGATTCCGACGTGGAGGAGAACTCTGACGATGACTCTTATGATGATTCCGACAAAGGGGGTATGACCCCCGACATTGAGGAAGAGTCCGACTGACCAGGTTCTTCGTATTTAATTTCCATTGAGGGCAGTGTCCCGTTTAAGTGTGGGGTGGTGGTATTGCATGCTATACTTCTCTAGCGCATCTATGTTTGTTCACTTTGTTTACTTTGTTTTATTTGTTTCATTTTTTTTTGTGTGTGTTTTTTAGTTTAAGTTAAGTTTTTTTAGTAGTAATTTTTTTTACTTAGCTTCGCACGAAATTATTCTAATAGGCAGCATGAGATCATAACAAGAGTAGGTGATAACATCATGACTATTGAGACGTTTAGGCTCTAATTGTGACTCATTATGTGATATTGTGTGGTTCAATTCCTTCACTTGTTGGGTCGAGAGTCTATACTACTTCCAATAAAGTCGACCATGTGCCTTGTGTGTGTGAGATTAATAGTATATTCTATGTTTGTAGCTGATGCTAGAACTTGCCTGGTATGTATGCAAAGCGAAATAAGGAGTGTAAGTTTAGGAGATGATTTAGGCATTTCTTTGGCAACCTATACATGTTTACCTTCATTTTACCTACCCGTGGACATCATCCTAGTTAAACCCTTTTGAGCCTTTAGCCTACTTCTTTGACAAACCTCATACGAAAAGCCTAATCCATTTTTTTCAAGACCGTAATTTGATCCAAATTCCTAAGTGATTTAACGTATAAAGTCATGTGATGAAATAAGAGGAAATTGGGTGAGTATGATGCTTTAAATTGCAGTGGTGCTTGAATGCGTTATGAAAAAAAAGTGCTGTCATAAGAGGTACGTTATGAAAAGAAAAAAGGAAAAAAACGCTGAAAAGTGAGTTATGCTTAAAATTGAAAAACAAAAGAGGAGAACAAGGGTGGTAGAATAAAAGAAAGAAGAAAGGTTGAAAGAAAAATGTGGATGATACAATGTGATGTATTAAAGTGCTTAGGAACTTAATCACTATTTCTGGCCAAAATAGTCCTACCCGTCCCTTAGCCTACATTACAACCTGTAAAAGACCTATGTGATCCTAAGCCTAGCATTCTGACATTTAGTGGAGCATTACACTAAGGGCAAGCCTATGGTCATTAGTTGATGCATATGAATTCTTTGTGAGAGCGAGAGCAAGGATATTTTGATACCCAGTTTGAAAAAATATGCTATACTTGTGAGAGATTATGGGTAATATATTGTGAGACACACATGGTTGATGAGTTTTGGGTAGTTCTATATGATTCCTTGTGCCTTAACTTTTGAATATGAGTTGACCACCATCACGAGTCTATACTAGAGGTTAACCTGTTTCTACTAATGATTGGAAAGCTACTCTTTGTTGGTAATTGTTGTGCTTGTCTTGACGAATATTTTGTGTTGTTGCTGTAAAACCCTAAGTTGATGTTTAGATGGACATGATATTTTGTTCGAGGATGAACAACGCTTCAAGTGTGGGGTGTTGATGATAGGCGATATTACGCGCCTATTTCAATATATTTTGCCCATATTTTAGCCTAGTTTTGAGAACAAATTATATATTTCATGCACTTTTAGTCCTTTTTCCTGTAAGTGAGCTAACGAACATGATTAGCAAAGTTTCAGGTGTAAATGATGCAGAATTCAGCATTTTATGGATTACTTAACGCCAAAGAAAGCTTCACGGAAGGAGAAAAGGAAGCCTGGACGCCTAAGGACCAAAAGTGATGCATGGAAAATCTGTCCCGGGCTAAAACAACATTTCTGAAGACTTTGGGGACTTGCAGTAACTTATTTGGATTAGGATAATAATACATTAACCTAGTACAATTGGGTTAAGTATTTCATTAGTTTATTTGGATTTGGATAATGTTACTTTAACCTAGTACAATTGGGTTAAGTATTTCATTAGCTTAGTAGGATTTGGTTAAGTATTTCATTAGCTTAGTAGGATTAGGATATGGGTATTATAAATACCCTATCATGCTAGAGATTTTTATTCATTCAGATTCTTACAATCATCTTTTCATCCTTCTATTATACATTCACTACTACTTCTAATCTTTCCATTAATTTTATTTTTCTTCTTCTATTCATCTATTCTTAATTTCCGCAACAAGAGAATCGTTACTTTGCCTAGGAATTCATGCCTAAACGCCTACCACTCTTGTGCTACACGAAATTAATCATTATTGTGGTATAATAACAATGTCAATCGTGATCTCCTTCGCATTCATGGGTAACTAAACTTCTCTATTGGGGTTATGGAAGCCGAATGAGGTACTATCTATTACTATGAGCTTGTGAGTTCGTGTCACGTATGCTGCTTATATCATTATTCTCTTCATCTTAATCTAAATTTTTTGTGGTTGAAAACGCAAGAATACGCCAGTATAACATTTAACTTGTTCGAAAGAAAGGTTATTTGTCTGGAAAAGAGATAGTGCCAAGGTAGTAGGGTCCCATCCCCTATTAAATAGTTAGTGCCGTAACTGGATTAACCTCTTGGACGAAAGAGTTAAAGTGAAATAATCCTCGAATAGGTCGAAAAATGCCTGGATTTACTATCGAATACAATTCTCTATAAGCACATACATGTCTGAATTCTACACACTCATAGCCAATAGAGACGTATAACTCAGAAGGTGGACATAACCCCAACTCTTCAATTCTCATTGTTTTACAACCTACTAAACATTCTTTCCTTTTACGTTGCTATTTTCAGTTTTTACTTTAATACTTTGGTTACACATTACAATCCCCCCTACTTACGAGACTTGCACTAAAAGTCTAGTAATAGTCTCCTACTTGTTGACCAAGCTATTCCCTGTGGGATCGATACCCAACTCAGGTTGGGTTCTATATTTGCTAACGACCGCTTTACACTCCCACGAGAGCTGTAGATTGAGCGTTATCAGAGGGGTAGTACTTCAGCATTTAGGGGTCAGTTTGTTTCGTACCTTAGAGAGAGAAAAATGACATCGAAGGGATGTGTTTACCATCTTGTTTGAGTCAAAGACTCTAATTTTGAGACTCCTAGTCCCAAGTCCATTTTAGTAGTAAGTGAATTTCCAGATGTGTTCCCTAAAAATCTTCTCGGAGTTCTTCTCGAAAGGGAAATTGATTTCAAAATAGACCTTCTTCTAGATACCCAACCTATCTTTATTATGCCCTATAAATGGCTCCAGTTGAGCTTAGGGAGTTGAAGGAATAGTCAAAATACCTCTTAGATAAGGGATTCATCAGTCTAAGTGTTTCCCCATGGTGCACTCCAGTCCTTTTCATACAAAAGAAAGACGGTTCTCTTAGAATGTGTATTGATTACCGCCAGTTGAACAAAATCATAGTCTAGAATAAGTACCTACTTTCCAGAATTGATGACTTGTTCGATCAACTTTAGGATGCTAGTTATTTCTCTTAGATAGACTTCAGATCTATCTATCATCAGCTCAAAGTCAGAGAATATGATATTCCAAAAATAGCTTTCAAAACTCGGTAGCGTCACTTCGAGTTTCTAGTTCTGTCTTTTGGACTAATGAATAACCCAGCAGCCTTCATGGACTTGATGAACCGAGTGTTCAAATAGTACTTGGACATGTTCTTCATAGTCTTCATTGATGATATTCTTGTCTATACCCGTAACGAAAATAATCATGCAGTCCACTTCAAAATTATATTGCAAACTCTTAGAGCCCATAAATTATTTGCCAAATTCAGTAAGTGCAAGTTTTATCTAAGATCAGTAGCTTTACTTGGCCATATTATTTTCTGTGATGGCATTAGAGTTGACCATCAAAAGACTAAAACAGTGGGAAACTGGCTCAAACCCATCACTCTATCAAATATTAGGAGTTTCTTGGGTTTGACTAGCTATTATTGATGGTTTGTTGAAGGGTTTTTGTCTATTTCATCCTCCATGTCCAGATTGACTCAGAAGAAAGTCAAGTTTCAGTGGTTAGATTCTTGTGAGAAGAGTTTTTAGGAGTTGAAGACCCAACTCACCTCAGCCCCAATTTTGACCTTGCCAGATGGTTCAGATGGGTTTGTTGTTACTGTGATACTTCCATAGTTGGTTTGGGTTGTGTCTTAATACAGAGAGGTAAGGTCATGACCTATGTCTATAGATAGCTTAAACCCCATGAAAAGAATTACCCTACCCATGATATTGAGTTGGCAGCTATCGTGTTTGCCTTAAAAATTTAGAGGCATATTTGTAGGGGTTCATGTTAATGTATTCACAGATCATAAAAGTTTGCAGCATGTATTTTCGCAGAAAGATTCAAATATCTGTCAGATAAGGTGGTTAGAATTGTTGAAAGATTATGATATGAGTGTTTTGTATCATCCAGGCAAGGCCAATGTAGTGGCATATGCCCTTACGGGTCGTTTGATTTGAAAACAAGTTATATCGAGATAAGTTATGCAGGGATAAGTTATGGTGGGATTAGTTGTTCTGGGATAAGTTATCCTGGTATTATTTTTTAGTGGTTGTTTGGTTTGTGATACTAAAAATAATATGTAGTGCATTGTTTGTAAAAATATATTGTTTGTTTACTAAAATACCCCTCACTTTTGTTAAGTTGATTATTTTTATGTTTGTATTCCTATGGTTTTTCTCTTTGTTTTTTCCTTCCAGTTAACCTGAAATTCATGTTTTATTACAAAAAACATATGATACAAACTCAACACTGACATTTTCCCTCAACATGAGACATTTGTTCCAGCTCAACCAACCGAGCATCAGCATAAAAGCTGATAGCATAGACAGAGTACTAGCAGAACATTGAAAAACCATAACCTGCACTACTCAATAGCCCTTCTTTTATTCCAGCTCTAACTGGAACTTCACATTTTCTTTACAATTGCACCACCTTCTCTTCTGCAGAGAAAGAAACTAATGTTTTGATACTTCCAACTGCTTCACTAGCAACTTGACTAGCATCCTCGTATAGTTTCTACAAGAAAATCTTACTTGAATAAGCAATAAAATCCAATTTTTCTTGAAATGTTTTGTTAGTACAGGAAGTTTGGAGCTAACTTTAGCTTCAGTGCCAAAACCACTAATGTATTTCAAGCATATATATCCATTTAGTCAAATTAGTGGCACCATAACTATCATTATGAGTGCCAATTTCCAGCTTGCTTCAAGTCCAATAACTAATCCAGCTATAGCCGTTGAAATGTTCTGCACAAGAAAAGAAAGTGACTCTCCAACCATACCTCGGACAAATGCTGCATCTGTAGATAGTCGAGAGCCAATTGCACCAATCGAGCCTCTCTGTCGAACCAGCTAATTTCCATGTAAACTATTTGCTCAAAGCATATTAGGTGAATTCTCTTGATTAACTTACATCATGCTATAGCAAAAAGAACGTCTTCAAGGGTGCTACTAGTAAAGATGTCAATTCTAGACCAACAAATATCAATGACAAAAATCTTGAATGCTTTCCGAGTTCATGAGCTGCTTCATAGAAAGTCTTGATAGCATAAGAAAGAAGTACCCCGAAAATTGGTAATATTAGAGCATTGACCATTGCAGCTATGCAACCAAGTAGTAATTCTGGAATCTCAGGTTTGTTCATCAAATCCAAGTGAAAAAACGTGTTGTCTTTATCATTCCTCAATACAACTATTGAATTAGGATCATGATATTCACCAACTGTTTTATCTACTACACTAATTGAAATGGAAGACGAATAATGGCTGCTATTCTCGATCATCGTTGAGTCCCTACTTGTTGATCGTGGCACAAAAATCTGATGATTTGATCGGTCTTTTGGATTTATGAATATCTCTTCACTATTCAGTCCATTTAACTCTTGCTCTCCTGAATATTTACTAAGTTCTTGCAACTGTATAAGCTGAACATATGCTACTTCCTTATTTCTCATTAATTCCAAGTGAGAATCTAAATGTTTGAAAGGGACAAAATATTAGCATTATAAAAGAAGACAAGATTCTCTAATTAACAAACATACATACATTTCTGCTATAATCTTTATAATCACTTTACTTTCAGCATGAACTATCTAACAATCTGGAATCTTTTATGCTGGTAAAGATTGTATATATGACACACCTTTTTCGATGATCTTTCTTGAAGTACAGCTATTGTATCTGCATACTTAACTGTACTCAAGCGATATGCAATATTTACTGTAGTTCGATTGATCATGACACTATCCAATGTCTCTTAAACAATCCTTTCGGATTCTGCATCAAGAGCTCTTGTAGCTTCATCTAGAAGTAGAATTTTGGGGTCCTTCAGTATTAGCTCTTGCAAAAGAAATTCTTTGCTTTTGGCCTCCAGATAACTGACTTCCATGATCGCCAACTCTGCTGTCTAATCCCTGAATTAGAAGGAATAATGGACCAAAATTTTTGTAAGATATTGAGAAGAACTTGAGTTAGCTATAACTTGATTGAAAAGTAGAAATTGAAACAAAACTGTGGCAATTTATCAATGAACTTGGATGCATTAGTAAGTTGAACTGCGTCTTTAATTTCTTCAAGAGTTGCATCATCCCCTTCCCATAGGCAATATTATCCTTTATCGTCGAACCAAATAACACAGGTTTCTGGCTAACAAGGCCGATTTTCCCCCTGATCCACCTAAGCTGAAATTCTTTGATATTTATACCATCAATCAAAACTTCACCAGCCTGTGGATCATAGAACCTTATTATTATACCGATCACAGTCGATTTTCCACTTCCAATTCGCCCTACTAGAGCCGTCGTTGTTCCCTTAAGTATCGATATAGAGAGACCATCAAATATGCTCTCGTTTAGTCTTGCAGGATAACAGCAGTGAACATTCTTAAGTTCAATGTCACCACTAATGTCAACAAGTTTTTGTCCTTTCATATCATAAGGATCTATGGCCGGCTTTCTGTCTATCGTCTGAAACATTTTAAATGCTGCATCCTTTCCAGCAGAGAACGCACGGAAGCGTGGAGATGCATATCCTAAGGTACTGCAATTACAAGGGGAACAAAGAATAGAAGACCAATAATAAGGATTAACATATATGTCAGTGCATCAATGTATGTTCTGTAACTGTGTTATAGTTTGTTTGCCATATCTGTCATTCATTTTTGCAGTGAATTTTGGATGTTAGATAGAGAAATATAGGTCAGTGTAGCCTCTGGCCATCGTATGGGCGAGAGAAACTAAATATACAAGGAAAAGGTGAGAATAGAACTTACAATGAGCTGGTCAGTGTAGCTATACATCTCCTCCAGTATAGTTGTGGTCCAAAATCATTTTTGCACCGTACTATATTGCTAAAGCATAACTTGCGTATAAGACCCAAAAAAAACACCCACCCGAGCCCTGAAGCTAAACCCTCTAGTACATTAGATCGATAAGCTTTGTTTAGTGAACTGTGATATGCGGAAATAACCCTTCTTTCTCCTATATATGATGCAACCTACATGAAAGATCAAGAAATTTGGTGAATGCCGGCTTTTGATAAAAGTTGAGAAGTGAAAAAAAAGTGTCCTTTTCCAACTCTTGTCATACAGTTCTAATTGAGCTTATTATCTGTTCAACCACAATTATTGTGCACGGGGTGCTAATTTTGCCAGAATGATAGTCATGACAGCAGAAGAAAAGACAAGTGGAGGAATTGAAGTTGACAATACCAACGTTAAATGCCACCCCTTAATAAAAGCTATTATTAATCCAACAACGAATGTCGCTAATACTTGGATAAATTTTCCCACCTGCAGTTTAATGTGAATGCAGTTCATCATGCTAAGTTTCTAGATATCTCAAATGATGAACCTATCTTTTTATGCAGAAATCTGCTAGAGCAGTTATTAAAGGGACTGGTTACCTTTGTGGCTGCAATGACTGCAAGTTTTCTAAGGCAAGATTTTCTTTTAACATTATTCTGTTATATATACACATATTCGAAGCAATTTTATCCAAGTCGCCAGCTCTCTCAATTTTCATTTCAATTATATTTCTTATGCAGAATCTAAATGCTTTTCAATTGGACAACAACAACGAGAACACCTATGAGGCCAAACTATGCACTTAATTTTCCAGAGAAACTGAACACAGCTGAGGCCATCTTTTTCAGCAGGTAAAAGCCATAACATCTAATAAACTTTATCTGGTCCCATAACAATGACAGTTGATCTTATGTACTGCAGAAGATGCAAACAAAACAACTATAGCAATACCAGTAACTGGTCTAACATAGCAATAAAATGGAACCAAAGTTGTAGCGAAACAACAGTAAAAACTGCACATAAACTGATAACTAGCAACGAATTAATATTTACACGAGAGTTGATCTATTTAATAGACATTAGTTATACAAAATTACATCATTCTCATGTCCTACATCAGTTATAGAGAAAAGAGTATGAACATGACTTGAGGATCAAAAAGTGGCACTCCAATCAAACTTTGAAATTGATAGTGAGGAAAAACTAACACACTAGTGCCACTACTTATATACACAAGCTTATCATACTTTAAAGTTTATCATTGACGACTATAAACATCATTTGTCTGATGCTCAAGTTCACCCATACGTAAAAAGATTTTTATTTTTTTCACATCTCCATAGATAACCATTTTGGCTTTGATACGTTGCTCTATGGTGTACAAATTGAATGCGGGGGATTCAATGATGGCATAAACTTGATCACACATATCAGAGTGGTCATGAATTCCAATCTTGTCAATTAAGGCACCAATTCTTTTGTCTTGGCTTTCAGTAAAGCCTTTTATAACTTCAGTCATACTCTTGAGAAATGTCTCATTGACATCCTCCACAACTCTTTTCCTTTTCTTGCTTTTCTCTTTCTCATTGACACTAGAAGAGGATTTTTTAGCATATTTAGCTTGTTTTTCAGATCTATCAGTACGTTCATGAGGAGAGACTCTAGCATAATTCATTTTCAGATGCCTCTGTAAAATTAGGTTTTGTATAAGCATTTTCAGATTCTCCGGTAGCTATATTTGGTCCATGACTACCTTCATCTTCTTCTTCATATTCATCTTCATCAATATTAATAGGAAATCCCAAAGTCATATCAATAGAAATTCCTGATGTTTGATTCTTTAAGATATCCTCAACAACATCTAGTGGACCTTCTGCATGCTCTCCCATTGCCCTATCTTTGCCAAATATTTTCTCCCAATCCGCAAACATTGGCCATTTCTTGGTATCCATATTTCTTGCTTTTGGTTCATCCTAGACAAACAAGTAAAGAAAGATGACAACGGCATATGCATCAATTATAAATTATGAAAAGAACGGAGAGAAATATTTATATGAAGTAGTAGAACAAAATATTAGTTACCTTTAAAAACTTTTCCCATTCTATTGGATCATCAACAGTTATGGTTCCGTCACTATATTGAAATCCCAAACCACTTCGATCCTTTAGTAAACTTATGTGTGCATGACTTCTCTTCCACGCTTTTAATTTAGAATTGATATGTGGTTCACCTTTCAATCCACTGTCAGGATGACGTTGACGTAAATAGTACTCCAACTCCGTCAGGTGTCATGGTCTAAAGGTTCATTATCGGCTCTTCAACCATTAACACATAACTCTTTTAAACCATCTATAAGAGAACTTTCTTCTTTTAGAGTCCATGTTCTTCGAGTTAAAGGTGTTGATCTTCTTGATCTTTTTGGTGGATTTATTGAAGATATTTTGCTATCCATCTTTGTTTATACAATCTTGTGAAACTAATCATCATTAATATTAGTTGCCATCATAAGAAACATAAGTATCTTTAAAATATTACTTAGCATCATAATAATAAATATTCACACATTTTACAAATAAAAAACTAAAAACATAAAGTATGAACACATCACAAAAAAAACTAATTAAACAGTAGCTTTAACAAAATTTATATCACAAACAGCTAAAAGTGATACACCTTACTGTAGTATAAAAAACTAAAGAGGAAAATATCCAAAACACTATAAAACATATTACAAGCAGCCAACTCATCCCTCCATGTAGTCCATTCCTCTAATGATTCAACAACATCAATGTTATCTTGTTGATATTCTACTTGTTCTTCTATATCAATGTCTAAGGGATCCACTTCCATCTCTCTACGAATAAAATTATGTATCAAATAACAAGCACTAATGATCCTATTATGAATCTTAACTGAATACCATGAAGCACTTCTAAGAATTCCCCAATGTCCGTTTAAGAGACCAAATGTCCTTTCAATAACATTACGAGCCCTAGCATGTTTCATATTGAAAAGCTCTTCTCGACATTGAAGTGGTGGGTTGTCACCTTGCCAATCCCTTAACCAATATCTATACCCTCTATAAGGTGAAAGAAAACCATTTTCTTTGTATATCCTCCGTCACATAAATAATAATTACCTAAAATATAAACAAAACATTAGTTACTTTTATGTAACATTATTGATGTAATATAATTTTAATGTGAGCATGTGAATTATATTACCCTCAGGAATTTTCAAACCATTTGTTCGTGTTATAGAATTTCGTAATACATGACCATCGGCATCTGATCCATCCCAACTAGGTAATACATAAGTAAAGTTGAGATTTCAATCACAAAATCCCAGTACATTAGTTGCTATTTCTTCCTTTCTTGTCCTGTATCTTTGTTTGTCCTTAGATGGAACTCTAATTTTAATATAAGTACCATCCAATGCACCTAAACATCCCTATAAAATCAATTATAGTATCATCTCAAATTATCAAAATTTCTTTGTAAAATTATAGTTTTTTACTTTACTTGAATTAATAGATACTCAATTGAAAGTGCATATACCTTAAACCATTTCCATCGATCGTCACTCTCATCTTCAAGTACCGGCTTGGGATTAACAAGTAATAATGGAGCTAGTTTGAGAATAGCTTTCAAACATTCGTTGAAAGCTTGACTTACGCTCCAACCCGATCTAACATAATCAATCTTAATGGGTCTATTTTTCTCATGATGAGGCAAAATATTTAGAAACATTGCTAACTTTTCAGTACTTGACATATATTTGCTATTAGTCAAATCTTCAACTTCCTTAGTTAAGAGAACTAAAGTGTGAAAGGAATTTCTATCCATTCTTAACTTATCGATACATATTGTATCGTTGTCTTCTATGATACAATTTAAATGAGATAAAATTTAAAATTTTATGAACTCGATTACTCATATGGTACCTAATCATATGCTTATTTCTTCTTATAGAATGATCGTAAATAGCCATATAAAGAAAATACACATAACAAGAAATTGTTAGTGCAATATATCCTTAAGGATGATAATGTATTCAATATCGGATTATAGTTTATGATCCATAAGAAAACCTAATTTTTTCACAATAAAAATGAAAAAAGTTAAAACAAAAATAAAATTAATTTTTCAATTAGAAAGAATCAACGAGCACAATTTTATAATTTCAAGCGGATAAAGAGAATAAGTTTTTCTAAAACATAATAGAAAGAGGCTAAAACTAATATTTCATCATCAAAACGAGAGAAAAGGGCCAATTAATAACAAATTAAATCCACAATTTTGATTTTCACATATTGCTCTTTCATATATAGTTGGTACTATTTCACAAATTTTATCTCAATCGCACATATTTCAAGCAATACATATTGATTCTTAAACAACCAACATTTTTACCAATTGTATGCTAAATAAAATTTATCAAACATCCTAAAGCATAACATTCACAAAAGATTTTCGACTTTTGCTATTTGATAGAAAACTTATAAATGATGAAAAAGAAAAGAAAAAAATGAGTTTCGAAATAAAATTTAACCCTGTGAGTGATAGAAAGACAAATGGCAAGATTATCTTCAAGTATTCTCCATGTATAGATCATCCATGAAGAGAAGCAGCAACAACAACTCTACAAGAAGGAGTAGCAGCAACTCTGCAAGCACACACACATATATATATAAATGAAAAATATAGGGTTTGAGGATATTTTTGTCATTTTATATTTTATACCAAGGGATGAATTAAGTTGGGATAATAATCCCACCATATCTATGGATAACTTATCCTGGGACTAATTATTAGTCTAAGAATAATTTATCCCAAATATTGACAACTTAACGAATGGTTGGAAGTTTTATCCCGGGATTATTATTTTATCCCAGGATTATTTACTTTAATCCCCCACACCAAATAGACCCTTAGTAGATTGTCTATGGGTAGTGTTGCTCATGTAGAGGATGATAAGAAGTAGTTAGTCAGGGAGGTTCATCAGATTGCTAGATTAGGTGTACGATTGGTGGATTTACCTGAGTGTAGTGTATAGGTTCAAAATAGTTCGTAATATTCTTTGGTTGTCGAAGTGAAGAAGAAGTAAGATAGGGATTCCATTCTGGTTAAGTTGAAGGAGGCAGTCAGAGATCAAAAAGTAGAGATTTTCTCCCAAGAAGGAGATAATGTGTTGCGATATCAGGGTAGGCTGTATGTATTGGGTGTAGATGGTTTGAGATAGCGAATCCTTGCAGAAATGCATGGTGTGTATTATTCTATTCATCCAGCTAAGTTTCCTTGTTGTCAGTAGGTTAAGTTTAAGCACCAGAGGCCTAGTGGCATAATATAGGAGTTCAGCATTCCTACTTAGAAGTTGGAAGAGGTGAAATGGACTTTGTGATAGGGTTGCCCCGTCCACTTTGTCAACATGATTCGATATAGGATATTTGATATGCCCAAATTACAACTTTCGTTAGAGAGTGTAAGCGGTTGCTGTCAAATATAGAACCTAACTGGGTTGGGTGTCGAATCCCACAGGGAATATTATGCTTACTAAGTATTGTGGTTGTTACTAGACTATTGATCGAAGGTTACAGAATAAAGGGGGTTTTAATTTATCAATTGTATTCAAATATTTATCGCAGAAAGTAATCCAATCGTAGGATATAATGCTACTAGTAATTCAATAAGAGAAGTCAAACTAGAGTTATGGTTACCAAGATGGGGTTGTGAACTATTTTGGATTTTCAGTGAACAATTGTTGTTGCAAGAGTAATTGAATTCAATGGTTTACCCATTAGTTTCTCAACAAAAATGAGTAACTTATCCCTTAATTCTTTCAAACTTAAGGAACATATTGTTAGTTCAACTATAATCTCACATGGGTTGAACCGGTTAAGGAATCTACCCTCTATCCAAAGGTTAAATCCTTTAGATTTATGTAAACCCTTTCTTTTCCCAACAAGCATTTTTCTATTCGAACAAGTGTTGTTCTTGAGCTCACTTTTCAAGTTTGCAACCAAGAAAAGTCATTAAAGTGAAGAAGAGTTTATGCAATATCAATTACTCATGGGAATCTACTAGCTTCACAACCCAAAATCATCTTTTCACATCAAGGCTCCCATAACCC
Organism: Capsicum baccatum var. pendulum; assembly: GCA_030864225.1. NCBI lineage: Eukaryota > Viridiplantae > Streptophyta > Magnoliopsida > Solanales > Solanaceae > Capsicum > Capsicum baccatum. The sequence goes on along the minus strand of CM061557.1, from coordinate 169,103,913 downwards.
TAGTTATGAAAGCTTAGCCACATATTTCTACACAAGAAAGAGAAGAAACCATTGTGTTATTCATAAATTACTTCATAGTTTACTTGCAAAGGTCACAATTGTTGTTCTTCAATATTCAATAGAAAATATGATAAAGGAATCTAGATCCACAAATCTCCAATGAATCTTAGAGAAAAAACTATGCAACAATGTATTTTACCTAATAATAGATAAAAGATGGATAAAAGATCCCTAATAAAACCTAAAATTGGGTTTTTATATGTTTCCAGGTAAAAGAATTTAAAATTCAAATAATATAAAATCTGTATTCAAATGACGGCCAAAGTGATGGCCCGTTGCAAGGTTGACGGTCTACCATTTGGTCCGTCATTGCTGATCTTGATAGGACATTTTCTGGATAAGACTGACGGTCAAAGTGGTGGTCCATCGAAAGTCTGATGGTCCACCATTTTATCCATCGATGCTGATCTTGATAGGTCACTTTTTGGATAAAATTGACGGTCCACCGTCTTGACCGTCGCTGATGATACTGGATAGTCAGATTCTGGATAATCCTGACGGCTAGAGTGGTGGTCCATTGGAAGATCGACGGTCCACTATATTGGTCGTCGCTAAGACTTACAATATGCCTGGTTCTGTTTAGCACTGACGGCCAAAGTGGTGGTCCTTCGCAAGACAGACGATCCACCACTTGGCCCGTCGCTGGGTCTTCAGAAGTCATGAATTCTGCCTTAATCTGACGGTTAATTTGGTGGTCCATCGCAAAATTGATGGTCCACCATTTTGACCGTCAGAAGTGTTTTTCTGCTAATTTTCTGAGATTTTTCCTTCTGTCAGCTCCTTACCCTGAAACATTAAAAACCAGTATTAAATGCAACCTTGGTTGCTTGAAAACATGCAATTTTCCCAAGAAAAAGATGAAAAATGTTCTGTTAAAACACCTTCAACTTAAGATCATTGCTTGTCCTCAAACAACTCAGCGCAAAATTGTAAGTATGAATAACACAATCACTGACATTTACTATTGAACCACTTCTCACACAACCATTCACTTGTTATCCAAATCATATGGTTTAACATGTCAAAATTTATAACCGACATTGTTTCAAATTCAATTCATCTACACAACATGGATACAAGTATCTACCGAGATCAACCAAATTAAGTATGAATCAAGTTTCCCTCACAGTCAAAGAGATCCACCACTCAATATATTTTGTGGATACAAATCACAACCTCTCATTTATCAAAGAAGTTGTAAACATAGCACATGCACCGATAGGCTTGCCCTTATCATCCAATGCCCTCTTATAGACGAGTTCTAAGATCAAATTGGTCTTTTCTAGGCTAGTTCTGAGGTATCAAGCTAGGTTAGGAGGAAATTTTGGGAAAAAGTGACTAAAAACCATGCTTTAAATCTTTTTTCCTACAAAACACTTCTTCTTACCAAGGCCATTGCTTTGCTAGCTTACTTACCCTTTTCTCATTCATTTATGCTTTACCACAACAGACCCCTTTTTTTATATATATATATAGATACAAGCATCAACCACCCTCAACTTAGGCTGATGCCCTAAGTCAAAGTGCACAATGTCTTAACTAGACCAGGGCCAAATGCTCTAATTCAAATTCTAGACCAACTTTCCATTATGTTATTAACAGTCCTATAATAGCCACCCTCAACTTAGGTGTTTTGCCTAAGTTTAGGTACAATGGCCTATTACTATGCCAGGGCCAGAGCTAGGCATCAATAGCTAAAAGAGAGTTAACTAGAATGCTTGGTGATGAAGAAAAATTAACAAAGGCTTAAAGAAGGGTTCAAAAATGGCAACTTATTTTTGGTGGGGTCAATTATTTTGGCTAAATGGACCAAAAACACAAGGTGGCCTGCCATCACTTCTTATCCCATAAACTACAGAACAACATTAATTGAACCAAGCAATTTCTAGATACTATACTATGTAAGAACTAATACAACTACTCGCACACACAGTCACAACTGAGTCACACCTATTCTACTGTTCTTAAGATTTGCATCATGTATCATGTGTATTTACAAGTTAATGCCAATTACAGATTCACTAACAGTTGACCACATATTCTAGGAGACAAAAGTAATCAGTCAAATGGAAACAGTCATAGTAAGATGCCAACATTATTCATCATCCATATTCACGACAAGATACTAACACAAACAACACTTTTATTTCATGGACCAACCTTAGCAACATAACAAGACTTAAAAATAAGAAAAATGCAAATCTAAAGTTAAACCTAAACCTGTCGCTTCTTTTAAATAACATATGCTAGGGTTCCATAATGTCAGTAACACAACCACCTCCACATAAAAACATATCCATTATCCTCAAAGCATTAAATTGAAGTACAAAGGAATGGGTATACTTATTTTGCCTCTCATTTATATGAGGTGTTTATAAAGTGTGGTAAGGCTCCTGCATCCTCACCTTGTGCAATTTTGGCCCCTATGATGGTAGGTTTACTCAAAACCTCACCCTCCTGGATCGGAGGAAATATCTCTCAAACTGACGTCGAACTTTGCCCTCTTGCTGGGGCAGTACTAGTAGATACTCCTGCTACTTCATCTTTCTCTGTTTTTTTCTCTTTTATTTATCGTTCTTTGATTTCTTTCGAGGTCCCTTTATATCATGCTATTTTTGTTCCTCTGGTGTCATTTCTGCTCTCTTTCTCCTCTTTTCAACTCTTTTTATAGCTCATTTATCGATGTGTTATTTTGCTTTATCTTTCATAGGTCTTCCCATCAGGTCCACAATACCCTCATCATCATCACTTCCCACTTAGGCTGGGTCAAAAACAATTTGCTGAGGTTGCCTTCCCTTTAACTCTGCTATATCGGCCTTTGCCTGCTCAAATTCAGCCATGAGCTTTGCAAGATCAGGGAGGGACAGTGCATCTAGCCTTTTGTTGATACTGTGCTCCATGCTGTCTATCCTAGCCTAAATAGTTTGGAATGGACGGATTGCCTCAGCTATAATTTCATCAACAAAAGGCTTAAATTTTGACGCCTATTTATCTAATTGTCTCTGAAACCTCTTTTACAGCTTTACTGATTTTGCAAAATTATCTTGTGTCAACCTGTATTTGGCAAAGTCTGCTCCACCCAAAGTTTGTACAGAACCCAACCCTATAGAAGTACCTAGAGGCATATATTTTGGTGGCACATAAGTGGTGATGGGCAACGACATACCTGCGGGAATTTCTAAAGCATCAGAAGCTGGTGTAGATTAAGTCTGGTAAGCTGGAGGCTTGGTGACACATATCTTGAACTTTGAGTCATCTTTCAACTTCTCAATGTTTTGTCTATGTTTAGCTGGGATTCTATTTTTAACTCCATGAATCAGGGGCACACCAGCTTGTCTGCATAACTCGGTAATTAAGCATGGGAACGACAATGCACTGCTTTTTTTATATGCCCTCACAAATATCTCATCCGCAATAATCTGGCCAAAGTCAACCTGCAGCCCTGAAACCAAGCTTGCCACCAATACGGCTCTGTGTTTATCCAAGTTTCTGTCACCTTTTATTGGCATCAGCCTTAAGCGAACAACAACCCACCACAACTTAACCTTGAGGCTAATGGAATATTTTGCAATGCATTCCCATGGATTAGTCAACAAAGAAGAGTTACCATCATTAATCAATAATGAAGCCACCCAAGGCCTCTGAGTGGATGTAATTGTTAAGCTATACTCAAGATCAGGTATAGCTGGGGGAGCCTTGTACTCTGGACCAAACAATAGCTTATTAATTGTTTGGGCTACAATATTGATAGTGACTCCTCGAATAGGTACGAACTCTTTGTTCAGCAAGCTTGTAACTGACATCCTTTTTGGATAGTCCTTTTCTAGTAGAACATGATAATTGACAAAGAATTCTCTTATCCAATTTGGTTGATACGCTTCTAGTGGACTGCTCATCCATGCTAGTTCATACTCATTAAAACGACCTTCTAACTCAGGATATTCATGCAGCTTCGTTGTCACAATCTGATGCTCCTCTGTGAATAGCCTTTTTATCCCTCTTGCTGTAGGTGTCAATATGTCATAGAACTTATCTCATGCTCTATCTATCTGTCATATAATCACTGCTCGAACTTAAGGATTCTTACGCTTGATTATTTTAGAATCCTTAGGTTCGGTATCTATATCAGTCGCTTCTATTTGCTCCCCACATTAGTAGCCTCCGTTTCACTCTCGATAGGCTCGGGTTGATTTATAGCTATCGTTGCCTTATCTGGCCTTGAGCTGGTGCTGCTTATACTATTGTCGCTCTCCTCTTTAGACTGGGAGAGTGTGGGTGTTTTCTTTTCACGTTGCCTGGTGTTGTAGGTAAGTGCAAATTCGCCTGTACCCTTTTGAGATCTTCCTACTCTATCTGGTGGTATTTTGTGAGCCATAACCTTAAAAAAAGAAGTAAAGAATTAGTTTAAAGCACAAAATAACATAAATAGTGAAAATTTAAATTTGACGGCCACACTGGTGGTCCGTTAAGTAACTGGTGGTCCACCAGGTGGTCCGTCAGGTCCTATCCAGAAGGGCTGTAATTTTAGGTACTTGCGATGGTTCATTTAGTGGTCTGTCGAGACATCGACGGTCTACCATTTGGGCCATTGCATCTTATCAAGTGGGTGTTACATCTGGGGTTATTGCGATGGTCAATTTGGTGGTCTGTCGCAAAAGTTACGGTTCACCATTTCGACCGTCGCACCTCCCTCTTCAGATTTCAGCTTTCAATTCACCATTTTGTCAACCATTTAGCATACAACCTCAATTTTTAAGCAACAATTGACACCCATAATATACACATTCTTTCTCATTTTTTAAACATGTGAGTTACTCAGACTTCACTCACATTGCATACTCAAGTTTCCAAACATACAACAACTCAAAGTAAGAGAATAACACAAGATGGAACTTCAATGAACAAACCATTTAGTCATTTGATGTTTTTGAAATTCAAAATGAGAAGGTTGGTGCTCATACCTTGGTGTTGCAATAGCTTCTTTCCTACTTGCTTGCAAATTACAAAGTCAACTACAACTTTAGTAATTTACTTTCAAGATTTCTTGTGATGAAGATAAAGAAAAGAAATGAGTTTGTTTAAATAGAGCAAAAAGAAGTAGATGGAAAGTCCTAGGAAGATTAAATGCCCTCAGATTTTGGTTAGTTGAAGAAGTTGAAAAGGGTACAACGTATGTAACCGCTCTTTTACCTCTTTAAAATAGATTTAGCCAATAATGGTCCACTTAAATAAATCTCAATTTCAACCCGACCCGGCACGGTGCTAGGGTAATTTTGATGGCCTCAGAGATGGTCCGTTGGATGCACGATGGACCACCAATAGGGCTGTCGCGTCTTACCAGAACATGGTCACTTCATCTGACTTGCGACGATCAATTTGACGCTCTACCAATTTTGCGACAATCCACCACTTTAGCCCTAGCTCCTTATTAGAACTTAGGCCACCAGCTTGATTTTGTATGGTCGATGTGGTGGTCCACAAAATTTGTGACAGTCCACCATTTTGACCGTCAACTTTATCTAGTGAATTAAATTTTCAGCTTTCTTGCGACGGCGGAAATGGTGGTCCGTCAAATGACTGGTGGTCCACCAAATCGGCCATCACATTTTTGTTCCAGTAGCTCCGATTTTCACCCCTTTTTCCAGCTGTATTACTTTTTTTTTTTTTTAATTTTTGATCCTGCACACTTCACAAACACATCAATAATGCACTAAACGACAAAAATAATTTAACTAATCCTTTACAACAATACACCATGGGTTGCCTCCCACTAGTGCCTTATTTATCATCGCAACATGACTCAATTATCTCGATTACTCAAACTTCAATGAGATAGATATTACCAATACTCCTTATCAAGTCCATTGGACCGATATACAGTTTCACACATTGCCCATTTTCCTTGAAGACACTTTCGTCTTCATTTTCAAGTTCCACTACTCCAGATGAGTAGACTTGACTCACTTTAAATGGGCTGGACCATTTGGATTTGAGCTTACCTGGAAACAGTTTAAGTCTAGAGTTGAACAGAAGGACCAAGTCACTTTTCTAGAAATCCCACTTTTCAATCCTGCGGTTGTGGTACTTCTTCATTCTTTCTTTGTATAGATCATCCCGACCATAAGCTCCAAGACAAAACCCGTCCATCTCATTTATCTGCCTCAGTCTCATATTCGCTGCCTCATTCCAATTCAAGTTAAGCCACTTCAGTTCCCACAACACTTTATGCTCTAGCTCAATCGGCAAATGAAATGCCTTGCCATAAACCAATTGGTATGGCGATATGCCAATAGGAGTCTTGAAAGCTGTTCGATGCACCCATAAGGCATCGTCCAACTTCCTAGACCAATCTTTCCTGCTAGCATTTACAGTCTTGGCAAGGACAACTTTGATTTCCTGATTATAGATTTCTACCTGCCCACTGGTTTTCGGGTGGTATGGTGTATCTACGTTATACTGCTTAACTCTATATTTTATCAAGGTAGCTCTGAATATCTTGTTGAAAAAGTGTGATCCTCCATCGCAGATGATGGTACGTGGTACCCCAAAGTGTGAGAGGATGTTTCTCCTTAAGAATGCAATAACTATCTTCCCTTCATTATCTGATAGAGCCACTGCCTCAACCTATTTTGACACATAGTCAACGGCTACTAATATGTACTTCATCCCAAATGAGCTCACGAAGGGCCCCATGAAATCAATGCCCCAGACATCAAATAATTTTACCTCCAGCATTTTAGACATTGTCATCTCATGGTACCTTAAGATGGACCCTTTCCTTTGACATTGGTCACACCTCTTCACGAACTCGTAGGCATCTTTGAACAACGAGGGCCAATAGTAACCATTCTGAAGTACTTTCTTTGCGGTACGATCACCTCTATGGTGGCGTCTAACTGGGTAAGCATGACTCGCTTCCAATACGCTCAACATATCTACTTCTGTAACACACCATTTAATAATACAATCCGCACATCGCCAAAAAATATATGGCTTATCCCAGAAGTAATGGGTCACATCATGGAGGAACTTTTTCCTTTGATAAAAGGAAAGATTCTATGGTATCACCTCGTCACCACATAATTTGCGAAATCAGTATACCAAGGTATTTTCTCCATAACAGCAGCTAAGATTTCCTCATCCGAAAATGCATTATTGAGATCAAATTCATCTCTAGCTGCTTGTTCGCCTTCCAGCCTAGACAGATGATCCGCCACTTAATTTTTGCAACCCTTCCTATCCTTGACTTCAAAGTCAAATTATTGAAGTAGAAACACCCATCTAATCAACTTTGGTTTTATATCCCTTTTTGTCGTTAAATATCTCAAGGTTGCCTGGTCAGTATGGACCACCACCTTGGTTCCTAGCAAATAAGCCCGAAACTTCTCAAAAGCATAGACTACTGTAAGAAGTTCCTGTTATGTGGTGGTGTATTTCTTTTGAAATCCATTCAACGCTTTGCTAGCATAATAGATCGGATGAAACAATTTGTCCTTCTTTTGTCCTAGCACAGCTCCAAGAGCAACACCGCTTGCATCACATATGATGTCAAATGGTTTTGATCAATTTGGTGCAACAATAATAGGAGCATCAACCATCTTTCCTTTAAAGGATTCAAATGACTTCAAGCAATTATCATCAAAGGTGAATCTGACTTCCTTCTCCAAAAGTTTGCAAAGGAGGTTTGCAATATTTGAGGAAGTCTTTTATAAATCTTCGATAAAAGCCAGCATGACCAAGTAAACTACGCACCCCGTTCACTGAAATAGGAGGTGGAAAATTCTATATAACCTCAACTTTAGATTGACTCACTTCAATACCCTTTGCTGAAATTTTGTGACCGAGAACAATGCCCTCCTTCACCATGAAGTGGCATTTCTCCCAATTAATCACAAGATTAAATTCCTCACACTGCTGCAAAGCCCTACTCATATTTACCAAACACAGCTCAAATGAATCTCCTACCACTGAAAAATCATCCATAAATACCTCTAAGGTGTCTTCAACCATATATGAGAAAATAGACATCATGCATTGTTGAAAGGTAGCGGGTGCATTACACAATCCAAACAGCATTTGCTTGAATACAAAAGTACTATATGGGTGGGTGAATGTCATTTTCTCTTGATCCATTAGAAATTTGTAGCCCTAGCACCGTCTTCAGCTAGTGAGCCAGTGCTTAAGTTCAGATAGAATAGTTGGGATAGATTTCCAGGCTCTAAGACTTAGGGTAGTATAAATAATGGCTGTACCAATCTGCTCTATAGGAAGTATGGTAGGAACCATCTGGGTGAATATTGGGCAGGTAGTAATTTGTGCTTTAGGTTTGGCAAGCCAGGCCATAGGATCAAAGAGTGGCAAGTGGTATTTCTGAAGGAAGGTGATTCACGCTAACAAGATTAGTCTTATTCTTTAGCAGTACTAGCAGGTTACTCAATGGGTGACACCAGAACAGATAGTATGCCTCCGAACTCATCAGGATTAGGAAAGTTCTCCTGATGTAGTTATGGGTATGTTACAAGTCTTCAAACTTCATGTTTATGCATTGATAGATGCCAAAGCTTCACTTTCTTGTGTGACCCCTTACATAACTGTAGACTTTAGTGTTAATCCAGAAATATTAGTAGATCCTTTCTCAGTGTCTACCCCAATGGTTAAGTCCATTGTAGAAAGATAGGTATAGAGAAATTGCCCGGTCATGGTATCTCAGAAAATCACTTCAGTTGATCTTGTGGAGTTAGAGATGACTGATTTTGATGTGATTCTCAGCTTGGATTGGCTTCAATCATTTTATACCTAAGTTGATTGTAGAAATAGAACTATTTATTTATAATTTCCTAATGAGCCAGTTATCAAATAGAGGGATAGTACTTTAGTGCTTAGGTGTCAAATTATTTCATATCTTAAGGAAAGAAGGATGATATCTAAGGGGTGCATTTACCATCTCGTCTGAGTCAAGGACTCAAATTCTGAGACTCCGAGCCTTGAGTGAGTTTCTATAGTAAGGTCTCATGATGTTACAGGTCTCATGATATGATAGAGGAAGAACAACATGCCGAATACAATGGTATTGAAGCAATGCTTCTAATTCTTTTTGATAAGACGACTAAAATAAAAGAGAACATGCATCAATCCATGGAAACATTTAGAGAGGCAAGTGAAAAAGAAGAAGAAGTGGGTAAGGATGCCAATCTTTCAAGTACCATGAATATGCCCAATCGTCAAATTAAATTTGATTAGGAAAAGATATCAAGCCATATGGTTGATTTTGAGGTTGATGTCGAAGAATTCTTGGCAATTTGTAAACCAACCAAACCAAAAATAGTGATGGATGCAAAAATTGAGAAAACTATGCTAGAGTCGATAGAAAATGCGAAGAAAATCCCTTGTGAAGATTCTAGTTCATTTTTGAGTGAAAATTTAAAGAAGAATGCAACCCGAAATTGGGAAGACAACCCCATTCTAACCACTTTTCAACATTATGCTTGGAGGATGTGATGAAAGTTGAACCATCCGAGCAAATGATGAAATTGGTAGATGAGATGCAAAATCCTTATATTTTATAGTTTGTAATTCCCAAAGGACAAGGTGACATCCCTCACTTAAAGCCAAAGAAGCTTAAAACCCAAAGTCCAATTAGTGGTTTTTTGATGTTCTAACAAATACCCAATTAGCCTCCTCGGAACTTTGATGTGAAGTTAAGCAAAAGGTTCAAGTCTTCAAAGTGGTGAGATTGAGGCAAAATCATTACCCCCTCAATTTTGGTCTCAGTTGCCTTAGTATTATTGGTCTAACTAGTCTCGTCTAAGGATGAATATTCCCAAGGGGTAGATAATGTAATACCCAATGAGATCCTAAGCTTAGTTCAGTTGTAGTTGCATGCTTAAAGGGTTCATGGCCTGCAATTTTGACTAAGTGTTAAGGACTTAGTTATTTTTAAGATCCCTAAAGTTCACATATTTTTATTTTGGTCTTCCCGACCCCGAATTGTTGGTTTTTGAGTTGATTCATGTTTAGGGAGGTTTTTGAATTTCTTGCTTTAAATTTGATATAATTGATTCACAGTATCTTAACAGCCTTAGCCCTTTCTGTAGCTACTCAGAACAAAAGAAGGATGTTGCCCCAGCCAATCCAGAGGCAAATATAGCTGCAGCTAAGAGTAGGGATTTCACCCGGATGAATACCCTTTTGTTTTGTGGATCCTTGTCTGAGGAGGATCCACATGAGTTTTGAGTTGTGTTACAGAAGATGACAACCATCATGGGTGTTACATTTAAAGAGAATGGAGAATTGGCTACATTTCAGTTGCAGAGAGTAGCTCAAACCTGGTTTAAGTAGTGGAAGGAAGACAGAGGTGTGGAAGCAGTGCCTATAGAGTGGGATAAGTATTCCACAACTTTATTAGATAGGTTCTCCTCCCTAGAGTTGAGGGAAGCTAAGGTTTAGGAGTTAATCAATTTGAAATAGGGTAATATGAACATGAAGAAGTATTTGCTTAAGTTTACTTAATTGGTGAGGTATGCTCCTGCTATGGTGGCGGATGATAGGTCTAGAATGAGTAAGTTTGTATTTGGTGTAGTTGATAGTGTTGTTAAGGAGTGTAGGATTGCCATGATTATTAAGGAGATGGACCTGTCTAGACTTATGGTTCATGCTCTGCAGATTGAGAAGGAAAAACTTAAGAAGCCCAGAATAGGTTGTTTCAAATTTTCTCAGCCAATAACAGAAGGTGGTAACCGTTCCTAGTTCCACTAGAAATTCTTAGCCCTAGCAACGTCTTTAACTAGTGAGCCAGTGCTTAAGTTCTGGAAGGACAGTCGGGATAGATTTCCAGGCTCTAAGACTCGGTGTAGTGTAAATAGTGGCCATACCAATCTGCTCTATAGGAAGTATGGTAAGAACCATCAGGGTGAATTTTGGACAGTTAGTAGTTTGTGCTTTAGGTTTGGCAAGCCAGGCCACAGGATCAAAGAGTGTCAAACGGTATCTCCGAATGGAGGTGATTCACGCTAATAGAATTAGTCTTATTCTTTAATAGTATCAGTTGGTTACACAATTCATTAGGGTGCCATTTCTAGTGTCACCAATGGGCCACACCAGAAAATATTGTATGCCTCCAAACTCGTCAGGATCAAGAAAGTTCTCCTGATGTGGTTATGAGTATGTTACAAGTTTTTCGCCTTCATTTTTATGCATTGTTAGATCCCAAAACTTCACTTCCCTTTATGACCCTTTACATAGCCATAGACTTTACTGTTAATACAGAAACATTTGTAGATCCTTTCTCAATGTCTACCCCAGTGGTTAAGTCCATTGCAGAAAGATAGGTATACAGAAATTGCTCGGTCATGGTATCTCAGAAAATCACTTTAGTTGATCTTATGGAGTTAGAGATGACTAATTTTGATGTGATTCTTTACTTGGATTGGCTTCAATCATTTTATGCATTAGTCGATTGTAGAAATAGATTATTCATTTCTAATTTCCTAATGAGCCAGTTATCAAATAAAGGGGTAGTACTTCAGTGCTCAGGGGTCAGATTATTTCTGATCTTAAGGTAAGAAGGATGATATCTAAAGAGTTCATTTACCATATCGCCTGGGTCAAAGACTCAAATTCTGAGACTCCAAGCCTTGAGTGAAATTCTATAGTGAGGGATTTTCTAGATGTATTTCCTGAAGATCCTCTCAAAGCTTCTCCCGAAAGGGAAATCAACTTTGGAATAGATCTCTTTCCAGATACCAAGCTTATCACTATTCCACCTTACCTAATAGCTCCAGTCGAGCTTAAAGAATTGAATGAACATTTGAAAAATCTCTTAAATAAGGGTTTAATAAGGTGTAGCATTTTTTATGAGGTGCTCCAGTTCTATTCGTGCGTAAGAAAGGTGGTTCTCTCAGAATATGATTAACTATCATTAGTTAAAGAAAGTCACCATCAGGAATAAGTACCTACTCTCTAGTATTAATGACTTGTTTAATTAACTTCAAGGTGCCAGTTACTTATCTAAGATAGACCTTAGATCTGGCTATTATCAACTTAGAGTCAGAGAATATGACATTCTGAAGACAACTTTTAGAATTCGGTATGGTCACTTTGAATTTCTAGTTATGTCCTTCAGACTAACAAGTGCCTTACATCTTTCATGGACCGGATGAATAGGGTGTTCAAGCAGTACTTGAACATATTTGTCAGAGTCTTCATTGATGATATCCTTGCTTATTCCCATAGTAAAAATGACCATGCAAACCATCTGAGAGTTGTATTGTAGACTCTTAGACATCATAAGTTATTCGCTAAGTTCAATAAGTGTGAATTTTGGCTAAGATCAGTAGCTTTCCTTGGCTATATAGTTTTCGATGATAGCATTCGAGTTGACCATGTAAATAATAAAGCAGCAAGACACTAGCCTAGACCCATCTCTCCATTAGATAGTAAGAGTTTCTTGGATTTTGTTGGCTGTTATAGATGGTGTTTGAAGGGTTTTCTTCTATTGCTTCCCTCATGTCTAAGCTAACCCAGAAAAAGATTAAATTTCAGTGGTCAAATTCTTGTGAAAAGAGTTTTTAGTAGTTGAAGACTCGACTCACTTTTGTCCCAATCTTGAATTTTCCAAATGCACGTATGGTTTGTAGTTTATTATGATGCTTCTAGAGTTGGCCTGGGTTGTTAATTGATGCATTGAGGCAAGGTCATAGCCTACGCTTCTAGACAAATTAAATCTCACGAAAAGATTTATCCAACCCTTGATCTTGAGTTAGCAACCATTGTTTCTTTCTTGAAAATTTAAGGCACTATCTTTATAGGGTTCCCATTGATGTGTTCATAGATCACAAGAGTTTTCAGTAGTGGTCATGCAGAAAGACCTAAACCTTCACTAGAGAAGATGGCTTGAGGTGTTGAAAGATTATCATATGAGTGTGTTGTATCATCCGGTCAAGGCCAATGTAGTAGAGGTGCCCTTAGTAGATTGTCTATGGTAAGTGTTGTCCATGTTGAAAGCGATAAGTAGGAGTTAGTCCGTAAGGTTGATCAGCTTTCTAGATTAGGTGTGTGATTGGTTGATTCATCTGAAGGTATTATATGGGTTCAGAATGGATAAAAATCTTTATTAATTTTTGAGGTACTAGAAAAGCAAGATAGGGATACTAGCTTGGTTAGGTTAAAGGAGGTGGTTGGAGAACAGAAGGTGGAGGTTTTCTCTCAAGGGGGAGATGGTGTGCTTTCTTTTTAGGGAAGGTTATGTGTTCCATGTGTAGATGGCTTGAGATAATGAATATTAGCAGAAGTACATGGTGCATGGTATTCTATTCACCCCGAAGCCACTAAGATGTACCATGACTTGTGAGAAATCTATTGGTGGAATGGTATGAAGAAAGATATAGAGGAGTTTATGGCTAGGTGTTTGAGTTGTCAACAGGTTAAGTTTAAGAACCAAAGTACTAGTGGTACATTTTAGGAGTCCAACATCCCCACTTGGAAGTTGGACGGGGTGAATATGGATTTTGTAACAAGATTTCCTCGTACGCATCATCAACATGATTTAATTTGAGTTTTTGTAGAAAGAATGACCAAGTTATCCCATTTTCTTCCAGTTCATACTTCATACTCAACCAAGGATTAGGCCAGGCTTTATCTTAGTGAGTTGGTGAAATGGCATGGGGTTCCATTGTCTATCATTTTAGATAGTGGTACTTAGTAAACCTCTTACTTTTGGAAGGTTTTTCAGAAGGGTCTTGGTACCCAAGTTCACCTCAGTACAACTTTTCATCCTTAGATAGATTGTCAGGTAGAACAGACCATTTAGACTTTAGACAACATGTTGAGGGCCTGTGTTAATCAAAAGACTTATCTTCAATTTCGTAAGGGAGACATCGGCACGACATTGTAAACGTAGCTGGGATGACCACTTACATTTGATTGAGTTTTAATACAACAATAGTTACCATTCTAGCATTCAGATGGTTCCATTTGAGGCTCTCTATGGAAGGAGATGTAGATATCCCAATGGTTGGTTTAAGGCAGCTGGGGCTACTTGTTAGGGCTAGATTCTGTGTTTGAGGCAATGGAGAAAGTTCTATTGGGAAAAGTTAAAGAAAGCCCAAAAAGATCAGAAATCTTATGCAGATGTGAGGAGAAGGGATCTTGAGTTCTAGGTTGGTGATTTAGTCTATTGGAAGATTTCTCCTATGAACGGAGTAAAGAGATTTGTAAAGAAGAGGAAACTCAGTCCCTGCTATGTTGTCCCATATAGAATCTTGAATCGTTTTGGGAAGGCCGTTTATAAGGTTGAGTTGCCTTTATGTTTCTTTGTTAAAGAAATGCATTTGCGATTCCGTTTCTATTATTCATTTAGAAATCATGGAAGTTAAGGATAGCCTTTCTTACGAGAATGTACCAGTTGATATCTATGATCATCAGATTCATAGGCTAAGGAAAAAAAAGTTCCCTTAGTTAAAAATCTTTGGCGGAATCAGTCTATTGAGGGAGCTACTTGGGAAGCAGAAGTAGATATGTGAGCCACGTACCCTTATTTTTTCTCCACGAACTCAGATTCTACTTAAGGTAATGATTTTACTTAGATTGACTCTTTTCCATTCTATATTTCAGCTATGTAAGTATTCTTATGTCATTGCATTCATCCACGAAATTAGTTTAGTTCATGTATCATGCTTCATATTCAGTTATGTAACTATGTTCTAAGTTATGAATGTTCAGTATGTGGTCTTATTAGCCTTTGTACTCTCAGTCTAACTAAACTCATTTGAGGATGAATATTCCTAAGGGGGAGATAATGTAATACCCCGTGAGATCCTATGCTCGGTTCAATTGTAGTTGCATGATTAAAGGATCCAAGGCTTGAAATTTTCACCAGGCGTTAAGGACTGTGTCATTTTCAAGACCCCTAAACATCACAGATTTTTATTCTGGTCTTCCCGACCCCAAGACATTGGTTTTTGAGTTGATTCAGGTTTATGGAGGTTAATAGTATGTTAAGGGAGAGTTTTGGGATTTTTAGATGAGGTTTGGGATGCGTTTGGATAGCGGAGTAAGAATGTCCCCACAATAAGCCCACGACGCATCGGTATCTCCTATGATGATGGGCTCTGTAGCGTATTGGTCTCTCCCCGAGAGGGAGTGGTACGATGCATTGGTTATTCCTAGGAGAGAGAGGCATGACTCATTGGTTCCCTACGCCCAATTTCATTATTAAATAGTTCAAGGGGAAGGTGAGTGTTTTACCCTCAATCCAATTCATCTATAGCACGATTTGGGGAATCCATATTGGTATTATTTGCCCTTTCCTCTTAAAATTTCTCTCAAGAAACCCTCCTCCTTCCCAAGAAAAAAACCTAAGCTCCAAACCCCAAGGAACTAAGAGTTCAAGCATCCAAGTTAAAACAATCTTCAAGAATTCAGTCATTGAGGTATATGGGGTTTTGAATAAGGTTAACCTCTCAACCTTGTGCCCAAATGCATGACTTATCAAGTTAAATTTACATTCTTTAAGATATATTTCATTCCTAAATCTATATGTGTTGGAAGTATAGCATTATCATGTGATCTAGGTACTAAAAAGCATAATAGTTGTATTTATTCATGCTTCCAAGTAGAAGTTGATGTTTTATCTTGAATTCCACTATTTTGATGAGAAATTGTTATTCCTTTAAGTTTAATATGTTTTCATACTAAAAGTCTCGTATTATGCTTATAAACTCAAATGTTCAATGTTTTGGGTTGCTGCATTATGACTTCATACTATTGTTTTGAGAGTTGTTATTGTGTTTTTGAAAACATTCAGTGATGGCGGGTTATGAACACCCGATACCTATGTGTTTACTTACTCTTTTCAAGTCCTAATTGATCCTTGTAAGTACATTACCATGTTCCATTAAATCATGAATATTACTAGTGTCATTCAGTTGGGAGTAGGATTTAGCACTGAGAGGAAAGTGCGGGTTCAGTGCACCGTACTTCCCAGAAACTACGTAGCCCCGTAGGATTTTGTGATTCACCATAGAGAGAATACTTTTGCCCATATGGGCTTAGTATAGTGATCACTACAGTTCACGTTCCACTCCGATGGAAAGGATGGAATAACCCTCCTCAACGTGGGTCAGGCGTTGGACTTCATGGTACTAACCATGGTTTATATCGGTTACATGATAGCACCCAAAGTTTTAGTGAGTATTGGAAGTCAATTTCAGTTCAGGTTTACTAGACCAAGTAGTCAGTTTTCCACATTTACTTGTTAGTTGTACAAACTGCACCAGTTATTTAGATAGTATGAGTGTATAAAATACTGGATCTTGCATATTCAGTTTTACATGTTCATGTAATTACATTCAGTTTTTTCTTGTATTTCAGTTAGTTCTTACCTCACATACCAATACATTCAAGGTACTGATCACATACCTTTCTCTTGTTCTATCTTGTCTTATAGCATAGGTTCAGATGCACAATTTCCCAACTATTTATAGACAGCTCAGCAGTTCCCCACGGCAGTAGTGGTGAGTCCTCATCTACTAAGGACGTGATATGTTGTTTCATTCATTTCCATAGTTCATTATGATTCAGCTAGTTAGAGTTAGTTGGGGGTTTGTACCATCAACTCCCCGTGATGTTTAGAGTCTTACGGACAATCTGTTAGACAATCAATCAGTTCTTTCAGTTTTTATCAGATATTTCAGACATGTCATTGCTAGGTATTTCAGTATTCAGATTTATAGTATCTTATCCACTTATCCTCCACACATGTGTTGTATTACAATTTTACTCAGTGCTCACAATAGGTACCAGTTCATGGGTTATCTTGTGGTCCCTTGTGGCTGTAAACACCATTGTCTCAAGTATGGGGTAGCCGAGGGCAATGACAACAATCTTCGCTTTTCCTTTCCTCAAAGCTTCTTCAATGAGCCAAACTATCAAAAACATAATCTATGCATTATTACGAGAATATCAATACCCATATTGCACCATTGTGCAACGACACCAAAATCCCCCATGTGGGTATCGCTTACGGAAGACAAGTTTTTGAGACCATCCCATTGTTCAAATACCAATAGGGAGTTATATCCTTCAAGAAATTAGTGCTAATCAATTATATTTTGGCTAAAATCAAGCCTTAAGCCCTTAGGAATTTTGGGTTAAATAATAAAACATTCAACACTAATAATGAAGGATTCATACCTTAGATTTGATGTTAATCACAATTTTGCAAGTTATTTAATCTCCTAATTAACACCCTATTCTTAATTTCAGGTGTAAACACTCTATTAGGGTTTATGTGACTCAAGACAATGGAGAAATGGCAAATTATCGGCCAAAAGAGCATTTAATACCCCTTCCCAGGTTCTCTTTCCGCGTGATCGCAAACACACAGACTGAATTTACATCATCATGATCGCGATATTGCCTCAAAGATTCCAAGTTTATTCCAAGTTCCGGCCAATGCCTTAGGATGCATCCGAAACGAATTATGTAACCACACTGATTTTGACTTTTTGGATGAAGTTGTAAGCTCAGATTTTCCATCTAAACTAAAATCCAAGGTCTAACCAAACTAAAATCGATATTTTGGAGCTGTAGGCACAGTCAAAATTTGCATCCGACATCTCTTCACTGAAGTTTTTGGTATGAAGGCTTCTAAATGGTGAAATGGTTGTAAAACCAAACGAACTGCCCAATAACCAAACAATCAGTCCCAACAAGTCATAAATGACTTGGGACAACTATGGAAAAGCTCTAATAGTGAAAATAAGAAGAATCATGAGAAATGACCTGAAGGGTCATTACAACTTCTACTACTAAGGAACTTCCATCTCTGAAAGTTAAACATGAAGAAAATACTTAAAGTATCGAATAGGTGAGGGTACTAGGCCCGTAGCTTACTCTCGACCTCCCAAGTGGACTTCTCTATTGGGCGGTGCTTCTACAGAACCTTAACTACAGGAATCTCTCTAGTACGTTACTGACTCACATCACAAGCCAAGTAAGCATAGGAACCTCCTCGAAGGTCAACCGCTCATCCAACTAGATTGAGTCCCACCTAAGCACATGAGATAGATCATGAATATACATCCATAACATAGAGCCATGGAAAACAAGATGTCCTATAACGATATCTGGAGGCAAGGCTAATTCATATGTCACCTCAACTACTGTGCAAAGAATCTCAAAAGGACTAATATATCAAGGGCTGTGACCTAACCCAACCCTGGGCCTTTTCGTAATGGGCTTCTCAATTTTGATTGAGACCAAAAACCACCCCCATTACCCAACCCAATATCCAACTGTTTGCCTTTAGTTAGCTGAGTTTCGAGCATATAACAAGATAAAGTTATAGCATAATCAAAGATTCTGGGATAGGTCTATATCCATGACCACCCAAATGAGTCATGCCATCCGATAACCAACCGATAACCAATACCAACTAAACCATGATCTAAACCATAACCATATGATTTCCTTAATAATTATATATAGTCCCAAAATAAAAGAGGATGGAACAATGAGAAATTTATTCCTATAGTATCATCCCCAAATACCAATACTAATGCTAAGGCTGACACTAATACCGATCTTACCCATACCAACCCATTGTAGTTCCAGAAAATCCTCTAACCAAAAGAGTATAAAAATTCAGTTGGGACATGCCCCCACTATAGCCAAAACCAATGTTCATAAATAAAGCAAAGTATAAAATAAGATACGAGAAATATAGCATTCTCAAAAGATAGAAGCTGGCCATTTCAATCTAGTAGCTGATCCTGAATGTTCGATAGCTAAGCAGGAGGAGTAGAACAGTCGGTTCCTGCATCGCATGTGGATACAGCCACTCGAATACGGGTTAGTGGGTGAACAATAACACGAGATTAGGATAAGGAAAAAACAATACCAACCAGTAAAACCAAGTAAACCAACCATATGCATACCAACTATATATATATATATATAACACCATATAGGGAAAGAGAAATGGGTTAAGCATGCATTTTAAACAATTAACCTGGGTATGTGAAGATTAACCAAACTTAATCATCCACGGGCTATATAGGTCCAGTGTAACCCCTACTAAACAGGCCTCGATGCATGTAGCTGCATAAATCAGAGATACATATGAGTAAGGGGTTCCCAAGTACCCTTACCCTCCATGATATATATGTATACTTCTAGAATGATAATCATTGTTGTAAGAAAAATCTACCAAAGGTAGATGCTCAACCCAATTGCCTCCATAGTTAATCGCACATGCACAAATCATATCCTTCAATGTCAGAATAGTCCTTTCCTCTTGCCTATCTATATGAGGATGAAAACAGTACTCAGACTTACCTTATTACCCAATCCTTTCTGAATAGACTAGCAAAAATAAGATGAAAATAGTGTACCACAATAAAAAATAATTGAAATAGGTACCCCTTGTAGCTTTACAATCTCATGAAGATACAACTTTGAATAATTCTCCATAAAAAAGGTAGTCCTTACTGGAAAAAAGTGAGTAAACTTCTTTGTCCTATCCACGATGACTCAAATCAAATAGAATTGGTTCTGCAATTGAGGAAGAACAGTAACAAAATCTATTTCGATCACCTCCCATTTCTACTTGGGCAAATAAATCTCTTGATACAACCCTACAGCCTCATGTTCTCAAATTTAACTTATTGAAACACCATGAACTTAGCTACAAAAT
This sequence comes from Capsicum baccatum var. pendulum, assembly GCA_030864225.1. NCBI lineage: Eukaryota > Viridiplantae > Streptophyta > Magnoliopsida > Solanales > Solanaceae > Capsicum > Capsicum baccatum. Next base: position 169,084,160 of record CM061557.1, on the reverse strand, counting down.
TAGCCACATCCTTTTTCATACTATTCCACTAATATATCTCTTTGAGATCATGATACTTCTTTGTGGAATTGGGATAAAAAAACATAGTGTAATTAATGTAGTTCAGGCAAGATACTTTGTCATAACCCATGACACCAGGAACACACAATCTCTCTTGGTACTGTAAAGTGCCATCACCACTGATTTTGAATACCATTACTTTTTTTCCATCTATATCACTCTTGATTTTCAGTAAGATAGGATCTAGCACTTACTTCTCCTTAATCTCCACACCAAGAGACAATCTAACCACTTCCTATACCAACACACCACCATCCTTGGAGTCCAAGAGAATAACTCCAAGATTAGCCAAACGGTGAAAGTCCTTCACTAATTCCTGCTTCTCTTTATCCATATGAGATAAACTCCCTAAGGATAACCTGCTAGGAGCATCAACTGCAACATTAGCCTTACCTAGATGATAGTGAGGCTAATATCATAGTCTTGGAAAAGATCCAACCATCTTTTCTGCTTGAGATTTAGCTCTTTCTGAGTGAACACATACTATAGACTCTTATGATAAGAAAAATATCTACTTGCACTCCATACAAATATCTAATAACCCATTAGGTCATTATCCATATTCTTGTTTACTTCCTTTGATAGAGCTTCTCCATAGTCATCCCAAGTTATTAATGACTTATAGGGACCGATAGTTCGATTACCTGATGGTTTATTTAGGTTTTAGAATCCCTTTCTCAATTTGAAGTCTTTGTTGGTCCTAATTTACCTTTAATAGAAAACATTAGTAAAAAATATTTGTATGCATAATTTGACTTCACCAACGCATCTCAAACATCAAAAACTATAGGATTTCATATCTTATTTGTTTGAAATCAACCTCGAATGTATCTAGAGGCATTGGCCAAAGCTCAAAACTAAATTCAAAGCTTCATCCATGCATAACATGCATCGAGGGCCCACAACCATGGTGAAAGAGGTGTGAACGCAAGGCCGCGATTGCAGTGAGGTGGTGGCCGCGACTGAACTATCAAAGAGATGGTTGGTCCATATTTAAGTATTGTCTTGCCTGATTTTTTAGACATTTATGCATCCATATTAACCTATAAACTCTAATAGAGTGTATAACCTTCTAAATATATTTTGTTGGTTGAAATAAAGCTTAAACAACCTATGTGATTGATTCTTGCCACAATCTAAGGTATGAATTCCTCTAATTTGGTATTGATTTCTTTATTTCTTGGATCCAAACCCCTTAATCATTAAGGGTCAATTGGATCCCCAAAAATTAAGTGATTGAGTCAAATTACGTAAGGTTTTTAACTCGTTAAATATTGTTAGGTTGTGGGTTAGTCTTGGAAACTTCTTTCTAAGGGTGAAACCCAATTAGGGTTTTGGTGTCCATTTGAAACCCATGGAATAATAGTTCCATAATGTTTATTGTCATTCTTTTTATAATTCTTAGATTTTATTGTTGATAGCATTGCTTCTGGAAGAGGAATTTTTATGGAAGGGAAATGAAAAACTCATTGGTTTGTCATCTTTTTGGACTAAAGATAGGTTTGGCTTATTGGTAGACTAGACTGAGCTTATTTGTAATGTAATTGTTGATATCTTGGAAGATTGGGTAGGGAATTTAGATGATAGATAATTAAATGTGAACTTAGGATTTATTAATTTCTATTGGCTATTAATTTGTAAGGCATGATATTTGTGCCTTAGTCTAGGACCTTAGTTAGCCTATTTATGGTCTCATGAGTAGTGTGAGAACACTATGGTTGGTCTAAGTAGACATAAATGGTATACCTCTCTATCCTTAGGAGTGTATTGACCTATATAATACCTAGTTAGGAAATGACCTTGGTGTTGGGTTGACTTAGGTAGGATTCTTGAAGAGGCTTTCCCTATAGACCTAGTAAGGATTGGTAAGCCCTCATGGAAAGGTATAGATGACTTAGTCTAATTTTGGGTAGAAACTAGACTTATCTTAGTAAGCTTGGCATTCTTGGGATTTATAAGTGGGACTTGACCCACCATAAGTTGAACTATGAAATCCTTAGTGACCTAGATTTTTTATGAATGATTCATAAACATATTGGGATTATGGTTAGTAAACTCAGTTTTTGGATTATATTGTGATCATGTCTTGAGTCACCTTGTAAATATGATTTGTATGCATGTCATCTAAATACTCATGCCTTGTTTACACTCATATTATGTATGGTTCTTATTAGCAAAGTAAAATGAGTAGTGCTATCCTACATCTCTACTTTCTTATATTGTGGACTTTTGTGTATAATTATTAGTTTGACTATGCATGTGGATGTATGTTGCTGTATTAGGAGACTCGCTGATATCATGAAGATATTCGGTGAATATGGAGAAATATCTTTATATTATGATAAGGCCCAGTTAATCTAGAGAAATATATTGATATTATGATGATGCCCGGTGAATTTGAAGGAATATATTAATATTATTATGAAGCCTGATGAATCCATAAGAATGTGTTGATATTATGATTATGCTCGGTGAATCCATAGGAATATGTTGATATTATGATGATGCCAAGTGAATTCGGAGGAATATATTGATATTATGATGATGCCAGGTGAATTTGAAGGAATATATTTATATTACGATGATGCTCGATGAATCCAGAGGACTATGTTGATATTAAGATGATGCCTAGCAAATTTGGAAGAGGTAAGAACGTTATGATGCCCTATGGGACAAATTTTCTTACATGCATTGATATTTGTAAGGTTTAGCCATGTGGGGCCAACCACCTATGTGCTTGAGGTATGAGGTCTCTCTTGGTAACTTTCTATTAAATCCTTGATCCTAATCACTAAATAAGAGGTATGACACTTGTTGATTCTAATTAGCAATTTGTGGAAATCTATGCCTAATACTGAGTTAAGACTTAGTGGTATGTATAATCTTGCGTAGAATTAAGGTCTAACCTAATATATCTACTTGACTTGAATAAGAGGTTATTTTATGAAATCTCGCCTAGCAAAGTGGCTTATATGACAACTAGATACTTCTAAAATATTTGATTACAACTTGAAGGCTAGAAATCTAGTAAATTAGTTGGTAGATGTTACTTCATTAAAATATGGAAACTAGTCCTTAAGGTTGTGACAGGCTTAGTGATGATAGACCTAGTATTGCATGATGGTTAATTAGATTATCTTCTAATATGTGAGGTTGAGATGGCTTAAATGATAACTCATACCAAGAAGATGCTAGATAAAGGGTTGCCTTATGATAGATGAATACCAATAATATGGGTGGATTATACTTTTCCCCAAAATGATTGCTAGTAGTTGTAAGACTTGTAATCTTATGATTCATGGGAAATAAGGTTAACTAGTATGGACTTCACACAGTGTTTATCTATGATTTTTAGAATTAGTAACTACATATCTGTGCTATGACCATATTGCTTTGTTAATGTTAAATTACGATATAGGTATTTGGATGTGGATTTTGGTAAATAAGCTACAACAGGGTCGTGCTACCTGTAATTTGAATAAATTGATGTATTTATACTTTATTATATTATTGGTGGTATTCTATTGGTGTACCCTCCGGTGGTATGGGACACCATGATGGTTTCTTATTTGATATTGTTTTGTGTACTTTCTGGTGGTATGGGATGCCATGATGAGTTATTTGTTGTTCTCTCTTTCGTGTACAGTCAACGGTATGGGACGTCCGGGTATGTTCTTATGCCTTATATTTTAAAGATGGTTGATGATAATCATGATGATTAGATGCTTTGCTATTGTGTATATGGCTTTATGCTTTTGAAATAATACTCAGTTGTTATGGTGATTATAGAGTATATTGAAATAGTATGTCCTATGATTGCTTTAGTAATATTGATATTATTACAGTGGTATCAAAGAAGATTCAGGTTTGATCCTATCGCTTGATTTTAAGGTTATTGTCTTACTTTATATCATCTTTACATTATATTTGAGCTTAGCCGATCGGTGATTCCTACCAAGTACCCATTTTTTGGTACTTGTACTACACTTCTGTACCTTTTTTATGCAAACCCAGGTTTTAGTTACCGCCATTGAGGTAGCTCATGTGAGTTGACTATTTTGAGACAGGGTGAGCTTTGGGAGATCGAGTTGCCATTTTCCCTTCCATATTTATTTGTCTTTTGTTTTGATTCAAATGTATAATATTATCTAAGATATTTTAGACTTTGAGATTAATTTTGAGTCAAATGTATAAGATTATCTAAGATATTTTAGACTTTGATACTGTAAACTTCTTTGGTCTAGATTAGAAGCTCTTGTATTAATACTATAAGGTCATGGGATTGGTATTTGAATATCAGTTGTCTTAGTTGTGAAATATTGTTATTATATTGTTTTCACACATTGGGTCCATGTTGGACGTTCTTACTAGGGTAACTCATTGCATTCGCTTTGGGTTATGGTATTGGCTTACCTACTGATGCGATAAGGTATGTGCCATCATGACTCAAAAGTTGGGTTGTGAAAAATTAGTATCAGAGCCTAGGTTTCACTAATATTATTTGTGCAAGAGTAAGTTTCTAATAAAGTCCTGCGAATCAGAATGTTGATGTCCATTTACTATCTTTGGGAGGATATGGGACATTCTTAGGAGTCCTTCATTTATTTCATTCCCATCATGCTAAGAGTCTTAGTTGGTTTGTAGGATATTCTGTTGATTGTATTCTTTTGCAGATGCTTAAGATCTTTGCTTAAGTGATACACGAGGAGGGTCCTGAGATCCAAACTCATTATTTGTCCCTAGTTAAGGACCAGGGTGTACCTTCCCCAGACCCTATTCCTACACCTAAGCTAGTGAATCCTCCACCTTAGCCGTCGGTGGGCCAGTGACCATCCCAGGCTCCACCAGGATTCATTCTCTCTTTTTTGCTTAGAGATGCTTTGGTTCAGTTGTTGAGTTTTATTAATGGTTTGCAAATTACTGGAGTTGGAGTGTAGCCTGTAGCTACAACTCTTGGAGTTGAGGTTCCTCTTATTGAAGCAGTTGTTCAGCTGACAGTTGTTTAGCCAGTTGGGACCGAACCTATTATGTCTGCCGAGGAGAAGAAGATGCTGGTAGGTTCTTGAGGTTGGCTCTGCGTAGATTTGCCTGTGCTCCTAGAGAGGATACTTTTAAGTTTTTGACTGCTTATGAGGATAGGCTTCGTGGATTATTCCTTGTGGAGACTCATGGATTAGACTACACCATATTTTAGTTGAACTTGTCTTCTAGGCACTGGTGGAAGAGTTTTATGAGTTCTAGACTAGTTGGATGCTTCTGTCTCTCTGGATCTTAGTTCTTTGAGATGTTCTTAGATAAGTTTATGCTACGTAGCCATAGAGATCATTTGAGAGATTAGTTCTCTAGGTTGGAGTAGGGTTCTATGATAGTCGTTGAGTATGAGGCTCATTTTCATGAGTTGGCTAGGAATGCGACTTCTATATTGGATACAGAGTATGAGAGAGTTTGATGCTTTGTGAGAGAATTGAGACTTCCTATTAGCATGGCTACTCAGAGTTTGGTTGATGTTGGTAGGACCTTTGTTGAGGTTGTTGATCATGCTTGGGTGATAGAGGACATGCATCATAAGGGCTGTGATAAAAGGATGAAGTATCAGGGAAGATTTTGTGGGAGCCATAGTAGTTCCCAATTTAGTGGTTGTATTCCTTATGCTAGACATTCTTCACACCTATGTTTTCAGCCTCAGAGTCAACCAGTTCAGGAAACTCTCCAGATAGATTTTGGGGATCAGTTTATTTCTAGTGGGTGCCCTAGTAAGGGAGGTGATAAGTCTATGAGAGGTTCATTTATCGTCCATGCTAGGCGTGGTAGTTATGCCGGATTAGCCAGTTATATGAGTTCTAGTTCATCTCGTAAGTCTTGTTTTACTTGAAGACTTCTTGGTTATTTCTCTAGAGAGTGCCCTAGTTGTGGGGCTATGGTTATTTTATCCCAGGGAGCTACTCCCATTAGGGTAGTTCCCCCTTCAGGTAGGGGTGGTGCACATGATTGTAGAGGTAGTTACCTGGGTGCTCAAGGCGATACTTAGGTAGGCTGGGCAGGTGGTCATTCAGGTACCTAGCCAGGTGGTGGGCATGATTAGTTATTTATAGTACCTGGTAGACCTGAGGCTGAGACTTTGTATACTGTAGTTACAGGTGCAATTTTGATATGCCGCAAGTTGGATCTTGCTTTATTTGATCCTGGATCCACTTATTCTTATATATCTGCTTATTATGGACTATGGTTGGAGTTGACTAGTGATTTATGCCATTGCGTGTATCTACTCTAGTGGGTGATTCTTTAGTTGTGGATCTAATATTCAAATTATGTCTTATGAGAGTTAGTGATGTTGATACTTATGCTGATCTTATAGTTCTGGATATACTGGATTTTGATGTGATTTTGGGCATAAACTGGTTATCCCGCTATGATGTGATCATGGATTGTTTTGCCAAGACCCTTACCTTAGCCATGTACGACATACCCCCAGTCTTATGGTAGGGAGCAATTAGTTGTGAGTCACCACAGATTATTTTTTATGTTTTATCTAGATGACTTATATTGAGAGGCTGTGAGTTATCTTGCTTATGTATGTGATACTCGTGTAGAGAGTTCGACACTTGATTCTATTCCTATTGTGTGTGAGTTTCCTGACGATCTGCCTGGTATCCCCCCTGACCATGAGATTGAATTTTCTATTGACCTTGAGCCTGATACTTGACCTATTTATACGGCACCCTATCAAATGGCTCTTGCAGAGCTTAAAGAGCTAAACTCTCAGCTTCAGGATCTTTTCAGCAAGGGGTTTGTTAGACCGAGTATGTTCCAATGGGGAACTCCTATTTTGTTTGTAAAGAAGAAAGATGGCATAATGTGGATATGTATTGATTATACACAGCTGAATAAGGTGATGGTGAACAATCGTTATCCTATGCCTCGCATTGATAATTTGTTTGACCAGCTTCATGACACAGCTGTATTTTCTAACACAGATTTGTGGTCCAATTATCATTAGTTGAGGATTTGGGACAAGGATATCTTGATGACCGTATTCAGGGCCCGTTATGGTCACTATGAGTTTTTGGTGATGTATTTTAGGCTGACTATTGCTCCAGCCGCATTTATGAACTTGATGAATCATGTGTTCAGATCATATCTAGAATCCTTTGTCATAGTGTTGATTGATGATATCCATTGGTATTCGAAGAGTAGTGAGGACTATGTTGTAACATTTGAGGGCTGTGCTCCAGGTTTTGAGAGAGCATGTGATTTTCGCTATATTCTCCAAGTGTGAGTTTTGGATTAAGTCAGTATCTTTTCTCGAACACGTGATATCCAAGGCGGGTATTATAGTAGACCCAGCTAAGATTTCAACGATTTGTGATTGGGCTACGACTATGTCTCCAACTTAGGTTCGCAGTTTTATTGGTTTGGCTAGTTATTATAGGCATTTTGTTGAGAGCTATGCTATATTATCAACCCTTATGACTTAGTTGACACGGAAGAAAGTTCCTTTTTAATTGTCTTAAGTGTGTGATTCATGCTTTGGAAAACTCAAGGATTATCTCACTTCAGCCTCGGTATTAGCTTTTCCTGTTGAGGGCAATGGATTCACAGTGTTTTGTGATGTTTCTGGTGTTGGGCTTGGTTGTATTTTGATGCAGCAAGGTTTTGTTATTGCTTATGCTTATAGATAGCTTAAGGTGCATGAACTTAACTACCTCACTCAAGATTTATAGTTGGCGGCGGTAGTTTTTGCGATCAAGATTTGGAGGCATTATTTGTATGGAGTGCATTGTGAGATTTTCACCTATCATCATACTCTTCAGCATCTTATGTGTCATTACCTATGCCGAGGCCCTGGCCGCGATGGGCATCCCGAACCATGAAGGCCTGAGAGACCACTGTAACTCCATAACCCACTAGTGATACCGTCTGCTTTGGGCCCAGACCCGCACAACTTTAAAAACGTCACTAGGGAGTAAGGCTTGCTTACTTATTACCCATCATCCCTCCTATGTTTTACCAATGTGGGACTCCTCCTAAGTTGGGGTGTCACATATACCCCCTTTATGGACTCAGTGTCCTCACTGAGGTTTGCGCCACCGAATGGGATTTGTCTAGACTCAGGACTGAGGTTTTCCCCGCCTTCCCAGGATTCATCTACACTTAGTTTGAACTTTGACCCACATTGAAAGGGCTAACACAGGAGTGGCTCTGATACCATTCTATCACGACCCGAGCTGAGGCCCTAGCCGCGAAGGGCATCCTGAACCACTACGGTCTGAGAGACCCCTATAACTCCCCAACTCACTAGAGATATTATCCGCTTTAGGCCAAGGCACGCACGGCTTTAAAATGCATCACTAGGTAGTAAGTCTTGCTTACTTATTTACCCAGCATCCCTCCTATGCTTTGTCGATGTGGGACTCCTTCTCCTAAGTTGGGGTGTGATATTATGACCTAGTGGGATATTAATGCTCACCAGTGTAGATGGATAAAATTTCTAAAGGACTATTATATTTCTATGTTGTACCATCCGGGTAAGGCTAGTATGGTGGAGCATGCCTTGTGTCACAAAGTGGTAAGTATTGGTAGTTTGGCATGTATTTTAGTTTCTTAGAGGCTATTGGCATAGGATGTTCTCTCCTTAGCCAATTTGATGGTTTGCTTTGACATATAAGATCCTGCGAGGGTTTTAGGTTGTGTGGAGGTGAGGTCCTATCTGTTTGAGCAGATTCATGATCGACAACTTGAAGATGATAAGTTATGCCTTCTCTATGATCTGGTAGTAGGCGGTGAGTCTGGGAGACACTGTAATACCCCATAATTTTTCCTAGCTTAAATTGATCTTGAGAATGACAAGGAGTAGCTTTTAGAATAAGTAATGTTTATTTTCGTGCAGAATTATTTAGATTTGGACTTTCCATGACGTAAAAATTGAATTAACGTTCCAGCGATATAAGATTCACCTAAATCCTATAACCGGGTAATAAGTTATGGCTATGTGAAGTTGTAGTGGCTAAACACCGTCATTTAAATTATTAGCGTGCCGCAGAGCAGTGTCAAATCCCAATTGTCATTTTCCAGTGGCCCTACGTAATATTGGCGCATCGCAGAGAGGGCTAATTTCCCAGTTTTCAATTTGCAGAGGTCCAGCACGAAAATGGTGCGTCGCGCCATGTGCCAAAATGGAATTTCAAAGGGGCACCACGATGACTCCACGTTGCGGAGTCTGTCCAGTTCCCATTTGTCAATTTCTAGTGAGCCATCGTGATGGTGGCGTATCGTGGTGGCCACCGAGATCGAGAAAAAAGTGCATTTTCTAGTTTCGTTTAAGAATTTAAGGGGTATTTTGGTATATCCCCAACCCCCAATCCGTTCAAAAACATAAGATTAATCAAATATCAAAGCATTTTATGCCCTATTCATCATTATGCTCAAAGAAAAACCCTAGTTCATCATACAACCTCTCCAAGAAACTCAGAATTCCTCCTTTAATTCTCCAAGATTGTCAAAATTTAAGGATTCCCAATACAAGAACACTAAGAATTCATCTCCAAAGCATCAATAGGAATCCAAGATTCAAGCCTTCATCAAAGATCATCAATTAAGGTATGTGGGGTTTGAACAAGGATAATTCTTTCATCCCTGTGCCCAAAACTTTATTTTATTAACAAATTTGCTGCAATTTATATGATTTTCCATGAAATTCAAGTTAGGGTTTATATCCTTATCATTCTTTGCAAGATTATGAGGTTTTTCATGATTTATAAGTTGAAATACATGGTTATGTTTATCTTTCCATGCATATTGCTGAATTTTTCAGATTTTAAGATGATTTATAAAAGTTTACATTACCAAGTATGAATTTTTAGATGTTTTAACATAAGTTTAATGCTTGGGTCATTAGACCCCAATTAAAGATTGTTGTTTCAAAATTGTTTATGATATAAACACCCCATAACTAGATTATTTTCAGATTTTAGATGAAGATTTGACCTTTTGGTCTCAGAATAGCTATGAAATCCATATTTCAGATTCAGACTTATAGATTTGGGTTTACAGATTTACAACTGGTAGATATGTCTTTACTCATTTTAAACAGTTAAGTCAGCTAGGGCCTGTTCCAGTGACTCTCTAGATTCAGATAGTAGAGGCTTGTCGGACTATTAGATTCAGATTTAGACCTTTGATTTAGTATTCAGATTTTCAGTATTTGATTTATCAGACTTTTGAGATTTAGTATGATTCATATATACTTAGAATATTCAGATAGTTTTTTGCATATATTATGATTTTTTCATCTATATTTCTCTATCTTGAGATTCATATCTAGAAAAGGCAGCCAAGGTAAGATCAGGACCACTTGTAGTTTAGAGCACCGTATGGCATCCCGAGAACTAGATTTTGGGGCATTACAAACTTGGTATCAAAGCTAGGTTTTGAGAGTCCTAGGACGTCAGACAAGCAGCGTTACATAGAGTCTTGATCATTGGTGTGAAGTGCGCCACATCTATGAGAAAAAGGCTATGTAGCATTTTGGAAATCATCTTTTTTTTCATGTTATATCATGCACTCATTATCTCTATCTGCTTCTAACTGGTGCTTTCACATGATAGAAAATGCCTCCTCATCGACTAACACTCATAGAAATAATAACCAGCCACCTCAGCCCATAAATTCTTTGAATGAGAATATGTCACATGCAGAGTTTTGGGTTGCCTTTCGATGCTAGGTGAAGCTGTGAAAACTAATATTTAGGGCAACCATCAGTCTGTAGTCCCACCTCAGCCAGATAGGGATTTAGCCACAGCCAGAATTTGAGATTTCATGATAATGAACCCGCCAAAATTCTTTGGGCCAAAGGCAGGTGAGGACCCACAACTTTATCTTGATGAGGTAAGGAAAATAACAAAAATTATGCATGTTTATGAGGAAGAGAGTGTAGAATTTGCATCCTATAGGCTGAAGGATGTTGCTTATGATTGGGTAGTGATGTGGAAGAAAAGTAGAGGGGAGAATACAGCTCCCATGACTTGGCCGATATTTCAGGATGCGTTCTTAGAGTAGTTAATCCCACTTGAGATGAGGAAAGCTAATATAGAAAAGTTCATAAACCTGAGGCTGGGCTCTATGACAGTGAAAGAGTATTGCCTCAAGTTCAACTAGTTCTCTAAGTATGCCCCTAACTAGATGGCTGACCCTAGGTCAAGCATGAGTAAGTTTGTGACCGGTGTGTTTGGGATGGTAGTAACGAAATGTAGGACTGTTATGCTCAATAGGTACATGGATCTTCCTAGATTAATGATGCATGCTTGGTAAATTGAGGTAGAAAAGATAAAGAAGAGAGAGAGATAAAGTAAATAAGAGGGCTAGAGCAGGGCAGTTTGATGATGGTCAGAATAGGTCTGAAGGAGAAAATCATTCACAGTTCCAGAATTGTTCATCTATGGCTACACTTTCTTCAACCAGTGATCTTGCACCCAGAAAGATTAGGACCAATGAGGTAAGTCCTCTATATCCAAATCTCAGAATACTGTGAGTAATAGGCCTAATCAACCCCATGTGCTAATTGTAGTAAGAATCATGGAGGTAAATATTTATGGGGTTAGAAAGGTTGTTGTAGTTGTGGCTAGAAGAGTCACAAAATCAAAGAGTGCTTGCATGCTAGGCGGGGAAATAGAGATGTTCATGCTCAGACATAGGCTAATAGTGCACCAACTTCTTTAGGTCGCCAGCTCCTCCTCAGGAACAAGAAGATTCCCCAGATATTGTTACTGGTATACTGTGTGTCTTCTATTTTGATGTTTATGTGTTGTTAAACCCTGGGTTGAGTTTCTCTTATGTGACCCCATTAGTTACTATAAATTTTAAGATAAGTTTTGAAAAGATCCCCGAGCCGTTCTTGGTGTCTATCTTAGAAGGTGAGTCAGTTATTGCAAAACAGATTTATAAAAAGTTTCCTATCACTGTTCTTTATAAATTTATTTTAGCAGACTAGATAGATTTCTACATGGTTGAGTTTGATCTTATTCTGGGTATGGATTGGCTTCATTCCTGTTATGCTTCTATAAATTGTCGCACCCGATCGGTGAAGTGTCAGTTTCCAGATGAGCTAATTTCTGAGTGGTTAGGTAATTCAGTATATCCCAATACTCATTTCATATCGTATCTTATAGACAAAAAAGTTATATCTAAAGGTTGCATTTACTATCTTGTTTGGTTTAAAGACACTAAGTCTGAGACTCCAACAATTCAGTCTGTCCAAGTGGTCAATGAGTTTCCTGATGCTTTTCCAGAAGATCTCCCAGGGGTACCTCCCGATAGGGAAATAGAATTTGGTAATGACCTTCTCCCAGATACTCAGCCTATTTCTTTTCCTCCTTATCGTATGGCTGTCTCAAAGCTTAAGAAGTTGAAAGAGCAACTCAAGGATCTTTTAGATAAAGGTTTCATAAGGCCTAGTATTTCTCTATGGGGTGCTTCCGTCCTATTCGTGCGAAAGAAAGATGGATCTTTGCACATAGCATCGACAACCGTTTGTTGAATAAAGTTATAGTCAAGAACAAATATCCTCTTCCTAGAATTGATGACTTGTTTGATCAATTGCAAGGTGCAAGTTATTTCTCGAAGATAGACCTTAGATCTGGGTATCATCAACTTAAAGTAAGGGAATGTGATATTCCAAAGATAGCTTTCAGAACATATTATGGTCATTTTGAGTTTCTAGTCATGTCTTTCGAGAAATCTAATGCCCCAATAACTTTCATGGACCTTATGAATCGAGTGTTGAAACAGTATCTAGACATGTTTTTCATAGTTTTTATTGATGATATCCTTGTGTACACCCATAGCGAGGATGATCGTACAGACCATCTTGGAATTGTCTTGCAAACTCTTAGAGATCATTAATTATTTGCCAAATTCAGCAAGTGTGAATTTTGGCTAAGGTCAGTAGCCTTTCTTGGTCATATTATTTTCGCTGATGGAATTAGAGTGGATCCCGAGAAGACGAAAGCCATAAGGAATTGGCCTAGACCTATCTCTCCATCAGACATTAAGAGTTTCTTGGGTCTAGCTGGCTATTACCTCCATTTTATTGAAGATTTCTCACCTATTACATATCTTATGTCTAGATAAACCCAAAATAAAGGTAAGTTTCAATGGTCAGATTCCCGCGAGAAGAGTTTTCAGGAGTTGAAGACTCGGTTCACTTCATCGAGAGTTAGCATTACCTGATGTACAGATGGTTTCATGGTGTATTACTAAGCCTCTAGAGTTTGTTTGGGTTTTGTGTTGATGCAGAGAGGTAAGGTCATAGCTTATGCCTCGAAACAGTTGAAGCCTCATGAAAATAATTACCCAACCAATGATTTGGAATTAGCTGCTGTGGTTTTTGCTTTGAAAATCTTGAGACACTATCTGTATGGTGTTTATGTTGATGTATTCACGGACCACAAAAGCTTACAGCACGTGTTTACTCAGAGGGAATTGAATCTTTGTCAGAGAAGGTGGTTAGAATTTCTAAAAGACTATGACATGAGTGTGTTGTATCATCCGGGCAAGGCCAATATAGTGGCAGACACCCTTAGTAGATTGTCTATGGACAATGTTGCTCATGTGGGGAATGATAAGAAAGAGTTAGCTCGAGAAATTCATCCCTTGGCTAGATTGGGTGTTAGGTTAGTTGATTTAGCTGAAGGTAATGTTTGTGTTCAGAGTAGTTCCGAATCTTCCCCAGTTTCAGAAATGAAGGAGAAGCAAGATATGGATTCTAGATTGGTCCAACTTAAAGAGTCTGTTAAATAGCAAAAGGAAGAGGTTTTCTCCTAAGGGGGAGATGGTGTGTTGAGATACCAAAGCATATTATGTGTGCCTTGTGTTGATGATTTGAGGCAGCGGATTATGGAGAAAATGCATGGCGCATGTTATTCTATTCATCCAGGTGCTACAAAGATGTACTGTGACTTACGAGAAATCTATTGGTGGAATGGTATGTAGAGAGATATATTGAAGTTTGTAGCAAAGTGTACAACTTGTCAACACGTTAAGTTAGAACTCCAAATATGCGGTGGTATGTTGCAAGAGTTTAGTATTCCCACTTTGAAATGGGAAGGGGTGAATATGGATTTTGTGACTGGTTTACCCCATTCACGTCGTCACCATGATTTGATTTGGGTTATTATTGACAGATTAACTAAGAACATTTCTTGCCAGTTTACATGTCTTATGCAATTGAGGATTTTGCTAAGTTGTATATCCGCGAGTTAGTCAGATTGCATGGAGTCCCCTTGTCTATCATTTCAGATAGTGGTACTCAGTTCACTTCCTTGTTTTGGAAAGCCTTTTAGAAGGGTTTAGGTACCCAAGTCCATCTTAGTTCAGCTTTCCACCCTCAGACAGATGGTCCGGCAGAGAGGGCCATCCAAACTCTAGAAGATATGTTGAGGGCATGTGCTCTTGATTTCAAGGGTAGTTGGGATGCGCATTTTCCATTGATTGATTTTGCTTATAATAATAGTTATCATGCTATCATTCGAATGGCACCATTTTAGTCTCTCTATGCAAGGAGATGTAGATCACCCATAGGTTGGTTTGAAGTTGGTGAGGCCTCTTTTCTTGGGCTTGATGCTGTGTTTGAGGCCATGGAGAAAGTTAATTTGATTATAGAAAGATTAAATATAGCCTAGAGTCACCCAAAACTATATGCATATGTGAGAAGAAGGGACCTCAAGTTTGAGGTTTGTGATTTTGTGTATCTGAAGATTTCACCCATGAAAGGGGTAAAGAGATTTGGTAAAGAAGGGGAAGCTTAGTCCCCGGTATGTTGGCCCTCATAAGATTCTAAGTTGTGTTGGGAAGGTAGCTTATGAGCCCGAGTTACCTTCAGACTTGTCAGCCGTTTATCCCATATTCCACATCTCTATGCTTAAGAAGAGATCAGCGACTCTACCGTTTAGTTCCTATAGAAAACTCAGATACTCAGAACAACCTTTCATACGAAGAGATTCCAGTTGAGATTCTAGATCATCAGATCCGTAGACAAAGGAACAAAGAAGTTCCCTTGGTCAAAGTTCTTTGACGGAATAAGTCTGTTAAGGCCGAAACATGGGAAGCAGAAGAAGATATATGGGCCAAGTACCCCCACCTTTTCTCTGCAAACTCAGATTTAGCCAAAGGTAATACTTCTGCCTAACTCGGTTCTTTTCTGATCATACATTCAGCTATATATTTTCCCTCATGTAAGTTCTTGCACTCACAGATTACTCGGAAGCTTAGAATGATTTAGATTTAGACTCGCAGTTTACTTCAGTTGTGCATGCTATCTTATATTCTCAGATTCCTTAAAAATTTCAGCTTAACTATTCACAGATTTGCATTTCACCCCAACTCATTAAGCTTAATTAATAACACTATGGTGGGAGTATGCAACTCTTTTAATATTTTTTGGTACCCATTTCACGTTCTGCACCCCTATGATAGCCACCCTTAACTTAAGCGATTTGCCTTAGTTGAGGTGCACGATGTCCAAGAAGGACCAGGGCCAAAACAGGTTCATTGTAACACGTCCAGGCTAAAATTTGGAACTTTTTTTCAACACTTTTTGATACTCCTCACCACAACAATTGCACACGCCAATAACTAAACTTTGGGGCATCAATTTCACCCTTTTCCTCTTATTTGTCAAACTTCTAACTCACATTGATTTTACATTAAAGCACTTAGGACTTTTGGATCAAATTATGGTCTATTAAAGAACGGTTTAGGCTACAAATGAGGCAAACAAAGAACAAGCTAAAGGCTCAATGGGGCTAGCTAAGATAATGTATAAAGGTAGGTTAAAAGAAGGTATGAACAATGGCCATCAAAGAAATTCTTAAATCATCTCCTAAACTCACAATGTTTATTTCGCTTTGCAAACACACCAGGCAAGTTCGAGCACCATTTGCAACAAAGAATCTACAACAGTCTTACACACTCATGGAACAAGGTCAACTCAGTTAGGAGCATTATAGATTCTCGACCCAACAATCAAATGAATTCAAATAAAGCCAACTATCACAACAAAATTCACAACTGGAGCCTAGGTGTTTCAAACGTAATGATCCATCGCATACTCATGCTATAATGTCATGTGATCCATAAGAACATTTACATGTACCAAATGTCTAATTTTCTCTTAAGATGGTCGTCATCCATCTATCATCGATAAAAGCACCTAACTATGACTAAATTAAACACACATCTAACAAGAAACAACATAACCAAAATAAATAATCCTATCAAACAAGTATACTAAGGAAAAAGTACTAATTTCTTACAAAACAAGCAGTTTAATAACCAGCCACCCCACACTTAATCTAGGCACTGTCCCTAGTGCAAATAACAAGATAAAGAACCTGGATAGTGTAATTTTCATCCACATTAGGAGTCATACCACCTGCACTTAGATCATCATCGGAGCTATTTTTCCTGTATTCATCACATTATCCTCGTTAGCCATACATAATGAAACTAACTACAATTAAGATGAAGGTGGTGAAGTCACCACCCCATACTTAATTTGCTAGTATAAACCAATTAAGTGTTATTATCGAATACTCAGACTTTGCTGACATACAATTTGACATGGTGCACCAACATTAGTCACAATACAATTCACTCACTTCAATTCCACCAATTTTACTTCAATGAAATAATTTTTGAACAAAGTTATGCCTTTAAAACTTCAACATATCAGTATACACAAAACACCATCACTTTCATACGATTTAACCAAAACCATGTTCCATCAAGAAAGTTGTGAAATAATGGCCACACAACTAAACTACGTTG
Organism: Capsicum baccatum var. pendulum; assembly: GCA_030864225.1. Lineage (NCBI taxonomy): Eukaryota > Viridiplantae > Streptophyta > Magnoliopsida > Solanales > Solanaceae > Capsicum > Capsicum baccatum. Next base: position 169,067,279 of record CM061557.1, on the reverse strand, counting down.
GTCATGAACAGTTGAATCACATGCAAAAGCTCAAAGTACTACAACAATTGTGTTTACTACAACAATGATGTTTATTTACCCAAGATGCTCAAAATCTCTCTTTGACATAGCCATGGAAAGAATTTCATTCATAATCCTCAAGAAACAAATTAACAACTACAACATAAAGTAACAATACTTAATGATTAAGAAAAGAAAACTTACCTTAAATATGAAAGCATAAAGAAAGAGAGTGGATATTCTTGGGTTTTGAAAGTTTTGAAGAAGTTTGTGGGACAAAGAGTATGTTGAAGGCACGGTTTTTTGGTGAAATAAAAGAGTAATTTGCATCACCTAATAGATGGCCTAGGTGTAAGTTTACATCGCCTAATGCTTTTCCTTAGTAAAACAGTGAACGTGTGCGGTATGCTAGGCATCGCATAAGGTATTGCATACATTTAGTTAGGTGCTGCATTGCCAGTCACGCACCGCACAATGTATGGAAAAATGGTGCTTGGGCACTGTATATGGCATCGCCTAAGGGAGGAAGTGAGTGTGTGTAATGTGCTGGGCACCGCATAATGGATCGCCCAATGGGACTTAGGTGTCGCATAGGCAATTTCCTATTTTACATTAGGCGTCGCCAAGTGCTTTGCCAACATGGCCTTGTGTACCGCACACTATATCGCCAAATTGAGGCAGTGGGAAAGGTCTATACCATGGGGGATTCACTCCTGCACCCCATTGAGGTCAGTGATGGGCTTCGGGATCGGGCATATCGGCCCGATCGCTATGCTACCAGTAAAGACCTCATTAAAAATTACAAAATAAAGTCTTACTGTGAAACTTTAGGGGTGAATTAACATAATTTGGGTCTCAACTCTAACACAAATCATGACTCGAGCCTTAACATTTGACCGTTCAGACTTACGTTTAATGTTCCCGTTACTCCTAACTTACCACCATTGATATGGCTCAATTCCAAAACAAATTTGGTACCAATCACCTCTTTAGTACTTCATGCACCTACACTTAATCAAAAACAACTAAAAAATAATTAGAAGGATGGGTTGCCTCCTACCAAGCGCCGTAGTTTTGGTTGTGGCTCAACTCTTATTTTTGCATTTTTATTTAACAAGAAAAATAAGAATAAAATCATGGGTTTCCTCCCATGCAGAGCCAAATTTAACGTCGTGACATGACTCGATTATCTTGACTACTCAAACTTTATCAAGATACATCGATGATACCATTTGTACTCATTTTTTGGATTAGGAAAATTCTTTATTCCTAGTCTAGCCACTTTGAAGTCACTAACATCCTTGATTGCTAGTTCAACCAAACCATCTATGGTCTCTACAAGAAACCTACCCTTAATTGGTACATCTCGCTCATCCTCATAGAGTACATCAACAATTGAGAAGACACTCCTCTCCTTTTGCTGTTTCATGGACTAATATACTTCAAAACTAACTTCTTTCCCATTGAGCCTAAATTTTAGCTTATTCAGCTCTATGTCAACTAACACTCTACCAGTTGCTAAAAATGGACTGCCCTTAATTATGGGTACTTCGAAGTCCACTTCGCAATCAAGAATTACAAAGTCGGCAAGAAGTATAAAATCAGCAACTTTTACAAGTATATTATATAGAATCCCAATAGGCCTTTTCACCAATGTATCCTCCATTAGAAGCCATATATTGGTGGGAGTAGGATCTCTCAAACCCATTTTCTTGAAAACTTCCAATGGAATAAGATTTATACTTGCATAAAGATCATAAAGGGCCCTTTAAAAATTTAGCGATCCAATCGTATATAGGACAATAAATGCTCCCAGATCAGCTTTCTTCTGCACAAAAGATCTTGTAGCAATAGCACTATACTGATGAAGATTGTCTACCATTTCATATCTCACAGTCCTTTTCTTCGTCAACAGGTCTTTCATAAACTTAGCATATCCGGGCATTTGTTCTAGTGCTTCAATTAAAGGCATATTCACTGTCAACTGCTTTAATATATCCATGAATTTTCTAAACTTTACATCATATTCTTTCTTATTTAATAATTGTGGAAATGGTGGTGGTGGCCTTGGGATTTCAATTGGAGAAACTTCTACCTCTTTTCTTATGCCTTGCTCCACATCACTAACATGCTTCGGCTTAGGTAGTTGTTCCACTTCTGTACTCTTCTTTTCTAAACCTCCTAACTCAACAGGCACCACTGGAGTTTTATTAACCATCTCTCTATCCATTTTAAACTCATTAATATGAGAGGATGCTCCCAGACATGGACTAGATAACATCTTACCACTCCTAATGGTAATACCTATACACGATCCGCCAGTCCTTGGATTCTGAAATGTATTACTTGGTAGAGTCCCACTCTTTATTTGGTTGAATGTTGCAGATAATTTGCTCAACTACTGCTCTAGTTGTTTAATAGCAGTTGAGTGCGAATTTACTAGTTGACTGATGGACGATATGTCACTCTTCATAGTAGTCACCCAGAATGGGTCACCTCAACTCACTTAAATAGTTTCTCCATCATGTCCTCCATGGATATTTTGCCTGAATTGGTGGTAGTATTATCATGGCTTCCAGGAGGGACATATAGTCCACTCATGTCACTTTTATTCTTCCAATATCCTTGATGGTTCCAACCTTGGTTTCCTTGACCACCGGTCCGAAAAGCCCCTGGTTATGCAAGTAGTTAGCCTCTTCCTCGGTTTTTGAGTTATATCCCTTACCATAAGACCCTATATCTTTTACCTTTTCTATATTCCCTGATAGCAATTGTTTCGTGAGCAGATCCATCTGGGTTTTTATGTGAGCCATATCCTAATCACAGTCCTCTTCTCTCGTACGCTGCTCTGCTGATATAACATTAGACCCAGTATTGCTTTCTACCATGGAATATCTACCATGGAATATCTAGTATGCCAAGCTCTACTTTTATTGGTCATTCTTTTTAACATGTCCATAGCCTCAGTGAAGGTGAGCTCCATAAAAGCTCCTTTTGCAGCATTATCCGCTATTGGCTTTGTAAGAGAGTTCAAAGCTCTATAGAATATTTCCATCAAGTGTTTATCAGTCATCTTATGGTTTTGGAATTGAGTCAACTTCTTTTTAAACCTCACCCAAGTCTCATGCAAAGCTTTATTAGATAATTGCCTAAAGTTGCTGATCTCATTCCTCAACTGTAGCATTCTGGAGGGTGGAAAAAAACTTTCCAGGAAAGCTCCATTCAATTGCCTCAGTTTGTTATTGAATCGGGGGTCAACTCATTCAACCACATAGTTGCCTCTCTAGACAAAGACAGTGGAAAGAATCTCAAATGAATAGCATTTTGTCCCACTCCAAGATTATCAAACGACTTACAAATTCATTAGCTGAATCATAGTACTAGTGATGTTGAATTTTATCCTAGGAGCTAGTGGTGGTGAAATGATTACCCTTGCAGCTCCAGTTCCATCCAAATCATCCTCATCGTCATCAATATCAAACTGCACAACTTTATGGTCTGTTCTTCCTCTGAATGGACAATTTTGATTTTACAGGTGCAACTACTTCAGTTGCATACCTCCTATTATCCGGATCAATTAAATCATCATATCCTAGGTCCTCTTCATCTAGATTAGGTACCCGACCTGGGTTATCTGTATTTTGTTGATATAATTGGGCATTAGCCAAAGCAGCTAATCTTTCAGCTTTCTGTTGGTTAGCCATTCTTTTAATGAACTGAGGTTCAGGATTAAAAGATTATAATGGTTCTCCTAAACTTTTGGTTTGTGGTATAAACAATAATGAGCCAATATCAAACAAAAATAATAAATAAACATAAAATTAGGAAACTTGACTAACAGTCAATTAACACACATAAACTTAATCGACAACCATATTCCTCGATAACGGTGCCAAAATTTGAAATGTCCAAATTACAACTCTTTTACAAGAGCGTAAGAGGTCGTCATCAAATATATAACCCAACTAGGGGTCAAATCCCACAGGGAATATGGTGTTAATTAAGTTATATGCAGATTAGTTGACTTTTAATCATTTGTTTCCATAAAATAAAAGGGGGGATTTGATTCAGTTCACAAATTAATGGTTTTAGTTTAACAAGATGAAATATGTGTAGTAGTATTAAAATTCAGAGAAATAGTAAGCTAGGGTTGTGTCCACCTTGTAGTTTTCAATGCTTTCTAACTATGGGTTTTAATAATTCATACATGTATCATGCTTACAGAGAAACATATTGTATTTAATAACATAATCCTAGTGTTTCTCAACCATCGAGGACTAATTCACTTTAGTTCTCTCGACAAAAGTGTTTACAAAAATAATATGAAATCTCAAAGCACTTAATCTGTTAAAGCATTAACGTATGAAATAGGGGTTGGAAATCCTATTTTCTTGTCACTACTCTCTTTTCCGAACCTCAACCCTTCTATCGAATAAGTTGAGTTTTAAGGCACATCCTCTATGTATGCAACCATGAAAATTCAAGATAAACGAAGTGAGTATGATATAAGTAGATCAATACATGATGAATTCAAAAACCCAAAGTAATAGATTGTATGTTACAAAGCTTCCATAACCCTAACTAATAAACTTAGCTACTTATGAATAAAACATGAATCACAATAGAAATATTCATCATACCAATAAGTGAACACAATCTTGGTGGAGAAGATGAAGTAGTGTTTCTCCCTTGGTGCTAAGCCGCCACTTTCCAATTCAAAGAGATACAGAATAATCAATAATACGTGAATTGTCAGCATTAAGAAATTTTAATAAACTTTCCCTCATAATTGCCTTCTAAGTCCCTAGACTAACTTTAAATGACAAATTAGTCTTGGACATAGTTTTTAGGTGCCACATTTGGTCCAGATAGCTACTCTCTCTTGTTTTATATTCTATCCACATTCCATAGTCTCATTATGTCTGCATCTACCTCATTAATACTTGAAAACATGCTAATCACATATGTTATCTCAATTACATAAAAGTAGAGTAAAAACATAAGAAACTAGGCACTTTGTTCTCTAAACTTAGCTAAAATATGGGTAGGTTATGGTTCTTAGGGGTATAAATACACCCAATATCACCACCCCACACTTAAAGATTTTGCGTTCTCGAACAAAATATCCATTTATGCATACTGCACAAGTCTTAGCACCCACAAAGGAAAAACAAGATGCTCAAATAGGATCACACAATAATTATGAACAAAAAGTAAGTTCATCAATAATTACCAGAGACAACCTACCAATAAGAATAGACTCATTAAGTTGGAAAATTCATGCATACCATTTAAGCAAAGAAATCATAAAAATTAGCCAACCTTCATCAACCATGTGCCCTCACAACAAGAAAGTTACCCATAATCACTCACAATCATGCAATTTCTAACAAACTAGGTACAAGAATCTAGTTGTGCTCACTCTCACAAAGAATTCTCAAATTACAACTGATGACCATATGCTTTCCCTTAACGTAGTGCTCCACTAATATTAGAATGCTAAGATTAGGATCTAATAGGTCTTTTACGCGTTGTAATGCAGGCTAAGGGATGGATAGGAACTATTTTGGCCAGAAATAGTGTCTATCTTCCCTAAGCACTTTAAAACACTACATTATGCACTTAATACCAATCTCTAACAACTAATTTCCACTTCTGCTATCTTTACAGATTTGCTTTTCACCCCAACTCATTAATCTCAATTAATAACATTATGGTGGGAGTATGCAAATCTTTTAATATTTTTTTTGGTATCCATTTCATGTTATGCATCCCTATGATAGCCACTCTCAACTTAAGCGATTTGCCTTAGTTGAGGTTCACAATGTTCAAGAAGGACTAGGGCCAAAATAGGTTCATTGTAACATGTCTGGGCTAAAATTTGGAACTTTTTTTCAACACTTTTTGCTACTCCTCTCCACAACAATTGCACACGCCAATAACTAGACTTTCGGGCATCAATTTCACTTTTTTCCTCTTATTTGTCAAACTCCTAACTCAAATTGATTTTATATTAAAGTGCTTAGGACTTTTGGATCAAATTATGGTCTATTAAAGAACGAATTAGGCTACAAATGAGGCTAACATAGAACAAGAGAAAGGCTCAATGGGGATAGCTAAGATAATATACAAAGGTAGGTAAAAAAAGGTATGAACAATGGCTATCAGAGAAATTCCTAAATCATCTCCTAAACTCATAATTTTTAGTTTGCTTTGCAAACACACCAGGCAAGTTCTAGCACTAGTTGCGACAAGGAATCTACAACAGTCTTACACACTCATGGCACATGGTCAACTCAGTTAGGAGCATTATAGATTCTCGACCCAACAATTAAATGAATTCAAATAAAGCCAACAATTACAACAAGATTCATAACTAGAGCCTAGGTGTTTCAAATGTAATGATCCATTGCATACTTATGCTATAATGCCATGTGATCCATAAGAACATTTACATGCAACAAATGTTTAATTTTCTTTTAACATGGTCTTCATCCATCCATCATCGACAAAAGCACCTAACTATGACACAATTAAACACATATCTAACAAGAAACAACATAAACAAAATAACTAATCTTATCAGACAAGTATACTAATGAAAAGGTATTAATTTCTTACAAAATAAGAAGCAAAGTAACTAGCCACCCCATACTTAATCTAGGCACTGTCCCCAGTGTAAATAACAAGATAAAGAACCTAGCTAGTAGTACTCTTATTCCATATTAGGAGTCACACCACCTGTATGGAGATCATTGGAGCCATTTTTCCTGTATTTATCACATCATCTACGTCAGCCACACATAATGAAACTAACTATAATTAAGATGAAATTTGAAGTCATTATGATCATTGGGGGGTATAAATTGGCTTAAAGTTGAATAGTATTATTTAATAAAGAAATAGTGTTTCTTTAGGAGAAACAAGCATTTAAGTTAGGGGTGTTGATGAGTGGTAAATTTACCTCTCTTTGGCCCTCAAAATTCATGCACACTACTATGATTAAATCCATGAATGAGACAAATTTATGGTTTAGTACAATAATATCCACATATACAGGCATACAAGTATTGAGAAGGAAAGATGTGAATTTGAGCTGAAAAAGATCAAAAAGGAGATGAGAAGTATAACTGGAAAACCTGAAGTAGAATATCAACCTCAATTATTGTGATGACGGTCTGAGGAACACGATTGTGGCCAGTCAAACCAGGTCAAAGGGCTATGACTGCGGTGTTTTTACCTTAGATGTAATAGCCACGATCGCAGACAATCTTCAACAATTATGGAAATACGAGAATGTACCCAAGGGTAATTTTGTAATTTTGCACAAATGACCACAAATCCCTTAAAGGGCTCAAACCCTTTCAAATTTTAGATTGTACCCTCTAGAGAACAATTGAATTTGAGTTAATAAACCTAAAATTGGGCAACAAGTGTAATTTGAATTTCTTGCTTTGAATTTGGTGAAATTGAAGGATGGATGTGCTGAATGAATGTTTTGGAATATTTGTGAAGGTTCTAGTTCATTTTCGAGTGAAAATTTAAATAAGAATGCAACCCCAAAATTGGGAAGACAACCTCATTCCAACCACTTTTCAATATTATGCTTAGAAGATGTGATGAAAGTTGAACCATTCAAGCAAATGATGAAATTGGTAGATATGATGCAAAATCCTTATATTTTAGAGTTTGTCATTCCAAAAGGACAAGGTGACATCCCTTACTTAAAGCCAAAGAAGCTTAAAACCTAAAGTTCAACTAGTGTTTTTTTTGATGTTCTCACAAATACCCAATAAGCCTCCTCAAAAGTTTGATGTGAAGTTGAGAAATAGTTTAAGTCTTCAAAATGTTGAGATTGAGGCGGTATCATTACCCCCTCAATTTTGGTCTCAGTTGCCTTAGTATTCTTGGTCTAACTAGTCTCATTTGAGAACGAATATTCCCAAGGAGTAGATAATGTAATACCCCATGAGATCTTAAGCTCAATTCAGTTATAGTTGCATGCTTAAAGTGTCCATGGCTTGAAATTTTGACTAAGTGTTAAGGACTTAGTCATTTTTAGACCCCTAAACTTCACATATATTTATTTTGGTCTTACTGATCCCGAGTTGTTGGTTTTCAAGTTGATTCATGTTTAGGGAGGTTTTTGAATTTCTTGCTTTAAATTTGGTAAAATTGATTCATAGTATCTTAATAGCCTTAGCTCTTTCTGTAGCTACTCAGAACAAAAGCATTATCCCTAGCCAATCTAGTGGCAAATACAGCTGTAGATAGGATTAGGGATTTCACTCGGATGAATACCCCTTTGTTTTATGGATTCTTGTCTGAGGAGGATCCACATAAGTTTCTAGATATGTTACAGAAGGTGACAACCATCATGCCTGTCACTTTTAATGAGAGTGGAGAATTGGCTACATATCAGTTGCAGGGAGTATCTTAATCTTGGTTTAAGTAGTGGAAAGAAGACAGAGGTGTGGAAGAAGATCCTATGGAGTGGGATGAGTTTTACACAACTTTATTGGATAGGTTCTCTCCTTAAAGTTGAAGGAAGCTAAGGTTTAGGAGTTTATCAATTTGAAATAGGGTAATATAAGAGTGAAGGAGTACTTGCTTAGGTTCACTCAATTGGTGAGGTATGATCTTACTATGGTGGCGGACGATAGGTCTAGATTTAGTAAGTTTGTATTTAGTATAGCTGATAGTGTTGTTAATTAGTATAGGATTGCCATAATTATTAAGGATATGGACCTGTCTAGACTTATGGATCATGCTCAACAGATTGAGAAGGAGAATCTTAAGGAGAAAGAGAGGGAGAATAAGAAGGACAGAATAGGTTGTTTCAACTTTTAATAGCCAAGGTAAGAAGGTGGTAACCGTTCCTAGTTCCACTAAAAATTCTTAGCCCTAGCACCATCTTCAGTTTGTGAGCCAGTGCTTAAGTTCTGGAAGGATAGTAGGGATAGATTTCCAAGCTCTAAGACTTAGGGTTGTGTAAATAGTGGCCATACCAATTTGTTCTACAAGAAATATGGTAGGAACCACCGGGGTGAATATCGGCCAGTTAGTAATTTGTGCTTTAGGTTTGGCAAGCCAGGCCACAGGATCAAAGAGTGTCAAACGGTATCTTCAAAGGGAGGTTATTCACACTAACAGAATTAGTCTTATTCTTCAATAGTACCAGTAGGTTACTCAATTCATTAGGGTGCCATTTTCAGTGCCACCAATGGGCCACACCAGAAAAGATTATATGCCTCCAAACTCATCAGGATTAAGAAAGTTCTCTTGATGTGGTTATGAGTATGTTACAAGTCTTTCGCCTTCATTTTTATGCATTGTTAGATCCTAAAACTTTACTTTTCTTTGTGATCCCTTACATAGCTATAAACTTTAGTGTTAATACAGAAACATTTGTAGAGCCTTTCTCAGTGTCTACCCCAGTAGTTTAGTCCATTGTAGAAAGATAGGTATACAAAAATTGCTCGGTCATGGTATCTTAGAAAATCATTTCAGTTGATTTTGTAGAGTTAGAGATGACTAATTTTGATGTGATTCTTTACTTGGATTGGCTTCATGCATTTTATGCCTCAGTCAATTTTAGAATATTCATTTCTAATTTCCTAATGAGCCAGTTATCGAATAAAGGGGTAGTACTTCAGTGCTTAGGGGTAAGATTATTTCATATCTTAAGGTAAGAAGGATGATATCCAAAGGGTGCATTTACTATATCGTCTGAGTCAAAGACTCAAATTCTGAGACTCCAATCCTTGAGTGAGTTTCTCTAGTGAGGGATTTTCTAGATGTATTTCCCGAAGATCTTCTCAGAGCTCCCCCCAAAAGGGAAATCAACTTTGGAATAGATCTACTTCTAGATACAATGCTTATCACTATTCGACCTTACCTAATGGCTCCATTCGATCTTAAGGAATTGAAGAAACAGTTGAAAGATCTCTTAAATAAGGATTTAATTAGTCCTAGCATTTCTTTATGAGGTGCTCCAGTTCTATTCGTGCGTAAGAAACATGGTTCTCTCAGAATGTGCATTGACTATCATCAGTTGAACAAAGTCACCATCAAGAATAAGTACCCACTCTCTAGAATTGATGACTTATTTAATTAACTTCAAGGTGCCAGTTACTTATCTAAGATAGACCTTAAATCTAGCTATCATCAATTTAGAGTTAAAGAATGTGACATTCTAAAGACAACTTTTAGAATTCGGTATGGTCACTTTGAATTTCTAGTTATGTCCTTCAAAATAACAAAGGCCTTTGCATCTTTCATGGAACGGATGAATAGGGTGTTCAAGCAGTACTTGGACATGTTTGTCATAGTCTTCATTGATGATATCCTTATTTATTCCCATTTTAAGAATGACCATGCAGGCCATCTAAGAGTTGTATTACAGACACTTAGAGATCATCAGTTATTCACTAAGTTTAATAAGTGAGAATTTTGGCTAAGATCAGTAGTTTTCCTTGGCCATATAGTTTCCAGTGATGGCATTCGAATTGACTCTTTAAAGAATGAAGCAACAAAAAACTAGCCTAGACCTATCTCTCCATCAGATAGTAGGAGTTTCTTAGATTTTATTGGCTATTACAGATGGTGGTTGAAGGGTTTTCTTCTATTGCTTCCCCCATGTGTAAGCTAACCTAGAAAAAGGTTAAATTTAGTGGTCAAATTCTTGTGAAAAGAGTTTTTAGGAGTTGAAGACTCGACTTACTTTTTCCCTAATCTTGACTTTTCTAAATACATGTATGGTTTGTAGTTTATTATGATGCTTTTTGAGTTGGTCTGGGTTGTGTATTGATTCATAGAGGCAAGGTCATAGCCTACGCTTCAAGAAAACTTAAATCCCATGAAAAGAATTATCCAACCCTTGATCTTGAGTTGGCAACCATTATTTTTGCCTTAAAAATTTAGAGGCACTATCTTTATAAGGTTCCCGTTGATGTGTTCATGGATCACAAGAGTTTTCCATAGTGTTCATGCAAAAAGACCTAAACCTTCACCAAAGAAGATGTCTTGAGGTGTTGAAAGATTATCATATGAGTGTGTTGTATCATCCGAGCAAGGCCAATGTAGTATAGGTGCCCTTAGTAGATTGTCGATGGGTAGTGTTGTCCATGTTGAAAGCGATAAGAAGGAGTTAGTTTGTAAGGTTCATCAGCTTTCTAGATTTGGTGTGCGATTGGTGGATTCATCTGAAGGTAGAATATGGGTTCAAAATGGAGAAAAATCTTCATTGATTTTTGAGATAATAGAAAAGCAAGATAGGGATACTAGCTTGGTTAGGTTGAAGGAGGCGGTTGGAGACCAGAAGGTGGAGGTTTTCTCTCAAGGGGGAGATAGTGTGCTTTGTTTTTAGGGAAGGTTATGTGTTCTATGTGTAGATGGCTTGAGACAATAAATATTAGTATAAGCACATGGTGCATGGTATTTTATTCACCCCGAAGCCACTAAGATATACCATAACTTGCGAGAAATCTATTGGTGGAGTGGTATGAAGAAAGATATAGCGAAGTTTATGGCTAAGTGTTTGAGTTGTCAGTAGGTTAAGGTTAAGAACCAAAGTCCTAGTGGTACATTTCCGGAGTTGAACATCCCCACTTGGAAGTTGGATGGGGTGAATATGGATTTTGTAATAAGATTGCCTCGTATGCATCGTCAACATGATTTAATTTGTGTTTTTGTAGATAGAATGACCAAGTCAGCCCTTCCTTCCAGTTCATACTTTGTACTCAGCCGAGGATTAGGATAGGCTTTATCTTAGTGAGTTGGTGAAATGGCATGGGGTTCCATTGTCTATCATTTTAGATAGTGGTACTTAGTATACCTCTTACTTTGGGAAGGCTTTTCAGAAGGATCTTGGTACCCGAGTTCATCTCAGTAAAACTTTTTATCCTTAGATAGATTGTCAGGTAGAACGGACCATTCAAACTTTAGACAACATGTTGAGGGCCTTTGTTATTGACTTAAACGTAGCTGGGAAGACCACTTATATTTGATTGAGTTTTAATACAACAATAGTTACCATTCTAGCATTTAGATGGCTCCATTTAAGGCTCTCTATGGAAGGTGATTTAGATCTTCTATTGATTGGTTTAAGGTAGGTGAGGCTACTTTGATAGGGCTAGATTGAGTGTTTGAGGCAATGGAGAAAGTTTAGTTGATTCGGGAAAGGTTGAAAAAAGCCCAAAACAATCAGAAATCTAATACTGACGTGAGGAGAAAGGATAATGAGTTTCAGGTTGATGATTTAGTTTATTTGAAGATTTCTTCTATGAATGGAGTAAAGAGATTTGGAAAGAAGAGGAAACTCAGTCCCTGCTATGTTGGCCCATATAGAATCTTGGATAGTTTTGGAAAGGTAGTTTATGAGGTTGAGTTGCCTGCAGATTTGGCATCAGTGCATCTAGTGTTTTATGTTTCTTTGTTAAAGAAATGCATTGGCGATTCCATTTCTATTATTCCTTTAAAAAGCACGAAAGTTAAGGATTGCCTTTCTTACGAGAAAATCCCAGTTGATATCCATGATCATCAGATTCATAGGCTAAGAAAAAAAAGTTCCATTGGTTAAAGTTCTTTGGCGGAATCAGTTTATTGAGGGAGCTACAAGGGAAGCAGAAATAGATATGTGAGCCAAGTACCCTTATTTTTTCTCCACGAACTCAGATTCTACTAGAGGTAATGATTTTACTTAGATTGACTCTTTTCCATTCTCTATTTCAGTTATGTAACCAATCTTATGTCTTTCATTCATCCACGAAATTAGTTTAGTTCATGTATCATGCTTCAGATTCAGTTATGTAACTATGTTCTAAGTCATGAATATTCAGTATGTGGTCTTATTAACCTTTCTATTCTCGGTCTAACTAGTATCATTTGAGGATGAATATTCCTAAGGGAGAGATAATGTAATACCCTATGATATCCTACGCTCGGTTCAATTGTAGTTGCATGCTTAAAGGATCCAAGGCTTGAAATTTTCACCAGGCGTTAAGGACTTAGTCATTTTCAAGACCCCTAAACTTCACAAATTTTTATTCTAGTCTTCTCGACCCCGAGATATTGGTTTTTGAGTTGATTTAGGTTTAAGAGGTTAATAGTATATTCGGGGAGAGTTTTGGGATTTTTTGATGAGGTTTGGGATGTGTTTGGATAGCGGAGAAAGAATGTCCCCGTAATAAGCCCACGATGCGTTGGTATCTCCTATGATGATGGGATCTGCGGCGTATTAGTCTCTCCCCGAGAGGGAGTGGTACGAGGAGTTGGTTATTCCTCACGAGAGAGAGGCACGACTCGTTTCTTCCCTACACCTAACTTCTTGATTAAATAGTTTAAGGGGCAGGTGAGTGTTTTACCCTCAATCCAATTCATCTATAACATGATTTGGGGCATCCATATGGGTATTATTTTCCCTTTCCTCTCAAAATTTCACACAAGAAACCCCCCTCCTTCTCAAGAACAAAACCCAAGCTCCATACCCTAAGGAACTAAGAGTTCAAGCATCCAAGTTTAAACAATCTTCAAGAATTCAGTTATTGAAGTATGTGGGGTTTTGAACAAGGTTAACCTCTCAACATTGTGCCCAAATGCTTAATTATCAAGTTAAAATTTACATTATTTAAGATATATTTCATTCCCAAATCTATATGTGTTGGAATTATAGCATTATCATGTGATCTAGGTACTAAAAAGCATAATAGTTGTATTCATTCATGTTTCCAAGTAAAAGTTGATGTTTTATCTTGAATTCCACTATTTTGATGAGAAATTGCTATTCCTTTAAGTTTAATATGTTTTCATACTCAAATTCTCATATTATGCTTATAAACTCAAATGTCTAATGTTTTGGGTCGCTGTATTATGACTTCATACTATTGTTTTGAGAGTTGTTATTGTGTTTTTGAAAACATTCAGTGATGGCAGGTTATGAACACCCAATACCTATGTGTTTACTTACTATTTTCAAGTCCTAATTGATCCTTGTAAGTACCTTACCATGTTACATTAAATCATGAATAATACCAGTGTCACTCGGTTGGGAGTAGGATTTAGCACCGAGAGGGAAGTGCGGGTTCAGTGCACCCTACTTCCCAGAAACTACGTGCCACCATAGGATTTTGGGAGTCGCCACAAAGCATATACTCTTGCCCAAATGGGGTTAGTATAGTGATCACTATAGTTCATGTTCCACCCCGATTGAAAGGATGGAACAACCCTCCTCAACGTGGGTCAGGCGTTGGACTTCATGGTACTAACCATGGTTTATATCGGTTACATGATAGCACCCACAGTTTCAGTCAGTATTGGAAGTCAATTTCAGTTTAGTTTTACAAGACCAAACAGTCAGTTTTTTGCATTTACTTGTCAGTTGTACAAACTGTACCAGTTATTCAGATAGTGTTAATATATAAATACTTGGTCTAGCATATTCAGTTTTACATGTTCATGTAATTACATTCAGTTTTAGCATGTATTTCAGTTAGTCCTTACCTCACGTACCAATACATTCAAAGTTCTGATCACATACCTTTCTTTTGTGCTATGTTGTCTTATAGCATAGGTTTAGATGCATAGTTTCCCAACCATCTGTAGATAGCTCAGTAGTTCCCCACGACAGTATTGGTGAATCCTCATCTACTGAGGACGTAATATGTTGTTTCATTCATTTCCATATTTCATCATGATTCATCTAGTTAGAGTTAGTTGAGGGTTTGTCCGATCAACTCTTCATGATGTTTAGAGTCTTTTAGACAATAAGTTTTATAGTCAGTTAGTTCTTTCAATTTTTATCAGATATTTCAGACATGTCATTACTACGTATTTCAGTATTCAGATTTACAGTATCTTATCCACTTATCTTCCAAACATGTGTTGTATTACTATTTTACTCAGTGCTCACAATAGGTACCAGTTCATGGGTTATCTTGTGGTCACTTGCGGTTGTAAGCACCATTGTCTCAAGTAGGGGGTAGCCTAGGGCTATAACAACAATCTTCACTTTTCCTTTCCTCAAATCTTCTTCAATGAGCCAAACTATCAAAAACACAATCTATGCATTATTACGAGAATATTAATACCCACATTGCACCATTGTGCTTCGGGTCCAAAACGACACCAAAATCCCCAATGTGGGTCTCGCTTATGGAAGACAAGTTTTTGAGACCCTCCCATTGTTCAAATACCAATAGGGAGTTATATCCTTCAAGAAATTAGTGCTAATCAATCATATTTTGGCTAAAATCAAGCCTCAAGCCCTTAGGGGTTTTGGGTTAAATAATAAAAACTTCAACACTAATAATGAAGGATTCATACCTTAGTTTCGATGTTAATCACAATTATGCAAGTTATTCAATCTCCCAATTAACATCCAAGTCTTAATTTGAGGTCTAAAAACTCTATTAGGGTTTATGTGACTCAAGACAAGGGTTTATGTGACTCAAGACAGTGGTGAAATGGCAAAATATCGGCCAAAAAAGCATTTAAATACCCCTTCCCAGGTTCTCTTTCCATGTGATCATGAACACATAGACTGCAATTGCAGCATCATGATCGCGATATAGCCTCCGATATTGTAGTACTCTTGCTGCACCAGATGAATTCCAAAACTTGGAATCCCAATGCCTCCGGATGCATCCGAAGTTCAATATGAGCAAATGAAATATGCAACCACACTGATTTTGACATTTCGGATGCATTAGTCAGCTCAGATTTTCCATCTGAGGTCTTTTTTACAAAATATGGTCCCCACACCTGAATTTTAAATTTATCACCTTTCCGACCAGTAGGTTGAAATAAGTTCATGTGCAGCGGGACCCAAACCAAAGGTCTACCCAAACTAAAAGCAATATTCTGGAGCTACAGGCACTGTCAAAATTTGCATACGACATCTTTTCACTAAAGTTTTTGGTCTGTGGCCATTTGGAACCAATGAAGGCTTCTAAATGGTGAAATAGTTCTAAAAACCAAACTAACTACCCAATAACCGAACTATCAGTCCCAACAAGTCATAAATGACTTAGGGAGACTATGGAAAAGCTCTAAAAGTGAAAACAAGAAGAATCATGAGAAATGACGTGAAGGGTCATTACAACATCTACTACTAAGAAACTTCCATCTCTGAAAGTTAAAGATGAAGAAAATACTTGAAGTCTCGAATAGGTGAGCGTACTAGGCCCGTAGCTTACTCTCGACCTCCCAAGTGGACTTCTCTATTGGGCGGTGCTTCTATAGAACATTAACTACAGGAATCTCTCTAGTATGCTACTGCCTCATATCACAAGCCAAAGTAAGCACGGGCTCCTCCTCGAAGGTCAACCGCTCATCCAACTAGATTGAGTCCCACCTAAGCACATGAGATAGATCATGAATATACATCTGTAACATAGAGACATGGAAAATAGGATTAACAATAACGATATCTGGAGGTAAGGTTAATTCATATGTCACCTTACCAACTGTTCGGAGAATCTCAAAAGGACTAATATATCGAGGGCCGTTACCCAACCCATTATCCAAATGCTTGCCTTGATTTGGATGAATTTCTAGCATATAACAAGATAACATTATCAAAGATTCTAGGATAGGTCTATATCCATGACCACATAAATGAGTCATACCACCCGATACCCAACCGATAACCAATACCATCCAACCATGTTCTAAACCATAACTGTATGATTTCCATAATAATTATATATAGTCCCAAAATAAAAGAGGATGGAACAATGAGAAATTTAGTCCTACAGTATCATCCCCAAATACCAATACCAATGCTAAGGATAACACTAATACCGATCTTACCCATACCAACCTATAGTAGTTCCAGAAAATCCTCTAACCAAAAGAGTACAAAAATCCGATAGGGACATGCCCCCACCATAGCCAAAATCAATGTTCATAAATAAACCAAAGTAAAAAATAACATCCAAGAAATGGACCATTCTGAAAAATAAAAGCCGACCACTTCAATCTAGTAGCTGATCCCGAATGTTCGATAGCTAAGCTGGAAGAGTAGAACAGTCGGTTCTTGCATCGCGTGTAGATACAACCACTTGAATACGAGTTAGTAGGTGAACAATAACATGAGATCAGGAAAAGGAAAATACAGTACCAACCAGTAAAACTAAGTAAACCAACCATATACATACAAACTATATATATATATATATATTTACATATATATATATATATATATATATATATATATATATATATATAAATATAACACCATGTCAGGAAAGGGAACTGGGTTAAGCATGCATTGTAAACCATTAATCTGTGTGTGTGAAGATTAACCAAACTTAATCATCCACAGGCTATATAGGTTCAGTGTAACCCCCACTGAACGGGCCTCGATGCATGTAGTTGCATGAACCAAAGATACCATATGAGTAAGGTATTCCCAAGTACTTTCACCCTCTATGATATATATGTATAATGTGATTAGAGGATTCCCGCATATCTTATCGCAATATAATAGGATCGCGAGTAACCATTCCCTACCCCATCTAACCACCTTTATGGTTAGCTATCACACCCCACTATTATTGCCTAATTAAAACCATTTCTAACCAACCAATCTATTATATATTTATCATTTACCAAGGATATTCATAGTGGTATCGTTATACCAACTATAATTTGCAAGTATTGTCCGTAGCCAAACCTATTATGGTAAAGGGATTCACTTGTACCCATTTACTCAGTTAACTTGGGAAAGTACCATGTACCCCACAAATGTTCCATTATTAAATTGCTTGGGGGAGTCCCATGTACCCCACAAGTTTTTCATTATCATATTTGCACAGGGGATTTCATTGTACCCCATAAGAAGTCCAATTAATCATAACCATGACCACCAAACTATTTTATTTAAAACATTCCAAACCATTTAGCCATTTAGGGTTCCATTACCAAGTTTAAACCATTACTAAGTTCCATTAAAATCCAACAATATAGTGAAAATATTCCCATAGGCATTTTATAAAACACATTTGGGGCATAGTATTTCCAAAACCAAAGCTAATTACCAACTAACCATTCCCATGCAACCAATTATCCAAAACCCCCAATAAAATATATAAAAGTATAATTAAAACATGGGAAAACCGTAACCATGGATTTATAACCAAAACCCCCAATTATACTTGAAAATACAAAACTATAAAATAATCAAACCATGAAAACATTGTATAAAACCATGCCTTTAGTTGGAACTAACATTGAGGGAAGTAAACATTCCTTAAACCAAGAAGATGATGGAGAGAAATTGACAATACAAGCCCCAAAGTAATCCTTAAGATGAAATCGTAGCCTTCCTTTACCCAAAAGCTTTAGAGAGAATTATAGATTGTTTTAGAGAAGTTTCTAAGTGTTAATGAATAGAATAATAGGAAGAATAACCTCTCAATAAGAATTTAAGTCGTGGGGATTTATAAGGTTAAGTGGGGAAATGTCCAGATTTCCCTCACTTATACTCTCCTAAATCCCGTCTGGTGGGTACGACTATCCATACCAGTCATATCCTCTAATATGAGTGGTATCCACCACTCATACCTGAGGCTATCTCTGTTGGGCCCAACACTATCCAAGGTATGACTCACCCCAAACCATTTCTTATCCACGTATATGACTAGTACCTATTATCTGAACCCCTAGTAGAATAGAATCCCTAGAGGATTGAACACTGACTACCATACGAGTCTATGGTATGACTCATACCCTAGATTATGACTCATGGTGATCCACTCGTACTCATATCAATCATAAGTTACCAAGTCTAACACAAAGTGAAGTAAAAAAATAACCTGTACCCAACGATATGACTTATACCATCCAAGTTGTATTCATTCCAGACACTAAATCCAACCTACCAACCAACACTGGTCAGAATACAACTAATTTATACCACTCGTATCCTAGTGTACGAGTTATTTCCCCTAGTTGTATCCTGTCCAGAGACCAGAAATCTAGGAAATTTTCCAAGGGCCAGGAACCCATGGTGTTTTAGTCTCCCCCACTAGGATTAGTCCTCTATAAATAAGGGATAAGCTAAGGTAACCATAAGCATGATTAATTTGCATTAAAAAATACCAAGTCAACCTTTAACTAAGTTAGGAAACCCAGATGCAAAGATATTAATCCTTACTTCAATAAAGTCAAAAAATAAAGATGTATTTAAGAACACATACCTTCCGCACGAATCCTAGGAATAGAAAATAGATGCAGATACTTGGACTTCATGTCCTCTTTCACATCTCATATTTCCTCTTCCACTTTATAGTTCAGCCATATAACCTTAACTGAGGACATATACTTAGTATGCAAAGGACAAACCTGTCAATCTAGTACCTCAACCAGGACCTCTTTATAAGATAGAGAATTAGAGAAACCCAAGCCCTCTAACGAAAACACCAAAGAAGGATCAGTAAGGCACTTCCTAAACATGGAGAAATGGAATAGGGGATAAATGAGGCTCAATATTGAAGGCAACTATAATTTATAAGCAACATTACCAACCCTCCACAAAATTGCGTAAGGACTAATAAACCGGCGGCTGAGCTTTTCCTTCTTACTAAACTGCAACACTTATTTCATGGGAGATACCTTTAGGAACACCTTATCCCCAACCTTAAAATCCACATCTCTAGTCTTATATCTGCATTGGACTATTCGAACTTTGGGAATCCTTAAGCCTATCCCGAATCACCTTCACCTTTTCCATAGCTTGATAATTTAAGTGCTTTATGTGTTAGTGATGATATAAATAAGCATATAAGTTTTTAAGTATGTAATTACGATGTTTAAATGTGTTTTCAAACCAGTTTGGATTCAAATTGATCATTTAGAGACAAAACGAGAAAACTAGTTTAACTAGCTTGAGCTAGGTGTCATTCTAGTCTATCGTAGTGGTTTCTAATGTTTTAAATGAGTTCCTAATGGTTTGAGTGTGTGTTTAAGTGAGTAAAAATTTGTTTATAATGTTCAAAGTTCAATTGGATCAAGCCAAGAGTCGAAATAATAAGTTAAAGATCAATGTGGGCAAGCCTAGTATTAGCTCATATTTTTAGTTCACCGTTCTTGATATTGTGTTGTTTTGAGCTCTAATACATGGTGTATGTTGATGTAGGACTCTTGATGAGTTGATTTTGAGTATATATAAACAATATAAAAGATAAAAAATTGAAGGACAATGACATCACAAGAGCAATGATGGAAGAGGAAAGCACAAGGTGAAGCGTAACGTCAAATGGGCACTTTCTAGAGAGCCCAATGAATTTTCCACAATGAGGACCTCTATCTGGTGGAGTAAAAAATATGGTGTGCTGCTCTCTCCAGTGGACTAATCTACATAATGTGCTTTTCCCTCCAGTAGGCTGGACCAACCGAACACACCCCTTAGTCCATATATGGCCAAAATGCACTACTATAAATAGGATTCCTTTATTTGTTCTATTCACTTTTAGACTTCTAGCCATCTTGGAGAGGGCATTCAGAACACTTCTTTTAGGGTTTATTTCTCTTTACATTAGTTTTTAATGGATTATAACATGTATTCAATAATTTTAATTATAGTTATGTCAATTAGTGGCTAAACTCCCTCTTTCTAGGGTTGAGGCCAAAAACATCATTACTTTTGTTTTAAATTGAGTTTGGTTGAGTTGCTTATCATATTTAGGTGTTTATTTATCCTTGTTTCAACTATTTTAAGGAGTAGCTAACCTTATAATACATATATTATCAAATTTATTATCTCGAGAGAGGGAATAGGAAGATAGAACATAGGGGTAAATAGAGTAGGGTTCTTATTATTTTATGAGATATGGAATTTGAAGTAGCATCTAGGATTGAGATATACCTAGAATCCTTACTTAGTTTATTGCAGGATGAAATATAAATGTGTTTATCTTAGTCTCATATCCCTGCTCAATGATGTAGTTGTGGGGCTAAGTTAGATAGGTGATTAGAGGATCAAGAGAGCATGATCATAAAATCAACCCCGTGAATCAACAACCAACAGAAATAATCTAATGATTGAGGTTAAATAGCATAGTATAATTGTTTGAAGTGCCATAACTATAGATTTTTCTCCATTAATTATCTAAAGTCTTTATTTTTACGCACTGTTTACTTTATTTTTAGTTTATAACTTTCATACTCTATTGGTTAAATTGCATCAATTGAATCTCGATTGTGAACTGAAATTGAGTATTTATTAAAACAAGTCTCCGAGGGATCGATACTTAGTGTCTAAAGGGCTACTTTACTACTTGGTGAGACCACATACACTTGCGTGTGTGGTTGGGCACAACATGTTCCTTCGAATAGGGAGATTGATTGATGGATTGATTTGGTTCTGAACACTCATCTAATATCAATTCCTCCTTACAAAATGGCTTTAACGGAGTTAAGGGAACTTAAGGAGCAACTTAAGGATCTTCTGGATTAGGGTTTCATTCATCCTAGTGTATCGCTATGAGGTACACCTTTTTTATTCATATATATGAAAGATGGGTCCCTTCGGATGTGTGTTGACTATCAACAGTTGAAGAAGGTAGTGTTTAAGAACAAATATTCTCTTCCAAGGATAGATGATTTGTTTGATCAGTTGTAAGGTGTCAAATTCTTTTCTATGATAGATCTTCGGTCTGTGTATTATCAGCTTAAGATTAAGGGGTATATATCCCTAAGAAATTTTTCCATACCCGGCATGGGCACTTTGAGTTCTTGGTTATGCCATTTGGTTTGACCAATTCCCCAGCGACATTCAATGATTTGATGAATAGGGTATTCCATTAGTTTTTGGATTTTTTTATCATTGTGTTCACTAATGATATTTTGGTGTATTCTAAGAGTAAGGTGGATTATTCCAATCACCTCCTATGGTGTTACCAACCTTGACAGAGCAACAGTTGTATGTCAAATTCTCTAAATAAGAGTTTTAATTGTATGTTGTTACTTTTTTGGGTCATATTATTTCTAGCGAGGGGATCATGGTGGATCTACAAAAGGTGGCGATGGCTATGAACTAGCCTATATCAATGACTTCAACCGACATTTGAAGCTTCTTGGGTTTGGCCGAGTATTATAGGAGGTCTATGAAAAGTTTTTAAATAATAGCTGCCCTATTAAGTAAGTTGACTCAGAAAAAAGGTAAAGTTCTCTTGGTTTGATGCTTGTGAGGGTAGTTTCAAGAAGCTGAAGGGTAAGCTAACTTTAGTTTTGATTTTGACTTTGCGTGAAGGCTATAAGGGGTTTGTAGTTTACTGCGATGCGTTCTAGGTGGGACTTGGTTGTGTTTTGATGCAGCATGGTAAGGTGATTTCACCTATGCTTCTAGGCAGTTGAAAGTGCATGAGAGGAATTATCAAACTCATGATCTGAAGCTTTTAGTAGTGGTGTTTGCTTTGAAGATCTGGTGGCACTATTTGTATGGATTGCACGTAGATATCTTTTCTGATCATAAGAGTCTACAGTATGTGTTTACTCAGAAAGAGCTTAACCTCTGGTAGAGAAAATAGCTTGAGCTTCTCAAGGACTATGACATGAGTCTTCACTACCATCTAGGTAAGGCAAATATTATTACTAATGCTCTTAGCAGCTTATCCATGGTGAGTTTAGCTCATGTAGAAAAGGAGAAGCGGGAGTTGGTGAAGGATATCCAACTCTTGGCTAATCTTGGAGTTCATCTCTTGGACTCGAAGAATGGTGGTGTGATGGTACAGGAAGTGGTTCAGTCGTCTCTTGGTGTAGAGATCAAGGAGAAGCAAATGATAGATCCTGTCTTGATGAGGATCAAGGGTGAGATAGGTGGATAAAAGGTGATGGTATTTGATATTAGTGGCAATGGTACGTTGAGGTACCAAGGGTGGTTATGTATTTTAGACGTAGATGGATTACGAGAAAGGGTATTTGCTATGGCACATGAATCGCACTATTTTGTTAACCCCAGTTCAACGAAAATGTAACACTATCTCAAGGAGATGTATTGGTGGAATTGTATGAAAAAGGATGTGGAAGATTTTGTGGCTAAATGTTTAGTGTGTCCACAAGTGAAAGTTGAGTACATAAGGCCTGGAGGCTTATAACAGGAGATCGAATTGCCATAATGGAAATAGGAGGTGATCAACATGGATTTTATTACCGGTCTTCCTCGATCTCTAAACCAATTTGATTTGGTTTAGGTCATCGTGGATAAGATGACAAAGTCGGCTCACTTCTTGATAGTGAGGACTAACTTTTCGTCAGAGGATTATGCGAGGTTGTATCTTCATAAGATTGTGAAGCTGCATGGGGTACATATTTTGATTATCTCTGATTGTGGTATGAATTTTTAATCTAAATATTGGCAGTCATTTCAAAAGGTGTTGGGTACTAAGGTTAGTCTGAGTACTACTTTTCACCAGTAGACGGATAGGAAAGAAGAAAGTAGATGGATAGGAAAGCAGAAAGGACTATTCAGATATTAAAGGATATGCTTCGTGTATATGTGATTGATTATGGTGGTAGTTGGGTTGAGCATCTACCCCGATAGAGTTTTCTTACAACAATATCTATCATTCTAGTATTGGCATGACCCCTTTTGAGGCATTGTATATTAGAAGGTGCAAATCTCCTATTGGGTGGTTCAAGCTTGGTGAGGGGAATATGTTTGGACTAGATTTGGTTTATCGGGCTATGGAAAAGGTAAAGGTGATTTGGGATAGGCTTAAGACTAACCAAAGTAGTTAAAAGTCCTATACAAATGTAAGGCGTAAGGACTTGGAGTTTGAAGTTGGAGATACGGTGTTCCTAAAGTTGTTTCCCATTAAGGGAGTAATATGGTTTGGGAAAAAGGGAAAGTTCGATCCTCAATATGTTGGTCCTTATATGGTTTTGAGGAGGGTTGGTAACGTAGTGTATGAATTGGAGTTGCCTTTTAGTTTGAGATCCATTCATCCGGTATTTCATGTCTCTATTTTGAGAAAGATCTTAGGTGGTCCTTCATCAGTTGTTCTTTTGGAAGGGTTGTGTATCTCTAATTCTGTCTTATAAGAGATTTTGGTTAGATCTTGGATCGGCAGGTTCGTCGATTGCGGACCAAGGATGTAACCAATTATCCAAAACCCCCAATAAAATATATAAAAGTATAATTAAAACATGGGAAAACCGTAACCATGGATTTATAACCAAAACCCCCAATTATACTTGAAAATACAAAACTATAAAATAATCAAACCATGAAAACATTGTATAAAACCATGCCTTTAGTTGGAACTAACATTGAGGGAAGTAAACATTCCTTAAACCAAGAAGATGATGGAGAGAAATTGACAATACAAGCCCCAAAGTAATCCTTAAGATGAAATCGTAGCCTTCCTTTACCTAAAAGCTTTAGACAGAATTATAGATTGTTTAAGAGAAGTTTTTAAGTGTTAATGAATATAATAATAGGAAAAATAACCTCCCAATAAGAATTTAAGTCGTGGGGCTTTATAAGGTTTAGTAGGGAAATGTCCAGATTTCCCTCATACTCCCAGAAATCCTATTTGGCGGGTACGACTATCCATACCAGTCATATCCTCTAATATGAGTGGTACCCACCACTCATACTTGAGGCTATCTTTGTTGGACCCAACACTATCCAAGGTATGACTCACCCCAAACCATGTCTTATCCACGTATATGACTAGTACCCATTATCTGTATCCCTAGTAGAATAGAATCCCTAGAGGATTGAACACTGACTACTATACAAGTCCATGGTATGACTCATACCCTAGCTTATGGCTCATGGTGAGCCACTCGTACTCATATAAAACAAAAGTTATCAAGTTTAAGACAAAGTGAAGTAAAAAAATAACCCGTACCCACCGATACGACTATACCATCCAAGTCATATTTATTCCAGAAACTAAATCCAACCTACCAACCAACACTGGTCAACATACGACTAATTTATACCACTCGTATCCTAGTGTACTAGTTGTTTACCCTAGTTGTATCCTATCCAGATACTAGAAATCTTGGAAATTTTCCAGGGCCAGGAATCCATGGTGTTTCAGTCTCCCCCACTAGGATTAGTCCTCTATAAACAACGAATAAGCTAAGGTAACCATAAGCATGATTCATTTGGATTACAAAATACCAATTCAACCTTTAACCAATTTAGGAAACTCAGATGCAAAGATATTAATCCTTCCTTTAAAAAACTCAGAAAATAAAAATGTGCTTAAGAACACATACCTTCCGCATGAATCCTAGGAGCAAAAAATAGATGTAGATACTTGGACTTTACGTCCTCTTTGACATCCCATGTTGCCTCTTCCACCTTGTGGTTTGGCCATAAAACCTTAATCGAGGAAACATACTTAGTCCGCAAAGGATGAACTGGTCGATCCAGTACCTCAACCAGGACCTCTTCATAAGATAGAGAATCCGAGAAACCCAAGCCCTCCAAGGGAACCACCAAAGAAGGATCACCAAGGCACTTCCTAAACATGGAGACATGGAATAGGGGATGAATGAAGATCAATATGGAAGGTAACTCTAATTCATAAGAAACATTACCAACCCTCCACAAAATTGTGTAAGGACCAATAAATCGGCAACTGAGCTTTTCCTTTTTACCAAACTGTAATACTCCCTTCATGGGAGATACCTTTAGGAACACCTTATCCCCAACCTAAAAATCCACATCTCTATGTCTTACATCTACATAGGACTATTAGAGACTTTGGGCATCCTTAAGCCTATCCCGAATCACCTCCACCTTTTCCATAGCTTGATAAACCAAACTTGAACCGAACATATCCACCTCACTAAGCTCAAATCAACCGATAGGAAATCTATACCTCCTACTATATAGTGCCTCAAAAAGGGCCATCCTACTACTAGAATGATAACTATTATTGTAAGAAAACTATACCAAAGGTAGATGCTCAACCCAATTGCCTCCATAGTGAATCACATATGCACAAATCATATCCTTGAGTGTCAGAATAGTCCTTTCCTCTTGCCCATCTATATGAGGATGAAAATAGTACTCAGACTTACCTTATTACCCAATTCTTTCTGAATAGACTAGTAAAAATAAGATGAAAATTATGTACCATGATCAGATATAATTGAAATAGGTACCCCTTGCAGTTTTACAATCTCATAAAGATACAACTTTGCATAATTCTCCACCAAAAAGGTAGTCCTTACTGAAAAAAGTGAGAAAACTTCCTTATCCTATCCATGATGACTCAAATCAAATAGAATTGGTTCCACAATTTATGAAGATCGGTAAAAAAATCTATTTCAATCACCTCCCATTTCTACTTGGGCAAGTCAATCTCTTGATACAACCCTCTATACCTTATGTGCTCAATTTTAACTTATTGACTCACCATGAACTTGTCTACAAAATCAACCGCATCTTTTTTATACTATTCTGCTAATATATCTCTTTGAGATGATGATATATCTTTATGGATTAGGGATAAACAACATAGTGTAATTCAAGCTGCTTAGGTAAGATACTTTGTCATAACCCATCGATGTCAGGAACACACAACCTTCTTTGGTACAGTAAAGTACCATCACCACTAATTTTGAAAACCATTACTTTTTTCCCATCTATATCACTCTTGATTTTCATTAAGATAGTATTTAGCACTTACTTCTCTTTAATTTCCACACAAAGAGATGATCTAACCACTTCCTATACCAACACACCACCATCCTTGGAGTCCAAGAGAAAAACTCCAAGATTAGCCAAGTGGTGAATGTCCTTCACTAATTCCTGCTTCTCTTTACCCATATGAGATAAAATCCCCATGGATAACCTGCTAAGAGCATCAACAACAACATTAGCATTACCTGGATGATAGTGAGACTAATATCATAATCCTTGAAAAGCTCCAACCATCTCCTCTTCCTGAGATTTAGCTTTTTCTGAGTGAACACATACTACAGACTCTTACGATAAGAAAAATATCTACATGCACTCCATATAAATATCTAATAACCCATTAGGTCATTATCCATATTCTTGTTTACTTCCTTTGATAGAGCTTCTCCATAGCTATCCCAACTCATTAATGACTTGTGGGGACTGATAGTTTGATTACCTGATGGTTCATTTGTGTTTTAGAACCCCTTTCTCAATTTTAAGTCTTTGTTGGTCCTAATTTACCACTAAGAGAAAACATTAGTAAAAACGATTTGTATGCATAATCTAAATTCACCAGTGCATCTCGAACGTCGAAGACTATAGGATTTCATATCTTGTTTGTTTGAAATCGACCCTAAATACATCCCCAGGCATTGGCTGAAGTTTCAGCCATCATAACATAAACTGAGGGGCCACAACCATGGTGAAAGAGGTATGATCGCAAGGCCGCAACCTCAGTGAGATGGGGGCCACGAATGGACCATCAAAGAGCTGGTTAGTCCATATTTAAGTATTGTCTTGCATGAATTTTTAGCCATTTTATGCCTCCCTCTTAACCTATAAACCCTAATAGTGTGTAGAACCTTCTAAGTGTATTTTGAGGGTTGAATTAAAGCTTAATCAACTTATATAGTTGATTCTTGCTACAATATAAGGTAAGAATTCCTCTAATTTGGCATTGATTTCTTTGTTTCTCGACTCAAAACCCCTAAATCATTAAGGTTCAATTGTAGCCACAAAAATTGAGTGATTGACTCAAATTACTTAAGGGTTTAAAGTCCTTAAATATAGTTAGGTTATGGGTTGGTCTTGGAAACATCTTTCTAAGGGTGAAACCCATTTAGGGTTTTGGTATCTATTTGAAACCCATGGTATAATAGTGCCGTAATGGGTATTGTCATTTTTGTTGTAATGCTTAGATTGTATTATTGATAGCATTGCTGTTGGAAAAGGAAGCTTCATGGAAGGGAAATGAAAAGCTCATTGGTTTGTGAGCTGCTTAGACTCAAGGTAGGTTAGACTTACCTATAGACTAGACTGAGCTTGTTTGTATTGTAATTGCTGATATCTTTCAAGATTGGGTAGGGAATTTAGATGATAGATAATTAAATTATGAACTTGGGATTTATTGATATCTGTTGGCTATTAATTTGTAAGACATGATATTTGTGCCTTAGTCTAGGACCTTAGTTAGCTTATTTATGGTCACATGACTAGTGTGAGAACACTATGGTTGTTCTAAGTAGACATGAATGGTATACCTCTCTATCATTAGGAGTGTGTTAACCTATATAATACCTAGATAGGAAATGACCTTGGTGTTGGGTTGACTTAGGTAGGATTCTTAAAGAGGATTTCCTTATAGACTTTGTAAGGATTGGTAAGCCCTCATGGAAAGGTATAGATGACTTAGCCTAATTTTGGGTAGAAACTAGACTTATATTAGTAAGCTTGGCATTCTCGAGCTTTAGAAGTGGGACTTAACCTACCATAAATTAAACTTTGAAATCCTTAGTGACCAAGATTTTTAATGAATGATTCATATACATATTATGATTATGGTTAGTAAACTCAGTTGTTGGATTATATTGTGATCATGTCTTGAGTCACCTTGTAAATATGATTAGTATCCATGTTATCTAAATACTCATGCCTTGTTTACTCTCATATTATGTGTGGTTCTTATTAGAAAAGTAAAATGACTAGTGCTATCCTACATCCCTACTATCTTATATTGTGGACGTTTTTGTATGTTTATTGGTTCAGCTATGCATGTGGATATATGTTACTGTATTAGGAAACTCGTTGATATTATGATGATATCCGATGAATTTGGAGCAATATCTTGATATTATGATAAGGCCCAGTTAATCAAGAGAAATATATTGATATTATGATGATGTCCGATAAATCTAAAGGAATATATAAATATTATGATGATGCTCGATGAATCCAGAAGAATATATTGATATTATGATTATACCTAGTGAATCCATAAGAATATGTTGAATTATGATGATGCCCTATGAATTCAAAGGAATATGTTGATATTATAATGATTCCCAGTGAATCCGGAGGAATATGTCTATATTACGATGATACCCAGTGAATCCAGAGGAATATGTTGATATTAAGATGATGCCTGACAAATTTGGAAGAGGTAAGAATGTTAAGATGCCCTATGGGACAAATTTACTTACATACATTAATATTTGTAAGGTTTGGTCACGTGGGGCCAATCGCCTATGTGCTTGAGATATGAGGTCTCTCTAGGTAACTTGCTATTAAATCCTTGCTCCTAATCACGAAATAATAGGTATGATCCTTGTTGATTCTAATTATCAATTAGTGGAAATCGATGCCTAATACTGAGTTAAGACTTAGTGGTATGTGTAATATTACGTAGAATCAAGGGCTAACCTAATATTTATACTTGACTTGAATAAGAGGTTATTTCATGAAATCTTTCTTAGTAGAGTGGCTTATGTGCTAACTAGATACTTCTAAAATATTTGATAAAAACTTGAAGGCTAGAAATCTAGTATATTAGTTGGTGGATGTTACTTCATTAAAATATAGAAACTAGTCCTTCAGGTTGTGACATTCTTAGTGATGATGGACCTAGTATTGCATGATGGTTAGTTAAAATATCTTCTAATATGTGAGTTGAGATGGATTAATTGATAACTTATACCATGAAGATGCTAGCTAAAGGGTTGCCTTATGATAGATGAATAACCAATAATATGGGTGGCTTATAGTTTTCCCCAAATTGATTACTTGTAGTTATAAGACTTGTAATCTTATGATTCATGGGAAATAAGGTTAACTAGTATGGACTTCACACGGTGTTTATCTATGATTTTTAGAATTAGTGACTACATATCTATGTTATGACCATATTGCTTTGTTAATGTTAAATTATGGTATGGCTATTTGGATGTGAATTTCGGTAAATAAGCTACGACAGGGTTGTACTACCTGCAGTTTTAATAAATTGATGGAGTAGTTATGCTTTATTGTATTATTGGTGGTATTCTATTGGTGTACTCTCTGGTGGTATGGGGCACCATGATGGGTTCTTATTTGATATTCTTTTGTGTACTTTCAAGTGGTATGGGACGCCATGATGAGTTCTTTGTTGTTCTCTCTTTTGTGTACTTTCAACGGTATGGTACGTCGTGGTATGTTCTTATGCTTTATGTTTTAAAGATGGTTGACGATGATTATGATGAGTAGATGCTTTGCTATTGTGTATATGGCATTATGCTTTTGAAATAATACTCAGTTGTTATGGCGATTATAGAGTATATTGAGATAGTATGTCGTGTGATTGCTTTAGTAATATTGATGTTGTTATAGTGGTATCAAAGCTGATCCAAGTTTGATCCTATTGCTTGACTATAAGGTTGTTGTCTTACTTTATATCATCTTTACATTATATTTGAGCTCAGTCGACTGGTGATTCCTACTGAGTTCCCATTTTTTGGTACTTGTACTACATTTCTGTACCTTTTTTGTGCAGACCTAGGTTTTAGTTGCCTCCATTGAGCTAGCTCATGTGAGTTGACTATTTGGAAATAGGATTAGTGTTTGGAGATTGAGTTGCCATTTTTCCCTTCCATGTTTATTTGTCTTTTGTTTTTGAGTCAAATGTATAAGATTATCTAAGACATTTTGGACTTTGAGATTGTTTTCGAGCCAAATGTATAAGATTATCTAAGACATTTTAGACTTTGAGATTGTAAACTTCTTTGGTCAAGATTAGAAGCTCTTCTATTAATACCATTAGGTCATGGGATTGGTATTTGAATATTGGTTGTCTTAGTCATAAAATATTGTTATTATATTATTTTCACATATAGGGTCTATGTTGGACATTCTTACTAGGGTAACCCATTTCATTTTCTTCGGGTTACGGTATCGGCTTACCTACCGATGGGACAAGGTATGTGCCATCATGACTCAGAAGTTAGGTTGTGAAAAATAGGTATCAGAGCCTAGGTTTCACTAATATTATTTGTACAAGAGCAAGTTTCTAATAGAGTCCTACGGATCAGAATGTTGATGTCCATTTCCTATCTTTGGGGGGATATGGGACATTATTAGGAGTCCTTTCATTATTTCATTCCCATCATGCTAAGAGTCTTAGTTCGTTTATAGGATATTCTGTTGACTGTACTCTTTTCCAGATGCTTAAGACCTTTGCTTCAGTGATACACGCGGAGGTTCCTGAGACCCAGACTCGTTATTTGTCCTTAGTTAAGGACCATGGTGTACCTTCCCCAAACCCTATTCCTGCACCTGAGTTAGTGACTCCTCCACCTCATCCGTCGGTAGGCCAGGGACCAGCCCAGGCTCCACTAGGATTTATTTCTTCTGCTTTGCTTAGAAATACTTTGGTTCAGTTGTTGGGTTTTGTTGATGGTTTGCAAACTACTGGAGTAGAAGTGTACCCTATAGCTGTAGCTCCTAGAGTTGAGGTTCCTCCTATTCAAGAAGTTGTTCAGCTGACAATTGTTTAGCTAGTTAGGACCCAGCGTATTATGTCTACCGAGGAGCAGAAGATACTGGTAGGTTCTTGAGGTTTAATCTATGTATATTTTCCAGTGCTCCTGGAGAGGATACATTTAAGTTTTTTACTGTTTGTGAGGATATGCTTCGTGGATTAGGCCTTGTGGAGACTCGTGGAGTGGACTACACCATATTTTAGTTGGACTAGTCTGCTAGACACTGGTGAAAGGGTTTTATGAGTTCTAGACTAGTTGGATCCTTTTACCTCTTTTGATCTCAGTTCTTCGAGATAATCTTGGAGAAGTTTATACTATATAGCCATAAAGATCATTTGAGAGATCAATTCTCTAGGTTAGAGTAGGGCTCTATGATAGTTACTGCCTATGAGGCTCGTTTCTATGAGTTGGCTAGGCATGCAACTTCTATATTGGATACTGAGTATGAGAGAGTTTTCTGCTTTGTGAGAGTATTGAGACTTCCTAATAGCATGGTTACTCAGAATTTGGTTGCTGCTGGCAGGACCTTTGTTGAGGTTATTGATCATGCTAGGTTGATAGAGGACATGCAACATAAGGGCCGTGATAAGAGGATGAAGTATTAGGGTTGATTTGGTGGGAGTCATACTAGTTCCCGATTCAGAGGTTGTATTCCTTATGCTGGACATCCTTCACATCTATCTTTTCTGCCTCAGAGTCGAACAGTTCAAGAAACTCATCAGATAGATTATGGGGATCAGTTCATTTCTAGTAGAAAACTTAGTAACAGAGGTGATAAGTCTATGAGAGGTTCATTTATTGTCTATGCTAGGCGTGGTAGTTATGCTAGATCAGCTAGTTATGTGAGTTGTAGTTCATCTCGTAAGTCTTGTTTTACTTGATGACTTCTTGGTTATTTCTCTAGAGAGTGACCTAGTCGTGGGGCTATGGTTATTTCAGCTTAGGAAGATACTCCCATTAGGGTAGTTCCTCCTTCAGGTAGGGGTGGTGCACATAATTGTAGAGGTGGTTACCTGAGTGCTCGAGGTGGTACTTAGGCAGGTAGGGTAGGTAGTTATTCAGGTACCTAGCCAGGTGGTGGGCGTGGTCAGTTTTATGTAGTACCTGGTAGACCCGAGGCTGAGACTTCAGATACTGTAGTTACAGGTGCAATTTTTATATGCTGTAAGTTGGATCTTGCTTTATTTGATCCTGGATCCACTTATTCTTCTATGTCTACTTATTATGGAACATGGTTGGAGTTGACTAGTGATTTGTGCCATTGCGTGTATCTACTCCAGTGGGTAATTCTTTAGTTGTAGATCGAATATTCAAATCATGTGTTATGAGAGTTAGTGATGTTAATACTTATACTGATCTTAATATTCTGGATATGCTGGATTTTGATGTGATTTTAGGCATATACTAGTTATCTTGCTATCATGCCATCATGGATTTTTTTGCCAAGACAGTTACCTTAGACATGGACGACATACCCCTAGTCATATGGTTGGGAGAAATTAGTAGCGAGCCACCAGGGATTATTTCTTATGCTTCTTCTAGATGATTTATGTCGAGAGGATGTGAGTTATCTTGCTTATGTATATGATACTCATGTAGAGAGTTCGACACTTGATTCTGTTCCTATTATGTGTGAGTCTCCTGACGATCTGCCTGGTATTCCTCCTGACCATGAGATTGAATTTTCTATTGACCTTAAGCCTGCTACTCGACCTATTTATATGGCACCCTATCGAATGGCTCCTGCAAATCTTAAAGAATAAACTCTTAGCTTCAAAATCTTTTCGTCAAGGGGTTCATTAGACCGAGTGTGTACCCATGGAGAGCTCTTGTTTTGTTTGAAGAGAAGAAAGATGTCACAATGTAGCTATGTATTGATTATAGGAAGTTGAATAAGGTGACGGTGAACAACCATTATCCCCTGCCTCGCATTGATGATTTGTTTAACCAGTTTCAGGGCACAAAGATATTTTCTAACATAGATTTGAGGTCCAGTTATCATTAGTTGAGGATTCAGGCCGAGGATATCTTTAAGACCGCCTTCAGGACCCGTTATGGTCACTATGAGTTTTTAGTGATGTATTTTGGGATGACTAATGCTCTAGCCACGTTTATGGACTTGATGAATCATGTGTTCGGATCATATCTAGACTCCTTTGTTATAGTGTTCATTGATGATATCTATTTGTATTTGAGGAGGAGTGAGGAGTATGTGCAACATTTGAGGGTTGTGCTCCAGGTTTTGAGAGAGCATGTACTTTTTGCCAAGTTCTCCAAGTGTGAGTTTTGGCTTGAGTCAGTATCTCTTTTCGAACACATGATGTCCAAGGCGGGTTTTATAGTAGACCCGACTAAGATTTCAATGATTCTTATTGGGATATGCCTACGTGTCCAACTAAGGTTCGCATTTTTATTGGTTACTCTAGGCATTTTGTTGAGAGCTTTGCTACCTTATCAACCCCAATGACTTAGTTGAATCGAAAGAAAGTTCCTTTTTGATTGTCTAAAGTGTATGAGTCGTGCTTTGGAAAGCTCAAGGATTATCTCACTTCAGCCGCGGTATTAGCTCTTCCTATTGAGGGCGACAGATTCACAGTGTTTTTTGATGTTTCTGGTGTTGGGTTTAGTGGTGTTTTGATTTAGAAAGGTTGTGTTATTGCTTATTCTTCTAGATAGCTTAAGGTGCATGAACGTAACTACCTCACTTATAGTTGGCGGCGGTAGTTTTCGCGCTCAAGATTTAGAGGCATTATTTGTTTGGAGTGCATTGTGAGATTTTCACCTATCATCATAGTCTTCAACATTTTATGTGTCATGACCCAAGCCGAGGCCCTATCCACAATAGGCATCCCAAACCATGAAGGCCCGAGAGACCTCTGTAACTCCTTAACCCACTAGTGATTTCGTCTGCTTTGGGCCCAGACCTGCACGACTTTAACAACGTCACTAGGGAGTAAGGCTTGGTTACTTATTACCCAGTATCTCTCCTATCTTTTTCCAATGTGGGCCTTTTTCTCCTAAGTTGGGGTGTCACATACACCCCCCTTCTGGACTCAGCATTCTCGCTGAGTTTTATGCCACTGAATGGGATTTGTCTCGACTCAGGACTGAGGTTTTCCCTGCCTTACCGGGATTCACTTACACTCGATTTGAAATCTGGCCCACATCGATAGGGCTGACACAGGAGCGGCTCTGATACCATTCTACCATGACCCTTGATGAAGCCCTAGCCGTGATGGGCACCCTGAACCACAACAGTCTAAGAGACCACTGTAACTCCCCAACTCACTAGAGATATTATCCTCTTTGGGCCCAGGCGCGCACGGCTTTAAAATATGTCACTAGGGAGTAAGGCTTGCTTACTTATTTACCCAACATCCCTCTTGTGTTTTGCTGATGTGAGACTCCTTCTCCTAAGTTGGGATGTCACATTATGACCCAACGGGAGATTAATGCTCACTAGCGTAGATGGATGAAATTACTAAGGGACTATTATATTTCTATGTTGTACCATCCGGGTAAGGCTAATGTGGTGGAGGATGCCATGAGTCGTAAAGTGGTAAGTATGGGTAGTTTGGCATGTATTTTAGTTTCTTAGAGGCTATTGGCACAGGATGTTCTGTCCTTAGCCAATTTGATGGTTTGCTTTGACATATAAGATCCTGCGAGGGTTTTAGGTTGTATGGAGGTGAGTTCCTCCCTGTTTGAGCAGATTCATGATCGACAGTTTTATGATGATAAGTTATGCCTTCTCTATGATCTGGTAGTGGGCGGTGAGTCTGGGAGACACTGTAAGACCCCGTAATTTTTCCTATCTTAAACTCATGCCGGGAATGACAATGAGTAGCTTCTAGAATTAGTGATGTTTATTTTCGTGCGGAATTCTTTAGATTTGGACATTCCATGATGTGAAAATTGAATTGGCATTCCAGCGATATAAGATTCTCCTAAATCCTATACCCGGGTGATAAGTTATGGCTATGTGAAGTTCTAGTCGCTAAACATCGTCATTTAGACCATTAGCGCACCGTGGAGCAGTGTCAAATCCCATTTGTCATTTTCCAATGGTCCTCCGCGCTATTGGCGCATGGCAGAGCGGGCTAATTTCCCAGTGTTTAATTTCCAGAGGTCCAGCGCGATAATGGTGCGTCTCTCCATGTGACAAAATGGCATTTCAAAGGGGCACCAGGATGACTCCACGTTGCGGAGTCTATCTAGTTCCCATTGGTCAATTTCCAGTGAGCCACCGTGATAGTGTCGTATCGCGGTGGCCACCCAGATCGAGAAAAAAGTACATTTTCCAGTTCCGTTTAAGAATTTAAGGGGGTATTTTGGTATATCTCTAACCCCCAATCCGTCCATAAACATAAGATTAATCAAATATCAAAGCACTTTATGCCCTATTCATCATTCTCCTCAAAGAAAAACCCTAGTTCATTATACATCCTCTCTAAGAAACTCATAATTCCTCCTTTAATTCTCCAAGATAGTCAAAATTTAAGGATTCCCAATACAACAACATTAGAATTTATCTCCAAAGCATCAATAGGAATCCAAGATTCAAGCCTTTGATCAAAGATCATCAATTGAGGTATGTGGGGTTTGAACAAGGATGATTCTTTCATCCTTGTTCCCAAAACTTTATTTTATTTACAAATTTGCTGTAATTATATGATTTTCCATGAAATTCAAGTTAGGGTTTATACCCATTATCATTCTTTACAAGACTATGAGGTTTTCCATGATTTAGAAGTTGAAATACATGATTATGTTTATCTTTCCATGCATATTGCTGAAATTTCCAGATTTTATGATGATTTATAAAAGTTTACATTACCAAGTATGAATATTTAGATGTTTTAACATGAGTTTAATGCTTGGATCATTAGACCCCAATTAAAGATTGTTGTTTTAAGATTGTTTATACTATAAGCACCCCATGACTAGATTATTTTCAGATTTTAGATGAAGATTTGACCTTTTGGTCTGAAAATAGATATGAAATCCATATTTCAGATTCAGACTTACAGATTTGGCTTTACAGATTTACAACTGGTTTTATTATAAACCATTAAATTGATTTTAAAGTGGATTTCTTAAGATTTTCAGCATAAGATTGGGAGTAGTATTTAGCACCGAGTTGGGTAGGTTAGTACGGCTTCATGCCCCAGAATTATGTGCCACCGTAGGTACAAATTCAGATTTTTACCACTTCTACTTGGATGACTCAGATTGTGATCATACAAATTAGAATGTTTTATTCCGATGGCAAGGGTAGAACATCCCTACTTAATGGGGGCCAGTCGTGGTACTCCATGGAGGCTCACATGGTGTATTGTCGGTTGGAAGAACCTCCTAAAAGATGTTCCCTACTCTTAAATAGGTTATTGATTTGAAGCCTTAAAATATAAAGAATGAGTTTTCAGACTTCACTTAGCCTATGTGATTTGAGAAATAAAATAGAAATACAGATTTCAAAGTAAGTGTGATGACTCACGACACTTAGATTACATGCTTTGTTATAAATGATTTTACTCTCAGATTTTAGACTACTCAAGCTTACGTGAGTCATTTACATTTAGCATGCATGATTTTATAAACTGTGATGATATTGTTTACTTATTGCATACACCCCCATATACTCAGTACATCCTTAAAGTACTGATCCACATATATGTCTATATGCTATATTATCTCATAAAATAGGTTTGGGTACTCTGTCTCAACAACATGATTGATCTTCGAGCATCTTATCTATATCCCTGTAGTTGGTGAGTCGTCATAGTTCGAGGGCTTAGTTATTTGGATTTCCAAGTTACAAGTAGACATGTCTTTACTTATGTTAAATAGTTGAGTCAGTTGGGGCCTGTCCCAATGACTCTCTAGATTCAGATAGTAGAGGCTTGTCAGACTATTAGATTCAGATTTAGGCCTTTGAGTTATTATTTAGATTTTCAACATTTGTTTTATTAAAATTTTGATATTTAGTATGATTCAGATATACTTAGAAGATTCAGACAGTTTTCTGCATATATTATGATTTTTCATCTATAATTCCCTATCTTGAGATTCATATCTAGAAAAGGCAGCTAGGGTTAGCTCAGGACCACTTGTAGTTTGGAGCACCGTATGGCATCTCGAAAACTAGATTTTGGAGCGTTACAAACTTGGTATCAAACCCAGGTTTTAAGAGTCCTTGGGATTCAGACAAACCGCATTACATAGAGTCTTGATCATCGATGTGACGTACGCACATCTATGAGCAAGAGGCTATGAAGCGTTTTAGAAAATCATCTCTTTTTTCATGATCTATCATGCATTCATTATCTCGATCTGCTTCTAACTGGTGCTTTCACATAATAGAAAATGCCTCCTCATCGAGCTAATTCCCGTAGAAACGATTACTAGCCAACTTAGCCCACAAATCCTTTGAATGAGAATGTGTCACATGCAGAGTTTTGGGTTGCCTTTTAGTGCTAGCCCAAGCTGTGACAACTAATATTTAGGGCAAACGTCAGGCTGCAGTCCCACTTCAGTAGGATGGGGATTTATCTGCAGCCAGAATTTGAGATTTCATGAGAACAAATCTGCCAAAATTCTTTGGGTCGAAGGTAGGTGAGGACCCTCAACTTTATCTTGACGAGGTGAAGAAGATCACCCAAATTATGCATGTTTTTGAGGAAGAGCGTGTAGAACTTGCCTTCTATAGGCTGAAGAATGTTGCTTATGATGGGGTAGTGATGTGGAAGAAGAGTATAGAGGAGAATATAACTCCCATGACTTGGCAGATATTTCAGGATGCGTGTTTAGACAAGCTCTTCCCACTTGAGATGAGGAAATCTAAGATAGAAGAGTTCATAAACCTGAGGCAGGGCTCTATGGCAATGAAAAAGTATTGCCTCAAGTTCAACCAGTTGTCTAAGTATGCCCCTAACTAGATGGCTGACCCTAGGTCAAGTATCAGTAAGTTTGTGACCGGTGTTTCTAGGATGGTAGTTAAGGAATGTAGGATTTCTATGCTCATCAGGGACAGGGACCTACATAGGTTGATGATACATTCTTAGTAGATTGAGGCAGAAAAGATAAAGAAGAGAGAGAGAGTAAATAAGAAGGCTAGAGCAGGGCAGTTTATCATGGTCAGAATAGGATTGGAGGAGAAAATCGTTCACAATTATAGAATCATTCATCTATGCCTGCACCTTCTTCGGCCAGTGCTTCTATACCCAGAAAGAGGCAAGAACAGTGGGGTAAGTCCTATATATCCAGATCTCAGAATACTGTAAGTAATAGGCATAAGCAATCCCCATGTGCTAATTGCGGTAAGAATTATGAAGATAAATATTTATGGGGTCAGAATTGTTATTGTTGTGGCTAGAAGGGTCACAAAATCAAAGAGTTCCCACATACTAGGAGGGGAAATAGAGATGTTCATGCTCAGACATTGGCTAATAGTGCACCAACTTCTTTAGGTTGCCAAGCTCCACCTCAGGGTGCATCATCCAGTACCGGTGGTGGTCCTCACCAAAATAAATTTTATGCTTTTCCATCCCTCCAGGAATAAGAAGATTCCCCAGATGTTGTTACTAGTATACTGCATATCTTCCACTTGATGTTTATGTGTGGTTAAACCCTGGGTTGAGTTTCTCATGTGACCCCGTTAGTTACTATAAATTTTGAGATAAGTTTTGAAAAGATCCCTGAGCCTTTCTTGGTGTCTACCCTAGTAGGTGAGTCAGTTATTGCAAAATAGATTTATAAAAAGTGTCCTATCACTATTCTTCATAAAGTCATGTTAGCAGACTTGATAGAGTTAGACATGGTTGATTTTGATCTTATTCTGGGTATGTAATTGATTCATTCCTATTATGCTTCTATAAATTGTTGCATCTGAGCGGTGAAGTTTTAGTTTCCAGATAAGCCAGTTTTTGAGTGGTCAGGTAATTCAGTATCTCCCAAGACTCATTTCATATCCTATCTTAAGGCCAAAAAGGTTATATCCAAAGGTTGTATTTACCATTTAGTTTGAGTTAAAGACACTAAGTCTAAGACTCCAATAATTCAGTCGGTCTGAGTGGTCAATGAGTTTCCTGATGTTTTACTAGAAGATCTCCCAGGGGTACCTCCCGATAGGAAAATAGAATTTGGTATTGACCTTCTTTCAGATACTCAGCCTATTTCTATTCCTCCTTATTGTATGGTTGTCTTAGAGCTTAAGGAGTTGAAAGAGAAACTCAAGGATCTTTTAGATAAAGGTTTCATAAGGCCTAGTATTTCTCCATGGGGTGCTCTTTTTCTATTCGTGCAAAAGAAAGATGGTTCTTTGCACATGTACATCGACTACCATCTGTTGAACAAAGTTATAGTCAAGAACAAATATCCTTTTTCTAAAATTAATGACCTACTTGATCAATTGCAAGGTGCAATTTATTTCTCGAAGATAGACCTTAGATCCAGCTATCATCAGCTTAAAGTAAGGGAATGTGATATTCCAAAGATAGCTTTCAAAACTCATTATGATCATTTTGAGTTTTTAGTCAGGTCTTTTGGGATAACAAATGCCCCAGTTGCTTTCATGGACCTCATGAATCGAGTGTTCAAATAGTATCTCGACATATTTGTCATAGTTTTTATTGATGATATCCTTGTGTACACCTATAGCGAGGATGATCATGCAGACCATCTTAATTATTTGTGAAATTTAGCAAGTGTGAATTTTGGCTAAGGTCAGTAGCCTTTCTTGGTCTTATTATTTCTGCCGATGGCATTAGAGTAGATCCCCAGAAGACTAAAGCCATAAGGAATTGTCCTAAACCTATCTCTCCATCAGACATTAAGAGTTTCTTGGGTCTAGTTGGCTATTACCACCATTTTGTTGATGATTTCTCGTCTATTGAATATCTTATATCTAGATTAACCCAAAAGAAAGTTAAGTTCCAATGGTCAGATTCCTGTGAGAAGGATTTTTAGGAGTTGAAGACTTGACTCACTTCAGCCCAGTGTTAGCATTATTTGATGGTAGAAATGGTTTCATCATGTATTGCTATCCCTCTAGAGGTTATTTGGGTTTTGTGTTGATGCAGAGATCTAAGGTCATAGCCTATGCCTCTAGACAGTTGAAGACTCATGAAAAGAATTACCCAACCAATGATCTGGAATTAGCTGTTGTGGTTTTTGATTCAAAAATTTGGAGAAACTATCTGTATGGTGTTCATGTTGATGTATTAATGAACCACAAAAGCCTGCAGTACATATTTACTTAGAAAGAATTGAATCTTCATCAGAGAAGGTGGTTAGACTTGTAAAAAGACTATGACATGAGTGTGTTGTATCATCCGAGCAACGCCAATATAGTGGCAGACCCCCTTAGTAGATTATCTATGGACAATGTTGCTCATGTGGGGAATGATAAGAAAGAGTTAGATCGAGAAGTTCATCCCTTGGTTAGTTGATTCAGCTGAAGGATATGTTTGGGTTCAGAGTAGTTCCGAATCTTCCCTAGTTTTGAAATTGAAGGAGAAACAAGATAGGGATTCTAGTTTGGTCTAACTGAAAGAGTCGATTAAAGAGAAAAAGGAAGAGGTTTTCTCCCAACGGGGAGATGGCGTGTTAAGATACCAAAGCATATTATGTGTGCCTTGTGTTGATGATTTGAGGCAGTGGATTATGTCGGAAATGCATGGTGCGCATTATTCTATTCATTCGGTGCTACCAAGATATACCACAATTTGTGGGAAGTCTATTGGTGGAATGGTATGAAGAGAGATATAGCAAAGTTTGTAGCAAAGTGTGCAACTTGTCAACACTTTATGTTAGAAATCCAAATACTCGGTGGTACGTTGCAAGAGTTTGGTATTCTCACTTGGAAATGGGAAGGGATGAATATGGATTTTGTGACTGGTTTACCCCATTCGCGTCGTCACCATGATTTGATTTGGGTTATTATAGACAGATTAAATAAGTCAGCATATTTCTTGCCAGTTTACACGTCTTATACAACTGAGGATTATGCTAAGTTGTATATCCGTGAGTTAGTCAGATTGCATGGAGTTCCCTTATCTATCATTTCAGATAGGGGTACTCAATTCACTTCCTAATTTTGGAAAGCCTTTTAGAAGGGTTTAGGTACCCAAGTCTATCTTACTTCAGCTTTCCACCCTTTGATAGATGGTTAGGCAGACAGGGCTATCCAAAATCTAGAAGATATATTGAGGGCATGTGTTCTTGATTTCAAGGTAGTTGGGATGAGCATTTTCCATTGATTGAGTTCTCTTATAATAACAATTATCATGCTAGCATTCTAATGGCTCCATTTTAGGCTCTTTATGGTAGGAGATGTAGATCACCTATAGGTTGATTTAAAGTGGGTGAGGTCACTTTGCTTGGGCTTGATGAAGTGTTTGAGGCTATGGAGAAAGTTAATTTGATTAGAGATAGATTGAAAATAGCCTAGAGTCGCCAAAAATCATATGTAGATGGGAGAAGAAGGGACCTCGAGTTTGAGGTTAGTGATTTTGTATATCTAAAGATTTCACCCATGAAAGGCGTGAAAAGATTTGATGAAGAAGGGAAGATTAGTCCCTAGTATGTTGGACCTAATAAGATTCTAAGTTGTGTTGGAAGGTAGCTTATGAGCTTGAGTTACCCGCAGAATTATCAGCCGTTCATCCCGTATTCCACGTCTCTATGCTTAAGAAGAATCGGTGACTCTAATATTTAGTTCCTATAGAAAGCTCAGATACTTAGAACAACCTTTTATAAGAAGAGATTCTAGTAGAGATTCTAGATTCTCAGATCCATAGACTAAGGAACAAAGAAGTTACCTTGGTCAAATTTCTTTGACAGAATAAGTCTGTTGAGGGCGCAACTTGGGAAGCAAAAGCAGATATGCGAGCCAAGTACCCTCACCTTTTCTCTGCAAACTCAGATTTAGCCAAATGTAATACTCTTCCCTAACTCAGTTCTTTTCTAATTATACATTCAGCTATATAGTTTCCCTCATGTAAGTTCATGCACTCACAATTTACTCAGAAGCTTAGAATGATTGAGATTCAAACTCGTAGTTTACTTTAGTTGTGCATGCTATCTTATATTCTCAAATTCCTAAAAAATTTCATCTTAACTAGTCTTATTTGAGGACGAAAGTTCCCAAGTGGGAGATATTGTAATACCCCGCAATTTTTCCTAGATAAAACTTATCCCAAGAATGATAAGGAGTAGATTCGAGAATGAGTAATGTTTATTTTCGTATGGAATTATTTTGATTTGGACTTTCCATGATGTAGGAAATTAAATTAGCTTTTCAACAATATAAGATTTTCCTAAATCTGATAACTGGGTAAGAAGTTGTGGCTATTTGAAGTTCTAGTCGCTAAACACCGTCATTTAGACCCTTAGCGCGCCACGGAGTAGTGTCAAATCCCAATTTTCATTTTCCAGTGGCCCTTTGTGATATTGAAACATCACGGAGAGGGCCAATTTCTCAGTTGTCATTTTCCAGAGGTCCAGTACGATAATGATGCATCGCATCATGTGCCAAAATGGAATTCAAAAGGGGCACCACGATGACTCCGCATTGCGGAATCTGCCCAGTTTCCATTTGTCAATTTCCTGCGAGCCACCACGATAGGGGCGCGTCGCAGTGGCCACCCAAATTGGGGAAAAAGTATGTTTTCTAGTTCCGTTTAAGAATTTAAGGTTGTATTTTGGTAAATCCCCCAACCCCTAATTAGTACAAAAACATAAGCTTAATCAAATATTAAAGCACTTTATGCCCTATTCATCATTCTCCTCAAAGAAAAAGCCTAGTTCATCATACTTCCTCTCTAAGAAACTCCGAATTCCTCTTTTAATTCTCCAAGATATTCCAAATTTAAGGATTCCAAATACAAGAAAACTAAGAATTCATCTCCAAAGCATCAATAGGAATCCAAGATTCAAGACTTTCATCAACGATCATCAAATAAGGTATGTGGGGTTTGAACAAGGATAATTCTTTCATCCTTGTGCCCCAAACTTTATTTTATTTACAAATTTACTGTAATTTAAATGATTTTCCATGAAATTCAAGTTAGGTTTCATACCCATTATCATTCTTTGCAAGATTATGAAGTTTTCCATGATTTAGAAGTTGAAATCAATGATTATGTTTATGTTTCCATGCATATTGCTGAAATTTCTAGATTTTAAGATGATTTATGAATGTTTACATTACCAAGTATGAATTTTTAGATGTTTTAACATGAGTTAAATGCTTGGGTCATTAGACCCCAATTAAAGATTATTATTTCAAGATTGTTTGTTCTATAAGCATCCCATGACTGGATTATTTTCAGATTTTAGATGAAGATTTGACCTTTTGGTCTCATAATAGCTATGAAATCCATATTTCAGATTTAGACTTATAAATTTGGCTTTACAGATTTACAAGTGGTTTTATTATAAACCATTAGATTGTTTTTAAAGTGGATTTCTTAAGATTTTGAACATAAGATTTGGAATAGTATTTAGCACTGAGTTGGGTAGGTTACAACGGTTTTATACCCCAGAACTACGTGCCGCCATAGGTACAGATTTAGATTTATTCCCATTTCTACGTAGATGACTCAGATTGTGATCATATAGATTAGAATGTTCTATTCCGATAGCAAAGGTAGAACAACCCTACCTAACTGGGGCCAGTCGTGGGACTCCATGGATTCTCACATAGCATATTGTCGTTTAGGAGAACCTCCCAAAAGATGTCCCCTACTCTTAAACAGTTTTTTGATTTCAAGGCTTAAGATATACAAAATGAGTTTTCATAGTTCACTTAGCCTATGTGATTTGAGAAATAAAATAGAAATACAGATTTTAGACTATGTGTGATGACTCATGAGACTTAGATTACATTCTTTGTTATTCATGATTTTACTGTCAGATTTTAAATTACTCAAGCTTACGTGAGTCATTTACATTTAACATGCATGATTTTATAAACTGTGACGATATTGTTTACTTATTGCATACACCCCATATACTTAGTACATCCTCAAAGTACTGATCCATATTTATGTCTATGTGCTACATTGTGTCATA
Source organism: Capsicum baccatum var. pendulum (assembly GCA_030864225.1). Classification (NCBI taxonomy): domain Eukaryota; kingdom Viridiplantae; phylum Streptophyta; class Magnoliopsida; order Solanales; family Solanaceae; genus Capsicum; species Capsicum baccatum. The sequence continues at coordinate 169,022,768 of CM061557.1, read as the reverse complement.
ATGTAGGTTCAGGTGCTCAGTCTATGCAGTGTGATTGATCTTCGAGCGTCTTATATACATCCCTACAATTTGTGAGTCCTCATTGTTCGAGGGCTTAGTTATTCAGTTTTCCAAGTTACTATGAGATATGTCTTTACTTATTTTAGATAGTTGAGTTAGCTGGGTCTTGTCCCAGTGACTCTCTAGATTTAGATAGTAGAGGCTTGTCGGACTATTACATTCAGATTTAGACCTTTGAGTTAGTATTCAAATTTTCAGCATTTGTTTTATAAGACTTTTAAGATTTAGTATGATTCAGATATACTTAGAATATTTAGATAGTTTTCCACATATATTATGATTTTTCTTCTATATTTCCCTAGTTTGAGATCCAGATCTAGAAAAGGTAGCCAGGGTTAGCTCAGGACTACTTATAGTTCGAAGCACTGTATGGCATCCTGGGAACTAGATTTTAGGGTGTTACCGACGCACCATAGATTCCAAGGGTATCTTGAGAGTTTAGGGTCATATTTCCGTTCCCCGACTTAATGATTTGATGTAGTCTATTTTGTATGAGGCATATTTTTATTGATACTCTATTCATCCTGGTATGGTTAAGATATATAGAAATTTGAGGAAGCTGTATTGGTAGGATGGTATGAAGAGAGATATGGAAGACTTCATAGCTCGGTTCTTGTGTTGTCAGCATGTTAAAGTTGAGCAACAATATCCCGATGGATTGACTCAAAGATTGCCCATTCCTGAGTGGAAATGGGAAAGGATTACCAGTGACTTTATTAGTGGTTTGCCTCATACTTTCCATGGTCATAATGGTATTCGGGTTGTTTTGGATCATTTAACCAAGTCGGTACACTTCATTCCTATTCAGATGACCTTCGATGCCAAGAGATTGGCTCAGATTTATGTTTGGGAGATCATTCATTTTCATGGGGTCCCTATGTCTATCATATCAGATCGTGGTTCTGTGTTCACTTTGAGGTATTGGAGAGAATTTTAGGAGGAGAGGGGTACTCGAGTGGATTTGAGTGCAACCTTTCATCCGTAGATGGATGGTCAGTCTGAGCGGCCTATTCAGGGGCTTAAGGATATGCTTCGATCTTGTGTTATAGACTTTGGAGGTCAGTGGGATCAACACTTAGCATTGACGGAGTTCGCCTATAATAATAGTTATCATTTGAGTATTGAGATGACACCTTATAAGGCATTGTATGGTAGGAGGTGTCATTCTTCTATAGGATAATTTGAGACATTCGAGGTTAGACCCTCTGGTACAGATTTGCTTCAGTACTTATTGGATAGATTCAGAGTGATTTAAGATAGGTTGAGGCAGCCTAGAGTAGGAAGAAGTCCTATGCCTACCATAGACTCCATGCCTTAAGATTCAGAGTGAGGGATCGTGTGTTTCTTTGCGTTTTACCTATGAGAGGTGTGATGAGGTTTGGAAGGAAGCTTAATCTTAGTCCTCTCTACATTATTCCTTTTAAGATTCTTTTTGTAGTTGCTGAGGTGGACTATAAGTTGGATTTGCCTTGAGACTTTGACGCTGTCTATCTGCTTTTCCATGCCTTTATATTGCAGAAGTATTTTCAGATCCTTTTTATGTGCTTAGATGGGACTCGGTCTGGTTGGAAGATCAGTTGAACTTTGTGGAGGAGCCCGTGCTTGTTTTGGCTAGTGATGTGAGGCAACTGCATACTAGGGAGATTCTGGTAGTCAAGGTTCAATGGAGGCATAGCTAGGTAGAGGAAGCTACTTGGGAGATCGAGAGTGAGATGCTGGCCCAGTAACCTTACTTGTTCGAGGCTTCAGGTACTTGTTTGTCTTTAATTTTTGGGGAAGAAAGTTCCTTAGTAGTGGATGTTGTAATGACCCTTCAGGTCATTATCCATATTCTTGTTTACTTCCTCCGATAGAGCTTCTCCATAGTCGTCCCAAGTCATTAATGACTTACAGAGATTGATAGTTCGGTTACCTGATGATTTGTTTAGGTTTTCGAACACGGTTCTCAATTTGAAGTCTTCATTGGTCCTAATTGACTATGAAGTGAAAACTTTAGTAAAACAATTTTGTATGAGAAATCCAAATTCACAAGTGCATCCGTAACATTGAAAACTATGGGGTTTCATGTCTTATTTGTTCAAAATGACCCCGAATGTGTCCCGAGAATCGGAAAATGCTTGGAACTTGAGCTTAAAACCAAGTTCCAAGCTTCGTCCATGCATAGCATACACCGAGGTGCCACGACCGTGGCAAAGGAGGTGTGACTGCAAGGCCGCGACCTCGATGAGTCGGGTGCCGCGATCGCACCTTCAGAGAGCTTGTTGTTCCATATTTAAGTGCTATATTTCATGAATTTTTTTCCATTTTATGCCTCCCTCTTAACCAATAAACACTGATGGAGTGTAAAATCTTTCTAAGTGTGTCTTATGGGTTGAATTGGATCTTAAACAACTTGTGTGATTGATTCTTGCTCCAATCTAAGGTAAGAATTCCTCTAATTTAGTACTGATTTCTTGGTTTCTTAACTCAAAACCCCTAAATCATTAAGGGTCAATTGTATCCCCAAAATTGAGTGATTGACTCAAATTACTTGAGGGTGTTAACTCCCTAAAGATAGTTATATTATGGGTTGGTCTTGGAAACTTCTTTCCAAGGGTGAAACCATATTGGGGTTTAGGTGTCCATTTAAAACACATGGCACAATGGTTTCATAATGCGTATTGTCATTCTTGTTGTAGTGCTTAGACTATTTTGTTGATAGCATTTCTTTTGGAAGAGGAAGCTTTACATAGGGGAAAGGAAAAGCTCATTGGTTTGTGAGTTGCTTGGACTCAAGGTAGGTTAGCGTTACCCATATGCTAGATTGACCTTGTTTGTAATGTAATTATTGATATCTTTCAAGATTGGGTGGGGAATTTAGATGATAATTGATTAAATGGTGAACTTGGGATATATTGATTTCTATAGGCTATTAATTTGTGAGGCATGATATTTGAGCCTTAGTCTAGGACATTGGTTAGCTTATTTGTGGTATCATGACTAGTGTGAGAACACTATGGCTATTCTAAGTAAACATGAATGGTATACTTGTCTATCCTTAGGAGTGTATTGACCTATATAATGCCTAGATAGAAAATGACCTTGGTGTTTCATTGACTTAGGAAGGATTTTTGAAGAGGCTTTCCCTATATACCTAGTAAGAATTAGTAAGCCCTCATGGCGAGGTATGATGACTTAGCCTAATTCTGGGTAGAAACTAGATTTGTGTTTGTAAGCTTGGAATTCTTAGGATTTAGAAGTGGGACTTGACCCACCATAAGTTGGACTATGAAATCCTAAGTGACCTAGATTCTCGATGAATGATTAATGTACATATTGGGATAATAGTTAGTAAACTCGGTTGTTGGATAATATTGTGACCATGACTTGAGTCACCTTGTAAATATGATTAGTGTGCATGCATTTAAATACGTATACGTTGTTTGCATTCATATTATGTGTGGTGCTTATTAGCAATGTAAAGTGACAAGTGCTATCCTATATCCCTATTTTTTTGTGGACTTTTGTGTATGTTTATTGGTTTGGATATGCATGTGGATATATGTTGTTGTATTAGGAGACTCATTTATATTATGATGATGCCCGATAAATTCAAAGGAATATGTTGATATTATGATGATGCCCGGTGCATTCAGAGAAATATGTTAAAATTATGATGATGCCTGGTGAATCCGTATGAATATGTTGATATTATGATGATGCCCAGTGAATCCGGAGGAATATATTGATTTTATGATGATTCCCGATGAATTCGGAGGAATATGTTGATATTATGATGATTCTATGTGAATCCAGAGGAATATGTTGATATTATGATGATTTCCGATGAATCTTAAGGAATATGTTGATATTACGATGATGCTCGGAGAATTAGTAGGAATATGTTGATATTATGATGATGCTCAGTGAATACAGAAGAGGTAAGAACGTTATGATGCTGTGTGGAAAAAATTTACTTACATGCATTGATATTTGTAAGGTTAGCCTGTGTGCGGCCAACCGCCTATGTGTTTGAGATATAAGGTCTCTCTTGGTCAATTGCAATTCAATCCTTTCTCTTAATCATTAAATAAGAGGCGTGACCCTTGTTGATGCTAATTAGCAATTAGAGGAAATCTATGCCGAATATTGAGTTAAGACTTAGTGGTATGTGTAATCTTGCGTAAAATCAAGGGTTAATCTAATATATCTACTTGACTTGAATAAGTGGTTATTTTATGAAATCGTTCCTAGCAAAGTGGCTTACATGACAACTAGATACTTTTAAAATATATGATTACAACTTGAAGGCTAGAAATCTAGTAAACTAGGTTGTGGACTTTACTTGATTAAATTATGGAAACTAGTCTTTAAGGTTGTGACATGCTTAGTGATGATGGACCTAGTATTGCATGATGATTAATTTGATTATCTTATAATATGTGAGGTTGAGATGTTTTAATTGATAACTCATACCATGAAGATGATATCTAAAGGGTGGCCTTATGATAGATGAATAACCAATAATAAGGGTGGCTTGTAGTTTTCTTCAAATTGATAGCTAGTAGTTATAAGACTTGTAATCTCGTAATTCATGGGAAATAAGGTTAACTAGAATAGACTTCACACGGCGTTTATCTATGATTTATAGAATTAGTGACTACATATATATTCTATGACCATATTTATTCATTTATGTTAAATTACAGTATGGGTATTTGGATGTGGATTTCAGTAGATGAGACATGGCGGGGTTGTGGTACCCGCAGTTTCGGTAAATTGATGGAGTAGTTATGATTTATTGTATTATTGGTGGTATTCTTTTGGTGTACCCTCTGTTGGTATGGGACACCATGATGGATTCTTGTTTAATATTCTTTTGTGTACTCTCTGGTGGTATGGGACAACTTGATGAGTTCTTTGTTGTGATCTCTTTCGTGTATTTTTCGGTGGTATGGGACGTCGTGGTAAGTTCTTATGCTTTATGTTCTAAAGATGGTTTATGGTGATTATGGCGAGTAGATGCTTTGCTATTGTGTATGGCTTTATGCTTTCGAAATGATACTCAGTTGTTTTGGTGATTATGGAGTATATTGAGATAGTATGTCGTGTTATTGCTTTAGTAGTATAGATGTTATTACAGTGGTGTCAAAGCAGATTTAGGTTCGATCCTATCCCTTGAATTTAAGGTTATTGTCTTACTTTATATCGTCTTTACACTATATTTGAGCTTAGTCGTCCGATGATGCCTACTGAGTACCCGTGTTTGGTTACTCATACTATAGTTTTGAACCTTTTTGGTACAGACCCAGGTTTTAGTTGCCGTTGTCAAGCTAGCTCGTGCGAGTTGACTATTTGGATACAGGGTGAGCTCTTGGAGATTGATTTTACCTTTTTCCCCTTTATCTTTATTTGTCTTTGGAATCAAGAAAAATGTATGAAATTATCTAAGAAATTTTAGACTTTTTGATGGTAAACTTCTATGGTCAATATTAGAAGCCCTTGTATTAATACCATCAGGTTGTGGGATTGGTATTTGAATATCGGTTGTCTTAGTTGTGAAATGTTGTTGTTATATTGTGTTCTCACATAGGGTCCATGTTAGACGTTCTTACCAGGGAAACCCATTGCATTAGGATCGAGTTACGGTATCGTTTTACCTACCGGTGGGATAAGGTAGGTGCCATTATGACTCGAAAGTCAGGTCGTGATGAAATAATGCCGTCATATTTTCAAAGCAAAGACCGCCACCAACAGCTTCAAATCATGAGTAGGATAATTCCTCTCATGCACCTTCAATTTCCTAGAAGCATGGGAAATCACCTTCCCATGCTGCATCAAAACACAACGAAGTCCCACCCTAGATTCATAACAATAAACCACAAACTCCTCATTGCCTTCAAGCAATGTAAAAACTGAAGCCGAAGTTAGCTTAACCTTAAGCTTCTCAAAACTCCCGTCACATGCTTCCGACCAAGAAAATTTTACTTTCTTCTGAGTTAAGTTAGTCATAGGAGCCGCTATCAATGAAAATCTTTCCACAAACTGCCTATAATACCTAGCCAAACCCAAGAAGCTCTAAATGTTGGTTGGAGTCGTGGGTCTAGGCCACCTTTTAACCACTGCAAACTTTTGAGGATCCACCTTGATCCCTTCACTAGAAATAATATGACCAAGAAAAGTTACAGTGTTCAGCCAAAACTCACACTTGGAGGACTTGGCATACAATTGCTCTTCCTTCAAGATCTATAACACAATCTGGAGGTGATTATCATGATCCACCTTACTTTCAGAATACACCAAGATGTCATCAATGAACACAATGACAAAGAGATCCAAGAACTGTTTGAAAACCATGTTTATCAAATCCATAAGTGCCACCGAGGCATTAGTCAAACAAAATGACATAACCAAGAATTCAAAGTGCCCATACCGAGTATGAAAAGCTGTCTTAGGGATATCCTCCTCCCTAATCTTACGATGACGATACCTAGACCAATATTCTATCTTAGAAAAGAACTTGACACCATGCAACTGGTCAAAGAGGTCATCTATCTTTGGAAGATGATACATGTTCTTGACCGTTACCTTATTTAACTATCGATAGTCGATGCATATTCGAATGGAACCATCCTTCTTGCGCACGAACAACACCGGTGCACCCCACAGGGATACACTAGGATGAATAAACCCATTATCCAGAAGATCCTTGAGTTGCTCCTTCAGTTCTCTTGACTCAACTGGAGCCATTCTATAAGAAGAAATAGTTATTGGATGAGTATCTGAAACCAAATCAATACCAAACTCGATTTCTCTCTCTGGAGGAACAAAAGTAAGATCATCCGAAAAAACCTCAAGAAATTCATTTACCACCAAAACCGATTAAAAAAAGGACCCTTCGAGTTAAAAAATTTGACCCAAACCAAGTGATAAAGACACCCTTTGGAGATTAATCTCCGATCTCTAAGATAAGAAATAAACCTCCTCATAGGAGCTAGGGAATTGCCTTCCCACTCTACAATCAGTTTACTAGGGAACCTAAAGGAAACCTTAGGGGTAAAAAATCTATGGACACGCACCAAAAGTGTAACCAATCCATCCCCAAAATAATGTCAAAATCTACCATATCCAGTTCAAACAGATCTACCAAGGTTTACTTGCTACAAACAGATACCATACCCCCAATAGACTCTTTTAGAAATAATCGAGTCACCTACCAGTTTAGAAACAGAAAAAGGATCCGAAACAACCTTGGGATCAAAAGAAAAACAAACAGCCACATAAGGGACACAGAGGAAAGAGTGGACCCCGGATCAAGAAGATAATACACGTCACGAGAAAAGCGTTGTAATGTACCAGTCATGATATTAGGTGATGCCTCAGATTACCTCCGAAATGTAAGATCATACAATCTATTCCAACTAGTACCGGTACCAAAAGAAGGAGCAGAGGCAGAAGCATCATACTAGGTGCAGGAGCAAGAGGTAAAGCAACTGGAGCTTTGACCGCTCCTAAAGCACCATTACCAACTGGATAATTTCTGAGCATATGGTCTGGCCTACCATATTTAAAACATTTGTCCCTCCCTTCATCACAAAAGACCCAATGAAGATGACCATAGAACTGGAAAAGAGGATAAAAAGAAGCCGACTGTGCCCTACTTTCCTGAGATTAGGCACCCTGTGCTAAAAAATTATCACCACCTTGATGACGCTTTTCACCCAATTGCTTCGTGTTAGGAGCACTAGCAGTAGAGAAGGAACCAGAACTCCCCCCTTCTTCTTCGACCATTTGCCTCCATCTCGACCACCCTAATGTTGAGCAGTACCCTACTCAGAGAACCTTCTTTTCTTACCCTGCCTTTCCCCAACCTTTGCCTATTTCCACTTTTCATCCTCCACCTACTGTATATGAACAATCAACCTAAAAATATCCATATCCTTAATAAACAAAGAAGTCTTGATTTCAAGGATCAAATCTTGAGATAGCCGAAAAGTGAACTTCCTTATCCTCGACATCATATAAGCCACAAAATTTGGAGCATACCTTGACAGCTGATGAAATTTGTAGGCATTTTCTTGAAAGACATTTTCCCTGTTTAAGATTCAAAAACTCCTTCATTTTCACTCCCCTCAACTCTTGAGGAATGAAGTGATCTAAGAAGGCATTAGAAAAGGCCTTCCATAGAGACAACTCCTGTACATCACCTCTATCTCTATCCCACTCCTTGTATCATTGGTATACAATATCTTTGACCTGACAAGCAGCAAAATTCACCTTTTGCACGTTAGTGTCCTGCATCACTCTAAATATCTCCTCTATTTCATCCAAGAAACCTTAAGGATCCTCCTCCACACTAGTAAAAGTAGGAGGATTCATTTTCATGAACTAGCCAACCCTTGTGCCCTCAGTAAATAGAACACCGATGCATCTCGTTCATCCCGAGTAGCAACCAACTGAGCAATAGTATGAATCGACTGATGAAATTCTGCATTAGTCACCTCACCTTGCTAGTAGCAATCGGAGGAATTCCAGAACAATCAGGGATAGTACCCTGAGATCGAGTGCGAACTCCAAGTGTAGAGAATACTCCCTCAATATCATCCCCAGATAGGAAAAAATAATTTTCTTATGTTCCAGATCGACAAGGCATGATCTGAAAAGCAAACAAACAAGGATTAGAGGGAATTCCAGGACTTAGACTCCAAGCTTGAAAATATAGTACCTAGAAAGTGAAATATTATTAAATGTCCTATAGCCTTTATCTTATGATTGTGGCTCACTACACACCCCTAAAAGAGACACTACTAGACACGGGTTTGTGGACTGTCAATTGACTATGAACTTAGCTACAATACCAATACCAATTCTAAGGCTAAAACCAATAACGGTCCCTCCCATACCAACCCATAGTAGTTCCTCACAAGCCTCTAACCAAAAGAGTACCAATATCTGATTGGGACATACCCCAACCATATAAAAAACCAATATCCATAAATAAACCAAAGTATAAAATTACATCTATGAAATGGAGCCTTCTGAAAAAATAGAAGCTCACCATTTCAATCTAGTAACTAATCCCAAATGTCCGATAGCTAAGCAGGAGGAGTAGAACGGCCATTTTTTGCATCACATAGGGAAACAACCGCTCGAAGATGGGTTAGCGGGTGAACGCTAGCATGAACTCAAGATAAGGAAAAAAAAAGGCCAACTAGTAAAACCAAGTAAGCCAACAATATACATACAAACCATACATACATACATATATATACATACATATATATACATATATATATATATATATATATATATATATATATATAACCATGCCAAGAAAGGGAACCGTATTTAACATGCATTCAAATAATTAACCTGGGTATGTGAGGTTTAACCGTCCTTAACTACCCATGGGCTATAAGGGTCTAGTGTAACCCCCTGAATGGGCCAAGATGCCTGTAGCAGCACGAATCGAAGATACCATAAGATTAAGGAATTACCAAGTATCTCACCATCCATGATACATATGTATAATGTACTTAGAGGATTCCCACGTATCTCATAGTATCATAAAAGGGTCGTTATACCCTACCCCTCATGTCGGCAAATATGAGTTTCCAGTGCTCATTCATTGAACTCTCACCTTCATGATTAGCTATCACACCCTGCCATTATTTCCCAATTAAAGCCATTTCCAACCAACCAATCTAGTAATCCATTTATCATTTACCAAGGCTATTAATAATGGTATCGTCATACCAACTATAACTTGCAAGTATTGTCCTTAGCCAAACCTTTTAAGGTAAAGGGATTCCCGTGTACCCATTTACCAAGTTCACTTAGGGGAGTCGTATGTACCCCACAATCGTTCCATTATTAAGTTGCTTGGGGGAGTCCTATGTACCCCACAATCTATTCATTAACATATTTACTTGGGAGATTTAATTGTAGTACCCTACAAGGAGTCCAATTAACGATAACCATGACCACCAAACCATTCTATTTAAACAATTTTCCACTATTTAGACATTTAAGGTTCCATTACCAAGTTTAAACCATGCATAAGTTCCATTAAAATCCAACAATGTAGTGAAAATATTCCCGTAGGCATTTTATCACACACATTGGGAGCATAGTATTTGATAAAGCAAAGCCAATTACCAAATAACCATTTCCATGCATCTAATCATCGAAAACCACTATTAAAGCATATAAAAGAATAATTGAAACATGGGAAAACCATAACCAAGCATTTATAACCAAAACCCCCATATTATATTTGAAAATCCAAAACCATAAATAATCAAACCATGAAGACATTATATAAAAACATGCCTTTAGTTGGAACTAACAATGAGGCAAGAGAACATGGCTTAAACCAAGAAGATGATGGAGATAAATCACTAACACATGCCCCAATGTAATCCTTAAGATAAAACCCTAGACTTCCTTTACCCAAAAGCTTTAGAAAGAATTGTAGAGTGTTTAAGAGAAGTTTCTAAGTGTTAATGAATAAAATAATAGGACAAATAACCTCCCAATAAGAATATAAGTCTTGGGTCCTTATTATGTTAAGTGGGGAAATGTCTAGATTTCCCTCACTTAAACTCCCAGAAATCCCATTAGGTTGGTACGACTATCCATACTAGTCGTACCCTCTAATACGAGTGGTACCCACCACTCCTACCCAAGTCCATCTTTCTTAGATGCAATAATGTCCAAGGTACGACACCCCAAACCATATTGTATTTACGTATACGACTAGTACCCATGATTCATACCCCTAGTAGAATAGAATCCCAAGAGGATTGAACATTCACCACTATACGAGTCAATGGTAAGACTCGTACCCTAGCTTATGACTCATGGTGAAACACCCTACTCAGATCTGACCTAAGTTACCAAGTCTAAGACTAAGTGAAGTACTAAAACAACCTGTACCCACCGATACTACTCGTACCACCCAAATTGTATTCATTCTAGAAACCAAATACAACCTACCAAATAATACTGGATAGCATACATCTAACCTATACCACTCATATCCAGTTCTCGAGTTATTTCCCCTAGTCGTATCCTGTCCATAGACCAGAAATCAAGGAAATTTTCCAAGGTCCAGGAACCCAGGGTATTTCAGGCTAAGCTTGCCCTTCCTTCAAAACCTCATCGCACCCCTCATGGGCAAAATATGAAGGAACAAATGGTCACCAACTTTGAACCTCATAGCACAGAGACTATGGTCGGCATAAGCCTTCTACCTACTCTGGGCTGCTTTTAGCCTATCCTGAATTAGCCTAACTCTATCAAATATGTCCTAAAGAAAATCCTTAACATGAGGTCTCACCTCAAAAGTCTCAAACCACCCTATCAGTGAACGATATCTCCTACTTTACAAAGCCTCATAGGCACCATCTTAATACTCGAATGATAGTTATTGTAGGAGAACTATGCCAATGTTAAGTGTTGATCCCACTATTCTTCGAAATTCATATTACAGGCTCAAGCACCTAAATAGTCCTCTCAGACTAACCATCTATCTGCGAATAAAAAGCTATAATCAAATCTAATTGAGTACCAACCCCCTGGAATGCTCTTTAAAATCGCGAAGTAAACACAAAACCACAGTCTAATATGCCATAAATGGGTACCTTATACAAATAAACTATCTTTTGACCATAAATTTGGGCTAATCTGTCAATACTGAAGGTCATATGAATAGGGATGAAATGCGCCGACTTGGTCAAATGATCCATAATGACCTAAATACCATCAAGACCATAGGAAGCACGAGGAAAACCACTAATGAAGTCTATAGTAACTATTCCCATTTCCACTCTGGAATGGGCAACCTTTGAGTTAATCCTACAAGACACTGATGCTCAGCCTTAATCTACTGATAATATAGGAAATGAGCTATAAGGTCTTCTATATCTCTCTTCATACTATTCCACCAGTAATGCTACCTCAAATTCTTATGCATCTTAGTTGTTCTAGGATGAATAGAATATCTAGAGCTATATGCCTTTTTAAGAATTGATAGCATCATGTCGTCAAGCTAGGGAACACAAACACGACCCTAAAATCTCAAAATACCCTCAAAATCAATAGTGTGCCGCCCAGACTCACCCTTACCACCTAATCACGAAGGAAGCACAACTTGATATCCTTATACTAACGATCATAAATCTGCTCAAATATAGAGGACCACGCCTTCACATAAGCTAAAATCCTTGTAGGATCTTAAATATAAAGTAGAGCCATCAAATTGGCTAAGGAATAAATGTCCCATGCCATTGGCTTTTAAGAAACTGATATGTACGCCAAGCTACCCATACTCACTGCCTTGCGACTCAAGGCATCAACAACCATATTTGCGTTACCCAGATGATATAAGATGGAAATGTCATAGTCCTTTAGCAATTCTATCCATCTATGCTGGTGAGCATTAAGTTCTCATTAGGTCATAAGATGCTGAAGGCTGCGGTGATTGATGAAAATCTCACAATGCATTCGATATAAATAATGCCTCCAAACCTTGAGAATGAAATCTACTACCACCAACTCTAAATCATGAGTGGGGTAATTATGCTCATGTACCTTAAGCTGTCTAAAATCATAAGTAAAGACACGACCCTGTTGTATCAAAACACAACCAAGACCAATACTTAAAGCATCATAGAACACAGTGAAGCCCTCACCCTCAACAGAAAGCACTAATACTAAAGCTGAATTTAGATAACAAATATCAGAAAGGAACTTCCTCCCTAGTCAATCTTGTCATAGGGGCAAAAATCATAGCAAAGCTCTTAGAAAAGCGCCTATAATAACTGACCAAACCAATGAAACAATAGACTTTTGTCAAAGATATAGGTCTAGCCCAATCATGAATCGTCGTAAACTTTGTCGGGTCCACCATGATACCAACTTTAGATACCACATGTCAAAGGAATGACACGAACTCAAGCCAAAACTCAAACTTAAAGAATTTGGAAAAAAGCACATGGTATCTTAAAGTCTAGAGCACTATCCTCAAATATTGCGCATGCTCCTCATTACTCTTTAAATACACATGAATGTAATCAGTAAACACAAGATTGAAGGATTTTAGATAGGGTCTGAACATGCGGTTCATCAAATCCATGAACACAGTTGGGGCATTAGTCATCCCAAAACTCATCATGACCATAACGGGTCCTGAAAGCCATCTTAGAGACAATATCAGCTCGAATCCTTAGCGATGATAATCGGACCTCATATAAATCTTAGAAAATATGGTTGCACCCTGAAGCTAGTCGAACAAATCATCGATGTGAGGCATAAGAGAATGGTTCTTCACCCCCACCTTATTAAGCTTCCTATAGTAAAAACACATACGTATGGAGCCATATTTCTTATTGACAAATAATATAGAAGGTCCCCATGGGGACATACTCAATCTAATGAAACCCTTACCAAGAAGATCCTAAAGTTCAGAATTTAGCTCCTTAAGATCGGTAGGAGACATACGGTAAGGTGCCATAGAAATAGGTCGGGTGCCAGGCTCAAGGTCAATAGAAAACTCAATCTCAAGGTTAGGGAGAATCTAGGTAGTTCGTTAGGGAACACAAAAGGAAACTTATAAACAATAGGAACAGAGTCAAGCAATGGACTTTCTACACCAATATAACATATTTAAGTGAGATAAGAGTTGTAACCTCTTGATATAAGTCTCCTATCACAAACATAAGATATAATCCCCATCGGCTCGCGGCTAATCGCTCCCAGCCATACGATTGGGGTTATGCTGGGCATGGCTATGGTGACAGTCTTAGATAAAAATCCATGATCGCATGATAGTGGTATAACTAGTACATGCCAAGACTTACATCAAAATCTAGAATAATAAGATCAGCATAAGTATCAACATTACTAACAATCAAAACACATAATCTGAATACTCGATCCTCTACTAAGGAATCACCCATGGGAGTAAATAGATGCAATGACATAGCTAATGTGTCATGACCCAAAATAGAACCTAGTCGTGATGGGTATTTGAAGTCCCACGTGGATCAGAGATCACCTTCTTCACCTAACAAAACCACATAACATCCCCAAATATTGGATGAATTCCGAACATATAATAAGATAGTGCATATTAAAACTAATGATAATTCATGATATTTACCATATTTCAATTTTATTAACCCATTATACATATAGGCACCCCATTGGTATCGTCATACCAACCCCTGCCATAATAATAATTTCATCATTTGGGACTCGAACCCATTATTCAAACATGGACATCAAGTTAATGCAACATTTTGCACTCAAACCCATTTAATAAATCAAACCCTAAGGTTACAATTTTGATCAATCTATGGCCATAAAGGCCTTTAAAAAGTCCTTCATCAATCATTAGCACATTTATGTCAAAGCATTGTTCAAAAACACAATTCAACTTGTGACAATATCATTCTTATTAATAATTTCACAAAAAGGTTGAGGTTATGCCATTACTAAGGTAAAAAACAACCAATTTGGGTTTCAACCATGACCCCTCAATTAAATCACCATCCCCATGCACCTATATGTGCAAAACATAATTAAAACATGTATAATCACAATCTAAACTATAGAATACAATATTCAATGAAATGCATTAAAACCCCTTAACCTTGGTTTCAAAACTACCATTAATGATTCATGAATAATGCTTTAAATATATGCATTTAGTAAAATAACAATGGTGGAAGAGTCACATGCCTAAATTACGAAGATTCATGGAGAGAAATTGACTCTTAAATCCTTAGATGGCCATTTGGATAAACCCTAACTAATTTTGCTCGAGAGAATTTTGAGAGAGTAAATAGGATTTTGAGAGAAACCCATGCCCTAATGCGTTTTAGAGAAGTGGGGCCTTAAGGGTTTTAAATGTGAAATATCCAAAGTACCCCCAACTAAAACTATAAAATGGTCTTCCTTGGTTATAAGTCGATCTATTAACTCATCACCACATCATACGACTTATAGCCATGAGTCATATCCTAAATAGTGAGTTGAAAACCCATAAACTATCCATTTGATGACTCCATGATCCCACTCGTGACCTGATCATATGACTCATATATCTAGTCATATCCAAGACAAAACCCAAAGGGATTAGACACTGGACAACATATGACTTAACCCTACCACTCATAACATAGATTTACAACTCGTAGTGAGCCACTCGTACTCCAAGAAGAACTTAGACAATTACACACTGGTTTGGTTACGACTTGGGTCCATAGACCCGTAACCACACCATACGACTTGTATAATAAGTCATTAATAGGGCAGTTATGTTAAAGCTCAAAGAATTTTAAAGGACCAAAATTCAGGGTGTTTCAGTCTCCCCCTTTAGGATCATTCAACCTTGAATGATGGAACAAGGTATTTCTAGCATGGTTAGACCTAAAACATCATTGTTCTTACCTTTAAGACAGAAAACAAAATACCAAGGAAATTTTCAATCTTCCTTTTACAAAGATAGAAAATGAAGATGTTAAGGACAATACATACCTCAATCATAATTTTCTAGAATAGGGAATAGGAATGGATACTTGGACTTTATGTCATCCTCAGCTTCCTAAGTAGCTTCCTCAGAATTTTGGTTCCGCTATAGAGATTTTACTGAAGCCACATATTTTGTCTGAAAACCAACGAACTTACCGATCTAAGATCCTCACCAAAACTTCCTCATAAGACAAAGAATCTGAAATAGCAATATTCTCCATGGGAACAACTAATGAATAACCCACCCATTTTTGTAACGTGGACACATGGAACACCAAGTGAATGGAACTCATGCTAGAAGGAAAATCCCTCTAGCATAGTAAACTCATGGATTTGAACTTCCATACATGGCCAACGCAGGGGAAGGAGCCTCATACTCGGTGACTATCATAGCCCTGCTCTAATCTAGTGAACGGATCCCTCAGTCGATCTCTAAGGTTGCATGTCATATACTTCTCCAAGAACTAAGTCCATGATAGGATAGAAGATTTAACTAACCTAGAATGCATCGAACCTCCCCACCAATGTCAAGCAAACATATCCCACTAAAATATGGTTTAATCCACACCATGAGTCTTAATAAGGCCTAATCCATGAAGTCTATCCTCGCAAACTGTAAGACACTCAAATGCATTCTTTCTTGGAGCACTAGAAACCCTAGGCGGAGCTAACTTAAAAAATCTACCAAGAATCTTCTTCTCCTCAGTAGACATAACAGGATGGGTCACAACTGGCTGAGTGGCTATCGAATGAATAACTATCGGTATATGGGGAATCACAACTCTAGGACTCTTGACCCAATAGTCTCTGCACTATCAAATGGGGCACCACTAATAATACCCAATAGTTGAATCAAGGCATCTCTGAGCAATTAAGAGGGAATATAACCTGGTGGAGCCTAGGCTGGTCCCTGGCCAACTGTTGTCTATGGAGGAGGAATCTTTGACTCACGTGTAGGAATAAGGTTTGGGGAAGGTGGCTCATACTGGTCCCTAACTGGGGACACATCATAAGGCTGTCCTTAAATAGGAATAGGATACCTGGGCTCAGTCTCGAGACCCTCATCACGTATAGCTGTAGCACGTGTCCTAAGCATCGGCGAAAGAGTAAAGTCTAGAAAATATCCTACAAACCAACTCAGACTCCTAGGATGATATGAATAAAAGAAGTGGGGGACTCCTAAGAATGTTTCATAGCCTATCAAAGATAGGAAACAAACATCAATGTTCAAATCCACAGGACTCTATTAGACATTTTCTCTTGTACCAATAATATCGATGAAACCTAGGATCTGATACCAATTTATCATGATCCAATTTATGAATCATGATGGCATATACTAAAACCCACCAGTAGGTAAGCGAACACCATAACCCGGAGCTAAGGCAATGGGTTACTTTGGTAGAAATGCCCAATCAGGCCAAAATACATGAATACAACTATAATCAACAATAATATTAGTACAAGAGCATCTAAGTTTTATAATCTAAAATACAATTCATAAATCTAAAATAGTCAATACATTCATCTTAAATACAAAAGACTAAACAAGTATAGAGGGTAACAAGTGACTCAAAACTCCAATAGCTCACCCTATCTCCAACAGATAGACACTACACAAACTCAACTCAGCGGCAACAACTATTACATGAATCTGCACCAAAAAGGTACAAAAATGTAGTATGAGTAACAAAACAACAGGTACTCAGTAGGCATCATTGACTGACTGAGCTAATTTATGATATAAAGATGATATAAAGCAAGACAATATCTCTAATTCAAGGTACAGAATTGAACCAAAATCATCTTTCTCATAACTATATAAGATAAATTATCAACAAGAACGATAATACCACATCTCATAATAATTCACGACAACACCATTATTTATAACGAGTAAATGATCCAAAGGCATAAAGTGACATTTATACAATCACAACCGAATACGTACCAAACCAACACACATACATCCATTAGAGCATAAAGTAAAAGAACCGATCATGACATCCCATACCACCGGGGAGTACACCCAAAAGAACATAAAGTAAAGAACTCATCACGACGTCTCATACCACTGGAGAATGAATCAAGGAGTAATTCATCATTGCCAATAGATATACAACCCACTCTCAACTTTAATGGTTATCTCATTAATATACTTACTAATTACTAGGTTACTAATGATTATTAATGAATCACCATTTAGTAGACTATCATGACCTCTAATTATTAGACTAACTGATAGTTTACAAAATCCTTATTCACAGGATAGCAACTAACCCTTATCCTCTAATAACCGACATCCCATATCTAGTCAAGGTTCACTATTAGACCATAGAAGCTATTTAGCCCAAGCACAATTCTAGTCATCATAATCGTACTAGTCATCATCTAACGAAAGACTACTAATCATCATTAAAAACTTATATATCTAACCACTAACACTTTTAGTATCTAGCATCTTAATATATAAATCCTCAATTAATCGCCAATCGACATCGTAATTTTGTAATCAATGTCATTAATCATCATAATTATAACTTATTATCATCATTAACCACATAAAAACCACAATTGGTAGTTACCATATTTCAACCAAATAAGGTTTAATAACTAGAATTTTAAACACCAAGTTATCAAGTAAGATAGTCACTTAGTAGTCAACTAGTTACTACATTACCCATTGTTGTAGGTAATATTCCTTAATTAATCCATTTATCCCATGCTATCTAAAATCACTAGGTAGATCCTCAAATACCATACAATATCCCCATTACCAACTTTTCCTAGTACATTATGAGGCATATGCCACTTTTACCCATTATTTAGCACTAGAAAGAACTACACCACTTAACAAGAGATTAGCAGTAATGAATTATAATTGAAAATACCAAGAAGAACATCATACCCTTAAGAACATATGGATGTAATCATATAAAACCATCCTCTCACACAAAACATATATTTACATGCTTACCATACATATCATCAATATATCCTCCGGACTTACCACACATCATTACATCATCAATATATCCTTTGAACTCACCAGACATCATCATATCATCAGTATATCCTCCAAACTTATCAAACATCATCATATCATCAATCTGTCTTCTAGAATTATAGGGAATTATCACATCATCGCTATATCCTTCAGGCTCACCGAGCATCATTATAGCATCAATATATCCTCTAGACTTACTAGGCATCATTATATCATGAATATATCCTCCATACTTATAGGGCATCATTATATCATCAATATATTCCCTGGAATTACCGAGCATTATAACATTATCAATATATTTTATGGACTCATCGGACATCATCATATCATTAATATATCCTTCAAACTTACCGGGAATCATTATATCATAAATATATCCTCTAGACTTATCGGGCATCGTCATATCATCAATATTCACCATAACATCAATATTTATCAAAATATCAATATTAATAATAACATCTATACAGATATGTGCAATCAAATCCATATTAAATGCAAGCTCCACGAGGGCTAGAGTGAAAGAGACATAAGGAAAGACATACCTTCGTACCTCATTATTTACTATCAACACACAATATTAATAGAATCATGAACAAGTGTATTCATATGGTATTTACACTCAATAGTTTACCGAGCTCAACATAACCATTAGCATTTTCAAATACAAGCCACAATTTATCTTCTAGGGCCCCTCTTTATTAGCATGATTTACATTATTAGCACAAGAGGATCTTTAGCACAAACATTAGTTTAGTTACTAGGCTTGAACATAATATGAGTTATAGCTAATCCATGACTCACATTGTAAGTTAGTCAATGATTTAAGTAATGACGTAGTCATGGGTCCAATCTTAAAACAATTCATTGCTCTACACACAGTATTAATAATCTAGCAACCAATTATGCATACCATTTCCAATACCAACATCATGATTAAACCTTTTATCGAGGTTAGCCATCATATTACCAAAGGTACTTTCTAAGCGTGTAACAAGTATTTAGGTCACTAACGAAGCTAATAGTTCAAGGTTAAGGCAGGTCAAGTTCCACTTCTAATATCCCAAAATATTTCTTCAAGTTTGACTTCTACCTAGGACTAGGCTAAATCATCTAAATCAAAGTCTTAAAGGTTTATCAATCCACATTAGTTCTATAGGAAAATTCTTACTCAAGTATTACTCAAGTCATCCAAAGTATCTAAGGCTAATTTCGTGATTATGCATATCTAGGTCAACTTACTCTTAAGATGAGTGAACGAGGCCACTCCCATCTAACTAGAACAACTAGAACATTCTCATGCTATCCATAGATAACAAGTCTAACTAGCCAAGGTTATAGACTATAAGTCGATTATCACACTTTATGAGTTCAATAGCCTAAATAGTCTAACCAATCCCAACTTTACTATCTACCATTTCAAAACCTAAAACCCCAACAATCTTATCAAGATATCAAAGTAATACCAACATAAATCTCAATCTAACAATAAGTAAGCCTAACCTACATCAAATACAAATATAGCTCATGAACTAACAATCTTCGCTTACCCTTTCCTTGAAGCTTCTTCAACAAGCAAAGCTATCAAAAACACAATCTATGTATTATTATGAGAATATCAATACCCAAATTGAACTATTATGCTTCGGGTCCAAAATGACACCAAAATCCTCTAAATGGGTCCCACTTATGGAAGACAAGTTTTTGAGACCAACCTATTGCTCAAATACCAGTAAGGAGTTATATCCCTTAAAAAATTCGTGCAAAACAATCATATTTGGGCTAAAAGAAAGATTTAAGCCCTTTGGAATTTTGCATCAAATAATCATGAATTCAACACTAATAATGAAGGATTCATACCTTAGATTCAATGTTAGTCATGATTATGAAAGTTATTCAAGCTTACAATCAACCCCCAAGACTTAATTTGAGGCCTACACACTTGGTTTTACAGGATTCAAGATAATGGAGAAATGGTCATTTCATAGCCAAAAGAGCATTTAAATAACCCTTCCCAGGTTCTCTGTCGATGTAATTGAAAACACGCAGGTCACAATCGTGGCATCACAATCTCGATATAGCCTCTATGATTCTAGTACTCATGCTGCACCAGACGACATTTGAAACTTTGAATTTATTTCATGTTTTTGATAATACCTCATGATGCATTCAAATTCTAGTATGAGCAAACAAAATATGCAACCACATTGATTTTGACATTTCTAATGCTTTGGCAAACTCAAATTTTTCATCTAAGGTAATTTTGGCCAAATGTGAGCCCCACACCTAAATTTTCAATTTATAAACTTTTAGACTAGTAGGTCAAAATGAGTTTGGGTACAGTGGGACCCAAACCAATGGTCTACCTAACCTAAAATAGATATTATGGATCTGCTGGTGCAGTCAAAAATCATATTTAACATTGTTTTGCTAAAGTTTTTTCCCAATGACTATTTGGAACCAACGAAGGCTTCTAAATAAGGAAATGGTTCTAAAAACTAAATGAACTACCCCATAACAAAACTATCAGTCACAGCAAGTCATGAATAACTTGGGACAACTATGAAAAATCTATAATGGTTAAAATAAGTAGAATCACAAAAAATAATCTGAAGCGTCATTACACTTATCTCCTAGAACCAACTATAATTATTGTTCCCTTCTGGCGAATATCCATAACAACCCTTCTCTGAATAATCCTTTTAGAGTGGAATTGATGTGGTTCCACCACCCAAATTTCATAAAAACTATCAGAAACTCTTTTGATTCCAATATGCCTCTCATTGAAGCTATTTCCCATTTTGTAACTCAATTAAAAAATTGGAACAGGACTACTTTTGGGAACATCTTCCACCAAAAGAAAAGGATCCTGGATAGACTTGCTGGGATCCATAAATCCCCAAACAATCCCTCTAGTTACTTCTTTTAAGATCTTGAAAGAAGACTGACTAGAGAATTTAGCAAAATCCTCAGACAGGAGTAGGATCTTTGGAGACTTAATTCTATAATAAATTAGCTGTCTAAGGGGGATGCTATTACTAATTTTTTCCAGAACATCACCATCAATAGGAGAAGGAGAAATAAGATAAATGGCATCAAGGAGAATAATGGAAACAGGATCCACTCCTTCGAGGCTATTAAGTCTTACATTACCTCTTTCTATGAAAACTTTTCTAGCATCAGCCATTCACACTCCTCCTGGAAATACCAATCAAATCCCTTCTCCAGGGGTTCTATTAGCTATAAAAATCATCACCTCTTGGATAGTATTCCTTCCCAATATGACATTAAAATAACTCTCTTCTCTTTAAATCCCAACAAAGTACAAGTCCCTGATGGTTTACACCTTTTATGTATCAAAGATATCGGAACATCATGGGGTAGTATGTGAACCAATTTTGTATTGATACTTTCAACAAAGACTCCATACATCCTAAAGTTAATAATACCTATTTATGCCTTATTTCTAAGTTCTCTAATACCTCCAGCCTAAAGAACTTTAAACCCATTGGTCTTTGTAATACTCAATATAAGCTTGTCTGAAATCATTGGTCCAAGATAAGACAACTTTCTCCCTAATAGAAAGTCCTAAAACCAAGACATCATTTCCCAAGAAATTATTTCACATTTCCAAAAGAAGAACGGTAAATAGGGTAATATGATCCTTAAGATTGACATGAAAGAGGACTTTGATTGATTTGAGTGGTGTTTCATTAGGCAAGACCTTCACTTCTTTAAGATCCCCCACAAAATGACCTCCATCATTATTTCTTATATATCTTCCACACATATCTCCACTTTTGTGAATAAGGAAAGAACTGAGGTTTTCTAACCAGCTAGAGGTATCAGGCAAGGGGATACCATCTCCCCTAACTCTTTATTATATGTATAGAGTTCTTCTATAGAATAATTGATCATGAGGTTGATATCCTTAACTAGCAGCCTATCTTCATCAATCAAGGGTACCCACCTATCTCATATATTCTTTGTTAATGACCTACACTTTTTTGCCAAGGCCATTGAGAGACACTTTGTCACTATTATAAATGTTCTCCATAGCTTTAGCATTCACTCTAGTCAAAACGTTAACCAAACTAAATCCAAAGTGATCTTCTCTAGTAACTATTCCTTAAAAATAAAGACTTTTTGTATCAAGCTCTTGCTATCCAAGCTTCCAATTTTTTTGGTAAATACTTGGGTTTCCCCATCCTGCACAAGAGACCCTAGAATAGTGATTACTAGTTCATTATTGATAACTTAAACTCAAAACTATTAGGATGGAAACAAACTTCCTCTCTATGGCTGGGAGAATTACCCAAGAATAATCTTCCCTCAATAGCATTCCTACTCATGCTATGCAATTCATCTATCGTCCTAATAGAATCCTTGCTACTATTGATACAACCCAGAGAAATTTTCTCTAGGGATATACCATGTGTTAGCACCATAATTTCACTATATGTTAAATAAAACAAAAGTTTAAACAAATATCTGATAGGATACACCAAAGGTACAAATGATCAAGAAGAATAATGCCAAAAAGGAAATAAGCATCTACTCATAAGAAAGCCAGCTCCAAATTGGAAAAATATCAATCACAAGAAAGACAACTTTGAGATTGGAAGAATATCAATCATAGAGTTTAGTGGCTTCCATGTTTTACGGAAAGCAAATTAATCAAGATAAGACAAAAAAAGGAAAGTATCCACAATATTAATCACGGAGAAACTGGCCTCCCAGAATGATGGAAACCGAGTTAATCAGGACCTAGAACAAAAAAAAGAAGGTCACACCCTCTACATCGACAAATCTGATATGGACATATATGGCTATAGACACTGCACCACCTATAGACATATCTGATATGGACATTCTTTATGATGCCATTCCTTAATCAAGGAATAAATTCACATCCTTCATTGAGAATAAATATCTTTTATTTCCTTTTGAAGAATAGAAGTTGAAGTAGCTGAAGATTATTAAAGAAAAGACTAAAGACCGAAACTGTCACGAAACTTAAAGAAAGAATCTCAGAGTATCTCAATATTAGTCTAAAAAATTATTGTACTCTTAGTTTACAATAATCATACAGAGAATAAAATTGAGTCAACTTTGTAATACAAACTGAGGTTGTGTCAAAAGATATGAAGGATAAAATAAATCTTCAGAACTAGTTCATCACCATTGTACTCGAACTCCACTTTAAAAGATCTAAGGAAACTTTGAAACCTAAGGGGACTGGAAGTAGGCACCACATTGGTATTCCAAACTAGGATAAATCTTTGTGTCATTATTTTTAGTCGCTTATTTATGTGTCTTTTTATTTAGATATAAGCTTATTTGTGACGTATATTGATTTGAAGGAAAATCAACTTAGAAGACTCAACAGTCGACACACACAAATTTTCAATTCACTTTTTCTTGAATTTTAATTGGTATTAGAGAAGGTCTTACTAATAATGTTTCTTAACCACACGTGAGCAAAGATTAAATGGAAAACTACCAATTCTCGATGCTCTTCTTCAAGAAGTCCATTTCTTCATAAGACCCCCATAATTCAACATACAATACTACTCTTATTGGAAGAACATATTAAGAATCTTCATCTAATAAAATTACTTCCAATCATGGATTTTCATTAAGAAGGGACCAAAGCCAATCCCAAGACTCAAGGAAAATAAGAAGGACTGTAATACCCCGTATTTTCCTATCCTAGATTAACCCTTAGTACATGGGTTATCCTAGATAAATTTTTTGGTATACTAAGTAATATTAAGATTTGAGCCTGAAATTATGTAGGAAATTCAATTATATTTCCAACGATATAAAATTAGTCTAAATCCGACAACCGGGTAAAAAGTTATGGCAATTTTAAGTTTCAGTCGTTAAACATTGTCACTCAGGCCAATAGCATGTCACGGAGTGGGTTAAAATAGTAAATTGTCAGTTTCCAGTGTTGCTCTACGATGTTGGCACATTGTATCATACACCCAGTTCACAATTGTCAATTTTCAGTATACTAATGTGATTCCACCATGTCGCGGTGCATTTCTAGCTCGCAACCAAAGTGGCAACGCAATACCACCACGTCGCGCCACCATGCAATTTACTAGTTGTCATTTTCCAAAGACACGATATGATAGCACTGCATCACGCCAGGGGTCCAGATTGGAAAAATTTCTCAAAATATTAAATTTGTGCCCAGGGTTAAAATAGTCTTTTACCATAATTGTATTCCGCCAAGATGTGGAATTTGAGTCCTAAAAATGTGTAAAACCCTTCATTATTCACTTTTATCCAAAGTCAAAAGATAATTCTCTCTTAAGAAAGCAAATCCTAGATATCAAGAATCAAGGTCAATCCCAAGAATTTCTCCAAGTACTAGGGTAGAGGAAATCACGTCAACACCAAATGATAGTACTCAAATCCACATCAAGAAAAAGATGCAGAAGTGCAGTATAAGTACAAAAGCAAAGGGACTCAGTAGGCATCATCGACTGACTGAGCTCAATATAGGAAAAGTATAACTAAAATGTGAGGGTGAAGTCTAAGTCAACTGTAAATAGAGATAGAAAGGTAAAAAATGACCGAGCTATGCAAGTTCAATAAAGGATTAGGTTTACAGGATGTAATCAAGGTTCGAAATGTCGGATGAAGCATAGTTTAGAGTTAGTTTAGGATATAATAGGTTTATATTTTTGTATTTTTTTCATTTTTGGGATTGTATAATTGGACTGGACATTATTTTGTTTTGAATTCTTGTTTTGTTGGTTTGTTTATTTTATGTGTTTTTGTTAGTTTATTTACTTCATAGTCAAATTAACTAATATAAATAAAAAAAGTAAATGTGTTTGAATGAGGGGATCGAGGGGTGCATAACACCTTATCCTCGATCAATGGAATTCCTTAATCTAAATCTCATTTTATAGATCAGTCTTAAGAATCAAAATTATTTTTGAAAAAGGAATTCCAAAGGTGAATTAGCACACCAGATTTATACCAAGTGGCGACTCTGAGTTTAATCGTAAACTTCCTTTTTGGAAACACATTTTTCCTTTTTGTCACTTTAATAAGTAAAACCCTTTCGAACTTAAAAATCAATCTTTTTTGGGTAAAAAAAGGGTGTGATAGCTCTAGCGACTCTGCTTAGGATTTCTAGAATTAGAGATTTATTTTTGAGTTGTATTTGCTTAGTTTGCCAGTATATGTGCATATATGTTTTATTTGTATTATCTCATTATAATTGTTAGACGTCTATGTGCTATGTGTTTATAATTTTTAATGTGTTACCGCATTATTCTGTATCATATCTATCACATTGAGTTATTTTTTTAAAACAAGTCCTGTAGTACACGCTTTATATAGAACCTTCATTGATTTACCTTAATTTTAAGAGTGGGAGCCGTCATAGAGTAGGTGGAAAGAGATCATAGCCACCATAGACCTTATGCTTCCCTGACAAAACCTTGTTAGTTGAATTCAAATCTAGGTTGTCCTTTAGGACATTTTTATTTACATCATGTTGAGACCTAGTGGGATCTATTTGGTCCTTTATAGGAGACTTAGCCCTGAGCATACCTATGTGCTACTTGTTGCATCTTTGCGGGTAAAAAGTTTTTTTTGATGGACTGATTTAGGGAGGCATGTGCTATAGTAGTTGAAAATGTGAGTTTAGGCAAGCGTAATTAAGGGAAAAAGGTGTCCAAAAGTCAGAGTAAAAAAAAGCGACTTTCGTAGTTATAGGATTTCTCTTTGGCTTTTGTTTTCACAACCAGAAAAATCAAAAGTCAAAAGATAATTCTCTCTTAAGAAAGCAAATCCTAGATATCAAGAATCAAGGTCAATCCCAAGAATTTCTCCAAGAACTCATCAAAATAAGGTATGTTACATGTTCATTCATGGATCCTTACCTTCTATGGAGCCCAAGAATTCTTTTTCAAAATGTAAGATTTATGATTTCCATGTTTGAAATAGATTGAATTTATTTTCATGATGTTGTTTGAGTTTTAATCCATGATTTAGATTATGATTTCCAAGAATTGATTCTAGTATGTGTTGAATTACATGATATTCATAATAAACCCTCCAATTTGAAATTTGATTATTGTAACTATGTTAACCCTAAATATTTATGATCTAATGAACCAAGTATATTTCTTATGTGTTTGATAAATTGTCTACGAGAATGAAATAATGCCAATATAGCATGCTAACATGTAATACACATTTATGTACTAGTTAATGCATTACAAGTGTTTGATGGAATGTCTCTATCAATGAATTATGACCAAGTTAACATTTTTATGTTATTTAAGATTATGTTTTTCTTTACTTTTCATGCAATCGAGTCCTGAGGGTATTTAATACCCGACAACTTAGCTATTTATTTAGAGCTAGTGTCAGTTACAGAATAGTATCGGTCATGTCAGGATCAGTAGTACTCTTAGTCCATTATAGAACTCAGTAGAATTTAGTTAGTTACAGAACTTAGGAAAACTCAGTAATCTCAATGAATTCAATCTAGTACAACAGTTCAGTGTCTCTAAGTTGAGAGTAGGATTTAGCACTGAGAGAACCCAAGGAGTGGGGCTCACTTGCTAGCAGAGGGTGTGATCCTTAGAAGCAATCCTTGCATTCTAAAACTACATAGCCAATGTAGGGTGATACATTATACCTGCCATTTGAGGATTGATGAGGTGCTCTACCTGCTAATAGTGGGTAGCACCATTCTCATTTAGGGAACCTACCAGTAGAGGGTTACTATTTAGCTTGTCTTTACCCATGGTACGATACTGAAACCCTTCTAATTGGGTTTACAGATTAGACCCCATCTTAGTTATCTTATCTTATTTGGGGCATGTCGCTTAGATGATTACCTCCCACTATTTCAGTTTTGGTCTCAGTCTTTAGAATAGAACTCAATTCAGTTCTATAAAATCAAGACTGTCAGATACAGTCACTCAATTAATAGTAATTCAGATTATCAGTGATCCCGAATTATCAGTATATTCAGTTATTAGTTATCAAATTCAGTTCCAGTATACTCAGTCACAGTATGAACAATATGTTCTATAGTTATAGATCCACCATGTATGCTAATCTAGCTCTTGCATATTATTCAATTAGTTATTGATCATGCATATGAATCCATGCATTCAACCTTACCTCATTTAGCATACCATTATATTCCCACATACTGACCGCATACCCATTTCTTGCCCTATGATGTTTCATATCATAGATTCAAATTCTCAGGTTTTTTACCGTGCTTAGCCAGATTCAGCCAGCAGTAGTAGATTTAGCAGTGATTCCTCATCTATCGAGGATATGCTTTTATTTCAGTACTTCAACTTAGCAGTATTTTAGTAGATGGAGTTAGTTTGGGGATTTTCCCATCAACTCCACTTTTAGACAGATTCAGTTGGAGGCTTTTCAGACTAGATTTTTAGATAGTATTCAGTTTTATAGATTTTATATTTTATCAGTATTTAAGATATTTTGAACCTTATGGAATTTCAGCCCATTATTCTATATTTATTTCAGTATTATGGTTTAGTGCTCACAATAGATATCATTCATGGGTTAGCTTATGGTCCTTCAAGGTCGCAAGCATCGTCTGACAACTAGGGGTTAGTCTTGGTTCGTTACAATCTTGGTATCAAAGCCTAAGGTTCAATAGAGTTCTAGGGAGTCTGAAAAGCTGCATTATGTAGAGTCTTGTGCATGAGTATGTAGCATGCCACACTTATGGATAGGAGGCTATGAGATGTTTTAGGAAAAGTTTCCCTTCTTTTATTATTTATGTTATGTGAGTGGGCATGATCTCAAGTTAATCTTTCAGTCTAATCCACTTCTTTCTTTCATTTACAAATATGTCTCCTTAAAGGGCTAACAAAAAAAGAATCGAGAACCAGTCAGCCCCTTAGCCCATTCAGGAAGATCCCCTAGATGAACATGTCTCTCATGCAAAATTCAAAGCTGCATTCACTACTCTATCCAATGCAGTAGTAGCTCAGAATGAATGGCCAACTGCTATTTCAGCCAACCCAGTGGCCAATACTGCTGCAACAAGAATATCGGACTTCACCCAGATGAATCCTACTTCCTTTACGGGATCTAAGTCAGAAAAGGATACATAGGTGTTCCTTGATAAGGTTTAGAAAGTCACAACCATCATGGGAGTGACTTCTAGTGAGAGTGCCGAGTTAGTCGCCTATCAGCTACAAGATGTAGCCCATATGTGGTTTAAGCAGTAAAAGGTATACAGGGGTATAGATGTAGAGCCCATAGAGTGGGAAGAGATTGCTATTGCCTTCGTAGATAGATTCTTTCCCTTAGAGCTGAGAAAAGCCAAAGTGTTAGAGTTCATTAATCTCAGACAAGGTAGTATGAGTGTAAAAGAGTATTCCCTCAAGTTTACTCAGTTACCTAGGTATGCTCCCCATGTAGTGATAGTAAATTGGTCCAGAATAAGCAAGTTCGTATTTGGGGTGTCCGATAGTGTGGTTAAGGAGTACAGAACAACAATGTTGATTAAAAAGATGGACATATCTAGGATTATGGTCCATGCTCAATACATTTAAGAGCGAAAGCTTAAAAAAAAGGAGAGAGAGAATAAGAGGGCTATAATTGATAGCTTTAATTTTAGTCAACCTAAGTCAGAAGGCGGTAACTGTTCCCAGTTTCATCCAAAGTCTTCAGTCCTAGATTCATCCTCAGCCAGTGTACCGATGACCCAGGATAGCGTAAGCAATGGTCGTACTAATCCATTTTGCAGAGAGTGTGGTAAGAATCTTAAGGGTATGTATAGAGCTAGTAGTGATGTTTGTTTTGGGTGTGGAAAGCCAGGACATCGAGTCAGAGATTGTCCTCAGTAAGGTTCTCATGGTCCGCATAGTCATCCATCAGCTCAGTCAGGTCTCCTAGATCAACAAGGTGCCACTTCCAGTGCCACTAGTGGGAAACGCCTAAACATGTTTTATGCACTTCAGTCCAGACAAGATCATGAAAGTTCTCTTGATGTGGTCACTGGTATGTTATAGATCTCCCATTTACATATTTATACCTCAGTTTCAGATCCCAGATATTCATTCATGATTTAGTTCGTAAGTGTCCTGTGCATCATATCATGCTTTTCCTTAGAATCTCAGTTGAGTCAGTATACTTGAGGGACATAGTGTCCCAAGGGGGAGATGCACTATAATCCCTAAGCTATCATGATCTAAACCTTTCATTTTCTCTTCACGTAGCAAATCTAGTTAAAGTAATGGGTCCTTATGATTGAGCCTCAAGTCCCAAGTTCAGCTGTATGACCATTGACATGTATCCAAAGAATCGGTCCAGTTTATGTATCATAATTCATACTTAGTCATCTCCTCATGTTCCCATTCATATATATTCAGTGACGTATTTATTAATCCTTTCAGATATGTACTCATGCATCAGACATGCATGTTCAGAATGTAAGTTCAATTTATCAGGCCAGTCACATAATCATGCTTCAATTATGCATATCTAGTTCAGTACATAAACTCAGTCTGTCCGTAATCCCTCAACTTAACTGGCCACATTCGAGGATGAATGTTCCCAAGAGGAGATATTGTAAGACCCCGTATTTCCCTAGCCTAGATTAACCCTAAGTACATGGGTTATTGTATATAAAATTTTTTGTATACTCAGTAATTTTTAGATTTGAGCATTCCATTACGTAGGAAACTCAATTAGCTTTCCAATGATACAAAATTCACCTAAATTTGACAACCGAATAAGAAGTTACGGTGATTTTAAGTTTCAATCGTTAAACATCGTCATTCAAGCCAGTAGCGCATCGCGGAGTGTGTTAAAATAGCAATTGTTAGTTTCCAGTGTTGTTCCACAATGTTGGCACATCACACCATAGACTCAGTTTACAAATGTTAATTTCTAATATAACACAATTCCACCACGTCGTGATGCACTTCCAGTTTTTAACCAAAGTGGCAACACAATACCACTGCATCACGCCACCATACTATTTTCCAGTTGTTATTTTCCAGTGACATGGCACGATATCACCACGTCACGCCTAGGGTCTATATCGGGAAAATTTCTAAAATAATTAAAGTTGTGCCCAGGGTTAAAATAGTCTTTTCCCATGATTTTATTCCGCCCAAATATGGGATTTAAGCCCTAAAAATATGTAAAACCCTATATTATTCACTTTTTCTCAAAATCAAAAGATAATTATCTCTCAAGAAAGCAAACCCTAGCTCTCAAGAATCAAGGTCAATCCCAAAAATTTCTCCAAGAACTCATCAAATTAAGGTATGTTAGATGTTCATTCATGGATCCTTACCTTCCATGGAGCACAAGAATCCTTTTTCAATAGACAATATTTATGATTTCCATGTTTGAATTAGATTGACTTCATGTTTATGATGTTTTTTGAGT
The DNA here is from genome assembly GCA_030864225.1 of Capsicum baccatum var. pendulum. Classification (NCBI taxonomy): domain Eukaryota; kingdom Viridiplantae; phylum Streptophyta; class Magnoliopsida; order Solanales; family Solanaceae; genus Capsicum; species Capsicum baccatum. The sequence continues at coordinate 168,991,753 of CM061557.1, read as the reverse complement.
TTTAATCCATGATTTAGATTACGAGTTCCAATAATTTATTCTACTATGTGTTGAATTACATGATATTTATGATAAACCCTCCAATTTACAAATTGATTGTTGTAACCATGTTAACCCTAAGTGTTTATGATCTAATGAACCAAGTATGCTTTTAATGTATTTGATAAATTGTCTATGAGAATGAAATAATGCCAATATAGCATGCTAACATGTAATCCCCATTCATGTACAAGTTAATGCATTACAAGTGTTGGATGAAATGTATCTATCAATAAATTATGACCAAGTGAACATTGTTATATTATTCAAGATTATGCTTTGCTTTATTTTTTATGCTATCGAGTCCTAGGGGTATTTAATACATGACAACTTAGCTATTTATTTAGAGCTAGTGTCAGTTATAGAATAGTATCAGTTATGTCAGAATCGGTAGTACTCTCAGTTCATTACAGAACTCAGTAGAATTCAGTCCAGTACAGAACTTAGAAAGAATCAATAATCTCAATGAATTTAGTCCAGTTTAGTCTAGTACAACAGCTCAATGTCTTTTAGTTGGGAGTAGGATTCAACACTGAGTGAACCCAAATGTGGGGGCTTATCTACCAGAAGAGGGTGTGATCCTTGAATTCCAGAACTACGTAGCCAGCGTAGGGTGAGATATCACACCTTCCAGTTGAGGGTGGATAATATGCTCTACCTGCCAGTAGAGGGTAACACCATTCTCATTTTTGGGAACCTACTAGTAGAGAGTTACTCTTTATCTTATCATTACCTATGGTATGATATGGACACTCTTCTAATTGGGGTTACAGATTTGACCCCAACTCAGTTATCTTATCTTATTTGGGGTATGTCAGTTAGATGAATACCTCCCATAGTTTCAGCTTCGATCTCATTCTTTAGAATAAAACTCAGTTCAGTTCTACAGAATTAGGACTATCAGATACAGTCACTCAGTTAATAGTAATTTAGATTATTAGTGATCCCAAATTATCTGTATATTCAGTTATTAGCTATCAAATTCAGTTCCAGTTTACTTAGTCATAGTATGCATAGTATGTTCAGTAGTTATAGATCCTCCATGTTTGCTAATCTAACTCTTGCATATCATTTAGTTAGTTATTGATCATGTATATGAACCCATGCATTCAGCCTTACCTCATTTAGCATAATGCTCTATCTGCTTTTATAGATATTATAAATCGGGTGTTTAGATAGTTCCTAGATTTATTTATTATAGTCTTCATTGATGATATTTTTTGTAAGCTAAGAGTGAGGAGAATCATGCCAATCACCTCCGAATTATGTTCCAAACTCTTAAGGATCAGGGATTGTACGTGAAGTTTTCTAAGTGTGAGTTCTGGTTGAACGTTGTGGCCTATCTTGGGAATGTTGTTTCTAGTGAGGGGATCAAGGTGGGTCCAAAAAAATTTTAGGCAGTTAAGAAATTGACTATACCCATGACTCTAACTGATATTAGGAGCTTCATTAGCTTGGATGGATATTATAGGAGATTTTAGAGAGTTTTTCTTATTTGATGCTTCGTTGACAAGGTTAACTCGAAAAAAGGTTAAGTTTTTGTGGTCTAATGCTTGTGAGGGTAGCTTTGATAAGTTGATGGATAAGTTGACTTCTGCAGCAATTTTGATCCTGTTTGTGGTTACTGATGGGTTTGTTATGTGTTGTGATGCCTTCTGTGTGGGAATGGGTTATATTTTGATACAACATGGTAAAGTTGTGGCTTATGATTCTAGGCAGCTTAAGGTCCATGAGAGGAATTTCAAATCATGACTTAGAGTTAGCAGCTGTGGTTTTTTCCTTGAAGATTTGATGCCACTATCTATATGGGGTGTATTTGGATATTTATTCAGACCATAAGAGCTTGTAGTATGTGTTTACTCTGAAGAAATTAAATCTCAATAGAGGTGGTGGCTCGAGCTACTTAAGGAATATGACATGAGTTTGCACTACCATCCAAGTAAAGCTAATGTTATTGTTGATGCTCTTAGAAGGTGTTCTATAGAGAGATTATATTATGTGGATAAGGAGAAAATAGGATTGGTGGAGGATATTCATAGATTATCTAACTTGGGAGTCTATATCTTGGTCTTTGAGGATGGAGGATTGATTATTCACAAAGTGGTAAAATCATCTCTTGGTGCTGAGGTGAAGGAGAAGAAGGCTTTGGATCTATTACTTATGCAAATTAAGCATCATATGGGCCAACAAAAGGTTATGGCATTCAAGTGGGAGATGACATTCTTAGGTATCACAGAAGATTGTGTGTTCTTGATGTTGATGGGCTACAAAAAAGGATTCTGATTGAGGCTCATGAGTCTCGATATACAATTCATCCAAGTTTGACTAATATAGACCATGACTTGAATAAAATCTACTAGTTGAATAAGATGAAAAGGGATATGGCAAATTCTGTTGCTAAGTGTATCATTTGTCAACAAATCAAGGTTGAGCATTTAGAGCTTGATGGCATATCTCAAGAGATAGAGTTACCCATGTGGAATTGAGAGATGATCAATATGGATTTTGATACTAATCTTCCACGATCTCATAACCAGTATGATTCTATTTAGGTCATTGTAGATAGAATAACTAAGTGAGATCATGTCTTGCATATGAGGACTAATTACTCAGGCAAGTATTATGCCAAGTTGTTCATTCAATAGATAATCAAATTGTATAGAACGCCTATGTCTGTCATTTCAGATTGAGGTATGTAGTTTTCTTTGCACTTTTGGCATTCATTTAAAAATGTTTTGGTTATCCAGGTAAACCTTAGCACTGCCTTTCACCATCAAATGGATGGACACTCAGAAAGGATAATTCACACTTTTAAGGATATGATAAGGGCTTGTATGATTGTTTTTAAGGGAATTTGGGTGGATTATTTGCCTCTTATTGAGTTTGCTTATAACGATAATTACCATTCAAGTATTCAGATGGCTCTCTTTGAGGCTTTTTATGGTAGGAGATATAGGTCTCCTATCGGGTTGTTTGAGATAGATGAGACTAGGTTGTTTGGCTCTGACTTGGTTCACCAAGCCATGAAGATGGTGAAAGTGATTAGAGAAAGACTTAAGACTGCCTTAACTCGCCAAAAGTCTTATGTTGATGTGAGGCAAAGGGAGTTGGAATTTAAAGTAAGTGATTGGATATTCTTAAAGGTGTCTTCTATAAAAGGAGTCATGAGGTTTGAGAAGAAGGGGAATCTCATTCCCGTGACATTGGTCAATATCAATTTGTAAGAAGGATTGGGAATATCGCTTATAAGCTAGATTTACCAGCATGTTTGGCTTCTATTCACCTTATTTTCCATGTGTCTATGATGAAAAAATGTATGGGTGATCCTTTCTTAATAATGCCCATTGAGGATATTGGTGTTACAGATTCTTTGTATTATGAAAAAATCCCAGTTGAATTATTGGATAGACAAGTTTGTATATTGAGGACTAAGGATATAGCTTCACTGAAGGTTCTTGGAGAAATCAAAAGGTGGAAAAATCTACATGGGAAGCTAAGAAATATATGAAGGACAAATACCCATTCTTGTTCCATGTGTTGGATAAGAGTGATTGAGGTATGAGTTTCATTTTCCTTTTATCGCATTTTTCATTTGATTCTAGTGTATTCTTGCTAATGTCATGCTAAAATAGCCTAACTTCTCATTCGGAGACAAATGATCCTGAGGTGGGGGAGGGAGTAATATAAGATCCCTCAAAATTTCAACAATTTTATTTTTGATACTCATGAATTCGTAATGTCAATTTTTGACTTGAATTATGTTTATGGATATTAAAAAGGTAATTTAAGAATGTTTTAGAATTTTTTAATGAGGTTTGGGGTCATATTCAGTCCCCAAGGTAGCGAGGGTCCGCGATATTATCCTGCCGTGGAGGTTAGCCTCTGCGATATTGGCATGACACAGAGGCTACCCTCCACGATAATGGTGTGCTATGCCGATGTTTTAATATTATCCAGTTTTTGTTTTTTTCATTTGGGATGAGGGGTTTTGGTCTTTTTATCCCTTGTATGACCTTTTAATATAAAATAACCTCTTTCCCTTTAATTTTCGAATATCAAATCATTTTTTTTCTCTCTCAAACTCAAAACCCAAGAACATTTAAGGGTTTTACAATGAATTCATCTTCTAGGCTCCAAACTTCAAATTGACTTCAATTTCTTATGTATTTCAGGTATGTATCTCATTCCCAAACTTAAATTTTACATTATGACACTTATTTAATCATTATCCATTTGTTTTAAAGTATTGGGTTTGAAATTGGGTTAAGGGGTTTTGATTGGTATCACTTGAACTACTTTTCACAAGATTTAAATTGATAATTTATGCTTTAAATTTATGTTTGTTGGACCGATTGGGTGCATTGTTATGGGAATTGGAATGAGGAACATGAGTTACCCCAAATTGATGACTTTTGGCTTGGTAATGGCATTAACCCCAACCCACTTTGTAAATATGGTTTTTGAACATGGATAACTGTATAATTCAACTTATTTATGAACCCATTGCATCGTATTAACGGATAATTTGTTAAAACAGATTTAAAAGGGCCTTGGTGGCCAGGGATTGAATTTTAATAGAACTTGGGAGTCAATTTGGTTTAGTGGTTTTGGTTTGTCACAATTGGATTAGCTTGCAAGAATAATTTGTATGACAATACCAAGTGGTAAATGCCTTAATATAAGACTCCCGAGTTGATGGTTGGGATTATGTACAAACCATTTTAAATTAGGCTCAAAGGGAATTGTGTAGCTTGATGAGTGGTGAATTTACCACTCATTCAAACTCATCATTCATGCATATTGCCATGATTTTAATAAATAAGTGAGACCTATTTGTAATTAAATGCACTAATATCCACATTTTCCAGGCACATAGGTAATAAGATGAAAATATGTGGATGCAAGCTGATCAAGATCAAAAGAAGGAAAGAAGTGCAGTTTGAAGACATGGATAAAAACATAGCCTCGGTTTTCCCAAATCCCTAAAAGGATCTCAAACCTTATCTCTTGATTATCATTCTATAATTCCTAATTATTGCAACTTTGTTTTAGTTCTTATTTTCCATTCTTGGAGCACGAATATTGTATTAATATTGGGTGAAGAATACATTGGATTAGTTTCTAAGTGGAGGATTAGCAAACTTCCACTGAAGATTTGTTTAAGCTCAAAGTTTTAATTAATATTCACTTAGCCTTTCATAAATCCAATCAATAAAGATTTTTGGTATTTGTTTACTTATTTATCTTATAAGTATCCAGTTCTTCCTCTTGGGGTTTTGTATGAATAGGGTTTTAGTATGTGTGGGTTGCTATTGTTAGCTTCAATTAGTAGTTTATGTTGATGGGTTTTGCAAATACCTGATAATAACATGGAATTTGTTGGTTAAAGCCTCAAATTTCCTAACCCCCATCATCCTTGATAAAGGGATATGGGCATTGTAGATCCTTCAACTATCCTTGAAAAAGAGGTTGTAGGTGACATAGGCATTTGTGAACAATTACTTAGATCGTAGTTGTTCCCTTTTTAATCTTAGAAATGAGGATAAATTATGAAATGACTATGTTTTAGGCATCATCCTAGAAATAAGGATGCCTAAATTGAGGTTTGGTTACCAATAGCTGAGCACACCCACTTGGTATTCAAAAGAATTAGTGGGTGATACTTTGGTAATTCAGCAAAAGGCTAGAACCAAAACCCCTAAACTGAGCCTACTCTCACATGATTTACTAAATATGAAGTTGATTGCTTGAACCCACGTACTAGCTTCACCTAGGAAGACATAACCCAAAGATCCGTACCTAACTGATTATACTCTAATTATTCGTAGCCCCAAATTAGTACTTGAAAATCCCTAAAAAAATATTAGTTGTGATACCTTTCAAATCCCTCCATTTTTACATTTTGTACTCAAGGTTTGAATTTAGCAAGTATCCATTATTTTGAGCTAACTTGATTGCCACTCACGTTGTTCCTCGTGGATTCAAGCCCAACTAAAGGTTGGGTAAATGTATTGACAATGACTTCTTTGCACTTAAATTGACATGTAAATTGAGCATTATCAAAAATGGCACCATTGTCGGAGGGAAATTTGGTGTATTGAGTTAGTTTGGACTTTTAGTTACTTGCTTGGATTTAAACTTGTGAATATTTATTTGTGATTTTATTTTGTTTCTTGTGTTAGGTAGATTTTAATTTTTGCTTACTATTCTCCATGGAATCTTGAGATAAATATGATTTTGGTAGTTGGAATTCCTATCTTGACAATCTATGTCCATATTATGATGGACCTTATTTTTGAAGAGATTATAGATATGCTCCTCGAAGAGATATGGATGCACCATCTCAATCCTATTAGGAGTATGATTGTTCTGTATGTGGTGGTTGAGATGGACATTGGAGTGATGTCCAAATACTCCCCCCTCCCCGTTATACTAACCTAATTGTTAGTTCTTCTTATGAGTTTGATAGGTATAATAATGAGATGAAGAAAGAACAATATGCCAGATCCAATAGTTTTAAAGAAAGGCTTCAAACTATTTTGTATTGGGTAACTATAATAGGGGAGAACGTGCTTGACATACATCAATCCAATGAGGCATTAGGAAGGGATATTGCCAAGATAGAGGAAATGGGCAAGGAAACAAATCTTGCAAATACCATTATCTTGCCCATTTCCCAAGATCAAATTGACCAATAAGAGAATTCAAGCTATTATAATAGGCTTGCTATCGAAGAATCCTCAGTGGTTTTCCAACAAACCGAAACAAATAAAGTTGAAGATACCAAAACTGAGGAAATAGTGTTAGAGTCAAAACAAGAAGCCAAGAAAATTTGTTATAATAACTGTAATCTATTTCAGGGTGACGATGTTAATAAGGATGCGAGTCCAGAATTAAGGGATAGACCTTACTCGAACCCTTTTCAACATTATGCTTAGTGGATGTGATGAAAGTCCATCTACCTAAGAAAATAAAGGATCATAGGGAGAAGGAACACCATCTCTACATTTTGGAGTTTGTTATTCCAAAGGATAATGGGAACCCCACATTTGAAGGACAAAGAGCTCAACTTCCGATGTATAACTAGTGGCCTCTTAATGTTCCCACCATTACTCAAGGAGCTAAATAAAAAATTTGATGTGAAGTTGGGTAAAATATTTAAGTCTTCAAAGTAGCGAGATAGAAGCTTTGTCGTCATTCCCTTATCTCTATAACATTTCACCTACGAAGATTTGAGTCTTCTGTCCCTATGCCGTTCAACTTATAGTGAGCGACAATTAGGATGGAGAGTCAAATCTTCTAAGTGGAAGCACAAATGATAGTTGAAGAGGTATCTTTCCACAAAATATGGGAAACAACCCATCATTCCACAAAAGTGACATTCATCCTTTTATTTTTGCATGATATCGTAGATTTTATTTTTGCTCCTGCATAATCTATGAAATTGTGGTGCTATGATGAGTTTTGATTGAAATTGAAAAAGGGAAAGTGTGAAATTATCTTGTGTTGGATTGAACAGGGCAGTGCAGAGTACCTAAAAATTGGTCTCAGTTAATGTGATCATGGCCTGTTAGCCGCAATCGCAGAAGCTGATGGCTCACGATAGCAAAAATCGAACTGTGATTGCGGTCAAAATAGTTTAAGAGACCATCCGACTGCCATTCCTCCCCCACACCATTTTTAAATTATCTCAAATTTCTCTAAGGCTTAATTAGTTCTTGAGTGTTCAATTTGTGCATTTTATTTCATTATCATCTTTTAACTCGATAAGAGATCTGACTCCCTTATTTTGATGTTTCTTTTAAACATAGAACTTGTATTTTTGGAGTAGGCCTAAAATAGTGTTTCTAATGCTAAATCTATGCTTGTATATGGTTATTTTTGTGGGTAGCTATTATAGTTGATGTACACATCTATGGGGAAGTATTGAGTACCCAGATTTTGGTCTAAATAGGATATGATTAGTATTTACATCATGTGTTTGACTGAATGCTCTAATGAAACCATTATTGATTTCTTCACTTGTCAAGAGCACAATTAATCATTAGGGTGTAAGTCTCATGAGCATGATAATCTATTGGTTGATTGGGACTCACTTTGGGTTTAAAATGTATTGCTTTGGTGATGTTATAGAAACTGTTAAAAATGATCTTAGTTATCGTAATCGCGGTCATTAGGACCACAATCATAGTGAATGGTCAGCGATCTCCAAAACTGATACAAGTTTTCAGCCAAGACAAAAAAATTCTTCATTCCCATTTCTTAACACAAAACCCACTATAACATTGCCACATGAGTTTATTTGATTAATCTACATAGTTTTGGTGTGAGAATGCTAATGATGCTCTGGATTATGTTGCTTATAGGTACCCAGCCATAAAATGGGAGACTGTGACCACATCCACTTCTTGGCTCCTGAGTGTCTCAACCTCTACTACTCTGACCTCCCAAGGAATAAACTACTCCTACAAGAGGCATCTGCATGGACTAGATGACTAGCATATTTTGTCCTGAAAAAGAGATCTCTTGGGATTCCACCAAAAGAGGAATCTCTATGATAGACTTCACAGCAGAGGCCAAAATCTGGTAGAACATTATCTGCAACAGAGTTTTACCTTGTACACATATAACTACTACCATAGATTTATGATCTTGGATGGTGGCTTGTATCCTGTTGGGCATTACTATAGATGTGGGCTAGATTGTTCTTGAAGTGTGGAGGTATTTCAAGATTTAGGGTGGTACATTTTTTCCCTTTCCTTCTCTTATTACTAAATTATGCAAAAGGGGCGAAGTAGAGTAGTATCCCATCGATACTTTGGTGAAACCAAACACCCACATATCTCCACTCAAAATATAGGGTGAGGGTGTACCTGGCCAAATGAAAAAGAGAAAGGTCGATTTGGGAATCTTATAGACCATCCACCGCAGGGAAACTAAAGGACATTGGTGTGGACATTAAGGTCATCAAGGAGATAGTTTTAGGATTTCCTCAGGGAAAGGGAGAGCCCTCCACCAAGAGTCACTCATATGTGTCCCGAGCAGAATATGATAAGTATAAGGAGGAGCAGGAGAAGCAGAAGGCCGCAATTTCTAGGCTCGATAGGGAATAAGCATTGTTTGAGTCTCATAGTAATCTTTGGGACTCCCATGAGAAGATTAGGAAAAGGGAGAAGAAGAGGGACATGTTCTTCAACAAAATATGAAGGGGTTAATGGCCTGTGGAAGGTTCTGAAACCCTGCGATAGATTGTCTTCTTCCAGGGTCAAGAGTGATGATGAGGTACCTGGTGAGTGGTCAGATAATGATGTTGGTTGAAATAATGTAGAGTCCACAGGAGAGACAATTTCCTGAGGCTTTTTCAGGGAGCACTCCTATCTCTTATTGTATTACTTATTGCTTATGCAGTGAGCACACTCTTATTCTTTCAGTTTGGGATGCCCCTGGATTTGTGTTGTTTTGATATATTTTTAGATATTTTTGATTTTTTTTGTTGATGTTCTTAATGATCTTTATTTTTATTTCTGGGATTGCTATATTTGGGGTACTCTGATGGCGCCCATATGTCATGGATTAGTCATTTTGTTTTTTATTTTAAATTTTCTTTGTTACTTCAGTTTTATTTCGATCATGGTGATGCTTGACGAGATTTTTCCTATGATAGATTGATTGACGACATTTTTAAAGGAAAAATGTTGTGATTGCATTCTGAGCTATGGATGCAGGTAAAGTTTGAGTACCCATGGCATTGAGGTCACAAATGCAAGGGAAGTCTGAGTACCTGTGGCATTGTGTATTTGGGATTGCACGCATGCCATTGTCAAAGTCTGAGTAACCATATGGCTGGTTTATCATATTGAGCCAAAATGTGAGACAAAGGCTTGGATTATTTCCATGGTTGGAAAATTGTGCATGGTGTAAATACAAAGAAAACACCTCATACATTCATTTTTTTTTTCAAAAATCAAAGGGTGTGGACGTGGGTAACATTGTAACAAAACTTTTTCTCTTTTTGTGACTCCAAATTTTTTGTCTTGTAAATATCGATAGATACTCAATTTTTTGTCTCTAATGTGAAGGTCAATTGAGCCTCCTTGGTGATCCACATACCATGTGCGGTGAGTTTATTTTTCTAAATCTCATGTATACTTGTGTCTTCTAGGACTTGCCCCATTAGTCTCTCAAGGCTAAATTGTGATTGTATTTGTTGAGATGATCTTTGGCCATCTTTGTGACACTAGAATCCCACTTATCATAAAAATCCTACCCATGCATTTATGTTATCTCTAGTCACCCACTTTGAGAACACATTACAAGCCATGATCCATTCAACTTTTATCCCTCTTTTGAACCATACCCTCCTTGAACTTAAAAATGTAACTTGAGTCTAAAAACCTAAGTTCGGGGTGGTGAAGATTGAAGGAAGTAACTTTATCCATAAAGTTGTTAGTAAGTGCCTATATGCTTAAGAATTGAAACAATGAAAATAGGAAGAAAAGACCTAACAAAGAAAACAATTGCATAAAATTTACAAGAAAAAGAACTGAAAGAAAATGGGTGAAATAAGGAAATTAAAGTAGGGAATTTGTTAAAGAAAAGAAGTGGGCCATAGTGAAAGGTGGATTAAATAAGTGTGATGTAGATGTTCAAGGAGGGTATAAGCCATGATTGTTCCTAAATGATATCCCACCCTACCCAAACCTAAATGATATCCCACCCTACCGAACCTATGTTCAAGGAGGGTATAGTGTAGCTAAAGTCAAAATTGAGTCACTTCTAGAGTGTTGGTGATTGTTGCATTGTCTCTCTTTGATGTCTTTTGCATCCTTGACTATTGCTTTTATGTTAAGAAGTGTCAGGAGAATGGCTTTGCCTATGTTTAAAGAGCGACTTGTGGTAGGGACTAAGCTTGAAGTCATTGTGATCATTGGGTAATAGAAGTTAGGCAATACATGGGCATTCTTTCATGGTAAGAGGTAGTGTTGCTTGAGGACAAGAAAAACTTTAAGTCAGGGGTGTTGATAAGTGGTGAATTTACCATTCATTTACACTTATCATTCATGCACATTACCATGTTTTGAACGAATAAGTGAGACATATTTGTAATTAAATGCGCTAATATCTATATTTTATAGGCACATAGGTAATGAGATAAAAACATATGGATGCAAGATGAAAAAGATTAAAAAAAAAATAAATACAGTTTGAAGAATTGCAGCAGAACATAGCCTCAGTTATCATAATCGTGGTCAATCAAGAATTGGTCATCTACCATGATCGCATGGACCCTATCGTGGTCGCAGTAGCCGCGATTGCGGCCAAGCTGATGCGATCGCAACAATGTGGGATTTTGCCCAGGGGCAGATAGGTAATTTTAGTGATCCATTCCTTAATCCCTAAAAGGAGCTCAAACCCTATCTCTTAATTATCATTCTACAATTCACAATTGTTGGAACTTTGTTTTAGTTCTTATTTTCTGTTCTTGGAGCACAAATATTGTTTTAATTTTAGGTGAAGAATACATTGGAGTAATTTCTAAGTGGGGGATTAGAAAACTCCCATTGAAGATTTATTTAAGCTTAAAGTTTGAAGTAACATTCACTTAGTCTTTCATAAATCAAATCAATGGAGATTTTGGGTATTTCTTTACTTAATTATCGTATAAGTAGCTAGTTCTTTCTCTTGAGATTATGTATGAATAGGGTTAAAGTGTGTGTAGGTTGCTACTGTTAGCTTTAATTAACAGTTCATGTTGATGGGTTTTACAAATGCTTGATGATAGATGGAATTTCTTCGTCAAAGCCTCAAATTTCCTAACCCCCACATCATCCTTGACAAAGGGATGTAGGCATCCTTGATCCTTCAACTATCATAGAAAAAGGGGTTGTAGGTGGCATAAGCATTTGTGAACAGTTACTTAGATTGTAGTTGTTCCCTTTTTGACATCTTAGAAAAAAGGATAAATTATGAAATGACTATGTCTTAGGCAGCATCCTAGAAATAGGGATGCCTAAATTGAGGTTTTTTTACCAATAGTTAAGCACACCCACTTAGTATTTAAAAGAATTAGTAGGTGGTAGTTTGGTACTTCATCGAAAGGCTAGTACCAAAAACCCTAGCTGAACCTAAACTCACATGATTTACTAAATGTGAAGTTGATTGCTTGCACCTACGTACTAGCTTCCCCTAGGAATACATAACCCAAGATCCATGCCTAACTGTTTATACTGTAATTATCCGTAGCCCAAATTAATAGTTTAACATCCCATAAAGAAATATTAGTTGTGATACCATTCACCCCCCCCCCCCCCAATTTTTAAATTCTTGTAGTCTAGGTTTAAATTTAATAAATATCCATTGTTTCAAGCTAACTTGATTGCCACTTACATTATTTATCGTTGATTCAACCCCAAATCAAAGTTGGGTAAATATATTGATGATGACCACCTTGCACTTAAATTAATGTGTAAGTTAAGCATTATCATAGCTCACCGTGAAGGTGTAGTCTTGGGGTGACTAATACTAGAAACCACATTTGATGGTGTGGGGGTCTATTTGACCATGTGCTTGGTTCACATATTATATTTTAGAATGGATAGATCCTTGGTGTCTTTAGCCATTCCTTTAAATTATTTAATTCATGCGGTTAATATATACTAGGGCCCTTTCAGTAGGGGTAACTAAACCTATATAGCCCGTGGGTACCTTTAGGACAGAGCAGGCTATATAGTTCTGGATAATGGTTTAAACCCTCACGTTAATGACTTTTTTACCTATCCCAGCATCGTATATATGTATATATTATTGTTATGCACATGGTTTTTACTAGTTTATAGCATTGACCTTATTTTTTCACTTTTCTTGAGTTACATGCCAATGTGACCGTCCCTAGACACTACATCATTTCATGATGTAGGGTCCAAAGGGTTTTCTGTTGCTCTTATGCAGAGTTAGGTGGCTGAGTACTTATGTGGATTTATTGTGAAATGGGGGCTTCCATATTTTGAAAGGCCTGATCATTTTACTAGTTTCATTACTATTCTAGTATTTTGAATTTCCTTTTGGTCATAGTTGGGGTCATATCCCAACTCAGGTGGTATTTTGGTTTTAGAGGCTTTTATGGACCATTATGGGTTGGATTATTCGATTTGACTCTTAGAAATTTTATTTGACTTATTTATCTTTTATTGCTATCTTGATTGGCTTTCGCTATATTATTTTATTATGTTTTTGATGTTAGGATAAGGGGGTGGTCTTCGGCTCACGGTGGGCTTAAGATACTCGTCACGACTAGGCCTTAGTTCGGGTCGAGACATGTACTTTGTGGCTTCCTAATTTTAAGTAGTGTTAATGGTTTTGTACCTTTTATATGAGTTGGTCTTTATAAAATTTTGTATTGAGACTTGTTATATTATATCTTCAGCATATACCTAGTATATTATTGTTTGTGTTAGGTGGGCTTACCTATCACAAGGGTGTGATGGGTGCCAACATAACTTGAGTTTTGGGTTTAGACAAGTTGGTGTTAGATCACTAGATTTATTAATCTCATAAGTACAACCCAGTCTAGTATAGAGACATTTGTTATCTATCTTTGAGAGGTTATAGGACATTAGGAAAACTTTTTTCTTTTTCTTATTATGTTAAATTGATTTTATTATTTATCGAGATTCCTTGTTTCATCTCTCATAGAGGTGAGGAGTTTTACAATTATGGATAAAGAGTAGGAGCCCATCTCATCACATGCGCCTACTAGTTGTGCCAGGATATATGGTCATAGTAAGGGATATGGTAGGGCTAAAGTAGAGGTCTGGCTAGACGTAGAGCATAGCTCAGTCTTAACTAAAGTAGAGTTTTTTGAGGGTGAGTTCAAGATTAAGGCTGATCAGGTTCCAATTAAGGAGGTGGGACCACTTCAGGCTCCACTTAAATTTAGTGCTACTCTAATACTTCAATATACCATTATTTGTTAGGTATGTTAAAGGGTATAACTTAATATGATGGTGTGAACGGTACCCCATAGGGTTCAAAAATTAGAGTGAGGGTTCAAAAACCTATTCCAATTTCTAAGGCCTAGTGAGCTAGCCAGTTGTATTTGAAATAACTAGGTATGATAGTATTCCTTTACCGAGTTTGACCAGTTATATATGATGAGGAGTAGATAAAGTTTGAGAGGTTCAAAATAATGGATCCACGTTAGTTTTGGAGTGGTCAAAGTGAGGATGCTTATGAGTTTTTGGTGAGCTATCAAAGGTTTCAAAGTTCAGCGTTTATAGAGTCCTACAAGATTGAATATACAACTTATCAAATGCGTGACCTTGCCAAGTTGTGATGCCATTCTCATGTTCATTATAGGTTCATAGAATCTATTCCTATGACTCGAGAGCTCTTTGACAAAACTTTTCTAGACCAATTTATTCCTCAAAGCTTAAGGGAGGAGCAGAGCATCAACTTAAGCTTTTGAGTCATAAAGGGATTTCTTTGTATGACTATAAGATCAATAGCTATGCATTTCTCACCATACCTTAATGATTCTTCTAGATGAGACTAAGAGAATTCGTAAATTTGTAAGGGCTTTGACCTTTCAAATTTAAGAGGCAATGTATTAGATAACTCAGACTGGGCTTCTTTTTAAAAAGTTATTGAGGTTATTCACCATTAGGAGTTGAGAAACTTAAGGGTACATGAGGTCCCATACTTTTGGTCTATTTAAATGGTACCTCTTTTAGAGGTAAGAGTTCATTTAAGAGAGGTTCTTATCCTTAATCCAGTTGATTGATTCATGTTGTTATTCAGGCATCTAGGTAGGTATTCTAAATTAGACTCCTCCAGTTTTGGAAAGGTTTCACATATTTTTTCTTAGAAGGTCTTAAGCTATGTTGGCCATTCTGGTGATTTGAGGCTTTCTTAGCATATGGTGGTTCCTAAATCCTTTTATTAGTATGGTAGCATGGGCCATTTTAAGAAGGATTATTCCAGACTCAGGGGTGGTGGTCGATAATAGGATTTTTATTCTTTAGTTAGGGAGCAGCACCGCCTGTTAGGGGTCATGACAGATCTCATATAGGTAGAGGTATGGCACTGGTTGGACGAAAAGGTAATATATGAGTTACTCAGGTAGGTTGTGACAAGGTTCAGTGTTATTCTATTTGAGTTCTTCTGAGGTAGAGTTCTATGATGTCGTTATCATAATTATCATCTTAATTAGCTATCGGCCTGCTTTAGTACTATTTATTCCTGACTATACTTTCTTTTTTTGGTCTACATATTTTGTATAAGGTTTTTATATAATGTGTGAGAATCTTTTTGTGCCTATTTTTATTTCTTCCATGGTGGCCAATTTCTTAATTATAGATTAGGTATATCAATCCTATCATGAATCGTTTGGATTATGATACTTGGGCAAATTTGATTATTATGGATATGTGTATTTTGATGTGATTTTGGGCATATATTGGCTTTTTCCATGTCATTCTATCTTTAATTATCATGCCAAGGTAGTTACTAAGTCATGTCTAGTGAACCGAGGTCAGAATAAAAGGGTACCCAAGGTTCGTACCCCAACAGGGTGATTTTATTCTTTGAATCTTAGCCGATGGTTGAAAAAAAGTCTTTTTTATTTAGCTTATATATGTGACATGATTGACGATATATCTCTTTTGGGGTTGGTGAGGGTGGTTACCGAATTTTAGGATATGTTTCTTACAAATTTTCTGGGTGTTTTGCTTATAGGATATTAATTCTAGAATTAATTCAAAGCGACAAACTAAGCATATATCCATTTCTCCTGATAGAATGGCTCTGACATAGTTGAAGGATCTAAAGGATTAGTTATAAGATTTGTTGAGTAAAAGAATCATTAGACATATTGTTTCTCCTTTGAGTATGCCTTTGTTATTTGTGAAGAGATGAGTTTATGCTAATATGGATTGATTACCACTAGTTGAACAAGGTGAGCATAAAAATTAAGCATTATCTTGCATATTTTGATGACTTGTTTGATTAGTTTTAGGGTGATTTATTATATTGGATGATTGATTTGTGTAACAATTCTCATGGTAATTTTTAGACTTTTATGTGTTTTGACCATTTTACCCCTCCCTATTGCCTTATAACATTTATTAGTTATTGGAGTGGGTGGCAAGGTACCCAAAGTGTTTGGAACAGTTTTATGTTAGTTTTTGGTTTTGAGAAACTTTTAAGTTGATATAACTAACTTTGATCAATATTCTATGATCTTAGCGTCGGATGAGAATTTTGTTAGTTCTATTAGACATGTTGAGTTTAAATTAGTAGCATGGTTGGATCGGGTTTCGATGCCCTATTGTGATTTTGAGTGTTTGGAAAAGAAACTAGTTTTCTTTATTCTGAATGTCAAAATTAGCATTGTAGTGTTAGTAGATTATTTTTGGAAGGTCTCCATGAATTATGACGGTCCAATTAAGAACATTGTACCTTAGTACACTACTGATGCGAGGCTTCTACTATAGTAAGACCTCTTTCTTCATGTTTACGACTCGTCATCGCAATTGTATAGAAAGATATTATTATCCTGCACGATTGTGGTAGTATCCCTGAAAATATAAAGAGGTGAGCTAAGTCTGGGTTGAAGCTGATGCTTCATGAATATGGATGGTCTACTGAGATCATAGTGGTCTTGAATTGATTTCCTGAACAAATATGTAAGGGGTTGTTGCGAAAGCGAGGTATTGTTCACAAAATAAAATAAATACCCCCATTTTGACCGTATAACCCATTCTCACTATTTCAATGTGTTGGAAGCAAATTATTAGGGAAATTTTATCATCATTCAATTAGGTAAGATTCTGAACTTATATTTGATTATTACCCGTTGATTAAATTGTGAAATCATCTCCAAATAACTATTTTTAAACTTTAGATTTTGAATTTTTCTTGGTAAAGTAAAAATTGATATTTTGATTATTTCTAACTCTATTAATTATAGTTTTAATAGAATTTTAGATTTGAGACCCTTAAACTATGGGTAAAGATATTTTATACTAAAATTCTTAATTTTCCCTTCGATTCATGGGGTTGATTATCAGATTGAGTTTTTGGACCTGAACAAACCTATATCAATATGGGTATCATTGGACTCTTATTTGCATATAGAAGCTATTCTTTATTGATTGGGAGTGTTGTAAGGATGCTCAGAAGGAGAAAGCTTTGAGTTGAGTATTTTTGGTTTGCGGTGCTCCCCAAGATAGGTTATGGCTTAACTTTTTCAAATTTTGATGGATAGCGAACTTATCATGTATACCATGCAATGGAGTGGGAGACATCTCATGATTTACATTATTTTGGCTGCTTTTGTTATTGTGATGCCCGTGTGAGGGCTTGTGTGGACCTTATTATTCATTAGAGAGTATATTATTATCATGATTCCCGTTCTAGGGCTTTTGTTGACCTTATCAGTGACTTAATTGATTCTTTTATAAGTGTGATGCTCATGTGGGGGCTTGTAGGAATTTTGTTAATAACTTGTATTAATTCTATCTTTATGTTTCCCGTGTGACGGCTTATATTGTCTTTGGATTGGAATTTTGAGTTTTTTATATCTTAGTGTTGCTCGTATTGGGTCACTATTATGACTTACTGATATTTGAGAGACTTGGATTTATTTATACCATTATTGAGTTGATTATTGTACATTACTGATTTTGTTAAGATATGCATACTTATCTATCTCTTATTTTCATGGAACTTCTACTACTGTTGAACTTGGATTCTTTGTGAAAGAAAATGAATAATTTTATAAAATGACTTGACCAAAGAAAGGGTCGGCAATATCAAATATTGATTATATTTGGGTTGCGAACCCCACAAGTTGTACATTTGGCCATTGCATATATAATTGTGTTGCATTGTATCACACTTCTTTATTTTGGATGATATTGTGCTTTGGTTATCTTTTTACGTGGTGTATACATTATTATTAAGATTTATTCTTATATAATGCAATTGTTATGGCTTAATCTGCTTGAGACTTTTTCATTTGCAGGGCTAACTTTACTTGATTTAGTTGTCTACTATAACTCGATTGGCCTATAACGACTACTGCTTTCATGTGGACATAGTCACTCCTACTTTTTGTACCATTTTGGTGCAAATCCTAGTACGAGTACTATCTGCGGATAGTGATCATGCCTTTTAGTGTTATCAAGGTCGTGTTGCGCTCTCAATTCAAAGCTTGTGTCTACTTTATCTATCCTACTTATATCCTTATTTTATTTCAGATATTGATAATTTATGTACTAATATTTAATGTTGCTTTAGAGTTGCTCTATACTTGTAACACTGCTTCTTGGGATATTAAGGTGTATTTCTAGATATTGAATTGATGTTTATTATTAGTTCAACTTTATTCCAAAGGTTTGAGTTTTATTTTACGATTGAATCTTTCTTTTGATTTATTCCATCTTTGAGTTAGATTTACCAATCAAGGTTGGGCTGGAGTAGGTTCCACCATGGACTTGGTTTTTCTGATAGTGACAAGTTGGTATAAAAGCACTAGGTTCACCAGTCTTATAAGTGTAAGAATAATTTTTTAGTAGAGTCCAACGGATCGATATGTTGATGTCCGTATCTATCTTTAGGAGGCTATGGGATATTCTTAAGAAAGTTCTCCATTTTTATTCCTTATCTTGCATGATTGTTCACACGTGGTATTCTAAACTGGTATTTTGCTCCTTCTACATAGATGTTGCAACAACCTATAATGTTATTACAATGAATTAGAGAGTAAAACCTTCGCTTAGTTCTTCCCTAAACTGAAGATGCGAAGTTTTGGGCTAGCCTAGTTTTAGGCAGATTTTGAGTATGGCACAGTCTAAAAAAATCTTTTAGTTTTTGGAAGGTTCATTTATGGTTTAGAGTGGATATTGTGTTAAATAATGTGTTTAAAAAGTCGTAGAAACTTCTAGTGTGTAAAATTGGTTAGTAAACCTCAGGTTATAACGATTACCATGAAAGGGTCAGTTTTTAATAACAAAAATTAAGAAACACATTATGAGATGGATAGATATAGGAATGAATCTCAAGCTACTAGTTTCGTTTTGTTACAACAGCAGAAGTACCATTATAGCAATGTCATTGTAATGGCAGAAGTGTCTTACAATGACAAACCATTTCGGCCTAGGTATTATTGTAGAGACAAATTCACTAAGGAAAAGACAAAAATGTAGAAAATAGTTTAACTTAAAAGACAAAAACTCATTCCAAGGCTAGGCTAAGGTTATTTTGCACAAAATTAAGGGGTTTCCATCTTTGAGGTAAGGTCCTTTAATCTTCAAACTTGAAATCACTCCCTTAGATTCTTAGGGTAGTAAATACCACGACCTTAGTCAAAATTGGTATTTATCCCCAACTTCATGAATTCATAGAAATTGGTAATGTATAATTGTATTTCAGTTACAATGATCCAAAGGTGTTAGAAAATACTTCTTATGGTTGAATTATTCCTTGTAAGTTTAAATTATGGAGAATTCAAAGATATTAAAGTTAGAAAACCCATAATGATGAAATAGGTCAAGTTCATAGGTTAAAATTAAGGGTCTGGGTTTGTAATGCTTAAAGGTGTAGAATGTTGTGTTGAAACATGTGTATTTATTATTAGCAGATCAAGAATGTGTAATAATTTAAAAAGGGTAAGACTATGGTCAAGTATTGTTTTTGTTAAATAATTAAGGTAGGTTATGGTTTAATGGTAGTTTAGACTTCATTTGGCTCTATGCTTATATGTAAGTTGAATGTTTGTAATTATCTTTCAGGCATTACTTATGATGGTTGGTAGTCATTTTACATCTGATCATTATATTGAGACTATAAATATATATATTGAGATGAGTTTAGGATAAGGTGTCATGCTAACACTGTTATTGGAATGTGTGTCACACTGACACTGGCATATGGATTGATCTCATCTCTTGCAGGTTATAACTGAGGGTCCCTGCTGACCTTATAGGTAATTACTATTACATTTGCACAAAAATTGGCTTGATTATTGTTGATTGAATCTGCCTAAGTGTAAATGATGTGTTGGTATGACTGGAGTATATATATCTATATATATCTATAAAGATACTAGTTGTGATTTCATGAGTTAAAGTTGTTATGACTTTACTTGATTGTCAACTAAATGTAAATTGTTTCTTAATTGTCTTTAACTTGTGTTGAACTTGCTTATTTGTATAGGTATTGGGTTAAGTTAGCCGATAATGCCAACCAATACTTATTTGTTGTACTGATACTACATGCACTCTTCTTTTATTGTGTGCAGAGTGTGTTTTAATGTTTCAGATGAGCCCTCAACTCTAGTTTGTGACTGTTGTATCAATTCATGGGTGAGCACCATGTCCCAGCAGCCATAGGATCATCTTTACTTTATTTATGTCTGTTCTTCAGGGATAGTGATATTTATTTTTATTTAGTATTTTGGTGAATTTTCAGACCTTGTTTTTGGTATTTTTGGAGTTCTTGTACGATGACTATTGGTCCCAGTGATGTAATAGATATGAGATATTTTGTATTTTTAGTTGTTCGTATTGATGACTATTTAAGATAAACTATTTTGTTTATAATGTGTTAGTAGGATAAGGGTGTTGAGATTAGAAAGAAAGTTAATGAGATTTCTTGGTATTCGCTAAAAGTTCAGTTAGATGGTTCTCCTATCGTAGGTTAAAGTGGGATCTAATCATGACCATTTGGGTTGTGACAAGGATTGTAGCGGAGAACTAGGATTGTTGATCTTCTCATACAAGAATAGTAGATTCTTGCCAAATGCCATGGAGACCTTTGTAATTTTCTTCGAGAGGCTACAAGGATTTAGGAAAAATTTTCACTTCTTTCATCCTTCTATGTTAGTACTTAATTCTAATTGGAATATGTAATCCAACTTAGTATCTTATATACTCTAGTCCTGTTTTATAGAAGGTGAACACTCGTTCCCCTATAGCAGCAGCAACAACACTAGCAACAACATCAAAACCAAGGTAGACCTCAAGTTAGGGGTAGTGCAAGAAAAGGCAACACCTGTCAAGTATTGAGTTTGAGAAGTCGGAAGACCAGTTAGGAAGAGATATCTTTCCCCTTCCCCACGACAGTCTTATATAGTCTTAGTGTAGGATGATGAGGTGGTATTTGAGGAGGACAAATTGTAATTCAAGAGAATGTGGTACCAGTATAGGATGGTGCAACTCAAATGCTAATGCATGTAGCATTGATATAGAATGTGTTGGGGGGTTTTGATTAGCTTAGATGGCACTACAATTACTCTTGAAATCCTTAATTTTTAGACTCCATCCTTATAGAATGCCGTTGTTATAGAACCTTAGATAGATGAGCGTTCAGAGATGGGAATGTTCCCCCATCAAGTATTAGGGCGAGTTATTACTGATGATGAGATTGGGCTATATTGTATGTTTATAAAGATGAAACCTTAGTGTTTCAAGGGTTGAGTTAGTTGATGTATTTGAGGTCTTGATTGACTGTCATGAGCGTATATATAAAATAGGCATTGTAGAAAGGTATGGTGTGGAGTTATTTACATTTCAGTTACAGAGAGAGGACAAAAAATAATGAAGTTCTTTTGTTAAATGTAGGGTTAGTTTACCTCCACTTTCTTGGCCATAGTTTCATAATGTGTTCCTTAAGAAGTATGTTCCTTGTACCTTTTAAGATGCAAAAAATGATGAGTTCCTTAAACTTGAGTAGGGTGATATATCCATAGTGGCCTATGATGTCAAATTTCCTATTTTCTCTTATTATGCATTGTAGTTGATTACTTTAAAGGAGGGGATGATCAGATATTTTTTGAAAGGTTTGAAGATGGTCTTTAGGTATTTGCACCACAAGTAGATACATTCGAGAAGACTTTTCGGGAAGAGGCGGATTTTGTAAAAAATGTGGAAAGGATTAAGATGCCAGAAAAGGTGAAGATAGATGACAAGAAGGTTATTTTAGTGGTTCTTATTTGAGGGACCGTGGGTCACATAGTTACTATTCTTGACCATTCTATTCATCTATGCATATGTTTGTAGAGGGCCTATCTTGGAAAAATAGTTTTACACCTTCAACATCTTCAGTCCAATGATTTTCCTTGGACATTAAATTCATGATTATGGATTCCTAAATTTTTATTCACAGGCCAGTTGACTCAGGAACCAACTTTTAGTGCTATAGTTACTGTAGGTTGTAGTAGTGCAGGTTATATTAGTGGTTTTCAGCATGGTGAGGAAGGTGGTCATACTGCAGGGAGCGGTGGTTACCGAACAATCATAGTGGAGGAAAGGTTAGTTGAGGTGACATAAAATTGGTAGAAGCAGTGAGCAGGGTGATGAAAAGCTTATCTTTATGATATTTTTGGTCATTATGATGCTGAAGCTTCTGATGCAGTGATCTCAAGTACTATTCTTGTCTGCGATCATATGGATTCCTTGTTATTTTATTTGGAATCTATTTTATCTTATGCGTATATGAAATTTACATTGGGTTGGGATTTAAAATGTGAATTTCTTGATGCACCTATGTATGTGTCTACACCAGTTAGGGGTTTTGTATGTGTTGATTGGGTTTAATTGACATGTCATGTGCTTTTTATGGGGTATATAACTTTGGTATAGTTCGATATTATTTTAGCAATGAGGTGGTTGTCTTCTCATCATGCTATTCTTAATTGTTATGCTAAGATTGCTATTGTATCTATACCTAGTATGGAGACGTTAGAGTGGGAAGGTACTTTTAAGCCTACTACTTTGAGAATTGTGTTAGCTATTTGTGCTCAAAAGTTAGTTAAATGGGGTTTAGGGAATTCCTAGCTCATCCTTGGAATGATACAATGGCAGTCCTTCCTATTGCTTCAGTTTCAGTAATGCGTGAATTCTTAGAGGTGTTCCCTGATGATCTCCCTGTTATGCCACTTGATAGTGAGTTTGACTACAGTATACACTTAGAGATTGGTACCCACCCTATATCCATCCCTATTTATATGATGTCACCGATAGAGTTAATAGAACTAAAAGACCTTGTTGTAAGAGTTGTTGGGAAAGGGGTTTATTCATCCGAGCATTTCTCCTTAGGGTGCTTGTGTGTTTTTTATAAAGAAAAATGATCATAGTAGACTAATGTGTATATACTACCAACAATTTAACAAGATGACTATTCATAAAAAGTACCATTTGCCTAAGATAGATGACTTAATTTCACTAGTTGTAGGGAGCCAAGAAGTTCTGTAAGATTGATTTAAGGTTGGGTTACTATTAGCTTAAGTTTTGGGCAGAGAACATCCCAAAGACTGCTTTCCAGACTCGTTATGGACCTTATGAGTTCTTGGTTATGTCTTTTGGTTTGACCAATGCCCTAATACCTTTTATGATCTTGATGAATGGAGTATTCAAGCCTTATTTGGATTCGTTTTCTATTGTTTTCATAGATGATATATTGGTTTACTCTAAGAATAAGGAGGAGCATGAAATTTACTTGTGTACAATGTTGGGGTTTCTTAAAGAGAAGAACCTTTATGCTAAGTATTTGAAGTATGAGTTATGGTTGTCTTTAGTGTCATTCTTGGGATATATGGTATCTAAGGATGGGGTTATGGTACACCCACAAAAGGTTGAAGCTTCTTAGTACCAGGCCTCACCGACCGATGTAGGCAATATTAGCTACTTGTAACAACAATACACTTCTTACCTTCTATATGAAGCTGATTTACATCAATATAAGTGGCATGCTATTTGAAATCAATGCTTTTATCAACACATTAGATTTCTTGTCACCGGGCCTTCACATCCCCTAATCTATATGATGTTTTTTCCACCTAAAAAAGACTTCTCAACCCTCAATGGGATGGCTTGAATTTGCTAGTTTGAAAATAGTATATCATTTTGTCTTTTGGTAGTACAAAGTTTCTCATTTTGTGTCACGAACCAAAACTAAGGGTCACGATGGCACTTGTCACAGCAAGCTTTAAAAAGTAAGCCTGTCACACAAACTAATACAAAAGGAAAATAATAACAATAACCCAAAGTAAGGCTTCTAGAACGAAGCCGAACCACAAAATATAATAAAAGTGGAGGAAAATAACTAAAGATATCACACCATAATCCCAAAACTTGGTGTCACAATGTAAGAATTAACAAGTACAACTCAAGCTCAAAATATATAACATATTCAAAACAGGAATAACTCTATCTCAGAATGCAAAATAAAGACATAGTCTAAATAAAGAAAGGTAGTAGTAAACTCTGAAAGCAAGAATCCCACCGCTATGTCGAATAGCTCTAAAGGATAGCCCGACTCAACCACCATGAAGCGCACTCGAACCTGGATCTGCACTGAAAGAGCGTAGTAAGGGTGAGTATAGTCCACTCATACACAGCAGGTATCATGGGCTGACTGAGCAAAGCATAAAATAAAGCATACAAAATACACACTAAGGGTATGTCACCTATAACCAAAAAATGTCCCAAATGATAGTCCACACCATCTCCACTAATAGTTCAATAATATTCACATACACCATAACAATACGAAGGATAAGTAAAAGTTTCTGGTATCACTCATATGAATACGAATAAAGCAATACACCTAGAAAGGATCACATCAAGAAAAATAATACATCATTGAAATGTACAAAGTAAATACAAATGCAATGGAGATAATGTTGATAATGTTAATGATGATGATGATGATGATGATAATGATGGATGAGGTTATCACACAACCTCCATATACACTTACAGCAGTAAAGCTTAATGATGTAGGACCCATGGGGGTTTGTTAATCCATATATAATCAATATCCAATACCAATATCCATAACTTCTCTGTGGCACATCCTTCAGTAGAGAGTTTTCTTAAGATGTCATATTTTCTTTCAGAAAAAGTCAGTGTTTCAAATATTTCCACGATGGTACCAATGTTTCATAAATATATATGATATGAGGATATAATTCTCCCAACTAACTAGTGTGAGAATTTCCATATCCAACCAATATCCCAACCAAATGAGCCAATAATCCACTCAGTATTTCCAACCATCCATGAAATCTAACATAAACCATATGCTAAAAGAGTAGAATACATAAAAATATACCATTGATACTACATTAGGTTTTTTTCATTAGACAAGATAAAACTAATTTCACATACACAAGGCCAACAATATCATATAAGACCACAACAATCACATATAACAATTAATATTTCAAAACCGCCAAATAATATTAATATATAGGTCACCAAATGGGCACAGGCAAATAATATATCCATTTTTATGATTAGTTCCCACACCCTTAACATGGTTTTGTACCAATATTAACTATCTAGCCTAGTCTGAAGAAAGTTAAGCTATAACCTACCTCAAATGCTGAAAACTGGTTCAGAAACCTTTAATCCAAAGCCTTACTCCCCACGAACTCATTCACAATCAACTAAAACACAGAAATATAGAATCTATGAATCAAAAGAAGGCCAACAATACCTATATTGCCTATTTTTGAGTCAGGGTCAAAATGGACTCCTGAAATGGGTTTTCAAAAATAGGGTAAAATCATAATTTTATTTATTTGAAACATGTTCCCCATATTTATAGGAGTCTATAGTTGAAAAATCTAGCAAAAATGAGTTAAAAATGAGGTTCCAATTAAAGAAAACCTATTTTTAAGTTTTACCAGTAAAAGTCCTCGAAATTTATTTTAAACTTAAAAATTAAAGTTGTTTTGAAGATGAAATTGAAAGAAAAGTGAAAATTATAAGATTAGAAACTCACCCAAGTGAAAACGGGTTAAAATTGGGGTTTAAATTGGAGAATTACAATTTTTAGGCCTTATGGACCAAAATCCCCAATTTCTATGTTTTAATTTATGTTAAACAAAAACTACATGATAAAATTCTGAGAAAGTAGATGGAATAGGTGTTACAAAGCTTACCCAAGCTTAAAAGTGAAAGAACTTGTTCGAAATCATGAAACACTAAGCTCCAAGTCTAAAAAATGGTGAAAATAGAGAAACATGGGCATATATAGGACCCAGGCATCACATACACGACCCCTGACCTAAAGACGGGTATTGCAATCGCAACACTAACATCGCATATGCAATACTCACGATTGTGATGAATATATAATGTATGCAACACTTGCACATGACCTACCGAGCCACATATGGGACCATCCACTCGCGGTTGTAGTTGGACCAGCACCAGCTAGAGACTTGGAAAGTCCCAAGTCTCCATAGACCCATCAGGATTCATCCACAACCTTGTGAACACAAAAGAACTATGCTACTATATCAAATTCGATGCTTCAAGATACAATGGCGATACTAGATTTTTGAAACAATGTCGTTTGCACAAAGTTGACCTCCAAAATTGAATTTCATAACTTAACAAACCAAGGTTTGAAATGAGATACAGAATCCATAAAACCACACCAACTATGTTACCAATTTAAAATTGATATGTTGGATCTAGTAGTGCAGTCCGTTTCAGCATCCGACATACAAATTAACAAATAGTGACCGAAGTCAACTATAAGGCTTTTCAAGCCACCAAAGATCATGGTTTCAGATAAATCACACCATAATACATTAGAAACCATGCCAAGTATCCCCACACCCCAAAAATACCACAACACAACCACAGGAAGGGGTAGAGTGGTTAAATCACACAGAAATAAATATTTTACATAAATTATCAATAATTTGATCGTTACATCATTCACCACTACAAATCTAGGTCATCCTAGAACTAAAGGTAAGGGAATACCCGAAGCACTTAAAAATTGGGAATAGTAAGTACACATATCAGACTCGACTTCTCAAGAAGCCTAGTTATAGGTTGATGTCTCCACTGGACCTTAACCACTTAAATATCTCTAGAACGCAATTGTCTAACATCCCTACCTAAGATAGATACATGTTTCTCAATAAAAAACCTCTCATCTAACTGAACTGACTCCCAACTAATTACAAGAGACTTGTTAAAAATATAACAACAAAGCATAAAAACATTCTAAAAAATTTAGGGGCAAAGCAAACTCATAAGCCTTGTCACCAACAGTTTAAAGAATCTCAAATGGCCCAATGTACCTGAGGATAAGCTTGCCCCTGTTCCCAAACCTCATCACACCCTTTATAAGCAAACCTTAAAGGAAAATGCAATTACTAACACTCTAGGCACAATGTCTCCGATCTACATAACACTTTTTCCTTCTTTGAGCCTCTCAAAGTTTATCCTTAATGATCTGAACTATATCCAAGGACTCATGAAGAAAATCTGTACCTCAAGGTATAAACTCAAAAACCTTAAACAAATCAACTAGAGAGCGATAACGCCTACCATATAAGGCCTCCAAAAGATCCATATCAATACTAGAATACTAGTTATTATTATACACAAACTCCACTAAAGCTAGATGTTTCTCCCAGTGACCACCAAAGTCCATCACACAAGTCCACTCTAGCTACCCGTCAGTTTGGGGGTAAAATATTGTACTAAGATCAACTTGAGTACCGACTCTTAAAAAGTTTTCCAAAAGTGAGATATGAACACTGGGCCTCAATTTGAGATGATATATATTGGCACACCATGAAGATGCACAATTTCTTGAATATAGATATGGGCAAACCTCTCAATACTGAAAGAGATCTGAATTAGAATAAAATTGGTAGATTTAGTCAGTAGATCTACGATGATCCAAACATTATAAAAACTATACAAAGAATGAGGTAACCTAGTCATGAAGTCCATAATAATCTGTTCCCACTTCTAATCGGGGATGGGTAACCTCTGAAGTAATCCAATAGGCCTCAAATGCTCAGCATCACCTTCTGGTAATATAGCAATGAGATATAAAATCCATTATATATGTCTCTTCATACCACCCACAAGTAATACTGTCTCAAGTCATGATACATCTTAGTCACTATTGCATGGATGGAATACTTAGAACAATAAGCCTTATAAAAAATCAATCTGTTCCAATCTCTCAGTCTCGGCACACAAATCCAACCTTCAATCCTTAAAATGCCATTTGAATCAAGTGAGGCTTCCTTAGCCTCACCACTCAACACCTTATCTTAAATCAATTTCAATCCCACATCATTAAACTTATGAGCTCAAATCTGATCCATCAATGAAGAGCTAGCCTCCCCGAATGCTAAAACACACTTAGGTGTCAAAATATCAAGCCTAACCATGTGTTTAGCTAAAATACTAAACCTCTAAGGTGAAATACTTTGGGTTTTGATCCTTAGAAATTTCTTGAGTTTTGAACTCACTAGACATCATACGACTAGGGATACTAGTTGTAGTTATGATATGGTTTAGTACGGTCTTAGTAATACCTTAAATAGTATGGTAAGGATAGGTTTATGTCCAAAGTACGAGTGGACAACATACAAGTCATATGTTAGGGTACGAGTTATATAGAGCTTACTCATACGTTAATTCGTGTGTACTTGATCATATTCTATCTAGTGTATAGGTTATAGGGTATTTCTCATACCTTAGGGTAAGATTTGGTATTTCATGGTCATATGTTGACCAATGTGGGGGTCTAAGGTGACGCCTAGGGTATGACTATGGCTACCACTCGTACCCTATAGTATGGATGAGGGGGTGGTCATATCCTCCTATGGGCATTTAATACAACTTAAGTTGGGGGTAATATGGATATTTTCCCTTATAAATCCTTGGGATACCATGGACTAAAACACCTTTTAGGGATACATTTAACCTATTTTCAATCAATCAAACACTCTAAACATTCTCAAAATCTCTCAAGACTCTTGGGTTAAGAAAAAGCTAGGATTTCCTTCAAGGTGGTCAGTTGAGGCTTATATGAGCAATTTCTTATCATCTTCTTCTTAATATAAGGAAAGATAATTCTTTCTCATTGTTAGTTCCAACTAAATACATGTTTTATGAATTTTTTTCCTGGCATAATTATTGTATTGTTTTGAGTTTTCAAATATATGTTGGGGATTTTTCTTATAAATGCTTGGTTATGATTTTTCCATGTTTTAATTATGGATTTATATCTTTTAATGGTAGTGTGGACATTTGGTTATATGGGAATGATTAATTGGTACTTAGTTTTGGTTTTGGGAAACCTATGCCCCCAATGTATTTGATAAAATACATATGAGAATGCTTTTATTATATTGTTGGACTTTTAATGGAGCTATTGCATGGTTTAACTTGGTAATGGAACCCTAAATGATATAAATAGTTTAAATGGTTTGGAATAGTTAAATGGTAAGGTCTTGGTGGTTATGGTTGGTCTAATAAAAAACCTTGTGTGGTATAAGAGAATCCCCAAGAAAACTTAATAACAAAAAACTTGTGGGGTACATGAGATTCCCCCAAGTCAACTTAATAATGTAATCTATGAGTACATCGAAATCCCTTCTTCTTAAAAATGATGGCTAAGGATATTGCTTGTAATCTATAATTGGTATGACGATACTACTACTTATAGCCATGGTTAATAATAAATGGAATGGTATTTTGGTTATATGGTAATGGTCTTCATTGGGCAATAATGGTAGGGTATGATAGCTAATCAGAAGGTATGAGTCCAATGGATGGACACTAGAAACTCATATTTGCTAACATAAGAATTGGTCATGACGACTGTATATGATACTTACAGGGTATATGGGAATCCCTTAAGTTACACTTGTATATATCTATTATGGAGAGAAAAGGGTATTTGGGAATCCCCTACTCCTATAGTATCTTTGATTCGTGCGGCTATATATATCAAGACCCATTCAGGGGGTTACACTGGACCTATATACCCTGTGGGTGGTTCTTGGATGGTTAAGCTATACATACCTAGGTTAATGGTTTTAAATGCATGCTAAACTCGATTCCCATTCCCAGCATGGTTATATATATGTATATATGGTTATGAGTTCACCCACTAACACATCTTTGGGTGGTTGTATCCCTACGTGATGCATAAACTGATGATTTTACTCTTTCTTCTTAGTACTCAAACCCAGGATCAGTTTGGTTGGATTGAAGTGGTGAGCTTCTATAAGCTGGAATGCTACATTTCATATCATGGATGTATTTTCATACTTTGTTCATTTTATAGACATTAGTTTTATCTATGGTTGGGGGCATATCCCAATCAGATATTGTTTTACTTTCGGTTAGAGGCTTTGTGAAACTACTATAGGTGGAAATAGGTAGTGTCAGTAGTGGTATCAACCTTAGTATTGGCATTGGTATTGGGGATAATATAGTTTGACGAAATTTATGATTTTTCTATCCACTTATGTTATGTTATTGACTGAACTTGGTTATTCTTTTGGTTTTGGTACGATTATTGGTTGGGTACTGGATGGGTGACTTGCTTGGGTTGGTCACGGTTATGGGCCTATCCTAGAGTTTGGATTGGTAAATTTATGTTATCTAGTTATATGTTTAGAATTTCTCTAACTCAGAGTATGCATTTGGATAGTCGGGTTGGGTAATGGGGGTGGTCCCAAATCCAGGTTAAACTTGGGATGCCCATTATGACAAGGCCCCAGTTCAGGTTGTGTCAAGTTGGTATTAGAGAATTAGGCTCATGGTCATTGGGATTCCATATATCCGTGTCAAGTTGAGTCTTATTTAAGGATGTGTAGCATGCCACACTTATAAGGGAGAGGCTATGAGGCATTTAGGAAATATTTCTCGTCGTTGTTGTCTATTTTCAAGCTTTGGGTCTGAGCCTTGGAATCTTCTCTAATTCCATTTATTTGATTTTCAGATCATGCCTTAATAATATAAAGCTCATGGAAACTCCTCTGTCGTAACTGGGGATAATATTAACGGGACACATCTACTCAAGGGATCTATACCCGATCTAGGGGTCTAGTTACTGATTTTTTTTAGAGTTTCACCAGTTCCTTCTAGTCCTTCTCAGAATAATGTGATGAATTTAGAGTTTCGTTAGTCAATTCATATGATTGCTGGATTGGTAGCTTCTCAGGCTGAGTATGGTGTATCTGGTGTTGCATCTTCTGGGGCCACAAGGGTTGGCCCATTTATAAAGTTGAATCCTTTAACTTTTACTAGTGTTAAGGTAGAGGAGGTCCTCAGGGTTTTCTGGATGAGATGGGAAATATCTTTAGGGTCATTCAGGCCATGAATGTGGAAGGGGTGAATTTTGGTGCCTACCAGCTAAAGGATGTGGCGTACCAATGCTATAAGGAATTAGATCGGGAAAGGAGTGATGTTGAGGAATCATCCTTATGGGAGACTTTCTCTAATGCTTGTCTGGACCACATCTTTCCCCAGGAGTTGAGAGAAGCAAAGACAAAGGAATTTTTTAACCTTAAATAGGGAAAGATGTCGATCAAGAAGTATTCCTTGAAATTTCACCAGCTATCTAGGTATGCTTCAGATTTGGTGTCTAATATGAGGGCCAAGATGAGAAAGTTTAATTCTGTATTATCTCAAGATTTTATCCTTGAAATAAATACTACATTGTTGATCAAGGACATAGATATTTCTAGGTTGGTTATTCATATGTAATAGGTGAAGGAGGAAAAAATAAAGTAGACTGAGATAGGTAAGAGGAAGGGTAAGAGGTTGAGGGTCTCTCACCAAGGTGGTAGTCAATAACAAAGTGGTCAGGATGGTGGTATGTGACCAAAGAAGAAGTGACGGAGTTCTGGTTCCTTCTCTACAGCTAGTGCTTCTTACTCAAAGTAGTCGGGTGATAGGCGTCAATAGGGATGCGATAAAATTTAGGGCATAGGGTGCTCAATCTTAAGCAAGTGGGGCACATTCAACTTTATCATGTCCTCTTTGTAGGTTTTATGGTCGGTTGCATCGGAGCTTCTATGATTAAAGGAGGTACAGATGCTTTAGATGTGGTCAACTAGGCCATATACTTAGAAATTATCTGATTAGTAAGGTTGTTTTGGGAGCAAACAAGGTTTCAGTTGCTTTTTTATCTGCTCCAGCACCAAAGGATGCTGCTTTTACATCTATTTATTTCTGGTACTGGCATAGGCTAGAATTGGTTATATTCTCTCACTACCTGATAGGAGTCCGAGGCATCACCTGATATTGTGAATGGTATGTTACAACTCTTCTCTCTAGATGTTTATTTCTTACTTAATTTGGGGTCCACTTTCTCTAATGTGACCCCATTTATGGCTGTGTATTTTGGTTTTATCTCGAGGTTATTTTGAATCCTTTTTCTATTTTAACCATGGTAGGTGACTCTGTGGTTGCTAAAGCAAATTTTGATGTCTTTTTGGGATGGATTTGTTACATTTATGCTACGTGTCCTTAGATTATCGGACTAGTAAGGTTGTCTTTAGGTTCCCCGGTGAACCGATTATAGAGTAGGAGGGTGGTTCCCTAGCTCCTAAGGGAGTTTTATATCATATCTTAGAGCTGGAAGGTTAATCTCTAAATGGTGTCTTTATCATTTAGTCTAGGTTAGAGATTTTAATTTGGAGGGTCCTTCTTTACATTGGGTTCTAGTGGTGAATGAGTTTCCTGGGGCCTTTCTAGATGATCTTCCTGGCATTTTGATATTAGGTGTATTTATGCACTTTATGTTTTTATCCTATCTTATTTAGCCTTTTTTTAAGGATATTTAATGTGCTTTATGTGTTAGTGATGATATAAATAAGCATATAAGTGTTTAAGTATGTAATTACGATGTTTAAATGTGTTTTCAAACCAGTTTGGATTCAAATTGATCATTCAGAGACAAAATGAGAAAACTAGTTTAACTAGCTTGAGCTAGGTGTCATTCTAGTCTATCGTAGTGGTTTTTAATGTTTTAAATGAGTTCCTAATGGTTTGAGTGTGTATTTAAGTGAGTAAAAATTTGTTTATAATGTTCAAAGTTCAATTGGATCAAGCCAAGAGTCGAAATAATAAGTTAAAGATCAATGTGGGCAAGCCTAGTCTTAGCTCATGTTTCTAGTTCACCGTTCTTGATATTATGTTGTACATGGTGTATGTTGATGTAGGACTCTTGATGAGTTGATTTTGAGTATATATATAAACAATATAAAAGATGAAAATTCAAGGACAATGACATCACAAGAGCAATGATGGAAGAGGAAAGCACAAGGTGAAGCGTAACGTCAAATGGGCACTTTCTAGAGAGCCCAATGAATTTTCCACAATGAGGACCTCTCTCTGGTGGACTAAAAATTATGGTGTGCTGCTCTCTCCAGTGTACTAATCTACATAATGTGCTTTTCCCTCCAGTAGGCTGGACCAACCAAACACACCCCTTAGTCCATATACGGCCAAAATGCACTACTATAAATAGGATTCCTTTATTTGTTCTATTCACTTTTAGACTTTTAGCCATCTTGGAGAGGGAATTCAGAACACTTCTTTTAGGGTTTATTTCTCTTTACATTAGTTTTTAATGGATTATAACATGTATTCAATAATTTTGATTATAGTTATGTCAATTAGTGGCTAAACTCCCTCTTTCTAGGGTTGAGGCCAAAAACATCATTACTTTTGTTTCAAATTGAGTTTGGTTGAGTTGCTTATCATATTTAGGTGTTTATTTATCCTTGTTTCAACTATTTTAAGGAGTAGCTAACCTTATAATACATATATTATCAAATTTATTATCTCGAGAGAGGGAATAGGAAGATAGAACATAGGGGTAAATAGAGTAGGGTTCTTATTCTTTTATGAGATATGGAATTTGAAGTAGCATCTAGGATTGAGATATACCTAGAATCCCTACTTAGTTTATTGCAGGATGAAATATAAATGTGTTTAGCTTAGTCTCATATCCCTGCTCAATGATGTAGTTGTAGGGCTAAGTTAGATAGGTGATTAGAGGATCAAGAGAGCATGATCATAAAATCAACCCCGTGAATCAACAACCAAGAGAAATAATCTAATGACTGAGGTTAAATAGTATAGTATAATTGTTTGAAGTGCCATAACTATAGATTTTTCTCCATTAATTATCTAAAGTCTTTATTTTTACGCACTGTTTACTTTATTTTTAGTTTATAACTTTCAAACTCTATTGGTTAAATTGCATCAATTGAATCTCGATTGTGAACTAAAATTGAGTAGTTGTTAAAACAAGTCTCCGAGGGATCGATACTTAGCGTCTAAAGGGCTACTTTACTACTTGGTGAGACCACATACACTTGCGTGTGTGGTTGGGCACAACATGTTCCTTCGGATAGGGAGATTGATTGATGGATTGATTTGGTTCTGAACACTCATCTAATATCTATTCCTCCTTATAAAATGGCTTTAACGGAGTCAAAGGAACTTAAGGAGCAACTTAAGGATCTTCTGGATTAGGGTTTCATTCATCCTAGTGTATCGCTATGAGGTACACCTTTTTTATTCATGTATAAGAAGGATGGGTCCCTTCGGATGTGTGTTGACTATCGACAGTTGAAGAAGGTAGTGTTTAAGAACAAATATCCTCTTCCAAGGATAGATGATTTGTTTGATCAGTTTTAAGGTGTCAAATTCTTTTCTATGATAGATCTTTGGTCTGTGTATTATCAGCTTAAGATTAAGGGGTATATATCCCTAAGAAATTTTTCCATACCCGGCATGGGCACTTTGAGTTCTTGGTTATGCCATTTGGTTTGACCAATTCCCCAGCGACATTCAATGATTTGATGAATAGGGTATTCCATTAGTTTCTGGATTTTTTTATCATTGTGTTCACTGATGATATTTTGGTGTATTCTAAGAGTGAGGTGGATTATTACAATCACCTCCTATGGTGTTACCAACCTTGACAGAGCAACAGTTGTATGTCAAATTCTCTAAATATAAGTTTTGATTGTATGTTGTTACTTTTTTGGGTCATATTATTTCTAGCGAGTGGATCATGGTGGATCTACAAAAGGTGGCGATGGCTATGAACTAGCCTATATCAACGACTTCAACTGACATTTGAAGCTTCTTGGGTTTGGCCGAGTATTATAGGAGGTCTATGAAAAGTTTTTAAATGATAGCTGCCCTATTGACTAAGTTGACTCAGAAAAAAGGTAAAGTTCTCTTGGTTGGATGCTTGTGAGGGTAGTTTCAAGAAGCTGAAGGGTAAGCTAACTTTAGTTTTGATTTTGACTTTGCGTGAAGGCTATAAGGGGTTTGTAGTTTACTGTGATGCGTTCTAGGTGGGACTTGGTTGTGTTTTGATGCAGCATGGTAAGGTGATTTCACCTATGCTTCTAGGCAGTTGAAAGTGCATGAGAGGAATTATCAAACTCATGATCTGAAGCTTTTAGTGGTGGTGTTTGCTTTGAAGATCTGGTGGCACTATTTGTATGGATTGCACGTAGATATCTTTTCTGATCATAAGAGTCTACAGTATGTGTTTACTCAGAAAGAGCTTAACCTCTGGTAGAGGAAATAGCTTGAGCTTCTCAAGGACTATGACATGAGTCTTCACTACCATCTAGGTAAGGCAAATATTATTACTAATGCTCTTAGCAGCTTATCCATGGTGAGTTTAGCTCATGTAGAAAAGGAGAAGCGGGAGTTGGTGAAGGATATCCAACTCTTGGCTAATCTTGGAGTTCATCTCTTGGACTCGAAGAATGGTGGTGTGATGGTACAGGAAGTGGTTCAGTCGTCTCTTGGTGTAGATATCAAGGAGAAGCAAATGATAGATCCTGTCTTGATGAGGATCAAGGGTGAGATAGGTGGATAAAAGGTGATGGTATTTGAGATTAGTGGCAATGGTACGTTGAGGTACCAAGGGTGGTTATGTATTTTGGACGTAGATGGGTTACGAGAAAGGGTATTTTCTATGGCACATGAATCGCACTATTTTGTTAACCCTAGTTCAACGAAAATGTAACACTATCTCAAGGAGATGTATTGGTGGAATTGTATGAAAAAGGATGTGGAAGATTTTGTGGCTAAATGTTTAGTGTGTCAACAAGTGAAAGTTAAGCACATAAGGCCTGGAGGCTTATAACATGAGATCGAATTGCCATAATGGAAATAGGAGGTGATCAACATGGATTTTATTACCGGTCTTCCTCGATCTCTAAACAAATTTGATTTGGTTTAGTTCATCGTGGATAAGATGACAAAGTCGGCTCACTTCTTGATAGTGAGGACTAACTGTTCGTCAGAGGATTATGTGAGGTTGTATCTTCATAAGATTGTGAAGCTGCATGGGGTACATAGTTTGATTATCTCTGATTGTGGTATGAATTTTTCATCTAAATATTGGCAGTTATTTCAAAAGGTGTTGGGTACTAAGGTTAGTCTGAGTACTACTTTTCACCAGTAGACGGATAGGAAAGAAGAAATTAGATGGATAGGAAAGCAGAAAGGACTATTCAGATATTAAAGGATATGCTTCGTGTATATGTGATTGATTATGGTGGTAGTTGGGTTGAGCATCTACCCCGATAGAGTTTTCTTACAACAATATCTATCATTCTAGTATTGGCATGACCCCTTTTGAGGCATTGTATATTAGAAGGTGCAAATCTCCTATTGGGTGGTTCAAGCTTGGTGAGGCGAATATGTTTGGACCAGATTTGGTTTATCGGGCTATGGAAAAGGTAAAGGTGATTTGGGATAGGCTTAAGACTAACCAAAGTAGTTAAAAGTCCTATACAAATGTAAGGAGTAAGGACTTGGAGTTTGAAGTTGGAGATACAGTGTTCCTAAAGTTGTTTCCCATGAAGGGAGTAATATGGTTTGGGAAAAAGGGACAGTTCGGTCCTCAATATATTGGTCCTTATATGGTTTTGAGGAGGGTTGGTAATGTAGTGTATGAATTGGAGTTGCCTTTTAGTTTGAGCTCCATTCATCCGGTATTTCATGTCTCTATTTTGAGAAAGATATTAGGTAGTCCTTCATCAGTTGTTCTTTTGGAAGTGTTGTGTATCTCTAATTCTGTCTTATAAGAGATTTTGGTTAGATCTTGGATCGGCAGGTTCGTCGATTGCGGACCAAGGATGTAGCTTTGGTTAACGTTCTATGGCATAACCATAAAGTGGAAGAGGCTACTTGGGAAGCGAAAGAGGGCATGAAATCCAAGTATCCGCATTTGTTTTCTGCTCCAAATATTCGTGCGGAAGGTATGTGCTCTTTATCACATCTTTGTTTTCAAACTTGGTTAAATTAAGATTAATTTTCTTGAATCTTTGTTTTCTAACTTAGTTAAAGGTTGGAATGGTTATGTTGGGGTGTAATTCGCGCTTTTACTACCTTGTCCTCCATTCGGGGATGAATAATCCTAGTGGGCGAGACTGAAACACCCTAGGTTTGGATCCTTAGAAATTTCCTTTATTTTGAACTCACTGGACATCATACGACTAGGGTTAATAGTCGTATGTTATGATACAGTTTAGGAGGGTCTTAGTCGTACCTTAAATAGAGTAGTAGGGATAGGTTTATATCCAAGGTCCAAGTGGACAACACATAAGGCATATGTTAGCGTATGGGTCGTATGGAGCTTACTCGTATGCTAACCAGTGTGTCCTTGATCATATTTTGTCTAGGGTACGGGTTGCAGGATACTTCTTGTACCTTAGGGTACGATTTGGTATTTCATGGTCGTATGTTAACCAGTGTGGGGGTCTACGGTGAGGCCTTGGGTATGAGTAAGGGTACCACCATACCTTAGGGTATGGATGGAGGGGATGGTCGTACCCTCTTACGGGCATTTAATACAGGTTAAGTTGAGGGTAATCTGGACATTTCCTCTTATAACTCCTTGGGACCCCACAACCTAAAACACCTTTTGGGGCTTCATTTAACCTATTTGCAATCAATCAAACACTTCAAACTTTCTCTAAATCTCTCAAGGCTCTTGGGTTATGCAAAGATAGGGTTTCCTTTAAGGAGGTCAATTTAGGCTCATAAGAGTGATTTTTTCTCATCTTCTTCTTAATTTAATGTAAGATACTTCTCCCTCGTTGTTAGTTCCAACCAAAGGCATGTTTTATGAATTATTTTCATGGCCTAATTGTTGTATGGTTTTGGGTTTTCAAATATATGTTGGGGGGGTTTGGTTATAAATGCTTGGTTATGTTTTCCAATGTTATAATTATGGGTTTACATGTTTTAATGGTGGTGTGGACATTTGATTGAATGGGAATGATTAATTGGTACTTGGTTTTGGAAACACTATGCTCCCAATGTGTTTGAAAAAATCCCTATGTGAATTCTTTTACTTTATTTTTGGACTTTTAATGGAACTATTGCATGGTTTAACTTGGTAATAGAACCCTAAAGGGTATAATTAGTTTATATGTTCGGAATTCTTCTGACTCGAGGTATGCATTTAAATGGTCAGGTTGGGTAATGGGGGTGGTCCTCATTCCTGGTTGGACTTAGGATGTCCATTACGACAAGGCCCCAGTTAGGGTTGTGTTAAGAGGCCAATGGCCTCTCCTGGGTCAAAAGATGTGCCAAGCTACCCATGCCAGTTGACGTCCGGCTCAAGGCATCGATAACTACATTAGCCTTTCCTGGATGATAGAGAATACTCAAGTCATAATCCTAAAGCAACTTAAGCCAATGATGCTGCCTCATATTAAGATCTGCTGGGTGAAAAAATACTGAAGGCGACGATGATTCGAGAAAATCTCACAACGAACTCCATACAAGTAGCGCCTTCACAACTTCAAAGCCAAAACAATTGTGTACAACTACAAATCATGGGTAAGGTAATTCTTCTCTTTGGGTTTCAATTGATTACAAGCATACACAATCACCTTACCCTCTTACACTAACACAACAACTAACCCAACACCTGAAGCATAAAAAAAATGGTAAAACCCACTCCCTCCCTGGGAAAAGTCAAGATAGGAGCTGATGTGAAAGAATCCTTGATCTTTTGGAAGCTTGCCTCACAATTATCAAACCATTGAAAAGAGATCTTCTTTTAAGTCAACTTGGGCACTGAGGCTGCAATATATGAAAAACCCTAAACAAAACACAGATAATAACCTGCTAACCCAACAAAACTCAAAACCTCAGACGGAGAAATATCCCTAGAACAATCACAAACTACTACAATCTTGGCTTGATCAACCATAATACCTTATTTAGTCACATCATAAACCAAGAGAGAGACAAACTTCACCGAAACTCACACTTAGAGAACTAAGCATACAACTTCTCATCCCTCAATCTTTGAATCACAATGTGGAAATGATCCTCATGATCGGCCTCACTCTTGGAGTAAAACAAGATATCATCTATAAATACAATAACAAAGGATCCAAGATACGGTCAAATATACGGTTCATCAACTCCATGAATGCAGCTGGGGCATTGGTCAACCCAAAGAACATGACCAAGAACTCATAATGACCATACCGAGTCTAAAAAGCTATCAACGGAATATCCAAATCTCTAATCCTCAACTGGTGATACCCGAATCTCAAATCAATCTTCGAAAATACCAAAGCACCCTGAAGTTGGTCGAAGGAATCATCAGTACGAGGAAGAGGATACTTATTCTTCAGCTTTACCTTATTCAATTGCCGATAATCAATAAACATATGCATAGATCCATCTTTTTTCTTCACAAATAAGATAGGTCACCCTAAGGTGATAAACTAGGTCAGATAAATCCCTCATCCAATAAATCCTATAGTGGATCCTTTAATTTCTTCAGGCCACCTAGGGCCATCCTATAGGGAGGAATAGAAATGGGCTTCTTGCTCAGCTCAACATCAATGGCAAAGTAAATATTATGATCCAAGGGCATACCAAGCAAATCCGTAGGAAACACATCCATAAATTGATGGACTACCTAAACAGTATCGAAAGATGGAGATGAAGCAGCAATAGTATCACGAATATAAGAAAAATAAGACAAACATCCCCTCTTAACTAAATGATGAGCCTGAAGAAAAGAAGTAAATCTCTTTGGACTCGAATGAAGCATACACTTCTAAGCTACTCTTGGCATATTTGGTGAAGCTAAAGTTACAGTCTTAGCATAATAATCTAGGACAACATAGTAAGATCCAACCAGTCCATACCCAAGATGGCATCATAATCTACCATATTCGATACAATCAGATCTACCCAAGTCTCACACCTAGCAAAAGTCACAACACAAGATCGATAATCTTGATCCACCACTAAAGAGTTTTCTAGGGGTTAGATACACAAATATGCATATCAAGAGGTTCACAAACAAAATTAAAACTTTAAGAAAAACATGTAGACAAATTTTAAAAATTGATTTAGGATCAAATAACATAAATATAGATCTAAAACAAATGGGGATGATACCTGTGACAACAAAAGTAGAACCCTCTGTCTCTGGTCTGGAAGGTATAGCATAGCTCTGTCTATGACCACCAATTGGCTGAATAGCTCTCGACCACCACCACGGGCTCCACTAACTCAGCCTCAAACACCTCTGGTAGAACCCTTACTTATCAAAACTAAAATAGGAGTACCTTTAAAAAAATGGTGAGGACGGTCCTTGGCTAAATAGCCAGTTTTATTACACACATAGCAACCTCTACAGGCCTGACTCAGTATAAGAAGGTATGATTGGACCAGGGCAGCAACCAAAACTACTAAACCAAAAGATCCACTGCCTAAATTCTATAAGGCTTCCTACACTGGTCCACCATGATAACCATAGAAACCTCTTGAATCCCTACCTCAAGAAGTTTGGCCCTTAAACTTGCACAAATAGAGCTCTTTCGTAGAACCTCCCTAAGATGCATGAAGAATACCCTCAGTAATCTTAGCATGATCCATAATACTCTAAAATGATGCTTCACACACTACTATCTGAGATATAGCTAGATGAAAGGAAACATCCAACCCTTTTATGAACTTCCAAATCTTCTTAGATTCGGCGGCATAAGAATAACAAAACAAGGAATAAAATCATGCCTAAACTCTATAATAATCATGGATCCCTACTCCAGGCATTCAAACTCATCTCTCATCCGATCCCTCAGACTGTAAGGCATGAACCTCTCTTAAAAGACCTCCGAAAATTGATCTCAAGTCATCTTAGAAGAATT
Organism: Capsicum baccatum var. pendulum; assembly: GCA_030864225.1. NCBI lineage: Eukaryota > Viridiplantae > Streptophyta > Magnoliopsida > Solanales > Solanaceae > Capsicum > Capsicum baccatum. The sequence continues at coordinate 168,950,697 of CM061557.1, read as the reverse complement.
AAGATGTCTGCAACCAATAATTGACCTCCACCAATCTCTAGAAACACCCCTCAACTAATAAGTAGTATACACCACACCATGCGACTCAAGAAAACCTAAGTTATGCAATTTCTTACGATAGTAATCAAGAACTCATAGGCATCCTTTCCTACAACACCACTAAACCTAGAAAGACCCAAACAAGTGAACCTCTTAAACCTATTTTGATTCTCAGAAGACATAACTTCACTTGTAATAAGAGGATTCACGGTGAATTGGGCAGACTGATATCCCATCTGAGGAGGCAACACGATAAAGGCTGAACTCTTAATCTCAAAATGCCATACTCAGAGGCAGGCACTGAAGAAGGAATAATACTTTGAGTCTTTGGAGTACCAAAATTAGAAGTAGGTACTATTGGTGGATCCACAGTCGGGGCTGGAGGAACACCAAGCATATTCAAAGGAGAACCCTCTAAATGGATAAATAAGTGAATCAACAACCCCTGCAAGACTGGGGTAGAATAACTCGAAGGAACCAAAGTAGAACCCACATCTCCAACATGCTCAACACGGAGCTCAAGAAAGAGTCCCCTAGCAATATTCCTTAATGGGCCAGATCTATGTGCCCACCCACCATCTTGTGCCTGTTCATGACTCGCAACCCACCCTCTAGATTGGGCTTTCTTCTTTGATGAAGGCTCAACATCTTTAACTTTATGAGACCTATTCATTACCATATACATAAAAAGAGCAAAATTTGACTTAGAACACAAGGTGTGAAGAAAATCCATATGATCAGGAACAAAATAAAGGAAATTTCTTAAACACATTTTATAGACTCTCATATTTAGATACCAAAATTTATGTACTAATCTATGAGACTTTATTGGATACCTCATTGTTACACTAATGAGACTAACAAACTTGGCTACGTTAATATAAATTTGTCATGACCCAAAACTAAGGGTCATGATGATAATTATCGAGGCAAATATTGGCAAGTAAGCCTATCACACAAACTGTTATAAATGGGAAAATAGTAATAATATCCTAAAGTAAAGCTTCTAGAACAAAGACAAACCACACAATATAATAAAAGCATAGGAACATAACTAAATATATCACACCATAATCCCAAAACCTAACATCACAATGTAAGAACTAACTAGTACAACTCAAGCTCAAAATACATAAGATATCCAAAATAGGAACAACTCTATCTCTAAATCCAAAATAAAGACATCGTCTAAATAAAGAAAGTGTTAGCCTCCTAAGTTTACATTTTAATAATGACAAACTAGTAAATGGACTCTTGTAGGATATTAGAAAACTACTAATAATGAAAGAATGAAGGAAGCAATCAAGGAAGTCGGCTCCAAGAATAGAAGGACATCAAATCATAATCAGCGACATCTAAAAGAATCAATCAAAATAAAAATAAACATAAGGAGAATTCTAGTCCCCAATTTGTGGTAGATCATATCAATCACATCAAAGTAAAAGAAAGAAAAGATCACAAATAAAATTGGAAAAATATCAATCACTAAGACCAAAAGGAATAAAAGATCACAGAAATATCTTATATGGAAGTGAGTAAAAGCCATATATGGACATATCATACAGCTATATTCCTCAATCAAGGAATCAATTCAAATCATTGATTGAGAAGAAATATCTTGGGTTTCCTTATGAAGAGTAGCAGACGAAGACTATAAAATAAGAACACAAAATATAGATAAAGGTTATGCAACTTCAAAGAAGAATCTCAAAGTGTCTTAATCTTAGTCTCACGAAGCTTTGTAACTCTTAGTTTACAATTATTGTATAAAGAGTAGATCGAGTCAACTTTGTAATACAAATTGAAGTTATTTCACAAAATCTGAAGAATAAAATAAGTCTTCAAAACTTGTTTCCCATCATCGTATTCAATCCCAACATTGAATGATCTAAGGAAACATTGAAACCCAAGGGAATTGGAAGTAGGCACCACATTGGTGTTCCAAACCAGGATAAATCATTATGTTTTTTATTTACTTGATTATTTCAAACCTGATTAGTTTTGTGAAATGTACTGATCTGTAGGAGATTCGACTATGAGTAGCCAATAGTCGACTCACAAAAAATTTTCAATACTCCCCCTCATAAATTTCAATTGGTATCAGAGAAGGTATCCCCAATAGTGTTGCTTAACCGCAAGTGAGCAAAGAAAAAATGGAAAATTATAAAATTCCTGATGCTCTTCTTCAGGATAGTCACTCCTTTACAAGACCATCATACTTTAATAGACAACACTACTCTTATTGAAAGAATAGATTTAGAATCTTTGTCCAATCAAATAACTTCCAAGCCTGGTTGTCATCAAGAAGGGTCCAAAGCTTATTCTAGGACTCAAAGAGAAGCAAAAGGACAAAGTCAAAGAATATATCTATATTGACATAGAAGACCTTGAAAGTTTTGAGGTCACCAAGGAATAACAAGAGATAATCCAAAATAATGCATGTGCTATAAGTTTAATTCTTTGTGCAGTTAGTGGAGAAGAATATGACAAGATATTTACTTGTAAGACTACAAAAAAAATATGGTACAAATTATAGGTAACCTATTGAGGAACCACCAAAGTCAAAATATCAAAGATTGCTACTCTGGTCAATGAATATGAGTTGTTCAAAACAGAAGAGAATAAGAATATTAAAACAATGTTTGCAAGATTCAGCAAAATCATATGTGAACTAAAATCATTGGGGATGATCTATCAAGATAGCCTGTAATTCCATAAGCTGGTCTGAAGTCTCCCAAAAATTTTGGAAACAAAGGCTGCTATTCGAGAAGATGGATATCTTCACAACATGACATATGATGAACTATGAGGTGACCTTATCACATATGAATGAAATTATATCAACATGTACTATATGGAGGAAAAAAATAAATCAGTAGCCTTTAACGCTGCTCCAACTGAATAAGAGGACATTCTAGAAGATGCCAATATCAAAGGAATGACCTTCATTAACCGTGGAGTAAGGCATATCATGAGATAGAGACAACAAAGATCCCAAGTAGAAAAAAATAATGACTCCACTAGAAACAATGATCGTTGTTATCACTATAGAAATTTTAGAGCCTGGAGTGATGAAGATGAAACCGAAGAAGAAATAGAAGACATCTATATGTGCTTCATGGAAACAGTTGAATCTAGCAAGGTAAGACTACATGATTGTCATAATTATAATATTATTGAATCCAATTTAGATATTATAACTGACGAGACCTACACGAAGTAACGAACGTATTTTACTTTGGTATTCTCCCACTAGTCATGTTTTTAGGGCGTTTTATAAAAGAACTTTGTGTGTTGAGAAATCTATACATATTGTATTTGATGAATCTAATCACCCTTTATGATTTTAAGTGTTGATGCAGAACAGGTAAGTAATCTATAATCTAGAGAAAATGACAATACAACCTCTGAGACATCACAAGATAAGTTGACTACATCCCCTCCAGTGTCGACTCTCTCAGCAAAAATAGTGAAACAAAGTGTTCCAAGAGAGTGGAAACATGATGCTAGCTATCCAAATGAACTCATCATCTGAAATCTAGAAGATAGAGTGCAAACAAGAGCATCATTGAGAAAACAAGCATCTTTTGCCTTTGTATCCTAAATTAAACCAAAGAAAATTGATGAGGACCTTAAAGATGAATCATGGGTTGAATCTTTAAAGGAATAACTAGACCAGTTTGAATGAAATCAAGTTTGGACCTTAGTTGAAAGACCAAAAAACTACTCAGTTATTGGAACTAGATGGTTCTACAGAAACAAATTGAATGAAGAAGGCGAAGTTATCAGAAATAAAGCCAGACTTGTAGCTCAAGGCTATTACCCACAAGAAGGTATTTATTATGACGAGTTTTTTTCCCCCATGGCTAGGTTAGAGTCAATTCGTATTTTATTAGCTTTTGTTGCCTTCTAATGTTTTAAGCTATATCAAATGGACGTAAAAAGTGCCTTTTAAAATTATTTTATTCATGAAGAATTTTTTGTATAACAACTCCTAGGGTTTTAAAATCTGTTGTATCCAAATCATGCTTTCAAATTATCAAAAGCACTCTACGGCCTCAAACAATCTCCAAAGGCTTGGTATGAGAGTTTGAGTACATTCATACTAAATAACAATTCTCAAAGGAGTTAAACTGATACAAATTTGATCATATAGAAGCTAGATTCAAATCTTCTTACTGTGAAAATTTACATTGATGACATTATTTTTGGTAGTTTTAACATCTCTCTCTATGAAAATTTTTCTAACTTGATGAAAGAAGAATTTGAAATGAGTCTTATGGTTTAGCTCACATTCTTTTTGGGATTACAAATCAAACAAATACCCAAAGGCACTTTCATCAGTCAAGCTAAGTACACAAAGGAACTCATCAAAAAATTCAGTATGGAGAAAGGAAAGGCCTATGGAACTCCAATGAGTCCATCCACAAGCCTTGATTTGGACTCATCTGTATAACAGGTTCCAGTCGATTCCCAAAGAGTCTTATCTGACTGCCATTAAAAGGATAATCCGATACCTTATAGGAACTCAAGACATTAGACTATGGTACCCTTGCTCTTTCTATTTCAACTTAATTAGATATTCAGACATTGATTTTGCAGGTGATAAAAGTGATAGAAACAGCCCCAGTGGAACTTATCAAATTCTTAGAGATGCCCTAATTTCATGGAATAGTAAGAATCAAGCTTCAGTTGCTAGTTCGACAACTGAAGTCAAATACATAGCCGTTAGAAGTTGTGGCACTCAAATTTTATGGATTATGCATCAACTACTTGATTTTACTTTGTATTTTGAATCTATTCCCATAATGTGCGATAAGACAAGTGCTATTAGCCTATCTAAATATACTGTGCATTATTCTAGGGAAAAGCACATTGATATCAAGCATCATTTTATTCGTGATTATGTAGAAAATGGTGATTTTTTGTTAACATTTGTTAATTCCAAAAATCTACTGGCAGATATTTTTACAAAACCTCTGTTAGAAGAAACATTTTGTCACCTTAGAAAAAGACTTGGTATTCTTAGTATTGATGACTTATGAGACTTATTTTTGGACAAAAAAATATATTTTTTATGGTAATTCTCTTAAAATTTGATTTTTAAAAGGGAAGTCATCATTATACTCACTGTTTTTCAGGCCTATTTTGTCACCTCTACACCTTTTTACCTTCCTAACACTCCTTCGACTTCCACCCTTTCACTTCCATCCATTACCTTTTCCCTTGCACCTCTTCGGTTTCCCTCACCTATTTTTCCAATAGTTGTATACTTCCCTCCATTCCTCATTAAGTTCTCTTAACCGTCCTCTTCTTTTTATATCCACCTCTTTTAAAATTCTCATTTCCTCCTCTTCCATGTATAAAACCCATTCAATGGTGACCTTGTCCAAATCTTTTCCCAAATCCCTCCCCGATAACCCTATTCTTCTCTCTGAATCATCTGTTGAATCCTCAATGGACTCTCAGTCAACTTTTATCAAGAGATATTGTCCTAATTCTATTTCATCCCCCTCCACCAAGAAAACTCATCCCAACTCTCTCTATACTCTCTCTCCAGAGGACATGTATAAGTTCTAGACATGCCCTCACAAAGAAACGTTCTCCGCTTTTAAAGGTCACTCCATTGTGCTTGGTCATATTATTAATCTCCATCAATTAAAAGACTCCTTCTCTAATATCAATCACTTATTTGTGTTTCAAGATTTGTCCCTTATCTTTCGTCTCTATGTACTTCTAGTCTATGAGGATCTAGTTTGCATGTTTTATGTGAATCTTCGCCTCTCCCCTAATAGTGTTAAACTCGAGACTCTTGAGCTTGGCACAAGAATCATTGTGAATAAATTTTTGTTCAAGAATACCTTTGATACTATGCTCTCTGGTAAAATCTGTTTTATGAATTATTACTGGCCTGATGATTTGAAGGCCAGCTTTGAAAAAGCCAATAAATTTCTAATAGACGCTGACTCTGCTTTGACCAATTTTGGTACCCTGTCCCTCTATTTCAAGTTTTACATTATGGATCATATAATTGCTACTACACTGATCCCCCAGAAAGGATCTCTCTACAATATTACCATCATGACGTCTTTGTGCTATATTCTTTGGTTAAGAAAATCAAAATCAATTGGGCAACGTGGATCCGCGAATATATGCTTGAAAGTGCAGCTGATGCTCATGCCTCTTCTAGTCTACCATATGGCCTGCTCTTTACTCGGATTATTCAATATTACTCTAGTTATCTGCTTACATACCAGTAGAGGTTATTGCCACCTATGATTTTGACATTTGCAAGTATGGGGTATTTCTTGGTTGAAGAGGAATGGTGCAAGAAGGATTCTTCTCGGGAATGGTTGAAACTTCCTAAGGTAAGATCTGTCTCTAAACCTATGACTCCTGTTTTGAAGAAACTGGAGAAGACTAAGGATTGGTTCAAGGCCATCAAGGAAAATGTTTCACTGCTGCAAGTGTCAACGATGAAACTTCTAGACCTTGAGAAAAACACCAACATAGACATAGGCATGGTTAGATAGGTTGTTGATGTGTCTAAGCAGAAGGGTATAAACTGTTTACTCGAATGTTCACCCAAATGGATTCCCTCAAGAACCAAGTCCACTTCTCCAATGATGATCTAGATATTTTTGTCAAGAACTCCTACTCCTCCTTCAAAAACATTAAAAAATCATATGACACCTTCTGTCATAACATGCATAATATTCTGACCTACTTTGTCAAGAAGCTGTGAACAATGATGACTCTTTTTATTATTATTCAAATGGGGTCCTATCCCTTGTGTTTATGGGTTGTAATATGATTTTTTATACACCATCTGCTATACTATTTTTTCTCTATCTAGTTAATAGATTTTACATATCTGCTACTTGTCTGCTGGTTTGTTTTGCTTTTTTTTTTTAATTTTACCAAGAGGGGTAGAATAATTGGAATATCAGGAAATTAAGAAATGCCTTCCACCAGGGGGAGTAAGTCGACTGATATCAAATAGAAGTTGACTTATACTCAAGAAATGTATACAAGTCAGGGGGAGCAAGCTGACAGAGAGAGAAGTCAACTGATGTTTATACCCATTTGTTATTATCAAAAAGGGGTAGATTGTTAGCCTTATTTGTTTATGTTTTAATAATGACAAACTAATGAATGGATTTTTGCAAGATATTCAAAAACTACTAATGAAAGAAGGATGAAGGAAGCAATTAAGGAAGCCGTCTCTAGGAGTGGAAGGACATCAAATGATGATCCGCGACATCCAAGAGAATCAATCAAAATGAAAACAAATGGAAGGAGAATCCCAGTCCCAAAATCATGGTACATCAGATCAATCACAATAAAGTAAAAAAAAAACTCAAACAAACATAGAAAACCATCAATCACTACATGTCCAAAAGGAATAAAAGATAACAGACATATTTGATATAGATGTGAGTAAAAACCATATATGGATATATCTGATATGGACATATCATACAACTACATTCCTCAATCAAGGAATCAATTCAAATCCTTGATTGAAAAGAAATCACTTGGGTTTACTAATGAAGAGTAGTAGTCGAAGACTATAAAAGAAGAAGACTAAAGATAGATAAAGGTTACGCAACTTCAAAGAAGAATCTCAAAGGGTCTCAATCTTAGTCCCACGAAGCTTGTAACTCTTAGTTTACAATTATTGTATAAACAGTAGGATCAAGTCAACTTTGTAACACAAATTGAACCTGTGTCACAAGATCTGAATAACAAAATTAGTCTTCAGAACATGTTTCCCATCATTGTACTTGAGCCCGACATTAAAAGATCTAAGGAATATTGAAACCCAAGGGGATTGGAAGTAGGCACCACATTGGTGTTCCAAACCAGGATAAATCTCTGTGTCTTTACTTTAAATTTGATTATTTATTAGCTTGATTATTTTTAACCTAATCTATTTTGTGAAGTGTATTGATTTATAGGAAAGTCAACTATGAGAAGCCAATAGTCAACTCACAGAAAATATTCAATTCACCCCCTCTTGAATTTCAGAAAGGTTTGTATACTCTAGAGGCAAGAATCCAACCGGTACCTCAAATAGTTCCAAAGTATTTCTTGAAGTTAACCATCGTGAGGCGCACTCAAACATGGTTCTGCACCAAAAGGGCATAGTAGGGGTGAGTGCAGTCCACTTGTACTCAGTAGGTATCATAGGCCAACTGAGCAAAGCAGAAAATAAAGCATACAAAAAACACACTAAGGGCACATCATCTGCAACAAGAAAATATCCCTAACAACAGCCCGTATAGTCTCCACAAATAGTTTTATAATATTCACATACACCATAACAATACAAAAAAAGTACAAGTATACATCTATCACACATATGAATACAAAGGAAGAAATACACATAGACAGGTCTCACATCAAGAAAAATAATACACAACAAAAATTTACAAATTAAATACAAATGTAATGGAGACAATGATGATAATGCTAATAATGATGATGATGATAATAATGATGATGCCCGAGGTTGTCACACAATCTTTGCATATACCTATGGAGCTAAAGCTTTCTGACGCAGGACCCATGGGGGGTTCGTCAACCCATTTACAACCAATATCCAATAACAATATCCATAACTCTTTTCGATACATCCTTCGATAGAGTTTTTTAGTATGTCACATTTTTTGTCAGAAAAAGCCAGTGATTCTAATATTTCCATGGTGGTACCAATGTTTCATGAATATATATGATATGAGGATGTAATTCTCACAACCAAACAGAATGAGAATTTCCATATCCAGCCAATATACCAACTAAGTGAGCAATAATCTACTCAATATTTCCAACCATCCATGAAATCTACCATGAGACATATGCCAAAAGAGTAATATACATAAAAATATACCATTGATACCACATTCGGCTTTTTTATTAGACAAGATAGAACAAATTTCATGAACACAAGGCCAACAATATCATATAAGACTCCACACAATCACACTTAGCAGTTAATATTTCAAATTTCCAAATAGAACATAGCCCCCAAACGGGCACATCATAATAATATATCAATTTTTTATGATTAGTTCCCACATCCTTTACATGATTTTGTACCAATATTAACTTTCCAACCCAATCTAAAAAAAATTTAAGCCAAAACCTAGCTCAAATATAAAAAACCAGTGCAAAAGCCTTTAATCCAAATCCTAAATCCTCATGAACAAACTCAAAATCAATTAAGAAAAAGAAATATATAATCTATGCATAAAAAAAGGTCAATGATTCCCATATTATCTATTTTTCAGTTGGAGACAAACGGACCGCCGAAAGAGGTTTTCAAAAATAAGGGCAACAACATAATTTTATTTTTTTGAAACATGTTTCCCATATTTATAGGAGTCTACAACTAAAAACCCTAGAAAAAAATAGGTTAAAAATGAGGTTTCAGTTGAAGAAAAACCATGTTTAAGTTTTATCGGCGAAAGTCCTCAAAATTCTTATTAAACTCAAGAATTGAAGTTATTTTGAAGATGAAATTGAAAGAAAAGTGAAAATTACAAGATTATAAATGCACCCAAGTGAAAATGAGTTAAAATCATGGTTTAAATTGGAGAATTATAATTTTTAGGCCTTACAGGCAAAATTCTCCAATTTCTACCTTATAATCTGTGTTTAAACAAGAATTACATGATAAAATTTGGATAAATTTGTTGGAATTGGTGTTATGGAGCTTACATAAGCTTAAAAGTGGAAGAAATTAGTCAGAATTATGAAACCATAAACTTTAAGTTTCAAAAATGGTGAAAAATGGCAAAATATGCATTTATATAGGTCCGGACATCGTATACGCGACCACCGGGTCGCGTACGTGGCATCTAGCCTGAAGGTGAGTATCACAATCATGACACTAACATTGTATACACAAGATTCACGGTCGCAACCAATCTATCACATATGCAACACTTACGCCTAACATGTCGAGTTGCATACGTGACCAGCCACTAATGGGTACGGTTGCACCAGCACCAGCTGGAGACTTGGAAAGTCCCAAGTCTCTACGTACCACTCGAGATTTATCCGAGAACCTTTTTAAGGTAAATAAACTATGTGACCCTATCAAATTTGATGCTCCAGACTCAATTGAGATATCAAATTGTTGAAATAATGTCGTTTTCACAAAGTTGACCTTGAAACTTAATTTCACAATTTTCCAAATCGAGGATCAAAATGAGATATATAATCTATAAAACAACACCAACTATGTTACCAAACTAAAATTGACGTTCTGGATCTATTGGTGTAGTCCATTTTGTCATCCCACGTTCAAATCAACAAATGTTGATCAAAGTCAACTATAAGGCTTTTTAAGCCACCAAAGATTCATACATATCACACTAAAATGCAATAAAAACTATACCAAGCATCCCTATACACTAAAAATACCATAATGTAACCATGAGGAGGGTTAAAATGGTTAAATCACAAAAAATGAATATTTCTCATAAATCATTAAAAATCTGATCATTACATTTTTATATACACATGCTTTAGTGACTCTCTCTAGCCTTAGCACCCGTAACAGTCTTACGGGAACAAGTCTTTACCCAACTAGTAGATTTACATGTTTTTGATAAATTAAGGAACAAATCAAAAAATTATTTTGTTGTTCTAAGCCAATTTTCTTCATAATCATGGAAAGAACTTACAAATCCATTTTGAGATCATAATAAGAACACTTGCCTTAGTGTTTCCTTACCTTTCTACTCCGACCTAAGGGACCAATCCCTTCAGTAGAACGGAGTAAGAGAGAGAAATAAATTAACAAATATTTTATTCATATGAAAAACTTTACAAGAGTGTTAGGTGGAGAATTTGATGTCTTCCAACTAAATACATATTCTTCCTTTTATAGAAGAAGGAATCCTAATATGAAAAAACAAAAATATACAATACATTATATTACGTGGCCCCTTATTTTTTTTTAAAAAACAAACCCTATCCCATTTACTAAAATTATTAAAAACTTATTTGGGACACACTTCTTATAATAGGATGACACTCCTATGTTGTTATAAAGAAATTTTACATCACCATTTATTGAAAATAAGGCTCTCAAGCATGTGGTGGATCCTAATAAGATGAAAAACTAAGTATGTTATTGGCATGTGATATCATGTGCATGTAGGTGGATAAGCAACTTGTAGGTGACTTCCGAACGTCTTTTCAATGGTCTGGTGAAGTAACCCTTCCTATTGGACTAACTTTCTATGTTTCACTCCCTTTCCTATATGAGAACATTAAAACTTATGCTTTTGATGGATTTGGTAACTTCTTGATAATTTTATACGAAGGTTGATATTCCTTTGCTTCTTATCAGCCCTTATCCTAGTGGGGATGGCTACCAGTGTAGTTCTATTTTCTCCATTCTTTTGGCCATATTTCCTTAGGAATGCATCTTTTTTTCTGGAGGATAAATCATTGTGAATCATATTATTCATCTTCTAAGAATAGGACTAATATGGGAAATTTCTACCAGAGGGAAATCTCCGGCTGAGCTTGAACCTTATGGTATGTCATTTCTACTAGATGATGTAGCATGAATACTTTTGCATCATAAGAATCTTTGAAGCATTAAACTTTAATGTTAAAATTAGCAATATCTAATATGTGCTATATAGATAAGTATACATGCGCATTTAAAGAATATTATTATAAAGGAACATATAATATAGAAGAAAGTAAAGAAATAAGAAGATTATATTTTAGTAAATTACCTGAACCATTTAGTTCAAAAATAATAAAGAGTTGCGAGGAAACAAAAATAGTAGATACCCTAGGAGCAAGAATAAAATTTTTACAATAATGATATAGAAATCTATGTGAAAAATATAGAGAAGAAATAAAAATGAAAAAAACATTAATAAGAAATTTAGCATGTTGCAAAGATAAAATAACACCTCAATTTGGATGTGAAAAAAGATATTATAAGAAAAGAAAAAGACATAAGAAATACAAAAAAATCAAAATATAAGTATAAGAAACCAAGAAAAAGATATTATATAAAGAATTATAAACATAAAAGACCATATAGGAAAAAGAAATCTATAAAAGAATGTACTTGTTATAATTGTGGAAAACTAGAACATTTAGCTAGAGATTGTAAATTACCAAAAAAATCCAAAAAATAAACAAATATCAGAAATTAAAATTGAAAATACAGAATATATGCAGATAGATTATATAGATTATGAATTAGAAAGTGAAGATAGTATATATGAAATTTCGGAGAATGAAATATATAATGAAATAGATAGTGAATTAGATAAATCAAATGACTGAAGAAGATATAAAAGTGAACCAAATAACTGAAGAAGATATAAAAATAATAACAAAGGAAGAATATTTAAATGAAGAAGGAACATATCAAAAAATAATATTTTACAGTAATATATCTGACGAAATAAAAGGAAAAGAGTTAGACTTAAGTGTAGAAAAAATATTTAAAATACCAACAATAAAAAATATATTTAGTAGAAAAAAGGAAGAATACTACGTAGTAAGCCATAAAGAACATGTAATATACTGTAGATATGCAAAAGGAAAAGCTAGTATACCACTAGTAACAAAAAGAATAATTAATAAAGAAATAAACGATATAAAAAGTAAAGACCCAATAAAATATGTACACCTTGGAGGAATAGAGATATTAATAAAAGCATGTTTTAAGAAGGAATAGATACACCAATAGAATTATATTTAGCAGATGATAGAATTATAAAACCTATAGAAAAAAGTATAATAACTATCACAAAAGGAAATTTAATATACCAAAAATTTAAATTTATAATAAGTGCGAATTATTCAGTAGCAATAATAGATAAAAATATAAATAAATTATTAGTATTATATTGGAAAATATCAGGAATAGACTAACCCCATGAAGTAAAATATTTACTGCAAGATGTAAAAATCTATATGTATTAACAACAAAACATAAAATAACGAGAAAAAATAAAATTAATAAAATACAAATAGAAAGTCCTTTCGAACAATTTGTAAAAATAATTGATAATAATGATTATAGTTACAAAGAGATAGATATAGAAGAAGATTTAAAAATAATAAATTATAGAATAAGTACAACAAAAAGAATAGCTTATGAAAAACCAGAATCATCAAGCTCATAAAAAAAAACAAGTTATGAAACAACTTGAATAGTTAATTTAAATCAATATTATATAATAGGAACAATAAATGAAAAAGAATATTTAATACTCTTAAACACATAACATGAAGAAAATTATATAGCAAAATATCTAGTAAAAAGTTAAGAAATAAAATCTAATAGTGATATATGCCCAAATCTACCAAGGAGTCTAATAAACATTAAAGATACAGCAGAAAAAATAATAATAGGAGTCAGAAAAATAAAAATAGAATTTGAAATAAAGGAAGAAATGCAAAAAGCAGACATAATATTAGGAATAAAATGGTTAGAACAAGTAAAACCATACAATATAGAACATACACAATTATCTATAACATATCATAAAGAAAGATTATTCATAAGAAGAGTTTTAACATGATATGAAAATATATGTACTTGTAAAAATAATAGTAGAAGGATATTATAATAGGTATTATACACCTATGATAGATACAGGATCAGAAGCAAACTTATGTAGATACAACTGTTTACCAGAAAGTAAATGGGATAAATTAAAAACACCAATAGTAGTCAAAGAATTTAATAATGAAGGAAGCTTAATTACATATAAAGCTAAAAATGTAAAAATACAGATATGGAATAAAATAATAACAATAGAAGAAATCTATAATTATGAACTAACATCAAAAGATATGCTTTTAGGAATGCCATTTTTAGATAAATTATACCCACATATAATAACTAAAACAGATTGGTGGTTTACAACACCATGTAAACAAAATGTAAGGGTAAAAAGAGTTATTAATAAAATAAGAAAGAAAACTGATTGGATAGAAGGAAGTGAAAAAATTACACAAAAGTTAAAAAATATAAAAAAAAAATAGAAGACACAGTAGAACTAGTTGTATTTTCGATAAATAAAAAAAAATAACTATATTTTCAATAGATATGGTAGAACTAATAAAGAAAAAAATTAAGTCAATTATATAGTGAAGATCCATTAAAAGGATGAGGAAAACATAAAACTACTGTAAAAATTGAATTAATAGATAAAAATAACATAATAACTCAAAAATCATTAACATATAATTTTGACGATTTAAAAGAATTTAAAATGCATATAGATGAATTATTAGAAAAACAATATATACAAAAAAGCAATAGTAAACACAATAGTCCAGCATTTATAGTAAATAAACATATTGAACAAAAAAGAGGAAAAGGTAGAATGGTTATTGATTATAGAAACCTAAATGCAAAAACTATGACATATAATTATCTAATACTAAATAAGATTTTAAAAATAAGAAAAATATAAGGATATAATTATTTTAGTAAATTTGATTGTAAATTAGGATTTTACCACTTAAATTTAGATGAAACTTCTAAGGAATTAACCGCATTTACGGTACCACAAGGATTTTATAAATGGAACGTATTACCATTTGGCACCAGGTAGATATCAACATTTTATGGATAGTTATTTTAAACAATTACGTAATTTTATAGTATACATAGATGATATACTACTATATACAAAAACTAAAGAGGAACATTTAAAATTATTAGAACAATTTACAGATATAATAGAAAAATCGGGAATAAGTTTAAGTGAAAAGAAATCCAAAATTATGAAAAACTCGACAGAGTTTTTAGGAATACAAATAGATAAAAGTGGAGTAAAAATGAAACAACATATAGTACAAAAAATAATAAATTCAAAAGAAGAATTAGATACAAAAAAGAAATTACAATCATTTTTAGGAATAGTAAACCAAGTAAGAGAATATATACAAAAATTAGCAGAAAACCTAAAGCCTTTACAGAAAAAAATTTAAAAAGGATATAGAATATAATTACAACGAAGAAGATAAAAAAACACGTTCAGAAAATAAAAATACTTTGTAAAGAGTTACCAAAATTACAATTTCCAGACGAAAATAAAGAATTTATATATATAGTAGAAGCAGATACTAGTGAATATAGTTATGGAGGAGTACTTAAATATAGATATGAAGAAGAAAAATTAGAACATCATTGTAGATACTATTCAGGTGCGTTTAGTGAAACATAAATAAAATGGGAAATAAATAGAAAAGAATTATGTTCATTATATAAATATTTATTAGCATTTGAGCCATATATTGTATATAAAAAATTTATTTTACGAACAAATAATACACATGTACGTTGGTGGTTAACAAAGAAAATACAAAATTCAGTTACAACGAAAGAAATTCGGAGACTAGTATTGAATATATTAAATTTTACATTTACAATTGAAGTAATTAGTACTAACAAAAATGTTATTGCAGATTACATATCAAGACAAAGCTACACAGACTGATATAATAGAAGATGATGCTTTAGAAAAAATACTCAAAAACCTAACTACACTTTCAATGAAAGTGGACAGTATGGGTAATGAAATAGAAAAGCTAAAGACTAATGAAGTTAAACTGAAGTCTAAAGCTATGAATCAGTTAACTCAGTAGTGTGTAGAGCTATGTCGATCGGAAGACATTAAAATTCCAGAGCTAAAAGGAGACATTAGGACACTCCATAAAACTCAAACCGTTTATCAATTTAGAATTGCCGGTACAAGCAAAGGAGTTAGTGGACAAAGTTTTCAGAACAAGAACATGAATAAGATATTTGAAAAACCATTTATATCAAACATACAAAGAGTCCCCTTGTACATACCCCCATAAATTACCACATATCGAGATGGTTTGAACCAAGATAAAAAAGTTTATAACCATATAGCCTGAGGATATATAGAAAATATCTACGAAGTACAAACTTTTCTAAACCTTAACCCCAGAGCTACAAATATCCAAGAATCAAACACAAACTATATAACCCAAAAATTGTAAGGTTACAACAAGCTAATCGCACTACCTAAAACCAACCCAAGCTTAATAAAAATATGTTTTGACTATAGATTATTAAATATCATATATACCCAAGATGGTGAAGAACTAACAGCTATAGAAGAATTACATAAAGTATTCACCACCTATAAAAGAGTGACCACAGGAAATCTATTTTATATAAAGTTTTATAGTGCACCAGCAGAGATATTGTACGACAAAATCAAACCAGTTATACAAGTTGTAAAAATAAGATTAACCAGAGATGTAATTATACCGAAAGATATTGCGCAGCAGCCAGAGATACCCAAAATTGAGATACCTGATTGTTACACAAATAAACGAGTTATTGGAATAGCTATAATTATTCAAGAATTAGTAAATAATTATATCATTGGAAACCTAATATTGAGCTATTATTCAAGAGATCATCAAATAATTTATTCAAATTCAAGAGAACTATGACAAACAGATATGGAAGATGTTAGACAATGGATAATGACGTTACTTAACCCAAAAAAATAATCTACTGCAAGAGCAATCAGGAAAGGATTTATTTCAGATGGATTATTAACAAGATATTGCAAGATAATTGGACACAAATATCCAGACCATCAATGTTTGAGATGTAATGGAGGAGATAATATATCCCATAAGTCAAGCTAGAATAAAACAAAAAACCAACCAAGAAGATAAGGACGCCAGCTAGAAGATAAAAATCAATGAAGCAATAATAGAAAGACAATGAGACAAAAATATTAAAGGAAGAAAGCGACATATAGAGAAAAAACTAACTTTGTGAAAAATAAGATACGTGAATCATGTAAAAATTTAATAGCTTTACTATTTCTAGGGTATACTTTTTGACTTTTCTTTTATTCATTCATTAGCTTTTAGCACTTCCCGTTATTGGCTTTTTTAGGACAAATATATATAGGAAACGTGTAAAGTTATATTAGGACAGGTGTAAATTAAAATAGTATATGAGTTTTCATTCTTAGGTTATAAATAGCAGAGCATTTGCTTAGTTAGAGGCAAGACATTCATGTGTTGAAAGCAAGCCTCCTCCTTTGTAAATAAACTTTTGAATATTTAATAAAAAATATATATATTTCCAAGAAAAAGCTATGGATAAATAAAGCCCAAAATTATCAAACCTACCAGAACAGGTATATTTATTTATGATTATGAATAGCTAAATTCATAAATTCCTGACAATCATGATATGATAAAACAATTTCATGTTAGTTACTTTATAGTAGAATTATTCAAAAAATAGCATGTTAAGATGTTTATTAGCAAAGTGGAAAGGGAGAAAAATCCCTAAGGACTATGGCATCCTAAAGGTGAAACCGGTGAGGCAAGAAAGCTGTGATAGGGAGTAGCCAAAGTAGAGGCGCTGTTTAAGGAAAAAGTATCCAGATTACATGCTAATAGTGACCAAAGAATATGTTATTTAAGAATAATCTACAATATAGTAATCTAAAATGATCATATTTTGTTATGTGTATGATTGAGGGGAATATTTTGAAAATAGCATCATATGAAAAAACATGACTACCTATTTATCTGATGGAATAATAGATAAATTTAAAATACTTGTTTTGTATGTACTTAAAGATATAGAAATAATAGATATAAGAAAAATTATATACGAAGAGGTATTTTATTTTAATGAAGATTTATTAAGTTCTATAGAAAACTTACACCTATATAATGAAAGATACTGCTCATATTTAGATAGTTATTACTTAGATGGATATTATAAAGATTAGAAATGTTATAATATATTAGAAAAATAGAGAAAACTAAAGTAACCTATATGAAGAAATTAATTATTGAAACCGACTCAAAGAAATAATGAAAAATCTAAAAGAAAAATTAAAATGGATAAAAGAAACCTTAGAAAATTTAGAACAAAGTACAGATAATAGTTTATATAACATAAAAACTCATTAGGAGAAGAAGAAGAGAGATAATTAATAGTACTAATAACCTTAATTCAGATATAAATTATAGTACAATAAGAATAAAATATTACACAAAAATCGGTAAACAACAACTACTTTAGAATAAAATGATAGACTATGAGTATTTAAAATATTGGAGACAAGATATGGAAGAAATAAGATTAACAGAAATACTTATAAAAGAAAATTTAATTGAATATTTTAGAGCAAAAGATATAGAATATTTAGAATACCTTCAAAATAATATACAAAAATTACAAAGACTATGAGAAAAAACTAAAGAATATTATAGTAAAACATTTAATCAAATACCATCTAATTATCACCCTAGATATGAGCATTAATAAAATTAAAATAAATACAATAAAAATAAAAATGATTAGAGAAGTTAAGAAATATCCACACACAAACAAAAATAGATCTATTAGAGCTATAATAAATCTATTTAAGTTACCCGATTTATCCGTACCCCTACAATTGGTTGTCACACTTAAACTCCATAAGGATAAGGTGCGGGTGCCACAAGTACCAAAAAACCATAGGTGTTCTTATGGAAGTCATTGGCTAGCTCTACGAATACATGGCAAAAAGGATATTTTGTACGTACTCTAAAAGGGTTCAGGATAGATCCTAATTTTTTTGAAGTATTATAGATCATTCAAAGTTCTCCTTTATATAAGGATGGAGGGATTGAAAGGGTCCATGTATTTCGTGAACAACTCTAGAGGTAGTCTGCCATTTTGAAAGAGAGTATCTATGACGTGTTGAACATACAAATCAAACTTGATGGCTTTTTTATGGTTTGGTAGGAATAATATTTTTATACACTTGATATTCGGTATAGATCACTTGCATAGATAGCACCTAATTTTTCATAGACATCCAAAAAAAGAGAGTGTCCTCTATTGGTTCCTTCTCCAGTGAGAAGACCAATTCAAGATCATTGTTTTTGCTGAGATAGATACCTTTGTGATCTTATATTTCCTCAGGGATCTAGATTAAGTATTTTAACTTCTTGGTATCAAGATAATTTCTCACAATGTGCCTAGGCATTTTGTAAAAGAAGCATCCATTATTCTTCTTGTAAGTGGTCAGATTCTTTTGCTTGAAGTACCTTGTTCACCTGGTCATCTTGAACCTAATGTGTAGAGGTATGGGGAGTTTGAACCTCCTAAACTACAACTATCTCTTTGATATTTTCTGGTGGCTCAAATAAAGGTTGTTGGATTTAATGACAAGATGGTTTATTTTACATGCTCTATCAAGGGCTGAATTGTTCTGAACGATTTTTTTCAGTATAGATTATTTTTGCAGATACTTGTAAGGGCCTAAAAGATTTCCTACTTGATGTATCCCACTTGTGGGATAGTGATCAGTTTGAAATTTTCCTCTACAATCATCATTGTATGACGTGCTAGAATATTCAACAGTGATAACAAATAGGTTTATTTCAAGTTGGGATCCTGCCTAGATCAAAGTAGTTCTTGTCTATCTTTTTGAAATGGATATTAATGACATATTTTTTAAAGTACATGCAATTTATCTTAAAGAGGTGACTTCATAACTTCTCCTGTCTTTTTCTTGTATCTTCATAGCAGACCTTTTGTAAGACTGTGATATCAAAAGCAAAGACTTGGGATATGAGGTAGATATTCTTATCGACAATACCAAGTACATTCCAACAATCTCTGATAATTCTAGAGAACCTGAAAGTGAACTATGATAGGATTATGTAGTTTTCTCATTGAACCATGTTTTTTATTTCTATCTAATTGTAGAAAACTTTTAACCTTTTGGGCCAGGATAAAACGTTTATATAATTGAGGGTGAAGGTATGGAATCTAGTTCCACTAATTTTCTTTATAGATATTGACTCTGACCTCTTTTTTGGGATTTGATCATCCGTCATCATGTCTTGTTCATTGACTACTTCCGAGACTTTTAGTTCTTTGTATTTATTCATGAACATAGGTGGATAGTATTTTTCAAGGGATTTGATTGAGGATTTAGTAGTTTTCTCAACAACAACAACAACAACAAACCCAATATATTTCCACATAGTGGGGTCTGGGGAGGGTAAAATGAACGCAGTCCATACCACTACCCCGAAGGAGTAGAGAGGCTATTTCCGATAGACCCCCGGCTCAACACAAAGTAGTTTTCTCAACAAACTTTTGATAATCACCCGAGGAATCTTTGTTGTCTTTCATGTATCCCTCAACTAGAAATTTATCACTCATTTTCGAATATTTATCCATAGGGTCGCTATCGGATGAGTATTTTTTTGCTCTTCCTTTGGAGTATCATCAGAGTTAAGGACATAGAAATTATCACTGGATTTAAAAATTCTTCTGTAGAATCATTATTTTCTAGACTTGGAGGAATCAAATCTAGGATACTGTCATCTTCTAGGACATAAAGATTTAGGACAACTTGATCATAAATGATCGAGTGGTTATCTAAAAATCTATATAGAAATAACCATTTTTCACTGAGAAGACATTGTTTAAAAAACATCCAATATTCATCTAGTGGTTCTTCATCTTAGATCTCTAATTCATCATCAATAATTATAGGACCTAGAATTGAGAAGACACCGTCATTCTTTGAAGTAGAATAACTTAAGACCATCAAGGTTTCTGATTCTACATTAGTTGAACCTACACAAAAATCATTCTTTCTTTTTGACTGGTTTTATGTCATATTAACTTTCCTTTAAGCTGTACTAGCATGTTTTCTTTCCCATATGAGTTTGCAATGCCAAACTCTTATTCATTTCTTAGTGCTACAGGGTAAGGAGTATTATAAGACTAGATTTTTTGGTAATATTTATGAATTTCTATATGATTTGACCATTTAACCTCTCCCATGGTTAATTTATGATATTTTTAGGTATGAAAATAATTGACATGATCTTTAATGTATTTCAGTGTGATTTCTGTAAGTTTGGGGCATTTGGAGGTAAAGAAGGTTTTATAATTGATTTCGATCAACATTTATTCTTCTATTTATCAGATGACAAAATAGACTATGCTAGTAGGTCCAGAACATCGATTTTAGGTTGGTAACATGGTTGGTGTGGTTTTACATCTTTGGTATCCCACTTCGCCCCTCAGTTTGAAAAGTTCTAAAATTGAGTATTGGGGGTCAATTTTGTGAAAACAACATTTTCTTTAGACGTTTGATATTGCCATTCAGTTCAAAATTTCAAATTTGATCGGCTAGTATAGTTTAATTCCTTTCATGAGATTCCAAATAAATCTCGAGGGGTCTACGAAGACTTACAAATTTTTTCAAATTCAGCTGATGCACAAACCTGCTGGTGCAGCCGCTAAAGCACCATTTCAGCTGCTTTAGTGGCCGACTTTAGTTGGGAAAAGGTGCTTTAGCGGTGCCTTGTCCACTTTAATGGAGGCCGCTAAAGCGACCCTTTTCGTTTTAGAGGACTGGCCTACTTTTTAGCGATGATTGCTAAAATGACCATTTGACTGCTTTAACAGGCAACACTGGTACTTGTATAAAAAAAATATCTTGATTTTTCCTTCATTTTTTATATTTAGAGATTTGGGATTTAGAGTTTTTGGGTGATTTCTTCCATTTTCAAGATTGGATAAGCTCCAAATTCCAATTTCAATTATTTTTCTTTGATTCTTGTTATCTAAAACTCGTTAAATCATGATTTCAAAAGTAAAATTTAAAGATTTTTGCATGGAAGGCCTAAATTAGTATTTATTTTCTTTAAATCCCAATCTCAACCTATTTTTACTTGGGTTTTTCTTCTACGGTTTCTTTTAATCATGGGTAATATATTTTGAACTAAAATTTTAATTTTTCCTTCTTTTTTGAAAATCCATTTTGGGGGTCCGTCTTGACCTCACCTCAAAAATAGGCAATTTGGGTGTCATTTTATTCCTTTTGGCACGTAGATTTTATATTTGTATGTTTTAGTTGATTTTGAGTTCATTCGTGAGGGAAACACTTAGTAATTAGATATTTTTGGATCAAGATTCCACCCTTCGAGGTAGGTTATGGCTTAACTTTCTTTAGAATATGATGGATAGTTAATAATAAAATAAAATATGTTATGGGTGTGGGAACGAATCATGTAAATGAATTTATTACTATTTTGTGCCCATTAGGGGGGCTATGCGATTATTATTTGGTGGTTTTGAGACGTTGATTACTAGGTGTTATCTTGTGAGGTCTTATGTAATGTTATTCACCAAGTATTTATATAATTTTTTGTTTTATTCTTGGCGGAAATTGTCTAAGTTGGGATTTATATGGTATCAAATTGCTTACTCTATTGGTTTATGGATTATGTTGGATCATGGATGGATGACATTTTGAGTGGATTTTTGTATCACATGGTTGGTATATTAGCTGGACTTGGAAAGTCTCATTCTGGTTAGTTGTGAGAATTACATCCTCATATCATATACATTCATGAAATATTGGCACCACAGTGGAAATACTAGCTTTTCTAACAAAAAATGTGATATCTTTCAAAACCCTCTGCTGACGTATGTTTCAAAGAGGATTTATGGATATTGGATTGGTATTAGTCATTGGATTATATCTGGGTTGTGAACCTCTCTTTAGTCCTATCTCAAGAGCACAACTCGGTATGTGTATGTGGAGGTTGTATGATAACCTCAGACATATGACATCATTATTATCTATATCATCATCATCATCTTCATTGTATTTCATACTTTGTGTACATTGTATGTTGTATTTGTGTGTTTGATTTAATGTCTATCTTATTGTGTTTACGTCTTAACTTATATTTGGTTATGTGTATACTTTTTAACTATTAGTAGAGATGATGTGGACTATTGTTTGGGATATTTTCTGACTACAGGTAACGTGCCCATAGTGTGTATTTTATACATATTATTTTCTACTTTGCTTAATCGGTCTATGATACCTACTGATTACAAGTGAACAATATTCACCCCTACAATGTACTTTTGGTGCTGATCTAGGTATGAGTACATTGCACAATAGCTTATTTTGAGCGGTGGTTGGAGTATTTTTGAGGTAGCGGTCGACCTATGCTTTTGGAATTGAGCTACTAACTCCATTTTTTTAACTTATGTCTTTTTTTGTAGTCATAGACAGATTACGTTCCTTTTTGAACCATCAACTGTATATTTTGACTTTGAGTTGTAATTACTTGGTTCTTACACCGCGACACTAGATTTTAGGGTGATTTATGGTATCATTGTTATGTATTTTCCTACTATTATTGCATATCTATGGTTTGACTTTATTCTTGAAGCCTTACTTTTTTTTTGGTATTGTTTTCTCATCTCATATTAGTTTGGGTGATAGGTTTACTTGTCAAGGCTTTCTGTGGAAAGTGCCATCATGCCTCATAGTTTTTGGGTCGTGACAAGTTTGAATCAGAGCAGCTAAGTTCATTGGTCTATTTAGTGTAAAAACATGATGTCTAATAGATATTCGCGGATTGGTATGTATTCATCTATATTTATCTTCGAGATCTATAAGATATCTTTAGAAAACTTCCTTATTTTGTTCCTTATCGTGCGAATCTTTTATACCTTGTGTTCTAAATTATATTTCACCTTTTTCTACGTAGATGATGAGGACTTGATCCTATGAGGCTAGAGATGCAAAGCCATCATTCGAGGAAAGAGCCTAGTCTAGAGAGCTAGTTATGGGTTGTGGATAGGCCCGACGTAGACGACGGGTATGAGGATATGCCATATATTGAGGTAGTACTAGAGGGATTTCCCTTTAGCCTCAAGTTGAGCATGCTAGAGATATGGGGCCTACTTAGGCCCTACAAAGTTCTTCTATCCCAGTCTTGAAGGGGTTATTGATTTGCTTTCTGACTCGTTTAGAGGGTGGCCCTTTGAGTACACCTGGTGTTCCTCCAACTTTGAGTATTATATCCCCATCTATTCCAGAGTCTGCCTATTGTAGTCCTCTAATTTTAAGTGTGGTCCCTCAAGTGGTACTGTTATCTGCTTATGGTACTCTATGGAATGTGAGTTTTTTCCTTCTTCTGTGATGATATTTAAATATGGTATTTTGAGTTCAGGGTTTCAACATTCATCTATGTACCCCCTTAGGTGGGATATCAGCCAACTAAATTTATTATGTTTCTTATTATTATGAGTATAATTATGTAATCTGAGGGTCAGAAGAGGTTTAAGATATTCACTTATTTTGGTCCACCTAAATTTTATGCTGTGGGCGATGATACGTATGAGTTCTTGATTGATTGTAGGGAGAAGTTGTATAATCTAAAATTACTAGAGTCGCATGGGGTTGCTTATACTACTTATCAGTTGAGAAATGAAACCAGGGATTAGTGGATTCACTTATTAGTTGCAGACCTCTTAGTTCTATGGAGATGACCTAGGATTAGTTTGCTGAGGCCTTTTTCGACCAGCCTATCCCTTATAGTTATAGGTATTAGATAAGATATAATTTTGATCCTTGGATTACGGATCCATGATTATTGTAGATTATGAGGGATATTTCCATGCCTTGTTTAGATATTTTTATGCCAGTATTGCTATTGTGTTTGAGAAGATTTAGAAGTTTATGAAAGGGTTGGATGTTTTACTTTAGCTTGCTATTTCCCAGATGGCAGGGTCAGGGGCCTTATTTCACAGTATAGTGGATCATGCTAAGATGACTGAGTCTATTCTTCAAAAATCTCAGGGAGTGGCCAATAGGGTGCGCTAATAGGGAAAGTTTAGAGGTCATACTCCTTAAGGTAGATATTTTAGAGGTTTTTTTGGGTATCATGGCAGACTTATGTAGGATCTTTGTAGGGTGAAAGTGGTGGGTTTTCTAATTCAGCTACTTTGGGTGGTCGTTCTAACTCAGCTCAACCTCCCCCTACTGAGTTGGGCTACAGAGGTTGCTTTGTATGTGATGAGGTAAGCCATTTTTCCACATATTGTCCCTACTATATTTTTAAGCCTACATATATATTAGTGAAAAGAGGTAGTGGTTCTACTAATAGTATACGAGGAAAAAATAGTGGTGCCCATGGTGGTAGTTGTGGGGCCACTCAGTCAAGTGGTGGACACAGACATTGCTATGTTGTACTTGCTAGGCTTGAGATAGAGGCTTCTGATGTGGTTATCATTGTATTATCCCTATTTGTTTTTTATCTACATTTGTGTTATTTGATCTGGGGTCGACTTTCTCCATGTGTATTTATATTTTTCTTTGGGTATAATTCTACTAGTGATCCTATTTCCATGTTTATTTATGTATCTACCCTAGTAGGAGACTCTTAGTGGTGGACTGGGTGCATCGATCCTATGTTGTGACTTTCTTGCGCTGTGAGACTTAGGTTGATCAATCAACTTAGATATGGTAGATTTTGATGTCATCTTGGGTATGAATTTGTTAGCTCCTTATCATGCTATCCTAACTGCTATGCTAAGACCGTAACTTTAGCTCCGTTATGTATGCTAAGGATAACTTGGAAGGGTGCACTTATTTTGGGTCCTAAGAGAGTTATATCCTTTATGCAGGCTCATCATTTGATATAAAGAGGGTGTTTGTCTTATTTAGCCCATATTAGTGATAATAGTATTGATTCCCTGCCTCTTTTGGATTCTATTTGTGGAGTTGATGAACTAGGTATTTAGATTATATCTTGACTCCTTTGTTATTATATTTATAGATGATATCTTGGTTTATTCCATGAGTGAGGCTGATCATGAGGAGCTTTTGCTAATTAACCTCCAGAGATTGAGGGATGAGATGTTGTATGCTAAGTTCTCCAAGTATGAGTATTAGTTAGTGTCTTCTTCTTTCATAGGTCATATGGTGACCAAGTATGGTATTATGGTCGATACGGACAACATTGTAGCAGTTTGTGATTGGTTTAGGACTACTTCTCTTATTAAGATTCAAAGTTTTTTTTGGAAGGTTACTATCAGCATTTTATTTAGGGTTTTTCAACTATTGCAGCTTCTTTAACTAAGTTGACTTAGTAGAATATTTTGTTTCAATGGTATGATGCCTATGAGGAGAGATTTCAAAAGGTCATAGATTTATTGACCTTAGCTGCTATCTTGACTTTTCCCAAGGATAGGGTGTCTTTTATCATCTTTTATGATGATTTTGGTGTTGGGTTAGGTGTCGTATTGATACAAGTGGGTAAGGTGATTTCGTATGCTTTTCATTAGTTGAAGCCCTATGAGAGGAATTACCCTACCATGGGACTAGGAGTTATGCGCGGTTGTATTTATTTTGAAGTTTTCAAGGAATTACTTGGATGGAGTACATTGTGAGATCTTCTCAGATCACCATAGTCTTCAGTATTTCTTCACCGAGTGAGATCTTAATATGTGGCAGCATCATTGGGTTGAGTTTCTTAAGGACTATGACCTTACTATTCTCTATCAACTAGGAAATACTATTATGGTTGTGGATACCTTAAGTCAAAATTCGACAAGCATAGGTAGCTTGGTGTATCTTTTAATCCATGAGAGACCTTTGGCCTTAGAGGTTCAGTCCTTGGCTATCCAGATGGTAAGTCATGGCATTTCTACACCAAGGAGTGTTTTAGCATTTCTGGAGGCTAGGTCTTCCTTGATGGAGCATATTTGGGCTCATCAATTTGATGATGCTGGGTTTGGAGTGAATTAGGATAATGTGTTAACTGGTGAAGAAAAGGAAGTCTTACTTGATCCAGATGAATTTTTGAGGTTTTGAGGCCGAATCTATGTGCCGCAAGTGGGTGATTAGGTGGGGTTGATTTTTTAGGAGGCTCATTGTTCTAGGTATTCCATCCACCTAAGAGTGTCTAAGATGTATCATGATTTAAGATAAAACTACTGGTGGGGTAGTATGTGGACGAATATAGAAGATTTTATAGCTTATTGCCTATGTTTTCATACACTAAAAGTCAAGCATTTGAGGCCTTGTGGTTTGCTTCAGAGGTTACCCATTCTCAAGTAAAAATGGGAATAGATCACTATGGACTTTATGACTGGGTTGGGTTTACTTATTATGGTTTAGATGGTGTATGGATCATCGTGGATCGATTGACCAAATCTGCTCATTTTATTTTGATTTAGGTTTATTTCAGTACTGAGAGGTTGGCCCGTAAATAAATTCGTGAGATAGTTCATCTTCATTATGTGCTAGTGTCTATCATCTCAGATTGAGGTTCAGTGTTCACATATCACTTTTGAAAGGCTTTTTAGGAGGAGTTAACTACCCAAGTTGATCTTAATACAACTTTTCACGCTCAGACTGATGGTCTGTTGGAGCGGAATTGTAATACACCAAATATCCAAACTAGTGTTAGCGTCATGTTTCAAGCTTATGCATAGTACATTATGGTTCTTTGAAAGTTTTATAAGTTAGTTTGATGTATACTAAGGTCTCAAATAACTCCCAGCTATTAGACGAATCAAAATATTCCTTACCGATTGAATTTTTGATAAGAATGTTGCTTTAGTCAACTTCAAATGAGCATTTCTTTTGCTCTACTAAGAATTTTCTAGTTCAAGACCCACCAAATGGTAGGAAATTGAACTAGCTTTCCAAATATACAAATTTTGCCCAAATTCGATACTCGACTGAGAAGTTATGACACTTTTAGTGCAAAACTGTAGTCCATAGAGATAAGACCACGTCGCGGTGATGGCCAAATTCACATTTGTCATTATCCAATATGCCATCGTGATAAGCATAGCGTCATACCGATGTGCTATTTCACATTCGTTCTTTTACAGTGGATCATCCTGATAGTGCCGCATTGCACTAATGGCCAAATCCGCGTTTAGTGGGGTACAATGATGGCGCCGTATCACGCCAAGGTTCCAATTTGGGATGGTCCCTTTTCCAGTGGCCCGACGCAATTTCACCATGTCACGCTGGGTGACAAAATTAGGATTTTGAGTTCAGTTCCGTGTTTTAATTCCCAAGGGAATTTAAGTCATTTTACCTCATCCCATTCAATCCAAACATGGAATTTAAGTCCCAAAGAGCACTAATTGCTCATTATTTTCACAATTTACTCAAATAAAAGTAGCCCTCTTTAAAGAACAAACCCCAGCTTTCAAAATTCAAGATCAAATATCAAAAATTCATCGTCAATTCTCACAAATTAATCAACCTAGGTATGTTAAGTGTTCATCTATAGGTCCTTTTCAGCCATGGAGTCCAAGTATCCAAGTTCTAACTCAAAGTTGTTATCTTTACAAGTTATTACGATTTTAAATTGTGATTTTAACCATGAATCCCCATGAATTGTAATTCTTTACCATGTTTACATGAAATTGTTGTGGTTGTTAAACTCCACGTGTTTTAATGTTGATATTCACCGATTTAAACCATAATTAGTGATCATGATGATAAAACCATGCTATTTCTACAAGCTTTAAACTATTACCATGCTTAGCTTAAACTATGAATATCAAGTGTTTGATGGAATGCCTACAAGAATGAATTTTAAATGATGCTTTCATATTATGTCCCCTAAGTTTTAGTACTATATTACTATGATTGCCTTCAAGTCATGGGGGTTATGAATACCCGAAAAACATAGCTATTTACTTAGTCTAATTATCTTTATAATTGTTTCAAAATATGCTATGAGCATTATCAGTTCAACCAGTTATCATAATCAATTTATTTTAGAATAATTAAGTATTCCGAGTTAGTTCAGTTGGGAGTAGGATTTAGCACCGAATGAACGCAGGGATAGGGGATCACCTGCCAGTTAAAGGTGCACTCTTAGTAGCAGTCCCTGCATTCTAGAACTACGTAGCTAGCATAGGTTGAGATGTTAACCTGCCACTTTAGGGTTGATCTCATACAGGTACCTGCCTATTGAGAATAACCCTTTGTCCTTCGGGACAACACTTTAATGGATCCACACAGCCATTGTTAGTACCCGTGGCACGGTATTGACACCCTTTCAATAGGGGTCACAGGTGGACACCAAATTTCTTATTTGTGGGATGTTGGTTAGATGATAGCTCCCATAGTCTCAGTCCAGTAATCAGCTCAGTAAATCCATTTTGGTTTCTTGACCATAGCATACAGATATCAGTAATTCAGTTATCAAATTTCAGTATCTCAGTTTACATATTATATTCAGAATATATGTTTTATGCTTGGTCACACATCCTCGGTGTTTATAGATATTATGCATCTTTATTACTTATAGATTTCTTACGTTCTATTTTGTATTTCATGCTATTTATTCAATCAGTTACGATTCATGCACATGAAACCATTCATATCAGCCTACCTGATTTAGCATACCAGTACATTCAAAGTACTGATTGGATACTTTTTTCCTGCAATATGATGTATCATATCATAGGTTCGAACGCTTAGTTGCTGGATCGCGCATGAACTTTCCAGATTATCAGTCGTAGTAGTGGTGAGTCCTAATATTTTGAGGATAGGCTATATTTACTTTTATGTTTTCAGTTCAGTAGTTAGTTGGAGTTAGTTGGGGCCTGTCCAATCAATTCATATTTAGTCAGTCTTAGAGATTTTCGGACATTTCAGACAATCAGTCAGTTTTGTCATTATTTTATCAATTTCAGACAGTTGTTTTCAGACTGATGTTTCCTGATTCATGATTTAGAAAAGTTTTAGTATTTAAAACCTCATGGCATATTCAACACATGTATTTTGTTATTATTATTTAGTGCTAATAACAGGTACCAGCTCATTGGTTAGCTTGTGGTCTCTCAGGACCGTAAGCACCGTGTGGTGACCAAGGTGTACTCTCGAGGTGTTACAAACCTGGTATCAGAACCTAAGGTCTTAAAGTGTCCTAGGGAGTTTGAAAGTTACGTTAGTTAGAGTCTTGTGCATGGTCATAAAGAGCACCACACTTATGGGCAAGAGGCTACAAGACGTTTAAGAAACGTTTCCATTCTTTCAGTGTTCATGTCATGCCACTGAGCATGATGATCATGTTAAAATATATGTCCAATCTATTATCCCTTCTATTTATGGAACATGACTCCCAGAAAGACAAATGGAAGAAGAAACATAAACCAGCCAGCATCTCCACCCGTTCAGGAAGATCCCTTTAATGAGCATGTTTCTCATGCAGAATTCAGAGCTGCATTCACTACTCTAGCTCACTCTGTAGTGGATCATAATGCTCATACAACCTCTATTTCAACCAACCTAGTGTCCAATATGACCGCAGCTCGGATTCGAGACTTTACTTAACTGAATCCTCCTCTATTCTCAGGATCCAAATCTGAAGATGATCCATAGAAATTATTAGACATTGTCCAAAATGTAACATATATTATAGGGGTGACTTCTAGTGAGAGTGCTAAATTGTCTTCTTACCAGTTACAAGATGTAGCCCATACCAGTTTTAAGCAACGGAAGGTAGATAGAGGCATAAATGCATGGCTTATAGAATGGGAGGAGTTTGTTACAACCTTCTTAGATAGGTTCTTTTCGTTGGAGTTGAGAGAAGCCAAGGTGTTAGAGTTTATTAACTTGAGACAAGGCAACATGAGTGTGAAGAAGTATTCCCTCAAGTTTACCCAGTTAGCTAGCTATGTTCCTCATGTGGTAGCTGACAACAGGTCTAAGATGAGTAAGTTCATGTCTGGTGTATCCGACAGTGTTGTCAAGGAGTGTAGGACTACAATGTTGATTAAGAACATATACTTGTCTAGGCTTATGGTCTATGCTCAACAGAATGAGAAGTAGAAGACTAAGGAAAGGGAGAAGGAGAACAAGAGGGATAGAATGGGTAGCTTTAATTTTAATTAACCAAGGTCAGAAGGTGGTAACCATCCTTAATTTCATAAAAAATCTTCAGCCTCATCTCTATCTTCAGCTAGTGCTTTCGTGACCAAATTCAAAAATGACAATCGGGATAGAGCACTAGGTTCTAAGTCCCAAACAAGTGTAAATAATGGTCGTATGAATCCTCTTTGTCAGTAATATGGTAGAAACCATCAGGGTGTTTGTAGATTTGGTAGTGATATTTGTTTTGGGTATGGCAAGCCAAGACACAGAGTCAGTGATTGCCCGAAGAGTGGTCAGCAGGGTCAGTCAAGTCATCCCTCTATTTCAGTTGGCTTCCCAACTCAGCAGGGTGTCGCTTCTAAACAGATTGTATGCCCTTCAGTCCCGATAGGATCAAGAAAATTCTCCTAATGTGGTCTCTAGTACATTGGAAGTATTTCATTTACATTTTTAAGCTTTATTAGACCCTATATATAACCATCAACTTCGAAGTCAGTACAGAAATCTTAGCAGAACCTTTTTCAGTATCTACCCCAGTAGGTGTCTCTATTGCAGCTAGACAAGTATACAGGAACTGTCCGGTCATAATATCTCAAAAAGTTACTTTAGTAGACTTTGTAGATTTAGATATAATAGATTTTGTCATTATTCTCAGCATGTATTGGATCCTTTCATGTTATGCTTTAGTTGATTGCAGAAACAGAATAGTTTATTTTCAGTTCCCAAATGAACCAGTCCTTGAATAGAGGGGTAGTACTATAACTCTTAGGGGTCAGCTTATTTTGTACCTTAGAGCGATAAAGATGATATCCAAGGGTTGTATTTATCAGGTTGTCTAAATCAAAGACTCTAATTCCGAGACTCCTAACCTTGAGTTTGTGATCTTGGGCATATTTATATGCTCAAAGCACCAATATGCACCCAAATTTTGACTTAATTTGAGAACTTTGTATGAATTCTTAAAGTATAATTCAACTTTTATTCCATTTCATGCCTAATGGATATGATTAGTACTTTTAGGCTAAAAATCATGAATAATTGTACGCATTTGGATACAATGATGATATAGAAGGATTGAAGGAATACAAGGGAGTGAAATAAAGCTCAAAAGGGGAAGTTGGAAAGTAGGAATCCTCATTTGAACAGACTCCACATCGCGCTGACCAACAAAATAGCATGGTAGAATCCTAGTAGAGGTCTGTAAAACCACCGCATCGCAATGCAGTCCCACTTATCAAATTGTGCAACCTAGAAGTTTAGCGTATCGCGGAGGATAAATATTTTACAATTTTCCAAATCCAGTGGCTCACCGCGATAGTGATGCATCGTGGTGACGGTGCATTTTACAAATTTCAAGGAATACTTGAGCTCCACGATTGCCCAGATTTTAATGGGAAATAGCAATTGAAGGCATGGCGTGATGCTCTATATGGCAAAATCAAGAAGATTTTAAGTGTTTTGTCCCAGCTATAAAAGGAAAAATCCAAGATAATTTTGGGGACTTTTTGGCAAGCGTAGCAGCGCTGGAAAATGGAAGTTTCTCTCTTTTAGGGTTCAAAAAAACATTCTTTTAAAATTTTTTACTTCAAGACTTGTTTTGAGTATGATTAATTACTTATTTTTAGATGATGAATTCTAACATGAGTAGCTAAACACCCTATTTCTGGGGTTGATGCTAAGAATACGATTACTCTTTTATATTCTTATTCATATTTTCTTTTTGGATTATCATCTAGGTTGTTCTTAATTTCTTGAGCTTACTATTTTAATGATTGGCCACCATTAGAATAAATCTATATTTCTATATGCATTCGGGAGGAGAATCGTAGGATAAAATGAAGAAATTAGGGAGCAAGGTTTTTATTCTTATATGAAATAAGGGATTTGAATTAGCATCTAGGTTAGGGATATAACTAGAAGCCTTGCTTGGTTCACTTACAAGAAGACAACTTTATTAATCTAGAATAATTGTTGTATTTCTGCGGGAGTTGTAGCTATAATATTCAATAGTTAAAATATTTGAGGTCGAGAGACCAAGATCGTTGAATAAACCTTGCAAATCATCCACCTAATAACCAATTAGATTGTGGTAAGAATAGAGAATCGTATGATTGTTCAAAATACCTCAACCCTGGAATCATCCTCATTCTTGATTACAACCGTTGCTTGCTTTGCTCTAGTCATCACTAATTATTTCTTGTTTAAATAATTTACATTTTTATTTATAAAATCAAAATCATCTTGATACTTTTAAGCACTTAATACCCAATTGTCTTAAACTAAAGATTGAATAAATTTCTAGTTTATTGATCCTCGTGGGAAAGATATCTGACTATCTAAGTCTTTATAATACTTGTACGATCACGTACACTTGCGTGTACGTAGAGACGTAACAAGTTTTAGGCGCCTCTGCCGAGGATCTAATAGAATTAGTAAATTGCTTAATTTTTTGGTTTTTGATAATAAGTTTAAGTGTTTACAACTTGATCTTAGCGGCTGAATTTTTTTTAGGTTTAGCTGAACATTGGACTAGCTAGGGATAAAGAGTTAGTAGAGCCCTTTGAAGAACCGGAAGTAATTTTTCATCAGGGTCTAAGAGCTCTATATTACATTCAACAGTGATGGATGAAATATGAGAACCAATTGTTGCTAATCTGAATGTTGGAAATGTTCCAGCTCCCGTTATTCCAGTTGTTCCTGTTCAACCAGATGTAAAACCTGTTTGTGAGGTGGCAATACCACTTAAAAACCATGTAACTAACAATATTTGGAAGCCTAAACTAGGATATCGGTGGGAATCAAAACAAAATATGGTGCAATTATTGAATTTTGCGGGGCACTTTCACGGACTTTCACATAAGGATCTGTAGCAGCACATACAGACCTTCTTGGAAATAAGTGATACATACATTCCTGAACATATGGACACTGATTATGTCAGGTTGACACTCTTTCCTTTTTCTCTAAATGGGGAAGCAAAGAGATAGTTACATGCTGAATGAGTATACTCCATCACTTCAAGGGAAGATTATTCTCAGAAGTTCCTTATTCGATTTTTTCCATCCCATAAGACTACACGATTGAGGAGTGAGATCTTGAGTTTTAGACAGAAAGATGGAGAAAAGCTCTACCAAGCTTAAGAGAGATTCAAAGGCATGCTCAGAAATTATCCTCATCACCATCAATCAAATGATGTCTTGGTGCACACATTTACAGAAGGCCTTGAGTCTAATACAAAGATTCTCTTGGATTCAGAAGCAGAAGGTCAAGTTTTAGAGAAAAGGTATGAAGAACTGTATACATTGCTGAATTGAATCACACAAGGAAATCTTGAGTGGCATGCAGACTCAAAGAGTGCTCCAAAGAAGGTTGAGGGGGTATTGAAGGTTGATCAATTTACTATATTACAGGAATAGATTGCAGCAATGCAGAATCATATGACTATTCAGCTCAACAACATAAAGTTAGGTGCAACACAACCAGAAGCCATAACAAATGCAGTTCAATAGGTATATTCGTGGTGTGAAGTTTGTGGAAATGGTGAGCATAGAGCAGATGCATGTTCAGTTAATCCAGATTTAGTCAACTATGTGGGGAATGCAAATCGTCAGGGTCAACATAATTTTGGCAGTACGTATAATCCAAACTGGAGGAACCACCCTAGTTTCTCATGGGGTGGAAATTAGGAATTGAATACAAATCAGTATAAAGGACAGTGCAATCAAATCCACAACCGGCTCAAAATAATCAAGCGACTGCTCAGAATAGAAATATGACGGAGTTGATTAAACAGTTCATGTCTCAACAAGCATAGTTTGTGGCAAACATAAAGACTCAACAGGCACAGTTTGCAGCTGAGTTGAAGAGTCAACAATTGCGCACAAGAAATTAGGAGTTGCAGTTAGGTCAAATTGCAGGATCGTAGAATACAAGGCCATAAGGAGCATTGCATAGAGACAATGATGCTAATCCTATACAGATAAATACGGTTACAATAAGGAGTGGGATACAAACTAAGGAGATGGTTCAGGATTAGGATAACCCCGTAGGCACTGATGACAGTTTAATAGAGAAGGAAGATTTGGGAGTCAAGAAAAAAGAGGCAAGTGAAGAAATTTGTGTGGAGAAGAAGACTATCCCTTTACCATTTCCTCAAAGGGCAAGGAAGTATCAAGAGAAAACCAGTTATAAGAAGTTTCTAGATCTTCTTAAGCAGGTTCAAGTAAACTTTCCTCTTGTTGACATTCTGTAGAGTGTGCTGAAATATGCGAAATACTTAAAGGATTTTTTCCCAATAAGAACCGGTTGACTGAAACTGCTATAGTTGTACTTACTCAAGAATGAACGTCTAAAATTCAAAATAAACTGCCCACTAATTTGAAGGATCCAGATAGTTTTACCTTATAAATTACCATTGGCTAGACTTTTTGTGCACATGGATTGTGTGACTTGGGAGCTAGCATAAATCTCATGCCCACGTCATGGCATTGGAAGATGGGTCTTGGGAGTCCCAAACCCATGAATATTATATTGCAGTTTGTGGATAGGTTACTTGCTAGGCCAGATGGTATTATTAAAGATATGTTGGTCCTAGTGGGATCTTTAATTTTTTCGATGGATTTTGTGTTTCTTAACTTTGAGGCTTATCTAGTTGTTCCATTTATTTTGGGATAACCTTTCTTAGCAATAGGACAGTCACTTATTGATATGGAACATTGAAAAATTACAATGCAAACACATGATAAAGTAGAGGTTTTTGATGTGTACAGAGTATTAAAACTGCTAGCTATGTATGAGAAGTTATCTTCTATATCGGTTATTGATACTACTTCAGATTGGTAGTTTCCGTTGTCTGATGATCCATTAAAGCGAGCTTTGATGGGTTATGATCTGCATGGAGATGTGGAAGCATTAGAATTAGTCCAGGTTATGAATTTGGCAGTGATTGAGACAAACAAAGGGCCATTCGAGCCTTTAAATAGGCCAATTGGTCCCTCAACCAGACCTTTAGTTAAAGAAGCTCCTAACTTAGAGCTTAAGGTTCTTTCTCCACATTTACAATATGTTTTTCTTGGTGATCAAGATACCTTGCCTGATATTTTATTTGCAGGATTATCAGATGTGCATGTAAAGAAAGTTGTAGCTATTCTAAAGAGGAGAAGGAAAACAATTGGCTGGCAGATGTCTGACATTTCAGGAATCAATTCAGTGTTTTACATGCAGAATATTTACATGGAAGAGGGTTAAAAACCTAGAGTGCAGCAACAATGAATGTTGAATCCTTTGATAAAGGAGGTGGTCAGGAAAGAAGTGATCAAGTGGTTAGATAGTGGTATTATCTATCCAATTTCTGATAGCAAATAGGTAAGTCCAGTGCACTATATACCAAAGAAGGGATGAATTACAATAGTGACCAATGATGATAATAATTTGATTCCCACACATACAGTGACCGGTTAGAGAATATGTACAGATTATCAAATATTGAATAAAGCGACTCATAAAGATCACTATCCAATTCCCTTCATTGACCAAATGCTGGATAGATTGGTGGGGCAGGAATATTATTATTTTTAGGATGGGTACTCCGGCTACAATTAGATAAGCATAGCACCGAAAGACTAAGAGAAGACCACTTTCACTTGTCCATATGGTACATATTCATTCAGACGCATGCCATTCGGCTTATGCAATGCACTTGCTATATTTCAAAGATGTATGATGGATATATTTTCATACATGGTGGAAGAATTTGTCGAGGTATTCCTAGATGATTTCTCAGTGTATGGTAATTGGTTTGAAAAGTGCTTATAGAATCTCGACAATGTTCTAGCTTGTTGAGAATAAACAAACTTGCTGTTGAATTGGGAAAAGTGTCACTTTATGGTTAAGGAAAGAATTGTCTTAGTCCATGAAGTGTTATGCAAAGGACTCAAAGTGGACAAATCAAGGGTTGAAGTGATTGAAAAGTTGCCTCATCCAGTCATAGTCAAAGAAGTGCGGAGCTTTCTGGGACATGTACGGTTTTATAGATGATTCATTCAAGATTTCTCAAAGATTGCAAGTCCCATGTGTAAATTGTTAGAGAAAGAAGTCAAGGTTGAGTTTGGGGCTGATTTCCATGAAGCTTTTGAGAAGCTTAAGAAGAAGTTGATGGAAGCACCTATTTTGGTCACACCAGATTGGGAGTTAACTTTTAAGCTAATATGTAATGCTGGTGACATTACGGTTGGAGAAGTGTTAGGTCAGAGAAAAGATAAGGTATTTCGCTCCATTTACTATGCTAGAAAATTTTTGAATGATTCTCAATTTAATTACACGGTTATGAAGAAAGAGATGTTGGCAGTGGTATATTCATTCGATAAGTTTAGATCTTACTTTGTTGGTATAAAGGTCATTATTCATACTGACCACACTGCCATTAAGTATCTCGTGAACAAAAAGGATGTGAAGCCATGACTGATTAGGTGGATTCTTTTACTTCATGAATTTGATCTTGAGGTACGAGATAGAAGGGGAGCTGAAAATCAAGTTTCTGATCACTTGTCATAGCTGGAAAATTGAGACCATATTGTGGATGACTTTCTGAGTATTAAGGAAGAGTTCCCTGATGACAAGTTGTTGTCATTAGATGCAGTTGAATTTCTATGGTATGCTAACATTGTGAACTTGATATCTTGTAAGGTATACCCTTCTGAGGCCACCACACAACAAAGAAAGAAATTACTCCATAATTCTCGTGCTTACATTTGGGATGAACCGTACCTTTTAAAGTAGGGTACAGATGGAGTTATTCGTAGGTGTATTTCATAAGATAATTTTTTAAAGGTGTTACAAGATTTCCACTCATATCCATATGGTGGACATCATGTGGGTGAGAGGACTGCGAGAAAAGTGCTGCAATTAGGTTTTTTTTGGTCTACTCTATTTAGAGATGCAGTAGCTTTCATAAAGAATTGTGATCAATGTCAAAGGTTGGGTACCATATCTAGGCGTCATGAGATACCTCTCAACAATATATTAGAAGTTTAAGTCTTGGATGTTTGGTGGATTGATTTCATGGGTCCATTCCCACCTTTAAAAGGTAATCTATACATTCTATAGCAGTTGACTATGTATCTAAATAGGATGAAGCTATGGCGAGTCTGGCCAAAGATGTAAGAGTGGTGCTAAAATTCGTGAAGAAAAATATATTTTCTAGATTTGGTACACCAAGAGCAATAATTAGTAATAGAGTTACGCATTTCGCTAACACTTGGTTCAAGAATATATTTGCTAAATATGGTGTGAGGCATAAGGTTGCCACTACATATCATCCCTAAACTAGTGGACAGGTTGAAGTGTCAAATTGGGAGATTAAGCAAATACTTTAGAAGACAGTGAATGGGTAGAGAAAAGATTGGGTAGAGAAGCTAGATGATGCACTTTGGGCCTATCAAACAACGTACAAAACGCCCATTGGGAAGTCTCCATATCGCTTGGTATAAGGTAAGGCGTGTCATCTTCCTGTTGAGTTGGAACACCAAGAATATTGTGCAGTAAAGAAACTAAACTTTGAGATGAATGCCACAAGGGAAAAAAGGTTATTGCAACTGATTGAGCTTGATGAGTTTAGACTCCATGCTTATAAAAATACCAAGCTATATAAGGAGAAGAGCAAAAGATGGAATGACAAGCAAATTCAAGATAGGGTATTTGAACTCGGATAACTTGTGTTGTTGTTCAATTTATGGCTTAAGTTGTTTTTGGGTAATTTACGATCAAAATGGTCTGGACCATTTTAAGTGGTGTGTATGACACCTCATAGAGATGTGGAGTTATGGAATAAAGAGAAGACTGAGAAGTTCTTTCTAAATGGACAGCGTGTAAAGCATTATTGGGCGGTTCATCTGGATAAACACAAGGAATCTATCAATTTTGATGATAGCGATGATGAGCTGAGTTGTTCCACGACGTAAAATAAGGCTCTATGTGGGAGGCAACCTACACACTTGTATTGTACTAGGTAGTTTAATTTTTAGTTTACAAAATCAAAACAAAAAGAAAAATACAAAAAGATGAGTCGTGCCACTA
The DNA here is from genome assembly GCA_030864225.1 of Capsicum baccatum var. pendulum. Lineage (NCBI taxonomy): Eukaryota > Viridiplantae > Streptophyta > Magnoliopsida > Solanales > Solanaceae > Capsicum > Capsicum baccatum. Next base: position 168,911,836 of record CM061557.1, on the reverse strand, counting down.
CCAAAACTAAGGCGCTGAGTGGGAGGCAACCCAATTTTAGTTGCAATATTTGTTGTTTTTGTTTGAGATTGCAGGGAATTGCAATATGAAAATAAGAAAATTATTGCATTTGAGGAGAGCAATCAGGTTTGCAAAATAATATGTGTAAGTGGGGATCTTCTCAGGTAAGAAAAGAGTGAAAAGTATACTAGGAAATCTGATTTTGAATAATGGTGCGATGCGGAATGGGGTAGATTAACAATTATCAAATTTCAGTAAGTATCCGCAATTTCCATCGCGACGCAGAGAAATGTGATTTGGTAATTTCAAAATACAGTGACTTGATGTGATATCATCGAATTGCGGGGGATAGTAAAATGGTAATTGGCATTATCCAGTAGGTCAACGCGATCACACCCTGTCGCGAAGGGGTTTACAATTGGGTATAAAACATTAAATTAAACCTAACCCGACCCGCCCCTCTATAAATACCCCTAAACCCTAAACCCTCTTATTTCACCCTTAAGCACTGCCCTCTCCTACTTCACTCCTACTATTTCTCTCAAATTTCCCCTAACTTTCATTCTTCTCTCAACTTTTGAGGTATGTGCTTTCAAATTTAAATATATTTCTCTTTCTTTTTGTGTCTTGTGATGTTGGATAGAATTTGGGTCTAATTTTGTTTTCCCTATCATAGTAGTTGTGAATTTTAGCTTTGTATGTGATATATTGTTTTGCAATCTTTGTGAATTCTTAATTTAGTTTACATTATTTTGTGTTGTTAAGATGATAATCGATCAAATAATGAGAATGGGGATGTTTTAGAGTAATTTAGGGAGATTTCTACTAACTATGTTTACTGATTTCTAAACAATATGTGGACATGGGGGATGAACTCTTGTTGATTTCTTGTTTTCAATATGCCCTATTTTAATGCGATTATAAGATTAAAAAAGGAAAGTCTGCGTACCCTGTGTGTTGATGCATGTGTTCTAGCTAACAACTAAGTGTGGGGTGGATATTTTCCCAAACTGTACACTCAATTTTAGCTAGACCTATGGTTTCACATACTCAAATTTTTATTGCATCTGGTTTGATCACAGGCATTATGGAACCACAACTAGTCAAAGACAAGGAAAAAGCAGGTTCTTTTGCACATTCTAGGAAGAGGAACGGGCCATCTGAAAGTCAGATGACTAGGATACCTAGGGCTCCACCACTTCAGCGGGGGCAGGTTCATAAATTTGGATTCAAAGCTGTCTGCAAGGATGGGAAGTAGTGGTATTCCAAGCATAGGGATACCAAGTATATCCCGGAGGTGTATATTGATCGTGCCAGTCTTATGAGGCAATCAACATAAATTTCATCTTTCATCAGCCTACTAAGTGCTATTTGTATTTAGTAAGAGAGTTTTACGCCAATTGGGACCCTAGTCATCCTGATCATTTCTTGAAGGTTTGTGGGAAAGTAATTTGTTTCACTGTTGCCGATTTTAATGAATTGTTGGGTATCCTAAAGGAAAACCTGAATTTTTTGAGGCAGTTTATTATTTCTCCTCCGTATGCGCATATCATACTTCTGTTGTGTGGTCAGTGATCCTCAGCTCGTTGGACTAGGCATTGCGTTACAGGTTTGCACTCTTTCTTCCCTCATGCTCAGATAAACAAGGAAGCAAGGATGTGTGGTCATATTATCTATTCATGCTTGATTCAAGGAAAACATATGACGGAGGTTGTTAGGGATAAGGTATGTTTGATCTATGCCCTGATGTGTCCTGATGTGGAGATAAATATGGGTAATGTGATTTTTTCGTGATGAATCAGACGAGTACCTAGGTGGGGAACAGTTTTGGGTTTGGTTACTAGTTTTTCGCGAATGCATAGGGTTCATAAAGAGGATCTAGATTATAAGCCCGAGGTTATTACTCGCCCTGTGGATATAACTACTGCATGGAGCACATCTGGGGGAACTGGCCCAATTTTAACCATGGTGGAGCAAAAAAAGAGGATTGATGAGGTACTAGGCTGGCTGTATGTTTTTATGATGATGCTGTCGACGATGGGAGGTAGACCAGCTACACCAGAGGAACTCCATGCTGTAGAGCTAGATTAGTACTCAGGAACCATGCTAGGACTATGTTTCGAATTGGGCTAGATTTTGTAAAGTCGGTTGATGATGACATACCAACTGATAAAGAACATAGGTACAGGGATTCAGATATGGAGTTAGATGAAGAAGACCAGTTGGATGATGGAGCGGACGATGATAGTGATGATATGGATGGGACTACTGATGACATGACTGCCATTGTTCTATTTGAGTGACTAGGGAGTATACTTCCACCCTACCGTAGGCTTATTTGAAATCACTGGGATAGTGTTTTATTTATGTATGGGGTAGTGGGTTCGTATTTTGCTATTTCATCTTTTTTCTTTTAAGTATGGCTGGTTGAACAATTTTTTTTTATTTTTTGTTTTATTGATCTTGCGAGTACTAGCTATTCGGAACACTGGTCTATAATAGTTAGTAAATTTGTAGATTGCAATTTGCCCTATTTGGCATTTATCGCATGTTGCCCTCATTGGCAAGTTTCAGTTTCAAGTATTTACTTTTTCCCTCTTTGGTAATTAGGAATAAACAGTCATAGTTAGTTGTCATCCCCTATGATAGATTGATAACGATCGTCTTAAGAGGAGTGGTTGTAGGAAGTAAAGAATAAATGAGAACCTAATCACTATCATAGAGGAGTGTGTGGAATGGGCCATCTTTGCAGTAATGTAAATTAAATTGAGTATAAATGAGCATAAGAGTATTGATTTGAGTACAGATAATTTTATATTGATAAGTAAAATTTGATGTGTTGGCTTAATTCTAAATTCAAGATCAGGGACTTTAAGGACCCGGTTAGAATTCGTGCATGCACTGTGAGTGTGAGGATTTGTGTATATTCTACATGAATAGAAATGACTAGAACTTTCTCGGTGTGTTTATAAAGTGAAATAAAAGGTATTGGGTATAGGAAATGATGTAGGCATTTCTTTGATAGCTGTATTTCTAGCCTAAATAGACCTACCTTTGGCATAGTCCTAGTCATCCCCATTGAGCCTTTAGCCTCTTTCTTCGGTAGCCTATTATGTAACCCTATACTTTCTTTGATAAATCTTAATTTGATCCAAATAAGCTCCTGAGCATTTTAATATAAAACTAAGAGGAGATTAATAGCGTAAAAGAGGAGGAGGAAAAGGTAAAATTTTAATGCCCCCAAGTAGTTGTTATTGATGTTTAATGATTTTGGGTGCAATTGGGAGTTATTAAATAGAAATGTTACAATGAACCTATTTTGGCCCTGGTCCAGTTGCATAATGTGCACCTTAACGAAGGCTTTTCACTTAAGTTAAGGGTGGCTATATTAGGGGTGCGTAGCATGAAATTGGTACGAAAAAGAGAAGTTTGTGGAAGGAATAACTAATACTCCCAACCTAGTTTGAGTAAATAAGCTAATTGAAAGAGGAGTTGAAAAATGAAAGAATGGGGAGAAAATAGAAGGATAAATTGGTGTTGGAGAACAGAGTTAATTTATAGTTCTTGTACTAAAACGCTTAGGAGCAATAGTCACTATTTCCCCAATTAGTACCTACCTGTCTCCAAGCCTTTATTACAACCCGAAAAAGACCTAGTTGATCCTTCACCTAAACATCTGACTACTAATGGAGTAGTACACTAAGGGCAAGCTTATGGTTCATTCTTTAACATGTATGAATTCTTTATTGAGATCAAGCGATTTGATGTTGATACTTCTCAATTTTTACATAGATATCATTATAGTTAATATGGGGAAATTTTCTTGAGTGAGGATGCAGGTGGATGAAAGAAGGATTACTTATTGTGTTTCTTTGATTGAGTTTGCTGACAACTTAGAAATTCATTATTGAAATAGAAAAGCTTGTACTAAATTTCCTCATATGCTAAAATTATTTGGACATGCTGATGTAAAAATACACTATTGCAAAGTGTAAGTGCCCATTGCAACATACCTTTGAGATTGTGATGTAAAGAGGAAGTGATTGTGCTTTTCAATTAAAGTGTTTGAGGACGAACAAGGTTTTAAGAGTGGGGTGGTGATCTTGGGCATATTTATATGCTCAAAGCACCAATAAGCACCCAGATTTAGACTTAAATTTAAGAACTTTTGTATGAATTCTTAAAGTATAATTCATCTTTTATTCCGTTTCGTGCCTAATGGTTATGATAGTACTTTCAGGCTAAAAATCATGAATAACTGTACGTATTTGGATACAATGATGATATGTAAGGATTGAAGGAATACAAGGGAGTGTAATAAAGCTCAAAAAGTGAAGTTGGAAAGTAGGAATCCTTATTTAAACTGACACCACGTTGCATTGACCAACAAAATAGCAATGGTTGAATCCCAGTATAGGTCCGCAAAACCACCGTATTGCGGAGCAATCCCACTTATCAAATTATGCGACTTAGAAGTTTAGTGATGTGTGAGCAAATGCTAACATATTTTATGCTTTTAGCAATAAATAATTGAGAAGTCTTAAGCAACTTTTGTCGTATTTGATTAGTTTTACTTTAATTTTGCAGTAAACGATAAGGTGCAGTGGAACTAATAATAATGGAAGCTAAAAGGTTGAATTCTGAAGCAAATAAAGGACAAGTGTGGATGACGACATTCATGATAAGTCGTCAGCCTGGTGATAAGCTATCAAGGCTACCGTCAGAATTAACCAGAGAATGGGAGTTGAAGAGAAGTTGTGATGACATTTTATGACAAGGCATCAGAGTTGTGATAAGGCGTCAGGATTATCGTCAACCATAGGCAAAAATTATGAAAGGGGAAGAGGATCTGATGACATCCATGATACGTAGTCAGACTCCTGATACATCATCATTCACATAGTTAGCCTTAGGCAGAGCTTGTCAACATTGAAAGAAATCTGATGCCATTCCTGATAAGGCGTCAGACCCTTGTTAAGGCGTCACCTAATGGCGTCACCTGTCTGAGAAATTTACTTAAGTGATTATTTTATTTCCTTAATTAGACTCAAGTATAAATAGGAGCTCTTAGGGTTTTCTAATTATCATTGACATATCTTGCTATATACGTTATGCATAATCTTTCTCTCTCTTGAGTTCCAATATGATTTATAACATTATTGTTGAGAGAAGATTGTCGTAAATATTTTGGGAGTTTTGTATTTAGATTCAGTTCAAGTTACACTTCTTGATTTTCATCATCGTTGTAAGTTAATCTGCCCAACTATGAATTCAACTTGTGTACTTGTTTATTGCATCATGAGTGGATAAACTCCATTAACCTGAATTATGGGATCTAGGGTTAGGTCTTGATAAGGTGCGAAGTATTCAATATTCAATAGGTGGTAGGATTTCTTGATAATTATGAAGCTTTAATTAACGTCTGTTGGTTGTAAAAAGTAGACATACCTGCTTTTATTTGCTTGAGAAAGAAATCAAATATAGTAGGAAGTGAATTATTAACAGGGACTCGTAAATACTTTGTTTCATAATCAGCGCTGTAACAAGGTTGGTTAACCTGAGGTAAAATCTGGGCAATGAATAGAAATTTCCTAAGTCCGAGAGGATTAGGAAATTAAATGCTTAAGTAGGTCGAGATACATTTGAGCATAGCATCGATAAAGATAGCTTGTTATCCTACCCACCATGAGAATCTTGAATCACTTTTAGTATCTGTCATGTACCGTAAGCCCTAGTGAACATAATTCTTGTTATTTCATAAACTCTTGATTACAAACATCAAAATTAAAGTGACAAACAATTATTCGTGAAACTTTAACCCCCTATTTCAGGAAACGTCAAACTATCAGTGAATTAAATCACAAATAACTTGGGTTCAGACCTTTTTCCCTGTGGTATTCGACCCCAACCTTGTTGGGTTTTGTATTGATAATGATCACTTACACCCATTCAAGAATGTAATTTGAGCGTTAATAAAAATGGCTCCGTTGCTGGGGAATACGGTTGTAAACTAAAAGTTTATGTGCTCTAATTGACTGATAGTTAAGTTTCCTAGATTTAGGTTTATTTTTTGTTTTTGTTTAACTGAAGAACTCCTTTTTGTTTATGCCAATAACAAGAAGTTTCGGAGAACCGTTATTAACAATTAATCCAGAACCATAGCTGATCAGGAGAATGGTAGAATAACAAGAGGCTGACAGACTGGCAACCTTGGCCAGTGGTCAGGTGAACGTACAGAACAAGGGTCAACAAGTACATCATCCGAACCCTGATGATGAAGACTTGGGTGATGAGGAATTGCTGAATCCTTACAACCTAAGGCAAGCAGAGCAAATTGCTGCACCTGTGAGGTTGACGACGATGATGAAGGAATGGACTGAGTAGGTACAACGGGTGCTATCATTCCTCCACCATTGGAACCTAGTGCAAAATTTAGCATAACAAGTACTATGATTTAACTCCTGAATCTAAAGGGATTATTCGGTAGCCTGCCTGGTAATGATCCGAATATGTACTTGGTGAACTTTATCACCATCTGCAAATCTTTTGACAATCCGAGAGTGAGCCAGAATGTGATCTGATTGAGATTGTTTCCAATGTCTCTGCCTGGAGAGTAAACAATGAGGTTAAATGAGCTTATGCCTAATTCCATCACCCACTGGTGGGAGTTGAAAGAAGCGCTCCTAAAACAATTTTTTCCATTTTCCAGGAGGGCATAGTTAAGAGATGAGATGAGCAACTTTAGATAGCTCCCCACCGAAGTTTTGCATGAGACATGGGAGTAGTTCAAGAAGAATCTAACACAGTGTCCAGACCACAATATGACGGACCTATACTTAATGGAGACATTGTACAGGTCTCTCAACTCTGTAACAAAGCCGATTGTAGATAATGCTATTGGTGGTTCATTTGTTGACCTGTCTTTTCAAGATGCCTCAGATATGCTGAATAGGGTGGCCAAATAGATTCAGGCTAGGCATACCAGGGATTCTGTGGTAGGTAGTCTGACTGTTTCTACTGGTATGGTTGTAGAGAAGTACAGAAGAGATGAGGAGTGAGACCAAGACATGGCCCACCTAAAGACAAAGATGGACTTGCTGGCTAAGCACCTGCTGCCAGGCAAGACTGAAAAGGTCAAAGATATGTAATCTCAGTGTACTGTGGCTACTAATGTAGATGAGAAGGAAAACTATGTGAGTAATCAGGGGATTTTTGAGGAAGTAGCCAAGGGAATCAAGGTCGGAACTTTTATGACAAGCCTGATTATAATGATAGAGAGCAAAGAAATTAGAGAAGCAATAATGATAGGAGTGGTTTATATATTTCTACGAGAAGTCAGGATATTGCACCAACTAGCTTTGGCAAGATGTCCATGGAGGACATGATGGAAAAATTGTTGAAGGGAGTTGAGGCTACCAACTCGGGGGTAACTACTATGAAGAGTGAATTTTCTACCTTGAGTTAGTTAGTTCACACTCCACTTCTATCAAGTAGTTGGAGCAACAGATGATTCAACTTTTCGCAACATTTAACCAGACAAAAAGTGGTACTTTACCTAGTACTAGGAGTGGCAAGATGTTACTTGGCCCATCTGTGGGAAAATGTGTAAATGTTGATGTAGTTGTTGATGAATCCGAAAAAAGCAGTGCAGTGGAGTCTGAGAAGCTGGATAGTTCTGTTAATGCTTCGGATAAGGAAAAAGTGAAGGAAGATAAAGTGGTGTTGAAAAATATTCCAAGAACACCACCTCCCTTTCCTCAACTATTGAAGAAAAAAGTTGATGATGCAAAATTCAGCAAATTCATAGCAATGCTCAAGCAACTGACAATAAATGCGCCTCTGGTTAAAGCACTTGAGCAAATGCCAGGATACACGAAGTTCATGAAAGACCTTGTAACCAAGAAATAAAAGGTTAGCCATGAGCCAGAGGACAATATTCTCCATTGTGGTGCTATCTCTACAAGGTCTTTAGTGTAGAAAAAGGCAGATCCGAGAGCATTTACCATCCCGTGTACTATTGGTTCCCTGAAATTCACAAAAGCACTATGCGATCTGGGAGACAGTATAAATCTAATGCCACTGGCTATGCATAAGAAATTGAGATTGGGGGATCCTACCCCAACAAATATATGGTTGGTAATGGCAGATAGGTCTGTGAAACGGCCTGTAGGCATACTACATGATGTTTTGGTAAAGGTAGCCAATTTTATTCTGCCTGTTAATTTTATGGTCTTAGATTGTGAGTTGGATTTTAAAGTGCCCATCATCTTGGGTAGGCCATTATTTGCGACTGGGAAAGTGCTAGTAGACATAGAGTTGAACGAGCTAAAGTTCAGGTTCAATGAAAAAGAAGCACGTTTCAAAATACACTTATTCATGATTCAGCAAAAAGAGATGAGTGTTTTCTCAATTGTTGACTTATTCTATGATAATGGTAAAGGGGTATCAATAGGTTGTCTTGGCGAAGTCTGAGTAGTCAAGATAACCAAGTCATAACGCAACAGTAAATCGGGTGATACTGGGAGGTAACCTAATGTTTTTATGTTTAAGCAAGTATTTTTACTTTTATAATTATGATTTAGTATAGAGAAGGTGAAAAATGAGGAGGTCAGCTGAAAGGTCATGATGACATCTTTGATAAGCCTTGACAACTGTGATAAACTATAAAACATATCGTCAGATAGGCCAAACTCAAGGCAGTTTCTATTAAGGATGACATCATCAGTGATAAGCTATCACACTTGTTATAAGTTGTCACAAGATATCGTCAAGAAGATCTTGAACGCATTGCTAAACCATTTTGGACCTAGTTCAGAAAATCTGATCCAACACACAATCAAACCTCCTCATGTTATTTTCTTTCCTTTTTTAGTTTATTTCTTTCATTACTTAGTTTATTTACTTACACATTCCAACTAATTTCCCCAAGTTAATCAAGAAGAACAAGCTCCCTTATGTGTGGGTTTGAAATTTAAAATTAGGATTTCTTCCAACTTTCTCTTGTGCATGTAATCATATTAAGGGCTCCCATTAGGTATGATCTAAATTTAACTCTTCTTTTCTTATGGTAAGTGATAGATGGATGACAACCCAAGTTCCCAAGAGTCTTGAACCAAATTCAACTTGAAAAGGGGCTAAAAATCGCACCTAGGGTTTTCTGTACAGGCCCAAGGTTTAAAAGTCAGCTCATAAATTGGAACTCGAGTAGATTTCGAGAAATAATGGGACCAAAAATTGAGTTAAAGTCAAAAGTAGGGTTCCGATAAGAGCTGACGACATTCATGATAAGCTATCATAACTATGACGGCTTATCAGGAATGTCATCAAAGGCTGCTAAGAGTGAAGTGGATTCTGTTTAGTGCTGACGACATTCATTATAGGCTATCACAATTGTGACGGCTTATCAAATATGTCGTCAGAGGTTAATAAAGTTTTGTAGGTTCTGTCTAAGGTTGATGACAATTTTGATAAGCTATCACAGTCGTGATGGCTTATCAAGAAATGTCATCACACCTAGAACTTGAAGCATGAATGAGCCTTCTCAAAAGATGTGAAGCTTAAATAATTAATGTGTCTGTGTTTATAATCTTGAGGATTGACTAATGTTTTTCTATTTCTACAGGAACCGTATAATGGTACCCTAAGGAAAGAGTCATCAGATTACCAAGAAGGAACAACAGAAAAGTGTACGCCGAAAACTCATCGATGAGAAGTCTGATTATGAAGAGGAAGAACCTCTGCTCAAAAAGAGAAAGAAGAAGCAAAGCCCTACAAAACCTCCATCACCCCCACTAGTTGAGGTGGAGGATAGTGAGGACACTGAAAAACTAACAACTTTTGAGTAGTAGGAATCTGAACATTCTAAACATGAGCAGCATGAGTCTGAACATGCTGAATCTAAAGAAGAGGAACAGAAAGGGTCCGAGGAGTCTGGGTCTGAGGAAACAGCATCCGGATCCCCATCCACTAAACAACAATATGATTAAGAGTCTCTAGCTTGGGGAACACTTATCAAATGTAAGAAGCCTGAAGTTTGAGAGAATTCTAGATGGAAAATTCTCAAAGAAGAGGGCATCTTTACTGTTGGGCTTCGCAGAACTGATAGAAAATGAGCTAAAAGGCTGATTCAGGAAGAAAAGCGAATTATAACCCAAGGGTTTAGCAGGTACCCTAAAGTGGAACAGAAGTTCCAAGAGTACGTCTTGGGATAGACCACAAAAAGAGGAGGATCATTATGCCTTGCACTAGTCTAGGAGTATTACACCAACTACCAAGCTCAGTTAGAAAACATGTGTAGACCAGGAGAAAGAGTTGCAGATCAACCCCTAGTGGATAGAATTTAGGTAAGGGGAATAAGGGTTGATGTATTAATCAGAACCATCAATAGGTTCTTGCATGGCTCCAAGTTTACTTCTCAGGACACTGCACCATCAGTCTATGCCCAGATTAGGAATTGAGAAAAACAACGTCTATGGTTGGCCAATATCATAGTCGAAGGATAACCAGTATGGGTGACCAATGCAAATGAGAGAATTTGTAAGTCCTCTATGACTTAAGAGGCAAAGTTTGTATAGGGTATAGTGTATATCTGGTCGATGCTGACTGATGGAGATAATATTCTGGGTGATGACCGAGCTATCCTATTAGCAAGCATGGTTTAGAAGCTCCCCTTAAATTTTAGAGAAATTATTGTTGATGAGATAAAGATTATAATATCGAGAACCGACACTGCTTATCATTTTCCTTGTCTTATCGCAGAGTTGTATCGAACTACTAATGTGACAAAGATTGTAGGGATTGATAATGACATTCCAGCCTATAAAACTCACAACCCCATACAGTATGATGAAAATCAGCCAGGACTGAGACTTGATAGAGGTGCAGGGGTAGCAACATACCCTCAAGTTACAGATACCAGTTCAGTACCTAATGTGGAGGTGAAAGATTCTGAGACTGCACACCCAACTTCTTCAGCATATGCAGGTTTAGATCTTGAGAATGAACCTAACCACTCAGCTCCTACAGCAGCAACAGGATTTGTAGTTCATCCAATTGATATCAGAAAAATAGCTAAACAAGCCAAATGGTGTGAGGCACAGCTACATGCCTTTGCCAAACAGTATGTTGCTGCAGTAGACAAGAGAATCAAGGACTCCCTTGAGCCTTTAGTGATATTTCCTGAATGGGTTGCATATTTGGAGAACCGATTTGATGCACAGGTAAAAAAATGTCAGAGGCTGATCTTGCTAAATTTAGAGTGGCATTAGACAAGGTAAAGAAAGATGTTGGGGTGTTGCAGCATCATCAATTTATGGTCTCGAAAGGTCTGGCTATGGATGAATCTAAGAAAAAAATTACTATATTTGACCTCACTGGAGATTCACCAAAGAAAAAGAAGAAAAGGGGGGAGAAGAAGGGCAAAGAAAAGAGAGAAGAACTGTACAACGAGGAAGAAAAAAAGTAAAAAAGAAGGTGAAAAAGAATGCCAAAAAAGAGGAATTAAAGAAAGCAAGAATGGAGTCCCTAGCGGACAATGAAATGGGAGACAACCATCTGAGCTAGGGCTGCAGGTGCCTCATCTAGTAGGGCTCCAACCACTACAAGGCCAGGTGCTCCCAATGGAGAGAAAATAGTATATGATACAGCAGCAGGGTCGGACACCCATAATCCTCATGCTTGATTCACTCCAGGTATGCTATAAACCCTGGGTTTATTTTATTTTCAATTTTAAGTTGAAGGTAGAGGGCAGAATGTTATTGTAAAAATTTGTGGTAGATAATTAGGAGTAATACGGTTACTTGAGGCAGTTAGCTCATTTTGTGACTGTTAAACACCTCTCCATTGGTCTGATATATTACTGTGTGAATTGCATCTATTTGTAAACACGATGTATCTTTTTGTGGTATTAGTTTGGCAACTGAATAACCTTTGTTAAACAAGTGCATGAACCGATCAGTAGTGATATGCGAGATACTTGTGTGCTATGTGTGTGCAAGGTCTTACTCAGTTCCCATTGTGTGTTGAATCTAGAACTTGCCGTGTTAGTTTTGCCATGGTCATAGGATAGGAGTTAGGAAAGGATCATACGCCATTTTTTATTTTAGCCCACTTTAGCCAAAATGACCTTCCCTATGTGCATAATATCTCTTGATCCCTATTTTGATCCTAATTAGCCTATTTTTTTCTATGACACCTCTCACCTACCCGTTTATATCATAATAAACCTATTTTGGCCCTGGTCTTCATTGGACACTGTGCACCTTGACTTTGACAAATAGCCTAAGTTAAGGGTGGCTATCATAGGGGTGTGTGATGCAAAATTAGTATGAAGAGAGGAGGAATAAAAGAAAATAATAAAAAGTTGGGTGCGGTGAAAAAGGAATAAGAAAAGAGAAAGCTGCGTAAAAGATGATAAAAAGATAATATGATAATTCAAAACACCGCATCCATCTTGAGAATGTGTGATAAATAAAAGAGAGGAAGAAAATAAGGTTGGGAGTTGAAACCCCAAGAGTTTAGTGTAGTGTCAAGGAGGCATAGTCACTCTAAAATATCCATCAATATCATACCATCCCCTAACCTACATTACAAGCTTAAGAAAATCCTTATAGTGATCCTAACTAACCTGTCTGAAGACTTGGGCACCGACTATAAGGGTAAGCCTATGGTATTTGACATGAAATGTTTGGAACTTCATTATGAGAGTGAGTCTTGTGATTATCCATATGTTATGTATGTGAATTCTGATATGAGTAAAAATGGGATTTCTTTATTATGAGGGCACGCCGGGTATGTTGCTAGTCACTAACTTGTTTGGATAGTGTAATCTGGGTATATGCTTGGTTGTTATTGCTAAATTTTTTCCATATCTCGATCCTTGTGAGTTTCATGGTTGTTTTCAATAATAGACACAATTTCTTTTAATTTGACCGTCCTTGGAGATGGTTATTATTTTTTGAGCTTAAGTGAAAAACTGACTGCTAAAAGTGCTCTGTATCATCTTGGTTGTGTTTAGCTGTTTGAGGATAAGTAATTGTTCTAAGTTGAGGGTGTTGATGTATAAGAAAATGCTAACACATTTTAAGCTTTTAGCTATAAATAATTGTGAAGTCTTAAGCAACTTTTGTCGTATTTAATTATTTTTACTTAAATTTTGTAGTAAAAGATAAGGTACAGGGGAACCAATAATAATGAAAGCAAAAAGGTTGAATTTTGAAGCAAATAAAGGACAAGTGTGGCTGATGACATTCATGATAAGTCTTTATTCTGGTGATAATCTATCAAGGCCACCGTCAGACTTAACCAGAGAATGGGAGTTGAAGAGAAGTTGTGATGATATTTTGTGACAAGGCATCAGAGTTTTGATAAGCCATCAGGATTATCGTTAGCCTTAGGCTAAAATTATCAAAAGGAAAGAGGAGCTGACGACATCCATTATACGTAGTTAGAATCCAGATACGTCATCATCCAGATCATCAGCCTTAGATGGATCTTGTCAATATTGAAGAAAATCTGATGCCATTCCTGATAAGGCGTGAGACCCTTGATAAGGCGTCACCTAATGACGTCACCTGTCCGAGAAATTTACTTAAGTTGTTATTTTATTTTCTTAATTAGACTCATGTATAAATAAGAGCTTTTAGGGTTTTCTAATTATCATTGACATATCTTTCAATATACGTTGTGCATGATTTTTATCTTTCTCGAGTTCCAATATTCTCTAGAACATTATTGTTGAGAGAAGATTGCCGTAAATATTTTTGGAGTTTTGTATTTAGATTCAGTTCATGTTACACTTCTTGATTTTCATCATCATTGTAAGTTAATCTTCCCAACTATGAATTCAACTTGTGTACTTTTTTATTGCATCATGAGTGGCTAAACTCCATTAACCTAAATTATGGGATCTAGGGTTAGGTCTTGATAAGGTGCGAAGTATTCAAGATTAAATAGGTTGTAGGATTTTTTGATAATTTTGAAGCTTTATTAATGTCTGTTGGTTGCAAATAGTAGACACACCTGCTTTGATTTGCTTGAGAAAGAAATCAAAAATAGTAGGAAGTGAACTATTAATAGGGACTCAGAAATACTTCGTTTCATAATCAGCGCTGTAACAAGGTTGGTTAACCTGAGGTAAAATCTGGGCAATGAATAGAAATTTCCTAAGTTTGAGAGGATTAGGAAATTAAAGGCTTAAGTAGGTCGAGAGACATTTGAGCATAACATTGATAAAGATAGCTTGTTATCCTATCCACTATGAGAATCTTGAAACAACTTTAGCATCTGTCATGTACCGTAAGCCCTAATGAACATAATTCTTGTTATTTCATAAACTCTTGATTACAAACATCAAAATTAAAATGACAAACAATTATTTGTGAAACTTAAACTCCCCATTTAAAGAAACATCAAACTATTAGTTAATTAAATCGCAAACAACTTAGGTTCATATCTTATTCCCTGTGGGATTCGACCCCAACCTAGTTGAGTTTTATATTGACAATGATCTCTTACACCCATTAAAGAGTGTAATTTGAGCGTTACCATTTAGCACATCGCAGAGCATAAATATTTCACAATTGTCCAAATCTAGTGGCTCACCTCGATAGTGATGCATAATGGTGATGGTGCATTTTACCAATTTCAACTAATACTTTAGCTCTTCGATTGCCCGGATTTTAATGGGAAATAGCAATTAAAGGCATGGCGTGATGCACCTTACGACAAAATCAGGAAGATCTTAAGTGTTTTATCCCAGCTATAAAAAGGAAAATCCAAGATAATTTTGGGGACTTTTTGGCATGCATAGCAGCGGTGGAAAAGAGGGAGTTTTTCTCTTTTAGGGTTCAAAAAAAATATTCTTTTAAACTTCTTTACTTTAGAACTTGTTTTGGGTATGATTAATTACTTATTTTTGGATGATGAATTCAAACATGAGTAGCTAAACACCCTATTTCTGGGGTTGAGTCTAAGAACATGAATACTCTTTTATATTCTTATCCATAATGTCTTTTTGGATTATCATTTGGGTTGTTCTTAATTTCTTGAGCTTACTATTTTACAAATTGGCCACCATTAGAATAAATGTTTATTTCTATGTGCATCCAAGAGGAGAATCGTAGGATAGAAAGAAGAAATTAGGGAGAAAAGTTCTTATTCTTTTACGAAATAAGGGATTTGAATTAGCATCTAGGATAGGGATATACCTAGAAGCCTTGATTGGTTCAGTTGTAAGAAGACAACTTTATGAATCTAGAAGAAATGTTATATCTCTGCGGGAAATGTAGCTACAACATTTAATAGAAAAAAGATTTGAGGTCGGGAGACAAAGATCATTGCATAAACCTCATGAATCATCAACCTGATAACCAATTAGATTATGATAAGACTAGAGAATTGTATGATTGTTAAAAATACCTCAACCCTGGAATCATCCTCATTATTGATTACAACCATTGTGTGACTTGCTCTAGTCGTCATTAATTATTTCTTGTTTAAATAATTTACATTTTTATTTATAAAATCAAAATCATCTTGATACTTTCAAGCACTTAATACCTAATTGTCTTAAACTAAAGATTGAATAAACTTCTAGTTATTGATCCTCGTGGGAATGATATCTGACTGTCTAAGTCTTTATACTACTTGTATGATCACGTAAACTTGCCTGTGCATAGAGGCACAATACTTTGTTTTATTAGTGATGGAATTTTTAGATGTGTTCCCTGAAGATCTTCCCAGGGTTTCTCTCGAAAGGGAAATTGACTTCGGAATAGACCTTCTTCTAGATACATAACCTATCTCTATTCTGCCAAAAAAATGGCTCTAGTCAAACTCAAAGATTTGAAAGAACAGTTGAAATATCTCCTAGATAAGGGATTCATCAGGCCCAGTGTTTCCTCGTGGGGCGCTCCAGTCCTATTCATGTGTAAGAAAGATGGTTCTCTCAGAATGGGTATCGATTATCGCTAGTCGAACAAAGTCACAATTAAGAAAAAATATCCACTTCCCAGAATTGATGAGTTGCTCAACCAACTACAGGGTACCAATTACTTTTCTAAGATAGACCTCAAATCCGACTATCATCAGCTCAAAGTCAGAGAATGTGACATCCGAAAATAACTATTAGAACCCGGTATGGTTACTTTGAGATTCTAGTGATGTCATTTGGTCTCCCGAATGCCCCAATAGCCTTCATGGACTTAATAAATACGGTGTTAAAGTAGTACTTGGACATGTTCATCATAGTCTTTATTGATGACATTTTTGTCTACTCTCGTAACGAAAATAATCATGAAGACCACCTCAAAATAGAATTACAGACTCTTAGATCCCATCAGTTGTTTGCTAAATTCAGTAGATGCAAATTTTGGCTAAGATCAATAGATTTCCTTGGATATATTACTTTTGTTGATGGCATTAAAGTTGATCTTCAAAAGATCGAGGTGCTGAGAAATTAGCCTAGACCTATCTCTCCGCCAGATATCAGGAGTTTCTCAGGTTTGGCTGGCTATTTCCGATGGTTTATTGAAGGATTTTCATCTATTTCTTCCCTTATGTATAGATTGACTCAGAAGAAAGTTAAGTTTCAGTAGCCAGATTCTTGTAAGAAGAGTTTTCAAGAGTTAAAGACTCGACTCACCAACGCCCCAATTTTGACATTGCCAGATGGTTCAGATTAGTTTATTGTATACTGTGATGCTTCAAGAGTTGGTTTGGGATGTGTTTTGATGTAGAAGGGTAAAGTTATAGCTTATGCCTTTAGACAACTTAAGCCGTATGAAAGGAATTACCCTACCCATGATCTTGAGTTACCAATTATTTTGTTTGCCTTGAAGATTTAGAGGCATTATCTGTATAGGGTGTATATTGATGTGTTCAAAGAACACAAAATCTAAAAGTATGTTTTTTCACATAAGGATTTGAATCTGCACTAGAAAAGATGGTTAGAATTGTTGACATATTTTGATATAGGTGTTTTGTACCATCTGGGCAAGGCCAATGTACTGGCAAATGCCCTAAGTAGATTTTCTATAGGTAGTGTTGCTCATGTTGAGGGTAACAAGAAGAAGTTAGTTTAAGAAGTTCATCAGCTTACCAGATTAGGGGTTCGTTTGGTTGATTTAGCTGAGGGTAGTGTTTGGTTTTAGAATAGTTTGAAATATTCTTTGGTTGCCGAGGAAAAACAAAATCAGGAGAGGGATCCTAGTCTGGTGAAGTTGAAGGAGTCAGTTAGAGATCAGAAAGTAGAGGTTTTCTCCTAAGGGGGAGATAGGGTACTTTGTTTCCAGGGTAGACTATGTGTGCCATGTGTTGATGAGTTGAGATAGCAAATTCTGGTAGAAATACATAGTGTGCATTACTCGATTTATCCAGGGGCCATAAAGATATACCGTGATCTATGAGAAATCTATTGGTGGAATGGGATGAAGAGGGATATTGCCGAGTTTATGGGTAAGTGCTTCACTTGTTAGCATGTTAAGATTGAGCATCAGAAGCCTAGTGGGTCTATGCAGGAGTTTAGTATTCCCATTTGGAAGTGGGAGGTAGTGAACATGGATTTTCTGACAGGTTTACCTCGTACTCGATAGCAGTATGAGTCAATTTAGGTAATCATTGTCAGGATGACCAAATTAGCCTATTTCTTTCCAGTTCATACTTCTTATTCAGCGAAGGACTATGCCAAGCTCTATATTAGAGAGTTGGTTAGGTTGCACGGTGTTTCATTTTCTATGGCCTCAGATATGGGTACTCAGTTCACCTCTCATTTTTGGAAATCTTTTCAGAAGGGTCTTGGTACCCAAGTTTACCTCACTATAGCCTTTCATCCTCAGATAGATAGTTAGGCAGAGAGAACTATTTAGACCCTTGAGGATATGTTTAGAGTGTGTGTTATTGGCTTTAAGGGCAGTTGGGATGACCATTTGCCTTTGATTGAGTTCGTGTATAATAACAACTATCATTCCAATATTCAGATGACTCCATTTAAGGATCTATATGGAAGTAGATGTAGATCAAGTTTGATTGTTTTGAAGTATGAGAAACCACTTTGATAAGGCATGACTCGGTGTTTGATCCTTTAGAGAAGTACAGTTTATTAGGGAGAGGCTTAAGACAGCCTAGAGCCGACAGAAATCTTATACAGATATGTGGAGGAAAGATCTTGAGTTTGAGATTGGTGATTTCTTATATCTAAAAATCTCTCCCCATGAATGGAGTGAAGAGATTTGGTAAGAAAGGTAAAATTAGTCCCCGATATGTTGGCCCTTTTAGAATTATGAGCCATTTTGGAAAAGTGGCTTATGAGCTTGAGTTGCCGGTAGAGTTAGCATCAGTGCACCTAGTATTCCATATCTCTTTGTTGAAGAAATGCATAGGTGACCCAGTAGTTGTAGTCCCCGTAGAGAGTGTAGATATTCATAATAGCCTTTCTTATTAAGAAATTCCAGTCGAAATCCTTCATCGACAAATTCGTAGACTAAGGAACAAAGAAGTTCCCCTAGTCAAAGTTCTTTGGCAGAATAAGTCCATTGAGGGAGCCACTTGGGATGCAAATGCATATATGCGGACCAAGTACTCTCATCTTTTCCTCGCAAATTCAGACTTAGCTTAAGGTAACAATCTTCTTAGAATTTCTCATTCCTATGCTCAGTTTTAGTTGTATATCATTCTCATTTCAGTCATGCATTAACTGAACCAGTTTAGTCATATGCCATGTTTCATACTCAGCCATGTAATCATGTTTTCGTCATGTATATTCAGCATGTAATCTCAGTTCCTCAATGTTTTCAGCTTAACCAGTCTCATTCAAGGACGAATGTTCCCATTAGGGAGATATTATAAGACTCCAAAAATCCAAACCAATGTTAGCACCATGTTTCAAGTTCATTCATAGTAAATTATGGTTATTTGATAGTTTTATAAGTTAGTTTGATGTATACTAAGGTCTCAAATAACTACCAGCTTTTAGATGAATAAACATATTCCTTATCGATTGAATTTTTGATAAGAATGTTGCTTTAGTCAACTTCAAATGAGCATATCTTTTGATGTACTCAGAATTTTCCGGCTCATGACCCACTAAATGGTAGGAAATTGAATTAGCTTTCCATCCTTAGCTTAAACTATGAATATCAAGTGTTTGATGGAATACCTACAAGAATGAATTTTGAATGATGCTTTCATATTATGTCCCACAAGTTTTAGTACTATATTACTATGATTGCTATCGAGTCCTGGGGGTTATGAATACCTAAAAAACATAGTTGTTTACTTAGTATCAGTATCTTCAGAATAGTTTTAGAATATGCTATGAGCATTATTAGTTCAATCAGTTATCATAATTAGTTAACTTTTGAATAATTTAGTATTCTAAGTCAGTTTAGTTGGGAGTAGGATTTATCACCGAGCGAACCCAGGGATGGGATATCACCTGCCAGTTGAGGCTGTAACCTTAGTAGCAGTCCCTGTATTCTAGAACTATGTAGCCAGCTTAGGTTGAGATGTTAACCTACCAGTTGAGGGTTGATCTCATACAGGTATCTGCTAGTTGAGGGTAACCCTTAGTCCTTTGGGACAACACTTTAGTGGATCGACACAGCAGTGTTAGTACTCATGGCATGGTACTGACACCCTTCCAACTGGGGTCACAGGTTGGACCACAACTTTTTTATTTGGAGCATATCAGTTAGATGATAGCTCCTACAATCCCAGTCTAGTAATCAGCTCAGTAAATCAATTTCAGTTGCTTGACCATAGCATACAGATATAAGTAATTTCGTTATTAGATTTCAGTATCTCAGTTTATAGATTATATTTAGAACTTATTTTATGCTTAGTAACGCATCCTCAGTGTTTACAGATTTCACGCATCTTTAGTACATACAAATTTCATTCATTCTATTAAGTATTTGATGCTATTTATTCAGTTAGTTACTATTCTTGCACATAAACCATGTATATCATCCTACCTCATTTAGCATACTAGTACATTCAAAGTATTGATCACATGCTCTTTTTTTGTGCTATGATGTATCATATCATAGGTTTGGATGCTTATTTTCCATATCACGCTTAGACTTTCTAGATTATCATCCGTAGCAGTGGTGAGTCCTAATATTTTGAGGACAGGTTATATTTACTTTTATGTTTTCAGTTCAGTAGTTAGTTGGAGTTAGTTGAGGCATGTCACATTAACTCATATTCAGTCAGTCTTAGAGAGTTTCAGACAGACAGTCAGTTTTATCATTATTTTATTAGTTTTAGACAGTTATTTTCAGATTGATGTTTCTAGATTCATGATTCATAAAATTTTTAGTATTTAAAACCTTATGGCGTATTCAAATTTTTTGCATATGTATTTTGTTGTTATTATTCAGTACTCACAGTAGGTACCAGCTCATGAGTTATTTTGTGGTCTTTCAGGATAGTAGTCACCGTGTGGAGTCCAGGGTATACTCTCAGGGAGTTAAAGGAATATTTAGGTTTTGGAGGATATGCTCCATCTTTTTGTTATACACTTTGGAGGTCAGTGGGAGAAATATCTAGATTTGACAAGGTTTGCGTATTATAATAGCTACCATTCCAATATTGAGATAGCTCCCTTCAAGGGTTGTATGGTAGGAGTTGTCTCTCTCAAAGTGGTTGGTATGAGGTTTTTTAGATTAATCCTCATGGTACTATCTTACTTTGTGAATCCCTAGATAGAGTTCAACTTATTCAGGATAGACTTTGAGTAGCTCAGAGTTGGCAGGAGTGACATGCAAATCATAGACTTTGTGCCTTAAGATTTAGTGTTGGTGATTGAGTCTTCCTTTGTATATCTCCCATGAAGGGTGTGAAGAGGTTTGGGAGGAGGGGGAAGCTTATCCCAGGCATATTAGACCATTTGAGATTCTTCAAACTATTGGGGATGTAGCTTATGAGTTAGCATTGCCCCCAGATTTATCAGTATTCCATCAAATTTTTTTGTGTTTCCATGCTTTGGCATTACATACTGGATGAGTCTTATGTCATTCATTGGGATTCAGTGTAGTTAGATTATAGGTTGTCTTTGGTAGTTATTCCCAACTTTTCACTAATTGAGGTATCTTTTTTGG
Source organism: Capsicum baccatum var. pendulum (assembly GCA_030864225.1). Classification (NCBI taxonomy): domain Eukaryota; kingdom Viridiplantae; phylum Streptophyta; class Magnoliopsida; order Solanales; family Solanaceae; genus Capsicum; species Capsicum baccatum. Next base: position 168,890,738 of record CM061557.1, on the reverse strand, counting down.
ACTTTAGTTTGAAGTCGAACTAGATTTTATTGGTGGATGATATAATTAGTTAATTTTGTTGGTGATTTTTGTGAATTATTCATTTTTATCTGATTTGACCAATTTACCCCACCTTGTGGTTGCTTTATAGTATTTCTAGTATGTGGAGATAATTGGCTTGATTCCCAATGCATTTTGATGTGATTTGTGTGAGTTTATGGTATTTATAGGTTAAAAGTTTTTACAGTTGAATTTCAATCATCATTTATTGCTTTATGTGTTGGACGATAAAATGGACCACTCCAGCATATCCAAAATGTCGCTTTTAGATTAGTAACATGATTGGTTTAGTTTTATGACTTTGGTATATCATTTTGACTCTTGATTTGGAATGCTGTGAAATTGGGTCTCTAGGATCAATTTTGTGAAAACAACATTCTTTTAGAAATTTGATTTCACCATTGAGTTGGAAACATCAAGTTAGATAGGGTAGCATAGTTCGTTTGCATTTATGGGTTTTCAGATGAATCCTTAGGGATCCGTGAAGACTTGAAATTTTTTCAAAGTTCATCTTGTGCACCAACCAGGTGATGGAACTGCTAAATTACAATTTAGTCCTCTTTAGCGATAGGCGCTAAAGTGCTATTTGGCTACTTAAGTAGACAAATCCAATTATGCAAAGGCACATAGTAGTGCCCTATCCGCTTTAATGGAGGCTTCTAAAGCAGCCCTTATCTGCTTTACCAGACAATCTGCTTACGCAGATACTGATAAAGTCATACTTAACTGCTAAAGCAGCTATTTGACCACTTTAGCGGTCAACACTAGTACTTGTATAAATAGATTTTTTCTTAATTTTCCCACTATTTTTGATACTGGAGCTTTAGGTTTTAGAGTTTTGGGGTGATTTCTTCTACTTTCAAGCTTGGGTAAGCTCCAAATCCCTATTTCAATTATTTTTCTTCTATTCTTATCATCTAAAACTCGTTAAATCATAATTTCAAAAGTAGAATATGGAGATTTTGGCCATAAGGTTGATGTGCCATGGTTTTATGAAATTTTCGTTGCTTAAAGCAACAAAAATAAGCAAGTACTTTAGTCATTTTTTTAGATATGACGTGTGTCTGTGTTTATGTTGTAGGAAAAAAAGGTCAGCAGTAATTAGAACAATACAAGAAGAAAAATATCCTAAAATTGAAGTTTCTTCCTGGACTACGAGTCATTGGGTGCGCTATGGCTCATCGTTTAAGCCATAGTGTGACCAGTAGAGGAATAGAAGTTGAATAATAAAGGAGAAGTTAAATACGAATCATAGGATCTGACTATGAGTGATTTAGAGGATCAGTTTGAGCAAACATGGGAGGAAGTCTTGAGAGTTTACCAGTTAAGGACTAGTAGAGACGAGATTGGTGACGAATCATAGTGTTAGGCTACGACTTGTAATGCTGATTGTTCTAATCATTATGAGAAATAATGTGAAAGATGGAATTTCACTAGAGAGACAATGAGTCCAACCAAAAAATCATAGGGACATGTGATGAGTCATTACCACTAAGAACAAAAGATAGGAAATAGAGTTGATAATGAGTCATCGTCAGTCTAGACAAATTGAAGCCTGAGGTTTAGCCACTGCTGACCTTATTTTCCTATTTTTTTTTTAGGATTTTAGGTTATTTTGAGAAACTATAAATACCCATTTACCGTTTCTTTATTAGTTTACGCACTCTTTACATTCACAACATTATATTCATTCTAAGATTTGACTTTGATCATGGAATCTTTTGTTCTTGGATTTAAGATTGATTATTAATTTGATATTTTGGGTTTTGTTCTTTAATTATTGTAAGGTTATTCATACACTTTCTTTCTTAAATTCAATGGATGTTCTGGTAACTAGCAGTGGCTAAACCACCTAACTAGGGTTATGGGAACCCTGATGGAATAACAAAGTTGAGGAAGTGCGAAGTCATTCTTGAACAATATTCTTGCATGCATTGTGATAATATTTGGTTTGATTGCCTTCTTAAAAATTGCAGAAGTTAAGAACCTGTCTCTATTCAATACCTACTTCAAAAGAGAGGTAGAGATTAGGAAAAGAATATCACAACAGTAATTGAGATAACTGGTGTTCATCTAATTAACTTGACACTCAAAAGGTAATAGTTAATCTAGGATTCAGGATAAAGGTTTAATAAGGTGACATTTAAAGATTCAAAAGGTGAAGAGTAAAATTCACTGAATGCATTCACAATACGGTTGGTGATTCATATCTTATCTATTCTACATATAAGGTATTAGGATAGTTTGGTGGAGAATAATCAGTCTACAAAATTAGGAAGTCAGGGGAAACACAATCCTAGTATTCATCTCATATTCATTTCAACCAAAGAGACCAAGATCTGCCGCTATTGATATTGTTGTCACAATATACCACATTAACTTTTCTATATTTTTTCAACTACTTCATCAAACTTTTGAGAGATATTTGTCCTATTCCCTATGGTTTCGACCACAACCTTAGATAGGTTATATATTTCACAATGACCTTGTTATATTTCTTGGAGGTATACTTTGGGTGACCTCAAATTTTGGCGTCATTGCTGGTATGCATTTGTGAATGATTTATTAAAGTTGTTGAGGTCGTTGTGTTTTCTTTTTCATTTGTTTCTGAGGCGTATGGCGATGTATACCTAATGTGCTATAGAAATATAACAGTTTTTAAGCTTAAAACTATGAAAATATGCAAGTTCTATAAGTTGTTTTGTTACATATGATGTATTTTATGCAGAAAACTAGGTTTTGGATGCTTAGTTCATAAGAAATATGAAAAATGGAGCTTTTGTATACTTACTTGATCAATTCTGGGTATTCATGACACTTTACGGATGGATGCGCCAAAGCTTGTGATGAAAGTTTAAGATTTGAAGCTTGTTGCAAGTATTGGAAGGCCTGACACTTACCTATGTTTACATGTGGACCCCATGTAGCACATGTGGTCTATGTAAGACAAAGGTAAGTACCGGAACTGAAGATCCAGAGAGTGAAAGAGTTGATAAAGAACTTCTGGCACTTACCTGTGCTAACATAAGGACCCTATGTAGCACATATGGGAAAGGTAATTTCTAGAAGTCTAAAATCTCAAGAGCAAAAGCTACAGGAATTTTTCCCTAGCATATATAGGTGTCTATTTGCACTGATCATCAGGACGCATATGGAACATGCGCCCAAGGCCGGGCAGTATGAGGACACACATAAGTGGACACCTACCTTTTTTTGTCCGTTTTCATCTTCGCTTTGATTTTAGGGTTTTCTTATGTACTATAATTACCCCTTATGTGTTTTTTAGTAGAAGTTACACACTCTTGTTACTTACATATATATATTGATTTTGAGATTTGATTTTGGTCTTGTAATTCTCTTATATTGATTTCGATTGAATAATTCAGTTAAAGTTTTGGGTTATTACTTATGATTATTGTGATTTCATCTAATGCTCTCAATCATGAATGTTGTTGATTACTTCACAAGTATGAGCAACTAAAATCCCTTAGCTAGAGTTTTGGAAACCCTGGCGGACTAGCGATGTAGGGGAAGTTCTATTATTATTCTGAACCGATACCCACGCAAGCTTTGTATTATCTTTACTTTAATAGTTATGTTAGTGGTTGGAAATGTTAGGATCCTGCCTAGATTATTGCTACTTACTCCAAAAAAGGAGTAGTGACTAGGAAAATATAAATACACTAGTAATTTGAAGTTTAACTATCGATCCATGCTACTAGGTATTATCTAAGTAAGATGGTTAGATCTCATCTAATAAATAGAGGCACAAAAGGTAATAGTTAACTAGGATCAAGATAAGGGTTAGTAAGGCAACAACCTAAGGCTCAAAAGGTAAATGGTGATATCTATTAACTCATCCAAAAGACTATTAATGGTACATAACTCATCGGATTCTTTATGCAAGGCATCAGGTTGGTTAAAAAAAGAACGATAAGCCTATGAAGGTTATAAGTCAGGGGGAACACAATCCTATTGTTCACCTATGACTGATTACACTCAAAGTTAATATTAGCTACTTGTTCGATATTGCTACTCAAATCCCCCTATTTACTTTTCCAATGTTTGCCCATTGATTATAATATATGAGAGACAAAATTCCACATATTTCCTTGTGATTCAACCCTAACCCTTGTTGGGTTACTACATTTGACAGTGACCATATAATCTTCAAAGTTAAGGTGTAGGTTGTACGTTATCAAATTTTGGCACCATTGTCGGGGAATACGATGTTAACTTATGAATTAAGGTTGTTGTATGTTATGGGTATTTTTGTTTTGTTCTTAGCTAGGTATACACTGGAGTATGACTAGCACACGGAGTAAAGGAAATTCCTTACTCCTACGATATCTTAATCCATAGAGGTTCCTACAAATACCTAGCAAGATGACGGGATCGAAATGAGATGATATTCCTGAAAGGGTTCATGAGGATATGCCTCCCCCTATTCCTGAAGGAGTTCAGGATATTGTTGATCAATAGACAGGAGTGCTTTTATCACAAGATTCTAATAAGAGGAGGGAAGTAAAAAAAGTACAGAAGATAGCTAGGGAGGTAGAACTAGCTGAGCAGAGACAAGAAGTAGACAACCAAGCAACATTTGGTAAAAATTAGAATAATGTTAGATGAGGCCATCCTCAAGTGATCCTAGTGTATCTATATTTATAGTCGTACAAATATGATGAAGAGGATATGGGGTACATTGAGCCAGCAGAGACTAGAGCCATTATACCTTCTATTTTACCCCTAGGCATTAAGTTTGACATAACAAGTGCAATGATCCAGCTCCTAAATCTGAAGGGTGTATTTGGGATTTGCCTACAGATGATGCAAATATTCACCTTACAAATTTCATTAAGATCTACAGTTTGTATACAAATCTAAGGGTAAATTAGGAGGCACTTAGACTGAGGATATTCCCCTTCTCAAGTATTGAAAAAACATCTTTATGGCTCAGGGAAATGCCAAGAAGATCTATCACTATATGGAATGAGTTGCGCAGGCAATTCTTCAATCGGTTCTTTCCTCCATCCAGGATGTTGCAACTTAAGGATAATATTTATAATTTTTGGCATCTGTAGTCAAAATCTATATACGAGGCTTAGTTCAGGTTTAAGAAGAAGCTTAGCATGGTGCCCAACCATTGAATTTCAGGGACAAACCTATTAAAGATATTTTATAGAGCCTTGATCATTAGTTCCAAATCAATGGACGACACCATCTCTGGAGGAGCTTTTATGAGACTATACTTGGAGAAAACTTTAAAGATGTTAGATTGTATCTCGCTCACTAACTGAGGGTTGAAAACTCGAGAGGCTGAGATGTGATCTATTACATATGCTATTGGTGCCTCCTGCTACCAGAAAGTAGTTGATGATACAATTGTATAAGAGATTGCACTACTAAGAATTGATCTTGGGTTACTGTCAATGCAGTTTGTAGCAACAAGTTCTGACAAAACATAGGGGTCAGCTTCCAAAGCTATGAGTTGAGTTATAGGAGAAAGCAAACTATTTGGATTGTTAGATAACGGGTTTCCAATCCTAAGGGAAAGGGAACCAAGGTTGGAACTATTATGATAGATACAGAGACCATAGTAGGGAGCGAGATAGTGATTGAAGAAAGAAGCATAACTATAGAGAGAAAGAAGATCCGTATATTCCACTTGGCCGATAGGATGCAGATTCAAGAATAAAAGAAATGTTGTCTAAACTGATGAAGGGTTAATAAGGTAAAGAAACCTGCCTTAAAGAAATTACGGTTGATATTTCATGATTGACCTAAAAGGTTGAGTCACATGCAACTACTATCAAGTAATTGGAGCAGCAGTATAGGCAGATCTCTGACACTTTGACTCATAGACAGCTAGGTGACTTTCCTTGTGACATTATGTAGAATCCTCCAACACTTTTTCATTGTATGGATATTAACACGGAGAATGGTGCCCCGCCCGATGAGCATTGTGTGCCTACTACTAATGAGCCGAAGAAGGATAATATTGTTGCTGATGAGCCATTTGAAGTGGAGTTTGAGAAACTGACTTATAGTTATGATGATTATGATAGTGAGTACGGTGATAGATGGGTTGTAGATGATCCCAAAGATAAAGGGAAAATTTTTAGCATGGTTTGTACTACACCATTAGTAAAAAAGAAGAGGGGCTTAGGTGCAGTCAACATCCTATGTTCTATTGGGTGTTTTGATATAAATCAGGCCTTATGTTACTTAGGAGCCAACATAAATTTGATGCAGCTAGCTGTGTTCAAGTAATTGGGCTTGAACCAACTGTAATGCGATTATTGATGGCTGATCGCACAGTAAAGAAAATTGCAGGAATTGTTTTTGATGTGATTGTGAGAATTGATAACTTTACCTTTCTAGCTGACTTTGTCATTCTAGACTATGAGGTTGACATTGAGATACCCATCATATTAGGAAAACCACTTATGTCTATAGGTAGAGTGATGGTTGACATAGAGAAAGGAGAGCTAAAGTTCAGAGTCAATGATGAGGAGGTCATATTCAAAATCCGAAAATCAATAAAGCAACCAACTGACTAGGATGGTGTTGGTTGTTGATTGTATTCATGACCCTGGAGGGTACTCTTATGGGTATCTTGTTGAATTTTGAGTATGCAAGGTATCCACGCCATTTCGCGACATTAGATCAAGAGTTGTATGGGAGGCAACCCATGGTCTTGTTGATGAAGTCTAAGTAAGCAACACAGCCACATCGTGCCATGACATTAAATCAAGTGTTGATTGAGAGGAAACCCACTATTTTAGTGTTCACATTTTGTTTGTTTTTATTGTGTAGTTTTATAGCTTATGGACTTACCTAAAATATAGTAGGATCTTACATGTATAAATTTCCAGGTAAGGGGACTATGTGACTAACTTATCAGGGCCACAAGCCTCAGACGGGCCAGGTAATGTGAGCAATAATTAAAAAAATTTAAAACCTTGAGGATGAGAATGGAAAGTTGTGGACTTTGTCATATTATTATACTTTTGGAACCATAATTTCAAGTTACGAATCCATAAGTAGTTGGGAAAACATCAAAATTACAAGTCCAAAATGCAAGAAAGCAGGCCAAAAATTTAAGCCCACATGCACCCTGCATATGCGGACCACATGTGGCATATGCGCTCCATGGATGGCCACATGAGGTTGCCGCAAGTGGGGTATATGTGTGACAAATTTTAATCAAAATTTGGTGACCACCAATGCTTATTTAAGACCTAATTTGTCCCCCTCATTATTTAAACACTTTTTGCCTCTTTCTAACTCATTCAAATCCTCAAAACCTCAATTTTCTCTTTAAATCCAAACTTTCCTCTCAAATCATAAACTAATCACGCACTTATAGTAAGACTAAATTGAAAATTTTTTGAGATACCAACTTTTCCTAACACACTAAAAAAAAGAAGTAGCCTATAATGTTGATGTAGGGCTTTGTTTTGAATTAAATTTTAAGGTTAGGCCCTAAACAAAAGTTGAACTTGAACAAGTAAAATACCAAAGGTTGGTCACATTATTTTGCATTGAAAATCATGATTCCTGATATATCTGTGCACATTGCACTTGTTGGGAATTCAAATAAGTGATATGGGTGTGAAAATTGACGAAAAATTCAAACTTTTCAAATTTTGAGTTTTTCTTCAACTTTTGCAATCCCTATCTTATTGAAAACTATAAACTAGTTTTTCTTGCACACATTGCACCAAAATATACCAAGAAGAAGAAAATTGATACAACGAGGAGATAGGATGAGTCACCTGAGCCTAGTGGTTTGCTAGAGGAGTACCTGATTGCATTACTCAAGGTGGTCTGACACATAGAGTGACTAGAGAAAAGATACGCCAGGTATCCAAAACTATTATATTAGGCACTATGGGACTATCACTACCTAAGCAGTCATAGTGGGGCAGAAAACCACCCTTTATTCAGCTTAAGTCTTATACTAAGGCTATTCAGATTATCTAGGCTTCAATCCACGTGTAGCTCAAGTGAGGATGAATTCAGCACAGAGATCACCTTCACATTCTCCTTAAATAGATAATTATAATGACGAGAGTAAGGTAGATTCCGAGTCAGTTCCATAGGGTTTAGATCAGGAACCCCAATTTAAGAAGTGGTCGCAGGTTTTATTTGAGGTTGTAGAGCAGGAGAAATCATCAGCGGTACCCCAATCTGAGGAGGGTACATATGTTCATGTACAATAGTAAGATGTACCCCAATCTGAGGAGAGCACGGAAGAGGATTCCTATGAGGTTCCCATTCATAAAATGAGGATGCACTGTACAATAAGGGTAGAGTTCCGTACCCACACATATCTCAGAAGTACCTCTTAAGGAGGAAAATTTGAGGTGGTGTGTGGAGGGGATGTATATAATATATAATATAGAAAGTCATATCATAGAGACCGGCAGGCCCAACAGATTATTTTTAAGGAGCGCAAGATTGATCTATCTAGACTGAGTAGAGTACCATAATTACGGGCTTTCATTAATCATTATCAGTTAGTTTGGATGACTAGAACACTCAATTCTTACAACCCAACTGTGGTATGAGAGTTTTATGCATCATATCATTCCATAATAGTTCTTCTAATACGCAGATTCCCAGTCTTGATGAAATATACGAAGCATCCATAACTTGAGTTGACCCTTATAAGAGGGGTCATGGTTGATCTTCTAGTAGAGACTATCTAACGAGTTATTTTTTGTCCAGTCTATATCACTCCCTCATCCACAATATATGTGACTAAATACTAAGATTCGCATGTGATAGACATATTATAAGGGAGACTGAGCATAGACAAAAGAGAGTTGAGATGGTTATGTAGATAACTAGCTATATTTTATTTTTGGGTAATAAGACCTCATGGATAGAGAGATATAGTATGATAAAAAAGGGTTCTTCAACTTTTGATGCCAACTTTTGGTGGTTTTTCATCTGATATAGACTATTACCTATTTTTTCAAATAATATGTTGACTTGGGAGAGAGCCACCCTAATTCTAGTTTAATGGTCGGATATGCTATTGACTTTATAGCTATTTCTGGCATGAGATTCATGATAGAGCTTTTAAGGAGTTGACAAGTTTTCCATTCCCCTGCCTAATTCCAAGACTATGTAATGAGGCTGGTGTACTAGAGATATTGGAAGTTAATGAGAGAGTACTTTAGATAGACACTACACAAATGAAGAGCATAAAGGATTCAACATGGTCGACCCTTCCCAGAGGTCTAGTGAGCCTGCCACAGTACCTTGGGCCTAAGTTGAGGGTCCATTAGTTTCCTTAGAGCCTGGTGATATACATGGAGGTTATATGGGAGTTAGTATTAATTTGAGACAGGGAAGTAGACTGAGGCCAAAAATTTGAGTACTCAGGATGAAGGGAGACCAACCATTTCTTTATCAGCCCTGGTTTTAACCTTAGAGCTGGTTGGCGTATCTTCAGAGCCCACTCACCTATCCATTACAACTTCTACTATAGGAATGATTATGGTATCATAAGAGTTCTTCTAGAGCTTAGTGGATAGTCAGAGAGCCACTGATGCTCAGTTATGGGTTATTAAGATCGAGATGACTACTATATACAAGCATATCCGATTAGGGGTCCAGACTAAATTCAAGTTAGCAGAGGCTAGATGGGAAGCCGCATAGAGAGCTTGTATATCTGAGCTATGTGCTAATTTACAGAAACATCTTAATGCTTTTGAGAGGTATGTTATATCTGGATTTGCACTATTACAGACACTGGATATAGGCTATATAAGAGAGGATATGTATATATTACGAGTAGGGGTATGCTCTCTCGTAGAGAGCCATATGGCAGCCAATCCATCAGTCATTCCCCTAGTGGCAAAGATATAACCTCCATGTGCACCTAGATATTTTGTTTTCTTTACCAAGGAAGATGAGGAGGTCCTGGTAGTTAGGAAAAATATAAGGCCTATGAGAGACCTGTAGGACCCAAATATTCCATATGACTATGTCCTAACAAGGGCCAATCATATATCTATAGAGTCCATTATTGTTGAGAGGCAGAGGCATTCCGAGATAGTAGTGGGTGCATCTTTTAGTAATGCAATACCACCACCACCACCACCTCCGTTAGCTGATATACCCCTATCTTGGGATACTCATGACATAAATGCCTATTGTATACCAGGTTATTATTCATTCCCTTTGTTTTATATTATTTTAGTACATTGGGGATAATGCATAGTTTTTAGTTTAGGTGGGGTATACCTTAGCCATCATGGGGTTTTGTTCCTGTGCTTCTTTTTCTGTCAAACACAGTATGGTTGTAGAACCGATATGCCTATGTTAAAGTTAGTGTCGTATTGTGTTTTGTTTCATATTGTGCTAGTTTTTTGTATAATTAGGAGATTTTTAAGTATTTAGGGCAGTTGTTATGTTTTTGATTGATTTTTCACAAAAATGATACCCCTCTAAAATTTTGTTTTAGAATTTTGTGAATGTATATATGTGTGAACATCATTGATCTTGTTATTTCACTAGGATTTGGCACATGATAATCACTTACTAAAAATTGCATGAACCAAATAAGTAGTAGCTTGTAATAGTGACTCTGTGCCATGTGTGTGTGAGATGCTACTTAATTCCTTTTGTGTGTTGAATTCAGAACTTGTCGGGTTAGTCTTGCCTAGGTTGTAGGATAGTCGGTTAGGAAAGAATCATAGGCCATTTTTTTATTTTAGTATACTTAAGACTAAATGACCTTTCAAATGTGAAATAGTAACCATTGATCCTTGTTTGAGTCGTATAACCTAGTTTTCTTGTTTAACTTTTCACCTTTCCACTTGTCTAGTAATAACCTATTTTGGCCCGTTACTCTTTGTACATTGTGCACCTTTATTCAGGAAAATTGCCTAAGTTAAGGGTAGCTATCATTGAGGTGTGAGATATAAAGTGGGTATGTAGAAGGGTTAAATAAGAGATAAAAATTAGTAGGGTTGGGTTTGGTAGAAAATGAAAAAGAAAAAAAAATAGAAAAAGAAAAAAGATTATGAAAATGTGAAAAAGAAAGGATAAAAGATCACACCCAACATGAATGTGCAATAAATAATAAAAGGGAGAAATAAAGGTGGAATACAAAGAAAGATTGTTAATGAGTGGACCCCAAAGTTAGTGTAGCGCCAAGGAGACTTAGTCAATTGATTTTTCCATATGTACCATACTAGCCCCTAAGCCTATATTACAAGCCGAGAAAAGTCTTATAGTGATCCTAACTTGACTGTCCAAAAGCTAACGTAAAGAAAATAAAGGCAACCCTATGGTAGTTGATGCTTATTGATCGAAGCTTCTCTTTTGAGTATAGTGTCTCTTGACTATCCCTGCATTGACATGCAATATTTCATATGAGTGAGTGGGACTTCTTTGTTGTGAGGGCACATAAGTCATATGGCTAGCTGCTTACCTATTTGGATAGTGTGACTAGTATATATGCATGGTTTTCTATTGCTAATGTAATGTCATACCTTGATCCTATTGTGTCACATTGTTTTGATTCATGTTTATACTTAGTTGGTTTTGGAAAGTTGAGATAGGATGGGGTATTATGGTTTAAGCTTAAAGTGTTGATTGGCTGCCTTGAATAACTTAGATTCTCTAAGTTAAGCATCGTGCCTCATTTTATTTTATTTTATTGTGTTTTGTTTCCTGAGGACACGCAAACATTCTAAGTTAAGGGTGTTGATGTTCTATAGAAATATAGCATTTTCGATGCTTAAAACTATGAAACTGTGTAAGTTCTTAGGTTGTTTTGTTAGATATGATGTATTTTGGGTATGTTTTGTAGGAAACTAGGTTTTTGATGCTAAGTTTGTGAAAAAGATAATTAATAGAGTTTTTAGATACTTACTTGATAAATTTTTGGTATTCTTAACATATTTTAGATGTACGTGACCAAAGCATGTGATGAAAGTTGAAGATTTGAAGCTTGGTTGCAAGTATTGGAAGTCCTGGCACTTACCTATGTGTACATGTAGACCACATGTAGCACATGTGGTCTGTATAAGCTTAAGGTAAGTTCCAGAATTGAATATCAAGAGAGTGAAAGAGCTCAAAACAACTTTTGGCACTTACCTGTGCCAACATATGGACTACATGTAGGGAAGATGGGCAGCATATGGGTAGGTTAAGTTCCAGAAGTTAAAAATCCTGAGAGTAGAAGCTACAGGACTTTTTTCTAGCACATGCAGGTGTCTACATAAACCTAGCCTCTGGCCACATATGGCACATGCGCCAAGATCTGGCCATATGTGGACACACATAAGTGGCCACAAACCCTTTTTTGTCCTTTTTCTTCCATTCTTTGATTTTAGGGTTTCCTCATGTACGATATATACCCCTTAAGTGATTTTTAGTAGAGTTACGCACTCTTGATACTTACAAATATATTTTGCTTATGAGATTCAATTTTTCTCTTAGAATTCTCTTGTGTTGATTTTGATTGTATAATTTAGTTAAAGCTTTGGGTTTATACTTGTGATTATTGTGATTTCATCTTATGATCTCAATCATGAATATTGTTGATTACATAACAAGTATTAGAAGCTAAAAACCCTTAGCTAGGGTTGTGGAAACTCTGTCGGATTGACAAAGTAGGGGAAGTGCTATTGCTATTCTAAACCAATACCCATGCATGCATTGTATTACTTTACTTTAATAGTTATCTTATTGGTTAAAAATTTTAGGACCCCACCTAGATTATTGTTACTTTCTCCCAAAGATGAGTAGTGACTAGGAATAGATAAATACAATATTAATTTAAAGTTTTACAGTCGATCCACTCAACTAGGTATTATCTAAGTAAGATGGTTAGCTATCATCTAATAACTAGAGACTCTAAAGGTAATAGTTAACTGGGATCAAGATGAGGGTTAGTAAATAAATATCTCAAGACTCAAAAGATAAAGGGTGAAATCCATCAGCTCATCTAAAAAACTGTTGATGGTACATAACTTATCAAAATCTGCATGCAAGGTATCGGGTTGGTTTTATAAAACACAATAAGCATAAAGAGTTGAGAAGTCAGGGGGAACAAAATCCTAGTGTTCACCTATGACTGATTACAATTGAAGTCAATATTATCTACTTTTTCGATATTGCTACTCAAATCCCCCATTTACTTTTCTAGTTTTTCCTTTTTGATTATAGTATCTTAGAGCCACAATTCTATAATTCCCTTAGGATTCGACCCAATATTTGTTGGGTTACTATATTTGACAACAACCTCATAATATTTAGAGTGAAGGTGTAGCTTAGGCTTTATTAATACCTAGTACTCAGAGTCAAGGCAATCCCTTGATCCCACTAGATATTGAGCTTGAGCGCACCTTACGAAAAAATCGTTAGATGGAAAAGCGGGAGGACTATAATGACCCTTTATGTTATATTCTATAAACTCCAGTTATTTTTGTTGTTCGAGCTTCTCTATATCTTCCCTAAGTCATTTATGACTTGTTGGAGCTGACAATTCGGTTACTAGACAATTCGTTTGTTTTTTAGATCCATTTTCTTATTTTAAAGTCCTCTTGGTTGTAAATGGCCACTGGGTGAAAACTTTAGTTAAATGACCTCAAATGCAAATTCTGACTATTCCAGCAACTTCAAAATGTTGACTTTAATCTAGGTGGACATTTGTTTTGGGTCTTGAGACACTTCAGCTTATTTTGACCTATTAGTCAAAATGTTAATAAAATTAAATATGGATGCGGGACCCATATTTGGTCGAAACAGCCTCAAATGGAAATTTTGAGTACGTCATCACATCTATAATATTGAATTTGGTATGGTTACATAGTTTATTTGTATATATAGGATCCCAAAATAATCCCAAGCACTAAGTCGAGCCTATTTTGGACTTGGAAAAATCTAGTGCACCAGGTTTCTGGTGCATCGTGATAGTGGTAATATTTCCCACAATTGTGACTCATTCATTCAGGACTAGATGCCATGATCGTTCACTAATGTCCATGATCATGACTCATATAGTTGAAGGGAGATGCTGATATAGTAAGCCTTAGGGTCTCAAAATCAACTCCTGAGTACCTAGACTAGGTATAAAAGGACCCCATTTCCATGATTTTGTCAATTTATCATCATTTTCTTGAGATCTAAAAGCCTTAAATAGTGTGAAAACTTAAAGTTGAAGCTTGTTGGCGATTAGGAAGTTAGATTAACATTTACTTTTGCGATTATCCTCCAATTTGAGGTAAGTATTCACCCTTTTCTTAGTGGATTTTAATGATTTCTTGCTCAAAACCCCAAAATCTTTAGGGCCTGATTTTATCCCCAATTTAACTTGGATTTCACCCATTTTTAGGGTAATGATTCCTAGAGCTTGTAATAATCATGGGTTGGTTTCTAAAATGCAATTTCCGTAAATGGGACCCACATGAGGTTTTGATGTGATTTTTGGACCTGAAGCACAATGGTGCAATATGGGTATCATTATTCTTGTATTGATGAATAAAATATTTTTTAATAGTTTGGCATCTTAAGAATGATTCTTGAAGGGGAAAAGTAGTGGTTTAGCAGTTCGTTGTGCTTTCTTCAACGTTGAGGTAGGCTATGTTCCCTTGCTATATTGAGCCATTCCATTGTATTTCTTATGATATTGTATTAGATTTGTGATGGATTTTAGGTGTTGGATCGCTAAAACATAAGACTTGGGTTAGTTGGACCGTTTAGGCCTTTTTGAAACCTTAGAGTTGAACACATAGCTCGTTTCCTTATGGTTTAGGTGAATTAGACTTCATTTCTTATGTTTTGCATAAGAATGCCTTAGATTACTCAAGATTAAGTAAAACTGCTCTAGTTACTAATGCTTAGGGTAAGCTGGCCTTAGTTTCTTACACTAATGAAGGTTGCCTTAGTTCCATTTGACTTAGTTAAATTTCTAGAGAAAAATCTCTACCTTAGTGCTATTTGTGGCTTACTTAACATCTAAGAGTGGATTTAGATATGTTAGCCTAGTGTGGGGTAGAACTTAACTTAAAATTTATTTTAAGGATTTATAAGTGGGCTATTTGACCCACTTTAATCCAAGATTGATGTTAGTTCTCTTGAAATCCTTATATGCTGATTGAATACTTAGAGAATGCCCTTTTGAGGTGATATTGATGAACTTGATACTTGATGGTTATGTTGGTTAATGTGAGGGTTGATGTTTATTAATTTGGTTATTATTTATGCTATTGATGATGCTATTTATGATGTTGATCACATATATATATCCGGTTTGAGTCTTGATGAATATTAGGCTATTAATTATATTTATCAGTTCAAGTCTGGATATTAATTATTTACCGATTCAAGTCTGGCTATTGATTATATTTACCCACTTTGAGTCCAGAGGATGATTATGACATTATTTATTATTTACCAATTTTAGTCCATCTATTGATTATATTTTTTGGTTCAACTGTGGCTCCTGATTTTTTATCGATTCATATCCGGCTATTAATTATTTACCAGATTCATGTCTGGAGGATAATTATGACACTATTTATTATTTTTCTGAGCTATTGATTATATTTACCGATTAGAGTCCGGATATGCATATTATGTTACGATGATATACTTCTTATGATTAACGATATTAGGGTGTGACATTGAAAATAATAATTTGGCTAAATTGGAAAATGAAGAAAATGTTATAATGTGGCATGACATAAATGGACTCTAGTAGTAAAATGACTAGTTGACATATGATGGTTAGTTCATAAATGGTGACTAGTGGATATATGATGACTAGCCGATAATTGAATTAGTGATTAAAAATGGATAGTTGATTAATGGACTTGTGTATAAATGATGATAAGGTTTCTATATGTTGGTAGATTATGGAATTATGGTTAAATTATAAGTTTGTTATTTGTAAGCAATGAATGGTTTCTTTATCCTATCTTTGAGTGTACACTCTAGGCATATGAGAGTTTATGATGAATTATTTATTTAGTTATCCTATCTTTGAGTGTACTCTCTAGTTATGACTGTATGTGTTGATGCTTTATGTTATTTTATTATTCTAGTTTATTTTTTTATCTATGCACAGTGATGTTGGAGCTACTTTAGGATTGTCTTTGACATAGTGTTTTTATCTTATATTTTATCATACTTATATCATGATTTATCTCGGTCGATGATGCCTACTGAGTACCCATGTTTTGGTACTCATACTATATTTCTTTATATTTTTGTTGTAGATCTGTGTACTAGCTATCGCTATTGATCATTGATTGTACTATGTTGATTTTTCAGAGATAGGGTGAGCTCTTGGGGTTGGAGTCACCTATTACCTTATATATCTTTATTTTTAGTCTTTAGTTATTAAGATAGATGTTGTTGACTATTCTAAGTCATTAAGTTGTATTAATATTAGATGCTCTTGTACTGGCTCTACCAGGTAGTGGGATGGTATCTTGTATTGACTATTTTTATCTATCTAAAACACGTTGCTTATTTATAAGTGTGTTGTTTATATTCTCCTATGATTGGGTATTTTTCACCAAGTTAACCCATTGTGTTTAGCTCTGGGTTATAGTCTGGCTTACCTACTGGTGGGTTAGAGTAGGTTCCATCATGACTCATAAATTGGATTGTAACAAATTTGTATTAGAGACAAGTTACACTGGTATTATTTTTACAAGAAGTGTCTAGTAGAGTCCTGCAGATCAAAATGATAATGTCCATTTTCTATCTTTAGGAGGCTATCAGACATTCTTAGGTGTTTATAACTTCTTTCACTCACTTTGTGCTATGAGTCTGAGTTGGTTTGTAGAGTATCCCTTTGACTTTACTCTTTCATAGATGGCTAGGAAATGTGCTACCACTATATGAGATGAGGGTCTCGAGATTGACCCTAAGGATCCTACTTTTGTTCATTGACAACTTAAAGGTCTTTGACAACCGTCTGATGTGTCCCTATCTTGGTCTGGGATAGGCCACCTTCCCTAGGTTCTATTCCCATTTCTAAAGTAAAGATTCTTCTACCCCAGCCAGTGGTAGGCTAGAGACAAACCCAAAAGCAACCAGGGTTTATTTCTTCTTAAGTGCTTAGAGATGTGTTGGTTTAGCTTTTGAGGATAGTTTGTGGTGTGTTATCTAATGGTGTTCAGTCTACACATTAGAGTGGTATGGAGGCGGGGGCGCAACCTATAACTGCGACTTCCAAGGTTGAGGTTTCTCCTGCACCGACAGTTTCTCAGTCGGTAGTTGCTCATCTAGTAGTTACTTAACTAGTGGTTTCTCAGTCTGCTATGTCTTCTAACGAGCAGAATATGTTGGGTAGATTCTTGAGATTGGCTTCACCTAGGTTTTCTAGTGTTCTGAGAGTGGATGCAAGAGTTTTTGATTGCTTGTGAGGATAGGCTTTGTAATTTGGGCCTTATTTAGACTCGTGGTGTGGATTACACCATATTTTAGTTGGACTTGGCTGCTCGATAATGGTTAGGAGGTTGTATGGATTCTTAACTAGTTGGATTCAATTTTCTGAGATGTTCTTAAAGAAGTACGTGCGTTGCAAGCTTAGAGATCATTTAAGGGATCAGTTTTCTAGATTGGATTAGGGATCTAAGATAGTTGCAAACTATAAGGTTCATTTTAATAAGTTGGTTAGACTTGCAATTTCTATTCTGGATATTGAGTATGTGAGAATTTGTTGCTTTATCATAGGATTGAGGCTTCTTATTCACATGTCTACTCAGAGTTTGGTTGTTGTGTGTAGGTCTTTTTATGAGGTTGTAGATTGTGCTAAGGCGATGGATAAAATGCATTATGAGGCCTAAGGAGGCAATGATAAGAGTCCTTAATATCAGACCAGTTTTAGAGGGAGTTGTAGTAGTTCACAATTTTGAGGTAGTATTTCTCTTGGTGGGTATTCTCTGTGTCCATCTTATAAGACTTAGGGTCAGCCTAGTTTTCCTATACCAACAGTTCTTTAGATTTCTAATGAAGGTTAGTCTAGTTTTATAGACCACCTTGGTTAAGGTGGTGATCAGTCTGTAAGGGGTTTATCTTCTGGGCATTCTAGTCGTCATGGTTATCCTAGTTTAACCAAATATATTTATTCTTGTTTAGCTTAGGATCCCGTTATCATTGTGGATCTCTTGGTCATTATTCTCGTGAGTGCCTAGTCTAGGGGGATTATTGTTTCTGCTCAGGGTGCTTCCCATATTAGAGAAATTTATCCCTCAACTAGAGGTGGTTCTCATGGTTAAAAGGATGGTTCCTAGGGTACTTGAGGAGGTTATTAGGAAGGTAGACAGTAGATCGATTAGGTGTCCAGCCAGGTAGTGAGCATGGTCAATTGTATGTAGTACTTGCTAGACTTGAGGCTGAGACTTCAAATGTTATTGTTACAAGCATGATTTTGGTGTGCCGCCAGTCGGCCCTTGCTTTATTTGATCAGGGATCCACATATTCTTATATTTTTGCATATTATTTCCCATGGTTGGAGTTGTCTTATGACTTATTATCTGTGCCATTACACGTATCTACTCTTATAGGTAATTCTTTAGTAGTGGATCGAGTTTTCAGAGCATGTGTTGTGAAAGTTAAAGATGTTGATACTTATGGTGATCTTATCATTCTTGATATAGTGGATTTTGATATGATTCTAGCATAGACTGGTTATCCTACTATCATGCGGTCATGGACTATTTTACCAAGATCGTTACATTATCCATGCTCGGTGTAACCCTAATTATGTGGCAAGGAGCGGTTAGTCGCATGCTGATGGGGATTATTTCGTATCATTGTACTATGAGGCTTATTTTGAGGGGTAACGAGTCCTACCTCGCTAATATTATGGATACTAGCATGGAGATTCTGTTGCTCTAATTTATTTCTATTGTTTTTGAGTTTCTTGATGTGTTCACTACCGACCTTCCTGTATTCCCCCTATCCATAAGATTGAGTTTTCTATTGATCTCTAGCCTGGCACCCGACCTATTTCTATAAAACCTTATTAGATGGATCCTGTCGAGCTTAAGGAGCTGAATTCTTAACTTCAGGAGCTTCTTGGTTAGGGTTTTATTAGATCAAGTATGTCTTTTTATGGAGCTCCCGTAATGTTTATGAAGAAAAAAGATATCTCCATAGGTATGTGTAATAATTATAGGCAGCTTAATAAGGTGATAATGAAGAACTGTTATCCTATGCCCTGTATTAATGATTCGTATGATTAGCTTTAGGGTGGAACAATTTTTTCTAAGACTGATTTGAGATTTTGTTACCATCAGGTTAACATTCGGGCTAAGGATATCCCAAAGACAACATTTAGGACCCAATATGGTCATTATGAGTTTTTAGTGATGTTATTTAGGTTCAGTAACGCCCTAGACGCGTTCATGGATTTGATGAACTGAATATTTGGGCTTTATTTGGAATCTTTTGTGATTGTGTTCATCAACGACATCCTTTTGTATTCGGCAAGTAGAGATGAGCAAGTAGAACATTTGAGGATTGTGCTCCAGACTTTGAGAGATCATGTGTTTTTTTACAAATTCTACATGTGCAAGTATTGTCTTGAGTCAGTGACATTCCTCGGATATATGGTATCTAAGAATGGTATTATGGTAGACCTAGCTAAATTTGAGGTGATTTCTAATTGGGCTAAACTTACATCTCTGACTGAGGTTTGTAGCTTTATTAGTTTGGCTGAATATTATAGGCACTTCGTCAAGGGTTTTTCTAGTATGTTATCTCCTATTACTAGACAGGTTCCTTTTTTATGGTCAGAGAAGAGTGAGTCGAGCTTTGGGAGGCTCAAGGATTTTCTCACTTCAGCTCCTGTTTTAGCCCTTTCTGTTGAGGGTGAGGGATTCACTGTGTTTTGTGATGCTTCGATGTTAGTTTCAATTGTGTGTTGATGCAACAGAGTCATGTTATTACTTATGCTCCTAGACAACTTAAGGTGCATGAGCGCAACTACCCACTCATGATTTGGAGTTGGCGGCGGTTGTTTTTGCACTTAAGATTTGGAGGCATTATCCTTGTGGTTTGGATTGTGAGATTTTCTCCGATCATCACCATCTTCAGCATCTTATGACCCTGAGATAGCTTAATGCTTGACAACATATATGGATGGAGTTGCTTAAAAATTATGATATTTTGATCTTGTGTCATCCGAGCAAAGAAAATGTGGTAGTGGATGCCTTGAGCCGTAAGGTAGTGAATATAGGTAGCTTGGCTTGTATTTTAGTTTCTCATAGGTCGTTGGCATGGGACATTTAGTCCTTAGATAGATTGATGGTTCACTTTGATATTTCAAACATAGGAGGATTCTTTCTAGTGTTGAGGTGAGGTCTTCATTATTTGAGAAGATTCGAGATTGTTAGTTTGAGGATAATAATCCTTGCTTTCTTCATGAGCTGAGTGGTGAGTCTGAGAGAAACACCATAGATTCTGAGGGTGTTATGGGATTTGATTGCCGCATTTGTGTTTGGAAGAATGTTGACTTAATTTATTTGATTTTGCATGAGGATCACAAATCTAGATATTTCATTCATCTTGGCACAGCCAAGATGTATAGAGATTTGAGACAATATTATTCGTAGAGTGTATGAATAGAGATGTAGAAGATTTTATAGCTCGTTGCCTATGTTGTCAGTAGGTAAAGGCTAATTATCAACGACCAGGTAGTTTGACTTAGAGGTTTCCCATTTTTGAGTGGAAATGGGAGCAGATTACCATGGATTTTGTTAGTGGTTTGCTTCACACTTCCCATGGTTCCAATAGTATTAGGGTCATTGTAAATCATTTCACCAAGTTAACATATTTTATTCCTATTCATATATCTTTCAGTGCTAAGAGGTTAGCCCAAGATAGTCTGATTTCATGGTGTACCCATTTCTATCCTTTTAAACCGTGGTTCTGTGTTCACTTTGATATTTTGGAGAGCTCTTCAGGAGGAGTTGGGTACTCCATTGGAACTTAGTATGACCTTTTAACTACAGACAAATAGTCAGTCAGAGTAGATTATTCAGGTCCTTAAGGATATGCTCCAAGTTCATGTTATATATTTTGGAGGATGGTATGCACAAAACTTAGACTTTGCAGAGTTCACATATAATAATAACTATCATTCAAGTATTGAGATGGAGCCTTTTCAAGATTTTTACAATAGACGATGTCATTCTTCAATTGGATGGTTGAGACTTCGAAGATTAGGCCCCATGGTATGATATGCTTCAAAAGTCATTGTATAGAGTTAGAGAGATTCAGGGTAGGTTGATAGATGCTCATAGTAGGTAGAAGGACTATGCAGACTATAAGCTTTGTGCCTTGAGATTCGGAATTGGTTTTTGTGTATTCTTCCATATATCACCCATAAAGGGTGTGATGATGTTTGGGAGGAAATTCAAGCTCAGTCCTAGATATATTGGACCTTTTGAGATTCTTCACACAGTTGGGGAGGTGGCTTAGGAGTTACCTCTTCCTTCAGATTTTTCCATTGTCCACTCAATTTTCTATGTCTCTACATTGTGATGACATATTCCTGACCTATCGCATATGCTTAGATGGGACTCAGTCCAGTTTGATGGTGTTTGACCTTTATAGAGGAGCCACTGCTAAATTTGGCAAATGATGTTAGGTGATTGCGCACTAGAGAGATTCTCATAGTAAAGGTTCAGTGGATGCACTGCGCAGTAAAGGAGGCTACTTGGGAGATCGATAATGAGGTGAGGAATCAGTATCCTCAACTGTTCAAGACTTTAGGTATATCTAAATCCTTAACTTTCGCGGACGAATGTTCCATTAGCAGTGGACATTGTAATGAACCTTTAGGTCATTTTCCATATTTTTGCCTTTTTTACTATTAAAATTATCACTATAGTAATCCCAAGTCATTCATGACTTGCTGGAACTGACAGTTTGGTTACCGAGCAGTTTATTCAATTTTTAGACCCATTTTTTTTAGTTTTGATGTCTTCACTAGTTCGAAATGGCCATGGGCAAAAAATTTTGTAAGAAAACCTCAAATGCAAATTCTGACTATGCTAGCAACTCTAGAATATCAACTTTAGGCTACACGGACCTTTAGTTCAGGTTTCGAGATAGCCGAGCTCATTTCAACCTATTGGATAGAATGTTAAGAAAATGAAATATAGGTGTGGGATCCATATTTGTTTGAAATGACCTCGGATGGAAATTCCAAGTGTTCCATTGCATTTGAAACATCGAATTCGGTATGGTTGCATAGTTCATTTGTATATTTTGAATCCCGAACGAATCTCAAGCACCCATTCGAGCCCATTTTGGACTTGAAAAAATCTGGTGCACTGTGATAATGATAATGTTGTCCTCAACTTAATATTTCTTGTAAGCCTAGATGCCGCGATCGTGCACTGATGACTATGATAGCAACTTGCTTTGCATAAGGGAGATGCCGCGATCGCAAGCCTTGATGTCGCGATAACGAATCTCGAGTACCTGTACTAGGTATAAATGGACCCCATTTCCATGGTTTCGGCCATTTTTCATCATTTACTTGAGAGCTAAATATCCTAAATAGTGTGAAACTTAAAATAAAAGCTTATTGGTGATTGGGAGCTAGATTAACATTTATTTTCGTGATTATCTTTCGATTTTGAGGTAAGAATTCATATTTTTCTTGGTGTATTTTAGTGATTTCTTGCTCAAAATACCAAAACCTTTAGGTATTTATTTTAGCCCTAATTTAGCTTGGATTTCACCCATTTTTTAGGGTAATGATTCATTGAGCTTTAAGAATGTTTGGTTGGTTTCGGAAATGCGGTTTTTATAATGGGGACACATGTGGGGTTTTGATGATATTTTTGGACCAAAGCAGAATGGTGCAATATGGGTATTTTTATTCTCGTATTGATCAATAAAATGTGTTTTTGATATTTTTGCATCTTGAGGAGGCTTCTCAAAAGGGAAAAGCAGTGGTTTAGCGGTTTATTGAGCTTTCTTCCGCGTCGGGGTAGTATAGGTTTAGCCCTTGTTAGATTGACATATTTCTTTTTATTCTTATGATATTGTTTTAGATTTGGGATGGGTTTTAGGTGTTGTATTGATGAAATTCAAGACTTGTGTTAGTTGGACCATTAGGCCATTTTAAAACCGTAGAATTGAACACTTAGCTCATTTCCTTATGCTTTAGGTGAATAGGACTTCATTTCTCATGTTTTGCTTGAGAATGCCATAGATTACTCAGGATTAAGTAAAAATTATTTAGTTATTTATTCTTAGGGTAAGTTTACACTAATGAAGATTTTCTTAGTTCCATTTGACTTAGTTAAAGTTATTGAGAAAAATCTCTATATTAGGACTATTTATGGCTTGCTTAATATGTAAGAGTGGATTTAGTACCTTAGCCTAGTCCGAGGTAGAACTTGACTTTGAATGTATTTTGAGGATTTGTAAGTGGGCTATTTGACCCACCTTTATCTAGGATCAATGTTAGTTCTATTGAAATTCTTATACTCTTGTTGAATACCTAGAGAATGCCCTTTTGAGGCAATATTGAGAAACTTGATACTTGATGGTTATGTTGTTTAATGTTAGGGTTGACACCTATTGATTTTACTATTATTTATTCTATTGATGATGCTATTGATGATGTTGATCTCTCTCTCTATATATATATATACACACACACACACACATCAGGTTTGAGTCTAGAAGATGATTAGGCTATTTATTATACTTACCGATTTGAATCCTGCTATTAATTATGTATTGATTCAAGTCTTGCTACTGATCATATTTACCTGATTAAAGTTTTGAGGATGATTATGAAACCATTGATTCTTTATCGATTTGATTACGAATATTGAGTATACTTATCATTTCAAGTACGACTATTGATTATTTATCAATTCAAGTTCGGCTATTGATTATATTTACCTAGTTAAAGTCCAGAATTTGATTATGACACTATTGATTATTTACCAATTCATGTTCGGCTATTGATTATATTTATCAGTTAGAGTCTGGATATTCATATTATTCTATGATGATATACTTCTTATGATTAACGATATCGGGGTATGAGATTGAAAGTAGCAAGTTGGAAAATAAGGAAAAGCTTATAATATGGCATGACATAAATTGACTCTAGTAGTAAAATAACTAGTTGACAAATGATGGTTAGCTGATAAATGATGACTAGTGGATAAAAGATGATTAGCTGATAATTGAATTAGTGATAAGAGATGGATAGTTGATTAACAAACTAGTGTGTAAATGATGATAAGGTTTCTATATGCTGGTAAATTATGGAATGATGACTAAATAACGAGTTGGTTTTTTGCAAGCAGTGAATGGTTGCTTTATTCTATCTTTGGGTGAAGTTTCCAGGAATAATAGAGTCTGTGAAGAGTTATTTATTTTCTGAGCCAATTGGCGTATGGGAGGTAATTTTATAGTTATAACGATAGGTGCTGATGTTTTATGTAATGTTATTATTCCAATTTATTTATTTATCAATGGACAGCGATGTTGGAGCTACTCCAGCTTTGTCTATACCTTGACTTAATTTTGTAATCTTACATTTCATCATTCTTATATCATGATGTATCTCAGTAGGTCGATGATGCCTGTTAAGTAACCATTATTTTGGTGCTCATATTAACTTATGTACCTTTTTGGTGCAAATTCAATACTAGCAATCATCGTTGATCATGATGTATTGATTTCTTTGAGATAAAGCGAGCTCTTAGAGTCGGAGTCACCTATTTCCTTCCATTTTTTTGATTTTTAGTCTTTAGTTCTCGAGATAGATGTTGTTGACTATTCTAAGTCTTTGAGTTGTATTATTATTATATGCTCTTTTACTATCTCTCCTTGTTCATGGAATGGTATCTTGTATTGACTATTTTTATCTATCTAGAATAGGTTGCTTATTTTTAAGTATGTTGTCCATTTCTGCCTATGATTGAGCATTTTCCACCTAGTACGCATTGTGTTTAGCTCTGGGTTACGGTTTGGCTTACCTACTGGCGGGTTAGAGTAGGTTCCATCATGACTTATAAATTGGGTCATGTCAAGAATGGAGGTCATGATGACCCTAATAGATTCATCCATCTCAATAGAGTGTTCAAGAAACAGTCGCACAAACCACCACGCAGATGCTAGCCACAAAGAATACAAGAAGGGATGCTGCTGACCGTTGTGCATCTCAAGAGAAAAGAGTGAGACTTGAAGAATAACATCGAGGAGAACTTAATAGAGGTAGAAGAGAAGGAGCTCAAGTACCCCCAACTTTTCTATTTTTGCCAGCATATCATGATTTGGAGGAAAATATTGGGTACATTGAGCCTATTGAGAAAGGAGCTATCATTCATCCTGAGCTTCCTCAAGGGGTGAATTTTGATATTACAAGTTCTATGGTCTAGTTGCTGAATATGAAGGATGTGTTCGCTGGTCTTCCAGTTGATGATGCCAAAATGCACATCATGAATTTTATTTGGATTTGTACTTCATATAATTTACCTTAGGTGAGTCAGGAAGCTTTGAGAATCAGGTTGTTCCCATTCTCTCTCATAGGCAAAACAATATTATGTTTAGGGGAACTACCTCATCTTCATAGCTAATTGTAATGAGTTGGAGAAATAATTCTTGGACAAATTCTTCCTGCCTTCAAGAATGCTGCAGTTGAAGAATGAGATTTATAATTTCCAGTAGTTGTATTCCGAACCATTGTACGAGCCATGGTTGATGTTCAATAAAAAGTTGATGTTGGTGCCCAATCACAGAATTTCAGGAAGGAATTTTCTTGAGATATTCTATAGAGCCCTAAATGCCAAAACTAAAGCTTTTGCTGATACTATCACTAGTGGGGATTTCATGAGCCATCATTGGGAGTTAGCTGTGGAAATCTTTGATCAAATTGCTAATATCAGTAGAGGATGGAATACTTGGAAGGTAGAAGATAAGTCGCTACCTATACTATTGGTTCTTTATGAAAGTAAAGAATTGTAGATGACACGGTAGCATAAGTGGTTGCACAACTGAGGATGAAGATTGTGTTACTGATAAAGCAATTTGTAAACTATGAATTTGGAAAAGGTAAATGTTGTGAGCGCACAAAGTAAATCCCCTTGGTTGTATAATTCTAATATAGAAGAGAAAGAAAAGTACCTGGATAAAGAAATAGTGGGTTTTTGAGCCAAGGGCCAAGGGTCCTATTAGGACTCTTGGAGCTCAAGGAATGGGAGTTAAGGTTGGAAATTTTATGAGGACATATATAGGGATTAGAGTAGAGAGAGAGCTGGTGACTGGAGACAAAAAGATGACTTTAAGGAGAAAGGTAGTGCATATGTTCCACCAGGGAACTGTGATACTAATTCAAGGATGGAAGTGTTATTGACCAAGTTGGTTAAGGGTTCAGATAATCAAGAGAGTTACCTTAAGGAGATTAAGGCAAATATTTTAGGACTGAGCAAGAAAATAGAATCATGCTACCACAATTAAGCAGTTTGAGCAACAATTTGGTCAAATCTCGCCTATTTTAAATCAGCATCAACCGTGCACTCTTCCAAGCAATACTATGCAGAATTTAAAGAATGACAATCACTATTTATCCATCACCACTCAGAGTAGAAAGCCAACTATTGATCCCCCTATGCTTGTAATTGATAAAGTTTTGGATGTTGTGGATGTTGATATGCACCCAAAGTCGAATCTAAAAAGTTAGTGACTAGTGGTGAGTTATCATAAAAATTGTCAAGTATGGATAAGCAAGTTGAGAAGGATAAGGATAAGGGGAATAAAGTAAAGCCTATAGTGGCTTATTCCATGATCTCTCCCACCTTTTCCTTAGAGATTTAAAGAGAAGAAAGAGGATAAAAAGTATCAAGATTTTATTTTAATGTTGAAGAAATTGTCTGTTAATATTACTCTTGAGGAAGTATTAGAGCAGATTCCTGGCTATGCAAAGTTTATGAAAGATCTGGTTACTATGAAGCGGACTGCAAGTTTTGAGCCTCTGATAATATGTATTGTTGTAGTGCTATTACTTCCTGATCTTTGGTTGAGAAGAAAGAGGACCCTAGAGCTTTCATTATACTTTGCACTGTTGTCTCTTGGAATTTTTCATGTGTATTGTATAACCTGGGAGCTAGCAAAAATTTGATATCGCTAGTGGTGTAAGTAGTTAGGGTTGGGGACACCTAAGCCGACGCCAATGAGATTATTGATGGCTGATCGTACTGTAAGGAAATTGATTGGTGTACTTTGTGATGTTTTGGTGTAGGTAGCTTTCTTTCTCTTTCTAACTGATTTTGTGATCCTTGACTTTGAGGTGCATTTTAATGTTTCAATTATGTTTTAAGGACCTTTCTAAGCACGAGTAAGGCATTATTTGACATAAAACTGAGACATATGAAATTCAGGCCCAATGATGAATAGGTTACTTTCAATGTGGACCAGCCAATGTGACAAACGAAAGATATGAAAGTGGTGTCTATGATAGACACTGTTGAGGATAATGCAGTAATTGTTCACATTGAGAAGAGACTTGGTGTTGAGGCAATAGTGGTAGTAATCATGAACCTTGGCAGTGAAGACATTGATGAATATGATGAGATGGTGAGCGCACTCTATGGTAGAATGTCTTATTCTTATGCACTGCAAAGTTAGATGTTGACTTGAAGAATGGGGAAACCAGCTCAACCATCTATTGAGGAACCACCAGTCTTGGGATTGATGGCACTCCCTTATAACTTGCGATATGCATTTTTAGGGACGACAATACCTTTTTGGTTATTATTTTGGCTGATTTGGTTGATACATAGGTTAAGGCATTGATTTCAGTATTATAAAGATTTTTAAGGGCCATCAGATAGACTATTATATATATTGTGTGGATTCCACCTGGGATTTATACTCATAAAATTTATCTTGAATTGAATTGTGTGTGCAACATCATTGGAACCCACCTATGAAAGAGGTAGTGAAGAAAGAGATTATAAAATTGTTAGATGCAAGCGTGGTTTATCCTACTGCGGACAGTAAATGGATAATACTCCTTTAATGCATACCTTAGAAAGGTGGGATCATTATGGTCCCACATGAGAAGAATTAGTTAGTACCTATAAGATCAGTTACTAGATATAGAATGTGCATAGATTTCTAAAAGTTCAACATTTGTACACAAAAAGACTATTTTCCCATGTCATTTATGGATTAGATACTAGGCAGAATTGCAAGAAAAGGTTGGTAATATTTCTTTATGGTTTTTGAGGTATAATTAGATTTATATTGCCCCCGACGACTATGAGAAGACTACTTTTACATGCCCATATGGTACTTTTTCTTTCAAAAGGGTGACGTTCAGACTTTGCAATGCTCTTGCCTCTTTTGACCATTGTAAAATGTTGATATATTTTTATATGGTAGAGAACACTATAGAGGTCTTCATGTATGACTTTTCGATAGTTGAAGACTCATTTGATGACTATCTGGCCTATTTGGCCAATGCATTTTAGAGATGTGAGGAGTGAAACCTAGTTTTAAATTAGGAAAAGTGCCATTTTTCGGTGAAAAAAGGGATTATTCTCGTGCACCAGATTTCAAAGTGTGGTATTAAGGTTGAAAGGGAGAAGATAGAGGTAATTGAAAAATTACCTCCACCGTTTTAGTTAAAGGTATTAGAATTTTCTTGGGTCATAATGGGTTATATACGAGGTTCATAAAGGACTTCTCTAAAATTGCTAATTTATTGTGTAGGATTTTATATAAAGAGGTAAAGTTCATGTTTGATGATGCTTATCTCAAGGCCTTTGAGTTCCTTAAGGAGCTATTGATCTTGACTCTTATTATTGTGTCTAAAGATTAGTCCTGACCTTTTGAAGTGTTATGCGATGCTAGTGGTGTAGCTTTAGGATCTGTC
Source organism: Capsicum baccatum var. pendulum (assembly GCA_030864225.1). Lineage (NCBI taxonomy): Eukaryota > Viridiplantae > Streptophyta > Magnoliopsida > Solanales > Solanaceae > Capsicum > Capsicum baccatum. Next base: position 168,861,796 of record CM061557.1, on the reverse strand, counting down.
CTAGGCCAATGGCATAAGAAGATCATTCACCCCATATACCATGCCAATAAAGCATTAAACCCTGCATAGAAAAAATTATACAGTTACTGAGTAGGAGTTACTCTCGGTGGTTTTTGATTTTGAGAAATTCCGATCCTATTTGATAGGAACCAAAGTTATTGTTCGTATAGATCATGAATCTTTGAGGTATCTGATGTCAAAGAAAGATGCTAAGCTAAGGTTAATTCATTGGGTATTACTGCTGTAGGAATTTGACTTTAAGGTGAAAGACCGAAAAGGCACTAAAAATAAGGTTTCAGACAACCTATTCCCCCTCGAAGAGGAGGCAATTCTAAAATTAAGGGATGAGCATAAAATTGATGATACTTTTTAGATGAGCGGGTCTTGGCAGCATCTCAAGACTTAATCCCTTAATTTGCTGATTTTGCCAACTATTTGGTAAGTGACCTTGTCTTGGAAAACTTGTCATCTCAACAGTGCAATGATTCATGCATAATGTAAACAAGTTTTTCAGGGATGAGCCTTATCTATTTTGGATGTGTATGAATAGAGTTATTCAAAGGTGTATTCCTGAGGTGGAGATGATGAGCATTCTTGAGGCTTGTCATTCCTCACCAGTTGGGGGTCATCATGGTGGTACCCGTATAACCCATAAAATTTTTCAGTATGGATACTATTGGCTAATGATCTACAAAGAGGCGCATGATTATGATCGGGCCTATGATAAGTGTTAACAACAAGGAAATATTTTGCTGAAACATGACCTCCCATTGACACTTATTTTGGAGTTAGAGCTATTTGATGTGTAGGGATTTTATCTCATGAGTCCATTTGTGAGTTCGTATGTGATGAAGTATATACTGGTGGCATTTGACTATGTTAATAAATAGTTACAGACGGTTGCACTTCCTAATAATGAAGGTCGAAGTGTTGCCATATTTTTCAAGAAGAACATCTTTTCTCGATTTGGCACTCCATATGCTAATATTAGTTATGTTAGGTCCCACTTTTATAATCTTCTATTTAAGGCTCTACTAAGAAAATATGATGTGAAACATAAGGTACAACACTTATCATCCGTTGACATATGGGCAGGTTAAAATCTCCAATAGTGAGATCAAGTCCATATTAGCAATGATTGTGAATGCCAAATGGACTGATTGATCAAAAAAATTAGAAAATGCACTTTGGACCTACCAGAAAGCTTTTAAAACCTGCATAGGTGCCTCTCCATATCAGTTTGTGTATCACAAGGCATGCTACTTTCTAGTTGAACTTGAACACACGACACTATTGGCGTTGAAAAAGCTAAATTTTTAGTGGAGTGATGCAACAAATTTGATGATCAGTATGTTAAATGAGTTGGTTGAATTATGACTTCGAGATTATGAGATTTCATCTTTTTACAAGAAAAAAGATAAAGTCGTATCATGACAAGAAGATTGATAAAAGGGTGTTCGAGCCTGGTGATATGGTCCTGTTATATAATTTAGGACTTTGCTTATTTCCTGGTAAGTTGAAGTCTAGGTGTTATCGAACATTCATTATGGTTAGAGTTTTCTCACTTAGTGCAGTTGAGTTAAAGCATGATGAAGAAACATTATTCAAGGTAAATGGGAAAGAGGTGAAGAACTATATGGGAAACATTGAGGAAATGAAAGTATGTATTGATGTAAGCCTTGGCAAAGCCTGAATAGCCAAGGAAACTGATTCGTACCATGACATTAGATCATGCACTACATAAGAGGCAACCCATGGGCTTGTTGGTGAGGTCTAAGTATCCAACATAGCCATGTCATGCCATGACGTTAAATTAAGCTCTTGTGGGAGGCAATCCATGTTTTGTACTTATTACATTATAGGGTAACTTCTGTGTTCAATGTACAGGGATGAAAAGTGTAGGAAAAGTACAAAACTTTTTCCAATGCCCAGGTCCCTGTGAGTGACACCCTACAACTCATCTCCAGACCCGTCAAGAGGAGTCCAGGTGCAAAATCTTAGGTAAGAGGTCTCTAGAGTCATTACGACTCTTAGAACAAGTCGTTGTCGCTGGCAATGATTCGTCACCCAGAGTCATTACGATTGGAGATCCAGGTAAATATATAAATCTCAACGGAGGGATTCTACAACTCATATCCTATTGATATGAATCATTGTCAGCAGTTGTCGTTAGGCCCGACATTGCAGACCCAACGAGATGACCCGACCTGAGTCATGGGAAGAAAAGGATTTAAACTCCTGATTGATTCCTCTTTCACATTTAAACTTGCATAACTCTTTAAATTCATATAATCTCTCTAAAAAATACCCTAAATACATCCTTAATCACCCCCACCAACCTTAAGATCAAGGTCTAATCTCTCCATAAGTTGTATTCTCAAGAACAAGGTTAAAAAAAATCTCAGGAATCCAAGCAAGTCTTTCTCCACTTAAAAGTAAGTGCTTAAATCTAATGTTGAACATTAAAAATTCATGTTTAACTCTAAATGCATAGTTCTTTGGATTCCATTCCTGTTTATGCTAGGGTTAAAATATTGATATAATGATATTAAGAAAATTTAAAAAAAGAATAGATTGGAACCAACCTTGATGAAGGGATGAATTTAAGTTTGAATGAGATATTAAATTTGTGGGGGAAGTCTAAGTACCCATTGGGAAATAGCAGGACAAAAAAACCTGAAACACCCTGAGTTTTGGTCTTGGAAATTTCCTGAGTTTTGAACTACTATCCTTTTAAGGACCCACCATACGAGGCGTATGGTGTGGGTACGTGTCTAGGGTGCCTATTCATATATTGGTCAGGGTGTTTTTAGCCATGTTCTATCCTAGTTATGAGAGACTCCATACGAGTCGTACACTATTGTGATGAGAGGTTTAGGGTCCAATTTTATGTTGTCTAGTGTCTAGCCCCAGATGTTCTATCTTAGAAATGACTTGATGGTACTAGTCGTATAGTCTATAGATGAGTTAGGCAAGAGAATCGTATTTTCGATAGAATGTGGTGTCCAACTTTTTGTTCTGGTGACAACTTAATGATACTAGTTGAATTATATGGTGACGAGTTGGAGGGTCAACTCATACCTACCTGCGAGTTTTCCAAAATTTTAAGTTGGGGGCATTCTTAACATTTCCCCTTTGTAACTCCCTTTGATACCATGACATAAAAATTTTTTAGATGCTTCATTAACCTATTATTCTCAATCAAACACGCTTGAAATCTCTCTTGAACTCTCTCTCAAGCAAAAGGCTAGGGCTTATTCATGATAATCAATTAAGGCTTTCAAGAGTGGTTTCTGTTTGTTTTCCTTATTATCTAAGGCATGTTACTCCTCCCTCATTGTTATTTTACAAAGAGCATATGTTTTAGTGTATGAATTTCATGATATTGTTATGGGTTGAAATAATGTTTGGAGGTTTTGGATGTTCAGGGTGGAATAATATTTCTCATAGTTTAATGATGTCTCTTTCACACTTTTAATATGATTGTACTTTTGATTCCCCCAATTTGCTTGGTTATGATTTTGAAACTTATGTTCCCTAACCTATTTGTTAAAATTCCATTGAGAATGGTTTTGTCACATAGTTTGTGTATTATTGAAATCTTTGCATTAAGTAAGAGTTAATGGAAAATAAATTGGTTTGGTTAGTTTTAAATGGTTTGGAAAGGCCTTAATGGACATGGTTTTGGTTTAATTGGAAACTTGGGAGTCAACTTGGTTTAATGGTTTTGGTATGGCATAAAAGAATAGACTTCCAATCCCTAATTTTGGTTTGACGATACCAACCGTTAATGCCTAAAAAGACTCCTTATTAAATGGTTTCGTTATTTGTAAATGGTTTAATTAGGCTTAAAGAGGGTCAAGTAGCAAGATTGTTGAAGGTGGGGTCCCGAGGGGACCAAGCAAGACCCCCTCAAATTTGTCGTTGTGAGGATGCTCTTGGTGATCATGTGCATAATGTCATAATTAGTATTTTGGGAGATATACTAGTCATCCCAGGTTCTTTTCTCTGGTCGTTCGGCAAAAATACACTAAGCCCTTTCTTTAGGGAGAGCTAAACCCATATAGCCCGTAGATGGTTTTAGGACGATCAAGCTGCTTTGCATAGGTTAAATTTTTAAATACATGCTAAACCCGGTTCCCTATCTCAACGCGATATATATATATGTATCTATGTGATTGCATATGGTTATTTACTTTGGTTTTGTATTATTAGAACTATTTTATCTTATCCCTGAGTACATTCTAGCATTCACTTTGCTAAACGTCTTTGGGCTCGGTATCCCCATGTGATGTAGGAACCGGCCATACTACCATTCCTCCTGCTTAGTGACTTAGATTTGGGGACAAATTTGAGTCAAACTGAAGTGGTGAGCTTCAATACTCCGGAAGGATCCATTTTATTCTATTGAATTCTTTTATTTTCTCTATATCTTTTGTTTTTATTTTGGATATGGTAAAAGGCATATCCCGATCGGATGTTATTGATTCTAGTTAGAGTCTTTGTCAGATAACTATGGGTATGTGTGGTATCGGTATTGGTGTTAGCCTTGGTATTGGTATTGGCATTGGGGTTGGCACTGATTGGATATTTTATTAAGGTTGTTGTATTATAATTATTAACTTTACTTAATGTTAGGAAATTATTCTTGTTATACGTTCGGAGCTCATTGGACATAGGGTGTAGGGCTGTTATGGTTGGGTAAAGGGGGTAGTCTTCGGTCCAGGTTGGACTTGTGATGCCTGACATGACTAGCCCCTGGTTCATGTTGTGTTAGATTGGTATCAGAGACCTAGGTTCATGGTCAATTTGGTGGCAAATAAAATCATGGCGAGTAGATTATCTTTTAAGGGTGTGTAATCCACCATACTCATAAGGGAGAGGCTACAAGGCATTTAGGAATGTTTCTCTTACTTGTGTTCTATTTTCAAGCAATAGAGTTTAAGGTCCTGAAATTTTCTCTAATTCTTGTTTGTTCAATTTTTAGATCATGTTTTCTCGGTATTTTGAAGCACACAGAAACGCCTCTATCCTACCTGAGGGCAATGTCGATGGACCCATTCTACTTATGGGGTCTAGACCCAGTCTAGGGGTCCATTTCTAGATTGTTCTCTTGGAGTTCCATCGATTCCCTCTAGTCCTTCTCGAGCTCCTCATGCTGATATGATGAATGCTGAATTTCGTCTATATATTCATATGTTGGAACAGTTGGTAGCTTCTCAGGATGAGCGTGGTACTTCTGTTACTCCATCTTATGAGACCATAAGGTTTGGCCAGTTCATGAGATTAAACCCTCCTGTATCCACTAGTGTTAAGAATGAGGAGGATTCTCAAGCTTTTGTGGATGAGATGGAAAAGATATCCCGTGTTATACATGCTATTAGTGCGGAGGGTGTGGAATCTCCTACCTATCAACTAAAAGATGTAGTAGACCAATGGTATGAGAAATAAGAGCAGTTAAGGGGTGACAATGCTGAGTCAGCCCTATGGGATAATTTCTCTAGTGCTTTTCTGGACTACTTCTTTCCTCAGGTATTGAGGAAAGTGAAGGTAAAAGAGTTTTTTAACCTAAAGCAAGGCAAGATGTCAGTCAAGGAGTATGCCTTGAAGTTTCACCAATTATAAAACACCCAGGGTTTTGGGCCTTGAAAATTTCCTGAGTCGTGAACCTTCTGATCATCATACGATTCACACCTTGAGTCGTATGGTAAGGGTACGGGTTTGAGACCCTAATTATATGTTGTCAAGTGTGATATTGGCCAAGTTCTATTCAAGGTACAAGAAGACTTCATACGAGTCGTATATTCATGATACAAGATGTATAGTGCCTAACCGTATATTGTTCAGCGTCTATCCTTTTATGTTCTTCATAGGGTACGACTTAAAGGGTACTAGTTATATGGTGATGGTATAAGGATAAAATAATACCATTTATAAAACCAAGTAAAAACCATCTATATGCACACAACCATATATATATATAAATATATAACCATGTCAGAAAAGGGGACCGGGTTTAGTATGCCATTAAAACATTTACCTGGGTTGTGTAGCTCTACCATCCTAAACCACCCATAGGCTATATGGTTTCAACTCCCCCATCTGAAAGGGCCATAGTGCGTGAATACGCACAATGAGGGTGGAAAACCTGGGATGACTAGTACATCCCACAAAGTGTATAGTTTGACATCATACACACAGTCTCTAGGACCAAACCTCACATTAGCAAATATGAGTTTCCAGTTTAGATCACCCCGAGGCCTAGACCTTCTACGACTTTACTACACATCCCTTCTTTAAGCCCAATTAAAACCATTACCAAGCAACCAACCAAACCATTAACCATTTATTAACCAAGGATATTAGATAGTGGTATCATTATACCGACTATAACTTGCAAGTATTGTACTTAGCCAATCCTTAGGGGATTTTCATGTACCCCATATGATTTCTAATTAACCAAAACCATGGACACCAAGTCCTTTTCAATCCATTCAAAACCATTTAAACCATTCATATCTTTAGGGTTCCATTACCAGATTTAAATCATGCATAAGTTCTATTGAAAAACTAATATAATAATGAAAACATTGTTAAAGGCATTTTATCAAACACATCAGGGGTATAGTATTCCAAAACCAAAGTCCATTAACAAAGAACAATTTCCATGCAACCAATTATCCAAAACCACCATTTATCCATATAAAAGCATAATAAAAACGTGGGAAAACCATAACCAAGCATTTATAACCAAAACCCCCAAATGATATTTGAAAACCCAACATCATACAACATTTAAATCATAAGAACATTTTATAAAACCATGTCTTTAGCTAGAAATATCAATGAGGGAAGAGTACATTCCTTAAGCCAAGATGATAAGGGAGAGAAATCACCAAGACAAACCCCAATTTACTCCTTAAGATGAAACCCTAGCTTCATTTGCCGAAGAAATCTGGAGAGGATATAAAAGTGTTTTCCAAGTGTTTAAGAATAGAATAATAAGGCAAATAACCTTCCAAGAGAAATATAAGTTGTGGTACCTTATTAAGATAAGTGGGGAAATATCCACATTGCCCTCACTTAGACTGCATTAAATTTTCGTCATAGGGTACAAATAACCCTTACGAGCAGTACCCATCCTGTACCAGTGGTACCCACCTCTCATACCCTAGAATTTACCTTTGGATCCAAAACTGTCCAAGGTATGACACACCAAAACCCAAGTCTTATTCAAGTGTATGACTGGTACCCGTAAACCGTACCCCTAGCAGAATAGAATCCAGGAGGTTTGAACACTAGCCACTATACGAGTCTTGGGTATGACTTGTACCTTGTATTTTGGCTCATGATGAGCCAATCATACTCAGATCAAACTTAATTTACCCATTCTAAGGTTAAGTAAAACAACCAAATGATTCGTATCCACCAGTACGACTCGTACCACCAAGTCATACCCATTCAAGTAACCAAAATCCATTTCACTAACCAACACTGGTCAGTATACGACTGGATAATACCACTCATACCCAAGTGTACGACTCATTATGACTGGATGATTCACTTTCTAGGCCAGTGAGTAGATAGACATTAAAACTCTGAGTTTTGTTAATCTTGGTGACACCCCTACAGAGACTACCCGAGCTGAGCCACATGACTCTACTAATGTTGTAGGGTTTTCATCAGCCTCGAATCCACCTTTGACTATAAGACCATTCACATCTAGGCCACTTTTAAGTGGCTATGCTTTAGTCTCGCATGAGTTCCTGACTAATGTGCTGAAGAGACTAGGCGCCCTTGAGTGACAAGTGATAAATATTGAGTAGGGGATACAACCTTGGGTAAAAAATGAGATCAGAAGTGAGATATAGGGTATACAAATTCGGTTCAATGGATTTGAGTGGAACATTAGCTAGAAGTTAGCAGGCGTTCAGTCCACAAATCTGGTAGGTGTGTATGAGGATTTGGTCACTCTTTAAACTACTATTGAGGACATACATATAAGGTTATTCCCTACATTTCCAATCATTGAAGAGATCACTGTTGGGACGTTTCAAATATTTAAAGCATTAAATAGATAAAAAAGACTGTTGAGGGTGGAAAAGGTGAGAGAGCAAATAAGAGAAGAAAGAAGATAAAAGATAAAAATGATATATAGGTGGAAAAGGTAGCCAATCTACAGACTATACTAGACCTTCTGAATAGGTTCCATGAGATGGAGTGGGAGTTGGTAGCTCCTAAAAGGTTGAGATGACAATTACAACTCTGGAAAATTTGAGTGGGTGCATAGTTCTACCTTCCAAAATACAAACACCTATAAGTGCAACAACTATCATAGGTGCCACTATTTATGAGAGTATCTCGATCACTATTGGGATAATGGTTGATGAGAGCAGGGCTCATTCTAAGGCTCCACATATTGAGTCATGATGATTCGGTGCCTAGTACACCCAAGTATGTCTTCATTCTTTGTTTTTAATTTATATTTATGCACCAGGGACAATACATAGTCTTTAGTTAGGGGTGGGGGTATACCACAGTTGAGGGTTTCTCTTTTCATGTTTCTTTTCCCATTGGCTGCGTTATCATAGAAGAAATGACATGCTTAGGTTGTTTTATTATTTTGTGTCTATGTCATATATGTGTTACATTGTTTTTCTATTTAACTAATAGGAATATAAGGAACCTTAGAGTTGTGATATATTTTGTTGTTTATAACTATTTTAAAAAATAATACCCTCCAAGCCATTTTTTGAATATCTGATATCGATATATGTGTGACTATTCTGAATCTTTGTATGACATTAAGATTAGGGACAATAATCATATCTTAGCATTTCATAATTATTATAGGTATTAGTTGGTAATATAATCGTGCACCATATGTGTGTGAGATATTAGATAGTTCTTTTTGTTTGTTAAATCCAGAACTTGTTCGATTAGTTTTGCCTAGGTTGTAAGATAGTTGGTTAGAACGTGATCATAGTTCTTTATTGAATTTATTCCACTCTTAGCCTAAATAACTGTCCAAATATGTATAAGTACCCCTTGATCCCTGAATTTGAGCATATATTGACATATATTTTCGCCTTTACCTTCCCAAATTTAATTATAATGAACCTATTTTAGCCCTTGTCCTTTTTTGGACAGTTTGCACCCTAACTTAGGAAAATTTCCTAAGTTGAGGTTCTCTATCATAGGGGTGTATAGTTGAGATTGGGTATAAAAAAGGGTTTGAATAATAAAAAAAAAGTAGGGTTGGTTGTGGTTAAAAAAGAAAAGCTTAAAAGAAAGAAAAATTAGTCCCCAAGGGGGGTAAGTTAAAAGAAAAGTTGTGTCAAGGAGGGTAAGTTACTAGTTACCAAATGTACCATACCTCCCATGCCTACGTTACAAGTCTAATAAAGTCCTATATTGATACCTAGTCCAACTATCTGAAAAACAAAGGTAAAGAAAATAAGGGCAAGCCTATGGTATTCAGATTGATGAGAACTTCTTTTGTAAGTGTGAGTATCTCGATATCAGCCCCGCATTGACATACATAATCATATTGTGAGATTGGGACTTCTGATTGTGAGGGCACATGGGTTGTGTTGCTTGCTGCTTATCTAATTGGGTAGTGTATACTGCATGTTTTCTTGGTTGTTTGTTGCTAATGTGATACCATATCTTGTTTGCTTTGTGTCGCATTGTTGTGTTGCATAGATCCAGACAGTTAGGTTTGTAAAAGTTGAAAACAGAAGGGGGTAAAAATTGTTGATCTAAATTGAGTTGACTACCATAGGTGACTTAGGTTTCTCTTTGTCAAGCATTGTCGTATTATTGTGTTATTTTATTTGATTCCTGAGAACATGCTAATTTTCTAAGTTGAGGGTGTTGATGTGCCATGATTTCATGGCACTTTTGATGTTTAAAACTATGAAAGTATGCAAGTACTTAGGTTATTTTGTTAGATATGATGTGTATTTGTGTTTATGTTATAGGAAGGCAAGGTTGGACGTAAGTAGAGTAATATAAGAAGAAAAAACTCCAAAAATTGAAGTTTCTACCTGGACTAGTAGTCATTGGGTGATGCTGCGATTGTCGTCCAAGATGAAACGTGACTGATAGAGGAATGAAAGCTGAATAATAAAGGGGATGTTGGTTACGACTCATAGGATCTAACTACAAGTCATATAGAGTATTGTTTTGAGCAAACATGGTGGAAAGTCTTGAGATTTAAAAAGTTAGGCCCAGTGGAGATGAGACTGATAGCGAGTCGTAGTGTCTGGCTATGACTCTTAATGGTGACCATTCTGAGCATTATGAGAAAAGATCTAAAATATTAAATTTTATTGGAGAGATAGTGAGTCCAGCCAATGACTCATAGGGAGATCTGATGAGTAGTTACCACTTAGCATAAAATATGGAAAACAGAGTTGTCAATGAGTCATTATCAGTCTAGATGACTCGTTGCCTGAGGCATAGCCACTACAAACTTTATTTTTCTATTTTATTTTGGTTAGAATTTTTAGCTTATTTTGTAAAATTATAAATACTCCTAGTGAAAAATATGAATGGGGGGGAGGGGGGGTGCCGCACACTATGAGGGACCAGGTACCTTAGAGTCAGTCACAGGTAATCAAATATTAAAGCATTGAGAAACTTAAACCTTGCAGGAAATTAAAGAACATAGTGATTTAACGTGGAATTCTCCTTACTCAGGGAAGGAAAAAACACTACTTTTCTCATAAGCACTCAACATTTCACTATAATCAAAATCTTAATTATAGACACTAATAAACCTAATTTTAGTCTCCACCATCTTGTAATAACTCTACTACAAGCCCACCTTGAGAACTCTGCCATGAACGTAACTCAATACAGATTAACTCTAAATAATATTAAACTCGATCACTCTACCTAAGCACTTTCAATAGAGCAAACAAATCATTACTCTTATAACATGAGTAATTCAGTTACAGACCATGAATTGACTCAAGAAGACTCACTCTTTTAGTACATAAAGAAATCAAGAACTTGAGCAATATTGCAAAGTTAAGTTTTTGCATATTTCCTCTTCTCTATTATGATTTTGAAAAAACTCACCAATTGAGAAACATTCTTTTTCTTTTATAGTTGAGTAATAATTAGGGTAGAAATTAGATTAATCCAGGTGTCCTGATGGGTACACATCTCACCTATGCAGTTTGTTACACTACACGACAAAATTGTGCAGGCCTTGTGATAGCTGTATGTTTCTATGAAGACCCAAGGACCTGATCCCTTATTGTCCATTGATCATCATCAAAACAAGATATATCAATTGTCACCTTTTTTATAATGGAAAACCATAAAAAATAACCATAGAATCTTTGGAACATTAAACTCATTTACCTTATTCAGTAAGAGTGATTACCACTACTATCAGTGAATGTTCCCCCTAACATTATGCACCATGCTTCCCGCTATCAATATGTCAATTTAGGGACCTGGTCCCTTGTATTCACTTAATATCAAAATTCATTCATTATCTTTCGATATTCACTCTGTCAATATACTTGCACTCATCAATATGCATTTCAGAATTCTTTTCCCTATCAATATGCCATCATTACTTCACCATCATTGCATTTAACATATATCACCTATCACCTTTTTGCATTCTACACATATGCACCTTCTTGGTACCTAGTCCCTAAAATATCATGTCATGTAACACACCTAGTCCTTACTATATAAATTCAGTATTCTCCCTTTTGGCATCATTAAAAAGTAATAACAGTAAATCAAGAGTAAAACTGAGCACATGTTAGTTAAGTCATAGTCACTAGGGTTTAGTCATGGACACTGGGGAAACACTAACATAAAGAACGACTTTAAATATTAGATAGATAAAATAAACAAGTAAAGTATCCATTGATTGTTGTGAGAGATCAATACCACTACATCACACTAAAATAAACATAAAATTTTGATTCAACAAAAGCCATACTAGGAATAAGGACTAGAAATTGACACAATGAGATTATCAAGTGACGCAGGAATAATAGGACTTAGGTAGGGGGGATTAAGGTAGAAGGATTTCAGCAGCAACTCTCTTTTAAAACTCTATGCAGCATGAGCATTTAGCAATTATTTAGTGAGGTCTTTAACTTTGGCATTCGGAAAATGAAACTCCTGATTGTGTTTTCCAACCTTGACCTAGAGTTTTGCATTTTCTACTGCAAGTTCCTCAGTGGAACCAGGTCCCTCTAAGGACAAATTCTGATTTTGCATCTTTAAGTGAATTATCTTAGTATCTTTTGCAGCTAATTGGATACTCATCTTCTCTATATCCTTTCATAAATTCTCCTAAGCATCCAAAATTTCTGACACTTGGGACACAGTTCCCACTTTTCTTTCTGTACATTCATTTTTCACCAAAATTGTCAGACTGAACTTTTATTTCACTATTCCAGGAGTCCTCTTTTTTCTAATCACTCCATAGTGATTAAACACCATGTGCAAAAAGTACCTATCTGGCATCCCATGTATGCCTTCCTTCTCAATGATCACTTTATTCATGTGTTGTACCATAAGAACAGGTAGACTTATCGTCTCGAATTTACTCAGACACTTTAATAGATACAGATCACCAACAGAGGCAATGGTCCTTTCCTCTAACCTAGGTAAACGGACCTTGTTCACAAATTCAAATACTAATTGGAATTCACTTGTAAGAAATTTCTTTCTTACACCAGCTATTGATGTTACTTCTACCTTAGAATCATTCCTTATGAACTCAGTTGAGGCTTGTTGCTTTACAACTAGTTTGATTAAATGCCCAAACTAGTTCTATGTTAGTTATTCTATATTTTTAGGGCATAATTGAGGACCTAGGAACCATGTTCCTTGCTCTTAATATGTGTTTTTGTAGTGGAACATAATTTGGCATTGAAATTGGACAAATTTAGTGTTTGAAATTTTTGGTCAAAATAACTTATGTTACTGTGATCGTGGCTCAGTGTCCCATGATTGCGGCATCTGAGGTTGTTTTTTAGCTTGGACCAAAAATCTACTAAGTCCATTTCTTTCCCATAACCCATCATGGAACCATCCCATGAGTTTAAATTGATAATATAGCATAGTTTTCACATATAAATGCTCACAATTAATGCTAGTGTGAATTTCATGCTTTCAAGGCTCAATATGGATGAATATAATCAAACCTAGTTCATGGCCCCAAAATGCAACAATCAGTACTATGTCAATCTTTCCAAAACCAAATTGCTCCCTGAGAAAGGCATTTGTTTGGATAGAGTGTCGGAGAAGCTCTCGACATTTCATTCCGTCTTGGTATCCACTAGGTGGAGTTGTTTTACCACGGATCCTTGCCAAATAAATGAGCATTAAGGAAGGGAATTCTATGTTAACATTAGCGTAGTATCTTTCTCCAAACCAGTTGTTCAGATTTAGGGAAAGGGTGTGCACTTCGGGATTGAGAAAATTAATGATCTATATGGGTTGTTAGATGAGGACATAAGCCAATTTGAGTCGATGTGAACCGGGGAGTTAGATGTCCTCAATCTTATAACAGACACATCTAGGATTTTCTCTAGTGACTCTTTATCCAATTTGATTGGTTTTCTTTCAAATTTGGTAGTCAAGATTAAACTAAGAACATGATTGTATAATAAAATTCTCTTACTTTCTCTTCAAAAAACCATGGGATCTTGTTCCTCCAAGAGGTTAACCATCCCTGGTATTTCACATTTTCCAGCAATCCAACCATGCTTGGTTTCTAATAAATCCTTGGATCAAACACTCTCCGAGACAATACTTTTTGTGTTTTTAAAATCTCATTTCTTTGCTCTCTTGACCCAAACTTCTTTTCTTCTCCTTTCTTCTTCTTCTAAAATCACTACTTGTATCCTCAATTTCAATAGGTTTTCTCTTCTTGGGACCAGGTCCCTCAGATACTGTCTTTTTTTCATAGCAATATGTTTTTGCTTCATTCTTATAAGGATACCAACTTTGAACAGGAAACCTTGGTCCTTCACGAGACATAAATTTCTTATCTTATTTTCTCTATTTCCATAGCAACATCAGGATTAATGTTCTTATTCTCTCTAACCTCCATAACTTCAAGATTCTTCTCCTCTATTACATCAACCTTTTTGAGTCTTCTTCTCTTAGTGCTAGAAGAATTGATAGCCTTCAGAGCATCAACTAACAACTTCTTTTCGGATCCCTTAGTAGAATAGTATCTAGAAATATTTATACTAGATTCAATCATTTTCTCCTTGCCTTTACTGCCTCTTTTTTTTCACTGGCCATCTCAACGGTGATTCATCCTCATCCTCTTCATTTGGAGGTAGAATAATTTCTCAATCCTTTATCACATTATCTTTTTTACCGACTGTTTGTTCTTCTACACTAATAAAAGAAAATTTTTAGCAACCTAATTTTCATTACATGAAATATCAAACCTTTTCACTAGTATTTCTTCATCACACATTTGGGAAAATAAGGGTTTTGACCTAAAGGGAGTAGGGGAACCAGGTACTTGAGGAGTTTTTGAGCGTTTAGTGTTTGATGGTTCTACAGAAGAAATAGGGATTTGAGTTTTTTCAAGAAATTTTGATTCTTCTAGGGAAGGAGGAATTTTAGATTGAGGAACTTCTTATTTAATCAATTAATCAAACCATTGATTTAGATAATCTGCCAAGTCTGATTCAACAAAATTTTGATGGTTGAGAATGTTTTAATAGGGACAGACTCATTTAGGAGTTTTAGAATTTTTGGAGAGGGTCCATAAGGCAGAGTTAATACAGGTTCTAGTTGAGGACTTGAGGTGATTCTCTTCTTTGGTACTGGGTTTTAAGGGATCCGAGGTTTCGATTTTAGGTTGTTCAGATTGATTTTCTTAAGCTTTAATGACTTTAGATTCTTTAATAGGGGTTGAGGAATTGGGAATATCTGTCATTTTAAGGTTTTGTGAGAAAAAAAGAAAGGGGCCAGTTTAATTCAAAGTTGAAGGACAATTAGAATAAATTATATGAGTTAATATTTTGAAGAGAATAAAAGGATAGAAATTTGGTTTAGTCATTTAAGTGATGTGACCGATTTCATTAAAAAATTACCTTTTTAAAATGACGGGTCTGACTTTAACAAGGTGACTCTTCAAATTTCTTATGAAATAATATCTTTTACTCAGATAAGAAAAGATGTGTGGCCTTTTAGATACAATTTTACTATTATTAATGAAATTGTTTTAGTACTAACCTTGAGAGATGGGACTAGGTCCTTCCCTTTCTTAAGAGAATCCTTAATTTTATGCAAGTCATATCTGTCCTTTTCCAAAGTATTCCTATATATGCATACCTGCAAAGGTATGGTACTGAGTTAGACCAATATGTACTTACCTTACTAAGGATACCTGTCTTCTGATCATAGATAATTTTAGGAAGAGAAACTGATTCATTTAGTAGGTCAGGTTAATTTGATCAATTCCAGCCTCAATTTGTTAGTTTTAGTACACTAGTTCATTCCAAGAATTGCTCTGAAAATGGGTCAGGGTACCAAGTCCTAGATACAATATCTTTTAAATTACTAAGGTTCCTTTTGTATGGTATAAACTAGTCAACATCTTTCTGAAGCTCTTTCACATTTTTCTGCTCTCTTAGGGACAAAAATGTTGAGAAACCCATGAAATTTCTAACTTAAGATCTTGTTGGAATCCATTCTCCAAAAGTAAAGTTAAAATGTCAAGGGGATAAGAAGATTTGTGCCTCCAGTTTGACCTTCTAAGATGAATTTCACTTGGCCCAGAACCCTGAATATTTGGACTAGACCCTTCTTGTTATTTTTCAACTGGAGCTGGGGTTTGTGACTGAGATCTTAGATCACTATCACTTTCATTATTTCCTTCTGTCTCAATTTTTCCTTGAACATTATATTCATCAATAGGATCCCTTTGAATAGGAATAAGTTCTTCAATGCCAGAATCTTCTTCATCACTTGGATTCACCAGCTCTCCTGACTCATCAAAATCATAGTCACACTTTCTTAAACACACAGAGTTCCCTTTTTTATTGAAAACTCTGTATGCTTGGCTTGATGAGGTGGTGACCATAAGTTCAACTTCTTTTAAGTTTGTTGCACAAAAATAACTAGAGCCTCATAAATTTCATCCTTGATTCTCACGAGCATTTTCTAGGTAAACCTAGAGAAGTTATCCACAAAGATAAACACATACTTCTTTTCCTCACTACCTTAGATTTGTTGTCTAGAAATTTTAGCTTTGGCATCCCAAGGACCAGGTCCTTTGAAATTAACTAATTGTCTTTACCAAATGAGACACCTCCACCTTGAAGTGTCTTGAGAGAGAGAATACTGTCGGTCCTTCCAATCACATGTTTTGAACAATTACTTATAAAAAAATAGTTTTGGCTACTATCCTTTTCTCCCACCTGCAATCAAAATCATTTTTTAGATTTAGAAACCCACTTGAGTTTGAGTTCCCAGTAGGAGGACAAGGGTGTGATCAAGTCTTTCTTGGTCCAGCTAGGTAATGAGAGCTTCTTCATATTTTTCAAAGGTATGGAACCCTTAGGGTAAAGCATTCCCCTATTGGATATATCTAACACTATTTATTTTAGCTCTAATCCACCTTTGATAGTTTTTCTTTATGTGACCATCTCTTCCACAATGAGTGCATAGAGGTTTGGTATAACCTTTCTTTGAGAATGAAGTGACAGGGTTTTGTACTAATATCCAGTACCTTTGCCATTATTTCCTCCTTGAATAGTTAAATTAGAAAGGATCTGTGAGGATATGGTCCATTATAGAGATTTATTAAGTTCTTCTCTCAAACGGACCAGATCCCTTTCTAAATCTTCATTCTATGGATTGCAGTCATGAGGTTCTTTTGAGAATCCTTAAATTTTTCTTCAAGATCAATTTGAAGCTATGAGGCTTCTTTCTTCCCTTTACCATTAGAATTTTCTACCTTTTCTTGTTGACTTACCAAACTCAGATTTTTAGATTTCAACTTGGCAATGTCTTTCTTAATTTTACATATCTGGAGAGTTAAAGAAATTTATTCAAGATCCTGATCTTCTTCTTTATCTTCTCGAACTTTTTATTTCCTTTATAACCAGTATCATCTGCTTTCTCCAATTGACATACTAGACTTAGATTTTTAGATTTCAACTAAGTAACCTGTTCCTCAGTTTTAGATATCAGGAGAGTTAAAGCAATTAATTCAAGTTCTTGATTTTATACCTTCTTTTTTAAAGCATTTTCTTAGCAGTTAGTTCACATATAGAATCAATCAATACATTAGCAAGTTTCTTTATCTTTCTAGTAGAGTAGTTAGCCAAGTTTTCATTAATTTTAGAAAGAGTTACCTCATTTTCTTCTTCATCTTCATTGTTTTCCATGAGAGCAAACAAGGAATCAAAAGTCACTTTCTCATCCTCCACTGCCAGTATGGAAACATCTTCATGCTTTCTATCTTCCTCAGATTCACTTTAAGAGTCCCCCTAGTCAGCTAAGGCCTGCTTAAATGAAAAATTAGGTGCAAACTTTCTTCTTAATTTTATAAGGACCCAGTCCCTGTTCTTTCCTTTTTCATCTCCACTCTTAATGTATTTCTAGTAATTTATTTTGTGCATTAGACAATCCTTGATAAAATGCTCAAGGCTTCCATATTTGTGACAAAACTCAACAATGCCTCCCTTCTTGTTGTTGCTTTCTCTTCTTTGAAACTGACCACTTTTCTTCATTAGTCTAACAATTTTTTTAGCCAAATAATAAATATGAGTGTATTATTCACTTGAATCTTACTTAGAAGACTTCAATGCCAGAGATTTTTCTTCTTTTTTTTTGCTTCCTTTTTGCCTTGTCCTTGCTATTTCTTGAGTCCATGAGTCATCAAATTACCAATAAGTTCACCCATTGTGAGAGTTATTAGGTTTATTCCCTTAGTTATAGAATCCATTTTGCTTTCCTAGGATTTAGGAAGAACCTCCATAATTTTTCTCACCTATTTGTACAAAGGAATTAGTTTTCCTAAGCAATGCAACTCATTAGTAATTGAAGTGAATCTTGTATGAATCTCTTGGATAGTTTCTACTTATTTTATGGTGTAGGTTTTATACTGAGTAGTCATCATATCATCTTTTGAATCCTTCACATTAGTGGTTCCTTCATGAGCAGTCTTCAAACAATCCTAGTAACAGACATATGAGGACCATCCAGTATTACATCTATCAACTCACTGTCCTCAGCCATAATGAAGTCATATATCCTTATTTTCCACCACCCATAGAACTTACCATTAAATCTAGGTGATCTAGTGTTCGATTTCCCTTCTTCTAGATTAGGTGGAGCAACCATGATAACCAAATTGATTTAGGTGTTAACCTTTTAGAGTATTTTAGCTTTGATACCAATTATTGGAACACATGGGGGGTGTTGCACCACATTGCAAAGGGCTAGGTCCCTTAGAGTCAGTCATAGGAAATTAAATAGTAAAGCACTGAAAAACTAAAGCCTTATAGGAAAGTAAAGAACACCGTGATTTAATGTGGAAACCTCCTTGCTCAAGGGAGAAAAAAATAAGGCTTTCCCTCACAAGCACTCAACTGTCCACTATAATCAAAATCTTATTATAGATACCAATGAACCTAACTCTAGGCTCCACCTATTTTAAATAACTCTACTACAAGCCTACCTTGACAACTCTGCCAAAAATACACCTCAATACTGATTAACTCTGACCAATATTGAACTCAAGTAACTCTACCTAAGCACTCTCAAGAGAGAAAACAAAGTATTACTCTTAAAATATGAGTAATTTAGTTACAAACAATGACTTGACTCAAAAAAACTCACTCTTTCATTATATAAAGAAATCAAGAACTTGAGCAACATTGCAAAGTGGAGTTTTTGCCTATTTCCTCTCCTCTATTTTAATTTTTCAAAAACTTGATAATTGAGAACTATTTTTTTCTTTTATAGGGAATAATTATTAGGGTAGAAATCTGATTGGGCTAGGTGTCCTGATGGGTACACATCTCACCTAAATAGTTTGTTACACTAGACAACCAAACTGTGCAGGCCTTGTGAAAATTGTATGTTTCCATGAAGACCTAGGGACCTGGTCCCTTGTTGTCCATTGATCATCATCAAAACAAGATATAGCAATTCCTTTAACGTTGTTGTATTAGTTTATGCATTATTTACATTCATAACATTATATTTATTCTAATATTGGACTTTGATCTTAGAATTCTTTGTTCTTAGTTTTATGGTTGATTATTCATTTGAGATTCTGGGTTTTGTTCTTTATTTATTGTAAGATTATTCATCTGTTTTCTTTCTTAAATTAAATGGATATTCTTGCAACTATGGGTGGATAAACCACCTAACTAGCATTGTGGGAACCTTGATAGAATAACGAAGTAGATGAAGTGTAAAGTCGTTCTATATTAATACTCTTGTATGCATTGAGATCATCTTTGATTTGATTGCCTTCTTAACAACTATAGAAATTATAAACATGTTTGTATTCAGTAGTTACTTCAAAAGAAAGTTAGGGATTAGGAGAACAAGATCACAATAGTAATTTGAGGCTACCAACCCTTATATAATTAACTTTACACTCAAGAGATAATAGTTAATCTAGGATCTTCGATAATAAATTAATAAGGCGACACTCTGAGACTCAAAAGGTAAAGAGAGAAATTCATTGAATGCGTTCACAAAACTATTGGTATATATATATATATCTTATCTGATTCTGGATACATGGTATTGAGATTGTTTAGTGGAATACGAAGTCTATGAAGTTAGAAAGTCAAGGGGAACACATTCCTAGTATTCATCTCATATTTTTTCAACCAAAGTGACCAAGATCCATCACTATTGATACAGTTCTCAAAAAATCCCCTACTTACTTTTCTATATTTTTTTGATTACTTTAGCAAATTCGTGAGAGATATTCAGCCTATTCCCTATGGGTTTGACCCAAGCCTTTATTGGGTTATAATTGATAGCGAACATGTCATATTTCTTGGAGGTATAATTTGGGTGACATCAAATGCCTAAATTAATACTTCTTTGATTTTAATGCCAATCTTAATCCAATTTTACTTGGGTTTTATTTTGTAGGTTCCTTTAATCATGGATAATATATTTTTGAACTAAAATTCTTATTTTACTCTTATTTTAAAAATCTATTTCAGGGATCCATTTTGATCCCAACTCAAAAATGAGTAACTTGGGTATCGTTGGATTATTTTTGATGCGTAGATTCTATATTTGTATGTTTTAGATGATTTCGAGGCCGTTCATTAGAGGAAGGCTTAGTAATTGGAGCTTGTTGGACTGAGATTTCATCTTTTGAGGGAGGTTATGACTTAACTTTCTTCAAATTAGGTTGAGTAGTTAATATTGATATAAATACATTTTATGGGTTTGGGAACTAATCATGGAATGGCTTAATTATAGTTTTGTGACCATGTGGGGTCCTATGTGGTTGTTATTTGATGTTTTTGAGACATTAATTGCTAGATGTTACCATGTGGTGTTTTATTTGATGTTATTGGCCTGGTATTTATGTAATTGGTTGTTTCTCTTCTTCATAGAAATTGTCTAAGTTCAGATTTATGTGGTACTAAATGGAATATTATTGTATATCTTACTTTATTGGTATATAGATTATATTGGATTATGGATGGCTGGCATATTAAGTGGATTTTTGGCTCGCATAGTTGGTATATTGGTTGGATTTTGAAATTCTCATTCTAGTTGGTTGTGAGAATTATATCGTCATACCATATACATTCATGAAACATTGGTACCATTATGGAAATATTGTCTTTTCTGACAGAAAATATGACATCTTTAAAAACCCTTTGTTGATATATGGGATGAATAAAAGTTATTGATATTAGATTGGTTTTGGTTATTCGGTTGCATAAGGGTTTTGAGCACCCCATGGGACCTACCTTGAGAGCATAACTCGATAGGTGCATACAGAGATTGTTCAATAACCTCAGACATTTCACAAAAAATATTATCATCATCATTATCTTTATTGCATTTCATACTTTATGTATATTTTGTGTTTTATTTGTGCATTTGATTTAACGTTATCTAATTATATTTCCTTTTCGTACTTGTATTTGTATATGTGTATATTTTAGAATTGTTAGTGGAGACAGTGTAGGCTACTATTTTTGATATTTTCTAATTGAAGGTGATGTGCCTGTAGTTCGTATCTTATATACTTTGTTTTCTAACTTTGCTCTGTTGTAACACCCTTAAAAGTCCCATATTTTATTTCTAACCTCCCCGTGCCTGAAAGATCAATTTTTGGCTTGAATTGTGTTTAGATATGCTAATAGGGTGTCTCTAAAGTGTTTTGGAATTTTTGAAAGGGGTTTGAGGTCATTTTAGAATTTCGAGGTAGTAAGATGTCATGTTTTTATCATGCCAAAGAGGTTTTCCTCTATAATTTCAATTTGCCATAAAGGTAATATTCCTCTATAATAATGCCATGTCACAAAGGATAATCCCCGCGACAAGGAGCGAGGCATGGAGGATGGCCTCCGCAACAAGGTCATGCCATGCTGATATTTTAATTTCATGTGGATTTTGTTTTATTCACTTAGGATGAGGTTTTATTTTATCATTTCACTTATGTATGACCCATAGACATAAAGTATACTTAGTTCATCAGTTTTTTCTAGGCTTAATTGTTCTCTTTCACTCTCAAACTCAAAACCTAAGAAAAACTCAAAGGTTTCATAAAGGATTCATCATCTGGGTTCGAAGCTCTAAATTGCTTTCAATTTCTTGAATATCCAAGGCATGTATTTCTTTTCTAAAACTTGTTTTGCTAAAATCATGTGTTTAATTATTATCCATGTGGTTTAAATTATTGGTTTTTGAATGAGGGTTAAGGTGTTTGGAATGGTTATTGCATGAACTGAATTCTTATTGTTTTGAATTAATTATTTATACTATATTATTATGAATTTATACAATTTAAATGCATAGGTGTGGGAATTGGAATGGGGAATATAGGTTTCCTCAAACCTTATGGTTTCATGGTTTGGAATTGGTTTTAACCTCAACCCAATTTGTGAAATTTGATTTGAGACATGGATAGATGTATAAATTTCTTCACTTGTGAAACGTTTCATTTCATAAAAGGTTAATGAAACACGAATTATCTTTTGAAAGGCCTTGGTGTCCATGGATTGATTTTGAATTAGAACTTTGGAGTCCGGTTGTCTAAATGGGTTGAGTCCAAATTGGCTAAATATTTTGAAGTCTTATTGGCTAATGGGTTAGAGTCCCAATTAGTAAAATGGGTCAGAATCCTATTGGTTGATGGGTTAGAGCCCCATTTAGCTAAATGGGATGGAGTCTTATTGATTGATGGGTTAGAGTCCCAATTGGCTACATAGTTTGGTTTGGCATAATGACTGTGGCTTGCAAGCTTGTTTATTCAATATGAAGATACCATTTGAGAAATACCTTAACAAATAACTCTTTAATTAATGGTTGGGAATATGTATAGAAGTTTTGGTTAGGCTTAAAAGTGGGATGTGTAGTTGAGTCAAGAAGGTAAAGGTCTTAAGGATCTGATACTGGAAACTCACGTTTGCTGGCATGAGGGATGGTCTTAATGACCATGTGCTTGTGTCACACTTGATATATATATGTTGGGGGATGGCTAGTTGACCTGATGGCTTTAGCTTTTCCTTATTTTTCTCTGGTTTGTGTAGCTAACAAAACTGTGGCCCTTCCGACGGGGAAGCCAAACCCATATAGCTCATAGGTTTTTTTATGATCATTTGAGCTACACAGTCTAGGCTAATATTTAACTCACATGCTAAACCTTATTCCCTATACCAGCATCTTATATCTATATATGTATATGATTGTGTGCATGCGGTTTTGAATAATCTTATACTGATTTTATCATGTCATTATTTTATCCTTATTTGTAGAGTTACATGCCAGCACTCACCCTGCTAACCATCCCCAGATGTTGTATCCCCATCAGGGTCCAAGACACTTTTGCTTTTTTATAAGTGACAGGTGATTTATCGATCATGCCTGAGTCAGCTTAAAGTTGTGAGCCTCCTTCTTTCGAAAGGGTTTCTACTCTTGGTTTAGCTTATGTCTTAGACTATTCTTTAGACTTATTTTTGGCTATTGTTAGGGGTATGTCCCAACATAGGTTATTCTTTGGATATTAATGGCTTTCTGGATTACTATGGAATAGGATATTCATCGGATTCCTTGTTCTTTTTTAAGATATCTACTTTTCTTGCATATGTCTATTTGGATTTCTTTCATATGTTTGACTAGGCAAAAGGAGTGGTCTCCAGTCCTCAGCAAATTGAGATACCCATCACCGCCAGGGCCTAGTTTATATCATCACAAGCTTGGTATCAAAACATGGTTTAGAGTCATCGGGTATGAACTAAGCCCTATAAAGTAAAGTCATTTTCATAGGTGTGTAGAATGACACACTCATAAGGAGGAGGCTACAAGCCATTTTGAAATGTTTCCATTTCTTGTGTTCTACTTTTGGGCTATAGGGTCTAGTGTTATCAAACTTCTCTAATGTTTGGCTTTCTCATGTTTCAGATCATGCCTCCACAAAGATTAGATGCTTGTAGAAACCCTACTAGGAACTTTATCCTACTCGGGGATAATATGGAAGGTACTCACCCGGTGTATGGGGTGTATACCTAATCTAGGGTCCCTGCTCCAGACTATACTACCCTATGTGGAGTTCCACTAGTCCTCTTTAGGCTTCTCGAGATGATGATGCTCATGCCCCGATACCTCTGGATGACGTGTTTGATGTGGAGTTTCATCAATCTATTCATCTGCTTACTCAGTTTGTGGCATCATAGTCTTGCCAGTCTGAACATGGGTTTTGTTGCTCTTTCTTTTGATGTCACTAGAGTTGGCCAATTTATAATGTTAAATCCTAAAACTTTATAGGCTTTAAGGTAAAGAAGGATCCGCAAGGTTTTATAAATGAGACGAAGAAGATATTTTGATTTATACATGCTATTTATTTTAAAGGTGTAGAGTTTGTTGCGTACTAGCTGAAAGATATGGCATATCAGTGGTATGTGAAGTAGGAGTAGTAGAGGGGTGATGATGATAATCAGGTTATATAGGAGGAGTTTTTTAGTGATTTTCTTGATCTCTTCTTTCCTCAGGAGTTGAGAGAAGCTAAGGTTGAGGAGTTTGTTAATTTAAGGAAAGGCAGGATGAGTGTGAAGGATTATGCTCTAAAATTTCATCAATTGTCTCTCTATGCTCTAGAATTGATATCTAATATAAGGGCTAGGATGAGGAATTTATCTTTGGGTTTGTTGCGGGACTTAGTTTTAGAGTGTAAGGCCGCTATACTGAATAATAATATGCATATCTCTAGACTTGTGGTGTATATTCAGTAGGTTGAGGATAAGAACAAGATGCAGAAAAAAATAGAATAGAGGTAAAGTAAAAAGTTTAGGTATTCAGAACAGGGTGAAGGATAGCATAATAGAGGAAAAAATGGTGGATAGTAGACCAAAAAGAAGAAATAGGACAAATCATACTCTTCTACAAGTACTACTTATCCTAAGCCATCCAGTGATCATCACTTTTAAACTGATAGTGGGTTTAAGGCATAGGTGCCTATTCATAGGCTAATGGATCCCATTCAGCCCTATCTTATCCCCCTTTTCATTTTTATGGGCAGGTGTATTCTAGAGTTTGTGATGAAGGGAGAAATAAGTGCTTTAATTATGGCCAAACTCATCATATGCGGTGATTCTATCCTTTAACTAAGGTAGCCATGGGAGCTGATAAGGTCCTAGTTGCTACACCTTCAACTCTTGTGCCAAATAGTGTTATATCTGGTTTAGGCACTTGTCAAAATTATCTCCATGCTCTTGCTACCTGACAAGAATTCGAGGCTTCTCCTGATGTTATCACTGGTACGTTACAACTTTTCTATGGTAATGTGCATTGTTTACTTGACTCGAGTTCTACCCTTGCTTATGTGACCCCTTATGTGGCTGTGCAATTTGGTATTGCTCCTAAAGTTATTTCTGAGCCTTTCTATATATCTACTCTAGTGGGTGATTCTCTGATAGATAAAAGGGTTTATAGGGGTTGTATGGTGTCTATCTTTCATAGGGAGACATGGGTGGATCTGGTAGAGTTGGACATGTTAGACTTTGAAGTGATATTGGGGATAGATTGGTTCCATTCATGCTATGCTTCTCTAGATTGTTGTACCTATAAGGTCAGCTTCCAATTCCTGAATAAATTAGTGATTTAGTGGGAAGGGAGTACCTTAGTGCCCAAAGGGAGGTTTATCTTATACTTAGATCTCGAAGGTTGATTTCCAAGGGGTGTCTTTATTATTTTATTCAGGGTAAGGATTCTAGCCTGGAGGGTCCATCTTAGCAATCTGTCCCTGTGGTTAATAAGTTTCTTGAGGTCTTTCTTTATGATTTTCCCAAAATTCCTCCTGATAGGGAAATAGACTTTGGGATTGATCTTCTGCCCTATACCTACCCTATCTCTATTCCTCCTTATAGAATGGATCTGGCTGAATTAAAAGAGCTAAATGAGCAGTTGAAGGATCTCCTTGATTAGGGTTTCATTCATCCTAGTGTGTCCCTGTAGAGTGCTTCTATGTTTTTAATATGTAGTAAAGATGGGTCTGTATGGGTGTGTATAGACTGTCGGTAGTTGAATAAGATTATGGTATATAGTAAGTATCCTCTTTCTAGAATTGATGACCTATTTCACCAGCTTTAGGGTGCTAGATGCTTCTCTTAGATTGATCTTTATTCAGGTTATAATCAGTTAAAGATTAGGAAGAATCATATCCCTAAGATCTTATGAACCAGGTATTCAGTTAGTTCTTGAACTTGTTTATTATAATGTTCATTAATGATATTTTGGTATATTCTAAAAGTAAAGAAGATCATGCCAACCACCTTTGAGTTGTGTTTTAGACTTTTAAGGATTAGCATTTGTATGCTAAATTTTCTAGTTATGAGTTCTG
This sequence comes from Capsicum baccatum var. pendulum, assembly GCA_030864225.1. Taxonomy (NCBI): domain Eukaryota; kingdom Viridiplantae; phylum Streptophyta; class Magnoliopsida; order Solanales; family Solanaceae; genus Capsicum; species Capsicum baccatum. Next base: position 168,835,725 of record CM061557.1, on the reverse strand, counting down.
GTTGAATATTGTAACCCTTATTGGACATGTGGTTTTTAGTAAAGGGATCAAGGTGGATCCATAAAAGGTTGAGGCAGTCAAGAAATGACCTAGACCAATGACTCCAATTGATATTCAGGCTTCTTTGGTTTGGCTAGGTATTATAGGAGGTTTGTGGAGAGTTTTCTTTGATTCTTTCTCTGTTGACTAAGTTGATTCAAAAAAGGTAAATTTTCTGTGGTCCAACGCTTGTGAGGGTAGTCTTGAGAAGTTAAAGGATGAATTGACTTCTACTCTAATTTTGACCTTACTTGAGGGTACAAAGGATTTTGTTGTTTATTATGATGCGCCCCATGTGGGACTGGGTTATGTGTTGATGTAACATGGTAAGGTTGTGGCCTATGCTTCTAGACAACTGAAAGTTCATGAAAGGATTTATCTGATTCATGATTTAGAGTTAGCGATTGTGGTGTTTGCTTTGATGATTTGGCATCATTAATTGTATAGGGTACATATTGATATATATTCCAATCATAAGATCCTGCAGTATGTGTTTACTCAGAAGAAATTGAATCTCAAGCAAAAGAGATAGATTGAGTTGAGTAAGGACTATGATATGAATCTTTATTTTTATCTAAGTAAAGCTAATGTGGTTGCTAATAGTCTTAATAAGTTATCCATTATGAGATTCTTTGATGTGGGTGAGAAAAAGTTGGGATTAGTGAAGTACATTTCTCGATTGGCTAATCTTAGAGTTTGTCTTTTAAGTTTTGAGGGTGGAGGTATGATTGTACAAAAGGAGGTTAAGTCATCTCTTGGTCTAGAGATGAAGGAGAATCAGGGTTTGGATTCCATCTTGATGCATATTAAGGCTGATGTGGGTTAGCATAAGGTCATGGAATTTTAGATTGGTGGAGATGGTATCTTGAGGTACCAAGGTAGATTATGTGTTCCTGATGTTGATGAACTGTAGGAAATGATCTTTTCAGAGGCTCATGAATTGAGGTATGTATTATTACTTGAAAGAGATCTACTGGTGGAACAATATGAAGAGAAATATGGCCAACTTTATGGCTAATTATTTGGTTTGTCAACAGGTAAAGGTAGAACACTTAAGGCCTAGTGGGTTATCTCAAGAGATAGAGTTTCCCATATAGAAATAAGAGGTAATCAAAATTGATTTTGTTAAAGGTTTACCATGGTCTCGGAATTGGTATGATTTAATTTGGGTTATTATAGATAGGATGACTAAGACTGCTCACTTCTTGCCTATGAGGACTAACTATTTTGGAGAGTATTATGCTAAGCTTTTTATTTAGGAGGCCATCATGTTGCATGGTGCTCTAATTTTGATCATTTTTTATCAAGGTCCGAAATTCTCTTATTACTTTTGGCATTCATTTCAAAGAGTTTTGGGGACTAAGGTGAACCTCTGCACCACTTTCCACTCTCAGATAGATGGACAAGTAGAAAGGATTATTCAGGCCTTGGAGGATATGCTAAGGTCCTGTGTGATTGATTTTGGGTAGTTGTGTGGATCACTTACCTCTCATTGAGTTTGCTTATAATAACGGTTACCACTAAAGTATTTAAATGGCTCCATTTTAATCTCTCTATGGTAAGAGATGTAGGTCTTTTATTAGGTGGTTTAAAGTTAGCAAAATTAGGTTGTTCAATCCTGATTTTATTCACCAGTATATGAAGAAGGTGAAGGTAATGAGGGATAGGCTTAAGACTTCTCAGAGTTGCCAAAAGTCCAATGCGGATATGAGGTGAAGAGAGTTAGAGTTTGATGTAGTTGATTGGATGTTCTTGAAGGTGTCTCCTATGAGGGGAGTGATGATAATTACGAAGAAGAGGAAGCTCAGTACTCGTTATGCTAGCCCGTACTTGATCTTGAAAAGAGTTGGGAACATTGCCTATGAACTAAAATTGCCTGCAAGTTTGGTTCCATTCACCCCATGTTTTAATGTTGAAAAAGTGTGTGGGTGATCTTTATTTTATTATTCCTATTGAGAGTGTTGGTGTGACAGATTATTTATATTAAGAGGAACTCCCAGTTGAGATTTTTGATAGAAAACTTTATAGGTTGAGGACCAAGGATATTGGTTTGGTAAAAGTCCTTTGAAGGAACCAAAAGGAAGAAGAAGCTACTTGGGAAGCTAAAGAGGATATGAAGGCTAAGTATCCATTCTTGTTCCATGTGTCGGGCAAAAGTGCTTAAGGTACGAATTCCATTTCCTCTATTTACTTACTGAGTTGGTCATTTGGTTTTGGTGTATTCCTACTATTCTCATGCTAAAATGTCCTAACCTATTATTCAGGGAGGAATGATCCTAATAGGGGGATAATGTAACACTCTTAAAATTCCCATCATTTTATTTTTGACCTTTCTGTGTCTGAAACATCTATTTTTGGATTGAATTATTCTTAGATATGTTAATAAGGTGTCTCAAAAGAACTTTATAATTTACAAAAGGGGTTCGGGGTCATTTCTTAATTCTAAGGCAGTAAGCCTCCGCATTTTATGCATGCCACAAAGGTTAGCCTTTAAGATTTCAATATAGCACAGAGGCAGTATGCCTCCGCGATAGCGTCATGCATAGAGGATAATCTCTGTGATAAATAATGTGGCATAGAGGATAACTTTCATGATAAGGTCATGCCATGCTAATGTTTTAAATTCATGCAGTTTTTGTTTTATTCACTTGGGATGAGGGGTTTATGGGTCTTTTCACTTATGTACGACCCTTAGAGATAAAGTAGACTTATTTCATTAATTTTTTCTAAGATCAATTTCTCCCTTTAACTCCAAAACTCAAAACCCAAGAAAAAATCAAGGGTTTCATAAAGGATTCATCATCCAGGTTCGAATCTCAAAATTTCTTTCAAATTCTTATGTGTCCAAGGCATGTATCTCTTCCCTAAAACTTCTTTTGCTAAAAGCATGTATTTAATTAGTATCCATGTGGTTTAAAATTATTGGTTTTTGAAAAAAGGTTGAGGTGTTTGGAATGTTATTACATGAATTGAATTCTCATGGTTTTGAATTGATTGTTTATACTACATTTTCATGAATTTAAACTATTTAAGTGTATGGATGTGGGAATTGGAATGGGGAATATGGGTTTCCTCAAACCTAATGGTTTAATGGTGTGGAATTGAATTTAACCTCAACATAATTTGTGAAATTTTATTTGAGACATGGATACTTGTGAAACGTTGCATTATAGAAAAGGTTAATGGGACATGAATTGGATTTTGAAGGGCCTTGGTGGTCGTGGATTGATTTTGCATTGGAACTTTGGAGTCAAGTTGGTTAAATAGGTCGATTCCCCATTGGATAAATATTTTGAAGTCCTAGTGGCTAATGGGTTAGAGTCTCAGTTTGATAAATAGGCTAAAATCCTATTGGGTGATGCGTTAGAGTCCCGATTGGCTAGATGTGTTGGAGTCTTATTAGATGATGGGTTAGAGTCCCAATTGTCTAAATATTTTGGTTTGGCATAATGGAAGTGGCTTGCAAGCTTGTTTATTTAGTATAACTATACCATCCAGTAAATGCCTTAACAGATGACTCCTTGAGTAATGGTTGGTAATGTGTGTAAAAGGTTTTAATTAGGTTTAAAAGCGAGTTGTGTAGATGAGCAAAGAAGGTGGAGGTTTTGAGGGACTGATACTGAAAACTCATATTTACCGGCATGAGGGTTGGTCTTGATGACTGAGTGCTTGTGTCATACTTGATATATATATTTTAGGGGATGTCGAGTTGCCCTGATGGCTTTTTATCTTCTTATTTTTCTCTAGTACATGTGTCTAATACGCACTACCCCTCTTTTGGTGGGGGGAGATAGACCCATATAGCTCATAGGTGTTTTTATAATAGTTTAAGCTTCACAGTCTAGGCTAATGTTTTAACTCACATGCTAAACCTTGTTCCTTATCCCAACATCTTATATCTATATATGTATATGATTGTGTTCATATGGTTTTGAATGATTTTGGATTGACTTGATCATGGAATTATTTTATCCTTATTCCCTATGTTACATGCTAGCACTCACCCCGCTAACATCCCCAAATTATGTATCCCGATCTGATGTAGGGTTTGAATAAACTTCTGTTTTCTTACACAATGATAAGTGATTTTTGGATCGTACATGAATCTGCTTGAAGTGGTGAGCTTGTTTCTATCAGAAGGCTTGTTACTTCTTGGTTTAGCTTATCTTCTAGACTATTTTTTTGGACTGTTTTTTGGCTATAGTCAGAGGCATGTCCTAACTTAAGTTGTTCTTTGGATATTAGAGGCTTTGTGGATTACTGTGGATTGGGATAATCATTGGATTCTTAGTTCTATTTTTTAGCTATTTGTTCTTCTTGCTTATGTTTATTTGGATTGCTTCCACCGTCATATATGTATTATGTTCTATTTGACTAGGCAAAAAGGGTAGTTTCTGACGCTCGGTGGACTTGAGATACCCATCATGGCTAGGCCCTAGTTTAGGTCGTGACATCAGTCGACCTATGATACCAACTGAGTACAAGTAGACTGTATTTACCCCTACTTCATCCTTTTGATGTAGATCTAGGTATGAGTGCACCACTCGGTAGCTGATTTTAAGCGGTGCTTGGAGTATTTTTGAGGTAACAGTCGTCTATTCTTCTAGAGTTTATCTACTACCTTCCCTTGTTTAGATTATGTCTTTTTTTTATCAAAGATAAATTATGCTCCTTTTTTGAACTATCAGTTGTATATTTTGACTTTGAGATGTACTTAGGTTGTTCTTACCCTACGACACCAGATTTTGGTGTGATTTGTCGTATCATTGTTATGTATTGTATATCTGTGGTTTCACTTCATTCTAGAAGCCTTGCTTTGGGTTTTGGTGTTGTTTCCTCATTTCATTTCAGTTTGGGTGATAAAGTTAATTTTCAACGCTTGCTTCGATAAGTGACATCATGACCCTAGTTTTTGGATCGTGACACATATGTATACGTGATCTAGAAGGGAAAGTGAGAAAGGTATGGCTCAATATTGTTGGTTGGTATGTCTATGGTTACTTAGGAAATAAGGTTGGCTTTGTAGGAGAGTGTTGGACTTGTTTCATGGGTCAAAACTACAATATTTCATAAGAAAGATTTGTGCTTTGAGTAAAGCTATTTCTTTTAGTTGTTGGTCAAAGAAATGGAGAAGTGAGGTTCCAGGCGAACATATATCAAACTATATATTATGCAGTTTATTTTCTAGTGCTTTGATAAGTCTAGCATGTTGAATGGATGCTTATTGTATTTTCTTCTCCATCGTGTCTACCTTTTTTACCGCTTGCTTTATGAGTTTGCAATGTTCTTAACTAATCTAATGTTAGTCAACATAATATTTTGGCACAAAGAATTCTCATATTGCCAATTGAGAGTTGCCTCCATATCACTCAATGGACATTTTTCCCTTGTTTATAGGATAACATGCAATATCCTTGGAGCGTGATTCAGGTTATCCTATTCAAAGAGTTGCTTTGGTGGGAAAAATATCTGTGATCGATCTATTCGAATATATCTTGAAAATTTCTGGCTCATTTTCTAGTGTAGGAGGCTTTATTTATGGATGGAGTGGGCAATGGTGGCCAATCTTAGGGTTTGTAAGTGAAAAAGAATTTATATTCTTCATCTCTATTTTTGGAAGTGTCTTGGAAATAGTACTCACAATTTTCCATATCCTTTTCCTGGCATTTATTACAACCATAGTCAATGTCCTACTGATAGTGCCTGTAAAAGGACATTTACCAGTGAACATAGCATCCATTATGTTCCAATTGTTGTATCCTATCATGTTGCTCATGGCACAACTAAGTAAATATGAAATGTTTTTCATGTCTGGGTCTTTCTTTTCTGGGAAATCATCTGCATAGGTGTACATATGTATAGAGAAGGATGTTTCATGAGGCTTTTTAGTGAAGGTAGGTTCAACAGATTGAAAGGTTGAGGAAGGGCTCTAGAAGAATATTAACAAGTTGTTTCCCATATAATGCTTTAAGATCTGGGTATACTGGGTCATTCGTGCAGTGGTATCTAGTTTAGGAACAAAGAATTATAGTCACTTGGAAGTGATAGGCCATAGTATAGTTTTGAACTCATTATGTTATCTGGCTATGTAGAGTTTCGTGTATGGCATCTCTATCTTGGAGCTCTAAGGATTTAGACTAGATCCTTAATACCTCTGTCAGATAAAACATAGAGAGAGATATGTTTAAGTTGGAGAATATAGTTACAAAGACTGTCCTGATGTCCATGGTGATTTTTGATATACCCAAATTTGCATGGCAGTACTCAATATATTTATATTGAAAAGTACAAGACGTACCATAACAGGCTATCCTTTACTTTCGTGATATGTCAACGTAACTAACTGTGCCAAAATAGATATGGGTGAAGCCTTGGCTTTTCCACTATCATAGAAAATCCTCTAGCATCTCTAGAGTGATGACCTATTCCTCTTGAGTTGCAAGAAAAGGATTCTAGTCAAGCTTTGATGTAGTAGTGTATTCCTTAACTCCCTTTCACTTTTGTTGGACCAAAAAGTGAATTTGCAGCCATGAATTGCATGCCTTCTTTGTAAAGAATAAGTATAGATTTAAGATATATATATATATATATATATATATATATGGAAGATATATTATTTTCTGGTGGCAACACATCTACATCATAGTCATATTTACATGACAAGACATAGAGTGGGTGACATGTTCATTTTTGTAGACAACAAAGATGGTAATGACTCTGACACAAACATATTTTTGTTATTTTTTGAACTATAGAGACTCGATGTATTTGTGCTAAAATCTAAGGAAAAAGACTCAAACACTATTTGTTTTATAACCTACGAAAAGTAATGAAGAATCAATTATTTATAGGACTTTGATGGTAATAATGAAAACTAAGAACTTTGGATGATTTGTAACTAGAGACTCAAACAAAATTAAAGATTGAAATTGTAAAGTTGGCATTAATAACAGTAGAAATAGATCATTTGCAAATACTTGTTTCCTCTCTACAAAGAGAGTGACGTGATTATATTGGTATCAGAGCCATGTCACTCTCTTAGGTGGAAGGAAACAATTATTCGCATAATATCTATTTTCGTTGTTGTTAATGCCAACTTTTCATATTCAGTATTGACGTTGATATTGTTTGTGTCTATCTATAAGTCATCGAGAGTCTTTTACTATCTATTTCAAAGTCTCATATAAATTTGGGTCTGAGTAGTTTCACAAATACAACGAGTCCCTCTTGTACAAAAAATTACAAAATATGTTGATGTTAGAGTCTTTACCATCTTCATCATCTATATCTAGTCCATGTAAATCATTAGTAAAAATAAACATATTGCCCCTCTCAGCTAAAATCTATCATCTAAATATGACTATCTCTATGAAGTAGATATGTTACTACCAGATAATAAAATATCTTCCACATGTCAACCTCTACTAAAACCTTATTAAACTTTTGTGGAAAAGGCATACAATCCATGGATGTAAGTCTGCTCTTTGGTCAACAAAAGGCCAAAGGACTTAAGGAATATGTTGCTACATCAAAACATGAACAGCACTCTATTCTTGCAACTCAGGAGGAACAATTCATCACTCTACGAATTATGGAGGATTTTCTGCGATGGTGAAAAATCCAAGGCTTCACCTATATCTATTTTGGTTTGGTCAGAGTTGCATTAATGTATCATGGAATAAAAGGTCAGTCTATCACGGCACATCTTTCATTTTTATATTCTATTTAAAATGAGAACCAGCATGCAAACTTGGGTATGCCAGAGATAACCCTAAATGCTAGGACAATCTTTGTCACTATATTTCCCAACTTAAACATTTTCCATACTCATGTGACTGAGGAATTAAATATATATATATGTATAAATCCTTGGAGCTCCACAAGCTAGTGATGCCATATATGCAACTTTTTATTACCAAATAGCTTGTCAAGTTCAGAACTATGCTATGGACATATCCCTTCTAGGTGGTAAAAATGTTTTGTTCGTTCCTGAACGTCGATGATACTAATGGAACTACACAAGGCACCTATATTCCGAGGAAGATATCAAAAGAAGAACTTATTGAAATTCTTCCAGACTTATGGGTCACAAATTATGAGAAGTTGCGAGACCATACAAAACCCACTTTCACTAAAGATAACACAATCACTATAAGTTTTGACCAATCTTATCTAAAGAAGCCCCATAAAACAACCTTCTCTATTTATATGTACCAACCTTCATATGACCTTTCAGAATAAAAGAACCCAATGCGAACATGATTGGATAAAACAATCCAATCATGATGGGTGCAACATACAATGGTTCAAATGTCTTTTCATTGGACACCATCCATGGAAAATAAACTAATGAAAAAGGTTGACAAGAGGATGACATGGAATGGGATAAATGCTATCAAGCCAAAGCCAAAATGGGAAGAAAAAGGGCAGAGAAAGCTCCGAAAGGGAAGTCAAGAAGAGGTACGATAAAGAAGACCCATTTATTAGTTCTCTTAGACATCCAGACAAGTATGAATTCCTTATATCATACAAACCTCATAATTTGCCAGCCATTCTAACTCCATAAAAAAATGAAACCACCCAAACAAGAAATAAGCCTAAAACTAATATGTTCATGATATCCCCTATAATTTCCATCCATGCAGATGACTTTCCACCAAATAAAACCTTTGAAAAGGATAACCTGATCCACACTCCAAAAATACTAGAAAAAAATATTATAAGATATCCCTAAGCGACACAAAAGAAACTTTCAATTGTCAATCTCAAAACACCATATGCTAGAATAGGATATTGTCCAGCATCGACCAATTGCTTAATTGTGTTGCTCACACATAGACTAAGTTGGTGAACAATTTCAAAGTGATGAACAAGAAAGTAGAACAAAAATCTACTCAACTTTATGGACTTATCCAATCTTTATAACCCAAGCTTAAAACCTTGTAATATGATATATGTCTACCAAACACTTCTCTTACACTTCTTCAACTTACAACAAAAACAAAAGGCTTCTCTAGAAAACAAATCCAACACATGATATATGGTAGATTTAAACCATAGAGAACCCAAAGATTTCTACCAAAGCCAACTTTATTTCCTATGTCGCCATAAACATACTCTCCATCAAAGATAGGCCATAACTTTACCACTCTCCTTTCTAGTTCTCATATGCCTATGTCTTGCCTTCCAACTACTCATGAAGACAAGAGTTTGATATTTCTAAGCTTGCATATGAAAGAAAATAAACCATAGAGACCAAGAATAAGGTCGATCCAACCCATAAATAATCCAAAAGAAAGATGGAATTGGCGAGAATGATACAAATAGAGGAACTGTGATAATCTCAAGTCAGTACATCAGCTTCCCCAATAGGACTTGACAATTTAGGAACCTTAAATTCCAAGAAAGGATATGGAATGGACCATCTTTCTATAAGATTGTCTTCTCAATGATGGCCCTCTTCATATCATGGTTTCCTAGATCCAATTAATTACTTGATTCTCTCTAATCAAGTAATTCCAAATCTCTATGACTTGGAAATTAATGATATCCTAGATTTTTATCCTCAAGATTCAGATGATAATGATTTCATGATGGATATATATGATGTAACAAAGATATCCAGGTGCTAATACTACTAATACTACAGAAGAATAACAACATAAATACTCATTTGATAGTGATTTGACAAATTATTAGTCAAAATTTGGTGATAACATCCCAAATCAAAAATAACAAAGACTCATCAGGCGATTCTCAAGAGTTTGTTGAAAGAACTCCTAAATCCTTAATTAAATCCTATAAAGAATATGATATACCCAAAGTATGAATAGGTCTAAAGAACCAAAAGTATCTGAAGTAGATAATGATCAAGATGAGATGACAGATAATCCAATCCTAGAAAGGAGGCCCAAATTAATGACAACTGTAATAAAACCATTAGAACTGTATTGCACACCTTCACCATTAACGAAATAAAAGTATTATCATGGCCTAAATAATCTAATATTTATTCACTTAGATGGAAACAGAGAATTTAGATGAAAAAGAAAAGTACATGATCTAATCAAAATTCACTTCAAAGTTCTTTGGAATTATCAGATATCTGTGGAAATTAGTGGAGCGCAATTGGGATTGTTGATAAGAATACCTATGTCATATCCCAAGACTTCACTTTAAACATCAGAGTCATATAAGAGGTCTTCTGCTGAGATATAAGCCAAAGAATGGAGAATCTGTGGAGGGATCTCTTTAAGATAAAATGCATATCTTTTGATAGATATGCCATTATTACCCACCTCCAAAGAATGGTGATGATCTACTTTGAGCTAGGTAGAGATCCCAATCTAAAACAAGCCATTGTGTCATCACTGTCGAAGATGCTATTAGGCCACATAATGATTATTGTGGAGGAAAATTTCAAATCAATCACTATTCCACAAGTTGACTATATCAGGCCTGCCGTCTTTCAGGCCCTAGAAAGCATCTGCATAAAATGATTTATATTAAAGTAGATCATTCAAAATAATTCACCCCTCAATGGAGCATGTAGTAGGAATGATCTTGTCACTAAATCTAAATTCCCTTATTTGAGCCGCTAGACAAGATCAAAGAGACAAGTTCCGCTCAATGATTTAAAACTCCTAAAACCTCTCAAAGATAGGCGAAGGATAACTAGAAAAACTAGGTACTTTAGGCAAAGAAATCCGATCACTTACAAGAATAACAATAGATGTTTCATCTAGAAAAGGCCTAGACACTTTGCAAGAAATTGTCCTCGATGAATGAGGACTCACCACAACTATTTCTAAGTTGTACTAAGCTGACTAAGGGCGATCGGGGAACTAAGCTCCCGAACCTATGTTATTAGAAAACATAGCACAAAAGAGAGTATGCAATTAGTACTTTGAATATAATCACTTATGAGATAGGGACTAACTACAATACATATAAGTACTGAGCATGAGTGCATGAACATTAAAAATGAATACAAGACCAAGCATAAACATGCACTAAAATGATATAAATAACTTAATAACTGATATCTGAATAGTTGAATAACTGATTAACTAAATGACTAGATAACTGATATCTATGCACTTGGTCAAGCATACCTAAGCTGAGATACTCCTTAAGCATACCTAAGCTGACATACTCTTAATACTGAATTGAGATTATGGGATCTATTATGTAACTAACATGCCCCAATTTGGGATAATTGGGGTCTATCCTGTAACCCCAGTTGGAAGGGTGTCAGTCCCTTGCCACAAGTGTTAACACATATCTGACAATGTGGATTCACAAGGTAAATGCCCTGAAGGACTTGTGTGTCATTCATCTACTGTCGGGTGATATCTCATAAATTATGTGGTCTACATAGTTCTGGAACTTAGGGACTACGGTTAAAGGTCTCAGTCCTCTACTACTAGGCAAGCCTTCATCCCTAGGTTTGCTTGGTGCTAAATCCTACTCCCAAATGAACTAGCATTTGTACTAATTTAAGTTAACTGGACTCACAACTGATAATTGCTCAACATGATATGATAATCTGAATATGATTATAAAATTATGATCTGATGGACCTGAGACTTGAAAATCTGAAACATGTGTAAACATATAGGTATCGGGTGTTCATAACCCTCCATCACTAAATAATATTTTAAATACAATAACATCATTTAAAATACTATAAGGGAATTCATGATTCATAAACCCCAAAACATAGTATATTTCACTAACCTGATGAAATTCATGATTATGAGTATGGGAATATATCTAACTTATGAGAACAACATTATCAAGTAGTTTATTTCATTACTTGAGAAATCAACATGGTATCAATTGAACATGATGTGGGCAGCTGAGATTATAAAGTATGTAAGAGTACAATTCACATGGGGAAACACAAAGTCATGGTTTGTATTCAAAACTATTAAGAACAATTTAAGTAATTTCATACTTAATATTGAAATTTCATGAAATTTGGAAAAGGATTTATACTTAAAAAAACAAAGGATTCTTGGGGCTCAATGGGTAGAAGGAATCACATTAATGAATATCCCACATACCTGAGTTTCTTGAATCCTTGAAGAAAACTTTGAATTGGGACTTTGAATGGTTGAATTCTTGGAAGAAACTTTCAATTTTTGTGTCTTGGGAATGGGGTTGATTTTTTTAATATCATTGACTGATAGAGAATGGGGCAAATAATGTCCCTCTTGGGTTTTAAATCATGAATTGGATGATTAAGGGGAGGGAAAAAGACTACAATGCCCCTTGAACCTTTAAATGATGTTGCAGGATTTCATATCCTTTATGGAACAGAGGTTATCACAGAGGCTACCTTTATGACACGGCATGTATCATAAAGGCTAACCTCTATGATGTCATGTATCATGAAGGGACAGTATTCGTGACATGTACAAATCGTGGAAGCATTCTTCCTCTATGGAAAAAAATACCCCAAACCCCTTCAAAATTCTGAAACTCTCCAGGATGACCCATTTATCATCCATAAACATATTTCAAATCATAAATCAATGTGTCAAACTTGGGAAGGCCAATAATAAAATGTTCAAAATATTAGGGTCTTAAACTATCCATGTAACTTGGATTTAGTGTAATTTAAATGGATTTGGAACTTCTAAACACGAGATAGATAACTGAAAACTCATTTAGAATCTTGAGGGGTATTATAATATCATCCTCTTGAAATCATTCATCCCCAAATAAAACTGTCTGAACTGAGACATTAAGAAGAATGAGATCATTCATTGTATACTTATGAGCTGAATCATGATCAAGTAAATAAATTTGAAACATGATGCATGGACTGAACTAAACTTATGAATGCATTCTATGACATAAGGATGGTTGGATAGCTAAGATAGAAAATAAGGGAATCAATTTAAGGTAAACCATTAACTCAAGATGAATCTGAATTTGTACAATAAAGATAGGGATACTTGGTTCGCAGATCTGGTTTTACTTCCCAAGTAGCTCCCTCAAGAAATAGATTTCTCCATTGAACCTTAACCAAAGGAACTTCTTTATTCCTTTGCCTACTAATCTGAGGATCAAGGATCTCAACTGGGACTTCTTTGTAGGAAATGCTATCTTTCACCCCCACACTATATAGAGGAATGACAAAAGCTAGGTCACCAATGTATTTCCTTAGTAAAGAAACATAAAACACTGGATGAACTGATGCCAAACCTGCAGGAAACTCTAACTCATGAGATACCTTCCCAAAAGGACTCAAAATACTATATGGGCCAAAATAGTGGGGGATGCGCTTTATTTTTTAGTCCAAATCTCTTCACACCTTTCATGTACAAAATCTTCAAATAAACCAAGTCACCAAAATCAAACGCAAGATCTCTTCTTCTTCCAACAACATAAAATTTTTGTCGACTCTGAGCTATCTTCAGTTTTCTTGAATTAACTAAACTTTGTGCATCACCTCATACACTGAATTTGGCCCTATCAAAGCAAACTCACCTACTTTAAACCAACCAATAGGATATCTACACCTATTACATAGAGAACCTCAAATAGAGCCATCTGATTACTAAAGTGATATATGTTGTTGTAGGCAAAATCAATCAAAGGTAAATAGTTATTCCAACTACCCTTGAAGTCAATAACATAAGCCCTCAACATATCTTCTAATGTCTGAATGGTTTGCTCTTCCTGACTATCTGTCTGAGAATGAAAATTCGTACTGCGATAAACTTGGGTACCAAGACCCTTCTAAAAAGCCTTCCAAAATAGGAGGTAAATTGAGTACCTCTATCTGAAATAATGGTCAACAGAACCAATGCAACTCTAGAAACTCACTGAAATAGAGTCTAGTACAATCCTCATCTGAATACAAAGTATGAACTGGTAAGAAATGGACTGACTTGGTTATTCTATCTACAATGACCCAAATTGAATCATGCTGACGATGCATATGAGATAACCCAATCATAAAATCCATATTCACCACTTCCCACTTCCATACGGGGATGCTAAACTCCTGAAGAGTACCATTAGAACTTTGGTGTTCAACCTTAACCTGCTAACAATTCAAACACTTTGCCATAAATTTTGCCATATATTTCTTCATACTATTCCACCAAAAGATTTCCCACAAAGCACGAAACATCTTAGTGGCCCCCATGTGAATAAAATATCGTGAACCATGTGCCTCTGCTAATATTTGTTGTCTCAAACCATCCCCATTTGGAACACATAATCTACCCTGACAACAAAGCACACCATCTCCCCATTAGGAGAAAACCTCAACCTTATGATTCAGAATTACCTCCTTCCACTTGATCAAAATAGGATCCCTGTCTTGCTTTTCTTTCACTTTGGTAACTAATGAAGTTTTCAAACCATTCTGAACCCTTATACTACCTTCGGCCGAATCAACCAATTTGAATACCTAATCTAGAAAGTGTTGAACCTCACGTACTAACTTTTTATTATTCTCTTCAACAAGAACAACACTTTACATAGACAATCTACTTAGAGCATTGGCTACTACATTAGCCTTACCCGAGTGATACAACACACTCATATCATAGTTTTACATTAATTCAAGCTACCTTTCTAACAAAGATATAGATAATTCTGTGTGAACGAATAGCATATACTCTTATGATCTGCAAACACATCAACATGAACCTCGTAAAGTTAATGCCTCTAAATCTTTAAGGAAAAGACAACTGCTGCCAACTCAAGGTCATCGGTCGGGTAATTCTTCTCATAGGGCTTAAGCTATCAAGATGCATCGGCTATGAACTTATCTCACTGCATAAATACAAAATCAAGACCAACTCTAAAAGCATCATAATAGACTTCAAATCCATCTAAACCTTATAGTAGAGTCAATACTAGAGCGGAAGTGAGTCGAGTTTAAACCTCCTGAAAACTCTTCTCACAAGAATCTAACCACTGAAATTTGACTTTTTTCTAAGTAAGTCAAGACATGGGAGAATCAATAGAAAAACATTCTTCAACAAACCTCCTGTAGTAATCAGCTAAAACCAAGAAACTCCAGATATCTAATGGTGAGATGGGTCTAGGCCAATTTCTCACTGCTTTGATCTTTTGAGGATCAACTCGAATGATATCACCAAAAATGATATGACCAAGGAAAACTACTAATCTCAACTAGAATTCGCACTTGGTAAACATAGTAAATAACTAGTGGTCCTTAATGGTCTGTAGTACAATCCTTAAATGGCCTACATGATCACATTCACTATAAGAATAGACAAGGATGTCATCGATGAAGATTATGAAAAACATGTCCAAGTACTTCTTGAACACACTATTCGTCAAGTCCATAAAAGTTTTAAGATCATTCGTTAGTCCAAAAGACATAAATAGAAATTCAAAGTGACCATACCAAGTTCTGAAGGATGTCTTGGGATTTACATTCCCTGATTCTAATCTTATGATAGTCAGACCTGAGGTCTATCTTAGAGAAATAGCTTGCACTCTAAAGTTGGTAGAACAAGTCATAAATCTTAGGGAGAGGATACTTATTCTTAGTTTTGACATTGTTCAAATGATGGTAGTTAATGTACATTCTGAGCGAACCATCTTTCTTGTGCACAAAGATAACTGGAGTACCCCATAAAGAAATACTAAGCCTGATGAAACCCATATCTAAGAGGTTTTTCAGCTAATCCTTCAATTACTTAAGTTTAGTTGGAGCCATTATGTAAGGTGGAATTAACATAGGCTAGGTATTTGAGAGAAGATCTATTATGAAGTTAATTTCCCTCTTGGGAGGAACTCCAGAAAGATCTTTTGGGAACTCATTTACTACTTGAACTAACTCAAGACTTGATATTTCAGATTTTGAGTCCTTGACTCACACGAGATATTAAATACAAACCTCAGGAATAATCTTCCTTGATTTAAGATAGGAGGAAAATTGCCCTATAGGCACTACAGTACTACCCCTCAATTAAAAAATAGGTTCATTAGAAAGCTAGAACTGTACTATTCTGTCTCTACTACTATCTAAGGCATAACATGAGTGGAGCCAATCCATGTCAAGAATGACATGAAATCTATCATCTCTAACTCCATAATATCAACTAAAGTGACTCTCTAAGATACTATGAATGGGAAATTTTTGTATATTTATCTGGCTGTAATAGAAATACCCATGGGGTTACACACTGAAAAAGGTTTTGAAAAGATTTTGGGACTAATAACAAAGTCTACTATTGTATAGGGAGTAACAAAAAATAAAGATTTAGGGTATAACAATGCATAAACATGAAGATGAAAGACTTGTAACGTAACCATAACCATATCAAGAGAACTCTCATAATCATGTCGAGGCTAGAGAGCATAAAGTAGGTTCTAACTCTACCCACTGGTGGCACTGGAGTTGGAACCTTGCTGAGTCGAGTGACCTGCTGGAGCTAGTGAAAAGTTAGACTAACCATATTGACAAAAGTCCTTTCCCTTATGGGAAACCACTGGTCAATCCTTGATCTTGAGGCCTGGCTTGCCTTATCCAAAACATATCAATTCTTTCCCGACACTTTCCCTAATGATTTCTACCATATCTCTTGCAAAGCAGATTGGTACAATAATTATTCATGATACACTGGGACTTAGACACTAGCACTCTATTCCTATCATCTTGCCTGAACTTAGGCACTGGTGCAATGGCTGAAGATAGGGATGGAGCTAAAAGTTTTTGGCAGAACTGAGGATGATTCCTACTATTAGACCTTTACTGTGAGAAGTTGAAGTTACCAATTCTGACCCTCTTATTATCCATTTCCTTTTCTTTAAGCTTCCTCTCCTCAATTTGTTGAGAATGGACTATCAATATAGTTAGGTTCATCTCCTTAACCAACATTATGTTCTACACTCCTTTACCACATCTTTCAAAACCTCAGACATAAACTTACTTAGTCTGGCCCTACAATCAGCCACCATAGTCGAAGAATACCTATATAATTAGGTAAAATTGAGTGAATACTCATTCACATTCATGTTACCCTACTTTAAACTTATAAACTCATTCACTTTGGCCTCCCTCGACTTGATTGGGAAATATTTGTCTAAAAAGGAAGTAGCAAACTCCTCCCACTCTATATACCTTACCTCAATACCTCTGTCCTCCTTCTATTTCTTAAACTAAGTATGAGCCACTCCATCTAATTTTTAAGCAGCTAATAATCTCTCTCACAAGAAGTAACACCCATGATATCTATCACTTTCTACACACTATCAGAAAACTCTTATGAATCCTTATCAAACTTGGATCTAGAAAATAATAGAGGATTTATCTGAGTGAAGTCTTGAATCCTAGATACTGTCGTGCCCACTACTAAATTGGCTGGGAAAACAACTTACTAGCTATTCTGAGTAGCCAAAGTTTGGGCCAAAATAGTGAAATCGGTCTTGAATTCAGCATGGGAAACATGTTCGTTCAGAGGGTCTTCCTAAAAAGGTAGTGGTGTAGTTTGACCCTTATTTCTCCTTCTATTATTTTTTTGGGAGGCATTTACTATAAATAAATGAAGGACGAGTTAGAAAATCAAATTCAATAGATCTCATGCTCTTTCACACAACAAAAATTCTGAAATAAGGGAAAGTATCCTAAAACATCTCATAGCCTCTCACCCATAAGTATGGAGCGCTTCACACTCATGCACAAGACTCTACTCAATGAGACTTTCAAGTACCTTAGGACACTTTAAAACCTTAGGCTCTGATACCAAGCTTCGTTACATCCTGAGACTACCCCTAGTCATAACACGGTACTTAAGGACATAAGTGACCCCAAGCTAACCCATGATTTGGTACCTTCTGTGAGCACTGAACAAAATAATACAAGAACATCATATGCGGAAGTTAAACTAATCAAATACTGTTAAGATGTACTACTAAAACAATATGTAACATGTCCTAAACTGTTGATAAAACTGAAAACAAGTCTGATTATCTGAATATGTGAAATCCTCTAAGACATAAAGAGTTGATAGGACAAGCCGCCAACTAACTTCGACCGGCTAAAATAAAGGAAATACTGAAAATAAATATGAATACTTGTCCTCGATGGATGAGAAATAACCACTATTGCCACTGAGTGGCACTGAGCTAACTAAAGGCGATCGGGGAAATGAGCACTCGAAACTATGTTATAAGACAATATAGCACAAAAGAGAGTATACGGTCAATACTTTTAATGTACTCGTATGTGAGGTACGGAATGACTAGAATACATATATGTACTGAGCATAAGTACATGAACATGTAAAATTAATGCAAGACCAAGCATAAGCATGTACTGAAATGATTTGAATAACTAATATTTGAATAATTTAATAATTGATAACTGAATAACTGATATTTGTACACTTGGTCATTCAAACCTGGCTAACATACTTTAAATACTGAATTGAGACCGTGGGAGCTATCATGTAACTGACATGCCTCAATCTAAGCTAATTGGGGTCCATCCTGTAACCCTAGTTGGAAGAGTGTAATTACCTTGCTATGAGTGCTAACACATATCTGACGATGTGGATCTATAAAGATGATATCCTGAAGGACTAGGGTTTCATTCCTCTACTGGCGGGTAACATCTCATACCCTACGCTGGCTACATAGTTCTAGATCTTAGGAAATGCTACTAAAGGTCTCAGTGCTCTACTGTCAGGTGAGCCCTCATCCCTTGGTTCTCTCGGTGCTAAGTTCTATTGTAACCTTTACTGACACTGGTACTGATTTAAGTTAACTGGGCTTAGAACAGATAATTTCTCAACATAATAATTTGAATATGATGATTAAATCATGATCTAACTGACTTGAAACTTGAAAATCAAAAACATGTGTAAACATATAGGTATTAGGTGTTCATAACCCTCCAACACTGAATAATACTTTAAATACAATAACATCATTTAAAGAACTATAAGGGAATTCATGATTCATAAACCCCAAAACATAGTATATTCTGTTAAACTAATGAAATTCATGATTATGAGTACGGGAATATGTTAACTTATAAGAACAACATGATTACATGGTTTATTTCATAACTTAAGAAATTGACATGGTCTCAACTGAATATGATGTGGGTGACTGAGATTATAAATCGTGTAAGAGAATAATTCACAAGGGGAAACACAAAGGCATGTTGTTAATTCAAAACTATTAAGAACAATTTGAGTAATTTCAAACTTAACACAGAAATTTCAGGAAATAGGACAAAGGATTTATACTTGAAAAACAAAGGGTTCTTAGGACTCAATGGGTAGAAGGAATTCCACTGATGAATATCCCACATACCTGGGTTTCTTGAATCCTTGAAGAAAACTTGGAATTGAAACTTTAAATAGTTGAATTGTTGAAAGAAACTTCTAATTTTTATGTTCTTAGGAATGAGGATGATTTTTAAGTATCATTAACTGATAGAGAATGGGGCAAATAATATCCCTCCTAGATTTTAAATTGTAATTTGGATGATTAGGGATAGGGCAACGGACTAAAATTCCCATTAAACCTTTAAGTGATGCTGCAGGATTTCACAGCCTCCGCGGCACGAAGGCAATCGCAGAGGCTAGCCTTCAAGAGATGGTGTGTATCGTAGAGGGCTAGTCTTCGTGACACGTCCAAATCGCGGAGGCATTCTGCCTCCATAGTCCAAAATTAGCCCGAATGCCTTCTACAAATTCCAAAACTATCTTGAATTATCCTTTGATCATCCCTAAACATATTTTAACTTATAAATCAATGGTTTGAACTCAGGAAGGCCAAAAATAAAATGTTCAAAATCATGAGGTCTTAAAATGGCCATATCACTTGGACTTAGTGATAAAAAACACCCAACACAAGATGCGAAACATCCAACAACCCAACAATAGAAAGATGAACACAAACTATGGATTCAAGAACACAAGATAACAACAACAAAATATAACGATAGGTAGTTTGACAATGGAATATATAAACTCTAAGAACCCTAGAATGTATAATATTCTAAGACCCCTAAGGCTTACATGACATCATAAAACTTTTAAGGAGACACAAGAGGGAAATCAATCCTATCAAGCACCAATGTTTCTAACCCAACAAGCAACACAATTGAATCCACACTTGAATTTGCAACCTAGTTTTAGTTTTCACTCTCAAAAGAGGGAAGCGTCTCTCAAAAGTTTCTTATCAATTCTTCATCATTCATAAACTAAGGAAAATGAAATAATAAGATACTATTTATGGCCTATTATAAAATAGAAAGATAAAATAACCAAGTCACCCTTAATGAAAGGGGCGTCCATGGTGTGCACAGTACAATATATGCAATGTCCAAAATACCCTTAATAAAGAGTGGCCATGGAGTGTTTGGAATTCCATAGAAGAGACAAACTTGTAGTGTTGAGGCTCCTCTTCACACTTCAACTTATGCAATCCTTTTGAGCTCTTGGATAGTCATCAAGGTAAGTACCTATGCAATCTTCCACACCCTTGCTTTATGACGTGCTCAAAATGGTACCTCCATGCATGTTTTTGTGCCCTCATAGTGACCAAGTCTTGAGTCCTTTTATGTCGGACTCCGAAGATGTCATCAAAAGCCAAGGTGGTCATTTGTCTCGTACCATCCTCCCCTTCTTGAAAAGTATTCGACCTCGAATCTACACCTCGCGAAATAAAAAAAAGGACGAACAAGCACAAAATCCTTATGGCATGAGGGTTATGGTTAGTATAGTAAATAACATCATCATACCAAGGTGGTACACATTTGAAATATAACCACACATCCAGTGTTTTAATCAAGAGAATCTTAGTAAAAATGCCACAAAAGAGTTGGCTAAGGAAATCACCAAGAGGTAAGGAAGCCACCATAGTCATAATGGCATCACTAGAGACAAAAGGTAAGATTATCTGTACCTTAGGAACCATAAGAATTAATTGCTTTCCTCTACCCATGATATCAAGAATGCTCCCAAGAGTCCCATAAGATACTTCAAATTGTCCAACCCTATGAAGGTGACAATAACATCCTTAGACTCTTCTACAAATAAGAATACAACTTGGCATCCACACGTTGCAGTTCACATAACTTAAGTACAAGTGTGTCAAACATGGATGCACGTATATGAGCAACACCCCAAAGGGACAATGACATATTTTCCCTAGGGTCTTTGAGTAGACATAAACCACCATTCATATCTAAGGTATCACAATTCAAATCACTATAAGTATCAAGTAATTTATCCGTATATTTATCAAGCAAAGGTGCGGTATCATGCAAAGTATCACAATCGAAATCATTTTTCAAGGAGTAGTCACAATTTGGGTTTCCCAAGCAAATCAAGGTCAGCTTAACCCAATTGATTATTTCTTTCCAAGACTACATATTCCCTACCCTTAAGAGTACTCACATCTTCCAAGAAGATATTTCCATCTTGAGAAGAAATGTTATCACACCAGTAGGTTAGCATATAGGCTATAGCCTTCAGGACAAGCTATATCATCAGTCTTACCACTAGGTTTATTAGGAGTGATTTTAATATCTTCAAATAAGATATTATGCCTAAAGAGAGTATGATCTATCCCACGGGCAGATGTGGAACTTTGACTCTCTAAAGAATCATTATCATGTTTCTAAGTGGTTTTAAACGCATGATTATCCCTATAATCCAAGCAAACATTATAATCTTTACCCAAGAACAAGCTCACGGGTTCACTCCTATTCTTTTGGCCAATATTTTCATTTTCATGAATTCTATGAGCAAAACTAATAATAAGGATTTCATCACACAATATGCCCAAAGAATTATTTTCATCCTCACAATCAACTATATCAACATCATTACTAACTTGAGATTTATCAAATACCCCACACACATGCTCAAGTACTAGACTACATTTATGAGTAAGTTGATCATCATTCATACTTCCACTAGTTGTGGGCAACTCCCATGCCGACATAGACTCACCTTGGGTTTCACAAGGGTCAAATAATGCGTGAATAATCTCATCACTTGGCATTGGGACCTTATTCAAGGTACAAGTCCTAGCACTAAGTGGGTACAAATTATTCATATGAAAAGAACCAATTTCGTCATCTATAGGATCAACTAGTGCTTTCTTACTTACAACAAGGATTTAGTCTTTATGCAGCCTATCAATGTCAAGAGTATCACTACAATCCTTTAAAAAACCACAACCAACATCCACTTGGCTACTACAAGCCACATCATAATATTCTAAGTTTGTAGGAGTGTAGGAGATAGCACATTACCTTTTAGCTCACTTAAGGTACAGTCTTCACCTTGATGTATGTCATGGAAGCCTAATTTATCCCTTTGACCTACCATATGACCCAACCTTTCAATTATAGTAGGCATGTCTTCTTTGATTGAGGACATATTTGTGTGCATCTTTTCTATGCTTTGGTTGAATGATTGAAGACGGGCCAAGATAGCATTGGTATCCATGACACCTAAGAAAGACAATAAAAAACAAAAATAACAACAAAAACAAACAAACTAGTTAGCTCAAAAGTATCCTCACAACTCTACTCCCATACCTTTCGATTTGTCCCACACTTGGCTTCACAAGTGTTGAAAGTCGGTTTATAATTTGTGAGACGTTGAGGAATAAGTTCTACTCTTGTCTAGAATGGATTTTTGTTTGAAAGACTCAAAGAAATCTTGTTGGATGAAATCCAAGAAACTACAACGAATTAAAACAGTAAAAGCACATAAAAAATGCTAACACGAAGAAAACAGACTCAAATAACTAACTCACAACCTAGTAGGTGATTACTAGTTTGTCAATTAGTACTAGAATAAAAAAAATGAATCTAAAGAAATATGAAATTTTAAGCCTTAGGTCTTTTACGGAGGGTGGTGATATGGAAGACCTGGATTGGGCGTTGGGAGTTGTTAAAATTTCGAAAATGTTTTGCCTCAAAGTTGTATTGATCAATCTTCAAGTTGGAGGAGTGGAATTTCGGCTATGGTGAAGACAAACAAGACTTTGGAGCCCTTTTAAAAATTCAAAAAGGTTTGACTTGTCTTTCACCTTTTTGGCAAGACAACCTTTTTGCAATTCTTGTCTCCTTTTCTTTTTAGTCAATCTTGAAAGGTGCCCTTACTCCTTTTTGGTAACAAGGCTTTTTGGAATCCTTTTTTCCTTTTACTTCTTTGGTGATGTCTTGGAAGTCTTTCTAAGAAAAACAAGATCTACACTTTCTTTCAACTAGATTAAAGATTAAACAACCTCTCTTTGAAGAATTTTCTTCAACAGAACATGAAGATGGTGAAGAACACCAAGAATACCAAGAACACCTCCTTTGTAATTTGAAGTCTAGGTGCACGTTGGCCCCTCAAACATCTGCAACATATGTGAAAGCCTCCAATCATCAGCAATAAACATCAACAACAGCACCATAACAACAATACACAGCCAAGTTTTGACCCACAATACAACAACCTTCAAATTATAAGAACAACTTGGAAATGGCTCAAAACTTAGATTTAGACCCTTTTAGTGTTAGTGAAGAAGGGGATAATACTAGAAACAACCAAAACACATTAAAAATTATGAAATCTAAGTTCAAAATTTTGTCCAAAGACCAAAAACAGGACAAATTACCTTTTTAGGAGATTTTCAGTTTTCAACACTTTTTTTATTTTCAAGTTAACAAGCCCAAGATTGATCCTGTAGGAACGAAATCAATCCTTTCTCTTATACCAAATGATACAAAACACCTAACACAAAAAGCAAAACATATAAAAACACAATAATAACAAGATGAACACAAGCTACGGATTCAACACCACAACAAGAACACAAGATAACAACAATAAAATGTAAAGATAGGTAGTTTGGCAAAGGAATACATAAACTCTAAGAACCCTAAAATGTATAAAATTCTAAGACCCCTAAGGCTTACATAGATATCACCAAACTCTTACAAAGACACAAAAGGTACATCGATACCCTCAAGCACCGACGTTTCTAATCCAACAAGCAACAGAAGTGACTCCACACTTGAATTTGCAACATAGTTTTGGTTTTCACTCCCAAAATAGAGAATCGTCTCTCAAAATTTCTTATCAATTCTTCATCATTCATAATCTAAGGAAAATGAACTAATAAGATCCTATTTATAGCATATTACAAAATAGAAAGACAAAATTACCAAGGTGCCCTTAATGAAAGAGGAGGCCATGGTGTGCACACTACATGTGCAATGTCCAAAATACCCTTAATAAAGGGTGGCCATAGAGTGTTTGGACTTCAATGGAAGGGAAGACCTTGTAGTGTTGAGGCCCCTCTTTACACTTTGACTTATGCAATCCTTTGGAGATCTCGGATAGTCATCAAGGTAAGTCCCCATGCAATCTTTCACACACAGCCTTGCTTTATGACATGCTCAAAATGGGTCCTGCATGCATGTTCTTGTGCCCTAGTGGTGACTAAGTCTCGAGTCCTTTTGTGTTTTCCTCCAAAGATGTCATCAAAATCTAAGGTGGTCATTTGGCTTATATAACTTAATATAATTTAAATGGCTTTGGGACTTCTAAATACAAGACTAATAGCTGGAAACTTGTCTAGAATATTATAGGGTATTACATGCCACCTGTACCATATTCTCATGGAGTTCTAGATCAACGTATTCAGATACTTCAATTGAATCCAACCGGCTCTCAAAATTTTATTTTATGATTCAAGCCAAATCGATATTGGGTTTGATGCTTGCAAAGTATTCACGCTAAATCGTCTAGTGAGAATTACAAACCATAATGTCCAAGCTCAACCAAAAATTTCTCTCTTATAGAAATTTCCCATATTTGTTCTATCCTTAAATGATGAATACTATAATGCACAAAGATTATCTTCCAATAAAATAGGTACATTTCAAAGGAATATGACCAAAAAATAGGCAAAATAGAACAACACCAATAATCATCCCCGCTAGGACAAGGTTTGACAAATAACAAAGACGTATCAACCGCTATATAAAATCATGATGGATGAAGTCACCAATTCCATTACAAGAATAATATTGAATGTTCCACCACAAGAATATGAATACATTAGAACAAACTCATCCAACATGAAAAGTTACTTTATCAGATCACTAAAAATAAGCATGGAAGAAAAACAACACCTGATGTAAAATAAAATACAAGTTAACAAAATTAAATGGATAATTAAGAAATAAATGTAAGATAGAGAAGAAAGAAAGCAAGAAATAATCCCATAATTGAAGTAAATTAGAGACAAATATAGATTTTTAAATCTTTAATTTGAAAAAATAATTACATGATTGAATACAAGGGAGAAGAGAATGAACTCATACATAAATAATCTTATATAAAGATATTCAAGAGAGATCCAATGTAGAGATAAAGGAAGTCACCCATAAACCTCACCAAGAGAGTTAACCTAAAAATTTGTCTACCCTAAAAATATTCATTGTATTCTATTTATAATACTAGGTCAAACATAAAATAAGAAAAGACATAAATGCTCCTTAATAACACATACATTATATTATGATCAAAACAACCTAAAATATAATGTTTATCTTCTCTTGTATTGGTTCTTTGGCTTCCACACACTCTTTAAACACTCTAGGCTCTTGATGTCAAGTTGAAATCTTTTAATGTAATAAGTACTTCTCGAACTTGCATCATTTTCCTCGTGTTGAAAATAGTTTGACCTCGAATTAGAGCCTAGAAAATCATAGTGGAAAATTAGTAATCTTTTAAATAAGTTACATACCACCCCCAAATATACCCACTTTTGTGATAGAAACAAGAATCGTGAAAGCCCATAAAAATCAAATTTTCAAATATAGTATCAAGAACTTGACCTAAAAGTTTACCACAATCATAAAAAAATTAAAGAAACTAATAATTATACACATTAGAATTTTCGGGTCAAAGCTAGTTTCTCCAACAACTTGGACTAAATAGTTCCTTAATTAACAATTGAATTGCACTCTTCTAACCACATGATTAAGAGAAATAAAAACATCATCCACAAATCTTAAATACAAGTATGCCTATCCGGAATCAAACACAAACATCAATCCCAATTTTATTTTTTTGTATTTCTTACTTAGTAACTCACAACATGAATTAAATAACAACATTAAAGAATTCTAACTAATCACAATAAAGTTGTTACTAAGAGGTCAAAGGCATATAAATTTACCTTCATAGCTTTAGAAAGTCCAAAAATAAGAACTAGCCGTTCAAATGAATCAGTCTTGAATATAAAGGCAAAGATACCTTAAATCTTTTTGTAGAACAAAAAGATGCTCCCAAGTATCTTATCTCATTGTAAAGGAATTCTCTCTTAATGGTGTCCCACAAATGGATCAACAAGGTTATTTAACTCATCAAAAGAAGAATTGTCACATTTATTCCCATAGATATTTGACAATTCTTTAAATAGATCATATTTATATTTACTTCTAGAAGCACTTAAAAATTCAGCCCAAATTATATCCTCAAAGGCAAGATTAGAGTAAGTAAATTAATTGCCACAAAAAGTAGTATCTATCAATTTACTACTCCAATTGCTTGTGCCTCCCCCATTCTTTATAAGATTTTCTTCAATTTTAGAGGTTTTTTCAACACAAGAAGTAATTTTGAGATTCAATTTGGGAGTTAGCTTGATAACATCCAAATAATTATCAACCTCAAATGAGCCATAAAGATAATTTTCATAAGGCACTCTTTAAATTTTGGATCATCATTTTCATAAAGTGCATATGAGACAACAAGGAATGAATTATTCAATTGAATTTCATCAATAGTATTCACGCTTTTAAATTTAATTTTTGAAGTTATGATCATTGTGAATAATACTATAAAGATTAGGACAATTCAAAGAATGAGTCACATAATCAACACCAAAATCACTTTTCAAATTTCTTATATATTTTCACCAAATAAAGAGTTGTCAATTGTTTTAAAAATTTAATATTCTTTAGGATAAAAAGGGATATTTTCACAAATTGCATGCTCCATTTCAAGTGTACTACCAAAAAACATATTCTTGTCCTTACAATATAAGGAATTATTAAGATCAAACTCACTTGCAAAGAGGCATTCATTATCAAACACATTTTTAGCGTTCCTAATAGCTAAAGAAGAAATATATTCATCTTCATCACAACAATTTAAGAAAATACCATGTTTTTTTATATTTGACATAACACTAGATAGAAATATTTTAAGCTCACAATCAATAACAATTTCAGCTCCATAATCATATTTAACTAGTTTATGCTATCATCCATTTATCTATTGACACAAAGTAAAGAATCATCAACCTCACCAAAAGATGGTATAACGTTCACACTCAAGTCGCTATCAAGATCATTTGAAGTAACTAAATAGGTAGGATTAACCTTTTACCTTGATTAACACTTAAAGAACCTTCTTTATCTTGATTTTCTAAAATTATGCTCACTTGCTCAATCAAAGTAGTCCCAACTTGCTTCTTTCAATTATTCATTTTTTCGTATTAAGTCATCCTTTTTGTGTTCTTCTTGAATAACACCTACAAAATAAGTGAAAACACTAGAAGAACAAGAATTCAAATGGTTAGATTTAGAATAAGAAAACCTCTCACTGACACTCTTTTGTTTTTCTGTTATCTCATTTTTTTTCTCACTTGCTTTACTTTTTTTCTTTTTTTATTGTGACAATTCACTCTCATTTTTTAGCTCTATTTCTTTTTTTGCTTGTATCCATTCACTCACTTTATTGTAAAGATCCTTTCTTTTTTGCCCTTTCGAATGTTTACTATTCACTCCCTTACTCCACTTTTTCTTTTGTTCTTATTTATTTCATTAAAAGTATAATAGGCTCCAAAGATCCCCTTTGAGTCATTGGGATGACTCTTAACATCAAGTTTCAACTTTGCATCTTTAGAAACTTCAAAGTCTTTACCTGAATCGTTGGAATGACTTTGTAAATCAAATTTTACGTTAGTGGTCTTCACTTTCATTTACACTTTCTTGACTTTCTTATTTTTCATTTAAGATTCCTTGATTACCATAGGAGTTAAGACATGCTTTTGTTCCATAAAATCTATATGTAAAAAACTTTTTCAAATTTCTATCAAACCAAAATGTACTATACTTAAACTAAGAAGCTCATAAACACACCAAGAAGTAGACAAAGGGTAGATATCACACCAAATTCACCCTTTACAGCTCCGATGGTAAATAATGATCTTCATCTCTTTGTCAAACACCCTACCATCAAATTTACATAGTGAAATTTTGTATGACAAGGTATTCCCAACCACTTAACCAAAGAAGGATCAATGAAGTTGGTATAACATAATTTACCACCACCTAAGTCCAATTAAATATGCAATTGCTCCCATATTCCTCCATAATGTACCGCCTCGAGTCTGTACCCCGGACACTACACGGTGCTCATAATCCCAAAGGACCTCAAGCTACCCCATGACTGGTACCTTCTATAATAACTGAATAACAATACTACTAAAATATGCAGAAATTTATTGGAAAACATGCCATAAGGTTTAATAGTATAAATAATACCGTATATGGTATTACAATATCAAATAAAACTGATCATCAATACTGAAAACTGATCAACTATTTGAAAATACTCTAGTCTAAAAAGCCTCTAAACTGTCTAAACTGTCTAAACTGTGTAGTTGATGGGACAAGTCCCCAACTAACTTCGACTACTGAACTTGAACTGCAATGCTGAAATAAATAAGCATGCCCTTGAACTTTGAGGACTCACCACTAACTCTGTATGCGGATAATCGAAAGTGCTAAGGGTTCTCGGGAGCACATGCATCTTAACTTATAATATAAGACATCATAGCGCAAAAGAAAGGTATGCATTAGTACTTTGAATGTACTTGTATGCTCAGTGAGGTAGGCTGAAATGCATGGGCTCATATGCATGAATAATACTAATTGATTATTGTGAGTATGATTGAATTAAAGTACATGCATGAATATGAAAACTGTACTAAGATCATAATAACACTAAAAACTGACTTTGAACACTGATGAACTGATATCTGAGTGTACTGATACTGAATTACTGGTAACTGAATGACTGTGTCTGAAAGTCCTGAATCTACAAAACTGAACTGAGTTCCATACTGATATTGAATCTGAAACTAAGACTGTGGGAAGTAATTATCTAACTTATTTAGGGTCCAACATATTACCTCAGTTGGAAGGGTATCAATACCGTGCCACGGGTAAGGATAAGTGTTGAGTCACCCTCATCTAGTAGGTACTCTGAATGAGAATAGTGGTACCCTCAACGGGCAAATTGATGTCTCAACCTACGTTGTCTACGTAGTTTTAGAATGTAAGGACTGTTTCTAAGGATTTCACCCTCTATTGGCAGGTGAGACCCCATCCTTGGATTCACTCGATGCTGAATCCTACTCCCAACTAAATAGACACTAGACTAAATTCTAAACTATACTAGGCTAGACTAAACAGTTACTGATCGTACTGTATAACTAAACTGAACTGAGCTAGACTTATTCTAAGTTCACTGAGTTTTCCTAAGTTTTGTAACTGACTGAATTCTACTGATCGAGACATGACTGATTTTACTCTGTGACTGACTATGGCTCTAGACAAGCAGCTAAATTGTTGAGTATTAAATACCCCAGAATTCGATAGCATAAGCTTAAAAGACATGGCATAATCTTGAGACATAATAACTAACTACTTAGTCATCATTCATTAATTTGTGAATTCAAGCAAACACTTGCATACATGCTAACATGATATCATTTTTTTCACTATTCAACTCACATGGACAATTCACCAAACACTTATGGGGCACAATATATGCACATAATACTAAAACAATAGGTAGGCATCATGATTCAATTCCAATTACACAATTCCAAGGGTATCAACATGAATTCATAGGATAAAGCACACATATCAATTAACTCTACATGTATATTTTAATAAATCATGAATACAATTTAATTCAAATTATGGAAATCATGAAATAACTCTACATGAGCTTAAAAATAGTTTCTTGGACTCCAAGGGTGGAAGGAAGCCTTGGATGAACACTTCACATACCTTAGTTGGTGAATTATAAAAAAATTAACGATGGAATCTTGAGTCTTGAAATTGAATTTAATTCACTTAGAATTTTTGTTCTTAAGTAACTTGTTAAAGATTGAATATAACTTGCTAAAAGAGGGCTAAATTTCATGCTATGGAGGCTAAAGGGCAGGAAAGAAAGACTTAATTAACCCTGAGGACGTGGATTTTTAATGACTTTAAATTGAACTAGTGACGCGCAGGACGACATGCCACGTCGTAGGCATTGATGCGATCGCCATCACGCCGCGTCGAGTCCGCATCGCTTTACTGGAATTGGAAACTGGAAGTTGCGGTCAACATTTATCAATGCGATAGTCGTTACGACACATCAAGATCACGTTGATTCACTGGTTTAGGATCCTAAAGGTGCTTCAAATAAAGTCCAAAAAATCCAAAACTTGTCCGAGAACACCTACTGACATTTCTGATCATGAATTAACTCAAACATCAACATTTAATAGATATAAAGGTTGCAAAATAAGATTGCCAACTTTTGAAGGCTAAAATAACACTAAGTCTAAATAATTAGCTAGAATTTTCTAAGTCTTGGATGCCTTAACAAGCTTAAAGGACAGTATTAAGCTAAGAATTTTGTGGGGTCTTACATTATCTCACCCTTGGAAACATTCGCCCTCGAATGAGACTGACTAAGCTGAGAATACTAGTAGACTGAAATTATT
Organism: Capsicum baccatum var. pendulum; assembly: GCA_030864225.1. Lineage (NCBI taxonomy): Eukaryota > Viridiplantae > Streptophyta > Magnoliopsida > Solanales > Solanaceae > Capsicum > Capsicum baccatum. The sequence continues at coordinate 168,804,864 of CM061557.1, read as the reverse complement.
TTCTAAGCATGAGCATCTAAAACATAATTATCTGACTGACATTACTGACATACTGAATTTCATACTGAACATGCATAGATGATGCATGAATACATGATTGAACTGACTCATAAACATATGACTGAATATGTAATTATAACTCATACCAAGTTATTACCTGATCATGAAACTGAATAAGCTTAAGTAAAACTATTACCTTGAGTTGAATCTGAGTTTGTAGAGAAGAGGTGAGGATACTTGGTTCGCATATCAGCTTTCACTTCCCAAGTATCTCCCTTAACGAACAGATTGTGCCAAAGAATTTTGACTAAAAGGACTTCTTTGTTCTTCAGTCTGTGAATCTAATAATTAAGGATTTTGACTAAAATCTCTCTGTAAAAGAGTTTGTTCTGAACATCTATGCCCTCTATGGGGACTAAGACTGACGGGTCACCTATGCATTTCTTTAGCAAGGAGACATGAAACACTGGGTGGACTGAAGATAGATCTGAGGGCAACTCAACCTCGTAAGCTACCTTTCTGAAATAGCTCAGAAATCAATAAGGACCGATATATCGGGGATTGAGTTTCCCCTTTTTTCTCAACCGCTTCACTCCTTTTATAGGATAGATTTTTAAGTATACATAGTCACCAATCTCGAACTCGAGATCCTTTTTGTGCACGTCTGCGTATAATTTTTGTCGGCTCAAAGCTGTCTTAAGTCTTTCCCTGATTAACTGGACTTTCTCTAAGGTATCAAATACCAAGTCAGGACCTACCACAGCAGCCTCACTCACTTCAAACCAGCCAACAAGAGATCTATACCTCTTCCCATAAAACGCCTCAAACGAAGCCATCTGAAAACTAAAATGATAGTTGTTTTTATATGTGAACTCAATCAAAGGCAAGTGGTCATCCCAACTACCTTTAAAGTTTATTGCACATACTCACAGCATATCCTCTAACGTCTGAATGGTCCTTTCTTCTTTGCCACCTTTCTGAGGGTGAAAGGTTTTACTAATGTAAATTTGGGTACCAAGACCTTTTTGGAATGCTTTCCAAAAATGAGAGGTGAACTAGGTACCTCAATCTGAGATGATGGACAATATAAAACCGTGAAATCTGACCAACTCCCTGATATAGAGTTTGGCATAATCCTTGGTAGAGTAAGAGGTATGGACTGGTAGGAAATAAGCTAATTTGGTCATCCTGTCTACAATGGCCTAAACTGAATCATGTTGATGATGAGTGCGAGCCAAACCCGTCACAAAGTCCATGTTCACTTCTTCCCATTTCTATGTGGGAATACTAAACTTCTGCATGGACCCACTAGGTTTCTGATGCTCAATTTTAACCTTCTGATATGTTGAGCTCTTAGCTTCAAACATTGCAATATCTCTCTTTATTCCACTCCAAAAATAGATCTCCTACAAATCATAGTACATATTAGTGGCCCTTGGATGAATAAAGTAGCGCATACCATACGTTTCTGCAAGGATTCACTACCTCAAATTATCTACGCCTAGCACACATAGTCTACCTTGACAATGCAAAACTCCATCTCCCTCTTGGGATAAGATCTCTACCTTCTGATCTCTGACTGATTCTTCCAACTTGACCAGAATGAGATCCCTATCCTACTTTTTCTTCACTTCGGAAACTAGGGATGAGTCTGAACTATTCTGCACCCATAAAATACCTTCTGCTGAATTGACTATGTTGACACCTAGTTCGGCTAGCTGATGAACTTCTCTTAGCTAACATCTTTTTACTGTCCTCGACATAAGCAATGCTACCCATATACATTCTAATGAGAGCGTCAACTATTACATTGGCATTGCCCAGATGATACAAAACACATGTTGTAGTCTTTCAACAACTCCAACCACCTTGATGGAGGTTTAGGTCTTTCTAACAGAATACATACTGTAGGCTCTTATGGTCAGTGAACACATCCATGTACACACCATATAAATAGTGCCTCTAAATCTTTAAGGCAAACACTACAGTTGCTAACTCAAGATCATGGGTAGGGTAATTCTTCTCGTAGGGCTTAAGTTATCAAGAGGCATAGGCTATGACCTTACCTCTCTGCATCAAAACACACCCCAAGCCAACTCTGGAGGCATCACAATAAACAACAAAGTTGTTTGAACCATCTGGTAGGATCAACTCCTAAAACTCTTTTCACAAGAATCTAACAATTGAAATTTAACTTCCTCTTGAGTCAGTCTAGACATAGGGGATAAAATAGAAGAAAATGCCTCTACAAACCTTTGGTAATAGCCATATAAGCCCAAAAAACTCCTAATATCTAAAGGAGAGATGGGCCTGGGATAGTTTCTTACTGCTTTAGTCTTTTGGTGATCAATCCTAATGCAATCACCGAAAACTATATGGCCAAGGGAAGCTATTGAACTTAGCCAAAATTCATACTTACCAAATTTTGTGAATAATAGATGATTTTTGAGAGTCTATAATACTATTCTGAGATGGTCTGCATGGTCATTTTTACTTCGGGAGTAGACAAGAATGTCATCTATGAAGACTATGATGAACTTGTCTAAGTACTGCTTAAACACACAGTTCATCAAGTCCATGAAAGCTGTTGGGGCATTGGTAAGACCTAAGCACATGACTAAGAATTCAAAGTGGCCATATCGACTTTTGAGAGCTATTTTTGGGATGTCACACTCCCTGACTCTGAGTTGATGATAGCCTAACCTAAGGTCTATCTTAGAGAAGTAACTAGCACCATGGAGTTGTTCAAACAAGTCATTGATTTTGGGAAGTGAATACTTGTTCTTGACCGTGACTTTATTTAACTGTCGGTAGTCAATACACATTCTGAGGAAACTATCTTTTTTACACATGAATAAAATTGGTGTGCCCCATGGGGATATACTGCATATGATGAATCGCTTATCTAGGAGATTCTTCAACTGTTTTTTTAATTCTCTGAGTTCTATAGGTGCCATTCTGTATGGAGGGATAGATATGGCTGAGTATCTAGAAGAAGGTCTATTCTAAAGTAAATTTCCCTTTCGAGAGGAATCCTGGGAAGATCTTCGAGAAACATATCTAGGAATTCACATGCTATTGGCATTGATCCAAGAGTAGGGGTTCTTGAACTAAAGTCCTAGACTCAAACTAGATGGTAGATACATCCCTTAGATATTATTTTCCTTTCTCGAAGGTAAGAAATAAGTTAATCCCTAAGTGATGAAGTACTACCTCTCCACTTTAGGACGGGTTCATTCAAAAACAAAAACTAGACAATTTTGTTTTTGCAGTCTACTGAGGCATAATAGGAATACAGTCAATCCATGCTGAGAATGACATCAAAATCAGTCATCTCTAATTTGACTAAGTCTGTTGAAGTGAATTTTTGAGATACCATAACCGGATAGTTCCTGTATACCCATTGGGCTATGATAGATTTACCCACTGGGGTAGAAACTAAGAAAGCCTCTTCTAGGATTTCGGGACTGACTCCAAAATCGACAGCTATATAAGGAGTAAAAAAGGACAAGGAAGCTCCTGGATCTAGAAAAGCATCAACATGAAAATGATAAAATTGTAATGTACTAATGACCACATCAGGAGAACACTCCTAATACTATCGAGACTGAAGAGCATAGAGTCTATTTGGGCATTGCCTACTGCAGGCACTGGAAGTTGTACCCTGCTGATTCAAGCGACTAGACTGAGTTGGGAGACGGTTCTACTGACCCTGAGAACCTGACTGGGGATAATATCTGACTCTGTTTCCTAGATTTACACACCCGTAATACACATCGCTTCCTTTTTTACAGATACCATGGTGGTTTATGCCACACTTTTGACAAAGGGGATTGGTTCGGGCACTGCTAACACTTCCCTAGGGTTTAGGGCCTGATGCCCTATCCCTGTTTCCATCTCAGAGTTTTGGCATATGAGAACTGGATGGGGATGGAGATGGTACTGAAGATTGATGATAGGCGAATTTACGCGCCTATATCAATATATTTTGCCCATATTTTAGCCTAGTTTTGAGAACTAATTATCTATTTCATGCACTTTTAGTCCTTTTTCCTGTAAATGAGCTAACAAACATGATTAGGAAAGTTTCAGGTATAAATGATGCAAAATACAGCATTTTATGGCTTACTTGACGCAAAAGAAAGCTCACAAACGAAGTGGAAAGGAGCTGGACGCCTAAAGGACCAAATCTGCTGCATGGAAAATCTGTCCCGGGCTAAAACAGCATTTCTGAATACTTTGGGGACTGCATGGAAAATCTGTCCAGGACTAAAACAGCATTTCTGAAGACTTTGGGGACTTACAGACACAAAGCTGGATTTTGACAATGATACATTAACCTAGTACAATTGGGTTATGTATTTCATTAGTTTATTTGGATTAGGAGAATGTTACATTAACCTAGTACAAATGGGTTAAGTATTTCCTTAGTTTAGTAGGATTTGGTTATTTATTTCATTAGCATAGTAGGAGTAGGATAGGAGTATTATAAATACCCTATCATGCTAGAGATTTTAATCAAGTCCTCCCTTAGTGGAGGCAACTCCTCTCTAAATTCAAGAAATTCATTCTTAAACTATTAATTTTCTTCCATCTCTCTCATCTTCCACCACAAACATTCAATTCTTAAATTCCACAACAAGAGAATCGTTACTTGCTACGGAATCACCAAAACCACACGCCTAACACCTCTTTTACACGCCATCCACCATGCAAAACGTGATATCCTTCGCATTCATGGGTAACTAAACCTCTTAGTTGGGGTTATGGAAGCCGAATGAGTTACTATCTAAAGCTATGAGATTGTGAGTTCAAGACACGTATATTGCTTATATCATTATTCTCTTCATCTTAAATCCACATTCTTTGCGGTTCAAACACAAGAACACGCCATTCTAACATCTAACCTGTTCGAGAGAAAGGTTATTTGTCTAGAAAAGAAGACGCATAGACCAACGCCAGTCTAACATCTAACTTGTTCGAGAGAAAAGTTATTTGTCTGGAAAAGAGATAATGTCAAGGTAGTAGGACACCCTTTCCTATTAAAAAGCTAGTGCCGTACCTGGACTAACTTCTTGGAGAATTCGTACCGTTAGTCACGCTTTAAGCTCGAGAGAGTTAAGGTGAAATAGTCCTTGTTTAGGTCGAGAGACGCTTGGACTTACCATCGACTACAATTCTCTATAAGCAATTACATGTCAAGACTCTACACACTCATAGCCAATAGAGACGTATACCTCAAAAGGTGGACATAATCCCAACGCTTCAATTCTCATTGTTTACAACCAACGTGACAATCTTTCTCTTTTTACTTTATTATTTTCAGCTTTTATTTCATTACTTTGGTTACTTATTACAATCCCCCCTTCTTACGAGACTTGCACCAAAAGTTTAGTAATTTTGCTTACTTGTTGACCAAGCTATTCTCTGTGGGATCGATACCCAACCCAGTTGGGTTCTATATTTGCTAACGACCGCTTTACACTCCCACGTGAGCTGTAGATTGAGCGTTATCAAAAATTGGCGCCGTTGCCGGGGAATACGAGTGTCAATCAAGTTCGTGATAATTACTAGACCCTTTGGTCAAAGATTCTCGTACTTTTACTTTTAGTTGTTGTTTTTGTTTTATTTAGGTTTATTCAGTGCATCAATGGAGGCACAACGTGAAATTGAAAGGATGGCTGCTCAAGTGCATCAACAAAATATTGATAACCGTAGGCGAGCAACAAATCTTGACGATGAGGATGATCTTGATGGACCTGGTGCCACCGGAGCTATTATTCTTCCGCCATTGGCACCCGGAGCAAAGTTTAATATCACTAGCGCTATGATTCAGCTTTTGCAACTCAAGGGATTATTTGGTGGACTAGCAGGCGATGATCCGAATATGCATCTGATCAACTTTATTTCTACATGCAAGTCATTCGACAATTCTGGAGTTGGACAGAATGCAATTCGATTACGTCTATTTCCATTGTCTCTGTCTGGGGAGGCAATTATGTGGTTGAATGGGCTGACTCCTGATTCTATTACTCATTGGCGGCAATTGAAAGACGCTTTCCTAGAAAGATTCTTTCCGCCATCCAAAAGAGCACAGTTGAGAGATGAGATCATCAATTTTCGACAGCTTCCAACTGAAGCTCTCTACGAAACATGGGAGAGGTTCAAGACGAAGCTAATGCGATGCCCAAACCATCATATGACCAATGTCCACTTGATGGAGATATTATACAGAGCGTTGAATTCGGTGACTAAGCCAGTGGTTGATAATGCAGCAGGTGGATCATTTATGGACCTCACCTTTGTGCAAGCAAGCAATATGCTAGATCGGATGACGAAGCAAAGTAGAGCTTGGTATACTAGGGATTCTGAGGTAACAAGCCCCACTTTATCTTTTGGCATGACTGCAGAGCAGAGGCGAAGACAAGAAGATCGCGATCAAGATATGGCTCACATGAAGACGCAAATGGATCTTCTTACCAAGCATCTATTATCAGGGAAGACCGAAAAAGTTAAGGCCGTTAGACCACGTAGAAGAGATGAATCTGATTCTAAGGAAGAAGCCAACTACTTGAACAATCAAGGGGGTTTCCGAGGCAATGCCCAAGGAAACCAAGGTCGGAACTATTATAATGAATCTGGATACAAGGACCGTGATCATGGTAGTTGGAAGAATAATTCAGACAGGAGTGGTGTGTATATTCCTCCTAGAAATTATGAGGCTAAGACGTCTGGTCCTGAAAAGATGTCTATGGAAGATATGATGGCCAAGCTGCTGAAAGGAGTGGAGGCAACCAATATGGGCGTAACTGAGGTGAAGAATGATTTGTCTTCAATGAGTCAGTTGGTTAACTCACATTCCATTGCAATAAGACAACTAGAGCAGCAATTCAGTCAACTTTCAGCAGCACTCAACCAAAGAAGAGCCGGCACCTTACCTAGCGATACTGTGCAAAACCCAAGGAATGATGGGTCATGCATGGCCATCACTACCAGAAGTGGTAAGGCGCTGGAAACTTCAGCAAAAGGCAAGAAAATGGTTGACGAAGTTGTACGGTTTGATATATGCAAAACAATGAAGCAGCCCAGCGATATGAATGAGTCATCTGTAGCTGATGTTCATTATGAGGATATGAAAGCATTATCTATAGAGAAACAACCTACTGTTGAGCCATTGTCTGCTGCGCCACTGAATGTTGAGCATGAGGATAATGAAGATTATGAAGAACTTATGGGTGATCTAACAGAAATAGAGTCTTATACTCCTAAGAAACCGGATTGTGATCTCAAGAATCAACCAACAGCGAATACTCCCTTTGACGAGCCACCAATGCTAGAATCGCAAGAGCTCCCCGATTATCTAAGGAATGTGTTCGTGGAAAGTAGAAATATACTTCCAGAGAAAGCAGATGATTTAAGTGAACAGCACGTAGAAGCTCTCATCTCTGCTCTGAGGAGATACAAGAGAGCTATGGGTTGGACTATTGATGATATAATTGGTGACTCTCCGGAGAAACGTATGAGCCATCTCGAAAAAGATCGCATGCCCACAGGTAAGCCTCATTGTCGTCTAAATCCTTTCAGAAAACGATCCATCACTTACCTCGACGAAGTATGAGTACTCGAGGTAACTATGTCGAGCCACGACAATAAATAAGGCGCTAGATGGGAGGCAACCCATCGTTTTATCATTTTATCATTTTATCGTTTTGTCTTTCTTTCATTCTAGTACTTGTTTTTGCTTTTGATAAATGAAAATCCAAAAATAAGAGTCGTGCCACGACCAAAACTAAGGCGCTTGGTGGGAGGCAACCCATCGTACTAATCGTTTTCATTTGGTTTTGAGCAAAAATAGGTGCAAGAAGTATGCAACGAGGAGATTGATTTCAATTGACGATTTGGTCGCATTGTATGGTAAAGTCGGTAAGTTAGGAATGGTGATGCATAAGGCTATGAAGTGAGCCTTTCTCACGTCATAATAGGCTTCGAGGAAGGCTAGGCCTTGGTAAAAATAGGCCACGAACGATGCACAACCTATTCTATAGCCTAAGGACTCGGAATCTAGAGTGCTATACACAATGCGCTGCCTATTCCTAGGTGTGCTTTTGACTATGCGCCGCCTATGCTATAGCATTTGAGATACTGAGACCAAATGCCATAGGATATGCGCCGCATATGTCTAGAAATGCCATAGGATATGCGGCGCATATGTTCCATTATGCCATGGACAATGCGCCGCATATGTCATTGATATGCCAAGATATATGCGCCGCATATGTGGTGATTTTGTCCCCAAATCCGATTGTAAATGGGTCATAACCCGACCCATACTCTTCCTATATAAAGGGGACATAGTTTTACAACACAACCACATTAGAAAACACCCTAAAGGCGCCACACAACCTTCCAAATCTTCTCAAAATTTTCTTCTTTTGCTCTTCCAATTCACAACACCGTCTCCACAAGCTTCAAGCAAGTAAGTACTCTCTTATTCTTCATTTATTTATCGTAAGTACTACGTTGCTATGCTTATTATAAATTGCTAAATCATATAAGATTGTTGGTGATTTTCATGTGTTTGAATTGTTGTTGCATAATCATGTGAGTAAACATATACGTAGGGAATTCTTGACTTATTTCCGACTTGAATTTGGTTTCAATAGCATTGTTATGATATTTGCTGAATTGATATGGCTATGAATATTGCTTAAGAGTGTTGTTTGGATGCTTACATGTTAGACTATCCCGGCCATCGGGATAAGATTATAGTGCCTATCGACTTAGGAGGTTGTGCTTGTTGTAAGAATAACGATTCCATGTGGTAACCCCTATGTCATAGTGTTGCTATATCTACCATGAAAGTAGTCCAATGGCTGCAAATAAGTGATACAATGCTGATTTTCTTGCTGGAATACAAGCCTAAAACGTATGTCGACGAAATCTGAGTAAATCGACTACGTTCACCTCGCTGATTTGTGCAACAAAACTAAGTGTGGGGTGGTACCCCTAGTACTTGCTTATAGATTGTATCAAGTGAGATTGTGCTGCAACTAACACTATTTCTAGTCTCAGGTACAATGGCACCTAAAGAGAGACCAGGCAAGGAAAAAGGCTACCACTTCCCAAAAGGGCAAGAAAAGAGGCCGCAAGGAGCAAGGAGAACCCTCCTCGCTGCAAACACCTCGACTCACGCTTGGAATTAAGTGGGATACTTATGCGGAACTTATGAGGATGATGACTCTTATGATGATCCCAACGCAAGGGGTATGACCCCAGACATAGAGGAGGAGTCCGACTGACCAGGTTCCTCGTATTTATTTTCCACTGAGGACAGTGTCCCGTCTAAGTGTGGGGTGGCATTGCATGCTATACTTCTCTGTTTGCACCTATGTTTGTTTGGTTACTTTGTTTATTTGAGTTCGTTTTTTTTTGTTTTTTTTCCGTTTGACGTTTTTTTTAGTTTTTTAGGAGTAAAATTTTTCTAGCTTCGCATGAAATTATTTTGATAGGCAGCATGAGATTATAACAAGAGTATGTGCTACAATTGTGACTATTGAGACGTTTAGGCTCTAGTTGTGACTCATTATGTGATATTGTGTGATTCAATTCCTTCACTTGTTGGGTTGAGAGTCTATATTACTTCCAATCAAGTCGACCATGTGCCTTGTGTGTGTGAGATAATAGTATATTCTATGTTTGTGGCTGATGCTAGAACTTGCCCGGTATGTATGCAAAGCGAAAATAAGGAGTGTGAGTTTAGGAGATGATTTAGGCATTTCTTTGGCAACCTATACATGTTTACCCTCAGTTTTTCCTACCCATGTAAATCATCCTAGTAAACCCTTTTGAGCCTTTAGCCTATTTCTTTGACAACCTTGTATGTAAGCCTAATCCATTTTTTTTCAAGACCGTAATTTGATCCAAATTCCTAAGTGCTTTAAAGTGAAAAAGTCATGTGACAACATAAGAAGAAATTGGGTGAGTATGATGCTTTAAATTGTAATGGTGCTTGAATGTGTGATGAAAAAGAAAGTGCTATCATAAGAGGTATGTTGTGAAAAGAAAAAGGAAAAGAAAGCTGAAAAGTGAGTTGTGCTTAAAATTGAAAAACAAAAGATGATAACAAGGGTGGAAAAATAAAATAAAGAAAGGTTGAAAGAAAAAAGTGTCAATGATACAATGTGATGTATTAAAGTGCTTAGGAACCTAGTCACTATTTCTGGCCAAAATAGCTGATCCTACCCGTCCCTTAGCTTACGTTACAACCATCAAAAGACCTACTTGATCCTAATCTTAACATTTCGACATTTAGTGGAGTACTACATTAAGGGCAAGCCTATGGTCATCAGTTGCTACATATGAATTCTTTGTGAGAGTGAGTGCAAGGATATTTTGATACCCATGTTTGAAAAGATGCTATACTTGTGAGTGATTATGGGTACTATATTGTGAGACACACATGGTTGATGAGCTTTGGATAGTTGTATATGATTCTATGTACCTTAACGTTTGCATGCGAGTTGATCACCATCACGAGTCTATGCTTGAGGTTAAATTGTTTCTACTTATAATCGGAAAGCTACTCTTTGTTGATAATTGTTGTGCTTGTCTTGAAGAATGTTTTGTGTTGTTGCTGTAAAACCTTAAGTTGATGTTTAGAAGGACATGATATTTTGTTCGAGGACGAACAAAGCTTCAAGTGTGGGGTGTTGATGATAGGCGAATTTACGCGCCTATATCAATATATTTTGCCCATATTTTAGCCTAGTTTTGAGAACTAATTATCTATTTCATGCACTTTTAGTCCTTTTTCCTGTAAATGAGCTAACAAACATGATTAGGAAAGTTTCAGGTATAAATGATGCAAAATACAGCATTTTATGGCTTACTTGACGCAAAAGAAAGCTCACAAACGAAGTGGAAAGGAGCTGGACGCCTAAAGGACCAAATCTGCTGCATGGAAAATCTGTCCCGGGCTAAAACAGCATTTCTGAATACTTTGGGGACTGCATGGAAAATCTGTCCAGGACTAAAACAGCATTTCTGAAGACTTTGGGGACTTACAGACACAAAGCTGGATTTTGACAATGATACATTAACCTAGTACAATTGGGTTATGTATTTCATTAGTTTATTTGGATTAGGAGAATGTTACATTAACCTAGTACAAATGGGTTAAGTATTTCCTTAGTTTAGTAGGATTTGGTTATTTATTTCATTAGCATAGTAGGAGTAGGATAGGAGTATTATAAATACCCTATCATGCTAGAGATTTTAATCAAGTCCTCCCTTAGTGGAGGCAACTCCTCTCTAAATTCAAGAAATTCATTCTTAAACTATTAATTTTCTTCCATCTCTCTCATCTTCCACCACAAACATTCAATTCTTAAATTCCACAACAAGAGAATCGTTACTTGCTACGGAATCACCAAAACCACACGCCTAACACCTCTTTTACACGCCATCCACCATGCAAAACGTGATATCCTTCGCATTCATGGGTAACTAAACCTCTTAGTTGGGGTTATGGAAGCCGAATGAGTTACTATCTAAAGCTATGAGATTGTGAGTTCAAGACACGTATATTGCTTATATCATTATTCTCTTCATCTTAAATCCACATTCTTTGCGGTTCAAACACAAGAACACGCCATTCTAACATCTAACCTGTTCGAGAGAAAGGTTATTTGTCTAGAAAAGAAGACGCATAGACCAACGCCAGTCTAACATCTAACTTGTTCGAGAGAAAAGTTATTTGTCTGGAAAAGAGATAATGTCAAGGTAGTAGGACACCCTTTCCTATTAAAAAGCTAGTGCCGTACCTGGACTAACTTCTTGGAGAATTCGTACCGTTAGTCACGCTTTAAGCTCGAGAGAGTTAAGGTGAAATAGTCCTTGTTTAGGTCGAGAGACGCTTGGACTTACCATCGACTACAATTCTCTATAAGCAATTACATGTCAAGACTCTACACACTCATAGCCAATAGAGACGTATACCTCAGAAGGTGGACATAATCCCAACGCTTCAATTCTCATTGTTTACAACCAACGTGACAATCTTTCTCTTTTTACTTTATTATTTTCAGCTTTTATTTCATTACTTTGGTTACTTATTACAATCCCCCCTTCTTACGAGACTTGCACCAAAAGTTTAGTAATTTTGCTTACTTGTTGACCAAGCTATTCTCTGTGGGATCGATACCCAACCCAGTTGGGTTCTATATTTGCTAACGACCGCTTTACACTCCCACGTGAGCTGTAGATTGAGCGTTATCAAAGATTTCACGAGGAACTGAGAATGATTTCCACCCTATGACTTAGGCTAAGCGAAGTTGAAACTACCTATTCTCGCTCTTTTGCTCTCCATCTCCTTGTCTTTATTTTTAGCCTCCTCTATCTGGTGAGCATGGACCATGAGCCTGGATATGTCCATCTCTTTAATAAGCATTGCGGTCCTACACTATTTGACCATGCTGCTAGATACCTCTGACAAAAACTTACTCATTTGGGATCTACTGTCTGCCACCACATGAGGAGCATATCTAGCTAACTGAGTAAACCTTACTCTTTCACTGTCATATTGCCATGCTTCATATTTATAAATTCTAGAACCTTTTCTTCCCTCAACTCCAGTGGGAAGAACCTATCCAAAAAGTAGTGGCAAACTCATTTCAATCTATAGACCCTGCATCTGCAGCCCTTTCTGATTTCCACTATTTAAATCATGAGTGTGCCATATCCTACAACTGATATACTTCCAAATTATCACTCTCAACAGTGGTTACCCCATAATATCAGTAACTTTCTACACTTTATCTAGAAATACTTGAGGGTTTTCATCTGACTTAGACCTGGTAAATGATGAATGGTTTATTAGGGTAAAGTCCTAATCCTGGCAGCAGCAGTATTGGCCACTTGGTTGTCCAAAAAAGTAGCTGGGCATTCATTCTGGGCTTCCATAGAATTCGCTAGGGTGGTGAATGTTGCTATGAACTCAGTATGGGAAACGTGTTCATCCATTAGATCTGGCTGGATGGGCTGATATTCTGGCTGGTGTCCTGTTCCTCTTTCCTTAGTCCTTTCTGGAGGCATAATTCTGTAAAAGATAGAGAAAAGATTATACTGAGAGTTTAAATGGGGCTCATTATCACTCGCACGACATGAATACTAAAAGAAGGGTAAATTTTCCTAAAACATTTCATAGCATCCCATCCATAAGTGTGGCACGCAACATACCCATGCACAAGAATATACTAGATGCGGATTTCAGACTTCCTAGGACTCTCTTGAACCTTAGGCTTTGATACCAAATTTTTAATGCCCTGAGTTTGTACCCCAGATGCTACACGGTGTTCGTAATCCCTAAGGACCATAAACTAACCCATGACTAATACCTACTTTGATAACTGAATAACAATACTACTAAAATATGCAGAAACTTGGCGGAAAACATGCCATAAGGTTCAATACTGTAAATAATACTAGATATGGTATCACAATACCAAAAAAATTGCATGCCAATACTGAAAATTGATCAACTGTCTGAAAATAGTCTAGTCTGAAAAGCCTCTAAACAGTCTGAACTGGGAGTTGATAGGACAAGTCCCCAACTAACTCTGACAACTAAAAATAAACTGAAATGCTAAAATAAATAATCACATCCTTGAACTATGAGGACTCACCACTAACTCTGTATGGTGAGAATCAAAACTGCTAAGGGTGCTCGGGAGCCCCTGCATATGAACTTATGATGTAAGACATCATAGCGCAAAAGAAAGGTATGTGTCAGTACTTTGATGTACTGGTATGCTCAGTGAGGTAGTATGAAATTCATGGTTTCATATGCATGAACAATACTAACTGAATATTATGAGTATGACTGAATGAAAGTACATCCATGATTATGGAAACTGTACTGAGATCATAATAAAACTGAAAACTGAATTTGAACATTGATTAACCAATATCTGAGTGTACTAATACTGAATTATTGGTAACTGAATGACTTTTTTTGCCAGTCCTAAATCTGCGGAGTTAAACTGAGTTACATACTAAGATTAAATTTGAAACTTAGACTGTGGGAAGTAATCATCTAACCGGCATGCCCCTTCTCTAACTGATTTGGGGTCCAACCTGTAACCACAGTTGTAAGGGTGTCAATACCATTCCATGGGTAAGGACAAGTGCTGAGTCACCCTCATCTGGTAGTTACTCTGAATGAGAATGGTAGTACCATCAACAGGCAGGTTGATGTCTCAACCTACGCTGGCTACGTAGTTCTGGAATGCAAGGAATGCTTCTAAGGATTTCACCCTTTACTGGTAGGTGAACCCCCATCCTTGGGTTCACTCAGTGCTGAATCCTTCTCCCAACTAAATATCCACTAAACTGAATTAGAAACTATTCTAGGCTAGACTAAATTGTTACTGATCATACTGTATAACTGAACTGAATCGATTTACTGAACTCAGTTGGACTGCTTTTGAGTTTACTGAGTTTTTCTAAGTTTTGTAACTGACTGAATTCTACTGATTGAGACATAACTGATTTTACTCTGTGACTGACTATGGCTCTAGACAAGCAGCTAAATTATCGGGTATTAAATGCCCTAGGACTCGATAGCATAAGCTTAAAAGGCATGGCATAATCTTGATACATGGTAACTAACTACTTAGTCATCATTCATTCATTTGGGCATTCAAGAAAACACTTGAATAAATGCTAACAGGATATCATTTTTTTCACTATTTAACTCACATGGACAATTTATCAAACACTTGTGGGGCACAATATATGTACATAATACTAAAACAACATGTAGGCATCTTGATTCAATTCCAATTACACAATTCTAAGAGTTTCAACATGAATTCACATGATAAATCACACATATCAATTAACTCTACATGGATTCTGTGATAAATCATGAATACACTTTCACTCAAATTATGGAAATCATGAAATAACTCTACATGAGCTTAAAAAGAATTTCTTACTCCAATGGTGGAAGGAACCCTTGGATGAACACTTCACATACCTTAGTTGGTGAATTCTGAAAAATTAACAATGGAATCTTGAGTCTTGATTTGAATTTAATTCACCTAGGGTTTTTGTTCTTGAGCAACTTGTGAAAGAATGAATATAACTTGCTAAAAGAGGGCTAAATTTTATGTTATGGAGGATGAAAGACATGGGAAAAAGACGTAATTAACCCTGATGATGTGGCTTTTCAATGACTATAAATTGAACCATCAACGCACAGGCTGACGCATCACGTCATTGGCATCGACGCAATAGCCAACGCATCACATCGAGTCTGCATCAAGTCCATGTCGATTCACTGGAATTGGATGCTGGGAGATGGGGTCAACATTTGATAGTCAATGCGGCGCATCAAGATCATGTTGATTCACTAGTTTAGGATCCCATAGGTGCTTCAAACGAAGTCCGAAAAATCCAAAACTTGTCCGGAAGCACCTACTGACAGTCCTAATCATGAATTAACTCAAACATTAACATTTAATGGACGTAAAGGTCGCGAAATAAGATTTTCAACTTTCAAATGCCAAAATAACACTAAGTCTAAATACTTAGCTAGAATTTTCTAAGTCTTGAACCCCTTATCAAGCTTAAAAGACTGTATTAATCTACGAATTTTGCGGGGTCTTACATTATCTCCCCTTTGGGTAAATTTATCCTTGAATAAGACTGACTAAGCTGAGATTACTAGTAGACTGAACTTACTTTCTGAACATGAGTATCTAAAACATGATTATCTGACTAATATTACTAACATACTAAATTTCATACTGAACATACATATCTGATGCATGAACACATGACTGAACTGACTCATGAACATATGACTGAATATCCAATTATAACTAATACCAACTTTGTAATGGAAAATCTAAGAATGAAACTGAATAATCTTAAGGAAAACTATTACCTTGAGCTGAATCTGAGTTTTTTGAGAAGAGGTGAGGATACTTGGTCCGCATATCTGCTTTTGCTTCCCAAGTATCTTCCTCAATGGACTGATTCCACAAAAGAATTTTCACTAGAGGTACTTATTTGTTCCTCAGTCTGTGAATTTGATAATCAATGATTTATACTAGAATCTCTTAATAAGAGAGGCTGAGACAGTGGGAAGTAATCATCTAATCGATATGCCCTTTCTCTAACTGACTTAGGTTCCAACCTATAACCATAGTTAGAAAGCTGTCAATACCGTGCCACAAGTAAGGACAAGTGATGAGTCACCCTTATCTGGCAGGTACTCTGAATGAGAATAGTGGTACCCTTACTGGTAGGTAGATTACCTCATCAACCCTTAACTGTCAGGTTGATATCTCAACCTATGCTTTCTACGTAGTTCTAGAACACAAGGACTTCTTCTAAGGATTTCATCCTCTACTGGCTGGTGCGTCCCCATCCTTGGGTTCACTCAGTGCTGAATCGTACTCCCAACTGAATAGACGCTGGACTGAATTATAAACTGCACTAGGCTAGACTAAACTATTATTGATCATACTGTATAACTGAACTAAACTGATTTTACTAAACTAAGTTGGACTGATTTTGAGTTCGTTGAGTTTTCCTAAGTTCTATAACTGACTGAATTCTACTGATCGAGACATGACTGATTCTACTTTATGACTGACCATGGCTCTAGATAAGAAGCTAAATTATTGGGTATTAAATACCCCTAGGACTCAATAGCATAAGCTTAAAAGACATGGAATAATCTTGAGACAAGATAACTAAATACTTAGTCATTATTTATTCATTTGGGCATTCAAGCAAACACTTGCATACATGCTAACAAGATATCATTTTTCACGATTCAACTCACATAGACAATTCATCAAACACTTGTGGGACAAAATATATGCACATAATACTAAAACAATATGTAGTCATCATGATTCAATTCCAATTACACAATTCCTAGAGTTTCAACATTAATTCACATGATATAGCTCACATATCAATTTACTCTGCATAGATCTTGTAATAAATCATGAATACACTTTAATTCAAATTATGAAAATCATAAAATCACTCTACATGGGCTTTAAAAGAGTTTCTTGGACTCCAAGGGTGGAAGGAAGCCTTGGATGAAAACTTCACATACCTTAGTTGGTAAATTCTGGAAAATTAATAGTAGAATCTTGAGTCTTGAATTTGAATTTAATTCACCTCGGGTTTTTGTTCTTGAGCAACTTGTGAAAGAATGACTATAACTTGGCAAAGGAGGGCTAAATTTCATGTTTTGGGGGATGAAGGTTTTGGGAAAAAGACTTAAATAACCCTGAGGATGAGACTTTTTAATGACTGTAAACTGAACCATTGATGCACAGGCCGACGCGGCCGTCAATGGCATCAACATGATAGCCAGCGTGTCGCGTTAAGTCTGTAATGGTTAACTAGAATTGGAAACTGGGAGCCGGGGAAAACATTTATTAATGCGATAGTGGATGCAACGTGTCAAGATCGCATTGATTCACTGTTTTAGGATCCCAAAGGTGCTTCAAACGAAGTCTGAAAAATCAAAAACTTGTTTGGGAACACCTACTGACATTTCTGATCATGAATTAACTCAAACGTTAACATTTAATGGACGTAAAGGTCATGAAATAAGATTTCCAACTTTCAAAGGACAAAATAACACTAAGTCTAAATACTTAGCTAGAATTTTCTAAGTCTGGGACCCCTTAACAAGTTTAAAGGACTGAATTAAGCTAAGAATTTTGTGTGGTCTTACACACAATAAGGTCAAATTTAATAAAACTCCTATTAGGATCATGCTCTCTTATTATCGTATAAGTTGTACAATAATAATTATAAAAACTTTATAGTGATTCTTACTAGATAAGAATTATAAGATGAAATTTCCTTTTCTCCATTTACATCCAAACTTCTATTGTAACTTCTTGAACCTATATTAGATATAATTAGGATAAGAAAAGTGGTTAGTAAAATAATGGACCTCATAAGTGATACCTTTACGTGTATAACTCAAATGAAGGCACTTAATTTTCTTTTCTCTCATGTATACACTCAAAGGTCAAAGGACTTTAGGATCACACTCAAATAATCTCGCCACTCAAGTATTTTTCCACTCAAGGGTATTCCTATGTAAGACCCCAAAAATGGGTCCTGAGATGTCACACGGTGCTCAAGACTATGAGTAGCCTTAAGCTAACCCTGTCTACCTTCTACCAAGTCTGAGTCTCAAAACAAGGGAATATAGAGATATAATCAAAGTTGAAATGAAGAATTCTATGTGAGTTAAACTGAGATTATCTGAATCATAATATTTGAAATAATAGACTTAAGAGTCTGAACAATCAATAATGAATAATCTTAATCATATCTAGTAGTCTGAAAATCCTCTACTACTATTAACTAGAGAGTCACTGGGACAAACCCCCAGCTGACTTGATCTGTCTGAAAAAATGCTGAGTCATCTAAACTAATAAGCTAAAAAGAAACTAAATGACTAAGTCCTCAAACTATAAGGACTCACCAACAATCAGGATAGCGTGAAAACCTTAACCAACATTATGAGACAATGTATCACATGAATGCATAAGTAAAGCAATGTCTCAACATCATCATAATTTGTAAAATAATATATGCTAAATGTAAATGGCTCACGTAAGCTGAAAAATCTGAAAGTTGAGAATCATAATCATGAGTAGTAAATCACACTTTATAAATCTAGTGAGTTAATAAGATTTAGTTCTAAAATCTGTACTAGTGTTCTGTCGGTAAATCTGCTGTCAAAGTATAAAAAGGACTCACTTTTATATCTAAAATCTAAAAGCTGAAGTCTGTAGCTAATGTCTTTATATAAATAGTGTCTTAGTAAAGTTGTGAGCTGTTACACTTAGTTTCTAAAAGATTTTCTGTTAAGATTATTCTATTCTGAATTCTGTAGACTGTAGGGAAATACTTTTAAAGAAACTATTCTAAAAGTCTTTACTATTAGGGAAAATACTTTATCTGGAGGGAGTTTCTTCTAACTGACATGAACCATGTGAGCATTCATGGAGTCCAATGTCTTGTTACCCTATGGGGAAAACTTCACGATGGGGAGAGGTGTCATACTCTTGCCAGGGAGTATAACTTAATCTTAGTGATCATATCTGTATCTATCATCCATATAGCAATAGGAATAATCTGATAATTTGAACTAATGTTGGCTCATAGTTTTGGGGCATGAAAACATATCCAACTCGATCCTAAATACTACTCCCTTTAATCTGTATGTTCATTCGATTGGAAATCCACTTTAAAATCTGGTATAATGCTTATTACAAAAACCAACTCTATATTTTCTAAGTTAAATTGTAATCTAAAATTGTAAAGTAGATTTCATATCTAAGTTGAGATCAAAGGATCAAATCTTTATCAAAAATCTAAAAAAAATCTAGTCAGAGGGTGCCTATAGCACAATCAAACTTGAAATAGCGATATTCTATTAGGGCTTAATAACTCATGCATCAAATTTATGTTAAAACATTATAATGTTCATTCTTGATAATATAAATATTAATAATTCAACTAAAAATCTGGAATTTATGGCAATATATATGAAAATACGAAAATAGTCATGCAATTCAACTTCTAAATCACTTGAAATCTCATGATCTTGCAAATAACAATAAAGGGGTATGAACCCTAATTTAAAATACATGTATATTCATACAAAATCATGTAAATTTGTAGTTAAAAGCTAGTTTTGGGTACAAGGATGAAGGAGGATCCTTTTTCATAAACCCCACATACCTTAATTGATGAAATTTCTAAGGAAGCTTGAACTTGAATCTCTATTTGAACTCTTGAAGATGAATTCTTGATTATCTTGATTTGGGAATCCTCAATTTTGAGTTTTATTGGAGAAACAATGGAATAAATTGGGCTTCTTGGAGTTTAAGTGTTGATCTCTAGAAAGTTTATTTGAGAGGGAATGGAAGAAAATAAGCATAAAGTTCTTGGAATGAGCTTAATTCCATGTTTATGACGAATTAGGGGCATGGGAATCGACTAAATTGCACTTTTTAAGATTTTCGTTGAAACTGGGAAAACAATAAATTTCCCGATTTGACCACTCACCGTGACGCGCCACTATCACGGTGGCTCACTGGAAAAGGGACGAGTGAGAAATGAAAAATCAATACGATGCGGAGCTATCGCGGTGCACTACTAAAATACCATTTTGGACATCACCGCGATGCGCCACCATCACGGTGAGCCTCTGGAAATTGACAATTGGGAAATGGGGTTTCAACGTGATGCGAGCTTATCGCGGAGATTCTCCAAAATCAAAAAATTTCCATTTTGGCATCCACCGCGATGCAGTGATTGTCTAAATGCCACACTGCTATACTAAAAGTGTCATAACTTCTCAATCGAGTATCGGATTCAGGTGAAATTGGTATTGTTGAAAAGCTAATTCAATTTTCTACACATTGGAGGGTCTAGAACTGGAAAATTCAATATGTAACAAAAGTTATTCATTATTGAAGCTAACATTTAACATTCTAGGAGCTATATTGAGCTTAGGAAAAGTGCAGGGTAATACAATATCTCCCCCTTGGGAACATTCATCCTTGAATGTGGCTAGTTAAACTGAAAATTCTAAGTAATCTGAGGCTATATGCAAACATGCACAACCAAAATAACTGTATGGTTGAATCTAAAACATACTAAGTGACTAGGATAATTTGTGAGTGCATGAATTTACATGAAAATAGCTATATGGTTGAATCTGAGACTGGAAAAGAACTGAATGAAGGAAGACTATTACTTTGGCTGAATGTGAGTTCGTGGAGAAGTGATAAGGATACTTAGTACGCATGTCTACTTTTGTTTCCTAAGTAGCACCCTCAAAGGACTGATTTTGTCATAGAACTTTGACCAAGGGAACTTCTTTTTTCCTTATACTACGGATCAAATTATCAAGAATCTCTACTGGAACTTCTTCGTAAGACAGGCTATTCTGAATATTTGTACTTTCTAGAGGGATTATTACAGCTGAATCACATATGCATTTATTCAACAAGGACACATAGAAGACTAGATGAACTGAGGATAAATCTGCAGGTATCTCAATCTCATATGCCATCTTCCCAACACGACTCAAAATTTAGAAGGGGCCTACATATCGGGGACTCAGCTTCCACTTTTTTCCAAACCTCTTTACCCCCTTCATGGGTGAAACTTTAAAATACGCAAGGCCATCAAACTCAAACGTAAGATCTCTCCTTTTAACATCTGCATTAGATTTGTGACAGCTCTGAGCTGCTCTTAATCTCTCTCAAATCGACTGAACTTTGTCCAAAGCTTCGAACACCATGTCTGCCCCAATCAAAGAGGCCTCACCTACTTTGAACCAACCAACTAGCGATCTACATATTCGCCCATAAAAAGCCTTAAATGAGGCCATCTGAATACTAGCATGGTAACTATTATTATAGGCAAACTCAATCAATGGCAAATACTAATCCTAACTGCCTTAGAAATCAAGAACACATTCTCTTAACATATACTCTAGATTTTGAATGGTCCTTGCTGCCTAACCATCTGTCTGTGGATAAAAAGCTGAACTAAGATAAACAAGGGTACCAAGACCCTTCTGAAAGGGTCTCCAAAACTGAGAGGTAAACTGAGTACCCCTATCAGAGATAATAGATAAAGGAACGCCATGCAAACTGACTAACTCTCTATTATACAGCTTAGCATAATCTTCGGTTGTGTAGGATATGTGAACTAGCAAGAAGTATGCTGACTTAGTCAATCTATCTACTATCACCCAAATTGAATCATGCTGATGACATGAATGGGGTAATCCAGTCACAAAGTACATATTCACCTCTTCCCACTTCTAAGTGGAGATAACAAACTCCTATATCATACCACCATGTGTTTGGTTCTCTACCTTATATGTTGGCAAGTTCCACACAAGGATACAAATTTTGCTACATCTTTCTTTATACTACTCCACCAACAAATTTCCCGTAAGTTGCGGTACATCTTATTGTCTCCAGGATGAATGGAATAACGTGCACCATGCACTTTTTCCATAATCTGTTGCCTTAAATCATCAACACATGGCACTCACAATCTACTCTGGTATATCAACCCACCATCTCCCCCTTGGGAGAAAACCTCTACCTTTTGATCTTTAACTGACTCCTTTAGTTTGACTAAACTAGCATCCTTATCGTACTTCTATTTTACTTTATAAACTAGGGAAGATTCGGTACTACTCTAGACCTAAACATTCCCTTCAGCTGAATTCATTAACCTCATACCCAATCTAGCTAATCGGTGAACTTCCCAAACTAGTTCTTTCTTATTATTATTCTCATGAGCTACATTGCCCATAGACAATCTACTAAGGGTGTCTGGCACTACATTGACCTTGGCCAGATGATATAGCACACTCATATAATAATCTTTTAACAATTCCAACCCCTTTCTCTACCGAAAATTCAACTCTCTCAAAGTAAACACATACTGCAAACATTTATGATTCGTAAACACAACAACATGCACCCCATAAAGATAGTGCCTCCGGATTTTCAATGCAAACACAACCGCAGCTAACTCAAGATCATAGGTCGGGTTTTTTTT
Source organism: Capsicum baccatum var. pendulum (assembly GCA_030864225.1). Classification (NCBI taxonomy): domain Eukaryota; kingdom Viridiplantae; phylum Streptophyta; class Magnoliopsida; order Solanales; family Solanaceae; genus Capsicum; species Capsicum baccatum. The sequence continues at coordinate 168,782,217 of CM061557.1, read as the reverse complement.
TATGAGGCTTAAGCTGTCTAGAGGCATAGGATATAACCTTACCTCTCTACATCAAAACAAAACCCAGACCGATTCTAGAGGCATCACAATACACAACAAAACCTTTTGTACCATCATGTAATGCTAAAACTGGGGAAGAAGTGAGTCGAGTATTCAACTCGTAAAAACTCTTCTTGTAGGAATCTGACCACTGGAACATAACTTTCTTTTAGGTCAATCAAGACAAGGGAATGCAATAGACAAAAACCCCTCAATAAAATATTTGTAATGGCCAGCTAAACCCAAGAAACTTCTAATGTCTAATGGAAAAATAGGTCTAGACCAATTTCTTACTGTTTCTATCTTTTGGGGATCAAATCTAATACCCTCATTGGAAATAATATGACCAAAGAAAGCTACGGACCTTAGCCATAATTCATATTTACTGAATTTGGCGAACAACTTATGATCTCTAAGATTTTGCAACACAATTCTAAGGTGGTCTGCATGATTAGTCTCACTACGGAAGTAGACAAGAATATCATCAATAAGGATTACGACAAACTTGTCCAGCTACTGTTTGAACACTCTATTCAACAAGTCTATGAAAGCTTCTAGGGCATTTGTTAGCCCAAAAATCATCACTAGAAAGTCAAAATGACCATAATAGGTTCTGAAAGCTATTTTTGGAATATCACATTCCCTTACTCTAAGATGATGATAGCCAGATCTAAGGTCTATCTTTGAGAAATAACTTGCACCTTGAAGCTGTTCGAATAAGTCATCAATTCTAGGAAGAGGATATTTGTTTTTTACAATGACTTTATTCAGTTGATGATAGTCGACGTACATTCACAAAGATCCATCTTTCTTTCGCACGAATAGGATGGGAGTGCCCCATGAAGAGACATTGGGCATTATAAAACCTGTATCAAAAGGAAATTTAAGCTGCTCTTTTAACTCTCTAAGCTAGGATGGAGCTATATGATAAGGAGGAATAGAAATAGGCTGAGTATCTGGGAGAAGATTAATACTGAATTCTATTTCCCTATCGGGAGGTACCCCTGGCAAATCTTTAGGAAAGATATCAGGAAACTAATTTACTACACTAACTGACTGAACTATTGGGGTCTCACACTTAGTTTCTTTGACCCAAACTAGATGATAGATACACCCTTTGGAAATCAACTTTTGGGTTGTAAGATAAGATATGAAATTACTCTTGGGAGATACTAAATTTCCTCCCCACTCAAAGACTACATCATCTGGAAACAAAAACTTTATCACTCAGGTGCGATAATATATAGATGCATAGTATAAATGAAGCTAATCCATGCAAAGAATAAGGTCAAAGTCAACCATATCTAACTCTATTAGGTTTGCTAACATGATTTGATGAAGGACGGTGACTGGACATTTCTATAGATCTATTTGGAAATAGCTACTCACCCACTGGGGTAGAAACTTAGAAGGGATCAGGGATCTTTTCAGGACCTATTTTAGAATCACTGCAACTAATGTGGTCACATAAGAGAAATTCAACCTAGGGTCTAACAACACATAAACATCAAGATGAAAGACATGAAGCATACCAGTAACAACATTTGGTGAATCCTCATGCTCCTGATGGGATGGTAAAACATAAAATTGATTCTGGCACTGACCACCACCGGTGCTGGATGATGCGCCCTGAGGAGGAACTGGGTGACCTAGAGAAGCTAGTGCACTAGTAGCTTTAGTCTGGAGATGAACATCCCTGTCTCCCTAACTAGCATGCAAACACTCTTTGATTCTATGTCCCAACTTACCATAACCATGACAACCTTTTTATCCCAACAAGCACTCACCAGGATAATTATTACCACACTTAGCACATAGAGGATAACTGGGCTTTCCACTTATACTATTCTGAGATCTAGACATAGAATACTTAGCACACTACTCCAACCTACCTCTGGGAGTAGGAGCACTAGCTGAAGATGGCACTGGCATAGATGAACGACTCTGAAACTGCGAATGATTTTCCCCTCCATACCTAGGCTAACTATACTCAAACTGCTTGATTCTGGCCTTCTTATTTCCCCTCTCTATTCTCTTCAACTTTTCTGCCTCAATCTACTGAAAATGAGTTATCAACCTAGCAATATCTATGTCCCCAATAAGCATAGTAGTCATACATTCCTTGACTGTCAAAATCAGATACTCTAGTAGCAAACTTACTCATACTTGCCTTAGGAGTAGCCATCATATCAGAGGCATACTTAGATAGTTGATTAAACTTAAGGCAGTGTTGACACCTAATTTTTCCCTCCACGACTAAATTTAATCCTAAGTTTCTTTAGTTTTTAATAAATCAAAATAATTATTTCATCCAAATAAAAAAACTTAAAATATTTTTCATACGTGATTTGTCATTTTAAGTAGCGATTATATAATATCGTGTTCAGTTATAAAAGATTATATAATTTATTACTTAAATATTTATTTTACAAAATATTGGATTTAATTAAGGCTTATATTGAAAATTAACTCAAATGATTAAAATCATAATTTGAATATAATTTATTCACAAAAATAATTTATTTGGATAAATATGCATTCATTTTATTAAATCAAGAAGCTCGAGATAAAAAATAAGGTATTAATTCGTATTGAATTTTAATTTAATTTGGCCAATCTATTAGATTTGACCATAATTGAAAATTGGCCATAATTGCAATGCAATTCATCAATTAATTTTTAATTTGATTTAAATAAATAAATATGGCTAAATTTGAAATTTCAATTGGGGTTATATTTTAAATAACCCAAAAATTCTCAAGAACTCTCATAACTTTTACCTAATTTCCACCAAAAAATAAATTCAAATTGTACTATTCTCCCCAACTTTGTCCTTTTCCAATTTTAAAATTCAAAGATTGTACTACATTGTACTATTCTCCCTACACACACACACATTATCTTCCACCTCACCTTATCTTTAATTTTTACATTCCAAAAACCCTCCTAAATGCTTTTTCTCCCACATTGGTGGATGAGTGAAAAAAATACTCCATTCTCTCCTATAAATACTACCACTACTTTGGTAGAGAGAGGAGGGAAGAAGGAAGAACAAAAAGGCTAGAAAGGTGAAAAAATCCTTTTGAGCAAAAATAGTTATTTTTATTTAGTAAAAATTTTTGTTTCAGAAAGTTGATCGGCTAATCAAAATTTTTGAGTTGCCGGCGACGTTTTTCGGTGGTGGTTGATTCCAACGAAGCTCGTAGTCTCATTTTGCTGCCCCCCAAAAGCTAAACACACCTTATTTTTTCTTTTTTTATTATTTTAGTTTTTATTAGCGTTTTTCTCTTCATCTTTTTTCTTCTTCATAGTTCGTAGATATAATTTTATTTTGTGGGATTTTATGTTGTAGATGGCCTTGAAGGCCCTAGGACATTGTGGTATCGATATTCTAATTATTTTCATGTTCATGATATAAAAATGAGCTAGCAATAGTTGTATGTGCCTTTTTTGACTTTATTCTTTGATTATTTTAGATAAAGTTTCAATCTTTGCTTAAAAGATGTATTTAAGCTTTTTTAAAACTCATTATTGTTGGATACATTTGTTTTTAGTATGTAAAGTTATTTTCTTTATGTTTAGAAGAATAGTTAATGTTGAATGTTTTGCCTTTTCACCTTATTCTTTGATTATTCGAATAAAGTTTAGATCTTTACTTGAAAAATGATACTCATGTCTTGTTTAAACTTATTGTTGGTAGATATATTTGTTTTTAGCATGTAAAGTTATTTACTTTATGTTGAAAAGAATAGATAATATTGATTGTTTCTCTTTTTTTTACTTTATTCTTTGATTATTTTGGATAAAGTTTAGATCTTTACTTGAAAAACAATACCCATGTCTTGTTTAAACTTATTGTTAGTTTTTTTAGCATGTAAAGTTGTTTATTTTATGTTGGAAGAATAGTTGTTATTATTTGTTGCGCCTTAATAAAAATAATAATTAGTTAAGTCAAGAATTTGTCATTTGCTTACTAATTATTTTAATGGATTTCAAAACCCTCATATAAGATATGAAGTGCTAGCTTTATTTTTCATCCAAGATGTTTATTCTTCTTTGTTCGCATCTTGTCTTTTCAAAATGATAAGAAAGTTCAAACTTTTGCGGCTAAATAAAATTATTTGAATATTTTTGACTCATGCATAGTATGATTGTGAAACTTTTGCTTTGCAATTTTTATTTGTTGACTCTCATTCTTGTGCAAGTGTGCTTATTCTTGTCATTCATAAATTGGTTCTTGATAGTTTATTTTACTTTGAAATATGTCACTTTTATGCCTTGAACATATATTAATTTCTTTATCTTTTCTTTGTATGCAAAAAATATCTCGAGTCCAAATGGACTCCTCTCCTCTTGGATTTCGTAATAGGTAAATGAGGTTCACCCCTTCGAGTCAAGTTCGAAGTTTAAACCCAAGATTCACTACATGGTGTGAGGGTACTAGAAGATAGACAAAGAAGGAAAATAGGTCAAAACTCATTGATGAGGTCATTAAAAGACTTGAGAAGTCTCAATTTTTATTATTGTCTTCTTTTTAATTATTCATTTAGTCATTTATTTATTCATTCATTTCGTCCTCGAAGCCAAAGTTTTATTTAATACAAGTGGAGCAAGACTCGAGCCAAAGGCTCGAAAAATAGTTTAGGACAGGTGAAATGGGTTGGAAGCCCAACTAGACTAGGACAGGTCTCATTGATTTGGGCCAAATGGCCTAAATCCTTTACTTTCTCCTCCCTTCCCCTTTTATGTGTTTATTTATTTATTAGTTTTGTTTAGACTTAGTTAAAATCCCTACTAAGTCGCCTAAATCTATTTTACATGTATTTGTTTTTTTTGAAAAACCCAAATCACTATTTCAATAAATTAATCTTTTTGAAGTTAATCAAAAGACGAATTTCAAACAGTTCGGATAACCGCAAGTTAGCGGACATTTTAGGTACCTAACACCTTCCTAAAACATTAATAGGATCCGCTTATCTAGAATCTCTAACTTAAAATGATTTTCCTGTTTTGAATCGTTTAAAATGTTTTATAAAGGTTTCTTAATTCCTTTTCAAAATTAAGTGGCGACTCTTTCAAAAATCAAAAAATTTTGCAAAATAAGCAGTACTCCTTTACTATCATCAAGTCCTGCCTCAGGTTCACAAACTTCTCTATCTTAGATTCTCTCATTTTCCACGGAAAGAACCTAGCTAAAAATGCATTCTGAAACACTTGTCAACTCATAGGAGTTACATTCTCACCTCTACCATTCTTTCATATAACTACCCAATCATACACTACATCCTTCAATCTATAGGATACCAACTCTATTCTTTCCTCCTCAAAAACATACATAATCTGGGTGATCTTCTTCACCTTATCTAAATAAAGTTGCGGGTCCTTACCTGCTTTTGACCCAAAGAAATCTGTCGGATTGATCCTCATGAAATCTCAGATTATGGCTGTTACTAAATCACCATTCTGCTGAAGTGGGACTACCACCTGATGGTTGCCCTGAACATTACCAGTCATAGCCTGGGACAACACCTGAAAGGCAGCTCACAACTTTGCATGGGATATATTCTCATTCAAAGGATCAGTAGGTTGGGTGGCTGGTTATCATTTATACGTGCATTAGCTTGACGAGGATGCATATTCAACTGTCATGTAAGAGCACAAGTTAAAAGAAAATAGAGCTACTGTAAGCACAATATATCATGAAATAAAGAGATGATTTCCTAAGAACGTCCCATATCCACTTACTCATAAATGTGGTGCGCTTCAAACCTATGATCAAGACTCTATGTAACGCAGTTTGTCTTACTCCCTAAGACTCTTATAAATGTTAGGCTCTAACACCAAGTTTATGATGTCCCAAAACTGTGTTTTAAGATGTCACACGGTGGTTAAGACTATGAGTTGCCGTAAGCTAACCCTGTCTGTCTTCTACTAAGTCTGATTCTCATAATAAGGGAATATACAGATATAATTAAAGCTGATATATAGAATTCTATCTGAGCTAAACTAAGATTATCTGAATCATAATATCAGTAAAAAATAGACTTAAGAGACTAAACAATCAATAATGAATAATCTGAATCATATCTAGCTATCTGACAAGCCTCTAGTACTAATAACTAGAGAGTCACTGGGACAAACCCCTAGCTGACTCGATTTGTCTGAAAGAATGCTGAATCATCTAAACTAATAAGCTGGAAAAAAAACTAAATAACTAATTACCCAAACTATAAGACTCACCAACTGTCGGGATGTAGATGGAGATGCTCAAAATCACTCATGCAACTGGAACTGAGCACCTGAACCCACATTATGAGACAATGTAGCACATAAATGTGTATGTGGATCAGTACTTTGAGAATGTACTGAGTATATGGTGGTGAATGCATAAGTAAAGAAATGTCTTAACATCATCATAATTTGTAAAATAATGCATGCTAAATGTAAATAAATCACATAAGCTGGAATATCTGAAAACTGAGAATCATAATCATGAGTAGTAAATCATACTTTATAAATCTAGTGAGTCAATAACATTTAGTTCTAAAATTTGTACTAGTGTTCTATCTGTAAATCTATTGTCAAAGTGTAGAAATGACTCACTTTTATATTTGAAATCTGAAAGCTGAAGTTTGTAGCTAATGTGTTTCTGTAAACAGTATCTTAGTAAAGTTGTGAGCCGTTACACTTAGTTTCTAAAAGATTTTCTATTAAGATTATTCTATTCTGAAATCTGTAGTCTGTAGGGAAATACTTTTAAAGAAACTATTCTAAAAGTTTTTACTGTTAGGAAAAATACTTTATCTGAAGGGAGGTTCTCTAACCGATATAAACCATGTGGCCTATATTGGAGTCCAACATCTTGTTCCCCTATGGGGAAAAACTTACGATGGGGAGAGGTATCATACTCTTGCCAGGGAGTATAACCTAATCTAAGTGATCACATCTGTATCTGTTATTCATATATAAATAGAAATAATCTGATAATCTGAACCAATGTTGGCACGTAGTTCTGGGGCATGAGAACATACCCAACTCGGTGCTAAATACTACTCATTTTAATCCATATGCTCATTATGTTGGAAATCCACTTTAAAATCTGGTATAATGGTTTATTACGAAAACCAACTGTATATTTGCTAAGTTAAATTTTAATCTGAAATTGTAAAGTGGATTTCATATCTAAGATGAGATCAAAAGATCAAATCTTTATCAAAAATCAGAAAATAATCTAGTCATAGGGTGCCTATACCATAATCAAACTTGAAACAACAATATTCAATTAGGGCTTGATAACCCATGCATCAAATTCATGTTAAAACATCATAATGTTCATCCTTGATAATATAAATATTAATAATTCAACTCAAAGTCTGAAATTTACTGTAATATGTATGAAAATACGAAAATAGTCATGCAATTCAACTTCTAAATCACTTGAAATCTCATGATCTTGCAAATAACAATAAAGGGGTATGAACCCTAATTTAAAACTCATATATATTTAAACAAAATTATGTAAATTTGAGTTATAAACTAGCTTTGGGCACAAGGATGAAAGAGGATCCTTGTTCATAAACCCCACATACCTTAATTGATGAAATTTCTAAAGAAGCTGAAACTTGAATCTCTATTTGAACTCTTGAAGACGAATTCTTGATTATCTTGATTTGGGAATCCTCAATTTTTTGTTTTCTTGGAGAAACAATGGAGGAAATTGGGTTTCTTGGAGTTTAAGTTTGGAGCTATAGGGTATTTCTTTGAAAGAGAATGGATGAAAATAAGCATAAAGTGCTTGGAATGAGCTTAATTCCTTCTTTATGATGAATTGGGGGCTTGGGAATTGACCAAATTGCCATTTTGGAAATTTTCATCGGAACTGGTAAAAACAATTTCCCGATTTGACCACTTACCATGACGCGCCACTATTGCAGTGACTCACTGGAAAAAGGATGAGTGGGAATTGGAAAATAAACGCGACACAGAGTTATCGCGATGCACTACTAAAATGTCATTTTATCCATCACCGCAATGCGCCACCATCACGGTGAGCCACTAAAAATTGACAATTAGGAAATAGGACTTCAACACGATGTGGGCTTATCGCGGGCCTTCATTGGAATCAAAAAATTACCATTTTGGCATCCACCGCTACGCGGTGACTATCTAAATGCCACACTGCTTCACTAAAAATGTCATAATTTCTCAACCGAGAAACGAATTTTGGAGAAATTGGTATCATTGGAAAGCTAATTCAATTTTCTACACATTAGTGGGTCTAGAAATGGAAAATTCTATATGTAACAAAAGTTATTCATTGTTAAAACTAACCTTTAACATTCTGGGAGCTAAATTAAGCTTCGAAAAAGTCTGGGTGTTATAATATCTCATCCTTGTGAACATTCGTCCTTGAATATGGAACGTTAAATTCGAAATGCTAAGGAATATGAGGCTACACGATGACATGCACAACCAAAATAATTGGATAACTAAATCTAAAACATGCTAAGCGACTGAGCTAATCTTTGAGTGCATGAATTTACATGAAAATAGCTATATGGCTGAATCTGAGACTGAAAAAGAATTGAATAAAAAAAGACTATTACCTTTGGCTGAATCTGAGTTCGTGGAGAAAAGATGAGGATACTTAGTATGTATGTCAACTTCTGCTTCTCAAGTAGCACCCTCAATGGACTGATTTAACCACATAACTTTGACCGAGGTAACTTCTTTGTTCCTTAGTCTATGGATCTAATGATCAAGAATCTCTACTGGAACTTCTTCGTATGACAACCTATTCTGAATATCTGTACTTTTTAGGACTATTACAGCTGAATCATCCATGCACTTCTTTAACAAGGACACATGGAACACTAGATAAACTTGCAGGTAGCTCAAGCTCAAATGACACCTTCCCAACATGACTCAAAATCTAGAAGGGCCTACATATCGGGGACTAAGCTTCCGTTTCTTGCCAAATCTCTCCACCCCCTTCATGGGTGAAACTTTCAAATACATAAGGTCATTAACCTCAAACGTAAGATCTCTTCTTATTACGTCTGCATAAGCTTTCTGATAGCTCTGAGCTACCCTCAATCTCTCTCGAATCAACTAAAATTTCCCTATGTCTTCGAACACTATGTCTGGCTCAATCAAAGTGGCCTCACCCACTTCGAACCAACCAACTAGCGATCTACATCTCTGCCCATAAAGAGCCTCAAATAGGGCCATTTGAATACTAGCATGGTAACTGTTATTAAAGGCAAACTCAATCAACGGCAAATGCTCATCCCAAATGCCTTAAAAATAAAAACGTATGCCCTCATTATATCCTCTAGAGACCGAATGGTCCTTTCAGCCTGACTATCTAATTATGGATGAAAAGTTCAACTAAGATAAACTTGGGTACCAAAACCCTTCTGAAAGGCTCTTCAAAACTGAGAGGTAAACTGAGTACCCCTATCTGAGATGATGGATAAAGGAACTCCATGCAATCTGACTAACTCTCTTATATACAGCTTAGCATAATCTTCGGCTGTGTAGGATGTGCGAACTAGCAAAAAAAGCACTGACTTAGTCAATCGATCTACTATTACCCAAATTGAATCATGATGATGATGCGAATGGGGTAATCTAGTCACAAAGTCCATATTCACCTCTTCCCACTTCCAAGAGGGGATACCAAAATCCTACATCATACCACCAGGTCTTTGGTGCTCTACCTTAACCTGTTAATAAGTTGCATACTTGGCTATAAATTTTGCAAAATATTTCTTCATACTGCTCCACCAATAGATTTCCTGAAAGTCGGGGTACATCTTGGTGGCTCCTGGATGAATGGAATAATACACACCATGCGCTTATGCCATATTCCGTTGCCTCAAATCATCAACACATGCCATACATAATCTACTCTTATATCTCAACACACCATCTCCTCCTTGGGAGAAAACCTCTAGCTTTTGTTCTTTAAATGACTCCTTTAGTTTGACTAAACTAGCATCCTTATCATGCTTCTCTTTTATTTCAGAAACTAGAGAAGGTTTGGAACTACTCTGGACCCAAACATTCATATTAGCTAAATTAATCAACCTTACACCTAATCTAGCTAACCGGTGAACTTCCCAGACTAGTTTTTTCTTATCATTATCCACATGAGCCACACTATCCATAGACAATCTACTAAGGGCGTCTGCCACTACATTGGCCTTGCCCGGATGATATAGCACAGTCATATCATAATCTTTTAACAATTCCAACCACCTTCTCTGCTGAAGATTAAACACCCTCTTAGTAAACACATACTGAAAACTTTTGTGATCTGTAAGCACATCAACATGCACCCCATAAAGATAGTGCCTCCAGATTTTTAATGCAAACACAATCGTAGATAACTCAAGATCATGGGTTGTGTAGTTCTTTTTGTGAGGCTTAAATTGTACCATCAGGTAATGCTAAAATTGGGGCTGAGGTGAGTCGAGTCTTCAACTCCCGAAAACTCTTATCACAAGAACTTGACCACTGGAACTTAACTTTCTTTTGGGTCAATCTAGACATAGGGGATGCAATACATGAAAAACCCTCAATGAAATATCTGTAATCTCCAGTTAAACACAAGAAACTTCTAATGTATGATGGAGAAATAGGTCTAGGCTAATATCGTACTGTGTCTGTCTTTTAGGGATCAAGTCTAATACCTTCACTAGAAACATATATCCAAGGAAAGCTACTGACCTTACCCAAAATTCACATTTGCTGAATTTGGCAAACAACTGGTGATCTCTAAGAGTTTGCAACACAATTCTAAGGTGGTCTACATAATCATTCTCACTATAAGAGTAGACAAGAATATCATTAATAAAGACTATGACAAACATGTCCAGATACTGTTGAACACGATGTTCATTAAGTCCATGAAAGCTACTGGGGTATTTGTTAGCCCAAAAGACATGACTAAAAACTTAAAATGACCATAACGGGTTCTAAAAGCTATTTTTGGAATATCACAGTCCCTAAATCTAAGCTGATGATAGCCGAATCTAAGGTCTATCTTTGAGAAATACCTTGCACCTTAAAGCTAGTCAATAAGTCATCAATTCTAGGAAGAAGATATTTGTTTTTTACTGTGACTTTATTTAGCTGATGATGGTCGATGTACATTCATAAAAATCTATCTTTCTTTTGCACGAATAGGATGGGAGCGCCCCATGGAGAGACACTGGGCCTTATGAAACCTTTATATAAGAGATATTTAAGATTCTTTTTTAACTCTTTCTTAGATGGAGCCATACGATATGGAGGAATAGAAATAGGCTGAGTATCTAGGAGAAGATCAATACCGAATTTTATTTCCCTATCGGGAGGTACCCCTGGCAAATCTTTGGGAAAGACATCAGGAAACTCAATTACTACACTGACTGAATGATCTGTTGGGGTCTCAGACTTAGTGTTTTTGACCCAAACTAGATGATAGATACACCATTTGGAAATCAGCTTTCTGGCTTTAAGATAAGATATGAAATGACTCTTGAGACACACTAAATTTCCTCCCCACTCAAAGACTAGATCTTCTAGAAACTAAAACTTCACCACTTGGGTAGGACATTCTATAGATTCATAACAGAAATGGAGCCAATTCATGCCAAGAATAAGGTCAAAGTTAACCATATCTAACTCTATTAGGTCTGCTAATATTATTTTATGAAGGAAAGTGATAGGACACTTTCTATAGATCTGCTTGGAAACAACTGACTCGCCTATTGGGGTAGAAACTAAGAAGGGATCAGGGATCTTTTCAGGACCTATTTCAAAATTCCCTGCAATTAATGGGGTCACATAATAGAAATTTGACTCGGGGTCTAACAACACATAAACATCAAGATGAAAGACACGAAGCATACTAGAAGCAACATATGATGAATCCTTCTGCTCCTGATGGGATGGTAAAGCATAAAACTAATTCTGGTGTTTACCACTATCAGTATTGGATGATGCACCCTGAGGAGGAACTGGGTGACCTAGAGAAGATGGTGCACTAATAGCCTAAGTCTGGGGACGAACATCCCTGTTTCCCTGCCTAGCATGCGGATACTCTTTGATTCTATGTCCCAACTTATCACAACCAAAACAACCTTTTTGTCCCAACAAGCACTCACCAGGATAATTTTTACCACACTTAGCACATAGAGGATAACTGGTCTTTCCACTCATACTATTCTGAGATATGGACATAGAAGACTTACCCCACTACTTCTGCCTAGCTTTGTGAGCAACAGCACTAGCTGAAAATGGCACTGGCATAGATGAATGACTCTAAAACTATGAATGATTTCCCCTCTAGACCTAGGCTGGCCATACTCAAACTGCCCGATTCTAGCCTTCTTATTTCCCCTCTCCATTTTCTTCAACTTTTCTACCTCAATCTATTGAGCATGAATTATCAACCTAGTAAAATCCATGTACCCTATAAGCTTAGCAGTCCTACACTCCTTGACTACCAAACCAAATACTCCAGTAACAAACTTACTTATACTTTCCCTAGGATTAGCCATCGTATTAGAGGCATACTTAGACAACTGATTGAACATAAGGCAGTACTCATTCACTGTAATCGAGCCCTGCCTCAGGTTTACAAACTCCTCTATCTTAGATTTTCTCATTTTGCACAGAAAGAACCTATCTGGAAATGCATTCTAAAATACTTGCCAACTCATAAGAGCTACATTCTCACTTCTACCATTCTTCTATATAACTACCCAATCATACACTATATCCTTCAATATATAGGATGCCAACTCTACACTCTTCTCCTTAGAAACATGCATAATCTAGGTGATCTTCTTCACCTCATCCAAATAAAGTTACTGGTCCTCACCTGCTTTTGATCTAAAGAACTCTGGCAGATTCATTCATATGAAATCTTAGATTCTGGATGCTTCTAAATCACCATTCTGCTGAAGTGGGACTATCCCCTGATGGTTTCCCTGAACATTAGAAGTCATAGCCTGGGCCAACGCCTGAAAGGCAGCTCGAAACTCAGCATGGGATACATTCTCATTCAAAGGATTAGCAAGTTGGGGTGGCTGGTTATTATTTCTGCAGGCATTAGCTCGATGAGAAGACATATTCAACTATCATGTAAGAGAACAAGTTAAAAGAAGATAGAGATACTATAAGCACGATATATCATGAAAGAAAGATATGATTTCCTAAGAACATCCCGTACCCTCTTGCTTATAAATGTAGCACACTTCACACTTATGATCAAGACTCTACGTAACGCGGCTTTTCTGACTTCCTAAGATTTTTATAAACCTTAGGCTCTGATACCAACTTTGTAAAACCCTAAAAATATGTCTCGATATATCACACGATGCTTAAGTCTATGAGTATCTAACCCTGTCTGGCTGCTACTAAGCCTGAGTCTCATAATAAGGGAATATAGAGATATAATCAAAGATGAAATATGGAATTCTATCAGAGTTAAATTGAGATTATCTGAATCATAATATCTAAAATAATATACTTAAGAGTCTTAACAATCAATAACGAATAATTTGTATGATATTTAGTAGTCTGACAAGCCTCTACTACTAATAACTAGAGAGTCACTGGGACAAACCTAAGCTGACTCAATCTGTCTGAAAGAATGCTGAATTATCTAAACTAATAAACTAAAAAGAAACTAAATGACTAAGTCCCTGAACTATGAGGACTCACCAACTTTCATACTGCTAGAATTGAGCACCTGAACCTACATTATGAGACAATATAGCACATAGATGTATATGTGGATTAGTACTTTGAGAATGCACTAGGTATATGGGGGTGAATAATAATTAAAGTAATGTCTCAACATTATCATAATTTGAAAATAATGCATGCTAAATGTGAATGACTCATGTAAGCTGGAATATCTGAAATCTGAGAATCATAATAATGAGTAGTAAATCATTCTTTATAAATCAAGTGAGTCAAGAACATTTAGTTTTAAAATCTATACTAGTGTTTTGTCGTTAAATCTATTGTCAAAGTGTAGAAAGGACTTAATTTTATATCTGAAATATAAAAGCTGAAGTCTATAGCTAATGTCTTTTGTAAATAATATCTTAGTAAAGTTGTGATCCATTACACTCAATTTCTAAAAGATTTTTTGTTAAGATTATTCTATTCTTAAATTTGTAGTCTGTAGGGAAATACTTTTAAAGAAACTAATCTAAAAGTCTTTACTGTTAGGGAAATTTGTAGTTAGTAGGGAGGTTCTTCTAACCAACATAAACCATGTGAGCTATCATAGAGTCAAATGTCTTGTTCCCCTATGGGGAAAACCTCACAATGGGGAGAGGTGTCATACTCTTTCTAAGGAGTATAACCTAATCTGAATGATCACATGTAATGCCCCGAGTCTGCACCCTAGATGCCACGCGGTGCTTATGATCCCAAGGGACCACAAGCTAACCCATGAGTTGGTACCTATTGTGAGCACTAAATAATAATACTAAAATAATGCAAAAAATAGGCTGAAATTCCATAAGGTTCATAATTTGAAATACTGATAAAATATAACATCTAACAAAAATATCTAAAATACTGAATAATGTCTGAAATAGTCTAGTCTAGTTTGAAAAGCCTCTAATTGAACTTTCTGAATTGTGGAGTTGATGGTAAAATAAAAACGTATCCTCGATAGATTAGGACTCACATCTAAATCTGACACTACTAGCTAAATCTGAATAAGTCTATGTGCGAGCAGGAACCGTAGTGTCCAAACCAATTATATGAGACAATATAGCACAAAGAGAAAGTATGTGTCAGTACGTGGAATATACTAGTATGCTAGATGTGGTAAGGATGAATGCAAGGGTTCATATGTATGAACAGTAACTGAATAAATAATGTAGTGTAACTAAATATGAGAACACGTACATAACTGAAACTACTGAAAATACTGAGTATGCAATACTGTGCATATATGTGTGTACTGTATCTGAGATTTTACTGAAGATGAGTATTGAGTTCTGATAATTAAGCAATTGATATTTGAGATTATTGATAACCGAATTACTGATAACTGGGTAACTGTGTCCGACAGTCCATGTTCTGTAGAACTGAACTGAGTTTTATACTGAGACTGAGTGCTAAAATTGAAACTGTAGGAGGTAGTCATCTAATCGACATGCCTCAAATAAGATAATAGGTCCAACCTATAACCGCAGTTGAAAGGGTGTTAGTAACGTGCCACGGTAAAGACAAAATAAAGAGTTACCCTGATCTGGTAGGTACTCCAAACAAAAAGGTGGAACCCTCATCTGGTAGGTTAAAACACCTCATCAACCCTCAACTGGAAGCTTTGATGTATCACCCTATGCTAGCTACGTAGTTCTGAAATACAAGGATTGCTTCTAGAGATCATATCCTCTACTAGCATGTGAACCCCAATCCTTGGGTTCACTCGGTGCTGAATCCTACTCCTAAATGAAAGACACTAAACTGAGTATACTAAACTGGACTGGACTGATACTTAGTTTTCTTGAGTTTTGTAACTGACTGAGTTCTACTGAGTTCTATAACTAACTGAGAGTACTACTGATCGTGACATGACTGATATTTTATAACTGACACTGGCTCTAGGTACACATCTAAATTATTGGGTATTAAATACCCCCAGGACTCGATAGCATAAAAAAATAAATCATAATATACTCTTGAAAATCATAACAATGTATACGTGTCCATAGTTCACTCATAGAGGCATTTAAGAGATAATACACTGAAACACCCCTAAACTTGTAACCAAAACTTACTTTAAACCCTAAACTAATCGGGCAATTATTTACCCCCTTAACAACCTCCAAGTGAATGTTTTTCCACCCTAATTGCTGATGTGGCAATTTTTAAAAAAAATCAGTACGTAATTTGTTTTTAAAACATGGAAAATAGTCGGTCCCACCTTTTAATTTTACAATTTTTCTTTATATATATACATACATATATATATATATATATATTAGATTAAAAAATCAAAAATTCACTTCCATCGTCATCTTCTTCATAACCACCCCTTTCCCCCGCCCCCAACACCCTCAAATCTTCATCTTCTTCGTACTCCCCACCCTGTTTCTTCATCTTCTTCATATCTTCCACCCCTACCCCACCCCATTTCTTCATCTTCTTCATTTAGGCTAAAAAAAAAAATTTCAAGAACATCATTACCAAGCTCCATTAATCCCTCTCTTCATTAATTTTTCTTTACTTTTATTTAATTTTTTCAGATGATTACATCCAGTTTGTGATGATAAATAACTTATGAAAATTTATCACTTCCTTGTTGTGTTCTTATCGGAGCATTTGAGAAGGTTTGAAATAATGGTGTTAATGGTGAAAAAATTAAAGTAGGAAGCATTTTCATGGCAAATCGGAACAAAGAAACGAATATTAGTATTATTGCTGCTAAATCGTTTGGTAGATCTGGAATTATTGTGGATGAGTTTAGCTTTTTTTCTACTTGCAATTGTTGATTTCTAAATATTGATAGAGGAGCCATGGCTTAATCTACATGAACAAGTTATTTATCAATTTCTTGTTAAATTGGAATCAAGTTATTTGTGTTAATGGTGAAAATGGTGTTAATGGTGAAAAATAAATTAAAGAAGGAGGAGAAAAGGGGGATGGGTGGTTGTTAAAGTATTGAATGAGGAGGAACGGGCCGAGGGGGGCAGGAGAAGAAGAAGAAGTAGGGGGATTTCTTTTATATATATATATATATATATATATATATATATATATATTAAGAATAATATATAAATAATATATATATTTTTAAAAATATTATATATATATAAAGTACAAATATATTTTTTGCTTTTTTAAAAAAAATATATAAAAATAATATGATTATTGTATTATTTTAAAAAAAAATTACAATTTCTTATGTGGCAATGACATGGCACTGATGTGGCACTGATTTGGCTATTACGTGGGGCGAGTGCACTTTAATCTCCGTATTGAGAGTGGTATAATTTTTTTAGGGTGGAAAAAAATTTACTTGAAAGTTGTTAATGAGGTTAAATAATTGCCCGATTAGTTTAGGGTCTAAAGTAAGTTTTGGCTACAAGTTTAGGAGTGTTTCGATGTATTATCTCAGTTATTTAATCAAACACTTGTGATGCATCTACTTATACATGAATGGGGAATACATGCTATCATGTTATAATGGAACTATTTCATTCACATAAGCATTCTATCAAACACATGGGGAGCAAGCTTAGGTTATACAATAATCAAAACATATAGTTATCATGGATACATCAATCAACTTGCAAATTGAAGGGTTGATTATGAAGATCATGTAATTCAACACATACAATTATTAATTTAATAAAAGCCTGCAATTTAATCCTAGACTAAAACCCAACAATAACATGAACATGAATTCAGTTTAATTCAAGCATGGAAGTTCCTAATTCAATAATCTTGTATTTTAACAATGGATTTGTGGTTTCTATGGGTGAAAGAAACCCATAGATGAACACCTAACATACCTTAATTTGTGAGTTTCTTGAAGTTCTTGGTGAATCCTTTGAGATTGCTCTTGTTTTCTTAAAGCTAGGGTTTATAGTTTTGAGAGAGAATGCTTTTAATTTGGGGATAAATTGAGTAATGACTTAAAAATTTTTTAGGGATTAAATCCCATATATGGACGTGCTAAAATCATGGGAAAAGACTGTTTAAGCTCTGGACGAAACATTTAATTTCCTCTGAAATTTTCTGAAATAGGCACCTGGTACGACGCGGTGCTATCTCGTTGTGTCTCGGGAAATTGCCAACTGTGAAAATGCATGGTGGGGAGATGTGGTGGTATCGCCTTGCCACTTTGGTTGGGACCTAGAAGTTCACCGCGACGCAGTGGAATCGCGTTGGTACACTGGAAATGGACAATTGTAAAAATAAACTATGGCGCGACGTGCTGGTATTGCAGTACGTCACTGGAAACTGACAATTGTCATTTTGACATACTCCGCGCCGACCTACTGGCCTAAATGACGGTGTTTAACGACTGAAATTTAAAATAGCCATAACTTCTTACCCGGTTATCAGATTTAGGAAAATTTTATATCGTTGAAAAGCTAATTCAATTTCCTACGCCATGCCAGGCTCTAAAATAAAAAATACTAAGGATTTCCAAAAAAAATTATATAGGATGACTCATGAACTAAGAATTAAGTTAAGCTTAAGAAATATGGGGTATTATAATATCTCCCCCTTGGGAACATTCATCCTCGAATGAGACTGATTAAGCTGAGACACTGATAGACTGAGTTTACACACTGAACATGCATATTTGATACATGACTACATGATTGAACTACTAACAAATAGAGTTTTTACACTGAATATGCACATCTGATGCAAAAAATACATGACTGAAGCTACTTCTAATTTGGGTTTTCATACTGAACATGCATATCTGATGCATGAGTACATGACTGAACTGAGCATGATTGAATAGCAATGGTAATGGATACAAACTTAGGATTATAGCTGACCATGAAATTGAGTAAAGTTAAGGAAGGTTGTAACCTTAAGCTGGATCTGAGGTTGCGGAGAAGAGGTGAGGATACTTGGTCGGCATATCTACTTCATCTTCCCAAGTATCTCCCTCTACGGACTAATTCCACCAAAGAACTTTGACTTAGGGGACTTATTTGTTTCTCAGTCTGCGAATCTGATGATCGAGGATTTGAACTGAAACCTCTTCAAAAGAGAGATCATTCTGAATATTTATATCCTCTAAAGTAACTATGACTTCTGTGTCACCAATGCATTTTTTCAGCAAGGAGACGTGGAACATTGGGTTTACTGAATCTAGCTCTGAAGGCAACTCAAGCTCAGAAGCTACCTTTCCAAAATTGCTGAGAATTCTGTAAGCACCAATATATCAGGGACTGAGCTTTCCCTTTTTGTCGAACCTCTTTACTCCTTTCATGGGATAGATTTTCAGGAACACAAAATCACTGATCTCAAACTCGTGATCCTTTTTTCTCATATCTACATACAATTTCTATCGGCTCTGGTAGCCCAAAGTCTTTCTCTGATTAACTGAACCTTCTCTAAGGCATGAAATACCAAGTCAAGCCCTACTACTGTAGTCTAACACACTTTAAACTAACCAATCGGAGATCTACATCTCCTACCATAGAGAGCTTCAAATGGAGCCATCCAAATACTGGAATGATAGCTATTATTATATGTGAACTCAATCAAAGGCAAGTGGTCACCTCAACTACCTTTAAAATCAACTACGCATGCTCTTAACATATCTTCTAGAGTTTGAATGGTCATCTTTTCTTGGCCATTTGTTTAAGGGTGGAAGGTTGTACTGAGGTAAACTTGGGTACCAAGACCCTTTTGGAATGCTTTCCAAAAATGAGAGGTAAATTGGGTACCTCTATCTGATATAATGGATAGTGGAACTCCATGTAACCTGACCTACTCCCTGATATAGAGTTTGACATAGTCCTCGGCTGAATAGGAAGTATGGACTGGCAAGAAATGGGCTGATTAGGTTTTCCTGTCTACAATGAACAAAATAGAATCATGTTGATGACGAGTACGAGGTGAACCCATCACAAAGTCCATGTTCACTTCTTCCCATTTCCATGTGGGAATACTGAACTCCTGTATGGACCTACTATGTTTCTGGTTCTCAATCGTAACCTACTGACACATTGAACACTCGGCTACAAACTCTATAATATCCCTCTTCATCCCACTCCACCAATAGATTTCCCACAAATTGTGGTACATCTTAGTAGAACTTAGATGAATAGAGTAATGCACACCATGTGCTTCTACAAGAATTCATTGCCTCAAGTTATCTATACCTGGCACACACATAGCCAACCCTGGCAACGCAACACATCATCTCCCTCTTGGGAGATCTCTAACAGACTCCTTTAGCTTAATTAGACTGGGATCTCTATCCTTCTTCTCCTTCACTTTGGAAACTATAGATGATTCTGAACTATTCTGCACCACACACTGCCCTCCGCTGAATCGACTAAGCGGACACCTAGTTGGGCAAACTGATGGATTTCCTGAACTAAATTTTCTTATAATTCTCAACAAGAGCAACACTACCCATAGACAACCTACTGAGAGCATCAGCCACTACATTGGCCTTACCCAGATGATATAGAACACTCATGTCATAATTTTTTAGCAATTCTAACCATCTCCTCTAACGCAAATTCAAATCTTTCTGAGAGAACACATACTGAAAGATTTTATGATTTGTGAATAATCAACATGCGCCCCATACAAATAGTGCCTCCAAATAGTTAAGGAAAACACTAAAGCAACTAAATCAAGATCATAGGTAGGGTAATTCTTCTCATAGGGCTTAAGATGTCAAGAGGCATAGGCTATGACCTTACCTCTCTACATGAGGACAAAACCCAAACCTACTCTCAATGCATCATAGTACACAACAAACCCATCTAAACCATCTGGTAGAGTCAACATTGGGGTGGAGGTAAGTTGAGTCTTCAGCTCCTAAAATCTCTTCTCGTAGGAATCTGACCACTAAGACTGGACTTTTTTTTAGTCAATCTTGACATGGGGGATGCAATAGATGATAACCCTTCAACAAACTGATGATAATAGCCAGCTAAACCCAAGAAACTTTTAATATCTGATGGAGAGATGGTTCTAGGCCAGTTTCTCACCGCTTCAATATTTTGAGGATCAACTCTAATTCCATCACCAGAAATAATATGAACAAGGAATTCTACTAGCCTTAGCCAAAATTCGCACTTACTGAATTTGGCGAATAGCTAATGAGTTCTGAGGGTCTAAAGTATAATTCTGAGGTGATCTGCATGATTATTCTGTCTATGGGAATAGACAAGAATGTCATCAATGAAGACTATAATGAACATGTCTAAGTACTGCTTGAACACGCGATTCATTAAGTCCATGAAAGCTACTGGGGCATTAGTAAGACCAAAGGTCATGACTAGAAGATCGAAGACCATACTGGTTCTGAAAGCTATTTTCAGAATTTCACATTCACTGACTATGAGCTGATGATAGCTTGATCTGAGGTCTATCTTAGAAAAGTAATTGGAGCCCTGAAGTTGGTCAAACAAGTCATCAATTCTAGGAAGTGGGTATTTATTCTTGACTATGACTTTGTTCAACTAACGGTAGTCTATAAGCATTCTGAGAGAACCATCTTTCTTACGCATGAATAAGACTGGTGCACCCTACAGGGAAATGCTGGGTCTAATGAATCCATTATCTAGGAGATCCTTTAACTGTTCTTTTAACTCTCTAAGTTCTTTTGGTGCCATTCTACATGGTGGAATAGATATAGGCTGAGTATCTGGACGAAGGTCTATTATGAAGTCTATTTCCCTAGCGGGAGAAACTCCAAGAAGTTCTTCGAGAAACACATCTGAGAATTCATTTACTACCGGAACTGACTTAAGAGTTGGAGTTTCTGAGTTAGAGTCTTTTACTCGCACAAGATGGTAGATACATCTCTTAGATATCATTTTTCTTGCTCTAAGGTATGAAATTAACTGACCCTTAAGTGTTGTGGTACTACCCCTCCATTCAAGGCCTGGTTTATTTGGAAACTAAAAATAAACTAATCTATTTCTACAATCAACTGAGGCATAACATGAATGGAGCCAATCTATGCTGAGAATGACATAAAAATCTTCCATCTCTAGCTCTACTAAGTCTACTGAAGTAACTTTCTGAGATATCGTAACCAGATAGTTCATGTATACTCATTGGGCTATGATAGATTTACCAATTGGGTTAGAAACTGAGAAAGGCTCTGCTAGGATTTCTAGACTGACTCCGAAGTTAACGGCTATATAAGGAGTTACAAAAGATAAAAAAGCCCCGGGATATAGCAAGGCATAAACATGTAAATGAAAGATCTATAACGTTCCAATGACCACATCAGGAGAATTTTCCTGATCTTGTTTGGACTGAAGTGCATAAAGCCTATTTGAGCGTTGCCCACTGGTCGCACTGGAAGTGGTACCCTGCTGATTTGGGCGACTTAACTGAGTTGAAGAATGAGTATACTGACCCTAAGAACCTGACTGAGGAAAATCTCTAACTCTGTGGCCTGGCTTGCCATATCTAAAACAAACATCATTGCTATCTTTGCAGACACCCTTGGGGTTTTTGCCACGTCTGACAAAGAGGATTTGTTCAAGCACTGCTGACACTACCCTGAGATTTAGAGCCTGGCGCCCTATCATTGTTACTATTTTTGAACTTAGGTACTGAAGCACTGGATGAGGACGGAGCTGGAACTAAATATTTTGGATGAAATTGGGAACGGTTACCGCCTTCTAACTTAGGCTGATTAAAATTGAAGCTACTTGTTCTAGATCCCTTATTTTGCCCCCCTCTTTCTCTCTAATCTTAGCTTCTTCTATCTGCTGAACATGTACTATGAGCCTGGATATGTCCATCTCCTTAATCAACATCATTATTCTGCACTCTTTAACTACACCATCTGACACCCCATATAAGAACTTGCTCATTTTGGACCTACTGTCTGCTACTACATGGGGAGCATACCTGGCTAACTGAGTAAACTTAAGGGAATAATCTTTCATGCTCATGCTACCTTTCCTGAGATTGATGAACTATAACACCTTGGCTTCTCTTAGCTCTGAGGAAAAGAATCTGTCTAGAAATGCAGTAGCAAACTCTTCCCATTCTATGAGCTCTATATCTGTACCCCTGTCTACCTTTCACTACTTAAACCACGTATGAGCTATATCTTGTAGCTGATAAGCATCAGTAAGTCACTCCTATAATATCTGTGACTTTCTGAACCTAATCGAGGAACTCCAATGGATCCTCTTCATACTTAGATCCTGAAAATAAGGGAGGATTCATTCAGGTGAAGTCCTGAATCCTGGATACAATAGTATTGGCCACTGGGTTGTACTGCACAGTAGCTATCCATTCATTTTAAACTAATATATAATTGGCTAAAGTGGTGAACGCAGCTCTGAATTTTGCATGGGAGACATACTCGTCCAAGGGATCTGCCTGAATGGGCTGAGGTGCTGACTGGTTTCCTGTTCTTTATTCGTTGCTCTTTTTTGGAGGCATATTTTATAAACCGACGGAATATAAGAATTATACTGATATTTTAACTTGAGCTCATGCACAGTCGCACGACGTGAATACTGAAAGAAGGGAAACTTTTCCTAAACTATCTCATAGCCTCCTGTCCAAAAGTTTGGCGCACTTTACACCCATGCACAAGACTCTACTTGAAATAAATTTTAGACTCCCTTGGACTTTGTTGAACCTATCTATGATATCAAGTTTGTAATGCCCCGAGTCTGTACCCTGGATGCCACACGATACTTACGATCCCAAGTGACCATAAGCTAACTCATGAGCTGGTACTTGCTATGAGCACTGAATAATCATATGGAAATAATATGGAAAATAGGATAAAATTCTATAAGGTTCATAATTTTAAATACTGATTAAATATATCATCTGATGAAAATATCTGAAATACTGAATAGTATATGAAATAGTATAATCTAGTATGAAAAGCCTCTAACTAAACTGTTTGAATTATAGAGTTGATGGGAAAAGCCCCCAACTAACTTCAACTACCGACATATTGAAATAAAAATGTATCCTTGATAGATGAGAACTCACTACAACATCTAACACTGCTGGCTGAATTTGAATATGTGTATGTGCGGTTGAGAACCTAAGTGTTCAAACCGATTATATAAGACATCATAGCGTAAAGAGAAAGTATGCATCAGTACGTGGAATGTACTGGTATGCTATATGAGGTAAGGATGAATGTAAGGGTTCATATACATGAATAGTAACTGACTAAATAATGTAGAGTAACTGAATATGAGAACACGTAAAAAACTGAAACTGTTAAAAATACTGAGTATGCAATACTGTGCATATACGTGTATACTGAATCTGAGCTTTTACTAAAGCTGAGTATTGAGATATAATAATTGAGTAATTGATATCTGAGACTACTGATAACTGAATTACTAATAACTATCGACTGTGTCTGATAGTCCTGGTTCTGTAGAACTGAACTAAGTTCTATACTGAGACTGAGTGCTGAAATGTAAACTGTAGGAGGTAGCCATCTAACTGACATACCCCAAATAAGATAACTGGGGTCCAACCTAAAACCCAGTTGGAAGGGTGTCAGCGTCGTGCCATGGGTAAATTCAAGCTAAAGAGTTACCCTCATCTGGCAGTTATTCTAATGAGAACAGTGAAACCCTCATCTGGCAGGTTAAAACATCTCATCAACCGTCAACTGGTAGGTTTGATGTCTCAACCTATGATGTCTATGTAGTTTTGGAATACAAGGATTTCTACTAGAGATCACACACTCTACTGGCAGGTGAGCCCCCATCCTTGGGTTCACTTGGTGCTGAATCTTACTCCCAACTGAAAGACACTAAACTAAGTATTCTGAACTGGAATAATACAAAGTTTGCTGAGTTTTCCTGACTTCTATAAATGACTGAGTTCTGTAACTGACTGAGAGTTCTACTGATCATTACATGACTAAGATTCTGTAACTGACACTAGCTCTACGTACACAGCTAAATTGTTGAGTATTAAATACCCCAGGACTCGATAGCATAAAAATGAAGCATAATATACTCTTGAAATCATAATAATGTATACTTATTCATAGGTCACTCATAGAGGCATTTAACCAAACACTTGTAATGCATCTACTTATACATGAATGGGGATACATGCTATCATGTTATAGTAGAACTATTTTCTTCACTTAGGAATTCTATCAAACACATGAGGAGCTTGCTTAAGTTATACAATAATAAAAACATATAGTTATCATGGCTACATCAATCAACTTGCAAATTGAAGGGTTTATCATGAAGATCATGTAAATCAACAAATACAATGATTGATTTCATAAAAGCATGTAATTTAATCATGGACTAAAACCCAACAATAACATGAACATGAATTCAATTCAATTCAAGCATAGAAGTTCATAATTCATCAATCTTGTATTTTAAAAATGGATTTGTGGACTCTATGGGCGCAAGGAACCCACAGATGAACACCTAACATATCTTAATTTATTAGTTTCTTATAGTTCTTGGTGAATCCTTTGAGAATGCTCTTGTTTTCTTGAAGCTAGGATTTGTAGTTTTGATAGAGAATGCTTTTAATTTTGGGGATAAATTGAGTAAGTAATGACTTAAAACATTTTTAGGGATTAAATCCCACATCTGGATGTGTTAAATTCATGAGAAAAGATTGTTTTAACTCTGGACAAAAGTTTTAATTTCCGTCAAAATTTTATAAAATAGGCACCTGGCGTGATGCGGCACTGTCGCGCGTGTTTCTGGAAATTGCCAATTAGAAAAATGCATGGTGGCGCGATGCGGTGATATCGCGTTGCCACTTTGGTTGGGACCTATGAGTTTACCACGACGAGGTGGAATCGCATTGGTTCACTGGAAATGGACAATTGTAAAAATAAGTTGTGGCACAATGTGCCGGTATCGCGGTACCTCACTGGAAACTAACAATTGCCATTTTGACATACTCCGCAATGCGCTACTAGCCTAAATGATGGTGTTTAATGACTAAAACTTAAAATAGCCATAACTTATTACCCGGTAATCGAATATAGGTAAACTTTATATCGTTGGAAAGATAATTCAATTTCCTTCGCCATGGCAGGATCTGAAGTAAAAAATACTGAGTGTTTCCAAAACAAAATTATATAAGATGACTCATGAACTGAGAGTTAAGTTAATCTTGAGAAATGCGGGGTACTGCATCACATCTGTATCTGTCATCCATATTGGAATGGGAATAATCTAATAATCTGAACCTATGTTGGCTCATAGTTCTGTGTTATGAGAACATACCCAACTTAGTGCTAAATATTACTCACATTAATTTATATGTTCATTCTATTAGAAATCCACTTTAAAATCTAGTATAATGGTTTATTACGAAAACCAACTGTATATTTGCTAAGTTAAAACGTAATGAGAAATTGTAAAGTGGATTTCATATCTAACCAGAGATCGAAAGATCAAATATTTATCAAAAATAAAAAAGTAATCTAGTCATAGGGTGCCTATAGCACAATCAAACTTGAAATAGCAATATTCAATTAGGGCTTAGTAACCCATGCTTCAAATTCATGTTAAAACATCATAATGTTGATGCTTGCTAATGTAAATATTAATAATTCAACTCAAAATCTGAAATTTACGGTAATATATATGAAAATACGAAAATAGTCATGCAATTCAACTTCTAAATCACTTGAAATCTCATGATATTGCAAATAACAATAAAGGGGTATGAACCCTAATTTAAAACTCATGTTTATTCATACAAAATCATGTAAATTTATAGCTAAAAGCTAGTTTTGGGCACAAGGATGAAAGAGGATCCTTGTTCATAAACCCAACATACCTTAATTGTTGAAATTTCAAAGGAAGCTTGAACTTGAATCTCTATTTGAACTCTTGATTATCTTGATTTGGGAATCCTCAATTTTGCGTTTTCTTGGAGAAATAATGGAGGAAATTGGGTTTCTTGGAGTTTAGGTTTTGAGCTCTAGGGTTTTTCTTTGAGAGAGAATGGATGAAAATAAGCATAAAGTGCTTGGAATGAGCTTAATTCCTTGTTTATGATGAATTGGGGGCTTGGGAATTGACCACATTTCCCTTTATAAAATTTCGTCGGAACTGGGAAAAGAAGAAATTTTCAAATTTTACCACCCACCGAGATGTGTCACTATTGCAGTGGCTCACTGGAAAAAGGATGAATGGGAACTGGAAAATCAATGTGACGCGGAGCTATTGTGGTGCACTACTGAAATGCCATTTTGGCCATCACCCTGATGCACAACCATCGCAGTGAGCCACTAAAAATTGACAATTGGGAAATAGGGCTTTAACACGATGTGGGATTATCATGGAGGTTCACTGGAATCGGACAATTTCAAATTTTGCATCCACCACGATGCAATGACTGTCTAAATGCCACACTGCTTTACTAAAAACGTCATAACTTCTCAATCGAGTATCAGATTTAGGCAAAATTGGTATCGTTGAAAAATTAATTCAAACTTCTACACATTGGAGGGTATAGATCTAGAAAATTCTATATGTAAAAAAAGTTATTCATTTTTTAAGCTAGCCTTTAATATTCTAGGAGCTAAATTGATCTTAGAAAAAGTACGGGGTATTACATCCGTAGTCTCTTCACGGTTCTACTATCTCAAATAATCTCAAAGTAAGCTTTAAAGTATTGGTTCGGGGTAGAGTTTATGTCAATAACAAAGAAGGACAAAATACACTAATGGACAAGAAATAAACTAAACACATAATAAAACTAAAAAGAGAAATGTATTAAAGAAATTGATACAAAATGAAATATGAACACAAAAAACTAGATAACACAAGTGGAACTAATAATCAATGTAATCTCGCTAAATAAATTGACATATAATATTATTTACCCACAAATCAAATAAATCAACTTTAGAGTTTGGAAAGAAAGATCACCCAAAACAGACTCAAAACACCACATTCACCAAATGTATCAAGACCCAACTCAAAATCATGTTTACCCAATCAATATGAGATACTTCTAAGCATAACCCAAAAGTTTTTGAAGTAAGGAATCAACTCAAACCTTAAAATTTTGCTAAAATTCGCACAAGGAAAAATACTCAATTTTTGAATCCAAAATTTACCCCAAATTCATTCTTAGATCCAAAAAATAGAACCTAGCATAGTTTATCCATGATCAAAATAACTTAGACCCAAAAGATGGTGGTAAAATTTGCATAAGAGAGCTGAAAAACTTAGATTTTTCACTCAAGAAACTGCTGAAATTTCAGCTGAAAATGGAAGAAAATGGGGTAAAATGAACTCCAAAACAACTTTAAATGCTCCCAAATTTGATATTCAACCACTTTAATTCATTCCCAACAAAAACCAATAACACCCACTTGAAAATGTCTCCAATTTTTAGTCTAATTTTTTTTATTTTTTTCAAATTTTTCTTTTTTTTTTTTGAATTTTCAAACAATACAAGCCAAGGATTAAGAATTTTAAGAACAATTCTTTAACCTCGCTCTGATATCAATTGATGCAAAATGAGATACAAGAAAGGGATTGAATGGATAATCAAAACATAAATGGAAGATAAAGAAGAAAGAAAAAATAATTTCACAATTGAAGTAAATTAGAGACAAATATATATTTATAATTTTCTAAGATGAACAAAAAATTACATGATTGAATTCAAGGAGAAGAGAATTAAACTCATACATGAATAACCTTAACAAGAGATATTCAAGAGAGATCCATATATAGACAAAGGGATTCGACCCATAAACCTCACCAAGAGAGTTAATATAAAAATATTGTCTACCCTAAAAATATTCATCATATTTTATTTATACTACTAGGGGTAACTTAAAATAAGAAAAGACATAAACGCTCCTTAATTACATGTACATTGTACTATGATCAAAATAACCTAAAATATAATGTTTATCTTTTCTTGTATTTCTTCTTTGGCTTAGATACTCTCTTGAAACACTCTAGGCTCTTGATGTCAAGTTCAAATCTTTTAATACAATAAGTACTTCTCAAACCTGCATCAACACCTCAGGAAGAAGCACATATCGATTGGTGGATGGAGGAAGGTTATGCAAGCTCGTTGTCAACACCTTCAAACACTATATAATATAATGATGCCCAATGACTTGTAAAAGAAATTACCATTCACAGTCATCTTCGTGGAATTACCTGCCATTTATTTATTTGTATTAGGCTTCTTTCTCCTAGAAAAGGAAGCATAGGTCTTTAGTTCGAGGACATTAATTTCTCCACCTAAAAACTCTTGTAAAGCTTTCCATATCAATAAAATATTTATTAGCTAATTTCTGTCTCTTACTTTTCTTTTGTTAAAAGATGGGTTCTTTAGTCCCTTTGGTCGGAGTAATGGGATAAGGAAACACTAGGCAAGTGTTCTTGTTGTGATTTTAATGAATTTGTAAGGTTTTTCTATGTTACGAAAAAGTTATCTTGGTTCAACACAATAGTTTTCTAATATGCTTTACCTTATAAAAAATACATAAATCCATTAGTTGGTAGAGACTTATTCTCGCAATACTATTAAGGGTGCTATGTCTAGGGAGAGTCGTTAAAGCCCCAATATGTCAAAATGGGAAAATATTTTCAACCAAAATAGTAAATAATTTTCCATTTTAAGATTTGCAAAGTCAAGCCATCTTGTTAAGGGTGGATGAGTCATTGTTCCATGACAAACCATCATTTAGAGTGGACGATGCGAAGATCTAGTCGTAAGAAAGATATTGTGGTGTTGATAAAAGCTTTAATTTTGTATGGCAAGACATCTATATAGACTTTAACTACCTTTATGTTGGAAAGATTAAAAGCCTATGATTTTATAACTTGTAGATTTCATTGCCTGTGTTTATCGCCTTTCGCCTCCATTGTTTTGCATATGACTAACCTAACCCAGAAATAATGAATGTGAGGAGAGCTTTCAAAAGCTCAAGATATTTGATAACTTTATCTCCTATTCTAATATTTCCTATTAAAGGTAAAGATTTCATTATGTATTGTGATGCTTCATAGTCTAGTTTAGGTAATATTTTAATGCAAGATTAGAATGTAATTACTTGTGTTTTGAGGTAGCTGAAGCTATATGAGAAGAACTACCCAATCCAAAATTTTGAATTAACAGGAGTGGTGTTTGTTTTAAAGATATGGAGACACTATCTCTATGGGGTAAAGTGTGAGGTGTTCATGAACCACCAAAGTATGCAATATAATTTCCTCAGTGGGATCCAAATTTGAGACAAAGAAGGTAGATAGAGTTGATTAGAAGTTATGATATCTCGATTTTGTGTTATTCGGGTAAAGCCAATACGGTGATAGACACATTGAGTTAGAATCCAACAAGCATGGGAAGTTTTACATGGTTAGAGGTGTCAAGAAATCCATTGGCTAGAGAGGTACAAACTTTGACTAATGGTTTTATGAGGTTGTAAGTAACCTGCAAGGCTGTAGTGTTAGCCCATGTTGAGGCTAAATGAATATTATGGAAAGACAAGTTGATGATAAGAAGTTGAACAAACTTATGGAAAAGGTGTTACAAGGTGAGGACAAAGAGGCCATTCTTCATGAAGAGAGAGTATTGAGGATTTAGAGACCTGTATGTGTACCTAGAGTGGACAACATGATTCCTATCATCATTGTAGAGGATGACTTTCAAAGTACTTTATACATTTGGGTGCAACCAAAATGTATAGAGACTTAAGGTCGCATTATTGATGGCACAAAATGAAGCAAGACTTATGGATTTTATGACTAGATGTCAAAACTATCAATAGGTTAAATATGAGCATTGAAAACTTGGTGGTACTTTTTGAGAGAATGTCGATTTTGGAATGAAAGTGGGAAAGAATAACTGTAGACTTTGTTGTGAGTCTTTAACATGACCCAAACCAGAGCCTAGTCGTATCGGGCATCTCAAGTCCAACAACGACCAGAGACCACCCCCTTTACCCAATCCAACCAACCATTATACAATCCATGTCGGATGAATTCCGAACATATAACAAGATAGAGTAGTTAGAGATCGATGACTTTGGGATAAGTCTAAACCGAGACCAACCCAACCAAGTCATACCATCCAAACCAAAAAAATGAACCATAATATACCCAATCCACAATTCTCCATACAAAGCCTCTAAACCATATCAAAGAATATCTAGTCGGGACATGCCCCCGACCATAGCTAAACCCAATGGCAAAAAAATAGTAAACACATAAGATAAACCATAACATAAATTGGGCCTTCTAATGAATGGAAGCTCACTACTTTAGTCTGACTCAAGCAATCCCCGATTCAACAAGTCACTTAGTAGAAGATGTGATAGCATGGTTATTTCCTACATCACGAGGGGAAATAACGCCCGAAGATGGTTAGCGTGTGAACGCTAGCATGCACTAAGGAATAAGGATAAATATTCCATCAACCAATATAAATAACCATATCCAACCACATACATACATATATACCATGTAGAGAAAGGGGTAGGTTTAGCATGCATTTAAAACATTAACCTAGGTTGTGTAGCTTTACCGTCATAATCCACCCACAGGCTACATGGGTTCAATGTTACCCCCTGAATAGGACCTAGTGCGTGTACCCGCTCAAATTGTAGATACCATATGTGGTCGGGGATTCCTTTGTATCCTTCGCCCTTTATAATACATATGTACGATATATACTTTGGGATTTCCTTTGTACCACACAAGTACGTGGTCATCAATACCAATCCTTATGTCAGCAAACATGAGTTTCTAGTGTCAACCTTTTCGACTCACGCCTTCACGGCTAGATATCGCAACCCCCATTATAGCACAATTAAAACATTTAACACATAACCAAACCACCAATTCCAAGAGTCGATTATTAAGGCATGATAATGTGGTATCGCCATACCAACTATAGCTTGCAACCAATGTCATTAGCCAACACTTAGGGGATTCTCATGTACCCAAAACTCCATTATTAAAATCACTTGGGGAATTGCCATGTACCCCACAAGGTTCTCATAGATTACCCAATTAGGGGATTCTTTTGTACCCTATAAGGTTTTCAAAACCATCTTTAACCAAATCCATGGCCACCAAGGCATTTCCAAACCATTTAAAACAAACCGAACCAATTTAGGTTCCATTACTATTTCATGCAATGCAAAGGTTTCAAGAATAATCAAACTATGTAACAAAATCATTCTCATAGATATTTTAACAAACATGTTGAGGGCATATAGTTTCCAAAACCAAAACGAAGTATCAATTGACCATTCCCATGCAATAACATGTTTAAAACCATAAATATAACAACAAAACCATAAGAAAAAACATGGGAAAACACTATCCAACCAACACCCCCAACAATATTTCAAAACCCAAACATTACCACAATAGAACCATGAAAACCATCCATAAAATCATGTTTTTAGTTGAACTAACAATGAGGAAGGAGCAACATGCCTGATTTACGAAGATTCACGGAGGAATGTTGATCCTTAAGCCTCTAGATGACCATCTTGAAAAAATCCTAGCCAATCTTCTTGAGAGGTTTTTAGAGAGTGTTTTTAATCTTCTAAGTGAAGAATAGATGACCAAATAGGGTTATAAGACGTGGGGTATTAAGGGATTGGGGTGGGAAATTTCCAAAATACCCTCATCTTAAAAGTTGTATAAAGAATGCAAACGGGTATGGTTGAACCCCTCTACTCATATCCACATCATACGAGTGGTACCCTCAACTTGTAACTTGATTAGAGAGTTGGACACAATATTTTGTCCAACATATGACTCCCTTACTTAACTCTATCATCACCATACGACTAGTACCCTAAAGTAGTACCCTAGGCAGAACATCAAAGGCTAGACACTAGACAATATATGATTGGACCCTATACTTCTCATCACATCAATATACTACTCGTATGGAGTATTCTCGTACCTTGGACAAAACTGCCCAATATCACTCTAACCAACATACGACTAGGATCATAGACCCGTACCCATACCATACCTATCAAGGTGTGAGTCGTATGATGATCAGATGGTTCAAGACTCAGGAAATATTCATGGGCCAAAACCCAGGGTGTTTCAATTCTCCACCAGTTGGATTATTCATCCCCGAATGATGGAACAAGGCAGTACAAGCATGATTAAAACCCCAAATGTCTCTACTCTTACATTTAAGACAGAAAATAAAACACTAAGGAAATCACCTTTTTTACTTTTAACAAAGACATAAAAGAAAGATGATAAGAACAACACATACCTTAAGCACGAATTTCTAAAATAGGGAATAGGAACGGATACTTGGACTTCATATCCTCTTCAGCTACCCCTATATCCTCTTCCTCCATAACCAATGCATCTAATAACTCTTAAACATGTCCATACTTTCTACCAAGCTTTCAACTATGAAGACAATACTCCTCCATCTCAACCTTCCTTCCTGCGACCACATAACTATGAGGGCCTGAGTATAGATGCATATCCATCCCATGTTAAAGACTAACTTGGTGTTAAAGGTGCTAGTGAAAGCCATAGGACCCTATACTTTACACCACTCAGATAATACTACCCCGTCTATCACTATAATCAAAAAATAGGTCTTGATCAAGGAGCTATAGCTGCTTAACACAAAGGTTGGGTATTTATGAATCACCATGCTCCAACCTATTTCTACTACACCCACTTTATGGATCTCTCCACCAAATCTAAAACCCTCAACCTTTATCACAAAGGCTTTCACTACACCTTCCCTCCACAACTAGCTTATAGGAAAACATTCCTCTCATTTATCCATCTACACTTATAATCTTAGCTCTAGTAGTCACCCCTAAAATTTTCACCACCAAGGACATCTACTCCCTCATCCAAAACATTACTATGCCTCCATAACCACTACCACCCTAACATCAAAAAGGTCATTAAGGAACTAAAGTACGAGGACTACTCATTCTACTGAAGGAGACACCTGCGAAATAAAACACGACACAATAGGCATGAGGTACTTCATAGCAACCACCTAGGTTATAAATGACGGTTTATTCTGACATAAACACACCATATCCCAGGTCATTAGGACAAGGCACCGAGAGAAACATGACTACATATATCATGGGTAATATAAAGTAAAGCCAAAATTCATATTCAGAGGACCAGATAAGGATTTCTGCTTGAAACTACTATTTCTTGGATCTAGGCAAAATGTGAGACATGAATATATGGATCATGAATGTAATGACATAGAGCTTGAACACTCGAAAGCTCAAATTTTTGAGAACCATTATTGCCTTTTGTTCTAGGTGTAGAGTACGGACATATCCTGCATACTAAATGTGAACCTTAAGCATAAGCATTATTAGAATTCGTGAAACACTAGTAGAGTTCCCTCTTAACCGAAATAGGAGGGAATCACTAGAATAGGTGTAAATTCACCCCGACTTTACCTCGAATTCCACCTCTAGGAGAAAATTAAAAATTAGCCCCCGATCTCTATCTTACTACACCTATAAGCATAATACTCTGCCCTAGGGGGTATCACCATGGACATGCACCAAGGACACTTGTCTCTCTTGTACTTAAAATCTCATCTATCCAGATACTACCTAGAGTTCAGCATAGTCTTACAAACTCTATGCCCTAGCCCATTCAATGACTTATCCCTCAATCCATCAGTTCAACCTGGACCTCCGGCCTTTATGTTACAACTTTCCAACTCATATATCTCCCGAGTTATTAACCATATCTCTTCCGCAGACCCCACCAAGCCTACCAATCTACCCCCATAAATTTTGTATTTTAATCCCTGAGCTAATATACTTCTTACACCCAAATTAACATCTAAGTTTCAAAATTTGTGTCTATCCACCATCATGCACTACTAACAGAGTACCCTAATAAAAATATATAAAAATATATTTATAGTCCACCCCACGAGGAGGTCACACCAAACTTCTTATTCATCCATCGAATATAGTCCACCTCATTAGAAGGTCACTCTAAATTCCTTATTCACCCATTGATAACCTATACATACCCAGAGGAAACCATCTCTTCTTATGTACAAAAAAATATAAGCACCTCAGGGAGAAGCACTGGGGAAGACAAAACCTTATCAAAAGGATACTTTGACTATTTCTTAAACTCATTCAACTCAATTTGATTCATTCTATAAAGAGGGAACAAAAATAGGATGAGTGTCCAGAAAAAGAACAATCCCAAACTCAATCTCCATATTAGGACACCAGGAAGGTCATTAGGAAAAGCCTTAGGAAATTCATTCACACGAGAACAGAATGTAACCAAGGACCTTTTAGGTTAGAATATTTAACTCAGATCAAATGGTAAAGACACCCATTATAATATAATTCCTGGCCTCTAAGATAAGACATAAACCTCCCCTTAAGAGCTAGGGAACCACCCTCCCACTCTATAACTAACTCATTAGGGATTTTAAAGATGACCTTATGGGTTCAACCATCTAGAAATGCATAGCACGAGTGCAACTAATCCATTCCCAACATGACATCAAGATCACCCATGACTAATTCAAATAAATCCACCCAAGTCTTCTGATCACCCACAGACACCACACAACCCCTGTAGACTCTTCGAGTTGCCATAGAGTTACCCATCAGGGTAGAAATAAAACAAGGGTTTGAAATACACTTGGGACCAAAACCAAAATACACAGCCATAAATGGGGTCACATAAGAGAGAGTGGACCCCAGATTAAGTAAATAGTACATATCATAAGAAAAGAGCTTTCAACATACCAGTAGCGACATCAAAAGATGTGTCAAATTCCTGAAGGATGGTAAGATCATAGAGATGGTCTCGGTCAATTCTGAAGCCAAAAGTCTCACCCCTCAGTACAGGATATAGAGATATAGAAATTGATATCCTATTTTCCCCTCTGGCAATTCTTGTGGGACACTCCCACTGCATGTGACCTAACAGACCACAACTAAAACACTTATTCCTTACTTTATAGCAATAACTATAATACAATAGACTACAAAACTAGCAGGTAGGATAGGGTGGGGCTGACCGAGCTCCACCAGCCCAAAAATGATATTCACTAGAAGATTAAGGATAAGGGACACTGACAACCACATGGGAACTCTTCGGATTCCCTTTATCAGACCACTAGCCACTACCTCTACTACTATTTCTCTAACCCCTCCCCTAGCCTAAATATTTAGACTTTTTGCCCTGCCTGTTTCTCGACCACTTCTTATTATTTATTACACGAATAGGAATAAACTGGCATAATAGAGATGCCACAATCTGGGTTAACAAATCAAATATCAATACTGGATATTGCTAATATCTCCTTGAGGTGACTAAGTATGAGTGTCACCCATTCGAGTAGGGTTAGTAGAGACCGGTGGAACACCATAAGGAAATCAAAAATGGCAATCCTTGATTGGGTCTATACCCTATGAGTTAGAAGAGATCCATCCATGTCTTCTTCAAGTAGGACTGGTGAGTTTCCATGAGCTTCAGATCATCGAAAGGGCATAATATGAATGGTGAACAAAAGAAGATTTAGGGGAGAGTTCAAGATCTTAGACTTTATAGCTCAAAAATAGAACAACAAGAAAGTGAAACATTCCTACATACCTTATAGCATCTCTCTTATAAGTATGGCATGCTACAAACCCTTAAAAGAGACTCTACTCAACACGACTTTATGGACTCCCAAGTGACCATGGACGTAGGGCTCTGATACAAATTTGACACGACCCAAACAAGGGCTTAGTCGTGTTGGGAATCTCAACTCCAACAAGTACCATATACCCACCCCTATACTAAATCTAACAACCTAACATACAACTCGTGTCGAATGAATTCCAAACAAATAACAAGATAGAGTATTTAGAGATTGATAAATTTAGGATGAGCCTTAAATCAAGACCAACCTAACCAAGTTATATTGTCCAAACCAAACAAACCATAATATACCCAAGTCTACAGTTGTCCATACAAAACCTCTAAACCATGTCAAAAAATATCTAGTTAGGTTATGCCCCTGACCATAGCCAAAAACTAATGTCAAAGGAATAGTAAATGCAGAAGATAAACCATAACATGAAATGGTCCTTCTGAACAATAGAAGCTCACCACTTCAGTCTAACTTAAGTTGTCCTCGATTCACCAAGTCAATGAGCAGGAGATATGATAGTATGGCAGGTTCCTGCATTGCATAGGGATATAACGCTTGAAGATAATTAGTATATGAATGCTAGCATGTACTCAGGAATAAGGATAAAATAATGCCATTATTTTTAAACCAAAGTAAATAACCATATGGAACCATATACATACATATATACCATATTGGGAAAGAGTATTGGGTTTAGCATACATTTAAGACATTAAGTTGGATTAGAGGTGTGGAGACAAACTCTTGAGTCTAAAGGGTTCAGGTTGAGCAGAAGCAAGACAGAGTATTTGGAATACAAGTTTAATGACGTGAGGTTGGAGGACGAGGTGGTCGTGAAGCTGGATTCGTAGGAGGTATGTAAGAGGGATAGTTTCAAGTATCTCGGGTCCGTGATATAGGGTAACGGTGAGATTGACAAGGATGTCTCGCACCATATCGGGGCGGGATGGTTGAAGTGGAAGCTCGCGTCGGGGGTGTTGTATGATAAGAAGGTGCCGCCCAAGCTTAAAGGCAAATTCTACAGGATGGTAGTCCGGCCGGCCATGTTGTATGGAGCGGAGTGTTGGCCAGTTAAGAACTCCCACATCCAAAAAATGAAGGTGGCGGAAATGCGGATGTTGCGCTGGATGTGTGGGATGACTCGAGGGGATAGAGTTAGGAGTGAGACTATCAGGGAGAAGGTTGGTGTGGCTCCAGTGGAGTGCAAGATGCGGGAAGTCCGATTGAGTTGGTTTGGACACGTGAAGAGGAGGGACACGGATGCCCCGGTTCGTAGGTGTGAGAGGCTAGCGTTGGATGGTTTTAGGCGGGGTAGGGGGAGGCCGAAGAAGTACTGGGGTGAGGTGATTAGGTGGGATATGGAGCAGCTACAACTCACCGAGGACATGACCCTAGATAGGAAGGTCTGGAGGGCGCGAATAAGGGCATAAAATTAGGGTCAGTTTGGGGCGTTAGGGTAGGGAAGTATTTGGTGGGGGTTTTATTCCTGTTATTCTTCCTATTCTTATTTTTATTCCTATTTTCTATTCTTCTTCTTGTTATGCTTTCGATGTTCCATGTTTTATTACGAATCTGGGTGCTTTACGATGTTTCCTACTACTTATGGGTGCCGTATTTACGTTATGAAATCCTGTTCTGTGCGTTACTTTATATTTGTGTGGTGTGTGGTGTCTCGTGTCTTGATCCGGGGGTCTATCGGAAACAGCCTTTCTACTTCTTCAGAGGTAGAGGTATGGACTGCATATATCTTACCCCTACAGACCCCACTAGGTGGGAATACACTGGGTTTGTTGTTGTTGTTGTTACTATATAATCCACCCATGGGATATATGGGTCAAGTGTTACCACCTTAACAGGCCCTAGTGTGTATAGCCGCACGAACTTGAGATACCATAGGTGGTCAGGGATTCTCTTATACCCGTCGCCCTTTATGATATATATGTATGAGTATATACTTGGGGATTCCCTTGTAAACCACAAGTACGTGGTTATCAAGGCCAATCATCATGTCAATAAACATGAGTTTCTAGTGTTAACCTTTCAGACTCACACCTTCATGGCGAGATATCAGAACCCCCATTATTTCCCAATTAAAGCATTTAACACATAACCAAACCACCAATTCTAAGTGTCGATTATTAAGGCATTGCAATATGTTACCATGATACCAACTATAGCTTGCAAGCAATGTCATTAGCAAACATTTATGGGATTCCCATGTACCTAAAACTTCATTATTAAAATCACTTAGGGGATTGCCGTGTACCCCACAAGGTTTTCATAGATTACTCACTTAGCATATTTTATTGTACCCCATAAGGTTTTCAAAATCATCTTTAACCAAAGCTATGGACACCAAGTCCTTTCCAAACCATTTAGAACCAACCAAACCAATTTTAGTTCCATTACCATATCATGCAATGCAAAGTTTTCAAGAATAATCAAACTATGAGACAAAATCATTCTCATAGGCATGTTAACAAACATTTTGAGGGTATATAGTTTCCAAAAACAAAACCAAGTATTATTTGACCATTCACATGCAATCACATGTTCAAGAACCTAAATATGAAATCAAAATCATAAGATAAAATATGGGAAAACATTATCTAACTAAGAACAACCAAAAACCCCAACATATATTTAAAAATCCAAACATTACCACAATAATACCATAAAACTCATCTATTAAATCATGCTTTTATTTGAACTAACAATGAGGTAGGAGTAACATCCCTGAGTTATAAAGATTCATAGAGGGATTTTAATACTTAAACCTCTATATGACCACCTTGAAGAAACCCTAGCCAATCTTCTTGAGATATTTTAGAAAGTGTTTA
Source organism: Capsicum baccatum var. pendulum (assembly GCA_030864225.1). Classification (NCBI taxonomy): domain Eukaryota; kingdom Viridiplantae; phylum Streptophyta; class Magnoliopsida; order Solanales; family Solanaceae; genus Capsicum; species Capsicum baccatum. The sequence goes on along the minus strand of CM061557.1, from coordinate 168,742,972 downwards.
AAGAGTATTTTTAATCTTATAAGTAAAGAATGAATGACCAAATAGGGTTATAAGACGTGGGTTCTTAAGGTATTGGAGTGGGAAATGTACAAAACACCCTCATCTTAAAAGTTGTAGAAAGAATGCAGGTAGGTACAGTTGAACCCCTTAACTTATATCCACATCATACGAGTGTACCCTTAATTAATCACTTCATCAAAAAGTTGGACACCATATTTTGTCCAACAAATGATTCCCTTACCTAACTCTTATCATCACCATATGAGTAGTACCCTAAAGTCGTACCCTAGGCAGAACATCAAAGGCTAGACACTAGAAATATAAGATTGGACCTTATACTTCTAATCATATCAATGTATCACTCGTATGGAATCTTCTCATACCTTGGACAGAACTTGGTCAATATCACTCTGACCAATATACGACTAGGTTCCTAGACCCATACCCCCACCATACAAGTTAAGGTGTAAGTCTATGATGATCAAAAGGTTCAACACCCAGGAAATTTCAAGGGCCAAATCCCAAGGTGTATCAGTCTTCCGAATATCCGAAGAAAATATGACTCTATTTTAGAAATCATCAATTAACTGACCAAGTTTCACACTTTTTTTTTGTAAGGGTGGACTATATTTTTCTAAGTTTGCTAAGATCTATGTGAAAGATATTGTGAGACATCATAGATTAACTATTTCCATTGTGTTTTATAGGGGTACATAATTTACCTCCAACTTTTGGGAGAAATTCCAAGCAGAGTTGGGCACTAAGTTGGACCTAAGGATACCCTTTAATAAGTGGATTAATGGGTTGTCAAAATAGATTATCTAGGTACTTAAGGATATGCTACGATCTTGTATAATGGATTTTGGTAGTCAATAGGACAAATTATTGCCTTTGGGTTAATTTGCATACAATAATAGTACCATGCAAGCGTTGACATGGCTTCTTTTGAAGCTTTATATAAAAGAAGATGCAAATTTCCAATTAGGTGGTTTGATGCTTTCAAGGTTAGACCTTGAGGAATGGACATGTTACAGGAGTCAAAAAAAAAGTAAGGTTCATCTAAGATAAATTGGTAGCAACTTAGACAGCAATAAAAAGAGTACGTAGTTAATAAGTTAAGACATGTGCAATTTGAGAAAAGTGAGAAAGTTTTACAGAAAGTCTATAAAGGGTGTAATGTGGTTTGGTAAGAAAGGAATTTGAGTATGAGGTACATCAGACCATTTGAGATACTGATTGGGGTATTGTAAGTTGAGTATAGGTTGGATCTACCTCCTAGCTTATTATGAGTTTATTTTATTTCCATGTATCAAAGCTAAAAAAGTATCATGAAGAGAGAAACTACAGTATTGATAAGATTCAAAGTTGTTCATGAAGGATCTCTCTTTAGAGAATGATATAATTTTTATTTTTGATTGAGATTTAAGAAAGTTGAGGACTATGACCATTCTATCTGTGAAGGTCTAGTGGAGAAAGGGGAGGCCTCTAGGAGACTGAAATGGATATGCACAAATGCTATCCTCACTTGTTCATTGAATTAGGTAATCTTTTATTTTTCCTTTATCTCATTTTGATTAGTTATTGTTAAGAGGTGAATGATGGAAAAATTAGTATCTAACATAACAACCAAAAATTTCATTACACTTAATTAAAGAGTAAAACCTTCGATTAAGTCTTCCCTAGACCAAAGTTGTGGAATTCAAGGCTAGCTTAGTTTTAAGCGTATTTTGAGTATAGTGTGTTCTAGTAAAATTTGGTACTTTTTAAAGGGTTGGTTGGTGATTTTTAGTGTGTATTGTGTTAGAGGTAAGTTTAGTAAGTCATAGAAACTTTCAATATGAAAATTGATTAGTAAAACTCTAGCTATAGCAATTACCATAAAAGGAATAGTTTGAATGTCAAAAATTGAGAAACATGTTGTGAAATATCAAGAGATGGGAATGGACCCTATGCTACCGGATTGGTCTCAATGCAGCAACAAGAGTGCCATTGTAGTGACATTGCTGTAGGTACAACCGTATCATCTCAACGACAAACTGTTTTAGCCTAGGAGTTTTTGTAGAGACACATCTATCGCTATAGTGACAAAAATTCAAAAAATAGTTTAAGTTAGAAAAATAGTATTTTCATTTCCATTATTTTAAAAACTCATTCTAGGTCCAGGCTAAGGCAATTTTGCACCAAATTAGGGGTTTTCTTTCTTTAAAGTAAGGTTCTTTACTCTTAAAACTTGAAGTCACTCCCTTAGATTCTTATGGTTACAAAAATTATTGACTTAGTTTAAATTAATATTTTATCCCTAAGTTCATGAATTCATGGAAATTGGTATGGATAATGGTATTTTAGTTGTTATTAATCCTAGGGTTTTGGAGAAAACTTCTTATGGTAGAATTCTTCATTTTAAATTTTAATTATGGAGAATTCAAAGTTATTAAAGGGTAAAAACCCCTAGAATGATGAACAAGGTCAAGTTCTTAGTTTGAAATTGATGAGTGATCTTAGGTGTATTTATACTCATAAATGTCATTATCTATGTACATTTAGCCTAGTTTTGAGGACTTATTGATGTGATTAATGATTTATTAAGGTGTAATTATGTATTTATATGTTGCAGAACATGTTTATAGTTTTTAAGATGCATTTGAAACAAGTTAAGAATCAAAATGATCAAATATAGATTATACGAGAAAACTAGTTGTGCTAGCTTGAGCTATGCTTGTTCTAGTGTATTTTGATGAGCTCTATTGTTTTCTATGAACTAATTCTTGTTACATGATATTATAGGATACCATTAAAGGTGTTATAAACAATGTTGGGAGGAAAAACAAGCTTAAATAGAGTTGGAAAGGCATATACAAAGTGTCAAACTTAAGACAAGTGGAAGGATTACACTACAAAGGAAAATTGGAATTTGAAACATAAGAGTGTGCCACGATCACTAAGGTCTACAATTAGAACGTGGCATGCCCTTGGAAAAAAGTGAATGACACATTTCAAGGATGGTGCATGTTTATAGTATGGCACACCCACTAACCTCTGTGATAGGGGCATGCCACGCCCATATGTATTTTCATGCAAAACTCATTCTACACTATAAACTGGACACTTAGCTTCTATTCTAAACACCATGGACAACTTTGGGATAGAGAAAACACGCGAGGGAGGCTCCAAATAGGGTTTTTTTTCCTTATTTTATTTCTCTTATAACTTTTACTTATGATTCCATTATTGTGATTCTTTGTAATATTATGAGTGTATAAACACCCTCATTCAAGGCTTAAGGCAACAGACATGATTACTTAGCATTCAGTTAAGTTGGTTTTAAGTTGATTATCATATTTGGTCATTCATATGTTCTTTTTATTTCTATTCTATTGACTTGTGACCTTTAGAATACACTTGTATTTCTATTATAAGCATGGAAGAAGGAACATTACATTAGATCATGGAAAATATGGAATGGGTTCTTGTCTTTTAAAAGAACTAAAGATATGATTCACTTTTAGGATATGAATATACCTAATTATACCTATTTAGTTCAACTACAGGATGACATACAAATGCATTTGAATTAATTCTCACATTCCCTCTCAATGATGTAGTTGTAGGGATAATTTAAATAGATTATTAGAGGCTCATAAGATCATAATCATGTTATTAACCCTGTGAATAAACAAGTAAGATAGTTAACTTGACCAATGAGATTTTATAGCTTTGTAAGATAGTTCAAATTGCCTTTACCCTAGATTTCTCCTTATCATTGTTTCAAACACTTTATATTCTCATATTGTTTATTATTACTTTTAAATTTTCAAATCTCAAACTCGCTTTGGTTTCAACTACACTTATTTAATCTCATTACTAACACTAGAATTGATTTGTTTTCTAAACACCAAGTCCTTGTGGGATTGATATTTGGCTCAAAAAGGCTATTTTATTACTTGCATGACAATGTACACTTAACATATTAAGCCTAAAATTGAGATCCTAAAAACGTAAGCGCAAACAAAGTTGCATACCTTGAGAGTAAAAGAATAAGAAGATAGGATCTGAGTAGGAGGAAGAGGATGAAAGAATATAATTGAGAGTTGTGATGTAAGTCCTGTTGTAATAATAAATTAGGTATTGCTTGAGAGGTAACCTAAGTTAAGGTAGGTATTTTATTTTCTTTTTTTCCTTTAGTATTGATCACACTAACCTATACCATTGCGTTGGTGTAGGACGATCATTGTCAATATAATAACCCAACTTGAGTCGAGGTCGAATCCACGAGGAGTGTAACTAATTTTCAAATACAATGGATGTTGAAAGTGTCTAAGTATTTACCCGTAATGTAAACATAAAGTAAGATAGATTAAAATTAGCGGATATGGTTTGGAATGTTGTTTAAATAAAATCTACTCGCACTACCAATTTAGAGAAACAGTTGTAGATAAAATTCCAATAGGATAATAGTCTTGGGATTGTTCTTTCTTAGGATAAAATAGTGTATGGGTACATGAGAATCAAATTCAAATGCTAGTTAATGACTATATGGGTAGGCTAGGTTAGGGGTTTTGATGTTAATATTTCAACCGAACACAAGAATAGCACCCATGGATCCTTTCAAATACCTCATCAGTGTGGAAATAAATCATCCCAAAACCTCAATTGGGCATCCCTATTTCTATGATGATACCCAAGACATAGAAAATTCTCAATCCATCGTTATTTCTAAGATAATGTAAGGAAATAAGCTAACATCTAAATTACTATTCATAAATACTTGTCACTGATATCCCTCTTTCAAGGTTAATATGGGATCTAAAAAAATACCCATATCACTCTTTCAAGGATGATGTGGGATTTTGGAAAGTTGAGGCTTTCACCTATAAATTCCAATTTAACAAGCAAGTGTTAGTGAAATTCAATATCATTAACCAAGAATTTACACTAATAATCAAGACCCACACACATTTTCACCCTATTTCAATATATTCCTAAGATAGAGATTTAGCTACTCATGAAGTTTGAGAAAACAAAATACCCAAATAGACATTTAAATCATCCATTAAAGAGGAAGGGCAAGAATATTCTCAAATTCAACTTCAATTACAACTAAAATCACTTGGAAAATTAACTACAATAGTCTTTCCCAATTTAGTAGGATTTTCTCCACACCAAAAATTGAATTCTAGTTGGAAGATATCTCTAAAGTGAAAGGGTTTTCCTTTCTGAGAATTGAAACTAGCTATGGGAACTTATGAATCTGCCCCTGGACTGTTTTCCGTTCTATCAATATCGATATAGCTTGGTTACAATCGTTGCACCTGTAATCGCGGTGAACCTATCGTGATTGTAAACTTTGACTGATTTGGATTGGTCGCGATCGCAATGTTCAGACCAAGATCGAGGTAGCTGAGGGTCATTCCTTGATCCGTATTTTCCATCTTTTGCACTAACTTTTCTCTTTTTGTTCTCTTTTCAGCTCACTTCACTTATTTTTATCCATTTATATGTAAACCTGTACACCATGGGAATTAGTGCACTAAAATGGAAAATTTGCCTCAGTTACACTATTTATTCATAGTAGTGTGCACAAATTTGAATATAAATGATAGGTAAATTTACCACTCATCAAGTATCAACAAATTTTTTTTGTTTGAGTCACGGTTTAAAGAAAGTTTGTGTATCAGAGATCTAAGCTAAGGAGCATGGAAAAGACTAAGTATAGGGTCTATCAAACCCTCTTGATGATCATGATACTATTAAGATAGGCCTATAGGCCTCAAGGAGTATTCGATCCTTACTTTTTATTTATACTTAAGGGAAAAGGAGTAATTTTAAGTGTGGGGTAGGGAATCTTCCGATGGTTTAGGTGAAGTATTTTTGTAGGATTTTTATTTTTATTTATTATGTAGTTTGTGACTGAATTTAAAAAATTACAAAAGGATTTTCTTTTTATTTATTTTTAGATTTTTTGGTGTTTGTTTAGTAGAAGCATACTTCACCCACCCCTTTGTTTTTCTTTTTGGTTCTTTTTTAAGGGATACACCTTTGAATCTAGTATCCCTTTTCTATTTTAAGAATAATTTTTAAATTTTTTATTTGGAATAAATGAGATGTTCTTGTTATGTTCTATGTATTATTACAGGATATAAGTAGGTTTTGAATGCAAAAGCATGTAGAATGAGTTGAATGACTATTTTGAGACACTTAGGCTCACTTATATAACCCTGGAGTGATGTTGACTTAATTTTTAATTCTTACTATTTCTTATACGAGAGCCTATAGAGATCCTATGTGATTTGAAAATGTGTCATGTGTGAGTGAGGATTTTGTTACATTCCTTATTGAATATTTATGCCATATGTGAGTGAGGATTTTGTTACATTCCTTATTGCATATTTATGTCGAAAACTTGCCTAGTGTATGTGCAAACCAAAATAAAGAAAGTTTGATTTAGGAGAGGACATAGGCAATTCTTTGATAATTATGTTTTATATCCTCTTTATCTACCCTTATTGCATGATCTTGGATAGCTCCATTGAGCCTTTATCTTATTCTGTGATAGCCTTAGGTATAGCTTATTAATATTCTTTTGATTAACCCTACTTTGATCAAAAGTTCCTAAGCTTTAGTTAAAAATTGAGATGTTAAGGAGTGTAGAATTGAAGAAGAAGAAGAAGAAGAAAAAAAAGTGAAAATGAAGCCCCAAGAAAATAGCTATTGGTGTTGAAAATATTTATGTGTTATGGTTGAGAGTAATGTATGAAAAGAAAAATTAGTCATAAGTGAATCATGTGTTGATACAAAACACTCCATCCTTAATAAATGTGAATTAACTTAAAGAGATGGGGGAAAACAAAAGAGATGTAGGAAGATAAAATTGGTAAATAATTTGGTTGGTTAGAGAGAAGTCTAATGCAATGTTTGATGTATTACAGTGCTTCAGAAAGATAGACACTATTACTATCCAAAATAGATCCTACTCGTCCATTAGCCTACATTACAACCCTTAAGTCCTACTTGATCTTGAGCCTCAATATTCTGTTATTAGTGGAGTACTACACTAAGGTCAAGCTTATAGTTCATCTTGTGTGACATGTGAATTCTTTTTGAGAATGAGAAAAATTTGATTCTTATACCCATTCTTGTGACGAATTATATATTTGTGAGTAAATATGGATGACTCTCTTATGGTGAGAAAACATGTTTGATGATGGTTAGGTGATTTGTATGTTTAATTTGTTGAGTAATATACATGAGTTTGCTAGCTTGGTAGAGTCAATTCTTGAGGTTTGTATGTTTTGAGTTAGTATTCATGAGTTTTTAATTATAATACGACATGCTTAATGTGGAAATTTCTATTCATGTAGTCGTTATAGATTTATCTTAAGTATCTTAGTTGTAGTAGTAATTTTAGAGTTTTTGTTAGATGGTGCTAGCCTTTAGAATTCACTTATATTTCAATTGTGATCTCGGAAGGAGGAATATTAGATTTGATCGTGGAACATATGGAGTGGGTTCTTATCTTGTAAATTAATTAAATATAAGATTCACGATTCGGATAGAAATGTACCTAATTTTCCCTATTTGGTTTAAATACGAGATGACATCCAAATGTGTTTGAATTAGTTCTCACATACTCGCTCATGATAAGTTGTAGGGCTAATTTAAATTGATGATTGGAGGCTTAGAAGACCATAATTATATTATTAAACCCGTGAATCAACAATCAAGATAGTTAAATTTATCAACGAGGTTGTATAGTTTTGTAGGATTGCTCAAATTGCCTTGACCCTAAATTGTTTTTAATACTTGGTGCAAACACTTAATTTTTTAATTACTATTAATTGTTACATTTAAATTTTCAAATCTCAAAATCTCTTTGGTTATAATTCAAATTTATTTAATCTTATTGATAACACTAGAATAGGTTTCCTTTCTAAATGTCATGTGCTTGTGGGATTGATATTCGGTTCAAATGGGCCATTTTTTACTTACAAGACCACGTACACTTGTGTGTGCGCTAGTCCCCAATAAAGAGTTTAGTTTTATAATGCTTCAAGGTATAGAATGTCATGCTAAAACTCGTGTATTTATTTTTTATTTATTATGAAGGGTCAAAAATCTAAAGAAAGGGCAATATTGTGATCAAGTAGTATTTTGGACAAAAAATTGAGTTAGGTTATGGTTTACTGGTAGTTCAGACTTTATTTGACTTTGTGCTTATATGTAAGATGAATGTTTGTGATAAGTCTTCTGGCATTACTTCTGATGTTTGTCCTCTGCAGGTCATACATAAGGGTCCTTATTGAACCTAGTATATTATACATCTTGAATACATGCAATCATTATTACATTTTCATATATATTGACATGACTATTGTTGATTGAATCTACCAAAATATAAATAATGTGTTGGTATGACTTTAGTATTGATATATATATATATATATGAAAAGACTAGTTGTGATTTTGTGAGCGGAAGTGGTTATGGTTGTATTTGACTATCAGCTAATTCTAAGTTGTGTCTTTCTGGATTCTTACTTGCATTTGACTTACTTATTAATAAGGTGTTGGGTTAAGTCAGTCGATGATGCCTACTTAGTTGTTGTACTAATACTACCTGGACTCTTCTATTTATGAGTACAGATCATATATCAAAATTTGGGGTGAGACCATGGCTCTAGTTTGTGACTCCAAAATTGATTCAAGGGTGACCATTATATCATCTTTACTTTATTTGTGTTCTTTGTTTTGGGACAATGACGTTCTTTTTATTTAATGTTTTGGATAATGTTTTAGACTTGGATTTGGTTACTTTAAACGTGTATAACTTTATATATACATAGAATTTTACAGTTCAAGACCAGCCAAATTTTAGATAATTGAATTAGCTTACCAACGATACCAATTTTGCCTAAATCCGATACCCAAGCAAAAAGTTATGGTATTTTCTGTGTGAGGCAGTAAGCCGACACGAACGCGACATGTTGGCCTCTGCATTACGGAACTGTTTCACATGCTAATTCAGTTCTTAAAGGATCTAGGGGCACTTTGGTCACTTTCCCTCACCCAAATCTGCCCATAACACTTAATTTCAGTCCCCAAAAGCAATATACAATAAATTATTCATCTTTTCTCTCAAAGAAAAACCCTAGCTTCCTTAAGAACACCAAGAACTTCATCAATTTTTCATCAAGAAAAGCAAGAACTAAAGATTTCTAATCCCAGAATGCTTTCAAGATTGTGTTTCTCCTCCAAGATTAAAGCTTTAAGGTATGTGGGAGTTCATCCATGGGTCCTATTTCATCCATGGAGCCTAAAAACTCTTTTCTTTTAATTAAAGAATGAATTTTCCATTATTATGGTATTATGTATTTTCAAGAAAGATTGAATTTCATATTTTCATGGTGGTTTTAATTCAAATCATCCCATCTGTGATTCCATGCAAGATTTTAAATTCCTCATGCTATGAATTTGAATTTCCCATGTTTTATTCAATTAAATTCCATGATGGAACCTAAAGTCAAGATGTTTAGCAATATTCCCATGTTTTAAATTCATGCCTTCCATATGTTTGATGAAATTCTCATATCATATGAAGTCAATTTCAAGATGAATCCCCAAGCTATGAACGTTTCCATGTAACTCTATTGTTCCCTCGTGTTTAAGATATTTTTACGTTCAAGCTATGAACTTTACATATTTTGATGAAATGCCCATGTCCTATTTCAAGTGAATTACATGTGAATTCCCTAATTCATGATCTTAGTCATGTAATCATACTATGCTCCCATGTTTAATATATTCCCATGTTCAAGTTCATAATCATGACATATTATCATGGGTCCCAATCATGTACAAGTTCATGTCTCTCAAGTGTTTGCCAAAATGTCTAAATGAAAGTGTTGTTAACAAGCTACTATTGTTATGCTATTATTATCATGTCATTTTGTACTTTCAATGCTATAGAGTCCTGGGGGTATCTAATATCCAATAATCTAGCAGTTTACCTAGATTTATAGTAGTTTTAGAATAGTCTCAGAGATGACATATATAGTAGTACTCAGTCAATTATAGAACTCAGTATATTCAGTCAGCTAACAGAATTCAGTGTACTCAGTCAGTTAATAGAACTCAGAGAACTCAGCTCAGTTCAGTTTGATAGCACGATCAGTAACAGTTCAGTCAAGCCTAGTACAATCTAGAAATCAGTTCAATGTGTATTTCAGTTGGGAGTAGGAATCAGCACTGAGCGAACCCAGGGATATGGGTATTTCTGTCTGTAAAAGGCTTGACCCTTAGTAGCAATCCTTGCATTACAGAACTACATAGCCAGCAGAGGTTGAGATGTCTTCCTGCCAGTCTAGGGTTGATATATCTTGTACGAGTTTTCCTGCTTGTGAGGGTTGATGAAAGGGCTTTCTATCAAAGAGGGTTAACTCATAGCCATTATTAGTATCCCTTTTCAAGGTGCTGACACCCTTCCAACTGGGGTTACAGGTTTGACCTAAACTTAGTTCAGATTGGGGCATGTCAGTTAGATGAACACTTCCACAGTTACAGTTTCAACTCTAGACTCAGTATGAAACTCAGTACAATTCTACAAAATCAGGACTGTTAGAAACAGTTACCTAACTTAGTATAGAACTCAGTTTAGTTCTACAGAATTAGGACTATTAGAAATAGTCACCCAGTTATCAGTAATCGCAGCTATCAGTTACTTAGTTTTCAGAACTCAATATTCAGTCCCAGTATGAGTCTTAGTTATAGTTTTAGTTACCATCTTAGTTACAGTTATAGACTAAGTCACAGTCTCAGTCCAGTAATTAGATCAGTAACTTAGTTCAGTTTCAGGTTCTCTTGACCATAGTGTATAGTTATTAGTTATTTAGTTATCAATATTTCAGTACCTTAGTTTACAGACTATTTTAGAATTATGTTATACACTTGATCTTGCATTCTCAGATAATACAGCTTTCATAAATTCATGCTCAGTTATCTCATGTTACTCAGTCAGTCCCTTTCTCATATACATAATACTCTACAATTTCAGTCCAGTTATTCAAACTAACTACAGTTCAGTCTTACATGCCCAGTATTCAGCTATCAGTCATTCAGTTAATCAAATAAGTTAGATATTTATGCATTCGTGCTCAGTGTGATTGTATATTCAGATCCTCAATCTATGTCATCTCCATCATGTAGTTTCAGACCCAGTATTCATACAGTATCCATGTTTTATCATATCCCAGCTTTAGTTATACTTATATCATTAAATAAAGTTTTACAAAAACTAAGTGAAGAGATTCACCATCTTATCAGAGAATATTTGTCACTCATGCTTTGAGATATTTCAATTTTTAATTTATTCTAGCCTATTGGTGAGTCTACTTACACTTAGCATGCTTGTTTTATGATTACGTATGAAATTAGTTTTACTTATTGCATTCACCCCTGCTTACTCAGTACATTCCAGAAGTGCTAATCCATATAAACATTTGTGTGGTTACATTATTTCATAATGTATGTACCATTTGTAGCCCATACATCACGATCAGACAGTTGTAGATTCCAGCCAATGGGTGATGAGTTCTCCAACTTCAGGAACTCCAGACAGTTTTAGTTCATGTATAGTTCATTTACTTTCATGCGTATTTATTAGTGGTAGTTGGAGGTATGTCCCATCTATCAATACTCAGTATAGTAAAGGATTCATTGATGTCAGTCAGAGTCAGTCATGTAATTTTAGTTTCATCCTTTAGATTTATCAGATTATAAAGCTTTATCCGTATTGTATCTACTTTAGATTTTTAGTATGATTATGTTTCCGCACAGCAGAACAACTATTTATTATGTTATAATTTAGTTGCTTAACAGTATACCAGTTCATGGGTTAGCTTGGGATCACTTGTGGTTCCAAGCACCGAGTGATGACTAGGGGTAGTCTCGGATCGTTACGAACTTAGTATCAGAGCCAGGTTTCAAGTGTCCTAGGGTATCTATAAAGTTGTGTCTAGTAGATTCTTGCGGAATGGTACGGAGACGTCTGTACCTTTCTTCGAGAGGATACAAGGAATTTAGGAAATGTTTCCCTTCTTTCAAGTCTCAGATCGTGCAGTAGAAGCATTATCTAAGAAACTTATGTAGATCCTCATCTTGAACTATTCATGCTAACTCTGCCTTAGTTTTGAGTCGATAGAAATTGTGAAGCTTAAGTCCTTACAGATAGTGTTTCCTCAGCTAGTCCCCAGAGACAGTTATGAGACTGTATGTTGGCTAAAAAAGTATCCCATTAGTGCCTTTATGTACAAAATTTTGAAATATTTCATTCATGTTTATGAAAATTAGGCATTAAGAAAAATTCAGATGTGCTTTCAGATCTCCTCTCAGAATCTCTTTTACAGTATGTGATCTAGAGTTAGAATCATGAACTCAGAAGTTTTGCATTAGTAAAGTTTGGATAACATTATCTAGATTGATCAGATTATGTATTCATGGGATAGTTGCACCAAAGGTAAGTCAGTAGACCTAAACAGTGCATGCAAGAATTTAAGTTTATTGATTTGTATGATGGTGTGGATGTGAGTTAGGATATATGATATTAGTAGTCCATGAGAAAATAGAAACAGATGATATGTTTAGTGAGGCAAGTATGTGTCAAAAAGAGTGTGAGTATGTGATGATAGAACAAGTAACCAAATCAGGCTCTCAGATTCTAGTAGTAGTGTCAGTATGTGTGGAAAAGCAGTAAGAAAGAATGATTCCCAACCTATTCTTATCTCAGAGCAAAGTTTTTCAGTCATCACGATATCTACTCATATCTAACATGTCATCTCCCTCATCACAACTCATATTCATGCACTTATTAGAAAAACCATATACGCTTTCAGTTTCTAGTATGAGGAGTTCTAGTTCACTCAGCAGTATGAATCGTGTTCCATGAAATCACAAACTCCAAACTCAGGTCATGCAGCTCATGACTCAGGTATTCATGTTTTATTGTATGTTCAGTTCCAGTGCTTATGCTACACTCCTAATAATCAGCAAAATTCATATTATGTCATGTATGTTCTCAGTTCATACCTCTCTAACGAATTCATGTCATTGATACTTTATTCCTCAGGCCTCAGTTGAGTGTCAAAGTTATCCTTTCATGCTTCAGGTCCTCATGTTCTATGTTTTAGTGACCTTTCCTTATGTCATGATTAGTTGAAATTCTATGTGTGTTTTCTTGGGCTAGTGCATGAAAGTTTAAAATATAAGGTTTAGAGAAAATAAGAAAGATGCTTTTATGGTGGTTTGCCTACAACTTCATGTATGGCTATGAACATAGGCTCGAATGTCATGTTGGTGTACAAGTGGAATGTATAGTTGAGTAAAATCTTTTAGTATAATTCAGTCCTTATAGCCAGCAACCCAGTCTAGCAGTCAAACATACAAGTTCCTATGGTTTTCCATTTTACCTATTCATGAGGTAATTCACGTTCATGAAAATTTCAAATTTAGACCAGTTTATGCATATGCATCAGTTTCAGATCCCAAATATTCAGTCATGATTCAATCCATAAGTTTTTTGTGCATAATCTTAGTCTTTCCTTAGTATTTTAGCTAAATCAGTATCATTTAGGGGATGAAGTATCCCAAGGGGGAGATGTATTGTAATACCTCGAGTATTAATGTCTTAAATTTTTCTTCATAAAATTGGATCTAGATTGAAGTAATAGTTACTCATCAGCTGACTCTCTCATTTCTACCCTAGCCTTATAATCATTCTCATGTCATTGCATGTATTCAAGAAATCAGTTCAGTTCATGATATTCAGTTCATGTATCATGTTTCAAAATTATTTATGCAATCATGTTCCAAGTCAGACATTTTCAGAATATGATCTCAGTTGCCTTTGTACAATAATATCAGTCTAACCAGTCTAATTCGAGGACGAATGTTCCCAAGAGGGAGATAATGTAATACCCCGTATTTTCAGGCTAGTCTTTGAGCCATCATTCCTACATGTATAAGATATAATCTAAATGATTTCCATGTGAATATAAGTTTCATGATCTTTATTCTCATGTTTGATTTGCATTTGAGGTGAAAAATGTTCATAAGAATCAATTAGAACAAAGTTGAGCTTAGAGCCTTTGATTCGTCCAAAGTTTTGTATTTGATTCTACAAGGATCTTCTTTAAACTAGTTAGGTTTTGAAAGGGTCTAGGGGAACTTTGCTCACTTTCCCTTACCCAAAACTGCCCATAACACTTAATTTCTGCCCCTAAAAGCGATATACACTCAATTATTCATCTTTTCTCTCAAAAAAAAAAACCTAACCTCCTCAAGAACACCAAGAACTTCATCAATTTTTCTTCAAGAAAAGCACGAACTCAAGTTTCCTAATTCAAGAATGATTTCAAGATTGTGTTTCTCCTTCACGATTAAAGATTTAAGGTATGTAGGAGTTCATCCATGGGTCCTCTTTCACCCATGGAGCCCAAAAACTCTTTTCTTTTAATTAAAGAATGAATTTTCCATTATTATGGTATTATGTATGTTCAAGAAAGATTAAATTTCATGTTTTCATGGTGGCTTTAGTTCAAATCATCCCATGTGTGATTAAATGCAAGATTTTAAATTCCTTATGCTATGAATTTGAATTTCCTATGTTTTATTCAAGTAAATTTCATGATGGAACCTATATTCATGATGTTAAGCAATATTCCATGTTTTAAATTTATGTCTTCCACATGTTTGATGAAATTCCCATATCATGTTAAGTTAGTTTAAAGATAAATCCCCAAGCTATGAACGTTGGGATGTAACTCTAATATTCCCTCATTTTTAAGACATTCTTATGTTCAAGCTATGAACTTTACATGTTTTGATGAAACGCCCGTCTTATTTCAAGTGAATTACATATGAATTCCCCAATTCATGATCTTAGTCATGTAATCATACTATGCTCCCATGTTAAAGATATTCCCATGTTCAAGTTAATGATTATGATATGTTATCATATGGTCTCATTCATGTACAAGTTCATGTCTCTCAAGTGTTTGACAAAATATCTAAATAAAAATGTTGTTAACAAGTTACTATTGTTATGCTATTATTATCATTCCATGTTTTACTTTTAATGCTATAGAGTCCTAGGGGTATCTAATACCTGACAATCTAGCTGTTTACCTAGATTTATAGTAGTTTCAGAATAGTCTCAATGATGTCACGTATAGTAGTACTCAGTCAATTACAGAACTCAGTGTATTCATTCAGTTAACAGAATTCAGTGAACTCAGTCAATTAATAGAACTCAGCCAACTCAGTTTAGTTCAGTTAGACAACACGATTAGTAACTTTTCATCCAATCCTAGTACAGTCAAGAAATCAGTTCAGTGTCTATTTTCGTTAGGAGTAGGAATCAACACCAAGCGAACCCAGGGATGGGGACATTCCTATCAGCAAAGGGTTTTACCCTGAGAAGCAATCCCTGCATTACAGAACTACGTAGCCAGCGTAGGTTGAGATGTCTTCCTGCCAGTATAGGGTTGATACATCTCGTATGAGTTTTCCTGTCTGCGAGGGTTGGTAAAATGGATTCTTGTCAGAGAGGGTTAACTCATAGCTATTATTAGTTCTCTTGGCAAAGCGCTAACACCCTTCCAACTGGGGTCACAGGTTGGACCCCAACTCAGTCCATATTGGGGCATGTCAATTAGATGAACACTCTTATAGTTACAATTTTAACTTCAGACTCAGTATGGAACTCAGTTCAATTCTACAAAATCAGGACTGTCAGAAATAGTCACACAGCTTAATACAGGACTCAGTTTAGTTATACAAAATCAAGACTATCAGAAACAATCATCTAGATATTAGTAACTCAGTTATCAGTAATCACAGCTATCAGTTACTCAGTTATCGGAACTCAGTATTCAGTTCCAGTATAAGTCTTAGTTACATTCTCAATTATAACTTTAGTTACAGTCTCAGTCTCAGTTACAGTCTTAGTTACAGTCTTAGTCTTAGTCCAGTAATAAGATCCGTAACTCAGTTTAGTTATAGGTTTTCTTGACCATAGCGTACAATTATTAGTTATTCAGTTGTTAGTATTTTAGTACCTCAGTTTACAGACTATTTCTGAATTATTCCAGCCTATTGGTGAGTCTACTTACACTTAGTATGCTTGTTTTATGATTATGTATAAAATCAGTTTTACTTATTGCATCCACCCCTGTATACTCAGTATATTCTTGAAGTGTTGATCCACGTATATGTCTGTGTGGCTACATTGTTTCATAATTTAGGTACCAGTTGTAGCCTACACATCATGATTAGACAGTTGCAGATTCCAGCTAGTAGGTGATGAGTTCTCCTACTGCGAGAATTCCAGATAGTTTTAGTTCATGTACAGTTCATTTACTTTCATGTGATTGATTAGTGATAGTTGGAAGCATGTCCCAGCTATCTATAGTCAGTATGGTAGAGGCTTCACAGATGATATTCATAGTCAGTCGTGTAATTTTAGTTTCATCTTTCAGATTTATCAGATTATAAATATTTATCAGTATTGTATCTATTTTAGATTTTCAGTATGATTATGTTTCTGCACAGCAGAACAACTATTTATTATGTTATAATTCAGTTGTTTAACAGTATGTCAGTTCATGGGTTAGCTTGAGATCACTTGTGATTTCAAGCATCGTGTGACGACTAGGGGTAGTCTCGAATCGTTATAGTCTCATACCAATGATGTCGATCAATGAGTTAAAAAGTTTTGAGAGGTTTAGGCTATTAGATCCTCCCAAATTTAGTGATGCTCTCAAGAAAAATGCTTATGAGTTTTAAGTTAGCTATCAGGAGAGGTTACATAAACTTTATTTAATTAAGTCATATGGTGTGGATTGTATTACTTTTCAATTAGTTGGAGTAGCTTAATGAGCTAGCAATTTACGACTCACTTGGCCTAAAAATGGTAGGAAATCAAGTTCTCAATGCCAATTTGAGTGAGTTTTAATACTAATTTGGTTTATCTTAAGGATTGATGCCAAGAAGTTGTTGAAAGAGTGAAAAGAAACAAAAAATAAAAAATTGTAGCTAAAAGTGAAAAGCAGCATTATGACAGGTGTTTGGTAATTGCCAAATCAACTGGCATATCATCGATAGTGGAATTCCACCCAACTCTAATAGTTTGACCTAGGTTCAATTCAAATAATTTGGCAATAAAGAGAATGGTTTGGTATATCACTAAATAGATCGGCTAAGCCATGATTCATGGCCGAAATCATTAGCATCCAACCCTTAAAGCTATATGTTAACTAAGATTCACTGATTCTGAATCACTTTGGTGTATTATCAAGCGGTTTAACAATTGTATATTACTCCACAAAAAGAGATGTAGTGGTATTTTTTATAATTTTAAGGCCTATTTTAGCTGAAGCTATTTAAGTTTTTTAGACATCTAAAAACATGTTCTTATGAATTTTTAAATTTGAGACTTAGTAATTGAACCCTAGAGTGGTGTATAGCTATTTGTGTTGAACTCTTGCTTTGAATTTGGCATTCTCTTGGATTACTTTGAATTATATGGTATATCTAAATGACGATATTAGTATATTTTTTTTATCTTTTGTTATGAGTAGCTTGGGTTTATGTATGAATGAGTAGTGATAATTGTATGGGTGTTGTTTATTTGTCTCTTTAATTGACTAATCGTTATTTTTTTTACCTATACTCCGTGTTATTAACTTATAATTGGAGTTTGGAAATTTTAGTTAACCCTAGATCCCTTACTATCCATGACAAAGTGGATAAGTAGTGGTTAACTTTGACTGGATAGTTGTCCTTTAATAGTAGTTCTTAGACATAAGGCTACTAAATTAAGGTTGTAGGTTGGTTATAAGGTACCATTTGTGAGGTGTTCAAAAGAACTCACTTGTGATGCTTAATGTTTTATTAAAATAGTAACATTAAAATCTGGACCAGGCCTACCCTTAACTATTAATTGAACTTAAGCAAAATATCCAATTACCCCTATGTTTACTCACTCTCATGAAATCATAACCCAAAGTACCTTTGTTTCTTGATTACAAACTCTAGAGCTCACATTTACAAAATAATCAGGCATTTGACAAAATTGAACATAACCAAATTTGAACTACTCCCCCATTTGACTTTATTGCATTGTTGTTAGCATTACGTACAAGCAGGTAGTTACCTATGACAATCGAATGTGAACCTAACACCTTCATTCCTTGTGAGATAGACCCTAAATTTAATGTTGGGTAAATTATATTGCTAGCTACCACATACATTCTTGATGGATGTATTTGCATTATCAAAATAGCATCGTTGTTGGGAATGAAACGTAGTATTCATTCATTGTAGTTTTATAAATTATTTATTTTAGTCTTAGTGTTAACTTTAATTTATTTTTTGTTTTGGTCCTATTTAGGTGATAACATAGATCTACAAGGAAGTATAAGTCAACATAGTAGCAAGACTACTACCTTTGATTGGCGACGAAGATCAATTGGGGGATGTTGGAAGGGCTTGCACAATTTGCATCCCACCTTCGATGGGAAATAGAGTATTTTACATCACAAATGTTCTTCTTCACCTACTCCAAATGAAAGAACTATCCAGAGTACAAGCACATGAGGATGCATACATCACTTTGATGAATTTTATAGAAGTTTGGAACCCATTTGACATTGCTCATATTTCACAAGAGTCCATCTGCTTGAGTTTTTTCTTATTCTATTTGACGGGTGATATGGTGTTGTGGTTATGAGAATTTCCCAAGGGTTTTATTAAATCTTAGGTTGAATAAATGAAGTCCTTCCTAGATCATTCCTTTCCACCGCCGCATATGCTTTAATTGAGAGATAAGCTTACAAACTTTTGGCAAGTTAGTGTGGAGCCATTTAATGAAGCATGGTTGAGGTTCTTGAATAAATTGCTACATTGACATAACTATGAATTAATGGATAAAATTCTTTTTCAAATATTCTATAGGTCATTGGAACAATTGAACAAGATAATGTTGAATAATATAACTAGAGGGTCATTAATCTATCAAAATTTAGAGTTGCCTCGAGTTTGTTTGACTAATTGACATAGAAAAGTAGAGAAAGCCACACACGAGATACTAAGGTGGCCATAGAGGATCCCTCTGTGTCTTATGTGAGCAAATAACAAAGGAAAAAATGATAAGAGGTGCAAAAATATGGCAAAAATGATGGCACAATCTCCTCACACAATATGTCTTGGGTTCAACTCCAAAAGCGGTCATGCCATAACTTCAAAGAAATATAAAAAATATAAAAAAACAGAGTCTCTTTCTAAAGATATAAGGTTTTTGTTGAAATAAAGGGGAGGTCCTGACCTACCTACCAAAGTCAAGGTGGGAATCAAGGTTGGTAATAAAGGGACCATAATTGAAGGACCGCGATTAGTGAGATGATGATTGTGATAGAGATTAGAGATAGAAGGAGAAAGATAGTAACTACAATTAGAGAGACAAAGAATATGACCGTTATAGATACATATCTCTACACAATAGGAAAAAAGTAACAAGACCACTACCGTTGATTCAAAAAGTTATAAGAAAAAAATGTACTTGCTCGTATCCTTATAGGGTTTGAACGGAGTGACAATATGCTAAGGGATATGAAGAATGACTTTTTGCAACTCAATAAAATGGTCACCACATATTCAACCTTAATCATGCAACTTGAAACTCAATTAGGCCAAATCTCGTTCACTTAAACACAATACAACAAATCATAAAAATGATGGTCATTGCATAACAATTGTCACTAGGAGTGGTAGGACTCTTGGTAGTAATGTTGTAAATCTTAATGAAAATCTCAATGAGAAAGAGGTTGAGGAGAAAGCGAGTGGAAAAGGAAAAATGCTTGACAAGTTGAATGATAAAGTCTGTATTCTAAATAATCCAAATATTGAAAACTCGAAAGAAGAGGAAGAAAGAGTTGAAAGTGAAGAGTGACACTAAATAATTGATAAAAATGTCCCAAAATTTGAGGAAATTCTAGTAATTTCAAAACTATAAATCCAAGTATCTCCACCATTCCTACAAAGGCTCAAGAATCAGGCGGATGATATCGAGTTTAAGAAGTTTCTCTCTAAATTTAGAACTTCTCCAAATTAAGAAGTTCATTTGGTTGAAGCCTTACTTGAGATGCCTGGGTATGAAAAGTTCATAAAAGACTTGAGAACAAAATAAAAAAACCATAGACTTTGAAATGGTGGAGATATCACATAGTCACAGCTCTATCATGTTGAGCCATATGGATTAAAATAGTGGAGATATCACATAGTCTTAGCTCTATCAAGTCAAGCCATATGGTGGTCAAGAAAGAAGACACTGGTGCATTCACTATCTCTTGCACCATTAGGGTCTACCAATTTGGCAAGGCTTTTTATGACTTAGGGAAAAGTATAGACTTGATGCCTCTAGCTATATTCAAGAAGTTGGTATTGGGAGCTACAAAGTCCAAAACTATGATACTCTTAATGGTGATCAGTCTATCAGAAAATTGATATGAATTCTAAATGGTGTTATTGTTTAGGTCGACAAATTCAGATTTTTTGCAAAATTTTATGATCCTAGATTATTAGATAGAGTACAAAATTTAAATTCTTCTCGATAGGCCATCTTACAAAATGTTTTATTTTATAACAAATATTTCAAAGGTGGTGGAAACACCCTGCGAATGTATATCTTAATCCCTTATATCAAGAATTTCCCTGTGTAGTTGTCTAGGAGATATGGAATAGGAGAAAGAAAAGAAGGTATGGGGTAATATCCCCTTAAAAGTGAACCACTAGTAGAGGTCTTGCCAAATTATAAAACTGAAGATATTGAAATGTATGGTAAGATTGTGGCTTCCTTGATAGAATTTGTTCTTACACCAAGAACCTATACAAGTTAGACCTTGACTTAAAAAATTGAGGGTGTCCTCCCACCAAGCCTTCAATTGAGGACCCACAACAACTTGAGCTCAAGACATTACCCTCGTACCTTTACAATGTCTTTTTATGGAAAGATAACTCCTTACCTATTATTATTGTGAGATAATTGTTAACATGGCAAGTTGAAGCATTGAAGTAGGTTGTGAAAAAGCTTATACGGGCTATTGAGTAGACTATTACAGTTTATACTCATAAGATAAATTTGGAGCCTAATTCTACACCTAGTGTTGACCCTAAACAGAGGTTAAATCTTTCAATACAAATAAGTTGTAAAAAAAGAGACAATCAAATAGTTAGATGCGAATGTCATGTATTTGATCTCAAATAGCACATGGGTACCCATTTTAACATGTTTTAAAAAAAAGGAGTAATCATATTGCATTTAAATGAAAACAATGGGCTTATCCACATAAGATCGATTATGGGTTGAAGAGTGTGCATGGATTAGCTAAATCTTAACTCATGCGCCCAAAAGGACCACTTCCTCAGGCCATTCATGGATCAAATACTAGATTGATTAGTAGGGAGGGGTTTGTATTGTTTCTTAGATGGTTCCTCTAGTTATAAAAAAATTTTGCTTCGCATCTGAGGACCAAGAGAAGACTACCTTTATATGTTCATATAGTACTTTTTCCTTCAAATTCATGACCTTTGGGTTATGCAAAGCACCCATGTATGATATGTATATTTTTGGATATGGTAGAGGATACTATGGAGGTCTTCATGGACAATTTTTCCATTATGGGTGACACTTTTGAGTCATTTCTTGAACACTTTGACGAGGTACTTGAATTATGTGGGCGAGGTAATTGAATTATATATTGAATCTAATCTTGTGTTGAATTGGGAAAAATTTCATTTTATGGTAAAAGAGGGCATTGTAATTGGGCATATGATTTTGGTTCAAGGTATTCAAGTTGACCAAGCAAAAGTTGATGTTATTTTCAAGTTACCCCCTCCAATCTTCGTGAAAGGTGTTTGAAGCTTTTTGGGGCATGTTAATTTGTGTAGATGTTTCATCAAGGACTTCTCTAAGATATCTCACCCGATATGTAAGATTCATGAGAAGAAAACTAAATTTGATTTTGATGGTGATTGTGTCAGTGCATTTAATTACCTCAAGGAGAAAATTATGTCTTTTCCTATAATTAAAGCCCTAAATTATTCACTACCGTTTAAATTAATGGTCCAATTAGTTTAAATGAAGAAAAATCTTTTTCATCAAATACATTATGCTAGAAAATTCTTGAAAGATGCAAAATGAAATTATATAATTATGAAGCAAGAGTTGCTTATCGTAGTCTATGATTTTAAAAAGTTTGTTGCATATTTGTTAGGCATAAAGGTCATTGAGAACACCGACGATGCGACTCTCAAATATTTAATGGCTAACAAGGAGGCCAAGCCTCAGTTGATTTGATGGATCTTGCTACTTCATGAGCTTCATTTTAAATTTAAGAATAGGAAACAATTTGAAAACCAAGTGGCGTATCATCTATTTAGCTTTGAGTCCAACAAGGAGAAGTTGGGTGAGATTGGCATTAATGAACCTAATAAAGTTATAATGACACCCTTAAGCAGTATTGAACCATGGTATGTGGATTACACGAATTATGTGGTATATGGTTTGCTTCCCAAGGATTTCAATCATTGTGAAAGAAAAAATTCCTACATGATATGAAGAAGTACTATTTGGATGCACCTTATCTCTTTAGGGAGTGTGCATATGGAGTTATCCATAGACATGCAATGGAGTTAGATATATGGCCCATTTATGAAGTTTGTCATTCATTCCAATTTGGTGGTCATCATAAGAGTGTGAGAATGCCCACCCAGGTTCTTCAAAGTAGATTTTATTGGCCAATACTATATAGAGATACTCATAACATAGTTAGAACTTTAACTTTTTGTCAAATGCAAGGAGTCATTTCAAGGTGGCATAAGATTCCCTTTAAGCCTAACCTTGAGGTGGAGTTGTTTGATGTGTGGGGCATTGACTTTATAAGGCCCTTTATAAGTTTGTATGGTAACAAGTAAATATTGGTGGCCATGGATTACATGTCAAAATGGGTGGAGGAAATTGTTTTCAAAAACATGAGAACAAGATCATCACATTTTTCTTAAAGAAACACATATTTTACAAGGTTTAGGACTCCCCAAGCAATTCTCAGTAACAAAGGCTCTCACTTTTGTAATTTGATGTTTGGTTCTTTACTTGATAAGTATAGGGGTGAATCATAAGGTGGATACCCCATAACATCCCTAATCAAGTGGCCAAGTGAAATTTTAAAATTGAGAAATCAATGTTTTCTTGGAGAAAACCGTGAATGTAGGATGTACGAATTAGGCAAGGCAATTGGACAATGCCTTTTAGGCCTGCTGAACAACTTTTAAAATGCCTATTGGTATTTATCCCAACCAAATTATGTTTGATAACTTGTCACCTATCAATGGAGTTAGAACATCGAGCTCTTTAGGCTTTAAAAAGCTTAATACGAATTGGGAAGAGGCCTACAAGTCTAGGGTGGAAAAAATACAAGAGTTGGATGAATTTCATATTCAGACGTATGAGATCTTGGTTTTATACAAAGAGAAAATAAAAAGGTGGCATGATGCAAAGGTATTAAATAGTGAGTTTCATATGGGAGATGAGGCACTAATATTTAATTCAAGATTGAAACTCTTCATGAAGAAGCTCAAGTCTAAGAGGTCGGGCCCTTTCATGGTGGTAAATATGTTTCCTAGTGGTACAATTGAATTGGTAGACCATGAGAAGAGAATGTTCATGGTGAATGGTCAAAAGTTGAAAAACTTCTACATTAGTGAAGCCAGTGTTGCCAAAGTGGAGGCGTTATTTCAAAAAAATTACTTGATGAGAAACAACATCGTGCCACAACGATAACTAAGGAGCTTCTTCGGAGGCAACTCAAGTTTCAACTTTTGTTCTTTGAATAAAGTTTGTTGTATGGTGTAGGTGTGTGGTGGGGTTAAAATATTGAAAACATGTCACACAATAATTAGAGTAAATAAATATTGGAGATTGTGTGTAAAGCTTTAAGGAAGTGGTTTTGGTGAATCGCTGAACTCATTGATGAATAATCAAAGCCCTTCGCTAAAATCAATCTCCCAGAATGTTTTAACTATAAGAATTAGCAATAACACTCAACATTTGTCATATTGCTGATGATTTTGGCAATGGATTGGACCATCGCCGAAATTTTTCACCAAAAATAAAGTCTAAGGTGTAAACATTATGATAATTGGAGATAATATTAGTTTTTAGCGTATCATCGCGTGCTTTAGTGAAACTATGCTCGATCACCGAGTCATGTTTTTTAAAGGATGATGGTTTGATTCTTGACTTTTCACTTTCTTTTGGCTCTTGGTATTACTCAAACCTTTTCTCATTACAAATTTTCCTCTAATCTATCACTTAGTGTATACACATATACACACACACATTCATTGTTTTCTCTAAAGACACCAATATTGCAGCATACACCATCACCATTACTACCATTGTTCACTTACTGGAGTTGCACGCTCCTATTAATGCTCCTTTTTTTGACTTAATTTCAATTCTAGATTTGAGGCTAGATCATGTTTCTTTCTTTGAATCATTAAATTCTTGCTCGTATTGTGTTTATGTGTCAATAATAGTATGTACTTATACTTTAATTCTAAATTTTTTGATGGGTAATTGATTAGTCAAATTTTAGGTTTTAAAAGTTGGGTTGAGTTTTAAAATATTTAAATTGGGGGATTTGATGCTTAATTTTGTTCTTGCTTGGTATTTGGGTTAAAATTTCATACTTATTAGGTCAAAAACTATTGGATTTCCTATTTTATCCTTGAAATCTAATGATTTTTCCTAATGATATATTGGGTGATGTTGTCCTTAAGGGCAAAATTATTGATTTGTTATTTTGATGTTTAAACCTGGGGAAGACTGAGTACCATGGTCGTTTGGAACCAAAATTTCCATGAAAATAGCTCAAAATATTAGAAAAAAAATTGTTGAAATCTTGATGATGATGAATTTTAGCGATTGATTGAGAGTTTTAGTGATGAATCAAATTTCATGGTGGATCCGTGAAGCACTCTTTATATTGTATAAATATATAGTTGATTGGGCTAATCCAGGGTGAATATTTGGTGATGCCTCAGTAGTTCGATATTGATCGGGGAGTATTGCTAAAATCTTTAGTGAATTGCTAATTACCAACTTTCCTTTTCTAAATCTTGTGTTCCTGAATGTTCCAATGGGTGATAGACAACTTACATCTCTGAACCCTTTGGCGATTCAGTTAAGTAGTTTGCAATGCATACCTAGAAAATGTTCTCTGTGTTATTGTTAACTTTGGCCTAGTGTATTTCCACTCTTATTTAAAGATATGTCTAGAATCAACCGTATGGAAAAAAAAGATCATGCTCTCCTACTCCTACCTAAAAGATAACAAAAAATGCAATAATTCTGAGGATATCTCAATTGAAAAGTTTGGCCTATAAGAGAAAAGGGCTGAAGACAGTAGAAGTAAAGCTTTAATGACTGAGGAGAAAAGTTCAAATGACAACTCTAACTTTGAGAGGTATGATATTGATTCCTTAGAGGGAAACACCACTCTTATTCATGAGCCATTTATTACTCTCGAGTCTATTTAACCAAGGAAGAAAAGGGTTGAGAACCACCTTCTTCTGCAGAAAACCATCATACCCATGGGGCTCATCGGTTCCTATATTGCCTTACAGTTCCAAATCAACAACCAATCATTAAGGAGAATAGTCTGAGTATGAATGAGTTAGAAGGTAATCATCCTAGAGTGATGGCTTTATTGAAATACAATAACTTTCAGGTATTCACTAAACCTTTAAATACCTATGTTAAAATTTAGGTGCAGGAGTTTTATGAGGCTTATTATAATGGCCCTCCGAGTCATTTTTTACATTATCACACTTTGTTTTTCATTCAGAGCTATCTTGTAGCTGCCCTAAGTCATTTGTGACTTGCTGTAGCTAACAGTTTAGTTATCAAGAGGTTTATTTGGTTTTTAGAGTCAATTCTTTATTTTAAAGTCTTTACTAGTAAGGATTGGCTATCAGGCATAAACATCAGGTTAGACAACTTGAATGTCAATTCTGATAGTTCCATCAGCCCCGAATTGTTGATTTTGGGCTAAAGGGACCTTAGTTTTGGCCCCAAGGATTCCAGACTCATTTCAGGCTATGAGATGGATTTTTGTAAAAGTGGTGCTTAGGTTTGTGGCCTACATTTCATCAAAACAACTCTGTATGAAAATTTCAAGGACTCCATTAAGTATGGAATATAGAATTTGATAAGGTAGCATATTTTTTTTGCATTTATGAGATTTTAAATAAATCTCGAGAGGTCGGTGAAACTTGGCAAAAACCAAGTCCAACAGGTGTAGGGACTCAACTGGTTCAACCTCTTAAGCAGTGGTCACTTTAGTAGCCAAGACTAGTCCCACATCATTGCTTTAGCAAAGGCCCTACCGCTTTAGCAGATGTTTCTTAAGCAATGTGTTTTCCGCTAAAGTAGAGTTCGGCCAAGCACAAGAGTTGCTTAAGAGACCCAGTACCACTTTAGCAACGATCTCTTAAGCGATCAAGTGACCGTTTAAGTGGTAGTTGCAGGGGTATTTATTTCATCTTTCACCCAATTTTCTCCCATTTTTTCAAATCTCAAGAGCCACAATGCCCAGAGTTCTTAGAAAATTACGAGATTAATTTTTGGGCTATTATGGGGTGTTGGTGAGCTCAAGAAAGTCATTTCCTAATCGTAAATCTTGTAAGTTTCCGTCTAATTCTTAATTTAATCCTTTAATTTAGTTATAAATTCCTAGTTTATTGTTGGGTTGAATTAAGTGTAGTTTGAGATCACAATTTACTTATTCTTGAGGTTAAATGATTCTTGAGCATTGAGGTTCACAGTTTCAAAATTGTGATTCCGCAGCGGGCCCCACATGAAATTTTGACTTGATTTTGTACCCAAAGCATAAAAATGCAATATGGGTATCATCATTCTTGTATTAATATGTAGATCACTCTTTTTATAGTGTGACATCATGTGAAGGCTTCTCAGAAGGGGAAATCCCCAATTTACCAAACTTTATCAAGCATTCTTCGGCATCCAAGTAGGCTAGGCTTACTCTCCTCTTAGACTAAGATTAATTATAGTATCCATGTAATTTTATGCTAGTTTTTGGTTAGAAACTATGACTTGGTTGTATATTTAGCAGAATTTAGACTATTTAGACTATTAGTGGACCGTAATTAGGCGGATTCGACTGAACAACCCATTTCTTAGGCTGAATTATCACCTTAGGACTTAGTAGAACCACCCATTTCTTATGGTGAATTATTGTCTTAGGACTTAGTGAGATTTACGTAGCACTTTATAGTGTTATGTAACTTTAGTCTAATTCGAGGTAGAAATTTCCTTAGAATAGACTTTCAGGGTTAGAAATGAGCCCCTCCGACCCACTTTAGGTCAATATTATTATTCGCTCTTTGTAGACTGAATAGGTCTTCTCCCGTAATCATATCTACATCCCTGATCCTGAGTAGGATTTAGATATATTTTGGCTTATTCTATACTTGTACTTGGAACTTATTAAGATTGGTTCAAGCCTGACTATGATAATACTACTTTCGGTTAAAGTCTAGTATTCATAATACTATTTTTGAATCATGTTCAGCATATGAGATACTTTTATTTGATTCGAGTTTGACATTGAGGAATATTTATGATGGTCACGGAACGAGCTCGAGTTCGTTGTTTATGGTATGGAAAGATCCACTATTATGATTTTGAGGTTTGGATATTTTATGTATGTCACAGTTTGTACTTGTTGATTATATCCTTTGGGCTTCTAGGTGCTCGATTGGGTCATTTATTTTGTTAGTGCCTTTTGTCTTATAAGGGACCAGTTAGCCTATAGTTAGTCATGTTCTCTTTGCTTTTATTTATGTTGTTTACTTTCAATATATGGAGTAGAGTTCTAGGTTTGCTCTTTTCCTTGACTTTAGTTTATTATCTTGTATCTTTTTGTACTTATATTATGATTTAGCTTAGTTGGCCGATGATGCCTACTGAGTACCCATTACTTTGGTACTCACCATACTTCTACATCATTTGCTAATGCATATCTGAGTACTTCCTGCCACCATTGATATTGTACTAGTGTTAGTCGGAGTCCGAAGATAAGGTAAGCTTTTAGAGTTAAAGCTGAATTTATCTCCGTCTACTATTTTAGATTTTCTTTCTATTTGAGACTATTGTATATTTGACATTTATAGTACTCTTATTCTTTTTCTAGAGGCCGCTGTACCGACCTTACTAGGTAGGGGGATGTTTTATTCTTTCTCCTTATTATCTCTAGTTATGTTATTGTTCTTACATTTTATTGCTCGTGATTTACTTAATATAAAATTTTCGTATTTATTTTGGTTTCCATGAATTATCTCATTACTTACCGTTCTAGGCTACGGTTTGGCTTATGTACTGATGGGTTAATGTAGATGTCATCATGACCCATGAAATTGGGTCATGAAACCTGTCGAAAGTTATTGCCGACCATAAAAAGAAGAGACAGCAGAAGACTCAAGATCTTGTAAGGGTTTGTGTTGTTAGTATTTAATTGATGCAAACAATATAAAAAAAATGTATAGATGCCAGACATTGAATGTACACTACTTCACCACAGGGGTAATAAAGTCAGTTGAGGAAGTTATGGGATGGTTAGCCTCTTTATTAAGTGGTCGCTCACTCTCAAGGCTTCCATCAGAAGTTAAAACTATCAAAGGGGATATAAATTTGGAAGCTCGGTATTGGTTAAGCATTGTATGCATTAATCTCTTGCCTTTGCACAATGAAACAATCTCCGTGCACCCTCGAAAAGTGCTAGTAGGCATGATTGTAGCGAAATCAAGGTTCAATCTTACTACTACCATTGCCTCGGGCATTACTTGTCGGGCCTAACAAAAGCAAACCTCGCTTGCTTTCCCATGCTTTATAACTAAATTTTGTCACGATGCTAAGTTTCCCTTTGATAAGAAGAAAGACTTTGAGTATCTTGAGACCGTGCGAAAGGTGAAGAAGAAGAAATCCTGGATGGATGATTCCCCAACAATTGTTCTTGAGTCCATTGATAGTGGTGCCAACCATCCCACCACTACTATTACTACTTTAGCTCCTACTTTTCTGTGTTCCTCCACAGCTCCACCCTCATCGCCACCTAGACCCACTACCCTTGACCCTCACCTATCTACTACTCCAGGCATCTCAAGGGCCCATTGACTTTGGCCAACATTATTTGAATAGGGCAGTTATCGTATTCAGGTGATATGAGATCATCTATATTGGAGAAGAAAATGCATCGAATGATTGCTGATCAGTGAAAGTAGTCATGATACCAATTCATGAAGAGTTACACTCTGTTTGGATGGTGGTTTTTCATGGTATGGTATGGCATGGCTATGAAGAGAATCACGTTTTTAAAATTTTTCTTAAAATTTATGGTGTGGTATGGTTTAATTTCATGGTCTGGCAACCATAAAAACCCCTACTTTATGTAACCACCACTAATTTGGTGGTATCCCATGGGTTGCTTATTTTTTTTCCAATTATGTTTGTACTTAATATTATATGATTATATGTTACCCTTTATCTTATATTATTTAACTCCATCTCCTTTCCTGACCCTCACCCCGACTAACTCCCCCATCCCCTTCCTCCGAAAAGAAAAGGTTATTTTTTAATTTCTTTTTAGAAAATTTTAAATTTTTTATCTCACCCCTATCCCAACCCCAACCCCCACTTCCTACCAAACCCCTACCCCAATTTTTTTTTAAATTTGTTTTTTGTAAATATTTCAAAAGTTTGTCTAACCTCATCCTCATCTACCCCTACCCCTCCACCCACCACCTATCGGCCCTCTTCCTCTAACTACTAGCCACCCCACTAATATTTTTAATTTTTTAAATTTGTTTTTAAAATAGTTTCTAAAAATTTTTCTTACCCCACCCCACCCCTACTATCTCCCACCCCACAAAAAATCAATATTTTAAAAAATTAAAAAAAATTCTTACCCCATCCCCTACTCCACTATCCCCACAATCAAATATTTTTTAAAAAAAATTAAATTTTTACCTCATCACTCTCATCCTATTCATTCTCATTGTTTTGTGTTAAATATATACCAATAATTTTATAAAATATTTTTCTACTTGTGTAACAAATATAAAAAAATAAGTAAGACACAATTTATTTTTCTAGGAAATATTTTTTTGGGATTCCATATTGAACACACCCATAGCATACATAAAAGAAGCATTCAAACTTTGTACTTGTCTTAGGTGTCAGGTCTCAAAACACCAAAAATAAATGAAATTTGTTACTATAAAAAATTGATTTGATAATATTTATTTTGATCCACCCTTTTGTTGATGTTGTTAGAAATTACATGAATTTAATAACCTAACATATTTACTTGGCATAATTTGTGACAAATTAGTAGGAAGAAAATTACTTTATTAACAATTATAGATAAATTTAACATGTTTAATAATTAAGGACATTTTAGTAAACTTACCAATTATGATACAGTACCATACCATCAAAATAAATGATAAAACTATTATTAAACAACGATGAACAATACAGTGTATCCAAACATTGTGTTATACTATACTGTACGTATAATACCATACCATATTGTACCATACATTATGATATCATGACAAACCACTATCCAAACAAAGTGTTAGGGGGTAGTCATTAGAATCTGCACACATATATGGTACCAGTTAATTGATTTGAGAACTCAGCAACTTGTGGTCCCAAATAATGTGTTGCAATAGATGCAGACTGAGCACGCTTCCCTCTAAAATCGAGTGACCTTTGGTTCCCAAATTTATCTCACTTATTGGAAGCTTCAACTCAGACACCATCCCCAGTTCCTATTCTGGGGATGTTCCAATGGCACAAAGGATAATGCAGTTGAGGAAAATTATCCTTCTGATGATGAGGAGATCTTTGAAACAAGGATAGTTACTGGCAGAGTTGAGCAGGTGTAGACTAAGTTGAGTAGGTGTAGATTGATTTATAGGATGATAGATAGGATACTGAGGATGCCATTTATTTGGCCATTTTGGAAAGGTCGACTCAAGAGATGACCCAGATTGGGACCGCTAGTTCAGTTGTTTCTATAAAGGCAGAGGCCACCATACATATCTTCCCTCGCAAACCACTGATGTAGCTGAGATGGGAACTGATGCCCAGATAAAGGCCACTTCTATAAACCAGTCATCATCCTAAGATTAGCATCATTTAAGGGGGACCTCACTCTCATTCTTTGTTAGTTATGTTAGTTCTATTGCATTGAGGATAATGCATTCTTTAGAGTTTGGTCAGGGTTATTTTTTGGATGTATAATGTTTTTCTCTACGTTTGGGATATTCAATTTTGATACTTTTGTTTTGGTGTATGGTTTTGATTTTTATTCAGATGATCTTCTTATTTAGGTTGTAATATTTTTTATTTGGTGTTTGGATTGCTTTGAGTATTGTGTGATTATTTATTTCATTGCCAAATATTTTAGTTTAGTTTAGTAGTTGGTAGTTTGGTCATAAATAAAAATTCTTTTTGGCATGTGTACATAAGAGAAAAGTGTACTAGCAATAAAGCACTTTAACTTAAGTGGTACTTTTGGGGAGATTTTTCATATTTCCAACCCTTGAAAATGATAAATCATTGTAAATTGATCTATTTTTTAAAATGTTTCCCTTTTTAAAAAATTTATTTTTCTTTGTTGAACGAGTTATACTCTTATTATTTGTGAATACCCATATATTGTTTTGACTACTATAGTACGCTCTTCGATATGTGCTGTGAATTTAGTACATCAATTGAGAAAGGGTGCTTTGATTTTGCTATTAAGTGTTGTGTGTGGGTAAGGATTTGACTTGATATTACTCATTGAGTCCACCTAGAACTTGATTGATTGTTGTACAGCTAAGAAAAAATTTTGTGATGCTGGAGAAGTTATCATAGGCCGTTCATCGAGAGTTAGCCTCCAATTTGTCGCAAATAGCTATCCCATGGTGAGTTGAATGACAAACTTTGTCCTTAATTTGAGCCTTGTGACGCTTTTTCTAAGACAACCTCAGTACAAATTGAAAACCTTCTTCTACTAGCCCCTCTTATGAACCAAATCCTTCTTAAAGCTTCTTGGTGAGGTTATAAATCAACTTACACCAAAACTCTAAGTTGGGTTGGGAGAGCCTTTTGGGATTAGTCTTGTGATTGGAAGTTCATAATATGGGCACCATTCACTTCTTCTTCTAATTATCCTTCTATACTTTGTAGATAAATAAAAATTGAAAAAGGTTGAAAGTAAATGAAAAAGAGTTTTATTTGCATTTCTAGTTTGTAAATATTCGAAGTAGTTTAATGTTTGAAACGATAAGAAGAGCATATCTTGAAAAGAGAATTAGTCCTTGGAGTTGTATAAAAAATAATTCTTGGGAAAGAAGTGCAATTGAGGTCTCTTTATATGTTTTAAGGGGGTAGAGTCAATATAATCCTAACCTTCCCTGCCTTACCTATAGCCTGCGCTACAAGCTGAAGTAAAGTAACATACTTGAATGTAGTGAAGTGGAGCTTATGGTAAATCCTATGGTGTGATACTCATATTCATAATCATCTTTGTGATTCATAGTAGTCCCTTGTTCTAATGTTAATCATTTCTTAAGGGAAGGGACTTCTTTATATGAGGGAACTTAATTACAACACTTGAACATTCTTTAATCTCAGTTAGAGTCTATGAGCATGTGCATGGTTTGGTAATATTTAGTCAATATTTGAGGCTTGTTGTTCACAAATTGAGTGTTTGATAGGTGACACTTGTGCCATTGTTTTCAAAACCATGAGGGCAAAGTGTTTTCACAAAAGAAGCATGTATCTTTGCTCCCAGTAGTACAGTTTGTAGTAATTGTTGATTTTGCCTTGAGTGTATTAATTTACTTGCAGGCAAGAAAAGATTTAATTTGGAGGTGTTGATGAGTCGACAAATTGTTACTCATTGGCCTAAAAATAGTATGAAATCAAGTCCTCAATGCCCGCTTGAGTGAGTAATATGTATTTTATATATTTTTAGGGTTGAGATCAAGAAGTTGTTAAAAGAGAAAAAAGAGGAAAAAAAAGGAAACTTAGAGCTAAAAGTGAAAAAAGGCATTGCTACAAGTGTTCAGCAGATTGCCAAAACAACTGGCGTATCACTGATTGTGGGATTGCATTGCCAACTCTAGTAGTTTAACCCAAGTTTAATTAAAACAATTCAGTGATGAAGATAGTGGTTTGGTGTATCAGTGAAAAGATCAGCGAAGCCAGGATCTGTCATCGAAATAATCAAAAGCCAACCCTTGAAACTCAAAGTTAATGCAGATTTGGTGAGTCACAATCACTTTGGTGTATCGTTGAGCGGTTTAGCGATGTTTTATACCTCAATGGAAAGAGATGTGGTGGAATTTTTCTAAATTTGAGGATCATTTTTATTGAACCTATTTAAACCTTTTTGACAGCTAAAAACCTATTTTGTGTCAATTTTGAGATTTGAGAGTTTGTAATTTACCTAAGTCGATTTCATCTATTTGTGTTGAATCCTTGCTGTGAATTTTGTATTTTCTTGGATTATTTTTATTTTCATAGCATATCTTAATGAGGATATGGGTATATTTCTTTTATCCTTTATGGTGAGTATCAAAATTTTAATCTCAGGGTTATGTATGAAGGAGTAGTGATAATTGTATGGGTGTAGTTTATTTTCCTCTAAATTTATTATTGTTATGGGTTCGACCTCTACTCAGTGTTATTAACTTATAATTGGATGTTGCAAACTCTAGTTAACACTAAATCCTTTACCATCCTTGACAAAAGATATAAGGGTGAAAAGTAATGGTCAACTATGACTTGATATCTGTCATTTAATAGTAGTTCTTAGATATAAGGCTACTAAATTGAGGTTGTAGGTTGGTTATAAAGTGTCACTTGAGAGGTGTTGATGAGTGGTAAATTTACAACTCATTTACATCCAAATTTGTGAACACTACTATGATTAAATTGTGTAAATAAGGCAAATTTTCCATTTAAATGCACTAATTCCCATGGTTAGCAGGTTTACAGGTAAACGAAGGAAAATAAGTGAAGTGAGCTGAAAAGAGAACAAAACGTAAAATTTAGTACAAAAGCTAGAAAATCCGAAGCAGAAACTGGCCCTCAGTTACTGTGATCACGGTCTGAGGGTTGCGATCGCGCCCACCCTAAATCAATCAAAGCTAGCTATCGCGATGGGTTCACCGCGATCGCGGTCAAGCACTGGGGATCATGATGGAGTGAGAAATATCCCAGGGATAGATTTGTAATTTCCCATATCTAGTTCCAATATTTCATAGGGAAAAAACCCTTTCACTTTTGGACATCTTAAACTAGAATTCACTTTTGGAATTGTAAAAACCCTACTAAATTGGGAAAGATTATTGTAGTCAATTTTTCAAGGATTTTAAAGGAAATTGAAGTTGAATTGGAAGAACTCCCTTGCTTATATCTTCAATGGAAGAATTGAATGTGAATTTGGGTATATCTCTTTTCTCAATCTTCATGACTAGCTAAACATCTATCTTAGGGTTATGTTGGAATAGGGTGCAAATACGTGCGGGTCTTGATTTTTAGTGTAGATTCTTAGTTAATGATGTTGGGTTTCACTAATGTTTGATTGTAAAATTGGAATTTGTGGGTGAAACCCCCAAATTCCCAAAATCACAGATCATCCTTAAAAGAAGGTTATAGGTATTCATTTAGATCCCATATCATCATTGAAAGAGGCATATGGGAGACAAGTATTTGTCAACAATAATTAGATATTATCTTATTCCTTTACATTGTCTTATAAATAAGGATGGATTGTGAATTTTCTATGACTTGGGCATCTTCCTGAAATAGGGATGCCTAATTGAGGTTGTGGATTGATTTTTTTGCCATACCTATGAGGTATCCAAAAGGATCCATAGGTGATATTTTGGTGTTTGGTTGTAAAACTAACATCAAAACCCCTAACCTAGCCTACCCATATAGTCATTAGCTAGAGCTTGCATTTGATTCTCATGTACCCATGCATTATTTTCCCCTAGGAAAACATAATCCCAAGACTATTCCCCTATTAGAATCTTATCTATAATTGTTGCTCTAAATTGGTAGTTCAAGCAGTTTTTGTTCAACAAGATTTCAAACCATACCCCCTACTTTTAATTTGTGTTTTACTTTATGTTTACATTGTAGGTAAATACTTAGTAGCCTTCAACACATATAGGATTTGAATACTAGTTACACTCCTTGTGGATTCGACCACAACTCAAGTTGGGTTATTATATTTAACAACGATCATCCTACACCAAAACAATAGTATAGGTAAGTGTGATCAAAATAGAACCATTGCCGTAAAGTGAAACTTAGTTTTTGTTTGTGTCGTTTTGATAATGACTTTGGGTTTACCCGTAGTGTGTATTATTTATTTTGGTTGTTGTTTTTGTTTCTTTATAGGTGATTTTAATAGTTTCCACGACACAATGAGTGATCATACAAGTAATGTTGGGACCTTTGATGGGCCCTTGAAGATGAAGACCATCTCCACATATGAGGCATTCTAGTGCCATCCATATCCCACCGAATACGGGGAATGGGGTCTTCCACATCACAAGTGTGATGTTACACATGCTTCAAATGAAAGGACTCTTTGGGGGTCAAGTTCATGAAGACACAAACTTGCACTTGAAAAATTTTGTGGAAGTAGGTGCCCTATTCGACATTGCTCACATCTTACAAGAATCCATACGGGTTGTGCCTCTTCCTATTCTATCTAAAGGGTAAAGCAGTGTTGTAGTTGAGGTCTCTGCCCGATAGCTCAATCATATCATGGGTCGAGCTTACCAATGTTTTCTTAGATCATTACTTCCCACCTTCAAAGATGCTACAATTGCGGGATAAAATCATTAATTTTTGTTAACTCAATGGGGAGCCTCTATATGAAGTTTGGAAGAGTATTTAATGAAAATCTTTTACAATCTCCTAACCATGAGGTACCAAAGAAGATAATCCTATAAGTATTCTATAATGCATTGGGCCAACTCAATAAGACCCTGGTGGACAACGCAGTCGATGGATCAATTATGAGGTTTTCATATGGAGCGGCTTCAAATTTTCTGAAGTAAATCATAAATAAAAATAGAGGGTGGCATACCCAGGACACCAAGGTAGCTAAAGGCTCCCCTACCACCTCCTATGCGTATAAGGAGCAAAGAAAGAAAGAAAAAAAAGGGAGAAAAATATGACTAAGATGATGACATAATTAGACCTCCTTGCAAAGCATGTGATGGGTGCACCCACAAAATGGTAAATTCAATGGCATCCAAAGGATATGATGAAGAAAAAGCCAAGAGACTTGATGAATAAATTAGACATTTGGAAAACTATTCAGAGGATTCTCGCCTGGCCTACCAAAGGCAAGGTAGGAACCAAGGTTGGACCGATCATGATCGATAAGAGAAATGGCATGATAGAGATAAAGATCATTATTGGAGGATAAGGAAAAGGAGTATGATAGATATGTGCCCCCCCCCAATGACTGGGTGAAGAGCAAGGAGGAAAATCGTATGAATCCTGAAAAATTCAAAGCTGAGGATATGCTTTCTATAATCTTGATGAGAGTGGAAAGAATGGACAAGATGGTCCTAGAATTAAAAGGAGACTTTTCTCAAATCAACCAAACGTTTGTCTCACACACTCCTTCAATCAAGCAATTGGAGACTTAAATTGGCCAAATATCAAACGCACTCAATGCTAGGCCCAAGGGTGGCCTTCCTAGTAATACAGTGGCAAATCTAAAAAATGATGCTCAAGTCTTAGAAATTGTAACCCCTATTAGTAAAGAACTTAGTGCATATGAGGATGAGGTCAAATAAAATTCTGATAATGATCTAGTGAACACAAAGAAGAAGCATGTGGGTGAGTCGAATAATGAGGCTCCAAAATCTTAAAAAGAAGATTATAAAGAGCCGATGATAATTAAAGAGATGGTTGGTAAGGAGGGAGGTCCTAAGGTAGTCAAAGGTGATGAAGCATAATGTGACCCCTTTTCTCCAATGAAAATCCCTCCTCCTTTACCTCATAGGCTCAAGAAAAAGAAAGAGAATGACAAATTCAAGATGCTCCTCACCACGCTTAGAAATCTTCAATCAATATCCCGTTGCTAGAAGCCATCTAAGAAATTCTGAGATATGCTAAGCTAATGAAAACATTGATGTCCAAGAAGTACCTTATGGATGGTAAAACCATTGAAGTTACCTATGGTTGTAGTGCTATCATGACTATCTATGGCAAAAAAAATGAAAAAGATCTGGGAGCCTTCACAATCCCTTGCACCATTGGGACACATAAATTTGAGAAAGCCTTGTATGACCTTGGTATAAGAATCAATCTCATGCCATATAAAATCTATCGAAGACTTGGTTTGGACACTCTAACTCCCATAATAATGAGGCTCTTGATAGTTGATCGCTCTATTAAAAAACCGGTTAGATTTTTATATGATGTGTTGATCAAACTTGATCATTTTGTTTTTTTGGTGGACTGTATGCTCTGTGATTGTGAAATCGACCACGAAATACACATTACTCTTGGGAGACCCTTTTTGGCAATTATGAGAGCAATTTTTAATATGGAGCAAGGAGAGATGAAATTTTAGGTTCAAAATGATAAAGTTTCCTTTTGGGTGTGTAAAACTGAGAAACAACTAATGAAACTACAAATGGTGTCGATCATTAATGTAGTGGAAACAAATATTGATGAGGAGGATCCAACTTGAAAGTTGAATAACGTCGTTCTGCGATGATAAATTAGGCGCTGGATAGGTGGCAACCCATTAATGCAACGAAAGTGGCCTGTGTCTTTTGACTTTTGATTAATAGAGTAGATTTTATTTTTCTTTGTGATTAATCTATGAAATTATGGTAATATGAGGTATTTTGAGTGAAGTTGAGAAAGAAGAAGTGTGGTGCATTTGAGTAGTAGGTTGAATAGGGGAAAATAGAGGACCAAAAATTGGCCTTAGTTACTGCGATCACGGTACGCGCGCTATCACGGTTTCCACATAACCATGGTATCGAAACTTTGATTAGAATTATGTCAAGCCAGTTTTATGAACAAATTGGCAGCTCATTTTACCCCATGCACTCTTCAAATATCCCTCAAAAACTGATTTTGAGTGTATTTTTGGCATCCAAAAGTGCATAAACATTCTCTCTGTATCTCTTAATTTGGTATGTTCTTCAAACTCTCTTTTTATGTGTATATGTAGGCCTTAGAACTCATGTCTCAGGAATTGCCTAGAATTATGATTTGATGCTAAATATTTGTCTAAATTGTGCTTGTTTAGTGTGGTTCATTGTTGATATTGGTGTGCACACACTTGTGGAAGTCTTGAGTACCCAAAGGTGTTCAAAATGATAAAAATACAATGTGCACACCAAGTGTTTGATTAAATACCCAAACTAATTCCTTAATCATTTTCACATACTCTAAGGGCATGATCAAACATCTAGGGACTATGTTTTATGTTCATAATGTAAATTTTTGATTTGGAACATAAATAGGCATTGAAATTGGATATTTTGAACTTTGAAAATTTTGGTCTGATAATGCCTTAGTTACCGCGATCGCGGTAATTGGAATACAATCACTTTTGCGCGATCGCAATCACAGCACTGCAATTGCATTAGTACAACTGTGGCTCAGTAGCCCGTGAACGTGGCATCTGAGGCTGTTTTTCATCCAAGACCAAAAATATTTCAAGTCCATTTCTTGCTTAGAAATTTATATAACACCACCCCATCAACTTAATTTCATAACATAGCATAGTTTTCACATATAAATATTTATAATTAATTCTTTTATGTTGTTCTCAGGTTTCTAAAGCTTAAGATGGGAGACTACGATTAAACTCGTTTCATAGATGCTGAGTGCCAGAATCTATACTATGCTAACTTGCCTAGAACCAAGTTACTCCCAGAGAGAGGCATCTGCCTGTATAGGGTGCTAGAAAAGCTCCTGGTCTTTCATGACCACTTGGATTCCACTGGTTGGAGGTGCTTTACCCCAGATCTATGTCATGCAAATAAGCATTGGGTGAGGGAGTTCTACGCAAATGTTAGTGTAGAAACTATCTCAGTCTCTATTATTAGGATCCAAGGGAAGGACGTCCACTTTTGAGATGAGCAAATAAGTAACATATATGGGCTACCGGATGCAAACATGAAATCATATAAAGTTAAAGGTTGTGAACCTAGGAGCTGTTGATGTTGGGTGTATTTATGCACTTTAGTGTTACTATTCTAGCTTGTTTAGTCTTGTTTAAAGGATAAATTGTGTGCTTAATGTGTTAGTTTTCATAGAAAGAAGCATATAAGTATTCAAGGATGTGATTACGTGGTTAAAAGTATTTTCCAACAAGGTGGTACTTAATTAAGTCATTTAGAGTTCAATCGAGATAACTAGTTCTACTAGCTTGGCTAGGTGTGTGTCTAGTTAGTTTCATGGAATTCTAGTGAGTTTAATGAGTTCCAAATATTTTAAATATGTGATTATATGTGGAACAGCTTGTTGATGATGTTAAAAGTTCAATTTGATTAAGTGTAGAGGTGGAACAATTAGTTGGAGATCAACTTAAACTAGCCTAGTCTTAGCTTTTGTTTTGATTCATCGTTATGGAATTGTGTTGTTATGATCTCTAATCTGTGGTGTGCGATTATGTAGGAAGCTTTGTTAGCTGAACATGGTGATATATTTATGATATAAAGGTTGTAAATCCATTGAAAATACACCACAAGACAAGGGATTAAAGATTGGACGATAAAGACTTAACCAAAATTTGGATGGCAAGTTCTCGTGGCTGCCGCGATAAGCATGCGCAGCCCCCTTCATTGCGATGCAATATAGCAGGTGCATCCCCCTCTATTACGGTGCACTACAGCAAGTGTATCCCTCTCCATTGCGGGTCACTATAGGAGGCGACACCCCTTCCACTCCCATGCTCAAATTGGTGGAAT
This sequence comes from Capsicum baccatum var. pendulum, assembly GCA_030864225.1. Lineage (NCBI taxonomy): Eukaryota > Viridiplantae > Streptophyta > Magnoliopsida > Solanales > Solanaceae > Capsicum > Capsicum baccatum. The sequence goes on along the minus strand of CM061557.1, from coordinate 168,702,820 downwards.
TCTTCTACTCCTACACGGCTTGTGATTGGGGCATATAAATACCACTTGTTAAACACTTTTGTAGGGTATCTCTGGATATCTGGGGAAATTAAGGGGATTAAACAACTTCATTTTTAGGTTTTAATTACTTTCATTTAGCTTTTTTATATTTTGGATAATTCATACAATTATTTGGATGATGATTATGACTATGAGTGGCTAAGCACTCCCTTTCCGGGGTTAAAGCCAAGAACATGAGAACTATTATTTTGAATTAAGTTCATTTAATTTTGTTTATCATTATTGGTTGTTTATTAATTTTTTATTTAATTATTTTGAGGATTGATCATCCTTAGAATACATCTATTGTCAACCTTGTGATCTCGAGAGAGGGAATAGGGAGATAAAATGTGGAAATGAACAAAGTATGGTTTGTATTCATTTATAAACTAAGGAATTCAAATTAGTATCTAGGATAGGGATGTACTTAGAAGCCCTACTTAATTCATACATAGGATGATATCTTAATGAACTTAATTAGATTATTAAATCCCCGCTCTACGATGTAGTTATAAGGTGTAGATTAGGTAAACGGTTAGAGGCCGGGAGACCATGATCCTACAGTTAAACCTATGAATCAACAACCAAGATAAGTCAGTTAACAAATGAAGTTCAACAGCATAGTATGATTGTTCAAAGTGATTTAACCCTAGCCTTTCTCCTATTGATTATTTCAAGACTCTTATTTACGCATTATTTACTTTGATTCCAAGTTACAATTTCCAAACTCTCTTTTTGGTTACCCTTATATCAATTAAATCTAAATGGAGAACTGAAATTGAATTGTTGTTAACCAAGTCCCTGTGGGATCGATACTTGACTTTCTTTAAGGCCACTTTACTACTTGATAGACCAGATACACTTATGTGTGCGCTTGGGCGCTGTTAAGTTTTTGGCACCATTGTTGGGGACTTGAAAAATTGGCAACTACTTTAATTTTAGTCTTACTTTTAGGTTTCTTTGGTGTTTTTATGCTTTGTATTTGGAGTGAATTTGTAGGAAATAGGTATAGACTAGTAAGTTGGCAAGGGATCGAGAGTTGGTTAAATCAGACCCCAAACCCGAGAAAAGTTTCCATCAACATAGGAGAGGAGCAATCCTTCTCCCTCGTATTCCTCAAATCTCAGAAGATAAAGAAAATCCTACTCTAATGGTTGAAGAACCTGCAGCCCACAAGATATTTAGAGAAATGGAAATACAACTTCTAACAAATTTGACCTCCAAGTTCAGAAGCCGGCAGCTGAAGGCAATTTTAAGCTTAAACAGAATATGGTACAACTTCTAATTAGCAGTGGAGAATTCACAGGGATTTCACATGAAGATCCACATGTCCACTTGCGGAATTTCCTTGAAATAAGTGACATATTCATCCCTATATGTGTGAATGCAGATTATGTAAGGATGACGTTGTTCCCCTTTTCACTGTTGGGGGTAGCAAAAAAGTGGTTGAATGCAGAGTCGACAAATTCAATCACATCATGGGATGACATATCTTAAAATTCTTTATCCATTTCTTTTCGTCTGGCAAGACTGCAAGATTTTGCAATGAGATTGGGTGCTTCAAACAAAAGACGAGAATCTCCATTATGCTTGGGAGCACTTCAAAGAACTTCTTCGGGACTGTCCACACCATCAATAGTCCAATGAGGTACTTGCTCATACTTTTGTAGAGGCTCTTGACCATAATACAGAAGTTTTTTCAGATTCAGCTGGAAGTGTTCAAGCTCTTGAGATGACTTATGATGAGTTGTACACTTTATTGAACCACATTGATCAAAGATATCTAGAATGGCATTCAAATTTGAGGAGCGCTAAAAAAATTGTAAGTGTATTAGAGGTTGACCGACTCACTGCCATATCTGCTTAGATCTCTGCATTGCAAAGTCAAATAAGCAGTCTAAAGTTGGGAGTAGCACAGCCTACAGCCACAGTAAATGCAATCCAACAAGCTGCAGGCTGGTGTGAAGTTTGCGATAATAGTGGCCATTCAGCAACTATGTCTGATGCAAATCCAGAATTGGCAATGTATGTGGGTAATGTTCAAAGGCCTAAATATGGTAATGCCTACAACATGAAGTGGCAAATGCAGCCACCAATGCAGACATGGAATGGACCATAGCAACAAGCTCCACCAAATCAGTCAACTAGCAATATGAAGAAGATGATGAAATAACTCTTAGCTGGTCAAGCACAAATAGTTACGGACATGAAAATTCAACAGGCAGAATTAAAGAATTAGCAAGTAACCACAAGAAGCTTAGAGTTGCAGTTGGGGAAGTTACAACAGACACTAAATACCAGGCCCTAATGGTTTTTGCCAGAAGATACAGAAAATCTAAACCAACTAATGGCAATCACTTTGAGGAGTGGTAAATAGCTCAACAAAGAACCTCCAAAGGCAACTAAGGAGGTAGATGCAGATTTGACTCTTCCACAGGTATCCAAAAAAGTGGCTAAAAATTCAAGGAAGTCTGAGTACTTAAAAGAAAAAATTGTTGCAGAAGTGGAGAAGTAGGTGTCATAACTTCATTTCCCTCACAAGAACATAAAAACAAAAGAGGATGCATGTTTTAAGAAGTTTCTTGACACATTCAGAGAGCTTCACATTAACATTCCACTTTTAGATGTTTGACAGGGTATGCCCAAGTATGCTAAGTACTTGAGGGATGTGGTTTCTAATAAGTTAAAGTTGTAGGATGTGGAAACGGTAGTACTTATTGAAAAGTGTAGTGCAGTAATGACACAAAAAGTTCTCAAAAAGCTTAAGGATCCAGGGAGTTTCACCCTCCCCTTTCAGATTGGTAATAGTGAAGTGGTCCACACTGAGTGACTTAAGGGATAGTGTCAACTTGATGCCTCTCTCATTTTTCCACACATTGGGCTTGGGAAAACTAAGACCAAGCTCTGTACTACTGCAACTTGCAAATGAGATCATAGCCCATCCTGAAAAACTCATTGAGGACATCCTCATAAAGGTTGGTAAATTTATTATTCCTACTGACTTTATTATTCTTGATTTTACGGTAGACGAACAGGTACCAATTATCTTGGGAAGTCTATTTTTAGCAATGGAAGGAGCATTGATTGATGTTAGAGAAGGCACGCTCACTATGAGGTTGGAGGATGAAGAGGCGGTATTTAAAGTTTACAAGGCACTAAACATATTATCCCGCTATAAGGACTTGTATATGATTAATGTTATTAAATGGCATAAGTGTGTGGTGGTTAGTTTGCCAAAGACCTCTTTGGACTACCTCATTGAGCTGCCTAACCCAAAATTGCCACAGCCCAATATAATGCAAATTAATGAGCATGAAAAGGTTAAAGTTAAAAAAACTAGGGACCCTTGAGAGTTCACACCTAAGAGAGGTAAAAAGAATAAGAAGATAGAGACCAAGTGAGAGAAAGAGGATGACTAAGTCATAGTTGGGTCATGTTACGACACTAAATCAGGCGCTGCTTGGGAGGCAACCCAAGTTAAGTTGGTATATTTCATTTTTAGTTTTTAGTTTTTTACTTTACGTAGTTGTTGTTTTTTATTGAGTCACAGGTTGATGGAAAGTTTGAGTACTGGAAACCTGAGCTAAGGAGCATGGTAAAGACTGAGTATAGGGTCCCCCGACCTTCTTGATGTTTGAATATGCTACTAGCTATGCCTAGAGGCCTCAGGGAGTATTTCTATCTATACTTTTAAATTATACTTTGGGGACAAAGTAGATTTTTAAGTGTGGGCTGGATAAATTCCCATTTTAAGGTTTTTAGGGTAGATTTAAAAATTTTTAGGTTAGGAATAAACAAGATATTCTTGTTAGTGCTATATGTGATTGCATGGTGAAAATATTTGATTAAATAAAATGTTGATTGTGATAATAGAAACTTTTGAGACTCTTAGGCTCATGATTATGACTCTTGTTCTTATTGGCTTAATGTTGAATTTATGCTATTATTTGGTTGAGAGTCTAAGATGATCCTGCATGAGTCAGGTATGTGCCATATGCATGTGATGTTATTTGTGTATTCCTTGTTCCATGTGATGTCTGGAACTTTCCGGGTGTGTGTGCAAAGCAAAATAAAGAGTGTGGGTTTAGGAGATAATGTAGATATTTCTTTGATAGCCTGGTTTTATACCCTCTTTTGACCTATGTTTGTGCATAATCCTAGTAAGCCCCGTTGATCGTTTAGTTTTTGCTTTGACAGCCTCATATATAGCTTAATCCCTTATGTAATAGACCTTAATTTAATGCAAACCTCCTTAGCTCTTACTGTAAAACTAGTGAGTTAAGGAATGTGAAATTAAAGAAGTAAAAGTTGAAATAAAAGCCCCTACAGTGTTAGCTATTGGCGTTCAAAATAATTTTTATGTGTTGTAGTGGGGAGTTGAGTAACTAAAAGAAGAAAAAAAATTATTCAAATTGAATGAGTTGTGCATAGAATACTCCCACAATAGTGTATATAAATAAGCTTAATAAGATGGGGTGAAAACAAAAGAATGGGTAGACAAAAATGGTATAATTTGGTTGTTGAAGATTGGTTTTAATTGTATTAAGTGGTGCGTTAAAGCACTTAGGGAAGATAGTCACTATTCATCCAAAATAGTTCCTACCCGTCCCTTAGACTACATTATAACTATTGAAGACCTATTTGATCCTAAACTTAGCATTCTGGTATTAGTGGAGCACTAAACTAAGGGCAAGCCTATGGGTCATTGTGTGTAACTTATGAATTCATTATGAGAGTAAGCAAAATTTAATTCTTATGCCCACTCTGTGCTATATTGCATCTATGTGAGTGTTTATGGTAACTCTCTTGTTGTAAGGGCACATGTTTAATGATAGTTTGGTGAATTGTATGATGTCTTTAATTGAGCAATATGCATGAGTTTTCCAACTTGGTGAGTCTATTCTTGAGGCTGGGATGTTTTGAAGTAGTGCTCATGGGCTTTCAATTGGGTAAATAACATGTCTAGTGTAGAAACTTGCATTCTGTGTAGTCATTATATTATTAGATTGAGTGTCTTGTATGTTGTAGAAGTGCAGAGTCTCCTTAGCTTATGATACTTAGAGTAAAGAGTTGTTCGAGGACGAGCAAGGCTTTAAGTATGGCGTGGTGATGTTGGATGTATTTATGCACTCTAGTGTTACTATTCTAGCTTGTTGAGTTTTGTTTTGAGGATAAGTTGCGTGTTTAATGTATTAATTATGTTAGAAATAAGCATATAAGTGTTCAAGGTTGTGATTACAATGGTTAAAAGTGTTTTCCAACAAATTTGTACTAAATTGAGTAATTTAGAGTTCAATCAAGATAACTAGTTCTACTACCTTGAGCTAGGTGTGTATCTAGTTGGTTTCATGGAATTCTAGTGAGTTTAATGAGTTCCAAATGGTTTAAATGTGTAATTATATATGGAAAAACTTGTTGGTGGTGTACAAAGTTTATTTTTATTAAGTGTAAAGGTGGAACAATAAGTTGGATATCAACATGAACTAGCCTAGGCTTAGCTCTTGTTTTCATTCATCGTTATGGATATTGTGATGTTATGATCTCTAATCCATGGTGTGTGATTATGTAGGAAGCATTGTTAGCTGAATATAGTGATATATTGATGATATAAAGTCTGGAAATTCATTGAAAATACACCACAAGACAAGGGATGAAAGATTGGATGATAAAGACTTAACCAAAATTTAGATGGCAAGTTTCAGTGGCTGCCTGCGATAAGCATGTACAGCCCCCTCCATTCTGGTGCAATATAGCAGGCGCATCCCCCTCTATTGTGGTGCACTAAAGTAGGTGCATCCCCCTCTATTGTGGTGCTCTATAAGAGGCGACATCCCCTCCACTCCCATCCTCAAATTGTTGGAATTCTTCTACTCCTACACGGCTTGGGATTGGGGCATTATAAATACCACTTGTTAAACACTTTTTTGGGGTATCTTAGGGTGTCTAAGACAATTGAGAGGATGCTACAACTTTGAGGTTTTGGGTGATTATTAAGGTCACACTCGTTAGGTGTTTGAAAGCACCAACGGGTGAATCTTTGAGGTTTGGTTGACAAACTAACCGCAAAGACTTTTGACCTAGCCTATTTTGCATTCAACAACTATATTTCATGTTAAACTATCATGATCCACACACACCTTACCTTTAGGTACACATAATCCCAAGATCTCCCTTAAAGTCAAATTCAAAGTAAAAAGTGTTCTTGTAGCTTATTATGCAATTCAAGAGTGACACATTTCCAAATCCAAACCAAACCCCCTCCCCCTCCCCCCCCCCCAACTTTATCTTATATGTTGTATTTTGTTACACCTTGGGTACCCTTTTAGTAATTAAAGCACCTATAGGATTTGAAGTTTAAATTTCACTCCTTGTTGATTTGACCTCAATGCAAGTTGGGATATTGACAACAATCATCCTCTACCACTTTGAATAGCTTAGGTGAGAGTTATTAATAATTTCAAACAGATAACTCATCTATTGCAACAAGTTAAATTATTTTAAGTAAAATTGGCTAATTGATAACTCTACTCAAGATGAACACAACTGTAGATCATGTGATTGCTATGAGATAAATTGAAACTGTAATTGAACTTATAAAAGCATGTTTAATTCTAGCTAAATCAATATGGTAATTACAAATAATGGATTGATTTGAATCATTTCCACTCAAATTGGTCAATTGATCACTCTACTCAACACGAACAGAATAGTAGATCATGCGATTGCAATGAGATCAATTGAAATTGTAATTGAACTTATCAAATCATATTTAATTCTAGCTAAATCAATTTAGTTATTATAAATAATGGCTTGATTTGAATCATTTCAAGTAAAATTGGTCAAATTGATAACTCCACTCAGGACGAACACAATAGTAGATCATGTGATTGCAATGAGATCAATTGAAATTGTAATTGAACTTATCAACTCACCTTTAATTATAGAAAAATAAATACAGTTATTACAAATAATGGCTTGATTTGAATCATTTCCCTCAAATTTGTAAATTGATCACTCTACTAAAGACGAACACAATAGTATATCATGTAATTGCAATGAGATCAATTGAAACTGTAGTTGAACTTATTAACTCATATTTAATTCTATCTAAATCAATTTAGTTATTACAAATAATGGCTTGATTTGAATCATTTCAAGTAAAATTGGTTAAATTGATCACTCTACTCAGGACAAACACAAAAGTAGATCATGTGATTGCACTGAGATCAATTGAAACTGTAATTGAAATTATTAACTCACCTTTAATTATACCTAAATCAATGTAGTTTTTACACATAATGGATAGATTTGAATCATTTCCACTCAAATTGGTCTGTCGATAACTCTATTCAGGATGAATAAAATAGTTGATCATGTAATTGCAATGAGATCAAGTTAAATTATAATTGAACTTATCAACTCACCATTAATTCTATCTAAATCAATATACTTATCATAAATAATGGCTTGATTTGAATAAATAAAGGACTAACCTGTTACAATAGATAACATATATGTGGAAAATGATCAAATAGTTATAGATATCTGTTACAACAGATGATCAACTTGTTGCAATAGGTGACTTATTTGTTGGAAATTATCAAATAGATATAGACATTTATTGTAACAGATGACTTATATATTGGAAATTATCAAATATATATTTTCAATTATTGCAACAGATGACTTATCTAATGGAAATTATCAAACGGATATTGACATTTGTTGCAATAGATGACATATCTATTGGAAATATTCAAACAGATATATATATCTGTTACAATAGATGACTTATCTATTGGAAGATCTTTTTTATTTTAAAGAAATTTTTATTTCAAAATAAAAAAATACTAAGCAGGTCAAACGTTTTTTTGATAACTCAAAAATCTCCCCCCTCCCCCCCCCCCGTGTTGTCTTATCTTGTCTTTTTAATATTACTATTATTGTCTCCTATCTCTCCTTAAAACATTCACCACCATAAATTAATAATTAATTAGACCCATCTCTATAATTCTCTCTTCTTCAACCATAAAATAATTTCTCTCATCTTTCTCTTTCTCTCGTCTTTAGGGTAATGCCAATTGTCTACTTTTTTCTCTCTTTTTTCTCTCCTATTTTGCCTGAAATTGGTGTTTTGATCCCTTTTCTTTTGACATGAAAGGTATGGTTCACTATTAGATCTGGGCTCTCGACTATTATTCTTGCCTTTTCGTCTTCTTCTTTGCCTGTTTCATCAAATTTTTCATGTTTTCTTTGATGAAAATTGAAATTGCATATATCAAATTTTTACATTAGTTATTTAAATTAGTTATTTACATCTGTTGTTTTTATTTACTTATACATTACCAATATCATATTTATTTATGAACTTTTTTTTATTAAATAATCAAAAAAAGTTATGACCCTTGAGTTCTTCAATAAATGGTTTATTTGTTGCAACAAATTGGTCGTTTGTTGGAAAAACTAAAAACGTGGATTTAGTTCTTCCAACAGATGGCTCATCTGGTGCAACAGATTGGTCATTTGTTGGAAGAATTTAAAAATCTTGGCACTACTGGTGTTGTTTGTTTATTGTTGGTTTTGTTATTTACTTTTATTTTGTTGCTGTTGTTGGTGTTATTCATATTATTGGTGGCTGTGGTGGTGGTGGTATTGGTGGTGTTGGTTTTGTAACAGGTTGGAATATATGGTAGAATATATTAAAATAGGTCTTCCAAGAGATTCCCCATCTGTTGCAACTGTCGAATTAGCTGTTGGAATTAATCAAAATAGTTCTTCCAACAAATGACTCATATGTTGCAATAGATGAATCACCTATTGGGAGAATCGAACTAGTAGTATGACTGTCTTGATTTCTTCTAATAGATGACCCATCTGTTGCAACATATTGGTCATTTGTTGCAATAGATGGGTCATTTGTTGGAATTCTTATTATAATATGTTGTATTTATTGAATTCTGTATTACGCTTTTTAAAAATTATGGAGACATCAATTGTAATATTTTTTCTTTTTCTCTTGTTTGTAGATAAAAGATGTCTCCCAAAAGAAAAGGAAGTGAAAGTGGATGAACTTTTTCCCAACAACATAAAAGAGTTTAATGGACTTTTGAAAGGCCTCCAGGGCCTCTTACTACTGCAAACAACAATGAAAATCCCATAGAAATTGTCCTAGTCAAAATTTATATGGATGGGTTGCTTGGGGCGATGATTATATAGATCAAAGTTCTTGGAAGAATATCTCCAAGATAAGGGGGGTGCTAAAGACTATCTAAACTCAAACCTTCTAAAAGAAATGAAACACGGGGTAGCAAAGAACTTGTACCAAATCTAGCAGATGAAAATGACATGAAAAATGAAAAAACTGAATGATCTGCAAAAATGAAAGTGTATTCAAAAATAAAAATCCATCACTCGTTATTGAAAAGACAAATGGTAAAGAGAGCTGGAGTTGTACACTTTACCGAGAACTATAACTAGTTAGCGTGGTCTGAATGATCACCTCCAAAAAAGAAACACAAGTCCAAGGAAAATGCTTTGCAAGCACCAATGGATGGGAAAATATACAGTCAAGAATGAAACTTGCACCAAGAACTGTTGAAGTTAAAATAAGAAATCAAGCCAAGGCGGCAATTTCTAAATTTAATCTTGCATCCTATGCATTCTATTTGTGGTTCTAACATATCAATTGTGGTGGAAACAAAAAGTCATGGGAATTTTACTCAACTTCAGACCTTTTTGTTTCCATTGCTATTGACTTATTAGAATCACAAATAGAAGGCATAGGTAGCAAGTTTAAATTTAGAAATTTCCTCCTTGGCTTGATCCCTTATTTTAACTTCAGCAGTTCTTGGTGCAAGTTTTATTCTTGACTGTTCATTTTCCTATCCCTCGATGCTTGCAAAGCGGCTTACTTGGACTTTTGTTTCATTCTTTGGAGGTGATCATTCAGGCCATACTAACTAGTCACATTTACCTAGCAAATTGTACAGCTCAAGTCCACTTTACCATATTTCAATTTCAACAACGACTGACGGATTTTTATTTTTGGATACACTTTCTTATTTGTAGTTCATTCTGACTTTTCATTTTTCAGGTCAATTTCATTAGCCAGATTCACTACAAGTTCCTTGTTTGCTACCCTATGTTTCTTCTTTAATAAGATTTGCGATAATATAATCTTCATCAACTCCCTCTTCTCTCGCAGATATTCTCCTACAGCACATTCTGCTATAGAATCATCACCCTAAGCATCCTATCCATATAAATTTAGACCAGGGAAATTTCTATTGGTTTTCCATTCTTTTTTAATGCACTGAGAGGCTTCGAAGGCCTTCTCAAACTCCATTGCACCATTAAATCCAGTATAATTACTATTGAATCTCTACATTTCCATCAAATATTGATCCCTTCTCAAAACTTTAGATGCATAAACATGAGCAAAATTATCATTAAATTATAATAGGATATTGGCACTATATTCATGGTCCCCCAGCCTTATCAATTCAAATCTATCAACTTAACTGTAAAATGCAGGATCTTGTAAGAAGGATCAATGCCTAATCAGTAAATACCACCATTCATAAAATTTTTATACTTTATATGTGTTGTCATGATAACCTGGTCAGTAATACATTTCTTCCACACATGAAAGTGGATCCATTCATCTGCACATACCTTATTCTTCCTGCCCCATCAATGTCAAATAGTATTTTATCTTTTGTTCCTATCATCAAATAGTGTAGAAAACTACAGAGTCTAAAAGTATAACCATCTTCAAAACCTTTCTTCTTAATCTTCTAGCAAGGGTAACAACAATCTCAAAACTAAAAACCTGATCAAGAAACCCTTGCTGCTACTGGATTGAGTTCTTCCAACAAATGACCCATCTGTTGCAACAAATGAGAAATTTATTTGAAGAACTCAATCAAATAGCAAAGGTTTTTAGTACTCCGAATAGATGACCAATCTGTTGTGACAGATTGGCCATCTATTGGTAAAACTGAATTCAGGTTTTGTGTTCTTCCAAAGATGACCAATCTACTGCAACAGATAGTCCATCTATTGGAAGAACTGAATAAAAATGGTAATTGATAATAAAAGGGTTACTAAAAAGGTGAAAAGTCATGACTTTCTGATTATTTAATAAATTTTAACGGTTATTTAATTTTAATGACTAATGTTAATATTAAAAAGGTGAAAATTCATAAATTTTTACCAGTTTGATTTAAATAATTGAAAAGTCACCAGTTTAATTTAATTAATAAATAGAATTAATAAAAAAGAGGTGAACAGTCCTGACTTTTTGCCTATTACATTCAAATTCAATCCTCTATAAATAACTCCTTACTCATTCAGTCTTCTCCACTTTATTTATTTCTTGCATCTTATCTTTCATAAAAACACCGTTACATCTTTAACCACTTATCTTTAAATATAAAATTCCTTTATCGCTAATTGAGGTATGTTTTTTATAAAACTATCAGTTGGCAGAATAAGTTGAATTACATTCGGACACTTTTCTTTTCTTTAATGTTTTATGATTTTTCTTAATGCATGTATGTTCTATATATGACTGATCTGGGTTGGGACATGTCGATTTTGTGTGACACCGTGTGGAAACTTGAAAGGCAGATTCATAAGCTCCGGTGGGAGTTAGGTGCCATGGGAGCAAGGTTGCTTCGTGAGATTGGAAGGCTGAGGTGGGCCCTTCTGTTGTCGGTTAACAATGGGCTTTTGATTGACAATAATAATAATAATAATAAGGTTATGTTTTTTATTTTAGCGTATTGTATTTTGTTTTATTTATATCATATCTACCTAAACCTAATGTATATTTTGTTATTGTTTTTTTGTATTTTTGTATGTAATGAATTGAAAAATAAATGTTTGGTCAACTTTGACTTTATTTCTTATTTAATTTTCATTCTGTCTATTTCTTTTTCTTATCATGTTGAGGGTTGGAGGTAGGATTGAGAGTTTGGCACAATTTTGAATCCAATAGCAATAGCAAGGGTTTTGAGTTCTTCCAATAGATGGACCATCTGCTACAACTGATTGGTCATTTGTTGGACGAACACAAGCCAGTGGCAAGAATTGCATTAAGTTATTCCTATAGATGGCCCATCTATCACAAAATATCGATCATCTATTGGATGAACACAATCCAGTTTGATGAACTGTATTGTGTTCTTCCAACAGATTTGTTCCAATAGATGGTCAATCTATTGGAAGAACACACTCCAGTAGCAAGGGTTTTGAGTTTCTCCAATAGATGACCCATCTAATGCAATAGATCATCTTTTAAATGAACACATTTCAGTTTTGATGAACTGTATTGTGTTCTTCCCACAAATGTCCATATGTTGTAATAGATAGGTAATCTGCTAAAAATATTTTTGAAGTCTGTTGTCTGTTACTATTTTTTATTGATTCCCAAATTAATAAAAATATATTTGATATAATAAATAATAATGTTTATATTTCTAACAATGAGTTAAAATTATCAAAGTCCATAACAAACAACAACACAAGACTATTACAACGATCATGGTGCATTATGATCTGGGCATGTAGTTCTTTTATGGCCGGCGTTCTTACATATGGAGCACTTGCTTTTTTATGGAAATGATTCTCCGACTCCACGCCTTCTCTTATATCGCCTTGTTCCCAATTTGATAGTCTTTGGGTCAATATTAGGAGGAGGTACTAATCTCTCCAAAATCTCTATAGGAACAATCAATGATTCTTCACGAGGCACCTGATTAATATTCTCACTATATGTCATTATATATCTTTCCATCAAATAAAATGGAGATGAGAACTCATAAATTTGAGTTTCATATTATGCACCATATTGGGATCGAAGAACTGCCACATCATGTAGACAAGGTATTTTGTCTAAGTCAATAACTCTACATGTACAGGATCTCCTTTAAAGATCAACCGTGGCAACATCAACATAACCGTCGATACGGAACTTGTAATCTACTATTATATGAGCAAATAATCTATTACCTAAACTGATGTTCGTTGATCTTTGTTTTTTTGCTTCTAGAACAAGTTTGTTTCTTGTGTTCACAAACTACATATGCCTTTCATGAAATAATTAGACATACCTCTTGTTTATTTCATTAAATATAGCCACAATGGGAAATTCTCTTTCAATGTTAAAAATTGAATTTGATGATTCAGCTATATTTGACGTCATAATATTATAACTATACAAAAAAATCACTTAGTACAACATCATACAGTATTACAAAGATGTAACTCAAATAAGACATTACATTCATAAGAATGCACCTATTTGCCGGACAAAATGCTCTGCTCCATCTCTCAAAACTGACACGTTTGAGATGGTTTGCTTCCTTGGGATGCATTTCGCTTATTTGATTGAAATGGTCAAAAAAATCAACTCTATTATATACTTTAGTTGCTCTATAAAAATGAGTCACGATCCTTTCATTGTGAAATCTAATTCGAATATTTTCTCCAAGTTGTCTCATGGAACAACCAAACTGAGATGAAGGGAAGAAAATTGAACCCATCTTTTGGATACTTGGATGCCTATCCAAAATTATACACAAATTAATAGTGCATTGACTCACGAATATGTCTCATTTATTCATTCATATCAAGGCAATGTTCCCGAATAATGAGTGTGAATGAATGGTAAAATCGCCACTCATCAAAGATCACTTTGGACGTCATAGTATCATCTCTAGAATTTTACCCTTTTTCCAACGTCAAACATATTGATTGTTATTCTCAATCCATTCACCATGACAATCCACCCTTATTGGTATTGATCCTTCCATTAGTGGTACCTAAATATATTTGTTAAAAAACTTAATAATAATATTATAATAAAATTAATAATAATTATGTAGTACTATATCATGAACCCCAATAGACAAGTAATTTCTTACAACAGGTGAATAATCTATTACAATCAGTGAGCGATCTCTTGCAATAGATGACTTACTTATTGGGATTCATGTTACAGTACGATAGAACCAGAAGATGATTCCAACAGATGAGCTATCTGTTGAAATAGGTGATTCATATGTTGCAGCAGATTATCCATCTGTTGCAGCAGATGACTCACCCATTGGGATGGATCTTACAGTACTATAAAACTTGAACTTAATTCTAACAAGTGAGTCATTTGTTACAATAGATGGATAATCTATTGTAATAGATGACTCACATGTTGCAGCAGATGACCCATCGGTTGAAATCAGTTTTAGGTTATATAGTTTTGCGAATCCCAATAGATGAGTCATCTATTGCAACATATCATTTTTGCAATAGATTACTTACCTGTTGGAACCAACTTTAGTTTTTGTTAACACAGGTGAGTTATCTATTACAACGAATGATTTATCTATTGCAAAAGATGATTCATCTGTTAAAAAAATGACTCATCTATTGGATTCATATTGCAATACTATATTGTTAGCCTCCCAAGTCTATGTTTAATAATGACAAACTAATGGATAGATCTTTTCAGGATATTGAAGACTGCTAATGTTGGAAGAATATAGAAAGACAACTCTAGAAAAGGGAGGACATCAATTCATGATCTGCGGCATCCAAGTAGATCAATCGAAATGAGAACAAATAGAAGAAGAATATCAGCCCCAAAAGTCACTGCAAATTAGATCAATCACAACAAAATAAGAGGAAGAAAAGATCACAAACAAACTTGGAAAATCATCAATCACTATAAGACCAAAAGAAAGAAAGATCAAGGACATATCTGATAGGGATATGAGTAAAATCCGTACATAGATATATCATACGGCTATATTTCTCAATCAAGGGATCAATTCAAATCCTTGATTGATAAGAAATATCTTAGGTTTCCTTATGAAGAGTAGTAGCCGAAGACTATAAAAGAAGAGGACTAAAGATAGACACGGATTACGCAACATCAAGAAGAATATCAAAGTGTCTCAATCTTAGTCTCACAAAGCTTTGTAACCTTTAGTTTACAATTATTGTATAAATCAGAGGATCAAGTCAACTTTGTAACATCAACTAAAGTTGTGTCACAAGATTTGAAAAACAAAATAAGTCTTCAAAACTTATTTTCCATTATTATACTCAAGCCCGACATTGAATGATCTAAGAAAACTTTGAAACCCAAGGGGATTAGAAGTAGGCACCACATTGGTATTCTGAACCAGGATAAATCTTTGTGTCCTTACTTTACGTTTGTTTATTTACTTGCTTAATTATTTCAAATCTAATCTATTTTGTGATATGTACTAAACTGCAGGCAAGTCGACTGTGATGAGTCAGTAGTCGACTCACAAAAAAAATTTGATTCACCCCTCTCTTGAATTTTAATTAGTATCAGAGAAGGTCTCACCAACAGTGTTGCTTAATCGCAAGTGAGCAAAGATCAATGGCAGATTATCAAATTCTCAATGCACTTCTCCAGGATGGTCACTCTTCCACGAGACGACCATACTTTAATAGATAGCATTACTCTTTCTGGAAAAATAGGTTCAGAATTTTTGTCCAATCAAATGACTTCCAAGTATGGGTTGTCATCAAGAAGGGTCCAAAGCCAATTCCAGGACTCAAAGAGAAGACAAAGGACAAAGACAAAGAATCTAGAAGTACTGACATAGAAGATCTTGAAAGTTTTGAGGTCACCAAAGAACAACAAGAGGCATTCTAAACTAATGCACGTGCTATAAGTTTACTATTTTGTGCTGTTAGTAGAGAAGAATACGACAAGATATCAACTTGTAAGACTGCAAAAGAGATGTGGGACAAATTAAAGGTAACCTATGAAGGAACCACCAAAGTCAAAAAGTTAAAGATTGTTGCCCTGGTTAATGAATATGAGTTGTTCAAAATGGAAGAGAATAAAAATATTGGACAATGTTTTATAGATTCAGCAAGATCGTACGTGAATTGAAGTCACTGGGAATGATCTATCCGCACACCCTGCAAGTCTAGAAGCTGGTCTAAAGTCTTGCAAAAATTTGGGATTCCAAGGCTGCCATTCTGGAAGACGAGATCTTCACAACATGACATACGATAAACTACAAAGTAATCACATTGCATATGAATGAAATTATATCAACAGGTAACACAAGGAGGAAAAAAATAAACCAGTAGCCTTTAACGCTGCTCCAACTTAAGAAGAGGACATTCTAGAATATGCAAATAGCAAAGAAATGGACCTCATAAATTATGGAGTAAGGTAGATCATGAGACAGAGACAGCAAAGATCCCAAAGAGCCAAAAATAATGACTCCACTAGAAATGATGATCATTGCTATTACTATGGAAGGCCTGGCCACTTCAAAAAAAACTGTCTAGAATTAAGAAGAAGAACTCCAAGAAGAATCAAAATTTTGGAGCCTGGAGTGATAAAGATAAAATTGAAGAAAAAATGGAAGCCACCAATATGTGTTTCATGGCAACAAGTTAATCTAGCGAGGTAAGACTACATGATTATCACAACTGCAATACTCTTGAATCTAATTTAGATATGATAACTGGCGAGCTTCAAAAATTTATAGATGAATATAACAAATTCGCACAAGAGAAGAAGGGTTGTGAAGCTCGATTTAAACGAAAACTCAAAGAGACAATGAAGTTATCAAATAGAAATTGAAGCATGTCAAATCTAAATTGACTTACTTCATGAAGAACTTGATAATGTAAACATGAAATTAAATAGTATAAAGAGATCACCTAGTCACAATTTCATGAGATCAAACTTTTTTAAAAATAATTCAAGTTCCTCATTAGAATCGTTTAAATCAATCAAGACCTCTTTCTCCTCTTAAGGACCTATCTTATTTATCTATGGACAAATAGGGCATAAATCCTACAGCTACAGTCAAAAGCCTAAAAGTGTGTGGGTTTGGAAGCCCAAAGGAAGCACATCTAACCTGCAAGGACCCAAGACCACTTGGGTACCTAAATAAAAATAATTTTCTTATTTTGTAGGAACGTGTCCGCAAGAGCTATAAGAAGGGAATGTGGGTTATTGATAGTGGATTTTCTAGACACATGATTGGAAAAAAAAAGAAAATTTTTCTTCTTTAAAGAAAATAGATGGGGAATCAGTCAAATTCGATAACAATGCTAAAGGCAATGCCATCGGAGTCATCCCAGTAAAATCAGCTTATCATGTGAATTTACTGAAGTATATCTAGTAGATGTACTTAAACAAAATCTACTCAGCATCAGTTAGCTTTATGACACCGAATTCAAAGTCTTTTTCAAAGCCAAAAATTGCTCGATCAAACACAACAAAAAAGACATCTCTCCAATTGGTGAACACATTGATAATATTTATGTATTAAATAGTCCTAATTTTGCTACCTTAACCTACCTCACTATGCAAACCGATGATACTTAGTTGTGGCATAGAAAGTTTGGGCATGCTAGTATGTATATCATTGAGAAGTTGTCTAGACTAGAATTAGTGAGAGGTCTGCTAAAACTTAAGTTTGAAAAGGATCACATCTGTAATGCCTGCCAATTGGGTAAATAGACTCGGACATCATTCAAAGTGAAAGACATTGTCTCTATACCAAACCTCTTCAAACAATCCGCATGGATCTGTTTAGCTACACCAAGACCGCAAGCATTGGTGGAAAAAGATATGTATTCTCATAGTTGATGATTACTCACGTTTTTGGGTAATGTTTCTTGCTTATAAATATGAGGCTTTCGCAAACTTTGAGATTTTTTGTAGAAAGGTATAGAGAGAAGTTAGACACCTTATCACTTACATTAACAGTGATCACGGAGCAGAATTTAATAATAAAGAGTTTGAGGAATATTATGCTCAGAATGGATACTCTCAGAACTTCTCTTCACCTCGATCTCCTCAACAAAATGATGTAGTTGACCAAAATAATCAGTCTCTCCAGGAAACTACCAGGACCATGTTATTAGAACACAATCACCCAAATCACCTTTGGGTAGAATCCATAAGCACAGCATGTCATATCATTAATAGGTGCCTGATCAGACCTATTTTAAAGAAAATACCTTATGAACTCTGGAGAGGAAAGAAGCCCAACATTAGATACTTTCATCCTTTTGGCTGCAAATATTTTATTCACAACAATGGTAAGAATAACTTAGGAAAATTTGAACCACGAAGTGGCGAAGGTATATTCCTTGGGTAATCTCCCACTAGACATGCTTACAGGGCCTTTAATAAAAGAACCTTGTGTGTTGAGGAATCTATGCATATTGTATTTGATGAATATAATCATATCCCTATGAGTTTAAGATTTGATGAAGAATAGGTCAGTAATCTATAATCTGGAGAAAATTACAGTACAACCTTTGAGCCATCACAAGATAAGTCAACTACACCTCCTTCATAGTCGACTCACACAGTAAAAATAGTGAAGTCGAGTGTTCCAATATAATGGAAGCATGATTCTAGCAATCCAAACAAACTCATTATCGGAAATACAAAAGATAGAGTGCAAACCAGAGCGTTATTGAGGAGACAAGCATCTTTGCCTTTATGTCTTAAATTAAACCAAGGAAAACTGATGAGGCCCTCAAAGATGAATCATGGGTTAAATCTATGAAAGAAGAATTAGACCAGCTTAAACGAAATCAAGTTTGGACCTTGGTTGAAAGACCAAGAAATAGTTTGGTAATTAGAACTAGATGGGTCTACAGAAACAAATTGAGTGAAGAAGGTAAGGTTGTCAGAAATAAAGCCAGACTTGTAGCCCAAGGCTATTCCTAATAAGAAGGTATTGATTAGGATGAGACCTTTACCCTCGTGGTAAGGTTTTGAGATGATAAAAAACATTTTCCTAAATGGTTTTATTCATGAGGAATTTTTTGTAAAACAACCTCCAGGATGTGAAAATCTTTTATATTCAAATCATGTTTTTAAATTATCAAAAACACTCTACAATCTCAAACAAGATCCAAAGGTTTCGTATGAGAGATTGAGTACTTTCTTACTGAATAGTAAATTTCAAAGAAGTAAATTGATACAACTTTATTCATACAAAATCTTGATTTAAATTTTCTTATTGTGCAAATTTACGTTGATGATATTATTTTTGGTGGTAATAACATCTCTATGTGTGAGAATTATTTAAATTTGATGAAAAGAGAATTCAAAATCTGTCTTATGGGTGAGCTCACTTTCTTTTTGGGATTAAAAATCAAATAAACTCCCAAAGGCACTTTCATCAGTCAAGCCAATTACACGAAAGAACTCATCAAAAGAATCGGTATTAAAAAATAAAAGTCCTATGGAACTCCAATTAGTCCATCCATAAGCCTCGATTCATATTTGTCTGAAAAAAATATTGATGAAAATATGCACAGGGGGATGATCGGATATCTACTCTATTTGACTGCGAGTCGACCAAACATTATATTTAGTGTAAGTAAATGTGCCAGGTTCTAGTCGACTCCCAAGGATTCTTATCTTATTGCCATCAAATGAAATATTTGATATCTCATAGGAACTCAAAGGGTTGGACTAAGGTATCCTTGCTCCTCATATTTTGATTTAATTGGATATTCAGATGCTGATTTTACAGGGGATAAAAATAATAGAAAGAGCACCAGTGGAACATATCAAATTCTTGGTGATTCCTTGATCTAAAACTTTATGGCGTCTTTAGATTACTTACACATATGTCTTTTATTTTTAGTATGTTATTTAGTGCTCATAGCAGGTACCAGCTCATGGGTTAGTTGTGGTCATTCGAGACCGTAAACACCGAGTAGCAACAAGGTTGTATTTTCGGGTCGTTACATTAGTATTAATGATTTATAAGTTTTTTTAAAGTTTTCCTCATTTTTAAAATAAAATAAAAAATAATTATTTTGGTACACCTCTTCTGAAAAAGGAGTCATCATTACCTCTGCTCATTTTATGCCAAAAAGTACTGCCCCTCTGATCTTTTTACCTTTCTAAAATCCCTCTTTGACACCCTTTCACTTCAATAGTCGTCTCTCTTCTTACTTTCTTCATATTCACTTTTCCCTCTTCCCTATTCAACCCCTCATCTTCCTTTCTATCTCCTTACAAAACCTTCATCCAAACTCTTCTATGCCAAATAACCTAAACTCGATCAATGAATAATCTCTCAAAAAACCTTTCAGCCATCTCTTCAAATAACCATGTCCTTATTTCAAAATCCTCGAATGAGTCTTCCCTTTTCTTCGAGTAGTCGGCTGTCTCCAAAATGTGCCCTGCATCAAACCCTACCTTCTCCGTCAAAAGGCCTCACCCTCTTCCCTCTGGTCATCTTTCTTCAAAAGACATGCATAAGTTTTGTACCAGTGTGCAAAAATAAAAATTCTTTGCTTTTAAAGGTCGCCCTATTATGCCCGGGCGTATTGTCAATATCAGCCAGTTAAAGGACGCTCACTGTAATGTAAGTTCATTCCATAAGTTTCAAGACTTATCATTGATCTTTCGTCTCTGTGGATTACTAGTGTATGAAGACCCTGTTCGTATGTTCTATGCAAACCTCCTCATATCCCCAGATAGTGGTGAGTTGTAAACTCTTGTGCTGGGCACAAGAATTATTTTGAATGACTTTCTCTTTGAAAAGGTGTTCGATACGAATTTCTTTGGTACAATTCCCTATATGACTGGCTCTTGGCTTGATGAGTTTGAAGTTAGTTTTGAAGAGGC
Source organism: Capsicum baccatum var. pendulum (assembly GCA_030864225.1). Classification (NCBI taxonomy): domain Eukaryota; kingdom Viridiplantae; phylum Streptophyta; class Magnoliopsida; order Solanales; family Solanaceae; genus Capsicum; species Capsicum baccatum. Next base: position 168,682,110 of record CM061557.1, on the reverse strand, counting down.
CAAAAAGGTCATGTCAGATCCAGACACTGCATCTACCTCTAATTTTGGTCCTCTGTCTCTCTCCTTCAAATATCGTATTCTGGCTCATATCATTGCCACCACCCTGATCCCTAGGAAAGGGTCCCTAAGTAATATTACTTGTCGAGATATATTCGTTCTCTATTGCCTGGTGGAAAAGTGTAAGATTAATTGGGCTACATGGTTCCGTGAATATATGCTTGAGAGTGGTGCAGACGCTCATGCTTCTTCTAGTCTTCCTTATGGACTGTTGATCACCGGATTCTTCAATTCTACTCCATTGATGTATTTGCTTATCCGCTAGTGAAAATCCCTGCCATCTATGACTCAAAAACCTTTGTCGGTATGGGATACATCTTAGTTGATAACGAGTGGTGCAAAAAAAATCTTCCAGTGCCAAATCCGACTTCCCCAAAGTAAGTAAAGTCTCTGTAACCCTATGTTTCAGGTATTGAAAGAATTGGAAGACCTCAAGGACCGAATGAGGATTGTCGAGGAAGGAGTGGTGCCGATTCAGGAGTCAACTTCCAAATTACTGCAGGTTGGGAAGGACACTTATTCTGACATGAGAAAAGTGAGGTTAACCACTGATGGGTTCAAACAAGAAGGCATCAAATTGTTCTTCTAAGTATTTTCTCGCTTGGACTCCTTCAAAATCAAAGCCAACTCCTCCAACAATGACCTTGCTATCGTTGTTCAGATCTATTATTCCACGTTCTCCAAGAATGTTGAAAAATTTAATGAACGATTTTGTCACAACATACATAACACCCTCACATACTTCCTGGCCAAACAATAAACTCTGATGACTTCTATTCAAAAGGGGGTCCTGTCCCTTTTTCAAATTATGGGTTGTAAAATGATTTCATACTTTCTTTTGAGATTTTCAACTGTTTAATCGTTTTTTGTGGTATATTTCTATGTGGTTCTTTCTATTTGTGTTTTTTTATTATGTCAAAAGGGAAGAAAGCAGGAACATCAGAGTTGTCTACCAGTCAGCGGGAGCAAGTCAACTGGTGTTAAAAAGAAGTCGATTACTTAAGAAATGTATACAAGATAGGGGGAGCAAGCTGACAGACAAGGAAGTCAACTGATGTTTACACTTGTTTATCATTATCAAAAAGGGGGAGATTGTTAGCCTCCCAAGTCTAAGTTATAATAATGACAAACTAATGGGTAGATCTTTGCAGGATATTGAAAACTGCTAATGTTGGAAGAATAAAGAAAGTCGACTCCAGAAATGGAAGGACATCAATTCACGATTTGTGGCATCCAAGTAAACAATCAAAATGAGAACAAATGAAAGGAGAATCTCAGTCCCGAAAATGGCAGCAAATCAGATCAATCACAACGAAGTAAGAGGGAGAAAATATCACAAACAAACTTGGAAAAGCATCAATCACTACAAGACCAAAAGAAAGAAAAAATCGTGGACATATCTTATATGGACGTGAGTAAAAGCTGTATATGGACATATCTCAAATGAACATATCATACGGCCACATTCCTTAATTAAGGAATCAATTGAAATTCTTGATTAAGAAGAAATCTCTTGGGTTTTTTTATGAAGAGTAGCAACTGAAGGCTATAAAAGAAGAGGACGAAAGACAAACACGGGTTACACAACTTCAAGAAGAATATTAAAGTGTCTCAATCTTAGTCTCACGAAGCTTTGTAACCTTTAGTTTACAATTGTTGTATGAAGAGTAGGATCAAGTCAACTTTGTAACATCAACTGAAGTTGTGTCGTAAGATTTGAAGAACAAAATAAGTCTTCGAAACTTGTTTTCCATCATTGTTCTCGAGCCCAACATTGAACGATCTAAGGAAACTTTGAAACCCAAGGAGACTGGAAATAGGCACCACATCTTTGTGTCTTTACTTTACGTTTGTTTATTTACTTGCTTAATTATTTCAAATCTTATCTTTTTTGTAAAGTGTACTGATCTGTAGGTGAGTCGACTGTGAGGAGTCATTAGTCGACTCATAGAAAATTTTCAATTCACCTCCCTCTTCCCTCTTGAATTTCATATATAACATGTAACATGAGTCCAACAATCATCTGTTGGATTCATGTTCGAGTCCTATCCATTATTGAAAAAACAGAAGTAGCAGCGTACCCAGATAAGAGATTCAACTAAAAATCATAATTTAACTTACCAAAATTAACTATGAAGTAATGCCCAAGTGATATATGAACAAAATTTAACCTAAAAATTTGGTCAACAAGAAGCGAATGACAAAGAAGAGATAATGATGAAGAAGATGATGATGATAATGAAAAAGAAGATTATGAATAGCGCAAGCAAAGCAGTAGCAAGCAACAATGAATAACAATAAAGCGAAGAGAGAGAAAATAATAATAAATGTGAAGAAGGAGAAACACACTTTTTTTGCTCCTTTTCTAGTTATATTTGGGGTTACACTGGATCAAAATGTAAATTAGAAAATTTATGAGTCATTCTCAACTTTCTTAATTCACAATCAAATAATTGTTACTCACACTCAATTATTAACACTTGCATCACCTACACCTCATTTTCAAACTCTTTTGTCACTTTTAACTCAAAACCCCCAAGTATCCAGTATATACGTATTAGTAAACGAATACGAATATATATATATATATATATATACTAATCTTTATCTTTTACCATCAATATAAGCTCATATGGTGTAATTTAGTAAACGAATTTACCTTTACAGCCGTACTTATTTATTACGTACTACAAAACTCATGTATACGCAAAGTGATGAAACAAATAGTATTATTATAAAAATATAATTATGTTCACCAGAAAACAAAAAATGGTGGGGCATTGAATAGCGAAAAAGCAAACGTTGAATGGGTGAGGAACTTTTTTTTTTTTTTTTTGGTAAGGGTGAGGAACTTTAGTATGCTCTTTGGATAAGACATCTCTCCTTTATTTTTACATTTTCCAATTTGTAGGAATTTTGTTTTAAAGTATTCCGTCTCCAACATATCAAGCAGGTGTAGGTTTTTCTTTTAAAAACAAAAAGAAAGAAAGAAAGAAAGAAATATACTTACTTTTTATTTAATTTCTAAATATACACATTTTATTTTAAAAAGTTAGGAGCTGATGTTGAAATCTATAATCTATATTTATAATCTATATCTATAATCTATAATCTATATCTATAATTTATATCTATATCTATAGTTTATAATATACTAGTTTTACCGCACGTGACTTGCACGTGTAACTTTTAATTATTTAAAATTAAATGATTTTGTCTATTGCGAAGATTTTTTCTTAAAGTGTAAAAGTTTAAATCACTTTTCAAAATTCTTTCACACTTTAATATAATAATGTAAACATAAACATATACACATATATTTTACTACCAGAAGTTTCAAGTGGTTGATGGAGCACCACTTTTACGTTTACCATATAGTACCTTTTTACCTTGTTGTCACAGGCTAAAAGAGACACATAGATTTGAATCATATTTGGATTACGATTATTTTTTCTTTTTTATATATATTTAAAATCTTTTCGTATTTTTAAAGTCAAATCTTTATAAAATCATTGATTACATTCTTATTACGTACTTAAAAAAATTTAAAATCTAGTACTTCATAAATTTTTCTTTTTCTAACAGTTTTATATTAATTTTTAGATTTTTTAAATCTTCTTAAAATCAAATTTAGTTGATTTAGAATTTTTAAACTAATGAAAAAAGTATTAGTTGTCATTAAATTTGATGACTTCTAATAAGAAAAGGTTTGACTATAAATTTATTTAATTAATTTTCAACTCTTAAATTAGGAAAAAATGGTGAAATTATGATGACTTCTAATAAGGAAAAATTTAAATATAAATATATGTAATTAATTTTTAACTCTTAAATATTAGGAAAAAACAGTGAAAAGGCGATTTTGTCTAAAGCAAAGACTTTTAATGAAGGATAAAAAGTTCAAACAATATTTCTAAGACCCTTCATACTTTTAATATACTAGTTTAAAGTACGTGTTTTGCACGTGATATTTATTCTAAGGATTTTTATATATTAATATAGCATACGTACATTCCACGTGAGTTTTTGATTATTAGCAAGAAAAGTGTACATACGTCTCTAATTACTAGTAAGGTACAAAAAATATTTAATCAAAGAATATAGACAACAAGCAAATTCATACATTAGCTATAATTTGAGACATCCAAAGCTATACAAAGTTGGTGAAAGTAGAATTTCAACTCGATCCAACCTATAACAAAAAAAAAAGGATCATATATAGTTTTGTAACAAACTAAAAAGATATCAATAACAATCTTCATCTAGAGAAAAAAACTTACCAAGGCTTCAACAAAGAAGTGTAGCTCAATGCATACACCCTCCAACTATATATATAATAATAGCTATTTTTTAAAACTATGACATACAAAAAAATTCATGTAATTAAGAAATTTAAATTACGTCAAGCTAACACTTTATGCATGTGACAATAGCTGATGAACACCTACAAATTAATATAAGTGTTAGACCTTATATATTATAATTGAATATTATGCTTTAAAATTAAAACATAGTCTTCAATTTATATTTATAACATTATTAGATAATCGCATGTGTATATATCATATCAATCAATAAAATATTGTATATCAGACCAACAAATTTTCTAAAATAACAACAAATACTAAAATACATGTAAATTTTCTTACCATGAAAATAGAGATAGTAGCAATGCCAATGAAGTAGAACAAATCTCTCTTCTTGCATGTAAGGTCGGAATGAATTCTTCCTCTAAAATATTAACTGTTCCTCAAAAAGGTTAAATAGAACATATATAGGAGTATTACTTTTTAGGGTTTAGAGTCCAAATCCTAATCTAATATGGTAGTGTACGTGTAATTATTATTATGGCAAACAATTGATGCACTTTATTATTTGTGTAATTAAGGAAAAATTTTAATAACAGAAAATTGTATAACACTTTAATTTTAAATATTTTAAATTTAATTAATAATAAGAAAAAAAGTGAAAAGACGCTTGTGTCTATTACAGAGTCTTTTAATGACTTTTCTAAGGGTCTTCACACTTTTAATATATTATATAGAAATAGATTATAGATTATAGATATAAATTAAAAGTGTGAAGATCCTTAAAAAAGTGATTTGAATTTTTTGTTCTTCATTAAACGTCTCTGTAATAAACAAAATGAATATTTTCTATTTTTCTCAATTTATTTTGAATTAATAATAAAATAAGAATCCTAAAATATATGACAGAAGAAATTATATGGTAAGAAGTGCAAGGAGAATTAATTTCTATAATTAAAAAAACTCCTAAAATATATGGAAGAGGAATTAGAAAAAGACAAGGTTGGTTATTTTTATATTTGGGTAGGATACTTCTCCAATAAAAAATGTCGGTTGTTTATTTTTCCTTTTGGTAATTTCAAAATTTATTTTTTGTTAAAAAAAGGGGTTGGTTTAGCTTGAAGATTTGGGAGAGAGTCGTCGAGGGGAGGCTGAGACGGATAGTGTCTATTTCGGAAAATCAGTTCGGATTTATGCCTGGGCGCTCGACGACGGAGGCAATTCACCTGGTACGGAGGCTGGTGGAACAGTATAGGGAAAGGAAGAAGGACCTGCACATGGTGTTTATCGATCTAGAGAAGGCTTACGACAAAGTTCCCAGGGAGGTGCTTTGGAGATGCTTGGAGGTGAGTCGAGTCCCGATGGCCTATATCAGAGCAGTTAAAGATATGTATGATGGAGCGAAAACGCAGGTGAGGACGGCGGGAGGAGACTCAGAGCATTTTACTGTCTTGACAGGATTGCATCAGGGATCTACTCTTAGTCCTTTTTTGTTTGCTTTGGTGATGGATGTGTTGACGCGGAGTATCCAAGGGGAAGTGCCTTGGTGTATGCTTTTTGCAGACGATGTAGTTCTGATTGACGAGACCTGAAAGGGTGTGAATGACAAATTAGAGGTGTGGAGACAAACTCTTGAGTCTAAAGGGTTCAGGTTGAGCAGAAGCAAGACAGAGTATTTGGAATGCAAGTTTAATGACGTGAGGTTGGAGGATGGGGTGGTAGTGAAGCTGGAATCGCAGGAGGTATGTAAGAGGGATAGTTTCAAGTATCTCGGGTCCGTGATTCAGGGTAACGGTGAGATTGACGAGGATGTCTCGCACCGTATTGGGGCGGGATGGTTGAAGTGGAAGCTCGCGTCGGGGGTGTTGTGTGATAAGAAGGTGCCGCCCAAGCTTAAAGGCAAATTCTACAGGATGGTAGTCCGTCCGGCCATGTTGTATGGAGCGGAGTGTTGGCCAGTTAAGAACTCCCACATCCAAAAAATGAAGGTGGCGGAAATGCGAATGTTGCGCTGGATGTGTGGGATGACTAGAGGGGACAGAGTTAGGAATGAGACTATCAGGGAGAAGGTTGGGGTGGCTCCAGTGGAGTGCAAGATGCGGGAAGTCCGATTGAGTTGGTTTGGACACGTGAAGAGGAGGGACATGGATGCCCCGGTCCGTAGGTGTGAGAGGCTAGCGTTGGATGGTTTTAGGCGGGGTAGGGGTAGGCCGAAGAAGTACTGGGGAGAGGTGATTAGACGGGACATGGAGCAGTTACAGCTCACCGAGGACATGACCCTAGATAGGAAGGTCTGGAGGGCGAGGATTAGGGCAGAAGACTAGGGCCAGTTTGGGGGCGCAAGGGTAGGGAGTGGGGGATTATTCCTGTTATTCTTCCTACTCTTATTTTTATTCCTATTCCTATTCTTCTTCTTGTTACGATTTTGGTGTTCCATGTTTTATTATGTATCTGAGTGCTTCCCGATGTTTCCTACTACCATGCGTTACTTTATATTTATATTTATATTTATATTTATATTTATATTTATATTTATATTTATATTTATATTTATATTTAGCTTTATATTTGTGTGGCGACTGTCTTGAGCCGGGGGTCTATCGGAAACAGCCTTTCTACTTCTTCAGAGGTAGAGGTATGGACTGCGTACATCTTACCCCCCCCAGACCCCACTAGGTGGGAATACACTGGGTTTGTTGTTGTTGTTGTAATAATATGTGTTAAAAAAAAAGTAAAAGAATGTGTCTTTTAATTCTGGGTGAAATAATTTTGCACTTAATTTAATTTATAATTTTTTTTAGATTTGTTGTATAATCTCGATAAAAATTAGAATAATATTTTATATTTATAAATCAATTAGAATTTTACCGTATATAAAAAAAGAATTTCTATAATTCTATTTAAATAATAGTTTGATCAAACTTTACAAGAAACTTAGGGTTGCTTCTTCTTCATTACATTTGTTTGTATTTTGCTTGTGTAGTAGTGTATCATGTTTAATTGATTATGTATATTTTGTTTGTAAACAGAAAGTACGATTAAAGGTCCTCCTTTTGTGTTGTTGTTGTTAATGTCTCTGTATTTATCTATGTTCAACATCTACTTATCTACTAAGTGTGAAAAAGAACGTTAAACTTTTTACTCTTTATTAAAAGTCACCGTAATAGATAAAATCATCATTTTTTATTTTTTTTCAATTTATTTTTTAATTAATAATAAAATAAGAGTCCTAAAATATATGAAAGAAGAAATTATATGGTAAGAGATATAGGAGAATTAATTTCTATGAAAGAGAAATTAGAAAAAGAGAAGGTTAGTTATTTTTGTATTTGGGTGGGATACTTCTCCAATTAAAAATGTCGACTGTTTATTTTTCTTTTTGGTAATTTCAAAATTTGTTTTTGGTTAAAAAGGGGGGTTAGTTTTGCTTGTCTATATTTTTGAAATTGTTAAAAAAATAAGTGTAAAAAAGTCAAAACCTTGTTTTTTGTTTGTCTATGATTTTGGCATTGTTAATAATATGTGTTAACAAAGATAAAATATGTCCTTTTAATTTTGGGTGAAATAATTTTGTACTTAATTTAATCTAGATTTTTTTTTTAGATTTTGTTGTATAATCTAGGTAAAAAAATTACAATATTTAATCCTTCTAAATCAATTAGAATTTTACCTTATATATAAAAAAAGAATTTCTATAATTCTATTTAAATAATAGTTTAATCAAACTTTACTTGAAACTTAGGGCTGCTTTTTCTTCGTTACATCTATTTGTGTTTTACTTGTGTAGTAGTATATCATATTTAATTGATTGTATATATTTTATTTGTGAACAGAAAATACGATTAAAGGTCCTCCTTTTGTGATGTCATCATTAATATCTTTGTATCTATCTGTGTTCAACATCTACTTCTCTATTATGTGTGAGAAAAAATAAAAAATCAACTACTTTAATAGGTAAAAGTGAGAATTGTTACTGTCATTATTCTTAATTCCATAGGAAAATGGAGCTTTAAAAAAATCAATGGAAAATACATCCATTGAATCACAATTTACTGTCTTTCAAAAATGCAAAATTTAAAATACTTATCTTTTTTTGCTATAATTTATGCCTCCAAAGAAGATAAACTATTTGTACATGTAGTTCTTTTTTATGTAGTAATATGGGATGTCACATTGATGGATTTATTGCAATAGTTGGACATATACATGTTCTTCACGAAGAATCAGTTACTGAGAAAGCCGCTAACATCATTACAACTGCTAATAAAGTGGTTGAAGTTGCTTCAAGGCTTGTAAGACCCAAAAAAAAATGGTATCCTAATTCTTTGTTTATTCTGATGAACTAACTACTTACATGTTGCTTTAGAGGTATTGATGAATTTTTTTTATATATTTTGCTTATATATTTAATATAAGTAATTTTTGTGTGGATTGAATTATATTTATTTGACTTATAAAAAAGGATGTATGAAAATTTTCTCAACATGTCAAATTATGTGCATGATATGGTTGGTTAGTAATGATAAGTCTTAAGATATATGGTAAAAGAAAATAAAAAAAAATTATCTCGCAAGTGTTTGTCCATTGTCTTGTGAAAGCATTTGAAAAACTTAAACGCATGTTGGCAGAAGTAGATGTTGCTCTTGAGGCACGCAAAAAGCATACGAAAGATCAAGTCCAAAGATTATCAGTAAAGGGTTCGTCATAGATCAACGGGTTAGTTACTATTTCAACTTACAATTTGACTCTTGTAATTTCTGTTCCACACAATTTTTCATATTTCACAACCTTGGTTTCTTTTTTCTTATTTGTTCTTAATAAAAAAAAATCGACATCAAGTTGAGGGTGGCGTAGATTCTATAGAAATTGCATGTATTGTTTTTTAAATCTTTGACTTTGTTCGAAAAAAATATTAATTTTATTGTTGTATGTAATTGATTGTTCTAAAAGATATTGTATTACTAGTATGTCATACTAAATACATAAGTATAAGATTCCCATGAGAAATTTTGAACGACAAATCATTTATTTTTTGTCAAATTATATTATGCACACAAACCGATAAGTACAACATTTATTTTGAAGTCGACTGCTATTTTTTATGATTTTGTGTAATTTTATTAATTGACGTAAAACACACATGCAAATCACGTAGACTGTGCTAGTCTACATAAAAAAGGTGTCCTACTAAATATAATACTACTCACTATTTAGCTCATCTTATAAAATTAAAAATAATAATTAGTACGTTCTCTCTAATAATATTTGTCTATTATACAACAACAATAAACCCAGTGTATTCTCACATAGTGAGGTCTGGGGAGGGTAAGATGTACGCAGTCCATACCACTACCTCCGGAGAAGTAGCAAGGCTGTTTCCGATAGACCCCCGGCTCAAGATAAGATAAGTCATCAAAAACTTACACAAACCATGAAACAATATGACATGACATAAATACGCCACCTATAAAGAGTAGTAAACAAAGAATAGTAAGCAATCATAATGCAGCATAACAAGAATACTGCACCGGCCAAGTAAAAGCCTATCCTACCTACCGTAAAAGTCACTAGCCTTCTATCCTAATACGCGTCCTCCAGATCTTCCTATCTAGGGTCATTTCCTCAGTAAGCTGTAACTGCTCCATGTCCCGCCTAATCACCTCTCTCCAGTATTTCTTCGGCCTACCCCTGCCCCTTCTGAAACCATCCAAAGCAAGCCTCTCACACCTACGAACTGAAATATTTGTGCCCCTCCTCATCACATATCCTAACCATCTTAAACGAACCTCCCGCATCTTGTCCTCCACTGAAGCCACACCAACCTAATCTTGAATAGTCTCATTTCGAACCCTATCCCCCTAGTAAGCCCACACATCCAGTGCAACATCTGCATTTCTGCCACCTTTAGTTTTTGAATGTGAGAGTTCTTGACAGGCCAACACTCCGCTCCATACAACATGACCGAACAGACTGCCACCCTATAAAATTTACCTTTAAGCTTGGGCGGCACCTTCTTATCACACAACACCCCCGAGGCGAGCTTCCACTTCATCCATCCTGCCCCGATTCGGTGAGATACATCCTCGTCAATCTCACCATTCCCCTGAATCATGGCCCCTAAGTACTTGAAACTATCCCTCTTACATACCACCTGAGAATCCAAGCTTACTACCACCTCGTCCACCTCCCTTGAGACATTAAACTTACATTCCAATTATTCTGTCTTGCTTCTACTTAACCTGAACCCTTTAGACTCAAGGGTCTGTCTCCACACCTCTAATTTATCATTCACACACTCCCGAGTCTCGTCAATCAAAACCACATTGTCTGTAAAAAGCATAAACCAGGGCATCTCTCCTAGGATACGCCACGTCAACACATCCATAACCAAAGTAAACAAAAATGGGCTAAAAGTAGATCCCTAATGCAACTCTGTCAAGACCGAGAAATGTTCTGAATCTCTTCCCGCCGTCCTCACCTGGGTCTTAGCTCCATCATACATGTCCTTGATCGCTCTGGTATACGCCATGGGGACCCCACTCACCTCTAAGCATCTCCAAATGACTTATCTAGGGACTTTGTCATATGCTTCTCCAAATCGATAAACACCATGTGCAGGTCCTTCTTCCTTTCCTGTATTGCTCCACTAGTCTCTGCACTAGGTGAATTACCTCCGTCGTCGAGCTCCCAGGCATAAATCCAAACTAGTTCTCCAAAATAGATACAATCCTCCTCAACCTCCACTCTACCACTTTCTCCCAAATCTTCATCGTGTGGCACAATAACTTAATACCCCTATAGTTGCTGCAACTCTGAATGTCACCCTTATTCTTATACAGAGGGATCATAGTACTCCATCTCCAGGCTTCAGGCATTTTCGATGACTTAAAAATGTCATTGAACAAATCTGTCAACCACCTCAAACCAGCCTCGCCAGAAAACTTCTAAAAATCCACGGGGATCTCATCAGGCCCCATCACTCTACCCCTTCGCATCCTGCGAACAGCCTCTCTAACCTCCTCCACCTTAAAACTTGTACAATAACTAAAATCACGACACTCCTCCGAATGATCCAGCTCACCCAACTCAATAACTCCCTCCCCTTCATCATTCAAAAACCTATGAAAATACGACTGTCACCTTTTCTTAATATGACCATCCTCCACCAAAATTCTACCATCCTCTCCCTTAATACACTTCACCTGGTCTAGGTCACGGCTCTTTCTCTCCCTAGCCTTAGCCAGTCTAAACAACCTTTTTCCCCCTCTTTTCTCTTCTAACCCCACATACAAACCCTCAAACGTTGTCATCTTAGCTGCTGTAACGGCAAGATTATCCTCCTTCCTTGCTATTCGGTCAGCCCTCCTTACCCCTACTTTTTTTACCCTTCTTTATTCCCAAGTCAATCACCAAGAGCCTATACTGAGTCGAAAGATTCTCACTCGAAATGACCTTACAGTCCTTACACAACCCCCTATCTCATTTCCTAAGAAGCAAAAAGTCAATTTGGATTTTGGCTATCACGGTTCGGAAGGTGATCAGGTGATCGTCCTTCTTTGGAAAGTTCAAACTCACCACCACCAGCCTAAAGGACCTCACAAATTCCAATAGAGCAGTTCCCTCTTCATTTCTCTCCCCAAAACCAAAACCACCATGCACATCGCCAAAGCCTCCCGGTAATGCCCCGACTTGTCCATTAAAATCCCTTACTACAACATCTTCTCAGAGCTAGGCATGCCTCTAACCACCTCATCCAAGTCCTCCCAAATCTGCATCTTCTCCTCCCCGCCCAAGCCCACCTACGGCGTATACACACTACACACGTTCAGAGTAAACCCCTAAAAAACTAACTTAATAGACATCAGCCTATCACTAATCTTCTTCACCTCCACTACCCGCCCTCTAAGCTCTTCATCTGCTAAGATGCCAACTCCATTCCTACGTCTCTCACTTTCAGAGTACCAAAGCTTGTAACCATCCACACCCCTAGCCTTAGACCCGACCCACTTAGTCTCCTGGACACACGCCATATTGATCCTTCTCTTTCTAAGAATCTTTACCAGCTCTATGGACTTTCCCTGGAGAGTCCCTATATTCCAAGACCCAACCTTCAGCCTATCAACTTTAGCGACACGCCCTCCTCTATCGCCGTTAACGCCAAACCTAGCCCCTACTCCCCCACCTTCCCTACTCTCATCCCCCACCCCCAACACCGCTCTCTGCCCCGACCCCAGCCCATTCAGACATGACCCTATTCTACCATCAATAATCACAACCACTACACTAAGAAAATAACAATCGTGATAGTAATAACAACAACAGGGAATACAAAGCAATGGCAGGAAAAACAAGGCACACACGACGTAGATGTAATGAACAAGCAATAGTCAATCCCACAAATTAGAAGCGTTCAGGAGATGAAATAATCAGGGAAAGTAGACTAACAGGATAATGCTCAGAAATTAAGTCGTCGGAAGTAGCTAAAGTACAAAACACCAGAAGGAAAATAAAAAGCAACAACAGGAAATAAGACACACACAAAGGAGATGGGATAAGCAAGAAAAAGTCAATCCTGCAAATTAAAAATTCAAGATAATTCAATAAATGTAAAGAAATGAAATAAGCAGTAAAGGTAGAAGGAACCAGACAAAAATAAAACAACGTAACTAAACGAAGTAACTAAAAGAAATTAGTGGTTTAGAAGTCACCGGTATAGTCCCGTGTGTTGTTGGTTAGGTTTCCGATAAAGGGGTTACCGGAACAATCCCGCCAGTGCATCGCCAGAGTGACCTTGCTAGAACTGGGTGCTGGCTCGCCTGCTTACCAACCTGTTCTACTAATGCTGCCACTCTTACCCTTCTTCAGAAATGAGTTGAGTCGGTGGAACCCTAAGGTCGCCGACGATAGCCGTGTCTAGGAGGCAGAGGAGAAAAGGAGAGAGAGAAGGGAGTAGACACGGGGATGGGGAGATCTGGGGAGAGAGAAAATCGTGGGAGAGAGAGAGCCCTTACCTGTTACCAACGTAGCTACATCATCGCCGGAGACAGCACCGATCGTTGGAGGTCAGTGACGTAGGGGTGGCTGGGGTAAGTGAACGTTATTATGCTCGAAGAATGTAGAAAAGTATGCTCTCTTTTTAGGTGCAGGAACTAGGATGATGAATCGATCATAGACCTACCACCACTGAAATTTTGTCAACCCGTTAGAGTTTAAGCTCCCGTCGCAACTGAATTTTTTGAACATTCTCCTTAAGAATTTTGATTACGTGAGGTTAAAGGCAAGCACTTTCAGAACCCCCAAAAGTTAGATTTAAGTTATCATAAAAGTTCTGCTGAAATATGTGAAACCAAAGATAAGTGTGCGTACCCCAGCAATTGCTGAATCAACTTTTTTCCTGCAGTCTATAGAACATATAAGACTTTGGAATCCGGTGAGCAGAAAACTAATGCTGACGTCACAAACCAACGATCTTTTCTGAGTGGACAGGGTTATCACATACAAAAAAAATTACAATTAAAAGGATAGGTGAACCGGAGAATGCAGAAAAAGGAAGAGGATTTCTATTTGAAATTTCAACTTTGAATGGAAGAGAGAGAGAAAGAGAGAATAATTAATGAATAATTTATCATTTTTATTCATTTTACCCTTGTCATTAAGTATTATTCGTCATTTAGTGCATTTTACAAGAAGTTAAATTTATTATATTCAAAAAATAATATAGTAAATTACTTCTAGTATTTACTTTTAATATACCAGTTTAACTGCACGTGCATCATACGTATAATATTTGATTATTAAAAATTAATTGATTTTATGTATTGCGAAGATTTTAAATAAAGTGTAAAAGTTTAAATCACTTTTCAAAGATTTTTCATATTTTAATATAATAATGTAAACATAAATATATATTTCAGTGCAAACACATATATATTTTCTCATCAGAAGTTTCAAGTGGTTGATGGATCATCTTTTTTGCGTTTGTCATGCAGTATCTCTTTCCCCTTCTGCCAGGGGCTAAGAGAGACGTATCAATTTGAAACATATTTGTGGCACAATTATTTTTTTTATATTTAAAATATTTTCTAGACTTTAAAGTTAGATTTTTACAAAATCATTGATTACATTCTTATTACGTACTTCAAACTTTGATACTTCTTAAATATTTTTTATTCTAACATTCTATATTTAATTCTAGATTTTTCAAATCATTTTAAGATCAAATTTAGTTGATTTAGAATTCTTAAACTAATGAAAAAAATATTAGTTGTCATTAATTCTGATGATTTCTAATAAGGAAATGTTTTACCATAAATATATTTAATTAATTTTTAACTCTTAAATATTAGGAAAAAATAGTGAAAAAAATTATTTTGTCTAAAATAAAGACTTTTAATGAAGAAAAAAAAGTTCAAACAACATTTCTAAGGCCCTTCACACTTTTATATTATAGATTTTATATATATATACTAGTTCAGTGTACGTGTGTTGCACATGTATTTCGCGATAACAATACTAACTTGAATATTATAAATGTTTAATAATCACGAATATTATGTTAGCCTACACATTTTTATGTTTTTTTCTTTTGGTGTTCAAAACTCACATTGGAGCCTGCCTAATCCAATTTTTTTATTTGTATAGAGTTCATTAGGGATAATGTTCCCCATCAAGAATTTTTTCATACTCAAACTACACAGTCCTAAGTAGATAGATTAACAATCATGATTTGTTACTTCCTTCATACAAAAAATCTAAAATTTTACAACAACAACAACAAACCCAGTGTATTCCCACCTAGTGGGGTCTGGGGGGGTAAGATGTACGCAGTCCATACCTCTACCTCTGAAGAAGTAGAAAGGCTGTTTCCGATAGACCCCCGGCTCAAGACAGTCGCCACACAAATATAAAGCTAAATATAAATATAAATATAAATATAAATATAAATATAAATATAAATATAAATATAAATATAAATATAGATCTAAATATAAATATAAAGTAACGCATGGTAGTAGGAAACATCGGGAAGCACTCAGATACATAATAAAACATGGAACACCGAACTCAGATACATAAAAAATCTAAAATTTTAAATCCTAGAAAAAATAATTGATCAGCCAAACGAAATTCTAGGAATATTATATAAATTAAAGCCGTACGAATTAGAGTTTTATCTTCTTCTTCTTTTTTTTTTCAAACATTTATATTTACCTTTTTCTTAATTCAGCTTTGTAAATTGGGCTTTTCTTCTACTTAAATTAATGAAATAGCTTTCATGTCCTTTTTATCCATAAACCTAAGAATATAAAAAATACATGCATATTGGTGAGAAGAAATCCTAGAATTTTAAGCATATATTTTAGCACTCCTTAATTATTAATTCTCTTAATAAGCCTTATCATATATTTTTTTCTTACCATATGTTTTACTCCTTAATTATCAATTGTTCTAGTAAATCTTACCATGTATCATATTTTTCGTTTTTCATAAACTTAGCTTTAGAATTTCTTAAACTCTAAAAAAAGTATTAGAATAAGTCAACCTAATTTTCATGCCAAACACACCATAAAAGGCGGAAAAAGATGCAATATATAAACATACATGCGATGCAGAAACAATAAGAATAGTAACTTGGTACTTTATTGAAATCCAGTGGATAAATTGAAGAAAACTTCCTGCATAACGGCTTTAAAAAACTTGATTGATACCGTATGCCACATTTTTATTAATTAACTTTATATATAATAATTTCAAGGTTATTTGGCTTGTTTTAAATTAGTTAATAATTTATTAGTTGCGTTTAATAAATTCTTGTGATTTGATCATTCCTCGTATTTTGTTCATAGTGAAAGCTATAATGTATCAAATGGTATTTTTATTATATAATAGATATTTTGTCTAAGACGATAAATTATTTTGGGAAAATAATATTTCTTACTTCTCAAAACCAAAGATTAACCAACAGTAAAAAATTGTCTTTCAAATGTAATTTTTCTAACCTCAAAATACCCCTCATTGTTTTCCAATATATTAGAGTGTTTTGCCTAAGTTTGCTTGTACAATTTATTTTATACATATTTATATAAATAGTGACTTTGTGCATCACATCAAATCATCAATCACTACAAAATATTTTAAAAAAGAATAAGTTATTGAAAAATACAAATTGATCTTTTCAAATATCTAATATTTTGTTATTTGATTTCAAACAATGAAAAACAAAATTTAAGGCCTTATTTTGTAAATTAACTATAATAATTCAGAATTTCAAGTAAATATATTCTACTTTTGCAATTTTAATTTAGATTTCAATAATAATAATATAAGCAATAAAAATATAAATATACACAAAATAAAATAACATGAAGAATTATCAAAAGGAGGAGAATCCATTGTTAATTATTGATTATGCATGTATAACTTAATTCATATGTAATCTATAAAGCTATTAAGTATTAACTAAAAGAAACAAAAAAAGAAAAAAAGAAAAGACGATGATAATGAATGTAAGAAGATGACTTTAATCAAAATCAAAATTATAAGAAGAGTAAAAGTAGAAAAAGCATAAAAGTAAGAGTAGAAGAAGCTTAATTTTTATTACAAAATCAATGCAAGAATACAACTTCAATCAAAATAAAAATAAAAATAAAAAGAAGTGCAAAGGTCGAAGTAGAAAAAAAACTTACTTTTTTGGTAAAGCTTTATCAAAAAGCTTAAACAGAACATTATAAATTATTGTTTATATAAAGTAAAGTTTAAATTAATTTAGAAGTGTTATTATTTCTTACCTAAATCAAAAAGGACTTTAATTAAGTTCAAAGTCCTATACAATTTGACTTCTTTTATAAAAGTATTTTGCTCCTCTAATCCGCATTTTATTTATTTTAAAAATTATGCATAAATAACACAATTTGGTAAAGTTAAACCAACTATGGTTATGATTAAAAAAAACAATCTGTTAAAAATAGATTTTTTACCTAATAAATAGTACTACACGTACTATATTTATATTTGACAACTTTAAAGTCCTTAACTAAAATTGAAAAAGACAATTTATATTAGAAAAAGAAATATTCAGCCGAATTTTTTTCTTATATATTTTTAATTTGAGGAAATAAGTGAAAAGATAATTTTATCTAGTGTGGAGTCTTTTAGTGAAGGGCGAAAAGTTCAAATCACTTTTCTAAGGATCTTCACACTTTTAATATTTTATATATATACTAGTTTAGGGTACGTGCGTTGCACGTGTGTCAAGCATTAATTAAGAATATATATATATATATATATATATATATATATATATATATATATATATATATATATATATATATATATATATATATACTCCCTCCATTCCATTTTATGTGTCGTTTTTTGACCGGACAAGGCATTTAAGAAATTAGTGATGACTTTGTAAAGTTTACAAAATTGCCCCGATCTTAAAGTTTATTTTTTAGTTGTCTTTTCTTATTAAGTGGGACCCAGTATGGATAAAATAAAGATGTTGCCATTAAATAGTTACCAAATAAGGAAAGGTGACATTCTTTTTGAGACGGACTAAAAAGAAAATGACGACACATAAAATGATACGGAGGAAGTATATGTTATTCGATTAATTACAATTTTTTAAAAAAATATTTAAGATAAAACAGTGTACTTAATTAAAAAGAAATATGATAAATCACCGTCACACTAATAATTAGGGAGCAAAATTAGATGTTGCAAAAAATATAATCCCCGCTTAAATTTATATTTAGTCTTTTTCTATATAGGTTGAGATGATACAAATTAATGACAATCAAAGTTTAGACACTATTAGATAATATTTAGTCATTATACATTTTTTTTCTAATTCTAATAACACTTTGGAGGGCTGGCCTTGGCTCAGCGGTAAGCTTGCTTGCCGGGGTGTGCCAAGGTCGGGGGTTCGAAACGTCCCTTCAGCGAAGCTGGGGTGAGGACGCGTAGGTAAGGCCAAGTGGTCGCCCCCCTCCCCGACACCTACGGAGTAGGTATGAACCGGGCCGTCCCCTTTTCTAATAACACTTTGATTTAACAGAAATTTATTTTTATTTTAAAGATTTTATATTTTTATTAAAATCGAGGGCATATTATGCATTTATTAATAAAAGCGTATTAGAGTTTGATTTGCATGTACTTTTAAATTTTCCTTCGGTTATAGGATAAAATATTAGAACTCATTCGTTGTTAGCAAGACACAAAAAGAAACTGTTGCCGCCATTTTTCATATTTATTTATTTTTGGTAAAATTTGACATTTATATATATTAAAATTGATCAATTAGAAAAGTGTTAAGGAAGTTATTAAGCTCCTCTATATTCTAGTCCGTTTAGTAAGAGGAGTTTCATAGCTTTTAATTCTTGCATATCAACTCAGATATTATTTTCGATGTCTCTCCTGCTTCACTCGGCTTCTTCAACAATAAAATTATTGTCGGATCAAATTAGCAGATAAGGTGATGCATGGATATTAAGATAAAATAGTTACATTATTATTCACTTTCAAGATTTTTAAAAATCAATTATTATAATTCATTAACTTGTTTATTTGATTACATTAGTTGATATTATTAGACAACTTTCCTAAATCTAATATTAAATGTTATTTCTATTTTGTATATAGATATTCAGTTGTATTTTTAATGTATTTGTGTTGAATTTGTACCAAGGAAAATATTTATTTTTGATTATCTTATATTAAAAGCCAATCAAATATCACAAATTAACATAAAATACAAAATATGAACCAAAATAAACAAAAAAATAAGAAAATAAAAGGTACAAAAATTAAGATCCCTTTTTAAAAAGATCATTATAAAATGTCCAAATACCTCTTTGAGGAAAGTTAAATAGGTCATTATAAAATGTTCAACTTCTTCACTTGTTCGATTTTTGACCGATGTTTGAGAGATTCTCTGGATCTTTTTTGCATTGTTACGTAAGCTTTTTTTCCTTTTTTTCTCTTTTGTTTTTCTTTTTTGATTTGAGAATCAATGTGACACCCGAGCTTGATGCAGCTGAGAGTGAAAATGATCTTGAATTACCAAAGATTTGATGATCTATTTGATTCTTTCAGTATCTTCTTGTTCCTTTCTGTTGTTGTATTGTTGAATTTATGGCAGATATCATGTCATTTCTAACTAAAAATGATGTAATGTGTCATTATTTGTTGTTGTTTTCTTATTTTTGCATCGTTTGCTGTTGTTTTGATTATCGTATAATCCTTGCATGCATTTTAAAAATTTCAATAGTTCTCTCCTTTCAAATCTATTTATGTCTGATCTAGAATATGAAGAAATAACAATGAGAACTGAAAGAAAAGAAGGGAACGACAATATGAGGATTGCAAGTTGGACAGAAAATTTATTCATAAATATGTTGTTGTTGACCAGTTTAAACACAATAAGTTTACCTATTCATATAACTTTTTTATTTCCACTTTTAAAGTGATTAACTAATGTAAATTTTAATTGAAATATATTTTGTAAGCATGTAGTTTTGAAGATTAGAAAGTTATAATTATGAAATGTTGCACTTTGTTTTATGGTATATAACAATTTGGTCTACTGAATTTGTTGTATATATGTTTCATGTCCAGTAAACACATTTCAAGTTTCTATTTATTAACTTCATCATATTTTATAGCATTCAATCTGTGCTTATGTTGGAGCAGGTATACAGCATCGTGGCTTTACTAAATGTGAGCAGGTTAAGGAAATGTTACAGGATTTTGAGAGATAAAAATATTTTCTCCGTTTAAAAAAGAATGACCTACTTTGACTTGACACAAAGTTTAAGAAAATAAAAAAGACTTTTGAATCCTGTGACATTAAATTAAAGTAGTGTCAAATGTACCATAATACCCTTTAATCTTGTGGTCCTAAATATGTCATGTGGAAAGTTGAAATTAAAGTATTGTCAAAAAAGGAAAGAGATCATTCTTTTTGAAACACACTAAAAAGGAAAGTAGGTCATTCTTTTTAAAACGGAGGGAGTAATTCTTTTAGTGAATAAGGAACATAATTACAATTCCTGGTATTTTTCTTCATTCTTTGAAATGGCTTTTTAATGAGCTTGTTTAAATTTTTGGATTTATTTATCTCGATTAAGATTATCAATAGCTTTTATGAGTCAACTGAGACTCTTCCTTAGAGTTTCGGTACTAACCTCTTGGTATCCGATTCATGCTTATATGCAATTTTACTTTTTCGTTAGTTAGTTATAAATTGGTCATTTGTTATTTTCTGCAGATAAGTGTAGACCAGTTTGCTTCACAATCTTTCTCTTCATTAAGTCTCTTCATAAATATCCAAAATTCAAGCACAGAATTTGAAAGTAGAGTTTAATTTGTCACATAGAGAAGTGTAGCTTACCGTCATGGTTAATAGTAAGAATCTCTATCTATCCAATCGATTATATGAATCATACATATGTATATGTCCACACAAATATAATAACTATTGTATTTTGAATTATGTGGTGCTCAAGATCCTATATCCACTACAACTTGTGCATTGAGGTTTCAAGCATTCAAAAGGCTTAATAAGAAAAAAAATTAAAGAATACGTAATTGTGCACTAAACAACAAATTTCATTCTCAAATATAATTGTTTATTACAAAATATGTGTAACGATCTGAGATCCTATCCCGAGACGTCACACGATGCTTATGGACCCAAAGGACCACAAGCTAACCCTTTATTGATATCTGTACCTGTACACTACATAATATCTGAAATAAATACGGAAACTGGCCATAAGGTTCAGCACATCTATGAATACTCAAAACTGAAAATCGAATACTCATACATCTGTCTAAAAAACCTCTAAAATATCTGAACTATGGAGTTGATGGGACATGTCCCCAACTAACTCCGTCTACTGAAAAATATAAACAAAGTCTGATGCCATAATAGTAAATTGAGATTCGTTCTTGAAAGAAAAGGACTCACTACTACGACTACTGCTGCTGATTGGCACTGAACTGCTGAGGAAACTCTGGGTCCTATGCCTCTGAACCTATAGTGCCAAATAAAACACCATAGCGCAAATGCATCAGTACAGGAATGTACTGAGTATGTAAACAGGGTAAGGCTAAATGCAAGGGCTCATTCATGCACAATATCTAAACTGAATAGTCATGAAAAATGTCGCACGAGGACACATACATGAATGCACGGACCATAATCACAATCATCACAACTCTAAATACTGAAACTCGGATACCACTTTACCGCAGACTGAACTCACTACTGACACTGAGATACAAATTTACTAATTCATCTGATACTGATAACTGAGGATCTGGATGCACTTTTATCAAGGATTGAATTATGAGCTTTATTGCTTTCGACTGACAGGATTTGAGATCAACCTTTCTAACGGATTATTTCAGAAACTATTATCAATGATAAGAAATATGAATATATCTGAATTTGACAACCAGAATACTCAATAGAATCTGAGACTGTGATCAGGCCTATCTGGCGACATATCTCCGAATATGATATCAAATAACTATATATGAGACCAAGCCTATCTGACGGGATGGTCTATGATTTAATGGAACCATCTGAGTTCCTCATAATGATAGATGATTGTATCTGACAGTCCTGATTTCTGAAGATTTATACTGAAACTGAGACTGATTCTGAAACTGAAACTGAAACTATGGGAAGTAGTTACTTAACCGACATGCCCCGACCTACCACGGGTGGGGTCCAACCTGTAACCCCAGTTGGAAGGGTGTCAATACTGTGCTACGGGTAAAGACCTCTCTCTGGTCAATCCTCTCTGACGGATGACCCTTACCAGGCAGCCGACCTAAGGCAATATAATAGTCGAATACTCTCTCTCTGGAGGTGACAGCCTTCTCCTGATGGTGACTCATGTATCCTACGCTAGTTACGCAGTTCTGGAGGTCAGGGATTGCTACTAACGACTCTGGCCTCTTTCTCTCTGATGGGAGGAGCCGCCATCTCTTTCCTCGCTCGGTGCTAGTTTCTACTCCCAACTGAAAGACTCTGGCCGGATTCATAACTAAACACAACTGAACTGAATCTGATACTGATCATGTTTCTCAAAAGATCTGACTGAGTTACGCTGAGATTACTTGGTTCTATATCTGATAGAATGCTATTAGATCACGATATCTGATGTCAATACAGAGCTTGAATAGATTATTCGAATTGCTTTTGAGATTAGAATTAAACACTTGAGTACTATTAGATCTGAGCTGATTTCAGGACTGAGGCTAGATTACTAGCGATACGGAGATTATAGAGATAACTGAGATTATTGAGCTTTCTTAAGTTCTGCAATTGTTTGAGGATACAGAGTTCTATAGTTCACTGAGTTCTAAGAATCACGGATTGACTGGAATTATCGAGAAACTGACACGGGCTCTAGACGACAGCTAAATTATTGGGTATAAATACCCCCAGGACTCGATAACATAAAATAAAGCATATCATTCCTCCATTATCACAACCATTCATTCATTATCATTAAAACATCTCTTCAAGCAATTAGGAATCATAACATGCATTCATATTCACAATTTGGGGTTTCCTATTCAACATACTATAATGGCCCTTATGTTTCACCTAAGCTTTCATCAAACCTATGGGGGACATGCTTTACTTATTCTACCATTTCTACACCCAAATGACATTAACACATCACATATAAAACAACTTCAAGAGGGTTTATCACAAACATCACATGAATTCCACATACTAGGGTCAAAGCTCATAAATCTTATAGACAAACACGAATCAAAACTCAACAACACATGGAACATCAATTTCAACTCACATAAATCATTAACAACTCATAAACATAAAATCTTTGAGCTTTAGAAAAGGGTACTTCAGCTTCTTGGATGAAAGGGACCCAAGAATCAATATTTACATACCTTGATGAAACTCTTTTCTTAAAAGCCTTCGGAAGATTTCTTGATTTCTTTAGATCTTTCTTGATTTTTGTTGAAGAAGAAGGAGAGGATTTTGATTTTGAAAACCCTAATTCTTGGTGGAAGAAGAGAAAATGAGGCTAAAATCCCTTAGCCGAGTATTTATAGAGGCTAGGGGAAAGGAAAAAAGACCAAAAAGCCCTTGGAATTAAGCTAAAAAAATCCCGATTTTACATGCTGGTGCGACGCACCATAATCGCACCAGTTCACTGGAATTTGGACAATTGGAAAACTGCATGACGGCGTGACGCGGTGGAAATTGCATTGCCATCTTAATTGTGAACTGGAACTATATCACGACGTGGTGGAATCGCGGAGGCTCATTGTATTTTGACAATTGACATTTTGGTTAGCTCTGTGTCGCGCTAAGGTGCCAGGTGGCACATTGTCTCACTAAAATGGCTCTAACTCTTCACCCGAGTGTCCGATTTGGGCAAATTTAGTATCGATGGAAATATTATTTAATGCTTTATATGACAAAAAGTAGAAATTAGGGAAATTCCACACGATTCAAAGTATTTTATACTTGGAAAGATAATTTTGAAACTCTTAGACTCGAATTTTTGCTTTACTGAATACGCTCTAAGGCTCAGACTGAAAGAGAATTTTACAGGGTATTATAATATGTAAGAACATACTTGTGTGGAGGCAGACTGCTTGATGTTAGATCTATGTACTATTTTTTATTTTTTTACTATTGTTTTATATTTTTTTTCTTTAAAAAATAGGGCACATATCAAATATTGACACTTTGCTTTTAATAAAGGTCATTTTTATTCTTAAGATGGCACATTGTTACCACATTTAGTACAGGTTGTTTGTGTTGTATGGATATTTAACATAGTTTATTCATTTTTGTAAGCAGATGAATAATGAAGCTTTATTGCTACACTTATCTATCATTTGAGTGTCTGAAGTTTATGGACTTTTCAACCTTTATAGTTCGTGATAATTTTTTTCTTGCCTGTGTTGAATAGGTTGCTAGAATTTGTTCAGAGTGTGGTGTTAAATTTGGGCAATACTATTATCAAATTACTTGTTCTACGTGTTAATTGAATTTCTCAATAGGTACAATAACTTTCTCTTGTTCTTGCTTGCAAGTTTCAACGGTGGTTGTGTTCTTGTTCCTATGTATATGTTTTTCGATTGATTTTGCTCATACCTTCTTTTATCTTATATTCATTATTTTTTTCTTTCTGGACTTCTTCTGAATGTTGTCGACGCTTCTTAATTTAGCAATTCAACGATATTTGTGGGTAAAATTTATGAGTATTACTGAAAGGCGATAACAACAAAGTAATAGATGATGGTAGTAATTGTCAATCGTATAGTAGTTTGGAGTGTTGCATAGCTACTAAGAAAATTGTATTTATTTTAAGATTGTTCTACCTTTAATGACAAATTTAATATAACGTTTTCAAAATCGTAAGTGATTTGATATGTTATTATAAAGTTATTGATGAGTAAAGGGTTAGATCAGACTTTATTTCTACATAAAAACGGGCTACTTGGGGGTTCTAACTTCCTATAGAGAATTTATAGCATACACTTTGATCCCTACAGGAAATGAGCAACAACGAAATGAGATGATGAGGCGCCTTGGCTTTTCCCATTTTAGAAGAAACTGCATCCAAGACGAATGTTCTAGGTGTGTTTTGAACTGCTTTATTTCATAAATAAGAGCAAAGAACTGAGATTTCCTGATGCTACACAGGAACAAATATAGAAAGTTATTATAGACCAAAAAATTATTGCCAGTAGAATCTAAACTATATTATTGCACTTTGTTGACTAAAAATAGATAATTTGAACCAAAATATCATCTTGAAAATTGAAACTTTGAAAGCAGAAAGCGCATTTACATAATAACAAATACTATTAATTCATCATGACAAATTATTTGATGCACACATAGATTTTGAATCGATCAAAATTTCAAATCGACAATAAATTCAAAATGTACCTGTTGAAGATAGGAAATAATGTAAAGAATAAAGTGTATTAGCGAATATATGGGTTCTCGATACTCCATGATGTGAGCATGTGATATTTTGTGCTTTTGAGTTATTCCATCTGGGTAACTAATAAATTGAATCGAGTTGAAAAAGAAAACACCAATGTATGGATTAATGTTGTTTAAGATCCAATCAAACGTCTTTGAAAATAGTTAAGTTGTATTTTTAAGACCAAATGAGTTTCATTGATTAATTAACATAAATGGATAAGCACAAAATGATTGGTGATAAAGCAAATCTTGTACTTAGTTTTCTGAGTTAATAACTTACATGGTCACTCAACTTATGACTTTTTTCTCAAAAAGTCACTCAACTTTATTTTTTACTTCAAAAGTTACTCAACTTAGGGTTCTTCTCTTAGAAAGTCACCCAACTTTGATTTTTACTTCAAAAGTCACTTAACTATTAGTATTTTACTTACAAAGTCATTCAACCTATTTAATTAATTTTTTAAAATTAAAATTTGCTAACATGAACTTTTATTAAAAATCAAAATTCTAAAAGAAATTTTAAAAAATCATTTGAATCATATTATTACATATTTTCATGTTTACTTTATATTTAACCCTATGAAATTTTAAAATATCCTTAAAAGTTTATATCAATTCACTTATAATATTAATATTAATTTTTAAGATTTTTAGAATCATATTCATTTAGATAATTAGATTTAATTAACTTTCAACGTCATATTTATTTACGAAATTAATTTTCCAATCATAATGCAACTTTTTGTATTACCACTTGTATAATATACAGATGTATCAAATAAATACAGTGAATTCTATCCCTAATAAGTTGATAAAAGGGAACAGTATAGATTTTAAATTGAAATGATATGATATATACATTAGCAAATGTTATTAAACATTAGTAACATTATAACATATACATTGCAACAAGGTAAAATTAGCAGTAAAAATTGTACAATCAAATGATTGTAATTTTAGGATATAAATTGATGATCTATATGACTATATATACTTTAGAGTATAGAGTAAGCGTTGGACAAGAAAATTGCGAACAATAGTCGTAAAACTAGAATTCTAAGAAATAAAAAAGATATACATTTAAATCATTTAAATGAATTTTGGATATGAGTGGGTCATTAAATTGATTGTTTAAATGAAAATTATTGTTATTTCTTAAAAATATTATTTTAACTATAAATTACATATTTGCAAATTTTAACGAAAAAAATTAATTAAAAAGGAGTGACTTTGTAAGTAAGACACTCATACTTGAGTGACTTTTGGAGTAAAAACTAAAGTTGAGTGACTTTCTGAGAAAAGAACTCATAGTTGAGTGACTTTTAGAGTAAAAATCAAAGTTGAATGACTTTTTGAGAGAAAATTCATAAGTTGAGTGACCATTTGAGTTATTAACTCTTAGTTTTCTATTCTAACGTTTGTACATTATTCTCAATAAAAAATTTAAGTAATTTTTTTTAACTTGATAGGGATTCTCAGTCCCTAAATCAAATAACCATTATGATAGGGGGTTTTGTGGAGCAGTATGATTTTCTACCCGTTCAGTGTGTATGTTCCTTTAAATTTTTTACGGTTTGTCTGCTGCTACCAACATATTGCATTGTTCGTCTCTTGCTCGGTAAATTGAAGTGAGTAAGATTTTTATTAACATTATAAACAGTAATTATTGTACTGCTTCGGCCTAATTTGACAAATTATGATTTATATTGAAGAGATATATGCATAATTCTCATGTTTCCTTTATTGCTTCTAGTTATTGGCTAAAAGAACAAAGATCAAACATCTTTTGTTTCCTTGTGCGCAGAAGTTCATACCAAAGTTTATGAAACTCAAAAGTAAAATATATGTCATTGTGTAGCATTTTAAGTGTCTAAACTCTACTCAAGCCGGACACTACCTTGTAATTTAGAGGATCTGTATAAGAAAACGATGAAAATATCCAGAGAAGTTACTGATGCTACTGAGTGAGAGTTCAGAGTATATACGCAATGATAAAAATTTTCCTTTCCCCAATTTTTTAGAGTGATAAAAAGCGAACATTAGTTAGAGTTGATGAAGAAGACCTAGAAATAAATAAGGTAATTTTCTTCTTTTCAGGTTTGTGTTCCCTGTCCTTCGTCCTTGTCGTCATCTTCTTCCTCTTGATTTTCTTCTCCCTCTAGACAATTATATTTTCTGTTCTCGATCCTTATTACTTTAGAAGTTGTTTGCTCTTCATCACAGGTTGATATGATCAGCCTACATTAGACAAAGTTGATGAAGAAGACCTGTAAATAATAAAGATCTGTAGTAGTTTGTCTGCTCTTCATTATGGTTCAGTATCATTAGTTCATATATTTTTAATTTCAACATACATAAAAAAAATTTCTTCGAGTTATCAATTCTTGTTATTGTAGTAGTTTGTCTGCTCTTCATCAAAATTTAATATGATTAATTCATATATTATTAATTTCAACAGACACAAAACATGAGTTCAAGGAAACTAAGTTTTCAAGAAGCTAAAACAGAGAACATTAGACGAAGTTGACAAAGAAGACATGAAAACAAACTAGGCAATTTTCTTCATTCTAGATTTGTCTTCATTCTTCTTCATCCCTGTCCTCGTCTTTCTCTTGGTCTTCTTCTTTTTGATGATTAGCTTTTCAGTTCTCGGTCCTTATTACTGTAGCAGTTGTCTACTCTTCATCATAGTTTGATATGATTAGTTCATATATTTTTAATTTCAACAGGTATGTAATTGGAGTTAAGAAAATTAAGTTTGTAAGAAGCTAAAGAAGAGAACATTACAAAGTTGATGAAGAAGACCTGAAAACAAGCACAACTCATAAAAGATAAAAATAGAATTTTCAAAAATTTCATTATTTACATGAAGTACTTGGAAACAAACAAAGTTGGAGATTGCTGGAGATTCAGATAAAACACAAAGCTAGTGAAGAAGACCTCGAAGGAGCTCTTTTTATGGAAGAGTTTGAAAATTGACAAAATCATAATTCATAATAATTTGTATTTAGACAAAGAAATGACTCCGAAATAGTTGTTTTGCCAAAATAAAGCTACGATTTATTTTTTTAGAAATATAATATTATTATTGTTGTAATGTAATATATTAGTAGTGTTTGTGTATAATTATAACTTTCTTATCAAAATAAGACATGTATAATCTAAAGAACTACGAAAATTGTACCTTTTTTAGACCAAGTATAATTTAGTTAGAAATATATGTGTTATAATCAATATTTAATATAAAAAAAATAATAGAAAAAAGTGAAAAGACGAATTTGTCTAAAGTAGAGACTTTTAATGAAGGGCAAAAAGTTCAAACGATATTTCTAAGGCCCTTCACACTTTTAATATAACTAGTTTGACCGCATGTGTAATATTTGATTATTTAAAGTTAAATGATTTTATCTATTACAGAATTTTTTTAATGAAGTATAAAACGTTCAAATCACTCCCCAAAGATCCTTCAAACTTTAATATAATAAAGTAAACATAAACATATATTTTAGTGTAAGTACATATATATTTTACCATAAGTTTAAGTGATTGATGCATTATCACTTTTGTATTTGTCGTGCAGTGGACAGACGCATCAATTTGAACCATAATTATGGTACAATTATTTTTTCCTATATTTAAAATCTTTTCTCATTTTTAAAGTCAAATCTTTACAAAATCATTGATTACATTCTTGTTATGTAAAACTTTTAAAAATTTGGTACTTATTAAACTTCTCTTATCTAACATGTTTATATTTATTTCTAAATTTTTCAAATCTTCTTATAATCAAATTTAATTGATTCAGATTCTTAAACTAATGAAAAAAGTATTAGTTATCATTAAACAGAAACTACAACAAAAGAATATGATAATTGAGATATTAGAACAATACAATTAAAACAAACATTCATATAAAAATTTCTCAAAATCCTTCCGAACGCTCATCTAGAACACAAATCTAAAATTGATAAAACTATTATAGGCCGCATCGAAATAGTGTTATAGGAATATTTATGCCACCAACACACCAAAATATATATAAACATAAATTGAATAAAAATTCTCAAATATCATTAAAAAGTTTTTTCTTTTTGGAAGCTATTAAAAAGTTACATGAAATAATAGAACAATTTATACAAGTACATAACTTGATCCTTTTCTAAATTGATTGTATTTGTTACATCTTTGAGTAAAATTTAAATACCAAAAGGAAACAAAAAGAAGCAAAGGTCAAGTACAATTAGTAGTATGTTAGATTAAGCGTAATATTTCAATAGGATTTTTATATTTTCATATATTTTAGGCAAAATTTTAATTGTTTTCAAATATTTTAGGCAAAGTTTTAATTGTTTTCTTTATTTTTCAAAACAACACGTACTAAAAACAAAAAAAAATATTTTCTTTTTTTTAAGTCAACCACCCTTTCTTGGGAAATAGTGATGCACCAAAAATAAAAACAAAATCAATTTCTTTTAGGAAAATAACTAATAAGAAAAGATTTTATCATAAAAATATTTAATTAATTTTTAGTTTTTAAATATTAGAAAAAAATAGTAGAAAGACGATTTTGTCTAAAGCAAAGACTTTTAATGAAAGGTAAAAAGTTCAATCAATATTTTTAAGACCCTTTATACTTTTAATATATTATAAATTATAGATATAGATATAAAAATATAGATATAGATATAAAAAAGGGCAGCCCGGTGCACTAAAGTTACAGCTACGTGGGGTGTCTGGAGAAGGCCCCACCATAAGGGTGTATCGTACGCAGTCTTACCTTAAATTTCTGCCAGAGACTGTTTCCAAAACTTGAACCCGTAACCTTCTGATCAGATGACAACAACTTTACCAATTACTACAAGGCTCCCTTCTTACTCCAGATATAGATATAGATATAGATACATATGGATTATAGATATATAATAAATCAGACAAATATTATTGAACGATGAGAGTACAAATTCTTATTCCACGTGGCATCTAGACAGTTTATCTCTTTGAAAATGCTTAAATACTTTTGTATTAAAAATTATAATAATCCATTTTTCTTCCATAAAAATTAAAATCTTGGGCTGTTTTTATCCCTGTCCCTTTGTTATTTTTTTAATTAAAAGTGAAAGTAATTGAATTTTGTGTTTATTTCAAGTAACAATGATTTTCCAAACAGATACCAAATGAAATTATTATGAGAAAAAAATAGAAAAGAAAGAAGAAGATGACCAAGTCTTTTATTAGTGATCACAAATTGAACTGTTCCATTATTGATGTTTTCTCCAGCAGCGATAGTAGTAGTATATTTACTCTTCCAGTGAAGTGTGGGGATGAGAAGGAAAGTGGACAACAAAGGGTAGTGGTTCTTCTACTATTTTCCATCGAGGCCCATTTATTACATTTTATTGGTTACATAGTTGTTTTGAAAAGACTCGAGTCGAGGGTTGGATTGCCTCAGATCCAAGGTACTTATGTTTTATGTGACAAAAGGCTACCATCTTTTTCAGGGTCTTGTGATTCTTGCCACTTTTTTGGGCATGCTGCTTCTTTATAATTTTACATGACCTTTTTCCTTTGTACCTCCCTTTTCTTGTGTTTAATTGATTCAATTTATCAAAGCTTTATTCTGGGTTTTGAGCGGATTAGGCAGAGAAATCTCCCTTACCTTTTTGGTGCAATTTTTCACCAAAAAGGTATTTACTAGTTTTGTGTTACCAGATCTGACTGAAAAATTGGCATTTCATGAATCAGAGGTAGGGGGTTTCTAGGAATGGAAAATGGTGTGATGAAGCTCATGAGAAGATTATTACTGTTGATACAAAGGAAAAGCGATCTATTAGTTTGACAATGACAGGTTATGTGATGTTACAAGATAGTGATTTTGATGGACCAGATGTATTTGGCGGTTGGTCTGCCATTTAGATTAGGTAATTTCATCTGTCACAACCAAACTATAGCTACTCAAATGGATGTCACTAGCCTAAAGTCAATGGGTGACGACGTTACAAGTTTGTTTCCAGATTCTGGCTATGATGATTCAGAGAAAGACGTCAGTATTACTGCATCTGAAGAAAGTAGTAGGTGCCAAGGTCCTCCGTTGTTGCTACATATGATATCTGAAAATGAAAGCAGCAACTGGATTGCTGGTGTCAGGGAAAGTGAGGATGACGAGATCCTATCATTCGATGGTGATCAAATTCTTGATAGCTCCTGTTCCTTGTCCGTGGTGAGTGATTCCAGTAGTTTATGTGCTGATGATTTTATGAGTTTTGAGCTAGCATCTGACATAGACGGTCAGAATTTGGTAGATGCTGAGAAAAGCATTTGCAATGTCAAACTTATAGCTAAGACTGGAGATCTGGTAGAGTCAGGTGGTCAGGAGACAGCGAACAAGCCTCTGGCAGTTGCAGAAAAACTTGATGAGCAGAGTACGGATGTTTCCAGCTCAAAATCATCTGAAGTTGTTGTTCAGCTACCTCTAAATAAAGGATTAAGTGCAGCAGTTGGCCGCAGTATTTTTGAAGTGGATTATATACCCCTTTGGGGATTTACATCTGTATGTGGAAGGAGACCAGAAATGGAAGATGCGCTTGCAACTGTTCCTAGGTTCTTGAAAATTCCTCTACAGATGCTAGTTGGGAATCGTGTGCCAGATGGAATGACTAGGTGCTTAAGTCATTTGACAACTCATTTCTTTGGAGTTTATGATGGCCATGGTGGCTCTCAGGTATCTCCCTCTTTTTTGCTTACACTGTTACAAGCTCATAGATTTGCTTGCCTCCTCACTGATACCACAGTACATATATATTTGATACAATGGGATTTGTATTTTCCAGGTGGCAAATTACTGTCGTGATCGAATTCACGTTATATTGGCTGAGGAGCTGGAGACCATTATGGCAAATCTCAATGATGAAAATATTAGGCAAAATTGCCAGGATCAATGGAAAAATGCATTTACCAACTGTTTTCTCAAGGTTGATGATGAGATTGGAGGGGCAGGAAATCATGAGGCTGTTGCCCCAGAAACTGTAGGCTCCACGGCCATTGTCGCTATTGTTTGTTCATCGCACATAATAGTAGCAAACTGTGGTGATTCAAGGGCTGTTCTGTGCCGTGGAAAAGAACCCATGGCATTGTCAGTGGATCACAAAGTAAGTGAAACTGTTGTTCTAATATGACGTTAACTACGTGTGATGTCACTGACTAAGCCTTGTGTGCCAATTTTCGTTTATGTTTTCTTTATTAGCCAAACCGAGAAGATGAATATGCAAGGATTGAAGTTGCTGGAGGGAAGGTTATACAGTGGAACGGGCATCGAGTTTTTGGTGTTCTTGCTATGTCTAGGTCTATTGGTATGTTTCTCCCATCTACCCTGTTATCTAGCATTTGTAAATCATGACTAAGGTATCCGTGTGTACTCAACATTATTGGTTTTATAAAATATGTTATGATCTTTGTGATCCTGTCTTTTGTTCTGTCAGGTATTGAGATACTAGGTATTATTACAGGTTACCTCGTAGAATAGTTTGCTTTTATATGTCAACTGGCTGGTGGTCTTAGAATGCATCCATTTTGATTATGCGTTTAACCTTAGTATACCTAAATAATCACGATATTTCTCAAGACTTAAAGTTTTGGCACTTCCACAGCATCCTCCCTAGTATAACTGATATCAGCAGTTCACGTCATAGTAGTAGTTGGACACAGCAGTTAATGATGGTTATCCTGACTACTTCAATAAACAAACACTATGGCCGTAGTATCAAACTAAAGAATTGGGCTTGATCATCAATGCTAGCCTTTTAACTCACGTAAAGATTGGTTTTGCATTTTCAAGGGGATATAAATACACTTTGAACAAGAATAGGGGGTTGAGGGGTCGCCCTTAAATTATCAGTGCACATATGACTTTTCCATGCAACTTTAATGGGAAACTTATGATTTCCCCAAATTATAAGGTATCACAAGTTGGAAACATGATAAAAAATACAAATTCAAAGTACTACTTGACGTATTCCCTAGAAACCAGCTTATTCATAAATCATCCATCCACGTGTGTGAAAAAAAGATGAGAAAAGCATAAGTAAAGAGTTATAAGTAGGGATGGCAACGGGACGGGGCTGGTTCAGGCATATGCGGGTGTGGTGCAAGCGGGTTATTTTTATTTTTTATTGAAGCTCTGGTGGGCAAGGGCGATTGCAGGCTGGAGAATCTGTTTCTTTTTCCTGGGTTTACTAATTCTGTTATTTATCAGTGATCCCATTTGTATGCATAAATTTTTACTTTACTCCATTTCCTTCTTTGTTTTCAGTTGCAAATGTAGAAATTTAAATTTTGGGTATTGAATAAAAATATGAAATTCAAACTCATAAGAAATTCATCACATTAAAACTAGCTAGCAACATATATATGATGAAATTCTATAAATCACGTCAAGGAATTGAAAAGAGAAACTGCACATTTATTGCTCATATTTTTTTGGTGTATACATTATTACTCTTATACTTATACAATATATTTGTATCTGGAGTATCTTGTCAATAAATGAATCGTATTTATTTAGAAACTAGGATTACTTTTGACTTTCTGGATTCATTCGACATAGCAGTGAAACATTTTCCAATTTTCATCTATCCAAAGTAACTAATAGATAATCGTCACTTCAGCAAAAAAATTCTTTTTACGAACTGTGGTACAAAATGCAGAAAATGAGAACTTAAGCAATGCGGGTTTATGTGCAGTGGAGCGGATTCCCCTCCCCCCACCCCAACAAAACCACCTGTGCCACGTTTCCATCCTTAGGTAGAAGAATTTCCATCTTCATTTTGGCAACTAGAAAGAATTGCATACTCTATTCTCTTATTGGAGGAAGGAAAAAGCACCACACTATATCAGTTCTCTCTAAGGAATAAACCAGCCTATGTGCCCATATTTTCACAGCCATGACTCGTAACTTGTTTCTCTGTATCTTGAACGAGGCAATACACCTATTCTGTACTCTCCTTATTTTAGGTCGCCAAACCAAGTTTTCTTTCTGAGGCTAGTGACTAGGGGTGTTCATGGTTCGGTTTTGATTAAAACCATAACCAAACCAATTAAGTCTGTTTTTAAAATTTTGAAAGCAAAACAAACCAAATAAAATAAAAACCATCGGTTTGGTTCTTGTTGGTTTTAGTTCAGTTTGGTTTGGTTTTTGGATTTATATTAGCTAATGATAAATTGATAATAGTAAAACAATGGGACATGAAACAAATATTTCAAATGAACGTTAGGAATCAATATATTTCTCTCTATTATCACAAGATGAAAGTATATGAATCTTCTATTATTTATCAACATTATTTTGAAGTTTTAGCATATGTAAGTTGTGGATGTTCTTTCACTTCACATATCTAACATTCATAGAGACAATGTAGATCTTTAAATAGAATGGTCAACACTTACAAAATCAAAAGGGTAAGCCACTGTAAAGTAGATGAATGTCCTAGCAAATAAATTAAAGACTGACAATATACCACACCATATATATACAATAATATTATATGTTCAAACCAAACAATGAAAATTATTTAAATGTTTTGTAGTGCATGTGAAATAAGTAGACTAAAACCAAATTAATGATTTAAAGGTATAAAATATTTATAATTCTTTATGACACTAATATTATATATCCAAATAATTATAAAATTTATATATATAATTCATCGGTTCGGTTTGGTTATTTTTTCAGTTTTTTCATTGTAGAACCATAACCAAACCAAATATTATCGATTTTTAAAATTTAAAACCACACCACACCAAACCAAATGTTGGTTTTTTTAATCGGTTTGGTTTTTAACCAAATCATGAACATCCCTAGTAGTAACTACTTAGACAGATAACGTCATGCCTATACTCAGTTTCAGAAAACTCTTCATAACGCCATCAAGATCAAGAAAAGAGAAGGTGCTTCACTGAGTACCTAAGCACACCATGGGTTTCTTGATGTATAGCTGAGTTCGCTAAAAACACCAAAGTTCAAGATAAGTATCCAAATTTCCCTTTGCAAGTTGTAACAAGTCTGAGCAGTTCAGAATTAGTATATGCTTGGGGCTACATTATGTAGTCAGTGCTCTACATCTATATGAGGGTTGCCTTCCTTATCTGCCACACAGAAATATGAGAAACAGTAATGGGGTACAATCATATTTTCTTTAGCATCTCAGATCCTCAGCCTATGGTACCATTCCTAACAACCTGGGACATACGAATCTAAGGCCCTAGCACTATAGAGTGGAATATTATACCATATCACGGGTCTATATGACATGCCCACTGTCTTCAATGCGCTGCCACGTTAGAGTCAAGTCAGATCCAAATAATTTTAATTTTCTTACACTTATATTTCTTTTTTTCATTTGTTCTCACTTTTCCTACCCATATTTGCTTCGCTGCTACCACCATGCACCAACCCAAAAGGATCCAAAATTGAGCAGTTGATCTCCTTATATGGACTTGAGCAATCCTCCCCTCGTGAGCTAGGCCTTTGAGGTTGAGTGAGGCCCGAAATCCATTCTTTACATGTTAGAATTGGAGTAGGAATAGGAATAATATATAAAATCCTACTTGGAAAAGGATTTTAATGTAGCATTCTACTTGGAAAAGGATTGGAGCGTAGTGGCTATAAATTGGGTCTCAGGTCCCTCGGACACCACGGTTATCAAACAAAAAAAAAGAATTGAGATCAAAGTTATTATGTGAAAGAAATCTTTTTGGGTTTACTTTGAAGCCTCATTTTTAATATTCTTGGAGATACAGATTAAAAAGAATATGAGGGTGAGAAGCAGATTTAGAGATAGAAGAGTGACGGAAAAATGTCCGCACAAAACCTCTGACGAATTGAGTATTCCATTAGCCATGCCGTTGAAGATGAGTCACTCGTGTACACTAAATACCAAAATAATGATGAAGTTCCCTCTTGTCTCCACTATTATTCACATTAATCAACAATTATTCAATGTTGAAGATCAGAAGAAGTGTCATAGAGTATAGGAGGTTTAACATATGACAACAACAAAAACAACAACATACCCAGTGTAATCCCACCAAGTGGGGTCTGGGAAGGGTAAAATGTACGCAGTCCATACCGCTACTTCCGAAGAAGTAGAGAGGCTGTTTCCGATAGATCCCCGGCTCAAGATAATGAATGGTTAACAAGGTCATAGTAATACATGAAACAGAATGGGTGGGTATAAACAAAATAAGAAATGAGAGATGATAAAAATAGAGCTAAGGGAGCCACGAAAATAAAAGCAATATGAAATTTAAAAACAGGAAATAAGAAATAAGAAAAGGTCACCCCCTAGTATAAACCATACACTAGCGGCTCCTATCACTGGACACAGTCGTAGGCTTACTAATCCGGCTACACCAAAGCTCCCTAACTACTAGTTACAACCCACACACGCACTAACCTTCTACCTTAATCCGCGACCTCCACACCTTTCTATCTAGGGTCATATTCTCAGTAAGCTATAACAGCCCCATGTCATGTCTAATCACTTCTCTCCAGTATTTCTTCGGCCTACCTCTACTTCTCTTGAAATCATCCCACGCTAGCCTCTCATACCTACGAACTGGGGCATCCGTGCCCCTCCTCATCATATGCCCAAACCATCTCAGCCTACCTTCCTGCATCTTGCCCTCCACCGAAGCCACTCCCACCTTCTCCCGGATAATCTCATTCCTAACTCTATCCCTTCTAGTAAGTCCACATATCCAACGTAACATTCTCATTTTCTCTACCTTCAATTTTTGAATGAGGGAGTTCTTGACTGGCCAACACTCCGCACCATACAACATGGCCGGCCGGACTGCCACTCTATAGAACTTGCCTTTAAGCTTTAAGGGCACCTTCTTATCACACAGCACTCCCGAGGCGAGCCTCTACTTCATCCAACCTGCTCCAATACGTTTAGAGACATCCTCATCAATCTCGCCATTCCCCTGAATTATAAACCCAAGATACTTAAAACTATACCTCTTACAAACATCCTAGGAATCCAACCTCACCACCACTCCGTCCTCCTGCTTCGAGTCACTGAACTTGCATTCCAAATACTCCGTCTTGGACCTACTCAACCTAAACCCCTTAGATTCGAGGGTTGCAAACCTCCAATTTTCATTTACACCCCCCGCGTCTCATCAATTAGCACTACATCATCTGCAAATAACATACACCAAGGCACCTCATCTTGAATCCTCCACGTCAGCACGTCCATCACCAGTGCAAACAAAAAACGGGCTGAGAGTCGACCCCTGATGCAATCTTGTCTCAACCGAAAAAAGATCTGAGTCTCCCCCCAGCGTCCTCACCCGAGTCTTCCCTCCATCGTACATGTCCTTAATAGCTATGATGAGAGATAAATACTGCTTTTACTACATTTAGACCAAGCTCTCCTTTTATATTGTCTCCATGAAACAAAGAACGAATTCTTGTGTCCATCCATCAGCAATGTCTTTGGTCTTGTGGCTAGTATTGGCAAATGGGCGGGTCGGATCCAATATTGGCGGGGTGAAAACAGGTTAGACAAATATAGATAACACTTCTAACTGGCCCATATTAAATTATGGATAAAAATTGGGTAGAGTGATGGATAATACGGATACCCATATTTTCTATCCATTTATAATTCCCTTATCTGGTAGTAATGGTAAAACAACAAAAAATTATTAGGCAAGCATTGAAATGGTTTACTTTTTTTTTTTTCTTTTTGGTAAAACAACACAAACAAATAAGATTTAGTTGATTGATTTTTTTTTTCAAAAACTCAATTTTTGGTTTTAAAATTTTCAACCAAACGCCACCAAAGGGGAACAAACATGAACTAATAACTCATTTCGCTTAATTAAAGGAATGATAATTCAGATACCCATATTTTCTATCCATTTATAATTCCCTTATCTGGTAATAGGGTAAAACAGAAACAAATTATTAGGCAAGCATTGAAATAGTTAACCTTTTTTTTTTGGGAGGGGGGGGGGGGGGGGGTTTAAAACAGCACAAACAAATAAGATTTAGTAGATTGATTTTTTTCGGTAAACTCAATTTTTGGTTTTAAAATTTTCAACCAAACACCACCAAAAAGGAACAAACATGAACTCTAATAACTCATTTCGCTTAATTAAAGGAATGATAGCATTTTAATAATTTAAAACAGATCTTTGACTTTAGGTTCTTCCTAATTATAAATCCCAGATGGCATATAGACTGTGATACTCTATTACGGCTAAATTCTAATTAATCTTCCTTTTTGAAACTGAAAAAAGAAGAAAATATTCGGCTTTGTACTTGCTTAGCCTAAAACTTACTTGGACATTTGTCATCTTTCTTGCGAATTAATGTCTTCCTGAAAAAATATTTGCAGGGAAAAAAGATCGAACTAGTCAACAATCATTTAATATCAGAAATACTTGGAAGATTTTATGATGAGAGTATTCCAATTTGAAAACAAAGTGCCATACTGAAATGTCGGATAATATGGGTATCTAGAGACTATGGATTGTGGGGGGGGAGGGGGACAGGACTTGGTTGTTAAGGCTTGAAACCCACTTTTTATCTGTTTATCCATTTTTTACTGCAGGGTACATGGGTTAATCAATATTTGACCTGATCTAAATGAATCAAATATCCAATTTTTTTGTTTTTGACTGGCTGGGGTTAGACGGATACGCAGTATTTTGTCCATTTTTGCCAGCAATAATTGTGGCCACAGGCACACACTTCAATTAATGATCTGCACTTTGATCCTTCTTTCTTTTTTTCCTAATCATCACTTGTGTGACCCTGGTTAGTTCTACTGCTGAGCTATGATTTTCAACTTGCTGAAGGTTATAAGTAAAATACTAAATTTTTTTTATAAAAGATGCATGGAAATATTTGGCACCTTCTTTGTCTCTGATCATCACTTGTCTGACCCAGTTTAGTGCAATTGTTGAGCTATGACCTTCGACTTGCTAAAAATTATAATTAAAAAATAAAACAAAAGACCCTTTGGAATCTTCAGCTCCTCATGTGTTTTCTGGTCATAGCTTATCTGATCCTGGTTAGTGCGACTCTTGACCCTTTGACCTTCAACATCCTTAGAGTGTAAATTAGAACAAAACAAGAAAAGCCCGGGAACCTTCTGTATCCTGGTCCTGGGGAGTTGCTCCTTTGATGATTTTTACCTTTTCATTTCATATTGCTGAAAGATTGCTTTGTGATGATGAGAAGGAAGCTCATTTTGTCACGTCTGTCAGACAATTCTTTCTATACTTGTGATTAAGTGCGCCCTTGCCATCTATATGTAACTTGAATTGTTAGAATGTTCCTTTTCTCATTTTATCTTCAATCCAGCATTGCATAAATGACCAACAAATTGTAAATCTGTGCTGAAGACTGGCTTTGCTTCTAGACATGTGCATTGACGTTTGTCACTGAAGGCTGAACATGCAGGTTTGTAAATTAAAGGGATATTCTAGTGCCTATAAAATGGAAGTTGGTGTTGATCATATGTTCATGTTTCTAATGTCATCTTGAAAGATATGGCTACAGTGAGGTTAAGTAATTTAAGTTGCTGTACATGAGTTCATTATTCCCGGAGGCTTAATTAAACATATATCTAGTATTCCCAACTTTTGTCACGCAGTTGTTCAGGTATGTCCATGCTGGTGACTGAACATCTCCATCTTGATGTAAGCTGTCTGTAAACTGTGAAAGGATTACTCAGTGAGCTTGCCAGAATAGTGTAACGTGTATTCAATCTACATTCTGCTTTTTCTTTTTTTCATTTTGTTATTTGACATGAGAACTATGATATAGCAAATAACTTAGTATTATCAAGGTGTATCTATCTTGTTAGCGATGGTGGTGCCCTGGGACATTTATCACGTGGATGGATTTCATTTGGGACTACAATTTGACGCATTAGATGTGCATTTGCATGAACCTTTTTCACTAATACTACTAATGAAGCTTTTTCATTTATTTGTTCTGGTTTGCAGGAGATAGATACTTAAAGCCCTGGATAATTCCTGATCCAGAAGTAATGTTTATACCTCGAACCAAGGATGACGAATGCCTTATCCTTGCAAGTGATGGTTTATGGGATGTCATGACGAATGAAGAGGTCTGTGATTTGGCTCGCAAGCGCATACTCCTATGGCATAAAAAGAATGGTGCAACACTTCCCTTGGAAAGGGGCCAAGGAATTGATCCAGCAGCACAGGCAGCAGCGGAGTGCTTGTCAAATCGAGCACTTCAAAAGGGCAGCAAGGACAACATAACAGTGATTGTTGTGGACTTGAAAGCCCAAAGGAAGTTTAAGAGCAAGACCTAACATTAACTGATCTCTCAATCAGCTGTTTCCATTTATAGGTTCACAATCTTGACTTCATATGATTCGATCTATCCAGCCCTTTTAATTTTTGCCAGGGGATTATGGGACTAAGGTTTTCATTAGAGTAGCTTACTGTATGTATTGTAGTACTTGTTCCATCCTCTGTATGTAGTTTTCTTCCTTTGGCTGTTTGAAGTAGGAACATACATTTTATCCTCCGAGTTAAAGGCTCTGTGAGGTTATTTGCCTCAATATTACTTTTTAGACATTGTTGGTCGGAGAGGCCACTTCTGAATTGTATTTTATTCAAAAGATGCATCTTATGCTTTATATGGATTTCAGAGACAGGATAAGTTGACTCAATTACAGAACAGTGGTATACAATCGCATCCATCTCATAATAGATGATAAAAGGAAGAAGCTAGACAAGAGTATGTGCAAATCACAAGAATATACTATTTAAAAGTCAATATTTCAAAATGTACCAATAGTTTCTATTTTTAAGAATATATCGATAGAAATCTAACAAAATCTACCAATAAAAGACACTGTAAAAATTATTAAAATTGAGTAACTGACTAACTGATATTCTTTCCAATAATTGATATTCTTTCCTATAATTTCTCTTAATACGTTATCTAATTCCACAATTAGCTCCACTTCTTTACAATAGACACTTCTTTTTCTGTTTCCAGTTGCTCTTCTTCTCCTCTTATTTTCCATTTTGAAATGCCAATACACCCATGTTGGTGTTGTATCATGACACCACATTTTGGTGATTTTTCAGTTTCTCTTCAAAATTATTCTAATGAATTAAACAAAGATCGAAAATTGATATTCCTGTCAGAACAATTTGAAATTATTCCGGGCTCTAATTGCTAAACCCGCGAACAAGTTACATATATTTCCTGAAAAAAGTATAGAAACTAATGTGTGATAAAGTTAAATAACTACATTCTTTAAACATGGTATAAAAATTAATGTCCTATAAATGTTATTTAACTGCCTCTTGGAAACATGCTATGAAAATGGTGTAGAAACGGATCCTCCTAGAAACATGATATGAAATTGATATATAAATTGATGTCCTCTAAAGATTATTTAACTACATCTTAAAAATATGCAATAAAAAATGGGTAAATTACTTATAACCACATCTTAAGTTTCTATTATTACTTTAAATCCCATCCAACTAAACTAATTACGAAAATTCCTTTTTACTCAAAATAGTTGCCTCTTTTCTGATACATCTAAAAAAATCTACCCACATCCCCTTATTGTGCTGCAATCAAGCCCAAAAATCAAGAAATATATCCCACGATTTTCTCAACTCGCCCATTTTGAATTTCCATCATGTTCTCATCTCCATCTTCTACTTTAACATTCAAGTTACAACTTCCATTAACTTTCTTTTGAATTTCCACCATGTTCTCATTTACTACTCAATTAGATCTAACAACTCCATCTTTCCACCATTAACATTCTTTTTTAATTTCCACCATTTCATTATGATATGAACGACATTAATTTTCGTGAAAATAGATTGAAATATCAAAACTTTTTGGACAAAATGGCTATGATATTTAAGCAAAACTTTTGATTGTTTTTATTACAATTTCTATAAATTAATTTTCGTCCATTTGTTAGATTATTATGCATCAAAAGATATTTTACTTTTCAGCAATGTCTCATATAAGCTAATTATAGTTTTATATCTTAATGTAAATTATATAATGTATCGAATATTTTAAAAAATAAGTCAAGTATAATGCAAACTTAATTATAGTGATGTATCTCAACCAAAATAATTTAATGTATCAAAAACTTAAATTAACAATACAATAGTAGATATAATATTGTTGTATTTGCATATAAAGTAATGTATTATAAGATAGTATTTAACTTTTAATACAATGTATCAAATAATTTTTACACATATTAAGCAAGAAGTATAGTAATGTATTAGTAACCACAAATAAATGTAATGTGTCATGAATTATAGTATATCATGAATTCAATGTTATTAAATGAAATATTTGTTATCATAATACAATATATCATAAGTTTTTATATAATAGGAAAACTTAGGATATTTGTTATCATAAGTTATTAAATGATGTATATTAGGCAATTTAAACAATAATTTCTTTAATTAAGCGCATTAATTGCTCAACTGTAGGCTTAATTATCATTTCTTTCCATTTTTAACCATAATTAAAGATTTATTAATGTATCATAAACTAATGTATCCTGACGTTAACTAATGTGTCATATCTGGGATTTTATGTAATTATTATAAAAGTAGGGAGAGAGAGTAATTAGATAGTAAAGTGTTGAAATTTATGTTGTTTACCCATAAAAAATGGTGTCCCGTAAAGATTATTTCAAAAGAACCTATATATCATATCCATAAATGTTTGAATTAGCTTTTTGATTATTCAAATTAAATTTAACCTTTAATTTAGAAAGCACATTTTTTTAAATGTTTGGACTTTATTTTTCTTGAGACTGTTCATGATCTAACAACATGGACTATTACCCCTCTAATTTTTACCTGAAATTCTAGTTACACACTCAATCTTTACCGGGGTCCTATCACCCTTCTAAACTATTTAAAAATGAAATTATTATCCCCTTTAAAACTCACCCCAGATGTGTATTGAGAAATGGTCAACATGTGCCTGCCACATAATATCCAAGTAATATTATATTTTTATGTAAAAGATTATTTTTTTCCTTAATATATCTCTTCTTTCCTTTCTTCTCTTTCCTTTTTCATTCCCTTTTTTTTTTTTTTATTTTCTCTATAACTTCTTGCCTTTCAATTTTTCGGCTGGGCATTCATGAAACCATGTGACCTCATGACTGAAAGAATTGCATGGTATTGACTTTCATTTAGAATGTGTATGTTGCTGTAGGTAATATTTATCATGTTTTCATTGAAACATATGCTTTGATTGTTGTATGAAGTCTATTCATGAAAAGTAGGATCTGGACATTGATAAAATTTCTAGGACTGTTGAGCTTTATTTAATTTAATTTTTACTCCTCTTGTTAATTTTATTTTAGATTTGCTTATCCTTTTAGTTTTTTCTGGTGATATTTGCTACAAATTTTTTGATTTTTGTATTGAATTTCGATCTTTTTTTTTTTTTTCTTTTTGTGAAGTTGAATAAATGATTTTTTTTTTATGGATTTTGGATTTGGGCACATCAATGAAATTGAAACATAAAAAGAGATTCATTGGAGATGAGGAAGATGAGAGATTAGTCTTGGATGTCATTGATGAATTGTTGAAGCCTTTTGTTTTGTGAAAAAGAAGAAGAAGAAGAAAGGAAATGAATAAAGAAAAATAATAATTAAAATTATACATATTTATATAAAAAATATTAAAAATAAAATTTTAATATATATATTTTTCATGCTCACTCTCTCAAAGATAGTGAAAT
The DNA here is from genome assembly GCA_030864225.1 of Capsicum baccatum var. pendulum. Classification (NCBI taxonomy): domain Eukaryota; kingdom Viridiplantae; phylum Streptophyta; class Magnoliopsida; order Solanales; family Solanaceae; genus Capsicum; species Capsicum baccatum. Next base: position 168,637,946 of record CM061557.1, on the reverse strand, counting down.
GCACTCACTTTTTTACATTATCATTTAGGGAGCAAATAATTTTATTTTTAAATAGTTCAGGATGGTGATAGGACCACTATGAAGGTTGAGTGTGTAATTAGAATTTAGAGTAAAGGTTGTAGAGATAATAGATCATTTTCTCTTCTAAAAGCACATTAATAAACTTTCATCTTATGTCCTAATATTCAATGAAAATTTTTACTCACCACTTTTGTTCGAAGAATTCGTCAATTTGAAAATGGCCCAAATCAAAAAGCCCAATTTAAGATGAAGATGAAAACTTTTTGATAAGATGGTGTGAAAGAAGTTGAAGAAAGATTCAAGATATTGAGTAAGTTTGAAAAAGATGATGGAAGATTTTATGAAGGAAAAGAAAGAAATAAAGAAGATATTGCAAAAAAAAATACAAAATATCTAACAGGATTAACACAAATATTAAAAAATCAGCCTACTTATCCAAATTAAAATCCCATAAAATAAGTTCAAATCAATTAATTTCAAAAATTAAGTGTATACAAAATAATTTTTTAGTTGAGAATATATTTTGTAAATAAAAGTAGGTTTTGTAAATAAAAAATAATACATGTATATTCTGTAATATCGACTCTTAAAGAATATATTTATGTGATTTTTCACTAATATATCGTTCGTCATTCAATCATCAAACTGAATTTTTATTGCATATCTAACATCAACTTTCAAGATTTTTATTAATTGCATATATGAAGTTATCCTTAAGACATTTTAGTATATTTTCACGCATTTAGTTATCCTCCGAGAAGAAAATGATGAGCTTAGTTAGACCCATCAAATATAGTCTGGTTATGGGTCAATAATAGTTCAACAACGAGTGGATCGAGAAAATTGAAGAAAAGGAGTTTCTTAAGTCTCCTTTTAACTTTGGTGATATTGATCAAGGAAAAGGTCAAAAGCCTCTTAAATATTTGATCAAGTTAATTGAGGATCAAATTAATATTTTTAAAACTTGTTAATTTTTTTTCAAAATACAAATCAACCCTTATTTAATGTGTAATATAAATAAGGGATCCAATCATTTCCCATCATTTATTTTTCTCATTCAGTTTTCAAAAAAAAAAAAAAATTTTTTTGCTCCCCAAAAGCTCAAACGTTTCCTCTCTCAAATATCATTTTCCCTAACAGATTGTTGCCCATATCACAACAGATCGGCATTGCTGCCATTTCGAACGACTATCAGTTGTTTGAGAACCCACATTCGACTTCTTCATCCTTCCTTCTTCACTTGTAGCCGCCAATTTCTCTCCTTTGCACGTAAAGACTTCTATATTTGCTTGTTTTCAAAAAATTAAGGCTTTTTAATTAATTAAGAAAAAAAGAACTTTGGTTATTTTTTCGTCAAGTATAGATTAATAATTTTGATATTTAATGCTCAAAAAAGAAAGAGGGATCTGAGAAAATTCTATTTGTGGTATTTGTTCTCTTAATATGGTGGTTGGTGTAAATGTGGTATATTTTTGGAGTGAAATTTGATTATTTTTGTTGTTGTTCTTGTTCCCGAATATTATTGTAAAAATAGTAAAACTTGAACTTTGACTTTTTTTTTTGAGATATCTGTCGTGACAATTTTATCTTGTTCTTTGTGTTGTTGTATTGAATCACTTCACTTGGTATTTATTGGTGTTGTTAAGTTTGTTGGTGTTATTTTTGTCTAGGTGTTGTTTGTGTTCTTGGTGTTCTTAGTTTAGTTTTGTTGGTGTTGTTGTTCTTGTTCTCGAACATTATTGTAAAAATAGTGAAACTTGAACTTTGACTCTTTTTTCAGAGATATCTGTTGTGATAATTTTATCTTATTATTTGTGTTTTTGTATTGAATCATTTCACTTGATGTTTGTTGGTATAGTTGATGTATGTTGGTGTTGTTGGTGGGTGTTGTTAGTGTTGTTGGTGTTCTTGGTGTTGTTTATTTTATTGTTATTGTTTGTATTCTAGGTATGTTCTTTTTTTTCTTAATTTTATGGTGTTGGTATTATTGCTGTTCTTGATTTTCTTAATTTTATTAGTGTTGTTGTTAGTGTATTGGCAAAATCATTAGTGTTACTCAAGTGGTGATATGGCTTGGTGTTGTTGTTGTTGGTATTCTTGTTGTGATATAGTTTGTTGGTGACGGCGGTGGTATTCTTGTTGTTGGTGTTCTTGCTGATATATAATGTTGCCCAATAGATGTGTAATATGTTGTAAAAAATAAGAATCTATTAAAACATATTAAGAATCTGTTGGAAACAACTATATCATCTGTTGATTTATTGATTTGATTTCTTCCAATAGATGGTAGGAAGACTATTTTAATTTTGTCCAACAGATGACTCATCTGTTGCAACAAATGGGTCATCTGTTAGAAAAAAATAAATCGGTAACAAAACTATTTTAATTCATTCTAACAGATGACTTATCCATTGCAACAGATGAGTTATTTGTTGCAAATATTTTGTATTGTGTCATGTTTATTAAATTTACTATTATCTTTTTTTAATGATGCACAAATCAATTGTAATCTTCTTGGTTTTCCTCTTGTTTGTAGAGACTCTAAAAAATAAATGTGGATCAACTTCTGACGAAACAACTAAAATAGCTAAATTACAAACACCATTAGAAGAACATGCTGAACAAGTCCTTTCACAAACAAATGAAGTTTTACCATCTATAGATGTACAGAAAGAGAATGAAGATGCGGGAAGAGATAATGAAGAAATTGAAGGAGAATCAATTGAAAGATCTAGAAATAATGTAGAAAAGAAAGGTAAGGGAGATGAAAATAAAAAATGAGGAAGAGGATGGAATGATGAAGAAATTGATAAAGGAGATGAAGAAGAAGGTGATAATGAAGAGAAAAAATAAAGTGAGAAAGGAGAAAAGGAGGAAAAAGATGGAGCTGAACAGGAAAATGAAAGAGAGAATGAAGAGGAAAGAGCTGATGATAATGTTAAGCTATCCTCAATTGATTGTGAACGTAGATCAAAAGCCCAACACGATTTTGTCAAAACTTTTAGTATTGAAAAGTTTCAAGTTGATATACCGATAGATAATTCTACAGATTTGACTGATGATTTTATAAAAAGTTTGATAGTTTTAGAAAGATATTGAGGGACAAAAAATTAGAGGATTACTTTAAGTCCAACTACTTTGAATACTTTCTTGATCTGTCAGAGGATAATAATGCACACTTTTAAATGACCATGTTGTATGATCTTCTCAAGTGCAGGGTCAAGTAAAAGGGTGATGATGATGAAATATTAAAGGATGAGGATAAGAAGATGAATGAGATTTAGATAAACTATTGTGACATGCCGGTTTGTTTGGGCATGAAAGAATTTTCCATAGTGACTGGCCTGAGATGTTATCTGCCATCTGAACCTTTTCCATAGTAGCATCCTTAAAAAAGTCAAAGGTAAGCAAGACATCTAAATCACCAAAGACTTTAAAGAAAGACAAGACACTAATCAAGTGTAACGCCCTGAATTTTTAGGCCTTGAAAATTTTCTGAGTTCTAAGCTTGCTGCCCTAGCAACAACTCACCTGATGATTCATAGTGTGTCTTGATGGGTAGGTGACCTTAGTCGTAAGGTGTCCAGTGAATAGTGCTTGAGTTACTGTCCGGAGTACGACTTAGGGGTAGGAGTCGTAGAGAGTCTTGACGGGTCCTTTGGACCCAATCATAACCAAATAAAAAATTAAGTGGCTAAGTTTTGATCTGAGTATGAGTGACTCACTATGAACCGTAATGACTTGTTATGAGTCGTTGGGTGCAAATCATAGGATGTCAAGTGTTTACCCAATAGGGTTTTGTATTGACTACAACTGGATCCTACGAGTCGTAGGGTCCCATTACGAGTGGTACTGAAACATCCTGGATTTTGGCCTTGAAAAATTCATAAGCTTTGAGATCAGTTCCTAGTAACGACTCATTATACGAGTCGTATGGTATGGGTACAGATCAGGTGACCCTAGTCGTTAGGTGACCAGTGGATGGTGGTTGGGTTTTCGGTCTTAGTAATAACTTGGTGGTATAAGTCGTTAGGGGTGGTGATGACTTATTTGGTCAATCCTTAATTAAATCAGAGACTTAGTGACTTAACTTGGATCTGAGTACGAGTGGCTTACTAAGAGATGTGAGGATAGGTTATGAGTGGTAGGGTTGAGTCGTATGTTGTCCAGTGTCCAATCCCTTGGATTCTGCCTTGGATACGACCAGACCATACGAGTCGTATGGTCAGGTCACATGTGGAGTCATGGAGTCATATGGTGGACATTGTGGGGGTGTCTAAGTCACTGTCTTGGTGATGACTTAATTGTACGAGTCGTATGTTGTGGTCACACGTCACGGGGTCGACTCGTAATCACCTGCGATCTTTTTACAATTTTAAACTGGGGGTACTTTAGACATTTCTCATTTAAAACCCTTAAGACCCCCACACCCCTATAACACTTTTTGGTCATTCATTCCATACTTTATAAGATTAAATTCTTTTTACTCTCTCAAAATCCTCTCAAGCAAAATTGGCTAGGGTTTCTCCAAAGTGGTCATCTAAGGGATTAAGGATCAATTTCTCTTCATGTATCTTTGTAATTCAAGCATGTGACTCTTCCCTTATTGTTAGTTTACTAAAAACATATGTTTAAAGCATTGTGCATGAAACATAAATGGTGGTTTTAAAACCAAAGGTTGAGGGGTTTGAATGCATATCATTGAATATTATTTCCTATTTTTTAAATTATAACTATGCATATTTTAATTATGATTTTTCACATGTGGGTGCATGGGAATGGTGATTTAATTGAAGGGTCATGGTTGAACCCCAATTTTAGTGATTTTGGCTTGGATAACGGCATGCCCTCAACCTGTTTGTGAAATTGTCAATGAGAATGATTTTTTCACATAGTTTGATTATTCTTGAAATCTTGCATTGCATAAATGGTAAATGGAATATGAATTGTCTTTGATTAGTTTCATATGATTTTGGAAAGGCCTGGGCTGCCATGGTTTGATTATAAATGTTTTTGGTTTAATTGGAAATGGTGGAGTCTAATTTGGTATAATAATTTATATGGCATAAGGTAATAGACTTGCAAGCTCTAAGTTTGGTGTGACGATACCAACAATTATTGCCTAATTAAAAGAATCCTTGGTAAATGGTTGGGAATGTGTAAAGGATTTTAATATGGTCCTAAAGAGGGTGGTGTAGAAAAGCCGTGGAAGGTGGAGGTCCCGGGGGGACCAACACTAGAAACTCACCTTTGCCAATGTGAGGGTGGTCTTGGTGACCGTGTGCACGATGTCGCACTTTATATCATAGGCATGTACTAGTCATCCCAGTTGGGGCCCTTTCAGCAGGGGGAGCTGAACCCATATAGTCCATGGGTGACTTTAGGACGATAAAGCTACACAATCCAGGTTAAGATTTTAAATGCATGCTAAACCTTGTTCCCTATCTTGGCACGATATATATGTATACATGTGATTGCATATGGTTATTTGATTTTGGTTTTGAATGATGACATTATTTATCTTTATCCTTGAGTTCACTCTGCTAACCTTCTTTAAGCAATTTATCTCCATGCGATGCACAAACCGACCATACTACCATTCCTCCTACTCAGTGACTTGGATTTGGGGACAACTTCGAGTCAGATTGAAGTGGTGAGCTTCCATAATCTGGAAGACTACATTTCATGCTATGTACTTCTTTTCATTATTGTTGCTTCTTTGGTCTTGGTTTTGGTTATAATCGAGGGCATGTCTCGATCAGATGTTCTTTGATTCTGGTTAGAGGCTTTGTCGGACTACTATGGGCATGGGCGGTGTCAGTATTTGTGTTAGCCTTGGTATGGTATTAACATTGGGATTGGTATTGGTTGGATACTTAGTTGTGACTATTTGGTTATAGTTTTAAACTTCATCTTACGTTTTTAAACTATTATTGTTTTATTTTATTATATGCTCAGAATTCTTTCAACAGAGGGAGTAGTGTAGTTACGATTAGGTAATAGGGGTGGTCTCCGATCTTGATTGGACTTGAGATACCTAACACAAATAGGCCTTGGTTTGGGTCGTGTCAGATTAGTATCATAGCCTTAGGTTCATGGTCAATTGGGATTCCATAAAGTTGTGTCGCGTAGAGTCTATTTTAAGGGCGTGTAGCATGACACACATATAAGTGAGAGACTATGAGGCATTTAGAAAAGTTTCCCTTTCTTTTTGTTCTATTTTATGCTGTAGAGTCTGAGGTCTTAAGTCTCTCTAATTTCTGTTTGTTCGCTTTTCAGATCATGTCCCCCCTGATGATCTGAAGTTCATGAAAACTCCTCTAGCCTAACCGAGGACAATGTTGATGGGACACGTCCTAATTATAGGGTCCAAACTCGATCTAGGGGTCCAGTTCTTGACTGCCCTCCTAGAGTTCCACCGACCCCCTCCAGTCCTTCTCAAGCTCTTCAAGTTGATGTGACGGAAGCTAAGTTTCATCAGTCTATTCATATGTTGGCACAGTTGATAGATTCTTAGGCCGAGTGTGGTTCTTCTGTTACTCTATCTTCTGAGGCCACAAGGGTTGGCCAGTTTATGAGGTTAAATCCTCCGACCTTTACTAAACATAAGGTTGATGAGGATCCTTAAGATTTTATTGATAAGATGGAGAAGATATTCCGCGTTATGCATGCTACTAATATGGGGGGTATGGAATTTGCTGCCTACCAATTGAAGGATGTAGCCTACCAATGGTATGAGGAATGAGAGTCAAGGGGTGATGATGTTGAGTCAGCCTTTTGGGATAATTTCTCTAGTGCTTTTTTGGACCACTTTTTTCCTCAGGAGTTGAGGGAGGCAAAGGCGGAAGAGTTTGTTAACTTGAAGCAAGGCAAAATGTCAGTCAAGGAGTATGCCTTGAAGTTCCACCAGTTGTCTCAGTATGCTTCGGAGTTGGTTTCTAGCATGAGGGATAGAATAAGGAATTTTGCTTTCGGGTTATCCCGAGACTTGATTTTGGAGTGTAAGGCTGCTTTGTTGACTAAGGACATGGACATCTCTAGGTTGGTTGTGCACATGCAACAGGTTGAGGAAGAGAAGAGAAAGCAGGAGGAGATTAGAGAAAGGCAGAGCAAGAAGTTTAGATTTTTTGAGCAGGGTGGTGGCCAACAACAGAGTGGCAGGAATGGTGAAAAGTGGTCCAAAAAGAAGTGGGGAAGTTTTGGGTTTTACTCGATGGCTAGTTCTTCTTGATACGGGTCAAATGGCCGCCTTAGCTTTCAATGACATCATTCTAAGTCAGTATGTAAGGCATCAAGCTTTGGTCGCATTGAGGACACGGGATCCTACATGGAGGGGTCGATTTTTCATACAACAAAGAGAAATCCCACTAGTGGAAGATTTCTTGGATCATTCAAGATTAAGCACTCATGGTTTTGGGTCCTTCATTAAGGAAAGTTTGTTCACTTAGCCTTGTTGAAGTAACACTCTATGGCCGCCCACCTTATAAGGGTATTAGAGTAATTTTATCTTTCATTATGTAATAAGGCTATATATATAGTCTCTTTTAGGTCTTTTCTTTTTGATTTTTGAATGATGAATATGTAAGACTTCTTCTCTCTTTGAGAGTGTAGCACCCATAGTGTAGGGCTTGGAAAAGCCAGTAGTGTAGGTCTTGAAAAAGCCATTATTAATCTTTGCTTAGAAACAGTAGTTGTAAGGTGGATTTGATTCCCTTAGCGGTCACCGTAAGAAGATTGATGTTTGTTTTTGCGAGTTTAATTGTCTTATCATTTAATACACAATTTGGTTCTTCTTGTTTCGTAACTTCTTATGTCATCTTATCTATCCCTTTATCTTATTGCATTTGTGTTTGTGTCTTATCTTCTTATTCTCAAATTTTTTGTGTTGCTGTCCGTGCTTGTTTTGTATCTTGTTCTTGGTTTTCTCTTGTTGTTCTTGGCTGGTTTGTGTTTTGTATCGTGTCTCTTATCATTTGGTATCAGAGCAAGGATTGATTTCGTTCCTACGGAATTAATCTTGGGCTTGTTAGCCCGAAAATAAAAAAAAAAGGTGTTGAAAAATCAAAAATCCAAAAAGAAACATTCTATCCCATTTTTGGTGTCTAGGCCCAAATTCGTATCTTAGATTTAGGAGATTTTTATGTGTTTTGGTTGTTTCTAGTGTTAGCCCCTTCGTCACTAACACTAAAAGAGTTAAGATCCAAATTTTGAGCCATTTCTGAGTTGTTCTTGAACTTTGATGGTTGCTGTTTTTTGAGGATTGATGGCTCGAAAATGTGTTGTTGATATTTGTTATTGAGGATGTGGGTTTGAAACGTGCTTTTGTTGTTGTGGAGTTCAATGTGAGATAGAAGAAACCAAAATCATTCAAGTTGGAGCTCATTTGGGTCGGTTTCCATTCTTGAATGTTCTTGTTGTTCTTGTTGTTCTTCATGTATTGTTGAGCAAGAACATTGAAAAGGGAGTGGTTTGATCTAAAAGGGTGAATAAATGAGTGTGGTTATGTGTTTGTCTTGAATACACAATCCCAAGACATTCAAAAGGGAAAGGGGACAAAAGGGCTTTCAAAAGTCTTATTTAACAAAAGGGTACTTATTCCAAGACTAACAAAAGAGGAAAAAGCCAACAACTTTTCAAAAAGGTGTCTTGCCAAAAGGGTGCAAGGAAGTTAAACCTTTTTGAAATTAAAAAAAAAGGCTCCAAGTTTTGTTGTTTTCCTCCCAAAGCTAATTTTCACTATTCCAAATTAAAATTTGACCAATCCAAATTGTAAACTGCCATGTCATCAAAGTGCCATGTCATCACCCTCCAAAAACAACCTTAGGCTCAAAATTTCAGTTTTCTAAATTTATTTTCTTTATTTTCTTAGTTTCATTTCTTGAGTCTAGTACTAATTAGCAACTAGTAATCACCAACTAGATTGTGAATTAGTTGTTTGAGTCCATTTTTTTTCCTGTTTTTGTTCTTTGTGTGCTTTTCTAGGACTCACAATTTTGGGCCCTTCATTAAGGGAATTTTGGTCGCTTAGCCTTGTCTAAGTAACACTCCATGGCCGCCCCACCTCATTAAGGGTATTGGAGTCATTTTGTCTTCCATTGTTTAATAAGGCTATATATATAGTCTCTTTTAGGTCTTTTTTCTTTGGTTTTTGAATGATGAATATGTGAGACTTCTTCTCTCTTAGAGAGTGTAACACCCTTAGTGTAGGGCTTGGAAAAGCCATTAGTGTTGGGCTTGGAAAATCCATTATTGATCTTTTCTTAGAAACGGTGGTTGTAAGGTGGAGTTGATTCCCTTAGTGGTCACCGTAAGAAAATTGGTGTTTGTTGTTGTGAGTTTAAGGGTCTTATTGATTAATACATGATTTGGTTCTTCTTTTTTTATGATAGGAGTACGACCTCGTAGACAGGCATATTTTAAGCATGTCAAAGACAATCGAGAGAAGGCTCGATCTTAAGTGTAAATGAAGTCCAAAACCGCCCTATGTATGCACTCCATGGGCAACCCATTTGAGCATTTTAATTAAAGGGGCACTTTTGTCATTTGTGTATTATTGTTTTTGAGACTTAGTTGATCATATTTTGAGACTTGTAACGTTTGCAACACTTTTGTTCTCTCTTAAGATCTCCAACCAAAACTAGGGCTAGATAAGTGAAGATTCACTTGTGTTTGCATTGTTGGCTTAATACGTTGGTGTTTAAAGGGGGTAACGTCCCTCTTGTGTCAATTTTAGAGTTAGGTTTGTGTTGTGGAAAGTGTTAAGGGTCCAACAGTGTAATAATTCTTGGGTTCTTAAGATTGTCCCTTCATTTGGTCTAACTATCTATCTTGTGTGTTAGTTGTAAGTTTTAGATTTCTTATTGTGATTAATGTAACCCGTGAGTTCTTGTTGTTGTGTAATATTGTTGTTCTCATATTGTGTTGATAATATAGTTTATGGATCTCTAAAAATTAGGTGAAAACACTACAATACTATGTTTTTGTTGTTTGTTGAATTTGAGAGGGGTCACTCAAAGGGTCCTCGGTTCACTTGAATTTGTGGACTATTTTGAGTGTGTGTTTTGTGTGCTCTTAGTCAATCTTGTATCATTTGGTATCATATCTCAAGGTTTGATTTTTTTCTCACAAAATCAATCTTAGGAAGAGACCACTAAACTTGTGTTGAAGACCTTGGCAGAGAGTTTGTTGATCTTGTAAAATTGTCTTGGCCGAGATTTGTACTAGATCTAGTAGATTTGTGTTTTTCTAGTGTGTTTCTTGTGTTGGTTTCTTTCTCACCAACACAAAAGGTATCTAGATGTAAAGTTGAGCTTTTAAAATTGACCTTTGTTGTGGTGACTTGAAGATGGCCGTATATTGTGCCTTGTTGTTAACAATTGGTGTTGTTGTGTTGTGTTCTTGAAGAAGTTGTTACTATGTTCTTGAAGGTTGTTGTGGTGTTCATCTTGTTCTTCAGCTATTCTTACAACTTAAGACAATAAAAAGTGTAAAAAAGATCCAAAAAGTTGTGAGACAAAAGTTATAAAGTTGTTTGTGAGAAGACTTGCACACATCACTTCCTAGACTTGACATCAACTTTTCCAACTACTATCCTTGGATCAAGGAGCCTTGTTTGGTGGAACTAGTACAAGTCAAGATCATCTTTTGAGATTAAACTTACAAAGGACTCAAAGACTTGTATTTTTTCCCTCCAAAACCAATTGTTCTCCAATTCTAAATTGTGTGAAAGTTGAAGATTCAAACTTGTGACTAAATTGTGTGGGCCCCAGACAAATTGCTTGCTGCCACATCACCACTTGCTACTATTCACGTCAATATTGAGCTCAAATTTGGATTTTCTAGTTTCTAATTATTGATTCTTGGTTTCATTAGTTGATCCTTGAACTAACTAACAAACTAGTAAGTTCCTACTAGATTGTCAATTAGCCCTTTGAATCCATTGTTCGTGTCTACATTTCTTTTGTGCTTTTGTCATTTTTATAATCATAGTGATTCTTGGTTCAAGTTTGAACATTACTTACTTTAGTCGTCCAACAAAGAATCCATTCTGACTAAGGAGTATACTTACTTTTCAACTTACCACAACTACAAGCCGGCTTACAAACATTTGTGACATCAAGTGTGAGGCCACAACGTGAGTGAGAGAATAGTGAGGTTGTTTAAAATAACGTGTGTTTTGTATTATAGGTTTTGTGATGTATTGTTGTGTATGACATAGTGAACTGATTTTGTGACTTTTTGGACCGTAACTTGAAGGATTAATTCTGATAATCACATTGGAACCCGAGGTTTCAAATGCTCAGACAATGGATAGTAATTCCATCAATCTCATTTGTCTCACCTTGAAACTATGTCCAGAGATGTGGCTAGGTTTAATGTGGGCCTTGATAAACTAGATACGGATGTGGCCCCAATGAGTGGGAGATTAGAGCATGTGGAAAGTCAAAGGAGTCGACCATCCACCCCTCAAAACATTTCCCCAACCACTACTCCCGAGGCCTTGCACCAAATGTTCCATGCACCAAGACAACCATCCAATGTCACAAATAGAACTCCACTATACTCCCTTACCCAATAACATGAGAGGCCAACCCACCCACCACTTCACCAAGTCCAACAAGAAGGACTTGGAACCCAAATGCCACCCCACAACCCAAGCTTTCCAAACCAAACTCCACTTGACCAAAAACCTCATTATCCATCAAATCCAAACCCGCCACTACAAGCTCCACTTAACCCAAATAGACCTATCCAACATGATGGGTATGGGCCGTTTGATGATGGCTACATGAGGGGGGAAGAGGTACGGGGTAGATATGTTGATCCAAGGGAAGTTCATGGTCGAGAAGGAAGAGTTGGTCATTGGAACCAACAAGGAAACCAAAACCGTGAAGTAGAACTAAATACCATCAAAATGGGGTTTCCAATCTTCAAGGGTAAGAGTGATCCCGAAGAGTTTTTTGTATGGGAATCTTCATGTGAGAGGGTTTTCCAAGTCAATGATCTTATCGAAGAGAAGAAAAGTTACTACGCGATTGCTCACTTTGAGGGTTATGCTACTACATGGTGGGAGTGTGTTAAGCGTTTTGGCAATATTTTGGTAGAGGGTCAGCCCCCTCCTTGGTTTTGGATAAGGTACTTCATAAGACAAAGGTACCTACCCGAAAGATATTATCAAGAGTTCCTTGCCAAGTTGTATAACTTGAGGCAAGGAAACAAAAGCATCATGGCATACTACGATGAGTTCCAACAACTCATCTTGAAACTTGATCATAGAGGGGAACAAGTGAGTCACGACATCATTCAATTCAAGGTAGGGTTGAATAGAGATTTGCTTCATGTTTGACAATTCACAAGTTCGACACCCTTGATGCCATCTTTCAAGCTGCATTAGAAATTGAAAGAGAGTTGCGGGAGAAACTGAGGTCTAAGTTCAAAGTCCAATCACCCTTAGCTTGGAACCATGACAATAATGATTTATCCAAAGTGAAGCAACCCTAGGCCAAGGCTTCCTAAGCTGAGAATAAGACACTTCAAAGGTACCCTCCGAGAAATGAAGGTAAACCACATTTCTTTCCTAATTCTAAGGGTTTTCAATGTTTTAAATTCCAAGGTTGGAGACATAAGTCTAGTAAGTGTCCAAATAACAGGAATGTAATCTTAAGAGAGGGAAAATTATATTTTCTTAGAGAGGAGGTAGGACTTAAACCAAAGGAGATTGATGATCAATCTTAAGGTGAAGAGGGGATAGAATCTGAGAAGCCAAAGAAAGGAGAGGAGAAGGATGCTTAACCATGTGAAGGTGAGATTGAAGTGACATGTTTTGTAGTGAGAGTGTCTATGATTATTAAGGTTTTGGGTGAACCTAGTCAAAAGGAAAACCTTTTAACACAAATGCCTTATTAAGCGAATTGTATGTTCTATGCTTATTGAAGGAGGTAGTTGTGCCAATATTTCTAGTAGTACCTTGGTTGATGTTTTGAGGTTGCCCACTATCCATCATTCCATCCCCTACAACCTTCAATGGTTAAATGGGTATGGGGAGTTAAAGGTAACCGACAAGTGGTGATACAATTAAAGGTAGGCAACTACTTTGACGAGGTGTTATGTGATGTTATTCTTATGTAAGCGTGCCACCTATTGTTCTGAAGAATATGGAAATTTGACAAATCTACCATGCATTATGGATGAGCCACTAGCTATACTTTGGAACACCATGGATGAAGGTATACACTTCACTCTCTCTCATGATATAAGTTGCGGAAGTTAGTCAGCAAGTTAGAGAGTTGGAAGAAAGAGGAAGAATAAGAGACAGGGAAGGGTCAGGAGTGGGAGTAGAGGAGAAGGAGAGGGAATCAAGGATCAAAGAGACAAGAGGTCCTCACTTTTTGGACTTACCCTCGGTAATTCTTTACTTCTCACTAATATAGTTACTAGTAGTTTGCCTAGTACTGCCTTTACTTGTGTGTAGGTACATGATCTTATGCTTCCTAGGGGAGATGAAAAACAAATTTCTCTCAAATATATGCTTGGTGAACTCAAGGAATCTGTGTATAATCCTTCAAGCTTCGGGATAGAAAATAAGGAGGTGATTCTATGGATGAGCCATGAGTTTGAGGTCAAACTCTTTTCAAGGTGGAGAGAATGATATGAGTATGACCTTATAGACGAACATATTTTGACAATGTCAAAGACAATCGAGAGAAGTCCTGAGCTTAAGTGTAAATGAAGTCCAATACTACCCTATGTATGCACTCTATGGGCGGCCCTTTGGAGTATTTTAATTAAAAGGGCACTTTTATTATTTCTGTCTTATTTTCTATTGTAATATAAATAGATCAACTTAGGGTTTTTGAGACTTAGTTGATCATATTTTGAGACTTGTAACATTTGTAGCACTTTAGTTCTCTCTTAAGAGATCCAACTGAAACTAGGGCTAGACAAGTGAAGATTCACTTGTGTTTGCATTGTTGGCTTGATATGTTGGTGTTTAGAGGAGGTAACGTCCCTCTTGTGTCAATATTAGAGTTAGATTTGTGTTGTGGGTAGTGTTAAGGGTCCTAGAGTGTAACAATTATTGGGTTCTTAAGATTGTCCCTTTATTTGGTCTAACTATCTATCTTTTGTTGTAGTTGTGAGTTTTGGATTTCTTATTGTGGTTAATGTAACCCGTGAGTTCTTGTTGTTGTGTAATATTGTTGTTCTCATATTGTGTTGATAATATAGTTTATGGATCACTAAAATTAGGTGAAAACACCATAATACTTTGTGTTCTGGTTGTTGTTTGTTGAATCTGAGAGGGGTCACTCAAAGGGTCTTCGGTTTACTTAAATTTGTGAACTGTTTTGAGTGTGTGTTTTGTGTGCTCTTGGTCGATATTATATCACTTTGTAACTTATTATGTCATCTTATCTATCCTTTTATCTTATTGCATTTGTGTGTTTATGTCTTATCTTTTTATTCTTGGATTTTTTATGTTACTGCCCGTGCTTGTTTTATATCTTGTTCTTGGTTTTCTCTTGTTGTTCTTGGGTGATTTGTCTTTAGTATTGTGTCCCTTATCTCTTCCTACCCAAAGTCTTTAGGTGACAGATATTTTTATGGTGGCGACAATTATTGGGCACAAGGTGCTCAATCTTAGGCTAGTGGGGCCCAATCAGCTCCATCTTATCCTCTACAAATTTTATGGTTGATGCATAGGGGTTACTGTGATGAAGAAATGGACACGTACTTTAATTATGGCTAGTCAGGGCACATGATTAAAAACTGTCTAGTGGCTAAGGTTGCTTCAGGGGCAAATAAGGTTCTGGTTGCCTCTTCATTAGCTCTGACACCAAAGGGTGCACCATCTGGCTCCGTCACTGGTTATAATCAATTCTATGCTATCACTACCCATCATGAGTCTGAGGCATCGCTTGATGTCATTACTGGTATATTGAAACTCTTTTTCTGTGGTGTGTACTATTTACTTAATTTGGGGTTCATTCTTTCATATGTAACCCTATTTAAGTCTGTGTATTTTGGTTTTGGTCTCAAGTGTTTTTCAGATTCTTTTTTTCTATTTCTACCATGATGGGTGACCCTATGGTTGTGAGGAGAATCTATAGGGGTTGTGTGGTGTCTGTAGGTGGTTGGGAGACTGTGGTGGATCTATTTGAGTTAGACATAGTTGATTTTGATATCATATTAGGGATGGGCTAGTTGCACTTGTGCTATGCTTCTCTAGACTATCAAACCTATTAGGTCATTTTTAAAATTCTAAATGCGTCGGTTATTGAGTGGGAAAGTGGTTCCCTCGCTCCTAGGGAAGGTTCGTATCATATTTTAGAGCTCGGACATTAATTTCCAAAGGATGTATCTATCATCTGGTATGGGTAAAAGATTCTAAATCGAAGGGTCCTTCTTTACATTTTGTGTTGATGGTGAATGAATTTCTTTAGGTCTTCCCTGATGACCTTCCTGGTGTTTCTCCCGATAGGGAGATTGATTTTGGGATTGATCTTATTTTAGGCACACGTCGTATTTCTATTTCCCCGTAAGAATGGCTCCAACCGAGTTGAAAGAGCTTAAGGAGCAACTAAAGTGTCTTTTAGATGAGGGGTTTCATCTATCCTAGTGTGTCTCTGTGGGGTAAATCGATTTTATTCGTGCATAAACAGGATGGTGCCCTTCAAATGTGTATTGATTATCAGCAACTGAATAAGGTGATGGTAAAGAATAAGTACCCCCTTCCAAGGATAGATCATTTGTTTGATCAGCATTAGGGTACTAAGTTTTTCTCCAAGATTGATCTTTGGTTTGGGTATTATCAAATAAGGGTTAGGGAAGTGAATATTTCTAAGACTGCATTCCGTACTTGGTATGGACATTTTGAGTTTTTGGTTATGTCTTTTGGATTTACTAATGCCCTGACATCATTCATGGATTTGATAAATAGTGTCTTCCATTAGTTTCTAGATTTTTTCATCATTGTGTTCATAGATGATATTCTAGTGTACTCTAAGAGCAAGGTAGATCATGTTGATCACCTCTACGTAGTGTTCCAACCCCTGAAAGATCTGCAGTTGTATGCCAAATTTTTTAAATATGAATTCAGGTTGAACGCTGTCACTTTTATGGGCCATGTCATTTCTAGTGAAGGGATCATGATAGATTCATAGAAAGTTATAATGGTTAAGAAATGGCGTAGACCCATGACTCCAACCGATATTTGTAGCTTCTTGGGTTTAGCTGGTTACTACAGTAGATTTGTGGAAAGTTTTTTGACTATAGCTGCCCCATTGACTAGGTTAACTCAGAAGAAGTTAAAATTTTCATGGTCTGATATTTGTAAAGGTAGCTATGAGAAACTAAAGGATAAGCTGACTTTAGCACCGATCTTGACTTTTCCTGAAGGCACGAATGGGTTTGTGATCTACTGTGATGCATCCCGTGTGGGGCTTGGTGTCATCTTGATGTAGTATGGAAAAGTTATAGCTTATGCCTCTAGACAGTTGAAGGAGCATAAGAAGAATTATCTAACTCATGACTTGGAATTTCTGGCTATGGTATTCTCATTGAAAATCTAGCGGAACTATCTATGTGGAATACATGTGGATATATTTTTCTATCATAATAACCTGCAATATGTGTTTACTCAGAAAGAGATGAACCTCAGGCAAAGGAGATGGATTGAGCTGCTCAAGAATTATAACATGAGTCTTTACTACCATCCAGGTAAAGCTAACGTGGTTGTTGATGCTCTTAGCAGGTTATCCATGGAGAGTCTGGCTCGTGTGGATGAGGGAAAGTAAGAATTTATGAAAGATGTTCACTATTTGGCTACTTTGATGTTCTCCTCTTACACTTTAAGAATGGTGGTGTGTTTGTTCAGGAGGTGGTGAAGTCGTCACTGGGTGCTGAGGTCAAAGAGAAGCAAATGTTGGATCCTATCTTGATGAGGATTAAGGGTGATGTAGGTGGGGAAAAGTAATGGCTTTTGAGATTAGTCGTGATGGCACCTTTGGTACTAAGGGAGATTGTGTGGTCCAAATGTGGATAGATTGAGAGAGAGGATCTTGGATGAGAAACATAAGTCGCACTATGATATACATCCTGGCTCAACAAAAATGTATCATGACCTTAAGGAAATGTATTGGTGGAATAATATGAAGCAGGATGTGGCTAGTTTTGTGGCTAAGTGCCTGATGTGCCTGGTGTGCCAGCAAGTGAAAGCCGAGCACATGAGGCCTGGAGAGTTATATAAAGAAATTGAGTTACCTGTGTGGAAGTGGGAAGTGATCATTATGGATTTCATTACCAGTCTTCCTCAATCTTGGAATCAGTTTAATTCAGTTTGGGTCATCATGGATAGGATGACAAAGTCTGCTTATTTTTGGCCAGTGAGGACAAATTTTTAAGTAGAGGATTATGTGATGTTATACCCCCTTGAGATTATGAAGTTGCATGGGGTGCCTTTTTCCATTATCTCAGATTGTGGTACCCGGTTTTCATCGCACTTTTGGCAGTCATTTTAGAAAGGTTTGGGGACCAAAGTGAGTCTTAGTATGACTTTCCACCCGCAGATGGATGGGCAAGTGGAAAGAACTATTTAGACATTGGCAGATATGCTTCGTGCTTGCATGATTGACTATGGTGGTAGTTGGATTGAGTATTTATCTCTTATAGTGTTTACATATAATAACAACTACCACTCTAGAATTGGGATGGCTCCATTTGAGGCCTTGGCTGGAGGTGTAGATCTCCTATTGGGTGGTTCGAGGTTGGTGAGGTGGAGATGTATAATTCGGATTTGGTTCCCCAAGCCATAAAGATGGTGAAGATAATTTGAGATAGGCTTAAATCCACCCAAAGTCTCCAAAAGTCTTAGAGTTTGAGGTTGGGGATATGGTGTTCTTAAAGGCGTCTTCCATGAAGGGAGTGATGCAGTTTTGGAAGAAGAGGAAGCTCAGTCCCCGCTATGTTGGTCCGTACTTGATTTTGAGATGGGTTGGAAATATTGCGTATGAGTTAGAGTTGCCTTTTAGTTTGAGCTCTATTCATCCAGTATTCCATATTTCTATGATGAGGAGGTGTGTGGGTGATTCGTCGCAGATTATGCCTATCAAGGATATTGGTATTTCAAATTCCCTATCTACTGAGGGGGTCCCCGTTGAAATCTTGGATTAGCAGGTTCATCGGTTACAAACCAAGGACGTAGCTTCGATAAAGGTTCTTTGGAGGAACCACAAGGTGGAAGAGGCTATAGGGAAGCTGAACAGGATATGAGGTCCAAGTTTCCATTCCAATTTCCCATTTCAAAAAATTGTACCTGAGATATATGTTGCTCTTAACATCTTTGTTTTCTGTCTTTGTCAAAGGTAGATTGTGAATTCCTTAGTAATCTATTTTCTGCCTTAAAGGTAAGAGTAGGAATGTTTGGGGATTTAATCGTGCTAGTCACTTCCTTGTTGCATCATTCGAGGACGAATGATCCAAGTTGAGGAGAACTGAAACACCTTGGATTTTGGCCTTGGAAAATTTGTGAGATTTGAGGTCACTGTCCTAGTAATGACTCATAATACAAGTTGGATGATGTGTGTATGGGTCAGGTGACCTTAGTCGTTAAATAAATAGTGAGTGGTGGTTGGGTTTTCGATTTTGGTAATGACTTGGTGGTATAAGTCATTTGGGGTGGTGGCACTTTATTCGATCTATCCTTAATCAAATCATAAACTTAGTGACTTGACTTGGCTCTGAGTACAAGTAGCTCACTAAAAGCTGTGAGGATAGGTTACAAGTGGTAGGGTTAAGTCATATGTTGTCAAATGTCCAATCCCTTGGGTTCTGTCTTGGATACGACTAGAACGTATGATCCATATGACCAGGTCATATGTGGGGTCATGGAGTCATTTGGTGGATAGAGTGGGGGTGTCCAACATACTATCTTGATGATGACTCAATGGTACGAGTCGTATGTTGTGGTCATGAATCCAGGGGTCGACTCGTAACCACCTGCAGTCTTTTTACAGTTTTAAGCTTAGGTCACTTTAGACATTTCTCACTTAAAACCCTTAAGACCCCACGTCCCTATAACAGTTTTTGTCCATTCCACTCTTTACAAGATTAAACATCTATTTTACTCTCTCAAAATCCTCTCAAGCAAAATTGGCTAGGGTTTTTCTAAAGTGGTCATCTAAGTGGTAAAGATTAATTTTTCTCTGTGAATCCTTCTAATTTAGGCTTGTGACTCTTCCCTCTTTGTTAGTTTACTGAAAGAATATGTTTAAAGCATTGTTCATGAATCATTATCGGTGGTTTTGAAGCCAAAGTTTGAGGGGTTTGAATGCATATCATTGAATATTGTTTCCTATGTTTTAAATTGTAACAATGCATGTTTTAATTATGGTTTTGCACATGTGGGTGCATGAGAATGGTGATTTAATTGAGGGTCATGGTTAAACCCTAATTTTTGTAATTTTGGCTTGGATAATGGCATACCCTCAACCCATTTGTGAAATTGTCAATGAGAATGATTTTGTCACATAGTTTGATTTTTCTTGGAATCTTGCATTGTATAAATGTTAAATGGAGCATGAATTGGCTTTGGTTGGTTTTATATGATTTGGGAGAGGACTTTGTGTCCATGGTTTGGTTATAAATAATTTTGGGTCAATTGGAAATGACGGAGTCTAATTTGGTATAATGGTTTATATGGCATAAGGTAATAGACTCGCAAGCTCTAAGTTTGGTAATACAATACCAACGGTTATTGCCTAATTAAAAGACTTCTTAGTAAATGGTTGGGAATTTGTAAAGGATTTTAATATGGGCCTAAAGGGGCGATGCAGTAAAACCATAGAAGGTGGAGGTCCCGAAGGGCCGACACTAGAAAATTACGTTTGCCGATGTGAGGGTGGTTTTGGTGACCGTGTACACGATGTCACACTTTATATTATAGAGATGTTCTAGTCATCCCTAATTTTTCTCCAATTATATGGCTAACATGCATTGGGGCCCTTTCAGCAAGGAGAGATGAACCCATATATCCCATGGGTGACTTTAGGATAACAAAGCTACACAACCCAGATTAAGATTTTAAATGCATGCTAAACTTTGTTCCCTATCCCGACACGATATATATGTATACATGTGATTTCATATGGTTATTTGATTTTGATTTTGAATGATGACATTAGCTTACCTTTATCCCTGAGTTACATGCTAGAGTTTACTCCGCTAAACATCTTCGGGCATTGCATCCCCATGCGATGCAGAAGCCAACCATACTACTATTCCTCCTTCTTAGTGGCTTGGATTTGTGGACAACTTTGAGTCAGATTGAAGTGGTGAGCTTCCATACTTTGGAAGACTCCATTTCTTAGTATGGGATTTTTTTCATTATTGTTGTTTCCTTGGTCTTGGTTTGGCTATGGTCGGGGGCATGTCCCGACCGGATATTCTTTGATTCTGGTTAGAGACTTTGTCACACTACTATAGGCATGGGCGGTGTTGGTATTAGTATTAGCCTTGGTATTGGTATTGGCATTGGGATTCATATTGGTTGGATACTTTCTTGTGACAGTTTGGTTATGGTTTTAGAATTTATCTTATGTTTTTAAATTATTATGTTTTTTTCTTGTTATATTCTCAGAATTCATCCGACAGAGAGAGTATCATGGTTATAGTTGGGTAATAGGGGTGGTTCCAGTCCTGGTTGGACTTGAGATACCCAACTTGATAGGCCCTGGTTTGGGTGGTGTCAGGTACCCATTGAGTCATAGGGTTAGCAGTGTGTGGGGGTCCTGGAAACTATCTTGGCTGCGACTTAGTGTGACGAGTCGTAATACGACTATATTAGTCTTATAGTTACTTGTAATCTTTGACGATAATTTTTAGCTCTTTCATTGAGGGTACTTTGGACATTTACTCTCTACCCTAATTGTAACCCACGACTTAAAACCTTATTGGGGATCCCATTAACATTGTTAACTCACTCAGAACAACTCCCAAAGCTCTCTCTAATTCTCTCAAGCAGCCATACTTAGGGTTTCTAAAAAGTAGGTCATCCAAGGGCTTAAGGGTTGGATTCTTTTCATGAAACTTGTTATTTTAGGCGTATTACTCTTTCCTCATTGTTAATTTGTAAAGATCATATGTTTTAATGTATTGTTCATGAGATAGTTATGTTGGTTTGAAAACAAGGGTTGAGGGTTTTGAATGCTTGTTGTTGAATAATGTTTTCCCATTGCTTACATATGATTATTCATGCTTTAATTATGGTTTTGAAATTGTTGGTGCATGGGTATGGTGAATGAACTAGGAAATTGTTATTTTCCCCAAACTTTTGAATTTTGAAGTGGTTATGACCTCAACCCCATATTATGAAATTGGTTTTTAGTTATGTAAAATGTAGGAATTGAATTATCCTTGAACTATGGCATAATTGAACCTTGTAGGTTTTGCGTTTTCACAAGGTAATGAATAATTGAATCAAGGGGGTTGTGAATTCCCCCAAATGATGTAATTATTGGCATATTGATGTTACCTTGCAAGTGTAGTTGGTATGACGATACCAACAATGTATACCTAAATGTGTGATGTGGTTCAATGAATGGGAATATGTGGTGAATGTTTTTAATTGGGCTTTACTGGGGGTTGTTTAGCTGAGTCGTGAAAGTGGAGGTCCAAGTAACCGATACTGTAAACCGCGTTTGACGATGTGGGGGTCAAAGTGACCAAGGAGCTTTGAGTCCCTCTCACTATTATTACATAATTAAGGAGGTTCAAGTCCCCGCATATCATTACATGATCGGGTGCTTTAGTCACCTTAGTATATGATTGGGAGGTTCAAATCCCCGTGCATAAATATGAGATTATTCTCGATTCATGCGGCTACACACACTGGGGCCTGACCAGGGTGTGAGAGCTGGGGCCCATATAACCCATGGGTGCATGTTATGATGGTTGATCTACACAATCCAGGATAAAGATTTTAGGTGCATGTTAAGCATGTTCCCTATCCCAACATGTGAAATATATATGTATATACATTTGACTATGTGTATTGGTTTTGCATGATTTTAAACTGTTGATCATGGCATTATGCAATCCTTATCCTTGAGTTTAATGCTAGTGCTCCAACTACTAACCGTGTTCGGATGTTGTATCCCCATGCAATACAGGAATTGGTCATTTTTCTACTGCTCTTGCTCAGTGATTAGGATTTGGGATCTGCTCGTGAGTTGACATTGAAGTGGTGAGCTTCCATACATCGGAAGTCTATATTTCATATTTTGGTCTGTCATATCTCAGACTGTTTCAACTTGTTTTTTGGATATAGTCGAGGGCATATCCTGACACTTTATTGATATTCAGTTTTGGTTCTTTGTTTAGAAGGTTTTGTTTGGATTACTGTGGATATTGGACGGTGTTGGTCGATCGTTTGGCCGGTCACCAGTCGTCGGTTATAGAATTTTTTGAATTTCCTTAAGCTTGATGCATGTTATCTTGCTATATGTTTGAGATTCATCCAACCTTGGGGGATAATGTGTTTGGTTCGATTAGGTGCAGGGGGTGATCTCTGGTCCACGTAGGACTTGTGATACCTGTCATGGCCAGATAGTTGATAGTTGATCTGCAAAATAATTTTTCTAAATAAGTACAAGGAGTCATTGTACTTAATTTGGTTTGTGCATTTTGTTTTATATGTCAGAGACACAAAACAAAGTCATAAAGTTTGATTTGTTGGTGCTTGCTCAAGATTTGGAGACATTCGACAATTATATATGGGGATATGAAAGCTATTTATTGACGAAGTTTTCTTCAAAGACTATCAACTTAGATGACTTTTCTTGGGCTTTCATGATAAACTTCATCCCTATTTATTTAGTGTTTCCTTTATTTATGCTAATGAATAATTATTCTAATTTTTTTATTTTCACCATGTTGTATTTTTCGGCTTGAGAATTTGAAGTCATTACTCACCTCCGGCAACAAGTCAAGGTATCATGACCCAAAAATCCAGGGATCGTGATGGTACTTGTCACGGAGAACCTTGACAAGTAAGCCCATCACACAAACTGATACAAAAGAGAAATTAACATTCAAAATCCAAGGCAAGGCTCCTAGAACAAAGCCAAACCATAATCAATATAATAAAAGTGGAAAGAATCATAAACAATAATGTCATAATTCCCAAAACATAGTGTCACAGTGTAAGAGCTACTAGTACAACTCAAAAAAATACATTAGAAAATCCAACAGGAACAATCTCTGCCTTCGAGTGCTAGTAAAGACATAGTCTAATATAGAAAGATAGAAGTGGACTCCAGACACATGAAAATCTAACCACTACCTTGAATAACTCTAAAGGTGCCTGAATCAATCACCGTGTGGAGTACTCAAACTAGGACCTGCACTGGAAATGCGCAGTAGGAGTGAGTACGGTTCATTTGTACTCAGTAGGTATCATAGGCCAACTGAGCAAAGTAGATAATAAGGCATACAAAAATACACACTAAGGGCACGTCACTTGAAATTAGAAAATGTACCATGTGAGCTTACACTTACAGTTCTATAATATCAATATATAACACAACAAAACACTAGAAAGAAATACAAGTATACATGTATACCATACATAAGCAAAGAAAAAATGAGAACAATATTTAGGAGAGCATCTAGTACAAGTAAGGAAAGATAGAACAATGGATAGGAAACAAGTCAAAAAGAATATACAATCATATCTCAAATATAATAAAGTAAATACAATAAAAATTATGATGATGATGTAATGCATGAGGTTGTCGCACAACCTTCGAGACTATCGCACAACCTCCAAGACAGTCGCCCAGTCTCTGTATACACCTACGGAGATAAAGATTCAATACATATGAACCATGAGGGGTTCATCAGCCTATATACAACTTAATATCCATGACTCATCTCCGATACATCCATCGGAGAAGGTCTATAAAATCCTATGTTCTTGGTGTTTTCAAAATTTTCCAGTATTTTTAATATTTCCAGTGTTTCCAACAATTTTAGTATTTCTAGTATTTCTAGAGCACATGCATGACATAAGATGCAAATCAAGTACAACATAAAACAACAAGTATATGAAGCATACAACAAATAAGTGAAATAATGTCTGTGATGCCATGAGAATGATGATGTAATGTTCACAACCAAATGACCACGAGAATATCCAATAACCCATCAATATACCAATATGTGAGCCCAAATATCCATTCAATATATCCAACCATCCGTGAAAACCAACATGGTTCATATGCCAATAGAGTGTGAACACATCAACATGCACAATTGATACCACAATAGGATTTTAATCCAACAATATACCATTATTTTCATGTATATAGGCTATCAACATCACATAAGACCCCACACGATCACACGTAGCACATAATAGCTCAAAACCACCAAATACACCACATATAGGCCCCTACACGGGTACAACACAATAAGATAGCTATTTTTCATGATTAGTTTCCAAACCATTAACATGCTTTTGTATTAAAATTAACTACCCAGCCTAGTCTGAAAGAAGTTAATACATAATCTACCTCGAATGTCAAAAAACAAAACAAAAGCCTTCAATCCCAAAGCGTCACTGCTCACGAATGGTCCCAAAATAAACTAAAATATGGAAATATATAATTTATGCATCAAAAGAAAGCCAACGATACCCATATTTTCTAGTTTCAAGTCGGGATCAAAATGGACAAATGGTTTTTAAAAAAAAGGGCAAAGTCGTAACTTTCTTTCAAAAACATGTTCCTCATATTTTTAGGAGTCTACACTCAAAATTCAAGATAAAATGAGGTTCAAATCGAAGAAAACTTTTTCTAAACTTTACCGGATAAAATCCCAAAAATTTATTTTAAAATCAAGAATTGAAGTTGTTTTGATGAAGAAATTGAGGGAATACTGATAATTATAAGGTTAGAAACTCATCCAAGTGAAAAAAGGTTTGAAATTGGGGTTCTGGTTGTGGTACATGGCTGACAGGGTAACACAATTACGGACTAAGTGTCGTGATCATGACATATGTTCGTAGGCCCCAATCATGATCACGATAGGAGCATCATAATTGTGGATGCACCAGCTGAGTGGTTCACTAGCTGGGGACTTGGTTCATTCCAAGTCTCCACGGGCCCCTTGAGATTCATCTGGAATCCTGTGAACGAACTATGCTACTCTATCAAACATGATGCTTCGGACTCAATGGCGATATCAGATTTTCAAGAAAATATTATTTTCATAAAGTTGACTTCCAAAACCTAAAATGATAACTTTTTGAACCGAGGGTCGAAATAAGATTTAAACGCCATAAAACCACCCCAACCATGTTACCACCCTAAAATCAACGTTCCAAATCTACTGGTGTAGTCCATTCTACCATCCATTGCACATATCAAAATATGTTGACTGAAGTCAACAATAAGGCTCTCAAAGCCACAAAAATCAAAATATCACATAAATGGCACCAAAATGCATTAGAAATTGTGCCAATCATCCCCCCACCCCAAAAATACCACAAGACAACCACTAGGAGGCGTAAAATGGTCAAATCACAGAGAAATACATATTTTATCAAAATTTTAATTATTACATCATCTACCACTAAAAATCTAGTTTGTTCTTGAACTAAAGGCAAGAGAAATTCTCGAATCAGCAAAAAGTTGGGGGATACAAACTAAGAATATTAGACTCCACCTTCCAAGTAACATTATCTACAGATCGATGCTTCCAATAGAACTTGACCACAGGAATAACTCTAGAGCGCAACCGTCTCACATCCCTAGCTAATATGAAGACCAACTTCTCAATAAAAGACAGCTTCTCATCTAACTGAACCGAATCCCAATGAATAACACGAGATTTATCCAGAATGTAACAACAAAGTATGGAAATATGAAAAACTGGATGTACAACTGATAAGTTCGGGGGTAAAGCTAACTCATAAGCCACATCACTAACAGTCCAAAGAATCTCAAATAGGAAAATATACCTGGGGATAAGCATTCCCCTTTTCCCAAACCTAATCACACCCTTCATCGTTAAAACTCAAAGGAAAACATGATCACCAATACCAAATCTCAAGGCATAAAATCTATGATTTGCATAACACTTCTGCCTACTCAGAGCCACTCCTAGTCTATCCTGAATGACCCAAACTCGATCTAAAGACTTACAAAGCAAGTTCGTACCTTAAGGTTTAACCTAAGAAACCTCAAACCAACCCACTGGAGAGCGACAACACCTATCATACAAATCCTCAAAATGAGCCATATCGATACTAGAATGGTAGCTATTATTATACGCTAACTCTGCCAAGGCTAAATACTGTTCCCATTGACAACAAAAATACATCACACGAGCATAGAGAATATCCTCCATATCATAGATAGTTCGCTTTAACTGGCCATTCTGGGGATAAATGCAATGCTAAGATCAACCTGAGTATCAAAATCATCCTAAAATCTATTCTAAAAGTGATATGTGAACATAGATTCCCAATCAGAAATAATAGACACTAGCACCCCATGAAAATGCACAATCTCATAAATGTAGATATGGGCTAACCTCTCAGCACTAAAAGAGACCCGCATCGGCCAAAAATAAGCAGACTTGGTCAATCGATCCGTGATGACCCAAATACTATCAGAACCATGAGAAATGCAAGGCAATCTGATCATGAAGTCTATAGTGATCTATTTCTATTTCACTCAAGAATAGTTAATCTCTGAAGCAATCCACCAGATCTTAAATGTTTGGCCTTAACCTTCTGGCATAAAAGGCAACGAGCTGTAAGATCTACAATATACTTTCTCGTACTACTCCACTAATAATGCTGTTTTAAGTCAAGATACATTTTAGTCACTTTCAGATGGATGAAATACCTAGAACAATGGGTCTTTCTAAAATTAATTTAATCCCTTCACCCACTCTTAGAATGAAAACTCAGTCTCCAATACGTTAAAATCCATTTGAATCAAGTGAGGCTTCCTTAGCCCCATCATTCAACACCTTATCCCGAATCAACCTCTATCCAACATCATCAAACTGATGAACTCGAATCTGCTTCATCAAAGAAAACCTAGCCTCCGTAAATTCCAAAACACACAAGGTGTCTAAATATCAAGCCTAATCATCTGGTTAGCTAACGACTAAACATCTAAGGCCAAAGTCCTCTTCTAGGTCAAAAGATGTACCAAGCTACCCATGCTAATTAACTTTTGACTTAATGCATCTGCAACCATATTAGCCTTGCTCGGATGATAGAGAATAGTCAAGTCATAATCCTTAAGCAACTTAGGCCAATGACGCTGCCTCATTTTAAGATCTTGCTGGGTAAAAAAGTACTGAAGGCTACGATCTGAGAAAATCTAACAACAGACTCCATATATAACCTGACCCGACCTGGGGCCTTCTCGTAATGGGCATCCCAAGTCCGACCGAGATCGGGGACAACCCCTACTACCCAACCCAACCTCCAGCTACCTGTCCTGAGTTGGCTAAATTTTGAGCATATAACAAGATAGTGTAATAGCTAATATAAAGACTCTAGGATAGGATCACGATCGTGACTAACCCAACCAAGTCCAACCATCCCATACCAACCATCCAACCATACCAAACAAAATCGAAACCATAAATCCAACCATAGCCAAATAAGTTCCATTAATAATTAAACATATAATCCCAAAATGAAATACGATATAATAGTAAATTTTTTTTCCATTGATCTCAACCCCAATACCAATGCCAATACTAAGGCTGACACTTATACCGATCTTGCCTATTCCAACCCATAGTAGTTTTACAAAAGCCTCTAACCAAAAAAACATAAAAATTCTGCTGGGACATGCCGCAAATCATAGCCAAAACCCATATCCATAAATAATCCAAAGTATGAAATAACATCTATGAAATGGAGCCTTCTGAAAAAATAAAAGCTCACCACTTCACTCCAAAGTTGACCCTCAAATTTCAAATGCTAAACAAGAGGAGTAGAATGGCAGTTCCTGTGTTGCATGGGGATACAACCTCCCAAAGATGGGTTAGCGAATAAACGCTAACATGAACTCATGATAAAGATAAAATAATGCCATTTAAGAAAACCAAGTAAAACCATCCATATGCACATAACCCATACATATATAACCGTGTCGGGAAAAAGGAACTGGGTTGGCAGGCATTTAAAACTTTTAACCTGGGTATGTGAATCTTAACCATCTTAAAACCACCCACAGGATATATGGGACCAGTGTAACCCCCTGAACGGGCCCCGATATTTGTAGCTGCACAAACTAAAGATACCATAACAATCGGGGATTCACATGTACCCTTCACTCTCCATGATACTATAGATATTGTACTTAGAGGATTCTCATGTACCTCATGAGTATCATATAAGGTATCCATGACTTACCCCTCATATCGGAAATTATGAGTTTTTGGTGTTCATCTATTGGACTCCTACCTTCACGGTTAGCTTTCACACCCTACCATTATTGCCCAATTAAAACCAATTTCCAACCAAACCATTATTCCATTATTATTAACCAAGGCTAGTAGTAGTGGTATCATTATATCGACTATAACTTGCAAGTATTTTCCTTAGCCAAACCATTTAGTGGTCAAGGGATTCCCATGTACCCATAGACCCTATTATTTAATTAACTTGGGGATTCCCATGTACCCTACAAGTATCCATTAGTATATTATCTTGGGGGATTCCCTTGTACCCCACAAGTATATTTATTAAGACAAATCATTCCAAAACTATTTAAACTATTCATATTACTTAGGGTTCCATTATCAAGTTTAAACCATGCATAATTTCCATATAAAATCCAATAATATGGTGAAAACATTGTTATACTCATTTTATCAAACACATTGGGAGCATCGTATTTCTAAAGCCAAAACAAATCACCAAACAACCATTCCCATGCAACTAATTATCCAAAACCACTATTTATGCTTATAAAAGCATAATGAAAACATGGAAAAACCATAACCAAGCATTTATAACCAACCCCCCCCAAATCATAGTTGAAAACCCAAAAATTATACAACATTCAAATCATGAAAACATTACAAACAATGAGGGAAGAGAACATGCCTTAAAACCAAGATGATGATGGAGAAAAATCACTGAGATAAGCCCCAATTTACTCTTTAAGATGAAACCCTAGCTTCCTTTGTCATAGAACTCTAGAGAGGATTTAAGAGTGTTTTCTAAGTGTTTAAGAATAGAATAGTAGGGAAAATAACCTCCCAAGTGCAATATAAGTCGTGGGACCTCATTAGGATAAGTGGAGGAATGTCCAGATTGCCCTCACTTAAACTACACATAATTCCTATCATAGGGTACGACTGACCCTTACGAGTTATACCTATCCTATACGAGTGGTGCCCACCTCTCGTACCATAGACTCCCCCTTGGACCCAATGCTGTCCAAGTTATGACACACACAAACCCAAGTTGTACCCAAGTGTACGACTAGTACCCATAAATCATATCTCTGGTAAAATAAAATTTCAGGAGGTTTAAACATTGACCACTATACGAGTCCATGGTATGACTTGTACCCTAGCTTACAGCTTATGGTAGGCTATTCGTACTCCTATCTTACTTAAGTTACCAAGTCTAAGGTTTATTGAAGTAACCAACTAACCCATATACACCAATACGACTAGTACCACCCAAATTGTATTCATTCCAGTAACTAAATCCATCCTTCCAACCAATACTGCTCAGCATCCGGCTGGACCATACCACTCTTACCCAAGCGTATGACTCATTCCCTAAGTTGTATATTTCCCCAAAATCAGAAATTAAGGAAATTTTATAAGGTCCAGTAACCAGGGTATTTCAGTACAACTAGTGCCTCCACAACTTTAAAGCAAGAACAATCGCACACTACTCTAAATATGTAGGATAATTCTTCTTATAGGGCCTTAAGTGACAAGAAGCTTACATAATCACCTTACCCTCCTGTATCAACACAACACCTAACCTAACACCTAAAGTATCACAAAAGACGGTAAAACCCACACCCTCCTTGGACAAAGTAAAGATTGAAGCTGCAGTCAATAAATCCTTAAACTTATTGTAATGACCCGAGACTACCCTCTAGTCATCACACAGTGCTTAGGACCACAAGTAATCCCAAGCTAGCCCTTGCTAATGACATAACTCATGAGCAACTAAAATAAATACATAAGTCTAAAAGAATAATGTAGAAGATAAATCTTTTCTTAATATGATTAATACAAAAATATATTAAAATGATTACAACCCTAATTGTATGAAACAAAACTAGAATCAAATACATTAACTTTACCTACTGTCTATTAAGACTCTACTAGTATTGACTATAGGTAGTCTGGACATGAGCCCCAACTATCCCAAATTAATACGACTAAATAAAGAAAATAGAATACTACTCAAAACATGACTGAATTGAACCCTTGAATCAAAAGGGCTCATCACCTACTAATTGGAAGCTACAAACTATCTGAATATGATGTGCATGCTACAACTCGTACCTACATTATGAGACAATGTAGCATATAGACATATATA
Source organism: Capsicum baccatum var. pendulum (assembly GCA_030864225.1). Taxonomy (NCBI): domain Eukaryota; kingdom Viridiplantae; phylum Streptophyta; class Magnoliopsida; order Solanales; family Solanaceae; genus Capsicum; species Capsicum baccatum. The sequence goes on along the minus strand of CM061557.1, from coordinate 168,607,324 downwards.
TGAATTGGTACTTTTGGAAAGTACTGAGCACGTGGGGGTGAATGCATAAGTAACAGAATAATAATGCAATAATTCAAATAAAATTTCAAAACTGCATGCTAAATATGAGTAACCATTGCTTGGATGATCAAAACTGACAAATCATAGATCTTGAGTAATTAAGCATGAAAAAAATTCTTGTGAGTCACCACACTTAGTTCTAATAAAATTGTACTCTGATTCTATTTTTCAAATCATCTAGGCTAAGTGAAAAGGGTTCATCTTTATCAATCTTAAAACTTAAAGATGAAATCTGATAGCTAAAGTCTTAGGTAAGACAATATCTAAGTAAAATTGTGAGCCTTTACACTTAGTTTTCTCAAAACTGTTCTGACACTTTGTTTTAGGATTTATGGACTTTGGGAGGTTCTTCTAACTGACATAAACTATGTGAGCTGTAATGGAGTCCAACGTCTTATCTATGTTGGGAAGAGCTGTTCTACCCTTGCCATCAAAATAGAACCTTATATTAAGTGATCACTATCTTAGCCCACTATGGGAAAATCATATACCTATGGTGGCGCATAGTTTTGGGGCATGATTCCTTTGGAATCATACCCAAGTCGGTGCTAAATACTACACCCATGCTTATTACTTAGAACTTTAGGAAATCCACCTTAAAATAATACAAGGGTTTGTAATTAAAACTAATTATGCTTCTCTTCTTTAAATCTCAAACTATATGAACAATGTGGATTCCTTGTCTTAGCTTAGGATCAAAATATCAATCTTTTCTTTTGAAAGAACTTATCAAAACTTATCAATAGAACTTGAGATTATTATCTCCTTATAAACTCATCACTTGTACTTAGGACGCAAAATATAAAGCTTTAATGCATCAAAAATCATATTTAAATTTCATGCTCAACAATCTTCTTAAAAGCTTTCAATAATGTCAATCAAGATAGTGGAATATAACTCATAATATGAATCTCATGATTTCAAACATGGATATATGTAAATCTCTTGCAATTGAAGCCTAAATAATATGATAATTTGATAAACTAAAAATAATAAGAATTGGGTATCAACCCTAACTTTAATTTATGCAAAATTCAACTTAAAATTAAGCTTTGGGCACAAGGGTGGAAGAAAACCCTTGTTCATAACCCCACATACCTTAATTGATGAGTTCTTGAAGAAATCCTTGGTTCTTAAGAGGAAAAACTTGAATTATTGTTATTGGAAAAAGGGAAGCATTTTTACGTGAGTTGATTTAAGGAAGATGGGCAAATAATGCCCTTTTGGGTGTTATAATTCGTGCCTTGGACATTTGGGGTTGAGGGGAAAGGACCAAAGTTAGCCTTGAAACTTAAGAAACTAAAACTGTGGAGGAATAGCCCTTATGTCATTACCCATAGTTGGGTCAAACAACTCTCACAACGCGACCCCTTACTGCTTTACACAAAAAATGACATAACTTTTCACTCGAATATTGGATTAAGACAAAATTGGTATCGTTGGAAAGCTAATTCGACTATATACAATTTGGTAGGTCTTGAGCTGAAAAATTCTATGTATATAAAAATTTATACACGTTCAAAGTCAACCCTAGAAGAATCGAATGCAAAGCTTTAGCCGAATCAAGGTTCTTAGCTCAACTTCACTTTAAATGCTTCTTATGAACATTTTTCACCTCGAGAGCACTTCAAACACTAGGTTAATGATCATGAAACTTTTATCCACATGGGAATCATTTGGATTAGAGCTTACACATGTTAGAACGATGGTTAGAATTTTAGCATTAAAATATGGGGTGTTACACTTATTGAAGCTCGCCTTACAAGTATCAGACCACTGAAAGGAAATCTTTTTTTGAGTCAACTTAGTCAACAGAGTTGCAATGGATGAGAAAACCTACAAAAATGCCGATAATAACTTGTCAAGCCAAAAACACTATGAATCTCAATAGGCGAAGTAGGCCTAGCCTGATCACAAACCACTATAATCTTGATTAGATCAACCATAATACCCTCCGTAGTCACTATATGACCCTAGAAAGAAATAGAATCCAACAAAAACTCACACTTGGAGAACTTTACATACAATTTCTTATCCCTTATCTCTAAAGCACAATCTATAAATGCTCCTCATGATCGGCCCCACTCTTGGAATAAACCAAGATATCATCTATAAATATAATAAAAAATGAGTATAGATATGTGAAACACTCAGTTCATTAACTCCACGAACGCGACTGGGACATTGGTCAACCCAAATGACATGACCAAGAACTCATAATGACTATATCAAGTCTAAAAAACTATCTTTATCATATCTAAAATCTCTAATCATCAACTGTTGATATTCGGACCTCAAATCAATCTTCAGAAATACCACGACACCCTAAAACCAATCAAACAAATCATCAATATGAGAAAAAGGATACTTATTCTTAATTATCACCTTGTTTAACTGTTGATAATGGATACACATTTGTATAGATCCATTCTTCTTCTTCACAGACAAGACAGACGTACCCTAAGGTGACACACTAGGTTGGATAATGTCGCACCTCGATACTGGATGAGGCAGACAACAACTATAGGAACATATACTATAACAATAACCTAGATGGGAAAATGAATCACTATACAAATAAAATTGCTTATAAGAGAAGTTTTGTATGGAATACCAACCCGTTAGCTAAACTGGTACAGATGACATTTAAGTCTATGAATATATATGACTATTTTTCAATATCTACAAATCCTCTAATGGAATCCATGACTATAAAACTATTAAAATATATTTGATAAAGACTCAAAAAGGCCTCAAATCAACTTAGAGCTCACCAACAGCCACTGAGTATCCTGTACTTCCATTGGGGAGATCTACTAAATAAGAACCTGTGCCTGCAACATAGAATGCTGGTCCCCCTATAAGATATGTCAGTACAAAGTAATGTACTAAATATGTAAGGCATTAAATAACCATAAGTAAAATAAGAGATCAATAAAATGAAGGATCAATAGATAAATGTATAGATAAGGATGAATGACCCCCTTTTACTTACATTTGTAAAAGCCTCTATGTTACATGCTTTTCTTTACTCTAATGTTATTTGCTTTATTATCTTTATAAGCCATGTGATATATATGAATAGCTGATCAGTGGTAAATATAATAATCGAGATTGACCTATGCTAGGATTTCACCCCTGACTTGCCACCCATCCTAGAATTAGGATCGGCCCATGCTAGGATTTTACCCCTGAGCTGCCACCCATAAGTCAAAGAATTGGGATCAGCCCATGTTAGGCTTTCGCCCCTGAGCTGCCACCCATAATATAAGTAGATTGGGATCTACCTATGCTAGGCTTTAGCCCCTGATCTACCACCCATAATATTATCATATTTGCTTTACATTACTTCCATAATATTTGAGATTGTTATTTTGGTTGCCATAGTGTTTTCAGCTTTGGTACAATAAATCATAGCAGAGACATATGAGTAAGGACTCAAGGTAGTAACAATGACAAAAAAATCAACTATAACACCAACATAATATTTAGAAGCTTAAAAGACTCAATAAATACACTAAGCATTTGGGCAACTCAAATGGGAGCATACGTATATATCAAGAGAATACATCTAAGTGGAAATATCTAAACCCTCAAAAAAGAAGGTAAGAACTCAATACAGTGATATAATCACTAGATAATTAGTAAGGATATTGATTAAAAAGGGTACATGAGTATAAGAGCTAGTGAAGCACTTGGGCAGATTCATATTGAGAAAAAGTGTACATTTCAAGTAAGGACATATAAAATTATACGACAAAGAAAGTAAGGATTCTACGAGCCACAATTATATACTAAGACACTTAGGGCAATGACCAATGAGAGGAATATGTAATTATGTGAGAAAATAAAGTACATGATCAACTAAACCAATTGGAGCAAGTTAGTGATGACTGGGTAGTTTGTGTACCTGATAAATGCATATGCTTACTATGTATAATCAAGGATATTATTGATACATCTAAGAGAAATATATGACAAGGGTTCACCATGGAAGAAAGTATAGTAATAACCCCACATTGATGTACTTTAACACACTAAGGAGTGGAAAATATCGTTAGCTACACCAGAGATTATACACTGCTCCTTCACCCCACTTTCTAGGAAGAACACTTACTTTATAACACGAGTACTAGATTTATGCGAAAGAATATGGAATCAAATAGCCTTACATACCTTATCTTCTGACCAATGTGACTATAATAATTTACCTTTTCTTTAAGTGTTACTCTTGGATATCTTAATCTGTCATTTTCCCCTAATTACTATCTTTGTGACCTTAATCTTTGTAATATAGTGGCAGCACCTTGGCTGGCAACACCTATGTATTCACTCCCCTTGAATAAATTTCTAATATATTTGAAACTAAGGAGGAGAGAAGGTGATTTTATAGTCTGCTTTACAAAAAAATATGTTAAAGAACACTTAGAACCCTAATAAAAAATAGGGAGGCTGTTTGGAGGATAGAAGAGAGAGATTTAAAGACTTAAGAGAAATTGAATTTGATGAGAAAAATATGAGAGTTTATTGATGATTTTTTGGACCTTTAAAGGACTCAATTTGCTAGCTCATTCTCCTTTTTATTTTCAGCAACCATTTGTCTCTAATTTGGACCATAAATACTAAGTAGGTGATGCACCTACTTTGGCCATTTAAGCTGGTTGTCCAAGTAGGTGATGGAACTACTAGGACATTTTTAAGTAACCTTTGTAGGCTTGGAAAGATTGGGCCTTGGCTGCCATTCTCCTTATATTCTTTTAGTTAATTTGGGCCTCAAATAAGTCCATCAATATAGGCCTCAATTTGGTCAATTAATATAAGTAGGTGATACACCTACTTGTCACCTACTAGATTAATTAATTCAAGCAAGCACCTCATTTATTTTATCCTATATTTCAAACATTATAATCCCTCTACTCTAACTTAACACTTATCTCTAATTTTAAGCTTATATACCTCCTTAAAGTCTTAAGTTTAAATATTTTGTTAGTGATGAGATGGTGGTGTACGTTTAGAAATATATGGGGTGTTACATCATCCCCCTCTTTGGATCATTTTTCCTCAAATGGAAAGTGTAGCTAAGGGCTTGATTAACCCTAGAATTTCTCAAGAAAATTTGCTAGAGTTTCCATTATAAATAGGGCTATACCAAATCTGTTGTCTAACTAAAATCATGTCTAGATCCTCACAGGGAATCTCAATAGATATAATACATAAAATGAGAATATGATACATAAAACTCCTCTCTCAGATATGTATTTTGATGCAGGTCCTTTTAGTTTAGCATAATCTTCATTATTTTCTTCTTTGAACAAGGAAACTACATGGAATTAAAGAATTGAAGCATAAATCAATACCTGAATATATGATATCTGAGTGAGATATCAAACAACCAAATTTTGATAAAATATGTGATCATATAATAGAAGTACATATTTTGAAATTCTACTATTGTTATTTGAAATAAGGATTGGTAATTAGGATTCTTATCATCTTTTACTTTCTAAGTAGCTTGTTCTATATTTCGGTTCACCGACAAACACTTTACTGGAGGCTATATCCCATAGACACTTTATCAGAGGTTGTATCTTTTGTCCTTAACTTTCTGACCTAACAATTAAAGAAATGTCTATGGGGACTTGTTTGAATAATAGGTCCTTGGTCCTTTATGGAGAATGGATTTTTCATAATTTTGTATAAAATGGACACATGAAATCATAGACTTCCTAAACAATCCTCCGTATAATTCATAAGGCTTGACATATAGATGGCTCAACTTCTATTTTTTCATAAATCTTATGATGTTTCTCATAGGTGAGTCTTATAAGAAAACATATCTATTAATTTGAACTCTAAAGTATTGTGTTTCACCCTTAGGTAGGCATCATGCTAAGACATTGCATATGGTTATACTATAATTCACATATATGCTCAACCTTTTCTCACCATGATACTCATTTCATCCATATATAGGAAAATTTTATCCCAATAATTTCTATACTTGAATTAATAAGCACAAAAAGGCATATAATATATGGACAAATATGTCACTAAAGTCTATGACATATAAGCAAATTAGCACAAAAAGTGGAACTTAACCTATGAACTGGTGAACCAAATAAGTATGCAACATATTCAAAATTGAGCTATAAAAATATGTGATTTATGTTCAAGTATGCTATGAAAGCATGTGTTAGATTGAATAAACAAACTATAAAGTAGGATGTAAGTAAATAGAATATAAGATATGTAGCATGTGGGTAGATATATTATAAGTCCAATAGTATGGGAACAATTAGGATAAATCATGGAGAAAATAATGCAAATAATGTACAATACATATATACCATATAAGTAGGTAGACTATAGAACATGTAGCTATATTAGAAAGAGAACTATGAAACAAAAATCACGTTGAGCAAGTGGAATATATTGCATAGATAAGTAAACAAACATGTCAATGAGTACACATATGGAATATGAGAAAATGAGCATATGACCTATAGACAGATAACTAACTATCAGGCCTATAGTGCTTTTGCAAGTAGGAAATGAGGCATGTAATATATAAGGAAATGGTTTGTGAAGCATATAACGTGTAAACAAGTAATCTATGGCAAGTAACCCGTGTGATATATAACATATTGGAAAAGGTCCTATAAAGCATATAACAATAAGTAAGGGTCCTATGAATGGGCTAACACCTACATATAAGTGTTCCACGACACAAGTAACAAATCATAAATAATCCACCAAGGGAAAATGACGTGTGAATAGATGAGTTATGGAGCATATAACATGTATATTATGTACCAAACTAACCTCTAGAAACTATGAGTTATCTTATCGAATCATTCTGCCACATGGTGCAAGCATACTATCACAAAGGTTAAATAATGAGGGGGATAGTTCTGCTCATGTTCTTTACTTACCTTAAAACACATGTAATTGATTTCCCTATATTATCTTTCTGATGTAACTTCAGAAAGTGCTAATTGCATGGATGGATTTCAACTTGACATCAAAAGTGTAGAGTATTTCAAGAGAGTATGAAAAGCCAAGAATCAACACAATAGAAGATTAATATGATATTTTAGGGTCCTTTTTAGTCATAATATGATGCACATTTAATCAAGGGAATTTATGTCTTTTTATATATTAGCTTAACCTAGAAGTATAAATAGAATATGATGAGCATATTTTAGGTTAGATTATATTTTTTAGATTGAACACTCTTTGATGGGTTTGTGGGTTTATTCGTTTGTCTCTACATTGGATCTCTCTTGAATATCTTTTGGTAAGATTATTCATGTATGAGTTCAATTCTCTTCTCCCATGAATTAATCATGTAATTATTTGTTCAAATTAGAGAGTCACAAATTAATATTTGTTCATCTCTAGTTTACTTTAATTGTGGAATTATTCTTTCTTTCTTACCTTTTCTCAATTTCTTTATTATCTCTTGAATCTATATACCTTGTATCTCGTATTACATCAATTGGTATCAGAGAAAGGCTAAAGAATTGTTCCTATAATTCTTCATCCTTGGCTTCCATCTTTTGAAAATAAAAAAAAAAATCAGATTTGAAAATTGGAGAAACTTTCAAGTAGGTGTTGTTGGGTTTTTTTCGAAATAGTTCAAAGTGCTTGAATATCAAATTTAGGAGCATTTTAAGTTGATTTGGAGTTGATTTTGCCCCATTCTTTTCTATTTTCGCAGCTAAATTTGAGCACTTTCTAAAAAGCAAAAATATGAGTTTTGGAGCTCTCTTGTGCAAATTTTATTCCCATCTTGTGGATCTAAGTTGTTTTGATCATGGGTAAACTATATTAGATTTCAATTTTGGGACCTAAGGATGAATTTGGGGATAATTTTGGGTTTTAAAACTGGGTATTTTTCCTTGTACAAATTTTAGTAAAATTTTAAAGTTTGAATTGATTCCTTACTTCGTAAACTATTGGGTGATGCTTAAAGGTATTCCATATTGATTGGGTAAACTTGATTTGAGTTGGGTCTTGATAGATTTGATTAATGTGGTTTCTTGAGTGATCTTTTTTTTGCCAAACTCTAAATTTGATTTGTTTGATTTATAAGCAAATCAATTGTATGGCAATTTCTTTAGCTAGATTACATTGAGTATTAGTTCTACTCGTGTTATCTAGTTATTTTTGTGTTCATATTTTATTTCATGTCAATTTCTTTCGTGCTTTTCTCTTTTTAGTTTCATTGTGTGTTTAATTCATTCCTTGTCCGTTAGTGTGTTTTGTCCTTCTTTATTATTGACATAAACTCAACTTTGAACTAATACTTGAAAGCTTACTTTGAGATTGTAGAACAGTGAAGATACTAAGGAATACCCTTGAGTGGTAAAAGGCTTGAGTAGTGAGATATTTGAGTGTGGTCATAAAAGCCTACGACCTTTGAATGTACACATGAGTGGAAAGAAAATTGAGTGCCATCACTTGAGTTATACACGTGAGGGAGTGACTTGTGAGGTCCATTATTTATTAACCACTTTTATTGTCCTAATTATGTCTTATATAGTTTCAAGGAGTTATAATGGAGGTTTGGATGTCAATGGAGAAAGGAGAACTTCATCTTATAATTCTACTTCCAGTAAGAGTTGTTGTGAAGTTTTTCATGATTATAGTGATGCTTCTAGAAGAAAAAAAGAGCATGAGCTTAATGAAGGTTTGACTAAATTTGAAGTCATTGTGGAGGGTTATGAGAGTGGTTGCACATTTGATTGAACCTTAGGTGTAAACAAATTGTGTTATGCCAACTTCATTGATCCTTCTTTGGTTGAGTGGTTGGATATACCTTGTCATACGAAAAGCTCACCATATAAATTTGATGGAAGTTTGGTTGACAAAGAGGTGAAGATCATTGTTTACCATGGAAGCTATCAAAGGGGTATTTGGTATGATGTCTATCCTTTGTCTACTTGTTTGGTATGTTTAGAAGCTCCTTGGTTCTATCATAATAATTTTTGGTTTGATAGAGAGTTGGAAAGGTTTGGTGTTGTAGATTCGATGGAACAAAACATGTCTTAACTCCTAAGGCCATTAAGGAATCTTCAATAACAAATGAGGAAGTCAAGAAAGTAAAAGTGAAGACTACTAACTTGAAATTTGATGTACAAAGTCATTCTAATAATTCAAGTAGAGTCTTTGGAGCTTCTAGTGATGCTAAGTTAAAATTAGATGTGAAGAGTCATCCCAATGACTAAAAAGGGATCCTTGGATCCCATTGCACTCCTAATGAAATGAGTGAGCGAAAAAAGAAAAAAATGAGAGAGTAAATTGTGAAAATTCAAACGAGGAAAAAAAGAAAGGATACTTAGAGTGAAGCGAGTGAGTGACTACAAGCACAAAAGAAAAAAGAATTGAAAAATGAAAATGAATTATCACAAGAAGGAAAGAAGAAGAGTGAAGTAAGTGAGAGAGAAGAATATGAGATAATAGAAAAACAAGAGAGTGTGAGTGAGAGATTTTCTTATTCTAACTCTAACCCTTTGAATTCTTGTTCTTCTAGTATTTCCGCTTCTTTTGTAGGTATTTTGGAAGAAGAACACAAAATGAATGACTCAACATGGAGAAAAAATTAAGAATTGAAAGAAGCAAGTCAAGTTTGGATAACTTCATGTGAGCAAGTGAGCTTAATTTTAGAAAATCAAGGTAAATAAGATTTTTTAAGTGTTCATCAAGGTTAAAAGGCTAATTCTAACTCTTTAGTTACTTCAAATAAACTTGATAGTGACTTGAGTGTGAATTTTAGACCATCTTTTGATGAGGTTGATGACTCTTTACTTTGTGTCAATAGACAAATGGATGGTTGTCATATACTAGTTGAATATGATTGTGGAGCTAAAACTTTTATTGATTGTGAGCTTAAAATGTCTCAAGCTAGTGTTATGTCAAATATAATAAAACATGGTGTTTCAATGAATTCTTGTGATGAAGATGAATATATTTCTTCTTTAGCTACTAGGAACACTAAAAATGTGATTGATGATGAATATCTCTTTGCAAGTGAGTTTGATCGTAGTAATTCTTCATCTTGTAATGACATGAATATGCTTTGTGGTATTACACTTGAGATGGAGCATTCAATGTCTGATCCTTTTTGAGCCTAAAGAATATAAAATTTTCAAAATATTTGACAATTCTTTATTCGATGAAAATATGCATGAAAATTTGAAAAGTGATTTTTGTGTTGATAATATGAGTCATTCTTTGAGTTGTCCTAATCTTAATTGTGTAATTCACAATGATCATAATTTCAAAATTGAGTTTGACAGTGTGAATACTATTGATGAAATTCAATTGAATGATTCATTCCTTGTTGTCTCATATGCACTTGATGAAAATGACGATTCAAAATTTAAAGTGTGCATGACTTGTGAGAATAATTTTTGTGACTTATTTGAGGGTGCCAATTGTTTGGATGTTAGAAAGCTAACTCCCAAATTATTTGTTGAAAGTACTTCTTGTGTTAAAAAGTCCTCCAAAATTGAAGAAAATCTTTTAAAGAATGGGAGGTACAAGTGATTGGAGTAGTAAATTGATAGATGCTAGCTTTTGTGTCAATTTATTTACTTACTCTAATCTTGCCTTTGAGGATATACTTTGGGCTGAATATTAAATGCTTCTATAAGGAAATATAAATATGATTTATTCGAAACATTGCCAAATATTTATGGGCATAAATGTGACAATTCTTATTTTGATGAGTTTGCTAACCTTGTTGATATATTTATGAAACACCATCAAGAGAGGATCTACAATGAGGTAAGATACTTGGGAGCATCTTCTTGGGCAACAAAACGATTTGAGGTATCTTTGCCTTCTAAATTCAAGAATGATTTATTTGAATGGCTAGTGCTTATTTTTGGACTTTCTAAAGCCATGAAGGTAAATTTCTATGCCTTTGACATTTATAGGAGCAACTTTGTTGTAATTAGTGAGAATGCTTTGATGTTGCTATTTGATTCATGTTGTGAGTTACTAAGTAAGAGATACAAGAAAGTTTTTAGATTGATGTTTGTGCTTGATTCCGGAAATGCATACTTTTATTTAAAGTTTGTGGATGATATTGTTAGTTCTCTTAATCATGTGGTTAGAAGAGTACAATTAAATTGTGAAATAAGAAACTATTTGGTTCAAGTTGTTGAAGAAACTAGTTTTAACTCGAAAGTTCTAATGTGTAAAATTTTTAGTTTCTTTGACCTTTTTATGATTGTAATATGTTTTCTTGAGTAAAGTTGTTGATATTATGTTTGAAAAATTATTTTTTAGGGAACTTCATGATTCTTGGCTGTATCACAAAAGTGTGTATTTTTGGGAGTGGTATGTAACTTACTTGAAAGATTATTTTTTGGCTTGGGTACTAACTCCCCTCTATGATTTGCAAGGTTTGAATTTGAGATCAAATTCTTTTCAACAAGGGGAGAGTGATGTAAGTTCAAAAAGTGCTAATTGCATGGATGGATTTCAACTTGACATCAAAAGCGTGGAGTATTTCAAGAGAGTATGGAAAATCAAGAATCAATACAATAGAAGATTAACATGATATTTTAGAGTATTTTTTAGTCATAATATGATGCACATTTAATCAAGGGCATTTATGTATTTTCATATATTATCTTACCCTAGAAGTATAAATATAATATGATGAGCATATTTTACGTTAGACTACATATTTAGATTGAACACTCTTTGATGAGTTTGTGAATTTATCCCTTTGTCTCTACATTGGATATCTCTTAAATACCTTTTGGTAAGATTATTCATGTATGAGATCAATTCTCTCCTCCCTTAAATTAATCATGTAATTGTTTGCTCAAATTAGAGAGTCACAAATCAACATTTGTTCATCTCTAATTTACTTCAATTGTAGGATTATTCTTTATTTCTTACTTAACTCTTCTTAATTTCTTGATTATCTCTTGAATCTATATATCTTGTATCCCATTTTACATCACTTTCTAACTTTCTATTAATTCTCCTTATTGGTGTTTCCTTCCGAGTCAATGTACACACCAGGGCCATAAAAAAATCCTTAATAGTTCATTTGTAGGAGTAAGAGGTTGAGGTCAACCTTATCTATGCTACTGACCTAGGGCCTCATTATGACCAATGTTTGGTACCATATGAAAGTTCAAATAAGCGAATTACTAATGAAATTTAAAGGCACTATTGCATATAAACCCTTATTTACAACAAATCAAACATAAATGTCAAGTACATGCAAAATTTTATCATGATTCTAGAAACATCTATGGGTTAGTCACTTTGGGATTAACTAGATGAGTCTATCCATGCTAACTAATTTTCCCATAACAAGTAAGGCTAAAAAAACTTGTGTCTTAACAAGTGATGGCAATCCAATACCTTTAATCGAGCAATTTAGGTAAGCTATGCATCAAGAAAATTTCCATATCAGGGAGTCAAGTGAACAAATGGGACTTTATACTTCGCAGCAATTTTAATAAGATATCAGAATTCTATATGTATGCTTAACAAACTATCTCTTATTTTAATAGGGATAATACAGATGCATCCTTAAATGATAGGTTAGGTCAAGTGTAGAACTTTTGCTTGCATCTTTATTCTTGGATTTAATAAGACTAGGCAGAAAAACATGCATTTGTATTGAGTTATTTGAGTGTCACTCTTACCTGCTTTGATATCTAACTAATACCCTTTTTAACCAAAATTACTAGCTTCGTGTATTCTAATTCCACTACAATCAGACTAGCTAATTATAACTTAGGTATAACTAGTCAATATTCCATTTTCATCCTTAAGATATAGTCATATATATTCCTCTATATCCAAAATATAGAACCGTAGGAACCAACTTTACATAAACTCTGGGAAATGCTCATCCTAGAATTTTCTAAGCACAAAAGGGATTGCATGTTATTAGCCTATTTGGGGTGGTCATACACACATACCTTATAAAAAGATAATTACTAAAATCTAGAATAATATCTAGTAATGTTATCACATGTAAAGGTTCTACTAGCCACTTTCAACTAGTACAAAACTAGTTTAGCATAATCTATTTTAAAAACATGTGTAACTCTAAAACCTTATATATTTACTAACCAAGTACTAAATATCCTCCGTAGGATTAAATTCTATATATTAAAGGAATCATGTAGGGGGAATCTCAAACTAAAGAACCATTCATGTCCTCTTAAGAAGCGTACTAAGAAATGTTTGCAACCCATCATTATGACTAGTTAACTATTTACTATACAAAAATGTTAATAACCCTATTATATCTCATTCAAATGAACCAAGACAATACGAATAGTACAAATGCAGCCTTATGTGTAATTAACAAAAGAAAACCATTACATTATTGTGGACTATGAGGGTCAGACTAAATTGGCTTACCCTAATATGAATTTCAATGACTTGAGAGCCTTCTTTGTAGGTTGTCCCTTAGGCATTAGTAGTGCTGGACTTTTTTCCACCGTTGACCTTATCTATAGTTAAGTAAGAGTGGGAATGGACTCCTTAACACTGCTCTATTGCATGACATGAAATATGAAAGAAAGTAACATTTCCAGAATGTCAAAGTAGTCCCCTAATTATAAATGTGGCGCACAACACATTCATTAGTAAGGCTATACTAGACACGACTTTGTAGACTCCTTAGGATGAACCACTCTGATACCACTTTTGTCACACTCCAATACTGGATGAAGCGGGCAATAACTATAGGAACATATACTATGACAATAACCTAGATGGGAAAATGAATCACTGTACAAATGGAATTGCTGATAAGAGAAGTTGTGTATGAAATACCAACCCATTAGCCAAACTAATATAGATGACATGTAAGTCTATGAATATATATGACTGCTTTACAATGTCTACAAAGACTCTAATTGAATCCATAACTATAAAACCATTAAAATATATATGATAAAGACTCGAAAAGGCCCCGAATTAACTTGGTGATCACCAACAACCGCTGAGTATCCTGTACTTCTATTGTGGAGATCTACTAGATAAGAACATGTGCCTGCAACATAAAACGCTGGTCCCCATATGAGGGATGTCAATACGAAGCAATGTACTGAATATGTAAGGCATGAAATAACCATAAGTAAAATAAGAGATCAATAGATAAATGTATCTATAAGGATGAAAGACCCCTTTTTACTTACACTTGTGTAAACCTGTGTGTTACAAGCTTTTCTTTACTCTAATGTTCTTTGATTTATTATCTTTGTAAGACATGTAATATAAATGACAAGCTGATCAGTGGTAAATATAATAATTTGGATTGACCTATGCTAGGCTTTCACTCCTGAGTTGCCACCCATCCAAGAATTGGGATCAGCCCATGTTGGCTTTCGCCCCTGAGCTGCTACCCATAAGTTCAAGAATTGGGATAAGCCCATACTAGTCTTTCTCCCCTGAGCTGCCACCCATAATATAAGTAGATTGTGATTGGCCCATGCTAGGATTTTTCCCTAGAGATACCACCTATAATATAATCATATTTGATTTACATTGCTTCCTTAATCTTTGAGATTGTTATTTTGGTTATCATAGTATTTTTAGCTTTGGTACAATAAATCATAGTAAAGACATGTGAGTAGGGACTCAAGGTAGTAATAATGACAAAAGAATCAACTGTAACACCAACACAATATTTAGAAGCTTCAGGGACTCAATAAATACACTAATCATTTGGGCAACTCAAATGGGAGCATACGTGTATATCAAGAGAAGACATCTAAGTGGAGACATCTAACCCCTCAACAAAGAAGTTAAGAAATCTATACAGTGATATAATAACTAGATACTTAGTAAGGATATTGATTAAAAGGGGTACATAAGTATGGGAGATAGTGAAGCACTTGGGCAGATTCAAATTGAGAAAACGTGTACATTTCAAGTAAGGACATATAATATTGGACAACAAAGAAAGTAAGGATTCTACGGGCCTAAATTATATACTAAGACAATTAGAGCGATAACCAATGAGAGGAACATGTAATTATGTGTGCAAATAAAGTACATGATCAACTAAACGAATTGGAGCAAGTTAGTGATGACTAGGCAGTTTGAGTACCCAACACATGCATATGCTTACCATATATAATCAAGGATATTATTGACACATCTAATAGAAATATGTGACAAGAGTTCACTATGGAAGCAAGTATAGTAATAACCCCACATTGAAGTACTTTAACACACTAAGGGGTGGAGAATTTTGTTAGCTACACCGGATATTATACGCTGCTCCTTCACCCCACTTTATAGGAAGAGCACTTACTTTGTAACACAAGTACTCGATTCATGCAAAAGAATATGGAATCAAATAGCCTAACATACCTTATATTTCGACCAATGTGACTACAATAATTTGCCTTTCCATTAAGTGTTACTCTTGGATATCTTAATCTGTTATTTTCCCCCAATTACTATCTTTGTGACTTTAATCTTTGAAAGATAGCGCCAACACCTTGGCTACCAACACCTATATAATCACTCCTCTTCAATAACTTTCTAATATATTCGAAACTAAGGAGGAGAGAAAGTGATTTTATGGGCTGCTTTACAAAAAATATTTTGAAGAATACTTAGAACCCTAATGAAAAATAGGGAGGCTGTTTGGAGGATAGAAGAGAGAGATTAAAACATTTAAGAGAAATTGAATTTGATGGAAATATATGAGAGTTTATTGATGATTTTTTGGACCTTCAAAGGCCTCAATTTGCTGGCCCATTTTCCTATTTATTTCCAGACACCATTTGGCTCTAAGTTGGACCATAAATACTAAGTTGGTGATGCACCTACTTTGGCCATTTAAGCTGGTTAAAAGTCCAAGTAGGTGATGCACCTACTAGGACATTTTTACATTTCCTTTGTGGGCTTGGAAAGATTGGGCCTTGGCTACTATTCTCCTTATATTCTTTTAGTTAATTTGGGCCTCAAATAAGTCTATCAATGTAGGCCTCAATTTTGTCCATTAGTCTAAGTAGGTGATACACCTACTTGTCACCTACTAGCTTAATTAAGTCAAGCAAGCACTTTATTTATTTTATACTATATTTCAAACATTGTAATCCCTCTACTCTAACTTAACACTTAACTCTAATTCTAAGCTTATATACCTCCTTACAATCTCAAGTTCAAATATTTTATTAGTGATGAGTTGGTGGTGTACGTTTGGAAATACATGGGGCGTTACAGATAATCCCTTATCCAAAACCTCCTACAACTGATCTTTCAATTCCTTCAACTCGGCTGGGGCAATCCCATAAGGAGGAATAGAAATGGGCTTGGTGCCCGACTTAACATCAATGGAAAAATTAATATCATGATCCAGAGGCATACTTCGTAGGGAACACATCCATAAACTCTCAAACAACACGAACATAATTCAAAGAGGGAGGTAGAACTACACTAGTATTATGAATATTAGTCAAGTAGGACAAACATCTCCTCACAACCAATAGATAATCCTGTACATAAGATATATCCCTCTTACCTGAATTAAGCGCAACCTTTCAAGCTATCCTTGGCATACCCAGCGAGGCTAAAGTCACGGTCTTAGCATAACAATCTAGGACAACATGGTAAGGATCCAAAAATCCATACCCAAGATGACGTAGAATTCAACCATATCTAAGACAAGTAAATAAACCCAAGTCTCAGGTCCCGCAAAAGTGACAATATAGGATCGGTAAACCCAATACACTACTAAAGAGTCTTTTATTAGGGTAGATACACGAATAGGCATGGCAAGAGACTAATTAACAAAATCAAAACCCAAAGCAAAATATGCAGGTACATAAAAAGAAGTCGATCTCAGATCAAATAACACAGATGTAGATATGAAATAAACGGTGACAATATCTGTGAACACAACATCAGAGCCTTTGCCTCTTATCTAGTGGGTATATCATAGCACTGTCCACAAACACCACCACGGGCTCCAGTAACTCTGCCTATCGCACCTCTGGTAGAACCCTTGCTTCTCACAACTGAAATAGAAGTAACTCTAAAAACATGGTGGGGGGAATCCTTGGCCACATGGCCAGGTTCATCACATACATAGCAAACTCTAAAATTACCCTGATGGTGCACCCTCTTGTCACCTCCCAGAGACGCTCGAGAAGAAGATCCATTCTTCCTCGACTGACCCCCTATACTTTAAAATTACACCCCAAACACTACTATCTATGTCGTGGCCGCTGAAGAGCAAAAGACATAGCAAGTTCAACTGGTTGAGACCCCACCTAGGGAGATAACATAGATGAAGGCTGAACTCTTAATCTAAGAATACCATACTTCGATGTAGGTGCTAAAGAAGGAATAACACTCGGAGTCTGTAGAGTATCAAAATTAGAAATAGGTACCACTGGAGGATCCACACTCAGGGCTGGAGGAAAACCAAGTGCACTCAAAGGAGCACCCTCCAAACGGGTTAACAAGCGAACTAATAATCCCTCCGACAGTAGGGTAGAAGATCTCGGTAGAACTAAAGTAGGATCCACACCTCTAATATGCTCAACACGAGGCTCATGGGAAATTCCCGTAGCACTACTACTTGATGGGGTAAATCGACGTGCCTGTCCACTACATCAAGTCTGTCCATAACTCGCACCACCCGAGACCTAGTTATTACTATCTGCATACAAAAAAGTTAAATATGGCTTATAACACAAAGTATGAAAGAAATCTGAATGATAAGGAACAAAATAAGATAAATTTTCCTAAAGATATCCTATATACTCTCGAAGATATATACAAAAGTCTACGTACTATCTACGAGACTCTACTAGACATCCCATTCTTACACCATTGCGACCAATGAACCTGGCTTTGATACCAGTTTGACACGACCCAAAAATTTAAGGGTCATGATGGCACTTGTCGTGGCGAACCTTAACAAGTAAGCCCATCACATAAACTGATACAAAAGAGATTAAAATTCAACACTCAAGGAAAGGCTCCTAGAAAGAAGCTGAACCATAGTCAATATAATAAAAGCAGAAAAAAGCATAAACAATAGTACTGTAACTCCCAAAACTTTATGTCACAGTGTAAGAACTACTAGTACAACTCAAGAAACATAATACATTAGAAAATCCAATAGGAACAATCTCTGTCTCTGAGTACTAGTAAAGACATTGTCTAATACAGAAAGATAGAAGTGGACTCCAGACGTATAAAAATCCATCTGCTACCTTGAATAACTCTAAAGGCGCTCGAATGAATCACCATGTGGCATACTCAAACTTGGACCTGCACTGAAAGGGCATAGTAGGAGTGAGTACACTTGTACCCAATAGGTATCATAGGCCGACTGAGCAAAGTAGAAAATAAAGCATACAAAAATACATACTAAGAGCATATCACCTGCAATCAGAAAATGTCCCACAATGGTAGCCCACACCGCTTGCACTAACTATTCTATAATATTCATATATAACACAACAAAACACCAGAAAGGAATACAAGTATACATGTATACCATATATACCCTCGAACCTCCACTTTTATGGCTCAGCTACACAACCTTTCTTAAAGCCCAATTAAAACAATCAACACACAATCCCATTCATTAAACCATAATACACATTTAGACATACATTATTGGTATCATCATACCACCTATACTTGCAAGGTAACATCAATATGCTGAAATAATTTCATTACTTGGGGAATTCACAACCCCTCTTGGTTCAACTAAACTACCAACAAAGTCAATTATACAAGTCTGAAGCATATCTTTCAAAACCTGAATCATCCTTTTTGCTTGCCCATACATCTATGGGTGGAAAGAGGTGTCAAAGATCACCTTAGTTCCAAACCCCTCTTAAACGACCTCCAAAAGTAAGATGAGAATTGAGTATCTCGATCAGAAATGATAGAAACTGGAGCACCATTCAACTTCACGATCTCATCAATGAACAACTTAGCATAATCCTCAGAAGAGAAACTAGTCCTGACTGGAAAGAACTGAGCAGACTTACTCATCCTATCCACGATGACCCAGATCGAATCAAACTACTAGCAAGATTGGGGAAGATCAATAACAAAATCCATAGTATGTATCTCCCATTTCCACACCAGTAGCTCAATCTCTTGAGATCACCCACCAAGCCTCAAGAGTTTAACATTCACTTGCTGATACACCATGCATGTAGCCACAAAATTGGCCACATACCATTTCATGTTATTCCCCTAATAAATTTCCTTAAGGTCATGATACATATTCGTCAACCTAGGATGAACCGTATACCACAACTCATGGGCCTCAGCTAAAATCCAACCTCATAACCCATCAACATTAGGAACACACAATCTCTTTTGGTACCTTAATATACTATCACCGCCAATCTAAAAAAACATCACCGCCAATCTAAAAATACATCACTTTCTGTCTGCCTAAATTATTCTTGATTTGCATCTAGATAAGATCCAACACTTGCTTCTCTTTTTCTTTCAAACCAAGATTGACTTCACCATATTTTGCACAAACACACCACCATTCTCAGAGTCAAAGAGACAAACTCCAAGGTTAGCCAAATGGTGAATGTCCTTCACTAATTCCTGTTTCTCCTCCTTTATGTGGGATAAGCTACCCATAGATAATCTGCTGAAAGAATCAGCAACCATGTTACCTTTACTTAGATGATAGTGAAGACTTAAGTCGTAGTCTTAAGTGAACATATACTGTTGGCTCTTATGATCTGAAAAGATGTCAACATGAACCCCATACAAATAATTCTACCAGATCTTTATTGCAAACACCACAACTAACAACTCTAATTCATGAGTCGAATAATTCTTCTAAAAAACTTTCAGCTGCCTAGAAGCGTAAGCTACTACTTTACCATGCTACATTAATACAAAACTAAGTCCCACTCTAGATGTATCACAATAGACTACAAAACCATTAGTACCCACGAGTAGGGTCATTATTGGAGCCAAAGTCAACTTATTCTTCAACTTCTCAAAACTATCCTTACAGGAATCTAACCATAAGAACTTCACCTTCTTTTGAGTCTACTTGGTTAAAGGGCCAAAAAAAGAAGAGAAGTTCTCCAAAAACCTTCTATAATAACTGGGTAAACCTAACAGGCTCTAAATATCGATTGGAGTTGTGGGTTTAGGACACTTCTTATCCACTTTGACCTTTTATGGATCCACCCTAATCCCCTTACTAGAAATAACATGACCTAGATAATTCATAGCATTCATCCAGAACTCACACTTAGAGAACTTAGCATACAAACACAGTTCTTTTAAGGTCTGCAACACAAGGCGGAGGTGATCAGCATGATTCGCCTCACTCTTGGAGTACACAAAATATCGTCAATATAGACAATCACAAACAAATCCAAGAACTGATGGAAAACCTGATTCATAAGATCCATAAATATTGTCAAAGCATTGGTCAAGCCAAAAAACATCACCAAAAACTCAAAATGATCTTACTGGGTTCAAAAAGCAATCGTAGGGATGTTTGTTACCCTAAGCTTCAAATGATGGTACCCAGACCAAAGATCGATCTTAGAGAAAAATTTAGCACCCTAAAGCTGGTCAAACAAATCATCTATCCTTGGAAGAGGGTACCTATTCTTTACTGTTACCTTATTCAATTGCTAATAACCAACACACATTCGAAGGGAACCATCCTTATTACGCATGAGCAAAATAGGTGTACCCTATGGGGTCACTCAGACGGATAAATCCCTTGTCTAAAAGATCCTTTAATTATTCCTTGAGCTCCTTTAACTCGGCTAGAGACATTCTATATAAAGGGATAGAGATAGAATGAGTGTCCAGAACAAGATTAATCCTAAAATCAATCTCCCTATCCAGAGAAACACAGGGAAGATCATCACGGAAGACTTCAGGAAATTCATTTACCACGGGGATGAAATCTAAGGAAGGACTCTTCGAGGTAGAATCTTTAACCCAGACCAAATGATAGAGTCATCCCTTGAAAAATAATTTCTAACCTCTAATACGATATGAACCTTTCCTTGGGTACTAGGGAACTACCTTCCCATTCAATGACCTATTTATTAGAGAAATTAAAGGTGACCTTATGGGTACGACAATCTAAAGAAGCATAGCATGAATGCAACCAATCTATCCCAAATATAACATCAAAATCAACCCCTATAAACTCCTCTAGTAACTACAGATTCACCTACCGAGGTAGAAATAGAAAAGGGGTCCAAAATGCACTCAAAACCAGATATAAAATACATAGCCACAAATGGGGTTACATAAAAGAGGGTGGACCTTGGATCAAGTAAATAGTACACATCATGGGAAAAGAGTTTAGACATTAGGGGATGCCTCGGACTCCTGACAAGTAGATAGGTCATAGAGACTATTCCAACTAGTGTCAAAGCTGGAAGTAGAAGTAGCACCCTTTGGTGCAGAAACTGATGAAGCAGGAACAAGAATCTTGTTTGCCCCAGAAATAACCTTAGAAGGACAATCTCTTTGCATATGACTAATCTGACCACATTTAAATCACTTGTTGCTCCATTTTTCACAAACATTATGATGTACCTGAACACAGAATCTACAAGGGGAATATAATGGAGCTAACAGAGCCCCACTAGTAACTGGGCACCCTACGCCCTAAAACCATTACCACTCTATATACAACAATCACCCAACAACTTTGAATAAGGAGCACTAGTCTTAGAGTAGGAACAAGTGTTACCCCACTTATTCTTGGACCATTTTCCTCCATATTTACCACTTTGCTACTGACCCCCACCCTAATCTGGGTAGCAAAATTTCATTTTTTTGCCTCTCCAAAATTTTAGCATGCTTTATCTTCTCTTCATTAACTTGCTATATATAAACCAAAAGCCAAATAATATCCACATCCTTATTTAACAAGCTATCCTTACTCTCTAGAATCAAGTTTTGGGACAACCTGGAAGCAAACTTTCTTACCTTAGCCCTATGCTAGTCACCAACTCCAGTGCATAATAAGATAACTAATGGAATTTTAAGGCATACTTCTTAACTGCCATCCTGCCTTACCTCACATTTATGAATTCCTCAGTCTTTGCCTCTCTCAACTTCTGAGGAAAGAAATGATCAAGTAAACCACTATGAAGTTATCCCATAAAGTGGACTCAGCATTATCGCCTCTAGATACTCTCACTCTTCATACCATTGGTATGCTACATCCTTCAATTGATAAGCTGCAAACTCAACAGCCTCTACATCAATAGCATGCATCACACGGAAGATATTTTCTATCTCATCAATGAAATTTAGAGAATCTTTCGCAACTTTAGAACCAACTGAAATAAAAGGACTCAATCTCATAAATTGGCAAACTCTAGAGTCCTCAAAGGATGGGAAACAGAAGTAACCTTCTCAATTTAAGATGCCACCAATTGGGTAAGAAAATGAATCAACTGGAAAAACTCAGCATTAGACCCACCAGTCTGGGGTGCCTGAGGAGGGACAGAAGGAATTGGTGGAGTTCCATTAGGGCAATAAGAACAGTGACCTTAGACCGGGTTTGAAATTCTAGAGTTGGATGAGCTGCATCCACATTGTCCTTATATAGGACAGAGGAGTTTTTACAATTATCAGATCTCCTTGGAGGTATGTTCTTAAAGGTGAAAAAATGGGGATTAGAGAGATTCAAGACCTTAGACTCTATAACTTAAAAATTGAACAACAAGAAAGGGAAACATTACTAAATGCCTCATATCCTCTCCCCTATAGGTGTAGCACGCTACACATCCATAAAACAGACCCTATTTGACACAACTTTGTGGACACCAAATGACACCTAACCTAGGCTTTGATACCATTTTTGTCATGACCAAAACTAAGGCCTGGCCGTGATGGACATCTCAAGTCCCACATGGACTGGAGACCACCCTTTGTAACTAACCAAATAAACATAACTTTCTTAAAGTCAGATGAATTCTGAACATATAAAAAGATTTATTCAAGAACAATTGATACTTCTATGATCAACAGCCAACCACCGGCCAACAACACCCAAGTCCATAGTAAACTAACAAAGCCTTCTAGATATGAACCAAAATTGTATATTAATAAAGTTTTGGGATATACCTCCGACTATAGCCAAAAACAAGTTTAGACAGTCTAAAACATAAGAGACCAAAACATGAAATGTAGTCTTCCGATAAATGAAAGCTCACCACTTTAATATCAACTCATGAGTTGATCCCGAATCCTAATCATTGAGTAGGAGAAGTAGAAGTATGGCCAGTTCCTGCATCACATGGAGATATAATATTCGAAGGCGGTTAGAGATTAGAGCACTAACTGTATATCAGGGATATGGGCTAAGATAATTCCTTGATCAACAGTTCAAAATCATTTGAGATTCCATGTACATCATCCAATGCATATATATACATATATATCATATGTCGAGATAGGGAACGAGGCTTAATATGCATTTTAAAATATTATTCTGGATTGTGTAGTTCAACCTTCATAACATACAAGGCACCCACGAGTTATATGGGACCAACTCTTCCCCAGCTGGGAGGGCCCCAATATGTGTGGCCGCATAAACCAAATATGCACTATGGGGGACTCAAACCTCCCTACGTATCAAGGCAACACAAGCACCAAATCATTAAATGAGATAGGGGCCTCGATCTCCCAATAATATAATAATAGTAATTGGGGAACTCAAACCACCTAGTCATATAGTCCCTAGTGTCAGCAACTACAGTTTCTAGAGTTGATCTCTTGGATCTCCACTTTCATGACTCAGCTACACAAACTTCTTTAAAGAACAATTAAAACAACCATCTCACAATCCCATTCATTAAACCACAATACACATTTGGCATATATTATTGGTATCGTCAAACCAACTACAATTGCAAGGTAATATCAACATGCCAAAATAAATTTCATTACTTGGGGAATTCGCAACCCCTCTTGGTTCAAATATGCAATAGATTTTGAAAACACCAACCCACAAGGTTCAAATTCAACCCCATAATGTAATAGTTCAAGAATAGTTAAATTCCCATATTTCTTATAACTGAAAATAATTTCACAATACAGGGTTGGGGTCATAACCACTTCAAGAGTCATAAGTTTGGAAAATCACAATCCCTTAGTTTATTCACCATTATTATTCACCCACAAGTTCAAAACCATAGTTAAGACATGAGTAATGCACAATAAAACCATGGGAAAAAAATTAATTGACCATTCTTGTCAAAACCCTCAATTATGTCAAAACCCTTACTTTTAATCATATAAATAACCATGTAATTTTATACAATAGAGATATTAAGTTTAAGGTAGAGTGACATGCCTGAAATATTAAGTTTCACGGAGAGAATTTACCCCTTTGAGCCCTTGGATGAACTACTTCTTGAAAACCCTAAGTATGGAGGCTTGAGAGGAAGAGAGAATCTTCTAAAGTGTTAAGTACGTTATGAATGAGGAATAAACTCTATAAAGTGCCTTATGAATGTGGGGTCTTCATTAGATAAGAGGGCAATTGTCCAAAGTTCCCTTTAATTAAAAGCTGAAATTTAGTTGTCAGTGACTACTGGTCAACATACGACTCGTATACCCTTCTTTCCACTCATTACAATGAGTCGAAAACAAGGCAGAAACACCAAGGGACCATACACTGCTAAACTTGTGACTCAAATACATGACTCGTAAGGGAACCTACGAGTTATAGGGTCCAATCATAGTCAAAATAGAACCCAAATTGGGGTATACACTGGATATCCTATGATTTATAACTAATGACTCGTAACAAATCCTTATAGATCTCATAGTAAGACACTCATACTCAGAGAAAAATTTAACCATAAACTTACTGATTTGGTTACGACTTGACCCAATGACTTGTCGACACCCTACGACTTACAGGCCAAGTCATAGTTAAGGAAGTGAGTGTAAAATTTTAAGATTTTTCAAGGACCAAAAACCCAAGGCGCTACATTTGCAATCCTTCATTATTTGTTGGATATTGACACTTGGTTTTTTAGGCATATATGGCTCCTAAAGATTTAAAGAAGAAGGTCGTAGCTTCTAAGAAACTGGTTGACTCTTCCAAGAGTAGTAGCTTGAAGGAGGAATACACACTTGCACAGACTAGAGTAGCCCCAACCAGAGAATTAGGGACGGTGACTAGGTGGAAGAAGAAGGTTGTTTCTGAGGCTATCATTATGGCCAAGACAGGTGTACCAATTATATCAAAGTCACAGTAGGGGTAAGCATCCAACTTCAACATAGCCTATGACATAGTCTAAGGCTATTGACTTCATAGGTAGGATGAGAATAAAACAGCTAGGAGATCACCCCCATATTATCCCCAGTTTGATGAGGGAGATGATAATGATAATGAAGAGGTATATTCTAAGTCAACACCAATAGCATATACATGGGACCCTAAGTCTAAGAAAGGGTCCCAAGACAAGTCTGAAGCAGCAGATGAGGAGCAATCATCAATAATACCCTGGTATGAAGAGGGTATAGACTAGGCTTCCCACAAGGTTCCAGTTTTTGATACCCAAGAACCAGCTCAGTAGGATAAGATATTTAACCCCACGCATGTCTTGGAGGATCCTATTAATGAGGTGAACCCAAGGTGGAATATGAAAGGCCTTCAAACCATATTAGAGAAGGACAATACTATTTTGAGAGACACCAGCTGGCCCAAGAGGGTTATTTATGAGGAGAGACAAATTGATTTATCTGGGTTGGCCATAGCACCACATTTGCGGGTAGGTTTTGAGTGAGATCAGCTAGGATGGATGACGACATCCCTAGGTACTTATATCCTGACATTGGTATGGGAATTCTATGCCTTATACTAGGCTATTATGGTCTTGACTATGCCCCAGAGGGATATTTTGAAGCATGATAAGCAGGCCCAGCTAGAGAAGACACTAGTTAAAGGGGTTATAGTTGATATATCAATGACGACCATCCATTGTGTCCTTTTGCATCTACAATAGTATGCGATTATAGATTACGAGTTGTATGGGATAGACAGATTATGAGAGATATTGACTGTCAGAGCGAGAAAGTGGAGATGAAGAGATGAATTGCTAGATATATTTCACCTCTGGGTGATGAGACTCCTTGGATCAAGGGGCATGGTATGATAATAAAGGGAACATTGAATTTTGTTGCAATTTTCTAGCGGTTATTAGTTAGATTCAAATTGTGTTCGACTACTTCAAGCAATATGTTGATATGGGATGGAGAGGCTCTAGTTTGTAGTATGATATTGATTTTATAGCCATTATCTGGTGTGAGATTTATAAGAGAGCTTTCAGTATGATGACCACTATGCCATTCCCATGCCTTATCTAGAGACATTGTGATAAGGTTAGAATGCCTGAGATATCGAGAGTTGATGAAAGATTATAGGTGATGGCCAGAGAACATACTAGGTTAATGAAGTATTCAGTGTGTACGCCCACTATAGTACCTCCGTCCCAGTCTGAGGGCCTATCAATACCTATAGAGCCTGTTGAGACACAGGAATATGATATGGGAGTTAGCCTTGATCTTGAGATAGAGGAGCTGAGAAAGGACCTCAAGTTGAGTACTCAGGGTGAGGGGACACTAACCACTTCTACATCAGCCTTGGATTTTAATTCAGAGTCGGTGGGTGCATCTTCAGTGCCCTCTTTCCCATCCACTACAGCTACTACTACAGGTATGACTATGATATATCGTGAGTTCTTGCAAAGCTTAGTGGACAGTCAGAGAGACATAATTCTCAATTATGAGTTATTGAGATTGAGGTGGCTACTCTATATAGGAAAATCTAACCATGGGTTCAGACTAAACTATAGACAATAGAGGCTAAATGGGGTGATGCACACAGAGTTGCTATGTTAGAGTTACGTGCTAATTTACAGGAACGTATTGATTCTTTTGAGAGGTGTATTGTAACTCAATTTATAGAGATTGAGATGATGGATCTAGGGCATATGAAGGAGGAGGTGGATATCTTTCAAGCAGAAGTAAGCTCTCTCACAAAGAGCCATATGACAGCTATTTCCCCAGTCATACCTCAGTCGTTCAGATATTACCTCCGTATGGGCCCAGATACTTTAATTTATTTACAGAAGATGAGGATGAGGTCCCAGTAGATGGGACTAAGAGAGGACACATGGGGGACCTACAGGATCCTAATATTCCATATGACCAAGCCTTGAAACAAGTCCAAACATGAGTCAGTGGAGTCTGCAATTATTGACAGGCAGAGGTATGCTGAGATAGTGGTGGGTGCATCTTCTAGCAGTGCACCTCTACCACCACTGCCTATGCCAGTGGAGATACCCCCATCTGGGGATACCCATGACATGGACGCTTAGTGCATCCCAGTTATGTCTTCATTCCCTTTGTTTTATATTATTTTAGCATATTGGGGATAGTGCACAAACTTTTAGTTGGGGGTGGGGTATACCATAGCTATCGCGGGTTTTTTTGCTATGTTTTTTTTGTCAGCTGCGGTGTGGTTGTAGAACCGGTATGTCTAGGTTAAAATTTGTGTCGTATAGTGGTTTGTTTTGTATTGTGTTTCTTTTTGTGTAAATAAGAGATTTGTAAGTATTTAGGGAAGTTGTCATGTATTTGATTGATTTTTGAGAAAAATGATACCTCTTTAAGATTTTGTAGAACTGTGTGAATGTATATATATGTAAGCTTTGTGGATCTTGTTATCGCATTAGGATTAGGGATATGATAATCAGTTCTAACAATTGTATGAACCAGATAAGTAGTAGCTTGTAATATTGACTCTATGCCATGTGTGTGTGAGATGCCACTTAGTTCCCTTTGTGTGTTAAATCCAGAACTAGCTCTTTTAGTCTTGCCTAAGTGTAGGATAGTTTAGGAAAGAATCATAGGCCATTTTTTATGTTAGTCCGCATTTAGCCAAAATAGCCTTCTATATATGAATTATATCCCTTGATCCCTAAGTTTGAGCCTTATAGCATGTTTTTCTTATTACACCTTTCACCTTCCTATTTAGGTTGCAATAAGCTATTTTGGCTTGGTCCTCCCTGGACATTGTGCACCTCAACTCAAGCAAATCTCCTAAGTTGAGGGTGTCCATCATAGGGGTGTGTGATGTAAAGTGGATATGTAGAAGGGTAAAATGAGAGAAAAGGATGGTAGGGATGGGTGTGGTAGAAAAAAAGAAAAGAAAAATTTTGAAAACATAAAAAAGAAAGAATAAAGACCACACCCAACCTGAATGTGCAATAAAGAATAAAAAGACAGAAATAAGGGTGAAAAAAGAAGAAGTTGGTTAACTGTAGACACCAAAAGAAGTTGCAGTGCCAAGGAGGCTCAGTCACCTGATATATCCATATGTTCCATACCAGTCCCCAAGCCTACATTATAAGCCGAATAAAGTCCTATAGTGATCCTAACTTGACTGTCCAAAAACTAATGTAAAGAAAATAAGGGCAAGCTTATGGTATTTGATGCACATTGATTGGAACTTCTTTTTTGAGTGTGAGTGTCTCTTAATTGTCCCAGCATTGAAATGCATTATTTCATATGAGTGAGTGGGATTTCTTTATTGTGAGGGCACATGAGTCATATTGCTAGTTACTTACTTATTTTGGGTGGTGTAACTCGTATATACATGCATGATTGTCTATTGCTAATGTAATGCCATACCTTCATCCCATTGTGTCACATTATTGTGCTTCATGGTTATACACAGTTGGTTTTGAAAGGTTAAGATAGGATATGTTACTGTGGTTTGATCTTAAAGTGTTGACTGACTACCTCGGATAGCTTAGATTCTCCTAGTTAAGCATCGTGTTTTGTTTTGTTTTATAGTGTTATGTTTCCTGAGGACATGTAAAAGTTCTAAGTTGAGGGTGCTGATGTGTCACGACCTGAACCAGGTCCTAGCTATGACGAGCATCTCCAATCCACCATAGATCAGAAATCACCCCCTGAACCTAACCAAATACCATACACCACCTAATAATGGCTGAATTCCGAACATATAAGATAGCACAAGACAAGTTTAATGAATAAAAGTCATGTCTATAACTAACAACCGGTAATCGACCAAATACATCCAACCAACATCATCCAAGCCCACAGTAATCGAACAAAGCCTTTATGAAAAAAGAACCAAAAACCAGTCTTGGTTGGGACATATCCCCGACTCTGACAATGACAATGATAATGAAAACTATCAGCTAAAATCTAAGAATGGAAACTGATAAACCTTTAGGAGAATGAAAGCTTACCACTTCACCACAATGAATCGATGAACCGAACCAATCCACCTAAGTCTGCGCAGAAAAAGTAGAAGTATCTCTGGTGCCTACATCAAGTGGGGATACAACATCTAGGGACGGTTAGTGAGGTGAACATTAGTACGTAACTCAGGGATAGGGGATAAAATAATGTCAAGTCCAATCATTTCAATACCATAGGAATCACATCATAATATATACATAAGTAATATGCTGGGATAGGGAACAAGGCTTAGCATGCACTTTAAAACTTTAGCCTGGATTTGTGTACCTCAACCAACAAAACATAAGAAGGCACAAACGGGCTATATGGGCACAACTCTTCCCCACCTTGAAGGGCCCTAGTGCTTGTAGCCGCACAAAATAGAAGATATAAATATGCACCACGGGGGACTGGAACCTCCCGGTATATCAAGGTGACATAAGCAACCAATAATGTAATATAGTATGGGGGACTCGAACCTCCCAATCATATGATAATAATAAAGGGGACTCGAACTACCCGGTTATGTAGACCTTTGCAACGATAATTGTAATTTCCAGTATTGGTCCCTCGGGCCTCTACATTCATGACTCAACTACACAATCCTCTTTTAAAGCCCAATTAAAACATTTATCACACATTCCCACTAATTGAACCACATTACACATTGAGTCATACATTGTTGGTATTATCATACCAACTATACTTGCAAGGTAACAACAACGTGCCAAACCAATTATCATCACTTTGGGGAATTCACAACCCCCTTGGTTCAATTATACTTTAGCTTGGGAAATTGCATAACCCCATAAGGTTCAATTCAAAACCATTATGCTTCATTGACATTTCACAGTATGAAATAGATCAATATGCTTACTTTTTATATTCAAAACCAATTTCACAATGTGGGAGTGGGGCCATTACCACTTCACAAGTCACAAGTTGGGGGAAATCACAATCCCCTCATTTATTCACTCTACCCATGCATTCTACAAGTTAAAAACCATAATTAAAGCATGAACAATCATTTGTAAATCATGGGAAACATTATTCAACAACAAACATTCAAAACCCTCAACCCATGTTTCAAAACCAATACCAAAACCACGTGAATAATACTTTAAAAAACATGTTTTTAAACAAATAACAATTAAGGAAGAGTAAGATGCCTGAGATACTAAGTTTTATGGAGAGAATTTAACCCTTGACCCCTTGGATGACCAACTTCTTGGAAACCCTAAGTATCTTGCTTGAGGGCATTTAGAGAGAATAAAGAGAGTCTTTAATGTGTTAAAGGGTCTAAAGAATGCCCCAAAAGTTTTTATAGATGTGGGTTCTAAGTGGTTAAAGGCATATGTTAGAACAATTTAACACAGAAACGCTCCCACACTTACCTTTAACAAAGACAGAAAACTAAGACATCAAGGAATTCGTAATTCCTTTAACAATGTCAGAAAACAAAGATGCTAAGGAATACACATACCTTAAGCATGATTATTCAGAGCAGGGAATAGGAATGGGTATTTGGACTTCATGTCCTCTTCAGCTTCCCAAGTAGCTTCCTCAAACTTTTGGTTCCTCCAAAGAACCTTTACCGAAGCCACATCTTTTGTCCAGAACCAACGAACTTACAGATCCAAGATCTCCACCAGAACTTCCTCATAAAACAAGGAATTCAAAATGTCCACACCTTTCAAAGGAACAACTAACGAAGGATCACCCATCCACTTCCTTAACATCAAAATATGGAAGACCGGATGAATAGAACTTAAGCTAGAAGGCAACTCAAACTCATCCACAATATTGCCAACCCTCTTTAAAACCAAATACGAACCAACATAACAGGGACTGAGCTTCCTCTTTTTCCCACACTGCATCACGCTTTTTAAGGGGGACACCTTTAAGAACACCCAGTCACCAACATTAAACTCCAAATCACTCAATCTCACATCAGCATAGGACTTTTGACGACTTTAGATGGTCTTAAGCCTATCCCAAATTACCTTTATCTTTACCATGGCTTGGTGAACCAAATCAGGGTCAAATAGACTATTTTCACCAACCTCAAACCATCTACTAGGAAACCTACACCTCCTACAATATAAATCCTCGAACAAAGCCATACCAATGCTAAAGAGATAATTGTTGTTATATGCAAACTCTATGAGAGGCAAGTGATCAACCCAACAACCACTGAAATCAAATACACAAGCCCTAAGCATATCTTCCAAGGCCTGAATTATCCTTTCTGCTTGCCCATTCATCTGTAGGTGGAAAGAAGTACTGATGGTTACCTTAGTACCCAAACCTTGATGAAAGGAACACCAAAAGTGAGATAAGAACTGGGTACCATGATCAAAAAGGATAGAAACTAGATCACTATACAACCTCACAATCTCTTCATGAACAACTTGGCATAATTCTCAGAAGAGAAATTAGTCCTTACTGGCAAGAAGTGCACAGACTTGGTCATCCTATCCTCGATGACCCAAATTGAACGAACTATTAGCGAGACCGTAAAAGGAAGGTAACAAAATCCATATTGATTATTTCCCATTTCCACACCGGCAGCTTAATCTCTTGAGTCAACCCACCAGGACTTAAGTGCTCTACCTTCACTTGCTGACACAACATGCACTTAGCCATAAAATTGGCCACATCCTGCTTCATATTATTCCACCAATAATTCTCCTTAAGATCATGGTACATTTTCATCAAACCAGGATAAACCGTATAATGCGTCTGATAATCCTCTACCAAAATTATTCCTTGCAACCTTTTAATATCGGGAACACATAATCCACCTTGGTATTTCAAGATACCTACCTATATCCTCCTTGATTTACATCAAGATAGGGTTCAACAATTGCTTCTCCTTTACCTCAGCACCAAGAGATGACTTCACCACCTCTTGCATAATCACACTACCATCCTTGGAATCCATGAGATGGACTCCAAGATTAGCCAAACGGTGAATTTGCTTTACCAAATCCCATTTCTCTTTTTCCATGTGAGATAAGCTCTCCATGGACAACCTACTAAGAGCATCAACAACCATGTTAGCTTTACTTGGGTGATAGAGGATACTCATGTCAAAGTCCTTTAGCAACTTAAGCCACATCCTTTGCATGAGTTTAGATCCTTCTTAGTGAATATGTATTGCAGGCTTTTATGATTAGAAAAAATATCTACATGGACTCCATACAAATAATGTTGTCAGATCTTCAATGCAAGCACCACAGCTAATAATTCCAAATTATGAGTCAGATAGTTCTTCTCATGAACCTTTAACTGCCTAGAAAAATATGCAACCACCTTGCCATGTTGCATCAACATGCAACCCAGGCCCCACAATAGACAATAAAACCATTAGAACCTTCGGGTAGAGTTATGACTAGAGCCAAAGTCAACTTATCTTTCAACTTCTCAAACTATCCTCACAAACATCAGACCACAAGAACTTCACCTTTTCTAAAAATATTCTATGATAACTGGCTAAACCTAAGAATCTTCAAATATCAGCTGGAGTTATGGGTCTAGGCTACTTTTTAACCACAACAATTTTCTATGGATCCACATGATCCCTTTATTAGAAACCACATGACCCAAATAGGTTACAATATTTAACCAGAACTCAAACTTAGAGAATTTCGCATACAACCACGAATCTTTAAAGGTTTGCAACACAAGGCGGAGGTGATCGACATGATCTACCTCACTTTTGGAATACACCAAACTATCATCTATAAACACATTTATGAACAAATCTAAGAACTAATGGAATACTTTATTCATGAGGTCCATAATGTCACCAGGGCATTAGTCAAACCAAAGGACATCACTAAAAACTCAAAATGCCCATACCGGGTTTGAAAGGCAGACTTAGGGATATCCACTTCACTAATCTTCAATTGATGGTAACCCGATCGAAGATCAATCTTGGAAAATTACTTAACACCCTGAAGCTAATCGAAGATATCACTGATCTTAGGAAGAGGATACTTATTCTTCAACGTCATATTATTCAAGTGGCAATAATCTATATACATCCGGATATACCCATCCTTCTTACGCACAAAGAGAATTAGAGCACCCTATGGAGAAACACTAAGGCTGATAAAATTCTTATCCAGAAGATCTTTCAACTACTCTTTGAGTTTTTTCAACTCAGCCCAAGCCATTTTATAGGGAGGGATAGAAATAGGAAGAGTGTCCAAAAGAAGATCAATCCCAAAATTAATTTCCCTATCGGGAGGAACACCAGGAAAATCATTAGGGAAAACCTTGGATAATTCACAAACCATAGGGATAGATTGTAAAGAAGGACCTTCAGACCTAGAATCCGTAATAAGCACTAAGCGACAGAAACACCTCTTAGAAATCAATTTTTGGGCTCTAAGATATGAAATGAACCTTACCTAAGGGACTAGGGAACTACCTTCCTATTCAATCACCAGCTCATTAGGGAAATGAAAATTAACCCTTCGGGTCCGACAATCAAGCGACGCATAGCACGAATGCAACCAATCCATCCCTAAAATTATATCAAAGTCTATCATGTCCAACTCTATCAGATCCACCAAGGTCTCTGTACCATGGATAAACATCACACAACCTCTATAAACCCTTCTAGAAAAAGTAAAGTCACCCATCAGGGTGGATACAGAAAAGAGGTCTGAAATATACTTAGGATCAAAAGCAAAATAAATAGCCATGTAAGGGGTCATGTAAGAGAGGGTAGACCCAGGATCAAGTAGATAATATACATTACGAGAGAAAAGTTTGAGCATACCAGTAACAACATCGGAGGATACCTCAGAATCCTGGTGGGTGGCAAGAGCATACAGACGGTTTTGACCAGTGTCGAAGCCAGAAGTAGAAGTAGCACCCTTGGTTCAGGAGTTGACGAAGTAGCAACAAGGATCTTATTTACCTTAGAAGTAACCCTGGAAGGATAATTTCTCTGTATATGACCAATCTGACCATATTTAAAGCACTTATTCCTCCCATCTTCACAAACACCATGGTATACCTTACCACAAAATCTACAAGAGGGATATGATGAAGCTGACTAAGCCCAACTAGCCTATGGTTGGGTACCTAGAACCACAAAACTAATACTATTCTAAAAATAACGATCACCCGATGACTTCGGAAAAGGAGCACTAGCCGTAGTGTAGGAACCAAAATTGCCCCACTTCTTCTTAGACCATTTTCCATCATCTCTACCACTCTGTTGATGACCTCCACCCTGATCCGAATACCCACACTTCTTATTCTGCCTTTAACTCATCTCTGCTTGCTTCTTCTTCTCATTTTCCACTTGTTGCATATACACCACAAGTCTAGAGACATCTATGTCCTTATTCAACAAGGTAGCCTTGCTCTCCAAAATTAACTCATAGGAGATAACTCAAAAGCAAACTTCCACTTGCTATACACCAATTTTGGAGCATATTATGATAATTGATGAAACTTTATGAAATACTTTTTCACTGTCATACTGCATTGTTTCAAGTTCACAAATACCTCAACCTTTGCCTCCCTTAACTTTTGAGAAAAGAAGTGATCAAGAAAAGCACTAGATAAGTCATCCCATAAAATGGATTTAGCATCATCAACCCTAGACTCATCCTATTACTCATACCACTAATACACCACATCCTTCAACAGATAGGCGGCGAACTCCACACCTTCCACATCCGTAGCAAACATCACACAATTTTTTTTTTCTATCTTATCAATAAAATTTTAAGGATCTTCCTCAACTTTAGAACCAGTGAAAGTAGGAGGACTCAACCTCATATATTAGCCAACTCTAGTGACCTCAGACGATGGAGCAACAGAAGAAACACACTCAATCTGAGAAGCCACCAACTGGGTAAGAAAATGGATCGACTAACAAAACTCAGTAATAGACACATCAACTTGAGGTGTTCAAGGAGGGAAAAGGGAACAGGTAGAACTTTACTATGGCAATCAGATGTAGTGACCCTAGACCCGATCTGAACTCCTTGAGTAGGATGAACTCCATCCATAGTGTCCTCATATGGGATAGAAGAATTTCTACGAGCATCAGATCTTCTGGAGGCATGATCTAAAAAACAAAGAAACAAGAATTAGAGAAGATTTAAATACATTAGACTCTATAGCTCAAAATAGAAAAACAAAAAAGGGAGCAATTCCTAAATGCCTCATAGACTCTCTCCTATAAGTGTGGCATACTACACACCCATTAAAAGACTCTACTTGACACGGCTTTGTGGACACCTAGTGACACCGAACCTAGGCTCTGATACTAACTTTTTCATGACCTAAACCAGGGCCTGGTCGTGATAGACATCTCTATCCACTATGGATCAGAGACTATCCCCTGAACCTAACCAAACACCATACACCACCCAACAATGGCTAAATTTCAAACATATAACAAGATAGCACAAGGTAAGTTTAAAGAATAAAAGTTATGTCTATAACTGATAACCAACAAAAACCAAACACATCCAACCAATATCACCCAAGCCCATAGTAATCTAACAAAGCCTTTATGCAAAAAAAACAAAAACCAATCTTGGTCGGGATGTGTCCCCTCTCTAACAATGACAATGATAATGTTAATGATAATGAAAACTATCAACTTAAATCTAAGAATGGAAACTAATAAAATTCCTAACCCTTACGGATAATGGAAGCTCACCACTTCACCATAACAAATTGACAAATCAGGTCGATCTATCTAACTCTGCGCAGGAAAAATAGAAGTACCTCTGATGCTTGCATCGCATGGGGATACCACATTCGGGGATGGTTAGTAGGGTGAACACTAACATGTAACTCAAGGATAGGGGATAAAATAATATCAGGTCCAGTCATTTCGATACCATATGAATCACATCATAATATATACATAAGTAATAAGTTGGGATAGGGAACAAGACTTAAAAGGCACTTTAAAACTTTAGCCTAAATTTGTGTACCTTAACCTTCATAATATATCCCGGGCTATATGGGGACAACTCTTCCTCAGCTAGAAGGGCCCTAGTGCGTGTAGTTGCACGAACCAGTAGAGATATATGCACCAAGGAGACTCAAACCTCCCGGCATATCAAGGTGATGTAAGAACCCAATCATGTAATATAGTATGTGGACTTAAACCTTCCAATCATATGATAATAATAAGGGGGACTCAAACCACCCAATCATGTAGACCCCCACGTCGGCAATCGTGATTTCCAGTATTGGTGTTGAGGCCATTACCACGTTAAAAGTCACAAGTTGAGGGAAATCACAATCCCCTTATTAAAATTCACCCTACCCATGCATCCCAAAAGTTTAAAACCATAATTAAAGCATGAACAATCATTTATAAATCATGGGAAACATTATTCAACAAAAAGCATTCAAAACCCTCAACCCATGTTTTAAAACCAATACCAAAACCACGTGAATAATACCTTAAAATACATGCTTTTAAACACATAAAAATTAGGGAAGAGAAACATGCCTAAGATACCAAATTTTATAAAGAGAATTTAACCCTTGACCCCTTGGATGACCAACTTCTTAAAAACCCTAAGTATTTTGCTTGAGGAGATTTAGAGAGAATAAAGAGAGTCTTTGATGTGTTAAAGGTTGAAAAGAATATCCTAAAAGTGTTTTATGGATGTGGGGTCTATGTGTTTAAAGTGGGAAATGTCCAAAGTGCCCTCAACTTATAATATGGAAAAATATCGCTAGTGACTACGGGTCACACGATGACTCATAACAATGCCTATGACTCCTCACCATGAGTTGTAACCAAGAAAGTGTCAGGGGACACCCATACCATTGATAGTACAACTTACATCATACGACTCATATTGTGACCCTATGACTCATAGGGTCCAAGTCGTATCCAAGACAGAACCACTTGGGCCTTACACTAGTCACCCTATGATTTGTACCAAACAACGTGTAGTGAGTCCTTACGACTCGTAGTGAGCCACTTGTAATCAGAACAAAACATAGCCATACACACACTATTTAGGCTATGATTGGGTCCTTAGGACCGTTCAAGACTCCTTACAACTCATAAAGAGGAGTCATAATTAGGGCAGTGAGGATAAAATTTCAAAAATTATCAAGGAATTCATAATTCCTTTAACAATGTCCAAAAACAAAGATGCTAAGAAATACACATACCTTAATCACGATTATTTAGATCGGGGAATAGGAATGGATAGTTGGACTTCATATCCTCTTCCACTTCCTAAGTAGCTTCCTTAAACTTTTGGTTCCTCCAAAGAACTTTTACCAAAGACACATCCTTTGTCCACAATTGACGGATTTGTCAATCCAAGATCTCCACCTAAACTACCTCTTAAGATAAGGAATTTGAAATTCCCACACCTTCCAAAGAAACAACCAATGAAGGATCACCCACGCACTTCCTCAATATCAAAACATGGAAAATCGGATGAATGGATCTCAAGCTAGAAGACAACTCTAACTCATACATAATATTACCAACCCTCTTTAAACCAAATATGGAACAACATAACAGGAACTAAGATTTTCCTTCTTTCTAAACTGCATCACGCCCTTTATGGGAGACATCTTTAAGAACACCCACTCATCTGTTGTAACAAAAGACTTATCTGCTGGATACATGTTCAGAAACAGAAGATGAATCCAACTGGTAAGTTATCTGTTGCAATAGATAACTCATCTGTTAGAACAGATAACTTATCTTTTGGATTAAGCTTCTAAGTTTGAACCAGCTTTTCTAACTGATGTAAGATGAATTCAACAAATGAGTTATCAATTGTAATAGATAACCTATCTACTACAATAGATAAGAAATTTGTTGCAATAGATGTCTTACTGATGATAGGCAAATTTACACGCCTAAAGTACTATATTTCACCCATATTTTAGCTAAGTTTTGAGGACAAATTATATAATTCATGCACTTTTAGTCTTTTTTCCTGTAAGTGAGCTAACGAACAAGATTAGCAAGTTTTCAGGTATAAATGATGCAAAATTCAGCATTTCATGGATAACTTGACGCCAAAGAAAGCTTCACGAAGGACGGAAGGGGAATCTTGGACGCCAAGGACCAAAAGTGGCGCATGGAAAATTTGTCCCGGGCAAAAACAGCAATTCTGAAGACTTTGGGGACTAGCAGTAACTTATTAGGATTAGGATAATAATACATTAACCTAGTAGGATTGGGTTAAGTAATGCATTAGCTTAGTAGGAATAGGACATGGGTATTATAAATACCCTATTTTGCTAGAGATTTTCATTAATTCACCCATTCATCCATCCACCTATCCATCCACCTATCCATCCACTCATCTACAACTCAAAATAATTTGCTTTCAATTAATTCTTAATTACTTTCTCTTCATCTATTCGATTCTTAATTTCCACAACAAGAGAAACGCTATTCTAAAAGGAAATCACGCCACAAGCACTACCAAACAACACTACACGTGAGATCTTTATTTTGGTATAATAATAATGTCTATTGTGATTTCCATCGCACTCATGAATAGCTAAACTTCTCTGTTGGGGTTATGGAAGCCTTATGAGATACTATCTATTGCTATGAGTTTGTGAATTTGTGACATGTATGCTGCTTATATCATTATTCTCTTCATCTTAATCTAAATTCTTTGTGGTTGCAAACGCATAGAATACGCCAGTATAGCATTAACTTGTTTGAAAGAAAAGTTATATGTCTGGAAAAGAGATAATGTCAAGGTAATAGGGTCCCATCCCCTATTAAAAAGTTAGTGCCGTAACTGGATTAACCTCTTGGAGAATTTGTACCATTAGATACGCTTTAAGCTCGAAAGAGTTAAAGTGAAATAGTCCTTGTTTAGGTCGAAAGACGCTTGGATTTACCATAGAATACAATTCTCTATAAGCACATGCATGTCTGAATTCCACATAACTCATAGCCAATAGAGACATACAACTCATAAGGTGGACATAACCCCAACTTCTCAATTCTCATTGTTTTACATCTTACCAAACATTCTTTCTTTTTACTTTGCTATTTTCCGTTTTTACTTTATTACTTTGTTTACATTATTTTGCATGATAAAATCCCCCTTTTTACGAGACTTGCACCAAAAGTCTAGTAATCTTTGCTTACTTGTTGACCAAGCTATTTTCTGTGGGATCGATACCCAACCCAGTTGGGTTCTATATTTGACTACGACCGCTTTACACTCTTATGAGAGCTGTAGATTGAGTGTTATCAAAAATTGGTGTCGTTTCCAGGAAATACGAGTGTCAATTAAGTTTGTGATAATTACTAGACCCTTTGGTCAAAGACTCTCATACTTTTACTTTTAGTTGTTGTTTTTGTTTTATTCAGGTTCTGTTGACAGAATGGATGCACAACAAGAAATTGAAAGAAGGGCTGCACAACAAGAGCAGGCTAGATTAGCTGCGTTGGTCGCTGCTCAAGTGCACCAACAGAATATTGATAACCCAGGTCGTGCAACAAATCCCGATGATGAGGACCTGGGCGATGAGGAGCTACTAAACCCATGGCATACTACTGAGGTGGCAGCACCCATGCAGAGGAGAGATCGTCAAGCGCGATTGAGGCCTGATCATCGAGCTGTGCAGATTTCTTTTGATGATGATGACGATCATTTGGATGAAGCTGGTGCCACATGAGCCATTATTCTGCCACCCTTGGCACCTGGAGCAAAGTTTAATATCACTAGCACCATGATTCAGCTTTTGCAACTCAAGGGATTATTTGGTGGACTAGCAGGCGATGATCCGAATATACATCTGACCAACTTTATTTCTACATGCAAGTCGTTTGACAATCCTGGCGTTGGGCAGAATGCAATTCGATTATGGCTATTTCCATTGTCTCTGTCTGGGGAGGCAACTCTATGGTTAAATGGGCTGACTCCTGATTCCATTACAAATTGGAGGCAACTGAAAGACGCTTTCCTAGAAAGATTCTTTCTGCCATCCAAAATAGCACAATTAAGAGATGAAATCAGCAACTTTCGGCAGCTTCCAACTGAAGCTCTCCACGAAACATGGGAGAGGTTCAAGACGAAGCTTATGAGGTGCCCAAACCATCACATGACCAATGTCCACTTGATGGAGATATTATACAGAGCTTTGAATTCGGTGACTAAGCCAGTGGTTGATAATGTGGCTGGAGGATCATTCATGGACCTCACCTTTGGTCAGGCAAGCAATATGCTAGATCGGATGACGAAGCAAAGTAGAGCTTGGCATACCAGGGATTCTGAGGTAGCAAGCCCCACTTTATCTATTGGCATGACTGCAGACCAAAGGAGAAGAGAAGAAGAACGCGACCAAGATATGACGCACATGAAAACACAAGTGGATCTTCTTACAAAGCATCTATTATCAGGGAAGACCGAAAAAGTCAAAGCTGTTGCGTCAAAAGGAAGAAACGAATCTGATTCGGAAGAAGAAGCCAACTACTTGAACAATAAAGGGGGTTTCTGAGGCAATGCCCAAGGAAACCAAGGTCGGAACTATTATGATAGATCTGGAATCAAGGACCGTGATCAAAGTAGTTGGAAGGATAAGACTGACAGGAGTGGTCTGTACGTTCCTCCAGGAAAATATGACGCCACTGCATCTGGTTTTGAAAGTATGGAAGATATGATGGCTCAACTATTGAAAGGAGTGGAGGCAACCAGCGCGGGAGTAATGGAGGTAATACATGATTTGTCCTCGATGAAGCAATTGGTTGACTCACATTCCACTTCAATAAAACAAATAGATCAGCAATTGAGCCAACTTTCAGCAGCACTCAATCAAAGAAAGGCTGGCACTTTACCTAGCGACACTGTGCAAAATCCAAGAAACGACGGATCATGCATGGCTATTACTACCAGGAGTGG
This sequence comes from Capsicum baccatum var. pendulum, assembly GCA_030864225.1. Lineage (NCBI taxonomy): Eukaryota > Viridiplantae > Streptophyta > Magnoliopsida > Solanales > Solanaceae > Capsicum > Capsicum baccatum. The sequence continues at coordinate 168,566,081 of CM061557.1, read as the reverse complement.
TAAGGTGCTGGAAAATTCATCCCAAAGCAAGCAAGTGGCCAAAAATAAGAAAGATGATGACGCCATAGAAGCTGACCAAGATGTCCATGACGTCACCCCTAGTAGGTTGCAGCCTGAAACTACCAAAATTTGAAAGCAAGAGGAGAAGAGAGCCGTGGAGAAAACAATTCCATATCCACCACCACCTTTTCCTCAAAGACTGAGAAGCAGGCGGATGATACAAGGTTCAGCAAATTCATGACGATGTTAAAACAACTGACTATTAATGTTCCGTTGATGGAGGCACTAGAACAAATGCCTGGGTATGCAAAATTTATGAAGGATCTTTTGACAAAGAAGCGGGCGGTAAGCTATGAGCCAGCAGATAATGTTCACCATTGCAGTGTAATCGCTACAAGATCGCTAGTTCAGAAAAAGGCCGACCCTGGTGCCTTCACTATTCCTTGCACTGTTGGATCTTTGAATTTTGCCAAGGCATTGTGCGATCTGGGTGCTAGCATCAATTTGATGCCACTATCCGTCTACAGGAAGTTGGGGTTAGGCGATCCGACACCAACTAATATGAGGCTCGTGATGGCTGATAGGTCGGTAAAACGACCTGTGGGTATCTTGAATGATGTGTTGGTGAAGGTTTCTTCATTCATCTTTCCTGCAAACTTCGTTATTCTGGATTGTGAGGTGGATTCTGAAGTTCCCATAATCTTGGGACGTCCTTTCCTTACAACAAGAAGTGTGCTTATTGACATGAGAGCTAATGAGCTTTTATTTTGATTGAATGACGAAGTGGTCCGCTTTGATATATGCAAAGCAATGAAGCAGCCCAGCGATATGGATGTGTTCTTCGTAGCTTATGAGGATAAGAAAGCATTATCTATAAAGAAACAACTTACTGTTGAGCCATTGTCTGCTGCGCTACTGAATGTTGAGCATGAGGACGATGAAGATTATGAAGAAACTATGTGTGCTCTAACAGAAATAGGGTCCTATTCTCATACTCCTAAATATCCGAACCTTGATCTTAAGAATCAACCGTCATCAACAGCGAAGACTTCCATTGAAGAGCCACCAGTGCTAGAATCGAAAGATCTCCCCTATTATTTAAAGTATGCATACGTGGGAAGTGGAAATACACTACCGGTAAGTGTGCCGGATGATTTCAGTGAACAGCACGTAGAGGCGTTAATCTCTGCTCTGACGAGAAACAAGAGAGCTATGGGTTGGACTATTGATGATATAATTGGTATCTCTCCTGAGGTATGTATGCACAAGAGTCATATTGAAGAAGATTTCATGCCTACAAGTAAGTATCAGCGTCGTCTGAATCCATTCAGAAAATGATGCCCCATCTATCTTGATGAAGACTAAGTAATCGAGATAGCTATGTCGTGCCGCGATAATAAATCAAGCGCTTGGTGGGAGGCAACCCATCATTTTTAAATGTTCTTGTTGTTTTTGTTTTCTAAGGATTTTGTCGAGCCACGACCAAAACTAAGGTGCTTGATGGGAGGCAACCCATCGTTCTAATCATTTTTGTTGTTTTTGAGTGAATGTAGTTACAAGAGGTATAAAAGAGGAGATTGGTTGCAAATTTTGATTTGGAAGAATTGCATGTTGAAGGTGGTAAGTTAGGAATGAAAAAGCAAAAGGCTATAGGTTAGGCATTGCCTATGAAAACATAGGCAAAGAACAAGGCAAGGCCTATGTAAATCTAGGCCACGAACAAGGCAAGGCCTATGCTATGGCATAAGCTCTCGGATTCTAGAGTGCCATAGCATAGGCACCGCCTATGCTCAACAATGCTTTGCAAAAGGCGTCGCCTATGCTCAACAATGCCATAGTATAGGCGCCTCTTATGCAAAAGCACTCTGCTCAACTAGGCAAAGCATTAGGCATGACCTATGCTATGGCATTCTGCTCAACTAGGCAAAGCATTAGGCACCGCCTATGGTCACTTTTGGTCTCCAAATCTGATTCCAAATGGATCGAACCCCGACCCAAGCTTTCCTTATAAATAAGAACCTTAGTCTTAGGCAAAATAACACATTGCAAATCATACCTAAACATCGCCTACCTCTCCAAATTCTCTCAAAATTTTTCCTTTTGCTCTCTTTACTTTAAAAGAACATCTTCCAAGGCCATCAACCAAGTAAGTACTTCTTTGTTCTTCATTTATACTCCGTAAGTACTACACTACTACACCTAGAATGAATTGTTAAATTTTGAAGTAGTAGTAGTGATTTGAATGTGGTTGATTTGTTGTGATACAACTAAGTGAGTGAACAAAATGTAAGGATGATCTTGACTTGTTTCCAACTTGTATTTAATTTTGATACACTGTCATACTTTTACGGAATCAACATGGTCAAGATAATTGCATAATCTTGTAACTTGAAAGGTTGCATGCGTTGAATGACTTGTTCATTGAGATGAAAATCAGGGTTAACTACAAACATAAGATGTTGTGATTATTTCTATGCCATAAACTGATACAATATCTATGTAGTAGTTTTTGATGCATTAGTCTAAGACATGAAAACATAAGTCAAGATTACATGCAATAGAATCGAAAAGAATAGTAAGATGACATGAAAGTATGACTGCGCTGAACATATGGTTGGAACATATCACCTAAATGTATGTCGATGAAGTCTGAGTAATCGACAACATTCACTTAATTAGTTTGTGTCAACAAATTAAGTGTGTGGTGGTGCCACTATTGTCTGTTTGTTGATTGAATCTTCCGAGATGAATCTAACATGACTCTATTGAGATCTCAGGTACAATGGCACCAAAAGACAAGAAAAGCAACCACTTCACAAAAAGGCTAGAAAAAGGGAAGAAAAGAGCAAGCTGAATCCTCCGTACTGCAAATACCTCGACGTACTCTTGGAATCAAGTGGGTTACTTATGAGGAACTTCTGAGGATGACGACTCCAATGATGATTTCGACGAAGGGGGTATGACCCCAGACATAGAGGAGGAGTCCGACTAACCAGGTTCTTCTTATTTGTTTTCCACTGAGGGCAGTGTGTCCCGTCTAAGTTTGGGGTGCTGGTATTTGCATGCTATACTTCTTTATCTGCATTTGCATTTACATTTGTTTTGATTTTTTTAGTAGTTAAATTTTTTTAGTCAATTTTTTTTTAACTTCGCATGAAATTATTCTAATAGGCAGCATGAGATTATGACAAGAGTTTGTGATACAGTCATGACTATTGAGACGTTTAGGCTCTAATTGTGACTCACTATGTGATAATTGTGTGGTTTATTTCCTTCATCTGTTGGGTCAAGAGTCTATACTACTCCCAATAAAGTTGACCATGTGCCTTGTGTGTGTGAGATGATAGTATATTCTATGTTTGTGGCTGATGCTAGAACTTGCCTGGTGTGTGTGTGAAGCGAAAATAAAGAACGTGAGTTTAGGAGATGATTTAGGTATTTCTTTGGCAACCTATACTTTTGTACCTTCTTTTTACGTACCCGTGGACATTATCCTAGTTAACCCCTTTTGAGCCTTTAAGCCTATTTTCTTTGACAGCCTCATATGTAAGCCTAATCCATTTTTTTTCAAGACCATAATTTGATCCAAATTCCTAAGTGCTTTAAATTGAAAGAGTCATGTGACAAAATAAGAGGAAATTGGGTGAGAGTAATGCCTTAGAATGTATTGGTGCTTGAATTCATTATGAAAAAAAATTGCTATCATAGAGGTGTGTTATGAAAAGAAAAATGATGAAAAATAAAAAGTTAATTCTGTTCAAAATTAAAAAGCAAAAGAGGTGAGAAAAGGTTGTAGATTAAAAGAAAGTAGAGAGGTTCTTTGAAAAGAAAGTATTAATGGCATAATGTGATGTATTAAAGCACTTAGGAACATAGTCACTATTTCTGGCCAAAATAGTCCTACCCGTCCCTTAGCCTACATTACAACCTGTAGAAGACCTATTTGATCCTAAGCTTAGCATTCTGATATTTAGTGGAGCATTACACTAAGGGAAAGCCTATGGTCATCAGTTGCAACATATGAATTCTTTGTGAGAGTGAAAGCAAGGATAATCCTATACCCATGTTCGAAATATATACAATATTTGTGAGTGATTATGGGTAATATATGGTGAGACACACATGGTTGATGAGTTTTGGATAGTTGTGTATGATTCTTTGTGCCTTGACTTTTGAATATGAGTTGACCACCATCACGAGTCTATGTTAGAGGTTAAATTGTTTCTACTAATGATCAGAAAACTACTCGTTGTTGATAATTGTTGTGCTTGTCTTGATGAATATTTTGAGTTGTTACTGTGAAACCCTAAGCAGATGTTTAGATGGACATGATATTTTGTTCGAGGACGAACAAAGCTTTAAGTGTGGGGTGTTGATGATAGGCGAATTTACACGCCTAAAGTACTATATTTCACCCATATTTTAGCTAAGTTTTGAGGACAAATTATATAATTCATGCACTTTTAGTCCTTTTTTCCTGTAAGTGAGCTAACGAACATGATTAGCAAGTTTTCAGGTATAAATGATGCAAAATTCAGCATTTCATGGATAACTTGACGCCAAAGAAAGCTTCACGAAGGACGGAAGGGGAATCTTGGACGCCAAGGACCAAAAGTGGCGCATGGAAAATCTTTCCCGGGCAAAAACAGCAATTCTGAAGACTTTGGGGACTAGCAGTAACTTATTAGGATTAGGATAATAATACATTAACCTAGTAGGATTGGGTTAAGTAATGCATTAGCTAAGTAGGAATAGGACATGAGTATTATAAATACCCTATTTTGCTAGAGATTTTCATTAATTCACCCATTCATCCATCCACCCATCTATCCACCTATCCATCCACTCATCTACAACTCAAAATAATTTGCTTTCAATTAATTCTTAATTACTTTCTCTTCATCTATTCGATTCTTAATTTCCACAACAAGAGAAACGCTATTCTAAAAGGAAATCACGCCACAAGCACTACCAAACAACACTACACGTGAGATCTTTATTTTGGTATAATAATAATGTCTATTGTGATTTCCATCGCACTCATGAATAGCTAAACTTCTCTGTTGGGGTTATGGAAGCCTTATGAGATACTATCTATTGCTATGAGTTTGTGAATTCGTGACACGTATGCTGCTTATATCATTATTCTCTTCATCTTAATCTAAATTCTTTGTGGTTGCAAACGCATAGAATACGCAGTATAGCATTAACTTGTTCGAAAGAAAAGTTATATGTCTGGAAAAGAGATAATGTCAAGGTAATAGGGTCCCATCCCCTATTAAAAAGTTAGTGCCGTAACTGGATTAACCTCTTGGAGAATTTGTACCGTTAGATACGCTTTAAGCTCGAAAGAGTTAAAGTGAAATAGTCCTTGTTTAGGTCGAAAGACGCTTGGATTTACCATAGAATACAATTCTCTATAAGCACATGAATGTCTGAATTCCACATAACTCATAGCCAATAGATACGTACAACTCATAAGGTGGACATAACCCCAACTTCTCAATTCTCATTGTTTTACATCTTACCAAACATTCTTTCTTTTTACTTTGCTATTTTCCATTTTTACTTTATTACTTTGTTTACATTATTTTGCACGATAAAATCCCCCCTTTTTACGAGACTTGCACCAAAAGTCTAGTAATCTTTGCTTACTTGTTGACCAATCTATTCTCTGTGGGATCGATACCCAACCCAGTTGGGTTCTATATTTGACTACGACCGCTTTACACTCTTACGAGAGCTGTAGATTGAGCGTTATCACTTACTTATTGGATTCATGTTTTGGTACAGTAACTTAATCTAACAAGTAGGTTATCTACTGCAATAAATGACTTACCTGTTAGAACTACTTTAATAGTAATGGAAATTATCTAACAGGTGTTGTAATTGAATACAATAGTTATTGGACATGCTGCTAAAAATTGTTGAAAAAATAGCATATATAACCAGAAGAGAAGTTGAACTGAAAATCATTATTTTACTTACCAAAATCATCTATGAAGTAATGGCCAGTGATATACGAATAAAATTTAATCCAAAAATTTAGTCCAATAGCAGTAGTAGTGTCAACAACACCAACAACAATGGCATGAAAAGCAGTAGAAGAAGATGGTGAACAAGAAAAAGAAGAAAAGCAACAACAATAATGGAGAAAAGCACCAAAAGCGAAGAGAGAGAAATAAGAGCAACGACCTCATTTTTCTCTCTCCATTTTTAGTTATTAGAGTTTTATATTTGGCCAATGTATAGAATAAAAAAAGGAAAAATTACAAAATGTGACAAATTTACGATCATAATTATGATAAATAACAACACTTTTATAAAATTACATTTTATAGCAAAAATAGTATTTTTTTATGGGACCACTCAATACATGTGTGTGTACAACTAACAATGGAGTAACTTTTCCTATCTTCACTCTAACACTTATTCTCTTTTCTATTCTACTATATTTTTTTTTTCAAATAACGCATATTCTTCATATTTTCATTCCAATTTCTTTTTTTTTCTCACGTTTTTTACCTTAATAGATAAAGATTATACTCCACAAAATAAGGTAACTATTATTTTACAGTTATTGTATGTTATCTGTTTCTCAAATTCTATATATTTTATAATTTTTTTGTTCATCATTGTTATGGCGATTTCTTTTTATATTTGTAATTTTTTTGTTGTATGATTGTAGAGGTTTGCTCTAATGGCAGAACAATTAAAGAAATTAGTGAGTATCGAAGAGGTGAGGTCGAAGTATCGTAATGATCCAAAGAAGATGGCCGAAATAATGAAACAAAAAAGATTCAAGAAGCCTTCATCTCCAAAACCCTAAAAAATACAAAGATTTGAGAAAAAAAAAGAGAATCAAGCAAAATTTTAAGTCCTGATGTTGAAACTCTTCTGAATATAATTCTGAAGAATATAAAGACGAAGAAGTATTTGTATATGTATTTATCAACTAATGGGTAATCATTTATGTATATATAGAAATTTGATTGTATATATAAGTTTTTGGGGGGCATATGCATGTATTTATATTTTGTATATACAATTGCATGTCCATATGTATTTTTGTACAGTATTGGATTTATCTTTGAACTATTCTATGTCATTCTAGAGGGTAAAATATGTATTTGTTTGTATTTTTTACTGTTTAAAATATGTATTATGTATTTTTTGATTACCTATATGTATTTGTATATAGTTGTCTTTTTTATCATAGAGATTTTTATCCTATATGTGTATATACATATGGATTAAATCTGTATTTCTGTAAATACATATGCAGATATATATGTGTTTTTTTGTACTGTAAACACATATGCAGATTTGTATGTCTATGTATTTTGTATATTTTTGAATATGTATATGTGATAGATAAATTGTCCTTTTTTGTTGTATAGATTTCACGTGATCATATATTCATGGCAAAAAGCACCAATGAGACACATTAGGAAAATCAAGATAACAGGCGACACATGAGTCCTTGAAGTTTGATGATTTTTTTCTATTTTGTGTGTGATAATATTTAACTGTAGGTTGATTGTAATGTAGTTGAGTAGTTATTAAGTTTCATATCTTACGTCTATGTTTCATGTAAAAAGTTAATTGAATTTGATAGTTATGTTATTGTATTTTGAAGGTTGGTACTCAATCAAATTGAATGGGAGATTTTCATTTTAGTATTATGTTAAATATTTATCCTGTTTTCAATAGTTGTATATGTAATTACATATATATTAATAGGTGATTACACATTTTATGTTGAGATCTTACATATATATTACTTAATTGGACAGCTATATATTTGTATCTATATGTATTTCAAAAATCAATAGCAAATACATCATATGTAAGACCCCATGAAAATTCCAAGTCAAATTTAGCTCCTTAAGGCTTGACAAGGAAATCCAACAATTAGAAGAATTTTCGCTAAGTGTTGAAAACACTTAGTTTCATTTTATACCTCCGAACTTTGGCGATTTATTTGACGACCTTTCCGACCTCTGTTTTTGGATTTTTAAGTTGTGTTGCGATGGGGAAAGGTCGTAGTATACCTCGAGTGAGTTTCAGAATTTTTGGAATAGCGTAAGGGCACTTTTGGATGCCCAAAACAGTAGCTACGGGCAATAAGGCCCACGTCGCCTGGTAACTCCACTGCTTGCCCAGTTTTTAGTATTTCAGGGTCAACTTCAAACGATCATAACTTCTTGAATATTTTAAACTGGGAGAGATGCTATATATCAATAGAAATATCTTTGAGTCCTCTTTCCAATGAAATTTGTTTCATTCAATTTGAACATCTGAGTAAAAAGTTATGATTAATTTACTTCAGTTTATCAGCCTAAAAACAACAGAGGACAGTTGCGTCTTTCTCTCTTTCTACAGGGGTATTTTAGTCTTTTCCACCTCTCTATATATACACAAAAACATGAGAATCAGTTATAATTTAGCAACATATGCTTGTTTTCTCTCAAAATTCATCAAGAACAAGTATAGGGTTTTCATAGAAGCTTCAAGAATCAAGGAATTTCACCGTTAATCTTCAAGAATCTTTCATCTAAGGTATGTATAGTGTTGATTCATGGATTTCTTTCATCCATGAAGCTCAAAAACCCTCTTTCAAATTTATAAATAATGATATTTATGTTGTGGGTTGATTATAACTATGTTGTTGATGTAAATTAAATTTTAATTCCATGAGTTATCTCTAGATATCATGAAAACTAATTTATTTTGTAGTATTATTCATATGAACTTTATGTTGAGTTCTTGAAATTTCAAGTTGGACGTTGATGATCATGTTGTTGGTGTTGGATGATTCCCAAGTTGGAATCTTTAAGTGATTTTATGAAACATGTTAGTATATAAGTTGAAATCCATAAGTTTGGTGGTTTAAGATTTGTTGAATTGATGGTTTTACCTATGTCTAAAATTGTACATGTAAGGTGTTTGATAATATGCCTAAGAAACTAGAAATCATGTAATATAGCTAAATTGTGACTAAATGATGGATTCATGATACACCTCTATGTCCAAATGGTTTCTATGCTATGAAGGTGTCTTGTGAACCTTGTTGGGTTGTTCATGAACTAGCTCTATGAATTTATGCCATGTATATTTACAATCCCATTTATGTACAAGATTATGATAACCATGTATGTTATGAAATTCCCCAAGTCATGGTAATGTGGATTATTGATATTGGTCATGTATTCAAGAAAGTCATGCTTTGTCAGTTTCCTTCTATCGAGTCCTGGGGGTACTTGTACCTGAAAAATATAGCTGAGTGCCTAGAGCCATGTCATATTTTCACGATACTCTCAGTCAAGCCATGTTCAGTAGACTTTAGTCAGTCTTATGACTCAGGAAAACTCATGTAAAGGTAGTATCATTTTAGTTTTACTCAGTACTTAGTAATCTACGTAATCTCAGTAATATTCCGTTAGTCTATGGAATTCAGTAAATCTCTATATCATTATAGTTTAGTTCAGTATTTAGTTCAGACATCAGTAAACTCAGTCAGCTAACAAAACTCAGTAGTATTTAGTCAGTTAACAGAATTCAGTAGTGTTCCACTAGTTATCGGAACTCAATAAACTCAATCCATGTTTAGTTCAGTTAAACAAAATAATCAGTAACAGTTCAATTAATTCTAGTATGAACTAGGAAATTAGTTTATTATAATCAGTTTAGTTTTATTTAGTTGGGAGTAGGATTCAGCACCGAGCGAACCCAAGGATGGGAACTCACCTGCCAATAAAGGGTGTAATTCTTAGAAGCAATCCTTGCATTCCAGAACTATGTAGCCAGCATAGGTTGAGACATCAATACCTGTCAGTTGAGGGTAGATGAGGTGGATTAACCTGTAAGATGAGGGTTTCTACCGTTCTCATTAGAGTACCTACCAGATGAGGGTCACTCACAGCTTGTCCTTACCAGTGGCACGGTATTGACACCCTTTCAATCAGGGCAGAGATTAGACCCCGGCTTAGCTATTATAGCATATTTGGGTCATGTCGGTTAGATAACTACTTCCCACAGTTTCAGTATCAGTCAGGACTGACAAATACAGTCAACTCAGATACAGTACGGAACTCAGCTAGTTCTATCAGATTTCGGACTATCAAATACAGTCATTCATGCTATCAGTTATCAAAACTCATGTTATCAGATATATCAGTTATCAGAATTCAGTTATGAGTCATGATATGTTATCAGTAAATACATGTCATCAGTATTCATACTCAGTAGTCATGTTATCATAAACTCAGTTTCAAGACTATTATATACCGTCAATCAGATTAGTTCTTCATAATCAGAACTATCAGAAACAATCATTTTCTTTATCAGTAATATAACATCAGTTCCTCTTTATTCAGTAAACTCAGATGTCAGTAAATCAGTACACAGAATTCAGTATCTAGTACTAGTACAGTTCAGTTACAGTTATTATGTATTCATGCATGTATTCTCACGTTCATGTTAGTCAATATTGTCCGTACATATGAAATTCATGCATTCAGCCTACCTTACTTGCATACCAGTACATTCAAAGTACTGACGCATACTTTTCTCATGCTATGGTGTCTTATACCATAGGTTTGGATGCACAGGATCCATAGCTCCCTTAGCATTTTCAGAGTCAGCCAGCAGCAGTAATTAACAGTGAGTCCTCATCCTTCGAGGACAATTATGTTATTATTCATATCACTATTTCAGTTTTCAGTTTATTTCAGTAGACGGAGTTAGTTGGGAACATGTCCCCTCAACTCCTTATTCAGTTCAGTTTAGAGGTTTTCAGACTACAGCACGTCAGATAATTATTTCAGATTTATGTTGCTATTGTTATACCATTTTTTAGATATTATTTTATCAGATGTTTATTCAGATTTGAACCTTATGTCCTTATAGTATTATGTTTTCACATATTTTACAGTATGGTTATTCAGTGCTCAGGTACAGATATAAGTCATGGGTTAACTTGTGGTCCTTCGGGGTCATTGGCACCGTGTAGCATTTCGATTCAGAAAATCGAGGAGTTACAATATAGTTGTATATATAAATACAAATTTATTTTTTATAGTTGCACAGTATTTTATATCTATATTTATATGTATTTGTAATTGTACATGTATCCAAATATATAAATGTACTCTTAAATAAATATAGATAACTTTATTTATAATTTTTCAATCAAAGATGCAAATACTAAAAAGAATGATATCACAACAAGTATTTTGAAATGTATCATTTACGATATTTTCTACATGAACACCTATTGTGACCCTTAAACCCATAAGGGCTACATGAATTGATGGTTTTCTTTTCGAACATATCCCTTCTTGACTTTAATTACAAATACAAAATAATTTTTTAAATATACAAGTGTATCAATGAAAATAAAAAAAAATACAAATAAAATAATATCACAAAATAAAAATACAATATGCAGTCAATAATAAACAAATCTAAAACAATCCTTTCAAAAACAAGTGCGAATTATATAAATATAAATGATAGTGCGAACTATAAAATACAAATACAAGTGAGAACTATAAAATACAAATATAAGTGAAAACTATAAAGTACAAGTGCAAACTATAAAATACATACAAATACAAGTGCGAACTATAAAATACGAATACAATTGTATCAACAAATATAAAATATAAATAATGATGTGAATACAAATACAATAAATAATTATGATATTTTCATTATCATCCATAACTTGTGCTCGACGTAGCCATATATTTTTAAAACTCAAAGAAAATATAAAAGAGAACCCAAAAGAAAATGAGAAAAAAAAAATAAAAACTAGAGATAGAAGAGTACAAAAATAAAAAAATAAAAATAGAAAAATAAAAAGACGAAAAAGAAAAATCCCAAAAAAAGAAGTGAAAAAAGGAAAAAAATAAGAATAAAAAAAGCAAAAAGGAAGAAACAATAAAAATAGAAAAAAAGAAGAAGAAAATGAAAATAGGAAAAGAAAAAAGAAAAATATGAGAAAGAAAAAAAAAAGAAAACGAAAAAGTACAGAAAAAAAGAAGAGAAATAGAAGAGATAAAAAAAGAGAAAATAAAAAATAAAAAAGAAATTAAAATAGCAAAAAAAGATAAAAAATGAAAAAAAAAAAACTAACAAAAGAAAAAAAGCAAGAGATATAAGAGAGAGAAAGGAAAAAGCAGCATGCTTTATTTTTGAAATTTTGTTTTGAAGATCATGAATATAATAATCTTAAGAGTTTGATTTGAAAAAAGAATCTACTTCTTTAAATAAGAGTAATTCATGAAAAAGAAATCTATTGTTTTACCTTTAAATATGAGGTAATTATTTTTTATTTAATTCAACTGAACGGTAATTATTCCTTATTTAATCCAATTTGAGTAAAAGAAAGACAGTAAATCTGTTGTATATGTATTAGTAGCAAAAAGTGTCTAAAATACAAAATATAAGTTGTTATTTCAGGTAATTATGAAACTATAAAGCTCCTAATTATGAGCTTAAATTTGCTACTTATAAAATTTTCCCAAAAAATAATTGAGTGCAATTCTCTCACATGAGTCAAAACTTCTTAATCCATCATTTAATTTGTCATTCACACTCAATAATTAATACTTGAGTCGCCTATACTTAATTTTGAAAGTTTCCGGTCACCCTTAATTCATTACCCTAGTAATTCCATTTTAGGAGGGAGGTAGGGATGGTGGTTGTGGTTCGAAGTGACCTAAAATGAACTTTTGCAATTGCCTCTGCCCGACTATTCAGGGAACATTTGACTCTTGCTGCAAATTAGTTGAAGCACCTTATCAAATCATTCAGTTGGATCTGCCTCACATTGCCCTTTCCTATGACTACCAACTAATGCAACAGAATTACCATATCATTGTCAAATTAAAATACAATATATACATCAAGAAACAAGATGTAGGATATTAAATTCTCAAGCCACAAAAGGGGAGATTGGGAGGACAAGCGACTTGGCAACTGAAACTCTGCCCAAACATGCTAACAAATCTTGCAGGGACTCCGAGATTAATTAATACTTACATCCAAAGGGTGACAGTCACGTATGAAGGTAGTCAATGTGACAGTCAAGTATGAAGGTAGTCAATCTTGTGTTCCTAACTTAAACGCGGACGTCTATTTAATTAAGAGATATCTCCAAGAAAAGCAGTTCAAAATCAACCATAATGATTTACTCCCTCCGTCCCAAATTACCCGTCCCAAATTGAGATAACACTTTGACTAAGAAAAATAATTAATAACATGGCTAGTTTACCATAGTGCCCCTATTAAATAATGTTTACATTTTAATTTGAAGAAAAAATAATTAATGCAAAAGGTAAAACATGAAAAAAAAAATTCTCTTCTTAATTAATGAAAAAGGACAAGTAAAATGAGAAATAAAATTAGGAAATTTGAGACGGAGGGAGTATTAAATATTTTACCTACTGCCTATAGTTTGAACAGCGGATATGAGTACTCCCACTTCTTTCGTTTTCACTGAGAATGTTTAGAAGTACTATGGTTAACTAATTCAAGAGAAACTAAAAACTTTCTGCAGGGGGCTTTAAGTTCAAAAAGCCACTTCAGTATTTCCTGTATGCTAGCTCTGTCACTGCCTCTGAGAGATTCATCTCATTTTGAATGCTCTGAACCCAGTTTGCATTAATGTGAACCCTCTCGATGCTCTGCTTCAAAGTCCTTGCAATGTACGGCTTGGTACGGCTAGCAAAAAACTCTTCAACTTCTTTTGCCTTCTCATAGGACGCGAACTGAAGAAAAGAAATACTAAGCCAAAAGATCAAAAGACAAAATGTAATGAAGTAAAACATAAATTTGCTTTCCATTCTATGATTTCATAACAAGGCAGAAGTAACAGATACATCTTTTGAAAAATGTTGTCCAACAATAGTAAGCAAATGCTTAAAAGATGGAGCGGGAGCAGAAACAAACCGGTGACACTGTTGCACTGATGAAGCGGGTCAATAGAAATCCAGCGCCGTAGGTCTTGTGGATATGATCCCATTTTTTCTGTACCCAAACAATTTATTATGAAAAAAATAATCAAGAATGTATGCCTTATTGCATCTTCCGAGCAATTATCCACCATGAAATGCAGCATTCGGTGCTAGCAATATAATAAGAACGTATTACACTTCCCTCAACTAGTAATTTATAAGAACATGTTGCACTTCCTCCTAGTGAGATAAATGCAATTAGTACTAAAGTGGATTCATCACTCTTACAGTCTACGTCTTTATAAGTTACAGTTTAACAGTACAACTTTTTCTAAGGTATCTTTTTTCAAGTTACAGCTTTACAATTTACAGTTCCATACAAGGTATCCTCTTTGAACATAGTAATTCAAGAAATAACTCCAGCAATGCAATATTTCATGGAAAGGGAGTACTCACTTTCAACCATTTCCAAGCAGTTTCACGACCTTCAAAGCTAACCGCGAGACCGAAAACACAATCTTGGCTCCGTACCTGAAAATTTCCAGGCCATATAAAACTCTCAAAACATTTTGGCCCCCCAAAAAATAAAAATACATGATCCGAGAGAGATAACCTAGTGGTCCCCAAAAATCATGAATACCTCAGAACATAACAAGAAGTTAAGAACTTCAAGTATAATCTCGGGGTCCCTGCAAGATGCCAATGCACCTATAGAAAAAGAGAATGCACTATTGGTTGGACATACCCATCAACTGAGAACCAAAACATTTAATTTCACACTTGGCATGAATTGATAGATAACTTCACCTAAAATTCGTGTCTTTTCCTGGCTCAGGTCAGTCTCTCTGTAAACTCTTAAAAGAGCTTCAAACCCTGATCTATCTGATTTATTCACCCTTTGCATCACAGCTACATAAACAGCCTGCAGATGGAAGGAGGGATCACAATCTGTGGAAGGTAAATAAGAAATGAATATTGAGTTCTAATATTTTCAAGTGTTGTAACCCTTCTCAAGTCGGGAGGAAGAACAGTTGTGTTTCTGTCATCCAAAAATATGTGGAAGCGCCTGATTGCTTCATTTATTGTTTCATCATGTCCAAAGGCAGCCAGAGCATTCAGAAGTTCCCCTCTCAACATGGCATCTAGGTGGCTTTCCCCTACTTTAGCATCCCAACAAAGTCTCCTGTCGATAAAAGGAAAGCCCAATTAGAAGCAAACCTTTTGTTGCCACACTGGAAAAATGAGCTTAATGGTCAACCAGGACAGAGACTAAAATCCCTCTCTTCCAGCTGCTTGAACAAGTTTTCTTTTCTCAATATTCTTCTATTGAGAAGGCTAGATAGAGCTGTTACAGCTTACTGAGATAGGAAGGTGTGGAGGTCGCGGATAAGGGTAGAAGGCTGGTTCGTGTGTGGGTGGTAACTAGTAGTTAGGGTGCTCTGGTGTAGCTGGGTTAGTAATCCTAGAACTGTGTCCACTGGTAGGAGCCACTAGTGTATGTTACTACTAGGGGGGTCCTTTCCTATTTCTTATTTCTGATTTTTACTTTCGTATTGCGCTTATTTTCGTGTCTGTCTTATCTCTATTTTTATTATTTCTCATTTCTTATTTCGGTTATGCCATCCATTCTGTTTCATGTATTACTATGACCTTGTTAACTATTCTTTATCTTGAGCCGGGGGTCTATCGGAAACAGCCTCTCTACTTCTTCGGAGATAGCGGTATGGACTGCGTACATTTTACCCTCCCCAGACCCCACTTGGTGGGAATACACTGGATATGTTGTTGTTGTTGTTGAATATTCTTCTATTGGTGATGAATAAAGGGTAAACATGATCAACTTGTAACACACCATTTTACCCATTCATTCTTTTCTAAAGGTATGGCTGGAAGCAGATATCTTTTTTTTGTCTTTTTGGACAGGTAAGCAAAAGATATCTAATTAGAAACACACTATATCTCTAAATTCATTTCAGCTCTTATTAACAGCTCTCAAGTCCTCCTAACATAGCAGTAGATCTACTAGACAAAAGATAACAACATGCATAAAGTTCTAAATCTTTATGCCTGGCCGTTCGACGACGGAGGCAATTCACCTGGTACGGAGGTTGGTGGAACAGTATAGGGAAAGGAAGAAGGACCTGCACATGGTGTTTATCGACCTGGAGAAGGCATACGACAAAGTCCCTAGAGAGGTGCTTTGGAGGTGCTTGGAGGTGAGTGGAGCCCCGCAGGCATATATCCGAGCAATTAAAGACATGTATGAGGGAGCAAAAACACAGGTGAGGACGGCGGGAGGAGACTCAGAGCACTTCAACGTCTTGACAGGGTTACATCAGGGATCTACTCTTAGCCCTTTTTTGTTTGCTTTGGTGATGGATGTGTTGACGCGACGTATTCAAGGGGAGGTGCCGTGGTGTATGCTTTTTGCGGATGATATAGTTCTGATTAACGAGACTCGAGGGGGTGTGAATGATAAATTAGAAGTGTGGAGACAAACCCTGGAGTCTAAAGGGTTCAGGTTGAGCAGAAGCAAGACAGAGTATTTGGAATGCAAGTTTAGTGACGTAAGGTTGGAGGATGAGGTGGTAGTGAAGCTGGAATCACAGGTGGTTTGTAAGAAGGATAGTTTCAAGTATCTCGGGTCCGTGATCCAGGGTAATGGGGAGATTGACGAGGATGTCTCGCACCGTATTGGGGCGGGATGGATGAAGTGGAAGCTCGCGTCGGGGGTGTTTTGTGATAAGAAGGTGCCGCCCAAGCTTAAAGGCAAATTCTACAGGGTGGTAGTCCGTCCGGCCATGTTGTATGGAGCGGAATGTTGGCCAGTTAAGAATTCCCACATCCAAAAAATGAAGGTGGCAGAGATGCGGATGTTGCGTTGGATGTGCGGGCTGACTAGGGGGGATAGAGTTCGGAATGAGATTATTAGGGAGAAGGTTGGTGTGACACCGGTGGAGTGCAAGATGCGGGAAGTTCGATTGAGCTGGTTCGGACACGTGAAGAGGAGGGGCATGGATGCCCCGGTTCGTAGGTGTGAGCGGCTAGCGTTGGATGGTTTTAGGCGGGGTAGGGGAAGGCCGAAGAAGTACTGGGGTGAGGTGATTAGGCGGGACATAGAGCAGTTACAACTCACCGAGGACATGACCCTAGATAGGAAAGTCTGGAGGACGCGAATTAGGGCAGAGGACTAGGCCAGTTGGGGATCGCTAGTGTAGGGAATTACTTGTTGGGGGTAGTATTCTGATTATGATTTTTCGTGTTCCTTATCCCTTATTTCAGTACGAATCTGGGTGCTTTCCTCTGTTTTCCCTCTGTTTTCTTTCTGTTTTTATTTCTTTTACTTATGGCTGCTGTATTTATGTTATGGATGTTATGTTGTGTAATCTTGTAACCTTGTTCGGTGCTTTACTTTGTATTTGTGTGGTATCTGGTGTTTTGTGTCTTGAGCCGGGGGTCTATCGGAAACAGCCTTTCTACTTCTTTAGAGGTAGAGGTATGGACTGCGTACATCTTACCCCCCAGACCCCACCAGGTGGGAATACACTGGGTTTGTTGTTGTTGTTGTTGTTGAGGTTGACCCATAAATGTCAAGAAATCCAGAGCAGGCATAATTCAGTTCTGATTTCTGTTGCTCACTGCTATATCCAATAGCTTTATCTATTAGACCTTCATCTATCTATGCTTATAGCACTGGTAAAAATCACTCCAACAATGTGCCTATGTCTCTTTCTTTTACACTTCTTCCACCACCCAAAGGGCCCAGGTCTTTTTTCCCCCTTGAACTTTTATGTGGAATTCACATTAGCATCTGTGGATGAAGACAACCAAAAATACAAAGATAACGCAACATGCTTTATACTTCCAAAAAACAAGTAACATACTCTGCAGAGCACTGGAAAAGATTGATGAAAAACAACTTTATGTGATTTTGCAAGTCAGGAACAGCATCAGCTGCAATTTTTGAAACTTTGTAACTTATCTGCATGAAGTAACGGAAAACAGTTAATTTTGGACTAACCACGCTAATACATAAAAAGTGGTCTATGAAGTAGTAGTCAATTACGCTTATCAGATTTGATAGAACAGCGTAGTCGAGCTCCTCCCTGAAAGAAGCCATCAGGGCAAGCATAGATGACAAAGACTGATGACTTGCCATAGATAAGGCATATGAATCATCCAAAATGCCTGTTCAGGAAAATACAATCCCATCAGAAGTCGATTTTAATTTTTAACTATTAAATTCAAATAAAGTTAACAAAAACGCAATAAATACCGTATTTGTCATTTGTTGACAAGTTCTTGCTCTCTATGGCATATCTGAGTCTAGCTG
This sequence comes from Capsicum baccatum var. pendulum, assembly GCA_030864225.1. NCBI lineage: Eukaryota > Viridiplantae > Streptophyta > Magnoliopsida > Solanales > Solanaceae > Capsicum > Capsicum baccatum. The sequence continues at coordinate 168,547,784 of CM061557.1, read as the reverse complement.
ATAGCTCATTATCATATTTAACTCGATAAAAACCTGTCTGGTCCACATTAACTTTTATCCAGGGATTGCCTTTAGACGAAGAAGACCCTAATAAGTCCTTCACATCAAGGGCTTCTGACTTTTCTTGCATTAAGAAGCTTTTACGAGCTTCATAAGAGCCACAACAGAGTGTTAACGGAACTATCCATTGCCCATCACCATGAGAACCACTCAGTAAAAATTGTGTCTGTTGCATAGAAACATAAGTATATCAAGTCCCGAAGGAGTCTTAAATAGCTCATTGTATGGACAAGACTAGACTAGGGTAATGGAAATCTGCATTTGATTGAGTGGGAAAGAAACCAAATACATAAGTTAGAAACAAGATAACCTGTTCACACTCCAGAATTTGGTCTTTTATTTTGACAGAGACAACTGGGTAACCTTTTTGCTTTGTCCAGGAGTTCATCAACTTGTTCACAGGTTCACCAGACTCCTCCTGAAGGACAGACCATAAATCCTCTGTCTTCGCATTCGAGCAAGCATATCTTTTTATGTATGAAGCAAGTGCCCTCTGGTTTAATGTAATATTACAAGAGACAAAGTTATTAGTCCCATGCAAGCAAGTCTACATGGTATTCTGGAAAAAAAATCTCGAACATCAATGTTTGGATGGATAAGATAAGCGAAGTTTCTCTCATGACAAACTAATGGATGCTTCTTTAAGAATGATGGTCAACAGCAGTATCCACTTAATCATCATGATCCCCATAACAATATCTCTGGTATGCTTTTCATCACTTTATAAAACCCAACACAAAATACGGGGACGGTAGAACATCAGTGCAAACCGACACAATTTGCTAAAGAAGTTGGAATGGCTTTAAGCCCTACATTCAAGAAAGGAACCACATTTGTGTGTTGACTGCGCTTAACTACTTAAATGGGATTAGCAATACCTATTTGAATTTTGGAAAGTCATATTATAATTTTTCAGTAATTAGGAGATATATGATTCACTAATATATGCAGTTAAAATCCTCAAAAATAAAAATTGATTCACTAATATAGAAAAGACAAAGGAATACTTTGTTACAAGGCAACTAATGTTGGAAGATGCGAGTAACTTTCATCCCAAAATCTAGACTAATGCGATTTCATTACACATAGCAGTAAATCCTTGCAGTAAGGATCACGGTCATTCAGAGAAGAACTCACATATAATACTCCATGTGTCCCATTTTATGCGACATGTTGTCAAAAAAAGATGACACCTTAGACTTTATGGGAATTATTTAATCTTAGTCTCCCCATTTTACCCCTAATGACAACATGACAAAACTTGTTAGGGACCCCTTGATACAAGAGCTCAATCCTTAATAAGGAAGGAGAGAGAAAATGAAAAAAAAAAAAAAAACATGTGGAACTCTCACCGCCTCACATTTAAAAGGATACATATTTATGTGTATTTTGGCTTACACGTCAAACGTCTTCTTTAAATTCTTAAATTATGTGCCTAGTCAACATCTTCACATAAAATGCGACGGAGTAATAATTAAAGACAAGCAATATTTTAGTTTGCTTGGTCTCGAGCCGGGGGTCAATCGGAAACAACCCCTCTACCTCACCTTTGAGGTAGTGGTATGGAGTATGGACTGCGTACATTCTACCCTCCCCAGACCCCACTATGTGGAAATATACTGGGTATGTTGTTCTTGTAAGCATTGTTTTAGTGTAAGTCAGTAGAGAAGCCTGTCAAAATTTTCAACAAATAATCCTTTACAATGCCACACTAGTAAGCGAAGATAAGATATTAAAAAGGGTCGTCGCATGGAATGGTATAGTTCATCTAATTCCACTGTCCCATCTTCCATCTCCAGCTTCTGATACACAAGTATTTAGTGCAGTAACTGCATATTTTTTCTTCGAACCGGGTCACTAGTACATGTCAATAATAGCACAACAGAATGGAGCATCAAAAAAAAGGCAAAAGGGGCTGAAATGAAGATGATGAGAAAGAATGAAAACACAAACCTGGAAACTTTCAGGTCCAAGATAGCTCTGCAACATCCTGATGACAGATGCACCTTTTCTATAACTAATTGCATCAAAAATTTCATCAATTTCTCCGGCATGATTGATGTCAACCTGGCAAGACAAAATAAGATTTGTATAAACTCTAAAGATAGCACAACTAGTAGATGTCCATAATTGGAGAATACACACAAAAGTGCATCTTGCATTTAGCACAATACAAGAACGAGACCGGAATTTGCTCCATACCTCAATCGGGTGGGATTCTGTGAGCCCATCTAGACGAAGTCCCTCAGTAGCCTCTTCAAGAAACTGAGTCCAAATTTCCCATTCTGGGAACAAGCTGTCAGTCGCCAAATAACTTACCTGAATGCCAACCAGACAAATTAGAATGAACAGCTTAACGATTCAGTCAACGAACAAAAGCACATACTTCAAAGAAAAGCAGAATACCCATGTTGCAAAGCCCTCATTCAGCCATAGGTGTGTCCACCATTCCATTGTTACAAGATTGCCAAACCACTGATGAGCAAGCTCATGAGCCACCACAGTCGCAACCTGAAGAAAACCAAAATTTCATTCAACAAGTCCAAGATAGAATCAGTTACCACGTGGCATAGGCAGCCAACCAACTTCCAACAAATATAGATTACCCTCTGCTTGTTAGCAGCGGCAGAATGCTTATCATCATAAAGCAATGCTGTTTCTCGGTATGTAACTAGACCATAATTTTCCATAGCACCAGCAGCAAAATCAGGAATTGCAATCATGTCCAATTTGGGTAGTGAATATGGTGCACCAAAGTATCTGCGAGTATTTTCCTCCACAAATTAGAATACATTTCAAGCAGTTTTTTAAACCCCCCAACCCCACCCCAACTTAAACTGGAATAATGATAGATTATCAATATAAATATTTCGAAATTAATTGCTTGATTACTACATGGAAAGACTTCCTAGTATTAGCCCTCCATGAACCCTCTTCTTCATTAATTTTCTTTTCATAAATGAAATGACAAAAACATATTTAATCAAAGTGATGCATACTCTTTGAAGAGGGGCAGCGTTTTGACAGCAACATTTAATGCAAAGTTTCCTTGATTTGCCTTGCCTACCTGACAGTACACTCGAACAGGAATTCCTGCACAAAGCGTTGTTAATTTACCAACCAAAAATGATCGGAAACAGATTGGCTAATGCCAGAATAAGTACCATCAGATGTATGACCCTCAACATAGTCGAATAAGCCAACCACAATTGCCACCAAGTATGTAGACATGATTGGAGACTCTTGATAATGAACTGTTTTAAGATTTCCCGTCACTTTTTCTTCTTCAACTGGCATGTTAGAGAGAGCTACCAGTTCCGAAGGTACTTCAAGTGTAATTTTAAAGGTGGCCTGGATAATTCATGTCATGTAAGATGAAGGAAAAAATTAAACTTGAGTTCCCAATAAAACTAGAAGAACCAAATTTTGTAAGTAACGAGATAAAATACTTAACAAAGATTAAAAGAAAAATAAAAGAAGTCATTAGACGAAGTTCATGTGTGTTTTGTTGCACTAATAGCTAAAATATAATAAATATCTAATGAACGGCTTCCCCAACAGCAATTAACATTACAGAGTAGATAAACAAAGAGAAAATTTCACCCGTAGAAACACCAAAGATGGTCATATGCTTACAATACCTTATAAGCAGGTTCATCCCAGCACGGAAAGCAACGTCTGGCATCAGCTGGTTCAAATTGAGTAACAGCCATGTTCAGTTTCTCCCCATTGTGTTCGTAGGTACTGCAAAGAGCCAATCAAAACCATTAAACGGTCTACATATAGATAATGAAGTATACAGTAAACATAACTGCAACATTTTCCTCTCTTGATTTACTGTCAAGCTAAGATCACTAAAGGACTACTACCAATTGAGAGAGAAGAAAAATGTTGGATTTATATACTGGCTTCCTAACAGACTACATCATAGAACTAATACGGTTAGGCCACAACTGAGTAAACTCAGGCGACTTGCCAACGTACCATCCAGACAGAGCTTATGAAAGTAGGTATTACCCTTCCAATGGTACTTGAATTAATCAATTATCAGCCTACTATATTATAGCAAGGATAACTCCAACATAAATATGTTTTGTAAAGTTGAATTGAAGATTATTGTTGTCTTCAAAAAGCATAAACAAGACAATCCCAGATTCTATGAATGGAAAGCAGATGAGCAATCAATAACAATCTATACTTGGAAAAAGAAAATTAACAGTCATCACTACAACAGAACAGGAATCAATTCTCCAAAAACTTAATACCTTCTGTAAAACCCTTTCATCCTGTCATTCAGCGTTCCTTCAAAGGCCATACTCAGAACTCCAAAACCAAGTGGCAAACTTTCTCCAAACTCCACCACCATTATCTCATCCTCTTTAATCAACCCCACCTCCAGTGCCTCCAATACCTACAACAACCATGTTCAATTAAAAATGATCAAATATCAAACTAGTTTCTCTAACTTGTTGGTCAAAAAGGGGTTAATCTTCCTTCAAGAAGAGCACCTTGTTAGAAGATTTGAAGTGAACGGAATTTGGGTCAACAGAGAGTTCGGCAGCATTGAGGACAATGAATTTGGTGTGAGAGACAACATCAACGGAGATATCAGCATCGCCGGCGAATTTACAGCTGACAAGGTCCGGTTTCAACCTTAAATCGTACCTCTTTGGGTCAGCAAACTGGGGAAGACGAGGTTGTCCTTTGAATTCATTGTACTTGTTCTCCATTCTTCACTCGACTTGGTTTTTTCTTCTCTCTCTGTTCTCTCGGTTAATAGAAGATCTGGATGATCACAACTACGAACTTGTCTAGTATATATAGTGATGAATTCTATGCTGTACAAGTTACATGGTGATTTACCATGGTTTGATAATGTACGTATGGTATGGTATTGTAATTTATAATATAGTGAAGCGGAAAAAAATTTAATTTTTTTTTTGAAAAATATTTTTTTATATAAAAACTGAAATTATCCTTCATAATAAAAAATAGTTACACACAAATTTCACCTATCCCTATTTTATCTCTAAATCAGTTATTGCAGATTATATTATAAAAAGAACGAAAAAGGGTAAAAAAATATTCCTGAACTATCTGAAATGGATCAAAAATACCCCTTGTTAATTTTTTGACTTAAAAATACCTCTTCATTAAATATTTGACTCAAAAATTCCCTTCCCTCTAATAGAATCCACCAAGGACGTCACGTAGATTAAAAATGCCACCTGGACATTCTACAAATTAAAAATACCTCTGAACTATCTAAAATGAGTCAAAATACCCCTCGTTAGTTTTCTTGACCCAAAAATATCCCTCCATTAAATTTTTGGCTAAAAATTACCCGTCCCTCTAACATACTTACACCATACACGTCACCTGAATAAAAAAGGCCACTTGAACATTCCACATCATCATCCACGTGTAAAATCTCCCTAATCCATTATGTAATGACAACTCAGAAATTAAAAAGCTTGGTTTTTGGGGTATAACTGAATGATGAAAGACAGGGATAGTCAGTTGGAAAATATTTACAAACTAATGTTTTATGTAATGACAGATGAGAAAGGCAAAGTCTTGCCCATGTTGCTAAATGATGTGATAAACTTGGGTAGAAATTTTGACACTAATCCAACTCCATCAACTTAGAGCCAGCAATGCAGTTTAGAATCCATGAGCTACTGGCAGCTATAACTCCAGTTGAACTAGCCAAAACTTCTACATCATATCTTCTATGCTAAAATTAAATCTTTTTCTATTTGTCTCTTTGGATCAGATCAGGTCAATTTTAATATTGGGGTTTAGGTTATAATTAGTGGGATGATGGATTAGGAAGATTTTACACGTGGACAGTGATGTGAAATATTCAAGTGATCTTTTTTATTCAGGTGGCGTGTTTAGTGTAAGTCTGTTAGAGGGAGAGATATTTTTTAGCAAAAAATTTAACGGAGGGGTATTTTTGATCCAAAAAAATTAATGAGGGATATTTTTGATCCATTTCAGATAGTTTTAGTGGTACTTTTGATCTTTTTCCGTTATACATGTGGACACTGATGTGGAATGTCTAGGTGGCATTTTTAATCTTGGTGGAATTCTGTTAGAGAAAGGGGCATTTTTTAGCCAAATATTTAACGGAGGGGTATTTTTGAGCCAAAAAAACTAACGAGGGGTATTTTTGATCCATTTCAGATAGTTCAGGAGTATTTTTTATCCTTTTCCGTAAAAAGGATTGAAAAAATATTTTTTTATATAACAAGTGGAATTCTTAATAATAGAAAACAGTTACCCACTAGATATCATACACCCCCTATTTTATCTCTAAAACAATAAACTTGAGATATTTAGAACTTTCGTTTTCTTTCTTAAACATTCCAAAAGACTAGGGGCTTTGGGCTATAGGTGACAAAAGAGTTTTTAAATGAGGTGTAGGTGAAACAAGTTTTAATTATTGAGTGAAGGTGACAATTACTTTATTATGGATTAAGAAAGTTTGGTAAGTTTGAGAATAGCCTAGAAGTTTTTAAATTTATATTTTGATCCAAATGTTTACCTAATATAACAGGAAACGGAGGAAAAAAGGTGTCTTTCTCTCTTTTCTCATCCATTGCTGTTTTCTCTCTCTTAGCGATTTTTATTGTTCATTATTGCTGTTTCTTTATTCATCATCTTCTGTTTCATTATCATCATCTTCTACCTCATTATCATTATCTTCTTTTTGTTGACCATTATCATCGTTGTTGTTGTTGTTACTGCTACTGTTGCTATATGATCAATTTCTTAGGTCAAATTTTATTTCGTACACCACTTTCCACTCTGGCATTACTTTATAGGAGACTTTGGTAAGTCAAATTATGATTTTTAGTTGAATTTGTTATCTGGGTAACTGCTATTATGTTGTTTTTCCAACAATAGATAGAACCCAATGATGAATCCAGCATAAGAGCCATCTGTTTAAATAGATAAATCATCTGTTGCGACAGATGAGACATTTGTTTCAACGGAAGACTGATATGTTGGATTCATATTTATGGTTCTATGGGTCGTAACATGAATTGAACAGATGGATCATCTGTTGCAACAGCTGATTTATCTGTTTAAACAGATTCATTATTTGGTGCACGTGATAAATATCTGTTGCAACAGATTATTAACCTATTGCAACAGAACCTGAACTCGATTCTAACAAACATGTTGTCTGTTGCAATAGATTATTAAACTGTTGCAATAGAACCTGAACTCGATTTCCATAGACGGTAAATATTTGTTGCAATATATTAGTAACTTGTTTTGATAGAACCTAACCTCGATTCCAACAGATCGTCGTCTGTTACAATAGGTAATTTATCTGTCGTAACAGATTAGTTATCTGTTGCAACATGTCAATCATCTGTTGGAATTAGCTTTAAAGGTGCCTCGGTACTGTAACATCAATCCCAACAGATATATAGTTTGTTGCAACATATGATTCACCTGTTACAACAGATGACTCATCTGTTGAAATCATCTTCAGAAGCGCAACATGAATCCCAACAGGTAATTAATCTGTTGCGACTGATTACACATCTATTGGGATTCATTTACGGCACTATGAAATCCCTATTAACTTTTTTTAACAAGTGACTTTACTTAGGTACCATTAATGGAGGGATCAATAACAATAGGGGTGGATTGTCATGGTAAATGGATCGAGAAGAGCAATCGATATATATGGCATTGGAACAAGGGTAAAATGCTAGAGACAATAACTATGATAGTCCAAATTGATGTTTTGTATGATAATTTTATGAACTTAATCATCAGTTATTGTGGACTGAATTATCAATCGGAAGAACTCGTCATCAGCTACATGCACAGCTCCTTTGGAAATTAGAGGGTACTGCCTTTCAAGATAATCGATCAGGTTTGGTTGCGTGCTTATCTTAGTGATTCATCAAGGCCGGTGTTAAGGGTGTACGTGGTTGAAAAGATGAGAGAGAATGAGAACCAGAATGTAGAAGAAGAAGAACAACAAGACATCTTTGATGATAGGCTGGATGATCTAGACATGAATAGTCCAAATGATGATCAAAGAACTACGCCTGTTGATGCGACCAATACGATGGGTAGTTCTTCTCAATCGATATAGTCTGAAAATCTTCAAGACGATGTGACCGGCTTTTTTATTGGAATGTCATTCAAGGACAAGAATGAACTATCTACCACTTTGTTTATTTCTTGCTTGAAAAAAGATTTCAGATTAAAGAAGGTGATTAATTCAAGCAGTGTCTTTTGCTTCAAATGTGTTAATCCTAACTGCAAGTGGTGGTTGAGAGTGGTGAAGTATGCAAATTCTGACAGATTCGTCATTCATAATGTGAAAAGCATCACACATGTGGTTCGGAGTACATCTCGGGCCAAAATCCTCACGCCAAGGCTAAGGTCCTCGGTGAATATTTTAAGGGTAGTTTCCCCGATGGCAAAGGCCCTTTAACAAGGGTTATGTCCAATCAACTCCTTACGGAATTGGGTATCAACAACTGCAAAGCTCTGTCAAAGATACCGAAGAGTTGTGTTTTATTTCGGATAGGCATCCAAGTATTCCAAAGATGGGTTCAATTTTCTTCACTTCAGCTTACTATGGTTGTTGCATCAGGCATCTTAGAGAGAGCATTCAGACCAACTATCACAACGAAAGGGTCGTGATCTTTTTTTTTATAGAGCAGCTAAAGAATATATTAGAGAGGAGTTTTTAGACCATTTCAATCAAATAATGGATGTGAATTCCAAGGTAGCAGAATTTCTCGTACGTGTCGATTCCGAGAGATGGAGCCGAACATTCTGTCCAGCAAATAGGTATATTCTTATGAATTTAATATCTTGTTTGAGTTACACGTTTAGTATGATGTCGTACTAAGTGATTCTTTTGTATAGGTATAATATTATGAGATCAAACATAGCTGAATTGGTGAATTCATTGTTTGGCGATAAAAGAGAATTTCCCATCAAGGCTATAGTTGAAGTAATAAAGAAGAAGTATGGCCGATATTTTAATAAAAGACTTGTGCAGTTCAAGGGCCCAAAATGAACTCGATTTATTCTAAAAATAAAAAAAACAATATCAACGAACGTTAGTTTTGGGAATAGGTTATTATCTCATAAAATAGAAGATTACAAATTCAGTACCACCGGTCATGGTGATGTTGCCACGGTTGATCTTCAAACAAGATATTATACGTGCAGAGTTTATGACTTGGACAAAATACCCGTTCCACATGTTATGGTAGCGCTTCGAGCTTAATATGGTCATAAATATGGAACTGAAGTTTATGAGCATTTCTCTCAATATTGTTCGGTGGAAAAATACGAAATGGCATATAGTGGGTATATTACTCCGATGCCTCTTGAAGAATCTTGGGTTGTTCCTGTAGAGTTTATGGGGAGGTTAATACCTCCTGCATATATTGAACCAAGCACTATCAAACTGGGAAAAAAACCATATAAGAGGAGGCATGGAGTTGGAGAATCATTTTCATCAAGAAGAAACAAGTGTTTCGTATATAAGCGCGCTGGCCACAAAAGAAAACATGCCCGGATCGTAATCTACCATGATAGTTGTAATTGCAAAAACTTGTGTTGTTGTTTGTGGTGTACTTTTATATATTTAAATCATTGTTGTGAACGTAATGTTATCATTTATTATATATAAATATCTTTTTTAATAACTTGTGCATCAATTAAAAGAGGCAAAACATGAACTAAATAATACGACAGACCACAAGTATTTTCAATAGATTACCTATATGTGGCAGCAGATGGACATTAGCTGGAAGAACACAACACAGTTCCATCAAACTGGAATGTTTTCCTCCAACAGATGATAAATCTATCGCAACATATGGATAATCAGTTGATAGAAATCCAACCGATGACCAATCTGTTCCAACACATGGTCCATCTGTTGAAAGAACTCAAAAGCCAAAATTGCTATTGCTACTAGATTCAAAATTACTCCTTACCTCCAACCGTCGATATATTAACATGTATGTTTAGAAGAAGAAATAGACAGAATAAAAATTGAATAAGAATTAAAAAGCCAAAGTCTACTAAAAATAAATTTTTCATTAAACAAAAAATAAAATTCATTAGGTATAGATCCGATATAGAAAAATTAAAATACATACCCTAAAAGAAAAAATATATTCTAATTATTATTATTATCATCATCATCATTAATGACAGACGACCATTCAACGCGCAGCAGGGCCCTCATCAGCCTCTGCATCTCCCTGAACATCGTCGCTCTCATGGCGACCAACTCCCTCTGCAAGTTATTAACCTTCTTCTAAGTTCCCATACTGTGTCGCGTAGAATAACAATGTCCCAAACAGGATCAGCTATATCTAGAACATGCATGAATTAATAAATATAAAGAAAAAAGTCCAAATATAATATAATGTATACTACAAACTGGTAGATTTATACCAGAAAAAACTTACCTCAACGATAAAGAAATATGTTCTTTGAAGAGAAGTAGTTGAAGATATCACATGAAAGAAAAATGCAAGAAATAAATAAAGTCTAGCAGAATGAAGATTAAGGAGGGACCTATTTATAGAGGATTGAATTTGGATATGTAAGGACAAAAGGCACGTCTGTTAATCTCCATTGTATTAATTACATTCAAACTGGTGGCATTTTATTTTCTGTGAAAAGTCACAACTTTTTCTTTTACATTAATACTTTTGAACTTTTCCAAATGATTTTGAGACTTGATAACAACCGTTATTATTGAGCTGTTGTAACAAATCGTCCATCTATCACAACAGATTTACCATTTGTTGTAATAAATTATCTGTATGTGCAATAGATAAGACATCTGTTGTAATATATATATTAACTATTGCGATAGATGGACCATCTTTTAGAGATGTTTTGATTTCTTCTAACAGCTGATTCATCAGATGCAACAGATGGAGAATTCGATTCATCAGGTGTTTTGAATGTGCTAGATAAAAAGTCACCACTACCTCTTTTTTAATAGTCATCACATGCGTGCAGATGAATAAACATTGTCTGGTTTATCGCAACAGATTTACCATCTGATGCATGATGATAGGCGAATTTACACGCCTATAGTGCTATATTTCACCCATATTTTAGCAATGTTTTGAGAACAAATTATATATTTCATGCACTTTTAGTCCTTTTTTCTGTAAGTGAGCTAACGAACATGATTAGCAAAGTTTCAGGTATAAATGATGCAGAATTCAACATTTTATGGATAACTTGACGCCAAAGAAAGCTTCACGAAGGGAGAAAAGCTAGTCTTGGACGCCAAGGACCAAAAGTGGCGCATGGAAAATCTGTCCCGGGTTAAAACAACATTTCTGAAGACTTTGGGGACCAGCAGTAACTTATTAGGATTAGGATAATGATACATTAACCTAGTAGGATTGGGTTAAGTAATTTATTAGCTTAGTAGGAATAGGATATGGGTGTTATAAATACCCTATCTTGCTAGAGATTTTAAGACATCTTTCTATTCTACAATCAATTCTTCTTCCATCAATTACAATACATTCTACTTCTAATTCTTCTTCTATTCATCTATTTAATTCTTAATTTCTGTAATAAGAGAAACATTACTTTTCTAGGAATTCACGCCTAACGCCTACCACACTATTACTACACGAAATCTTTATTGTGGTATAATAACAATGTCTACTGTGATTTCCTTCGCACTCATGGGTAACTAAACTACTCTGTTGGGGTTATGGAAGCCATATGAGATACTATCTATTGCTATGAGTTTGTGAGTTCGTGACACGTATGCTGCTTATATCATTATTCTCTTCATCTTAATCTAAATTCTTTGTGGTTGCAAACGCATAGAATACGCCAGTATAGCATTAGCTTGTTCGAAAGAAAAGTTATAGGTCTGGAAAAGAGATAATGTCAAGGTAGTAGGGTCCCATCCCCTATTAAAAAGTTAGTGTCGTAACTGGATTAACCTCTTGGAGAATTTGTACCGTTAGATACGCTTTAAGCTCAAAAGAGTTAAAGTGAAATAGTCCTTGTTGAGGTCGAAAGACGCTTGGATTTACCATCGAATACAATTCTCTATAAGCACATGCATGTCTGAATTCCGCACAACTCATAGCCAATAGAGATGTACAACTCATAAGGTGGACATAACCCCAACTCCTCAATTCTCATTGTTTTACAACCTACTAAACATTCTTTCTTTTTACTTTGCTATTTTCAGTTTTTACATTAATACTTTTGTTACACATTACTATTCCTCCTTTTTACGAGACTTGCACTAAAAGTCTAGTAATCTTTGCTTACTTGTTGACCAAGCTATTCCCTGAGGGATCGATACCCAACCCAATTGGGTTCTATATTTGACTACGACCGCTTTACACTCCTACGAGAACTGTAGATTGAGCGTTATCAAAAATTGGCGCCGTTGCCGGGGAATACAAGTGTCAATTAAGTTTGTGATAATTACTAGACCCTTTTGGTCAAAGATTCTCGTACTTTTACTTTTAGTTTTTGTTTTTATTTACTGCAGGTTTTTATTCAGTGCATGCCCCATACTTGAAGTTCTGGTCAACCGTTATTACCTATCAATCCTGAACCCCAACGTATTGGCAGAATGGAGGCACAACACAAAATCGAAAGGATGGCTACTCAACAGGAACAGGCGAGATCAGCTGCTCTTGCCGCCGCTCAAGTGCACCAACAAAAATAACCCTGGCCGAGCAATAAATCCTGACGACGAGGACCTAGGTGATGACGAGTTGCTAAACCCTAGGCATGCTGCTGAGATCGCAACACCTGCCAACAGAAGAGATCGTCAAGCTAGGTTTAGGCCTGAACGCCGAGCTATGCAACCAACTTTCGACGATGATGATGATGATCTTAATGGAGCCGGAGCCACAGGAGCCATTATTCCTCCACCATTAGCGCCCGGAGCCAAGTTCAACATCACAAGCACCATGATTTAGTTATTGTAACTCAAGGGATTATTTGGTGGACTAGCAGGCGATGATCCGAATATGCATCTCATCAACTTTATTTCTATATGCAAGTTGTTTGACAATCCTGGTGTTGGTCAGAATGCAATTCGATTACGTCTATTTCCATTGTCTCTGTCTGGGGAGGCAACTCTATGGTTGAACGGGCTGACTCCTGATTCTATTACAAATTGGAGGCAATTGAGAGACGCTTTCCTAGAAAGATTCTTTCCGCCATCCAAAAGAGCACAATTGAGAGATGAAATCAGCAACTTTCGTCAGCTTCCAACTGAAGCCCTTCATGAAACATGGGGGAGGTTCAAGACAAAGCTAATGCGGTGCCCGAACCATCATATGACTAATGTTCACCTAATGGAGATACTATATAGAGCCTTGAATTCAATAACTAAGCTGGAGGATCTTTTATGGACCTCACCTTTGGGCAGGCAAGAAATATGCTAGATCGGATGACGAAGCAAAGTAGAGCTTGGCATACCAGGAATTCTGAGGTAGCAAGCCCCACTTTATCTATTGGCATAACTGCAGACCAAAGGAGAATAGAAGAAGAACGTGATCAAGATATGACGCACATGAAAACACAAGTGGATCTTCTTACAAAGCATCTAATATCAGGGAAGATCGAAAAAGTTAAAGCTGTTGCGTCAAAAGGAAGAGACGAATCTGATTTGGAAGAAGAGGCCAACTACTTGAACAATCAGGGAAGTTTTTGAGGGAATACCCAAGGAAACCAAGGTCGGAACTATTATGATAAATCTAGAAACAAGGACCAAGGTAGTTGGAAGAACAAGAATGAAAAGAGTGGTTTGTACGTTCCCCCTAGAAGACATGACGCCACCACATCTAGTTCTGGAAGTATGGAAGACATGATGGCTAAAATATTGAAAGGAGTGGAAGCAACGAGCGTGGGAGTAACGGAGGTAGTTAATGATTTATCCTCTATGAAACAATTAGTTGATTCTCATTCTACTTCAATCAAGCAAATAGAGCAGCAATTGAGCCAACTTTCAGCAGCACTCAATCAGAGAAAGGCTGGCACTTTACCTAGCGACACTGTGCAAAACCCAAGGAATGATGGGTCATGCATGGCCATTACTACCCGAAGTGGTAAGGTGCTGGAAACTTTAGCAAAAGGCAAGCAAGTGGTTGACGAAGTAGTGGACATTGATGATAAGGCGAAAGGGGAAGATGCCGCAGCAGCTGATCCTGACGTCCATAATGTCACCCCTCACGATTTGCAACCTGAAAAAGCTAAAAATGGAAGCAAGAAGAGAAGAAAACCGTGGAGAGAAAAATTCCATACCCACCACCACCTTTCCCTCAAAGATTGAAGAAGGTGGCGGATGACACAAAGTTCAGCAAATTCATGACTATGTTAAAGCAGCTGACCATTAATATTCCATTGGTGGAGGCACTTGAACAAATGCCTGGGTATGCAAAATTTATGAAGGATCTTTTGAAAAAGAAGCGGGAAGCAAGTTATGAGTTGAAAGATGATGTTCATCACTGCAGCGCAATTACTACCCGATCAATAGTTCAGAAGAAAGCTGACCCCGGTGCTTTCACTATTCCTTGCACCGTTGGATCTTTAAATTTTGCCAAAGCATTATGTGATTTAGGAGCCAGCATAAATTTGATGCCACTACCTATCTATAAAAAGTTGGGGTTGGGTGATCCTACTCCAACCAATATGAGGCTCGTAATGGCGGATAGGTCGGTAAAACGACCTGTTGGTATTCTATGTGATGTATTGGTTAAGGTTTCTTTATTCATCTTTCCGGCAGACTTTGTTATTTTGGACTGTGAGGCAGATTCAGAAGTTTCCATAATCTTGGGGTGCCCTTTCCTTGCTACAGGAAGTGTGCTTATTGATTTGAGAGCTAATGAGCTTTCATTCCGAATAAATGACGAAGTAGTTCGCTTTGATGTTTGCAAATCAATGAAGCAACCCAAAGAGCTGAATGTATTCTCAGTGGCTGATGTTTACTTTGATGATGAGAAAGAATTACTTGAAGAGGAGCAGCTGATTGATGACCCATTGGTGACTTTGCTTATGAATGGTGAGAGTAAGGATGCTGAAAATTGTGAAGAAGCTATTTGTGCTCTATCAGGATTAGGGACATATCGCCATGCTCCCAAGAAGCTGGACCTTGATCTCAAAAATCGACCGACACCACCTGCTAAGCCATCTATTGAAGAGCCACCCACGTTAGAATTGAAGGAGCTGCCTAGTCATTTAAAGTATGCATTCTTAGGAAGCGGAAACACACTTCCAGTCATTGTGGCAGCAGATTTGGGTGAGCAACAAGTTGCAGCTCTCATTACTATTCTAAGGAAGTATATTAGAGCCATTGGATGGACCATTGCGGATATTATTGGTATTCCACCTGGGATTTGTACACACAAGATTCAGCTTGAAGAGAATTGCACACCCACCATTGAGCATCAAAGGCGTCTAAACCCACCTATGCAAGAAGTGGTGAAGAAAGAAATCATCAAGTGGTTAGACGCAGGAGTTGTGTATCCAATCTCTGATAGTACATGGGTAAGTCTGGTACAATGTGTTCCCAAGAAAGGAGGCATGACGGTGGTCGCGAATGAAAAGAATGAGCTTATTCCACTTAGACCCGTCACCGGATGGAGAGTATGCATGGACTACCGAAAGCTGAATTCATGGACACTTAAAGATCATTTTCCAATGCCATTTATGGACCAAATGCTAGATCGATTAGCGGGGAAAGGATGGTTTTGTTTCCTAGATGGTTATTCAGGCTATAATCAGATTTGTATTGCCCCCAAAGACTAAGAGAAGACAACGTTCACATGCCTATATGGTACGTTTTCCTTTAAACGTATGCCATTCGGGCTATGTAACGCACCAGCCACCTTTCTGCGATGTATGATGTCCATTTTTTCTGATATGGTTGAAGACACTTTGGAGGTATTTATGGACGATTTTTCAGTTGTTGGTGAGTCTTTTGAAGCGTGCTTGACAAACCTAAGCATGACATTGGAAAGATGTGTAGAATTCAACTTAGTACTGAATTGGGAGAAGTGTCACTTTATGGTAAAAAAAGGTATCGTTCTTGGGCATAAAATCTCCGAAAGGGGAATTGAGGTTGATCGAGCGAAAATTGAAATCATTGAGAAGCTACCACCTCCAATTTCTGTGAAAGGAGTTCGTAGTTTTCTCAGTCATGCAGGTTTCTATGTCTCAAAATGGGTTAAAGCTGTAGCGTTGGCCGACAATGAAGGCAAGCGTGTCATAGCATTCTTGAAGAGGAATATTTTCTCTCACTTTAGAGTACCACGTACTATTATAAGCGATGGAGGATCTCACTTCTGCAACAAGCTATTCAAATCCGTGTTGGTAAAATATGGTGTCAAGCAACATAAGGTAGCCACGCCTTATCACCCATAAACTAGTGGCCAGGTAGAGGTTTCCAATCGGGAGATCAAGCAAATCCTTGCGAAGACGGTAAATGCTAATAGGAAAGATTGGTCTCGGAAGTTGGACGATGCACTATGAATATAGGACTGCATTCAAAACACCAATTGGCATGTCCCCTTATCAACTAGTTTATGGGAAGGCTTGTCACTTACCCATTGAGCTTGAGCATAAGGCATTGTGGGCATTAAAGCTTTTGAATGTGAATTGGGATGATGCAATGAATCTGAGAGTGGAGCAGCTGAACGAGATGGACAAATTCCGTCTCCATGCATATGAAAGGTCAGACCTATACAAGGAGCGGATGAAAAAGTATCATGATCAGCAGATTGTTCGACAAAACTTTCAAAAGGATGATATGGTGCTTCTCTTCAACTCCAGATTGAAGCTATTCCCAGGTAAGTTAAAGTCCAAGTGGTCTGGTCCATACAAAGTTATCCAAGTTTACTCGTCTGGAGTAGTTGAGTTGGAAGACAATAATGGTGTTGTCTTCAAAGTGAATGGCCAACAAGTTAAACCCTATATCGGTCCTCTTGACTCGATAAACTATATGGCCATCACTTATCTCGACAAAGTCTAAGTACTCGAGGTAACTATGTCGCGCCGCGACAATAAATAAGGCGCTAGATGGGAGGCAACCCATCGTTTATCATTTTGCATTTTTTGTCTTTTGCTTTTAATAAAATAAAAATCCAAAAAGAAGAGTCGTGCCACGACCAAAACTAAGGCTCTTGATGGAAGGCAACCCATCGTTCTAATCGTTTTTATTGGTTTTGAGCAAATGTAGGTGCAAGAGGTATAAAATGAGGAGATCGGTTGCAAATTACGATTTGGACGTATTGCATGTTAAAGGTGGTAAGTTAGGAATGAAGATGCAAAAGGCTAAGGATTGACCATTGCTCATGAAAATATAGGCATCGAACAAGGCTAGGCCTAGGTAAAACTAGGCCACGAACAAGGCAAGGCCCATACTATAGCCTAAGGCCTCGGAATCTAGTGTGCCATAGCATAGAGGCCGCCCATGCTCAAGTATGCCATAGCATAGGCGCCGCCTATGCTAAAGCCTTTTGTCTCTGAATCTCATATGCAAAGTGAAAGGCACCGCCTATGTTCACCAAATGCTAAGCTAAAGGCGCCGCCTATGCTAGACAAGGCTTTGCAAAAGGCACCGCCTATGCCAAGCATAGGCAAAGCTAAAGGCGCCGCCTATAGTCACTTTTTGTCTCCAAATCCGATTTTAAATGGGTCAAAACCCGACCTAACTTGGTTCTATAAATAGTAGACTTAGTCTTAAAGCACAAACACATTGAAAACCTAACTTAGGCGCCGCCCATAGCATCCAAATCCTCTCAAAAAATTTTCTTTTGCTCTATTTCTTCACAAGAACATCTCCAAAGGCTTCAATCACGTAAGTACTCTTTTGTTCCTCATTTATTTTTCGTAAGTAATACGTTACAACGTTTATTGTGAATTTCTGAATCTTGAAGAAGTATTGGTGATGTGAATGTGTTTGAATTGTTGATACACAACCAAGTGAGTGAACATATACGTTAGGATAATCTTAACTTGTTTCCGACTTGAATTTGATTTTGATGCATTGTTATACTACTTGCGTAATTGCTATAGTCATTAACATTGCATAGTCTTGTCACTTGAATACTTACATGTTGGAATGACTTGTTCATCGGAATGAGACTTATAGTGGCCTACCGACATAGGAGGTTGAGATTATTAATAGATACTGTACCTTCATGTAATCCCTATGTAGTAGTCTTGCTATATCCATCATGAAAGTATTGCAAAGATTACAAGAAGTGTGACATCTCTGATTTTATTGTTGGAATATAGCACCTAAAACGTATGTCGATGAAGTCTAAGTAATCGACCACTTTCACTTCCCTAATTTGTATCAACAAACTAAGTGTGGGGTGGTACCCCTATTGCTTGTGTATAAATTGTATCCATTGAGATGATGCTAACATGAACACTGTGTTAAGTCTCAGGTACAATGGCACCCAAAGCAAGACAAGGCAAAGATAAGGCTGCCACTTCCCAAAAAGGCAAGAAAAGAGGCCGCAAAGAGCAAGGAGAATCATCCTCAATGCAATTACCACGCTGCATATTTGGAATAAAATGGGTTCTTAAGGATGAAGCGAAGGAATGGTATAGGAACAACAAGGAAAGAAAATATGTTCATGTGGACTTGATAAATAAGGAAATACTAGCGAAGAAGGAGCCACGTATGTTGGCAAATATCATGGCTTCACATCTTTATTTCATCTTCCGAGAGATGGGAGAATGCAATCTCGATTTGACAAGAGAATGTTATGCCAACTAGTCGCCGAAAACCACAGGTAGCGAAGTCAAGATTCGTGGCCAAGTTTTACAACTCAATGCGGATTTCTTCAACTCTTTTTTTGGCTTGCCTTCAGTCGATCCATCAACATTCAGAGAGCTATACAGTAGACCTCCATATAGAGCAATTCGACACACACTTTGTGGAAGTAGATCCATGGCTAGGTGGAGCTGACATAAAGACACCGGACGACACAACACCTTCCCATATGCTCCTTTGAATAGGAAAGCAAGGATATGGTTGCGCATTGTCAACTCTTGCCTCATTCCAGGGGCGCAGTACACGAAGATAACATGATATAGAGTGTGCTTGGTGTACGCATTGATGACGAATGTCCCTATCAACGTTGGGGCAATTATTCGATCTACAATGCGGAAAGCTAGGCTACACAAGAGGTCCCACTTCCGCTTTGGCAACTTGTTGACTGCAATACTAAAGAAGGAAGACATCGAAGAGGAACCGACTGATCATAAACTCCCACACAATCCAAAGAAGGTTGACCTCACAAAGGTAAAAGATGCTGAAACCACACATGGCTTCAACCTTACTACGGCAGAGAGACATGCTCGGGATGAGAGTTTCTTTCTCCATCTTTATGGCATGACTCGGTTCACAATGATGAGTAGTGGACGTGTTCCAACTGCTGCAGAGCTCCAACAGCTGGATCATGACTATCCAATGAATGTGCATGCAAGGGAAATGTGTGGAGTAGGTACATACTTTGAGGAACCTCTTGATGACGATGTGCCGATCGATGATGAGCGGCGAATGCCAGAATCCGACGTGGAAGAGAATTCTGATGACGACGACTCCTATGATGATTCCGACGAAGGGGGTATGACCCCCGACATAGAGGAGGAGTCCGACTGACCAGGTTCTTCGTATTTATTTTCCACTAAGGGCAGTGTCCTGTCTAAGTGTGGGGTGGTGGTATTTGCATGCTATACTCCTTTATCTGCATTTGCATTTATTTATGTTTGTTTGTTTTAGTTTTTTTTCATTTTTCGTTTTTTTAGTAGTTAAATTTTTTTTACTTAGCTTCGCATGAAATTATTCTAATAGGCAGCATGAGATTATAACAAGAGTTTGTGCTAAAATCATGACTATTGAGACGTTTAGGCTCTAATTGTGACTTACTATGTGATATTGTGTGGTTCCATTCCTTCATCTGTTGGGTTGAGAGTCTATACTACTCCCAATAAAGTCGACCATGTGCCTTGTATGTGTGAGATAATAGTATATTCTGTGCTTGTGGATGATGCTAGAACTTGCCTGGTATGTATGTAAAGCGAAAATAAAGAGTGCAAGTTTAGGAGATGATTTAGGCATTTCTTTGGCAACCCGTAATTGTTTACCTTCATTCTAACCTACCCATGGACATCATCCTAGTTAACCCCTTTTGAGCCTTTAGCCTATTTTCTTTAACAACCTCATATGTAAGCCTAATCCATTTTTTTCAAGACCATAATTTGATCCAAATTCCTAAGTGCTTTAAAGTGTAAAGTCATGTGACAAAATAAGAGGAAATTGGGTGAGTATGATGCTTTAGAATGTAATGGTGCTTGAATTTGTTATGAAAAAGAATTGCTATCATAAGAGGTATGTTATGAAGAGAAAAAGGAAAGGAAAACTAAAAAGTTAGTTACGTTCAAAATTGAAAAACAAAAGAGGAGAAAAAGGGTGGTAGAATAAAAGAACATAGAAAGGTTGTTTGAAAGAAAAGTGTTAATGATACAATGTGATGTATTAAAGTGCTTAGGAACATAGTCACTATTTCTGGCCAAAATAGTCCTACCCGTCCCTTAGCCTACATTACAACCATCAAAAGACCTATTTGATCCTAAGCTTAGTATTCTGACATTTAGTGGAGCATTACACTAAGGGAAAGCCTATGGTCATCAGTTGCTGCATATGAATGCGTTGTGAGAGCGAGAGCAAGGATACTTTTATACCCATGTTTGAAATATATGCTATACTTGTGAGTGATTATGGGTAATATATAGTAAGACACACATGGTTGATGAGTTTTGGGTAGTTGTGTATGATTCTTTATGCCTTAACTTTTGAATATGAGTTGACCACCATCACGAGTCTATGTTGGAGGTTAAATTGTTTCTATTAATGATCGAAAAACTACTCTTTGTCGATAATTGTTGTGCTTGCCTTGACGAATATTTTGTGTTGTTGCTGTGAAACCCTAAGTTGATGTTTAGAGGGACATAATATTTTGTTCGAGGACGAACAAAGCTTCAAGTGTGGGGTGTTGATGATAGGCGAATTTACACGCCTATAGTGCTATATTTCACCCATATTTTAGCAATGTTTTGAGAACAAATTATATATTTCATGCAATTTTAGTCCTTTTTCATGTAAGTGAGCTAACGAACATGATTAGCAAAGTTTCAGGTATAAATGATGTAGAATTCAGCATTTTATGGATAAGTTGACGCCAAAGAAAGATTCACGAAGGGAGAAAAGCTAGTCTTGGACGCCAAGGACCAAAAGTGGCGCATGGAAAATCTGTCCCGGGCTAAAACAACATTTCTGAAGACTTTGGGGACTAGCAGTAACTTATTAGGATTAGGATAATGATACATTAACCTAATAGGATTGGGTTAAGTAATTTATTAGCTTAGTAGGAATAGGATATGGGTGTTATAAATACCCTATCTTGCTAGAGATTTTAAGACATCTTTCTATTCTACAATCAATTCTTCTTCCATCAATTACAATACATTCTACTTCTAATTCTTCTTCTATTTATCTATTCAATTCTTAATTTCCGCAACAAGAGAAATGTTACTTTGCTAGGAATTCACGCCTAACGCCTACCACACTATTACTACATGAAATCTTTATTGTGGTATAATAACAATGTCTATTGTGATTTCCTTCGCACTCATGGGTAACTAAACTTCTCTGTTGGGGTTATGAAAGCCATATGAGATACTATCTATTGCTATGAGTTTGTGAGTTCGTGACACGTATGCTGCTTATATCATTATTCTCTTCATCTTAATCTAAATTCTTTGTGGTTGCAAACGCATAGAACAAGCCAGTATAGCATTAACTTGTTCGAAAGAAAAATTATATGTCTGGAAAAGAGATAATATCAAGGTAGTAGGGTCCCATCCCCTATTAAAAAGTTAGTGCCGTAACTGGATTAACCTCTTGGAGAATTTGTACCATTAGATACGCTTTAAGCTCGAAAGAGTTAAAGTGAAATAGTCCTTGTTGAGGTCGAAAGACGCTTGGATTTACCATCGAATACAATTCTCTATAAGCACATGCATGTCTGAATTCCGCACAACTCATAGCCAATAGAGACGTACAACTCATAAGGTGGACATAACCCCAACTCCTCAATTCTCATTGTTTTACAACCTACTAAACATTCTTTCTTTTTACTTTGCTATTTTCAGTTTTTACATTAATACTTTTGTTACACATTACAATTCCCCTTTTTTATGAGACTTGCACTAAAAGTCTAGTAATCTTTGCTTACTTGTTGACCAAGCTATTCCCTGAGGGATCGATACCCAACCCAGTTGGGTTCTATATTTGACTATGACCGCTTTACACTCCTACGAGAGCTGTAGATTGAGCGTTATCAATGCAACATATACATTATCTATTGTGACAAACGAACCATATATTGGAGGAGATGTTTTGATTTCTTCTAACAATTGATTCAATAGTTGTAACAGATGGAGAATTTAGTATATTAGCTATTTTGAATGTGTTAGATAAAAAGTCACGACTCTGCACCTCTTTTTTAATAGTCATCACATGCGTACAGATGAATAAACACTGTCTGGTCTATCGCAATAGATTTACCATCTGTTGCAACATATGGATTATCTGTTGCGACAGATAGACTATATGTTGGAGGAGATGTTTTGATTTCTTCCAACAGTTGATTCATCAGTTGCAACAGATGGAGATTTTGATTTATCAACTGTTTTCAATGTGTTAAGATAAAAAGGTCACGACTCTTCACACCTCTTTTTTAATAGTCATCACATGCATGCAGATGAATTAACAACACTATCTTGATGGGGTAGGAAGAATAAGGTGCGTGCAATCGATCCTCTTTCAGGCGTGAGAGTTATGTATTATTGATCAGGCTACCATGACAGACACACATAAAGTGCAATAATTTTGTGAATGTAGTTTTTTATCGATTAGACACTGATCCTTCAAACAAGATCCTACATTGTACAATTTAGTTTGATAGGTGTGAACTGATAAGGCCGAAGGATTCCAAGACGGTGGTGTCGATACCCTATTACAATTTAATGACGATCTATGCTCATATTTTTATGTCAAGTTTGGGGAAGGTTTTGGGTTTTTGGCGGTAGTGTAAATATCCAATAGTGATTGGACTGATTTAAATGGTGCAATGGACTTCTTGAAAGGCCTTCGAAGCCTCGCACTGCAGTAAACAACGATGGAACAATAAAAATTCCCCTGGTCCAAATTTATATGGATAGATTACTGGAGAAGAACTTTATACAGCAGAAGGTTCTTAGAAGAATATTTGTGTGGGAAGAGAGAGGTGCAGAAGGCCAAATATCATCTCAAACCTCATTTAAGAGGAAAAATAGGGAAACAAGTAAGGAAATTCTAGCGAATCTGGCCAATAAAATTGACATAAGAAATAAAAAAACTGGATGAACTTCAAATATAAAAGTGTATCGAAATATAAAAATCCGCTAGTCGTTGAAGAAAAAGAAGAATGGTCAACAGGACTGGAGCTAGACGCTTTACTCGAGAATGCAACTAGCGAGCGTGGCCTGAATGAAGACTCTCACAAAGTGAAGGACCAGAACTCTAAGGAAGAATCTTCGTGAGCACAGAAAATTGGTACGATTGTTGGTCAGAATTAAAACATGAACCAACAACTCCTAAATTAAAAATAAAGAAAGCTAAGGCATCAATTTTGAAGTCTAACTTACATGCCATGCATTCTGTTTGTGGCTATGATTAGGTCAATGGTAGTAGAAACAAAAAAGTCTGAAGTTAGGCAGAAATCCCATACCTTGTTGTTTCCACTACCTTTGACCTAACGAGAGCCATAAATAGGAGGCATGGGATGCAAGTTTAACTTGAGAAATTGCCACCTTATCTTGATCCCATATTTTTAATTCAGGAGTAGGTGGTTTAGGTTTCAATTATGAATGACAATCTTACCACCTTCCGTTCTCATGAAGATGCTTCCTTAGAGTTCTAGTCCTGCATTTTGTGGGTCTTCATTGAGGCCACGTTCGCTAGTTGCAGTCTCTAGTAAAGTGACCATCTCCAATCCTCTTGACCATTCTTCTTTTTCTTCAAGGACTGATGGATTTTTATTTTTGGATACACTTTCACATTCACAGCTCATCCATTTTTTACATTTTTCATATCAATTTCATCAGCCAATTTCACTATACTTTCCTTCCCACCCTGTATTTTCTCTTAAACAAGGTCTGAGATGATATATGGCCTTCTCAACCTCCCCCTTCCCACACAGGTATTCTCCCAAGCACCTACTATTGTATAATAGTCTCCTCCAGTAACCCATCCATATAAATTTGGACCAGGGGAATTTCTATTAGTTCTATCATTGTTTGTTGTAGTGCGAGGCTTCGAAGGCCTTACAAGAAGTCCATTGAGCCATTAAAACTGGTCCAATCACTATTGGATATTTACACTACCTCTAAAAACATGAACCCTTCCCCAAACTTGACACAAAAACATAAGCATAAACTATCATTAAATTATAATAGGGTATCGATACCACCTACTTGGTCCCTCAGCCTTACCAGTTCAAACCTAACAATCTTAACTGTAAAATGCCATATCTTATTTGAAGTATTAACACCTAGGTAAAGAATAAACATTCACAAATTTATTGTACTGGATGTGTGTTTTCACGATTGATTGATAAGTAATACATACCCCCCACATATGAAGTGGTTCCATCTGCAAGCAGCTTTTTACAAATTCATTGTACTGGATGTGTGTTTTCACGATAGATTGATCAGTAATACATACCCTCCACATATAAAGTGGTTTCATCTACAAGCATCTTATTCCTCCAAAGCCATCTTTACTCTAGCCTTTAATAATGGTTGGGAAAATATGGATCCAGTTTAACTTCCTTTTATCTATAAAAAAGAGAAATACATTTGATGTCAAACAAGAGGAGAAAAAAAGAACATTAAAAAAAGGTAACACAAAATTAAGTGAAACAACAGATTACCAATCTGATGCAATAGATTACACATCTATTCAATCCATGAGGTATTTTGCAACAGATGGATGACATGTTGTAATAGATAGTTCATCTGTTGGAATAAATCAAACCAACCTTGCTATTGGTTTGATTTCTTCAAACAGTTGCTCCGTCTGTTCCAATCGCTGATTCATCAAACTATATTGACAATAAGGCTTTTTAAGTTCTCCTAACAGATGACTTTTTTGCATATTTTAATAAAAACAATGGTTCGTTCATTCAAGACTTAAAAGTCACCTTTCCTTTAATTTTCTCAATCAATAGAAAACTGGTAATAGTTAAATCATTAATAGAAACAAATGTAAATATCTAATTTAAATGACATACAAAGAAGAAGACGAGATGTAAAGAGCAATAGTGAACCATACCTGCAATATAAAAAAACCAAAGGGATCAGAACATCTAGTTCAGTCGATAAAAGATATTGATCGGTTGAGATTAAAAGGATCCTCATCTGAAAGAAGAGAAAAAAGGGAAAGAAAGAGAATTGAGAATAAAGAAAAGTGATAGAAGAGTTGAGTCTTACTTTATGGCTGAAGGAGAGAGTATTCTTTTAGATATAGGTTTTAAATATTCATTAATAAATTTTGAGGGGTACGAGGAGATGGTGACATTGAAAAGACCAGATAAGACTACTCACTTAGAAGATTTTTGAGTTATCCAAGTAATATTTTTTACTGCTTTAGTATTTTAACTTTTTTTATCTTAGACAAAAAATACCTAAATTTCTTTTAAAAAAGGGTCTTAAAACATCTAGGTGGAACAAATAACAATTTCTATTTGAAAATTTCCAAAGCTCAATCATCTGTCGCAACAGATGCAACACCTGTTTGAAAATTTATAGCAGATGCATAATATATTGCAATAGATGACTTAATTTGTTTAATTAAATCCAACAAAAAAAACATCTACTGCAACAGGTTGAACATTTGTTTTTACACAATTTCAATTGATTTCATATGTTAGAATAACACCTTATTGATTAATATAGGACCAGAGGTAAGTTCTCATAGGGTCAACTACAACTTCAATTGAGTCTTTTGGCAATTGCATAATGAGACGGTATTGCGTTTCTCTTGACCAGAGTCATCGATCGATCACTCTGAGCTGAACCGATTCTTACTACCTCATATGTTCAACTAATACCTTAATTGATTAATCTAGGACTAGGGGTGAGTTCTTATAGGGTCATCTACAACAGATAGTAGTGCCTATTTGATAATTTATAATATATGGGTAATCTGTTATGATATATGACTTAATCTATTTGATAATTTACAATAGATGGGTAATCTATCGCAACAGATGACTTAATCTGTTTGACAATTTACAACAGATGAATAATCTGTTGCAAAAAATAACTTAATCTATTTGATAACTTACAACAGATGGTTAATCTATTGCAACAGGTTGAACATTTATTTTTATACAATTTCAATTGATTTCACATGTTAGACTAATACCTTAATTTATTAATCTAGGACCAGGGGTGAGTTCTCATAGGGTCAACTACAATTTTAATTGAGTCTTTTGGCAATTAAATAATGAGACGGTATTGCATTTCTCCCAACCAGAGTCGTCGATTACTCTGAGCTGAATTAATTCTTATTGCCTCATATGTTAGACTAATACCTTAACTGATTAATCTAGGACCAAGGGTGAGTTCTCATAGGGTCAACTACAACTTTAATTGAGTTTTTTGGTAATTGTATGATAAGACGGTATTATGTTTCTCCCGACTAGATTCGTTGATCGATCACTCTGAGCTGAACCAATTCTCACTACCTCATATATTCAACTAATACCTTGTTTGCTTAATCTAGGACTGGGGGTGAGTTCTCATAGGTTCAACTACAATAGATGACAACACTTATTTGATAATTTCCAACAGATGGGTAATTTGTTATGACATGTGGCAATCCATTTGATAATTTACAATAGATAGGTAATTTGTTACAATAGATTACCTATTTTTTTGATAATTTACAATAGATGAGTAATCTGTTGCAATAAATGACTTAATCTGTTTGATGACTTACAACAGATGGTTAATTTGTTGCAACAAATTAAACATTTATTTTTATACAATTGCAATTGATTTCATATGTTAGACTAATACCTTAATTGATTAATCTAGAACCAGGGGTGAGTTCTCATAGGGTCAACTACAACTTTAATTGAGTCTTTTAGTAATTGAATGATGAGATGGTATTACGTTCCTCCTGACCAGACTCACCGATCAATCACTCTGAGCTGAACCAATTCTTTTTACCTCATATATTAGGCTAATACCTTAATTAATTAATCTAGTACCAGGGGTGGGTTCTCATAGGGTCAACTATAACTTCATTTGAGTCTTTTGGAAATTGCATGATGAGACAGTATTACGTTCCCCCGACCAGAGTCGTTAATCCATCACTCTGAGATGAACTGATTCTTACTACCTCATATGTTAAACTAATACCTTGATTGATTAATCTAAGACTAGGGGTGAGTTATTATAGGGTCAATTACAACAGATGGTAGTAGATGGGTAATTTCTTGCGATATATGATAATCCATTTGATAATTTACAATAGATGGGTAATCTGTCACAACAGATGACTTAATCTGTTTGATAATTTATAACAGATAAGTAATCTGTTGCAACAAATAACTTTATCTGTTTGATAACTTACAACACATGGTTAATCTGTTACAATAGGTTGAACATTTGTTTTTATACAATTTTAATTGTTTCATATGTTAGACTAATACCTTAATTGATTAATATAGGACTAGGGGTGAGTTCTTATAGGGTCAACTATAACTTCAATTGAGTCTTTTGGTAATTGAATGATGAGATAGTATTGCATTCCTCCCGACCAGAGTCGTCGATCAATCACTCTGAGCTGAACCAATTTTTATTACCTCATATGTTAGACTAATACCTTAATTTATTACTCTAGGACCAGGGGTGAGTTCTCATAGGGTCAACTATAACTTTAATTGAGTCTTTCAGAAATTATATGATGAGACGGTATTGTATTTCCCTAACTAGAGTCATCATTCGATTACTCTGAGCTGAACCAATTCTTACTACCTCATATGTTAGATTAATACCTTAATTGGTTAATCTAGGACTAGGGGTGATTTCTCATAGGGTCAACTACAACAGATGGTGGCGCCTACGTAACACCTTAGATTCTGAACCCTGGCTACTACACCGTGCTTATAATCCTGAAGGACTATAAGCTAACCCTTTTCTGGTACCTGTTGCAATAATTGATTAATATACTATTAAAATATAAAAAACTGGCAAAAAACTTTCCATAAGGTTCAAACTAAAATACAACTGTATAAAATATATCAATACCAAAACTAAAACAATTGTCTAAACTTCTAGTCTGAAAGCCTCTAAACTTTCTGAACTTGGAGTTAATAGGACAATTCCCCAACTAACTCCATCTACTGAAATACTGAATCTAATGTAATACTGAAATAAGGAACATCCTCAAATGATGAGGACTCATTGCTAAGTCTACTGCTGCTGGATGAGTCTGAATTGCTAAGTATGCTCTAAAACTTATGCTTCTGAACCTATGGTATAAGACACTATAGCACAAGAGAAAAGTATGTGTCAGTACATGAGAATGTACTGGTACGCTAGATGAGGTAAAGCTAAATGCAAGGGTTCGTATGCATGAACATTACTGACTAAATACACAAGTATGCTGAATAAGGATACATGCATGAATGCATAAACTATAGCTGAAATCGTAGTAACACTGATTACTGAGTTTACTAATACTGAGATACTGAATAACTGGGTCTACTGATAACTAATATCTGAGGTTACTGATACTGCTTGATTATATTTGTGATCAAGCCTATCTAGCGGGTGATCTTTGAATCTGTTGGTATTAATACTAATTGACTTCATCTAAAATCAGGCCTATCTAGCAGGTGATCCCTGAATCTACTAATAGTGAATATGATTGGTAGAATGAGAGATCAAGCCTATCTAACGGGTGATCTCTGGATCTTTAGAACTATCTAAGTTCTTTACTGAGCTGAGTGACTATATCTGATAGTACTAATTTTTGTAATACTAATTTGAGTTCTATTACTGATACTGAATCTAAAACTGAGACTGCGGGAGGAAGTCATCTAACCGACATGCCCTGAATCTAAACTAGTATGGTCCAACTTGTAACCCTAGATGGAAGGGTGTCAGTATCATGCCATGGGTAAAGACACTTCTATGGTCAAGTCTGTCTAACGGGTAACCCTAAACTGAAAGTCAAGCCTAATCTAATGGGTGACTCCTTGGAGGTAGCCAAGCCTTAGTCTAACGGGTGACTTCTCATCATCCACTAGCTACGCAGTTCTGGAGTACAAGGACTGCTACTAATGACTCTGCCTAACTAATAGGAAAGTCATCATCCCTGCTATCGCTCGGTGCTGAATCCTACTCCCAACTGAATAGACTCTGAACTGATTCTTAGACTTAACTAGATTGAACTGAATTGGTTACTGATCATACTGATTAACTGAACTAGACTGAGTTTTTTGAGTTCCATTGACTGATAGAATACAATTGAATTCTGTTAACTAACTAAATATTATTATGTTCTAAACTGAATATTTGAATATTACTGAGGTTTGGACTAAATACTGAACTAGACTTGGAATGATACTGAGCTTACTGAATTTTTCTAAGTCATGTGACTGACTGAGTTGTACTAATCGTGACATGACTAAGAGTACTATAACTAACACTGGCTCTAGGCACACAACTAAATTGTCTGCCAGTTTTCTGCATTTTTTATAGTATATTAATCAATTATTGCAGCAGGTACCAAAAAAGGTTAGATTATGGTCCTTCAGGATTATGATCACCGTGTAGCATCCGGGGTTCAGAATCTGAGGTATTACAAAATTGGTATCAGAGCCTAAGGTTCAACAGTGTCCTAGGAAGTCCGAAAGCCGCATCTAGTAGAGTCTTATGCATGGGTGTGTTACACGCCACACTTATGGACAGGAGGCTATGAGATGTTTTAGGAAAAGTTTCCCTTCTTTCAGTATTCATGTCATGTGAGTGAGCATGAGCTCAAGTTAAACTCTCAGTCTAATCCACTTTTTTTTTTCATTTACAAAATATGACTCCTCGCAGAGATAATGCCCATAGAAATGATAACTAGTTACCTCAGCCAGTAGATTCTTTGAATGACAATGTGTTATATACGGAGTTTCGGGTAGCTTCTCAGGCACTAGCCCAGGCTGTGACAACTAATGTTCAGTGTAACCACCAGGCTGCTGCCCTACCTCAACAAGATGGGGATTTAGCTGCAACCCGCCAGAATTCTTTGGGTCAATAGCAGGTGAGGACCCCCAGCTTTATCTTGATGAGGTAAAGAAGATCGCCCAAGTTATGTATGTTTCTGAAGAAGAGAGTGTAGAGTTGGCATCCTATAGGTTGAAGGATGTTGCTCATGATTGGGTAGTGATGTGGAAGAAGAGTAGAGGGGAGAATGCTACTCCCATGACTTGACAGGTATTTCAAGATGCGTTCTTAGATAAGTTTTTCCCACTTGAAATGAGGGAGCCTAAGACAGAAGTGTTCATGAACTTGAGATAGGGCTCTATGACAGTGAAGGAGAATTGCCTCAAGTTCAACCAGTTGTCTAAGTATGCCCCTGAGCAGATGGCTGACCCTAGAGCAAGCATGAGTAAGTTTATGACCGATGTGTCTGGGTTGGTGGTTAAGGAGTGTAGGAATGCTATGCTCAATAGAGACATGGATCTTTCTAGATTGATGATGCACACTTAGAAGATTGAGGCAGAGAAAGCTAAGGAAAGAGACAAGGTAAGTAAGAAAGCCAGAACAGGTAGTTTTAGTTTTTTTTAGCTAGGGTCACAAGGTGGTAACCGTTCTCAGCATAGTTAGAAGTTTTCAGTCCCAGCTCTATTTTCAGCTAGTGCACCAGTACCAAAGTTCCAGAATAATAGTCATGATGGGGCACCAGGCTCCAAAACCCAGTGTAGTATGAGAAGTGAGCATACCTATCTCCTTATGAAGAGTATGGTAAGAATCACCTAGGTGCATGTAGAGAAGGCAGCGAGGTATGTTTTGGATGTGGTAAGCCAGGCCAAAGGTTGCGGGAGTGTAGAATAAAGGCTCAGAGGGGTAGATATTTACGTCAGTAGGGTGCCACTTCCAGTACCACTAGTGGTCAGCGTCATAATAGATTCTATGCACTCCAGACTCGTCATGATTAGGAAAGTTTCCCTAACATAGATTCGGGTATGTTATGAGTCTTTCATCTTTATGATATTTTTTGTTAGATCCTTTGCTCCCATTTATGCTTAAATTTTTAGCATGAATCAGTAAGTAAAGCCAGTAATTCAGTTTAGCAGTCAAGCGGTCAAATTCGTATGGTTTATTTCCCCATCTTTCCATCTAGTCATATTATTAAGAATCTCAAGAATGTAACTATTCCCATATAGAGCATCCTAGTATTTATAAGTTCAGCTCAGTTCGTGAATCATGCATTAGTTTTAGATCCCAGATGTTCAGCACGATCCAGTTTGTAGGAGCCTTGTGCATCACCTCCAATTTCCCTAGTATCTCAATAAAGTAGGTGTTCGTAGAGGGACATAGTGTCCCAAGGGGGAGATACCCCATATTTCCCCGATTCTTTCATGTCCTTAAACCCATTCAGTTGCATATTCAGATGTTACTTACAAAGTTAGTATCAATTATCATTGCATATTCAGTCATGCATTCATGAGTCAGTTTAGTCATGTATTCCGTGTATTAGATATGCATGCTCAATATAATAACTCAGTCAAGTATTTATAAGTTCAGTCTATTAGAAATCTCAGCTTAGTCAGTCCTATTTGAGGATGAATGTTCCCAAGAGGGAGATATTGTAAGACCCTGCAAAATTATAAGCTTAACTCAGTCCGTTAAAGCTTAAAAAGAGGTTCCAAACTTAGAATCTCCTATCTAAGTATTCAAACTTAGTGCTATTTTAGCCTTCAAAAGTTTGAATTCTTATTTCATGACCTTTACGTCCATAAACTTTTGATAATTAAGTTAATCCATGATAAGAAAGGTCAATAGAGGTTCCCAAATGAGTTTTGGGTTTTTCGAACCTCATTTAAACCACGTTTGGAATCCCAAAATAGTGGACCAATATAATGTTGGCGCACCGCGTCACCTATCGTGTTGGTCAATATTATTCTAGGGCTGCCAGTCAAAAGTACTGAGGCTTGGCGTGATCATGGTGCGACGCATCGGGTATCGTATCGATGCCATCGATGCGCCGTATCGACCAGCGCGTCGGCACCCAATTTTAGTCATTAAAACAGTCGCGACCCCAGGATTATTTCAGTCTTTTTTCCACCCTTATATAAGCCTAAAACACGAGATTCAACTCTTAATTTACCAAAATACATTGTTTTCTCTCAAAATCCCTCAAGAACAAGCTTAAGGTTTTCAATTAAGGATCCAAATTCATGGGAATTCCACCATTAATCTTCAAGAAGCTTCTAGTTAAGGTATGTTAGATGTTGATTCTTGGGTCCCTTCCACCCAAGAAGTTCAAGAATCATTTTCTAAATTCAAAGATTTGATATTTATGAGTTTTCATGATTTATGTGAATTAAAAATTGAAGTTCATGTGTTGTTGAGTTATTAATTCATGTTCTAGGCTACAAGTGCTAAGGTTTGATCCTAATCTGTGATGATTTATGTGACGTTTATGATAAACCCTTTAAGATGAAAGATTGATTGATGTATCCATGATGATTAGGTGTAGAAATTGGTGTATAACCAAAGCATGCTCTCTATACGTTAGATTAAATGCTTATGTGAAAGAAATAAAGACATTATAGCATGTTGACAAGAAATCCCTAATTGTGTATAAGTTAATTCATGCCAAGTGTATGTTGAAAGGCCTTAGTGAATGAATTATGAGATATTGTATACATCCCTATACATGTGCAAGATTAATACTTCCAAGTGCTTAAAGAGATGCTTCATTGATTGTATTGTGAATGATAGTCCATTGTATTATTATTCAAGAGTTGCCATGTCTTGTATTATGTATGCTATCGAGTCTTGGGGGTATTTAATACTAGATAATTTAGTTGTATGCCTAGAGCCAGTGTCAGTTATAGTACTCTTAGTCATGTCACGATCAGTAGAACTCAGTCAGTTACATGACTTAGGAAAATTCATTAAGCTCAGTATCATTCCAAGTCCAGTTCAGTATTCAGTTTAGACCTCAGTAATATTCAAATATTTAGTTCAGAACGTAATAGCATTCAGTTAGTTAATAGAATTCAGTAGCATTCCGTCAATCAACGGAACTCATCAAACTCAGTCTAGTTCAGTTAATCAGTATGATTAGTAACCAATTTATTTCAATCCAGTATAGTCTAAGAATCAGTTCAGAGTCTATTCAGTTGGGAGTAGGATTCATCACCGAGCGAGGGCATGGATGGCAGTTTCCCCGTTAGTTAGGTAGAGTTATTAGTAGCAGTTCCTGTACTCCAGAACTACGTAGCTAACGCAGGAGGAGGATTCACCCATTAGACTAACGCTTGGCTACCTCCCAGCAGTCACCCATTATATTAGGCTTGACTTCCTATTTAGGATCACCCGTTAGACGCTTGACCATAGAAGTGTCTTTACTCGTGGCACGATACTGACTACCTTCCATCTAGGTTTACAGGTTAGACTCTACTAGTCTAGATTTGAGGCATATCAGTTAGATGACTACCTCCCACAGTCTCAGTTTCAATTTAGTCTCAGTAATAGAACTCAAATCAGTATTACAAAAATCAAGGCTATCAAATACAGTCACTCAGCTCAGTAAAGAACTTAGATAGTTCTAAAGATTTAGATATCACCTATTAGATAGACCTGATCTTACATTCAGTCAGTCATATTCACTATCAGTATATTTAGAGATCACCCTCTAGATAGGCAACTTAGATAAAGTCAATTAGTATTAATACCAATAGATTTAGAGATCACCCGCCAGATAGGCCTGATCTCAGATATAATCAAGCAGTATCAATAACCTCAGATATTAGTTATTAGTAGACCTAGTTATTCAATATCTTAGTATTAGTGAACTTAGTAATCAGTGTTACTACGATTTCAGTTATAGTTTATGCATTCATGCATATATCCTCATTCAACATACTCATGTATTCAGTCAGTATTGTTCATGAATACAAACCTTTGCATTTAGCCTTACCTCATCTAGCGTACCAATACATTTTTACATACTGACGCATACTTTTCTCTTATGCTATAGTGTCTTATACCATAGATTCAGAAGTACGAGCTCCAAAGCATACTTAGTAGTGCAGACTCATCTAGCAGCAGTAGACTTAGCAGTAAGTCCTCATCATTCGAGGAAGTTTTTTATTTCAGTATTGCATTAGATTTAGTAGTTCAGTAGACGGAGTTAGTTGGGGGATTGTCCCATCAACTCCAAGTTCAGACAGTTTAGA
Source organism: Capsicum baccatum var. pendulum (assembly GCA_030864225.1). Classification (NCBI taxonomy): domain Eukaryota; kingdom Viridiplantae; phylum Streptophyta; class Magnoliopsida; order Solanales; family Solanaceae; genus Capsicum; species Capsicum baccatum. The sequence goes on along the minus strand of CM061557.1, from coordinate 168,513,114 downwards.
AACTTTTAGACTAGAAGTTCAGACAGTTGTTTTAGTTTTGGTATTAATATATTTTATACAGTTATATTTTAGTTTGAACCTTATGGCAAGTTTTTTGCCAGTTTTTTGTATTTTTTACAGTATATTGATCAATTATTACAACTGGTACTAGAAAAGGGTTAACTTTTGGTCCTTCAGGATTAATAGCAACGTGTAGCGTCTGGGGTTCAGAATCTAGGGCGTTACAACCTATATGATAATTTACAATAGATGGGTAATCTGTTGCGACATATGACAATCCATTTGATAATGTACAACAGATGGGTAATTTGTCGCAACAGATAACTTAATCTATTTGATAAGTTATAATAAATGAGTAATCTGTTGTAACAAATGACTTAATATATTTGATAAACTTACAACAGATAGTTAATCTGTTGTAACAGGTTGAACATTTATTTTTATACAATTTTAATTAATTTCATATGTTATACTAATACCTTAATTGATTAATCTAGGACCAAGGGTGAGTTCTCAAAGGGTCAACTACAACTTCAATTGAGTCTTTTGGCAATTGCATGATAAGACTGTATTGCGTTCCTTCTGACTAGAGTCATCGATTGATCACTCTAAGCTGAACTAGTTCTTACTACGTCATATGTTAAACTAATACCTTAATTGCTTAATCTAGGACTAGGGGTGAGTTCTCATAGGGTCAACAACAATAGATGGCAATGCCTATTTGATAATTTACAATAGATACGTAATCTGTTATGACATGTGACAATCCATTTGATAATTTACCACAGATAGGTAATCTGTCACAACAGATTACTTAATCTGTTTGACAATTTACATAGATGCGTATCTGATGTAACATGTTGAACATTTATTTTTATACAATTTCAATTGAGTTCATATACTTAAATTAATTAATCTAGGACCTGGGGTAAGTTCATAGGGTCAACTACAACTTCAATTGAGTTTTTTGGTAATTGCATGATGAGAGGGTTAAAACTTATACATATCTCTTATAATTTTTAAAAATAATTAAGATCAATTTGGACAAAATTAATATTTTCAAAACTTGTCATTCTTTTTCAAAATACAAATCAACCCATAGAAATCATTCATATTCGAGAAAAGCGTTTCATTATTTCAAATCTTGAGTTCTGGCTCTTTTTTGTTTCTCACTCAATTATACAGTATAGACAATAACTACTCAACAAATTTCTCTACCCTTCACAATATATCAGTTTTCTTCTCATTTCCTACCACATAGGTGTTATTTTTGACTTTATTCTTATTTTTATCAGTCATTTTCTCTATCTTCATAGGTAACAGAGTTTGATAAAAGTTCTATATTTGTTATTTTTTTCTAATAAATAGGGGATTTCAAGTTAATAATGAAAAAGAAAACTTTTAGTTGTATTATCTTCGAGAATGGGTTTACAATTTTGAGTTTTGATCATAAAATTATAGGAAGAACTTGAGAGAAAACTAGTTTCTATCGCAGTTTTTCATTGACGGTCGTGGTATTGTTGGATGGTATTTGTGGTATTTGTGGTGGTGGTGGTCGTCATCATTGTCATTGTCATCTTGGTGACACTGGTGGTGGCTGTTGCTAGAATTGGTTGGTGGTGTTTGTGGTGGCATTAGTTGGTGGTGGTTGTGGTGGTTGTCGATGGTGTCGGTATTCGTGGTATTTATGGCATTGGTTGGTGGTGTTTGTAGTGGTGATGGATGTTGGTGTGTCGGTATTGGTGGTGTTTGTAATGTATTTTTTTTAAATTTATACATACATCAATTGTAATGTAATTTTTGTTTTTATTGTTGTTTGTAGGTAAAACATGTCTCCCAAAAGAAAAGAAAGTAAAAGTGGATCAACTTTGACCACCCAACAAAAATCTATAGTACAAAGGGATTCAAAAGAGCTTCCTGAACAATCTCAGTCAAGGAAAAGTGAAGCTGAGGAAAGATATGAAAACAACATTGAGAGAGGTGGACAAGGTTCTGTAGATGGTGATGAAGAAAATAAAAGTGATAAAGAGGAGGAATTAGAGAGTGAAAAAGAGAAAGAGAAAGAGAAGGATCATCAACATGATGATAATGGATCACCAATGGGGTGTGAATTAATGTTGACATCCCAGTATGATCCTTTTAAAACTTTTAGTATTGACAAGTTTTAAGTTGCGATGCCGATAAATGACCCAAAAGCTGAAGAAGAATTAACTGGTGAAATTGTACTTAAATGTCAGATGGGAAGTAAATGTATTTATTTTAGGAAAATTATGAAGGACAAAAACATAGATGAACTTTTTAAGAAGAGCTACTTTGGATGCTTTCTTGAGCTGCTTGAGTCCCCTGCCTGTTTTCATATGAGGATGGTACATGTTCTTCTCAAGCACAGGATCAAGTACATAGGAGATGATGAAGATTTTAAGGAGGGGCAAAAGATGGCTAAAATCTGGATCAACTACTGTGGCATTCCGGTTTGTTTTGGCTTGCAAGAGTTTGCCATAGTGACGGGCTTGAGATGCCATCATCCAGAAAAACCATCTATAGCTAAGGGATCACCCCGTAAAAGATCCAAGGCAAGAAAATGCAAGGAAAATAATAGATGGGTTGTTTGACATTGCTCGACGTGGCTACAAAGCATCGGATTTGTTGACAGATCTCATGGATAAAACCAGACCAAAGCAGTTCAGGGAGCAATTGTGCTTAGTTTGGTTTTCCCATTTGGTTAAATTGGCAAGAGACGTCAACAAGGTCATAAAAGATGATTTGTTGGCGCGTGCTGAGGATTTTGATAAATTCAACAATTATCCCTGAGGATATGACAACTTTTACTTATTGTATAATATTTACTGACAAAGCTATCCTTAGGGACGACCACATTATATGGCTTTACTTGGGCTTTCATGGTAAAATTAATCACTATTTTTACTCATCCATTAATTTATATCGAATATAGTTATTATGACTTTTTTTTGCTTGCTTTCTTTTTATATTTTTTAGGCTTGGGCATTTGAAGTCACTCCTCTCCTCCGAAAGCAGGTAATGGATTATCCAGATAAGGTTTCTCATCCAAGGATATTTAGGTGGTTGGCTGGAAAGAGCAACACCGAAATTAATGAGGTTGATCTCCTTAACCCTCCGGATGATGCAGTACATCTTCTTCAAGTAAAATAATTTTACTCAATGATAGATATTGAACAGATGTTATATCTGATGCACCAGATGGGGCATCTATTGTGACAAATTACCCGTCATGTGCCAACCGGTGCAACAAATGGATAATCTGTTGCGACAGATAATTGATATATTGCATCAGATTACCCATCTGTTGCTTTGGTTTTTTGAACCCGACTCCTAACAAATTAACCATCTACTGTAAATTATGCAACAAATGTGTAATTTGATGTAACATATTATTAATAAACATACAGATCATCTGTTGCATAATATGTAACCCAATAAATTACTCATCTTGTGTAACTGGTGCAACAGATTGATTACGACAGATAATTGACATTTTACATCAAATTATCCATGTGTTACTTTGGTTCTGTGAACCTGACTCAAATGGATTTTAACCATTTACTACAAACTATGCAATAGATAAGTAATCTGATGCAACATATTGTTAATCTGTTGCGGAATTTGACTGTGTTAAAATGTAACCCAACTATGAAAATTATTATATTATATGATTTAATGTATCTATCTCTTTTTTCTAGGTTATACATCCATGGATCATGGCTACTGAGAAGGAGTCGTTGATGACTTCTTATATTACTCTAGGTCATGTTAATACTATAGCAGACCCAATGATGGAGTTAATAAAGAAGGAACTGAGCAGTTAGGCAAGGTCATCCTAATGTTGAGGCTCTTCATGACCAACCTACAAAGGCAAATTCGGGTGCTTCTTCTGGTGGAGTTGTTAGTATTGGTGGCAGACATACTGGTGCTGCTACCACTTATGATGAAGAGAATGTTGATGCTCAAGAAAAAATAAATATATTTGAAAACACCCCTTTTCACTCTTACACAGGTCCCTCGCCCCTCTTTACCTGATAACGCTCAATCTACAGCTCTCGTAGGAGTGTAAAGCGGTCGTTAGCAAATATAGAACCCAACCTGGGTTGGGTATCGATCCCACAGGGAATAGCTTGGTCAATAAGTACGCAAAATTAATAGACTTTTGGTGCAAGTCTCGTAAGAAGGGGGGATTGTAATAAGTAACCAAAGTAATGAAATAAAAGCTGAAAATAATAAAGTAGAAAGAGAGTATTTCGTAGGTTGTGAAACAATGAGAATTGAGGCGTTGGGGTTATGTCCACCTTCTGAGGTATACGTCTCTATTGGCTATGAGTGTGTAGAGTCTTGACATGCAATTGCTTATAGAGAATTGTAGTCGATGGTAAATCCAAGCGTCTCTCGACCTAAACAAGGACTATTTCACTTTAACTCTCTCGAGCTTAAAGAGTGTCTAGCGATACAAATTCTCCAAGAGGTTAGTCCAGTTACGGCACTAGATTTTTAATAGGAAAGGGTGTCCTACTACCTTGACATTATCTCTTTTCCAGACAAATAACCTTTCTCTCGAACAAGTTAAATGTTAGACTGGCGTTGGTCTATGCGTCTTCTTTTCTAGACAAATAACCTTTCTCTCGAACAAGTTAGATGTTAGAATGGCGTGTTCTTGTGTTTGAACCGCAAAGGATGTAGATTTAAGATGAAGAGAATAATGATATAAGCAATATACGTGTCTTGAACTCACAAGCTCATAGCAATAGATAGTAACTCATTCGGCTTCCATAACCCCAACTAAGAGGTTTAGTTACCCATGAATGCGAAGGATATCACGTTTTGCATGGTGAATGGCGTGAATAGTGGGTGTTTGGCGTGTGGTTTTGGTGATATCGTAGCAAGTAACGATTCTCTTGTTGTGGAAGTTGAGAATAGAAGAATAGATTAGAAGTGTTTGTAGTGGAAGATGAGAGGGATGAAAGAAAATTGATTAAATTGTAAGGAGATGTCTTAAGTGGAGAGTTTTTAAAAATCTCTAACATGATAGGGTATTTATAATACTCCTATCCTACTCCTACTAAGCTAATGAAATAAATAACCAAATCCTAATATACTAATGAAATCCTTGACCTAAATGTACTAGGGTAAGGTTACAAAATTATAATCCAAATAGAATAATGAAACACATAACCTAATTGCACTAGGTTAATGTATTATGGCAAAAATCCAGCTTTGTGTCTGTAAGTCCCCAAAGTCTTCAGAATTGCTGTTTTAGCCCGGGACAGATTTTCCATGCAGCAGATTTAGTCCTTTAGGCGTCCAGCTCCTTTCCACTTCGTTCGTGAGCTTTCTTTTGCGTCAAGTAAGCCATAAATTGCTGTATTTTGCATCATTTATACCTGAAACTTTCCTAATCACATTTGTTAGCTCATTTACAGGAAAAAGGACTAAAAGTGTATGAAATAGATAATTAGTTCTCAAAACTAGGCTAAAATATGGGCAAAATATATTGATATAGGCGCGTAAATTCGCCTATCATCAACACCCCACACTTAGAGCTTTGTTCGTCCTCGAACAACATATCATGTCCTTCTAAGCATCGACTTAAGGTTTTTACAGAAACAACACAAAACATTCTTCAAGACAAGCACAACAATTATCAACGAAGAGTAGCTTTCCGATTATAAGTAGGAACAATTTAACCTCAAGCATAGACTCGTGATGGTGATCAACTCGCATGCAAACGTTAAGGTGCATAGAATCATATACAACTATCCAAGACTCATCAACCATGTGTGTCTCACAATATAGTACCCATAATCACTCACAAGTATAGCATATTTTCAAACATGGGTATCAAAATATCCTTGCACTCACTCTCACAAAGAATTCATATGTAGCAACTAGTGACCATAAGCTTGCCTTTAATGTAGTACTCTACTAAATGTCGGAATGTTAAGATTAGGATCAAGTAGGTCTTTAGATGGTTGTAATGTAGGCTAAGGGACGGGTAGGACTATTTTGGCCAGAAATAGTGACTAAGTTCCTAAGCACTTTAATACATCACATTGTATCATTGACACTTTGTTCTTTCAACCTTTCTTCTTTCTTTTTTTCTACCACCCTTGTTCTCCTATTTTGTTTTTCAATTTTAAGCACAACTTACTTTTCAGCTTTCTTTTCCTTTTTCTTTTCACAACGTACCTCCTATGATAGCACTTTTTTTTTCATAACATATTCAAGCACCATTGCAATTTTAAAGCATCATACTCACCCAATTTCCTCTTATGTTGTCACATGACTTATTCACTTTAAAGCACTTAGGAATTTGGATCAAATTACGGTCTTGAAAAAAATGGATTAGGCTTACATACAAGGTTGTCAAAGAAATAGGCTAAAGGCTCAAAAGGGTTTAACTAGGATGATTTACATGGGTAGGAAAAACTGAAGGTAAACATGTATAGGTTGCCAAAGAAATGCCTAAATCATATCCTAAACTTACATTCCTTATTTTCGCTTTGCATACATACGAGGCAAGTTCTAGCATCAGCCACATACATAGAAGATACTATTATCTCACACACACAAGGCACATGGTCGACTTGAGTGGTAGTAATATAGACTCTCGACCCAACAAGTGAAGGAATTGAATCACGCACTATCACATAATGAGTCACAACTAGAGCCTAAATGTCTCAATAGTCACAATTGTAGCACATACTCTTGTTCTAATCTCATGCTGCCTATCCAAATAATTTCATGCATAGCTAGAAAAATTTTACTCCTAAAAAATAAAAAAAAACGTCACACGAAAAAAATCACAAAAAAAATAAAAATTTGGACTCAAAACAAAATAAACAAGCAAACATACAAACATAAACATAGCATGCAGATTCTGCCGACACCCCACACTTAGACTAGACACTGCCCTCAGTGGAAAATAAAGTCGAAGAACCTGATTAGTCGGACTCTTCCTCAATGTCGGGGGTCATACCCCCTTCGTCCGAATCATCGTAAGAGTCATCGTCAGAGTTCTCCTCAGCATCAGAATCAGGCAAGCGTCTATCATCATCAGTTGGCACGTCATCATCAAGAGGTTCCTCGAAATATACTCCCACTCCACATATCTCCCGGGCATGTCTGTTCATTGGGTAGTCGTGGTCCAGCTGTTGGAGCTCTTCAGCAGTTGGAATACGTCCACCACTCATCATAGTGAATCGTGTCATGCCATAGAGATGACGGAAGAAACTCTCGTCACGAGCGTGTCTCTCCGCAGTGGTAAGGTTGACTCCATGTGTTGTTTCAGCATCTTTGACCTTGGTGAGGTCAACCTTCTTTGGGGTATGTGGGAGTTTGTGGTCAGCTGGTTCCTCTTCTATATCCTCCTTCCGCAACATTGCTGTCAACAAATTGCCGAATGTGAAATGGGACCTGCTGTGGAGTCTGGCTTTTCTCATGGTAGATCGAATGATTGCCCCAAAGTTGATAGGGACATTCGTCATCAACGCATAAACCAAACACACTCTATCTCTCGATATCTTTGTGTATTGCGTCCCAGGAATAAGGCATGAGTTGACAATGCGCATCCAGATTCTTGCTTCCCTATTTAGTGGAGCATAGGGGAATGTGTTGTGACGGCCTGTTTCCTTATGTCTGCCCCATCTTGCCATTGATCTGCTTCCACAAAGCGTGTGTCTTATTGCTCTGTAAGGAGGCCTTCTGTACAGCTCTTTGTATGGTGCAGTGTCGACCGAAGGTAGGCCTAGAAACGAGTTGATCCAATCCGCTGTAAGCTGTAACACTTGGCCCCGAATTTTGACTTCGTTGCCTGTTGTGTTTGGCGACCAGTTGGCATAAAACTCTCTTGTCAAGTCAAGATTGCACTCTCCCATGTCACGGAAGATGAAATCCAGCTTCAGAGCCATTATCTTAGCCAACATTTGTGGCTCCTTCTTTGCTAAGGTCTCCTTGTTGATTAAGTCAACGTGAACATATTTCTTTTCTTTGTTGATGCTGTACCATGCCTTGGCGTCTTCCTCAAGAACCCATTTGATTCCGAACATTCTGCGTGGTAGGTGTGCTGAAGATGATTCTCCTTGGTCTTTTCGGCTTCTCTTTTTATCCTTTCGGGTTGTGGTAGCCTTCTCCTTGCCTTGCCTTGCTTTCGGTGCCATTGTACCTGAGACTAAAAATAATGTTAGTTGCAGCACAATCACACGTTATACAATCTACATGCAAGCACTAGGGGTACCACCCCACACTTAATCTTGTTAGCACAAATCAGTGAAGTGAAAGTGGTCGAGTACTCAGACTTCGTCGACATATGTTTTAGGATTGTATTCCGACAAGAAAATCAGCATTACATCACTTATGAGCAGCCACTTGGACGTCTTTCATGGTGCATATAGCGACACTACAACATAGGAGTTACCGCATGGAATTGCTATTCGTACAACAAACACTACCTCCTACGTCGATAGTCAGTATAACCTTATCCCGATGGCCGGGATGGTTAATCATGCAAGCATTCAAACCACACTCTCAAGTAATATTCATAGTCACATATGTTCAGCAAGTATCATAACAATGCCATTGAAACAAAATTCAAGTCGGAAACAAGTCAAGAATTCCATACGTATACATTCAATCACACGATTTTGCAACAATTATCCAATCTCATGAACATCACCACCAATTTCTTATGATTTAGCAAATTATAATAAGCATAGCAACGTAGTACTTACGATAAATAGATGAAGAATAAGAGAGCACTTACTTGCTTTGAAGATTGTGGAGAAGTTGTTGTGGATTGGAAGAACAAAGGAAGAAAAATTTGAGAGGATTTGGGATGATATGCGGCGCCTTTAGGGTTGATTCTAATGTGTTTGTGATAAAAAAACAAGTCCCCTTTATATAGGAGGAGTATGGGTCGGGTTATGACCCATTTACAATCGGATTTGGGGACAAAATTACCACATATGCGGCGCATATCCCTCGGCATATCACTTACATGTGCGGCGCATTGTCCATGGCATAATGGGACATATGCGCCGCATATCCTATGGCATATCTAGACATATGCGGCGCATATCCTATGGCATTTGGTCTCAGTATCTCAAATGCCATAGCATAGGCGGCGCATAGTCAAAAGCACACCTAGGAATAGGCGGCGCATTGTGTATAGCACACTAGATTCCGAGTCCTTAGGCTATAGAATAGGTTGTGCATCGTTCGTGGCCTATTTTTACCAAGGCCTAGCCTTCCTCGAAGCCTATTATGATGTGAGAAAGGCTCAATTCATAGCCTTATGCATCACCATTCCTAACTTACCGACTTTACCATACAATGAGACCAAATCGTCAATTGAAATCAATCTCCTCGTTGCATACTTCTTGCACCTATATTTGCTCAAAACACAATAAAAACGATTAGTACGATGGGTTGCCTCCCACCAAGCGCCTTATTTTTGGTCGTGGCACGACTCTTATTTTTGGATTTTCATTTATCAAAAAGAAAAAAATTAAAACGACGAAACGATAAAACGATAAAACGATAAAACGATGGGTTGCCTCCCATCTAGCGCCTTATTTATTGTCGTGGCTCGACGTAGTAGTCTCGAGTACTTAGACTTCGTCGAGATAAGTGATGGCCATGTCATTTATCGAGTCAAGAGGACCGATATATGGCTTGACACGTTGGCCATTCACTTTGAAGATAACACCCTCATTGTTTTCCAATTCGACTACTCCAGACGAGTAGACTTGGGTGACTTTAAATGGACCAGACCACTTTGATTTTAACTTACCTGGGAAGAGCTTGAATCTGGAGTTAAAGAGTAGTACCATGTCACCTTTTTGGAAGTTTCGTCGAACAATCCGCTGATCATGATACTTCTTCATCCGCTCCTTGTATAAATCTGATCTTTCATATGCATGGAGACGGAATTCATCTAGTTCGTTCAGCTGCTCCAACCTCAGGTTCTTCACATCATCCCAATTCAGATTCAAGTGCTTCAATGCCCACAATGCCTTGTACTCAAGCTCGATGGGTAGATGACAAGCCTTCCCATAAACTAGCTGATAAGGTGACATGCCAATGGGTGTTTTGAATGCAGTCCTGTACGCCCATAGTGCATCATCTAGCTTTCGAGACCAATCCTTCCGATTCGCATTGACCGTCTTGGCAAGGATTTGCTTGATCTCACGATTGGAAACCTCTACTTGTCCACTAGTTTGGGGATGATAAGGCGTAGCTACCTTGTGTTGCTTGACTCCATACTTGGCCAATACAGATTTGAATAGCTTGTTGCAAAAGTGAGATCCTCCATCACTTATGATAGTACGAGGTACTCCAAAGCGAGAGAAGATATTCTTCTTTAAAAACGCTACAACACGCTTTCCTTCGTTATCGGCCAATGCTACAGCTTCAACCCATTTCGACACATAATCCACAGCAACCAAGATGTACTTCATTCCAAACGAATTCACGAATGGTCCCATGAAATCAATACCCCACACATCAAAGAGTTCTACCTCCAGAATTTTGGACATGGGCATTTCATGGTGTTTTGAAATAGCACCTTGACGTTGGCATTGGTCACACCTTCTCACATAGTCGTGTGCATCTCTGAATATTGTAGGCCAATAATAACCACTTTGCAAGACTTTTCTTGCTGTTCGATTACCCGCATGATGTCCTCCAACTTGCGAAGTGTGGCATGCTTCCAATATAGTAGGCACTTCTCCATGGGATATACATCGTCGAATGATACCATCCGCGCATCTTCAAAACAAATAAGGCTCATCCCAATAGTAGTGCTGAACGTCATGCATAAACTTCCTCCTCTGGTGGTAAGATAAATTGGAAGGTAACACATTACTCACCACGAAATTTGCAAAGTCGGCATACCATGGTAAGTTCTCCATTGTTGTCGCTAGTATCTCCTCGTCAGGGAATGCATCGTCAATCTGATTTTCTGGTTGCGCCACATACTCATTCTCAAGTCTAGATAGGTGATCAGCCACTTGGTTCTCGCAACCTCTTCTATCTTTGACTTCGAAATCAAACTCTTGCAGCAGCAATACCCATCTAATCAGCCTTGGTTTTGCATCCTTCTTTGTCATTAGATATCTAAGAGCTGCATGGTCTGTATGAACGATCACTTTAGTACCCAATAGATAGGCACGGAACTTCTCAAACGCATACACAACCGCTAAGAGCTCTTGTTCAGTGACAGTGTAGTTCTTTTGGGCTTCATTGAGGACCTTACTCGCATAGTAGATAGGATGAAATAATTTCTCCTTTCTCTGTCCAAGAACAGCGCCAACGGCTACACCACTAGCATCACACATGATTTCAAACGGGAGCGTCCAATCTGGTGCTACCATGATAGGGGCTTCAATGAGTTTTTCTTTAAGGCATTCGAATGCCTTCAAGCAATCATCATTAAAGTCAAACTTCGCATCTTTCTCTAATAGCTTGCACAATGGACTTGAAATTTTGGAGAAGTCTTTGATGAATCTACGATAAAACCCAGCATGGCCAAGAAAACTACGAACTCCTTTCACCAAAATTGGAGGTGGTAGCTTCTCAATTACCTCTATTTTGGCGCGATTAACCTCTATTCCTCTTTCGGAGATCTTGTGCCCAAGAACAATTCCTTCTTTTACCATGAAGTGGCACTTCTCCCAATTCAGCACAAGGTTGAACTCTACACATCTTTGTAATGCCATGCTCAAGTTCACCAAACATGCGTCAAAGGACTCACCAACAACTGAAAAGTCATCCATAAATACCTCCAAAGTGTCTTCTACCATATCAGAGAAAATAGACATCATACAACGTTGAAAGGTGGCTGGTGCGTTACATAACCCGAATGGCATACGTTTGAAGGCAAACGTACCATATGGGCATGTAAATGTTGTCTTCTCTTGGTCTTCTGGTGCAATACAAATCTGATTATAACCTGAATAACCATCAAGAAAGCAAAACCATCCTTTCCCCGCTAATCGATCTAGCATTTGGTCCATAAATGGCATGGGGAAGTGATCCTTGAGAGTCCAAGAATTCAGCTTGCGGTAGTCCATACATACTCTCCATCCAGTAACGGGCCTGAGTGGAATAAGCTCATTCTTTGCATTAGCAACCACCGTCATGCCTCCTTTCTTGGGAACACATTGTACTGGGCTTACCCATGTACTATCAGAAATAGGATACACAACTCCTGCGTCTAACCACTTGATAATCTCCTTCTTCACCACCTCTTGCATTGGTGGGTTTAGACGTCTTTGGTGTTCGATGGTGGGTGTGCACTTTTCTTGGAGCTGAATTTTATGAGTGCAAATCCCAGGTGGAATACCAAGGATATCCGCAATGGTCCATCCAATAGCTCTAATATACTTGCGTAAAATTGCAATAAGAGCTGCAACTTGTTGCTCACCTAAATCGGCTGCCACTATGACTGGAAGAGTGTTTCCGCTTCCTAAGAATGCGTACTTCAAATGGCTTGGCAGCTCCTTTAATTCTAATGTGGGTGGTTCTTCAATAGATGGCTTAGCTGGTGGTGTGGGTCGATTCTTGAGATCAAGATCCAGCTTCTTAGGAGTATAGCGATATGCTCCTAATCCTGATAGAGCACAAACATTATCTTCAGAAATTTCAGCATCATCATCATCTTCTTCCATGAGCAAAACCTCCAAAGGATCATCAAGAATTTGCTCTTCAGCAAGTAACTCATCCTCGTCATCAACGACAACATCAGCCACAAAAAATACACTTAGATCTTTGGGTTGCTTCATTGATTTGCAAACATCAAAGCGCACCACTTCATCATTTATTCGGAATGAAAGCTCATTAGCTCTCAAATCTATGAGCACACTTCCCGTAGCAAGGAAAGGGCGTCCCAAGATTATGGGAACCTCTGAATCTGCTTCACAATCCAAAATGACAAAGTCTGCCGGAAATATGAATGAAGATACCTTCACCAAGACATCGCATAGAATACCAACCGATTGTTTTACCGACCTATCCGCCATAACAAGCCTCATATTAGTTGGTGTAGGATCTCCTAACCCCAACTTCTTGTAGATTGATAATGGCATCAGGTTGATGCTGGCTCCTAAGTCACATAATGCTTTAGCAAAGTCCAAAGATCCGACGGTGCAAGGAATAGTGAAAGCTCTGGGGTCGGCCTTCTTCTGAACTATGGATCGGGTAGCGATTGCACTACAATGATGCACATCATCTTTCAGCTCATAGCTTGCTGCCCTCTTCTTAGTCAAAAGATCTTTCATAAACTTCGCATACCCAGGCATTTGTTCAAGTGCCTCTACCAATGGGACATTAATAGTCAGCTGCTTCAACATGGTCATAAATTTGCTGAACTTAGTGTCATCGGCCACCTTCTTCAATCTTTGTGGAAAAGGTGGTGGTGGGTATGGAAGTGTTCTCTCCATGGCTTTCTTCTCCTCTTGCTTCCGTTTATTTTTTTCAGGCTGCACGTCACTAGGCAACACGTCCTTGACGTTGGAAGTGGATATTGCGGCGTCTTCCCTAGTGGCGTCACTAGGTGTGGCGTCCATGTCTGCTGTTCCGTCAACTACTTGCTTGCCTTCTGCTGAAGTTTCCAGCACCTTACCACTCCTTGTAGTGATGGCCATGCATGACCCATCATTCCTTGGGTTTTGGACTGTATCGCTCGGTAAGGTGCCAGCCTTTCTTTGATTGAATGCTGCTGAAAGTTGGCTTAATTGCTGCTCTATTTGCTTGATAGAAGTGGAATGAGAATCAACTAATTGCTTCATGGAGGCCAAATCGTCAATCACCTCCTTTACTCCCGCGCTCGTTGCTTCCACTCCTTTTAATAACTTCGCCATCATGTCTTCCATAGAATTAGATGTGGTGGTATCACGTCTGCCAGGGGGAACGTACAAACCACTATTTTCATTATTTTTCTTCCAACTACCTTGGTCTTTACCTCCAGATTTGTCATAATAGTTCCGACCTTGGTTTCCTTGGGCATTCCCACGGAAACCCCCCTGATTGTTCAAGTAGTTGGCCTCCTCTTCTGAATCAGATTCGTCTCTTCCTTTTGACGCAATAGCTTTCACTTTTTCAGTCTTCCCTAATAGATGCTTTGTAAGAAGATCCATTTGGGTTTTCATGTGCGCCATATCTTGATCACGTTCTTCTTCTCTTCTTCTTTGGTCTGCAGACATGCCAATAGATAAAGTGGGGCTTGCTACCTCAGAATCCCTGGTATGCCAAGCTCTACTTTGTTTCGTCATACGATCTAGCATGTTGCTTGCTTGACCAAAGGTGAGGTCCATAAAAGAACCTCCAGCTGCGTTGTCCACCACTGGTTTAGTTACTGAATTCAAGGCTCTATATAAGATCTCCATCAAGTGGTCATTGGTCATGTGATGGTTTGGGCATCTCGCTAGCTTTGTCTTGAACCTCTCCCATGTTTCGTGAAGAGCTTCAGATGGAAGCTGACGAAAGTTGCTGATTTCATCTCTCAATTGAGCCCTCTTGGATGGCGGAAAGAATTTTTCTAGGAAAGCGTCTCTCAATTGCCTCCAATTTGTAATAGAATCAGGAGTCAGCCCATTCAACCATAATGTTGCCTCCCCAGACAGAGACAATGGAAATAGACGTAATCGAATAGCATTCTGACCAACACCAGGATTGTCAAAAGACTTGCATGTAGATATAAAGTTGATGAGATGCATATTCGGATCATCGCCTGCTAGTCCACCAAATAATCCCTTGAGTTGTAATAACTGAATCATGGTGCTTGTGATGTTGAACTTGGCTCCGGGCGCTAATGGTGGTGGAATTATAGCTCCAGTGGCTCCGGCACCATCAAGATCATCATCATCATCGTCGAAAGCTGGTTGCAAAGGTTGGCGATCATATCTGTACCGAGCTTGTCGACCTCTTCTGTTGGCAGGTGTTATAATTTCAGCATCACGCCTAGGGTTCAGTAACTCGTCATCACCTAAATCTTCATCGTCAGGATTTGTTGCTCGTCCAGGATTATCAATGTTTTGTTGTTGGACTTGAGCAGCGGCAAGAGCAGCTAATCTTGCTTGCTCGTGTTGAGCAACCATCCTGTCGATTTCAGCTTGTGCTTCCATTCTTCTAATTCGTTGCGGTTCCGGATTGATTGGTAATAATGGTTGACCAGAACTTCTAGTATGGGGCATGCACTAAAAGAAAAACCTGCAATAAACAAAAACAAAAACTAAACGTAAAAGTACGAGAATCTTTGACCAAAGGGTCTAGTAATTATCACGAACTTGATTGACACTCGTATTCCCCGGCAACGGCGCCAATTTTGGATAACGCTCAATCTACAGCTCTCGTAGGAGTGTAAAGCGGTCGTTAGCAAATATAGAACCCAACCTGGGTTGGGTATCGATCCCACAGGGAATAGCTTGGTCAACAAGTACGCAAAATTAATAGACTTTTGGTGCAAGTCTCGTAAGAAGGGGGGATTGTAATAAGTAACCAAAGTAATGAAATAAAAGCTGAAAATAATAAAGTAGAAAGAGAGTATTTCGTAGGTTGTGAAACAATGAGAATTGAGGCGTTGGGGTTATGTCCACCTTCTGAGGTATACGTCTCTATTGGCTATGAGTGTGTAGAGTCTTGACATGCAATTGCTTATAGAGAATTGTAGTCGATGGTAAATCCAAGCGTCTCTCGACCTAAACAAGGACTATTTCACTTTAACTCTCTCGAGCTTAAAGTGTGTCTAGCGGTACAAATTCTCCAAGAGGTTAGTCCAGTTACGGCACTAGCTTTTTAATAGGAAAGGGTGTCCTACTACCTTGACATTATCTCTTTTCCAGACAAATAACCTTTCTCTCGAACAAGTTAAATGTTAGACTGGCGTTGGTCTATGCGTCTTCTTTTCTAGACAAATAACCTTTCTCTCGAACAAGTTAGATGTTAGAATGGCGTGTTCTTGTGTTTGAACCGCAAAGGATGTAGATTTAAGATGAAGAGAATAATGATATAAGCAATATACGTGTCTTGAACTCACAAGCTCATAGCAATAGATAGTAACTCATTCGGCTTCCATAACCCCAACTAAGAGGTTTAGTTACCCATGAATGCGAAGGATATCACGTTTTGCATGGTGAATGGCGTGAATAGTGGGTGTTTGGCGTGTGGTTTTGGTGATATCGTAGCAAGTAACGATTCTCTTGTTGTGGAAGTTGAGAATAGAAGAATAGATTAGAAGTGTTTGTAGTGGAAGATGAGAGGGATGAAAGAAAATTGATTAAATTGTAAGGAGATGTCTTAAGTGGAGAGTTTTTAAAAATCTCTAACATGATAGGGTATTTATAATACTCCTATCCTACTCCTACTAAGCTAATGAAATAAATAACCAAATCCTAATATACTAATGAAATCCTTGACCCAAATGTACTAGGGTAAGGTTACAAAATTATAATCCAAATAGAATAATGAAACACATAACCTAATTGCACTAGGTTAATGTATTATGGCAAAAATCCAGCTTTGTGTCTGTAAGTCCCCAAAGTCTTCAGAATTGCTGTTTTAGCCCGGGACAGATTTTCCATGCAGCAGATTTAGTCCTTTAGGCGTCCAGCTCCTTTCCACTTCGTTCGTGAGCTTTCTTTTGCGTCAAGTAAGCCATAAATTGCTGTATTTTGCATCATTTATACCTGAAACTTTCCTAATCACATTTGTTAGCTCATTTACAGGAAAAAGGACTAAAAGTGTATGAAATAGATAATTAGTTCTCAAAACTAGGCTAAAATATGGGCAAAATATATTGATATAGGCGCGTAAATTCGCCTATCATCATTACCCTCATGTTCTCATTACAAATGCGTAGAGTGCAAGCATAGCCAGGATAAACTCTTTGAAAAAGAAGAGGTTATCTCTAAAGCTATCAAGAAATTCAAATCCAAGAGGGGTGTCATATCATTCAAGAAGGTGAGGGAGTCATACACTCCTACAGTGTTGGTTAGGATCAAGAAAAAAGCAATTAGCGATGTACTCTCCGATCGGAAATAAAAATAATTACAAGAAGGTGAACATATATGCAAAACTTGGCACCAAAGAGAAGAGGGATTTGCGACAGGCTAGGAATGCCAAGCCAGGCGCACCAAATTACCCCAGGCCTCTCTTCTCCCCCCAAGACTTCCAGACTATGACAGATATACATATGCGGTACGCAGATAAGGAAAGTTTACTTTTCCCAACCTAGCCTTCTAATCTACCCTATGAATAAGAAGCTATGCAAGAGATGTGAAATCTATTGCAACATCTGGTATTTTAGTGCAACTGGTAGTGGTTCTGTTGTAACTTATTATCCATCTGTTGCATAAGTTGGATTGGATTATTTGATTCAGAGAACCCTATGAAACAGATGAACTATCTTTACAATTACTAACCTATTTAAAAATTGACTTCTTATACACAACATGTTGACAAAATTCTCTGCCTCATGAGGAAAAGGCAATTAACGTACCTGAAAGCTTATGACACTGCCGATAGAATAATGGACCTTGACTTCTATGCGAAAATCAAGGATAAGTACAATCAACTTAATGCTGATGCGTCAACCTGTGGAACGGGACTTGATTTCTTAGTTTCTACGTTGGACTTGGATGAAGAAGAAATGATAAAATATGTTAGAAAGAAAAGACCAAATCCTTACAGCAAGATCTGGACCAAGGCAAAGAGGATTCTTGCAGTCGAACGGCATATATTATCGGATTGTTGAGATACTACTTGAGGAGGGAAAGATCAAAGTTTATGACTGCAACAAACCAACCATCGATGAGGTCGATCTTTTTTTGTACGTGCAGCCACTGATGGAGCTGTTACCCATCTTGTTGAGGGAGAGTAAACTAATGAATCATTTGCCAAAGGAAGTGTTGATTAAGAAATCATGGGATTTTGAAGGTCAAAACAAGGGTATGAACCTTCCAAAAAATGATATCGGTTACACGTGTGGCTCGCATACTCTTGCACACATCGAATGTTTGCTGACCAACATAGAAATGGCTAAGCCAATGACCTTTCTATGCGACAACACTGTGGTAAACCTGCAAGAGGTCTGGTCTTATGAGGTACTAACTGAACGCTTGGAGCCTGTGTATATAGAAGAGCCTGTGAAATAGATTGGTCATCTATTGCATTATGCCGATGTTATTTCTATCTAATCTAAGTCTAATTTGTTGCAATAGTGGGAAGACCTGTTTGATAATTTCCAACATATGACCTAAATTTTACAACATATGCTTAAATCTGTTTGATATTTTTCAACAATTACGCTTGAATATCCATGTGTTCGACAACACCAACCAAACTAGTAGCAAATACACTACCATGAAAATTTCAGCAATTAGGCTTGAATATCCATGTTCCCAACAACACCAAACCAGTAGCAATAACAATAATAATGGAATATCTTCTTGCTCGATTTTGTTTCTCTTCAGAGGCCTTGACTTTGTTCAACAAACCCCAGATAACACAATTTGTTTGTTAAGGGTGTCGTTCTTCATACCACTGAAAGTAATCGCATCCACTTAATTTCTATGAAAACAAAAATACAATTACAAAATAATTAATCAACTAATTAAATAAAAAATATATTACCTTTGAAATCTTACAAGTAAAAAACCTACGACCTGAATTTTGTTGAGTCCAAGAAGTCTTCAATAGAGCTTCATGACAGCACTTACAATATCAAAAACCATTATCACAAAAAATAGTGAAAGATACGCTCGACATTGTCAAGCTCAGTTGGAAAAACTAAAAAAAAATGAAGAAAAGAAAGACCAAATGCAAATAATTTGAACAATTTGGATAGATAAAAACAGATGACGATGAAGAAGAAAATTTGGGAATTTAGGGTTAAATTTTAGAAAGAAGATGAATATATAAGACAATGGGGGGGGATAACCGTTGGGGGCAAACTCAGATGCTAAGTCAGAAAAAGGTGCCAACCTGACACATTTGATGCCTATTTTATTTTACGTATTTAAAATGAACATTGTCTACTTGATGCCTATTTTATTTTAGGTGTTTGAACTGAACAGTGTCGATGAGTTTCGCCTTTTTTATTTCAATTCGCTTTTACTTTTTTACATGTAGTGGCAATTTTGTATGTCTAATGAAAGTTGTATTTTTATAATGCAACAGGTTCTCCATCCATTGTAACAGATATTCTACCTATTCTGATATATAGTTTATCTGTTGTAATAGGTTGTTCATCTGTTGCATTATGTCGATGTTTCTATCTAAGTCTATCTGTTGCAACAGTGGGAAGACTTATTTGATAAATTCCAACAGATTACCTACTTGTTGTAACATATGTCTAAATCTATTAGATATTTTCCAACAGATACGTCGTCTGTTGTAAAAGATACATTATCAGTTGTGATATTTGAATCTAGTATTCAATTTCAATTAATAAGTTCAAATCTAAGAACAAAATAAAATTCATAGATAAAATCAAATAAATTGAATCCTTAAGAAATTAGCTGAAATAAATCAACGAATAAATAAAATATAAAAAATTATTATGGGTACAGATCTCCATAAATACATTAATTTAAGTATTGATGCCAAGGATTCCTAAGGAGGGGTGAGGTTATTAGTTTGACAGACTCAAGCTATAAAGATCTACTTAATATGGACAAGTTGTTCTTCATCCGGTGCTATGGAATTTGGCTTTGCTCATCGTGGATCTTTATTGTTGCTTACATACGATTTCTGCGCTTTTTGTTCTTTGTATTTCCATAAAAAGAGTAGCATATTGTCAATGTTGTTCAACAGTAGCTTCTACATCTACCTGGAAAGCCAGAATTGGTCAATGTTAATCACAAAGATACAACAAAATAAAAAAAGATAATTCATCTGTTCTAGAAAATCAAATAGATCTTCCTCATATTTTAAATTATCCCAAATAGATTATATTTCTATTGTAACAATGAATCAACTATTGGGATAAATTTCTACATGAGGAAGATCTGTATGATAATTTCTAATGGATGAACCATTTATTGCAACATATAACTCATCTGTTGCATCAGATAGTTCATCTATTGGTACAAATAAAAGCGGTACAAAGAGTTGTTTGATTTGCTAAAATAGACGACATATGTCACAATAGATACTTTATCTGGTACAATAAGTTAGTCAACTATTGCAACAGATGTATATATCTATTTGATAATTTTCAGCAGATGTATCATCTGTTGAAAAAAATATGTCTGTTTGTTAGTTGAAAGACATATATATTCACCTTCTTCAGCTCGTGCTGCTCTTCTTTGGATATTGTACATTGCTCAGTGCAACACATAGATAGAGGAGTTGCAATTTTGCTTTTTTGGATGCTTGATAATGCCTTGAAAATCACTTTTCTTCTCCTCTTAGCCTTAATCTCTAATAGAGTGGATGGAAATAAAATCCTTTTTGATGGAATGACACCCCTCTTAGATGTCAATTCGTTTACAGAAGTAGTTAATGCATTAATAACATTAATCACTACATCATGTTTTGCCCTGCAGTCTTAATATTTGCATGCAGAACATTCGCTGGGAGAGGCAAAATCTATATAACCAGTATGATCATACTCATAATGGTTTGTTTTAAATACTGTAAGAGGAGCATCGTTAGCACCAACACCAACACCACCAATAGCTCCATCACCACTAAGACCATCAACAACAACAAGCCCACCCTCTAAAATTATTTTTCTTGTAATGGTTGTTGCTCTAAATAATTCCATTTTTATTCCGTCGATGACCTTAGGGTTTGATAAAGTTTGCACAGACCGTAAAGTAAAAAAAATGGCATCTTCAAATCTCGATTGGTCGAAACTATCGACGGATGCACAATCTATCATAAATCATTACATATATTAGAATGATGATTAGATCATTCAAAAAAATCATTAATTAAAATAAAAATTTAATTATAATTATATTTACTGTATCCTTCGAGGGGGGGAGGGGTGAAGAGATCATGAAATTTTGCATTTTTATCAGTTTTTGCCGACAACCATCTCCACATTATTGGATAGGAAACTTCTTCTTGGTAGTTCACTTGTTGTCTCAAATAAAGAATGGCTTCAAACGCCCAAGCCTATAAAATAACGCCAATAAATCAAAACCATTATTGATTAAAAAAATAAATGATATCATAATAAAAGAAAGAAACATTTACCATGAAAGCCCATGAAAAGCCATGTAAGTTGACTGTCTTTGGCGCTAACGGAGTTAACAAATATTTGACAGTCATTTTAAAGATTTCATAACCCCAAGGATAGTTGTTAAACACCTCAACATCCTTGGAGAGCTTTATTAAACTAACACTTATGTTGTTGTTAACGTCTCTCACCCAAAGAATATTATGTACAAACCAAACCAAGCACAATAACTGCTTTTGCTTCTTTGAAAGTTCTTTACCTTTCATCGCTTCTATCAAATTTTTATTTTTGAAGCTTGGACCAATAATGGACACTAGGTCATCATGATCACACAACTTGCCTTTGCCTTTTTTAGGTGTGCGAGATGTTTTTTTGAGTTAGAATAGGTATAACTTGAGAAGGAGGATAACATTTTAGTCCAGTAACTATGACAAACTGCTTCCAACCAAAATAAACACACATGCCACAGTAATTTATCCACACCGCATCCATCTTATCTTTGTTTTTATACATAAACCTACACTTGAGAAGTTCATATACCATTTTTATTTGGAAATTAACATTGTTGTCCTCCGGCAAATTAAGATATTTCCCAAAGTAGCTGTCCCTGAAATAAGAAATCTAATTTTTGTTCTCAAAGTATTTTTCTGAAGACGTCAGAAGATTTTCCCATGGCTGACTTAACCATGAAATCACCCGTTAAATCTATGGCACCGTCACACTGCATTCTCACAGGATAATGATCAATGCTAAAGGTTTTGACCAACTCTTCGGTGGAAGGATTATTAGCATTTGGATCATCTATTTTGAAATATTCCTCCTCCCCGTGTTTATCATATTTTGCTCCTAATTGAGATAATATTTGTAAAGCAAGCTCATAGAGTGGTGCATGTACTCTAGCTATTTCACTTGTTCCTTTACTTAGACTTGATTCAGTTTATATTCTTTTGGAAGCCATATTATCTAAAATTAACAGGGACATAAGAAAATATATTATAGTTGATTATGCATTGTTAAAAAAGGATAACAGTAAATCTAACAAGCAAAAAAGTAAAATAACAGTTCCAATAGATCGATTATCTATTGCACCAGGTAGTATATCTGTTGCAATAATACAAAATGTATCACTTATCTTTTAAGACAGGTAAATGGTTTATGCAACAAATCACATATTATTGCAATATATGAGTGATCTGTTAGAATAGTTAAATAACCTGTTGCAATAGATGAGTAAACTATTGCAATAGATGAGTAATCTGTTGTAACAATACAAATTATATCACTCATCTGTTGAGAAAAATAAATGGTCTGTACAGTAGATCATACATCTGTTGCAATATATAAGTAATCTATTAGAACAGTTAAATAACCTGTAGCAACGACTGAGTAATCTATTGCGATAATACAAAATATATCACTTATCTATTAAGAAAAATAAATGCTCTGTACTACAGATCATACATCTATTGCAACACATGAGTGATCTGTCAGAATAGTTAACTAACATGTAGTAACGGTTGAGTAATCTGTTGTGGCAATAAAAAACATGTCACTCATCTATTGAGAAAGATGAATGGTCTATGCAACAGGTCATACATCTGTTACAACACATGAGTGATCTGTTGGAACAGTTATCAACAGTCAATATTGTTTAGATTTTTTCCAATATAAGGGTCGTCTATCATGGCAGATGAATAATCAGTTAGAAAAATTAAGTCTTGGACATGTCCTATTGGAAGAGTTGATAGAATTTTATCCAACGGGAGGTTTATCTGTTTCATCAGATCATTAATCTGATAGTTCTTCTATTGCATTAGATGGTTAATCAGTTGCATTCGATTTTTTATCCAATGATTAATCTGTTGCAACATATGGTTAATCTGTTATATTAGATAATTAAATTATTGCATCATATGCTAAATCTATTACATCGTATGATTAATCTATTGTATCAGAATTTTAATTTGATGGTTTCTCTGGTGCATTAGATGGTTGATCTGTTACATCATATGATAAATCTGTTGAATTATATGGTAAATATGTTGCACCAGATTAATAATCTATTGGAGAAAACCCAAAATAGTAGCATAATTTTGTTCAACAAAAAAATAGCAATATCACTATTTTTACCAAGAATAAAAATAGAACAAATCAATCCAAATCGTTGTTTTGTTTGTATAAACACAAACAACAAAAATCAAACTTCAAGAAAATGCCACAAACAACAAAAAATCATAATTCACTATGAAAAGAGAAGAAAAGAAATACCCGAAATTAGGATTTTATTCAGACCATATTTCAAATTATAGCAGCAAATATTGAAATTGTTAACCAATACTATAAGAGAAGTTTGCTCGAGTTTCTCATTTTTTGCAAAACTAAAAAGACCATAAATTTTTACCTGTGAAAAAAGAAAAGGAATGATGAAGAATTCAAAGCTATTGTGGCTGGAGAGAAAGGCTGTTACGTCGATTGAAGGTTGAAGAATTTGAAGCTGTTATGGCCGGAGAGCAAGGCTGTCACGTTGATTGAAGGTTGAAGTCGAAAAGAAACTCGAAGCCCAAATATTTATCATCATATTTTGAAGTCGTTGAGGATTAAAAGGAGAAATTTATAGAACTGTTGGTTGAGAGAGAGTTGTCGAGAGAGAAGGGAGAGAGACTAGTTAATTTGGATTAAAGAGAGTAACTCGAAGCCCAACTAATTATTGTCGAAGGTTGATGTCATCGAGGATTGAAAGGAAAAATTTGCAGAACTATTGGTTGGGAGAGAGTTGAGAGAAGCTATCGAGAGAGAGGAGAGAGACTGGTTGATTTGGATTGAAGAGAGTTGTGGGTTGGGTTGATTTGTATTTTTGAAAAGATTAGAAAGTTTTAAAAATATTAATCAAGTCCAAAATTAACTTAATTAAGTTTTCTAATGATGTTTGACCCTTTAAGTTGGTCAATGTCATCAATCCTTCATTTAAGACTTAAAAGACACTTTTTCTTCAATTTTCTCAAAAAAACTGACTGATGTCAAAAAAAATTTCACTTTTTTCCTTTCAAACCAAAATATTTCAATTGAAATACATATTTCTGTATTTTAATTGAGATAATTTGAATTCAACAATTAAAAAAGAAGAAGCAAAAAATGATATAAATTTATGCATTATGGACGATGCTTGTTTACATTCAATTATGATACAATATATAGGAAGATGGGACGCAAGAGGTAATATATTTTATGAAAATAAAAAACATATTTTTGTGATTTTTTTTAGAAAACATTACCAATGTGTTGTTACTTTACGTGGTTACAAGGAATTTTTCTTTTTTTTATCGACATTGAAGCTTTTCTTTTAATAATGTTTTTCTAATTTTTTAAAATTCTAAATTGTAATGGAAAATTTTAGTATTTCTTGTGATTGGCTTTATGATTTATAATTTTGTATAATTTATTTAATTATTCAATTAAGTCTTATTGAAATTAAAATATTGCACAATCATATATACATTATGACAGGAAGACCCAAAGATTTTTGTGTTGACAGAATTAAGTATGATTCAAATACCAAATATAATGGATTGGTAAAATAAATAGCGACTCAATTGAAGATAGGCACTAATTATTTTTGGATTAAAATTCGATACATAGTTAGTGATAGTTGTCCACCAATGATTGTACACAATGATACCGAAGTTAGAGTGTATTTAGATAAAAAAAAAAAGGACAGCTTCAGATTTCTTTATTAAATATCCAATGTACATCACATACAATGATAAATCAATAAATCCAATAGAATGTACAAAACGATCAATTGTTTGTGTTCGGAATAAAGTTATAATGAAGTAAATATGGAGCGGCAACATCTATATATAGATGATTTAGTTCGTCTGATTGAATTAAGTTTGGAGGAAAAAATATTTGGTGAAGAATGTATTGAAATTATAAGTGATCCAATAAATTCAAAGATAGCTGTTAATCAAGTTTATAGGGACAAGGAGACACTTGAAAATGTTATGAAACTTCACACATTTGCGAATCAATTTTCATTTCACGTCGAATGATCTAGTGCCAACAGTTAAAAATTTTAGTATTCCAATGTTCCTTGAAAATAATACTTTATGATTTTATGTATTAATTTGGTTTGATTGTTGAATTCTTGTTTGTATTGCATGTTAAACAACTATTACCTTATTTGTCTGGTGAATGATTGTACATGATTTCTTCGAGCTTCAAGTATGAATGAATATGAGGTTTTCAAGATAAGGAAGTATTGTGAAATACACGGCTAATGTCAAAAATGGTAGATCAACAAAAAGTAGTTCACATGCGGACAGAGAAACGCTAACTAGGAAAATACAAAATAGCTTCATTTTGAATCATCCACTTTGCTGATCTTATAAGTTTCCTCATCAAATTGACACAATATTTCTAGTGGCTATTATTTCTTTTGATATAACTGAGATACACAGCACCAAGCTCGTACCTGGACGCGTTGAGAAATACTTCATCACTAAATACTCTCTTGGCAAGTGTTGTCTTTTCAAGACCAATTATACCAACAATGAAAATAATGTCGAGCTCTGCTGGTCCCATAATTAGCTTTGTAACTATGGTTTCTCCATTTGTGTCTTTAACAAAAACAGTCTCCAGTATTACATCGTCTAACAGACAATGTCATAAAGAGGAAGGCTTTACAAAAAGAGAATTAGTGATGTACTCTATCCTGTATGCCAAATGTGTAATATGTGTGCAAAGGATATTCCTCAGCATTCTCATCTAGATAGTCATGATCTGCAACATCCTTGCGAAATGATTTGAAAAGCTCAAGCTCCTGCAATCCGACCTGTAATTGAAATTTCACAAGAGTAATTGAATTAATTTTGGAGTGCATAAAAGTTGTTGCATGCTATGTTGCTCAAAATTTAAAAAAATATCAGCTAGTGTGTGTCAGATTTGTCAAAATAGTGTATCTTTGGAGAATCTGATACAAGTGTGGCATCAAAGTAAAGAGTCCTTGCAACTTAGGTTGCACATTCTCTAAAGAGAATTTATAAACTCCAACACGTTAATCTGTGGGAAGATTGATTCTATTGGCAGTTTTTGAATGTTGAGATAAATCGGTGAAGACTTTGGCTTTATCATTTCAATCTAATGTAAAAAATCAATAACTTCAAGTTCCAGTTCTTTGGCAGAGATTTCATTCATTTCTCTTTTATGACAACGACGAATAATAGACCTTGCCTCCATTGTTGTAGTTTAAATACTACTGATATTTTATCTAATTTTTCCATTTTTGTTGGCTGCTCTGGTAGAGAAATGAGGAAAGTCTGGACGAATCAGAGCTCTTTGTGAAGTATTTCAAAGTGATCCTTCACACAAACCACAAAATTTTTAGCCTTAGATTCAAGTATCTCATTGAAATCTTGAAGTAGAAAATAAAAAAGCAAACTAATAAATTCATGCATTATTAGATAACTACAGATGAATGTAGGCCTTTGTAACCTCTGACTTATTCAACTTCATGCTCTGAATTAGCATATCAAATAACACACCACTGGTTATGTCTTTATGAGATATATATTTCCTAAACATGAGAGAGAGACATAAGTTGTTGCTACAACAATAACAACATCATCCTTATGGGAAGAAAGTAAAAGTAGTAATCACTAAGTTGAACACTGTGAAAGTTCAGAACAAAAAAAATAGAGAATGGCGTCGTCCGAACTTGAATCGGAGACCTTCTGTGTGTAAGAAATATCATTAAAAATTATCTATCAATGTCATTGATAAAGCAACAGAAACACAAAATAAATAATGTCTTCACAAATATTTCACTACAACAGACAAAAAAGATTCAGAAACTAATCATACAATGAGAAAAAATATAAATAAAAATTAAATAAAAATTCACAGAGAGTTAAATATAAAGAATTGCAGAAAACAAAAAGGTAGAAGTATTAGTCGATGCCAATTTCTTGAAGAGAAACAAAAGAGTGTAAATGTTGACAAAGAGAAACACCTTAGATCTCTAGACCAGATGTTATCAAATGATTGGGAACCATAAAACAATGGGCATGTTCGAACAAAACTGGTCTCACAAGTAAGATCAATGATAAGGACAACCATTGGCTTTCTGGAGGTGATATATTGACTGGCATGCAAATTGACATTTTCTACTGAATGAACTCTTTTTAAAAGCATAACTCTTTTTTTTTCTGATATTGGACCATCTAGTCTCTGTTTCATATACACTATTTGAGACGTGAAAATAAAGTGTGCAAGTGTGAAATTATCTTGTGATTTATCCCATAGATCTACCTGATTCTCAAGTAATATGACATATTTTTGTAGTTGGGTCACAAGATTCACAGACGAACCTTTTTATCTGGTTTGCAGGTACTTGTACAAAGGTTTTCTACAGGAAACCGCTCAATATGTGACCAATGCCTTAAGATCTATGAGAAACTAACCAAAAAAGCTAGTTTGGGATGTATACTGCGTTGTTTGTTTTCCTCAGACTGATTCATTTACGAAAGAGAGGCGGTGAAATCTCTAAGAAGATTGTAGCATTTTAATTAATATAGAATGTGAACATGTGTAACAGTCAGCCCTTAATGGGACTGTTTCTCTAATAAATGTGTGTATTATCTTAATTTTTTCACCAAGAATGAGAAAAAATTTCAAAAAATGAGAAAAAAGATAAATGCAAATGTTAGTTTCTTTGATATACCACATCAACATGGTCTTGATTCTCTTTTTTATATATATATTGATTGGTCATCAACCTACAAGTATAATGGATACAATATCTAAATATTTTTATATTAAAAGCATTAAGATATAATAAAATTTTTATAATGGAGTATAAAAAATACACAAATCAATTTGCAAATACATTAATTCACTCAACAAATATTATCACATCTCATCACATATGAACAATATATGTACATTAACAACGTGTAATGTCTTCTGCTCATTAACAATATATATTTGAATGAGTCTTTTGCTCATAAAATTGAAAATACAGAAGAAGTAGCACCATTAAATCACTACGATATGAAAATTTGATACAATCAAATCAAACACAAAATTCTTTAGCTAATTTGTAGTGACAAACATAGGTTAAAAGAAAATATATGATAAATAATCGAATAAGACTGTGTAGCTAAAGATCATACCTTTTTCTTGAAAAACTGTCATATCAGCAAGTATCTGTACATTAGAAGAAAATTAATGAGTTATGATGTTATCACAAAACATAATCAATTTAAAAATAAAATAAATTTAATAGATATAGAAAAGTTATTCAAACTGTACAATAGGTTATTCAACAACAACAACAACAACAAACTCAGTGTATTCCCACCTGGTGGGGTCTGGGGGGGGGGGGGTAAGATGTACGCAGTCCATACCTCTACCTCTAAAGAAGTAGAAAGGCTGTTTCCGATAGACAATGGGTTATTCAACCTTCAATTATAAAAAAAAAACAAAAGTAATTTTCAAATACCAAAAAAAAAATAAAAAAATTGTAATAATAGTCTGTTTAGGACACATTTGTTTAAAGTGAAGGAATGATATGACTTTAAATACAATTTACTTAGTGAAGGAATGACATATATTTTTCTATATTCATACACCTATATAGATATTTGTCGTGGAATTACAACTCAATCAAATAACAACTTAATGTGGCAAAATATGCAACCATCCAATAAAATCATAACTTACAAAGTTTAACAATTTTACTTCTACATTCATACCATTTTCAAACAAAAAATAAAGCACAAGTGTACAAAAAAACTAACTACATACACATACAAACAATACATGTTAATGTGCAAATAAAATATAGTGTATTAAATTTTTTATAAAAAATTTGATAAAATACCTTTTCCTAAGTAAAGAATTAGCCTGCAGCTATAAAGACAAAAAATAAAAAATTGCTATATTAACTATCATCCTACCAAAAAAAACTAAAAAAAAAAATTCAAAATCAGTATATGATATTCAAATTTGTACCTTCTCAATTTTCTTTTTTAATTCAGTGTATGCATTATTCATCACAGAATCTTTTACATCCTCAACATTTTCTAGATAAAAGCCTTCCTGAGGAATAACATCCAAATTGAATTCTACCATCTCTTCATCAGTAAATATGATGTCTCTGAACTCATACTACAGTAAAAAAAAAATGAGTTAAAAAATTAAAACACCAACTAAAATAAAAGGCTAAAAATTTATGGCATATCATCAACTACTTAAAATTAGATAAAGTAACAATCATATAAAAATATTTTATATATATATATATATATATATATATATATATATATATATATATATCACTTAAACATGGTCCTCTTCAAATAGTCATTGTATATGAGTTTTGAAGATGTCTTCAAGTTTAAGATTCAAGAAATTTGCTGAACACCATCACGAATTGCAATAGATTTATCCATATTTACACAACATTCATAGAATCAAATTTGAAGAGCGAAATAGAAATCACCAAAAGTAAACGATGTAGAATTTGTCTTCAGACCATGACTACAACTTTTAAGCAAAACATCGAAACGCTCGTTTCTCCAGTCAAAATTCAGATATGCATCCGAATCAGTCAAATCAAAATAATACTTCGTTATAAAATTTCTTGGTAAATCCTATTCTAAAAATCTAATTATGAAATATATCATTCCAATTTTGTACAAATCTTTATCCATGAAAACAATTTTTTTACCCGTAAAATCTAAATAGAAATCCGATCTCTTAACCTTTTCCTGTCCAGGATAGTATCTTTGCATCAATCTATTCGGTATTATCGGATCAGAAAAAAAATCATATTTCTTTCCACATTTTAATCCAGTAATAATAGAAAACTCCCCTTTTTCAATAACTTGTTATCATTCATTCTAAAAATAAACATGTCATCTCTATCATTAACAGTTTCCACATGCAATAAATTATGAAGAACCTGAGGTTGCACTTTAACAAATTGCATGTTCAAAAAATGTTCAAAAGGAGTCTTTGCAAATTGACTGAAATGCTCACCTTTTCACTTTTGATGAAGATCATAAAAAATATTGACCTTAATATACGAAGATCGATGGCCGTACTGTTTTCGTTT
Source organism: Capsicum baccatum var. pendulum (assembly GCA_030864225.1). Lineage (NCBI taxonomy): Eukaryota > Viridiplantae > Streptophyta > Magnoliopsida > Solanales > Solanaceae > Capsicum > Capsicum baccatum. Next base: position 168,482,788 of record CM061557.1, on the reverse strand, counting down.
CTAAAATATAAAATATAAAATTATTAAAACAGTATAACTATAACATATGCAGAATATAAATAATACTGTAACAAAAAGTAAAATCAAATAAAAACTTTATACATCAAGTATTTAATGAAATTAATTTTCTTAAAAAAATATTGTACAATTGAACTATAAAAATATCAAATTTAGTAATTGAAAATCTTTTTAAAAAATGATTAAACAAAATAAAAGTTGAAAACAATCCATGTCATATAACCATTTCATACAGAACGTAATTACAATATAAAAAATATTTATAATTTTTTTTACCTTTGCAACTTTTTTGAAATTTCTTTTTATCGGCTTTTTTACACCCTTCTTATCAGTAGCTTCTTTCAACACAGACCTTGTTATATGAGACGATTCATCTTTGCCCATCTTAAAGTTTTTTGACTTACTGCAGAAAATTTCATCTTCAAAATTTGAATCTGAATTTTGCTCACACCATATTTTTTCTCTCATACGCCCTCTTCGTTGTAGCATTCTTCTTTATCAAATTTTCACTTTGCATGTTTAATATAGAGTTTTGTACACGGAAGATTTTTTTTGCAAAAAATTATTTTTTTCCGAACTAGCCCACTTTGCTGAATAAAAAAATGCTCACTTTCAACATTATCCAAACTCTTAATCTTAACTGGTGGTGTTGGAGTAAAGCATCCTAAATTAAAAGATGGCCTTGATAGTAAAATTGGACTTCTGTCTTCTATTACTCTAGGACACTTCCTAATAAGAGTAAAATCAAATTTGGGTTTAGAAGATATGAAAATTTTCAAACATATACAAACTTCATAAAATAACTTTGAAGAAGACTGGAAAAATGAAAAATACCCAATTACAAATCCTAATATTAAGAAATTAAAAGCTATTCTACTAAAAACAGTAAAAAATGAAGATTATTAGAAAAAAAATAAAGCTGATATACATATTTTTTTTGAAAGAACCACAATCTCAGATATAACTAAAGAGAGGAGGCGTGTAAATTAACAATGAAGAGAATTTTAGCCGTGTAAAATTGGTAAAGGGAGAAAGACGGTGTAATAAATGTAGTGTAACAAGTTTTATAATTGAAATTCATGTAAATATAGGTAAAGTAAAAAAGAGTTAAATTTTTCTGGAAAAAGTTAAAACCTCTAAATAGACTTTTAATACTACACGGTAACCTAGGCTATTATTAGGATAAATATAGAATAAATATAGAATATTAGGATAAATATCCTAATGTGAATATCCTAATATGAATATTAGGATAAATATATAATTAGATCTAAAAAACATAAAGTAAAAGAAAAGTTAATTTTTTCTGAAAAAAGTTAAAATCTAGACTTTTAATGCAAGCAATAATCTAGGGTATTATTTTAATAGATAAATATGAGTATCAAGATAAATATAAAAAGATATTTTTAAATTAAAATAAATAAATAATTATTAAATATGTTATAACTTGCAATTAAAAACATAGTTCAATACTTAAGAAAAAATAATATTATAAGTTGCAATAAAATTTATAATAAGTATACATAGGATAATTTTCACTATAATAAAAATATAATATTTCAATGAATTGTGTGATCAATGTTATTTAATAATATTTTTATTATTTAATTTAATAGTATGATATTATACCGTAACTGATAAATTTATTAAATAGACTTTTAATACTACACGGTAACCTAGGCTATTATTAGGATAAATATAGAATAAATATAGAATATTAGGATAAATATCATAATATGAATATTAGGATAAATATAGAATTAGAACTAAAAAACATAAAGTAAAAGAAAAGTTAAATTTTTCTGAAAAAATTTAAAATCTAGACTTTTAATGCAACGCAATAATCAAGGGTATTATTTTAATAGATAAATATGAGTATCAAGATAAATATAAAATTAAATATAAGAAGATATTTTTAAATTAAAATAAATAAATAATTCTTAAATATGTTATAACTTGCAATTAAAAACATAGTTCAATAATTAAGAAAAAATAATATTATAAGTTGCAATAAAATTTATAATAAGTATACATAGGATAATTTTCACTATAATAAAAATATAATATTTCAATGAATTGTGTGATCAATGTTATTTAATAATATTTTTATTATTTAATTTAATAGTATGATATTATACCGTAACTGATAAATTTATTAAAATATTCTATGTTATTATAATATTAAATTTATTAAAAATTATTGATAAAATAATATTTTTCTACTAATTTATCACAAATTATGACATGTAAATATATTAAGTTATTAAATTTGTTTAAAATTTTAATAAAATACAATAAAAGAGTACATCGAAATAAATATAATCAGATATATTTTTTATAGTAACAAATTTTTTTTTGTCTTTTGAGACGTGACACGAACGACAACTATAAAGTTTGAATGCATCGTTTGTCCATGCTACGAGTATGTCAATATGAAATCCAAAAGACTATTTTCTAGGAAAACAAATTATTTCTTACTTATTTTCTTATGTTTGTTATGCAAGTAGAAAAATATTTATATATATTGAACAAAAACTAATGAGAATGAATAAGATAAGCGCTGGTGGAGTGAGAAAAAAATTTATATCTTTTTTTTTTTAAAAAGATATTTGGAGGGAGGGATAGTGAAGTGGGGGTTAAGGTGTGGGAGTGAGGGTGGGGGGTAAGGAATTTTTTTTTAAAATTTTCTCAAAAAGTAAGCTTTAAATTTATTTTTTTTGGGGTGGAGGGGGAGGGGAAGGGTTGATAAGGGATGGATGGGATGAGAAAAAATTTAAAACTTTTTAGAGGATAAATTTTAAAAAATAAAAAAGAAATTGGTGGGGGAGGGGGCTAGTATGTGGTACGTGTAGGGATAGGAGTGAGTGAAGGTGGGATAAGAAAAGGTTATGAATTTTTTTAAAAAATAAATTTTTAAAAAATAAGAGTGGGGATTTGATGGTGTGGTGGGGTAGGGGTGGAATAAGAAAAAAAACTTGAAATTTATTTTAATTTTTTTTGGAGGGGGGACTGGGGGGGTCGAGGAAGAAGGTGGAGTTAAATAATATGGAGTTAAAAATAAAATAAGATTATATAATATTAAGTAAGAGTATAATTGAAAAAAAAAATAAGCAAACCATGGAATACAACCAAATAGGTGGTTCACTTTAGTGCCTGTTTGGATGGTGATTTCCCATGGTATGGTATGGTATGGTTTCCAAGAGAATCATGTTTGTTTTGATTATTTTCTAAAAAGTATGGTATGGTATCTTTTCATAGTTTGGTAACCATGAAATCTCTCTATATTTAGAACCACCATTTGGTGGTATCCCATGGTTTTGTTATTTTTTTCTCAATTATACCCTTATATAATATTATCTAATCCTATTTTACCCTTTACCCTATATAATCTGTCTGTTTCCCTCTTTAAATCGTTGAATGATTAATCTGCTCTCAAAGTTAATGAAGCTAGATCACATATTATACTCACCAGTGGCCTAAGAAAAAGCAAATAGATTTCTGAGATTAATGAAACTACCATAATCTATCTCATCACATACTAGTAATATCTATGCTAAGTATGTAAGTGAAACACCAGTTACCAATGTATTTGAAATCAGCAACAATCATGTTAGAAGATTGCAAGGTGGACAGACCTTTCTTGCAACAAAATAGTTAACTTTGCCCCTCACAACAAACGACAAAATAGCATTTTAACTCTGTATCATGTTTTTGCCTTGACCTATATAAACTTCCTCACTTTTAAATTTTCAAAAACTCACCCGCTTTCTACTGGTCTTATCTTGCCATATCTTCTTGTTGGATAATGTTGCTAAAATTTCTTCTTTGATTCCATTCTATCACTGGCACCTAATACTCCCAATCAAAACCAGAACAATCTTTGAATACTTATAAAGTTTTGCTGAGAGGTTTGGTGGTAGATGATCTTTGAATGTATTTTTATAGGCTAGTGACAACACAAATAAAATCCTGTTCATAGTTAATAAGAAAATGTCCCTAATTATTATAAATTTAAAATTTATAATAATTAGGGGTATTTTAGTAAACTTATCCGTTACGATACAGTACCATACCATCAAACGAAACAAAAAAATTGTTATTAAACAACAATGAACGATACAGTCAATCCAAATATTATATTGTACTATACTATACTGTACCATACCATACCACATTGTACCATGCATTATGAAACTATGGCAAACCACCATCCAAACAAAGGGTTAGTGACGATTTTCATAATTATTAAACTATGAAAATAAACCATATCATACCATATATTTTAGGAAACAATAAAAAAAACGTGGTTCTCTTGATTACCATACCATACCATATCACGACAAACCACCATTCAAACAATGTGTTAGGAGTAATATGATAATTTCTTACTTTTATTTTTATTAACTAGTGAATATGTCCGCGTTTGCGCTATCTTTAATAGAGTATAATTAAATAAATATTATTATATGTCTGTAATAAAAATATTCATTTCGTCTTACATTTTCCAATTTTCCAACCAAATACTATGAGTAGATATCATAGATCAGTGCTTCATGCGGTTAAAAAATAATTAGAATATCGATTAAAATATGATTAAAATATCTATAAGATGACCAACAACTCAAAATTAAATATAGATCATTCAATACTTTCTTTTTAGCGAGATAAAAAAAATCCTCATAAGCAACATACATTAATTCATGCACTAACACATATATTAGGATTAGTTAAAGCATATGTTTTTTGTATATGTATAAAATAATGCTATGTTTAGTTATATATGTTCAATAAAGCTAGCCTAAGTAGTACTTAGTTAAGAATGATTTGAGTAATATTATAAAATGATGAGGTAAATTCAAATTAACATAGATAAATTTTATCTTATATCAATTACTACTAATTAAAATACCACTAAAATATTCAAATCATCTTTAATGTATATTTATTGAGAATAAGTTTTGTATATATAGAGATAGACTGATTAGCACAGTCTTCTCACGTAATAAAATAGGGTGATACTTAGCTTGAAGAAACATCGATAAGGAACTTTCATTGTTCCTAAATTGCTATATCTTGTTTTGATGATGAGCAAATGATTACAAGGGTCTAGATCCCTGAATGTTCAAGGGAACAGTACAGCTGACACGCATCTGCACAATTTTGTCCTCTTATGTAACAAACTGTGCAACTTGTACTATTTAGGACACCAGTTTCAATTGTATTTCAACCCTAATCATCACTCAACTATAAAAGAAAAAGGATACTTCTCTATCAAGTGGTTTTTGAAATTCAGAAGAGTAAAAAGAGAAAAAGGCAAAAACTCAATTTTAGCTTAAGTTCTTAGCCTTTGTATGCTGATAATGAAAATGTTCTTGAGTTAGATATTATTTTTGTAATTTAATTACTCATACTATAAGAGTAATGCTTTATTTTTGCTTTGAGAGTGCTTAAGTAGAGTTACCTAAGCTTGATACTGATTAGAGTTAATTAGTGTTGAGGAGTCTTGGCAGAGTTGTCAAGTTCAACTTGTAGTAGAGTTATTACAAGCAGGAGGAATCTAGAGTTAGGTTTAAGTCAAGTTTGTAATCAAGAGGTTGATTATAGTGGATTTTAGAGAGCTAGTGAGGGCCTGTCGTAGTTTTTCCTCCTGGAGTAAGGGGATTTCCACGTTAAACCAGTGTGTTCCTTTATTTTCAACAAATTTTTACCTTTCTTAGTGCTTTACTAATTCATTGTCTGTGACTGATTTTGAGGGACCAGGTCCCTCACTATGTGGTGCAACCTCCAAGGTTCCAACAATTGGTACCAAAGTAGGTCCACTCTAAAAGCTTCACACCTAGAGTGTTCTGTTATCATTGCTGCTTTACTTAATCTGGAAAAAAGAAACACTTATATAAGAAAGTGACAACAATTTGTAGAGCTATTTCAAAATCCTGGGAAAGCAAAACAATTTACATAACTAAACAAGGAGTGGAGAGAAATGAAGAAAAAAAAGAAAGATCATCGACATTGAAGACTTTAGTGTCTGACATAAGTAAGGAAGACATTGATATTGCTCTTCTGGAGACAAAGGTTGTTAGAGCAATGAAGAAAAGTGGTCAGCTTAGAAAATGGGATGGGAAATTTGAAGTTTGTTACAAATGTGGTAGTTCTGAAAATTTCATGAGGAACTGACCAATACAAAAGAAGGATCAAAATCCTGAAAAGTCAAGGAGAAAGATGCATCTAGCTGTATAGTAAAGAAAGTTATTGGCTGCACGGGAAAACTCCTTCAGTAAATCTGAGAAAGATAAAGAGTATGGAGATGGTTTGATGCTGAAAAAAGATGATAAGGAAATCACCTCTGGTTCCTCCTTGTTTTTCCTTATGACAACTACTGAAGATAAAGAAGAAAATGAGGTAGAGAAAAAGGATAGTAGCCAAAACTGATTTATGGACAGTGGGTTTTCAAGACACATGACTAAAAAGATTGATTATTTTCTCTTTCTTAAGATATTTCAAGGGGGAGGTACGTCTTTTGGAAATGGTAAAAAGGGTATATTCAAGGTGTTTAAAGGATTGGAAAATCACCTCATCCTGCAATTAAAGATGTGTATTATGTAGATGGCCTTAATATAGTCTTCTAAGTATATCTCAAATTTGTGACAAAGGAAATGAGGTAAAATTCTCATCTGATGGATGCAATGTATCAAGCATAAAATCTGGAAGAATTAATCTCAAAGTCAAAAGGATAAAAAACATGTATGTAGCTGATCTGGAGTCTGTGGCTGATGGTCAATTAACTTGTTTAAGTGTTCAAAGTGAAGATGCTAATGTATAGCATAAAAAACTAGGACATGTAAGTTCCTCTCTGTTAAACAAGTTAATTTCAAGGGACCTGGTCCGTGGCTTGCCAAAACTAAAATTTCTAGACAATAAAGTTTGTGATGCTTGTGTTAAAGGTAAACAGAACACATCCTCCTTCAAATTGAAAAATGAGGTGAGTACTTTCAGACCCCTTGAAATATTGCACATGGATTATATGGACCTATTAAATTCTAAAGTAGAGGAGGGAAGAAATATGTGCTTGTTATTGTAGATAAATACTCCATGTTCACCTGGAAAATATTTATAAGAACCAAGGATGAAACATATGAGGTTCTTGTGGCTTTTACCAAGAAAATTCAAATGAAGCTAAATTACAAAATTGCTGAATTCAGATCTTATCATGAAACTGAATTTGAGAATTCCCAAGTTGCTGAATTTTGTGATGAGCATAGAATAAGTCACAAATTTTCTGCCCATAGGACTTCACAGCAAAATAGAGTTGTTGAAAGAAAGAATAACACACTCATAGAAATTGCTAGGACTATGCTATTTGATAGTGGTCTTCCAAAGAGTTTATGGGTTGAAGCTATAAATACTGCTTGTTATGTAAATAATAGGTGCTTGATTAGGTCACTCCTGAATAAGACTCCATATAAGCTAGTGTTCAAAAGGAAGCCTAAGCTTGACTACTTCAGACTATTTGGGTGCAAGTGCTTTGTGCTGAATAGTGGCAAGAGAGAATTAGGAAAGTTTGACTCCAAAAGTGATAAAGCAGTGTTTGTAGGCTATGCCTTAATACTCAAGGCTTACAGAGTATTCAATAAAATAACTTTGTATGTTGAAGAAAGTGTTCATATGATCTTTGATGAGTCTAAAAATCAAATAATCCCAGGGGATAATGAAGATTCTGAAGTTGAAGAACTCATTTCTGTTCAAAGGGATGATATTACTGAATATAATGATCAAGGGATAAATGATGTAGATGAGAATAATGAAAGTGATGGTGATCTAGAAACTCAGGCACAGATCCCAGCTTTAGCAGAAGAACAACAAGAAGGGACTAGTCAAGATTTGCAGGGACCTGGTCCTAGTGGAATCAATCTCAGATATATATTGATGACATAATGAGTATGATGGGTGAGTTGAGCTTTTTCCTTGGCCTGCAGATTAAACAAACTTCTAAGGGGACAATGATTTGTCAAGAGATGTACATTATAGAGTTATTGAAGAAATATAACATGAAAGATATTAATCCAATTGATACTTCAATTGGAACCAACTCAAAAATAGATAATGATGAACTAGTCCCTTCAATAAATGAGACAATGTATAGAAGGATTATTAGATCCTTGCTGTACCTCATTGCAAACAGGACTAAAATTGTATTCAATGTAGGAATGTGTGCCAGATTTTAAGATTTCCCAAAAGAGTCTTATTTGAAAACTGTAAAAAGAATTCTTAGGTATCTAAAGGGGATAAGGGACTTAGTCTTATACTATCCATCAGGAGACAATTTTGACTTGGTGGGCTATGCTGGTGCTAACTATGCTGGATATTTGGTAGATAGAAAAAACACTTCATGAATGGCACATTTTCTTGGCTCATCCTTAATTTCCTGGGGATATAAGAAGTAAAACTCAGTTGCTCTATCTACTGTTAAAGCTGAATATATTGCTGCAGCTTTTTGTTGTGCTCAGTTGCTATCGATCAAGCAGTAATTAAAAGATTTTAGTATTGTCTTAGACACTATCTCTCTAATGTGTGACAATACAAGTGCTCTAAACATAACCAAGAATCTAGTGTAGCCCAAGAGGACTAAGCATATTGATGTGAGGCATCTCTTCTTGAGAGATAACATTGAGAAAGGGGCCATATGTATGAGGTTTCACAAGACTGAAGATCAGATTATAGATATCTTTACTAAGGCACTTCACAAGGAATAATTTGTAAAGAATAGGTTGAAGCTAGGACTGGTCAAAATAGCCCAACCTACCATATGAATAAGTAGTTCTCTACAAAATTGGCTATGATTAAGAGACAAGTATCCTTAGTAAAGTATGTATTTGTTAGTCTAACTCAGTGCCGTACCTCAGCAGGTATACATCTATGGGAACAACTTTGAAGAAAAATAGATGAAGTATGGATAAACTTGAGAATTCACTCAATGAAAGATAGGGACCTGGTCCCATCTCTCAGGTTAGTATTATAAATGTATATATTTTTCTTTTTGTTCTGATAAAAAAAGTTGTATTTTCTCTCTCCATGTAAAAAAATATGTCTTATCCAAAATTGGAATCAAACTCATCTTTGCATTAACTCCATGGACCCTGCCCAACTTAGCTAATCTAACTATTCAAAGCCAAACCCTTTCTTCACTTACCTTACTGATGAAGATTTATCCTTAAAAACACATTATCCCTCTGGCAGTGTAATGATGGTGATTCTTGGGTTGCTGAAAATCTCATTCTGTTGTCACATAATTCCAAAAGAAGTTTGGATGGTCTTAAGAAACAAAATGAAGCATGAAATAAAAAATCTCCAAAGTGAAATTTGGAAATCCTACTGAAAATTTACCAGACTTTCGAGGGACCTGGTCCAAGAAGAAGAGAATGACTGATGAAGAACTTAGTAGGGCTTCTATAAGAAGAAACACAAAAGACAATTACTAAAGATACAGAAATTAGGAGATTACATTTACAAATTCAGCCATTTTTAAAGAGAGGTCTAAGATTCTTTACAGAACTTAAACTCAAGAAGAAGGTTGCAATTCTAACCAATGAGGTTCTGAGATTGAATACAGATACCAAGATGATAACTATAATGACCCTTCAGGTCATTTTCTTTGTTCCATTTATTTTCATTGTTAGAGCTTTTCCATAGTTGTCCTAAGTCATTTATGACTTATTTGGTTACCTGGCAGTTCGTTGTGTTGTTAGAACTATTTTTTTTAGAAGTCTTCGTTGGTACCAAATGTCCATCGATCAAAAACTTTAGTAAAATAATGTTGAATAGAAAATCCAACTTTGCTAACGCATCTGGAATGTCAAAATATATATGGTTACATATTTGGTTTACTCATATTGGATTCCGGATGCATCTCGAGGCATTGTCCAAATCTTGGAATCAAATTTCAAACTTAAGGTGTCGTTTGTCATGGATGGAGATACCATGATCACGGTGGGTTGTGTGCGATCGTGATGGCCACAATCGTGTCCTAGAGCGTTTGTGTGATCGCGCCTCAGAGTGCTGGGCAAGGTCAATTTAAAGGCTCTTTTATCTGAGAATTAACCTATTTCTTCCATTTTTTTGAGTCCCCCAAACCCTAATAAAGTGTAAAATCCTTAAAATGAGTCTTGTGGGTTGATTAGGAGCTTGCATTTCTTGTGTATTCGTGATTAACATTAAATTTAAGGTAAGATTCCTTCAATTTTGGTGTTGATTTCTTAATTTTAAGACCCCCCTAATGGCTTAAGCTTTATTTTAGCCACAAATATGGTTGTTTTCCACAAATTTCTTGAGGGTTATAACTCCTTAATGGTATTTGAACAATGGTTTGATCTCAAAAACTCGTTAAACATATGTGGGACCCACTTTAGGTTTTTAGTATCATTTTAGACCCAAAGTACAATGGTGTAATATGGGTGTTTCTATTCTCATAATAATGCATAGATTAGTTATTGATAGTTTGACTCGTGAAAAAAGCTTTGAGGAAAGGGAAAAAAAAGTTTTTTGGTTCAAGAGCTATTTGGATTCAAGGTAGGTTAGGCTTACTTGTAGTTAGATTGAGCTTTATTATTGTATGAATTTGATATAATGATAAGATTGGGTGGGGTTTTAGATGTTGAATTGGTAAATGGAAATGTTTGGGACTAGTTGTATCCCTTAGGTCTTGAAACTCATTAAGTGGGATAGTTGACACATAGCCTAGAACCTTGGTTTGTTGGATTTGTAATCTCATAAATAACAAGAGATTACTCTAGTTACTCTAGTAGATGAGAGTGACCTTGTTCACTCACCTTAAAAGTATGTTGACCTAGATATACTTAGTTGTGGAATGACTTTAGTGCTTGGGGTAACATTAGAAGGAATCCTTAAAGAAGAATTGTCCCATAGAACTATTGTGGATTGGTAAGATCTTAAGGAATGATTTAGATAAATTAGCCTAATTTCGGGTAGTAGTTAGACTTGTAGAAGAGAATTTGGGATTCATTTGAAGCAAAACTTAACCTGTCTTAAACTTGAACTGTGTAACTTCTTTAGTGACCTAGATCGTGATAAACGTCTAGATTATGCTTTTTGTGATATGATGGCTAAACCTGGTAGATGGTTTATGCATGTTATTGATGTTGGGATAATGTGTATGCTTGATTGATTATCTTGTTTTCATGACATGGATAGCACTGGAAAGTCTTGTGAATTGAATCTATGGTTATGCTATCACTTGACTTATTAGCTAGTTTACTATGTGAGCCTTGATTTATGTTACAACTCTTATTATGATTCAAGCTTAATGACTAAGCTAATGTCTATCTAAGAGATCTCTTTGCGCTAGTACAGTGAACCATGTGGGTAAAGAAAGATTCTAGAAAGCATACCCATGACTTATATTTGTCTTATTAATAATTATGATTAAGCTCAAAAAAGAGTGGGTTGCTTATATCATTTATATATACATGCCCATGCATATACTCATATAATGTAGTGGTGATTAATGGTAAAGTATCATGATATGTATTTCCTTATATCTCTTCTACTCTATCGTTGTGGGGTTGTACTTGTTATTAATTTAGCTATATATATGTATTTATTATTGTCTTGGTGGTTATTGATGATGCCCGATGAATTCGTAGGATATTGATGATATGTTGATGCTCGGCAAGGCCAGAAGATATATTGATGATATGTTGATGTCCGGCAAGGCCGGAGGATATATTAATGATATGTTGATGCCCGGCAAGGCTGGAAGATATATTGATGTTATGATGATGCCCGATAAATTCGAAAAAGATATTGATGTTATGGTGATGTTATGTATGGTAAGCATATATAAATACATGTTTATGTGTGTGGTTATTCCCTTGTATGACTACGCCCATATACGCATTAGGGAAAGGATGTCATTCTTGAATGTTTGTTTATAATTCTTTACCATTAATCACTTGTTAAGTGGTGTGACTTTTATTGATGCTAAATAGTGAATAGAAATAGAATATGCCAATTATTGAGTTAAGACTTATCGGTAAGTGTAATCATGTGTAGAATTAAGGGTTCACCTAGTGAATACACTTGGCTTGAATAAATGGGTAATTGTGGAATTTCTCCTAGTAAAATGTGTTATGTAACAAATAGTTATCTATATAAGTGGCTATATGATTTGATGACTAGAAGATTAGAATGCTAGTTAGTGGATCTTGTTTAGTTAAAATATGGTAACTAGTAATTATGGTTGTAAAATGGCATAGATACCTAAATGGCTATATGACTATGGTTATGATTACCTTCGTGTATGTTAATTCATTTATGGTAATTGATGTTGATCATGAATCTTAGTAAATAAACTTTGATGGGAATTTAGGAAACCATGGATATGAAAAGTGGTGATCCTTGGATATTGAGAAATTGGTGACATGTGTAATTACTTAATGGTTTGATATTTGCATGTACTCTCCGGTGGTATGGGACACCGTGATGAGTTCTTCACTTTATCGTTCCTTATGTGTACTTCCCGATGGTATGAGATGTCGTGGGGAGTTCCATTACTTATGTTTTAATAGATGTTGTATATCTTTTTGGTCTTATTGTTCTTGTGGTTGTATTAGTGGTGCTTTATGATTTGGATCATGTATTGTTATATATAATAACGGTATTAGCGCATGATGAATGGATATGTCATAGTTTTGTTCTAGTTGATTATTGATTGTATACAGTGTTGATGAAGATTATTCAGGTTCGATTTTATACCTTGACTTAGAGATATTATATTGCTTCATATCATCTTTAAATCATAATTTAGCTTAGTCAGCCTATGATGCCTACTGAGTACCCATTGTTTTGGTACTCATACTATACTTTTATACCTTTTTGGCACAGACCAGAGTACTAGTTGTTGCCGCTAAATTGAGATCATGCTGTGTTTATCTTCCAAAGATAGAGTGAGCTTTTGGTGTTTGATTCGCCCGTTTCCCTCCTATCTTTATTTAGTGTTTTGTGTTTGAGATGAATGTATAAGACTATTTAGACTTCAAGTTATTTTTCCTAATGTCGAGCTTAGATGATCTTGTACTGGTATTACCAGGTCATAGGATTGGTATTCATAAGTTGGTTGTCTTTTGTTATGTGGAGCACTACTGCTTATATTTATGTTTGTATATTTGGTCCATGTTTGATGTTTCTACCAAAGTAACCCATTGCCTTATCTCCAAGTTATGGTATCGACTTACTTATTGGTGGGTTTTAGTAGGTGCCATCATGACTCAGAATTTGGGTCGTGATAAATTGGTGTCAGAGCCAAGGTTTTACCGATATTATTAGTACAAGAGCAAGTGTGTAGTAGAGTCCTACAGATCAGAAAGTTGACATCCATTTCGTATCTTCGAGAGGCTATGGGATATTTTTAGGAGCCCTTCACTTCTTTTACTCGTATCATGCTAAGAGTCTAATTTAGTTTTTAAGATGTTTTCTTGACTTTAATCTTTATAGATGCCTAAGACTCATGATTTAGCTATACGTGATGAGGGTCCCGAGACCCAGCCTCATGATGTGTCCACAGTTAGGGATTAAGATGGGCCTCCCCCAAACCCCATTCCTACACCTGAGCTAGAGGTTCCTCTACCATAGCCAGTAGTGGGACAGGGACCAGCCCAGGCTCCACCAGGTTTTATTTCATCTTCTTTGCATAGAGATGACTTGGTTCAGCTATTGGGTAGTATTGATGGTACACAAATTACTAGGGAAGGAGTGTAGCCTGCAGTTGCAGCTCCAGGAGTTGAGGTCCCCCGCATGACGACAGTTGTTTAGCCGATAGTCGCTCAGCCAGTTATGAACCATCCTGCTATGTTTGTTGAGGAGTAGAAGATATTGGGTAGGTTTTTGAGATTGCCCTACCTAGGTTTTCTAGTGCTCCTAGAGAGGATTCCTATTGAGTTTCTGACTTCTTGTGAGGACAGGCTTCATGGTTTAGGCCTTGTTGAGACTCGTGGTGTGGATTACACCATATTTTAGTTAGATTTGTCTTCTCGACAGTAGTGGAGAGGTTTTTATGAGTTCAGGATAGTTGGATCTTCTCCCCTTTCTTGGACTCAGTTCTCTAAGATATTTTTGGAGAAGTATATACCGCACAACCTTAAGGATCGATTGAGAGATCAGTTCTTTAGATTGGAGTAGTGTTCTATGATAGTTGCTGAGTATAAGGTCTATTTCCATGAGTTGACTAGACATGCAACTTTATCTTAGATACTTAGTATGAGAAAGTTTACTGCTTTGTGAGAGGATTGAGACTTCCTATTTAGATGGCTACTCAGATTTTAGTTGCTGCGGGTAGGACTTTTGTTTAAGTTTCTGATCATTCTAGAGTGATGGAGGAAATGCCTCGTGAGGTCCATGATAAGATTCCCTAGTATCAGGGTAGATTTGGTGGAAGTTTTAGTAGTTCCCGATTTAGAGGTGGTACTTCTTATGTTAGGCATCCTTTGCGTCCATCTTTTTAGCCTCATAGTCAAACTAGTCAACCAATTCTGGTAGCGCTTTAGACTACTGATGAAGGTCGGTCTGGTGCTAGTGATAGCCCTGGCAAGGAAGGTTATCAGTCTTTGACAGATTCTTCTGCAGGCTGTGCTAGATGTGGTGGTTACTCTAGTTTAATAGGATTTGTGAGTTCTTATTTTTCTCATGATTATTGTCTTACTTGTGGGCTTTCTGGTCATTTATCATGATATTTCCCTAGTCATGGGGTGATGGTTGTTTCAGCCTAGTGTGCTACTCCTATTAGAGTAGTTAATCCCTCAGATAGAGGTGGTATAAGAGGTCATATGGGTGGTTATCAGGGTGCTCAAGGTGGTACTCAGGTAGGAAGGATAGAAGGTTAGTTAGGTTCCCAGCCAAGTGGCGGGCATGGTTAGTTGTATGTAGTACCTGCTAGACCCGAGTTTGAGACTTTAGATATTGTTGTGACAAGTATGATTTTGATGTGCCATAAGTTGGCTCTTACTTTGTTTGTCTCGAATCCACTTATTCTTATATATCTTCCTATTATGCACTACAGTTGGACTTGACTAGTGATTTATTATTTGTGCCATTGTGTGTATCTACTCCTATGAGTGATTCTTTAGTTGTGGATCAAGTATGAAAATCATGTGTTGTGATAGTTGGTGATGTTGATACTTATGCTGATTTTATTATTCTGGATATGCTTGATTTCGATGTGATTCTATGCATGGACTGGTTATTCCACTATCACATGGTCATGGATTATTTTGCTAAGACCATTACCTTAGCCATGCCCGATTACTCCCAGTTTTGTGGCAGAGAGTGGTTGTCGCGATCCGATGGTGATTATTTCTTATGTTTATGCTAAGAGACTTATATTGAGGTGTTGTGAGTCTTGTCTTACCTATGTATGTGATATTCGTGTAGAGAGTCAGTCGCTTGACTCTGTTCTTATTATTTATGAGTATCCTTATGTGTTCCCTACAGACCTTTCTGGTATTCCCCTTGACCGTGAGATTGAGTTTGCTATTAACCTTGAGCATATCACCCGATCTATTTCTATGGCACCTTACCATATGGCTCTTACTGAGCTTAAGGAGATGAACTCTGAGCTCTAGGATCTTCTTGGTAATGGTTTTATTTGATCGAGTATGTCCCCATGGGGAGCTCCTATTTTGTTTGTGAAGAAGAAAAATGGTTTGATGCGCATGTGTATTGATTATTGGCAGCATAATAAGATGACGGTAAAGAACCATTATCCCATGCCTCGCATTAATGATTTGTTCGACCAGCTTTAGGACACAACTATGTTTTCTTAGTTAGATTTGAGATTAGGTTATCATCAGTTGAGGATTCAGGCTAAGAATATCTTGAAAACAACTTTTAGGACCCGTTATGGTCATTATAATTTTTTGGTGATGTCTTTTGGATTGACTAATGCTCTAGCCATATTTATTGATTTAATTAATCATGTGTTCAAACCTCATCTAGACTCCTTCATTATTGTGTTCATTGATGACATTCTTGTGTATTCGAGAAGTAGTGAGGAGCATGCACAATATTTGAGAGTCATTCTCTAGACTCTAAGAGAGAATGTTTTTTTTGCCAAGTTCTCTAAGTAAGAGTTCTGGCTTGAGTCAGTATTATTCCTTGGAAATGTGGTGTCCAAAGCATGTATTATGGTAGACCCGACTAAGATTTTAGTGATTTATGATTGGGCTAGGCTTATGTCTTCGACTAAGGTTTACAATTTTATTGGTTTGGCTAGTTATTACAAGATTTTTGTTGAGAGATTTGCTACTATTTCAGCCCCTGTGACTAGAATAACTTGGAAGGAAGTTCCTTTTCGATGGTCCGAGGAGTGTTAGTTGAGCTTTGGAATGCTCAAGGATTATCTTACTTCAGCTCCAGTGTTAGCTCTTCTAGTTGAGGGTGAGGGATTCACTGTGTTTTGTGATGCTTCTAGTGTTGGTCTTGGTTGTGTTTTGATACAGTAGGGTCCTGTTATTACTTATGCTTCTAGACAGCTTAAGATGCATGAACGCAACAACCCTACTCATGATTTGGAGTTGGCAGTGGTAGTTTTTACGCTCAAGATTTGGAGACATTATTTGTATGGTATGCATTGTGAGATTTTCACCGATCATCGTAGCCTACAACATCTTATGACCCAACGGGAGCTTAATGCTTGCTAGCGCAGAAGGATGGAGTTGTTGAAGGACAGTGATATTTCTATCTTGTATCACCCAGGTAAGGCGAATATGGTAACCGATGCCTTGAGTCGCAAGGCAGTGAGTATGGGTACCTTGGTTTGTATATCTATTTCTCATAGGCCTATTGCACAGGACATCTAGTTCCTATCCAATTTGATAGTTCGCTTTGATATTTTGGATCCTGCAAGCATTTTGGCTTGTATGGAGGTGATCTCCTCCATATTTGAGCAGATTCATGATTGTTAGTATAAGGATAGAAATTTGTGTTTTCTTCATTACTAGGTGGTGAGTGGTGAGCACATTGTTGATTATGGGGGTATATTGAGGTTTAAGGCTATATTTCTGTTCTCGACTTAATGACTTGATTTAGTTGATTCTTTATGAGGCTTATAGATCTAGATATATTATTTATTCTGGTACGGCTATGATGTATAGAGATTTAAGGTGACATTACTGGTTAGATAGGATAAAGAGAGATATGGTAGCCTTTGTGGTTCACTGCCTATATTATCAACAGGTTAAGCCCAACCATCAGCGTCTAAGTAGGTTGACTCAGAGGTTGCCTATTCTTGAGTAGAAATGGGAATGGATTACTATAGACTTCATTAGTTATTTACCTTGTACTCCCCATGGTCTTAATGGTATTTGGGTTATTTTGGACTATTTGACTAAGTCGGCATGTTTTATTCCTAGTTAGATGATATTCAATGCTGAGAGGTTAGCCCAAATTTATGTTCGAGAGATAGTTTATTTGCATGGAGTGCCCATTTCTATCGTATCGGTTTGTGGTTCTGTATTTAATTTGACATTTTGTAGAGCATTTCAGGAAGAGTTAGGTACTCGAGTGGATTTGAGTACAACTTCTTATCTGCAGATAGATAGTCAATCTAAGCAGACTATTTAGGTTCTTGAGGATATGCTCCGAGTCTGTGTAATGGGTTTTGGAGGACAGTGGGATCAACACTTATCATTGATGGAGTTTGCTTATAACAACAACTATCATTCGAGTATTGAGATCGTGTCTTATGAGGCTTTGTATGGTAGGAGGTGTTGTTCTCTTATAGGTTAGTTTGGTACTTTTGAGGTGAGACCTCGTGGTACTGATTTTCTTTAAAACTCATTGAATAGAGTCAGGATAACTCAGGATTGACTGAGAGAAGCCTAGAGTAGGAAGAAGGTCTATGCTAATCATAGACTCTGTGCCTTGAGATTCATATTTGGTGACAGTATGTTCCTTCATGTTTCACCTATGAGGGGTGTGATGATATTTATAAGGAAGGGTAAGCTCAACCCTTGTTATATTGGTCCTTTTGAGATTCTCTGTACAGTTGGAGAGGTAGCATATAAATTAGCCCTGCCCCCAGATTTTGTTGCTATTCATTTGATTTTCCATATATCAATGTTAAGGAAGTATATTCCTGATCTATCTCATGTGCTTAGGTGGGACTCAGTCCAGTTATATGAGCAGTTGGCCTTTGTTAAGGAGCCTGTGCTTATCTTGGCTAGTGATGTGACACAGTTGCACACTAGAAAGATTCCTGTGGTTAAGGTTTATTGGAACACTGCCTAGTGGAGGAGGCTGCTTGAGAGATCGAGAGTGATATGTAGGCCTAATATCCTCATTTATTTGAGACTTCAGGTATTTTCTTTGTCTTTGAACTTTTAGGGAAGAAAGTTTTTTAGTAGTGGATGTTGTAATGACCCTTCAGGTCATTTTTTGTGCTCCTATTTATTTTTGCCATTAGAGCCTTTCCATAGCTTCCCCAAGTCATTTATAACTTGCTTGAACTGATAGATCGGTCACCTATCGGTTCATTTGGTTGTTAGAACTATTTCCCCATTTGGAAGTCTTTATTGGTACCAAATAGACACCGAGCAAAAACTTTAATAAGATAATATTGGATGGAAAATCCGAATTTGCCAACACATTTGAAACATCAAAATCTATATGATTGCATATTTTGCTTGCTCATATTGGGTTCTGGATGCATCCCGAGGCATTGATCAAAGTTCGGAATCAAATTCCAAGCTTTAATCATCATCTGTCATGGATGGAGAGACCGCGATCATGGTGGGTTGTGTGCGATCGCGGCCTAGAGTTTATGAGCAATCGTGCCTCTTGAGTGCCAGGCAAGGTTTATTTAAAAACTCTTTTGGAATTGACCTCTTTCTTCCATTACTTTGAGTCCCCAAAACCCTAATAGAGTGTAAAATCCTTAAAGTGAGTCTTGTGAGTTGATTGGAAGCTTGAATAGTTTGTGTATTTGTGATTAATATCAAATATTAGGTAAGATTCCTTCAATTTTGGTGTTGATTTCTTGATTTTAAGACCCAAAACCCCTAATGTCTTGAGGCTTGATTTTAGCCCCAAATATGATTGTTGTGCACAAATTTCTTGAGGGTTATAACTCCCTAATGGTATTTTAATAACTGGTTGGTCTCGAAAATTCGTTATCCATATGTGGGACCTACTTGTTGGTTTTTGGTGTTATTTTGAATCTGAAGGACAATGGTGCAATATGGGTGTTGTTATTCTCGTAATAATGTGTAACACCCCGATTTGCTGAACCGGAATGCTACATGGTGCTCATGACCCCAAGGGACCACAAGCTAACCCATGACTGATATTTATACCTGTATATTGTAAATCATAATATAATAATGCCGAATACATGGAACTGTAAGGCCATAAGGTTCAACTGAATACAATCATGTGTGTGAAAATACCCAAAACCACTAAATCTGGACGTAAATCTAAAAGTAAATCCGAAAGCCTCTAAACTGTCTGAATAAGGAGTTGAAGGAACATGTCTCCAACTAACTCCTTCAAACTGAACTGAAGAATAAATAAATGAATCAAATCATATTGTCCTCGAATCAATGAGGACTCATTGTGTCTCTGCGACTGGAACGCTACCGCTACTGCTGGGCTGGAGATCGTGTCTCAGAACCTATGGTGTAACATGAAAAGAAAGCACCATAGCGCAAATGCGTCAGTACAACTGGAGTACTGAGTATACGAGGAAGGTAGGCTGAACATAAAGGGTTTCATCCATGAACAACATCGACTAACTAATATGAACGTGGGAGTGCAAATACACATATATAGAAATAGGGACCATGAATACGTGATAGCATGACTTGAAAGCTAATACATGGTTTACTGATAACTGTCATGACTGATATCGAAACTGATAACATGGATGACTGTATTTGACAGTCCTGTATATACTGAAATCTAAAGAACTATCTGAGTTCTATTACTGAGACTGGTACTGAAATTGTGGGAAGTAGTGTTTAACCGACATGCCCCATGTATGCTTTATGGCTAAGCTGGGGTCTAATCTCTGCCCCGACTGGAGGGGTGTCAATACCGCGGAAATGGTAAGGATAGCTGTGAGTGACCCCTATCTGGTGGGTACTCAATAAGAACGGTGGGAACCCTAAACTGATGGGTTAAGTCACCTCATCAACCCTGAGCTGACGGGTTAAGATGTCTCAACCTACGTTGGCTACGTAGTTCTGAAACATAAGGATTGCTACTAAGAATCACACCCTGAACTGGAGGGTGAGTTCCTATCCTTAGGTTCACTCGCTGCTAACCTCTACACCCATCTGGAGGGACTGAACATGAATAACTAACAGTGCATGACTTGATCTTACTGAATTCCATTGACTGGCTTAATGTTACTGATATCTGACAACTGACTAAGATCATGAGGTTTTCCTGAGTCATATGACTGACTGAAGTCTATGGAATCATAGCTTGAGTTCGGATATCGTGAAACATGACATGGATCTAGGCACACAACTATAGTTTTTGGGTACAAGTACCCCCAGGACTAGATGGAAGGAAACTAACACACATGACTGACTTGATCATAAGAGTAGAGTCCATAGTTTATAATATCATAAGTAGGGATCTCATACTAAGCATGGTTATCAACAATTTATTGCATGGAAAGGATTTCATATCACATAAAAGTACTTGCACAATCTTAATATCATGTTCGTTGCATAATCATATTGGCAACACATACTAATAGCATAGAAGTTCATGTGGATTGCATAGTTATCATACATCTTGTTCATAAGTAGGATTTGCAAGTAAACATAGAATAATCTCATAAGAATAGTTCATGAGTATTCCAACAACATTTACAAGGCACATTAACAACATAGAAGTCGTTGGAACGTAAGGGCATATCATGAATCCTTCACTTAGTTACAATTTAGCCATACTGCATGCTTTCTAGTTCCTTAGGCACTTTATCAAACACCTTACATGCACATCTTAAGCATAGGTGAAATCATCAAATTAGACATCATGAACAACCAAATTAACATGTTTCCAACTCATATGATATCATGGATTCACAAAAACATATAAAGATTCCATCTTGGGAATCACCCAATATCAACAACATGATCATCAATACCCAACAATATAGAAATCGTACTTTATAATGAAAAAGAGGAAAATAATCTAGAATCAACATGGGTATGATCATATCACTACAATCAACCAAGCTTTTGTATTTTAAAGATTGATTCTTGAACTCTATGAACGAATTGAATCCATAGATGAACACTACTCATACCTTAGAAGGAAGATTCTTGATGATTGATGGAGGAATTTCCTTGAAATTGGATCTTCAAGCTTAATTATGAAACCCTAGTTGTTTTTCTCCTTTATTGCTCTTGGATGATGAGCTTTGAGATGAAAATAGGGTTGTAATATGTTTAGAGGCTATATATTTCGTAGGGTTAAGTTTAGGGACGTGTAAGGAGTATTTAAGGACTTAATTACCTTTAAAATAACTCAAGAAGGAGTATTTTTGACACCTGGAATTGGATTAGGCGGCGCCCAAGTGATCGCCTATGCCTGGGTTTGGCGGCACCTAACCAATCGCCTATGCCTGGGTTAGGCGGCGCCTAACCAATCGCCTATGCTTACTGTCTCTCACGAAAATGGGCATAACATTTTGCTCGGGTATTGGATTAAGGAAAAATTGGTATCGTTGGAAAGATAATTCAATTCTCTATAATTTGATGGGTCTAAATCAGCCAAAATACCATATTAACATCGAGTTATACTCGTTCAAAGATGACCCTTGCAAAATCAAACACTAAAACTTGATGGATTCAAAAACTCTTAAATTGTATTACCTTAAGTGACTCATATGAATATTCTTAATGCATCATAAGATATCCTATCACTAAGATATTCATTGTAAGTCATGTACTCAAGTATGAATCACAAGACTAGAAACATACGGGGTATTACAATATCTCTCCCTTTGGAACATTCGTCCTCGAATGAGAATTTACTGAGAAGGGATACAAGACAATAGAACCTGAACTGAACATGAAGAACTAAAACTTGATCTCATGACTGACATGCTGAACATACTAAACTCGTGCATATCTGATGCATGGGCAACTGACACTTGAATTCATGACTGAGTATGAAACGATAAATAGGTACCAAGTTTATACTGGAAACATGAACATGAAACTTAATAGGCTTAAGGAGAACTGTTACCTTGAGCTTGGTCTGAATTGGCGGGGAAGAGGTGAGGATACTTGGTATGTATATCTGCTTTTATTTCCCAAGTAGCTCCCTCATGAGACTGATTTCGCCAAAGAACCTTGACTAGAGGGACTTTTTTATTCCTCAATCTACAAGTCTGATAATCTAAGATTTTGATTGGAATCTCTTCATAAGAGAGGCTGTTCTGAATGTCGATGCTCTGAATAGGGACAACAACTGTTAGGTCACCTATGCACTTCTTTAGCAAAGAGACATGGAAGACTGGATGGACTGGGGCTAGATCTGAAGGCAACTCAAGCTCATAAGCTACCTTGCCAAAACGACAAAGAATTCTGAAGGGACCGATATACTAGGGACTGAGTTTCATTTTCTTGCCAAACCTCTTCGCTACTTTCGTGGGATAGATCTTAAGATAGACATAGTCATTGACCTCAAACTCGAGATCCTTTATACGAACATCTGCATAGGACTTCTGTCGGCTCTGAGCAGCCTAGAGTCTCTCTCTAATCAACTGAATTTTCTCGAAGGCATCGAATACTAAGTCAGGACCTATGACTGAGGCCTCACTAACTTCGAACCAACCAATCGGAGATCTACATCTCCTACTATAGAGAGCTTTGAATGGAGCCATCTGAATACTAGAATGATAGCTATTGTTGTATGCAAACTCAATCAAAGGCAAGTGGTCGTCCAAACTTCCCTTGATGCCAATTGCACACGCCCTTAGCATATCTTCAAGAGTCTAAATGGTCCTCTCTGCTTGACCATCTGTCTGAGGATGAAATGGTGTGCTGAGATGGACTTGGGTACCGAGACCCTTTTGGAATGATTTCCAAAAGTGAGAAGTGAACTGGGTACCTCTGTCTGAGATGATAGATAGTGGAACACCGTGTAATCTGACTAACTCCCTGATATAGAGTTTGGCATAATCCTCGGCTGAATAAGAAGTACAAACAGAAAGGAATTGAGTTGACTTTGTCATTCTATCTATAATGACCCAGAATGAATCATGCTGATAATGAGTTCTAGGCAAACCCGTCACGAAGTCCATGTTAACTTCTTCCCACTTCCAAGTAGGAATGGTGAACTCTTCCATGGAACCACTAGGTTTTTGATGCTCTATCTTAACTTGCTGAAATGTAGAGCACTTAGCCACAAACTCTACAACATCTCTCTTCATTCCACTCCACCAATAGATCTCCCGCATGTCGTGGTACATGTTAGTGGACCCTGGATGAATAAAGTATCGCGCACCATGCGCTTCTGCAAGAATTCACTGCCTCAATTCATCTACACTTGGAACACATAGACGACCCTGACAACGAAGAACACCATCTCCCCTTGGGAGAAAATCTCAACTTTCTAATTCTGAACTGACTCTTTGAGCTTGACAAGACTAGGATCCCTGTCTTGTTTCTCTTTCACCTCGAAAACTAGAGATAACTCTGAACTACTATGAATACATATACTACCCTCTGAAGAATCAACTAAGCAAACGCCTAGTCTGGCAAGCTGATGGATCTCCTGAGCCATCTTTTTCTTACTATCCTCAATATGAGAAATACTACCCATGGAGAGTCGACTGAGAGCGTCGGCCACAACATTGGCCTTTCCCAGATGATAAAGAACACTCATGTCATAATCCTTCAAGAGCTTTAACCACCTCCTCTAGAGAAGATTGAGATCTTTCTGGGAAAAGACATACTAGAGGCTTTTATGGTCTGTGAAGACATCTACATGAACTCCATAGAGATAATGCCTCCAAATCTATAAGGCAAAAACTACCGCTGCTAACTCAAGATCATGAGTAGGATAATTCTTCTCATGTGGCTTTAAATATCTGGAGGCATAGGCTATGACCTTACCATGCTGCATGAGGACACAACCTAAACCCACTTTGGATGCATCACAATAGACTACAAAACCGTCTAAACTATCTGGAATAGCTAAAACTAGAGCGGAGGTGTGTCGAGCCTTCAACTCTTGAAAGCTTTTCTCGCATGAATTTGACCACTAAAACTTAATCTTCTTCTGAGTCAATCTATACATGGGATATGCAATAAAAGAAAATCCCTCGAAAAACCATCTGTAATAGCCAGCTAAACCCAAGAAACTCCTGATATCTGATGAAGATACGGGTCTGGGCCAGTTTCTTACTACCTTGGTTTTCTGAGGATCTACTGTAATTCCATCACCAAAAACAATAAGGCCAAGGAATGCTACTGATCTTAGCCAAAATTCTCACTTGCTAAACTTAGAGAATAACTGGTAATCCCTGAGAGTCTGAAGAACAATCCTGAGATGGTCTGCAATATCATGCTCTGTGCGAGAATAGACCAGAATATCATCTATGAAGACTATGACAAATATGTCCAAGTACTACTTGAACACACGATTCATCAAATCCATAAAAGCTATAGGGGCATTGGTAA
Source organism: Capsicum baccatum var. pendulum (assembly GCA_030864225.1). Lineage (NCBI taxonomy): Eukaryota > Viridiplantae > Streptophyta > Magnoliopsida > Solanales > Solanaceae > Capsicum > Capsicum baccatum. The sequence goes on along the minus strand of CM061557.1, from coordinate 168,458,060 downwards.
GACCAAATTACATGACTAAAAATTCAAAGTGACCACACCGAGTACGAAAAGCTATCTTCAGAATGTCATATTCTCTAACTCTGAGCTGATGATAGCTTGATCTGAGGTCTATCTTGGAGAAGTAACTGGCACACTGAAGTTGGTCGAATAGATCATCAATCTTGGGAAGAGGATATCTATTCTTGACTATGACCTTATTGAGTTGACAGTAATCAATACACATCCTGAGAGAACCATCTTTCTTGCGCACGAATAACACTGGCGCACCCCATGGGGAAATGCTGGATCTGATGAATTCCTTATCTAAGAGATCCTTCAACTGATCTTTTAGTTCCTTGAATTCTGCTGGTACCATTCTGTATGGTGGAATAGAAATAGGTTGAGTATTTGGAAGAAGGTCTATGCCGAAGTCTATTTCCCTTTTGGGAGGAATGCCTGGAAGATATTCGGGAAAGATATCTAAGTATTTATTAACAACAGATACTATTTTGAGGCTGGGATATTTAGAACTATAGTTTTTAACATGCACGAGATGACACACCCCCCCCCTTAGAAATCATTTTCCTTACCCGAAGGTAGGAAACAAGTTGACCCCTGAATGCTAAAATGCTACCCTTCTACTCTAGGACGGGCTCATTCGGGAACTGAAACTGAACTATCCTATTTCTGCAGTTGACTGTGGCATAGAAGGAATAAAGCCAATATATGCTGAGAATGACATCAAAATCAGTCATCTCTAACTCCACTAAATCTGCTGACATGGATTTCTAAGATATCATAACCGGGCAGTTCCTGTGTACCCGCTGGGCTATCATGGTTTTACCCATTGGGGTAGAGACTGAGAAGGGATCTGCTAGGACTTTGGGGTTGATTTTGAAATCGCCTGCAATGTATGAAGTAACAAAAGACAAAGATACACCTGGGTCTAGCAAAGCATAAACATGAACATGGAAAATCTATAACGTACCAGTAACGACTTTAGGAGAATTTTCCTAATCCTGCCGAGACTGAAGAGCATAGAATCTATTTGGGCGTTGCCCACTAGTAGCACTGGAAATGGCACCCTGCTGATTTGGGCAACTAGACTGAGCTGTAGAATGATTTTATTGACCCTGAAGACTTGACTGCAGACACTCCCTAATCCTATGGCCTGGCTTGCCACAAAAAAACAGACATCACTACCAGCTCTGCAAATGCCCTTGTGGTTCTTACCACAAGTCTGACAAAGGGGATTCGTTTAGGCACTACTAACACTGTCCTGAGATTTAGAGACTGGTGCTTTGTTTTTATTGCCGTCTCTGAACTTCGGCACTGGAGTGCTGGCAGAGGAAGGAGCTGGAATGGTTGACTTGGAGTGAAACTGTGAACGGTTTCCTCCATCTGACTTAGGCTGAGAAAAGTTGAAATTACTTGACCTTGCTCTCTTGTTCTGCCTATCCCTAGTCTTTAACTTCTGCTTTTATACTTGCTGGGTATGGGTCATGAGTCTTGCTAAGGTCATATCATCGATCAACATCACAGACTTACACTCATTTACCGTGCTATTGTTGACCCTGACACAAACTTGCTCATCTTAGCTTTATTGTCTGCAACCACATGAGGAGCATACCTGGCTAGCTGAGTAAATCTGAGAGAATACTCCCTAACCGTCATATTCCCCTGCCTGAGGTTGATGAACTCAAGAAGTTTGGCTTCCCTCAGCTCTTAGGGAAAGAATCTATTTAAGAAGGCTGTGACAAATTCCTCCCGCTCGATAGGGCCTGTATCATCTAACCTCTCAGACTTTCACTGTTTGTACAAATCATAAGTAATATCTTGTAACTGGTAGGCGGATAACTCAGCACTCTCAATAAAAGTTGCACCCATGATGTCAATGACCTTCTATACTTGGTCAGGGTCCTCATCAGACTTAGACCCATGGAAAGATAAAGGGTTCATCCGGGTGAAGTCCCAAAACCTAGCTTCTTTGGGAGTGGTCACTGGATTGGCTGGAATGACTGGTATCCGTTCATTCTGTGTAGCCATGGACTGAGTAAGTGCGGTAAATGCGGCTCTAAACTCCGCATGGGAAATATGTTCGCCCAAAGGATCTTCGGGCTGAGGAGCTGGCTGGTTTCTTCTCTTTGGTGCCATGGTCTGGAATAAGAGAAGAATGGATTAGACTGAGAGTTTAACTTGTGATTATGCTCACTAGCATGACATGAATAATGAAGAAAGGGGACTGTTCCTAAAACATCTTATAGACTCCTGCACATAAATGTGGCGCGCAACATACCCATGTACAGGACTCTACTAGATGCAGCTTCAGACTTCCTAGGACTCTATTGAACCTTAGGCTCTGATACCAAGTTTGTAACACCTTGATTTGCTGAACCGGAATGCTACAGGTGCCCATGACCCCGAGGGACCACAAGCTAACCCATGACTGATATATGTACCTGTATACTACAAATCATAATATAATAATGCGGAATACATAGAACTGTAAGTCCATAAGGTTTAACTGAATGCAATCATGTGGGTGAAAATACCTAAAACCACTAAATTTGGACATAAATCTGAAAGTAAATCCAGAAGCCTCTAAACTGTCGAAATAAAGAGTTAAAGGAAGATGTCTCCAACTAACTCCATAAAACTGAATTGAAGAATAAATAAATGAATCAAATCATATTTTCCTCGAATCAATAAGGACTCACTGTGTCTCTGCGACTGGAACACTACCGCTACTGCTGGGATGGAGCTCGTGTCTCGGAACCTATGGTGTAACATGAAAAGAAAGCACCATAGCACAAATGCGTCAGTACAACTGGAGTACTGAGTATACTAGGAAGGTAGGCTAAACATAAAGGGTTTCATGAATGAACAACACTGACTAATATGAACGTGGGAGTGAAAACACACATATATAGAAACTGGGACCATGAATACGTGATAGCATGACTTGTAAGCTAATTCATGGTTTACTAATAACTGTCATGACTGATACTAAAACTGATAACATGGATGACTGTATCTGACAGTCCTGTATATACTAAAATCTGAAGAACTATCTGAGTTCTATTACTGAGACTGGTACTGAAATTGTGGGAAGTAGTGTTTAACCGACATGCCCCATGTATGCTTTATGGCTAAGCTGGGGTCCAATCTCTGCCCTGACTGGAGGGGTGTCAATACCGCACCACTGGTAAAGACAGCTGTGAGTGATCCTTATCTGGCGGGTACTCAATGAGAACGGTGGAAACCCTAAACTGATGGGCTAATCCACCTCATCAACCCTGAGCTGACGAGTTAAGATGTCTCAACCTACGATGGCTACGTAGTTCTAGAACACAAGGATTGCTACTAAGAATCACACCCTGAACTGGCGGGTGATTTCCCATCCTTGGGTTCACTCGGTGCTAACCTCTACTCCTATCTAGAGGGATTGGACATGTATAACTGACTGTGCATGACTTGATCTTGCTGAAATCCATTGACTGACTTTATGTTACTGATATCTAACAACTGACTAAGATCATGAGGTTTTCCTGAGTAACATGACTGACTGAAGTCTATGGAATCATAGCTTGAGTTCGGATATCATGAAACATAACATGGATCTAGGCACACAGTTATAGTTTTCAGGTACAAGTACCCCCAGGACTCGATGGAAGGAAACTGACACACATTACTGACTTGATCTTAAGAGTAGAGTCCATAATTTATAATATCATAAGTAGGGATCTCATACTAAGCATGGTTATCAACAATGTATTGTATGGAAAGGATTTCATATCACATGGAAGTACTTGCACAATCTTAATATCATGTTCGTTGCATAATCATATTGGCAACACATACTAATAGCATAGAAGTTCATATGGATTGCATGGTTATCATACATCTTGTTCATAAGTAGGATTTGTAAGTAAATATAGCATAATATCAAAAGAATCGTTCATGAGTATTCCAACAACATTTACATGGCACATTAACAAAATAGAAGTCATTGGAACGTAAGGGTATATCATGAATCCTTCACTTAGTCACAATTTAGCCATATTGCATGCTTTCTAGTTCCTTAGGCACTTTATCAAACACCTTACATGCACATCTTAAGCATAGGTGAAATCATCAAATTATACATCATGAACAACCAAATTTACATGTTTCCAACTCATATGATATCATGGATTCACGAAAACATATAAAGATTCCATCTTGGAAATCACCCAATATCAACAACATGATCATCAACACCCAACAATATAGAAATCCTTCTTTATAATGAAATAGAGAAAAACAATCAAGCATCAATATGGGTATGATCATATCACCACAATCAACCAAGATTTTGTATTTTAAATATTGATTCTTGAACTCTATGAATGAATTGAATCCATAGATGAACACTACGCATACCTTAGAAGGAAGATTCTTGATAATTGACAGAGGAATTTTCTTGAAATCGGATCTTCAAGCTTAATTATGCAACCCTAGTTGCTTTTATCCTTTAGTGCTCTTGGATGATGAGCTTTGAGATGAAAATATGGTTGTAATATGTTTAGAGGCTATATATTTCATAGGGTTAAGTTTAAGGACGTGTAAGGAGTATTTAAAGACTAAATTACCTTTAAAATAACTCAAGACAGAGTGTTTTTGATACTTGGAATTGTCTTAGGGGGCGCCCAAGTGATGTCCTATGCCTGGGTTGTGCGGCGCCTAACCAATCGCCTATGCCTGGGTTAGGCGGCGCCTAACCAATCGCCTATGCTTACTGTCTCTCACGCAAATGGGCATAACTTTTTGCTCGGGTATTGGATTAAGGCAACATTGGTATCGTTGGAAAGATAATTCAACTTTGTACAATTTGGTGGGTCTAAATCAGCCAAAATACCATATTAACATCGAGTTATACTCGTTCAAAGATGACCCTTGCAAAATTGAATACTAAAACTTGATGGATTCAAAAACTCTTAGCTTGTATTACCTTAAGTGACTTATATGAACATGCTTAATGCATAATAAGCTATCCTATCACTAGGATATTCATTGTAAGTCATGTACTCAAGTATGAATCACAGGATTAGAAACATGCAGGGTATTACATAATGTATATTTTATGTCGTTGATAGCTTGGATCATGGAAGAAGCTTCAAGGAAAGGGAAAGCAAAAATTTTTTGTTCATGAGCTATTTGGATTCAAGGTAGGTTAGGTTTACTTGTAGTTATATTGTGCTTAATTATTGTATGACTTTGATATCTTGTTAAGATTAGGCGGGGTCTTAGATGTTGATTTGGTGGATGGAAATGTTTGGGACTAGTTGAATCCCTTAGGTATTGAAACTCATTAAGTGGGATAGTTGACTTATAGCCTAGAACCTTGGTTGGTTGGATTTGTAATCTCATGATAACATGAGATTAATCTAGTTGCTCTAGTACATGAGAGTGACCTTGTTCACTCACTTTAAAGTATGTTGACCTAGATATGCTTAGTTATGGAATGGCTTAGTGTTTGAGGTGATTTAGGAAGAATCCTTGAAGAAGAATTGTCCTGTAGAACTAGTGTGGATTGGTAAGCTCTTAATGCATGATTTAGATAACTTAGCCTAATTTTGGGTAGAGGTTAGACTTGTAGAAAAGAATTTAGGGATTATTAGAAGTAAAACTTGACCAGCCTTAAGCTTGAACTATGTAACTTCTTTAGTAACCTAGATACATGATGAACGCCTAGATTATGCTTTTGGTAATATAATGGCTAAACCTTATAGATGTTTTATGCATGTTTTCAATGTTGGGATAATGTGTATACTTATTGATTATCTTGTTATCATGATATGGATAATATTGGAAAGTCTTTTGAATTGAATCTATGGTTATGCTATCACTTGATTTATTGACTAGTTTATTATATGAGCCTTGAATTACATTACAACTATTATAATGATTCAAGCTTAATGACTAAGCTAATGTTTGTATAAAAGAATCTCTTTGCGCTAGTACTCTAAACCATATGGGTAAAGAAGGATTCTAGAAGGCATACCCATGACTTATAATTGGAGTATTAATAATTATGATTAAGCTCAAAAAAGTGAGGGTTGCTTATATTATTTATATATATATGCTTATGCATGTACTCATATAATGTAGTGATGATTAATGGTGAAGTATCATGATATGTCTTTCCTTATATCTCTTATACTCTATCGTTGTGGGCTTGTACTTTTTATTGATTTAGCTACATATATATGTATTTATAGTTGTCTTGGTAGTTATTGATAATGCCCGATGAATCCTGGGGATATATTATTGATATGTTGATGCCCTAAAAGGATGGAGGATATAATGATGTTATGATGATGCCCGATAAATTTGAAAGAGATATTGATATTATGGTGATGTTATATAAGGTAAGCATATATAAATACATGTTTATGTGTGTGGTTATGCCCTTGTATGACTAACCTGTATGCGTATTAGGCATAGGATATTATCCTTGGAATATTTGTCTATAATTCTCTACCATTAATTTTTTGTTAAGTAATGTGACTTTTATTGATGCTAAATAGTAAATAAAAGTAAAATATGCAGATTATTGAGTTAAGGCTAATTGATAAGTGTAATCATGTGTAGAATTAAGGGTTTACCTAGTGAATACACTTGGCTTGAATAAATGGGTAAATTATGGAATTTCGCCTAGTAAAATGGATTATGTGATAACTAGTTGTCTATATAAAGTGGCTATATGACTTGATGAATAGAAGACTAGAATGCTAGTTAGCGGACCTTGTTTAGTTAAAATATTATAACTAGTCATTGCGGTTGTAAAATGGCATAGATACCTAAATGGCTATATGACTATGGTTATGATTACCTTGGTGTATGTTAATTCAATTGTGGTAGTTGATGTTGATCATGAATCTTGGTAAATATCCTTTGATGAGAATTGTGGAAATCGTGGATATGAAAAATGATGAGCCTCGAATACTGAGATGTTGGTTACATGTGTAATTACTTAATAGTTTGATCTTTGCATGTACTCTCTGGTGGTATGGGACGCTGTGATAAGTTCTTTACTTTATCATTCCTTATGTGTACTTCTCGGTGGTATGGTACACCATGGTGAGTTCTTTTACTTATGTTTTAAAGGATGTTATATATATTTTTGGTATTATTGTGCTTGTGTATTAGTGGTGCTTTATGCTTTAGATCATGTACTGTTATATATATATATATGTATAATGGTATTGGTGCATGAAGAATGGATATGTCATAGGTTTGTTCTAGTTGATTATTGATTGTATACAGTGTTGATGAAGATTATTCAGGTTCGATTCTGTACCTTGACTTAGATATATTATCTTGCTTTATATCATCTTTATATCATAATTTAGCTCAGTCGGTCGATGATGTCTACTGAGTACCCATTATTTTCGTACTCATACTACGCTTCTGTACCTTTTGGTGTAGACCCGAGTACTTCTTGCCACCGCTGAGTTGAGATCATGTTGTGTTGATCATCTGGAGATAGGGTGAGCTCTTAGAGTTTGTGTCACTTGTTTACCTCCTATCTTTATTCAATCTTTTGTATTTGAGAGAATGTATAAGACTATTTAGACTTCAAGTTATATTTTCTATTGTTGAGCTTAGATGCTTTTGTACTGATATTACTAGGTCGTGGGATTGGTATTCATATGCTGGTTGTCTTCTGTTATTTGTAGCACTGTTGCTTATATTTGTGTTTATAAATTTGGTCCATATTGGACGTTTCTACCAAAATAACCCATTGCCTTAGCCCCGAGTTACGGTGTCGGCCTACCTACTGGTGGGTTTTAGTAGGTGCCATCATGACTCTAAAATCGGATTGTGACATTGACCAAAGAGTTGTTACACTGTCTTAAGATGGCCTTAATTCTCCAAACCTTCTCTCCAAACCCTCCACCTTTTTAATTTCTCCAACTTCTGTGATTTTTTCTATGGAACAAGAAATGTAAATATTGCACTGCAATGATACCTATACTGTGAAATATGAATGAGTTCTTATTTTTGTTCTCTTTATCTGGATCTACTTTATTTCTAAGGTTTTTCTTCATATTAGTGTTGCCCAAGTGGCTATGATTTAACTAACTTGTGCTCTTTATTACTCTTGGTTTACTGCTTTCAATTTTCAATGATTCCAAAAGAGGGAATACTGATTTTATATGCTAGGGACCTAGTCCAGGTGGTGTAAATGAAAACTTGAATTGCAGATATATATGACATGTTGACGGGGGAAGGGTGTGATGATATACAAAAAAAGGTATGAAGGTATATTGACAGGGGGATGGCTGATTGATAATCCTTGATATCAGTTGACAACAAGGGATCAGGTCCCTATGTTGTATGATAGGGGAAGCATGATGATTAAATGATAGGGGAAACATTCATCTTCAGTAGTGGTAATCACATTGATTAAATGTGTATTGATGCTCAAAACTCTGTGGCTGATTTGTCATCATCAAAAACGGGAATATTATTGTATCTTATTTTGATGATGAGTAGATAACTACAAAGGACCAGGTCCCTGGATGTTCAAGGCAACAGTACATCTGGCACGCGGCTGCACAATTTTATCCTCTTGTGTAATAAACTATGCAGGTGTTGCTTGTACTATTTAGGACACCTGATCCAGTTGCATTTTAAACATAATCATCACTTAACTATAAAAGGAAAATGATGCTTCTCTATCAAGTGGTTTTTGTAAATTCAGAAGAGTGAAAAAAGAAAAAGGCAAAAACTTAATTTTAGCTCATGTTCTTAGTCTTTGTATGCTGATAGTGAAAACATTCTTGAGTTAGATATTGGTTTGTAATTGAATTACTCATACTATAAGAGTAATGCTTTTTTTTTTTTTGCTTTGAGAGTGCTTAGGTAGAGTTGCCTAAGCTTGATACTTATTAGAGTTAATCTGTCTTGAGGAGTCTTGGCAGAGTTGTTAAGTTTAGCTTGTAATAGAGTTATTACAAGCAGGAAGAACCTAGAGTTAGGTTCAAGTCACGTTTGTAATCAAGAGGTTGATTATTGTAGATTTTGGAGAGTTTGTGAGGGCAAGCCGTGGTTTTTCCTCCTGGAGTAAGAGGGTTTCCACGTTAAATCAGTGTGTTCCTTTATTTTCCGCAAAGTTTTACCTTCCTTAGTGCTTTAATGAGTCATTGCCTGTGACTGATTTTGAGGGACATAGTCCCTCAATGTGTAGTGCAACCTCCAAGGTTCCAAAATCAGTATTCTCTGGTTGTAATAATTCTTAATTTCTGTCTTTAATAAAACTTTTTCTTGAACAAATAGAAAAAGATTCTCAACATCCCTTAAAGTTAAAAATATATGTCGTTGAAATAATTATGTTCTCTTTGTTACTTTTTCCGTCCCAAAATGATTATCACATTTCACTTTTTGAAAGTTGATTTGACCAATATTCATAATTAAATTTGATTATATTAATTTAGTATTTTAAAGTAAAATTACATATTAAAAAAATATATGAAAAATACATCTTAAAATATTGATTAAAATTCTTATTATCTAAGTCTTAAAAGTGAAATATGATAGCAGTTTGGGACAACAAAAGTATCAAACTACCCATTTAAGAAATTATTGAAAATGTAAAAAATTGAAATGAACACAATTTTCAAAATTTTCCTCTGCACTAAATCTCAATCTCCTAAAGTAGACATAATTAAGATTAATTTCTCTCTCTCTCTCTTAATTAATTTTTTCCTTGCTCAATCAATCATAGAATATAATTATATAAAGGTGAATTATACACATGCTGCTGTGACATGCTTATCCTTTTTAAAAAAAAAACAATTCATTGTTCTTTTTATTTTTTTCCTCATTTATTTTTTGTGTAACAAAATCAAAATCACTCACTTAATCTCTTATAAACATAAAATTAAATGTGATGGTTATATTACAAATGTTTAACTGAATTTTTTTATAAATAAAACTTAACCTCTAGTGTGAAGAAAAAGAAACAATTGTTATAAACTAATAAAGAATAAAGAAGAAGAGTAGAGAGAATAGAGAGAGTAATTTTTATTTCTCTTGAGAAATTCTTGATTGTGGATACAATGAACAAAATTCCTCTATTTTTAGAGGAAAATACTCCTAGTTTTTGACTAAAAGACAGATACTTCAAATCCTGATAGATATCAACTAGATCTTGATAGATCTTATCTAGATTATTGATAGACATTCACTATAATGTAAATACATTTATAACACTCCCCCTTAAATATCTAATCGATAGATAATGTGCCTCGTTAAAACCTTACTAGAAAAAAAAACCCAGTGGGATAAAAAATCTGGTGAAGGAAAAAGAGTACGCATCTCTAAGAATACGCATATAGGCTTCCTCATTAAAAACATTACAAGGAAAACCCAGTGGGACAAAACTTTGAAAGGGAAAAAGAGTACAACGTGTATTAACTCCCCATAATGAGAACATCTTTGAGCCTTTGCATCCCGATCTTATGCATCATCTTCTTGAAAGTTGTAGTTGGAAGAAACTTGGTGAATAAATCAACCATATTATCACTTGAATGAATCTGTTGCACGTTAATATCACCATTCCTTTTGTAGCTCATGTGTATAGAAAAGCTTTGATGAAGTGTGCTTCGTTCTATCTCCTTTGATGAATCCTCCATTAAGATGTGCTATGCATATTGCATTATCTATGTATAAAACTGTGGTTCCATTGTCACATTTCAAACCACATTTTTCTCGAATGAGATGTATCATGGACCTCAACCATACACATTCTCAGCTAGCTTCATGAATAACTATTGTCTCATCATGATTCAATGAAGTGGCTAGATAGACTGCTTTGTATATATCCAAGATATGGAAGTACCCCCATATATGAACACATATCTTGTTTTAGACTGAACTTTATACAGGTCAGATAAATACCCAACATCAGCATAACGAACAAGATTGGGACTGCAACCTTTAGAATAAAGTAAGCTCATGTCTTTTATCCTTTTTTGATGTCTCCTATTAGGAGCAGAAATATACCTTGCTAACAAAATAACTGAAAGAATATATCATACCTTTTAGTATTTGCAAGATACATTAGTACACCAATTAGACTAATATATGGTACTTTAGGACCAATCCAATTCGGTATGTTTCTCATTTCAGCAAATAATCTTATTTCTTTTAAAAACTCTCCAAGAGTTTTAATCATTTTCAAACCATCAATTTATCCCTTATAAGAATAATAAACAAGTTTCCCAAAAACTTTATATGCTTCAAACATTTTTGAATCCTTTGGGGATTTTCATATAGATTATTGTCAAGTGACAATATCCAACATGTCAAGTGTGACATCTTCAAGTGTCTGGACTGCATAAAATAAGTTTTACGCTTACCAAAATGCATCATTTCAGGTCACTTAATAAATGTTTCTACATCAGCATGCTTAAATAAATATAGAATTTAGATTCTCGTAATCTTTCACAATATTACATCAAAGATAATGATGATATATCATTTTGTATCGGTTCATATTTTGACATAATATTTTGAGATCTCATCAATTCATTATTTTTAGGTACCTGAACCTCTCATAAGATTTCATAAAATGTTATGTCGTAGGCTTTTCAAAAGCACATTGCCTTCTTATTATGATTGTTTGCTCCTTATCCTTTTCAAAGATTATTTTATTTGGAATTGATTGATCTACCACGCTTCATGCATGCATAGACTTTATCCTTCATGGACACAAAATAGGAGCACCTGCAGCTTAAATATGAGATACTTTCAGCATTTGACTTGAATTATATTTTGAATAAGGATTTGAAGATAATTCCTAAAATATTTCATTGCTGCTTATGATCTCCCCCTTATGTTAGAAAAACTAACACACATCCTTCATATTTTTTGAGGAATCCATCTTTGAACATCATGGTATATTCATTAATCATATACCACACATTAACTATTAGATGGACAACATGTGATTCCTGACTTAGAACCAACTTTGAGGGAAAATTAATCATAATTTATTGGTTTGATGCATACAAGTACTTTTGTATATAATATTTCAAACCAACACATGAAGATTTTGTTCTTAATGGCTTAACTATTTATTGAAGGCATTCGATGCTAAACCATGATCATCAAGATGAATTGTCTTGATTGTACAATCTGAAAGTTATGCTCTTAACTCAATTTTATTGAGCAAACAATTTTATGAATGTCAAACCGCAGGTTGACAATAAATGCACATGTGATCATCTTATATCGATGCATCTTAATTGATCACATGACTGGTGAACGGACCCATATTCACCTTTTATATTTTTCAAATTTTAAGGGATCTAATCCCAAAATTAATTGGTCCAACCAACGTATCATGATAACAAGAAACATTAAAGTTCATGAAGATTTTTCAAAGTCTTCAATATATGTTGAATACTTAATATGCACATCTTTAAGATGTCGCAATCGTTCCTGTAAATTTATGAACTTTTATACTAGTAGACTCTAAGTTTACCATGACATGTACCTTTTTTTCTTTAGTAAGTTTCAGATTTACTATTACATGAAAAAATTTCAGATTTACTACTTCAGAAGTAGATTTCAAAATAACTTTTCTCAGTTATTCAGCCTCTTTCGGAGGTGAGTTATGATACCATCACAATCAAGTGCACGTTTGCATTAATAAGATTCTCATTCCCCAGGAATGGAATATAATCATGCCTTAAGCGTATGCTATTATGATAGCTACTACAAAAGAAAATTAAGGCATACATATAATTTATTGCAACCACATTTAATATTCAAGGAATGAAGCATATTTGATGGGACATGTTTTACCAAATACCCATTATTTTGCCTTAGCCATCATAATATCATTAAAATGGTGCATTGAGATTCAAACTCAAGGTCTTATCCATATAAAGGCGTCTTAGGCATAAATTGATGGGACTTGAACCCAATATATTATCATCCCTTTTGATAATATTGTTCTTGAGAAATAATTTAAAACATAAATGGTTCCAAACCAATTATTTTTCCTCAAATCCAACAATAATTATATCATTAATAGCAAAAGACAAATAATATAAGGAATTAATAACCTTGACATTAGCATTAGATTTATAATCTCACCTTGCTTGGCAGAGTCTCGTGTTGATAAAGTGTTATAAACTAATAAAGAATAAATGAGAAGAGTAGAGAGAATAGAGAGAGTAATTCTTATTTCTCTTGAGGAATTCTTGATTGTGGATACAATGAATAAAATTCCTCTATTTATAGGGAAAAATACTTCTAGTTTTCACTAAAAGACAGATACTTCAAATCCTGATAGATATCAACTAGATCTTGATAGATCTTATCTAGATTCTTGATAGACATTCACTATAATGTAAATACATTTATAACAATAATGAAATATTTAACTAATTGTATACGATATGATAGTTCCTTCTCAGCAATATTTCTATTATAGAGAGTTAATGAAAGCATCGATAAGACGATAACAGAGATATTTCATAATAACATTTGAAATTAGAATTGTTTTGCTAATTGTTGTGGTAAAATAGATATTTATACGAACAACTTAGTATGCGTTAGTACAAGTTAAAAGAGGCAGCAGAGCCTGATTGGAGTACAAAAAGGCTTGTTGATATATCAGTATGTTGTCTTACTTCTATTGTATTTTTTTATTTGAAACAGAGGCCAAGAAATGATTTTTATGTTTGAAAAACCATTCTTTATTTAACATAATAATTAAGAGAGTTTAATGAGTATTTTTTTTTATTTTTCTTATCTTTTATATGAGATAGTTAATCTCATAATTTTAGTACAATATATACCTTGAAACTAATGTATACTCATAATTAAATACAAGATAAAATAATTTTACCTTTTAAGTTCAAAATTATTGTTTCTCATACTACCAACCTAGATTGAAAGTTCTTTCTAAATAAATTAATAAATCTTTAATTACTCCATATAGTTACCATTACAAATGAAACGAAATCATCTTCGAAGATGATTGTAACCCAATAATCTTTAATGTGTTCCGCTCCACAAATTGACAAATAAATCCGCAAGAGAAATTCATAAGAAATATAACATATAAGCAAAGATTATAATTTTCTTGAATCATACATATGCCAAAATATAAGATATATACACAAACATAAAGTAAATATTCTAAGTATGAGACTTTATTAATGAAAAGTAACAATACCTTTACATCAACCAAAACATCAATCAATCACATTCGTAAGATTATTCCTTCTGCAAAAGTAGTAAACAAGAATTAGGATTGTTAAAAAAAATAATGATCCCTACACGTGTTTGAATGGTCTAAGTTCTCTTCCTTCCTTTTCTGCATCCATGTTACATTTCCAAATGTTTTATGCTTTCGTTTCTACAGCCTTTTGGGATTTTAAATACAAGTTATGTGACTTTTGGGATTAGTGACGACTCTTTCTTTAATAGTGGTGCAATTATCTTGAGAATTAATGAGGTAATTGCAGATATTTTAAAATGTCATTTAATAAATTAAAATAAAAGAGATGAAATGAAAAAAAAAAGAAAAAATAGGAATGAAGTGTTATTCTGGGTATAGAAATTTGTATGTTTCAACCCAAACTTCAATACTAAGTTGTAACGCCCCGATTTTCTGAATTGGAATGCTACACCGTACTCAAGACCCTGAGGGACCACAAGCTAACCTATGACTGATATCTATACCTGTATACTGTATAATATACATATAATACGCGAAAAACCTGAACATGTAGGCCATAAGGTTCAACTAAAGAGATATAGTAACATCCATGGGGTAATGAGTACCCAAAACAACTGAATATAAAACTGAATACTGAATCTGATAGCTAAATCTGAAAGCCTCTAAGTACTGTCTGAATAAGGAATTGAAGGAACATGTCTCCAACTAACTCTGTAAAACTGAACTGAAGTGATAAATAAATAAATCAAATTATATTATCCTCGGATGGGTGAGGACTCACTGCAACACTGTGGTTGGAAAGCTACTGCTGGTCTGGAACTCCTGGCTCTGGACCTATGGTGTAACATGAAAAGAAAGAACCATAGCGCAAATGCGTTAGTACAACTGGAGTATTGAGTATACGAGTAAGGTAGGCTAATACAAAGGGTTTACATGCATGAATAATGCTAATTGACTGGATGATATGAATTTAAGAGTACAAACATACATACATAGTAACTGAGATCGTGAGTACATGGTAGCTAAATCTGTATGCTAATACCTGACTGGAATTGTAGTTCTTATAACATGAGCGACTGTGTCTGACAGTCCTGAATCTGGTAGAACTCTCTGAGTCCTATGCTATAACTGAATTCAACTGTATCTAACAGTCCTGGTATACTGATATCTAAAAAACTATCTGAGTACTTTTACTAAGACTGATACTGAAACTGTGGGAGGTAGTTGTTTAACCAACATACCCTATGTATACCATTACGGCTATGCTGGGGTCCAATCTCTACCCTGACAGGAGTGGTGTCAATAGTGCGCCACTAGTAAAGACAGTTGTGAGTGGCCCTTATCTGGCAGGTACTCAAAGTGAGAACGGTGGGACCCTAAACTGACAGGTTAAGCCAACTCATCAACCCTAATTTGACAGGTTAATATGTATCAATCTATACTAGCTACGTAGTTCTGGAACACAAGGATGACTGCTAAGAATCACTCCCTGAACTGGCAGGTGAGTTACCATCCTTGGGTTTACTCGGTGCTAACTTCTACTCCATCTGAAGGGACTGAACATGATTCAACTGGCTGTACATGGACTAAATAACTGATATCCGTTGACTGATGGAGTAGTACTATTATCTGAGAGTTAACTGAGATCATAAGATTTCTGAGATTTCCTGAGTCACATGACTGACTGAGTTCTATAGAGTATAGCTTAACTGAGATTTATCGTGGCACATGACATGGCTCTAGGCACACAACTATAATTTTTGGGTACGAATACCCCCAGGACTCGATAGAAGGAAACTGGCACACATGACATGACTTGATCACAAGATTAGAGTCCACAATCACAATATTATAAGTAGGGGATAGTATACTTCATGTATTTATTCACATGTCAACATGGTAGGGAGAGCATGAATACATTTCATGTATATAATTCATATTTCCATTATCATACATGCTTCATTCCACAACAACAACAAAATATAAATAGCATGGAAATTCATATGGAAGTGTATAACTAATATGGACTTGTCATTTATATATCATGGAATCATGTAATTATGGGTTTCTAGCATCCTAGGCATTTTATCAAACACCTTGCATGAATTCTTTAAAGCATAGGTGGATTTCATACTTGAATCACATCAAACCACCTAAATTTCATGTTTTTCAACTAACAACCACATATATTTCATGAAAACATCTTTAGATTTCATTTTGAAACTTAAACAACAATCATCAACATGTACATGCTTCTATCACCACAAAAAAGTTTACGAAATAACATTTAAAAAACATGATTCTTGAGCTCTATGAACGGATTAGATCCATAGATGAACACTACGCATACCTTAGATTAAGAATTTGTGGAATCTACGGTTGAATTTGCTTGAAGGTTGAAACCCCAATGGAAACTCTAGACTTGTTCTTGACTGTTCTTGAGTGAATTTTGATAAAATTAATGTAAAGGGATGCTTTGGGTCTTCAATGCCATGTTTAAAGAGTATAAATAGGGTTTTGGAAAGTTACCATATTGCCCTTAAGGAGTTTAAAATGAAAACTGAAAACTACGCAAAATTTATCCCGATTTAGGGCCCCGACGTGATGCGGAGCTTGGTAAAATACCAATTATTACGAACTGGAAGCTTGGCATGAAGTAGGGCTATCATGAAGGCTTTCTGTAAATTGACGATTGCCATTTTGTCCTCCGGCGCAATGCACCATGCACTGAAATGCCATTCGTCTTACAATAGAAACTTAAAATAGCCATAACTTCTTCACTGGGTGTCCGTTTTAGGAGAATTTGGTATCGAGGAAATTATTATTAAATTATCTATCCATTTGTAGGTCACGGGATCAAAAATTTGTAGTATAATGAGAGATATGATTGTTTGAAGTTGACAATACCAATATCCTTCTCAAGAATTTAATCGGTAAGGAATGTTTTGATTCGCACAATAGCTAGGACATATTTGAGACCTTAATTCACATCAACCTTGATTATGAAACTACCAAGGAACTATGATGTACTATGCATGAGCTTGAAACATTGAGCTAATATTGAGTTGGAATTTTTTATGTATTACAATATCTCCCCCTTGGGAACATTCGTCCTCGAATGAGACTTAACTAAGAGGGAAGAATAAGACAAGCCAAACATGAACTGAACATGAAGGAATAAAACATGATCTCATGACTGACATGCTAAAAATACTGAACTCATGCATATCTAACGCATGGATAACTGGTACATGGATGCGTAACTGAACAATCTGATAAAATGAGCTTCTCAAGATGAGAATGCATATCTGATGCA
Source organism: Capsicum baccatum var. pendulum (assembly GCA_030864225.1). NCBI lineage: Eukaryota > Viridiplantae > Streptophyta > Magnoliopsida > Solanales > Solanaceae > Capsicum > Capsicum baccatum. Next base: position 168,440,520 of record CM061557.1, on the reverse strand, counting down.
TTTCCTTGTAATTAAACTGATACATGAATGCATGACTGAGTATGCAATGGTAATAGATACCAAGTTTAAATTGGGTACATGAACATAAAACTGAATAAGCTTAAGGAGAACTGTTACCTTGAGCTTGATATGAATTTGCGGGGAAGAGGTGAGGATACTTGATATGCATATCTGTTTCTGTTTCCCAAGTAGCTCCCTCATGAGACTGATTTTGCCAAAGAACCTTAACTAGAGGGACTTCTTTGTTCCTCAATCGACGAATATGATAGTCTAATATTTTGACTGGAATCTCTTTATAAGAGAGGTTGTTTTGAATGTCAATGCTCTGAACAGGGACTACAACTGCTGGGTCACCTATGCACTTCTTGAGCAAAGAGACAAGGAAGGCTGGATGAACTGAGGCTAGATCTAAAGGTAATTCTAGCTTATAAGCTACCTTGCCGAAGCGACTGAGAATCCTAAAGGGACCAACATATTGGGGACTGAGTTTCCCTTTCTTGCCGAACCTCTTCACTCCCTTCATGGGAGAGATCTTAAGATAGACATAGTCATTGTCCTCGAACTCGAGATCCTTCCTACGAACATCTGCATAAGACTTTTGTCGGCTATGAGCATCCCGGAGATTCTCTCTGATCAATTGAACTTTCTCTAAGGCATCGAATACTAAGTCAGGACCTATGACTAAGGCCTCACTAAGTTCAAACCAACCGATCAGAGATCTATATCTCCTACCATAGAGAGCTTCGAATGAAGCCATCTGAATACTATAATTATAGCTATTATTGTATTCAAACTAATTAAAGGCCAAGTGGTCATTCCAAATTCTTTTGTTATCAATTGCACACGCCCTTAGCATATCTTCAAGAGTCTAAATGGTCCTTTCTACTTGACTATCTGTCTGAGGATGAAATGCTGTACTAAAATAAAATTGGGTACCGAGACACTTTTGGAATACTTTCCAGAAGTGAGAGGTGAACTGGGTACCTCTGTCTGAGATGATAGATGAGGGAACACTGTGTAATCTGACCAACACCCTGATGTAGAGTTTGGCATAATCCTCGGCTGAATAAGAGGTACGAACTGGAAGGAAATGGGCTGACTTGGTCATTCTATCTACAATGACTCAAACTAAATCATGCTAATGACGAGTTCTAGGTAAACCCATCACGAAGCCCATGCTAAGTTCTTCCCACTTCAAGTAGGAATGGTGAACTTCTGCATGGAACCACTAGGTTTTTGATGCTCTATCTTAACCTGCTGGCATGTAGAGCACTTAACCACAAACTCTGCAACATCACTCTTTATCCCACTCCACCAATAGATCTCTCGCAAATCGCGGTACATCTTAGGAGCCCCTAGATGGATGGAGTATCGTGCACCATGAGCTTCTGCAAGAATTCGTTGCCTCTATTCATCTACACCTGGAACGCACAAACAACCCTGACAATAAAGAAAAACACCTCCCCCTTTGGAGAAAACCTGAACTTTCTGATTCTAAACTAACTCTTTCAGCTTGACAAGGCTAGGACCTATGTCTTGATTTTCTTTCACTTATAAACTGAATATGACTCTGAACTACTCTGAACACATACACCACCCTCTGAAGAGTCGACTAAGAGAATGCCTAGTCTGGAAAGCTGATGGATTTCCTGAGCTATCTTTTTCTTTCTATCCTTAACATGAGAAATACTGCCTATGGAGAGTCTACTGAGAGCATCGGCCATAATGTTGGCCTTGCCTGGATAATTAAGGACACTCATGTCATAGTCTTTCAAGAGCTCTAACCAGATTCTCTGACAAAGATTGAGATCGTTTTGAGAAAAGACATACTGGAGACTCTTATGATTTGTGAAGACGTCTACATGAACTCCGTAAAGATAATGCCTCCAAATCTTCAAGGCAAAAACTATGGCTGCTAACTCAAGATAATGAGTAGGATAATTCTTCTCATGGGGCTTTAATTTTCTGGAGGCGTAGGCTATGACCTTACCATGCTGCATGAGGACACAACCTAAACCAACTCTGGATGCATCACAATATACTACGAACCCATCTGAGCCATCTGGAAGAGCTAGAACTAGAGCTGTAATGAGTCGAGTCTTCAATTCCTGAAAAATCTTCTCACATGAATCTGACCACTGAAACTTGACCTTTTTCTGAGTCAATCTGTACATAGGAGATACAATAGAAGAAAATCCCTCGACAAACCGTCTGAATAGCCAGCCAAACCCAAGAAACTTCTGATATCTATTGGAGATACTGGTCTGGGCCAGTTTTTTACCTCTTCGGTTTTCTGAGGATCTACTCTAATGCCCTCATCGAAAATAATATGGCCAAGGAATGCTACTGATCTTAGCCAAAATTCACACTTACTGAACTTGGCGAATAAATAATGATTTCTGAGGGCCTGAAGAATAATTTTGAGATGGTCTGAATAATCACGCTTAGTACGAGAATAGACCAAAATATCATCTATAAAGACTATGACGAATATATCCAAGTACTACTTGAACTCACGATTCATCAAGTCCATGAAAGCTGCAGGGGCATAGGTTAGACCAAAGAACATGACTAAAAATTGGAAGTGACCATACCGAGTATGGAAAGCTGTCTTCGAGATGTCACATTCTCTAACTCTGAGCTGATGATAGCCTGATCTGAGATCTATCTTAGAGAAATAACTAGCACCCTAAAGTTGGTCGAACAGATCATGTATTCTATGAAGTGGATACCTATTCTTGACTGTAACTTTATTGAGCTGACGGTAATCAATACACATCCTAAGAGAAACATCTTTCTTGCGAATAAATATGACTGGCGCACCCCATGGGGATACACTGGGCCTAATGAATCCCTTATCTAAGGGATTCATCAACTGATCTTTCAATTCCTTAAGTTCTACTGGTGACATTCTATATGGCGGGATAAAGATAGGCTGAGTATCTGATAGAAGGTCTATCCCGAAGTCTATTTCCCTTTCGGGGGGAATGCCTGAAAGATCTCTGGGAAAGACATCTGAATATTCACTAACCACTAGGACTGATTCAAGACTGGGAGATTCAAAACTGGAATCTTTAACATGCACAAGATAATACACACACCCCTTAGAAATCATTTTCCTTGCCCGGAGGTAGGAAATAAGCTAACCTTTGAACGCTGAAACACTACTCTTCCACTCTAAGGCGGGCTCATTCGGGAACTAAAATTGAACTATCCTATTCCTGCAGTCGACTGTGGCATAGCAAGAATGAAGCCAATCCATGCCAAGAATGACATCAAAGTCCGTCATCTCTAACTCGACTAAATCTGCTAATGTGGATTTCTGAAATATCATAATCGGGTAGTTTCTGTATACCCACCGGGATATGATAGTTTTTCCCACTGAGGTAGAGACTGAAAAGGGCTCTGCTAAAATCTTGGGACTGATTCTGAAATCGCCTGCTATGTATGGAGTAACAAAAGACAAGGATACACCTGGGTCTAGCAAAGCATAAATATAAACATGGAAACTTTGTAACGTACTAGTAATGGTATCAGGAGAATTTTCCTGATCCTGTCGGGTCTGAAGAGCATAGAGTCTATTTGGGCGTTACCCACTAGTAGAACTAGAAGTGGCACCCTGCTGGTTCGGGCGACTGGACTGAGCTGTGAAAAGAATTTGCTGAACCTGAAGACCTGACTGTGGACACTCTCTAATCCTACGGTCAAGCTTGCCACAACCAAAATAGACATCACTACCGGCTCTGCAAATACCCTTGTGGCTCTTACCATATGCCTAACGAAAGGGATTTGTTTGGTCACTGCTAACACTACCCTAAGATTTAGAGCCTGGCGCTTTGTCTCTACGGTCGTCTCTGAATTTTGGCACTGGGGCAGTAGCGGAGGAAGGAGCTAGAGCTGCTGACTTGGGATGAAACTGTGAACGGTTCCCTCCCTCTAATTTGGGCTGAGGAAAACTAAAACTGCCTAATTTTGCTCTCTTGTTTTACCTCTCTCTAGTCCTAACCTTCTGCTCCTCTATCTGCTGAGCATGGGTCATGAGTCTAGCTATGGTCATAACACTGTTCAGCATCACAGATCTACACTCATTCACCATGCTATCGTTCACCCCTGACACAAACTTGCTTATCTTAGACCTATTATCTGAAACCACATGAGGAGCATACCTGGCTAGCTGAGTAAATCTGAGAGAATACTCCTTAACTGTCATATTTCCCTGCCTGAAGTTAATGAACTCAAGAACTTTGGCTTTCTTCAGCTCTTAGGGAAAGAATCTGTCCAAGTAAGCCGTGACAAATTCCTCCCACCCAATGGGACCTACTCCATCTACCTTCTCGAACTTCCGCTATTTGTACCAAGTGTGAGCCACATCTTGTAAATGATATGCGGCTAACTCAGCACTCTGAACAGAAGTAACACCCATGATGTCAATGACCTTATGAACTTGGTCAATGAACTTCTGAAGGTCTTCATTATACTTAGACCCATGGAAAGATGAAGGGTTCATTTGGGTGAAGTCCCGAATCCTAGCTGCTGTGAAATTTGCCACTGGATTGGCCGAAATAGCTGGTGGACTTTCATTTTGGGCAGCCACAGAATGAGCAAGTAAGGTGAATGCAGCTCTAAACTCCGCATGAGAAACATGTTCACCCAAAGGATTTTCGGGTTGAGGAGCTGGCTGGTTTCTTCTCTTTGGGGCCATATTTCAAACAAGAGAAGAACGGATTAGACTGGGAGTTTAACTTGAGATTATGCTCACTAGCATGACATGAATACTGAAAGAAGGGAAACTGTTCCTAAAATATCTTATAGCCTCCTGTACATAAATGTGACACGTAACACACCCATGCACAAGACTCTACTAGATGTGGCTTTCAGAATTCCTAGGATTCTATTGAACCTTAGGCTCTGATACCAAGTTTGTAACACCCCAATTTTCTAAATCAGAATGCTACACAGTTCTCATGACCCCGAGAGACCACAAGCTAACCCATGACTGATATCTATATTTGTACACTACATAATATACATATAATACGTGGTAAACCTGAATATGTAGGCCATAAGGTTCAACTGAAGAGATATAGTAACATCCATGGGGTAATGAATACCTAAAACAACTGAATATAAAACTGAATACTGAATCTGATAGCTAAATCTGACTAAATCTAAAAGCCTCTAAGTACTATCTGAATAAGGAGTTGAAGGAATATGTCTCCAACTAACACCGTAAAACTGAACTGAAGTAATAAATGAATAAATCAAATCATATTATCCTCGGATGGATGAGGACTCACTGCAATACTGCGATTGGAAAGCTACTGCTGGCCTGGAACTCGTGGCTCTGGACCTATGGTGTAACATGAAAAGAAAGCACCATAGCGCAAATGTATCAGTACAACTGGAGTACTGAGTATACGAGTGAGATAGGCTAATACAAAGGGTTTACATGCATGAATAATGCTAACTGACTGGATGATATGAACGTAAGAGTACAAACATACATACATAGTAACTGAGATCATGAGTACGTGGTAGCTAAATCTGTATGCTAATATATGAATGGAATTTTAGTTCTGATAACATAAGCAACTGTGTCTGACAGTCCTAAATCTGGTAGAACTCTCTGAGTCCCATGCTATAACTGAATCTGACTGTATCTAACAGTCTTGGTATACTGATATCTGAAGAACCATTTGAGTTCATTTACTGGGACTGATACTGAAACTGTGAGAGATAGTTTTTTAACCAACATGCCCCATGTGTACCATTACGGCTAAGCTGGGGTCCAATCTCTATCCCAACTGGAGGGGTGTCAATACCACGCCACTAGTAAGGACAGATATGAGTGACCCTTATCTAGAAATCACTCAAAGTGAGAATGGTGGGACCTTAAACTAACAGGTTAAGCCACCTCATCAACCCTAATTTGACAGGTTAAGATGTCTCAACCTATGCTGGCTACGTAGTTCTGGAACACAAGGACGACTGCTAAGAATCACACCCTGAACTGGCAGGTGAGTTACCATCCTTGGGTTTACTCGGTGCTAACTTCTACTCCCATCTGAAGGGACTAAACATGATTCAACTGGCTGTACATGGACTGAATAACTGACATGCATTGACTGACGGAGTAGTACTATTATCTAAGAGTTAACTGAGATCATGAGATTTTTGAGGTTTCCTGAGTCACATGACTGACTGAGTTGTATAAAGTATAGCTTAAATGAGATTTATTATGGCACATGACATGGCTCTAGGAACACAACTATAGTTTTTGGGTATGAATACCCTCAGGACTCGATAGAAGGAAACTGGCACACATGACATGACTTGATCACAAGATTAGAGTCCACAATTCACAATATTATAAGTAGGGGATAGTATACTTCATGTATTTATTCACATCTCAACATGGTAGGGAGAGCATGGATATATTTCATGTATATAATTCATATTTCCATTATCACACATGCTTCATGCCACAATAACAACAACAAATAAATAGCATGGAAATTCATATGGAAGTGTATAGCTAATATGGACTTGTCATTTAGATATCATGGAATCATGTAATTATGGGTTTCTAGAATCCTAGGCATTTTATCAAACACCTTGCATGCATTCTTTAAAGAATAGGTGGAATTCATACTTGCATCACATCAAACCACCTAAATTTCATGTTTTTCAACTAACAACCACATATATTTCATAAAAACATCTTTAGATATCATTTTGAAACTTAAACAACAATTATCAACATGCACATGCTTATATCACCACAAAAAAGTTTACTAAATAATATTTAAAAAACATGGTTCTTAAGATCTATGAACGGATTGGATCCATAGATGAACACTACGCATACCTTAGATTAAGAATTTGTGGAACCTACGGTTGAATTTGCTTGAAGCTTGAAGCCCCAATGGAAACCCTAGATTTGTTCTTGACTGTTCTTGAGTGAATTTTGATAAAATTAATGTAAAGGGATGTTTTGGGAATTCAATCCCATGTTTAAATAGTATATATAGGGTTTTGTAAAGTTACCATATTGTCCTTGAGGAGTTTAAAATGAAAACTGAAAACTACGCAAAATTTATCCCAATTTAGGGCCCCGACGTGACGCGGAGCTTTGTAAAATGTCAATTATTGTGACTAGGAATCTTGGTGCAAAGAGGGGTTATTGCATAGGTTTTCTAGAAATTGATGAGTTCCATTTTGGCCTCCGGCGCGACGTGCCATGCACTAAAATGGCATTCGTCTTTCAACAGAAACTTATAATAGCCATAACTTCTTCACCGGGTGTTCGTTTTAGGTGAATTTGGTATCGATGGAAATATTATTAAATTATATATACGTTGGTAGGTCATGGGATAAAAAAATGGAAGTATAATTAGATATATTCTTATTTAAAGTTGACGATACCAATATCCTTCTCCAGAATTCAATCGGTAAGGAATGTTTTGATTCGCACAATAGCTAGGACATATTTGAGACCTTAATTCACATCAACCTTGATCATGAAACTACCAAGGAATCTTGAAACATGGATCTAATACTGAGTTGGATTTTTTGGGGTATTACATACAGAAAAGAATAACTTTTAAGAACTACAATGTAGTTACAACAACTTCAAACACAAGTCCAAATGAATAATCAAATGATCTATCAAAATGAATTGTTTATCAACTTTAAGAAATAAGATGGAGCCCAAAATTATAGAATCAAGTCCACCGAATACACAGTGTGTCCTTAAGGAATTTATTCCCCTCAAGTACTCGAAGTTATGGAATCTTTCCTGTCAGGATAAAATGATTCTATTTCTAAAAATAGCGATACCTCAAATTTTTATAAACTTAAAACATACCCAATGATTTGATGATCACACGAGAGTTTTTAGAAGAAGAAGATGAAGATTGTTTTTCTACTCAAAAAATTATCTTTACCTGAGGAAAAATTCAAATATTTATAGCCATTAAGGTATTGCTTCATGAAGAGAAGCAATGGTTCAGAAAGGTGAATCCCTTCATAAATGTGCAGCTCTTTGAAAAAGTCACTATCCATTGGAAAGGTCATAACCATTCAATCTGAAAAGGTGCCTATTCAAATTGCATCCTTTCTCTAGGTGTCTTTTCGGAGAAAACACCAATTCATTTTTCATCCACACCTCTTAGAAACCCAACAACCCCCACATGAATGAGACATGACTATTTTAACATAATATTTATGGACAAGTGTGTGATCAACAAGCAAAGACTAATTTCATTTGGATAAGTAGATTTCTTTTTGAACTTTCCATAGTGAACATGTATCAGATGCACTCAATAAATTTATAGATTTGATATCTTTGAACCATGGAATTTTTATGTACACCTAGACAAAACAAGTCACATAACCAGCCTTTTATCATTTATGTTTCTCACAGTTTGGTTTCTGTAGGCCATGACCACATCCTAGTTTCATGAGAACATAGAGAATAGGCCTTTACTAACATTCTCCTTGAAGCGGATTCCACTTCACCCTCACATAGATGATTTTAAACATTTAATCCCATAGATCAAAATATTTGGTCAAACTTGCCAAACTTAGAAACCATTAAAAAGCTTCAAACCATAAGCTTATTCTATTGTCTTCATCATGAGAGTGGGTTGAGTATATTGACAATGTTGAACCGTCAGTCATAACTTTTTTTGATCTCCTTGAAACTAGCTCTTGGGATCTCCAGTCTGCTAGGTAGAGTTACTACCATGCCGACTTGTCCTAGACCTTAAACCTATTTCTTTAGATGAGCTCTCAGCCGCCTCTCTAGATAGGCCTTTTGTAAGTGGATACGGCATATTATCCTTTGACTTCACATAGTCAACAGTGATAATTCTACTAGAGAGTAGTTCTCAAACGATATTATATCTCCATCTTATATGATGAGATTTACTATTATACATCATGATCCCTACCCTACCTATAACTTCTTAACTATCACAGTGTATATATACTAGTGCCAATAGTTTGGGATAATAAGGAATATCTTCTAAGAAATTCTAAATCCATTCAGCTTCTTCACCAACTTTATATAATATGATACATTCCGATTCCATTGTAGAGCGGGTAATACTTATTTGTTTGGATGATTTCAAAGAGACTTCTCCTCCACCTGACGTAAATGTATATTCACTTGTGTATTTTACTTTATTCAAACCGGTGATCCAATTTGCATCATTATATCCTTTAATGACTGCTGGATATCTATTATAATGAAAAGAAAGTCTTGAGTGAATTTAAGATACTCCAAAACACTTTTCATTTCTATCCAATGAGTTTTATTGGAATTACTTGTGTATCAACTCAATTAACAAATAGCATATGCTATGTTTGGAAGTGTACAATTCATGATCTACATTAAACATCCTAACACTCTTGCATAGTCCAATTGTGAGTCACTTGCACCTTCATTCTTTTCAAGTGCAATGCTCACATATAATAGAGTCTTGGCAATATCGAAATCTAAATACTTGAACTTTTCAAGTACCTTTTCAATGTAATGATAGTGTGATAATGCTAATCCTTGTGGAGTTTTATGGATTCTTATGCCTAAGATCACATCCTTAACTCCAAGGTCTTTTATATCAAACTTGCTCTGAAACATTCATTTTGTAACATTTATGTCAGAAATATATCTAATGATGATCAACATGTCATCCACATATAAAGAAACAATGACTTTGTGATTTGATGTGTCTTTAATGTAAACACATTTATCATATTCGTTTATATTAAAGCCTTTTGGCGGCTTGATTTGGCCAAACTTTGCATTCCACTATTTGGGTGCTTATTTTAGTCCATAAAGTGACGTAACAAGTTTGCACACCATCTTTTGTTTATCAGGAACCACAAAACCCTCAGGCTATCCCATGTAAATCTCTTTCTCTAACTCTCTATTTAGGAATTCTTTTTTCACGTCCATTTGATGGATTTCAAGATCATATACTGCCGCCACGGCAACTAACATCCGAATTGACATTATCCTCATTGCAGGTGAGTATGTATCAAAATAATAAGGCCTTTTTTTTATTTGAAGCCTTTCACTACAAGTCTTGCCTTGCATTTGTCAATAGTACTATCCGCTTTTATTTTTCTTTTGAAGATCCATTTGGAACCTAAAGGTTTATTTCCTAAAGGAAGATTAATGAGCTCCCATGTATGGTTGCTCAAGACTGAATCTCACTATTGATTGTCTCTTTCCAAAGGACGATTTTAAAGATGACATCGCTTCTTTAAATGTTTGAGGCTTATTTTCTAAGAGAAGTGTAACACCCCGTAAATTTTTTCGTACACTTATCGCCATTATATGGAGTCCTAAAGACTTGCATATGGGTTAAATTAAGTTTATGGTGTTCGGAAGTATCCCGTCAATAGTTGTATGTGTAGGTATTGGAATAAGCTTTCCAACGATATAAAGTTTGCCCAAAACAGAGGAGTATTTCATATAAGCGAGCACATTCAAAATTTCAAAACGGTGGCCGGGAAGCCTGTGAACAGTAATTCTGCAAGAAAATTTCTGCAGCTAGGCACTCCAACTTGAGACGATCATAACTCCTTGTACAAAAAGAACTGTGTGAGCTTCTATATATAGACGAAAATCTCCGAGAGTCTTCTTTCTGATTAAATTGGTTTCATCCAAATCCAACATCTGAGTAAGGAGTTATACTCGTTTTACTTTAGCCTCTCAAAACAGATTTTTGTGAACAGTAAATTAGCAGGAAAATACTGAGGCCTGCCAGTTTTTGGGTCAACTTTGAACGATCATAACTTCCTCAATATAATGAACTGGGCGAGATACCATATATCAAAAGAAATATCTTTCAGTCTTCTTTCTAATGCAATTGGTTTCATCCAAATCCAACATCTGCGTAAGGAGTTATACGCGTTTTACTTCAGCCTCTCAAAACAGATTTTTAGGGTCAACTTCAAACGATCATAACTACTTGTACAGGACGAACTGGGTGGCCTAATTTATATGAAATGAAATCCCTTTTAATTATCTTTACAATGATACCAATTTCACCCAAATCCGATATCGGAGCAAAGAGTTATGATCGATTTACTTCAGCCTGTCAAAACTGTCCACTGGGGATAGATTCGGGATTTATTTCAATTTTTAGGGCACAATGGTCATTTTCTATTACCTTTGGACGAAAATTGGTCTTAAAAACCTGCACTTAGCCTCATTTGTATCAGATGTTATCCAATTTTAAGAGAAGGTGAAAACCCTAGCCAATTTCAACCTCAAATATTTTGTGATTCAACCGTAGAAAATTCAAATTGGTTCTGTAGTTGTGTTCACCATCTCGAAAGCTTCGAGAAGCACCCCATGGTTATGTAAGGAGGATCCTAAATACAAGGGTTCATTGTTAAGGTATGAATATTGTTTATTATTGATTCTTATCCATGAATAAGTATTGATAAAGGATTATGAGTATTGTCTTGATGTTGGAAGATAACTAGAAACATAGTTATGAATTGTTGTGTATAAATTGTTAGTAGTAAATTATGGAAGTTGTTGTATTGGATTATGGAGGATGAATTGTGGTGATATATCATTATATTAGTGTTTATGTATGCCTAGTGATCATGTTGGTATTGGATGGTGATTAAGAAGGTAAATAAAGGCTAAGAGTGATGTTGAGGGATATTTCATGAAAATGCATGATATGTGAATGTAATAAGAGTATAAGAGGATGTATGTAGTACTCTTATTGATGAGCTAAAGGATTACTTCCTAGACATTATTTGGTGAAGTTAATACCTAAATGGTAAGGTTTGGTTGCTAATACTAGTTTGCCACAAATGACTTATTGTAGATAAGTGTTCGAAGAGTACGGGAAGTCACTTGTATTGAAGTGGTTATATCAAGGTATGTAAGACATACTCTATCTATTCTTTGGCATGAATAATGACCCATGACACTCTCAAGTAAGCTTCCAACATTGTCCTACGACACATGACACATAATAACATCATATGATCTTCGACACTACCAATTGAACTTGTTTTCACTTTTAAGATGTCCTGCTAGTCAAAAAAATGTCCATATACTATTGTTGACTCCGAAATGGTTTAATGAGGTATCCATGATTCTCTACTTCATCTTCATGATATTGATTACCTATTTACATGTTTTTCCTATTGAGGTATCATGGTTTCAAGTTCCATAAAGTGTGACCACAAAGTAACCAATCTCAAAGATTAATTGAATTAAGAAATGGAATGTCTGTATTTTAAATTGATGATATGGTGTATTGTATTAGTACCACTGATCAGTTGGCCATTGTATTATAAAGATTATGTATATATGCTATTCCAGGGGTGGTCCCTGATGTATTGTATTAGTACCACTGATCAGTTGGCCATTGTATGACATATGTTATGTATTGATAAGGATTACGGGAAGTAATGATATGAAAGTAATGTCCAGGTATCCCATCAGTTCTTTTAAGTGTGGTTTACTCATACTGTTTATTCACTGGTATCTGGGTTCTGTTGATCTTTTGTATCTCATCTTGATACTCCCTGCCTTACATACTCAGTACATATTTCCGTACTGACGTCCCTCACGGGGGGCCTGTATTTATGCCTGCAGGAACAGGTACTTCAGGTCGTACACCTCCGTAGTAAGAGCCAGGACATTCTATTGTTAGTGGTGAGCTCCAGTTGTTTCGGGGCATCCCAAGTCGTCTCTATATGTACCTTTGGTATTTGTATAAAAGTCTTTTGTGGGCGGGAGTTTTTCCCGACCCCAACTCAGTTGTGTATCTATGTAGAGGCTTTTGTAGACATATTGTACAGCCATAGGAGTGTTTGGTTGATAGACGTGATGGCTCTGACGGTCAATTACTGTTCATATATATATTTATGCGTGTCTGTTGGGCTGATACAGGTACTGTTTTCTTCTATTTACAACGAAGTGCTGCCCAAATTTCTAATTTTCATAAGTAATGTGAATGTGAAAGTATAGGTTATGAACGGGTTCTCCCGGGCCTCCTCGGCTACGGGTGCCAGTCCGCTCCAATGGGATTTGGGGTATGACAGAAGTGGTATCAGAGAAGTTCGTCCTAGTGAGTCTACAAAGCCGTGTCTACGTAGAATCTCGTTTATCGGTGTGTTGTGCACCACATCTATAAACAGGAGGCTATTGGACATTTAGGGATTGTTTCCACTCTTCATTTCTTAGATCGTGCAATAGATCCCATATTAGAGATAAAGTCATAATCAATCTCTTAATCCAATTGTTTCTTTTTTATTTATTATAGTGACGATGCCGGTTACAAGGAGAAAGAATAAGTGGAAGCGAGTAGATGCAGTGGCCGGAGAAGGTACTAGTAAGTCACCACCGGCACAAGCTGAGCAAAGTGAGTCTCAAGCTGAGCATATATTAGGCGCTTCTTCTCCTCCGGAAGGGCCGTCTATTAATGATGTTGATCGAGATTTGAGGGATGCAGTACAACTTCTAACGCGTATAGTTGCCGGTCAAGTTCAAGGGGAAGCTATTCCTACCACTGATTCTAGTGGTATGGATAGAGCAGCTAGCCTTCGGACTCAAGATTTTCTGAAACTGGATCCTCCTACTTTTACCGGATCAGATATTAATGAAGACCCGCAGGACTTTATCGATCAAACCCAAAGGGCTCTAGATGTTATGCATGTATCCGGTAAAGAGATGGTTGAGCTAGCAGCATATAGACTGAAAGGAGAGGCTATATTGTGGTACGAGGATTGGAAACGATCTAGGGGTATTGATGCACCTCCAACTACGTGGGGAGAGTTCAAAAATGCATTTATTGATTATTATCTTCCATTTGAGACTCGTCAGGCCCGTGCAGATCAATTCTTAAATCTTCGTTAGGGTAATATGAGTGTAAGGGAGTATAGTCTTCGATTTAACTCATTGTCTCGATATGCTTCTAATGTGGTAGCTACTATAGACGACAGAGTTCATCACTATGTGAATAGATTGGAACCATACTTGGTTAGAGATTGTACCATTGCTGCTTTGAACAAGGACATGGATATAGCGAGGATACAAGCTTTCGCTCAGAAGATGGAAGATCAGAGGCAAAGAAGAAGAACCCAGGAATCAGAAAAAGGATATTCTAAGCGGCCCAGAGCTATAGGGCAGTTTGTGGCATCTCAGGGAGGTTTTAGGCCTTCGTTCTCTCATAGATTGCCTAGCCCGTTATCTTCTTATCCTGTAATTAGTGCTCCACCGCAATTTCAAAGGTTCAGAGGTAATCAGTTCGGGCAAAGCAGTGAAAATCAGAGTTCGCGAACAGTGGGGTATCAAGGGCAAGGGAGTATGAGTCAATTGAGACCTCCACGACACCCGTGCCCCATTTGTAGAAAATTTCACTTTGGCGAATGTCGGATTGGGACAAACAATTGCTTTTGGTGCGGTAAGCCGGGGCATATGGCTAGAGATTGCCCACGCAGGACCACAGGTAGTATAACACGACCTATCGGATCAGCTATTGCGTCATCTTCGGTGCCTCCTTTGAGTAGGGGTGCACAACCTATGGGTCACGGTAGAGGTGATAGAGGAGCAGCTAGTGCTAGCGTAGCTCAGAACCGTGTGTATGCCCTAGCAGATCGGCAGAATTTAGAGGCTTCTCCAGACGAGGTTACAGGTACGTTGTCCATCTTTGCATTTGATGTGTATGCCTTAATTGATCCTGGTTCTACATTATCATATGCTACTCCTTTGGTTGCGGGAAGGTTCGGAAGAACACTCGAATTATTAGCCAAGCCATTTGAAGTATCAACGCCAGTGGGGGAATCTCTTATAGCTAGGAATGTTTATCGAAATTGTGTTGTGAATATTTGTGGTCGTGATACGATGGCTGATCTTGTTGAGTTAGAAATGGTAGATTTTGATGTTATTATGGGCATGGATTGGTTAGCGTCTTGTTATGCTACAGTAGATTGTCGTTCTAAGAAGGTATATTTCCATTTCCCAAATGAGGCAGTCCTTGAATGGAAGGGTAATGTTGGCGCACCGAGAGGTAGATTTATTTCTTACTTTAAGGCAAGAAAAATGATTTCCAAGGGGTACATATACCATCTGGTTATAGTAAGGGATACAGAGGCAGAGCCGCCAACTTTTCAAACCGTTCCGGTTGTGAATGAATTTCCTGATGTATTTCCTGAAGAACTACCAGGTTTACCTCCTAAACGAGAAGTGGAGTTTGGTATTGATTTGGTGCCAGACACACAGCTAATCTCAATTCCTCCTTATAGAATGGCACCAGCAGAGTTGCGAGAATTGAAAGAGCAACTGAAAGACTTGCTAGAGAAGGGATTCATCAGGCCTAGTATGTCCCCTTGGGGAGCACCAGTATTGTTTGTGCGTAAGATAGATGGTTCGCTGAGGATGTGTATTGACTATCGGCAATTGAATAAGGTGACTATCAAGAATAAATACCCCCTTCCCCGAATTGATGATTTATTTGACCAGTTGCAGGGTGCCCAGTGTTTTTCCAAGATTGACTTGAGATCAGGCTATCATCAAGTGAGAGTCAAGGATAAATATATACCCAAGACAGCTTTCCAAACACGGTATGGTCATTATGAATTCCTGGTTATGTCATTCGGGCTGACAAATGCACCCGCAGTTTTTATGGATCTGATGAATAGGTTGTTTAAGCCGTTTCTAGATGTGTTCGTGATAGTTTTCATAGATGATATTCTGGTCTACTCTAGATCAGAAGAGAACCATGTTAATCACTTAAGGCAGGCGTTGCAGATTCTTCGTGATTGTAAGCTGTATGCGAAGTTTTCTAAATGTGAGTTTTGGCTCAAGACAGTGGCATTTTTGGGCCATATTGTATCCAGTGATGGCATAAAAGTTGACACTCAGAAGATTGAGGCTGTGAAGAATTGGCCAAGACCCACGACTCCTACGGAGATTCGTAGTTTCCTCGGGTTGGCAAGTTATTATAGAAGGTTTGTTGAAGGTTTTTCTTCTATTTCTGCACCTTTGACTAAGTTGACGCATAAAGCCTCCAAGTTTCAATGGAATGATGCCTGTGAAAAGAGTTTCCAGGATCTGAAGAGCAAGTTGACTTCTACACCGGTATTGGTACTTCCTGAAGGCACAAAAGGGTATGTAGTGTATTGTGATGCTTCGAGAATTGGCTTAGGATACGTAATAATGCAACATGGTAGAGTAATAGCCTATGGCTCTAGACAGTTGCGACCTCATGAGAGGAATTATCCCACTCATGATCTTAAGCTAGCTGCAATTGTATTTGCTTTGAAGATATGGCGCCACTACTTATATGGGGTTCATGTTGACATATATACCGATCATAAGAGCCTTCAATATATCTTCAGTCAGAAAGATCTAAACTTGAGGCAGCGGAGATGGCTTGAATTGTTGAAAGATTATGATTTTGATATCTTGTATCATCCAGGGAAAGCGAATGTGGTAGCGGATGCACTGAGTCGTAAGTCTAAAATGGCATCTATAGAAAAACAGGGGATGATTAAGGATCTTCACCAACTAGCTAATTTGGGAGTTCGACTTCTCGAAATTCCAGATGAAGAGGTTATTGTACGTAATGCAGCGGAATCTTCATTGATAGCTGAAGTGAAAGAGAAGCAGTATGCAGATCCAATTTTATTGCAGCTTAAGGAGGATGTGCAGAGTGGCACGACAAAGGCATTTGAGCTTACGCGAGAAGGAGTGCTTCAGTGTCAGAATCGTTTATGTGTACCTGATGTAGTTGAGCTAAGAAAGAGAATTATGACAGAAGCACACTGTTCAAGGTATTCCATCCATCCAGGGTCGACTAAGATGTATCAAGATTTGAAAGCAATATATTGGTGGAATGACATGAAGAAGAATATTGCCGAATTTGTAGCTGAATGTCCGAATTGTCAAAGAGTCAAAGTAGAACACCAGAAACCCGGTGGTTACATGCAATGTATAGATCTTCCAGTCTGTAAGTGGGACAAGATCAATATGGATTTCATCACGGGTTTGCCTCGTACATATCGGAAGTTTGATTCCATATGGGTGATCATTGATAGGCTTACCAAATCTGCGCACTTCTTACCAGTTAAGACAACTTATACGGCGGAAGAGTATGCAAAGTTGTATATTAAGGAGATCGTTCGGTTACATGGATTTCCAATTTCCATTATATCCGATCGAGAAGCATAATTTACCGCGAATTTCTGGAAGTCTTTTCAAAGGAGTTTGGGGACACAAGTAAATCCAAGTACGTCTTTTCATCCTCAAACGGACGGACAAGCGGAACGTACCATCCAGACACTTAAAGACATGCTACGAGCATGTGTATTAGATTTCAAAGGCAACTGGGATGATCGCCTACCTCTTATCGAGTTTGCCAACAATAATAGCTATCATTCAAGTATCAAAATGGCACCATATGAAGCATTGTATGGAAGAAAGTGTAGATCGCCAATAGGATGGTTTGAAGCAGGTGATGCAGTCTTATTTGGACCGGATCTTGTTTATCATGCAATGGAGAAGGTTAAAGTGATCCAACAATGGCTTGCAACAGCTCAAAGTCGACACAAATCTTATGCGGATGTTATAAGAAGAGGACTTGAGTTTTCTATCGACGATTGGGTATTCTTGAAAGTATCACCAATGAAAGGACTGATGAGGTTTGGCAAGAAAGGAAAGTTAAGTCCACGATACATAGGTCCGTATAAGATCATTCAAAGATTTGGACAAGTTGCTTATGAGTTAGAGATACCTCAAGAGCTCTCAGCAGTTCATCCCGTATTTCATGTTTCGATGCTTCGCAAGTACATCGGAGATCCATCGCACATCACTATTACGGAAGATGTACAAATTACAAAAGATCTCACTTTTGAAGAAATGCCTATTGCTATTCTTGATCGCCAAATTAAAAAGATAAGGAATAAAGAGATAGCATCGGTAAAAGTACTTTGGAGGAATCAACAAGTTGAGGAGATCACATGGGAAGATGAGTAAGCGATGAAGATTAAGTACCCTTACCTATTCAACGATGAGGAGGAAGTTCATGAGACGGAAGAAGTACAATAACAAGTAAGTGTTTGTTTTTATGCAAGGATGTTATGATGATGAATATGTTAATTGTAAGCTTGGACATGTCTTAATTGAGTAACTATGCTAACATTCGAGGACGAATGTTCTTAAGGAGGGGGATAAAATGTAACACCCCGTAAATTTTTTCGTACACTTATCACGATTATATGGAGTCCTAAAGACTTGCGTATGGGTTAAATTAAGTTTATGGTGTTTGGAAGTATTCCGTCAATTGTTGTATGTGTAGGTATTGGAATAAGCTTTCCAACGATATAAAGTTTGCCCAAAACAGAGGAGTATTTCATATAAGCGAGCACATTCGAAATTTCAAAACGGTGGCCGGGAAGCCTGTGAACAGTAATTCTGCAAGAAAATTTCTGCAGCTAGGCACTCCAACTTGAGACGATCATAACTCCTTGTACAAAAATAACTGTGTGAGCTGCTATATATAGACGAAAAGCTACAAGAGTCTTCTTTCCGATTAAATTGGTTTCATCCAAATCCAACATCTGAGTAAGGATTTATACTCGTTTTACTTCAGCCTCTCAAAACAGATTTTTGTGAACAGTAAATTAGCAGGAAAATACTGAGGCCTGACAGTTTTTGGGTCAACTTTGAACGATCATAACTTCCTCAATATAATGAACTGGGCGAGATACCATATATCAAAAGAAATATCTTTGAGTCTTCTTTCTAATGCAATTGGTTTCATCCAAATCCAACATCTGCGTAAGGAGTTATACGCGTTTTACTTCAGCCTCTCAAAACAGATTTTTAGGGTCAACTTCAAACGATCATAACTACTTGTACATGACGAACTGGGTGGCCTAATTTATATGAAATGAAATCCCTTTTAATTATCTTTACCATGATACCAATTTCACCCAAATCCGATATCGGAGCAAAGAGTTATGATCGATTTACTTCAGCCTGTCAAAACTGTCCACTGGGGACAGATTCGGGATTTATTTCAATTTTTAGGGCACAATGGTCATTTTCTATTACCTTTGGACGAAAATTGGTCTTAAAAACCTGCACTTAGCCTCATTTGTATCAGATGTTATCCAATTTTAAGAGAAGGTGAAAGCCCTAGCCAATTTCAACCTCAAATATTTTGTGATTCAACCGTAGAAAATTCAAATTGGTTCCGTAGTTGTGTTCTCGAAAGCTTCGAGAAGCACCCCATGGTTATGTAAGGAGGATCCTAAATACAAGAGTTCATTGTTAAGGTATGAATATTGTTTATTCTTGATTCTTATCCATGAATAAGTATTGATAAAGGATTATGAGTATTGTCTTGATGTTGGAAGATAACTAGAAACATAGTTATGAATTATTGTGTATAAATTGTTAGTAGTAAATTATGGAAGTTGTTGTATTGGATTATGGAGGATGAATTGTGGTGATATATCATTATATTAGTGGTTATGTATGCCTAGTGATCATGTTGGTATTGGATGGTGATTAAGAAGGGAAATAAAGGCTAAGAGCGATGTTGAGGGATATTTCATGAAAATGCATGATATGTGAATGTAATAAGAGTATAAGAGGATGTATGTAGTACTCTTATTGATGAGCTAAAGGATTACTTCCTAGAAATTATTTGGTGAAGTTAATACCTAAATGGTAAGGTTTGGTTGCTAATACTAGTTTGCCACAAATGACTTATTGTAGATAAGTGTTTGAAGAGTACGGGAAGTCACTTGTATTGAAGTGGTTATATCAAGGTATGTAAGACATACTCTATCTATTCTTTGGCATGAATAATGACCCATGGCACTCTCAAGTAAGCTTCCAACATTATCCTACGACACATGACACATAATAACATCATATGATCTTCGACACTACCAATTGAACTTGTTTTCACTTTTAAGATGTCCGGCTAGTCAAAAAAGATGTCCATATACTATTGTTGACTCCGAAATGGTTTAATGAGGTATCCATGATTCTCTACTTCATCTTCATGATATTGATTACCTATTTACATGTTTTTCCTATTGAGGTATCATGGTTTCAAGTTCCATAAAGTGTGACCACAAAGTAACCAATCTCAAAGATTAATTGAATTAAGACATGGAATGTCTGTATTTTAAATTGATGATATGATGTATTGTATTAGTACCACTGATCAGTTGGCCATTGTATTATAAAGATTATGTATATATGCTATTCCAGGGGTGGTCCCTGATGTATTGTATTAGTACCACTGATCAGTTGGCCATTGTATGACATATGTTATGTATTTATAAGGATTACGGGAAGTAATGATATGAAAGTAATGTGCAGGTATCCCATCAGTTCTTTTAAGTGTGGTCTACTCATACTGTTTATTCACTTGTATCTGGGTTCTGTTGATCTTTTGTATCTCATCTTGATACTCCCTGCCTTACATACTCAGTACATATTTCCGTACTGACGTCCCTCACGGGGGGCCTGTATTCATGCCTGCAGGAATAGGTACTTCAGGTCGTACACCTCCGCAGTAAGAGCCAGGACATTCTATTGTTAGTGGTGAGCTCCAGTTGTTTCGGGGCATCCCAAGTCGTCTCTATATGTACCTTTGGTATTTGTATAAAAGTCTTTTGTGGGCGGGAGTTTGTCCCAACCCCAACTCAGTTGTGTATCTATGTAGAGGCTTTTGTAGACATATTGTACAGCCATAGGAGTGTTTGGTTGATAGACGTGATGGCTCTGACGGTCAATTACTGTTCATATATATATATTTATGCGTGTCTGCTGGGCTGATACATGTACTGTTTTCTTCTATTTACAACGAAGTGCTGCCCAAATTTCTAATTTTCATAAGTAATGTGAATGTGAAAGTATAGTTTATGAACGGGTTCTCCCGGGCCTCCTCGGCTACGGGTGCCAGTCCGCTCCAATGGGATTTGGGGTATGACAAGAAGTGTTACAAAATTCGATCCAAAAGAAGTTGATGCTCTTTGAAGTGTAATACGCCTTGGATTCTCATCATTATGTACATTCTCACTTGGTTCATTTCGAAGTCGTTTGGACTCCCCATTAGACCACTCATGTCCAATTTTATACGAATAAATGTGTTCAAAGAACTCAGCATTATCTGATTCAATTACCGTATTCTCATTGATATTTGGATGTTTGGTTTTGTGAACCAAAATCCAACATATGTTACTTCTTTTAGCGTATTCAATAAATACGTAGTCCACAGTCTTAGGTCCTACTTTACCCTTTTAGGCATAGGAACTTGGACCTTCGCTAGACACCCTACACTTTGAAATATTTCAAGTTCGGTTTCCTTCCTTTTTATTTTTCATATGGAATTGAAAGTGTCTTACAATGGGGCACTCTATTGAGTATTCGATTAGCTGTAAGGATAGCTTTCTAATGTTTTGGCTTTTGATGGAAATACATTGTTACATAGTTTTTCTCTAAGATTCATTGGAGATTTGTGGATCTAGATTCCTTTATCATATTTTCTTTTGAAGATTGAAGAACAACAATTGTGATTTTTGTAATTAAACTTTGACTTAATTTATGAAGAGCACAATGGTTTCTTCTCTTTCTTGGGTGGAAATGTGTGGCTAAGCTCCCATAACTAGGATTATGGGAGTCTTGATGTGAAAAGATGATTTTGGGTTGTGAATGTAGTAGATTCTCATGAGTAATTGATATTGCATTAAATCTTCTCCACTTTAATGAATTTTCTTGGTTGCAAACTTGAAAAGTGGGCCCAAGAACAACACTTGTTCAAATAGAAAAGTGCTTGTTGAAAAAAAAAAGGGTTTACATAAATCTAAAGGCTTTAACCTTTGGATAAAGGGTAGATGCCTTAACCGGATCAACCCATGTAAAATTATAGTTGAATTAATAATCTGTTCCTTAAGTTTGAAATAATTAAGGGATAAGTTACTCATTTAGGTTGAGAAACTAATGGGTAAACCATAGAATTCAATTACTCTTGCAACAAGAATTGTCCATTGGGAATCCAAAATAGTTCACAACCTTAGCTGCTTAAGCATCTTGGTAACCATAATTGTAGTTTGACTTATCTTATTGAATTACTATTAGCAATATAACTTACAGTTGGATTAATTTTTGTGACAAAAATTTGAATACAATTGATAAATCAAAACCCCCTTTTATTCTTGAACCTTCCATCAACAGTTTAATAACAACCACAATACTTAGTGAACGTAGTATTCCCTATGGGATTCGACACCCAACCAATTTGGGTTCTATATTTGATAGCGACCGCATAAACTTTCTTACGAGAGTTGTAATTTGGGTGTATTAAATTTTTGGCGCCATTAGTCAGGATTACGGTTATTAATTAAGTTTGTGTTTGTTAATTGACCTTTGGTCAAGTTTCCCAAATTTTACTTTTGTTTGTTGTTTTTGGTCTGTGAAGGGTAGTTATTGTGTATGCCAAGTACACAGAGATCTGGTGCACCATTAATATCAATACATTCGGAACCACAGTTAATTGGCATAATGATAGAGCCCTAAGATACTGAAAGACTAGCTGCTTTGGCTAGAGGTCAACTCAATCAACAGAATAATGGTCAGTAGGCGTGTCATCCTAATCCTAATGATGTTGATTTAGGGGATGATGATTTGTTAGATCCTGTTAACCCAAGGCGTGCAGAGAATATGGCTGCACCAGTGAATCTGAATGTAAACAGGAATCACCCCTTTAGGGAGAGCACTACTAAAAAAATGCCAAAAAACGACGGCCAGCGTCGCTTTTTTGGGAAAAATCGATGAAAATCCATCGCTTTTTCTCCGTCTCAAAAAGGGGCATTTCTTTTTTAAAAATGACGGCCTACGTCGCTTTATTACGAAGAACAACATCGCTTTTGGAGAAAGGAATTTTTTAAGTTATTTTTAAAAAAAACGACGTTGTGCATCGCTTTTTGTTATTCATGTGAAGAACACATGATGAAAAAAAAGAGACACTGTGAGTCATTTTTCGTTCATCGTGTGAAGAACACACGATGAATAAAAAATGACAGACATCATCGTTTTATTAAAAAAAGTAATATTTTTTCAAAAAAATTGACGTTGATCGTCGCTTTTTGTTTTTCATAATGAATAAAAAAGCGACATTGGTCGTCGCTTTTTGTTCTTCATAATGAATAAAATGCAACGACCGTTGAAGCTTTTCTGCATTTTTTATGAAGAAATCTGTGTTTTCTACATCCCACCTACCAAATAAAAATGCAATTCAATACATACATCCCTCATGCAACACAAATTATTACAATAATCATACAACACACTACATCAACAAATCATTTAAGCAATTCAAATCAACAACACTTAAACAATGAATCCAACAACATTCAAAATACTTAAAAAAATCCTAAAGATTTTTCACTAATTAAAAGCTAAGTTCAAAATATATAAAAAAATTCTAAAAGTGAAGTCCAACAACACTAACAAGTAGCCCCAACAAACTCCCATCACTATCTATTTCCTTTTCGCTACTTGAATCAGGAGCAATGGCCTGTGTTAAGGATCGTCTAAGATGTACAATTTGATGTGACATAGTAGCATGTCTCTAAAAAATTGTAGAAATGGCTTGATCGTGCTTTGTCAACCAACAACACGTTATCTGAAAATCAATTGACCAATGTTATATGAATTTATATGACTAGTATATATATATATATATATATATTTATATATATATTAAAGTTAACTAAATAATAATTAAATCTAATATACCTTAACTCTTGAAACAGGGCTTATTTAGAGACTATTGAAATATCCTACCACTCATGCCAAGGATATGTAAAAAGTCTCATAACGCTCTTCCTTACAGCCTCATTAACTTCTTTTGATGTTGGATACCACCTGTAAATAACATAATAAGTATGTAAGCTTGAATATTTTATTAATGAAAAAAACGAACCTATCAATTGAAAAATAAACTTACGAAGATCCATCAGGCTCAATAAACACTCTACCAAACATGTCTGTATCTCCAGGAATTAGACCAACCAAATCTGCATCAATATCTACTTCTACAGGAGGAGGTGGACCAATTTCAAGTCATGAATTCACATTTTCAAATGATTACACTTTACTAATTTCAAAACAGAAGTTCATCTTTCAAGTAACTACACTAAACAATTTTCAAGTCACTAATTCACTTCTTAAGTAACTACACTTGATTAATTTGAAGTCAATAGTACACATTTCAAAACCCTAAACCATTTTCAACTCTCTAATTCACTTCTCAAGTGACTAAACTTAACCATTTTTAAGTCATGAATTCACATTTCAAGTATCAACACTAAACCAATTACAAGTCATGAATTCACATTTCAAGCATCAACGCTATACCAATTTCAAGTCATGAATTCAAATTTTCAAGTGATTACACTTTACAAATTTCAAAACACAAGTTCACCTTTTAAGACTACATTAAACTATTTTCAAGTCGCTAATACACTTCTCAAGTGACTAGTACACATTTCAAAATACGATACTTAACCATTTTCAACTGTCTAATTCACTTTTCAAGTGACTAAACTTAACCATTTTCAAGTCATGAATTCATATTTCAAGTATCAACACTAAACCAATTTCAAGTCATGAATTCACATTTACAAGTGATATTACACTTTACAAATTTCATAACACAAGTTCACCATTCAAGAACTACATTAAACCATTTTCAAGTCACTAATACACTTCTCAAGTGACTAGTACACATTTCAAAACACTACACTTGATTAATTTGAAGTCAATCCACAACTAACTACTCCATATAGAAACAAGACACACCTCAGATCCGCACTACCACATTAACTAGCAAGGTACTAAACATAATTCATGCATAGGTTAAGTCAATCTACTAGATAAGTTCGATGTACTAGCACTACAATCCTAATAATCTTCCTTGCATTTTCAATCACAATTCAAGCTTAAGGTATACCACTTATCATGGACAACAACAACAACAACAAACCCAGTGTATTCCCATTAGGTGGGGTCTGGGGAGGGTAAAATGTACGCAGTCCATACCATTACCTCCTAAGAAGTAGAGAGGCTATTTTCAATAGACCCCCAGCTCAAGATAAAAGATAGTTAAACAAGGTCATAATAATATATAAAAAAAGTTGAGGATTCAAGTTGATCTAGCTAAACCCTTCATCTACGCGATCTATGTCGAGGTAAGGAATCAGACGGGAAAGATGGAAACTTTTGAGTAGAAAATTGAATATGAAACAATGCCAGCATAAATTTCCTTCTGTAAGGTCCAAGGCCACTCTATATAAAGATGCAGCTCCAACTCGTCAAGAGCCCAAAATAAGGAAAACAAAATAGAAACAATAAACCAAATCAGTACCAAAAATAACATCAGCAATAATACTACAGTTCAAAGGACAGTAAGAATGGAAAAAGGACGCACAAACACAGATCGGGGAAAAAACAAGAAAACAAAAAATAGAACAAACAAGTGGCACAATGTCGACAAAAAATGGGGGGAAGGAAATTTGTGATGATAAAAAAAGATTCATAAGTGTCTCATCTATACCTCTAGGCCTATGGACAAGCAACATAGACAGATGGAATCTACCTTCATTTAGGATCAGTGTAATCAAACCTGCCAACATTGTCTATAACCCCCTGATTTTGTAAATAATCTAGAAAGGTGAGTAGTTAGTAGTTAGTTACAAGATTACTTAACAATCTTCAACACAGACAAGGGTACCAAGGTTTTTACATGAGCAATAGCCCCAACATTACTCTTTTTTCCTTTGCTGGCAACACTATTTTATTTTGTAATGGTAGCAAGAGATCTCTTAAAATAGTGCTTGATACTCTCTCTGTCTATGAAAGGCTCACTGGTTAGCTAATCAACAAAGAGAAAAGTTGTTTTGCTATGGCTAATAACACTAAAACTGCTACCATTGATAAAATCAAGACATTACAGGTATGAAGCACCAAGACTTTCCCATCACCTAAATTAAATGGAGGCAATGTTTAAATTTTTATTTTTTTTTAAAAGGCAAAACCCTAAATCAAAAGAGTTGGAGAATAGCGGCAGAATAATGTATTAATTGAAATGAAAAAGTAAATAATGCAAATATTATCTATCAGTGTTACCTCAG
The DNA here is from genome assembly GCA_030864225.1 of Capsicum baccatum var. pendulum. Taxonomy (NCBI): domain Eukaryota; kingdom Viridiplantae; phylum Streptophyta; class Magnoliopsida; order Solanales; family Solanaceae; genus Capsicum; species Capsicum baccatum. Next base: position 168,414,321 of record CM061557.1, on the reverse strand, counting down.
AAGTTACAGCCAACAAAGATCACAGACACGACTAAATATATACTATATTAACTTATAACTATGGAATAAAGATCGAATAAATACTTGTCCACCAAGGGCCTAGCTCTGGTCGATGGCTGCACTATTGACTGGTGGTTAGTGGTGCGGAGGCTGGTTCATTCGGCATAGGGCTGGTTCATTCGGTGTTGGAGACTGGCTCATCGGTGGGCTGTTTGTTGCGAATGAAGGAAGTTGTTGGCGGCGGCTTGAGGGGCTTCGCCGGTATGGTTTCACCGAAAAGGGCTGAGGTGTGAGTCTTAGAGAGAGAGAGAGTATAAGGGAGGGAGGTGGATGTTTGAAGGAGAAAATGAGGATAAGGTTTGATATTTTGTTTAAAAGGAAAGATTGGTTGATTTAATCTCAGGCGTTGGATCAACTTTGATCAACGGCTGAGATTAAGATATTTAAAAGTAGGTCAATTGGGATTTAAATTGGGATTTATATTGATATTTAATTTTGGCTAAAATTGATACTAATTGGAATAAAAGATTGGCTAAAAATTAAACAGAAGAAAGGAAAATTAAATAAGAGTGGCTGCTAGTTTAATGAATTTAATAATAATAATAATACCAATAATAATATTAATCATAATAATAATAATAATAATAATGAGACGGCTTATGAGTTTCAAAAGGAAAAAAAAGGTAATTTGATCTCAGTTGTTGGATCAGGTTTGATCGACGACTGAGATTTAAAGGTTAAAAATTTGATTAAAATTTACATAAATTTTCAATTGTGTCACAAATTTTCTATAATTGTAATAAATTGAATAAAAATAGGCTAAAATTGTTATATTGTGGTAAAAAAATTAGGTCAAAAAATAAATAGATCAGATAAACTGATTTAATTTAGACTATTATTTAAATAAATGTTATAACTAACAATAATAATAATAATAGTAATAATAATAATAATAATAATAATAATAATAATAATAATGAAAAACTAGACAATATATTTATAAAAAATATGAGTGTGCACCATTGCGTGAAAAAATAATTTAATAAAATTATGTAAAATGTCATTTTTGAGTTTAAAAATTATAGAAAATGGTATCAAAATAATTTTTGCATTTTTCTAAATTATGAATGTGACACGTCAATATGTATTTAATATAAGAATAATGTGTACAAAAATATTAACAATTAAAATCAAATAATTTTGATAAAATAGCAGCCTAAATGATGAGAAAAATTGTAAGATGTTGATATTAAAATAAACTAAGAATGTAAGAATACGTAAAATTACTATATAAAATTATAACGCCCCGAAATAGGGTCCCCAGATGTCACACGATGCTTAAGGTCATAAGTGACCCCAAGCTAACCCTTCTACTGGCATAACTCATAAGCAACTGAATAAAAATACAAATGCATACAAATCAGCAGAAATTAACTCTTTTCTGAATTTGATCGATACAAAAATGGAATTTTACAGGATTACAAGTCTGCCTTTACAACCAAAATTGAAACAAAATACATCAACTTCTACTGACTGTCTATGAAGCCTCTACTAGTACTGACTGTAGATGGCTGGGTTATGACTCCCGACTACCCTAACTCAATATGACTGAATAAAGAAAATACAACACTATAAACTCTACATAACTAACCCAGGCCCTTGAATCAAAAGGACTCATCACCTGCTGACTGGATACCTCGAACTGACTGGATCTAAAGGTACAACTATACCTTGTACCTACGTTCCGAGAAAATGTAGCCCACATACAAATATGTGGGTCAGTACTATGGAAAAATACCGAGAATATAGGGGTGCAATACATATATAGAATAATATCTTAATATCATCACAGTTTATAAAATTTTGCTTGCTGATATAGATGACTCACTTAGCTCGAATTAAATTATCAAAATCATGGATGGAAAATACATGTAAAGTAAAACAAGTGAGTCATTATAATACGTTCTCAATTCACTTTCATCTCAATTTCAAACCATCAAAACAATCAAATCTCATGTCAATTCTCATTAGAATATATTCCTTAAATCTTTTAAGAATAATGAGTTTCTCAAACTCAGCCTTTTAAGCAAATATGTTTTCATCTCAGATAGAATAGTACACACACACATTGGGAGATCCTATAACCGACATAAACCATGTGAGCTACATGGACTCCAACGTACAACCCACGTTGGGGAGAGCCATCCTATCCTTGCCATCGGAGTAGGACTTCCAGTATCAATTCAAAAACACTAGTGATCACTATATAAATCATCCTCAGGCTCAGATCCTACGGGGGCATGTAGTTCTAGGGAAGTAAGGTCATTTTATACCTCTCACTCGGTGCTAAAGATTACTCCCAGACTTAGCTCAAAAATGTAAATCAGCCTCAGGCTTACATTAAAGAAAATCCACAATAAACACTTCAACAATTTTCATCGGGAGCCAATTTGCTACCCTTTTATCATAATTAATAAAAATGTGAATTTATTTCACAGTCGAGTTCAAAATAACTCATTAACGACCAAAAGGTCAAATCATTCAAAATATCTCAAATATTCAACATCAACGTGCTTATAACACACACTTTCTCAAAAAACACAATTTTTAATGGGGATTCACGACCCAAATATCAAAATCATGATAAATATCGTTCAAGATTCATGCTTTATATCACAACACATGTAAATTCATCTTTTAAAATCATAAACATCAAGATTTCATAATAATCATCATAAGATATGGGTTCATGCTTCAAATTCATAAAAATCAAATAAAAATCATGCCTTTGTAAAGAAAATTACTTTTGGGCACAAGAATGAAAGAGAGTTCTTGTTGAAAAACCCCACATACCATGAATGATGAACCTTAGATCAATACTCGTTTTTGAGATGTTAATCGTGCCTTTGAATGATGGTTCTTGGAGTTCTTGAACTAGGAACTTGGAATCTTGAATAAATTTGCAGAATTAATGGTGAACTTTGGAGGTTCATGAAGTTCTTGAACTAGGAACTTGGAATCTTGAATAAATTTGCATAATTAATGGTGAACTTTGGAGGTTCTTGAAGTTGGATGTAGGAGCTTAGGGTTTTCTTTTTGAGGGAATTTGATGCAATATAACATATAATGCTTCTAATAGGCCTTAATATAGGGGTTGGATGGATTTTGGGTGAGGGAAAATGACCAAAACGCCCCTAAAAATCAAATAATTCTCGAATCTGTTCTTTGGTGGACTGTTTTGATAGTCTGAAGTAGATCAACCATAACGTTTTACTCCGATATCCAAATTAGATGAAACCAATTTCATTAGAAAGAGGACTCTCATATCTTTCTGTTGATATATAGTATCTCACCCAGATCATTGTGTACGAAGAGTTATGATTGTTTGAAGTTGACCCAAAAATTCACTTTTGGTAGGCTAAATTAGATCGACCATAACTTTTTGCTCCGATAGAAAAATTGGATGAAACTAATTTCATTGGAAAGAGGACTCACAGAGCTTTCCGTTGATATATAGTAAATCACCCAGATCATTACGTACAAGGAGTTCTAATCGTTTAAAGTTGGAGAGAAAATACGCCAGACCTCAGTACTTTTTTTCCTGCACATTTTACTGTTCACAGTTCGATCGGAATGGTCGTAGTTCGATCGGAATGGTCGTAACTCGTCGTTCGAGTGTCCGTTTTTGATGATCTACATATCGTTGGAAATCTTATTCGATACTCCACGCAATGATAGGTCAACGTCTTAGAAATACTATACAAAAAATTTATGGATCGCTCTAAATCGTAGAACTCGATATGTTTCTCACGAAATCTTTACGAAGAAAATTTTCCAGGGTATTACAAAAATAGCAGCCTGAGAGGAGTATAATGACGTCAAAATTGGGTGTCAACATAATTAATCTATTTTATTCCCACAAAATAGGTCTGTGGAGAGTACAGTGTATGCAGACTTTCTCGAAAACCTATTTAAGCTTGAAGATTCTTGTAAAATAAAACACATCATGTAGGGTTTTTGCTTATTGATTTGATTATTGGTTTAACTTATTTAAAAATCTATAACCAATAAACCAAACCGATAATATTTAAAATCAAATCGAATTGACCGATGCACACTCCTAATTTCAAGAAAAAAAAATAGTGAAATTGGGATTAGAAATTGGGTTAAAAATATTGAATTGGAGATTTCGATTACGTTAATACAACATATTAATATGATGAATTGTCGGGTAATTGGCTTCGTTATTATAACTTCAATAGTGTATTATTAGCTTGATAATATCACATTAACGTATTATTCATAATATTTGGATATATAGACTCAGTTAGCTAACTTTTAACTGTATACATCACATACACGAGTATATTACCTTGAAATACAACATACTTTATTTCTACTCTGATGAATTATCATTTATTTTAGCTTATATTATTATATTATAATTTAAAGATATATATTATTACCTTGATCAATCGATTGTATGACATCAATGTATTCAATATATATAGTTGATTGACTATAAACTTCACAATATGTATTAGATACATCACGTACACATGTAAATTACCTCATAATACAACATTTTGTATATATATAATGATAAATTATCGTTTAATTTAGCTTATATTATTATATTATAACTTCAACTATATATTCTTTTATCAATCGATCGTATGATATCAATGTATTCAATAAATAATTGAATACATTTAATTTTTTTAATATAAAAATTATTTATTTAATAGTAAATTAAAAATTAAATATCGAAGGACAGTGTCGTTTTCATAAAGTTAATTTTTAATTTAGTTTTAACAAAAGCGACACTGCCCGTCGCTTTTTGAAAAAATAAAAATTAAAATTAAAAATATTTACATATTGCGATGGATGACGTCGCTTTTCTAGAATTAAAATTTTTAAAAAATAAAAATTATAGCGACGTTGTCTGTCGCTTTTAATAAAAATAAACAAAAATAAAAATTAAATTTAAAAAGCAACGAACAACGTCGCTTTTCAAAAGAAATATTTTTTATTTAATTTTTAAAAAAGAGACGTTGTCCGTCGCTTTTTCTAAAAATAATGAAAATTTTAAAATAATTATATATTGCGATGGACAACGTCAATTTTCTATAATTAATATTTTTAAAAATAAAAATTATTGCGATGTTGTTCGTCACTTTTAATAAAAAAAATAAAAATTAAATTTAAAATGCGACGGACCACGTCGCTTTTCAAAAAAATAATTTATATTTAATTTTAACAAAAGTGACACTGTCCTTCGCTTTTTGTAAAAAAAAAATTACAAATTGCAACGGACAACGTCACTTTTCTCGAATTAATAAATTATAGCGACGTTGTTCGTCGCTTTTGATAAAAATAAAAATTAAATTTAAAAATCAACGGACTACGTCATTTTTAAAAAAATAATAATTATTATTTTTTAATAAATTATGACGCTGTCCTTCGCTTTTATTAAAAAAATATAAATTTATTTTTAATTTATTGACATAAAAATCCGCGAAAAAAAGCGATGAATATTAATATGTTGGCCGTCGATTTTAATAAAAAATAAATAAAAATTAAAATTGAACTAAAAAAGTGACGACCAACGTCACTTTTCTTGTCGCTTTTTAAAGAGACACAGTCCGTCACTTTTTTTTTGATGTTTTTTTTCCCATTTTTAGTAGTGGAGGCGGGTTCGACAACCAGTACAGATTGATCTGAATGACGACGAATATGGAATGGATGAAGTAGGTGCAACTGGAGCTATTATTCCTCCACCTCTAGCACCAAGAGCTAATTCAATATTACGAGTATAATGATTCAACTCCTTTATCTTAAAGGGTTGTTCGGTGGCCTTCCCGAAGATGATCCAAATATGCATTTGATGAACTTTGTCACCATTTGTAAGTATTTTGAGAACCCTGTAGTGGGTCAAAATGCTATCCGCCTATGTTTATTTCTGTTGTCTCTATATAGGGAGGCAATACTATGGCTCAACGGACTGACTCCCGACTCTATAACTAACTGGAGGTAGTTAAAAAAAGGCTTTCCTAGAAAGGTTCTTTCCACCCCCAAAAGGGTATAGTTGAGGGATGAAATTAGTAATTTCTGATAGCTTCCCACTGAAGCTCTTCATGAGACCTGGGAGAGGTTTAAAAAGAAGTTGATACAATGCCTAAACCATAACATGACAGATATTCAGTTGATGGAGACTCTTTATCGGGCTTTGAACTCTATTACGAAGCCAGTCGTGGATAATACTGTAGGAGGGTTATTTGTTGACCTTACTTTTCCCGAGGCTTTAGAAATGCTTGATCAGATGACCAAACAAAGTAGAGCTTGGCATACCAGAGATTCTATAGTAGCAAGCCCTACTATATCCTATAGTATGACTACAGAGCAACGCAAGGAGGAAGAATGTGACCAGGAAATGGCACACTTGAAGACGCAGATGGATTTGTTGACTAAGCATTTATTATTTGGAAAAATGGAGAAGGTGAAAGATATTGCATCCCAAGGAAGAGCTAACTCTGATTTGGAAGAAGAGGTGAACTATTTAAATAATCAGGGGGGTTTTTCAAGGCAATAGCCAAGGAAATCAAGGTCAGAACTATTACAATAAGGTTGGTTACAAGGATAGAAATCAAGGGAAACGAAATAGTAAGAATAATAGAAGTGGACTATATGTACCTCCTAGAAGCAGAGATAATACTGCAACTAGCTTTGTCAAGATATCCATGAAGGACATGATGGAGAAATTATTAAAGGAAGTTGAGGCTAACAACTCTGGGGTGACTACTATAAAGAGTGATTTGTCTTCCATGAGTCAGTTGGTAAACTCATACTCTACTTCTATCAAATAATTAGAGAAACAACTAAGCCAACTCTCAAGAACATTTAATCAGAGGAAGAGCGGAACTTTGCCAAGTGATACAGTTTAGAACCTTTAAAAAGATGGCTCTTGCATGTGAATTACCACACGGAGTAGTAAGGTATTACTAGGCCCATCTGTGGGCAAAGCTATGATTGAAGACGTGATTAAAAAGGATATTGAGCATGAAGAAAGTTATCGGATTCTGAGAAACTTGAAGAGGTTATTGATAATATACCATCCAACCAGCAATAAGTTGATGAGTTGAAGAAGAGCAAGGGAAGGGAGACTGAAGTGGTGGTTACTATGGTCCTAAAACCACCTTATCCATTTCACCATCGGTTGAAAAAGAAGGCCGACGACACAAAGTTTGGCAAGTTTATAGACATGCTTAAGCAGTTGACAATCAATTTGCCATTGGTGGAGGCATTAAAGCAAATGCCCGGGTATGCAGAGTTTATGAAAGATTTTGTTACAAAGAAGCGGACAGTTATTTTTGAGTCGGTAGATAATCTCCATCATGGTGGTGCTATTTCCATAAGGTCGCTGGTGTAGAAGAAGGCAGACCTGGGAGCATTTACATCACGTGCACTATTGGGCCTCTTGATTTTGCAAAAGCTTTATGTGATTTGGGAGCCAGTATAAACTTGATGCCACGTGCTGTGTATAAAAAATTAGGTTTGGGGGATACGACTCCTACAAATATGAGATTAGTTATGGCAGATAGATCTGTGAAGTGGCCCATAAAGATTATATATGGTGTATTAGTTAAGGTGGCCAACTTTATTCTCGATTGTGAGGTGGATTTTGAGGTGCCCATAATCTTGGGTAGACCTTTTCTTGTAACTGGGAGTGTACTTATTGATTTGAGGTCAAATGAGCTACTATTCAGGTTGAATAATGAAGTAGTTTGATTCGATGTGTGCCAGTCCATGAAACAGCAAAAAGATATGAGCGTATTTTCTATTGTGGATGTTTATTATGAAAAGGGGCAGGAAATGCCTATAGAAGAAAAATTTTCTGTGGAGACTTTAGTTGCTATATTGATGAATTTTGATCATGACGGTTGATCTTGGGTGTATTTATATGCCTAAGCACCATAACTTATTCATATTTTATCTAAGTTTAGAGGACAAAGTTCCTAGTTTCTTATGTTTTTACCCTACTTCTATGTAATTGAGCTAACCGATTGGATTAGCATGATTTTAGGTATTAATGAAGTAGATGAAGACATAATGGGACTATGGAATTTGTATGGAATATGACACAAGAGAGAGTAGCAGTCTGGACCAAATATATCACCTAGAAACTATGTCCAAGACTAGTTTTTCATTTCTAATTAGTTCAAGGACTTAGAAGACAATTATGAGAGAACAGATTATTAAAAGGCTTAATGCTGAATTTTTAGTCATAATTCATTATTCTGTATTATTTTGAGAGATGAGGGAGGTGGCTCACACCAAGGGAGAAACACCATTCATCTTCTCCACAAAGATCGTTTTCTAGTTTTTGGTATGATGAGTATTTCTATTGTGATTTTTGTTTTATTCATGAGTAGATAAGTTTATTAGTTAGGGTTATGGAAGCTTTGTAGCATACAATCTATCACTTTGGGTTTTGAATTCATTATGCATTGATTTGTTTATATCATACTCTCTTGTTCGAACACAACTTGTTCGAAAAAAAGGTTGATATTCGGAAAAGAGAGTAGTGACAAGAAAATAGGATTACCAACCCCTATTTCATAAGTTAATGCCTTAACAGGATTAACGACTTGGAAATTTCGTATTGTTTTTGGTAAACGCTTTTGATTCGAGAGAACTAAAGTGAATTAGTCCTTGATGGTTAAGAAACACTAGGATTATGTTATTAAATACAATACGTTTTTTTTGTAAGCATGATGCATGTATGAATTTGTAAAGCCCATAGTTTAAAAGTATTGAAAAACTACAAGGTGGACATAACCCTAGCTTGCTATTTCTCTGTATTCGAATACTACTACACATATTTCATCTTGTTAAACTGACACCATTAACTTGTGAACTAAATCAAATCCCCTTATTTAGTTTACGGAAACGAACGATTAAAAGTCAACTAATCTGTATACAACTTAATTAGCACCATATTCCCTGTGGGATTCGACCCCAAACTAGTTGAGTTATATATTTGAAAATGACCTCTTACTCTCTCATAAGAGAGGTGTAATTTAGGTGTATCAATGGTATTGAAGATTATGAGGAGACGGTGTATGGCTTAACAAGAATGGGGTCTTATTCATATGCACCCAAGAAATTAGATTTGGACTTGAAAAATTGTCCAAGTCCACCTGCTAAGCCTTCTATAGAAGAGCCACCTACCTTGGAGCTGAAAGTGTTTCCTAGTCATTTAAGGTATGGGTTCCTAGGAACACTACCTGAGATTATTTCTACTGATCTGGATGAGCAACAGGTGGAAGCTCTCATCTTTATTCTTAAGAGATATAAGAGAGCTATTGGTTAGACAATTGCAGACATCATCAATATCCCTCTTAGTATATGTACACATAAGATTAAACTAGAGAAGGATTGCATTTCAACTATTGAGCATCAATGTCGATTAAACCCCCTATGCAAGAGGTGGTGAAGAAAAAATCATCAAGAGGCTAGATTTAGGAGTGGTATACCCCATCTCAGATAGTAAATAGGTGAGTCCTATTCAGTGTGAGCCCAAAAAAGGGGGCATGCCAGTGGTGGCTAACGAGAAGAATGAGTTTATTCTACACAAGCCTATTACTGGGTGGAGGGTGTGTATGGATTATAGAACACCCAACCCGTGGACATTGAAGGACCACTTCCCAATGCCTTTCATGGATTAGATGCTTGATAAGTTGGCGGGAAGAGGTTGGTATTATTTCTTAGACGGTTATTCTAGTTACAATCAGATTTTTATAGCCCCAAAAGTTTAGGAGAAAACGACATTCGCCTGCCCATATGGTACTTTCGCATTCAAGCAGATGCCGTTTGGATTATGTAATGAACCCGCTACCTTTCAACGGTGTATGATATCTATTTTCTTAGATATGGTTGAAGATACCTTAGAGGTATTTATGGATGATTTCTCGGTGGTAGGAGATTCATTTGAGCTGTATTTGGAAAATCTGAGTAGGGCTTTGCAGCGATGTGAGAAGTTCAATCTTGTGCTTAATTGAGAGAAATGCTACTTCATGGTGAAGGAGGGCATTGTTCTCAGACACAAAATTTCAGCTAAGGGGATTGAAGTCGATCGAGCTAAAGTTGAGGTTATAGAGAAGCTTTCAGCTCCTATTTCAGTGAAGGGGTGCATAGTTTCCTTGGTCACACTGGCTTTTATCGGAGATTTCTAAAGGACTTCAAAAAGATTGTAAACTTTTGATGATGATTAATTGAAGTCATTTAAATGCCTTAAAGGGAAGCTGGTTGATGCTCCTATTATTGTTGCACCGGATTGGTCAAAACCATTTGAGATCATGTGTGATGCCAGCGGTGTTTCCCTTGAAGATGTGCTGGGACAAAATAAAGAGAAGTTATTCCATCTAATATATTATACAAGCAAGTCCTTAAATGGGGCTCAAAAGAACTACACCATTACAGAACAAGAACTTCTTGCAGTAGTTGATGCTTTTGAGAAGTTCTAGGCTTATTTGCTAGGAACTAAGGTGGTGGTCCACACTGACCACGTAACCTTAAGATATTTGATGGTGAAAAAGGATGTAAAACCAAGGTTGATTAGATGGGTTCTTCTTCTTCAAGAATTTGACTTCGAAGTCAAAGATAGAAAGGGTTGCGAAAACTAAGTGGCAGATCATATGTCTAGGCTAAAAGGTGAGCAAGCGGCTAGAGATGAGTTTGAAATCAATGATGCATTTTTGGATGAGGAAATCTTGGCTGCTGTTATGGAGAAAATACCTTGGTATGCTGATTTTACTAATTATGTGGTGAGTAAAGTAATACCAGAGAATCTTTCTTTTCATCAAAGGAAAAAGTTTCTCTATGATGTGACACATTACTTCTGAGATAAGACATATCTTTTTCGGCAGTGTGCGGATGGTATTATTAAAAGGTGCATCCCAGAAGTAGATATGTTGAGTATACTATAAGAGAGTCATGCTTCCCTATAGGGGCCAACATTGCACCAAGTGAGGATGCAGGATCCTCACCACACTTCACAGACGCCTCAGATGAATAAGAGGTAATACAAGTATACCCATTCCCTTGTACTTTAATTTAATTCTTTGAGGACAATGCATATATTTTTATATGGGGGTGGAGTAATTGTACCATAGTGGGTTATGTTGCCGATATTCTGAACTCCTACCATGTGCTATCTAGGAGAATCGACATGTCTAGGATTATGATAAGTTCACATTTTTGTTTTCTAGGTTTAACTTCAGATTTGCATTTTTCTTCTTTTTAAATCTTGTTGTTAATGTTGGTTTATGAAATAAAAGTGCTATTTATGTTAGTATCTTGTTGTAAATACAAATGATGAACGATGTTGGTATCAAACTATGACTATTTCTATTTGAATGTTTACCTTTGTCTCCTAGGATATGTGAGTTATTGTTAGTGAACCTGTAGTTTCCATTAATATGAAAATACGCATGACATGGATGCACATCTTAAGAATAGTAGAATGAGTTTGAATGAGTTGCCACTGTGTGTGCGAGTAATTGTAGTAGTTCTTACATAGTATAGTACCTAGAACTTGCCTTGTGAAATTGATGTTGTTCTGTAGTTGATGGTATAAGAAGTGATGGAAGGCCACCTTATGCTTTTAGTCCACTTACCCAAAGTAATTAACCCAACCAAAAATAACTTTCCATTTTTTTGAACCCTTCTTTGAGCCTTTTTTAATTTTTGTTCATCACCAAGCATTCTAGTTAACTCTCATTCTGCTATTGACTTTTAGCTCTGGCCCTGGCCTAGTAATGGGCAATGTGTACCTAAACTTAGGCAAAACACCTAAGTTGAGGGTGGCTATTGTAGGGCTATTAACTGCCTAATGGAAAGTTGGTCTAGAATTTGAATTTGAGCATTTGGCACTGGTCTAGTTAAGATATTGTACACCTTGACTTATGGCATCAGCCTAAGTTGAAGGTGGCTAATACTTGTGTACATAAATGTATATATTAAGAGAAAATGGAAAAAAGGAGTTATTATGGTAAAGCATGGATGAATGGAAAATGGTAATTGAGCTAGCAAAGCAATGGCCTTAGTGAGAAGAATTTGTAGGCAAAGAGAGTTAAAGCGTAGTTTTTAGTCACTTTTGCCCAAAATTCCTTCCTGACCTAGCCTGATACCTTATTACTAGCCTAGAAAAAACCATCTTGATCTTGGAACTCAGCTATAAGGGGGTATTGGATGATAAAGGAAAGCTTATGGGTGCATTTGCTATGTGCGCAACTTCTTTGATGACTGAGAGGGTTGTGATTTGTATCCACAAAATATATTGAGTGGTAGATCTCCTTGACTGCGAGGGAAAACTTAGCTATACTTAATTTGGTTTATTTCTGTAGATTCTTGTATCCATATTTGTGTGGATGAATTAAATTTGAAATAATACCGGTTAGGGACTCTGACATATTAAACCATATGATGTGGATGACAAGTGAATAGTTGTGTGAAAATTGGCTCAGTAGTAGATGTTTGCCATTATATTGTTCATATTTGCAATTTGGTGCTGAGTTGCTTGAGGATAAGCAATTATCTTAAGTTGAGGGTGTTGATGTTCCGGATTTTGACAAAATATTTTTCATCTTTTTCTTGGGAAAATTACATGTTTCAAGCAACCAAGGTTGCATTTAATGTTGTTTTTTAGCGTTTCAGGGTAAGGATCTAGCTGAAGGAAAAGACTCAGAAAATTTGCAGAAAAAAACTTCTGACGGTCAAAATTGTGTACCATCAATCTTTAGATGAACCAACAATTCAACCGTTAGTGTTAAACAGAACAAGGCATCATGAAACACTCAACGATGGCCCATGTGGTAGACATTCAGTCTTGCGACGGACCACCAACTCAACCATCAGGCCTCAATAGAATCCATGTATCCAGAAGACTCAGCGACGGCCCATATGGTGGACCGTCAGTCTTTCGACGGACCACCATTTTGACTGTCAATTTCAAGAAAAACCTGCCTCTCCAGGATCATTAGCGATGACCCATATGGTGGACCATCAATCTTGCGACGGACCACCACTTTGGACGTTGGTTTCAAGATAAACTGGGCTTTCAAGGACCATCAGCGATGGCTAATTTGGTGAACCGTCAGACTTTCGACAGACCAGCACTTTGGCCGTCACTTTGGATGCAGATTTTATAATTTTTCAATTTTAAATCCTTTTTACCTGGGAACATATAAATACCCAGTTTTAGGTTTTATTAGGCATCTCTTTATCTATCTATTATCTATTATTAAGGTATTCCATTATGAAAATGCATTGTTACATAGTTTTTCTCTAAGATTCATTGGAGATTTGTGGATCTAGATTCCTTTATCATATTTTCTATTGAAGATTGAAGAACAACAATTATGACTTTTGTAAGTAAACTTTGACTTAATTTATGAAGAGCACAATGGTTTATTCTCTTTCTTGGGTGGAAATGTGTGGCTAAGCTCCCATAATTAGGGTTATGGGAGTCTTGATGTGAAAAGACTATTTTGGGTTCTGAATTAGGTAGATTCCCATGAGTAATTGATATTTCTTAAACTATTCTTCACTTTAATGACTTTTCTTGGTTCCAAACTTGAAAAGTGAGCCTAAGAACAACACTTGTTCAAATAGAAATGTGCTTATTGAAAAAAAAAAGGGATTACATAAATCTAAAAACTTTAACCTTTGGATAGAGAGTAGATTCCTTAACCGGATCAAGCCAGGTGAGATTATAGTTGAATTAATAATCTGTTCCTTAAGTTTGAAAGAATTAAGGGATAAGTTACTCATTTAGGTTGAGAAACTAATTGGTAAACAATAGAATTCAATTACTTTTGCAACAAGAATTATCCATTGGGAATCCAAAATAGTTCACAACCTTAGATTCTTAAGCATCTGGATAACCATAACTCTAGTTTGACTTCTCTTATTGAATTACTATTAGCAATATACCCTACAGTTGGATTACTTTTTGCGACAAGAATTTGAATACAATTGATAAAATCAAAACCCCCTTTTATTGTGGAACATTCGATCAACAGTCTAATAACAACCACAATACTTATTGAACACAGTATTCCCTGCGATATTCGACACCCAACCCAGTTGGGTTCTATATTTGACAGCGATTTCTTACACTTTCTAATGAGAGTTGTAATTTGGGCATATCACTTCCCCCCACAAGTTTTGTGATAAACCTGAACTTATAAGTAAGACATTCATCATTTCCTTTAATTTTCAATTTTTTTCTACAATCCCATTTGATTGAGGTGAATAGGGGGAGTAGTTTGATGAATACTTCTATTCTCTACACATATATCTGCAAAAGGAGATTCATATTCTCCACCGCTATCACTTCTTATCATTTTGATCTTTCTCTCCAACTGATTTTCAACTTTTATTTTGTATTGCCTAAACGTGTCAATTGCTTCATCATTACTATTTAGCAAATAAACATAACAGTATCTAGTGCAATCGTCATTAAAAGTTACAAAATATGTTTTTCCACCACGAGATAGTGTTGGCTTCATATAATAAATGTCTATATGGAATAAGTCTAAGAGATTGGAATTCCTTTCAACGGACTTATATGGATGCTTAACATACTTTGATTTCACACACGTTTGACACTTTGATTTATTGCACTCAAAGTTTGGAAAAACTTATATGTTAATCAATTTTTGCAAATTTCTGTAATTGACATGTCCTAACTGTTCATGCCACAACTTATTAGACTCAAGCAAGTAAGAAGAATTAGAACTCTTATTGATCTCAACAGTCATTACATTGATCTAAATAGGCCCTCTGTGAGGTTACCTTTTCCTACATAACTTATCCTTTGCTAATTTCAACCTTATCAGAAGCAAGTACACATTTGAATTTATTTTTATTTAGAAGTGAAATAGAAACCAATTTCTTTCTCAACTACGGTAGATGAAGGACGGTTTTGAGTGTCAACACTTTGCTTAATGTCATCTTCAAGCAATTTTTTCATGTTCCTTCAACCTTTATTGCAGAGTTAACTATATAAATTTTCTCTTTATCTTGAGTCAGAGCATACGAAGCAAACAACTCCTTGTTAGCACAGACATGGTGGGTGGCACCAGAATCAATCCACCAATCTCTAGGATTACCCACCAAGTTGCATTCTAAAAGCATGGAACATAGATCATCCACTTTATTTTTGGATTCAGCCAAGTTGATTTAATTCTTATTTTTTCATTTCTCAGGGGACCAACAATCTACAGACTTATTGCTAGCCTTGCCACAATTAAAGCACTTCCCTTTGAATTTCTTCTTTGGCGGATTGCTTTGTTTTCCAATAGCTTTCTTACGTTTCTTTGAGTTGTTAGGGTTATCCTCTACAATGTTAGATCCACTGATTGTAAAATTCCTTTTCGACCTCTTCTCAACAGATTTGTTATTTTCTTTAATATGAAACCTCACTATGAGGTCTACAACTGGCATCTCCTTTCTCTTATTCTTCAAGTAGTTTTTGAAGTCCTTCCACAAATGTGGCAACTTCTCTATTATGGCCGCTACTTGGAAAATCTCATTTACAATCAAATCTAGAACAAAGGTAAAGTAATTATCAAGAACATATTTAACATGTGCAAATAAGGTATTTACTATATTCATACCTTCTGACAGGAGATCACAGATGATTACTTACAATTCTTGTATGTAAGAGACGATAGTTTTACTGTCAATCATCTTGTTGTCAAGGAACTTTGCAATAAAGAACTTTTTAGTTCGTGCATCCTTAGTTATATACTTTTTTTCAATAACATTCCACAACTCTTTCGAGGTCTTCATACTGTTGTACATATTATACAAGTCGTCTTGGAGGCTACTTAATATATTATTCTTGTATAAGAAGTCCAAGTGTTTCTATGCCTCTATTATAATAAACTGCTCCTTTTATGGTGTCTCATCGGAAAATCCTGGAGCATTTTACGAAATGAACCTTTGGAGACTTAGAGTCGTCAAACAGAAGAACATCTTTTGCTGCTAGCATTTGAAATCTACACCCGAAAACTTTTTGGGTTTCTCCGCAGGTGCCATTATAGGCGCAACACTTGTACGACTTGTCGTAGAAATAGTTGTTGCTGCTCCATTCCATCATTTGCATGACTTTCAACATTCATTTTTCTGTCACAAAAAGCTAACCAACTTAGTATGTTAGAATACTAATTATAAAGTTTTTAAAACTTTAAATATCAACTTTTTTCTAGTTTATTGATGAAGTTCTTATGTTGTTCTAATTATCAACCGAATGAACTTTAACTCGTGATGAAGTTTTTATTTCTTCCAATCACTATTAAGTTCAAACATAGAAGAAAGCAACAAGATTTAATCTCCAAAAACTAAATAATACAGATTATGAAAGTACTTTATTTATAAATGGTGAAAAAAATTTTCACCAAACAAGCACAAAAAATTATTTTTTTAATAAATCCCTTAATATTGTTATTTCGGGTACAAAAAGCTGTATATTTCAATGCAAACTTTAATACTAAGTTCAAGAACAACTTTTAAGAACTACAATGAAGTTACAACAACTTCAAACACAAGTCCAAATGAATAATCAAATGTACTATCAAAATAAATTATTTAACAACTTTAAGAAAGAAGATGAAGCAGAAAATTGTAGAATCAAGTCCACCTAATACATGGTGTGTCCTTAAGGAATTTATTCCCTTCAAGTACCCGAGGTTATGGAATCTTTCCTCCCAGGATAAAATAATTCTTTCTGAAAATAGTGGTACCTCAAATTTTTAGAAACTTTGAACATACTCAAGGATTTGATGATTACATGAAAGATTTTAGAAGAAGAAGAATATTGTTTTTCTACTCAAAAATTTTTCTTTGCCTGAGGAAAAATTCAGATATTTATAGCCATCAAGGTGTTGCTTCATGAGGAGAAACAATGGTTCAGAAAGGTGCAAATCTTCAAAAAAGTCACAACCCATTGGAAAGGTCATAACCATTCAATCTGAAAAGGTGCCTATTCAAATTTTATCCTTTCTCAAAAGGTGCCTATTCAAATTTCATCCTTTCTCTTGGTGTCTTTCGTAAAAAACACATATTTATTTTTCATTCACCTCTTAAAAACCCAACATGAATGTTATAGAGAGGTGCTGCATCACCTTGTCCATGACTTTCCTAAAAATGCATAAAATCATTGCTAAAATATTTTTCAAAAATTTGTTACTTGTTTCAGTTCATTCTATTTTATTTTTTCATATAAATTGAAATGAATTAAATTAATCTCTAATTAGGATTTAGCTATTATAATTATTTTCAAAATTTTATAAATATTTTGTTTTTAATAGAGAACCATCAAACTTCAACATATTTTTTTCAAAATCAAAATCAAGGTTTTCTTAGATGATGATACATTGTGGACATGTTAGCGTCATTGAAGTTATGCTTTATTGATGTTAAGATAGTTTAATATATTTATGTATTTTTAATTTATACGATGCATTTATTAATAAAAATGCATTAATAAAATTATTAGTAAGCATTATTAATAAGCATGACTAAATAAATTAATGTATAAAATTATTCTCAATTTTTTTTGTCCAAATGACAAAAGGGCCATAAAAATTATATTCCACATTTCAATTCATATTATTTAGTTTTTTCTCTATAAGCTGGTACCATTCAAATTAATCTCTAAATAATATTAACTCAATTATAGTTATTTCCTAAATTCAATCAACATTTTGTTTCTAATAGAGAAATATTTCTTTTCTCAAGCTTCAACATCTTTATCAATTTTTTTAAATCAAAATGAAGGGTGTTTTAGATGACTATACATCTTTGACATGTCATTGAAGTTATGCTTGATTAATGTATGAATATTTTAATAAATTTTATATATTTTCAATAAATTAAGACTATAAAAATTGAAAATTTTCATTATTTTTTTGATATTTTATTCTATTGTGCCACACAAGTTAAGACGGGGTGAGATGATAATCATAATATATCATTTTTTTGGGATTAAAGTATACAAATAGAAATAAATCAAGAAAAAAGATAAAAAACAAAACAAAGAAACCAAAGATGACACAAAGCAAATAAAGTAAAGGGTCGGATTAGGCCCAAAAGTTTGCCCAACCCGATTCATACTATACGAAAAACAAAAAATTACATGGGATAATCCTCATAGTGGGTGATTGATTTTTTATCCCCCATAAGAAAAGTCTTTAAAGTTTATCTTTTCTTCTTTTTTATGTATAACACAAGTACATTTTTGCCCCTCTACATCTCAAACGTTTTAAAACTTTTCATGCTCATTTGTGTCTCAACTTCTATTTTTATTTCTTTTTTTATTTTTCATTGGTTTTTAATTTTTCTTATTTTAATTCATTTCTCATAAACTTTATTTTTTTTTACTTTCTTTTCTCTTTTTTCTTTTCTTCTCAAACATTATTTTTTAATTCATTTGTCGCAACCTTTATTTAAAAAAAAAACAATTCTCATTTTTTTCATTTTTCTCAAACTTCATTTTTATTTTTTCTTCTCATTTTTGTTTTTCTCAATCTTTATTTTTTTTTCTTCTCTTCTTTCTTTATCTTTATTTTTTTCTTCTCTTTTCTTTTTTTTCCTCTATTTTATTTCTTCTCTTTTTTTTTTTCTCAACTTTATTACATTTTGCTAATAAATAGAAAGTTGCGTAATCCACAAAGATATCTTCTTTCTTTGATATCAAAGTAAATTTAAGGGCATGACTTGTTGTTTGAAAATCTTTTGAGATACATCTTGCCTCTAACACAAAAGTTATGGAACATCTCATAAATGAAGACACAATATAGTAGTGTCAAGTCTTGCTCATGGGTCATAACTTGTTGCTTGAAAATCCTTGAGTTAAGTCTTGCCTCTAGAGCAAGAGTCACAAAACATCTCATAAATCAAGATACAATATGGTAGTGTCAACACTTGCCCATTGGGTGTACTTGTTGGCTAAGTCTTATCTTAGAGGAAAGACTAATAGAGCATTACATAAATCAAGATACAATATGGTAGTGTCAGCTCTTATCTATAGGGCATAACTTGTGGGCTAAGTCTTGCCTCTAAAGCAAGAGTTATCAAACATCTCATAAATCAATACATGATGTGGTAGTGTCAATTCTTGCCTATGGGGAATAACTTGCTATTTGAAATTTGGACTAAGTCATGCCTCTAAGGCAAGAGTTATAGAACATCTCATAAATCAAGACATAAAGTGCTAGTATCAAATCTTACCAATGGGGCATAACTTATTGTTTGAAAGCCCTTGATTTATAAAACATCTCATAGATCAACACATAATATAGTAGGGTCAACTCTTGCCCATGGGGTGTATTTGTTGTTTAAAATTCATTGGGCTAAGTTTTTTAATGACCCCTACGTTATTATCTCAATTTACACATATTTCTAAGATTTAGAGCCTTTCCATAGTGGCTACAAGGCATTTGTGACTTATTAAAACTGTTGGTTTGGTTATTAGATAGTTTGTTTGGGTCTTAGGCTTTCTTACATATTTTGGAGCTTTTGTTGTTAAGAATTTGCTCTCGGGCCAAAAATCCTAGTAAACAACATTGGATGACGATTACGGATTAAGTTTAGGCTTGCAGGACCCTTGGTTTAGGTCCCAAGGATTCTGGACTCATTTTGGGGAACTGCTGGATTATATGAAAAATAAAACTATAGGTGTGGGTCCCATATTTAGTCAAAATAATCTTGGATGAAAGTATTGATGCTTCTTTTGAGTTTGGAATGTCGAATTTGGTATGGTAGCATAGTTTGATTTCACGTATGGGGTTTCGAACAAATATCGAGCACCCAGTCGGAGTTCAATTTGGACTTAAAAAATATGATGCATCAGGTTGATGGTGCAACCTCTTAAGCGGCCATTTGACCGCTTAAGCAATCATCGCTTTAGCGATATTAGGTCACCTTAGCGGCCATGGACATTTGGCCAAGGTCCTCTTAAGCGAACAATGTCTGCTTTAGCAGTCTAGGTGTTGCTTTAGCGGTACCCGCACCCTGTGCTATACCACTTTAGAGGCCGAAGAGCTGCTTTAGTGGCATTCGCTTAAGAGACTGGGTAAACGCTTAAGCGAATCCTGGGGATTATTAAATCCCCTTTCTTCACCCAATTATCCATCATTTCTTTCACTATTTTACACCATTTTGAGTGCTCGAAGAGAGAAAAATGTGGGGAATCATCCATTGAAGATAAGGTAAGTTTGCCTAGCCCTCCTTGGTCATTTTCTATTAGGTTTTCCATCAATTTCCATCCCATTTTATGATAAATTATTAGAAATTATGTCTTTAATCCTTTTAACTTAAGGGCTGATTTAGGCCCCGATTTATGCATAATATGTGCTTAGTTTTAAGGAAACATTGCTTGTCCTTCGAGGTGCCTCATGATGGATTTAATTTTGAATTTTGTTTGCAGGCCCTACAGGCCCATTCTTGACCTGAATTCTGACCCGACCCGTTATATAGAAATATGAGTTTTTCTTCACTCCTAATGATGCGTAGGCTACTATTTTAATAGCTTGGCAGCATTTTGGGATCCTAGAGCAATGATAGACAATTTATGGATGATTCAAGGACTTGTGGTTGGCATCGAGGTAGGCTCTATCTACTCTTCTTCACGAGATAATGTATTATATATATTGCATGTTAGGTAAGGATGTTATGATGTAATTATGGGTTGAACACCATGAATTAGCATAAATTATGAATTCGGGGGGATAGAAGGGTGAATTGGCCCTTACGAGAAAGTACCTATTATGCCAGTAGGATCCAATTACCCTAGGTTACTAGCATGTTATATATAGTTTAGGCTAAGGACACTTTAGTATAAGGTTTACTACTTGACTCTGTGGATTAGCATTGTTTTCTGGATTATGATATTATAGTTAAGCCAATTGTATATTATTGGACCCAAGGTTGTGATTACGATTCTAGTTGAACACCGTGTGAGTGATCTATCCTTGTAAAGGGCGTGGTTTAGTCTACAAAATCTTAGATGTTTATGATTGTATTATTTGGATACTAGTGATGGCACGCATAGAGTTCAGTACATTCATGCCTACCTAGTGGTACGAGTCCAACTAAAAATATGATTTTACTACTGTTTTCCTAAAAAAAGGATTGATTCTCACTTTTTACTTTAAAAATGGAATTATCATAATGGGAATGTTATCACCTTAATGGATGATTTATGAGCTTTTGAAATTAAAAATGATGTTTTAGAAATTTGATCGAGATAGATTTTGGTCCATTATTTTACCACTACTATATACTTATCGAGAGAAATTCGAACCATTTATGAACTTTTATGATGATCTAGTCTTGGAGTTGATCCCAAGCAATCGATTTACAGACTTACACCCTTTAGCCATAGTTCGAGTCCATGCATTTATTATATATACGTATAAATGGTACTGGATAGAGTAGATTGATGATGATTGGAATTCCTAGATCGGGACCAGGTCAATATATACGGGTACTCCCGAACCCTCTGGGGGCCCCTTCATTTGTGAGCCATCATGTAAGAAAAGAGACGTCGCCGTAGGTCCTGCCTTTGTGAGCTGGAAAACTAGAGGAGGTGTATACACTGGTTATGTTATGGAACTTAGATCGATTATGGTGTTACGAATTTACTTGCATTCATTCATGTATACGCATTACACTATGGTGTAAAAATGGTGAATTAATTGATGGAAAATCGAGCGAGGATGGGGATTTAAAGTCCCCTTAGGCCAATAAAGTGTCTACCGCTTAAGCTGCATAATTTTACTAAAGTGGTCCTGCATAGGGTCGCGGGTATTGCTAAAGTGGTCACCTGGCCACTAAAGTGGTGCCTGCTTAAGCGACCTCTTTCCACTAAAGAGGTACTTAGCCAAATGGCCAAGGCCGCTTAAGCAGCTCATAGGCACTAAAGTGTGTACAGCTAAAACGGATCCATGATAGCTAAAGTGGTCATATCACATATCAAATATTAGATTTTGCTATGTCCAAAAATAGACCCTAACCTTGTGCTAGGGATTCGTTTGGCATCCCATGCATGAAAATGAACTATGCTACCATACCAAATTCGACATTCTGGACTCAATGCAATCATTAAAATTTTCATCCAAGATCGTTTCAATTACATATGGTGCCAACATCTATAGTTTTATTTTTCATTTAATCCACCAAATAGCCCAAATGAGTCCAAATATCTCAAGAGCTGGACCAAGGGTCCCCCAAGCTTAATATTAGAATTTCGGAGCTGATGGCGCTATCAAAATTCTTAACCGAGGTCACCTACTAGGATTTTTGGTCTGAGACCAATTCCTTCACAACAAAAGCTCCAAAATAAGGAAATGATCCTAAAACCAAAATGAACTGTCTGATAACTGAATCGTCAGTTTTGGTAAGTCACAAATTACCTGTAGCCATTGTGAGAAAGATCAAAATGCTAGAAATGTGCACAAATTGAGTGAATGACCTGGAGGGTCATTATAATATCCACTACTAAAAGGAATTTTATCTATAAAAGTCAATGGATAGAAAAAGAGCGAGACTCAAAAGGACGAGGTACTAGGCGCACATGCTCTGAGAACGACTCTTCAGATAACCTCTAAGAAGCAACAATGCCTCCAAGGGATTTTACCATATTATCCCTTTTCAACTAACTTCTTTACTCCACTTCTTGAACAACCAATACTCAACCTCAACCTCTAACAGGCATCAACTGAACTGAGAGAGGCTGATGCACACAAACCTAAATAATAATATGTAGATACTACACCAATACAAATACAACCAAGAAAAATACATCTAAGCCAAGGCAATCCAAGGCATGAATCATGCAACCAACTCTAATATCCAAATACAACATTCCTTTGCCTTTCCAACCCGGCTATCTACTTCAAACCAACAAAAAGTCATCTAAGTCCTGTCCTCATAACTCGATCACACTAACCTCAAAGAATTGAAGTTGATCCACCTATAATCCACAATGCCAAACATGAGAATAATACTATAAGGTGATACTTGGGCACACAAATATAGATGACCAATATCTACAATCTATGAAAATGCTATAACTGGTCCGAATAACTATCAACATTGATAGTTAGGAGTCCAGAGCATAAACACTCACCACTAAATGATTATTTCTTGAATGATCATCAATAGAGGATGAATCCATGCTGAATCCAACTCGAGCATATCAATTTTGCTAAGTAGATTATCCAAAATTCCAACAAAATCTAAAGTCAAGGTTAGGAGTGGAAGAAACCATCATCAAGTGCCAACATGATATCATCTGAACATTTTATCACCCGTAATCTATCAGAACTGAAAAAGACAAAATAGATAGACTCGGTGTAGTCTTAGCTAGCCTATCGATGAAACCCCAACCAAGACAAATCTAAAAATTTAGGTTACACTCAAACTCTACAACTCCAAGCTGAAATTTCAACACCAAGGATGAACTTCCCGATCTCAACTATACAAACTAATTTTGTAGATGGGTAAGAATCTACACTCTAAATCCATCATAACCCTCAAGCTGCTATTCCAAGGTGTCAAATTCAAAACTGTATCCAACAAGTCTGAATCGAGGAAAACACCCAAGTCACACTTACTATCCAAGATCAGGCATATCCTCACTCCATCATGCCAGAGCCAAACTTATAACACAGTTGAGAACCAAAATCATAATAGAGGAAAACCATAGGCTAAAGGCATAACAACTAACTCCATATCCGCTGTAGGGAATAATTCATCAAGGAATACCCAAGAACTCACCAAGGTGGGATACAAGTAATAGCCAAAACTCTAGCAACTCGGAGAAATGCAACCTTTGTCAAAAATTGGTCAATCTGATACTCCATCTTAGTAATGAACTATAATATTCCACAAGATCCTAGACAAATTTTTAGCTATATGTCTCATGTTTATAAGTACCAAAGGTATATATTTCATACTAAGTACAAGAGACTAAGCTATTTTAAGACCTCAATATTTTGATCATTTTATTTTTGGCTTTCCCAAGTTTGAAATGTTGATTTATGGGTTGAAATATGTTTAGGGATGTTAAAAAGGGTCATCCAAGAGAGTTTCAAATTTTTTGGAAGAAGTTTGGTGCAATTTTAGACCACGAAGGCAGTAAGACTCCGTGATTTGGCTGTGTGAGGCTGGACCTCTGCGATACACGGCATGTCACGGAGGTTAGCCTCCACAATACACGCCGTGTCACGGAGGCTAGTCTCGGTGCCACAACCTTTATCTAAAGTCCAAGGAGGCATTTTAGTCTTTTCCCTCTCCCCCTAATTATCTAAATCATGATTTAAAACCTAAGAGAGGTATTATTTGCCATATTCCTTATCAGTTAACAACGTAAAAATCATCCCCATTCCTAAGAACATAAAATTTCAAGTTTCTTCTCAAGAATTCAACCATTCAAGGTCCCAATTCCAAGTCTTGTTCAAGAATTCAAGCTACTAAGGTATGTGGGGTATTCATCAATGGGTTGTTTCTACCCATTGAGCTTCAAGAACCCTTGTATTTCATATACAAACATTTTCCCCCCTTCTTATAAAATTCTAATGTTAAGTATGAATTTACTTAATGTTTTCATAGTAGTTTGGAATTCAAGCCATGATAATACGTTTCCCATGTGAATTTCGTTATTATCCACTTTAAATTTCAATTACCCATATCATGTTCAGTTGACACCATGTTACCAATTCATGAGTTGAACCATATGAGCATGTTGTCTTCATAAGATTAATATATTCCCATACTTATAATCATGGATTCCATTAGTTAGGGATATATTCTATGTTTTGGGTCTTTGAATCATGAATTACCTTATAGTGTCCTTAAATGATGTCTCTGTATGTAGAGTATTACTCAGTGATGGAGGGTTATAAACTCTTAATACCCATATGTTTATACATATTTCCATTTTCAAGTAACAAGTCAATTAGATCATGACTTTATTTTCATATTTAGAGTATCATATTCATGCTGAGCACTTCTCAGTACCATATCATTTTAAATGGATAATAATACTAGTTCCATTCAATTGAGAGTAGCACTTATCACCGAGTGAACACAGAGATAGTAGCTCCACCGTCAGTTAGGCATGAGTCGTTAGTAGCAGTCCCTAAGTTTTAGACCTATGGTACAACTGTAGATTATGAGAGGTCCCCCATCAGTAGAGGCATGACACCCTCATTTTTTAGGTCATCAACCTTATGGATCATATCATCAGCCATGTGTTGGCACCCCTGGCAAGGTACCAACACCTTTATAACTAGGCTTATAGGTTAGACCTTGATAGCTTAGATTGGGGCATATCGATTATAGTTAGCTCCCACAGTCTTAGTTCAGTATTTAGACCATATTAGCTCAGGTTTACGTGACCAAGTGTTCAGTTTATCAATTATTCAATTTACAGATTATCTCAGTTCATGTTTTACTTAGTCTTGTATTCTTTTTGCATGGTCATGCATTTATGCCCAGTACTTATATGTATCTCAGTTATCTCTATCTTACATACCAGTACATTCCAAGCACTAACCATATACTCTTCTTTGTACTGTATTGACTTCAGAATATAGGTTCAGATGCTCAGTTCCTCAATCGCCCTTTGTCAGTCTAGTGCTACTCAACAGTAGTTATGGTGAGTCCTCATCCATTGAGGACAAGTTATTTGCAATTATTTTTAGTACTTCTTTTATTTTAGTCAGTCGGAGTTAGTTGGGGGATTTTCCTATCAACTCCTCATGTCTTAGAGGCTTTCAGATATTTCGTTATTTAGATATTCAAATATTCTGACTATTTTTTATTTTTTATCAGTAGCTTAAACACGTTGGTATTTGTTTCTGTATTACATCCTAATAAAGTTTTATTCGTTTAGCTTTGGCACATGATGTTTCATTATTATCTTATTCAGTGCGCACATTAGGTACTGGATCATAGGTTAGCTTGGGGTCACTTATGCCCTTAAGCACCATGGTATGACTAGGGGGTAGCCTCGGGTCGTGACACGAACACCCAAATTTCTAACTTAAGAAGCAATCACAAGAAATATCATCTATCTCCATCTCTATTAACTCTACCAAAAGAAGAACCATATACATAAAAATAGAGCATCCTAGTCTATACTAATATCAAGATCAAAGCTACTACTAGGAGACAAACCCAGCAACCTATAAAGGCAAGTCCAATACCACTTGACATCAACACCAAGACCACAACTAGGAAGTGAACTAGCCAAACTATAAGAATAAATCTTAAATTGGTCAACCTCAGAAATAGGGCTACATAACTAAATCACCAAATCTAATACCATAACAAAATCATTGAAGGCCAAACTACTTGTAATGCCATAGCCCACTTAACAACTGATCTACCCCCACTAAAAAAGGGAAAATAAACAAACTCACCTTGATACAAGAGAGAAATTATAAAATTACGTTAGCCTCCTAGGCCAACAAAAAAAAGCTTAAGAAAGGGAAATCCTGAATAGATAATGCTAGTCTAGCCATCTATCAAGAGAGGATCGATCAACCTCAAACAATGGAAATAATAACAACTATAATATAAACATCAATACAAGGAGTAGGTAGTAATAAAAAGAAAAATCAATATCAAGGACCACTCTAGGGCCATTAGGACCCAAATGCTACACCACTAGGGAAAATATCAATGCTGAATCACCCTATCTACTACTAAAAGAAATCACCTACGGGGGTGATAAGTGATAATTTTTCCACTCATTCATATCTCATTTCGTATGAGTTATTATGGTTAAATTGTTGATATGAGGCTAATTACCTTATGAAATACACTAATTTTGGGTATTTATAGCTTTTTAGAGAAGTATGGTGAAAAAAGAGCAAAGTCAAAGCTAGAAGGGAGAAAAAAGAGCTGAATGGGAAAAAACTTGAAGATGTGTGTTAGAAATAACCCTCAAATACTGCTTACGTGGTCTGAGGATCGCAAAAGCAACTGGTCTTGACAGTGGAAGAAATCTTGATTATGATGTTTTAGCTCGCATAAGTGACAGGTTAGAAAAATTATAGATATCGCGACTGTGATCGCATGCTTTACATAAGTGAATGGCTAATACAGAAAAATGAGTCACGTACGCAACTATCTCCATAGAGGTATAAGTCACGATCACAACCGACAGAATCATGAAGTGATCATCAGATAGATTTTTAGGGGCAATGATGGAATGTCATGTGATTTGATCCCAACATATAAAAGGCATAATCCATAATATTTCTAGCAGCTAATTTTCATTTTCTTGGAGCTTAGAATATATTCTTGCACTACTCTTGAGTGAAGAACATTGTAAGAGTGATTTTCAAGTGAGGAATTAGTGATTTGCATTTAAGAGTTATTGAAACTCAAAGCTTGGAAGTATATTCCCTTTAGTTTTTATGGAGAAATTCAATGAAAATTTTAGTATATCTCTACTTCCCTTCTCTATGAGTAGCTAATTCTAAATCTTGGGGCTATCTTTGAATAGGTTATGATTAGTGCATAGGTGTTGTTTCTTTATTTTTCTAATTAGCTAGTTGTTATGTGTTTTGCATTTATTTCATAATTCAACTAAGAATCAGGGGTTGCAAACCCTAATTACCCTTAAACCTATAGAAACTTTGAAAGAGGAGATATGGGTGAGGAATAAATGCAATCAATAACTTGAAGTATTTTATCTAATGGCATCTCTTAGACATAAGGATATTAATTGAGGCAATAAACTAGTAAATTCTTACACTTATAAGGTGTTCAAAAGAACCCATTTGTGAAATTTGGTGTTTTATTGAAAGATCAACATCAAGACCTCAAAATCTAGCATAACCATGATTTCTAACTTAATTTGAATAGATTTTCAATTACCAATGCATGAACTCACACCTAGAATGGCATGACCCCAAGGCATTTTTTCCATTGATTATATCTTAGCATTTTCAATATCAAGATAGTGTATTGAATACAAAGAAACTATTACTCTAAAATATTAAAACTAAATCCCAATTTTAAATTTATTTTTGTTTCATACATACACGGGTAAACCCCTAGTTGACTTTCAACACTCTTGAGATTTAAATCCTTTGTATTCACTCCTTGTGGATTTGGACCCAACCTAATTTGGGTTTTTGTATTGACAACAATCACTTACACCCATTTAAGAGTCTAATTTGAGCGTTATCAACAATGATGCCGTTGTCGGAGAGTGAAACATAGTTTTCACTCTTGTAGTACTTTTGGTCACCATAAGTTAACCATAGTGTTTTAGTTTATATTGTTTGTTGTTTTTGTTCTCTTTAAGGTAGGTATAATAGTGCACACGATAATATTAGCCAACACGGTAGTACTGTCATGACTATTGATGGGTTTCTTGAGGAGGAGGATCACCTTAAAGATGCAGGCCGAGCTAGTATTATTCGTATTCCCCTGGCAGAAGAAAATGGAGTGTTTTAATTTACTAACATAATGCTTTATTTGATTTAAATCAAAGGGTTATTTGGAGGTCAAGTACATAAGGATGCTAATCTACACTTGAAGAACTTTATTGATATGTGTTTACCATTTGATGTATCCCACATATCTTAAGAATCAATACAATTGCATTTTTTTCCATTCTCTTTGATGAGGGAAGTGGTCTTATGGTTGTAGTATTTGCTAGTGGGATCTATCACTTCATGGGTTGAGCTTACGGAAGCATTTTTAACAATGTACTTTGCTTCTTCTAAAATATTGCAACTAAGGGATGAAATCACCAACTTTTGCCAACTTAGTAGTGAACCATTATATGAGGTTTGACAATGATTCAATAACAAGTTAATGAAATGCCCAAATCATAAGGTTTCAAACAAAATGCTTCTTCAAATTTTCTATAAAGAATTCCATCAATTGAATAAGTTGAAAGATAATAATGCGGTCAGGGGTTCCATTGTCAAACTATCTTATGGTGTTGCAGCGGCTTTATTAGATCAAGTGACCAAGAAAAGTCTAGGTTGGTAAAAAAAAGATACTGACGTGTCTGTGGGGGATCTTTTCGCATATTGTGTAAGCCAATAACAAAGAGAAAAGGATGAGTAAAGAGATTCAAACATAGATAAAGTGATGACTTAACTTCATTTTCTCACCAAGAATATAATGGGAGCTCCTTCTAAGGTGGTCAATGCCATTGATTTTAAGAGTATTAAAGCTTATGATAACAAGGAATTAGAGTCTCTTGACAATGAAATTTAATTATTGGCAAACCAATTAATGGGGAGGGAGGGGGTTCGCATGTAAAACCCCGTGAAATCCTAAGCTCAACTCAGTCTTTCAAGCTTACTAAAGGGTACCAAACTTGGAAAACTTTTGCTAAGTATTCAAACTTGGTGTCATTTTGGCCTTCGTAAGATGGAAAATCTATTTCACGACCTCTATGACCTTAAAATGTCAATCTTTAGGCTAATTCATGATCAAGAATGTCAGCAGGTGTTCTCGAATGTGTTTCGTATTTTTCAGACCTTATTTGAATCACATTTGGGAATTCAAAATAGTGTATCGACGTGATCTTGAAATGGCGTATCGGCTATCGCATCGATCAATAGTTTTCTTGGCTCCTAGTGGTAATTTCTAGTGAACCAATGCAGACCCGATGCGATGCGTTGGCTATCACGTCAATGCCAATGATGTGGTGCATCATGGTTAAATTTTTAGTCATTAAAAAGCCGCGTATTTGGGGGTAATTGGGTTTTTTCTCACATCCTTCATCCCCCATAACATGAGATTTAGCCCTCAATTAGCAAATTATACTCATTATTTCACAAATTGCTCAAAAATAAAAAACTCTATGTGATTGAATTTGGAATTCAAGGCTCAAAATTCCACCATTAATCTTCAAGAATTTAGCAACCAAGGTATGTGGAGTGTTCATCCAAGGGTTCCTTCTACCCTTGCATTTCAAGAAACTTTTAAACTTTAAGTTGTTGGAATTTATGACTTCCATGATTGGAATTAAAGTGTATTCATGATTATTATTTGAATTAGAATTCTATTTCATGATTTATTATACGTTTCATATGGAATTGGTTATTATGTGTGTAGATTCCTATGAATCCATGTTAAACCCTTTGAAGTTGTGAAATTGAAAGTGAATCATGATGCCCTCTTATTATGTGCATATACTATGCTCACCAAGTGCTTGATGAATTATTCATGTGAACTAATAAGGGAAAGAAATCATGCCATGCTAGCTTATGTGCAAGTTATACCATGAAAGTGTTTGATAAAATGTCTCTATAGATACCTTATGAACAAGTGTGCATTTTGTGCTATGCAAGATGATGTGATGCTTTACTTTTCATGCTATCGAGTCCTAGGGGTATCTAATACCTGATAATTTAGCTATTTACCTAGAGCCAGTGTCAGATTCAGAATAATCTCAGTCATGTCATGATCAGTAGTACTCTCAGTTAGTTACAGGACTTAGGAAAACTCAGTAGACTCTATATCAGTCCAGTCTAGTTTAGTATTTAGTTCAAACCTTAGTAAATTCAGTCAGTTAACAGAATTCAATAGTATTCTGTTAGTCAACAAAACTCAGTAAACTCAGTTTAGTTCAGTTAAATAGTATAATCAGTAATAGTCCAGTCAATCCTAGTATGAACCAGGAACTATTTAGATGGGAGTAGGATTCAGCACCAAGTTAACCCAAGGAGGGGGGGATTCCTGCCAGTAGAGGGTTTGACCCTTAGCAACAATCCCTACATTACAGAACTATGTAGCAGTGTAGGTTGAGATATATTCCTTCCAGATATTAAGAGGGTTGATTCATCTCATTCGAGTTTTCCTACCAGTGAGGGTTGACAAAAGATCTTCTTGCCAGAGAGGATAAACTCATAACTTGTCTTTACCTGTGGCACGGTATTGGCACCCTTCTAACTGTGGTTATAGGTTGGACCTCAATATATTTAGAAAGAGGCATATCAATTATAGTATTATTATTCAGCTATTACAACAGGTACCAGTCATGGGTTAACTTATGATCCTTTGGGATTATGAGCATTGTGTAGCATCTTGGGTACAAACTCGAGGTGTTATATCCCGCCTTACCTATCAAAGGTAAGGTAGGAATTAAGGTTGGAAGGAAAGGGATCCTGATAGATATTAGCATGATAGAGATTGTGATAGAGACCAAGATTGGAGAGATAAAGATATAGACCATGACTGGTACGTACCTCTACATAATAGGACCAAAGGTAAAGAGTCAAGCTCCATTGACTTAGAGAAGGTCAAAAGTGAAGATATCCTTGACCCTATCTTAATAGGTATTGAGGGGACCGATAAGGTGGTGAGACAGATGAATGTTAACTCTTTAGAACTCAATCAAATTGTGACATCTTATTTAGACTCTATCAAGCAACTTGAAACTCAATTAGGCCAAGTCTCGGCACCACTTAATACAAGGCCAAATATAGATTGCCTAGTGGCATGTTTGTCAATCCTAAAAATGATGCCTACATTATGGATATTGTCACTAGGAGTAGTCCAACTCTTGGTAAATATATTGTTGATCTTGATGAAGGCCCCAATTAAAAGGCAAGGATGAACATACAAATACAAAGAAAAAGCTGCTAGAAAAGTCAAATGATGATGTTCCAAAGCCTAAGAAACCAATTATTGAAAAGTTGAAGGTAGTTGAAGTAAAGGTCAAAAGTGAGGAAGATCCTAAAGTGATTGATGGTAATTCTCCAAAATTGGATCAAACTCCAATTATTCTAGATTCACAAATAAAAAATTCCTCCCCAATTCCCACAAAGGCTCAGGAAGAAAAAAGATGATACCAAGTTCAAGAAATTCCTTGAAATATTTAACAACCTATTAGTAAATATTTCTTTATTATAAGCGTTGTAAAAGATGTTTGATTATGCTAAATTCATGAAGGACTTGGTCACAAAGAAATGAGTCATAGATTTTTAAACTATCAAGGTAACTCACAATTACAGTGCCATATATCTAGCACAATGGTGGAGATGAAAGAAGACCTTGGGGAATTCACTATTCCTTGCACTATCGGTGTGTATAAATTCAGAAAAATATTATATGATCTTGGGGCAAGTATTAATTTGATACCGTTTGTTGTGTTTTTGAAGTTGGGTTTAGGTGCTCCTAAGACTACCACTATGAGTCTTTTAATGGCCGATCATTCTATCAGAAAGCCTGTTGGTGTGTTGCATGATGATATGGTGAAAGTTGACCAATTTATATTTTTGGCCGACTTTGTTATTGTTGATTGTGAGATCGATCATGAGGTCCCAATCATTCTTGGTAGGCCATTCTTAGCTATTATAAGGGACTTAGTTAATGTTGAATATGGTGAAATAAATTTTTAGGTGAATGATGAAGAGGTCTCCTTCAATGTGTGTAAGTCTATGAAGCAACCTATGGACTTGCAGGTTGTTTTAGTGATTGATGTGATAGATTAGGAGTTGACTAATACCATAGGAGTGGACCTTGTAGATGACCCCTTAGTGTATATTTTAGGGAACTTAGGGAGTGAGGAGATTAAAGAATATGATGAGGTAGTTTCCTGATTGGCGGGTCTTAGTTTGCATACTAAGAACCCGACCAAATTGGATCTTGATTTGAAAAATTATGAGAGTCCGCCCGCCAACCATTTATTACTGAACCACCTCAACATGAACTTAAGTTGTTGCCATCCCACCTCTGACATATTTTTAGGTGTGAACAATATATTGCCTATTATTGTTGAGGGTGATATTAATCCTTGTAAAGTGGATGCCTTGAAATCTATCGCGAAATAGTTCATCCGTGCTATTGGGTGGACCATAGTGGACATCATAGACATTGCTCTTGGAATTTTATCTTATAAGATCAAATTGGAGGTCGATCAAGTTTCTAGTGTGTAACACCAAGGAAAACTCAATCCACTGATGGAAGAGGTAGTCATAAAAGAAATTATCAAATGGCTTGATGCGGGTGTTGTCTACTCAATTTCAAATAGTATGGGGGTGAGTCTGGTCTAATGCGTTCCCAAAAAGGGTGGCGTAATGGTGGTCTCAAATTACAATAATGATTTTGTACCCATCTATCTGGTCATGAATTGGAGGGTATATATGGACTATCATAAATGGAACTTGTGGACCAAGAAAGATCATTTTCCTATTCCTTTAATGGATCAAATGTTAGATCGACTTGCTAGTCATGGATGGTATTGATACCTTAATGGATATTTGGGGTACAATCAAATTTACATTGAATTAGAAGATCAAGTAAAGACCACTTTCACTTGTTCTTATAGGACCTTTGCTTTTAAACGTATGTCTTTTGGGCTATGCAATACACCAACTATGTTCCAATGATGTGTGTTATCCATTTTCTAGATATGGTAGAGGATACCATGGAGGTTTTTATGGATGACTTCTTTGTGGTTGGGGATTCATTCGTGTTATGCCTTGATTACTTAAGTAAGGTCCTCGAACTGTGTGTGGAGACCAATCTCATTTTGAATTGGAAAACTGCCATTTTATTGTCAAGGAAGGCATTTTTCTAGGTCACAAAATTTTGGAAAAAGTCATCTAAGTCGATCAAGTAAAAGTTGAAGTAATTGCTAAGTTGCCTCCACCTATCTTTGTAAGGGTGTTAGAAGTTTTCTTGGTCACGCCATGTTCTATAGGTGTTTCATTAAGGATTTCTTGAATATTGCTAATCCTTTATGCAAACTCCTTGAAAAGGAGGTAAAGTTTGAATTCGATGATGATTTTATAATGGATTTTAGTTGTCTCAAGGAGCTTTTTGTGTCGGTTTATATCATAGTAGCCTTGAATTGGTCATTTCTCTTTGAACTAATATGCAATGCAAGTGGTGTTGCTTTAGGTGAGGTATTGGGCAGAAGAAAAGAGAAATTTTTCCACTCGATCTATTATGCAAAAAAATCATTGAATGATGCCCAATATAACTATATGGTTATAGAACAAGAG
The DNA here is from genome assembly GCA_030864225.1 of Capsicum baccatum var. pendulum. Classification (NCBI taxonomy): domain Eukaryota; kingdom Viridiplantae; phylum Streptophyta; class Magnoliopsida; order Solanales; family Solanaceae; genus Capsicum; species Capsicum baccatum. Next base: position 168,380,257 of record CM061557.1, on the reverse strand, counting down.
TTGCTAGCGGTGATGTATGAATTTGAAAATTTTTAGGCCTATTTGTTGGGTATGAAAGTGGTTGTATACATGGACCATACCGCTCTTAGATATCTCATGGAAAAGATAGAGGCAAAACCTCAGTTGATTAGGTGGATATTACTCTTACAAGAATTTGATTTTGAAATGAAAGATTGAAAAAGGGTGTAAAAATCAAGTAGTTGACCACCTTTCCCATATTGAATCCACTCATGAGATGTTTGGTGAGTTGAGATTTATGACACTTTCCTTGATAATTTATTCATGTCACTCCCGGGAAGTATTATTCCTTGGTTTGCAAACTATGCTAACTACATTAATAATGGTGTGCTTCCCAATGATCTTAATTATTATCAAAAGTAGAGGTTCCTATTTGATATGAAGAATTATTTTTTGGATGAACTGTACTCTTTTAGAGAATGTGAGGACGGTATGATTCATTGGTGTGTCATGGATTTGGTGAGGGATATTCTTGAGGCTTGCCTTTTTTCTCCATTCAGTGGTCATCATGGTGGGATTCAGACAACTTCAAAGTTCTTCAAAGTAGATACTATTGGCCTACCCTTCATAAAGATGCTCATGAGTTAGTCAAAATATGTCCTCAATGCCAAGTTCAAGGGGGTGTTTCAAGGAGGCATGAGATTTCTCTTATGCCTAATCTCGAGGTTGAATTATTTAACATGTGGGGGATCAACTTCATGGGTCCTTTTGTGTGCTCATATGGTAATAAATACATCTTGGTAGCCATTTATTATGTCTCAAAGTGGGTGGAGGCCATTGCTCTATTGATCAATCAAAGTAAGAGTGTTATCTTCTTCTTGAAGAAGTACATCTTTACAAGATTTGGGACTCTACGAGCAATTATTAGTGATGGCGGTTCTCATTTTTGTAATCGGGTTTTTGGTGCCTTACTTGATAAATATTGGGTGAAGCATAAGGTTACTACTCCATATCATCCCCAAACTAGTGGCCAAGTTTAGGTTTTGAATTATGAAATCAAGTCCATCCTTAAGAAAATCATGAATGATGGCCATACGAATTGGGCAAGATAACTCGATGTTGATCTTTGGGCATATAAGATGACCTACAAAACTTTTATTGGTATGTCACACTACCAATTAGGGTTTTCTAAGTCTTGTGACTTACCCGTTGAGTTGGAGAATAAGACATTATGGGCTTTGATGAAGTTGACTATGGATTGGGAGGATACATCCTAATCAAGAGTGAATCAACTTCATGAGTTGGAAGATTTCTTACTCAAAGCATAAGAAAGCCCTGTGTTGTGCAAAGAAAAGTTGAAGAGCTGGCATCATACTAAAATTTTAAAATGAGAGTTTCATGTTGGTGATGATGTGTTACTTTTCAATTCTAGATTAAAATTCTTTATGGGAAGCTTAGATCAAAGTTGTCGGGTCCATTTGTGGTCTCAAATGTTTATCCTAGTGGAGCTATTGAGTTGGAGGATTACGAGAAGAAGAGGTTTGTGGTAAATCAATAAAGGTTGAAGCATTACCATTTAGGGGAACCCGGAGTGGCTAAGGTTGAGTCATTTTTCTTCAAGGATTCAAAATAATGATCAATAGGCGTCGGGCCACGACATTAAATCAAGCACTAGATGGGAGAAAACCCAGTATTTCCAAAAATTTTGCATTTATCTTTTAAATTTAAATTGTTAAAATACTTTAGGATTTTATTTTTTGACTAATTCATAAAATTTTGGCATTTTGAAAGTGATTTGAGCAGGTTAGTATGCATAGAGTTGATTGGAATTGAGTTTGGGGTGCACCACCTTAAAAAATGGGAATTGAGAAACTTCATGACAACACCTAAGGTCTCAGGTGTCATGAACACAATAGAAAAATTACATATGTGAAAAGTCAGTAGCTGAGGGGCCTCAGATATTATGAATACAACAGATATATCTCATACATGATTCGTCAATTTCAGTTAACTATCGCATACGCAATATGCTTATCACGTATGCGATACCTGATGGTTTAAAAACCCTACACAAGGTGAAAGGTTTCAAATGGTTTATCTCACTTTTATCTCTTAAATATCCGAATATTCATCTATTCTAATCGCTCTAAAATGCTCTCCTATTGCTCTACACTTGCATCTCTTGCACTCAAACTTCAGGTAAATTCCTCTTTAGTCCCTTGATTAGGGTTAAATTTGGGTGTGATTTACTTGACTTTTTAGTGCTAGAATTTGGCAAATCTTTGTGTATAAGAAAATTCTAGTAGATGATCACTTGGTTTTTATATCATTGGGAAAGTTTTGAGTATCCAAATTTATGCAAAAATGATTGGGAATATAGATTCACACAAAGTATTTGATGGTTTCCACCCATAAAATTCTGATATTTTTTGTTGTCCCTAAAGCAAATAATAAGTAATTGTGAGTTTTAGTTAAGGTTTCTTGGTTTGTGAGTTATGTTTGAACTTGTTTGTGTGAAAAAGAATTGACAAATCTGAGTTGGGAATTTTATGGGATGTTAGGTATGCAAATATCACAATCACAACCTCAGATCGTAAAAGTGATACCTGAGGCCTTCTTGTAGGTTTGTGCCATAGTTATCGTAATTGTGACCTCAGATCGCCGAAACAATACCTGAGAACCGTATACAGGCCTGAGTAAAATTCTAGAAACTGATGATTGAGACCAAATTTGATCCTTAAACCATTTCTTTAGCTTTTCTTAGTCACATTGCATTATTTTTACATGATAATACTCGAAATTCATGCATGTGTATTGTTTTCAGGTTTTCAAATCAAAGGTTAATAATAAAACACCAACTCATTGATGAAGTTAAGCTATTGAGGTTAAAAGAGACTATGATGAGAACCAATTCCTCTCTCTCAGCTGCCAAGAAATATACTATGAAGACTTTTGCCAGAAAGAAGTTATTCCCTAAAAGTGGAATCTCCCTTAAGCGAGTTCTCGAGACTTCCTGCATCAATCAGAGGTTGGATACTATAGTGTGGATGTTCTTTGCACCAAAACTATGTTATGCCAATAAATAATGGGTGAGGGAGTTTTATACAAATCTCAAGGCCATAAAACTTTCCACTCTATTGATGAAGATAAAGGGCAAGGTTGTCCATTTAGGAGCTGAGGAGATCAATAGGGTGTATAGGTTTTCCAAATTTTGATCAATCACTATTTATCGCAAAGGATTATGCTCTCGGTAGCTAGTTGGTCTCAAATGTTTACCTGGGTAAGAATGTACCATAGGAAACCACAAAAGTAAGGATTACTTCATGTGAGTTCACGGTAGAGGCAAGGATTTGGCTGGTTATTATTTACAGTCGTGTCTCTCCATTGGGAATTTGACTGATATACTGATAATGAGACCTCAGATAATCTCCTATATTCTAGACAACATTCCATTGAAATTTGGTGTTTTTGTTATCTTAGAGCTCCGTGCATACAAGTCATGAGAGGTGTGAAGGGTTTGTGAAAAGTTCTGAAGCCTAGGGATTCACTCCCCTCGGTGAGACAAGTAGATAAGGATGATATTCTAGCACATTGGTCCAAGGATGATGAATTTGATGTTGAGGGTGCTAAAGATGAGGAGACTGATAGTGATAAGAACCAGTGCTGTGGATTTAAGGATCCTTTTTACTCTCTTATGTTTTGATATCATGCAGTGAGGACACTGCAATATTTTAGTTGGGGCTGCCTTCTGTTCATATTTTGTATTTGTATGATGTTGTTAATTAGATATTTTTGATATAGGGTTCTAGATATTGTGTTTCCTTGTCGAGCTTATGCTTTATATGGTTTTTGTTGGATTAATAACTTTTCTTTTGTTTTCATTTCTAGATAATTTTTTCTTTTGCTAGTTATTTTGTACTATCCTTTTCCTATGATAGATCCAGTGATGACATTCTTAAGGGAAAATCATTATTTTTTGGTGTTGAAGTTGTTTATGCAGGGGAATTCTAAGTACCCGTAACATAATGAATTGGGATTGACATTGTAATTTTGGTGAAGTTTGAGTATCCAATTGCTATGGAAAAGTTTGAGTAGTCATACCATTTTGGTTGTGAGTGTTTGTGCATCGATCTCTCGTCTATCAATTTTGAGGGCCATTTGGACCCATTCAGCATTGGTAGTAGGTTTCAGACATTGTTCATCACCCATTGTATGCCTAGGTAGTACCTTATGGGCTTATTCTTGAGTTTACCATTATGTACTTTGGTAAATCAGCTTTGGTTCTTTGATGATAGTGCGATAGATTTGTGCTGATTGAACTCGAGTAACCGTCTTCTTTGTTTGGAGTGGATAGTAGGTTTAAAAAGGAAAAAGAAGGTTATATTTTGATATTGGAGTTGTTTGTATGATTTTTGCCTCGGACTGCCTTTGTCTTGGTTAAGTTTTCCCTTGTTTGTGATTTTATTAGTGTAGTGTCAGTGTATTATGGTTTCGAATTACATGCATCAGCCTTTCTCAGTTCGATACGAGGCTAGTTAGTAGTTGAGGTTTAGTTTTGGTTGTTTGATAAGTGAAGAAACAAGGTTGGTTGAAAAAGGATATGTATGGCAAAATCCCTTCAAAGCATTATTTCTTCTTGGAGGTTGTCTGGGAAGTCTTGGTTGGATAATGTAGTCCTAGTACCTCAACCCTTCAAGCTTTTATGCTTTTTCTAACCATTGACTTTTATGGATGAAAATCCTTATAGTAGTGGATATTTTAATGACCCTATAGGTCATTTCTTGATTTATGTGCATTTTTTGGCTTTTCAAGTCTTCCCATATTAGCTACAGGTTATTTATGACTTGTCGGAACTATCGGTTCGGTTATCAGATAGTTCATTTGGGTTTTAGGCTCATTTCTTTATATTAGAGCTTTCGTTGTTAAGGATTTGGTCTCATACCAAAACTCCAAGTAAATGACCTCAGATAAGTATTCTAATAGAACCATCAAGTTTAAAACATTGATTTTAGGCTAGTGAGACCCTTGGTTCAGGTCCCAAGGCTCCCAAACTCATTTTAAGCTATTGGGTGGATTATATAAAAATTAGAACTATAGGTATAGGCTCCACGGTTAATCAAAATGCTATTGGATGAAAGTTTCAATGGTTTTATTGAGTCTAGAACCTTGAATTTGGTATAGTAGCATATTTCATTTAAGAACATACGGTTACGAACGAATACTAAGCACTCGATCAGAGTCTATTTTATGCTTAGAAAATCTGAAGCATCAGGTTGCTGGTACAACTGCATAAGCAGTCATTTGAACACTTAAGCGACCATTGCTTTAGAGACATTATGTCACTTTAGCAGCCTTGGCCATTAGGCCAAGGGCGACTTAAGCGAACAATGTCCGCTTTAGAGGCCTAGGAATCTCTTTAGTGATACCTGCACACCATGTTAGGCTTCTTTAATGGTCAAGGATCCAATTTAGCAGCAACAAGTGACTGGGTGACTGCTAAAGAAACACTAGGAATTATTAAATCCCCTTTCTTCACCTGATTGTCCATTAATTTCTTCATCATTTTTAGATTATTTTAAGAGCTTGAAGAGAGGAAAAAGTGTGGAATCATACATTGAAGTTATGGTAAGTTAGACTAACACTTCTAGGTTATTTACCATTAATTTTCTCATCTATTTCCATCCTATTTCATGGTAAATTCTTAGAAATTAGGTCTTTAATCCTTTAACCTTAGGGGATAATTTAGGCCCCGATTTATGCACTATTTGTGCTTAAATTTTTAGCATATATTCCTTGTCCCGAGGGATATCATGATGGATTCAATTTTGGACTTCGTTTGTGGGCCTGTTCTTGACTCAAATTTTGACCCTACCTATTATATAAGAATATGGGTCTTGTTTTACTCTTAATGACATGTAGGTTAATATTTTGATAGTGTGTTGGAGTTTCGTGATCTTGGAGAAAAAATAAAGGATTTATGGATGATTCAAGGACTTGTGGCTCGACATCAAGGTAGACTTTGGTCTAATCTTCTTCACTAGGTAGTGTCCTATATATATTGCATGTTAGCTAAGGATGTTAGATGTGATTATGGATAGAACATCATGACTTAGCATAAATTATGAATTCGGGGGATAGGGTTAACGGACCCTAAAGATGAAATACATGCTATGTCTATAGGAATTTGTTACCCTAGGTTACAAGCTTGTTAGCATAGTTGAGGCTAAGGACCCTTTAGTATAAGGTTTACTAGACTCAGTGGATTAACATGGTTTCTCATTATGCTAGTTGTATATTATTAGGCCCGAGGCTATGATTACAATTCTAGTTGAACTCCGGGTGAATGATGTGTGAGCTAATGCTAACACATTTGAGGGTTTTAACTAGAAATAATTGTAAAGTCTTAAGCAACGTTAGTCGTTTTTTGATTGCTCTCTCTTTGATAATGCAGAAATGTCAAGATGCAAGAAAACCAAAAATAATAAGAGCAAAAGTGGTGAATTTGGAACAAGTGGCCATGAAAGTGTAGTTGACGACTTATCTGATAAGTCATCAAATTTGTGATAAGTTATCAGAGTTATCATCAACTATAGACAGTGTCAGGAAGTTGGAGCAGAAGTGTGACGACATCCCCTGATAAGACGTCAGGTGTCTAATAAGCCGTCAAGAATGCCGTCACTCAGGAGCAGAAGATTTTTTGACGACATATCCTAATAAGCTATCAGATCTCTAATAAGCCATCAGGTATGTCTTCACTCAGAAGCAGAAGGCAAAAACTTGAAGCATGCTTGACGATATGTTCTGATAAGCTATTAGAACTCTGATAAGCCATCATGTATGTCGTCACACATAAGCAGAAGGCAAGAAAAGAGAATCATGTCTGACGACATGGTCTGATAAGCTATTAGATCTCTGATAAGCCGTCAGACATATCGTCAACTAAGGACAAAAATCTTAATTTGTAATTTTGAATTTTTCTTAAGTTACAGATATAAATAGCAACTTTTAGGATTTGATTAAAGAGGGCTTAACATCTTGAACTTATTCCAAAGACTACATTACTTATCTTTGGTCTCTAAACATGGATTTTTAATTTTCAATTCTTTGATTTAGTTGTGGGATATTCTTGTTAAATTTGGGAAGTGAATCAATTTTTGATTACATTTTTTGTAAGTTTAATCACTTTGAATTGTGAATTTAGTTATTGTTATCGCTTTCTCTTTCATGAGGAACTAAAACCCACAACTAGGGTTGTGGGATCTATGATTATTCCTTCATGGATTTAGTAGATTGTTAGGGTTTGAGTAATTGTGGGAACATCTTGATAATTCCTTTGTAATGATTGTTTTCAATTGGTTGCAAGAAATAGATCTAGCTTTATGTTTGTTTGCTCGAACTGAGAAATAAACTAAAGGTAGCGAATTATCAATAAGGATTTGAGAAGGTTAAGTTCTCATCTAATGTTTAATGTTCTAACAAGATTGATCAATTCGTGATAAAATTAGTATGAATGGAATGTTTTCCTAAGTTCGAGAGAATTAGGGAGTTCAACATCTAGGTAGGTTGAGAAACACTTATATGGACTGTTGAAACTGATAATTTGGTGTTTCCCATAAGATATGTGAATCTAGTACTACAACTATCATTCAATAAGGGGTTAATAATTATAGTGATCACAACTCTAGTTTCTTTATATCATTGATTTGAAATATTATAGTTTAAGCTTTGAGTTCTGAGGAAAATTTAAGTGTTAATAACTTTTGTTCAACCATTAAAAACCCCCTATTTTATCTTTTCATATCATTTGTTTGAATTTAACTTGTAGCTATAGTTTCAAATTAGTTTAATCGCCACTCACATTGTTCCTCATGGATTCGAACCCCGACTCCAAAGTTGGGTAAATATATTGACGACGACCTCCTTGCACTAAATTGACGTGTAAGTTAAGCGTTATCAAAAATGGCGTCATTGCCGAGGAACAATTTTGCATATTAAGTTGGTTTGGAATTTTAGCCTACTTGCTTGAATTCAAACTTGTAAATAATTGATTTTAGTTTTGTTTTATTTCTTGAGTTAGGTAGATTTTTAATTTAGTTTACTTATTACTATGGCATCATAGAATGAACATAAGATTGGTGAATGGAAATCTTATCATGATGATCCATGTTGATATTGTGATGGACCTCACTTTTGGCAAGATTGTAGATATGCTCCCCGGAGAGAGATGTGTGCACTATCTCTATCCTACTGGGAGTATGAGTGTTCTTTATGTGGTGGTTAAGATGGACATTGGAGTGATTACCTAAATGCCCCTTCCCTATGCTAACCCAAATTCTAGTTCTTCTTGTGAGTTTGATAGGTTTTATGGTCAAGAAAAGGAAGAACGAAACATAAAAAAGAGTGGCATTAAAGCTATATTTCAATGAATGTTGGATCTCCAAAAAGAAACGTATGATATCATATGTGATATACATCAAGAGATAAAGATAATCATTCATGAGGAGATGGATATAGAGGTCAATCATTCAAAACATTCTTCTATATTATGTTTAGATGATATCTTTTCTATGAAATCATTTAAAATAATAGAAGAGTGTGAAGATGAGGAACAAGAACCCTATATTGATGTTGATCTTGATGTTGAGCAACCCTAAGTGATTTCCAAACCAACTGAACCAACCATGAGAGATGATTCCAAGATTTAGGACATGGTGCTAGAGTCAAAAAAAGAAACCAAGAGAATCTCTAATAAAGACTAGCCCAATTCAAAGCGAAGATGTCAAGAAGGTGAATAAAAGTGAGTGTGTAGTAGATAGTGTAAATTTTGAAGTAGGATTGATTGGGCCTCATTCAAAACACTTTTCTACATTATGTTTAGATGATATCTTGTCTGTGGAATTATTTAAAATAGTGAAAAGTGTGAAGATGAGGAACAAGAATCCTATATTCTTGATTTTACATTAGAAAACCAACATAAAAACACACCTCACTTTAAGGCCGAGTGGTTTACCACACTCAATCCATTACTTGACTTCTTAATTTTTGTACCACCCCCTTATGAGCGAGGTAAGAAGATAGACCCTAAGTTGGGGGTAAAATTCATATCCTCAAGGTGGAGAAAAAAACTGAGTTGGGACGTGCTGCGACACTAAATTAGGCGCTTCTTGGGAGGCAACCCAAGGTATTTTTTTTTTTGTATTTGTATTATGTTATTAACATCATATATTTGCACCCATGGTGCCAACGGGTATGTTTCTAACTCTCTTGTTTTGGTTTGAAGCACTGGGGACATTAGATGATTTTAAGTTGAGGGTGGGGCTACTTGTGGGTATTGATGTCCTCTTGGTTTTTGTTGTCGTTCCTCTTTTCGCAGAAGTTTTGTTCCTAGTAGAGCCGGCATGTTTAGGCGTATTGTGTTTGTTTTGTGATGTGTTATGGTTAAATGAGGGAAAAATAAGTATCTATGACAGTTGACATATTTTTATTAATTTTTCTTGGAATGATACATACCTCTCCAATTGTCTATCTTGTAACTGTGTGATGTACATCTATATGTGACTACTGTGAATCTTTTTATGGCATTAGTACTAGAGACATGATAATCACTGCTAATAATTGTATGAACCGAATAGGTAGTATCTTGTGATATACCTTTGTGTCATATGTGTGTGAGATACTACCTAGTTCCTATTGTGTGTTAAATCCAGAACTTGCCTGGTTGGTCTTGCCTTAGTTGTAGGATTGCGGTTAGGAAAGGATCATAGCCTGTTGTTGATATTAGTCCACTTTTACACTAAATGACCTTCTATGTGTGAATAATATCCCTTGATCCTAATTTTGAGCCTGAATACTGATTCTTTTTATTATACCTATCACCTTTCTCTTTGTATCACAATAACGTATTTTGGTCCTAGTCGTCCTTGGACATTGTGCACTTTGACTTAGGCAAAGAGCCTAAGTTGAGGGTGGCTATCATAGGGGTGCGTGATGTAAAGTGAGTATGAAGAAGGGTAATAAAAAAAATATACAAGGTTGGGTCTGGTAGAAAAAGAATGAGAAAAGAAAAGTTGTGAAAAAAAGAAAATGAATGAATAAAAACTGCATCCAGCCTGAATGTGCTTTAATCATGAAATGGAGAAATAAGGTAAGGGTTGATAAGTGAGACCCCAAACATAGTGTAGTGCCAAGGAGGCTTAGTTACTTTTAATATCCTTGTGTATCATACCAGTCCTAAGCTTAGATTACAAGCTGAAGAAAAGTCCTATTGTGATCCTAAGTTAACTGTCTGAAAGCTTCAGTAATGAACATAAGGGAAAGCTTATGGTATTTGGCATACATTGACTGGAACTTCTTTCTGAGAGTGATTATCTCTTGATCGTCCTCGAACTGATATGCTTAAGTTCACATATGAGTGAGGAGGGACTTCTTTACTATAAGGGCACATCAGTTGCATTGCTAGTTGCCTACTTGTTTGGGAAGTATTTGTATATAGGCATGGTTATTGTTTCTAATTTGATGCCACATCTTGATTCCCTATTGTCACATTGTTGATCTTCATTGATATGCACAGTTGGGTTTAGAGTGATTGAACTTGGAGAGTGTAATGTGTTTTGAGCTAAAATGGATGATTGACTGCCGAATGTGCTTTGTATCCTCTTACTTATGTTTAAGTTTGTTGAGGACAAGTAATTGTTTAAGTTGAGGGTGTTGATGTGTGAGATAATGCTAGCACATTTGAGGCTTTTAACGAGAAATAATTGTAAAGTCTTAAGCAACTTTTGTCGTTTTTGATTGCCTTCTCTTTGATAATGCAGGAAAGTCAAGATGCAAGAAAACCGAAGACAATAAAAGCAAAAGATGCGAATTTGGAACAAGTGGCCATGAAAGTGTAGTTGACGACTTGTCTGATAAGTCATCAAATTTGTGATATGTTATCAGAGTCATCATCAGCTGTAGATAGTGTGAGAAAGTTGGAGCAGAAGTGTGACGACAACCCTTGATAAGCCGTCACATGTATGATAAGCCATCAAGAATGCCGTCACTCAGAAGCAGAAGATTTTCTGATGATATGTTCTGATAAGATATCAGATCTATGATAAGCCGTCAGGCATGTCGTCACTCAGAAGAAAAAGGCAAAAAGTTGAAGCATGCTTGACGACACGTTTTGATAAGCTGTCAGAACTCTGATAAGCCGACAGGCATGATGTCACACATAAGCAGAAGGCAAAAAAAGGGAATCATGTCTAACGACATGGTCTGATAAGCAGTCAGACATGTTGTCAGCTAAGGAGAAAAAATTGAATTTGTAATTTTGAATTTTTCTTATGTTACGGATATAAATAACAGCTTTTAGGGTCTTATTAAAGAGGGCTTAACATCTTGAACTTATTTCAAAAACTACTTTACTTCTCTTTGATCTCTAAATTTGGATTTTCAATTTACAATTCTTTGATGTAGTTGTGGGATATTCTTGTTGAATTTGGGAAGAGAATCAATTTCTGATTACACCTTTTGTAAGTTTAATCACTTTGAATTATGAATTCAATTATTGTTATCTCTTTTTCTTTTATGTGGAACTAAAACTCACAACTAGGGTTGTGGAATCTATGATTATTCCTTCATGGATTTAATAGTTTGTTAGGGTTTGAGTGATTGTGGGAACATCTTAATAATTCCTTTGTAATGATTGTTTTCAATTGGTTGCAAGCAATAGATCTAGCCTTATGTTTGTTTGCTCGAACTAAGAAATAAACTAAAGGTAGCGAATTATCAACGAGGATTTTGGAAGGTTAAGTTCTCATCTAATGATTTATACTGTAACAAGATTCATCAACTCGAGATAAAATAAGTATGAATAGAATGTTTTCCTAAGTTCGAGATAATTAGGGAGTTCAACATCTAGGTAGGTTTAGAAACACTTAGATGGACTTTCGGAACTGATAATTTGGTATTTTCCACAAGTCATGAGAATCCAGTACTACAACTATCATTCAATGAGGGGTTAATAATCATAGTGATCACAACTCTAGTTTTTTTATATCATTAATTTAATATATTGCAGTTTAAGCTTTGAGTTCGAAGGCGAATTGAAGTGTTAATAAATTTTGTTCAATCATTAAAAGCCCCATTTTATCTTTTCGTATCATTTATTTGAATTTAACTTGTAGCTATAGTTTCAAATTAGTTTAATCTCCACTCACATTGTTTCTCGTAGATTCGACCCCGACTCCAAAGTTGAGTAAATATATTGTCAATGACCGCCTTACACTAAATTGACGTGTAAGTTGAGCATTATTAGTGATTGATCTATCCTTGTTAAGGATGTGGTTTTGTCTACAAATGCTTAAATGTTTATGATTGTATTATTTTGAACTGGTGATGTCATACATAGATTTTGGTACATTCACACTTGCTTAGTGGTAAGATTCCAACTAAAAACATTGTTTTATTATTGTTTTCCTAAAAAGTGATTTAAAATTTTATAATGGATTCTTTCATAATGAGAATCATACCTCTTTAATTGATTATTTATGTGCTTTTGGAATTAAAAATGTTTTAAAAATTTGATCGAGATAGATTCGATCCATAATTTTACCCCTGCGATTTACTTTAATCGAGAGAAATTTCATTCCTTTCTACATAATTATGATGATTTAGTCCCAAAGTTGACCCCGAGCAATGCATTTATGAACTTGCACTCTTTTAGCCATAATTTGGTTTATGAATCTATTATTTATATATCTCTTTGGTCCTAGATTGTGTAGATTGATGATGATGATTATTATTGGAAATTCTAGATTGGACCAGGTGTATATGGGTAGTCCAAAATCCCCTAGGGGCCCCTTCATCTGTAAGACATTATGTCAAAAAAGAGCTTTCATCGTTGGTCCTTCTTTTGCGATCTATCGAGTTGGAGGTGTATTCACTAGTTATATTTTGGAACTTGGATCGGTTATGATATTTTGGATTTAGCGCATTACCTATCATAAGTATATTATTTGGTTCCTATATCTATCAACCTTATGAGGTCTATATAGATATAGGTTATGAGTGCTGCTTACCGTGTGTTATATACTGATTGAAACTTTCAAATTATGGGGCCTGATTAAGGTATTATTTGTTGAAACTAGTTGATTACTGTATTGATATTATTATCGTTAGTTTGTGGTGGATGTATTATGCACTGTTATTGAGATTCCAGGTATGATTGCGATTTTTTTTTATGGTTATTATATGAATAATCATCTCACCGTTAAACATTATGACTATAGACCTAAATCAAGCTAATATTAGCTTTCCTACTTGATTTGATGCCTTTAGTGCTAGACTGACTACCTTACGTTTTTACCTTTGAGCCTTGTAAGCAATACGTATATAGATATATCTAGTTATGATATTACCATATATCCCTCTTTCCCTTGTTTATTAGTATTGCATATGTGTTTTTTAGCCTTGCATACAACTGTATATCTTCTTCTACTCTTTATTTGTATACGGTATAGTGCTTTAGTTCTTGAATATGGCTAGAATAGGATAGTTTATTCTTATTGACTCTTTATCTTTACTGTGTTTAGCATCCTAGATAGTTCCTTGTAGTTTATATTTTTGCTTGCATGTTATTTATATTTTGCATTATCTTTGGAGCTCAATCACAAGTTGCCTACTCAGTACTATCCGTCTGCGACTCGTACTATAATTTTGCAACTTGCAGATTATAGTACAGTTTCTCACCATTGTTGTGTGCATCATACGGAGCAACTATGAATCAAAGAATTAGGGTGAGCTCCTAGTTTTCTGTAATGACCCTTCAGGTCATTTCCTTGATTAGCATGCATTTCAGGAATTTCTAGCCTTCCTACGATAGCAATAGGTCATTTATGACTTGCCGGAACTGTCGATTCAATGATAGACAATTTATTCATATTTTAGGCTCATTCCCCTATTTTAGAGTTTTGGTTATTTAAAATTTGGTCTTGGACCAAAAATCCTAGTAGATGACCTCGAATGAGAATTTTGATAGTACAGTCAGCTCTAGAATATTGATTTTAGGCTAGGGGGACCCTTGGTTTAGGTCCCGAGGCTTCCTGACTTGTTTTGGGCTATTGGGCAGATTATGTGAAAAAAACTATAGGTGTGGGCCCCACATTTATTTGAAACAATCACAGATGAAAGTTTCTATGATTCCATTCGATTTGGACTGTGGTTTACAATCAATATTAACTATTGGATCATGTTCATAGGGTTCCGGATGAGTTTTGAGGGTTAAAACTAAGTTTTTGACTTTGTTAGTGCATCAGGTTGTTGGTGCGATCGTGAAGGGTAAAACGCGATTGCAACACAAGTTTTATGCCTTGCGGATCATAATTGCAATTCCAGAGTTGCGATCACAGCTCTCGACCCCATATTTAATCCCTTCTTTAGCCTTATTTTTTTGACACTCATTCCACCATTTTTACACTATTTTGAGAGGTAAAAGAAGGTAAAAGAGTGGAAAATCATCCAAATAAGCTAAGGTAAGCTTGCCAAATCCTTTATGGTTATTTCCTATTGATTTTTCCTTTAATTTCCACCTAAATTCATGGTAAATTCTTAGAAATTAGGGCTTTGAATTCCTAAACTTTGAGGGTCGATTTGAGACCCAATTTGATCTCACATTTTGTGCACACATTCCTTATCCTTCGAGGGACCTTGTATTGAGTTTAATTTTGGATTCCATTTATAGTCTCTGTGGTCCCGTTCTTGACCTAAAATTTGATCCAACTTGTTATATAGAAATATGGGTCTCTTTTGACTTCTAATGATGCCTAAATTATAGTTTTGATAGCGTAGTGGCATTTTAGGACCGTGGAGTGAAGATGGACATTTTGTGGATGATTCAAGGATTTGTGGTGCAGCATCAAGGTAGGCTTCTATCTACACTTCCTCACAATATGATATGTTTTATATATTGCATTTAAATGAGAATGTTAAGATTGATTATGGGTAAAACACACTGACTTAGTCTTGAATATTGAAGTTTGGGAGATTAGATGAGTGATTTGACCCGTAAGATTAAATACTTACTATACTCCCATGAAACCATTGCCTTCTTGTTAGCTAGGTATGTATTTATGGTATGATTCTGGTATTATGCTAGATTTGAGATGGGGTGTAGGTTTTGGGAATGTGATTAGTATGATTAGCCTTATTTAAACTATTTACCTATCTTGAAATCATAATTTAGGTGAAGTTGACTTAATTTCTCATGTCCTACGTGAAATTGCTATCTTAGGGATAATTATGGCTTATGTATCCTCTAAAAGTCAATTTAGATACCTTAGCCTAGTCTGGGGTAGAAATTGCTTAAGTAAGTATTTTGAGGATTAGAAGTGGGTTCCTCCGGTGCACTTAGTCCAAGACTAGTAGACTTATTTATGCATGTTAGACATAGTTGAGACTATTGAGCCTTTAGTATAAGGTTACTTTGTGACTTGGTGAATGGTGATGGTTTTCTCGAATTATGATTAATGGCTCACAACTATGATATGGCTTTTAGATCTGATTACCGATCTGGCCTATCGACATGCTAAATGATATGTCTTATAGATATGATTTGTCCTATAGATATGAGATGCCTTATAGATATGATGTGACTTATAGATATGATATGACTTATAGATATGATATGACTTATAGATGTTATATTTTGGCCTATAGATATGATATGCCTTATAGATGTGATATTTGACCTATAGATATGTGTAATACCCCTCATGTTTCTAAGCTAGGAAGTGAATAAGTATTCCTACGTGTGAAATCTCTTATCCTGTGATTCATACTTGAGTACATGACTTATAATGAATATCCTAGTGATAGGATAGCTTATGATCCATTAAGAATGTTCATATGAGTCACTTAACGTAATACAAGCTAAGAGTTTTTGAATCCATCAAGTTTTAGTGTTCGATTTTGCAAGGGACATCTTTGAGCGAGTATAACTCTATGTTAATGTTGTATTTTTTCTGATTTATACCCACTAAATTGTAGAGAATCGAATTAGCTTTCCAACGATGCCAAATTCGCCTTAATCCAATACCCGAGCAAAACGTTATGCCCATTTTCGTGAGAGACAGTAAGCATAGGCGATTGGTTAGGCGCCGCCCAACCCAAGCATAGGCGATCACTTGGGCGCCGCCTAAGTCAATTTCAGGTGTCAAAACCACTCCGTTTTGAGTTATTTTAAAGGTAGTTAAGTCTTTAAATACTCCTTACACGTCCCTAAACTTAACCCTATGAAATATATAGCTTCTAAATATATTGCAACCCTATTTTCATCTCAAAGCTCATCATCCAAGAGCACTAAAAGATAAAAACAACTAGGGTTGCATAATTAAGCTTGAAGATCTGATTTCAAGGAAATTCCTCCGTCAATCATCAAGAATCATCCTTCTAAGGTATGCTTAGTGTTCATCCACAAATTTCTTTCATCCGCGGAGTTCAAGAATCAATCTTTAAAATACAAAAGCTTGGTTGATTATGGTGATATGATCATACCCATATTGATGCTTGTTTGTTTTGCTACATAATAGTATGCGTGAGTTGATTTATGGATCCCTTTCATCCATAAAACTCAAAAAGCCTCTTTTTCATTATAAAGTATGATTTCTATATTGTTGGGTGTTGATGATCATGTTGCTAATATTGGGTGATTCCCAAGATGGAATCTTTATATGTTTTTTTTTGAATTTCATGATATCATACGAGTTGGAAACATATAAATTTGGTTGTTCATAATGTATAATTTGATGATTTCACCTATTCTTAAGATGTGCATGTAAGGTGTTTGATAAAGTGCCTAAGAAACTAGAAATGATGCAATATAGCTAAATTATGACTATGTGAAGGATTCATGATATGTCCTTACGTTCCAATGACTTCTATGTTGATAATGTGCCTTGTAAATGTTGTTGGAATACTCATGAACTATTCTTATGAGATTATGCTATGTTTACTTGCAAATCCTACTTATGAACAAGATGTATGATAACCATGCAATCCACATGAACTTCCATGCTATTGGTATGTGTTGCCAATATGATTATGCAATGAACATGATATTAAGATTGTGCAAGTACTTCCATGTGATATGAAATCCTTTCCATGCAATACATTGTTGATAACCATGCTTAGTATGAGATCCCTACTTATGATATTATAAATTATGGAATCTACTCTTACGATCAAGTCAGTCATGTGTGTCAGTTTTATTCCATCGAGTCCTGGGGGTACTTATACCCGGAAACTATAGCTGTGTGCCTAGAGCCATGTCATGTTTCACGATATCCGAACTCAAGCTATGATTCCATAGACTTTATTCAGTCATATAACTCAGGAAAACCTCATGATCTTAGTCTTTCTCCAGTCAATGGAATTCAGTAAGATTAAGTCATGCACAGTTAGTTATTCATGTCCAGACCCTCCAGATGGGAGTAGAGGTTAGCACCGAGTGAACCCAAGGATGGGAACTCACCCTCCAGTTCAGGCTGTGATTCTTAGTAGTCATCCTTGTGTTCCAGAACTACATAGCCAGAGTAGGTTGAGACATCTTAACCCGTCAGATTAGGGTTGATGAGGTGGCTTAACCCGTCAGTTTAGGGTTCCCAATGTTCTCATTGAGTACTAGCCAGATAAGGGTCACTCACAGGCTGTCCTTACCCGTGGCATGATATTGACACCCCTCTAGTCAGGGTAGAGATTGGACCCCAGCCTAGCCATAACGACATACATGGGGCATGTCGGTTAAACACTACTTCCCACAGTTTCAAGTTCAGTCTCAGTAAAAGAACTCAGGGAGTTCTTCATATTTCAGTATATGCAGGACTATCAAATATAGTCGTCTATGTTATCAGTTTCAGTATCAGTCATGACAGTTATCAGTAAACCATGTATTAGCTTACAGGTCATACTATCACGTATTCACGGTCCCAGTTTCTTTATATGCGTGTTTCCACTCCCACGTTCATATTAGTCAGTCAGTGTTGTTCATGTATGAAACCCTTTATGTTCAGCCTACCTTCCTCGTATACTCAGTACTCCAGTTGTACTGACGTATTTGCGCTATGGTTCTTTCTTTTCATGTTACACCATAGGTTCTGAGACACGAGCTCCAGCCCAGCAGTAGTGGTACCATTCCAGTCGCAGAGACACAGTGAGTCCTCATTGATTCGAGGAAAATATGATTTGATATATTTATTTATTTCTTCAGTTCAGTTTTACAAAGTTAGTTGGAGACATATTCCTTCAACTCCTTATTCAGATAGTTTAGAGGCTTTTAGATTTATGTTCAGATTTACGTGCAGATTGAGTTGTTTTGGGTATTTTCACCCACATGATTTTATTCAGTTGAACCTTATGGCCTTATAGTTCTATGTATTCTACATTATTATATCATGATTTACAGTATAGAGGTACATATATCACTCATGGGTTAGCTTGTGGTCCCTCGGGTTCTTGAGCATCGTGTACCATTCTGGTTCAGCGAATCGAGGTGTTACAAACTTGGTATCAGAGCGTAAGATTCAATAGAGTCCTAGGAAGTCTGAAAGCCGCATCTAGTAGAGTCTTATACATGGGTGTGTTGCGCGCCACATTTATGTGTGGGAGGATATAAGATGCTTTAGGAACAGTCCTCTTTCATCATTATTCATGTAATGCTAGTGAGCATAATCACAAGTTAAACTCTCAGTCTAATCCATTCTTCTCGTATTCCAAACCATGGCCCCAAACAGAAGAAACCAGACAACTCCTCAGCCCGAAGATCCTTTGGCTGAACATGTTTCCCATGCGGAGTTTAGAGATGCATTTACCACACTTGCTCAGTCCATGGCTGCACAGACTGAACGGCCACCACTCCCAACGCAACTAGGTTTTGGGACTTCACCCGGATTAACCCTCTATCTTTCCATGGGTCTAAGTCTGATGATGACCCTCAGGAGTTCATTGACCAAGTCCAGAAGGTCATTGACATCATGGGTGTTACTTATATTGAGAGTGCTGAGTTTGCCGCCTACCAGTTATAGGATATTGCTCATGATTGGTACAAACAGTGGAATTCTGAGAGGTTAGATGATACAGACCCTATCGAGTGGGAGGAATTTGTCACAGCCTTCTTATACAGATTCTTTCCCCAAGAGCTGAGGGAAGCAAAAGTTCTTAAGTTTATCAACCTCAGGTAGGGGAATATGACGGTTAGCGAGTATTCTCTCAGATTCACTCAGCTATCCAGGTATGCTCCTCATGTGGTTGCAGACAATAAAGCTAAGCTGATCAAGTTCATGTCAGGGTTCAACGATAGCGTGGTAAATGAGTGTAGGTCTGCGATATTGATTGGTGATATGACCTTAGCCAGACTCATGACCCATGCCCAGCAAGTAGAAGAGCAGAACTTTAAGACTAGGGAGAGGCAGAACAAGAGAGCAAGGTCAGGTAATTTTAACTTTGCTCATCCCAAGTCAGATGGCGGAAACCGTTCACAGTTTCGCTCCAAGTCAACCATTCCAGCTCCTTTCTCTGCCAGCGCTTCAGTGCCGAAGTTCAGAGACGATAATAGAAGTGAGGTATGTGGCGTACAACCCATGGCAGACCTTAAGGAGTGCGTCACACACCTTATGGCAGACATTTAAGTATGCCTCGCACTCCCAATCGCACACATTTGATTGGGCGGGGCATTGCCCATCGCACACCCGTACCGCCTCTCACAAAAATGGGAATAACTCTTCGCTCAGGTATCTCATTTTTGAGAAATTAGTATCGTTGGAAAGATAATTCAATTATCTACAATTTGATAGGTCTTGTGATGAAAAATTCCATGTATATTAATAGATATGCACGTTTGAAGTTGACCCTTATAGAATCGAATGTCAAACTTTGGATGAATCAATTGGTCTTAGCTCAACCTTGTTCTAGGTCATTGATATAAATATTTTCTACCTATAAACTACTCCATAGACTTGGATAATGATCATGTAACTTGTATTCACGTGAGAATCAGTTGTATTAGAGCTTAGACGCGCATGAACGATGGTTAGAATTCTAGTACGAAAATATGGGGTATTGCATTATCTCCCCCTTAGGAACATTTGTCCTCGAATGTGTATAATTAACCTGAAACACAAAGGAATATTAGTCTTAAAGCTATCATGTGTAACTGATAGAACTGAATCACTGGATCTCAAGAATAATGAGCAACTGAACTGGTCTGGAAGTGCATGAATCCTCAAGAAAAATAACTATATGGCTAAGATAGAAACAAGAGTGTCAACTTATGAGTAACCATTACTTTGCACTGTATCTGATCTCATGAGAAAGGATGAGAGGTTTATGACATGAAAACTCAGGGTATTACAACATCCCTCTCTTGGGATCGTCGTCCCGGAATGATAATAATTTGATGAAAATACTAGGAAGAGACTTTGATACTACACAGGATACTTACAAACTGAATCATGACTTAATATCTAAAACTGAAACTGATGCATGAAATGAGATGATTTCATAATTTAATTGGACACAAACACATTACCTCTTGGAATGTACATACGTATAAGACTGCGGATAGTAAGACTAGCTAGAAAATTAAGAATCTATAGGAGCTTATCTCATTGCTTGCTAAACTAGATTACAGGCTATATGGACTGGATCATATTGACTACCCATACTCAAATGGAGTATTTCTTTAGCACTTTTCTACGAAATTCTATTAACTTTAGGGAGCAAAGAATTTTGGGCATGCTCTGAACAAGACATTTGACTAAGGAATTACAACATTGATATAACTCTATAGCATGGAATATAATTATATAACTCATAAACTAGGATATGATTGCTAGGCCATAGGCAACACAGGTTGTTACATTCAAGCTTAGCATCACTTCTCAAATTCTCTCTCAACTATACTATTCCCCTTAAATACCATACTCATTTGGTTCAACTTATAATTCTCATATTGGCACTGCGAAATCTTTCTAGTAAGGTCTAAACTAAACTAAGTTCTCTCACCATGATCAAGCCTAACACTAAATCAGAAGATACAACATGCCAAACCACAATACTAGTCTAAACGACAAGGTTCAATATTCTATATCTTCTTAGAGCTCACACCCTAAGCGTAACATGCCTTACCACTTCAATGACTAATTTAAAACTCTTGATATGGATTCACTAGTGCATATTGCATTCATTATCTTACACCCAACATGACATTCAAGCCTATCACTAAAAATCACATATAACTTTAAGGCAAATACCCTTAAAGGCATACTTCACATATTCTCTAAACCTTTATCAACCAAGATTTTCTTGCACTATTCTAAAAAACATACACATAATTTCTATCTAACCATGACATGTATCAAAGACTTGGACTCAATCTTACTTCACACTTTAGCCTTAGATAGAAAAGCATAAATAATCTTTCTTAATAAGGGTCATCAACTCTCTCACATCTAAACCATTACTTATCCACTATCATCACCACTATCTTAACATAGGAAGAGGTCACTGAAGGGCAAACACATATGAACTAGAAGCACGAAAACTACAATACATAACATTAGCACTTATCTTTTTCCTGAGGAATAAAATATCAAAGGCATAGATTCATTAAAGAAATCTAAGATGAGGACATGCATGATATAATGCGAACTTCACTAGTATCATAAGTCTAAAAACTGGTCATACTCTGAAACATGAGTTTATACTTATCATGAGCTATTCAACATAAGACTGGATTTCATAGATTCATAAGAGAAAACTCGAATCATAGAGTAAAGGTGTTACATGCTTGCTAGAAGCTGAGAATGGACTTGACCACACATGATAGGTATAAGCATAGGCCTGTGGCATGGATTTATCAAGCAAGTGATAGATTTGGTGTTGAAATGACTGAAATCCAAGGAATAGTGTAGAGTAAAAAAAGGGTCACTATCTCATCATAACTCATTATTGACATGTATGATAATCTAATTCTCAAAACTTGGTTTGGATCTTCACTAACCTTCTACCCTTTAGGTCAAAGCTGGTATTCTAAGCATGATGGTCTGCTCCATCTCCTAGAGATTAAGCCATAATGTCATCATTATAATACCTATACATAAATGCTAAACGCACAAGAATAAACTAATTTTGATCTTACCGACTTTATTCTTAAACAACCCATCCATATGTCATCCTTAACTTTCTAGCTTCAATAATCATCATCAAAGACTTACACTCTCATTTGCAACCATACCTATATATCAAATAACATAATCATAGACTACCAAGATCACACTTCTATACTTATATTTTCCCCAAATCATGAGAATAATAATCATACTTAAAAGGCTCAACATTTCCAATCATAACTCCTTAACTTAGCTATCAAGAACATCATAAATTATCTAACTAGCATTTCTCCACCTAGCAACTCAACGTTACTACTAACCACACAATATGCAACAATCCTCGAAAAATAATGCAGCCTCATAGCACCTTGGGCACACCTCTACATCATACTTAATTATGAACATATGATCTTACACTCTTGCATAAACTGTTCATGCCTACTAGATCACCTCTATATAACTAGTATCAACAACCGAACCATCAACTGTTCAAACTTAATAACTAGAGCTAAACATGATTTACAACCCAATCTCACACACAATTCTCACTTCAAAACTATAGAACATAGCATTAAGAAAAACTAGTACACAATGACAATCGATCATAATCATATGACCTATCTTATTCATAATCTGTTAACAGCCCCCTTCTTCACATCATTACTATTTACCCATCTTCACACCTAAATTACTTTCATAACTCTATAAATTTCAACTAAACTTTCTCTTGCAATCTCTTGCAATTTTAGGAAGCCTAAATTAACAATACTCAACCACCAAGTACTTTCATCAAAACCTATACTTTCCTAGCACAACAAATACCATCAATGACTCTTTTCATACTTCAAGCAAACAACAATCCACCTTAACTAATAATCTTCTTCTATAACTTCACTAAACTAACAAACAAGGGTATATCACTTCATTACTAATTCAATTATAAGCAAACATTCAGCTATACATATTCAATAAATCGCCCTTACCACCATTCTTGCCACTACACTACTAAACCCACAAGTTCAACTAACACAAGAATTTCAACTAAACGTTACTACTTCTGTAACTACACAGAAACCCACACTTTCAACTAACACCAGAACAACAAGATAAACAACAAGTTGTTAGTGAATCGAAAGAAGCCTCACACAGTTTCACTAGACTTTGGTTTTGTGTTTTGATTAAGAAAATTATATGAATAACAAAGCAACTATGCTAGTGAATCAAAATAGGCCTCACACAGCTTCACTAGACTTTGGTTTATATTTTTGAACATGAAAATAAGATAAATAACAAAGCAAATATGCTAGTGAATCGAAATAGGACCCACACGGCTTCACTAGACTTTGATTTTTCACAAACATAATGATAACAAGATTACATAATACAAGAGATAGAAACTTGACACACAATATTCAAAGATGTAAGAATACACCTTACTCTGTCTTAATTAAATAACTAATAAGAAAGAGGGCATAACTTAAATTTGAAGGACTTATACCACACTAGAAGGCTCCTCTCAAGCCACTTTATGAAAATTTTGCTAGCAAATATAAGAAAATTACCTGGGGAGGAAATTGGAACTTGCCGAACATGTTACCTCAAGAACAGTACATAGCTAGAGAAGTATAGATTATCAGTATGGATTCTGAGGAGAAATTTGAAAGCATATCTGACTCGGGCTTAGTGTATGATTTCTACAGGCCTGATAAAGCACATCAATTTTCAGAACTCAAAACTACTAATAGGATACTTTTGTAGCTCTCTTACAATTCCATAACTATCTATGGAGAATTAAGCTCAACTATTCTGATACATTAGAAATAAGACAGAAATGGCCTGATGAGAGTAAGATGAGAATCTGTATAAGTTTCTTGGAGAACCTTTCTATAGCACGATATAAGAGTTGAAAGAATAGAGACATTTCCTAAATACCCTGTACCCTCTCGAAGAAAAGTACAGACGTCTCTATACCGTTCTGCAAGACTCTACTAGACACGACTTCATAGACACCCTAGGACACTTGAACTTTATGCTCTGATACCAAGTTTGTAATGCCCCGAAATTGGGTCCCGAGATGTCACACGGTGCTTAGGATCATAAGTGACCCCAAGCTAACCCTTCTGCTGGCATAACTCATAAGTAACTAAATAAAAAGTATAAATCTATAAAAATATGTGGAAAATAACTCTTTTCTGAATATGATAGATACAAAACTGAATTTATAAGATTACAACTCTGCTTTTTACAACCAAAACTGAAACAGAATACAACAACTTCTACTGACTATCTATGAAGCCTCTACTAGTACTGACTATAGGTAGCTGGGTCATGACTCCCGATTAACCAAACTCAATATAGATGGATAAAGAAAATACAACACTTCTCAAACTGTATAACTAACTCAAGCCCTTGAATCAAAAGGACTCATCACCTGCTGACTGGATACCACAAACTGACTGGATCTAAAGGTGCATACTATACCTTGTACCTACATTCTGAGAAAATGTATCCCACATACGAATATGTGGGTCAGTACCATGGAAACATATAGAGCATATGGGGGTGAAATACATATATAACATAAGATCTTAATATCATCACAGTTTATAAAATTATGCATGCTGATATAAATGACTCACTTAGCTCAAATAAAATCATCATAATGATAAAAGAGTAAGATATATTAGGTAAAACATGTGAGTCATCATAATAAGTTCTCAATTCACTTTCACCTCATTTTCAAATCATCAAAGCACTCAAATCTCATAACAATTCTCTTTAGAATATATCCTTTCAATCTTTCGAAAACAACAACTTTCTCAAACTCAGTCTTTCAAGTGAATATATTTTTATCTTAGATAGAAGAATACACACACACATTGGGAGTCCCTTACAATCGACATAAACCATGTAAGCTACATGGAGTCCAATGTTCTACCCATGTTAGGGAGAGTCACCCTATTCCTTTCCATCGGAGTAGGACCTTAAATCATCAATCCAAATACTAGTGATCACTATATAAATAAGCCTCAGGCTCATATCCTATGAGGGCACACAGTTCTAGAGAAGTACCAAAATAGCTATACCTCCCGCTTGATTCTAAAGACTACTCCCAGACTTACTCAGATCTTTTTAAAAGAAAATCCACTAATAAATAGTTCAGAAATTCACAACGGGAGCCATCTTGATACCCTTTTTATAATAATCAATAAAAGTGAATTTCTTTTCTCATCTCAGGTTCAAAAACACCCTTTTCTATGATCGAAAGGTCAAAGCTTCTTCATCATCTTAAATCATTCAAAAACAAGGTATTTATAACACATGATTTCTCCAAAACAACAATCTCAAATAGAGCTCAAAACTCATGTCTCAATATCATATTAAAACTTATCAAGATTTAAGCTTTACATCATAAACATATATAAATCCCTTTAAAATTTGGAAAATTCAGTTATAAGGCACAAAATATCATCATTCTCATATAATTCCGCTTCTAAAATATTAACAATATCATAATCTCATGGTAATCAATATAGGATATAAGTTCATGCTTTAAAATCATAGTAAAACATATGAAATCCATATCTTCTTAAAAGAAAGTATTTTTGAGCACAAGAACGAAAGGGTGTTCTTGTTGAAAAACTCCAAATACCTTGAAACTAAAGCTTTGGATGAACTCTTAACCTTGGGACTCTATTTGTGAAAATAATAGGTACTTCTTTTAGCCCTCGGAATGGGGATTCCAAACCTCAAAGAATTATTGAAAACATATGGTTGAGTCTTGAGATATTTGAATTTTTAGGTTGAAACCCTAATGAATATTCTTGGTGATTTTGAGAGAGAGTAAACTTATTTTGATGTTATGGGAGTTTAATCCAGTGTTATAGACATATTTAGGGGTGTTTTTGGCACTTGGAAGTGAGGTATGCGGCGCACAGCCCATGGCATACCTTAAGTTTTGCATCGTACACCTTATGACAAACATTTAAGTATTCTTCGAACTCCCAATTGCATGCATTTGATTGGGTGGCGCTTTGCCTATCGCACACCCTTACTGCATCTCACAAAAATGGGCATAACTCTTTGCTCGGGTATCGGATTTTTGCAAAATTTGTATTATTGGAAATATAATTTAATTATCTATAATTTGATAGGTCTTGTGATGAAAAATTTCATGTATATTAATATATATTCATGTTTGAAGTTCACCCTTGTAGAATCAAATGTCAAACTTTGGATGAATCTATTGGTTGCTATAAATATTTTCCACCTCTAAACTACTCCATAGACTAAGATAATGATCATCAAACTTGTATTCACTTGAGAATCACTTGTATTAAAGCTTAGACGCGTAGGAATGACGGTTAGAATTCTAGCACGAAAATACAGGGTATTACAATGATGGCATTGATAATATAAGTTTGGTTCAAGCCCAATGATTGATGATGTTGATGATATTGATGATGTTAATGATATTGATTATAATGTTTATCTGTTATATATATATATATATATATATATATATAAACATCTACTGGTTCGAGTCTAATTATTGATTATAATATTAGTGATGATATAGTAGTTAAGATATTGTGGATTCACCTCACATTTATTCATGCATGTGCATTACCTATCATAGTATGAGCTTTTATCTATTAGCCATACGGGGGTTTCATAGGTATAGGTATGTGTGCTACTTGTAGTATATTGCATGAAGCTTTTATCTATCAGCCTTATGGGGGTTTACATAGGTAAGGGCTCGAACTGTTTTGTGCTTTGTGGTTGATTGAACCTTATGAGCCTATGGCAGTGGGGATTTATAAAAGGCTCAATTAGGTATTGTATGTACGGGTTGTCCGGTTACTTATGTTGTTATTGTTACCTTGGATTGTGACTTTCATTGCTATTATGGTTAGTCTGGAATAGGTTGATTATTGAGTTGGTATTGCGATTTGAGGTACGATTCTTGCCTTTTTACTTTGTGATTATATTTTAATGCATGATTATACATTAGTTAGGTATTATGGTTTTATACCCTGATATTCTGATTCTTTTCTTTACTATCTTTTTATTTCAATCGTTAGCTCTGTTAGACATATGGATTAGAGACCCTAATGATATTAGCACTAGCTTCTACTATGATTATGAGGCCTGAAGATGCTAGTATAATGACTTAGGTTGTACCATAAGTTGTTTTGGTTTTATATATATACATATATATATATATATATATATGTATCTATATATAAGTAGGTATGGTATTATTGTATATCCCTTTCTATTCTCTCTATTTTTAAGCCTTCTAATGTGATTCTAGCATTTGGTGGAAGTACACTACGTGAAGATACACGATGAGAAATGTGTCATATACTGTGGTCCAATAAAGAATGTACTGTTGTCTCATGTGATTGATTAAGGAATTCCTAATGTAGTGAGCAAAACAATAGATGCATTTCCTGAGTTGCAATTTTATCAAAACTGTTATTGTATGTAGACATGAGAATCCATGTAATTGAACTTTTGACATGATTATATGTTTTTGTACAGACACACAATATGTCTCATATGACCGTTCATTATTGAATACACAAATTGAGTTGAAGGGATGAATTGTATTTGTGTTTATACGGAAATATAAATTAGTATTTGACTAAAATTTTAGCAAATAATAGATTATAAATTGAAGAAAATTTGGTATATTTTCTCACTGATATCGTTTGTGATGTTATGAGTGTGTTTTTCAATAAGGACTCATATTTGTTTGTTAGTGTTATACTTTTAAATTTTCCAGCAATACCATTTGTGTAATTCCATTTATGTACCATGTTTGTCATACAATTAAATAAATTATAACACGTAACATCTTGAGTCATATTTTACATCAATCCGCATTTGTGTTGAATCTTCAAACCAAGTTAGTTAACCTAAAGATCAATTCAAAATTAGATCAGAGCTCGTTCTAGACTTAGGAAAAATTCAAGAGGTGATCAAAATCCAAGGTTACACCTAGGGCAATTCTATGTAGGTCAGTGATATGGCCACAAAGCCTCATTAAGGCCCAAACTTCAGCAAGAATATTAAAATTCTTTAACTCAAGGGTTTTTTCATCATATAACTTTTCGATACTCAATACACATGATTGAAAACCTCTTCATATAGAGTAAAACAGTTAATATTATGCATTTCACGATCCTCCTTTCCCATTCAAAACTACTAGGGTTTCAAGAAAAGTACACTTAATTCTCAAAAAGAGGAATCTCTCAAGATTTTCTCTTCAATTCTAGTATTCTCTATGACTAAGGTATACCACTACTCTTCATGTGTGGGAAAACCTAGTCTTCCCTATGAATTTTGGTATCTTTTGCAAGAAAAGTTAGGGCTATATTAGATCCCTAAATTATGATCCTATTCATTCTTTATGAAGTTTGAAGCACTCTCCATGAAATTCCTTGATTTCTAGAATATTCCTTACATCATGATTTTTTACAAGCTTACTTTATAAATGTTAAACATTAGTGAAAAATATATTTTTTAATCTTGAAAACATAAGCTTTGTGATTTTCTTATGATTTCACTGTATGGTCACCAACAAGAAAAAAGATTATTTTGAATTATACAATTATGAACATATAGTATATTTTGGGAGGACTATTATTACTCAAGAAAATAAGTTCAAATAAGAGAGAATATGATAGAATTATGTCGTTGGCTCGATCTACCTTTTATTAAGCCCCTAGTAAGGCCTTAAAATGTACCCACAAAAAATAAAACACCTTATTCCCTTGCAAGTAATTCATACTTGTTAAGGAAACATTGTATGGGTGTTGAACCAGAATGTAAAGTGATTTCATAAGATTTTTTAATGACCCACTAGGTCCTTTTCTTTATTTCATATGTTTTCTCCGATTAGAGCTTTCTTATAGCTACTCCTAGGCTATTTATGCCTTGTTGGGACCTATAGTTCTTTTCTCAAGCAGTTCATTTTTGTTTTATTCCAATTTTCCAATTTTGGAGCTTTTGAAGTACTAAAATTTGACTTTGGTAAAAATTTCTTGTTATTGGCCTTAGATGAGGATTTTAATAGTTTTGTTATCTCTAGAATGTGGATATTGGGATAGGAATACTTTTTCTTTAGGTACCAAGGCTTTTTGATTTATTTTGGGTTATTTACTAGTTTTTAGTTAAAATAAAAGGTTAGGTTTGGGATCGATTGCTCCGTTAGGAATTTCATAAATTTCGCTTAGTCTGAAGTATTGTTTCTAATTTGGTATCATATCTCATTTACATTTACGGTGTTTTGAATGAATCTAAAGGACTCATTCAAAGTCATTTCTAACTTAGCATTTTATTGGTTCTTAGCAGCTGGTGCAAGGAACAATTGCCCTTTGCATTCACAAAGGAATGACTCATTCTTCAAGGATCAAGTTCTTGAGCATTGCATTTGCGATCCTATCTTTGCATTGGGGAAGCAAGCCGCTTTGGTTGGCTCAACTTTGTTCTCCACAATTATAAAGAATCATCCCTAATTGAAAAGGGTTATTTTGGGCCCAAATCACAATCAAGAAGGACCTCTGGCAGCCATTATATATACTTCCAACAGTGTTTTTCTGCCATTATTTATCGAAACCACCATCATTGTAGGACCTTGTAAGATTAATTATGGGAAATTAGTCAATTACGCTCAGGTATGAAAATTTTACCCGTTTTGACCATTTTCCATGATTTGTTTCATCAAATCCTATCATATTTTGTGTAAGTTTTTGGTCTTGATTTTTGAAAATTTTGGGGATATTTGAGCTTTGATTTGAGCTATATTCATGCTTAATTTTTAGTATGTGGTTATAATCCCACAAGGAACCTCATGGAGGGTTTAACTTTTGAATC
Source organism: Capsicum baccatum var. pendulum (assembly GCA_030864225.1). NCBI lineage: Eukaryota > Viridiplantae > Streptophyta > Magnoliopsida > Solanales > Solanaceae > Capsicum > Capsicum baccatum. The sequence continues at coordinate 168,350,273 of CM061557.1, read as the reverse complement.
CCATAAGCGGGTCCTATGGAACAATATTTGACTTGTTTCTTTTTGGTGTATAAATTGAGAATGGTGTCTTCTTTTACTTGTGTTGATGTGTAGATTGTGAATGTGATATGATATGAGATTCAAAATTATATATATTTAGTCATTATTTACCTTATTTAGCATTTTTATTTGTATGTTTTAAGCACTGATTTACTAGATTAAGCTTAATGTTATATTTTGATGTGTAGGATTAAAATAATATAAAGATAAAAAGATTTGGAGTTAGAACGAATTAAAAAAGAAAGATTATGGAAAGACATCAAACAGACAACTTAATGGATTGAATTTAGTAAAATAATGAAATTTGACTCCTAAATGAATTGAAAGTTCACCGGTCAAAATAGAATGCCACCGCATTTGTAGTGTTGCACGATGGAGGATTGTTCAGGAATTAGATTTTTTAGTCCATTTTTTACTTAATTATTTTATTTGAGGCTTTGTTTCTGCACCAATAAATATTCTGTAAAATCAGTTCTTACAAAAAAATTTGACCTAGGGAGAGCAAGGAGCCACTGTGGAGGCAGGAGAAAACTAGTTGAATTTTTTTTTATCCTTTATCTATTTATTTATTTATTTATTTTTATGTTCTTCTTTTGATGCTTGGTTGTAATTTCTCCATGTCTATGTGGAGTTAACTTCTCTTTTTAGGATTATGATAGCTAATTAAATATTTTTTAGTAACTCTTGATTTTATTTAATTGATTATCAAAATAGTTTTTCTTATATTTGTGCTTCTTCTTTAATAATTTGTGACTATTAAATAAATCTATAATCTCATAGTGCACTGGCAAAGAAAACTGAGGGATTAAACGAAGAATATAGGGAGTTAGATCATTTATTTAGTAATCAAAAAATGGATTTGTGGCTATGAAAGGAATATACCTAGATTTCCATACTCGGTTATAAAATGGGAAGATAAAGTTAATGTGTTTGAATTAGATTCTCATATTCTCACTCAACAATGTAGTTGTGAGGCTAGTTTGAAGATGAATAAAGGATGGACATTCATAAGTAATAAAATTAACCCTATAAATCAACAACTACATAAACAACCAAGTTAAAGAAATTGATTGCTCAACATAATTGTTAGTGAGTCCCTATTATTAAATCAAGTAATTCATTAGTTGCATGAAATCTACTCTTCTCTTGGTTAATTGTTCAATAGTTATTCTATTTTAATTTTTAGTTTAGTTAATCTATGAATTTATCTTTGGGATATCATTTGAATAAACAATTACAATTAACAACAACAACAACAAACCCAGTATATTCCCACAAAGTGGGTTCTGGGGAGGGTAAAATGTACACAATCCATACAGCTACCTCCAAAGAAGTAGAGAAGTTGTTTCCGATAGATCCCCGACTCAAGATAAAGAATAGTAAATAAGGTCGTAATGAAACATGAAACAAGATGAATAGCATAACAGTAATAAGAAATAATAAATGATAACAATAGAAATAAGAGAAATAAGAATTAATAAATAAGAAATAAGAAATAAGACACCGAGACAGTAGTACTATACACTCATAGACAAAATATACCTACCACACCTAAACTCTCCTAATTAGATGCTCCTACCTATGGACATAGTCCTAGAATTACTAACCCGACTACACAAAAGCTCTCCTAACTACTAGTTATGACTCACCCACATACACTAGCCTTGTACCCTTATCCACGACCTCCATACATTCCTATCTAGGGTCATGTCCTCAGTAAGCTGTAACTGTTCTATGTCATGTCTAATCACCTCCCTCCAATATTTTTTTGGCCTACCTTTACACCTATTGAAACCATCCAAAGCTAGCCTTTCACACCTACGAACTGGGGTATCCGTGCCCCTTCTCATCACATACCCAAACCATCTTAGCCTCACTTTCCACATCTTGGACTCCACCGAATCCACTCTCACCATCTCTCGGATAATCTCATTCCTAACTTTATCCCCTCTAGTAATTCCACGCATCCTACAAAACATTCTTATTTTTACTACCTTTAATTTTTGAATGTGGGAGTTCTTGACTGGCCAACACTTCGCTCCATACAGCATAACCGGGAAGACTGCCACTCTATAGAATTTTCCTTTAAGATTAGGGGGCACCTTCTTATCACACAAAACTCCTGAGGAGAGCCTTCACTTCATCTAACCTACCACAATACATTTAGAGACATCCTCGTCAATCTCTCCATTCCTCTGAATCGTAGACCTAAGATACTTAAGACTATCCCTCTTACAAACAACCTAGGAATCTAACCTCACTATCACCAACTCATCATGCCTAAGTCATTAAACTTGCATTCCATATACTTCGTCTTGGACCTACTCAACCTGAACCTTTTTGATTCAAGGGTTTGCCTCCTAACCTTCAATTTATCATTCACACCCTCCGCATATCATCAATCAAAACTATATCATCCTCAAATAACATACACCACGGCACCTCATTTGTAATACCTCGCATCAATACATCCAACATGATACAAGCATAAATAACACAAGGATTACAAGGTCTTATCAAAGGTTCATTCTTCATATTGTCAAAGGTTCAAGCCTCAGATTTGCAAGTTCTTAAAGACCTTTTAGAACTATTACAAAGCCTTGTTCAAGTTAATAATTGGAGAAAGGGTCCTTACACTCTAAGGCCACCTACACTTAGGATCATGAAGGACAATATTATCTTTTGATGACTCTCTTTTACACTCCAAAAGAGCACCCTTCATTAAGGGTATTTTATTATTTGTTTGTAATAAGTATAAATAGACCATTTAGCTTCTATTTTCATTAGACTTTGATGAATTGATTGAGTAGTACTCTTAGTGTAGTTTTCTCTTAGATTAGTTATAGGTCTTGGGAAAGACATTAGAATCAAGGTCAATTTTGTATGTCATTTTAGCAAAGAAAGGTGGTGCTTAAGGACTTGATCCCTTTGGTCTACCTAAGAGTGAGGTTTAATCCAATATTGGTGAGGTGTGTTTGAAGGTTTGATACACCTTGTAGTGCTAATAATTGGGTTGGTAAGGGTCTCATTACCTATTCTTTACATTTATTGAATTTTTCTTCTTCTCTTTGTTGAATCCAAAGTGTGTTTATGTCCTCTACTTTATCTTCTTTCTTTTAACTTAGTTTGTGTTGTTGTCATCTCAGTTTCCAAGTGTTTAGTTGCTGGTTTTTCAGTTCTTTAGGATAGTTCTTGTATCATTTGGTATCATAGCCATGTATTAGAGTTGTTCCCACAACTCTAAGTCTTGGATCGAAGAAAATATTCACAAAAAAAGTGTCTAGAGTCAAAAAATCCACAAAAAGAGTCAAAAATCCAAAAAAACTCAAAAAAGTGTTGAATGTTGCGTGTTTGGTAGTAGATCCGAATTTCACAACTTAGATATACTAAATTTTAGCTTGTTTTGATAGTTTCTAGTGTTAGATTGTTTTTCTCTTGCACTTTAAGTGTCTAGATCTAACTTTGAAACAAGATTTGGTTGTGTTTGAGCTAGATCCACCATTATTGTGGAATTTTTGAAGCTTTTATGAAGTTGGTAACGTGTGAACTTGAGGTATTGTTGACATGTGTGGCTGATTTGTTGATATTTGAGCTTGTCTTGGCAAAGGGAATCTAGATCTAATAGAAAAATTGAATTTAGGGTTCATTTGCCTAGTGGACAAACCTTGGTCAACTCTTGAATATTCATATTGTTCTTCATCATCTTCAAATCTTGTTGAAGAAGAATATTAAAAGTCCTAGTTTGATCCACAAAAAGAAAGAAAGAGAAGGTGAAAGTTTTTTCTACAAAGAATATTCCCTAGCATATTCACAATCTTCCAAAAGAAGAGGGGACAAAGGTAACATCAAAGTACAATTGAAAGTACAAGGGGGGACCAATTGTTTTCAAATCCATTTGAAATTTAGAAAGGGCTCCAAAACCTCTATTTCCCCGTAGTTTTGTTCATACACCTTCCTAATTCAAGTATGGCCGAGACAAGAAGATTGATAAATTGAAAAATTTTACAAAGTGATGTCCAATCATAAGCTGCCATGTCATCACTTTGGTGACCAACCAAATTGAGTTAAAATTTAGATTTCCTAGTTTCTAATTGCTGTTTCTAGTTTCAATTTTGTTGGTTCTATCACTAATTAGCAAACTAGTAAGTATCTACTACGTTGGTAATTAGTCTAGAGTCCGTTTTGTTTAGTGTCTTTAATTTTTGTGTGCTTTTCTCATTTTTAATTCGTAGTATCTTGTTAGTTCAAGTCCGAAAGATATTTTTGTTTGAGTCATGTCAAACAAAAATCAATTTTGGACCAAAGTAGAATCATCCCTCATTCACTTGCCAAATATTTTCCAAGATATCAATACTTGAAAGACCAACTATAGGTAAAGCCTAGGCTAAGAGGGTAAGGCCTTATTGAACTAACATGTTTGTTCATTTTGTAGGTTTTATTTCTTGAGTTTCATAGGTAAATTATTTATGAAATTTGTGGGATAAAGTACTCCTTTACTTGGGAATGCTTCTTTGGAAGTCTTGTTGGCTTAGTTTGATGCATTTTCCCATGACTTGAAGGGTGGGTTTGGCATTATAAAGGGTGACTTGAGATCCATGAAAGGTGATTTGGGATCCATGAGGGGTGACATTATTAGAATTAGAGCGGGGGTTGATAGACTAAGTCCACCAAAACCTTCACAAAATTCAAACCACCAAGTCCCAAATCCACTTGACCAAAGACCCTACACTCCACAAAATACCATGCCACAAATCCAAACCCATCATCAACCAAATCCAATGCCTCCACTCTAAAAGGTAGAATTCAAGGAGAATGAGGTCAAGCCTCAATATGGAGAGAAACTTAGTGGTGAGATACAAGAAGAATGTGAAGAGAAGAGGGAGGGTGAAAGGAAAACCATGGGTAGTAAAGTTGAAAGGGGAAAAAAATGCTTGATTGTGGATCTTGTCCACAAAGAATTCTTGTACTTACTAACTCGAATGCTAGCACTTTGACTAGCATTGATTCTGTTATGTGCAGGTACAAAATTATATGATTCCAAAGAAAAATGCAAGTGAAGTCCCTCCAAAACATGTTGGTGTTCTAAGTGCACTCTTGGACGAGAGTACAAGGCACATGAGCTTCCCTAGTACAAACCAAAGTCACTATGGTACATTCTACACTCCCTTATGTTTAAAATATTGTGATGTGGATATTCGTAGCCAAGGTTATGTCATTTCAGGTTTACTTAGTGTAGAAAAGCATAAATCTCTACTTGGGAGTTCTCTTGTTGCGTATATGCTCAATGTACTCATAAGAATAGCTCACTACTTGAACAAGTGAATGGCATGATTTAAAATCCTCAAGTTGGTGTTCATACTTGTAATGTTGATCATGATATTGGGTATGCTTCATTGAACTTGTGTGATGAAAGCCGTGATATTAGCCTAGTTCATAGTGATCATATGTATGGCAAAGTTGCGAGTAATGCCTTGGTAGATTATGATTTTGATCATCTAGCATAAGGGATGTGTAATCTCGGTTTATACCCTTGGCTACATCATCCATTTGATCCCGGCACACTAGTGGGGTGGAGAAGGGATTGTAGCGGTTTGTGCTTGTTTTCCTTTGATGTTTACTTTGACCCTATCCTTTGAGATGCATATACTAAGTACTTCATGAACAAAAAAAGGGATTTCTAGTTGTATTTTAAAAGTGTACCCCCTTGGCATAATGTCTTCACACTTGATTCCTTCCTATACTACCTCTTTACCTATGATGATAACCATGTAAATTTTAAATTGTTATTATGCAGAGGTAGGAATTTTGGTGGCTGGTTTCCATGTTGGATTGATAATGATATGTGGGTGAGGTGGACCTAAAGATCAATAGTGGCAACATATTTGATAAGGTCCTTTGTAGAGGTAATGAAACAAATGTATCTTAAGGTTCCTAATCCAAAGGTAGTCTTACCTTTTGGGTATAGTAAAGCCATTAAGACCATTGTAGTTTACTTATCTCTTGATATTTGTCAAATCCAATTCCTTTGTTACATTCATGCTAAGCTCTTTATGTCACACACAAAGGACCCGTGGATATATTTCAAATGTGAACAACCTTGGCTTGATGATATATATGATAGTATCGAATTGTGTTCCTTACTCCTTGATGTCTATATTATCCATGTCCTTTGTAATGATCATACTAAATGTTTTTTACTGTCAAAACAAACGATTGATGGTTGTATATCAAAAGTGTACCCCCTTGGCGTGCTTATATCAATTGTTACACTAACCCTAATCCTCCTATCTTGAGGAATATGTGCTTGTTTTCCCTCTCTTTGGTTTTGCAAGATTTGAATTTGAGGTCAAATTCCTTTCAAGATGGAGATGATTATACATGAATAAATAGCACAAGGATTACAAGGTCTTATCAAAGGTTCATGCTTCAGATTGTCAAAGATTCAAGCCTTAGATTTGCAAGTGCTTGAAGAACTTTTGGAACCATTACAAAGCCTTGTTCAAGTTGAAGATTGGAGAAATGGTCCTTACACTCCAAGGCCGCCTATTCTTGGGATCACTAAGGGCAATATTGTCTTTTGATAGGTCTCTTTTACCCTACAAAGGAGCACCCTTCATTAAGGGTATTTTATTATTTGTTTGTAATAAGTATAAATTGACCATTTAGCTTCTATTTTCATTAGACTTTGATGAATTTATTCAGTATTACTCTTATTTTAGTTTTATCTTAGATTAGCTACAGGTCTTGGAAAAGACATTAGAATCAAGGTCAATCTTGTATTGGCATTTTGGCAAAGAAAGGTGGTGCTTAAGGACTTGATCCCTTTGGTCCACCTAAGAGTAAGGTTTAATCCAATATTGGTGAGGTGTATTTAAAGGTTTGATACACCTTATAGTGATAATCATTGGTATTGGTGAGGGTCTCATTACCTATCTCTTACATTTGTTGCATTTTTCTTCTTCTCTTTGTTGAATCCAAAGTGTGTTTATATCCTCTACTTCATCTTCTTTCTTCTAACTTAGTTTGTGTTGTTGTCATCTCGGATTCCAAGTGTTTAGTTACTGTTTTTTGTGTTATTTAGGATAGTTCTTGTATCACAAGACCATCGCAAACAAGAACGGACTAAGAGTTGATCCCTGATGCAACCCTGTCTCGATCAAGAAATGCTCCGAGTCTCCTCCCGCTATCCTCACCCTAGTCTTCACTCCATCATTCATGTCCTTAATAGATCTAATGTATGCCACTGGGACCCCTCTCACCTCAAGGCATCTCCAAAGAACCTCCCTAGGTAGTTTATCATATACCTTCTTTAGGTCGATGAACACCATGTGTAAGTCCTTCTTCATTTCCCTACACTACTCGACCAATATCCTCACCAGGTAAATTGCCTTTATCGTAGAGCGACTAGGAATAAATCCAAACTGATTCTCCAAAATAGACATGATCCTCCTCAACCTCTGCTCAACCACCCTCACATAAATCTTCATAGTGTGACTCAACAACTTAATACCCCTGTAGTTGTTGCAACTCTAAATGTCACCCTTGTTTTTATATAAAGGAATCATTGTATTCCATCTCCAAGATTCAGTCATTTTTGCAGTCTTCAAAATGCCATTAAACAAATCAGTTAACCACCGTAAAACTACCCCACCAGTATACTTTCAAAAATCCATCGGAATCTCATCAGGTCGCTTCTTCTTACCACTCCGCATCCTACGAATAGCCTCTCTGACTTCCTCAACCATAAAAGTCTATAGTAACTGAAATCATGACACTTCACTTAGTGCTCTAGCTCTCCTAACTCAATGCTTCTATCCCTCTCATCGTTCAAAAGTCTATGAAAATACTCCTTCCATCTTTTCTTAATGTGAACATCCTCCACTAATACTCTACCATCCCCCCCCTTAATGCACTTTACTTGATCGAGGTCATGACCCTTTCGATCCTAGACTTAGCAAGCCTAGACAACCTCTTTTTCCCACTTCTCTCCTCTAACCCCGTATACAAGTTTTCAAAAATTGGTGTCTTAGAAGCTTTAAATGCTAACTTAGCCTCCTTCTTAGCTAATTCATAATCCTCTCTATTCACCCACTTTTGCTCTTTATCTTTACTCTCAATCAACTTAGCATATGCCCCCTTAGTAATCTCCATTTTCTTCTTAACTTTGCTATTCCATCACCAATCCCTCTTATGTTGCCTGCCCATCCCCTAGAAATACCCAACACCTCTATAGAAGTCTCCTTAATGCAGCTGGAAGCCCTATCCCCTATATCATCCACATAACCCAACACTACCACACCCCTATTTCTGCCACCTTCTCTCATAAATCTCCAGCGCACTAACTGGCGTCAAGCCACCCCATGTAATTCTGGGTCAACCATCCCTAAACCTCCCTTTTTTTTGTAATTTTTGGTAACTAAGTCCATCACCAGATGCCTGTGTTGGGTTGAAAGAAGCTCACTCAAAATGACTTTACTATCCTTATATTAAACCCTATCCCCCTTCCTAAGCAACAAAAGTCAATCTAAGTCTTGGCTATCACATTTTGGAAGGTAATTAGGTGATCCTCCTTCTTCAGAAACCTCGAATTCACTACCACTAGCCTAAACGCCCTCACAAAATCCAATAGTACATCTCTCTCTCCATTCATATCTCCAAAACCAAAATCTCCATGCACATCATCATAGACTCCCGGTAAAACCCCAATGTGCCCATTAAAGTCCCCTGCTATGACAATATTCTCAAAGCTAGGCATACTTCTCAGCACCTCTTCCAAAGCCTACTAAAATCTCATTTTTCACCTTCTCTCCCAAGCCCACCTACGGTGCATAAACACTACACATATTCAATGGAAACCCCCCCAATGACCAACTTAATCATCATTAACCTATCACTGACCCTCTTAACCTCTACCACCTGCCCTCTAAGCTCTTCATCTACTAGAATGCCTACTCTATTCCTATGCCTCTCACTTCCTGAGTACCACAACGTATACCCATCCACATCTCTAGCCTTAGACCTTACCCACTTAGTCTCCTAAAACAAGAAATGTTAATCCTCCTCTTCTTAAGAATCTTCACCAGCTCTACGGACTTACCCTGAAGGGTCTCTATGTTCCAAGACCCTTCCCTCAACCTATCTTTTCTTTCCTCATACCTACCTCTACCACCTCTTACCAAATTATCGCTAACACCTACCCTTGACCCCACTCCCATCCTTATCCTCCCCTCTTCACCCACCTTTAAAATAGCCCCTAGCCCAACCCCTTGGACATTACCCTATTTAACCATCAACCTCAAAAGCCACTACTCAAAAACAAAAACAAAGCCCCAAACAAAAAAATAGTAGAAAACAAACAGAAGGCATACATAATACATAATACACACTATCTGGCCTAGCAGCTTGAAAAAAATAACAATATCCACCAATATAAGAAAGGAAACAGTCACAATAAATTGGAAGGAAGTCACATGAAACAAAATAATAAGACAAAACTAAATTGTAAGAAGAAACTAAATATAAAAGTTTAGAAGTCACTGGGGTACTTTTGTATGGAAAGTACTCTCCTCTTGCGTGCTACTGCTATGTTCCAACAATTTGATATTGAAATTGGCTGCCAAATAGAGTCACTGAAATAATGCCACCGGAGTGTCACCTGAATGTCATTGGACCATCTCTTGGGTGCTGCCAGAATCTAGACACCAACTGTCGTCATACCAATCTGAGTGTCTGATGCTACATACTAACACCATTGCCGGGGTTGAGCCGACGAAAACCCTATCTTGCCGGCAATAGCATTGACACGAAGAAAAAAGGAGAAGAAAGACAGAGGGGGATAGAGAGAACAAAAGAGAGAGAAAAATAGGTGGGGGAGAGAGTTCACTTACCTATTGCTGGTACGTCTATGTTGTCCCTGACATAGGAATAGTACAATCAAAGTTCATTAGACAAATAAAGATAAATAAAGAAAATAAATTCTAATTCATGTCATAATTTTTTTAATAATAACTTAATCTCATTATGTAAATTTTTTTCCATTTAGTTAGTAATAATGCTTATTTAATTTAGTTTAATTACTTTAATTGTATAATTACTAGTTTGCATGAGGACTTCTAAATTTAATTCAAAACATCAAAGACAATTTTTTTTCAAACATCACAAGACATAAAAGTCTCTCAAATAATTTTCCAAACAATTAAAATTAGTCTAATTAAATGAAAAATTAAATCACAAGTCCCTATGGGTTTGAGATCCAGCTTGCAATAGCCACTTTATTACTTGTACAACTGCGTATACTTGTATGTTTGGATGCAATAAGTATTTGGTTATTCCCGAGGACTTAGTATTAATTGATTATCTAGGCTAGATTTTTTTATTAGTTTTTTCGTATATATTTTATTTTTGTATAAATATTTTTTTTGTGTTATATTTTAGTACTCTTATTGAGATGACATCTAAAAAGGTGATACCAAAAGCCTTTTATGAGAGGAAAACTGTACATTCACTTCATTGTTTATTTGCCAGAGTCATTAACACTAGAGTTGTGTAGGAACCTTAAGGCTGTGCTTCGTCCAAGAACCAAACAACACGTGTTTGACATAGAATTAGACGAGTGTCAGGAGACTACTTTGCATGATGTGAACATTGGGGAAAAAATGTGTAGGAAGCAGCAAGCTTCCCAAGGTTCATATGCTGAAGATGATGATATGCATGGTGGTGCCATGCATAGAGAGTCCAATGTGCAAAATAGTAATTTGGTAATGTTCTAGTATTTGTGCTATCATGTGATGGGGGTAGATTACTAGTTAATGTGTTTGGATATTGTTTTTATGCAAACTGACACTCTTAGCAGAATTTTACTGCTTGACTATTATAAGTGTGCTTACATGTTTACACAATTTGTTTTATTTTATTCAATAATCCTTCTTAATTCAAAAAAACACCTAAAAAGATGTCGAGTGATTGGTACTCATCTTTTATTGATCTATGTCTGATTTGTGAAGGACCCCATATATGAAAGCATTGCTTAAATTTTTTGATCTTACTAAATGGGTGATGTGACCTTGCTAAATCCTATGATTAGGACTTTATTAAATTGTGTGGTGGTCAGTAAGAAAATTATTGCAAATGTTATAAGTCTCTCCTGACCCCTGATTATGAGGATTCTAATAATTTTTGTGCTTTTGATAGTATGAATCCTTTTAAGAAAGTATTAGATAAATATGAAGGCTGCGTTAAGACAATTATAATAGATATGACATACTTCTTGAAAAATAAGAGTTGACCATAACAAGAGATTGGTGTGTTTTATTTGGATATTGACAACTTAAAAGTTGTGCTGAGTATAAAGATTGATGTGTTTAACGCATAACAAATTAGTGATGAGTTGTATAAGGAAGAAAAGATAGTTATAACATAAAATTGAGAAGCTAAAATTAGAGGCCAACTACTTGATCATATTTTTATTAATGTTGTTACAGCTGATAAGAGTACATGTGAGTATATAAATAGTAATACAATTCATGTGTTAGGGCATGTTGGACCTCATTTCAATCATTTATCTATGATGTGGTTAGATAGTGATATATTAATCAAGCCATCTAAGCCCATGGGAGAGTTTATCGAGGAGAAATATTATGTCTATATTCTTAAATTTGTTCTGCCAAAACTAAAAAATTGCATTCCTCATTTAAGGACCAAGAAATACAAGATGTGAAATCTTTTGTTAGATCTCTTCATCTTTATACCACTGCCCCTTGAGCGGAGAAGAAAAATTGATGCAAAGTTAGGGGTGGAATTTATAAGCTCAAAATAGAAGGAAAAACGGTGAACTTAATAGTTTTATACTGCGATATTAAATCAGATGCTTGTTGGGATGCATTCAATTAGATTCTGAAAAAGTTTGAGCACCCAAACATGAATCTAAGGAGCACGTTGGAGCTTAAGTATGGGGTATGTAAAACCCTTGATGGAAAGTTAAAAACGCGTTGCTAGCTAGGCCCTAGAGGGCCTCAGGGAGGATCTCTAACCCTTATGTTTACTTTGTTTATTGCTTTGGGAATAAAGAATGATTTGATATGTGAGTGAGATATCTTTCAATATTTTCTTAGTGCGAAGTATGTTGTCGGATGTACTTTTTTCTTAAGTTTCTCAAATGTAAAAATGAAAAATTTTAAAAATAATTTTTATTTTTATTTTATTCTTTAGATTAGATTATTTTTTGTTGGATTTTAGCGTTTAATCTATATTAGAGCATATTTCTCTCATCCCTTGATTTTTCTTTTTCAGTTGTTTTCTGAAGGGGCCCTGTGAACTGAATATCTCTTATTTTTGAGGTTAAATTTATTTTTTATTTATATATTATATTTTCATATGAGTGCTTGAGTAGAAAACAATAAATAGACTTTTTGAAACCTAGACACACATTTGTGACTCTCTGTATATAGCTTTTTTTTAATTTTATAATTTTTTAGGACTGTATGTCTTATATATGAAATTCATCCATCTTGAGTAATAGTTGTGCTATGTGTGGTAAGATTTTCTTACGGATTCCGTGTTTTTATATCTTATTCTAGAACTTGCCCTGCATGTCATTGAACAGAAAAAAATATTGCTCTATTTAAAAGACGATAATAGGCTTTTTTTGTTCTTCTTTTGAATTTTAGCTTTTTCAAATATTATACGACTAGTTACCCCATTTGAGCCTGTAGCATTTGGTTGGTCATATTTTTTTCTTGAACCTTTTGTTGAATTCCTTATTTTTGCACCCGGATTTTTTGATCATTGCAGTATAGACTGGTTATAATTGTTAGATTTGAAGAAGAAGGGAAGGTTGAGTGAATAGGTGAGTAATGAGAGTTACATATGATGAAAGGACCCTCTTTGAAATAATATGACATGAAAAAAATAAAAAGATAATTGTGTAAGAAAAAAATGATTAGAGCATTCCTGATATGAAGAGATTACTAGTGAAATAATTGTTGAAGAGAAAGATGAAAATAAAAAGAAGAAAATAATGGGTGATGAGGGCTATAATTTCAAAGTGCTTAGAAATTCTTAGTCAATATTGTATAGTTTTCCTTCCCGACTCATAGTGAACATTACAATCCATTAAGTGCTGTTTGATTCTATTTGACCATGCTTAATTAGGGTATATATATATAATTGGCAATCTTATGGTTCTTTATGCATACATATAAATTCTTTTTGTCATGACCTAATTATTTGAGACATAATAAAACCTACTTTAACCCACCAGTAGATAAGCCGAATCATATCCTGGAATGATAAGTAATGGGATAATTGGTGGAAACTAGAATAACTTCAAAAATTAGGTAATAATTAGAACACAAGCAATAAAATGTAAGAACGATAACATATCTAGAAATAATAAGGAGAAAGAGTAAAAATCACATGACCTAGTAAGTTCGGTACAAGAGCCTATAGCAAAAGATTAAGATTTCAATAAGTGTCAAATATACAATATTCTCTAATAGAAAGACCATCCAAAATAGAAAGAGGAGAGAAAGTCAGTTCCGGCTTCAAAAGCTCACCCTATCTCCGAACTCCGACCACTACTAGTATGCATCAACAAGGGAAACTAGCACTTAGATCTACATCACAAAAGGGTTCAGAAGTGTAGTATGAGTACCAAAGCAATGGGTACTCAGTAGGCATCATCGAATGATTTGGCTAAATCATAATATAAGTACAATAAGATGTGAGACAATAAATGAAAATCAAGGAAACGGGACAAACCTGGAACCATTCTCCATATACTGAAAGTAAACTACCAAATAAATAATATAAAAGACAACATGACTAACTATAGCCTAATTGGAGCCCCATAAGTGCAGAAGGCACGAACAAAAATAAATAACCCCACTAGGCACCCTATAAGGCTAATGTATTCAATTAAGAAGGATATACCGACCATAAAACTTATACAATTTTTGAACCTCAAAACTATAATAGTGTATGTTTACTCACCATGAACATTGGCCTCAAATCAATTCCATAACTATCATAAATATCCCTCAATGCCTGACTCAAACCAAAAATTTTATCTCACATGCTAGACTTGAATTAAAAATAGTATCATGTATACCGGATTCAAAACAAAAGTAATGACACACCGCAAACTTTGGGCCATGTCGTATGGGCTACTCAAGTACACATGTACCGGAGGTCACCCCATAACCTAACCTATAAACCTCATCATATCATAGGAGTCAAAGGAACCCCAATCCACAAGTTAAGGTAGCTGAAACAATAATGGAAAAAGTCATAGCTTAGATATGTCTAAACATTTCATTAGGTTCATCAAACTAAACAATATACCTAAGTCTACAACCATTCACAATGCCTCTATACAAAACTGATGTAAAAAAAGTATATGTCAGGACAAGGCCCCGACAATAGCCAAACCATGTCCAAAAGAGCCTAAGTCTAAAGATAAGAGACCAAGATATGAATGTCATCCGAAGAAAGGAAGTTCACCACTTCAAGTTAATGCACGATCCACTTTTATCACCCAATCACTATGCGGGAAGAAAAGAAGAAGCTCCGGGCCCTACTTCACATTGGGACATAGCTTTCGGGGATGGTTAGTTGTTGGAACGCTGGATGTAACTCAAGGATAAGGAGAAATAGTACATTTGTTGAAATCCATGTCAATCCATCATAGGTGATAACACATACATAAAAAGAGGCATATTGAAGACACATATATATATAGCGGCACAATAAGTCAAATCATGAAACAAGTTGTAACATCCATTTATGATACATTCATTCTTGAGACATGGGGTGAAATACTACCAACCCTCCACCTTTATATTTTAGACGCATAGAATCCTTTATGCTATAATAGGCTAAGGGACATGAACCTCGAGTCAACAAATCTTTTATGGTAAGTGAACTTAGACCACAAACCAACATGCCTTGCATGGTAAGTAGAATTGGACCACAAACCAACACGCCTTACATGGTAAGTGGACTTGGACAATAAACCAACACGCCTTATATGGTAAGCAGACTTGGATCACAAACCAACATGCCTTATATGGTTTTAGGACTTGGACCACAAACCAACATGCCTTATATGATAAGGGTACTTGGACCACAAACCAATACGCCATATATGGTAAGTGGACTTGGACCACAAACCAACACGCCTTGTATGGTAAGCGAACTTGGATCATTTAGATAACCAATTATCAAGGATATGCATTTAGTCATCATGTGGACAACAAGGCCTTTACCAACCATTTACCTAGCATTCACATGCATTTATTTCCACACATAAGGTCCTTAACACATTTAACTAAATTCAACCCTTTACATGATCATATGGCCCTAATGGGGGCCTTCATTGCTAAACTATCTCAATAGGCCAATGCCTTAACTCATTTCATCACACAATTTAAGTTATATTCATCATTACCCACACAATCTATTCACCAGCCATTAGCAATGTTTAATCACATTTTCACCCAACTTGGTTTAACACACCACTTAATCTCATTATCTTGCCTAGGGTTTCACCCTTTCATTAATCATTAACCAAAAAGGTTATGGATTTCACAATACATGACTCATAATACTTTCACAATATTATTCAACAATTATTCATACTCATTTAGTCCATTTCACAAGATCAACACATTGTCAATCATACAACTGGTCATTTTACTTAGACATCTTCACAAACACCTTGTATTCATACCTTTGACAAGGTCATTTTTATGGTATAAATCACCAAGACTAGGGTTACTCAAGACCCTCATGTTAAACAACATAAAAATAGCACGTACATATACAATCTACCATTAAATACATGAATCAACATAAGTTGAAGTATGAATCATCATTATTCATTGTTAGGTAACAAAACCCTTTTTATTTGATTCAAAACCACCATGTACACTTATTAATTCAAGTAAATACTTTGGTTAAGAGTTATTTATAAAGGGGAAGAGATACATGCCTTAACAAGATGACACACCAAAAATCTTCACTCCTTCTTGCCACTAGATGAGCACCTCCAAACCCTAGCCCTCAATCTTTCTTCAAGAAGCCTTTAGAGTGTTTAGGAGTGTTTGAGTCTTGTAAATAATGATTTAGGAAGCTAAAATCCCTTATATAGTGAGAGGATTTAGGGTTTTATGCGTGGTAAATGACCAGAAGATCCTTGGTTAAAAGCTGGAAAGTCTACAAGTGCAGGGGTACAACCCCCCTATATGGTTCACTTGACAATCGTGACCTAGGGTACAAGTAGTACCCTAAATCATGCCTAGTCTCCTCCTAGGTCAACCACACTGGTTAGGGTAAAAATTGGCATCCTTGAGTTTTAACCAAGGGGTATGACTCAACTCCTAACTCGTAAGATTCACCCGTGACCAAAATAGTCCACTCTAGGTTAGGTCCTCACTCCATACAACTATGTAGTATGCGACTCGTATACATGGTTACAGCTAAAGGGATGACATTATGTATAGAGGAAAGCATTCTACCCTTATGGAATGACCAAGATACAAAAGAGGAGGTCAAGGTGGGTACGAGTCATGACCAAGGGTATGAATCAAGCACCGAGCCATACCCACTCTAGAGACACAAAAAGTTGTTCTTTCAAGGGTTCAAATCTAGGTGCTTCTATTCCCCCCTGTACCATGCATCCTCGAATGCGGGGTGAGGTAAGTATAAATAGATGTTAACATACTAACATGCATCAACCAACCCTTACACAACTTATAAACAAGCACACCATAAGGACATATCACAACACATATCATGATCATCACCAATCTCCCAAAATTTTTGCAAGGCCACATTGTTGGGTGTTTCAAGTAATATCATCATAGATTCTAGACTCAAACCAGTCTTAATATCATAATTACTGATCTCAAACTAGTCTTAATAAATACCAATTACAAACTTAAAACAAGTCAGAATATTTCTAAATTCTCCTCGGGCTCAAGAATGTAGATAGGATGATGATAGGAAAAGGCCTATTGAGTCTACAAGGACCTAATAGTAATATTAACTAAAAGTGGTCTAGAGAGGTCCACTTCTAACCCCAAAAGCCCATTCTAAGGTAATTTCTCTCCTGAGTTAGACTAAGATTCTAAAATCCCACTAAAAAGTTCTATGTAAGTCCTACTAAATTATATGGTGGCCCTAAGGAATGGGTGGTTAAGTTAAATCCACCTAATTATGATCCATTAATCAGCTAAACAATTCAAATTTTGTGAAATACATAATCAAGTTTTAATTCCCAACCCCAAAACTAGCATAATATCATACCACTACTATAATTAAGCTCAATCTAAGTAGAGAGTAAGCCTAGTCTACCTGGACGTCAAAGAATGCCCGATTAAGTCCCCTAAATTAGAGATTTTCGTTTCCAAAAAGCCTCTATAAGATGATACACTATCAAGATAATGATTTACCAATTAATACAAGAATAATTATGCCCATATTGCAATTTTATGCGTTGGGTCTAAAATGGAGTCAAAATCTTATGAGGGGCCCTCTTGAAGAATCATACTTTCAAAACTATCACCATGTCCCTTTATGCTCAAGGATCATTTAACAATGAGTAAATTCTGAGCTCAAATTGCACTTAATTCAATCCAATAAGAAAACATTAATTTATGACTAAATTAGAGAGTTATATTAAGAATTAGATGGAAACTTACAAGGTTTATAATGAGGAACTGACTTTTCCGACCTCACCAAAATCCCACAATCACCTGAAGACAAATCTCCTAATTTTCTAAGCACTCTAGGGTTTTAATGCTCTTAATACTTGGAGAACATTTGCTGAGATATGATATAAATGCCCCTGCATTTACCTCTTAAGAGGTCTCTATAAAACTAGCATAAGGTCGCTTAAGCGACTCTTTTGCTTTGGCCGACCTTCGCTTTAGCCAAAAACATGTTACTTAAGCAACGTCTCGGAAAGGGCTCTGCTAAAGGGATAGGTGAGGGACTACCTTTGGCTACTAAAGAGATACTCTTGCTACTAAAGAAACCACTGCTTATGCAAAAAAAGGTCTTCTTAAGCTGTTGTATCAATTGAACTTCTTTTTTTCCAAGTTTTCATCGACCCTTTGGGACCGTGAATGTAAAAGGACTATGATACCCTATAAATTTTGAAATTTTGAACTCAATGACTCCATCAAAATTTCCATTTGAAGTCAATTTGATGAAATAAGGGACCCACACCTAAGGGCCATTTTTACCAAAATCCAACTCGTAGCCTAAAATAAGTCTGGAAGCCTCGAGGCCCGAACTAATATCCCCTAGACTAAAATCAATGTCTAGAGCTAATGAAACTGTCAAAATTGTCATACGAGGTTGCCAACCTACAGTTTATGCCCAATAGCCAATCTTTACCAATAAAGATTTCAAAATAGGAAATATGCTCGCAAAATCAAATGAACTACCCAATAACTGAATTGTCAACTCTAGCAATCTTGAAAAGACTTGGGAAACTATAGGAAATCTTTAAATAATGAAAAGTGTGGAAATGTAGAAAATAACCTTGAGGGTCATTACAATATTCGCTACTATAAAGACTTTCATCCATAAAATTAAACGGTTAGGATATACCAAAAGGCTCGAACAAGTGGGGATACTGGTCCCACATCTCGCTCTTAATCTCCTAAGTTGCCTCCTCTATAGGCCGGTGTATCCAATTAATAGTAACTACTAGAATCTCCCTAGAGCACAACCACTGGTCAACCTGGCTAATATGAAAAATAGCTCTCCCAAGAAAGGTTAATATCTTATACAATTGAACCAATTCCCACTATAGCATATGTGGCTCAGCAGGGATATAAAGATGCAACATAGAAATATGAAAAACTGGGTGAACATCAGTAAATATGGTGGAATGAACAACTCATAATCCATCTCTCCAACTGTATGAAGTATCTCAAATGGTCCAATATATCTAGGGCTGAGCTAGCCCTTCCTCCCAAACCTCATCATGCCTTTCATGGGCAATAATTAAGGGAATACTTGATCTTCAACTCAAAATCTCAAGGTACAAAGTCTACGATATGCATAATCCTTCTACCTACTTTATTCTGCACTCAACCTATCTTAAATCACCATCACTCTATCTAATGACTCCCAAACTAAGTCTGTTCCATGAGGCCAAACCTTAAAGATCTCGATCATCCTATTGGAGATTGAAAATCATATAGTGCCTTAAATGGTGCCATATCAATACTCGAATGGTATTTATTATTATAGGAGAACTTTGACAATGCAAAGTGTTACTCCCACTAACCTCTAAAGTCCATAACACAAGCCAAATATATATCCTTAAGAATCTAAATAGTCTTATCCTACTACCCATTTATCTGAGGGTGAAACCTGGTGCTAAGATTGTCATGACCTGAGACTGCCCCCTAGTCATAACATAGTGCTTAAGGTTATGAGTTACCCAAGATAACCCATGATCTGGCACAAACTATAAATTCAAAGAAAAAGAAGGTATCAAAATACAATGCAAAAGTTATTTAAAAGTGTCTGAAGATTAAAATGATACAAAGCGTAACTAAAATACATCACTGGAAAATAAATCTAACTGTCTGACTATCTAAAAGCCTCTAAACATAATAAGTTATTAGGATAGGTCCCCAACTAACTCTGACTAGCTGAAATAGCATAAAATAAAATACTAGGATGAATAACTAATAATATAACTAGTCCTCAATTAATGAGGAATCACTAATGCTACAACTGAGTGGCATAGGAATAAACTACGTGTTATATGGAACTGTGCTTCTAAGACTATGTTATAAGACAATATAGCATAAATAAGAATATGAGATTAGTACTTTGAATGTACTGGTATCTGAGATGGAAGCTAGCTAATATACATATATACTTAGAATGAATGCATGAATGTGAAGAAAATCAAATGCAAACTAAGTATAAACATATACTAAAATAATTTGAATAATTGGACGAATGAGATACTGAACACTTGGTTATCAAAACCTAAACTGAAGATAATTCGAATAACTGAACTGATGACTGTGGGAGCTAATTAAAATTGACATACCCTAATCTGCACTAATCAAGGTTCAACCTATAACCCTTGTTGGAAGAGTGACAATACCTTACAAAGGGTACCAAAATTGGCTGGCATGCATCCACTAATTTGATATCCCAAAGGACTATGGTGTCAACCCTAAACTGATGGGTGACCCCTTACAACCTATAATGGCAACATAGTTTTGGAACTTAGGGACTGCTACTAACAACTTTGCCAAACTAAAGGGGCAACCGTCATCCCTCAATTCATTTGGTGCTAAGTATTACTCCCAATTGAATGACTCTAAAGTTTGACTAAAACGTAAATTGAATAATGATATGATCACGTCATGGTATTCAAAAATTAATACCGTATACATAATGAAGGAATCTCAAACATGTAAAGTGATGCATATTTGAAACCTTGGTATCAGGTGTTCATAACCCACCATCATAGACTAACGCAAAATGATCATAGTAATTACGAAACAAACCATGGCACAAAAGTATGAATAACACTCAATATTACAATAACTGATCATGACGTATACATTTGCATTATCAAACATACATAGACATAATTCTCACGAGAGAACATATTTTCATGGTACATAGGCAAAATAATTGACAGAAAATTCATAAAATTCATGATTAACTTAGAATCCCATTAAAGAGTAAAGGGTTTTAAACTTGTAAATTTAGGGAGTTCTTGGGACTAAATGAGTGGAAGAGACATACTAATGAAATCCCACATACATGAGAATAAATGGCTTCGTGAAATCCTTTTAGTTGATCTTGTTCTTAGGAAACCTTAGTTTTCTCTTGAGGAAAAAGGGAATCACTTTATTTTGCTAAGAGAAGTGATTTCTGAAGTTATCAGGTGTTAGGGTAGTTTTAATCCACCAATAACTGATGTTGTGGAACCCAAATAATGTGAGTTTGGTATTAAAAGGGATGGAAATTATAAAAAATCCCTTATTAAAACATGTAGGAATTTGTTCTCAATCATTATGACTCACCTCATGACTCGTTCCATATGGTATAGAGTCGTGGTCTATGTCGTAACCTAGAACCCTGAGGTCTGGGGTTCTTTCTGTACTAACTACAACCTTCCTCCTATGACTCATTACGACTGACTAGGAGTCATTAGGCAGAGTCATAGTTTGAGGCTTTATTCTTGGATCCTTTGTTGGTTAGGCTATAGGTCCATACAATGAATAGTAATGTCTGACTACAAGTCATGTATAGTAATCGTAACCACTAGAATTGATTTTTGGTTGAACACTAATATGACTACGAGTCCCTCCTAATGATTCATAATGTCTGATTATAAATCATTGAGTGAAGTCATGGTCACTCGGCTAAAACTTAAAATTCTTTCTGTTATGACTATAATTACTAGTAACAACTTTTAACATCAGATTACAAGTATTAACGTGAGTTTTAGCCACTAGAAGTTGGCTGACATTTAAAGGAAAATTGCATAACTTCTTGCCACGATATCAGATCAATGCGAGACTTGCGGAATTAGAAAGCTAACTTAGTAGCCTATTTTTTGAGGGTTTTAGATCTTGAAAATTTAGGGTATTATAATATCTTCCTCTTGGTATTATTCATTGATAAATGAAACAATCTAAGGTGAGATACTAGGAAAAACTTAGATCATGCATTGTACAATTATGAGCTGAACTATGACTAACTATTTGTATTTGATCATGAAGCATGGACTGAAATGATCTCATGAATGTATGATATGATATGAACATGCTAGGATAGCTGAGATAGAAAACAAGAGAGTTTTTTTATTAAGGAAACCATTACTTCAATCTGAATTTAGATTCAAAGAGAGAAGATAGGGGTACTTAGCTCGCATATCGACTTCTGCCTCCCAAGTAGCTCTCTTCTCTGACTAATTTCTCCGCAAAACTTTTACTAAAACAACTTCTTTATTCCTCAACCTACAAATCTGATGGTCAAGGATCTCAATTGGGACTTTTTCATAGGAGAGACTATTTTCCATGACCATACTCTCTAAAGGAATGACTGAAGCTAGATCACCAATGTATTTTTTTATCAAAGAGACATGGAATACCGGATTGACTGATGCTATCTCTAGAGCCAACTCTAACTCATAGGCTACCTTCCAAAAATAGATCAAAATACTATATGGGCCAATATAGTGGGGACTGTGATTCCCTGTCTTACCAAATCTCTTCACCACTTTTATTGGAGAAATCTTTCAGTACACCAATTCAAAAATATCAAACTTAATCTCCCCCTCCTCATATCTGTATAGGATTTTTGTCGACTCGGGGCTATCTTCAGCCTTCCTCAAATAAACTAAACTTTCGCCGTTGCCTCATAGACTGAGTATAGACCTACTAAAGTATCTTTTCCAACCTCAAACCAACCAATAGAGGAGCTACATCTCCTACCATAAAGAGCCTCAAAAGAAACCATCTAAGTACTAGAGTGATAGATGTTATTGAAGGCAAACTCAATCAAAGGCAAGTGATCATCCCAAATACCCTTGATATCGATAACAGAATCCCTTAATATATCTTCTAAGGTTTGAATAGTACTCTCTGCCTGACTATCTGTATGGGGGTGAAAAGTCATACTAATATGAACTTGGATACCAAGACCTTTTGAAAAGCCTTTCAAAGATAAGAGGTAAACTAAGTACCTCAATCAGAAGTGATGGTCAATGGGAATCCATGTAATTTAACCAACTCCCTGAGATAGATTCTTTCATAATCCTCGATAGAATATGAAGTATGGACTACCAAGAAATGGGATGACTTGGTCATTCTATCCACTATGACCTAAATAGAATCATGTTGATGACATGTACGAGGCAACCCTATAACAAAGTCTATATTTACCCCTTCCCACTTCCAAGTGGGGATGCTAAATTCTAGAAGAGTATTGCTAGGCCTCTAGTTCTCAACCTTAACCTACTAACAATTTGAACACTTAAAAATGATTTTCGCAATATCCTTCTTCATACCATTCCATCAATAGGGTTCTCGAAAATCATGGCACATATTAATGGCTCCTGGATAAATAGAATGTTGTGAACCATGCACCTCTGCTAACATTCGTTGCCTCAGATCACCTATGTTTTGAACACATAACTTGCTCTAAAAATGAAGTACACCATCTCCCCATTGGGAGAAAACCTCAACTTCTTATCCCAAACTGCCTCTTTTAACTTAATGAAATAGGATCTCTATCTTTCTTATCTTTTACCTTGGAAACCAAGGTAGATTTCAAACCATTCTAAACTAGTACACTACCTTCGGCCGAATCAACCAATTGAACACACAATCTAGTAAGCTGATAAACCTCATGAGCTAACTCTTTCTTTTTATCCTCAATATAGGCAAAACTTCCCATAGACAATCTACTAAGGGAATAAGGCACAATATTGGCCTTACCTAGATGATACAACACACTCATATCATAGTCTTTTAGCAATACTAGCCACCTTCCCTGATGAAGATTTAGGCCTTTTTGAGTGAACACATACTATAAACTCTCATGATCATTAAACATGTCAACATAATCCCCATAAAGGTAATGCCTCCAAATTTTTAAGGAAAAAATAACTACTTCTAACTCAAGATAGTGAGTCGAGTAGTTCTTCTCATAAGGTTTGAGCTGTCTAGAAGAATATGCTATAACCTTGCCCTGCTGCATTAACATACAAAAAATACCAACTCTAGAAGCATCACAATACAATACAAAACCATCTGACCCCTCTAGTAGGGTCAAAACTAGAACAGAAGTGAGTCGAGTCTTCAGCACCTGAAAACTCTTCTCACAAGAATGGGACTACTAAAATTTGAATTTCTTCTAAATCAATCTGGACATGGGATAGTCAATAGAGGAAAATACCTTAACAAACCATCTGTAGTAACCAACTAAACCCAAGAAAGTCTTAATATCAGATGGAGAGATGGGTCAAGGCTAGTTTTGAACTGCCTCAGTCTTTTGAGGATCAAATCAAATATCATCATAAAAAATAATATGGCCAAGGAAATTTACAACTTTCATAAAAAATTCACACTTGATGAACGTATGAATAAATGGTGATCCTTAAGGGTTTACAAAATAATCCTTAAATGTTCTGCATGTTTACCTTTACTATGAGAATAGACTAGGACGTCATCTGTAATGACTATGGCCAACATGTTTAGGTACTACTTGAACACTCTGTTCATCAAGTCCATAAAATCTGCAGGGACATTCGTTAGTCAAAAAACATAATTACAAATTTTAAGTGACCATAACAAGTTCTGAAGGATGTTTATGGAATGTCTCTTTCTTTGACTCTAAGCTAATGATAGCCGGATCTGATATCTATCTTATAGAAATAATTGGCACCCTAAAGATGGTCAAATAAGTCATCAATCCTGGGGAGAGGATAATTATTCTTGATTATAACTTTGTTCAGCTAGCGGCAGTCGATGCACATTCTGAGAACCGTCTTTCTTGCACACAAAAAGAACTAGAAAAACCCATGGGGAAACACTAGGCCTGATGAAGCCCTTATCTAAGAGATCTTTAAACTGTTCTTTCAATTCCTTTAGCTCGATTAGAGCCACTTTATAAGGTGGAATTGAAATAGGCTTTGTCTGGGAGGATATCTCTTCCGAAGTTGATTTCCCACTCAAAAGGAACTCCAGGTAGATATCTAGAAAATACTTTTAACAACTTATTAACTACCGGCACTGATTCATTAGGAAACTGGAATTAGACTATTCTACTTCTATAGTCAACTGATGCATAACAAGAGGGGAGCCAATCCATGTTGAGAATGACATCAACATTGGTCATATCTAATTTTATAAGATCGACAGAGGTAACTTTCTGGGACACTCTAACTGGGTAGTTTCTGAATACTCATTTAGCTATGATGCAAATACCTACGGAAGTAGACACTATAAAGGGTTCCATAGGAATTTTTGGGTTGACACGAAAGTTTACATCTAGATAAAGAGTCACGAAGGATAGTGTGGCTTTGGGATCTAATAATGCATACACATGAAGGTGAAAGACTTATAACATACCATTAACCACATCAAGAGACATTTTCTAATTCTCTCAAGTCTGAAGGGCATAAATTCAATTCTAATGTTGTCCACTGATGGCACTAAAATTGGCACCCTATTGAGTTGGGCGTCCTATTGGGAGTGCTGAGGAGTCACCTGGGCCATGCTGACGATCATTTCTTCCTCGTTGGGCAACTACAAGACATTTCCTTATTTGATAACCTGACTTGCAACACCCAAAACATACATCACTACCTATAAAAAACTCACCCTTATGATTCTTACCATATCTCCTACAAATTGGGTTAGTGTAACTACTATTCATGCTACCCTAGGATCTAGAGCCTGGTGCTCTATCCCAATTGTCCTATTTGAACTTAAGAACTGGAGCATTGGTAGAATATGGGGCTAGAGCTAAGGATTTTTTGTAGAACTAAGGATGATTACCACCTTATGACCTTTGCTAAGAGAAATTAAAATAATTAGTTCTGGCCCTCTTATTCTATCTTTCCCTTTCTTTGAGTTTCTTCTCCTCAATATGCTAAGAATGAATCATTAATCTAGAAAGGCCAATCTCCTAAATCAACATAGCTATCCTACACTTCTTGACAACATCTTCTAAAATACTAGATATTAATTTACTCATCTTGGCCCTAGAATCAACCACCATAGTCGGAGCATATCTTTCTAACTAGGTGAAATTTAGCGAATAATCCTTCACACTCATGTTACCCTGCTTCAAATTAATAAACTTCTGCACCTTGGCCTCCCCCAATTCAAGTAGGAAGAATTTATCTAAGAAAGCAGTAGCAATCTAATCCCACTCTGCAGGCCCTGTATCGACCCCTCTATCTTTCTTTCACTGCTTAACCCAGGTGTGAGCAACCCTTTTCGATTGGTAAGCAGCTAAATCAACACTCTCACTTAGGGTAACACTTATAATATCAGTCACATTCTACACACAATCCAAAAATTCATATGGATTTTCCTCAGACTTGGATCTAGAGAACACTGGGGATTCATTCGAGTGAAATCCAAAATCCTAGTTGCTATCATGCTCACCACAGTATTGGCTGGGGAAATGGCCTACTAATTGTTCTTAGCAAACACAATTTGGATAAGGCGGTGAAAGAAACACTGAATTCAGTATGAGAGACCTGCTAATTTAGACGATTTTCAAGAATAGGTGGTGCGGGCTAGTCCATATTTTTCCTTCTATTTGCCCTTTTTAGAGGCATTTCTATAGATGGTAGAGAAAAATTTAGAAGGAGTTTAACAGAGCTCACTCTCCATCATATGACATGAATACTAAAAGAAAAGTGACTTTTCTGAAATATTTGTTGCCTCCCGCCCATAAGTGTGGCGCGCTTTACCCCTATGAACAAGACTCTACTTAACGTAAATTTCAGACACCCTAGGACACTTTAAACCTTGTGCTCTAATACCAATTTTTTCACAACCCAAGACTACCCTCTAGTCATAACACAGTGCTTAAGATTACAAGTAACCCTAAGCTAACCCTTAATCTGGCACAATCTATAAATACAAAGAAAAAAAAAGGTAACAAAATACTGTGTGATAGTCATTTAAAAGTGTTTGATGATCAAAATGATATCATGTGTAATGAAAATACATCACTGGAAAATACATCTAACTGTCTGACTGTCTGAAAGCCTCTATACATGATGTGTTGTTGGGATAGGTCCCTAACTAACTCTGACTAACTAAAATATCATGAAATAGAATACTGGGATGAATAAATAATAATATAACTAGTCCTCAACTAATAAGGACTCACCAATGTTGCAGCTAAGTTGCATAAGAATGAGCTATATGCTATCTGGGAAGTAAGCGTTCAAACCTATATTATAAGACAATAACATAGCACAAAGGAGAGTATGCAATTAGTACTTTGAATGTAATGGTATGTCAAATGGAAGCTATATGATATACATATATATACCAAGCATGAATGTATGAACATAAAAAAATCAAATGCAAGACCAAGTATAAACATGTGGTAAAATAATCTAAATAACTGGGTGACTGAGATACTTAACACTTTGTCATGCAAACCTAAACTAAACATAATATAAATAACTAAACTGAGGACCATGGGAGCTAATACAACCAAAATACCCCAATCTAAGCTAATCAAGGTCTAGCCTATAACCCTAGTAGGAAGAGTATCTATACCTTTCCAAGGGTACCAACCCTAGCTTACATAGATCCACTAATCTGATATCTGTAAAGACTAAGGTGTCAAGCCTAAACTAATGGGTGATCCCTAAGAGAGTTTTAATACTAAATAAATGGGTGGACCCTCATAACCTACGTAAGAACATAGTTTTGGAGCATAGGGACTGCTACAAATGACTATGCCTAAGAGACGGGGGAGACGTCATCTCTATATTCACTCAGTGTTAAGTATTACTCCCAACTGAATGACTCTAAAGTTTGACTAAAAAATAAATTGAATAGTGATATGCTTAAATCATGGTATTATGAAATGAATACTATATACATAACTAAAGGAATCATGAACTTGTAAATTAATATATGTTTGAAACCTTGATATCAGGTGTTCATAACCCACCAACATAGACTAATGCTAATTGATCATGGTAATTATGGAGCTAACTATGGTACGAAAAATCATGAATAACAGTCAATATTTTAATAACTAATCATGATATAAAAATTTGCCTTATCAAATATATGGAGACACAATTTTCTCAAGGGAACATATTTTCATGGTTCATAGTCAAAACAATTGAGAGAAAATTTATGGTTAAATTGGAATCCCATTAAAGAGAAACTTTTGAGTGGAAATTCTATAAATGAACTTCAAGCTAACCAAGCTAACTCTTGCACTCTAGTAAATGTGAAATATCATGGTAAGTCTAGTAGCCAACTAAGTGTGAATGATAGATTATCTTTAGTAGAGCCTAATGTCTCTTTATTTGATGATGATAATATACAACTTGAGAGTGAGAAAATACTAGTTGATCCTAATGATGACAAAATTGACTCTTTTAGTAATATCAATTGTGTCCATCTATTTTTGAAGCTAATGTGATGAATGATGGTACATTGTCTTGTGAAATTTATGTTGATTAACTTATGTACAAAACTATCCCACCACTTGAGGATGTTTGTGATGTGATTAATGAACCTCGAGTGAGTTATGATATTGAAAATATTGGACAAGTAAATAGGAGTGACCCATTAAGAATGTCTT
This sequence comes from Capsicum baccatum var. pendulum, assembly GCA_030864225.1. Classification (NCBI taxonomy): domain Eukaryota; kingdom Viridiplantae; phylum Streptophyta; class Magnoliopsida; order Solanales; family Solanaceae; genus Capsicum; species Capsicum baccatum. The sequence goes on along the minus strand of CM061557.1, from coordinate 168,321,884 downwards.
TTAATGAGGCTCCTATTGCTTGTTTGGCGCATAGGGATAACCATGTATTTGAAATATCTTTGACAGTTGATAGTAGTCTTATAGAGAGTGAATTTTCATTTTCTAAATCCTCTTCATGGATAGGTCCTACTGTCTTAAGAATAATATCTTATTAAAAAGATGATGTAATCACTCCTAATGGATTACTTAGTAGTATGGATAACATTGATGATGTAACTCATCTTGAGGGATATATCATATATGAAAACCCACTATTGTGTGAAAACATTCCTCCTAAGGATGGAAATCTCTTTTTTGAAAATGAGAGTACTCTTAAGGGAAAGAAATGTGAAGTTTTGGACAGGAATGGTCAATTGGGTGATGATAACTTTGATTTAATTAAATTTTTGAGAAACCCAATTAGTGATTATTCCTATGAAAATTGTTGTATTTGTGATCCTTTATGAGGAGTATTTTCTTGATTCTTGTGATTACTTGAGTAATGACTCCTTTGATGTCAACGGTGGTTTATGTCTACTGGAGGGTTCACCCCTTGAAAGAAAAGGTGTCACTTATTTGAGAATTATTCCTTCTTCTTTGTGTTCCTCTACTGATGGGAAGAATCAAGGTGATGATCTTGAATCCAATAATGAGTATATGTGTGAGGACACCTTAGTTGAACATAATTTGCATGATACCTTTCTCTACCTTCTTTTTGCTTATATACTTGTCAATAGTCATGCAGAGAGTAAGCTTAATGGTAAAAATGACACCTTTGGAGAAAGTTAGTACTGCCATGGCCCATGTTCTTTGCTAATTCTTCCATTGGACCTTGGTGACCTAATGGGATGTGGTTATTTCCATATACCCAACTTTATGCTTGGTTTAGATGATAAGCTAAGTTTTGAATAAGAATGTTGGCATCATTACCTATGATGGAAAGTCTTTCTTGGGGATTCATAATCCACTTGATGGACCCATATTATGTACGGGGAAGATATCAAATAAAGATGAGTGTTTTAAAAGGGGTTATGTTCCTATTGAGATATGGAACCCATGTCAACTTTCATAAGTGGTTGATTGATTACCATGGTTCCTCTAGCCTTACCTTTTGTCCAAATATGTTGAGTGGCCAAGTAGTTCCTCTAGCCTTACCTATTGTACCTCCTTGGCATGGATATTTTGATATAAACTCAAGTGCGAACCCTCGTTCTTCAAGGATATATTTGTTTTTTGATATTCTCTTGTGTTTCAAAGTTGTAGATTCAAATATGAATATTCTTCAAGAAGGAGAGTATGATACAATCCAAATGGCCTCCGTATTGTTAGAGAGGATGCTTATGGGTCAAAAGGCACTTTATGAATCCTTGGTGCTATCAAAGCATGCCAATTGGATGATTATGATAATTAAGGAGGGTCAAGGGATGTCAAAGAGGACAAGGAAAGGAAAAAAAGGGCTAAAAGGACCCCGAAAGGTGATAAGTATTCTACATGCTATGGATGTGCACCCAACCCTCTCTAGATATGCTAGAGCGGGTCAGCACAGTCACTATTCTCTAGATATGTGCCCCATGTGCACCCAAAATTCTTAAGAGGATATTTTGTAGGTTTATATGCTTTCTCTTTCACATATATTTTATTTTTAGGGCAATATGATATAATAATTAACCCTAGACTATAAATAGGGCCTTTCTTTGATTTAGTAGTTAGACTTTGATGAATTATGAATGATTACTCCTTTGAGAGTGAGTGGAAATATTGGATTAGCTTGTGGCAATCGTGGAATAACTTGTGTTGATCTTTCGATTAGAAACATGGGTTTCTCAGGATTCAAATTCCCTTGAAGTCTACGTAAGATTTAGGTGCTTGATTGGATATTGAATAGAGGATTAAGGGTTTGAATAGCCTTTGTTTGCTATCCATTCACTTCTTGTGTCTATCTTATTGATTTATCTATCTATACTTATCTTTGTTGCCTCTGTGTCGTAGCTTAGTTTAAATTCCTTAGTTTGTTCTGGTATCAGGAAGGGAAACACTGATGAAATCCCACATACCTGAGAATAGATTCCTTGGTAAAATCATTGAAGTTGATCTTATTTTTGGAAAACCCTAGTTTTCTTTTGAGGAAAATGGGAATCGCTTTATTTTTCTAAGATAAGTGATTTTTGATGTTATGAGGTGTTAGGATAGTTTTAATCCACCAATAAATGGTGTTGGGGTACCCAAACAACATGGGTTTTGGGTTAAAAGGAGTGAAAATTACCAAAAAGCCCTTATTAAAAACATTCAAGAATTATGTTCCCAATCGTTACTAATCACCTCACGACTCATTATGATTGGTCATGATTCGTTGTCTGAGTCATAACCTGGAACCCTGAGGTCTGGGGTTCTTTTTTCTATGACTACTTCCTTCCTTTTACGACTCATCATGACAGACTACGAGTTTTTAGGTGGAGACATAGTCTAAGGATTGATTTTTGGATCCTTTACTGGTCAGGCTACGGGTCCGCACAACGACTCATAATGTTAGACTACGAGTCTTGTGCTGTACTCTTAACCACTGGAATGGATTCTTGGTTGAACATTGATGTGACTACAAGTCCTCCTAATGACTTGTAATGTTTGATTATGAATTATGGAGTGGAGTCGGGGTGACTAGGCTGGAACTAAAGATTCTTTGTACTGTGACTATGACTACTTATAATATCTGACTATGGGTCTTCACATGAGTCATAGCCACTAGCAACTGGGTGAGACTTAAAGAGAAATTTTCATTACTTCTTGCCACGATATCAAATCAAGGCGAGATTTACGACATTGAGAAGGCAACTTAGTGTTCTATCTTTTGAGGGGTTTAGAGCTTGAAAATTTAGGGTATTATAAAGATCCATGTAAGTACCCAACTCCTCATGAAAATCCCTCCAGCATCTAGACGTGAATACTGAGACACTGTACAAAATAATCGGTATGGGTACTCAATGAATGTGAACTATCTCACTTTACATAGATTCAGGACAACCTCTTAGCATTGAAGGAAATTTGAATAGGAAGGAAATATGCTGATTTGTGCAACCAATATACAATGATCCAACTACTATCAGAACCACATAAAGTGCGAGGAAAACAACTAACAAAGTTCATTGTGATTTGCTCCCACTTCTACTTAGGAAGACAATCTCTAAATTAGGATGACAGGACTGTGTTGCTCGACCTTCACCTGCTGATAATATAGGCAACGAGCTATAAAGTCTACTACATCTCTCTTTATTCCACTTCATCAGTAGTGCTACCACAAATCCCTATACATCTTAGCTATCCCAGGCGAATGGATTATCTGGAGGTATGAGCCTCAAACAATATCAACTAAATTATGTCTCCAATCCTCAAAAAACAAATGTGACCATCATATCTCAAAATACCCTCAAGATTCATGGTATCCCTCAGGGACTCACAGCTCAACACCGATCAAGGATGACACAAAGTCCCCTATCCTAAAACTGACGACTCCAAATCTGCTATAATATAGTGAACCTAGATTCAGCACTATCAAGGAGCCTCCTGGAGTCTAAAATATCAAGTCGCACCATCAAGTTGGCTAAGGAGTGGATGTCCCATGCCAACATCCTCGAAGGAACTAAAATAGAAGCCAAGCAACCTATACTTATCTCCTTCCAGCTCAAGGCATCCGCTACAACATTCACCTTGCCCGACTGGTATAATATGGAGATGTCATAATCCTTCAACAACTCCATCTATCTGCCTTGTCTCAAATTAATTTGTCTCTTAGTCATAAGGTACTGAATCTATGATGATTCATGCATAACTCGAAACTCGGCCTATGATCTTTTAAAGTTCGAAGCACAATCTACAAATGCTGCATGTGCTCCTCTTTACTCCTTGAATATACCAAAATTTCATTGAAAAACACAATCATGAAAGAGTCCAAATAAGGTATGAACACACGGTTCATTAAATCTATGAACACGCCTGGGGAATGGGTCAACCCAAAAGACATCACCAAGAGCTCATAGTGGCCATAAAAAGTCTTGAATGCTGTCTTTAGGATGTCCTCAGCCCAAATCCTCAATTGATGGTAACCGAATGTTAAGTCAATCTATAGACAACATCATCGCTTCGTGAAGCTTGTTAAACAAGTTATCAATATGAGATATAGAATACCTATTATACACTGTCGCCTTCTTTAGATACCTGAAATCAATACACATATGAAAGAAATCATCCTTTATATTAACAAACAAGATATGAGCACCCAAAGGCGGCACACGCATCCTAATAAAACCCTTACCCAAAAAATCCTGAAGCTAAGAATTCATCACCTTAAGCTCGGCAGGATATATATGCTAAGGAAGTATCCAAATTTGTTGGGGTCCCAACTCTAGTTTAATAATAAATTCAATATCATGCTTAGGAGGAAGGCTCCATAGATTAGTAGGAAAAACTTTAGAAAAATCATGAACTACAGGAATAGAATCCAATAAAGGACACTCCACACTCACTCATGCATATAAGCAAGATAAGACTCATAATCTCTTGATATAATTCTCCTATCCAAAAAATAGAGAATAATTTCCATAGGTGCGTGGATATAAGATCCCTGCCACTCAACTGGAGGTATGTTTGGAATGACTAAGATAATAGTCTTGGCCAAAAAATCAAAGATTGCATGATAAGGGATAACCAATCCATGCCAAGAACCATATCAAAGTCCACAATATCTAATAAAATAAGATCAGTCTGAGTATCAAACTCTCAAACGGTCATAATACATGATCCATAAAACCAATCCACTACTAAAGTATCACCCACAAAAGTAGATACTTGTAATGGTATAGATAAATAATCCTAAGACAACTCTAATTGGTGTGCATAATAAGAATACACGTATCAATAAGTGGATCTCGGATCATATAAAGAAAAATCTAGGTGATGGCACACTGAGATCATACCTGTATTAACAACATCTGAACACTCTACCTCTAATCTACCAGGTATATCATATTAATAACATCACCCAAAAACTTATTGAGTGTTTGACCGACCACTTATTCTACTTCAATAAGGACTTCTTGAGAACCCTAGAGACCACCCCGACGACCCTGCATACCACATCTAGCTGGGGGAGGCACTGCCCTAATTGGTGGAAGACTTTATGCTATAGGTATAACTGTCCCACATCAGGGACACTTCCTAGAATAATGGCTGAAGGCCCCACACTCATAACACGCCTTAGGTGCTGCAATGTATCTAGAAGATTCGATTAACTTGGAATAGCCACCTCGGTTAGAAAACCTAGAATATAAATTTCTCAAAGACTGACTGCTACTTTAGAGAAGATAATCATTATAGCTATGTGGACCCCCATAACTTAGATAAAGGGTAGAATGATTGGGCCTACTAGACTGATCCAGATAATGCAGTCTCTTATCATTTCCCACATCGGCCTCTTGATGCATCTCCTCTTTGGTTTGAGAATAATTAGAGAGATCAATAATAGACATGCCAGTGATAACCAAAATTTGTATAGCCATACGAAGAGTAAGTCTTAGTCCTCAAACAAAATACCAAATCTACTCATACTCAATCAATAAAATAATTATAGCATATCGGGCTAACTTATGAAACTGAGCCTCATACTCTAAGATAGTTATATAACCCTTCTCTAATCATGAGAACTAATCTCTTAGAAGCTCTTTAAGTCTACGAGACATATACTTCTCTAATAAAACCTTAGAGAATTGAGTCCATGTCAACAGAGGTGACCTAGTACTCCTGGAATCAAAATAATGCCTTCACCAATATCTAGCTATTAGGTCCAACAAAAAGGTAGTGTAGTCAACACCGTGATTCTCAACTAGACCTAAATTATGGATCCTATCCTTATAAATAGTCAAAAACTCAAATGCATCCTTTGCCAATGCCGTACCTATGAAAAGTTAATCTCAACAATCTACCCAATAACTTCTACACCTTAACATATATAGTAGGTTGGGTGACTACCGACTAAGAAACTATTGGTGCTGGAGGGATATCAACTCTTGGGGACATAACTACAGGTTGTACCTTATCTATGTACCACTATAAACTGCAGACTAAGCACTATCAAATGGTACACCACTAACCAAACCAATAGTTGCTAAGCTAAAGCATCCATGAGCAGTGATAAAGAAATAAATCCCAATGAATACTAGGCTTCCCCGTGGCCTACCACTTGCTGTGGTAGAGGAATCAATGTGCAAGAAAAAGAATAGGGTCTTGTGAAGGCTCCTTATCTGGATCTCTAGTTAAGGCTGGAACTCGTGTTTGGCTCAAACCACTAAGTTGGCCAGGACCTTCGATAGGTTCCCTAATCGAAAGCTTAGGGTCCTCATCTTCAGTTATAGTATCTCGCATCCTATCCATTTGTGAAAGACTATATGTAATTAAATCTTAGAAAACAACACAAACTCTTAACATGAAATGAGTTAAGGAACTGAAAATCTAGTAAAATATCTTATAACCTTCTGAAGATAAGAACAAACGTTATTATTTCAATCTGCGATACTCTACTAGACACTTGCCCTAGTACCAACAATATCAATGAACCTAGGCTCTAATATCAATTTTTCATGATTAAATTTCTCAAGTTTTCATGGCTCTTAATTTAACCCACCAGTAGGCAAGCCAAAATATAGCTCAGAACGACAAGTAATATGCTAATTGGTGGATATTATAATAGATACCAAAATTGTTCAATAATTAGATAACAAGCAATAAAACATAAGACTGATAGTATATCTAGAGATAATAAGGAGAAAGAAAAAAACATCCCATAATTTAATGAGGTTGATATAATAGGATTTAGCAATAGAATAAGTGTACTATAAGTGCCAAATATACATAGTCTCAAATAGAAAGACCCTCCAAAATAAAAGAAAGAGAGAAAGTCAACTTTGGCTAAGCTGACCCAATCTCAAAACTCCGACCAACACTAATATGCATCAAAAGTGGCAAACACGTAATGGCCCTTAAGAATTATTTTCTGTATTTCTATTTATTGTTGCCATTAGAGATTTACTATAGCTACCCCAGGTCTTTATTACTTGCTGGGGATGACAGTTTGGTACCAATAGTTCATTTGGCTTTACAGCCAATTCCCTATTTTAAAGTTTTCATTAGTTCAAATTGGATATCAAGAGAAAACTTCAGTCAAACAATCTCGTATACAAATTTTGACTATTCAAACAACTCTAGAATATCAATTTTAGGTTAGTTAGACTCTTAGTTTGAGTCTTCAGGCACTCAAGCTTATTTTGACCTATTGGTTGGAAAGTTAAGAAAATGAAAAATGGGTGTGGGACCCACTTTTTATTGAAAAGACCTCAAATAAAATTTTTGACTAGACCATTAAGTCCAGAACATCAAATTTGATAGGTTATCATATTCCATTTTCCTATATGGGATTTCGAATGAATCTTGAGGGTTTGGCAAAGACTGAGAAATTCTAAGTCTCAGTTGTACTGGTGTTCTCGCTAACAGAGAGACATGGCTCGCAATCGTGATACCCTTGGTAGGGCACCATATGCTGCAATTGTGGTGCATTATGTCATGATAGCGACTCACTTGGCACCATCATATGTCACGATCGCAATAGTCAGGTCACGATAGCTACTGTTGAACCCTTGGGACAAGGATAAATATCCCTCTTTCAGCTTATCTTTTCTATTTTTCATCCATTTGGGGAGCTTTGATAATGATTATTACATAATTTTCCTTTGAAATTGTGGTAAGATTTCTTCAAGTTCATGGTTGATTTCCCCTTCTCCTCTCGAAAATATCTAAAACTTGGTGACTTGATTTTTGCACCAATGTTGCTCGAATTTCACTCATTTTTTTAGGGTAGTTACCTCTTGAGCATAAGTGAATCTTTGGTTGGATTTGGAAACATGATTTTTGTAGATGAGACCCACATGGGATTTTTGAATGATTTTGGACCCAAAGCACAATGGTGCAATATGGTTGTCATCATTCTTTTATTGATGAGTGGAATGTGATTTTGATTGCGTGACACCTTACGGAAGCTTCTGGAAAGAAGAATCAGTGATTTAGCAAATTCTTTGTCCTTTCTTCGGCGTCCATATAGTCTAGGCTTCTTCCTCTTCATAGATTGAGCTAGTTCATAGTATGATTATGATATCATGTTAGATTTAGGATGGGTTTTAGGTATTGGTGATATGATTGGAAATACTTGGGTTAGTTGGACCATTAGGCTATTTCAAAACTATAATTTAGGCATAAATGACTTAGTTTCTTATGCTTTATCTAACATTTCTATCTTGGGGTTGAATTGTGGCTTAGTTAAAATCTAAAATAGGATTTAGATACCTTAGCCTAGAATGGGGTGGAAATTTCCTTGTAATGAATTTTAGGGATCTAGAAGTGGGAATTTGACCCATCTTAGGCCAAGTTTCATGTTAGTTCTTGTAAACCCTTATACGCTGGTTATACGCCTTGATACTTACTAAGTAATGTGGAGGGGATTTGTCACTTAATGGTTATGATGGGTTTATTATATTAAGAGTTGATGTTTATTGGTTATGCTATTGATTATGTTCTTGATTTTGACATTTAGAAAGATATTAATAGTGTATGCTATATCTTGTTTTTATGATAATCAACTGACACCAAGGGACCAGGTCCCTAGGTCTTCATGAGTTCAATACAACTGTCACTATCTTATACAGTTTTGTCTGCTAGTATAACAAACTGTGCAGGTATGCTTGTACCTTTCAGGATACCTGGCCCAATTGCATTTCTACCTTAATCATTATCCATTTATAAATAAAAAAGAATGCTCTTCAAATTATCAATTTTTGCAACCTTATTATTCAATGAAAAAAATTGATGAAAACTCAAATATTGCTCAAGCTACAATCTTTATGTGCTGAGAAAGTATGTGTGTTCTTAAGTCAATGCTGGGTTTGCAATTGAATTACTTGTGTTATAAGAGTAATGGTTTTTCTTTGTGTTCTTGAGAGTGCCTAGGTAGAGTTACCTTAGTTTGATATTGGTTAGAGTTAATCAGTATTAGGTGAGTTCTTGGAAGAGTTGTTAAGGTGGGTTCTTAATAGAGATATTGCAAACTGGTGGAGCTAATATTTAAGTTCCCATTGAGTCTGTAATCAAGAGTTTGATTATAGTAGATTGTTGAGTGATTGTAAGGGAAAGATATGGATTTTACTCCCTTGAGGAAGGAGTTTTCCACGTTAAAACTTTGTGTTCTTTTGTTTTTAGAAATGTTTTTGTTTCATACTATTTTATTATTTGATTACCTATGACCGACTCTAAGAGACCTAGTCCCTCGTAGTGTGGTGAAACCCCCCATATTTCAACAATTGGTATAAGTAATAGGGCACTCTAAAAGGTTCATAACTAGAGTAATTTATTGATCATGGATGCTCCACCTAATCTGGAAGAAGGGAAATCTACCACTAGACCATCTCACTTTAATGGGTAGTACTATGGGTGGTGGAAAACCAGGATATATTACTTCATTATGACTAAGGACAGTAAGATGATGGATGTAATACTTAATGGTCATGTTCCTGTTACAGAGGTCAAATAAGGAGAAATAATAAGGATGGTAGTCAAAACTACAAGAGACTTTGATGATGAAGATCGAAAGAAAGTTTAGAAGAATTACAAGGCCAAAAACCATGCTAGTCTATGGCATAGGACCTGATGAATACGACTGGATTTCTGCTTGAAAAAATGCTAAGGAAAGCTGGGATTGCTTGAGAATGACTCATGAAGGAACCTCAAATATGAAGGATTCTAAAGTTGAAATTTTGATCTTCATTATGAAACCTTCACCATGAAAAAATGAGAGACAATTCCAGAAATGCATACAAGATTCACTTCTATCAGAAACGAATTGCACTGCTTAGGAGAACTGATTCCTTTGTATAAGAAAGTGAGAAAAAATCGAGCTATTCTTCCTAAGTCCAGGGAAATAAAAGAGGATGATATTACTAAGAAAAGAAACCTGAAGACTCTCACTATGGATGAACTCTTTGGTAATTTAAAGACTCATGAGCTAAAGAAGTAGCAAGGATAAGCGAAAACGGAAATAAAAAGGGAAAAATATTTTGTACTAAAAGCTTCAAAATTTGATTCAAGTTAAGAAGACACTGATGTTGCCTATTTGGCCAAAATAATTGTTAGAGCTATGGAGAAAAATTGCCATTTTCAAAGAAGAGGAAGTAGCAAAAACAAGGTGGTAATATTGAAGTTTTTCACAACTGTGGAAGTCCTGAGTATTTCATTAAGGAAATTCCAATGCACAGAATAGATTATCAAGAATATCTCAAGACTCGAGGTTACAAAGGAAAGAACCAGGACCAGGTCTCTATAAAATCAAGATGAAAGGCTCTATCTAATTATGCAGTGAGGCATATCCTAGCAATTTGAGGACATTCCTCCAGTGAATCTGATGATGCTGAGAAGGCTAAAGATGTGTATATGATGGATGTGGAGGAGTGTGAAGTTACCTATGATTCCCTGTTTTCTCTCATAGAAAACACTGAAGATAAAGAACAAAATGAAGTAACTCTCCCTGACATTAAGGAAAATTTAGATAACTAGTCATCTAGAAAGATAAAGAAGATAACAAATGTGTTGATTGATTTTATGTGTAAACCAAACTACTAATAAAATGCTCTATAATAGAAAGTAGAGAATCAAAAGCGTGAATAAATAGCTTTAACTCTCTAGCTATCTGAAATAGAAGAACTGTTTCTATGTTGAAATCTGATGATCCGAGTTTATCTAGACAACTGGAGAAAGTAGATGATTCTGATGATAAAGAAAAGAAAGAAGCTTTACAGATTTAGATTGAGCTTGAAGATAAATTGAGGGATTCTTAAAAGTACATTATGACCGGCCTCCATAAGAATGAAGAGATAGAAAGGGACCTAGTGCATTTTAGAGGCGAACTTAACAAATCACTAAAATAGACCACATCCTCACAAATCCTTTCTAATCTAATTGGTCAAAGTGTCAATAATGGTAAAGGTATTGGATATCAGTACAATACCTAATCACTTGGGTTTCATGGGAAAGTTATTCATGATATTAGAAACAAGGTGCACAAACCTCTACGTACTCATTATGGAAGAGACGGACACTTGAAGAAAAACTGTCAATAATGGATTAGAGCTTGAATGATTAGTGATAATTACATCCAGTAGTAGAATCATTATCCTGAGGGTTTCATGCCCATGAAAAATGTTAAGATGAATTCTCTACCTAGATGGACCAAGATAGATTTTATCACACCTTTGTCATCCTATTAGGAACTCAAACTCAAATGGATTCCCAAATCTAAAAAATGACTATATTTGCATATAGGAATAGGGGAATACAGTCAGAATAGGTTCATGGATAGTTGATGTTCAAAGCATATAAAAGGAAGGACTAACTACTTTCTTTCTCTCAATACACTTCAAGGTGGAGGTTTCTCTTTTGAAATTGTTAGAAAGGGTTATATTCATGGTGTGGGAAAGATTGAAAAATCATCTGATCAAGCATTAGAAGATATGTGCCATGTGAATGGACTCAAGTGTAGTCTTCTAAGTGTTTCTAAAATTTATAACAAAGGCAGTTAGGTCAAATTCTCAGCTGATGGATGTATAGTGTCAAGCTTGAAATCTGGGAAAGTTATTCTCAAAGCTAAAAGAATAAAAAATATGTATTTGGATGATTTGGAGTCTTTGACTGATGGGGAATTAACTTGCTTAATTTTTCAAAGAGAAGATGCTGATTTATGACATAGAAGATTGGGATATGTAAGTTCCTCTTTCCTGAATAAGTTGATCTCAAGGGACCTGGTCCGTGGAATGCCTAAGCTGAAATTTCCAAATAAAAAGGTTTGTAACTCCTATGTTAAGGGCAAACAAACTAGATCTTTCTTTAAGATGAAGAAGTAGGTGAGTACTTCTAGACCCCTAGAGATTTTGCATATAGATTAATGTGGACTTGTTAAAGTCCAAAGTAAGGAGGAATAAGTATGTGTTTGTTATTGTGGATGACTACTCAAGGTTCACTTGGACAATTTTCTTAAGAACAAATGATTAAACCTATGAGGTTCTGGATACTTTACCAAGAAAATTCAAATGAAGCTGAATTGTAAGATAGATAAATACAAATCTGATCATGAAACTGAATTTGAAAACTCACAAGTTGTAGTATTCTGTGCTAAAAATGGAATCAGTCATAACTTTTCTACTCCAAGGACTCCTTAGTAAAATAGAATTACTAAAAGAAAGAATAGAAACCTCATAGAGATTACTAGGACCATGCTGATTGATAGTGGGCTTCCAAAGAACTTTTGGGCTAAAGATGTGAATACTGGCTACTATGTGACAAATAGGTGCTTGATTAGATCACTCCTGAACAAGACCCCTTATGAGCTTGTGTTAAATAAAAAGCCTAATCTTTACTATTTTAGACATTTTTGGGTGCAAATGCTTTGTTTTAAATAATGAGAAGGATGATCTAGAAAAGTTTTACTCCAAATATGATGAAGCAGTTTTTATGGGATCTTCAACAAACAAAGCATATAAAGTTTTCAACAAAAAAACTCCATGTGTGTTGAAAGTGTTCATATGGTCTTTGATGAGTCAAGAAAACTAATGAATCCAGGAGATGGTGAAGTTTCAGAAATTGAAGAACTCGTTCCTATTCAAAGGGATAAAATTGCTAAAGAAGATGGTTAAGGACTAAATAATGTAGATGAGAAGGATAAAGAACCCAACTCTAGTTGAAGAGCAACTAGAAGGGTCTAGTTAAACATCACAAGGGCATGGTCCTAGTGGAACTAATCTCAGAAGGTCAAACTGGAGACAAAAATCTTCTCATCCACTGGAGAATCTAACTACACCTTTGGAATCTGGAGTCCAAACAAGAGCTCAAGCCAAAATTTTCATGGCATTCTCAGTATTCCTATCCTAAATTAAGCATACAAATGTGAAATAAACTCTAAAAGCTGCTACTAGATCAATACAATGCAGGAGAAACTTCAGTAATTTGAAAGAAGTATAGTCTAGCACCAGGTCCCCAGACCTGTTAACAGTACATTCATTGGGACTAAGTACAAAAAAAAATAGGATGAACATGGAACTATCAAGAAAAATAAGGCAAGGCTAGTTGTTCAAGGCTATAACCAGAAGGAAGGAATCAATTATGATGAGACATTTTCCCCTTAGCAAAGGTAGAGGCTATTAGGATTCTTATTGATTTTTCTGCCTCTATGGGGTTCAAATTCTTCCAAATCAATGTCCAAAGTGATTTTCTAAATAAAACTTAAAGGAAGAACTCTATGTCAAGCAACCTATATATTTTGAAGATGCAGATTTTCCTCATCATGTACTCAAATTAGACAAAGCTTTCTATGGGTTGAAGAAAGCTCCTAGGGATTGGTATGAGAGACTTTCAAAGTTTCTTCTACAAAATGTCTTTAAAAGAGGGAAAATTGACAATACTGATGTTCCGTCTTTTGACGAAATATTTTTCATCCTTTTCTTGGGAAGATTGCATGTTTTCAAGCAACGAAGGTTGCATTTAATGTTGGTTTTTAGTGTTCCAAGGTAAGGAGATAGCTGAAGGAAAAGACTCAGAAAAGTAGCAGAAGACACTTCTAGCAGTCAAAATGGTGGACCGTCAGTCTTGTGATGGACCACCAACTCAACTGTCAGGTCTAAACATAATCTATGACGTCAGAAGACCTAGCGATGTCCCATATAGTGGATCATCAGTCTTGCGATTAATCACCACTATGGATGTCAACGCAAAATAGAATCAGGCATCCTAAAATTCTCATCAACGACTAACAAGGTGGACCATCGATCTTGCAACGGACCACCACTTCAGTCGTCAGGGCTATCAAGAACTTGACTCTTAAAGATCATCAGTGACGGTGAAAATGGTATACCGTCAGTCTTCCAATAGACCACCACTTTAACTATCAGTCTTATCCAAAAAGTAACTCTCTAGGATCAGCAGCGACAGACCAAATGGAGGATCGTTAGCCATGCAATGGACCACCACTTTGGCCATCACTTTTGAAAGTGAGTTTTTACGTTTAAATTTTAAATCATTTTTGGATGGGAACATGTAAATACCCAGTTTTAGGTTTTATTAGATATCTTTTAGCTTTTATGAGGGTTTTCCATACTGAAAATGCATTGTTACATAGTTTTTTCTCTAAGATTCATTGGAGATTTGTGGATCTAGATTCCTTTATCATATTTTCTATTGAAGATTACAGAACAACAATTGTGACTTTTGTAAGTAAACTTTGAAATAATTTATGTATAACACAATGGTTTCTTCTCTTTCTTGGGTGGAAATGTGTGGCTAAGCTCCCATAACTAGGGTTATGGGAGCCTTGATGTAAAAATTTAATTTTGGATTTTGAATCTAGTAGATTCCCATTAGTAATTGATATTGCATAAACTCTTCTTCAGTTTAATGACTTTTCTTGGTTGAAAACTCAAAAAGTGAGCCTAGGAACACTACTTGTTCAAATAGAAAAGTGCTTGTTGGGAAAAGAAAGGGTTTACATATATATAAATGCTTTAACCTTTGTATAGAGAGTAGATGCCTTAACCGAATCAACCCATGAGAGATTATAGTGGAATTAATACTATGTTCCTTAAGTTTGAATGAATTAAGGGATAAGTTACTCGTTTAGGTTGAGAAACTAATGGGTAAACCATAGAATTGTTCATTGGGAATCCAAAAGTAGTTCACAACCCTAGCTGCACAAGCATCTTGGTAACCATAACTCTAGTTTAACTTCTTTTACAGAATTACTATAAGCAATATAACCAACAGTTAGATTCTGTGATAAACATTTGTATATAATTTATAAATATAAATCCCCCTCTATTTTGGAACCTTTGATCAACAAATTAGGAATAACCACAATACTTAGTGAACATAGTATTCCCTGTGGGATTCGACACCCAACCCAGTTGGGTTCAATATTTGATAGCGATAGCTTACACTTTCTAACGAGAGTTGTAATTTGGGCGTATCAAATTTTGGGACCGGCTACTGGGGAGTACAGTTGTCAATTAAGTTTGTGTTTGTTAATTGACCTTTGGTACAGTTTCCCAAATTTTACTTTTATTTGTTGTTTTTATTGTGTATGCTAAGTACACAGAGATTGGGTGTACCATTATTACCAGTATATTGGAAACCACAGTTAATTGGTAGAATGGCAGACCCTCAAGATACTGAAAGACTAGCAGCTATGGCTATAGCTCAACTTAATCAGCAGAATGACAACCAACCGGCACGTCATCCTAATCTTGATGATGATTTAGGGTATGATGATTTATTAGATCCTGTCAACCCAAGGTATGCAGAGAATGTAGCTACACCTATACACCTCAATGTAAATAGGAACTGGCCCTTTAAGGCAAGGCAAAAATATCAACTGATGTAGTTTGATCTGAATAACGATGAAGATGGAAAGGATTAAGTAGGTGCAACTAGAGATATCATTCCTCTACCTCTAGAACCTGGAGCTAAATTTAGCATTACCAGTACGATAATTCAACTACTTCATCTTAAGAAATTGTTTGGTGGTCTTCCTGCAGATGATCCAAACATATATTTACTGAACTTTGTCACCATTTACAAGTCTTTTGATAATCCAGTAGTTGGTTAAGATGTTATCTTCCTCTATTTATTTTTTTATCTCTATCTGGGGAGGAGACAGTATGGCTTAATGGACCGACTCCTAACTCTATAACCAACTGGAGGCAGTTGAAAGAAGCTTTCTTAGAAAGGTTATTTCCACCCTCAAGGAGGGTATTGTTGAGGGATAAAAACAGTAATTTTCGACAGCTTCCTACTGAAGCTCTTTATGAGACCTAAGAGAGGTTTAAAAAGAAGATGATGCAATGCCCAAACCATAACATGATGGATATTTATTTGTTGGAGAATATTTATTGGTCTTTGAACTCTATTACGAATATAGTCGTGGATAATGTTGTAGGAGGGTCTTTTGTTGACCTTACTTCTCTAGAGGCTTCAGAGATGCTTGAGCGGGTGACCAAACAGAGTTGAGCTTGGCATACTAGGTATTTTGTGGTAGCAAGCCCTACTGTGTCTGGTAGTATAACTGTAGTGCAATGCAAGAAGGAAGAAGAATGTGACAAATACATGGCACAATTGAAGAGACATGTGGATTTGCTGACTAAGCATCTATTGTCAAAAAAAATGAATAAGGTGAAAACTGTTGCATCCCAGGGAAGAGCTAACTCTAATTTAGAAGAAGAGGCAAACTATCTAAATAACCAGGGGGTTTTCAAGGTAATATTTAAGTAAATCAAAGTCGGAACTATTATGACTTAACTAGTTACAAGGATAGAGATAAAAGGAACTATAAGAACAAGAATGATAGGTGCGGACCATCTGTACCTCCTGAAAGTAGAGATAATGCTGTAACTAGTTCTGGAAAGATGTCCATGGAGGACATGATGGAGAATTTATTAAAGAGAGTTGAGGCTACAAACTCTGGGGTGACTACAATGAAGAGTAATTTGTCTTATATAAGTCAGTTGGTAAACTCACACTCTACTTCTATCAATTAGTTGGAGCAGTAAATAAGCCAACTCTCAGTAGAATTGAATTAGAGAAAGAGTGAAACTTTGCCAAGAGACACAGTTTACAACCCTCAAAATAATGGCTCTTGTACGACAATTACCATACAGAGTGGTAAGGTATTACCAGGACCATCTGTGGGTGAAGATGAGATTGAAAACATGATTGAAGAGGATATTGATCATGAAGAAAGTTATCCAGTAGATTCTAAGAAACTGAATGAAGTTGTTGATAATACACCATTCAGCTATCTGCAGGTTGATGATTTAGAGAAGAGCAAGGGACATGAGACTGAAGTGGTAGTTACTACGCTCCCAAAAACACCTTCTCTATTTCCTTATCAGTTGAAAAAGAAGGCTGACAACACAAATTTTGGCAAGTTTATGGTCGTGCTTAAGAAGTTCACTATTAATTTACCATTGGTAGAGGCATTGGAGCAAATGCCCGGGTATGTAAAGTTCATCAAAAACCTTGCTACGAAGAAGTGTCTAGTTAGTTTTAAGATGGTGGACAATCTCCATCATTATGGTGCTATTTCTATAAGGTTGTTGGTGCAGAAAAAGGCAGAACTGGGAGTATTTACCCTCCCAGGCATGATTGGGCCTTGTGATTTTGGAAAAGCTCTATATGACTTGGGAGCCAGTATAAACTTGATACCACTTGTAGTGTATAAGAAATTGAGTTTAGGGGATCCTACTCCTACAAACATGAGATTAGTTATGGCGGACAGATCTGTGAAGCAGCCTGTAGGAATTCTTTATGATGTATTAGTTAAGATGTCCAGCTTTATATTTTCAGCTGATTTTATCATTCTCAATTATGAGGTGACCATAGTCTTAGGTAAACCTTTTCTCATAATCGGGAGTGTACTTATTGATTTGAGGAAAAATGAGCTACTAGTCAAATTGAATGATCAAGTAGTTTGGTTTGATGTAAGTCACTCCATGAAATAGCATAAATATATAAGCGTATTTTCTATTGTGGATGTTTATAATAAGGAAGAGCAGGAAGTTCCTATAGAACAAAAATTTTTTGTGGAGACTTTAGCTACTGTATTGATGAATTTTGATCATGATAGTATTGACGATTATGAGGAGATGATGTGTGCCTTAACGGGCATGGGGTCTTGTTTATATGCACCCAAAAATTTGGATTTGGACTTGAAAAATCATCCAAGTCCACCTGCTAAGCCTTCTATTGAAGAACTACCTACCTTGGAGCTGAAAGAGTTGCCCGGTCATTTGATGTATATGTTCCTTGGCAGTGGGAATACATTACCTATCATTACTTTTGCTGATATGGGTGAGGAATAGGTGGAAGATCTCATCTATGTTCTTAAGATATATTAGAGGGCTATTGGTTGGATGATTGTAGACATCATTGGTATCCCTCCTAGTATATATACATATAAGATTCATCTAGAGGAGGATTGTGTTCCGACTATTGAGCATCAGCGTCAACTAAACCCCCTATGTAAGAGGTGGTAAAGAAAGAAATCATCAAGTAGCTAGATGTAGGAGTGGTATACCCTATATCACATAGTAAGTGTGTAAGTCCCTTTAAATGGGTACCTAAAAAAGGGGGCATGATAGTGGTGGACAATGAGAAGAATGAGTTAATTCTACTCAGGCCTATTACTGGGTAGAGTGTGTGTATGGATTATAGAAAACTTAACTCGTGCACATTAAAGGACCACTTCCCAATGCCTTTCATGGATCAGATACTTGATCGATTGGCAGGAAGAGGTTGGTATTGTTTCTTGAATTGTTATTCTGGTTAGAATGAAATTTCTATATCCCTAGAGGGTTACGAGAAAATGAAAATCACCTACCCATATGGTACTTTTGCATTTAAGCGGATGCCGTTTGGACTGTATAATGCATCCACTATCTTTCAATGGTGAATGATATCTACTTCCTCCGATAAGGTTGAAGACACCTTGGAGGTATTTATGGATGATTTTTTATTAGTAGGAGGTTCATATGAGCTGTGTTTGGTAAATCTGAGTAGGGCTTTGCAGTGGTGTGAGGAGTTCAATCTTGTTCTTAATTGGGAGAAATGTCACTTTATGGTGAAGTAGGTCATTGTTCTCGGACACAAAATTTTAGCAAAGGGGATTGAAGTTGATCGAGCTAAAGTTGAGGTTATAGAGAAACTTTTACCTCCTATTTCAGTGATGGGGGTGCATAGTTTCCTTGGTCATGTTGGCTTCTATCAGATATTTATAAAGGACTTCTCAAAGATTGCAAACCCCTTTTGCAAACTTTTGGAGAAAAAAGTCAAATTCTCCTTTGATGATGATAGCTTAAAGGCATTTAAATGCATTAAAGGGAAGATGGTTGATGGTCCTATTATTATTGCACCGGATTGGTCAAAATAGTTTGAGATCATGTGTGATGCAAGCAGTATTGCTCTTGTAGCTGTGCTGGGACAAAAAAAGGACAAATTGTTTCATCTAATCTACTATGCCAGCAAAGTGGTGAATGGATTTCAAAAGAACTACATCATCACATAATAGGAACTTCTTGCTGTAGTCTATGCTTTTGAAATGTTTCGGGATTATTTTCTAGGAACCAAGGTGGTGGTCCACACTGACCACGCAACCTTGAGATATTTGATGGTAAAAAAAGCATGTAAAGCGAAGGTTGATAAAATGGGTGCTGCTGCTTCAAGAATTTGACTTCGAAGTCAAGGATAGGAAGGGTTCCAAAAACCAAATGGCAGGTCATATGTCTAGGATGGAAGGAGAGCAAGCAGGTAGAGATGAATTTGAGATAAATGATGTATTTTCAAATGAGGAAATCTTTGTTTCTATTATGGAGAAAATACCATTGTATGCCGATTTGTCTATCTATATAGTGAACAAAGTAATACTAGAAAATTTTTCCTTTCATCAAAGGATAAAGTTTTGTCCATTATGGTACACGTTACTTCTGGAATAAGCCGTATCTTTTTCAGCAGTGTGTGGATGGCATTATTAGAAGGTGCATCCCAAAAGTAGATATGTTGAGTATACTGGAAGCGATTCATGCTTCCCCAGTTGGAGATCACCATACAGGTGATCAAATTACAAGAAAAGTGCTTCATAGTGGCTACTATTAGACCTTTTTGTGCAAAGATGCCTATGAGTTTGCGAAGAGGTGTGACCAATTTCAAAGGCAAGGGTCCATCTCAAAGCACAATGAGATGCCAATTTCTAAAATGCTGGAGGTAGAATTAATTGATGTCTGGGACATTGATTTCATGAGGCTCTTCGTGAGATCATTTAGGATGACGTACATATTAGTTGACATTGTCTACATGGCAAAATGGATTAAGGTGGTGGCTCTAGCAGATAATGAAGGGTAGAGTGCTATTGCATTCTTAAGGAAAAATATCTTCTCTTGCTTTGGGGTACCACGTACCATCATTAGCATTGAAGGATCACACTTTTGCAACAAGTTTTTCTGAGTTGCCTTGGAAAAATATGGAGTTAAGCAACATAAAGTTTCTACACCATACCACCCACAAACCAGTGGGCAGGTAGAAATCTCTAATCAATAAATCAAAGCTATCCTTGTAAAAACTATAAATAGTAGCAGAAAGGATTGGTTTAGGAACCTGGACGATGGCTTATGGGCATATCGAATGGCTTTCAAGATACTTATTGGCATATCGTTAAACCAATTAGTTTATGCCAAGTCATGTCATTTGCCGATTGAGGTAGAGCATAAAGCATTGTGAGCACTAAAGCGACTTAACTTGAAGTGGTATGAGGCAGAAAATATGAGATTAGGGCAGCTGAATGATATGGAAGAGTTCCATCTTGGAGCTTATGATCTGGTTTGTCTATACAAGGAAAGAATAAAGAAGTACCACGACCGTATAATTGAAAAGAAGGATTTCTAGAAAGGTGACCAGGTGCTTCTATTAAACTCCATACTCAAACTATTTCTAGGTAAGCTCAAATCCAAATGGTCCAAACCATTTAAAGTGAGTCAATTCTACTCATCTAGAGTAGTGGAACATAAAAATGAAGATGAAAGTGTTTTCCAGGTAAATGGGCAGTGTGTGAAACTGTATATCGGTCCAATGAACTCGATAAGGATTATTGATACTATCTTGATGAAGTTTGAGTAATCGAGATAACTAAGTCATGCCGTGACTATAAATCATGTGCTGGCGGGATGCAACCCACAGTATGTTATTGTAAAGCATTAGTTAAATTATTTTGTTATTCTAGTGTATTTTTATGTGTTTGTAAAGAGTGCAGGATTTAAAATACTGCAAAAATAAGGAGTAATACACTTGGAAAAGGGGTTGAAAATCTATGCTGCTGGAACAAAAGTTATGGCCGAATTAGTGGTCCACCAGTCACCTGACGGACCACTATTTCAATTATCATAAACAAGCTAAAAAATTTATTCACGGGAGAAATTTGATGGACAAAGTGGTGGACCTTCACTAAATTGGTGGAATACCACACTGATCGTCAAAATCAAGCTGAGTTTCCGAGGTTCTGATAAAGAACGACGACCAAAGTGGTGGATCATCACAAATTTGGTGGACCGCCACTTGGACCATCAAAATTAAGCTGAAGTGTCCATGTTTTGGTAAGGAGCAATGGACCATCGGAGAAGTCATCGGTGTTACCCTAGCACTGGGTCGGGTCAGGTTAAAATTGAGATTAATTTAAGTGACCCATATTTGGCTAATTTATTTTAAATAGGTAAAAGAGCAGTTACTTACATTGTACCCTTTTCAAAATTTTCAATTGACAAAATTCCATTGGATTCACAGAATTTGAGGGCATTTGATCTTCCTAGGACTCTCCATCTACTTCTTTTTTCTATATTTAAACAAACCATTTTTTTTCGTTATCTTCATCTCAAACATTCTAGAAAGAAATTATAGAGTTTTAAGTTAAGTTTGTTTTCAGGATTTGCAAGCATACAAAAGAGAAACTTCTGCAAAACCAAGGTATGAGCACCTCCATGTCTTCTCTTTTTGAACTGCTACAACATGAAATGAATAATTGGTTAGTTGAAAATTTTTCATCTTGTTTTTCTTCTTTTTCTTTAACAAGTTTTGATTTTGGAATGATAATATACTCTATGTGGGTGAAGTCTGAGTAACCTGTATGCTCAAAAGTGTGAAATTATGCATAAATATAAAGTTGGTGTTAATTTTTGTTAAAAAAAATTGGGATTGTATACTAAATGTTCAAAAAAATACCGAATTAAATCCTGAATCTGAAGAAGGGGGTGCAACAATTGAAATGGTGGATCATCTATTATGTGATGGACCACCAAATGGACCATCGCAAGAACCCCAGAACTGATACCCACTAGTTATTTAGATTCGACGGACAAAGTGGTAGATTATCAACTTTGTGATAGACTATCAGATGGACCATCGCAACTCTCGACATTTTCAGTTTTTCTGGATAGGACCTGAAGGCCCACCTGGTGGACCACTAGTTACCCGACGGACCACTAGTGTGGCTGTCAAGTCAAATCTTTTCACTGTGTTGGCTTTTTTTGTATTATAAACTAATTCCTTACTTCTTTTTCAGGAATTATGGCTCATAAACTACCACTAAACAGAGGAGGAAGATCTCAAAGAGTTAGAGGCGAACCTGCACTCGCTTACAACACTAGGAAACATGAAAGGGAAACTCCCACACTCTCCCAGTCAGAAAAGGAGAGCGACAGTAGTGCAAGTAGTTCTAGATCGAGCCAAGATGAGGCAATGGCTGCTATAACTCAACCCGAGACTACTGTGGGTGAAACTGCAGCTTCTGATATGGGAGAACAAATGGAAGTGACTGATGTAGACACTGAACCTGAGGATGCTAATGTTATCAAGCGTAAGGATCCTCAAGTTTGAGAGGCGATTAGATGGAAGATAGAGGTAGAAAAAGTGAAATTCTATGACGGATTGACACTTATAACAAGAGGGATAAAAAGGCCATTTGTGAAGAAATATCAGATTATGGCAACGAAGTTACATGAATATCCTTAGTTGGAATGCTATTTCAACGAGTATGATCTAGCATGGATGAGCAGGCCACTAGTATCATATGAACCGAATTTGGTAAAAGAATTCTTTGCCTATTATTTAGCATTAGTAGAGAAGGACTTTCCAAATGGGACGTCAGTTGCAAACCTGTCAAACAGAGAGTCAGTACCTGTACGGGGGCTCATTGTCAATATTTCAGCCTGAATGATTAATAGGATGCTATTTGGATAAGAGTACTAGGATCCACCAGCTACACCTGATCTTTAGTATAGGTTGAGAACTACATATACTCAGAGGCCTTGGGTGGCTTCATTATTGACTGATGATGGTAACCTTTCTTGGATGACCAATCCACGAGAGCATATTGCAAAATATTCCATTAGCTTCAATCCTAAGTTCTGGTGGGCCTTTTTTCTCTAAAGGCTGATGCCAAAAAAATATAATGGAAACTAGGATAAATATAGAGCTATATTATTGGCAAGCTTGGTTTCAAGGCTGCAGGTTGACTTCAGCCAGATTATTGTAGATGAGATGTTCATAAGGGCATATAAAACCACCAGTGCCTTGCCATTCCCATGCTTGATCATAGAGTTATGTAGGAAAATAGGTGTACCTCTGATTCGTGGAGTTGACAACATAGTACAAGATACACATAGACAAGATATTGAGAAGTCGAAAGATGACTCAAAATTTGAGATGCATGTCACCAAGCCTCCCACTTACCCAACTCAATTTGCACCGACTCCTGATGCTACCAAAATTCCTGTAGGTATACCTTTGCCCATCACTACTTATGTGCCACCTGAGTACGTGCCTCCAAGTACATCTACAGGGTCAGGTTTTGTACCATTTATGGGTGGACCAAACTTTGCCGAAACAGGTTAACGCAGGAAAATTTTGCAAAACTAGTAAAGCTGCAAAAGAGGTTTTAGAAACAGTTAGATAAATGGGCATCAGAATTTAAGCCCTTTATTGATGGAATTATAGCTGAGGCAATCCGTCCATTAGAAAATATTTAAGATAGTATGGACAACATCGAACACCTCATAAATAAAAGGATAGATGCACTATCTCTCCCTGATCTTGCCAAACTTATGGTTAAATTTGAGCAGGCAAAGTCTGATATAGTAAAGTTAAATGGAAGGCAACCATAATAGACTATTTTTGTCCCAGCCTTACTGGTGAGTGATGATGATGAAGGCATTATGGATCTAATGGGTAGAGCTATGAAAGATAAAGAAAAGCAACACATGGATGCGCGAGCTACAAAGAAAGGTGAAAAAAGGAGAAAGAGAGCAGCAATGATACCAGAGAAACATAAAAAACATGATCTAAAGAGAGCTCAAAAGAAATCAAGGAAAGATAAAGAAAATACAAAGCATAAAGAAGAAGATAAAATAGAAATAGAATCTACTAGTGCTTCCCCAACAAGTGGGCAAAGTTCAAGCTCAATTCAGGAGATGATACCTCTGATTCTGTAGGGTAAAGTTTTGAGTGCCCCTACCACCATAGGGTCCAACATTGCACAAGGTGAGGACGTATGAGCCTCACCACACTTCATAGATGCCTCAAATAAATCAGAGGCAATACAAGTATACCCATTACTTTGTACATTAGTTTAATGCTTTGAAGACAACGCATGTATTTTTATGTGGGGATGGTGTACTTGTACCATAGGGGTATTGTGTTGCTGATATTTTAAAACCCTACCATGTGCTATCTAGGAGAATCGGCATGTCTACGATCATCATAAGTTCACATTTTTCTTTTCTAGGTTTAACTTCAGATTTGCATTTTTCTTATTTTTAAGTCTTGTTATGTTGTTGGTATTGGTCCATGAAATAAAATTGTCATTTTTGTTAGTATCTTGTTGTAAATATGGATGATAAATGATGTTGGCATCAAGATATGACTATTTCTATTTGATTGTTTATCTTTGTCTCCTAGGATATGTGATCAACTGTTAGTGAATCTATAGTAGGTATTAATCTGTAAATACACATGACATGTGATGCACATCTTAAGAATAGTAGAATGAGTTTGACTTATTTTCTACTGTGTGTGTGAGTAATTGTAGTAGTTCTTACATAGTATAGTACCTAGAACTTGCCAAGTTTAATTGATGTTGTTCTAAAGTTGATGGGATAAGAAGTGTTGGCAGGCCACCTTGTGCTTTTAGTCCACTTAGCCAAAGTAATTAAACCCACCAAAAAAATAATTTTCTATTTTTGAACCCTTTTTTGAGCCTTTGTGGATTTTTTCATCACCAAGCATTCTAGTTAACTCTCTTTTAGCTGTTGACTCCTAGATCTGGCCCTGGCCTAGTAATGGGCAATATGTACCTAAACATAGCCAAAACACCTAAGTTGAGGGTGGTTATTTTAAGACTATTAACTACCTAATGGAAAGTTGGTCTAGAATTTGAATTTGAGCATTTGGCCCTGGTCTTGGTATGAAGAATTTGTAGGCAAAGAGAGTTAAAGCGTAGTTTTTAGTCACTTTTTCCCAAAGTTCCTTCATGACCTAGCCTGATACCTTATTACTAGCCTAAAAAGACCTGCTTGATCTTGGAACTCAGCTATAAGGGGGAATTGAATGATAAAGGTGAGTTTATGGGTGCATGTTCTATGTTTGCAACTTCTTTGATGAGTGAGACGATTGTGATTTATATCCACAGAATATGTTGAGTGGTGGAACTCCTTGACTGTGAGGGAAAATTGAATCATACTTAATTTGGATGATCTTTGTAGATTCTTGTATCCACGTGGTGTATATGAATTTAATTTTAAATAATGACGGTTATAGACTCTGACATGTTAAACCATATGATTTGGATGACAAGTGAATGGTTGTGTGAGAATTGGTTTACTAGTAAATGACTGTCATTGTACTATTCATATTTGCAACTTGGTGCTGAGTTGCTTGAAGACAAACATTTATCTTAAGTTGAGGGTGTTGATGTTCCTGTTTTGACAAAATATATTTCATTTTTTTCTTGGAAAGATTGCATGTTTTCAAGAAACCAAGGTTTCACTTAATGCTGGTTTTTAGTGTTTCAGGGTACTGAGCTAGATAAAAGAAAAGTCTCTGAAAAGTAGCAGAAAAACACTTCTAACGGTCAAAATGGTGGACCATCAGTCTTGCGACGGACCACAAACTAAACCGTCAAGTATAAATAGAATCCATGACTTTAGAATACCCAACGATGGCCCATGTGGTGGACCGTCAATCTTGCGACGGTCACCACTTTGGCCGTTAGCACTAAACAGAATCAGGAATCCTGAAATGCTCAGTGATGGCCAACATGGTGGACCATCAGTCTTGTGATGTACCACCGCTTTAGCCATCAGGACTATCTAGAACTTGACTCTCAAGGATCATCACTGACGGTAAAAATGGTGGACCGTCGATCTTGCGATGGACCACCACTTTGACTATCAGTCTTATCCAGAAAGTGACTCTCCAGGATCAGTAGCGACGGACCAAATGGAGGACCGTCAACTTTGTGACGGACCACCATTTTGGCCTTTACTTTGGACGCAGGTTTTTAAGTTTGAATTTTAAATCCTTTTTGGATGGGAATATATAAATACCTAGTTTTAGGTTTTATTAGATATGTTCTATCTTTTATGAGGGTTTTCCATACTGAAAATACATTGTTACATTATTTTTCTCTAAGATTCATGGATATTTGTGGATCTAGATTTCTTTATCATATTTTCTATTAAAGATTGCAGAACAACAATTGTGACTTTTGTAAGTAAACTTTGAATTGATTTATGAATAAAACAATGGTTTCTTCTCTTTCTTGGGTGGAAATATGTGGCTAATATCCCATAACTAGGGTTATGGGAGCGTTGATGTGAAAAAGTTATTTTGGGTTGTGAATCTAGTAGATTCCCATGAGTAATTGATATTGCATAAACTTTTGTTCACTTTAATGACTTTTCTTGGTTGCAAACTCGAAAAGTAAGCCCAAAAACAACACTTGTTCAAATAGAAAAGTGATTGTTGGGAAAATAAAGGGTTTACATAAATCTAAAGGCTTTAACCTTTGGATGGAGGGTATGTTCCTTAAACGAATCAACCCATGTGAGATTGTAGTGGAATTAATATAATATTCCTTAAGTTTGAAAGAATTAACGGATAAGTTACTCATTTTTGTTGAGAAACTAATGGGTAAACCATAGAATTCAATTACTCTTGCAAGAAGAATTGCTCATTGGGAATCCAAAAATAGTTCACTACCTTAGCTGCTTAAGCATCTTGGTAACCATAAATCTAGTTTGACTTCTCTTATTAAATTACTATTAGTAATATAACCTACAATTAAATTACTTTCTATGACAAACATTTGAATATGATTGATAAATCAAAATCCCCCTCTATTTTGGAACCTTCGATCAACAGTCTAGTAACAACCACAATACTTAATGAACACGGTATTCCCTATAGTATTCGACAGCCAAACCAGTTGGGTTCTATATTTGACAGCGACTTTTTACACTTTTAACGAGAGTTGTAAATTGGGCGTATCAAATTTTGGCTCCGGTTGCTGGGGAGTACGGTTGTTAATTAAGTTTCTATTTGTTAATTGACCTTGGTTCAAGTTTCTTAAATTTTACTTTTATTTATTGTTTTTGTTTTGTGATGGGTAGTTATTGTGTATGCCAAGTACATGGAGATTGGGTACACCATTATTACCAATACATCTGTAACCGCAGTTAATTGGCATAATGGTAGACCCTCAAGATGCTGAAAGACAAGCCGCTCTAGCTAAAGCTCAACTTGATCAGCGGAATGATAGCCAGTTGGCACGTCATTCTAATCCTGACGATGATGATTTGGGGGATGATGATTTGTTAGATCCTGTTAACCCAAGTAGTACAGAGAATGTGGCTTCACTAGTAAACTGCAATGAAAATAGGAACCGACCTTTAAGGGAAAGGCAAGAGCGTCAATTGGTGCAGTTTAATCTGAATGATGATGAAGATATAATGGATGGAGTAGGTTCTACTAGAGCTATAATTCCTCT
Organism: Capsicum baccatum var. pendulum; assembly: GCA_030864225.1. Lineage (NCBI taxonomy): Eukaryota > Viridiplantae > Streptophyta > Magnoliopsida > Solanales > Solanaceae > Capsicum > Capsicum baccatum. The sequence continues at coordinate 168,294,199 of CM061557.1, read as the reverse complement.
ACCTCTAGCCCCTAGAGATAAATTTAATATTACCAGTACGATGGTTCAAATCCTTTATCTTAAGAGGTGTTTTGATGGTCTTCCTGAAGATGATCCAAACATGCATTTGGTGAACTTTGTCACCAGTTGCAAGTTTTTTTATAATCCAGGAGTGGGTCAAAATGCTATTCGCCTCTATTTATTTACTTCTCTCTATATGAGGAGGTGACATAATAGCTCAATGGACTGACTCCTGACTCAATAATCAACTAGAGGAAGGTGAAAGACTCTTTTCTAGAAAGGTTCTTTCCACCCTCCAGGAGGGTACAGTTGAGGAATGAAATTAGTAATTTATGCTGGCTTCCCACTGAAGCTTTTCATGATACCTAGGAGAGGTTTAAAAAGAAGCTGATGGAATTCCCAAAAAAAACAGAATGGATATTCATTTGATGGAGACTCTTTATCAGTTTTTGAACTCTGTTACGAAGAAAGTCATGGATAATGCTGCAGGAGGGTCATTTGTTAACCTTACTTTTCTAGAGGCTTCGGAGATGCTTAACTAGATTATCAAATAGAGTAGAGCTTGGAATACCAGGTATTCTATGGTAGCAAGCCCTACTGTGTTTTGTATTATTACTATAGAGCAGCAAAAGAACGAGGAAGAACGTGACCAGGACATGGCACACTTGAAGACAGATGGATTTTCTGACTAAGTATTTATTATCTGGAAAAATAGAGAAGGTAAAAGTTGTTGCATCCCAGGGAAGATCTGACTCTGATTCGGAAGAAGAGGCAAACTATCTAAATAACCTAGGGGTTTTCGAGGCAATATCCAAGGAAATCAAGGCCGGAACTATTATGACAAAGCTAGTTACAAGGACAGAGAACAAGGGAACTGGAAGAGAAAGAATGATAAGAATGGACTATATGTAGCTCCTGGAATTAGGGATAATGCTACAACTAGTTCTGGAAAGATGTCCATGAAGGATATGATGGAGAAATTATTAAAGGGAGTTGAGGCTACCAACTCTAAGGTGACTACTATGAAGAGTGAATTATCTTCCATGAGTCAGTTGGTAAACTCACACTTTACTTCTATCAAATTGTTGGAGCAGAAAATAAGCCAAGTCTTAGCAACATTAAATTAGTGGAAGAGCGGAACTTTGCCAAGTGACATAGTTTAGAACCCTTGAAATGATGGCTCTTGAAGAGAAATTACCACACGGAGTGGTAAGGTATTACCAGGCCCATCTATGGATAAAGATGAGATTAAAGACATGATTGAAGAGGATATTGAGCATGCAGAGAGTTATCTAGTGGAGTCTAAAAAACTGGATTAAGTTATTGATAATACCCCATCAAACTATTAGCAGGTTTATAAGTTGGAGAAGAGAAAGGGACAGGAGACTGAAGCGGTGGTTATTACTCTCCCAAAACCAGTTCCTCTGTTTCCCTATCGGTCGAAAGAAAAGGCCGACGGCATAAAGTTTGGAAAGTTTATGGCCATGCTTAAGTTGTTGGCGCTTAATTTGCTATTGGTGGAGGCATTGGACAAAATGCTTGAGTATACAAAGTTCATGAAAGATCTTGTTATGAAGAAGCAGACAGTTAGTTTTAAGAAGGTGGACAATCTCTATCATTGTGGTGCTATTTCCAAAAGGTTGTTGGTGCTGAAGAAGGTAGAATCGGGAGCATTTACCATCCCATGCATGATTGGGCCTCTTGATTTGGTAAGAGCTCTATGTGACTTGGGAGCCAGTATAAACTTGATACCGCTTGTTGTGTATAAGAAATTGGGTTTGAGGGATCCTACTTCTACAAACATGAGATTAGTTATAGCGGATAGATCTGTGAAGAGGCCCGTGGGAATTCCATATGATGTATTAGTTAAGATGCCCAGCTTTATATTTCTGGATGATTTTTTCATTCTCGATTGTGAGGTGGATTTTGAGGTGCCCATAATCTTAGGTAGACCTTTCCTGACAACCGAGAATGTACTTATTGATTTGAGGGAAAATCAGCTACTATTTATGTTGAACGATGAAGTAGTTTGATTCGATATATGTCAATCCATGAAATAACATAAAGATATGAGCGTATTGTCTATTGTGGACATTTATTAAATAGAGATAACCAAGGTCTGTAATCTCTTTCAATGTTGTAACTAGACTGGATGTCCATAGAAATTAGATGTTAGGAGTCAAAAGCACAACTACTCCCCACTAAATAATCCTCTCCAGGGTGCTCTATCAACCGAGGATGGAGCATTTTGAATCCAACTCAAGCATACTACACTTGTTGCATAGATCATCCAAAAATTCTGACAAAAACTGAAAACTCAAGTTAATGCTGAAGGAACCAATATTGGTTCCATGGATAATCATCTGAACACCTATCAACCACATTCTATCATAATTGAAAAACAACTGAGTAGGTAGACAAAGAGTAGTCTTAGAAAGCCTATAGAAGAAACACCAACTGAGACGAGTCTGAAAATAAAGGTTGCACCTAAGCTCTATATCTTCCCACTGAAAACATCAACAACAACGCTGAACCACTCAATCTTAACTACCCAAACCAAACTTGAAGATGTGTAAGAATTCGCACTATAAATCTATCATAACCTCCAAATTACCATTTAAAGATATCTAATCAAATCTTAGCCAATAAGTCTTAACTAAGGATAAATATCCAAATCGGCCTTACTATCCAAATCAGTCATATCTCTACTGGATCATGCCGAGCAAAAGTTGAACCATAGCTGAAGAATAAAATCCCAATAAAGGATAAATAATAGGATGAAAGCATAAGCAATCAACTCCATATTTATTGAAGAGCATAAACCATCAAGGCATACACCAGAACTCACCAAGGCTACAACCCACACTAGTAATATCTAAAAGTCTTGCAACTTAGAAAAATGTAAACTCATCCAGAAATGGATCAATCAAATACAATATATCGATAATGAATATACAACTACTATCTTAAGAAGTATTTACTGGAAAAATCACTTTCTCTAACTCTCTAAACCCTACTACAACAAAACCACATAAGGAAATAATAGAGTATCTAACCCCATATCAACATTAACAGCAAACCATCACCAAGCGATAATCCAACAAACCTGAGAGACAAATCTAAGACCTCTTGACATTAGTGTGAAAACCACCACAAGTTGATGAACTATCACAATCAAAAGAACGAACCCCAAATTAGTGAATCTCAAAATGGGCTACATAACCTAATCACTAACTCTAAAAACATAATAGAACCACAAAAAGCCAATTTACCTTTGCTTCCATAATCCAATCAGCAATTGGTCTTAACTCTCCAACAGAAGAGAAAAATAACTAAACTCACCGCTACAAGAGAGAAATCATCCAACCAATCTAGCCATCTAAGCTAAAGAATAAGAATAGTGAAAAAGGGGAATTCTAACTAAATACTGATAGTTTCATCAACCAAGCGAGGATTGATTAATATCAAACAATGATAATAATGACAACAACAATATAAGGAACAGAAGGTACCCAAAATGAAAATCAACAATAATTACCTTCATTAGTCCATAAGAATGCCAATATGCCAAGGTAAATAGGACTCAAAATCAAATAATACACCCCAAGGGAAAATATCAACATTGGTCAGCTTTATCCACTACTAAAAGAAACAATCTATAGGTGTAGTCATATCATCATGGACTCTATATCAAGGTACATACAAATCAATATAAACATACCAAGGTATAAAATCATTGATGGGTACAAAACCTCAATACACACCAATGAAAAGAATTAAAGAAGGAAATAAAAATACACCTATCATGGCAAAATCCAAGGGCACATAATTGATGGGTCAAAGAGAGATGGGTCCAAACTTGGATTGACCGTGTGAATCACTAACTATGGCACTAAATGCACTGCCTTAGACCAAAGGTTCTACAGTAATACAAGACTAATCTAAATGAGTTGAATGACTAATAATCCCATTTCAAGTAGACTCTCTGTATTCGTAACAAACCTTTGAATCCCTAATCTAAGAAAAAATATAAGATGACCCCAATTAGCTGACCAATTGATGCCAAGGGCACTCCCTACTAAAATAACCATGCGTTCTACAATCATAACACATCTCAGGAGCTCTAGGCTGGTGAGTAACATATGGTAACTCTATCTGAACAATCAACTCACATTACGGCCACTCTCTAAATAAATGTCACATCTTACCACAACCAAAACAATCTCTTGGAATACTCTGAGGTCCTACACTTCCTAATTCAGAATGGCTACTATGGCCTAATGACTTATACCAAAAACTCTACAAAAATTGATGAGAACTCTGTCCATTGATATCACTATGACTATTCTGAAAGCCACTCATAGCCTAAGATGTTACCTACATAAGAACGATCAGCTGCCAATAAGCTGAACTTCACGAAAAGCATCCTCACTCTTTGATGGAATACCAATAACATTTTATTGATAACATTAACTCTTACTGCCACTCCTATAATACATGCTCTCTCTATGGCCCTCATATGATGTCCAACCTGAGGGAAGGAAGATCCAACTGCTATCAAATTATTCAATGCCAAAGAAAGTAGAAATGCTAATCCTATAATAAATCCACACACCATGACATGCTCTGAAGGATATAGCAATGAAAAATGCATGGCTTACTCAAGAAACTGAATCTCATACTCTAAAATCGACAAGGAACCCTAATGAACAACAACAAACCAAACTCTCACCCATGAAATTCTTGATAAAGTGAATTTTATCCCTGGCTGTAAGGTATCAATAAAAAGACTTGGGATCCCAGTGTAAAATCTCAAAAGGATAAAATAGTCACGAGCTCCACCAAAGCTTGGGTTAGCCCTAAATTCTCTGTCTAACACTGAAGATATTCGACATCCATCCCTGACTCACTAGAATGACGCTACACTAAAACTCTAGAAATATATTTCAAAGTCCCATCCATATCTATCGACAACCTTACATCAACCATATGGGACAGAATAGAGTCAAGGAACGTACTTAAGGTTCATAGAAATACAGACACACGAGAAGGAATCAAGAAAAAAATTCTAAGAATGCCCTATAGCCTATCAAAGATAGGTTAAGGACATCTCTGCATCGACCTGCAGCACTCTACTAAACACTTACCTATTGTACCAATAAAATAGTAAACCTAGGATCTGATACAAATTCATCATGACTTGATTTCTCTAGTCATAATGGCACCTACTATAACCCGCCAATAAGTAAGACAACTCATAGTACAGAACTACTTGTAATGGACTACCAAGAAAAATAAAGGAAGAATCCAGACAAATATACAAAAAGGATAAAATAAAATAAATAGTCCCAAAACTTGGTGGAATCAGTACAAGAGCTTCTAATGTAATAAAATTACAAAATTAAGTTTTAATTGAATATACAGATGTAACCCATCCCTAAATACAACATAGAGATTCGTCTAGTACATAAGTGCGAGAATATTAATTCTCTAAATTCCAAGAGCTCACCCAATATCTCTGAATCATTGTTGCCCCACATGACACACCCAATAATAGCGAGAACTTGTAGTATGATGTAAAGGTTGTGGAAGTGTAGTTTGAGTACCAAACACATAGTACTCTATAGACAACTGTTAACTAACCTCCAAAGATAATGCAAATATAAATAACCTTCAAGAAGGAATGTAGATTATACCTAAATATCTAGGAAACTAACATAGTAAAGCTAGGAGGTAGTGAGGATAAACTATCTTAATCTAACCGTTCTCAGAAACCTAAGCAATAAACGATATATCACTAGCCAACATATGAATACAGAACAGAATAAGGATATATTTATACATACCTATAGACAAGGCAAAGGGATAGATATATAATTTAAAAAATGAAAGAAAAAAGGATATACAATAATACAATAACTACTATAGATAAATACATATACATAAATAAGGCCAACATAAAGGTACAACCTAAGTAGTCACACTAACAGCTCAAGGCCTCTTAATCATATTTAGAACTAGTGCAAAAATAATCAGTGTCTAAAACCATAATGCCTAACGATGGGATAATCATGGGTAATAAAATAATCACAAAATAAAGGAATCAGAATCAAATCTCGAATATCAATACCTTTCCAATAATCAACCTATCATGAGCTAATCATAATATCAACAACAATATAAGGTAATGAAGTAGCTTCAAAAAATAATAACTAAAACGGGCCCGATAACTTGTAAGGTCCAATCAACACAAAACACACTGTAAGAAATACTCATCACCTATACCTATGCAACCCCTCATAAGGCTGGTAATTATACGCGCATAGTAGTGACAGGCAATGCATATGCAAGATGAATGCAAAGTTTAATCCATACTACCATAACAAAACTAAGTACCATAATATAACCAAGAGCATATACCTCCTATAGCTCGATAACTTAGAAAGAAAAGATATACGTCCTCTCTTCTCCAGCACGATGGATAACGGATAAAGGAGCCCCTAGGGGGTTTCGGAGTACCCATATACATCAACTTGGTTCGGATCTATTATTTCTAATAACCATAATTATTATCAATATACTTCGTATAGTACCAGTGATATATATATGTACACTAAAAGAGTATGAGTCCATAAATCTATTACCTGGGGTAAACACTGGGACTAAATTATCATAGAAGTGTAGAAAGGGTTAGAATATCTCACGATCGAGGTAAATAGTAGTAGCAAAATTGTGGACCAAAATATATCTCGGTCAAATCTTTAAAACATAATTTTCAGTCTAACAAACTCATAAGTATTCATTAAGATAACATGATTCCCATTATAAAGAAATCCATTTTAAAAGTGAAAAATAGGATTAAATCTCTTTTCAGGAAAATAGTAGTAAAACTATATTTTTAGTTGGAATCATACCATTTATTGGTTTTGTGAACAAGAATGTACTAAATTTATGCATTCCATCACCAGTATCATAACAATTCAATTATAAGAACATAAATGTCTATAAATTGTGGCCATGTCCTTTATAAGGATAAAATACCCCCTAAAATCCAACCAATATCATGAACACAAATAACGATAAATTCATAATCAAGGAGAAACCCTCACAATCCATCGGGTATTATAGTAAATATTACACTAAAGATTCATTAGTCTCAACTATACATAAAATACTTGAAACCTAGGGTAATAGGACCTAGAAGCATAATAAGTATCTCACCTTATGGGTCAATTACCCTTCTATCCCCTAAACTCAAAAATTAGGCTAAGTCATAATTATCAACCCAATATTACATCCTAAAATACCTATCAAATAGGCCACATATATAATACACTATCGATGATAAAGAGTACATAAAGCCTACCTCGATGACAAACCACAATCCTTGACTTGTACACAAATCATCTTCCTCCACTCCACCATCCCAAAATTTCGTCATGCTATTAAAATAGTAATCTAAATATCATTAGGATTAAAAAAAGAATCATATTACTATATTAAAGGTCGAGTCAAATCTTAGGTCAAGTATGAGCCTACAGGGACCACACACAAAATACAAAATTAAATGTTCCTCAAAAGACAAGGAATGTATGCTCAAAAGTTGAACATAAATAGAAGAAAATTCAGGTCTAAAATCAACATTTAAAGTTTAAGAATTCAAGACCAAAGTTCCAAGACTTTACCATGAATTAGGATGGATTAAAAGGAAAATTAATAGGAAATGACCAAGGAGATTAGGCTAGCTTACCTTAACTTCTATGGATGAATTCCCACTTTTTCCTGTCTTTGAGCCCTCAATTCAGTGTAAAAATAGTGAAAATTTGGGTGGGGAAAATGGGATTAAAAGAGCTATAGGTTCCGCTAAAGTGGACACCTAGTGTAAAAGCGCCTACTATTAAAGTGGCTTCTCGACTACTTTAGTGGTCTAGTAGAAAGTCACGGGTGGCTCTAAATCAACCCCAATGGCACTAAAGTGCACCAATTCCAATGTACTAGGACTACTAAAATGGCCCGTAGGAGCTAAAATGGTCAATAGGTGCTTAAGTGGTCCTATCAAGTGCCATGCACCAGATTTTTGTCAAGTCCAAAATTGACTTCGATTGGTGTTTGAGATTTGTTTGGAGCCCCTTACGTGCAAAAAAAACTATGATATCATACCAAATTTGATGTTCCACACTCAATCGAACCACCAAAACTTTATTGGAGATCATTTCAAATAAATATGGTGCCCAAACCTATAGTTCCATTTTTTACATAATCTACCCAATAGCCCAAAATGAGTCTGAAGACTCGGGACCTGAACCAAGGGTCATCCTCACCTAAAATAAACATCCTAGAGTTGATGGAACTGTTGAAATTCTCATCCTAGGTTATCTACTTAGGATCTTTTTCTTGAGACCAATTTCTAAACAACAAAACTTAAAACAAGGAAATGAGCTTAAAATCCAAACAAACTCTCGATAATCGAATTGATAATTTTAGTAAATCATAAATGACCTGTAGCCATTGTGGGAAGTATTGAAAAACCAAAAATGCATGCAAATATAGGAATTGACCTACGGTATCATTACAGTTCATTTGTTTTTGTGAGAAAATTCCTTCTTTTAAGGTCTTCACTAGTAAGGATAGGCTATCAGGTGTAAACTTTAGGTTAACAACCTTGTATGCCAATTCTTTTAGTTCCATCAACTTTAAATTATTGATTTTAGACTAGGGAGACCTTTGGTTTGGGTGTTGAGGTTTAAAAAGCTTTTCAGGTATTAGTTGGATTTTGGTAAGAATGGCCCTTGTGTGGGGCCCATATTTGATCGAAAAGACTTTGGATGGAAATTTTGATGGTGTTATTGAGTCTAGAATATTGCATTTGATGGGTTATAGGAGTTTATTTGAATTCAATATATTCCAAAAGAATCCTGAGGGGTCGATGAAAAGTTGGTAAAAAATAAGTTCAGTCGGTGCAAGTGCTTGAGCGGACCATTGCTCGCTTAAGAAGTCAGCATTTTAGCAGCCAAGGATAGTCCCACCCCTACTACTTAGTAGAGCCCTTTCCATTTTAGAGGAAATCATTTAAGTGACATATCTTTTGTTAAAGTGGAGGTCAGCCAGGCACATGGTCTCTTAAGCAACCCTGTGCCACTTTTCTAGTTAAAGGTTAAATGGTCTAGTGATTGTTTAAGCAGTAATCACAGGGGAATTTATTTTCTCTCACACCTAATTTTTTACCATTTTCTCTAAGTCCCAAAAGAATTAAAACCTAGAGTTCTTAGGAAATTGGAGATTAATCTTTGGGTGATATTGATGAGCATTAAAAAGTTATTTCCTAATCGTAATCCTTGTAAGTTTTCATCTAGTCATAAATATGAAGTTTCTTGTTGTGTTGAAATAAGTGTTGTTTGAGCTTGAAATTTACTCATTCTTGATGATAATGATCCTTGAGCATAGAAGTACATGTTGAAGGTTTTAAAAGTGTTATTTTGCTAGTGGGCCCCACCTAGGATTTTGAACTCAAAGTATAAAAATTTAATATAGGTATCATTATTCTAGAATTAATATGTAGATCACTATTTTGATAGAGTGACGTCATACAGAGTCTTCTGAAAAGGGGAAATCTCAAATTTATCTGACTTTATCGGGCATTCTTCGGCGTCCACATAGGCTAGGCTTGCTCTCCTCTACAACTATATGATGTTATGGTTGTTTTGCATTGGGAATTACAACTTGGTTGTAAATTTAGTGAATTTGGATTATTTAGATAGTTAGTGGATCATAAATAGGCAGATTTGACTTAACCACCTATTCCTTGTGGTGAATTTCCACCTCAGGACTTAATGAGACTTTTATAGCACTTTATAGTAGAATTTTGGAACCTTAGTCTAACTCGGGGTAAGAATTGCCTTATAATGGGACTTCAGGCTTAAAAGTGATCCCCTCCGACCCACTTTAGGTTAACATTATTATTATTAGCTCGTTGTAGATTCAATAGGTCTTCTCATTTTATCCTATCTATAATCTTGACCTCAAGGAGGATTTTGACATATTCTAAGTTATTATAGGTTTGTACTTGGGATTTATTAAGACTCGTTCAAGTCCGACAGTTATGATATTAATATAGATTTGAGTCTGGCATCTACGATGATATTTCTTCCAATTTGAGTTTGGTATTCATGATACTATTTTTAATTCAAGTCTAAAATGTGAGATATTATTTTTGGTTTGAGCCCAACATTGAGGGATATTTATGATTATTTTTGAACTCGTTCAAGCCTAGTGTTTATGATATGGAAAGATCCATAGTTATGGTTTTGAGGTTTGGATAATTTATGTGTGTTACGGTTATTATTTCCTTCTTGATTGTATCCATCGGGCTTATGGGGTCCTGGTTGGGATATTTATATTTGTGTGTGCCTTCTGGGATTATGGAAGGCCAGTTAGGCTATAGTTAGTTATGTTCTATTTGATATTATTTATTCTGTTGATTACTTTCAGTATATGGAGCACAGTTCTAGGTTTTCCTTTTAGCCTGACTCTAGTTTATTATCTTGCACCTTATTATACTTATATTATGATTTAAATCTATCATCTGATGATACCTATTGAGTACCTATTTCTTTGGTACTCATACTAAGCATCTGCACCCTTTTTTGATGAAGATCTGAGTACAATCATATCATGACTAAAATTATGAGTCATGATGGCACCTACTTTATCCCACTAGTAGGTAAGACAAACTATAATCTTGACCCTAAAGCAAAGGGTTAACTTGGTGGAAAATGTCCAAAAGAGAGAAAACAACAATTAAAACTAAAAAATAAGTAAGGTAATAGAAATAGACAAAAGGTATTCAATGATATGGATAACCATCCCACGATCAGGTAGAGCCAGAACAGGAGCCATGATAAATACAACTCAAGTTCTAAAACAGTCAATACAATCTGTATCAAAGAAAAGGATTATACATAAATAAATAGAAGGAAATGGGCAACTCTGTCTCAAAGAGCTCACCTTATGTCTAGAACCCAACTCAGCATGATCCTTGAATCATCGGTGGAAACTAGTACTTAGATCTGCACCAAAAAGGTACAGAAGTGTAGTATGAGTACCAAAACCTTGGGTACTTAGTAAGCATCATCTATCAACTGAGCTAAATCATGATATAAATATGATAAAATACAAGATAAGAAAACTAACTCAAGATAGAGGAAAACTTGAATCAACTCCTACAGTACCGTACATAAATAAGTAAACAACCAAAACAATAAAATAACATAACGGATCAAACACATGCAATTATAACTACAAAATTTGTCCCCATAAGCTTGTCAATGGAAAAAATTAAATAACCTAATGCAGGACCTCATAAGCCCTTACGGTACAATCAAGTAATACATAGACCAAACCACCATCATTTTTGGTCTTCCATGATACAATAAGAATCCATCCCTGTCATGCCACACTATAAACTATTTCCCATTTTTGAACTTGAACTGATACCCATTTATCTACATCATACTCCATTGTTAAACTCAAACTATATCATGTAATCAATATCATAAGTAATAGCTGGACTCAAATTTGTAATCATCTAATCAATATCATAATAAATATCGTTAATGACTTATCACCACTATCTTGATCAATATCATAACAAATTCCTAGACTTAAACTAGTAACTATATAATCAATATAATAATAATCTTTCAGACCTAAACTGGGTATGCATGTCATCAATATTTGGACCTAAACCGGTAAATATATATATATACACTATTTAAAGATGAGGGGTTGCACTACCCTATGAGGGACCAGGTCCCTTAGAGTTAGTCATAGGTAATCCAATAGTAAAATAGTAGGAATCAAAAACTTTGCTAAAACTAAAGAACACAATGTTTTAACGTGGAAATCTCCTTGCTTAAGGGATGAAAAACCATGGCTTGCCCTCACAAGAACTCAAAAATCCACTATAACCAAACTCTTGATTACAGACTGAATGGGAACTTAACTCTAAGCTCCACCAGCTTGCAATAACTCAATTACAAACCCACCTTAACAGGTCTGCCAATAACTAACAAAATATTGATCAATTTTAACCAATATCAAACTCAGGTAACTCTACCTAAGAACTATCAAGAACACGAAGAAAACAATTTCTCTTATAACATGAGTGATTCAATTACAGAACCATACCTGACTCAAGATCACACATACTCTCTCAGCACATAAAGATTAGACCTTGACCAATTTTTGAGTTTTTGCCAATTTCTCTCTTTCAATAATCAGGTTGCAAAAACTGATAATTTGAGGAACATTCTTATCTATTTACAGCTAGATATTGATTAGGGTAGAATTCCAATTGGGTGAGTTTTCCTAAAAGGTATAAGCTCACATGCATAGTTTGTTACACTAGTAAATAAAACTGCGCATGATAGGGAAAGTTATACTGAACTCATAAAGACCCAGGTACCTGGTCCCTTGATGTCCATTGATTACCATAAAAAAAAACATAACAATTTTCCCCCTTTTTTATGATGACAAACTACTGAAAGATTTTTTAGCATCAATGTTTACATCTCATTTACTCAGAGTGAATACCACTAATATCGATGAATGTTCCCCCTATCATTATGCATCATGCTCCCCTCTATCAATTTCCATCATGTATCACCAATATTCTTCCCCTTGTCACTATTTCATCCTTCAAAGATTCTTTCCCCATCAATATGTCATCACACTTCATCAATCGTTCATCACATATGCACTTGGTACATATCCCCTATCACATCATGTAACACACGTTACCTGGTCCCTACCATATGAATTTAGTATTCCCCCTTTTGGCATTATTAAAAAGTGATAACAGTAAACTAAGAGTAAAATAAGAACAAGATAGCTAACTTATGTCCACTAGGGAAACACTAATAGAAAAACATTTTTTAAATTAAGGAAGAGATAGATGAAACACATAAACTAAAATTCATTCATATGTAAAAGTATCATTGTAATGAATAATATAAATATTCCAGAGAAAAAGCCACAGTAATCAAGAAAATTTAAATAGGTGAAGGACTTGGGAAGAGGGTTTGGAGAAGAAGAGTGATGTTATTGTTCTTTGTAGAATGATAGTGTAAAAATTCCTTCGTTAGATGCCTTATCTTTGTATTCAAGCTAAGAACCTCATCAGTCAAAGTTGAAACTCTCTTCTTTAGTTTAGCATTCTCAGTTCCAAGCTCTTCAAAGACACTTCGATCCTTATTTTAAAGATGTTGAATTGTCATTTGCAATTTGTTAATATCTTCATCCTTAGCAACTGAGTTGAACTTCAATTCTTCTATTTATTTACAGAGTTACTCTTAAGAGATGTTACCTAATTTCTTTTCCACACACTCAGTTTTGATCAGAATATTTATATCAAATAGTTGTATCACAGTTCCAGGAGTTCCATTTTTATAGACAATACCAAAATGATCAAACACATTGTTTAACCAATATCCATAAGGCATTCCATGTTTTCCATTTTTCCATGAACAATATTATGCATGTACTCCATCATTAAAGAAGGTAAACAAATGAATTTAAAAAAGATAAGACACTCTATCACATATAAATCAATAGCTGAAGCAATGTTCCTCTTTTGTAATCTAGGCAAAATTACTTTGTTAACAAAATCAAAGACTAATTGGACCTCACTTTTGAGTGATGTCATATTTAATGCAGCCACAGATTTTTCTTTAACCTTTTATGCATTTTCCATGAACTCTATTGAGGGTTGTTGTTTTGAGATAGTTCTCACACCACTAATAGGAACATTCAATATTTTCCGAAGTAACATAGCTTCAAGATTCAGCTTCTTTCCTTGGTCTACAATAGTCATCTTCAGATTGTCTTTCGAGAAATCCAATGTGGAGTAGAATTCCTTGACTACCTCATCAAAGCCTATGGGAATAAGTCCTTCCATAATATGAAGCCATCTTTGAGGTTTAATAAGATCAACCAATTCCATCATACCTGGTTTATTAATATACTTGAGTTAAAGATCCTCCCAGTTAGCACATTTTGATATCTCAAGAACTTGTTTCACACTTCTGTAGACATAAACTTTCCTTCTTTCTCTAGTTTTACCTTTTTAGAAACAACGATTAGTTCTCCTTCAGTTATTTTCCTCTTCTTAGAACCAGTTCTTTAAAAAGTATGCTGCTTCTCAATAGAATTTTGAGAATTCTCTTTAGTATTTCTTGTTATCTTACTGAGATTTTAGAGGAAGAGTAGAAAGTTCCTGTAGAAGAAAAATTTGTTGTGGAGACTTTAGCTGCTGTATTGATGAACTTTGATCATGATGGTATTGAAGATTATGAGAAGATGGTGTGTGAATTAATGGGAATGGGTTCTTATTTATATCCACCCAAAAAGTTGATTTGGACTTGAAAAATCATCCAAGTCCACCTGCTAAGCCTTCAATCAAAGAACCACCTACCTTGGAGCTGAAGGAGTTGCCCGGTCATTTGAGGTATGTGTTCTATAGGCAGTGGGAATACACTACCTGTCATTATTGCTACTGATCTACGTGTGCAACAAGTGGAAGCTCTCATATCTGTTCTTAAGAGATATAAGAGGGCTGTTGGTTGGATGATTAAAGACATCATCGGTATCCTTCCTTCTATATGTACACATAAGATTCAGCTAGAGAATGATTGGGTTTTTACTATTGAGAATCAACGTTAACTAAACCCTCCTATGTAAGAGATGGTGAAGAAAGAAATCATCAAGTGGCTAGATGCAGAAGTGGTATACCCCATCTCAGATAGTAAGTGGGTAACTCCTATTCAATGCGTGCCTAAGAATGATGGAATGACAGTGTTGGCTAACGAGATGAATAAGTTAATTCCACTCAAGCCTGTTACTGGATGGAGGGTGTGTATGGATTATAGAAAACTCAACTCGTGGACATTGAAGGACTACTTCCCAATGCCTTTGATGGATCAGACGCTTGTTCGATTGGTGGGAAGAGGTTGGTAGTGTTTCTTGGATTGTTATTTCAGTTACAATCAAATCTATTTTGCCAGAAAAGCACGGAATGAAGCTCAAAAGAGCTACACTTTCATAGAATAGGAAATTTTTGTAGTAGTCTATGCTTTTGAGAAGTTCCGGGCTTATTTGCTAGGAAGCAAGGTGGTGGTCCACACTGACCATGCAGCCTTGAGATGTTTGATAGCGAAAAAGGATGTAAAACCATGGTTCATTAGATGGGTCCTGTTGCTTCAAAAATTTGACTTTGAAGTCAACGATAGGAAGGGTTGCAAAAACTAAGTGGTAGATCATCTTTCTAGGGTAGAAGGGGAGCAAGCAGCCAGAGATGAATTTGAGATCAATGATGCATTTTTGGATGAGGAAATCTTGGCTTCTTTTATGGAGAAAATACCTTGGTATGCTGATTTCGCTAATTATGTGGTGAGCGAAGTAATAACAGAGAATCTATCCTTTTATCAAAGAAAAAAGTTTCTCCAGGATGTGACACATTACTTCTGGGATGAGCCATATCTTTTTCAGTGGTGTGCGGATAGTATTATTAGAAGGTGCATCAGAGAAGTAGATATGTTGAGTATACTGGAAGAGAGTCATGCTTCCCAGTTAAAGGTCACCATACAGGTGATTGGGCTGCAAGAAAAGTGCTTCAGAGTGGCTACTATTGGCCCTCTTTGTTCAAAGATGCCTACGAGTTCCTGAAGAGGTGCGACCAATGTCAAAGGCTAAGGTCCATCTCAAAGCACCATAAGATGACAATGTCTAAAATGCTTGAGGTAGAATTATTTGATGTCTGAGGCATTGATTTCATGGGGCCCTCCGTGAGCTTATTTGGGATGAAGTACATATTAGTTGCCATTGACTACGTGTCAAAATGGGTAGAGGAAGTGGCTCTAGTAGATAATGAAGGGAAGAGAGTTGTTTCATTCTTAGGGAAAAACATCTTCTCTTGCTTCAGGGTACCACATACCATCATCAGCGATGGAAGATCACACTTTTTCAACAAGATGTTTAGAGCCGCCTTGGCAAAATATTGAGTTAAGCAGCATGAAGGGGCTGCACCATTCAACCCGAAAACCAGTGGGCAGGTAGAAATCTCTGATTGGGAAATCAAAGCTATCCTTGCCAAGACTGTAAATACTAGCAAAAAGGATTGATGTAGGATGATGGACGGTGCCTTATGGGCATATCAAATGGCTTTTAAGATACCTATTGGTATGTCGTCATACCAATTGGTTTATGGCAAGGTGTGTCATTTGCTGATTGAGCTAGAGCATAAAGCATTGTAGGCACTTAAGCTGCTTAACTTAAAGTAGAATGAGGCAGGGAATATGAGACTGGACAGCTGAATGAGATGGACGAGTTTCGTCTTGGAGATTATGATCAGGATGATCTATAAAAGGAAAGAATAAAGAAGTTCCATGACTGCAGGATTGAAAAGAAGGATTTCCAAAAAGGTGACCTGGTGCTTCTGTTCAACTCCAAACTTAAACTATTTCTAGGTTAGATCAAATCCAAATAGTCCAGCCCATTTAAAGTGAGTCAAGTCTACTTATCTGGAGTAGTGAAACTTGAAAATGAAGATGAAAGTGTCTTCAAGGTAAATGGGCAGCTTGTGAAACTATATATCAATCAAATAGACTCGATAAGGAGTATTGATACATTCTATCTCAATGAAGTTTGAGTAATCGAGATAACTAAGTTATGCTGCAACTATAATCAGGCGTTGGTGGGAGTCAACCCATAGTGTGGAGTTATAAAGCATTAGTTAAATTGTTTTGTTGTGTTAGTGCATTTTTAATGTGTTTATGAAGTGTACAGGATTTAAAATACAACAAAAAGGAATAACACAATTGGGAAAAGGTTTGAAAATCTGAGCTACTAGAACAAAAGTGATGGCCGAATTGGTGGACCACCAGTCACCTGATGGACCACCATTTTAACCATCGCAAAGACGTTAAAAATTAATTCACTGGTGAAAGTTGACGGCCAAAGTGGTGGACCATAACTAAATTGGTGGACCACCACACTAACCGTCAAAATAAAGATGAGTTGCCCAGGTTCTAATAAGGTGTGATGGCCAAAGTGGTGGACTTTCATAAATTTGGTGAACCGCTACTTGGACCATTGAAATTAAGCTGAGTTGCCCAGGTTCTGGGATGGTAAGACAGCCAAAGTGGTGGACCGTCACAAATTTGGTGGACCTCCAATTGGACCATCAAAATTAAGCTGAAGTAACCATGTTCTGGTAAGGAGCAGCGACCCAAATGGTGGTCCATCAAATTTCTAACGGACCATCATAGAAGTCATCACTGTTACCCTAGCACCCAGTCGGTCCAGGTTAAAATTGTGATATATTTAACTGACCCATGTTTGGCTAATTTATTTTATAGAGGTATAAGAGCAGTCACATACGTTGTACCCTTTTCAACTTCTTCAACTGACCAAATTCCATTTGATTCAAAGAATCTGAGGGCATTTAATCTTCCTAGGACTCTGTTTCTACTTCTTTTTGCTCTATTTAAACAAACCATTTTCTTTTATTTATCTTCATCTCAAACATTCTTGAAAATAATTATAGAGTTTTAAGTTACGTTTGTTTTCAGTATTTGCAAGCAAGTAAAAGAGAAACTTCTGCAAAACCAAGGTATGAGCACCTCCATATCTTCTCTTTTTGAATTGCTACAACATGAAATGAATAGTTGGTTAGTTGATAAAAGTTCATCTTGTTTTTCTTCTTTTTCTTTAACTGGTTTTGAGTTTGAAACGATAATATACACTATATGGGTGAAGTTCGAGTAACCTGTATGCTCAAAAGTGTGAAATTACGTGCATAAATGTGAAGTTGGTGTCAATTTTTTCAAAAAAAAAAATTGGGATTGTATGCTAAATGTTCGATAAAATGCCAAATTAAATCTTTAAACTGAAGAAGTAGGTGTTGGTTGGAATGGTTGTAACGACCCAAAATCATCTCCCAATGTCACATGGTTCTTACGGCTACAAGTAGCCCCTAACAAACCCTTTGAGCCTATCACTTCTCATAATAACTCAATCAAGAAGGAATATACAAAACACTAGCACTGTAATATTAAATGAAAGGAAATAAGAAGCTAATACTCGGTCCAAACGATCACAATACTAGAAATCTCATCACAACCATAGTGTGATATCTAGTCTGATAAAACCTCTACTACTCTATGAACTCGAGAGCCATTAGGACAGGTCCCCAACCGACTCAAACTGAACTAAAAGTAATAACATAAACATTCGGATACTGAAATGTCTGAAAATAAGTCCTCAAACCATGAGGACTCAACACTGTAGTAATGTAGATGAAGGTACTCGGGAATCACTGACGAGGCTAGGACTGAGCACCTGAACCTACATTATAAGATAATGTAGCACATAGACGTATATGTGGTTCATCACTTGGGGATATACTAAGTATATGGGGGTGTATGAATTTACATAAAACAATATCAATATTCTTTAATAGAATCATGCATGCAAATAGGAATTATTCACATGGCTTGAATAAGTCTAAAATATAAAGTTCATAAATCATGTAGAATGAAACATGTAACACAAATCTCGTGAGTCATTATACTTTGGCTTTTAAATCTTTTCTCTCCTCTTATTATCATTACGCATAGAATGAAGGAAGCTTTAAACAGTACTTTTAACTCATGCATCTATCTCATGGAGAGTAAAACTTCTTTATTGCTCCAGAACTTATAACTCTTTTGAACTCAAACACTTGGAACTCGGAATCATATGACTTTGGTTTAAAAACTGATGATCAACTCTTATTAGTAGAGAAAACTACTTCCTTCTTTGGAAAATACTCAAAAGAAAGTCGTTCACTTTAGAAAATATCTACTCTTAAAGATTTAGGTAAAATATTATATCTCAATGGAAAATACTTTATCTAAGGGAGGTTCTGTTAATCGACCTAAACCATGCGAGCTACATGGAGTCCTATGTCTTGTCCTCCTAAAGAAGAAACCTCACGTTACGAAGAGGCATCATACTCTTGCCAAGGAGTATAACCTCAACTCAGTGATCACTTATCTCAGCCTCGGGCCCCATCATCTCAGCTACAGGCCAAAAATCTCAAACCTACGGTGGCACGTTGTTCTGGGATTAGAAACCATGGTAACTTATCCAACTTGGTGCTAAATACTACTCCCTTTAGTTTATCTCGCTCATCTCATGAAAATCCACTTTCAAAATAATCTCATGGTTTATAAGAACCCAACAATTAAATCTGTAATCTCATGTGGTAGAGTGAATTTCAAAACTCTATGATGATTAGGTCAAACCATTTCTCAATAATCTAAAAATACTCAAATCATGGGTTCTTATAGAACAATAGTTCATAAAATTGCAAGTCTCAAGTAGCGCTTAATGACCCATAATTCAATCTCAAGTTAAAACTCATCATAATGCATAATAGATAGCATATAGATTCATAATTCATGTAGAAATCTGGAAGTTACAACAATTTGTCTCAAACTATCAACATACTCATATACTTCAATTTCTAGAACATTGAAACTCTAAAATTCTCAAGGAGTAACAACATAGAGTATAAACCCAGCTTCAATTTTTTAAGAAAACATGGAAAATCATGTTATTTGACTTTCAATTCTTGGGAAACATCAAAATATTGCAATCAATAACAATGGGTGGAAAACCCTAATTCAATTTCATGAAAAATCACACAGATTGCAAAAAATTATAGTTTAATAAGCCTTTGGGCACAAGGGTGAAAGGATTACCCTTGTTCAAAACCCTACATACCTTAGATTATGAAATTTGATGAACAAGCTTGCTTGAAACTCTTCTTTTTACTATTTAGAGAGGGTTCTTGCAACCCTTGAACTTGGAAAACTTAATCTCAACTCAAGTTGTACAATCTATTGTGAGGTCTTGGATTTCATGATGAAGGGTTTTAGATTGATCTTAAGGGAGAAACCCTAGCTCTCATATATTTTGGATGATGAATGAAGTCATTTGCTTCATTTTGAATATATCTTCTTGATAAAAGAGTTGAAAGACCAAAGAGTCCCTTTTAAAAATGACTTAAAGTACAGAACGGGGGATGCGACGGTTCGTCGCTAGCCTAACGGTCCATTGGATCGTTCGTCGCACGTCGGTCAGAAAAAGAACACACTGCCTTGATGTGATGGTCTTAGCGAAGGTCCATCGCAAATTTGATGGTCTGTAGGATCTTTCAACACACGTTGGCCAGGATGAGGCCATACTGCCTCAGCGGTGACGGTCTTAGCGATGGTCCGTTGCAGTCTTGACAGTCCATCATCCTGGCCATCGCACTTAGGCTAGAAAAAGGGAGTCACATCTTTGGTTATTATGTTTCGGACGATGGTCAGTCGCACATTTTATGGTCCATCAACTTGTTTATTGCATCTGGTCGGTTCTGACAACTCTCGATAAAATTGCCATAATTCCCACCCGAATGCCGAATTTGGATGAAATTTGTATCGTTGGAAAGATATTTCAATTCTCTACACTATAAGAAGTGATTTTCAGGAAAATTCATCAAGATTAAAACACTAATAACTTGGGAAGTCTCTTCTCAACATTTAAGGTCCAGAATTACACTTCACTTGACACGCTCAAGGCTCAAACAACAAGGAAACTTTACAAGGTCTTACAATATCTCCCCCATGGAAATATTCGTCATCGACTGTCGCTAGTTAGACTAGGAACATAGGAAATATAGCGTACACATAGCTAAAACAATTTAGTAAACGGTCTTAAAATCTTTCGAAACTCTTGAATACCTTGGAAATTGCAAGAAATTATGCAACAATAGATATATAGATGAACTTTAGATTAGAAGGGCTTAATTAAGGAAGAATAATACCTTCGGATTGATCTGAACTCGTGGAAAGGAGGTTCGGGTACTTGGCTCGCATGTCTGCTTTTGCCTCCCAAGTGGCGCCCTCAACTGACTGGTTCTACCACTACACTTTGACCAAGGAAACCTCTTTGTTCCTCAGTCTACGGATCTGAAAATCTAGGATCTCAATGGGAATCTCATCAAATGAAAGACTGTTCTGAATATCAACACTCTCTAAAGGATCTACTACAATGGAATCACCAATATGCTTCTAAAGCATGGAGACATGAAAAATAGGACGAACGACTGATAACTCCATAGGCAACTAAAACTCATAGGCTACTTTCTCAACACGGCTCAAAACTCTATACGGGCAAACATAACTGGGGCTAAGCTTTCCATTTTTACCAAACCTCTTCACCCCTTTCATGATTGAATCTTCAAGTACACCAAATCACCTACTTCAAACTTAAGATCTATTCTCCTCACGTCGGCATATGAATCTTGACTACTCTGAGCTATTTTTAACCTTCTCTAATCAACTTAACTTTCTCTATAGCTTCAAACACTGCATCAGGCCTATTCACGACAGCTTCACCCACTTCAAATCAACCTATGGGTGATCTACATCTTCTACCATACAAGGCCTCAAATGGTTCCATCCCGATGCTATCATGGTAACTATTGTTATAGGCGAACTCTATCAATGGCAAATGCTCATCTCAACTACCTTTGAAATCAAGAGCACACACCCTCAAAATGTCTTTTAGGGTATGAATGGTCCTCTCAGCCTGACCATCTACCTTTGGATGAAAAGAGAAACTCAAAAGAACTTGGGTACCAAGACCCTGCTAAACGCCCTCAAAAACTTAGAAGTAAATTGAGTACCCTTATCCAAAATAAAAGACGAGGGAACTCCGTGCAGCTTGACTAACTCCCGGATATAAATCTAGCATAATCCTCAGCTGTAGTCAACTGTCTACAACAACCCAAATAGAATCATGATGACAACGTGAAAGAGGTAACCCGGTCACAAAGTCCATATTCACCACCTCCCATTTCCAAGTGGGTATACCAAACTCTTGCATCACACCACCAGGTCTTTGGTGCTCTACCTTAACCTATTGGCATGTGTCACAGCTAGCTACAAACTCAACTATATCAGTATTCATAGCATTCCACTAATAGATTTCTCGCAAGTTACGGTACATCTTAGTAGTGCCGAGATGAATAAAATACCGTGCGCCATGCACTTCAGCCATAATCCACTACCTTAGATCATAGACACAAGGAACATACAATCTACCCTGCAATATCAAGACACCATCTTCCCCTTGGGAGAAAACCTTTACCTTTTGGTCCTTAACTGCCTTCTTCAATCTGACCAAACTAGGATCTCAATCTTTCTTCTCCTTCACTTTCAAAACTAAAGAGGATTCAAAACTACTTTGCGCTAAAGTAGTTGCCTTAGCTGAATCAAGCAACCTAACACCAAATCTATCTAGATAATGCATAACATGAGCAATACTACCCATAGACAATCTGATAAGGGCATTAGCCACTATATTAGCCTTGCTCGGGTGATATAACATACTCATATCATAGTATTTTAACAACTCTAACCACCTCTTCTAACTAATATTTAACTCCTTCTGAGTAAACACATACTGCAGGATCTTATGATCAGTAAACACATCAACATGAACACCATAAAGATAGTGTCTCTAGATTTTCAAAGCAAAGACCACAACAGCTAACTAAAGATGATGGGTTAGGTAATTCTTCTAATGCGACTTTAACTGTCTAGAGGCGTAGGATATAACATTACCTCTTTTCATCAACACACAACCCAAACCAACACTAGAGGCATCACAATATACCATAAAACCATCTGTACCATCAGGCAAAGTCAACACAGGGGATGAAGTAAGTCGAGTCTTCAACTTCTGAAAAATCTTCTCACCAGAATCTAGCCACTGGAACTTAACTTTCTTTTGGGTCAACCGGGTCATGGGAGACGTAATAAAAGAGAAACCTTTAATAAAACAGCGGTAGTAGCCTTCTAGACCTAAGAAATTTCTAATGTTAGGTAGAGAGATAGGTCTACGCCAATTTCTTACAACTTTTTTCTTTTGGGGATCAACTCTAATACCTTTGGCTAAAATAATATGACCCAGAAAGGCTACAAACCTTAGCCAAAATTCACACTTACTAAATTTGATGAAAAAATGGTAAGAGTTTGCAAGACAATTCTAAGGTTATCTGCATGATCATACTCACTATGAGAGTAGACAAGGATGTCATCTATGAACACTATGACAAACATATCAAGATATTGCTTGAACACTCGATTCATGAGGTCCATAAAAGCTATTGCGGAATTGGTTAGCCCAAAAGACATGACTAGAAACTCAAAATGGCCATAGCAGGTTCGAAAGGCTATCTTTGGAATATCACATTTCCTCACTTTAATTTGATGATAGCCGGATCTAAGGTCTATCTAGGAGAAATAACTTGCACCTTGTAACTTATCAAACAGGTCATCAATTCTCGAAAGAGGGTACTTATTTTTTACTATAACCTTGTTAAGTTGATGATATTCAATGCACATATGCAAAGAACCATCTTTATTCTGCACAAATAGAATAGGTATACCCCAAGGAGAAATACTAGGCCTTACGAAACCTTTTTCTAATAAATCTTTGAGTTGCTCTATCAACTCCTTAAGCTCAGTAGGTGCCATACGATATGGAAGAATAGAAATGGGATGAGTGTCAGGAAAAACTTCAATCTCGAATTCTATCAATCCTGAATTCTATCTTTTTATCGGAAGGTACCCGTGGGAGATCATCCAGAAAAACATCTAGAAACTCATTAAAAATATCGACTGACTGAAGAGTTGGAGCCTTGAACTAGTGTCGTTGAATCTAACTAGGTGATAGATGCAACCCTTGGATATTAGCTATTTGGCTTTGAGATAGAAGATGAAATGACTCTTGGGAGATACCGAACTCTCGGACCAATCAAAAGCTGGTTCATCAGGGAACTGAAACTTGACTACACAGGTACGACAGTCTATAGATACATAACAAGAATAAAGCCAATCCATACCCAGAATAAGGTAATAATCCACCATGTCTAACTCTATCAAATCAGCAAGTATGACTCTATGAAGAACAGTAATAGGACAATCTCTATACACTTGTTTAGAAACAACTGGCTCCCTTACTAGTATGGAGACTAGGAAAGGCTCAGGAATATTTTTGAGATTTATTTTAAAATTCACAGCCACAAGTAGGGTCACATAGGAGAGACTTAACCCGGGGTCCAACAATACATAAACATCAAAACAAAAAACACAGAGCATACCAGTAACAACATCTGGAGAGTCCTCCTGCTCCTAATGGGATGGTAAGGCATAGAATCTGTTCTGGCGCTGACCACCATTAGTGCTAGATGAAGCGCCCTGAACAGGGGCAGGATGAGGGGCAAGAGCTAGTGTACTAGTAGTTTGTGCCTAAGGTCGGGCATCTCTGGTCCCCTACCTAGCATACGGACAATATCTAAGTCTATGGCCCTGCTTTCCACAACCAAAACAACCCTTCAAATCTACGAAATGCTCACCGGGATGATCCCTACTACACTTAGCAAAAGAAGGATAACAGGGCATGTTACCAACACTGTTCTGGGACCTAGATATAAATGACCTGCTCTCTTACTCCTGCCTTTCTCTAGGCACTGGAGTACTAGCTGATGAAGGCGCTGGACTAGACAGACGTCTCTAAAACTGAGGGCAATTTTCTCCATAGAACCTAGGCTGACTATACTCATGCTTCTGAGATCTAGCCCTCTTGTTACCACTTACTTTATCTCTTTCTCTAATATTATCTTCCTCTATCTATTGTGAATGCATCATCAACCTAGACAGGTATATATCATTATGCAGCATCATAATCCAACACTTTCAGTACAAAACCAGAAACACCTATCATAAACTTGCTCATACTAGCTCGGGTGTCAGAAATCAAATCAGGAGAATACTTGGCCAACAGGTTGAACTTCAAGAAGTACTCCTTAACAGTCATGAAGCCCTGCCTCAAGTTCATAAATACCTCAATCTTTGCTTCCCTTTTCTCAAGTGGAAAGAACTTGTCCAAGAATGCATTTTGGAGCACCTGCGAAGTCAGAAGAGCGGCATCCTCACTTCTACCCTCCCTCTATGATACAAACTAGTTATATGCTATGTCCTTTAACCTATAAGATGCCAACTCAAAACTTTGTTCCTAAAAAATATGCATCACCTGCATGATGTTTCTCACCTCCTCAAGGTATAACTGTGGGTCCTCACCTGCCTTGGACCCATAAAACTCTGGCAGATTCATCCATATTAAATCATGGATCCTAGAAGCAGCTACATCACCTACCTACTAATTTGGAACTGCATCGTAGTTATTGGCCCAAACATTAGTGGTGACTGCTTGGGATAACGCCTAAAAGGGCGCCCAAAAATCAGCATGACACATAGTCTCATTCAAAGTATCAACAGGTAGGGGTTACTCATCATTATTTCTGTGGGCATTCACTTTTTGGAAAGGCATTTTCTAAAATAGGAGAGCACAAATTATTAGATGAGAGGGACAACTGCAGGCACGATGGAATTTGAAAGAAAGAAACATTTTTTTCCTAAAAAGTCTTGTAGCCTCTGGCTCATAGATGTGGCACGCTACACACTGATGATCAAGACTCTACTCAACGCTGCTTATATACTCCCTAGGAATCTTTTAAAACCTTAGGCTTTGATACTAAGTTTGTAACAACCCAAAATCACCTCCCGAGATGTCACACAGTTCTTAGGGCTACAAATAGCCCCAAGCTAACCCTTTGAGCCTATCACTTCTAATAATTACTCGTTCAAGAAGGAATATACAAAACACTAGCATTGTCATATCAAGTGAAAATAATACGAAGGTAATACTCGTTCCAAATGACCACAATAATGGAAATCTCAACACAACCATAGTATAATAACCAGTCTGACAAAGCCTCTACTCTCCATGAACTTGAGAGCCGTTGGGATAGTTCCCCACCTGACTCAAACTGAACTAAAAGTGATAACATAAACACTCAAATACTGAAATATCTGAAGATAAGTCCTCGAACCATAAGGACTCACCACTCTAGAAATATAAATGAAGGTACTCGAGAATCACTGATGAGGCTAGGACTGAGCACTTGAACCTATATTATAAGACAATATAGCACATAGACATATATGTGGATCAACACTTGGTACTGTACTGAGTATATGAGGGTGTATGCATTTACATAAAACAATATCTATACGCTTTAATCAAATCATGCATCAAAATAGGAATGACTCACATGGCTTGAATAAGTCTAAAATGTAAAGCTCATAAATCATCTACAATGAAGGATGTAACACAAATCTCATGGGTCATTATACTTTGGCTTTAAAATCTATGCTCTCCTCATATTCTCATTACTGATAGGATGAAGGAAGCCTTAAACAATACTTTCAACTCATGCATATATCTCATGGAGAGTAAAACTTCTTTATTGCTCATGAACTTATAACTCTTTTGAACTCAAACACTTGGAACTCAGAATCATATGACTTTAGTTTAAAAACTGATGATCAACTCTTATTAGTAGAGAAAACTACTTCCTTCTTTGGAAAATACTCAAAAGCAATTCATTTACTTTAGAAAATATCTTATCCCAAAGCTTAAGGGAAAATATTCTATCTCAATGGCAAATAATTTAGCTTAGGAAGGTTCTCTTAACCGACATAAAGCATGCGAGCTACATAGAGTCCAACGTCTTGTCCTCCAAAGGAAGAAACCTCACATTGGAGAGAGGCATCATACTCTTGCCAAGGAGTATAACCTAAACTCAGTGATCACTTATCTCTTTCACGGGCCCAATCATCTCAGCCTCAGGACTAAAATCTCAAACCTACGGTGGTAGTAGTTCTAGGGTATGAAACCATCGTAACTTACCTAACTCGGTGCAAAATACTACTCCCTTTAGTTTATCTCATTCATCTCATGGTAATCCACTTTCAAAATAATCTCATAGTTCATAAGAACCCAATAATCAAATCTGTAATCTCATGTGGTAGAGTGGATTTCAAAACACTATGGCCATTAGGTCAAAATATTACTCAATAATCTCAAAATACTCAAATCATAGGTGCTTATAGCACAATAGTTCATAAAATTGCATGTCTCAAGTAGGGCTTAATGACCCATTATTCAATCTCAAGTTAAAACTCATCATAATGCATAATAAATAGCATATTGATTCATAATTCATGTAGAAATCTTGAAGTTACATCAATTTGTCTCAAAATATCAACATACTCATATACTTCAATTTCTAGAACATTGAAACTTTTAAATTCTCAAGGAGTAACAACATAGGGTATAAATCCAGCTTTAATTTCTTAAAAAAACATGCAAAATCATGCTATTCGATCTTCAATTCGTGGGAAACATCAAGATATTGCAATCAATAAAAATGAGTGAAAAACCCTAATTAATATCATGAAAAATCTCATAGATTGCAACAAATTATAGTTTAAATAAGCCTTTGGTCACAAGGGTGAAAGGATTACCCTTGTTCAAAACCTCACATACCTTAGATTATGAAATTGGATGAACAAGCTTGCTGCAAACTCTTCTTATTACTATTGAGAGAGGGTTATTCAAACCTTTGAACTTGGGGAACTTTAATTTCAACTCAATTTATAGAATCAATGGTGAATTCTTGAATTTCCTGGAGAAGGGTTTTAGATTTATCTTGAGGTAGAAACCCTAGTTCTCTTGTGTTTTGGATGATGAATGATGTCATTTGCTTCATTTGGAATATAACTTGTAAATAAAAGAGTGGAAAGACTGAAGAGTCCCTTTTAAAAATGACTTCAAATACTAAACGGGGGCTGCAATAGTTGAAGCGATGGTCCGTCGCTAGCCTAATGGTCCATCGGATCGTCCTTCATATGTCAGTCAGAAAAAGAACACACTGCCTTGATATGACGATCTCAACAATGGTCTATCAAAAATTCGACGGTCCATTGGATTATTCGTCGCACGTTGGCCAGGATGAGGCCGCACTGCTTCAGCAATGATGGTCTCAGTAACAATCCATCACAATATTGATGGTCTGTCATCCTTGTCGTCGCACTTGGGTCAGAAAGGGAGTTACTGCCATGGTTGCGATAGTCTGAGCGATAGTCCATCGCACACTCGACAGTCTATCAACTTTTCCATCGCACCTAGGCAGTTCTGATAACTCTCGGTAAAATGGCCACAACTCTTTTTTCAATCTTTTAGGCCCAGAATTACACTTTACTTTACACGCTCAAAGGTCAAACTATAAGGGAACTTTTTAAGGTCTTACAATGTGGACCATAAATTATATGATGGACTACTAAATGAACTATCACAAGAACCCCAGAAATGATACCCACTGGTTATTTAGATATGACGACCAAAGTGGTAGAATGTCAACTTTGTGATGGACCACCATATGGACCATCACAGCTCTCAACATTTTCAGGTCTTCTGGATAGGACCTAAAGGCCAACCTAGTGGACTACCAGTTACCCGATGGACCACCAGTGCGGCCGTCAAGTTAAATCTTTTTACTATGTAGGTTGTTTCTGCATTATTAACTAATTCCTTACCTTTGCTTCAGGCATTATGGCTCGTAAACTACCACTAAACAGAGGTGAAAGATCTCAAAGAGGTAAAGGTGAACCTGTACCCACTTACAACACCAGGCAACATGAAATGGAAATTCCTATACTCTCTAAGTCTAAAGAGGAAAGTCACAATAGTACAAGCAATACCAGCTCGAGCCCAGATGAGGCAATGACTGATACAACTCAACCCGAGCCTACTGTAGGTGAGACTAAGTATACTGACATGAGAGAACAAATAGAAGCGATTGATGTAGACACTGAACTTGAGGATGCTAACAGTCTAAAGCATAAGGATTCTCAAGTTTGAGAGGTGATTAGATGGTCGATAGAGGAACCGAGAGAGAAATTTTATGATGAATTGACACTTATAGAAGGAGGGATAAAAAGGTCATTTGTAGAGAAACATCAGATTGTGGAAACAGAGTTACATGAATCTCCTGAGTTGGAATGTTGTTTCAACGAGTATGATCTATCATGGATGAGCAGGCCACAAAAATCGTATCAACTAAATTTGGTAACAGAATTCTTTACCAATTATCTAGCATTAGTAGAGAAGGACTGCCCAAATGGGGCTTCTATTGCAAACCTACCAAACAGAGAGTCAGTTCCTTTCTGGGGGTTCATTGTCGACATTTCAACTTGAACGATTAATAAGATGCTTTTTGGGCCAAAGTACGATGCCCCACTTTCTACACATGATGTTGAGTATAGGTTAGAACTGTATCTACTGAAAGTCCTTGGGTGGCTTCATTATTGACTGATAACGGTAACCCTTCTTGGTTGACCAATCGATAGGAGTGTATTGCAAAATATTCCATTAGCTTCAAGGCTAAGTTATGGTGGGCCGTTGCTCACTTAAGGCTGATACCAACAAAATATAATGAAAACCTAGATAAACACAGAGCTATATTGGTGGGAAGCTTGGTTTCAGGGCTGTAGGTTGACTTTGACCAGATTAGTGCAGATGAGATGTTCTTAAGGGCACATAAACCCACCACTGCATTGCCGTTCCCATGCTTGATCATAGAGTTGTATAGGAAAATAGGTGTGCCTTTGATTTATGGAGTTGACAAAGCAGTCCAAGCTACGCATAGATAAGACATTGAGAAGTTGAGAGATGACTCAAAATTTAAGATGCGTGTCACCAAGCCACCTACTTAAAAGACTCAATCTGCACCAACTCCCGATGCTACCAAAATTTTTGTAGGTGTGCCTTTACCCATTACAACTTATGTGCCACCTGAGTACGTGCCTCCAAGTACATCTACAGGGTTAGGTTCCACACCATTTATAGGTGGAGAAGACTTTGCCGAATACAAGTTAATGCAGGAAAATTTTAAAAAATTGGTGAAGCTGCAAAAGAGGTTTTAGAAATAGTTAGATAAATGGGCGTCAAAATTCAATCCCTTTATTGAAAGAATTATAGCTAATTCAATTCGTCCATTCCAAACTATTCAAGCTAGTATGGACAACATGGAACACCACATAAACAAAAGGCTAGATACAATGTCTCTCCTTGATCTTGACAAGCTCATGGTTGAATTTGAGCAAGCGAAGGCTGATATAGCAGAGTTAAAGAAAAGGCAGCCATAGTAGACTTCTTTGACCCAGCCTTAGTGGTGAGTGTTGATGATGAATGCATTGTATATCTAATGGCTAGACCTATGAAAGATAAAGAAAAGCAGCACATGGATTAGTGAGTTGAAAGAAAAGCTAAAAAGAAGAGAAAGAGAGCAGCAATGATACCAGAGCAACAGGAACAACATGATCTAAAGAGATCTCGAAAGAAATGAGGAAAAGTGAAATCAGAAAAAAAAAAAAGGATAAAGCAACAGGAGTATCTATTAGTGCTGCCCCTGTAAGGGGGCAAAGTTCAGGCTTAATTTGGGAGATGATACCTCCAATTTTGGAGGGTGAAGTTTTGAGTGACCCTACCACCATAGGGGCCAACATTGCACCGGATGAGGACGTAGGAGCCTCTCTATACTTCACAGATGCCTCAGATGAATAAGAGGAAATACAAGTATACCTATTTTTTTGTACTTTAATTTAATGCTTTGAGGACATTGCATGTATTTTTATATGGGGGTGGTGTACTTGTACCATGGGGGGTTTTGGTTGCCGATATTCTAAACCCCTACCATGTGATATCTCGAAGAATTGGCAAGTCTAGGATCATGATAAGTTCGCATTTTTCTTTTCTAGGTTTAACTTCAAATTTGCATTTTTCTTGTTTTTAAGTCTTGTTATGTTGTTAACGTTGGTCCATGAAATAAAAGTGTTGTTTGTGTTAGTATCTTATTGTAAATATGAATGATAAATGATGTTGGCATCAAGATATGACTATTTCTATTTGACTGTTTATCTTTGTCTCTTAGGACATGTGATCAACTGTTAGTGAATTTGTAGTTGGCATTAATCTATAAATATACATGACATGTGATGCACATCTTAAGAATAGTAGAATGAGTTTGACTCAGTTTCCACTATGTGTACGAGTAATTGTAGTAGTTCTTACAAAGTATAGTACCTAGAACTTACTTGGTTCAATTGATGTTGTTTTGTAGTTGATGGGATAAGAAGTGATGGAAGACCACCTTGTACTTTTAGTCCACTTAGCCAAAGTAATTATCCCTACCAAAAAAATAATTTTCTATTCTTGAACCCTTCTTTAAGCCTTTGTTAATTTTTTTTCATCACCAAACATTCTAGTTAACTCTCTTTCAGCTGTTGACTCCTAGCTCTGGCCTTGGCCTAGTAATGGGAAATATGTACCTAAACTTAGGAAACATACCTAAATTGAGGGTCGCTATTGTAAGATTGTGAACTGCCTAATGGAAAGTTGGTCTAAAATTTAAATTTGAGCATTTGGCCCTGGTCTAGTTAAGATAGTGTGCACCTTGACTTATGGCATTAGGCTAAGTTGAGGGTAGATGATGCTTGTGTGTATATATATATAAAAGGGTTTATTATGGTAAATCATGAATAAATGGGAAAAGGGTAAGTGAGCTAGAAAAGCAATGGCCTTGGTAAGAAGAATTTGTAGGCAAAGAGAGTTAAATCATAGTTTTTAGTTAGTTTTCCCCAAAATTCTTTCATGACCTAGCCTGATACCTTATTACTAGATTAAAACGACTTGCTTGATCTTGGAACTCAGCTATAAGGAGGCATTGGTTGATAAAGGAAAGATTATGGGTGCATATGCTATATTTGCAACTTCTTTGATGAGTGAGAGGGTTGTGATTTGTATCCATAAAATATGTTAAGTGGTGGATCTTCTTGACTATGAGAGAAACTTAGGTCATAATTAATTTGGCTGATCTCTGTAGATTCTTGTATCTATGTGGTGTAGATAAATTGAATTTAAAACAATGCCAGTTATAGACTCGGACATGTTAAACCATATGATTTGGACACAAGAGAATGGTAGTGTGAGAATTAGTTCAGTAGTAAATGCCTGTCATTGTATTGTTCATATTTATAATTTGGTGCTGAGTTACTTGAGGACAAGCAATTATCTTAAGTTGAGGGTGTTGATGTTTCGTCTTTTGATGGAATATTTTTCATTTTTTTCTTGGGAAGATTGCATATTTCAAGCAACCAAGGTTTCATTTATTAATGGTTTATAGTGTTTCAGGGTAAGGAGCTAGCTAAAGAAAAGACTCAGAAAAATAGCAGAAAGACACTTCTGATGGTCAAAATAGTGGACCGTCAGTCTTGCAATAGACCACCAACTCAACCGTCAGGTCTAAACAATATCCATGATTTTAAAAGACTCAACGATAGCCCATGTGGTAGACATCAGTCTTGCAATGGATCACCACTTTGGCCATCAGTGCTAAACAGAATTAGGCATCCTAAAATGCTTAGCGACGGCCAACATGGTGGACCATCGATCTTGCGATGGACCACCTCTTCGGCCGCCAGGACTACCCAGATCTTGACTTTTAAGGTTCATCATCGATGGTCAAAATGGTGGACCGTCATTCTTGAGATGGACTACCACTTTGACCGTCAGTCTTATCCAGAAAGTGACTCTCCAGGATCAGCAGCGACAGACCAAATGGAGGACCGTCAACCTTGCGACGGACCACCACTTTGGCTGTGACTTTTGATGCGGGTTTTTAAGTTTGAATTTTAAATCCTTTTTGACTGGGAACATATAAATACCCACTTTATGGTTTTATTATATATCTTTTATTTTCATAAGGGTTTTCCATACTGAAAATACATTGCTACATAGTTTTTCTCTAAGATTCATTGGAGATTTATGGATCTAGATTTCTTTATCATATTTTCTACTAAAGATTGCAGAACAACAATTGTAACTTTTGTAAGTAAACTTTGAATTAATTTATGAATAACCCAACGATTCCTTCTCTTTCTTGGTTGGAAATGTGTGGCTACGCTCCCATAACTAGGGTTTGGGAGCCTTGATGTGAAAAGCTGATTTTGGGTTGTGAATATAGTGGATTCCCATGAGTAATTGATATTGCGTACACTATTATTCACTTTAATGACTTTTTTTGGTTGCAAACTCGAAAAGTGAGCCCAAGAACAACACTTGTTCAAATAAAAAATTGCTTGTTGGAAAAAGAAAGGGTTTATATAAATATAAAGGCTTCAACTATTAGATGGAGGGTAGATACCTTAACCGGATCAACCCATGTGAGATTATAGTGGAATTAATACTATGTTCCTTAAGTTTGAAAGAATTAAGGGATACGTTACTCATTTAGGTTGAGAAACTATTGGGTAAACCAAAGAATTCAATTACTCTTGTAATAAAATTGTTCATTGGGAATCCATAAATAGTTCACAACCCTAGATGCTTAAGCATCTTGGTAACCATAATTCTAGTTTGACTTCTCTCATTGAATTACTATTAGCAATATAACCTATAGTTGGATTACTTTCTGTGACAAACATTTGAATATAATTGATAAATCAAAATCCTCCTCTATTTTGGAACCTTTGATAAATAGTTTAGTAACAACCACAATTCTTAGTGAACACCGTATTCCTTGTGGCATTCGACACTCAACCCAGTTAGGTTCTTTATTTGACAGTGAACGGTTACACTTTTTAAGAAGAGTTATAATTTGGGCATATCAAATAGTCTCTTTTTAAAGTCTAGAGGTAACAACTTACTGACTGTTCAAATATATGTTAATGTTATTATCTTTGGAGCTATTTTTGAATCCTTATGTGAGGAGTTTACAAAGATAATGGGAAGTTAATTGAAAATCAGCATGATGGGAGAACTGAGTTTCTTCCTAGGTTTGTAGATCAAGTAAACTTCTCAAGGGACAATGATCTATCAAGATAAGTACATCAAGAGATACTGAAGAAATACAACATGGGAGATGCCAAGCCAATTGAAACTCCAGTTGGAACCAGCTCCAAGATGGATAATAATGAATTTGGTCCATTTGTTAATGAGACCATGTATAGAGGGATTCTTAGATCCTTACTATATCTCACTGCCAGCTCACTAGATATCGTGTTTAGTGTAGGAATGTGTGCATGATTTTAGGTCTGGTCTAAGAACTTTCTTAGAAAGATGTAAAAATAATTCTTAGGTATTTGAAAGGTATAGAGGACCTGGTCCTGTATTATCCTTCTAGAGATAATTTTAATCTGGTAGGATAAGTTGATTATGTTGGATATCTTATGGATTGAAAAAGCACCTTGGGAATGGCTTATTTTTAGGGTTTTTCCTTAATGTCCCAAGGTTCTACAAAATAGAATTCAGTTTCTTTATCTACTACTAAAGCTGAGTATGTAGTTACAACTTCTTATTATGCTCAATTAGTATGGATCAAACAATAACTAAAGGACTTTAGGATTGTCTCAGACACTATCCTTCTGATGTATTACAATACAAGTGCTCTCAACATGGCCAAGAATCTAGTGCAACATAAGAGGACCAAACACATTGATTTGAGACATCACTTTTTGAGAGACAATGTTAAGAAGGGATCAATTTGAATAAGGTTTTGTAAGACTGAAGATCAAATAGAAGACATATTTACTAAGGCTCTTCATAAGGAATAATTTGTGAAGAATAGGATGAAGCTGGGGATGATATAATAACCTAACCTACTAGATGAATTAGTTTTTCTCCCTAAAAATATCTATTATTAGGGAATAGGTATCCTTGGTAAAAGATGTACTTGTTGGTCTAACATAGTATCATAACTTTGCAGGTATACAACCATGGGAACAACTATAGAGAAGAACAGATATGACAAGAACAAAGTTAAGGATTCACTCAAGAAAGAAAGGGACGTGTTCCCATCTCTCAGGTTAGTATTATGGATTTACATATTTTAGTTCTATCAGAAAAAGTTATGTCCACTCTCTCTCTATGTTTGAAAAATATATTATCCTAAAAAGAAAAGATGAGTCACCCCAAAATTGAAATTGATAACATATTATTCTTATAAAAATCCCTTCCCTGTGCTTATTCATTTTCTTAAATCTTGTTGTCCTTAATCTTTCTCTTGTCAAAAGGAAAAATCGAGCCTTAAATAGCCTTCTTGGGATAAGAATTTCCAAATGGCTACTAATTCCTCTTTCTCATGTCTTTCAAAAGACTCTAAACTTAGAAAGATAAAAATCCTCTCTCAAACATTCTTAAAACCCACCTTTATTCGCATACCATTCCAAAGACAAACTACTTTTTTCACTCAACTCGTTGATGAAGACTCATCCCTGAAGATTCATATCCTTTCTGATAGTGTTCCCATGTAGTGCCTTAGGGGCTTACTTTCATGCTTGACATGATGGATTTTTAGTAGATCAACTTTAGTTCTTCAATTTAGTGTGATGGAGTTGCACATAGAGGACTTGGTTGTCTTTCTTTTTGGTTTGGAAGAGATAACAGGTTTGGAAAGGGAAAAAAAATTTATATTTGGATGGAGTTGGTTGCATAGCTCATACCTTGGTTTGACTTAAGCTTGGATGATTTTTGGTTTGGTTTTTCTAGTGTTGATATAGTATTAGAATATCATTTTTCAGATTTTCATGCATCAGCATTTCTCAATTCAGTTGGAAACCAGTCAGTGACTGAGGTTGAGTTTTGGATGTTTGAGAGTAAAGTGCAGAAGTTGGTTGGAAAAGAGATACCTGTGGAAAAGTCCTTTTGGAAGTGTAGTTTCTTCTTAAAGATTATCTGGGGAGTCGTGCTTAGAGAATACGGGCCAATGCCACATCCCTTCGAGCTTTTGTGATCTTTCTATATATTCACCTTCCCAGATGAAATTCTTTTTAGTAGTGGATATTATAATATCGTTTTAGGTCATTTTCTTAATATGCATGTATTTCTGGTGTTTAATGCCTTCCCATAATGGTTACAGGTCATTTATGACTTGTTAGAACTGTCAACTTAGTTATGGGCCAGTTCATTAGGAGTTTAGGCTCATTTTTTTATTTTGAAGCTTTTGATGATTAAGATTTGGTCTCAGGCCAAAACTCGGAAGTAGATAACCTAGGATGAGAATACCAACAATGACATCAGCCTAGAGCATTTATTTTAGGCTAGGGGGACCCTTGGTTTAGGTCTCGAGGCTTCCATAATCATTTTAGACTATTGGATAGATTATTAGAAAAATTAAACTATATGTGTGGGTCCTATATTTATTCAAAACCATATCATATTAAAGTTTAGATGGTTTTATTGATTTTGAAACATCAAATTTGGTACATTAGCTTAGTTTATTTGCACCCGGGGTTCTGAATAAATTTCGAGCACCCAGTTGAAGTCTGTTTTGGACTTAGCAAAAATCTGGTGCATGGTAACTGATAGGATCGCTTAAGCGCCAATTGGGCCACATTAGCGACCCTGGCCAATTGGAAGTGGTACACTTTAGCACCCAATGGTGGTTAAAGCAGCTCCTTCTTTACAACTATTGGGGTCGTTTTAGCGGCACCCATAACTTCCAGACCACTAAAGCGGTTGATATACTGTTTTAGCGGTAGGCACTTTAGTGCCCAAATGTCCACTTTAGTGACACCTGTAAACCTTTTTATCCTATTTTTCCACCCAGTTTTACACCATTTTTACACCGAATTGAGATCTTAAAGAGAGGAAAAAGATCAAAATCATCCATAGAAGCTAAGGTATGCTAGCCTAACTCTCCTTGACCATTTCCCATTAATTTTCCCTTCAATTTCCATCCTAATTCATGGTAAATTCTTACTAATTAGGTATTGAATTTCTAAACTGTGAGGGTTGATTTGAGACTCGATTTGTGCTCCATTTTTTAGCTCAAATTCCTTATCTTTTGAGACACCGCATGATGGATTCAATTTTGGATTCTATTTGTTGTCCTCATGGTCTTTTTCTTTACGTGAAATTCGACACAACCCTTAATATAGCAATACGGGTCTCACTTTTCTTCTATTGACATAAAGATTACTATTTTGATAGTGTGACGGTATTTTGTGATCATGGAGCAAAGGCAAACATTTTGTGTACAATTCATGGATTGCGATTCAGCATTGACCTCTATCTACTCTTTTTCATGAGATGGTGTATTATATATTTGGCATGTTAGATAGGGATGTTAGGATATAATATTAGGTAGAATTTCTTGGCGTAGCCTAATTTATGTGTTTGGGGTCTAAAAGGGTAATTGACCCATAAGGTGAAATAATTTTGTATGCTTCTAGGATCCTGTTACCCTCGATTGCTAGAATATTAGGTATAGTTGAGATTGATGAAACTTTAGTATTTATTTTACGATACTTACTGAATTGGGTGGATCTCTTCATTATGTTGTTATGGTTATGTCATATATATATATATATATGTTATTGGTCCCAAGGTTGTGTTCATGGTATTAGTTTGATTTCGGGGAGAGTTTTATCCTTGTAAGGGCCGTGCCCATAGTTTATAGATATTTTGATGCTTATAATCGTATTATTTGGATTATGGTGATGGCATGCATAGATTCAGTACATTTATGTTCACTAAAATGGTATATGGTATGATTGAAACAAAAAATATAGATTAACTACTATTTTTTCCTTAAAAAAGATTTTCCCACTTTTCATTTTAAAATATATTTCTTTGTAACGGGAATCATACCATCTTAATGAATAACTTATGGGCCTACGCGACTGAAAATGATATTTTTATGATTTGGCCGTTATAGATTCCATTCAATGATTTTGCTACTATTATTTACCTTAGTCGTGAGAGATTCTGACCCTTTCTAGACTTCTTTGATGATTTAGTCCAAAATTTACCCCGAGCAATGAATTTACAAACTCACACTCTTTTATATAAAGTTTTATCCCGTGCATTTATATATATACATGTATATATATATATACATATATATATATATATATATATATTTATGTATATATCCCTGGGATTGGAAAGAGTAGATTAATGATGATGATGGTTATTGAAAATCATGGATCAAGACTAGGTCGGTGTATATAGGTACTCCAAAACCCCATAGGGGCCGCTTCATCCATGAGTTGTCGTTCTAGAGAAGAGAGGTCACCATAGGTCCTGCTTTTGCAAGTTGTTGAGCTGGAAAAGATGTATACACTATGTTACATTATGGTAATTAGTTTGTGTATGGTAGTATGGATTATACTTTTCATTCATATTTGAATGTGGATTGCTTATCACCAGTATGGAACTATATCTATAACCTTATGGGGGTTGCATCGGTATAAATGATGAATATTACTTGCAGTGTGTTGTTTGCGGATTAAACCTTACATATTATGGGGCCCAATTGATGTATTATTTGTTCAGTCTAGCCAGTTAATTTATATTGTTATTGTTATTATGATTAGCTTATGATAGGTTGATTATTGGACTGTTATTGATATTTGAGGTATGATTATGATTCCTTTATATTACAGTTATTTTATTACGCATGATTATCCTATGGTTAGACATTATGGTTTTAGACCCTGATTATGTTAGTACTAGTTTCAACTATGATTAGGAGGCCTTGAGATGCTATTGTGACTACTGAGGTTGTTACTTTGAGTTGACCTTGTTTATTTATATGTATATATCTATAGTAGTTATGGTATTACCATATATCCATGTTTTCTTTCATTTATTTATGTTGTATATCCATCCATTTTCCTTGTATGTTTATACATATCCTTCTTCTATTTTCTTATTTATATATTGATCAGTGATATACAGTATGGTGCTTTGATTCCTGAGTATTGTTAGAATATAATAATTTATCCTCGCTACCTCCTTAACTTT
The DNA here is from genome assembly GCA_030864225.1 of Capsicum baccatum var. pendulum. Taxonomy (NCBI): domain Eukaryota; kingdom Viridiplantae; phylum Streptophyta; class Magnoliopsida; order Solanales; family Solanaceae; genus Capsicum; species Capsicum baccatum. Next base: position 168,255,337 of record CM061557.1, on the reverse strand, counting down.
ACTATGTTAGTTTCCTAAATATTTCAAAATATTTTACATCCTTTTTTGCATGATATTTAAATTTGTATTATCTTTGGAGTTTATTCAGTAGTTGCCTACTAAGTACCACGTGCTTAGTACTCATACTACTTTTTTACAGCATGCAGATAATAGTATGAGTTCTCACCATTGTTGGTTACATCATGTAGAGTGGTGATGTTTCGGATACATAGGGTAAGCTCCTAGAATTTGGAGTATTTCTATTCTCCATCTTATGTACTAGACTAATCTCTTTTTGTATTCAGAGATAGGTTGCATCAGTATATTCTTGTCGTACTTCATTTTGTAATCTTATTATATTAGAATATCTTGCACTGATTTCATCAGGTTTCGGGACTATGTTGGGTATTTTGGCATTTTAGTACATTTATTTTGCATTCTTCCTTCATTTCTCTTAATAGTCTGTTATTAGTAGTTTTGGACTACGAGTTGGCTTACCTACTGGTGGTTTATAGTAGGTGTCATCATCACCTAAGAAATCGGGTCATGACACGAACTACTCGGCAATTGAACTGACAGCTCTAGCAAGTGACAAATGACTTGGGGTAGCTATAGAAATATTCTAAATAGTTAAAAAGTGTGGAAATATAGAAATTGACCTGAAGTGTCATTACACCTTTTGAGTGTGAGTTGTTCTTTGATGTTGAGTCCTTAAATTATATTCGTTCATTAGAATTAAGTGTGTGGACTATTTCTTCTTGTGAGAGAACTTGTTTCATGATTGATAGGTGATGTTAGCTTTCTTTGACAAGAGTAGGTGAGCAAACATAAATTTCATTAGTCAGAGTCCATCTTTGACGTTAGGAAGTTAGAGGTTTATTGTTTGTTTGTATTTCTTGCATAATGATTGGAATGTGTACATGATGTTTTAAATTGCTATATGGCCTAATTGGTTGTATCGACCAATGTGGTGGTGTTCCTAGCTTGATTTGTTGTGATGAGCTTCGATATTGCTTAAGGACAATCAAGAATCTAAGTGTACAGTGGTGATGCAAGGGAAAAAATTACGTAAATTTAGTTATTACTAGTTTAACCATATGTACTCTGCGCGTGTAACATTTGCTTATTTAAAGTTAAATGATTTTATTTATTCCAGAGATTTTTAAACAAGTGTAAAAATTTTATCACTTTTCAAAGTTTCTTCACACTTTAATATACTAATGCAAACAAAAATATTTATTTTAGTGTAAGCACATATATATTTTACCATCAGAATTTTCAAGTGGTTGATGGATCATTACTTTTGCATTTGTCATGCAGTACCTCTTTCCTTTGCTGCCTCTCACTAAGAGAGATGCATCAGTTTGAACCATATTTGTGGTACGATTTTGTTTTTCTATATTTAAAATCTTTCCTTTTTTAAGTCAAATCTTTACAAAATCATTGATTATGTTCTTATTGCGTACTTAAAACTTTTAAAAATTTGATACTTCTTAAAATTTTCTTTATTCTAACATCTTATATTTATTTCAAGAATTTTCAAATCTTCTTAAAATTAAATTTAGTTGATTTAGAGTTCTTGAACTTATGAAAAAATATTAGTTGTCATTAATTCTGAAGACTTTTATTAAGGAAAGATTTTAGCATAAATATTTAAGTAATTTTTATCACTTAAATATTATGAAACATAGTGAAAGACGATTTTGTTTAAAGCAAAAGAATTCTTAATGTAGACAAATGACAACATGCTTATTTCATCCAATTTTTTTCAATAAAAAATAATCAACGGAAGAGAAAACATGAGAAATTATCAAAAATAAGAATATATTGCAGCTGCAAAATAAGAAAACATAAAAATAAAAATAAAACTATAATTTAAGCAAGAAAATGGACAATTTATAACACACAACCTCAAAATTATAAGAAAGTATGATTATGGAATTCTAAAACAATAAGAACTTAAACATAAGAACAAAATTGAAGAAAAAACCCATAAATTAAAACAACAACAAATTATGTCGGCAATAGCCCATACGACAAGAGTTTATATTTAAACCTATCGACCTTTTAGTTTTTAATAGACTTCCAATTAATTTAAAAGTGATAAATATTCTAATTAAGTTGATTTAAAATTTTTAAATTAATGCAAAAAGTATTAATTGTCATTAATTTTGATGACTTTTCATAAGAAAAGATTTTAGCATAAGGCCTTTCACACATTTAATATATTCTAGATTTACCTCACGTTTAGAGATTTTTGATTATCAATTTTATCCATTATGTTTAATAGAATATCTCGAAGTGTAGAATTACAATGGTGTGAAGATGAAAAAATTTGAAGTCAAAACAAATTAAATATGAAAGATTGTAGAAGGAAATTAAGAAAATAGCTAAATGGTTAACTTTATTAAAATAATAAAATATGACTCCTTAGTGAACTGATAAGCTTTCTGGCCAAAATAGAATGTCATCGCATTTGCAGCGTGGCATGGAGGAGGATTGTTCCAAAATTGTTTTTTCCAGTCCATTTTGGAATTATTTATTTTATTTAGGATTTTTTTCTACACCTATAAATATTTCATAAAATCAGTTCTTACATAAATTTTTACCTAGGAAGAGCTAGGAGCCGTCGTGGAGGCCAAAGAAAACTGATTCGATTTTTTCTTCTCCTTTATTTATTTATTTTATATTTTTGCCCTGGATGATTTATTGTAATTGTTCATGTCTATGCAGAGTTAACTTCTTCTCTAGGATTATGGTTGCTAATTAAATAATTTTTTAGAAACTCTTGATTTTTATTTATTTGATTATCATAATAGTTGTTCTTATATTTTTGTGCTTACTATTTTAATGACTGTGACCATTAAAATAAATCTATAATCGCAAAGTGAATCGACCAAGGGAACTGAGAGAGAGAGAAAAGAAGTTAGGGAGTATGATCTTTTCTTTGGTAAATTAAAGAATTTATTTATGTCTATGATAAGAATATACCTAGATTGCCTTAATCGATTACAAAATAGGAAAATAGAATTAATGTCTTTGAACTAGATTCTCACATCCTCACTCAGTGATGTTGTGAGAAAAGTTTAAATAGACGATTAGAGGATGACCATTCCTATATCATATAATTAATTCTATAAATCACCAATTAGATAAACAAACAAGTTGAAGTAATTAATTACTCAACATGATTTTTAGTAAATCCATAATTCTAGATCGAATCATTTAGTGATTTTGTGAAATTTTCTCTCCTCTTTATTTATTGTTCAATAATTTTTTCATTTTTATTTTTACTTTAGTGAATTTATATTTTTATCCTTGGGATCTACTGCCTGAAGAAATAACTAGAATTAGTCTAATTAGGTAAATAGTTTAATTACAAGTCTATATGGGTTCAACATCCGACTCACAACAGCCATTGTAGTAGTTGTATGGCTTACGTGTGCATTTGGAAGCAACATGATAGCGCTTTCATTATGGACCTCATTGGTAAGTGCTACAAGATCTCGTGAATTGGAACCCATGATTATGGACCCAAATCTGTTAGTATGGAAAATTTTCTTTTCCAAGTAAAATTCCTAATATGTGAAAGAGTAAAGTGCTTTCGTTGTTATGGAATAAGAAACCTTCGTAGCTTAATGCACGTATTTGAATTCCCTTAATGCACGTATTTAATGCATGTGTTTTGATATAATATTTTAATTCTTCCATGCTTCAGAAGTAACATATTTTTCCATGGAGCTAAGGTCCAAAATATGGAAGAAAAAACCGTTTCGATGACTCTACCACCCAGTCAATTCTGTTCCACTTAGTACCTCCTTCATGACTACATATCTTTCCGGCTAAGAAATGGAAAATCTTTCTCCTGTTACATGAATGCAATTTTCATTTCATTCAGGAAAAGCCATTTTTTTCTCAATAATGTCTTTGTTATTTGATCCAATAGCATTCTATTAGATAGGAACAAATTTGATAAATACTGATAACTCTCGGATAGAGTATTAAAACAGAAAGATCTATTAGATAATGAACTATTGGTTCTAAGCCATCTCCGACGATTAAGCAACAATTAAAAGCCCTTTTCTTGCGTATTCTTGATAAACCAGAGTTTATATATAGATGTAGGAGGATATGTTTGGGAAGTAAGAAGCCCCTTTGACATCTCTTGATCTACAAATAATTCTCGATGTGAAAACACAGAGCCAGTGGGTTGATCCCTGAATAGGAAAAATAGTGGATCTGTAGGGTCCCAAATTAATTGGCTTATTCGAAAAAGGCCTTGCTTTTGGAAAATCTATCAAGTGTCTGGTACTGGATGGTTCCACTCTGCAAGAACCCTAAATCATTCTCTTGAAGCTTGTCCTCTTTATCATAAATGATCCACTTGTCCTGAAATAACCTGGACCAATAGGGAAATCCTAATTCATTAGGCCTTTTGATACAATCAGATAGAACAAATAGAAAGCCCCATGTACTTCTAAGTAATTTCCCCATAGATCCTATATCTATCTATATGAAGAAGAAATTATGTAAAGAATGGGATTCTTATTTGTACAAATGTTACTTCGACCTTGGTACGAGCATGAAAAGATTAATGATACTTCTTTATCTTTTGAGTTATTTTGTCGGATTGGTTGCTCAAGATCTTTGATCTATATCTAGACCCGATGAAAAAAATAGGATCACATTTTATGGACTCGTTGAGAATGATTTTGATCTAGTTCATGGCCTATTTGAAGTAGAAGGCACTCAGGTGGGATCTTCACGGACAGAAAAAGAATGCAGTCAGTTTGACAATGATCGAGTGCCATTGCTTCTTTGGCTAAAACCGAGTAATTCCTTAGATATGATGAAAAAAGGCTCTTGTTCTATCCTTCATCAGATTAAGAGACATTGTATTAGTTTTATGACTTATGTGTGCACTTGGAAGCAAGATAATATTATAGTATCTTTTTGAGGTCTAGTTGAGATGATGAGTAGCTCATTGATGGTTTGAGGTTATTGTTCAACTTTGAGGTAGGATATGATCTACTTTCTTATAGAATTTTCTCTACGAGATTATAGATGGTATATATTTCATGCAAGATATGGGGTTTACGAATAACTGCAGGTTACTTTCCATTTTCGTCACTCTTGGCATTCCTTGAGGGGATCTTCAAATATAATACAAGCTTGAGCCTTAGTTATAATAACTGGTGTAGTGCTAGGATTAGGTTCAGCATACCTATTTTCTTTCTATAACTTTAGGCTAAAATTTATGATCCATTGCGTTTGTTTTGGGTAGTATGTTGTGATATGGTTGATATTCCTTGGTCAACTCTTTTTGGTATCGTGTTTTATCTCACTTACTCTTTTTTTTTAAATGACTAAACATATATACTACTATGTATGTTATTAGGATCAATGAAGTGGTTATGACCCTGTTAGACATCAAGTTAGTGTTTCTTGCTCTGGAAAAACACTAATTTCTAGATGAAGATAATTATGTGGTTATGACACAACCCAATAACCAGGTCGTGTGGGAATCTACTCTAATCCACCAAGATAAAAAAACCCTTCCCACTCGATTTGAAAACATGTTAAAGTCATAATGAAAACTAATAAAGACATTAATTTATTAAAACTTGGCTATAATTTGTGAATACAAAGGAAATACTTTACCCTAAATATCTATTCTAAATAGGTACAAGAGCTACTACAAGGAATTTAGAAAATATAAATGATCCATCTTCCACTATAAGATACAATTATAGAAGCTACTGAAAATCCTTACTGTATCAAGTATGAAAAAAATCTATTAATCCTGCAACCACTCTATACCCAAGAAATGGTTAGCAAGAGTAGTATCAGTGCAAACAAGATAAATACTAAACATTTTCTTTTGAACCAAATTAAATCACATAAACATAACATAAATATCTAAAAGGAGAACATACACACAAAGAATTTTATTATCCAAAGAACTCCCTCCCCTAATTTCTTACCTCCTTTATCCTTAACCAATCTCATCAACCCACAAGTTAACTTCCATACAACATTCCACTATAATGCACCACTAATAATGATTTAGGACTATCCCCATTAAGGAGAAACACCTGTAACACTCTATAAAATTCCCGAGTCCTGAGAGCTTCTAAAGCATGACAAGAAAGGCTTAACACTTATAAAATTTGGCTAAGTGATAAAACTTTTCCATTTAATAAGACTTTGAAACTTTGAAAAATTATTTCAAGACCTTCCCGACCTCTGTTCCTTGATTTTCTTATTGCGTTGCGATGGGGCAAGTCAAGATTACATCCCGGGTGAGTTTTGGAATTTTTAGATGATCCTAAGGTCATGCTTGGGTTGGAAAAATAGTGGCTAAAGGCTATAGAGTGGCGCCTCCCAACTTAGAGCGTTGGCTCCCTCCCTTAGTAGCAAGGCGCCGCCCAACCTACAAAAGGCTCTATGAAAGGTGTCGTCTTTCCATAGCCCTTATGCCCAGTTTTTTAGTATTTCACTTCCGTGTTTTCAAGGGCAATTTAGTCAAATCACACCCCTATATAAGCTTCTTTAACACAATATTAATCATATTTTCACCCAAAATATAGGTTTTCTCTCAATTTTCCTCAAGAACAAGAATAAGGGTTTCCATTGAATGTTTAAAATGAAGAAAATTCCACCATTAGTTTTTCAAAAATCATATCACAAGGTATGTTGGATGTTGATTCATGGGTTCCTTCCACCCAAGAAGTCCAAGAATCCCTTTTTAAATTCAACATTTTATGTTTAAGAGTTTTTTCATGATTTATGTGGCTTGAAGTTGAAGCCCATGTTAATATTAAGTTTTAATTCATGTTGTGATCATAAAGATGCACGTATGGACCTTATTTTTGTGTTGGTTATGTGTATTGATGATAAAGTCCCTTTAAGAAGTATGTTGAATTATGTAATCATGTTAATTATATGTATTGAATGTTGTATGATCAAAGTATGCCTTCCACATGTTTGATAAATTGCTTATGTGAAAAAAATAGAGTTAGTATAGCATGTAGACAAGAAATCCCCAATTTTGTGTAAGTCAATACATGTTAAGTTTTTGTTATAATGCCTATACGAGTGAATTATGATATGATACATGCATTCCTATTCATATTAATTCCTTATTGAATGAGTTATGGGACAACAACATGCATCCCTATACAATTATATGTTTAAGATTCTCTAAGTGCTTGAAATGATGCTTCATTGGAATGATAGTCTATTGTTATGTTATTACGCAAGAGTTGTCATGTCTTATTTATTTATGTTGTCGAGACTTGGGGGTATTTATACCTGAAAACTTAGCTTCTTGTCTAGAGTCGAGTCAGTCTCCAGATAATCTCTGTCGTGCTATGATCAGTGTATCTCAGTTAGTGGCAGAAGTTAAGAAAACTCAATAATCTCAGTATTCAAGCTAATCAAGCTCAGTATCTAGTTTAAACCTTAGTAGTATTCAGTAATCGCTCTATGTTTCAGTAAAGCTCAGTATGTTTTGAAACTCAGTGGAATTCAAACAGAAAGTATAATTCAGTAGTATTTCATTAGTCTTCAAAATCAAGTGAACTCAAAATAACTCAGTTAGTTAGTATAATCAATAGCAGATTCAGCTTAGTCTAAGTTCAGTTAAGAATCAGTTCAGAGTCCTTCAGTTGGGAGTAGTAACTAGAACCAAGAAAGTGTAGGGATAATGGCTTCTCATTAGAGATGTAGAGCTTTTAGCAGCAATCCCTGAACTCCAGAACTGCGTATCCAGCGCAGGACCAGGAGTCACCCATTAGATTAAGTCTTGACTATCATACTGCCTTAGGCTTGACTTCCTACTCAAAGTCACCCGTTTGAGAGGCTTAACCGTAGTAGAGGTCTTTACACATGGTACGATATTGACACCTTCCAACTGGGGTTACAGGTTTGACCCCTCACCAGATTAGATTTGGGGTAACTCAATTAAGTGAGAACTCCCACAGTTATAGTTTCATCTTCAGATTTAGTCTTAGTCAAGATCTTAGATTGTTCTTTAGATTTAGGATCGTCAGATACGGTCACACAACTCAGGAAGGAACATATATAGTTTTACATATTCAGAGATCGCCCACTATCTAGGGTTGATCTCAAACTTAGTCAATTATTATTATTATCTTTATCAATATCAGAAGATCCAAAGATCACCTATTGATAGGTCTGATCTTAAACTCAATCCATTATTTTTATTATTAAAAGATTCAAAGATCTTCTACTAGATAGGTCTGATCTCAGATGCAATCATTCCTTATCATTATTAGTAGATTCATAGATCATCTGTTTGATAGGTTTGATCTCATATTTAGTTTGTCGATAGTAGCAAGCTCAAAACTCAGTTATTAGTAAGAGTCAAATATTCAATCTACCAGTGCTAGTTAATTCAGATTTCAGTAATAATAAGCTCAGTTGTTAGAAGCTCAAGTGTTCAGAAGTTAGTATTTAGTGTTGTCATGATTTTAGTTATGATTTGTGCATTCATGCATTTATCCTCATTCATCATATTCAGATTATTCAGTCAGTATAGTTCATGCATAAGCCCTTGTATTTAGCCTTACCTCATCTAGCATACCACTACATTAAAAGTAGTAGCACATTCTTTCTCTTGTGATGTGGTGTCTTATTCCATAGGTTTAGAAACACGAGATCCAGAGCACCCTTAGCATTCCAAACTCAGTCAGCAGCAATAGACGTAGTAGTGAGTCCTCTTCATTCGAGGATGCCTCCTATTTTAGTTTTATAATAGATATTGTTTATTTTCAGTAGATTGAGTTAGTTGGGGACATCTCCTACCAACTCCACAGATCAGACAGTTAGAACTTTTCTAAAAGATGTATCAGTATTTAGTTTTCAATTTTGTACATTTTAGATGTGCTGAACCGTAGGGAAAGCTTTTGCAAGTTTTACGAATTTTATATATTATATTATGCAGTTCTACGGTATAGATATTAGTAGAGAGTAAGCTCAGAGGGGTGGATAATTATGCCAGCAGGGTTCCACTTTCACTGTTAGTAGTGGTCAGTATCAGAACAGACTCTATGCGCTTCAGACTAGCCATGATCATGAAAGTTTCCCTCAAATAGATTCGGGTATGTTATGAGTATTTTACCTTCATTATATGCATTGTTAGATCCTTTTCTCCTGTTTAAGCTTATGTTTTACCATGAAGTAGATAGCAAATCCAGCAACTCAGTTTAGCAGTCAGGCAGTTAGATTCATATAGTTTGTTTTCTTATCTTTTCATTTATTCATGCTATCAGCAACCTCAGACATGTAACTATCCCACGATAGAGTATTCTAGTAGTTGTGAGTATAACTCAGTTCATGGGTCATGTATTAGATTTGGATTCCAAACATTTATTTATTAACTAGTTCATAGGTGTCTTGTGCATCGCCTCTGTTTTCTCAAGTACTTCAGTGAAGTAAAAGTTCTAAGAGGGACATAGTGTCCCGTAGGGGAGATACACTATGACTCCTCTATGTTTTCAAGTCCTTAAACCCATTAAGTTTCACACTTAGATTCTCATTATAAGCTAGCATTAGTTATCCTTGCCTATTCAGTCAAGCATTCATAAGTCAGTTAAGTCAAGTAGTTATACATTAGACATGCATGTTCAGTAGAAGAACCTCAGCTTATCAGTAATTTCAGTGGTGCCTTTATGCGTAAAGCATCCATGCATCAGATATGCATGTTCATTATGAGAATTCCGATTATCAATAGTTTTAGTCGAATATTTTATGCATCAACTATACATATCGAAAAGAAGATTCAGTATATCAGTAGTTCCAATCGTATAGATATATTTTCGATGTTCTCATCCCCTACGTAAGTTTAGTCGATCAGAAATCTTAGTTTGGTCAGCAACATTCGAGGATGAATGTTCCCAAGGGGGAGATAATGTAATACCCCGTAAGATTCTCAAGTCCTTAAAGCTTCTAAAGCATGCTAAGAAAGGCTTAACACTTAGATAATTTGCAAAGTGTTGAAACTTTTCCATTCCATAAGCCTTCAAAACTTTGAAGAATTATTTCATGACCTTCCCGACCTTCGTTTCTTGATTTTCTTGTTGCGTTACGATGGGGCAAGTCATGTGTACATCCCGGGTGAGTTTCAGAATTTTTAGACGAGCCTAAGGTCATGTTTGGGTTGGCAAAACAGTATCTAATGGCTACAGAGGTGTTCCGCCCAGCTTAGAGCCTTTGCTCCCTCCCTCAGTAGCAAGATGCCAAGCACCCTACAAAAGGCTCTGGGAGAGGCACCACCTTTCCATAGCCCTTGTGCCTAGTTTTTTAGCATTTCTCTTTCCTGTTTCCAAGGTAAATTTGGTCAAATCCCACCCCTATATAAGCTTCTTTAACATGAGATTCATCATGTTTTCACCTAAAATATAATATTTTCTCTCAATTTTCCTCAAAAATAAGAATAAGGGTTACTATTGAAGGTTTAAAATCAAGGAAACTCCACCATTAATTTTTCAAGCATCATATAGCAAGGTATGTTGGATGTTGATTCTTGGGTTCCTTCCACCCAAGAAGTACAAGAATCCTTTTTTAAAATTTAACATTTTACGTTTATGTGTTTTTTATGATTTATGTGGTTTGAAGTTGAACCCCATGTTAATATTAAGTTTTCATTCATGTTATGATCATAAAGATGCGAGTATGGACCTTAGTATGTGTTGGTTATGTGATGTTCATGATAAAGTCCCTTCAAGAAGTATGTTGAATTATGTAATCATGTTAATTATGTGTATTAAATGTTGTATGATCAAAGTATACCTTCCACATGTTTGATAAATTGCTTATGTGTAGAAAATAGAGTCATTATAGCATATAGACAAGAAATCCCCAATTTTGTGTCAGTTAAAACATGTCAAGTGTTTGTTGTAATACATAGACGAGTGAATTATGATAGGATACATGTATTATTATTCATGTTAATTCCTTATTGAATGGGTTATGAGAAAACAACATGCATCCCTTTACAATTACATGTTTAAGATTCTCCAAGTGCTTGAAATGATACTTCATCGGTTATATTGTGAATGATAGTCTATTTTTATGTTATTACACAAGAATTATCATGTCTTATTTATTTATGTTATCTAGTCCTGGGGTATTTATACTCAAAAATTTAGCCATTTTTCTAGAGCTGAGTCGGTCTACAGATAATCTCAGTCGTCCTATGATTAATATATCAAAGTTAGTGGCAGAAGTTAAGAAAACTTAGTAATCTCAGTATTCAATCTAATCAAGCTCAGTATCCAATTCAAACCTTAGTAGTATTCAGTAATCAATCCAGATTTCAGTAAAGCTCAGTAAGTTACGAAACTCAGTAGTATTCAAATAGAAAGTAGAATTCAGTAGTATTCCATCAGTTTTCATAATCAAGTGAACTCAGTTTAACTTAGTTAATTAGTATAATCAATTGCAGATTCAGGTCAGTCTATGTTCAGTTAAGAATCAGTTCAGAGTCCTTCAGTTGGGAGTAGTAACTAGTACTGAGCGAGTACAGGAATGATGGTTTCTCGTTAGAGAGGTAGAGTTGTTAGCAGCAATCCATGAACTCCAGAACTGTGTAGCCAGCACAGGACCAGGAGTCACCCGTTAGATTAAAGCTTGACTATCATACTGCCTTAGTCTTGACTTCTATTCAGGATTACCCGTTAGAGAAGCTTGACCATAGCAGAGGTCTTTACCCATGGCACGTTATTGATACCCTTCTAGCTGGGGTTACAGGTTGGACCCCTACCATATCTGATTTAAGGCATATCGTTTAAGTGAGAACTCCTACAGTTATAGTTTTAGCGTTATATTTAATCTCAGTCAAGATCTCAGATAGTTCTTCAGATTTAGGATCGTCAGATACGATCATACAACTCAGTAAGAAACTTATATAGTTTTACAGATTCTAAGATCACCCACTATATAGGCTTGATCTCAAACTCACTCAATTATTATTATTATCCTTATCATAATTAGAAGATCCATAGATCCCCTATTAGTGAGGCCTAATCTTAAAATCAGTCCTTCATTTCTATTATTAGAAGATTTAGAGATCTTCCGCTAGATAGGTCTGATCTTAGACGCAATCATTCCTTATCATTATTAGTAGATTTATAGATCATCTGTTAGAGAGGTTTGATCATATATTTAGTCAGTCAATAGTAGCAAGCTCAAAACTCCCTTATTAGTAAAACTCAAATGTTCAGTCTCCCAGTGCTAGTGAATTCAGATGTCAGAAGTAATAAACTCAATTGTCCGAAGTTAAAGTGTTCAGAAGTTAGTATTAAGTGCTTTAATTATTTTAGTTATGATTTATGCATTCATGCATATATTCTCATTCAGCATATTCAGATTATTCAGTCAGTATAGTTCATGCATAAGCCTTTGCATTTAGCCTTACCTTATCTAGAATACCAGTATATTCAAAGTACTGATGCATAATTTCTCTTGCGCTATGCTATATTATACCGTAGGTTCAGAAGCGTGAGATTCAGAGCACCCACAACAGTCCAGACTCAGTCAGTAGCAGTAGATATAGTAGTGAGTCCTTTTCATTCGATGATGCCACCTATTTCAGTTTTTTATTAGATTCAGCTTATTTTTAGTAGAGGGAGTTAATTGGGTATATGTCCAATCAACTCCACAGGTCATAAAGTTAGAGGCTTTTCAGATAGATGTATCAGTATTCAATTTTCAATTTTGTTCATTTTATAGATTTTGAACCTTAGGGCAAGTTTCCGCTAGTTTTCCGCATTTGTTATATTACATTATGCAGTGGTCAGGTACTGATATCAGTAGAGGGTTAGCTTGTGGTCTTTTAGAATTATGACCACCGTGTGGAATTCTAGTTCTATAAAATTGGGGCATTATAATACCTATATAATATGACCACATTGCAAACAAATAGTAAACAAGTACAACAAAGAGCACCTAACAATTACCTTTACCTTAAGAATAATCATTTAAATTTTTTCAACCAACACTAAGTAATTCTACCAATGTGAATTCAGTACGGATAATTAACCAAGGAAGCACCGTGATCACCAATTATTAAGCAAGTCAACAACCATGACTCAACACCAATAACCCACACATTGTATCAAGTACATAAGTAAGTAGTATGTAATATAGAGCATATCCCATTCTTTTATATCCTTAGCCCAGACCATTCAAGGACCCACCATCACCAATAACTAAGTACAATATTAGATAATTGGACCACACAAGGATCTTAATTTAATCAACAACAATAATATTAGAATAACACTAATAATAAACTCTGTCCACTCAAGGAACTAGATATAACAAGTCAACAAATAAATATGGTCCACTCAAGAAACAAAATATATTAAGTCAATAAATAAGCTAAAATGACTTATTCTATCATTATTAAAATATAACTTATTATTGGTACAAATTGCAAAAAAATTAAAAAATACGATCTCAAATTTATGTGGGACAACGTAACTTAAAATTTTAGAATATGAAATTTTGTTTGGGCTGATGTCATCCCTTTATAATGGGAATTTTCTTGCTATAGCAGTATCACTATTGTGGCTAGTAGGTTGCAATAGCAAGATGATTCGACTAGAAACCCCAGGTATGAATTTTTATATTCTTTTTTCTCCTTTTTAGTTGTAAAAGGATGAGGGTCATTCAAAAACCATCCTAGGGTTACCTCATGGCCTAGGAATAATGAAGATGATGGATTTCCGTATTAGTGGGGGTAAACCCTATGGGTTTCCACTATAATTCATGCCAGATATCATATTTATGTAGTCAAAAGCTCACATCCATGCCTCCATTGCAGTTGTTTGGCATCGGGGTAAGCTAAGATTCATTATGTATTTTATAACTAGGTTAGAAAGCATAGACATGACATAAATTTATGGGAGATAGCATGCTTAGGACCTTAGGCTTTGTGTTTGGAACTTAAAATTGATAAAAACCAATTAATGGGGTGGGGAATTGCTATTATATTGCATTTATGAAAACATTCATGAAACTATATATTAACTTATTATTGTTTATCTTTCTTGATTAATAAAGGTATTACTCCTAGAATTTTGGGTCAACTTAAGTAAATATGTATTTAGTAAGGGTGGTTAGTATTGATGGATTTAGATAAATTTATGGTGGTAACTAGATGAATTATAATTGGTAACATAGTAAAATATTAGGATTAACAAGAAGGGGGGAACATGTTGTATTTACAAATTATAATAGACATTTTTAATGTAGTTGAATCCCAATTTGTGTAATGTTTGCATGATAACTAATTCTCAATATTGCTTATACAATGAAAGTTTAAGAAAAGTGAATTATTGTTTTATATCCAAAGTGATAATCGCACTCAATGAACTTATAAAAGCTTATCAATTCTTGCAAGTGTTGTTTGTATTAATATTGTGATTGTTGAGATATATGTTATTATTATGGAATGTAATGATATTTGGACGTATCTATGGGATTGGTTCGTATAAGGTTGCTAGGTACTTGATGTTTGTGATTTAATAAATGGAAACAAGCTTATCCACTATAGGTCATGACTAGTGGGAACACACATAAAACCCTTACCATGTTTTTAGATGGTACATATGAGTGTGATGGTTCCTTGAGTGAACTAGGTATTATGTGTTATTTATTACATGTGGGCTCCTTGAGTAAATCAAGCTTACTTGATATCATTATAAGTGAGTTTTTTTAAGTGAATTGGTCTTACTTGTTATTACTATATATGGGTCCCCAAAGTTAATATGCATGATTTTTGCTATTGCTTTGTATTGTTAGCCGTTGAGGAAACTGGGTCATTTGGTATTCGAGTATATTAGTTGTTTGCGTGAATTAAACTTTGTGATGATTTGTATATTGGACCTTCTAAGAATTGAGATTTATGATTATGGTGTTTTCAAATTATTATAAGGGGATCCAAAGGAGGTCTATCTTAGGTTTTATAAAAAATGAGGGTGTAATATATATTGTCTAATTACTTAGATGAATGGGCCAATGAGAGGTATATTATGGATGAGTCATGATTTTTGACTTATTTTTCCCTACTAACTATGCTTGTCTAAATTAATGAGAAGGTTAGTGGAGTGTTGAATTGAGTTGCTATCTCTGTTGACCCTCATTAGATAGGTGTTCATGTTTATGTGTTGTGATATATCAGTGGTCTAGCAGTTATTTTAATTTTGGATGGAAAGGCGGGTGTCACTATCTTGTTAAATTATGCCTTATAGACTTAAATGAACTAATGGATGCAAAAGTGTCAAAGTACGACCAAATTTATGGAACAATGCTAAGAATTATGTAAGGGTCTTAATTACTAATAGTTAAGGGTAAAGAATCATGAGGATCATATTATAGGACTTGTAGATAATTTATAGAATGAGACTTGACCTAAGAATTAATGGGTATGTCAATGTCTTGAAGTAGTAAGAAATGGTTAATGAAGTTTAGGTTCAATTTATCTCAAGTTGTATGTTTTATTGATATTTACATGATGTTTATGTGATTTAATTTAGGTCAACTAGTGATGTTTACCAGTACGTGTGATTTTGTACTGATACTACTCTTACAATCCCTCTTTAGGGTATAGTCTAGTTACAGTATTAGTATGTGTTTCATGGTGGATATGGTAAAGATGCCTAACAACTACTATTATTGTTCATACGATATAGGTTGTGTGTTTCGTCTTGTACTTCTTTTAAGAAGTTCTTGTGCCTCTTTAGACTAGCTCCTTGGGATGGTTTTCAGTTGACTTAAGTTTGCAACTTTGATTATAATAAAATAAGTATTTCTCTGTTTTTATTCACTTTACATATAATTTCACTGGGTACAAGGGTTATCCTATCTAGGTGAATTAGAGTAGGTGTCCGCATAATCTGGTAAATTGGGTTATGACATAACCCCGATCCACTTAAGAAACTATCACAATCACTAATACCTTATACTTACATGCTAAGGGTCTTATCGTTGCCCACTAGGCATGACCTACAAGGAGATGAACTCTTGTCCATGTACCATAATACCATATATCTAGTGCTTGCCAACCTTATAACAACCAATCTCGTGAATGTTTCTAAATAGGGGTAGATCACACAATAATCATAAAAATCCTGTGAAGATTTTCAAATGCAGATATATCCCACAATAATCAATAAATATCAGAACAATCACAATCATAATGAGAATAAACAACTACACTTGTACAATCAACACAATTTTAATATAACCACATCATATGTGAATAACATGTATGATATCATTCAATGATTTACATTCTTTGAGCATGCATTGTAATAAGTATATGAAAAAGCAGTTAACATGCACAAAAAAATCAAATTTGGTTTCAACTATGTTAAAACATCACATAAATTTTTCCTATCATTTAAGGGCTTAGTTAGGACTTGAAATATTTAAGGTACACCTCCACACATATATGGTTCACACCCTAATACATCAAACCTTCCCTATTAACACTTATAACTTAAAAATTACTGCCATTCCTCTGGCTACTACTATATATTCTTTGGAATCCATTAACTTCAAACAACTTTAATTTAGCTATTATTAAGTCCTATAACAAATTCCTATTCTAATACCATTATTGTAACACTCATAGTTTTTGGTCCTTGAATTTTTTTGAAATTTCATCTTTATTATCTTGACTACGACTCTCTTGATGAGTCAAAGGGAGTCTTGACGAGTTGATGGACCAAATTATAACCAAATCATTAAGTGTGTGGCTGAGTTCTACTCTGAGTATGAGTGTCTCGCTATGAGTCATAAGGACTTATTATATGCTGAGTTGACTACGACTGGACCCTACAAGTTATAGAGTCCCATTATGAGTCATATTATTGAGTCGTAGGGTCAACATATTGATGATTTCCTTGGATACTATCTTGGCTACAACTTGTGGTGACCAGTCATAATGAGTCTATACGAGTTATATAGTGAGCCATAGTCGCTAACAACTAACTTTACATTTTTAAATTGAGGGCACTTTGGAAAATTCCCTTCTCACCCAATCAAAACTCCACATTCATAAAGAATTTAAGAAGGGTTATTTCTCATTCATAACGTGCTCAAACACTTCCAAAGCTCTCTTAAATTCTCTCAAGCAGCCATACTTAGGGTTTACAAGAAGTAGATTATCCAAGGGCTCAAGGGTTGAATCCTTCCTGTGAAAAATCTTCTAAAAACATAAGTTTTAAAGTGTTGTTCATATGGTATTAAGGTTGGTTTTGAAAACATGGGTTGAGGGTTTTGAGTAACTATTGTTTATGTGATGTTTCATGTTTGTCCCTACATGGGTTATGCGTATATGGTAGTTTTAAAAAATCAAATTGATTCATGGGAATGGTGAATGAACTATGGATTGTGGTTTCCCAAACTTGTGACTTTTGAAGTGGTTATGACCCCACCCTATAGTGTGGAATTGGTTTTGAATATGAAAAAGATGCACATTGAACTACTCTTGAACTATTGCATAATGTAAAAAGGTTAATGAAGCATAATTATTTTGAATTGATCCTTATGGGGTTTTGTAGTTCCCATAGTTAAAGTGACATTAAACCAAAGGGGGTTGTGAATTCCTCCAAGTGATGGTAATTGGTTTAGTATATTGATGTTACCTTGCAAGTGAAGTTGGTATGAGGATACCAATAATGTATGCCTAAATGTATATCATGGTTCAATAAAAGATAATGTATGCGCTAATTATTTTAATTACGCTTTAATAAGGGCTGTGTAGCTGAGTTGTGAAAGTGGAGATCTTAAAGGACTAGTACTGTAAATTGTAGTTGTCGATGCGGGGGTCTCTATGATAGGGTGGTTCGAGTCCCCCTTATTATTATTATTATTATTATTATCATGTGATTGGGAGCTTTGAGTCCCCCTTATTATTATTATTATCATGTGATTGGGAGGTTCGAGTCCCTCATATTATACTACATAATTTGGTTCTTATGTCACATTGATTTGCTGAGAGGTTTCAGTCCCCTATAGTGCATTTGTATACCTTCTGACTTGTGAGTCCATACGAACAAAAACCCTATCAGCAGGGGGAGATTTTGGCCCATATAGCTTGTGGGTGCCTTCTTATGTATGATGGTTGAGTTATATAATCTGAGATAAATTTTTATAGAGTATGTTAAGCCTTGTCCCCTATCCTAGCATGTAACATATATTTATGTATTTGCATATAATTATGTACATTGGATTTTGATTGATTTTGAAATATTGAGTATAGAATTATTTTTCTCCCATTTTCTTGAGTTTTATGCTAGTGTTCACCCCATTAACTATTTCCAGTTGCTATATCCCCACGCGATGTAGGTACTAGAGATATCTCTATTTTTTTGCATAGATTTAGGTGGATTGGATTAATTCATCAATTTGTTGTGGTGAAGTGGTGAGCTTATATACTTTGGGAGACTTAGACATTTCATTATTTCTTATCACAGATTAGAGTTGAGAGTTTCACTATCATTAACATTATCATTGTCATTATCATTGTCATTTGTTAGAGTTGGGGACATGCCCCGACCAAGATTGGCTTTTGGTTCTTTGTTAGATGGCTTTATTGTATTATTATCGACTTGGATGATGTTGGTTAATTATTTTGGTCGGTTGATGGTCATCGATTATAGACATACCCTTTATTCTTTGAACTTATCTTATTATATATTGGGAATTTATTTGATATTAAGAATATTTTGTTTGGTTTGATTAGGTGTAGGGGTGATCTCTATCTATGTAGGAGTTGAGATACCCATCACGGCCAAGCCCTAGTTCAGGTTGTGTAAAAGATAGTATCAGAGCCTAGGTTTTGTGTCATTGGGTGGTCAATAAAGCCGTGTCAAGTAAAGTCTCATTTACGGGTGTGTAGCATGCCATACTTATAAGGGAAACACTATGAGGCATTTTGTAATATTTTGATTTCTTGTTGTTCTATTTCAAGCTATAGAGTCTAAGGTCTTGAATCATCTTTAATTTTTGTATGTCCATTTTTTCATATCCTGCCTCCTAGAAGATCTGATGCTTATAGAAACTCTTCTGTCCTGACTAAGGATAATGTGGATAGGTCTAGTCCTACTCAAGGAGTTTAGACTCAGTCGAGGGTCATTGTTTCTAATTAAATTAAGGGAGCTCCACTGGTTCCCCCTTATCCCTCCTCAGGTACCCTAGGCTGGCGTGTATAATGTTAAGTTTCTCGAGTTGATTCATTTTCTTACCTAATTAGTGGCCTCCTAGACTAAGCGTATTGCTTTTGTTGCTCTGTTATCTGAGGCCACTAAAATTGGCCAATTTATGAGGTTGAGTCCACCTCTTTTCATTGGTTCTAAAGTTGAGGAAGATTATCAAAATTCTATTGATGAGATGGAAAAAATCTTTAGTGTGATGCATGCTACTGATGTGAATGGTGTAAAGTTCACAACTTATCATTTGAAGGATGTAGCATACTAATGGTATAAAGAGTGGGAGCAACTTAGGGGAGATGGTGTCAATTCCACTTTGTGGGACAACTTCTCCCGGACTTATCTTGATCTTTTCTTTCCTCTGAGGTTCAGAGATGAAAAGGATGAGGAGTTTATCAATTTGAAGCAAGGCAGAATAATAGTAAAGGAGTATGCCTTGAAATTTCATCGGTTGTTGTGTTATGCTCTGGAATTGGTTTCTAGCTTGAGGGCTAAAATAAGGAAGTTTACCTCTGGGTTATCCCGTGAGATGATCTTGGAGAGTAAGGATACCTTATTAAATAGGGATATGTACATCTCTAGAATTATGGTGTTTATGCAACAAGTGGAAGAGGAAAAGAAGATGCAAGTGGAGATGAGTGAAAGGAAAAATAAGAAGTTACAGTATTTGGATCAGGGTGGAAAACAACAACAAAGTGGTAGAGATGGTGGAAAATGGTCTAAGAAGAAGTGGGGCAATCTTGGTTCCTACTCTACGGGTGGTACTTCTTATCAAAAGTCGTCAGGTGATCGTCCTTATCAGTATAATAGTGGGTTTAGAGCACCAGGAGCCCAGCGTTAGGGCAATCGAGCTCAGTCAGCTCCATCATACCCTCCTTAAAGATTTTATGGTCAGGTGCACCGTGGTGTTTATGAAGAGAGGAAGAACAAATATTTTAAATATGGAAAGTTTGTTCTTATACAGAGGGATTGTCGTTATAAGGTCGCTTCTTGGGAAAATAAGATTTTTGTTGCTACTTCATCAGCTCTCGTACCAAAAGGTGTTGCTTACGCTTCTAGTTTTGACATAGATCAAAATCGTCTATATACTCTTGCCACCTATCCAGAATTCTGAGGCATCCCCCAATGTTTTTACTGGTATGCTTAAAATCTTCTCTCATGAGGTATATTGTCTACTTGATCCTAGGTCTACCTTTTCTTATGTGACCCCTTATGTTGCTATTTTTTTTTTATCCTGAATGTATTTCTGACTCCTTCTCTATGTCCACCCTGTTGGTGACTCTATTTTGGCTAGAAGGTTTTATAGGGGTTGTGTAATGTCGGTCTATGGTAGGTGGATTTTGATAAACCTAAAAAAGTTGGACATGTTAGACTTTGATGTAATTTTAGGATGTATTTTGAAGGGTCATTTTCCGTTTCTCAAATGAGTCGGGTATTGAATGGGAAGGTAGTTCCCTAGTACCTAAGGAAAGGTTTATTTCATAATTTAGAGCCTGAAAATTAATTTCTAAAGGGTGCCTCTATCACTTAGTGCATGCTAAAGATTCTAGAATTGAAGGTCCTTCGTTGCAGACTGTCCGTATGGTCTGTGAATTTCCTGAGGTATTTCCTGATGATCTTTCTAGTATTTCTCCTAATAAGGAAATTGATTTTGGGATAAATATTCTTTCAGACACTCATCCTATCTATCCCTTCTTATAGAATAGCTCTGACCTAGTTGAAAGAACTCAAGGACCAGTTGAAAGATCTTTGTAACAAGGGTTTTATCCACCCTAGTCTGTCTCCATGGGGTTCTCCTGTTCTTTTCATGCATAAAAAGTAAGGGTCCCTTCATATGTGTATTGATTACCACCAATTAAATAAGGTGACCATGAAGAATAAGTATCCCTATATTAGGATTGATGATCTATTCGATTAACCCCAGTGTGCTAAGCTCTTTACAAAGATTAATCTTTGGTGAGGTTACCTTTAGTTGAAGATTCAAGAGGAGGATATCCCTAAGACTGCCTTTCGAACCTGATATGTTCATTTTGAGTTTTTGGTGATGTCTTTTGGTTTTACCAATGCCCCGACAACATTTATGGATCTTATGAATCAGTTTTTTTGCTAGTTCTTGAATTTGTTCATGATTGTCTTTATTGATGATTTTTTTGTGTATTCGAAGAGTAAGGCAAATCACGCCGATCACCTCCGCATTGTGTTACAGACCGTAAATTAGCAGTAATTGTATGCAAAATTTTTATGTGTGAGTTGTGTTTAAATATTGTCACTTATCTGGGTTATGTCATTTTTAGTGAAGGGATCATGGTAGAACCACAAAAGGTTGCAGTGGCTAAAAATTGGCCTAGACCCACGACTCCAACTTACATTGGAGGTTCTTTGGTTTAGCTAGCTATTATTGATAGTCTGTGGGGAGTTTCTCTTCTGTTGCTGCCCCATTAACTAAGTTGACATAAAAAAAGGTGAAATTCTTATTGTCTGATGCTTGTGAGGGTAGTTTTGAGAAATTAACGGATAAGTTAACTTTAGCTCTGGTCTTGACTCTACCCGAGGACACTGGAGGTTTTGTTGACTATAATGCTCAATCTTGATTTGGACTGGGTTGTATGTTGATGTAGCATGGCAAGGTGGTTGCTTATGCCTCTAGACAATTGAAAGTCCACAAGAAGAATTACCCATCCCATGATTTGGAATTGTTAGCTGTGGTGTTTGCATTAAGGATCTGGCTACATTATTTGTAGGGTGTCTATGTTAATATTTATTCTAATCATAAGAGCCTATAATACGTGTTCACTCATAAGGATATAAATCTCAGGAAAAAGAGATGTCTTGAGTTGCTTAAAGACAATGACATGAGTCTTTACTATCATCTATGTAAAGCTAATATGGTTGATGCTGCTCTTTGTAGGCTGTCCATGGGAAGCTTATCTCATATGTATAAAGAGAAGCGTGATTTAGTGAAGGATATTCACCATTGGCTCATCTTAGAGTTTGTCTTTTGGACTCCAAAAATGGTGGTATGATTGTCCAAGTGGTAGTAAAGTCAGCACTTGGTGTTGAGGTAAAGGAGAAACCGATTCTGGATCCTATATTGATAAAAATCAAGGATGATCTAGGTTTGTAGAAGATGATGATTTTAAAGATTGGTGGTAATGGTATCTTGAGGTATCAAGTTAGATTATGTGTTCCCAATATTGATGGGTTGTGATGAAGAATTTTGGCTGAAGCCTACGAGTCGCATTATACTATTTAACTTAGTTCGAGAAAAATGTATCATGATCTTAAGGAGATTTATTGGTGGAATAATATAAAGAGGGTTGCGTCCAATTTTATGGCTAAGTGCATGGTGTGTCAGCAAGTGAAGGTAGAACACTTGAGGGCCATAGGGTTGACTCAAAAGATTGAGATGTTGATGTAGAAATAGGAGATAATTTATATGGATTTTGTTATCGGTCTTCCGCAGTCTCTCCTGCAATTTTATTCGATTTGGGTTATCGTGGATAGGATAATTAAGTTTGATCACTTCTTTCCAGTGAGAACTAATATCTTGTAAGATGATTATGCCATGTTGTTCATTAAGGAGATCGTGAAGTTGCATGGTACTCCAATTTCTATCTTATCTAATTGGGGTACTCAGTTCTAATCTCACTTTTAGAGCTAGTTGCAGCGAGTTTTGGGGATTAAGGTAAACCTTAAAACCCGCAGATGGATGGGCAAGAGGAAAGTATAATTCAGGCCTTGGAAGATATACTTCGGGCTTGTGTTTGGATTTTAGTGGTAGATGGGTTGACCACTTGCTTCTCATAGAATTTACCTAAAACAATAATTATCACTTTAGTATTGGTATGGCTTCATTTGAGGCCTTGTATGGTAAGAGGTGTAGGTCCCCTATTGGGTGGTTTGAAGTTGGTGAAAATTAGTTATTTGGTCCTGATTTGGTTCACCAAGCCATGAAGGAGGATTCGGTGATTCGGGATAGACTTAAGGATGCCGAAAGTCGCCAAAAGTCCTACGCGGATGTGAGGCAGAGGGAGTTGGAGTCCAGCATTGGGGATTGAGTATTCTTGAAGGTATTCCTCATGAAGGGAGTGATACAATTTGGTAACAAAGGGAATCTTAGTCCTTATTATATTGTGCTATACTTGGTTTTGAAGTGGTTTGGTAATGTTGCATATGAATTGGAGTTGCCTTCTAGTTTAAGATCCATTCCTCCGGTGTTTCATGTTTTAATGTTGAGAAAGTGAGTGGGTGATACTTCGACGGTTGTTCCTTTAGAGAAGGTGAGTATTTCAGATTCATTGTCTTATGAGGAAGTCCCAGTTGAGATTTTGGATTGGTAAGTTCATCGGTTGTAGAAAAAGGATGTGTCATCGGTAAATGTTCTTTGGAGGAACCAAAAGGTCAAACAAGCTACTTAGGAAGCCGTGGAGGACATGAAGTCCAAGTATCCGTTCTTGTTTCTATTTCAGAAAAATCATTCTTGAGGTTTGTGTATTCCTTACCATCCTTGATTTCTATCTTTGTTAAAGGTAAGTGTGGTTGTGTTTGGATTTAAGTTGTGCTAATAAATGGCTTGTCCTCTCATTCGACGATGAATAATCCTAAAAGAAGGGAGTATGTAACACCTTGGGTTTTTGGTCCTTCTAAATTTCTAAAATTTTATCCTCACTATCCTGATTATGGCTCCCTAATGAGTTGTAGGGAGTCTTGACGATTTGATGGACCAAATCGTAACCAAATTAGTAAATGTGTGGCTAAGTTCTGCTATGAGTACGAGTGGCTGACTATGAGTCATAAGGACTTAGTATGAGTCATTAGGTGTAAATCGTATGCTGTGTAATGTATACCCCAAATGGTTGTTGGGTTGACTATTATTGGAAATTACAAGTCGTAGGGTCCCATTACAAGTCATATTATTTGAGTCGTAGGGTCAACAGATTGTGAGTACCCACAGTCACTGACATTTGAATTTCAGTTTTTAAATTGAGGTCACTTTAGACAATTCCTTTCTCACCCAATCAAAACACCACATTCTTAAAGAACTTAAGAAGTGTTATTTCTCATTCATAATTTATTCAAAAACTTTGAAAGCTCTCTTAAATTCTCTCAAGTTCATAAATTCTCTCAAGCAGCTATACTTATGGTTTCTAAGAAGTAGGTAAACCCCAGTATACTGATAAATAGACTGCAGACATGAATCACATTTCATATGCAAGAGTGTTAGTGGAAGTAGATATATCCTGACCCCTGGTTGAGAAGATAGATGTTGAAGCTCCGTGTGGAATAATTCAACAAGGAGTGGAGCATGATTGGAGGCCAATATTTTGCAATGAATGTATTTGATATGGCCACAATACTGAGAGCTGCAGGCTAAAGAGATATCCTAGAATGGACTAAGACCAACCACTTCAAAACGACAAGAGTTCAAAGATCCATGAAAACAAAGGAAAAGGGGTAGAAGACATAAGAAAATAGTACAAACATGGTTAGCTAAAGCCGATAAGGGGATCCCTCAAGCTATAGTATCAAATGCAGCAGATCCAAGCAAGGAGAATGCTACTCCCATGAGTAGGCATGCTGGAATAGAACCAGGTTTGAGTCACAATAATCGATATAGAACACTGGCTAGAACAACTGAGGCAAATGAGAACACTTCAAGGCCAGCAACTAATACTACCTATCTGCCTCCATGATTATGTGCACATGGAATGTGAAGGGGCTGAATAAGCCCTTTAAGTAGACAGATGTGTTACTCTTTCTGAGGAAGAATAAAATTGATCTTTTTGGTTTCTTAGAGACTAGAATAAAGGAAGAAAAGGCTAAATCAATCCTATTTAAATTTAAAAAAGAATGGAACCGTTGTTGTAGCAAATCTGACTAGTAACTTCAGAGCTAAAATCACATTGGAGTATGCTAGGAATGAGATGAATATAAGATCAATTCTATGGCAGGAACTGCAGCAAATAGGGAAGTCAAGAACCATGGTTGCTAAGTGGACATTTTAATAATGTGCTAACAATAGATGATAGAGTAGGACAACCAGTTACAACATCAGATGTGCAAGGATTCAAAGATATGATTGAAAATATATAGCTTACTCCTATTATATCAAAAGACAACTATTATACATGGTGGAATAAATAGCAGGGAGATAATAGGGTGTACAGCAAAATAGATTGGGTACCTGGGAATCTTGAATTGATGCAACAATTTGGTCGGGTTGAGGTCGAGTAAATGGTGCCAGGTGTGTCTGATCACTCCCCAGCTTTGATTTAGTGTATTCAGAGAACCAGTTTGTACCCAAAACCTTTTATATTATACATCACTATGATGGAACATCCCCAGTTCCATGAAAAAGATATAAATAGCACTGAAAGATCTGAACAACTACATGGAAGCTTATTCTCATAAATTGACTCAAGCAGGGCAGCAACTAGAGAGAGTGAAAGTGCATATAACCAGACAACTTTATGATCAATCCTTATTTGAGCAAGAAAAAGATCTATTAGCTCAAATCCAAAAGTGGAGCTTAGTGGACGAGAAGGTTTTTAAGCAAAAATCTAGAGTATGTTGGATAAATTGTAGGGATGCAAATACAAAGTACTTTCATGCTCAGTTAAAAATCAGAAGAAACCACAACAATAGTATCTATCTACACTGTAGATGGGGTGAAAATAAATGATCCCTTGGAGTTAGTGAATGAATTCATATCTTTCTTTCAATCATTAATGGGAAAGAAAGAAGATGAGTTACCTTATCTTGACTCAAGGATAATACAGAATGGACCCAGATTAGATAGAGACTAGCAGTTGCTATTAATTGAAGAGGTAACATTAAAGGAAATTGAGCAAGATGTCAAAGGTATGCCAAATGACAAGAGCCCTGAAGTTGATGGGTTTCCCATAGAGTTTTTTAAATCTAATTGGGAGCTGGTCAAAACAAAGGTTTGTGAAGCTATACAATAGTTCTTCCTAACAGTCAAGATGATGAAGGCTTGGAATTGTACAACACTCGCCTTAATACCTAAAGTACCTTCACCTACTAAAGTAAAGGACTTTAGGCCTATTGCGTGCTGCTCTACTATGTCTAAAGTGATTGAAAAGATCATCACAAACAGAATGAAAAGAGTTCTAAATAGTATTATTGGGTGCTCACAGTCTGCATTCATAGAAGGAAGGATTATCTTATATAACATACTCTTTAGTATTATTGTGTTCTAAAGGTTGATATTAGAAAGGCGTATGACACCCTTGAATGGATTTTGCTACAAGCTATGATGAATCGATTTGGTCTTATACATTTATGCTTTGCTGATGACTTCTTAATATTTTGCAGGGCAGATATGTCATCTATGTCCATGTTACAAGAATCTTTTCATAAGTTCTCATATGCCTCAGGTTTGAAAGTTAATCAGGAGATGAGTTCCATCTACATGGCCAGGACAACACCATATAGTAAAGACAACATACTACAATTACTAGGCTATGTAGAAAGAAGGTTGCCTTTCAAGTACTTGGGGGTCCCCCTATCCGCAAAGAAGCTGACTATATCTCAATGCTTATCTCTGGTAGAGAAGTTCACAACTAGGATTATATATTAGTCAGCAAAGTTATTGTCTTACTCAGGTCGGGTACAACTGATAAAGGCTATTTTGTTTGGCATGGAAAGTTATTGGGCTAAAATCTTTGTGCTTCCAAAAAAAATAATCAAGATGTTGGAAGATGTATGTCCAACATTTCTCTGGACACACCACAGTGACTTATCAAAGAAAGCATTGATCGTATGGGAAAGACTTTGCTACCCAGAATCAATAGGAGGGCTAAACATTATTAACCTTCAATTGTGGAATAAGGTAGAAATTCTGAAATACTTATAGGCTTTCTCAATGAAAAAAGATAAATTATGGATTAGATGGGTTCACTACTACTACATAAAGAATATAAACGTCAAGGACCTACTACGTACTAAGAACATAGCTTGGGTGATGCAGAAGATCACTGATAGTGGTAAATTCATCAAGATAAAACAATGCTACCAGGGGAGTATCGATCAAACCTTGAGAAGACTGGTACAAGGTAATAAGTTCATGATTAAGAAAGCTTAGCACTTCATCCTCGATTTCCAAGGGTGGTATGGAATAATAACACATTACATACAAAAGTGCTTCCTAGATATAAATTCCTTTTGTGGCTTGCAATACAAAAGTGATTATCTACAGTTGATTGACTTCAGAAGATAGGTATGCAAGTTTTTATGAGCTATGTATTTTGTGATCAAGAGGTAGAAACACTACACCACCTTTCTTCAAATATCATTACAGTAAGCAAATTTGAACCAGAATGCTCCTCTGGATGAGAGCACACAAAGTAGTAGGTACATCACAGCAAGAGGTAGAATAGATATGCAAGATAGCAAAGAAGAAAGCTGTGATTGCTGAGATACTATGCAATGTGTTTTCAATGGCAGTTTATAGTATATGAAGAGATAAAAACAAGAAGAGGTTGCAGAATAGCAGAAGTGATGCATTGAAAACATTTCATGAAATATTTATGGACCTGGATATTCAGGGAAGAAACAAAGCTTCTTGGAGGGAAAGCTGCAACTGATGAATTATTTTCCTTAGGAGAAGTAGACTAGATACTTATTGTAAAAGGAGTATGGCTATGATAGATGTATAGATAACATGTGTAGGCCATAGAAAGACAAATAAGATGGTGGATGGTTAGCTTCTACCCGACTATGTAATGAATCACTTTTTGTTTAGTAAAAATACCTATTAATAAAAAAATAAGTAGGTCATCCAATGGCTGAATTCTTTTCGTGAAACATAGTATTTTAGGAATGCTACTGTTCCCTAATTATTAATTTGCTAAAACCATAATTTTTAACGTGTTCTTCATATTGTATTAAGGTTTGTTTTGAATACATAGGTTGAGGGTTTTGAATAACTATTGTTTATGTGATGTTTCATGCTTCTTATTGCATGGGTTATGCCTATATGGTGGTTCTTAAAAATTCAAATTGATGCATAAGAATGAT
Source organism: Capsicum baccatum var. pendulum (assembly GCA_030864225.1). Classification (NCBI taxonomy): domain Eukaryota; kingdom Viridiplantae; phylum Streptophyta; class Magnoliopsida; order Solanales; family Solanaceae; genus Capsicum; species Capsicum baccatum. The sequence continues at coordinate 168,227,072 of CM061557.1, read as the reverse complement.
GAATAAAATAGGGAATGTGATTTCCTAAACTTGTGACTTTTGAAGTGGTTATGACCCCAATTTCCTAAAGATCGTAAATTCATTCCACAATTAACTAGTTTTCGTGAAGCTTGAGATAAATCATGGAATTAAAAGCCTAATTTGATATAATAATCAAGATTACTCTCCAATACAACATAGGATCTATAAAATCAACTAATTTGTAGTTTAAAAGAGTTTCTTGAACTCCAAGGGTGGAAGGAAACCCTTGGGTGAATACTTCACATATATTTATGATTGATTTTGAGAAGTTTGATGACAAAATCCTTGAAATTTGAATCTTGGTTTGAAAACCCTAGAGCCTGTTCTTGAGAGAATTAAAGAGAAAGTGAATATATTTTTGGTGAATTAGGGCTAAATTTTTTGTTTATGGATGAATAAGGGTAGGGAGAATGACCCGTTTGCGCTCACAACCCGTATCCAACACTATCGAACTAGGCCTCCCCTCACGTCGCGACCCCTACTTGGGTCAAGTACCCATTACGACTCAACCCCTGGCTGGGTTGATTGGCCCTCACGGCATGGGGCCATTACGGCCCCTCACTAGTTTAGGCTTCAAAACATACCCTTACACTAGTCCAAAATATCCTAAACTCGCCTGAGATGACCAACAATTGACCCTAATCATTAATTAATTTAAAAATTGACAAACTAAGACCGAGAAGGTCGGAAATAAAATCCTCAAAATTTGAAAGGATAAAATAATTCAGAATCTTGATACTTAGCTAAAATTTTCTAAGTTTAGGACCCCTTAACAAGCTTAAAGGACTGAGTTAAGCTATGACTTTTGCGGGGTCTTACAATATCTCCTCCTTGGGAATATTCATCCTCGAATGAGACTAACTAAGATGGGAGAACTGACAGACTAGACTTTCTTACTGGACATGCACAACTGAAGAATGGTTTCATGACTGAAATTACTAATTTACTGAATTATCATACTGAGCTTGCATATCTAATGTATGAGTACATACCTGAACATGATTCATGAATGCATGACTGGGATTACTGATAAGCTGAGTTTTCTCAAACTGAACATGATTACCTAATGCATGAATACATTAATGAATTGACCCATGAAAGCATGACTAAATATGCATTGATAACTGATACCAAGTTTGTAAAGATAATCTGAACATGGAAGTAAGTTCAAGGAAAACTATTACTTAAACTGTAAAATACTAATGAACCCAACAATTATTTTTAGAGTACATATGAATGAGAAAACGAGAACATGACTGAGATTGAAATGTGATACGTGAACTGAATATCCTGAACGGAACTGAGCCCATTGAATACATGACTTACGACTGAGATTGGAACTTGATGGTCAACTTATGAGTACTCACTACTCCAAACTGGATTCATTATGTGAAGAGAACTGGGATGTTTAGGACATGAAATATTAGGGTTATAATGCATCTCCCCCTTGGGACATTATGTCCCCTAAAGAATACTGACATGGCTGAGATACTAAGGAAAATTAAGGCGATGCACAAGGCATCTACAAAATGAATCGCGACTAAATATCTAGGGCCTGAAACTTAGACGATTCATGAATTGAGATACACATGCCACTACCTGGTTGGTACATCTTAGAATAGTTACATTTATGATACTTTAGATAGTGCGACTAGGAAGAAAGATGGAAAACCATACCACACGAATCTATCTATTTGGCTGCTACACTAAATTACTGGATTTATGGAGTAACTCATACTAAAAGCTTATTCTCAATTGGAGATTTTTTCTGACACTCTTTTTTTGAGTTGCCAGCAACTTTAGAGAGAAATAAAAGCTTGGCATTGTATGAAAAAGATATCACAATGTGGATAGAATTCTGTAATATGAGGCAAGGTCAATGAATCATCATCTAAGATAGAGTGACTAAGACTTATGCACTACAACTACAAATTTTTAAGCTTAGACATATCCCTTGAATACTCTCTCAAATATACTCTCCACCTTAGTAGGACACTTCACTTGGGACTATTGAAAAATATTCTCATGGGCACTACACACAAATTCGTAAGCATACTAACTTATTTGATTAACTGAATAACTGATAGCTGAATACTGGGTCTGCAAGACTAAGCTGTACTTAGTCTGAATAACTGGACTAAAACTATAGAGTATCATGTATACGAGGTAAGGACTGACTAGATAATATGAAATAACTGAGCATGAATTTATGAAATATGTATTATTTGAGAATGCAAGACCAAACATACAACATGGTTCTGAAATATTCTATAAATTGAGGTACTTAAATACTAATAAGTAATTGATAACTGTACTCTATGGTCGAGAAAACCTGAAAGTGAACTGAGTTTTTGATTTGATTACTGGATATACTATAAGGCCTTAGTGTAGAATTCATAAAATGCATGACCTTAGTTTGGATTTTTCATCATCATGGAACATGATTTGTACTACTGAGTGAACTGGGACTCCTCATACCAAGAACTAGAAATGCACAAGAATCTATGGAAAGTACGTGAATATAAATTGTGTTCAGGGAGCTGAGACATAAATCATGCGTAGGTATCATGATAAATAAAGTACAAAACTTTGAACTAAGGTAAAGACAGGCTGGTTATCATTCCTACCCCTTACTTTTCTATATATACTAATATTACTACTGAACATGGAAGCCTGACTTTCTCAGATATCATAACTGGATAGTTCCTGTATACCAGCCGGGCTATAATAGACTGACCCACTGGGGTGGAGGCTAAGAAAGGTTTTGTTTGTATTTGGTCTGACTTTATAGTTAACTGCTATGCACAGAATTACAAAAAATAGAGAAGCTCCTGGATCTGATGAGACATAAATATGTAAATGGGAGGTCTATAACATACTAGTGACCTTATTAGGGAAAATTTCTCGATTTTGCCTGCACTAAAGTGCATAAAGCCTCTTTGGGCTCTACCCAAGGGCGGCACTGGAAGTGGCACCCTATTGATGCAGACGACCAGACTGAGCTGAAGGATGACTGTGCAAACTTCATAGACCAGCCTTTGGACAGTCTTAGACTCTGATACCTTACTCTCCATATCCAAAAAACACGTTACTTCTGGCTCTATACATACCCTTTTAATTCTTACCACATTTTTCACAGAGTGGATTAGTACAAACACCTCTTGCACTACTCTGGGCTTTGGAGCCTGGCGGCCATCATGACTGTCATTCTTGAGCTTGGTACTGGTGTACTAGCTGAAGATGGAACTCGGGCTAAAACATTCTGACTAAAGTAAGAACGGTTACCACCCTCTAACCTTGGCTGGGTAAAAATAAAGCTACCTATTCTGGCTGTATTATTTTCTTTCTCCTTCTTCTTAAGTTTCTGTTCCTCAATCTATTGAGCATGGACCATAATCCTATATATGCCCATCTCCCTAATCAACATCACAGTCCTTCACTCCTTAACCACTCTACCCGATACCCCAAACACAAACTTGCTCATTCTGCATCTATTGTCTGTTACTACGTGGGGACCATACTTGGCTAACTGAGTAAACTTGAGTGAATATTCTTTCACACTCATACTGCCTTGCCTGAGATTGATGAATCTAACACCTTGGCTTCTTTCAGCTCTAAGGGAAGAATCTATCTAAGAAGTTTGTAGCAAACTCTTTCCATTCTATGGGCTCTACATCTGTAGCCCTATCTATCTTCCACTACTTAAACCACATATGGGATAAATCTTATAGCTGATAGGTGGCTAACTTAACACTCTCACTGGAAGTCACTCCCATGATATCCGTGACTTTCTGAACCTGATCGAGGAACTCTTGTGGATCTTTTTCAGACTTAGAATCATAGAAAAGGGGAGGATTCATTCGGGTGAAGTCTTAAATCCCGGCTGCAGCAGTATTGGGAACTGGGTTGGCCATAACAGCAGCTGGCCATTCATTCTGAGTTGCGACTGAATTGGCTAGAGTAGTAAATGCAGACCTAAATTCTACATAAGAGACATGCTCGTCCAGGGGATTTGCCTGAACGGGATGAGGTGCTGACTAATTTCTAATTTTTTTTTCGTTAGTCCTTTTAGGATGTATGTTCTGCAAGCGAAAGGAAAAAGAGGATTAGATTGAGATTTTTTTATTGGAGCTCCTGCTTACTCGCACGACATGAATACTGAAAGAAGGGAAACTTTTCCAAAAACATATCGTAGCCTCTCATCCATAAGTGTGGTGCACTACATACCCATGCACAAGACCTTACTAGATGCGTCTTTCAGACTTTCTAGGACTCTATCGAACTTTAGGATCTGATACCAAGTTTTGTAATGCCCTGAGTCTGTACCTTGGATACTACATATTGCTCATAATATCGAAGGACCATAAGCTAACACATGACTAGTATCTACTGCAATAACTGAATAGTAATACTGTAATATGCAGAAATTAGGCAGAAAACATATGTTAAGGTTCAATACTAAAATAAAACTAAATACGGTATAGTGGTACCAAAACTAAAACATATTTCTAAAAATACTCTAGCCTGGAAAGTGTGTAAACTGTCTGAACTATGGAGATGATGGGACAAGTCCCCAACTAACTCCCATCTACTATAAATAAACTAAATTGATGATCATGTCCTCAAACTATGAGGATTCACCACTTAGTCAGCTGTTGATAATCTGGGCTGCTAAGAATGATTAGGAGCCCGAGCATCTGTACCTATGGTATAAGACACCATAGTGCAAGAGAAAAGTATCTGTCCGTACTTTGAATGTACTGGTATGCAAAGTGAGGTAGACTGAATGCATGGGTTCATATGCATGAACAATACTAACTAAATAATATGAGTATAACTGAATGAGAGTACATGCATAGATACGTAAACTATAACTGAAGTCATGATAATACTGGATACTAAGTTATGAATACTAATTTACTGAATTTTAGAGTACTGATACTGTAATACTGATAACTGAAATCTGAGTAACTATTTTTTTATAGTTCTGAGTCTGTAGAACTATTTAAGCTCTATTCTCAGACTGAAACTAAGACTGATACTATGAGAGGTAATCATCTAATGACATGCCTCTTGTTTAACTAATTTGTGGTATAATATGTAACCCCAGTAAGAAGGGTGTCAATATCGTGCTGTGGGTAAGGGCAAGCTATGAGTTAACCCTCTCTGATAGGAAGCTCTTCCATCAACCCTCGCTTGTAGGAGAACTTAAATGAGATATATCAACCCTATTCTTACAGCGTGATATCTCAACCTACATTGGCTATGTAGTTCTAGAATGCAAGGACTGCTTCTAACAACCATACCCTCTGCTAGCAGGTGATCCCCCTTCCTTGGGTTCACTCAGTGCTAAATCCTACTCCTAACGGAATAGACACTGAAATGATTTCCTAATTCAGACTAAGCTTGACTGAACTGTTATTGATTGTACTGAGTTTTCCTAAGTTCTGTAACTAACAGAGAGTATACTAATTGTGACATGACTGAGACTATTCTGTAACTGACACTAGCTCTAAGTATATAGTTAAATTATTAAGTTTTAAATACCGCTAGGAGTCGATAGCATCTATGCTAACTGAACATGGCAATACTTGAAACATGGAAATAGTCAACCGTTCATAATACAATCAATGAGGAATTTCATCAAGTACATAGAATTCATGAACTTGTACATAGATAGGAATCCATGCTAAAGTGTCATAAATACATTATTCAATCTATATAGGCATTCCAACAAACACATGAAAAGCATAAATTTACCATGAGAGTCATCTTGATCATGTAGTGTTAGCATGAATTCATTATTTAGATCACTAATGGATCACAATTAAAAATTCATTCACTTAAGCATTTCAACAAACACTTGTGATGCATTACTTATACATGAAAGGTGGAATTCATGTTAGCATACTATATTAGCATAACTTCATTCTTATAGAAAATTTATCAAATACATGGGACAAATGGGTATTTCATATATCAATGGAGACTACATCCAACTTGTAGTTCAAGAGTTCAACATGAAGATCATATAATTCATTCCACAATTAACTAGTTTTCTTAAAGTTTGAGACAAATTATGGAATAAAAAATCCAATTTGACATCATAATCAAGATTACACTCTAATCCAACATGAAATCTATAAAATCCACTAACTTGTAGTGTAAAAGAGTTTCTTGAACTCCAAGGGTGGAAGGAAACCCTTAGATGAATACTTCACATACCTTATGCTTGATTTTGAGAAGTTTGATGGTGAAATCCTTGAGATTTGAATCTTGGGTTGAAAACCCTAGAGCTTCTTCTTGAGAGAATTAAAGAAAAAGTGAGCATATTTTTGGTGAATTAGGGCTAAATTTCGTGTTTATGGCTGAATAAGGATAGGGAAAATGACCCCTTTGCCCTCACAACCCATATCTAAACACCGCTGAACTGGGCCTTCCCTTGCATCGTGACCTCTACTTGGGTCATGTACCCATCGCGATGCGACCCCTATTTGGGTTGACTTGCCTTCGTGATGCGGGGCCATCGCGACCCCTCATTTGTTTAGGCATCTAAACTTACCATTACTCTAGTCTAAAAAATCCGTAACTTGCCTGAGATGACCTACATGAGACCTTGATCATGATTCAATTTAAATACCATCAAACTAAGGAGCTAAAATTTTCTAAGTCTGGGACCCCTTAACAAGCTTAAAGGACTGAGTTAAGCTATGAATTTTGTAGGGTCTTATACCTATTTTATTATAGATTAAGGATAATGTACAATGTGGTATGAAAAAGGAATTTAAGCTTACACAAGAGGGAGTACTTTGGGTCCAAAACATATTATGTATTCCTAATGTAGATGAGCTAAGAAAGATTATTATGATAGAGGAACAACATTCAAGGTATTCCATCCATCTAGGGTTAACTAAAATGTATCATGATTTGAAGGGAATGTACTGGTGGGGTGACATAAAGAAGAACATTGTAGAATTTGTAGCTCTCCTACTGGTTAGGACCACTTACATAGTTGAAGAGGATGTGAAGTTGTATATCAAAGAGATAGTTTGTCTACGGAGTACCGGTATCTATTATATTAGATAGGGGAGATCAATTTACTACAAATTTTTTGAAGTTTTTTCAGAGAAATTTGGGAACACAAGTAAATTTAAGTACAACTTTTCACCCTCAAACAAATGGATAAGAAGAACTTACCATTCAAACACTTGAAAATATGCTATAGGTTTGTGTATTGGACTTTAAAGGTAGTTTGGATGATCATTTACCTCTCATGGAGTTTTCCTACAACAATATCTTTAATTCAAGTATCAAAATGGCACCATATAAAGCTTTGTATGGAAGGAAGTGTAGATCACCAATTAGATGGTTTGAAGTAGGTGAAACTGCCTTGTTTGGGCCAAATCTTGTTCATCAAGCTATGGAAAAGGTTAAAGTGATCCAACAATGTCTTGAATTAGCCCAAAGTTGACATAAGTCAAGCGCAAATGTTAGAAAAAGGGGGATAGAGTTTTCTATAGGTGATTGGGTATTCTTAAAGTTGTTACCAATGAAAGGGGTAATGAGATTTGGTAAAAAGGGATACTATGTCCATGTTATATGGGCCCATATAAGATTTTTTGAAGGTTTGGCCAAGTCGCATATGAGTTAGAGTTGCTCTAAGAGATCTCAACATTCCATCCAGTGTTTTATGTCTTAATACTTCGAAAGTGCGTCGGAGACCCATCTTATATTACTCCTACTGAATATGTATAAGTTATGGAAGATCTCACTTATGATAAAATTCATATTCCTATTCTATATCGACAAGTTAAAGATTTAATAAAAAAGGAAATAGGTTCCGTAAAAGTACATTGGAGGAACCAATAAGTAGAAGAAATCACATGGAAAGATGAGAAATCGATGAAATCCAAGTACCCCCATTTATTCAAATGCGAAGAGAAAGTAAAATATGTTGAAATTGATCAATAACAAGTAAGTATAATATATAAGTACTATGTGATAACAAGAATATTAACCTTAGGCTTGAACTTGTTTAGGTTGGACACTTATGATAACATTTGAGGATAAATGTTCCGGGGGGAGGGGGAGGATGTAAAACCCCATATTTTGTATGTTCTTGTTCTATTTATATGGAGCTTGATATAGTCTTGTGGAATAGATAATGCACGAGATTTTTTTACCACGCATTGATGGCGTAAATTGAGTTCTAGATACTACCCCCATGTTTTAATTTAATGTAACCAAGTTAACATCGATACAACTATTTAAACTTGCGATCATAAGCTAGAATTTGAATCTAAAGTTTAAATTGAACAAGTGCTTACATGTTATAAGTTAGATTAAAAAGATTAAGTACTAAAATTGAATAAAATATTAAGGTGCTTACTTGACTTAATTATGCTAGTAAGTGGGGTACCTACTTGACCAATTTGTACCAAGTTAATGGGACCAATATAATGGACCTAAGTCTGTGGGTCACATTTGAGCCTATATTAATGTACTTATTTGGGCCTAAATTAAGTAAAAGAGAAATAAAATGGAGAAAAATCCCAACACTTAAATCTACCAAGGCCCAATTTAGCTAAGCCCAACTAAGAAATAAGTAAGTAGGTGCATCACCTACTTTGTTATTTTGAGCAGCTTGAATCCTTAAGTAGGTCCATCACCTACTTGGAATAATTTGTGGCTGAAATGGGGTCAATAAGGGATGTTTTAGAGGGGTCACTGTAAGACCATTATAACTGGTTTTTTACTTATTTTAAACACAATATCCACTCTTTTAACATCCACTTTCTCCCTTTTCTATCAAGGATAAGAACAACCACCCTATGATTCCTTCTACGGTTCTTGAAGAGACCATCATCTTTGCATGCCAAGATAAGTGAAAACACTAAAGGTTTAGCTTAATTCTCTCATGGTAGAATATAAAAGAAGAAACTTGCTCACTTTTCTTTGTTATTAAGAGACATGTCCTTACTTCTTTGGTTTAAATTTTGAAGGAAAATTGAAGTTCTCAGAGTGTTTAAATTAAAAGGATACATAGCAAAAAATTGAGGTAAGGTGACTACTATATTTTGTCCTCCTTATATATACGAATTTGGGAAATAATTATGGATGTGTTGTTATTGAGAACTCAAGGGATGATAAGTTCAATATTTCGTTACATTGACAAAGATAGTTGGGGTTGTTTTATGGACTATTTTATGTATGTATGTTGGAGACTTTTGGGTTGATGTTGGGGAAAAGTGTGACCATTTTGTATTGAAATATAGAAGAACGGTGTGGTGGAACACCACCGAACTAATTATTGTATATGTTTATTGCCTATTCTATTTTGTGTATTGCTTGGAGTGTGTAATAAAGTAAAAGTTGTTTTTGGAGATCTTATAAGAATCTATATGATACATGGATATAATTGGAGGAGAAAAGGGTTAAAATAACACCTTTGATTGATAAATTAAGGGCTTACTATTCGGCTACTAATAAGTAGCCCAAATGTGTCAGTTAGTTACTAATACTAGTTTTACCATATACTTTATTGTAGATATGTAATCCTAAAGGTAGGAAGTTAATTTAGTAATCATTGGAGTTATACAACAAGGTATGTAGGGCATTCTCCATTTCACACTCTTTGACATGAAATCAAACACATGTCCCACCAAGTAGGCTTCCAAAGTTCTTCTATAGAAAATGGTACAAATGGCAACATATGACCTCCCATATAGCTAACGACCTTGTTCGCACTATCTAATATGTTAAAACACCTCAATACATGCTTATTATAACATTTACATGTTTACATTCATTAGAAAGATTCATGAGTTCTCCGTTTAGTCAAATAAGACCCATGTGTTATTTCTGCTCCTAAACATTTCATTTGTGTACCAACAACTCCTGCCTCATTATCATTGCATTAAGTTCTTATTAACATGTATTTTACTGGTGGATTATTGTTCGAAAGTACCATAATTTTATGACCACTAAAGTAACAATCTCAAAGGCTAAATGAACTAAGTAACACAAATCTGTATTGATCAAGTGGTAGATCAGGGGAATAAGTGTAGCCTAGGTTGATCCCAATACCTTTATATATGGGTGGAAGGTCGGGGGATAAACCTAGCATAGACTGATCCCAATGTTTATATATTGGTGGCAGCTCAAGGGCGTAAACCCAATATGGGTTGATCTCAATTTGTCTATTTACTACTGATCAGTTGGTCATTTGTATCATATGTATTACAAAGATTATAAAGTAAGAAAGGTAAAATGAAGAAAATAATGTAATATACCTGACCCTACAAGTATATATAAAGGTGGTCTACTACAACTACTTGTACACTAGTATCTGATTTCCATTGAGCTCCTATATCATGTATGGTTACTTTTAGCCTTACATATTAAGTACATATTTTGGTACTAACACCCTTTATGGGGGACCTATATTTTGTGCTACAAGCATAGGTGCTTCAGCTAATACACCTTCTCAGTAAGAGCCCCAGGATATCCAGCGTCTATTGGAGAGCTCCAGATATTTTTGGGGCTTTTCGAGTCTATTATGTATGTTTTTGTATGTTACAATAGTTAAGAGTAACGCAGGGGTTTGTACCAACCTTAACTAAGTCTATGTATCTTTTAGAGACTTTGTAGACCAATGTAAAGTTAAGCATGATAGTGTCTTATCTTTTATATGTTTTGGCCCCAACGACAAAGTCTTGTATATATAGTTTTAGGCTTGTTGTTTATTTATCATCGATACAGTATATCTATGTATGGAAAAACCTTTTGTTATTAGTTACATGCATGATAAGTACAAAGGTATGGATTGGTGCTCTCAGGCTTTTATGGCTATGGATGCCTGTGTGCCTCAATAGCATTTGAGGCGTGACATTAGGAGTACCTATTTTACTATTGGTTTGTACAGGTGGTTGAATTTTGTTACACAGAGGATTCATTCATTAAAAAACACTTCCAACGTGACTTACCTTCGAGATTTGATGGAGGTTGTTCCATATGGGGAATATAGTTGAATATGGTGACGCAGATAGTTATGGTGTGGAACTAATTCTATTAGGGTAATAAAAAGGGCCTCTGCCTTCCTGAATTGGTTTTTGAGATATGTAGGGGCATAAGGGTATTTAGGAAGGGTACCAACAAGTATATAGAGATGGATATACCGTTCTATCTCCACAAGGTAAAGGTTGTCTCATCTAAGATCAAGAAGAATAGGAAGGTGGGCGAGGTTGAGAGTAGTCGCACTACAGACGAGGAATATGACAATGTTGATGATGCCCCTTACTCCCAGCCACTTATTTTCCACAGTTGCCATGAGGTGAAATAGGCTGGCAAAAGGAGGTTCATAGAGCACACTAATTTAACCCCCCTAGGATACAACCCCTTCCATCTTTAACACCCTACTTCCCATTGCCCCAGCCGATGCAGAGCTTCAGAGAGATCTTGATAAATTGAAGAGCCAGAGATACTTCGAGACTGCATGCTCACATATATATGGATGACTATTAAGGTCATGTTTAAGTGTGTGTCCCTAACAAAAATATTACCATCTAGATTCAGAGGACATTTAAGAGTTCTCTGTCCTGAGTAATATGGAGACAAGGCTCCGACCGTGCAACCTTTGAGGATTATGAGGTATATAGCTAGGTTGCTAGTGCATTTTGGTTTATCCATCCTCTTAATTATTATACAGGATTTGGGCTGACCTATTTAGGGCATACAACAAACAATGTTTGTATCTCCTTCTTTAATAATTCACATAAAGATGCTTATTCTTAATAACTATTGGTGAATATATGCTCCTTACTTTATCATATGTGATTTCTATTAATCATGTGGTATCTTGTAACATAAAATAATGGTTTTTTTAAATTAGGAATAAAATTAAAAAAAAAAAGAGAAAATAGGGTAGGGAATGTGTCCCATCCCATCCCGATTCAATGGCCTCCACACTTCTACCATAATGCCAGTATAATTGGAAAATTCCTGCAATAACAAGTGCACTGTACTGGGATAGTGCCTACTATAGTGTCCATAAAGTAGTAGCTTATAATTTTAAAATTTTTCGACAATACCCTTCATATCATTAATAATTGAAATAACCCCACAATCTAAATTATAGTTCCAAGACCAAACCCATCAAATTAAAAAAACAATAATTAAACATAATACCACTTTAAATTAAAAATATGAACAGCATCAAGGATTCCTCCTACAATAATTCCCACTATTATACATCAATTTCCCTTTTATATGGTCTTTGTCAGATACCAACTGCTCAAAGCAAAAATTCTAAAACCATATACCATTTTTTTTATCACTTAAATCAAGAATAAAACCATGCTTAGCATTTAGCATTTTCCATTTAAACCATACCACAAACAATTTTTAACCAACAACGATCAAACCATTTATCACTACTTCATAGATCACAAAATTTACAATTGTTCAATAAATCACAATTCCCCTAAGTATCAACCCAAAAGATTTCATTCTCCAAATAAGACATATAATTATCTCTAGCACATATCCAAAAATTATATAAATCCTCTATGGATAGATACCAATAGAACTTTCCTAGTTCAAATTTCCTTGCTATGTCATTCAAAATGTATACAAGTGATATCAATTTATCTTATTGAGATACCAATTGAAATTGACAAATACTAATTGAAATCAGCCTATACAAGCAATCATACAAACTGCGCGAGATGAAAGAAAAAAACAAAAATGATTTCCTAGAATGCCTCATACATTCGTAAGATTAAATGTGGACTTCTACACACTATTCAACATGACTCTATTTACATTTTCTCATGTACTATAAGAATAGTAACATAGGCTCTAATGCCAAGTGACACGACCCTACTAGTTAGATTGCATGGACACCTACTCTACTCCACTTTGAGAAGAGAACCTTTGCCACACAATTTGAAAATATTCTAAATTAATAAATAAAAAAAACTATAGCCTTCAATTAATCACCTAGCTTCCAACATTAGTGACAATGATAGAAGCTATTGGAGAAATTTACTGCATCAAGCATGAAATATGCACTTATCCTACAACTAGACTACACCCCAAAAAAAGGTATAGCAAGAGTAGTATTAGTATAAACTACACATATTGGTAAGAATCATCGGTCGACCCAAATAAAATCACATAAACTCCTAAAAGAAAACATGCACTTTAAGAGTTTTGTTAGCCAAAATCTCTCTCTTTCGCTTAATTACTTAACTCTTTCATCCTAAGACAATATAACTAATTTGTAGGTCAACTTCCACACCATATTCCACTCTAATGAACATGTAATTATGCTTTAGGACTATTTAAAATTTAGGGTGATACCCACATAAAGTGACCACATAGTCAACTAATAGTAAAAAAGTACAACCATGAATACGTATCAATTATCTTTATCTCAGGAATACTCATTTTGCCTTTTTCAACCAACACCAAGTAATGCAGCCAACATGAATTCAATATGGTTAATTAACCAAGACATGACCATGACTACCAATTATTAACCAAGTCAACAAAAATGACTTAACACCAATAACCCACACCTTATATCAAGTACATGTGAAAGTTGACATTGAAAAAGTATATGCCATTCCTTTATATCCTTAGCCTAAACCACTCAAAGATCTAACATCGTTAATTATCAAGTGTGATATAGAATAAATGAACCATGAAAGGATACCACTATAATCAACAATAATAAAAATAGAATAAAAATAAACCCAAACTCAATCCATTCAATGAACTAATAAAACAAGTTACAAATAAACCCAATCTACTCAAGGAACCCAAGATAACAAAACATTAAACTCAAACTACTCAAGGAACCACCACACTCATCAATACGTTATACACATATACTAAGGGTCTTACAATCTCTTTCATGACCCAAATTAAGATCATGACTAGCGCTAAGGAGGTTAGGACTCCACAGCAAGATTTGTTAGAATTCTACAAAAAATTAGGCAGAATTTTCTCTATTTTTGGGCCTATCAAGAAATATCCTTGTCTCAAATCAACAACACAACAACCCAAAAACCCAACATCATAACCAACACACCAATAATACCAACATAATTCACCAAAATCATCAATAATGCACAAATACCATCAAATAACAATACAAAATCCATCTCCAAAAATGAGAGGAAATGAAATGCTCCACAAGTCAAAAATAATGAAAGAATACTCATGACTAATAAAAAAATGACTAAGGAGAGACTGTAAGAGTATATAGACCATAATGAATAAATAAACTAGATTACCTCGCAAACAAGTATTTGGATCACTAGGAATATACTAACTCGAGGGCTCTAGCTAATGAAATCCTCACTGACGTCACCTGCATTCTCTATAAAAATAATAGCAAGGAGTGAGATTCTAGATTAGTGAGTAATAACACTTAGCCATAGTATTTTTATTCGGGACAAGTCATGAAACGTCATAAAATAAATGCTCTTTCAGAAAATAGTAATGATAAATAGTATCATTTGTCTTATGTAAGCTAGATAAGCTAATAGTTCAGTAATAAAGTCAATAAGAATTGTATCATATCAAATATTACATATTTGGGAGGTTTCTAAGAATGAATCATGTAATGAGTGTGGTATTCTACTTGAAGAATATCCAATAATAATGGACCCCTCATAAAGGAGTCAAATATCAAATCGATAGGCCTATACTCGAGGGAAATCAATAATCGTATGCTAGTTATACCTTCCCCTTAGTGAGGGATATAACAAAATTAGTAAATACAAGGTGTACTAGGTCTGACAAAGCTATCATTAGCTACAAAATTCAAATCAAGGTCTACTCCTATTTATAATTTCTTTGTAAATAGTAGATACTCATATGAAAACATTTTCAAAATAGTACATATCATTTAAGTTCTTATTAAATCATTTTACATAGAACTTGAATAAAATACATGTCAATATACTTATGTTTCAAGTAAATGAAATCACTTTCACAATAATAGTATCATATCTCAACTAACTATTTCAATATCATATCAAGTAAAAGACTTTCCCCACGTGCAATTTTAAATAATTTGGTAATTCTTGTTCATCAAAATCAAGTATACATTATGCAAGTTAAGAAACACAAATTATGGTAAGGTTACTACACACTGTACACTTTTCCAAATACCAAATTTGTCACCTCTAAAAATTGGTATGACTTCCTTCGATCGAATCTACAATCACAATAGATCAATCTTGTGTTAATTTCTTTGTTTAGGATAAAGCATAACTACTTTAAACTACCTAATTATAGGAATTTTGTTATTGACTCTCAATTTTCAACTTATACTAAATTTTCTTCAACCTATGGGAACATTCTAATAGTTGATTTTTTCAATATCTTAAAACACTATAACTGTATTTTCTATATACTATTCTTTGTATAAGCCAAAAAAGTATAAAAATTATAATCAATTTGTTTAATCTGCTCACTCTATTCATGAGAATTCAAAAGATTTCTCTATCACTTTAACCCTTGATTCTTAAATTCTCAACCCCAAACCTATAACCATGAATTATACGAGTCGAATTTATAGACCAAATTAAGAAATTTACCTTCCTCCTCTACTGTTTTCCCAAGATTAGAAACCATAAAATCCCACTTCCCTAGTTTTTTTAATAGCAAAAGTGGCTAAATGAAGATTTTCTTTTGTTTGTTTTGGCTGTTACGATGATTAGCCATCACCCTTAATAAATTCTAACCTGTTTGGCATGTAATAGGAACAAGGACCATTCCCTTTTTTTTAATTAGCTAGATGATCTTGTCCAACTTTCTCTTTCTTTTCCCCTTTTTTGACTTTCAACTTTTAAAAAGGGGTACTATATTCTCTCTCCATTAGGAAATTTGGTCCCTGAATAATTAAAAAAGTTCATACCTATAGACATAAACAAGTGAGGATACTTGACTCACATAGTACTTTTAGACTTTCAAGTAGCTTCTTTAATGATTTGGTTCTTTCATCTGATTTTCATGGACACAAACTCTTTTAACCATAACCTTCTTACTTTTCTATCAATAATCGCCATTGGTTTCTGTTCATACATTAAATTCTAATCAAGTTTTAAGGTCCAAGATTCAATAAATTAAGAAGATTCAGATGTAAACTTTCTTAGTATCGAGACATAAAACACTAGATGGATGAAGGACATCTAAGGAGAAAGTACTATATATCTCAAAGTCAATTAACTCTTTTCCCTAATTGCATCACACTTTTTATAGGAGAGACTGATTTTCTCCCAAACTGTGGACACCAAATCTCTTCTTCTCTTGTCTACATAGGACTTTTTTTTGCTTTGTGCTATGAGCAACCTTTGTCTAATACATTGGACCTTGTCCATATCTTTTTGTACCAATTCTGGTCCTAAAACCTTAGCCTCTCCATTTTCAAACCAATCAATAGGAGAACAACATCGCCTACTATACAAGGCTTTATATAGTGCCATCTGAATACTTGACTGAAATCTATTTTTGTATGTGAATTTATCTAAGGGTAAGTAAGTATCCCAATACCTCTAAAGTCAAGAACGAAAGATCTCAATATATCCTCTAAGTTTGTATAATATGCTCAGACTATCCATTCATTTACAGATAAAATATGGTACAAAATCTACTCGAGTACCTAATGCTTCTTGAAAAGATCTCAAAAAGTGTGAAGTGAATTGTGAACCTATATTAAAAATTATGGACAATGGAACTTTTCGGACAATTTAATTCATAAATAACTAAGCATATTTCACTCTATTATATGTTGTCTTTACTAGCAAAAAATGAGCTAATTTAGTGAGTCAGTCTATAGTTACCCATACAGAGTCATTGACTTTAGTGGTTCATGGTAGCCCAATTACAAAATGCATGGTAACTCTTTCCCATTTCTAATTTGTAATCCTAATCTCTTATAATAATCCCAGTGGTCATTGATGCTCCACTTTCAACTGTTCACAAGTCAAACAACTAGAAACAAAGTTAGAAATATCTTTCTTTATATCTTTCCACTAGTACATTTGGGTTAGGGCATGACACATCTAAGTGGAACTATGGTGAATAATATATCTAGAGTAATGAGTTTCTTCAAGAATAGCTCATGTTAACACATCTGCATCTGGTACACATAATTGATTACTCACTTAGAGAATATGATAAATGATAAATTTACCCCTTATTTACATCTAAATGCATGCATACTACTATGATTTAATGGTATAATTGAGACAAATTTGTAATTTAAATGCACTAATTTCCATATTATAAGTATATAGGTGATGAGAAAAAAAAGTAAAGTGAGCTAAAAAGAATTCCAAAAGAGAAGAGAAGTGTAAAAACTGTAAAAGCAGGAGTAGGATTTGACCTCAGTTACCGTGATGGTGGTTTAAGAGACATGATCATGGATAGTCAAGATTAGTCTGAGTCAATGACCGCGAAGGACTCACCACAATCGTAGAAATCTCGATCGTGATCAAGATAGGATGATCATGATAGAGCGAGTTTATGCTAAGAGGAAGATTTGTAATTTTTTGGAGCCGACCACAAATCCCATATATAGAAAAAACCCTTTAACTTTTGTATCTTCCCAACTAGCATTGAACTTTGAGAAATTTGAAACCCTACCGAATTAGGAAAACTATTGTTTCTAATTTCTCAATTGAGTTCAGTTATAATGAAGTTAAATTAGAGAATATTATTAATTTTATCTTTAATGGAAGTATTGAATGATCCTTTTGGTATATTTCGTTCCTTTAACTTCATGAGTTGGTAAACATCTATCTTGGGATTATGTTGAAATAGGGTGTAAATAGGTATGGGTTGTTAATTATTGGTGTAGATTCTTGGTTAATGATGATTTGTTTCACTAATGCTTTCTTAATTGAGTTGAAGTTTGTGGGTGAAAACCCCAAATTCATAAAATCTCACATCATCCTTGAAAGAGGGATGTGAGAATACTTTTGGATCCTATATCATCATTGATAAAGGTATATGGGTGACAAGGTATTAGTGAAAAAGACTTAGATGTTTCTTATTACCTTTTCATTATCTTAGAAATAAGGGTGGAATGAGAATTAACTAGGTCTTGGGCATCTTCCTAGAAATAGGGATGCCTAATTGAGGTATTGGGTGAATTTGCCTATCACATCCATGAGGTATCTAAAAGGGTCCATCGGTGATAATCTTGATGTTTGTTTGAAAAACTATCTTCAAGAACCCCTAACCTAGCCTATCCAAGTAGTTGTTAACTAGAATTAGAATTTAATTATCATGAACCCATGCATTATTTCCCCTAGGAAGACATAATCCAAGAGTTGTCTCATACTCAAATCTTATCCACATTTGTTTCCTTTAATTGGTTGTTTGAGTAGATTTGGTAAAACAACTTTCCAAACCAACCCCCTATTTTAATTTGTCTATTTTATTTTATTTACATTACGGGTATCTCTTTAGTAGATATTAACTCCCATTGGATTTGAGACTAATTCCACTCCTCGATGATTAGATCGTAACTCACGTTGGTTAATATACTTGACAATGATTTCCTTGCCCATAAATCATGGAGTGAGTTGAGCATGATCAAAATGGCATATTTCCGAGGAGTGGAACATAGTGTTTTCTTATTCAGTGTTGATAGTAGCTTTGGGTTTACCCGTTGTTGCTGTTATTTATTATGGTTGTTGATTTTGTTTCTTTTTTTAGGTGATTTCAATAGTGTCCATGACACAATGAGTGATCATGCAAGTAATGTCGAGATCTTTGATGGGCCCCTTGATGATTATGAGAAACTCCATGATGTTGGACGTGCGAGTGCTATCCATCTATTCTACGTCACAAATTATTTGTTGTACATGCTTCAAATGAAAGGCATCTTTAGGGAGGCAAGTTCATGCAGACCCCAACTTGCAATCAAATAACTTTGTAGATGTTTATTCCCTCTTCGACATTGCCCATATCTTGCAAGAATCTATCCGGTTATGCCTTTTTCCATTTTCTATAATGGTTAAGGTTGTATTGTGGCTATGATCTCTTCCCTCTAGGACAGTCACATCATGGGATGAACTTAATTTGGATTTCTTGGATTGATACTTTTCACCATCAAAGATGGTGCTGTTACGTGACAAAAAATACAAACTTTCATTAATTGAATGGAGAGCCTCTATATGAGGTGTGGGTGAGATTTAATAGGAAGCTTATGCAATGTACCAACCATGAAGTACCGTAGAATATGTTTCTCCAAATCATCTATCAAGTTTCAAATCAACTAAACAAAACTGTGATGGAAAATGTGGTCGGGGGTTCACATGTGAAGTTGTCTTATAATGTGGCTACAAACTTTCTTGAGGAAATCACAGAGAAAAATTAGGGGTGGCATACCCGAGACACCAAGGTAGCTAAAGGGCCCCATACCACCTTCTATATTTATATAAAAAAAAGAGATGAAGAGAGGAAGGGAAACATGGAAATAATAATGACATAATTAGAGCTCCTAACGAAGCATATGATGGGTGCACCCATAAAAATGGTAAATGCCAAGGCATCAAAGAGGTATGATGAAGAAGAGGCCAAGAGGCTTGATGAACAAATTAGATATTTGGCTAACTATCCCGTGGGTTCCCGCCTGGCCTATCAAAGGCAAGGTAGGAACAAATGTTTGACAGAGCATGTAAAAAAATGGAAATGGCGTGATATGGATAGAAATCATAATTGGAGGGACAAGGAAAGGGAGTACGATTGATATATTCCCCCTATTACCAAGAAAAAGGCAAAGAGCCTAATTCCATTGATCTTAAAAAATTCAAGACCGAGGATGTGTTCGAAAGGATCTTGATGAGAGTGGAGGAGACACATAAGATGGTCTGAGAATTGAAAGGAACTTTTTTGCAAATTAACCAAATAGTTTTCTCATACCTACCTTATCAAATAATTGGATACACAAATTGTCCAAATCTCTACTCAACTTAATGCTAGAAAAAAAGAGCCTTATTAGTGTTACCATTTTGAATCTAAAAAATTTTGTTGAAGTGTTGGAAATCATCACTGGAGTGGAAAATACCTCTGTGATCATGTGGTGGAGGTTAAAAAAGGGCCCAATATTGAATAAACAATTGTGAAGAACAAGCTTGTTGTTGATTCAAATGAGGAGACTTCAAAGTCTTAAAAAGGGGATGAAAAAAAACCAATGATAACTGAAGAAATGGTTGATGAAGAGAGAGATCCTAAGGTATTTGAGAATGATGAACTAGAAAGTTATCCATTTCCTATCATGAAGGTTCCACCATTCCTTCAAAGGCTAAAAAAGAAGGAGGACAATGCAAAATTCAAGACGTTCCTTGCTAAGCTTAGAAATGTTTCAATTAATATGTCGTTTCTAGAGGCCATTCAAGAGATTTTGGGATATGCTAAGCTTATAAAAAAGTTGATGTAAAATTAAAATCTTGTTGTTGGTGAAACCATTTAAGTTACCCATGGGTGTAGCGCTACAGTGGAAAAGAAAGAGGATCCCGAGGGTTTTACAATCCCTTGCACTCTAGGGACACACAAGTTTGAAAAAACTTTGTGTGACCTTGGTGCTAGAATCAATCTTATTCCCTATGAAATCTGTAACAGACTTGGTTTGGGCACTCCAACTCCAATAACAGTGTGGCTTTGATGTTGGACTAGTCTATCAAGAATTCGGTTGAAGTTTAGTTTGATGTTATGGAGAATGTCGACCGTTTAATTCTTCTAGCGGACTTTTTTGTGCTTGATTTTGAAATTGAACAAGAGATGCCTATTATCCTTGTCCGACCTTTCCTTGTAACCATAAGATCTATTGTTAATATGGAGGTAAGAGAAATGTAATTTCGATTCCAATATGATGAAATATCATTTCAAGAATGTAAGACCAAAAAACAACCCATGGAACTACAAGTGGTGTCCATCATTGATTTGGTGGACACTGAGGTAAATGATGGGTCCCTCAAGGATCAACCTTGAATGTTAAAGAACGTCTTTCTTCGAAAATACATTAGGCGCTAGGTGGAAATCAACCTACCAAATACCACAAAAGTAGCTCGTATCTTTTATTTTTTATTTAGTACAGTAGGTTTCATTGTTTGTTTGTGATTGATCCATGAAATTATTGTGCTATAAGGTGTTTTGAATAAGGTTGAATAGGGAAAATGTGAAAACATTGTGTAGTGGACTGAGTAGGGGAAAACAGAGGACCAAAAATGGCCTCAGTTACCGTGATCGCGGCATGCGTGCTATCACGATCGTGGTAACCATGTGACTGCAATTATGGAACTTGAACCGCAATTATGGCCAGTCAACTGCCATTTCCCCTACACTCTCTTTTTAAATTCCTCTAAAATTTCTCCCATTGTGATTGCATATTGTACTTCCCAAAAGTGTTTAGCATTCACCTTGCATCACTAATCCGGTATGTGCTTTAAGTTTTTCTCATTGTGTGTATATTTATGCCTTAGAAATCATGTTTTAAGAATGACCAAGAATTGTTCTTTTCATTCCGAATCTTGGTTGAATTATACTTGTGTGGTTTAGTTTGCTGATGCAATTGGTGTGCATACATTTAGGGAAGCCTTGAGTACTCAAATTTGCTTAAATTTGATAGAAATAGTTGTGCACAACAATTGCTCGATTAAATGCCCAAATGAATTCAATGTTAGTTTTTCCATGTCTTGAGGGCATGATCGAGTACCTAAGAACCATGTTCTTTGTTCTTAATATATGTTGTTGCTTTGGAACACAATTTGGTATTCAAATTCGACAAATTGTGTGTTTGAAAATGTTGATCAACATAACTTCAGTTACTGCGATCACAATCACATGATCACAATAGCATTATCACGATCACGGCTTAGTGGACCACGATCACAGTATCTAAGGCTATTTTTTAGCCAGGACCAAAAATTTATTAAGTCTATTTATTTCCCAAAAATTG
Source organism: Capsicum baccatum var. pendulum (assembly GCA_030864225.1). NCBI lineage: Eukaryota > Viridiplantae > Streptophyta > Magnoliopsida > Solanales > Solanaceae > Capsicum > Capsicum baccatum. The sequence goes on along the minus strand of CM061557.1, from coordinate 168,205,069 downwards.
CTAAGGCACCACCCCATTGTCTTAAATTAATAACATAGCATAGTTTACATATGTAAATGATGATGATTTATGCTATTATGTGGTTCTCAGGCTTTCAAGGCTATATGTGGGAGATTATGACCATAATTGATTCATAGCCCCAGAATGCCACAATAAGTCCTATGTCGATTTCCCCAAAAATAAATTGTTCCCTTAGAGAGGTATTTGTTCGGCAAGAGTGCTAGCAAAGCTCCTATCATTTCATGACTACTTGGTAGCTACCGGGTGGAGTTGTTTTTCCCTGTATCTTTCAAAGGAATAAAACCATTGGGTAAGGGCATTCTACGCTAACCTTAGTATAGTGTCCTTCTACAAACTAATTGTGCAGATCCGGAGGAAGAATGTTCATTTTGGGGTCAAACAAATTTATGATTTATATGGGTTTCTTGATAAGGACATGAGCCAATTTCAGGTAAAGGGGTGTGAACTAGGGAGTTGGATGGCTTAAAAGTTGTTTCCTGGTAAGAAGGTTCCTTGGGCGGCCACCAAGAGGGTTATATCGATGAATGATTTCACATCCAAGGCAAGGATATAGTTTAACATTATTTTTAGGTGATTTTCTCCATGCATACACATGACTATTGTTCTAGATGTGTGAGCCCAGATGGTTGCTTGTATACTAGGAAACATTCCATTGAATATTGGTCAGCTTGTGATTTCAGACATAAGGCATATCAAGAACTGTGGTGGTAAACTCCTCTTATTTACTCTTTGATTACTAAACTATGTAGGAGAGCGGGGTTGAGGAGTATCCCAGAGATAATTGGGTGCATCCTAATACCACTATTTACCCTCTTAAGATTTAGGGTGAGGGTGCATCTGGTATGAGAAAGAAGAGGAATATCGACTTAGACAAGTTACACATCATTAATAATGATCAACTTACATGTCAATTTAATGGTAAGGCAGTTGTTGTCAAAATAATCCCAACAAAAGTCAAGGTCAAATCCATGAGGAACAATGTGAATGGTGATTGACAACGTTCGCAATGAAAGTTGCTTGCTAAATTCAAACCTAGGATAAAAATATTTGGCGTTTATGAACGGTTTTGAAAATATCATAATTTTGGGCTTTGAGAAAAATAACTTAAGGCTAAGAATAATTAGAGTATAATCAGTTAGGACTAGTTCTTGGGGTTATACCATTCTAGGTGTGAATTCATACATTTAATCAGTATGATCACCACTACTAAAGATGGATTTTCATCCTATTATGCAATACTATGCTTCAATAATCATACAACTTAGGAACCTAGTCCCTTGATGTCATTTTCATCAAAAACTCAAACCATTACTTTCATCTTTCATTGAGCCTCCTTATACTTCCTTCTATCAATATGCCATACTTATTTGCATTCCTATTTGCTTTTCACAAATTGTTCCTTATGTAGTTCCTTAGTAAAGAAATCTTCTATCTGATCCTCAGTCTTGTAGAACATCATACATAGATTCCCATTCTCAACATTGTCTCTCAGGAAGTGATGTCTTACAATAATATGCTTAGTCCTCTTATGTTGCACTGGATTCTTTGCCAGGTTTAGAGCACTTGTGTTGTCACACATTAGAGGAAAAGTGTTTGTGACAGTAAAAAATATTTAAATTGTTGTTTGATCCATAGAAATTGAGGATAATAAGAAGCTGCAGCCATATATTCAGCTTAAGTAGTAGATAGAGAAACTGAGTTTTGCTTCTTAGGTTCCCAGGAAATTAAGGATGAGCCAAGAAAATGTGCCATTCATAAAGTATTTTTTCTATATACGAAATATCCAACACATTTAGCATTAACATATCTTACCAAGTAAAAATTGTCTCTCGATGGATAATATAGGACTAGGTCCCCTATTACATTCAGATACCTAAGAATTCTTTTTACAGCTTTAAAATTAGACTATTTTGGGTAGGCTTAAAATCTGGCACACATTCCTAAATTGAATACAATGTCTGGCATACTTGCAATGAGGTACATTAAGGTTCCTATAATCCATCTACATATTATCTCATTTACTAAAGGACATAGTTTATATGTATTTTTGAGTTGGTTCTAATTAGAGTTTCAATCGGCTTGGCATCTCCCATGTTATATTTCTTCAGTAGCTCCTTGATGTACTTCTCTTGACAAATCATTGTCCCTTGAGAAGTTTATTTAATATATACCCCTAGGAAGAAGCTCAACTCACCCATAATACTCATTTCAAATTCACTCCCTATTAGCTTTGCAAACTCTTCACATAGGGATTTAGAAGTAGCTCCAAAGATTATGGCATTAACATATATATAAACAATCAGTAATCTGCTACCTATGGTCTTTAAGAATAGAGAATTATCTATTTTCCATATATTGAATCCATTTTCCAAGAGAAACTTTGAGAGTCTCTCATACCAGGCCCTTGGTCTTTGCTTCAAACCATAAAGAGTTTTTTCCAATTTAAGCAAATGATGAGGAAATCTATATCTTCAAAACTTGGTGGTTATTTGACATAGACTCATTTTTTCAAGTTTCCATTCAGAAAGACACTTTTGAAATCTAATAGATATAGTTTTAATCCCATATATGCAACAAATGCAACAATTATTCTTATTGTCTCTACTCTTGCTACAAGAGCGAAAGTCTCATCATAGTCAGTCTGTTCTTCCGGGTTATAACAATGAATAACTAACCTTTATTTGTTTTTATTAATCGTTCCATTCTAATTTTGATTATTTCTATACACCCATTTGTTCCCAATAATTATTCTGTCAATAGGCCCGGGGACCAGATGCCATACTTTGCTTCTTTAAATTGCTAGAGTTCTTCCTGCATTATATTGATCCAATCAACATCATTTAGAGCTTATTTCACATTCTTAGGCTCAATTTGGGATAAAAAGTCTGAAGATTCCATAACAATTTGGCTTGATGATAGCTAAAAGAAAGCTATAACCAAAATTCAAGACTAAAGAAGGAAAAATCAGCAACTAAAATAAGAAGAAAATTGCATTAAATGAAAAAGGATAGATAATGAGACATTTACCAACACTAATGAGAAGCACTAAAGTTTATATTAAACACTTAAACACCAATCACCAACATTGATTACACATCATTCTTAGGTAGACACAAAGGGAGTCACCTTCCCAAGCACCAACCTTTCTTGCCAATTTGTCAACACAAGTGTAATTCATCGCTTAGCAGTAACCCTAATTTTGGATTCTTTACTAAACTAGACGAATAAAATTATAAAATAAAGAGTATTCTTTCAATATTCATCAAAGGTAAGGAAAATACAAGCTAAAGGGTCTATTTATATTTATTATAACCAAATAACAAAAATGCCCTTAATGAGGGCTTAGGAAAGGGAGCCTATGGAGTGTTATTTTGAAGTGTGAAAAGTCCATCATGCCCTTAGTGAGAAGTACCTCTTTAGTTTAAGGCCTCTACTTCTTTTTTCACTTGGACAAGTATTTGAAAAGGCTCCAAAAAGTTTTCAGTCACTTGCAAAAAACCAGAACTTGAACCTTCCACAATACCTTGTACTCTTTGTACTCTTCATGATTATGTCATCCTCTCCATATTGAAAGGAATTTGTCATCAAATTTACACCTTGCAAAACCAGAAAAGAGAAGAAAACAACTACACAATCGTCTTGGTGAGAGGGTTAGCATTAGTACCAATATTATATCATCACTCCAAGGTGGTTCACACTTAACATACATCCATGTATCCTTGGTATTGGTCATGAAAAGCTTGGCATATAGGATACAAATGAAGTGACTGACATCAACATCAAAAGGTAATAAGCATGAACTAAAACCATACCTCCCATATCTCAAAGGTATTTCGGGGTCAAAGAGAATTAGTAAGCAAGGGTCTAGGTCGAGGTTAGCAATTCCTCTTACTAGACAATTATGTTCACAACTTCTGAAAACAATCTCCCTTAAGAGAAAGTTATCATTCAATACTAAAGGGCTGTGGTCTGAAAATCCCCTCCTAGGAACAAGCACACCTTTATTCAGAAGTTTACCAAACACATAATCATCATGAACAAGACTAGTGGAACAATTTTTATCACTTAAGTTAAAGGGGTTAAGTTTCATATCATGATCAACATTACGAGAATAAGCAACAACTTGAAGGATTTAAATTTCACAATTCACATATTCAAGTAGTGGACTATACGTAGGATATCATTGATTATGGTACAAATTAAGAGAGCTATTAAGAGAAGAAGCATGCACACCTATGTCAAACAAACCCAAAACCAACACACTAGATGGTACATCACAATATTTCAAGCTCAAAGAAGTGTATGGAGTAGCCTTAAGAGTAAGTTGATCATTGTTCATAACTAATGAGTTACTAAGGAAGGGAAAATGAACATATTCTTCAACCTGACCCATAACTATTTCATAAGAAGTAATATAAAAACAATTCAAGGTCTAGAGAATGTAAGGGGTGGTAATGATACCTCAGTTTAGGCTAGGGCTGTCTACTCTTTTGGACTTTTCGGCCAAGGGTACCTTTAGGTCATTTTTGTTCAAAACTCATTGTCGATTATTCATTGATAACTTAGGATTTGAAAGTGCAAATAAGAAGAACCAATGATAGGCAAAGTGCTATCATTGGCCTTAGTGAGTAATAATGGACATTTATGGGCATGTCCTACAAACAAAGTTGCCTTCGCCTTTCCTTGCTCATAATCTGAGGCCTTCCTTTCCATTTCTCTCTTTTCTTTAAATTCTTCTTATACTTTTCCTTCCATTTTCTCTCCATCTTAAGGATTTAAAACATTCTCCTTGGACTTTAACTCTCCAACTTCCCCTTCTTAGATGGATTGATTTTTGTTTTGTTGAACTTGTGAAGGAAATATTAGATTTGGTTGATGATGGGTTTGGATTTGGAGTTGTGGCAAGGGGTTTTGTGGATGTTTTGGTGGACATAGTCTATCCAAACCCAAATTTATTCTAGTCATGTCTCCCTTTATGGTTTATATTCCCGTTTTTACCATCTTAATCTTATTTCTCAAGTCAAGGTTAAGAGCCTTAATTCGAGCAAAGATAGCTTTACCAATGTTATTCCAAATGGATTGGGATTAAGAAACATCGGGTTACATGGTCAAATGTACCTAATAAGAAGCAAAAAAAAAACAGCAAAGGAAAACCTACTAAACGAGCAAACAAGTTAGTTCAAAAGCCTCACCACGCTCTCATATGGATCTCACCTCACACTTGGTCTTACATGTGTTGAAAACTTGGCAATACTTTGCAAGTGAATTGAATGGTGAATAAGACTTTGTATAGAATCAATTTTTGTTTGATAAGACTCAAATAAAAGGATGCATAGACTAGAAACAAAAAGATACTACTAATTAAAATGAGAAAAGCACAGAAAAATCAAAAACACGAAATAAAATGGACTCTAATCTAATTACAAAACTAGTAGTTACTTACTAGATTACTAATGAGGGATATAATTTAACAAACAAGAAACTAGAATGCAAAAGGTGAAACTAAGAAATCTAGTTTAGAGATTAATTTGGTTGATCACTAGTGATGACGTGGTACAACGTGGTTGGTTGTCACTTTTTTCAAATTGTGAATTTCCCAAATCTTGTTTCAGCCATGTATGAACCTTTGGGGAAGAAGAGTTTCGGATTTGAGGGGATAATAAGGAAATTGAGAGACCTTTCAAGCTTCCAATTGAAATTGAAATGAAAAGGTCCTCCTCCTTGTACTTGCAAGTGTAATTGATTTGTTCTTTAGTCCCTCCTTTCTTTTGTATGACTTAGGAATATACTATGGAATATTCTTGTACAAACAACAAGCACACTCTCTTTCCTCCCTCTTTTTGGATCAAAAAAACACTTTGAATAATCTTCTTCACTAAGATATGAAGATGATGGATGAACAAGATGAATATTCAAGTGTTGACCAAGTTTGACCAAAAAGCAAATGAACCCTAATGTTAATTTTTCTTTTAAATCTAGGGTCTTTAGGACACAAAAAGCTCAACCAACTAAAAACCAGCCACAAAACTCATCCAAATCCCAAGGACAATTTTGGATCTAGCTCAAAAAGCTTCAAAACAGCATAGCCATGGTGGATCTTAGCTCAAACTCAACAAAACTTCACTCAAAAAGTAGATCTAGAATCCCTAGGTACTATAAAGAAAAGATCTAGTACAAGAAACTTCAAAGAAAAGGTAAAAACATGTAGATCTATGATTCTAAGTTCGGTTCTACAACAACACATGACAAGACACCATTTTTTGTGATTTTCTATGACTACATTGGCTTTGACCGGATTATACAACATATGTATATCATAATCCTTTATGAACTCTAACCACATTCTCTATCAAAGATTCAAATATTTATATGAGAACACATACTGCAAACTTTTGTGATATGTGTACACATCAACATGCACTCCATAAAGATAATATTTCTAAATTTTCAAGGCAAAAACAACAACTACAAACTCAAGAGTATAGGTTAGATAATTTGAGCTGTTTAGAGATATAGGCTTTGACCTTACCTGTTTACTACAATAAAAAAATAATACCAACTCTGGAAGTATCACAGTAAACTACAAACCCACTAGAACTATCTGGTGAAGTCAATAGTAGGTCTAAAATGAGGCGAGTCTTCAACTCCTAAAAACTTTTCTCGTAAGATTTTGACTACTGAAATTTGACTTTCTTTTGAGTCAATCAAGTCACGTGGGACGCAATAGAAGAAAAACCTAAAACAAACAATCTATAATAGATCGCCAAACCCAAGAAACTACAGATATCTAATAAAGAAATGGGTCTGGGCCAGTTTCTCATAGCTTCAATCTAGTAAGGGTCAACTCAAATGCCATCACTAGAAATAATATGGCCAATAAAGGCTACTTTTCTTACCCAAAACTCGCACTTACTGAACTTGGGAAACAACTAATGAGTTCTAAGGGTCTGTAATACAATTCTCAGATGGTCTGTATGATTTTTTTCACTATGGAAAAAGACAAGAATATCATCAATAAAGACTATGATAAATATGTCTAAGCACTTCTTGAACACCTTGTTCATCAAGTCCATGAAAGTTGTTGGGTCATTCGTTAATCCAAAAGGCATAACTAGGAATTCAAAGTAACCATACCAAGTTCTGAAAGCTATCTTCAGAATGTCACATTCTCTAACTCTGAGCTGATGATAACTGTATCTAAGTTATATCTTAGAGAAGTAACTAGAACCGCGAAGCTGGTCAAACAAGTAATCAATACTAGGTAGTGGATACTTAATCTTGATTGTGACTTTGTTTAACTAACGGTAATCAATGAACATTCTAATATAACCATATTTCTTACATATTAACAAGATTGGATCACCCTATGTGGAAGTACCGTGTCTGATGAATCCCTTATCTAAGAGATCTTTCAACTTTTCTTTTAATTCCCTAGGCTTTGTCGGGTGAATTAGAGATAGGTTGGGTACCTGGAAAAAGATCTATTATGAAGTCAATTTACCTTTTAGGAGGAACTCCAGGAAAGTATTCAGGGAATACATTTATACATAATGTTTTTACTAAAATAGACTCGAGATTTGGAAAATCAGATCTAGAGTTTTTGACTAGGAAAAGATGGCAAACACACCCCTTAGATATTATTTTTCTTTCCTTAAGAGACAAAATAATCTAAACCCTAAGCACAGAGTTACTACCCCTTCATTTAATGACTGGTTGATACAAGCTTAAAGTACTTATGGATTGCAAGGACTTCTTAAAGGACCAAGATTCGAAATTAACTAGTGTTGGAGCATTTTGAAGTCTTGTTCAAGAGAAGAAAAGGAGGAGAACTTAGTCACTCAAGAAGTACCTCAATTGAAGGGTAAGATGGACTTTGCACACTCCAATTTAACACTCAAGAGGCACCATCTTTAAGCACTCATTAAGGGCGTTCTAGTCTTTTGTTATGTGATAGTATAAATAGACATTTTAGCCTTTATTCTCATTATCTTGGATGGATATTGAAAGGATCTCCTTTAGTTTGTAACTTAGTCTTTTAGTTTTAGCTTGAAATCTGAAAATTGAGTGTTAAATAAATTTGGAAGGTTTTTAGCGCTTGTATTGAACATTTGGCTAAAAAGAAGGAGTTGAGGGAGTGTTTATTCCCTTGGTTCACCTAAAAGGGTAGTGTTATCTCTCATTGGTGTTGTGTGTCTTGGTGTTTGAGACACACCTTGGTTCTACTTATTGGTGGAGGTGTATGTCTCTCTAATATCTTTACTTTTTGCATCTCTTCTCCATCTCTTTTCTTCTAAGTGTGTTGTTTTTCCTTTTGTGTTCTTTCTTATTTTTGCAATCTGGTGTCCATTTTCGTGTGTTGATAGTATTTAGGCTATCATTTCGTATCAAGAGCCTAGCTAGGGTTGTTCCCACAACTCTAATCCTTGGTTTTAGTGTTCTTATTAAGAAAATCTAAACAAAAAAGAGTCAAAAATGTAAAAAACTCAAAAAAAAATGGTGTTGTCTTGTTGTTTGTAGTAGATCCATGTGATAGAGGTTAGATCTACTAATTTTTAGCTTTTTTTGATAATTTATAGTGTTAGATTCTTGTTCTCTAAGACTTAAAGTTTTTAGATCTAAGTTTGAAACCAGATTTGGTTGTGTTTGAGCTAGATCCACCATTGTTATGGTGTTTTGAAGCATTTGTGAAGTTGGTAATATGTGAACTTATGGTATTGTGGACATTGTTTCTGATTTTGTGTTATTTGAGCTTTCCTTGGCCCAAGGAACCTAGATCTAAGAGAAAAATTGAATGTAGGGTTCATTTGCCTTGTGGTCAAACTTGGATCAATTCTTGAATGTTGATGTTGTTGTTCTTCATCTTCATAGATTGTTGAAGAAGAATATTCAAGAATGTTGTTTGATCTTAAAAAGGGAGGAAATAGAGTGTAGTACTTTTTTAAGGAAATTTCCTAGCACCTCCCCTAGTCATCCAAAAGAAAGAAAACAACAAAAAGGAAGGAATAATCAAGTACAAAGAAAAGTACAATTGAAGTACAAGGGGGGACCAATTATTTTCAAATCCATTTGAAATTGAAAAAGGGCTCCAAACCCACCATTTCCCCCCAATTTCGTTCAAACACCTTTCTAGTTCAAGTTTGGCCGAGACAAGAAGATTGGGAAATTGAAAAAATTTTAAAGTGACGTCCAATAACAACCTCTGATGTCATCACTTTGGTGACCAACCAAATTGAGTTTAAATTTAGATTTCTCAATTTCTAATTGTTGTTTATAGTTTTAATTTTGTTATTTCTATCACTAATTAGCAACATTGTAAGTATCTACTAGGTTGGTAATTAGTCTAGAGTCATTTATTTTGTGTCTTCGGTTTTTGTGTGCCTTTTCTTATTTTTAATTCATAGTAGTTTGTTGGTTCAAGTCCATGCATCCTTTTATTTGAGTCTTATCAAGCAAAAATCAATTCCAAACCAATGCTTATTCACCTGCCAAGTATTTCCAAGTTTTCAACACTTTTGAGACTAAGTGTGAGGTAAGATTTGAGTGAGTATGGTGAGGCTTTTGAACTAACATGTTTGTTCATTTTGTAGGTTCTCCTTTTGATGTTTTTGGCTTTTGTTACGTACATTTGAGAAAGAATCTTAGGTTACCACATCTCAACCCATGGTTAATGATGTTTTGGAAGCCTTGATGGATCGGTTTGATGTACTATCCCGAGAATTGAAGGGTGGTTTAGACAATGTGCGAGGTGAGATTGTCTCCTTGAAGGGTGAGATGGACACCATTAGTGGGAGACTTGATTGTGTTGAAAGTATAAGGAACTCACGACCTTCTACTCCTAACGTCTTCTAGTGTTCAAGATAATAACTCATCCATGACTATTACCACCAAGAACCTACAACAAATTTTTTACCCTTTAAGAGATCCACAAAAATAGACCCTAAACCATGCCCAAACCTCCCCTATCCAAAAGCTACAAAGGCCACTACATTCCCAAATGAACCAAGTCCAACAAGAAGGACCTGTAACCCAAACTCTACCACAAAATCCGAACCTGCAAGTTCCATGTCCCTTTGACCAAAGACCAACTTCTCAACATAACGAAATACCTTCACAAAAATCTACTTACCAAATACCAAAGACCTTACCCTCCACCAAATCTAATGCCACAAGTTCAAGTACCAAATAATCAAAGACCAAACCCACCTCCCCAAAGATCCTAAATCCAAAACCGGCCCATCCAAATTGAAGATTAAGGCATAGGGGAGTAAAAAGGTTATGATGTTCACCATGATGACTATTGGTTTGATGATGAAATGAGGGAAAGACATGATCAAAGAGGGCATTATGGTAGATTCCGAGGGCAAGAGGCAAGGCATGGCCATGTTGATCATCAAAGAAACCGAGACATTGGTATAAACTCAATCAATGTTGGCATTCCAATATTCAAGGGTGAAAGTGACCCCAGTTTACTTAGCATAGGAATCTTCTTGTGAAAAGTTGTTTCAAGTAAATGACTTAATCGAGGAGAATAAAAGTTGTTATGTTGTTGCTCACTTTTAAGGATATGCCAAAACTTGGTGGGATTACACTAACAGATTTGGCAATGTGTTGATTGGTGGCCAACCACCCCATTGGGAGGATTTGAAGAGACTTATGAGAGAGAGGCATGTTTCGGAAAACTATATACATGAGCTTCTTGCCAAACTCTACAACTTAAGGAAAGGAAGCAAGAGTGTCATGATCTATTATGATAAGTTCCAACAACTTATCATGAAACTTGATCATATAGGTGAAGAAGTCCATCATGACATCATTCGATTTAAGGTGGGCTTGAGTAAAGACATATCTTATCGTATGAATCATCATAAGTTTGGAACCGTGGTTGAAGTCTTCCAAGCTACTATGAAAATTAAGAAAAAAAACAAGGAAAGATACAAACCAAAGGCTCCCTACACCTCTTTGAATTGGTCCAAAGAAAAGGGTATGGTCTCAGCATCAACATCTCCTCCTCAAGTCATGACAAAGGCTACCCAACACCATTCTCCAAAGATGTAAGGTAAACCAACTTCTACTTCTCATTCTAAGGGTTTACAATATTTCAAGTGTCAAGGGTGGGGTCATAGTGAAAGTGTGTATCCTAACCGATGTAATGTGATCCTAAAAGAGGGGAAGTTGTACTATCTTAGTCAAGAAGTTGAGTTGGAAACTGAGGAGAATGAAGAAAATTCTCTAGATGGAAAGTGTGTAGAACCAGAGACTCAAGGTGAGGGTAGTGAAGAAGAAGTGTTGCCTTGTGCAGTTGAATGTGATGTCCCTAGTTAAGTAGTAAGAAGAACTTTGTTTAGTAAGGTCTTGGATTATAAAAGAGTGAACCTCTTTCATACTACGTGCCTTATTAAAGGAAGTGTGAGTTCAATGATCATAGATAGTGGGATTTATGTTAACATAGTTAGTGTAAACTTTTTTGACCACTTAAAACTATACACAATCCCTCACCCAAATCCCTACAAGCTTTAATGGTTAAGAAAGTGTGGTGAATTCAAGGTCAAACAATAATATGTTATTATATTCAAAGTAGGGAATTATCAAGATGAAGTATTGTGTGATGTAATTCCTATGCAAGCATGTCACATATTGTTGGGAAGGCCTTGGAAATTTGATAAGCATACTTTACATGATGGAAGGTCTAATAGGTACACTTGTGCATGGTGGCTGAAATTTCACTCTTCTCTCTCATCCACCTAGTGTGAATGAAATCCAAGAGAAAACAAGAAGTTGGGTGAGAAAATAAGGAAGGAAAGAGAATGGGAGATCTCATATTGTGATGTTGGGAGGGGAATAGAAAATTTGATTATGGGACTTGCCCACAAATGTACCTTGTCACTCCCTAACCCAAAATATAGCATTTTCCCTAGCTTTGATCTTTCTTATTTGCAGGTTAAAGCTCATAAGTTTTCAAAAAAGTATCAACAAGGGGTTTCACATGAAAATGACCTCAAGACACCCTTGGCCGAGAGCTTAAAAAAGTGGACTATCCTAGAGCAAACCGAGGTGATGTTGCTACACCTTACATTACCTTGAGCTTAAATTATTTCCATGTGATTCCTTGTAAAGTGGTTTCGGGTTCTTTTGATATAGATGTTCATATTTCTTCCCTTGTTAGTTCTCCTGATGTGTTTAATTAACCATGTGATCCTAAGGTTAGCTCACTGCTTGAACATGAGAAGAGTGAGATTAAGAACAAGTCATGATGTTTATATTAATTATGTTGATATTGAACATGGTCCTTTGAAATCTGAAAATTGAGTGTTTAATGCATTTGGAAGGTTTTTCACCTGTATTGAACATTTGGCATGAAAGGAGGAGTTGAGGTAGTGTGAATTCCCTTGGTTCACCTAAGAGGGTGGTGTTATCTCTTCTTAGTGTTGTGTGTCTTGGTCTTTGATATAGACCTTGGTGCTATTCAATTGTAGGGGTGTATGTCTCTCTACCATCTTTACTTTTTACATCTCTTCTTCATCTCTTTTCTACTAAGTGTGTTGTTTTTACTTTGTGTGCTTGCTGATTTTGGTTATCTAGTGTCCATTTTCATGTGTTGATAGTCTTTAGGCTATCAATGGCTCATTGGTAAACTGAAATTGAACGACTCTATTTCTGTAGTCAGTTGAGACATAATATGCATGGAGCCACTGTATGCTGAGAATGACACCAAAATCGGTCATCTCTAACTCTACAAGATCTACTGAGATGATTTGCTGAGATACTATAGCCGAGCAATTTATGTATACCCAGATGGATATAATATATTTACCCACTTGAGTAGACACTGAGAAAGATTCAGCTAAACATTTGGGACTGACACCAAAATTGACTGTTATATAGGGAGTTACAAAAGAAAGTAAAGCTCTAGGGTCTGATAAAGCATAAACATGAAAAGGAAAGACCTATAACGTATCCCTAACTACATCAGAACTTTCTTGATCATGGTGGGTATGAAGTGCATATAACCTATTTTGGCATGGCCAACTGGTTGCACTAGAGGTGGCACCCCATTGAGTCGGGCGACCTACTTGAGCTGATAACAGAGTGGACTGGCTATGTTGGAGATCCTATCCCGTCTGAGAAACTACGTAAAACTCTCTGAGACTGTTTCCTGGTCTTCCACATCCAAAACAAACACCACTACCACATTACTACCAACATTACACATGCCCTGATGATTTCTAACATATTTTCACAAACCAGATTAGTGTTACCACTGTTCACACTACCCCGGGACTTAGAGCCTGGCACCCTATCCCGACTGTCTTCTTTGAACTTAGGCACTGATAAACTAGCTAAATATGGAGCTAGGGCTGAAAATTTTTGGTGGAACTGAGAATGGTTACCACCTTCTGACCTTGTATAAGAAAAGTTAAAACTACCTGTTCTTGCGATCTTATTCTCTCTCTTTCTTCTTAACCTTCTCCTCCCCAACCTGCTGAGTATGAACAATATATCTAGAAAATTCCATATCATTAATAAACATGGCAGTCCTACACTTCTTCACTACACTATAAGCTACACAATATACAAACTTACTTATTCTAAACCTATTGCTAGCCACCAAATTAGGGGTATACCTCTCCAACTAAGTGAACTTAAGAGAGTACTCCTTCACAATCATATTACATTGCTTTAAATTGATGAACTCCAAAACCTTAGCTTCCCTTAAATCTAATGGAAATAACCTATCTAAGAAAGCCATGGAATACTCCTCCCACACAATAGTCCCTACTTCAACACCACAGTCGTCCTTCTACTACTTAAACTAGGTGTGGGCTACATCCTACAACTGATATGCAGCCAATTATGCACTCTTAATTTAGGTGACACCCATGAAATGTCACTTTCTAAACCATATCAAGAATTCCTGTGGATCCTCCTAAAACTTGGATCAAAATACCAAAGGGGGATTCATTCGGGTAAAATCCTGAATCTTAGCTGCAGTTGTATTTGCAATTGGATTGGCTAGGAAAATAGCTCATCAATTGTTTTAATAAGCTACTGAATGGTCTAAGATAGTAAAATCATCTCTGAACTCAGCGTGAGAAGCATATTCATTCAAGGGATCTTCCTGAACAGGTAGAGGTATGGGATGGTCCCTATTTTTTCCTTTCATTATTTATTCTAGGAGGTATATTCTATAAATATAATGAAGGATGAGTTAGAAAGAGATTCGAAACATATCTCATCCTCATTCGCATAAAATGAATACTAAAAAGTGGTAAACTTTTGCTAAAATGTCTCGTAGCCTCTTTTCCATAAGTGTGGCGTGCTTCACACCTATGCACAAGACCCTACTCAATATGTCTTTCAAACTCTCTAGGATACTTAAAACCTTAGGCTCTAATACCAAGTTTTTTCATGATTCGAGGCAACCCCCTAGTCGCAACTATGGTGCTTACAATTATAATTGGCCACAAGCTAACCCATGAGCTGTTACCTACTATGAGCACTGAATAAAATAACAATAGTACATGTGATGTACTATCTAAGAGGGATGTACCAACTGACTGGAAATATGAAACCACTAAAATAATTTAAATAATCAATCCTATCCTCGATGGATTAGGACTCACCACTACTATTGCTGGGAATGATGTACTATCTAAGAGCGATCAGGAAACTGAACCTCTGAACCTATGAATTAAACACCATATAGCAAACAAGAGTACATGGTTAGTACTTTGAATATACTAGTATATGAGATGAGGTCGGGCTAAAATGCATGGGGTACTATACATATGATATAAGGACTAACTGAATATCACAAAATAACTTAGCATGAATGCATGAAAACTATAATATCTAAGAATGCAAGACCAAGTATATGTACATATTTCTAAAATAGTCTGTAATTTAAAAGACTAAAATTTGTAAAACTAAATAACTATAAAGATTTATGTTTTGGTCAAGGAAACCTGAATTGAATCTACATTGATTACTTTACTGAGACTATGAGAGGTATCATGTTATCGACATGCTCTAATCTGAGCTAATTGGGGTATAACCTGTAACCCTAGTTGGAAGGGTGTCAGTACTGTTCCATGGGTACTAACGCAGACTCTGTAATCCAATAATATGAAGTCCCAAATTACTAGGGAATCAGTCCAAAACTGGCGGGTGACACCTAAGAGAGTGTCATTCCTAAACTGGTGGGTGACATCTTATAATCCTATGCTGGATACATAGTTCTTGAACTTAGAGACTGCTACGAAGGACCTAATCCTAATAGGCGGGTGAGCCCTCATCCCTAGTTTCTCTTGGTGGTAAATCCTACTCCCAAGTAAATTGACACTGGTACTGAACTGAACTAAGTTTAACTGAATATTATTTCTGATAATGCTCATTCTAATCATAATAACTAAGCAAATAAAAGTATTCATGGTTTTACTATATCATACTTGAAAATTTAAAAATCATGTCAAACATGTAGGCATCAAGTATTCATAACCCACCAACACTGAATATTCCTTACAACGTGATATTTAAACTTAAGATGTAGCATTGAATAATGGTTCAACATAAAATATGGTATTTTATAAAACATGTGGAAAGCATGGACTTGTACATAGGATTATTTTAAACATGAGAATTCAACAACATGAAATTTACTTGGCTAAGACATGGGATAATGAAATTGATATCATGAGGAATTCAAATCTTGCATGGGATCATACTTGATCTAAATAGCATTTAAATTACCATAGAAACATGAATTAAACCCATCGTAAGTAATATAAATACAATAATGATAGAAATATCCATTCTTTAATTGAAAAGAGGGTTATTGAGCTCCATGGGTTAAAAGGACCAATGAATGAACACCCTACATACCTTGAACTTTTAACTTGAAAGAGAAAAATCGATCTTGATTCTTTCTTGAAGGTTCTTGAACTTGGGAAACTTGAATTCTTGATTTTTTTTTGGGAAAAGGGAATTGACTTTGTGTTCTTAGGAAAAGGGAATGGCTTTCTTGGGAAGAAAATTTCATAAAAAGGTCAATGTTATGCCCTAACTGATGCCCAAGTCGTGTTATGAACTATTGGGTTGAGAGGAAAAGACCAAATTGCCCCTTTGACATTTAAATTTGTAACTAGATACAACAACTTCACCGCGATATAGAGTAATCATGTTCATTGAATTCCCGCACCACGGTTCGGTGAACATGAGTTCGGGACTATTGTCATACCGCGGCCTTATCGCAGTGACCCTCTAGTTCTGTGATTCAAACATAACCTAAACCCCATTCAAAAAATCTAAAACTTCTCTGGGACATGCTCCTTACATCTCTGAACTTGTATTAACTAAAAAACCAATATCGTATGGTTGGGAAGACCAAGTTAAAAATCCCTCAAGTTTAGAATCCTTATAAATAACTAAGTCCCCAATATCTAGTGAAATTTTTCAGGCCTTAAGCCCCTTATACATGCAACTAAAAACTGAACTATGCTAAGAATAGTATGGGGTATTACAAGGTATTAGGTGGATTTGCTTGACACATCCATGAGGTATCCTTAAGGATCCATGGGTGATAATCTTGATGTTTGGTTGAAAAACTAGCGTCAAGAACCCCTAACCTAGGCTATCCATGTAGTCGTTAACTAGAATTTGTATTTTATTATCATGAACCCATGCATTATTTTCCCATAAGAAGACATATTCCCAAGACATGTCTCATAATTAAATCTTATCCACATTTGTTGCCTTTAATTGTTAGTTTGAGTAGATTTGGTAAAACAACTTTCCCAAACCAGCCCCCATTTTAATTTATGTATTTAATTTTGTTTACATTATGGGTATCTCTTTAGTATCTATTAAAACATAGTATTTGAAGAATAATTCCACTCTTTGAGGATTCAACCCCATCTCACGTTAGGTAAATATACTTGATAATGATCGTCTTGCCTATAATTCATAGAGTGAGTTGAGTATGATTAGAATACCACCACAATCAATACTCACCATCTTATTTTGACCAGCGAGGACCTCATATAGATATTTACACAATTGCACATCTTTAATTGAGTATCCTTTATGCGCTTTGCTAAAAAGAATTTAGCTTAAACTCAATCCAATAATACTCTGGGATTTCTAATGCAAAAACTAGCACTATTGTCTTCAAGACTCTGCATATATTTTGCCAATTGTCTTTTTCTTGGGGCTATATGCACCAAATTGCCCATAGATTTCCTACTCAAAGCATCATCTACAGCATTAGCTTTTCTAGGATGAGAGAAGATAGCAAAATCATAACTATTTAGTAGTTCCATCCACTGATGTTGTAAAAGATTTAGATATATCTAATGAAAGATGTATTAAGAGCAATCATAAATCTCACACATTTCACCATATAAGTAACGCTTCTAAATTTAAGAGCAAATACCACAACGACCATCTCCAAATTATTCTTAGAATAATTGAGCTCATGCTTCTTCAACTGTATCAAAACATAACAAATAACATAATCATGTTTCATGGGAACACATCCTAATCCAACCTTCAAATCATCACAAAATACCTTGAATCTGCCAAAACCCGATGGTAAGGCTAATACTGGTGTAGTGGTCAAACATGTTTTGAGTTTTTAAAAGCTCTAATCATATTATTTCTTTCACCAGAAATCACATTTTTTTATGTTAACTTGGTCATTGGGGCTACTATTTTAGAGGATTGATATTTTACAGAAATCCCGCACAAAAAACATATAGTAATTTGCCAACCCTATAAACTTGCAAATATCTGTAGGTGAAGTAGGTCTAGACCATTTTTGTATTTATTTTATGTTTTTGTAATCCACTATCATTCCATCTTTGGAGACAACATGCCCAAAAAATATTACTAAAACTAGAAAAAATCACACTTTGAGAACTAAGCATAGAGCTTATGTTCTTGCAATGTCTTTAATACAGTTATGAGATGATTCTTATGTTCTTCCTCGCTACAAGAATACATCAAAATGTCATCAGTAAATACAATAACAAATTTATCCAAAAATGACCTAAACACCCTATTCATTAAGTCGATGAATGCAGTTGGAGCACTAGCTAACCCAAAAGTCATCACAAGGAACTCATAAAACCCATATCAAGTTCTGAATACTATCTTCGATATATCTTCCTCTCTAATTCTAAGATGTGATAACCAGACAAAAGATAAATCATCAAAAAATGGAAAGCTCCATGTAACTGATCAAATAGGTCCTCTATATAAGGTATACATACTTATTATGTATCGTTACCTTATTTAGTTGCCTATAGTCAATACCTATCCTTCTTATTTATGATGTATCCTTCTTCTTTATTACCCATCCTAATTCTTTGCGAAATATACTGGTGCACCCCAAACTGTAACACTAGGTCTGATGAACTCTTATTTAACAGGTCCTACAACTATTATTTTAGCTCCTTTAACTCTGTTGGTGCCATATGATCTAAGGGGTATAAATATTGGCATGGTGCCAATGACAAATTAATACCAAGCTCTATATTTTATACTACAAATAATACTAGTAATTTATTAATAAAAATATCAAAAAATTCATTCATAATAGGTAGATTCTCCAAATTACTCTTCCCTCTCTAGCATCACTTATCATGGTTAAAGAAACACATGCAACTATAATGAACCTTCTAATCATTTTCAACATTTTCACTTATCTTTACCATTTGAGCCTGTCTATATCTGATCAAAGTCATTTATGACTTACTGGGACTGATGATTTATTTACCGGCAGTTCGTTTGGGTTTTACAGCTAATTCCCTATTTAGAAGTCTTTTGTGGTTCCAAATGGCCTCCAGGTGAAAACTTTAGTGAAACAATCTTGAATGAAAATTTTGACTGTGCCAGAAGATCCAAAATATCAATTTTAGGCTAATTATACCTTTGGTTCAGTCCTAATGCATCGAAGCTTATTTTGACCTATCGATCAAAAAGTAGGAAATTTGAAAGTTTAGGTGTGGGTCTCATATTTGGTGAAAACAACCTCAGATTGAAATTCGAACTTTGCCAATGCATCGAGAGGATTGAATTTAGTGCGGTTATGCAGTTTATATTCTAAAATTGGATTCTAAATAAATCTCGAGGCATTGTTCAAAACATGGAAAATTTCAAAGTTATGCTGGTTCTAGTGCGAGGATGATTACGATAAGGAGGATGGCCTTTGTGACATGATGATTACGACAAGGACATGATGATCATGAAATCACGATAGTGGCCTTCATCTAATCAATCATGGCATCTCTTCACTTGGGGGTATATTTATAGATCCTATGGCCACGAATTGGGTCATTTTTTCTTCACCCTTGAGAGCTTAAAACCCTAAATGGGTATAATAACTCAAAATTGATCTTAGTGGGTGACTTGGGACCTTGTTTATCATATATTATTGCAAAAATCTTTGAATTTAAGGTAAGAATCTTTTGAATTCATGGTTGAAATTCATAGTTTGGACCATAAACCCAAAATTCATATAGAGCTTGATTTTAGCCCAAATTTAGCTTGTTTTGCACCTATTTCTTAGGGGTTGTGATTCCTTGTTCATGTATGAACATTGAATTCACATTAGAAATATGTTTTCCGCACGTGGTACCATCTTAGGGATTTTGGTGTCGTTATTAGACCTAAAGCACAATGGTGTAATATGGGAATTAGTAGACTCATATTGATATATAGGTGATGATTTTGATAGTATGATGGAATTTTAGGATTGTGAAGTGAAGATGGACGTTGGTAAATGAGGTGAGGTTTTATAATTTGGCTCTGTGGTAGGTTTTTGACTACTCTTCTTCATAGATAATGTGGGATATATATTGTGTGTCAATATGAATGTTAAACTAATTATGGATAGAATGACTTAATATTGACTATTGAATTTTTTATTAGATGGAAGTTTAACACGTAAGTTGAATTTCTTAATACCTTTTCAAACCTGATTGCCTTCTCCCTAAATTGAACTAATTTGTAGCATGGATATTATATAATGATAGGGTTGGAATATGGTTGAAATTTTTGAACCATGGTTAGTATGATTAATCTTAATCGGGCTATTATAGTGACCTTGAAATTGTAATTTGGGTAGAATTGGCATAAATACCCTAGTTTATAGATGAATTTCCTATCTTAGGATTTGTTATGGATTCCTTGATATCTAGAAGTTGAACTAGATACCTTAGGCTAGTTGGGTCATAGTTTACCTAAATATGAAAATTGAGTATTAGAAGTAGAGTATCCCAACCCACTTAGGCCAAGATTTGTGTTAGCCATGTTGATTTAGTTACGAATGTTAGACATAGTCGAGACTAGTAAACCTTAGTATAAGGTTACTTAGTGATTATGTTCCCTAGATTATGACTGATGAGTTATAGCGATGTTAATCCTTATAGAAATAATATTGGGCCTTTAGATATGCTATTCCTCTTAGATGTTATTTTAGGCCTTTAGAGATGTTGTTTCCTCATAGACATGATGTTCGGTACTTAGAGACGTTTTTCCTTTTTCATATATTATCTGGACCCTCATAAATGTTATTTCTTCTCAAATGTGATTATTGATCCTATAGAGATGATCTCTCTCGTAGATATGATAAATGGCCTTTAGTAGTGATACTACTTATAGTCATGATATACAACCTATAGATATGAGATGTCTTATAGATTTAAAATGCCTTATAATTATGAGTAATATTTTGTCAATATATTATGCCTCCTAGATGTGAGATAATTGTAATATCCTACGACTTATAAATATGATTATCAGTATGAGTTTTGAATACGTATATGGGCCTAAGGCTATGATTACGATGTTGTGATTATCTCAGACATATTACTGGGCCAAGGGTCATGTTATGATATTGGTTAGATATCCATGAAGTATTTATCCTTGTAAATGATATGGTTATAGATATGGGTACACACATATATTTGTGTTACTTATTATTTCATTGACTGAATACTAGCGATGGTATGCATAGATACAATACATTCATGATTATTATATCTGTATTCATATGATCCTAGCTAAAATATGACCTCATCACTATTTTTCCTAAATAAAGGTTAAAAACCCACTTTACACCTTTATAGTGAGTTTCTTTGCTATAATACTTGCTAACTAAATGGAATATTCATACATATAAAGAGGTTAAAAATATTATTTTAAAGATAGAATGAGGTAGATTTTGGTCCATGATTTGACACTATTACTTACCCTGATCGTGAGATATTGTTACCTTTTTTACACTTTTATAAAGATTTAGTCCCAAAGATTATTTCGAGCAATAGACTTACAGATTTTACACTCTCTTTAGCGACGTTTGAGCCAGTGCACCTATAATATGTCAATACATATATGTGTATTGATGTTTATGATAATACTGATACCCGGTAAGGCTAGAGGATATTATTGTGATAATATGTTGATACTCAATTTTAGTTTCAAGGATACTATTATGATGATATATTGATACCTGATTCAAGTCTACAGAATAGTATTATGATAATATATTGATACTTGGTTTTAGTCTGGAGGATACTGATGTGATAGTATATTGATACCTATTTTGAGTGCGGAGGATATTGTTATGATGATACTATTGTGATGCACATTGCCTACCACCAGTATGTGCCTATGTTTATCAGTTGGTATGGGATGGTTGCATAGATCTAGGTGATAAATATATGTCTTGTTGTTATATATCAATTGAACCTTTTAAGTCTAGGGTGGAGGGGTACGCACATGCTCGGCTAGGTATTTGGTTGTCCGGATTTGCAGGTTATTCGCAATATTATTGATATTTTTATTATCATTGTTATGATCATTATTAAAGGTAGATTATAATAGATTGTTCATTGATCTAGTTATAATATTTGAGGTATATTTTCAGCCTCTTCTATCTTATGATTGTATCATTATGCATGATTATTTCATGTCTACCCATAAGGATTAGAAACCTTGAGTATGATAGAATTGAATTGTGATAGGATTATAATGAGGTCTTAGAATGAGGATACGATGATCTGGGTTATGCTTTGAGGAGACCTGATATATATATATAGCTATATATAGCTATGGTACTACCATATCTCCCTTTCTTTATTTATTCATATAGTATATTAGTTTTTTGGGCTTGTATATTATTATATATTCTTCTTTCCCTTTTTATTCGAACATTGTCCATGGATATATAATATAATGTTGAGATTCTGAAGTATGGATAGAATAAGATAGTGCACCCTTCTGTCTTACTTAGCCTTATTGTGTTGGTCTCTTAGACATATATATGATAGTTATCCTTTATTATCTCATTGGCATGTTATATGATTTCTGGAATCTTCTGTGAAGTTTTTATTCTATTTATTTGTTTTATATATCTATTTTATAGTTGGATCTCAGTCGGCAGTTGCCCATAAAGTACCATTGGTTTGCTACTCATACTACACTTCTGCAGCCTGCAAATCATAGTATGGATTATTGCCGCAGATGTGTACATTGTGCAGAGCATCCATGGTTTAGAGACTTAGAGTGAGCTCCTAACATTTGAAGTATTGCTTATCTCTCTCTTATGTATTATACTAGTTCCTATATTCTATTTAGAGATAAGTTATATTAATGTAATTCCTTTTATATTTCACCTTTATACTCTTATTATAATAGAAGCTCTTGTACTAATATTATAAGGTGTTGGGACTTCAATACATATTGAGCTTTATTTCATTTATTTTGTATTCTTTTGCGTATATTATTGTGTAATTTGTTACTAGCCATTCTAGACTATAGGTGTTTCTTGCCTACTGGCATGTTATGGTAGCTATCATATTGACTTGAGAAGTTGAGTCATGGAAAATTCATATTAGATATAGGTTGCATCGATGCATTAGTATCCTTCGAGTCTAGGGGTCTAGTCTTTGATATTTATGGATTTCTACTGTATCCTTCGCGTCCTCCTCAGGTAGACGTGAAGAATGCAAAGTTTCATTATTCGATTCATATGATTTCTTAATTTTTGTCTTCTTAGGTTGAGCATGGTGCATCTGGTATTTATCTTCTAAGGCTAAAAGGGTTGGCTAGTTTATAAAGTTAAGTCCAACAACCTTTACTGGTGTTAAGGTGGTAAAGGATCCTCTAGGTTTTCAGGATGAGATGGAAAAGATATTCAGTATTATGCATGCCACAAATGTGGAAGGGATGGAGTTTGTATCTTATCAACTCAAATATATAGCGTACCAATGGTACGAGGAATAGGATCAGGTAAAGGGTAATGTTGATGATTCATCTTTATGGTAGGCCTTCTCTAATGCCTTTATGGACCGCTTCTTTCCTCAGGAGTTGAGCAAGTAAAAGTGGAGGAATTTGTTAATCTGAAATAAGGAAAGTTGTCGGTCAAGGAGTATGCCTTGAAATTTCACTAACTATCTAGGGATGATCCAAAAATGGTGTCTGATATGAGGGCAATGATAAGAAATTTAGCTTCAGGACTGTCTGATGAGATGATCCTTAAAAGCAAGACTACATTGAAGATCAAAGATATAAATATCTCTTGGTTGGTTGTTCATATGCAATAAGCGAAGGAGAAAAAGAGAAAAAATCTAAGGAGAGGGAAAGGTCGGGTAAGAGATGTAGGTTCTCTAAGAAGGGTAGTAAACAAGAAGGTGCTTGAGATAGTGGTAAGTGACCAAAGAAAAAGTGGGGGAGTTCTGGTTCTTTCTTTAAGGCTAGTGCTCCTTACCAAAGCAGTCGAGTGATAGGCATCAATTGGGTGACGACAACTTCAGGGAACAGGGTGCCTAATATAAGGCTAGCTTAAGGGCATAGGGTGCCCATATGCTTAGAATTTTACTGGTTATTAAGGTTGCTTCAGAAGCAAATAAGGTTTTAGTTGCCTCTTCATTTGATCCTACCCTAAATGGTGCTTCTTTTGCATCTATTTCTGCTTTTAGTACCGGCATAGGCCAGAATAGGTTATATGCTGTTGCTACAGGATAAGTCTAAAGCATCGCTTGAGGTCGTGACTGGTGCATTACAACTCTTTTCTCGTGACATGTATTGTTTTCTTTATCTGGGATACACACTTTCTTATGTGACCCCATTTGTGGCTGTGTATTTTTATGTTGATCCTGAGGTTATGTCGGATCCCTTTTTTGCTTTTACCCAAATAGGTGTCTCTATGGTTGATAAAAGAGACAATAGGGGGTATGTGGTATTGATGTGTGAGCAATTGCTAACACATTTAAGGCCTTTAGCTGAGAATAATTGCAAAGTCTTAAGCAACTTTTGTCGTTTTTGATTTATTTATCTTTGATTTTATAGTTTAAGCTGATGAGATAGAGAACCAACAAGAATGGAAGCAAAGAAGTTGAAATCTGGAGATATCTGAAGAGAAGTGTGGCTAACAACATCTGTGATAAGTCATTATCCCTATGATAGGCTATCACAGTTGTCGTTAGACTTAACCAGTGATTTGGTATGAGTTTTAGACTATGACGACATCTGTTGATAGGACGTCAAAAGTGTGATACGCCATCATAAATATCGTCATCCTTAACCAGACTATTGGAGTGAGTTAAAGCATGTGATGATATTTGGTGATAAGGCATCAGAGTTGTGATAAGGTATCAGGATCCACGTTAGCCTTAGGTAGAAACTATCAAAATAGAAGAGGAGTTGACGATATCCATGATACGTCGTCGGGCTCCTGATACGTCGTCACCTACATCATCAGCCTTAGGCGGAGCTTGTCAACATTGAAGGTAATCTGACGCCATTCCAAATAAGGCATAATACCCTTGATAAAGCATCACCTAATGGCATCACCTATCTAAGAAATTTACTTAATTTGTTATTTTATTTCCTTAATCAGACTCAAGTATAAATAGCAGCTTTTAGGGTTTTCTAATTATCATTGACATATCATGCAATATACTTTGTGCACGATTTTTCTCTCGTTCGAGTTCTAATGCGCTCTAGAACATTATTGCAGAGAGAAGATTATCGCCAATATTTTGGGAGTTTTGTATTAAGATTCAGTTCAAGTTACACTTTTTGATTTTCATCATCGTTGTAGGTTAATCTGCCCAACTATGAATTCAACTTTTGTACTAGTTTATTGCATCATGAGTGGCTAAACTCCATTAACCTAAATTATAGGATCTAGGGTTAGAACTTGATAAGGTGCTAAATATTCAAGATTAAACAGGTGGTAGGATTTCTTGATAATTCTGAAGTTTTAATTAACGTCTATTGGTTGCAAATAGTAGACACACCTACTTTGATTTGCTTGAGAAAGAAATCAAATATAGTAGGAAGTGAATTATTAACAGGGACTCGGAAATACTTTGTTTCATAATCAGCGTTGTAACAAGGTTGGTTAACCTGAGGTAAAATCTAGGCAATGAATAGAAATTTCCTAAGTCCGAGAGGATCAGGAAATTAAGCGCTTAAGTAGGTCGAGAGACATTTTAGCATAACATCGATAAAGATAGCTTGTTATCCTACCCACCATGAGAATCTTGAATCACCTTTAGTATCTGTATTGTACCGTCAGCCCTAGTGAACATAATTTTGGTTATTTCATAAACTCTTGAATACAATCATCGAAATTAAAGTGACAAACAGTTATTCTTTAAATTTAAACCCCCCATTTCAGGAAACATCAAACTATTAGTTAATTAAATCGCAAACAACTTGGGTTCACACCTTATTGCCTGTGGAATTCGACCCTAACCTAGTTGGTTTTTATATTGACAACGATCTCTTACACCCATTCAAGAGTGTAATTTGAGTGTTATCAAAAATGGCGCCATTGCCTAGGAATACAGTTGTAAATTGAAAGCTTGTGTGCGCTAATTGACTGTTAGTTAAGTTTACTAGATTTACATTTTTTTGTTGTTTTTGTTTATTTATAGGATTTTATAGTGTATGTGAAGCACTAGAAGTTCTGGAGAAACATTATTATTACTAAATCCGGAACCGCAACGAATAGGAAGTATGGCAGAACAACAAGAGGCTGACAGACTGGCAGCCTTAGCTAGAGCTTAGGTGAATGTGCAAAATGTTGGGAAATATGCACGATATCCAAACCCTAGGAACCCAAGGCGTGCAAGGCAGATAGCTACACAAGTGCCATGTAATGTTAACCAAAACCGTCCATTCCAAAGAAGACATGAGTAACAGCCGATCCAGTATGATCTGAATGATGATGATAGTGGCATGGATGGGGAAGGTGCAAAGGGTGGAATCATTCCTCCACTGTTTGAACCTGGAGCCAAATTTAACATTATGAGAACTATGATCCAACTCCTTAATCTGAAGGGTTTGTTTGGAGGCCTTCCTAGGGATGACCCAAACCTACATCTGGTGAATTTTGTCACCATTTTCAAATCTTTTGATAACCCATAAGTGGGGAAAAATGCTATGCGGCTGAGGTTGTTCCCGTTGTCTCTTTCTGGGGGAGGCAACATAGTGGCTGAATGAGCTTATATGCCTGATTCTATCACCCATTGGAGGGAATTGAAATAAACATTCCTAGAACGGTTTTTGCACCCTCCCGGAGGGTACAATTGAGAGACGAACTCAGCAACTTTATATAGCTCCATACCAAAGCTTTGCATGAGACATGGGTAAGGTTTAATAAAAAGCTGACACAGTTTCTGAACCAAAATAGGATAGACCTACACTTAATGGAGACTTTGTACAGGTCTCTCAACTCTATAACAAAGTCGATTATTGATAATATTGTTGGTGGTTCTTTGTTGATCTATCTTTTCATGATGCCTTAAATATGCTGATAGGATGACCAAATAGAGTCGGTCTTGGCATACCAGGGAGTCTGTGGTAGCAAGCCACACTTTTTCTGTTGGTATGTCTACTGAATAGCGCAGAAAAAATGAGGAGCGAGACCAAGACATGGCCCACCTAAAGACACAGATCAAGTTGCTGGCCAAGTACTTGCTGTCAGGAAAGACTAAAAAGGTCAAAGCTGTGAAATATCAGTGCACTATGGCTACTAATGTAGATTAGGAGGAAAACTATATGAGCAATCAGGGGGGTTTCTGAGGCAGTAGCCAAGGCAATCAAGGTCAGAACTTTTATGACAAGCCTGATTATAAAAATAAGGAGCAAGGAAACTGGAGAAGCAATAATGATAGGAGTGGTTTATATGTTCCTCCTGCAAGTTGGGATATTGCACCAACTAGCTCTGGCAAGATGTCCATGGAGGACATGATGGAAAAATTATTGAAGGGATTTAAGGCTACCATCTTGGGGGTAACTACTATGAAGAGTGAATTCTCTATCCTAAGTCAGTTGGTTATTTTACGCTCTACTTCTATCAAGAAGTTGGAGCAGCAGATGAGTTAAATTTCTACAATACTGAACCAGAGAAAAAGTGGTACTTTACCTAGTGATACAGTTCAGAATCCGAAGAATGATGGCTCATGTATGGCGATTACCACTAGGAATGGAAAGATGTTACTTGGACCATCTATGGACAAATTTGTAAATGGTGACGTAGTTGTCGATGAATCCAAAGAAAGCAATCTATTGGAGTCTGAGTAGCTAGATAGTTCTGTTGATACTTCAGATAAGGAAAAAGAGAAGGAAGGAGATGTAGTGTAGAAAACTATCCCAAGACCACCACCTCTTTTTCCTCAATGATTGAAGAAGAAGGCTGATGATGCAAAATTTAGAAAATTCATGGCAATACTCATGAAATTGACGATAAATGTGCCTTTGGTTGAAACACTTGACGAAATCCCAGGATATGTGAAATTCATGAAGGACTTTGTGACTAAGAAAAGAGCTGTGAACTGAAAATTAAAGAAAAATCTCTACCATTGTAGTTCTATTTCTACAAGGACCTTGGTGCAAAAGAAGCAAGACCCAGGCATATTTACTATTCCCTGTACAATTGGGACTATGGAATTTTCCAAGGCATTATGTTATCTGGGAGTAAGAGTTAATTTGATGCCACTGACTGTTTATAGAAATATGGGTTTGGAAAATCCCATACCCACCAACATGGGACTTGTGATGGTGGATAGGTCAGTAAAGAAACCTATTGGGATTCTGTATGATGTGTTGGTGAAGGTTTCTAACTTTATATTCCCTATAGAATTTGTCATTTTGGATTGCGAGCTGGAATTTTAGGTGTCCATAATCTTAGATCGACCTTTCCTCTCAAGGAAAAGTATGTTGATTGATTTGAGAGTGAATGAGCTCTTATTCAGGATAAATAATAATGTGGTACAGTTTGATATGGGCAAATCAATGAAGCAGTATGAAGAAATGAAATTGTTATCAGTAGTTGATGTGTATTATGAAGAGGAACAGGATGTGTCCATAGCTAAGCAACTTATTATCGAACCTTTGCTGTCACGATGAATTGTGATAGTGAAGGCATCAGAGAGTACAAAAAGATAGTTTGTACCTTGAAAGGAATGGGTTTATATCATTATGCTCCTAAAAATCTAGACCTTGATCGGGTTAATCGACCAACACCACCTGCTAAGCTATCTATTGAGGAGCCTCCGGTGTTGGAATTGAAAAAACTGCTTAGACACTTATGGTAAGTGTTTCTGGGCAGCGAGAACACACTAAGTATTATTATTGCAGCATATTTGGGTGAACAACAGTTTAATGCACATATTTTAGTAGTTTAGAGGCATAAGAAAGCTATAGGGTGGACAATCACTGACATTATTGGAATTCCCCGGGGCATCTGCACGCATAAAATTCAACTTGAGCAAGATTGTATTCCAACCATAAAGCATCAGCACCGTCTTAACCCACTATTACAATAGGTAGTTAAGAAGGAGATTATTAAGTGGTTGGATGTAGGAGTGGTTTACCCTATTTCTGACAGCAAGTAAGTGAGCCCAGTTTAATGATTGCCAAAAAAGGAGGCATGACAGTGGTTGCTAATGATAGGAATGAGTTGATTCCATTCAAGCCTTTAACTGGGTGGAGAGTTTTCATGGACTACCGCAAGATGAATTCTTGGACTCTAAAAGACTACTTCCCGATGCCCCTTATGGTCTAAATGCTTGATCGATTGGCTAGAAGAGGTGGTATTGCTTCCTGGATACAACCAAATCTGCATTGCTCCTGAAGATTTGGAGAAGATGACATTTATATGCCCGTATGACATATTTGTATTTAAGAGAATTCCATTTGGGCTATGATCTTTATCTTCTCAGACATGGTGGAAGACACCATAGAGGTATTCATGGATGATTACTCTGTGGTGGGTGATTCATTCAAGACATGTTTGGAAAATCTAAATCTAGCCTTGCAAAGATGAGTTGAATTTATGTTGGTGCTTAACTAGGAAAAATGGCATTTCATGGTAAAGGAGGGCATCATTCTCGGCCACAAAATTTCTAAAAAAGGGATAGAAGTTGATCGTGGATGTTATTGAGAAACTACCACCTCCCATTTCAGTGAAGGGAGTGCATAGTTTTCTTGGACATGTTGGCTTTTATCAGAGATTTATAAAAGACTTCTCAAAGGTTGCAAATCCACTTTGCAAACTTTTGGAGAGAAAGTAAAATTTTCCTTCGATAACGAGTGCTTGAAGGAATTTGAATGCCTTAAATAGAAGCTGATTGAGGACCCTATTGTTATTGCACCTGACTGGGAAAAAACATTTGAGATCATGTATAATGCAAGTGGTGTTGCCCTTGGAGCTGTATTGGTATAAAAGAGGGAAACACTATTTCATTCAATATATTACGCCAACAAAGCACTGAATGGAGAGCAAAAGAATTACACCATCATTGAAAAGGAATTTCTGGCTGTAGTGTATGCTTTCGAGAAGTTCAGAGCTTATCTGATTGGGACCAAAGTGGTGGTCCACACCGACCATTCTTCCTTGAGGTATTGGATGGCTAAGAAGGATGAAAAACCAAGGTTGATTAGATGGGTATTACTGCTGTAAGAATTTGACTTTGAGGTCAAAGATAGGAAAGCTTGTGAAAACCAAGTTGCAGATCATCTCTCTAGAATGAAAGGTGAATAGGAAATTAGTTATGAAACGAAGATAAATGATGTATTTCCTAATGAGGAAATCCTGGCTTCCGTTGTCAAAAAATTACCTTGGTACGCAGATTATGCAAATGATATTGTGAGCGAGGTCATCCCAGATAATATTTCTTTCCATCAAAGGAAAAAAATTATTTCATAATGTGACACATTTCTTCTTGGATGAGCCGTATTTTTTTGGCGATGTGCAAACAATATTATAAGGAGATATTTGTCGTAAGTAAATGTATTATGCATATTAGATGCATGTCATTCTTCCTCGATTTGGGGTCACCATGCGGGTGACTGAATGGATAGGAAGGTATTGCAGAGCGGCTATTACTGGCTAACTTTATTCAAGGATGCCGACGAGTTTGTGCAGAAATATGACCAATGTCAAAGGCAGGGGTTAATCTCTAAAAAATATAAGATGCCCTTGACTAAGGTGCTTGAAGTGGAATTATTTGATGTCTAGGGCATTGATTTCATGGGTCCTTTTGTAACCTCGTATAGGATAAAGTATATTTTGATTCTTGTTGACTACATCTTAAAGTGGGTCAAAGTTGTGTCCTTGTCCGATAATGAAGGGAAGAGGGTTGTTACTTTTCTTAAGAAGAACATCTTCTCTCACATTGGAGTACCACGTACTATCATAAGCGATGGAGGATCTCATTTTTGCAATAAAATGTTTCGAGCAGCTTTGGCAAAATATGAGGTGAAACAGCATAGAGTGGCTACTCCATACCACCCACAAACTAGTGGGCAAGTGGAGGTGTCAAATGGTGAGATTAAAGTCATCCTAGCCAAAACGGTGCACGCTTGCCAGAAGGATTGGTCTCAAAATCTCGATGATGCTTTGTGGACATATCAAAATTCTTTCAAGACACCCATTGGCATGTCACCTACCAATAGAGCTGGAGCATAAGGCCTTATGGGCATTCAAAAGGTTGAATCTAAATTGGAAGGAAGCAATAGAGATGGGACTGGGGCAATTGAATGAGATGGATGAATTCCATCTCAGGGCATATGAACGAGCAG
Organism: Capsicum baccatum var. pendulum; assembly: GCA_030864225.1. NCBI lineage: Eukaryota > Viridiplantae > Streptophyta > Magnoliopsida > Solanales > Solanaceae > Capsicum > Capsicum baccatum. The sequence goes on along the minus strand of CM061557.1, from coordinate 168,173,953 downwards.
ATCTATAGAAAGAAAAGATGAAAAAGTAACATGATTGGAGAATTCCAAAAAGATGACTTGGTGCTTCTGTTCAATTCCAGACTAAAACTGTTCCCAGGTAAGCTAAAATATAATTGATTAGGCCCTTTTAAAGTTAGTCAAGTCCACTCATCTGGAGTAGTGGAACTTAAAAACAAAGATGGCAGTACCTTCAAGGTAAATAGGCAATGTGCCAAGCTTTACATTAGCCTGAAAGAATCGATGAAAGTATCACCATTATCTTTCTCAATAAATTCTGAAGTAATCGAGATACCGGAGTTGTGCCTCAATGTTAAATCAGGTGTTTCATGGGAGGCAACCTATGATCCCCAAGATTGACCCATTCTAGGTACACTCTAACCCTTAGTTTAGCTTTTCTTTGATTTTAAGTTAGGAGTGTAGGGTAGTCTGTTCTTATATCATATTTTGTGGTGACTAGGAGAAATACAAGTACAACAAGTAGCTGACATGTTTTGATTGATGTTTGAAGACCTCTCCAATGTTTTGTTTACAAAACTATGTGAATTAGATTTACTTATGACCATTGTGAATTTTGTTGTGGCATTAGATTTAGCTGCTTGACGATTATTGCTTAGAAATTTTATGATCTAGATAATTGATAGCCTGTGATATACTTGTGTTCCATCTGTATGAGAGCAACTACTTAATTCCCTTTATATGATAAAGCCAAAAATTGTTAATTATATGCTAAAGCCATAACTTTCCAGAATAGTCGTACCATTGTTGAGGGTAGTGGTTAGGAAAGAATAATAGGTTGTTTTGTTAATTAACCGACTTTTAGTCCAAATAGCCATCCCTGTGTGCATAATACCCTTTGATCCCCGTTTTGACTCTAAATTGACCATTTCTTTCTTCTGACACCTTTCATATTCCAATTTATACTATAATGAACCTGTTTTGGCCCTGATCCTCCTTGGACACTGTACACCATGACCTAAGAAAATATCCTAAGTTGAGGGTAGCTATCATAGGGGTGCATTAGGTAAAATAAGTGTCAGGAAGGGTAGAATAAAAGAAAATGAATAAAAGTTGGGTGCTAATTTTTTTTAAAAAAACACCCTACTTGAATATGTGTGATCAAGAGAAGAGAAAAAAAGAAGAAGGTTAATGCATGAACCCCAAGAGAGTAGTGTAGTGTCAAGGAGGCATAGTCACTCTAAATGTCCTTGAATATCATACTAGCCCCAGCCTACATTACAAGCCTAAACGAAGTCCTATAGTGATCCTAACTAGCCTATCTGAGGGTCTTGGTAATGAAAATAAGGGCAAGCCTACGGTACTTGGCATACACTGATTGGAACTTTATTTTGAGAGTGAGAGTCTTTTGATGACCCCAACGTTTACATTTTTATGTCCTTATTATGAGGGCACACTGGTACCGTTGCTAGCTACTTGCTTGTTTAGATAGTGTAGAATTGGTATATGAATGGTTGTTATGGCTAAGATTGATGCCATCGCTTGAGTCCTTCGTGTTACATTATTGTTTTTCAATGGTATAGACAGTTGGTTATAATTGGATTGACCTTAGAGGTGGTAACTATTCCTGAGCTTAAATGGAAAATTGGCTGATGAATGTGCTATGTAGTCTCTTAGTTGGGCTAAGTTGCTTGAGGATAAGCAATTGTTTTAAGTTGAGGGGGTTGATGTGTGAGCAATCGCTAACATATTTAAGACCTTTAATTGAGAATAATTGCAAAGGCTTAAGCAACTTTTGTCATTTTTGATTTATTTATATTTGATTTTACAGTTTAAGATGGTGAGATAGAGAACCACAAAGAATGGAAGCAAAGAATTTAAAAACAGGAGAAATCAGAAGAGAAGTGTGGCTGATGACATCTGTGATAAGTCATCATCCCTATGATAGGCTATCACAGTTGTCGTCAGACTTAACCAGAGACTTTGTACGATTTGAAGACTTTGACAACATCTGGTGATATGATACGTTGTCGGGCTCCTGATATGTCATCAACTACATCATCAGCCTTAGGTAGAGCTTGTCAACATTGAAGGAAATCTTACGCCATTCCTGATAAGGCGTCCCCTATTGGCGTCACATGTCTTAGAAATTTACTTAAGTTGTTATTTTATTTCCTTAATTAGTCTCAAGTATAAATATCAACTTTTAGGGTTTTCAAATTATCATTGATATAACTTGCAATATACGGTGTACATCATTTTTCTCTCTCTCGAGTTCCAATACGCTCTAAAACATTATTGTTGAGAGAAGATTGTCGTTAATATTTTGGGAATTTTGTATTAAGATACAGTTCAAGTTATATTTCTTCATTTTCATCATCGCTGTAAGTTAATCTGCCCAACTATGAATTCAACTTGTGTACTTGTTTATTGCATCATGAGTGGCTAAACTCCATTAACCTAAATTATGGGATCTAGGGTTAGGTCTTGATAAGGTGCTAAGTATTCAAGATTCAATAGGTGGTAGGATTTCTTGATAATTCTGAAGCCTTAATTAACGTATGTTGGTTGCAAACAGTAGACACACCTGCTTTGATTTGCTTGATAAAGAAATCAAATATAGTAGGAAGTGAATTATCAACAGGGACTCGAAAATACTTCATTTCATAATCTGCGTTGTAACAAAGTTGGTTAACCTAAGGTAAGATCTAGGCAATGAATAGAAACTCCCTAGTGTAAGAGGATTAGGAAATTAAATGCTTTAGTAGGTCGAGAGATATTTGAGCATAACATCGATAATCATAGCTTATTATCCTACCCACTATGAGAATCTTGAATCACCTTTTAGCATCTTTCATGCACTGTCAGCCCTAGTGAACATAATTCTGGTAATTTCATAAAATCTTGATTACAAACATCGATATTAAAGTGACAAACAATTATTCGTGAAACTTAAACCCCCCATTTTAGGAAACATCAAATTTTAAGAGAATTAAATCATAAAAAACTTGGTTTCACACCTTATTCTCTGTGGGATGCAACCCTAACCTAGTTGGGTTTTATATTAACAATGATCACTTACACCCATTCAAAAATATAATTTGAGTGTTATCAGGTATCTGTTTGTAGTAAGGAGACTTTGGTAGATTTGTTTGAATTAGATATCGTAGATGTTAATATTATTTGAGATATGGATTGGTTAGATTTGAGCAACAGATTCTTAGATTGTTGAACCTATAGGGTTGTCTTTAGGTTCCCTGGTGAGCTTATTATTGGATGGGAAGGTGGTTTCTTAGCTCCCAAGGGGAAGTTTATATCATATCTTATGGCTGAAAGATTAATTTTTAATGGGTGTCTCTATCATTTGGTTTAGGATAAAGGCTCTAACTCAAAAGGCCCTTCTTTACATTTGATTCTGATGGTGAATATGTTTCTAGAGGTCTTTTCAACTGCTCTTCTTAGTGTTCCTCTGGATAGGGAGATTGATTTTGGGATTGATTTGGTTCCGAACACTCGTCCAATATCTATTCCTCCTTATAGAATGGCTTCGGAAAAGTGGAGAGAACTCAAGAAGCAACTTAAGGATCTTTAGGAAAGGGTTTCATCCATCCTAATGTCTCCTTGTGGGGTGCACCAGCGTTGTTCATGTGTAAGAAGAATGGTTGCCTTCGGATATGTATTGATTATATGTCGTTGAATAAAGTTACAATTTAGAACAAGTATCTTCTACCAAGGATAGATGACTTATTTGATCAATTGCAAGGTTGCCAAATTCTTTTCTAAAATAGATCTTCTATTTTGGTATCATCAACTTAAGATTAAGGCGGTGGATATCCCTAAGATAACTTTCCATACTCGGTATGGGTACTTTGATTTTTTGGTTATGTTATTTGGTTGGACTAACGCCTCGGTGACATTTATGGATTTGACAAATAGGGTTTTCTGTCAGCTTCTGGATCATTTGGTCATTGTTCTTATTGTTGATATTTCGATATATTTTAAGAGTGAGGTGGATCATGTTAATCACCTCTGTGTGGTGTTTCAGACCTAAAAAGAACAACAACTATATGAAAAATTCACAAAATGTGAATTCTTGTTGAACATTATTACTTTTTTAGGTCATATTATTTCTAGTGAAGGTATCATAGAGGATCCAAAAAAGGTGGCAGTGGTTAAGAAGTGGGCTAGACCTATGAATCCAACCGACATTCGGAGCTTCTTGGTTTTGGGTGGGTACTATAGGAGGTTTATGCAGAGTTTTTCAATCATAACTGCCCCATTGAATAAGTTGGCTCAGAAGAAGGTAAAGTTCTATTGGTCAGATAGTTGTGATGTTAGTTTAGAGAAGCTGAAGGATAAGCTATCTACGACTCTAATTTTGACTTTACCTAAAGGCAATGAAGGTTTTGTGGTTTACTTTTTGCATTTCGGGAGGGACTTAGTTGCGTTCTGATGCAACATGGTAAGGTTATCGCCTATGCTTCTAGGAAGTTAAAGGTATATGAGAGGAACTATCCTACTCAAGATTTAGAGGTTTTACCGGTGTTATTTTCTTTAACAATCTAGTGGCACTATTTGTATGAAGTACATGTGGATATCTTTTGTAATCATAAGAGTCTACAGTATATGTTTACTCAGAAAGAGCTTAACTTTAGGTAGAGAAAATGGTTTGATCTTCTCAAGGATATTCACTGCTTTCCTAATCTTGGAGTTCGTTCTTAGACTTGAAGAATAGTGGTATCATGGTACAGGAAATTTTTTTGTTATCTCTTATGTAGAAATCAAAGAGAACAAATGCTAGATCTTGTCTTGATGAGGATCAAGGGTAAGGTAGGTGGACAAAAGGTGATGGTATTTAAGATTATTGGTGATGGTACCTTAAGGTACCAAGGGAGGTTATATATTCCCGACATCAATCATTTGCACCGAAGGCTATTGGATGAGGAACATGAGTCATGCTATGTTTTTCATCCCGATTAGACAACAATGTTTCATGATCTCAATGACATGTATTGGTGGAATTGTATAAAGAGGGATATAGTTTATTTTCTGGCAAAGTGCATGGTGTGTCAATAAGTCAAAGTTGAGCACATGAGGCCTGGTGGGTTGCATCATGTAATAGATTTACCAGAATAGAAATGGGAGGTGATCAATATGGATTTTGTTACTGGCTTACCTCGATCGCAAAACCAATTTTATTTGATTTGGGTAATCATGGATAGGATGACAAGGTCAACTCACTTCATTCTAGTGAGGACTAACTTTTTGATGAAGGATTATGCAAGGTTGTATCTTTATGAGATTATAAAGTTTCATGGGGTACCTATTTTGATTATCTATGATCATAGTACGCAATTTTCATCTCACTTTTGGCGGTCGTTTCAGAAAGAGTTGGGTGCTAAGGTTAGTCTAAGTATTACTTCTCACCCACAGATGGGTGGGCAAGCAGAAAGGACTATTCAAACATTGAAGGATATTCTTTGTGCATCTGTGACTAATTATGGTGTTAGTTGGGTTGAGCAGCTACCTCTTATAGAGTTTGCTTACAATAATAGATATCATTCTAGTATTAGTATGGCCCTTTTTGAGGCATTATATGGTAAGAGATATAGATCTTTGATTAGGTGGCTTGATCTTATTGAGGCGGATATGTTTAGACCAAATTGGGTCTATTAGGCTATAGAGCTAGTAAAGGTGATTTGAGATAGGCTTAAGGCTGCCCAAAGTCGCCAAAAGTCCTAAGCAGATATAAGGTATACAGACTTTAAGATTGAGGTTGGGGATAGGGTATTCCCAAAGGTATCTCCCATGAAGAGATTAATGTGGTTTGGGTAAAAGAAAAAGTTGAGTCCCCAGTATGTTGGTCCTTATGTGGTTTTATGGAGGGCTGGTAATGTTGTGTATGAATTAGAGTTACCTACTAGTTTGAGCTCCCTTCATCCGATATTCCATAGATCTATATTGAGAAAGTGTATCGGTGATCCTTCATCAGTCATTCCTTTGGAAAGATTAGGTATCTCAGATTTTCTGTCTTATGAAGAGGTCCCACTTGAGATCCTAGATCGGTAGTTTCATCGATTGCGGACCATGGATGTAGCTTCCGTTAAGGTTCTATGGCAAAATCATAAGGTGGAAGAAGCTACTTAGGAAGTAGGAGAGGACATAAAGTCTAAGTATTCGCATCTATTTTCTTCTCTAGATATTCGTGTGGAAGGTTTGTGTTGTTGATTATATCTTCATTTTCTAACTTCGTTCAAGGAAGGTTTATTTCCTTGCGTCTTTGTTATTTAACTTAGTTTAAGGTTAAAATGGTTATATTTGTGTGTAACTCATACTTTTGCTACCTTGTGCCTTATTCGGGGGATGAATAATCCTAGTGGGGGAGACTGAAACACCCTGGGTTTGGTCCTTAGAATTTTTCTTAGGTTTTTGGCTAATGGATATCGTACGAGTTAGGGTACTAGTCGTATGCTAGGGTAAGGGTAGTGTAGTCCAGTCGTAAGTTGTCCAGTATTGGGTGATGTTGGTTGGTTGAGTTTCCAAAATAGGTACAACTTGGGTGGGTGCGAGTCATACAGTGGGTGACGAGTCATATGGTTGGGTTTTCCTTTACTTAATCTGAAACTTAGTAAAGTAATTTGGATCAAAGTAAAAGTGTCTCACAATGTGTCATGGAATAGGGTACTGGCCGTATTGTTCAACTTATATGTTGGACAGTGTCAACCCCTCTAGGTTCTTATATGGATACTTGTTAAAGGTATTGGTCAAACACTTTGATAAGATTAGTTCTTGGTGGTCATATATTGGAAAATGTTAGGAAGGGGGTCTAAGGGATGCCTAGGGTATGAGTTATGGGTACCATTTGTATGATAAGGTACGGGTGGTATGGTGGAGTCGTACCCTCCTGCGGGAAATCAATATAGTTTAAGTTGGGGGTATTTTGGACATTTCCCCTTATTACTTCTTAGGACCCCAAGAATTAAAACACCTTTTTGGGGCTTCACAAACCTATTTGCAAATAATTAAACACTCTAAACTCTCTCAAAATCCCTCTAGGCTCTTGGGTTAAGCACGAGCTAAGGTTTCCTTGAAGGTGGTCCATTGAGGCTAGTAGGGGTGATTTCTTCTATCTCTTTCTCAATCTAATGCAAGATATTTCTCCCTGATTGTTAATTCCTACTAAAGTCATGTTTTAAGAATTGTTTTCATAATAAAATTGTTGTATGGTTTAGCTTTTGAAATATATATTGGGTTTTCTTGGTTGTAAATGCTTGGTTTGGTTTTCCCATATTTTGATTATGGATTTACATGCTTTAATGGTGGTTGGGATAGTCGGTTACATGAGAATAGTTAATTAGTACTTGGTTTTGGCTTTGGAACCACTATGCCCCAATATTTTTGAGAAATGCCTACGAGAATGCTTTTACTATGTTGTTAGACTTTTAATATAACTATTGCATGGTATAACTTGGTAATGGAACCTTAAATGGTATAAATGATTTGGAATGGTTAAATAGTAAGGTCAGGTGGTTATGGTTGGTCTAATTAAAAGCCATATGGGGTATAAGGGAATCCCCCAAATCAACTTAATAATATAATCCATGGGTACGTGGGAATCCCTTCTTCTTGAAAAGGATGGCTAAGGACATTGCTTGTAAGCTATAGTCGGTATGACGATACTGCTACTCATAGCCTTGGCTAATGATAAATAGACTGGTGGTTTTTTGTGTGGTAATAGTTTTAATTAGAAATAATGGCGGGGTGTGATAGCTAGTCCTGAAGGTGTAAGTTCAATCGACGGACAATGGAAACTCATATTTTACAAAATGTGGATTGGTCATGACGATCATATATAATACTTATAGGGTACACGAGAATCCCCTATGTACACTTGTACATATGTATCATGGAAAGTGAAGTGTACTCGAGAATCCCCTACTCCTATGGTATCTCCAGTTTGTGTAGTTACCCGCATTAGGGATCGTTCTGGGGGTTACACTAGACTCATATAGCCCATGGGTGATATTAGAACGGTTAAGCTACACATACCCAGGCTTTTAATTTTAAAGGCATGCTAAACCAGGTTCCCTTTCCCAGCTTGATTATATATATATATATGCATGTATGTATGTATAATTGTTAATGCATATGGTTGGTTTAATTGATTTTTAAGGTTGGAATTATTTTATCCTTATCCTGAGTAATTACTAGCTTTCACATGCTAACCCATTTTCAAACAGCTATATCCCCATGCGATATATTAACCGGCCATTCTACACCCCCTGTTTAGTGCCTGAATTGGGGATCAGCTTGGTTGTTTCGAAGTAGTAAGCTTTCATACTTTGGAAGGATCCATTTCAAATCATTGGTGTTTTATACTTTGGTTATTTCATGGATATTGGTTTTGGCTATGGTTGGTGGCATGTCCCAACATAATATTATTTTAATTTTAGTTAGAGGTTTTGTAGAACTACCATGGGTTGGAATGGGCGGTGTTGGTAGTAGTGTCAGCCTTAGTATTAGCATTTGTATTGGTACTAATACTGTTTAACTAAATGTATGATTGTTCTATCCTTTATGTTATGTTATAGACAGGCGCTTGGTTATTGTTTGGTCTTGGTATGTTTATTAGTTAGGTACTGGATGGGTGAACTTTCTTGGGTTGATCACAGCTATTAACCTATCCAAGATTATGGATTGGTACGTTTTTGCTATCTTGTTATATGTTTGGAATTCTTCTGACTCAAGGTAAGTATTTGGATATTTGAGTTGGGTAATAAGGTGGCCCCCAGTCCTGGTTGGACTTGGGATGCCCATTATGACAAGGTCCAAATTTGGGTCGTGTCAATCCTTCTAAGCCAGACATTGGATCATGGATTTGCTAGAGGACTGATATTGTCACTCTGCTTGGTATCGTAGCTTATGATAGCAACTGAGTCTCCATTTTATCAGGTTGTTGATTTTGAGAGGACCATAGAGTGCATGAGTATTAAGACTTATTTAAATTAAGGAAGGAGGCATGCTATCAGTATAGTGTTATTTGTATTTTATCCAGGAATGGGGATTCCTCCAGTAGAGTTCAGCTTCACCTACAACCTATTAGCTCTAGACAGACAATATTCTATGCTATGAGTAGTTTTTAGAGTGGTCATATTGATAATAGTGGGTCGAGTTCCAATCTAACTTGTAGAGTGTGGTATGGTTCTTCGGGCCATGGCAACTATCCTAGATTATGAGGGGCAGTATCTCAAAGTATTCGAGGACATTGGTTTGGTCATTTTTTGATGAGACATTGGTTCTGTGAATGTTCCAGGAATGAGATAGATGATTGGCTAGAGTTAGCATGTATTCCTAAACAACCTAGTGTTCTTGAGATTGAATATGATTTTAGAGGTATGGACATAATATTATGGACTTATCTTAGCGTCAGTTGGCCATCCATTTGGTCTTAGTTTGTTTTCTCTCCATATTGGTGCTTCAAGAGTTTCTATGACTACAGAGAGACCTACTATTAGTCTAGAGAGTGTCCTTAACTTGGGATTTCTAGTTATTTAGCCCATTTATATTAGCCCATGATGAAGTGTCATCTACAGTTTGAGATAGTGCAGATGGTGTCTTAGCACATGATTCAGTCGGTCGGTTTAAGTTGGACCCATTTAGATTTATTTTTCCTATGCTCGTTCGGCATGTGATTGCAGATGCCACCATGATTGGTGTTCTTTTATTTCCTATAATTATCTTTTACTATGTATATTAAGGGTTTTCATACCTATTGATGATTATATGCCTTGATGAATTCATATTGATTGTTATGTGCCTTGTTATTTAATTCATGATTATATGATTACTCGTATTGTTTATTTCTTTTAGTAGTGGATGGAGTGGATCTATCTATATATTTTTCCTATATAGGTGTAGCTTTTAGGTTCAAGTCTCATTTAACTAGGCACATTGGCCTTATTGTGGCCCTTGAGTGGCACATGATATTGATGTTCATTTTGGTACCACCTAATCATTATATGGATATTGTGATTGCTATTGCTATTACATCACCTGCTTGAGGCTATTGATATTACTTGATGTTATTACTTGATTAATTTGTCCTCACTGGGTAGTTGTATAGATTAGTGTTATCTAGTTAGGCTTTCATTTTCTTGTGATATTATTTAGTGGATTGAGTAGATATAGACTTATTCAATGTTTTCTTTCCCCTAGCATGGTGAGGTTGACTATGCTCCCTCTTGGTTAGCTGTATATGATTGATTTGGGGTTGTATTGTGATATCAAAATAAATTTGATCTTCTATGGTACCGATATGATTCTAGAATTGGCGACTTAGTTATATCGTCTATTCTTGAGTTTAAGACTTTTGTTGTATATGCTATGAAGGTTTTTGCTTTGGCTATCCCTTTTTATGTAGCTCGTGTATACAATTGACCAATTTAAGGTCTGTTCTTCGATTGTGGCTATTTCATCGCTCGATGGTGGTTTTGAGGTTGAGATGTTATGTATTTATCTGTTAGATTTGTTGGGTTCATTTTGTTGTAATTTATTTCCTCTATTATTAGTGTGAACATTATGTGATCATTTCTTGATGTGACATAGTTTTTTCTAGTGGAGTTGGAAAGTTAGAGACATGTGGCCTTTCCAGTAACTGCTTCTTGTGTTGTTGATTTTTTTTGTGACGGTCTTGACATTGACCGTGGTTTTGAGATTTATATTTATTCTTTGATGATATGATTCTTAGGGGGCGGAGGGGGGGGGGGGGAGGGAATTCAAGAAATCCCTCTTTTAGATTTTGTTCAGACTAACAAGGCTTAGTGGAGTGATTCTCCTTGATAATATGTACTTGTGGTTATTGTTTGCCTAGATGGAGTATTGGATTGATTAGTTTTTGGCTTCAGCTGTATTTATATGAGTTGCTAGATTTTTTACCCTCACTGGTGCGGTTTGCAACCTTAGGAAGTCCTTGAATTTGTTCTGATAGCTCATGCCCTCTAGCGGATATGGAGTGGGTTAATTGCATTCTTTTAGCCGGTAATTTATCCTTTGGCATGATTTTTGTTTTTTGGCTGTATTTCTAACCCTCTAGCCAACATAAAAAATGATGCTTGCATTTTTAGTAGATGGTTATCCCTACGGTGTTTCTTGTTTCTCAAATATGTCTCGACTATTGCTTGCTATGATTTATCTCAGATATGCCAGATTTGGATACCAGGGTTGACTTGAGGTAGCTGACATTGATATAGCCCTATAGGATCAGTTTTGATTTGATTCATTGGAATGGATATTTGGAAATGCAATTAATTTAGGGTAATGCCTACTCGTTTTTAGTTTTGGTTTGGGGAGTTGAGATCGAGTGATTTAGCCTTGGTATTGCGATTTCAGCTTGTTGTTGTAGAGCTTGCATACAACCTTCGTTCTAGATTTGACTTTGTATGGATTATATTTATAGGCTAGTTCAGCCTACTTCGCGGTCTCCTATTTGTTCCTCAATTTTGGATGGATCATAGTTGATAAATGTTCAAATTATAGCCCATGGACTCGGTATTGGTTGTCGTAGATTGATCTTGAGTACCCAGTTTTCTTTGAAAGTTTTTGATGATATACTCGAGTTGGATTTAGTAAGGTTTCATTCTTGGTTGATGGGACATCCTGGAGTGGATTCTTCAGCGATGAGTAGATATACCTGTTGGACTTTGGGATTTCATCATGATTTTCATGTGTACTAGTTGCAGCATTAGCATGTATTGTATTCCCAAATAATATCCATTTCTGCTCATAGATAGTGTCTTATGAGCTTATTCTCATGTTTGACTGATGGACTTTCAACGAATCAGTTTTAGTTCATTGCGTTTTCTATGATGAGACTATATGGATGAGACTCAGGTGTTTTTTCCTCCTAGTTTGGAGGGGGTAGCAGGTGTGGAATGATAAAGGAAGGTGTATTTGGATTTGGAGTCAGTGACATGACTCATGTCTTCATTTTATTTTTCATAGATAAGCCTTAGGTTAGTTTATGCTTGTATCAAGATGGTATCAATGTGTGCCAGTTTAGTTTGTGTGCATCAATCTTTTTGATTCATGTAGAGGCAAATTAGTGGTTGAAGTTGAGTTTTGGTTGTTTGGATGTAAAGTAAGAGAGCTGGTTGAAAAAGGGATACCTATGGTAAAATCTCCTAGTAGCATTTTCTCTTCGCGGTTATCTGGGAATGTCATGTTTGGAGCATGCAGGCCCAGTACTTAACCCCTTTCAGCTTTTAAGATTCCTTCTATTTGTTGACTTTCGAGTACAAAAGTCTTCTAGTAGTGGATTTTGTAATGACCCTTTTGGTCATTTTTCATATTTCCACTTATCTTTGATGATTTAGCTTCTCCATCTCTTCCCCAAGTCATTTACGACTTTCTGGGATTGACTGTTCAGTTACCAGACAATTCATTTGTTTTTTAGAGCAAATTTCCTATTTAGAAGTCTTTATTGGTTTCAAATGGCCACCAGGAAAAAACATCAGTGAAATGATCTCTGATGCAAATTTCAAATTAGCCATCAAATCTGGAATATCAAGTTTAGTCTAGGTAGACCTTTGGTTTGGGTCCCGATGCACCCGATCTCAGTTTGATCTATCGATTGAAAAGTTAAAATTTAAAAGTTCAGGTGTAGGACTCACATTTTGTCGAAACAACCTCAGATTGAAAATCAAACTTCACTAACGTGTTTAGAGCATCAAATTTAGTTTGGTTACATAGTTCATTTGTTATAATTGGATTCCGGATAAATCCTAAGGCATCATTGGAAACTTGGAAAATTTCCATGCTATGCTGGTTCTGGTGCGATGGTGATCGCAAAAAGGAGGATGGTGATCACGAAAAGCCCTGTGCGATTGCAACCCGCATCTTGGTAATCACAGCATCTCTTCACTTGGGGGGTCAATTTATAGATCTCATGGACACGAATTGGGTCATTTTCTGTTCACCCTTGATACCTTAAAACCCTAAATGTGTATAATAACTCAAAATTTGTCTCGGTGGCTGACTTGGTATCTTTTTCATCATCTATTATTGCAAATGTCTTTAAATTTAAGGTAAGAATCCTTTGAATTTATAGTTGAATTTCTTTGTTTGGATCCAAAACCTCAAATTCATTTAGTTCTTGATTTAGCCCAAATTTAGCTTTGTTTTCACCCATTTCTTAGGGGTTATGATCCCTTGTTCCTGTATGAGCTTGGGTTGACCTCGAAAATTCGTTTTCCATATGTGGGACCCACTTGGGGTTTTTGTTGTCCTTATTTTCACCCGAAGCACAATCATACAATATGGGTATTGTTAGACTTGTATTGATGAGTAGTTGATGATTTTGATAGTGTGATGGCATTTTGGGATTGTGAAGTAGGGATGGACATTGGTGATTGATGTGAGCTTTTGCGGTTCAACTTTGAGGTAAGATTCTGTCTACTCTTCTTGATAGATGATGTATGATATATATATATATATATATATATATATATATATATATATATATATATATATATATTGCGTGTAAATGCAAATTTTAAGATTGATTATGAATAGAATAACTTATTATTGAATATAGAATTTTTGGGGATGAGATGGGGGTTTGACACGTAAGTTGAATTGCTTAATACCTTTTTGAACCCGATTGCTTTCTCTTTAGGTAGAACTAATTTATAGCATGTCTATGATATTATGTTAGGGTTGGAATGTTGTTTAAGTATTGGAATCATGGTTAGTATGTTTAACCTTAACCGGGCTATTTTAATGATCTTGAAACCATAATTTGGGTAGAATTGACATAAATGTTCTTGTTTCTTGACAAACTTCCTATCTTAGGATTGGTTATTGCTTCCATGGCATCTAGAAGTTGAACTAGATACCTTAGCCTATTTGGGGCACTATTTTCCTAAATACGGAAATTGAGGATTAGAAGTGGAGTTGCCTGTTCCACTTAGGCCAAGACATATGTTAGCCTTGTGGATTTAACTGCGACTGTTAGACAGTTGAGACTAGTAAACCCTAGCATAATGTTACTTCATGACTTGGTAAATTGTGATAATGTTCCCCAGATTGTGACTGATGAGTTATAGCTATGTTAATCCTTATATAAATGATATTAGGCCTTTGGAGGTGCTATTTCCTCTTAGAAGTTATTTTGGGCCTTTAGAGATATTGTTTCCTCATAGACTTGATATTTGACTCATAGAGGCATTAACCCCCCATATACATAACGTTGGGTCCTTGGAGATGTTATTCCTTTTTGATATGTTACCCGGACCCTCATAGATGTTATTTCTTCTTAAATGTGATTATTGAGCCTATAGGGATGATATCTCTCTTAGATACGATAAATGGCCTTTAGTGATGATACTCCTTATAGTCATGATATATGACATATAGATATGAGATGTCTTACAGACGTAAAAGGACTTATAGTTATGATTTATGTTTTATCGATATATTATACCTCCTAGATGTGAGATAATTATAGATATGCCACTACTTATAAATATCATTATCGATATAAGTTTCGAATATGTAATGGGCCTAAGGCCGTGATTATGATGTTTTGATTATTTCGGACATATTATTGGACAAAGGGTTGTGTTATGATATTGATTGGAGATCCGGGAAGTATTTATCCTTGTAAAGGATACAGTTGTAGAATATGGGTACACATATGTTTATCTTGCTTACGATTTCATTGACTGAATATTGGTAATAGAATGTATAGATCTCATACATTTATGATTATTATTTCGACATTGATGCGATCCTAGATGAAATACAACCTTATTACTATTTTTTATAAAATAAAGTTTAAAAACCCACTTGCCACCTAAATAGTGAATTTCTTTGCCATAATAATTGCTAACTAAGTGGAATATTCATATATATAAAGGAGGTTTAAAATATTATTTTAAATATTCACTGAGGCAGATTATTATCTATGATTTGACACTATTACTTACTCTAGTCATGAGATATAGTGACCCTTTCTACACTCTTATAATGATTTAGTCTAAAAGATCATTCCATACAACAGACTTACAAATTTTACACTCCGTTTAGCCATGGCTTGATCCCGTGCACCTATTATATGTCTATACATTTATGTGTATTAATGTTTATGATTATATTGATACACGAAAGGCAAATGGATATTATTATGATAATATATTGATACCCTATTCGAGTCTAGACGATAGTATTGTGATAATATCTTAATACCTAATTTGTTTATGGAGGATACTCTTATGATAATATATTGATACTCAGTTCGAGTCTGGAGGAGACTTTTATGATGATATATTGATACCTTGTTCAAGTATGGAGAGTGATTATGTTGATGATGATGGTCATGGTAATGATATTGTGATGTTGATTGTGTACCTTGCATTTATTCTTTTATGCACATTGCCTATCACCAGTATGTGTCTATGTCTATCAGTCGATATAGGACGGTTGCATAAATATGAGTGAGGAATATGTATTATGTTGTTTTATGTTGATTGAACCTTCTGATTCTTAGGTGGTGAGGTACGTATAGGATCGGCTAGGTATTAAGATATCCAGAGTTGTCGGTTATTCGTACCGATATTGATATTGTTATTCTGATTTTTATGATCATTATTATGCATAGATTGAAACACATTGGTCATTGATCCGGTATTGAGATTTGAGGTATGTTTTCAGCATCTTCAATCTTATCATTATATTTCTATGCACGATTATTTCATGTCTAGCTATATAGAATAGAAACCCGGAGTATGATGGAATTGAATCCTGATAGGATTATAATGGGGTTTTAGAACTAGGATATGATGATCTAGGTTATGTTTTGAGGCGACATCATGTTTTAAATATATATATATATATATATATGTTGCTATACTAATACCGTATCTCTGTTCCTTCATTTGTTCATATTGTATATTCGTTCCTTGGTCTTGTATATTATTATATATTCTTCTATCCTTCTTTATTTGTATATTGTCCATAGATATCCTGTAGAGTATTGAGATTCATAAGTATAAATGGAATAAGATAGTCCACCATTGTTTCTTACATAGCCTTATTATGTTGGTCTATTGGACATGTACATTATAGTTGTCCCTTATCATATAATTGATTGGTTATATGATTTCTGGAATCTTAGGTGTAGTTTCCATTTTGTTTATATGATGTATATATTTGCTTTATCTTTGGATCTCAGTCGGCAGTTTCCTACTGAGTACCATTCATTTGGTACTCATACTAAACTTCTGTAGCCTGCATATCATAGTACGGGTTAACATAGTTAATGCGTGCGTCGTGTGGTGTAGCCATGGTTCATAGACTTAGAGTGAGATCCTAACGTTCGGAGTATTACTTATCTCTCTCTCTTATGTATTAGACTATTCTCTTTATTGTATTCAGAGATAACTCGTATCAGTGTAATTCCTTTGATATTTCACATTTATACACTTATTATATTAGAAGCACTTGTACTATACCAGGTTTTGGGACTTTATTATGTATTGAGATTTATTTCATTTATTCTGCATTCGTTTCCATTTATTATTGTGTAGTTCGTTACTAACCATTCTGGAATATGGGTTTGTCTTGCCTACTAGTAGGTTATGGTAGTTGCCATCATGACTTTAGAAATTGGGTCGTGATAGCAACCCTTTTTCAATAGTCGTTGAGTCTTCAAAAAAGATATAACTTTAGCAATCTCTAGAACTTGACACCTTTTTAACACAAAACTAAATTCATTCAGTATCTCAAATCAAACTATCGTTATATGACAATCTATGTTAGCATAGCAAGGAGATAACGAATCCATTCCCATCAACAATCAAATTTATTATATCAAGCTAAATCAAGTTAACAAAAGTATCCCTACCTTCCACTATAATTTGGAAATCACAATATAGACACTCAACTAAAAAAGAATCTCCGATCCGAGTAGCAATAAGAAAAGGATGATTTAACATCTCTGGCTATCTATTAAATCTCACAGTAAAGTATGAGGGCACATAAAAAGTGGGTAGAACTCAGATCAATCAAAGCATTTGCATCAAACGAACAGATGAAACAAATATTTGTAACCACTGCATTCGATGCCTGAACCTACTGCTAAGTAAGTGCAAAACCTCTTATTTGGCCTCTACCAGCTCTTCTTTGTGCCTAATTTCTAGCAACCGGATCTCCATTACATCGACCTCTATTTCTAGTACCTACAGTATTATGAGTAGCCTAACTAGGTGAAGCAAACTAACCAAAATCCGAACAACATTTCTCGAAGGCTGAGGGAAATCCCTAATGTGATGGCCCAATTGACCACAACAAAAACATTCTTCAGTGAAACACAACACTATCCGATATGTGATTTGCTGCAAGTCTTGTAGGATGGAGTAGTGGAATACATCTTACCAGAACTATGATATCCATTTGATGTTGAAGACCCATGAGTACCCTGTTTGGTGGTGGCTTATATGAAAACTGTGAAATCGAATCTGTCCCTGTCTTATGGCCTTGCTATTTTCCCTGATTCCCTACTCTGCAAGTTTCACTACAGTCGCCACTGAAAGACCTCCCATCTTAACATTCTTATGAACATCATAAGTTATCTGCTCTGCACGACCATTTTCCTTAATTTTCTATCAAGATCCACTATCTCATAATAGATCAAGACTTTTATCTGTGGGGCTACTGCAATATAGAGATGAACAACTAGTCCATTACAAAACCTCTGGACTCAAGCTGCTTTAGTAGATACCATGTACGGAGAATATATATCCAGATTGGAGAATTCAGTATTATAAGTCGACACATCTATAACTAGAGTCTAGAATAACTTCTCAAACTGATCTGTATATTGCTATATCTGCATATTCTATGACGAACTTAGTAAACTTATCCCATGTTAGTGGTGCTGCCCCAGCAGGCCATCCAATCAATAATGTATCATATCAAGTGTTAGCCATGTCCTCTAATTTGTATTATGTAAGCTCCACAACCCTCTCACTATAATATCCTAGCACTCATAGTGCCTTGAATGTACCATCCAAAAATCTTTGAGGATCAACTGAACTATCTGAGCTTTTAGAATTTTGGTGATTTCAACTTTAGAAACTCCTGCAAGAATACAATTTGGTTTCAAAACTTTTAAGTCTGTGGGAGTGCCTTCAGTTGTAGTTATGGCAGTGTTGAATTATACTGACCAACCCTATCCTGTCTATCCAGCTAGTTGGCTAAGATCTTAATGGCTTTTTTTCTTAGAAATAAGTGCCTCAACAATACTACCGTCACGCTACGGTAGAGGTGGATTAGCATTTATTTCAGGAGTCGGCTCTCTTAAAATTCTCAGAGTGTTAGCGTGATTTCCTATGGTATTACCGCTACACCTACTCAGCCCCTTTTGTAAGCTTCGCCTCTTTACCTACCATTAGCTACTAGAGTACGAAGAATTTGATTAACAAAACAATTATGGTTAGAGTAATCTAGATGGTCTAAAATGTCACTCATGCAAGAAAGAAAGAGAATGAATATCAAGACATATTGTATCACTCTCTCATAGAATCATGATTATAGAAATGGCTGACAAGATAACCATAATTTAGATTTGACTACTATCGTATGCTCCAATAGTTACAAAACTAACGTATCCTATGATAACAAATTTTTCACAACCCAACATGACTAGTCCTAAGGAGGTTAGGACTCCAAAGCAAACCTCATCATAATTCTACAAAAAATTTGTCAGAGTTTCCCCTGTTTTTGGGTCTATCAAGAAAATTTCCTATTTAAAGTCAACACAACAACAACCTAACAATAAACCAATGAAATAACATTCACCAAAACATAATAATACAAAAACATACAAATAAATAATAATAAAAATCATAAAATAAAAGTCAAATCTCACAATAAATCAAAAAATAGAAATACTAATAATAATAATATAAATACTATATATATAAAGGTTCCATAATATGGGTGAATCACAGTGAAATGCAACTAATAATAATAAATAAAAGAATATTATTTATAATAATATATATATTATATATATACAGTCTCAAACATAAATAACATAAATAAATAAAATCAATCACATATAAAATATAGTAATTGATTATAATAATAATTATATATATGAATAGTAGTAACTCATGCATATTTATAGTTAATGTACATGACTAATTCATACTTATCTACAATGATACATGCTAATAATATAATCATTATCATAGTACATTACATATATGAATATCATACTCATAGAATGATACAGTACATATCATAGCAAGATGCTAATAGTTCATCAATAATCATATATCAATTATTACATATTTGGAAGGTTTCCAAGACTGAATCATGTAATCAGATTGGAATTCTACTTCAAGAATAACCAATAATAGTGGAGCCCTCATAAAGGAGTCAAATATCATATCAGTAGGTCCCTACTCGAGTGAAATCAGTAACAGTATGCTAGTTCTAGCTTCCCCATAGTGAGGGTTGTAACAGTGATCTGTAAATACAAGGTGCACCAGGTATGACGAACCCATCAGTAGCTATGGAATTTAAATCAAGGTCTGCTCTCATTTATACTTTCTTTGTAAACAGTAGATACTCATATGTAAACATTTTCAAACTAGTACATAGCATTTAAGTTTATATCAAATGATATTACATATAACTTGAATAAAATGCATGTCAATATACTTATGTCTGAAGTAAATGAAATAACTTTTACAATAACAATATCATATCTTAAATAACCATTTTAATATCATATCAAGTAAAAGACTTTTCCCACGTGAAATTTTAAAGCATTCAGTAATTCTTGTTTGTTAAAATCAAGTATAAAATATGCAAGTTAAGAAACACAAATTATGGTAAGGTTGCTACTCATCCTACACTTATGGGAATACCAAATTTTTCATCTTGAACAATTGGTATGACTTCTATCGATCGAATATATAATCACATCTTATCAATCTTGTGTTATTTTCTTTGTTTAGGCTAAAACAAAACTATTTGAAACTACCCAACTATAGAAATTTTGTTATTGGCTCTCAATTGTCAACATATACTAAATTTTCTTCAACCCATGGGAACATGCGTATAATTTATATTTTTCAATATATTAAACCACAATAACCTTCATGTCTAAATACCATTCTGATAAACTGAAAAGTATAAAAATAACAATCCAATCGTTTAATCTTCTCGCTCCATTCATAAGAATTTAAATTATTTCTCTATTACTTTAATCCTTGATTAATAAACTCTTAACCCAAACCTATAGACATGAATTATAGAAGTTAAATTTATTGATCAAGTTAAGAAATTTACCTTTCTCTTCTAGTTCAGAAGATCGGTAAACCCAGAATCGTACTTCCTTTGTTTTTTAGAACAAATAGTGGCTAAATAATGATTTGTTTTCTCTGTTTCAGTTGTTACAATGAACATCCATCACCCTTAACCCATTTGAACTTGTTTTATCGTGTAATAGCACATGATCCCTTCCTTTTCTTTTCTTTTTTAATTATCAAGATAGGCTTGGCCCACTTTCTCTTTCTTTTCCCCTTTTTTGACTTTTAAATTTTAAATACTAATACAATCATTCATGATTTAATAATATAAACAAAAGTACCCACTTGTTTATATCAAAAACTAATATTACACGCAACATCAATTTGCTTTTAAACAACTAGAAATTTCTATTTAGTCCATCCCAACACTGTGCCCTTAGGATAAAACATAGAATATCCCATCAATTTATATCCTGGACATATTTTCCAACATAGGCCTACACTACTTAGTTAAACCTAACCTACCTGGATGTAAGCAACTACTATTGAGGCATAAATGTAAACTTTTAATTATGTGTTGGTGATTTCTATTGTAAAATTTACGAGAAAATCATTATTTTATCCCCATTCAAGAATATTTTCCCTCTCCATTGCTTCAAGATCTCAATGCAACCCTAGTTTCTTTTAAGAATCCTACCTCATCCTATTTACATCTAAAGATGTATTTCTAGAAGTAAGGCCTAAGACAATACTAATTTAGAAATGGTTTACTAACTTTTTCTATAAATAGGTTACAGCTATGATTTTAACTATTGAAATAGATCTTTGTACCTAATGTAATACTTCATTAAATAAATCATTAGATCAATTTGAAACCATTTCTACATAGGTATTTATTGAAACGGTAATTTTAACCATTGCAATAGTAAACTCCATTGGAATGATTTTTATGGAAAAACACACTACTGTATGATTTTTATCAAAAAAGTACTTTTCCCTTCACTTATTTTCCTAAGCCAACAAATTTTTTCCTTATTTTTTGTACTTCTAAAATTATTTTAAGATAATTAAATTTCAAGGGGATTGATTTATTTTTACAGAAACCCAAAACACCTCCATTGAGGGGCAATATTTTCTAGAGGTTTCTCTACCAGGTTTTATCTCTTGCCAAAGCATTGTATCTGATAAGACACAGGGCTTCATCTCTGTGGATTTTAGGGTTTCATCTTGCTGTTTGTGTCTTCTTCATGAAAAGATATAGTAAAATTAGAAGCTCCAATGAAGTGCTTTCATTTCGTTATCTGTATATTTTCATGCATTTCTATGAAGGGTTGATACAAAAGCTTCTTCTTAAGGTATGTTTATTTAAAGTAAAGCTTCTTTTGCTGCTCTTTATCTTTTCCGTGCGCTCCATTAAAGAAGTTTTTGGAATACACAGATTGGTCACTCCTAATAGATTTTTTTGTTATATTTTATGTATGTGGTTCTATTTGTGTTTAAAGTTTGTAACTCCAATTTGGTAAGGGTTATCGGAAATTAGGAGTTTGGGATTCTTTAGAGAAGTTTGTTATTCCTTATCTACTTTGAATTATATTTTCTCAAATATCCAAAATTTCTAATTACCTATTTTTTGGAAGGTTTCATTTGCATGTTTATGCACCTATAGGTTTTATTAAACAATCTATGCCTTCTCTTGATATCATCCAATTAAAAAATTAATTTCTATCTGACTCCAAAAAGAGTTCCCTGTTGGTTTTTACATTCTTTTTTAACTAATCCTTCGATACTGGATATAATTGTTAGTTGGAGATCCATTATTATTAGATTATGAAATTTTATAAGGAATGCTACGAATAATGAACCTGAATAAAGTGGGATTAAGATGTGAGGATTCTCTTCCTTACGTTAACTAATTTGGGATACAGGCTTAGTTGGTTCATTGTGAATTCTAGGTTGATAAACAATTGAGATATTAGAATTTGCGTAGAAATGTGTTATCTGTGTTTTAGGCTTAGTTTATTTTTTCCAAAATAGATAGTATATTTATTTATTTTGATTTATACTTGGTTAAATCCCTGAAGGGTTTGCTTTTTTTCTATGCTTATTCTAAAATTCATTTTTTATTTGTTCACATATAAATTTTACTGATTGCTATTATTGATATTTCTCTTTATTATGTACTGCCTAACATTAATATCATCTATTTTCGAGTTTAACTAGCCAAGTATATTTGGCTTTGGTTATTTGTCTTCTGATAACGCTTACCTATGCCATCTAATTTCGTAGAGGATGATCGTTGTTAATAGCTCAACTTATGTTGAACTCGAATCCATGAGGAAAAAAATTAAAATTCTAGTCCTATGGGTGTTAAATACTACCAATAAGCTACCCGCAATGTGAATAAAAAATGCATAAATGAAAAAGGGGGGAGGGGGGTTTCTGCTTTGGTAGTATTTGTCAATAACCACTCAAGTCAACAAAGTGAACAACAATTGGTATTTAAATTTGATATGAGGAGAATCTTGGGATTATATCTACCCAAGGGCAAGTTATGCACGGGTGTATGAAGATTTAGTGTACATGATAGTTAACACTAATATGGTAGGCTTGGTCTTATATCCTTGAGGCTAGTTTATCAACGAAACCTTAAGAATTTCACTCGTTGACCCTTTTGGGTACCTAACAAGTGCATTAATTTCAATCACCTATTACCTCAATTGGGCATCCTTATTTCTAGGAAGATACAAAAGATATAGTCAACTTCTTAATCACCCTTATATCTAAGATAGTGAAAATTAGTAAAGTACATCCAGTAATTATCTACTATCGCCTTATCACCCATATCCCTCTTTCACAAATGATAGGGGTTCAAAAAGTCCACCCAAACCCCTGTTTCAAGGATGGTTTGAGCTTTCAAGAGTTAATGGTTTTCACCTACAAACCCATTTTGGGTATTAGGGGCTTTCACTCATAAATCCCAACTAATTTAAACAAGCAATAGAAAAACCTATCATCAACAAAGTATCATTTATAAAAATACATCACAACCCATACAAAGTAGTCCTTAGTTCAATATAATCCCATGACAATGTAAGTTTAGCTACTTATGAAGAAAATAGAGAAAAATATACCATAAGTATTGTTCAAAGCATCCATTCTTCAATTATGCTAAATTCAAAGTCTCCAAATCAAAATACAAAATAGTGCCCAAATTAGGGTTGAAAGTTCAAATTCAAAATGTTGCAAAGGTCTAGAATTCCCAATAGAGAAAGGGTTTTAGCCGTTAAAAGGAATTGTTGTATGAATTTACAAATTGCCCCTGGGTGTATTTCTCACTTAATCCCAATGCTGGCTACCATGACCGTGGTAAGGACACCATAATCGTGGAACTTTGACCTGCCTGACTGGCCACAATCATGTCACACAGATTGCGATCCCAGTAACTAAGAGTTTTTTCTACTTCAGGTCATCCAATTACACTTCTTTCTCCTTTTTGGTCCTTTTATGCTCAAATATATATCTTTCATTCTCATAACATCTATGCATAAAAGATGTGGAAATTAGTACATTGAATCACCAATTTGTCTCACTTATACATTCAAATCATAGTAATGTGAATAATTGTTAAGTTAAATTGAGTGGTAAATTCACCACTCATCAACACCCCCAACTTAAAACTTTGTTTATCCTCAAGAAAAACTACTTCTTACCATGAGATAATGCATATGGATGCCCAAATTATACGACCCAATGATCACAATGACTTCATGTAATTCCTCGTACTTTTACCTAGCTTGAAATCTTCCTATGTATTTTCAAAACTTACATTGAAAGATGAATCCACTTTATATACTTGGAATTACTTATATTTTCACTTTTTATCATATGGGAAATTAAATTAGCTTTCCAACGATACTAATTTAGTCTAAATCCAACATCGAAAGAGAAATATATGGCTGAAAAATAAAAGGAAGTCAATACCACCCAGGTGCGATGGTGAGAGCCGACGGACCGTCGAGCTAGCGATAGAGCGTTGCCCAAACCATCATAGCAGAAGGAGTGAGACCGCATTCTTCCTAAGGGCAATGGCTCAGGATGATGGATAGTCGAGCTAGCGATGGTCCATCGCCTAAGCCATCACAGCAAAGATAGTGAACCTCAATTCATTCCAGGTGCGAAGGTCAGGACTGACGGACCATTGACTCAGTGATGGACCATCGCACCCACCATCACATAGTTCGTTCAGTTATTTTAAAGTCATTTTTAAAAGGGTATTTGGGTCCTTTTCCACCATTTTTAACCCCCAACAATATCAAACCAAGGCTCATAAGTTCATTATTCATCTAAAATATCAAATTAGGGTTTTCTCTTAAATATAATCCCCAAGAACAAGATCCAAACCATTCGTCAAGAAACTAAGAGATTCAAGTTCTTCAAGTCCAAGGACTTCAAGGAACTCAAAACCCAGGTATGTCATATGTTGATTCATGGGTCCCTTTCACCCCTGAAGCTCAACAATCTCTTTTCAAAATCAAAGATTGGTGTAGGTATGAATGTTAATGATTTAAATTGAATTCAAATTCATGTTCATGATGTGGTTAGGTTTTGATTCATATTTTAATTTACATATTCCAATAATTGACCCTAGTATGTGGTGATTTGCATAATAATCATGACAAACTCTTAAATTTACACGTTGATCGATGTATAAATGATTATTAGATGTGTTGCTGATTATATAACCAAAGCATGATCCCTATGTGTTCGATTAAATGCCTATGTGAAGGAAAAGTTCCATACTAGTATGATAATATGAAATCGCCAATCATGTAAAAGTTTATGCATGTCAAATATTTGAGGATATGTCTTAGTTAGTGAATTATGGGTACATGTACAACCCTTGTGGATCTTTAGAACTTCTACTTCATAAAATCTCTAACTTATTGTATTATGGATTATGATGTCAGTCATGTATTCAAGAAAGTCATGCTTTGTCAGTTTCATGCTATCGAGTCCTGGGGTTACTTATACTCGACAATTTGGATGTGTGCCTAGAGCCAGTGTCATATTTTCAAGATACTCTCAGTCTAGCCATGTCCATAGAACTCAGTCAGTCATGTGAGTAAGGAAAGCTCAGTAATATAGTAATCTCAGTACTATTCCGCTTGTCAACGAAACTCAATTAATTAAGTCCAGTTCAATTAATCATGTTTAGTGTCTATTCAGATTGGAGTAGGAATTAGCACTTAGTTAACCCAAGAATAGTAACACACACTGTCATAGAAGGGGTGATTCTTAGAAGTCATCCTTGCGTTCCAAAACTATGTAGCCAACATAGGTTGAGACATCAATACTTTCAGATAAGGGTTGATGAGGTGGATAAGCATTGTCAGATAAGGGCCACACCATTTTATTTTGGGGATGCTATCAGATAAGGGTTACCCACAACTTGTCTTTATCAGTGGTTTCGTATTGACACCCTTAAAATTGGGGTTACGAATTGGTCCCCAATTCAGCTATAATGCATTATTTGGGGTATGTCAGTGAGATGACTACTTCCCAGAGTTTCTGTTACAGAATCAGGATGGTCAGATTTAATTATTTGGTCTCAGTAATAAAACTCAGATAGTTCTACAAAATTTAGGACTGTCAGATACAATCAAATCAGAATAGTACGAAACTCAACTTGTTCCATCAGAACCTAGATTGTAAGATACAGTCGCTCAGTATTAGTTTTATTACGTATACAATTATCAGTATCTCATGTTATCAGTACTAAGACTCAGTAATCATGTTATCACAAACATAGTTATAGTTATTATGTAGTCATGCATGTATTCTACCTTTCATGTCATGCAGTCAGTTAGTATATTTCATACATGTGAACCATTTTGTATTCATCCTACCTCACATGCATACTAATACATTCAAACGTACTAACGCATTTTCGCTATAGTGTTTTATACCATAGGTTCAAAAGCATGAGCTCTAGAGCATCAGTAGCATTCCAGGATCAGTAGTCAGAGTTAGCAATGAGTCCTCATCCTTCGAAGGCATAACGATTACTTTATTATCTCATTAATTAATTTATTTTAGTAGTTCAAGTAAGTGGGGGACATGTCCCATCAACTCTCTATTTAGACAGTTCAGTCAGTTAGATGTTTTTCAGACTAGTATGTTCAGATAATTATTTTAGTTGTTTTAGGTATTTCATACCCCACCTAGATGTTATATTTTAATAGATATTATGTCTCAATTTTGAACCGTATGGTCTTACACCCTTTATTTCCCTATTTATATAGTATATTATGCAGTGCTCAGGTACAGATATTAGTCATGGGTTGGCTTGTTGTCATTCGAGGTCAGGAGCATCGTGAAGCATTCTGGATACCATATCTGGTGCGTTAAAAACTTGGTATTGGAGCCTATGGTTCAATAGTGTCCTAGAAAGTTTGAAAGCCACATCTAGTAGAGTCTTGTACATAGGTGTGTTGCGCTCAACATTTATGTGTAGGAGGCTATAAGATGTTTTAGGAACAGTTTCCCTTCTTTTAGTATTCATGTTTGCCAGTAAGAATAATCTCAAGTCAATCTCTCAGTTTAATCTATTTCTCCCTTTATTCTATAGAAAATGCCTCTTAAAAGAAGAAATAGGAATCACCCATCCCCTCAGCCCGATTATCTTTTAGGTAATCATATTTCTCATGTAGAGTTCTGAGCTGTATTCAATACTCTTGCTCAGTCAGTTTCTACTCAGAATAAATGACCATCTGTCATTCCGGCCAATCCAATGGCTAATTCAACTGTAGCCAGGATTCGAGACTACACTAGAATGAATACTCCATCCTTTCTCGGGTCTAAGTCAGATGAGTACCCTCAGGAATTCATTGATCAAGTTCAGAAGGTTATAGATATCATGGGGGTTACTTCTTGTTAGAGTGCTGAGCTAGCTGCATATCAGTTGCATGATGTTACTCATACTTGGTTTAAAAAGTAGAAGTCAGAAAGGCTAGATGATACAGGGCCTATTGAGTGGGAGAAGTTTGTCACCGCATTTTTAGATAGATTCTTTCTCCTAGAGCTAAAAAAAGCTAAGGTATTGGAATTTATCAATCTCAGGAAAGGTAATATGAAAGTGAATGAGTATTCTCTTAAGTTTACACAATTAGCTAGATATGCTCCTCATATGGTTTCAGATAGTAGGGCCAAGATGAGTAAGTTTATTTTTGGGGTGAATGATAGTATAGTCAATGAGTGCAGGTCCGTGATGATAAATAGTGACATGAACATAGCCAGGCTTATAACCTATGCTCAGCATATAGAAGATAATAAAATTAAGATGAGAAAGAAGAAGAATAAGAGAGCAAGGATAGGTAGTTTTAACTTTGCTCAGCCCAAATTAGAAGGAGGAAACCATTCTTAATTTCATCCAAATTCAGTAGTTCCAGCTCCTTTTTCATCTAGTGATCCAGCTCCTAAGTTCAGGGATTGTAATAGAGAGAGGGCAGGCTCTAAGTTTTAGAGCAGTATCAGCAATGCCCGAACTAATCCCCTTTGTCAGACTTATTGTAATAACCACAAGGGTGCTTACAGATCTAGTAGCGATGTCTATTTTTGATGTGGCAAGCCAGACCACAAAGTCAGAGATTGTCGCCAGTCAGTATATCAAGGTCAGCAATATTATTCCTCAACTCAGTACAGTTGCCCGAATCAGCAGGGTGCCGTTTCCAGCGCTACTTGCGGGCAACGCCCATATCGACTTGATGCTCTTCAATCAAGGATAGATCAGGACAATTCTCCTGATGTGGTTACTATTACATTACTAATCTTTGATGTGCATGTTAACGCTTTGCTAGATCCAAGAGCTTTTATGTATTTTGCTACACCCTATATAACAATTGATTTTGGAGTCAGACCTAAAATTCTAATAGATCTCATCTCAGTCTTTACCCCAGTGGGTAAAACTATCATAGTCCGATGGGTATACAGGAACTGTCCGGTTATGATATTTTAGAAAGTTAATTCAGTAGACTTAGTCGAATTAGAGATGACTGATTTTTATGTCATTCTTGTCATAGATTGGCTTCATTCCTACTATAGCACAGTCGACTGCAACACTAGAATTTTCTAGTTCCAGTTTCTAAATAAACCTTTCCTATAGTGGAGGGGTAGTACTTCATCTTTCAGAGGTCAACTTATTTCCTACCTTTGGGCATGAAAAATGATATCTAATGGATATGTCTATCATCTTGTTCGAGTTAAGGACATTAGTTATGAAACTTACAGTCTTGAATCATTCTCAGTAGTGAATGAATATTCAGATATCTTTCACGAAGATCATCCAGGAATTCTTCCTAAAAGGGAAATACACTTCCGCATTCATCTTCTTCCAGATACTCAGCCTATATCTATTCTACCATACAAAATGGCACCAGCAAAACTCAAATAATTGAAAGAGCAGTTGAAGGATCTCTTAGCTAAGGGGTTCATCAGGCCTAGTGTGTCCCTGTGGGGCGCACCAGTCTTATTCGTGTGCAAAAAAAATGGATCTCTTAGAATGTGCATTGATTACCATCATCTTAATAAAGTCATGGTCAAGAACAAGTATCCTCTTCACAGAATCGATGACTTATTTGACCAACTTCAAGGTGCCAGTTATTTTTCTAAGATAGACCTCGGAGCAAGCTATCATTAGCTCAAAGTCAGAGAATGTGACATTCTAAAAATAGCTTTCCGTACTCGGTATGGTCACTTTGAATTCTTAGTTATTTACTTTGGTATTACCAATTCCCCAATAACTTTCATTGACTTGATGAACCGTGTGTTCAAGCATTAATTAGACATATTTTTCATAGTCTTTAAAGATAATATTCTGGTCTATTCTTGCAGTGAGCGTTATCATGCAGACCACATCAGAATCATACTTCAGACTCTCAGAGATCATCAGTTGTTCAACAAATTTAGTAATTCCAAATTTTGGCTAAGGTCAGTATCATTCCTTGGTCATATCATTTCTGATGATGGCCTTAGAGTTGATCCTTAAAAGAACAAAGTGGTAAGAAACTGGACCACACATGTATCTCCATCAGATATCAAAGGTTTCCTGTATTTGGATAGCTATTACAGATATTTTATTGAGGTATTTTCTTTTATTGCATCCCCTATGTTTAGATTGAATCAGAAAAAAGTCAAGTTTTAGTGGTCAGATCCTTGCGAGAAGAGTTTTGAAAAGTTGAAGACTCGACTCACCCCAGCTCCAGTTTTGTCTCTTCTAGAGGGTTTAGATGGGTTTGTAGTGTATTGTGATACATCCAGAGTAGGTTTTGATTATGTCCTCATGCAGAATGATAAGGACATACCCTATGCCTCCAAACAACTTAAACTCCATGAGAAGAATTATCCTACACATATCTCAAGTTAGCAGCCGTAGTCTTTGCCTTGACGATTTGGAGGCATTATTTATATGGAGTTCATGTTGATGTGTTCACGAATCATAAGAGCCTTAAGTATGTATTTTCTCAAAAAGGTATCAATATTCATCAGCGAAGGTGGTTAGAGCTCTTGAAAGATTACTACATGAGTGTACTTTATTATCCAGGCAAGGCTAACATTGTGGCTGACGCTGTCAGTAGAATGTCTATGGGTAGTGTTGCTCATATTGAGGAAAGTAAGAAGAAGTTAGCTCAGGAAATCCATCAGCTTGCAAGACTAGGCATTCGTTTCGTCGATTTAGAGAAGGGTGACATATGGGTTCGAAGTAGTTTAGAATTATCTCTAGTTTCTGAGATAAAAAAAGCAAGATAGAGATCCCAGTCTAGTCAAGTTGAAAGAGTCAGTCAAAGATCAGAAAGTAGAGGTATTCTCCCAAGGTAGAGATAGTGTATTACGTTTTCAGGGCCATCTGTGTGTTTCAGGTGTAGATAACTTAAGGTAGAGAATTCTTGCAGAAGCACATGGTGCAGGTTACTCTATTCATCTAGGAGCCACAATGATATACTGTGACTTACGGGAAATCTATTGGTGGAGTTGGATAAAGAGAGATATTACAGAGTTTATGGCTAAGTGCTCTACATGTCAGCAGGTTAAGATAGAGCATTAGAATCCTAGTGGGTCAATGTAGGAGTTCAGTATTCCTACTTGGAAGTGGGAAGAAGTGAACATGGACTTTGTGATGGGTTTTCCTTATACTCGTCGTCAGCATGATTTAGTTTGGATTATTGTAGATAGGATGACCAAATCAGCTCATTTTATTCTAGTTTATACCTCTTATTCAACCAAGGATTGTGCCAAACTCTACATCTGAGAGTTGGTCAGATTGCATAGTGTTTCGTTATCTATTATCTCAGACAGAGGTACCCAGTTCACTTCTCATTTTCGAAAAGCATTCTAAAAGGGTCTTGATACCCAAGTTTATCTCAGTACCTCCTTTCATCCTCAGATAGATGGTCAAGAAGAAAGGACCATTCATATTTTAGAAGATATTCTAAAGGTGTGTGCAATTGATTTCACGGGTAGTTAGGATGGCCATTTGCCTTTGATTGAGTTTGCGTACGACAAAATCTATCATTTTAGTATTCGGATGGATCCATTCAAAGCTCTCTATAGTAGGTGGTACAGATCTCTAATCGGTTAGTTCAAAGTTAGTGAGACCTCAGTCATACGGCCTGACTTAGTATTTGACGCCTTAGAAAAGTCCAGTTGATTAGAGAAAGACTCCGAGATGCTCAAAGTAGACAATAGTCTTATGCAGATATGCGCAGAAAGGATCTCAAGTTTGAGGTTGGTGACTATGTCTAACTAAGAATCTATCCCATGAAGGGAGTAAAGAGATTTGACAAGAAGGGAAAGCTCAGTCACTAATACGTCGGTCCCTTCAAAATTCTCAATCATTTCGGCAAGGTTGCTTATAATTTTCCTTTAGATCTATCCTCAGTTCATCCAGTATTCCATGTCTCTTTGCTCAAGAAGTGCATAGGTTAACCAACATTCATAGTCTCTATTCAGAGCATAGATGTTCAGAACATTTTCTTTATGAAGACATTCCAGTCAAAATGCTAGACTATCAGACTGACAGACTGAGGAACAAAGAAGTCACTCTAGTCAAAGTTCTTTGGCAAAATTAGTCAGTTGAGAGAGCTACTTGGGAAGTAGAAGAAGACATAAGGACTAGGTATCCTCACCTCTTCTCCGCAAGATCATATCTAGCTCAAGGTAATAGTTCTCTTTAAGTTTTTCTATTTCATGTTCAAATTTCAGTTACAAGCTTGGTATCCATTTCATGTTCAGAATTCCTTTATAAACCTAGTATTAAATACCATTGGATATTCAATCATCCATTCATGCATCGGTTCAGTCATATGATCATGCATTAGATATTCATTCTCATGGTGAGAAACTTAGTTCCTCAGAACACTCTGTTATGCATTCATGAGTTAGTTACACATGCATCAGATTTGCATGTTCGGTATGATATATTCAGTTATTAGTCATGCTAGTCATTAGATCATGTTCCAGTTGTTCATGTTCAGTATATATGTCAGTTTATCTTCTCCCCTCTCACTCAGTCTCATTCGAGGATGAATGGTCTAGAAGGGGAGATATTGTAATAACCTGTACTTCTAACTAGCTTGAATAAACCCAAGTATGTTACAAACTTACTTTGAAAGATGAATCCAATTTTATGTATGTTGAATTTCTTATATTTTGTGTTTTTATCTTATGGGAATTAAATTATCTTTCCCATGATACAAATTTTATCCAAATTCGACATAGGAAGAGAAAGTATGGCAAAAAAATAGAAGACAGTCAAAACCGCACAGGTGCGACGGTGAGAGCCGATAGACCGTCGAGCTAGAGATGAACTATCGCCCAAACTATTGTAGTGGAGGTAGTAAGACCGCATTCTTCCTAAGAGTGATGGCTCAGGCTGATGGACCATAGAGCTAGCAATGGTCCATCGTCTAAGCAGTCGTAGCAGAGGTAGTAAACCCCTATTCAACCCAGGTGCGATGACCAGGATTGACGGACCGTTGACTCAGTGATGGACTATTCCATAGTTCATTCAGTTATTTGAGTCATTTTTAAAAGGGTATTTGGGTATTTTCTACCCGTTTTAACTCTTAGTAATGTTAGACCAAGGCTCATAAGTTCATCAACCATCTACATCATCAAATTAGGGTTTTCTCTCTAAGATAATCCCCATGAACAAGATGCAAATCATTCTTCAAGAAACTAAGAGATTCAAGTTCTACAAGTTCAAGGACTTCAAGGAACTTACAACCCAGGTATGTCATGTGTTAATTCATGGGTCCCTTTCACCAATGAGGCTAAAGAATCTCTTTTCAAAATTCAAGATTCGTGTATGTATGAATGTTCAGGATTTAAATTGAATTCAAATTCATGTTCATGATGTTGTGGGGTTTTGATTCTTATTTTAAATTACATATTCCAATGATTGACCCTAGTATGTGGTTATTTGCATAATAATCATGATAAAACCTTAAATTTACACGTTGATTGATGTATCCATGATTATTAGATGTGTTGATGATTGTATAAAAAAAGTTTGCTCCCCATTTGTTCGATTAAATGCCTATGTGAAGGAAAAGTGCCATACTTGTATGATAATATGAAATCCCTAATCATGTACAAGTTTATGCATGTCAAATGTTTGATGAAATGTCTTAGTCAGTGAATTATGGGTACATATGTAGCCCTTGTGGTGATTTAGAACGTCTACTTCATTAAATCTCGAACTTATTATACTATGGATTCTGATGTTGGTTATGTATTCAAGAAAGTCATGATTTGTCAGTTTCATGCTATCGAGTCCTGGGGGTACTTGTACCTGACAATTTAGTTTTGTGCCTATAGCCAGTGTCATGTTTTCAAGATACTCTCAGTTGATCTATGTCCATAGAACTCAGTCAGTCAAGTGACTCAGGAAAGATCAGTAACATAGTAATCTCAGTACTATTCTGTTAGTCAACGGAACTCAATTAATTTAGTCCATTTTAGTTAATCATGTTCAGTGTCTATTCAGATGGGAGTAGGAATTAGCACCGAGTGAACCCAAGGATGGGAATACACACAGTCAGATGAAGGTGTGATTCTTAGATGTCATCCTTGCATTCCAGGACTATGCAGCTAGCATAGGTTGAGACATCAACACTGTCTGATGAGGGTTGATGAGATGGATAAGCACTATCAGATGAGAGGCCCACCATTATCTTTAGGGACACTATCAGATAAGGGTTACCCACATCTTGTCCTTACCAGTGGTGCAGTATTGACACCCTTCCGATTGGGATTACAGATTGGACCCTAATTCATCTATGCTGCATTATTTGGTGCATGTCGGTTAGATGACTACTTCCCACAGTTTCATTTATAGAATCAGGGCTGTTAGATATAGTCATTCTGTTTGAGTAATAGAACTCAGATAGTTCTATAGAATTCAGGACTGTCAGATACAGTCAACTTAGAATAGTACGAAACTGAACTAGTTCCATTAGAACCTAGACAGTCAAATCCAGCCACTCAGTATTAGTTATTTCAGTTACACAATTATCAGTATCTCGTGTTATCAGTACTCAGACTTAGTAATCATGTTATAACGAATTTAGTTATAGTTATTATGTAGTCATGCATGTATTCTCACATTCATGTTATGCAGCCATTTAGCATAGTTCATGCATGTGAACCCTTTTGCATTCGGACACCTCACAAGCATACCAGTATATTCAAACGTCCTAATGCATTTGCGCTATGAGGTTTTATACCATAGATTCAGAAGCATGAGCTCCAGAGCATCTGTAGCATTCCAGTCTCAGCAGTCAGAGTTAGCAGTGATTCCTCATCATTCGAGGACATGACCATTACTTTATTATCTCATTAACAAATTTATTTTAGTAGTTGGAGTTAGTTAGGGACATGTCCCATCAACTCCTTATTCAGATAGTTCAGTCATTCAGAGGCTTTTTAGACTAGCATGTTCAGATAGTTATTTTTGTTGTTTTGGGGATTTCATACCCCACTTAGGTGTTATATTTTAATAGATATTATGTTTCAGTTTTGAACCTTACAGCCTTTATTTCTACATTTATACAATATATTAAGCATTGCTTAGGTACATATATATCAATAATGGGTTATCTTGTGGTCCTTCGGGGTCATGAGCATCGTGTAGCATTCCGGGTAACAAATTCGGGTCATTGCACTTTAACTTGGTTACCACCAAATATAGCTCTTCAAACATGGAAAAAACTATTTTCATGACACCCTTCAAAATAAAATACAATTTTCAAGGAGGCAAAAGACTTCAAAGAGCAACTATGCAACAATCACTAATAATCTAGAAGTGACTCACCTTTTGACCTCAACTACATTATATTTCTTTTGCCTCATTTCTCAAGAGTTGACAAAATCACCCACCTCAACTTATTTACATTCTTCCTCACATGAAGGTAAATTTCACACACCAAGTTATCAAATATGAAACAAGGGATTTAATAAAACTCTCTCCCTCCTAAGGAATCTCTATGCTAAAAATTACCATTCCATAGGCTTGCCCCTATTTTCAATTGACACTACAATAAATACACTTGGTTGGAGATCTCAAAGGGCTTTCTGAGCTTGTAATGTAGGTTTGGTGTAGGGTAGGATATCATTTAGGAACAACATGGATATACCCTCCTTGAATATCTACATCACACTATTCTATTCAACTTTGGATAATGGGCCACTTCTTTTGTTTTCACTCTTTACACATGTGCCTACTTTTGTTTCCTTGGTTCACCCATTTTCTTTTCGTTTTTTTTCTTTCACACTTCATGATTTTCATTCCTTTGTTGGATCATTTCTTTTTATTATTCATTTATTCTAAATGGTTAAGCTCTTTGGCACTCACTTAGAACGTCGTGGCCTAAAGTTACCTCTTCCAATCTTCACAACCCCTCACTTATGCTTTTAGCCTCAAGCTGAATTTTTAAGTTCAAGGAGGATAGGGTTTAAAACAGGGATAAGAATTTAAAGGCTCAAGACTTGTAATGTGTTTCATAAAGAAAGGACCAAATTTTAAAAGTGGGTGAATAGGGATATCAACTATGCAAGGGTAGGACTTTTTGGATAAAGTGGACTTCCAAAGTCATAAAGATGGCCTAGGATCATCTCACCAACCAAGTACAATCAAACTTATCCTTGAGAGACTAATAGGGAAAGTTCTAGATGTTACAAGTACACATGAGATTTAGACAAACAAGCTCACCACACATGGCATAAAAATTCACCAAGGAGGCTCTATATAACTTCCTATTAGGTACAAAAATATAGTATCTATCAATTTTCACAAGCCAAAATTTTTGGAGTCACAAAAGGAGAAGTAGTATTGTTACAAGGTCTCTCACATCCATGTCCTTTATTTTTGAAAAAATTTTGATAGAGGGGGAGTTTTCTTTGCATTTTCACCATGCACAATTTTCTAGTTATGGCACCAACCCAACCCCTTTTATCATATTTTGACTTTTATACGGGAAAACCATATGACTACTCAGACATCGACATAAGTATAAATGCAATCCCAAATATAAAATGCCATAGGTACTCAGATTTTCCTTGCATTAATGACCTTGATGCTACAGATACTCAGACTTCCCGTACATCCATGGATCCAAAAAAAATCATGATGATTTTCCATTAAGTATGTCACCACTCAATCTATCATTGGGAAAAGCTCTCCCGATATCATCATACATAAACTAAATATAAAGTAAAAATATAAAAATAAAAATGACTAATCCATGAAAATCTGGGCACCATCAAGGTACCAAATTTTACAACCCAAATAAAAATAAAAATCATCTTAAAGAACTTAAAAACATCCATAAATATCAAAAAGACAGGACCAAATCAAATGAATACAAAGACAGGCACCCCAACTAAAAAGGTAGCAGTGTCCTCACTGTATAAACAATGAAGGATAAAGAGAGATAAGGGTGCTCCCTGAAATCGCATTAAGAGCTACTCTTTCCCTTGGACTCTTTATCTTCACTGCATCCTCATTATCGAACCACTTGGTTGGGGCCTTGTCTTCACCCTCCACTTAGGAGAAAGGAACATGGGGTTTTAGGACCTTCCATAGGCCTTTTACCCCTTATACATATTTATAAAGAATTTGACTCTCTTCTTCTCCCTTTTTACCATCTTTTCATATAAAACTCAAAGATGTCGATGGCACTCCGCGAAGGATGAATAGGATCTCCAAGCCTAGAAATTATAAATCCGTACTTCTTTTAATCCTCTTGATACTTCTATTTATCAGATTGGGATACATATGAGTGGCTAGTGCTGGAGGGCTCTCCCAGCCTTTGGGGAAAGCCTAACACGGGCATCCTAATCACTGTAATATAAACATAAATATCCTCAAGAGGTATGGTGGTGGATGGCCTACAAGACTCAGTCTCCTCAAATGTCAAATTTTCTATGTCGATCTTTCTCTTCTTGATTTTGCTCGGTGCGCCCTCACCTTAAATTTTTAGAGGATAAATGGGTGTGTCAGGGTGCTCCTAAGCATCTCTAGGTACTCCTCAACCTCAGCTCTCCTGTAAAGTTCAATGATTAAACAGGTAAAGGAGCGATGTGTACCACCCTAATTCTTGAAGAATTTTAGTTTAGAAACCACAAGCTGACTAAAATTAAAGAAATGTCTTTTAGAATGCCAGAAACCATCAAAGCCCGAAAATTTGGAACTATTGTCAAGTGGGTACAAGGGGAGACTTAGATACATTTGATGTTCAACCAAATTTGAGCCTTGAAATTGTAGTCATTCATGGATATATTTCTCTTGGTCACTGACTACGAGACTTCCTTTATAGGACATAGTCTTTCTTCCAACCAGCTTCCCAGCTCACACCCCTTTTTCTTCAAAATCACCCATGTTTGTCTTTGGGATATCATCGATATCATTGATTTGATCTACCCCAAAGTGCACTTCCTTTCCTTGAATCTTAGTAACCATGTTGGTCGGGCCTGAAAAAGACACTAAACTAAGGTTATCATAGATCTCGCGGACCCATTGATCATTTTACTTACAAAGATTCAGGGTAAAGAACTGCCACCCCATGGACACAAGCCTATTATGAAACGGTCGAGGCATTTCTAGCACTTTCTCTAAGCATATTCCTCTTTTTGAGAGCAGTTTTTTCCTTGAAAATCCCCATAGAAAGGAGTATGGTACTCGGGTGCCATGAATCAGACTTGATCGTATTCTTCCATGATATGATCATGAAAAGTCAGAGAATTACACAATCACATTGGTCATTGACATATACATGCCAAAACTAAGACATGTTGTTCACCAAAGCTCATAGGATGGCTACTTGGTGGTGTTTGGACAAAAATTTGAAGTGTAGAATTTTTCGCCAAGGGTAAAAATCATCCTTAGTTAATCTGATCGCAGGCCATAGAGCCATGATCCCGGTACTTGATACTGGTTTTATGCCAATTTTTCAATGTCCAAAAATTTATAATTTAATCCAAAACATGTTCTGCAACAAAAATACATACTAAACTCACTGAACAAGTTTATTAGGTTCTCGATTATGTCTTTAGAGTGTAAAAATCACTAGTGAAGACTCATATAGGCATTTGATTGAGAAATTAGTGTGTACCCTTCATTTCTCTCAATTTTACAAATAAATTAGGTACTTAATACTTCTCCACATAAGTGAATACCATTTCTTGCAGCCAACCATCATACAAGTATACTTAACCAAGTATTTAAGCATGAGAATCATAATTTTAGGCCTTCCCTACAACATGCATTATATGGTCTATTTTCAACATTTAAAGCATGGATTTGTGACACTTACCGAATTAGTGATGCAAGATAGATGCAAGGATGCTGTTAGAATGCTTAAATTTTGACCAGAAATAGGTTTTATTAGAGAGAAAAGTTGAATAGGAGTGTAGGAGAATGAGGGGATTTGGATGATCATATAACTGCTTTGATCATGATCGCGGTCAAAGTTCTACTATTTTGACTATGAGGGTGACTGCGATTGCGGCCAAGGTCCCGCAATTGTGGTAACTAAGGATATTTCTACACCCATGATGTCCCTTGTTCAACTTGTTTTTCATTTTGACACATTTTTCTCTATTCAGATCACAAAGAAAGGATTTCACACTTTCCCCTTCTCCAATTCATTAAACACACTTCATCATTTCATAAATTCATGGATTATGCAATTGAAAAAATTAAAATCTACACTACAAAATTAAAAATAAAGGGTACGACCACTTTTATTGTGTTTGTGGGTTGTCTCCAACATAGTACCTTAGTTATCATCGTGGTATAACTTATTCCTTATTTCTTAACGTTGGTCCTCAATATACCCCTCATTCACTTTCTCGACTTCAACATCGATCACCAACACCACTTGAAGTTCCATGGGTTGTTCTTTATTTTGCACACGAAGAAGGAACTTTCACATCATGAATTGTAAACTTCATTTCCCCAAGCTCCAAATCAACAATGGCTCTCCTAGTGACAATAAAGGTTTCACCAAGAATGATAGGCACCTCTTGGTCCATTCCACAATATAGCACCATAAAATCCACCGAAAAGATGAATTTATCAAGTTTTACCAACACATTAAACATAATACCATCCGGTTTCTTGATACACCAGTCAAAAATCATAAGCATCACTGATGTTGGAGTAGGAATTCCCAAGTCAAACCTCTTATATATTGGTAAGGATATGATATTTATACTCGCCTTAAAGTCACATAAATCCTTCTCAAACTTATGTGTCCCGATAGTGCATAGAATTTTAAAAGCTCTTAGATTTTTCTTCTTTTCTGCTATGGCACTACTGTAATACCCTAAAAAGTTCCATCGTAGTCTGAGCCTTAGAGCGTGTCAAATGAAGTATAATTTTGGCCCTAAAAGAGTGAGAAGTGACTTCCCTAGTGATTGATATTTAAACCATATAGAATTTTCTCAAATTTGATTTTTTTTCATCTAGAGAATTGAATTAGATTCCTAATGGTATCAATTTCATTCAAATCTAGTATCGGGGTGAGAAGTTATGGTTGTTTTATCAAGAGTTGTCAAAACTACCTAGGTGCGTTGGATGATCTGATGGAACATCGAGTCTATGACGGACCATCGATCGGACCATCATGACCAAGGAAGAAACTCCCTTTCAAGGCCCAAGTGTGATGGCCAGGACGATGGACCGTCAAGGCTGCGATGGACCATCACTAAAACTGTCGCCACTAGGGCAGTATGGTCTCATCCTGTTCATCGTGCAATGGATGATCCGATGGACCGTCAGACCTACGACGGACTGTCGATCCGACCATCACATCGAGGTAGTGTGTCCCTTTTTTTGATCATCATGCGATAGATGATCTAACGGACCGTCGTACTTGTGATGTACCATTGCTCTGACCGTCGCAGACCCCATTCAATATTTTTAAGTCCTTTTTAATTGGGATTTTTGGGTCTTTTCCCTTTTAACCCTCAGATATATTCCAAACGAACTTGATAGCCTCATTATCTCCCAAAACATCCAAAGGCTAGGGTTTCTTCCTCAAGAGCAAATCTAAAACCCTTCCCCAAGAAATCAAAGAACTCGCCATAGATTCAACAAATTGAGTTGAGATTGAGTTTCCGAAGTTCAAGGGTTGCAAGAACCCTCTCTCAAGAGTAAGAAAAAGAGTTTAGAGCAAGCTGGTTCGTCTAATTTTATAATCTAAGGTATGTGGGGTTTTGAACAAGAGTAATTCTTTCACCCTTGTACTCAAAGGCTTATTTAAACTATGATTTTCTATAATATAAGAGATTTCACATGAATTTGCATTAGGATTTTTCACCTATTATTATTGATTCCAATATTTCAATGTTTCCCATGAATTGAGAGTCTAATGGCATAATTTTTTACATATTTTCTTGAGAAATTGCAGCTGGATTTATACCCCATGATTTTAATCCTTGAAAAATTAATAGTTGAAATTTTTGAGATATTGAAGTACATGAGTATGTTGAGATTTTGAGACAAGTTTCTAAAATTACCAGGTTTCTACATGAGTTATGAATCTGTATGCTATCTATTATGTTTTTGATGAGTTTTAACTTGACATTGAATTATTGGTTATTTAGCCCAACTTCAGATTTACAATTTTATGAACTTTTGTGCTATAAGCACTTATGATTTGAGTATTTTGAGAGTATTGAGAAATGATTTGACTTAATGATCATAGATCTTTGAAATCCACTTCCTGCATGAGATTACAAATTCGATTATTGGGTTCGTGGTGAACCATGATAGTATTTTTATGAGATGATCGTAGATAACCTAAAGGGAGTAGGATTTGGCACCGAGTGGGTAAGTTAATATGGTTTCTTATCCCAAAACTATGTTCCACCGTAGGGTGGTCCTTAGTCTGAGTTTATGATTATTATTGGGCCTATGGTCGTGTTGATATTGGGCCTCAGGCCGATTTTGTTTAGTGATCACTAGACCTAGGTTATACTCCCTGGAAAAGAGTATGACACTCCTCCCCAACGTGAGATCTCTTTGTTAAGAGGACAAAACGTTGGACTCCATGTAGCTGGCATGGTTTATGTTGGTTAAGAGAAACTTCCTTGACATTTAAACTTAGAGATCAGTTACTTCCTTGAAAACTAAAGTATTTTCCCTTCCAATGATATATTTTCCTAAAGTGAATAAAATACTTTCAAGTATGTTTCAATGTTATATGATTCCATATCCCAAGTATTTAAGTTCAAAAGAATTATGAGTTCTTGTGCATTAACTCTCCATGAGGCTTATGAATGAGTTGAAAGTATTATTTAAATTCTCTTTTAGCCTATGGGTAATGAGAATGAGAGAAGATTACCGATTTCAAAGTTAAACTATGATGACTTATAATATTTGTGTTACATGGTCCATTTGATATAATTCATGAGCTTTACATTTGATACTTATTCAATCCATGTGAGTCATTACTTATTGCATGCATGATTTGATTTTAAAGTATTGATGTTTCTTTATATAAATGCATGCACCCCTACATACTCAGTACATTCCAAAGTTTTGATCCGCATATATGTCTATGTGCTACATTGTCTTATAATGTAGGTTTAGGTGCTCAGTCCCAGCCTTACCAATGACTTCCGAGTACCTTTTTCTACATTCCTACAGTGGTGAGTCCTCATGGTTTGAGGATCTATATATAGACATTTTAGCATTTGAGAGACTATTCTGTTACTTTTAGTTCATTTTGAGTTAGTTGGGGACCTGTTCCAATGGCTCTCTAGTTCATGGATTAGTAAAGGCTTTTTTAGACTAGTTGTCAGATCATTATTGTGTTAAGAATTCAAGTATTATGGTCATTGAGACCGAGTATTTTCTCCATATTTCCCCTTCATATGATATGACTAATCTAGTGTTTGAATTATTTGATCTTGAAATGAGTGTTATTAGTAGAAACAATCTCAAAGGGTTAGCTTGGGGCTACTTGTAGGCTTGAGCACCGTGTGACATCCCAGGAGGTGATTTTGGGTTGTTACAAACTTGGTATCAGAGCTTAACGTTTTAAAGGAGTCCTAGGGAGTCTGACAAGCCGCGTTGAGTAGAGTCTTGATCATCGGTATGTAGTGCACCACATTTATGAGCAATAAGCTATAAGATATTTTGGAAAAAAAATGTTTTTTCTTTATGATTCTATCTTCCTATAGTTGTCCCACTTATCTAATAATATGTGCTCTTCTATTTCAGAAAAATGCCCCTCTAAAGATCAAATGCCTGTAGGAACGATGATGAGCAACCCCCACCTATTGATCCTTTGAATAAGATGGTGTCTCATGCTGAGCAACCCCCAAGTAGTCACCTCTAATGTTCGGGCCAGTAACAAGGCTGTAATTGCTAATCAACAGGGAGGTGCTAGGATCCATAATTTCATGCAGATGAATCCGCTAGAGTTTTATGGGTCTATGGCAGATGAGGACCCACAGTTGTACCTTGACGAGGTGAGAAATATCACGTAGGTGATGCATTTTTCTGAGGAAGAAAGTGTTGATTTGACGTCCTACAAGCTAAAGGACATTACTTATGATTGGGTTGTATCATGGAGGAAGGTTAGAGGTAAAAATGTTTCTCCTATGACTTGCCAGTTATTCCAAGATGCATTCTTGGAGAAGTTCTTTTCGCTTGAGATGAGAGAGGCAAAGATTAAGGAGTTATGAAATTGAGGAAAGTCTTCATAACTGTTAAGAAGTACTGCTTCAAGTACAATCAGTTGGCCAAGTATGCTCCTGATTTGATTTCTGACATCCAAGATAGTATGAGCAAGTTTGTGACCGGTATTTTTGGGTTGGTACTAAATGAGTGTAGGACTGTGATGCTGCATGGGGATATGTATCTATCTAGGTTGATGACGCATGCCCAGCAGATAAAGGAGGATAAAATTAGAGAAAGATAGAGTGATGGGTAACAAGAGGGCTAGATCTGAGTAACATGAGTTTAGCCAGCCTAGATTCCATGGTGGAAACTTTCCTCAATTTTTGAGATGTCCTTCTATGCCAGTGCCTTCATCGGCTAGTGCTTGATGTGTGAGCAGATGCTAACATATTTAAGGCTTTTAACTGAGAATAATTGCAAAGTCTTAAGCAACTTTTCTTGTTTTTGATTGTTTTATCTTTGATATTGCAGTAAAAGTCAAGATTCATGAAAATACATAAAAGTTCCATCAAGAACAATTATTTTTGGTGAAAATAATTTAATATTAAAGATATCACCTAGAGACATATCTGACGGCATGTCTAATAAGTTATCATATTTATGATAGGCTATCACACATGCCGTCACCCTAAAGTAAAGGATGAGAAATTGGATGCACTTCTGACAACAAGTCTGATAAGTTATCAGACTTGTGA
Organism: Capsicum baccatum var. pendulum; assembly: GCA_030864225.1. Classification (NCBI taxonomy): domain Eukaryota; kingdom Viridiplantae; phylum Streptophyta; class Magnoliopsida; order Solanales; family Solanaceae; genus Capsicum; species Capsicum baccatum. The sequence continues at coordinate 168,130,739 of CM061557.1, read as the reverse complement.
TACGTCATCACACTGAGACAGAAAACAAAAAATTTGAAGCATCTCTAACGACATGTGTGATAGCTTATCACAAATATGATAAGTTATCAGGAATGTCTACTAATTGAAGAAAAGGATCTGACGACATGTCTGATAACTTATCAAATTTGTGATAAGTTATCACACATGTCGTCACCTAAATGGAAAATTCTGAATTTTTTGTTTCGAATTTTTCTTAAATTATGGGTATAAATCGTAGATTTTAGGGTTCATTGAGGAGGGGAACATCTGGAACTTATTCCAAGGGAGTTTTACTTCTCTTTTTGTCTCTCTTAACTTAGAATTAAGTTTTTTCAACTCTTTGATTTGGTTGTGGGAATGTTCTCTTGAACTTAGAAGAGAATCAACTTCAGACTTCATCTTTTATAAGTTTAATTACTTTGAATGATGATTACAAATGTTGCTATCTCTTTTTTTTCTCATGTGGAACTAAAACCAACAACTAGGGTTGTGGGATCTATGATTATTCCCCCATGGATTTAATAGTTGGTTAGGGTTTGAGTGATTATGGGGACATCTTAATAATTCCTTTGTTATGATTGTTATTTATTGGTTGCAAATAATAAATCCCACCTTATGTTGATTTTTTCAATCTGAGAAATAAACTAAAGGTAACAAATTATGAACAAGGATTTGGGAAGGTTAAGCTCTCATGTAATGATTAATGTTGTAACAAGATTGATCAACTTGAGATAAAATCAGCATGAATAGAATGATTTCCTAAGTTTGAGAGAATTAGGGAGTTCAATATCTAAGTAGGTTGAGAAACACATAGATGGACTATCAAAACCAATAATTTGGTGTTTCCCACAAGTCATGAGAACCCAATACTTCTGTCATTGTTCATCGGGGATTAATAATCATAGTGATCACAACCCTGGTTTCTCTCTATCATTGATTTGAAACACTAAAATTTTAGCTTGGAGTTTCTAAAGGGACTGGAAATGTTAAAAACTTTTGTTCAATCATTACTAACCTCCATTTTATCTTTTTGTATCATTTGTTTGAATTTAACTGGTAGCTTTAGTCTCAAATAAGTTTAATCGCCACTCACAATATTACCTGTGGATTTGAACCCAACTCCAGAGTTGGGTAAATATATTAACGATGATCGTTTTGCACTAAATTGACATGTAAATTGAGCATTATAAAAAATGTCACCGTTGTCGGGGAACCATTTGGCGTATTAGTTGGTTTGGAATCTTAGTTTACTTGCTTGAATTCAAACTTGTAAATATTTGTTTGGTTTATTTTTTATTTTCTTTTATTTTTATACACCTTTCTTGAGATTTCATCTTGGATAGATGGTTTTTTTAGTGATGACGATTCTTATGATGATTCTTGTTATTATTGCTGGGAACTATATTTTGAGGCTTGTTGTCTAGATTTACCTAGAAGTGCATGGACTTGACCTTTAGAATACGATGCAAATACTGTCTTACTTGCTGTAACTTGTTCTTTGGCTTGTGGTCAAAGTGATCATATTGAAGATATGTGTGCTTTCATGATTCAAGCGAACAAATTGATGAAATGAATTTTAGAGAATCAAGAACAGTTGTGGGCAGAGCTAAAGAAGTTATCACTCCCTCCATGTTTACAGTGGCTAAACAAAGAAGAATATGAGGAGGACATTAGCCAATTTGAGGAGAAAACTGAAGAATCACAACCACTCGATTGTCATCTTGATCTTAATATTGACATTGAGAAGGTGAATAAAAGTGAGTGTGTAGTAGATAGTGTATCTTTTAAAGTAGAATTAGTTGGGATTTACTCGTACCATTTTTCCACATTATGTTTAGATAATATCTTATCTGTGGAATCGTCTAAAATAGTGGAAGAGTTTGAAGATGAGGAGTAAGAATCTTATATTCATTATTTTACACTTGATAAGCAACATAAAAGCATAGCTCACTTAAGGGCCGAGTGGTTTACCATGCTCAATCTATTACTTGACTTCTTAATTTTTATACCACCCCCTATGATCGAGGCAAGAAGATGGAGTCTAAGTTGGGGGTGAAATTCATATCCTTAAGATTGAGGAAAAAGCTGAGTGAGGTCATGCCGCGACATTAAATCAGGTGCCGCTTGGGAGGTAACCCAAGGTATTTTGTTGTTTGTATTTGTATTTTGTGACTGACATCAGATCTTTGAACCCATGGTGCCACAGGTATGTTTCTAACTCTCTTGTTTTGGTTTAATGCATTGGGGACATTGCATGATTTTAAGTTGAGGGTGGGGCTACTTGTGAGTATTGGTGTGCTCTTGGGGTTTTTGTTAGCGTGCCTCTTTTCCCCGGAGTCTTGCTCCTAGTAAAGCCGACATGTTTAGGCTTATTATGTTTGTTTTGTGATGTGTTATGGTTAACTGGAGGAAAAACAAGTACCTTAGATAGTTAATATGTTTTTGTTGATTTTTGAACACCTCTCGAATGGTATATTTTATAACTTTGTGATATGCATTTATGTGTGACCAAGGTGCATCTTGTTATGGCATTAGTACTAGTGACATGATAACAATTTCTAAGCAATTACATGAACCGAATGGGTAGTAGCTTGTGATTTACATTTGTGCCATGTATGTGTGAGATACTACCTAGTTCCCATTGTGTGTTAAATCCAGAACTTACCCGATTGGTCTTTCCTTGGTTGTAGGATAGTGGTTAGGAAAGAATAATAGGTCGTTGTTGATATTAGTCCACTTTATAGGCTAAATGACCTTGCATGTGTAAATAATATCACTTGATCCTGATTTTGAGCCTGAATGCCTATTCTTTTTTTTATACCTATCACCTTTCTATTTGTATCACAATAAACCTGTTTTGGCCTTGGGCCTTCTTGGATATTGTGCACCTTGAATTAGGCAAATAGCCTAAGTTGAGGGTGGATATCATAGGGGTGCGTGATGTAGAATGAGTATGAAGAAAGGTAGAATAAAATAAAAAATAAAAAACTAGGTGCGGTGGAAAAGAACAAGAAAAGAGAAGTTGTGAAAAAAAGAAGTGATTGTAGTAAAGACCGCATCCATCCTGAATATGTGTGGTAAAAAAAAAAAGAAGAATCTAAAAAGGTTAATAAGTTAGACCCTAGAATCTAATGTAGTGTCAAGGAGGCTTAGTCACTTTAAATATCATCGAGTATCATACCAACCCCTAGCCTACATTATAAGCCAAACAGAAGACCTATAGTGATCCTAGCTGACCTGTCTGAAAATTTTGGTAATGAAAATAAGGGCAAGCCGATGGTATTTGGCACACATTGATTGGAACTTCATTCTTAGAGTGAGCATCTTTTGATTGTCCCCATGGTTACATATGCGATGTTTGATAGAAGTGAAGTGGGACTACTGTGTAAAGAGGGAACACTGGTTATGTTGCTAGTTGCTAACTTGTTTGGATAGTGTAATATTTGTACATGCATGGTTATTATTGCCGAATTGATGCCATAACATGATTTCTGTGTGTCGCATTGTTGTTCTTCGATAATATACACATATATTTTTTAAATTAAGTGACCTTGGAGATGGTGAAGTTGTTTTGAGATAATATGGATGGTTGAATACCGAATGTACTTTGTATCCTATTGGTTTAGTTTTAGTTGCTTGAGGAGAAGCAATTATTTTTAGTTGAGGGTGTTGATGTGTGAGAAGATGCTAGTACATTTGAGGCTTTTAACTGAGAATAATTGCAAAATCATCATCAACTTTTATCATTTTTGATTGTTTTCTCTTTCATATTGCAGTAAAAGTCAAGACGCATGAAAATACATGAAAGTTCCATCATGAAGGATGATTTTTGGTGAAAATAATTGAATTTTCAAGATAGCGCCAGGAGATATGTATGACGACATGTTTGATAATTTATCAGATTTCTGATAAGCTATCACATATGTCGTCACCCTAAAGCAGAGGATGAGAAATTAGAAGCACTTCCGACGACAAGTCTAATAAGTTATCAGACATGTGATAAGTCATCACATAGGTCGTCACACCGAGATAGAAAATAAGAAATTAGAAACATGTTTGCTGACATGAGTGATAACTTATCAACAATTTAATAAGTTATCAAACATGTCATCACATTGAAGTAGAGGATTTGATGACATGTCTGATAACTTATCAGATTTGTGATAAGTTACCACACATGTCGTCACCTAAAAGGAAAATTCTAAATTTTTTATTTCAATTTTTTCTTAAGTTATGGATATAAATAGCATCTTTTAGGGTTCATTGAGAAGCGGAACATCTGGAACTTATTTCAAGGGAGTTTTAATTTATTTTTAGCTCTCTTAACTTAGAATTTATTTTTTTTCAACTCTTTGATTTGGTTGTGGGAATTTTCTCTTGAACTTAGAAGAGAATCAACTTTAGACTTCATCTTTTGTAAGTTTAATTACTTTGAATGATGATTACAATTATTGCTATCTCTATCTTTCTCATGTGGAACTAAAACCTACAACTTGGGTTTTTGGATCCATGATTATTCCCCCATGGATTTAATAATTGGTTAGGGTTTGAGTGATTGTGGGGACATCTTGATAATTCCTTTGTTATGATTGTTATTTATTGGTTGTAAACAATAAATCTCGCCTTATGTTGATTTGGTCGAACTGAGAAATAAACTAAAGATAGCGAATTATCAACAAGGATTTGAGAAGGTTAAGCTCCCATCTATTGATTAATGTTGTAACAAGATTGATCAACTTGGGATAAAATCAGCATGAATAGAATGATTTCCTAAGTTCGAGAGAATTAGGGAGTTCAACATCTAAGTAGGTTACGAAACACTTAGATGGACAATCAAAACTGATAATTTGGTGTTTCCCACAAGTCATGAGAACCCAATACTACTGTCGTTGTTCATTGGGGATTAATAATCATAGTGATTACAACCCTAGTTTCTCTCTATCATTGATTTAAAACACTAAAATTTTATCTTGGAGTTTCTGAAGCGAATGGAAGTGTTAATAACTTTTGTTCAATCATTACAAACCCTCATTTTATCTTTTTGTATCATTTGTTTAAATTTAACTTGTAGCTTTAGTCACAAATTAGTTTAATCGCCACTGACATAATTTCCTGTGGATTCGACCCCGACTTCAAAGTTGGGTAAATATATTTACGACCAATGACTTACACTAAATTGAATTTTAGTTAAGCGTAATCAGTGCTCCCGCACGTAGAGACAGGTAGGAGCAAGGGGAAGGTTTTTAATGTCTAGGTTGCAGAACAGTGTGTGTAACAGGCCCGTTATCTTCCTTGTTCTAAGTGTGGTAAGGATCATCCCGGTGAGTTTTTCATAGACTTGAGGGTTTGTTTTGATTGTGGCATGCCGGGCCACAGACTTAGAGATTGCCCGCATGCTAGCAAAGAGAACAGAGATGCCTGACCTCAGGCACAGGCTGCTAGTGCACCAGCTCCTGTACCCCATCCCACCCCTACTCAGGGTGCTTTATCTAGCACTTCTGGTGGTCAGCGCCAAAACGAATTGTATGCCTTACCATCCCATCAGAAGCAGGAGGCCTCTCCCGATGTCGTTGCTGGTATGCTCCAGGTCTTTTACCTTGATTTCTATATATTGTTGGACCCCGCGTCAAGTCTCTCTTATATGACCCCACTTGTAGCTATGAATTTCAAAATGAGTCCTAAAAAGATTTTTGAGGCTTTCCTAGTTTCTACACCCGTCGGGGAGTCAGTTATTGCTAAACAAATATATAGAGATTGTCCTATTACTATTCTTCATAGAGTCATACTTAGCGATTGGATAGAGTTAGACATGGTGGATTTTCACCTTATTCTAGGTATGTAATAGCTTCATTCTTGTTTTGAATTTATAGACTATCGTATCTGTGTGGTCAAGTTTTAGTTTTCTAATGAACCAATGTTTGAGTGATCCAAGAATTCAATATCTCCCTAGAGTCATTTTATATCCTCTCTTACAACCAGGAATCTAATATCAAAAAATTGTATCTATCACCTAGTTAAAGTCAAAGACACTAGGTCCGAGGCTCCAACTATTCACTCAGTCGATATTGTTAATGAGTTTCCAAATGTTTTTTTGGATGATCTCCCAAGGGTACCTCCCAATAGAGAGATAGAATTTGGGATTGACCTTCTTCCCAACACTCAGCCCATTTCTTTTCTGCCATACCGTATGGCACCTTTAGATCTTAAGAAATCGAGAGAGCAACTCAAAGATCTTTTAGACAAAGGTTTTATTAGGCCCAGTATTTCTCCTTAGAGCGCACATGTCTTATTCGCACAAAAAAAAGATGGTTTTCTGCATATGTGCATTGACTATCGTCGGCTTAATAAGGTCACTTTCAAGAACAAGTATCCCCTTCCGAGAATCGATGACCTATTTGATCAGTTGCAAGGTGAAAGTTATTTCTCCAAGATAGACCTTAGATATGGCTATGACCAACTTAAGGTGAGGGAATGTGATATTCCAAAGACAGCCTTTCGAACCTGCAATGGTCACATTGAGTTTCTAGTCATGACCTTTGGGCTAACCAATGACCCAATAGCCTTTATGGACCTTATGAACCTAGTATTCAAGAAATATCTCGATATGCTTGTCATCATCTTCATAGTTGACATCCTTGTGTACTCTCATAGTGAGAATGACCATGCAAACCACCTTAGAATTGTTTTGCAAACTCTTAGAGACCACTAGCTATTCGCTAAATTCATTAATTGCGAATTTTGGCTAAGGTCTGTAGCTTTTATGGGTCATATTATTTCAGTTAAGGGTATTAGAGTTGATCCCCAAAAGAAAAAAGTTGTACGAAATTGCCTATACCTATCTCTCCGACTGACATTAAAAGTTTCTTAGGTCTAGCAAGCTACTACCATTATTTTGTTGAGGGTTTCTCTTCTATTGCGTCTCCTATGACTCGGTTGACCCAAAAGAAAGTTAAGTTCCAGTGGTCAGATTCTTGTGAGAAATATTTTCAATAGTTCAAGACTGAACTGACTTTAACCCCTATATTGACTTTGCTTGATGGTACAGATGGTTTTGTGGTGTATTATGATACCTCTAGAGTTGGTTTGGGTTGTGTGTTTGTGCAAAAAGGTAAGGTCATAGCTTATGCCTCTAGGTAGTTGAAGCCGTATGAGAAGAATTACCCAACCCATGATCTTGAGTTAGATGTTGTGGTCTTTGCTTTGAAAATCTAGAGACATTATCTTTATGGTGTCCATATTGATGTGTTTACTGATCATATGAGCCTGAAGTATGTGTTTTCTCAGAGGGAGTTGAATCTTAGGCAGAGGAGGTGGTCGGGGTTGTTGAAAGACTATGATATGACTGTGGTGTATCAACTGGGCAAGGCCAATGTAGTGGCAGATGCCCTTAGCAGGTTGTGTATGGGTAGTGTTGCTCATGTGGATAAAGGTAAGAAAAAGTTAGCCCATGATGTGTATTGTATAGCTAGATTGGGTGTTAGGTTGCTTGATTCAGCTGAGGGAAGTACTTTGGTGCAGAGTAGTTCCGAATCCTCTTTAGTTTTGGAAGTGAAGGAGAAGCAAAATAAGGATCCTAGTTTGGTCAGACTTAAGGAGTCAGTTCAGGACCAAAAGGTAGAGGTTTTCTCCCAAGGGGGAGATGGCATGTTGTGAGTGCAAGGTAGATTGTGTGTTTCGTGTGTTGATGATCTGAGGTAGAGGATTATGGCTGAAGCATATGGCGCGTGGTATTCTATTCATTCTAGCACTGCCTAGATATACTGCAACTTGTGGGAATTCTATTGGTGGAATGGTATGAACAAGGATGTAGCCGAGTTCGTAGCAAAGTGCTTATAACAATAGTTACCATGCTAGCATTGGGATGAAAGCATTTGAGGCATTGTATGGTTGGAGATGTAGGTAACCCATAGGTTGGTTTGAAGTTGGCGAAGCTACCGTGATTGGGCCTGATGTAGTGTTTGAGGCTATGGAGAAAGTTAAGTTGATTAGAGAGAGATTTTAAACTACTCAGAGTCGTCAAAAGTAATATGCCAATATGAGAAGAAGAGATCTTGAGTTTGAGGTAGGTAATTTGGTGTACTTGAAGATTTCACCCATGAAAGGGGTGAAGAGGTTTGGTAAAAAGGAAAAGTTATTCCCCATTATGTTGGCCCGTATAGAGTCTTGAGCCGGGTTGATAAAGTAGCCTATGAGGTTGAGTTGCCTGCAGAGTTGTAAGTAGTTCATCTTGCTTGTCATGTCTCCGTGCTTAAAAAATGTATTGGTGATTTTGTTGTAGTAGATCCCTTAAAGAGTGCTGATATTCAGAACGGTCTTTCCTTCGATGAGATTCCTATTGAGATCCTAGATTTTCAGATCCGTAGACTAAGGAACAAAGAAGTTCTCTTGGTCACATTTTTATGGAAAAACTAGTTTGTTAAGGGTGCTACTTGGGAGACAGAAGAAAACATGCAAACCAAGTACTCACACCTCTTTTCCGTGAGTTCAGATCAATCTGAAGGTATTGTTCTTCCTTAATTCAACCCTTCTAATCTAATCTTTGGCAATATATATCTATTCTTGCATGAGTTCTTGCAATTTCTAAGATATTCAAGAGTTTAGAGAGATTTTGAGCCATTTAGCAAATTGCTTCAGCTATATTTACTCTATCTTTCCTGTGTTCCTAGTCTAACTAGCAATATTTGAGGATGAATGTGTCTAAGATGGAGATATTATATGACCGCACAAAGTTCCCTCGTAGTCTGAGCCTTAGAGTATGTCAAGTGAAGTATAATTTCGGCCATAAAAGATTGAGAAGTGACTTCCCAAGTGATTGGTGTTTAAACCATATAGAATTTTCTCAAATTTAACTTTTTGTCATGTAGAGAATTGAATTAACTTTCCAATGATATCAATTTCGTCCAAATCCGGTATCGGGATAATAAGTTATGGCTGTTTTATAATGAGTTGTCAGAAGTGCCCAGGTGCGACGGATGATCCGAAGGAGCATCGAGTCTGCGATAGACGGTTGCTCAGAGCATCACCACCAAGCAAGAAACTCCCTTTCCTGGCCCAAGTGCGACGGCCAGGATGATGGACCATAAAGGTTGCGAAGGACCGTTGCTGAGATCATCGCCACTAAGGCAGTGTGGTATCATCCTGCCCATCGTGCAATAAATGATCTGATGTACCGTCGGACCTACAATGGACCATCGATCCAACCATCTCATTGAGGCAGTGTGTCCCTTTTTCTGGTCATCGTGCCATGGACGACCCGACGAACCGACGCTCCAACCATCACAAATCCCATTTTGTATTTTTAAGTCCATTTTAAAAGGGGCTTTTGGGTCTTTTCCCTTTTAACCCTCAGATATATTCCAAACGAACTTGATAGCCTCATTATCTCCCAAAACATCCAAAGGCTAGGGTTTCTTCCTCAAGAGCAAATCTAAAACCCTTCCCCAAGAAATCAAAGAACTCACCATAGATTAAATAAATTGAGTTGAGATTTGGGTTCCCCAAGTTCAAGGGTTGAAAGAACCCTCTCTCAAGAGTAGGAAGAAATGTTTAGAACAAGCTTGTTCATCCAATTTCATAATCTAAGGTATGTGGGGTTTTGAACAAGGGTAATCCTTTCACCCTTGTCCTCAAAGGCTTATTTAAAATATGATTTTTTGTAATCTATGACACTTTACATGAATTTGAATTATGGTTTTTCACCCATTATTATTGATTGCAATATTTTGATGTTTCTCATGAATTGAGAGTCTAATGGCATGATGTTCCCATGTTTCTTCAGAAATTGCAGATAGATTTATACCACATGATTTTAATCCTTGAGAATTTAATATTTGAAATGTTTGAGATATTGAATTACATTAATATGTTGAGATTTTGAGACAAGTTGCTGAAATTTCCAAGTTTCTACATGAGTTAAGAATTTATATGCTTTTGATGATTTTTAACTTGAGATTGAATTATGGGTTATTGAGCCCTACTTGAGATTTGCAATTTTATGAACTGATATACTATAAGCACCCATGATTTGAGTATTTTGAGTGTATTGAGAAATGATTTGACCTAATGGCCAAAGATCTTTGAAATCGACTTCCTACATAAGATTACATATTCGATTATTGGATTCGTGGTGAACCATGAGATTATTTCTAAAAGTGAATTTTTATGAGATGAGCGCATATAATCTAAAGGGAGTAGTATTTAGCACCGAGCGGGAAAGTTACTACAAATTTTTACCCCAAAACTACGTGCCACCATAGGATGGGTCTGAGGCCGAGTTTATGATTATTGTTGGGACCAAGGCTGAGTTGATATTGGGCCTGAGGCCGAGTTTGTTTAGTGATCACTACACCTAGGTTATACTCCCTGGCAAAGAGTATGATGCTCCTCCCCAACGTGGGGTCTCTTCCTTAGGAGGACAAAACGTTGGACTCCATGTAGCTCGCATGGTTTATATCGGTTAAGAGAAACTCCCTTGACATTTAAACTTCAAGATCGGTTACTTCCTTTTCAACTAAAGTATTTTCCCTACCAATGAGATATTTTCCTGAAGTGAATGAAATGCCTTCACTTATGTTTCAATATCCTAAGTATTTGAGTTCAAAAAAGTATGAGTTCTTGAGCATTAAAGAAGTTTTACTCTTCATGAGGCATATGAATGAGTATAAAGTATTGTTTAAAGTCTTCTTTTGCCTATGGGTAACGAGAATAAGATAATATTACCTATTTCAAAGTTAAACTATGATGACTCACGGTATTTGTGTTACAAGCTCCATTTTACATGATTCATGAGCTTTACATTTGATACATATTCAAGCTATGTGAGTCATTACTTATTGTATGCATGATTTGATTGAATAGTATTGATGTTGCTTTATATAAATGCATGCACTCCCACATACTCAGTACATTCCCAAGTGTTGATCCATATATATCTCTATGTGGTACATTGTCTTATATTATAGGTTCAGGTGCTCAATCCCAGCCATGCCAGTGACTTTCAAGTACCTTTGTCTACATTCCTACAATGGTGAGTCCTCATGGTTTGAGGACCTATCTTCAGACATTTCAGTATTTGAGAGACTATGTTGTTACATTCAGTTCATTTCGAGTCAGTTGGGGACCTATCCCAATGCCTCTATAGTTCATGGATTAGTATAGGCTTTGTCAGACTAGTTGTGAGATCGTGATTGTGTTGAGAATTCTAGTATTGTGGTCTTTTGGACCGAGTATTTTCTTTGTATTTCCCCTTCATATGATATGACAATGCTAGTGTTTGAATTAATTCATCTTGCAATTAGTGTTATTAGTAGAAATAGGCTCAAAGGGTTATCTTGGGGCTACTTGTAGCCTTGAGCACTGTGTGACGTCCCGAGAGGCAATTTTGGGTCATTACAAGTACTCATGGTAGTGCTACACCCATGAGTTACTTCAATGGTCTAACACTCAACAAGTATCTACATGGAAATCAATTTTTATTGGTAATTTCATCAAGAAAATTTGAAGCCATATGATAAGTCAACTTCATAATAGAGTCCCTCTCCGCATTATCTATCACAGTTTTATTGAGTATATCAAGATCCTAAGAGAAGATTTGGAGAAACATTTTCTCAGGGACCTCGTGGGTTGGACAATACAAGAGTTTTTTGTTAAATCTTTCCCACACCTTGTACAAGGGTTCCCCATTTAATTGCATAAAGTTTATGACCTCATCCCATAATTGGAGCATTTTTGGCGGTGGGAAATACCGATCAAGGAAAACCACAGTGAGTTCATCCTATGAGGTGATGGATCTGGCTGGAAGAGAGCGAACCCACAACACCGCCTCTCCCATTAGAGAAAATGGGAAGATACAAAGACATATGGACTCTTGGGTTATGTGTGCAATATCAAAGGGCGCACGCACTTCAATGAAGTTCTTCAAATGTAAGTTGGGATCCGCATAGGCTTGTCCCCAAAAAAGTCCCTTCATTTTTATCCTATGCAACATAATGCTTGTGGCATGAAAGAAATTGTTTCCCCAAGTAGGTGGGATACATATGGCACTTGAGGGACAAACATATTAAGTTTCTCCTCGTTATCATGAGGGCCATCGAAAGACCCGAAAATGCTTGCAATGTCACTCATTATTTTATGAACACTATGGGAATCACCTGAAATGGAAACAAAAACAATAATAAAACTAAATACAAACAACTATGGGTGTACCCAAAGTAACACTCAACACCATATAAATTAAAACTAAATTTCACTCCATAGCAACGATGTCATTTTGATAACACTCACCAATACCATAAAAATTATAGAGGATAGTCATTTTCAATAGCTCAACTTATGTTGCTGTTGAATCTACGAGGAGAAAATTTAGAATTCTAGTCCTATAAGTGTTAAATGCTACGAATAAGCTACCCGCAATATGAATAAAATAAAATGCATAAATTAAAATTGGGGGGGGGGGGAGGGAGATTGGTTTGGCAAGTGTTTATGAATAATCACTTAAGTCAACAAAGTGAACAACAATTCAAATTCGAGATGAGGAGAATCTTGGGATTATGTCTGCCTAAGGGAAAGTTATGCATAGGTGCATGCAGATTTAGTGCACATGATAGTTATCAATAATATGGTAGTCTAGGTCTAAGATCCTTGAGGCTTGTTTATTAACAAAACCTTAAGAATTTCACTCTTTGTTCCTTTTGGGAACCTAATAAGTGTGCTAATTTCAACCACCTATTACCACAATTAAGCATACCTTTTTTCTAGGAAGATTCCCATGATATAGTCAACTTCTTAATCACCCTTATATCTTGATATTGAAAATCAACAAACTAAATCCATTAATTATCTACTATTGCGTTGTCACACACATCCCTCTTTTAAGGATGATATGGGTTTCAAATGATCACCCAAACCTCTCTTTAAAGGATTGTTTACGCTTTGAAGAATTTGTGGTTTTCGCCCACAAACTCATTTTGGGTATTCGAAGCTTTCAACCACAAATCCTAACTAATTTAACCAAGCCATAGAAAAACCAATCATCAACAAACTAGCATATACAAAAATACATCGTAATAAACACGTAATTGTACCTTAGTTCAACATAATCCCAAGAAAATGAATGTTTAGCTGCTTATGAAGAAAAGATAAAAAATATACCATAATGATTGCTTAAAGCATCCATTCTTCAATTATACTAAATTCAAAGTCTCCAAATCAAAATATAAATTATTGTCTAAATTAGTGTTTAAACTTCAAATTCAAGATGTTGTAAAGGTGTAGAATTCCCAAAAGAGAAAGGGTTTTAGCCTTTAAAAGAAATTGGGTCTGGCTGTATAAATTTACAAAACTGCCACTGTGTATATTTCCTTCTTAGCCGCGATCACTGAATCTTGTCCACGATTGTGGATACCGCGACTGCAATAAGGACACCTTGATTGTGGCACTTTGACCTTCTTGACAAGTCGAGATCATGACCCACTAACCATGATCGAGGTAACTAAGCTTGTTTCTGATTCAGGTCTTTCATCTACACTTCTTTCTCTTTTTTTATTCTTTTCAGCTCAAATCCACATCTTTCAATCTCCTAACCTGTATGCCTAAAAGATGTAAAAATTAGTGTATGTAATCACTAATTTATCTCAGTTCTACATTCAAACATAGTAGTGTACATAATTGTTGAGTGCAACTCAGTGGAAAATTCATCAATCATCTTACTATTTCTCTATCTTTTTATTTATTGTTTAGTATTTTTGTTCTGTACTTGCTTGTTGGCACTTGATATTTTCTTCTGCCAGATTTGTTTTAAGGGTGGTTATTTATTTGGTTACAAACTTATGTAGAATAATTTATATACGGATCATGTTGTTACCTATCATAGATCTTATGATGTTAAGAGGTTAGGAGTTATCTTTTTTGTAATTACTATTTTCATATTCAAGAGGAGGATAGATTTATAGAAATCAAAGGGTGGAATGTACATTTTATTCTAGCTGAGGTTTATGTTCTTTTTGGCACATCGTTGAATCTCAAATAGGTTAAATTCCTTCTTTCTTCCAACTTTTTAATAAAATCTAGTCATATAAATGAAATTCCACCAGCTTTAAGTCTTGAGTATACCCAATCTATTTGTTTGCCATAATCTTTTTCTATTTTAAAATTAATTTCTATAAATTTAAAGAGATACAAGTCATCAAACACACCTAGGTAGCTTTTGGAATTATTCGAGAAATTTATAATGAAAAAACCTTGTTGATAATTCATATGCAAACGTGATTTAAATTCAGTCTTTTGTTGATATATCTTTGTTCTAGTGATAGAACTCAAAGAAAACAAATTATTTTAAAATATTTTTTGCTTTAAGGACTAAGTTCTTGGGTCTTTAGATTTTGGGAACCAAGGCCCTGATATTTTTATTGCTATTTTCGGTCAAAAAATTATTTGTACAATGGTATAGTGTTACAATTTCTTAAGTGCAGTCATTTTCATAGCAATTAACTTATAGTTGTGAATGTCAATATTTTACATATGCACATTAAATTATTTATTTTTAGTTTTCTTATTATATTGTTGGGTAGTATATTTCTATGTCATAGTTTGGGTTGATTTATTTTAATGAACTAATTTTGTTTTTTAGACATATTTGATTGACTAACTTAAGTGAATAGTGCATTAATCAATGAAAGTGGCATGTGATTTGCTATTAATAGTTCTGCTAGGAAATTACTTTACACAATCAAAGTGAATAGCTTAAATACTATATATATGCTTATCCTATTGCAAGTTAATAATATGTTAGAACTATCATTAATAGGCTCACATTTGATTAATCTAGTAGTAACCAGTAAGCACTAATCTTTGAAAAAGAGAAATAGATTTATCTCTAAATATTTTGTACATTTAGTCCTTAAATTTAGAGAACTGTTGAAATACCTACAACTTATTTTATAAATACCACTTTTATTTGGAAAACGATGTTGTTCTTCTTGAGTTCTTTCCATTTTGGAAGGTTAATTTCTCTTGATACTGTGAAATTTTCTGTTTGAATTTTGATTTTGAGATTTTACTCATGTTCCATAGGATATATTTTATGGATATTAGAGATAAAAGATCGATGAATCTCCCAAGATCTACCTTATATCAATATGGAGTGTATTATATACTTGATAAAGAGTTTGAACGAATATCCAAAATAAAGGAAATATTATGCCTAAGTATAAATTTCTTTAATCATTATTGAAATTATCTAAGGGTGGTGGAGAATCACTTGATGGATTTTGGCTTTTTCATGGAGTATACCACAAATGTATTTTTCATGGAGAAAGATTTTTCTCAAAGAAATATGTTTCATCTAAACTTTGACGATGAAATACCCAACATGCATGAAAATATTGATGGACTCCTTTATGATACTTTTAGAAATATAGAAGGTGACCAGAGACCTGAATGAGTGAGAAAAGGACCATCCGAAGATGCAAAGATATTTTTTAAATTAGTGGAGGAAGGGAAACAAAAGTTGTATCTAGAGTGTAAGTTTTCTTCTAAGATAAGTTTAACCATTCGGTTGTTCTTTTTTGAATACATTCATGGGTTGAGTAATAATGCCTTTTAGGACATCTTAAAGATGTTAAAATAAGCATTTTATTTGCTCAGCTACCTTTTCTATAAGGAGAAAAAGGTGATAAGTGATTTATGTCTCATATATCTAGCTTTTCATATGTTCGGAAATGTATGTAGCCATAAGATGTCATGTTATTGAATGATCCAACGATGTGAATATAAAATGTACTGTAGATGGAGAATTTTAGAAGAGTTTGCATCCCTTATACATATACTTATTTAGAGATTCTCATAATGTTAGATTGGGTCTTTTAAGTGATAATTTCAATGCATTCCGAACCATGAGCATCCCTCATAAAACATGGCCTACTATTTAATGAACTATAATTTGTTACCATGGATTTGCATGAAGTCAAAACATATTATGTTGTCAATTATCATTCTAGGTCTATCCTCTAAAGTAAAATATATAGATGTGAACCCACAACCACTATTGGCCAGTTGAATAAACTATGGAAAGTGAAAGTGGAAATATATGATACAATAACTAACCAAACATTTCAATTGAGTGCAACTTTATTGTGGACAGGTAGTGATTGTCAAATGCTAGCATTGCTTTCTTAATGAAGAACCAAGGGAAGATGATCTTTCCCCACTTACAATTATAATACTTGCTCTCAATATCTCAAACAAAGTCGTAAAATATATTACTTTTGTCATTAGTAATTTTTGCCTCATGATCATCCATATTGAATTGATAAGAAATCAATTGATGGGAAAATGAATCATAAAATTTAACCTACTTCATTATCTAGTGTTCCAATTCTTTTGTGTTGGATGTACCTTATAAGAGAAAAATATCAAATTTTAAGGGGCTTGTTCATAATTGAATTAATGTAGAATGATTTAGTAGGGGGTTTGATTGCTGATGAGTGTCTAACTTTTTGTTTGAGATATCTACATGATGGGAAAAAATCAAGGTTAAATAAGTACCAAATTTAGAAGCTTGAGAATATTCAAACATAAGGAGATGATATTTCACATATGTTTCCTAAAGTAGGCCATCTAATTGGAAGTGAGAAGAAAAGGAGAGGCAAAACTTTTGAGATGAATTATAATGTGTTGTTTGAAGACCATGGATATTCTTTGTTCAGTCGAACAAGTTGAGGCATTTATCAAGTAAGATAAAATAATCATTAATAATTTGAACTTTATTTATTTTTAAAAATAATGTGTGCTAATTATCTTTTAAATACCTAATAGATAAATTTGACATACATGATGATAAGGAGCATAAGAATTTGATTGATAATAGTGCTTGAGGAAATGAATGGGTGAAACACAGATTTATAGTTGAGAATTCAATGATTGGTTGCAAGATAAAGTTAAATATGTTGAAGTAACCAAAATGTTAAGATGACTAGCTAAAGGGCCTAATAAAGTGTCCAAAAGACATACTGGATATTTAATTAATGGATAACAATTTCATATGATGAAACAAGATTCCTCATGTAAGACTCAAAATGGTGGAGTGACTTTGTCAGCAAAAACAGATAGTTTTGCTAGTGCAAGGGACCAAAATCCTATTGATGGAAAGGCTACCTATTATGAAATTATTCAGGATATTATTGAGACTGATTATTATGGTTTGTTTAGTATTATACTATTTATATGTAATTTGTTTAATAATAAAGTTGATGAATGTGGGTTGAATCAGGTATACTTTAAAAAATTATAAAGCACAGATGATCTTTTCGTACTAGCGTCTCAAGTGCATCAGGTTTTTTATTTGGAAGATATTATTGAGAAAGTGGTTTATTATGCTATTAATAGAGTTTCTATTGATTTGTATGATTTGGAGGAAAAGTACTATACTAATACTAATCAAAGAATTTTTAGGGTGCCTAATAATGACATTGAATCATTATGTAAATTGCTGGATACTGATGTCAGATGATCGGAAGAATATCTACTAGTTGATATCATAGATATTCCCCTCCCCCCTTTAGAATTTAAAAGATATAGTTATGGAAATGTTAGAAGAGGAGGATGACATTGATGATACCGATTTGGATTGGATAAAGGATGATGATTGATTAAGATCTTCTTAACATATTCATGTCAATACCATTCTTTGTTTTTGTAGTGAGTAATAAATGCCCTTCTTTAGAAAAACCTCCATATAATTCTATTCTAACCGGTTTATGATGGTGTGAAAATTGAAATTTATTTAGCTTTTTTGCTTCATGAACATATAGTATATTTGAGCTCGTGGATACATCATGATACGTTTCTTTCTCACATTTATTTTTATATTAACACTTGTATTGGTGACTAGTTATTTAAGTCTTTTTTTCTAATATATATTTTCAGTATTCACCATTTTTTACAATTCTTCTGAGGAACCTTAAACTCACTATGGAGGCACAAAGATTCAGGTTCTTTTCTTAGTCTATATATTCTATATAATTTCCTTCAATTCACAGAACATGCTCCTACTGTATTTCTTATTCCCTTACCTTAGTCTATACAATTGTTTTAGTTTAATCTACGCTATTGTCTCACTTTATACATTATGTAAGCCTATCTAACTTTTTCACTCTTAAATTTACATAGATTCGAATAATCTTGTGTCAACAGAGGCCTTTAGAAAATACTTAAAGAATAATCTTGGAACCTTATCATTGATGGGATGAAACGAATAATCCTTATTGAAAACACAAGAAAATCTTCAAATTGTTTAGAGAAACAGAATTTTCAAAAGTTAATTGAAAAACAGCAACCAATTGAAAAACAATGGTTAGTAGTACCACAAGCTGAAGAAAATGAACAATGAGTGTAGGAGCAACCTATAGAGGAGTATCCAACTATCGCGGATCATGTGCAAATAAATTATACCAGTACTCTTTCAATAAATGAACAATTAAAAGAACAAGATACATATAGCGTAAAAACTTATTAAAAACTTTTATGACATCTAATTACTCGTATTTTTTTATATCTTTAGACCATTCTATAACAAAAAGAGAGGTGAAACACAAATGCACAGTGTACACGGGAGAAATAAGTGTAAGATGATCCTACTGAACATAGACAATCAACCTATTGGTCCAACTAAAGAAGTTGTAATAGATTTAAGTAGCTTCCTTGGTAGGCTGGTGAGGAATGGAACCCTTTATTCTCTAAACATATTATATTATGTCACAAACTACACGCCATTAATGAAGTTCGAATGGCAAAAATGCCTATTAGAATCTCAATTTCTCTTCTCTATTTTAATGAGGACAGCCACATTTAATTTGGTATAATGGAATGTTCTTACTAATCTAAAAAAAGAGATCACTGGTTCAATTCAGTAAATGCCTCCTATATGAAAATAATTAAAAAAAATTCTCATTCATTTTTGCACTACAAACATACCACCCAACTATGGCAACATTTTTCTAATATTACCGATCTACATTGGGTTATGCCTATGGTAGCTTTTTTGAATATTATTGATTCATTTATTTGCAGAAAATAGTAGAACAGAATGCTAATAATCAGAAAAAGTCAATTAATTAACACACTACCGGCAAATCAAGGTTTGCTTTTCTCTACAATTATTTGGTGTGCTTTTGTTTTTTCATTTAACCTTAACTTGTCAATTTATAGATATTTTTCATATTAATTTTCATGTGATAGAAAAAAAGGGAGATAATATGTCACTCAAATAGCTACCTGTCGCCAGGAGAGCAAGAAATGTTGGACATTCCTACAAAGACTTGCATGAAGACATCAATAGAAAAACTGAATAAAGAATATCTACAAAGCACCTTATTTTAAAATCATTTAATTGTTTCTCATTTATGTTTACTTAAATTTGTTTATTGAATTTCTTTTGATAGGCTGAAATTAAAGAAATTGAAAAGCAATAAAGTGTAGATGGTAGTGGGTCTGTTGCTGCATTTTCTACTGTCATGGATCCTGAACATCAAGGACATCTGTGATTATATGGAACTAGGCTTACAATACTTCTTTTAAAATAAAAGTAGGCAATTCAGAATCTATTTTTCATGCCACAATGATGTAGTAAAATAAATATAAGAAAAGATACAAAAAATAGAGGATGAAATTAAGGAACAACAATGTACTTTTCAACAATATATAATGAAAAATATAATTTCACAACTTCACAATTTCAAAACATACCAGTAGCATTGTCTATTCCTTCACCAGGAGAAGCTACTTCTACACCACAAGTTAATCCACTAATCCATTGGCCATATATAAGTAGAAATAGTTAATGTTAGTGTCACATATTTCTCCCTCCATCTTCACCTTCTTCTTTTTTTCTTCTCTAATATGATATTGCTACAGTAGCAACCACTTTTTTCTATCTTTTTTTCTTATCCTTCCTTTTATAAATGTAGTAAAACCAGTGATTCATTCCTTTAACTTCCTGAATTATCATTTCATATCATGTTTTGATTTATTTTTTCTTTGTTTCATTTTAAAATGCCTCTAAGTGGTTGAAACACACTAGATTTTTGGACCTTTGAAATTTCTTAGGCCTTGAGCTCACTATCGTGGTTAAGACTGGAAGCCTAGAGTGACAGGGTGTCTGGAAGACTCATTGGGATTAGTTGTAATCAAATCATTTAAGTGTATGGCATGATTCACCTCTAAGTATGAGTGACTCACTATGATTCATAAGTATTTGTTACGAGTCGTGGGGTGTAAGTCATATGGTGTCCAGTGTATACCCCAAGAGGGTTTTGTGTTGGATATGACTGGGGCCTATAAGTCATAAGGTCCTATTATATTTTTGTGTCTGAGTCGTAAGGTCAGCAATGTGTTGCCTGAGTGGTACTGCTTTGTATGGTAACAAGTCATAAGGAATGGCTACGAGTAAAGGGTCGACCCATAGTCAAAGGAGGTATGTTTTCAATTTTTAAATTAATGGCATTTTAGACATTTACCCTCTTATCTAAATTAAACCCCACACCTTATAAACCTTTTATGGTATCATTAGCACTCAGAAATACATCAAAGTAACTCCTCAAAGACTCTCAAATCCCCAAGGTCAAGAAGACTTAGGGTTTTTAAGAGGTCGATCACTTAGGAATTTCAAGGGTGATTTCTCTCCATACATCTTACTATATTAGGCATGCTACTCTTCCCTTGTTGTTAATTTTGTAAATGCACATGTTTTAAGGTACTGTTCAAGAGATGTTTATGTTGTTTTATAATAAGGGTTTGAGCTTTAAGAATAATTTTCGTTAAATAATGTCTCCTCATGGTTCGTATATGATTATTCACGCTTTAGTTATGGTTATGAGCTTGTGGGTTCTTGGGATTGGTGAATTTCCCAAAATTATGACTTTTGAAGTTGTTAATACCCCAACCCATAATGTGATATTTGATTTTAATTATGAGAAAGGTAGGAGTTTGTGAAATTGAATTAGTCTTTAACTATTACATGATGTAAAATGGAATATACAACACAATGGTCTGTGTAATGAACAAAGGGAGTCGGTGTTCCCCCACCTTGTATTAACGGACAAATGGAGTTGTGCTCTCCAAGTTGATGAAAATTATTTTGGCATATTATTTTTACGTTGCAAGTGTAGTTAGTATGATAATACCAGCAATGTATGCCTTAACGTGGAATATGGTTAAAGAAAAAAATGTATGAAAATTGTTTTTAATTGGGCTATAGTAAGGGTTGTGTAGCTGAGTTATGAAAGTGGAGGTCTGAGCGACCGATATTAGAAATCGTGTTTGCCAATGCGGGGGTCAAAATGACCCGGGAGGGTCGAGTCCCCTGTAAATTATTGCATACTCATGCTCTTAATTAACTTAGTATATGTTGGGATGTTCGAGGCCCCTTGTGCATATATATGAGATTATTCTCTGGTTCATGAAGCTACACGCACTGGGGCCTAACCAGGGGGGAGATTCGGGGCCCATATATCCCGTGGGTACTATGTTAAGACAGTTGAGATACACAATCCCAGCTAAATTCTTAAGTATATGATAAACCTTGTTCTGTATCCTGAAATGTGAAGTATATATATGTTTATGCAATAGATTATGTGCATTAGTTTTGAATGTTTTTAAAATGTTGACCATGAATTATGTTATCCTTATCCCTCATTTACATGCTAGCATTCACCTCGCTAATTGTCTTCGGATGACGTATCCCCATGCGATACAGGAAATTGCCATACTTCTACATCTCCTGTGCAATGATTTTGATTCGAGATTAGCTAGTGAGTCAGATTATAGTGGAGAGATTCCATAATTCTAAAGACCGCATTTCATGATTGTGTTTTCCTTTACACTTCACTATTCCCTTGGATTTGTTTTTGGCTAACGTAGGGGGCATTTCCCAACACTTAATTGATATTCAGTTCTAGATATTCTTAACAGGCTTTGTTTGGAATATTATGGTTATTAGGTGGTGTCGATCAGTCTATCATTTATCCAATCGATAGTGCTTGGTCATGAACATGAAATAATTTTTTTTAAGCTGGTGGACGTTATCTTGTTACATATTTGAAATTCATCTAACTTAGGGATGTGTTGTGTTTTGATTGGTTAGTTGCAGGGGGTGATCTCTAATCTATGTTGGACTTTGGATACCCATCACGGCCAGGCCCCGATTTGGTTCGTGAAAAAGATGGTATCATAGCACGGTTTAGTGTCGTTGGGTGTGCAACAAAGTCATGTTGAGTAGTCTCTTTTATGGGTGTGTAGCGTGGAACACTTATAGGGGCAACGAGGCATTCAGGAATATTTGTCTTCCTAGTTGTTCAGTTTTGAGCTATAGAGTCTGATGTCTTGAATCTCTCTAATGCTTATTTGTTTGCCTTTAATATCATTCCTCAAAGAAGATCAGGTATCAGTAGGAACTATTTTATCCAGTCTGACGGCAATATGGATAGAGCTTATCCTACCCCAAGAGTTCAGACTTGGTCTAGGGTTACTGCTTTTAAATGCCCTGATGGAACTCCACCGGTTCCCTCTATTCCCCCCAAGCACCTCGAGTTGATATGTCTAATGTTGAGTTTCCCCTATCAATTCACTTGCTTGCCCAGTTGGTGGCCTCTCAGACTAAGCGGGTTACTTCTATTGATCCATCCTCTGAGGCCACTATAGTTGGACAATCCATGAGATTGAGTTCTTCTATTTTTGCTGCGACTAAAGATGAGAAAGATCCTCAATATTTTGTAGATGAGATGGAAAAGATATTTCGTGTGATGCATGACACTGATGTGAAGGTTGTGGAGTTTGGAACCTACCAATTTAAAGATATGGCATATCAGTGGTACGAGGAATCCAGTATAGGGGCGATGATTGTGAATTCGATTTTTGTAGGGCTTTTCTAGACTGCTTATGTCCCAAATAGTTGAGGGAGGCGACTCGAGATCATAAGCTACATTTGTAGGCGACTCGAGATCATAAGTTACTTTGCCAAAGCGACTGAGAATTTTTAAAGGGACCGACATACTGGGGATTGAGTTTTCCTCTTCTTTCCAAACCTCTTCACTCCCTTCATAGGAAAGATTTACAAACACAAAAAATTTTCTAACCTTATTTCGAGATCCTCTCTAAATATGCATAAACGGGATTATGAGAATGTGGCTGAGTCTGTAATATGTGACGTGAACTGGGTATCGTGAACTGAATTGAGTCATTGAGTACATGGCTTATGGCTGATATTGGAGCTAGAGGTTCAGCCTATGGGTACCCACAACTCCAAAAGGGATTTGTTACGTGAAGAGAAATAGAAGGGTTTAGGGCATCATAGTTTGGGGGTTATAGAGCGTATCCCTCTTTGGACATTATGTCCCTAGAAGAATACTGACTTGACTGAGATACTGAAGAAAACTGAGATGAAGCACAGGGTACCTACGAACTGAATCATGACTGATTATCTGGGATTAAAAACTAAGACATGATATGTAAACTGAGTTTATCCCTCAACTACTGGGACTTTCTATCATATAATAGTTATATCATTGAGATTTTTGATAGTAGGACTAGGTGGAATGATGGAAAACCAAAGCATACGAACTTGTCGCTTGATTACTAAACTGAATTACTGGTTGATCGATCTAACTCATACTGAAAACTTATACTTAACTGAAGTACTTCTCTTTCAACTGAGACTACTAAAAATATTCGCATGAGCGCTGAGCATGAATTCCTAAACTTACTAACTTATATGATTAACTGAATGACTTATAATTGAATATTGGGTCTGCAAGATGGAACTATACTTAGTCTTGAATAACTGGACTCAAACTGCAGAGCATTATGTGTTGAAGATAAGGACAGTCAAAGTGGCATGCGATACTGAGCATGAATTGAGGGTAACTGTATTATTCGAGAACACAACACCAAGAGTACAACATGCTTCTAGAAAAGTATTGTAAACTGAGGTACTGGAAGACTGACAACTGAGTAGCTGATAACTGTATGCTATGGTCAATTAAACCCAAAATTGAACTGAATTACCGACTAGATTACTGAACTAGGCCTGGGACTGAGATTATAGATAAGACTGTAATTGAGACTGTAATCGTAATTAAGATTGTAGCTAAGATTAAATACTAGTTTTTGATAACTAGGGTTTAGACTAGTATTGAAGTACTTAATTTATAGACTAAACATTGATTACTGAGTAATGAATACTGGAACTATAATTGAGATGGAAACTAAATTTTGATAGTTACATGACGGGGGCTGACATAAGTCAAAGATCTGAATGTACACTCACATTCTATACTTTCCCAACTTCTAAATACAACCTCTTGCTAGCCATTTACTTGCATACTAACATGAGATTAAAGCCTATCTTCATAACTACACCCTCGTGTAAAACAAACATACAATAATCTTCTCTTAATATGTAATATTTACACTCTCCCATTTTAGCAACTGCCCATCACTACACTATTTTCATAAAGAGAGTTCATTAAAGGGTTAAATTAGGAGGAGCTGAAGCATAAATGGACACTACATGAACTTGATACTTCACTGACACTTGAGGAACAAAATATAAACATCATGGATTCACCAAGAGGTCTAAACTGAGGATATGCATAACATAGTATGAATTTAACTGATTAATAGAGGCATAGCATAAGCCATGGAAGATGAGTATACTGTAAAGCATGATATTCGTATATGAGTCATGAGCTGCATGACCTGAGTTTGGAGATTTCTATATTCGTAGGACATAATTTGTATTACTGAGGGGAATAGAACTGAACTCCTTATGTTGGGAACAAGAATTGTACATGATTTTATAGAAAGCGTGTGAATATAAGTTGTGTTCATGGAACTGAGATGTGAAGAATACGTAGGCATTATGCTGACTGAAGTACCAAACTTTACACTAAGATAAGGATGGGTTGAGTATCATCTTTCCTTACTTCTTTTCTATACGTATTGGCACTACTATTGGAATCTGAGAGCCTGAATTGGTCACTTGATCTATCATTTCCCTCTTAGGTTTAGGCCGTCATCATAAGTCTGTGAACACTTTACTAAACTCTGAACTGAACTATAATCATCATCACATACTTATACTCTATTCGGCACATGTTTGCCTTACTAAATACATCATCTACTTTTATTTCTTCATATACAACAAATATTGTATATCCTAATTCACATCCATACCTTCATACTTAATTTTAGATTAGTAAATCTTAACTTCTTACTTGAACTGTTCTAGTCTACTATTTTACCTTGGTAGAACTATCCCCATGAATACATAACCTGCTCAATTTGGATAATATTATCCCAACTCTACTACTGCTAAACTTTTGGGTTCATGCTTCTAACTCTAGGTCATATGCTATCATATGATTCTATAAAGTCATCTAATGGCATGTTAAATTTTGGGTTCACGAATGAGTTCTCATGATCATCAATGAGCCCTGTGGGCAATCCCATAATTGTCTGCGGGGACTGTCTGAGAAATCCCTACCCCTAGGACTTTGAGCTTCATCATTTCTATTACCTTAAAAGTAAGGTGTAGTTGAAACGAGTAGATCATGATGATAATCTACATTAGTTTCTTAGGGAACCTTTCTATAGCACGATCGGAAACATGAAAAAAAAAGAAACAGTTCCTAAAACATCTAATAGCCTCCTGTCCAAAAGTGTGGTGCATAATATACCCATGCACCAGACACTACTAGATCCCCTTTTTAGGCTTCCTAGGACACTGTTGAACCTTAGGCTCTGATACAAAGTTTGTAACACCCCGAGTCTGCTACCCAAAATGCTACATGGTGCCCATAACCCCAAAGGACCACAAGCTAACCCACAAATGATATTTATACCTGTATACAACATAATATATGTATACAAATGTGGAAATAAAGGATAAAAGGTTAAAATTTGATAAAAACACAACATTTTGGTGGGGTATGAAATACCCAAAAAAACTGTAGTAAACTGTCTGAAACATGATAGTCTGAAAAGCCTCTAACTCTCTAAATA
Organism: Capsicum baccatum var. pendulum; assembly: GCA_030864225.1. Classification (NCBI taxonomy): domain Eukaryota; kingdom Viridiplantae; phylum Streptophyta; class Magnoliopsida; order Solanales; family Solanaceae; genus Capsicum; species Capsicum baccatum. The sequence goes on along the minus strand of CM061557.1, from coordinate 168,104,687 downwards.
AGGAGTTGATATGACATGTCCCCAACTAAATCTAACTAATGAAATAAACTAAGTATAGAAATGATAAAATAATGATCATCTCCTCAAAGGATGAGGACTTACTGCTGACTCTAACTGCTTAGTACTGGAATGCTACTGATGCTCTGGAGCTCGTTCTTCTAAACCTATGGTATAAAATACCATAGATGAATTACGTTAGTATGTTTGAATATATGTGTGTACATGTGAGGTAGTATGAATGTATGGGGTTCATATGCATGAACAATACTAGCTGACTGAATAACATGAACGTCAAAATACATGCATGAACAAGTAAATATAACTAAGACCATACTGACACTGGTATAGGGTTTTGAGTACAGATATACTGACGTCTAAGTTTACTGATACTGATAACTGAGTCTACTGAATACTGAGAGACTGATGTTATATTACTGATAAATGAAAGACAGTTTCTGACAGTTCTAATTATAAAGAACTAGTCCGATAGACTATATCTGATAGTCCTGAAATTGAATACTAATAACATGGGTTTCATATAATTAATATACAATTAACTGAATTTTTCATAACATGATTACTATGTCTGAGTACTGATAACATAAGTGACTGTATCTGATAATCCTGATATTGGTGGAACTAGATGAGTCCCGTACTGAACTAAATTGACTTTATCTGACAGTCCTGAGATCTGTAGAACTATCTGAGTTCTATTACTAAGACTGAATGACTATATCTGACAGTCTTGATTAGTAGCTAAAACTGTGGGAAGTAGTCATCTAACAGGCATGCCCCAACTAATGCATTATAGCTAAGTTCGGGTCCAATCTGTAACCCCAATTGGAAGGGTATCAATACCGCGCCACCGGTACGGACAAGCTATGGGTGACCCTTATCTAACAGTGTCCCTAATAGAGAACGGTGGGACCCTCATGTGACAGTGTTTATTCACCTCATCAACCCTCATATGACAGTGTTGATGTCTCAACCTATTCTAGCTACATAGTTTTGAAATACAAGGATGACTTATAAGAATCACACCCTTATCTGACAGTGTTTGTTCCCATCCTTGGGTTTACTCGGAGCTAATTCCTGCTGCCATCTGAATAGACACTGAACATGGGTTACTGAACTAAAGTGGACTGAATTAACTGAGTTTTCATTGACTGATGACATAGTACTGAGATTACCAAATTACTGAGCTTTCCTAAGTCACATGAATGACTGAGTTCTATGGATCATGGATTGACTTAGGATATCATGAAAACATGACACTAACTCTAGGCACACAGCTATATTTTTTAGGTACAAGTACCCCCAGGACTCGATGGGAAGAAACTGACAAAGCATGACTTTCTTGAATACATGACTAATAGCATAATCCATAATTCATAAGTTTGAGATTTCATGAAGTACAAGTTCTAAAGCACCACAATAGCTACACATATATCCTTACTTCATTGACTAAGACATTTCATCAAACACTTGACGTACATAAACTATAAAATGAATGAAGATTTTATATTATTATACTAGTATGGAACTTTTTCTTCACATAGGCATTTAGTCAAACATATGGGGAGCATGCTTTGGTTATACCATCATCAACACATCTAATAATCATGGATACATTAATCAACTTGTAAATTGGAGGGGGTTTATCATGATTATTACGCAAATCTTCATATACTAGGGTCAATCATTGGAATAAGTAATTTAAAACAAAAATCATAACCTCACAATGTCATGAACATGAATTTCAATTCTATTTAAATCATGAACATTCATAAATACACAAATCTTGTATTTTGAAAAGAGATTCTTGAGCTTCATGGGTGAAAGAGACCCATGAATCAACACATGGCATACCTTAATGCTTGACTTTAAGAAGACTGATGGTGAAATTCTTCAGATTTGAATCTTCAATTAAAGCCCTAAGGCTAGTTCTTGAGAGAGTTTGAGAGAAAGTGAGTATATTTTGGTGAATTAAGGCTGAATTTTGTATTTATGGCATTTTATGTCGTGGGGGTATGGTTTAGGGTAAGAAAAAAGACTAATATACCCCTACGAAACCACTTCCCAGTTGCTGAAATTTTCAGATGACGACCAAGGCTGATAAATCATCAGATATGTCACGGCCCGTCAGATATGTCGTCACTCAGTTGCCAGGCTAACATGTTGGATTAAAATGGGTATAATGTTTTGCTCTGATATCTGATTTGGGTAAAATTGGTATTGTTGGAATGATAATTCAAGGATCTATCTGGTGGTGGATCATGATCTCAAAAATTCATTGTATAACAAGATATATTCTCATTTGAATTTGACTATACCAATATCCTTCCCAAGAATTCAATCGGTAAGGAATGTTTTGATTCGCCTAATAGCTAGGACGTATTTGAGACCTTAATTAACATCAAAATTGATCATGTAAATACCAAAGAACGATGATGTACTATGAATAATCTTGAAATATGGCACTAATATTAATTTGCATTTTTTAGGGTATTACAATGACCACTTTCTTTGAGACCCTAGCCTTAGCTTGAACAGAAGTTTGAGAGAGAATTTGAGAGTGATTTATTAGGAATAATAAGGTATCAAATAATGTTTTATACCGTGGTATCAAAGAGACTTAAATTATGAGATTTTTAGAATGCCCCCAACTTAAAACTGTAGAAAGTCGTCCTAGATTACAAGTCAACCCATTTTCTCATCAACACATCATATCGCAGCCTTGAGTTATATCCTAGACAGTGAGTTGGACATCCATATAATGTCAACCTTATGACTCCGTGATCACACTTGTAACCTAACCATATGACCCATAGGGTATAGTAGTGACCAACATAGTACCTAAATTAGTAAGACACTAGACTACCTACACTTTACCTTATGACTCATAACCTATCCTTGTAACGCTCGAAAAATGGGTCCCAGAGCGTCACATGGTGCATGAGGCTACCAGTAGCCCCAAGGTAACCCTTTTAGCCATTTTCATTTAGTTCAACACAAATCAACGGGGTTTCCATAAATAAGCCTCAAATATCAATAGAGTAATCATCATCCAAGAATAAAAGAATTTCAGAAAGATAACAAGATATTACTTATTAGTCAACTCCCAACATCTATACTACTCTGACAAACCTCTAAGGAAAACAATAAAACTAGCGAGCCATTGAGACATGCCCCAACTGACTCATACTCAGTTATCAAATGTAAATGATTTTGTAAAACCAACATCAGACATCACGTCCTCAGAACATGAGAGCTCACCACAATAGAGGATGTAGAACAGCGTGCCCAAAGAATCACTGTCGAACTTGGAACTGAGCACCTAAACCTACATTCTGAGAAAATGTAGCCCACATCCCAAGATGTGGGTCAGTACCACAGAAAGGAACCGAGTATATGGGGGTGTATGCAGTTGTATAAAAATCATCATCATAAATATTTATAAGAAATATGTAGGATATAAGAAAGACTCACATAGCCCGAAGAAAATCATCATAATCATGAGAGGATGATATAAGTACAATAAAACATGGGAGTTATCATATAATTTGTCAATCACTTTCAGTTCATCAAGAATATCAATTCTCATAATATAAATATCATTTAAATCTTTCGAAAGAATAACTTTCACAATTCCACTTTCAAATCACTTCACCATTCACCATAGACACAAGGAAACACACACACACTGGGAGATCCTATAACCGACATAAACCATGTGAGCTACATGGAGTCAAACGTACAACCCACGATGGTGAGAGCCATCCTATCCTTGCCATTGGAGTAGGACTATCGATATCAAATCCACACAAACCAGTAATCACTATAAAAATCAGCCTCAGGCTCACTCCTACGGGGGCACGTAGTTCTAGGGAAGTAAGGTCGCTTTATACCTCCCACTCGGTGCTAAAGATTTCTTTCGGACTTAGCTCAGATTATTTCAAAGACAATCCATAACAAAACAATTTCATTAATATATAAATATTCATCGGAAGCCATCATTCTTCCCATCTATCAAAATCAACCACGTTGTGGATTTCTTTCACACTTGAGTTCAAAACAACTCCATTAAGATCAAAAGGTCAAATGATTCAAAATATCTCAAATATTCAACATCAACGTGCTTATAACACACACTTTCTTAAAAAATAAAATTTCCAATGGGGATTCACGACCTTAATATCAAAATCATGATAAATATCGTTCAAGATTCATGCTTTATATCTCCACACATGTAAATTCATCTTTCAAAATTATAAACATCAAGATTTCATAATAATCATCATAAGATATGGGTTCATGCTTCAAATTCGTAAAAATCAAATAAAAATCATGCCTTTGTAAAGAAAATTACTTTTGGGCACAAGAATTAAAGAGAGTTCTTGTTGAAAAACTCCACATACCTTGAATGATGAAATTTTAGATCGATACTCATTTTTGAGATGTTAATCGTCTCATTTTTGAGATGTTAATCGTGCCTTTGAATGATGGTTCTTGGAGTTCTTAAACTAGAAACATGGAATCTTGAATAAATTTGCAGAATTAATGGTGAACTTTGGAGGTTCTTATAGTTGGATGTAGGAGCTTAGGGTTTTCTTTTTGAGGGAATTTGATGAAATATAACATATAAGGCTTCTAATAGGCATTAATATAGGGTTTGGACGGATTTTGGGTGAGGAGGAATGACCAAAATACCCCTAAAAATCAAATTATTCTCAAATCTGTCCTTTGGTAGACTGTTTTGGTTGTCTGAAGTAGATCGACTATAACTTTTTTCTCCGATAGGCAAATTGGATGAAACCAATTTCACTAGAAAGAGGACTCCCAGAGCTTTCCGTTGATATAAAGTAGATCATCTATATTATTATGTACAAGGATTTATGACTGTTTAAAGTAGGAGAAAAAATACGTCAGGCCTCAGTACTTTTTCCTGCATGTTTTACTGTTCACTACTATTCACAGTTCGATCGAAATGTTCATAACTCGTCGCTCGGGTGTCCGTTTTGGATGATCCACTTATCGTTCGAAAGCTTATTTGATACGCTACGCAATGGTGGTTCATAATCTAAGACATTCCTGACGAAAAATTTATAATTTATTCTACAAGATAGAACCTAACACGTTTACGCACAAAATTTCAATGAAAAATTTCCCGGGGCATTACATCATCCCCCCTTGGAAATATTCATCCTCGAACGATGCTAGACATTCCAAGATTAGATAGGGAATAGAGAATACAACTGAAATGATTCATTAGACTCATCACCACATCGTTTCTCACTACGAATGCAACATAGAATGCATAAATTCAAGAAACTACAGCTGAACACATAATAAATGACAGCTGAACTGCTGCAACTTTTATCAAAAGTCCATGATTTAAGAAAGAATGGTACCTTCGGCTTGATCGAAGTTTGCTGAAAATAGGTGTGGGTACTTGGATCGCATATCCACCTCAGCTTCCCAAGTTGCACCCTCAACAGATTGGTTTTGCCACAACACCTTGACCAAGGGAACTTCTTTGTTCGTTAGTGTTCGGGCACTGAAATCATGAGTCTCAATAGGAGTCTCATCAAAAGAAAGATTTTCTTGAATGTCAGCACTCACTGACGAATCCACGACCACAGCATCGCTAATATTCTTTCTAAGCATGAAGACATGGAATATTGGTTGAATAGAGAACAACTCGGAAGACAACTCTACCTCATAAGCTACCTTACCAACACGGCTAAGAATTTTGTAAGGACCAACATAATGATGACTAAGCTTCCCCTTCTTTCCAAATCTCTTCACCCCCCTCATGGGTGAAATTTTCAGATACACTAGGTCACCAACTTCAAACTCAATGTCTCTCCTTCTAACATCCGCATCTGACTTCTGAAAACTCTGCGTAGTTTTCAACCTTTCCCTAATCAACTTAACTTTTTTCATAGCCTCAAATACCGAATCAAGACCACTCACATCCGCTTCACCCACCTCGAACCAACCTTTGGGTGATCTATACTTCCTTTTATATAAGGCTTCAAATAGAGCCATGCCAATACTAGAGTGGAAACTGTTATTGTAAGCAAACTCTATCAACGGTAAGTGATTATCCCAACTTCCCTTAAAGTCAAGTGCACAAGCTCTCAGCATATACTCTAAGGTCTGCATAGTCCGCTCATCTTGACCATCGGTCTGCGAATGAAAAGAAGAACTCAAAAGCACTTGGGTATCAAGACACTTCTAAAAAGCTTTCCAAAATTACGAAGTGAACTAAGTACCCGTATCCGAAATGATAGACAAGGGAACTCCATGCAGTATGACTAGCTCTCGAATATACAATCTAGCGTAATACTCAGCAGTATATAAAGTTTAAACAAGAAAGAAATGAGCAGACTTAGTCAACCTATCAACTATAACCCAAATGGAATCATGATGGCGTCGAGAAGGAGGTAAACAAATCACGAAGTCTATATTTATCTCTTCCCACTTCCAAGTGGGACTACTAAACTCTTGCATCATACCACCAGGTATTTGGTGTTCAACCTTAACCTGTTGGCATGTTGCACACTTAGCTACAAATGCTATTATATCTTTCTTCATGCCACTCCACCAATAGATTTTCTGCAAGTCTCGGTACATCTTGGTGGCTCCAGGATGAATAGAATATCGTTCCTCATGCACTTCATCCATAATCCTCTATCTCAGATCATAACATTCGGGTCACACAATCTACCCTGCAATCTCAACACACCATCTCCCCCTTGGGAGAAAACCTCTACTTTTTGTTCCTTGACTGACTCCTTCAGTCTGACCAAACTAGCATCTAAGTATTGCTTTTCCTTTACTTCCGAAACCAAGGAGGACTCGGAACTACTCTGAACCTCTATACTACCTTCAGCAGAGTCAAACAACCTAACCCCTAATCTAGCCAAATAATGTACATCATGAACCAACTCTTTCTTACCTTCTACCACATGCAAAACACTACCCATGGACACTCTACTTAGGGTATCTGCCACAACATTGGCCTTGCCTGGATGGTACAACACACTCATATCATAGTCTTTTAACAGTTCTAACCATCCTCTCTGCCTAAGATTTAATTCTCTCTGGGTAAACACATACTGCAGACTATTATGATCAGTGAAAGTATCAACATGGACAACATACAAATAGTGTCTCTAGATTTTCAAAGAAAACACAATAGCAGCCAACTCAAGGTCATGGGAGGGGTAATTTTTCTCATGGGGTTTCAACTGTCTAGAAGCATAAGCTATCACCTTACCCTTGTGCATCAATAAGAAACCCAACCCAACTCTCGAAGCATCACAGTACACCACAAAACCATCAATACTATGAGGCAAAGTCAAAACAGGGGCTAAAGTAAGTCGAGTCTTCAACTCCTGAAAACTCTTCTCACAAGATTTGGACCATAAGAACTTCACTTTCTTTTGGGTCAACCGAGTCATAGAAGACGCTATAGAGGAGATACCCTCAACAAAACAGTGGTAATATCCAGCTACACCCAAGAAACTTTGGATATCAGTCGGATAAATAGGTCTAGGACAATTTCTAACAGCTTTGGTCTTTTGGGGATTAACACCCAAAAAAGCAATTGACCTTAGCCAAAACACACACTTACTAAACTTGGCAAACAATTTATGATCTCTAAGGATTCGCAAGACAGTTCGGAGATGATTAGAATATTCATCCTCACTACAGGAGTACACCAGTATATCATTGATGAACATTATGACAAACATATCCAGATATGGTCTGAACACTCGATTCATGAGGTCCATGAAAGCTGTTGGGGCATTAGTTAACCCAAAAGGCATAACAAGAAACTCAAAATGGCCATAACGAGTTCGAAAAGTGGTTTCGGGATGTCACACTCCCTAACTTTGAGTGGATGGTAGCCGGAACGAAGGTCTATCTTTGAGAAATAACTTGCACCTTGCAATTGGTCAAACAAATCATCTATTCTCGAAAGGGGGTACTTATTTTTGATGATGACTTCATTCAGTTGGCAATAATCAATGCACATATGCAAAGAGCTATCTTTCTTTCTCACAAACAACACAGGAGCACCCCAAAGAGAAAAATTGGGCCGTATGAAACCCTTATCTAGTAGATCTTAGAGTTGCTCTTTCAACTCGTTAAGTTCTGCAGGGGCCATACGGTAAGGAAGAATAGAAATGGACTGAGTATCAGGAAGAATATCAATCTCGAATTCTCTCTTTCTATTACGAGTTATCCCTAGGAGATCATCCAAAAAGACATCATAAAACACATTGACGACATTAACAGACCAGAGAGTTGGAGTCTCAGACTTAGTATCTTTAACTCTAACCAAATGGTAAATACACCCCTTCGAAATAAGCTTTCTAGTTTTGAGGTAAGAGATAAAATGACTCTTGGGTGACACAGAATTCCCAGAACACTCAAACACGGATGCACCTGGAAACTGAAACTTGACCCCTCGGGTCTAACAATCAATTATGGCATAAGAAGAATACAACCAGTCCATACCGAGAATCACATCAAACTCTACCATGTTTAACTCAATTAGATTAGACAAGAAGACTCTATGAAGAACGGTAACAGGACACTTTTTGTACAGTTTCTAGGCAACAATTGAATCACCCACTGGGTTAGAAACTAGGATAGGCTCAAGAATAATCTCAGGACTTATTTCAAAATTCACAGCAATCAAAGGTGTAACATATGAGAAACTAGATCCAAGATCCAACAAAGCATATACATCAAACTAAAATATACGAAGCATACTAGTAACAACATTGGGAGAGTCCTCCTATTCCTAGTGGGATGGTAAAGCATAGAATCTATTCTGGTGTTGCCCGCCAGCATTGCTAGAAGAGGCGCTCTGAGCTGGGACTGGGCGAGTCGCTGGAACTGGAATACTAACAGTCTGAGTTTGGGTCTGAGAGCAATAGTCACGATGCCCTTGTCCATCCTATGGAGAATCTCTAACTTTGTGACCTATGTCACCACACCAGAAACAACCCCTTTTCTTACCCCAACACTCACCTGAATGAGCCCTACCATACTTAGGACACAGGGGATGATTTGGCTTACTGCCAACACTGTACTGGGACCTGGATATATATGACCTGCTACCTTGCTCCTACCTACATCTAGGCACGGGAGCACTAGCAGATGATGGTGCTGGCATAGATGAACGATCCTGATACTGAGGGCGACTCCCTCCCTGCGATCTAGTCTGACTCTGTCCGTGCTACTCAGACCTAGCTTTCTTATTCCCCTTCATTCTATCTCTATCCTTAATCTTGTCTGCCTCAATCTGTTGGGCATGAGTCATCATCCTAGAAAGATTCATCTCACTATTCAGCATAGAAGACCTACACTCCTTAACCACATAACTAGACACTCTAGTCATAAACTTACTCATACTAGCCTGATTATCATCCACAAAGTCAGGAGCATACTTGGCCAACTGATTGAACTTTAGACAGTACTCCCTAATATTCATAGAGCCCTGTCGCAGGTTCATAAGCTCTTCCACCTTTGCCTCCCTTATCTCTAAAGGGACAAACTTATCCAGGAATGCATCCTGGAACTCTTGCCAAGTTGTAAGGACAACTCCCTCACCTCTACCTTTCCTCCAAGCAACAACCCAGTCATAAGCAAGGTCTTTTAACCTATACGCAGCCAACTCCACACTATGTTCCTCAGATACATGCATCACCTGAGTAATCTTTCGCACCTCCTCTAAAAACAACCATGGATCCTCATGAGACTTAGGCACATAGAATTCCGACGGATTCATCCATATAAAGTCACAAATCCTGGAAGTAGCTGAATCACCTCTTTGCTGTTGTGGAGCTGGGGTTGAGTTGTGCTGAACATTTGCAGTAACGGCTTGGGCCAGTGCCTAAAAGGCTGCCCGAAATTCAGCATGAGATTTATTTTAATTCAATGGGTCAGCGGGTTGAGGTTGGTGACCATTATTATTTCTTCTCGCTCGACGTGAAGGCATATATTTAAAAGAGAAGAGCATGAATCGATAGCAGAGAGAGATACTTTAAGCACGATAGACTTCTGAAAGAAAGAATCATATTTTTTCCTAAAACATCTTGTAGCCTTTTTCTCATAGATGTGGCGCGCTACACACCAACGATCAAGACTCCCTAGGATACCTTAAAACCTTAGGCTCTAATACCAAGTTTGTAACTCCAAGAAAATAGGTCCCGGAGTGTCACACAGTGCTTGAGGCTACGAGTAGCCCCAAGCTAACCCTTTGAGCCATTATTATTTAGTTTAACACAAATCAATAGGGTTTTCATAAATAACCCTCACATAGTAACAAAGGATCATCTAAGAATAAAAGAATTTCAGAAAGATAACGAAATACAAATTATTAGTCAACTCCCAACATCTATACTACTTTGACAAAACTCTAAGGAAAACAATAAAACTAGCGAGCCATTGAGACATGCCCCAACTGACTCATACTCAGTTATCAAATGTAAATGATTTCATAAAACCAACATCAGATATCACGTCCTCAGAACATGAGGACTCACCACAATAGAGGATGTAGAACAGCGTGCCCAAAGAATCACTGTCGAACCTGGAACTTAGCACGTTAACCTACATTCTGAGAAAATACAGCCCACATCCTAAGATGTAGGTCAGTAACATGGAAAGGAATCGAGTATATGGGGGTGTATGCAGTTGTATAAACATCATCATCATAAATATTTATAAGAAATATGCAGGACGTATGAAAGATTCACATAGCTAGAAAAAAATTATCATAATCATGAAAGGATTAAATAAGTACAATAACACATGTGAGTCATCATATAATTTGTCAATCACTTTCAGTTCATCAAGAATATCAATTCTCAAAATGTAAATATCATTTAAATCTTTCGAAAGAATAACTTTCACAATTCCACTTTCAAATCACTTCACCATTCACCATAGACACAAGGAAACACACACACACTGGGAGATCCTATAACCAACATAAACCATGTGACCTACATAGAGTCCTATGTACAACCCACGTTGTGGAGAGTCGTCCTATCCTTGCCATTGGAGTAGGACTATCGATATCAAATCCACTCAAACTAGTGATCACTATATAAATCAGCCTCAGGCTCACTCCTACGGGGTCACATAATTCTAGGGAAGTAAGGTCTCTTTATACGTTCCACTCGGTGCTAAAGATTTCTCCTGGACTTAGCTCAGATCATTTCAAAGACAATCCATAACAAAACAATTTTAGTAATATATAAATATACATTGGGAGCCATCATGCTTCTCATTTATCAAAATCAACCATATTGTGGATGTCTTTCACACTCGAGTTCAAAACAACTCCATTAAAACCAAAAGGTCAAATCATTCAAAATATCTCAAATATTCAACATCAATGTGCTTATAACACACACTTTCTCAAAAAAATACAATTTTCAATGGGGATTCATGACCCAAATATCAAAATCATGATAAATATCATTAAAGATTCATGCTTTATATCTCCACACATGTAAATTCATGTTTCAAAATCATAAATATAAAGATTTCATAATAATCATCATAAGATATGGGTTCATACTTCAAATTCATAAAAATCAAATAAGAAGCATGCCTTTGTAAAGAAAATTACTTTTTGGCACAAGAACGAAAGAGAGTTCTTGTTGAAAAACCTCACATACCTTGAATGATGAACTTTTAGATCGATACTCATTTTTGAGATGTTAATCGTGCCTTTGAATGATGGTTCTTGGAGTTCTTGAACTAGGAACTTGGAATCTTGAATAAATTTGCACAATTAGTGGTGAACTTTGGAGGTTTTTGAAGTTGGATGTAGGAGCTTAGGATTTTCTTTTTGTGGGAATTTGATGAAATATAACATATAATGCTTTTAATAGGCCTTAATATAGGGTTTTTATGGATTTTGGGTAAGGAGGAATGACCGAAATGCCCCTAAAAATCAAATAATTCTCGAATCTGTCCTTTGGTGGGCTGTTTTGACAGTCTGAAGTAGATCGACCATAACGTTTTGCTCCGATAGGCAAATAGGATGAAACCAATTTCATTAGAAAGAGGACTCACAGAGCTTTCCGTTGATATTGAGTAGATCACCCATATCATTATGTAAAAGGAGTTATGATCGTTTGAAGTTAGAGAAAAAATACACCAGGCCTTAGTACTTTTTCCTGCACGTTTTACTGTTCACTATTATTCACGATTCTATCGGAATGTTCATAACTCGTCGCTTGGGTGTCCATTTTGGATGATCCACATATCGTTGGAAAGATTATTCGATACTCTATACAATGATGTGTCTTAATCTAAGACATTCCACATTGAAAATTTATAATTCATTCTAGAAGATAGAACCCAACACATTTACTCACAAAATTTCAACAAAAAATTTCCCAGGGTATTACAATACTCATGGCTCCTAGTGAGCCACTCATACTCATAGCCAAGCCAAGACACTAAGTTACTAATTTGGTTAAGGTTCGTACTAATGACTCTCACCACCCATAAAAACTCATACCACTAAGTCATAACAAAGACAGAAAACCCGACCACCAAACAATGGACATTCTACGATAAGGGTCACCTGACCCGTCAAGATACCATATGACTTGTATGGTCAAGTTATAATCAAGGCAGTGAGCTCAAAGATTTCAAAACTTCCAAGGGCAAAAAAGCTAAAGTGTTTCAATTCTCCCTCACTTGGATCATTAATCCTTAAATAATGGGACAAGGAAGTGACTAGCACGATTAAAACCCAAATATCTGTACTCTTACCTTTAAGACAAAAAATTGATTACTAATGAAATCACAATCTTTCTTTAACGAAGACAACAAACAAAGGTGTTAAGAACAATACACAACTTAAGCACGATTTTATGGAATAGGGAATAGGAATGGATAGTTACACTTTATGTCCTCTTTGTCTTCCCAAGTAGCCTCTTCAACCTTATGGTTCATCCATAGAACCTTTACCAACGCTATGTCCTTGGTATGTAACTGATGAACTTGCTAATCCAAGATTTCAACTTGGATCTTCTTATACGACAAGGAATTCAAAATACCAATATCCTTGATAGACATAATATGTCATGGATCACCCACTCACTTCCTCAACATAGATACATGGAACACCAAGTTAATGGTGCTCAAACTAGGAAAACTCCAATTCATATGCAAAATTACCAACCCTTTTCATGACCAGATAATAACTGACATACCAGGGACTAAGCTTTCCCTTCTTCCCAAACAACATTACCCCTTAATAGTATATACCTTCAAGAATACCCTATCCCCAACCTCATACTCTAACTTTCTATACATCATATATGCATAGGATTTTTGGAAATAATAGGTGTCTTTAAGCCTTTCCCGAATCACCTTCACCTTCTTCATTGATTTGTGAACCAAATCTAAGCGAAACATCTCTTCCTCACCATCTTCTAACCACCTTATAGGAGACCCACACCACCTACCATACAAGTACTCAACTGGATCCATCATAATGCTAGAGTGGTAGCTATTATTATAAGAGAACTATGTAGGAGTCAAATGTTCAACTCAAATATCACCATAGTCAATTACGTAAGCTTGAAGAATATCTTTCAATATATGAATAGTTCTTTCTGCTTGCCCATCTGACTACGGGTGCAAGCTATACTAAGACTTACTTTAGTCCCCAAACCTCTCTGAAATGATCACCACAAGTGTGATGAAAACTTCTTACAACGATTCAAGATAATAGAAAAAGGTACCCCATGCAACTTCATAATCTCTTAGAGGTACAACCTTACATAATTCTCTATCGAGAAATTGGTCCTCACCGGTAAGAAGTGAGTAGACTTTGTCATCCTATCTATGATGACACAGATCAAATAAAACTAATTCTAGGAATGAGAAAGATCGGTAATGAAATCCATCTTGATTACTTCCTATTTCCACACATGAAACTCAATTTCTTAATATAATACTTCGGGCCTTAAGTGCTCAACTTTCACTTGCTGACATACCAGATACTTAGACATAAAATTTTCCGTATCTTTGTTCATATTGTTCCACCAATACAACTCCATAAGGTCATGATATATTTTTATCAAACCAGGATGAATAGCATAGCGCGAATCATATGTTTCAACAAGCTTCTCTCTCGCAATCCATCTATGTTGAGGACACATAATATCCCTTAGTACCAAAAGGTACCATCACCACTAATCTCAAAGGCATCACTCACTACAACATTTTTGGACTAAGGCCAGACTAAAACTGAGCCACACTTTACAAGTGTGGCCTATACCATTAAAGACCATGCTTTTAAAGCGTATCCTTAGTCTTTAACTTATGGCCACATTAATTTTGGCAACACTTTGAAAGCATGGTCTTTAATGATGTAGACCATACTTTACAAATATTTCAAAATCATGATATAATTGACAATGCTTATTCATATATATGGATACATTTTTGAGTGTAGAATTATTATAATTTGAAAGACAATATTTTAAAAATGTGGCCTAAAATTTTCAATTTTCTCTCTCCCTCCCAAATATTTCAATTTCCCTCTAAATTATAATTAACCAAAAAATTGATTATGTTAAAAATCTAAAATCCTACGCTATAATTTCACACATACGATCAAATGGGGAACCAAATGCTCTCCACCATCGAATAGCATTAACACACATCGAAGCAGACAAAGATGCAATTGGATCAGAAGGGCAACCACCGGCAAGGGGCAAGAAAGACCAACCACCGGTGAGGAATTTTCAACATAAAGGTGATATTCAATCTCTCCTTTTGGTCTTTTTTTCTCAATCAGTGAATTTGAACACCCTTTTTATTGTTTTATCAATTTTTGAGCTTGGTTTTGGAAATTTGTTCATTCTTTTGAGTTTCTTGGATTTTGGAAATGCCAATTTAGGGTGTGTTATGAATCAACTTTATATGATAGAAGAAAATATAAGGAGTTTGGATGCAGATTTTGAGAATGGTGTGTTGTGATTCCACCATAATACATGTTGGTCTTTTTTAAGTTGTTCCTACTTAGTTTCGACTTAAAAATATTTGATCTTTTTCTAATTTTAGTTGCAGATTTTTTGGCTTCAGGAATGGTTATACTAAAATAAGGAAGTAGACCATCATAGGTAGGTCTTGCTGTTGTTATTTGGGTATCGATAACAGCTGGTAATGTTTATACTTTCCCACTATATTCCCTTTTTTTGAAATCAGTGTTGGGTTTTAGTAAGCAGTAGCTGACTATTATTAAAGTGGTAAATGATATTGGGGAGAATGTTAGGATTCTACCTAGAATAGCTTGCAACAAGTTCTCTCCTTAGATTATTTTGCTTGTTGGTGTTTCCATTTCTTTTTTAAGCTATGGTTTTCTTTGGCTTGTTGTCAGCCAAACTGTGGTCTCCTTGTCATACAGGGTTATGAGTTCTTGATTTCTTTTGCTTTCTCTCTTTCTTTTTCTAGTTCAAGTTTTGTGATCTTCCTCTTGTTATTTATCTATTATTTTTTTTGTATTATTTGCTATGCTTTGTTCTACCTCTATATTATCTTGTTCTGTTGGTCAAATTTCCTTGTTATGTGTTACTTAAGCTGTTGGTTTTCAAAAAATCCCTATCTATCTCCATGAGGTAGGGTAAGGTTTGTGTATACTCTGTATTTCGTAGACCTCCCTTATCGGAATACACTTAGCATGTTTTTATTTTTAAGTAGGGGGTGTGGTGGGATGGGTGGGAGAATACTGATACTCTAATTGGTTTTGGGTTTAGACTCCTAAAGCAGTGGAATTATGAACTATTGATCTGATATAGAAAAACTAAGTTATAATGAATGCTGATACTGGGGATAATAGGTTCAATTTGTGGTACTCTTCGAACATCTAGTTTAAAGTCACGGGGTTGAGCTGCCCATCATATTCAAATGCACCATTGGATTAGACACAAGTTCATTTCTTTGATCATTTGTATCTTAACTCTACTCATAAAAAAGAAAAAAAAACGTATCTTTAATTACTGGAATGTTTAATCTATATTTAGCTTTTCATAGCATAGCTTTGAATCCCAAAACCATGTATTTAATTGCAAGGAGGGCTGTGACCTGAGTACACACATGTGATATGCATTCTTCTATTTATCTTTATTGTATGATTTCACATCTAGTAAAATTTAGCTTTAGCTTGGATTACATCTTGTTTTCATTGTTTGGACTGGAATATATGTCTAGTTTAGAAACAAGTTGAGAAAATACGAACCATATCCTCTAGGCTTGTCATTTTCATTATTTTAGTACTTTTTCATTAATCTGTTCGAACTTTAGAGATTCTAAGGACGAAGAGGTTAACATTCGTAAATATAAGTGCAAAGATCACAACCTTATAGAGGCTCATTTCCTGCTTGAGATTACGGTTTCTAGAGTTTATCTGATTAACCTTCACAGAATGTAATTTATCATATCTTGTCATTATTGCATTTAGAAGTTGTTTAAAGAAAAATTAGCACATACTATATTTTGTTCTCTAGTTTCTCCTTTATTTTGCTTACCCCAATTTGATCAAATGCTATAATAGTAGTAATATTTCTTGCACAAACCTCGATGAACTTCCAACTTATTCCCCCTTCCTTCCTTCTGCTTTAATTGCTGAGCTAACTCTATCATGTGAATCTTTCTTGAATAAGAGTGGAAATATAAAGTGAAACATCGGTTATCAGCAGCTGCTGATCTTTCTTTTAACATTATTTCTCATATTTAGTTAGCCTTGTTACAAGAAATTGATGCAGTGGTAGATTGTGAGTAAAATCATAAGTAGTAAATATATCTGCAAAATGCATCTAAAGGTTCTCTTAATGTATCGGCAGAATTATGTCAATACATAGCATGTAATCCAGAAAGACTTATAAGTGATGAAGTTCTTTACAATAATTTGATGTTGTTGTCTTATTTCCCATTATGCTAGATTTATTGGTAGTAGTATCCAATTCCAGCGTTGTAACGCCCTAAAATTGGGTCCCGAGACGTCACCCGGTGCTTAGGATCACAAGTGACCCCAAGCTAACCCTTATACTAGCATAACTTATAAGCAACTAAACAAAAAGTATAAATCTATACAAATCTATGGAAAATAACTCTTTTCGGAATATGATAGATACAAAACTAAAATTACAAGATTACAACTCTGCTTGTACAACTAAAACTAAAACGGAATACATTAACTTCTACTGACTGTCTATGAAGCTTCTACTTGTACTGACTGTAGGTAGCCAGGTTATGACTCCCAACGAACCCAACTCAATACGACTGAATAAAGAAAATACAACAATTCTCGAACTGTATAACTAACTCCAGCCCTTGAATCAAAGGGACTCATCACCTGCTGACTGGATGCCGCGAACTAACTAGATCTAAAGATGTACACTATACCTTGTACCTACATTCCGAGAAAATGTAGCCCACATACGAATATATGGGTCAGTACCATGGAAACGTACCAAGCATGTGGGGGTGCAATGCATATATAAAATAATATCGTAATATCATCACAGTTTATAAAATTATGCATGCTGATATAAATGACTCACTTAGCTCGAATTAAAATCATCATAATCATAAGAGAGTTAAATATATCAGGTGAAACATGTGAGTCATCATAATAAATCTCAATTCACTTCCATCTCGAATCCAAATCATCAAAGCAATTAAATCTCATAACAATTCTCTTTGGAATATATGTTCATTAAATCTTTTAAAAATAATGACTTTCTCTAACTCAGTCTTTCAAATAAACATGTGTTCATCTCAGATAGAAGAATAACACTTTTCATATTATATAGGAGAATACACACACACAAATTGGGAGACTCTTACAACCGACATAAACCATGTGAGCTACATGGAGTCCAACATCCAACCAACGTTAGGGAGAGCTATCCTATCCTTACCATCGGAGTAGGACCTTATCTTTTGTTCACTAATGATCACTATATCAATCCGCCTTAGGCTCACATCCTATGGGGGCACGTAGTTCTAGGGAAGTACCAATCAGAGCTATACCTCCCACTCGGTGCTAAAGACTACTCCCATACTTATCTTAGATCATTTCAAAAGAAAATCCACAACAACGCAATTCAACAATTCATATCGGGAGCCATCATGCTACCCCTTTTTCATAATAAATCAACATGTGGATTTCTTTTCTCATTCTAGTTCAAAAATAAATCTTTTAAGACTAAAAGGTCAAATCATGCCAATATCAAGTTGTGTATAACACATTACTTCACCAAATATCATAATTTCAAAGAGGATTTAAATCCCATATATCAACACTTGAGAAAAACATTTCAAGATTCATACTTTGTATAGCAAACAAGTATAACTCATATGAAAATCTAGAAATTATACTTGAAACATGATATTAACATCAAAACACAAGGAATTTATCGTTAATACATCACAAAAATATCATAGTTTCTTGAACAATAATATAGGATAATAGTTTCCATCTCAAATTCATAATTAAACAAGTAAAATCATGTATATTCGTAAAATAGAACAAATTTTTGGGCACAAGAACGAAAGAATGTTCTTGTTGAAAACCCCACATACCTTTATGGTAACTGATTCATTGAAGGATTAGACCCTCAATGTTGATTGTACAACCTAGTTGTTTTTATCCTTTAGTGCTCGTGGATGATGAACTTAGATTGATAATAGGGTTATGATGTATTTAGATTCTATTAAATTCACAAGGTAAAGTTTAGGGGTGTGTAAGGAGTGCCAAAAGACTTAATTTATCACAAAATAACTCAAAAAGGAGTGCTTTTACTACCCAAAACACCAAGTGTGCGCCGCATTGCTTATCACATCCATTTACGTATGCGCCGCATTGCTTATCGCACATATTTAAGTATGTGCCCCATTGCTTATCACACATATTTATGTATGCGCCGCATTGCTTATCGCACACATTTAAGTATACACAACATTGCTTATCGTATACCTATTCCAGTAGCAACGTGTGATTGGTTAGGCGACGCACTCTACTTTGCAAAGCCATAACTCCTTACTCGGGTTTCGGATTTTGATGAAATTGTTATAGTTGGAAAACAATTCAATTATCTATAATTTGATAGGTATTGGGATGAAAAATTCCATTTATATTAAGAGATATTCACGTTTGAATTTTTCCCTTGTAGAATCGAATGTCAAACTTTGGATGAATCAATTGGTCTTAGCTCAACCTTGTTCTATGTCATTGCCATAGATTTTTTTCTACCACTAAACTACTCCATAGACTAGGATAATGATCATGAAACTTGTATTCATGTGAGAATCACTTGGATTAGAGCTTAGACACGTAGGAACGACGGTTAGAATTTTAGCACGAAAATACAGGGTATTACATTATCTCCCCTTTGGGAACATTCGTCCTCGAATATGGATAATTAACCGAAAACACAGAGGAATATTAGTCCTCAAGCTATCATCTGTAACAGATAGAACTTAATCACTGGATCTCAAGAATAATGAGCTACTAAACTAGTCTGCAAGCGCATGAATCCTCAAGAAAAATAACTATATGGCTAAGATAGAAACGAGAGTATCAACTTATGAGTAACCATCAGTTTGCACTGGATCTGATCTCATGAGAAAGGATGAGAGGTTTATGGCATGAAAACTCGGGGTATTACAACATCCCCCTCTTGGGATAGTTCATCCCTGAATGATAATAATTTGATGAAAATACTAGGAAGAGACTGTGATACTACACAGGATACTTACGCACTGAATCTTGACTTAATATTTGAAACTAAAACTGATGCATGAACTGAGCTGAATTCGTAATTTAATTAGACACAAACACATTGCCTCTTGGAATGTACATACGTATAAGACTGTTGATAGTTGATGATAGGCAAATTTACACACCTATAGTGCTATATTTTACCCATATTTTAGCAATGTTTTGAGAACAAATTATATATTTCATGCACTTTTAGTGCTTTTTCCTGTAAGTGAGCTAACGAACATGATTAGCAAAGTTTCAGGTATAAATGATACAGAATTCAGCATTTTATGGATTACTAGACGCCAAAGAAAGCTTCACGAAAGGAGAAAAGGAAGCTTGGACGCCTAAGGACCAAAAGTGACGCATGGAAAACCTGTCCCGAGCAAAAACAGCAATTCTGAAGACTTTGGGGACTAGTAGTAACTTAGTAGGATTAGGATAATGATTCATTAACCTAGTACAATTGGGTTAACTATTTCATTAGCTTAGTAGGATTTGGTTAAGTATTTCATTAGCTTAGTAGGAATAGGATATGGGTATTATAAATACCCTATTTTGCTAGAGATTTTGAGGAGGGAATTCTTCTACTATTCCTAATTAATTCTATTACTCTATAACTCTTCTTCTAACCCTTCCATTAATTCTACTTTTTATTCTTCTTCTATTCATCTATTCTTAATTTCCGCAACAAGAGAAACATTACTTGCAAGAAATCAGGCCTAACGCCTACCACACTTGTGCTAGACGAAATTCTTATTGTGGTATAATAACAATGTCAATTGTGATTTCCTTCGCACTCATGGGTAACTAAACCTCTCTGTTGGGGTTATGGAAGCCGTATGAGATACTATCTATTGCTATGAGTTTTTAATTTCATGACACGTATGCTGCTTGAATCATTATTCTCTTCATCTTAATCTAAATTCTTTGTGGTTGCAAACGCAAGAATACGCCAGTATAACATTTAACTTGTTCGAAAGAAAGGTTATCTGTCAGTAAAAGAGATAATGTCAAGGTAGTAGGGTCCCATCCCCTATTAAAAAGTTAGTTTCGTAACTGGATTAACCTCTTGGAGAATTCATACCGTTAGACACGCTTTAAGCTCAAAAGAGTTAAAGTGAAATAATCCTCGAATGGGTCGAAAGACGCCTGGATTTACCATAGAATACAATTCTCTATAAGCACAAGCATGTCTGAATTTCGCATAACTCATAGCCAATAGAGACGTACAACTCAGAAGGTTGACATAACCCCAACTTCTCAATTCTCATTGTTTACAACTTAATAACTATTCTTTCTTTTTACGTTGCTATTTTCAGTTTTACTTTAATATTTTGGTTACACATTACAATCCCCCCTTTTTACTAGACTTGCACCAAAAGTCTAGTACTTCTTGCTTACTTGTTGACCAATATATTCCCTGTGGGATCGATACCCAACCCAGTTGGGTTGTATATTTGACTACGACCGCTTTACACTCCTACGAGAGCTGTAGATTGAGCGTTATCAAAAATTGGCGCCGTTGCCGGGGAATACGAGTGTCAATTAAGTTTGTGATAATTACTAGATCCTTTGATCAAAGATTCTCGTACTTATACTTTTAGTTTTTGTTTTTGTTACTGCAGGTTTTTATTCATTGCATGCACCATACTCGAAGTTCTGGTCAACCGTTATTACCTATCAATCCTGAACCATAACGAATTGGCAGAATGTAGGCACAAATGGAAATCGAAAGAATGGCTGCTCAACAGGAGCAGGTGAGATTAGCTGCTCTTGCCGCCGCCCAAGTACACCAACAAAACATTGATAACCGTGGGCGAGCAACAAATCCTAACGATGAGGATTTAGGTGATGACGAGTTACTAAACCCTAGGCATGCTGCTGAGATCGCAACACCTGCCAACAGAAGAGAACGTCAAGCAAGGTTTAGGCATGAACGCCGACCTGTACAACCAGCTTTTGAAGACGATGATGATAATCTTGATGGAGCCGGAGCGACAGGAGCCATTATTCCTCCACCATTAGCACCCGGAGCCAAGTTCAACATCACAAGAACCATGATTCAGTTATTGCAACTCAAGGGATTATTTGGTCGACTAGAAGGCGATGACCCAAATATGCATCTCATCAACTTTATTTCTACATGCAAGTCATTTGACAATCCTGGTGTTGGTCAGAATGCAATTTGATTACGTCTATTTCCATTGTCTCTGTCTGGGGAGGCACCTCTATGTTTGAATGGGCTGACTCCTGATTCTATTACAAATTGGAGGCAATTAAGAGACGCTTTCCTAGAAAGATTCTTTCTGCCATCCAAAAGAGCATAATTGAGAGATGAAATCAGCAACTTCTGTCAGCTTCCAACTGAAGCCCTTCATGAAACATGGGAGAGGTTCAAGACAAAGCTAACAAGATGCCCAAACCATCTTATGACTAATGTTCACCTAATGGAGATATTATACAGAGCCTTGAATTCAATAACTAAACCAGTGGTGGATAATGCGGCTGGAGGATCTTTTATGGACCTCACCTTTGGTCAAGCAAGCAATATGCTAGATCGTATGATGAATCAAAGTAGAGCTTGCCATACCAGGTATTCTGAGGTAGCAAGCCCCACATTATCTATTGGCATGACTGCAGACCAAAGAAGAAGAGAAGAAGAACGTGATCAAGATATGGCTCACATGAAAACACAAGTAGATCTTCTTACAAAGCATTTATTATCAGGGAAGACCAAAAAAATCAAAGCTATTGAGTCAAAAGGAAGAGACGAATCTGATTCGGAAGAAGAGGCCAACTACTTGAACAATTAGGGGGGTTTCCGAGGGAATACCCAAGGAAACCAAGTTCGGAACTACTATGATAAATATGGAAACAAAGACCAAGGTAGTTGGAAGAACGAGAATGAAAAGAGTGGTTTGTATGTTCCCCCTGGAAGACGTGACGCCACCACATCTAATTCTGGAAGTATGGAAGACATGCTGCCTAAAATATTGAAAGAAGTGGAAACAACAAGCGCTACAGTAACGGAAATAGTTAATGATTTGTCCTCTATGAAACAAATAGTTGATTCTCATTCCACTTCAATCAAGCAAATAGAGCCGCAATTGAGCCAACTTTCAGCTGCACTCAATCAAAGAAAGGCTGGCACTTTACCTCGCGATACTGTGCAAAACCCAAGGAATGATGGGTCATGCATGGCCATTACTACCTGCAGTGGTAAGGTGCTGGAAACTTCAGCAAAAAGCAAGAAAGTGGTTGACGAAGTAGTGGACATTGATGATAAGGCAAAAGGAGAACATGTCGCTGCAATTAATGCTATCGTCAACGACGTCAACCCCAACAATTTGCAATCTAAAACAACTGAAAAATGGAAGCAAGAGGAGAAGAAAGCCGTGGAGAGAACAATTCCATACCCACCACCACCTTTCCCTCAAAGATTGAAGAAGGTGGCGGATGACACGAAGTTCAGCAAATTCATGACTATGTTAAAGCAGCTGACCATTAACGTTCCATTGGTGGAGGCACTTGAACAAATGCCTGGGTATGCAAAATTTATGAAGGATCTTTTGACAAAGAAGCGGGCAGCAAGTTATGAGTTGAAAGATGATGTTCATCACTGCAGCACAATCGCTACTCGATCAATAGTTCAGAAGAAGGCTGACCCCAGCGCTTTCACTATTCCTTGCACCATTGGATCTTTGAATTTTGCCAAAGCATTATGTGACTTAGGATCCAGTTGGGGTTGGGTGATCCTACTCCAACCAACATGAAGCTCGTAATGGCAGATAGGTCGGTAAAATGACCTGTTTGTATTCTATGTGATGTATTGGTAAAGGTTTCTTCATTCATCTTTCCGACAGACTTTGTTATTTTGGATTGTGAGGCAGACTCAGAAGTTCCCATAATCTTGGGGCGTCCTTTCCTTGCTACAGGAAGTGTGCTCATTGATTTGAGAGCTAATGAGCTTTCATTCTGAATAAATGACGAGGTAGTTCTCTTTGATGTTTGCAAATCAATGAAGCAACCCAAAGATCTAGGTGTATTTTCGGTGGCTGATGTTTTCTTTGATGATGAGAAAGAATTACTTGAAGAAGAGCAAATTATTGATGACCCTTTGGCGGTTGTGCTCATGAATGGAGAGAATGAGGATGCTGAAAATTATGAACAAGTTATTGGTGCTCTATCAGGATTAGGGACATATCGCTATGCTCCCAAGAAGCTGGACCTTGATCTCAAGAATCGACCCACACCACCAGCTAAGCCATCCATTGAAGAGCAACCCACATTAGAATTGAAGGAGCTGCCAAGACATTTAAAGTATGCATTCCTAGGAAGAGGAAACACACTTCCAGTCATTGTTGCAGCAGATTTGGGTGAGAAACAAGTTGCAGCTCTCATTGCTATTCTACGGAAGTATATTAGAGACTTTGGATGAACCATTGCGGATATTATTGGTATTCCACCTGGGATTTGTACACATAAAATTCAGCTTGAAGAGAATTGCACACCCACCACTGAGCATCAAAGACGTCTAAACCCACCTATGCAAGAAGTGGTGAAGAAAGAAATTATCAAGTGGTTAGACGCGGGGGTTGTGTATCCAATCTCTGATAGTACATGGGTAAGCCCGATACAATGTGTTCCCAAGAAAGGAGGCATGACAGTGGTCGCGAATGCAAAGAATGAGATTATTCCACTTCGACCCGTCACTGGATGGAGAGTTTGCATGGACTACCGAAAGCTGAATTCTTGGACACTCAAAGATCACTTCCCAATGCCGTTTATGGACTAAATGCTAGATCGATTAGTGGGGAAAGGATGGTTTTGCTTCTTAGATTGTTATTCAGGCTATAATCAGATTTGTATTGCACCCGAAGACCAATAGAAGACAACGTTTACATTCCTATATGGTACGTTTGCCTTCAAACGTATGCCATTCGGGCTATGTAACGCACTAGCCACCTTTCAATATTGTATGATGTCAATTTTTTCTGATATGGTTGAAGACACTTTGGAGGTATTTATGGACGATTTTTCAGTTGTTGGTGAGACTTTTGAAGCGTGCTTGGCAAACCTAAGTATGGCGTTGCAAAGATATGTAGAATTAAACCTAGTGCTGAATTGGGAGAAGTGTCACTTCATGGTAAAAGAAGGAATCGTTCTTGGGCACAAAATCTCCGAAAGAGGAATTGAGATTGATTGAGCAAAAATTGAAGTCATTGAGAAGCTACCGCTTCCAATTTCGGTGAAGGGAGTTCGTAGTTTTCTCGGCCATGCAGGATTCTATCGTCGGTTCATCAAAGACTTCTCCAAAATTGCTAGTCCATTATGCAAACTTTTGGAGAAAGATGCGAAGTTTTACTTCAATGAAGATTGCTTAAAGGCATTCGAATACCTCAAAGGAAAACTCATTGAAGCCCCTATCATGGTAGCACCAGATTGGTCTCTCCCGTTCGAAGTCATGTGTTATGCTAGTGGTGTAGCCGTTGGAACTGTGCTTGGTCAGAGAAAGGAGAAATTATTTCATCCTATCTACTATATGAGTAAGGTCCTAAATGAATCCCAAAGGAACTACACTGTGATAGAACAAGAGCTCCTAGCGGTTGTGTATGCGTTTGAGAAGTTTCGAACCTATCTATTGGGTACTAAGGTGATCGTTCATACAGACCATGCAGCTCTTAGGTATCTAATGACAAAGAAGGATGCAAAACCAAGATTAATTCGATGGGTATTGCTGCTGCATGAGGTTGATTTCGAAGTTAAAGATAGAAGAGGTTGCGAGAACCAAGTGGCCGACCATCTATCTAGACTAGAGAACGAGCATGTGGCGCAGCCTGATATGGAGATTGATGATGCATTCCCTAATGAGGAGATCCTAGCGACGATAACAGAAAAGCTACCATGGTATGCCGACTTTGCAAATTTTGTGGTGAGTAATGTAATACCTGCTAATTTATCATACCATCAAAAGAGAAAGTTTATGCATGACGTACAACACTACTATTGGGATGAGCCATATTTGTTTTGACGATGTGCGGATGGTATTATTCGATGATGTATATCCTATGTAGAGGTGCCTACTATATTGGAAGCATGCCACACTTCCCAAGTTGGAGGACATCATGCAGGCAATCGGACGACAAGAAAAGTATTGCAAAGTGGATATTATTGGCCTTCGATATTTAGAGATGCCTATGACTTTGTTAGAAGATGCGATCAATGCCAAAGACAAGGTGTTATTTTGAAACACCATGAGATGCCCATGTAGAAAATTCTTGAGGTAGAACACTTTGATGTGTGGGGCATTGATTTCATGGGTCCATTCGTGAATTCGTTTGGAATGAAGTACATCTTAGTTGCTGTAGATTATGTCTCGAAATGGGTTGAAGCTGTAGCATTGGCCGACAATGAGGGAAAACGTGTTGTAGCATTTTTGAAGAGGAATATCTTCGCTCTCTTTGGAGAACCATGTACTATCATAAGTGATAGAGGATCTCACTTTTGCAACAAGCTATTCAAATCCGTGTTGGCCAAGTATGGTGTTAAGCAACATAAGGTAGCCATGCCTTATTACCCACAAACGAGTGGATAAGTAGAGGTTTCCAATCGGGAGATCAAGAAAATCCTTGCGAAGACGGTAAATGCTAATAGGAAGGATTGGTCTCGGAAGCTAGATGATGCACTATAGGCGTATAGGACTGCATTCAAAACATCCATCGGCATGTCCCCTTATCAACTAGTTTATGGGAAGGCTTGTCATTTACCCATTGAGCTTTAATATAAGGCATTATGGGCGTTGAAGCAATTGAATTTGAATTGGGATGATGCGATGAATCTGAGGTTGGAGCAGCTGAACTAATTAGATGAGTTCCGTCTCCATGCATATGAAAGGTCAGACCTATACAAGCAGCAGATAAAAAGGTATCATAATCAGCGGATTGTTCGACGAAACTTCCAAAAGGATGATATGGTACTTCTCTTCAACTCTAGATTGAAGCTGTTCCCAGGT
The DNA here is from genome assembly GCA_030864225.1 of Capsicum baccatum var. pendulum. NCBI lineage: Eukaryota > Viridiplantae > Streptophyta > Magnoliopsida > Solanales > Solanaceae > Capsicum > Capsicum baccatum. The sequence continues at coordinate 168,077,847 of CM061557.1, read as the reverse complement.
AAGTTAAAGTCTAAGTGGTCTGGTCCATACAAAGTTATCCAAGTCTACTCGTCTGGAGTAGTTGAATTGGAAGACAATAATGGTGTTGTCTTCAAGGTGAATGGTCAACGTGTTAAACCTTATATCGGTCCTCTTGAATCGATGAATTATATGGCCATCACTTATCTCAACGAAGTCTAAGTACTCGAGGTAACTATGTCGATCCACAACAATAAATAAGGCGCTAGATGGGAGGCAACCCATCGTTTATCGTTTATCATTTTGTCTTTCTTTCGTTCTAGTACTTGTTTTGCTTTTGATCAATGAAAATCCAAAAATAAGAGTCGTTCCACGACAAAAACTAAAGCGCTAGATGGGAGGCAACCCATCGTACTAATCATTTTCATTGGTTTTGAGCAAATGTAGGTGCAAGAGGTATTCAACGAGGAGATTGGTTTTCAAATGACGATTTGGACGTATTGCATGGTAAAGGTGGTATGTTTGGAATTAAGATGCATAAGGCTATGGATTGAGCATTGCTCATGACAAATAGGCATCGAGCAAGGCTAGGCCTAGGCAAAACTAGGCCACGACCAAGGCAACGCCTATACTATCGCCTATGGTCTCGGAATCTAGTGTGCAAAGGCATAGGCGCCGCCCATACTCAAGTATGCTATAGCATAGGCGCCGCCTATGCTAAAGCATTTGGTCTCAGAATCTCATATGCCATGCTAAAGGCGCCGCCTATGGTCACTAAAGGCATTGCACTAGGCGTCGGCTATGCTAGCAAAAGCTTTGCATTAAGCGCCGCCTATACCATGCATAGGCAAACCTAAATGCGCCGCCTATGGTCACTTTTTGTCTCCAAAAACAATTTTAAATAGGTCAAAACCCGACCCATTCTTTTCCTATATAAAGGGGACTTAGTCTTGAAACATAAACAACTTGGAAACTTGACCTAGGCGCCGCACATACTCTCCAAAACATCTCAAAATTTTTGTTTTTGCTCTCCAACTTCACAAGAACATCTCCAAAGGCTTCAATCACATAAGTACTCTTTTATTCTTGATCTATTTTTCGTAAGTACTACATTGCTATGTGTATTATGAATTGCTACATCTTGAAGAAATATTGGTGATGTTAATGTATTTGACTTGTTGATACAAAACCATGTGAGTGAACATATACGTTATGATGATCTTAAACTATTTCCTACTTGAATTTGATTTTGATGCAGTGTTACTAATTGCGAAATCGCTATAGTCATGAACATTGCATAACCTTGTCACTTGGATACCAACATATTAGACGATCCCGTTCATCGGGATATGACTTATAGTTGCCTACCGGCATAGAGGGTTGTGATTATTGATAGAAACTATACCATGATGTAATACCTATGTAGTAGTCTTGTTATACCTAACATGAAAGTATTGTAAAGATTCCAAGAAGGGTGATATCTCTGATTTGATTGTTGGAATATAGTGCCTAAAACGTATGTCGATGAAGTCTAAGTAATCAACCACTTTTACTTCACTACTTTGTATCAACAATTTAAGTGTGGGGTGGTACCCCTACTGCTTGTGTATAGATTTTATATATCGAGCTAATGCTAATAGGAACATTGTTTAAATCTCAGCTACAATGGCACCCAAAGCAAGACAAGATAAGGCTACCACTTCCCAAAAGGGCAAGAAAAGAGGTTGCAAGTACCAAGGAGAATCATCCTCAATGCAATTACCACACCGCATGTTTGAAATAAAATGGGTTCTTGAGGAGGAAGCCAAGGAATGGTATAGGAACAACAAGGAAAGAAAATATGTTCATGTCGACTTGATCAACAAGGACAGCCTAGCGAAGAAGGAGCCGCGCATATTGGCAAAAATCATGGCACTAAATCTGGATTTCATCGTCCGCGACATGGGAGAATGAAATTTTGATTTGACAAGAGAATTTTATGCCAACTGGTCGCCGAAAATCACTGGCAGCGAAGTCAAGATTCGGTGCCAAGTTCTACAACTCAATGCGGATTTGATCAACTCCTTTCTTGGCTTACCTTCAGTCGATCCAGCACCATTCAAAGAGCTGTACAGCAGACCTCCTTATAGAGCAATGCGACACACACTTTGTGGAAGTAGATCCATGGCAAGGTGGAGCAGACACAAAGACACTGGACGACACAACACCTTCCCCTATGCACCTTTGAATAGGGAAGCAAGAATATGGTTGCGTATTGTCAACTCTTGCCTTATTCCTAGGACCCATTACACCAAAATAACAAGATATAGAGTGTGTTTGGTCTATGCATTGATGACAAATGTCCCTATCAACATTGGGGCAATCATTCGTTCTACAATGCAGAAGGCCAGGCTACACAAGCGGTCCCACTTCACCTTTGGCAACCTGTTGACAGCAATCTTGCGGAAGGAGGACATTAAAGAGGAACCAGCTGATCACAAACTCCCACATAACCTGAAGAAGGTTGACCTCACAAAGGTCAAAGATGCTAAAACAACACATGGTGTCAACCTTACTACTGCGGAGAGACATGCTCGAGATGAGAGTTTCTTCCATCATCTTTATGGCATGACACGGTTCACAATGATGAGTGGTAGACGTGTTCCAAATACTGCAGAGCTCCAACAGCTGGACCATGACTATCCAATGAATATGCATGCGAGGGTGATGTGTAGAGTAGGTACATACTTTGAGGAACCTCTTGATGATGATGTGCCGACCGATGATGATCGACGTATGCCAGACTCTGACATGGAGGAGAATTCTGATGATGACGACTCTCATGATGATTTCGACGAAGGGGGTATGACCCCCGACATAGAGGAGGAGTCCGACTGACCAGGTTCTTCATTTTTATTTTCCACTGAGGGCAGTGTCCCATTTAAGTGTGGGGTGGTGGTATTTGCATGCTTTACTTCTCTATCCGCATTTGCATTTATGTATGTGTGTTTTCTTAGTTTGTTGTTTTTTGAAATTGGTTTTTTTTATTTTTCATTTTTTTACTTAGCTTCGCATGAAAGTATTCTAATAGGCAGCATGAGATTATAACTAGAGTTTGTCCTAATATCATGACTATTGGGACGTTTAGGCTCTAATTGTGACTCACTACGTGATATTGTGTGGTATAATTCCTTCAGTTATTGGGTCAAGAGTCTATACTACTCCCAATAAAGTCAACCATGTGCCTTGTGTGTGTGAGGATATTGTATATTCTATGTTTGTGGCTGAAGCTAGAACTTGCCTGGTATGTATGTAAATCGAAAATAAAGAGTGTAAATCTAGGAGATGATTTAGGCATTTCTTTTGCAACCTATGATTGTTTACCTTCTTTTTACCTACCCATGGACATTATCCTAGATAACCCCTTTGAGCCTTTAGCCTATTTTCTTGGACAACCTCATATGTAAGCCTAATCCATTTTTTTAAGACCATAATTTGATCCAAATTCCTAAGTGCTTTACAGTGTAAAGTCATGCGAAAAAATAAGAGGAAGTTAGGTAAGTATGATACTTTAGAATATAATGGTGTTTGAATTTATAATGAAAAAAAATTGCTATCATAAGAGGTATGTTATGAAAATAAAAAGGAAAGGAAAGCTGAAAAGTTGATTAAAATTGAAAACAAAAGAGAAGAAAAAGGGTGGTAGAATAAAAGAAGGTAGAAAGGTTGTTTGAAAGAAAAGTGTTAATGATACAATGTGATGTATTAAAGCGCTTAGGAACATAGCCACTATTTCTGGCCAAAATAGTCCTACCTGTCCCTTAGCCTACATTACAACCCGTAAAAGACCTAGATGATCCTAAGCTTAGCATTTTGACATTTAGTGGACCATTACACTAAGGGCAAGCCTATGGTCATGAGTTGCTGCATATGAATTCTTTGTGAGAGCGAGAGCAAGGATACTTTTATACCCATGTTTGAAAAAGATGCTATACTTGTGAGTGATTATGGGTAAGATATTGTGAGACACACATGGTTGATCAGTTTCGGGTGGTTGTGTATGATTCTTTGTACCTTAACTTTTGAATATGAGTTGACCACCATCACGAGTCTATGTTGGAGGTTGAATTGTTTCTACTGATGATTGGAAAACTACTCTTTGTTGGTAATTGTTGTGCTTGTCTTGACGAATATTTTGTGTTGTTGCTGTGAAACCCTAAGTTGATGTTTAGAGGGACATGATATTTTGTTCGAGGACGAACAAAGCTTTAAGTGTGGGGTGTTGATGATAGGAGAATTTACACGCCTATAGTGCTTTATTTTACCCATATTTTAGCAATGTTTTGAGAACAAATTATATATTTCATGCACTTTTAGTCCTTTTTCCTGTAAGTGAGCTAACGAACATGATTAGCAAAGTTTCAGGTATAAATGATGCCGAATTCAGCATTTTATGGATTACTTGACGCCAAAGAAAGCTTCACGAAAGGAGAAAAGGAAGCTTGGACGTCTAAGGACCGAATGTGACGCATGGAAAACCTATCCTGGGCAAAAACAGCAATTCTGAAGACTTTGGGGACTAGTAGTAACTTAGTAGGATTAGGATAATGATACATTAACCTAGTACAATTGGGTTAAGTATTTCATTAGCTTAGTAGGATTTGGTTAAGTATTTCATTAGCTTAGTAGGAATAGGATATGGGTATTATAAATACCCTATTTTGCTAGAGATTTTTAGGGAATTTTTGTACTATTCCTCATTAATTCTATTACTCTATAACTCTTCTTCTAACCCTTCCATTAATTCTACTTTTTATTCTTCTTCTATTCATCTATTCTTAATTTACGCAACAAGAGAAACGTTACTTGGAAGAAATCACGCCTAACGCCTACCACACTTGTGCTACACGAAATTCTTATTGTGGTATAATAACAATGTCAATTGTGATTTCCTTCTCACTCATGGTTAACTAAACCTCTCTGTTGGCGTTATGGAAGCCGTATGAGATACTATCTATTTCTATGAGTTTGTAAGTTCGTGAAATGTATGCTGCTTGTATCATTATTCTCTTCATCTTAATCTAAATTCTTTGTGGTTGCAAACGCAAGAATACGCCAGTATAACATTTAACTTGTACGAAAGAAAGGTTATCTGTCTGGAAAAGAGATAATGTCAAGGTAGTAGGGTCCCATCCCCTATTAAAAAGTTAGTGTTCCATGCGTCACTTTCAGTCCTTAGGCGTCCAAGCTTCCTTTCCTCCTTTCGTGAAGCTTTCTTTGGCGTCAAGTAATCCATAAAATGCTGAATTCTGCATCATTTATACCTGAAACTTTGCTAATCATGTTCGTTAGCTCACTTACAGGAAAAAGGACTAAAAGTGCATGAAATATATAATTTGTTCTCAAAACATTGCTAAAATATGGGTAAAATATAGCACTATAGGCATGTAAATTCGCCTATTATCAACACCCCACACTTAAAGCTTTGTTTGTCCTCGAACAAAATATCATGTCCCTCTAAACATCAACTTAGGGTTTCACAGCAACAACACAAAATATTCGTCAAGACAAGCACAACAATTACCAACAAAGAGTAGTTTTCTAATAATCAGTAGAAACAATTCAACCTCCAACATAGACTCGTGATGGTGGTCAACTCATATTCAAAATTTAAGGTACAAAGAATAATACACAACTACCCAAAACTCATCAACCATGTGTGTCTCACAATATCTTACCCATAATCACTCACAAGTATAGCATCTTTTTCAAACATGGGTATAAAAGTATCCTTGCTCTCGCTCTCACAAAGAATTTATATGCAGCAACTGATGACCATAGGCTTGCCCTTAGTGTAATGCTCCACTAAATGTTAGAATGCTAAGCTTAGGATCAACTAGGTGTTTTACGGGTTGTAATGTAGGCTAAGGGACAGGTAGGACTATTTTGGCCAGAAATAGTGGCTATGTTCCTAAGCGCTTTAATACATCACATTGTATCATTAACACTTTTCTTTCAAACAACCTTTCTACCTTCCTTTATTCTACCACCCTTTTTCTCCTCTTTTGTTTTTCAATTTTAAGCAACTTTTTAGCTTTCCTTTCCTTTTTATTTTCATAACATACCTCTTATGATAGCAATTTTTTTTCATAATAAATTCAAGCACCATTACATTCTAAAGTATCATACTTACCTAACTTTCTCTTATTTTGTCACATGACTTTACACTTTAAAGCACTTAGGAATTTGGATCAAATTATGGTCTTAAAAAAATGGATTAGGCTTACATATGAGGTTGTCAAAGAAAATAGGCTAAAGGCTCAAAGGGGTTTTCTTGGATAATGTCCATGGGTAGGTAAAAAGAAGGTAAACAATCATAGGTTGCCAAAGAAATGCCTAAATCATCTCCTAGACTTACACTCTTTATTTTCGCTTTACATACATACCAGGCAAGTTCTAGCATCAGCCACAAACATAGTATATACAATATCCTCACACACACAAGGCACATGGTTGACTTTATTGGGAGTAGTATAGACTCTTGACCCAACAACTGAAGGAATTATACCACACAATATCACGTAGTGAGTCACAATTAGAGCCTAAACGTCACAATAGTCATGATATTAGCACAAACTCTTGTTATAATCTCATGCTGCCTATTAGAATACTTTCATGCGAAGCTATGTAAAAAAAATGAAAAACGAAAAAAACCAATTTCAAAAAACAACAAACTAAGCAAACACACATACATAAATGCAAATGTGGATACAGAAGTAAAGCATGCAAATACCAATAGTAAGACTAGCTGGAAAATTAAAAATTTATAGGAGCTTATCTCCTTGCTTGCTAAACAAGATTACAAGCTATATGGATTGGATCATACTGACTACCCATACTCAAATAGAGTATTTCTTTAGCACTTTTCTACGAAATTCTATTGACATTAGGGAGCAAAGAATTTTGGGCAAGCTCTGAACAAGACATTTGACTAAGGAATTACAACATTGATATAACTTTATAGCATGGAATATACTTATATAACTCATAAACTAGGATATGATTGCTAGGCCGTAGGAAACACAACTTCTTACTTTCAAGCTTAGCATCAATTCTCTAATGCTCTCTCAACTATATTATTACCCGTAAATACCATACTCATTTGATTCAACTTATAATTCTCATATTGGCACTGCAAAATCTTTCTACTAAAGTCTAAAGTACACTAAGTTCTCTCACCATGATCTAGCCTAGCACTAAACTTCCTCTTGCAATCTCAGGAAAGCCTAAATTAACAATACTTAACCACCAAGTACATCCATCAAAACCTATACTTTCCTAGCACAACAAAAACCATCAATAACTCTTTCCATACTTCAAGCAAACAATAATCTCATTCTTTAACTTTACTAAACTAACAAACAAATGTATATCACTTTATTACTAATTCAATCATAAGCAAAAAATAAGCTATACATATTCAATAAATCACCCTTACCACCATTCCTGCCACTACACTTCTAAACCCACAAGTTCAAATAACACAAGACTTTCAACTAAACGTTACTACTTCTGTCACTACACAGAAACCCACACTTTCAGCTAACACCAGAACAATAAGATAAACAATAATTTGCTAGTGAATTTTATAGGCCTCACATGGCTTCACTAGACTTTGACTTTTCACAAACATAATGATAACAAGATTACATAATATAAGAGATAGAAATTTGACACACAACATTCAACAATCTAAAAATACACATTACTCTTTCTTAATTAAATAACTCATAAGAATAAGGGCATAACTTAAATTTAAAAGACATATAACACACTAGAAGGCTCCTCTCAAGCCACTTTATGAAACTTCTAAAACTTCTGCCAGCAAATATAAGAGCATTATCCGGGGAAGAACATGGAACTTACCGATCATGTTATCTCAAGAACAGTACATAGAGAAGTATAGATTATTATTATGGATTCTGAGGAGAAATTTAAAAGCATATCTGACTCGGGCTTAGTGCATGATTCCTACAGGCCTGATAAAGTACTTCAGTTTCTAGAACTAAAAAGTACTGATAAGATACTTTTGTAGCTATCTTACAATCCCATAACTATCTATGGAGAATTAAGCTCAACTATTTCTGATACCTTAGAAATAAGGCAGAGATGGCCTGACTAGAGTGAGATGAGAATCAGTATATGTTTCTTGAAGAACTTTTCTATAGCACAATTTAAGACTTGAAAGAACAGAGACATTTCCTAAAGGTCCTGTAGCCTCTTGAAGAAAAGTACTGATGCTTCTATACCATTCAGCAAGACTCTACTAGACACGACTTCATAGACACCCTATGACACTTGAACTTTGTGCTCTAATATCAAGTTTGTAACGCCCCAAAATTGGGTCCTGAGATATCACACGGTGCTTAGGATGACAAGTCACCCCAAGCTAACCCTTCTACTAGTCAAACTCATAAGCAACTGAACAAAAAGTATAAATCTATACAAATCTATGGAAAATAACTCTTTTTTGAATATAATAGATACAAAACTAAATTTACAAGATTACAACTCTACTTTAACAACCAATACTGAAATGGAATACATCAACTTCTACTGACTGTCTATGAAGCCTCTACTAGTACAGGCTGTAGGTAGTCGGGTCATGACTCCTGACTAACCCAACTCAATACGACTGAATAAAGAAATACAACACTTCTTGAACTGTATAACTAACTCAAGCCCTTGAATCAAAGGAACTTATCACCTGCTGACTGGATGCCGCGAACTGATTGGATCTGAAGATATACATTATACCTTGTACCTACATTCCGAGAAAATGTAGGCCACATACAAATATGTGGGTCAGTACCATGGAAATGTACAAAGCATATGAGAGTGCAATGCATATATAAAATAATATCTTAATATCATCATAGTTTATAAAATTATGCATGCTAATATAAATGACTCACTTAGCTCGAATTAAAATCATCATAATCACAAGAAAGTAAAATATATAGGGTGAAACATGTAAGTCATCATAATAAATCTCAATTCACTTCCATCTCAATTCCAAATCATCAAAGCAGTAAAATCTCATAACAATTCTCTTTGGAATATATGTTCATTAAATATTTCGAAAACAATGACTTTCTCAAACTCAGTTTTTCAAAAAAATATGTTTTCATCTCAAATAGAAGAATAAGACTTTTCATATTAGATAGGAGAATACAGAAACACACATTAGGAGTCTCTTACAACTTACATAAACCATGTGAGATACATGGAGACCAATGTTAAACCCACATTGGAGAGAGCTGTCCTATCCTTTCCATTGGAGTAGGACATTAATCTTTTGCTCTCTAGTGATAACTATATCAATCAGCCTTAGGCTCACATCTTACGGGGGCACATAGTTCTAGAGAAGTACCAATCACAGCTATACCTCCCACTCTGTATTAAAGACTACTCCTGAACTTTGCTCAGATTATTTCAAAAGAAAATACACAACAACGCAATTCAACTATTCATATCAGGAGCCATCATGCTACTCCTTTTTCATAATAAATCAACATGTGGATTTCTTTTCTCATTCCAGTTCAAAAATAACTCTTTCAATACCAAAAGGTCAAATCATTCAAATATCAAAGTGTGTATAACACATTATTTCACCAAAGATCATAATCTCAAAGAGGGTTTAAATCACATATATCAACACTTGACAAAACATTTCAAAATTCATACTTTCTATAGCAAACAAGTATAACTCATATAAAAATCTGGAAATTCAACTTGAAACATGATACTAGCATTAAAACTAAAGGAATTTATCTTTAAGACATCAAAAAAATATCATAGTTTCTTGAACAAGAATATAGGATAATAGTTTCCATCTAAAATTCATAATTAAACAAGTAAAATCATGTATCTTCATAAAATAGTGTAAATTTTTGGGCACAAGAATGAAAGGATGTTCTTGTTGAAAACCCCACATCCATTTATGGTAACTAATTCGTTGAAACATTGGACCCTCAAAGTTGATTGTAAAACCATAGTTGTCTTTCTCCATTAGTGCTCTTAGATGATGAACTTATATTTATAATAGGGTTATGATGTGTTTAGATTCTATTAAATTCGTAAGGTTAAGTTTAGGGGTGTGTAAGAAGTGCCTAAAGACTTAATTTCCCTCAAAATAACTCAAAACAGAGTGTTTTTATTACCTGAAATACCAAGTGTGCATCGCATTGCTTATCACATACATTTACGTATGTGCCGCATTGCTTATCATACACATTTAAGTATGCACCCCATTGCTTATAGCACACATTTAAGTATGCACCGTACTGCTTATCGCACATGTTTAAGTATGTGCCGTAATGTTTATCGCACACTTATTCTAGTAGCCATGTGCGATTGATTACGCAACGCACTCTACTTCGCAAAGCCATAACTCCTTGCTCGGGTGTCGAATTTCGATGAAATTGGTGTCGTTGGAAAGCTAATTCAATTATCTATATTTCGATAGGTATTGGGATGAAAAATTCCATGTATATTAAGAGATATTCACATTTGAAGTTGTCACTTGTAGAATCGAATGTCAAACTTTGGATGTATCAATTGGTCTTAGCTCAACCTTGTTCTATATCATTGCTTTAAAAATTTTCCACCTCTAAACTACTTCATAGACTAGGATAATAATCATGCAACTTGTATTCATATGAGAATCACTTAGATTAGAGCTTAGATGCGCAGGAATGATGGTTAGAATTCTAGCACGAAAATACGGGGTATTACAAGCGTGCTGCAATATACCATTGACCAAAGTAAGTACTTATGGGAGAAAATTGTCATAGATCAGAGATGAGTTACTCGACCCTTCTTTCTTATTAAAGAATTATTGCGTGATAAAAATTTATTTGTTTCTTACATCAACCAGCAAAAAATCTACCATACTTACTATATAGGATGATTTGGCCGACAACGAAGGCACTACAATGCTACATCACTTGCATGAGTACCCCGTTATTCTTACTAAACGTATTGGAGTTACTTAATTCCACAGTGGTATGTTTTCTACATCAATCTCTATGACTTTTCCTTTTACCACTTCACTTATTCCTCTGTAGTTAATTAAAATTCCTCTCTACCTTTGACATACGCAGCTATAAGAATATCCATAAGGTACCAGTCAATGATCTTACTGAATCCTAACTACATACAGGCTGCTAACTTAATGAAGTGGTACTTATTAACTAATCCCCAATCTCCATGTCATACTACTCAAATACTTTTACTAAAAACCATACTCGCTACTTGACTTAAACTTTTCTCAGTATGGAGGAAAATAAGCAAATGTTGATATCGTACACTTTACGAAGCTCATCGGAATCAACTTCTTCCCTGACTCTTGCACCTTTAGAAGATGAGGTTTTCCCTATATCCTCAATTTCAGACTTGTCATCCTAGGTTAGTACTATGTACATCTACTGTACTAATTTTCACTGTTGTCAACAACTTGTCCAATGCCTTACCATAAAGATCGCCAGCAAAATTTTTACTATCGTTGAATTCATATTGCAAGTGCAGACTTTCCCTGTGGAAGGAAAAATTTCACTTCCTGATCGTCCCCAGTTCTTTTACTTGCTCGCTAGCTTACATTGCAATCACTTTGTGTGCATCAAGAAAAAAAAGATCAACCTTAAGTATGTTGATTATGCTGAATCAGTTGTTGTATAAAAAATTTCTACCTAACTATGGACAAATTAAAAAAATTCATTTAGTCTAAAGTATTACACGCATTGATCACTTCTACTGTTGAAATTAATATTTCAAATTAAATAATATCCCATTATAAGTTTCTTTTCTTTTTTGAAAGATAACATTTCAGATATTACCATTACATATTTTATATCCCTTCCATTTGTATCACAGGTGCCACTTTGTGGTTAACATTACAGACATCAGTGATACAATTAGCACAATAGTGTCAAAAATGGTTACAGAGATAATACTATCCCTTACTGGCGAACAAATATACAAAAATATTGCTACCCAGGTACGTAACTCATCTTTATCAAATCCTATTACAACAGTAAACATCTTCATTCAATCTAATTATAGAAGTAAACAAAAATGCTCCACTACGTAACCTCTTACTCACTACACCATCTTCTTCTCTTTTCACTCAGACAGAACCATTGTCTATTATCTATACAAATCAACAGCTTGCTTATAAACTGTTTAGACTCTAGCTACAAAAGCCAAGCTATAGATTTCCTGACCAAACACCTGGTATGTTGGCTATTACATCCTTCACTAAAGTAGAAAACCCGGTTGTTCAAATATTATCACCACCAATGGCTCCAGGAGAAACAGATAAGAAGAAAAAAGTCAAACTACATACTCCAGCAAAAAAATCTTAAAGGTAACAATACTTTTAGTAATTTCTTTGCTATTGTATCATACCTCCATTTTAACTTCTTGCATAGAACAGTTCCATTACGAGATATCTTCAGTATAAATCTTGACTAAAATAAAAGAGTACCCTATTGTTCTATTACTAGTCAAGTTTATCCGCAACATCTCAATGACTTACTGGTGACGATCATTAATGATATGGTAAAAATATTGGTTCATCAACTTCTTCGATGTTTGATATTCGGGAAAAATTTGTTTCCACTATGTTTTATCTCTGATATTTACAACATGTCAACCATAATAGGAGGGTAAATATAATACTCACGCTTTCCTTCATAGATTCTTTCTACTCATTACAATAACAATAAATTTACTTCCTTCTTTTGTAGCCTCTTTGTCTGAATAGGTAAATAGAATAATCCTACAGCAATTTATTACTACCTTCTTTTACTACATTGTCGTACTAGAAAAATAAAATACTATATTTTTCCTTTGCCTACTTAAAATTATCTCTATTGGTGACAACTGCCCAAAGTTAGCTGCAACCAAGTTTGCCTACCTCCACCAATGTCTTGCATTTTAATAGTTTTTGTATAAATAGTTGTACAGGAAAATAGTATAAACTATCACTTTGATGTAACTAATGCTATAGTCATAACTTAATAAGACAGACATACATGGCAATAGTTTTTGTATAAATAGCTTGCACAGAAAAGTAGTATCAATTTTCTCTTAGTGTTATGTATCTATTTCTTTGTCGGCATTTATTACTACAATCTCTTATTAACTTGCAATAAGAAGGGAAGATGGATATCTATTTCCTTTTCAGAATTTACATTAATTTCTTATTATGATACTTTGTTAAAATTTGATACAATTCAGATAGCGACATATAAAATGCACGATTACAAATGATAGCACCGACATATTAGTGGCCCCGTGCTAGCACATTCTTCTATATCAAGTTTTAGTAGATGTACTTGTGCACCTTTTGCTTGTGGACCCAAAAAAAGGTAAATGTAACCCTTCTCCTTACAAATATCCTTGTTTTACTGCACCTATTTTTTCTATATTCTATTTGTACTTGGTGGTCCATGCAATTGGATCTCAGCACCCATGAAATCTAAGAATTGTATTATTTAATGTTTAATTATTGGCTTATTGAGTGATCTAATGTGTGTGTATCAATTAGATTTATGTCCTGTTTATTTCTTATTTGCGACTTTCTTCAAAAGCTAATTCAAGATCTCCCACATGATTCAGAATTGATACTTCTTGCATTTTGTATTAGCAAGATTCAAATTTATATATAAGAAGTCTTTAATTCTACTTTGTCATACAAAATATAAATTTGAGTAATTTTTAGTCTTGCTGATTTCTCATCTCTGTTTATCCATCGATGGGTTAGTTTAGGCCGATGGAAGTATTTTCTTGGATATAATGCAAAATCAGTGGAGTCAATTTTATGACGTTATGTCTATACTCCCTTCAATCTAGGTATGTTAAGATTTTTCTTAAATGTGTCATTATGCCTTTTGTCTGTGTACAATTTTAAAGAAAGATAACACAGAAAATATCTTTTATTTTATTTTCTTGGTGTACCATTTTTTACTCTTTCATATGGTATTGGGTGTGGTGATTTCCATTGTAACTTTTCCTTTTACTATTTCTTTTCCAGATTATTTTATTTTAAGCCGGGGGTCTATTAGAAACAACCTCTCTATCTCACCGCTAAGGTAGTGGTATGAACTGCGTATACTTACCCTTCCTAAATCCCACTTGGCAGGAATATACTGGGTATGGCTTTGTTGTTGTTATATCCATTGGTAAGTAAAAAATTCAATGAACATAAATAAAAGGAACTACGGGAAAAGGTGGGCACTATGGGCGAATAAAGGGGTCTGAAGAGCAAATAAACATGAGTATTTTGCTACTATAACCTTTTGTTGTTGAGCTACTAATATTGAAAATACACTAATACGGCGAAGAATAAAGAGTAAGGGACACTTTTCTCAATTTAAGTCCCTCATTTCACATTTCTTTGGCACCTTATAATAGTAGAAATGTAAAATTAATGGTTTAAGTTGACACTGCTATCCTCCTCTCTCATTTTTCTGTAGGTGATGGGCTCCACTTCATGGAGTGAATGAAGAAAACAGGAAGCTTTGAACCAGCAGTTATAGTTTTTGTCGCTAAGCAACAATATTTTTCGGATCAAATAGTGCAAGAAATGTTGTAAACGCTTGGAATAGTGATCTTCTGTGTGAATCTAAAGTTGATTATTTTTGTTTTGTTTATTGCTTTTGACTAAGAGTAGGAATTTATTTTCTTTAGTTCCCAAGACATGAGCTTATCTACTCATTGTTCAAAGCATTGGATAATGTCTTAGGGTCCATTATGCACATAGTTTTGATTTATATATCTGGCGTTTGAGACCAAGTCTACAATATGTATAGATTATTTGGTGTTTGAGATTATTTATGTGTGGTGTATGTAAATATTTCTTGTTATATACATGCAAATTAAAAGCATTATTTTATATTATACAATGCTACCACACTTTAAAAGTGTGGCAATAGGAATGCCAATTGTGTGCATGTACATAAGAAAAGTTTACACTTTATATGTGTTGTTGTAGAAAAGGTATATAAAGATCCACTTTTAAAGTGTGGCCAACAATAAAACTAAGGACACGCTTTTCAAATGTAGAATTATCAAATAAAACTATTTCCAAAGAGATTCTACAAAGTGTGGCCTTGGTAATTCATAGGCCACACTTTTTAAGCATAGCTAATAAGGCAACACTTGAAAAGCGTGGCCTAAAGTCAAAGGTTACCCCTTTTTAGGCCAACCTAAAAATTGTTGTCTAAAGTTTAAAAGCATAGCCTTTGATCAAAGGCCACACTTTATGCTACTATAGGCCACACTTTATAAGAGTGCTAGTAGGACTAAAATATTGTAGTGACTTTTTTCCCACCTATATCACCCTTGATTCTTATAAAGACGGGATCTGATACCTGCTTCTCATTTATGTAAGTACAAAGAGATAGCTGGACCACCTTTTGCACAAACACTCCACGATCTTCAGAGTCTAAGAGAAAAACTCCATAGTTAGCCAAATAGTGAGTATCTTTCACCAATTCTTGCCTTTCCTTATCCACATGATATAGACTCCTCATGGATAACCTATTAAGAGAATCAACAACCACGTTAGCTTTACAAGATGGTAGTGGAGACTCTTGTTATAATCCTTTAGTAGCTCAAGCCATCTTTTTTGCCTGAGATTTAGCTCTTTCTGAGTGAACACCACAACCAACAACTCCATGTCATGAGTCGGATAATTTTTCATATGTACCCTCAATTGTCTAGAGGCATAAGAGGATACCTTTCCATGCTCTATCAAAATGCAACCAAGACCCTCACGGAACACATAACAATAAACCATAAATCCATTAGTACCTTTAGGCAATGTCAATACCAAAGCTAAAGCCAGCTTGTCCTTTAGCTTCTCAAAACTACCCTCGCAAGCATCAGACCACAAGAACTTCACCTTTTTCTTAGATAACTTAGTCAATAAGGTAGTTATAGTCGAGAAACTTTCCATAAAACTCCAATAATAACTAGCTAAAACTAAAAAACTCTGAATATCGGTTGGAAATATTGGTTTAGTGCACCATCACCACTACAACCTTCTGTCGATCAACTATGATCCCTTCTCTATATAAGACATGAACCAAAGTAGTGATATCGTTTAATCATAATTAATATTTTGAAAAGTTAGCATACAACTGCTGCTCATTCAAGATCTGTAATACTATATGGAGGTGATTGACATGATCCACCTAACTCTTAAGTACACCAGAATACCATGTATGAACACAATGACGAACAAATCTAGAAACAGATGAAAGACCTTATTCATCAAGTCTATGAGTGCTGTTGGGGCATTAGAAAACCCAAAACACATATCCACAACTTAAAATGCCCATATAGGGTACAAAAGGCAGTCTTAGGGGTATCTACCTCCATAATCTTTAATTGTTGATATTGTGATCAAAGATCCATCTTAGAGAAAAACATAGCACCCTCAAATTGAAAAAACATATTATCTATCATCAGAAAAGGGTACTTATTCTTTATTGTCATTCAACTATCAATAATCAATACACATACGAAAGGAACCATCCTTCTTATGAATGAACAATACTATTACACCCCACAGAGACACACTAGGATGGATGAAACCCATTTCTAAAAGATCCATTAATTATTCCTTAAGCTCCTTTAACTCTGTTGGAGCCATTCATTTTTTATGGAGGAATAAAGATAGGATGAGTGTCCAAAACATTATCAATCCAAAAACCAATCTCTCAATTGGGAGGGAACTAAGGAAGTTCATCAGGGAAGACCTCAGGAAATTCATTCACTATCAGGATGGAATGTAACCAAGGACCCTCTGATTTAGAATCTTTAACTCGAATTAAATGATAGAGACACCCTTCGGAGATTAATCTCTGAGCTATAAGATACAATATGAACCTTACCTTAGGTGCCCAATAATGTAATGAATAGAGGCTACCCCTGGTCATGATAACAGTGTTATCGACCATTAGTGACCACAAATTAACCCATGATCTGGTAACTATCATAAGCACTGAATAATATAATACTTGAACAACATGTGCGGAAGATAAACTAATAAGATGTTGTAATCAAAAATACTGAAAAAAAATCCAACATATAAAATAACCAAATAGACGGAAACTGATTAAATGTCTATTTTTTTGAAACAACTGATAAAAACTAAAAACTGACAGACTGTCTGAAAGCCTCTAGAAATCATGAGGAGTTGATGGGACAGACCCAAAATAAATTTGACTAACTTAACATGAATAGACACTAAAATAACAATAAAATATGTTATGTTCTTAATAAAAAGGAGTAACCACTACTGCTACTGGATAATGACGGACTTTCTAACTACGATTGTGAAACTAATCATCGGAACCTATGTTATAAGAAAACATAACGTAAAAGAAGAGTAAGTGATTATTACTTTGAATGTATTGGTACGCGAGATAAGGACTAACTGAAATTCGTAAGACAACTAAACATGGATGCATGAATATGTAATACTGAGAATGCAAGACCAATCATAAACATATACTAGAATAATCTAAACTATGAATAACTGAACATATGAAATTTGTACACTTGGTCATGCAAACCTGAACTGATTTATTCTGGAAACTACACTGAGACTATGGGAGCTGACTACAATTGATATGCATAAATCTAAGCTATTGGGGTTTAACTTGTAACCCATGTTAGAAGGGTGCTGGTACCTTGTCAGGGGTACCAACACATTACTGACAATGTAGATCCACAAGACTGATGTACCGAAGGATGAGGTTGTCATACCTCTACTGACGGGGGACCCCTCATAATCTTTGATGGTGTCGTAGGTCTGGAACTTAGGGGCTGCTACTAATGACTAATGCCTTTACTGATGGGGGAGTTGTCATCCCTGCATTCACTCGGTCTTAAATGTTACTCCAAACTGAATGACACTGGTGTTATTATTCATTTAACATGACAAGGTATTGTTCTTGTAAGTGCTCAACATGAATATGATGCTCTTAATATGATAATAAAACCATGGTCTGATTGACTTGTTACTTGAAAATAGAAATCATGTTAGGACACATAGGTATCGGGTGTCCATAACCCACCAGCACTGAATGATTACAAGAATACGACAATATTTAAACAATGATAAGATGTCATAATTCAGAGACCAAAAGATAGTAAATTTCAATAACTGCTAAAATACATAAATTTGAACATGGGAATGTGTTAAACACGGGAAGACAACATATATACATGGTTTAATTCATAAAGTAATGATTCATCAAGAAATCAAGGGGATAAGGCATGGAAGATTGGAATTCGAAACATAAAATAACTTAAATAACATGTTAACACACGTTGGCATGGCTAAAATTTGATTTACGAAGAAGGATGTGGATTAACTTCATAAATCTCATGGATAATTTCATGAAAGAGGATAGAATTCAAGCTTTTAAACTAAGAGAGGGTTTTTGGGCTCAATGTATAGAAATAACCCATTGATGAATACCCTACGTACCTTGAATTACTTAGCTTAATGAAGTCGACTTGAACTTGGGACTTGAAAGATGAATTAAAAGATGAAACCCTACTTATTGTTCTTGAGTATAGGAGAGGAAATTAACGTGTTAAGTGTGTGAGATTTGGGGTAAAATAAGCCTCTTTGATGTTTATAGGTCATGGGTTGAAGTTATAAGATGGGAAAAAGACTAAAACACCCTTTTACTGAACATTATAGAATTTATGGCCAGTCCATACGAGTCGACTATACGACTCATATGGTGAGGCTCTGACTGGGCTTCTTGACTGATAAGTTGGATAGAATCTAAGAGAGTATAAACTGGTCAATATACGAGTAGAACTTACGACTCATACCATATTCATACAACTTATAGCCTCTACTCGTTACTTGGATACAATGTCCCCTTACCTTACACCGACTTGGGAACTACACACTCCATATGACTCATATGTTGTATATATGACTCAAGAAAAGTTGTTATACCTTTAACAAAATGAGACCCATCTCGCATCATCATGGATAAGAGTACAACTCACGACTCGTATGGTGTGCATATGACTCAAGAAATGAGGCGTATGTTACATATAAGTTTTTGAAGATGGGGTATTGCAATATCTCCCCTTTAGGAATATATATCCTCGAACAAAATTGGTTAAGCTGAGATACTAACGAAATAGATATCGTATACTGATTGTTCATAAAATGAAATGTGATTATACAACTAGTTTAAGACATAATACATGGATTAACAGATTTTGTGAATGCATGGAATGAAATGAGAATTGTTCCATAGATGAAATAGAGATTGGGAAAGAGTTAATTTTCAAAAAATCGTTACCTCAAGCTAAGTCTGAATTCATTGAGAAAAGATGAGGGTACTTGGCTTACATATCTGTTTCTTTTTCCTAAGTAGCTACCTCAAGAGACTGATTTCTCCATTGAACTTTCACCAAGGGAACCTCTTTGTTCCTCAACCTACGAATTTGATGATCAATGATCTCAACAACAATCTCTTCATAAGAGAGACTATCTTTCACATCCATACTCTCCAAAAGCACAACTGAAGCTAAATCATTAATACACTTCTTCAACAGGGAGACATGAAATACTGGATGCACTGACGCCAAGTATGCAGGAAACTCTAACTCATAAGCTACCTTCAAAAAGCAGCTCATAATCCTATATGGGCCAACATAGAGGGGACTGAGCTTTTTTTTCCGGCCAAACCTATTCACCCCTTTCATGGGTGATATTTTAAAATACATAACGTCACCAACATTAAACTCAAGATCTCTTCTCCTCACATCAGTGTACGATTTTTGATGACTCAAAGTTATTTTCTGCCTCTCTCATACTAACTGAACTTTCTCCATTGCCTTAAACACTAAATCTAGACGTATCAAAGTAGCCTCGCCTACTTCAAATGAACAAATTAGATATCTACATATCCTCCCATAAAGAGCTTCAAATAAAACCATCTAAATTTTAGAGTGATAACTATTGTTATAAACAAACTCAATCAAAGGTAAGTGGTCATCCTAACTACCCTTAAAGTCAATAAAAGAGCCTCTCAACATGTCCTCTAAGGTATGAATGGTCCTCTCTACCTAACAATCTGTCTGGGGATAATTAACTATATTGAGATGAATCTAGGTACCAATATCCTTTTAAAAATCCTTCCAAAAGTTAGAGGTAAATTGAGTACCCCTATCCAAAATGATAGTGAACGGAGTCCTATGAAACTTAACCAACTCCTTGAGATAGAGTCTATCATAATCCTCAACTGAATATGACATATGAACTAGAAAGAAATGGGCAAACTTGGTCATCCTATCTACAATGAACCATATCAAATCAAGCTGACAATGCATCTGAGGAATCGCTGTTACAAAATCTATGTTCACAACCTCCCACTTTAAGTGGTGATGCTAAACTTCTAAAGTGTACTACTAGGCCTTTGGTGGTCAACATTAACCTGCCGATAGTTGAAATAGTTAGACACAAACTCTGTAATATCTTTATTCATACCTCTCAACTAATAGATTTATCTCAAATCACGGTGCACATTAGTATCTCCTGGGTGAATAAAAATCACGTACCATGCGCTTCTACTAAAATTTGTTATCTCAAATCACTAATACATGGAACACATATTCTTCCTTGATAACAAAGCACACCATCTCCCTCTGGGAGAAACCCTCTACTTTCTGATATCTAACTACCTCCTTCAACTTAACCAAACTAGGACCCCTATCTTGGTTTTCTTCCCCTTCAACAACTAATGAACATTCCAAACCATTCTAAACCCATATGTTTCCTTCAATTGAATTATCCAACAAAACACCTAATCTAGAAAGCTGATGAACCTCAGGGACTAACTCCTTCTTATCTTGTTCTATATGAGCAACAGTATCCATAGACAATCTACTAAGGGAATCTGCCACTACATTGGCCTTGCTCAGATGATACAACATACTCATATCATAAACTTGTAACAATTCAAACTACCTTCTCTTATGCAAATTCAAATCTTTATATGTGAAAACATACTACAAACTCTTGTGATCCATTACCACATCAACATAAACTTCATAAAGATAATGCCGACCAATCTATAAGGCCAACACCATAGCTGCCAACTCAAGATCATGGGTTGGGTAATTCTTCTCATAAGGTTTAAGTTGTCTAAAGGCATAGGCTGTGAACTTACCTATCTACATTAATACACAACCAAACACTTCAAAGCCAAGATTGTGTGAAAGTGAGTCGAGTCTTAAATTCCTAAAAACACTTCTTGCAGAAATTTGATCACTAAAATGTCTCTTTGTTTTGAGTCATTCGAGACATGGGAGAATCAATAGAAAAAAACCCTTTAACAAACCATCTATAATAGTCATCTAAACCTAAGAAATTCTTGATTTCTGATGGAGAGATGGGTCCAGGCCAATTTTTAGCTGCTTTAATCTTTTGAGGGTTAACTAGAATGTCATCGCTAGAAACTATACGACCAAGGAAAGTTACTTATCTTAACCAAAATTTGAACTTGCTAAACTTAGCAAATAACTGATGATATCTAATGGTCTGCAAAACAAATCTTGGATGGTCTGCATGATCATTCTGACTATGAATAGACAAAGATCTCATCAATGAAGACTATGATAAACATGTCCAAGTACTATTTGAAAACCCTGTTCATTAAGTCCATGAAAGATTCAGGGGAATATTTTAGTCCAAAAGATATAACTAAGAATTTAAAGTGACCATACTGAGTCCTAAAGGCTGTCTTCAGAATGTCACACACTCTAACTCTAAGCTGATGATAGCCAGATCTAAGGTCTATCTTAGAGAAATAACTTTCACCATAAAGTTAGTCAAATAAGTCATTCATTAAAGGGAGAGGATACTTATTTTTTCTTGTGAATTTTTTCAAATGATGATAGTCGATGCATATTCTAAGAGAATCATCTTTCTTACACATAAAAAGGACTGGAGTGCCCTATAGGGAAATGCTAGTCGTAATGAAACCCTTATCTAAGTGATATTTTAATTGGTTCTTTAATTCCTTAAGCTTAGTTGGAGCTATTTTGTAAGGTACAATTTAAATAAACAAGGTATATAGAAGGAGATCAATTCCAAAGTCTATCTCCCTTTTAGGAGGAACTCTGAGAAGATCCTCTAGGAATACATCTAAAAATTCTCTTAATATAGAAACTAACTCAAGACTCAAGAGTTTTAGAACTTGAGTACTTGACTCAGATGAGTTGTAAACATACTCCATTAATATAATCTTTCTTTACTGAGATATGAAACAAACTAACCCTTAAGCACTAAAGTGTTATCCCTCTATTTGATATTGGTTTATGAGGAAACTAGAATTGAACAATTCTTTTTCTATAGTCAATTGAGGCATAACACTAGTGGAGCCAATCCATTATGAGAATGACATCAAAATCAGTCATCTCTAACTCTACAAGATCAACTGAAGCAACTTTTTGAGCCACATTTATCATGCAATTTTTGTATACCCATTGGATATATAGACTTACTCACTGGGTAGACACTAAGATTGTCTCTACTAATGTTTAGGGACTGATATTGAAGTTATCATTTATATCAGAAGTTACAAAAGAAAGTAAAGATCTATGGTATAACAAGACATAAATATGCAGTTGGAAAACTTGTGACATAAAACGTAACCACATTAGGAGAACTTTCATGATACTGGCAATTACGAGGGCATACAATCTATTTTGGCCCTACCCATTGGTGGCACTGGAATTGGCACCCTTCTGATTCAGTTGACCTATTGTTGTTGCTGAAGAGTTAGTCTAACCCTACTGATAATCATTCCTATCCTTCCATACACCTACGAGGCAATCCCTGATCCTATGGCCTAGCCTGCTACACAATTAAAACACATCACTTCTAGCTCTTCAATCACCCTAATGATTCTTATCACACTACCTGTGGAGAATATTTGTGTGAATAATGTTCATACTACATTTAGAGTTAGAGCCTAGTGCTCTATCCCAATTGTCCTTCCTGAACATAGGTACTGTTGCACTAGCTGAAGATGGATCTAGGGCTTATAATTTTTGTCAAAACTAGGGTTGATTACCACCTTTTTTAACCTTGGCTGAGAAAAATTAAAGCTACCTGTTTTGTCCCTCTTATTCTCTCTTTCTTTCTCTTTATGTTTCTCCCCCTCAATGTGTTGAGCATGAACCATAATTCTAGACAAGTCCATCTCCTTAATCAATATAGCAATTATTCACTCATTGACCATACTATTAGATACACCAGATACAAATTTACTCATCCTTGACCTATTGTCGGCCACCATAGTAGGAGCATAACTCACCATCTGAGTGAACTTGAGCGAGTACTCCTTAACGCTCATACTACCCTAGTTTAAGTTTATGAACACTTAAACCTTAGCCTTTCTAAACTCTAGTAGGAGGAACCTATCTAAGAAAACTGTTGCAAACTCCTTCCACTCTATAGGATCTACTTCCACACCCCTGTTTTACTTCCATAACTTAAACCAGGTATAAGCTATACCTTATAACTGATATGTAGCCAAGTCTAGACTGTCCCTCAAAGTGACACCCATGATGTCTGTTACCTTCTACACCATATCCTGAAACTCCTGTGGATCGTCCTCAAACTTGGATCCATAAAAAAAGGAGGACTCATCCGAGTAAAATCTCAGATCCTAGCTCAGCTATATTTGTCACTAGATTGACTTGGGAAATAGCCTACTAGTTATTTTAAGCAGCTACAAAATGGGCTAAGGCTATTAAAGCAGCCTTGAACTCAGAGTGAGAGACATAATCATTCAGGGGATCTTCTTGAATAGGTAGTGGTGTAGATTTATCCCTGTTCCTTTTGGGAAGAATTGTCTATAAATGGAATGACTGACGAGTTAGAAAAAAGAATTCAATAGAGCTCATGTGCTTTTGTATGATATGAATACTGAAAGAAGGGAAACTTTCCTAAAAATATCTTGTAGCCTCTTTTCCATAAGTGTTGCATGTTTTACACCTATGCACAAGACTCTACTCAATGTGACTTTCTGACTTCCTAGAAAACTTTAAAATTGTAGGATCTGATACCAACTTTTGTCATGACTTGAGTCTACCCCCGTTGTGACAACGGTGATTACAGCCACAAATAACCACAAGCTAACCCATTATCTGGCAGCTGGTGTGAGCACTGAATAATATAATACTAGAACCATATGTCCGGTAAATAAACTGATAAGATATTGTAAACACAAACACTAAAATACAATCCAGCATATCTAAAACAACCGAATTGACTAAAACTAAAAAAACATCTATCTGTTTAAAAAACTGATAAAAACTAAAAACTAACTGACTGTCTAATAGTATGAAATCCCCTAGAAATAATGAGAAGTTCATAGGATAGACCCCAACTAACTTCGACTGACTGAACATGAATAAACTCTGAGATAATGATGAAATATGTCATGTCCTTGATTGAAGAGGACTCACCACTACTGCTACTAGATAATTCTAGACTGCCTAAGTATGGTCAAGAAATTAATCATCCAAACCTATGTTATAAGATCACATAGTGAAAAGAAGAGTATGCAATCAGTACTTTGAAAGTACTGGTACTGAAATGCATAAAACAACTGAACATGGATTCATGAACATGCAAAAATGAGAATTCAAGACCAACCATAAACATATATTGAAATAATCTAAAATCTAAATAATTGAACATCTTAAATCTGTACACTTAGTCATGCAAACCTTAACTGATCTATTCTGAAAACTACACTAACACTGTAGGAGCTGACTATAATCGACATGCCCCAATTTATGCTATTGGGGTCGAACTTGTAACCCCAGTTGGAAGGGTGTTGGTACATTGCCAGGGGTACCAATATATGACTGATAATGGGGATCCTCAAAGCTAATATCCCAAAGGATGACAGTGTCATACATCTACTGATGGTAGACTCCTCATAATCTATGGTGGCATTGTAGGTTTAGAACATAGGGAATGCTACTAATAAATCATGCCACTACTAATGCAGTAGTTATCCCTGCATTCATTCAGTGCAAAGTATAACTCCCAAATGAATGACACTGGTGTTATTAGTCGTTTAACATCACATAGTATTGTACTTATAAGTGCTCAACATAAAGATGATGTTTTGAATATGATATAAAACCATGGTCTAACTGACTTGTTACTTGAAAATAGAAATATGGTCGGATACATAGCTGTCAGGTTTTCATAACCCACCAGAACTGAATGATTACAAAAATACAACATCAACATTTAAACAATGACAGGAAGTCATAATTCAAAGACCATAGATAGTAAATTTTATTAACCATTGAAATACACTAATTTGAACATGCGAATGTATTAAACATAGGAAGACAATATATTTACATGGTTTAATTCATAAATTGATGACTCATCATTAAATCAAGGGGACAAGGAATGAAAGATTGGAATTAAAAACATAAAATGACTTAAATAACATGGGAACACATGTTGGCATGGCTAGAATTTTATTTACCAGGAAGTTCATGGATTAACTTCATAAATTTCATGGATAATTTCATAAAATTAGATAGAATATAAAATTTTAAACTAAGAGAGGGTTTTTGGTTTCAATGGGTGGAAGGAACTTATTGATGAACACCTCACATACCATAAATTTCTTAACTTGATGAAGTAGACTTGAACTTGGGATTTGAAAGATAAATTGAAGAAGAAATCCTAGTTAGTATTATTGAGTATAAGAGAGGGGATTAATATGTTAAGCATTTAAGATTCGGGAATAATAAGCCGCTTTAAGGGTAATAGGTCGTGGGTTGAAGTTATAAGAGGGGAAAAAGACAAATAAGCCCTTTAACTAAACATTACAAAATTTGTCGCCAGTCTATATGAGTCGACCATATGACTCAAATGGTGAGGGTACGACTAGGATTCTTGACTCGTAAGATAGTCAGAATATAAGAAAGTATGCTCTGGTCAACGTACAAGTGGCACTTATGACTCTATCATCTTCATATAACTAGTAGCCTCCACTAGTAACTTGGATAGAGTCTCAACTCACCTCACATTGACTTGGGCATAACTCACTTTATACGACTCAGATGATGTATATACGACTCAAGGAAAGTAGTCATGCATTTAACAAAATTTCACCCATCTAGCATTATCATGGATATGAGTTAAACACATGACTCATATGGGTGAATATGACTCAAAGAATGATTCGTATAATACACAAAATTTTATATAGTCGGGGTATTACAAAGGACCACCCTCCCATTCAATAACTGGCTCATTAGGGAATTTAAAGATGACCTAACAGGTTCGATAGTCTAGAGAAGCATAGCGTAAGTGCAACTAATCCATTCCTAATATGCATCAAAATTAACCATGTATAACTTAAATAGATCCACCAAAGTCTCCCGACAAACCACAAATACCACACAACCCTTATATACTCTCTTGGCAACCACAGAGTCATCACTAGGATAGAAATAGAAAAAACGTCTGAAATACACTCAAAACCAAAAACAAAATACACAGCCACAAATAAGGTCATATGAGAAAGAGTCAATCCTGGGTTAAGTAAATAGTACACATCATGAGAAAAAAATTTCAACATACCAGTAAGGACATCAGGAGATTCCTTAGACTCCTAACGTGTAGGGACAACATAGATTTGATTCCAATCAATGTTGGAGTTGGATGGTGTACCCTTTTATGTCAGAGATGATGAAGAAGTAAATGAAACCTTGTTTTCCCTAGAAGCAACAGTTTCTAAGCATGTGCCCTAACAGACCATAGTTGAAGCACTTGTCCATCTCTTCATCATAAAAATCCCAATAAAATCGACCATAAAATATATAAAGATAATATAATTGAGTTGAATGGGTTATACTAACCTGAGATTGTATAGCCTATGCCTAATAACTGTCGCCACCTTGAAAATGTCTATCACCAAAAGTCTTTGGGTAGGGAGCCCTTATTGTCGAGTAGGACCAAGAACTCCCCCACTTCTTTTAGGACCACTTTCTACCATCCCCGTCGCTCTATTTTTTACCTCCCTCTTGATCTAAATATCAGAATTTTTTTCTCTTCCTTTCCCCAATCTCAATCGGATTCCTCTTCTCTTCCACCTGTTGGTGTATATACATAACCAGCCTAGAGATATTTATGTCCTTATTCAACATGGCAGCCTTACTCTCCAAAATCACGTCTTAGGACAACCCAAAAGAGAACTTCCTCATTCTATCTCTTATGCTAGAAAAAAACTTCGAAGCATACCGATATAACTAGTGAAACTTCAAGGCATACTCCTTGACTGACAACTTTCCTTGCTTCAGGTTAAAAAACTCTTCCACTTTTGCCTCCCTCATTTCTTGAGTAAAGAAGTGATTAAGAAAAACTCTTAGAAAAGTCCTCCTATAAGGCAGATGTAACATCAAAACCTCTAAGCTGCTCCCATTCTTCATACCACTGATGAGCTACATCCTTTAATTTGTAGGTTGGAAATTCCACACTGTCTACCTCAATAACATCCATCGCCCAAAATATCTTTTCCCTTTCATCTATAAAGCCCTAAGGATCCTCCTCAACTTTCATACCAATAAAAATAGGAGGACTTAACCTCATAAACTGGAAAACTCTAGTGGCCTCAAATGATGGACTAATAGAATACCCACTCTCAGTCTGAGAGGCAACCAACTGAGTAAGAAAATGGATTCACTGGCAAAACTTGACATTAGACACATTATTGAGGTGTATTATGAAGGATAGGAGGAATTGGAGGAGCTCTATTAGGACTATTAGAGACAGTGTCCATATACCTAGTTTGAATCCCTAGGGTAGGATTGGCTCTATTTACATTGTCCTAAGTTAGGATAGAAGGGTTCCTATGGACATCAGATCTTCTCATAGGCATGATTTGAAAGGTGAACAAGAAAGAATTAGAGTGATCCATGATATTAGACTCTACTACTCATAAATAAAACTCAAGAAAGAGAAACATTCCTAAATGCCTCATAGCTTCTCCCTTATGATTGGGGCTTGCTACACATACTTAAAAGAGATCTAATTGACATGTCTTTGTGGACACGCAATTGATGATGAACCTAGGGATCTAATTTAAATTGACGTAACCCAAACCATAGCCTAGTTATGTCTGGTGTCTCAGGTCCAACTTGGACCGAAACCACCCCCAATACCCAATCATTAACCTCCCTACACCTATGTTAGGTAAATTCTGAGCATATTATAAGATAAGATAATATTAAAAGAAAATATAAAAATAAGTCCAAAATCAAAACCAAAAGACATAACAAATTAACCATCCATCACCAATCCCAATACCAATGCTAACACTAATACCAACACTGCCTATGCTTATAGTACTCTAACAAAGCCTCTAACAAAAATCAAAGGATATCTAGTCAAGACATGTCCTAGACCATAGCAAAAACGAAAACCAAAGAAAAAAATTATATGAGGAATTCCATAGAATTAAATGACGTCATTCAGAGTATGAAAGATCACCACTTTAGTTTGACTCAAAAGTTATCCCCAAATCATCAAGTCACTGGGCAGATTGAGAGAAAGTATGGCAAGTTCCTATATCATTTGGGGATAATGCACTCGAAGATGGTTAGTAGAGTGAACGTTGGCATGTAACTTAGGAATAAAGATAAAGTAATTCTATTAATTCCAAACCAAATCAAATAACAACATACAATGACATACATGTACATATAGATCATGTCGATATAGGCAACAAGGCTTAGAATGCAGTTAAAACCTTAACCAAAATTGTGTAGATTTTCCATCATAAATCCATCCATAGGCTATATTGGTCTGTGTTACCCCCTAATAGGGCCTAATGCGTTTATCCTCACAAACTGAAGATAGTATAGATGGCTATGGATTCCCGTGTACCCTTCTCCCTTAATGATACATACATACAATTATAGACTTGGGTGATTCCTATGTTCCCCACAAGAATATGGTCACCAAGACCAACCCTAATATCGGTAAACATAAGTTTCCAATGCCTATCTTTTGGACTCACACCTTCACGACAAGCTGTCACAACCCCCGTTATTTCCCAGTTAAAACATTTAGCATATAACCAAACCAAAAATCTTAGGAGTCAATTATTAAGGCATTATAATTGGTATTGTCGTACCTACTATAGCTTGCAAGAAATGTCATTAGCCAATACTTAGGGGATCCCCATGTACCTCATAAACTCCTTTAAGGTTATCATTATATAATCACTTGGTGGATTCTCGTTAACCTCACAAGGTTTTCAAAACTATCTGTAAGCATTTAACCAATTATACCATGTATTATTTTCAATAAATAAGTCAAACCAAACACTTTGCGGATTCTATTTTACCCCTAATTGATATTCCCACCTTTCTCATAACTACTAACTGATTTTACCATAAAGGGTTGGGGCCATAACAACTTCAAAATTCATAAATTTAGAGAAAGTTGTCATTATAAAATTCCACCACCATACCATGCACCCACATGTTCAAAAACCATATTTAAAACATGAAAAATAATAATTAAACCATAGGAAAACATTTTTAAATGATAAGCATTCCAAAGCCCTAAGATTTATTTTAAAACCATAATAATACCATGAAATCCATACATTAAAATAAGTTATTTAAGTAAAATAAAAATTAGGGAGGATTGACATGCCTGATATACCAAGAAATTTGGAAAAAATTACACCCTTAGAACCCTAGATGGCCACTTTCTTTTAAACCCTAGCCTTAGCTTGAATAGAACTTTGAGAGAGAATTTGAGAGTGATTTATTGGGAATAATTTGTTGATAAGGTCTCAAATGAGGTTTTATGTCATGGTATCAAAGAAACATACATTGGGAAATTTTTAGAATTCCCCCAACTTAAAAATGTAGAAAGTCGTCCTTAGTTACAAGTTAGCCCATTGGCTCATTAACATATTATATCATAGCGTTGAGTTATATCCTAAAAAGTGAGTTAGACATCCATATACTTTCAAGCTTATGACTCTATGATTCCACTCGTGACCTAACCATATGACCCATAGGCTATAGTCGTGACCAACACAGTACCCAAATAGGTCAAAAACTGGACAACCTATAACTTTACCTCATGACTCATAACCTATCCTCATGGACCCTACTGAGCCACTCGTACTCAGAGACAAGACAAGGCACTATGTAAGCATGTTTGTACTCTTACGTTCATATCAGTCAGTCAGTTAGCATTGTTCATGTATATAAAACCTTTTGCATTTAGCATACCTCATTCATATACTCAGTACTCCCAGTCATACTGACGCATTTGTGCTATGGTGCTTTCTTTCATGTTACACCATAGGTTCAGAGAAATGAGTTCCTGATCAGCAGTAGTATTCCAGTCGCAGAGTTACAGTGAGTCCTCATCCATTCGAGGGCGATATTATTTTATTTCATTCATTATTTCAGTTGAGTTTTTCTAGACGGAGTTAGTTGGAGACATGTTCCTTTAACCTCCTATTTCAGACAGTATTTAGAGGCTTTCAAATTTAGTTCAGATTTTAGATTCCGCTTTTAGTTGTTTTGGGTATTTGTTACCCTATATGGATTTTATTATTTATTAGATATGTTATTTAGTTGAACCTTATGGCCTATTATTCACGTTTTCCCCATTTTACATATATGTTATTTAGTGCACAGGTACATATATTAGTCGTCGGTTACCTTGTCGTCCTTCTGGGTCATAAGCTTCGTGTAGCATTCTATTTCAAAAAAATTAGGGTGTTACAGACTTGGTATTAGAGCCTAAGGTTCAATTGAGTCCTAGGAAGTCTGAAGGCCGCATCTAGTAGAGTCTTGTGCATGGGTATGTTGTGTGTCACATTTATTTGCAAGAGTCTATAAGATATTTTAGGAACTCTTAGTCTAATATGTTCTTTTCTTATTTCAGAATATGCCTCCAAAGAGAAGAAACCAGCCAGCTGCTCAGCCCGATGATCCTTTAGGCGAACATGTTTCTCATTTGGAGTTTAGGGTTGCATTCAACACACTTGCTCAGTCTATGGATACCCAAAATGAATGGCCACATGTTACTCTGGCCAATCCGGTGGCCAACTCAGTCGCAGCTAGTATTTGGGACTTCGCCCGAATGAACCCTCCATCTTTCTTCAGGTCTAAGTCTAATAAAGACCCTATGGAATTCATTGACCAAGTCCAGAAGGCCACAGACATCATGGGAGTTAATTCTTGTCAGAGTGTAAAGTTAGACGAATACCTGGTTCAAGATGTGACTCATACTTGATACAAATAATGGAAGTCTGAGAGGTTAGAAGATGCAGGTCCCTTTGAGTGGGAGGAATTTGTCACGGCTTTCTTAAATAGATTCTTTATCGAAGAGCTGAGGGATGAAAAATTTCTTGAGTTTATAAACCTCAGGCAGGGAAATATAACGGTTAAAGAGTATTCTCTCAGATTTACTCAGCTTGCCTGATATGCTCCTTCTGTGGTTGCAGACAATAGGGCTAAGATGAGCAAGTTTATGTCATGAGTGAATGATAGCATGGTAAATGAGTGTACGTCTGTGATGTTGAATAGTGATATGACTTTATGTAGGCTCGTAAAACATTTTCAACAAATAGAGGAGCAGAAGATTATGTTTAGGGAGAGGCAAAACAAGAGAGCACGATCAGGCAGTTTGAGTTTTGCTCAACCAAAATAAGAAGGAGGAAACCATTTGAAGTTTTATGCTAGGCCAGCAATTCCTGTTCCTTCCTCTGCCAGTTCCCCAATGCTGAAATTCAGAGACAACAATAGAGATTGTGCACTTGGCTCTAAGTCTCAGGGCAGTGTCAGCAGTGCCTGAACTAATAACCTGTGCCAGACTTATAGTAAGAACCACAGGGTACCTATAGATCTGGTAGTGATGTTTGTTTTGGTTGTGGTAAGCCAGGATATAGGATTAGATAATATTCGTAGTCAGGTCTACAGGGTCAGCAAAATTGCTCCACAGCCTAGTCCGATCGCCTAAATTAGTAGGGTACCGCATCCAGTGCTACTTGTGGGCAACGCCTAAACAGACTCTATGCTCTTCAGACCCGATAGGATCAAGAAAATTCTCCTGATGTAGTTACTAGTATGTTACAAATTTTATATGTTTATGTTTATGCTTTGCTAGATCCAGGTGCATCCTTGTCTTTGTTACTCCTTATATAGCAGGAAATTTCGAAATCAATCCTAAAATTTTAGCAGAGCCCTTTTCAGTATCTACCCTAATGGGTAAAACCATCACAGCGTGATGGGTATACAGGAACTGCCTAGTTAGGATATTTCAGAAAACCACATCAGCAGATTTAGTCGAGTTAGAGATAACTTATTTTGATACCATTCTCGACATGGATTGGCTTCATTGGCATGGATTGGCTTTATTCCTTATATGCCACAATCTACTGCAAATCGACTGCAGAAATAGGATAGTTCAATTTCAGTTCCCGAATGAGCCCATCTTAGAGTGAAAGGGTAGTACATCATCTTTCAGGTTTCAGCTTGTTTCCTACCTTTGGGTAAGGAAAATAATTTCTAAGGGATGTTTTTATCATAAAGACACTGGTTTTGAATCCCCTAACTTTGAATCATTCCTAGTTGTATACGAGTATTTATGCATGTTTCCTAAAGATCTTCCAAGAATTCCTTTCGAAAGGGAAATAGACTTTGGCATTGACCTTATTCCAGATACTCAACCTATTTCTATTTTTCCATACAAAATATCACTAGCATAACTCAAGGAACTGAAAGATCAGTTGAAGGATCTCTTAGATAAGGGATTAAGCAGGCCTAGTGTATCCCTAAGGGGTGCACCAGTCTTATTCGTGCCCAAGAAAGATGGTTCTCTCAGGATGTGTATTGATTACCATCAGCTCAAAAAAGTTACGGTCAAGAACAAGGATCCTCTTCCCAGAATAGATGACTTGTTTGACCAACTTCAGGGTGCCATTTATTTCTCTAAAATAGAACTCAGATAAAGTTACCATCAGCTCAGAGTTATAGAATATGACATCCCGAAGAAAGCTTTCCATACTCGGTATGGTCACTTCAAGTTTATAGTTATGTCCTTTGGTTTTACCAATACCCTAGCCGCTTTCATGGACTTGATAAACCGTGTGTTCAAGTAGTACTTGGACATGTTTGTCATACTCTTCATAGATGATATCCTGGTCTATTCCCGCACAGAGCGTGATTATTCAGATCATCTCAGAGTTGTTTTTCAGACTCTCAAAGATCATCAACTATTCACCAAATTCACTAACTGTGCGTTTTGGCTAAGATCAGTAGAATTCCTTGGCCATATTATTTTTGGTGATGGCATTAGAGTAGATCCTCAGAAGACCGAAGTGGTAAGAACCTGGCCTCACCCCGACTCTCCATCAGATGTTAGGAGTTTCTTAAGATTGGCTAGCTATTACAGATGGTTTGTTAAAGGATTTTCTTCTATTGCATCCCCAATGTATAGATTGACTCAGAAGAAGATCAAGTTTCAGTGGTCAAATCTTTGTAAGAAGAGTTTATAAGAATTGAAGAATCGACTTACCTCAGCTCCAGTTTTAGCTCTCTTCCAAATGGTTCAGATGGGTTCGTGCTATATTGTTATTCATCTAGAGTGGGTTTAGTTTATTTCCTCATTAATCATGCTAAGGTCATAGCCTACGCCTCCATACAGTTAAATCCCTATGAGAAGAATTATCCTACTCATGATCTTAAGTTAACAGCCGTAGTATTTTCCTGAAAGATTTAGAGGAATTATCTATACGGAGTTCATATAGATATCTTCACTGATCTTAAGAGTCTTCAGTATGTCTTTTCTAAGAAAGATCTAAATCTTCGTTAGAGAAGGTGGTTAGATCCTTTTGAAAGATTATGACATGAGTGTCCTTTACCATCCGGTCATGGCCAACGTTGTGGCCGACGCTCTCAGTAGACTCTCCATGGGTAGTTTTTCTCACGTCGAGGACAACAAGAAAAAGATAGCTCAGGAAATCCATCAGCTCGCTAGACTAGATGTTCTCTTAGTTGATTATTTGGAGGGTGGTGTATATGTTCAGAGTAGTTTAGAGTCGTCTCTAGTTTCATGGTGAAAGAAAAGCAAGACAGGGATCCTAGACTTGTCAAGTTAAAAGAGTCAATTCAAAATCAGAGAGTAGAGGTTTTCTCACAAGGAAGAGATGGGGTTCTTCACTGTCAGGGTCGTTTGTGCATTCCAGGTGTAGGTGACTTAAAGCAGCAGATTCTTGCAGAAGCACATGGTGCCTGATACTCTATTCATCCAGGGGCCACTAAGATGTACCGCAACCTGTGGAAAATCTATTGGTGGAGTGGGAAAAAGAGATATGTTGCAGAGTTCATGGCTAATTGCTCTACATCTTAGCAAGTTAAGATAGAGCATCAAAATCCTAGTGGACCCATGTAGGAGTTTACCTTTCCTTCTTGGAAGTGGGACGAAGTAAACATAGACTTCGTGATGGGTTTGCCTCGAACTCGTCATCAGCACCATTTAGTTTGGTGTTATTGTTGACAGGATAACCAAGTCAACTCATTTTCTTCCAGTCCATACCTCTTATTCAGCTGAGGATTATGCCAAACTCTATATCAGGGAGTTGGTAAGATTACACGTTGTTCCATTATCTATTATTTCAGTAAGAAGTACCTAGTTCACCTCTCACTTTTGGAAAGCATTCCAAAAGGGTTTTGGTACCCATGTCTATCTCAGTACAACCATTCATCCTTAGATAGATGGTCAAGTAGAAAGGACCATTCAGACTCTTGAATATATGCTAAAGGCGTGTGCAATTGATTTCAAGGAAAGTTGGGATGACCACTTGCCTTTGATTGAGTTTGCATACTACAATAGCTATCATTCTAGTATTAAAATGGCTCCATTCAAAGATCTGTATGGCAGGTAGTGTAGATCTTCAATTGGTTAGTTTGAAGTTAGTGAGGCCTCAGTCATAGGTCTTGACTTGGTTTTGGATGCCTTAGAGAAAGTTTAGTTGATCAGAGAGAGACTCTGGGCTACTCAGAGCCAACAGAAGTCTTATGCTAATGTTCGTAGAAAGGATCTTAAATTCGAGGTCGATGACTATGTCTATCTCAAGATCTCTCCTATGAAGGGAGTAAAGAGGTTCAGCAAGAAAGGAAAACTTAGTTCCCTCTATGTCAGTCCCTTTAGGATTCTCAGTCGTTTAGGCAAGGTAGATTATAAGCTTGAATTGCCTTCAAATTTAGCCTCAGTTCATCCGGTCTTCCATGTATCGTTTCACAAGAAGTTCATACATGACCTAGCAGTCGTAGTCCCTATTCAGAGCGTTGATGTTTAGAACAATCTCTCTTGTGAAGAAAGTCCAGTCGAAATCTTAGACTATCAGGCTCATTGATTGAGGAACAAAGAGGACCCTCTAGTTAAGGTTATTTGGTGAAATCATTTTGTCGAGAGAGCTAGTTGGGAAGCAAAAGCAGATATGCGTACCAAGTATCCTTACCTCTTCTCAGTTGATTCAGATCAAGCTTAAGGTAATAGTTTGCCTTAAGATTATTCATTTTCATATCATGTTCTCATTATAAACGTGGTATCTACTACCATTTCATACACTATCATGCATTCATTTATCAGGTCAGTTATAAAATCATGCATCAGCTATGCATTCTCATCTTGAGAAACTCAGTTTATCAGAACACTCAGTTAGCCCTGCATTAGATATGCATGAGTTCAGTATATTTAGCATGTCATTCATAAAGTCATGTATCAATAACTCATGTTCAGTTCATGTGTTCATTTATTATTTTCCCTCTTAGTCAGTCTCATTCAAGGACAAATGTTCTCAAGGGGGAGATATTGTAATACCCGTGCTTATTCCTAGCTAGAAATCATCTTAAGGAGCTAGTACTTTCTTTGAAATACAAATCTATTTTTTTACCCATGGTATTTTGGATATTTATACTTTCTATCACGTCGGAAATTGAGTTAGCTTTCTAACGATACAAATTTTGTCCAAATCCGAAACTAAACGAGATAGTTATGGATGTTTTACTAAGAACTGACCAAAATGCCCAGATGAAATGTCCAAGTTGACAAACCGCCAAATAAGTGATGGACCACTACTTTGACCATTATAGCCAAGGTAGTAGGACCACATTTTGTATAAGGATTGACGGACGAGTTAATGGACCATCAGATTTTTAATGGACCATCATCCAGGCCATCAACTCTTATCCAATGAACCCCATTTCTGGTCCACGTATGACGGATGAAATAACATACCATCAAGTTCCTAACAGATCGTCAGTCAGGTCGTCACATACCATGTTCAGTTTACTTCCAGGCCGTCTTAACAGGGGTATTTTGGTCACTTACCACTAGCCTATATATATCCAGATTATTTTGAATTCAGCCATTTTGCTTATTATTATTTCACAAACAAAAACTAGGGTTTCTCTCTAAATTTAATCTCCATGAAAAAACCCAATCTTATTCAAAACTCAAAGGGTTTCAAATCCTTCAAGTTCAAAAATATCAAGAACCTTGAGTCAGGTATGCGTAATGTTTGTCTATGGATCCATTTCTTTCATAGAGCTCAAGAACCATGTTTTAAATATTTTTTTGTGATAGTCTTGTAGTGATATGAGCATGTACATGTTGATGATTGTTGGTTAAGTTTCAAGATGATATCTAAAGGTGTTTTCATGAAGTATATGTTTTTGTTAGTTGAAACCCATAATCCTTATATGATTTAATATGGTGAAATTTATGAACACACTTAGGCTAAAAGAATGCATATGAAGTGTTTGATAATATATCTTGATGATAGAATTCATGTCCTATGATTTAATAGTGCTTAAATGACAAGTCCATGCTCTGTGCTTTACGATTACACATGAATTCCATATGAGTGAAATGCGTTGTTGTTGTGATATGGATTGACCATGATATCGAAGATATACAAGTATATACATGTTGTATGAATTTCCCTTCCATGTATAAGATGTTGAGAACTATGCTTAGTGTGAAATCCCCTACTCATGATAGGCTAAATTGTGGACTCTAACCCTACGATCAAGTCAGTCATGTGTGTCAATTTTCTTCCATTAAATCCTGGGGATACTTGTACCCAAAAAATATAGTTGTGTACCTAGATCCGTGTCATGTTATCATGATAATGTCAGTCAATCCCTGATCTATAGAACTCAATCGGGCATGTGACTTAGGAAACCTCAGAAGTCTCATGATCTCAGTTAATTCTCAAATATTAGCACTAATCCATCAGTTAATAGAAGTCAGTTGACTATCAGTTAAATCACGTTCCGTCTCTTCAGATGGGAGTAGAAGTTAGCAACGAGTGAACCTAAGGATGGAAACTCACCTGTCAGTTTAGGGTGTGATTCTTATTAATCATCCTTGTGTTCCAGAACTACATAGCCAGTGTATGTTGAGATATCTTAACCTGTCATATTAGGGTTGATGAGGTGCCTTAATCTATTAGTTTAGGGTTCCCACCATTTTTATTTTGAGTACCTACTAGCTAAGGTCACTCACAGCTGTCCTTACTACTAGTACGGTATCGACACTCTTCTAGTCAGGGCAGAGATTGGACCCCAACTTAGCTATATGCGTTATTAGGGTATGTCGGCCAAATAACTACCACCCACAGTTTTAGTCCCAATCTCAATAAAAGAACTCAGGTAGTTTTTCATATTTCATTATATCCGGACTATCCGATACAGTCAATTCAGTTATAGAATGGAACACCGATAGTTCCATTAGATTCAGGACTGTCAGGCACAGTTATCTATGTTATCAAAATTTTAGTATTGGTCATGCCAGATATCAGTAGATCATGTATTAGTGTCCAGATCTAGATATCAGAAAATCACGATCTTATTTACTATGTAAGCATGTTTGTACTCTTACGTTTATATCAGTCAGTTAGTTAGCATTGTTTATGTATGTAAACCCTTTTACATTTAGCCTACCTCACTAGTATACTCAGTACTCCCAGTTATACTAACGCATTTATGCTATGGTTCTTTGTTTCTTGTTACACCGTAGGTCCAGAGACACGAGTTCCAGATCAGTAGTAGTATTTCAGTCGAAGAGTTGCAGTGAGTCCTCATCCATTTGTGGACAAAAATATTTTATTTCATAAATTATTTCAGTTCAGTTTTCCTAGACGGAGTTAGTTGGAGACATTTTCCTTCAACCACTTATTTCAGATAGTATTTAGAGGCTTTCAGATTTAGCTCAGATTTTAGATTTAGCTTTTAGTTGTTTCAGGTATTTGCTACCCTATATGAATGTTATTATTTATCATATATGCTATTCAATTGAACCTTATGTCCTATTGTTCATGTTTTCTACATTTTACATGTATATTATGTAGTTTACATGTCCAGATATTAGTCATAGGTAAGCTTGTGGTCTTTTAGGGTCATAAGCATCGTGTAGCATTCCTGTTCAAAAAAAATAGGGTGTTACATTCAGTCTGGTTGTCTGTAATACCCCGCATGTTTTTAGTGTAATATAAGTCTCAATATATTGGTATTTGTATATATTAATTTCAAAACACTCTTTATTTGCCAATTTAGAGCCATCCATTGCGTACGAAATTGTATTAGCTTTCCAACGATATAAAATTCTCCCAAATCCAATAACTGGGTAAGAAGTTAGGGAAATTTTAAAATTAGTCATTAAACACCATTATTTTAACCCTTAGGGCATTATGGAGCCAGCATAAATGACGATTATCAATTTCAAGTAAAGCTCTGCGAATCCACCGCATCGGGCAGTCTGCTAAAATCCTAATTATCCTTTTTTCCAGTGTCCTATCGCGATAATGACACGTTGCGCCAAGGGTGTATTCCAAATATAAAAGGGCACCATGATTCCTCCGCTTCGCGCCAAGCCCTCAGTTTTTAGTTGTCCAATTCCAGTGACACGACGTAATAGCACCATGTAACCTTAGTGGTGTTTTTCAGAAAAATTTGATGAAAATTAAAAGTGTCGCCCAAGGTTAAAACATCCCTTTCCCATTATTTTAATCCACCCAGGTCTGATATTTAAGCCCTTAAAATATTTAAGTTCATTATTCACTCAATTTTACCCTGAACTTCAAGAGCTTTCTCTCTAAAATACAAACCCCAACTCTCAAATTTAAGGCCAATCCTCAAGAATTCCGCAAGAATCTCCAGAAATTCATCAGTTAAGGTATGTTGGATTTTCATCCATGTATTCCTTTCATCCATGGAGTCCAAGTATCCATTTTAATTATAAATCTATCATCTTTTCAAGATTTATGATATTAAATTGTGATTTAAAACTATGAATCTCGATGAACTTCATGAATATAGATTTTATGCCATACTTTAATGGAATTATCATTGTTATCAAATCCCCCATGTTTTATTATTGTCTAGAAATTGAGTTTCCTATGTGGAAGTGGCAAGTGATAATATGGAAATTATTACTGCTATTCCTCGATCTAAGAACCAATTTAATTAAATTTGGGTTATCATGGATAGGATAATAAGTATGCTCTCTTCTTGCCAGTGAGGACTAAGTATTAAGCAGAGGATTATCCAAAGTTGTTCCTCCATCAGATTGCAACGTTGCATAGGGTACCTGTTTCTATTATGTTACATCATGGTACTCATTTCTTATCAAAATTTTGGAATTCATTCCATAGAGGCTTGGGAACTAAGGTTAGCCTAAGTACCACTTTCCACCTACAGTCAGATGGGCAAGCAGAAAGAATTATTCCGATATTGGAAGATATGCTTTGGGTTTACGTGAGTGACTATGGTTGTAGTTGTGTTGATCATTTTCCTCTTATATAGTTTGTGTATAATAATAGCTACCACTCTAGTATTGGGGTGACCCCAATTGAGGTGTTGTATAGTGGAAGGTGTAGATCTTCAATTTGGTGATTCAAGGTTGGTGAGGCGAAGATATTTTATCCTTATTTGGTTCACCGAGCCATAGAAAAGGTGATGATAATACGAGATAGACTTAATACCACCAAAAGTCGCCTAATTTCCTACACGGATGTGAGAAAAATGGAGTTGGAGTTTAGTATTGGTGATTTGGTATTCTTAAATGTATCACCCATGAAGGAAGTGATGCATTTAGTATGAAGGGGTTGCTCAACCCCCGATATATTAGTCCGTACTTATTGTTGAAGAGGGTTGGTACTTTTGTGTATGGATTGGAGTTATCCTCTAGTTTGAGCTTTGTTCATCCGGTGTTTCACGTGTTGATGTTGAGAAAGTATGTAGGTGATCTGTCACTAATTGTGCCTATCAAGGATATTGGTATTTTAGATTCTTGTCTTATGAAGAAATCCCAATTGAACATTTTTATAGGCAAGTTCATCGCTTATAAACGAAGGATGTATTTATAGTAAAGGTTCTTTGGAGGAACCACAAGGTTGAAGAGGCTACTTGAGAATTCGAAGAGGAAATTAAGTCCAAGTACCCATTCTATAAAAAATATGCCTAAGGTATGTATATTCCTTTACATCTTTGTTTTTTTTTCTTTGTTAAAGGAAATTGTAATTTCCTTGGTATTTTTGGTTTTTGTCTTTTTTAAAGGTAAGAGTAGAGGTATGCTTAGTCAATTCATGCTAATATAATCTGCATCTAATAATTCGAGGACGAATGATCCAAGTGGGGGAGAATTGAAACATCTTAGATTTTTTGCCCTGGGAAATTTCTTGAGCCTTAAGTTCATTGCCTTTGTTAGGGTATCTTGACGATTCATTGAGATGAGTCGTAACCAACTCATATAAGTTTGTTGTGTGATTCTACTCTGAGTATGAGTGTATCACTATGAGCCATAAGGATTTGTTATGAGTCATAGGGTATAAGTTGTAGGGTGTCCAATATATTCCCTAAATGGGTTCAGTATTGCGTACGACTGGGATCTATGAGTAGTAGGGTCCCATAATAATTTCTATGGCTGAGTGGTAAGGCCAGCAGTGTGTTGTCATAGTGGTACTGCCTTGGTTATGCTCATGGTAATAAGTTGTAAGGAGTCGATATGAGTCAAGGGTCGACCCGGAGTCAAAGGCGGCACTTTTTAGTTTTTACATTAAGGGCATTCTAGATATTTCCCTTCTTTTCTAAATTAAAACTCATGTTTTATTATCCCTTTAGGGTTTCATAGCACTCAGAAACACATCAAAGTAACTCCTCAAATACCTAAGGTCATGAACACATAGGGTTTTCAAGAGGTTGATAAATTAGAGATTTCAAGGGTTATTTCTCTCCATACATCTTACTCTTTCAGGCATGTGTCTCTTCCCTCATTGTTAATTCTGAAAAAAAACATGTGTTTTAAAGTATTGTTCAAGTGATGTATATGTTGGTTTAAAACAAGGGTAGGGGTTCTGAATGATTTTTATTAAATAATGTTTTCCAATAATTTTTATATGGTTATTCATTCTTTAATTATGGTTCTGATCTTGTGGGTGCTTCGGAATGGTGAATTTTCAAAACTAGTAACTTTTAAAGTGGTTAGGACCCCAACCCCATCATGTGAAATTAGTTCTTAATTATGAGAAAGGTGGGAATTAGTTAAATTAAACTAGTCTTGAACCATTGCATGATATAAAAAGGAATTTGCAATACAATGGTATGATTTAATGAAGAAAGGAAGTCAATGTTCCCCCTCCTTGTATTAATGGACAAAGGAAGTTGTTCTCCCCAATTTAAAAAAAATTATTTTTCCATGTTGTTATTACCTTGAAAGTGTAGTTGGTATGACGATACCTAAATTGTATGCCTTAATGTGGAATATGGTTCAATTAATAGGAATGTGTGATACTTATTTTTTAATCGGGCTCTAATAAGGGTTGTGTAGCTGAGTTGTTCCTGAGGAGGTCCAAGTCATAAATACTGGAAACCGTGTTTGCCAATGTTGTAGTCAAAGTGACCAAGGAGGTTTGATTCCCCCTTATTATTATTTCATGATTAAGGAGGTTCAACTCCCACGTAAATCATTACATTATCGGGTGCTTAAGTCACTTTTGTATATGTTGGGAGGTTTGAGTTCCTCATATGCATATATATAAGATTATTCTCTAGTTCGTAAAGCTACATGCACTGGGGCCCGGCTAGGGGGTAAGAGATAGGCCAATATAGTCTGTGGGTATTATGTTAAGACAGTTGAGATACATAATCCCAGCTAAAGTTTTAAGTGCATGTTAAACCTTTTTCCCTATCCCGACATGTGAAGTATACATATGTTTATGCATTTGATTTTGTGCATTGGTTTTGAATGCTTTTAAATTGTTGACTATGACATTATGTTATCCTTATCCTAGAGTTACAGGCTAGCGTTCACCCCGATAACCGTATTTGGACATTGTAGCCCTACATGATGAAGGATTTGGCCATACTTCCATATCTCCTGCTCAGTTACTTGGATTCGAGTACATCTACTGAGTCAGAATGAAATAGTGAGATTCCTTACTTCAAAAGACCCCATTTTATTATTATGGTTCCCTTTATAGTTGACTATTCCTTTGAATTTGGTTTTTGGCTATTGTCGTGGGCATCTCCCAAAACTTTATCGATATTCAGGTTTGGATATTCTTAGAAGGATTTGTTTGGACTACTGTGGTTATTCGGCGGTGTCGGTAATTCATTGCTTGGCCAGGTGATGGTGGTTGTTCATCAACTTGAAATAAACTTTTTTTAAGCTATTGAATGGTATCTTGTTATATGTTTGGATTTCATCCGACTTTGGGGTGTGTTATGTTTGGGTTGGTTAGGTGCATGGGGTAGTCTCCAGTCCATGTGGGACTTGAGATACTTGTCACAGCTAGGCCTGGTTTGGGTTGTGACAGTGGTAATGATCATATCACATGTTGAAATGGGAGAAGGTAAATAAATATCTTAATGTTGCCTTTACTCCTCAGTCTATAAAAGTTAAATTCATTAGTCAAATTGTGGTATGTGTTTCTGAGGGAATATATACACATAGCTTCATATCGTCGGACGAGTCCTATGATCACAAAAATAAAAGTAAATTCTGCCAAAGGGGTTGATGATCAGCTTTGAGTGTTCTATTTATGGATTATGAATGGTAGATTTAGAGTATACTTCATTTAGTTTCTCATAAGTAGCTGCTAACCTTTAATCTAGAATTTCCTTATACTAGTAGAATAAAGGAAACTTTGAGATTTGTGCTTCGTACTAATATATTTTGGGTTCTCCATGACCTATATCGAAGTTTCTCATGTTATGCGTGTGTGAGAGAGAGAGAGTAGCCTTATTGAAAAACGTATTTGTGGGAGCAAGAATAAGGACTACTATTTGCAAAAAAATATAATAAAAATATTGACAGAAACTTTCATTTGATAAAATTACCACTAATTAGTATGTTAATAGAAACTACACTCAGCTACGGTTTGTTGTCTATATACCATTCTTTTGATAAATCGAAAAGTATAAAAATTACAATCCAATCATTTAATCTTCTCACTAAATTCATGAGAGTTCAAATTATTTTTCTATCACTTTAACCCTTAATTCATAAACTCTCAACCCCAAACCTATAGCCAAGAATTATATGAGTCAAATTAGTAGATCAAGTTAAGAAATTTACATTCCTCTTCAACTTCCTCACAAGATTGCAAAACCCAAAATCCTACTTCCCTTGTTTTTATAGAACATAAAGTGGCTAAATGATGATTTTCTTTCTAAGTTGTTACGATGAAACTCCATCACCCTTAACTGTTTTTAACTTGTTTTGGCATGTAATGGAACATAACCCATTCCTTTTCTTTTCTTTTTTAATAATCAATATGGTTTTTTCCCACTTTATCTTTCTTTTTTTTTTTTTAATTTTAACTTTTAAATAAGGGGTACTACAATCTCCCACTAGGCTTCACCTGTAGTGAAAAGAGCTCTTGTCCATGTACCAAAGTTCTAGACATCTAGCATCTGACAACCTTATAAAACCAATCCCCTATTGATATCAAAATATTGATACATCCCATAATAATAAATAGAAATCCCATGAACATTTTCAAGTATATATACATCCCAAAATAACCAACAAATATCACAATAATCATAACTTCAATGAGAATAAACAAAAACACTTGTACAATCAATATGTTTTAATGTAACTTCATTATATGTGATTAAAAAAATAGGATATCATTCAATGATTTACTTTTTTAAAATATTCATTGTAACGAATACATTATGAAGCAATTAATTTTTATAATATTAAGTTGAGTTTCAACAATGTTAAACCATCACCAATATTTTGCCTATCATTTGAGGGCTTTGTTAGGAATTTCAATATTTAAGGTACACATATACTCATTTGGTTTACACACTAATACATCAAACTTTCTATCTTAACACTAATACCTTGACAATGGCTGCTATTCCTCTAGTTACTACTATAGATTGTTTGAAATCCATTAACACCAAACTCCATAATTCAACTTCCAAAAAATTAAAAATATTTTTTTTTTCTAATACTACTAATAAAATAATTCATAATTTAATAAGATTAACA
Source organism: Capsicum baccatum var. pendulum (assembly GCA_030864225.1). Lineage (NCBI taxonomy): Eukaryota > Viridiplantae > Streptophyta > Magnoliopsida > Solanales > Solanaceae > Capsicum > Capsicum baccatum. The sequence continues at coordinate 168,033,209 of CM061557.1, read as the reverse complement.
ACAATACACACTTTTTTATATCACAAACTCAATATTACACGCAACATCAATTTGCATTTAAACAATTAGAAATTACTATTTTAATCCATCCCAACACTGTTCCCTTAGTCCTAATCATAGAATCTTCCATAAATCTATGTAATGCACATATTTTCCAACCTAGTTCTTCACTACTTAGTTAAACCTAGCTAACATAGATGTAAGTCGCTGCTGTGGAGGCATGAATGCAAACTATTAACTCTTCGTTGGTGATTTCCAATGTAAAATTCTTGAGAAAATCATTGGTTTTAAACCCATTCAAGAATATTTTCCCTGTCCATTTCCTAAAGATCACGATATAACCCTAGATATATTTTTAGAATCCTATCTTATCCTATCTTATCCTATTTAGGTATAAAAACAAGGCTATCAATGAAATGCCTAAATCATCTCCTAAACCCACACTCTTTATTTTGACTTACACACACCGATCAAGTTTTTGCCAACATATACAACATGAAATATACGAAAATCTCACACGCATATGGCACATTCTTGACTCAATAGGATCACCATAGATTCTTAACCAAAGAATACTATGAATTCAAATTTAATCCACAAAGTACAAGAGTCAAAAAAATAATCCTAAGACTCAAAAGTAGCAATTCACTTATTCCACATGCTTTAACAAAACAAAATACTTTCCCTTGTAATAAAAAATAGCACCAACAAGAATATCTTACATAATTTTTTAAAAAAAAATTGAGCAAAAATTTAAGAATTTCCCCACACCACGCTTAAAAATCTACTTTGTCCCCAAATGATCTTAAAATTAAGAGATCAAAATACTCTATGAGGCTTCTAGGCCTAGCTAGTATCATTTTTACACATAAAATAGGTCTGTAGGACCCCACACTCTGTCTTTGCCATGCTCTTTAGCTCATGTTTATGGTACTCAAACTTCCCATCAACTTGTGACTCAACCAAAAATAAAACTATATGAAATAAAAACTAAAAACTGAAAGTAAAATATACCTACTTAACTTGGGTTTGCCTCCCAAGCAGTGCTTGATTTAGTGTCGTAGCACGGCCTAGCTCTACTCAACCAAATTTCTTCATCTTTTTCCTCACACTTGGAGGAAATCTTCATATTCCTTTCACCCCTCTTAGGTGTGTAATTTCAATAGAAATAGTTTTTTAGCTTTTGCATTTTTAGGCTCCTCAATAATTCCTTTCAGATATGACATGGATCCGTCTGCTAGTTGTAAAATCACCTTGGTTGATTTAGCCTTTCCCAAGCCCAATATATCAAACAAAGATAGGGGCATCAGATTTATGCGCTCCCTAAGTCACTCAATGCGTGGACAACTTTACTCCAAATAAGGATTGGGAGGGTGAAATTCCCTGGATCTCTTAATTTCTTGGGGATTTTTTATGTCATTACAGCACTACACTCTTCAGTGAGTGTTATCGTGCCCACATTTTGCAATTTCACCGTATTAGCAACCACATCCCTCAAGTAATTTGTATACTTAGTCATACCGTACAAAACATCTAACAAAGTTAAGTTAATGTGAAGCTCTCTGAATGTGTCAAAAAATTTCTTAAACATGGCATCCTCCTTTTCTTTAATGTGCCTTTGAGGGAAGGGTAGTGGAAGTGTCTTCTTCACTTTTGGTTCAACAAATTTTTCTTCAAAGTACTCAGACCTTCTTAACTTTTTGACAACTTGTTCATTTACATGTTTAGTCACTACATCAGTAGCTACCTCCTTAGTTTCCTTTGGAGGTTTTCTTTAAAGCTCTTTACCACTCCCCAAGGTGATTTCCATAACCTATTTTGGATTTTCTATATCCGCTGGCAAACCACCTTGTTCCCTGGAATTGAATGCTTATTGTAACCACCCCACTTGAATCTCCAAACTTCTCTGAGATGCTTCTGAATTTTTCATTTCTACAGCCAATTATTTCTGACTAGTTAGGAGCTACTTCAACATCTCCTCCATGTTGTTAGTTTACTGATTCCCTTGTGCCTGTGGTTGCTGAATTATTTGATATTGTTGTACGTTCCAATTCTGATTCTGCAACTTCATTTTGTAGGCATTACCATAATTTGTCCTTTGAGCATTGCCTACATACATCATCGATTCTGGATTAGATGCACACATAGTCACTAAGTGACCATTATTACCGCACACTTCAGACCAACCTGTAGCTTGTTGGATTGCATTGACTCTTACTGCTGGTTATGATACTCCTAATTTTATGCTGCTAAATAGGTGTTTATCAAATTTGGTAATGCAGAAACCTGAGTTGATAAGGCTATGAATTGGTCCACCTCTAATACACCCATAATTTTTTTCGTGGAACTTTTGGAATTTGAATTCCAGTTTGGATTTCCTTGTGCTATGTGTTTCAACAATGTGTGCAACATCATAATTCAATTCCAGTGCTTAATCAACTGCTGTTGAATCTAGCAAAATCTTCGTATTATGATTAAGTGCTTCTACAAGAGTATGAGAAAGTACCTTTTTATACTATTGGTGGTGTGGAAAATCCCAAAGAAGAACCTAAAATCTTTCCTAAGCATGACAGAAATTTTCATCTAGCTTATGTTTGAAGCTCACTATCTCATCGTGAAGCCTCGCAGTCTTACTAGATGGAAAGAATCTGACAAGGAACTTTCTAGCTAAGTCTTCCCATGATGTGATTGAATTGGTTGGATCCGCATTCAACCATCTTTTAGCTTCCCCCAATAGTGAATGGGGAAAAAGTGTCATCCTCACATAATTTGTAAACACCCAGTCGAAATGAATATGTCAGTAAGCTCAATGAAAGTCTAAAAGTGGACTTGTGGATCCTCGTGTGAAAGTCCTACGAACTGTCCATTTCTGAAGAGAAGTTGCACCATGTTCTACTATAACTTTAAAATTCCCCCAACATCTGATCTTTGAATTGGGGAAGTCAAGTTTGTCGAAAGTGGAACTGCCACTTCCCTCATTGCCCTGTGTGTTTGTTGTTTTGCAGACATTATAGCAGGATTCTCTTAGACTTCTTCTATTTGCAAATATTGAGAGAGATAGATTGTGTATCTCCTTCATTGATGGAAGTATTATTCTGGTTTGGGGCTTGGTTGAACTATATACCTATCTCTTGCCAGCTTCCTAACCTTAAAACTTGTTTCCTGTAATAACAAAACAAAGACCAAGCATAAAATGCAACAAAGAAATATAAAGGTTAAACTAACATAAACATTTGCCAAATAAATAGTCCCTATTAGCTGCGCCTAAAACTTGATAGTGCCCAAGTGCATATGCAAGTGTACGTGGTCTTATCAATTAGTAAAGTGGCCTTCAAGAAGTCAAGTATTGCTCCCACAGAGACTTGATTCAACAATAATTCTATTTTAGTTCACAATTTATACTCAGATGATGCAAACATAACCAAAAAGAGAGTTTGGAAGTTGTAAATTGTAGAAAAGTAAACAATGCATAAATAAAGATCTTGAAACAATCAATAAAAGAAAACCCAGGGTTAAATCATTTTGGACAATCATACTATGTATTGAATTTAATCCTTTAACTTGCTTATCTTTGTTGTAGATTCATATGGTTAATTGCATTAATATGGTTTTCCAACCTCTAATCCTTTACCTATGTTGAACCCTACAACTAATTGATGTTGTTAGTATTTATACCCCTAAGAACCATAATTTACCCATATTTTAGCTATGTTTTGAGGATAAAATATATAATTCCTGCACTTTTAGTCAATTTTCCTTTAAGTGAGCTGACCTATGTGATTAGCATGTTTTTCAGGTATTAATGATGATGATTTCAGCACTTTATGGACATGTGAGCAGCAAAGGAAAACTTCACATTAGAGGGCAGGCAGCTTTTGGACTGAAAGTGATTGATGGGAACTTTTTTTGGGGCAAACCCAGTATTTTTAAATACTTGAGGAGGCAGTAGCAACTTATTATAAAAGGATGTTATAAAAACCTTATTGCTGAAGTTTTCAGCATAACTCATTCATTATTCAGTTTTCAGATTCTGGAAGTTGGAGACAGATAAAAACGCTAAGGCAACACGAACGGCTAGAGAGGGGAAAATGTTATCCTCCTATTGACGCTAAAATTATCTCCATCGTGAGATTTTTCTAGTTTTGGTATTATGATGATGTCTACTTTGATTTCCGTTGTACTCATGAGTAGCTAAACTTCTCTGTTAGGGTTATGAAAACCTCGTCAGATACTATCTATTAACTATGAGTTTGTGAATTATTGATGTGTTGTGCTACTTATATCATTACTCTCTTCGTTTTGATTGAATTCTTATGGTTGCAAACATAGAGAATACACCATTATAGCATTAACTTGTTTGAGAGAAAAGCTATATGTTTGGAAAAGAGAGTATGACAAGGAAATAGGGCTTCCAACCTCTATTGACACGTTAATTCATTAACCGGATTAACTTCTTGGAGAGTTCGTACCATTAGTATACACTTTAGGCTCAAGAGAGCTAAAGTGAAATGAATCCTTGATGGTTGAGAAACACTTGGATTTAGAATTAGAATACGATTCTCTATAAGTGCATGCATGTCTAAATTCCGCGTTACTCATAGTTAATCGAGAAGTAGAACTTACAAGGTGGACATAACCCTAACTTATTATTCTCTGTGATTAGTTCTTACTACATATATTGTCTCATTCGTTATTTGGTTAATATTAGTTCACGCCTAAACCAAACCCCCCTTTTTCATGGAATTTTCGACTAAAAGTCTACAGATAATTGCAACACTTAGTTACCAGAGTATTCCCTATGGGATTCGACACCCAACCCAGTTGGGTTCTATAATTGATAACGATCGCTCACACTTTGTAACGAGAGTTGTAATTTGGGCGTATCAAACTTTGGTGCCGTTGCCGGGGAATACGGTTGTCAACTATGTTTGTGATAGTTAATAGACCCTTTGGTCAAAGATTCTCAAATTTTACTTTTTGTTTGTTGTTTTTGATTTGTTCAGGTTTGGTAGAGTGCATGCCCAATACACGAAGTTCTGGTCAGCCATTATTACCTCTAAGTCCTGAACCACATCTCATTGGCAGAATGGATGCACAACGAGATATTGAAAGAAGGGCTGCTCAACAGAAGCAGGCTAGATTAGCTGCATTGGCAGCTGCTCAAGTGCATCAACAGAATATTAATAACCCAGGTCGGGCAACAAATCTTGATGAAGAGGACCTGGGTGATGATGAGTTACTAAATCCACGGCGTGCAGATGAGGTGGCAACACCTATGAACAGGAGAGATCGTCAAGCTAGAATGAGGCCTGAACGCCGAGCTGTGCAGGCCCCTTTTGATGATAAAGATGACAATTTGGATAGGGCTGGTGCGACAGGGGCTATTATTCCTCTGCCCTTGGCACCCGGAGCCAAGTTCAATATCACTAGCACCATGATCCAGCTATTGCAACTCAAAAGGTTATTTGGTGGACTTGCAGGCGATGATCCGAATATGCATTTGATCAATTTTTTTTCAATATGCATGTCGTTTGACAATCCAGGAGTTGGACAGAATGTAATTCGGTTGTGCTTATTCCCATTGTCTCTATCTAGAGAGGCAACTCTATGGTTGAACGGGCTAACTCCTGACTCTATTACTAATTGGAGGCAACTGAAAGACGCTTTCCTAGAAAGATTCTTTTCGCCATCCAAGAGAGCTCAATTAAGAGATGAGATCAACAATTTTCGACAGCTTCCAACTGAAGCTCTCCACGAAACATGGGAGAGGTTCAAGAAGAAGCTTATGCGGTGCCCAAACCATCAGATGACCAATATCCACTTGATGGAGATATTATACAGGGCTTTGAACTCGGTGATGAAGCCAGTGGTTGATAATGCTGAAGGTGGGTCATTCATGGACCTTACATTCATTGAGGCAAGTAATATGTTGGATCGTATGACAAAGTAGAGTAGAGCGTAGCATACCAGGGATTCTGAGGTAGCAAGCTCTACTATATCTACTGGCATGACAGCAGAACAGAGGCGAAGAGAAGAGGAACATGACCAAGATATGGCTCACATGAAAACGCAAATGGACCTTGTTACCAAGCATTTATTATTAGGGAAGACAGAAAAGGTCAAGGCTATTATATCACAGGGAAGAGATGAATCCGATTCTGAGGAAGAAGAAAATTATTTGAATAATTAGGAGGTTTTCGAGGCAATGCCCAAGGAAACCAAGGTTGGAACTATTATGAAAAATCCGGATACAAGAATAAGACTGACAGGAGTGGTTTGTATATTTTTCCTGGAAGTCGTGAGGCTGTGGCGTCTGGATCTGGGAAGATGTCCATGGAAGATATGATGGCTAAGCTGTTGAAAGGAGTGAAGGCAACCAACACGGGCATAACTGAGGTGAAAAATGATATGTCCTCAATAAATCAATTGATTGACTCACATTCCACTGCAATAAAACAGCTGGAACAACAAATCAGTCAATTATCAGCGGCATTCAATCAAAGGAAGGATGGCATTTTACCTAGTGACACTATGCAAAATCCAAGGAATGATGGATCATGTATGGCTATTACTACCAGGAGTGGTAAGGTGTTGGAAAATCTATCCAAATGCAAGCAGGTAGTTGATAATACAGAAGAGAATGTTATTGAAGCAGATTGTGATGATTCTGTAGAAGCTAAAAATTAGAAGGAGAACATTCATGACACTATACCTAGATGTCACCAGCCTGAAAAGATTGATAATCGGAAGCAAGATAAAAAGAAAGTGGTAGAGAAAACTCTACCCCTTCCACCACCACCTTTTTTTCAAAGACTGAAGAAAAAAAATGATAACACCAGGTTCAACAAATTCATGACCATGTTGAAGCAGCTGACTATTAATGTGCCTTTGGTGGAGGCACTGTAGCAGATACCAGGGTATGCCAAATTCATGAAGGACCTTTTGACAAAGAAGCGGGAAGTAAGTTATGAGCTAGCAGATAATGTTCATCATTGCAGTGCAATTGCCACAAGATCTTTAGTTCAGAAGAAGGCAGATCCTAGTGCTTTCACTATTCCTTGCACAGTTGGATCTTTGGATTTTGCTAAGCCATTGTGTGATTTGGGAGCTAGCATCAATTTGATGCCGCTATCCATTTACAGAAAGTTGGGGTTGGGCAATCCTACACCAAACAACATGTGACTCGTTATGGCAGATAGGTCGATAAAACAAATTGTTTGTATCTTATATAATGTACTGGTGAAGGTTTCTACCTTCATTTTTCCTACAAACTTTATTATTTTGGATTGCGAGGTGGATTCTGAAGTTTCCATAATCTTGGGTCGACCTTTCATAGCAACAGAAAGTGTGCTTATTGATTTACGATCCAATGATCTTTTATTTCAGATGAATGACGAAGTGGACGAAGTGGTCCATTTTGATGTATGCAAAGCAATGAAGCAGCCCAAAGATATGAATGTGTTCTCTGTAGCGGATGTTTATTATTAGAATGAGAAAGATGTATTCGTAGAGAAGCAGCTTATTGTTGAGCCATTGGATGTTGTGCTTATGAATTTTGAGCGTGAGGATATTGAAGAGTATGAAGAAACTATTTGTGCTGTAATAGGAATGGGGTCATATTCTCATGCTCCTAAGAAGCTGGACCTTGATCTTAAGAATCGACTTTCACCACCAGTGAAACCATCCATTGAAGAGCCACCAGTGCTAGAATTGAAAGAGCTGCCCAGTCACCTGAAGTATGCATTTTTAGGAAGGGGTGATACACTACCAGTTATTGTTGCGTCTGATTTAGGTGGACAACAAGTAGCGACTCTCATCTCTATTTTGAAGAGATACAAGAGAGCCATTGGTTGGACTATTACTAATATAATTGGTATCCCTCCTGGGATATGTATGCACAAGATTCAGCTCGAGGAAGATTGCGTGCCCACCATTTAGCATCAATGCCGTTTGAATCCACCTATTCAAGAGGTGGTGAAGAAAGAAATTATTAAGTGGTTAGATGCAGGGGTGGTGTATCCAATCTCAGACAGTAAATGGGTGAGTTCGGTACAATGTGTGCCCAAGAAATGGGGCATGACAGTAGTCGCAAATGAAAAAAATGAGCTAATTCCACTCAGACCTGTCATAGGGTGGAGAGTGTGCATGGACTACTGAAAGCTGAATTCGTGGACGCTGAAGGATCACTTCCCAATGCCATTCATGGATCAAATGCTTGAGCGATTGGCAAGGAAGGGATGGTTCTATTTGTTAGATGGTTATTCCGTACATAATCAGATTTGCATTGCTCCTGAAGATCAGGAGAAGACCACTTTTACATGTCCATATGGTACGTTTTCCTTCAAACGAATGCCATTTGGGCGATGTAACAAACCTGCTACTTTTCAGCGCTGTATGATGTCCATTTTTTCTGATATGGTTGAAGACACCTTAGAGGTGTTCATGGATGATTTTGCAAAGATGTGTTGAATTCAACTTGGTACTAAATTGGGAGAAGTGCCATTTTATGGTTAAGGAAGGCATTGTTCTTGGGCATAAAGTCTCTGAAAAGGGAATTGAGGTTGATTGTACCAAGATTAAAGTTATCAAGAAACTACCACCTCCAATTTCTGTAAAGGGGGTTCAGAGTTTTCTCGATCATACAGGTTTTTATCGGAGGTTTATTAAAGACTTCTCCAAGATTGCTAGTCCATTATGCAAACTTTTAGAGAAGGATGCAAAATTTGACTTTAGTGAAGATTGCTTAAAGGCATTTGAATCCCTCAAAGGGAAGCTAGTTGAAGCTCCTATTATTGTAGCACCCGATTGGTCTCTACCTTTTGAAGTTATGTGTGATGCAAGCGGGGTAGCTTTGGGTGCTGTACTTGGTCAGAAAAGAGAAAGGATATTTTATCCAATCTACTATGCAAGCAAGGCCTTGAATAGAGCCCAGAAAAACTATACTGTCATTGAACAAGAGCTTCTAGAAGTTGTGTATGCTTTTGAAAAGTTTCGTGCTTACTTGTTGGGAACCAAAGTAGTGGTTCATACATATCACGCAACTCTACGATATCTAATGGCAAATAAGGATGTGAAGCCAAGACTAATTAGGTGGGTGTTATTGCTACAAGAATTTGATTTCGAGGTGAAGGATAGAAAAGGTTGCGAGAACCAAGTAGCTGATCATCTATCTAGACTTGAGAATGAGCACATAGTGCAACCCGACCTTGATATTGATGATGCATTTCCTGACGAAGAGATCCTAGCCACTATGGTGGAAGAGTTACCGTGGTATGCAGACTTTGTAAACTACGTGGTAAGTAAAGTGGTTCCTGAGCATCTCTCCTTTTATCAAAAGAGGAAGTTCATGCATGATGTGAAACACTACTTCTGAGATGAGTCGTATCTTTTTCGATGAGATGCCCATGTCCAAAATTCGTGAATTAGAGCTATTTGATATATGAGGTATTGATTTCATGGGCCCATTTGGGATGAAATATGTCCTAGTTGCTGTGGATTATGTATCCAAATAGGTCGAAGCAGTCGCACTAGCTGATAATAAAGGTAAGCGTGTTGTAGCATTCTTAAATAGATATATCTTCTCTCGTTTTGGGGTACCACGTACCATCATAAGCGATGGAGGATCATACTTTTGCAACAATCTATTCAGAGCCGTACTGGTGAAATATGGGGTAAAGCAACATAAGGTAGTTACACCTGACCACCCACAAACTAGTGGGCAGGTAGAGGTTTCTAATCGGGAGATCAAGCTGATCCTTGCTAAGACTGTAACTGCGAGTAGAAAAGATTGGTCCAGAAAGCTGGACGATGCGTTATGGGCATATAGGACTGCATTCAAGACACCAATTGGCATGTCACCATACCAACTAGTTTATGGGAAGGCTTGTCACTTGCTAATTGAGCTAGAACATAAAGCACTGTGGGCATTGAAGCGTCTTAACTTGAATTGGGAGGATGCTACTAATCTGAGGATGGAATAGTTGAATGAGATGGATGATTTCTGTCTACATGCATATGAAAGAGCAGACCTCTACAAGGAAAGGATGATTTGGTACTTCTTTTCAACTCCAGACTGAAGCTATTTCCAGGTAAGTTGAAGTCTAAATGGTGTGGTCCATTCAAAATTAGCCAAGTCTACTCATCTGGAGTAGTGGAGTTAGAAAACAATGATGGTGGTGTCTTTAAGGTGAATGGACAACGAGTGAAGCCATATATTGGTCCACCCAATTCGATAAAATGCATGGCCACCATCTATCTCGATGAAGTCTAAGTAATCGAGATAACTATGTCGTGCCTCGACAATAAATCAAGCGCTACATGGGAGGCAACCCATCGTTTTTAATCTCTTTGTTTTACTAGGAGTTAGTTCTTGTTAAATAAAAATCCAAAAAGAAGAGTCCAACCATGACCAAAACTAAGGCGCTTGGTGGGAGGCAACCCATCCTTCTAATCGCTTTTGTTGTTTTTGATTAAGTGTAGGTGCAAGACGTACAAAGGAGGAGATTAGTCCCAAATTTTGATTTGAAATTAAGCCATGCGAAAGATGGTAAGTTAGGAATGATGGAGCAAAGGCTGTCGGCTAGGTATTGCCTATGCTAATCTAGGTAATGGACAAGGCAAGGCCTATACCATTGCCTATGCTCACTGCCTCACATAGGCAACGGACAAGGCATTGCCTATGCAAATCTAGGCAATACCATAGGCGCCGCCTATTCCATGGCCTATGCTCACTGTCTCAACTAGGCATTCACAAAGGCGCCGCCTATGCCCAACTAGGCATTGATAAAGGCGCCGGCTATGCTAAGCATACGCAAAGCAATAGGCGCCGCCTACTTATGCCTTTTTATCTCCTAACCCGATTGTACATGGATCAAACCCTACCCATGGCTTAGTCTATAAATAGATCCTCAATCTTACAACACAATTCCATTGTTTTCTCAAGATAGGCGACGCCCAAGGTTCCAAATTCTCTCAAAATTTTTCTTTTTGCTCATCTAATCTTGCAAACTCATCTTCCCGAACTATCACCTAGTAAGTTATTCTTTTATATTCCGTAGTTGTTGAAATTCTACGTTTAAAATGATTTATTATATTTTTAAGTGGTGTTTGGTGATAAGAATGGGTTGGTTTGTTAAGATACATCAAGTTGAGTGAAAGAATACGTGTGGGTATTCTTGATTTTTTTCTGACTTGTACTTGATTGTTATACACTGACATATTTTTATGTTGTCGAAATTGTGAAGTTAATGCATAATCTTGTAAGTTGAAAGCTTGAATGTTTGAATGACTCGTTCATCGAGATACCTATTATGATTGACCACAAGCATAAGATGGTGTGATTATTTCTATGCAATAACTTGACACAATCTCTATGTGGTAGTCTTGTTCAAAAAGTGCATTAATCCAAACAAGAAAGTATAGTCAAGATTACATGAAATAGAGTTGGAAAGGATAGTCAAGATTACATGAAAGTATGACTGTGCTAAACATGTTGTTGGAACATATCACCTAAATGTATGTCGATGAAGTCTGAGTAATCGACATCACTCACTTAATTAGTCTGTGCCAACAAATTAAGTGTGCCGTGGTGCCATTACTGTTTGTTTTTCGATTGAATCTTCCGAGATGAAGCTAACTTGACTCTATTGTGATCTCAGGAAGAATGGCCCCAAAAGGACGACAAGGAAAAGAAAAAGCATCCACCTCACAAAAAGGTCAGAAAAGGGGAAGAAAAGAGCAAGCTGATTCCTCCTCTCTACAAATACCTCGATGCACTTTTGGAATCAAATGGGTCCTAGAGGATGAAGGAAAGGAGCGGTACAAGAACAACAAAGTAAAAAAATATGTTCACGTGGATTTGATGCAGAAGGAGAGTCTAGCAAAGAGAGAGCCCCACATTTTGGCTAAAATCATGGCACTAAATCTTGATTTCATTTACCGAGATATGGGGGAATTCAATCTTAATCTAACGTAAGAGTTTTATGCCAATTGGTCCCCAATACTTACTGGAAGTGAAGTAAAGATTCAGAGCCAAGTCTTGCAACTGAATGTGGAGTTTTTCAACTCTTTTCTGTGACTTCCATCTATGGATCCATCACCGCTCAAGGAGCTATATCAATGACCTCCCTACAGGGCAATCAGATACATACACTGTGCGGAACACGGTCAATGGCCCGGTGGATTCGTCGTAAGGATAATGGTCGGCACAATACCTTCCCGTATGCTTCCTTGAACAGAGAAGCTCGTATATAGTTGAGGATAGTTAACTCTTACTTGATTCCTGGGACACAATACACAAATATCACACGTGATAGAGTATGCTTGGTGTACGCTCTGATGACGAATATTCCCATCAACATTGGTGCGGTTGTACGATAGTCAATGTATAAAGTAAGGCTGCATAAAAGGTCCCATTTTAGCTTTGGCAATTTGTTGACTGCGATCTTAAGGAAGGAGCACATTGAAGAGGAACCTGTAGATCATAAGCATCTACACAACCCGAAGAAGTTTGATCTCATGAAAGTTAAAGAGCCTGAAACTGGTCATGGCATCAACCTTACCACTGCAGAAAGACATGCTCGAGATGAAAGTTTATTTCGCCGTCTATATGGCATGACTCGATTTACCATGATGAGTTGGGGTCGTGTTCCAACTGATGCAGAGCTTCAGCAGCTGAATTATGACTACCCTCTTAATGAGCATGCGCGGGCCATGTGTTGAGTGGGGGTACATTTTGAAGAACCTCTCGATGATGACGTGCCAACTGATGATGATCGCCGACTGCTTGACTCAGATGTGGAGGACATCTCTGAGGATGACGACTCTGATGATGATTCCGATGCAGGGGGTATGACCCCAGACATAGAAGAGGAGTCTGACTAATCAGGTTTTCCTTATTTATTTTCCACTGAGGGCAGTGTGTCCCGTCTAAGTGTGGGTGTTGGTATTTGTATGTTGTATTGTACTTCTTTGCCTATATTTATTTTTGTTGGTGTGAAATAGTCGTAATTAGTTAGTTAAATTTTAGATTTTTTAGATTTTGCATGAAATTTTTCTGATAGGCAGCATGGTATTATGACAAGAGTTTGTGCTAAATCATTACTATTGAGACATTTAGGCTCTAAGTGGGTCTCTTTGTGCGATAATTGTGTGGTTTAATTCATTCATCTATTGGGTCAAGAGTCTATAATGCTCCCAATTAAGTTGACCATGTGCCTTGTGTGTGTGAGGTTATAGTATATTCTGTGTTATGACTGATGCTAGAACTTGTCTGGTGTGTGTGTAAAGCGAAATAAAGAGTGTGAGTTTAGGAGATGATTTAGGAATTTCTTTGGCAGCCCTGAATTTGTCTACCTTCTTTTTACCTACCTTTGTACATTGTCCTAGTAAACCCCCTTTGAGCCTTTAGCTATCTTCTTTAGCAGCCTCATATGTAGCCTAATCCATTTTTTTTTCAAGACCATAATTTGATCCAAATTCCTAAGCGCTTTAAATTGTAGAGCCATGTGGCAAAATAAGAGGAAAATGGTGAGAATAATGCCTCTAAGTGTATTGGTACTTGGAAATATTGTGAAAAAGAGTGGCTATCATAGAGGTGCTTTATAAAAAAAATAGAAAAATAAGAAGATAGTTGTGTTTATGATTGAATAACAAAATATGGGAAAAGGGGTTGGTAGATGAAAGAAAGGTAGAGGGGTTGTTAAAAGATATTGTAAATGGCATAATGTGGTGTATTAAAGCGCTTAGGGAACATACTCACTATTTCTGGCCAAAATAGTCCTACCTGTCCCTTGGCCTACATTACAACCTGTAAAGACCTATTTGATCCAAAGCTTAGCATTGGCTTAAATTGTGGATACGAATTAACCATCCTAATGAGTCTATGTTGGAGGTTGAGTTGTTTCTAGTAGTGATCAAGAAACCTATTCTTTGTTAATAATTGTCGTGCATGTCTTAAGGATAAATTTTGTGTAGCTATTATGAAATTCTAGTTAGGTGTTGCTATTGTGAAATTCTAGTTGAGTGTTTGCATGGATGTAATATTTTGTTCGAGGACAAACAAAGCTTTAAGTGTGGGGTGGTGATGTTGGGCGTATTTATAGCCCTAAGAACCATAATTTACCCATATTTTAGCTAAGTTTTGAGGATAAAATATATAATTCCTGCACTTTTAATCCATTTTCCTTTAAGTGAACTGACCTACGTGATTAGAATGTTTTTAAGGTATTAATGATGAAGATTTCAGCACTTTATGGACTTGTAAGCAGCAAAGGAAAACTTCACATTAGAGGGAAGGCAGCTTTTGGACTGAAAGTGATGCATGTAAACTTTTTCCCGGGCAAACCCAGTATTTTTAAATACTTGAGGAGGCAGTAGCAACTTATTTGAAAAGGATGTTATAAAAACCTTATTGCTGAAGTTTTCAGCATAACTCATTCATTATTCAGTTTTCAGATTCTGGAAGTTGGTGACAGAGAAAAACACTAAGGCTACACGAACGGCTAGAGAGGGGAAAACGTTATCATCCTATTGACACTAAACTCATCTCCATCGTGAGATTGTTCTAGTTTTGGTATGATGATGATGTCCACTTTGATTTCCGTTGTAATCATGAGTAGCTAAACTTCTCTGTTAGGGTTATGAAAACCTCGTAAGATACTATCTATTAACTATGAGTTTGTGAATTATTGATGTGTTATGCTATTTATATCATTACTCTCTTCGTTTTAATTGAATTCTTATGGTTTCAAACATAGAGAATACACCATTATAGCATTAACTTGTTCGAGAGAAAAGCTACATGTTTGGAAAATAGAGTATGACAAGGAAATAGGGCTTCCAACCTCTATTTACACCTTAATGCCTTAACCGGATTAACTTCTTGGAGAGTTCATACCATTATTATACACTTTAGGCTTGAGAGAGCTTAAGTGAAATAAATACTTGATGGTTGAGAAACACTTGGATTTAGAATTAGAATACAATTCTCTATAAGTGCATGCATGTCTAAATTCCGTGTTACTCATAGTTAATAGAGAAGTAGAACTTACAAGATGGACATAACCCTAACTTATTATTCTCTGTGATTATTCTTACTACATATATTGTCTCATTCGTTACTTGGTTAATATTAGTTCACGCCTAAACCAAACCCCCTTTTTCTTTGAATTTTCGACCAAAAGTCTACTGATAATTGCAACACTTAGTGACCAGAGTATTCCCTGTGGGATTCATCAACCAACCCAGTTGGATTCTATATTTGACAGCGATCGCTTACACTTTCTAACAAGAGCTGTAATTTGGGCGTATCACTAATCGTTGAGCGGGGATGTAATAGTTCACTTAGGTTCCACAAAGCTATCTTCATACATGTGAATCAAGTAATGTATCTAAGTACATCCCTATCCTAAATACTATTTTGAATTCCTTATTTCATAAAGGAATACAAACCATACTTTGTTCATCGCCATGTTCTATTCCCTAACCACTTTTTTTAGGTCAAAAGGTTGACAATTTATGTATCCTAAGGGTCATGAATACTTATGATATTTAAATCAAATATGAAAATACAACCAATAATGATAAAAAAAACTAAACAAACTCAATTCAAAATTATAGTACTCAATTTCTTGGCTTCAACCGCGAAAATGGCGTTTAGCCATGCATAGTCATAATCGTACTCACAAGATGGTAATTAATGAAAAAAATATGAATAAAGTAAATAAAATTAATAAAAAGCTAATTATTAATTTTAGGAAGCCCCTTTATCTCAAAAATATGTTCAAAGATGAATAAAAATGTGTACAAAGAAGTATAAATAGCAATTGGGTAAGCCCAACCCGTTTTGGATAAGGAATCAGTGGGAAAGTCCAAGGATGGAATAAGCATGCAACGCATGCTGTATTCCATTGCAAAGTATCATGCAAAAGACAGTGTATTCCATAGCAATGGAGCATGCGGCACACGCATATCACACGGTGCTACTGGAATTTGCGTCCAGAATTTTAGTCAAGTGTTGGTCATTACCCTTTTTATTGCTTGTCTTATGGTTCCTTTATCATGATTTTTCACCCTCTAAATCATCCATATACCATCATAAACATATAACAAAATATCCTACATCATCAAACCACACGAATTAGTGATTCAAACAACACTATATCTATCATGATGAATCAAAATAAGAGCTAAGACTAGGCTAGTTCATATTGATCTTTCACTTAATGTTTCACTTCTATAACCAATGAAATTAAACTTTACATATCACCAACAAGTTATTCCACTCATAATCACACATTAAAACCATTTGGAATAAATTAAACACTATAAAATTCTACAAGATATACTAGACAAGCAACTAGTTCAACCTAGCAAAATTTGTTTTCTCTATTAAACTCTAATTGACTCAATTTAGTACAAATTTGTTAGGAATACTTTGAGCCTTTTAAAACACATCCTTGAACACTTATATCCACATTTGTCTAATTATCAACCCATATAGCATGTGAATCATCCTAAAAACAAGGCTAAGAAAACTAAAATAGTAACACTAGCATATATAAATACACTCAACATCATGAGGATTCATCTTTCTCACATTAACTAATTTGGGACATAGACTTAGTCGATTTATAGTAAATTTTATGTCGAGAGCAAATTGTGATATTTGAATCTGCATAGAAATATGTGGTCTGTGTTTTAGGCATAGTTTATTTTTTCCTAAGTAGATAGTATATTTATGTATTTTTCTTTATACTTTTTTTAATCCCTAAAGGTTATGCTTTTATTCTATGCTTATTCTAAAATTCATCTTTAATTTGTTCACATATAAATTTTACAGATAGCTATTATTTGATATTCTCCATAGTATGTACTGTCTCACCTTAATATCATCTATTTTAGAGTTTAAATGGAAAGGTATGTTTGGATTTGATTATTTGCCTTACTTTTTCTCTATCTTTTTATTTATTATTTAGTTTTTTTTTTGTAAACATGGTGGTTGGTACTTGATAGTTTATTCAACCAAATTTCCTTCAAGGGTAGTTCATTATTTGTTTACAAACTTGTGTAGAATAATTTATGTATGGATCATGTTGTTGCCAATAATAGATATTTTGAAGTTAAGAGATTAAGAGTTATCTTTTTTCTGATTACAATATTCAAATTTAGGAGGAGGATAGACTTATAAAAATCAAAGGGTGGAATGTACGTTTTATTCTAGCTGAGGTTTATGTTCTTTTTGGTACATTGTTGAATCGCGAAAGGGTTAAATTTCTTCTTTTTTCCAACATTTTAATAAAATCTAGTCATACAAATGAAACACCACCAGCTTTAAGGTCGGACTATATTCAATTTATTAGTCTACATTAATTTTTTTTTCTATCTTAGAATTGACTTTTGAAAATCTAAAGAAACACAAGTCATAAAACCCACCTAGGTAGCTCCTGAAATTATTTGAGAAATTTAGAATTGAAAAACCTTGTTGACAATTCTTGTGCATATGTGATTTAATTTTTTCTTTTGTTGATATATGTTCTAGTGATTGATCTCAAAGAAAAGAAATTATTTTTGAATCCTATTTTCTTTAAGAACTATGTTCTTGGGTGTTTTGATTTTGGTACCTAAGGCCATGATATTTGTACAACTATTACCGGTCAAAAAATTATTTGTACAATGGTATAGTGTTACAATTTCTTAAGTGCAGTCAGTTTCTTAGCAACCAAAACCGGGCCTTGTCGTATATGCATCTCAACCCCAACAAGGACTAGAGATTGCCCCGCTAACCCCCACCTAACCATCATATCAAACCACAAGCGTTGGATAAAGTTTGAATAAATTGTAAGATAGTAAAAACAAACTAAACAATTATAACTTAAGAAAATCTAGCCATTAATTAATATCAACATTCGACATCTAAACTACCCAAATCCATAGTCATCCACAAAGCCTGTACCAATTTGATGTTTAAATATGTTAGAAAAAGCCCCTAACAATAGCCAAATTAATTTTAAATATATCTATAATAACAAATAGAAAGATAATGAAATATATGCCTTCAAAAGAAGGGAAGCTCACTACTTCAAAGTAAACACACGAACTGCTTCGACCACCTAGTCACTACGAATAAAGATAAGTATATGTAATGACCTCTATATCGCGTAGGGATATTGCATC
This sequence comes from Capsicum baccatum var. pendulum, assembly GCA_030864225.1. Lineage (NCBI taxonomy): Eukaryota > Viridiplantae > Streptophyta > Magnoliopsida > Solanales > Solanaceae > Capsicum > Capsicum baccatum. The sequence continues at coordinate 168,015,035 of CM061557.1, read as the reverse complement.
TAAAGACGGTTAATAATTGGAGAGCTAGCATCTAACTCGCATCTAGGGAAAAAATAGCATCATTATTCAAATCAAGTCAAAACATAATATTCAACCACATTTATATACGTAGCCATAATATAGCCACATATGTGTTCATCACGTGCCAGAAGAGGAACAATACTAATCAAGGATTCTTGACACATTCAATCACAAGTCAAGAAGCGGAGGACTTTAACCTTCCACCATCATACTTTTAAAGGTTTGGACTTCCCTATCATATCAGGCAAGAGGACTTTAACTCCAACTCATTTTATTACGTAAGGGACACCAACCTTAAGTTATTGTATTAGGCAAAGGACTCCAACCGTAATCCACCTTATTAGGCGAGGGACTCTAACCGGAATCTATATTATTAGGCAAGTTACTCTAACCACAAGACTTCATGACTATCATTAGTTGACATTGAGACTCTAATCCTTTGTCCATGTATCAATATCTATTCAATTCAACACTTAGAGACTCTAACCCATTGTAGCAATCAAACACATTAATAGGCCAAAGCCTTAATTCAGTTCATCATTTAATTCAATTTATGATCATCAAATCCATTACAAACCATTCATACTTCATTTGCATTGTAATACCACTCTTTAGTTCAAATACAATTCAAGTTCATGTTTGAGGACTTTGCCCCTTCTATCCATCAAACCATTTAGATTATAGATTTAATAATTACAAGGATAAAATGTCTTTTTAATACCATTTACCATTGACTCATACTTATTGGACCATATTACTTATTCAAAATATCATCAACATGTGACTAGATATTTCTGTTAGACATTTTCACAAAAACCTTGTGGGCATGGCTGCACTAATGCTAAAATCATAATTCTTAGGGTTTCTCATAACCAACTTGTTAAAAAAAATAGTAAGCATATGCGCAAATTATCACCCAAATCAAGTATAAGCACAAGAGTAAGAAAGAGCAAACATTACTCAACACTAGGCATAAAAACCTTTAACTTTTGATTTCAAAATCATCACTTACAAGTTATAGTTAATGTTTAAGTCATGTTATATATGAGTTAACAAATAAAGGAAAGAGTTACATGGCATATACAAGAGGATTTCAGGAAAGATTCATGGAAGGTGGTTGATTATGCCTCTAGTCAGTTGAAGGTTCATGGGAAGAACTATTCGACTCATTGATGTGCTATAGAAATATAGCAATTTTGACTCTTAAAATGAGAAAAATATGCATATTTATGAGCGCTTTTTGTTAGACTTGATCTATTTTTGTTATGTTTTGTAGAAACCTATGATTTTGATAATAAGTTTAAGAAAATGGTAAAAATATGCATTTTGGTTACTTTTGGCAGGATTATGGATGGTTGGGATGATATCCTATCCAACTTGATGGCGATTAATGCATATTCAAAATTTTAAAAAGAGCTGAAAAATTAACTCCCAACACCTACCAAGTTAACATGTTGATGCAAGTAGGACCTACATACCATACATAAACAAGCATTGGCCAGAAAGACAACATCTCGAGAGCTGAACATAGTAGGATCTTTGCTCCTACTACATGCACCCACTACCTGTGCCCTGTGCCTGGTCCAAAGGTAGTACCTGTGCCTTGCCAGACTACAGATGCAGGGAGTAGGTGGCCTCAAACCCAATTTTCTCCTATTTCATTTAGGCTTAGGTTTTAGGGTTTTCACTTATACTATAAATACCTTTTATGTACTTTTTTGTTAGAGATATATGCGAGAGAAAAGAATTATAAAGAGTTGACACTTTTAACACTTAGAAACATAATTTGATTTCAAGATCCATATTTAATCTTGGGATTCTATTGTACTGACTTTTATTGATTAACTGTTTTACGATTGTGGGTTTTCTTTTATCTTATCATTGTTATTAAATATTTTCTTTCAAACATGAGTCCTATTGATTTCTTCACAATTATTAGAGGATAAAAGTCATAGCTAGGGTAGTGAAAACCTTAGAAAATTAACAAAGTAGTGGAAGTGCGATTATTTATGGGAAACCAATACCTATGTAATAAACTACTCTATCTTTGATATGATTGATTTCTTAATGGGACCAGACATTAGGATCCAGCCTAGATATTACTACTTGCTCAGACAAAGGGGTAGTAACTAGAAAAACATAAGGCCAATAGTAATTTAGGGAGTTAATAGTCGATCTATTGAAGCACAATGGTATATGAAAATGACTATTTTCTTTCATCTAATAACATTAGACTCGAAAGGTGATAGTTAACTAAGAGTAGGGTAAGGTTTAGTAATGCGACACTAAGACTCAATAGGTAAAGGGTGAAATCCTCCTGCTAGTCAAAAAGACCATGGAAGGTACACGACTTATCAGTTCTGTATACAAGTTATTGAGTTGGTTGAATAACACACATAAACTTAAAGAGTTTAGATGCAAAGGGGAATGCAATCCTAATGTTCACTCAAAACTTGTTTTCAACTATGTAAAGATTATTCTATGTTTGAAACGACTACACACAATTCCCCTATTTATTTTCCTGTTTTGCCCATATACTTTAATCACTTAGATCTATCTAATCACGTGTTCCCTTGAGATTCGACCCCAACATTTATTTGGTTACTATATCTTGCCAACGACCATACCATAATCTAAAAAGAGATATTTCTTGGACTTCATGAAAGAATTAGTGTCATTGTAAGGTAACACAATATTAGTTTATGTATTGAGGTTATTGTAGTTTTAGGGTTTTTAGTTTTTTTTAGTTCTTACTTGGGAATACACCGGTGTATTCCTAGAATATGGAGTAGAGGCAATCCCTTACTCCCAATAATTCTAAATCAAGACAGGATCTTATAAACACTGGGTAGGATGGCTAACTCGAAGAGAGGTTATAATCCTTAAGGGGTTCATGCTATTGTACTTCCTACAAAGGGAGTACAAAATAATATTGATCGACAAACTTGTAATATATTATACCTCTAGTTATCTATATTACATCTATACATTCTTGACATGTCAGATGTTATTAGATGTGGCTCACATAGGTTGGATGAGTGTTTGACCTTCATGAAAGATCCTATGCTTATTTTGGCAAGTGATATCAGAATATTAGGCACTACATAATTTCTAGTAGTCAAGGTTTAGTGGAGGCATTACCAAGCAGAGATGTCTACTTGGGAGATCGAGAGCAAGTTATGGACCGAGTATCCTCAGTTGTTCAAGGCTTCAGGTACATCCTAATCCTTTAATTTATTAGATGAAAGATAATTTAGTAGTGGATATAGTAATGACCCTTCAGGTCATTTTCTATATTTGTACTCATTTTAATTATTTAGAGCCTTCCTATACCCACTCAAAGTTATTTATGACTTGTTTGAATTAAAAGTGCAGTTATCGGGTAGTTTGTTTGTAGAGCCAATTCCCTGTTCTAAATCTTTTGTTAGGTCAAATTGGCTACGTTGTGAAAAGTTTGGTCAAATGACCACGTATAACAATGTTGACTATACCAACAAATTTAGAACAATGATTTTAGGTTAAGTGGACCCTTTTTTTGGGTCACAAGGCACCCGAACTCATTTTGGGCTATTGATCTGAAGTTATGAAAATTGCCAAGTTGGTGTAGAACCTTTTTTTCATTGAAATGACCTCACATGGAAATTATGATGGTTCCCTTAAGTCCAAAATTCTTAATTTTATATCGTAGCATAGATCATTTGTGTATACGGGTGTTTAATAAATCCTGAAATGGTTAGCGGATACATAGAAAAATTCTAAGTCTCCGACTTATGCCTAATATTCTGTGCTACTACTAAAGCAGCCATTTGAGAGCTTTAGTAGTCCATTGGGCATTTTAGAATGCCTACATCAGCCAATCGGTATTATTTTACTAGCACCTAGTGCTTTAGCTATTAGTGCTAAAAAGACCCAAGGTGTTGTTTAGCAACTTTCCATGTTAGCTAGGGACGACATTAGCCATTATCTAGGCGCTTTATAGACAATGGCTAAAGTAGCCCAGTATCAGCTTCAGCGGTATCCGCATCGTAGGAAGGGTATAAATGACCTACTTAGCTCGATTTCATGATTCTTCTCCCATTCTCAAGTGACTAAAACCTTAAATATTGTGGAAACTTGGGATAAACATTTGTTGGTGATCGTGGATCTCGAGAAAAGTTTATTTATATGATTCTTCATAAAATTTGTGGTAAGCTTCCAATATTTTCATGATTTAATTCATCATTCTTGAATAAAATCCAAGCAAGCTTGGTGACTTAATTTTAGCAGCATTATAGCTCTAAATCCACCTATTTTTAGGGGTGAAGGTTCCCTACTCATAGAGGGATATTATGTTTGTTATGAATGTGCAATTTCATAAATGGGACCCATATAGGATTTTTTGCATAATTTTGGAGCCGAATGGAATGAACCTCTAGATTATTTCTTTTATTTACATGCATTTTCAGCATTTTGACTCTTCTCATAGAGGCCACATATTATTTATGACTTGATGAAACTATTAGATAATTTGGTTGGATTTCAAGCCCATTTCCCTATTTTAGAGCTTTTTGTTTAGGATTTGGTCTCAGACCAAAACTCATAGTATATGACAACGAATGAGAACTCTTACTGCACCATTAGCTCCAAAATATTAATTTTAGGCTCGGTAGACTCTTTGTTTGGGTCCTGAGGCACATGATATTATTTCGAGCTATTGGTTGGAACAATAAGAAAAAGAATGATGGGTGTGCAACCTACAATTGGTCAAAACAACCTTGGATTAAAATTTTTATTGCATTATTATGTTTCAAACATTAAATTCGGTGTTGTTACATAATTCATTTGCGTATACAAGATTTTGGATGAATCTCGAGGGCTTGGATGAATTTGCAAGTCTTTTTTGTTCATCTATTGCAGCTTTTATTGCATGCCAAGGGATGTGATCGCAGTACCCTTCGCAGGAAAATTGGTATGATCGCTAGAAGAGTTTTTGTGATCATAACACCATATAAAATCATCTAGTGGTGTGATATCAAGTCATGAGGTATGATCACGACTAGCACATTCATCCTTAATAAACTATGATTGCAGATCTAGAGCCTCGATAGTGGGACCTGAGTACCTAGTATGGGTATAAGTAGACCCAAAGTTATAAAATTAGCCAGTCTCCACCCATTTCTTGAGAGCTTAAGCCCTAAAAAGTAAGATTAGGTGGGATTTAAGCTTATAAAATATTTAGGGAGCTTGGTTATCCATTATTTCAAAATTTTCGTTTGAATTCATAGTAAGATTCCGTTAAATTTTTGATAAATTCTTAGAAATTAGGGCTTCGAATTCCTAACTTTAAGAGTTTATTTGACACCTGATTTTTTGTTCTATTTATGCTCATCTTTTGAGCAAAGATTCCTTCTGCTTCAAGGGATCTCGTCATGGGTTCAACTTTTGTATTTTATTAGTGGGCCCCGCAGGCCCATTCTTGACCTAAAATTTGACCTGACTCATTATATGGAAATATGGGTATTGTTTTACTCCTAATGATGCATATATTATAATTTTGAACGTGTGGAGGCATTTTGAGATCGCTTAGTGAAGACAAGTGGTTTGGGTGTTAGAAATGTGATTAGTATGATTAACCTTTGTTGAGCTATTTTAGTGACCCTGAAACTATAATTTAGGCGGACTTGACCTAATTGCCCATGTTCCGGGTGGAATCCATATCATAGGGCTAATTATAGATTATCTACCATCTAGAAGTCAATTTAGATACCATAGCCTAGTCCAAAGTAGAAATTGCTTAAATATGGAACTTGAGAATTCAAAGTGCGTTCCTCCGAGCCACAGTTTCCTTAGACATATGTTAGCCCTTGTGAACTTAGTTACCCATGTTAGATGTCGTTGAAACAATTATGTATTTAGTATAAGGTTACTTTATGACTTTGTGAATGATGATGATTTTCCATGATTAGAATTAATGGCTTGTAGTTATAATATTTCTTTCAGACTTAATTTATGATATGGTCCAACGACATGCTTATTAACTTATGTATAAGTATAGTTATGATATATGGCCTTTAGATATAAGATTCCTTATAGATATGGTCTACCTCATGGATGTGTTATGCCTTATACAGATGATTTATGGCCCATAGATATGATATGTCTCATATTAAAGAATATGGTTGTAGTTTATAGATATATTGATGCTAATGTTTCCATTATTTGAATATTGGTTATGGAATGCATAGATTCGATACATTCATATGCATTAAATTGGAAGATGATGTGATTCTACCAAAAATATAATTTTATGACTTATTTTCCTAAGTAGGTGTTAAATCCCATTCTCCACATTAAAAACGGATGTTTTCATAACAATAATTGTTTATCTTAATGAATAACATTTGCGTGAAGAGATGAAAAATATATTTTAAAGATTTGACTAAGACAAATTGTTGTCCATGATTTGATACAACTGATTACTCTGGTCGTGAGAGATTCCGACCTCTTCTACATATTTATAATGATTATGTCCCAGATTTTATCGTGGGCAATGGGATTATGGATTTGCACTCTTTTTAGGAATGGCTTAAGACCATGCACTTGTTATATATCTATAGACATGTCTCTTTGGTATGGGATAGGTAATGATCATGTAATAATGATATGAATTTATAGTAAAACCTGATGATAGATTATAGTATTGATGTTATATATATAAGTGTTGGTAATATACTTATATACCCATTAAGGCTGGAGGATCATTATGATGTTATGTTTGTATACCCGATAAGGTCTTAGGATAACTATAATGATATGCGTAAATACACGTAAGGGCAGAGTATGACTGTGATGTTATGCATATATAACTGAGAAGGCCGGAGGATGATAATGATGATATGCTTATACACCCAGCAAGGTTGTAGGATAATTATGATGATATGTTGATATACCCGGCAAGGCCGGTGGATGATTATGATAATGATTGTTATGATGGTGATGGTTATGATGAAGATGATTATGATATTTATTATGCTTACCGGTTCTAGTTTGGATATGCATTATGATACTTGGATTGATTATGATATTGTGGATTCTGTAGCATTTATCCTTTCATTCGCATTGCCTATCTCCAGAATGTGCCTATATCTATCATACTTATAGGGGATTGCATAACTATGGGCGATGAGTATGGATTTTGATGTTTTGTATATTGATTGAACATTCTCGGTCTTGGGCAATGGGAGTTCTTGTAAGGGTCAGTTAAGTATTGTTTTCCTAGACTAGTTGGTTACTCGTGTAGTCATTGCTCTTGTTATTATTATTGTAATTATCATTGTTACATTAAATTTAGGACAGATTGGTTGATGATAGGTATCGAGATTTGATGTATAATTATGTGTCTTTTATCTAATAATTTCATTGCTATGCATAATTAACTCATGATTAGGTGTATTGATTAGAAACCATGAGTTTACTAGCTCTAGTTCCTCCAATTAATATGAGGTAAAAAAATGCTAGACTAATGATTTATATTGTACCTCGATTTGACCTTACTGATAAATGTATGTATATCTATCTATATATAACTATTGAGTTACCGTATATCCCTTCCTTTAATTTATTAAGATTGTATATTCATTCCATAGCTTTGTATACCTCTTTATATTTTTTTTTCTCCCTTATTTTCTATATCGGCCAGTGATATATGGTATAGTGTTGAAATTCTTTATTATGGTTGTAATAAGATAGTTCATCATTAATACTTCATTAATGATACTATGTTAGTTTCTTTGACTTGAATAGGATAATTTATCCTCACTATCTCATTGGCTTTGAATAGTTCATCATGACTATCTCATTGGCTTCCTTATGTTGTTGCTGGATATTTTGGTGTACTTTTCCATTATATTTATATGTTTCATATATTTGTGTTATCTTTAGACCTTAGTCAATATTTTCTTACTTAGTACCACATTTTTTGTAATCATACTACACTTCTACAACCTGCAGATTAGAGTATAGGTTGTCATCATTGTTGTGTGTGTTGTGTGGAGAACCTATGGTTTTAACATGTAGGGTGAGCTCCCGACGTTCAGAGTATTACTTTCCTTACTATTATGTAAAAGATTAGTAGATGTTGTATATTTATGTTCATTAAGTTCCATATTTGTATCCTTATAATTGTAGAAGCTCTTCTACTGATTCCACCTTGTTTTGGAATTATCATAGTTATGTTAGTCTTTTCATTCATCTATTCCATATTCTCTCCATTATTAGCAGTTTCAAACTACAGGATTAGATTGCCAACTAGGAGGGTTATAGTAGGCTCCACCATTACTTGAGAAATTAGGTTGTGATAAATTATTATAGAGCCTAGGTTCACTGCTGTATTAGTACGAGGGCTAAGTATTTAGTAAAGTCCTACGAATCAGTGCAGTGACATTGATAGACTATCTTCGAGAGGCTATGGGACATTCTTAGGAAATTCATTTCTTGTCTCATTGTCGTGTATATGTATTGCTATAAGCCTCAAGAACATTCTTTGAATCTATTTTATCCCTAATCGACGATGCAAGATGGTCGATAGATTAGGAGGAAACTTTGGTATTTGTTTTTAGAGATTCATCATAAAGTTGGACTAGAGAGTCAGAGATAGACATCAAAGATCTTTAGTGTCAGCAAAGGATTTAGGGCTAGCTCAGGCTCTAGTAGTGCTCGTGAATACTTAATCCCCTCGATCTTCAACATTAACAATCCTAAGTCTATTTATGGATACCGCTCAGCCAGGGATGACAACCGGTTCATCGAGTAAGTTCTTAGGCAAGAGTTGGGCCTACTGGTTTTCATCAAGGTTCTTTATCAATTTCTGAGTATGATATTGGGTTTCTGGAGTGAGCAAGGCATATTATTGTGCTATATTCTTCTGACCTAGACATGGTGCATGGATTTACTAGAGGTTTAGCATTTCCAATCCATTTTGCATTAGAGCACTTGATAGTCATTGCGTCTTTTTTTTATTTGGTTGTTGATCATGGGAGGGCTATAGAGAGAGCATGTTTTGAGATTTATGGAGGTGGAGGAAAGCTACCGTGCCATCAACATATTGTTATTAATATTTCCTCAAATAGTTAAGATTGTTCTGGTAGAGATCCGTTTCACTTGCAGCCCATCGATTTTGTGCAGGTAGAGTTTCAGTCTATGAATGGTTCTTAGGTTAGTCATAGTGGTCATAGTGAGCGGAGTTCTTGTTTGACACAAACGAACAATGGCATTGTCATCATGGGCATCCTAATTAAAATCAGGATCGGAGACCACCTCTGTTACCCAACCAAACCTCCAAACACTTGCCCTAAGTCAAATGTATATTTTAAACGTATACAAAGATAGCATCTTGTAAAATTCCATATTCTGGGATAGGTCCATAACCATGGACAACCCAAGCAAGTCCAACCATCCAATACCTAACCAATAACCATACCAAAACCAAAACAATAACCAATTATGACTTCATAACATTAAAGAATGGATAGTCTTATATACAGTCAAACAATATCATCCCCAATTACAATGCCAATACTGAGGTTGACACCATTGTGAAACTGCCTATATAAACTCGTAGTAGTTCATAAAGCCTCTAACCGAAAATAAAATAATATTTGTTTGGCACATGCCCCCAACCATAGAAAAAAACAATGTTTATGAGATAACCAAAGTATGTAAATACATCTATGATATGAAATGGAGCCTTTCATAATATTAAAGCTCACCACTTCAATCCAAATGAGCTAATCCCGAATCTAATCACTAAGTAGGTGGAGTAGAATGGTTGGTTCCTGCATCACGTAGGGATACAGCCTCCCAAAAATTGGTTAGCTGGAGAACATTAGCAAGTACTCAGGATAAATAAAAAATAATGTCAACCTTTAAAATGAAGTAAACCAACCATATTCATTCAAAACCATACATACAAATATATATAACTATGCTGGGAAAGGGAACTAGGTTTACCATGCCAGTAAAACCATTAACCTAGGGATGTGTATCTTAACCATCCTGAAAAAACCACTGTCTATATGGGTCAAGTGTAACCCTTTAAACTGGCCATGATACATGTTACCACATGAATTAGAGATACCATAGGATTAGGGAATTCTCGAGAACCCTTCGCTTTTCATAAAATATATGTGCAAGTGTACTTAGGGGATTCCCATGTATCTCGTAAATATTATATATGGTCATCATGACCAATCCTGATATTGGAAAACATGAGTTTCAAGTGTATATCCATTGGACTCACACCTTCCCGGTTAGTTATCACACCCCTCAATTATTGCTTAATTAAAACCATTACAACACAACCTAATCTCTATTTCCTTTATTATTAATCAATGCTATAAGTAATGGAATTTTCATACCGACTATAGCTTTCAAGAAATGTCCTTAGCCATCATTTTTTAGAAGAAAGATTCCGATGTACCCATAGATTACATTATCAAGTTGACTTGGGGGAATCCTATGTACCCGAAAAGTGATCATGCATAATTCAATGAAAGTCCAACAATTTATACCATGCATAGTTCAATGAATGTTATACCATGCATAGTTCAATGAAAGTTCCGTTATCAAGTTGGAGAAATTTAGAGTGTTTAAGAGAGTTTGAGTGATTGCAAATAGGTTAAATAATGTCCAAAATAGTTATAATACGTGGGGCCTTAAGCATTTATGAGGGGAAATGTCTAGATTACCCCCTACTTGAACTGCTTAAAATCCCTGCAGGATGGTAGGACCACCCTATACCAGTCGTACCTTACCATAGGAGTGGTATCCTCATACCATACGCCTCTCCTTGGAAAGCAACATTGTCCAACATATGACTGCCCAATCTAAACCATAGACAACAATATGACTACTACCATAAAGTCGTACCCTTGGCAAAATAGAATCACCTAGACTTAACTTAGGGCAACATACGATTGACACCTTACTGTTGGTACCCTAACATACCACTTAAATTTTTCAATCATTTCTCGAACAAAAACCAACCAACCCACACTGGTTACCATATGAGAAAATCCAACATAACCATACCCTATCATACATCTATTACCCCCCAATAGTATGATGTCCAGAAGCCAAAACATATGAAATTTCACAATATGGTATTAAGTTCATTATCAATTCAACTATCAATAGTCAAAATATTAAGGGAAATCACAATCCCCTCATTTATTTACAATACTCATGCATCAAATTTGTTTCAAAACCACCCCTTACAACATAACCAATGCATATTCAAACATAAAACATCATATAAATAACAATCATTCTAGATCTTCAACTAATGTTAAGAAAACACCATAAAAAACATATGAATAATACTTTAAAAAATATGCTTTTTACAATGAAACAATAGGGGAAGAATAATATGCCTGAAATATCCAAGATTAGGGAGTGAATTCAACCCATAAAGCTCTACGTGACCCTCTTTTTTGAAACCATTAGTATGGATGCTTGAGAGACTGGAGAGGAAGAAAAAAATTTTGGAGTGTGTTATCGATGAAACTAGGGCCCTAAGTATGTTTATAGGTCATGGGTTATTATTGGGTTAAGAGGGAAATATCTAAAATACGCCCATTAGAAGTTAGAGAATAAACCGTCAATTTTTGTAGGTCTCATAACCACTTTTCACAACTCATTACGACTCATCTCAAAGAATCATTGTCAAGACAATATCACCAGGCCCATACACTATTGGCTATATGACTCGTATACCATGGTTCGTAATGGCACTCTACGACTTCTAGGGTCCAGGAGTAGTCAATACAAAAACACTTTGGCTATACACTAATCATTCTATGATTACCAGATAGTGACCCGCAATGAGTGTTCACGAATCATAGTGAGCCACTCATACTCAGAGAAGAAGACTTTGCCACACACACTTGTATGGTTAATATTTTGGTCCAACGAATCATCATGACTCCCTATGACTCATATGGTAAGTCATACTAAGGACAGTCAGGATAAAATTTTAGAAATTCCTAAGAGATCAATACCTAGGTGTTTCTTTCTCCCCCATGTAGGATTATTTGTCCTCGAATGATGGGGAAACACAACCCTTAGTATAATTTAACACAAAAAAATAACTACACATACCTTTAATGAAGACAAAAATAAAGATGTAAAGAACATAATACATTAAGTATGATTTTTCAGAGTAGGGAATTGGAACGGATACTTGAATTTCATGTCCTCCTCAGCTTCCCAAGTGGCTTTCTTATAATTATGGTTTCTCCAAAGAATCTATACCTAAAACACATCCTCATTTCTCAAATGACGGACTTATCGATCATAGATATCCACCGAAACAACCTCATATAAAAAGGATTTAGAAATGCCTACTCAGTCCAAAGGAACACCAAATGAAGGATCACCTTGGCATTTCCTCAACATAGAAACATGGAAGACCAAATGAATGGAGCTAATCTAGAAGGCAACTCTAATTCATATGCAACATTACCAATATTTTTCAAAACCATATATGGACAGACATAATTAGGACTGAGCTTCCCCATATTCCCTAACCGAATCACACATTTTATGGGAAACCCTTTAAGAATACATAGTAACAAATATTAAACTCTAACTACATTCGTATTACATCCGCATAGGAATTTTTGTGACTTTGGGTAATCTTAGTCATATCCTAAATCACCTTCACCTTTTCCATGGCATGGTAAACCAAATCAAGACCAAATGTTCTATTTTTACAAACTTCAAACCACCCAACAAGTGACCTTCACCTCCTACCATACAAGGCCTCAAATAGAGCCTTATAAATTCTAGTGTGATAATTGTTGTTGTAGGCAAATTCTATGAGAGACAAGTGGTCAACCAAACAACCAAAAAAATTCATCACACAAGATCTGAGAATATCCTCCCATTTCTCAATATTTCTCTACTCTTGCCCATCTAACTATGGGTGGAAAGTGGTACGAAGGCTTCTTAGTTTCCAAACCTTTCTAAAAGAAATGCCAAAAATTAAATAAGAATTGAGTATCACAATTAGATATGATGGAAATTAGAGCACTATTAAACTTTAGGATATCCTTAATTCAGAGGTTAGCATAATATTTCACTAAATAGTTAGTCCTTAGTGGAAAGAAGTGAGTGGACATAGCAATCCTATCGATGATGACCCAAATTGAATCAAACTAATAGCGGAACCACGAAATACAAGAAACAAAATCCATATTAAACTTCCCATTCCTACACGGGCAACCTAATCTTTTAAGACTAGGCCTTAAGTGCTCAACCTTCACTTGCTGACAAACAAAACATTAAGCCACAAAATTGGCCATATCTCTCTTTTTCTAATTCCATCAATAAATTTCTCTTTAGTCATGACACATCTTTGTTGAACAAGCATGCATAATATAACTCAACTAATGATGTTCAACAAAAATTCTTTCTCGCAACTCATAAACATCAAAAAAATATAATATACCTTTGTACCCCAAGATACCAACACCACCAATCTAGATATTCATCACTTTGTGCCACACACATCCTCCTAGATCTACATTAAGATGTGGTCCAACACTCACTTCTCTTTCACCTCAACACTAAGAAATAACTTTGCCACCTCTAAAAACATCACACCACTATCCTTATAATCTAAGAGACAGGCTGCAAGATTAGCCAAATGGTGAATTTCCATCACCAAATCCCACTTTTCCTCATCCATATAAGATAATCTCCCCATGGACAACCTTTTAAGAGAATCAATAAGCATATTAGCTTTACCTGGATGGTAATGAAGACTCATATCTTAGTCTGCTATTAACTCAAGCCACCTCTGTTGCCTTAGATATAACTTCTTTTGAGTAAACAAATATTACAGGCTCTAATGATCAGAATAAATATCCAGATTAATCCTATTCAAATAATATCACCATATCTTCAATGTAAATGCCACAACTAATAATTCTAAATCATGAGTCAAATGATTCTTTTCATGAACCTTTAATTATCTAGAAGCATACGCAATAAAATTCTCATATCAAATGTACACACAGCCCAGTCCCACCTTGGATGTATCATAATAGACAACAAAATCATCAGTACCCTCAGGTAGAGTCAAGATAGGGCCGAAGTCAACTTATTCTTCAAATTCTCAAAGCTATCCTCACAAGCATTAGACCAAATGAACTTAAAATTCATCAGAGTCAATGTTGTCAATGGGGTTTCTATATAAGTGAAACTTTCCAAAAACCTTCTATAATAATTGGCTAAACCAAATATCTAAATATCAGTTGGAGTCGTGGATCTAGGTCACTTCTAAACCACCATAAAATTTTATGGATCCACCATGATCCCTTCACTAGAAACAACATGACCCGGATAAGTCATAACATTTAGCCAAAACTCATGCATTGAGAACTTCACATACAACTAATGATCTTTCAAGGTTAGTAGCATAAGGCGGAGGTGATTGACATGATCTTCCTAACTCTAATAATATACAAAAATATGAAAAATATACAAAATTACTAAAAAATCAAAGAATTTTATGAAATATCGGATTCATAATATCCATAAATGCAATTGGGGTATTAGTCAAACCAAAAGACATCACAAAAACTCAAAATGACTATACCAGGTTTTAAAAGTGGTCTTAGTAATATCCACATCCCTAATCTTCAACTGATGGTACCTAGATCAAAGATCAATATTAGAAAGGTACTTAGCACCCTAAATGTAATATCCCAAAGTTTTCTAACTAATTTTGTCCCAAGAATATCTAGTATTATCTTCTAAATTGAATCATGTTTATTCAATGGGGAAATTTTAAGATTTTCACTTTTTGTCATATGGGAAATTTAATAAGATTTCCATCGATATAAGATTCGCCAAAATCCGATAATCGGGTAAGAAGTTATGACTACCTCAAGTTCCCATCATAAAATAGTGCCATATTAGTCAGTGGTGTGGCGCGCCACAAGTGAAAATGGCATTTGTCAAATTCCAGTAAAGGTCTGTGATAGTGGTGCGTGGCGCCAAACTTCAAGGTTACAAACGAAGTGGTAACGCGACGGCTCTGCGTCGCGTTATTCCACTATTTCTCAATTGTTAAATTCGAGTGACTTGGCCTGATACCATCGCATCGCGCCAGGGGTCCAGTCGGAAAATTTTCACCAATTTAAAAGATGCGTCCAGTGTTAAAAATGTTAATTTTCCAGCCCTATTTAAGCCCATTAACACGTGATTTAGCCAATCTTCACCCAAAATATACTAGTTTCTCTCCATTTTCTCTCAAGAATAAGCAAGGGTTTTAATTAGGGATTCAATTTCAAGAAAGTCACTGAATTAATATTCACTAAACAAAGCACTAAGTTATGCGTTGTGTTTATTTATGGATTTCATTCTTCCATAAATCTCAAGAACCCTATTTCAAATTGCAAATCATGATATTTGTATTATGTGTTGACTATAACCATGTTTATCTTGTTATATGATTCCCAAGAAGAAATATTTAAGTGTTTTTCGTGAAACTACATTAGCAAGTGAGTGAAATCCATAAATTAATTTATTTATAATGTGTCAATTTGATGATTAAGCCTATGCCCTATGGGTGCATGGAAGGTGTTTGATAAAAAGCCTAGGAAGATAGAAATTATGCACTATAGACAAATTGTGATCCAAAATGACCTCCATGCTATTCTTATGTACTGAAATTAGTTTGTTGGATTGCTTATGAGTTAGGTTATGAAATTATGCTATGTATACATGCTATCTTATTCACATACCAAGCTATAATAATAAAAAGCCCATGAAATATTTCCAATTATAGTATTATTAATTGTTGATGATTGGTCATGCATTCAAGAATGTCATGCCTTGTCAGTTTCGTTCCATCGAGTCCTGGGGGTACTTGTATTCAAAAAATATAGTTATATGCCTAGACTCAGTGACATGTTTCATAATATCCTCCGTCAAGCTATGATCTATAGAACTCAGTCAGTTATATGACTCAAGAAATCTCAATAATTTAGTAATCTCAGTACTATTCCATCAGTCAGTAAAATTCAGTTAATTCAGTTCAGTAATTCATTTTTAGTGTCCATTAAGATGGGAGTAGGAGTTAGCACCGATTTAACCCAAGGATGGGAACTCACTTGTTATATGAGGGTGTGATTCTTAGAAGCAATCCTTGCATTCCAGAACTACGTAGCCAGCATAGGTTAAGATATCATAGCCTGCTATAAAAGGATAGATGAGGTGGCTTAACCTGTCATATGAGGGTTCCTACTATTCTCTCAAGTGTTACCTGTTATATGAGGGTTACTCATAGATTATCCTTACTGGTGGTGAGGTATTGACACCCTTCTAATTGGGGGTACAGATTGGACTCCAACTCAACCATAATGATATTAGGGGCATGTCGTTTAGATAACTACTTCCCAAAGTTTTAGTTATAGAATTCAGGACTATCAGATACAGTCATTCAGTCTCGGTATTAGAACTCAAATAGTTTTACAAAAATCAGTATTGTCAGATACATCCAACTTAGAATAGTAAAGAACTCAGCTAGTTCCATCAGATTTTCGACTGTCAGATATAATAACTCATGTTATCAATTATATCAGTCATCAAAACTTAGTTATCAGTCATGTTAGTTATCAGTAAACTCATGTTATCATGATCTCAGATATAGTTACAATAAAACAAAGAGTTAATAAAACTTACAAATTTTATTGAAAACCTTAAAACATCATTACAGTTGCTTTACAAGAGATTGGGCAAGAGAGAATTTCTAGTATATGGAAATTTTTGGATGCCTACTCTAATTAATTGCTTCGTCTTATATAGGAGAACGAACATAATCATATACATCTGGTGCATGCATGTGTAAGGCTAAGATTGTGCCGACAATATTAAGTGTTGCTTTTAGAAAAGTAGATGCTTTTTTATTAGTGCGTCTACTGAGTGTTTAACAACAAGTCTGTGCTTTTCTTTTTGAAAAGAAAGTTGTCTTTTTCTCAAATGGAAAGCAGTAGGGTCACCGATTCCAATCTAGAACAGTGAATTGCCCTTTCAAGAGATAATTCCGGTTCTTTGAACCTCTATCTCTCTGAAGGGTCATGTTCCTATTCTTAGTAGGAGTCTAGGTAGGCCTGTGCA
This sequence comes from Capsicum baccatum var. pendulum, assembly GCA_030864225.1. Taxonomy (NCBI): domain Eukaryota; kingdom Viridiplantae; phylum Streptophyta; class Magnoliopsida; order Solanales; family Solanaceae; genus Capsicum; species Capsicum baccatum. Next base: position 167,997,851 of record CM061557.1, on the reverse strand, counting down.
ATCCCTTTGGGATTCAACATATCACCATTATTGTCACTGCTTCCTGTAGAGGAGGCTTCTTCAAGAATTTGCAACACTTCTTCTTCATTGTCTTCTCGGCTTTCCATGTCTTGCAAAGCCTTTCTTAATCTTTCTTGAAGAACCTTCTTGCTTGGGGAGGTCCGGGGTGCTGAAGCAGATTTCCTTGGATCAGGAGATGGTTTAGTTGTAATGGGATTAGGAGTCCATCCTTTAACTTTTATCTCTTTGGAGAGGTATTTAATTCTTTCTATTTCTTCTTTGGCAAAGTTCTAGGAGATGATATAAGAAATCCATTTTTTAATAAAAAATTTGCACATTTGAATATGCTCTGGGAGAGTTGTGCATCCTTCTTTGGTGCAGAATTCTGGAAATCGAGAGAGGAATTGAGCTGGGATAATTTCTTTCATTCCTCAAAAATTCATCCACCATTCATTGAACCACCGAGGTATGACTGATTCTACCATGGCTGGGAAATATTTGACGAACCAAGTATGTCCTGGATGAACATATAAGAAATTGAACCAAGCTGACCTATAGTCGAACCAATTATAGGTCTGTGGCCTATGTGGCATGGATAGAACATTAGGGGTATGCAAATGATCAGCATACCAGTTAAAGGGGGTTAATACCCTCTTGATAGTGAATCGATAATAGTCAATACGATCTGGATTCCGTTCATTCATTGTATGTTTGAGTTCAATGAAGTCGGTATCCACTAATATAGCTTCGTAATATCTTCTAGTTTTAAGTGGATTTTCTGTATCCACAAAATTCGTGTCATTATAAACTGGTTTTATGAGGTGCTCTAAAGGATATCCTTCATATTCCTTATCTAGAGCCATTATTGGCATCACCTGGGTGGTGACAAATTTAAATTCTTCCTTTACTGGAGAAGGCGGTACTGATTTGGCCATTGTGGGATCTACGACTTGAGCGAAGGTCTCTGGGGCCTTCATGTCATAACTTTGTTTGGTTTGTACCGATGAGCTGGATGATTGTCCTTTTTCCAAGTGCAGGTGAGTCTTCAAATATACCAATTTTTTGGGCATTGGTGGAGAGAGTTTTGGAAATTCCGTCAGAGCAGAATATCTATTTTGGAGTGGCGACTGTATTTCCGCCTTGAGTGTAGGCCTCTGAGGGACTGTTGGTCGCAATGGATTTGCCAATGCTGAGGGAGGATCAAATGGTCGAACCATTCTGGATTGTTCCTGCTTGGTGCTTATGGGGACTTTCCCCAGATTTGTTGGTCACATGGCCTTGTAAAAATTCTCTTGTTAGAAAATCGGGGAGGGAGTTATTTTCTCCTTTGATAAAATCAATTTGGAAATCAAAGCTAGATAGGAGAGCTTGCCATCTAGCAAATATCTGTTTTGAAACTAAATTTTTTTCATCTTTTTGCAAGATTTCTTTGGCTGACTTGCAGTCAACTCGTAATAAAAATTGTTTGTTTTCAAGATCATCTTGAAACTTTGTGATACATAGCACTATAGATAAAACTTCCTTTTTCACAGTGCTATAATTCTTTTGAGCTGGGTTCGAAACCCCAGAAGTAAATCGAACAAGTTGTTTAGGGGAATTGGTGTCGACCCTTTATTTCAGGATACCTCTATACCCTATATCTGAAGTATCAGTTTCTACAATCATAAAAGCTTTAGGGTTTGGAATACCTAGACAGGGAAGAGTTTGTACTAAAGACTTAATTCTTATGACTGCATTGGTTTGGTCAGAACTCCACGGGACTGGATTTTTCTTAAGACATTTATACAAAGGTTCACAGACCTGTCTGATATGTGGAATGAAATCTGCAACATAATTAAGGCTTCCTAAAAACCTTTGAAGTTGGGTTTTATCCATGATTTGATCAGGAAATTTGGAAGAGAACTCAATTGCTCTACAAATAGGCTTATAACTACCTTGGTGCAGATCATGACCTAAAAATCGAATAGAAGTTTGGAACAACTTCATTTTCTTGGCGCTAACGACCAAACCATTTAGGATAACAATTTTAAAGAAAGTATTAAGGTGCTTGAAATGAGAATCAATGTTTTCAGAAAAGATTAGCACATCATCAATATAAACAATTGACATGTAAGAATAAGGATTGAAAATATTATTCATAATATTCTGAAATTCGGAGGGAGCATTCTTAAGCCCGAATGGTAAGACATTCCATTCGTAGTGTCCAAAAGGGACGTTGAAGACAGTCTTATATTTATCTTTATCAGCAATTTGGATTTGCCAGAAACCCGACTTCATATCAAACTTGCTGTAAAGATTGGCTTTAAAAGTCCTTTTGAGGAGATCCCTTTTGTTGGGAATCGGATGTCTAATCTATTTTAAAACAGCATTCAAAGGCTTGTAGTTTATAACAAGCAGGGGAGTTCTACGTTCCTTTTCTGCACTGTTATTTACATAAAATGCAGAGCAACTCCATGGAGAATTGGAGGGTCTAATGATCCCATTTGTGAGAAGATGGTTAATTTCCTTTTTGCAAATTTCCATCATTTCTTGATTCATTTGGATAGGTCTGGCCTTAGTAGGAATGGAGTGTTCCTCAAAGCCAGAGATATAAGGAAGTTCGACTAAATGCTTTTTGCGTTCCCAGAAAGCATTAGGGAACTCGGAGCAGATTTCTTCTTCAAACTTCTTTTGGAGAATGGAAATTTTGTTAACCATCTCTGGGGTTTTTAAAGTGTGCTCAATATGTTTCAGCTGAATATCTTTTTTAAGAAAATAGATATGAGAGGAAAGTCGGTTAATTTTAAAAATAGTTTCCTCTTTAATTTTGCGTCCTTCTTCTTGAGATAGATGGCGCAATAATGGGAAGAATAATTTGTTACCTAGAAGGGTGGTACGAATACCATTGTAATTACTCCAGAAAGGTTGAATTTGGTTAACGAAGGGTATTCCCAAAATAATATCTTCTGTGATATACTCGGTGATGACAAAGTCGTTAACAAGGCATATACCATTGTTGCAGACATGAGCTTTAGGAAGTTGATAATGAATTTTCATTTTCTTGCCGGTGGCCGAATAGAGTCTAGAGGTACTTTTTTCTAGATACCGAGTCGGGATAAGGACTTTGACAATACAGTTACTGTCTGCGCCTGTGTCAAAAACGGTGACTCTATTTAAAACAAACTCTTTGTCGATGACTATTTTAACGACAATGTATTCGCTGTAAGCCTTAATAGTTGCTACAGCTTTGCTGGAAGTAGAAGGAGTGTCCTCGCTAGGGAAAGTACTAGATTCTTGGAGATGATCATTCGGGATAATCGATAGGTCTGGAGAGGATTCTGGTAACCGGGACTGCTCAGGAGAAGCATCTTTTAGGACTTCATCTGTAAGAATGTTAAGTTCTACATAGTCAAGTCTGCTCTTAAGGTTTCTAACTTCGTTTTTGAGAGAAGAAATTTCTCCTTTGAGGTCAGAAATGGTAGGCTCCGTAGGTGTGCTAAATTTAGCCATAACCTGTTTCATGCTAAAAGGCTGAATAATAGATTTAGGGGGGCTTTCTTCATGAGAAAGCATAAGTTTCTTGAGCTCATGGAGATACCTGCTCCATTGCTCATCATTAGGAATATGTTCGATTATGTCAAACAGGATTTCTCTGGGATTTCCTGAGATAACATTAATCATTTTGTTTGAGCAAGTACAGAAAGTACCTTTACAGGCATATTCTTGCCCTGACTGGGATTGATCAGACTCATAAGCGGCATTGATAAATTCTTCATCGCTAAAGTCTTCGCTTGAAGAAGAGTATGAGTCTGAAGCTTCGAAAGAATCTTCCATAATGGAGAATAATTTTTCTTTAGCTTCGTTAGGTAGATCAAGTTGGTTGATCTTCTTTTTCTTGCTGGATTTGCAATCTTTAGCTCTATGGCCAGTTTTGCCACAAGCCCAACAAGTATCTTTAGTTTTGGAAGCTTTGGAAGATTTCCAATTAGTCATTCTACTAGGTTTATAAGACTCTTTTTTAGAAGTCCGTTTGCTAGGAGAAGTCTTTTTGCTAGACCTAAAAGATTTCTTCTTATGCTTTTTGCGAGAAGATAAATCGGTAAACCCATAATCTTGACCAAAGGTTCCTAGATCATATTTGGAGGTATTATATTGTTTAAGCTCTTTTTTCAACCTAAGATCAGTACAAAGATCTATACCTACGATAGTAATGAAACTTATTAAGTCTCCATAGGTGAGTATTCCATAAGGGATTTGTCCCTCAAATCTATCCTTAATTTTGGTTCTAACATATCGGCGAACGGAGGAGGAAGACCACTAATGAACCTTTCTTTCCAGAAGTCATTGTTGCAGTCTGGTCTGATCATAACTTTTACAAGAAAGGTGTCTTTATACCACCTAAAGTCTGTTAGGTCCTAGCAGCGAAGATTGTTAAGAATCACTAAGCTCCTATCTTGGAAAAGCTTAGGTTCTTCTATGAAATGTCTTGCTATGTGGTAGAGGAGGGTGGCGCAAGCATCTTCTTTTGCAACTTTCTCAAGAATTTCTTGGCCATTTTCCACCTAGACAGTAGTCTCAATGGACGTAGCATCATAGATGAGGTTCCTTACCTCATCGGTGATGTAGTTATCCCACCAATGTTTCATCATACCAGTAAAACCTGATACAATCATGGTGGCAGCTCTTTTGTCAGAAGCTCCCTTGATCTTATAGGCTGTAATTGATACGGCCATCTCATGGAGTTTATTGTAAATCTGGTTTTCAGCCAGACCGTCAATATTTCATTCCGTTATACCTCTGCCATCATGATTGAATGTAGAGAGGTAGGGATTTTCTTCGAATTGGACATCCGGAGGGGAGGTTTTTTTGTAATAGATTTTTCTAGTTGAAAAACTTTCATTGGTGAGTTTAGAAAGAGAGTTCTTCTGAGCACTGGACTCTCCTTGTTGAGCTCCTTGCTGAGCGACTTTAAACCTCGAAAGTTTGGTGTTGATTTTTTCTAAGATTTGTTCCGAGAGTATTAAAGTCTTCATTGAGCTCCGGGAATTTCTATTTTTGAAATTCGGGTATCTTAAAGATAGGGTTAGAGATGGGTTTAGAGATTGCAGAGCTCTTAATTGGTTGGGAAGATTCAAAAGGAAGGGTCGAACCCTTGGTTTCTCCTATTTGTTGGGAGATGGTGTGGAGAACTTGATTAGTATAATTATTTTGGTCAATTATTCTATCAAGGTCTCTATTTGTAGGGGCCATAGTAGGTCTATCATGCTTCTTCTTGAAAGGAGAAGCACTGAGTACTTCGTTATGATAAGGAATTTTTATCCCTTCTAGAGGAGGAGTCACTGATTCTATTACTTGGTGATTCTGCGTATAACATTTGGTAATGATAACGTTAAGGGATTCATTCTGGTTTCCCATTCTACCAGTACATTTGAATCATTTGAAGAATTCAATGTCACATCGAAGTCTTTTTATGTCAGCTATCCATAGCCGTCCAAACTCCTTTTGTTGTTCTTTTGAATAGGTACTGGTGTACCATTTCCATTTAATAGCGTCCTTAGGGAGATACCATAGGACCTTTAAGGCTTGGAGGTCAGGAATGTATTCCTCCTCCGATTTGATGACTAGAAGGCTAGGGTCAGTCCTAATCTTTTGATGTGATGTGGATGGGGGAGGTTCCATATCCGAGGCTGTAGGACTGCCGGGTGCATAAAGATTTTCGGGTTCAGTAACCCTAGTGTGTTGTTGATAATAAACTTTTGGGACAGGACCAGAGAAGTCAACTCCTCGAATCTTTCCCTTGTCATTATCGTTTTTATCACTTTCTTCTGGGGGTTTGGAAGTGGAAGCACGGGTGGAGACTGACCGGCGGAACGAAGAATGCCGAGAGGAGTCAATTCAAGGGAATTTTAAATCAATAGATCCATCTGGGTGTTGGATAACCCGTTTGATCTGAGATTTTTCCGAATAAGTACGGATAGGTTGGGTAATAGCATCAAAATGCCATTCGTTGCCGTGAAGAATATCATCCCAGACAAGAGCCTTAGGAACAAAGATTGTGCTGCGGTCTTTGTTTGCTTCCATTAGGGTGGTGACCCCTTTAGGGCTCGTGAATCTAGCTTTAGGAGCTAGAGTGGTTCCCATAAGGCGATAATATGCACGATATATGATCGCTATTTCTCTGGTGTTTTCCTTACTATTCATGTTTTTTGTCTTAACAGTAAGAGTTAACACATCCATGATGTTAGGATCATTGATATCAAACTCTATCCTATAGCTTAAATCACTAAATAAACATTACTTAATAATATTTTAGCAAGTCTTTATGGCTCTTTCTCCTCTTCACTATGAAGAGTTATTAAATTAGGGTTTCTTCCAAAAGTTTAACTTTGAAGGCTCCTCACTCAAACTTTTCTTCTATATATATAAGTTTAGGTATGCCGAGTTTGAAGAAGGTTTTTTTTCACCCTTGTGTCCTAAAAATTTGATTTTCATAAATGATTTTATGTATTTACTAAATATGGTTTATACCCATCTTAGATGATTTTGAAATTGCGATTCTCCCTTATGAATTTGATTGACTTTAGTACAATTATTCATGGTTTACTCATTTTTTCCTTGTATGGAAAATTTTATTAATACGAATTATGGTAAATTTAATATATCATGAGCACACATATATTCTTGTATGGTTTACATGTAATTTAGACTTACAATTTTAGAATTAATACGAAAGTCACATATTTGCTTATGAAGATGAAATAGAATCAGAAAAATGACTTGTTTAAGACTTTTAAACCTATATTCTCATATTATGGTAAATTTAATATATCATGCGCACACATATGTCTTTGGAGTAGTATTTATCATTTAGTAAATGGGAGTTTACAGCACCCAAATTTCAAAACTATGTGCCAATTTATGTTAAAGAGGTCATTGTTAGTTGAGACTTTCTCCCTTTTGAGAAAGGCCTCGTTAGTTGATAGCATCTTCCATCTCATGAGTTAATTCAAGCCAATTATTTTAGTTAATGATTATAAGTTACTGAACACCCTCATAATAAGGGTTAAAAGTTGGGTTCTACGATTCTTAAATAAGGTAGGTAGATTGTAAGAATCTACTTTAGAAATATTAATTTAAAAAAATGGTATAACGAGTAACTAAATTTACTAGATTTTTCTTACTACTTATTCTTTAAGATATACTAGCTTTCAATTTTATTCAAGAACACAGTGAGTCTATATAAACTTGGAATGAATGTTTTATTACACAATATACAGTAGTTTTACTTATTGCATACTCCCCCATTTACTTAGTACATTACATAAGTATTCTCCTCATATACATTTGTTTGGTTACATAGTTTTGTAATATAGGTATCAGTCTACCTCACTTAATTATGGCTAGAGATATCACTGCTTCTAACCAGTGGGTGATGGGTTTTCCTTACTCTAGGACTCAAGTCATTTTTTAGATTTAGTATTTTATTTTATTATTAATTATTAATTCGGGATATTTTGGGGTCATGATACGACTATGTATTGTTATTAATAGAAAAGGCATCATAGGCAGTAATTAGAGTTGGTGTATTTAGTTCCATATTTCTTTTTGTATACTCTATTATTACTAATATTCTTAAATTGTGTTTTATTGAACAAGTTTAACTAATGATCTTTCTTCCACTTGGTATTAATAGCTCCATGTAGTTTTACTTAGTTACTCAAGAATTATGTAGTTCTATGTGTTAGCTTGGGATCACTTATAGTTCTAATAATAATGTTATGTCTTGTCGTTATCTCGGGACATTATAAACTTGGTATGAGAGAAAAATGTTCAATCGTCGTAGGATATTTTAATAATCGTGTTTAGAAGGTCTTATTTATAGTTGTGTTTTGGAATATACTCATATCAAATAGCTACAGGGCATTTAGAAAATGTTTCCCTTCTTTTGTACACTAGATCATGCATTATATGTCCATTCATGTGTCATTCCAATTTCTTCCACCATGTCTCATCCTTGAGATAAGTAGTAAATCTTAATTCCTACTGATATGGTGCTCTCAAATTTAACTATCAAAAACTTCAAAAAATAAATAATGGGTTTGAGAGGAGCCCATTTATGTGTCGTAAGTATATTAATTTGAAATATTATGTCCTTATCCATATGAATCATACGGTTAAGACTGAATATGATATATATTCATATTTTTCTTTCTCTCTTAATTACATATAGCACCTATGAGAGGAGAGAGTAAGTACCTAGATTATTAAGTGTTGTTTAATTATGAGAGAAAGTGTAACTTAGGGTGTTGTGATTCATAAGTGTTAAAATGATCTCTGAGTTGAGAGTATGTATTTAGAAGTGTAGTGGCAAGAAAGTTAGGGATAACGATCAGTTAAAAGTATATAGATTGATCTTTGTATGATATTATATGTCTTTTGGTGTTAACTAATATGTATTGAGTGTGGTGTAGATTTCATGGTGGAAGGTATAAAAAAAGTTATTAGCTATGGTAAATTGGAGTATGTTTGAACTAGGAAATTAGTTCATGATGTTATTATGTTTTTTTAGGAAATTATTGGTCATTAATAGAATTATTAGGTGGTTAAGGATTGATAATTATTAGAGCTATTAATAAATGTTTGACATATGGATAGGTAAGAAGCAGTGATGTGTGAAATAAGTGTATGATAATGGACTAGAATTAGATACACCATTAAATGAGGATCTTTTATTCTTATCATATAGTTCTAGTTGACTAGTGTTCCTTGATGGTTTCTTAAAGATACCAAGCAAGAATAGTATATAATATTGTGTCATCAATAATGTATAGCATTGGAGACTAAGTTTAAATTGTGGTTGATCATCAAGGTGAAAATAATGATTACTTGTGATAGTGATGCTAGTTATATGAAAGTGAAATAGTAGGCTTGAAATAATACATGTAAGAATTTAAGTTCATTCATTCACCATTATGTACAATGGTGTTGGTATGATACAGAGGTTTAATTAAGATAATAGATAACTTAATAATTTTCTAGGATTAATAGGTGTGGTGTGTGCTTACATAGCACCTTTGAATTGCCATATTTAAAGACATCTAGTTATATATTGTATGGTTCTCTTAATAGCTGCATTAAGGAGTTATAGATAGATGATGTTGAGTCTTTTTCTATTGTTTCAAATCTTATGGTTTTGGGGAAGAATATGAACTTTGAGGTGTTATATTAGTAAGCTTAGAAGAAAAGGGCATATTTGTTGTTTAGAAAGGTAGGTATGTTTTCCAAGAAAAGTGTAAGTATATGATGATGGTTATTAAAGCAAGAGAAAGTTATGTGTCATATATATGAATTAAATGTGCACAAATGAAGTTTGTATTTTTCAAAAATACATTATTTTTGTGAGTTGAGCATTTATTTATAGAGGATTAGAGTAATGAATTATGGCTCAGTATTAAGGATATGGAATAGGCCCATTGGTTTGTAATGTTGGATTTGATCTAAGGGGGATTAGATACAGTGAAGAACAAAAATAAATCTTGTAAATTAGTTTGTAATGCATCTCAATAAAAGTTATGATGAGATACTGATACATTCTTACTCTAGCGTATTCCTTCGATTTCACTCATTATGGTGCCTTATTTATTTCTTGTGTGATAATTGCACACCTAAGACTAATTCATATGCACTTCATACGTATTCATGTTCATTCTCCTCTCCTAGAAAAAAAGTAATATATTCACTTTGTGATCCTATACACCCCCTATGAATCTATGAATTCTCTTCCTATGTTACGTAACATATGATAAATATTAATACATATTTCATAGAATGATAAATTTTCTGAACTCATGATACACCCTTAATGACTAGTAAAATCACTGTATGCCTTGAATGTCCTCAATTGAGGTCATTTTATCGAATCCATTCCCATATACTATATTCTTAAGGACACAATGAATTGTCGAAGTTATGAATAGTAAAATCACTGTATGCCTTGAATGTTCTATCATTTCACTAACCCTCCATATGTTAAGATAGTAGTGAGAAAAATGAATGAACATTTGTTTAGATAGGAAAGAATAAATGTTATTTATTAGGGAAAAATTGTGTGTGCTTATTTTATCAAATGTTTGTAGATTAAAGGATGATCAAGGCAGAGCTTTGGTATATGTAATTGTTAGTTGAATATTTTGGTGTGCCTTGTTAGAGATAATTCATTAAATTGTTATTGAAAGACATGATAGGGAATATGAAAAAAATCCTTGATCAGTTAGTTTCCTAGAAGTTCATATATGGTTATAATGATTAGGTTTTATTTTCATGTTGGTATAGAAGTGGATGAATGCATTGCGCACCAGGAAATTCATTATTAGAGCTCAGAGTTAGTGTCGATGTGGTTAGAAGTATTATACTTGAGATAAGGGCTCTGAAAAGACATAGGATATTGAATATCGTACACTATATTAGTATTATTATGTTATGTATAGTAACTTGTAACTCTAAGTTAGGATGGAATATGGTGAGAGTGTGTATTTAAACTCAGTCTTTAGCAAACGAAATCAAATGTACCCACCTGAGGATTATCTATTGAAATTAAAAAGGGGGGAATTGAAATTTTTTTGTGAGTCGACTACTGATGCCTCTCTATTGACTCGCCTATAGATCATCGCACTTCACAAAACAAATTAGATTTTAAATGATTAAGAAAATAAATAACAAAATGTAAACTAATAACATGGAGATTTGGCCTATTTCAGAACACCAATGTCATGCCTTATTCCAGTCACGTTGGATTTCAAATTTTACTTTGATCGTTCAATGTTGGGTTCGAGTACAATGATAGGAAACAAGTTTTGAAGACTTATTTTGTTCTTCAGATTTTATGACACGGCTTAAGTTGATGTTAAAAAATTGACTCTATCCTACTCTTTCTACAATAATTCTAAACTAAGAGTTACAAAGCCATATGAGACTAAGATTAAGAAACTTTGAATTTTCTCCTTGAAGTTGTGTGACCCGTGTACATCTTTAGTCTTCTTCTTTTAGAGTCTTTTGCTTCCATTCTTTATGAGAAAACCCATAATATTTCATCTTAATCAAGGATTTGAATTTATTCCTTGATTAAGGGATGACACCATAATCTATGTCCAATAAGGTATGTCCATACGTGGTGGAGTTTCCATAATTATATATGTCCATATTAGATATGTCCATATATCGGTTGTGGCCTTTCTTGTTTTATATTTTGATTTGGTCTACCGTGATTCTAGGATTGTGATCCTTCTTCCATTTCAAAGATATTTTATTGATTTACTAGCCATAATGTTTAGATTTCATGATCCTCTATATCTTCGGGAGCTATACATTTCAAACTCAAATATCCTCTATCTTCTATTACTTGATCGGGATTGATTGTTTTTTTGTTATTTTTTGGCTAAGATTCTTATTTTATTTGTTCTGATTTTATTGATTTACTTGGATATTGTATACTGTGAATTGATTTTCTTCCAATCCTATTGTCGTCCCAAACATTAGCATTCCCAATATCCTACAAAGATACACTTGTTAGTTTATCATTATTCAAATGTAGACTTAGGAGGCTAACAATCTCCCCTTCTTTGATAATGACAAGCAAGAGTAAACATTAGTTGATGGTTGTATTCCTTTTCTTTCATCTTGCTCCTCCCAGCTTATGGGCAACTCTAACTTGTCTTCTTTCTGCCCCTTTAACATAATCCAAAAGAAATAACAAGCAGGCAACATGCGGATAAAGAAATCCACACATAGAGATACGTATAGACAAAGTAATGATGACTTCTCTTTCATAAGAGGTGTACAAAACATATGCAAATAAATTTTTGTTCAACAAAAGTCATAGAAAATTACTGTCCAAAAAATCTAAAAAATCATTAATGCTTAGAATACCAAGCCTTTTTCTAATGGAACAAAATCTTTCTTCTAGCAGGTGTTTTGTAAAAATATCTGCTAGTTGATTTTCAGAGTCAACAAATTTTAGAGTAAAAGCACCATTTTTCATATGATCTAGAATAAAATTATGCTTAATATTATTCTGTTTATCCCTAGAATAATGTACAATATAATTACACAAGCTAATAGCACTAGTGTTATCATACATAAAAGGAATAAATTAAAAGGGTAACTCAAAAGTCAAGAAGCTGATACATAATCCATACGATTTGAGTACCACACCTTCCGATAGCTATGTACTCATCTTTGGTGATTTAAAGAGAAACATATGTTTGATTCTTGCTATGCCATGAGATAAGGGCATCATAAAAAATTTGACATGTTCCACTAGTGCTCTTTCTATAATTTTTATTTCTAGAAAAATCAACATATGAATAACCAATTAAATTAAAATGTGATGAGCATGGATACCATAGTAAAAGTTCTTTATTTCCCATTATATATCGAATGACTCATTTGATGCCAGTGAGATGCGATTTCTTGGGAGTCGATTGGAACCTGACATATTTACACATACTGAATATAATGTTTGGTTGACTTGTAGTCAGGTAAAGTAGTGACCCGATCATCCCCCTGTACATCTTTTCATCAATGTCTTTTCTGGATAAGTCTGAATCAATGCTCATGGATGGGCTCATTGTTGTTCTATAGGCCTTTTCTTTTTCTATACCAAACTTTTTGATGAGTTCTTTCGCGTACTTAGATTGATTGATGAATGTGCTTCTGGGAGTTTGTTTATATTGTAATACAAGAAGGAATATGTGCTCACCCATAAGACTCATTTTGAAATCTTGTTCCATAAAATAAGTTGAATTCTTGCACATAAAGATGTTAGAATTACCAAAAATGATATCATCAATGTAAATTTGCACAATGACAAGATTTGAATCAAGATTTTGTATGAACAGATTTGTATCAATTTACCCTTTGAAAAATTTTATTTAGTAAAAAGGTACTCAATCTCTCATTCTATGATTTTGGTGCTTATTTGAGGTCGTAGAGTTCTTTTGATAATTCAAAAATATGATTCGGATATGATGGATCATCAAATACGGGAGGTTGTTTTAAAAAAATTTCCTCATGAATAAATCCATTTAAGAAAGCCCTTTTTACTCCTATTTGATATGACATAAAACATATGACTATGGAAGAAGCTAATAAAATTTATATTGACTCTAACCTTGCCACTGGGGCAAAGGTCTCATCATAATAAATACCTTTCTGCTGGGAGTATCCTTGAACTACAAGTCTGGATTTATTTCTAATAACTTTACCTTCTTTATATTATTTATTTTTGTAGACCCATATGGCTAAAAATACTAAGCAGTTTCTAGATCTTTTAACTAGAGTCCAGACATATTTTTTTTTAAACTGATCCTATTCTTCCAGCATAGATTCAACCAATGGATCATATTTGAGGGCCTTATCAGTTTTCCAAGGTTTAATTTAAGAGACAACGGAAATAGGTACTTGTCTTTTTAATGATATTCTTATTTGCACTCTATCTTTTGGATGTTCGATGATGAGTTTGTTTGGATGACAAGAATCGTGCTTCCATTTCTTTTGAGCACTTGGCTTTACTATTTCTGCTTTAGCAGTCGATACTTGGGAGGGAGTAGTTGACTTATCTTGTGATGGCTGAGGGATGGCGCTGTTACTTTTCTGATATTGTAGTTTATCCACCTGTTATTCATCACCACTTAAACTCATGGAGAAATGAATAGATTCATCATATATAATATGCATGGATTCCTCAACACACAAAGTTCTTTATTAAAGACTTGTAGGCACAACTGGTGGAAGAGTACCTAAGAAAAATACCTTCATAACTTTGTGGACCAAATTTTCCCAAGCTATTCTTACCATTGTTGTGAATAAAATATTAGCAATAAAAAGGATGGAAATAACTGATAATGGGCTTCTTTTCACTCTAGAGTTCATAGGGTGTGTTCTTAAGGGTACGTCGGATTAGAAACCTATTGATTATGCGACAAGTGGTGCTTACTGCTTCTGGCCAAAAGTGATCTAGAAGATTATGTTCTAACAACATTGTCCAAGCAATTTCCTAGAGAGACCAATTCTTTAGCTCAACTACACCATTTTGGTAAGGGACCGAGGTGAAAAGAAGTTCTGAGAATATCCATTCTGAGAAAAATACTTGTCAAATGCCTTATTTTCAAATTATTTTGCATGATCATTGTGAACATAAGTGATAAGGTGTCCAACTTCTCTCTATACCATTCTATAGAAAATTTCAAAATTTGTGAAAGCTTCATGTTTATGAGCAAGTAATATTACCCAAGTAAAACATGAATAATCATCAACTATGACAAAACATTTCACCTTCAATCGATGCTTGCAGTTTTAGTGGGACAAATAGATTCATATGGATTTCTTGAAGGGGTTTGGTAGAAGATACAATGTCTTTGGGTTTGAATGAAGTTTGAGCCTACATACCCAATTGGTTGGCATCACAAATGTGATCCTTTTCAAATTTGATCCTTGGTAGACCTCTAACCAATTCAAGTCTACCCAACTTCTCAGTAAGATGTATACTAGCATGCCCGATCTTTCTGTGCCACAACAAAGTATCATTGGCTTGCATAGTGAGGAAAGTTAAGGTAGTAAAATTGGGATTATTTAAAACCTAAATATTTTCATTGCGTTAACTGATGACAGAGATGTCTCTTTTGTCGTATTTGATTGAGAGTGTCTATCCTAGTCATTGATGACATTTTCATTTTCCATCTACTGGTTGAAGACTTATCAATGGAACTCATCAAACCCAACCTGTAAACATAAAATATGACCATGGATTGACAACATGAGTTGATGATCCATCAATGGGTGGAAGGGCTATTAACCAAGTTGTCAGATGGGAAATCTCTACAATTTGTTTTAGTTGTCTTAGGGGTAGTTTTGTCCTTTATTTAACTCAAATTCTTCCCCCACAACATGTATCGCCCAATAAACATTATTTACTAAGCATTTAGAAAGCTTATATCACTACATACCTCTACATTCTCAAGAAAAATAAAATTAGGGTTTCTTCTAAAAGTTCAACATTCGAGGCTCCAAACTCAATTTTTTCTTCAAGTTATCTAATAAGTTCAGGTATAAGGGGCTTGAACAAACGTTTCATTTTCATCCTTCTGACTAAAACTTTTTTTTTTATAAATGAATTTATGTATTTGAAGAATAGGGTTTCTACCTACTTTAAATGATTTTGAATCTATGATCCTCCCTTATGAAATTCATTACCTCTAGTACAAAATTTAATATTTTAATGATGTTTTACTTATATAGTTGATATCATTAATTGAATTATATTATTTTTGTACCATAAAATACCATGAGTTGTAAGATATACAAAGTTTTAGCATGATTCACTTAGTTTACGAGTATTCAGACTTACAATTTCAAATTTAAAACAAAAATCACATGATTCCTTTTGAACATGAATTAGAAACTGAAGCATGATTGGTGTTTATACTTATAAACATATATTCTCAATTTAGGGTGGATTTCATATATTATGAGCACTAATATGGTTATGGTTGTAATATTTAGTACTGAGCAAATGCATGTTTAGTGTACCTAAATTCCCTAATTATGTGACCTCATAGGTTAAAGTCATTCTTGTTAGTTGAGAGTGTCTCCCTTTGAAAGAAGTGCTCTCAGTTATGAGTGTATTCCTTCTCATGAGTGAATTCACACTTATCATGGTTCTATCCTGGAAAGGTATTGAACTCCCTCCTAATAAGCTTTGCAAGTTATGCTTCATATTGCTCTAATAAGGTATTTTAGTTGTAATAACCTCCCATAGAAATATTGATTTTCAGAAACAAAGTGTAATAACTCACGAACTTTACTATATTTGGTTTAATAATGCTTTATGATAATTCTACTTTAAGTTTTGTTCGTAAAAATGGTGAGTTTTTATAAACAAGGCATACTTATTTTACATTACAATATGTACCAGTTTTAATTATTGCATGCAACCAAAAATACTTAGTACATTTCATAAGAACTGACCACATATATATCTGTGTGTCTACATTGTTTCATAATATAGATACCGGTTCTAGCTCACAAAGTCATCGCTTGAAAGATCACACTTTCTAGCCAGCAAGTGATGGGTTATCTTTTCTCAAGGAGTCAAATTAGTTTGTAGCATTAGTATTTCATTTTATTTGAATTTATTGATTAGGATTAGTTGGGGGTCCTGATCTGCCCACCTTTAGTTAGTATTAGTAGAGGCTTCATATACAGCTAGACAGAGTTGAATTTTTAGTTGAAATTTTTTTTTGCATAATCCACTGTTGTGTATGTTTTGAAATAATGTTGAATTGAACAAGTTAAGCAAATAATCTAGCTTTCCCTTGTCATTTTGTATTTTTATTTATTTTATTTATTTGCACATGAATTGTGCTAGTACGAAAGATTAGCTTGGGCTCTCATATGGTTTTAAGCACCATGTTACATTAGAGAGGTAGTCTTGGGGATTTTCACTTTCTAATATCAATAATTTTCTCTTGTGATAATAAATCATTCTTTATGATTCTCATTTTTTTTATAAAACTAGATTGGTTTAAAAAGGTTAACATTGGTTGTAGACCATCTAATCTATCATGAAAACTTCTAGAAATAACTTTATTTATGAAATTGCTCAAATTGATAGATCTTATGTTTGTTATATAGTTATTTCAATGATTTTCTATTTGGTTAAAGTCCCTTTGACTAATGATAATGTGAATATGGTTAAAGTCCTTGTCTATTGAGAATGTTTGAACCTATAAGCGTGGAATATCAGAGTGCTCCACTCCATTTATGATGAATGAGTTCCTTTGATTGGCATGTGATATACCTATATGTATGGACAATTGGATGAATGTGTTTGGACAAGATATATTGACTTGTTGTTAAAAGATAATGTTTTTTCATACCTATTCCTTGAGTGACATTCTAGCACTCTAACCGCTAACTATCTCTGGATGCTATGTCCCCAGGCGACATAGGGGCCGAAGTGTTTTCTTCTCATTCTTTGCAGTGATTAGGAGATCGAGTCATTTTGTACATTGACTTTGTTGTAATAAGCTTCCTTACTTTGAAAGACATTCATTCTTGGTCTCTTATATTTAGACTTAGTTTATTTATACTTGGTTTTACTATTGTCGAAGGATTATCCCGACATATATATTTCTAGACATTTGTATTTATAGAGGTATTATAGATGACTGTGGACTTGGATATATTAGAAGTATATTTTCATTAATTAAATATTTAAGCATGCTTTAAGTTATAATTATTAGTATGGTTTCAAAAATCTTTATGTATGGTCAAAATTTATCCAATCTTTGTGGATATGTGAGACAATTAGGTTTGGTTAACAGGGCGATTTATGGTCCAAGTTGGGCTTGAGATGTCCATATGAGACGGCCCAATTTTGGGTCATGTAAAGTTGGTATAAGAGCCTAGGTTCACTGTCAGTTGAGTGTCCATAATGTCGTGTCAAATAAAGTCTCTTTTATGGGTGTGAAGGGCACCACACTTATAAAAGAGGGGATATGAGACATTTAGGAATGTTTCCCTTCAGTGTATTTCAATCTCAAGCTATAGAGTCTAAGGTCTAGGATTCCTCTGATTTATTATTGCATATTTTTAGATCATGCTTCGAAGGATATTTGAGACTCATGTAAATCCTTTTGAGTTCCCTCTGGATGGAGTTCATCCAACTTTTAGAGTCCGAAATATGGCTAGAGCTACAAAATCCTACCATCTTCATGGGGTTCCACCTGTCTCCACCAACTATAATTATGAGAGTGGTCCTCTTATTCTGTCACCTCAAGGGGATTCTACTAAAGTTGAGTTTTGCCACTTTATCAACCTCTAGACGTAATTGGAAACTTCTTAATAGGGTGCGGTACTTTGTCTACTATTTCTTCTAAGGCCACAAGAAATTGTTGATTTTTAAGGTTGAGCTATATTTATGGGTACAAAGGTTGAGGAAGATACTCAAGATTTCATAGATGAAATAGAGTAGATGTTCTGAATCATGCATGCTTCAGAGATTGAGGTCATTGAGTTTTCTTCCTACCAGTTGAAGGATGTAGTATACTAATGTTGTGAAGGGTGGGAGTTGTCTATAGGTGTTGATGTTAGTTCAGCTATGTGGGAGGATTTCTCTTAGGCTTTATTAGACTGCTTCTTTCCTCAAGAGTTAAGGGAAATAAGGGCGAAATAGTTTGTGAACTTAAAGGTAGAAAGGATGTATATTCAAGAGTATTCCTTGAAATTCTATTAATTGTCGAGGTATGCATCCGGGATGGTTTCTAACATAAAGGATAAGATGCATAAGTTTTTCTCTAAACTATCCCATGATTTAGTCCTTGAGAGAAAGGAGACTTTGTTGATTTAAAATATTGATATCTCTATCATGATCATGTATATCCAATAAGTTAAAAAGAGAAAAAAACAAGTTGAGTTTAGTGAAAGGAAATGGAAAAAGTATAGGTCTTTTAGGCATAGTGGTAGAGATGGGATTAGTGGCCACAAAAGAAGTGAGGGAGTTCAGGTTTATTCTTTTCGGCTACTGCCCACTCTCCTTACCTAAAGTTGTCAGGTGATCGCCCATCTCAGTTTAGTGGTCGGTTCCGAGAACAGGGTGCCTACTTCAAGGCTATTAGTGCTCATTCTACTCCATCCTTCCCTCCTTGAAGATTCAGTGGTCAGAGTCATCATGGTCTATATAAAAATGGAGAAAAAGATGTTTTAGTTGTAATTAAATTAGGCATATGCAGTGTGATAGCCCCTCTTTAGCAGCTTCTTAGGACAATAGGGATCCTATTTGTACTTTATCTACTCTCTCACAGAAGGGTGATTGTTCTTCTTCTTCTATTTCTTGCATCGGCACAAGATGAAATGAATTATATGCACTTGCTACTTATAATGTTTCTAAGGCATCTTTCAATTTTGTCAAGGGTATGTTGAAACTTTTCTCCTATGATTATATTGCTTTCTTGATCTAGGGTTTACTTTATTTTATGTAACCCCATATGTGGCTTTGTTTCTTGGTTTTGGTCCTCAAAGTCTGTATATTCCTTTATCTACTTCTACCCTGGTAGGAGCCTCTGTGGTTAATAAAAGAGTCTTTAAGGAGTGTGTGGTATCTGTTAGCGGTAGAAAAAATCTTATATACTTGATTGAGTTGGACATTGTTTATTTTGAGGTCATTTTAGGGATGGGTTGGTTGCACTCATGCTATGCTTCGTAAGATAGTCATACCCGTAGGGTCATGTTTAAATTCCCTAATGAGCCGGTAATTTTATAGGAAGGTGGTTCTTTAGTTCTTAAGGGAAGGTTCATTTCATATCTTAAAGCCCAAAGGTTGATCACAAAGGGGTGTTTGTATCATTTGGTCCAAATTAAAGATTATAACTAGGAAAAGACTTCTCTAGAATCCATTCTCATGGTTAATGAGTTTCCAGAGGTTTATCCTGATGATCTTCTCGGTATTCTTCCCAATAAGGAAATTGATATTGAGATTGATTTTATTTCTGCCACTCTTCCGATTTCTATCCATCCTTATAGAATAGCTCCAGTGTAGCTAAAATAGATTTAGGAGAAATTAAAAGACCTCTTAGATATAGGTTTTATTTGTCCTTCTATATCTCCTTGGGGTTCTTTTATATTTTTTGTGTGCAAGAAGTATGGCACCTTTGATATGTGCATTGATTATCCTAAATTAAACAAAGTGACTATAAAGAATAAGTATCCTTTTACTAGGATCGATGATTTGTTTTATCAACTTCAAGGTGTGAAGTGTTTCTTTTATATTGATCTTAGGTCCTTTTATCAGCAACTTATGACTAGGTATGTAGAAATCCCTAAGACTTCTCTCAGAACTTAGTATGGTCACTATGAATTTCTAGTTATGTCCTATGGATTTACCAATACCCCGATGACATTCCTGGACTTGATGAATAAGTTCTTCGATCAATTTTTGGACATATTTATCATTGTCTTTATCGATTATATCTTTGTATACTCTAAGAGCGAAGTGGATTATGTCGATCATCTCCATGTTGTATCACAAACTTTGAAGGATCACAATTTGCATGGCAAGTTCTCCAAGTGTGAGCTTTTGTTGAAGGTCATGACCTTTCTTGGTCATGTTATCTCTAGTAAAGGGATTATGGTAGATCCTCAAAAGGGTGCAACACTTAAGAAGTGGCCTAGACCTGTGACTCCGACCGATATTCAGAGCTTCTTGGATCTAGTAACTTACTATAGGATATTTCTTTAGTGATTTTGACCATAGCTGCCCCATTAAATAAATTGACCCAGAAAAAGGTCAAGCTTTTTTGGTAAAATGTATGTTAGAGTAATTTTGAGAAATTGAAAGATAAATTGACTTCGATTTTAGTTATGACCTTACCCGAGGGAAATGATGGTTTTATGGTATATTCTGATGCTTCTTGCATTGGTCTTGGCTACATTGATGAAACATGGTAGGGTCATGGCCTATTCTTCTAGGCAATTGAAATCTCATGAGATGAACTACGCTACTCATGACTTAGAATTACTAGATGCGGTCGTTTCCTTGAATATTTGGAAGCATTACGTCTATTTTGTTCATGTAGACATCTTATCTAATCATAAGAGTCTCCAGTATATGTTCACTCAAAAAGATCTATATCTCCAATAAAGGAGGTGGCTTGAGTCATTGAAATACTATGATATGAGTCTTCATTACCATCCGAGTAAAGCTAATGTAGTTATCGATGCTCTTATTAGATTTTTTCATGGAAAGTTTAGCCTATGTAGATGATGATATGTGGGAATTAGTAAAGGAAACTCACCATTTGATTAATCTTGGAGTTTTCCTCGTAGACTCATGGATGGTGGTTTATTTATGCATCTAGTATTTCAATCATCCCTTGTTGTTCAGATAAAGGAGAAACAAGTGTTGGATCCTGAATAGATGGGGATCAAGAGTAATGTAAGTCAACAAATTCTTGTTGACTTTGTGATTGGTGGTGATGGTATCTTGAGGTACAAAGGTTGACTATGTGTTCCTGACATTGAGGGATTTAGGGAAAGGATTATGGTCTAGACTCATCACTCTCGGTATGCCACACATGCCGATTCTACAAAGATGTATCATGATCTTAGAGAGTACTATTGCTTGGGTAATATAAAACGAGACTTGTCTAGTTATGTGGTAAGTTGTATAGTGTCCCAATAAGTAAAAGTTGAGCACATGAAACTCAGGGGTTTGCATTAAGAGATTCCATTTCCTGAATGGTCGTGGGAGGCAATTAATATAGATTTCATTTCTATGCTTCCCCGGTCTCGAAATCAATGTGATTTTATTTGTTTCATCATCGATAGAATGACCAAGTTCACTCACTTCTTTCCCATGAGAAATAATTACTCGGCGGAGGATTATGCTAAGTTGTATCTTGCAGATATTGTGAAATGTCATGGTTCTCCATTTTCAATTATTTTGGATCGTTGTACTCCATTTTTATCTAACATTTCGAAGTTATTCCATAAGGTTTTGGGACAAAGATATACTTTAGTACAACTTTCCACTCGGAAAGGGATGGACTAGCAGAGAGGACAATCCCAACATTGACGATATATTGCTGGCTTATGTGATAGATTATGGTCGTAATTGTGATGACCATTTTTCCTTGATTTAATTCACCTATAATAATATTTATTACTCTATCATTGTTATTGCCTTATGAGGAATTATATGGTAGGAGGTGTTGTTCTGTTATTAGGTGGTACAAAGTTAGTGAGGTCATGTTCCTTGGCCCCAATTTGGTTCACCAAGCCGTTGAAAAGGTCAAATGGATCTATGATAGGTTAAAAACCCCTCAAGGATGCCAAAAGTCCTATGCAGATGTGAGGCGTAGGGACTTTGAGTTTAGTATTGGTTGTTGGGTACTTTTAAAGGTATCTCCCACAAAGTGTAATGTGTTTCAGTAGGAAAGGGAAACTTTTTCCCCGACATGTTGGTCCTAATGTGATTTTGTGGAAGTTGGAGTTGCCTTCTAGCGTGGATTCCATTCACCCGATTTTCTGTGTCTTCATGTTGCAGAAAAGTGCGGGTGACCCTTCTTTTGTTGTTACCTTAGAGGGCGTTTGTATTTTAGGCTTCCTTTCCAGTGATGATCTTGGATTGGCAAGTTCACCGATTGCGAAAGTAACAGGTGGCTTCGCTGAAGGTTCTATGGAGGAACAAAAATTCCAAGGATACTACTCTAGAGGTTGGATAGGACATGAAGTCCTAGGATTTGAATTTGTTTCCCTCTATGGAAACTCGTGATTGAAGTATGTATTAATCTTCATATATTGAGATATGTCTTGTTTAGACAATGGGTTAAAGTCCACAAGGTTTGAATTGAGTTATGTCTTGTAAGACCATGGGTTAAAGTCCCTAATAATTTGAAATTATTTGTCTCCTTGATGGTATAGGGTTTTATGTCCCTAATAACATGAATTAATTCATATCTATGATAAATGGTAGGCTAAAGTCCTTGAGTTGTGGAATGAGTAAGTGTTTTGATAAGCAATGGGTTTGAGTTCAAAGAGTCGATGAAATGAATGTTTGATTGATAATAAGCATGATATGCACTGTATCCTTCTTGTGGGCTTATTTTGAACTTTTTTGAAGGTTGATTTTATGTGTAATGATGTGTTAACTTGTGTTTATAAGTTATGTACCCATCATTCATGGAGGAATGATATAAATGCGGGAGAATTGAAACACCTAGTCTTTAAACCATTAGAAAAATCCCTCATTTGCTCCCTTTGGGCTAGGCACGACTAATTGTGCCACTCGTACCCATTGGATATGAGTTGGTGACCCCATATTGTACTATAGGTAGTGTGTTGAGGGTCACCTAATGACCTATGTACAAGTTAACCTTCCCTCAATCGTACCCTAAGGTACGAGCCATACAAAGACCAATCTTATAGAGTGAAGTCTCAAACTTGAGTGGACTATTTTTTGTATGGGTTATTGGTCTAGCGAAGGGAATGAGTCCTACTCTTTGGATACGATCAATGGTGTGTGGTTGTACCTTAACAAGTATAGGTGACCAAGAGAAGGCTAAGGTAAAATATAGGGTACCAGTCGTACCCTGGGGTACGGTTGACTTAAGTGAGTCGTTCCTAACATCGTCGTCTTTTTATTTCTTTTAGTTGAGGGCCTTATGGTCATTTACTTCCATCTATAACCTAGGTCCCCTCACTATATAAGTATGTGTGACCTCCTAAAACACATTTTAAGTGGATCAAACATCCTAAACTCTTTCTCAAAATATTTTTTGAAGTATTGGAGGATAGGGTTCCAAAGGTGTTCTTCTAAAGGGCAAGTGAAGTCAAGCTCCCTTGTTTAATCAAGTTATCTAAGTCATGTGAATCTATTCCTTGTTCTTAAATCCTATTCCATGTGTTTTATACATGGATTATAACTTATAAATGATGATTTAAAAATCAAATGTTAAGGGTTTGATACCTTGTGATGAATAATGTTTGCCCTTGTTTAGACTTGTGTTGATGCTTCACAATGGTGATGTATTGTACATGTAGGTGGTTTTTGTTTGTGATTTCACATATGTGTCTTGAGTAACCCTAATGATAATGATTTCTACTTTGAAATTGGCCTTGATAACGACATATATCAAAGTGAATTGTCTAGTCATATGTTGGTAATGCTTTGAGCTAGGGTGATAATGCTTAACTTACATGTCAATTAAGTGCAAGGCGGTCGTCGTCAATATATTTACCCTACTTTAAAGTTGGGGTCAAATCCATGAGGAACAATGTTAGTGGTGATCAAATTAATTCAAAATTATAGATACAAGTTAAATTCAAACAAATGTTACAAAAAGTTAAAATAAAGGAGGAATGTTTCTACAGTAATGCTTCTTTTTGGGTTTTTCTACTATTAATTTGTTGCTACGAATAATTAGAGTTGTAATAATTATATACGGATCTTGGGATCATGCATTACTAAGGGAGTGACATGTAGAGTTAGTTATCAACATCGATTTAGTAAAATATGGGTAGGCTTGGTTAAAGATTTTGATGCTAGTCTTTCAACAAAAAACCAAACTTTCACCCATTGATCTTTTCGAATACCTAATGGGTGTGTTCAACAATTAACAACCACAACCTCAATCAAGGCATCCCTATTTCTAGGATGGCACCCATGGCAAAGTTAACCTCACATTCACCCTTATGTCTAACAATGTGTATATTTAGAAAACTACACATGATTGTCTATCATTTCTTTGGTCCCCATATCCCTCTATCGAGGATGCTATGTATTCCTAAAGTTCACCAAAAACAGTTCTTTCGAAGATGGCATTGAACATTGTAGAACTTGGAGTTTTCACTCATCAAACCCAGGTAGGTATTTGGAGCTTTCACCTATCATATCCCAACCAAAATAGCAAAGCTGTAATAGAACCCATTAACATGAACTACCACATAGATTCTAACAATAACAACCCACACACTTTAAACCCTATTCACATAACCCCAAGAGGGAGATTTAGATAAACATAAGATAAACAAGAATGGATATACCCATAATCTCCATTGAATCAAAGTTGAAGAAGATATAAGAGAATGTTACTTCAAACATGGCTCTCTCACAATATCAACAATGGAAGTGTGCAAATATTCCACTTAGAAAGTCTGCAATGTATTCTTCAACAAAAATTTACATAATATTTTCTTCCCCAAAACTTGAGACTACAAAATCTCAAGCAAAAACCTAGAAAATTAGGGAAGAAGGGATGTGATGGAATGAATGATACATAAGGATAGGTTTTGAGCCTTTTTATTCAAATTGGGATCAGCTCGTATAATTATGGATTTGCCCTTGGGCTAACTTTTTATGCTTAGCTACGACCGCACATGTCTAGTTGCGATCTCAGTTACATGACTACTGTTAAGTTCTACGACCCTGGGTGGATGGCTTTTGGTTAGCTACGCGATCGTGGGTAGCAGATCAAGACCACAAGCCTGAGGCCAGTTTCAACTCCAAGCCTTCAAATAAACCTTTGCTACTCCATTTTGATCGTCTTACGCTTTGATCTCGTCAATTATATGCCTACAAAGAGCGGATATGAGTGCATCTATCCACAACTATGCCTCATTTACTCATTCAAAACAAGGTTATGTGCATTAATAATGAGTGTGAATGAGAGGTAAAATCACCACTCATTAACCCCCCCAACTTAAAGCATTTGCTTTCCCTCAATCAACACTAACTTTTACAATGAGACACAATCATTTATGCCCAAATTTCGTGCCTTAAGGGCCATAACGACTTCAACATGAATAGCAACCACAAGTAGATCATTGACAATGTGCTAGACTAATTTCACAACACCCCTTATTACAAAATGCCATACTCAAATAATGCATAAGACTTTAAAGAGCAATCAAGAAATGAAGGATAATATTCTAGAGGTGGCCTCCTCCTGAACATAATTTAGCTATACTTTATTTGTCTCATTTCTCGAAAAGTGACAAAAATATCACTCACCTCAACTTGTTCATATTCCATACTTACAATAAAAATAATTTCACACACCAAGGTACCAAATATGTAACCATGAACTTTAAGTGACAAAGTCTCCCCTCACAAAAGGATTCTCAATGCAACCAGTTTCATGCCATAGGCTTGCCCCAATTTTCAATCACCACTATAAAGAAAGTCAATGGTTGGAGATCATAAACGGACGTTCTAAGCTTGTAACAGAGGTTCGGCTTAGGGTAAGATATCATTTAGGAACAACATGACTACACCTTACCTTCTACAACTACTTCACTCTTTTCAAAACTCCTTTGTCAACTAAGGGACACTTTTCTTTATTTTCTTTCTTTATTCATGCCTATCATTTGCTTCCTTGTTCACCTCTTTCATTTTTACTTCCATTTTCTTGCTTTTGTGTAAGTCATTCTTTTATTGGGTCCTTTCCTTTTCCTAAAAATTTATTTTCAACACCGAAGAATATTTGGAATTCTAATAATACTTCATGGTCCCAAACTTACCTCCGCTTATTTTTACCACCCATAACTTAGGCAATTAGCCTTAAGTTGTATTTTCAAGGAGGGCATGGTTCAAAAAAGGAATAAAAATAAACGTTAACATCTTGTAATAATTTTTCCAAAGAAAGGTTTAAAGGCTCAAAGAGGGTACTAGGGATTATAATTATACCCAAGTAGGCTTTTTAGGCTAGAGTGGGTTCCAAACTCCCAAGGATGGCCTAAATCATTTCTCCAACCAAATACAATCAAAATTAGTTCTATAAGACAAATCGGGTAAGTTCTAGATAACACAATTATACGAGAATGACTACAATAATCTCACCACACATGGCATGAAAAATTCATTAAGGGAATTCAAATATCACTGCTGATAAAACAATCATAGAGTGTATATTTCTTATCTACAAGTCAAAATGTATGAATCCACAAAAAGATAAAAAGCTTTGTAGCACATTGCTCACGTCCATGCCCTTGATTTTTAAAAAAATTCGACGAGGGGAGAAATTTCTTGCTCTGTAATAGCACCATGCACAAGTTGCTAAACAATGTCTACAACCGAAGACTTAGTCTCACATCTAGGCTCAAAATGGGAAAACTATCCATATGGCTACTCAGACTTCACCAATAGTATACAAATTGATCCCAACATTAAAAAAAAAAAACTAAAATGCCACTGGTACTTAGGATTTTCTTTCATTATTGACAGTTGTGCTATGGGTACTCAGAATTCCCCTACACACTAGTTTCGACAATTTATATGCAACACTAGTTATGCATTACTATGATCCATAGTAAAAATTAAAGTATGTATAGAAAACTATTACTAGAAATAAAAGAAAAACATGATAATCCATAAAACATGGGCACTATCCAGGTACCCAAGAATGTAGCATAAAAAACATAAGAGGCAATGACCACAACATCATCCAAAATAGTCATATTAGAAATATCCAATACCATAACCTAACACAATATAAACCTGGGGCCACCACATACTGAAATAAATTCAGTGTCCTCACTACATATGTATAAAGTCAAGACTATAGGTGCCTCATCCTCACTATTCAATCTCGGTGAAGGTAATGGTTGTTTGGGTTGGAGAAACTTAAAGATGCCTTTCACCCCCTTCCATAACATTCTGAAAAATTTATCTCTCTTTTTCTCTCTCTTCACTATTTCATCATTTGAGTCTTTGAGGTCCCCATGATATTCAGCTAGGGCTGAATAAGCTCTCTCCACTCTAGACACTGTGGCAGCCTACTTATTCTTCTTTTCTATGTACTTATCATAATCTGATTTTTCCATAAACAAATGACGAGTAGTGGGAGGACTCTATTGGTCCCTAAGGCATCATGAAAAGTAGCTCCTTAATCCCCTCTAGCTGAAAAGATATATCATCAAAGTCAGTGGCTGATTAGGGTCTGCAAGAGTCCCTGTCCTCATGGACTGATTCACTTGAGTCCATTTTTCTTTTCTTAATATGACCTGGCGTGTCTTTGCATATGAATTTAAGTGGGCATATGAGGGAGTAAGGGTGCACCTAAGTGTCTATATCATATGTATCTACTCCCTCCCTCCCATATAGCTTCGTGATAATGGAAGGAAGAAGAATATGAGTATCTCCCTGATTCTTGAAATGCTGCCACTGTGAGACAGAAATTTTACCTACATTAAGAGCAATGCCAGATAAGATAGAAGCTACCATTCGAGCTCTCAGGTCTATAAAAATAGTCATTTTTGTACATGGTGATACTCTACTGCAGATGATATTTAACCACAACCTGGCTTTAACCTTGAAGTCCTTCATCAAAAGATCCTGCTTAGTAGTGGTCCATGGGACTTCTTTCCCAGGGCATAAGACATCATCCATCAAAGTCCCTGGCTCGCACCCCTTGGCACTAAATTCCCCCATGTCAACATTTAGGATCGTGTCTGGTGCATTAATTTTCTCAGCACTAAAGTTGACCAATTTACCTTAGATTTTCATTATAGGGTCTTTAGGTGAAACTAAGTAGAGGTTTGCGTAGAATTCATGCACCCATTGTTCATTTTCTAAGTAGGGTTCTGCGGCAAAACATCTCCATTGGGTTGCGGTGATCCTTGCATAAATTTCTGGAAACTATTTT
The DNA here is from genome assembly GCA_030864225.1 of Capsicum baccatum var. pendulum. Classification (NCBI taxonomy): domain Eukaryota; kingdom Viridiplantae; phylum Streptophyta; class Magnoliopsida; order Solanales; family Solanaceae; genus Capsicum; species Capsicum baccatum. The sequence goes on along the minus strand of CM061557.1, from coordinate 167,969,676 downwards.
TCAACCTTTTCTAGGTTGATGCCCCTTTCAGGGAGTAGCTTTGTTCTGTGGAAGTCTGCAAGATATTGGTGTCGGCATTCTACGAACATGAATCAAGAATCATCGAAATTTCCTATTTTTAAGTAGCTTCAAATATGTAAGCAATGCAACTCAGGCCGATATTAGTACAAACACATCCAAAACATACTAAATCAAACATTTAAAATTATGTGGTTGTGTTATTTAGGGTCAGCAAGGACTGTGCAAAATTTTTACTTTCTATCAAATAAAGCATTCATGTATGGCAATCGCAGACTAATAACCGTGATTAAGTTGATGTGGTAGAAGTCATCGTGATAGCGATCGCGTTACCTGAGACCAAATTTGATTGGTTCTGAACATAGTTTGAATTTCAATTTTAATCCCAATCCCTCATTCCAACGTGGCATAGAAATATTTAAAATAATAAATTTAACTCTATATAGTGTGATCATACCCCTAAATACAATGAAATTGATCAATGAATTTGTAGGGTCATTAAATCAAACACATGATGTACAAGTCAATTTAAGCGTCTTAAAGAACAGTTTTGGGAACTTAAGACTTCCCTAATTTCTGTGTACACCAATTACAAAAACCTACCATAGTACAATTTCAAACTACGCATGTATTTACTAACTAAAAGTATTATTGTAGGCCATATTCTACACTACCAACTCTATGCATGCAATTATGTTCATATCAAGGAGGTAAAAACTATATACCATGTATAGAGATGCAAATGGATTGAATTGACAATTCTAAATGCTACACAAAGCCCAAAAGTTAGAGATAATTTAGAGAGACTTTGAGAGAGAGATAGTGATGAAATGGGAATTGAATGGTCTCTTTAATCTAATTAGACCACGATCGTGGTCCATTCCTTCATGATTGTGATTAGACGGCCTCCACAATTGCAATGGCACGGGCCGCAGTCACGGTAACAGAGATCGAACAATCAAGTTTCCTCCATTTCTTACTCACTCCAAGTTTCAAATTCCACATATCCCCTTTTACGATTCAATATATAATCCTCTTGGAACCCAAATTCTATGGGTTATGCATGCACAAAAACAAAAATCTATTCTACTCTACCATGCATAGAAAGAAAATGATACGTTCCACTTTTCGTGGCAAGATGGGATTCCTCCCATCAAGCACTTAGTTTAACATCGTATCCCAATGCCTTTTTGATCCCCATTTGTGTCTCCACTAAAAGGATTTGAATTTTTGGCCTAATATTTATTCATTACATTTTTGAGGTGCATTGGGCAAATGTAAGGGCATGATGATGAATGTTCTAACACGACACTTCAAATTCTTGAACCTTTTACCCAACTTTATATCGATTTTATTTAGATCCTTGGGTAAATGAGTGTACATCAATAGGCCATTCCTTGGAATTGGAAAGTTGAGTTACTTGGCCAGTCATGTATAGGGTTCTATATGATCCGTCGGAGTTTCAAATTCCAAAATATTAGAGTCATACTTTGTCATCCCACAATTCTCCATTTTTTTAAAGGGATGGATCTTCATCACATCCTTTACGATAATGTTGGTAATTAGGTTGAACAAGGTCCAACACCTAATTTTATGTTAGTTCCCTCTGAAGCATCTTTGCCCCAAAATGAGCTAGAGTCATCATAAGAGGTTTGCTTTGCCTCTTCTTTTGACTGTAGTCTCATTTCCTTTATTATGGCTTTTTCTCCCTCCTATGAGTTGAATGACTGGGAAGTCATTGAGTAATTTTCGTTACCAAGATCATCATCATATATTAGTTCCTCTTCATGATAACACTCCTCTTTAGTAGTGGGAAATGTAGTGATAGATTCAACCTTTTTTTGGCCACTAGATCTTTCTTGAAACTTTTCCATTCTTTGTACATGTATTCTACATTCTACCCCATTGCATCTACCCTATACAAGATGGCTAGTAACCTTTAGTCATAGCTACTAAACTCGGTGCATTGTTCTTTCTGTTTCTCATCATATGACCTAATAAACTCATAAGAAGAACTACCTATTCGTTTCGTAAAATAGGGTGAGGGGGTGTTTGGACACTTTTCCCAAAGTCCTTTGAGAAAACCACACTTGGGGAAACCATACTCCCAATCAGATTGATATGGTAAAATCTTTTCCTGAGGAGCATACTTACAATATCTCCTAAAGTGTAGTCCATAACATAACGACCATGGGGGTCATGGTATGACTTCCCACTATCCAAATTATAGTTTTTATAAGATGCCATACTGAAAAGAAAAAATAAAATAAAATCTACCTATAAAGAAAAATCACAAGCAAATATATAGAAGCTTGAATTCAAGCAATTAACTAGAATTCCAATCTAATTCAATAGACAAATTATTCCCCGACAATGGTACCATTTTTGATAACACTCAACCTACACATCAATTAACTGAAAGGCGATCATCGTCAATATTTGGGGTTGAATCCATGAGGAACAATATGAATGGCAATCAAATTAATTCGAAATAATAGATACAAGTTAAATTCAAACAAATGTTACAAAAAGATAAAATGGGTGAGATAGGTTTCTACACTAATGTTTCCTTTTAGTTTTTTCTAGTATAAATTCAGGGCTATGAATAATTAGAGTTCTAACAATTACATATGGATATTGGGATTATACATTGCTAAGAGAGTGACATATGGGAGTTAGTCATCACCTTCAATTTAGTAAGTCAAATTTGAGTAGACTTGGTGATTGATATTGATGCTAGTCATTCAAAAAAACCCCAAACTTTCACCCATTGATCTTTTCGAATACCTAATGGGTGTGTTCAAAAATTAGAATCCCCAACCTCAATCCAGGCATCCCTATTTCTAGCATGACACCTATGGAAAATTTAACCTCACATTCACCCTTATGTCTAAAATAGTTAAAATTTAGCAAGCTATATAAATGATTATCTATCATTTCTTCGGTCCCCATATCCCTCTTTCGAGGAAAATATTGTTCCCTAAAGTTCACCCAAAACCATTCTTTCAAATAGGGCATTGAAATTTCTTGAGCTTCGAGCTTCTACTCAGCAAACTAATGTAGTTATTTAGAGCTTTCACCCATCAAATCCCAACCAAAATAGCATAGAAATAATACAACCCATAAAAATGAACTACTAAATAGATGCTAACAGTTACAACCCACACATACTTTAACCCCTATTCACATATAACATGTGATACCCCAAGTTTTTTCGATTAAATATTTTGCTTCCAAATGTGTCGATTTGTTAAAGCCTTTTTATCTGGCCAAGAGAAGATTAGCACTGAAAAAAAAAAATTAAAAAATTTGCTAAGTGTTGAAACTTTCTCTTTTAGACCTCTGATCTTTAGGCATTTATTTGACGACCTTTCCGACATCCATTTTTCAATTTTCAAGTTGAGTTGTGATGGGGAAAGATCTTAATATGTCCCGAGTGAGTTTTGGAATTTTTTCAGTGGCATAAAGGCACGTTTGGATGCCTAAAACAGTGTCACCATGCGATTAGCATGCTCAAGAAATTTTCAGCACTTCAGGGCCAACTTCAAACGATCATCACTTCCTAAATATAAGGAACTTGGAGATCTTCTATATATCAAAAGAAATATCTTTGATTATTCTTTCCAATACATTTGATTTTGCCCCATTCCAACATTATAGTAATAAGTTACGATCAATTTATTTCAGCATATCAAATCAGTAACTGAGGGATGGATTCAATTTGGGTCAACTTCGGTCGATCATAACTACTTATATATGACGAACTGGGTGGCCTACCATATATAAAATTCAAGATATTTCAGTGAGCTTTCCAACTATATAAATTTCGCAAAAATCCAATACACAAACGAGGAGTTATTTTGTTTTTGATGGCCGAGGTATGCAGGATTTTTCTGCCTTTTTTCAATATCCTTAGGGGCAATCCAGTCATTTCACCCTTGCCATATTTCGTGGAAATAAGCATAAAAACTGATTTTGGGCATCAAAGTTTGTTATTTTCAAAAAAACATTCCAAGAAAGAAACCCTAAACCTCTAAATTCCCCTTCCTAAATCTTCCAATTCCACCATGGAAATTCCAAATTAATCCGATAAATGAAGTACCCGTTCCGAGCTCTTCGAGATGCACCAATCAATTTTGTGAATAGTGTTCTGAGGCAAGAATTCATTCCAATCATTAATTTTAAGGTATGTGGGATTTGAAAAAGAATAATTCTTCCATTCTTGTGCCTGTATCTTTAATTTTTATTAGGGATTATTATGAGTTTGGCAAATGAATTTATTTCAAAGAGATATCCTACCATGAGATTTTGATTATGTATATATATGTAAATTGTTCAAGCTTTCCAATTATGATTATTTAATGGATTCATATGGTTCTGCAAGTTGAATTATGTCTAAATAATTCGGTTATGAACTTATAAAGATTTGAATTATATGTTTTGAATCACATGAGTATTTGACTATTTTCGTTCTATGAATTGAGATTTAATATTGGGATTCTTGGTGTTTCTATCAAGAATTGATATATTTTGAACATGTATCAACGTTTTAAGTTCAAGAATAAATTATTGATATTTCCAAGTATTTTCGAACCATGTGTCAAATTTTCAGCTTCCTTATGACGATTTTAGTTAATGGGTATATTGATATAGAAGTTGCAATGAGTCTTGCTATATTCTGGATGATTTTGATGAGTTAAATTGTTGAAAATATTACGTATGGAATCTTCATATCCTTGTCCAAATATCGAGTCGGTTATGATTCATTGCATTGATACCTTGTTGATGTTGCGGAATATTAAATTGTTTTGAGCTAAGATGTGTTGAGTTAGGAATCCACAAATTGATATGATTTGATAAATGAAAAAAAGTTTTGATTTGGTCTTTCTGATAGACACTTGTGATGTTGTGGTGAATTTCCTAATGCGTTCTGAGCTTGTCAAGGAGTAGTACTTAGCACCGACAGGGAAATTTGGTATTTTTCCAAACCTATGTGCTACCGTAGGGTTGTTTGATGATGATATTATTGGCCAGAGAGCCCGATTATAACTATTACAGTTTTAAGGTCTTACTCCCTGGCAAAGAGTGTGACACTCCGACCAACGGGTGTTTTAAATGTTGGTATTCCACATAGCTCATATGGGGTTGTCGGTTATAGGAAACTCCCGTATCCATAAGATTAAGTTTCTTGAATTGCCGAGTCACTCCGAGATTTGAGTCAAAGAGTTAAGATGTTTATGATGTTTTATGGTAATTTATGATGACTTGTGACGATATGATAATTTATGATGATTTATCATCACCTATGATTTATAATCATTTACATGGATTACGAGATTTTATTATATGAACTGTTTCTTATGAAATCACGAAAAGTATGATTTGATATAACTTAAGCCAAGTGAGTCATCATTGTCTGTATGCATGTTTTCATGAAATTAATTATACTATTTATATTGTTGCAAGAACCCCCACATACTCAGTACATTTCAAAGTTCTAACCCACATATTTCCATGGTCTACATTCTTACCAAAATGTAGGTACAAGTTGTAGCTCACATATCATGTTCAGCTGGGTCGCAACTCTCAATCGACAGCTAATTACTCCTTTTGATTCAGGGACTTGAGTTGTTAAGATTTGAGATATATTGTATATTATGTATTTAGTCATATTGAGTAGGGGTAGTTGGAAGTCATGACCTGGCTATCTTTAATCAATGCTAGTAGAGGCTTCGTAGACAGTCATTAGTAGTTAGTGTATTCAGTTTCAGATTTGTATATACATGAGCATAATTGTGATCGTGTAAATTTATTTTCATGTTGGTCAGACTAAGTTATGGGTTGTTTCCGCATTATTTCTTCTATTTTATGTATTTTATTCAGTTACTTTGGGTTATGCCAGATGAAGGGTTAGATTGGGGTCACTTGTGCCCTTAAGCACCGTGTGAAATCTCGGGATCCGATTTTGGGGAGTTACATGCTTGGTATCAGAGCACACTGTTCAATTGTCCTAGAGTTTCTATGAAGCCGTGTCTAGTAGAGTCTTACGGACTGGTATAGAGACGTCTGTACTTTTCTTCGAGAGGCTATGAGGCATTTAGGAAAATGTTCCCTTTCTTTTTAGTCGTAGATCGTGTTGTGGAAAGGTTCCTTAAGAAATTCATACGGGTTCATATCTTGCATAAATTGGGCCATTTCGCCTTTTTCTAAAATACCAGATATAGTCAAGTGTAAATACTTATTGATGGTGCTTTATTAGATAATCTCCTCTGATATAATGGGCTTGTAAGTGTAACGCCCAGAAATCGTATCCTCAGACGTCACACTATGCTTAAGGTCACGAGTGACCCCAAGCTAACCCTTCATCTGGCATAACCCAAAGCAACTGAATAAAATACATAAAATAGAAGGAATAATGCGGAAACAACCCATAACTTAGTCTGACCAACATAAAAGTAAATTTAGACAGTCACAATTTTGCTCATATATATACAAATTTGGAACTGAATACACAGACTACTAGTAACTATCTATAAGCCTCTACTAGCATTGAACAAAGATAGCCGGGTCATGACTCTCAACTACTCCTACTCAATACGACTGAATACAGAAAATACAATACAACTCAAGTCCCTGAATCAAAAGGACTAATCACTTGCCGATCGAGAGTTGCGACCCAGCTGAACATGATATATGCGATACAGCTTGTACCTACATTTAGGTTAGAATGTAGCCCATAGAAATATATGGGTCAGCACTTTGAGATGTACTGAGTATGTAGCGGTGCATGCAACAACATAAATAGTATAATCAATTTAATGAAAACATGCATACAGAATATGATGACTCACTTGGATTGAATTATATCAAATCATACTTTTCGTAATTTCATAATAAAAAGTTCATATGATAAAATCTCGTAATCCACGTAAATCATCCTAAATCATCATAAATTATCATATCATCAAAAATCATCATAGGTAATTATAAACATCATAAATTACCATAAAACATCATAAACGTCTCAACTCTTTGACTCAAATCTCGGAGTGACTCGGTAATTCAAGAAACTTAATCTTATGGACATGGGAGTTTCCTATAACCGACAACCCAATGTGAGCTACGTGGAATACCAACGTTTGAAACCTTCGTTGGTGGGAGTTTCATACTCTTTACCAGGGTTTACAACCTTAAAACTGCAATAATCACAATCGGGCTCTCTGGCGAATAATATCATTATCAAACAACCCTACGGTGGGGAAACACCAAATTTTCCTCTCGATGCTAAGTACTACTCCCCGACAAGCTCAGAACGTGTTAGGAAATCCACCACAACATCACAAGATTCTATCACAAAGACCAAATCAAATCTCTTTCTCATTTATCAAATCATATCAATTTGTGGATTCCTAACTAAACACATTTTAGCTCAAAACATTTTAATCTTCCTCAACATCAATAAGGTATCAATGCATTGAACCATAACCGACTCGACATTTGGACAATGATATGAAGACTCCATACATAATATTTGTAACAATTTAACTCATCAAAACTATCCAAAAAATACCAAGACTCATTCCAACTTCGCTATCAATATACCCAATAACTAAAATCGTCATAAGGAAGCTCAAAATTTTTCACATGGCTCGAAAACACTTGGAAATACCAATAATTCATTCTTGAACTTAAAACGTGGATACATGTTCAAAATATATTCAGTTATTGATAGAAACACCAAGAATCCCAATATTAAATCTCAATTCATAGAACAAAAATAGTCAAATACTCATGTTATTCAAAACTTACAATTCAAATCTTTATAAGTTCATAATCGAATTATTTAGACATAATTCAACTTACAGAACCATATGAATCCATTAAATAATCATAATTGGCAAGCTTGAATAATTTACATATATACATAATAAAAATCTCATGGTAGGATATCTCGGAAATAAATTCATTTGCCGAACTAATAATAATCCATAATAGAAATTAGAGATACGGGCACAAAAACTGAACAATTATTATTGTTCAAAGCCCCACATACCTAAAAATTGAAGATGACTATGAACTTCTGACTCCGGAACTTTATTCACAAAAATAAAGGGTACTTCTCGAAGCCCTTAACATGATCAACTCGAATCTCAAATCAATTTGAAATTTCTACGGTTCAATCAAGAGACATAGAAGGATTAAATTTGGAGTTGTAGGGTTGGGGTTTTAGCCTTAGGAAATTTTGGAGAAAAATAAGCTATTCAATGCTCTTAATGAACTTAAATCCATGGTTTACCCGGATGGATTGGACTGTGAATGACCAAAATACCCTTAAAAATCAAATAATGTCAAATTTGTCTTTTGGTGGACTATTTTGATAGGCTTAAGTAGATCGACCATAACATTTTGCTTCGATGGACAAATTGGATGAAACGAATTTCATTGGAAAGAGGACTCTCAGAACTTTCTGTTGATATATAGTAGCTCACCTAGATCATTATGTACAAGGAGTTATGATCATTTGAAGTTGACCCTAAAATTCGGCTGGCCTCAGTATATTTTTCGTGCACATTTACTGTTCACCACTATTCACGGTTAGATCGGAATGATCATAACTCATCGCTCGAGTGTCCGTTTTGGATGATCCACATATCGTTTGAAAGCTTATTCGATGCTCTACGCGATGACGGGTGTCATATACAGAAATTCCACACAGAAAAATTATTAATCATGATAAAGAATAGAATTCTACGCATATTCGTCCGAGATCTTAACGGACTCTTGGAAAGAAAAAGAGGCTTTAATGACTCGACACATTTGGGAGCAAAATATTTAACGGAAATACTCGGGGTATAACATCATCTCCCCCTTGGAAACATTCATCCCCAAATGTCGCTCGTTGGGTCAGGAAGACAAGGAAAATTGAGGATACGCAACTAAAATAGTTTGATGAACAAGTTTATATTTTTCTATGCTTTGGAGTACTTTTCAACGCATAAGCTCATGATAATCAAAACGACATAGTTGAGTATATTACTAAAAGAGTTGGATGAAGGAAAAATTATTAACTTCGATTTAAATCCGCATTCCCAAAGAAAGAGATGAAAGATCTAGGATATGAAAACTCGGGATATCACAATATGTCCCTCTTGGGATCGATTCTCCCGAATAATACTAATTGATACACGGGATACTTTATGATCGACCCATGGCTTAATACTTGGGTCGGGAACAAAAGCAAAGGCTAAATAGAATTTGGTGACTCGCTTCGACGCAAATAAATCATTATTGAAATGGTTATGCTCACGAAACTTCAAGTAGTGAGATTGGACCACATCTGAATATGGAAGAAATATATGAATCCATCGGAATAACTATCAAGTTGAATTTCTAGGTTTACGGATGGAATCAAGACATGCTCTCATTCAATTAGGATATGATTCAAAATCTTTCCAAAGAACTTTCAACGCTACTAGGAATAAATTGGGTTTGGGATATGTTCCGAACAATATATATATATATATATATATATATATATATATATATATATATTGAAATTAGGATTTATAACTCGACCCCAATTTTAAGTACGGATCGTAGGTCGATTAGTCTTATATCAAAATAAAAGTACTAGACCCCACACCGTACAACGCCTTACTTTCAAGCTTATCAATATGCTTCACATACCCTTTCTCCGCAATACTAGTTTCCCTAAATACCATACTTGATTCAATTCTTAATTCTCACAAGGCATTTGCATTTTTGGCTATTCAAATCTAACCAAGGGAAACTCTCTCTCCTCACTTTCAAGCTTAATTTGGAGTCACCAATTCCTCCACCTATCACCGTAACATAGCACCATTCCGAATTATAAGTTTACACACATCCACATTGTTACAATTCCTTATCTCACAGATAATTCTTATTACCACTGAATCAACTCTAATCCACATAATAATCACCATTTTTAACCATCATATTCATATCAACAAGTCTTGAAGCTTAGGGAACTATTCATACGCATATACACAATTCAACTTATAGCAAGGCCAAGGCTTGCAACTAATATCCTCAAACAGGAGATATATTCACAATACATGAGTGCTATGCAAGATCAATTTACAAGAGTTTTAGCTTAGACTTCTAAATCAACATAGACACCAAAACTTATCGCTAATATAAACTTTAATCTCCGTCCATATATACACATATGATGTTCAATCTTATCTTTATAATTACATATACACTGCTAATTAACACCCATAAAACACCTTTTTCAAAATCTACAATCCTTTATTAAGACAACTTCCGGGCACTATTCTTAAGAAAACACTCACTAACTTTTCCAATTAACTAAGCCATGCACAAGACATCACTTCAACAATTCCCTACCTACAAACCTATATAAACCATCACACAACCACTTTCACAAACAAACCATGAAATGCTTCAAATAACCATGACATCCATCAAAATCCTAGCCTCAAGCTTACTCCACACTAGCTACCTTAGCTAAAATCAACATGCCATAATATTTATCAACAAAAACCCGCTCACTCTCTCCTATCATCACAACTATTCATCCACACTCCCTCGATAAATAGAAAGTCATGAAAGGGTAGAATATGAAGGGATATTGTGTATGACTTGGTGTAGTTATTGAGTCTTGAGAACTAGGGCATCAAATGCATGAATTCAACCAGAATCAAGATTAAAGATTAAGGGAAACCAAGATATAAATTGAATCTTATTGCTCACTAAGGGTGTTGCCGGTGGACTGAACCTGAACATACAATAAAACTTAAGCACATGCATTATAAACCATGCAACTTGAGTTTGGATTTAGCTTATGGAATGTCAATTTTGCTCGGTAGACAAATCGGGACTCCGTATTTCGATAGTTAGGAGAATACATGATTTCCCATGATATTCATGAACATGGATTATGATCGGGGGAATAAAACATAAGGCATTAGAAAATATCGAAGTCATTGAAAAGGCTAGGGTAAAAGAGGATCAACACAACTCCTTCTGACCACCAAATTGCAACCCACCGATACACCTACCTGAATCCCGCAATTTTAACTTAGTTAATTTTTTTTCTACTATCTCCCCCTTTGACTTATGCCAACACTCCGAGTCAACAAATCACCATACAAACTCTAGTCCATGGCATTTTCTTTACTCAATGGTCCCTGTATATACCCATACACATGATCCATAACTTATACCACATAACTGCACCCGTGAGCGCAAAACCTAATCTTAACATAACTCTCAAATACCCACCAACGTAGACAACTTCAAAAGTTATCATACAATAATTCATGCACTCCGCAGCTTTGATTCTAGCACTTACCATGGATACATCAAACCTTCATTAAACCATACAAACTTCTTCGTGCTTTACTGACAACATATCTTAAGGTAACACCCTCGTCAACCTTTAATGCCTAAGTTAACTCACAATTACATCGTATACCACATATCACCATTCAAACTTACCCGATCAAGGATAACACTTGCAACTTAACATTTAATAACTTAAAAAAAATCCCCATAACACCTTGAGCATACTACTACCTTAACACACAATATCACACTTGATCACAAACAAATAGACAAGCTCCCGCACATATGGTTCAAACCTACTAAATCTCCTCCCTATCACTAACGTCATAGCAATTCAATCATTAAATTTATTTTTTCTCATCACCTGCTATACAAACTTAACAACTCACTCTGACTACGATTAACAACAATCTTAACAACCATTTCCATCTATCAAACACCCTAACCATACTAGTCCACCAAACCTCATAACGAAAATAATCAACCACAATTCCATGCCCTATGACTTAATAATTTATTAACACCACCTTCAACCATATTTCTAACCCCTCGGTTCCAACCAATGCAAGAACAATAGAGTAAACAATCTGCTGCTAGTGAATTGAAACAGGCCTCACACAACTTTACTAGACTTTTGTTTTATATTTTGAAAAAGGAAATAAATATCAAAATAATTAAGCTAGTGAATCGAAATAAGCCCCACACAGCTTCACTAGACATCAAGTTTTCATCAAAAAAAGATGAAAAAATATTTCCAAGAAATAAAAGCCAGGTACACCATAATTAAGGATCCGAGAATATGTGTCTCACTTTACCTCAATTGAACGACTCAAGAGGGATGAGGGTATATCTTGAAAGTTATGGAACCTTTGCTAGTAAGCCTAGGAATATAATTAAGAGAGGACATTGGAACTAGTTAATCACCCTGTCTCAAAATTAGTACACGGATAAGGAAAGTATGAAATCACATGATGAATTCTAGGAAGAAATCCAAAAACACTTCCGACATAGGCTTAATGCACAACCTTCAAGAACGTACGTATGACAACTCAACCTTTCGGAACTCAAGAGCACTAATGAAATCATTTTTTCTATCTCACTTAAAAGCCCGTAATATCAGAGGAGATTATCAAAGAAAGCACTATCTATAAGGATTTACGCTTAACTATATCTGGTATTTTAAAACAAGGCGAAATGGCCCAATTTATGCAAGATATGAACCCTATGAATTTCTTAAGGAACCTTTCTACATCCCGATCTACGACTTGAAAGAAAGGGAATATTTTCCTAAATGCCTCATAGCCTCTCGAAGAAAAGTATAGATGTCTCCGTACAGGTCCGCAAGACCCTACTAGGCAAGGCTTTATAGACACCCTAGGACACTTGAACTCTGTGCTCTAATACCAAGCTTGTACCACTTGGAAATTGTATCCCGAGACGTCACACGATGATTAAGGTCACAAGTGACCCCAAGCTAACTCTTCATCTGGCATAACCCAAAGCAACAGAATAAAATACATAAAATACAAGGATTAATACGGAAACAACCCATAACATAGTCTGCCAAACATGAAAGTAAATTTACATGGTTACAATTCTGCTCATATATATACAAATCTGAAACTGAATAGACTGACTACTAGTGACTGTCTATGAAACCTCTACTAGCATTGACCAAAGATAGTCGGGTCATTACTCCTAACTACCCCTACTCAATATGACTAAATACAGAAAATACAATACACCTCAAATCTGAACAACTCAAGTCCCTGAAGCAAAATAACTAATCACCTGCCAATCGAGAGCTGTGACCCAGCTGAACATGATATGTGTGCTATAGCTTGTACCTACATTTTGGTAAGAATATAGCCTATTGAAATATGAGGGTCAGCACTTTGAAATGTACTGAGTATGTAAGGGTGCATGCAATAATATAAATAGTATAATCAGTTTCATGAAAACATGTAGACGAACAATGATGACTCACTTGGCTTGAGCTATATCAAATCATACTTTTTGTAATTTCATAATAAGCAGTTCATATGATAAATCTTGTAATCCACGTAAGTCATTATAAATTATAAATTATGATAAATCATCAAAAATCATCATAAATTATCATATCATCAAAAATCATCATAGGTAATTATAAATCATCATAAATGACCATAAAACATCATAAATATCTCAACTCTTTAACTCAAATCTCAAATTGACTCAGTAATTCAAGAAACTTAATCTAATGGACACGGAAGTTTCCTATACCCGACAAACCCATATGAACTACGTGGAATACCAATGTTTGAAACGACCGTTGGTAGGAGTGTCATACTCTTTGCCTGGGAGTTCGACCTTAAAACTGCAATAGTCACAATCGGGCTCTCTGGCCAATAATATTATCATCAAACAACCTTACGTTCACACATAGGTTTGGGGATATATCAAATTTCTATCTCGGTGCTAAGTACTACTCCTTGATAAGCTCAGAACGCGTTAGAAAATCCACCACAACATCACAAGGGTCTATCATAAAGTCCAAATTAAATCTCTTTCTCATTTATCAACTCATATCAATTTGTGGATTCCTAACTCACCAAATTTTAGCTCAAAAGATTTTAACATTTCTCAACATCAACAAGGTATCTATGCATTGAACCATAACTGACTCGACATTTGGACAAGGATATGAAGACTCAATTCATAATATTTTCATCAATTTAACACATCAAAACTATTTGGAAAATACCAAGACTCATTGCAACTTGATATCAATATACCCAATAACTTAAATCTTCATAAGGAAACTCAAATTTTGACGCATGGCTTAAAAACACTGGGAAATACCAATAATTCATTCTTGAACTTAAAAAGTGGATACATGTTCAAAATATATCAATTCTTGATACAAACACCAAGAATCCCAATATTAAATCTCAATTCATAAAAGAAAAATATTCGAATACTCATGTGATTCAAAACCTACAATTCATATCTTTATAAGTTCATAATCGAATTATTTAGACATAATTCAACTTACAGAACCAGATGAATCCATTAAATAATCATAAATCATAATCTTAAACAATTTACATATACATAATCAAAATCTCATGGTAGGATATCTTGGAAATAAATTCATTTGCGAAACTCATAATAATTCATAATAGAAATTAAAGATACAGGCACAAGAATAGAAGAATTATTCTTGTTCAAAGCCCCACATCCCCAAAAATAGAATATGAATATGAACGTCTGACTCCGGAACTTTATTAACAAAAATAAAGGGTGCTTTTCGAAGCCCTTAACATGATCAACTCGAATCCCAAATTAATTTGAAATTTCTATAGTTCAATAAAGAGACATAGAAGGATGAAATTTGGAGTAGTAGTGTTGGGGTTTGAGCCTTAGGAAATTTTTGAGAAAAATGATCTATTGTATGCTCTTAATGGACTTAAATCCATGGTTTACCAGATGGATTGCAGTAGGAATGACCAAATACCCTTAAAAATAAAATAATTTCTAATCTGTCCTTTGGTGGACTATTTTGATAGGCTGAAGTAAATCGACCATTACTTTTTTCTCCGATGGACAAATTGGATGAAACTAATTTCAGTGGAAAGAGGACTCTCAGATCTTTTTGTTGATATATAGTACCTCACCCATATCATGGTGTACAAGGATTTATGATTGTTTGAAGTTGACCCTAAAATTTGCCTGGCCTCAGTATTTTTTTTCCTGCACATTTACTGTTCACCACTATTCACTGTTAGATCGGAATGATCATAACTCATCGCTCGAGTTTCCATTTTAGATGATCCACATATCTTTAGAAAGATTATTCGATGCTCTACACGATGACGGGTTGCATATCCAGAAATTCCATATAGAAAAATTATTAATCATGATAAAGAATAAAATTCAATATATTTTCATTCGAGATCTTAACGGACTCTTGGAAAGATAAAAAGGCTTTAACAACTCAACACATTTGGGAGAAAAATGTTTAACGGGATAACTTGGAGTATCACAGTAAGTGAGCTAGAAAAGAAATGATTTCATTAGTGCTCTTGAGTTTCAAAAAATTGAGGTGTCATATGTACGTTCTTGAAAGTTGTGCATTAAGCCTATGTCAAAAGTGGTTTTGTATTTCTCCCTAGAATTCGTGATGTGATTTCATATTTTCCTTATCCGTGTACTAATGTTCAGGCAAGGTGATTAACTAGTTCTAATTTCCCCTCTTGACTATATTCCTGGGCTTACTAGCAAAGGTTTCATTGCTTTCAAGATGTAACCTCATCCCTTGTAAGTTGTTCAGTTGAGGTAAAGCGAGACACATATTCTCGGATCCTTGATTTTGGTGTACCAAGCTTTTATTTCTTGAAAATATTTTCTGATCATCTTTTGATGAAAACTTAAAGTCTAGTGAAGTCGTGTGGGTCTTATTTTGATTCACTAGCATAATTATTTTGATATTTATTTTCTTTTTAAAAATATAAAACCAAAGTCTAGTGAAATCGTGAGAGGCCTATTTCAATTTACTAGAAGATGGTTGTTTACTCTGTTTTTCTTGGATTGGTTGGAAACGTGGTGGAAGGCAGTGTTAATAAATTATAATGAAATAGGCCATGGAATTGTGGATGGTTATTATTGTTATGAGGTTTTTGTTGACTAGTGTGCTTGGGGTGTTTGATAGATGGAAATGGTTGTTAAGATTGTTGTTAATCGTAGTTAGAGTGAGTTGTTAAGTTTGTATAGCAGGTGATGAGAAAAATAAATTTAATGATTGAATTGTTACGACGTTAGTGATAGGGAGGAGATTTAGTTGGTTCGAACCATATGTATGGGATCTTAAGTCTATTTGTTTGTGATCAAGTGTGATGTTGTGTGTTGAGGTAGTAGTATGCTCAAGGTGTTATGGGAATTTTTTTTAAGTTATTAAATGTTAAGCGATTAGTGTTATCCTTGATCGGGTAAGTATGAATGAGGATATATGGTATACGATGTAATTGTGAGTTAACTTGGGCATTAGAGGTTAACGAGGATATTAATTTGAGATGTGATGTTAGTAAAGCACGAAGAAGTTAGTATAGTTTAGCGAAGGTTTGATGTATCCATGGTAAGTGCTAGAATCTAAGCTACAGAGTGCATGAATTTTTGTATGATAACTTTTGAAGTTGTCTAAGATGGTGGGTATTTGAGAATTATGTTAAGAACGGGTTTTGCGCTCGCAGGTGTAGTTATGCGGTTTAAGTTATGGATCTTGTGTATGGGTATATCTGGGGACTTGGAGTAAAGCGAATGTTGTGGACTAGAGTTTGTATGGTGATTCATAGACTCAGAGTGTTGGCTTAAATCTAAGGAGGAGATAGTAGAAAAAAATTAACGAAGTTAAGATTACGGGATTCAGGTTGGTGTATCGGTGGGTTGCAAGTTGGTCGTGAGATATAGTGGTGTTGATCCTATTTTACCCCAGCCTTTTCAATTAATTCTATATTTTCTAATGCCTTATGTTTCATTCCCCCGATCATAATACATATTCATGCATATCATGGGAAACCATGTATTCTCCTAACTATCGAAATATGGAGCCCTAATTTTTCTAGTAGGCAAAATTGACAATCCATAAGCTATAAATTCCAAACTCAAGTTGCGCGATTCATAATGCATGTGCTTACGTTTTATTCTATGTTCAAGTTCAGTCCACCGGCAATACCCTTAGTGACCAATAAGATTCAATTAATGTACTTAGTGTCCTTAATCTTTAATCTTGATTCTGGTTGAATTCATGCATTTGATGCCCTAGTTCTCCAGCCTCAATAACTGCACCAAGTCATACACAATATCCTTTCATATTCTACCCATTCATGACATTCCATTTATCAAGGGAGTGTGGATGAACAGTTGTGACGATAGGAGAGAGTGAGCGGATTTTTGTTGATAAAGATTATGGCATGTTCATTTTAGCTAAGGTGGCAAGTGTGGAGTAAGCTTGAGGCTAGGCTTTGGATGGATGTCATGGTTACTTGAAGCATTTCGTGTTGTGTTTGGGAATGTGGTTGTGTGATTGTTTATCTTGGTTTGTAGGTGGGGAAATATTGAATTGAAGTCTTATGCATGGCTTAGTTACTGAGTATTTTCTTAAGAATAGTGCACGAAAGTTTTCTTAATAAAGGATTGTAGAATTTGAAATTTTTGTTTTATGGGTGTTAATTAGGAGTGTATACGTAATTATAAAGATAGGCTTGAACATCATATCTGTATATATGGACGGAGATTAAAGTTTATATTATCGATAAGTTTTGGTGTCTATGTTGATTTGGAAGTCTAAGCTAAAAGATCTTGTAAATTGATCTTGCATATCACTCATGTATTGTGAATATATCTCCTGTATGAGGATATTAGTTGCAAGCCTTGGCCTTGCTATAAGTTGTATTGCGTATATGCTTATGAATAGTTCCCTAAGCTTCAAGACTTATTGATATGAATATGATGGTTGAAAATGGTGAGTATTAAGTGGATTAGAGTTGATTGAGTTGTAATAAGAATTATTTGTGAGATGAGGAAATGTAACAATATGGATGTGTGGAAAGTTATAATTAGGAATGGTGCTATGTTACGGTGTTAGGTGGAGGAATTGGTGACTCCAAATTAAGCTTGAAAATGAGGAGAGAGAGTTTGGCTTAGTTAGATTTGAATAGCCAAGATTGCAAATACCTTGTGAGAATTATGAATTGAATCAAGTAAGTTTTGTATTTAGGGAAAATAGTATTGCAGAGAAAGAGTGTGCGAAGAGTATTGATAAGCTTGAAAGTAAGTTGTACTGCGTGGGGTCTAGTACTTTTATTTTGATATAAGACTGATCGACCTATGCTCCGTACTTACAATTGGGGTCGAGTTATAAATCCTTATTTCAATATATATATATATATATATATTGTTCGGGCCATATCCAAAACAATATATATATATATATATATATATTGTTCGGGCCATATCCAAAACCCAATTTCTTCCTAGTAGCATTGAAAGTTCCTTAGAAAGATTTTGAATCATGACGTAATTGAATGAGAGAATGTCTTGATTCGGTCTGTGCACCTAGAAATTCAACTCGATAGTCATTCCGATGGATTCATATATTTCTTCCATCTTCCGATGTGGTCCAATCTCACTACTTGAAGTTTTGTGAGGATAACCATTTCAACACTGATTTATTTGCATCGAAGCGAGATACCAAATTCTATTTAGCCTTTTCTTTTGTTCCCAATCCAAGTATTAAGCCATGGGTCGATCATAAAGTGTCCAATGTATCAATTAGTATTATTTGGGGAGAACCGATCCCAAGAGGGGGATATTGTGATATCCCGAGTTTTCATATCCTAGATCTTTCATCTCTTTCTTTGTGATTGCATATTTAAATCAAAGTTAATAATTTTTCCTTCATCCAACTCTTTTAGTAATAGACTCAACTATGTCGTTGTGATTATCATTAACTTATGTGTCCGAAAGTACTCCAAAGCTTAGAAAAATATGAACTTGTTCATCAAGCTATTTTGGTTGCGTATCCTCAATTTTCCGTGCCTTCCTAACCTAACGAGCGACATTTGGGGACGAATGTCTCCAAGGGAGAGATGATGTGATACCTCGAGTTTTTCCCATTAAATATTTCTCTCCCAAATGTGTCGAGTCATTAAAGCCTTTTTGTCTTGCCAAGAGAAGCTTAGCACTCAAAAAACAAAATTTGCTAAGTGTTGAAACTTTCTCATTTAGACCTCTAATCTTTGGGTATTTATTTGATAACCTTTCCAACATTTGTTTTTTGATTTTCAAGTTGCGTCACGATAGGGAATGGTCGTAATACATTCTGAGTGAGTTTCAGAATTTTTGGAGTAGCATAAGGGCACTTTTGGGTACCCAAAACTGTGGCACCCTGCGATTAGCATGCTCCAGAAATTTTCAGCATTTCAGGGCCAATTTCAAACGATCATCACTTCCTGAATATAAGTAACTGGGAGATCTGCTATATATCAAACGAAACCTCTTTGAGTCTTATTTGCAATGCAATTGGTTTCACCACATTCCAACATCAGAGTAACAAGTTACAATCAATTTATTTCAGCATGTCAAATAAGTAACTGAGGGACGGATTTCATTTGGGTCAACTTCGGTCGATCATAACTCCTTATATATGACGAACTTGGTGGCCTACCATATATAAATTTACAGATCTTTGAGTTATCTTTCCACCAATATAAATTTCTCAAAAATCCAAAACCCGAATGAGGAGTTATTCAGCTTTTCGTGACCAAGGTACGCAGGATTTTTCTGCCATTTTTCAATTTCCTTAGGTGCAATTCAGTCATTTCACCCTTGCCCCATTTCGTGGAAATAAGCATAAAAACTGATTTTCGGCATCAAAGTTTGTTATTTTCAAAAAAAAATCCAAGAAAGAAACCCTAAACCTCCAAATTCCCCTTCCTAAATCTTCCAATTCCACCATGAAAATTCCAAATTAGTCCGATAAATGAAGTCCCCGTTCCGAGTTCTTCGAGATGAACCAATCAATATCATGAATAGTGTTCTGAGGCAAGAATTCATTCCAATCTTTAATTTTAAGGTACGTGGGGTTTCAACAAAAATAATTCTTCCGTTTTTGTGCCGGTATCTTTAATTTTTATTATGGATTATTATGAGTTTGGCAAATGAATTTATTTTCAAGATATCCTACCATGAGATTTTGATTATGTATATATGTAAATTGTTCAAGCTTTCCAATTATGATTATTTAATGGATTCATATGGTTCTGTAAGTAGAATTATGTGTAAATAATTCGATTATGAACTTATAAAAATTTGAATTGTAAGTTTTGAATCACATGAGTATTTGACTATTTTCGTTCTATGAATTGAGATTTAATATTAGGTTTCTTGGTGTTTCTATCAAGAATTGATATATTTTGAAAATGTATCCATGTTTTAAGTTCAAGAATGAATTATTGGTATTTCCAATTATTTTCGAGCCATGTGTCAAATTTTGAGCTTCCCTATGACAATTTGAGTTATTGGGTATAGTGATAACGAAGTTGTAACGAGTCTTGGTATTTTTTGGATGATTTTGATGAGTTAAATTGTTGAAAATCTTACGTATTGAGTCTTCATATTCTTGTCCAAATGTCGAGTTGGTTATGGTTCAATAAATTGATACCTTGTTGATGTTGAGAAATATTAAAATGTTTTGAGCTAAAATGTGTTGAGTTAGGAATCCACAAATTGATATGATTTGATAAATGAGAAAGAGATTTGATTTAGTCTTTATTATAGACCCTTGTGATGTTATGGTGGATTTTCTAACGCGTTCTGAACTTGTTGTGGAGTAGTACTTAGCACCGAGAGGGAAATTTTCTATTTCCCCAAACCTATGTGCCATCGTAGGATTGTTTCATGATGATATTATTGGTCAGAGAACCCAATTATGATTATTGTATCTTTAAGGTCGTACTCCCTGGCAACTAGTATGACGCTCCCACCAACGGGAGTTTGAAACGTTGGTATTCCACTTAGATCATATGGGGGTGTCGTTTATAGGGAACTCCCGTGTCCATAAGATTAAGTTTTTTGAATTACTCAGTCACTCCGAGATTTGAGTCAAAGAGTTGAGATGTTTATGATGTTTTATGGTAATTTATGATGATTATTGACGATATGAAAATTTATGATGATTTAGGATGGTTTATCATAAGTTATGATTGATAATGATTTACGTGGATTACGAGATTTTTTCATATGAACCGTTTCTTATGAAATTATGAAAAGTATGATTTGATATAACTCATTCCAAGTGAGTCATCATTGTCCATATGTATGTTTTCATAAAATTGATTATACTATTTATATTATTGCATGCACCCCCACATACTATGTACATTTTAAAGTGCTGACCCATATATTTCGATGGGCTACATTCTTACCAAAATATAGGTACAAGCTGTAGCGCACATATTATGTTCAGCTGGGTCACAGCTCTCGGTCGGCAGTTGATTAGTCTTTTTGATTCAGGGACTTGAGTTGTTAAGATTTGAGGTGTATTGTATTTTCTGTATTCAGCCCTATTGAGTAGGGGTAGTTGGGAGTCATGACCCATCTATCTTTGGTCAAGTCTAGTAGAAGCTTCATAGACAGTCACTAGTAGTCAGTGTATTCAGTTTCACATTTGTATATATATAAGCAGAATTGTGACCGTGTAAATTTACTTTCATGTTGTTCAGACTAAGTCATGGGTTGTTTACACATTATTCCTTCTATTTTATGCATATTATTTAGTTGCTTTGGGTTATGCCAGATGAAGGGTTAGCTTAGGGACACTTGTGACCTTAAGCACCATGTGACGTCTCGAGATTCGATTTCGAGGCGTTAAATAACACCAAAAGGGAGATTTAGCTACGCATAATATAAAAAATCATAGATATACTAATAATATTTATTGAATTAAAGTTGTAGAAGATCTAAGCGAATGTTACTTCAAACTTGGCTCTCCTACAATATCAACAGTGGAACTGATCAAATCTTCCACTTTGAAATTCTCGAATGTATTCTTCTCCCATAATTTATATAGTACTTTCTTCTCTAAAAATGAATGCTATAAAGTCTTAAGCAAAAACCTAGAAAATTGGGGAAGAAAGGATGTGATGGAATGAATGATTCATGAGGAAAGGTTTTGAGTCTTTTTGTTCAAATTGAGATCAGCTTTTGCAATTATGGATTTTCCCTTGGGCTGACTTTTTCTACTAAGCCGCGATCGCACAGGTCTGGTTGTGATCGCGGCTACGTTACTGCTGTTAAGTTTCATGACTGCGGATGGATGTTGCTTGACTACTACGATTGTGGTTAGCAAACCACAACTACGGTACCTGAGGCTAGTTTCGGCGCCAAGCCTTCAACTGCACATTTCGTTCTCCATTCTGTCCATTTTATGCTTCCATCAATCTCTTTTGATATCCTCAACTATATGCCTAAAAAATTGGATATGAGTTTATCTAACCATGAATATGTCTAGTTTACTCTTTCACAAAAAGGTAATGTTCATTAATAATGAGTGCGAATGAGTAGTAAAATCACCACTCATCATAGAGTGATGGCCCAATAAAAATGAATGGTTGATAAATAATATTCCGAATTTAAAATGAGTCATGTAATATGTAATTGATGACCTTTTTGATTGATGGATGATAAGGGGTTAAAGTACCTAAACATTAAATCTAACTTGTATTGTGTGTTGAACTAAAGGGGGCAAAAGAATACTGCATAAGATTACTAATGATGTGTGAATGGTTTGTAGGGGTTTTGATCACCATAAAGTTTATTATATACTGAATTGATTTAATGCATTGGCATTGTTGAATTGGTCAAAATGGGTTAAAGTCTTTACATGTTAATTGAATGAATGTTGACACATGGACAAAGGGTTAAAGTCCCAACGTGGACTGTGATAGTAGAAATATCTTGTGGTTAAAGTTCCTTTCCTACTAATATGTCTTGTGGTTAAAGGCCCTTGACTACTAATGTAAGTTGTGGTGAAAGTCCCTTGCTTAAATGAGATTTATTGTGGTTAGAGTCCCTTGCCTAATCTAAGAGGCCGACTTGGGTTAAAGTCCCTAATCTACTATGGCTTACAGTTAGAGTCCCTATCCAAACTGAAGGGCATGAGGTTAGATTCCCTTACTCAATTAATGTGTATAAAGTTAATGTCTCTTTGTCAAATGATAATGTGAATGTAGTCAAAAGTCGTTGTCTATTAAGAATGTTTGAATCTATAAGTGCGTAAGGTCAGATTCCTCCATTTCATGTATAATAAATGAGTGTTCTAGAGTGTTGATAAGACTTGTTCCCTTGATTGACATATGATATACCTATGTGTAGGGATAAGTTGATGAATGTGATTGAACATGATGTATTGACTTGTTGTAAAATGATAATGTTATTTCATCCCTATTCCTTCAGTTCAATGCTGTCACTCTAACTGTAACTATCTCCAGACGCTATGTCCCCATGCAACATAGGGGCTAGAGCTTCTTCTTCTCTTCCTACAAAGTAAATAGGAGATAGAGCTGGTTCCTGCATTGACTTTGAGTAGTGAGCTTCCTTCATTTGGAAGACATTCATTCTATGTCTCTTATCTTTAGACTTAGTTTTATTTAGACTTGAAGAGGCCATTGTTGGGGGCTTGTCCCTACATATACTTGTCCCTAAATATACATTTCTAGACATCAGTATATATAGACATATTATGGATTACTATGAACTTGGGTATGTTAGAAGTATGTTGTAATTAGTGAAATGCTTAGATATGCTTTAAGTTATGAAAATTAGTATGATTTCTGCAATCTTGATATATGGTTGGATTTTGTCCGACACTTGTGGATAGGTACGATGATAGGGTTGGGTTAATAGGGCAATCTCCGTTCCAAGTTGGGCTTGAGATGGCTATACGACATACCTCAATTTCAGGGCGTGTCACTTCACATCAAGTGTCAAACATCCTAACTCTAAAAGATCAACCCAATATTTAATATAAGTTAATCAATTTCACATATGCCTCAATTAACCTCGTTATAAATGGAAGAAATTAATTATACCTTCTAAAGAGTATGCCTATGAATACACGTTATGATAAATACATAAAATATATGGCACTTATCCTTATCAAGTAACTCTACAAGTCAATTAAAGCCATAAAGAAGTCAACAACCCTGACCGAACCAATATCCATGTCAAACCACGAGTTTAACCATATCTAGGTTAACTAACTATAACTCTAAGAACAAAAATCCTAAAATATGTGACAAGTAACCAGACCACGCAAGGATCTTAAATATACAAAACAACCTCATAATTTAGTTCACCCAAGAAACCACAATATAACTTGGTCAACTCATGGATCCAATTTAAATAGCCATGAATAACTAATCATATACCCAGTCTACTCAAGGAACTATCACTGTCATTTATACCTTGTACCTATATGCAAAATGTCTTATAGTTTCACACTAGTCATGTTAACATGGGATGAGCTCTTATCCATGTATTGTACATTCGTTGTAACAGAGCTCACAAATGAATCAAAATAACCAATCTCGTGAAGATTTCAAAATACCAATACGTCCATTAATAATAACAGATCCTATATAACTCAAAACCATAATGAGAATTAGATATTATACTTTTATAGTTTACAAGACTTTAATGTAACTTCATTGTATATGATCTATTTACTTAACATTTTCATTCCTTAAGCATGTATTTCAACAATAGACAACAACCGAAACACTTGGCCAACTTGAGCTAATGATTCCATATAAATAAAACTCATTTTAACACACAAAATCACAATTGGATAAGACACGGCGGTTTCACAAACATGTCCGAAGAAAAATATACTAATTATTCAAAAAATAATTATTAATCCTTATTTCTTTAATCCAATTAGTTATTTTAGGAGAGTACATTCAACCCTATGGATTTTAATCTCTAGTTCAACATTCATATGTTCAATTATTAATCCCATGCTCCTTTAATTGTACCAAAACTAGATATTTTTCTATTATCTAGCAACCATTATAGGAAATTAATTACTATGTTAAAGATCAACTCTATTATCCAAACATTAAACTCTATCCATCTTTTTATTTTAAACATTCACCATTATACCATTTACCTTCTAACTGTTAGCCTAACTTGATCTTAGGATCTTATGTTATGTCGCGTCCTCATTTTAACATAGTCTATCCTCAACACTAAACTTAAGTAAAGTTATCCCATATTTCAACCACATATCATACCAAGTTCACCCTTCTATGGTGTAATACCTTATGTCTTAAAGTGTTTGTCAAACATACGACTCAATCCCTTGAGTCGTATATGCTTTGTACGAGTCGTATATAGTAAGTCATATCCATGTCAGTGTATTGTGCTATAAGTTTTTTTCAAATTATGTATTGACCCTAGATGTTGACAACCATGGTATGAGCTGTGTGAACAAAAGTCGTGAGTTCATCAGTGTAGGCACCCTAAGATTCTGTCAAAGTTACGAGTAGGGGGCTACAATTTATTTGGAGAATTATTAGTTGTATGTTTAGGCTCACATGCTGACCAGTGTGTGCCCTCTAAAATTCTTCCAAATTTATGTGTCGGGATGCCTAATCATGCCTTCAACATACGAGTTGTATAGTTAACTCATAAAGACTAACGATCAATTTCTGTGAAGTTTAATTAAATGGCCTTTTGGTCTTTTTCCCTCTATTAACTCCCAACCCACAACTTACAATCCCAAAGAAGCATTATTTTCCTCCACATTCAATCAATTAAAAACATAATCTCTCCTCATATCCTCAAGAACATTAAGATCAGGGTTTCTCTTACCAAGTCACCTTTCAAGTCCCAAAGTTCAGGCTCTCTTCACAAGTTAAGAAATTTCATGTATGTCGGGCTTATGAACAATGTTACTCTTTAATCCTTGTACAAAAAATGATTTTAAGATTGAATTTAGCTATTTTAAATTAGGGTTCATACTCAAATAACCATATTCTTGAAATACGACACTACCATGTGATTGAAAGCTCTAATTGCAACAAAGTTTGCATATATTTATGTTTTTTCTTATGAAGATTTATATTGTGATTATAATTGTTGTATTTAGATTGGGATATTGTTCAAATATTTCAAGATGATTATTGAGAATATTGTTTTGTTATAAATATTTACAAAACAAAGCATTAATTCCAAGTCGTATGTGCAAGTACTGTGTTTACAAAAAGTTTATGCTCTTAAGCTTCGTTGATATGTTTTATATCTTGATTTAAAGAAAATCTTATCTTTTTATCTAACAATATGACATGAAATCCATAACTGTTTATCTTGATTATGATTTAATGTAAAGAAAATCATAACTGGTTTTCATTCTAAAATCACTTATGTTATATTAAGGTGAATTTCTTAAGGTATGAGCATAAATGTATTCAAGAAGTAGTATTAAGCATTGAGAAAAGACTGCAGATAAGCGTATCCTAAATTACTCGAAACTACAAGACACCATAAGTTATGTTTTTTCCTATTATGGATAAAGTTCAATGAAACTTAGGGTTCTATTCCGATGGCAAGGGTAGAATAACTCTCCCTAATGTGGGTAAGATGTTGGAATCCATAGTATCTCATATGATTTATGTCGGTTACAAGAATCTCCCATAAGAAAGAGTAAAAGTAAAGACTTTAGAAACTAATTTTTATGGCTCACACGAATTATTATTCATATTTTATAATCTTGTAGCCTTTTATTCTATTCAAGCTTAAGGTGAGTCATATACGCTTACAATGTATCATTTGAAAGTTTAATTATATATTTAGTTATAGTTTTACTTATACATTTACCCCCACACACTCAGTACATCCTAGGTGTACTGACCCACATATATGTCTATATGTTACATTGTCTTATAGTGTGAGTTCTAGTGCTAGTTTCTAGCGAAATGATTGTCTATGGGCATCATAATCTGCATCCCAACTTTTGGTGAGTCTTTTTAGTCTGAGGACCAGCTTATCAGACTAATGTTCATTGATGAAAGTATTTAGTTATTTGATATCTACTTATGTTTGGGTCAGCTATGGTCTATCCTAGTGGCTCTCTAATCAGTAGTATAGGCGGGTCAAATTGAGTACGTTGAAATTCAAAGAATTAGTTTAAGGTTTTTTAAAATTAAAGACTTATGTTAAGATTTGGAGTTGTTTACCTTCAGTTTATATAAATGTTTGTTCACTTCTTATGTAAGTTTCAACCAAAATAGATATCATGGGTTAGCATAGGGCTATTAATAGTATTATGCATTGTGTGGCATTTAGGGGGTACTTTCATGGTGTTACAAACTTGGTATCAGAGATGAAGGTTTTTAAGAGTCCTAGGGAGTCCAACAAGCCATGTCACGTAGAGTCTTGATCATTAATGAGAAGAATACCACATTTATGACCAAGGGGATATAGAATGAGTTAGGATTCATCATTTATTTCATGATCTATTATGCTTATAATTGTCACTATTTTCCTAATTTTATGCTTTTACATGACTGAATATGGCTTCTCACTAAGATGTCTCACACAAAAATGGTGATCAACAAACACTACACGCAGAACTTCTAGTTGAGAATGTACCTCATGCTGAACTTTGGTCTAACTTCCAAGCGTTCGTCCAAACTATTAATACCAAAGTTTTTGGAAACCAACAAGTAAAACTACCAATTCAGTAAAATAGTAACCAAGTTGTATCCCATATCCGACATATTATAAGGATGAATATACCAAAGTTCTACGGGTCAAAGGTGGATGAGGATCCTCAATCCTTTATTAAGGAGGTGAGAGACATTACCCAGATTGGGAAAGTTACTTAAAAAAAAAGTGTAGAGTTGGCATAATATAGGCAGAAGGATATTACATATGATTGGGTTGTTATATGGAAGGAAGGTAAGGGTGAGAATGCAAGTCCCATGAGTTGGCAGCCATTTTAGAATGCTTTTTGGGATAGGTTCTTTTCGCGTGAGATGTGGGATGCCAAAGTGGAGGAGTTCATGATCCTGAGGCAGGCCTCTATGACTGTGAAATAGTACTTCCTTAAATTAACTTAGTTATCTAAGTATGCTCTCGAGTTGTTAGCTGACTCTAGAGATCGTATAAGCAAGTTTGTTAATATGGTGTCTTATTTGGTGGTAAAGGAGTGTAGCATTTTCATGATGATTTGGGATATGGATATGTCTTGTTTTATGACTCATGCTCAGTAGATTATAGCAGAGAAGTTAAAGAAAAGATAGTAGAGAAACAAGTGAGGTAGGACTGGATAGTTTGAGTATAGTTAGCCAAGGTCTGGAGAGGGAAGTTGTTCACAGTTTCACAGTCACTCATCGATATTTTCACCATATTCACCTAGTGTTCCTACACTCAGGACGAGTCAGGAGTAGTGAGGTAGGACGTCGAATTCTAGGTCTTAGAATAATGTAGTCGGGAGACTCAGTAACCCGTCACATGCAAAGTATGGTTGGACCTTTCCTTGTGCATGTTTGATGGGCCAAGAAGGTTGTTATGGTTATGAAAAGTTGGTCTACAAGATCAAATAGTGTCCATATTCTAAGCATGTAAATAGAGATGCTCATCCTTAGACTCAGACTACTAATCCAGTAGCTTAGCCAACTGATTTTAACTTTACCATCCCATCTGGAGTAGAAGATCACCAGATATTGTCACTAGTATTATTTAGACATTATAACATGATCTATATGTGTTGTTAGGTCCAGGGTCGAATCGCTCTTATGTAACTCCATTGGTTGTAGTAAATTTTTGTCTAGGTTATTAAAATCTCTCCAAGCCCTTCTCAGTTTCTACCTAGTCGGTTATTCAGTTGTTGCTAGACGATTCTATAGGAAGTTTCCTATTATCGTCTTCCATAAGACCATTCTAGCGGACCTAATAGAGTTAGAGATGATAGATTTTTATGTTATTCTGGGCATGGATTTGCTCCATTCATGCTAAGAATTGTCACACCCGTGTGGTGAAGTTTTAGTATCCTAATTAGGAAGTTTTTTAGTTTGAAAGGACATTTTATCTCTTATCTTAAGGCCAAAAAACTAATATGAAAGGGTTGTATCTACCATCTATTATGAGTCATAGACACCAAGTATGAAGCCCTGACAGTTCAATCAGTCCGGGTAGTTAATATGTTTTTTGAGATTTTCCCTGAAGATCTTCAAGGGTTACCCCTAGACATAGAAATAGAATACGACTTTGATTTTCTTCATGATGCATAGGCCATTTCTATCCTCCATATCATATGGATCTGGCCAAAAATAAACTGTTAAATTAGAAGCTTAAGGACCTCTTAGACAAAGGTTTCATCAAACCTATTGTTTTTCCATGATGTGTCCACTCCTTTTCATGTGCAAGGAAGACAAAACTCTCAAAATTTGTATAGATTACAGATAGCAAAATAAGGGTACAATCAAGAATAAGTATCCCATTCCTAGAATCAACGATTTGTTTGATCAACATTAGGGTCCCCGGTGGTTCTCCAAGATTAAAATTAGGCCGAGATACCACCAGCTAAAATTCTCAGAACAAGACATACAAAAAATAACTTTCTCAACAAGGGATGTCAAATTTTAGATTGTGGTTATGTCATTTGGACTAACAAATATCCTTGTAGCCTTTATGGATTTGATAAATAGGTTCTTCTAGCAGTACTTGGATATGTTTTCCATTGTTTTTATAGATGACATACTGGTCTATTCTAGTAGTAAAGAAGAACATTTAGACCACTTGAGAATAGTGTTGTTTGTAACGCCCCGAGTCTGGAACCCCCGATGCTACACAATGCTCATAATTTTGAAGAAACACAAGCTAACCCATGACTGATATCTCTAACTGAGCATTGAATAATAATACTAACATAAATGCAGAAACATAGAATAAAAAGCCATAAGGTTCAATACTAAAAATATGATATGACAATACCAAAACTGACTATAAATACTAAAAATAGTGAAGTCTGAATATCTAGTCTGAAAGCCTATAAACTATCTGAATAAAGAGTTGATGGGACAATCCCTCAAGTAACTCCATCTAATAAATACTGAATGTGTTGAATAAATGAAAGAAGATAACATCCTTGGATGATGAGGACTCACTGCTAGTCTTCCTGTGGAATGTCTGACCTGCTAAGAATGCTCTGGAGCTCGTACGTCTAAACCTATGGTATAAAACACTATAGCGCAAAAGAAAATTATGTGTCAGTATGCATAAATGTACTAGTATGCAAAGTGAGGTAAGGCTGAATGCAAGAGTTATTATGCATGAACTAAAAACTGAATGATTAACACGAACATGACAGCGTGAGAATACATGCATGAATACATAACTACTACTGAAATCATAAGGATTTTGTATACATAGTTTTCTGATAACACGAATTACTGATATTGATAAAATTGAAAACCGAGTTGACTATGTCTGATAGTCCTATTATTATGGAACTAGCTGAGTTCCGTATTGATCTAGGTAACTGTATCTGACAGTCCTAAAATCTATAGAACAATCTAACTTTTATTCTAAAAACTGAGATTGTGACTATGGGAGGTAGTCATCTAACCGACATACCCTAAATGAGATAATATAGCTGTGTTGTTGTCCAATCTGTAGCCCCAATTAGAAGGGTGTCAATCCCGTGCCACTAGTTATGACAAGTGTTACTGACCCTCATCTGATAGTGTCCCCTAAGAAAAATGGTGAGACCCTTATTTGACAGTGTTAACCCACCTCATCAACCCTCAACTTCCAGTGTTGATGTCTCAACCTATGATGGCTACATATCTCAGGAATGCAAGGATTGATTCTAAATGTCACACCCTCTGTTGTCATTGTGTGCCCTCATCCTAAGATTCACTCGGTGTTGAATGCTACTTCTAACTTATTACAAAATAAAGTGATTAAACTAAACTAAAATAGACTGAGTTCACTGAGTTCTGTCGACTAACAAAATACTACTGAGATCTGATAACTGACTCAGATTACTGAGTACTGAGTTGGACTGTACTGATATTGAATTTACTGAGTTTTCCTGAGTTATGTGACTAACTGAATTCTACTGATCATGGATGGACTGAGATTATATTGAATACTGACACTGGCTTTTGGCACACATCTAAATTATCTAGTATTAAATACCCCCAGGACTCAATATGATGAAACAGGTAAGACATAACATTTCTTTGAACACATGACCATAGTCCATAATTCATAATACAATCATTGAGGGATCTCATGAAGCATTCGCAAGTAATAAGAATACACATTAATAGGAGTACAGACTAATATAACGTAATTTCACAAATCCATACTTATGAGCATTCCACCAAATCATTACAATACATAGCTAAGGCATGGGAGTCATTTTGAATATGTAATTATTGCCTAAGTTCATCATTTAGATCAATAAAGGATCATAAAACACAATTCTTCTCACTTGGGAATTTAATCAAACACATGGGATGCATATACTTTGGTTTAGGCATGAACATTAAAAAATTACATCATGGCTACATTAATCAACTCAATTTTCCTAAAATTTAACCCACATATTTACATAACTTCATGACAATTATTAAAGATCTCAACTTATAATCACACAACAATATTAACATGGGTACATCATAACCCACTACATGAAAATCATGATTCAACATTTTAAAGGAGGATTGTTGAACTCCAAGGGTGTAAGGGACCCTTGGATGGAAATTTCTTAAAACTTAATGGAGGTAAGCTTGAATTCTTGATTTGAAGGTAGTCACCTAGGGTTTTCTTATTCTTGAGAAATTGTGAAATATTGAAAGTATTTAGCACAAAACGGGCTAAATTTCGTGTTGTGAGGGCTGAAGGTCAGGGAAAAGACTTAATTACCCTTAAGGATGCAGTCATTAAATGATTGAAAATTGGGCACCGACCCGATTGTTGATGCGGAGTATCAATGGCATTAACGCAATACTCGATGCATCATACCATAATCATGTCGTGTCTCTAAAGTTTGACTCTAGAAACCTGCCACAATATTAACCAACGCGATAGGCGACGTGGCGAGCAAAAATCGCATTGGTCCATAATTTATGATTCCAAATGTGGTCTAAACACGGTTCAAGAAATCCAAAACATGTCTGGAAATACCTATTAACCTTCCTGGTCATGAATTAATAAAATTATAGACCATTAAAGGACATTAAGGTCACGAAATAATTTTACCAACTTTCGAAGGCTAAAAATAAACTAAGTCTGGAAACTTAGCTAGAATTTTCTAATCTTAGGATCCCTTGACAAGTTTGAAAGACTGAATTAAGCTAGGAATTTTGTGTGGTATTACAATATTTTCCCCTTGGGAACATTCATCCTCAAATGGTACTGACTGAGATTGGAGAATAGATAAGCTAAAGTATATGCTGGAAATGAACAACTAAAACATGATTACATGGATGACATAGCTACTAAGATGAATAAATCATACATAACATGTATATCGTATGCATGAGTAACTAATTCATGAATACATGACTGAGAATACTGATAAGATGACTATTTTGGACATGTATATTTGAAGCATGAATACATGACTGAATATGCAATGGAATTTGATACTAAGTTTATAATGTGAATTTGATTAAAGAATTGAATATCAAGTTTGTAACTGAAATCTGAACAGAAAACTGAATACGCTTTATGGAAATCTATTACCTTAGGCTCATTCTGAGTTTGCGGAGAAGAGGTTATGATACTTGGTCTATATGTGTACTTCTTCTTCCCAAGTAGCTCCTTTAACGGACTGATTCGGCCAAAGAACTTTGACTAGAGGGAATTCTTTGTTCTTCTGTCTGTGGATCTGATAGTCAAGGATTTCGACTAGAATTTCCTCATAAGAGTCATTGTTCTAAATATCTATGCCCTCAATAGGAACTACAACTATTGGGTCACCGATACACTTCTAAAACAAGGGGACATAAAAGACTGGATGAACAAAAGCTAGATTTGAAGGCAAATTGAGCTTATTAGATACTTTACTGAAGCAATTGAGAATTTTTAATAGACCGACATATCGGTGACTGAGTTTTCCCTTCTTTCCAAAACTCTTCACTCTCTTCATGGGAGAGATTTTTAGATATACATAATCACTAATTTCCAACTTCACATCCTTTCTGAACACATCTACGTATAATTTTTATTGGCTCTGAACTGTTTTGAGCATTTCTCTAATCAACAAAACCTTTTGTAAGTCATCGAATACCAAGTCAGGCCTTATAATTGCGGTCTCACAAACTTTGAACCAACCAATTAATGTTCTGTATCTCCTACCATAGAGAGCTTCAAACAGAGCCATCTAAATACTGGAATGATAGTTATTGTTGTATGCAAACTCGATCAAAGGAAAGTTGTTATCCCAACCTTTGAAATCAATTGAACATGTTTGTAGTATATCTTCTAAAGTCTAGATGGTATTTTCTGCTTTACTATCAGTCTGAGGATTGAAGTTTGTACTGAGATGAACTTGGGTGCCAATACCCTTTTTGAATGTTTTCTAAAAATGAGAGGTAAATGGGGTACCTCTATCTGAGACAATAGACACTGGAACACCATGAAATTTGACCAACTCCTTAATATAGAGTTTTTCATAATCCTGTAATGAATAAGAGGTAAAACTTAAAGGAAATGAGTTGACTTGACCATTCTATTTACAATGACCCAAACTGAATCATGCTGAAAATGAGTAGGATGCAAACCCATCACGAAGTCTATGTTTACTTCTTCCCACTTCTAGGTGGGAATACTAAATTCCTGCAAGGACCCACTAGGCTTCTGATGCTCAATCTTAACTTGCTGACATGTTAAGCACTTAGCTAAAAACTCTATAATGTCTCTCTTTAACCCATTGCATAAATATATCTCCTACAATTTGTGGTATATCTATCTTAGTGGCCCCTAGATGAATCGAGTAACATGCGCCATGCACTTCTACTTGAACCCCATACAAGTAGTGCCTCCAAATTTATAAGGCAAAAACTACTGTTCCTAACTCAAGATCATGAGTAGGATAGTTTTTCTCATGGGGCTTAGGTTGTATGGAGGCATAGGGTATAAGCCTTACCATGCTGCATGAGGATACAACCCAAACCTACTCTAGATACATAACAATACACAACATACCTATATAGACCATCTGGAAGAGTCAAAATTAGAGCAGAGGTGAGTTGAGTCTTCAACTCCTGAAAACTCTTCTCACATGAATATGACAACAAAAAATTGACATTATTCTGATATAATCTGGGCATAATGGATGAAATAGAAGAAAATACCTTAACAAACCTTCTTTAATAGCTAGCAAACCTAAGAAACTTTTTATATCTGATAGAGAGATAGGTATGGACCAGTTTCTTACTACTTTGGTCTTTTGAGGATCAACTTTAATGCCATCATCAGAAATGATATGACTAAGGAGTGCTACTGACCTTACCCAAAATTCACACTTATTGCATTTGGAAAATAATTGATGATTCCTGAGGGTCTGCAATACTATTTTGAGGTGGTCTGTATGTTCACATTCATTACCGTAGTAGACAAGAATCTTATCTATAAAGACTATGATGAACATGTCCAAGTACTACTTGAACACAAGTTCATCAAGTCCATGAAATTTGTTGGGGCATTGGTATGACCAAAGAACATGACTAAGAATTCGAAGTGTCCATACCGAGTTTGGAAGGCTTTTTTTAGAATGTCATATTCTCTTAATCTGAGTTGATGATAGCCTAATCTGAGGTCTATCTTTGAGAAATAGACAACACCCTACAGTTTCTAAAATAAGTCATCGATTCTGGGTGCACCCCATGGGGGCACATTGGGCTTTATGAATCCCTTATCTAGGAGATCCTTCAACTGTTCTTTCAATTTGCTGAGTTCTGCTGGTTCTATTATATATGGTAGAATAGATATCAGCTGAGTATTAGAAAGAAGATCAATGCCAAAGTCTATTTTACTTTCGAGAGAAATTCCTGGAAGATCTTTGCGGAAGGCATCTGAATATTCATTCACTGCTGGGACTGATTTGAGACTGAGTTTCTGAACTAGAGTCCTTAACTTGAACAAGATGATAGACACATCCCTTAGAAATCATTTTCCTTTCACTTAGGTAAGAAACAAGATGACCCCTGAAGGCTGAAGTACTACCCCTCTACTCTAAGATAAGTTCATTTAAAAATTGAAACTCAACAACATGGTTTCTGCTATTGACTATGGTATAGCAGGAATGAAGCCAATCCAGGCTGAGAATGACATCAAAATTTGTTATATCTAATTTGACTAAGTCTGCTAAAGTGACTTTTTGAGATACCATAATCGGACAGTTCCTGTATACCCGTTGGGCTATGATAGTTTTACCCTCTAGGGTAGAGACTAAGAAGGGATATTCTAGAATTTTTGGACGACCTAATAAATCAACTACTATATAAGGAGTAATAAAAGGCAAAAAAGCTCCTAGATCTAATAAAATGTAAACATGTCTATGAAAGATCTATAACGTACCAGTGACCACTTCAGGAGAATTTTCCTAATCCTGTCAGGACTGAAGAGCATAAAGTCTATTTGGGTGTTGCCCACTGGTAGCACTGGAAGTAGCACCCTATTGAATAGGACAACCAGACTAAGGTAAGGAATGGTTATACCGACCCTGAAAACCTGACTGACAATAATCTCACACTCTGTGGCCTAGCTTGCCTCATCCAAAACAAACATCACTGCTAGCTCTACAAATACCCTTGTGTTTCTTACCATATGTCTGACAAAGAGGATGGTTGCGGGCATTGCTAACACTTTTCTAAGACTTAGAGCCTGGTGCCCTATCTTTGTTGTCTTCTCTGAATTTAAGGATTGGAGCACTGGCTGAGGAAGGAGCTGGAACGGATGAATTTGGGTGAAACTAAGTACGATTTTCACCCTCTAACTTTGGCTGATTAAAATTAAAGATACCTTTTCTAGCTCTCTTATTATGCTTCACTATCCTTAATCTTATTTTTTTATAGCTGTTGAGCATAGATCATAAAACTATCTATTACTATCTTACTAATCAACATGGTGGAACTACACTCCTTGACCACAATGTCATTCACCCCAGAAACAAACTTACTCATCTTTTCCCTTCTATCTGCCACCACATAGGAGCGTATCTAGCTATCTGAGTAAACTTGAGAGAATACTCTTTTAAAGTCATGTTGTCGGGCCTGAGGTTGTTATACTCTAATACCATAGCTACTCTCAACTCTAGGGGAAAGAGTATATCAATGAAAGCAGTGGAAAACTCTTTTCACTTAGCAGGCCCTACATCTGTGGCTCTCTTAACTTTTCACTACTTGAACCATATGTGAGCCATATCCTGCAACTGGTATACAGCTAGCTCAGCATTCTCATTAGAAGTTACTCCTATGATATCGACAACTTTATACACCTAATCAAGGAATTCCTAAGGGTCCTCATTTGTCTTTGACCCAAAAAATGATGGAGGATTCATTCGAGTTAAGTCTTAAGTCCTAACTGCAGTAGAATTGTCCATTGAATTGGCCAGAATGGCTACTGGACATTCGTTCTGAAAAGCAACTGAATTAACAGGAGAAGTAAATGAAGCTCTGAACTCTGCATGAGAAACGTATTCGTCTAGAGGATCTGGCTAGATGGGTTGAAGGTCTGACTGATTCCTATTTATCCTTTCATTATTCCTTTTGGGAGGCATGCTCAATATACGAAAGGGAGAAGTCGATTAGACTAAGAGTTAAATTTGATCTTATGTTCACTGGAATGACATGAATACTGAATGAAAGGAGACTATTCCTAAAACTTCTCATAGCCTCTATTACATAAATGTGGCGTGCATCATACCCATTCACAACACTCTACTAGATGCGGCTCTTCAGACTTCCTAGGATACTGTTGAACCTTAGTCTCTGATAACAACTTTGTAATTCCCCAAGTCTGGTACCCCAGCTGCTACATGATTCTCATAATCCTGAAGGACTACAAGCTAACCGATGATTGATATCTATAACTCAGCACTAAATAATAATACTAGCATAGATATAGAAACATAGACTAAAAAGCCATAAGGTTTAATACTGAAAATATGTTATGACAATACCAAAACTAAAAATAAATACTAAAAATATTAAAGTCTGAAAGCCTCTAAATTGTATAAATAAGGAGTTGATGGGACAATCCCCCAACTAAATACTAAATGTGATGAATAAATAAAATAAGATAACATCCTCGAATGATGAGAACTAACTTCTAGTTTTCCTGTTGAATGTCTAACCTACTAAGGATGCTCTGGAGTTCAAACATCTGACTTTTGGTATAAAACACCGTAGCACATAAGAAAAGTATGCATCTGTATATGTGAATATACTTATATATAAAGTGAGGTAAGGCTAAATGCACGGGTTAATATGCATGAACTAAAAATTGAATGAGTATCATATACATGACTGTGTGAGAATACATGCATGAATACATAACCATAAATAAATTCATAAGGATTCTGAATACTGAGTTTTCTGATAACATCAATTAATGATACTGATATAACTAAAAACTGAGTTGACCGTGACTAACAATCCTGATTGTGATGGATCTAGCTGAGTTCCGTACTGAGATGGGTGACTATATATAACAGTTCGTAAATATATAGAACTATCTAAGTTTTATTTTGAAGACTGAGACTAAGGGAGGTATTCATCTAACCAACATGCCCCAATTAAGATAATATAGTTGAGTTGGGTTCCAATCTGTAACCCTAATTGGAAGGGTGTTAATACCGTACCACTGGTAAATACAAGCTATGAGTGACCCTCATCTAATAGTGTCCCCTAAGGGGAATGCTGAGACCCTCATCTAACAGTGTTAACCCACCTTATTAACCCTCAACGGTCAGTAATGCTCGCTATATAGTTATGGAATTCAAGGATTGCTTCTAAGGGTCACAACCTCTGCTGTCAGTGTGTGCACTCATCCTTGGATTCTCTCAATTTTGAATCCTACTCCAAACATAATAGACACTGAACTGATTAAACTTGACTGAACTAGACTGAATTCACAGTTTTCCATTTACTGACGAAATACTATTGAGATATAATAACTGACTAAGATTACTGAGTACTGAGTAGGACTGGACTGATACTGAATTTACTAAGTTTTATTGAGTCATGTGACTGACTGAATTCTACTGATCATCGCTAGACTGAGAGTATCTTGAATACTGACACTGGCTCTAGGCACACATCTCAATTAATGTGTATTAAATACCCCTAGGACTCGATAGCTTAAAACTGACAAGACATGATATTTTTTAACACATGACCATTGTCCACAATTCATAATATAATCATTGAGGGATCTCATAAAGCATTCGTATGTCATAAGCTCACACATGAATAGTAATCCATACTATCATAACATAATTTCACAAATTGATACTTAAGAGCATTTCACCAAATCATTACAAGACATAACTAAGGCGTGGAAGTCATTTTGAACATGTAATTATAGCCTAAGTTCATCATTTAGATTAATAAAGGATAATAAAACACAATTCTACTCACTTGGGCATTTTATCAAGCACAAGGGTTGCATATACTTGGGCTTAGGTACGAACATTAAACAATTACATCATGCCTACATTAATCAACTCAATTTTTATTAAATTCAATCTATATGTTCACATAAATTCATGACAATCATTAAAGCTCTCAACTTCTAATCACACAACAACATTAACATGGGTACATCCTAACCCACAATATGAAAATTATGATTCAACTTTTTAATGGAGGATTCCTGAACTTTAAGGGTGGAAGGGACCCTTGGATGATCACTTTACATACATTGGATGGAAATTTCTTAAAGCTTAATGGAGGTAAGATTGAGTTCGTAATTTGAAGTTAATCACCTAGGGTTTTCTTGTTCTTAAGAAATTTTGAAATAGTGAAAGTATTTAGCCAAATAGTTGATAAATTTTGTGTTATGAGGGATGAAGGTTGGGGTAAAAAGACCTAATTACCCTTAAGTTCATGGTAATTTAATAGCTTAAAATTGGGAACCGATGCGGTTGTCAACGTGGTGCGTCAATGGCATCGACATGATACTCGATGTGTCATGCCATAATTGTACCGTGTCTC
This sequence comes from Capsicum baccatum var. pendulum, assembly GCA_030864225.1. NCBI lineage: Eukaryota > Viridiplantae > Streptophyta > Magnoliopsida > Solanales > Solanaceae > Capsicum > Capsicum baccatum. The sequence continues at coordinate 167,930,530 of CM061557.1, read as the reverse complement.
AGGCTTTTGACTCTTGCAACCTGCAATAATATTAACCGATGCAATAGGCGATGCAGCGCGCTAAGATCGTGTTGGTCCACTAATTTGGGATTTCGAACATGGTTTAAACGTTGTCTGAAGACTAATATAATAAAGCACTGTCCTAGACCCATCACTCCATCTGATTATTGAAGCTTTTTAGTTTTTGCTAGATATTATAGATGATTTGTTAAAGGGTTCTCCTCTATAGCTGAGCCATTAACAAAGCTGACCTAAAAGAAAGTGAAGCCTATATGGTCAGATACATATGAGAAATATTTCTAAGATTTGAAGGATAGATAGACTTTAGCACCAGTGTTAGCACTTCCAGAATGATTAGAAGAATTAACACTGTATTGTATGATTCAAGAGTTGGGTTAGGTTATGTATTGATGAAAAATGGGAGAGTGATAGCTTATGACTCTACGAAACTTAAGGATCACAAAAAGAATTACCTAACACATGATTTGGAGTAAGAAGCTATGGTTTTTATCTTAATAATTTTGAGGCACTACCTTTATCATATTCATGTTGATGTTTCTACTGACCACAAGAGTCTTCAGTATGTATTTTCACAGCAAGAGATAAATCTTCATCAGATGATGTGGTTGGAGTTATTAAAAGATTATGACATGAGTGTACTCTATCATCTGTTTAAGGTCAATGTGGTGGCTAACATGCTGAGTATGTTGTCCATTGGTAGAGTGGATCATGTAAGAAAGAAAGAATGGGAATTTGTCAAGGAGGTGCATAGAATAAATCATTTGGAAGTATGTTTCCTCGACACTATTGATGGGACTAGTAGTTCAGAATGGTTCAAAATCATCTTCAGTACTAGAAGGGGAGGAGAAACATCAAAATGATCACATACTTGGCCAAGTATCGAAAGTAATATGTAGCAGAAGGTTTAGGTTATCACCAAAGAGGGAGATAATGTACTTTTCTATCAAGGTAGGCATTTTGTTCAAAATGTAGATGGGTTAAGGGAAAGGATACTAGGCAAGTCTCATTTTTTGAGGTATTAATTTATCTTGATGCTACTATTATGTATCATGACCTATGATAAATTAGAGACTTAGCAGAGTCTGTGGCCAAATTTCCCAATTACCAGCAGGTTAATGATGAACACCAGAGACTGGGTGGTATGCTACAGGAAATCAGTAGCCCTACTTGTATGTTTGAAGTAGTGAATATGATTTCATTACTGGATTTCCTTGCACAAAATGTCAACATGATTGAATTTGGGTTATAGCTAATCGAATGACAAAATCAACCTATTTCCTACTTGTCAAGACTTCAGATACCATGGAGGATCATTCCATAATGTATATTTTAGAGTTAGTAAGGATTTATGGGATACCCTTGTCCATAATTTTGGATAAAGGGACGAAATAAACTTCACAGTTTTTGTTGTCTTTTCAGAAGGGCCTTGGTACAAAAGTACTCTTAGTGCTTCTTTGCATCCACAGACTGATAGTCAAGTTTAATGCACAATTGTAACATTAGAATACATATAGAGGTCATGTGTTTTAGACTTTAAAGAAAGTTGGGATAACCATCTATGATTGGCTTTGTTTTCAATAATAGTTATCATGCAAACATTCAAATTGCTCCGTTTGAAGCATTGTCTAGGAGTGGGTGCAGATCACCTTAGGATGGTTTGAGGCTGGTAAAGCATCTTTTATTGGGCTAGACACTATTCTTGAAACTATATAAAAGGTTCATTTGACTGGTGAGAGGTTGAAAACTGTACAGAGTCATTCAAAAACTTATGCTAATGTAAGGAGGAAAGATCTCAACTTTGAGGTGGGCAAGGGAATACTAAAACTTTTAAATAAAAAGAAGCAGAGTCCCCAATTTATTGGTCTTTACGTGATTCTAAAGCATTAAGGAGAGGTTACTTATGAATTGAATCTTCCATCAGAATTAACTACAGTTCATGCAATTTCCATAGTTTGATACTTAGGAAGTGTATTAGATATACGTCCTTAGTAGTTCCCATAGAGTGTATTAGGATTGAAGTTAACTTTTGATATAAGGATATTCCTGTGGAGATACTTTATAGGCACGTACGAAGGCTAAGGCTAAGGAGGTAGCATAAGTAAAGGTTCTTTGGAGAAAATAATCAACTCAAAGGGCCTCTTGAGAAGTTGAGGAAAACATGATGACTAATTATCCTCATCTCTTTTATCTAAACTCAGTTTCTACAGAAGATAAGTAGTTTTTTTAAGCCAAAACTCTTCTCTTTATGTTTTTCTAAGCATTCTTATGTCATATATCGTGTTCTGAGAAATTCTATCCTTGTGATAGATACAAGCTTTGCTCTAAGTTTGATGTAGAGGTGTTTCTTCTATTGAAAATCCTATATGAATTACATTCGAGGATGAATACTTCTAAGGGTGAGATATTATAGTACCTCGTGTTTGGAAACCACTATTTAACATACAACTAACTCCCTTGAGTCATACATACTTCGTAAAAGTTGTATATGGTTAGTCATAAACATGTCAATGTATGGTGATGTGAGTTATATTCAAGTTATGAGCTGACCCTAGAAGTTGTCAAAAATGGTACGAGTCGTATAAAGGGAAGTCGTGAGTTCATCAGTGTAGGCTTGCTAAGATTATATCCAATTTATGGGTGGGGGCTACAATTCATATAGAAATGTTACTATTCGTATGTTTAGACTCAATATGTTGACCAGTGTATACCCTCTTATATGCTTCCAAGCTTAAGAGACAAGATGACTAATCATACCTTCACCGTAAGGGTTATCCGATTGACTCATAAAAACTGACGAATAATTTTTGTGAAGTTTAGTTAAAGGGACTTTTGGTCTTTTCCCTCTATTAACTCCCAACCACAACTTATAACCACAAAGAAGCATTATTTTCCTCTATTTTCAATCAATTAACAACATAATTCATCCTCCCATCCTCAAGCACATCAAGATTAGAGTTTCTCTTACCAAGTCACCTTTAAAGTCCCAAAGTTCAGTCTCTCTTCACAGGTTACAAAATTCCAAGTGTATGGGGCTTATGAACACTATTATTCCTTAATCCTTCTGCATAAATAACATGATTTTGAGATCAAATTAGCTTGATTTGAAATAGGGTTCATACCTACATAACCATATTCTTGAAGTATGACACTATCATATAATTTAAAGCTGAAAGTGAAATAAGGTTTACATATATTTATGTCATTACTTGTGAATATTTATATTGTTATTAGAATTTCATTGTCCTGACAGGGATATTTTTTAAAGATTTAAAGATTATTATTGAGCGTAATGTTTTGTTATGAATTTTTATGAAATTTAAACACCCTAGTTTTTGAACCTTAGAAAATTTTCTTGGAATTATGATATATGGATCCAATATGACTCATGGGTATGAGCAGTATATTGGGATACAAATGGTATGGTTTGGTCATATACTGACCAGTGTTGGTTGGTGGGATGGATTTTGGTTACTGGAATGTATACAACTTAGGGGTATGAGTCATTTTGGAAGTTACGCATCATTTGGTTCCTTAAATTAATCTTACACTTAGTTATTTAGGTTATATCTGAGTAAGAGTCACTCACCATGATTCATAATATAGGGTATGAATCATACCATAACTCGTATAATGAACAATGTCTAAATCCTCTTGGTATTTTATTCTGCCAGGGATACGAATCATATGTTTTGGTTATGACATGGTTTGATAAGTCTTTTACTGTATAGAATTTTGTCCAAGGATGGAGGTTCAGGATTGGACTAGTGGATACGATTGTATCGGAGTGTACGACTCGTGAGGGTTAGTCGTGTCCTTGTTATGAGATTTTGGTGCAACTTAATTGGGGGAATTCTAGATACTTCCCTGCTTATTTTAATAGTGTCCCACGAATTATAACCTACTTGGAAGATTATTTACCATATTATTCTATTAATTAACACTTATAAACTCTTCCTATACACTCTATAATTCTTTCAAGAGCTATTGGGCAAGGGTATCTAGGATTTCAACAAAAGGATCAATTTGGGACTTATGTTGGTGATTTCTTTCTGTCTTCATCTTGTTTTAAGGCATCTTTCTCTGCCCAAAATGTTATTCTTACTTAAAGTCATGGTTTAAAGGAATGTTTTTATGGTTTTAATATTACATGATTTTGGCTTTCATATATGATTTGGGGGTTTTCATGTTAAATGATTGGTCATGGTTTCCCTTGGTTTTAATTATGATTTTATATGCATTTATTATGGTTTTGGATAATTGGAGTGAATGGGAATCGTTTAGTGCTAATTGGAATTGGTTATTGTTATATTATACCCCTAATATGTTTGACAAAATTCTTATAAAGGTATGTTCATTGCATTGACTTCTTTTAATGGAACTCTTACATGTTTCAAACTTTGTAAAGGAATATAGCATGGATTAAATGGTTTGTAAAGGCTAAGGGATAATTGTTTATTCTTCAGGGGAACATGGAAGTCTCCTAAGTGGTTTAATATAGTAAATGGAAGGGCACTTGAATGTCCCCTTAAACCTATAAATGGTTGGCTATGGATGATACTTTCAAGGGTTTGTATGATGATAGTAATATTAGTGGACTTAGTTAATAAATGGATAATGGTTTGGTTATTTGGAAATTTGTTTTAATTGGGCAATAAAGGTTATAGGTGTAGCTTAGCCATGGAAAATAGAGGTCCCGAGGGTACAAAAATTGCAAACTCACATTTGTCGATATGAGGTTGGTCTTAGTGACCGTGTCCCTAATGTCAAACTTTATTTTAGGGATGTACTAGTCATCCCATGGTATTCTTCCATGATCGAGCGGCTATATGCACTGGGCCTTTTTAGCAGAGGAAGTTGTACCCATATAACCAGTGGGTAGTTTAGGATCGCAAAGCTACACAACCCAGCTAAATATTTTAACAATATGCTAAATCTGCTCCATTTTTCCCTACATAGTTATATATATGTGTGGGAGTTTGTTTGGTTATGTTTGTATGGATGATTTTATGTTATTTATAAATATCTTTATTTTATCCTTACCTTGAGATCACTCTAGTGGTCACTCTCTAACCCCGTCTATTGGTGTCTATATACCCACGATATGCAAGAACAGACCGTTCTACTTCTCTTAAAAAGTGATTGACTCGCGATCAACATTTTGAATGATGTGGTGAGATTTCATCCTTCCGAAAGACATTATTTAATGATATGAATATTTCTAAACATTTTAGTTTCATTTCGGTATTGGTATTGGCTAAGGTTGGAAGCATATCCCGACTAGATTTCATTAATCTTCTGGTTAGAGGATTTTTGGTACTTTTATGGGTTGAAATAAGCGGGATCGGTATAGGTGTCAACCTTGGAATTGGAATAGGCTGAGAGGGTAGCATCATAGAACATAATTTCTCTGTTCTATCATGTTTCACTATGGGCTTAAATATTTTATGGTTTGAATGTCTTTGATTATGGCGTGGTTTATAGCCTTTTATTGTGTGGGTTGGTATGGTTGGACTCTTATTATAGGATAGTTTGACTCAATTGGGTTTGTAATGGTTGTGATCTATTCCTAGGGTCTTTGTGCAAGCTATTACACTTTTATGTTTCATTCTTGAAATTCAACCCAATAAGCATAGGTAGCTGAAGGTTTGGTTGGGTAACGGGGGTGGTCGCCGGTCCTGGTCGGACGTTGGACTCCCATTACGATAAGGCCACAAGGCGGGTCATGTAAAAAACAAAGCATGAATTCCAAGTCCTAAGTAAAACTACTGAGTTTACAAGAAGTTTATTCTCTTAGGTTCCATTGATATGTGTTATAACATTATTTAAAGAAAATCTTGATCTTTTGATCTAAAGATAAGACATGAAATTCTAAACTATTCATTTTGATAATGATTTAAAAGTAATGAGAGGCATAACTAAATTTCATTTGATAAAACCTTATGCTATTTTAAGGTGGATTTCTTAATGTATGAGCATATAAGTATTCTTGAAGTAGTAATAAGCACTGAGAAAGGAATGAGGATGAGCATATCCTAAATTCCTAGAAACTACAAGCCACCATAGGTTAAGGTTTTTTCGAATATGGATGAAGTTCAGTGATCATTTAAGTTAAGATTCTACTCTGATGGCAAGGGTAGAACAACTCTCGCCAATGTGGCTAAGACAGTGGACTCCGTGGTAGCTCACATTGTTTATATTAGTTAGACAAATCTACCATAAGAAAGAATAAAAGTAAATTCTTTAGAAACTAAGTGTTATGGCTCTCTAAGTTTACTCACATGCATTATTATTCATGTTTTATGATCTTACAGTCTTTTATTCTATTCAAGCTCAAGGTGAGTCATTAATTCTTAACATGCATCATTTTAAAGTTTACTTATATATATGGTTCTCATTTTACTTATGCATTCACCCCTACATACTCAGCATATTCCAGAAGTACTCACCCCTCAAAAATAGGTTATACACCATTATGCATGTCGCTATAGCAATATAAACTACTATAGCAGATTCTCTTTAGTAACCTGACCCGCTATAGTTCTCTCATCTTTTACTCAGGAAGCAGATTAACAAATGGTTAGTTACGTTGCAAAAAAGACTAAGAGATATTTCATTTTGTAGGTTTTGGGCTCCAAAATTCTAAAATTCTAGGAAAAGTGTATAGTTGAAGTTATTCTTTCAAGTTAATTTGATGGTATTAGTATTATAATGCCATAGTACATATAAAAGGCACACCAACACTAATGAATTGATTTTAACATATATGACGAATGAGAAACACATGCCATTAATAGATATATTTTTGTAAAAAAGGAATCAATCATTACAACAAATCGATTTACAATTTGTTTGTCCCCGAACTCGCATCAGGTAAGAAGAAATATTAGTTAGTTCAAAGACTAATCAGTCTAAGAATGATTTAAAATTTGTTCATCCCCGAACTCTAATTTACGATTTGTTCATCCCCAATCTCATATTAGGTTACGAGAAACATCAGTTAGTTAAATCTCTAATCAGTATAAGAATGAAACCTTGAGTATTTATGATGAGGTAACATTTAAACTCAGAGAAAATTATACCATCACCACATCGGTCAAGCTATAGCAACCCAATCCTTCTATAGAGCCATCAGCATAACAACATGTATGTTTCTATTATTTTATAGGTAAGGAAGAAACTCAGGAATCTTCCTAGTTTACTATTTTACGACACACAATACTCAAATTTTAGGAATCTAGCACTAACCCTTCTACCGTAAAGACTATACACACAGTTTTAGTCTCTCGTACTCAATACTAAAAGTTTCTATTGGTTTCAGTGTCCTTTACAAATAATGATGTATCCTTAATTTCATCAACTACTACATATCAACACTACAATATATCTAAATACACTACACCATATTTTGTTAAAACCAACCCTAGCCTTAGATTTTATCAACACTCATCCTAGAGGAAAACATTATCTGGACAATTACATCGTAAATAATTCCATAACAAATACAACACCATGAAACACTACATCGTGTTTTCCCATTGGGATATCTACGCATAAGAATAGACAATCTAGAGTACTACCACTAATCCACACAACACAATAGATTTCATTAATCCAAAGATTCTTCATCGCCACTTACATTATTCCCTTCGACCTTCAATAATAAATCATTTATAGGCAACCAACTTTTTCTTATAACTCGAGGACTGCCTATGCTATTTAGCCTCACAACTAGATCAAGTCAATTAAAGTGATCGACCTAACATGCCTCACTTACTTATGATCAATAATAACTATGAACACAGTCAATAAGAGGGACGCAAATATTGATGAAAACCTCTAATTACCCATTCCGTCATCCAACCTTATAACTAAGGATCATCAATATTAATAACATTTTCTCATTGCAATAACCCTAGAATTTTAATTATACTATTCAAAGTATTACTATTAATCACTAATTATTGTTATATAAACAGCATATGAGAATTGACAATCAATAATTGGCGAATGATAAATCATTTTATCAATCAATACATAGGTTACTGTTTCTACCAATAAAAAACCATAATTTCACAAATACTTGGACTTTGTTTAGCCATATCAAGATTTCCTTATCAACTAAAAATTATCAACAAAATGCAAATATTTAGTCAATAAATAGTAAAAATCACTTAGTCTGATAATGTATAATATTCAAATATAAATATTATCTTAATCCACATCAAACAATTAGCTTTCATGACAAGTACTAAAATATTCTCCATTTCATTTACATAACTAACAATTCATCCATCAATTAAACCTTTAAGTTATCACAAAATTTAAAGCCAGAAGAAATCCTTAATTCACAATCATGAGTTACAATGATAATTTTGCACTGCAATTCTGGTATGAAGTAACAATAGCCCTTTTTCTATGGTACTTATTCACGTTCTAACTATTTGAAACAAGAGTTTCTACAATTATGTACTATTTTTCCCTTACCATTCTACCTATGATAAGGTCTCTCCAGTATTTAGTACATATTTTTTGCTTTAAATAACTTAATAATAGTTTCCTATAACCATTAACACATAACCAAGTTATACCATTTCATAATTAATGAAATTTATATTAATTCAATAATGTAAGATTCACATAATTACAAAGGCATTCACCTTATATATTAATTTAAACCTTTATGTTACTGCAAACAAGGCAACCAACAATTATTGTCAAATGCTAATGCATATCACACAAAACATGGAAACTTGAAAGATTCACCTATCACAGATTAAAATATAATCAAAATAATTACTAATAACATATTGTAACGCTCCGAATCTGGTACCTGGACTCTACACGGTGCTCATAATCCCGAAGGACCACAAGCTACCCCATGACTTATAAAACTATAACTAAGCACAGGATAATAATAATAATAATATCGTAAATATGGAAACATGAATTGAAAGTCCATAAGGTTCAATGCTGATACACAACTAAAAATATGTTATAAAAATACCAAAACAACTGAAATAACTATCTGAACATGTTGTAGTCTGAAAGCCTTTAAAACTGAACTATTTGAATAAAGAGTTGATGGAATAATCCCCCAATTAACTCCATCTGTTGAATAAATTAAGTACCAAAAAATGGAATAATCTAATAATGACATCTTGTAATGATGAGGACTCACTACTAAATCTGACTGCTTAAACTACTGATACTCTAGAGGGTGTACTTATTAACCTATGGTATAAGATACCATAGCGCAAATGAGTTAGTACGATTAAATGTACTAGTATGCAAGTGTGGTAGGCTGAATGCAATGGTTCACATGCATGAACAATACTAACTGACTGAATAACATGAACATGAGAATACATGCCTCAATACATAATTGTAACTTAGATTGTGATAACACTGACTCGTGAATTCTGATAATGTGGATTTACTGTGATCTGAGTACTAATTCTAGGATACTGAATGACTAAGTCTATTGAGTACTAAGGAACTGATGTCATATTACTGATAAAGGAATGGCTATTTCTGACAGTTCTTATTATGAAGAACTATTTTGATTTATTGTATCTAACAATCTTGAAATCTGAATACTGATAACATGAATTTTGTATAATTAATATACTATTAACTGGGGACTATGTATGACAGCCCTGATTCTTATGGAACTAGCTGTGTTCCATACTAAGCTGACCGACTATATCTGACTGTCCTAAAACTGTAGAACTAAACTGAGTTAATATACTTAGACTGGATCAAAAACTTAGACTATAAGAGGTAATCATCTAACAAACATGCCCCAAAACTAAACTGGTAGGGTCTGACCTGTAACCCTAGCTGTAAGGGTGTCAGTATCATGCCACTAGTAAACACAAGTTATGAGTAAACCCTCTTTGATAGGGAGCTCTTTCGTCAACCCCTCCTCGTAGGAAAACTCGGATGAGGTGTATAATCCTTAAAATCGTAGGGTACATCTAAACCTACACTGGCTACGTAGTTCTGGAATACAAGGATTTCTTCTAAGGATCAAACCCTCTTCTGGATAACATGTGAGTCCCCATCTTTTGGTTTACTCGATTCTGAATCCTACTCCCAACTAAAGAGACACTGAACTAATTTAAATTGAACTGAACAATTACTAATATTATTGTATAGGTGATTTTAACAGAGTTTAATAAATTTTTATTGACTAACAGAATACTACTGAGATTTGATAACTGACTGAGAGTAACGAGATTATTGAGGTTACTGAGATTACTGAGTTTTCCTGAGTAATGTAACTGACTTAATTCTAAGGATCATGGCTTGACTTAAAGTATCGTGAAAAATGACACTAGCTCTAGGCACAAAGCTAAATTATTAGATACAAGTACCCCCTGGACTCGATAGCATGGAATTGACAAGACATGACACTTCTTGAACCTGTGACCAATATCAACAATTCATAATACAATAAGTTAGTGATTTCATGAAGCACATGGTTATCATAATGTTGTACATGGATGGAATTGCATATAAAAATGTCAGACTTTCATCAACCTAATCTCATGAACATTCCATCAAATAATCATAATGCTCACAATATCATGGAAGTGTTTCTTGGTCATAAGGGTAAGGCATGTATTTATTATTTGAGTCACAATTGAGCTATAATACACAATTTCTATCCTCTTAGGCATTTTGTCTAACACCTTATATGCACAACTTAGGGTATACGTGCAATAATCAAATTACACATCATAAGAAACTCAATTCATGAATTTCAACTTGCATGCTAACGTAGTTTCATAAGAAAAACATAAAGATTCCATCTTTGGAATCACACAGTAAGATAAGCATGGTTACAAATAACCCACAACATAAATATCATGTTTTATAATTTAAACGAGGGTTATTGGACTTTGTGGATAAAAGAAGTCCATAAATAAACACTTGATATACCTTAGTTCTTGATTTTTTAAAGATTCATGGAGAGATTCTTGAATTTGAGTATAAATTTAAATACTTAATTGAAAACCCTAACTTGTTCTTGAGAGAAACTTGAGAGACATAATATCTTTTGGTTGAATTAGGGCTAAATCTCATCTTTTACACTTATATAGGGTTGGAAAATTGACCCTTCTTCCCTTAAAAATACAGACATTAAATGACTGAAATTAGGCATCAACGTTATTATTGATGCGGCACAGCGATGGCATCAACACAATAGTCAACGCGTCACACCATCATCACATTGAGTCTCAGTACTTTAACCCTGGCAACCTGCAACAATATCAACCAACGTGATACGCGATGTGGAGCATCAAGATCGCATAGTTCCACTATTTTAGGTTTCCAAATATGGTCTAAACGTGGTGCAAAAAACCCGAAGCTCATCCGATACCACCTATGGACCTCTCTAATGATGAATTAACAAAAATACTGACCATTAAAGGACGTTAAGGTGGTGAAATGAGATTGCTAACTTTTCATAGACAGTAATAGCCTAAGTCTGGGAATTTAGTTAGAGCCTTCTAAGTATGGGGACCCCCCCCTTAACAAGCATAAATGGACTAAATTTAAGCTTAGGATGTTGTAGGGTCTTACAATATCTCCCTCTTAGAAACATTCATCCTCAAATGAGATTGACTGTGATGGGAGAAATGATTAGTTTAAGTACATGCTGAACATAAACAACAGAAACATGAGTACATGACTGACATTACTAATTTGCTGAGATTTGTTTTGAGCATGCATATCTAATGCATTATTTCATTACTGGCATGACTGATAAACTGAATATATTATACTGAATATACATATCTGATGCATGATTACATGACTGATCTGACACATGAATGCATGAATAAATATGCAGTGGTAATTAATACCAAGTTTATCATGGAAATCTGAGCATGAAACTAGATAAGTTTAAGGGATACAGTTTCCATAAACTGAAAATGCTAATAAGCTTAAAATTAATTACTAGATATGCATGAGCAGAAACACGTGAACGTAACTAAGTCTGGATCATGATACATGAGCTGTATATCGAGATCTAAAATGAGTACCTTTAATACGTGGTTTTTTGCTGAGAATGGAGTTTAAGGGTCAACTCATAAGTACCTCCTTACTCCAAATTGGATTTATTATAACAAATGATAATGGAATGTTTTATGTCATGAGTGTTAAAGGAATTATCATGTATCTCCTCCTTATGACATAATATCCATATAAGAATAATGCCTTGACTAAGATACTGAGGAAATCTAGGATGATGTACAAGGCACCTTCGAACTGAATCGCCGCTGAATATCTAGGATCTGAAGCAAAGACATGATTATGAACTGACCTGATTTTGCAACTACTAGGATTTTCTATCATTGAACAGGTACATTCCTGATATTTCTGATGGTAGGACTAGGTGGAAAGATGGGAAACTACACCATACGAATTTGTAATTTGATTGCTAAACTGAATTACTGGCTTTGCGGACTAACTCACACTGTAAACTTATACTCGATTGGAGCATTTGTATGACATTATTTCTATACATGTCTAGTGACGTTAGGAAGAAAATAAATCTTGGTCTGGCCTGAGCGAACATTTGAATAGGAGTTCGCTACATGTCTAGGATTTTTATGTATTAGGAGGCAAGACCTATGAAACATCGTCTAAGATAAGGTAACTAAACCTTATACACTGCAACTGAGACTACTGAAGAGATTGACATGGGCGCTTAGTATGAATGCATAGATATACTAATTTATCTGGTTAACAGAATGCCTAATAGCTGAATACGGGACATATAAAACTAAACTACACTTGATTTAGGATAGCTGGACTAAAACTATAGAGTGTTATGCATATAAGGTAATAAATGACTAGGTTACATGAGGTAACTAGACATGAGTGAGGGAAAACTGCATTACCTTAGGAACACAAGATAAGGCATCTAACATGATCGAGAACATTCTGTAAACTAAGGTATTGAAATACTAATATATGAGTAAATGATAGCGATATACTACGGTCGGGAATTCTTGAAACTGGACTAAGTTTTTAATCTAACTGTACTAGGACTGGGACTAAGATTGTAGTTAATATGGTAATTGATACTGTAACCGTACCTATCAATATAACTGAGACTGAATGTTGGTTTTCTATAACTAAGGGTTAGACTAGTATGGGGGTACTGAATTCTGATCGCTAAGTAACTGATAGATGAAAGCCATGGTTTTGTAGGACTATCTGAGTTCTTTACTAAATATTGATTACAGAACTAACACTGTAACTGAAGCGTGCAGGATGGAACATTAGCACTACGGATTCACTGAGGGATATAAACTGAGGGTGTAAATAACATTATCTGAGTTTGACAAAACACTATGAGTGAAGTCATGAATCAAGTGGGCTAAGCATACTTTAAAGCATGACATGAGTGCATGAGTCATGAGCTGCAAGAACTGGGTTTAGATTTTCTAAATTCGTGGAACATAATGTGCAACATTGGATGAACTTGGACTCCTCGTATGAGGAACTTTAAACGCACACTATTCTATGAAAAGCGCATGGATATAAGTTGTATTCGTGGGACTGAAACATAAAGCATGCATAAGTATCAGGATGGTTAAAGTACAAAACTTTGCACTGACGTAGGAATGGGTTAGGAATCATCTTCCTTATTGATTTTCTACATATACTGGCATTACTACTAGAATCTAAAGGCCTTAATTTTTGAGATATCATAACTGAACAATTACTAAATACTTGTCGGGCTATGTTAGACTAATTAATGGGGGTAAAGACTGGAAATGGTCCTATTAAAGTTGACTGCTATGGAATTAGTTACAAAAGAAAAAGAAAGCTCCTGAACCTAAAGCAACGTAAACATATAAATGAGGGACCTGTACATACTAGTGGATGCACCAGGAGCACTTTCTAAATCGTGTCGGGACTGAAGTGCACAGACTCCATTTTTATTTTTTCAACTTATAGCACTAGAACTGGCACCCTGCTAATTTGGGCGACCGGACTGAGCTGAAGGACAATCGTGCTTGCTTCAAGGATCAGGCCTAGGATAATCTCGGACCTTGTGACCTGACTTTCCACATCCAAAACACACATCACTATGCATGAATACATAATTGTAACTATGATTGTGATAACACTGCCTCATGAATTCTGTTAACGTGGATTTAATATTATTGAGTACTAATACTGAGATACTGAATGACTAAATCTATTAAGTATTGTGGAACTGATGTCATATTACTAATAAAGGAATGATTATTTCGAATTGCTCTGATTATGAAAATCTTGTCTTATGGACTATCTCAGACAGTCTTGAAATCTGAATACTGGTAACATGAATTTTGTATAATTATTATACTATTAACTTGGTGACTGTGTCTGACAGTCTTTATTTTTATGGAACTAGCTGAGTTCCATACTGAGCTGACAAATGTATCTGACATTCCTAACACTGTAGAACTGAACTGACTTCTATTACTGAAAATGAATCCAAAATTGAGACTGTAGGAGGTAATCATCTAACCGACATTCCTAGAAACTGAACTAGTGGTGTTCAACCTGTAACCCCAGTTGGAAGTGTGTCAGTACAGTGCCAGAGGTAAACAAAAGTGAGTAAACCCTCTCTGACAGAGAGCTCTTTTGTTAACCCCTCCTAGTAAGAAAACTCGAATGAGGTATCTAATCTATCAACTCGCACAGTATATCTCAACCTACGCTGGCTATGTAGTTCTGGAATGAAAGGATAGCTTCAAAGGATCACACCCTCTACCAGCTAAAAAGTGAGTCCCCATCCTTGGGTTTACTCAGTGTTGAATCCTACTCCCAACTAAAGAGACACTAGCTAATTTAAACTGAACTGAACTGTTACTGATAGTCATATTTAGTTGATTTGAACAGAGTTCACTAAATTTCCATTGACTGATGGAATACTACTAAGATTCGATAACTGACTGATATTACTGAGACTACTGAGGTTACTGAGATTACCGAGGATACTAAGATTATCGAGTTTTCCTGAGTCATGTAACTGACTGAATGATAATGATCATGTCTTGACTGAGATTATCTTGAAAACTGACACAAACTCAAGGCACACAGCTAAACTGTTGGGTACAAGTACCCCCAGGACTCGATAGCATGAAACTGACAATACTTAACACTTCCTGAACACATGACCAATATCAATAATTCATAATACAATAAGTTCGGCATTTCATGAACCACATGGTTATCATAATATTGTACATGGATGGAATAGCATATAGACATGTCATACGTTAAACAACCTGATCTCATGAATATTCCATCAAATACTCATAATACACACATTATCATGAAAGTCATTATTGCTCATAAGGGTAAAGCATGCATTTATTATTGGAGTCACAATTGAGCTATAATACACAATTTCTATCCTCTTAGGCATTTTGTCAAAAACCTTACATGCGCAACTTAGGGTATAGGTGCAATCATCAACTTACACATCATAGGCAGCAATAGTCATGAATTTCAACTTGCATGCTAACATAGTTTCATAAAAAACAACATAAAGATTCCAACTTGGGATTCATACAACAAGATAAACATGGTTACAAATAGCCCACAACATAAATATCATGTTTTATAATCTGAAAAAGGGTTCTTAGACTTCATGAATGAAAGGAATACTTAAATCAACACTTGACATACCTTCGTTCTTCATTTTACGAAGATTGTTGGAAGGATTATTGAATTTAACTATTGAATTTGAATCCTTAATTGAAAAACCACACTTTTTCTTGAGAGACACTATATTTTGGTTGAATTGGGGCTAAATCCCGTGTTTTAAACTTATATAGGGGTGGGAAATTGACCCTTCTGCCTTTAAAAATGCAGACATTTAAGGACTAAAAATGGGCATCATCGCGGTGCGGTTATGGCATCGACGCGATAGTCAACGCGTCATGCCATCATCGCATCGAGTCTCAGTACTTTAATCTTGGAAACCTGCAACAATATCAACGAATGTATTTTGTGATGCGGCGTGCCAAGATCGCGTTGGTCCACTATTTTGGTCTTCCAAACGTGGTCCGAATAACCCGAAACTTGTTAGGGACCACCTATGGACTTCTCTTATAATGAATTAACAAAAATATGGACCATTAAAGGATGTTAAGGTGGCAAAATGAGATTTCCAACTTTCCAAGGCTAATAATAGGCTGTCTTTTAACTTTGTTAGAACCTTCTAAGTATAGGACCCCCCTTAACAAGCATAAATGGACTGAATTATGCTTAGAATTTTATGGGGTCTTACACATGTATTATATTAGACCAACAAAGATACAACCAACCAATTTCATCATAAATCATATGAGAATCAAAAGTTACAACCCTTATTTATATATACCAATTGGAAACAGGTCTGTTCTAACTATGAACTACTCAGGATACCAATTGGAATTGAGTAGATTCCAATTATGATTGTTAAGATATCAATTAGAATCAAGATAAACAAATTTGATTCAACCCATAAAAGAAACTATACAAATAAGACGAGGAGGAAAAAAAAGTGCAATTATTTCCTAGAAGGCCTCATAGCTTCAAAAAGAGTAAAAACTAGCGTTAACACACCAATCTGTATGACTCTGATAAACATTTGCTTTGGTATTAGAGACTACTAACATAGAAAATAACACTAAATTATTAGGACCCAAACTACCGAATCGTGAGGACACTTACTCTAACTCTCATTCATAGGTGAACATCTTAATACCTATTCACCATAACATATGAAAGTCATAATTAAATAGAATAAAACTAAACTTTATTATAACTATTTTAGAAATATTAAATGTAGAAAATACAAATACCACTAGGAACTAGTCTAAAGAAGTACAAGAGCTTCTTAGAAGAAGGGAAAGACTAGACACAACATTTGCCATGAATGACAGGAGTAGAAGCTACAAGATATCACTATCCACATCACCTTTGAAATATGAATTGATACTATAAAAAGACTATACGAGAAAAAAGGCATAGCAAGAGTAGTATCAGTACAAACAATATGCACTAGTAAGTTTCATCGGTTGACCAGGGTTAGATTATGTAAATGCAATTTTGAATTAAAAAGGAGAAACTATAAAAACTTGTATATCAATTTAATCAACAACACTATTATCCAATTATGTTGCCTAAGAGTATTCCTATTCTTATTCTGATTGTTCATTCATCACCTTCACATCAAGTGTCATTTATCCTAACTCTCAGAGTTTAACACTAATAGTTAGTATAAGTCTGTCTGATCACTTATGCCATGATTAACCAAGAGATAGATAGAAACTAATATTCATCTTTTAACTAAAACAACTATGACTACAAATTATGATAAATACCCCAAGTTTATGAAACTTATCCTCTTCAAGTAACTCAATAATTTAAATCAAGTACAAGTCAAGACTTAGAAAGTCAAGTAAAACCATTTCCATGTCAATAACCCATACACTAACAATATCCATGAAATAAAATAATTAATCTAACCTTACACAAGTCAACAATCTATGAATCTAACAAAAAATACTAAAATAAATGTTTAAGTAACTACACCATGAAAGAATCCCAAATATTCCAAGCAATATAATAATCTATTGGTCTAAAAGAACCCACACTAATAAGAATAATATAACTTGATGGAACCAATATAAACAATCATAATTTCCATAATCATATACCCACTCAACTCAAGGAACTGTAACACTTATATATTTCTTTTACATACATGATAAGGTTCTTTTGGTTGCACATAAGTGATGAGCTGCAAGGGATGATGTCACTAAACCAGGGCTTAGCCATGACAGGTATCTCAAGTACTACATGGATCGGATATCCCCCCTAACCCAACAAAACCAAACACATCAGACCCCAAGGTCAGATGAATTCCAACAATAAACAAGATAGCATGTAATAGATTAAGAAAATTTTAATGCATATCTATAACTGATGATTGGTGACCAGCCAACCAACTGACAAACTCTACCCAATAACCATGGTAATCCAAACAAATCCTTCTAATAATGAACCAAAACTGAATACATTAGAGTGTCGGGATATGCCCCCGACTTTATTAAAATACAATTCTAAATAGTCTAAGACATAATAAACTAAAACATAAAATAATTTTCTTATGTATGGAAGCTCACGACTACAACGTCAACTCATTAGCTGATCCCAAATCCTAATCACTTGGTAGAAGGAGTAGAACTATGACCAATTTTTACATCACATGGGGATACATTATTTGAAGATATTTAGCAAGGTAAACACTAACACGTAAGTTAGTAAAAAGGATAACATAATAAGATGATCAACATTTTAACAAAATTTGAACTCACACATATAATCTAATGCGTATACATATATATATATATATCATATGGTGAGATAGGTAATAGGGCTTAACATGCATTTAAAATCTTTAACTCTGATAGTGTAGTTCAACTATTAAAACATGTACCCATGGAATATATTAGCCCCAACTCTCACCCCTTGTGCGAGCTCTATTGTATGTAGCCGCGCAAAGCTGATAATAATGTCTTATAAATGCATAAGGGACTCGAACCTCCCAACCATATACTAAGATGGCTTGTGAAGCCGATCATATAATTATTTATAGAGTACTTAAATCTCCCTAATCATGAAATAAAAATGTGGGAGAATCAAACCTGCCTTTTTATTTTGACCCCCGGGCCGACAAATGCAGTTAACAATAACAGTCACTCAAACAATCACTTTTATTACTCAGCTACACAACCCTTATTAGAGCACAATTAAGAAAAGTTTCACACATTTCCATTCATTAAAACATATTCAACATTAAGTCACTTTCACTTTCACCCGCGTCCCTTGTTTTAGTACGAACCTGGGTGCTCTCCTTTGTTTTCTTTTACTTTTACTTTCACTTTCACTTTCACTTTCACTTTTGGATGCCGTATTTATGTTATATATTTTTGTAACCTCGTTTGGTGTTTTGCTTTGTAATTGTGTGGTATCTTGTGTCTTGAGCCGAGGGTCTTTCGGAAACAGCCTTTCTACTTCTTTAGAGGTAGAGGTATGGACTGCGTACATCTTATCCTCCCCCAGACCCTACCAGGTGGGAATACACTGGGTTTATTGTTGTTGTTGTTGAACATTAAGTCATACATTGTTGGTATTGTCATACCAACTAGAATTGTAAGGTAATAACAACATGCCAAAATAATTTCAATTAACTAGGGAAAAAAGACTCCATTTTTTATTAATATAAGGCAAGAAAACACCGACTCCCATTATTCATTAAAATAGAATATTATATTTCCAAAAACTTTGTAAAACATGCAATAGTTCAATACTAGTTCAAATTTTCAAATTCCCATATTTCTCATTACTAAAAAATAATTTCACATTATGGTGTTGGGGTCATAATAATTTTATAAGTAATAAGTTTAGGTAAATTACAATTCCCTAGTTCATTCACTATACCCTTGCATCCACAAGTTTAAAACCATAATTAAAGGATGAAAATCATATGTAAACCATGATAAACATTGTTTAATTAATAAAAATTAAAAGACCCTTAACCCTTGTTTCAAAACCAACATTAACATCTCATGAACAATACTTTAAACATATTATTTTAATAAATTAAAAATGAGGGAAGAATAACATACCTTAAACACCAATAAATTTGGATAAAAATTGACACTTAAACCCTTAGATGACAAATATGATGAAACCCTAATTTGACTTGTTTAAGAGAATTCAGAGAGCCTTTTAGAGTGTTTGAGATGTTACTTAGATTACTTCTGATTTCTAATGACACTCTAAAAGGTTTATAAGACATGTGTTTTAATTTGGTTAAGAGGAGAAATGTCGATAATGCCCTTAACAAAAAAGTTTAAAAAGTGTCACCATTGACTATAGGTTAGCCGTTGACACGAAACTACTTCTTATGACTCATTTCCATGATTTGTAACCAGGATAGTCTCTAGGACACCCACACACTATTGACTCTATGACTCACTGGTACCATTCGGAATGAGACCCTACGACTTTTCAAGTCCAATCGTAATCAACACAAAACCTAATTGGGTAAACACTGGACATTATATAAGTTACACACAATGACTAATAAGAAGTCCTTATGGCTAATAGTGAGCCACTTTTACTCAGAGCAAAACTTAGCAACTTAATTTTTTTTATGGTTATGTCTCTATCCCAAAGACACGTCATGAATCATTACGACTTGTACCGTCAAGTCATACGCAAGATAAAAATCTCATCAACCATTCATGATACACAATATGACAGGGGTCACTTGACTTATCAAGACATATTATGACTCATTAGATAAGCTGGTTCTAGAGCAAAAAGCTCAGAACTCAAAAAATTTTCAAGGACCAAAAACCCAACGCATTACAAACTCCCCTGATAGGATCATTCTTCATTGAATAACACACAATCTGACAAGGGTCACCTTAATTATCAATCATATTACCACTTAATAGATAAGATGTTGCTAGAGCTGAAAGCTCAGAACTGAGAAAATTTTTAGGTACCAAAACCTTGAGGCATTACAAACTCCCCTGATAGGATCATTCTTCATTGAATGAATGAAAAGCCACTGATTAGCATGATTTGACTCGACATACCACTACTCTTACCTTTAACAAAGATAGAAAAAAAAATTCTAAGGAAATCACTCTTTCCTTTAACAAAGTCAGAAAACAAAGATCTTAAGGAATACATATACCCTAAGCACGATTATCCGGAATGGGAAATTAGAATGGGTACTTGCAATTTATGTCCTCCACGATTACCCAATTATCTTCCTCACCCTTTTTGTTCCTCAAAATAGCATTTACCACAGCCACATCGTTCATCCATAACTGACAGATTTGATGATCCAAAATCTCAATTTAGACCACCTCGTAGGATAAGGAATAAAAAATACCTACCTCTTCTAAAGGAACAGCCATTGAAGGATCACCCACATAATTCCTTAACATCAAAACATGAAACACTGGATGAATAGAGCTTAAACTAGAAGGAAACTCCAATTCATATGGAACGTTACTGACCCTCATAAACACCAAGTCCACATCGATGTGACAAGTACTAAGCTTTGACTTCTTACAAAATCGCATCCCTATTTTCATGGGAGACACCTTTAAAAATACCTTATCACCAAAACTAAATTCCAACTCTGTTCGTCTGACATGTGTGTAGAACTTTTTGAGGATTTGGGATATCTTATGTTTATATCTAATTACCCTCAACTTCTCCAAGAATTGGTGAACCAAGTCATGGCAAAACAAAATTATTTTCACCAGCCTTATCCTTTTACTATATAAGGCCTAAAATGGATCCATAACAATGATAGAGTTATAACTGGTAGTATAGGCAAATGTTATGTGAGGTTAGTGATCAACCCAACCACCACCATAGTCAAACACACAACCCTTAATCATTTCTTCCAAGCCTTTAATTTTCCTTATTGCTTACCATTTGTCTGCTGGTGAAAAGTAGTACTAAAGGTTACCTTAGGCCATAAACTACACTGGAATGACCTCTAAAATTGAGATGACAAAAGATTACCCCAATCAAAGATGATGGGAACTAGAGTACCATGTAACTTCATGATCTTCTCAATGAGCGACTTGGCATAATATTAAAAAAATTCACCCTAGCTGGAAAAAAGTGAGAGAACTTAGTCACTACCCAAAATTACCCAAATAGAATAAAATTATTTGCGAGACCTTGGTAGACCGTTACCAAAATCCATATTAATTATCTCTCATTTCCAAACCGATAATTCAATCTCTTGAATCAACCCATCATGCCTTTAGTGATCTACCTTCACTTGTTGATACACCATACACTTTGCTAAAAAATTGGCAATATCTCTACTCATATTATTCAACCAATAAATCACGTTAAGATCATGATAAATTTTTGTCAAACCAGGATGAATAGTAAAATGTGACTTGTGTGCTTCAGGTAAAATTCATCTTCGCAAGCCATCAACAATGGGAACACATAATCTACCTTTGCAAATAAAGATTCCATAACCACTAATATAAACAACTATCACTTTATACCTACCTACATCATTCTTGACTTACATAAAAATAGGTTCCAACACCTTCTTATCTTTTAATTTAGAACCAAGAGATGGCCCTACCATCTCTTGAACAATCACACCACCACCCTTAAAATCAAATAGACAAACTCTTAGATTAGCAAAATGGTGAATATCCTTCACCAAATCCCACTTCTTCTCAAGGACATGATAAAATCTTCCTATGTAAAACATGCTAAGAGCACCAGCAACTATGTCAGCCTTACTTGGATGATAGTGGAAATTCAAGTCATAGTCCTTTAGCAATTCAAGCCATCTCCTTTATATGAGATTCAATTCCTTCTGGGTGAACACTTGTAGCAAGCTCTTATGATCAAAACAGATATAAATGGATCCCTTACAAATAACTTGACCATATCTTTAATGCAAACACCACAACCAATAGTTCTAAATCATTAATCAGATAATTTTTTTATAAACTGAAACACCCCAAACTTTGGTCCTTATAAAAATATCCTAATTCTTTGGTATTTGGTGCATCATACGACTCATCAAAGAACTCGTATGGTGTGGGTACTGGTCAAAAACCCTATTCATATATTGTACAGTGTCACATTGGCCAAGTTCTATTCCTTATACGAGAAGGCATCATTCAACATGTATGACCATGATACGATAAGTATAGTGCCAAATATTATATTGTTTAGTGTCTAGCCTTGACATTCTTATTAGGGTATGACTCGAGTAGGTACTAGTCATAAGGTAGGGTATGATTCATGCTAAGGAGTAGTATGTTAGACAAAATATGTTGTCCAAAATTCTAATCATGGTACAAGTTGAAGGTACAATTCGTGTGATGAAGTATAAGTAGAGGGGTTCAACCGTAACCTCCTGCCAGTCTTTTACAGCTTTTAAGTTGAGGGTGGTTAAATATTTCCCACCCTAATACCTTAAGACCCCATGTCTTATAACACTATTTTGTCCGTTATTCTTCATTTTGGAAGATAAAAACACTCTCAAAAACTCTCTAAAAAACTCTTAAGGAAATTGGGCTAGGGTTTCATCTAGAAGGTCACCTAGAGGCTTAAAGATTATAATCTCTCTATGAATCTTTAAAATTAAAGAATGTGACTCTTCAATCATTGTTAGTTCATAAAAATCATGTATTTTAAATATTGTTCTTGAATCATAAATAATGGTTTTAAAATCCATGGATGGGGGTTTGATTATCTAATGTTGAGTATTGTTCTCTCATGATTTTCCCTGAGTTTATACATGTTTTTTGTAATGGTTTTGCACATGTGGGTGTATGGAAATTACTATTTAAGGAATAGGTCATGGTTAACCCTAACTTGATGTTTTCTAACTTAATTAATGTTTTGAAAATGGTATGTCCTCAACCTATTTGTGAGAATTCCAATAAGAAGGATCTTTTCACATGATGAATTGGGTTTTAAACAAATGTTTGGTATAAGAATGTTAATGACAAATAAATGATTTTGTAAGGGTCTTGATAACGATAGATAAAATTAAAATGTTTTTTGAACTAAGGCATTGGCCTAATAATGTAAATGGTTGGTAAATAGTTTCGTGAAAGGCCTTGTTAGCCATAAGTTGAATTGAATTGAAACCTTGGTAGTTTAAATGTCTAAATGGGTTGAATCCCTAAATGTTGAATTGAAATAATGACTTGTTATAGAAAATAGATACGAGTCCCAAAGTTGTATGATAATGTTTATGACAGATTGCACGCTTGAATGTGAGGTGGGCAAGATAGTATGAACAGGATGCCTTTGGTATGAAATTGGACTATTAGTTGTGGGCATGTGTATGAAATATTTCAAATTAGGTTTTAAACCGAGATTTGTTGATGGGTAATGAATGTGTAGTATGAAGGACTAACATTAGAAAATTCACTAGCTGGTGTGGGTGTCTATATCTACGCGGTCGTAATTATATTAGTGTCTCTTTATGCTTCCCAGTCGATTATAAATTTTATGTGATGGTATTGGCATGTCTCGATATGAGATGTCATATTATAGTTCTAGTTGATTACTTAATTTGTACAGTGATGTAGAAGATAATTTAGGTTTGATTTGTTACCTTGAGTTAGTGATACTATCTTACTTTATGTAATCCTTATATCATAATTTAGCTCAGACGGCCGATGATGCCTACTGAGTACCAGTTTTTTTGGTACTCATACTACACTTCTATACCTTTTTAGTGGACTCCATTACTAGTTGTTTTCACTGAGTTGAGTTTATACTATGTAGATCTTCTGAAGATAGCATGGAGTTTTCAGTCACCTATTTCCCTCTATCTATGTTTATTCTTTGTTATTTGAGATGAATGTATTGACTATTCTAGACTTTTGGGTTGTATTTTCTATTATTATACACATATGCTCTTTTACTATTATTACCAAGTCGTGGGATTGGTATCCGTACTTTGTTTGTCATCTTTTAATGGAACTCTATTGATTTGTAAATGTATTCATGTCTTTAGGCCCAGTTGGGCATTTCTACTGAAGTAACCAGTTGACATAGCTCCAAGTTATGGTGTTGGCTTTCCTACTGCTAGGTTTTAAGTAGGTGACATTATGACTCTGTGAATCGGGTCATGATAGGATGCATCATAATACACCACAAACCCAATAGTATCCTCAGGTATAGTTAAACTGGAGCAGAAGTCAACTTATTCTTCAACTTCTCAAAAACTACCCTCATAAGCATTGAGCTATAAAAAATTAACCTTTTTCTGAGTTACCATCTGAACAGAGCAGCAGTAGACGAGAATCTCTCCATAAATCTAGTATAATACCCAGCCAATCCCAAGAAGCTCTTAATGTCTATTGGAGTCGTTGGCCTAGGCAATTACTTAACTAGCTCAACATTCTGCAGATCCATCTTCATTCTCTTACTAGATACAACATGCCTAAGAAAAGTCACAATACTTACAAAAAAATTACTGTTAGAAAAAATTTCATACAAGTTCTAGTCCTTAAGAGTCTACAAAAAAATTTGTAGGTTATTTGCATGATCCTCCTAAATCTAAACATATACAAAGATGTCATCAATGAAGACTACAACAACATGCAAAAAATCTTTCTGAATACCTTATTCATAAGATCCATGAAAGTAGATAGAGAATTAGTCAACCCAATTGACGTAACCAAGAATTTATATTGACCATTTTATGTTCAGAAAGTAGGTTTTGGAATATTAACCTCCATAATTATAAATTAATGATAGCCCGAATGAAGACCAATCTACGAGAAACACCTAGCACCCTGAAGCTTGTCGAATAGATCATCAATCTTATAATGAAGATACTTAATTTTTCACTTTCACCTTTTTCATCTAACGATAGTTTATACACACTAAGGAGACCCATCTTTTTTCCCTAGGAAACGCGCACGAGCATCCCATAAGGATTCTGTATGATTCATGAACCATTTATTATGAAAATCTTTCAATTTCTCCTTTATCTCTTTCAATTTAGTCGAAGGCCTTCTCTAAAGAGGAATGGAAATAAGATAAGTATCCGACATAAGATTAATCCAAAAATTTATTTCCCTAACAAGACAAACTCTAGGTAGATCATTGAGAATGACTTCAGAAAATTCATTAACCACGGGGACTGATTGCAAAAAATGACTTGTAGAGTTAAAATCCTTAAACAAAACTATATGATACAAATACCCTTTTGAAATCAATTTCTGAGCTCTAAGATAAGAAATAAACCTCCCTTTGAGCACTAAGGAACTCCTCTCCCATTCTAATACCGGCTCATTAGGAAAGTGAAAACTTACCTTCTGGTTCTTATAATCTAGAGAAATATTGCACGAATAAAGCAATTCTATCCCCAAGAAAACATTTAAATGCACTTCATACAACTTTATCAAATCAACCAATGTCTCCCGATAAAAGATGTACATCACAAAACCCCTATAGATTTCTCAAGTAACTATAGAATTACCCACTAGTATAGACGCAGAAAAGGGGTCAAAAATATTTTCAGGACTGAAACCAATGTGGATAGCCATATAAGAAGTGACATAAGATAGGGTTGAACCTGGGTGAATCCAACAATAAACATTATTAGAGAAGATTTGTAATATACCAATGACATCATCTAGTAATTCCTCAAATTTCTAACAAGTACTAAGAGTATAGAGATGATTTTGCCCAATGCTAGTAACTAAGGTAGAACCCTTTGGTGTAGGAGATGAAAATGTGGTGTCTTGAACATTATTGGATGAAGTGGAAACCCTGGCTAGAGGACAATCTCATTGCATATGGATAAGCTAACCATAATTACAACACCAATTTCTCCACTCTTTGTAATAACTACAGTCAAGCTATCCACAAAATCGATAAGGAGGATAAGGTGGGGCTGACTGAGGTCCACTATCTTGACACTGTTTACCCTATCCCATGGAACTGCTGCTAGCTTCAAAACAATGATCACCTGAAGGCCTACAACCAAAGAACGAGTCATCAAAAGAGAATTAGAACCTTCCCAAATCTTTTTCTTGGTCCACTGATTTATATCACTCCCCCCATTTTGTTGACCCCCACTATTGTCTAAATATCTATGTTTTATTGTCCTACCACTTTCCTATTTGTACCAACTTCTTCTTTTCATCCTCTACTTGCTGCATATAAACCACGAATATAGTGACGTCCATACAATTGTTCAACATTGCAGCACTAAACTCCAATACAAGTCATGGGAAAAACTAGAAGCAAACTCCTCATCTTGGATCTCATATTAGACACCAACTCAAGATCATAAGAAGACAACTATTGAAATTTTAGGGCATATTTCTTCACACTCATTTTCCTCTGCTTCAAGTTTATAAACTCTTCATCCTTGGCTTTTCTCAACTCCTGAGGAAAGAAGTGATTAAGAAAGGCACCCAAAAACTTATGTCATACTGACAACTCAATATTTTTATCCCTTAACTATTCCCACTCATCATACCACAAATACTCTACATCTTTTAACTTATAGGTAGCAAACTTTACAGCTTCAAAATTAGTAGCATGCATCACCCTAAATATCTTATCCATCTCATCAATAAAACTTCTACGGATCTTTCTCAACCTTAAAGACTTTAAAGGTTTGGGGATTCAACCTCAGAAATTGGCCAACCTGAGTGACCTCAGAAGAACTTACTGTAGGACCAACACAATCAACATTATGAGATTCTAATTCTACCAATTGAGCAAGTATATGAATTGACTAATGGAACTCCACATTAAAGATGCCTTCCTAAGGTGGTTGATCATAAGTCTAACCATTCTAGAAAGCTTGAGGAGGACTAGTAGGGGTCGGTCAAACTCTACGTAAGGTTGATCAGTCAAGATCAGGGACCATAGACCGAGTATGCACTCCATTAATAGGGCAAGTCCCCTTCATATTCTCCTCAATTAGGACAAAGGGGCTAACATAGATTCTATGACCATTAGATGTTTGGAGAGGCATGATCTAAAATATGATAAAGCCAGGTGTTAGAGAATTTTAATAAAACTAGACACCATAGGCCAAAAAAAAACACAAAGAAGGGAAATATTCCTAATTTCCTTGTAGAGTCCTCCTTATTGGTGTAGCTTACTACACACCAATAAAAAGTACTCTACTTAACATGGCTTTGTGGAAAACCAATACCCTAGATCGATCGTTGATACCAGACTTGTCATTACCCATACTTGGGCCAAGACATAATGGGTATCTCATGCCTAAAATAAGTAAGAAACCATACCTTTAGCGTTACATATTAGACATAATTAAAGTATATAGAAAAATTTAACCAAATAACCCAAAGGGTAGACAATCAAATGTAAACTCTAGGAATCAAACTAACATCCAACCCACACTTGTCCATAAAAGTCTCTAAATAAGAATAACAAACTAGGTCGGGACGTGCCCCCGACCATGTACAACGATTGTCAAAATTCCCAAGATCTATAAATAAACCTAATGAAATATCAGGGCTTTCTAAAAGATAGAGGCTCACAACTTTACATCGACTCAACAAATGAACCATAACACCTAACAATGCATAAAAGGAAAATAAAAAACCTAAGATCCTATATCATGAAATGATGTAGCATATGAGGTTATTCTGTGGTATAAACACTAGAATGTAACTCAAGAATAGTGATAAAATAGTACCATGTCCAAAATTAGTCAAAACCATATACACACATTCATATATATATATATATATATATATATATATATATATAAGATTTCTAGTTAGGGTAAAGGGTGATGAGAATGTGAGTTTAACAAAATTAACCTGCACTGTGTAACTCTATCAATTCTAAGGAACCTAGGGGCTATATTGTTTAGCTCTCTCTACTGAAAGGGCCCCATCGCAAGTTAGCCACATGAACTAAGTAAATCCAAAGGATATCAAAGATAACAAGTATCCATCCATCCCAAAAGAATAACGTTTTAACCAAGCACACAGTTATATAGACCCAAATGTGGTTTCCAGTATTGGTCCCCCCGGGACCTCCATATTCATAGTGAGCTACACAACCCTCTTTAGACCAATATCCAAACTATTTTGCATATAATATTAACCATAAAACAAGGAGTCTTATATTAAGGAATTTACCAGTTGGTATCATCACATATATTATTGCTAAAATTTTATATATTCATGCCAATCCATTCTAATTAACCATTAAATCCTAAGTTTCTTTAAAAATCAAAAACCAGGACAACAAGGACTTTCAAATCTAATTTTATATATTTATTAGTTAATTTAATGTAGTAGATTAAAAAGTGGGTTACATCATGCAAATTCTAAATTTAAAACTAAAATTATAGAGGTTGGTTGAAGTTAATGCCATTACCAATCCAAAATCCATCAATTTAGGGAAATCCATGATCCCCATTGAAAATTCCATAATAACTCACATGTTCAGTCCCAAAAATCATCAGTTTAAGTATACTTAAGATATTTAAACCATGTGATATATAATTGAAGTGATAATCATAAAAAGCCCTTAACCTATTTTTATATCTGATAATTAAATGTCATGAAGAATGATTAAAACACATGTTATAGTATAAAATTCAAATTAGGGATGAGAAACATTCCTGGAATACCCAAGAAGTTTGAAGAAAATTCAAAGCGAGCTTGAAGGATGACTTTCTTATGAATCCTAGTGTTCTCTAACTTTGGGAAGTTTATGATAAACAAAGTAGGTTTTGATTTGAGTAATTGAGAATAATAGGGTCCCTTAGTGTTTCTAGGATGTGGTAAATAAGTTTTATAAGAGGAAAAGAAAATAATACCCTTAATTAAAATGCATAAGAAATACTAGGCGTAGTCGTCATGACTCAGGTAATAACTTTTGAGGTCTGTTGATAACGCTCAATCTACAGCTCTCGTAGGAGTGTAAAGCGGTCGTTAGCAAATATAGAACCCAACTGGGTTGGGTATCGATCCCACAGGGAATAGCTTGGTCAACAAGTAAGCAAGAAGTACTAGAATTTTGGTGAAGTCTCGTAAAAAGGGGGGATTGTAATGTGTAACCAAAATATTAAAGTAAAACTGAAAATAGCAACGTAAAAAGAAAGAATAGTTATTAAGTTGTAAACAATGAGAATTGAGAAGTTGGGGTTATGTCCACCTTCTGTGTTGTACGTCTCTATCAGCTATGAGTTATGCGGAATTCAGACATGCATGTGCTTATAGAGAATTGTATTCGATGGTAAATCCAGGCGTCTTTCGACCTATTCGAGGATTATTTCACTTTAACTCTTTCGAGCTTAAAGCGTGTCTAACGGTACGAATTCTCCAAGAGGTTAATCTAGTTACGATACTAACTTTTTAATAGGGGATGGGACCATCCTACCTTGACATTATCTCTTTTCCAGACAGATAACCTTTCTTTCGAACAAGTTAAATGTTATAATGGTGTATTCTTGCGTTTGCAACCACAAATAATTTAGATTAAGATGAAGAGAATAATGATACAAGCAACATACGTGTCAGGAACTTACAAACTCATAGCAATAGATAGTATCTCATACGGCTTCCATAACCCCAATAGAGAGGTTTAGTTACCCATGAGTGCGAAGGAAATCACAATTAACATTATTATTATACCATAATAAGAATTTCATGTAGCACAACTGTGGTAGGCGTTAGGCGTGATTTCTTGCAAGTAACGTTTCTCTTGTTGCGGAAATTAAGAATAGATGAATAGAAGAAAAATAAAAAGTAGAATTAATGGAAGGGTTTAGAAGAAGAGTTATAGAGTAATAGAATTAATGAGGAATAGTAGAAGAATTCCTCCCAAATCTCTAGCAAAATAGGGTATTTATAATACCCATATCCTATTCCTACTAAGCTAATGAAATACTTAACCAAATCCTACTAAGCTAATGAAACACTTAACCCAATTGTACTAGGTTAATGTATCATTATCCTAATCCTACTAAGTTACTGCTAGTCCCCAAAGTCTTCAGAATTGTTGTTTTTGCCCGGGACAGGTTTTCCATGTGTCACTTTTGGTCCTTAGGAGTCCAAGCTTCCTTTTCTCCTTTCGTGAAGCTTTCTTTGGCGTCAAGTAATCCATAAAATGCTGAATTCTGCATCATTTATACCTGAAACTTTGCTAATCAGGTTCGTTAGCTCACTTACAGGAAAAAGGACTAAAAGTGCATGAAATATATAATTTGTTCTCAAAACTAGGCTAAAATATGGGTAAAATATATAACTATAGGCGTGTAAATTCTCCTATCATCAACACCCCACACTTAAAGCTTTGTTCGTCCTCGAACAAACTATCATGTCCATCTAAACATCAACTTAGGGTTTCACAGTAACAACACAAAATATTCGTCAAGACAAGCATAGCAATCATTAACAAAGAGTAGTTTTCTACTCATTAGTAGAAACAATATAGACTCGTGATGATGGTCAATTAGTATTCAAAAGTTAAGGTACAAAGAATCATACACAACTACCCAAAACTCATCAACCATATGTGTCTCACAATATCTTACCCATAATCACTCACAAGTATAGTATATTTTTCAAACATGGGTATAGAAATATCCTTGCTCTCGCTCTCTCAAAGAATTCATATGCAGCAACTGATGACCATAGGCTTGCCCTTAGTGTAATGCTCCACTAAATGTCAGAATTCTAGGCTTAGGATCAAGTAGGTCTTTTGATGGTTGTAATGTAGGCTAAGGGATGGGTAAGACTATTTTGGCCAGAAATAGTGACTATGTTCCTAAGCGCTTTAATACATCACATTGTATCATTAACACTTTCCTTTCAAACAACCTTTCTACTAACTTTTATTCTACCACCCTTTTTCTCCTATTTTGTTTTTCAATTTTAAGCAACTTTTTAGTTTTCCTTTCTTTTTTCTTTTCATAACATACCTCTTATGATAGCACTTTCTTTTTCATAACACATTCAAGCACCAATACATTCTTAAAGCATCATACTCACCCAATTTCCTCTTATTTTGTCACATGACTTTTACACTTTAAAGCACTTAGGAATTTGGATCAAATTATGGTTTTGAAAAAAATGGACTTGGCTTACATATGAGGTTGTCAAAGAAAATAGGCTAAAGGCTCAAAGGGGTTATCCAGGATAATATCCATGGGTAGGTAAAAAGAAGGTAAACAATCATAGGTTGCCAAATAAATGCCTAAATCCTCTCCTAAACTTGCACAATTTATTTTCGCTTTACATACATACCAGGAAAGTTCTAGCATCAGCCACAAACATAGGATATACAATATCCTCACACACACAAGGCACATGGTTGACTTTATTGGGAGTAGTATAGACTCTTGACCCAACAACTGAAGGAATTATACCACACAATATCACGTAGTGAGTCACAATTAGAGCCTAAACGTCTCAATAGTCATGATATTAGCACAAACTCTTGTTATAATCTCATGCTGCCTATTAGAATACTTTCATGCGAAGCTAAGTAAAAAAAATTTAACTACAAAAAAACGAAAAAAAAAAAAAACTCAAACAAACAAACATAAATAAATACAAATGCGGATAGAGAAGTAAAGCATGCAAATACCACCACCCCACACTTAAACGGGACACTGCCTTCAGTGGAAAATAAATACGAAGAACCTGGTCAGTAGGACTCCTCCTCTATGTCGGGGGTCATACCCCCTTCATCGGAATCATCATAAGAGTCATCGTCATCAGAATTCTCCTCCACGTCAGAGTTTGGCATGCGTCGATCATCATCGGTCGGCACATCATCATCAAGAGGTTCCTCAAAGTATGTACCTACTCCACACATCTCCCTCGCATGCATATTCATTGGATAGTCATGGTCTAGCTGTTGGAGCTCTGCAGCAGTTGGAACACGACCTCCGCTCATCATGGTGAACCGTGTCATGCCATAAAGGTGACGGAAGAAACTCTCATCTCGAGCATGTCTCTCCGCAGTAGTAAGGTTGACGCCATGTGTTGTTTCACGATCTTTGACCTTTGTGAGGTCAACCTTCTTCAGGTTATGTGGGAGTTTGTGATAAGCTGGTTTCTCTTCGATGTCCTCCTTCCGCAAGATTGCTGTCAACAGGTTGCCAAAGGTGAAGTGGGACCGCTTGTGTAGTCTTGCCTTCCGCATTGTAGAACTAATGATTGCCCCAATATTGATAGGGACATTTGTCATCAATGCATAGACCAAACATACTCTATCTCTTGTTATTTTGGTGTACTGGGTCCCAGGAATAAGACAAGAGTTGACAATACACAACCATATTCTTGCTTCCCTATTCAAAGGAGCATAGGGGAAGGTGTTGTGTCGTCCAGTGTCTTTATGTTTGCTCCACCTTTCCATGGATCTACTTCCACAAAGTTTGTGTCGCATTGCTCTATAAGGAGGTCTATTGTACAACTCCTTGAATGGTGCTGGATCGACTGAAGGTAAGCCAAGAAAGGAGTTGATCAAATCCGCATTGAGTTGTAGAACTTGGCCCCAAATCTTGACTTCACTGCCTGTGATTTTCGGCGACCAGTTGGCATAAAATTCTCGTGTCAAATAAAGATTGCATTCTCCCATGTCGCGGAAGATGAATTCCAGATTTAGTGCCATGATTTTCGCCAACATGCGCGGCTCCTTCTTCGCTAGGCTGTCCTTGTTGATCAAGTCGACATGAATGTATTTTCCTTCCTTGTTCCTATACCATTCCTTGGCTTCCTCCTCAAGAACCCATTTTATTCCAAACTTACGGCGTGGTAATTGCATTGAGGATAATTCTCCTTGGTCCTTGCGACCTCTTTTCTTGTCCTTTTGGGAAGTGGTAGCCTTATCTTGTCTTGCTTTAGGTGCCATTGTACCTGAGATTTAAATAATGTTCGTATTCACATTAGCTCGATATATACAATCTATACACAAGCAGTAGGGGTACCACCCCACACATAGATTGTTGATACAAAGTAGTGAGGTAAAAGTGGTCGATTACTTAGACTTCATCGACATACGTTTTAGGCACTATATTCCAACAATCAAACAAGAGATGTATCATTTCTTGCAACCTTAGCAATACTTTCATGTTAGGTATAACAAGACTACTACATAGGGATTACATCCTGGTATAGATTCTATCAATAATCATAACCCTCTATGTCAGTAGGCAACTATAAGTCTTATCCCGATGAACGGGGTCTTCTAACATGTAGGTATTCAAGTGACAAGGTTATGCAATGTTCATGACTATAGCGATTCCGCAATTACTAACAATGCATCAAAATCAAATTCAAGTAGGAAATAGTTTAAGATCATCATAACGTATATGTTCACTCACATGGTTTTATATCAACAAGTCAAACACATTAACATCACCAATATTTCTTCAAGATGTAGCAATTCATAATAGACATAGCAACGTAGTACTTACAAAAACTAGATGAAGAATAAAAGAGTACTTACGTGATTGAAGCCTTTGGAGATGTTCTTGCGAAGTGGGAGAGCAAAAAGAAAAATTTTGAGATGTTTTGGAGAGTATGTGCGGCGCCTAGGTCAAGTTTCCAAGGTGTTTATGTTTAAAAACTAAGTCCCCTTTATATAGGAAAAGAATGGGTTGGGTTTTGACCCATTTAAAATCGGTTTTGGAGACAAAAAGTGACCATAGGCGGTGCCTTTAGCTTTGCCTATACATGGTATAGGCGGCGCCTAATGCAAAGCATTTGCTAGCATAGGCGGCGCCTAGTGCAATGCCTTTAGTGACCATAGGCGGCGCCTTTAGCATGGCATATGAGATTCTGAGACCAAATGCTTTAGCATAGGCGGTGCCTATGCTATAGCATACTTGAGCATGGGAGGAGCCTATGCCTTTGCACACTAGATTCCGAGACCTTAGGCTATAGTATAGGCGTTGTCTTGTTCGTGGCCTAGTTTTGCCTAGGCCTAGCCTTGCTCGATGCCTATTTTGTCATGATCAATGCTCAATCCATAGCCTTATGGATCTTAATTCCAAACTTACCACCTTTACCATGCAATATGTCCAAATCATCATTTGAAAACCAATCTCCTCATTGAATACCTCTTGCACCTACATTTGCTCAAAACCAATGAAAACGATTAGTACGATGGGTTGCCTCCCATTTAGAGCCTTAGTTTTGGTCGTGGCACGACTCTTATTTTTGGATTTTCATTTATCAAAAGCAAAATAAGTACTAGAACGAAAGAAAGACAAAACGATAAATGATAAACGATGGGTTGCCTCCCATCTAGCGCCTTATTTATTGTCGTGGCTCGACATAGTTACCTCGAGTACTTAGACTTCGTCGAGATAAGTGATGGTCATATAATTCATGGAGTCAAGAGGACCGATATAAGGTTTAACATGTTGACCATTCACCTTGAAGACATCACCATTATTGTCTTCCAATTCAACTACTCCAGATGAGTAGACTTGGATAACTTTGTATGGACCATACCACTTAGACTTTAACTTACCTGGGAACAGCTTCAATCTAGAGTTGAAGAGAAGTACCATATCATCCTTTTGGAAGTTTTGTCGAACAATCTGCTGATCATGATACCTTTTTATCTGCTCCTTGTATAGGTCTGACCTTTCATATGCATGGAGACGGAACTCATCTAATTCGTTCAGCTGCACCAACCTCAGATTCATCGCATTATCCCAATTCAAATTCTATTGCTTCAACGCCCACAATGCCTTATATTCGAGCTCAATGGGTCAATGACAAGCCTTCCCATAAACTAGTTGATAAGGGGACATGCCGATGGGTGTTTTGAATGCAGTCCTATACGCCCATAGTGCATCATCTAGCTTCCGAGACCAATCCTTCCTATTAGCATTTACCGTCTTCGCAAGGATTTGCTTGATCTCCCGATTTGAAACCTCTACTTGTCCACTCGTTTGTGGGTGATAAGGCGTGGCTACCTTATGTTGCTTGACACCATACTTGGCCAACACGGATTTGAATAGCTTGTTGCAAAAGTGAGATCCTCCATCACCTATGATAGTACGTGGTACTCCAAAACGAGAGAAGATATTCCCCTTCAAAAATGCTACAACACTCTTTCCCTCGTTGTTGGCCAACGCTACAGCTTCAACCCATTTCGAGACATAATCTACAGCAACTAAGATGTACTTCATGCCCAATGAATTCACGAATCGACCCATGAAATCAATGCCCCACACATCAAAGAGTTATACCTCAAGAATTTTCGACATGGGCATCTCATGGTGTTTCGAAATAGCACCTTGTCTTTGGCATTGGTCGCATCTTCTAACAAAGTCAGAGGCATCTCTAAATATCGAAGGCCAATAATATCCACTTTGCAATACTTTTCTTGCCATCCAATTGCCTGCGTGATGTCCTCCAACTTGGGAAGTATGGCATGCTTCCAATATAGTAGGCACCTCTACATGGGATATACATCATCAAATAATACCATCCGCACATCATCAAAACAAATATGGCTCATCCCAATAGTAGTGTTGTACGCCATGCATAAACTTTCTCTTTTGATGGTCTGATAAATTGGCAGGTATTACATTACTCACCACAAAATTTGCAAAGTCGGCATACCATGGTAACTTTTTAGTTGTTGTCGCTAGGATCTCCTCATCAGGGAATGCATCATCAATCTCGATATCAAGCTGCGCCACACGCTCGTTCTCGAGTCTAGATAGATGGTCGGCCACTTGGTTCGCGCGACCTCTTCTATCTTTAACTTCGAAATCAAACTCTTACAGCAGCAATACCCATCGAATTAATCTTGGTTTTGCATCCTTCTTTGTCATTAGATACCTAAGAGCTGCATGGTCTGTATGAACGATCACCTTAGTACCCAATAGATAGGCATGAAACTTCTCAAACGCATACACAACCGCTAGGAGCTCTTGTTCTGTCACAGTGTAGTTCCTTTGGGCTTCATTTAGGACCTTACTCGCATATTAGATAGGATGAAATAATTTCTCCTTTCTCTGACAAAGCACAGCTCCAACGGCTACACCACTAGCATCACACATGACTTCGAACGGGAGAGACCAATCTGGTGCTACCATGATAGGGGCTTCAATGAGTTTTCCTTTGAGGCATTGGAATACCTTTAAGCAATCTTCATTGAAGTCAAACTTCGTATCTTTCTCAAAGATTTTACACAATGGACTAGAAATTTTGGAGAAGTCTTTGATGAACCGACGATAGAAACCTGCATGGTCGAGAAAACTACGAAGTCCCTTCACCGAAATTAGAGGCGGTAGCTTCTCGATGACTTCGATTTTCGCTCGATCAACCTCAATTCCTCTTTTGGAGATTTTGTGCCCAAGAACGATTCCTTCTTTTACCATGAAGTGGCACTTCTCCCAATTCAGCACTAGGTTGAATTCTACACATCTTTGTAACGCCATACTTAGGTTTGCCAAGCACGCTTCAAAAGTCTCACCAACAACTGAAAAATCATCCATAAATACCTCCAAAGTGTCTTCAACCATATCAAAAAAAAATGACATCATACAACGTTGAAAGGTGGTTGGTGCGTTACATAGCCCGAATGGCATACGTTTGAAGGCAAAAGTACCATATGGGAATGTAAACGTTGTCTTCTCTTGGTATTCGGGTGCAATACAAATCTGATTATAGCCTGAATAACCATCTAAGAAGCAAAACCATCCTTTCCCCGCTAATCGATCTAGCATTTGGTCCATAAATAGCATTGGGAAGTGATTTTTGAGTGTCCAAGAATTCCGCTTTTGGTAGTCCATGCAAACTCTCCATCCAGTGATGGTTCTGAGTGAAATAAGCTCGTTCTTCACATTCGCGACCACCGTCATGCCTCCTTTCTTGGGAATACATTGTACTAGGCTTACCCATGTACTATCAGAGATTGGATACACAACCCCCGCGTCTAACTACTTGATAATTTCTTTCTTCACCACTTCTTGCATAGGTGGGTTTAGACGTCTTTGATGCTCAATGGTGGGTGTGCAATTCTCTTCAAGCTGAATTTTATGTGTACAAATCCCAGGTGGAATACGAATAATATCTGCAATGGTCCATCCAATGGCTCTAATATACTTCCGTAGAATAGCAATGAGAGTTGCACCTTGTTGCTCACCAAAATCTGCTGCAACAATGACTGGAAGTGTGTTTCTGCTTCCTAGGAATGCATACTTTAAATGTCTTGGCAGCTCCTTCTATTCAAATGTGGGTGGATCTTCAATAGATGGCTTAGCTGGTGGTGTGGGTCGATTCTTGAGATCAAGGTCCAGCTTCTTGGGAGCATAGCGATATGTCCCTAATCCTGATAGAGCACCAATAACTTCTTCACAATTTTCAGCATCCTCATTCTCTCCATTCATGATCACAATCGCCAAAGGGTCATCAATAATTTGCTCTTCTTCAAGTAATTCTTTCTCCTCATCAAACAAAACATCGGCCACCGAAAATACACTCAGATCTTTGGGTTGCTTCATTGATTTGCACACATCAAAGCGAACTACCTCATCATTTATTTGGAATGAAAGCTCATTAGCTCTCAAATCAATGAGCACGCTTCCCGTAGCAAGGAAAGGACGCCCCAAGATTATGGGAACTTCTGAGTCTGCCTCACAATCCAAAATTACGAAGTCTACCCGGAAGATAAATGAAGAAACCTTTACCAAGACATCACATAGAATACCAACAGGTCATTTTACCGACCTATCCGCCATTACGAGCCTCATGTTGGTTGGAGTAGGATCACCCAACCCTAACTTCTAATAGATAGATAATGGCATCAAATTGATGCTGGATCCTAAGTCGCATAATGCTTTGGCAAAATTCAAAGATCCAACGGTGCAAGGAATAGTGAAAGCACCGGGGTCAGCCTTCTTCTGAACTATTGATCGGGTAGCGATTGCGCTGCAGTGATGAACATCATCTTTCAACTCATAACTTGCTGCCCGCTTCTTTGTCAAAAGATCCTTCATAAATTTTGCATACCCAGGCATTTGTTCAAGTGCCTCCACTAATGGAACATTAATGGTCGTTGACGATAGGATTAGTTGCGGCAGCATCTTCTGCTTTCGCCTTATTATCAATGTCCACTACTTCGTCAACCACTTGCTTGATTTTTACTGAAGTTTCCAGCACCTTACTACTTCGGGTAGTGATGGCCATGCATGACCCATCATTCCTTGGGTTTTGCACAGTATCGCTAAGTAAAGTGCTAGCATTTCTTTGATTGAGTGCTGCTGAAAGTTGGCTCAATTGCTGCTCTATTTGCTTGATTGAAGTGGAATGAGAATCAACTATTTGTTTCATAGAGGACAAATCATTAACTACCTCTGTTACTCCCGTGTTTGTTGCTTTCACTCCTTTTAATATTTTAGCCAGCATGTCTTCCATACTTCCAGAATTAGATGTGGTGGCGTCACGTCTTCCAGGGGGAACGTACAAACCACACTTTTCTTTCTTGTTCTTCCAACTACCTTGGTCTTTGTTTCCAGATTTATCATAGTAGTTCCGACCTTGGTTTCCTTGGGTATTCCCTCAGAAACCCCCTGATTGTTCAAGTAGTTGGCCTCTTCTTCCGAATCAGATTCGTCTCTTCCTTTTGACGCAATAGCTTTGACTTTTTCGGTCTTCCCTGATAATAAATGCTTTGTAAGAAGATCTACTTGTGTTTTCATGTGTGCCATATCTTGATCACGTTCTTCTTCTCTTCTTCTTTGGTCTGCAGTCATGCCAATAGATAAAGTGGGGTTTGCTACCTCAGAATCCCTGGTATGCCAAGTTCTACTTTTCTTCGTCATACAATCTAGCATATTGCTTGCTTGACCAAAGGTGAGGTCCATAAAAGATCATCCAGCCGCATTATCCACCACTGGTTTAGTTATTGAATTCAAGGCTCTGTATAATATCTCCATCAGGTGAACATTAGTCATATAATGGTTTGGGCATCTCGTTAGCTTTGTCTTGAACCTCTCCCATGTTTCATAAAGGGCTTCAGTTGGAAGGTGATGGAAGTTGCTGATTTCATCTCTCAATTGTGCTCTTTTGGATGGCGGAAAGAATCTTTCTAGGAAAGCGTCTCTCAATTGCCTCTAATTTGTAATAGAATCAGGAGTCAGCCCATTCAACCATAGAGTTGCCTCCCAAGACAGAGACAATGGAAATAGACGTAATTGAATTACATTCTAACCAACACGAGGATTGTCATACGACTTGCATGTAGAAATAAAGTTGATGAGATGAATATTCGGATCATCGCCTGCTAGTCCACCAAATAATCCCTTGAGTTGCAATAACTGAATCATGGTGCTTGTGATATTGAACTTGGCTCCGGGCGCTAATGGTTGAGGAATAATGGCTCCTGTGGCTACGGCTCCATCAAGATCATCATCATCGTTGTCAAAAGCTGGTTGCATGGGTTGGCGATAATACCTAAACCGAGCTTGACGACCTCTTCTATTGGCAGGTGTTGTGATTTCAGCATCATGCCTTGGGTTTAGTAACTCATCATCACCTAAATCCTCATCGTCAGGATTTGTTGCTCGCCCAGGGTTATCAATGTTTTGTTGGTGTACTTGGGCGGCGGCAAGAGCAGCTAATCTCGCCTGCTAATGTTGAGCAACCATTTTTTCGATTTCCGTTTGTGCCTCCATTCTGCCAATTCGTTGTGGTTCAGGATTGATAGGTAATAACAGTTGACCAGAACTTCGAGTATGGTGCATGCACTGAATAAAAACCTGCAGTAACAAAAACAAAAACTAAAAGTAAAAGTACGGGAATCTTTGACCAAAGGGTCTAGTAATTATCACAAACTTAATTGACACTCGTATTCCCCGGCAACGGCACAAATTTTTGATAACGCTCAATCTACAGCTCTCGTAGGAGTGTAAAACGGTCGTTAGCAAATATAGAACCCAACTGGGTTGGGTATCGATCCCACAGGGAATAGCTTGGTCAACAAGTAAGAAAGAAGTACTAGACTTTTGGTGCAAGTCTCGTAAAAAGGGGGGATTGTAATGTGTAACCAAAATATTAAAGTAAAACTGAAAATAGCAACGTAAAAAGAAAGAATAGTTATTATGTTGTAAACAATGAGAATTGAGAAGTTGGGGTTATGTCCACCCTCTGAGTTGTACGTCTCTATCAGCTATTATTTATGCGGAATTCAGACATACATATGCTTATAGAGAATTGTATTCGATGGTAAATCCAGGCGTCTTTCGACCTATTCGAGGATTATTTCACTTTAACTCTTTCGAGCTTAAAGCATGTCTAACGGTACGAATTCTCCAAGAGGTTAATCCAGTTATGGCACTAACATTTTAATAGGGGATGGGACCCTACTACCTTGACATTATCTCTTTTCCAGACAGATAATATTTCTTTCGAACAAGTTAAATGTTATACTGGCGTATTCTTGCATTTGCAACCACAAAGAATTTAGATTAAGATGAAGAGAATAATGATACAAGCAGCATACGTGTCACGAACTTACAAACTCATAGCAATAGATAGTATCTCATACGACTTCCATAACCCCAACAGAGAGGTTTAGTTACCCATGAGTGCGAAGGAAATCACAATTGACATTGTTATTATACCACAATAAGAATTTCGTGTAGCACAAGTGTGGTAGGTGTTCGGGGTGATTTCTTGCAAGTAACGTTTCTCTTGTTGCAGAAATTAAGAATAGATGAATAGAAGAAGAATAAAAAGTAGAATTAATGGAAGGGTTTAGAAGAAGAGTTATAGAGTAATAGAATTAATGAGGAATAGTAGAAGAATTCCTCCCAAATCTCTAGCAAAATAGGGTATTTATAATACCCATATCCTATTCCTACTAAGCTAATGAAATACTTAACCAAATCCTACTAAGCTAATGAAATACTTAACCCAATTGTACTAGGTTAATGTATCATTATCCTAATCCTACTAAGTTACTGCTAGTCCCCAAAGTATTCAGAATTGTTGTTTTTGCCCGGGACAGGTTTTCCATGCGTCACTTTTGGTCCTTAGGCGTCCAAGATTCCTTTTCTCCTTTCGTGAAGCTTTCTTTGGCGCCAAGTAATCCATAAAATGCTGAATTCTGCATCATTTATACCTGAAACTTTGCCAATCATGTTCGTTAGCTCACTTACAGGAAAAAGGACTATAATTTGATCTCAAAACTAGGCTAAAATATTGGTAAAATATAGCACTATAGGCGTGTAAATTCGCCTATAATCATCTGTCCATGAGTCGTTACCTATGAATTCATGATTCATTACCTAGACTCATCACCTACGTGTCAAATTTTTGGAAACTCACTATTATGGCCACGAGTCACTCCTCCCTACTTGTTATCAGTCATTAAGTGTCATGAAGAAGAATCCTGATCAAGGGAAATCTCACTATTGACATAATGAAACTCACTCTATGACTCATAACAAGTGATAATGACTCATCGCTAATGTTATGGTCATGGGAGCATTGACAACATCTTAGTTTTAAAGATAACTCAGAAATTTTAGAGTCTAAAACACAGGGTTATTACCCAACCTAATGTATTGCTTTCTCTGTATTCATGCTATTTACATCAGATATTTATGCCTATGGTGTCGTAGGTATGTGTAACGCCCCTAAATTAGGTCCTGAGACATCACACGGTGCTTAGGGTCACAAGTGACCCCAAGCTAACCCTTCTACTTGCATAACTCATAAGAAACTGAATAAAAAGTATAAATCTATACAAATTTTTAGAAAAATAACTCTTTTCTGAATCAGATTGATACAAAACTGAATTTTACAAGATTACAATTCTACCTTTACAACCAAAACTGAAACTGAATACATGAACTTCTACTGACTATCTATGAAACCTCTACTAGTACTGACTCAAGGTAGCTGAGTCATGACTCCCGACTACCCCCACTCAATACGACAGAATAAGGAAAATAAAACATTAATAATTTGCATGATTGACTCAAGCCCATGAATCAAAAGGACTCATCACCTGCTGATTGGATGCCGCAAACTGACAAGATCTAAAGGTGTAGCCGACACTCGGGTGTGTGTGGGGGTCAGTACCATGGAAATGTACTGAACATATGGTGGTGCAATGCATATATATAAAATAATATCTTAATATCATCACAGTTTATAAAATTATGCATGCCTATATGAAAGACTCACTTAGCTTGAAATAGATAATCAAAATCATAAATAAATGATACATGTAACTAAAACACGTGAGTCATTTCAATAAGTTCTCAATTCACTTCGTCCTTGGTTTGAAACATATAGAGTAATCAAGTTTCAAAACAATTCTCTTTAGGACATAACATCTCATTCTTTCGGAAACAATAACTCTCTCATAACCAATTCTTCAAAACAATATATTCCTCTTAGATAGAATGGTACTCACACACATATTGGGAGTCTCCCATAACCGACATAAATCATATGAGCTACATGGAGTCCAATGTTCTACCCATGTTGAGGAGAGTCACCCTATTCTTTGTCACTATGAAAATCAGCCTCAATTCCGGCTTCTACAGGGGCACATAGGTCTAGGGAAGCACCAAACCCGTCATACCTCTCGCTCGGTGCTAAAGACTACTCTCAGACTTAGCTCAGATCTTTTCAATAGAAAATCCACCATAAAATAGTTCAAGAATTTACAATGGGAGCCATCATGCTACCCCTTTCATAATGAATCAATAAAAGTGGATTTCTTTTCTCATCTTGGGTTCAAAATAAACCCCTTTTTACGATCGAAAGGTCAAAGCTTCTTTATCTTTTCAAATCATTCAAATTTATGTTTTTTATAACACATGTTTTCTCAAAAACAATAATCTCAAATAGAGTTCAAAAACCACGTATCAATATCGCATTAAAAATTATCAAGATTCAAGCTTTACATCATAAACACTTATAAATTTCTTCAAAATCTAGAAATTTCAGCTTTAAGCACAAAATATCATTGTTCTCATATAATTCCACTTCTAAAATACCAAAAATATCATAATATCATGAGAATCAATATAGGATGTAAATTTATGCTTCAAATTCAGAATAAAACATATAAAATCCATAACTTCATAAAAGAAAAATATTTTTATGCACAAGAACGAAAGGGGATCCTTGTTGGAAAACCCTACATACTTTTATAATAACAAAATTGATGAAACATTGGACCTTCAACCTTGATTGTGCAACCCTAGTTGTTTTTCTCTTATTGTTCTCTTGAATGATGTGCTTAGACTAATAATAGGGTTATGATGTGTTTAGGAACAGTTAAATTGGTAGGGTTATGTTTAGGGACGTGTAAGGAATGTTAAAAGGCTTAGTTATCCTTGAAATAACTCAAAAACGGAATATTTTCATTGCTGGAAACCTAAGTGTGCGATGCACACCTCATAGCAGATACTAGGATGTGCGCCGCACATGCTATGGCACACTTGAAGGTGTGATCGCACAAGCTATCGCACATCCCTACTGCCTCTCACGTAAATAGGGATAACTCATCACTCAGGTATTGGATATTTGCGAAATTGGGTATCATTGGAAAGATAATTCAATTATCTACAATTTGATAGGTCTTGGGATGGAAAATTCCATCTATATTAATAAATATACACGTTTGAAGTAGACCCTTGTAGAATCAAATATAAAATATTAGACAAATCAAATGATCTTAGCTTAACTAGGCTCTAAATGATTTATATGAACATTGTTGACCTCAAGATCCCTTCACATACTTGGATAAAGATCATGAAATATATATTCATGTGGAAATCACTTGGATTAGAGC
Source organism: Capsicum baccatum var. pendulum (assembly GCA_030864225.1). Lineage (NCBI taxonomy): Eukaryota > Viridiplantae > Streptophyta > Magnoliopsida > Solanales > Solanaceae > Capsicum > Capsicum baccatum. The sequence goes on along the minus strand of CM061557.1, from coordinate 167,886,109 downwards.
TTAGAAGAGTAGGAATGATAGTTATAATTCTAGTATGAAAATATCGGGTATTACATTATCTCCCCCTTGGGAACATTCGTCCTCGTTTATGGATAATTAACCTAAAATACAGAGGAATGTTTGTCTTTAAGCTATCTTGTGCAACTGATAGAAACTGAGTCACTAGATATCAAGAATAATGAGCTACTAAACTGATCTACAAGTGCAGGAATTCTCATGCAAATAACTATATGGCTAAGATAGAAATGAGAGTGTCAACTTATGAGTAAGCATTACTTTGCACTGGATCTGATCTCATGAGAAAAGATGATAGGTTTATGGCTTGAAATTACAACATCCCCCTCTTGGGATCATTCATCCCCGAATGATAATAATTTGGTGAAAATACTAGGAAGAGACTGTGACACTACATAGAATTCTTATGAACTGAATCATGACTTAATATCTTAGACTGAAACTGATGCATGAACTGAGCTGAATCATTCCAACTTCTAGCATGAAACTGAATTCTAAGCTGACTCTACTTTACTTACTTCAAGGAACTGATACATGTTGAGAGTCGAGAATTCACTTGAAGCGTTCATGATCCATTAATACATATCAAATTGAGAAGTGATAACTTATGCAAGTGTGAATCATGAGACAACAAGACTTAGATCATACGAGGGGTATTACACTATCTTGGCTAAAACACTTGGAAAATTGAGATTATGTGCTGAACACTTATAAAATGAGTCATGATTAAAATTCAAAATCTGAAACATGATGCTTGGATTAAAAAGAATTATCTCACGAAATAGACATACTCATGAAACCTTAGATAGTAATACTAGATCAGAAGTTGGAACTCTATAAGAGCTATCTGTTTGCTTGTTAACTGGAGTGCAAGCTATATGGACCGGATCATACCGACTGCCTATATTGAAATATAATATTTTATCAATATTTTTCTAAGAAAGTCTATTAACATTATGGAGCAACGAATTTGGGCTTGATCTAAACAAAATATCTGACTAAGGAATCACAACGTTGATATAAATCCATAGCATGGAATAAGAATATATAACTCATAAACTAGGATAGGATTGCTAGGCTGCAGGCAACGCAACTTCTTGCTTTCAAGCTTAGAATCACTTCTCAAATTCACTCTCAACTATACTATTCTCCTTAAATACCATACTCATATGATTAAACTTATAATTCTCACATGGGCACTGATAAATCTTTCTGCAAGGTCTAAAGTAAGCTAACTCCTCTCGCCAAGGTCAAGACTAACTCAAAAATTATAAGATACAACATGCAACTCCACAATACTATTCTAAACCACACGATTCAATATTTTATATCTTCTTAGAGCTCACACCCTAAGCATAACATGCCTTACCACTTCAATGACTAATTCAAAATTCTTGATATGGATTCACTAGAGCATATTGCATTCATCCTCTTACACTCAGCATAACATTCAAGCCTATCATTAAAATCACATATAACTGTAAGACAAATGCCCCTAAAGGCATACTCCGCATATCTCTAAACCTTTAACAATAACAATTTAAATGCACTATTCTTAGAAACACATGATCTCTAACTAACCTTAACATGTATCAAAGACTAGGCCTGAATCTTACTTCACACTTTAGCCTTAGATAGAAAAATACAAATAATCTTTCTTAATGAGGGTCATCAACTCTCTGACATCTAAACCATTGCTTATCCACTATTATCGCCACTATCTTAACATAGGAAGAGGTCACCGAAGGGCTAACATATAAGAACCTGAAGCACGGAAACTACAATACATAACATTAACACTTATCTTAGGCCTGAGGATTAAAATATAAAAGGAATGGATTCATCAAAGAGATATAAGCTGAGGACATGCATGAGATAATGCGTACTTCACTAGTATCATAAGTTTAAAAATTGGTCATACTCTGAAACATGAGTTCATACTTATCACGAGCTATTCAACATAAGACTAGAGTTTATAAATTCATGAGAGATAACTCATATCACAGAGTGAAGCTGTTACTTGTTTGCTAGAAGCTGACAATGGGCTTGAGCATTCGTGATGGGTATAAGCATAGGCTTGTGGCATGGATTTATCACTGAAGTTATGGATTTGGTGTTGTAATGACTAAAATCCAAGGAATACTATATAGTATGAAGGGATCACTATCTCATCATAACTCATTATTGACATGTATCACAATCTAATTCTCAAAACTTGGTTTGGTTCTTCACTAACCATCTCCCCCTTAGGTCAAAGCTAGTATTCTAAGCAGGTTGGTCTGCTCCATATCCTCCAGATGAAGCCATAATTTCATCATTCTAATATCTATACATAAATTCTAAACTCACAAGAGTAAACTAATTTAGAACTTACCGACATCAGCTTACAATCCCATAACAATATATCAAAACTTAAGCTTAACTGTTTCTGATACCTTGAAAATAAGGCAAAGTTGGCCAGAATAAAGTAAGATAAGAATTTATATAAGTTTCTTGGAGAACCTTTTATAGCATAATCTTAGATTTAAAAGAAGGAAAACATTTACTAAATGCCCTATATCCTCTTGAAGAAAAGCACAGACATCTCTATACTAATCCCAACACTCTGCTACACACTGCTTCATAGACACCCTAGGACACTTGAACTCTGTGCTTCGATACTAAGTTTGTAATGCCCCAAAATCGGGTCTCGAGATGTCACACGATGCTTAGGGTCACAAGTGACCCCAAGCTAACCCTTCTACAGGCATAACTCATAAGAAACTAAATAAAAAGTATAAATCTATAAAAATTTGTAGAAATATAAATCTTTTCTGAATCTTATCGATACAAAACTGAATTTTACAAGATTATAATTCTGCCTTTATACCCAAAACTAAAACTAAATACATCAACTTCTACTAACTGTCTATGAAGCATCTACTAGTACTGACTCAAGGTAGCCGGGTCATGACTCCCCACTACCCCCACTCAATATGATTGTATAAGGAAAATACAACATTATTAATTTTGCATAATGGACTCGAGCCCATGAATCAAAAGGACTCATCACCTGTTGATTGGATTCCATGAACTGACTGGATCTGAAGGTGTATGCTATACCTTATACCAACATTCTGAGAAAATATAGCCCATACCTGGGTGTATGTGCAGGTCAGTACCATGGAATGTACCGAGCATATAGGGGTGCAATGCATATATATAAAATAATATCTTAATATCATCACATTTTATAAAATTATGCTTGCTAATATAAAAGAATCACTTAGCTTGAAATAGATAATCAAAATCATAAGGAAATTATACATGTAACTAAAAAACGTGAGTCATTTCAATAAGTTATCAATTCACATCTTCCTTAGTTTCAAACGTATAGAGTAATCAAGTTTCAAAACAATTCTCTTTAGGACATAATATCTCAATCTTTCAAATATTATAACTTTCTCATAACCAATTCTTCAAAACAATATATTCCTCTTAGATAGAATGGTACAAACACACACATTGGGAGTCTCCCATAATCGACATAAATCATCTGTGCTACATGGAGTCCAACGTTCTACCCACGTTGAGTCGAGTCGCCTTTTTCTTTGCCATCGGAGTAGGACCTTAAATTATCAATCCATAAACTAGTGATCACTATGAAAATCATCCTCAATTCTGGCTTCTACGGGGGCATGTAGTTCTAGGGAACTACCAAATCCGCTATACCTTCTGCTCGGTGCTGAAGACTACTCCTGAACTTAGCTTAAATCTTTTCAAAAGAAAATCCACCATAAAACATCTCAACAATTCACAACGGGAGCCATCATGCTACCCCTTTCATAATGAATCAATAAAAGTGAATTTATTTTCTCATCTCAAGTTTAAAATCAACCCCTTTTTACGGCCAAAAGGTCAAAGCTTATTTATCTTTTCAAATCATTCAGATTCAAGGTGTTTATAACATATGTTTTGTCAAAAACAACAATCTCAGATAGAGTTCAAAACCCATATCTCAATATCACATTAAAACTTATCAAGATTCAAGCTTTACATCATAAAAACATATAAATTTTTTCAAAATCTAGAAATTTGACCATTAAGCATAAAATATCATTGTTCTCATATAATTCCACTTCTAAAATATTTAAAATATCATAATCTCATGAGAATCAATATACGATGTAAATTAATACTTCAAATTAAAAATAAAATATATAAAATCCATAACTTCGTAAAATAAAAAAATTTTAGGCACAAGAATGAAAGGGTGTACTTGTTGAAAAACCCCACATACCTTAATAATAACGAAATTGATGAAAGATTGGACCTTCAAACTTGATTGTGCAACCCTAGTTGTTTTGCTCTTATTGTGCTCTTAGATGATGTGCTTAGACTGGAAATAGGGTTATGATGTTTTTAGGAATAGTTAAATTCATAGGGTTATGTTTAGGGACGTGTAAGGAATGTTAAAAGGCTTGGTTATACTCGAAATAACTCAAAAATGGAGTGTTATCATTTTTGGAAACCTAAGTGTGCATCTCACACTTCATGGAATATGCTAGTATGTGCTCCACACATGTTATGGCACACTTGGAGGTGTGCATCGCACAAGCTATCGCACATCCCTACTGCCTCTCACAAAAATAGGCATAACTCATCACTCTGGTATCGTATATTTGCGAAATTGGTATCGTTGGAAAGCTAATTCAATTATATACAATTTGATATGTCTTGGGATGAAAAATTTCAGGTATATTAACAGATATAAACGTTTGAAGTAGACCCTTGTAGAATTAAATATCAAATTTTAGACAAATCAAATGATCTTAGCTTAACTTGGCTCTAAATGATTTATATGAACATTGTTGACCTCAAGAGCACTTCACATACTAGGATAAATATCATGAAATCTATATTCACGTGGTAATCACTAGGATTATAGCTTAGATGCATAGGAATGATGGTCAGAATTCTAGTATAAAAATAAAGTGTATTACAGTATGTTTCTAACTCTCTTATTTTTTTACTGAGTTTGTTGTTAGTAGAACTGAAATGTTTAGGATTATTCTATTTTTTTTTATATTGTGTTGAATTTTTGTTTAATCAGGGAAAAATTAAGTATCTAAGCTAGTTGATGTATTTTGATGTATTTATTTTTTAAGTAAATTGATACCCCTTCCAAAAAGGTATTTGTGATCTGTATGATATGTGTATATGTGTAAACATTGTGAATCTTGTTATCTCATTAGAATTTGGCACATAATAATCATAGTTAACATTTGTATTAACCATATATCTAGTAGCTTATGATGAAACACAGTGCTATGTTTGTGAGATGCTTACATTGTTCTCTTTGTGTGTTAAATCCAGAACTCGACCGGTTAGTCTTGTCAAGGTTGTAGGATAGTCAGTTAGTAAAGGATAACATGTCGTTATTGAAACATGTGCATGTTTAGACTAAATGACCTTTAAAATAGTAATAGTATCCCTTGAAACCAATTTTGAGTCTGTATAGACTATTTTCTTACTCCTTTATATTTTACATTTGTGTTACAATGAATCTATTTTGTTCTTGGTCCTCCTTAAGCATTGTACACCTCAACTTAGGTAAATCACTTAAGTTGAGGGTAGACATCATAGGGGTGTGTAATGTTAATTAGGTATGAAGAAGGGTAAATAAGAGAAAAAGAATATAGGGCTAGGTGTTGTAAGAGAAGCAAAAAGAAAAGAAAAATTTGAAAAAAGAAAGAATAAATGAAGCCATACCAACCTGAATATTAAATAAAATAATAAAAAGGAACAAATAAGGGTGGAATAAAAGAAAATTGGTCGATAAGTGAACCCCCAAAGTATGTTTATTTCCACGGAGGCTTAGTCGCTAAACATCCAGATGTACCTTATTAGCCCCCAAGCCTACACTAAAATTTTAGTAAATTCATATAGTAATCCTAACTGATTGTTTGAAAACCAAGGTGTAGAAATTAAGGAAAAACCTAGGGTATTTGATACACATTGTGGGAAATTCCTTTCTGAGTGTCGGTGTCTCTTGATATGTCCCTGCTTTGACATGTATTAGTCTATTAAGAGATCAGGACCTGTTTGATGTGAAGGCACATGGGTTGTGTTACTTGTTTTGCTAGTGTAACTTGTACATATGAATGATTCTTCATTTCTAATGTAATACCATATCTTGATTCCTTTGTGTCTCATTATTCTACCACATCGATCCCTAAAGTTGGTTTTGAAGTGTTTAAATTAGTGGGGTCCTAAGGTTTTTGAGTTACATTTGATGATTTCACTGTCATAGCTTTCTTAGGTTTTTGTTGGTAAAGTGTCGTTGTGTTGGTTTGTTGTTTTTTGTTGCCTGAGGACATGCAATTATTTAAGTTTAGGGTCATGATTTACTATGGTTTCGTAGAACTTACAATGCTTAAACAAGGAAAATATGCATGTACATAAGTCTATTTTTTTATTTGATGTTTTTATGGAGTCCTTGGTAGGAAAGTAGCTATTTGAAACTAATCAAAAGAAAATGGAACAAAAAGATGAAAATTGACCCACTACCGAAGCACCTACGCCACGTAGGTACCACCTATGGGGTTTAGGTTGTGGTGTAGGTGTTAGAAACTTAAATTCAGTTGGAAATATTATGGCACGACCCAAGGCCACCCACCTACTGGCCGTAGGTACCACCTTTTCCATGTAAGTGGGTCCATAGGTGGCCACCCACTAACTTTTTTTGAATCATTTCAGATTTATTTCTTAGAGTTTCTATGTAACTTATATACATTCCTATGACGGTATTAGACATTATTATGTATGTCTACTCTAGTTTTACTCTATATTAGAATTTGATTTCTAGGTTTTTCATGTAACATATAAATACCCTTCGTAAATTTTTATTTATTTTATGCTAGTTTAGACCCTTTGAGGCTAATATATGCCATTTGGTGCTATGCTTATATCATATATACTATTAACAAACATATTTCGATTCCATGATTGACTTGTGATCATGGGATAATTTTATTCTTGGTTTTTGGTTGAATAATTTATCTAAGACTTGGGGTTTTGTTCTTTCATTATTGTGAGAGTAATTCTATGACTTTGCCTATTAATTATGTGAATTATATAACAACTAGGAGCAACAAATTCCCTTGGATAGGGTTGTGGGAACTCTAGTTGATTAACAAAAGAAAGGAAGCTCCATGTCGTTCTAGATAAAGATTCTTGCATGCATTGTGTTTTTATTCGACTTAATTGATTTCTTAGTTGTGGCCAATGTGAAGAACCTTCTTGTATTCACTACATACTTCAAAAGTGAGGTAGAGATTGGGAAAATGATATAACAATATTGATTTGAAGTTAATTGTCTATCAAAGCTAATAATCTTCACCAACTTAAAATAATTATATTTCATCTAATAACTTGAGATTCACAAGGTAATAGTTAATCTTGGATGTAGGGCAAGGGTTAGTAACGTGAAACTTTGAGACTCATAAGGTAAACTATGAAATTGTCCAATGAATCAACTAGACAAATTGTGATACATAAATTGTAAGATTCTACGTGTAAAGTACTGGAATAGTTCAACAGTGCATAATAAATCTACAAAGTTAGAAGCCAGGGGAACACAAGCCCAATTCTTACTTAGATTTTTTACTATCGAAAGCATCCACTTCTTTCTACATTTTATCAGTGTAGCAAATTTACCCACTTAGTTTTTTTACTACCTATTGATTTCAGTAAGTTCGAGAGATAGTTCCATGTATTCCCTGTGGGATCGACCCCAACCTAGTTGGATAACTATATTAAGCATCCACAATTTTATAATTTTAAGGAGGTGATATCAAGTTCCCATGATAGAAGCACTTTGTAGTGCAGAAATATAAGCTAGGACATCTTCCCATTCGGTTGTGAACTTATCCAAATGTTTAATAGACAGTTCCTTCAACCTTTTATTCCTCACTGAACCATATAATACATTTAGGCATGCCGATGTGCATACATAAAGGTCCTGAATTTCTTATCCCATTCCTATAATTACATCTCAAACATCTTCTAATTATTTACCACTTTAAAAACAATTGTAAAGAGTGAACTAGAAATCATAATACCCAGGTGGAATGGATGTTATATCAACAATATACGTAGTTAGGGCAGTAGCCTCATCACCAGATACAATAGATGTACGTTGAAGATCAACAAAATCTATTTTTAATGCTATACCTAAGGAATGCCGGACACCTTTGAGTGCTTTGATTTTGATATCAAAAGAATGTAGGTTTGTGTACCCTAAACTCTAACTTAGTATTTCCCAGTGTATTATCAATGTCCTCTATCTGGGTTTCCAACACATAATTATTATACCTACTCAGTAGTGATGTGACCCAACCATTGGCCTTGTCGTAATGGGCATCCAAAGTCCGATCGGGACCAGAGACCACCCTTGTAACCCAACCCAACCTTTAACTGCCTATCCTTAGTTGGATGAATTTTGAGCATGTAACAAGAAAGTGTAATAGCTTATATGAAGACTCTGGGATAAGATCACAACTTTTACTGACCCAATCGAGTCCATCGATCCGATATCAACAATCCAACCCCTACCAAACCAATACCACAGTAAATAAACCAAGCCATAACAAAATCAATTCCAAAACATAATATAGTTAATCCAAAAAAAAATATGATGCAAGAGTAACAAATTATGTCCAATAACGTTATCCAACAAGCTTAGTCCAATGCCAAGGATGAAACCAATATCGATCCAACCCATTTTCACCTATAGAAGTACCACAAATCCTCTGAATAAAAAAGTAATTAAATTTGATTGGGACATACTCCCAAACATGGACTAAACCACTAGCCAAAAATAAATCAAGTGTCTAAAAATATCCATAACATTAAATAGAGTCTTCCAAAATGATGGACTTTTAATACTTCAGTCCAAATTCTAATCCCTGAGTCAATCACTATGAAGGAAGAGTAGAACTGCAAATTCCATGATAGCATAGGTATACAGCCGCCACTAAATGGATTAGCGGGTGAACGCTTGTATTGTCTTAGGACAAAGATAAAATAATGTCATTTATAAAACCAAGTAAAACCATCAATATGCATAAAACCATACAAATATATATATATATATAACCATACCAGGAAAGGGGACCAGGTTTAGCATTCCATCGAAACCTTTCCTTGGGTTTTGTAGCTTTGCCGTCCTAAACAACCCATGGGCTAAATGGGTTCAGCTCCCTCTGTTGAAAGGGATTATTGCGTAAAGCCACATGACTAGGGATGAAAACCTGTGATGACTAGTAAATTCCCCAAAATATAGTGTGGCATCATGCACATGGTCACCAAGACCAACCTCCAAATGGCAAATATGAATTTCCAGTTTTGGTTCTCCTGGGACCTCCACCTTCCATGACTTTCCTACACATCCCACCATTATATCCCAATTAAAAACATTACCAAGAAACCAACCAATCTATTTACCATTTATCAACATGGTCCATTTAGTGGTGGTTTCGTCATACCGACAATAGTTGTAAGAAATATGCACAGCCAACCACATATAAGTTTAAGGTGACTTTCAATTTCCTCTCTATTTGCCATATTAAACCAATTGGGAGATTCCATGTACCCCACAAGTATAAATATTTAGCCATTTACGTTTCCAAGCCATTTAAGCCATGCATAATCCCTTTAAAAAATTTTAAACAAGGAAAAGTTCCATTAAAATTACTCAATGCAATGAAAACAATATTATAGGGATTTTATCCAACCCATCTGGGGTATAATATAACCAAAAAAAATTCCAATTACTATTACACCATTCCTACTCAATCCAATTACCCAAAACCATTATTAATGCACATAAAACATAATTAAAATAATGGAAAACCATAACTAACCATTTAATATCAAACCCCCAATTCATATTTGAAAACAAAAATCAGACAATCAATGAAGTCATGAAAACATTCATACATTTAGATAAAATTAACAATGAGGGAAAGGAACATTCCTTAAACAAAGATAATGATGGAAAGAAATCACAAAGAATAGCGCCAAATCAACCATCAAGTTGAAACCCTAGTTTTCCTTACCCAAAAGCTTTTGAAAGAATTATAGTGTTTAAACGACTTTCTAAGTGTTAATGAATGGAATAATAGGGTAAATAACCTTCCAAGTAGGTTAGAATTTATGGGACTTTATTAGGATAAGTGAAGATATGTCTAGAATACCCCCACTAAAGTTTCCCAAAATCTCAACCCAGGGGTATGACTGACCCTCCTGAGTCATTCCCTCCAATACGATTGGTACCTTCCACTCATATCTTAGCCTAAAACATTGGATCAAATATTGTGTAGCATTTGATTCATCCAACCAAATTGTATCTAAAACATACAATCCATATCCTTCATCCGTATCTCTGGCAGATTAAACCCAAAGATAATTTAGAAACTATATACCATACAAGTCCTGGGTATGACTCATACCCTCGCTTATTGCTCATGGTGAGCCACTTGTACTCAGATCCAACCTAAGTATACAAGTCTAAGATTAAGTTAAGGAACCAAATGATTCATACCCACCAATACAACTCGTACCCCTAAGTGGTATCAAATCTCAGCCCATCCACCAACACTAGTCAGCATACGAATGGACAATACCATCCCTACCATAACATACAACTCAATCCCCTGAGTCGTATTGGGTCCAGAGACCATAATTCTAGTAATTTTTGAAGGTCAAGAAACCAGGTTGTTTCGGTCTCCCCCACTAGGAACATTTTTCCCTGTATGACTGACAAGGTAGAGGTAACCACACGCATGAGTCATTGCATTATGAAATATATTTTCAATCTTTCACAAAGTTTGAAAATAAAGAGGCAAAGATATTAATCTTTCTTTGAACAAACTCTGAAAATAATGATGTGTTCAAGACACATACCTTCCACACGAATCTAAAGAGCAAAAATCAAATGTGAATATTTGGACTTCATGTCCTCCTAAATTTCCTATGTAGTTTCTTCTACCTTAAGTTTCTGCCAAAGAACCTTAACCAAAGCCACATCGTTGGTCAACAACCAATAAACCTACCTATCAAAGATTTCAACGGAGACTTCTTTATAAGATAAGGAATCTATGATACCTAGTCCTTCAAAAGGAACAATCGAAGAAGGATAACTAATGAACTTCCTAAACATGGAAACATTAAAGACCTGATAAACCAAGATCAAGATAGAAGGAGCCTCCAACTCATAAGAAACATTACCGATTCTCCACAAAACATCATAAGGACCAACATACTTGGGACTGAGCTTCCTCATCTTACAAAACTACACTACTCCTTTCATGGGAGAAACCTTGAGTAAAACTGTATCCCTAACCTCAAACTCAACATCTCTACGCCTAAGATCTGCATAGGACTTTGGTAACTTTGTGCAGCCTTAAGCCTCTCCATAATGATTAGTTCCCATATCTATTCGATCAAATCAATTTCTTGATACAACCCTCCTGGCCTCATGTGCTCAACCTTAACCTATTGACACACCATGAACATAGCCACAAAATCAGCCAATTCCCTCTTTATGCTATCTCCTTGAGATCGTGATACATCTTAGTTGAGCTGGGATTAACAACATAGCATGATTCATACGCCTCATCCAAAATCATTTATCATAATCCGTCGACATCAGAAACACACAACCTCCTTTGTACAGTACAGTACCATTACCACTAATCTTAAACATCATTACCTTTTTTCTCCCAACGTCACTCTTTATTTTCATTAAGAGAGGATCCTGTACTTGCTTCTCTTTAACCTCTGTACCAAGAGACAATCAATCCACTTCTTGCACCATTACACCTCCATCCTCGGAGTCCAATAGACAAACTCCAAGAGTATCTAAGTGGTGAATATCCTTCACCAATAATAGGTTTCCTTCCTCCACATATGCCAAACTCCCCTTAGATAACCTGCTAATATCATCAACAACTATGTTAGCCATACCTTAATGATAGTGAAGACTCATATCATAGTCCTTAAAGTTCAAGACATCTTATCTTCCTGAGATTAAGTTCCTTTAAGTGAACACATACTGTAACTCTTATGATTAGAAAATATATCTACATACACATAATATAAATTATGCCTCCATATTTCAAAGCAAGCACAACTTCCAACAACTCTAAATCATGAGTAGGATAATTCATCTCATGAACATTCAACTATCTAAAAGCATAGGAAATCAGCATCCCATTCTGCACCAACACACAATCGATCCCTACCCAAGATGCATCACAATAAACCACAAACCCATCATTGTCTTCTAGCAAAGTCATAATTGGAGGTGAAGTTAACTTATCCTTTAACTTGTAGAAACTCCATTCACAACTATCTAACAAAGAAGACTTAACCTTCTTTTGAGTCAAATTAGTCAAAGGAGCAACTATCGACTAATAACTTTCCACAAACCCCCCATAATATTCGGCTAAACCCAAGAAGCTCTGAATGTCAGATGGAATCATGGGTCTAGGCCACCTCTTCACCATAGCAACCTTTTGTAGATCAACCATGATCACTTCACTAGAAAAAATATAACCGAAGGAAGCTACAACATTAAACCAAAAGTCAAATTTAGAGAACTTGGCATACAAATTTTATTCCTTTAAGGTCTACAACACCAGAAGGAGGTTATTAACATGATACACCTCATTCTTTGACTAAACCAAAATGTCATCACTAAATTCAATAATGAAGAGATATAAATAGTAACTAAAACCCTTTTTATCAAATTCATAAATTCCACCAGAGCATTAGTAAATCCAAATGACAATACCAAAAACTGAATGTGCCCACACCAAGTACAAAAAGCTATCTTAGGGATATACCCCACCTTAATCTTTAGTTGATGGTACCCAAACCAAATATCTATCTTTAAAAAGAACTTGGCACCTTGAAACTGCTCCAATAGATCATCTATCCTTTGAAGAGGATGCTTGTTCTTGACTATCACATTGTTCAACTACCTATAGTTCACACATATCCGATGGGAACCATTCTCCTTGCAGAAAAAACAACACCAGTGCACCCCATAGATATACACTAGGATGAATAAACTCCTTATAAAAAAGATCCTTAAGTTCCTCGTTGAGTTCCCTCAACTTGGCCGGAGTCATTCTATATGAAGAAATAAAAACTAGAAGTGTGTCTAGAACTAGATCAATACCAAACTCAGTATCCTTATCCAAATAAACACTAGGAATATCATTTAAAAAGACCTCTAGAAACTCATTAACCATTTGAACTAACTAGAAACAAGGACCTTCTGAGTTAGAATATTTAACCCAGACTATGTGATAAAGACAACCTTTTAAGATTAACCTCTAAGATCTAAGATAAGAAATAAATCTCATCCTTGGAGAAAAAGAACCACCCTCTCATTCAATAATCAGCTCACCAGAGAACCTAAAGATAACCCTACAGGTTCGACAATCTAAGGATACGTAATAAGTGTGCAACCAATCCATACCTAGAATGACATCAAAATACACTATACCCAACTTAAATAGATCCGCCAAGGTTTTCTTTCCACCAATAGATACCATACACCCTAATAGACGCTCTTAGAAATAACTGATTAATTTACTAGGAATAAATAGAAAAAGAATCCAAAATAACTTCTAAACAAAAAACAAAATATATGGTCACATAAGGAGTCTCATAGAAGAGAGTAGACCCAAGATCAAGCAAATAATATTTGTCATAAGAGAAAAGTAGTAATGTACCATTAATGACATAAGGTGATGCCTTAGATTTTTGTCGGACGCCAAAGCATAAAAACTGTTTCAACATAATAATAGAACCAGGAGTACTAAAAGAAGTAGAAGCAACACCACTAGGTGTAGGAGAAGAAGATGAAGCCATTGGAATGTTATTAGACCCCATAGCAACCTTATTAACCAGAAAATCCCTAACCCGATGGCCTGCCAGTCCATACTTGAAGCATTTGCCCCTTCCTTCATCATAATAACTCAAATGCCAAGGAGAACACCAATATTGATCCCACCTATTCTAACCTATAGAAGTACCACAAAGCCTCTAACCAAAAGAGTAATAAAATTTGGGTGGGACATGTCCCCAACCATGGACAAAACCAATGTACAAAATCAAATCAAAGTGTCTAGAAGTATCCATAAAATAAAAGAGAGCCATCATAAATAATGGAAACTTAACACTTCAGTCTAAATGTTGATTCCCTAGTCAATCACTATGCAAGAGGAGTAGCTTGGTTATTTCCTGCTATGTGTAGGTATACAGCCGCTAGTAGATAGGTTAGCATTTAAATGCTAGCATGATCTCAGGATAAGGATAAAATAATGTAATTTATAAAACCATCTATATGCACACAATCATATCTATATATATCATCATGCAGGAAAAATGGACCGGGTTTACCATGCCATTGAAACCTTTACTTGGGATGTGTAGATTTGCCATTATAAACCATCCATAGGCTATATAGGTTCAGCTCCCCCTACTAAAAGGACCCAGTGTGTGAAGCCATATGACTGATGAATAAATCCTTGGATAAATAGTACATCCCCCAAACTGTAGTGTGACATCATGCACAAAGTCTGAAAGGACAACTCACATCGGCAAATATGATTTTCCAGTTTTGGTCCCCCTAGGACCTCCGCCTTCCAAGACTTTTCTACAAATCCTATCATTATTTCCTAATTAAAAACCTAACCAAGAAACAATCCAATATATTTACCATTTGTCAACCAAGTCTATTTGATGGTGGTATTGTCATACCAACCATACTCGTAAGTTCTATCCATAGCCAACTATATATTGGCTTAAGGGGACTTCTAAGTACCTTTCCATTTACCATATTAAATAACTTGAGGGATTCTATGTACCTCACAAGCATAACCATTTAACCAACCTTTAAAAGCCATTTAAACCCTATATAATCCCTTTATAATGATTTTAAACAATCAAGTGTTCCATTAAAAGTACTCAGTGCAATGAAAACTTTTTTATAGGAATTTCATCAAATGCATTAGGGGCATAATGTAACCAAAACCAATTCCAGTTACCATTAAACTATTACAATTCAATACAATTATCTAAATCAATTATTAATGCACATAAATCATAATTAAAATAATGTAAAACAATAACCAACCATTTAATATCAAAAACCCCATTAGTATTTGAAAACAAAAATCATACAATCAATGAAGTCATCAAAACATTCATAAAAACCATGCTTTCATATATATTTAACTATGATAGAAGATAACTTGTCTTAAACTAAGATAATGATGAAAATAAATCACCAAGACAATTCCCAAATCAATTTTCTAGTTTAACCACTAACTTCCCTTGCCCAAAAGTTTTTGAAAGAATTATAGAGTGTTTAGAAGAGTTTCAAAGTGTTAATGAATGGAATAATAGGGTAAATAACCTCCCAAGTATGTTAGAAGTTTTGGAACCATATTAGGATAAGTGGAGAAATAGCTAGAATACCCCCACTTAAGTTGCACAAAATCCCATCCTAGGGTACGATTGACCCTCTTGAGTCATACCCTTTAATACGGTTAGTACCCTCCACTCGTATCATAGCTTCAACCTTTGGATTAAACACTATTAAGCATGAAAATCATCCAACCAAGTCATATCCTAAGAATTCGATCAGTACCATTCGTCCATATAACTAGTAGATTAAACCCAAGGAAGATTTAGACACGTTTCACCATACGATTCTTAGGTATGGGTCGTACCTTGGCTTACAGCTCATAGTGAACCACTTGTACTAAGATCCAACCTAATTAACCAAGACAATGATTAAGTTAACTAACCAATCAATATGTACCTGTTAATACAACTCGTACCCCTAAGTTATATCCATTGTAGTAACAAAAATCAATCCCACCAACCAAAACTGGTCAACATAAAATTGGACCATACCATATGTACCCCAACATACAACTCATACCCATGAGTCATATTAGGTCCAGAGACCCAAATTTCCGGAAATTTTCTAAGGTACATAAGTTATGGTGTTTTAAATAAATACATATATAAGTCTATATAAGCTCTAATCAAAATAATTCCCATGTTAATATAAGTGTCATGATCATTATCATAGTTTTAAGAGTGCTTATGAGGTAAAAAGTTTCACAGGAAACACTTAAAGAAAAGTTGAGCTAAGAGTCTTTGATTTGGCCAAATTTTTAAATTTTATTCTATAATGGTCAAATTTGAATGTGTCTAACTTTTGAAATATGTGGAATCTGGAATCTCAATAACCACAAAGTAATATATAATTGAATTATATTTACAATGATACCTATTTTTCCTTAATTGGATACATGAGCGAAAAGTTATAAGCATTTTCATGAGAAACTGAAAGGGTCCGCGATAGCTTTGCGACATAGACATTATGCTCTACGTTATCCTCCATGTGACAGAGGAGATGATTCCTGAAGCCATAATTACAATCCAAAAGGGTGTATTGGTCGTTCCCCCTTCCCTCAAGTACCCAAGTGATGGATTAAAACCCCAAAGGTCATTATTGGCCCACTTTTCATTAGTTAACCCTTCACCTCTACCTAAGAACAAGAAATTCATGTTTTATTTCATAAAATTTCAATAATTCAAGTTCTAATTTAAATCCTTCTTTAAGAATTCATCTAGTTGAGGTATGTGTCATTTATGAATAAGGTTATTCTTCCATCCTTATGCAAAAAGTACATGATTTGAGATTGAATTTATTTGTTTTGAATCAGGCTTCACACCTTGATAACCATATTCTTGAAGTATGAGATTATTATGTGATTGAAATCTTTAAGTGCATCAAGGTCTACATATATCCATGTTTTAACTTATAAGATTGATATTGTGATTTAAATTTAATTATGTTGACTTTATATTGTTTAAAGATTTCAAGATAATTATTGAGCAAGATATTTTGTCATAAATTTCTTAGAATTTAAGCATGTACTATAATCCTAATTATAAGTACTGAATTTACAAGAAGTTTATGGTCTTAAGCTCCATTGATAAGTTTATACTATGATACAAAGAAAATATTGATCTTTTGATCTTAAATTACAATATGGAATCCACATTTGTTCATCTTGATTGTGATTTAAATTAAAGAGAAGCTTAACTAGTCTTCATTCTATAAACTCTTATGATATTTTAAGGTGGATTTCCTAATGTATGAGCATATAAGTATTCTAGGAGTAGTATTTAGCATCAAGAAGATATTACGGATGAGATTATCCTAAATTCATAGAAAATATGAGCCATTGTAGGTTAAGTTCTTTTCCTAATATGGATGAAGTTTAATGATCACTTAAGTTAAGGTTTTATTTTGATGGCAAAGGTAGAATAAGACTCCCCAATGGGGCTAAGACGTAGGACTCCATGGTAGCTCGCATGGTTTATGTCGATTACAAGAACCACCCAAAAGAAAAAATAAAAGAAAATATTTTAGGAACTAAATATAATGGCTCATAAAGTTATTCATTATGTTGTACAATTCATATTTTATGAGCATTCAACTTTAAGTTTTATTTATGTTCAAGGTGAGTCATTTACACTTATAATACATTATTAAAAGTTTATATGAATATTCAGTTACTATTTTACTTATGCATTAACCCCGCGTACTCAGTACATTGTAGATGTACTGACCCACCTATACATATATATGGCTATATTGTTTCATAATGTAGGTACCAGTTATAGCCAATACATCATAAGATGAGTTCTCTTGATTTGAGGACTCGAGTCCATTCTTATTTCAATATTATGCTTGTATTTAGTAATATAAATTTGGGGTTGCTAAGGGTCATGTCTCGACTATCTATAATCAGTACTAGTAGAGGCATCATAGATGGTCATTCAGAGTTGATTTATTTACTTTTAGTTTTGTTTCGTATAAAAAATGTATATGTTTTAAATAGTTTTGTATGAAATATATTTATCAAGCACGTCTCATCCACTTATTTCTTTTAGATTTATGTAACATATTCAGTTGTTCATAAGTTATGCCTGTATTATATGTTAGCTTAGGATCACTTGTAGTTCTAAGTACCGTATGAAGTATAAGGGGTGGTCGTAGGGAGTTACAAACTTTGTATCAGATTACAAGGTTAAAGTATCCTAAGGTTTCTATGAAGTTGTGTCTAGTAGAGTCTTGCGAAATGGTATAGAGATGTCTGTAATTTTCTTTCAGAGGCTATATGGCATTTAGGAAATGTTTCCCTCATATTATCTCTCAGGTTATGTTGTAGATATTTTCTCTATGAAACTAGTATAGATTCACATCATGCTCCATTCATTCTAACTCTAACCTATTTTAGAGGTAACAGTGATAGTTAGGCATAAATTCCTATTGATAATGTTTTCTCAGCAGACTATGGGATTGTACATGAGCTCAAAAGTATCCCACCAATACCTTTATGTTCAAAACTTGTAATGATTTTATTCATGTTCATGAAAATCAAGACCTAAGACAAAATCAGATGTTCTTTTAGATCCATTCTTAGTATCATATGATAGCATATGACCTAGATTTAGAAGCATGAACCTAGAAATTTTATAAAAGTACATTAGGGGTAGTGTTTATCTAGATTTAGTAGACTATGTTTTCATGGGGTAAGTTGTGTGAAAGGTGAGCTACTAGTCTTGAAAGAGTAGATGCTAGAATTTAAGTTTACTGATTAAGAATTATATATATGATGATGTGGGTATGATTTAGAGGTATGCCCTAGGTGATATGAGATTGTATTATTTCTAAGTTCTTAAGGTGTGTATGCATAAATAGTATCCTTGAGTTGGTAAGTGCAAATAAGGCTAGTTATGTAGTATAAAATGTTCTTAGCATCTAATTTATAGGTTTTAAGTTGTTGATGTTAGCTATTTTTGTGTAGTTTAAATTCTCATGGTCTAGGGAAAATATAAGTTTAGAGATATGATATTAGTAGGCTATGAAGGAAAATAAGAAGATTATGTGTTGAGTGAGTCAAGTATGTTGTCTAGAAGGGTGTAAGTATATGATGATGATTACTAAAGCTAAACAAAGTTAAGGCATGTTTAAGAATGAGGTTAGTATAGTTCATTAAAATGTTTTGGAATATCAATGTTAAGTGCTAGAATCTAAGTTTGAATTATTGATGGTTATGATAACAGAAAGAAGAGTTTAAAGTTTG
Source organism: Capsicum baccatum var. pendulum (assembly GCA_030864225.1). Classification (NCBI taxonomy): domain Eukaryota; kingdom Viridiplantae; phylum Streptophyta; class Magnoliopsida; order Solanales; family Solanaceae; genus Capsicum; species Capsicum baccatum. Next base: position 167,866,862 of record CM061557.1, on the reverse strand, counting down.
AGATTGTGTTAACTTAGGATATGGTCATAGTCCTAAAGATTCTAAGTTAGTTAGTATTTAAGTTGTTATATGATGACGATTGGGGATGTAGAGAGTTAACAGTTCTATCTTAGAAAGAAGTACTAGATGTGGGTTTTAGACTTTTATGTATAGTCTTTTAGGGTGACTTTCTTATTTATCTGCGTTATTTTACATTAGAATCGAGAGTAGAGTGTTTGTAGTATAGTATAGAGTTAATTAAAGTGGATTGAAGAATTAGAATGATGACTTAAATCTAAGGGGGAGATGATCGAACAAGAAACAAAGTCAGGCCCTAAGAATCTAGTAATATTGCCAATGTGTTGTAGAACATTAGTAAAGGAGGAAGATTCCCAACCTATTCTTATATCATTGCAAAATTTTGTACTTTAGTCATCACGACATCTAATAATGCTCTACATGTCAACTCCATGATCATAGCTCATATTCATGCACTTTCCATAGAATCATGTACACTTCAAGTTCCTAGTATGTGGAATTCTAGTTCACTCAGTAGTACGAATCACATTCCATGAATTTATGTACTCCTAAGTTAGTCATGCAACTCATTACTCATGTACTTGGGATTTTTAGAATGTTCATTTCCCATAACTCACGGTACACTTTAATGACTAGTGAAATTCTAATTGTCATCTATGCCCTCAATTTTGATCTCTTCAATGAATTTTCTCTTTGGATACTCTATTTCTCTGGCCTCCATTAAGTGTCAAGGTTATGCATAGTATTCTTTAATGCTTTAGTACCTTATGTTCTATTTTTTCAGTGACCTATCCTTATGAAATAATAGGGGCGATGAACAATTGTTTAGATGGGAGGCAGTAAATGTTCCTTATTAGGGAATGATTGGTGTATGATTTTTTATCTAACGGATAAGTTTTAAGGAATTTTAGTTAAATCTTTCGATATATGTCAGGGTTAGTTGAAATTTTTTGAGTTTTCTTAGGGATAGTGCATGGAAGTTGTTACTGATAGAAGATTAGAGAATGTGGGAAGGATTCTTTGGTGGGTTATTTCTAGAAGTTCATATATGGTTATAATGATTGTATTGAATGTCATGTTGGTATATATGTATTGGGGTGCATTGTGTGTTAGTGAATTACTGGTAAGAGGTTGATTATCATTGTTGATGTCGTAAGAAGAATTATTCTTGGGATGAGGGTTGTGAAACATGCATGGGTTATCAAATTCATAGTTTAGACTAGTATTATGATGTTATGTTTTGCACTTTGTAATTTCACGTTAGACTTTAACATAGTGAGAGAATTTGGTTCACCACATACTTTTATAGATAGAGTTATCAATGCACATGTTGCATAAAATAAGCATTGTATTTATCAGTAAAGGTATAGTTGAGGGAGTATGTATGAAGTGTGGCTAAGCTTGAAAGTTAGCAGTTGCATTGCATGAGACCTTGTAATTCTATCTTGGATTTTGTTTTATAGGCCTATGTTCTATGTTACAGAGTTATAGCCATATTAAGATTCCTTACTTAAGATATCTTATCCACATCAAGCCCAATATTCTTGGCTCCCTAATGTTACTATAAATTCTTAGCAAAAATTCTAAAGAAGTATTCCAGTTAAGTATAAACTGTCAGAATTATTCAGTGTGTATATCCAGCAATTCAATTTAGCACTCGGATAGGCAAGTTACTATAGTTTTTCATCTTTTTATTTGATCCTACTCTCCAAAGATTCATGAATATGGCTAGTCTATGAGGTTATTCATTCATGTCCATGCAAATAGAGAATTCAGACTATGCATCATGTCTATGATTCAGATATTTAATCATGATTCAGATCATAAGTGTTTAGTGAATGCTCTCAGTTTTCAAAGTATTCCAGATCAGAGAGTGTAATAATCCTTATACAACCTCAGTATCGTTGTCTCTTGATTCATTCCTACATAATGTACTTGGCGATGCCATGAAGCCTTTTTTTTATTCCTATACGTATTTTGTTGATGGAAAATTCTGAAAAGGAAGTTTCATACTTTATTCCATCCTCTATAACATTTGTAAATCTATTTCATCCCTTATCACTTCGCAGCTCTATATGTAGGATTACATCATGAGCATTTCAAGTGAGTTCTAAACTCTCAGCATGAATGAGCTCCTTATAGTCAATAGAGTTAAGTCAACTCACACATCAATTTCATGATGGAATTTTTAATGTTTCAGCTCATCTATATCCTTTTTTAGCACACATGTCATGCCTACATTACCTTATACTTCTAAAGTTTTAATAATTTCCTATTCATCATTCGAGGATGAATGATTCCAAGGGTGAGAAAATGTAACATCCTATATTATTGGGCAAGAATTCTAATGTCATTCCTATGTGTATAAGCTCTACTACAAATGATTCCCATGTGAGAATAAGTTTCATGATCATTATTCTAGTGTTAAGAGTGATTATGAGGTGGAAAATGATCATAGGAAATACTTAGAGAAAAGTTGAGCTAAGAGCCTTTGATTTTGTGGAATTTTTGTATTCGATTCTGCAAGGGTCAACTTTGAATGTGTCTAACTTTTGAAATATGTGGAATCTTGAAGCTCAACATCCAAAAATTATATGTAATTTAATTAACTTTACAACGATATAAATTTCTCCTTAATTTGATTCTCGACGGGAACGTTATGAACATTTTTATGTTAAATAGTAAGGGTTCGTGATTGCTTCGTGATGCGGACCATAGGCTCAGTGTTAATCCCTTTGACGTGGAGGATATGATTCTTAAATCCATAAGTACAAGACCAATAGGTGTCCAAGTTATTCTCTCTTTCCCTGAAGCACCTAAATGATGGATTAAAGCCCCAAAAGGGTATTATTTCCCCATTTTTAATTTGTTAACACTTACTTAAACCCTTACCCTCTTCCCAAGAACAAGGAATTCAATCTTTCGTTATAAATAATTCAAAAATTAAAGTTCCAAATTCAAGCCTTCATCAAGAAATCATTTATTTGATATATATGAGGTTTATAAACAAGGTTATTCTTCCATCCTTGTGCACAAAGTTCATGATTTTGAGATTGAATTTACTTGTTTTGACTTATGGTCCATAACCAGATAACCATATTCTTTAAGTATTATATTACTATGTGATTGAAAGCTTTAAGTGCATCAAGATCTACATGTATCCATGTTTTGACTTATAATATTCATATTGTGATTTTTATTTCATTATCTTTAGTTTATATTGTTGAAAGATTTCAAGATGATTATTGAGCATGATGTTTTGTCATGAATTTCTAAGATTTTAAACATTTATTACAAGCCCCAATTACAAGTATTGAGTTTACAAGAAGATTATGCTCTTAATCCTCACTGATAAGTTTATACAATGATACCAAAAAAAGATTGATCTTTTGATCTTAAGTTACGATATGGAATCCATATTTGTTCTTCTTCGTTATGATTTAAAGTAAAGAGAAACATAACTGTTCTTCATTCTATAAACCCTTGTTCTATTTTAAGGTGGTATTTCTTAAGTATGAGCATATATGTATTTTGGAAGTAATATTTAGCATCGGGAAAGAATGTGGATTAGTGTATCCTAAATTCCTAGAAAGTATGAGCCACCGTAGATTAAACTTTTTCCCAAAATAGATGAAGTTCAATGACCAGATAAGTTAATGTGCTATTGTGATTGGAAGGGAAGAACAACTCTCCCCAACGTGGATAAGACATTGGACTCCATTGTAGCTCACATAGTTTAGGTCAGTTAGAAGAACCTCCAAAAAAAGAAAATTAGAGAGATTTTAGAAACTAAATGTTGTGACTCACAAATTTTATTCAATATACTTTACTGTTCATGTTTTATTATCTCTTATCTTTCAGTTTTAGTCATGGTCAAGGTGAGTTATTTACTCATAGCATGCATCACTTAAAGTTTATATGAATATTTAGTTATTTTTTTACTTATGCATTTACAACCATACACTCAGTACATTCTAAATGTACTGACCCACATATATGTCTATATGGCTACATTGTTTTATAATATAGGTACTAGTTGTAGCTAACTCATCATAATCAAATAATTTACTGCTTCCAGCTAGTAGGTGATGAGTTCTCTTGATTCAAGCACACGAGTCCATTCAAGTTTAAACATTATGTTCTTATTTAGTCTTATTAATTTTGTATGATCAGGATCATTTCTCAACTACCTGAGTGAATACTAGTAAAGGGTTTATAAACTACCATTCAAAGTTGATGTATTTACTTTTAGTCTTGTTTTTATGACTAAAGTGTAAATATTTTAAACAATTTTATATTGAACATATTTAGTGAGGACATCTCTTTCACTTGTTTCTTTTAGATTAATGTAAGATATTTAACTGCTCATGAGTTATGCAAGTATAATGGGTTGGCTTAGGAGCACTTATGGTTCTATGAACCATGTGACGTCCAGGGGTAGGTCTCGGGGCATTAGATACTTTGTATCAGAAGTGTCCTAGGGTGTTTATGAAATTGTGTCTAGTAGAGTCTTGTTGAATGATACAAAGACGTCTGTACTTTTCTACGTAAGGCTTCACGACATTTAGGAAATGATTCAATTATTTCATATTTCAAATCATGTTTTAGAGATATTCTCTAAGAAATTATTATAGATTGTCATCATGATCCATTGATTCCAACTCTGCCTTATTTTCAAGGTAACAGATAAGTTATGCTTAAATCCCTATTCATAGAGTTTTCTTAGATAGTCCACACAGATAGCTTTGGGATTATATGTGGGCTCAAAAGTATTCCACTAGTACCTTTATGTTCTAAAGTTTTAAAGATTTTTTTAATGTTTATGAAAACCGTGTAGTAAGGCAAAGTCAGATGTGTTTTCCAATCTCTTCTTAGAATCCTATAATAGCATATAACCTAGAGTTAGAAGCATGACCCTAAAAGTTTAACAACAGTAAAAGGGGATAGTGTTTATTTGTATTTAGTATATAATATATCTATGCGGCTATTTGAGTGAAAGGTGAGCCAATACTCATTAAATAATGCATGGAATAATTTGAGATTACTGATTCATAATTAGGTATGACTGTGTAGTTATGATTTAGAGTTATGCCCAACATGATCCGGGATTGTATTATTTCTATGTTCTTAAAGTATGTGTTCTTAGATAGTACCCTTGATTTGCTAAGTGAAAATAAGGCTTGTTATGTAGTATATGATGTTCTTACATGATAAGTTATGGGTTATAGGTTGTTGATGTCAGGTAATTTGGTGTAGCAAAAATTCTCATAGTTCAAAGAAAAATATAAGTTTAGAGATGTGATATTAGTAGGGTATGAAGGAAAAACAGTTGATTATGTGTTTAGTAAGGCATGTATGTTGTCAAGAAGATTGTTAGTATATGATGATGATTGTTGAAGCTAATGAATGTTAAGAATAGTATATGTTAAGGGATGTTCAAGAATGAAGTTAGTATAGTTCATTAAAAAGTTTGGGAATATCCATGTTAAGTGTTAGAATCTAAGTTTGAATTGTGGATAGTTAAGAAATAGAAAGAAGAGTTTGAAATTCTAGATGGTGTGAACTCTGGGTAAGGTGACACTACTAAAGATTCTACGTTAGTATGTGTTTAAGTTAATATTTGATGACAATTTGGGATATAGAAAGTAAGAAGTTCTATCTATGAAGAAAGTACTAGTAGTGGGTTTTACACATTCAGGTATAGTCTTTCAAGGGGAGTTTCTTATTTATGTGCATTGTTATACCTCGAACAATAGAGTAAGGTGGTTATACTTTAGTTTATACTTTATTAAATGGGTCCGCACACATAGAATGATGGCTTAAAGCTAAGGGGAAGATGATTGAATAAGAAACCAAGTCAGGCTCTCATATTCTAGTTGTTATGTCATTGTGTTGTAGAACATTAATAAGGGAGAAAGATTCCTGAACCATTCATATCTTAGTGCAAAGTCTTTTACTTGAGTAATCATGACATCTACTCATGCTTTACAAGTTAGGTCCATCATCATAACATATAGTCATTCACTTTACATAGAATCATGTATGCTTCCAGTTCCTAGTATGAGGAGTTCCAGTTCACTCTATAGTATGAATCATATTCCATGTATTTATGAACTTCAAACTCAGGTCATGTAGTTCAAGACTCATGTACTCTTGATATATTGAATTCTCAGTTTCCATAACTCATTGTGTACTTTAATGAGCAGTGAAATTCAGATTATGTCATTTATGTCCCCAGTTTTGATATCGTTAATGAATTCATGTTTTGGATACTCTATTCCTCACTCCTCAATTAAATGTCAAAGTTATGCATAGTATTATTTCATGCTTTAAGTCAACATGTTCTAGCCTTTTAATGACCTCTCTTTATGAAATGATAATGGTGATGAATAATTGCTTAGATGGGAGAGAGTAAATGTTCCTTATTAGGCAAAGGTTGTTGTATACTTATTGTATCTAAGGCTATAAGTTTGAAATAATTTCAGCTAAAGTTTTTGATATATGTCATCGTTAGTTGTAATTTTGTATGAGTTTTCTTGGGGACAGTTCATGGAAGTTGTTATTGGTAGAGGATTAGAGTATGTGGGAAGGTTTCTTTGGTGGGTTTCTCTCCTAAAAATTCATGTATGCATATAATAAAAGGCTTGAATGTCATGTTGGTATATAAGTAGAGGGCTGCATTGTGCGCTAGTGAATTCTTAGTAACAGGTTTAATTTAGTTGATGATGTGATAAGAGGAATTATTCTTGAAATAAGGGCTATGAAACACGCATGGGGTATCAAATTCATGGTTTAGACTAGTATTATGGTGTTATGTGTTGTACTTTGTAATTTCAAGTTAGGGTTGAACATGGTGAGAGAATTTTGTTTAGCTCAGACTTTAGTATATGGATTTATCAAGGCACCTGTTGCATCAAATAAGCATGGTATTTAAGGGGGAAAAGTATTGTTGAGGGAGTATTTGAGAAGTGTGGCTAAGCAGGAAATTTTCCAGTTGTATTGCTTGAGGCCTTGTAATTATATCCTTGCTTATGTTTTATAGGCCTATTGTCACGACACGAGGCTACCCCCTAGTCGCGACAATAGTGCTTACGGTCACAAGTGACCATAAGCTATACCATGAGTTGGTACCTGCTATTAGCACTAGCTATAATAGCAGTGATATAGTGTATGTGGAAAATAAACTGATAAAATACTGTAAAAATGGATACTGAAACTCAAAATACTGAAATATCTTAAAACGTCTGATAATAATTTATAATTCTAAAATGACTAACCGGTTGCCTAACTAATTATCTGATCGCCTGAAATCCTCTAACGGATTAGGATTTGATAAAATAAGTCCCAAACTAACTCCGACTGACTGATACTAATAAAGTATTGAAGTGACCAAATAAGAAATAGTATGTCCTCAATGGATGAGAACTCACTACTATGGTTGTTGGGTAACGTTATGTTGTGTAACTATGACTAGGAAATTGAGCCTCCGAACCTATGATATAAGACATCATAGCGCAAAGAAGAAAATGCGGTCGGTACTTTTAATGTACTTGTATATGAGATGATGACTAAGTGAAATACATAAGATAGCTGAGCATGAATGCATAAACATGAAATATCAGAAAATGAAAGACCAAGTCTAAACATGATTCTGAAATAAGTTGTATACTAAATGACTGAAATCTTAATAACTGATTAACTATATTCTGTACACTTGGTCAAGAAAACATAAACTAATTTTTACTGAATAATTAACTGAGACTTTGGGAGGTATCATTTAACCAACGTGGCCCAATCTGAGCTAATTTGGTTCCAACCTGTAACCCTAGTTGGAAGGGTATCAGTACCATGCCATGGGTTCTAACATGGGTTGTGTGGATGCACTAAACTGGTATCCCAAAGGGCTAAGGAGTCACCCTCTGCTGGAATGTGCTCTACTGAGATATGTGTCAACCCTAAAGTGGTAGGAAGAAATCTCAAACTTACGTTGCGTACATAGTTCTAGAACTCAGGGACTACTACTAAAGGTCACACCCACTACTGGCAGGTGAGCCCACACCCCTTGGTTCACTCAGTGCTAAGTCCTACTCCCAACTTAACTGACACTAATACTAAACTAAATTAAGATTAACTAGACACCATATCTGATATTGCTCATCATTATCATAATAACTGAATAACTAGTAATATTCATGCTTTATCTAGGATCATTACTTTAAATTCTAAAAAAATTTAATAACATAGGTATTGGGTGTTCATAATTCACCTGCACTAAATGATTCAAAATATTCTGTATCAACATGAAATACTGTAATACATGATTATATTTCAATGACCCAACCATGGGAACTTCATCAAACATGAGAAAATCATAAACTTAAGTATGAGGATATTTTAAACATAAGGAAACAATAGTATTTCATGGTTAAATTCATAACTTGGTGATTTATCTGAAATCAAATTAGTATAACATGAGAATTTCAACACTTAAAACATGATATAACTCATTCCACTTGAAAGTAAATAATAGCCGTAACTTATAATTGAATTAACAAGATATTCATAGAGATAGTTAAACTTGAGCATATAAAACTCATAATTTAAACCAAAGTGGATTCTTGGGCTCAATGGGTGAAAGGAATCCATTGATTAACGTCCCACATATATCACTAGATGGATTCTTGAAGAGTTCTTATGAATTTCTTAAAATTATAGCTTGATTCTTTGATTACTTGTGAAAGAGTTAGGGTTTTTTCATGGGATGAAAAATGGTTTTCTTGAGATGATTTATGAGTAAAAGGGCAAATATTTCTCCTTGGCAGCCCAAATTTCGTGTTATGGATCAATTAGGTGAGAGGAATTAACCCAATTACCCTTAAATGACAAAGAACAAGACCTATACATAAAAGTGATGGCGTAACGCAAGCCTTGGAGCATCGAAATACCTTGGACGATACCTACATTAGAGCGGGGGACTAGCTTGGGTGGCACCTGCCTTACCCCGGCGAACTAGAGAGGATGACGCCTACCTATCCATGTGGTCCTTACATTTTTGTTTTAAAAACACACCCCTATGCTAGTCTAAAAATTCTTAAACACACTCGATATATACATTGAACAACCCCAATCATAATTCAAAACAAAAATTAATGTCTCAAGGTTGGGAAATTTTAAGTCATGGACTCCTTTAAACATGCAACTGATAGATGAATTGATCTAGGATATTATGGGGTATTACACCTATGTTACATGATATATAGTTATAGCCATATTAATATTTATTACTCGGTTATTTTATTCACATCATGCCCAATATTCATAGCTCCCTAATGTTATTACAACTTCTTGACAAAAATATAGAAGAAATACTCCTGTTGAGCATAAACTATCAGAATAATTCAGTCCATATAGCCAACAATTAAGTTTAGCTCTAAAATAGATAATATGCTATAGTTTTCCATCTTTTCACCTTGTCTTACTATCCGATATTTCATAAATATGGCTAGTCTATGAGGTAATTCATCTAAGTCCAAGAACATAGCAAATTTAGTTTATGCATCATGTCTACGATTCAGATATTTGGTAATGATTCAATTCATAAGTGTTCAGTGAATGATCTTAGTTTTTCAAGTATTCTAGCTCAGACAGTGTAATACCCTTTTTATGACCTCAGTTTTACCGTCTCATAATTCTTGCTTACATAATGTACTTGGCGATGCCATGAAACACTTTTATTTTGATTCTTATATGTGTTTTGTTGAGGGATAATTTCTAATAAGAAGTTACATACTTAATTCCATCCTTAGTAATATTTGGAATTCTGTTTCATCTATTATCACTTTGCAGTTCTTTATGTAAGATCACATCATGAGCATTTCAAGTGAGTTCTAAAGTCTAAGCATGAATCAGCTCCTTATATTAAATAGTGTTAAGTATGCTCAGACATCAATTTCAAGATAAAAGTTTAAATGTTCAAACTCAGCTATATCCTTTGTTAGCATACATGTCATGTTTATATTATCTCATACTTCTATTGTTTCAATGAGTTCATATCCATCATTCGAGGATGAATGATTCCATGAGGGAGATAATGTAACACTCTGCATTTTAGGGATTGAATTTTGACCGTTATTCCTGTGTATATAATCTCTAATCCAAATTTTTTCCATGTGAATATAAGTGTCATGATCATTATCATTGTTTTAAGAGTTCTTATGAGGTGAAAAATGTTTATAGGAAACACTTAGAGCAAAGTTGAGGTAAGAGACTTTGATTTGGCAAACCTTTTGTATTCAATTCTAGAAATGTAATCCTTGAACGTGTCAAACTCTTTAAATATATCGAATATTAAAGATCAAGAACCATAAAATTATATATAATTGAATTATACTTACATAAATACTAACTTTGCCTTAATCCGATACCCGAGCAAAACGTTATGAGCAGTTTTATGAGAAATAGTAAGGGTCCACAATAGCTCCATGACTCGGACTTTAGGCTCTATGTTAGCCTCTGATTCATCGAGAATATGTTTCTTGGATCTGTGCGTACAAGAAAAAGGGCGACTTCATCATTCCCCCATGCCTCAAAGTATACATGTGATGGATTAATGCCCCAAAAGGGCATTATTTTCCCACTTTTCATAAGTTAACCCCTCACCCCAAGAGCAGGAAATTAAACTTTCTTCCCTAAGAATTCAAGAATTCAAGTTCCAATTTAAAGGTTTCTTCAAGAAGCCATCTAGTTGAGGTATCTGGGGTCTAAGAACAAGATTATTCATCCATCATTGTGCCCATAGTGCATTATATTGAGATTAAATTTACTTATTTTGAATTTGGGTTCACACCCAGATAACCATATTCTTTTAGAATGATATTCTTATGTTATTGAAAGCTTTAAATACATCAAGGTCTACTTATATCCATGTTTTAAGTTATAATATTCATATTATGATTTTAATTTTATTATCTTGACTTAATATTGTTGAAAAAATTAAAAATAATTATTGAGCTTGATCTTTTGTCATGAATTTTAAGACTTTAAATATATATTATAATCCCTAAGTATAGGTATTGAGTTTATAAGAAAATTATGCTCTAAATCTCCATTGATATGTTTATTCATTGATACAAGGAAAAGATTGATGTTTTGATCTTAGGTTAAGATATGAAATCCATATTTGTTTATCTTGATTTTGATTTAAAGTAAAGAGAAGCATAACTGCTCTTCTTTCTATAAACGTTTGTTCTATTTTAAGGTAGATTTCCTAAAGTATGAGCACATAAGTATTCTACGGTAGTGTTTAGAACCAAGAAGAAAATATGGATGAGCGTATCCTAAATTCTTAGAATCTACGAGTCACCAAAGGTTAAGCTTTTTTTTCCAATATGGATGAAATTCAATGATCACTTAAGTTAAGGTTTTGTTCTGATGCCAAGGGTAAAACAACTCTTCTTGATGTGGGTAAGATGTTGAACTCCATGGTAGCTCACATGGATTATGCCGGTTGGAAGAACCTCCCAAAAAAAGAATAAAGGCATAGATTTTAGAAACCAAAATGTTATGGCTTACAAAGGTTATTCATTATGCATTACTATTCATGATTTTTTATATTTTAACTTGCAATTTTATTCATGTTCAAGATGAGTCATTTATACTTAGCATGCATCATTGAAAATTTATATTAATATTCAGTTATTGTTTTACCTATGTATTCATCCACACACACGCAGTCCATTCAACTAGTAGTGACTCACATATACCTCTATGTGGCTACATTATTTCATAATGTAGGCAACAGTTGCAGGCCACACATTATAATCAGACAGTTTACAGTTTCCAACCAATAGGTGATGACTTCTCTTAATTAGATTACTCAATTCTATTCTTTTTTAAACACTATATTATTATTCAGTCGTACTGATTTCAGATGGCCGAGGGTTATTTCCCGATTACCTATAGTCAATACTAATAGAGGCTTAATACATGGTCATTCAAAGTTGATGTATTTAATTTTAGTATTTTGTTTGTATAACCAAAGTTTAAATGATTTTAAAAGTTTTGTATTGAACATATTTCAAAGACATCTTTTCTGCTTATTTTTTTTTAGATTTATGTAAAATATTTAGTTTGTCATGAGTTTTACAAGTTTCATGGATTGGATTAGGATCACTTGTGGTTCTAAGAACCATCTGATATCTAGGGGGTGGTCCCAGGGCGTTAAACTAGAAAACTAGAAGCCAACATTACCCTACTCTAATCTTGGCTAGTATCTCCTCATGTTGGCATTAATCTCAATCGTCCCATAAAACACCAAAACATATCCACAAAGTACAACAACAACTTCACTATCTTTTCCTTCTTATTTTAAAAACTAGAAGGTTCCCCTTATGTTAGAATCTATGCTAGCCTTAATTGTTGATGTGATACTTACAATATAAGGTATTGATATTCTAAATTAATTGCTGGATAGAAATAGATTTTTCCAAAAAGGATCTGGTTTTTTGTAGGATTAGAGATATCAACCAAAACCCCTCGAATAGTGAGTTAATTTAATAATAATGTTTTTCATGGTTTTTTTCCACTTCTTACATTCTATTTCAAGGAAGTCAAAGTATTTTACAAGAAAATCATGAGCCATGGAAGGGAAATAACTTCCCAATAGTGTAATTATAAAACAAACCCATATCCTTTAAAATATCGAATGATATATGTGTATTCTGGTAACTCAGGTATGAGGATCTAATACTGCTATGTAAAAGGTCTATTCAAATACCTATTCTTTATAGGGGAAGGTGGTCTTTGTAATTTTTATTTTCTCCCTTTATTTTTTATCGAATAGATTCTCTAACTTTTGAGGCTTTGATTTTGCTTACCTTACCCCTCTCAGGTTCAATTTCAGGTTCTTTTCTATACTTTTTGTGGCCTCAACACCATCCTCATTATTTAGATTAGATCTTGAGTTATCACTTCTCGCCCCGTTAGTTTTGGATTCTCAACTTAACGACTCATCCTCTTTATTAAACTGAAAAGGATGAGGTTATTGCCTAGAAGTCTGCCTGTTGTAGTAGCTAGGTGGTTAATCCTCCCCAACCACATTATCGATTTCATCTTAAACTTTAAAGGTCGAGAAGACATATTTTCCCTCTTTCATGCTCTACCACTTGTTGTGGGAAGTCTTTTATAATGACCATTTAGGATATTTTCTACATTTCCACTTTTTAATTATTTAAATCTTTCTAATAGATGCCCTAAGTCATTTATGACTTATTGGAACTGACAGTTTGGATACCGGGAAATTCATTTATTTTTTAAAGCCAATTCCCTATTTTGAAGTCCTCGCTAGTTAAAATTAGCTATCAGGCAATAATATTACTCAAAAACAACTTTTATGACAATTCAGATAGTTCCAATTGCTAAAGAATGTTGATTTTAGGCTAGGTGGACCATTGATCTAGGTCTTCAATATTCCATACTTATTTCAGGATATAGGCAAAAAGGTAGGAAAAATTATACATGGATGTGGGACCCACTTTTTATTGGATTCACCTCAGATAAAAATTTTGACTTTGATATTAACCTAGGAATGCCGAATTTGATAGCAGCATAGTTCATTCTCGTATACGGGATTTCAAATTTATCTCGAGGGGACGGTGGAGACCCAAAATAATTTGAAGCTTCCAGCTGGAGCACTTAGCTAGTACACTACTTAAGCACCAAGAAACCCACTTAAGCCATCAAGTTTGTATGGTAAGATTTATCTTAAAAGTCACCCCTACCGCTTAAGTGATGGCCTCTTAAGCGAAAAGTAGATCATTTATAAAGTATTTTGATAGAATGCCAAAAGTTTCTAAAATGACATTATGTAGCTTAAGCAGTGACTACTTCAGCGGCCCATTGGCTGCTTAAGCAATACTTGTGCACCTGGTAACATATAAATACTCCACTTATCCTTGTTTCTCTGGTCTTTCACTCAATTCCTAGTGTCTTAAACACAAAATAGTGTGAAAATTTGGGAAAATAATTCATGGGAGATTTCAGAGAATTTGTAAACTTAAATTACATATTTCTGCTGTTAATTTGTGGTAAGCTTCCATTAAATTCTTTATCTTTTTTCCAAAATCCTTAAAATATTTATGTGTTGATTATAGCACAATTTGAGCTTTGAATTCTTTCTTTTTAAGGATAAATTTTCCTTGAGCATAGATGGACATATTACTAATTTCAAAAGTAAGATCTAAAATTAGGCCCCTTATAAGATTTTTACATAATTTTTGACCTAAAACACAATAATGTAATTTAAATTATACTGTTCTCATTATGATGAGTGGATTTTGGTTTTGATAGAGTAGCCCCTTGCTGAATCTTCTCAGAAAGGGAAATCATTTATTTAGTAGATTTTTTGGGCTTTTCTTCGGTATCCAGGTAGCCTAAATTAAGCTTCCTCATAGATTGAGATAATTCATGGTATAATTATGATATTATGCTAGATATGGGATGGTATTTAGGTATTGGAGGTATGATTTTAAACTTTAGGATTATTTTTATTATTTAGGTCATGTTGTAACCATAAATTAGGCGTAATTGACATAGTTTATCATTATTTAGGTAGACTGTCTATCTTATTGCTAATTTTGGATTAACATTTAGAAGTTAAATTAGATACCTTAGCCTTATTTAGGGTAGAATTTTCCTTAGAATAGATTATTAGGATTTGTATCAGGCCTTTTCAACCTAGCTTTGGCCAAGATTTGTGTTAGCTCTTGTGTACTTTTATATGCTTGTTATAACTATAAAAATGCATGTTTAAGACATTTAGGAGATTAAATACTTAATGATATTTTGATATTTGGGAGTTGGTGTAAATTTTGAGCAAATCTCGGTGGTTTATTGATATTGAATTTTAGTTTAAGTCCAACCGTTGTTTATGATACTGATTACATGAGTTATGGTTCAAGTATGACAAATGATGATAATGATAATGATGCTATTGAAATCAGGTTTGATTCTGGCATTGACAGTTTATTATGTTATGAAACAGTATAGATGGATTCATCGTTAGAGCATGATATTAGATAAATTTAGGGATGTTTGGCTATTTGCTTCCCTTTTTTTGCACCCTCCAAGATTTTGGGGGTTTGCATTTGGTTATTTACTTTTATGCACTTATTAGTTTATGAGGGTCATTCTTGTATTATTCACCAATCTTTCTTTAATATTTTGTAGTATTGATTATATATTTAAATTGGTAGATCTTTTTTCCAAGTTTACCATTTTATCTTTATATTGTTTATTTATATTTCATCATTTTCGTATATATATCATGATTTAGCTCTGTCAGCTTATAAATCCTGCTGAGTACCCTTTGTTCTTGTACTCAAACAACGCTTTTGTATCTTTCAGTGTAGACCTTAGGATAATTAGCCACCGCTAATGTAGTATTTGTTCTTGGTTAATTTTGGATATAAGGTGAGCTCTCGGAGTCTGAGTTGACTATTTTTACATATATCATCTATGAATATTGTTTTATTATGAAAGACAGATTCTATTTGACTATTTTAGTACTTATGTCCAGTTGGTAGTAGCTCTTGCACCGACACTACTTGATCGTGGGGTGGTTAGGGATGCTTTATTTTTATTTTAGACTATCATTGTTGTCTTATTATTACTATGTCACGACCCAAATTATTCGGTCATGATGTCGCGTACTATAACCCACAATTTGGCAAGCCAAACCCATAGTTTAGAGCGACGAGTAATGGACAACCAAAATAGATAAAGGAAAGAATAAAGAATAGATGTAATATAGTCCCAAAACCTGGTAGTATCAGTACAAGTGCTTCTAATATAAAAAAGCTTCTAATATACTAAGAGTACATAATGAAATATCAAGGGAATTACACTATTACAACTTATCTCTGCATACAACATAGAGACTAGTCTAGTACATAAGTGGGAGGAAAGTAGAACTCCGAACATCTGGAGCTGACTCTATGTATCAGAACCATGGCTGCTCCGTACGACTTATATATCAACAGCGATAACCCGGGCTATGATCTGCAAGCTGCAGATATGTAGTATAAGTACCAAACACGTGGTACTCAGTAGGCAACTGTCAACAAGGCTCCAAAGATAATGAAAATACATATAACATATAAATAGAATAAAAAAAGCACCAAAATTTCAAGAAATCCTAATATAAAGCTTGTGAGGTAGTAAGGGAAACTATTCTACTCAAGGGAAAGTAACTAGCATAATGAGGCTAAGGAAGTCTCAACGATGATCTATTCTTTCCCAACCATACTCAAGAGTCTCAAAACTATATTGTTGATGATAGGCGAATTTACGCGCCTATATCAATATATTTTGCCCATATTTTAGCCTAGTTTTGAGAACTAATTATCTATTTCATACACTTTTAGTCCTTTTTCCTATAAATGAGCTAACAAATGTGATTAGGAAAGTTTCAGGTATAAATGATGCAAAATACAGCAATTTATGGCTTACTTGACGCAAAAGAAAGCTCACGAACGAAGTGGAAAGGAGCTGGACGCCTAAAGGACTAAATCTGCTGCATGGAAAATCTGTCCCGGGCTAAAACAGCAATTCTGAAGACTTTGGGGACTTACAGACACAAAGCTGGATTTTTGCCATAATACATTAACCTAGTGCAATTAGGTTATGTGTTTCATTATTCTATTTGGATTATAATTTTGTAACCTTACCCTAGTACATTTGGGTCAAGGATTTCATTAGTATATTAGGATTTGGTTATTTATTTTATTAGTTTAGTAGGAGTAGGATAGGAGTATTATAAATACCCTATCATGCTAGAGATTTTGAGACATTCCGCATTCAATACATTCTTCACTTAATTCAACAATTAATTTTCTTCCATCCTTCTCATCTTCCACCACAAACACTTCTAATCTATTCTTCTATTCTTAAATTCCACAACAAGAGAATCGTTACTTGCTACGGAATCACTAAAACCACACGCCAAACACCTACTATTCACGCCATTCACCATGCAAAACGTGATATCCTTCGCATTCATGGGTAACTAAACCTCTTAGTTGGGGTTATGGAAGCCGAATGAGTTACTATCTATAGCTGTGAGTTTGTGAGTTCAAGACAAGTATACTGCTTATATCATTATTCTCTTCATCTTAAATCTACATTCTTTGCGGTTCAAACACAAGAACACGCCATTCTAACATCTAACCTGTTCGAGAGAAAGGTTATTTGTCTAGAAAAGAAGACGCATAGACCAACGCCAGTCTAACATTTAACTTGTTCGAGAGAAAAGTTATTTGTCTGGAAAAGAGATAATGTCAAGGTAGTAGGACACCCTTTCCTATTAAAAAGCTAGTGCCGTACCTGGACTAACCTCTTGGAGAATTCGTACCGTTAGACACGCTTTAAGCTCGAGAGAGTTAAAGTGAAATAGTCCTTGTTTAGGTCGAGAGACGCTTGGATTTACCATCGACTACAATTCTCTATAAGCAATTGCATGTCAAGACTCTACACACTCATAGCCAATAGAGACGTATACCTCTGAAGGTTGACATAACCCCAACGCTTCAATTCTCATTGTTTACAACCAACGTGACAATCTTTCTTTTTTACTTTGCTATTTTTCAGCTTTTATTTCATTACTTTGGTTACTTATTACAATCCCCCCTTCTTACGAGACTTGCACCAAAAGTCTAGTAAACGTTGCTTACTTGTTGGCCGAGCTATTCCCTGTGGGATCGACACCCAACCCAGGTTGGGTTCTATATTTGCTAACGACCGCTTTACACTCCTACGAGAGCTGTAGATTGAGCGTTATCAAAAATTGGCGCCTTTGCCGGGGAATATGAGTGTCAATCAAGTTCGTGAAAATTACTAGACCCTTTGGTCAAAGATTCTCGTACTTTTACGTTTAGTTTTTGTTTTTGTTTATTGCAGGTTTTTCTTTTAGTGCATGCCCCATACTAGAAGTTCTGGTCAACCGTTATTACCAATCAATCCGGAACCGCAACGAATTAGAAGAATGGAAGCACAAGCGGAAATCGACAGGATGGCTGCTCAACACGAGCAAGCAAGATTAGCTGCTCTTGCCGCTGCTCAAGTCCAACAACAAAACATTGATAATCCTGGACGAGCAACAAATCCTGACGATGAAGATTTAGGAGATGACGAGTTGATCAACCCAAGGCATGGCGCTGAAATGGCAACACCTGCCAATAGACGAGGTCGACAAGCTCGGTAAAGATATGATCGCCAACCTTTGCAACCAGCTTTCGACGATGATGATGATGATCTTGATGGTGCCGGAGCCACTGGAGCTATAATTCCACCACCATTAGCGCCCGGAGCCAAGTTCAACATCACTAGCACCATGATTCAGTTATTGCAACTCAAGGGATTATTTGGTGGACTAGCAGGCGATGATCCGAATATGCATCTCATCAACTTTATTTCTACATGCAAGTCTTTTGACAATCCTGGAGTTGGTCAGAATGCTATTCGATTACGTCTATTTCCATTGTCTCTGTCTGGGGAGGCAACATTATGGTTGAATGGGCTGACTCCTGATTCTATTACAAATTGGAGGCAATTGAGAGACGCTTTCCTAGAAAGATTCTTTCCGCCATCCAAGAGGGCTCAATTGAGAGATGAAATCAGCAACTTTCGTCAGCTTCCCTCTGAAGCTCTTCACGAAACATGGGAGAGGTTCAAGACAAAGCTAGCGAGATGCCCAAACCATCACATGACTAATGTTCACCTCATGGAGATCTTGTATAGAGCCTTGAATTCAGTAACTAAACCAGTGGTGGACAACGCAGCTGGAGGTTCTTTTATGGACCTCACCTTTGGTCAGGCAAGCAACATGCTAGATCGTATGACGAAACAAAGTAGAGCTTGGCATACCAGGGATTCTGAGGTAGCAAGCCCCACTTTATCTATTGGCATGTCTGCAGACCAAAGAAGAAGAGAAGAAGAACGTGATCAAGATATGGCGCACATGAAAACCCAAATGGATCTTCTTACAAAGCATCTATTAGGGAAGACTGAAAAAGTGAAAGCAATTGCGTCAAAAGGAAGAGACGAATCTGATTCGGAAGAGGAGGCCAACTACTTGAACAATCAGGGGGGTTTCCGTGGGAATGCCCAAGGAAACCAAGGTCGGAACTATTATGATAAATCTGGAGGTAAAGACCAAGGTAGTTGGAAGAAAAATAATGAAAATAGTGGTTTGTACGTTCCCCCTGGTAGACGTGATACCACCACATCTAATTCTATGGAAGACATGATGGCTAAGTTATTGAAAGAAGTAGAAGCAACGAGCGCGGGAGTTAAGGAGGTAATCGAAGATTTAGCTTCCATGAAGCAATTAGTTGATTCTCATTCCACTTCTATAAGACAACTAGAGCAGCAATTCAGTCAACTTTCAGCAGCACTCAACCAAAGAAAAGCCGGCACCTTACCTAGCGATACTGTGCAAAACCCAAGGAATGATGGGTCATGCATGGCCATCACTACCAGAAGTGGTAAGGCGCTGGAAACTTCAGCAAAAGGCAAGAAAGTGATTGACGAAGTTGTGGACATAGATGACAACGCAAAAAGAGAAGATGCCCCAGCTACTACTCCTGACGTTAAAGACGCCATATCCAGCACTGTGCAGCCTGAAAAAGTGGAAAAACGGAAGCACGAGGAGAAGAAAACCGTGGAGAGAACACTTCCATACCCACCACCACCTTTTCCCCAAAGATTGAAGAAGGTGGCGGATGACACAAAGTTCAGCAAATTCATGAATATGTTAAAGCAACTCACCATTAATGTTCCATTGGTGGAGGCACTTGAACAAATGCCTGGGTATGCAAAATTTATGAAGGATCTCTTGACAAAGAAGCGGGCAGCAAGTTATGACTTGGCGGATAATGTTCATCATTGTAGTGCAATCGCTACAAGGTCGCTAGTTCAAAAGAAGGCAGATCCTGGAGCTTTCACTATTCCTTGCACAATTGGATCGTTGGATTTTGCTAAGGCATTGTGCGATTTGGGAGCTAGCATCAATTTGATGCCACTATCTATCTACAGAAAGTTGGGGTTGGGAGACCCTACACCAACCAATATGAGGCTCGTGATGGCTGATAGGTCGGTAAAACGACCTGTGGGTATCTTGAATGATGTGTTGGTGAAGGTTTCTTCATTCATATTTCCTGCCGACTTCGTTATTCTGGATTGTAAGGAGGATTCTGAAGTTCCCATCATCTTGGGACGTCCCTTCCTTGCAACTGGAAGTGTGCTTATTGACATGAAAGATAATGAGCTTTTGTTTCGAATTAATGACGAAGTGGTACGGTTTGATATACGCAAAACAATGAAGCAGCCCAGCGATATGAATGAGTCATCCATAGATGATGTTCATTATGAGGATACGAAAGCATTATCTATAGAGAAACAACCTACTGTTGAGCCATTGTCTGTTGCGCCACTGAATGTTGAGCATGAAAACAATGAAGATTATGAAGAACTTATGGGTGATCTAACAGAAATAGAGTCTTATACTCCTAAGCAACCGGGATGTGATCTCAAGAATAAACCAACAGCAAAGACTCTCATTGATGAGCCACCAGTGCTAGAATCGGAAGAGCTCCCCGATTATCTAAGGTATGTGTTCTTGGAAACTAGAAATATACTTCCGGAGAGCGCAGATGATTTAAGTGAACAGCACGTAGAAGCTCTTATCTCTGCTCTGAAGAGATACAAGAGAGCTATGGGTTGGACTATTGATGATATAATTGGAGACTCTCCGGGGAAATGTATGAACCATCTTGAAGAAGATCGCATGCCCACAAGTAAGCCTCATTGTCGTCTAAATCCTTTCAGAAAATGATCCATCACTTACCTCGACGAAGTCTGAGTACTCGAGGTAACTACGTCGAGCCACGACAATAAATAAGGCGCTAGATGGGAGGCAACCCATCGTTTTATCATTATATCGTTTTATCATTTTATCGTTTTATCGTTTTGTCTTTCTTTCATTCTAGTACTTGTTTTTGCTTTTGATAAATGAAAATCCAAAAATAAGAGTCGTGCCACGACCAAAACTAAGGCGCTTGGTGGGAGGCAACCCATCGTACTAATCGTTTTCATTTGGTTTTGAGCAAAAATAGGTGCAAGAAGTATGCAACGAGGAGATTGATTTCAATTGACGATTTGGACGCATTGTATGGTAAAGTTGGTGAGTTAGGAATGGTGATGCATAAGGCTATGGATTGAGCCTTTCTCACGTCATAATAGGCTTCGAGAAAGGCTAGGCCTTGGTAAAAATAGGCCACGAACGATGCACAACCTATTCTATCGCCTAAGGACTCGGAATCTAGTGTGCAATACACTATGCGCCGCCTATTCCTAGGTGTGCTTTTGACTATGCGCCGCCTATGCTATGGCATTTGAGATACTGAGACCAAATGCCATACCATATGCGCCGCATATGCCTAGATATGCCATACCATGTGCGGCGCATATGTCCCATTATGCCATGGACAATGCGCCTCATATACATGTGTTATGCCGAGGGATATGCGCCACATATAGGGTGATTTTGTCCCCAAATCCGATTGTAAATGGGTCATAACCCGACCCATACTCTTCCTATATAAAGGGGACATAGTTTTACAACACAACCACATTAGAAAACACCCTAAAGGCGCCACATAACCTTCCAAATCTTCTCAAAATTTTCTTCCTTTGTTCTTCCAATCCACAACAACTTCTCCACAATCTTCAAGCAAGTAAGTGCTCTCTTATTCTCCACCTATGTATCGTAAGTACTACGTTGCTATGCTTATTATAAATTGCTAAATCATATAAGATTGTTGGTGATGTTCATGTGTTCGAATTGTTGTTGCATAATCATGTGAGTGAACATATACGTAGGGAATTCTTGACTTATTTCCAACTTGAATTTGGTTTCAATAGCATTGTTATGATATTTGCTGAATTGATATGGCTATGAATATTGCTTAAGAGTGTTGTTTGGATGCTTACATGTTAGACTATCCCGGCCATCGGGATAAGATTATAGTGCCTATCGACTTAGGAGGTTTTGCTTGTTGTAAGAATAACGATTCCATGTGGTAACCCCTATGTCATAGTGTTGCTATATCTACCATGAAAGTAGTCCAATGGCTGCAAATAAGTGATACAATGCTGATTTTCTTGCTGGAATACAAGCCTAAAACGTATGTCGACGAAATCTGAGTAAATCGACTACGTTCACCTCGCTGATTTGTGCAACAAAACTAAGTGTGGGGTGGTACCCCTAGTACTTGCTTATAGATTGTATCAAGTGAGATTGTGCTGCAACTAACACTATTTCTAGTCTCAGGTACAATGGCACCTAAAGCGAGACAAGGCAAGGAGAAGGCTACCACCTCCCAAAAGGGCAAAAAGAGAAGTTGCAAGGACCAAGGAGAACCCTCCTCGCAGCAAATACCCCGACTCACGCTTGGAATTAAGTGGGATACTTATGAGGAACTTCTAAGGATGACGACTATGATGATGATTCCAATGCAAGGGGTATAACCCCAGACATAGAGAATAAGTCCGACCAACCAGGTTCCTCGCATTTATTTTCCACTGAGGACAGTGTCCCGACTAAGTGTGGGGTGGTGGTATTGCATGCTATACTTCTCTATTCGCATCTATGTTTGTTTGCTTTTGTTTCATTTTTGTTTTGTTGTGTTTTTTTTTAGTAGTAAATTTTTTTTCTAGCTTCGCATGAAATTATTTTGATAGGCAGCATGAGATTATAACAAGAGTATGTGCTACAATTGTGACTATTGAGACGTTTAGGCTCTAGTTGTGACTCATTATGTGATATTATGTGACTCAATTCCTTCACTTGTTGGGTCAAGAGTCTATATTACTCCCAAATCAAGTCAACCATGTGCCTTGTGTGTGTGAGATAATAGTATATTCTATGTGTGTGGCTGATGCTAGAACTTGCCTGGTATGTATGCAAAGCGAAAATAAGGAGTGTAAGTTAGGATATGATTTAGGCATTTCTTTGGCAACCTATATTTGTTTACCTTCAGTTTTACCTACCCATGGACATCATCCTAGTTAAACCCTTTTGAGCCTTTAGCCTATTTCTTTGACAACCTTGTATGTAAGCCTAATCCATTTCTTTCAAGACCGTAATTTGATCCAAATTCCTAAGTGCTTTAAAGTGAAAAATTCATGTGACAACATAAGAGGAAATTGGTTGAGTATGATGCTTTAAATTGTAATGGTGCTTGAATGTGTTATGAAAAAGAAAGTGCTATCATAAGAGGTATGTTGTGAAAAGAAAAAGGAAAAGAAAGCTGAAAAGTGAGTTGCTCTTAAATTTGAAAAACAAAAGAGGAGAACAAGGGTGGTAGAAGAAAAAAAGAAGAAAGGTTGAAAGAAAAAAGTGTCAATGATACAATGTGATGTATTAAAGTGCTTAGGAATTTAGTCACTATTTCTGGCCAAAATAGTCCTACCCGTCCCTTAGCCTACATTACAACCATCTAAAGACCTACTTGATCCTAATCTTAACATTCCGACATTTAGTAGAGTACTACATTAAAGGCAAGCCTATGGTCATCAGTTGCTACATATGAATTCTTTGTGAGAGTGAGTGCAAGGATATTTTGATACCCATGTTTGAAAAATATGCTATACTTGTGAGTGATTATGGGTACTATATTGTGAGACACACATGGTTGATGAGTCTTGGATAGTTGTATATGATTCTATGCACCTTAACGTTTGCATGCGAGTTGATCACCATCACGAGTCTATGCTTGAGGTTAAATTGTTTCTACTTATAATCAGAAAGCTACTCTTTGTTGATAGTTGTTGTGCTTGTCTTGAAGAATGTTTTGTGTTGTGGCTGTAAAAACCCTAAGTTGATTTTAGAAGGACATGATATGTTGTTCGAGGACGAACAAAGCTCTAAGTGTGGGGTGTTGATGATAGGCGAATTTACGCGCCTATATCAATATATTTTGCCCATATTTTAGCCTAGTTTTGAGAACTAATTATCTATTTCATACACTTTTAGTCCTTTTTCCTATAAATGAGCTAACAAATGTGATTAGGAAAGTTTCAGGTATAAATGATGCAAAATACAGCAATTTATGGCTTACTTGACGCAAAAGAAAGCTCACGAACGAAGTGGAAAGGAGCTGGACGCCTAAAGGACTAAATCTGCTGCATGGAAAATCTGTCCCGGGCTAAAACAGCAATTCTGAAGACTTTGGGGACTTACAGACACAAAGCTGGATTTTTGCCATAATACATTAACCTAGTGCAATTAGGTTATGTGTTTCATTATTCTATTTGGATTATAATTTTGTAACCTTACCCTAGTACATTTGGGTCAAGGATTTCATTAGTATATTAGGATTTGGTTATTTATTTTATTAGTTTAGTAGGAGTAGGATAGGAGTATTATAAATACCCTATCATGCTAGAGATTTTGAGACATTCCGCATTCAATACATTCTTCACTTAATTCAACAATTAATTTTCTTCCATCCTTCTCATCTTCCACCACAAACACTTCTAATCTATTCTTCTATTCTTAAATTCCACAACAAGAGAATCGTTACTTGCTACGGAATCACTAAAACCACACGCCAAACACCTACTATTCACGCCATTCACCATGCAAAACGTGATATCCTTCGCATTCATGGGTAACTAAACCTCTTAGTTGGGGTTATGGAAGCCGAATGAGTTACTATCTATAGCTGTGAGTTTGTGAGTTCAAGACAAGTATACTGCTTATATCATTATTCTCTTCATCTTAAATCTACATTCTTTGCGGTTCAAACACAAGAACACGCCATTCTAACATCTAACCTGTTCGAGAGAAAGGTTATTTGTCTAGAAAAGAAGACGCATAGACCAACGCCAGTCTAACATTTAACTTGTTCGAGAGAAAAGGTATTTGTCTGGAAAAGAGATAATGTCAAGGTAGTAGGACACCCTTTCCTATTAAAAAGCTAGTGCCGTACCTGGACTAACCTCTTGGAGAATTCGTACCGTTAGACACGCTTTAAGCACGAGAGAGTTAAAGTGAAATAGTCCTTGTTTAGGTCGAGAGACGCTTGGATTTACCATCGACTACAATTCTCTATAAGCAATTGCATGTCAAGACTCTACACACTCATAGCCAATAGAGACGTATACCTTTGAAGGTGGACATAACCCCAACGCTTCAATTCTCATTGTTTACAACCAACGTGACAATCTTTCTTTTTTACTTTGCTATTTTTCAGCTTTTATTTCATTACTTTGGTTACTTATTACAATCCCCCCTTCTTACGAGACTTGCACCAAAAGTCTAGTAAACGTTGCTTACTTGTTGGCCGAGCTATTCCCTGTGGGATCGACACCCAACCCAGGTTGGGTTCTATATTTGCTAACGACCGCTTTACACTCCTACGAGAGCTGTAGATTGAGCGTTATCAATTGTATATCACCGTCCAATATATTAATAGAAGGAGAAAGAAAGAAATATAAATGTATACAAGGCCATGAAATGAATATACAATATGAATAAATGAAAGTTGGAAGGGATCTACGGTAACACCATAGATACATACAACTTGATATACATATATATATATATATATACATAAACAAAGTCAAATTGAAGAATAGCCCAAATCATCAAACTAAAATTTTAAGACCGCATAATCATAGAAGAAATTGGTGCTTGCATACTCAGGATATCTTATCCATATGTCTAATCATGAGTTAATAATGTATAAAAATCAAACCATAGGATAAAAGAGCCAAAATCATACCTCAAATATTGATACTGAATCAGAAACCAATCTGTCACAAACTTTCCTTAACAATGATCATAACAATAATTATAACAATGTCAATGACAATCCTATTACTTGCTTAGTCCAGAAAACCAATACCTATTCGAGCCTTTTATGTACCCCCATCGCTCTTTGATATAAAGTATCAATCAACATACAACGCACCAGAATCTATAATCGTCACCCTTACCTATGTAACCCCTAATAAGGCTAATAGATATAGGTGCATATTAGTGGTAGGTAATGCAAATTTAAGGTTGAATGCAATAGAATCCACAATACCATAACTGATCAAAGTACCGTAATATCAATATCGTAATGATCAAAATCATAACCATACTTATCATAATTATCCTCCGACCTTATTGAGTATATAATTGTCATACATTAGGCTAGCCAGAGTCGAACAGACAAATGTTCACATTGGTACATCAATAAAATCATCCTCATACGTTGCCGGGTATATCATTATAATAATCCTTCGGTTTGCCCCGTATATAATAAGTATCATCATAATCATCAACACATATATATAACATTAATACTAAAATTTATCATTGGTTTTTACCCAGAATTTATATCATCATTACAACATCTTCCTCTGTCCTATACCAGGGAGATATGATATAGATATAGTATGTGCATCGACATAAGTTGTGGCTAAAAAGGGTGTAAATTGATGAATCCATTACTGGAGTGAAGTTCGAATCTAAATCAATATAAAAGTATCAAAATGGTCTCACGACGGGAGTAATTAGTAGTATCAAATCATAGATAAGAATTATTCTCAGACAAATCTTTAAAACATAATTATTAATCTCTTTTACATATAAGTTATCCATTAAGACAAGTAGTTATGAAGAAATCTATATTTAAGGTGAAAAGTGGGCTTTAACCCTTATTTAGGGTAGACAGTAATCCGATCATATTTATCTAGAACCATAATTTTTACTGATTAAATGATCATAAAAATATATATACACTATAACTACATCCTTTGCAAGGATAAACACCTACCGGATGTTCAATCGATATCATAACATGTGCTTTGGCCCAATAATGTTACCGAATAATTACAATATTATAGTCATGGCCTTAGTCCCACATACTTATCCGGAAATCATATCAATAATATTATTTGTAAGTTCTCTTATCTCAATAAGCAATATCATAACAATAATGACATATCTATAAGAGATAAAGAATTTTTATAATCTCATATCTGGGATGCATAATAATAAGAATCTCACATTTAGGAGGCATCTCAAATCTATATGTCATGTATCATGACTATGAGGAATATCATCTCTATAGGTCAAATATCACATCATGACTATATCATGGTCATGAGCCATTAGTCATTATCCTGGGAAATACCATCATAATTAACCAAGTCGCAAAGTAAACTTACACTGAAGGCTTACTACACTAACTAGGTCTAACATCCGTGAATAAATCAACATCGGATAACACAATCCTTGGCCTATGGGGGCGGAAGACCCTCTCCTAATCCTCAAATTTTGTATATAGGAAATTAGTACCCTGGACTAAGAAAAGGTATCTAAATTGACGTATAGGAAATACATAAGCCATAATAGCCCTATGATACGGATTCCACCTAAAACATGAGCAATTAAGTCAACCCCACCTATTTCATGGTTTCAAGATCTATAAAATTGTCCAAATTAAGTTAATCATCCTAAATATGGTTCCAATACATAGGCCACACCTCAAACCTAGAACCATATCATATCAATTCTACGAATTAGTTCAATCTAGGAATAAGGAAATTGTATCCTAAATGTGTAATAAGCATTTCTTCTTATGGGTCAAAACCTTATCTAATTCACAAACATCAATAATCAAGACTAAGTCATTCTACCTGTAATCAATCTTAACATCCAAATTCACATACAATACAAAATAGGCATCATCTTACAAAAAAGCGTAGACAGATGCCTACCTCGAAGCCAAACTGCAAGTGCTTGAATTCTCTACAAATGTTTGTCTTACCATCACAATCCTAAAATGCCGCTACGCTATCAAAATTGTAATCTACCCGTTATTTGGAGTAAAATAAGATTAATATTGCCACTTAATGGGTTGGGTCAAATTTTAGTAAAGTACAAGACTTTTGGGGCCGCTAAAAAAATCCAAAAATGTAAACCATCATGAGGTTACTCAAAGGAAAAGGAAGTTTCTCAAAAGATTACCACAAACTGAGTAGAAATTAGGTCTCAAATCAACTCTTAAAGTATAGGAATTGAAAGCCCTAATTTCTAAGAATTTATTAAGAATTTGAAGGAAACATACCATGAATTTGAAGGGAAATCACAACCAAGCCCCCCCCCCAAAGCTTCTACAAACTTAATCCCAATCATTCCCTTTGTTTTTGAATATTTAGATCATAAGAAATGAGAGAAAATGGACAAAATCGTGGACTAAGAGTTTTTTTTATGCCGAATCTAGGTCATAAGACATTGCTCTCACAATAAGAATTGTGTGTGATCGCCATATGTTGTCACTATGCAAAAAGTCATGATTCCGACTCCTTATTTGAGAACACAACACCGCAATCATGGCCTAAATATGGGGATAACCACGACACTAGATGACAGCTGCTGACTTGGAATTCATTCAAAATCCTGAATACACAAATAAACTATGTAACCATGCTAAATTCAATGTTTCTAACTAAATATCGCAATCATATTTTCCATCCAAGGTCGTTTGATGAAATTTGGGTTCCACATCAAAATTTCTAATTTCTCAACTCTCCAACCAATAAGACATAATAAGCATGAGTACCTCGGGATTCAAACCAAATGTCTACCTACACTAAAATGGACATCCCAGAGTTGCTAGCGCAGTCAAAATATTCATATGAGATAGTTTCACTGATGTTTTTTCCTACTAGTAACTTAAACTAGAAAAGACTTCAAAATAGAGAAACGAGCCTAGAATCCACATGAACTGAACAATCACCAAACCGATATTTCTTGCGTGCCATAAATTACTTATAGTCATTGTGGAAAGGCTTGAAACTCCAGAAATGCATACAAATCAAGGAAATTACCTATAGGCTCAATACAATACAAACTACTAAAAGGACGTTCATCCCCTAATGTCAATGGATGAAAAAAATCTCAAAGATTAAAAAGATGAGTACTGGGTCCAATTGCTTCGAGTATTACTGCCTAGATAATATCCATGAAGAGAGAGAAAACTTCTAAGGAATTTTACCACAAGTATCCCTGTTTCAACCATCTCACTCAATTCACTTCAAAATAAGTTAAACTAAACTTCAACCATTAACTAGACTCCAACTAAATAGAAAAATATTGATGCATTCAAATCTAAACCATAACACACTGATACCATCTTGATACACGTAGAAATAAACAAAGGGTTATCTAAGCCAAAACCAACCCAAGTCACAAGTCATATAATTGATTGCAACTAAAACTATAAGCTCCATTTACCATTCTACTCCAAACATAGAGAAAAATCACTAGACATCTGTTCATGCAATCTCATCATAGAGAACTCAAAAAAACTGAAGTTGATCCACTGAATGTTCAAAAGAAAAATATAAGAACAAGCCAATAAAAAGATATCTGGGCACACAAATGGAAAGATCAAGGAATGCAATCTATTAAAATGATACAACTAGTCTAGATGGTAATCAAAAATGAAATTCAGAACACTAAAGCATAACTAATCATCGCAGAACCATCTACTCAAGGATGTCAAATAAGTCGAGAATGAAACTGTATAGAACCAAACTCAAGTGTACTACTCTCAATGAGTATATCATAAAAAAATTCCCAATAAAAATTGAAGACCAATTGTCAAAGTTGATGGAACCAATATCTGGCCCATAGGCTTTCTTTTGAACACATATCAACAATAATCCATCTGAAGTTCAAAAGACGGAATAGGTAACCACAAAGTAGGTTAAACCAACTTATAAATGAAATCCAAACTACGATAAATCTAAAACAATGGTTTCCCTAAAGCTCTACATATGAATGCAGAAATATCAACACCAAGGTTGAATCACTTGATCTCAACTACACAAATAAAAAGTAAAGACGAGTAGTCATTCATACTATGAATCTATCATAACTTTTGAATTGCCATTCCAAGGCATCGAGTCAAAAACTAAGCCAATAATTTTATATTAATGTCAACTACTCAAATCAACTTTAGTATCAATATATGTCATATTACACCTAAATAATCGACACATCGATAAATAACAAAATCACCATAGTGATAAACCAATGACTAAAATGCAAACAACCAACTCTATAATAGCTAGAGGGCACAAAATTTATCTACACACAAAAATTAAGTCGAAGGATAAATCACTGGCTAAAAACATAAGAAATTAGATCCATATCTGCTAGATGGAATGATCTATTAAAATAAACTCAAAAGCTCCCTAGGGATTTAACTCATACTAGTAATGGCAAGAACTCAAGCAACTCAAAGAAATGAAACTTTAGCAAAAAACTAACTAGCCCAATACTCTATCAAATCAAAGAATAGCCATAGGCACATATCATCAAGTAGAAACATTCCACTAAAACTCATAGGATAAAATAACTATGAAATGGGGATTTTCTGAACCTACCAAAGTAGGGTTTTCATAACTCAAATAAATGACAAA
Organism: Capsicum baccatum var. pendulum; assembly: GCA_030864225.1. NCBI lineage: Eukaryota > Viridiplantae > Streptophyta > Magnoliopsida > Solanales > Solanaceae > Capsicum > Capsicum baccatum. The sequence goes on along the minus strand of CM061557.1, from coordinate 167,836,304 downwards.
TCAACTCCAAAAGGAAGAAAGAAACAAATCTCGACACAAATGTCAAGGTCAAGACCACTACTATAAAATTAACTAAGAAACTCAAGATGACGAGTTTTTGATGTGCCAACTTAAGAAGTAGACATAAAATAGACCACATGCCTCTAACTCTCTAACTCTACTAAAACCAATACCGTATCATCGTAAGAGAGGAGAATCCAATCTCTAAACTCATACAAAGAGCAAAATAACAAAAGGCGATGAACCCAACAAATCTATGAGATGAATCAAATAAATCTCAATATCAATATCAAAGCCACTATTGGATGGTGAAATAGCCACGAGCAAAGAACTAACTCTAATCTGGTCAAGCTCAAAATTGGTTATATATAAGTGATGGCCGATACAAAAGCTTAGCAACCCAAGAGGCAAGTCTGAGAATTCCAAACTCTTGAACAGGAAAACAACTAAATTTTAAACTCTATAACTATACAAAACCACAGAAAGTCAACATACCTTCAATTCTATAATTTATTCCACAATAATTCTAACACATCCAACAAAAGAGGAAAACTATTAAGCTTGCATCGCTCTAGGGAAAAATCATTAAATCGGGCGATATCTGTTATAATGCTCAACTAACATATAAAATTAGGTTCAAGTTGGTCGTTGTTAATATAAACCCAATAATAATCGGGGTTGAATCCATAAGGAGCAATGTGAATAGCGATCGAGCAAGTTCAAAATAAAAGTTTTTGTTAAGTTCAAACCTATCCTACAAATATATTGGGGAATTTTAAATGTTTTCAAAGTGATAACAAATTAGGGATTCTAGAGGACTTACTCGAGGATAAGAATAATTAGAGTTTGATAAATTTGGAATGGATCTTGGGGCTATGCTTTTCTATAGGTGACTAATGTGTAGGTACATGAAAATCAACTTCAAATTTTAGTTAAAGGATGCATGATTTGTCTAGGTTAGGACATTCCATACTAGCCTTTCAACAAAGTACCAAAGTCTCACCCACGGATTCTTTTGAATACCTCATTGGTATGGTCAACTAATCACCACAAACCCTTAATTGGGCATCCCTATTTATAGAATGATTCCAAAGATATAGAAATTCCATAATTTATCCTTACTTTTAAGACAATAAAAGTGAATAACTATTACCTATCTTATTGTTCACAAATGCTCAAGTCACCTACATCCCTCTTTCAAGGATAATGTAGGATATAGACTATCCACATCCCTATTTAAAGAATGGCGTGGGATTTAGGTAAATAGAGACTTTCACCAACAACTTCCATTTTATAATCAAACATTTGTAAAAACTAACAATATTAAATAAAAAATAAGGCTAACAATCAAAACCCACACACACTTGCACCTTAGTCAAACATAACCCTAAGAGGAAGAACTATCAACTCATTAAGATAATACAAAAATATACCATAATCTCCATCAATTTGATTTAATGAAAAATAAAGACAATGCAAGCCACACTTTAAAGTCAAATGAATCCTCAATAGGATTTTCCAATTCTTGACTTAGGAGTCACTCCAATGTCCTCTTATATTAAGATTAGTAAAAAAATTTCTCCAAGCTTTAAGTGATAAAAACTCTAGAAAACTTAGTATAACGCGAAGTATGGGTGATAATACTCATGCAAAGGTTTTGAGATTTTTAAGAATTTAGGGACGAATTTTAGTAATTATATTTCTGTCCCTGGGCCATAATCCCAATCAGATGTGATCACACTATAGTGTCTAGATTCGAGACTACTGCGACTGCGGTCTGATTCTTGTAGTTACAGAGGATGACCAAACTTGACTGGCTGTGATTGCAACCCTTAGACCATGATCATAGTATTTGATCCCGATTATATACATGGCCTTCAGCTGTGCACTTTTATTCCCCTTTTGATTACTTTTCAGCTCAAATCCATATCTTTCTTTCTTCATCACGTGTATACCTTAATAATATAGAAATTAGTGTATTCAACTAATAAACTTGCCTCATGTATGCCTTAAAATCATAGTAGTATGTACAAATTTTGGATGTAAATGAGTGATAAATTCACCACTTATCAACACCACCAATGAAAACCATTGCTTGTCCTTAAGGAATAGTACCTCTTACTCAATGAGCGTATGCAAATTTAAGAACATTTATACAACCCATTATCCCAATGACCTCAAATATTATTTCTACCATAAGTAGCTCTTCACTCATAGGAAAAGCTATTTTTACGATACCCCTCATCATGAAATACAATCTAAAAAATGACAATGTCATTAAAGAACAACAATGCAACAATCACTAACACACTAAAAGTGACTGTCAACTGACCTCAACTCCAGTATGCTAATTTTACCTCATTATTCAGAAGATGAGAATATCACCCATCTCAAGTTGTTCGCATGCCTCCTAATATGAACGATATCCCATACATATCAAATTATCAAATATGCAACATGGTATTTATGTCTGAAACTATCTCTCTCATAAAGAATCTCAATGTTAATAAGTATCATACTAGAGGCTTTCCCTTATTTTCGCTCACCACTGTAATAAAATCACTTTGTTCGAGATCTCAAAGGCCTTTTTGATCTTGTAACTTATGTTAGCGGAATGGTAGGATATCATTTATAAACAAAGTGGACACACCCACCTTTAACATCTACATCATACTATTTCATCCAACTTTTGACCATGGACTACTTCTTTTAATTTCACACTTTACACATGTCTATTTTAGCTACCATGATTTTCCTAGCTTTTTGAAGGCATCTTTCATTCGCTTATTTCTTTTGAAATTTATGCCTTATCCTTCTTTTCACCTTGTATTTCAATTTTTTCATTACTTAGATCATAGGTATCCACTTACAATTACCTTGGCCCAAGTCCATATCTTCCAAACTTACCACCCCTAACTTAGTCATTTATCCTTAATTTTAATTTTTTCATATTAAAGAAGGGTAGGGTTCAAAAGGAGGGGGATTTTTAATTGACCAAGGCTTGTAATATGGTTGTAAAATAAAATGATGAAGGCTTGAATTCTGTGATTATGGGTAGTATCCTAAGAATGGGTAGACAATTTAAGCTAAAATAGGTTTCTATGTTAACCAAGATGGCCTAGGATTATTTCACCAACATAGCATAATCAAAATTATCCTTAAGAAATTGATGAGGCAAGTTCTAGATGGTACTAGTATGCATGAGATTTAGACAAAAATGCTTACCGTATATGGTATACAAACTCCACAAATGGGATCAATTGCCCTTCCTATTAAAAAAAAAATTGAGTATCTACCAATTTCTACAAGCCAAAGCTTTGGAGATACAAAAAGAGGTTAATTATAATTACAAGGTAGCTCACATCCGTTGCCTTGATTTTTGAAAAAAAATTGGATGGTGGAAGGTGTTTTCTTTGCATTTGCACCACACATATTTGTCTATTTATGGCACCAAACCAATTCAATGTCTCACATTTTATCTCTCATACAAACAAACCATACGGCTACTCAGACTTCTCCATAGTTATAAGTCCTATTCCAAATCCAAAATTCTATGTGTACTAAGAATACCCTTATATTTATATCTCTAATACTATGGGTACTCAGACTTTCCCTATATCTATGGCTCAAAATCATTCACAATGATTTTCCCTTAAGAATGTCGTCACATAATCTATCATAGTGAAATGCTCATATGATATCATCACAACCAAGAGAAATATAAATAAAAATGAAATAATGTAAGACTCCACAAAAATTCTAGTCATTTTAGTCCTATATAGCATGCCAAAAGAGGTCCTAGACATAGAAAATTCCAGCTAAGTGTCAAGACTTTGAATCATTTTAATACTTCAAAATTGGAGGATCTTATTTTTGACCTTTACCACCTTAGTATGTCGATGTTAACGTTGATTCATGATCAGGGTCACTTGTAGGCCATGTCAAGCGAGTTTTAAATTTTTTGGACTAGTGTAAGTGCGAGTTTAGATTTCCAAAATAGATAAGGGTCGCGATAGGGCTGCACCATGAGGGACAACTGACCTAGGCTGGGGGTCGCACCGCCAGGGCTATTTGACCCTAGCAGGGGTGACGGTGCGATGAGGACCCATCTAGCATTTTTTTATCAAAGTTTGTGGGGAAAATGGTTTTTTTTTCTTTACATAATTAGGTCTTAACACAAAATTTGATATCGTAGAGGGAAAAAATCGTTCCTTATTCACAAAATCCTCTCAAGAAAGAAATCCTAGTTCATCAAGCAAAAGATCAAGTTCTAAGAAATTGTAATACCCCAAAAAAACCAAACCAATATTAGATATATGTACCAACCTCATGCATAGTACATCATGGTTCTTTTATAGTTTTATGATTAAGTTAGATGTATATTAAGGCTTCAAATAACTCCCATCTATCAGACGAATCAAAACATTCCTTATCGATTGAATTCTTGAGAAGGATATTGGTATAGTAAACTTCAAACAAGAATATCTATAATTATACTTGGAATCTTTGAGCTCATGACCTATCAACAGATGTTTAATTGAATTAGATTTCCAACGATGCTAATTTCACCAAAAGTTGATAACAGAGCAAAGAGTTATTCCTATTTTACTCCAGTATGTCAGGCTGGAAATAGTGTGATGACATTTGTGGTAGCTTACCACATTTGTGACACCCTATCACGAAGGTCACCATCCTTAGGCAGAAACTAGCTCCTATGTGATGACATTCGTGGTAGCTTAACATATTTGTGATGCCCTATCACGAAGGTCGTCAGCCTTAGCAAGAAACCAGCTACTAAGTGACGTCATTCGTGGTAGCTTACCATATTTTTTATGCCATGTCACAAATGTCGTCAGCCTTGGGCAGAATCCTGCTTCTGTGTGATGATATTTTTGATGGCTTACCATATTTTTGACGCCTTGTCATAAATGTCGTCAGCTATTATTTTTAGCAGCTGGGAATTTATTTTATAAGGGTATTTTGGTCCTTTTCCTTCACTTCCCACGATTTATAACCCTAAAGAGGCATAATTTTTCCCATTTTTCTTCAGTTAAGCATCTCAAAAAACCTCTCTTATGCTTTCAACCACAAGATTAGGGTTTTCTCTCAAGATCATCTCCTCAGGAACAAGAACATTCTTTCCCAAAGGGGTTAAACCTTAGTTAAGAAAAATCAAGGGCCATCATAAGGATTTCTTAAGGAACCTTTAGAAACATTAGATTTCTTTCAAGATCAAGCTTTAAGGTATGCGTAGTGTTCATACACGGATTCCTTTCGTCCGTGGAGTTCAAGAATTAATCTTTGATAACTAAATCATGAATGCTTTGTAGTGATGTGGTTGTATTTATGTTTTTGTTTGTGGTTTGTCCTATAGAGTGGGAATTATTAAAACTTTCATTATGGTTGTGATCATGTAGTTGGAACCCATGAATTTGGGTGGATTAAGGTTGTGTAAATTTGTGAATACACCTATGCCTTAAAGAGTGCATGGAATGTGTTTGATAAAATGTTTAGTATGTGATAAACCAAGTTTCCATGACTCAATAGTATTTGAATGACAAGCCAATGTTAACCATTATAATTTGATATGAATTCCATGCTCTATGCTTTATGATTTCACATGAATTCCACATTGTTTTTATGTCTCATGGTTGTGGTATGGAATGCACATAATGATTGGGGAATGGATTCATAGTGTGTCTATATGCCTTCCATGCTATGAACAAGATCATGATTTGAAGTACCACATGAGGTATTCCCAAATTATTACAATATGAACTAAATGTTGCATGTTTGCCATTCCCTTATGCTTATATGGTTTCCACGCTATCATTATGAACAGTATATGTTGTCGGAATGTCCATGATATTAGTATATGAGATTCATGACTTGATTATAATTACTCCTATTCATGTTATATATTATGATGACCATGTACTTCATGAAATCCCTCACTCATGTATTATGGATTGTTATTGATGGTCATGTACTCAAGAAAGTCAAGTTGTGTTAATTTCCTTCCATCGAGTCTTGGGGGTACTTGTACTCAAAAAACGTAGTTGTGTGCCTAGAGCCATGTCACGTTATCATGATACTCTCAGTCGAGCCATGATCTATAGAATTTAGTCAGTCATGTGACTCAAGAAAATTCAAAAATCTCAATAGTCTCAGTAGTTTAGTAATTTCAGTACTCAGTGATCTCAAAAATCTCAGTAACAACAGTATTCCTAGCAATTTCAATAATTCCAGTACTCTCAGTCAGTCGTCAGAACACAGTACATTCCGTCAGTCAAATGAACTAAGTAAACTTAGTTTAGCTCCGCTAAACAAACCACTAGTGTCAGTCCAATTAATAATTATTAGTTCAGATAATTAGTTCAGTTCAGTTATTCAGTTCATCTTAGTTACTTAGTTCAGTGTCCTTCATATGGGAGTAGAAGTTAGCACCGAGTGAACCCAAGGATGGGAACTCACTTACCAGTTTAGGGTGTGATTCTTAGAAGTCATCCTTGTGTTTTAGAACAACGTAGCCAGTGTAGGTTGAGACATTGCAGTCTATTATATGAGGGTAGATGAGGTATCTTAACCTATTTATTTAGGGGTCCAACCATTCTAATTTGAGTACCGGCAAGATAAGGGTCACTCATAGCTGTCCTTACCAGTGGAACGGTATTAACACCCCTACAGTTAGCGCAAAGACTGTACCCCAACATAGCTATATGCATTATTGGGGCATGTCGATTAAAGAACTACTTCCCACAGTTTCAGTTACATATTTTAGGATTGTCAGCTACATTCACCCAATCTCAGTAACAAACTTAGATAGTTCCATCAGATTTAGGATTGTCAGATACAGTCACTCATGTTATCATTATTACCAGTTCTCAAAACTTATATTATCAGTATTCAGTTTTAGGACTATTAGACATAGTCAATCAAACTAGTTCTTTTTAATTGGAACTGTCAAAAATAGTCGTTCATCTATTTAGTATCTCAGTATCAGTACACATATATTGTCAGTATTCAGAATCAGTAGTCAGTATCTCCATGAGTACGGTTATAGTTATGAATGCATGTATATATTCTCACATTCATATTAGTCAGCATTGTTCATGCATATAATCTTTTGCATTTAGCCTACCTCACTCGTATACTCAATACATTTAGACATACTAACGCATTTAGACTATGGTGATTTCTCTTATGTTACACCATAGGTTCAGAGGCACGAGCTCCAGATCTGCAGTAGTATTCCACTATTCAGAGTTCGCAGTGAGTCCTTCTCATTTGAGAACGATATGATTATTGCTATATTTACTATTCAGTTGCTAGATAAAGTTAGTTGGAGATATTTTTCTTCAACTCCTTATTCATTCCAGTTAGAGGCTTTCATACTAAATGTCAGATTAGATATTAAGATCTCATTATTTTTAATATTTATGACCTGTTTTGGTATTGTTATACCTTTTTCAGACATTTTGTTATCAAATGTTTACTCAGTTCAAACCTTAAGGCCTTTCATGTTTATGTTTCCACATTTTATGTATATTATGTAGTATATAGGTACAAATATCAGTCATGGGTTAGCTTCTGGTCCTTCAGGGTCATGAGGACCGTGTAGCATTTCAATTTAGAAAATGGGGGTGTTACAAACTTTGTATCAGAGCCTAAGGTTCAATAGAGTCCTAGGATGTCTGAAAGATGCATCTAGTAGAGTCTTATACATGTGTGTGTTATGCACTACACTTATGTGCAGGAGGCTATATGTTTTAGGAACAATTTCCCTTCTTTCATATCTCAGATCATGCTATAGAAAGGTTCTCTAAGAAACTCATGTAGATTCTCATCATGCTTCACTCATGTTAATTCCACATTACTTTCAAGGTAATAGAAATAGTGAAGCTCAAATCCTAAATATCGAGCTTTCTCAGACAGTATCACATCAGTTAAATTATGTTCCAAAGTCGTACAGATCTTTTTTACAATTATGAAAATTTCTTCTCAAACCTAAATTTAGATATGTCATCAGATCCCTCCTCAAATATCCTATGATAGCATATGACTAGATTTAGAATCATGAACCCAGGAGTTTAGCAGTAGACAAGTTGGAATACAATATCCATATTGAATATATTGTGTATTCATGGGGATAGTTGTGCTATAATGAATTAGTAGGCTTGAATAGTGTGAGTTAGAAAATTTAAGCTTAGTGACTTAAAATTAAGCATTGTGGTGTGAATGTGATATTAGCAGTATGTGAGAAAACGGAGGTAGATAATGTGTTTAGTAAGGCAAGCATGTGTTGATCAGAGTGTAACTATGTGATGATAATTATAGTTCAGTTAAGAGATTAGTTTAGTATTCACAGACTAATGATGATGGCTTAAAGCCATGGGGGGATGGTAGATCAAGTACCTAAGTCAGGCTCTCAGATTCCAGTAGTAGTGTCACTATGTACAGAAAAGCAATTAGGGAAGACGATTACAGACCCATATTTATCTCAGCATAAAGCTTCGTACTTCAGTCAGCATAATGCCTATGCACGCATCATGTCTCAGATTCCATGGATATAGCTTATGCTTACACGTATTCCATAGAATTGTGTGTGCTTTCAGTTCCTAGTTTAGGAAGTTCAGTTCTAGATCACTCAGTGTTACAAATCATGTACCATGAACTCAGAAATCTCAGTAACAATAGTATTCCTTACAATTTCAGTAATTCCAGTACTCTCAGTCAGTCCTCAGAACACAGTACGTTTCGTCAGTCAAGAGAACTCAATAAACTTTGTATAGCTTCGCTAAACAATACAACTAGTATCAGTCCAGTTAATCAGTATCTGTTCAGCTAATCAGTTCAGTATAGTTATTCAGTTCATCTTAGTTATTCAGTTCAGTGTCCTTAAGATGGGAGTAGAAGTTAGCACTAAGTGAACCCAAGGATGGGAACTCACCTACCAGTTTAGGGAGTGATTCTTAGAAGTCATCCTTGTGTTCTAGATCTACGTAGACAACGTAGGTTGAGACATTGCATCCTATTATATGAGGGTAGAGGAGGTGTCTTAACCTAGTAGTTTAGGCTTCCCACTGTTCTCATTTGAGTACCAGCTAGATAAAGGTTACTCATAATTGTCCTTACCTGTGGTGTGGTATTGACACCCCTCCAGTTAGGGCAGAGACTGGATCCCAGCTTAGATATATACGTTATTGGGGCATGTTAGTTAAAGAACTACTTCCCATAATTTTAGTTATAGATTTCAGGACTATCAGCTACAGTCACCTAGTCTCAGTAAACAACTTAGATAGTTCCACCAGATTTAGGATTATTAGATACAGTCACTCATGTTATCATTATTACTAGTTCTCAGAACTTATACTATCAGTACTCAGTTTCAAGACTGTTAGACACAGTCAATTAGACCAGTTCTTCATAACTAGAACTGTCAAAAATAGTCGTTTCTCTATTCAGTATCTTAGTATTAGTACACTCATGTTTTCAGTATTCAGACTCAGTAGTCAGTATCTCTATGAGTTCAGTTACAATTATGTATGCATGTATGTATTCTCACGTTCATGTTAGTCTGAATTGTTCATCCATATAACCTTTTGAATTTAGCCACTCATATACTCAATACATTTAGATGTACTGACACAATTGTTGTATGGTACTTTATCTTATGTTACACCATAGGTTCAGAGGCACGAGCTCCAGATCAGCAGTAGTATTCCAGTGCTTAGAGTTTGCAGTGAGTCCCTCTTATTCGAGGACGATATGATTATTGCTATATTTACTATTCAGTTGCTAGATGGAGTTAGTTGGAGACATGTTCCTTCAACTCCTTATTCATTATAGTTAGACGCTTTCAGACTAGATGTCAGATTAGATATTAAGATCTCATTATTTTCAATATTTATGACTTGTTTTCATATTGTTGTACCTTTTTCAGACATTTTGTTATCAAACGTTTATTCAGTTCGAACCTAAGGGCCTTTCATTTTCATGTTTCCATAATTTATGTATATTATGTAGTATACAAGTACAAATATCAGTAATGGGTTATCTTCTGGTCCTTCAGAGTCATGAGCATCGTGTAGTATTTTGATTCAGAAAATGAGGGTATTACAAACTTGGTATCAAAGCCTAAGGTTCAATAGAGTCCTAGGAAGTCTGAAAGATGCATCTAGTAGAGTCTTATACATGCATGTGTTGTGAACCACACTTATGTGCAGGAGGCTATAAGATGTTTTAGGAATAGTTTCCCTTCTTTCATGTCTCGGATCATGCTATAGAAAGGTTCTATATGAAACTCATGTAGATTATTATCATGCTTTACTCATGTTAATTCCACCTTACTTTCAAGGTAACAAAAAGAGTGAAGCTCAAGTCCTAAATATAGGGCTTTCACAGACAGTATCCCATCAGTTAAATTATGTTCCAAAGTTGTACGGATCTCATTCACAATTATGAAAATTTCTTCTCAAACCCAAATTTAGATATGTCGTCAGATCCCTTCTCAAAAATCCTATGATAGGATATGACTAGAGTTTGAAGCATGAACCCAGGAGTTTAGCAGTAGACAAGTTCGAATATAATATCCATATTGAATATATTGTGTATTCATGGGGATAGTTGTGCTATAATGAATCAGTTGGCCTGAACACTGTTATTTAGAAAATTTTTGTTTAGTGACTTAAAAGTAAGCATAATGGTGTGGATGTGATATTAGTAGTATGTGAGGAAACAAAGTTAGATGATCTGTTTAGTAACGTGAGCATGTGTTGATCAGAGTGTAAGTATGTGAATATGATTATAGTTCAGTTAAGAGATTAGTTTAGTGTTCACAGACTAATGATGATGGCTTAAAGCCAAAGGGGGATGGCAGATCAAGTACCCAAGTCAAGCTCCCAGTTTCTAGTAGTAGTGCCAGTATGTACAGAAAAGCAGTTAGGGAAGATGATTCCCGACCCATCATTATCTCAACATAAATCTTTATACTTCAGTCAGTATAATGCCTATGCACGCTTCATGTCTCAGATTCCATGGATATAGCTTATGTTTACACGTATTCCATAGAATTGTGTGTGCTTTTAGTTCCCAGATTAGGAAGTTCAGTTGTAGATCACTCAGTGTTCTAAATCTGTTCCATGAACTCAAAAATTCTCGACTCAGGTCATGCAGCTCATGACTCATGTACGCATATCATGCTTTACAGTATACTCAGTTTTCATGACTCATGCTACGGCTTTAATGATCAGATAAGTTTATACTATATCATGTATATACTCTGTTCAGACCTTTTTGGTAAATCCATGTTATCGATATTCTATTTCTTAGGGATTAGTCATGTGTCAAGTTTAGTCAATATCCATTGATGTTTGAGGTTCTCCTAATTTAACCCTTTAGCGAGACCTTTTTACGAGAATAGTGTAGTGTTGAAAAGTTGCTTAGAAGGGAGAGAGTTAATGTTTCATGTAAGAGCAGATTATTGCATACATGTTTTATATGAGGGTGTAGATACGAAGATAGGATTGAATATCCTGTTAGTATGCAAGCAAAGAGCTAGCTAGAGGTAGTACTTAGAAATTGGGAAAATTCAGAGTGTGAATGTATATTCAGATCCTTAACTTATGTCAACCTTAATTGTGCAACTATCACAACTCAGTTTCTATCTCAAGTACAGTTCAATACTTAGTAATCAGTGTTCAGTGTTAGAATTAAGCACTGCAGTATTAGTTTAAACCTCAGTTTCAATATTCAGTTATCAAGACAGTGCATTTAGATCCAATATGGATCCCCGTTACAATCTTAAGTTATAGTACCATCTTTAGATCAGTATTCAGCTCAGAAAATTAGTTCAGTTTTAGATTTGCTTGACCATAGCATACAGTTATCAGCTACTTAATTATAGGTATTTCAATACCTCAGTCTATGGAATGTTTCCAAATCATGTAATACATTTGGTCCTGCATTTTCAGACATTATAGCTTTCACAAAATCCATGATCAGTTACCTCATGTTACCCAGTCAGTCTCTTATCATATACATAATACTTTATGGCCTCATCCCAGCTACTCAAATTAAGTGCAATTTAGTCTTGCATACTCAACGTTTAGTTACCAGTTAATCAGTTAATCAGATAAGTCAGTATGTTTATGCGCTCATGCATCACACTTCAGTTTTAGATCTCAGATAATCAATCACAATTTCATACCTAAGGTCCTTGTACATCGCCTCAACTTTCTTATTATCTCAGCAAGGTTCATCCAGTATCCTTCAAGGGATATGGTGTCCCAAGGGGGAGATACATTATAGACCCCAAACTTTTGTGATTTAAACATGCCATTTTCTTTGATGAATCTATCTTGGAGGAAGTGTTACTTATGAGCTGACCCTCTAGCCTCAAAACTCAGTCGTAGGCCATGTACTCAATGTCTCAGTTTAGTTCATTAATAAAGTTTCAAATTCAGTTATGTTCTTATGTTTCTGCTCAAGCATATTGAGTAATCAGTCTCAGACTCATTAGTATTTTTAGTTTATGGCAGAAGTCTTCTTTGAGCTTACTCATTCTTATATTCAGATTTCAGTACCAAACTTTGTATTCAGTTCCATGCTTAGTTTTCAGTTCAAACGTGGTATCTTTACCATTACATATTCAGTCATATGTTCATAAGTCAGTTCAGTCATGTAGTCATGCAACATATATTCATGGATTTGACTTATCAGTTAAGCATCAGATATGCATTCTCAGCTTGAGAAACTCAGTTTATCAAAACACTCAATCCTATATTCATAAATTAGCTACCCATGCATCAAATATGCATGTACAGTATGATATGCTCGATTTTCAGTCATGTTAGCCATGAAATCATGATCAGTTATTCATTCTATATATGCATCATTTTATCTTTTCTCCCCTCTCAAGAAGTCATCATTCTAGGATGAATATTTCCAAGGGGGAGAATTGTAATAGCCTAAAAAATCAAAACCACTATTAGAGCTATGTACCAAGATAATGCATAGTACATCATGTTTATTTTATAGTTTTATGATTATGTTAGATATATATTATGGCTTCAAATAACTCTCAGCTATCATATGAAACAAAACATTCCATACCGATTGAATTCTTGAGAAAGTTATTGGTATAGTCAAATTCAAATGAGTATATCTCTCATTATAATAGGAATTTTTGATCTCATTACCTTTCAAAGGATATATAATTGAATTAGCTTTCCAATGATACCAGTTTTGCCTAAATTCAATATCGGAGCAAAGAGTTATTCCTATTTTACTTCAGCATGTCAGGCTGGAAATAGTGTGACGACATTCATGGTAGCTTACCACATTTGTGATGCCCTATCACGAATGTCGTCAACCTTGGGAAGAAACAAACTCCTAAGTGATGACATTCATGGTAGCTTACCATATTTGTGATGCCCTATCATGAAGGTCATCAGCATTAGGCAGAAACCAGCTCCCAAGTGATGACATTCATGGTAGCTTCCCACATTTTTTACACCATGTGACAAATGTCGTTAGGCTTATGCAAAATCCAGCTTCTGTGTAATAACATTTTTGATGGATTACCATATTTTTGACACCTTTTCACAAATGTCGTCATATCCTCTGGAACAAGAACATTCTTTCCCAAAGGGGTTAAACCCTAGTCAAGAAAAATCAAGGGAAAGCCTAAGGATTTATTCAGGAACCATCAGAAACATTAGATCTCTTTTATGATCAAGATTTAAGGTATGCATAGTGTCCATCCACATATTTATTTCGTCTATGGAATTCAAGAATCAATCTTTGATAACTAAATCATGAATGTTTTATGGTGATATGGTTGTATTCATGTTGTTGTTTGTGGTTTGTGCTATAGAGTGGGAATTTTATGAACTTTCATGAAGATTGTGTTCATGTAGTTGGAACCCATGAATTCGAGTGGATTAAGGTGGTGTAAATTTGTGAATACACGTATTCCTTAAAGAGTGCATGCAATGTGTTTGATAAAATGATTAGTATGTAATAAACCAAGTTTGCATGACTCAATAGTATTTGAATGATAAGAGAATGTTAACCATTATAATTTGATATGAATTCCATGCTCTATGCTTCATGATTTCACATGAATTCCACGTTGTTGTTATGTGTCATGATTGTGGTATGGAATGTACATAATGATTGGGGAATGGATTCATAGTGTGTCTATATGCCTTCCATGCTATGAACAATATCATGATTTTAAATTACCACATGAGTTATTCCCAAATTATTACAATAAGAACTAAATGTTACATGTTTTCCATTCCCTTATGTTTAAATTGTTTCCACGCTATCGGTATGAACAGTATATGTTATCGGAATGCCTATGATATTAGAATATGAGATTCATGACTTGATTATAATCATTAATATTCATGTTAGATATTATGATGACCTTGTACTTCATTAAATCCCTCACTCATGTATTATGGATTTTTATTGAGGGTCATGTACTCAAGAAAGTCAAGTTGTGTCAATTTCCTTCCATCGAGTCCTGGGGGTACTTGTACTAAAAAAATATAGTTGTGTGCCTAAAGCCATGTCAAGTTATCATGATACTCTCAGTCGAGCCATGATCTATAGAATTTAGTCAGTCATGTGACTTAGGAAAACTCAAAAATCTCAACAGTCTCAGTAATTCAATAATCTCAGTAATCAGTGATCTCAGAAATCTCAGTAAAACCAGTATTCCTAGCAATTTCAATAATTCCAGTACTCTCAGTCAATCCTCAGACACAGTATGTTCCGTCAGTCAAAAGAACTAGACAAATTATGTGTTTAGTTGCTCATGCTAAGCACACAATCTGCCAACATCGCTTTGATACCAGAAAACGAATCGTGAATATTATAGCGGAATTAAGAAAAAATTTAAAGAAACCAAAGATATAAAACTTACAAGTTTTATAGAAACTTTAGAAAAACATTACAAGGGTTTACAAGAGATTGGGCAGAGAGAATATTTCTAAGTGGGAAATTTCTGAATGCCTTCTCTAGAGAATTACAATGCTTTTTATAGGCAAAAGAATACATCTTAATGTGTACAGATGGACGGCTATGATCTTGCCGACAAAAGTGAGTGCTTGCTTTAATAAAGCTGATAAGATTCCTGCCTTTTGAAAAAGCAAAAGTAATTGGCTAGCTTTTTGAAAAAGTTGTCTGGATGCTTTTATAAAAAGATGAAAGGTTCTTTGTCGTCTTATAGAGACAGCTTGGGTCCTGGATTCCAATCAGGAATAGTAAGTTGAACTCTGCAGAGATAATTCCGGTTCTTTGAACCTCTATCTCTTTGAAGGGTTAATTTCCTATTCGTAATAGGGATCTAGGTAGGCCATAGCTATTCCCTGTGGGTTTAGCATATCGCCATTATCATCGCTGCTCCCCGTGGAAGAAGATTCTGCAATGAGATGAAGTAATTCTTCAGTTTTGGTATCTGCTTCCTGGCTTTCTAGTTCGACCAAGGCTTTCTTTAATTTCTCTTTCAATGCCTTCTTACTTGTGGAAGAGCTGGAAGAAGCTGCTGTAGATTTTCCTTTGTCCGGAGTCTTAGGAGTGGTAGGCTTGGGAGTCCAACCTTTGATTTTTATCTCCTTGGATAAATATTTAATCCTGTGCTGCTCCTCTTTAGAGAAATTACAGGAAATGATATAAGATACTCGTTTTTTTTATAAAAAATTTGCACATTTGGATGTGCTCTGGCAGTGTGGAGCATCCTTCCTTAACTAAAAAATCGGGAAGAGGATTGAGAAATTGCTGGGGAAGAACATCTTTAGTTCCTCCATAGCAAATCCACCATTCGTAAAACAACCTGGGTATGGTGGCGTCTACCATTGCAGGACAATATTTTACAAACCAAGTATGTCCTGGTCGAACGAACAAGAAATTGAACCATGCCGACTTATAGTCGAACCAATTGAAAGTCTGAGGCCTGTGTGACATCGATAAAGCAATAGGGGTGTGTAGACGATCTACAAACCAATTAAAAGGGGTTAATATCCTCTTGATGGTAAACTTCGAGTAGCTAATATGATTAGGATTACGATTATCCATTGAGTGTTCTACTTCAATAGAATCTGTATCGACCAGAATAGCCTCGTAGAATCTACGAGTCTTAAGTGGATCTTCAGTATCCACAAAATTGTTGTTGTTATAAACCGGCTTGATTAGCTGGCTCAGTGGATAGCCTTCATAGGCTTTATCTAATGCAATTATAGGCATTACTTGGGTGGTAATGAACTTGAATTCTTCCTTGCTAGGAGAGGATGGAGTAGGTTTGGCTACGGTAGGATCAACTGCTTGAGCGAAGGTTTCTGGAGCCTTCATAGTATAACTCTGCTTGGTTTGAACTGAAGGAGAGCTTGCTGAGGGCCCTTTGTCCAAGGGCAAATTAGTTTTAAAATCAACCAATTTCGTGGGCATTGGTGGTGATAGTTCTGGAAACTGAACCTCTGTTAGGGTTGAATATTTGTTCTGCACTGGAGTTTGTATCTCCGTCTTGAGCGTAGGTCTCTATGGAACCGTCGTCCGTAATGGATTTGCGAATGCTGAGGGGGAATCAAATGGACTAGCCATCCTTTGTTGTTCTGGTTTAAGGCTTTTCCCCAGATTTGTTGGTCCCATGGCCCTGTAAAAATTCTCTTGTTAGAAAATCGAGAAGGGAATAATTTTCTCCTTTAATGAACTCTATTTGAAAATCAAAGCTAGATAGATAGTAGAGCTTGCCATCTAGCAAATATTTGTTTTGAAACAAGATTTTTAACATCCTTTTGTAAAATTTCTTTAGCCGATTTGCAATTGACTCTTAGAAGAAATTCCTTATTAATAAGGTCGTCTTGAAATTTAGTGATACATAGCACTATAGACAAAACTTCCTTTTTGACTGTGCTGTAATTTTTCTGGGCAGCATTCCATACTCCAGAAGTAAAACAAACTAACTGTTCGAAAGAATTGTTTTCTATCCTTTGCTTCAGGATACCCCCATATCCTATATCTGAAGCATCAGTTTCCACAATCATGAAGGCAGCAGGATTTGGGATACCTAGACAGGGAAGATTTTTCACTAAAGATTTAATCTTTATGACTGCATTGGTTTGATCAGGACTCCATGGTACTGGGTTTTTCTCAAGACGTTTATATAAGGGCTTACAGACCTGCCTAACATGTGGAATAAAATCAGCAACGTAATTGAGGCTTCCTAGGAACCTTTGGAGTTGGGTTTTATCCTTGATTACATCAGGAAATTTGGAAGAGAATTCTATTGCTAGACAAATAGGCTTGTGACTAGCTTGATGCAAATCATGTCCTATGAAACGGATGGAAGTTTGAAAAAGCTTCATTTTCTTAGCACTGATAACTAAACCATTTATTTTTACAATCTTAAAGAAAGTATTGATATGTTTAAAATGCGAATAAATGTTCTCAGAAATGATTAATACATCATCAATGTAAACTATTGACATGTAAGAATAATCATTGAAAATGTTATTCATAATATTCTGAAATTTAGAGGGAGCATTTTTAAGCCCAAATGGTAAGACATTCCATTCGTAGTGCCCAAAAGGGACGTTGAAGGCAGTCTTATATTTATCCTTTTCAGCAATTTGGATTTGCCAAAAACCTGACTTCATATCGAACTTGCTGTAAAAATTGGCTTTATAGGATCTTTTGAGGAGATCCCTTTTATTAGGGATCGGGTGCCGTATCCATTTAAGGACTGCATTTAAGGGCTTCTAATTTATAACAAGCCGAGGAGTTCCTCATTCCTTTTCTGCACTATTGTTAACATAAAATGCAGAGCAGCTCCATGGAGAATTGGAGGGTCTAATAATCCCTTTGTCAAGTAAATGATTGATTTCCGTTTTGCCGATCTCCATCATTTCTTGATTCATTTGAATGGGTCTGGCTTTTGTGGGAATATGTTGTTCCTCAAAGCCAGGAACATAAGGAAGCTCAACTAAATGCTATTTGCGTTCCCAAAATGCGTCCCCGAAGGGAAGTGATGAACATGATAATGACAAAGGGAAAATCAGAGGAGTTGACTTCTCTGGTCCTGTCCCGAAAGTCTATTATCAAAATACTAGGGTCAATGAACCCGAAAACCTCTATGAGCCAGGAAGTTCTACGGCCTCTGATGTGGCTCCTCCTCAAAAGATTAGGACTGACCCGAGCCTCCTTGTTATCACGTCGGATAATGAGGAATACTTTCCTGATCTTAAAGCTCTAAAGGTCCGATGGAACCATCCAAAGGACACTCTTAAACGGAGATGGTACGACAGTACCTACTCCAAAGAACAACAAAAGGAGTTTGGTCGGCTATGGATAGCTGACATGAAAAGACTCCGATGCGATATGGAATTCTTCTTCTGGTTCGAAAAGACCGGAAAGATAGAAAACCAATCTGACTCCCTCAATGTTATTGTTACCAAATGGTACACCCAAAGAAACACGGTTGTTGAATCCGTGACTCCTCCTCTTGAAGGCATCAAAATTCCTTATTCCAATGAAATCCTTAAAGCCTCTCCTTTTAAGGCAAAACATGATAGGCCTGTCGCGGCCCCCCTCAATAGAGATCTTGATAGAATAGTTGAGCAAAACAATTATACTAATCAAGTTCTCCACACCATATCTCAACAGATAGGAGAATCCAAGAATTCTACTCTTCCACCTCCCATACCGGTTAAGAGCACTCCTAGCTCTCAACCTCTTTCAAATCCCATCTTCAAGATGCCTGAATTCCAAAAGGACAAGTTTCCTGACCTCAATGAGGATTTCAAACTCTCCGAAGAAATTTTAGAAAAAATCAATTCCAAACTTTCGAAGTTTAAAGTCGCTCAACAAGGAGAATCCAGCTCCAAAAAGAATTCTCTTTCCAAGCTTACCAATGAGCATTTTTCTACCAAGAAAAACTATTACAAAAAACCTTCTCGCCCGAATGTCCAGTTCGAAGAAAATCCTTACCTCTCTACATGTAATCATGATGGGAGAGGCATTACAGAATGGAATATTGACGGTCTGGCCGAACACCAGATTTACAATAAACTCCATGAGGTGGTTGTAGCTATCACGGCCTATAAGATCAAAGGCTCCTCTGACAAAGGAGCTGCCACCATGATTGTCTCAGGCTTTACTGGTATGATAAAGCATTGGTGGGACAACTATGTCACTGATGAGGTTAAGAATCTCATCTACGATCCTACTACCACTGAGCAAGCAGTCAGAACTGTTGATGGCAAAGAAACCATCGTAGAGGTAGCACAAGAAGATGCTTGCGCCACCCTCCTTTATCATATAGCTTGGCATTTCGTAGGAGAACCTAAGCACTTCCAAGATAGAAGCCTAGAGATTCTTAATAGCCTGCGCTGTAAAAACCTAGCAGACTTCAGGTGGTACAAAGATATCTTCCTAGTTAAGTTCATGATCAGACCCGACTACAATAATGACTTCTGGAAAGAAAGATTTATCAGCGGTCTTCCTACTCTGTTCGTCGATAAGGTTCGAACAAAAATTAAGGATAGGTTTGAGGGAAAGATCCCTTATAGTATCCTTACCTACGGAGACCTTATAAGTTTCATTACCACAGTAGGGATAGATCTCTGCACTGACCTTAAGCTTAAGCAACAGCTTAAGCAAAATGGTTCTTCCAAATTCGGTTTAGGAACTTTCTGTGATGATTATGGATTCACGGATCTCTCCTCTAGAAAGAAGCACAAGAAAAAATCCTTTAAATCCACTAAAAGGACTTATCCTCGGAAGAAGACTCCCAAGAAAGAGTCTTACAAACCCAGTCCAAAGACTAAACGGAGGTCTTCCAAAGACACTTGCTGGACTTGTGGCAAAACTGGCCACAGGGCGAAAGATTATAAATCTGGCAAGAAAAAGAAGATCAACCAGCTTCATCATTCTAATGAAGTCAAAGAGAAATTATTCTCTATCATGGAAGACACTTCAGAAGATTCTGATTCATATTCATCTTCAGATGAGGAAAATAGCGACGAAGACTTTATCAACGCCTCTTATGAATCTGACCATTCCCAATCTGGGCAAGAGTGCGAGTGCACTGGCACTTTCTTTACTTGCTCTAATAAAACTATCAATGTCATTACAGACAAACCCAAGGAAATTTTGTTTAACATAATCGAGCATATTTCTGACGACGAGCTACGAAGTAAATATCTTCAAGAGCTCAAACGGCTAATGCTTCCTCAGGAAGAAGGCACCTCTAAAACTAAACCTATCATTCAGCCATTTAGCATGAAGAAGGTTATGGCTACGTTTAATACTTCTTCTGAACCTTCCATCATAGATCTCAAAGGTGAAATCTCCACTTTTAAAGGAGAAATCAAAAACCTTAAAATCCGACTTGATCAAGTAGAACTCAATATTCTGACAGAACAGGTCTTACGATCAGCTTCACCAAAAGCATCTCCACACGAGTCACCTCGTAAACTTCCGATCATTCCAACTGATCCTCCCCAATTCATTCCTTTCCCCGGTGAAGATGTTCCCTCTACATCAGGCAAAGCCATAACAGCAATTAAAGCCTACAGTGAGCATATTGTCGTAAAAATCGTGATCGACAAAGACTTTGTTATAAACAGAGTCGCTCTCTTTGACACAGGTGCCGACAGTAATTGTATTGTAAAAGGCCTTATTCCCACTAGGTACCTCCAAAAGAGTACCTCCCGATTATATTCTGCCACTGGCAAAAAAATGAAGATTAACTATCAGCTTCCTAAAGCTCATGTCTGCAATAACGGCGTTTGCCTTATTAATGACTTTG
The DNA here is from genome assembly GCA_030864225.1 of Capsicum baccatum var. pendulum. Taxonomy (NCBI): domain Eukaryota; kingdom Viridiplantae; phylum Streptophyta; class Magnoliopsida; order Solanales; family Solanaceae; genus Capsicum; species Capsicum baccatum. Next base: position 167,815,489 of record CM061557.1, on the reverse strand, counting down.
TTATTACTGAAGATATCAATGAAGATATCATCCTTGGTATACCTTTCCTTAATCAAATTCGCCCTTACTGGAGTGATTACGACGGTATTCGCACTTCTCTCTTGGGAACGGAGCTATTCTTTCCCCTCCTCTGTCCTCTTTCTAAGGAAGACGGACAACGCCTTAAGGAAGAAATGGTGTTTAAAATTAATCGCCTTTCCTCCCATCTTTGTTTTTTAAAGAAAGAAGTTCAGCTCAAATATATTGAGCACACTTTAAAACCCCCGGAGATGATCACTAAAATATACTTTCTCCAAAAAAAGTTCGAAAATGAGATTTGCTCCGAATTGCCCAACGCATTTTGGGAACGCAAAAAGCATTTAGTTGATCTTCCTTATGTTCCAGGCTCTGAGGAACAACATATTCCCACAAAAGCCAGACCCATTTAAATGAATCAAGAAATGATGGAGATCTGCAAAACGGAAATCAATCATTTACTTGACAAAGGGATTATTAGACCCTCCAATTCTCTATGGAGTTGCTCTGCATTTTATGTTAACAATAGTGCAGAAAAGGAACGAGGAACTCCTCGGCTTGTTATAAATTACAAGCCCTTAAATGCAGTCCTTAAATGGATCCGGCACCCGATCCATAATAAAAGGGATCTCCTTAAAAGAACCTATAAAGCCAATCTTTACAGCAAGTTCGATATGAAGTCAGGTTTCTGGCAAATCCAAATTGTTGAAAAGGATAAATATAAGACTCCCTTCAACGTCCCTTTTAGGCACTACAAATGGAATGTCTTACCATTTGGGCTTAAAAATGCTCCCTCTGAATTTCAGAATATTATGAATAACATTTTCAATGATTATTCTTACATGTCAATAGTTTACATTGATGATGTATTAATCTTTTCTGAGAACATTGATTCGCATTTTAAACATCTCAATACTTTCTTTAAGATTGTAAAAATAAATGGTTTAGTTATCAGTGCTAAGAAAATGAAGCTTTTTCAAACTTCCATCCGTTTCTTAGGACATGATTTGCATCAAGGTAGTCACAAGCCTATTTGTCAAGCAATAGAATTCTCTTCCAAATTTCCTGAGGTAATCACGGATAAAACTCAACTCCAAAGGTTCCTAGAAAGCCTCAATTACATTGCTGATTTTATTCCCCATGTTAGGCAGGTCTGTGAGCCCCTATATAAACGTCTTAAGAAAAACCCAGTACCATGGAGTCCTGATCAAACCAATGCAGTCATAAAGATTAAATATTTAGTGAAAAATCTTCCCTGTCTAGGTATCCCAAATCCTGATGCCTTCATGATTGTGGAAACTGATGCTTCAGATATAGGACATGGGGGTATCCTGAAGCAAAGGATAGAAAACAATTCTTCCAAACAGTTAGTTCGTTTTACTTCTGGAGTATGGAATGCTGCCCAGAAAAATTACAGCACAGTAAAAAAGGAAGTTTTGTCTATAGTGCTATGTATCACTAAATTTCAAGACGACCTTATTAATAAGGAATTTCTTCTAAGAGTCGATTGCAAATCAGCTAAAGAAATTTTACAAAAGGATGTTAAAAATCTTGTTTCAAAACAAATATTTGCTAGATGGAAAGCTCTACTATCTAGCTTTGATTTTCAAATAGAGTTCATTAAAGGAGAAAATAATTCCCTTCCCGATTTTCTAACAAGAGAATTTTTACAGGGCCATGAGACCAACAAATCTGGGGAAAAGCCCCAAACCAGAACAACAAAGGATGGCTAGACCATTCGATTCCCCCTCAGCATCCGCAAATCCATTGTGGCCGACGGTTACACAGATACCTACGCTCAAGACGGAGATACAAACTCCAGTGCAGAACAAATATTCAACCCTAACAGAGGTTCAGTTTCCAAAACTATCACAACCAATGCACATGAAATTGGTAGATTTAAAAACTAATTTGCCCTTGGACAAAGGGCCCTCAGCAAGCTCTCCTTCAGTTCAAACCAAGCAGAGTTATACTATGAAGGCTCCAGAAACCTCCGTCAAGCAGTTGATCCTACCGTAGCCAAACCTACTCCATCCTCTCCTAGCAAGGAAGAATTCAAGTTCATTACCACCCAAGTAATGCCTATAATTACATTAGATAAAGCCTATGAAGGCTATCCACTGAGCCAACTAATCAAGCCGGTTTATAACAACAACAATTTTGTGGATACTGAAGATCCACTTAAGACTCACAGATTCTATGAGGCTATTCTGGTCGATACAGATTCTATTGAAGTAGAACACTCAATGGATAATCGTAATCCTGATCATATTAGCTACTTGAAGTTTACCATCAAGAAGATATTAACCCCTTTTAATTGGTTTGTAGAACATCTACACACCCCTATTGCTTTATCGATGCCACACAGGCCTCAAACTTTCAATTGGTTCGACTACAAGTCGGCATGGTTCAATTTCTTGTTCGTTCGACCAGGACATACTTGGTTTGTAAAATATTGTCCTGCAATGGTAGACGCCACCATACCCAGGTGATTTTACGAATGGTTGATTTACTATGGAGGAACTAAAGATGTTCTTCCCCAGCAATTTCTCAATCGTCTTCCTGATTTTTTAGTTAAGGAAGGATGCTCCACACTGCCAGAGCACATCCAAATGTGCAAATTTTTTATAAAAAAATGAGTATCTTATATCATTTCTTGGAATTTCTCTAAAGAGGAGCAGCACAGGATTAAATATTTATCCAAGGAGATAAAAATCAAAGGTTGGACTCCCAAGCCTACCACTCCTAAGACTCCGGACAAAGGAAAATCTACAGCAGCCTCTTCCAGCTCTTCCACAAGCAAGAAGGCATTGAAAGAGAAATTAAAGAAAGCCTTGGCCGACCTAGAAAGCCAGGAAGCAGATACCAAAACTAAAGAATTACTTCAGCTCATTGCAGAAGCTTCTTCCACGGGGAGCAGCGATGATAATGGCGATATGCTAAACCCACAGGGAATAGCTATGGCGTAGCTAGATCCCAATTACGAATAGGAAATTAACCCTTCAAAGAGATAGAGGTTCAAAGAACCGGAATTATCTCTGCAAAAGGCAACATACTATTCCTGATTGGAATCCAGGACCCAGGCTGTCTCTATAAGACGACAAACATCCTTTCATCTTTTTCTAAAAGCATCCAGACAGCTTTTTCAAAAAGCTAGCCAATTACTTTTGCTTTTTCAAAAGGCAAGAATCTTATCAGCTTTATTAAAGCAAGCACTCACTTTCGTCGGCAAAATCATAGCCGTCCATCTGTACACATTAAGATGTATTCTTTTGCCTATAAAAGGCATTGTAATTCTCTTGAGAAGGCATTCAGAAATTTCCCACTTAGAAATATTCTCTCTGCCCAATCTCTTGTAAACCCTTGTAATGTTTTTCTAAAGTTTCTATAAAACTTGTAAGTTTTATATCTCTGCTTTCTTTAAATTTTTTCTTAATTCTGCTAGAATATTCACGATCCGTTTTCTGGTATCAAAGCCATGTTGGCAGATTGTGTGCTTAGCATGAGCAGCTAAACACATAATCTGTCTAGTTCTTTTGACTGACAGAATGTACTGTGTTTGATGACTGATTGAGAGTACTGGAATTATTGAAAGTGCTAGGAATACTGCTTTTACTGAGATTTCAGAGATCACTGAGTACTGAGATTACTGAATTACTGACACTGTTGAGATTTTTGAGTTTTCCTAAGTCACATGACTGACTAAATTCTATAGATCATGGCTCGACTGAGAGTATCATGATAACTTGACATGGCTTTAGGCACACAACTACATTTTTTGAGTACAAGTACCCCAAGACTCGATGGAAGGAAATTGACACAACTTGACTTTCTTGAGTACATGACCCTCAATAAAAATCCATAATACATGAGTGAGGGATTTCATGAAGTACATGGTCATAATAATATCTAACATGAATATTAATGATTATAATCAAGTCATGAATCTCATATTCTAATATCATAGGCATTCCGACAACATATACTGTTCATACCGATAGTGTGGAAACAATTTAAACATAAGGGAATGGAAAACATGTAACATTTAGTTCTTATTGTAATAATTTGGGAATAACTCATGTGGTACTTTAAAATCATGATCTTGTTCATAGCATAGAAGGCATATAGAAACACTATGAATCCATTCCCCAATCATTATGTACATTCCATACCACAACCATGACACATAACAACAACGTGGAATTCATGTGAAATCATGAAGCATAGAGCATGGAATTCATATCAAATTATAATGGTTAACATTCTCTTATCATTCAAATACTATTGAGTCATGCAAACTTGGTTTATTACATACTAATCATTTTATCAAACACATTGCATGCACTCTTTAAGGAATACGTGTATTCACAAATTTACACCACCTTAATCCACCCGAATTCATGGGTTCCAACTACATGAACACAATCTTCATGAAAGTTCATAAAATTCCCACTCTATAGCACAAACCACAAACAACAACATGAATACAACCATATCACCATAAAACATTCATGATTTAGTTATAAAAGATTGATTCTTGTATTCCATGGACGAAATAAATCTGTGGATAGACACTATGCATACCTTAAATCTTGATCTTAAAAGAGATCTAATGTTTCTGATGGTTCCTGAAGAAATCCTTAGGCTTTCCCTTGATTTTTCTTGACTAGGGTTTAACCCCTTTGGGAAAGAATGTTCTTGTTCCTGAGGATATGACGACGTTTGTGAAAAAGGTGTCAAAAATATGGTAATCCATCAAAAAAGTTAATACACAGAAACTGGATTTTGCATAAGCCTAACGACATTTGTCACATGGTGTCAAAAATGTGGGAAGCTACCACGAATGTCATTACTTGGGAGCTGGTTTCTTCCTAATGCTGACGACCTTCATGATAGGGCATCACAAATATGGTAAGCCACCACGAATGTCATCACTTAGGTGTTGGTTTCTGCCTAAGGTTGACGACATTCATGATAGGGCATCACAAATGTGGTAAGCTACCACGAATGTTGTCACACTATTTCCAGCCTGACATGCTGAAGTAGAATAGGAATAACTCTTTGCTCCGATACCAGTTTTGCCTAAATTCAATATCAGAGCAAAGAGTTATTCCTATTTTACTTCAGCATGTCAGGCTGGAAATAGTGTGATGACATTCGTGGTAGCTTACCACATTTGTGATGCCCTATCACGAATGTCGTCAACCTTAGGCAGAAACCAACTCCTAAGTGATGACATTCGTGGTATCTTACAGTATTTGTGATGCCCTATCATGAAGGTCCTCAGCATTAGGCAGAAACCAGCTCCCAAGTGATCACATTCGTGGTAGCTTCCCACATTTTTGACACCATGTGACAAATGTCGTTAGGCTTATCCAAAATCCAGCTTCTGTGTAATAACATTTTTGATGGATTACCATATTTTTGACACCTTTTCACAAATGTCGTCATATACTCAGGAACAAGAACGTTCTTTCCCAAAGGGGTTAAACCCTAGTCAAGAAAAATCAAGGGAAAGCCTAAGGATTTCTTCAGGAACCATCAGAAACATTAGATCTCTTTTAAGATCAAGATTTAAGGTATGCATAGTGTCCATCCACGGATTTATTTCATCCATGGAATTCAAGAACCAATCTTTGATAAATAAATCATGAATGTTTTATGGTGATATGGTTGTATTCATGTTGTTGTTTGTGGTTTGTGCTATAGAGTGGGAATTTTATGAACTTTCATGAAGATTGTGTTCATGTAGTTGGAACCCATGAATTCGGGTGGATTAAGGTGGTATAAATTTGTGAATACACCTATTCCTTAAAGTGTGCATGCAATGTGTTTGATAAAATGATTAGTATGTAATAAACCAAGTTTGCATGACTCAATAGTAGTTGAATGATAAGAGAATTTTAACCATTATAATTTGATATGAATTCCATGCTCTATGCTTCATGATTTCACATGAATTCCACGTTGTTGTTAAGTGTCATGGTTGTGGTATGGAATGTACATAATGATTGGGGAATGGATTCATAGTGTGTCTATATGCCTTCCATGCTATGAACAAGATCATGATTTTAAAGTACCACATGAGTTATTCCCAAATTATTACAAGAAGAACTAAATGTTACATGTTTTCCATTCCCTTATGTTTAAATTGTTTCCACGCTATCGGTATGAACAGTATATGTTGTCGGAATGCCTATGATATTAGAATATGAGATTCATGACTTGATTATAATCATTAATATTCATGTTAGATATTATGATGACCATGTACTTCATGAAATCCCTCACTCATGTATTATGGATTTTTATTGAGGGTCATGTACTCAAGAAAGTCAAGTTGTGTCAATTTCCTTCCATCGAGTCCTGGGGGTACTTGTACTCAAAAAAGGTAGCTGTGTGCCTAAAGCCATGTCATGTTATCATGATACTCTCAGTCGAGCCATGATCTATTGAATTTAGTTAGTCATGTGACTTAGAAAAACTCAAAAAACTCAATAGTCTCAGTAATTCAGTAATCTCAGTACTCAGTGATCTCAGAAATCTCAGTAAAAGTAGTATTCCTAGCAATTTCAATAATTCCAGTACTCTCAGTCAGTCCTCAGACACAGTACGTTCCGTCAGTCAAAAGAACTAGACAGATTATGTGTTTAGCTGCTCATGCTAAGCACACAATCTGCTAACATGGTTTTGATACCAGAAAACAGATTGTGAATATTATAGCGGAATTAAGAAAAAAGTTAAAGAAAGCAGAGATATAAAACTTACAAGTTATATAGAAAGTTTAGAAAAACATTACAAGGGTTTACAAGAGGTTGGGCAGAGAGCATATTTCTAAGTGGGAAATTTCTGAATGCCTTCTCTAGAGAATTACAATGCCTTTTATAGGCAAAAGAATACATCTTAATGTGTACAGATGGACGGCTATGATCTTGCCGACGAAAGTGAGTACTTGCTTTAATAAAGCTGATAAGATTCCTGCCTTTTGAAAAAGCAAAAGTAATTGGCTAGCTTTTTGAAATAGCTGTCTGGATGCTTTTATAAAAAGATGAAAGGATCTTTGTCGTCTTATAGAGACAGCCTGGGTCCTGGATTCCAATCAGGAATAGAAAGTTTCCCTTTGCAGAGATAATTCCAGTTCTTTGAACCTGTATCTCTTTGAAGGGTTAATTTCCTATTAGTAATATGGATCTAGCTAGGCCATAGCTATTCCCTGTGGGTTTAGCATATCGCCATTATCATCGCTGCTCCCCGTGGAAGAAGCTTCTGCAATGAGCTGAAGTAATTCTTCAGTTTTGGTATCTGCTTCATGGCTTTCTAGGTCGGCCAAGGCTTTCTTTAATTTCTCTTTCAATGCCTTCTTGCTTGTGGAAGAGCTGTAAGAGGCTGTTGTAGATTTTCCTTTGTCCGGAGTCTTAGGAGCGGTAGGCTTGGGAGTCCAACCTTTGATTTTTATCTCCTTGGATAAATATTTAATCTGTGCTGCTCCTCTTTAGAGAAATTCCAGGAAATGATATAAGATACTCGTTTTTTTATAAAAAATTTGCACATTTGGATGTGCTCTGGCAGTGTGGAGCATCCTTCCTTAACTAAAAAACCAGGAAGACGATTGAGAAATTGCTAGGGAAGAACACCTTTACTTCCTCCATAGCAAATCCACCATTCGTAAAACCACCTGGGTATGGTGGCGTCTACCATTGCAGGACAATATTTTACAAACCAAGTATGTCTTGGTCGAACGAACAAGAAATTGAACCATGCCGACTTGTAGTCGAACCAATTGAAAGTCTGAGGCTTGTGTGGCATCGATAAACCAATAGGGGTGTGTAGATGATCTACAAACCAATTAAAAAGGGTTAATATCCTCTTGATGGTAAACTTCGAGTAGTTAATATGATCAGGATTACGATTATCCATTGAGTGTTCTACTTCAATAGAATCTGTCTCGACCAGAATAGCCTCGTAGAATCTGCGAGTCTTAAGTGGATCTTCAGTATCCACAAAATTGTTGTTGTTATAAACCGGCTTGATTAGCTGGCTCAGTGGATAGCCTTCATTGGCTTTATCTAATGCAATTATAGGCATTACTTGGGTGGTAATGAACTTGAATTCTTCCTTGCTAGGAGAGGATGGAGTAGGTTTGGCTACGGTAGGATCAACTGCTTGAGCGAAGGATTCTAGAGCCTTCATAGTATAACTCTGCTTGGTTTGAACTGAAGGAGAGCTTGCTGAGGGCCCTTTCTCCAAGGGCAAATTAGTTTTAAATCTACCAATTTCGTGGGCATTGGTGGTGATAGTTTTGGAAACTGAACCTCCGTTAGGGTTGAATATTTGTTCTGCACTGGAGTTTGTATCTCCGTCTTGAGCATAGGTCTCTGTGGAACCGTCGGCCGTAATGGATTTGCGGATGCTGAGGGGGAATCGAATGGTTTAGCCATCCTTTGTTGTTCTGGTTTAGGGCTTTTCCCCAGATTTGTTGGTCTCATGGCCCTGTAAAAATTCTCTTGTTAGAAAATCGGGAAGGGAATTATTTTCTCCTTTAATGAACTCTATTTGAAAATCAAAGCTAGATAGTAGAGTTTGCCATCTAGCAAATATTTGTTTTGAAACAAGATTTTTAACATCCTTTTGTAAAATTTCTTTAGACGATTTGCAATCGACTCTTAGAAGAAATTCCTTATTAATAAGGTCATCTTGAAATTTAGTGATACATAGCACTATAGACAAAACTTCCTTTTTAACTGTGCTGTAATTTTTCTGGGCAGCATTCCATACTCCAGAAGTAAAATAAACTAACTGTTCGGAAGAATTGTTTTCTATCCTTTGCTTTAGGATACCCCCATATCCTATATCTGAAGCATCAGTTTCCACAATCATGAAGGCATCAGGATTTGGGATACCTAGACAGGGAAGATTTTTCACTAAAGATTTAATCTTTATGACTGCATTGGTTTGATCAGGACTCCATGGTACTGGGTTTTTCTTAAGACGTTTATATAGGGTCTCACAGACCTGCCTAACATGAGGAACAAAATCAGCAACGTAATTGAGGCTTCCTAGGAACCTTTGGAGTTGGGTTTTATCTGTGATTACATCAGGAAATTTGGAAGAGAATTCTATTGCTCGACAAATAGGCTTGTGACTACCTTGATGCAAATCATGTCCTAAGAAACGGATGGAAGTTTGAAAAAGCTTCATTTTCTTAGCAATGATAACTAAACCATTTATTTTAACAATCTTAAAGAAAGTATTGAGATATTTAAAATGCGAATCAATGTTCTCAGAAAAGATTAATACATCATCAATGTAAACTATTGACATGTAAGAATAATCATTGAAAATGTTATTCATAATATTCTGAAATTCAGAGGGAGCATTTTTAAGCCCAAATGGTAAGACATTCCATTTGTAGTGCCCAAAAGGGACGTTGAAGGCAGTCTTATATTTATCCTTTTCAGAAATTTAGATTTTCCAGAAACCTGACTTCATATCGAACTTGCTGTAAAGATTGGCTTTATAGGTTCTTTTAAGGAGATCCCTTTTATTACGGATCGGGTGCCGGATCCATTTAAGGACTGCATTTAAGGGCTTGTAATTTATAACAAGCCGAGGAGTTCCTCGTTCCTTCTCTGCACTATTGTTAACATAAAATGCAGAGCAACTCCATGGAGAATTGGAGGGTCTAATAATCCCTTTGTCAAGTAAATGATTGATTTCCGTTTTGCAGATCTCCATCATTTCTTGATTCATTTGAACGGGACTGGCTTTTGTGGGAATATGTTGTTCCTCAAAGCCAAGAACATATGGAAGCTCAACTAAATGCTTTTTGCGTTCCCAAAATGCGTTGGGCAATTCGGAGCAAATCTCATTTTCGAACTGCTTTGGAGAAGGGATATTTTAGTGATCATCTCTGGGGTTTTTAAAGTGTGATCAATATGTTTGAGCTGAACTTCTTGTTTTAATAAACAAAGATGGGAGGAAAGGTGATTAATTTTAAACACCGTTTCTTCCATAATGCGTTGTCCGTCTTCCTTAGAAAGATGACGGAGAAGGGGAAAGAATAGCTCCGTTCCCAAGAGGGTAGTGCGAATACCATTGTAATCACTCCAGTAAGGGCGAATTTTATTACCGAAAGGTATACCAAGGATGATATCTTCAGTGATATCTTCAGTAATAACAAAGTCATTAATAAGGCAAACGCCGTTATTGCAGACATGAGCTTTAGGAAGCTGATAGTTAATCTTTATTTTTTTGCCAGTGGCAGAATATAATCGGGAGGTACCTAGTGGGAATAAGGCCTTTGACAATACAATTACTGTCGGCACCAGTGTCAAAGAGAGCGACTCTGTTTATAACAAAGTCTTTGTCGATCACGATTTTTACGACAATATGCTCACTGTAGGCTTTAATAGCTGTTATGGCTTTGCCTGATGTAGAGGGAACATCTTCACCGAGGAAAGGAATGAATTGGGGTGGATCAGTTGGAAAGATCGGAAGTTTACGAGGTGACTCGGGTGAAGATACTTTTGGTGAAGCTGATCGTAAGACCTGTTCTGTCAGAACATTGAGTTCTACTTGATCAAGTCGGATTTTAAGGTTTTTGATTTCTCCTTTCAAAGTGGAGATTTCACCTTTGAGATCTATGATGGAAGGTTCAGAAGAAGTATTAAACTCAGCCATAACCTTCTTCATTCTAAATGGCTGAATGATAGGTTTAGGTTTAGAGGTGCGTTCTTCCTGAGGAAGGATTAGCCGTTTGAGCTCTTGAAGATATTTACTTCGTAGCTCGTCCTCAGAAATATGCTCGATTATGTCAAACAGAATTTCCTTGGGTTTGTCTGTAATGACATTGATAGTATTAGAGCAAGTACAAAAAGTGCCAGTGCACTCGCACTCTTTCCCAGATTGGGAATGGTCAGATTCATAATCGGCGTTGATAAAGTCTTCGTCGCTATATTCCTCATCTGAAGATGAATAAGAATCAGAATCTTCTGAAGAGTTTTCCATGATAGAGAATAATTTCTCTTTGACTTCATTAGAAAGATCAAGCTGGTTGATCTTCTTTTTCTTGCCAGATTTACAATCTTTCGCCCTGTGGCCAGTTTTGCCACAAGTCCAGCAAGTGTCTTTGGAAGACCTCCGTTTAGTCATTCGACTGGGTTTGTAAGACTCTTTCTTGGGAGTCTTCTTCCGAGGATAAGTCCCTTTAGTGGATTTAAAGGATTTTTTCCTGTGCTTCTTTCTAGAGGAGATATCCGTGAATCCATAATCATCATAGAAAGTTCCTAAACCGAATTTGGAAGCACCATTTTGCTTAAGCTTAAGGTCAGTGCAGAGATCTATCCCTACTGTGGTAATGAAACTTATAAGGTCTCCGTAGGTAAGGATACTATAAGGGATCTTTCCCTCAAACCTATCCTTAATTTTTGTTCGAACCTTATCGGCTAACAGAGTAGGAAGACCGCTGATAAATCTTTCTTTCCAGAACTCATTATTGCAGTCGGGTCTGATCATGACCTTAACTAGGAAGGCATCTTTGTACCACCTGATGTCTGCTAGGTATTTATAGCGCAGGTTATTAAGAATCTCTAGGCTTCTATCTTGGAAGAGCTTAGGTTCTCCTACGAAATGCCGAGCTATATGATAAAGGAGGGTGGCACAAGCATCTTCTTGTGCTACCTCTACGATGGTTTCTTGTCCATCAACAGTTCTGACTTCTTGCTCAGTGGTAGTAGCATCGTAGATGAGATTCTTAACCTCATCAGTGACATAGTTATCCCACCAATACTTTATCATACCAGTAAAGCCTGAGACAATCATGGTGGCAGCTCCTTTGTCAGAGGAGCCTTTGATCTTATAGGCCGTGATAGCCACAGCCATCTCATGGAGTTTATTGTAAATCTGGTGTTCGGCCAGACCATCAATATTCCATTCTGTAATGCCTCTCCCATCATGATTACATGTAGAGAGGTAAGGATTTTCTTCGAATTGGACATCCGGGGGAGAAGGTTTTTTGTAATAGTTTTTCTTGGTAAAAAAACGCTTATTGGTAAGCTTGGAAAGAGAATTCTTTTTTGAGCTGGATTCTCCTTGTTGAGCGACTTTAAACTTCGAAAGTTTGGAATTGATTTTTTCTAAAATTTCTTCGGAGAGTTTGAAATCCTCATTGAGGTCAGGAAACTTATCCTTTTGGAATTCAGGCATCTTGAAGATGGGATTTGAAAGAGGTTGAGAGCTAGGAGTGCTCTTAACCGGTATGGGAGGTAGAAGAGTAGAATTCTTGGATTCTCATATCTGTTGAGATATGGTGTGGAGAACTTGATTAGTATAATTGATTTGCTCAACTATTCTATCAAGATCTCTATTGAGGGGGGCCGCGACAGGCCTATCATGTTTTGCCTTAAAAGGAGAGGGTTTAAGGATTTCATTGGAATAAGGAATTTTGATTCCTTAAAGAGGAGGAGTCACGGATTCAACAACCGTGTTTCTTTGGGTGTACCATTTGGTAACAATAAATTTGAGGGAGTCAGATTGGTTTTCTATCTTTCCGGTCTTTTCGAACAAGAAGAAGAATTCCATATCGCATCGGAGTCTTTTCATGTCAGCTATCCATAGCCGACCAAACTCCTTTTGTTGTTCTTTGGAGTAGGTACTGCCGTACCATCTCCGTTTAAGAGTGTCCTTTGGATGGTTCCATCGGACCTTTAGAGCTTCAAGATCAGGAAAGTATTCCTCATTATCCGACGTGATAACAAGGAGGCTCGGGTCAGTCCTAATTTTTTGAGGAGGAGCCATGTCAGAGGCCGTAGGACTTCCTGGTTCATAGAGGTTTTCGGGTTCATTGACCCTAGTATTTTGATAATAGACTTTCGGTACAAGACCAGAGAAATCAACTCCTCTGATTTTCCCGTTGTCATTATCATGTTCATCACTTCCCTCTAGGGGTTTGGAAGTAGAGGCACGAGTGGAGACAGATCGGCGGAATGAAGAGTGCCGAGATGACTCCATCCCAAGGAATTTCAGATCAATAGATTCGTCGGGATGTTGGACAACCCGTTCGATCTGAGATTTTTTGGGGTAAATCCGTGTGGGTTGGGTGATAGCCTCAAAGTGCCAGTCATTGTTATGAAGAATTTCGTCCCAAACAAGAGCCTTAGGAAAAAAGACTGTGCTACGATCTTTGTTTGCTTCCATTAGGGTGGTAACCCCTTTAGGGCTCATGAATCTACCCTTAGGTGCTACAGTAGTACCCATGAGGCGATAATATACGCGGTATATAATCGCTATTTCTCTGGTGTTCTCCTTACTATTCATGTTTTTTGTTTTAATATTCAAAGTTAAAACATTCATGATATTAGGATCATTTATATCCACAGAGAAATCGGGGTAGCAGTTAAAGTATACCGGGCCATTGGCGAGGTTACTTTGGATTACCCCTAAGAGTGAGTTGTCAAAATTTAGTAAACGAGCATCTCGTAGGATAGCACAGACAGGGATATCTAAGCCTTGTCGGAAAAGAGGTTTTATGGCAACTTGAACAAGTCCAATATGCAGATAATTAAACTGATTTTTAAATCTGTTTATATCTAGTTCGTTGGACAGTTGAATAATTTCTAAAGAATTATTAATAGCAACAGTAGACTCAGAGGTCTTGATATTATGTTTTTTCAAAAAACTAAACTTTCCGATTTGATAAATCGTGTTAAAAGATTCTTCTGGAATACTCCAGTTTTGAAGATCATTTTCAATAGTGGCAATCGGGGTTGCCTGAGAAGAAAGATTAACAGTGTTTTTTATATGATTGTTCATCATTCTAAACATGTTGTCTAGAGACTAACAAAGCAAACATATATGTTCACATAAGCAAGCATATCATAATAATCATGCATGAATAAGCTTAAACCTATTTATATTTATGTATCAATGGCTTATGGAGATCTAACAAGTTTTAATGGCTTTATACAGGGTCTTACTAGTGTTCTATTATTTACGGGACCACCAACAAGGTCTTAACGCTTACCTCAGCTCACGACCATACTTTCAGGCTGACCAACGTCTAAACCGGAAATTAATCGGTTCCTTTAAACACTCAGAAAAGACACTGTTACCCCATACTTGGATTAAAACCCCATTATAAGACAAGATATATAAACATAATTATACTTTAAGGAAATTCATACGAGATTAAAATAATATGTTCTTATAAGAACATAGTTTAGCCCATGCTCTAGACAGATTATGTGTTTAGCTGCTCATGCTAAGCACACAATCTGCCTACATGGCTCTGATCAGATAAGTTTATACTATATCATGTATATACTCATGACTCATGCTACGCCTTTAATGATCAGATAAGTTTATACTATATCATGTATATACTCTGTTTAGACCTTTTTGGAAAATCTATGTTATCGATATTCTATTTCTTAGGGATTAGTCATGTGTCAAGTTCAGTCAATATCCATTGATGTTTGAGGTTCTCCTAATTTAACCCTTCAGCGAGACCTTTTTATGAGAATAGTGTAGTGTTGAGAAGTTGCTTAGAAGGGAGAGAGTTAATGTTTCATGTAAGAGTAGATTATTGCATACATGTTTTATATGAGGGTGTAGATACGAAGATAGGATTGAATATCTTGTTAGTATGCAAGCAAAGAGATAGCTAGAGGTAGTACTTAGAAATTGGGAAAATTCAGAGTGTGAATGTATATTCAGATCCTTAACTTATGTCAACCTTTATTGTGCAACTATCACAACTCAGTTTCGATCTCAATTACAGTTCAGTACTTAGTAATCAGTGTTTAGTGTTAGAATTAAGCACTGCAGTATTAGTTTAAACCTCAGTTTCAATATTCAATTATCAAGACAGTGCATTTAGATCCATTATGGATCCCCGTTACAATCTTAAGTTATAGTACCATCTTTAGATCAGTATTCAGCTCAGAAAATTAGTTCAGTTTTAGATTTTCTTGACCATAGCATACAGTTATCAGCTACTTAATTATAGGTATTTCAATTCCTTAGTCTATGGAATGTTTCCAAATCATGTAATACATTTTGTCCTGCATATTCAGACATTATAGCTTTCACAAAATCCATGATCAGTTACCTCATGTTACCCAGTCAGTCTCTTATAATATACATAATACTTTATGGCCTCAGCCCAACTACTCAAATTAAGTGCAATTTAGTCTTGCATACCCAACATTCAGTTACCAGTTAATCAGTTAATCAGATAAGTCAGTATGTTTATGCATTCATCCATCACACTTCAGTTTTAGATCTCAGATAATCAATCACAATTTCATACCTAAGGTCATTGTACTTCGCCTCAACTTTCTTATTATCTCAGCAAGGTCCGTCAAGTATCCTTCAAGGGATATGGTGTCCCAAGGGGGAGATACATTATAGACCCCAAACTTTTGTGATTTAAACATGCCATTTTCTTTGATGAATCTATCTTGGAGGAAGTGTTACTTATGAGCTGACCCTCTAGCCTCAAAACTCAGTCGTAGGCCATGTACTCAATGTCTCAGTTTAGTTCATTAATAAATTTTAAAATTCAGTTATGTTCTTATGTTTCTGCTCAAGCATATTGAGTAATCAATCTCAGACTCATTAGTATTTTTAGTTCATGGCAGAAGTCTTCTTTGAGCTTACTCATTCTTATATTTAGATTTCAGTACCAAACTTGGTATTCAGTTCCATGCTTAGTTTTCTGTTCAAACGTGGTATCTTTACCATTACATATTTAGTCATATGTTCATAAGTCAGTTCAGTCATGTAGTCATGCATCATATATTCATGGATTTAACTTATCAGTTAAGCATCAGATATGCATTCTCAGCTTGAGAAACTCAGTTTATCAACACACTCAATCCTATATTCATAAATCAGCTACCTATGCATCAAATATGCATGTACAGTATGATATGCTCGGTTTTCAGTCATGTGAGCCATGAAATCATGATCAGTTATTCATTCTATATATGCATTATATTATCTTTTCTCCCCTCTCAAGAAGTCACCATTCTAGGATGAATATTTCCAAGGGGGAGAATTGTAATACCCCAAAAAATCAAAACCAATATTAGATCTATGTACCAAGATAATGCATAGTACATCATGTTTATTTTATAGTTTTATGATTAAGTTAGATGTATATTAAGGCTTCAAATAACTCTCAGCTATCGTATGAAACAAAACATTCCATACCGATTGAATTCTTGAGAAAGTTATTGGTATAGTCAAATTCAAATGAGCATATCTCTAATTATAATAGGAATTTTTGATCTCATGACCTTTCAAAGGATATATAATTGAATTAGCTTTCCAATGATACCGGTTTTGCCTAAATTCAATATCGGAGCAAAGAGTTATTCCTATTTTACTTCAGCATGTCAGGCTGGAAATAGTGTGACGACATTCGTGGTAGCTTACCACATTTGTGATGCCCTATCACGAATGTCGTCAAACTTAGGCAGAAACCAACTCCTAAGTGATGACATTCGTGGTAGCTTACCATATTTGTGATGCCCTATCATGAAGGTCGTCAGCATTAGGCAAAAACCAGCTCCCAAGTGATGACATTCGTGGTAGCTTCCTACATTTTTGACACCATGTGACAAATGTCGTTAGGCTTATCCAAAATCCAGCTTCTGTGTAATAACATTTTTGATGGATTACCATATTTTTGACACCTTTTCATAAATGTCGTCATATCCTCAGGAACAAGAACATTCTTTCCCAAAGGGGTTAAACCCTAGTCAAGAAAAATCAAGGGAAAGCCTAAGGAGTTCTTCAGGAACCATCAGAAACATTAGATCTCTTTTAAGATCAAGATTTAAGGTATGAATAGTGTCCATCCACGGATTTATTTCGTCCATGGAATTCAAGAATCAATCTTTGATAACTAAATCATGAATGTTTTATGGTGATATGGTTGTATTCATGTTGTTGTTTGTGGTTTGTGCTATAGAGTGGGAATTTTATGAACTTTCATGAAGATTGTGTTCATGTAGTTGGAACCCATGAATTCGGGTGGATTAAGGTGGTGTAAATTTGTGAATACACCTATTCCTTAAATAGTGCATGCAATGTGTTTGATAAAATGATTAGTATGTAATAAACCAAGTTTGCATTACTCAATAGTATTTGAATGATAAGGGAATGTTAACCATTATAATTTGATATGAATTCCATGCTCTATGCATCATGATTTCACATGAATTCCACGTTGTTGTTATGTGTCATGGTTGTGGTATGGAATGTCCATAATGATTGGGGAATGGATTCATAGTGTGTCTATATGCCTTCCATGCTATGAACAAGATCATGATTTTAAAGTACCACATGAGTTATTCCCAAATTATTACAATAAGAACTAAATGTTACGTGTTTTCCATTCCCTTATGTTTAAATTGTTTCCACGCTATCGGTATGAACAGTATATGTTGTCGGAATACCTATGATATTAGAATATGAGATTCATGACTTGATTATAATCATTAATATTCATGTTAGATATTATGATGACAATGTACTTCATGAAATCCCTCACTCATGTTTTATGGATTTTTATTGAGGGTCATGTACTCAAGGAAGTCAAGTTATGTCAATTTCCTTCCATCGAGTCCTGGGGGTACTTGTACTCAAAAAATGTAGCTGTGTGCCTAAAGCCATGTCAAGTTATCATGATACTCTCAGTCGAGCCATGATCTATAGAATTTAGTCAGTCATGTGACTTAGGAAAACTCAAAAATCTCAACAGTCTTAGTAATTCAGTAATCTCAGTACTCAGTGATCTAAAAAATCTCAGTAAAAGCAGTATTCCTAGCAATTTCAATAATTTCAGTACTCTCAGTCAGTCCTCAGACACTGTACGTTCCGTCAGTCAAAAGAACTAAGTAATCTTAGTTTAGCTTCGCTAAACAATACAATTTGTATCAGTCTAGTATTAGTTTAGATAATCAGTTCAGTTCAGTTATTCAGTTCAGCTTAGTTATTCATTTTAGTGTCCTTCATATGGGAGTAGAAGTTAGCACCGAGTGAACCCAAGGATGGGAATTCACCTACCAGTTCAGGGTGTGATTATTAGCATTCCTCCTTTTGTTCCAGAACAATGTAGTCAGTATAGGTTGAGACATCACAGCCTATTATATGAGGGTAAATAAGGTGTCTTAACCTATCTGTTTAGGGTTCCAACCATTCTCATTTGAGTACCGGCCAAATAAAGGTCACTCATAGCTGTCCTTACCAGTGGCGCAGTATTAACACCCCTACAGTTGGCGCAGAGACCGGAACCCAACTTAGCTATATGCATTATTGGGGCATGTCGGTTACAGAACTACTTCCCACAGTTTCAGTTGCATTTTTTAGGACTGTCAGCTACATTCACCCAGACTCAGTAACAAACTCAGATAGATCCATCAGATTTAGGATTGTCAGATATAGTCACTCATGTTATCAATATTACCAGTTCTCAGAATTTACACTATCAGTACTTAGTTTTAGAACTATTCGACACAGTCAATTAGACCAGTTCTTTTTAATTCGAACTGTCGAAAATAGTCGTTCATCTATTCAGTATCTCAGTATCAGTACACTCATGTTGTCAGTATTCAGACTCAGTAGTCAGGTTCTCCATAAGTTTAGTTATAGTTATAAATGCATGTATATATTCTCATATTCATATTAGTCAGCATTGCTCATGCATATAACATTTTTCTTTAAGGCTACCTCACTCGTATACTCAGTACATTTAGACATACTAACGTATTTGCGCTATGGTGCTTTCTCTTATGTTACACCATAGGTTTAGAGGCATTAGCTCCATATCAACAATAGTATTCTAGTGTTCAGAGTTTGCAGTGAGTCTTTCTTATTCTAGGATGATATGGTTATTGCTATATTTACTATTCAATTACTAGATGAAGTTAGTTGAAGACTTGTTCGTTCAACTTCTTTTTCAGTTCAATTAGAGGCTTTCAGACTAGATGTCAGATTAGATATTCAGATATCATAATTTTCAGTATGTATGACTTGTTTTGGTATTGTTTAACCATTTTTTAGACATTTATTCAGTTTGACCCTTATGGAATTTTATGTTCATGTTGCTGTATTTTATGTATTTTATGTAGTATACAGGTACAAATATTAGTCATGGGTTAGCTTGTAGTCCTTCGGGGTCATGAGCATCGTAGAGCATTCTGGTTCAGAAAATTGGGGTGTTACAAACTTGGTATCAGAGCCTAAGGTTCAATAGAGTCCTAGGAAGTCTGAAAGCCGCATCTAGTAGAGTCTTGTGCATCCATGTGTTGTGCACCACACTTATGTGCAGGAGGCTATAAGATGTTTTAGGAATAGTTTCCCTTTTTACATGTCTCAGATCATGCTATAGCAAGGTTTTCTAAGAAACTTATGTAGATTCTTATCATGCTTCACTCATGTTAATTCCACCTTAATTTCAAGGTAACAAAAATAGTGAAGCTCAAATCCTAAATATATGACTTTCTCGGAAAGTATCCCATCAGTTAAATTATGTTCCAAAGTTGTATGGATCTCATTCACGATTCTGACAAATTCTTCTTGAATCCAAATTTAGATATGTCGTCAGATCCCTTCTCAAAAATCCTATGATAGAATATGAGCAAGAGTTTAGCAGTAGACAATTTGGAATACAATAACCAGATTAAATAGATTATGTATTTATGGGGATAGTTGTGCTGTAATAAATCAGTAGGCTTGAACAGTGTGAGTTAGAAAATTTAAGTTTAGTGACTTAAAATTAAGCATAATGGTGTGGATGTGATATTACTAGTATGTGAAGAAACAGAGCCAAATGTTGTGTTTAATAAGGCGAGCATGTGTTGATCAGAGTGTAAGTATGTGATGATTATTACAGTTCAGTTCAGAGATTAGTTTAGTGTTCACATATTAATGATGATGGCTTAAAGACAAGGGGGAAATGGTAGATCAAGTACCCAAGTTAGGCTCTCAGATTCCATTAGTAGTGCCAGTATGTACCAAAAAGTAGTTAGGGAAGATGATTCTCGACCCATCCTTATCTCAGCGTAAAGCATCATACTTTAGTCAATAGAATGCCTATGCATGCTTCATGTCTCAGATTTCATGTATATATCTTATGCTCGCACGTATTCCACTAAATTGTGTGTGCTTTCAGTTCCCAGTATAGGAAGTTAAGTTCTAGATCACACAGTGTTATAAATCATGCCCCATGAACTCAGAAATTCTAAACTCAGGGCATGCAGCTCATGATTTAGGTACACATATCATGCTTTATAGTATACTCAGTCTCCATGACTCATGCTATGCCCCTACTAATCAGATAAATTCATACTATATCATGTATATGCTCAGTTCAGACCTTTTTGGTAAATCTATGTTATTGATATTCTATTTCTCAGGTTTTAGTCATGTGTCAAGTTCAGTCAGTATCCATTGATGTTTTAGGTTCTCCTAATTTAACCCTTCAGCGAGCCCTTTTTATGAGAATAGTGTAGTGTTGAGAAATGACTTAGATGGGAGAGAGTTAATGTTTCATGTTAAGAGCAAATTATTGCATGCATATTTTATACGAGGGTGTAGATACGAAGATAGGTTTGAATATCCTGTTAGTATGCAAGCAAAGAGCTAGTGAGAGGTAGTACTTAGAAATTGGGAAAATTCAGAGTGTGAATGTATATTTAGATCCTTGACTTATGTCAACCTTCATTGTACAACTATCATAACTTAGTTTCTATCTCAGTTGCAGCTCAGTACTCAGTAATTAGTGTTCAATCTTAGAATTAAGCACTGCAGTATTAGTTTAAGCCTCAGTTTCAGTATTCAGTTATTAGGACACTGCATTTAGATCCATTATGGATCCCCGTTACAGTCTTAACTTATAGTGCCAACTTTAGATCAGTATTCAGCTCAGAAAATCAGTTCAGTTTTAGATTTGCTTGACCATAGCATATAGTTATCAGCTACTCAGTTATATGTATTTTAATACCTCAGTCTATGGAATATTTCCACATCATGTAATACATTTGGTCCTGCATTTCAGACAATATAGCTTTGCTAAAATCCATGATCACTTACCTCATGTTACCCAGTTAGTCTCTTGTCATATGCATAATACTTTATGGCCTCAGCCCAGATACTCAGATTAAGTGCAATTCAGTCTTGCATACCTAGCGTTCAGTTACCAGTTACCAGTTACTCAGTTAATCAGATAAGTTAGTATGTCTAAGCATTCATGCATCACTCTTATGTTTTAGATCTTAAATAATCAATCACGATTTTGTACCTAGGTGCTTTGTACATCGCCTCAACTTTCTTATTATCTCTGCAATGTCCGTCCAACATCCCTCAAGGGATATAGTGTCCCAAGGGGGAGATACATTATTGACCCCAAACTTCTACGATTTAAACATGTCATTTTCTCTGATGAATCTATCTTAGAGGAAGTGTTACTTATGAGCCGACCCTCTATACTCAAAACTCAGTCATAGGCCATGTACTCAATGTCTCAATTCAGTTTAGGAATCAAGTTCCAAATTCAGTTATGTTCTTATGTTTGCGCTTATGCATATTGATTAATCAATCTCAGAATCATCAGTATTTTTAGTTCATGGTAGCAGTGTTCTTTGAGCTTACTCATTCTTATGTTCAGATTTTAGTACCAAACTTGGTATTCAGTTCCATGCTTAGTTTTTAGTTCAAACTTGGTATCTTTACCATTAGATGCTCAGTCATATGTTCATAAGTCAATTCAGTCATGTAGTCATGCATTAGATATTAATGTATTCAACTTATTAGTTAAGCATCAGATATGCATTCTCAGTTTGAGAAACTCAGTTTATTAGAAAACTCAGTCCTATATTCATAAATCAACAACCAATGCATCAGATATGTATGTATAGTATGATATGCTTAGTTTTTAGTCTTGTCAGCCATGATTTCATGATTAGTCATTCATGCTATATGTGCATTATTTTTATCTTTTCTCCCTTCTCAAGATGGCATCATTCAAGGAAGAATGTTTCCTAGGGGAAGATATAGTAATACCCCGAAAAATCCAAACCATTATTAGAGACATGTACCAAGATCCTTCACAGTACATCATGATTCTTTTATATTTTTATGATAAATTTAGATGTATATCAAGGCTTTAAGTAACTCCCAGCTATCAAACGAATCAAAACATTCCTTACCAATTGAATTATTGAGAAGGATATTGGTAAAGTCAATTTCAAATGATCATATATATCATTATACTTGGAAATTTTGAGCTCATGACCTATCAACAGATATATAATTGAATTAGCTTTCAAACGATACCAATTTCTCCTAAATCCAATATCGGAGTAAAGATTTATTCCTATTTTACTCCAGCATGTCAGGCTGGAAATAGTGTGATGACATTCGTGGTAGCTTACCGCATTTATGATGCCCTATCAGGAAGATCATCAGCCTTAGGTAGAAACCATCTCCAAAGTGATGACATTTATGGTAGCTTTCCACATTTGTGATGCCCTATCATGAAGGTCGTCAGCCTTAGGAAGAAACCAGCTCCTACGTGACGAGATTCGTGGTAGCTTACCACATTTTAGACACCATGTTACAAATTTCATCAGCCTTAGGAAGAATCCATCTTTTTTGTGACAAAATTTTTTATGGCTTACCATATTTTTGACGCCTTGTCACAAATATCGTCAGCTATTATTTTCAGCAATTGGGAATTTATTTCATAAGGGTATTTTGATGTTTTTCATTCACTTCCCATGACTTATAAAAATAAAGAGGTGTAATTTTTCCTATTTTTCTTCTGTTAAGCATCTCAAAAGCTCTCTTTTATGCTTTCAACCACAAGATTAGGGTTTCTTCTCAAGATCATTTCCTCAGGAACAATAACATTCTTTCCCAAAGGGGTTAAACCCTAGTCAAGAAAAATCAAGGGCAACCCAAACGATTTCTTCAGGAACCTTCAGAAACATTAGATCTCTTTCAAGATCAAGCTTTAAGGTATGCATAGTATTCATCCACGGATACCTTTCATCCGTGGAGTTTAAGAATCACTCCTTCATAACTAAACCATGAATGTTTTGTGGTGATATGGTTGTATTAATGTTGTTATTTGTGGTTTGTGCTATTGAGTGGGAATTTTATGAACTTTCCTGAAGATTGTGATCATGTAATTGGACCCCATGAATTTGGGTGGATTAAGGTGGTGTAAATTTGTGAATACACCTATGCCTTAAAAAGTACATGCAATGTGGTTGATAAAATACATAGTATGTGATAAACCAGGTTTCCACGACTCAATAGTATTTGAATGACAAGCCGATGTTAACCATTATAATTTGATATGAATTCCATGCTCTATGCTTTATGATTTCACATGAATTCCACGTTGTTGTTACCTGTGATGGTTGTGTTATGGAATGTACATAATGATAGGGGAATGGATTCATAGTGTGTCTATATTCCTTCCATGCTATGAACAAGATCATGATTTTGAAGTACCGCATGAGTTATTCCCAAATTATTACAATAAGAACTAAATGTTACATGCTTGCCATTCCCTTTGCTTAAATGGTTTCCACGCTATTGTTATGAACAATATATATTGTCGTAATGCGCATGATATTAGAATATGAGATTCATGACATGATTATAAGCATTCCTATTTATGTTACATATTATGATGACCATGTACTTCATGAAATCCCTTACACATGTCTTATGGATTATTATTGATGGTCGTGTACTCAAGAAAGTCATGTTGTGTCAGTTTCCTTCCATCGAGTCCTGGGAGTACTTGCACCCAAAAAATATAGTTGTGTTCCTTGAGCCATTTTATGTTATCATGATACTCTCAGTTGATCCATGATCTATAGAATTTGGTTAGTCATGTGACTAAGGAAAACTCAAAAATATCAGCACTCAGTGATCTCAGAAATCTCAGTAATAGCAGTACTCCTAGTAATTAGTAATTCCAGTACTCTCAGTCAGTCCTTAGAACACAGTACATTCCATCAATAAAAAGAACTCAGTAAATTTAGATTAGCTCCGCTAAATAATACCACTAGTATCAGTCTAGTTAATCAGTATCAGTTTAGCTAATCAATTTAGTTCAGTTATTCAGTCAAGTGTCCTTCAGATGGGAGTAGAAGTTAGCACCGAGTGAACCCAAGGATGGAAACTTACCAACCAGTTCAGGGTGTGATTCTAAAAAGTCATCCTTCTACTCTCTAACTACGTAGCCAGCATAGGTTGAGACATCACAGCCTATTATGTGAGGGTAGATGAGGTGTCTTAACCTGTCAGTTTAGGTTTCTCACCATTTTTATTTGAGTACCTTCCAGATAAGGGTCACACATAGTTGTCCTTACAAGTGGTACGGTATTGATACCCCTTAAGTTGGGGCAGAGATTGGACCCCAACTTAGTTATATGCATCATTGGATCATGTCGGTTAAACAACTACTTCCCACACTTTTAGTTATTGATTTCAGGACTGTCAGCTACAGTCACCCAATCTTAGTAGAAAACTCAGATAGTTCCATCAGATTCAAGATTGTCAGATACAGTCACTCATGTTATCATTATTACCAGTTCTCAGAACTTATACTATCAGTACTAAGTTTTAGGACTATTAGACACAGTCAATCAGACCAGTTCTTCATATTTCAAATTGTTAAAAATAGTCGTTCATCTATTCAGTATCTCAGTATCAGTACACTTATGTTGTCAGTATTCAGACTCAGTAGTCAGTATCTCTACGAGTTCAGTTATAGTTATGTATGCATGTATGTATTCTTACATTAATATTAGTCAGCATTGTTCACGCATATAACCCTTTGCATTTAGCCTACCTCACTCATATACTTAGTACATTCAGACGTACTGATGCATTTGTGCTAT
Source organism: Capsicum baccatum var. pendulum (assembly GCA_030864225.1). Taxonomy (NCBI): domain Eukaryota; kingdom Viridiplantae; phylum Streptophyta; class Magnoliopsida; order Solanales; family Solanaceae; genus Capsicum; species Capsicum baccatum. The sequence continues at coordinate 167,790,548 of CM061557.1, read as the reverse complement.
GGTGCTTTCTCTTATGTTACACCATAGGTTTAGAGGCACGATCTCCAGATCAGTGGTAGTATTCTAGTGTTCAGAGTTTGCTGTGAGTTCTTCTCATTCGAGGATAGTATAATTATTGCTACATTTACTATTTAGTTACTAGATGGAGTAGGTTGGAAACATGTTCCTTCAACTCCTTATATAGTTCAGTTAGAGGCTTTCAGACTTGATGTCAGATTTGATATTCAGATCTCCTTATTTTCATTTTTTGTGTCTTGTTTTGGTATTTTTATACCTTTTTCAGACATTATATTATCAGACATTTATTTTGTTCGAACCTTATGGCCTTTCATGTTTATGTTTTCATATTTTATGTATATTATGCATTGCATAGGTATAGATATCAGTCATGGGTTAGCTTGTGGTCCTTTGGGGTCATAATCACCGTATAGCATTCTGGTTTAGAAAATTAGGGTGTTACAAAAATTCCCAACAATCTTTAAGAATTCTATTATTCAGGTATGTTAGGTGTTCATCCTCGGGTTTCCTTCCACCTTTGGAGTTCAAGAACCCTTTTTAAAACTACAAGTTTAATGATTCATGATTTATATATGAAATTTGGGTTGTATTTATGTTGGTGTTGATGTATGGGTTTTAATTCACAATTTAACTATATGTTTCATGTACATAAGATAGCATGTATGTTGATTGATGTAATTCCCATACCAAAACCCTTGAATTTTCAAGATTACATATTTTAAGTTATGATGCTCTATATGTTATTCTCCATGTATCACAGTCATGATTCCCAAGTGTTTGATAGAATGTCTATGTGAATTGTATAGGGTGATCATGACATTTTAGCATGTGTTATCATTCATGTTCAAGTTATAACCTCCAAGTGTGTGACTAAATTCCTCAATTAATGAATTGTAAACATTTGACTATTGCTATGCTTTCCAAATTTATCATGCTATGTTATCGATGATATCGTGTCCTGGGGGTATTTATTACCCAAAATCTAGTTGATTTCTTAGTCGCAAAATAAATAGGATAGACACAGTAAATGTTAAGAATAGTTTCTCAAAACTCATTGAACTCAGTCTAGATCAGTCAGTCAATACGATCAACATCAGTTCAATTAATCTCAGTACAATCTAGTGATCAGCGTCTATTCAGTTGGTAGTAGGATTAATCATCGAGCAAACTTAGGGATAGGGTCATTCCTTCCAGTAGAGGGTTTCACCCTTAGTATTAGTCCCCATATTATAGAACTACGTAGGTAGTGTAGGGTAAGATTTTCTCCTGCCAGACTAGGGTTGACGCAACCATATATATAATTCATAAGTCTTCCTGCCAAATTAGGGTTGACCCAACATTGTTAGTATCCCTTGGCAAGTTGCTAACAACCTTCAAACTACGGTCTCAGGTTAGACCCTAACTCAATTTATAACGGGGTATGTTGGTTAGATGAAAACTCTTATAGGTACTGTTTTAGTCTTAGTATTCAGTAAAGAACTCAGATAGTTCTATAGTACTATGACTATTAGTTATCAGTTACTTATCTATAAGAATTAAGTACTTAAATATTATTCTAAGCTATTAGTTATTAGTATTCCGTTATCAGAACTTAGAACTTCAGTTTAAGTCTAATTCAGACAGACCCTATATGCACGACTATTGCATATTTAGCATGTTTAGTAGTTAAAGTTTTGCATGTACACACATTCAGTTACTTCATGATGTTCAGTCATTCAGTTAATCTATATGAACATACCTCACTTAGCGTACCATTATATTCCATGTACTAGCATATACTCTTTCTTTGCGCTATGATGTCTTATATCATTGGTTCAGATGCTTAAGGTCCTGATCGTACTTAATAGCTCAGACTATCATTAGAAGATACAGTGGTGAGTCTTTATATTTTGATGACATAGTTTATTTATCTCGGTATTCTAGTCAATTCAGTAGTCTGGGATAGTTGGGGACTTGTCTCATCAACCCTATATTTAGATATTTAGATGCTTTAAGACTACAACAGATAGATATTCATCTTTTTAGATGTTATTATTAGTACATTCAGTTATTATTTTAGTATTTTGATAACCTTATGGTATTTTTAATTATACTTTTGGATATAATTTTCAGTATTATTATTCAGTACTTGCAGTAGGTACCAGCCATGGGTTAGCTTGTGATCTTTTGGGGTCATAAGCAGCGTGTGATGTACATGGGGTAGACTCGGGGCATTACAAAATTAGTATCAGAACCTAAGGTTCAATAGAGTCCAAGGGAGTCTGAAAGTCACATCAAGTAAAGTCTTATTCTTGAGTGTGTAGCGTGCCATACTTATGGACAAGTGGCTACGACGCGTTTTTAGAAAAAGTACCCTTCTTTTAGTATTCATATCATGCGAGTGAGTATTAGCTCAAGTTAAACTCTCTCCCTAATTTAATTTTCCCTTTTGTTTACAAAATATGCCCCCAAAAATACTAATGAAAAAATAACTGCAAACCAACCAGCACCTCTGTCCGTTCAGGAAGATCCACTGGATAAGTTTGTCTCTCACACACAATTTAGAGCAACTTTCACCACTCTAGCTTATTCTGTGGTAGCTCAAAATAAATGCCCAACTACTGTTCTAACCAACCCAGTGTCTAATACAGCTTAATATAGAATTCAGAACTTCACTTGAATAAATTTTCCATTATTTTCAGGGTCTAAGTCTTAAGAGGACACAAAGGAATTACTTGACATGGTGCAGAAGGAACTAGATATTCTAAGGGTAACTGCTAATGTGAATGCTGAGTTAGTTGTATATCAGTTACATGATGTAGCTCATATGTATTTTAAGTAGTGGAAGGAAGGTAAGGCTATAGACACAAGGCCTACAGAATGGGAAGACTTTGCTAATGCCTTTCTAGATAGATTTTTCCCACTGGAATTGAGAGAGGCCAAGGATTTAGAGTTTATTAACCTAAAGCCGAGAAATATAAAAGTGAAAAAGTATTCTTTCAAGTTTACTTATTTCGCATAATATTCTCCTTATATAGTAGCTGATAGCAGGTCTAAGATGAATAAGTTTGTACGTGGTATATCTGACAGTATGGTCTAGGAGTGTAGACCGCAATGCTGATTAAGAAAATCGACTTGGGTAGGTTGATGGTCCATGCTAAATAGATAGAAAAGCAAAAGACTAAGAAGAAAGAGAGAGAGAGAAAGAGGGAAAGAATAGGTAGATTTAACTTTGCTTAGTCTATGTCGAAGGGTGGTAATTTTTCTCAGTTCCACCCAAAATCTTCAGTTCTGGCACCATCCTCAGCCAATTCTCTGGTACCTAAGCTCAAAAGTGGTAATAAGGATAGAACCCCAGGCTATAAATTTCAGGGTAGTGTTAGTAGTGCTCAAATAAATTCTATATTAAAAGTTTGGCAAAATCCATCAGGGTGTCTACAGAGCTAGTAGTGATGTATATTTCAGATATAGCAATTGAGGCCATAGGTTTAGAGAGTGTCCTAAAGTAGGTTCACAGAGTCAGTATAATCATCCCCCATCTCAGTCTGATCAGTCATCTCAGCAGGGTGCAACTTCCAGTGCCACAAATGCGCACTTCCCAAATAGACTCCATGTACTTCAGTTCCGACAGGATCAAGAAAGTTCACCTGATGTGGTCACTGGTATGTTACAAGTTTACGATTTACATGATTATGATTTGCTAGATCCATAAGCTTCTTTATCCTTTGTAAATCTATATATAGGTGTTGACTTTGGAGTTAGTTCTAAAACCCTAGTAGAGCCCTTCTCAGTCTGTACCGTAGTGGGTAAGTCTATCATAGCCCATTGGGTATACAGGAACTGTCCGATTATGGTGTCTCAGAAAGTAACTTTAGCAGACTTAGTAGATTTAAAGATGATGGATTTTGACGTCATTCTCGGAATAGATTGCCTTCATTCATACTATACTTCAGTTGATTGTAGATTATTTCATACCTTAGAGAGAGAAAAATAATATCTAAGTTATGTGTCTATCATCTGGTTATGGTTAAAGATTCTAGCTTTGAGACACATAATCTTGAGTCAATTCTAGTATCAAGTGAATTTCTAGATATGTTTCCTGAAGATCTTCCCAGAATTCCTCCCGAAAGGGAAGTTGACTTTGGGATAGAAATTCTTCCACATACTTAGCCCATCTCTATTCCACTATATAGAATGGATCCAGGTGAAATCATAGTGCTAAAAAAGTTGAAGGATCTCCTAGAAAAGAGATTCATCTGGCCCACTATCTTCTCGTAGGGCACACCAATTCTATTCATGATACAGAAAGATGATTCTCTCAGAATGCGTATTGACAACTGTAATTTGAACAAAGTCATAGTCAAGAACTAGTACCTACTTCCCAGAATCGATGACTTGTTTGACCCACCTATGGGTTTCAGTTTCTATTCTAAGATAGACCTTAGATTAGGCTATCACCAGCTCAGAGTCAGAGAATGTGACATTCCAAAAATAGCTTTTAAAACTCAATATGATCACTTCAAATTTCTTGTCATGTCACTTGGTATTACCAATGCCCTAACAACTTTCATGGACTTGATGAACAGTGTGCTCAATAAGTACTTGTACATGTTCATATAGTCTTCAAAGATGATATTCTTGTCTACTTTCGTAGTGAACAGCATCATACAGACCTTCTCAAAATTGTATTGCACACCCTCCTAACCCGTCAATTTTTCACCAAATTTAGTAAATGTAAATTTTATCTAAGGTCAGTAGCTTTCCTTGGTCATATAGTTTCCAGTGATTCCATTAAATTTGCTCCTCAAAAGATTGAAACAGTAAGAAACTAGCCTAGACCCATCTCTCCATCAGATATCAGGAGTTTCTTGGGTTTGGTTGGCTATTATGGATGGTTTGTTGGAGGAGTTTTATCTCTAGCATTCCCATGCCCATATTGACTCAGAATAAAATCAAATTTCAATGGTCAGATTCTTATGACAAGAGTTTTTAGGAGTTAAAAACTTGACTCACTACAGCGTCAGTTTTGACTTTGCCTGACGGTTTAGATGGGTTTGTCATTTATTGTGATGCTTCCAGAGTTGTTTTTTTTTGTATTTTTATGTATAAGGGTAAGGTTGTGTCCTATTCCTCTACAAAGCTTAAACCCCATGAAAAGAATTATCCCACTCATAATCTTTAGTTAGCAGCTATTGTGTTTTCCTTAAAGAATTGTAGGCACAATTTAAATAGGGTGCATGTTGATGTGTTCAAAAACCACAAAATATTGCCTATGTATTTTATCATAAATATTTGAACCTGTATCAGATAAGGTGATTAAGTTATGGAGATATTATGACATGAGTATTTTGTCTATGGGTAGTATTGCTCACGTTGAAGATGGTAAGAAGAAGTTAGTTTAGGAAGTTCATCAGTTTACCAGACAAGGTTTTTTGGTTGGTTGATTCAGCTTAGGATAGTGTTTGGGTAGAGAATAGTTTGGAATCATCTTTGGTTTCCGAAGCAAAAGAAAAGCAGGACAAAGAATCCCGTTTAGTTAAGTTGAAAGAGTCATTTAGAGACCAAAAGGTAGAGGGTTTATTCCAAGGGGGAATGGTGCATTGCATTGCCAGGGTAGTTTATGTTTTTTATGTGCGAATGGCATGAGGCAGCAGATTCTTGCAGAGGTGCATGGTACGTGTTACTCGATTTATCCAGGGGACACTAAGATATACCGTGACTTGTGGGAAGTCTATTGGTGGAGTGGGATAAAGCGAGACATAGTACTGTTTGTGGCTAAGTACTCTACATATCAGTAGATGAAGATTGAGCAACAAAAGCCTAGTGGGTCTATCAAATAATTTAGTATCCCCACTTGGGAGTGGGAGGAAGTGAACATGGACTTTGTGTTAGGTTTTCCTCATACTCATCATTAGCATGTTTTGATTTGGGTCATTGTAGATGGGATGACCAAATCAACCTATTTTTGGCCATTATATACCTCTTAATCTACTGAGGACTAAGCCAGGCTCTATGTTAGAGAGTTAGTCAGATTGCACGGTATGCCACTATCCATCATTTCAGGTAGAGGTATGCAGTTTAACTCTTTTTTTTGGAAAACCTTCCAAAAGAGTCTTGGTACCCAAGTTTACCTCAGTACAGCCTTTCACCTTTAGACGGATGACCAAGCAGAAAGGACCTTTCAGACTTTAGAAGATATATTGAGAGCTTATTATGTTGACTTTAAAGGAAGTTGGGATGACCACTTACCCTTTATAGAGTTGACATATAATAACAGCTATCATTTGAGTATTCAGATAGCTTAATTTGAGGCACTATATAAGAGGAGATGTAGATCCCTCATTAGATGGTTTGAAGGAGGTAAGGCCACATTAATAGGGACTGACTTAGTGCTTAATGCCCTATAAAAGGTACAGTTGATCAGAGAAAGTCTTAAGATAGCTTAGAGCCGACAAAAATCTTATACTGATGTGATAAGAAAATATCTCGAGTTTGAGGTTGGCGACTTTATGTATTTGAAGATCTCTCCCAAGAAGGGAGTTAAGAGATTTTTCAAGAAGCGAAAGCTTAGTCCCTGATATGTTAGTCGTTATAGGATTCTCAGTCATTTAGGTAAGGTATCTTATGAGCTTGAGTTGCCTGCAAACTTAGCATCAGTACACCAAGAGTTTCATGTCTCATTGATAAGGAAGTGCATTAGTGACCTAACAATTGTAGACCCTATAGAGAGTGTAGATACTCATACCAGTATCTCCTATGAGGAAATCCCAGTCTAAATCCATAATCATGAGATTCGCAGACTAAGGAACAAAGAAACTCCTTTGGTGGAATCGGTCCATTGAGGGAGATACTTGGAAAGCAGAAGTAGACATGCAAACCAAGTATCCTCACCTTTTCTCTACAAACTCAGACTCATCCCAAGGTAACCGTCTTTCTTAGATTTACCTTATTCCATGCTCAGTTATAGCAACATAGCATTCTCATATTATTCATGCATTCATGAATAGTTAATTCATGTGTCATGTATCAAGAATTCAATCATGCTTCATTTATGCAGGTTAGTGTAAGTATGTACAGTCCCTCAGTTACTCTCTATTCAGTTAGTCTCATTCAAAAATAATGTTCCCAAGGGGGAGATATTGTAAGATCCCATTAAAATCTTAGTCATTTCAGTTTTATATAGCATGCCAAAAGAGGTCCCACACTTCGAAAATTTCAGCGAAGTGTCAAGACTTAGAATCATTTCAGCCCTTGAAATTGGAGGATCTTATTTACGACCTTTCTGACCATAGAATGTCGATTTTCAAGTTGATTCATGATTAGGGTCACTTATAGGTCATCGCAGGCGAGTTTTAGATTATTCAGACTAGCATAAGGGTGAGTTAAGATGTCCAAAAAAGCATAGGTTTGCGATAGGTCTGCGCCGCGAGGGATAGTTCACCTAGGCTGAGGTTTTCACTGTGAGGGCTGCATAAGCTATGAATAGGTCTCATCGCAAGGGCCACTAGACCCAAGTAAGTTTCGCGGTGCAATGAGGACCGCATCCAACTATAATGCCCCAAATCTAGTACCCAGAATTCTACATGGTACTCATGACCACGAAGGACCACAAGCTAACCCATGAATGATATCTGTACCTAAATACTGTATAATATACTCTATAAATATAGATATATAAATTAAAAGGCCTTAACATTAAAAACTGAAACATAACTAATAAATCATAACATATGGATGTGGTATGAAATACCTAAAACACTGAAATAACTATATGAACATGATAGTCTAAAAAGCCTCTGACTGACTAAATTGTATGATTAAGGAGTTGATGGGCCATGTCCCCAACTAATTCTAACTAATAAATTAATTAATGAAATAATAAATTAATGGTAATGTCCTCGAAGGATGAGGTCTCACTGCTAACTCTAACTGCTAAGACTAGAATACTGTTAATGCTCTATAGCTCGTGCTTCAGAACCTATGTTATAAAACACCATAGCGCAAATGTGTTAGTACATTTAAATGTACTGGTATGCATATGAGGTAGGCTGAATGAAAAGGGTTCACAAGCATGAACTATACTAACTGACTGGGTAAGATGAATGTGAGAACGCATGCAGGAATATATAATAACTGTAACTGAGTTCATGAAAACATGATTACTGAACCTGAGTAATGATAACATAAGATACTGATAACTGTATGTAATACCCTGTACTTTTCCTAGCTAATTTTATCTCAAGAATGACTAGTATTAGCTTCTAAATTAAATGATGGATATTCCATGAGGAATTTTAAAATTTTAAAATTTTTGTCATGTGAGAAATTTAATAAGCTTTCCATCGATATATGATTAGCCCAAATCCGATAACCGAGTTAGAAGTTATGACTATTTCAAGTTCACTTCATAAAACAGTGCCATATTAGTCAGTGGCATGCCGCACCACAACAGGAAATGGCATTTGGCAAATTCCAATAAGGGTCAACGATTATGGCACATCGCGCTAGGGCCCAAATTCAGAATTGTCCTTTTCAAGTGTCTTAGCGTGATTTCCTCCTTGTCGTGACAAAGTTCCAGTCACAAAAGAAGGGGCAACGCGATGGCTCCACATTGCGCCATCCCTTAGTTTCCCAATTTTTAAATTCCAGTGACACGGTGCAATAGTGCCGCATCGCTCCAAGGGTTCAGTTTGGGAAAATTTTACTAAAATTAAATGACGCATCCAAGGTTAATAGGGTCAACTTTCCACCCCTATTTAAGCCCTTTAAAAAATGATTCAGCCACTTCTCACCTAAAATACACTCTCTTCTCTTAAAAACCTCTTAAGAACAATCTAGGATTTTCATAGAAGATCCAATTTAAAAAAAAATCACTGTTAATCTTCACAAAATCATGAACTAAGGTATGCATAGTGTTCATTCATGGACTCCTTTTGTCCATGAAGCCCAAGAATCCCTTTTCTAAATTCAAGTTTATGGATTTTCTTATGAACTTCATGATTGGGCTGCTCTTATTCATGTGGATAATGTGAAATTGAATTCTACTCTATGTTGGGTGATAAATTCTATGTGGGTTAAATTATTATAGATATAGATTCATGCAAATAAATGACTAAACCCTTGAATGATGAAATTAGAATTGAACCATGATTTTTAATTATTGTACATTGATGTTCACATGTACCATGCTTACAATATGTTTGATTAAATCCCTAGATGAAGCAAAAGTGCCTAACTTGCATGATACCATGAAATCTCCATATATGTACAAGTTATGCCTATCACATGTTTTGATGAAATGATTCTATAATTATATTATGGATTATGCTATTAATTATATGTTCAAGTAAGTTAGGCTTGGTTAGTTTCCTTCCATCGAGTCCTAGGAGTACTCATACCTGAAACATTAGCTGTGTACCTAGATTCATGTCATGTTTTCATGATACTCTAGGTCAAGCTATGAATCCTTAGACTTTAGAAAGTCTTATGACTCAGGAAATATCTATTATCTCGTGAACTCATTTAGTTTTCAGATATCAGTAGTATTCTATTTGTCAACGTAATTCAGTAACTCAGCCCATGTTCAGTTCAGTAAATCATGTTCAGAGTCTATTCAATTAGGAGTAGGAATTAGCACCGAGTGAACCCAAGGATGGGAACACACCCTATCAGATGAGGGTGTGATTCTTAGAAGTCATCCTCGCATTCTAGAACTATGTAGCTAAAATAGGTTAAGGCATCAACACTGTCCAATGAGGGTTGATAAGGTGGATTAGCACTGTCAGATAAGGGCCTGACCATTCTCTTTTTGGGACACTATCAGATAAGGGTCGCCCACAGCTTCTCCTTACTAGTGGCACGGTATTGACACTCTTCCAATTGAAGGTTACTGATTGAACACCAACTTAGCCATAATGGCATATTAGGGACATGTCTGTTAGATAAATAATTCCTATAATTTCATGTTATAGAATCAGGACTGTTATACACAGCCAATCAGTCTCAGTAATAGAACTCAGATAGTTCTTCAGATTTCAAGATACTAAAATACCGTTAACTTAGATACAGTACAAAACTCAGATAAATCCATTAGATTCATGACTGTCAGATACAATCACTCATGTTATCAGTTATATTTAGATTCAGTAATCATGTTATCAAAGTATCAGTGTCAGTTGTTATATCTCATGCATGTATTCTCACACTCATGATTGTTAGACAGTTATTGTTATTGTTCATTCATATGATCCCTATGCATTCATCCTACATCATATGCATACCAGTGCATTCAAAGTACTAATCCATTTGTGCTATGGTATCTTATACCATAGGTTCAGAGACAAGAGCTCCAGAGCAACAGTAGATTCCAGATATCCGCAGACAGAGTTAGAAGTGAGTCCTCATCTTTCGAGGACATGCTTATTTCCCTATTACCTCATTAATTAGTTTATTAGTGGGAGTTAGTTGGGAACATGTCCCATCAACTCCTTACTCAGACAGTTAAGTCAATTAGAGGCCTTCTATACTATCATGTTTTAGACTTTAGTATGTTTAGTCTTGTTTTGGGTATTTTATTATCCCACAAAGATGTTATATCATTCAGATCATGTTAATTATTGAACGTTATGACCTTTTAGTTCATGTTTCTACATTACAAAGTATTTTATGCATTATGCTGGTGTAGATATCAATCATGGGTTAGCTTATGGTCCTTCAGGGTAATAACACTCAATCTACATCTCTCGTAAGAGTGTAAAGCGGTCGTAGTAAAATATAGAACCCAACTGGGTTGGGTATCGATCGCACAGGGAATAGCTTGGTCAACAAGTAAGCAAAGATTACTAGACTTTTGGTTTAAGTATCGTAAAAAGAGGGAATTGTAATGTGTAACCGAAATATTAATGTAAAAACTGAAAATAGCAAAGTAAAAAGAAAGAAGGTTTAGTAAGATGTAAACAATGGGAATTGAGAAGTTAGGGTTATATCCACCTTCTGAGTTTACGTTTCTATTGGCTATGAGTTGTGCAGAATTCAGACATGCATGTGCTTATAAAGAATTGTATTCAATGGTAAATCCAAGATTCTTTCGACCTCAACGAGGACTATTTCATTTTAACTCTTTCGAGATTAAAGCGTATCTAACGGTACAAATTCTCCAAGAGGTTAATCCAGTTACGGCACTAACTTTTTAATACGGTATGGGACCCTATTACCTTGAGATTATCTCTTTTCCAGACATATAACTTTTCTTTCGAACAAGTTAATGCTATACTGGCGTTATTCTATGCGTCTGCAGCCACAAGAATTTGCATTAACATGAAGAGAATAATGATATAAGCAACACACGTGTCACGAATTCACAAACTCATAGCCTTAGATAGTATCTCATATGGCTTCCATAACCCCAACAGAGAAGTTTAGTTACCCATGAGTGCGAAGGAAATCACAATAAACATTGTTATTATACAACAATAAAGATTTCGTGTAGTAATAGTGTGGTAGGCATTAGGCGTGAATTCCTAACAAAGTAACGTTTCTCTTGTTGCGGAAAATAAGAATTGTATAGATGAAAAATAATGTCAACAATGAATTAATAAAGAGAATTGTTTTGATGAATGGATGGGTGGTGGATGGATGAGAATTGATGGAATGGGGGAATTGTGAGGAATGTATTAAAATCTCTAGCAAAATAGGGTATTTATAATACCCATATCCTATTCCTACTAAGCTAATAAAATACTTAACCTAATCCTACTAGGTTAAAGTATCATTATCCTAATCCTAATAAATTACTGCTAGTCCCCAAAGTCTTCAGAATTGCTATTTTAACCCGGGACAGATTTTCCATGCGCCACTTTTGGTCCTTGGCGTCCAAGAATCCCTTTTCTCCCTTCGTGAAGCTTTCTTTGGCGTCAAGTTATCCATAAAATACTCAATTCTGCATCATTTATACCTGAAACTTTGCTAATTATGTTCGTTAGCTCACTTATAGGAAAAAGGTCTAAAAGTGCATGAAATATATAATTTGTTCTCAAAACTTGGCTAAAATATGGGCAAAATCTAATGCCATAGGCGTGTAAATTAGCCTATCATCAACACCCCACACTTAAAGCTTTGTTCGTCCTCGAACAAACTATCATGTCCTTCTAAACATTAACTTAGGCTTTCACAGTAACAACACAAAATATTCGTCAAGACAAGCATAGAAATCATTAACAAAGAGTAGTTTTCTGCTCATTAGTAGAAACAATTCAACCTCCAACATAGACTCGTGATGGTGGTTAATTCGTATTCAAAAGTTAAGGCACAAAGAATCATACACAACTACCCAAAACTCATCAACCATGTGTGCCTCACAATATATTACCCATAATCACTCATAAGTATAGCATATTTTTCAAACATGGGTATAAAAGTATCCTTGCTCTCGCTCTCGCAAAGAATTCATATGCTGCAACTGATGTCCATAGGCTTGCCCTTAGTGTAATGCTCCACTAAATGTCAGAATGCTAAGCTTAGGATCAAATAGGTCTTTTACAGGTTGTAATGTAGGCTAAGGGACGGGTAGGACTATTTTGGCCAGAAATAGTGACTATGTTCCTAAGCGCTTTAATACATCACATTATGCCGTTAACACTTTCTTTCAAACAACCTTTTTTCTTTCTTTTAATCTACCTCCCTTTGTCACCTCTTTTGTTTTTCAATTTTTGAACATAACTAACTTTTTAGTTTTCTTTTCCCCTTTATTTTTTCATAACATACCTCTTATGATAGCAATTCTTTTTCATAACAAATTCAAGCACCAATACATTCTAAGGCCTCATACTCATACAATTTCCTCTTATTTTGTCACATAACTCTTTCAATATAAAGCACTTAGGAATTTGGATCAAATTATGATCTTGAAAAAAATGGATTAGGCTTACATATGAGGTTGTCAAAGAAAATAGGCTCAAGGCTCAAAGGGGTTAACTAGGATAATGTCCACGGGTAGGTAAAAAGAAGGTACACAAGTATAGGTTGCCAAAGAAATGCCTAAATCATCTCCGAAACTCACGTTCTTTATTTTCGCTTCAAACACACACCAGGCAAGTTCTAGCATCAACCACAAATATAGAATATACTATTATCTCACACACACAAGGCACTTGGTCGACTTTATTGGGAGTAGCATACACTCTTGACCCAACAGATGAAGGAATTGAACCACATAATATCACATAGTGAGTCACAATTAGATCTTAAACGTCTCAATAGTAATGATTTTATCACAGACTCTTGTCACAATACCGTGCTGCCTATCAGAACAATTTCATGCAAAGTTAAAAATTTAACTAAAAAAAAATTTTTAACCACTGCTAAAAAAAAACAAAAATAAATAAGCAAATGCAGATAAAGAAGTATAGCATGGAAGTACCAGCACCCCACACTTAGACGGGACACACTGCTATCAGTGGAATATAAATAAGAAGAACCTGGTTAGTCGAACTCATCCTCTATGTATGGGGTCATACCCCCTTCATCGGAATCATCATCAGAGTCATCATCCTCAGAAGGTCCTCATAAGTACCCCACTTGTTTCCAAGAGTGCGTCGAGGTATTTGCAGCACGGAGGATTCACCTTGCTCTTTTCTTCCTCTCTTCTGGCCTCTTTGTGAAGTGGTTGCTTTTCTTGTCTTTTGGTGCCATTGTACCTAAGATCTCAAATGAGTCATGTTAGCTTCATCTCGTAAGATTCAATCAACAAACAGACAATAGTGGCACCACCCCATACTTAATTTGTTGACACAAACTAATTAAAAGAATGTTATCGATTACTCAGACTTCATCGACATACATTTAGGTGATATGTTCCAACAATATAATCAGTGCAGTCATACTTCTTGTAATCTTGCAAATACTTTTATGTTTGATATATCAAGACTACTACATAGAGATTGAATCAAGGTATAACATCTAGAAATAATCACAACCTCACATGTTGGTAGTCAACCATAATTCTTATCTCGATGAACAAGTCATTCCAACATGTAAGTATGCAAGTGACAAGATTATGCAATTTTAGTGACCATGTCAATTCCGAGAAAGTATGACAATACATCAAAATCAAATTCAAGTTGGGAACAAGTTAAGATCATCCTTACGTATTCGTTTACTCACTTAGTTGTGCCACAACAATTCAATCATATTCAAATCACCAATACTACTTCAAGATTTAGCAATTCATAATATGTGTAGTAGTGTAGTACTTACGAAATATAACTGAAGAAGAAAGAAGTACTTACTTGGTTGATGACCTTGGATGATGTTCTAGCAAGGTAAAAGAGCAAAAGGAAAAATTTTTTTTTAGAGGATTTGAAGAGGTAAGCGGCACTTATGCTTGGTTTGCAATGTGTTTTTGGTCTAACACTAAGTCTCTTACTTATAGAACAAGCTTGGGTCGGGTTTTGACCCATTTAAAATCAGATTTGGAGACCAAAAGTAACCATAGGCAGCGCCTAAGGCTTTGCCTAGTTGAGCAGAATGTCATAGCATAGGCCATGCCTAGTTGACCAGAATGCTTTTGCATAGGCGGTGCCTATGCTATAGAATTGTGTGAGCATAGGCGGCGCCTTTTGCAAAGCATTTGGTGACCATAGGCGGCGCCTATTGCAAATCCTTTAGTGACCATAGGCGGCGCCTTTAGCATGGCACATGAGATTCAGAGACAAAAGGCTTTAGCATAGGAGGCGCCTATGCTATGGCATAATTGAGCATGGGCGGAGCCTATGCTATGGCACACTAGATTCCGAGACCTTAGGCCATAGTATAGCCCTTGCCTTGTTCGTGGCCTAGTTTTACCTAGGCCTAGCCTTGTTCTATGCCTATATTTTCATGAGCAATGCTCAATCCATAGCATTTTGCTTCTTCATTCCTAACTTACCACCTTCAACATGCAATACTTCCAAATCAAAATTTGAAACCAATCTCCTCTTTGACACCTCTTGTACCTACATTCACTCAAAAACAACAAAAATGATTAGAAAGATGGGTTGCCTCCCATCAAGCGCCTTAGATTTGGTCGTGGCTCGACTAAATTCTAAGAAAACAAAAACAATTAAAAATGATGGGTTGCCTCCCACCAAGCGCTTGATTTATTGTCGCGGCATGACATAGCTATCTCGATTACTTAGACTTCATCGAGATAGATGGGGCATCATTTTCTGAATGGATTCATACGACGTTGATACTTACTTGTAGGCATGCAATCTTGTTAGAGATGACTCTTGTGCATACATATCCCAGGAGGGATACCAATTATATCATCAATCTTCCTACCCATAGCTCTCTTGTACCTCATCAGAGTAAAGATGAGAGCCTCTACATGTTGTTCACTTAAATCATCCGCAACACTCTCCAAAAGTATATTTCCATATCCCAAGAACGTATACCTTAGGTAATTGGGGAGCTCTTTCGATTCTAGCATTGGTGGCTCTACAATGGAAGTCTTCGCTGTTTGTGAAGGATGATTTGTAAGATCAAGGTCCAACTTCTTAGGAGCATGAGAATATGACCCTATTTCTTTTAGAGCACACATAGTTTCTTTATAATCTCCATCGTCCTCATGCTCAACATTCAGCAGTGCCGCAGATAATGGCTCAACAGTAAGCTGTTTCTCTACAGATATTTCTTTCGTATCCTCATAATGAACATCAGCTACAGAGAACACATTTTTATTGCTGGGATGCTTCATTGCTTTGCATATATCAAAGCGGACCACTTCGTCATTCAACCAAAATAAAAGCTCATTAGCTCTCATGCCAATAAGCACACTTCCTATTGCAAGGAAAGCACGTCCCAAGATTATGGGAACTTCAGAATCCACCTCGCAATCCAAAATAATGAAGTCTGCAGGAAAGATGAATGAAGAAACCTTCACCAACACATCATTCAAGATACCCACAGGTTGTTTTACCGACCTATCAGCCATCATAAGCCTCATATTGGTTGGTGTCGGATCGCCTAACCCCAACTTCCTGTAGACGAATAGTGGCATCAAATTGATGCTAGCACCCAGATCGCACAATGCCTTGGCAAAGTTCAAAGAGCCAACAGTGCAAGGAATAGTGAAGGCACCAAGGTCGGCCTTTTTCTGTTCTAAGGACCTTGTGGCAATTGCACTGCAATGATGAATATTATCTGCCGGTTCATAGCTTATTGCCCGCTTCTTTGTTAGAAAGTCCTTGATGAATTTAGCGTACCCAGGCATCTGTTCCAGCGCCTCAACCAATGGAACATTAATGGTCAGCTGTTTTAACATCTTTATGAATTTATTGAACCTTGTATCATTCGCCTGCTTCTTCAGTCTTTGAGGAAAAGGTGGTGGTAGGCAAGGAATTGTTCTCTCTGCGGCTTTCTTCTCCTCTTGCTTCCGAATTTTGGTCTTTTCAGGATGCAAACCACTAGGGGTGACATCATGGACGTCTTGGTCCTTGTCTATGGCGTCCTCATCTTCTTTATTTTCGGCCACTTTCTTGCTTTGGGATGCATTTTCCAGCACCTTACCACTCCTGGTAGTAATAGCCATGCATGATCCATTGTTCTTCGGATTTTGCACAGTGTTTCTAGGTAAAGTGCCAGCCTTTCTTTGATTGAATGCCCTAGATAATTGACTCAATTGTTGCTCTAGCTGTTTTATTAAAGTGGAATGCGAGTCAACCAATTGCTTCATTGAGGACAAGTCGTTCTTCACCTCATTCACTCCCGTATTAGTTGCCTCTACTCCTTTCAATAGTTTAGTCATCATGTCTTCCATTGACATATTTCCAGAACCAGATGCAGCGGCATCACGTCTTCCATGAGGAACATACAAACCAATCCTGTCAGTCTTATCCTTCCAACTACCTTGATCACGGGCCTTATATCCTGAATTATCATAATAGTTCCGACCTTGGTTTCCTTGGACATTGCCTCAGAAACCTCCCTGATTGTTCAAGAAGTTGGCTTCTTCCTCAGAATTGGATTCCTCTCTTCCTTTTGATGCAACAGCTTTAACTTTTTCGGTCTTCCCTGATAATAGATGCTTTGTAAGAAGATCCATCTGCATTTTCATGTGAGCCATGTCTTGGTCAAGATCCTCTTGTCTTCGCCTCTGCTCTGCAGTCATTCCAAAAGATACAGTAGAGCTTGCTACCTCAGAATCCCAGGAATACCAAGCTCTACTTTACTTTGTCATCCGATCTAGCATATTGCTTGCCTGCACAAAGGTGAGGTCCATAAATGATCCACCTGCTGCATTATCTACCACTAGCGTAGTCACCGAATTCAAAGATCTGTATAATATCTCCATCAAGTGGACATTGGTCATATGGTGATTTGGGCACCGCATAAGCTTCGTCTTGAACCTCTCCCATGTTTCGTGGAGGGCTTCAGTTGGAAGCTGTCGAAAATTGCTGATCTTATCTCTCAACTGTGCTTTCTTGGATGGCGGAAAGAATCTTTCTAGGAAAGAGTCTTTCAATTGCCTCCAATTTGTAATAGAATCAGGAGTCAGCCCATTCAACCATAGAGTTGCCTCCCCAGATAGAGAGAATGGAAATAAGCGCAGTCGAATTGCATTCTGTCCAACGCCAGGATTGTCGAATGACTTGCATGTAGAAATAAAGTTGATCAGATGCATATTCGGATCATCGCCTGCTAGTCCACCAAATAATCCCTTGAGTTGCAAAAGCTGAATCATGGTGCTAGTGATGTTGAACTTGGCTCCGGGCGCTAATGGTAGAAGAATAATGGCTCCTGTGGCACCAGCTTCGTCCAGATCATCATCATCATCGTCAAAAGGAATCTGCACAGCTCGGCGATCAGGCCTCAATCGCGCTTGACGATCTCTCCTCTGCATGGGTGCCGTCATCTCAGCAGTACGCCTAGGGTTTAGTATCTCCTCATCGCCCAGGTCCTCATCATCAGGATTTGTTGCATGGCCTGGGTTATCAATATTCAGTTAATGCACTTGAGCAGTTATCCTTTCAATTTCTCGTTGTGCATCCATTGATGCACTGAACAAACCTGAATAAAACAAAAACAACAACTAAAACTAAAAGTATGAGAATCTTTGATCAAAGGGTCTAGTAATTATCACAAACTCAGTTGACAACCGTATTCCCCGGTAACGGCGCCAATTTTTGATAACGCTCAATCTACAGCTGTCGTAAGAGTGTAAAGCGGTCGTAGTCAAATATAGAACCCAACTGGGTTGGGTATCGATCCCACAGGGAATAGCTTGGTCAACAAGTAAGCAAAGATTACTAGACTTTTGGTGCAAGTCTCGTAAAAAGGGGGATTTGTAATGTGTAACCGAAATATTAATGTAAAAACTGAAAATAGCAAAGTAAAAAAAAAGAAGGTTTAGTAAGATGTAAAAAAAAAGAAGGTTTAGGAAAGTCTGAAGGACGCGAATTAGGGCAGAGGACTAGGCCAGTTGGGGGTCGCTAGTGTAGGGAATTACTTGTTGGGGGTAGTATTCTGATTATGATTTTTCCTGTTCCTTATCCCTTGTTTCTGTACGAATCTGGGTGCTTTCCTCTGTTTTCCCTCTGTTTTCTTTCTGTTTTTATTTCTTTTACTTATGGCTGTTGTATTTATGTTATGGATGTTATGTTGTGTAATCTTGTAACCTTGTTCGGTGCTTTACTTTGTATTTGTGTGGTATCTGGTGTTTTGTGTCTTGAGCCAGGGGTCTATCGGAAACAGCCTTTCTACTTCTTTAGAGGTAGAGGTATGGACTGCGTACATCTTACCCCCCCCAGACCCCACCAGGTGGGAATACACTGGGTTTGTTGTTGTTGTTGTTGTTGTAGTAAGATGTAAACAATGAGAATTGAGAAGTTGGGGTTATGTCCACAATCTGAGTTTACGTCTCTATTGGCTATGAGTTGTGCGGAATTCAGACATGCATGTGCTTATAGAGAATTGTATTCGATGGTAAATCCAAGCGTCTTTCGACCTCAACGAGGACTATTTCACTTTAACTCATTTGAGCTTAAAGCATATCTAATAGAACAAATTCTCCAAGAGGTTAATCCAGTTACGGCACTAACTTTTTAATAAGGGATGGGACCCTATTACCTTGACATTATCTCTTTTCCAGACATATAACTTTTCTTTCGAACAAGTTAATGCTATACTGGCATTATTCTATGCGTCTGCAGCCACAACAATTTGCATTAAGATGAAAAGAATAATGATATAAGCAACACACGTGTCACGAATTCACAAACTCATAGCCTTAGATAGTATCTCATATGGCTTCCATAACCACAACAGAGAAGTTTAGTTACCCATGAGTGCGAAGGAAATCACAATAAACATTGTTATTATACCACAATAAAGATTTCGTGTAGTAATAGTGTGGTAGGCGTTAGGCGTGAATTCCTAGCAAAGTAACTTTTCTCTTGTTGCGGAAAATAAGAATTGAATAGATGAGAAATAATGTCAACAATGAATTAATAAAGAGAATTGTTTTGATGGATGGATGGATGGTGGATGGATGGAAATTGATGGAATGGGGGAATTGTGAGGAATGTATTAAAATCTCAAGCAAAATAGGGTATTTATAATACCCATATCCTATTCCTACTAAGCTAATAAAATACTTAACCCAATCCTACTAGGTTAAAGTATCATTATCCTAATCCTAATAAATTATTGCTAGTCCCCAAAGTCTTCAGAATCGTTGTTTTAGCCCGGGACAGATTTTCCATGCACCACTTTTGGTCCTTGGCGTCCAAGACTCCCTTTTCTCCCTTCGTGAAGCTTTCTTTGGCGTCAAGTTATCCATAAAATGCTGAATTCTGCACATTTATACCTGAAACTTTTCTAATCATGTTCGTTAGCTCACTTACAGGAAAAAGGACTAAAAGTGCATGAAATATATAATTTGTTCTCAAAACTTGGCTAAAATATGGGCAAAATCTAATGCTATAGGCGTGTAAATTCACCTATCATCACGGGGTCATGAGCACCGTGTAGTGTTCTGGGGATAAAATTTGGGGCATTATAAACTTGGTATCAGAGACTAAGGTTCAATAGAGTCCTAGGAAGTCTAACAGCCGCATCTAGTAAAGTTTTGTACATGGGTATGTTACAAGCCACATTTATGTACAGGAGGCTATAAGATGTTTTAGAAATAGTTTCCCCTCTTTCAGTATTTATGTTATACTAGTGTGCATAATCTCAAGTCAATGTCTCAGTCTAATCTGTTTCTCCCTTTTTTCTATAGAACATGCCTCCTAAAAGAAGAAACGGGAATTAGTCAGCCCCTCAGCCTGAAGAACCTTTGGACAAACATGTTTCTCATGCAGAGCTCTGAGCTGCATTCACTACTCTTGTTAACTCAGTTGCTTCTCAGAATAAATAACCAACAGTCATTCTGGCCAACCCATTAGCCAATTCAGCTGCATCTAGGATTTGAGACATTACCTAAATGAATCTTCTTCCTTCCTTGGGTCTAAGGTAGATGAGGACCCTCAGGAATTCATTGAATAGGTTTAGAAG
Organism: Capsicum baccatum var. pendulum; assembly: GCA_030864225.1. Classification (NCBI taxonomy): domain Eukaryota; kingdom Viridiplantae; phylum Streptophyta; class Magnoliopsida; order Solanales; family Solanaceae; genus Capsicum; species Capsicum baccatum. The sequence goes on along the minus strand of CM061557.1, from coordinate 167,770,019 downwards.
GTGACAGACATCATGGGGTGACTACTATTGATAGTGCTGAGCAAGCTGCATATTAGTTACAGGATGTGTCTCATACTTGGTTTAAATAGTAGAAGTCACAGAGGTCAGATGATGCAGGTCCTATAGAGTGTGAGGAGTTTATCACTGTATTCTTTGACATATTCTTTCCCCAAGAGCTTAGAGAGGCTAAAGTGCTAGAATTCAGCATCCTCAGGCAGAGAAATATGACGGTTAAAGAGTATTCTCTTAAGTTTACTCAATTAGCTAGATATGCCCCTCATGTGGTTGAAGACAGTAGAGCCAAGATGAATAAGTTCTCTTCAAGGGTAAATCATAGCATAGTAAATAAGTACAGATATGTCATGTTGAACATTGACATGACTTTTTCAAGGTTTATGACTCATGCTCAATAGATAGAAGAGCAGAAGGTTAAGTAGAGAGAGAAGCAGAATAAAAAAGCAAAGACAGGTAGTCTCAACTTCCCTCAACCTAAATTAAAAGGAGGAAACCATTCCTAATTTTATCCTAAGTTATCAGTTTCAACCCCATCTTCAGCCAATGCTCCAATTCCTATGTTTTGGGAGGTTAACAGAGATAAAGCACTAGGATCTAAGTCATAGGGTAGTGTTAGCAATGCTCGAACTAATCCCCTTTGCCAGAATTATGGTAAGAACCACAAGGGTTGTTGCAGAGATGGAACGATGTCTAATTCAGTTATAGCAAGCCAAGCCATAGAGTCATAGACTACCCTCAATCAAGTTATCAGAGTCATCTCCGCTCCTCAACTCAGTCCAGTCGCCCGAATCAATAGGGTACCACAACTAGTGCTACTAGTAGGCAACGCCCAAATCATCTCAATTTTCTTCAGTCCTAACAAGATTAGGAAAATTCTCTTGATATAGTTACTAGTACGTTATAGATCTTTTATGTTCATGTTTATGCTTTGCTAGATCCAGGAGCTTTTTTGTCTTTTGTTACTCCCTATATAGAAGGAATTTTGGAATCAGTTCCTAAATCCTAGCAGAGCCCTTTTCAATCTCTACCCTAGTGGGTAAAACCATCATATCCTTAGGGGTATACCAAAACTGCCCAATTATGATATCTCAGAAAGTTACTTCAACAAACTTAGTCAAATTAGAGATGACTGATTTTGATGTCATTCTCGACATGGATTGGCTTCATTCCTGTTATGCCACAGTCAACTGCAGAAATATAATAGTCCAATTTTAGTTTTTGAATAAACCTGTCCTTGAGTGGAAGGGTAGTACTTCAGTGTTCAGAGGTCAGCTTATTTCCTACCTTAGGGCACAGAAAATGATATCTAAAGGATATGTCTATCATCTTGTTTGAGTTAAGGACACTAGTTTCGAAACTCCAAACCTTGAATCTTCCAGTTGTAGGTGAATTTTCAAATGCCTTTCACAAAGATCTTCCAGGAATTCCTCACCAAAGGAAAATAGACTTTGACATTGATCTTCTTCCAAATACTCAGCCTATATCTATTCTGCCATACAGAATGGCACCAGCGGAATTCAGAGAACTATAAGAACAATTAAAGGATCTTTTAGATAGGGAATCATCAGGCCCAGTATTTCCCCATGGGGTGCTCCAGTATTATTCATGTGAAAGAAAGAAGGTTCTGTTAGAATGTCTGTAGACTACCAATAACTCAATAAGGTCACGATAGAGGATAAGTATCATCTTCCCAGAATCGATGACTTGTTTGATCAATTTTAGGGTGACAGTTATTTTTGTAAGATATATCTCAGATCCGGCTATTATCATCTCAGAGTTAGGGAACGTGACATTCTAAAAATATCTTTTCGTACTCCGTATGTTCATTTCGAATTCTTAGTTATGTCCTTTGGTCTTACCAATGCCCCAACAGGTTTCATGGACTTGATGAACTGTGTGTTCAAGCAGTACTTGGACATCTTTACTATATTCTTCATAGATGATATTTTGGTCAATTCCCGCAGTGAGCGTGATCATACAGACCATCTCAAAATAGTACTTCAAGCTCTCAACGATTATCATCTATTCACTAAATTCAGTAAGTACAAATTTTTGGCTAAGGTCTATAGTATTCCTTGGTCGTATCATTTTTGGTGATGGCATTAGAGTAGTTCCTCAAAAGACCAAAGCAGTAAAAAACTGGCCCAGACCTGTCTCTCCATCAGATATCAGGAGTTTCTTGGGTTTGGCTGGCTATTACAGATGGTTTGTTGAGGGATTTTCTTCTATTGCATCCCCTATGTCAATATTGACTCAGAATAAAGTCAAGTTTCAATGGTCAGATCCTTGCGAGAAGAGTTTTCAGGAGTGAATACTCAACTTACCTCAGCTCCAATGTTAGCTCTCCCAGATGGTCCAGATGGGTTAGTAGTGTATTATGATGCATCCAGAGTAGGCTTGGGTTGTGTCCTAATGTAGTATGTTAAGGTCATAGCCTACGCCTCCAAACATTTTAAACCCCATAAGAGGAATTATCTTACTCATGATCTTGAGTTAGTAGCCATAGTCTTTTCCTTGAAGATTTGGAGGCATTATCTATACGAAACTTATGTAGATGTCTTCACAGATTATAAGAGTCTTTAGTATGTATTTTCTCAAAAAGATCTCAATCTTCATTAGAGAAGGTGGTTAGAGCTCTTGAAAGATTATGACATGAGAGTCCTTTATCATTCGGGCAAGGTTAACGTAGTGGTCGACACTCTTACTAGACTATCCATGGGTTGTGTTTCTCATGTCGAGGACAGTAAGAAAAAGTTAGCTCAAGAAGTCCATCATCTTGCTAGACTAGGCATTCGCTTAGTCGATACAGATGAGGGGATATAATGGCTTAGAATAGTTCAGAATTATCTCTAACTTTCGAGGTGAAAGAAAAGCATAATAGAGAGCCCAGCCTTGTTAAGTTGAAAGTGTCAGTTCAGGATAAGAAAATAAAGGTTTTCTCCTAAGGGGAAGATAGTTTTCTTCATTGTCAGGGTTGACTCTATGTTCTAGGTGTAGATGACTTAAGGCAGCTAATTTTGGCAGAAGCGCATGGTGCATGATACACTATTTATCCCAGGGCCACAAAGATGTACCATAATTTACGAGAAATCTATTGGTAAAGTAGGATAAAGAGAGACATTATAGAGTTTGTGGCTAAGTGCTCTACATTTCAGCAATTAAAGATAGAGAATCAGAAGCCTAGTGGGTCCATGCAAGAGTTCAGTATTCCTACTTTGAAGTGAGAAGTTGTGAACATGAACTTCGTGATGGGTTTTCCTCAAACTCGTCATCAGCACATTCAGTCTGAGTCATTGTAGAAAGAATGACCAAATCATCTAATTTCCTTCCAATTCATACCTCTTATTCAGATAAGGATTACGCCAAACTCTACATCAAGGAGTTGGTCAGATTGCACAGTGTTTCATTGTCTATTATCTTAGACAGAGGTACCCAATTCACCTCTCATTTCTACAAAGTATTCCAAAAGAGTCTTGGTACCCAAGTTCATCTCGTTACAGCCTTTCATCCTCAGATAGATGGTCAAGCAGAAAGGACCATTCAGACTTTAGAAAATATGCTAAGGGGGTGTGCAATTTTAAGGGAATTTAGGATGACCACTTGTCTTTGATTGAATTTGTATACAATAACAGCTATCATTCCAGTAGTTAGATTGCTCCATTCGAAGATCTCTACGGTAGGAGATGTATATCTCCAGTTGGTTGGTTTGAAGTTAGTGAGGCCTCAATCATAGGTCCTGACTTTGTATTCGACACCTTAGAAAAAGTCCAGTTGATTAGAGAATGACTCCAGGATGCTCAGAGCAGAGAAAAGTCTTACGCAGATGTTCGTAGAAAAGATCTCAAGTTTGAGATTGGTGACTATGTCTATCTAAAGATCTCTCGTATGAAGGGATTAAAGTGGTTCGGCAAGAAAGGGGAACTTAGTTCCCGATATGTTTGTCCCTTTAAGGTTCTTAGTCGATTTGGAAAGGTAGCTTATGAGCTCGAATTGCATTCAGATCTAGCTTCAGTTTATCTAGTCTTTCATGTTTCTTTGCTCAAGAAGTGCATAGGTGACCCATCAGTTGTAGTCCCTATTAAGAGAATTGATGTTCAAAACGCTCTCTCTTATGATGAGATACCAATCAAAATCTTAGACTATCAGATCATAGATTGAGAAACAAAAAAGTCCCTCTAGTTAAGGTTCTTTGGTGAAATTAGTCCATCGAGGGAGCAACTTGGGAATCAGAGCCCGACATCCGTACCAAGTATCCTCACCTCTTCTTCGCCAACTTAGATCAAGCTCAAGGTAATATTTCTCCTTAAGCTTAATCAGTTTCATGTTCAGTGTTCATCACAAACTTGGTATGTAGCTTTATTCTCATGTTTCCATTAGAAACTTGGTATCAAGTACCATTGTAAATTTAGTTATGCACGCATGTATCCGTTCAGTTATGTAATTATGCATCATACATGTATTCTCATTGTGAGAAACTTAGTTCTTCAGAACACTCAGTCATGCATTCATAAATCATTTACACACACATTAGATATGCATGTTCAGTATTATATGTTCATCTTGTTAGTCATGTCATCCATGAGATCATGTTACAGTTATTTATGTTCAGTATGTACGTCAATTATCTTTTCTCCCCTCTCAGTCAGTCTCATTCGAGGATGAATGTTCTTAATTGGGAGATATTGTAATACCCTATACCATTACTAGCTAATTTCTTCTCAAGAATGTCTAGTATTAGATTTTAAATTAAATTATGGTTATTCCATGAGGAATTTTCAAGATTTTCACTTTTTTTCATATGGGAAATTCAATAATCTTTCAATCGATATAACATTCTCCCAAATCTGATTATTTGGTCAGAAATTACAACTATTTCAAGTTCCCATCGTAAAACAATGCCATATTAGTTAGTGGCACGCCACGCCTCAAAAGGAAAGGGCATTTGGCAAATTCCTGTAGAGGTTAGCGATTATGGCATGTTACGCTAGGGCCCAGATTAAAAATTATCCTTTTCCAGTGTCTTAGCGCAATTTTCTCCACGTCGCGCCAAAGTTTCAGGTCACAAAAGAAGGGGGAAAATGATGGTTCCATGTCTAGCCATCCCTCAGTTTCCCAATTGTAAATTTCCAGTGACATGCACGATGGCTCCGTGTCGCGCTAGGGTTTCACTTCGAGAAAATTTCACTAAAATTAAATGACTTATCCAGGGTTAAAAGGATCAACTTCCTACCCCTATTTAAGCCTTTTAACACGTGATTAAGCCACTTTTAACCCAAAATACACTCTCTTCTCTCAAAAACCTCTCAAGAAAAAGCTAGGCTTTTCATAGAAGATCTAATTCCATGAAAGTTTCATCATCAATCTTCACAAAATCACAAATGAAGGTACAAATAATGTTTATTCTTGGACTTCTTTCATCCATGAAGCCCAAGAATCCCTTTTCTAAATTCAGGTTTATGGATATTCTTATGACATTCATGATTAGGCTGCTCTTGTTCATATAGATAATGAGAAAATGAATTCTACTCCATGTTAGGTGATAAATTCTATGTGGGTTTATTATTATAGATATAGATTCTTGTAAACCTACGACTAAACCCTTAAATGATGAAATTATAATTGAACCATGATGTTTAATTATTGTACAATGATGTTTACATGTACCATGCTTAAAATATGTTAGATTAAATTCCTAGATGAAGGAAAAGAGCCTAACTAGCATGATACCATGAAATTTCCAATTATGTACAATTTATGCCTATCATATGTTTTGATGAAATGCTTCTATAAATGTATTAGGGATAATGATTTTAATTATATGTTCAAGTAATTTAGGCTTGGTCAAATTCCTTCCATCGAGTCCTGGGGGAAATCGTACCCAAAATATTAGATATGTGGCTAGAGCTATGTCATGTTTTCACGATACTCTTAGTCAAGCTATGAATCCTTAGACTTCGAACAGTTTTATGAATCAGGAAATCTCCATGATCTCATAAACTCAATCAGTTGTCATATATAAGTAGTATTCCATCAGTCAACGAAATTCAGTAACTTAACCCATGTTTAGTTCATTAAATCATGTTCAGAGTCTATTCAGATAGGAGTATGAATTAGCACCGAGAGAACCCAAGAATGGAAACACACACTATCAAATGAGGGTGTGATTCTTATAAGCCATCCTTGAATTCCAGAACAATGTACCCATCATAGGTTGAGACATCAACACTGTCCGATGAGGGTTGATAAGGTAGATAAGCACTGTCAGATAAGGGTGCTACCGTTCTCTTTGGGGGATACTATCAGATGAGGGTTACCCACAACTTATCCTTACCAATGGTGCAGTATTGACACCCTTCCAATTGGGGTTACAGATCAGACCCCAACTCAGCCATAATGGCATATTAGGGGCATGTCGGTTAGATAACTACTTCCCACAGTTTCATGTTACAAAATCAGGACTGTTAGATACAGTCAATTAGTCTCAGTAATAGAACTCAGATAGTTCTTCAAATTTTAAGACTATCAAATACAGTCAACTCAGACACAGTGCAGAACTCAAATAGTTCCATCAAATTCATGATTGTTAGATACAGTCACTTATGTTATCAGTTATATATAGATTCAGTAATCATGTTATCACAGTATTAGTGTTAGTTGGTATGTCTCGTGCATGTATTCTTATGATCACCATGCATTCATCCTACCTCAAATACATTCCAGTGCATTCAAAGTACAGACGCATTTGCGCTATGGTGTCTTATACCATAGGTTCAGAGATATGAGTATAGAGCAATAGTAGATTCCAGATATCTATAGACAGAGTTAGAATTGAGTCCTCATCTTTTGAGGACATAATTATTTCCCTATTACCTCATGAATTAGTTTATTAGTGGGAGTTAGTTGGGTGCATGTCCCATAAACTCCGTACTCAGACAGTTCATTTAGTTAGAGTCTTCCTAGACAATCATGTTTTAGACTTCAGTATGTTCAGTTTTGCTTTGGGTATTATACTACCCCACAAAGATGTTATATCATTCATGTCATGTTCAGTATTAAACCTTATGGCCTTACAATTCATGTTTCGTTATTATAAAATATTTTATGCAGTATACAGGTATCGATATCAGTCATGGATTAGCTTGTGGTCTTTTGGGGTTATGAGCACCGTGTAGTGTTCTGGGTATCAGATTTAGGGCATTAAACTGTCTAACTAAAATAATTTATACTGAGCGACTGTATCTGACTGTCTAGATTCTGATGGAACTAGCTGAGTTCCGTACTATTCTGAGTTGACTATATCTAACAGTCCTAAATTTTGTAGAACTATCTGAGTTGTATTTCTGGGACTGAATGACTGTATTTGACGGTCCTAATTCTATAACTAAAAATGTGGGAAGTAGTTATCTACCCTACATACTCCAAATACACTATTATGGCTGAGTTGGGGTCCAATCTATAACCCTAATTAGAAGGGTGTCAATAACATGCCACCGGTAAGGACAAGCTGTAGGTGACCCTTATCTGACAGTGTCCCCTAAAGAGAATGGTGGGTCCCTCATCTGACAGTGCTTATAAACCTCATCAACCCTCATCTGACAGTATTGGTGTCTCAACCTATGTTGGCTACATAGAATGCTGGGATGACTACTACGAATCATACCCTAATTTGACAGAGTGTGTTCCTATCCTTGGGTTTACTCAGTGCTACTCCCTACTCCCATCTGAATAGACATTGAACATGGATTAATGAACTGAACTGGACCAAATTAACTTAGTTCTATTGATTGACAGAATAGTACTGAGATTACTGTATTACTGAGCTTTCCTAAGTCACATGACTGACTGAGTTCTATGGATTGTGGCTTGATTGAGAATATCGTGAGATCATGACACTAACTCGAGGCACACAACTATATTTTTTTGGCACAAGTACCCCCAGGACTCGATGGAAAAAAACTGACAAAAGCATGACTTTCTTGAATACATGACCAACATCACAATCCTTACTTCATTTATTAAGAAATTTCATCAAACATTTGACATGCATAAACATGTACATAAATGGGGATTTCATACTATCATACTAGTATTGCACTTTTCTTTCACATAGGCATTTAGTCAAACACATGGAGAGAATGATTTGGTTATACAATCATCAACATATCTAATAATCTTGGATACAACAATCAACTTGTAATTTGAAAGGGGGTTTATCATGATTTTTATGCAAATCTTCATATAAGAGGGTCAACCATTGAAATGTGTAATTTAATACACGAATCAAAACCCTACAAAATCATGAAAATAAATTTAAATTCAATTTAAATCATGAACATTCATCAATACACAAATCTTGGATTTTGAAAAGAGATTCTTGAGCTTTATGGGTGAAAAGGACCCATGAATCAATACATGACATGCCATGATTGTGAGTTTCTTGAAGTTCTTGCACTTGAATAACTTGAATTTCTTGGTTTCTTGAAAAAGGATTTGAATCTTATTCTTAGGGATTATCTTTGAGAGAAAACCCTAATTTGATGTTATTAATGAATAATGAACTTATGAGCCTTGGTCTGATATAATTAGGAGTTAAAACAAGTGGAAAAATACCCAAATACCCTTTAAAAATGACTTAAAATTCCCACAGCAGGACCTGCGATGGCTCGTGCGATGGTCCATCGCTAGCTCAATGGTTGTCATTTTGACCATCAAACGTGGACTAAAAAAACACTCAATTCCTTATAGCGGCGGCTTAGGCGATGGTCCGTCGAAATTTCGATGGTCCGTCAACCTGTCCGTCGCACCTTATCCAGATGGTTGACTCACTGCCTTAGCTGCAATGGTCTAGGTGATGGTCCGTCGCTAGATCGACGGTCTGTCAACCTGGATATCGCACCTGGGCAATTCTGACAGCTCTAACTAAAACGTCCATAACTTCTTACTCCGATACTAAATTTGGACGAAATTTTTATAGTTGGAAAGCTAATTCAATTTCTCATATGATAAAATTGAAAATATTAAAAATTTCATGTGTACAAAAATGGATTCATATTTTAAAATAAGTTTCTAACATTCTTGGGATGATTTCAAGCTAGGTAAAAGTATAGGGTATTACACCAACATTCATTTATCCGGGTTTGTGGGGGAAAATGAGTCATTTTCCACTTACATATTTCATCCTTAACACTACATTTGATATCCCAAAGGGCAAAATTCACTATTTATTCGCATAATCCTCTCATGAAAGAAACCCTTGTTCATCAAGCTCAAGATCAAGTTCTGAGAAATCCCCAACAACTTTTACGAATTGCGTTATTTAGGTATGTTAGGCGTTTATCCTCAGGTTTTCTTCCATCCTTGGAGTTCAAGAACCATTTTTGAAACAACAAGTTTAATGATTCATGATTTACATGTGCAATTTGGGTTGTATTGATTATGGTGTTGATATATGTGTTTCAATTCGATATTTAATTATATGTCTCATCAATATAAGATAGCATGTATGTCGATGATGTAATTCCCATGCCAAAACCCTTGTATTTGCAAGATTACTTGTTGAAGGTATGCTGCTCTATATGTTATTTTCAATGTATCACAATCATGCTTCCCAAGTGTTTGATAGAATGTCCATGAGAATTGAATGGTTTAATCATGACATGTTAGCATGTGTTCTCATTGATGTTCAAGTTATAACCTCCAAGTGTGTGACTAAATGACTCAATTAATGAATTGTGAACATTTGACTATCGCTATGTTTTCAAGATTTGTCATACTTTGTTATTAATGCTATCGAGTCCTGGCGGTATTTATTACCCAAAATCTAGATGATTCCTTATTCGTAGTAGAAATCAGATAGACAGAGGAAAGGTCAAGAACAGTAGTACTGTAACGCCCAGAGATCCCATCCTGAGACGTTACACGGTGCTTGTGGACCCTAAGGACCACAAGCTAACCCTTTTCTGATATCTGTACCTGTACACTACGTAATATCTAAAATAAATATGGATATTTTCCATAAGGCTCAACATATCTATACATACTCAAAACTGAAAACTGAATACTAATATATCCTTCTGAAAAGCCTCTATACTGTCTGAACTGTGGAGTTGATGGGATAGGTCCCCAACTAACTTCGTCAACTAAAAATAAACAAAATCTAAAACAATAATAGTAAACTGAGATTCATCCTCGAAAAAAGAGGACTCACTGCTACTGCTGCTAACGGGGACTAAACTACTAAGGATAATCTGGATCCTGTGCCTTTGAACCTGTAGTGTCAAATAAAACACCATAGCGCAAATGCGTCAGTACATGAATATACCCAGTATGTAGACGAGGTAGGCTAACTCAAGGTCTCAGGCATGCATAATATCTAAACTGAATAATCATGAAAGATGCCGCATGAGAACACATACATGAATGCACATAACATGAACACAATCATCGCAACTCTAGATACTAAAACTCGCATACCACTTTGCTGCAGACTGAACTCACTACTGATACTATGATACTGAATCATTGACTTCTCTGATATTGATAACTGAGGATCTGGATATGCTTACATCACAGACTATACTCTAAGCTTACTGCTTTCGATTGATAGAATTATCAACTTTGCTAACAGATTATTCTGGAAGCAATTATTAATGATAAGAAGTATGATATCTCTAAATATGATGATTATATCTAAATCTGATGATTATATCTAAATCTGTGATCAAGTCCTTCTGGTGGCATATCTCTAAATATGATATCAATCAACTTTATATATGACCAAGCGTATCTGTCGGGATGATCCATGAATCAATGAAACTATCTAAGTTCCTTATAAAGATAGATGATTGTATCTGACAGTCCTGATTTCAAAAGATTGTTTCTGAAACTGAGACTGAATCTAAAAATGAAACTGTGGGACATAGTCACTTAACGGACATGCCCCAACCTACCATAGGTGGGTTCCAACCTCTACCCCTGGTTGAGAAGTTGCCAATACTGTCCCATAGGTAAAGACATTATCTTTATGTGCATTATCTTTAAGTGACCCTCATCTATCAGGTGCTACTCAAACGATAACGGTGGAGCCCTCATTTAACAGGTCAATCCACCTCATCTACCCTTATCTAATAGGTATGATGTCTCTCATCTACCCTTAACTTGTAGGTATGATGTCTCAACCTACGTTGACTACGTAGTTTTGGAGCACAATGATTGCATCTAAGAATCACACCCTCTATTAGTTGCTGAGTTCCCATCCTTGAGCTTGCCCGGTGCTAGTTTCTACTCCCAACTGAAAGACTCTAACTGAATTCTTAACTGAGCACAACTGAATTGAATCTAATATTGATCATGTTTCTCAAAATATCTAACTGAGTTACACTGAGATTACTTAGTTTCGTCTCTGATGGAAAAGACATCGAATCATAGTATCTGACTGACGATACAGAGCTTGAATAGCTTACTCAAATCAATTCTGAGATTAGAATTGAATTACTTGAACACTATTAGATCTTAGTTGATTACAGGACTAAGGCTAGATTACTAGTGATACAGAGATGATAGAGATTTCTGAGATTACTGAGCTTTGTTAAATTCTGCACTTGTTTGAGGATATAGAGTTCTATAGTTCACTGAGTTCCGAGAATCATGGCTCAACTGGAATTTTCGAGAAATTGACATGGGCTCTAGAGAACAACTCCATTTTCAGGTATAAATACCCCCAATACTCGATAGCATAAAAGTAAGTATCATCATTCATTCATTATCACAAGCATTCATGCATTATCAAAATCATTCAACCATCTTCACAAGTAATTCAGGAATCATGCCATATGTTTATTTCCACAGTCATTAAACATCACCTTAAGCATTTAAGGATCTTAAACGTCTATTCATCATCACAGTCGCCAAGGATTCACTTTAAGCATCTCAGAATCATAATTATATAATAACGTAGGGGAAACATGCTACTAGATTGTACTCCCTTCAACAAGGTTTTACCTCATCTATTTCATACCTATATCGATCTTGACATGTGGTTGGATATCCCATGGCTTGGGGAGACTTCATACTATCATGTCATAACTTACTTGCTAACTACCTGGCATGTATTAAAAGCTTAACATATATCAAGAGCACATAATTGGGGGAATTTACAACCATCATTTCTCGACTTGTTCACTAGGTTCTTTCAACAACCACTGGACATGACCGATTTTACACCTACTTAGGAATCTCATGTTATCTTGGCACATTTCACTAACTAAGGCATTTTATCAAACACTAGGCATGCATGGACTAGCTCACAATTTGGGGTTTCCTATTCAACATACTATAGTGTCCCTTATGCTTCACCTAAGCTCTTTTTCAAACCTATGGGGAACATTCTTCACTTATTCAATCATTTCTACACCCAAAAGTCATGAACACATCACATGGAAAAACAACTTCAAGAGGGTCTGTCACAAACATCACATGAATTCTACATACTAGGGTCAAAGCTCATAAATTTTGTAGGCAAACATAAATCAAAACTCAACAACACATTAAACATCTATTTCAACTCATACAAATCATTAAAAACTCATAAAAATAAAATATTTTAGTTTTAAAAAGGGTTCTTGAGCTTCTTGGATGAAAGGCACCCATGAATCAACATCTACATACCTTAACCTTTGAAATTGGATGAACTTTAATTCTTGAAACTTTATCCATAGTTGAAATAAATAAATTCTTGAAGCCTACACTATGAGGAATTTGATTCTTGAAGAAATCTTGAAGAATTTAAGGATGAATATTGGAAGATTAGAGTTCTTGAATGAAACCCTAGATATTCTTGAGAGAATTGGAAAATAAAATAATTGAATTGGGGTTTGAATGAGGGTTCCTCATATTTATAGAGTCTCAAAAAGGTGGGAAATGACCAAAATACCCTTGCAAAAATGCCCTTGAATTTCTGAAAAAATTTACTTGGCGCCATCCGTGACAGGACGTCAGGTCCATGATAGGCCATCACGAATGGTCGTCACAAAGGGGGTCCAAATTCTTGATTTTCTGCCCAGGGCTGGCGACGTTGTCAGAATGTGATGACGTCGTCAAAAAGGTCATCATAAATGTAATAGCCCATCAGAAACGCCGTCCCCATTTTCTAACTTGACATGCTGGAATAAAATGGGGATAACTCTTTGCTCCTATATCGGATTTAGGCAAAATCAGTATTGTTGGAAACCTAATTCAAAGATATGTAATTTGATATATAGAATGACTCCCATTTCTTCATATCCGATGACTTATGGTCACCAAAATTTTTACGGTCACTAAAACTTGAACGATAGGAAAGCTTTCAACTCGACCATGAGTTAGGGGACCTCTATGATCTTAATTCATGCTCAAATAAATTCCCACATGATTCAATATATTTCATACTTCGGAGGATATTTTTGAAACATTTTTACTCAGATTTTTGCTTTATCAAATACACTCTAAGGCTCAGACTGGAAGAGGATTTTGTGAGGCATTACATTATCTCCCCCTTGAGAACATTCATCCTCGAATGTTGCTTGATAGACTGAGAATATGGATCAATAGAACTTACTCAAGTAATAGAAATATCTTAGATCAGGTCTACGTAACTAGAATGACTGACATATAGAGTTCTCACACTGTGCATGCATATCTGATGCAGGAAATACTCGACTCAACACACGCTAACAAGTTGAACTCTTTCTACTAAATACGCATATCTAATGCATGAATATTCGACTAAGCCAAATTTTGAAAGTACAACTTGACAATGCAACAATGACTAATGCTAACTTCACAAATAAAATCTGAACTTGCATTAGGATGAATATAATAGAATACAATATCATAATACTATGGGGTATCTAACCCTAGGGACTCTATGTCCTTCTAAACACACTTAGCTGAAATAATAGAGCGGTGCGCGGGGCACCTATAGACTTGGCCATAATTGAACGATCAAGATCTGAAACTTATACATGACTCATGCTAACACATAAGCTCAAAATGGGAGAAAAGGATCTAAAAATGTATATTGCAAAGATGAAGGGCTCATAACATACCCGGGTCTATATTAGGGAATCCTTCCCGATCAAGGTGAGCCTGAAAGACATGAAGTCTACCCCTTTGAGTCAGCACTCTACATTCTCTCCTTCTATAGCCAGGCTCACCACACCCAAAACATACATCACTACCAACTCTACACACACCTTGGTGGCACCTACTATACTGTCCACAAAGCAGATGGGTACGAACACCACTAGCACTACTATAGGCTTTGGAGCTTAGCGTTCCCTTAGATCTGACACCCCCAAACATAGGTGTGGGTACACTAGCTAAAGATGGAGGTGGAACTAAAAATTTCTGACCATATTGATAACTACTACCACTTTGAGATTCTAACTGGGAGAAACCACGACTACCTGTCTTGGGTCTCTTACTCACTCTCTCTCTTTCTTTCATTTTATCTGCCCTAATTTGTTGTGCATGCATCATTAGCCTAGAAAGATCCATATCTCTATTTATCATGGTAGCTCTACACTCTTACAACACAACACTTGATACCCCAGTCAAAAACTTACTTATACTCAATCTAGGGTCAGCTATCAAGTCAGGAGCATACTTAGCTAATTGGTTAAACTTAAGACAATACTCTTTCACTGTCATGGAACCTTGACTTAGCTTCATAAACTCTTCTACCTTAGCTTCTCTCATTTCTCGCGGGAAAAAACTATCTAGAAAGGCACTCTGAAACTCTACCCAAGTCACGGGAGCTGCATTCTCCTCTCTACTTTTCTCCCACATCACTACCCAATTATGAGGAATATCTTTCAACCTATAAGATGCTAACTCAACACTCTCCTCCTCTTTCACATGCATAATCTGGGTGATCTTCTTCACCTCCTCTAGATAAATTTGCAGGTTCTCACCTTCTACTGACCCAAAGAATTTTGGCGGGTTCATTTTCATAAAATTTCTAATCTTGATACCCAATCAAAAAACAATCTATCATAAACTAGACATGACAATGATCATGATAATGATAATAATAATATATTAACAACAATGAGAGTAATCGTCCATCCAAGACAATCGAATACCTAGTTGAGCCTATCATGTACCCCCACCGCCATAGGCTTAGAAGGTTAAATCAGCATACAATACACTACAAGACATAGGCATCACCTATACCTACACAACCAGCCCTATGGACCAATAGATATAAGTTCATACTAGAAATAGGTATTACACATGCAATAATGATTTTAAAGCATTTTATAAATATCTCAATGACCTCATCATTATCATCATAACCAACATCATAATCATAATCATCCTCATCATAACTATAGTTATCATAATTATCCTCTCGACTTGCCGAGTATATAGTTTCCATAAGTGAGGATAGTCAGAATCGAATGGATAGATGTGCACATAGGAACATCAATAAAATCATTATCCGGACTTGTCAGGTATAAATATCATCATCTGAATGTCCTTCGACCTTGCCTAGTATCATAATATCATCACAATGTCCTCTTACCTTATCGGGTATATAAGCATTTCATTATAGTAATCCACCGGCCATATTAGGTATATAATTAGCATCATCCTAACCATTAACATATATATATATAACATCGATATACAATCTATAATTATGATTTTTCCCAAATTTATATTATTAATACTTGAAAGATATGTCTATAGATACAATAAGAGTACGGAATTAAGCCATGGCTAAAAATAGAGTAAATCTATAAATCAATCTCCCAAAGTGAACTTCGGGACTAAAATCCTATAAAAGTATAGAAAACGCCAGAATACCTCACAACATAGTTATTTGAACTATAAAATCATAGTCCAGAATATATTTCAGTCAAATATTTAAAACAACACTATTAACCACTTTTACATATAAATTATCCATTAAGACAGGCAGTTATTGTTATGCAAAGATCTGGACTTACGTCTAAAAAAGGCCTTTAACCTGTATTATGAAATGACCTTAATAAGGTCAAAGTTTATCTAGAATCATATCATTATCGATTTAATGATCATGAATGTACCAAATATATGTATTCCATTACCGGTATTTAACTAATAGAACCATAAGTGTCAATAGATATTGGATCTCCAACTGATATCATAACACTTTCTTTGGTCCAATAATGTGTGCAAAATAACTACGACATCATAATCATGGTCTTATGCCCCCACACATACCCGAAAATCAAATAAATAATCATAATTATAAGCCATAACATATCTATAAGCTATAGCATACTATGAGGCCTAACATATCCTTAACATACCAAACATATTTGTAATAATCTCACATCTAGAAGGAATCTCATATTTTGGACTCATAATATCAATAAGCATCTCGTATCTATCTGATATCGTATAGTTAAGAGGCATAATTTAAAAAAACCATCTCACACCCAAGAGTTATCTCATATTTAGGAGGCATAATATCAATAACTATCTCATATCTTGGAGGGTTCTCTTATTTAGGAGGAATAATATCAATAAGCATCTCATATCTAGGAGGCATAGTATATCACTAGGCCATAAATCATTACTAGGACGAAATAATCTCCATAGGCCAAATATAACATCTATGACTATCCTATGTTCATGAGACATTAATCATTAGTCGGGAAATACCATCAGGACTCAACAAGTCATGAATTAACTTTATACTAAAGGATTACTAGACTCAACTATGTCTAACATCCATAGATAAGTACACATGGTCTAACATAAGTCTTGGCCTAAGGAGGGCTAGAAGAACCCACTTGTAATCCTTTAATTTAAATATTTAGGCATAACTTATATCCTAATTAAATCTAATGTATCTAAATTAACTTTTTGATGGTACATAAACCAAAATCAATCCTAAGATGGGAATCTCACCTTGAAACATGAGCAATTAAGTCAACTCTTCCTAAATTGAGGTTTCAAGATCACTATAATTGTCAATATAAGGTTAATTATACTAACTTTACTTTAAAATTCTTTAGCCACATCCCAAACCTAGAATCATATCATATCCACTCTATGAATTAGTTTAATCTCGGAAGAAGGCAAAAGGATTTTAAATGTGCATTAAGCATTTCACCTTACGGGTAATAATCCTCATCTAATCCCCAAACATCAATAAACAATACTAAGTCATACTACCTATAATAAATTTTAACATTCACATCTACATAGAATATATAACACACATTATCTTATAAAGAAGAGTAGATAGAAGCCTACCTCAAAGCCGAACTATAAATTCTTAAATCCTTCATCAATCCTCCATCTTCACTTAATAATACCAAAATATCATCATAATATTAAAATAATAATATACTCATCATTATGAGAATGAAGATACCCATATTCCACCATATTCTACCAGACCAAATATCGCACACAAATCCCAATGTAGGTCCACTTATGGAAAATATATTTTTGAGACCAACCCAACATCCATACATGATCATGGAATCATAACCCTAAATAATAGGTGAATACCAAGCTAATTTGTTGCTAAAATAAACCCATCAAGCTAATGATGTTTTGGTAAAAAAAATAGTTAAAGTTTCACCAAGAATGGGTGGAATATTACCTTAGTTTTGAATATAATCACAAAAATAAATGTTTAACAAGCTTTGAAATAACAAACAAGACTTAAGTTTGAGTTATCACACTCATTAGGACTTTTTTCTCAAAGTATGGATGAAAAATGGGTTAGTTCTCTAACTAAGAGGTCTATATATACCCCTTCTAGGTAATAAGGTATTGATATCACACACCAAGATGTGCAATCACACTATATGGATACAGGAGCTTATGATGCAATTGCAGCCAACCTTAGTGTGGTTGCACTATCTTCTTTTCACCATTTAAGGTTGTTGACACTAGATATCAACTTAAACTTAGAAATCTTCCAACTTTTTATCAAGGCCTCAAGATTCATTCAAAATCCGATATATGCAAATGAAATGTATAACTATACTAAATTTAATGTTTTGGATGCAATAGTAATGTCTGAATTTTCATCCAAGGTCATTTTTACAAAATTTAGGTCCCAAGCCCATATTTCAAATTTTCCAACTTTCTGACTAATAGGTTGAAATGAGCTCGGGTTCATTGAGACAGAAACCAAAGGTCTACATAGCCTAATATCAATATTTTAGAGTTGTTGGTGCAGTCAAAATTTGCATCAGAGATTGTCTTACTAAAATTTTCATTTGGTGGCTATTTAAAGCTAATAAAGACTTTTAAATATAGAATAGGCTCTAAAAATCAAATGAACTACTTGGTAACCAAACTATTAGTCCTAGAGAGTAATAAATGACTTGTGGAACCTATGGGAAAGCTTTAATGATAAAAATAAGAAAAAATATACAAAAATAACCAAGAGGGTCTTTAGAATATATAGTACTAAAAGGACTTTCATTCTCAAAAGTCAGTGTATAGAAAAATCTCAAACTTTAAAAGACAAGGTACTAGGCCCATATATTCTAAGAATGACTCCCTAGGAACCTCCGCAAATAGAAAACACTTCCAAAGGACTTTACTGCAGCTATCCCTTTATCAATCAGCTCGCTCACTCACTTCCAAATAGCGAAAAATCAAATTCAACCATTAATTGACATCCAAATGAATTGAAAAGGGTTGATGCACACAAATATAAAAAACAACATACTAATATCATCTAGATACCCACACCAATAAACAAAGGATCACTCAAGGTTAAAATCAACACAAGGAATGAGTAATACCACCAACTCAAAATAAAAATATAACCTTTATTTACCATTCAAAACTTTCTATCCACTCCAAACTAGGGGGAATGTCACCTGATTCCTGTACATGCAATATTATTGATGTTGGATGTATTTATGCATTCTAATGTTATTATTTTAGCTTAGTTAGCCTTATTTTGAGAGCAGTTCATGTGCTTAACGTGTTAATATTGATATAAACAAGAATCTATGTTTCCAAGGACATGATTACAATGTTCAACATGTTTTATAAAAAAAGTTTGTGCTTAATTGAGTCATTTAAAGTTTAATTGAGAAAACTAGTGTTACTACCTTGAGCAAGGTGTGTGTCTAGTTGGTTTCATTTGATTCTAATGTGTTTAATTTATTACAAATGGTTTAAATGTATAATTATAAGTCGAATAACTTTACTATAATGAACAAAGTTCAATTGGATTAAGTTAAGATGTCGGAGCAATAAGTTGAAATCATGGAAATTATCCTTATCTTAGCTCGTGTTTTGATTCAACGTTATGGATATTATGTTGTTATTGTATATAATCCATAGGGTTTGATGTTGTAGGATTCTTTTTGAGTTAGTTATGGTGACTACAAATATCAAAAAAATAGAAAATTAAAGAGAAAATAACACTAAAGGCATAGAGTGAAGGAACGACGCTAAAGCACAACCAAATATTTGGATACAATTTCCAGTGGTTGCCTGTGATTACCTGTAACACCCCAACTTAGGAAGGGCTCCCACATCGACAAAACACAGGAGGGATACTGGATATATAAGTGAGAAAGCCTTACTCCCTATTGATGCATTTTAAAGCCATGCGGGCCTAGGCCCAGAGCGGACAATATCACTAGTGGGTTGGGTAGAGACAGGGGTATCTCAGGCTTGTGTGGTTTGGGATGCTCATCGTGGCCAGGGCCTCGGGCCGGGTCGTGACATTACCACACGATGTCTCCTCCATTTTAGTACTTCCTAGACTTAGAAAATATTTTGTGATGCAATTCCAATGGAGGCATACGATATGCCTACAACACAGGGTTTATTTTGGTGCTCTCATACGTGCGACGCCTGCTTTATTCCACCACTAAAATAATGGACACGTTCAACTTATATATGGATAGATATTAAGCACAACAATCATATAATATATTTTTTATGTGAGAATCTAGTCATAATATCTTGGAAACCCTACGACAAATCTTTTTATCCTACATGTGTTAGGATAAGTGTATTATATATACACACTTTACGGATGATTCTTGGCAAATTTTGAATAGCTTATGATGGTTTGAACATATTTGAGGAGGCCTTTGCACTTTAATTAGGTTTTACCATTTTTTTCTTTAGATTTTTAATTATTTATATCATGTATTCAATTATTTGGAGCATGATTATGAATATTATTTTCTAAATGCCTTTTTCCAGTGTTAAAACCAAGAACATGAGTACTTTTATTTTGGATTAAATTTGTTTAATTTTCTTATCCTCATGGTTGTTTGTTTATTCTCGATTTAATTATTTTGAGAATTTATCACCCTTATAATATATCAATTATTGACCTTGTGAACTCAGGACAGGGCATAGGGAGATAGAACATGGAGATAAGCAAAGTAGGGTTTGTATACTTTTTTATATTAAGGAGTGCAAATTAGTATCTAGGACAACGATGTTCTTAGAAGCTTTACATGATTCACATACAGGGTGATAGATTAAATAACTTCGTTGTCTTATTACATTCTCTCTCAACGATGTAGTTGTAATGTCAAAATTAGGTAAATGATTAGAGGTCGGGAGACCATGATCATGAAATTAACCCTATGAATCAACAACAAAGATAAGTAATTTAATGCATGAAGTCCAATAACGTAGTACATCCCTGAGATTTATCCTATTTATTGTCCCAAGACATTTATTTTTATGCATTGTTTACTTTATTTTTAGTGTACAGTTATTCAACACTCTTTTTGGGTACTTTATCTCAATTGTTAAACTAGAATTGGATAGTTGTCGACACAAGTCCCTATGCGATCGTTATTCGCGTTAATTGAAAGCCAATATATTACTTGGTAGACCACGTATATTTGCGTGTGCTCTTGGGTATAGTAAGGTTTTTGGTATCGTAGCTGGGGACTTGAATTGACAACTATCTTATTCTTAGTTTTTCTATATAGAATTGTAAATAGTTTTTGTTTTTTTGTAGGTTCTTTTTATTTTCCTTTCTTTCTATTTTTCTCACACTCTTCTTGAGATGTCAGTCTTGGTTAGATGGTTTTTAAGGGATGATAATTCTTGTCATTTTTGTGGATGACCCCACCATGAGGCTTTTTGTCTAGATTTTGATCTAAGTATTTGAAGGGGACCTTCTTATTGGCGACCAGTGCAGCAAACCATAAATGTTGTGTGGTTTGTGGAAATATGTATCACTCTGCAGATATTTCACGAGCAACATATAGACTAAGGTTGCCCATCACTCCCTCGCTCTTTTTTGAAGGCCCTTTCAATTATCTTTCGAGTATGCTTCCTCTATAAGAACACTGAACGCCTAGCTTCATAGAGCAGCTCTCTCCCCAGCCCACAGCATAGTGTGGACCCCAAACTAAAAACTACAACTGGAAATCCAACTTTAGGAGGTCATTATTATCAGAAACTCACTCACTATAACATTAAAATTCATAAATACACCCAACATTACCACCCAACACATAAAGCCTAGTTCATCCTCGAATAACTTTAAACTCTTAATATCATAATTTGTTGAGAGTCTACATTTCTACTAAATGCAAGACACCAAATCTAGTACTATAATGGCCACACGGAATTTAAGTTTCTAATACTAAGCATGTTACAAATAAAATTGAAAGCTCATGAATACTACTCCAAAACATCATACCCTCAAGAATTGACTAACCTAGTGGCAAACTCATGAATACTACTCAATAAAGGACATCATACAAATCACCCACATTCATCAAACATGTGCCCCTTACAATAAGAGAGTTACCCATAATCACTCATAATAATGCAATTTATCACAATGGGTACAAGAATCAAATTACGCTAATGCTCACAAGGAATTCACAAGTTACACATAATGAACCACAGGCTTTACCTTAATGTTGTGCCCCACTAATAGTAGAATGTTCAGTATATGATCAATTAGATCTTTTTTGGGTTTTAATGTAGGCTATGGGACGAGTAGTAACTATTTTGGAATAATAGTGACTATCTTCCCTAGGTTCTTTAATGAAACACATAATGCAATTAAGACCAGTCTTCAACAATTAATTTACACCACCTTTATCTACTCATATCTTTTGTTTTTATTTGATCTCATTAAGCTCAATTAACAAGACTATGGAAGGAGTATACCACTCTTTCAATTTTTCCTTTTTTTTTTGTATTCATGTTATGCTGCATACCCCTATGATAACCACCCTCAACTTAATCCATTTGCCTTAGTTGAGGTGCACAATTTCCATGAAAGATCAGGCCCAAAACAGGTTTATTGGAACACATACGGAATATGATTTGGAACTTTTTCAAACAATTTTTTGCTACTACTAACTAGAACAATTGCACACGATAATAACTAGACTTTGGGGAATCAATTTCACCCTTTTCTCCTCATATTTGTCAAACACCTTACTTACTAAATTTTATATTAAATTACTTAGGAGATTTTAGATTAAATCAATATCCATACAAGAAGGGATTAGGCTACATATGAGACTATCAAAGAAAAAGCTAAAGGCTCAACGAGGCTAACTAAGATTATGAACAAAGGGTAGGTCAAAGGAAGGTATAAAACAAGGCTATCAAAGAAATGCCTAAATCATCTCCTAAACTCACATTATTTTTCTTCCTTGACACACACACCGGGCAAGTTATAGACATCACATATAATAAGAAATATACAAAAACCTCACACACACATGGCACATGATCAACATATAAAGGATCATTATAGACTCTTAACCAGACAATAGCATGAATTCAAATTTAAACCAAAAATTACAAAATTCAGAAACTTGAGCCTTGGTGTCTTAACAATAGTAATTCACAGAATCATCATGCTTTTACCAAACAAAAAAAGTTCAATATGTAATCAAAAATAGAACCAACAAGAAGATCTCACTTATTCCTAACCTAAATTTTTTTAAATTGAGACTAAAATTGGGAAATTCGCCACCCCACACTTAAAAATCTACTTTTTTACCCAAAGTGAACTTAAAAGTAAGAGATATAACTACTCCCTGAGGCCTCTAGTCCTATATAGTAGCATCTTTTAAATATAAAGGGGGTTTGGGGACCTGACACCGAGTCTTTGCCATTCTCCTTGGGTTAGGTGTCTGGTACTCAAACTTTTCATCAAACTGTAACTCAACCAAAAAAAAACTATCAACCTGTAACTCAACCAAAAAAAAACTAAGTGAAATAATAAAAAACTATAAAGAAAATATACCATAACTTGGGTAGCCTCCCAAGAAGTGCCTAATTTAGTGTCACGACAAATCCGATATCAACTTTTCCCTCTACCTTGAGGATATAAATTTCAACCCTAACTTTACATCCATCTTTTTTACTCTCTCATAGGGTGGTGGTAAAAAGACAAAGGAACCGAGTAATGGATGGTGCATAATAAACCATTCATCCCTAAAGTGAGGTGTGTTTTTATGTTGCTTATCTAGTGCAAAATTAAGAATATAGAATTCTTGTTCCTCATGTTCACACTCTTCCACTATTTTAGATGATTCAACAAATAAGATATCATCTAAACATAATGTAGAAAAGTGCTTTAAGTGAGGCCCAAAAAATCCCACTTCTAAATTTACACTATCAATAACACACTTACTGTCATTTACCTTCTCAATTTTAGTCTCAAGATAAAGATAACAACTGGGTCACTACGATTCTTGTATTTTTCTATGCCTCTATCGAGATAGTCGTAGTGGTATTTCCTAAACATGTTTAACAACTTCATGGTTTGAGTACTCAGACTTCCTACAATTATCAATAACTTTTTCTATAATAGGTTGGGAAGTCAACTCTATATCTATCTCCTTAGTTATCTGTTGAACAATACCCACAAGCATGATTAAATCAGGAGTAAAAGAAATTCTAGCTTATTTAACCTAGTTTTGAGGGCAGTTCATGTTCTTAACGTGTTAATATTGATATAAACAAACATGTAAGTGTACGAGGATGTGATTACAATTTTCAAAGTGTTTTCCAATCAAGTTTGTGCTTAATTGAGTCATTTAGTGTTTACTCGAGAAAAATGTGTTACTAGCATGAGCTAGGTGTGTGTCTAGTTGGTTTCATTTGATTCTAATGTGTTTAATTTGCTTGAAAAAGATTAAATGTGTAATTATGAGTGAAATAACGTGTTTGTAATGGACAAAGCTCAATTGGATTAAGTTAAGATGCCTGAGCGATAAGTTGAAGATCATAGAAATTAGCCTTATCTTAGATCGTGTTCTGATTCATCGTTGTGGACATTATATTGTTAATGTCTCTAATCCATGGTGTTTGACATTCTAGGATTCTTTTTGAGTTAATTATGGTGAAATCATATGTTAAATGAGCTAAAATTTAAAGGGAAAACAACACCGAAGGCATGGATGGAAGGAACTACACTAAAACACTTTACCAACTATTTGGACGCAATTTCCAGTGGCTGCTCGCAATTACCATGCAACGCCTCCTCCATTTTAGTGCTTCATTGACTTAGAAAATATTTGGTGACGTAATTCCAGTGGAGGCGTGTGATATACCCACCACGCAGGCTTTATTTTGGTGCTCTCATGCATGCGATGCTTGCTTCATTTTACAGCTTCAATGATGGACAAGTTCAACTTATACATAGATAGAGATTATGCACAGTAATAATATAATATATTTCCTATGTGGGAATCTTATGGGAATATCTTGGAATGTGTGTGACAAATCTTTTAATCCTACAAGGATTAGGATAAGCGTATTATATATACAGACTTTGTGGACTATTCTTGGGGGATCATTGACCGCTTGTGACAGTTTGAACATATTTGAGGAGGTTGCTGCACTTTAATTAGGTTTTATCATTTTTTTCTTTGGCATTTTAATTATTTATATCACGTATTCAATTATTTGGATCATGATTATGAATATTATTGGCTAAACGCCATCTTTCTACGGTTAAAGCCAAGAACATGAGTACTATTATTTTGTATTAAATTCATTTAATTTTCTTATCATTATTGGTGCTTTGTTTATTCTTGATTTAATTATTTTGAGGATTTATCACCCTTAGAATACTTCAACTGTTGACCTTGTAAACTCGGTAGAGGGAATAGGGAGACAGAAAATGGAGCTAAACAAAGTGGGGTTTGTATTCTTTTATAAAATAAGAAGTGAAAATTAGCATATAGGACAGGGATATACTTAGATTCCTTACTTGATTCACTCATAGGATTAGAGCTTAATTAACTTAATTCAATTACTACATCCCCGCTGAATGATGTATTGGTAATATCTAAATTATATAAATGATTAGAGGTTGGGAGACCATGATTGTAACGTTCCGAGTCTGTACCTCGGACGCCACACGATGCTTACGATCCTGAAGGACCACAAGCTAACACATGACTGGTACCTATTGTGAGAAATGTATAGTAATACTAAAATAATGCAGAATTTAGGCTAAAATGCAATAAGGTTTATATTCTTAATACAGATAAATATAGTAACTGAAAATTGAATACTGTCTGAACTAGTCTAGTCTGATAAGCCTCTAACTGAACTGTCTGAAAGTGGAATTGACGGGATAATCCCCCAACTAACTCCGACTACTGAAATACTAAAATAAAAGAATATCCTCGATAGATAAGGACTCACTACTAAATCTGCTCCTGCTAACTGAATCTGTCTAAGAGCAGTCAGGAACATGAGTGTCCGAACCTATGATATGAGACATCATGGGGCAAAGAAAGATTATGCGTCAGCATGCGGAATGTACTGGTACGCTAGATGAGGTAAGGCTGAATGCAAGGGTTCATATGCATGAACAGTAACTGACTGAATAATATAGAGTAGCTGAATATGAGTATACATGGATAATTTAAACTACTATAAAAATTGAGTATACAATACTGTGCATATATATGTATACTGTATCTAAGCTTTTACTGAAGTTGCATACTGAGTTCTGGTAATTGTATTACTAATAACTGATTAACTGTGTCATACAGTCCTAATTTTGTAGTTTTGAACTGAGTTCTGTACTGAGACTAAGACTAAAATTATGGGAGGTAATCATCTAACCGACATATCGCTCTCTAAACTGATTGGGGTCCAACCTATAACCCCATCTTGAAGGGTTTCAGTACCATGCCACGGGTGAAGACAAGTTGAAGAGTCACCCTCATCTAGAATGTTCCCTGAATGAGATGGTGGTACCCTCAACTAGCAAGTAAGACACCTCATTAACCATCAACTGACAGGTCTATGTATCAACCTACGCCGGCTATATAGTTATGGAATGTAAGGACTGCTCCTAAGGATCACACCCTCTACTGGCAGGTGAGCCCCCATACTTAGGTTCACTCGGTGTGAATCCTACTCCTAATTGAAGACATTGATTATTATATTAGATGAACTAGACTGATACTCAGTTTCACTGAGTTGTATAACTGACCGAGTACTACTGTTTCTGACAATACTTAGACTAATCTGTAACTACTATAGCTCTAGGTAAACAACTAGATTTTTTGTGTATTGAATAACCACCAGGACTTAAAAGCATGGAATGATCTTGAAAGCAGAACAATAGATACTTTTTAACATTACATTCACCTAGGCATTTTGTCAAAAACATGAGATACATGAACTTGTATATGAATAGGAACACATAATAACATGTCATGATTTCCCTATTCAATTCACATAGGCATTTTATTAAACATTCGAGGATCATGATTATTTCATGTGAAATTAGTCATCATTTGAACATCATGGATACAATACTAAATTGTAAAATTAAAGTGTTTATTAAGAGAGTCATATATTCATCACAAATGCTATTGAATGTCCTAAAACTTGCATTTAAATCATGGATTAAAACCCAGTTAAGATCATGAATCATGAATACATTGAATTTCAAGCATGGAAATCATAAATGTATGAACTTTCATATTTAAAGAGGGTTCTTGGACTCCAAGGGTGAAAGGAACCCCAGGATAAACACGTAACATACTCGAGAAGATTATTTCTTGAAGATTCTTGAAGAAGTTCTTAAGAATTATTCTTGATTTCTTGAAGCTAGGGTTTTGTTAATTTGAGAGAGAATAACTTAATCTTTAGGGAATGTAAGTGAATAATGAAATATGAGCAATTAGTGCTCTTTTAGGGCTTAATTTTGTGTTTAAGACCGATTAGGACCGTTGTAACACCCCAATTTGCTGAATCGAAATGCTACACGGTGCTCAGGACCCTAAGGGACCACAAGCTAACCCATGACTGATATTTGTACCTATATACTGCAAATTATGATATAATAATGAGAAATACATAGAAATATAAGGCCATAAGGATCAACTGAATAAAACCATGTGGGTGAAAATACCCAAAACAACTCAATCTAAACGTAAATCTGAATATAAATCCGAAAGCCTCTAAACTATCTGAATAAGGAGTTGATGGAACATGTCTCCAACTAACTCCATAAAAATGAACTGAAGAAATAAATTAATGTATCAAATCATATTTTCCTCGAATCAATAAGGACTCACTATGTCTCTGCGACTGGAATGCTACCGCTACTGCTGGGCTGGAGCTCGTGTCTCAGAACCTATGGTGTAATATGAAAAGAAAGCACCATAGCACAAATGCATCAGTACAACTGGAGTACTGAGTATACGAGGAAGGTAGGCTGAACATAGAGGATTTCATGCATGAACAACACAGATTGACTAATATGAACGTGGCAGTGCAAACACATATATATAGAAATTAGGACCGTGAATACGTGATAGCATGACCTGTAAGCTAATACATGGTTTACTGATAACTGTCATGACTGATACTAAAACTGATAACATGGATGAATGTATATGGCAGTCCTATATATACTAAAATCTGAAGAACTCCCTGAGTTTTTTTACTGAGACTGATACAGAAGTTGTGGGAAGTAGTGTTTAACCACAAGCCCCCATGTATCCTGTTATGGCTAAGCTGGGGTCCAATTTCTGCCTCGACTGGAGGGGTGTTAATATTGTGCCACTGGTAAGGACAACCTGTTAGTGACCCTTATCTGGCGGGTACTCAATGAGAACGGTGGAAACCCTAAACTGACGGGTTAAGCCACCTCCTCAACCTTAATCTAATGGGTTAATATGTCTCAACCTATGCTGGCTACATAGTTTTAGAACACAAGGATTGCTACTAAGAATCACACCCTGTATTGGAGGGTGAGTTTCCATCCTTGGGTTCACTCGGTGCTAACCTCTACTCCTATCTGGAGGGACTGGACATAAATAACTAATTGTGCATGACTTAATCTTACTGGATTCTGTTGACTGGCGAAATGTTACTGATATCTGACAACTGACTAAGATCATGAGGTTTTCCTGAGTCACATGACTGACTAAAGTCTATGGAATCATAGCTTGAGTTAGGATATCGTGAAACATGACATGGATCTAGGCACACAGCTATAGTTTTCGGGTACAAGTACCCCCAGGACTCTATGGAAGGAAACTAACACACAGACTAACTTGATCATAAGAGTAGATTCCATAATTTATAATATCATAAGTAGGGATCTTATACTAAGCATGGTTATCAATAATATATTGCATGGAAAGGATTTCATATCACGTGGAAGTACTTGCACAATCCTAATATCATGTTCGTTGCATAATCATATTGGCAACACATACTAATAGCATAGAAGTTCAGGTGGATTGCATGGTTATCATACATCTTGTTCATAAGCAGGATTTGCAAGTAAACATAGCATAATCTCATAAAAATAGTTCATGAGTATTCCAACAACATTTACAAGGCACATTATCAACATAGAAGTCATTGGAACGTAAGGGCATATCATGAATCCTTTACTTAGTCACAATTTAGCTATATTGCATGCTTTCTAGTTCTTTAGGCATTTTATCAAACACCTTACATGCACATATTAAGCATAGGTGAAATCACCAAATTATACATCATGAACAACCAAACTAACATTTTTCCAACTCATATGATATCATGAATTCATAAAAACATATCAAGATTCCATCTTGGGAATCACCCAATATCAACAACATGATCATCAACACCCAACAATATAGAAATCATACTTTATAATGAAAAAGAGGAAAAACAAACAAGCATCAACATGGGTATGATCATATCACCACAATCAACCAAGATTTTATATTTTAAAGATTGACTCTTGAACTCCACGGACGAAAGGAATCCGTGGATGAACACTAATCATACCTTAGAAGGAAGATTCTTGATGATTGACAGAGTAATTTCCTTGAAATCGGATCTTCAAGCTTAATTATGCAACCCTAGTTGTTTTTCTCCTTTAGCTCTCTTGGATAATGTGCTTTGAGATGAAAATAGGGTTGCATTACGCTTAAAAGATATATATTTCATAGGGTTATGTTTAGGGACGTGTAAGGAGTATTTAAAGACTTAATTACCTTTAAAATAACTCAAAACGAAGTATTTTTAACACTTGGAATTGACTTAGGCGGCGCCCAAGTGATCGTCTATGCTTGGGTTGGGCGGCGCCTAACCAATCGCCTATTCTTGGGTTGGGCGGCGCCTAACCAATCATCTATGCTTACTGTCTCTCACGAAAATGGACATAACTTTTTGCTCGGGTATTGGATTAAGGAAAACTTGGTATCGTTGGAAAGCTAATTCAATGTTTTACAATTTGGTTGGTCTAAATCAGCCAAAATATCAGATTAACATTGAGTTTTACGCGTTCAAAGATGAACCTTGAAAAATCAAACACTAAAACTTGATGGATTCAAAAACTCTTAGCTTGTATTACCTTAAGTTGACTCATATGAACATGCTTAATGCATCATAAGCTATCGTATCACTAGGATATTCATTGTAAGTCATGTAATCAAGTATGAATCACAGGATAGGAGATTTTATACGTAGGAATACTTATTCACTTCCTAGCTTAGAATCATGTGGGGTATTACAATATCTCCCCCTTGGGAACATTCATCCTTGAATGAGAATTTACTGAGAAGGGATACAAGACCATAAAACCTGAACTGAACAAGAAGAATTGAATCTTGATCTCATGACTGACATGCTAAACTTACTGAACTCATGCATTTCTGATGCACGGACAACTGACACATGAATGCATGACTGAGTATGAAACGGTTAATAGATACCAAGTTTATACTGGAAACATGAACATGAAACTGAATAAGATTAAGGAGAACTATTACCTTGTGCTTGATCTGAATAAGCGAGGAAGAGGTGAGGATACTTGGTATGCATATCTTCTTCTACTTCCCAAGTATCTCCCTCATGAGATTGATTTCTCCAAAGAAACCTGACTAGAGGGACTTCTTTGTTTCTCAATATACGAGTCTGATAATCTAAGATTTCGACTGGAATCTCTTCATAAGAGAGGCTGTTCTGAATGTTAATGCTCTAAATAGGGACAACAATTGTTGGGTCACCTATGCACTTCTTTAGGAAAGAGGCATAGAATACTGCATGGACTGAGGCTAGATCTGAAGGTAACTCAAGCTCATAAGCTACCTTGCCAAAACAACAAAGAATTCTGAAGAGTCCGACATACTAGGGACTGAGTTTCCCTTTCTTGCCGAACCTCTTCACTCCCTTTACGGGAGAGATCTTAAGATAGAAATAGTCATTGACCTCGAACTCGAGATCCTTTCTAAGAAAATCTGCATAGGATTTCTGTCGGCTTTGAGCAGCCTGGAGTCTCTCTCTAATCAACTAAACTTTCTCTAAGGCATCGAATACTAATTCAGGACCTATGATTGAGGCCTCACTAACTTCAAACCAACCAATGAGAGATCTATATCTCCTACCATAGAGATCTTCGAATGGAGCCATCTGAATACTAGAATGATAGCTATTGTTGTATGTAAACTCAATCAAAGGCAAGTGGTCGTCCAAACTTCCCTTGAAGTCAATTGCACACACCGTTACCATATCTTTAAGAGTATAAATGGTCCTCTCTAATTGACCATCTTTCTGAGGATGAAATGTTGTGCTGAGATGGACATGGGTACCGAGACCCCTTTTGGAATGCTTTCCAAAAGTGAGAAGTGAACTGGGTACCTCTGTCTGAGATGATAGAGAGTGGTACACCGTGTAATCTGACTAAATCCCTGATATAGAGTTTGGCATAATCCTCGATGGAATAAGAAGTATGAACAAGAAGGAAATGAGATGACTTGGTCATTCTATATATAATGAACCAGACTGAATCATGTTGATGACGAGTTCTAGGAAAACCCGTGACAAAGTCCATGTTAACTTCTTCCCACTTCTAAGTAGGAATATTGAACTCTTTCATGGAACCACTAGGTTTCTGATGCTCTATCTTAACCTGTTGGCATGTAGAGCACTTACCCACAAACTCTGCAACATCTCTCTTCATCCCACTCCACCAATATATCTCCCGCATGTCGCGGTACATCTTAGTATCCCCTGGATGAATAGAGTATCGTGCACTCTGCGCTTCTGCAAGTATTCGCTGCCTCAATTCATCTACACCTAGAACATATAGACAACCCTGACAACAAAAAACACCATCTCCCCCTTGGGAGAAAATCTCGACTTTCTGATTCTGAACTGACTCTTTAAGCTTGACAGGGCTAGGATCCCTGTCTTGTTTCTCTTTCACCTCGGAAATTACAGATGACTCTGAACTACTATGAACACATGTACCACCCTCTGAAGAATCGACTAAGCGAACGCCTAGTCTGGCAAGCTGATGGATCTCCTTAGCCATTTTTTTCCTACTATACTCAATGTGAGAAATACTACCCATGGAGAGTCGATTGAGAGCGTCGGCCACAACATTGGCCTTGCCTAAATGATAAAGAACACTCATGTCATAATCCTTCAAGAACTCTAACCACCTTCTTTGGCATAGATTGAGATCTTTTTGGGAAAAGACATATTTGATGCTTTTATGGTCTATGAAGACATCTACATGAACTCCATAGAGATAATGCCTCCAAATCTTCAAGGCAAAAACTACCGCTGCTAACTCAAGATCATGAGTAGGATAATTCTTCTCATGTGGCTTTAACTGTCTGGATACGTAGGCTATGACCTTACCGAGATGCATGAGGACACAACCTAAACCCACTCTGGATGCATCACAATATACTACAAAACTGTCTGAACCATCTGGAATAGCTAAAACTGGAGCGGAGGTGAATCGAGTCTTCAACTTTTCAAAGCTCTTCTCTCATGAATCTGACCACTGAAACTTAATCTACTTCTAAGTCAATATGGACATGGGATATGCAATAGAAGAAAATCCCTCGACAAACCATCTGTAATAGCCAGCCAAACCCAAGAAAGTCCTAATATCTGATGGAGATACGGGTCTAGGCTAGTTTCTTACTGCCTTGGTTTTCTAAGGATCTACTCTAATGCAATCACCGGAAACAATATGGCCAAGGAATGGTACTGATCTTAGCCAAAATTTGCAGTTACTGAACTTAGCGAATAACTGCAGATCCCTGAGAGTCTGAAGAACAATCCTAAGATGGTATACATGATCATGCTCTATGCAAGAATAGACCAGAATATCATCTATAAAAACTATGACAAACATATCCAAGTACTGCTTGAACACACGGTTCATCAAGTCCATAAAATCTGCAGGGGCATTGGTAAGACGAAATGACATGACTAAAAATTCGAAGTGACCCTATCGAGTATGGAAAGCTGTCTTCGGAATGTCACATTCTCTAACTCTGAGCTGATGATAGCCTGATCTGAGGTCTATCTTGGAGAAGTAACTGGCTCCCTGAAGTTGGTCGAATAGATCATCAATCCTAGGAAGAGGATATCTGTTCTTGATCGTGACCTTGTTGAGTTGATGATAATCAATACACATCGTGAGAGAACCATCTTTCTTGATCCCGAATAATATTGGCGCACCCCATAGGGAAATGCTGGGTCTGATTAATCCCTTATCTAAGAGATCCTTCAACTGATCTTTCAGTTCCTTGAGTTCTGCTGGTGCCATTCTGTATGTCAGAATAGAAATAGGTTGAGTATCCAGAAGAAGGTCTATGTCGAAGTCTATTTCCCTTTCGAGAGGAATGCCTGGAAGATCTTCGGGAAAGACATCTAAGTATTCATTAACAACAGGGACTGTTTCGAGGTTGGGATATTCAAAAGTAGAATCTTTAACCTGCACGAGATGATACACACACCCCTTAGAAACCATTTTCCTTGCCCAAAGGTAGGAAACAAGTTCATCTCTTAATGCTGAAATGCTACCCTTCCACTCTAGGATGGGTTCATTCGGGAACTGAAACTGAACTATCCTATTTCTGCAGTTGACTGTGGCATAGTAGGAATGAAGCCAATTTATGCCGAGAATAACATCAAAATCAATCATCTCTAACTCCACTAAATCTGCTGATGTGGATTTCTGAGATTCATAACCAGTCAATTCCAGTATACCCGCCGAGCTATGATGGCTTTACCCACTGCGGTAGAGACTGAGAAGGGCTCTGCTAGGACTGTGGGACTGATTCCAAAATCTCCTTCTATGTATGGAGTAACAAAATACAAAGATGCACATGGTTCTAGCAAAGCTGAAATAGGACCATGGAAAATCTATAACATACCAGTAATGACATTAGGAGAATTTTCCAAATCCTGCCGATATTGAAGAGCATAGAGTCTATTTGGGCGTTGCCCACTGGTAGTACTAGAAATGGCACCCTGCTGGTTTAGGCAACTGGACTGAGCTGTAGAATGATTTTGCTGACCCCAAAGACTTGACTGAAGACACTCCCTAATCCGCTGGCCTAGCTTGCCACAACCAAAACAGACATCACTATCGGCTCTGTAAATACCCTTGTAGTTCTTGCCACAAGTCTGACAAAGGGGATTCGTTCGGGCACTGCTAACACTGCCCTGAGATTTAAATCCTGGCACTTTGTTTCTAATGTCATCTCTGAACTTAGACACTGTAGTGCTGGCAGAGGAAGGAGCTGGAATAGCTGACATAGAGCAAAACTATGAAAGGTTTCCTCCATCTGACTTGGGGTGAGCAAAGTTGAAATTACCTAACCTTGCTCTCTTGTTCTGCCTCTCCCTAGTCTTAAAATTCTGCTCTTCTACTTACTAGGCATGGGTCATGAGTTTGGCTAAGGTCATATCACCGATCAGCATCGCAGACCAACACTCACTTACCACGCTATCGTTGACCCCTAACACGAACTTGCTAATCTTGTCTTTATTGTCTGGAACCACATAAGGAGCATACCTAGCTAGCTTAGTAAATCTAATAGAATACTCCCTAACCGTCATATTCCCCTACCTGAGGTTGATGAACTTAAGAACTTTGGCTTCCCTCAGCTCTTGGGGAAAGAATATGTCTAAGAAGGCTGTGACAAATTCCTCCCACTCAATAGGGCCAGTATCATTTAACCTCTCAGACTTTCACTGTTTGTACCAATCATGAGCAACATCCTGTAACTGGTAGGTGGCTAAATCAGCACTCTCAATAGAAGTAATACCCAAGATGTCAATGACCTTCTAGACTTGGTCAATGAACTCCTGAGGGTCCTCATCAGACTTAGACCCATGAAAAGATGGAGGGTTCATCCGGGTGAAGTCCCAAACCCTAGCGGCTTTGGGAGTGGCCACTGTATTAGCCAAAATTACTGGTGGCCATTCATTTTGTGCAGCCATGGACTAATCAAGTATGGTAAATACGGCTCTAAATTCCGCACGGGAAACATGTTCACCCAAAGGATCTTCGGGTTGAGGAGCTGGCTGGTTTCTTCTCTTTGGGTCCATTGTCAGCATTAAGAGAAGAATGGATTAGACTGAGAGTTTAACTTATGATTATGCTCAATAGCATGACATGAATAATAAAGAAAGGGACTGTTCCTAAAACAACTTATAGCCTCCAGCACATAAATGTGGCACGCAACACACCCATGTAAAAGACTCTACTTGATGCGGCTTTCAGACTTCCTAGAACTCTATTGAACCTTAGGCTCTGATACCAAGTTTGTAACACCCCGATTTGCTGAACTGAAATGCTACACGGTGCTCATGACCCCGAGGGACCACAAGATAACCCATGAGTAATATATGTACCTCTATACTGCAAATTATGATATAATAATGCGGAATACATATAACTGTAAGGCCATAAGGTTCAACTGAATAATACCATGTGGGTGAAAATACCCAAAACAACTTAATCTGAACGTAAATCTAAACATAAATCTAAAAGACTCTAAACTATCTGAATAAGGAGTTAATGGAACATGTCTCCAACTAACTCCGTAAAACTAAACTGAAGGAATAAATAAATATATCAAATCATATTGTCCTCGAATTAATGAGGACTTACTATGTCTTTGCAACTGGAATTCTACTGCTACTGCTGGGCTGGAGCTCGTGTCTCAGAACCAATGGTGTAACATGAAAAGAAAGCACCATAGAGAAAATACGTCAGTACAACTAGAGTACTGAGTATACGAGGAAGGTAGGCTGAAAATAAAGGGTTTCATGTATGAATAACACTGACTGACTAATATGAACGTGGGAGTGCAATCACACATATATAGAAACTGGGACCGTGAATACGTGATAGCATGACCTATAAGCTAATACATGGTTTACTGATAACTGTCATCACTGCTACTGAAACTGATAACATGGACGATTGTATCTGACAGTCCTGTATATACTGAAATCTAAAGAACGCTCTGAGTTTTTTTACTAAGACTGATACTGAAACTGTGGGAAGTAGTCTTTAACCGACATGCCCCATGTATCCCATTATGGCTAAGCTAGGGTCCAATCTCTGCCCCGACATGAGGGGTGTCAATACCGTGCCACGGGTAAGGACAGCCTATGAGTGACGCTTATCTGGTGGGTACTCAATAAGAATAGTGGGAACCCTAAACTGATGGGTTAAGACACCTCATCAACCCTAATCTGACAGGTTAAGATATCTTAACCTACACTAGATATGTAGTTCTTGAACACAAGGATTGCTACTAAGAATCACACCCTGAACTCGCAGGTGAGTTCCCATCCTTAGGTTCACTCGGTGCTAACCTCTACTCCTATCTTGAGGGACTGGACATGAAAAACTGACTGTGCATGACTTAATCTTACTAGATTCCGTTGACTAGCGGAATGTTACTGATATCTGCCAACTGACTAAGATCATGAGTTTTTCCTGAGACACATGACTGAATGAAGTCTATATCATAGCTTGAGTTCAGACATTGTAAAACATGACATAGATCTAGGCACACAGCTATATTTTTTGAGTACAAGTACCCCCAGGACTCGATGGAAGAAAACTGACACACATGACTGACTTGATCATAAGAATAGAGTCCATAATTTATAATATCATAAGTAGGGATCTCATACTAAGCATGGTTATCAACAATGTATCGCACGGAAAGGATTTCATATCACGTGGAAATACTTGCACGATCATAATATCATGTTCATTGCATAATCATATTGGCAACACATACTAATAGCATAGAAGTTCATGTGGATTGCATGGTTATCATACATCTTGTTCATAAGTAGGATTTGCAAGTAAACATAGCATAATCTCATTAGAATAGTTCATGAGTATTCGAACAATATTTACAAGGCACATTATCAACATAGAAGTCATTGGAACGTAAGGGCATACCATGAATTCTTCACTTAGTCAGAATTAAGCTATATTGCATGCTTTCTAGTTCTTTAGGCATTGTATCAAACACCTTACATACACATCTTAAGCATAGGTGAAATCACCAAATTATACATCATAAACAACCAAACTTACATGTTTCCAACTCATATGATATCATGAATTCATAAAAACATATCAAGATTCCATCTTGGGAATCACCCAATATCAACAACATGATCATCAACACCCAACAATATGGAAATCATACTTTATAATGAAAAAGAGAAAAAACAAACAAGCATCAACATGGGTATGATCATATCACCACAATCAACCAAGATTTTGTATGTTAAAGATTGATTCTTGAAATTCAAAGATGAAAGGAATCCGTGGATGAACACTACACATACCTTAGAAGGAAGATTCTTGATGATTGACGGAGGAATTTCCTTGAAATTGGATCTCAAAGCTTAATAATGCAACCCTAGTTGTTTTTCTCCTTTAGTGCTCTTGGATGATGAGCTTTGAGATAAAAATAGAGTTTTAGTATTTTTAGAAGCTATATATTTCATAGGGTTAAGTTTAGGGACGTGTAAGGAGTATTTAAAGACTTAATTACCTTTAAAATAACTCAAAACAGAGTGTTTTTGACACTTGGAATTGACTTAGGCGGCGCCCAAGTGATCGCCTATGATTGGGTTGGGCGGCGCCTAAGCAATCACCTATGCTTGTGTTTGGCGGATCCTAACCAATCACCTATGCTTGGGTTGGGCCGCGCCTAACCAATGGCCTATGCTTACTGGCTCTCACAAAAATGGGCATAACTTTTTGCTCGGGTATTGGTTTAAGGCAAAATTGGTATCGTTGGAAATGTAATTCAATTTTCTACAATTTGGTGGGTCTAAATTAGTTATACTCATTCAAAGATGACCCTGGCAAAATCGAACACTAAAACTTGATGGATTCAAAAACTCATAGCTTGTATTACCTTAAGTGACTCATATGAACATGCTTAATGCATCATAAGCTATACTATCACTAGGATATTTATTGTAAGTCATGTACTCAAGTATGAATCATAGGATAGGATATTTCATACGTAGGAATACTTATTCACTTCCTAGCTTAGTAACATGCGGGGTATTACAACCGTTGAAAAATACAAATTTACCCTTGGAAAGTTACTAAAATTCATCACTGAAAAACTTGATTTTAGGCTTCACCGTGATGCGGTGTCATTGTGGTGAGACACTGGAAATGGACTAGCAACAATGTAAAAAGGACAAACGTGAAAGTTTCCCTAGTTGCGATGCGGCACCATCCTAGAGTTTCACTGGATTTTGACAATTGCGAATATGGCCCTTGGCGTGACCCGGATGGATCGCGATCCTTATTTGGAAAATGAAATTTGTGAATAGGAACATTTTCACAACGTCCCATTATTGCATAGCATGATGCACCATTATTG
The DNA here is from genome assembly GCA_030864225.1 of Capsicum baccatum var. pendulum. Taxonomy (NCBI): domain Eukaryota; kingdom Viridiplantae; phylum Streptophyta; class Magnoliopsida; order Solanales; family Solanaceae; genus Capsicum; species Capsicum baccatum. The sequence continues at coordinate 167,731,815 of CM061557.1, read as the reverse complement.
TGGAGCTTTCCTGGAAACTAAGGAATGCCATTTTAACTTGCTCTGCGACACTATGTTGCACCAGGTGGCATACTTCTTTACAAAAGCTGCTATAACTTCCCACCCAGATAATAAATTTGGGTAAAATTTATATTCTTGGAAAGCTGACTGAATTTGCTATGCAATGGTAGGCTCTAAACTTTAAAAATTCTGAGTATTTTCAAAATTTATATAGATATACTCGAGTACTGAGAGTAAAACTATGCTATGGAAATAGGGGGTATTATAATATCTCCCCTTTGGGAACATTCATCCTTGAATAAGACTGATTAAGCTAGGTAGTACTAAAAGAATGAGTTTACATACTTGTATTACCTCAAATTTTGTACCCAGAATGCTACACGATGATCATAACCCCAAAGAACCAAAACCTAACCCATGACTGATAATTGTACATGAATACAGTATTACATTATGTGAAATGCAGAAATATTAGACTGAAACATGTCATAAAGTTCAAAACATATAAAATATAATATCTGAGATTACGGTATATCAATACCAAAACATGAACTGAAATAAACTGTGTTAATATACTGTAGTTTGAAAAGCCTTTAACAGACTGAACTGTCTGAATAATAAGTTAATGGGACATGTGCCCAACTAACTCCATCTTCTTAAAGCTAAAGTAAAATAATGAAATGAATAATAATATCATCCTCGAATGATGAGGACTCACTGCTAAATTTGGCTGCTAAAATTTGGAGTGCTACAGATGCTTTGGCACTCATTCTTCTGGACCTATGGTATAAAAACATAGCATAAATGCATCATTACGATTGAATATACATATGAGGTAGGTTGAATGCAGAGGGTTCAAATGCATGAACAATGCTAACTAACTATATAACACGAACGTGAGAATAAATATATGAATAAATGACTTTAACTGAAGTCATGATGATACTGACTACTGAAAATGAATCCTAATAACATGAGTTCCAGATAACTAATACTGAGGGACTGTATCTGACAGTCTAGGTTCTGATGGAACTAGCTATGTTCTGTACTATTCTGAGTTGACTATATCTAATAGTCCTAAATTCTGTAGAACTATTTGAGTTCAATTATTGAGATTGAAACTGAAACTATAACTATGGGAAATAGTAATCTAATCGGCATGCCCCAAATAAAGCAATATAGCTGAGTTGGAATCCAATCTGTAACCCCAATTGGATGGGTGTCAATACTATGCCACCGGTAAGGAAAAGATTTGAGTGACCCTCAACTGGCATGTACTCAAATAAGAATGGTGGGAACCCTCAATTTGAAGGTAAGCCACCTTATCAACCCTCAACTGGCAGGTTAGATATCTCAATCTGCGCTGGCTACGTAGTTCTAGAATGCAAGGATTTCTTCTAAGAATCACACCCTCTACTGGTAGGTGAGTTCCCATCCTTGGGTTCACTCGGTGCTAAATCCTACTCCCGTCTAAATAAACACTGAACATGATTAATTGAGCTAAAGTGGACTAAGATAACTGACTTTCGTTGACTGATGGAATACTACTGAGATTACTGAATTACTGAGCTTCCCTGAGTCATATGACTTACTGAGTTCTATTAAACATGGCTTAACTGATAGTATCATGAAAACATGACACTGGATCTAGGCACACAACTAATTTATTTTGTACAAGTACCCTCAGGACTCGATAGAAGGACACTGAGAAGGCATGACAATCTTGAACACATGACAAACATCAACAATCCACAATATACTAAGTTGGGGATTTCATGAAGCACATGGTTATCATAAATTTTTACATGGTAGGAATGGATATAATAAGTATCATAATTTCATGCTCTAACATCATGAGCATTCTAAAAAACATCTGCACTGCACATCAATAGCATAGGAGTCATTTGAACATAAGGATAAGACATGTATTTATCATATGGGTTACAATTGAGCTATGATACATAATATCTATCCTCTTAGGCATTTTATCAAATACCTTACATGCACAACTTAGGGCATAGGTGCAATCATCAAATTACACATTATGAACAACTCCATTCATGGATTTCAACTTGTATTCTAACGTAGTTTCATTAAAAACAAATAAATATCTCCAACTTGGGAATCGTACAATAAGATAAACATGGTTACAAAACAACCCACAACATAAACATCATAATTTATAATTTAAAATAGGGTTATTGAGATTTATGGATGGAAGGAATTCATAAATCAACACTATGCATACCTTGGATGGAAGATTCTTGAAAACAAATGGTGAAATCCTTGAAATTTGATCCTCAATTGGAAACCCTAAGCTTGTTCTTGATGGATTTGAGAGAGAAACTACTATAATTTGGGTGAAATCGGGCTGAATTATATGTATTTGTCTTATATAGGGGTGGAAAATTGACCCTTTTTTCCTTGAGGATGCAGTCATTTAATGACTAAAACTGGGTGTCGATGCTACAAGTGACATGGCGCATTGATGTCTGCGATGTGATACTCGATGTATCTCACCATGATCACATCGAGCCTCAGAAGTTTTGGTTGTGGCAGCCTACACAAATATTGAGCAACGCGATTGGCGATGTGGCGTGCCAAGATCGCATTGGTCCACTATTTTGGTACTCTTAACATGATCTAAACGTGTTTCAAAAAATACAAAACATTTACGGGAACAACTATTGACCTTACTGATCGTGAATTAATAAAAATACAGTCCATTAAAGGACATTAAGATGGCGATATAAGATTGCCAACTTTCAAAAGGCCAAAATAGGCTAAGTATGGGAACTTTGTTAGAATTTTCTAAGTCTGGGAACTCTTGACAAACTTAAAGGACTGTATTAAGCTCAGAAGTTTCATGGGGTCTTACAATATCTCCCCCTTGAGAACATTCATCCTCGAATGAGAATGACTGAGAGAGGAGAAGAGATAAACCAACGTATATACTAAACATGAGCAACTGAAACTTGATTACATGATAGACATCACTGATAAATGAATACACCATACTGAGCATGCATATCTGATGCATATGTAACTGATTCATGAATGCATAACTTGAGTATTCTAATAAACTGAGTTTCTCACAATGTGAATGCATATCTAATGCATAATTATATGACTAAACTAAAACATGAATGCATGACTAAATATGCAATGGTACTTAATACTAAGTTTATAAATGAATTCTGAACATGAACTTAATACCAAGTCGTAACTGAAATCTGAACATAAAATATAAAAGCTTAAGGAGAACTGTAACCTTAAGCTAGATCTGAGTTAGCGGAGAGGAGGTGAGGGTACTTGGTTTGCATGTCTGCTTCTGCTGCCCAAGTATCTCCCTCAACGTACTAATTCCTCCAAAGAACTTTGACTACAGAGACTTCTTTGTTTCTCAGTCTATGAGGCTAATAGTCAAGAATTTTAACTGGAATCTCTTCATAAAAGAGGCCGTTCTGAACATCTATGCTCTGAATAGGGAGTAAAACTTTAGGGTCACCTATGAACTTCTTGAGAAAAGAGACATGGAATATTGAATGAACTGAAGCTAGATCTAGAGGCAATTTAAACGCATAAGCTGACTTGCCAAAGCGACTAAGAATTTTAAGGGGACCGACATATCGGGGACTGAGCTTTACCTTCTTTCCAAAGATCTTTACTCCCTTCATGGGAGAGATCTTTAGATAAACTTAATCACCAATCTTAAACTCGAGATCCTTTATGCAGACATCTGCATAAGACTTCTATCGGCTCTGGGTAGCCCAGAGTCATTCTAGTATCAAATGGACCTTTTCTAAAGCATCTAATACAAAGTCAAGCCGTAGGACTGTGACCTGACTAACTTTAAACCAACCAATTGTAGATCTACATATCCTACCATAGATATCTTTGAATGGAGCCATCCGAATACTGTAATGATAGTTGTTGTATGCAAACTCAATCAAAGGCAAGTGGTTATCCCAACTACCCTTGAAACCAATTGCATACGCCATTAGCATATCTTCTATAGTCTGAATGGTCCTTTCTGCTTGACTACCTATCTGAGGATAGAAGGCTATACTGAAATAAACTTGGGTACCAAGACCCTTTTGGAATGCTTTCCATAAATAAGAGGTAAACTAGGTACCTCTGTCTGAGATAATAAATAACGAAACACCCTACAATCTGACCCAATCTCTGATGTAGAGTTTCGAATAATCCTTAGCCAAATAAGAGGTATGGACTAGAAGAAAATGAGCTGATTTGGTCATCTTGTCTACAATGACACAAACTGAATATGCTGATGACGAGTACGAGGAAAAACCGTCATGAAATCCATGTTCACTTCTTCCCACTTCCAAGTAGGAATATTAAACTCCCGCATAGACCCACTGGGTTTATGATGTTCTATCTTAACCTGCTGATATATAGATAACTTATACACAAACTCTGTAACATCTCTATTCATCCCAATCCACTAATAGATCTCCCACAATTTGTGGTACATCTTAGTGGCCCCTGGATGAATCGAGTATCACACACCATGAACATCTGCAAGAATTCATTTCCTCAAGTCATCTACACTTGACACACAAAAATGACCATAACAATGAAAAACACCATCTCCCCATTAGGAGAAAACCTCTACTTTCTAATCTTTTACTGACTCTTTCAACTTGACAAGACTAGGATCCCTATCATCATTTTCTTTCACCTTGGAAACTAGAGATGATTATGAACTACTCTGAACCCATATATTACCCTCTGCTAAATCAACTAGGTGGACACCTTGTCGGGCAAGATGATGAAATTCCTGAGGTAACTTCTTTTTACTACTCTCAAGATTAGCAATACTACCCATAGACAGTCTACTGAGAGCATCGGCCACTACATTGGCCTTTCCCGGATGATAAAGGATACTCATGTTGTAATATTTCAAGAGCTCTAACCACCTTCTCTGACAAAGATTGAGATATTTCTGAGAAAATACATACTAAAGGCTCTTATGATCTATGAATACTTCTACATGCACCCCATACAAGTAATGCCTCCAAATCTTTAAAACAAATAATACAGCTGCTAACTTAAGATCATAAGTCAGATAATCATTCTTATGGGGTTTAAGTTTTCTGTAGGTGTAGGCTATGACCTTACCATGATGCATGAGGAAATAACCCAAACCTACTCTAGAGGCATCACAGTAAACTACAAAACCATCTTAACCATCTGGAAGAGCTATAACTGGAGCTGAGGTGAGTCGAGTCTTCAACTCCTAAACACTCTTTTTGCAAGGATCTGACCACTAAAACTTAACTTTATTCTGAGTCAATCTAGACATAAGGGATGAAATAGAAGATAATCTCTCAATAAACAGTCTGTAATAGCTAGCCAAACACATGAAATTCCTGATATCTAATGGAGAGAAAGGTCTAGGCCAGTTTCTAACTACTTCAGTCTTTTGACGATCAACCCTAATGCCATCATTAAAAATGATATGACCAAGGAATGCTATTGACTTTACCCAAATTCAGACTTACTGAATTTGGCAAACAACTGATGATCTCTTATAGTCTAAAGCATAATCTTGAGATGGTGTGCATGATCACACTCACTGTAGGAATAGACAAGGATATCATCTATAAAGACTATGATGAACATGTCTAACTACTGCTTGAACACATGGTTCATAAAGTCTATGAAAGTTGTTGGGGCGTTGGTAATATGAAAGGACAAGACTAGGAATTCAAAGGGACCATATCGAGTATGGAAGGCTATTTTCAGAATGTTTATTCTCTAAATCTGAGTTGATAATAGCCTGATCTCAGGTCTATCTTAGATAAATAGCCGGCACCCTGAAGTTGGTCAAACAAGTCATCTATTTTGGGAAGTGGATACTTGTTCTTGACTGTGACTTTATTGAGCTAATGGTAATCAATATACATTCTGAGATAATCGTCTTTTTTCTGCACGAATAAGACTAGTGCACCACACAGGGAAACACTGGGTCTGATGAATTCCTAATGGAAGAAGTCCTTCAATTGTTCTTTCAATTCTCCAAGTTTTGTTGGTGCCATTCTGTATAGAGGAATAGATATAGGCTGAGTATCTGGAAGAAGATCAATGCCAATGTTTATATCCATTTTGGGAGGAATACATTATGATCTTTGGGAAAGAAATCTAATATTCATTCTCTATTGGGACTAATTCAAGGTTGGGAGTTTCAAAACTAGAGTCCTTCACATGAATAAGGTGATAGACATATCCTTTAGATATCATTTTTTGTGCATGAAGGTTGGAAACAAGATGACCTCTGAAAGCTGAAGTATTACCTCTTCACTCTAAGATGGGCTCACTCAAAAACTAAAACTAGACAATTCTGTTTCTGCAGTCAAATGTGCATAGCAGGAATGAATCCAATATATGTCGAGAATGACATCAAAATCAGTCATTTCTAATTTGACTAAATTTTCTGAGGTGACTTTCTGAAATATCCTAACTAAACAGTTCATGTATACCCATCGGGCTATGATCATTTTACCTACTGGTGTGTAGAGACTGAGAAGGGCTCTACTAGAATCTCTGGACTAATGCCATAATCAATTGCTATATAAAGAGTAACGAAAGACAAGAAAGCTCCTGAATCTAGCAAAGTATAAACATGCAAGTGAAAAATCTGCAATGTATCAGTAACCATATCAGGAGAATTTTCCTGATCTGGTTGGTACAGGGAAGCGTAAAGTCTATTTGGGCGTTTCCCACTAGTAGAACTGGAAGTAGAACCCTGCTGATTTGGGCGATCAAAACGAGTTGCAGAATGGTTCTGCTGACTCTTGGAACCTATCTGAGGATAATCTCTGACTCTATGGCCTGGCTTGCCACATCTGAACCAAATATCGCTGCCAACTCTGCAAATACCCTGATGGTGTTTGCCAAAAGTCCGACAAAGAGACTAGTTCGGGAATTACCAACGCTGCCTTGAGACATAGAGCCTGGCTCCCTATCTGTATTACCATCCCTGAACTTAGGAGTTGGAGCACTGACTGAAGAAGGAGCTAGAACTAATGACTTAGAACAAAGTTGACAATGGTTCCTTGCTCTCTTATTCTATTTTTCCCCATCTTAATCCTTTTCTCTTCTATCTGTTGTGCATGATTCATCAGCCTGTCTATGTTTATGTCAATATTCAGCATCACGAACCTGCACTCATTGACCATACTATCATTCATCCCAGAAACAAAGTTACTTATCTTAGCCCTACTATTTGCAAACACATGAGGAGCATATCTAGATAATTGAGTAAACTTAAGAGAATACTCTTTCACCGTTATGTTGCCCTGCTTGAGGTTGATAAATTCTAGCACCTTTGCTTCTCTCAGCTCTAGGGTAAATAATCTATCTAAGAATGTGGTGACAAACTCCTCCCATTCTATGGATCCTGCATCAACTGACCTCTATGACTTCCACTTCTTGAACCAAGTATGAGCAACATCCTGCAACAGATATGTAGCTAGTTCATCCCTCTCAATAGCTGACAGACCCATGATATCTATAACCTTCTGAACCTGGTTAAGGAATTCCTTATGATCCTCTTCTGACCTAGACCCAAAAAAGGATGAAGGATTTATACGAGTGAAGTCCCGAATCCTGGTTGCAGCTGAATTGGCCACTGGGTTGGTCAGAACAACAGATAGTCATTCATTCTAAGAAGAAACTGACAGAGCAAGAGTAGTGCTTACAGCTCTGATGCTTGCATGAGAGACATGCTCACCCAAAGGATCTTCAGGCGAAGGGGCTGACTAATTCCCAGTTTTCTTCTTAGGAGGCATATTTAATAAACAAAAGAGAAAGGGATTAAACTGAGAGATTAACTTGAGATTATTCTCACTAGCACGACATGAATACTGAAAAATGGGAAATTATTTCTAAATATCTTATATACTCCTACACATAAGTGTGGTGTGCAACACACCCATGTACAAGACTCAACTAGATGTGGCTTTCAGACTTCCTAGGACACTGTTAAACCTTAGGATCTGATTCCAATTTTGTAATTCCTCAAATCTGGTACCCGGAACGCCACACTGTGGTCATGACCTCAAAGGACCACAAGCTAACCCATGAATGATATTTGTACCTGAATATTGTATAACATTATGTGAAATGCAGAAATAATAGACAGAAACATGCACTAAGGTTCAAAATAGATAAAACATAATATCTGAGAGTATGGTATATCAATACCAAAACATGACCTGAAATAAACTGTCTGAACATATTGTAGTTTGAAAAGCCTTTAACTGACTGAACTGTATGAATAAGGAGTTGATTGGATATGTTCTCAACAAACTCCATCTACTGAAAGCTAAACTGAAATAATAAAATAAACAATAATATCATCCTCAAATGATGAGGACTCAAAGCTAAATCTAGCTACTGAAATTTTTAGTGCTACTGATGTAATGTAACTCATACTTCTGGACCTATGGTATAAAACACCATAGCACAAATGCATCAGTACGATTGAATTTATTGGTATGCATATGAGGTAGGGTGAATGCAGAGGGTTCAAATGCATAAATAATGCTAACTGACTATATAACATGAACGTGAGAATACAAACATGAATAAATGACTGTAACTGAATTTGTGAGGATACTGACCACTGAGTTTGAATACTAATTACATTAGTTTCTGATAACTAATACTGAGGGACTATATCTGACAGTTTATATTCTGATGGAACTAGCTGAGTTCCATATTATTTTGAGTTGACTGTATCTAACAGTTCTGAATTCTATAAAACTATCTGGGTTTTATTTCTGCGACAGGGACTGAAATTGAAACTGAAACTGTGGCCAAATACTCATCTAAACAACATGCCCCAAATAAAGCAATATAGCTGAGTTAGGGTCCAATCTGTAACCCCAATTGGAAGGATGTCAATACTGCACCATCGGTAAGGACAAGCTATGAGTGACCCTCAATTGGTAGGTACTTAAATGAAAATGGTAGGAACCCTGAATTAGAAGGTAAGCCATCTCATCAACACTAAACTGAAAGGTTATATGTCTCAACCTCCACTGGCTACGTAGTCTTGGAATGCAAGGATCGCTTCTAAGAATCACACCCTCTACTGGCAGATAAGTTCCTATCCATGGGTTCACTCGACGTTAAATCTTACTCCCATTTGAATAGATACTGAACATGATTAACTAAGTTGAATTAGACTGAGTTAAATGAGTTTCATTAACTGATGGAATACTACTGAGATTACTGAATTATTAAGCTTTCTTGAGTCACATGACTGGCTAGGTTCTATTAACCATGGCTTGTCTGAGAGAATCATGAAAACATGTCACTGTCTCTAGGCACAAAGCTAAGTTATCAGGTACAAGTGCCCCAGGACTCGATAGAAGGAAACTGACAAGGCTTGACGTTCTTGAATACAAGATCAACATCAATAATCCAAACTATAATAAGTTGGGGATTTTATAAATTGCATATTTATCAGAAACTTGTACGTAGTAGAAATGCATATAATAAGTATCATAATTTCACACTCTAACATTATGAGCATTCCAACAAACATCTACATTGTACATCAATAGCACGGGAGTCATTTGAACATAAGGATAAGACATGCATATATCATATGGCTTACATTTGAGCTATAATACACAATTTCTATCCTCTTAGGCATTTTATCAAATACCTTACAAGCACAACTGATGGCATAGGTGTAATTATCAAATTACCCATTACGAATAACTCCATTCATTTATTTCAGCTTGCATGCTAACGCAGTTTTATGAAAAACATGTAAAGATTTCCAACTTGGGAATCGTACAGTAAGATAAACATGGTTACCAAATCACCCACAACATAAACATCATAATTTATAATTAGAAATAGGGTTCTTGAGCTTTATAGGTGAATGGAATCCATAAATCAACATTATTCATACCTTGGATGGAAAATTCTTGAAAACAAATTATGAAATCCTTGAAATTTGATCCTCAATTGGAAACCCTATGCATATTATTAATGGATTTGAGAGAGAAACCACTATAATTTGTGTGAAATATGGATGAATTACGTGTTTGTATATTATATAGGGGTGGGAAAATATCCCTTTTTGCCTTGAGGATGCAGTCATTTAATGACTAAAACTTGGTTCCAACGTTAAAAGTGACGCGGTGTGTTGATGGTTGCGATTTGATACTCCATATGTTGCAACATGATCACATCGAGACTTAGAAGTTTTGGCTCTAGCAGCCTACACAAATATTTAACAACACGATTGGCGACACAGCGCGCCAAGATCTCATTGGTTAACTATTTTGGAACTCTGAACATGATCTAAACATATTCCAAAAAATCCAAAATTTGTTCTGGAACACCTCTTGACCATCCTAATCATGAATTAATGAAAAAACGGGCCTTTAAAGGACATTCAGATTGAGAGATGAGATTGCCTACTTTTGAAGGACAAAATAGGCTAAGTCTGGGAACTTGGTTAGAATTTTCAGTGTTTGGGACCCCTTGACAAGCTTAAAGGACTGAATTAAGCTCAGAAATTTTGTGAGGTCGTACAATACTAAACATGCACAATTGAAGCATGGAATACATGACTGAAACTGCGAATAAGCTGAGTTTTCTTACTGATCATGCATATCTGATGCATAAGTACATGACTGAAATGATTCATTAATACAAGAATGGCATGAAGATGATATGCAACAGTAATGAATATTATTTTAGTAACTGTATCTTAACATGGAATTGAGTAAATCTAAGAAAGCTGTTACCTTAAGCTAAATCTAAGTTTGTGGAGAAGAGGTGAGGATACTTGGTCCGTATATCAGTTATTTCTTCCCAAGTGTCTCTTTCAATGGATTGATTCCGCCAAAGAACTTTGAACAAGGAAAGTTCTTTGTTTCTCAGTCTATCAATCTGATGATCGAGGATTTGGACTAAAACCTCTTAGAAAGAAAGATCATTCTGCATATCTATTTCCACTAAGGGAACTACGACTGCTGGGTATCCAAGGCATTTCTTTAGCAATGAGACGTGAAACACTAGATGCACTAAAGCTAGATTTGAAGGAAACTCTAGCTCATAAGCTACCTTTCCAAAACAGCTGAGAATTCTGTAAGGACCTCCATATCGGGTTCTGAGATTTTCCTTCTTGTCGAACCTCTTCACTCCATTTACGGGAGAGATTTTCAAGAATATAAAATTACCAACTTCAAACAAGAGATCTTTTCTCCTCACTTCTGCATACAATTTATGTTGGCTTTGTGCTGCCCAAAGCCTTTCTATAATTAACTGAACATTCTCTAAGGCATCAAACACTAAGTCGGGTACTACAACTGTGGCCTTCCTACCTCGAACCAACCAATTGGAGATCTACACCTCCTATCATAAAGATCCTCAAATAGAGCTATATGAATACTGAAATAATAACTGTTATTATATGCAAATTCAATCAAAATCAAGTGGTCATCCTAACTACCTTTAAATCAAAAACACATGCTCTTAACATATCTTCTAGAGTCTGAATAATCCTTTATTCTTGACTATCTTTCTGAGGGTGAAAATCTATAATGAGATGAACTTGGGTACCAAGATCCTTCTGGAATGCTTTACAAAAATGAAAGGTGAATTGTGTACCTCTATCTGATATGATGGATACAGGGACTCCATGTAACCTAACCAACTCTTTGATATAGAGTTTGGCATAATCCTCGACTGAATAGGAGGTATGGACTGGCAGGAAATGAGTTGATTTGGTCATACTATCTATAATAACACAAATAGAATTATACTGATGGTGGGTACAAGGCAAACACATCACAAAGTCCATGTTCATTCTTCCCATTTACATGTGGGAATATTGAACTCCTGCATCACCCCACTAGGATTTTGGTGTCCAATCTTAACCTGCTTACATGAAGAGCACTTAGCTACAAACTCTGTAATATCCCTCTTCATCCAACTCTACCAATATATCTCTCGTAAATTGTGGTACATCTTAGTGGCCCCTAGATGAATAAATTAATGCACGCTTTGTGCTTTTGCAAGAATTCATTACCTCAAGTCATCTACACCTGGAATACATAACAGAACCGAGAAACGCAACACATTATCTCCCTCTTGGGAGAAAACCTCTAATTTTTGATCTCTGACTGACTCTTTCAACATAAGTAGATTGGAATATCTATCCTACTTTACCTTTTACTTTGGAAACCAGAGATAAGTCTGAACTATTCTGTACCACACACTATACTTTATTGAACTGCCTAAGTAGAAACCTAATCGGGCAAGCTGATGAACTTTCTGAACTAACCTATTCTTACCATTCTCAATATGAGCAACACTACCCATAGATAACCTACTAAGAGCTTTAGCCACTACATTGGCCTTTCCTAAATTATACAGAACACTCACATCATAATCTTTCAAAAATTCTAACCACCTTCTCTAATGCAAATTCAAATATTTTTAAGAGAACACAAACTGCAAGCTTTTGTGATCTGTGAACACATCAACATGCACCCCATACAAATAGTGCCCCCAAATTTTTAAGGAAAACATAGTAGCTTCTAACTCAAGATCATGGATGGGGTGATTCTTCTCATGGGGCTTAAGCTGTCAAAAGGCATAGGGTATGACCTTACCTCTCTATATTAGGACATAACCCAAGCCTACTCTAGATGCATTAAAGTGCACAAAAAACCCATCTAAACAATCTAGTAATGTTAGAATTAGGGTTGTAGTGAGTTGAGTCTTCAACTCTTGAACACTCTTCTCACAAGAATCTGACCACTAAAACATAACTTCCTTCTGAGTCAATCTAGACATGGGGGATGCAATCGAAGAAAACCCTTCAACAAACCAATGATAATAGCCTCCTAGACCTAACAAACTCCTGATGTGTAATGGAGAGATAGGTCTAGGCTAGTTTCCGATCGCTTTGGTTTTTTGAGGATTAACTCTAATGCCATAATTGGAAATAATCTGACCAAGGAATGCTACTGGACTTAGCCAAAATTTGCACTTACTGAATTTGGCAAACAACTGATGGATCTGAGAGTCTGAAGTATAATTTTGAGGTGATCTACATAATCATTCTCGCTTCGGGAATAGACAAAAATGTCATCGATAAATACTATGACAAAAATTTCCATGTACTACTTGAACAATCGGTTTATGAAGTCCATGAAAGATGTTGGGGCATTTGTTAGACCAAAGGACATGACTAGAAATTTGAAGTGACCATACCGGGTTCGAAAAGCTATTTCTCGATAGTCATATTCTCTGACTCTAAGCTGATGATAGCCTGATCTGAAGTCTATCATTGAAAAGTAACTGGCACCCTGAAGTGAGTCAAAAAAGTCATCAATTCTAGAAAGTGGGTATTTATTCTTGACTATGACTTTGTTCAACTAACGGTAGTCAAAACACATTTTGAGTGAACCATCTTTCTTACACATGAATAAGACTAGTGCACCCATGGGGAAAGTCTAGGACTGATGAACCCTTGTCTAAAAGTTTTTTAATAGTTCTTTTAACTCTCTAAGTTCATTTGGAGCCATTTTGTATGGCGGAATAGATATATGATGAGTATCTGGAAGGTCTATTCCGAATTCTATTTCCCTTTCGAGAAGAACTCTAGGAGGATATTCAAGAAACACATATGAGAATTCATTTTCTACTGGAACTAACTCAACACTAGGAGTCTCTGAACTAGAGTCATTATGCACAAGATGATAGACACATCCCTTGGATGTCATTTTTCTCTCTCTAAGGTGTGAAATTAATAGACCATTAAGCATTGTAGTACTACCTCTCCATTCGATGGCTGGTTCATTTGGAAACTAAAAATAGATAATTCTATTTCTACAATCAACTAAGGTATAGCATGAATGGATCCAATCCATGTTGAGAATAATGTTGAAATCCATCATCTCTAACTTATTAAGTTTGCTGAAGTGACTTTCTGAGATATCATAACTGGACTATTACAATATACCCATCAGGCTCTGATAGACTGACCCACTAGGGTAGAGACTGAGAAGGATTTTCTTAAGACTTTTGGCTTGACCTTAAAGTTGACTGCTATGAAAGAAGTTACAAAAGATAGAGAGGCTCCTTGATCTAATAAGGCATAAAAATGTAATAGAGGATTTATAACGTACCAGTGACTACTTCAGGAGAACTTTCTTGATCTTGTGTAGACTAAAGTACATAAAGCCTGTTTGGGTATTGCCCACTAGTGGCACTGAAGGTGGCACCCTACTGATTCGAGTGACTAGACTGGGCTAAGGAACGATTGTACTGACCCTTAGAACCTAACTGAGGACAATCTCTAATCCTATGGTTTGGATTACCATACCCAAAACACACATCACTGCCATCCCTACAGATACCCTAATGGTTTCTTCCATATTTTTTACAAAGAAGATTTGTTCGAGCACTGCTGACACTAACCTGAGATTTAGAGCTTGGCACCCTATCTTTGTTACCATTTCTTAACTTAGGTACTGGAGAACTAGTTGAGGACGAAGTTGGAACTAAATATTTTAGATAAAACTAGGAATAGTTATCGCTCTCTGACTTAGGCTGAGAGAAATTGAAGCTATCTGTTCTAGATTTATTATTCTCCCTCTCTCTCTCATTATTCTTAGCCTCTTTTATATGCTGATAATTGACCATGAGGCTGGATATGTCCATCTTCTTAATCAACAACACAGTTTTGCACTCCTTAACCACACTCTCTGATGCCCCAGACACAAACTTGCTCACTCTGGACCTATTATCTCCTACTACATGGGGAGCATACCCGGCTAACTAAGTAAACTTGAGGGAATACTCTTATACACTCATGGTGACCCTCCTGAGATTGATGAACTCTAACACCTTGGCTTCTTTTATCTCTATGGGAACAACTCTATCTAGGAAAGTAGTAGTAAACTCTTCCCACTTTATGGGCTCTTCATCTGTGCCCCTGTCTACCTTTCACTACTTAAACCAAATATGCTATATATCTTGTAGCTGATAGAAACATAACTTAGAACTCTCACTAGAAGTAACTCCCATGATATCTGTGACTTTTTGAACCTAATTGAGGAACTCCTATGTATCTTCTTAAGACACAGATCCTAAGAATAGGGGAGGATTCATTCAAGTAAAGTCCTGAATCTTGACTACAGCAGTATTTGCCAATGGTTTAGCCTGAATATTAGTTAGACCTTTATTTTGAGTTGCTACTATATAGGCTAGAGTGGTGAATGCAACTATGAATTTGTCATGGGAGAAATACTCGTCTAGGGGATCTGCCTGAATGGGCTGAGGTGTTGGCTGGTTTTCATTCCTTATTTCATTAGCTTTTTGGGGAGGCATGTTCAATAAACAGAAGGAAGATATGAATTAGACTGAGTGTTTAACTTGAGTGCATACTCGCTCACATGACATGAACACTAAAAGAAGGGAAACTTTTCCTAAAAATGCCTCATAGCCTCATATCCATAAGTGTGGTGCATTACACACCTATGCATAAGACTCTACTTGATGTGACTTTTAGACTTCCTAGGACTCTGTTGAACCTTAGGCTCTTATACTAAGTTTGTAACGCCCTGAGTGTATACCCCAGATGAAATAAGGTGCTTACATCGCTGAAAGACCACAAGCTAACCCGTGAGTGCTACCTGTTATGAGCACTATATAATAATACTGAAATAATATGGAAATTAGGTTGAAATGCCATAAGGTTCATATTCTGAATACTGACAAATATAGTAACTGAAAACAATATCTGAAAACTGAATACTGTTTAAACTAGTCTAGCTTGAAAAGCCTCTAACTAAACAACATGAAAGTGGAGTCGATAGGACAAGCCCCTACTAAATTCGACTACTAAAATACTAAAGCTATGAAAATACTAAAATAAAAGCATATACTCGATAGATAAAGACTCACTACTGAATCTGCTACTGCTAATAGAATTTATCTAAGCATGGTCAGGAACCTGAGCGTTCGAACCTATAATATGAGACATCATAGCGCAAAGAAAGAGTATACATTAGTAAATGGAATGTACTAGTATGCTAGATAAGGTAAGGCTGAATGCAAGGGTTCATATTCATAAATAGTAACTGACTGAATCATATAGAGTAGTTGAATATGAGAGTACATGGATAACTGAAACTACTATAAATAATGAGTATGCAATACTATGCATACATGTGTATACTATATATGAGCTTTTAATAAAACTGAGTACTGAGTTCTGATAGCTGAATAATTGTTATCTAAAATTACTAATAACTAATTGACTGTGTCTAATAGTCTTGATTCTGTAGAACTGAACTGAGTTCTGTACTGAGACTGAAACTGAAACTTGAGAGGTAATGATCTAACTAACATGCCCCTTTGAGAATTGGTTGGGGTCAAACTGTAGCCCTAGCTGTAAGGGTTTCAGTACTGTGCCACAGGTAAAGACAAGATGAAGAGTCACCCTCATCTGGTAGGTGCCTTGAATGAGAATGGTGGTACCCTTAACTAGTAGGTATGATACCTCATCAACCCTCAACTGGAAAGTTAATGTCTCAACCTACGGTGGGTATATAGTTCTAGAATACAAGGACTGTCCCTAAGGATCACACCCTCTTCTTTCAGGTGAGCACCCATCCTTGGGTTCACTCAGTGTTGAATCCTACTCCCAGCTGAAGATAATGTTTATTATACCGAGCTGAACTAGATTGATACTGATTTTCACTATTCTATAACTGATTGAGTACTATTATTCATGACATTACTAAGACTATTCTGTAACTATTATAGATCTAGGTAAACATCTACATTTTTTGGGTATTCAATAACCCCCAGGACTCGAAGGCATGAAAATTAAAGCATGACATGATCTTGAAAGCACAACAATAGATACTTGTTAACAATATATTTACCCAGTCATTCTGTCAAACACTTGAGATGCACGAACTTGTACATGAATAGGAACATATAAAACATATCATGATTTCCCTATTCAATTCACATAGGTATTTTATCAAACACTTGGGGATCATGATTATTTCACAAAAAATTAGTCAACACTTGAATATCACATATACAATTGAAACCCAATTAATATAATGAATTTTGAATACAATTAATTTCAAGCATGGAAATCATAAATATGTAAACCTATATGTTTAAATAGGGTTCTTGGACTCCATGGGTGAAAGGAAACCCAGGATAAACACCTAACATACCCGAGAAGATTAATTCTTGAAGTTCTTGAGAATTGTTCTGGATTTTTTGAAGTTGGGGTTTTGTTAATTTGAGAGAGAATAACTTAATCTTGAGAGAAAGAAAGTGAATAATGAAATATTGAGCAATTAGTCCTCTTTTAGGGATTAATTTCCTATTTAGGACTTATTAGGGCCGTGGAAAAATACCAATCTACCCTTGGAAAGTTATTAAAATTCTTCACTGGAAAACCCAAATTTGGGCTTCACCACTACGTGGTGATATTGTGGTGAGACACTGGAAATTGACTCATAACTGTATATAATGGACGAACATGATTTTGACCCTTGGCACGATGCGGCACCATCGCGGAGTCTCAATGTCTTTTGACAATTAGGAAAATAGCCCTTGGTGCAATGTGGTGGGATCGCGGTCCCTCATTGGAAAATGACATTTGTGAACTAGAAAGTTGTCATGATGTAACATATCATGGAGCTTTACTGGAAACTAAGGGAATCTATTTTTACTGGCTCTGCGATGCGGTGTTGCTCAAGGTCGCACACTATTTTAGAAAAGTTGCTATAACTTTTCACCCGAGTATCAGATTCTGGCAAAATTTATATCGCTGAAAAGCTAATTGAATTTTCTATGAAATGGTAAGCTCTAAACTTTTAAAATTCTGAGTCTCTTGAAAATTTATATAGAGATAATATAGTATTGAGAGTTAAACTGAGCTAGGGAAATACAGGGTATTACAGTGATCATGCAATTAACCCTATGAATCAACAACCTAAATAAGCAAGTTAACGAATGAAGTCTAATAACATAGTATGACTGTTCAAAGTTATTTAACCTTAGGATTTCTCCTATTGATTGTCTCAAGACATTTATTTGTATGCACTGTTTACTTTATTTTTAATTTAAAATTATTCAACTCTCTTTTTGGCTACATTATCTGAATTATTAAATTAGAATTAGATAGTCGTCAACTCATGTCTCTGTGGGATCAATATTGGGATTTCATGAAGACCACTATATTACTTGATAGACCATGTGCACTTGTGTGTGCGCTTGGGCAATGTCAAGTTTTTTTGTGATGTTGGGTGTATTTATGCATTCTAATGTTATGATTCTAGCTTATTTAGCCTTATTTTTAGAGAATTTTGTGTGCTTAATGTGTTAATATTGATATAAACAAGAATCTAAGTGTCCAAGGTTGTGATTACAATGCTTAATGTGTTTTTCAAACAAGTTTGTGCTTCATTGAGTCATTTAAAGTTTAATCGAGAAAGCTAGTGTTACTAGATTGAGCTAGGTGTGTCTCTAGTTGGTTTTGTTTGATTCTAATGTGTTTAATTTTTTCCAAATGTTTTAAATGTGTAATTGTGAGTGGAATAACTTGTTTGTAATGAACAAAGTTCAATTTTGTTAAGTTAAGATGTTGGAACGATAAGTTGAAGTTCGTGGAAATTAGCCTTATCTTAGCTCGTGTTTGGATTCATCATTACGGATATTATGTTGTTATTCTCTCTAATCCTTCGTTTAATGTTGTAGGATGTTTTTTGAGTTAATTATGGTGAAAATGGATGTTAAAAGAGCTGGAAATTAGAGGGAAACCAACACCAAAGGCATGGATCGAAGGAATGATGCTTAAACACAACAAAATATTTGGACGCAATTTCCAATAGTTTTCCATGATTACCATGCATTGCATCTTCCATTTCAGTGCTTCCATGACTTAGAAAATATTTGGAGATGCAATTCTAGTGGAGGCGTGCGTTTTGCCCATGACTCGGGCTTTATTTCGGTGCTCCCATGCCCGTGATGCCTGTTTATTCAACCACTTTAATAATGGACAAGTTCAACTTATACATGGATAGAAATTAAGCACAATAATAATATAATATATTCCCCATGTGGGAATCTTGTTGTAATATTTTGAAACCGTGTGACATATCTTTTAATCCTACACGGATTAGGATAAGTGTATTATATATACATACTTTGTATATCTTTTGAAGGTTTGGACATATTTATGGAGGATATTGCACATTAATTAGGATTTATTTCTTTTTTTCTCTAGTATTTTAATTATTCATATCATGTATTCAATTATTTTGATCATGACTGTGAATATTATTCGCTAAATACCTTCTTTCCGAGGTTAAAGTCAAGAACATGAGTACTATTGTTTTGGATTAAATTCGTTTAATTTTCTTATCACTATAAGTTGTGTGTTTATTCTTGATTTAATTATTTTGAGGATTGATCACACTTAGAATACACCAATTTTAAACCTTGTGAACTCGGAAGAGGGAATAATTATATAGAACATGAAGATAAACAAAGTAGGGCTTATATTCTTTTAAGAAATAAGGAGTGCAAATTAGCATCTTAGACAGGGATGTACTTAGAAGCCTTACTTGATTCACACATAGGATTATAGCTTAAATAACTTAATTTGAGTATTACATCCCCACTAAACAATGAAGTTTTGATGTCCAAATTAGGTAGATGGTTAGAGATCGGGAGACCATGATCATGCAATTAACCCTATGAGTCAACAACTAAGATACGCAAGTTAATGAATAAAGTCCAATAACATAGTATTATTGTTCGATGTGCTTTAACCTTGGGCCTTCTCTTCTTTATTGGCTCAAGACTTTTATTTTTATGCACTATTTACTTTATTTTTAGTTTGCAATTATTCAACACTCTTTTTGGTTACTTTATCTAAATTTTTAAACTAGAATTGGATAGTTGTTGACATAAGTCCCAGTGGGATTCTAGCTTATTTAGCCTTATTTTGAGAACAGTTGGTGTTCTTAACTTTTTAATATTTATATAAACAAGCATCTAAGTGTCCAAGGATGTGATTACAATGTTCAAAGTGTTTTAAAACAAGTTTGTGCTTAATTGAGTCATTTAGAGTTTAATCGATAAAACTAGTGTTACTAGCTTTAGCTAGGCGTGTGTCTAGTTGGTTTAATTTTATTTTAATGTGTTTAATTTGTTCCAAATTGTTTAAATATGTAATTATGAGTGGAATAACTTATTTTTAATGGAAAAAGTTCAATTGGATTAAGTTATGATGTCGGAGCAATAAGTTGAAGATCATGAAAATTAGCCTCATCTTAGCTCGTGATTTGATTCATCGTTATGGATATTATGTTGTTATTGTCTCTAATCATTGGGGTTTGATGTAGTAGTATGCTTGTTAAGTTAATTATGGTGAAAATGGGTGTTAAATGAGCTAAAAAATAAAACGAAAACAACAACAAAGCCATGGATGGAAGGAACGACGCTAAAACACAACCAAATATTTGGATGCAATTTCAAGTAGCTGCCCATGATTACCATGCGGCGTGTCCTCCATTTTAGTGCTTCCTTTACTTATAAATATTTGGAAATGCAATTCTAGTGGAGTCAGTGATATGACCGCGATGTGGGCTTTATTTTGGTCCTGTCATGCACGTGTCTCCTTCTTCATTCCACCATTTCAATAATGGACTAGTTGAACTTATACATAGATAAAGATAATGCACCATAATAATATAATATAATTTCCATGTGATAATATTGTGGGAATATCTTTGAAACCGTGTGAAAAATATTTTAATCCTACAAAGATTAGGAAAAGTGTATTCTATATACATACTTTGTGGATGATTCTTGGTGAATCTTGGACAGCTTATGACGATTTGGACATATTTGAGGAGGTTGCTGCACGTTAATTAGGTTTGATCATTTTGTTTCTTTTACTTTTTAACTATTCATATTATGTATTAAATTATCTGGATCATGATTACGAATATTATTGGCTAAACGCCCTCTTTTAGGGGTTAAAGCCAAGAACATGAGTATTATTGTTTTGCATTAAATTTGTTTAATTTGATTATCATTATTGGTTGTTTGTTTATTCTTGATTTAATTAATTTTGAGTGTTCATCACCCTTAGAATACATCAATTGTCAACCTTGTGAACTCGGGAGAGGGAATAAGGAGATAGAACATGGAGATAAACAAAGTAGGGTTTGTATTCTCATATAAATTAAGGAGTGTAAGTTAGCATCTAGTATAGGAATGTATTTAAAAGCCTTTCTTAATTCACACATAGGATGATAGCTTAAGTAACATAATTGGATTTTCACATTCCCGCTCAATGATGTAGTTGTAATGTCAATATTGGGTAAATAGTTAAAGGTCGGGAGACCATGATCAACCAATTAACTCTACGAAACAACAACTTAGATAAGAAAATTAATGAAAGGAGTCCAATAACGTAGTATAATTTATCGAAGTACTTTAAGCCTAGGCTTTTTCCTATTTATTATCTCAAGACCTTTATTTTTACGCGTTGTTTACTTGTTTTTAGTTTACAATTATTCAACACTCTTTTTGGTAACTTTATCTTAATTATTAAACTAGAATTGGATAGTTGTCGACACAAGTCCCTGTTTGATGGATATTCATCTTTCTTGAAACCCACTATATTTCTTGGTAGACCATGTACACTTGCGTGTGTGCTTTGATGTTGTCAAGTTTTTGGCTTCATTGCCGGGGAAATAAAGAATGTGATTTTAGGAGATGATTTAGGCATTTCATTGATAGCCTTATTTTATACCTTCATTTGACCTACCCTTTATGCATAATATTAGTCAGACCCATTAAGCCTTTAGCTTTTTCTTTAGTAGTCTCATATTTAGCCTAATCCCATCTTTTTTAGACCTTTATTTGATCCAAAAGCTCCAAAGAACTTTAATGTAAAATTGAGTAAGGAGTATGAGAAATAAGAGGAGAAAAAGGTAAAATTGATGCCCCAAAGTCTAGTTATTGGTGTGTGCAATTGATGTAGTTGGAGTAGAAAGAAATTATTGAAAAAAGTTCAAAATTTTAGCTTGGATGTGTTACAATGAACCTATTTTGGCTCTGATCTTTCTTGGATATTGTGCACCTCAACTAAAGCATATGGCTTAAGTTGAGGGTGGCTATCATAGGGGTTTGTAGCGTAATATGGGTGCGAAAAAAAGGAAAAACTGAAAGAGTTGTATACTCCCTCCATAGATTTTTTAATTGAACCGAATGAGATGGGATGAAAACAAAATATATGGTTATATAAAAGTGTTGTAAATTGGTTGTTGAAGAGTGGTCTTAGTTTCATAATGTGTTGCACTAAAGCGCCTAGGGAAGATAGTCACTATTATTCAAAAATAGTTCCTACCCATTTCATAGCCTACATTACAACCAGGAAAAGAACTAATTAGTCCAGTACTATACATTATGATATTAGCGGAGCAGTACACTAAAAGAAAGCCTATGGTTCATTGTGTGTAACTTGTGAATTCCTTGTTAGAGTGAGCGTAATTTGATTCTTGTACCCATTGTGATAAATTTCATTATTGTGAGTGATTATCGGTAACTCTCTTGTTGTTACAGGCATATTTTTTATTAATGTGTGAGGTTTGTATGATGTCCTTGATTGAGTAATAGGCATAATTTTGCCACTAGGTGAGTCAATTATTGAGGTAAAGATGTTTTGGAGTAGTATTCATGAACTTTCAATTGTATTTGTAACATGCTTAGTATGAGAAACATGCAATTCATGTAGTTGTTTTAGTACTAGCTTTATTGTCTTATATTTAGTAGAAGTGTAGAGTCTCCACAAATTATGATGCTTAGAGTTTAAAGTTGTTCGGGGACGAACAATGTTGTAAGTGTGGGGTGGTGATGTTGGGTGTATTTATGCATTCTAATGTCACGATTCTAGGTTATTTATCCTTTTTTTGAGAGAAGTTTGTGTTCTTAACGTTTTAATATATATATAAATACGCATCTAAGTGTCCAAGGACGTGATTACAATGTTCAATGTGTTTTTCAAACTAGTTTGTGCTTAATTGAGTCATTTAGAGTTTAATCGAGAAAACTAGTGTTACAATCTTGAGCTAGGTATGTGTCTAGTTAGTTTTTTTTTATTCTAATGTGTTTAACTTATTTCATATGGTTTAAATTTGTAATTATGAGAGGAATAACTTTTTTGTAATGGACAAAGTTCAATTGGACTAAGTTAAAATGTTGGAGCGAAAAGTTGAAGATCATGGAAATTAGCCTTACCGCTCGTATTTTGATTCATCATTATTGATATTATGTTGTTATTGTCTCTAATCCATTGTGTTTGATGTTATAGGATTCTTGTTTAGTTAATTATGGGAAAAACAGGTGTTAAACGATCTAGAAATTAAAGGTAAAACAACACCAAATGCATGGATGGAAATAGGGACGCTAAAACACTTAACCAAATATTTGGATGCAATTTACATTGGCTTCCTGCGATTACCATGCGACGCCTCCTCCATTTCAGAACTTCCTTGACATAGAAAATATTTGGAGATGAAATATCAGTGGAGGCATGCGATATGCCTGCGACACGGGCTTTATTTCAGTGCACTTATGCACGCGACGCCTTCCTCATTCTACCATTTCAATAATTGACATGTTCAACTTATACACAAATAGAGATTAAGTACAATAATAATATAATATATTTCCCATGTGGGAATATTATGGGAATATCTTGGAAACAGTGTGAAAAATCTTTTAATCCTACAAGGAAAAGGATAAGTGTATTATATACACACTTTTTGGACAATTCTTGGGGAATCATGGACTGTTTGTGATGGTTTTTACATATTTGAGGGGGAGGCTTCACTTTAATTAGGTTTTATCATTTTTTTTATTTATCTTCTTAATTATTCATATAATGTATTTAATTATTTGGATCATGAATATGAATATTATTGGCTAAACGCCCTCTTTCCGGGGTTAAAGCCAAGAACATGAGTACTATTGTTTTGGATTAAATTTGTTTAATTGGCTTATCATTATTGGTTGTTTATTTATTCTTGATTTAATTATTTTGAGTGTTCATCACCCTTAGAATACATCAATTTTCAACCTTGTGAACTCGGGAGGGGGAATAGGGAGATAGAACATGGAGATAAACAAAGTTGGGTTTGTATTCTTTTATAAAATAAGGAGTGCAAATTAGCATCTAGGACATGGATGTAATTAGAAGCCTTACTTGATTCACACATAGCATGATAGCTTAAATAACTTAATTGGGTTATTACTTATCCACTCAAAGATGCAGTTGTTATGTCCAAATAAGGCAAACGGTTAGAGGTCGGGAGACCATATCATGCAATTAACCCTACGAATCAACAACCAAGATAAGCAAGTTAACGAATGAAGTCCAATAACATAGTATGATTCTTTGAAGTGCTTTAACCTTGCGCTTTCTCCTATTGATTGTCTCAAGACCTTTATTTTTATGCACTATTTACTTTATTTTTAGTTTACAATTATTCAACACTCTTATTGGTTACTTCATCTCAATTGTTAAACTAGAATTGGATAGTTGTCGACACAAGTCCTAGTGGGATCGATATTCGGCTTTATTGAAGGCCACTATATTACTTAGTAGACCACGTACAATTGCATTGCACTTGGGTGCTATCACTCATCATATAGAACTCAAAAGAACTGAAGCTAATAAATTAAAAGTCCACATGATAAGCATGAGAATAAGCTCATAAGGCTCTATCAGGGCACACAAATGTAGATAATCAAGGAATACAATCTATGGTAACATTGCAACTTGTCTGGGTTGTAATCAATCATAAATATAGAAGGTTAAGGCATAACTACTTATCCTGAATGATCCACTCCGGGATGTCTCGTAAATTGAGAACTAAATCATGCTTAACCCAACTAAAGCGTACCATACCCGCTGAGTATATCAGCCAAAATTCTCAAAGAAAACTGAAGACCCGAGGTCAAATTTGAAACAGCCAATACCAGGTCTATGGGATATCATTTGAACACTTATCAACTATAATCAATCCTAAGTTGAAAAGACCGAATCGGTAATCATGGAGTAGACTCAACTAGCCTATAAATGAATTAGAACCAAGAAAAATCTAAAATGAAGCCTACACTCAAGCTCTACAACCTCAAGCAAAAATCTCAACACCAATGATGAATCGTTCAATCTCAATCACACAAAATAAATCACAAGACAGGTAGGCATTCATACTACAAATATATCATAAATTTAATATCGTCATTTCAAGGCTTCAAGTCAAAAACTGAGCCAATAAGTCTATATTAATGTTCGCTACTCAAATCAAATTTTGTTTGCAAGTATGTCATATTCAAGATATGTAATACTAAGCCAAAATCAAAACATAACTGAAGATAAATATCACCACAATAATAATGTAACGGCCCGAAATAGGGACCCGAGATGTCACACACTTCTAAGGATCACAAGTGACCCCAAGCTAACCCTTCTACTGGCATAACTCATAAGACACTGAACAAAAAATATAAATCTATACAAATCTGCAGAAAATAAATCTTTTCTGAATATGATAGATACAAAACTAAATTTACAAGATTACAATTCTGCTTTTACATCCAAAATTGAAACGGAATACATCAACTTCTACTAACTGTCTATGAAGCCTCTACTAGTACTGATTGTAGGTAGCCGGGTCATGACTCCTGACTAACCCAACTCAATACGACTAAATAAAGAAAAGACAACACTTCTCGAACTATATAACTAACTCAAGCCCTTGAATCAAAAGGACTCATCGCCTGTTGACTGGATGTCTCAAACTTACTGGATCTGAAGATGTACACTATACCTTGTACCTATATTCCGAGAAAATATAGCCCACATACGAATATGTGGGTCAGTACCCTGGAAACGTACCGAGCATATGGCGGTGCAATGCATATATAAAATAATGTCTGAATATCATCACTGTTTATAAAATTATGCATGCTGATATAAATGACTCACTTAGCTCGAATTAAAATCATCATAATCATAAGAGATTAAAATATATCGGGTGAAACATGTGAGTTGTCATAATAAATCTCAATTCACGTCCATCTCTATTCCAAATCATTAAAGCAATCAAATCTCATAACAATTCTCTTTGGAATATATGTTCATTAAATCTTTTGAAAACAATGACTTTCTCAAACTGAGTCTTTCAAACAAATATGATTTCATCTCAGATAGAAGAATAAGATTTTTAATATTAGATAGAAGAATACACACACACACTTTGGGAGATATCATAACCGATATAAACCATATGAGCCACATGGAGTCAAACATACAACCCACATTGGGGAGATCCGTACTATCCCTTCCATCGGAGTAGGACTATAAGTATCAAATCCAAAAACTAGTGATCACTATATATAATCAGCCTCAATTCCGGCTCCTACAGGGGTACATAGTTCTAGGGAAGTACCAACACAACTATACCTCCCACTCGATGCTAAAGACTACTCCTAAACTTAGCTTAGATCTTTTCAAAGAAAATCCACCATAAAATACTTCAGCAATTCACAACGGGAGCCATCATGCTGTCCTTTTTTCATAATAAATCAAAATGTGAATTTCTTTTCTCATTCGAGTTCAAAAATAACTCTTTCAAGACCAAAATGTCAAATCATTCAAAGCTGAAAATGTGTATAACACATTACTTTGACAAAAATCATAATTCTCAAATAGGGTTCAAAACCCATATATCAATACTTAAGCAAAATATTTCAAGATTCACACTTTATATAGCAAACATGCATAATTCATATGAAAATCTGGAGATTCAACTTCAAATATGATATTAACATCAAAACTCAAGGAATTTATCCCCAATATATCATAAAAATATAATAGTCTTTTGAACAAGAACGTAGGATAATAGTTTCTATCTCAAATTCATATCAAAGCATGTAAAGTCATATATCCTTGTAAAATAATACAAATTTTGGGGACAAGAACGAAAGGATGTTCTTGTTGAAAAACTCCATATACCTTAAACTTGAAGCTTTGAATGAACTCTTGACCTTGGGACTCTATTTGTGGAAATAATGAGTGTTTCTTGTAGCCCTCGAAATGGGCATTCCGAATCTCGATGAATTATTGAAAACTGATGGTTGAATCTTGAGATATTTGAATTTTTAGTTTGAAACCCTAATGAATGTTCTTGGTGATTTTGAGAGAAAGTAAACTTATTTTGGTGTTATCAGATTTTAATCCCGTGTTATAGACATTTATAGGGGTGTTTTTAGCACTTGGAAGTGAGGTATGCGCCGCATTGCTTATCGCACACATTTAAGTATGCGCTGCATTGCTTATCGCACACATTTAAGTATGCGCTGCATTGCTTATCGCACACATATAAGTATGCGCTTTTGCTTATCGCACACCTATTCCAGTAGCCATGTGCGATTGGTTAGGCGACACACTCTACTTCGCAAAGCCATAACTCCATGATCGGGTGTCGGATTTTGATGAAATTATTATCGTTGGAAAGCTAATTCAATTATATACAATTTAATAGGTCTTAAGATGAAAAATTGCATGTATATTAAAAGATATTCACGTTTGAGGTTGACCCTTTTAGAATCAAATGTCAAACTTTGGATGAATACATTGGTCTTAGCTCAACCTTATTCTAGGTCATTGCTATAAATATTTTCTACCTCAAAACTACTCCATAGACTAGGATAATGATCATGCAACTTGTATTCACGTGAGAATCACTTGGATTAGAGCTTAGACACGCAGGAACGACGGTTAGAATTCTAGCACGAAAATACGGGGTATTGCATTATCTCCCCCTTGGGAACATTCGTCGTCAAATATGGATAATTAACCTGAAACACAGAGGAATATTAGTATTCAAGCTATCATGTGTAACTTATAGAACTGAATCACTAGATCTCAAGAATAATGAGCTGCTGAACTGGTTTGCAAGTGCATGAATCCTTATGAAAAATAACTATATGGCTAAGATAGAAACGAGAGTGTCAACTTATGAGTAACCATTACTTTGCACTGGATCTGATCTCATTAGAAAGGATGAGAGGTTTATGACATTAAAACTCATGGTATTACAACATACCCCTCTTGGGATCGTTCGTCCCCGAATGATAATAATTTGATGAAAATACTAGGAAGAGACTGTGATACTACACAGGATACTTACGAACTGAATCATGACTTAATATCTGAAACTAAAACTGATGCATGAACTGAGCTAAATTCATAATTGAATTGGAAAAAAACACATTGCCTCTTGGAACACATACACATAAGACTGTGGATAGTAAGACTAGCTGGAAAATTAAGAATCTATAGGAACCTTATCTCCTTACTTGCTAAACTAGATTACAGGCTATATGGACTGGATCAAACTGACTAACCATACTCAAATGGAGTATTTCTTTAGCACTTTTCTACGAAATTCTATTGACATTAGGGAGCAAAGAATTTTGGGCATGATTTGAAGAAGACATTTGAATAAGGAATTACAACATTGATATAACTCTATAGCATGGAATATAATTATATAACTCACAAACTAGGATAGGATTGATAGGCCGTAGGCAACGCAACTTCTTACTTTCAAGCTTAGCATCACTTCTCAAATGCTCTCTCAACTATACTATTCCCCTTAAATACCATACTCATTTGATTCAACTTATAATTCTCATATTGGCACTGCGAAATCTTTCTACTAAGGTCTAAACTAAACTATGTTCTCTCACCATGATCAAGACTAACACTAAATCACAAGATATAACATGCCAAACCACAATACTAGTCTAAAACACAAGGTTCAATATTCTATATCTTCTTAGAGCTCACACTCTAAGCATAACATGCCTTACCACTTCAATGACTAATTTAAAACTCTTGATATGGATTCACTAGCGCATATTGCATTCATCATCTTTCACCCAACATGACATTCAAGCCTATCATTAAAAATCACATATAACTTTAAGGCAAATACCCCTAAAGGCATACTTCACGTATTCTCTAAACCTTTATCAACAACAATTTTCTTCCACTATTCTTAAAAACATACACACAATTTCTAACTAATCATGACATGTATCAAAGACTTGGCCTCAATCTTACTTCACACTTTAGCCTTAGATAGAAAAGCATAAATAATATTTCTTAATGAGGTTCATCAACTCTCTCACATATAAACTATTGCTTATCCACTATCATCACCACTATCTTAACACAGGAAGAGGTCACCAAAGGGCTAACACATATGAACCAGAAGCACGAAAACTACAATACATAATATTAACACTTATCTTTATCCTAAGGAATAAAATATCAAAGGTATGGATTCATTAAAGAAATCTAAGCGGAGGACATGCATGGTATAATGCGAACTTCACTAGTATCATAAGTTTAAAAACTGGTCATACTCTGAAACATGAGTTTATACTTATCATGAGCTATTCAACATAAGACTGGAGTTCATAGATTCATAAGAGATAACTTGAATCACAAAGTGAAGCTGTTACATGCTTGCTAGAAGCTGAGAATGGCCTTGAGCACACATGATAGGTCTAAGCATAGGTCTGTGGCATAGATTTGTCAAGAAAGTGATGGATTTGGTGTTGTAATGACTGAAATCCAAGGAATACTCTAGAGTAAGAAGGGATCACTCTCTTATCATAACTCATTATTGACATGTATCACGATCTAATTCTCAAAACTCAGTTGGTTCTTCACTAACCATCTCCCCCTTAGGTTAAAGTTGTTATTCTAAGTATGATGGTCTACTCCATATCCTCGAGATTAATCCATAATTTCATCATTCTATCATCCACAAATAAATGCTAAACTCACAAGAATAAACTAATTTCGAACTTACCAACTTCATTCTTGAACAACCCATCCATATGCCATCCTTAACTTTCTAGCTTCAATAATCATCATCAAATACTTATACTCTCATTTGCAACCATACCAACATCTCTAATCAGATAATCATAACCTACCAATATCACACCTATATTCTTATATTTTTCCCAAACCATGAAAATAAAATCATACTAAAAAGACTCAACATCTTCAATCATAACTCCTTAACTTAGCTATCAAGAACACTATAAATTATCTAACTAACCTTTCTCTACATAGAAACTCAACGTTACTACTAACCATACAATATGCAATAATCCTCAAAAAACAATGTAGCCCTATAGCACCTTGGGCACATCTCTACGCTATACTTAATTACGAACACATGATCTTACACTCTTGGATGCACTGTTCAAGCCTACTAGATCACCTCCATATAACTAGCATCAACAACCGAACCATCAACTGTTCAAACTTAATGTCTAGATCTAAACATGATTTACAACCCAATCTCACACACAATTCTCACTTCAAAACTATAGAACACAACATTAAGAAAAACTAGTACTCAATGAAAATCTATCATAATCATATGGCCTATCTTATTCGTAATCCGTTAACACATTCTCCTTCTTCATATCATTATTATTTACCTATCTTCACACCTAAATTACTTTCATAGCTCTATAAATTTCAATCAAACTCCCTTTTTGCAATCTCAGGAAAGCCTAAATTAGAAACACTCATCCACCAAAGTTCTTTCATCAATAACCTATACTTTTCTAGCACAACAAATACCGTCAACAACTCTTTTCATACTCCAAGCTAACTATAATTCATCTTAACAAATGACTCATTCTCTACCTTCTGCTAAACTAAAACACAAGGACATAGCACTTCATTACTAACTCAATTGTATGCAAAAATATTCATTTGTATATATTCAATAAATTGCCCTTACCACTTTTCTTTCACTACCCTTCTAAACACAAACTTTCAACCAACACAAGAATAACAAGATAAACAACAATTTGCTAGTGAATTGAAACAGGCCTTACACGACTTCACTAGACTTTAGTTTTGTGTTTTGAACAAGAAAATAAAATAAATAACAAAGAAACTATGCTAGTGAATCAAAATAGGACCCACACGGTTTCACTAGACTTTGGTTTTTCACAAACACAATGATAACAAGATTACATAATACAAGAGATAGAAACTTGACACACGATATTCAGTGATGTAAGAATACACCTTACTCTGTCTTAATTGAATAACTCAAAAGAACAAGGGTATAACTTCAAATCTGAGGGACTTATAACACACTAGAAGGCTCCTCTCAAGCCGCTTTATGTAACTTCTAAAATTTTTGCTAGCAATTATAAGAGCATTATCAGGGGAGGAAATAGAACTTGCCGAACATGTTACTTCAAGAACATAGATAGAGAAGTATAGATTATCATTATGGATTTTGAGGAGAAATTTGAAAGCACATCTGACTCGGGCTTAGTGCACGATTTCTACAGGCCTGATAAAGCACTTCAGTTTTTCGAAACTCAAAAGTACAGTTAGGATACTTTTGTAGCTCTCTTACAATTCCATAACTACCTATGGAGAATTATGCTCAAATGTTTCTAATACCTTGGAATTAAGGCAGAGATGGCCTGACTAGAGTAAGAGAAGAATTTATATAATTTTCTTAGAGAACCTTTTCATGGCACGGTCCTAGACTTGAAAGAAGGGAAACATTTCCTAAATACCCTGTAGCCTCTCGAACAAAAGTACAAACGTCTTCGTACCTATCCGCAAGACTCTACTAGACACGGCTTCATAGACACCCTAGGACACTTGAGCTATCTGCTCTGATAACAAGTTTATAACGCCCCAAAATCGGGTCCCGAGATATCACACGGTGATTGGGATCACAAGTGACCCCAAGCTAACCCTTCTACTGGCATAACTCATAAGCAGTTGAACAAAAAGTATAAATCTATAAAAATCTACAGAAAATAACTTTTTTTGAATATGATAGATACAAAATTAAATTTACAAGATTACAACTCTGCTTTTACAACCAAAACTAAAACTGAATACATTAACTTCTATTGACTTTATATGAAGCCTCTACTAGAACTAACTGTAGGTAGCCGGGTCATGACTCCCGACTAACCCAACTTAATACGACTGAATAGAGAAAATACAACACTTCTCAAACTATATAACTAACTCAAGCCCTTAAATTAAAAGGACGCATCACCTGCTGACTGGATGCCGCGAATTGACTGGATCTGAAGATGTACACTATACCTTGTACCTATATTCCGAGAAAATGTAATCTACATATGAGTATGTGGGTCAGTAACATGGAAACGTACCAAGCATATGGGGGTGCAATGCATATATAAAATATTGTCTTAATATCATCACTGCTTATAAAATTATTCATGCTGATATAAATGACTCACTTAGCTCAAACCATTATAATAATAAGAGATTAATATATATTGGGTGAAACATGTGAGTCATCATAATAAATCTAAATTCACTTCCATCTTGATTCCAAATCATCAAAGCAATCAAATCTCATAACAATTCTCTTTGAAATATATGTTCACTAAATCTTTCGAAAACAATGACTTTCTCAAACTCAATCTTTCAAACAAATATGTTTTCATCTCAGATAGAAGAATAAGACTTTTCATATTAGATAGGAGAATACACACACACACATTGGGAGATCTCAAAACCGACATAAACCATGTGTGCAACATGGAGTCCAACATACAACCAACGTTGGGGAAAGCCGTCCAATCCTTGCCATTGGAGTAGGACTATAAGTATCAAATCTAAAAACTAGTGATTACTATATATAATCATCCTCAATTCTGGCTACTACGGGGGCACGTACCTCTAGGGAAGTACCAATATAGCTATACCTCCTACTCGATGCTAAAGACTACTTCTAAACTTAGCTCAGATCTTTTCAAATAAAATCCACCATAAAATACTTCAGCAATTCACAATGGGAGCCATCACGCTACCCCTTTCTCATAATAAATCAAAATGTGGATTTCTTTTCTCATTCGAGTTCAAAAATAACTATTTTAAGACCAAAAGCTCAAATCATTCAAATCTCAAGGTGTGCATAACACATTACTTTGACAAAAATCATAATTCTCAAATAGGGTTCAAAACCCATATATCAATACTTGAGCAAAATATTTCAAGATTCACAGTTTATGTACCAAACATGTATAATTCAGATGAAAATCTGTAGATTCAACTTCAAACATGATATTAACATCAAAACTCAAGGAATTTATCTTCAAGACATCATACAAATATAATAGTCTTTTGAACAAAAACGTAGGATAATAGTTTCTATCTCAAATTCATATCAAAGCATGTAAAGTCATATATCTTTGTAAAATAATATAAATTTTAGGCACAAGAATGAAGGATGTTCTTGTTGAAAAACCCCACATACCTTAAACTTGAAGCTTTAAAAGAACTCTTGACCTTGGGACTCTATTCGTGAAAATAATGAGTGTTTCTTGTAGCCCTCGGAATGGGGATTTCGAATCTCGAAGAATTATTGAAAACTCATGATGAATCTTGAGATATTTGAATTTTTAGGTTGAAATCATAATGAATGTTCTTGGTGATTTTGAGAGAAAGTAAACTTATTTTGGTGTTACGAGAGTTTAATCGCGTGTTATAGACATATATAGGGATGTTTTTGGCACTTGGAACTGTGTTATACGCGGCATTGCTAATCGCACACATTTAAGTATGCACCGCATTGCTTATCGTACACATTTAAGTATGCGCCGCATTGCTTATCGCACATATTTAAGTATGCGCTGCATTGCTTATTGCACACATTTAAGTATGCACCGCTTTGCTTATCGCACACCTATTCCAGTAGCCTTGTGCGATTGGTTAGGCGACGCACTCTACTTTGCAAAGCCATAACTCCTTGCTCGGGTGTCGGATTTTGATAAAATTGGTATCGTTGGAAAGCTAATTCAATTATCTACAATTTGATAGGTCATGGGATGAAAAATTACATGTATATTAAGAGATATTAACGTTTGAAGTTGACCCTTGTAGAATCAAATGTCAAACTTTGGATGAATCAATTGGTCGTAGCTCAACCATGTTCTAGGTCATTGCTATAAACATTTTCCACCTCTAAACTACTCCATAGACTAGGATAATGATCATGCAACTTTTATTCACGTTAGAATCACTTGGATTAGAGTTTAGATGCATAGGAATAATGGTTAGAATTCTAGCAAGAAAATACAGGGTATTACAGATAAACCATTAACGGAAAACGAAAACAACAAACTCTACAATAGTTAGTACTCACAAAATGTATCCACACAACAGAATTCATGTTGAAGAATAAATCATTAGTTGAAAACATATGAAATAAGATCCATGTCTTTTTAATGGTCTTGAACCATCAACATCTACTCAAAAACTCCCCAAGGATACAACCCATACTAGTAATGGAATAACTCTAGCAACTCAGAGAAAAACAACTTTTGCCAAAAACTAAGTAGTCCAATACTCCATCTCGATAGAGAATAGACATAGGAACATATCATCAAGGAGAAACATGCCACCAAATCTCATTAGGCTAAATAAACTCTAAAATGAGGATTTCCTGAATCTATCTAAGTGGAAAATCATAAATTAAATAAAAAACAAATAACCTCTCAAAGGAAGAAAAAAAACAATCTCGACATCAATGTCAAGGTCAAGACCACTAGAATAAAATAAACGAAGCAGATCAAGATTGAAATTTACCAACTTAAGAAGTAGTCAGATGAAAGACCACCTGGCTCTCTCTAACTCTACTCTAAATAAAAACCATACCATTGCAAGAGAGGAGAATCCAATCTCCATACTCATAGAAAGACCAAACCATCAAATGGAGATGAATCCAACAAATCTATTAGATTAATCAAATACATCTCTCTATCAACATTAAAAACACTATTTAGTGATGAAATAGCCATGAGTAGATAATTGACCCTAAACTTATCATTGTAAGACCCCACAAAAATTTTAACCTTAACTCAGCCCTTAGAGCTTGATAAGGGATCACATACTTAGATATTTCAGCTAGGTGTTTAAAATAGAATTATTTTTAGCCTCATAAGTTGTTAATCATATTTCCTGACAATGAAGACCTTAATGTGTCAGTTTTTAGAACAATTCATGATCAGGTATGTCAGTAGGTTTTCTCAGAAAATTTTTGGATTTTTGAACATCGTTTGAATAATGTTTGGAAGTCTAAACTAGTGGATCATTGCGATCTCGATGTGCTGCATTGCCTATTGCATTGATAAATTTTTTGCCCAGCTCCCAATGTCAATTTCTAATAAGCTAAAAAGGAATCGATGCGATGCTTCGGCCATTACATCAACCCCATCAATACGGTACATCGGGCTACACATTGTTGGACCCATTTTCAGTCATTAAAACTTTGCATTCATGAACGTATTAGGGTCATTGTCCCACCCCTATTCAGCCCTAAAACATGAAATTAATCACTCTTAGAGAAAAAATATTCATTATTTATCTCTAATTACTCAAGAATTAAACCCTAGGATATTTAATTTCAATTCAAGATTTAAGAAATTCACCATCAACCTTCATTAAATCAAGTACCAAGGTATGTGAAGTGTTCATCCATGGGTTTCTTTCAACCCTTGGAGTTAAAGAAACTCTTTTAAATTACAAGTTAAATGATTTCATAGATTTCAAGTTGGATTTGAATGTAATCTTGGTTATGATGTTAAATGGGATTTCAATCCAATGATTTATCACAAATTCCATGAAAACTAGTTAATTGTGGATTGAATTATGTGTACTTCAAGATGAACTCTTGAATTACAAGTTGAATGTAGTATCCATGATAGTATGACATGTTTATTGATATGTTAAATACCCATGCTCCCCAAGAGTTTGACAAAATGCTTATGTGAATTGATTAGTGATAGCATTACATGTTATTATGTGATTTTATTCATTCACAAGCTCATGTATATCAAGTTTTTGACAAAAATGTCTAAATGAATGCATTATTAGTAAGAAAGTACTATTATGCTACTAAAATCAAGCAGTATATTACTTTTCATATTATCGAGTCCTGGGGGTATTCAATACCCAAAATTCTAGTTTATTACTTAGAGCTACAGTAGTTACAGAATAGTCTCAATAGTGTTATAAATAGTAATACTCAGTAATCAGTCCCATTCTTGGTTTAGTAATCAGTTTGGAACTCAATGAACTCTGTTTCATTTAGTTAGATAGTATGATCAGTAACAGTTCAGTCAAGCCTAGTACAGTTTAGAAATTAGTTTAGTTTTTATTTAGTTGGGAGTAGGAATTAGCATCGAGTAAACCCAGGGATGGGGGCATTCCTGCTAGCATAGGGTTTGAACCTTAGTAGTAATCCCTGAGTTACAGAACTACGTAGCCACCATAGGTTGAGATATCTTCCTGCTAGACTAGGGTTGATACACTCATATGACTTTTCCTGCCAGCTAGGGTTGACAAAAGTTCTTCCTATCAGATAGGGTTAAATCATAGTTGTCTTTACCTGTGGCACAGTATTGACACCCATCAAACTGGGTTATAGGTTGGAACCCAATCCATTTGGAGAAGGGAATGTCGGTGAGATAAATACCTCCCATAGTTTCAGTTTCAGTCTTAGTATAGAACTCTATTCAGTTTTACAAATTTAGGACTGTCAGACATAGTCACCCAGCTCAGTATAGAACTCAGTTCTGTTCTAAAAAACTGGGACTATCAGAAATAGTCATTCAGTTATCAGTACTACAGTATCAGTTAACTCAGGCAATAGTTAATCAGTATTAAGAACTCAGAATATAGTGTTAACATGATCTCAATTATAGTTTATGTATTCGTGTATGTTCACTCATTCAGTTACATTCATATTACTTAGCTAGTTTTTGTCCATGCCTATGAACCCATGCATATCATTCTACCTCACTTAGAATACGAGTATATTCAAAGTACTGATACATACTTTTCTTTTATGCTATGTTGTCTTATATCATAGGTTAAGATTCACGGGCTTCTGACCGCACTTAGCAGCCCATATTATCCGCAGTAAATTTAGTGGTGAGTTTTCATAGTTTAGATATGATATTATATTTTAGTATTTTGATAGTTCAATATTCAGTAGATGGAATTATTTGGGGACTTGTCCCATCAACTCCATATTCAGATAGTTAGAAGCTTTCAGACTAGAGTATTTCAAATAGATATTTAATTTTTATTATTCAGTATTTTTTGTTAGTTGTGAGCCTTTTGGCGACTTTAGCCTAATTTCTATATTTATTATAGTATTATTATTATTACCGTATGATTATTCAGTGCTCCTAGTAGATATCAATCATAGGTTAGCTTGTGCTCCTTCAGGGTAATAAGCATCGTGTAGCCTCTAGGGTACAGACTCGGGGTGTTACAAACTTCGTATCAGACCCTAAGGTTTAATAGAGTCCTAGGAACTCTGAAAGCCGCGTATAGTAGAGTTTTATACATGGGTGTGTAGAGTGCCACACTTACGGACAAAAGGGCTATGAGATATTTTTATAAAAAGTTTTCCTTCTTTCAGTATTCATGTTGTACGAGTGAGCATGAGCTCAAGTCAAACTCTCAATCTAATCCTTTTCTTCCTTTTAATTATAGAACATTCCTCCCAAGAAGATTGAAAAAAGTACAGGAAATCAGCCATCCTCTAAGCCCATTAAAGCAGATACTCTGGACAAGCATATCTCCCAGGCAGAATATAGGGCTACACTTACTACACTAGAAAATTCAGTAGCAGCCCATAATTAATGCCCATCTTCCGTCCTAACCAACCTAGTGGCCAATACTGCTACAGCCAGGATTTGAGACTTCACCCAAATGATCCCTCCATTTTTTACCAGGTCTAAGTCAGATAAGGACCCACAGAAGTTTCATAATTAGGTGCAGAAGGTTACAGATATTATTAGGGTGACTGCAAATGAGAGTTCAAAGTTGGCTGAATATCAGTTATAGGATGTGGCTCCCTCATGGTTCAAGCAGTGGAAGGTAGAGAGGGCCACAAATGGAAATCCCATAGAATGGTAGGATTTTTCCATTGCTTTCCTTGATAGGTTGTTCCCACTGCAGTTGAGGGAAGTTAAGGTTTTGGATTTTATTAATCTAAAGTAGGGCAACGTGATAGTGTAAGAGTATTCTCTTAAGTTTACTCAGTTAGCCAGATCTGCCCATCACGTGTTAGCAGATAGCAAATAAAAAATAAGTAAGTTTGTGTTGGGTGTGGCTAATAGTATGGTCAAGAAGTGTTGGACCGTAATATTGATTAAGGAGATGGACATATCCAGGATCATGGTCCATGCTCAGAAAATAGAAGAGTCTAAGAATAAAGAGAAGGTGAGGGAGAACAAGAGAGTGAGAATAGGTAGCTTCAACTTCACTCAACCTAAGTCAGAGAGTGGTAATTGTTCTTCACTCTGCCCGAAACCTTCACTTTCAACTCCATCCTCAGCCAGTGCTGCAGTGCCAAAATTTTGAGATGGTAATAAGGATAGAGCATCAAGCCCTAAAACCCAGGGTAGTGTTAGCAGTGCCTGAATAAATCCTCTTTGCCAAAGATGTGGCTGAAACCAGAAGGCTATCTACAGAGCTGGAAATGATGTGTGTTACAAATATGGCAAGCCAGGCCATAAGATGAAAGAGTGTGTTCAGGCGGGTTCTCTGAGTCAACATAATTATCTCCAAGCTCAATCCAGTCTCCCAAACTAGCAGGGTGCTGCTTCCAGTACCACCAGTGGGTAACTCCCAAATAGAATCTATGCAATTCAGTCCTAACAGGATCAGAAAAGTTCTCTTGATGTGGTCATTGGTACGTTACAAGTTTTTCACTTAAATATTTATTCTTTTCTAGATCCAGGAGCTTATTTGTCCTTTTTAACTTCATATATAGCCATTGACATTGGAGTCAGTCCAGAAATTCTAGCAGAGCCTTTCTCAGTTTCTACCCTAATGGGTAAATCTTTCATAGCCCAATGGGTATACGGTAACTGTCTAATTTTGGTATCTCAGAAAGTTACTTTAAAAGACTTACTAGAGCTAGAGATAATAGATTTTGATGTCATTCTCAGCATGAACTGGCTTCATTCATGTTATGTTTCAGTTGACAGTAGAAACAGAATTGTTCAATTTTAGTTTCTAAATGAACCTGTCCTAGAGTGGAGCGGCAGTACTTCAGTACTTAGGGGTCAACTTGGTTTATACCTTATGGAGACAAAAATAATATCTAATAGATGTGTCTATCATCTTGTTTGAGTTCGACACTCTAGTTTAGAGACCCCTAATCTTGAATTTGTGTTAGTAGCATGTGAATTTTGATATATGTTTCACGAAGATCTTCTAGGAGTTCCTTCTATAGGGAAATTAACTTCGGAAAAAACATTCTTCTAGATACTCAGCCCATCTCTATCTCTCCATATAAAATAGCTCTAACAAAAATTAGAGAATTAAAAGAACGGTTGAAGATTCTCCTAGATAAGGGATTCACCAGACCTAGTATATCCCCGTGGGGTGCACCAATCTTATTCGTGCATAAGAAAGATGATTCTCTTAGAATATGTATAGACTATGGTCAGTTAAATAAAGTCACGGCCAAGAACATGTGTCCACTTCCTAGAATCGATGACTTATTTGACCAACTTTAGGGTTCTAGATATTTTTCTATGATAGACCTCAGGTTAGGCTATCATCGGCTTAGAGTCAGAGAATGTGACATTCTAAAAACATCTTTCAAAACTTGGTATGGTGACTTAGGATTCCAAGTTATGTCATTTGGTATTACCAATGCCCCAACAGATTTTATGGTCTTGATGAACCATGTGTTCAAGAATTACTTGGACACAGTTTTCATAGTCTTTATTGATGAGTTTCTTGTCTACTCCCACAAAAAGCATGACCATGCAGACCATCTCAGAATAGTGTTACAGACCCTCAGAGTCCATCAGTTGTTCACCAAATTCAGTAAATATAAATTTCTGCTAAGGTCCGTAGCTTTTCTTAGTTATATCATTTCCAATTATGGCATTAGATTTGATCCTTAAAAGACCAAAGCAATGAGAAACTTGCCTAGACCCATCTCTCCATCAGATATCAGGAGCATCTTGGGCTTGGCCAGCTATTATCAATGGTTTGTTGAGGGATTTTTATCTATTACATCCCCTATGTCCAAACTGACTTAGAGCAAAGTCAAATTCCAGTTGTCAGATTCTTGTGAAAAGAGTTTTCAGAAGTTAAAGACTCGAATCATTACAGCTCCAGTTCTGACTCTACCATATGGTTCAGATGGGTTTGTGGTATATTGTGGTCGTTCCAAAGTGGATTTGGAGTATGTGTTGATTCATAGAGGTAATCTTATAGCCTATGCCTCTAGACAACTTAAACCCCATGAAAAGAACTACCCCACTCATGATCTTGAGCTAGCAATTTTAGTATTTGCCTTAAAAATTTTAAGGAACTACTTATATGGGGTGTATGTTGATGTGTTCACAAACCATAAGAGCCTAAAGCATTTGTTCTCTCATAAAAACCTAAATCTACGTTAGAAAATGTGGTTAGAGTTGTTGAAAGACAATTACATGAGTGTTCTGTATCATCCGAGAAAGGCCAATGTAGTGGTGGATTCCCTCAGTAGGATATCTATGGGTAGTGTTGCTTACGTAGAGGATGGTAAGAAAAAGTTAGTTCAGGAAGTCCATCAGCTTACCCGACTAGGTGTCTACTTAGTGTATTCAGCAGAAGGTAGTATGTGGATTCAAAACAGTTCAGAATCATCTCTGGTTTCCAAAGTGAAGGAGAAGAAGGACAGAAATCCCAGTTTAGCTAAGTTAAAAGAGGCAGTCAGATATCAAAAAACAGAGGTTTTCTCCCAAGAAGGAGATGATTTGTTGCACTTCCAGGGTCGAGTATGTGTGCTAGGTGTAGATGAATTGAGGCAGCGGATTCTTGAAGAAGCGCATAGTACGTGCTACTCGATTCATCCAGGGGCCACCAAGATGTACCACAACTTGCGGGAGGTCTTTTGGTGTAGTGAGATAAAGAGAGATATTTCAGAGTTTGTAGCTAAGTGATTGACATGTCAGCAGGTTAAGATCGAGCATTAGAAGCCTAGTGGGTCTATGCAGGTCAGTATTCCCAATTGGAAGTTGGAGGAGGTGATTATGGATTTTGTGGCGAGTTTTCCCCAAACTCATCGTTAGCATGATTCGGTTTGGGTCATTTGGATAGGATGACCAAATTAGCTTATTTCTTACCAGTCCTTACTTCCTATTCACTTGAGGATTATGCCAACCTCTATATTAGAGAGTTGGTCAGATTACACGGAGTCCTGTTATCCATCATCTTAAATAGAGGTACGCAGTTTACCTCTTAGTTATGGAAAGCGTTCCAAAAGTGTCTAGGTAACCAAGGTTACCTCAGTACAGTCTTTCACCCTCAGACTGATGTTCAATCAGAAAGGACCATTCAGACTTTGGAAGATATATTAAGTCTATGTGCCATTGACTTTAAAGGTAGTTGGGACGACCACTTGCCTTTGATTGTGTTTACATATAATAACAGTTACCATTCCAACATTTAGATTGCTCCATTTGAGGTGCTCTATGGTAGGAGATGTAGATCTCCCATTGTCTGGTTTGAAGTGGGTGAGGCCACAGTGGTATTTCTTCACTTGGTATTTAATATCTTAGAAAATTTTTTGTTGATCAGGGAAAGGCTAAAGACAGCTCAGAGTTGGTAGAAATCATACTCTGATGTTCCAAGGAAGGATCTCGAGTTTGAGATTGGGTATTTTGTGTATTTGAAAATCTCTCCTATGAAAGAAGTGAAGAGGTTTGGCAAGAAGGGGAAGCTCAGTCCCTGGTATATCGGTCCTTATCGAATTCTTAGCAGTTTCAGAAAGGTAGCTTACGAGCTTTAGTTGCCTTCAGATTTACCTTCAGTCCATCCAGTGTTTCATGTCTCCTTGCTAAAGAAATGCATAGGTGACCCAGTAGTCGTAGTCCCTATAGAGGGCATAGATGTTTAGAACAGCCTCTCTTATGAAGAGATCCAAGTCGAAATCCTTGATCATCTGATTCACAAACTGAGAAATAAAGAAGTCTCTCTAGTCAAAGTTTTTTGGTGGAATCGGTCTATTGAGGGAGATACTTGGTAAGCATAAGTAGATATGCAGACTAAGTATCCTCACCTCTACTCCGTAAACTCAGACTCAACTCAAGGTAATAGTTTTCCTTTAATTTACTCAATTCCATATTTAGATTTCCTATTTGAGTTAGATATCAGTTCGGTTGTATAGTATTCTCATATCACGCATACCCTCATGAAATAACTCAGTCATTTTCATGTAAAAAGAATTCAGTCATGTTTCAGTCATGTATGTTCAGTAGGAAAATTCAGTGTATCAGTAGTTTTAGTCATGAAATCATGCTTCAATTATGCATGCTCAATAAGCAAGTTCAATCTATCAGTATTCTCAGCTTAGTCACTCTCATTAGTGGATGAATATTCCCAATGGGGAGATATTTTAAGACCCTAAAAAATTCAACGCTAAACTTAGCCCTTAGATCTGGATAAGGAGTCCCACACTTAGAAATTTTAGCTAAGTGTTTACACTGAGAATTATTTTTAGCCGCATAAGTTGGTGATCCTATTTCCCAACCCGGAAGACCTTAAAGTATCAGTTTTTAGGTTGATTCATGATTACGTATGTCAGTAGGTGTTCTCAGACAAGTTTTGGATTTTTGAACATTGTTTGAATCACATTTAGAACTCTAAACCAGTGGATCATCGCGATCTCAATGTGCCGTATCGCCTATCGCATTGATTAATGTTTTCCCAAGTTCCCAGGGTTAATTTCCAATATGGTCATCACATCGACCTAAACAATGCAGCGCATCAGGTTGCGCGTCACTGGACTTATTTTCAGTCGTTAAAACTTCGCATTCATGAGGGTATTTGGGTCATTTTCCAACCCCTATTCATCCCTAAAAAAAAAAAATTAATCACTCCTAGGGCAAAAACATTCATTATTTCTCTCAAATTACTCAAGAAAAAAACCCTTGGAGATTTAATTTCAATTCAACCTTCAAGAAATTCACTATCAACCTTCATTAATTCAAGTACCAAGGTATGTGAAGTGTTCATCTAAGGGTTTCCTTCCACCCTTAGGGTTCAATAAACTCTTTTAAATTACAAGTTAAATGATTTCATAGATTTCAAGTTGGATTTGAATGTAATCTTGGTTATGATGTTAAATGGGATTTCAATCCAATGATTTATCACAAATTCCATGAAAACTAGTTAATTGTGGATTGAATTATGAGAACTTCATGTTGAACTCTTGAATTACAAGTTGAACGTAGTATCCATGATAGTATTACATGTTTATTCTTATGTGAAATACCCATGCTCCCCAAGTGTTTGTCAAAATTATTATGTGAATTGACTAGTGCAAGCATGACATGTTATTATGTGATTTCATTCATGCATAAGCTCATGTATATCAAGTGTTTGACAAAAATGTCTAAATAAATGCATTATTAGTAAGCAACTACTACTATGCTACTAAAGTCATGCAGTATGTTAATTTTCATATTATCGAGTCCTAGGGGTATTCAATACCCGAAAATCTAGCTGTTTACCTAGAGCTACAGTAGTTACCGAACAGTCTCAATAGTGTCACAAATAATACTACTCAGTAATCAGTCATAATCTCAGTTCAGTAGTCAATTCAAAACTTAGTGAACTCAGTTCAGTTAAGTTAGATAGTACGATCAGTAACAGTTCTGTCAAGCCTATTACAGTTTAGAAATCAGTTCAGTGTCTATTCAGTTGGGAGTAGGACCAGGGATGGGAGTATTCCTGCCAGCATAGGGTTTGACCCTTAGTAGCAATCCCTGAGTTATAGAACTACATAGCCAGCGTAGGTTGAGATATCTTCCTGCCAGACTAGGGTTAATACATCTCATATGAGTTTTCCTGCTAGCAAGGGTTGATGAAAGTGCTTCTTGTTAGAGAGGGTTAACTCACAGCTTGTCTTTACCCATGGCACGGTATTGACACCCTTCCAACTGGGTTACAGGGTGGACCCCAATCCATTTGGAGAGGGGAATGTCGATTAGATAACTACATCTCACAGTTTTAGTTTTAATCTCAGCATAGAACTCAGTACAGTTCTACAGATTCAGGACTGCCAGAAACAGTCACCAGCTCAGTATAGAACTCAGTTCCTTTCTACAAAATTGGTACTGTTAGAATCAGTCACTCAGTTATCAGTACTACAGTATTAGTAAACTCAGATATCAATTAATCAGCATTCAGAACTCAGTATGCAATGTTAACATAATAACAGTTATAGTTTATGTATTTGTGCACGTACTCTCATTCAGTTATGCCGATATTACTAAGCTAGTTGTTGTCCATGCA
The DNA here is from genome assembly GCA_030864225.1 of Capsicum baccatum var. pendulum. Taxonomy (NCBI): domain Eukaryota; kingdom Viridiplantae; phylum Streptophyta; class Magnoliopsida; order Solanales; family Solanaceae; genus Capsicum; species Capsicum baccatum. The sequence goes on along the minus strand of CM061557.1, from coordinate 167,687,273 downwards.
TATGAACCCATGCAACCTACCTCACTTAGTATACCAGAATATTCTAAGTACTGACTCATACATTTATTTTGCACTATGATGTCTTATATCATAGGTTCAGATGCACGGGCTCCTAACTGCACTTAGCAGCCCGAATTATCAGTAGCAGATTTAGTGCTGAGTCCTTATAGTTTGAGGGCGATGTTATCTTTCAGTATTTTAGTAGTTCAGCATTCAGTAGACAGAGTTAGTTGGGGACTTGACCCATCAACTCCATATTTAGACAGTTAGAGGCTTTCAGACTAGTGTATTTCAGACAGATATTTTGTTTTCAGTATTCAATATTTGTTTTTAGTTGTGAACCTTTTGGCAACTTCAGCCTAATTTCTGCGGTTATTTTAGTATTTTTATTATTACGATGTGATTATTCAGTGCTCCTACTAGATATCATTCGTGGGTTAGTTTGTGGTCCTTCGGGGTCGAAAGCACCGTGTAGTGTCTGGGGTACAGTCTCAGGGCATTACAGTTAACCTCAAAATGGACTATATATAAGGGATGGCTGATACAAAACCTTCATAACCTAGGAGGTAAGTCTAAGAATTTTAAACTCAAGAACAAGCAATAGAGCTAATTTACAAACTGTAGAACCATATAAACCAAAAAAATTCAACTTGTCTTTGATACCATAATTGACTCCACAATCATTCTAACAGATCTACCAAATGAGGAAAACAATCAACCTCACATCGCTATAGGGAAGAAATCATCAAATTCGGATATAGCTACTTAAGCCACCAGAAAAGAACAACAAAGAATGGAATTTTAACTAGATAACACTAGTCTAAATAGCTACCCACCAATGATCAGTTACTTCAAACAATGAAAACCATAGTAATAGCAATATTAACATCAACTTGATGGATAGGTGGTACCAAAATGAAAATCAATAGCAAGTATCACTCAAGGGCTACAATAAGGCTAATGTGCAAAGAGAAATGGGTCTTGAACCCAAATGCTACACCTATAGGAAAAATATCAATAATTCATCCACTACTAAAAAAAATACACCACGGGGGTAGTCATATAATCATTTATTCAATAAGAAGGAACACAATAACCAATATGAACTCATAAATGCATATAATCATCTATGTATACGAAAATCCCAATACACAAAATGAAAAAGGTAAGTGTGAGAAATAAAAGCACACTTATCATGGTAAAATCATCAATCATATGACTTATGGGTCTAATAGAGAATAAATCTTAATTAGTCCAAACTCAGATCGACCAATTGAATTATTAACCATGGCACAAAGTGCACAATCTCTAATTGAAGGTATCACAAGATCACAAGTATTTTCTAAATGAGTTAAATGACTAGCAATCCTTGGATGAGGACACTCTCTAAATCAGTGTGTGATGTCTCTGTCGTCGTAGCAAACCCCTAAATCCCTAAACTGGCAATAACACAAATTAAGCACAAATGGCTAGCCAACGAACACTCAGAGCACTATTTAGTGTCATGATCATCATTCCCACAGTCATAGCCAACCCCAGGAACTCTAGCCTGGAGGGTAATATATGCTCTCTTTGTCTGAACATAAAACTCATATCTGGGGCACTCTTAAAACGAATGTCCCATCTCGCCACAACAAAGACAAGATCTAGGAAAATACTAAGATATTTCCTCTCCTAATCAAGAATAGCCACCTTTTCCTGAAGACCCACACCAAAAACTCTATAAAATCTGATGGGAACTCTACCCACCATGATCGCCATGTCTAATCTGAGGACTCTTCATAATCTAGAATACTACCTACGTAGGGTTGATAGGTTATAAGTGATATTGACCTCTACTAGAAGGATCCTCACTCTCAGATAATATACCAATAGCATTATATTGATGGCATGGCTTCTTGAATCCATCTTCCTAGTATCTCCTTGGCTCTCGCATTATCCATAACCTGGGTAAAGAAAGACCCAGCTGCTATCAAGTTCTCCAACTCAAAAAAAAAGTGGCAATACTAGTTCTTTAATAAATATATGCACCATGGCCTTCTTTGAATTATGTGGCATAGAAGCATGTTTGGCCCACTCAAGAAACCCAATTTCGTACTAAGAAACTAATACAGAACCCTAATCAACACTAATAGGCCCAACTCTAGTCTAAGAATTGCTCGATGAACTGAATGCCATCCCTAGTTGTAGGTAACCATAATTAGACTCGGATCCCTAATTCTAAACCTTAAAGGCCTATAGTAGCCATGAGATCTACCAGATCCTAAGCTAGCCCTAACTCATTTGGCTAATGCTGAATATCTTCAATATCCTTTTCTTACTCTCTAGTCGGATGCTATATAGAAGCATTAAAAACATATATAAAAGTTTTGTCTGCACAATTGGACCATCTTATAACATCCGTTGGGATAGAAAATTGTCAAAAAATATGCTCGAGGATCTTAGCAATATGAACACACAACAAGATGTCACAAAATGAATTTTCTAAAAATACCTTATATCCTCCCAAAGATAGGTTTTGGATGTCTCTACACCGTTCTGTAGGAATCTACTAAAAGTTTTATCTTGTAATAATACACTAGTGAAACTAAGCTTTGATACAAATTTACCACGACCTACTTTCTATGGTCATGATGGCGCATACTATTATCCACCAGTAGGTAAGCCAAACCCATAGTCCGAAACAACGAGTAATAGACAACCCAAATAGATAAAGGATAGAATGTAAAATAGATGTAATAAAAGATCAAATACATATATATATTCCAATAACATATTGATATCAGTACAAGAGCTTCTAATATAAAAAGCAAAATAAATAAAATACATAGGAAATTACACTATTACAACTTATCTATGGATACAAAATAGAGACAAGTCTAGTACATAAGAGGGAGAAAGATTATACTTTAAATGTCAGGAGCTCACTATATGTCTCTGCACCATAGCTGCTCCAAACGATGTATACATCAAAGAAGATAACACTGACTATGATCTGGAGGCTACACAAGTGTAGTATGAGTACCAAAGACGTAGTACTCAGTAGGCAACTGCCAACTGAGCTCCAATGATGATACAGATACACATAACATATCAATAGAATAAGAACTACTCTAAAATTTCTAGCAATCACGTAATAAAGCTAGTGTGATAGTAAGGGAAACTATTCCACTCATGGCCAAGTAACTAGCATAATAAGGCTAAGTAAGTATCAAGGATAAACTATCCTACTCAAGCCATACTCAGGAGTAGCAACACTACATCATATATCACCATCTAATATACAATTAAAGGGATAAATAAGGTTATATAATAGTATACAAGGCCAAAGCATTAATATACAATATGAGTAATTGAAGGATGAAAGGGATATATGGTAATTCAATAGCTACATATAGCTAGATATACACACATATATACATAAAAAGGTCAACTTAAAGTATAGCCTAAATAATCAGACTAGCATTTCAAGACCTCATAATCATAGCAGGAACAGGTGCTAGCATACTCAGGGTTTCTAATCCATATGTGTAATCACGAGTTAATAATAAAAAATATAAAATCATAAGATAGAAAAGGTAGAATAGTATCCTAAATCTTGGTAGCGAATTCGCAACCAATTTGTCACAAACCAACCATAACAATGATCATAACTATAATAATAACAATATAAGTGACAACATGAGTAACCAGCTAGTGAGACAACCAATACCTAGCCAAGCCTTAAATAACCCCCACTGCCCTAGGCTCAAAAGGTTTAATCAACATACAACATACCACGTCGTAATCATCACCCATACCTATGCAACCCCCCATAAGGATGATAGATATAGACGCGTAATAGTGGCAAGCAATGCACATGCAAAGATGAAGGAAACAAAACCCATAATACAATAACCAATCCAAGTTTCATAATATCATCCTCATAACCATCACCATCATAACCATCCTCATTATAATCATCCTCTAGCCTTTCCAGGCATATAATTGACATACATAGGGCTAGCCATACTCAAATCGATAGATGTACACATAGGCATATCAATATAATAATTCTCCAACCTTGTCAGGTATATCTTCATAACCATCATTTGTATTTTCTTGTTATAAACAAGTATCATCATAATCATCAACACATATATATATAACATTAATACTAAAATTATTCATTGGGTTTTACCTTGAATGTTTATAATCAATACAATAACATCCTCTATCCCATTATGGAGAGATATGTTTATAGATATAATATGTGCATGGACTCGAGCCATGGCTAAAAAGAGTGTAAATTCTTAAAACCACTGCCCATAGTGATATTTAGGACTAAATAATTATAAAAGAGTAGAAAGAGTTAGAATCTCTCACGACCGGAGTAGTTAGTAATATCAAATTATAGACCAAAATTTGTCTCGATCAAATCTTTAAAACATCAGTATTAATATCTTATACATATAAGCTATCCCTTATGAAAGAAAGTTATTGTAATTAAGAAATCTATTTCTAAGGTGAAAAGTGGGCTTTAAACCTTATTTAGCAAAGAGAGTAATAAGATCATATTTTGGATAAAATCACATAATTTACTAATTTAATTGTCACGAATGTACCAAATCTATGCATGTTGTCACCATCATTAAAATTATAAGAACATAAGAAATAATATATACAAAAAATACAACCTCATCCTTTACAAGGATAAACACTTCTCGAATTTCCAATCCAAATCATAACATGGCCTTTTTGCCCAATAATGTGCATAAAATATTTACAGCATCATAATTGTGGCCTTAGGCCCACATATGTATCCAAAAATCATATCAATAATTATATTCGTAATTTATCTCATCTCTATAAGACATAATATAGATATGAGGCATGACATCTCTATAAGACATAAAGAATATTTGTAATGATCTCGCATCTAGGAGGCATAATATCAATAAGCATCTCACTTCTACGAGGTATCTCACATCTAGGAAGCATCTTTTATTAATAGGTCATATATCATAACTATGAGGAAAATCATAATAATAGGTCAAATATCACATCATGACTAGATCATGGCCATAAGCCATTAATCATTAGTTGAGAAAAACCATCAAGACACCAAGTCATGAAGTAATCTTACACTAATGGCTTAAAAGACTCAACTAGGTCTAAAATCCATTAATAAGACCCCATAGGCTAACACAATTCTTGTCCTAAGATGAGCTTGAAGAACCCACTCCTAATCCTCAAATTCCATATTTAGGCATTTTCTACCCTGGACTAAACTAAGATATCTAAATTGACTTCTAGACGATACTTAAGCTATAATAAACCCTAAGAGAGGGATTCCACCTAGAACATGAGCAATTAATTCAATTCCTCCTCTTTCACTATTTTAAAATCACTAAAATAGATCAAATAAGGTCAATTATTCTAACCATTTTTCCAATACTTAAACCACACATCAAACCTAGCACCTTATCATATACATTCTACAAATTAGTTAAATCTAGTAATAAACTAATATCATTGTAAAAGTGTAATAAGCATTTAACCTTACGAGTCGAAATCCTCATCATATCCCAAAACATTAATAATCAAGATTAAGTCATTATACCAAAAATGAATCTCAAAATCCATACTAACATGCAATATATAACACACATTATCTTATGAAGAAGAGTAGACAGAAGCCAACCTCGAAGAACAACCTCACATCCTTGAATTATTTTCAAAAAATTGTCTTCACTTCACGATCCCAAAATGTCTCTATGAAATAAAAATTGTATTCTAGGCGTTATTAGGGATAAAATAATACCCATATATCCACATAAAGGTTTGTGCCAAATTTTAGGTCAAGAATGGGTCTATAGGGCCCACCAATGGATTACAAAAATTGAAACTGTCATGAGGTCCCTCGAAGGACAAAGAAGCCGTTCACAAATGTTAAGCACAAATAGAACATAAATCAGGTCTTAAATAAACCATTAAAGTTTAGGAATTCAAAGACCAAATTTCTAAGAATTTATCAAGAATTTAAAGAAAACTTACAATGAATTCGAAGGGAAATCATGGAAAATGGGTAAACAAGCTCCCCCAAAGCATATATAAGTTTAATCCCAAGATTTGCCTCTCTTTTAGGGTTTTTGGCTATCAAGACATGAGTGAAAATAGGAAAAATGGCTAACTAAGGGGCCTTTTTCTACTCTATCTAGGTAATCAGATATTGCTATCGCAATAGGATAGTGCGTGATTGACATATCTCATGGTTGCACAATAAGTCACGATCGTGACTCCATGTGTGAGATAAGACCACCTTGACCATGGCCAAAATATTGTGATAGACATGGCACCTGATGAGAGTTAAAGACTTATAATTCTTCCAAGTCTCTGCCAAGGCCTCAGAATTCATTCAAAATCTCGTATACCCAAATGAACTTTGCAACCACACTAAATTTGATGTTCCAAACTCGATGGCATAATTAAATTTTTCATATGAGGATGATTTGATGAAATGTAGGTCCCACATCTAAATTTTCATTTTTTCTAATTTTTGACCAATAGGTTAAAATGAGCCCGCGTGCCTCGAGACCCAAAGCAAAGGACTACCTAGCCTAAAATTAAATGCCCTATCACCGAATCTATTGTTCCATAGAGTCCTAAATTACCTGTAGTCACTGTGGAAAGGCTTCAAAGATTGGAAATGCATGCAAATCAAGGAAATGACCTGGACGGTCATTATATCCTACAAGTCTTTAATTGTTTATTTCCATCTTTTATGCAATTTTTCATAATATTAGCCAATTACTTAAGCACTGGGATACATTTTGTCTTTCCTACTTACGAAATAAAGTAGGCGACATCATAACTCATAAATTAGATCGTAACAAATTGGTATTAGAGATAGGTTCACCAGTATTATTCGTGCAAAAGCATATGTGAAGTAGAGTCCTATAAATCAGAACAATGATTTCCACTTCATATTATTAGGAGGCTATAAGATATTGTTCAGACTTCTTCACTTCTTTTAATCATTCGTTCTAAGAGTCTTAGTTGCTTCTAAGGAATTTGTTTTGTTGCACTCTTTTGTAAATAGTTATGACACATGCTACTGCTACACAAGATGAGGATCTTGTGACCGAGCCAATGGATCTTATCACTATTCTAGAAAATCTAGATGTCATGGATAGCCTAGAGATGTATCCACATCAAGGGGAAAGGATAGGGTCCATTTCCTAGACCATATTCTTTCTCAAAAGCTAGAGGTTATTCTTCCCAGCCAGTAAAAGGCTAGTAATTAACCTAGGATCGACTAGGCTTTATTACTACTTTAGTACTTATGGATGCATTGGTTTATCTTTTGGGATTTGTTAGTAGTGCAATTTCTGATGGTGCATAGTCTATAAATCATAGTAGTACTAAGGAAGGGGCGAGGCCTATAGCTACAACTAGTAGAGTTGAGGTCCTTCTTATGATGGTGGTTGCTCAATCGGTAGTTGCCTAGTATGCTACGTCTCTTGAGGAGAAGATGATGTTGGGTAGGTTATTAGGATTGGCTCCACCTATATTTTCTAGTGTACTTGGCGAGGATGCTTATGAGTTCTTTATTGCTTGTGAGGATAGGTTTCATAATTTACACGTTATTGAGGATAACCGTGTGGATTACATTAATTTTAAATTATACTTGATAGCTCGGCATCGGTGAAGAGTTCATCTTGATTCAAGGCCACTTGGATCTCCCAAAGTGACATGGATTTAGGTCTCTGGGATCTTCTTGGAGATGTATATGCCTTCTAGTCTTAGGAATAATTTGAGAAATCAGTTTTTTAGGTTTGCGTAGAGCTTGATTGTTATGTAGTATGAGGCTTTATTTATTGAATTTTCTAGTTATGCTACTTCTATTTTTACAAATGTATATGATAGGGTTTATTGCTTTGTTAGGGGATTGAGACTTCCTCTTTGCATGTCTACATAAAGTTTTGTTACTGTAGGTTGATCTTTTGTTGTGGATTTTTATCTTGCTCAGGTTATGGAGAAGATTTATCAAGAGGGCAAAGAGGGAAGAGATAAGATGTAGCGATATCCAATTGTTTTTAGTAGAAGTCGTAGTGGCTCACAGTTCAAAGGATATGGTTCTCGATAAAGGTAACCTCTACGTTAGTAATATCAAATATCAAGGTCAGTCTTGTAGGACCTTTAAGGCCACACTTCAGATTACTGATAGCGGCCAGTCTAGTTACAATGATCATCCTATCCATAGAAGTGGTCTATCTTTGGGGGGCTCATCTCTTTGTTATTTTAGTCATGGTTGTTATTTTTTTATTAGTTGTATCTTCTAGTTTTTAAGTACAACATCTAGGGCATGTTATGATTGTGGGGATTTTGTCCATTTCACGAGAGAGATCCCCAATCATGGAGTAATGGGTCCTTCGTCTCAGAGTGTTCCACCAATTTTAGATGTTCTACCCCCAGCTAGAGTTTGTTTGCATGGTCGTAGTTCTATTGCCCAGGGTGCTCGTACAGGCTCTCGGGCTGGTAGGATAGGAAATTAGTAAATAGCCTAGAAAGGTAGCAGGCATGGTTATATCTTCTAAGGCCAAGCCTAGGTGACGTAGCCCGGACTGGGGCCTTGTCATAATAGGTATCCCAAGTCTACCTAGGATTGGGGACCACCCCCTTAATCCAACCCAACAACCTTATACAGCCTTAGATGAGCTGAATTTTAAGCATATAACCATGACCGACCCAACCAAGTTTGTCCACACCAAACCAACCATGTATACCATACCAAACCAAAGAGAATATCCATACATAATATGAAAGTCAAACCTAAAATATAATACAATGGAATAGAGAGAAATTATATCTGATGATGCTAACCTCCAAGCTTATTCCAATATCAATGCAGACAATAATACCGATCCGGCCCATTCCATCCCCCAGAAGTATCGCAAAGCCTCTATCCAAAAGAATACAAATATCTGGTTGGGACATGCCCCTAACCATTGCCAAAATCAATGTTCAAAAAGAAAATAAAAAATCTAAGAATATCCAACCTGAAATGATGTTTTCCAAAAGGATGGAAGTTCACCACTTCGGGCCAATAATCTATCCTCAAATCAAGTACATGGAGGAGGAGGAGTTGAATGTGTACTTCCTGTATATCATAGGTATACAGCCTCCAGTAGACGGGTTAGTCAGTGAACACTAGCATGAATCTCGGGATAAGGGTTAAGTAATGCCAGTTATCAAAACCAAGTGAAAACCATCCAATGCAAACAGCCATACATATACATAAGTGCTCGAAAAAAAGATCGAGTTTAGCATACCATTTAAAACCTTAATGGGGTCATGTAGCTTAGCCTTCTTACCACCCATGGGCTATATAGGTTCAACTCCCCTGCTAAAAGGGTCTTGGTACGTGTAGCCACACGACCAGGAAATAACCATGGGATGAATAATACATCCCTCGAAATATAAACGTGACACTTGCATGTGTGAATCGAAGACCCTTCATATCGACAAATATGAGTTTCCAATTTTGATCCCCCCAGGAATGCCACCTTCCACGGTTTTAGCTTACACTTCTCACCATTAATTCCCAAATTAAAACCAAGTCCAGACAATCCAATTATCAATTTATTAACCAAGTCTAAGCGATAAACCAGTGGTATCATCATACCACCATACTTGCAAGCATTATCCATAACCAAACCATTTTATATTAAGGGGACTCTTGGTGCCCTTTTCATTTACCGTATTAACCTCATGGGAGACTACCATGTTCTCCACAAGTATAACCAATTAAAATTTAACCTTTATAAACCATTTAAACCATTTTTAGTTTCATGCATAAGCTGAAAACAACCAAGAGTTCACTTTTAAAAGAGTCAATGCAACAAATATATCTTTATAAGAATTTAATCAAACACCTTAAGGGCATAGTATAACCAAAACCAAATTCCACTACCATGCTATTCCATTATCCAAAACTACCATTAATACATAGAAAGAGTAATTAAAACTATAAGAAATCATAACCAACCCTTTAACGTCAAAACCCCCAAATCAATGATTGAAAACCAAAACCATACAAAAGTAAAAACCATGAAATCAACCATATAACCATGCCTTTAATTGAAATTACAAGTAGGGAAGTGAATCATGCCTTAAACCAAGAAGATTGATGAAAAGAATTCACCATGACAATCCCTAATGTAATCTCTTAGTTGAAACCCTAGCTCTTTGCCCCAAAACTTCTTGAGAGAATTATGATATGTTTTTGGAAGAGATTCTAAGCGTTTAAAAATAAAATGATCGGGTAAATAACCTCTTAAGTTTACTAGAAATTGAGGGTCCTTATTAGGGTAATTAGGGAAATATCTAGAATACCCCCACTTAAATCCCATAAAAAGCCGACATAGGGTTACAACTGACCCCCTTACGAGTCGTAACCTACCTTACGATTGATACCCACCTAATCATAAACAGGCCTCAACCATGGATCAAACATTAATAGTAGACGACTCATCCAACCAAGTTGTAACCTTAACATATGATCCGTACCCATGATCCATATCACTGGCAGAATGTAATGCCAGGAGGATCAAACGCTGACCACCTTATGATTCACCTATACGACTCGTATCCATGCCTTATGACTCATACCCCTAAATTATATACATTCTATTGATCAAAACCATCCCACCAACTAACACTAGTCATCTTATAACAGGACTTCACTACTTGTAACCCAGCATAGAGCTCATACCATAAGTCATAATGGGCTTGAAGAAAGAGATTCCTGGATATTTTCTAAGGAACCAAACTGGGATGCTTCAGTATCCCCCACTAGGAACATTCATCCCCAATTAACGGATATGGTAGGGGTAACCACTCACAGAGTCATTTGAATTATCAAACATATTCCCAATCTTTATCCAAGTTCAAAAATAAATAGGCAAGGATCTAAATCTTTCCTTTAACAAACTCTGAAAATGAAGATGTGTTCAAGAACACATACCTTGCTCACAAATATCAAAAGTAGAAAACAAGAGTGGATACTTGGACTTCAAGTCCTTCTAAGTTTCCCACGTGGCCTATTCCACCTTGAGGTTCTACCATAGAACCCTAACAAAAGACACATTATTTTTGTGCAATAGATAAACCTACGTATCCAATATCTTAACTTAGACCTCTTCATAAGACACAGAATCTGAGATATCCAAACCGTCCAAATGCACAATCAAAGATGAATCACCAATGCACTTGATCAACATAGAAACATGAAATATCGAATAAACCAAACTCAAACTAGATAGCAAGTCTAACTCATACGCAATATTGCCCGCTCTCAGCAACATCTCATAAGGACTAATGTACCAAGGACTAAGCTTTCCCTTTTTCCCATACCGCACTGCTCCCTTTGTAGGAAACACCTTAAGGAAAACCTTATCCTCAATTGCAAAGTCTAAGTATCTACGCCTAATATCCACATACGACTTTTGATGACTTTTGGAAGCCTTGATCCTATCTCAATAACCTTTACCTTTTCCATAGCTTAATAAATCAAATCCGGACCAAAAAAATCAGCCTCGCCGAGCTCAAACCAACAAATACGAGATCAACACCTCCTACATACAATGCCTCAAAATGAGCCACACTAATACTCTTATTGATAGATATTATTGTTAGCAAACTCTAACAAAGGTAAGTGCTCCACCGAACTGCCACCATAATCAATAACACAGCTCAAACAATATCTACCAATGTTTCAATGGTTCTTTCTGCCTGCCTATACGACTTCGGGTGGAAAGCCATACTCAAACGCACTGTAGTCCCCAATCCTTTCTAGAAAGACCACCAGAAGTGGGATGTAAACTGTGTACAGTGATATAAATTAATCGAAACAAGCACACCATGCAATTTCATAATCTCTTGAAGATAAAACTTTGCATAATCCTCCATCAAAAAGCTAGTTTGCACAGGCAAGAAATGCGTAGACTTCGTCATCCTATCCATAATGACCTAAATTGAATGAAATTGGTTTCGAGACTGAGGAAGACCGATAATGAAATCCATATTGATCTCCCCCCGCATCCATTTAGGCAATTTAATTTCTTAATATAACCCACCAAGACTCATGTACACAACCTTCACTTGTTAAAACACCAAGTACATGGTCACAAAATAAACCACTTCCCACTTTATGCCACTCCCTAAATAAATCTCCTTGATATCATGGTATATCTTAGTTGAACCAGGATAAAAAACATAGCATGACTCATGCGCCTTAGCAAAAATCCTTTACCGCAAACCATCTACATCAGGAATATATAACCTCCCTTGGTACCGTAAAGTACTATCGCTTCTAATCTCAAAATTTGTAACCTGTTGCTCATAGTCCTTGAGAAGCTCAAGCCATGTCCTCTACTTGAGGTTAAGCTCTTTCTACGAAAACACATACTGAAAACTCATATGATCTGAAAAGATATACATACGGACCCCATAAAAATAATGTCATCATATATTCAAAGCAAACACAATAGCCAGCAGCTTAAAATAATGAGTAGGATAATTCCTCTCATGCATTTTCAACTGCTTGGAAGCATAAGCTATCACCTTCCAATATTGCATCAACACGTAACCAATACCAACCTGAGATGCATCACAATAAACCACAAACCCAATATTGCCTTCAAGCAAAGTCAAAAATAGAGTCGAAGTCAACTTATCCTTAAATTTCTCAAAACTCCCTTCACACACATATAACTAAGAAAAATGAACCTTCTTTTGAGTCTACTTAGTCAAATGATAAGCTATCAACGAGAAGCTCTCCATAAGCTGCCTATAATACCAAGCTAAACCCAAGAAGCTCCAAATATCAGATGGAGTCGTAGGTCTAGCCCACTTTTTAACCACATCCACCTTCTACAGATCCACCATGATCTCTTCTCTAGAAATAATATGACCTAAGAAAGTCATAACATTTCAACCAAAAATTGCACTTAGAGAACTTAGAAAAAAAACTATTATTTCCTTAAGGTCTATAATACCACATGGAGGAGAATTGATCCATCTCTCTTTGAATACAACACAATATAATCAATAAATGCAATGACGAAGATATCCAAATACTGCTAAAACACCCTGTTCATCAGATCCATAAATGTTGTCGGGGCATTTGTCAATCTAAATGACATCACCATAAACTTATAATGGTCATACCTAGTGTGAAAATCCATCTTAGGGATATACACCTACCTAATCTTCAACTGATGGTACCCATACTAAAGATTTATCTCCACGAAGAACATTATTCCTTGAAAATTTTCAAATAGATCATCTATTCGAGGGAGAGGATATTTGTTCTTGACCATTAACTTATTCAACTGCCTGTAGTTTATGCACATACGAAAAGAACCATCCTTCTTGCGCATGAACAGCACTGACACAGGCCATGGAGAAATACTAGGACGAATAAACCCTTTGTATAGAAGATCTTAATTTGCTCTTTAAGTTCCCTTATCTCGGCCAGAGCTATTCTATATAGAGGGTTGGAAATTGGATAAGTGTCCAAAAGTAAATCAATTCAAAACTCTATTTCCCTATTAGGAGGGACACTTGGAAGATCATCTAGAAAGACCTCTAGAAACTCATTAACCACTGTGACCAAAGACAAAAGAGGACCTTTGAATTAGAATCTTTAACCCGACCTAAGTGATAAAGACAACCTTTAGAGATTAACCTTCGGGCTCTAAGATAAGAAATAAACTTCCACTATGGCACTAAGGAGCAACCTTCCCATTTTATTTCCAGTTCACCAGGGAACCAAAAGATGACCCTACTAGCTCGATATTCCAAATTTAGATAATAAGAATGCAACCAATCCATGCCCAAGATTACATCAAAATCTACCATACCCAATTCAAACAAATCTGCCAAAGTCTTCCTACCACTAACAGATACCATACACCCCCTATAGACCTATTCAGTAATGCCCATATCTTCTAATAGGATAGAAAAAGAAAATAGATCCAAAATAATTTCAAGAACAAAACCAAAAGACACAGCTACATAAGGAGTCATGTAGGAATGGGTAGAACCTAGATCAAATAAATAATACACATCATAAGAGAAAAGTTTTAATTTACTGGTAACATTATTTGGCGATGACTAACATTCTTGATGGGACATCAAAGTGTACAACCTGCTCAGACTAGTACTGGAACTAGCAGAAGTAACAGAAGTAGATGTCATACCACCAGATGTAGGAACATAAAATGAAGCCACCAAAATCTTATTCGCCCCTACTTGGCCATACTTGAAGAACTTATCCCTACCTTCCTCACAGAATCCCTAATGAGGACGACCTTAAAACTGATAAAGAGAACGCGAAGAAATAGATAGACCTCTATTTTTCTAAGACTAGGCTCCCTATTCCTGAGAATTATCACCACCATAAACACATCTATCGCCCGATTGCTAGGGGTACGGATCACTGGTAGTAGATAAGTAACAAGAACTCCCCTACTTCTTTTTGTGCCATTTCTCACCATCTCAACCACCTTGAGACTAGGCACTTCCCTGATCAGAAAACCTCCTCGCTTACCCTACCTATCTTAATATTCTACTTGTTTTCTTCATCTTTAACCTACTGCATATAAATAGTCAGCCTTGATATATCCATATCCCTCATGAGCAAAGTAGTCTTTCTCTCAAAAATTAGATCTTTGTTTAACCCAAAAGCAAACTTCCTTATTTTTGACATCATATCAGCCACTAAATTAAGAGTATACCTTGGTAACTAATAGAACTCTAAAGCATAGTCCTTTACAGACATTCTTCCTTGCCTAAGGTTTATAAACTCCTCCATCTTAGTTTTCCTCAACTCTTAAGGAAAGAACCGATCCTTGAAGGCATCAAAAAAGGCCTCCCATAAACCATTCTTTTCTACATCACCCTTATCTCTTTCCTACTTCTCATGCCATAGATAAGCAATCTCCTTGAGCTGGTAATCTTCAAAGTTTACTCCTTCCATATTAGTAGCCCTTATTACCTAAAAGATTTTCTCCATCTCATCTAAAATCCTTTGTGGGTCTTCTTTTACCTTTACTCCTATAAAAGTTAGAGGACCTATCTTCATAAAATGTCCAAGCCTAACAACCTCAATAGATACAATATTAGTCGTACCCACTCAGCCTGAGCAGTAACTAGTTGGGTAATAGCATGCATAGACAGATAAAACTTTATATTTGTCACATTGCCTTGAGGGACCTGAAGAGTAGGACGAGGAATAGGAGGAACTCTTGTACAATCAGGAATAGGACCATGAGATCAAAGATGTACTCTAGACGTAGGATGTACTCCTTTAGCATTATCCCTAGATGGGATAGAAAAATTTTATTGTGTTCCACATCTAGAAGGCATGATTTTAAAGATGAACAAACAAAGATTAGAAGAGATTCTACGACGGAGAAGTCAAGCTTGAAGAAAGAATACCAAGAAAGTTAAACATTCCTAAATGTCTTGTAGCCTCTTCCTTATGAGTGTGGCATGCTATGCACCCCTGAAAAGACACTACTCGACATGGCTTTGTGGATTCCCAATTGACCATGAACCTAGGCTCTAATACAAACTTGACGCAACCCAAAATGGGGCCTTATGGTAATAGGCATTCTAAGTCTACTTAGGACCAGGGAACACCTCCTTAACCCAACCTAACCAGTTTATACAGCCTTAGATAAGCTAAATTTTGAGCATATAACAAGATTGTGCAATGCTTTCATAAAGACTTTAGGATAGGGTCATAACCATGACTGACCCAACCAAGTCTGTCCATAACAAACCAACCATCAATATCATACTAAACCAAAGAGAATATCAAAACATAATATGAAAGTCAAACCCAAAATGTAATATGATGGAATAGTGAGAAATTACTTCTAATGGTGCTATCCTCCCTATTTTTTTCAATGCCAAGCGGACACAAAAAATGATCCATCCCATTTCAACCCCCAAAAGTACCACAAAGCCTCTATCCTAAAGAATACAAATATCTGGTTGGGACATGCCCCCAACCATGGACAAAACCAATATTCAAAACAGAAATAAAAAGTCTAAAAATATCTAACATGAAATAATGCCTTCCCAAAGTATAGGAGTTCACCTCTTCATTCCAATAAGATATCCCTGAATCAAGCACTATGAAGGAAGAGTAGAATCTCTTATTTCTATTTAGCGTGGGTATACAACCACAAGTAAATGGGTTAGTGGGTGAAAACTAGCATGAATCTCAGGATATGGTTAAAGTAATGCTAGTAATCAAAACCAAGTGAAAACCATCCCATGTAAATAATCATACATATATATAAGTGCTAGGAAAAGGGAGTGGTTTAGCATGACATTTTAAATGTTAACCTTGGTCTTATAGCTTAGTTGTACATCCACCCACGGGCCATATGGGTTACACTTCCCCTGCTAAAAGGGTCGTAGTGTATGAAGTTATGTGACCAAGCAATAACCATGGGATGACAAGTACATTCGTCTAATATAAACATGACACCAGCATGAGGCCATCAAAGACCCCTCATATTCGAAATTATAAGTTTTTAGTTTTGATCACCCCCGGACTACCATCTTCCTCGGCTTATCTTACAATTCCCACCATTAATACGCAAATAAAAACCAAGTCCAAAAAATCTAAATGTCCACTTATTAATCAAGGCTATTTTATAAACTAGTAGTATCGTCATACCACCATACTTGTAACCATTATCCATAGACAAACTATTTTAGATTAAGGGGACTCTCGGTGCCCTTTCTATTTACCATATTAACCTCTTAGGAGACTACTATGTTCTCCACAAGCATGACCAAATAATCTTTTACATTTGTAAACCATTTAAACTAGTTGTAGTTTCATGCATAAGCTAATAACAAGAAAGAGTTTCCTATTAAAAGAGTTAATACAATAAATATATCTTTATAAGCATTTAATCAAACACCTTGGGGCATAGTATAAACAAAACAAAATTCCATTACCATCAAGTCATTACCATGCAATTCCATTATCCAAAACCACCATTAATGTATAGAAAGCATAATTAAAACCATTAGAAATCCTAACAAAGCCTCTAACATCAAAACCCCCATATTAATGATAGAAAACCAAAACGATGCAAACATTAAAACTATTAAATCAAGCATATAACCATTCCTTTAATTGAAATTACAAGTACGAAAGAGAATTATTCCTCAAAAAAAGAAAATTACTATAAGGAATTCACCAAGACAAGCCCTAAATTAATCCCTTAGTTGAAACCCCAAAAGATCTTAATAGAATTATGATATGTTTTTGGAAGAGAATCTAAGTGTTTAAGAATAAAATAATAGGGTAAATAACCTCTTAAGTTTACTAGAAGTCAGGTACTTATTAGGGTAAGTAGGGAAATATCTAGAATACCCCTACTTAAATCCTAAAACTTAACACAAAGTTAAAACTGACCTCCTTACGAGTCATAACCAACATTACAGTTGATACCCACCTGATCATAACCAAGCCTTAACCATGGATCAGACATTGTCTAGTATACAACTCATCTAATTAAGTCGTAACCTTAGCATACGATCCATACCCATGATTTGTATCCCTGGCAGAATGTAGTGCCACGAAGATCAAATACTGACCACCTTATAATTCACCTATACGCCTCATATCTATTCCTTATAACTCGTACCCCTAAGTCATATCCATTCTAGTGATCTAAACTATCCTGTCAACTAACACTAGTCATCTAATGACAAGACTTCACCATTCGTACCCTAACATACGGCTCGTACCATGAGTCATAATGGGTTTGAAGAACGAGATTCCTAGAAATTTTATAAGGGTTTAAACCTAGGATGCTTCCCTAAGTATTTGGATTCTATTATCATAGGTATGATCTTAACATGCCATTAGTATACTTTTGCATTATTTGATCCGAGATCTACTTATTGTTATGTCTCTACTTATTATGACTCTATTTTGAGTTTTTTGTGAAATTATTATCTATTTCATTATGTGTATAAATTCCCATGGGTGATTCTTTAGTAGTGGATCAAGCTTATAGATAATATGTTGTGACTGTTTTTGAGTTTTATACACAACATGATCTTATTGTATTGGATATGGTGGATTTTGATATAATTTTTGTCATGTCCTGGTTAACCCACTATCATGGGGTCATGGATTATTTTTACAAGACTGTTAGCTTATCAGTGCCCAGCATATCCTGGATTGGTTGGCAGAGAGCTATAGATCATGCACCAATATGGATTATTTCTTATATTCAAGCAAGGACACTTATTTGAGGGGGTTGCAATTGTTATCTCACTTATATTTTTAATGTTAATATGTAGAGTCTGTCGCTTTAATTTATACTTTTATTTCATTAGTTTCCTAATATTTTCCCTACTGATCTTCTTTGTCTTCCTCCTAAACCTGATAATGAGTTTGTTATGGATCTTGAGCATGGAATCAAACCTATTTATATGGAGCTTAACCATCTGGATCCCACCATGCTTACAAAGCTAAATCTCAGCTTTATGATATTCTCAGTAAGGGTCATTAGATCAAGTGTGTCTCTTTGGGGAGCTTTTATGTTGTTTGTGTAGAAAAAAAATGGTTCCATGTCTATGTGTATTTATTATTGGCTTCTTAATAAGATGAAAATTAAGAATCAGTATCCTATACCTTATATTATTGATTTATTTGACTTACTTTAGGATGTAGTCATGTTCTCTAAGATTGACTTATGGTTAGTTATCATTAGTGGAGGATTCAGGCTGAGGATATCCTAAAAGTAGCCTTTAGGACCTGATATAGTCATCATGAGGTCCTAGTGATGTTTTATGGATTGATCAATACCCTCAGCATACTTATGGATTTGATGAACTGAGTGTTCATGGATTATTTGGATTTATATCTGATTGTATACATCGACATTCTTGTGTATTTGTGGAGTAAGGGGATCATATGCAATATTTGAGGATTGTGCTTTAGACTTTGAGAGATTATAGGCATTTTGCAAAATTCTCTAAGTGTGTGTTTTGGCTTGAGTTGGTGACATTTCTTAGGTATTTAGTGTCTAAGAAAGGCAAAATAGTAGACCCAACAAAGATTGAGAATATTCGTGTTTTGGCCTGGCCTAAATCTTTTTTTGAGGTTCATATCTTCATTGGTTAGGCTAGTACTATAGATGGTTTGCTAAGTATTTTACTACTATTATAGTGACGATAACTAGAATAACTCAGAAGGAGGTTTCTTTTTGATTGTTTGAGAAGTGTTAGTCGAGTTCTAGAAAACTCATGGGATTTCTAACTTTTGCTTCTATTTTGGCTCTTACAATTAAGTGTAAGTGATTTACTATATATTGTGATACTTTTGGTAATGGTTTGGGTTGTATATTGATGAAAAAGGGTTAAGTTATTGTTAATTTATTTAGTAATTTTGAAGTGCACGAGCGCAACTACCCAACTAATGACTTAGAGTTGGTGGTGGTAATTTTTGTCCAAAAGATTTAGAGACATTATCTTTATGGCATTACTTCTGAGAAATTAGTAGATCATTGTAGTCTTCAACATCTTATGACCTAGAGAGATCTTAATTCTAGTATGCATTGATGGATGAAGTTGATTAAGGAGTTTGGCATATTTATTTTGTATCATCCAGGCAAGGCCAATATGGTAGCCAACACCTTGAGCTGGATGGCAGTGAGTATGGGCAGTTTGTCTTCTATTTATGTTTCTTAGAGTCTGTTGGCATGGGAAGTTCAATCCCTTAGCCAACTTTAAGGTATGACTAGATATTTCCAGCCCTAGGATGATATTTGCTAGTGTTGAGTTGTGGTCTTTGCTATTTTAGCAAATGTAGAGTCGTTAGTTTTAGCATATAAAATTTTGTATCATCTGTGATTAGCCTTTTAGTTGTGATTCCAAAAGGGATACCACTCGTATGGTTGTTGATTTGATTCAGTCAATTTTATGTTAGCCTCACACCTATAGATATTTTATTCACTCGGGTACAACTATGATGTATAGATAGATGAGGCAACATTATTTGCGGAGTTGTATGAAGAGAGTTGTAGTGGACTTTGTAGCTTGATTCCTATGTTGTTAGCAGGTGAAGGCCGAGGATTATTGACTTGGTTTCTTGATTCAGAGATTCCCTATTCCCAAGTGAAAGTGTGAGCGGATTATCATGGACTTTTTAGTGGTTTTCCTTACACCTCCCATGGATCCAATGGAAAGTAGGTCATTGTTGATCGGTTGACCAAGTCGTCATATTTTATTCATATTTAGATATCCTTCAGTGTAGAGAGGTGGGCTCATATTTATCTTTATGAGATTGTTCATTTTGGGTTTGGTTTCAATGTTTACTTCTAGATTTTTGATATCTTTTGAAGAGGATTTGGGTACACAAATGGATCTTAGTACAACCTTCCATCCTTAGACTAATGGGCAGCTATAACAAACTATTCAGGTTCTCAAGGATATGCTTTGAGCATGTCATATAGATTTTGGTGGTCAGTGGGAGTAACACTTAGTTTTGGCAGAGTTTAAATATAATAATAGAAATCATTCAACATTTGAGATTGCTCCTTTTGAAGCTTTGTATGCTATGCGATGTCATTCTCCGATTGGGTGGTTTAAGACCTTTAAGAATATACCTCGTGATACTAACTTTCTTAAAAATTTGTTGGATTGAGCCAGTGTGATTCAAGATAGGTTAATGGTAGCTGAGTGTAAGAAAAAGGCTTACGCAGTGTGCCAGCTTTATGCCTTGATATTTTGAGCTAGTGATCAGGTATTCCTCTATGTATTTCCAATGAAGGGTCTGATAAGGTTTAGGAGGAAAGGCAAGCATATCACCAGATATATTGGACCCTTTGAGATTCTTCGTACAGTTGGTAAGCTTGATTATTGCAATACCCTAAAGATTTCTAGCAAATTCCATCCCAATAATGCCTAGTATTAGCTTCTAAAGTGAAGGATAATAATTCTATGAGGAATAATAGAGATTTTCACTTTTTGCCATGTGGAAAATTCAATAAGATCTCCGTTGATATATGATTCACTTAAATTCGATAACCGGGTAAGAAGTTATGACTATTTCAAGTTCCCAGCGTAAAATAGAGCCATATTAGTTAGTGGTGTGCCACACAAAATAGCATTTTTCAATTTCCAGTAGGTGTCCGCGATTATGGCGCATCATGCCAGCACTCAAATTGAGAATTATCCTTTTTTCAGTGTCTCAGCGCAATTTGCCCCGCGTCGTACCAAAGTTCCAGGTCACGAAGGAAGAGGCAACGCGATGGCTTCGCATCACGCCATCCCTCAATTTCCTAATTATCAATTTCTAGTGACACAGCGTGATAACACCACATCGCTCCAGGGGCCCAGTTCGGGAAAATTTTACTGAAATTAAATGGCGCGTCTATGCTTAAAAGGGTCAATTTCCTACCCCTATTTAAACCCAATAACACGTGATTTAGCTATTCTTTATCGAAAATATACTATTTTCTCTCAATTTTCTCTCAATAACAAGCTAGGGTTTCTATTGGAGATTTAAACTCAAGAAGTTTTCACCATCAATCTTCATAAAATCATGAACTAAGGTTGCGTAGTGTTCATTCATGGACTTCTTTCATCCATGAAGCCCAAGAATCCCTTTTTCTAAATTCAAGTTATGGATTTTCTTATGAAGTTCATGATTGGGCTGCTTTTGTTCATGTTGATAATGAGTAATTGAATTGTATTCCATGAATGAGTGTTAAATTCCATATGGGTTGATTTGTAACGGTATAGATTCATGAAACCCTAGGACTAAACCCTTGAAAGATTAAATTGGAATTAAATCATGACAGTTAATTGTTGTATAATGTTGTTTACACATTCTATGCCTACTATGTGTTTGGTTGAATGCCTAGATGAAGGGAAAGTGTCTAATTAGCATGATATCATGAAATCCCCATGTACGTACAAGCTTATGCCTATCACATGTTTGATGAAATGCTTCAGTAAATGTATTATGATGATTATTATGTATTCAAGTAAGTCATGCTTTGTCAGTTTACTTCCATCGACTCCTGGGGGTACTTGTACCCAAAACATTAGTGGTGTACCTAGATCCATGTCATGTTTTCATGATACTCTCAGTCAAGCTATGAATCCTTAGACTTCAGATAGTCTTATGACTCAGGAAAAATCTCCATGATCTTATGACTCAGTCAGTTGTCAAATATCAATAGTATTCCGTCAGTCAACGGAACTTAGAAACTTAGCTCATGTTCAGTTCAATAAATCATGTTCAGTGTCCATTCAGATGGGAGTAGGAATTAGCACCGAGTGAACCCAAGGATGGGGACACACACTAACAGATGAAGGTGTGATCCTTACAAGTCATCCTTGCATTCCAAAACTATGTAGTCAGCATAGGTTGAGACAATAACACTGTCCGATGAGGGTTGATGAGGTGGATAAACACTGTCAGATAAGGGGCCTACTATTCTCTTTTGGGGACACTATCAGATAAGGATTGCCCACAGCTTGTCCTTACTAGTGGCGCAGTATTGACACCCTTCCAATTGTAGTTACAGATTGGACCCCAAATCAGCCATAATGGTGTATCAGGGGCATGTCGATTAAATACTACCTCCCACAGTTTTAGTACTAGTCTCAATAAAAGAACTCATATAGTTCTTTAGATTTAAAACTATCAGTTACAGTCGACTTAGATATAGTAAGGAACTCAAATAGTTCCATCAGATTCAGGAGTGTCAGATACAGTTACCCATGTTATCTTTTACCTTCATATATAACTATTTATGTTATTATTTATATCAGTTATTAGGATGTCATGTCATCAATATTTAGATTCAGTAATCACGACATCACAGTGTCAGTTACAGTTACGTATTTATGTATGCATTCTGGCATTCATGTTAGACAGTCAGCTAGCATTATTCATGCATGTTAACCCTTTCATTAGCCTACTTCACATGTATACTCAGTACATTCCATCGTACTGACGTATTTGTGCTATGGTGCTATCTTTTAATGTTACACTATAGGTTAAGAGACATAAAATCCAGATCAGCAGTAGATTCCAGTCTCAGCAGTCAGAATAGAAGTGAGTCCTCATCCTTCGAGGACATGATTATTTTTCCACAATTTCATTGATTAGTTATTAGTTGGAGTTAGTTGGGGATATGTCCCATCAACTCCTTATTTAGATTATTCAGACAGTAAAGGCTTTCAAAGTAGATGCAGACTATTATGTTTCAGAGTTCAGTGTTTACAATTTTGTTTTGGGTATTGATTATCCCACAGATATTATCTCATCCATGTTACATTCAGTATTGAACTTTATGGCCTTTCAGTGCATGTTTCTGCATTATTCAGTATTTTATGCAGTATACAGGTATAAATATCAGTCATGGGTTAGCTTGTGGTCTTTCGAGGTTATGAGCAACGTGTAGCATTCCAATTCAGCAAATTGGGGTGTTACAATTATGAGTTAACCTTACTACCAAATTTTTTTTGTTTTCCATTAGGCCTTCCATGTTTCTATTTTGCAGAGATACATCCGGATCCATCTCATGTGCTTATATGGGACTCTATCCAGTTGGATGAGCTATTGATCTTCATGGAGGATCTTGTCCTCATATTAGCTAGTGTTGTCATGTGATTTTTCACAAGAGAGATTTCAGTAGTTAAGGTTTAGTGGAGGTGCCACCCAGTAGAGGAGGATACTTGGGAGATCAAGAGCGAGATGCATACCTAGTATCCTCACCTATTCTAGACTAACTTTTGCAGACAAAATCACTTTTAGTAGTGGATATTGTAATGACCCTTGATGTAATTTTCTGGATTTCCACTAATTGTCACCATTGAGAGCTTTTCTACAGCTGCCATAAATAATTTATGACTTGTTGGAACTAATAGTGTGGTGAATTGGCAGTTTATTTAGTTTTTAGAGCCAACTACCTGTTTTGAAGTCCTCGCATGTTAAAATTGGCTACCATTTGAAAATATCAGTCATGAGACCTCGTATGCTAATTCTAACAGTTACATAGCTCCAAAACATTAATTTTAGGCTATGTTGTCCCTTTGTCCATGTCCTAAGACTTTTAAACTCATTTTGGGCTATTGGCCAGATGTTAATAAAAATGGAACATGGTGTAGGACCATGTTTTCATTGAAATGACCTCATATTGAAATTTTGACTACATAATTGAGTCCAAAACATCGAATTTGATTGGGTAGCATAGTTTATTTGCATATCAGAGATTCTAGATTAATCTTGTGGGGTGGTTAGACATCCATAATACTTTTAAGCTTTAAGTTGGTGCACTACTTAAGTTCCCTTTTGGGTCGCTTAAGCGGAGGACCACTAAATTGCCCAACTGAATGCTTAAGCTATCAGGTTTTCCTAAAAGGGGTTCTGTTAATCGCACCCCTATCGCTTAGGTTATGGTTTCTTAAGTTTTAAGGGAACCACTTGAATGGTATGTTTACAGACGACCAATGTCACAAAAGCTACACTACGTCGCTTAAGCGGTGACCGCTTAAGCGGCCCAATGTCAACTTAAGTAACACCCGGGCACCTGGCACTATTTTAACACCCCACTTAGCCAAATTTCTCCCATTTTCATCCATTTCCAAGAGTGTAGAACCCTAAAAATTGTTAAAACTTGCGAGAATCATTGGTGGTGATTTTGAATTACTTTTTAACTTAAATTACACATTTTTTCTCAAAATTTGTTGTAAGATTCCATCAATTTAATGATTAAATCCTTCATTTTATCTCAAAATCCCAAAAATATTTTGTTTCTTGATTATAGGACCGTTTGAGCCTAAATTTCACCAATTTTCTATGAAAATATTTCTAAAGAAGAAAGGGTCTGTTTCAATAGACAGATTTTACAAGTGGGCCCCATATGAGATTTTTATGTAATTTTGGACCCAAAGCATAATAGTGAAATATGGGTACCACTTTTCTCATTTTGATTTGTAAACAATAATTTTGATAGTTTTGCACTTTGCCGAAGATTGTCAAAAAGAGAAATAGTCGGTTTAGCAGATCTTTTAGGCTTTTCTTTGATGTCCAGGTAGGCTAGGCTTACCTTCCTTAAAGATTGAGTTAATTTAAAGTATAATTATGATATTATGCTACATATGTGATGGGATTTACGCATTGGAGGTATGATTGAAAATTTTAGGATTATTTGGAATCTTTATGCTATCTTGGAACCATAAATTAGGCTTAATTGACTTATTTTCTCATTATTTAGGTATAATTGCTATCTTAGTGCTAAATTTTTCTTGTGTAACATATAGAAATGAATTTTGATACCGTATCCTAGTCCTGGAAAGAATTTTTCTTTGAATGAAATTTAGGGATTAGAAGTGGGCTCCTTTGGCCCACCTCAGGCCATGATTCGTGTTTACTCTTTAAGAAGGTTTATTGATATTGTGTTCTAGTTCAGGGCCCACAATTGATTATGATCCTAATGACTTGAGTTTTTATTCAAGCCTGACAAATGATGATAGTGATGATGATGCTATTGAGTTTCAGTTTGAGTTCAGCATTGAGAGATTATTTTTTTGATGAAACGGTACAGATGGATTCATGGTTTGAGCTTGATAAATTCATTAGATTTATGGATCTTCGTCTATTTACTTCCCTTTGTTTGCACACTTCAAGCTTGAGGTGGCCCACATTAGGTTATTTACATTTTTGCACTTATAGGCTTATGGGGATAGTCTTGGAGTATTAATCGTGCTTTCTTTCATATTATGTCAGTTTCAGTTATTTATTTACAGTGTTGGAGCTTATTTCTAGGTTTGCCCATTTAACTTTAATTAGCTTCTTTATCTCGCATCTGTATCATACTTATATCACTATTTAGCTCAATCATCTAATGATTCTACTGATTACCAGTTGTTTTGGTATTCATACTATACTTCTATAAGTTTTTATTATAGATTCGAGTACTAGTAGTCATCGTTGATGTGACATTTGTGCTGAGTGGATCTTTCAGATAGGATGAGCTGTTGGAATTAGTGTTTTCCCTCTTTCATTCTATCATCTATGTCTAGTCTTCTATTATCCAAGATAGAATGTATTTTACTATTTTATTACTTATGTTCCTTTTGTAGTAGCTCTTGTTCTGACACTGGCAGGTCGTGGGGTAGTTATTGGTATTTTATCAATACTTAAAACTATCATTACTATATTATTGTTATTATAAATCTGTAACTATTGATTTCCAGCTATTAGGCCATTTTCTAAACAATTAGCCCATAACTCCAAGCTACGGTTTGCCTTACCTACTGGTGGGATAAAGTAGGTCCCCTCATAAGTCATAAATTGGGTCATGACTTTTCTAAGACATGGAACCTGTGGGGGGAACAAATTTTTCACTGAACATAACAAAACCTTAAATAAAATACTTGAAATTTAACATAATTAGTATTTGATGGTTTGGGGAACGATAGTGACACTTGTGATGGCTCGACATCCCCAACAATTAGTGTCTTCTAGTTTATCAGTCACTATGTGATGGTTTACTTTTTTATCTTTTCATAACCCTGACGGATTGGCAGATGACCTGTTAGAATGAACTAAACTACTTGGGTAAAAATTTTCTTTTAACGGTTAAGCTTTGAGGTTCATCACACTTGTAACATTTCTTAAATGAATTATCTCAGCCAACTAGTCAAAAATCCTTCAATTAAGCCTTTTTTTCGAACACCATTTATGCATAATTTTTAGTTGATTATTCTTGAATTTACAAGCTTGTACACTAAAAAAATAAAATTTCCACAATGTGTATATCACTGAACCATGAATAATTGTTTGCCATGATACTCAAACTTCATCCTCAAAACAAGTTTGTACTTTGAATTCGAGAACAATACTAACACGTTGAATTTAACTTAGGTTATTTTAATGTTGTGTTATCTTCCAAATTCAAATGTTGAACACACCACAACAAAAAAATTAAACCAAATATAATGTAACTTCTATATGCGTATATCTGGCTGTCAGGTGATGAAAAATAACACTACAAGTATTGGACCTCAATCAACTAAATATGTTAAAAGGTTGATGGACTAAGTATGGTGGAGTTTTGAAGTTTTGGAAAATTTTCGTTTATGTCATAATGGGTTATAGGTGATGGAGATAGTGGCTTGAGATCATGGGGAATTAATGATGGAAGGGATTAACGTTTTTGATTGTGGTTATGTGATTAATGATGGAATTAGAAGAGGAAGAGAAACCGATTAGTATTTAAAAATAGTTCTCTTAAATTGCTATGTTCAACTAGATATGGGTAAAAGTTATTATGTTTAGGGTTTGTGAAATTATAGTTCTAATATGGTCAAAAAAGAATTTGACTTACTTGGATTGTCAAGGAGGAGATGTTCACAAAGGGTGTGATGGTTCTCCATATAATCCATAACACCTAATTAGAATGTGATAGTTAGGACTTAGGGTTGATGAGTCTGAGCGACGATTTGTCCTACATGGAATTTTTACATAATTTTTTCCCAAAGCATAATAGTTAATTATGCTTATCATTTTTCATATTTTGATGAGTAAATTGTAATTTTGATAGTATGGCAACTTGCACAAACTTCTCTAAAAGGAAAACCATCGGTTTAACAGATTCTTTGGGATTTTCATCGACGTCTATGTAGGCTAGGCTTACCTTACTCATATATTGAGATAATTTGTAGTATAACTATTATATTATGCTAGATATGAGATGGGATTTAGGTATTAGAGGTATGATTGAAGATTTTAGGATTATTTGGAATGTTTAGGCTATCTTGGGATAGTAAATTAGGTGTAATTGACTTATTTTCTCAGTACTAAAGTAGAATTAATATCTTAGGGCTATATATTACTTGTATAACATTTACAAGTTAAATTTAATACCTTATTCTAGTCAAAGATAGATCTTTTCTTAGAATGGATTTCGAAGATTAGAAGTGGGCCCCTCCAACCCATCTTAGGTTGTGATTCGTGTTAGCTCTTGTAAATTTTGTACTCTTGTTATACCCTATATAATTATTATTGTTGTACTTTGAGGAGATTAAATACGTTGTCATTATGCTATTTTATTACTTTGGATTTGGTGCAAATTTTGAGAAAAACTAAGTAGTTTATTGATATTATGTTTTGATCAAAGTTTGGCAATTAATGATGATACTGATGACATAAGTTTTGGTTCAAATCCTAAAAAAGATGATAATGATGATGATACTATTTATTTTCTTTATTCTGGAACTTATAGACTATTTATGTTATGAACCGATACTGATGGATTCATAGTTATAGCTTGATATTCGGTAAATTTATAGGTCTTTGGCTATTCAACTCCCCTTTTTTGCATCCTCCAGGCTTATGGTGCCTGCCTTGAGTTATTTACTTTTCCGCACTTAATATATAATAGGAGCCCGTTTTATAGTATTAATCATGCTTTCTTTCATATTCAGTCGATTTTGATTATTTATTTCCAGTATTGGAGCTTATTTATTGGTTTGCCCTTTTAGCTTGATTTAGCTTCTTTATCTGGTATCTTTATAGTATTTATATCATGACTTATCCAGTTAGCCAATGATGCCTAGTAAGTGCTCGTGGTTTTGGCGCTCATACTATAGTTCTATATATTTTTGGTACGGATACGAGTACTAATAGTTGCCTATGATGTGACCTTTGGGCTAAGTTATTTATTGAGATAGGGTTTGCTCTCGGAGTCAGAGTTGCCTAATTTTCATTCTATTATCTATGTTTATTCTTTCATTATCTAAGATAGATTGTATTTGACTATTATAGTACATATGTGCCTTTTGTTGTAGTTCTTGTACAAACACCACCAGGTCGTGGCGTGTTTATGGATGTTTTATCAATATTTTAAACTATCAATTTTTCATATTTTTATTATAAGCCTTTAATTGTTGATTTCCATATATTTACACCATTCTCCAACAAATTATCCCATTGCTTATTGCTTTGGCTACGATTCGACTTACCTACTGGTGGGATAAAGTAGGTTCCCTAGTGTAACACCCTAGGTATTCGTGATTGTATTTCATTTTGTTTCGAAGGCTTACATGCTTAACCTTGAAAGATTCATTGGTCCAATATGCGTTAGGGAATACTTATTTTAAATTAAATTTTATTAAAGATATATTTTGTTGCATTTCTAAATTTTCTTAAATAGTTACTAAATTATTGTTTGGTTACAATAAATGGATACGTATTTTTTTATAAGATGTAATACTTTATTAATTTTTGGTAGGAGGAAAAAACTTGTTGACACCTCATTTCAACGTGATGGAAAATTGACAAAAGTAGAAATCATATAGCCAAATAAGGAATACAACTGACAGTTATAGTATATGTAAATTTTAGTACATTTTAGCTAATGATGTACTCACATGTTGATGTCTACTAAATTAGATATATTTATGAGATTCTTGTCTTACAAAGATATTAATAGATTAATTCAAAATTTATGTACTTATACTTTGTTGCTAGGTAATTAAATACACTTTCACTTTATTAATATTCTAATAGAGATAGTAAATCTAATTTTGTTGAAAAAATATTATTACAATAGGTAGGCTGTATTAAGAATAATTTAATATTAATTATGATATATTCGAGAAGTTTTATTTATTTTACTACGACCCAGTGCATTACCCAAATATATATATATATATATATATATCACGGATCCGCCTCAAATATAGTGGACAAAAGGTTTGGTGTTAAACACCCTTCCACATGGAACTATGGGAAGAAGGAACCAAATTATCTAATTAATGATATTGATAACGCTCAACTTACTCTCATGTTTAAGGGGTAAGGATGTCGTTGTCAATATCCTAACTCGCGTAGGGGTCGAAACCACAAGGATTAAAATGCAAATTTCAAGTCCTATGGATGCTCTAATTACTAAAAAGAAACTCATAATTCAAGCAAACACAACATATAATAAAAGTGGGGGGATTTGGTTTGTATCAACTTTTGAGTTATAACATGCTAGAATAACACTTTTGGTTTAAGAAATCAAGTTTGGGGAAAATCTTTTGGATTATGTCTTCTTAAAGGTATAAAGTATGCAGGTTAGAGATGGTTCATCATGATATCTAGTTGTTGAGTGAGAGATTGTCTAGGTTGAAAGTCTTTGCAGCTAGTTTTTCAATAAAACCTCAAAGATTTGACCCATTGGATCTTTTGAGCACCTAACAAGTATGTCATTCATAGTCACCAATATCTAAATCGTGTATCCCTATTTCTAGGAAGATACCCATGACATAACTTACACTTTATTTACACTTATTTCTAAGATTGCAAAAGGTAGTAAACCACATATATAATTGTCCACCATTGCCTTGTCCCTCTATAGCACTTTTTCAAGGATACTATGGGTACCCATGGGTTCACCTTCATCCCTCTTTCATAGATGATGAAGATTTTCTAGAGTTTGGATTTTTCACCCATCAAACTTATTTGGAGATTTGGGGTTTTCACCCACCAAATTCAAACTATTAAACTCAATCAATGGTGAAATCCATACTCAACAACTAGAAATCATGTCAACACATCAACACCCACACACAAATACACTTTAGTTCAACATAATCCCAAGACTTAATTACTTAGTTATTCATGAAGAAAGTAGGGAATGATAAACCATAAGGATTATCCAAAGCATCCATCTTTTACCAAACACTAATAATTCAAGTCTAAAAAATTAGTTACAATCTTGCCCAAATAGGGTTATTATTTAAAATTCAAAAATAACTATGAGGTAAGCAATACCCAAAGAAGAAAGGGTTTTTGCCTATATAAGGTTTGGGATTCGGCCAAGTGAAATTACAAAAATTCCCTGGTCAACATTCTTGCTTAACCGCGATCGCATGAGGTTGTCCGCGACTGTGGTATGGTTTTACAATCCCTTTCTATTAATCATATTAACTAACCGTGACCATGTCCTTTTGGCCTATAATCGCGTAACTGGGGTTGATGACTACTCCAGGTATTCAGCTGCACTTCTTTGCTTCCACTTGATCTCTTTTAGCTTTAATCCACATCTTTCTATCTCACCAACTTTATTCTTCCAAAATATGAATATTAGTGCATCAAATCAGGATTATATCTCATTTATTTATACAAAACTTGGTAGTGTGCATGTAAGTTGAGTGCTAATGAGTGGTAAAATCACCACTCATCAATACCCCTAACTTTAAACCTTGTTTTTCCTTAAGAAACACCACCTTTTATCATGAGTCAATTTCAGAAGTATGCCCACATTTTATTACCCAATGATCATGATGACTTAACTTGGTTATTACCACAAAAAGCTCTTCACACATGGGCAAAATGGTTTTTACTACACCACTCAACATAAAATTGAATATTGAAAGACACAATAGAATTTAAGGAGCAACCATGTGACAACTACTAATACACTAGAAATGACTCAATTCTTGACCTCAACCACATTATACTTCCTTTTGTCTCATTTTTTGGAAGGTGACAAAATCACCCACCTCAACTTGATCACATACCTCCTCACAATAAAGAAGATTTCACATACCTAGGTATTAACCATGCAACAAGGAATTTATGTTCAAACACTCTATCTCTCTCAAGAACTCTCAAGGCTAACAAGTACCATGCCACAGGATTGCCCTTATTTTCAATCGCCCCTACAATGATCACATTTGGTTTGGAATCACGAAGGACTTTTGAGGTTGCATTGTAGATTTAGGGTAGGTTAGGATATAAATTTAGGATAACAAGGCAAAACCCTCCATGATCTTCTACAACACACTCTTTTAAATTTTGTTATTGGGCCACTTCCTTTCTTTCACTATTATGCCTACATTGCCTTTTTTGTTTTTCCCACTTTCTTTCCACTTCTCTCTTTCTTTTTTATTTATGCATAATTCATGCATTTGTTTCATTTGTTGGATCCTTTATTTATTCTAATCATTTTTATTTATTTGCTTAAGCATGCCCATAACTACTTAAGATTTCGTGGTCGAATGACATCTCTTTCAATTTTTACCACCCCAAACTTAGGCTTTTTGCCTCAAATTACATTCTTATGTTCAAGGAGGATAGGTTATAAGAGAGGTATAATAAAAGGATTACGGCTAGCAATGTATTTTCCAAAGAAAAGTTCAAAGGCTCTAATTAGGTGACTAAGGATTATATCTATGTATTGGTAGGCTGTTTAGGCTAAAGTGAGTTTCCAATGTCACAATAATAGCCTAGGAACATTTTACAAACCAAATACAATCAAAATTTAGCATTGAAAGACTAATGGGGCATGTTCTACATGGTATAATTACATAAGATATATTGACAAATAAGCTTCCACGCATGGCATATGAATCTCATTAAGGGGGTTCAATTGTTCCTCCCGCTCGAGACAAATAATTTTCAAAAGCCAATTTCCAGAGTCATAAAGAGAAAAAGTTTTGTTACAAAGTTGCTAACATCCATGCCCTTGAATTTTGCAAAAATTTTGGATGGAAGAGGGTGTTTGTTTTGCATTTACACAACACATAATTTGTTAATAATGGCAACAACCCAAGCTCTTATCTCTCATTGATGCTTTAATATGGGCTACCCACCCATATGGATACTCATACTTTGCCAATGGGTAAGAATGTGATCCCAAATCAACAATGCCACAGGTACTCAGACTTCCCCTACATCCATGAATAAAACCCAATCATGAATCTTCCCCCTTAAGAATGTCGCCACTCAGTCAATCATAGGAAAAAAATCGTCAAGTGACAAAAATTAAATAAAACAATAATCTATGTGAGTACCATCAATGTGCCCAAATATTACAACCCAGATAAAAATAAGAATCATCTAAAAGAGCAGAAAAATATGCAGAAATATCAATAATACAAGCCCAAATCAAATGAATATGGAGACAGGTACCCCCAACTAAAAAGATAGCAGTGTCCCCATAGCATAAATAATCAGGGATAAAAGAGATAATGATGCTCTATGTAACTGCATCAAGGTCTGTTGTCACTCTCAGAACCTATATCATCATTATTATCATCATCACTCTCCAACCAGAAGGAAGGAAGTTAATCTTAAGGTTTTAGGACCTTCCATAAGCCCTTCACCCCTTTCCACATCTTATTAAAGAACCCATCCCTCTTCTTCTCCCTTATGACCATATTTTCATGTGTAATCTAGAGATCTTGATGTGATTCCACCAAAGATGAGTAGGCTTTCTTAAGCCTGGAAATGGTAGCTTTATACTTTTTTTGTTTCTCTCTATACTTCTCAAAATCATACTATGACACATATGAATGGAGAGTTGTAGAGAGATCTTCCGATCCCTAGGCAAACTAGAGACAAGCTCCCTGATGGAAGCAATATCAACTCCAATATCCTTAAGATGATCGGTGGTGGATGGCCTATGAAACTCGGGCTCAATACATGTCGACTTCCCTAAGTCGATCTTTCACTTCTCTCCTTTGACAGGTGTGCCCTCCCCTCATTTGGGTGCAAGGGTAGACTCGACTATATTTGATATGTAACTAAACTCAAGCCTTAGAAATAAAGTAGTTTATGGAGATGTTGCTTTTTGTTTTTGTCCATGAGACTTTTTTCTGGGACACAATTTTTCTGCCAACTAACTTCTCAGCTTATACCATATTGCTTTGAACTCATATATGTTTGCATGTGGGAGCCCATAAACATCATTGATTTTCTTAACCCAAAACCTCACCATTTGTCCCCAGATCTTAATATTCATGTTGGATGGATCCGAGAAAGAAACTTCGGTAATGTTGGCATAGAATTCTGATGTGTTAGCTTTGTTTTAGAATATTTAAGGCTTTAATCTTGAAATAATTATAATTTATCAAGTATCTATTATTGTTTTTTATTGTATTTCATATGATTTTGCAGGAAAAGTTAAGATGCATGAAAACCTACGAAAACTATAACAAGAAGGACATTTTTTGTGAAGTATATAAGAAGCTATATTTTGATGATTTCAGTTGATGACTTGTCTATTAAATTGTCCACCTGTCGATAAGTTATTAGAGGAAGCCGTCACCAAAATTCAGAATCTATATGCTAATAAAGTCAACTTAACGACTTGGGTGATAAGTCATCAACATATTGATAGGGTATTAGTGGAAGTCAACACTTGTAGGCAGACCATAGATGCTGGAGAAATTAAGTTGGTAACTTGGGCGATAAGTCGTCAACCTGTTGATAGGTTATCAAATGAAGTCATAACTTGTAGGTAGAATGTAGGTTATGGAAAGAGTTGTTAACGACTATAGTGATAGGTCATCAACTTGCTAATAAGCTGTCAAGTGAAGTCGTCTGCTATGGTGAAGAAAATCTAGATTTTGAAATTCAAATTCTGAAGGTTATGGATATTTATAGAAAAATCTTAGGTTTTCATTGGGAACTGGAACTTTTTCCAAAGATGAGTTGACATATTTTTGGGCTCTTAAATTTGGAATTTAGTTTTCCATTTTTGTTTTAGTTTGGGGAAATTTTTGGTTATACTTGAAAGAGAACAACCTTTGATTACATCTTTTATAAATTTAGTTGCTTTGAATTATGGATTCAATTATTATTATCTCTTTCTATTTCATGAGGAACTAAAATCCATAACTAGAGTTGTGCGATCTATGATTATTCCTAAATTGATTTAATAGTTCGATATGATTCGAATGATTGTGGGGTTCATCATGATAATTCTATTGTATTACATGTTTTTGATTGGTTGCAAACAATAGAACCTACTTCATGTTTCTTTGCTCGAACTAAAAAAAACAAGTAAAAGTTGTTAATTAGCAATGAGGATTTGTAAAGGTTAATTATCAATCTAATGATTAATGCTATAACAAGATTAATAAACTCGAGATAAAATCAGTTTGAACAGAAGGTTTTCCTAAGTTTTAAAGAATTAGGGAGCTTAACATCTAAGTAGGTTGAAAGACACTTAGATAAATTATTAATATTGATAATCTAGTATTTCTCATAAGTTATGAGAATCAAATACCATAACTATTATTCAATAAAGTTATTAATCATAGTGATCACAACTCTAGTTCTACTAAATCATTGATTTGAAATACTGCAATCTTAACTTTGAGTTTCTATAACAAGTTGAAGAATTAATGATAGATAGGTTGATAACCCCCCCCCCCAATAAAAGAAAACCATTAACTATTAGTCGGTTGAATCACAAATATACTTGATTAACACCATATACCCTGTGGTATTTGACGCTAACCTAGTTGGGTTATATAGTTGATAATAACCCCTTACTCTCTTTTAAGAGAGGTGTAATTTAGGTGTATCAGCTTTTTGTGTCGTTGCTGAGGAATATGATTGTCAATTAAGTATATTTGTGTTAATTGACTCTTAGTTAAGTATCCTAATTTTTATTGTATTTGTTTTTTATCATTACAAGCTCTTTGATGTACATTCCATGAACCAGAAGGTCAAGGGAACCATTATTACCTATCTAACAGAACCTCAACTAATCGAGAGAATGGCTGACCAACAAAAAGCTAAAAGATTAGCCTCTTTGGCTAATGCTCAAGTTAACAAATAGAATGCTGGATTACTAGGGTGTGTACCCAATACGGACAATGAAGAGTTGGGCGATGATGATTTGGTTGATCCTGCAAATAAGCAGCATTCTGAAAATACTATACCAGCAAATCAGTATCAGCAAGGAAAAGGTAGGATGTCTCTCCAACCTATTATGCATTTTTCTCTAAATGATGAGGATGATGTTGATTTGGATGAAGCTGGAGCTATCGGAGAAATCATTCAACCACCACAAGCTCCTAGGGTGAAATTTAACATCACCCACACTATGATCCAACTACTTAAATTAAAAGGAATCTTTAGTGGATTACCTGGTAATGATCCAAATCTATAATTGGTTAATTACATCAATATTTGTAAGTTGTTTGATAATCCTAGAGTAGCCCAAAATGACATTCATCTGAGATTATTTCCACTATCTCTATCTAAAGAGGCAACTCTGTGGCTGAATAAGCTGGCACCCAATTCTATAACAAATTAAAGGCTACTGAAAAGAGCTTTCCCAAAAAGGTTCTTTCCAACTTCAAGAATATTATAATTGAGGGATGAGATCAATAACATTAGGCAACTGCCTAATGAAGCCTTGCATAAAACAAGGCTGAGGTTTAAAAAATTGTTGACTCAATAACGAAACTATAAGATGACTGATAAACATTTTATAGAAATATTCTACAGAGCTTTGAATTCAATTACAAAGCCAATTATAGATAATGCTGCAGGAGGAGCTTTTATGGAGCTCACCTTTACTTAGGCTATGGATATATTATAAAAAATGACTAAGACAAGTAGATCTAGGCATACCAAGGAATCTGAGGTATTAAGTAATACTGGGTCTAGTAAAATTTCAGCAGAATAGTATAGGAGAGAAGAGGAGCGTGATCAGGACATTGCTCACATAAAGACACAGATAGATTTACTTACAAAGAATTTGTTATCAGGGAAGGTAGAAAATGTAAAATCTATGGCGTCACATACTAGGGAAGATGAATCAGATACTTAGGAGGAGGCTCAATACTTGAATAATTTCAGGGCTTGTGGCCAAAGAAACTAAGGTTTGAGCTATCAAGGAGATTAGAAGAGTAATAATAATAGAAGTGGATAGTATATACCACCTAGGAGCTATGATAATATTGCAAATAATTTTTGGAATGTGTTTTTAGAGGATATGATGGCAAAAGTGTTGAAAGGAGTGGAGTCAACAGATGCTAGAGTTAGGAAAATGAAGAGTGACTTGTCAACCATAAGTCATTTAGTTGAATTTCACTCCATATCTATTTAAAAATTAGAGCCACAGATGAGCCAATTATAAATAGCATTCAACCAAAGAAAGAGTAGGACTCTACCAAGTAATACAGTTTAGAATTCGAGGATTGATGGGTCGTGTATTGCTATTACCACTAGGAGTGGAAAGATATTATCTAGTCCATTTATGGGAGCATATTCTCATATTTATGAGGTTAAATTAGATGAGGAGATAGTTGTTAAATCCCCAGTTGTGCCTGAGGAGTTGGTAGGTTTATAAAAGAATAGTGCAGAAGTGGAACAACTACCTAAGACTAAACAGGTTAGTGATGTCGAGCAAGACATATGAAAAGAGGTAGAAGTTTCTCCAGCTAGAATCCCAAAGCCACTACCTCCATTTGCATAAAGATTAAAGAAGAATGTAGATAAGCGTATGCTTAGCAAATTCATGGATATGCTGAAGCAGTTAATAGTGAATATACCTTTAATTAAGGCATTAGATAAAATATCGATATACACTAAATTTATGAAGGAACTCATGATGAATAAAAGGACAGTTATTTATGAACCCACAGACAATCTTAATCATTGTAGTGCTATTACTATTAGTTCATTAGTGCAGAAAAAATCTGACCCAGGAGCATTCACTATCCCGTTTACAATTGGAGCATTTAGTTGTGGTAAGGTGCTTTGCGATTATGGAGTGAGTATCAACCTTATTCGATTGGATATTTTCGAGAAATCAGGTTTAGGAACTCCTAAACAAACTACCATGCGACTAATGATGGCTGACGGGTTAGTGAAGATATTCGTGGGGATTCTACATGATGTACTTGTAAAGGTGGCCAATTTTATATTTTATGCAAACATTGTAATTCTTGATTATGAAGTGGACTTTGAGGTACCCATAATTTTGGGTTGTCCGTTCTTAGTAACAAGAAAAGTGTTAGTTGACATAGAGCTGAATGAGCTAAAATTTAGGCTCAATTATAAAGAAGTTAGCGTTGACCTATGGCAATTCATGAATTAACTAAGGGAAATGAGTGTAGTGTTAGTTATTGATGTTGATTATGAATATGAACCAGTTTATTGAAAAGGAAAAGAAAAGAGAAAAAGAAGTAAGAGTGACGAGCAAAAGAGGACTAGAAAAGAAAAAAAAAGAAAAAAATGAAAGAACCACTAAGAGCTAAAGTTGTGGGACCCCCTACTAGAAGACCTCCAGTTCCTTTTGGATAGTCCTTTACTCCACCAACCATTGGTATGGATGCATCAGTGGAACTCGATGCCGCTATTAATATTTTACCAGCTGATGATATAGCATCATAATCAGCAGCTTATGACATAAGTTCTTAAGGCGTTGTATGTATGTCCTTACCCTTGTTCTTAAGTTTTAATAATAATTCATTGAGGACAATGCATGTTTTTATTTATAGGGGTGGGGGTACTTGAAATCTCAAGGGTGTATTTTCTATGTTCTATGCCCTTGAGTGCTATCTAGGAATGGACATGTTTAGGAGTTGTTGTGTGTTTTTAGTTATGTGTTATATTTGAATGAGGAGTAGATGTGACTGAGTAGAATTGTATAAGTCTGAAAGTTTGAAAATTATGAGCCCATCAAAATTTTGTTAGTGAGATCAATTGCTAGGTACATGGGAAACCATTTCTGTGTACAAAAGTATACAAATATGGCATTCCCTGCTTAAGCTTAGGTTTTGATTGAGTAATTGTTAATGATAGTATAATTCCATGACATGAGAGAGTGAGGTTTTTCTG
Source organism: Capsicum baccatum var. pendulum (assembly GCA_030864225.1). NCBI lineage: Eukaryota > Viridiplantae > Streptophyta > Magnoliopsida > Solanales > Solanaceae > Capsicum > Capsicum baccatum. The sequence continues at coordinate 167,648,587 of CM061557.1, read as the reverse complement.
TGAATATTTTTTTATTGTGTGCATGCATCTAGAACATGCCCAAATTATTCCGTTAGGGTTGCAAGTAGTCATCTGAGAAGTGATCACAAGTCATTTTTGATAAGAAAGCCACTTAGCCAAAATAAAAACCCCATAAGCATATAGGAAATCCCTTTTTGAACCATTTGAATGTTTTTATTGTTGTAACAAATTCACCACCTTTCACTGAGTTCATAATTAAGCCTTGTTTTACCCAGTTCTCTTATTTGATGTTTTAAACATCAACTTAGGCAAAATGCCTAAGTTGAGGGTGGCTATAGTAGAAGGAATGATTATTGGAAGGTGCAAAAGATGTTGTAAAAGTTAGTATGCTAACAAAAATTATTTTCTAATTTAGTAATAATAGTAAATAAATGGACTTGAGTGTGAATGCTGAGAAGGATACAAAATTTGATTAGGTGAAGAATGCAAAGGAATAAGTTGTTGTATCCAAGAGGTGTAAGTGAACAAAGAGAGGCTAATTCACTAATCCTAAATTGACCTTCCCCGAACTTAAGCCTTCACTTCAAGCCGAGAAAAACTTATAGTGATCCTAGTCTAACTACTAGATAAACTAAACAGAATGGTAAGGGCAAGCTTATGGCATTGTAGATGCACAATTTGAAACTTCATTCTGAGAGTGAGAGATTTGATGTCTAGTTCCTAAAAGAACAATGAAATATGTGGAGTAAGGAACTTGTTTATTTTGTGTAAGGGTTTGTGAATGGTAGTGGAAATTGATAAACATTTGATTAAATACTCTAAGTTTAAGTAGTGGTTTGTCTTTTTGATCTTTAAAGATATGTATGGAATCTTGATGTTGCTTGGAAAAAAAATCACTTGTTTGTTAATGGGTTCAAAATGAAGAAAACAAGTGCTACTCTTTGCATTGATGCTCTTATTGTGTGCATAATACTGTGTTAGTTTCTTGAGGACAAGCAAGTGTTTCAAGTTAAGGATTTTGATGTGCTAGCTTTGTGTTAGCACGTTTAAGGCCTTAAGGTTGTATTACTAAGGAACTATTGATGTTTTTTTATTGTATTTCATGTGATTTTGTAGGGAAATTCAAGATGCATAAAAACCTATGAAAACTATGTCAAGAAGGACATTTTTGGTCAAGCAGATATGAAGCTCAATTTTTAAGATTTCAGTTGATGACTTGTCTGATAAGTTGTCAACATATTGATAAGTTTCAAAAGGAAGCCATCACCCATATACAGAATCTATATGTTGAAGCAATCTAGTTGACGATTTGGGTGATAAGTCATCAACTTGTTGATAGCTTATTAGTGGAAGTCATCACTTGTAGGCAGAATATATATGCTGGAGAAGTTAAGTTACCGACTTGGGTGATAAGTCATCAACCTATTTTTATGTTATAATATGAAGTCATCACTTGTAGGTAGAATACAAGTGTTGGAAAAAGTTGTTGACGACTTGAGTGATAGGTCGTCAACTTGCTAATAAGCTGTCAAGTAAAGTAGTCAGTTATAGTGTAGAAAATCTGGATTTTGAAATTCAAATTCTGAAGGTTATGGGTATTTATAGAAAAATCTTAGGTTTTCATTGGGATCTGGAACTTATTCCAAAAACGTGTTTACATTTTTTTGGAATCTTAATTTTTGAATTTAGTTTTCTATTTTTGTTTTAGTTTGAGAAAATTTCTGGTGAAACTTGGAAGATAACAACCTTTAATTACATCTTTTTTAAGTTTAATTGCTTTGAATTATAGATTCAATTGTTGTTGTCTCTTTCTATTCCATAAGGAGCTAAAACCCACAACTAGTGTTGTGGGATCTATGATTATTCCTTTATTAATTTAATAGTTGGATAAGATTTGAATTACTATGGGATTCATCTTGATAATTCTATTGTATTATATGTTTTTTATTGGTTGCAAACAATAGAATCTACTTCATGTTGCTTTGATCGAATTGAGAAATCAAGTAAAAGTAGTGAATTATCAACGAGGATTTAGAAAGGTTAATTTTCCACCTGAGGATTAATGTTGTATCAATATTAATCAACTTGAGATAAAATTAGTGTGAATAGAAGGTTTTCCTATGTTTGACATAATTAGGGAGCTTAACATCTAAGTAAGTTGAAATACACTTAGATTAATTATCGATATTGATAATTATGTATTTCCTAGAAGTCACGAGAATCTATTACCACAACTATTATTCAATCAAGTTACTAGTCATAGTGATCACAACTCTAGTTCTACTACATCATTGATTTGAAATACTGCAATCTTAACTTTGGGTTTCTCAAGTAAGTTGAAGCGTTAACAATAGATTGGTTGATAAAAACCCTCTAATTAAAGGAAACCATTAACTACTAGTCGGTTTAATCACCAATAGACTTTATTAACACTATATTCCTTACAGTATTCGACCCTAACCTATATATTTGATGATGAGCGCTTACTCTCTCATAAGAGAGGTATAATTTGGGCGTATAAAACTCATGAACCTATTGCTCATTTGCATTCCATTGATCCATGGAAAAACACCGCCATCCTGTTGCCTCAAGCTTGTCAGTAAATACTAGAAGCTTTTTCGTCACATTGTCCAAGAAAATTCCTCTCTCCGGGATTAGTTATTTCCTTGAAAGATCAGTATAGTAGTGAGTGTGGAACTCTGGTGCCATGAATCAGATTCGATCATACTTGTCCATGAGATTATCCTGAAAGCACTAGGCATAAACGACATTAATCATTGACATTTTTATGCACAAACTTTGCCACATTGTTCACTAAAGTTCATTGAATAAGCACTTAGTGGTGTTTAGCTAAAAATTTGGGGTGCAAGATTTTTGGACATGGAAGGAAACTCCCTCGGTTATCGTGATCACAGGCCATAACCACATCCGTACTAAAGCAATCAAGGTCTAATGACCGCGATTGTGGTAACTGAGACCAGTTCCCACTAGCTTTCCATGTTCAACATTTCCAAATTTTTAGACCACAAGCATATTCTACAATATGGAATGACATTAAGGCCAATGAACAAAGCTACTAGGTGCTGGATTATGCCCTTTGAATGCAAAAGCCCTTTTTAAAAATATTATTCAAGCTATATATCGGACACCTGGTGTGCATACTCCATTTGTCTCCATTTTGTACATATTTTTGGGCACTCAAGATTTCCCCAATCATGTACACACCATATTCTTGTAGCAAAACACCACACAAGTACCAAATATAAAAGCATGGAAACATGAACATCGATGACCTAGGACCTTTATGCATCATGTATTTTTTGGCCTATTTTCAAAAATCAATGTATGAATTCAAGGAACCTACTGGATTTATGATGCAATAGGGATGCATGGATGCTATTGGAGAGCTCATAAACTTGGCCAGAAATTTGTCCAATTAGCGAGTACGATTTTAAATGGGAGTGTTAGGGAAATTGGGGATATATCTAGTCATATAGCTAAAGTAACTGCATTCGCAGTTAAGTGATCGAGATTGCGGGCACGCGGCGGCCGGGATGGTGACCATGGGCCCACGATCGTGGTAACTGAGAGTATTTCTGCTCCCCTATTTTCCTCTTTTCAGCTCAATTCAAAAATTGATAGCTTTTCCCTTGTTCAATTTTCAATACAAAAATTTCAAACATTCCAATTTATTTAAGCTCATCCATTGCACTCAATAGTAAAACAAATGCATAGGTTATTGAAATGCCAAAACCAAAAGCTAAGCTACAAAATCATAAAGAAAGGATACGATCCACTTTTGTGACCTTTATTGGTTGCCTCCCACACAACACCTTAGTTAACATCATGGCATGACATTTTCCTTTTTTCATTCTCAAGATGGGTCCTCAGGACCCCTTTTCTCACCTCATCTATCTCAACATCTACCACGAACACAACTTGAAGCTCTACAGATTGCTTTTTTGTTTTACAAACCTTAAATGTGACTTTATCCTCTTGCACCCTAAACTTCATATCCCCTATTTCTAAGTCAACAATGGCCATTTTGGCGGTTAAAAATGAATGACCAAGAATGATAGGTATCTCTTGGTCCATTTTATAGTCCAAGACCACAAAGCCTGCCTGAAATATAAACTTGTCCACTTTAACTAGGACCTCCAATAAAATTCCCACCAGTATTTTTATTGATAGGTCTGATATTTAAAGTCACATAGAGGTCGGTATACGAGCATCCAATCCATGCTTCTTATAGATGACAAAGGAAATGATGTTGCTATTCGCACCAAGGTCGCATAGAGCTTTTGCAAATACATGTGTTCCAATGGTACAAGGAATTGTGAAATCTCCAGGATCATCTTTATTTTCTTCAATCTTACTATCCATGATATCACTACAACCATGGGTAACTTTAATGGTGTCACCTTCAACAAGTTTTCTTTTTGACATTGATTTCTTTAATAGCTTAGCATATCCCAGGAGCTCTTAGATCACCTCAAAAAATGGGATGTTTATGGATAGATTGCTAAGTTTTGCCATGAATTTTTTTAACTTGACATCCATCTATTTTCTTTGCAATCTTTGAGGGAACGGGGGAGGAAGTTTCAGAGTAGGCCTTGTTTCATCTTGTGTTATTTAAACCTCAACCACTTCGTCATTATCTTCCACATTTTTTTCTTCTTGATTTTGTGGTAACACCTCCTTTGGCTTTGTATTGGAAATATTTCCACTTAAGTTTTCCCTAAAGTGCTCATCAAGTGTCTTCCCACTCCTAGTTACTAATGCTAGGACTTGACGGTCATTCTTTGGATTAGCAATCGTGTCACTAGGGAGTCCACCTTTAGGCATAGCATATAATTGCATGGATATTTGCCCTATTTGGGTCTCCAATTGCTTGATAGAGATGGAGTGGGCCACCACAGTTTGAGAGAACTGAGAAAAGTCACCTTTAAATTCACCAACCATCTTGTCCATATCTTCCACCCTATTAAAAATTTGGGCCAAAACATCCTCGGTCTTGAACTTTCCTGGTTAATGGAGCTAGACTTTTTGTTCCTAATTCAATCATAGGGGGGGTCTGCACATAGAGGTCATAATCATACTCTCTATACCTCACATCCCTTTTATGCTCATGATCTATCCAACCTTGATTCCCACCTTGCCTTTGATAGGCGGGGTGGGAACCCCCCAAATAGTTTGCTATATACCAGATCTCCTTATCCAACTTCTTGGCCTCCTCATCATCCTCATAGGCCTTAGATGTTATAGAATTTACCGTTTGCATGGGTGCAACCATAACATGCTTTCTAAAGATCTCAAGTCGTGTCATCATTATTTCCAGGATCTCCCCTCTTTCTTCATCTCACTTTCTTTGTTTATTGTCAACCACGGATGTAGTGGGAGATCTTTTGAGAACTTCGGTATCTCAGGTATGCCAACCCCAATTTTACTTTTTCACCTCTCCCAACAAATGAATTATTGCATGGTAGTGCATTTTTACTAGGGAACGTCCCGTCGCATTGTCCACCATTGTTTTTTTAAGAGGATCAACGGCCCAGTAGAAGATTTGGAGAAGCATCTTCTTCGAAACCTCATGGTTCGAACATTTTGCCAATTTTCTATTGAATCTTTCTCATGCTTCAAACAATGGTTCCCCTTTAAATTGCCTAAAATTTATGATGTCATCTTGTATTTGGAGCATTTTGGCTGATGGGAAGTATCAATCAAGAAAAATCATGGTTATCTCCTCCTAAGTAGTGATTGGATTAATCGGGAGTGAACGGAGCAACAAATCCGCCTCGCCCATTAAAGAGAACGGGAAAAGGTAAAAACAGATAGGCTCTTGAGTGATGTGTGCGATGTTGAAAGGTGAACACACCTCCATAAAATTCTTCAAGTGAACATTGGGGTCCTCGTATGCTTGACCAACATATAGCCCCTTCATTTGTAATATGTGTAACATAACACTAATTATGCGATAAACTTTGTTCCCGTTAGTTGGTGGGATACAATTTTCACTTGTTAGGCCCGCATTATTGAGTTGTCCCTTTTCATCGAGAGGAATATCAAAGGGACCCATGTTAGTAGCATGGTTACTCATTGTTTCATTCACACTACGATCACTTACCAAAATCTAAAACATCAAAGAAAGTAAATCACACCACCCCGGGTATACCCATGTAAAATAATACCACACAAGTGAAATCTATATTCTACTCCCCGGCAACGATGCCATTTTGATAACACTCAACTTACTCCCATGTTTAAGGGGTAAGACGGTCAATGTAAATATACCAAATAGTGTTGGGGTCGAATCCTCAAGGAGTGAATGCAAATGTCAAGTCCTATGGGTGCTCTAATTACTAAAAGGATACCTCGAATACAAGGAAATACAACATAAAATAAAAGTGGGGGAATTTGGTTTGTATCAACTTTTTAGTTATAACAAGCTATAATAACACTTTTGGATTAAAAAAAACAAGTTTAGGGAGAAATCTTGGGATTATGTCTTCCTAAATGTATAAAGTGTGTAGGTTAGAGATGGTTCATCATGATATCAAGTTATTGAGTGAGAGATAGGCTAGGTCAAAAGTATTTGCGACTAGTTTTTCAACTAAACCTCAAAGATATCACCTATTAGCTCTTCCGACCACCTAACAAGTGTGCCATTCAAAGATACCCAATACCTCAATCGGGCATCCCTATTTCTCAAAAGATGCCCATGACATTAGTTACACCCATTTACACTTATTTCTAAGAATGCAAAAGTTAGTAATCCACATACTTAATTGGCCACCATTGCCTTGTTCCCCTATAGTACTTTTTCAAGGATTCCATGGGTTCCCATGGGTTAACCTTCGTCCCTCTTTCAAGGATGATGAAGGTTTTCTAGAGTTTTGAGTTTTCACCCATCAAACCCATTTGGAGATTTTGGGTTTTTACCATCAAAATTCCAACTATTAAACTCAAGTAATGGTAAAATCCATACTCAACAACTAGAAATCATGTAAACACATCAGCACACATAGAAAAATACACTTTAATTCAACTTAATCCCAAGACTAAATTACTTAACTACTCATGAAGAAAGTAGAGAAATATATACCATAAGGATTATCCAAAGCATCCATCCTTCACCAAACACTAAGAATTCAAGTCTCCAAAATTAGTTATAATCTTTCCCATATAGGGTTCTAGATTCAAATTCAAAAATATCTATGAGGTAAGCAATACCCAAATTAGAAAAGTTTTTTGGCTATATAAGGTTTGGGATTCGGCCAAGTGAAACTACTAAACTACCTTGGGCAACATTCCCGCTTAGCCGCGATCAAATAAGGTTGTCCGCGACCGAGGTATGGTTCCGCAACAATGTTCTATTGACCATCTTTACTGACCAAGATCGCAGTCTTTGGCCCGCGATCGCAGTATCGCAGTAACTAGGGTTAATGATTGCTCCAGGTATTCAGCTGCACTTTGTTGCTTCCACTTGATCTCTTTTAGCTTCAATCCATATCTTTCCATCTCGCCAACTCTATGCTTGTAAAATTTGGATATTGGTGCATTAAATCATGATTATATCTTATTTATTTATACAAAACTCTGTAGTGTGCACGAAACATGAGTGCAAATAATTGGTAACATCACCACTCATCAAATATTATTTGTCAGTTTCTAGAATTCATTTTTATAATTGTAATAGTTGTGTAAACATTCATGGACTAGCTTAATTTTCTTATATTATTAATATTAACTCAAAAATGTCGCTACATGTGATGATTTGTAACTTTCTATAATTTTTACGTTTTGTAGAAGAATGAGGTTTCTTATCTGACAATACTACCCAAAGAATTTTGTCATGTCATTCTAACTTGTCTTCTATTATTCCATAAACATCTGGATATCCTTTCAAGTCGAGAAAGTTGCAACACACACTTTCTATTTTTATACAAAATAATACTCCTTTTGATTATTTTATTGCATATGTGTTCATCTCTTGTGGGTACTTCACATTATCTGGTTATACATGGGTTGTTTCATACAGAATATTGGTCATGAAAATAGTTTTTCCTCATTTTTAACTAGGCAACATAAAGTGTTATTAAACGACAGTGACATTACCACAAAAGAGAAAAACTTTAAGAAGTAAATGATTCACTTGTGCGGACAAAACTCATGATAACTTCATAAAGGCTAAGATGAGGTATGGTAAGGCTATTCCTTTCTTTTCTGGGCATGACTTTTTGAGATTTGTGACTTTCAGGTCTATTGTGATGTCAAATGAGTTGATGATTACTTATTAAAAACATATATCTAGGTGATTTTTATTTTTTATTGAATCGTGTACTATATGATCGATTCGTTAGTGCCATGTAGCAGGACTTAAACTTCTTGGGTGATTTTTTGCATTTAAATCTTTTTTTCTAAAATGGTTTATTTTATCTTAATGTTATGCAGTAGTAATTGATTAGAAAAAGATTCAACCTCTTGTGTATTGGATGCTAATTTCTATAAATTATAGTCCCTGTACCATTTGGTTCTATTGATGAGTTTGTGGTTTGTTCGTTACTGATAGTGTTTTATTGTATTGCATTCATTATCATGTGAATGTGGTTGGGATATGCAAAACTTATGGGGGCTCGGGTAAATTGTTGGATGATTATCTATTGATACTATCTTTACCACTTATCTTATCATAGATTAACACTTTAAAAGGAAGGTCTATGTAAGTAAACAAATTTTGAAATAATACAAGATTTAGTAAACATAGCATATATTATTGTGTAGACCGTTATTTTATGTATGGAAATATGTTTTTGAAAGCTAACACAAAGCTCTATAACTTTTATATTTATGACTAAAGCTGATTTTTCAGTTAAGAACCAAAAGTATGGGATGCAATAGAGGAGAAATTTTATCTTTTATTCCAATTTAAAATTCGTCTATGTGTCAATATTAGTAATTTAATGATATTTTTTTCTGCAAAATGTATTTCGTGGTGATTCTAGTATCTTTGAAAACCCAAACCTTATGCCTACAAATTTTATGAAGGCTATAAATCTTGGTTATTCCGTTAACCCATTTAAAACTAAGTTACAACAATTGATAGTGGGGCTTACTAGGTTTACTATTTTTAGGATTTAGTGTAATTAGATCAAATTAGGCTTAATTTTAATGCTGATATTGATTCATATCAACATGCTAAAATCACTGGAAAATTCTAGAAGTATTTATCTGTGTGTCAATGTTGTATATACTTATGTGTATGCTGAGGGACTTGAAATAATTGTTGGGATTATAATTTAATATATCAATCTATGGTTGGACTGTTTATTCTTTAAAAGACTAAGGGTTTTGCATAAACTTGAACTTGTACTCTAATTACCCTTTGGTTTATTTTTAATGTTCATTGTATCATAAACTCTAATTGCCTATTGAATCGTATACTACATTTGGTTCACACAATATGTTGCTTTGGCTCAATGTCACTTCTTGAGGATAACATGACCTTGTAGATTTCTTGTTAGTTTAATCATACACCTTGTTTTCTTACTTGTAATGTACAGATGTTTCTAATTAGAATTTGTTTACGTGCCTCAATAGTCCCCATTCTCATGTACCTTTTTATCCTTTATCACCTAGTAAGTATGTAATGTATAGTCCGAACCACTTCATTTGATGATTTACATGTCTCCATTCGAAACATACGTATGGTCACAAATGAAATGTCAAAATATATTTTAAATGAACCATGAGCTAAATAGAACTACTTGCTCCCTTGTTATACACCTTAATGGACCATTTATACAAGCCCTAAAGTCCTTATTTCTCATGCCTCTTTGTGGCTCATTTGTGTTTATTCATTGAGTCCTATAAGTTCCTACGTATCACATTGAAGTCTCTTCTTACTTCCTATATCATTGTTGCTGCCTTGATTATTTTATTCATATGTCTACATCACGTGTAGATTGTTTCAAAAGCTCAAAACAATTATGACCACCAAAGAAATAATCCCAAAAGCTAAATAAACTAAGTAATGCAAATTTATTTATATGGGTGCCAGCTCAGGGGTTATGAAACCTAGCATGGGACGATCTCGATCGATCTATTTATGGGCGGCAATTCAGGGGTTATGATTCCTAGCATGGGCTATTGTTATTATTTTAACACATATCTGTATTTTTACATTTTTAGCTTTATATGTAATTAAGCTTCCTTAGACATTAATAGGAACAGTAAAAAAAATTCTCTAACTCTTTGAAAATATTCTAGCATTTCTTAATCTATATAATATCCATCTGAATAATTATCTAGGTAGTAATAGTGATTATCATCACTTAAGTATATCTCTCCTAACTCGTCTTCTATTTGATTTATATTTAACTCTTCATCTTCAATAGCCTATGCTAATTAAAGTTACGGAAGTAGTATATAATTGAATTTATTTGATTAATTTATTAGTTATGATAAAATTAAATTTAGATATCCACCAAAATATTATAAATATTGTATAGATGAATAATGTACAAAAACCACAACAATATAAAGAATTAAAACAAATAATATCTAAAAAACGTAAAGAATTAAAAATAAGGATAGAAAGACTACAGTATAATATAATTGCCGGAGTTAGTAAAAATTCAATAGATGCACAAAAGGAAGAAATATCAAATTTAGAATCAACAATAGATAGTCTAGAATATATATACCAACATAACCTGATACCAATTGTAGGGGTGCAGATAACTTGGGTAATAAATAGATCTATTATAGTTCTAATGGATCTATTTTTATTTGTGTGTGGATATTTCTTCACTTCTCAAAAAAAAAATATTTTTAGTGTATTTATTTTAATTTTATTAATTTTTATATTTTTTTTTTTGGGGGGGGGGGGGGGGGGGGGGAGGGGAGGATTAGATGGTATTTGATTAAATGTTTTACTATAATATTATTTTGTTTTTTCTCTTAGCCTTTGTAATTCTTCTATATTATTTTAGAGGTATTCTAAATATTCTATATCTTTTGTTCTAAAATATTTAATCAAATTTTCTTTCATAAGTATTTCTGTCAATTTTATTTCTTCCATATCTTGTCTCCAATATTTTAAATACTCATAGTCTATCATTTTATCCTAAAGTAGTTGTGATACTATAAATTTCTTTGTAATAATTTATTCTAATTATACTATATCTAATATTAAATTCTAGGTTATTTATTTCGTTAATTATCCTGTCTGAATAATTCTATGTCTAAATCATATTCTAAACTTTCTTTTAATTCTAGTTGTTTTATGGTTTTATTTTTCCAAATTAATTTTTTTTTTTAATTGTTCTCTTCTTTTTCTAAGCTGGTTTCTATAATTAATTTCTTCGTATAGCCAACTTTGTTTTTCTCTAACTCTTTGAACATATTCTAGCATTTCTTAATCTGTATAATATCCATCTGAATAATTATCTAGGTAGTAATAGTGATTTTCATCACTTAAGTATATTTCTCCTAACTCGTCTTCCATCTGATTTATATCTAACTCTTCATCTTCAATAGCCTATGCTAATTAAAGTTACGGAAGTAGTATATAATTGAATTTATTTGATTAATTTATTAGTTATGATAAAATTAAATTTAGATATCCACCAAAATATTATAAATATTGTATAGATGAATAACGTACAAAAACCACAACAATATAGAGAATTAAAACAAATAATATCTGAAAAACGTAAAGAATTAAAAATAAGGATAGAAAGACTACAATATGACATAATTAGCGAAGGTAGTAAAAACTCAATAAATGCACAAAAAGAAGAAATATCAAATTTAGAATCAACAATATATAGTCTAGAATATATATACCAACATAACCTAATACCAATTGTAGGGGGTGCAGATAACTTGGGTAATAAATAGATCTATTATAGTTCTAATGGATCGATTTTTATTTATGCATGGATATTTCTTAACTTCTCAAAACATTTTTATTTTTAGTGTATTTATTTTAATTTTATTAATGTTCATATTTTGGGGGGTGATTAGATGGTATTTGATTAAATGTTTTACTGTGATATTCTTTAATTTTTTTTATCTTAGTCTTTGTAATTCTTGTATATTATTTTGGATGTATTCTAAATATTCTATAGCTTTTGTTCTAAAATATTCAATTAAATTTTCTTTCATAAGTATTTCTGTCAATCTTATTTCTTCCATGTCTTGTCTCCAATATTTTAAATACTCATAGTCTATCATTTTATCCTAAAGTAGTTGTGATACTGCAAATTTCTTTGTAATAATTTATTCTAATTGTACTATATCTAATATTAAATTCTAGGTCATCTATTTTGTTAATTATCCTGTGTTTGTCATCTATGAATAATTTTATGTCTAAATCATATTCTAAACTGTCTTTTAATTCTAGTTGTTTTATGGTTTTATTTATCCAAATTAATCTTTCTTTTAATTGTTCTCTTCCTTTTCTAAGCTGGTTTCTATAAATTATTTCTTCGTATAACCAACTTTGTTTTTCTCTAACTCTTTGAAGAAATTCTAGCATTTCTTAATCTGTATAATATCCATCTGATAATTGTCTAGGTAGTAATAATGATTGTCATCACTTAAGTATATTTCTCCTAACTCGTCTTCTATCTGATTTATATCTAACTCTTCATCTTCAATGTTAAATATTTTTCCATATTAATTTTTTACGTCTATAATTTCTATATCTCTAAGTATGTATAAGTATTCATTTTTCATATGATGCTCTTTCAAAATATTCCTGTCAATCATACACATAACAAAAGACGATTATTTTAGATTACTATATACTAGATTATTCTTAAATAACATATTCTTTGGTCACTATTAGTATGGTAATCTGGGTACTTTTCCCTTAAACAACGCCTCTACTCTAGCCACTCCCCTATCACGACTTTCTTGCCTCACCGGTTTCACCTTTAGGATGGCATAGTTCTTAGGGATTTTTCTCCTTTTCTACTCTGCTAATAAACTTCTTAACATGCTATTTTTCGAATAACTCTACTATAAAGTAACTAACATGAACCTATTTTATTATATCATGATTGTTAGGAATTTATGAATTTAGCTATTCATGATCATAAATAAATATACCTGTTCTAGTAGGTTTCATAATTCTGGGTTTTGTTCATCCATAGCTTTTGCTTAGAAACATATCTGTTTTTTATTAAATATTCAAAAGTTTTTTGTTTACAAAGAAGGAGGCTTGCTTCAACACATGAAGACTTGCCTCTAACTGAGCAAAATGCTCATCTATTTATAACCTAAGAATGAAAGTGTGTATACTATTTTACTTTACATCTGTCCTAATATATCTTTACATGTCTCCTACTTAATAATTACATCTTTTACAAAAAATCATACAAAGACAAAAAAACAATTATGGCAAGTGCCAAAAAGTCAACAAAATTAAAAAGCCAATAGTTCCTATACATTATTTACATAAAGGAAATCAACAAAGCTATCTACATGTCGCTTTCATGATTTAATAGCTTGTTTTTTATTTTTTCCATTATGGCTCCGTTGTTATCTTCTAGCTGGCATCCTTATCTTCTTTATTGATTTTTTCTTTTATTTTAGATGAACTTCTAGGATAATATTATATCCTCCATTACATCTCGAACATTGATGGTCTGGATATTTGTGTCCAATTATCTTACAATATCTTGTTAATAATCCGTCTGAAATAAATCCTTTCCTAATTGCTCTTGCAGTAGATTGTTTTCCTAGGTTAAGTAACGTCATTATCCATTGTCTAACATCTTTCATATCTTTTTGTCGTAGCTCTCTTGAATTTGAATAAATAATTTGATGGTCTCTTGAATAATAGCTCCATATTGGGTTTCCATTGATGTAATTATTTGTTAATTCTTGAATAATTATAGTTAATCCAATAAGTCATTTATTTGCATAAAAATCAGGTATCTCAATTTTGGATATCTCTGGCTGCTATACAATATCTTTCGGTATAATCATATCTCTAGTTAATCCCATTTTTACAACTTGTATAATTGGTTTGATCTCGTCGTATAATATCTCTGTTGGTCAATATAAAACTTTATATAAAATAGATTTTCTTTGGTTACTCTTTTATAGGTGGTGAATACTTTATGTAATTCTTCTATAGCTACGGTATTTAATAATCCATAGTCAAAACATGTTTTTATTAAGCTTGGATTAGTTTTGGGTAGTGCGATTAGCTTGTTGTAACTTTGCAATTTTTGGGTTATATAGTTTGTGTTTGGTTCTTGGATATTTGTAGCTCTGGGGTTAAGGTTTAAAAAAGTCTGTACTTTGTAGATATTTTCTATATATCCTCAGGCTATATGGTTATAAGCTTTTTTATCTTAGGTCAAACTATCTCGATATGTGGTAATTTGTGGGGGTATGTACAAGGGGTCTTTTTGTATTTTTGGTATAAATGGTTTTTCAAATATCTTGTTCATGTTCATGTTCTGATATCTTTGTCCACTAACTCCTTTGCTTGTACCTGTAATTGTAGATTGATAAACGTTATGGGTTTTATGGAGTGTCCCAACGTCTCTTTTTAGCTCTGGAATTTTAATGTCTTTCGATTGACATAGCTTTGTGCACTGCTGAGTTAGCTGATTTGTAGCTTTAGACTTCAGTTTAACTTCATTAGTCTTTAGCTTTTCTATTTCATTACCCATACTGTCTACTTTCATTTAAAGCATAGTTAGGGTTTTGAGTATCTTTTCTAAAGCATCATCTTCTATTATATCAGTCTGTGTAGCTTTGTCTTGATATGTAATCTGCAATAACATTTTTCTTAGTACTAATTACTTCAATTGTAAATGTAAAATTTAATATATTCAATACTAGTCTCCGAATCTCTTTTGTTGTAACTAAATTTTGTATTTTTTTAGCCACCAGCGAATCTGGGTATTATCTGTTCTCACAATAAATTTGTTATATAGAATATATGGTTCAAATGTTAATAAACATTTATATAACGAACATAATTTTTTTCTATTTATTTCCCATATTATTTCTATTTCATTAAACATACCTGAGTAGTATCTGCAATGATGTTCTAATTTTTCATTTTCGTACCTATATTTAAGTACTTCTCCGTAACTATATTCACTTGCATCTGCTTCTACTATATATATAAATTTTTTATCTTCGTCTAGGAATTGTAATTTTGGTAATTCTTTACAAAGTATTTTTATTATCTGGACTTATTTTTTATCTTCTTCGTTGTAATTAAATTCTACGTCCTTTTTTAATTTTATTTGTAAAGGCTTTAGGTTTTCTGCTAATTTTGGTATATATTCTATTACTTAGTTTACTAATCCTAAAAATGACTGTAATTTCTTTTTTGTATCTAATTCTTCTTTTGAATTTATTATTTTTTGTACTATATGTTGTTGCATTTTTACTCCACTTTTATCTATTTGTATTCCTAAAATCTCTATCTGGTTTTTCATAATTTCGGCTTTCTTTTCACTTAAACTTATTCCCGATTTTTTTATTATATCTGTAAATTGTTCTAATAATTTTAAATGTTCCTCTTTAGTTTTTGTATATAGTCGTATATCATCTATGTATACTATACAATTAGGTAATTGTTTAAAATAACTATCCATAAAATGTTGATATCTACCTGGTGCATTTTTATATCAAAATGGTAATACGTTTCATTCATAAAATCCTTGTGGTATTGTAAATGCGGTTAATTCCTTAGATTCTTCTTCTAACTTTAAATGGTAAAATCCTAATTTACATTCAAATTTACTAAAATAATTATATCTTTGTATTTGTATTATTTTTAATATCTTATTTGGTATTGGATAATTATATGTCATAGTTTTTGCATTTAGGTTTCTATAATCAATAACCATTCTACTTTTTCCTCTTTTTTGTTCACTATGTTTATTTACTATAAATGCTGGACTATTGTGTTTACTATTGCTTTTTTGTATATACCGTTTTTCTAATAATTCATTTATATGCATTTTAAATTCTTTTAAATCATCAAAATTATATGTTAATGATTTTTGAGTTATTATGCTATGTTTATCTATTAATTCAATTTTTACTGTAGTTTTATATTTTTTCTCATCCTTTTAATGGATATTCACTATATAATTGTCATAATTTTTTCTTTATTATTTTTGCCTTATCTATTGAAAATATAGATATTTCTTTTTTATTTATCAAAAATACAACTAGTTCTACAGTGTCTTCTGTATTTTTTTATATTTTCTAGCTTTTGTGTAATTTTTTCACTTCCTTCTATCCAATCAGTTTTCTTTCTTATTTTATTAATAACTCTTTTTGCTCTTACTTTTTATTTACATGGTGTTGTAAACCACCAATCTGTTTTAATTATTATATGTTGGTATAATTTATCTAAAAATGACATTCCTAAAAGCATATCTTTTGATGTTAGTTCATAATTATAGATTTATTCTATTGTTGTTATTTTACCCCATATTTGTATTTTTACATTTTTAGCGTTATATGTAATTAGGCTTCCTTTCTGGTAAACAGTTGTATCTACATAAGTTTGCTTCTGCTTCTGTATCTATCATAGGTGTATGATACCTATTATAATATCCGTCTACTATTATTTTTACAAGTACATATATTTTCATATCATGTTAAAGTTCTTTTTACGAATAGTCTTTCTTTATTATATGTTATAGATAATTGTGTATGTTCTATATTATATGGTTTTACTTATTCTAACCATTTTATTCCTAATATTATGTCTGTTTTTTACATTTCTTCCTTTATTTCAAATTCTATTTTTATTTTTCTTACTCCTATTATTATTTCTTTTTCAGCCTTATCTTTAATGTTTATTAGACTCCTTGGAAGATCTGGGCATATATCACTATTAGATTTTATTTCTTTACTTTTTACTAGATATTTTGCTATATAATTTTCTTCTTATCCTGTGTTTAAGAGTATTAAATATTCTTTTTTATTTATTGTTTCTGTTATATAATATTGATTTAAATTAACTGTTGAAGTTGTTTCATAACTTGTTCTTTTTGATAAGCTTGATGATTTTGGTTTTTCATGAGCTATTCTTTTTGTTGTACTTATTCTACCATTTATTATTTCTAAATCTTCTTCTATATTTATGTCTTTGTAACTATAATCATTATTATCAATTGTTTTTATAAATTTTTCAAAAGGGCTTTCTATTTGTATTTTATTAATTTTATTTTTTCCTGTTATTTTATGTTTTGCTGTTAATACATATAGATTTTTACATCTTGCTGTAAATATTTTACTTCATGGGGTTACTTCTATTTCTGATATTTTCCAATATAATACTAATAATTTCTCTTTATTTTTATCTGTTATTTCTACTGAATAATTCGCACTTATTATAAATTTAAATTTTTGGTATATTAAATTTTCTTTTATGGCTGTTATTATACTTTTTTCTATAAGTTTTATAATTCTATCATCTATTAAATATAATTCTATTGGTGTATCTATTCCTTCTCTAAAACATGTTTTTATTAATATCTTTGTTCCTTAAATATGTATATATTTTATTGGATCTTTACTTTTTATATCATTTATTTCTTTATTAATTATTCTTTTTGTTACTAGTGGTATACTAGCTCTTACTTTTGCATATCTACAATCTATTACATGTTCTTTTCGGCTTACTACGTAGTATTCTTCCTTTTTTCTACTAAATATATTTTTTATTATTGGTATTTTAAATATTTTTTCTACACTTAAGTCTAACTCTTTTCCTTTTATTTCTTCAAATATATTACTGTCAAATATTATTTTTTGATTTGTTTCTTCTTCAATTAAATATTCTTACTTTGTTATTATTTTTATATCTTCTTCAGTTATTTGATTCATTTTTATATCTTCTTCAGTCATTTGATTCATCTAATTCACTATCTATTTCATTGTCTGTTTCATTTTCCAAAATTTCATATATACTAACTTCACTTTCTAATTCATAATCTATATAATCTATCTGGATATATTCTGTATTTTCTATTTTTATTTTTGATATTTGTTTATTTTTTGGATTTTTTGGTAATGTACAATCTCTAGCTAAATGTTCTAATTTTTCACAATTATAACAAGTACATTCTTTTATAGATTTCTTTTTTCTATATGGTCTTTTATGTTTATAATTTTTTACATAATATCTTTTTCTTGATTTCTTATATTTATATTTTGATTTCTTGTATTTCTTATATTTCTTATGTCTTTTTCTTTTCTTATAATATCTTTCTTCACATCCAAATTGAGGTGCTATTTTATCTTTGCAACATACTAAATTTCTTTTTAATGTTTTTTACATTTTTATTTCTTCCCTATATTTTTCACATAGATTTCTATACCATTGTTGTAAAAAATTTATTCTTGCTCCTAGGGTATCTACTATTTTTGCTTCATCCGAACTTTTTATTATTTTTGAACTTAATGGTTCAAGTAATTTACTAAATTATAATCTTCTTATTTCTTTACTTTCTTCTATATTATATGTTCCTTTATAATAACATTCTTTAAATGGGCACGTATACTCATCTATATAGCACATATTACATATTGCTGATTTTAACATTAAAATCCTATTCGTATCTTTCTCTTTATTTTGCTCTTCTTCTTCTTCTTCTTCTTCTTCTTCTTCTTCTTCTTCTTCTTCTTCTGTTGTTATACTAATAAATTCTTCTCTTATAGCTATTTCATATTTTTTTAATATTTCTGTTGGTAGTATTTTAGTAGGTATTGATGTTCCTTCTGTTTTATTATCAGATCTTAGTTCTTTTTTACTTGCTTCGGCTAGGTTTAAAAACCATAATTTTATTGTTCCTATTAATGTCTTTTCTATATATTCTGGTGTATTTGTTGTATCTATTTTATTATCTAATAATTGTTTTGACATGTATCCTACCCATAGTTGTATTGTTTTATTTTTTTTATTACACAGTATAAATCTAAAAAGTTGAAATTAATTATTTATTTTGGTGTCCATTTATTATATTCATCCTTTGGATTATATATTTTAAACTCATTTTTGTAATTATAGGTTGGTTTTCTTATTTCTGATGTACTAGACATTATATTTTTATCTAGAGTATTTACTTCTGTATTTATTAGTTCTAGGTTTTCTTTATTAATTACTTCTTGTTTTTTATTAATTTATAGTTTTCTTATGTTTTTCATAATTTCTGTATATGTTTTACTATCTTCTGAATCATAATTATCTGTTTCGTCAACATCTATTTTATTTATTTCTAATTCACTAGTTTCTGGTTCTTTAATTTTTATTTCTAATTTTTCTTTAAATTGATTTATCTCGTTTAATAATTTTTGTTCTTTATCTTTTTCTTCTTTTTCTATCCGTCTCTTTTCACATAAATCTTTTAGCATTTGTAGTTCTTTTTCTAATTCAACAATCCTACTATTTTTAGTTTCTTCTATTTTTCGTATTTCTTCTGTGGTTTGTTGTTTTATTTTATCTATTTCTTTTTTTTTCTGTCAATCTTTTCATTTTTTCTTTCTATTCTTACCATGACTGTCAACTTATCTTCTAATTTTAATTCTTCTTTTTCTAACATTAAATATAAATGTTTATCTATTTTCTTATATTTCCTTCCTAAATTAGAGAATACTAATTTTATTTTTCATCCATCATGATTTTCATATGTTTTTTCATCTATTATAAATTCTTCTTTGTTCATTTTATTTAAATGTATATAGGTTATGTTGATATATATATTCTAGACTGTCTATTGTTGATTTTAAATTTGATATTTCTTCTTTTGGTGCATTTATAGAGTTTTTACTAACTCCGGTAATTATGTTATACTGTAATCTTTCTATCCTTATTTTTAATTCTTTAAGTTTTTCAGATATTATTTGTTTTAATTCTTTATATTTTTGTAATTTCTGTACGTTATTCATCTAAACAATTTTTATAATATTTTGGTGGATATCTAAATCTAATTTTATCATAATTAATAAATTAATCAAATAAATCCAAATAAAGCAGAAACAAGTAAAGCAGCTAGGCTACATCCAGCACTCTATGAGCTTACTTTCCAAGCGTTATCTTAGTCAGGAGCAGAATATGATGAACACGGGGAGGAGGAGTGTTTCAAAAGAGATAATGCAGATGCTAATAGTCCTTCCACCGAAGAGCTGGTCAAAACCTTCAGCATTGATCGTTATCCTGTGAGAATGCAGTGCGATGGTGCCGTAGATTTAATAGGTGATTTCGTGGTTAAGTCAGCCATGGGAAAATCTTTTGACGCCTTCAGAAAAATACTTCGAGAACAAAAATTGGATGCTTATTTCAGGGACAGCTGCTTTGGGAAATATCTTGATTTGCCAGAGGACAACAATGCTCGTTTCCAAATGAAAAATGGTATATGAACTTCTCAAGCATAGGTTTATGTATGAAAACAAAGATAAGATGGATGAGGTATGGATAAATTACTGTGGCATGCCTGTTTGTTTTTGTTGGAAGGAGTTTACCATAGTTACTGGACTAAAATGTTGTCCTCCTTCTCTAGTTATATCAATTCTAACCCAAAAAAGCACCCCGCACACCCAAAAAAGGGAAAGGCAAGTTGTGTGATCGTGATGACTTGGTGTCCATTATTGGTCCAAGCTTCAAAAACAAAAATTTGATAGAAGTGTTGAAAGGTAAAGGACTTTCAAAGAAGCACAAGTAGTCATTATGCTTGGTTTGGTTTGTACATAATATTCTTTAGGCGAGAGATGTTAAAAATAATATAAGCCTTGGTTTAATAAAGCTCTTCGAGGATCTTGAGACGTTTAATAACTATCCATGGGGGTATGAAAGCTTCAAAATGACTGTCAAATATTTGCTGACTCCATTAGCGCCAAAGACAGTCAACTTATATGGTTCCCCATGGGCTTTCATGGTAAATTTTTCTTTCTTCTATTATGATGTCATTCATTTTTTTCGCTCAATAATGGTTTTGATTTATTGGTGTTATTTTATAGGCTTGGGCGTTTGAAGCCATTCCTTATTTGAGACAACAAGTGAACTACTAGGAAGGAGTTTTCTGTGCAAGAATCTTGAGATGGTTGTCGGCCAAAACTCATAAAAATGCAAAATTTCTTGATCTCTTCAACCCCTCGAAGGATGCAGTAAGTATAATTATAATTAATTTTTTCTTTTAATTAATATTTTTTTGAATGATCTAATCATCATTCTAATATATGTAATGATTTAGATTAGGATGTGCATCCGTCGCTAGTTTCGATCAATCAAAAGTTGAAGATACCATTTTTTCTTACTTTACGATTTGTGCAAACTTTATCGGGTCCTAAGGTCATCGACAGAATAAAAATGGAATTGTTTGGAGCAACAACCATTACAAGAAAAACAATTTTGGAGGGTGGTCTTATTGTTATTGATGGAGCTGTTGGTGGTGGTAGTGGTGCAGCTGTTGGTGCTAATGATGCTCCTCTTACAGTATTTAAAGCAAACCATTATGAGTATGATATACTAGTTATACATATTTTGCCTCTCCCAGCAAATGTTCTGCATGCAAATGTCAAGACTGCAGGGCGAAACATGATGTAGTGATTAATGCTATTAATGCATTAACTGCTTTTGTAAAGGAATTGACATCTAAGAGGGGTCTCATTCCATCAAAGAGAATTTTATTTTCATCCGCTCCATTAGAGATTAGGGCTAAGAGGAGAAAAAGAGTGATTTCCAGGGCATTATCAGGCATCCAAAAAAGCCAAATTTCAACTCCTTTGTCTGTGTGTTGCATTGAGCAACGTACAATGTCCAAAGGAGAGCAGCACAAGCTAAAGAGGGTGAATATATTATGTCTTCCAACTGACAAAACAAATAGACACATATCTGTTTCAATAGATGACACATCTGCTGAAAATTATCAAACAGATATATACATCTGTTGCAACAGTTGACTAACCTGTTGCACCAGATACTTTAGCTGATGCAACATATGTCTCATCTATTTTAGAAAATCAAACATCTCTTCGTAAAAATTTTATTTGTACCAACAGACGACCTATCTGCTGCAACAGATGATTCATATGTTGCAACGGATGGTTCATCCGTTGGAAATTATCACACAAGGTCTTCCTCATGTAGAAATTTATTCCAACAGTTGATTCATTGTTGGAACAAAAATATAATATGTTTGGGATAATTTAAAATGGGAGAAAGACCTATTTGATTTGTTAGAAG
Organism: Capsicum baccatum var. pendulum; assembly: GCA_030864225.1. Classification (NCBI taxonomy): domain Eukaryota; kingdom Viridiplantae; phylum Streptophyta; class Magnoliopsida; order Solanales; family Solanaceae; genus Capsicum; species Capsicum baccatum. Next base: position 167,626,389 of record CM061557.1, on the reverse strand, counting down.
AAATAAGTTATCCTTTTTCATTTGGTTGTATCCCCGTGATTAGTATTGACCAATTCTGGCCATCCAGGTGGATGTAGAAGAAGCTACTGCTGAACAACATTGAGAATATCCTACTCTTTTTATGTAAATACGGAGAACAGAAAGCATAGAAACCTTATGCAAGCGACAATGAAGATCCACGACGAGCAAAGCTGAATTCCATAGCACCAGATGAAGAACAAATTGTTCATACTGAGTAGATCTTTATAGCTTGAGCCTGTCAAAGCAATCCTTGACAGTATACTTAAATTGTTATTAATGTATTTGTTGAGATCCGTACCCATAACAATTTTTTTACATTTCATTTATTCATTGACTTATTTCAGCTAATTTATGAAGACTTTGATTTATTTTATTTTGTCTATGAATTTTATTTATTCCTTAGATTTGAAATTATTAATTGAAAAGGAATACTAGATTCAAATATTGCAACAGATGACATATCTATTGGAATATTCGAACAGATTTAGACATATGTTGCAACAGTTAGGTGATTTGTTGTAATTTATCAAACAGGTCTTCCCACTATTGCAACAGATGGACTTTAGATAAAAACATCAAGATAATGCAAAAGATGACACATCTATTGGAAAAAAATAGATTTAGACATATGTTGCAATAGATGGACTTTATCTATTGCAACAACCGACACATCTATTGGAATAATCAAACAGATTTATACATATGTTGCAACAGGTAGGTTATCTGTTGGAATTTATTAAACAGGTCTTCCCACTATTGCAACAGATGGACTTTAGATAAAAACATCGAGATAATGCAACAGATGACTAACCTATTGCAACAGATAAACTATATGTCAGAACAGGTAGGATAACTATTACAATGGATGGAGAATCTGTTGCATTATAAAAATTCAAATTTTGTTGGACATAAAAAATTTCAACTACGTATAAAAAGGTTAAAGTGAATTGAAATAAAAAAGGCACAACCCATCGACGGTGTTCATTTTAAACATCTAAAATAAAATAGGCATCAAGTAGACATGTTCATTTTAAACACGTAAAATAAAATAGGCATCAAATGTGTTAGTGTCAGTCCTGGCACATTTCACTGACTTGCCTTCACTTGGCCACCAACGGTCATTTTTTCCCCCATTGTCTTATATATTCATCTTTCTCCTAAAATTTAATCCTAAATTCCCAAATCTTCTTGTTCATCGTCATCTTCTTTTATCTATCTAAATTCTTCAAATTATTACTTTCATTTTTTCCAACTGACCTTGACAATGTTGAGCGTATCTTCCACTGTTTTTTGTGATAAAGATTTTTGATATTGTAAGTGCGGTCATGAAAATCTGTTAAAGACTTCTTGAACTCAACAAAATCTGGGTCGTAGGTTTTTACTTGTATGATTTCAAAGGTAATATTTTTTTATTTAATTAATTGATTAATTATTGACTTGTAATTATTTTGTAATTTTGTTCTCTTTTTTTATAGAAATTGGGTGGTTGTGATTACTTTGATTGGTATGAAGAACGACACCCTTCACAAGAAAATCGTGTAATCTTGGGTTTGTTGAACAAAGTCAAGGCTTATGAAGAGAAACAAAATCGAGCAAGAAGATGCTACATTGTTGCCGTTATTGCTACTAGTTTGGTGTTGTTGGGCACATGGATATTGAAGCCTAATTGCTGAGATTTTCATGGTGGTGTGTGTATTTTATAGTAGTTTGTTGTCGACGAGCACATGGATATTAAAGCGTAACTGTTGAAAAATATCCAAAAGATTTAGGCATATGTTTAAAATTTAGGTCATCTGTGGAAATTATCAAATAGGTCTTCCCACTGTTGCAATAGATTAGACTTAGATTATTAGGTTATTCATAGAAATAACATCGGTGTAATCCAACAAATGACCAACCTATTGCAACAGATAAACTATCTGCCAGAACGGATTAAAGATATTTTACAACAGATTGACAATCTAATCTATTGCATTATAAAAACCTCAACTTTCATCAGAAAAAAATTATTGCCACTACATGTACATGTAATAAAGGGAAGGGTGACTTGAAATCAAAAATTTCTATTTCACAGGCTCTTCTATATACACAGGCTTCAAGCGTCCAGTTAGTAACCTATAAGCCCATACCTTTTACAGGTTTGCCACAACGTTGTCGCACATAAAATTCATTAGCTTGGCCATTTCTGTGCCGGTCAGTAAATATTCGATGTGTGCAAGAGTGTACGAGCGGCTCGCTTTAGCAGCCTCATCTTTTGGAAGGATCATTCCCCTGTTTCAACCTTCAAAATCCCATGATTTCTTCATCAACACTTCTTTTGGAAAATGATTCATCTGTTTAATCTCCCTCAACAAGATGGGCAACAATACCATCAGTGGCTCTACAAGGAGAAAAATATCGAAATCGTCGATGAGAGGTATGTTAGAGTCATAAACGTTGATCTTTCCCTCCTCGAGTAGTATCTCAATAGAACGATAATGCATGTCATTCACGCTAATGACTGCAAGAATCCTTTTTTGCCTCGATCCAGCTCTTGCCGTGTGGATTTGGTCGGTCCCCTTTAACAAATCTTAACGTTTCTTCTTCATCCAAGACAAACGTAGGAACTAGGAAATCAAGTCCCACACCAAGGGATGACGCCTCTCCATTGAGTTGATCGTACCTATCCTTGAGCTTCTTGCAGAAGTCGAGATCCATTATTCTATTAGCAACGTCATAAGCTTCCCGGTACATTAATTTCCTTTTTCTCATGAGGCAGAGAATTATGTCAACATACTGTGAGATAAGAAGTAGATTTTTAAATAGGTTAGTAATTGTAGAGATACAACGGATGGTCCATCTGTTGCATAGGGTTCTTTGAATCAATAATCCAATGCAACTTATGCAATAGATGGATAATAAGTTGTAACAGAACCACAACTAGTTGCACCAGTATACCCAGCTGTTGCAACATATGTGAAATCTGTTGCGTAGTTTCTTCTTCATGGGGTAGATTAGAAGGGCTAGGTTAGTAAAAGTAAACTTTCCTTGTCCTCGTACAGCATACATATATCAGTCATAGTCTGGAAGTCTTAGGGGGAAAAGGGAGGCCTGGGGTATTCTGGTGTGCCTAGCTTGGCATTCTTGGCCTGTCGCACATCCCTCTTCTCTTTGGAACCAAGTTCCACATATATGTCCACCTTCTTGACTGGCCCCAAAACTTTAACAACTTTTGGAAAGGGAGGAATTACTATTTCTTTTGATTTTTGAGCGGAGAGTACGTTTGTAATTGCTCTTTTCTTTATCCTAACCAACGCTGTAGGAGTGTGTGGCTCCCTTACCCTCTTGGATGGTATGCCATACCTCTTTTATATGAATTCCTTGATAGCTTTAGAGATAGCCTCTACTTTTTCAAAGAGTTTATCCTGTCTGTCCTTGCACTCATCGCATTTGCAACGAGAACATGAGGGTTAAGAGGGGTGAGAGGGACCTGTGTAAGGGCAAAAAGGGGTGTTTTCAAACATATTTATTCTTTCTTGAGCATCAACATACTCATCATCATTAGTGGTATCAGCATCAGCATGCCTGCCACCAACACCAACAACTTCACCAGAAAAAGCACCCGGATCTGCCTTAGTAAAAGGTTGGCCATGAAAAGCCTCAATATTAGGCTGACCTTGCCTAACTACTCTTCTTATGGCTGTTGGTCCAGCCAATTCCTTCTTGATTAACCCAACCGTTGGGTATGCGATAGTATCAACATGACCTGGAGTAATATAAGAAGTCATCACCGACTCCTCCTCAGTAGGCACGATCTATGGATGCACAACCTATAAAAAAAAGAAGATAGATGCATTTAAATCATATAATATAATAATTTTCATAGTTGGTCTATATTTTAAAAAAAAGACCCATCTGTTGCATAGTTTGCAGTATATGGTTAAAATCTATTTGATTCTGGTTCAAAGAAACAGAGAAACACATGGATAGTCTGATGCAAAATATCAATCATCTGTTGCAACAGCTGCACAAGATGGGTAATCTGCTATACAACAGATAATCTGTACGTCACAACAGATGAATGATATATTATCATATTAAACATCTGTTGTATAATTTGCAGTAGATGGTTAATCTTTTAGGAGTTGGGTTCAAAGAACCAAAGCCACAGATGGGTAATCTGGTGCAAAATATACCCTGTTGCAATAGATGTTCCATCTGGTGCATTAGATATAACATCTCATACACCAGATATAACATCTGTTCAATATCTTTCTTATCTTTTAGTAGAATTATTTTACTTGAAGAAGACGTACTGCATCATCTGGAGGGTTAAAGAGATCAGTCTCCTTAATATTGGTGTTGCTCTTTGCAGCCAACCACCTAAACATCTTTGGATGAGAAACCTCATCCGGGTAATCCATTAACTGCTTTCGGAAGGGAGGAATGACTTCAAATGCCCAAGCCTAAAAAGTGTAAACAGAAAGCAAGCAAAAAAAATCATAATAACTATATTCAATATAAATTAATGGATGAGTAAAATTAGTGATTAATTTTACCATGAAATCCCAAGGAAATTCGTATAATGTGGTCGTCCCTGAGGATAGCTTTGTTAGTAAATATTGGACAGTCAAGTAGAAGATGTCATATCCCCAGGGATAATTGTTGAATTTATCAAAATCCTCAGCACGTGCCAACAAATCATCTTCTATGACCTTGTTGATGTCTCTTACCAATATAATCGAATGGGAAAACTAAACTAAGCACAATTTCTCCCTGTACTACTCTGGTATGGTTTCATCCTCGAGATCTGTCAACAAATTTGATGCTTTGTAGCCACGTCGAGTAATGTCAAACAACTCATCTATTTTTCCCTTGCATTTTCTCGGCTTGGATCTTTTGTGGGGTGGCGGTCCTTCTAGATGATGGAATCTCAAGCCCGTCACTATGGAAAACTCTTACAAGCCAAACCAAACAGGTATGCCACAGTAGTTGATCCACATTTCATCCATATTCTTTTTGCCCCCTCCTCTGGATCTTTATCATCCCCCATGTACTTGATCATGTGCTTGAGAAAACCATATACTATCGTCATAGGGAAATAGATACGAGCAGAGAGGTCCTCAGGAAGCTCAAGAAATCATCCAAAGTAGTTCTTCTTAAAAAGTCCGCCTATGTTTTCGTTCTTCATAATTTTCATAAATCGTTCAAAAGTTTTCCCCATCTGACATTTAAGTACAATTTGACCAGTTAATTGTTTTCCTTCTGGGTCATTTATTGGCATCGCAACTTCAAACCTGTCAATACTAAAAGTCTTGACAGGATCATGCTGGGATGGCGATATAAACTCATGCCCCATTGGTGATCCATTATCATCACGTTGATGACCATCTTCTTTCTCTTTTTGACTTTCCAACTCCTCCTCTTTCTTACTTTCATTTTCTTTATCACCATCTATGGACCCTTGTCCACCTCCCTCAATGTTGTTTTCATATCTCTCCTCAGCTTTACTTTTCCCTAACTGAGATTGTTTAGGAAGCTCCTCCGAATCCCTCTATACTATAGTCTTTTTTTTTGAGTGGTCAGACGTTGATCCACTTTCACTTTCTTTTCTTTTGGGAGACATATTTTACCTACAGACAAAGAAAAATAAAAATTACATTGCAGTTGATGTATGCATAGATTTTAAAAAATACATTACAAACAACACGAATACCGATGCACCAACAGCCACCACTACAAACATCACCAACCAATGCCAACAAATAAATAAACACCACGAATACCGATACCACCACAAACACTACCAACCAATGCCACCACTGGTGCCACCTTAATGACCGCAAAAACCACCACCACCACCACCACCACCACCACCATCCAAATATACCACGACAGTCAGCGAAATACTGCAATGGAAACTAGGGATTTCTCGAGTTTTACCTATGATTTTACCATCTAAACTCAAAATTGTAAAGCCATTCTCAAAGATAATACAACTAAAAGTTTTATTTTTCATCATTAACTTAAAAGCCCTTATTTTTTAAAAAATAAACAAACAAATATAGAGCTCTTCTCGAACTCTGTTACCTATGAAGACAAAGAAAATGACTGATACAAGAAAGAATGATGTCAAAAATAATACCTACGTGGTCGGAAATGAGAAGCAAAACGATCTGTTGTGGAGGGTTGAACAAATTTGTTGAGTAGTTATTGTCTGTACTGTATTGTTGAGTGAGAATTATAGAGAAAGAGCCAGACCTCAAGATTTGAAATGATGAAATATTTTGTATAGGTTGATTTGTATTTTAAAAAAGAATGACAAGTAGTTTTGAAAATGTTAATTTGGTCTGAAATGATCTTAATTATTTTTAAAATCATAAAATATATGCGTAATTTTTAAAAACATATAAAAACAATTGAAGTTGTAGTTGACCAAGTACTCTAGGAGGTGACCCTGTGAAAACTCACCCCTGGTCCTAGATTAATCAATTTAGGAGTCAAACATCTGAACTCAATTGAAATTATAAAAAATAAATATTCCACATGTTGCATCAGATTTCTCATCCATTGTAAATTATCAATCAGATTAGGTAACAATAGATTATGAATTTGATATAAATTATCAAACAGATTAAGTCATCTGTTACGATAGATTACCCATCTTTTGTAAATTATCAAATGGATTGTCAGATGTCGCAACAGATTATCCATATGTTGTAAATTATCAAATAGGCACTGCCATCTGTTGTGGCTGACCCTATGAGAACTCACCCCTAGTCCTAGATTAATCGATAGTTTACCCTATGAGAACTCACCCCTAGTCCTAGATTAATCGATAGTTTACCCTATGAGAACTCACCCCTAGTCCCAGATTATTCAATCAAGGTATTAGTACCCTAGTCCTAGATTAATAAATTATGGTATTAGTCTAACATATGAGGTCGTAAGAATCGGTTTGGCTCAGAGTGATCGATCGCCGACTCTAGTCGGGAGAAACGCAGTACCATTTTATCATGCAATTGACAAAAGACTCAATTGAAGTTGTAGTTGATCCTATGAGAACTCACATTCAATTAAGGTATTAGTCTAAAATATGAACTTAATTTAATTATGTATAAACAAATGTTCAACCTATTGCAACAGATGTCTTTTTTATTGGATCAAATAGATTATGTAATCTGTTGCAATATATTACACATCTGTTGTAAACTATCATACAGATTAAGCCATTTGTTGTGTTAGATCATTAATATGTTGTAAACTATCAAACAGATTAAGTCATCTATTATAACAGATTATCTATCTGTTGTATATTATCAAATGGATTGAGTTATACGTTGCAATAGATTACCCATCTATTGTAAATTATCAAATAGGCATTGTGATCTATTGTAGTTGACATTATGAGAACTTACCCATAGTCCTGGATCAATCAATTAAGGTATTAGTCTAACATATGAGGTAGTAAGAATAGGTTCCGCTCAGAGTGATCGATCACCGAATCTGGTTGGGAGGAATGCAGTACTGTCTCATCATGTAATTGACAAAAGACTCAATTGAAGTTGTAGTTGACCCTATATTCAATTAGGGTATTAGTACCCTAGTCCTAGATTAATCAATTAAGGTATTAGTCTATTATATGAGGTAGTAAGAATTGGTTTGACTTAGAGTTATCGATCGACGACTCTAGTCGGGAGGAACGCAGTACCGTCTCATCATGCAATTGCCAAAAGACTCAATTGAAGTTGTAGTTAACCTTATGAGAACTCACCCTTAGTCCCAGATTATTCAATCAAGGTATTAGTATCTTAGTCTTAGATTAATAAATTAAGGTATTAGTCTAACATATGAGGTAGTAAGAATTATCTCGGCTTAGAGTGATCGATCAATGACTCTAGTCAGAGAAACGCAGTACCTGATGATAGGCGAATTTACACGCCTAAAGTGCTATATTTTACCCATATTTTAGCTAAGTTTTGAGGACAAATTATATAATTCATGCACTTTTAGTCCTTTTTCCTACAAGTGAGCTAACGAACATGATTAGCAAGTTTTCAGGTATAAATGATGCAGAATTCAGCATTTTATGGATAACTTGACGCCAAAGAAAGCTTCACGAAGGAAGGAAGGGGAATCTTGGATGCCAAGGACCAAAAGTGGCGCATGGAAAATCTGTCTCGGGTAAAAACAACAATTCTGAAGACTTTGGGGACTAGCTGTAACTTATTAGGATTAGGATAATAATGCAGTAATTTATTAGGATTAGGATAATGATGCAGTAACCCAGTAGGAATGGGTTAAGTAATACAGTAGCTTAGTAGGAATAGGATATGGGTGTTATAAATACCCTATTTTGCTAGAGATTTTTAATCATTCACTACTACTTTTAATCCTTCCATTAATCCTAATTTTTATTCTTCTATTCATCTATTCAATTCTTAATTTCCACAACAAGAGAAACGTTACTACTGCAAGGGAAGTTAACGCCTAACGCCTACCACACTATTACTACATAAAATCTTTTTAGTGGTATAATAACAATGTCTATTGTGATTTCCTTTGCACTCATGGGTAACTAAACTTCTTTGTTGGGGTTATGGAAGCCGTATGAGATACTATCTATTGCTATGAGTTTGTGAGTTCGTGACACGTATGCTGCTTATATCATTATTCTCTTCATCTTAATGCAAATTCTTGTGGCTGCAGACGCATAGAATATGCCAGTATAGCATTAACTTGTTCGAAAGAAAAGTTATATGTCTGGAAAAGAGATAATGTCAAGGTAATAGGGTCCCATCCCCTATTAAAAAGTTAGTGCCATAACTGGATTAACCTCTTGGAGAATTTGTACCGTTAAATACGCTTTAAGCTCGAAAGAGTTAAAGTGAAATAGTCCTTGTTGAGGTCGAAAGATGTTTGAATTTACCATCAAATACAATTCTCTATAAGCACATGCATGTCTGAATTCCGCACAACTAATAGCCAATAGAGACGTACAACTCATAAGGTGGACATAACCCCAACTTCTCAATTCTCATTGTTTTATATCTTACTAAACATTCTTTCTTTTTACTTTGATAATTTCCATTTTTACTCTATTATTTTGGTTACACGTTACAATCCCCCCTTTCTACGAGACTTCCACCAAAAGTCTAATAATCATTACTTACTTGTTGACCGGCTATTCCCTGTGGGATCGATACCCAACCCAATTGGGTTTTATATTTGATTACGACCGCTTTACACTCCAACGAGAGCTGTAGATTAAGCGTTATCAAAAATTAACACCCCACACTTAAAGCTTTGTTCATCCTCGAACAAACTATTATGTCCATCTAAACATCAACTTAGGGTTTTACAGCAACCACACAAAATATTCATCAAGACAGACATAGCAATCATTAACAAAGAGTAGTTTTTTGATCATTAGTAGAAACAATTCAACCTCCAACATAGACTTGTGATGGTAGTTAATTCGTATCCAAAAGTTAAGGCACAAAGAATTATACACAACTACCCAAAACTCATCAACCATGTGTGTCTCACAATATATTACCCATAATCACTCACAAGTATAGTATATATTTCTAACATGGGTATAGGATTATCCTTGCTCTCACTCTCATAAAGAATTCATATGCTGCAACTGATGACCATAGGCTTGCCCTTAGTGTAATGCTCCACTAAATATCAGAATGCTAAGCTTAGGATCAAATAGGTCTTCTACAGGTTGTAATGTAGGCTAAGGGACGGGTAGGACTATTTTGGCTAGAAATAGTGACTATGTTCCTAAGCGCTTTAATACATCACATTATGCCATTAATACTTTCTTTTCAAACAACCTTTCTTCTTTCCTTTATTCTACCACCCTTTTTCTCCTCTTTTGTTTTTCAATTTTAAACATAACTAACTTTTTAGTTTTCCTTTCCTTTTTCTTTTCATAACACACCTCTTATGATAGCAATTCTATTTCATAACAAATTCAAGCACCAATACATTCTAAGGCCTCATACTCATCCAATTTCCTTTTATATTGTCACGTGACTCTTTCAAATTAAAGCACTTAGGAATTTGGATCAAATTATGGTCTTGAAAAAAATAGATTAGGCTTACATATGAGGCTGTCAAAGAAAATAGGCTTAAAGGCTCAAAAGGGGTTAACTAGGATAATGTCCACGGGTAGGTAAAAAGAAGGTACACAAGTATAGTTTGCCAAAGAAATGCCTAAATCATCTCCTAAACTTGCACTCTTTATTTTCGCTTTACATACATACCAGGCAAGTTCTAGCATCAGCCACAAACATAGAATATACTATATCCTCACACACACAAGGCACATGGTCGACTTTATTGGGAGTAGTATAGACTTTTGACCCAACAGATGAAGGAATTAAACCACACAATATCACATAGTGAGTCACAATTAGAGCCTAAACGTCTCAATAGTCATGATTTTAGCACAAACTCTTGTCCTAATCTCATGCTACCTATTAGAATGATTTCATGCGACGTTAAGTAAAAAAAAAAATTTTTAACTACGAAAAACAAAAGAAAAACTAGGCTAAGGAAACAAACTAGCTAAGCAAACAAACAAACATAAATGCAAATACGGATAAAGGAGTATAGTATACAAATACCACCACCCCACACTTAGACGGGACACACTTCCCTTAGTGGAAAATAAATACGAAGAACCTGGTCAGTCGGACTCCTCCTCTATGTCGGGGGTCATACCCCCTTCGTTGGAATCATCATAGGAGTCGTCGTCATTAGAATTCTCCTCCACATCGGAGTCTGGCATTCGTCGATCATCATCGGTTGGCACATAGACATCAAGAGGTTCCTCAAAATATGTACCTACTCCACACATCTCCCTTGCATGCACATTCATTGGATAGTCATGATCCAGCTGTTGGAGCTCTGCAGCAGTTGGAACACGACCTCCGCTCATCATTGTAAACCGATTCATGCCATAAAGATGGCGAAAGAAACTCTCATCCCCAGCATGTCTCTCAGCAATAGTAAGGTTGACGCCATGTTTTGATTCAGTATCTTTGACCTTTGTGAGGTCAACCTTCTTTGGATTGTGTGGGAGTTTATGATCAGCCGGCTCCTCTTCGATGTCCTCCTTCCTCAAGATTACAGTCAATAGATTACCGAAGCTGAAATGGGACCGCTTGTGTAGCCTAGCCTTCCGCATTGTAGATCGAATGATTGCCCCAATGTTGATAGGGACATTCTTCATCAATGCATATACCAGGCACACTCTATCTCTTGTTATTTTTGTGTATTGCATCCCTGGAATGAGGCAAGAGTTGACTATGCGCAATAATATCTTTGCTTCCCTATTCAAAGGAGCATATGGAAAGGTGTTGTGCCGAACGGTGTCCTTGTGTCTACTCTATCGTGCCATGGACCTTGTTCCACAGAGTGTGTGTCGAATGGATCTATATGGAGGTCTACTGTACAGCTCTTTGAATGGTGATGGATCAACAACAGGCAAGCCAAGAAAGGAGTTGAAGAAATCCACATTGAGTTCTAAAACTTGGCCCCGAATCGTGACCTTGCTTCCTGTGGTTTTCGGTGACCAGTTGGCATAGAATTCTCTTGTTAAATCGAGATTGCATTCTCCCATGTCTCGGAAGATGAAATCAAGATGTAACGCCATGATCTTGGCCAACATGCGCGGTTCTTTCTTTGCTAGGCTTTCCTTGTTTATCAAGTCCACATGAACATATTTCTTCTCTTTGTTGTTCCTATACCATTCCTTTGCTTCCTCCTCTAAAAACCATTTAATTCCAAACATGTGGCATGGTACTTGAATCGAGGAGGACTCTCCTTGCACTTTGCATCCTCTTTTCTTGCCTTTTTGGGAAGTGGTTGCCTTATCTTTGCCTTGTCTTGCTTTGGGTGCCATTGTACCTGAAACTAAAACAATGTTCATGTTAGCGTCATCTCGATGGATACAATCTATAAACAAGCAGTAGTGGCACCACCCCACACTTAGTTTGTTGGTACAGACTAGTGAAGTGAAAGTGGTCGATTACTCAGACTTCATCGGCATACGTTTTAGGTGCTATATTCCAACAATAAAATTAGTGCAGTCATATTTCTTGTATTCTTAGCAATACTTTCATGTTTGATATATCAAAACTACTACATAGGGATTGAATCAAGGTATAGCATCTAGAATTAATCACAACCTCCTATGTTGGTAGCCAACCATAATTCTCATCTTGATGAACAAGTTATTCCAACATGTAAGCTTTCTATTGAAAAGATTATGCAATTTTTGTGACCATGTCAATTTTGCAAAAGTATGACAGTGCATCAAAATCAAATTCAAGTTGGAAACATGTTAAGATCATTCTTACGTATTCTTTCACTCACTTAGTTGTATCACAACAATTCAATCACATTCAAATAATCAATACTACTTCAAGATTTAACAATTCATAATAGGCGTAGTAGTGTAGTACTCACGGAATATAAATAAAGAACAAAGTAGTACTTACTTGATTGATGCCTTTGGATGATGTTCTTGTGAAGAAAAAGAGCAAAAGGAAATTTTTTGAGAGGATTTGGAGACTATAGGCGACGCTTATGCTAGGTTTCCAATGTGTTTTTGGTTCAAGATTAAGTCTCTTATTTATAGGAGAGGCTTGGGTCGGGTTTTGACCCATTTAAAATCGGATTTGGAGACAAGAAGTGACCATAGGCGGCGCCTAAAGCATTGCCTATGCTTGGCATAGGCGGCGCCTTTAGCTAAGCATTGTTGAGCATAGGTGGCGCCTATGCCATGGCATTGTTAGGCATAGGCGGCGCCTTTTGCATGGCATATGAGATTCAGAGACAAAAGGCATTGGCATAGGCGGTGCCTATGCTATGGCATACTTGGGCATGGGCGACGCCTATGCTATGGCACACTAGATTCCGAGAGCTTAGGCCATAGTATAGGCCTTGCCTTGTTCGTGGCCTAGTTTTACATAGGCCCAGCCTTGTTCGTTGCCTATATTTTCATAAACAATGCCCAATCCATAGCCTTTTGCTTCTTCATTCCTAACTTACCACCTTTAACATGCAATACGTCCAAATCAAAATTTGAAACCGACCTCCTCGTTTTACACCTCTTTGCACCTATATTTACTTAAAAACAACAAAGACGATTAGAATGATGGGTTGCCTCCCATCAAGCGCCTTAGTTTTGGTCGTGTCACGACTCTTTTTTTTGGATTTTTATTTATCAAAAGCAAACAATTAGTAGAACGAAAGAAACAAAAATGAAAAACGATGGGTTGCCTCCCTCCAAGCACTCGATTTATTGTCGCGGCACGACATAGCTATCTCGATTACTTAGACTTCATCGAGATAGATGGTGGTTCATTTTCTGAATGGATTCAGACGACAATGAGGCTTACTTGTAGGCATGCAATCTTCTTCGAGATGACCCTTGTGCATGCCTATCCCGGGAGGGATACCAATTATATCATCAATAGTCCAACCCATGGCTCTCTTGTATCTCTTCAGAGCAGAGATGAGAGCCTCTACGTGCTATTCACTTAAATCATCCGCCATACTTATCGGAAGTATATTTCCTCTTTCCAAAAACACATACCTTAGATAATCGGGAAGCTCTTTCGATTCTAGCATTGGTGGCTTTTCAATGGAAGTCTTCACTGTTGGTGACGGTTGATTCTTAAGATCAAGGTTCGGCTGTTTAGGAGTATGAGAATAGGACCCTATTTCTGTTGGAGCACATGTAGTTTCTTCATAATCTTTATCATCCTTATGCTCAACATTCAGTGGCGTAGCAGATAATGGCTCAACAGTAAGCTGTTTCGCTACAGATAATGCTTTCTTATCCTCAGAATGAACATCAGCTACAGAGAACACATTCATATCGATGGGATGCTTCATTGCTTTGTATATATCAAAGCGGACCACTTCGTTATTCAACCTAAATAAAAGCTCATTAGCTCTCATGTCAATAAGCATACTTCCTGTTGCAAGGAAAGGACGTCCCAAGATTATGGGAACTTCAGAGTCCACCTCACAATCCAGAAAGTTGGCTCAATTGCTGTTCTATTTGCTTTATTGAAGTGGAAAGTGAGTCAACCAATTGCTTTATTGAGGACAAATCATTTATTACCTCCGTTACTCCCGCGCTTGTTGCTTCCACTCCTTTCAGCAGTTTAGCCATCATATCTTCCATGCTTCCGGAACCAGATGTGGTGGTGTCACGTCTTCCTGGTGGAACATATAAACCACTCTTTTCATTCTTGTTCTTCCAACTACCTTGGTCCTTGTTTCCAGATTTATCATAGTAGTTCCGACCTTGGTTTCCTTGGGTATTACCTCGAGAACCCCCTTGATTGTTCAAGTAGTTGGCCTCTTCTGTCGAATCAGATTCGTCTTTTCCTTTTGACGCAATAGCTTTGACTTTTTCGGTCTTCCCTAATAATAGATGCTTTGTAAGAAGATCCACTTGTGTTTTCATGTGCGCCATATCTTGATCACGTTCTTCTTCTCTTCTCCTTTGTTCAGCAGTCATGCCAGTAGATATAGTAGGGCTTGCTACCTCAGAATCCCTGGTATGCCAAGCTCTACTTTGCTTCGTCATCCGATCTAGCATATTGCTTGCCTGACCAAAGGTGAGGTCCATAAATGATCCTCCAGCCACATTATCTACCACTGGTTTAGTTATTAAATTCAAGGCTCTGTATAGTATCTCCATTAGGTGAACATTAGTCATGTGATGGTTTGGGCACCTCATTAGCTTCATCTTGAACCTCTCCCATGTTTCATGAAGGGCTTCAGTTGGAAGCTGACGAAAGTTGCTGATTTCATCTCTTAATTGTGCTCTTTTAGATGGAGGAAAGAATCTTTCTAGGAAAGCGTCTCTCAATTACCTCCAATTTGTAATAGAATTAGGAGTCAGCCCATTCAACCATAGAGTTGCCTCCCCAGACAGAGACAATGGAAATAGGCGCAATCGAATTGCATTCTGACCAATGCCAGGATTATCAAACGACTTGTATGTAGAAATAAAGTTGATGAGATGCATCTTCGGATCATCGCCTGCTGGTCCACCAAATAATCCCTTGAGTTGCAATAACTGAAGCATGGTGCTTGTGATGTTGAACTTGGCTCCGGGTGCCAATGGTGGAGGAATAATGGCTCTTGTGGCTCCGGCTCCATCAAGATCATCATCATCATTGTCGAATGCTGGTTGCATGGGTCGGCGTTCATGCCTAAAGCTAGCTTGACGATCTCTTTTGTTGGCAGGTGTTGCGATCTCAGCAGCATGCCTAGGGTTTAGTAACTCATCATCACCTAGGTCCTCATCATCGGGTTTTATTGCTCGCCCAAGGTTGTCAATATTTTGTTGATGCACTTGAGCGGCGGCAAGAGAAGCTAGTCTCGCCTGTTCCTGTTGAGCAGCCATCCTTTTAATTTCGCGTTGTGCCTCCATTCTGCCAATACATTGTGGTTCAGGATTGATAGGTAATAACTGTTGACCAGAACTTCGAGTATGGGGCATGCACTGAATAAAAACCTACAGAGAACAAAAACAAAAACTAAAAGTAAAAGTACGAGAATCTTTGACCAAAGGGTCTAGTAATTATCACAAACTCAATTAACACTCGTATTCCCCGACAACGGCGCCAATTTTTGATAACACTCAATATACAACTCTCATAGGAGTGTAAAGCGGTCGTAGTCAAATATAGAACCCAACTGGGTTGGGTATCGATCCCACAGGGAATAGCCGGTCAACAAGTAGGTAATGATTATTAGACTTTTGGTGGAAGTCTCGTAGAAAGGGGGGATTGTAACGTGTAACCAAAATAATAGAGTAAAAATGGAAATTAGCAAAGTAAAAAGAAAGAATGTTTAGTAAGATGTAAAACAATGAGAATTGAGAAGTTGGGGTTATGTCCACCTTATGAGTTGTACGTATCTATTGGCTATGAGTTGTGCGGAATTCAGACATGCATGTGCTTATAGAGAATTGTATTCGATGGTAAATCCAAGCATCTTTCGACCTCAACAAGGACTATTTCACTTTAACTCTTTCGAGCTTAAAGTGTATCTAATGGTACAAATTCTCCAAGAGGTTAATCCAGTTACGACACTAACTTTTTAATAGGGGATGGGACCCTATTACCTTGATATTATCTCTTTTCCAGACATATAACTTTTTTTTCAAACAAGTTAATGCTATACTGGCATATTCTATGCGTCTGCAGCCACATGAATTTGCATTAAGATGAAGAGAATAATGATATAAGCAGCATACATGTCATGAACTCACAAACTCATAGCAATAGATAGTATCTCATACGGCTTCCATAACCCCAACAGAGAAGTTTAGTTACCCATGAGTTCGAAGGAAATCACAATAGACATTGTTATTATACCACAATAAAGATTTCGAGTAGTAATAGTGTGGTAGGCGTTAGGCGTGACCTTCCCTTGCAGTAGTAATGTTTCTCTTGTTGTGGAAATTAAGAATTGAATAGATGAATAGAAGAATAAAAAGTAGGATTAATGGAAGGATTAAAACTAGTAGTGAATGATTAAAAATCTTTAGCAAAATAGGGTATTTATAACACCCATATCCTATTCCTACTAAGCTACTGTATTACTTAACCCATTTATACTGGGTTACTGCATCATTATCCTAATCCTAATAAATTACTGCATTATTATCCTAATCCTAATAAGTTACTGCTAGTCCCTAAAGTCTTCAGAATTACTGTTTTTGCCCGAGACAGATTTTCGATGCGCCACTTTTGGTCCTTGGCATCCAAGATTCCCCTTCTTTTAGGCGTGTAAATTCACCTAGCATCAGTACCATCTCATCATGAAATTGTCAGAAGACTCAATTAAAGTTGTATTTGACCCTATGAGAACTCACATTCAATTAAGGTTTTAGTCTAACATATGAACTCAATTGAAATTATATATAAACAAATATTCAAAATGTTGCAACATATGTCTTTTCTATTGGATCAAATCAAATAGATTAGGTAATATGTTGCAATATATTATGCATCTGTTGTAAACTATCAAGCAGATTATGTCATTTGTTGTGACAGATCACGAATCTGTTGTAAACTATCAAACAGATTAAGTCATCTGTTGCACTTAAATATTTTTTTATTCTTTTTTAATAAAGCAATTTAGGTATTTCCTGTACGAGATAAAATAGTTAAAATACTAAGGCGGTAAAAAATATTACTTGGTACAACTTTGATAACTCAAAAATATCCTGAGTGAGTAGTCTTATTTGGTATTTTTAATGTCACCGTCTACTCGTGCCCCTCAAAATTTATTAATGAATATTTAAACCCCCCTATATCTAGAACTCTCTCTCCTTCAGCCATAAAGTAGTCTAGACTAGACTCAACTCATAACTCTTCTTTATTCTTTATTCTCAATTAATTATCTTTGTTGTTTCCTTTTTTCCTCTTTTTTCTCTCTTCTTTTGGATGAGGATCCTTTGTGATCTCAAACAATCAATATCTTTTCTCAACTGAACTAGATGTTCTGATCTGTTTGCTTTTTTGACATTGCAGGTATGGTTTAAAGTTGCTCTTTTCATCTCATCTTCTTCTTTGTATGTCATTTAAATTAGTTATTTACATCTTTTTTTATCAATGATTTATCCATTACCAGTTTGCTATTTATTGAGAAAATCGAAGGAAAGGTGATTTTTAAGTCTTGAATGAACGAACCATTATTTTTATTAAAATATGCAAAAAAGTCATCTATTGGGAGAACTTAAAAAGCCTTGTTATCAGTATAGTTTTTTTATGTCTTTTGTTTGGTACTTTGGTGTTGTTGTTGTTGGGGGTGGTAGTTGTGTTGGAACATGTGATGTTTGTGTTGTGGATGGTGTTGGAACATATGGTGTTGTTTTGTTTGTTTCTTTGTTGTTGATTTTATTGTTGGTGGTGTTGCAATAGTTTCCTCAACTGTTGCAACTAATGAATCGGTTGTTGGAATAGACGGAGCAACTTGTTGAAGAAATCAAACCAGTAGCAAGGCTGGTTTGATTTATTCCAACAGATGGCCCATCTGTTGCAACATGCCATCCATCCTTTGCAAACGATGCCTTTCGGTTAAACGAATGGGTAATCTTTTGCATCATGTTTGTCATCTGTTGATTCACTCAATTTTGTGTTACCCTTTTGTAATGTTCTTTTTGTTCTTCTCTTGTTTGACATCAAGTGTATTTCTCTTGTTTGCAGATAAAAAGAAGTGAAATTAGATCCACTTTTTCCCAGCCAGAATTAAAGGCTAGAGTAAAGATGGGTTCAGAGGAATAAGCTTCTTGCAGATGGAACCACTTTATATGTGGGAGGTATGTATTACTAATCAACCTATCATGAAAACACACATCCAGTATAATGATTTTGTGAATGTTTGTTCTTTACCTATTAGGCATTAATTCTTCAAACAAGATATGGAATTTTACAGTTAAGATTGTTAGGTTCGAACTGGTAAGGCTGAGGGACCAAGACGGTGGTGTCGATATCCCGTTAAAATTTAATGATGGTTTATGCTCATGTTTTTGTGTCAAGTTTGAGGAAGGGTTCAAGTTTTTGGCGGCAGTGTAAATATTTAATAGTGATTGGACTGGTTTTAATGGCTCAATGGACATGTTGAAAGGCCTTCGAAGCCTCGCACTGCAACAAACAACTATGGATCAAATAGAAATTTCCCTGGTCTAAATTTATATGGATGGGTTATTAGAGAAGACTATTATACAGTAGAAGGTGTTTAGGAGAAAACCTGTGTAGGAAGAGGGAGGTTGAGAAGGTTATATATCATCTTAGTACTTATTTAAGTGGATACACAGGGTCGAAAGGAAAGTGTAGCAAAATTAGCTTATGAAATTGACATGAAAAATGAAAAAATTGGATGAGATGCGAATGTGAAAGTGTATCCAAAAATGAAAATCCATCAATCGTTGAAGAAAAAGAAGAATGGTCAAGAGGAATTGACCCTGTGTATCCTCTTAAACAAGTACTAAGATGATATATGGCCTTCTCAACCTCTCTCTTCCCGCACAGGTTTTCTCCCAAACACCTTCTGCTGTATAATAGTCTCCTCCACCAATCCATCCATATAAATTTGGACCAGGGGAATTTCTATTGGTTCTATCGTTGTTTGCTGCATTGCGAGGCTTCAGAGACCTTTCAAGAAGTCCATTGTGCCATTAAAACCGGTCCAATCACTATTGGATATTTACACAGCCACCAAAAATTTGAACCCTTCCCCAAACTTGACACAAAATCATGTGCATGAGTTGTGTCATTAAATTGTAACGGGGTATCAACACCACCATCTTGTAACCCTTTGATCTTATCAGTTCGCACCTATCAAACTAAACTTTACAATTCAGGATCTTATTTGAAGGGTCAGTGCCTAATCATCGGTAAAAAACTACATTCACAAAATCATTGCACTTTATGTGTCTTCATGGTAGTCTGATGAATAATATACATAACTCACATGCATAAAAATGGGATCCATTGCACGCATTTTATTCTTCCTACCCCATCAGGACATGTCAATGTTATTTATTTATCTGCACGAATGTGATGACTATTGAAATAGAGGTGTGAAGAGTCGTGACTTTTTATCTTAATACATTCAAAATAGCTGATGAATCAAAATCTCCATCTATTACAACTGGAGAATTAGCTGTTGGAATAAATCAAAATATCTCCTTTAAACATATGGTCCATCTATCGTAATAGATAATCTATATGTTGCAACAGATGGTAAATCTATTGTGATAGACCTGACTTTTTTTTTAATTAATCTGAACACATGTGATTATTTCTTTCTAAATATGTTTGTTTCAATTTAGTTTTCCTATTTATAATATCAAGAGAATTTTATTATATTCTATCAAGATTACCCCTATTATTAAATGACTGCATAAAGTATATTATTCACATTTATACTTTCTAATCATAATTAATAAGACCAATTTGGTAAAACAATCACCTAATTTATATTTTTATTAATTGGTGTGCCAAGCCCAAGGGGCTCAACTAATACGTAACGGAGGGACTATTAAAAAGAGGTAAAGACTTTTTATCTCACATATTCAAAATAGCTAATGAATCGAATACTCCATCTGTTGAAACTGAAACTAACGAATCAACTGTCAGAAGATATCAAAACATCTCCTCCAACTTATACATACTGTCCATCTATTGCAACAGATAATACATAAGTTGCATCAGATGTCTTATTTGTTGCATATACAAACAATCTATTGCAATAGATGGTAAATATATTTTGATAGCCATTTGTTTCACATTTAGTCCATTCATCTATTGCAATAGATGCTAAATCTGTTAAAAATGCTGGACGATTTGTTACAACAGCTCAAAATTAACGGCTTTTATCGAGTCTCAAACCACATTTTAAATATGATATTCTGGATTATTCTAGAAGCGATTATAAATGATAAGAAGTATGATTATATCTGAATCTGATGACAAGAATATTTAATGGAAATCTTATACTGTGATCAAGCCTGTCTGGCGGCATATTTCTGAATATGCTATCAATCAACTGTATATGTGAGCAAGCCTATCTGTCGGGATAGTCCATGAATTAATGGAACTATCTGAGTTCCTCATAAAGATAGATGATTGTATCTGACAGTCCTGATTTCTGAAGATTGATTCTGAAACTGATACTAAATTTGAAACTAAAACTGTGGGAAAAAGTCACTTAACCGACATGCCCCAACCTTTACCACCGATTGGGAGGGTCCCAATATCGTGCCACAGGTAAAGACATTATCTTTATGTGTATTATCTTTATATGACCCTCATCTATCAGGTGCTCAAATGAGAATGGTGAAGCCCTCATCTAGCAGGTCAGGCCACCTCATCTACCCTCATCTAATAGGTATGGTGTCTCTCATCTACCCTCAACTAGTAGGTATGATGTCTCAACCTACGTTGTCTACATAGTTCTGGAGCACAAAGATTGTATCTAAGAATCACACCCTCTATTAGTAGGTGAGTTCCAATCCTTGAGCTCCCTCAGTGCTAGTTTCTACTCCCAACTGAAAGACTCTGACTGAATTCTTAACTGAGCACAACTGAACTGAATCTGATACTGATCATGCTTCTGAAAAGATCTAACTGAGTTACGCTGAGATTACTGAGTTTTGTATCTGACAAAAAAGACATCGAATCATAGTATCTGACTGACGATACAGAGCATGAATAGATTACTCAAATCACTTCTGAGATTAGAATTGAATCACTTGAATACTATTAGATCTAAGAATATTACAGGACTAAGACTAGATTACTAACGATATAGAGATTACAGAGATTTTTGAGATTACTGAGCTTTCTTAAGTTCCTCACTTTCCTGAGGATATAGAGTTCTATAGTTCACTAATTTCTGAGAATTATGGCTCAACTGGAATTATCGAGAAACTGACAAGGGCTCTAGACAATAGCTTTATTTTCGGATATAAATAACCCTAGGACTCAATAGCATAAAAGTAAGCATCATCATTCATTCATCATCACAAGCATTCATGCATCATCACAATCATTCAAGCATCTTCACAAGTAATTCAGGAATCATGCCATATGTTCATTTCCACAGTCATTAAACATCACCTTAAGCATTTAAGGATCTCAAATGTCTATTCATTATCACAGTCGCCAAGGAGTCACTTTAAGCATCTCAGAATCATAATCATATAATAACGTAAGGAAAACATGCTACTAGATTGTACTCTCTTCAACAAGGTTTTACCTCAACTATTTCATACCTATATCGATCTTGACATGTGTTTGGATATCCCATGGCTTGGGGAGACTTCATACTATCACGTCATAACTTACTTGCTAACCACTTGTCATGTATTAAAAGCTTAACATATATCAAGAGCACATAATTGGGAGAATTTACAACCATCATATCTCCACTTGTTCACTAGGGTCTTTCAACAACCACTAGACATGACCGATTTTACACCTACTTGGGAATTTTATGCTATCTTGGCATATTTCACTCACTAAGTCATTTTATCAAACACTAGGCATGCATGTACTAGCTCACAATTTGGGGATTCCTATTCAATATACTATAGTGGCCCATATTCTTCTCCTAAGCTCTCTATCAAACCTATGGGGAACGTTCTTCACTTATTCAACCATTTCTAAACCCAAAAGTCATGAAAACATCACATGGAAAACAACTTCAAGAGGGTCCATCATAAACATCACATGAATTCCACATACTAGGGTCAAAGCTCATAAATTTTGTAGGCAAACATAAATCAAAACTCAACAACACATTAAACATTCATTTCAATTCATACAAATCATTAACAACTCATAAACATAAAAATCTTTTAGTTTTAAAAAGGGTTCTTGAGCTTCTTGGATGAAAGGGACCCAAGAATCAACATTTACATACCTTAACCTTTGAAATTGGATGAACTTTAGTGCTTGAAACTTTATCCACACTTACAATAAATAAAATCTTCAAGCCCACACTATGAGGAACTTGATTCTTGAAGAAACCTTGAAGAATTTATGGATGAATTTTTGAAGATTAGGGCTCTTGAATGAAAGCCTAATTAGATATTCTTGAGAGAATTGGAAGAGAAAAATAATGAAATTAGGGTTTTGGAGGTGGGTTCTCATATTTATAGAGGCTCACAAAAGGTGGGAAATGACCAAAATACCCTTGCAAAAATGTCTCTAAATTGCTAAAAAAATGGCGGATGACATTTGTGACATGCAGTCAAACCTGCGACAGGCCATCAGAAAATGTCGTCACAAAAGGGTGGATTTTGTTAGTTTCTGCCTAAGGCTGACGATGTCGCCAGAAATGTGCCAGGCCGTCAGAAATTTCGTCAAAAATGTGATGGGTCATCAGAAATATCGTCACACATTTCCTAGCTTGACATGGTAAAGTAAAATGGGCATAACTCTTTGCTCCGATATTAGAATTAGGAAAAATTGGTATTGTTGGAAAGCTAATTCAGAGATCTTTCATTTGATATATAGAAAGCCACCCAGTTATTCATATACAACGAGTTATGGACGATTGAAGTTGACCCTAATTTTTACGGTCACTAAAACTTGAATGCTTGGAAAGCTTTCAACTCGACCATGAGTTAGGGGACCTCTATGATCTTAATTCATGCTCAAATAGATTCCCACACGATTCAAAGTATTTCATACTTGGGAGGATATTTCTAAAACATTTTGACTTGGATTTTTGCTTTACCAAATACCTCTAAGGCTCAGACTGGAAGAGGATTTTGTGGGACATTACATTATCTCCCCATTGAGAATATTTATCCTCGAATGTCGATTGATAGACTGAGATTACGGACCAACAGAACTTACTCAAGAAATGGAAACATCTCAGATCAGGTCTACGCAACTAGAACGACTGACATATAGAGTTCGTACACTGGGCATGCATAACTGATGCATAGAATACTCGACTGAACACACGCTGACAAGCTAAACTCTTTCTACTAAATGTGCATATCCAATGCATGAATGTTCGGCTAAGCTAACTTTTGAAAATACGACTTGACAATGTAACAATGACTGATGCTAACTTTATAAAGAAAATTTGAACATGCATTGGGATGAATCTAATGGCATGCAACATCATAATACTATGGGATATCTCGCCCTTGGGACTCTATCTCCCTCTAAACATACTTCACTGAAATACTCGAGCGGTCCAAGGGGCACCTAAAGATTGGGTCATAATTGATCGATCAATATCTGAAGCTCATGCATGACTTATGCTAAAACATAAGCTCAAAATACGAGCAAAGGACCTAAAAATGCATATCGTAAAGATGAAGGGCTCAAAACATACCCTGGTCTATTTTAGGGGATCTTTCCTAATCAAGGCGAGCCTGAAACGCATACAATCTATTATGAGCTGAAGGATGACTACGCTGACTTCGGGAACCTAGCTTAGGACAGTCTCAGACTTTGTGACCGGTCTTGCCACATCCAAAGCACATATAACTACCGGCTCTATATACACCTTTATGATTCATACCACATTCTTCACACAACGGGTAGGTACGAACACCACTAGTACTACTCTGGGCTTTGGAGCTTGGAGCTCCCTCAAATTTGACACCCCCAAATGTAGGTGCGAGTAAACTAGTTGAAGATGGAGCTGGAACTAAAAAGCTCCGACCATACTGAGAACTACTACCACCTTAAGACCCTGACTACGAGAAACCATGACTACAAGTCTTGGCTATCTTACTCACTCTCTCTCTCTCTCTTTTATCTTATCTGCCTTAATCTGTTGTGCATGAATCATTAGCCTAGAAAGATCCATATCTCTATTAAGCATGGCACCTCTACACTCTTTCAACACATCACTTAATAACCCAGTCAAAAACTTACTCATACTCGCTCTAGGGTCAGCTATCAAGTTGGGAGCATACTTAGCTAATTGGTTAAACGTAAGACAATACTATTTTACTGTCATGGAGCCTTGCCTTAGGTTCATAAACGCTTCTACCTTAGCTTCTCTCATTTTTAGTGGGAAAAACCTATCTAGAAAAGCACTTTGAAACTTTAGCCAAGTCACGGGAGTTGCATTCTCCCTTCTAGTTTTGTCCCACATCACTACCCAATCATGAGCAATATCTTTCAACCTATAAGATGCTAACTTAACACTCTCCTCCTCTGACACATGCATAATCTGGGTGATCTTCTTCACCTCCTCAAGAAATAACTATGGATCCTCACCTACTATTGACCCAAAGAATTTGAGTGGGTTTATTTTCATGAAGCTATAATCCTTGCTGCGGTAGAATTCCCATCTTGCTGAGGTGGGACTACAGCTTGATGGTTGCCATGAACATTAGTCACCGCCTGGGCTAGCACCTGGAAAGCTTCTCGAAACTCTGCATGTAACACACTCTCATTTTCAGGATCTTCTGTCTTAGAGGGCCGATCATCAACCCTATGGACAAAGTCTCTTCGAGGAGGCATACTCTGTAAATGAAAGAATAAAGTAGATTAGACTGAGGATCAACTTGAGCTCATGCTCACTTGCACGAAATGATCACTAAATGAAGAGGAACTGCTCCTAAGAACATCTTGTAGCCTCTTGTACATAAATGTGGCGCGCAACGCACCCATGTACAAAAATCTACTAGATTCGTCTTTTCAGACTCCCTAGGATACTCTTGAACGTTAGGCTCTGATACCAAGCTTGTAATGCCTCGAGATCCCATCCCAGGATTTCACATGGTGCTCATGGAACCGAAGGACCATAAGCTAACCCTTTTCTAATATTTTTACCTGTACACTGCATAATATCTGAAATAAATGTGGAAACTTGCCATAAGGTTCAACACATCTACACATACTCAAAACTAAAAACTGAATACTAATACATCCGTTTGAAAAGCCACTAAACTATCTGAACTGTGGAGTTGATGGGACGGTCCACCACTAACTTCGTCAACTGAAAATAAATAAAATTTGAAACAATAATAGAAAATTGAGATTCGTCCTCAAAAGAAGAGGACTCAATGCTACTGCTGCTGATGGGGACTGAACTGTTGAGGATAATTTAGATTCTATGTCCTTGAACCTATGATGTCAAGTAAAATACCATAGCTCAAATACGTTAGTACAGGATTATACCGAGCATGTAGATGAGGTAGGCTAATGCAAAGGCTTATGCATGGACAATATCTAAACTAAATAATCTTGAAAGATGCCACATGATAATACATACATGAATGCACATAACATGAACATAATCATCGCTACTCTAGATACTGAAATTCGCATACCACTCTACTACAGACTGAACTCACTACTGACACTAAGATACTGAATCACTAACTCCTCTGATACTGATAACTGAGGACATGGATGTGCTTATATCAAGGACTGTACTCTGAGCTTACTGCTTTTAACTGACAAAATTAGAGATCAACTTTGCTAACAGATTCTTCTGGAAGTGATTATTAATGATAAGAAGTATGATTATATTTGAATTTGATGACAAAAATATTCAATAAAAATCTGATACTGTGATAAAGCCTGTCTGGTGGCGTATCTCTGAATATGATATCAATCAATTGTATATTTATGACCAAGCCTATCTGTCGGGATGGTCCATGAATCAACGGAACTATCTGAGTTCCTCATAAAGATAGATGATTGTATCTGACAGTCCAGATTTCTGAAGATTGATTCTGAAACTAAGACTTAATCTGAAACTAATATTGTGAGAAGTAGTCATTTAACCAACATGCCCCAACCTACCACAGGTGGGGGTCCAACCTCTACCCCTGGTTGGGAGGGGTTCAATATCGTGCCATGGGTAAAGATATTATCTTTATGTGACCTTAATTTATCAGGTGCTCAAACGATAACGGTGGAGCCCTCATCTAATAGGTCAAGCCACCTCATCTACCCTCATCTAACAGGTATGATGTCTCTCATCTACCCTCAACTAGTAAGTATGATGTCTTAACCTACGCTGGCTACATAGTTCTGGAGCATAAAGATTGCATCTAAGAATCAAACCCTCTACTAGTAGGTGAGTTCCCATCCTTGAGCTCGCTTGGTGCAAGTTTTTATTCCCAACTAAAACACTCTGACTGAATTCGTAACTGAGCGCAACTAAACTAAATCTGATACTGATCATGTTTCTCAAAATATCTAACTAAGTTACGCTGAGATTACTTAGTTCTATATCTAACGGAAAAGACATCGAATTATAGTATCTGACTGACAATATAGAGCTTGAATAGATTACTCAAATCACTTCTGAGATTAGAATTGAATCACTTGAATACTATTAGATCTAAGAATATTACAGGACTAAGACTAGATTACTAACGATATAGAGATTACAGAGATTTCTGAGATTACTGAGCTTTCTTAAGTTCCTCACTTTCCTGAGGATATAGAGTTCTATAGTTCACTAATTTCTGAGAATTATGGCTCAACTGGAATTATCGAGAAACTGACAAGGGCTCTAGACAATAGCTTTATTTTCGGATATAAATACCCCTAGGACTTAATAGCATAAAAGTAAGCATCATCATTCATTCATCATCACAAGCATTCATGCATCATCACAATCATTCAAGCATCTTCACAAGTAATTCAGGAATCATGCCATATGTTCATTTCCACAGTCATTAAACATCACCTTAAGCATTTAAGGATCTCAAATGTCTATTCATTATCACAGTCGCCAAGGAGTCACTTTAAGCATCTCAGAATCATAATCATATAATAACGTAAGAAAAACATGCTACTAGATTGTACTCTCTTCAACAAGGTTTTACCTCAACTATTTCATACCTATATCGATCTTGACATGTGTTTGGATATCCCATGGCTTGGGGAGACTTCATACTATCACATCATAACTTTCTTGCTAACCACTTGTCATGTATTAAAAGCTTAACATATATCAAGAGCACATAATTGGGAGAATTTACAACCATCATATCTCGACTTGTTCACTAGGGTCTTTCAACAACCACTAGAAATGACCGATTTTACACCTACTTGGGAATTTCATGCTATCTTGGCACATTTTACTCACTAAGGCACTTTATCAAACACTAGGCATGCATGGACTAGCTTACAAATTGGGGTTTCCTATTCAACATACTAAAGTTGCCCTTATGCTTCACCTAAGCTCTTTATTAAACCTATGGGGAATGTTCTTCACTTATTCAACCATTTCTACACCCAAAAGTCATGAACACATCACATGGAAAAACAACTTCAAGAGGGTCTATCACAAACATCACATGAATTTCACATACTCGGTCCAAAGCTTATAAATTTTGTAGGCAAACATAAATCAAAACTCAACAACACATTAAACATCCATTTCAACTCATACAAATCATTAACAACTCATAAACATAAAAATCTTTTAGTTTTAAAAAGGGTTTTTGAGCTTCTTGGATGAAAGGGACCCAATAATCAACATCTACATGCCTTATCCACACTTGAAATAACTAAATTCTTGAAGCCCACACTATGAGGAACTTGATTCTTGAATAAAACTTGAAGAGTTTATGGATGAATTTTTGAAGATTAGGGTTCTTAAATGAAACCCTAACTAGATATTTTTGAGAGAATTGGAAGAGAAAAATGATGAAATTAGGGTTTTAGAAGTGGGTTCTCATATTTATAGAGGTTCACAAAAGGTGGAAAATGACCAAAATACGATTGGAAAAACATCTCTAAATTGCTGAAAAAAATGGCTGACGACATTTGTGACAGGCCGTCAAACCTATGAAGGCCATCACAAAATGTCATCACAAAAGGGTAGAGTTTGTTAGTTTCTGCCTAAGGCTGACGACGTCGTCAGAAATGTGACGCGCCATCAGAAATATCGTCACACATTTCCCAGCTTGACATGTTAGAGTAAAATGGGTATAACTCTTTGCTCCGATATCGGCATTAGGCATTGGTATAGTTGGAAAGCTAATTCAAAGATCTTTCATTTGATATATAGCAAGCCACTCAGTTCTTCATATACAACGAGTTATGGACGATTGAAGTTGATGTAAATTTTTACGGTCACTAAACCTTGAACGATAGGAAAGCTTTAAACTCGACCATGAGTTAGGGGACCTCTATGATCTTAATTCATGCTCAAATATATTCCCACACGATTCAATGTATTTCATACTTGGGAGGAAATTTCTAAAATATTTTGACTCGGATTTTCGCTATACCAATTACGCTCTAAGGCTCAGACTGGAAGAGGATTTTGTGGGGCATTACATTATCTCCCCTTTGAGAACATTCGTCCTCGAATATCGCTTAATAGACTGAGAATATGGATCAACAGAACTTACTTAAGAAATGAAAACATCTCAGATCAGGTCTACGTAACTGGAACGACTAACATATAGAGTTCTCACACTGGGCATTCATATATAATGCATGGAATACTTGACTGATCACACGCTGACAAGCTGAACTCTGTCTACTAAATGCGCATATCTAATGCATGAATGTTCGGCTAAGCCAACTTTTTAAATCATGACTTGACAATGCAACAATGACTGATGCTAACTTTATAAAGAAAATCTGAACATGCACCAGGATGAATCTAATGGCATGCAACATCATAATACTATAGGGTATCTCTTCTTTGGGACTCTATGTCCCTCTAAACACACTTCACTGAAATACTGGAGCGGTGTGTGGGGTACCTACAGACTGGGTCATAATTGATCGATCAATATCTGAAACTTATGCATGACTCATGATAACACATAAGCTCAAAATAGGAGCAAAGGATCTAAAAATACATATCGCAAAGATGAAGGGCTCAAAACATACCCGGGTCTATTTACGGGGATCTTTCCCAATCAAGGCGCGCCTAAAATGCTTACAAACCATTATGAGCTGAAGGATGACTACGCTGACTTTGGGGACCTGGATTAGGACAGTCTCAAACTTTATGACTGGTCTCTCCATATCCAAAGCACACATCACTACCGGCTCTACATACACCCTTATGATTCTTACCACATTCTTCATACAATGGGTAGGTACGAACACCACTAGTACTACTCTGGGCTTTGGAGCTTGGCGCTTCCTCAAATCTAACACCCCCAAACACAGGTGCAAGTACACTAGCTGAAGATAGAGCTGGAACTAAAAATCTCCGAACATGCTGAGAACTAATACCACCTTGAGACCCTGACTGCGAGAAACCATGACTACCTGTCTAGGCTCTCTTACTCATTCTCTCTCTCTACTTCAACTTATCTGCCTCAATCTGTTGCGCATGAATCATTAGCCTAGAAATATCCATATCTCTATTAAGCATGGTAGCTCAACACTCTTTCAACACATCAATTGATACCCCAGTCAAAAACTTACTCATACTCGCTCTAGGGTCAACTATCAAGTCGGGAGTATACTTAGCTAATTGGTTAAACTTAAGACAATAGTCTTTCACTGTCATGGAGCCTTTCCGTAGGTTCATAAACTCTTCTACCTTAGCTTCTGTCATTTCTAGCGGTAAAAACCTATCTAGAAAGGCACTCTAAAACTCTATCCAAGTCACGGGAGTTGGATTCTCCCCTCTACTTTTCTCCCACATCACTACCCAATCATGAGCAATATCTTTTAACCTATAAGATGCTAAATCAACACTCTCCTCCTGTGATATATGCAAAATTTGGGTGATCTTCTTCACCTCCTTAAGAAACAACTGTGGATCCTCACCTACTACTGACCCAAAGAATTCGGGCGGGTTCATTTTCATAAAGCTTCTAATCCTGGCTGTGGTAGAATTCCCATCTTGCTGTGGTGGGACTTCAGCCTGACGGTTGCCTTGAACATTATTCACTGCCTGGGATAGCGCCTGGAAAGCTGCCTAAAACTCTGTATGTGACACACTCTCATTATCAGGATCTACTGGCCGAGAAGGCTGATCATCAACCCCATAGACAAAATCTCTACGAGGAGGCATACTCTATAAATGAAAAATAAAGTGGATTAGACTGAGGATTAACTTGAGCTCATGCTCACTTGCATGAAATGATCACTGGAAGAAGAGGAACTGCTCCTAAAAACATCCTGTAGCCTCTTGTACATAAATGTAGCGTGGTACACACCCATGTACAAGACTCTACTAGATGCGGCTTTTCAGACTCCCTAGGATACTCTTGAACCTTAGGCTCTGATACCATGCTTGTAACACCCCAAGATCCCATCCTAAGACGTCACATGGTGCTTATGGACCCGAAGGACCACAAGCTAACCCTTTTCTGATATCTGTACCTGTACACTAAATAATATCTGAAATAAATGTAAAAACTTGCCATAAGGTTTAACACATCTACACATACTCAAAACTGAAAAATAAATACTAATACATCCATCTGAAAAGCCTATAAACTGTCTGAACTGTGGAGTTAATGGGACAGGTCCCCAACTAACTTCATCAACTGAACAAAATCTGAAACAATAATAGTAAATTAAGATTTGTCCTCAAAAGAAGAGGACTCAATGCTACTACTGCTGATGGGGACTGAACTGCTGAGGATAATCTGCATCCTGTGCCTCTGAACCTATAATGTCAAATAGAACACCATAGCGTAAATGCATCAGTACAAGAATGTACCGAGTATGTAGACGAGGTAGGCTAATGCAGAGGCTTATGCATGCGTAATATCTAAACTAAATAATCATGAAAGATGCCGCATGAGAACACATACATGAATGCACAAAACATGAACACAATCATCGCAACTCTACATACTGAAACTTGCATACCGCTTTACTGAAGACTGAACTCATTATTGTGATTGAGATACTGAATCACTGACTCCTTTAATACTGATAACTGAGTATTTGGATGTGCTTACATCAAGGACTGTACTCTGAGCTGACTAATTTCAACTGATAGAAATAGATATCAACTTTGCTAACAGATTATTCTGGAAGCGATTATCAATGATAAAAAGTATGATTATATTCGAATCTAACGACAAGAATATTTAATAGAAATCTAATACTGTAATCAAGTTTGTCTGGCGGCGTATCTCTGAATATGATATCAATCAACTGTATATATGACCAAGACTATCTGCCAAGATGGTCCATGAATCAACGGAACTATCTAAGTTCCTCATAAGGATAGATGATAGTATCTAACAGTCCTAATTTCTGAAGATTAATTCTGAAACTGAAACTGAATCTGAAACTGAAACTGTGGGAAGTAGTCACTTAACCGACGTGTCCCAACCTACCATAGGTGGAGGTCAAACCTCTACCCCAGTTGGGAGGGTGCCAATACCGTGCCACGGGTAAAGACATTATCTTTATGTGCATTATCTTTATGTAACCTTCATCTACCAGGTGCTCAAACGAAATTGGTGGAGCCCTCATCTAACAGGTCAAGCCACCTCATCTACCCTCATCTAATAGGTATGATGTCTCTCATCTACCCTCAACTAGTAGGTATAATGCCTCAACCTATGTTGGCTACGTAGTTCTAGAGCATAAAGATTGCATCTAAGAATCACACCCTCTACTAGTAGGTGAGTTCTCATCCTTGAGCTCTCTCGGTGCTAGTTTCTACTCCCAACTGAAAGAATCTAGCTGAATTCTTAACTGAGCACAACTGAACTAAATCTGATACTAATCATGTTTCTCAAAAGATCTAACTGAGTTACGCTGAGATTACTTAGTTCCATATCTGACGGAAAAAACATCGAATCATAGTATCTGACTGACGATATAGAGCTTCAATAGATTACTCAAATCACTTTTGAGATTAGAATTGAATCACTTGACTTCTATTAGATCTGAGCTGATTACAGGACTAAGGCTAGATTACAAGCAATACAGAGATTACAGAGATTTCTGAGATTACTGAGCTTTCTTAAGTTGCGCACTTTCCTGAGGATACAGAGTTCTATAGTTCACTGAGTTCTGAGAATCATGGCTCATCTTGAATTATCGAGAAACTAACACGGTCTCTAGACAACAACTCTATTTTCTGGTATAAATACCCCTAGGATTCGATAGCATAAAAGTAAGCATCATCATTTATTCATCATCACAAGCATTCATGCATCATCACAATCATTCAAGAATCTTCACAAGTAATTCAGGAATTATGCCATATGTTCATTTCCACAGTCATTAAACATCACCTTAAGCATTTAAGGATCTCAAACGTCTATTTATCATCACAGTCGCCAAGGAGTCACTTTAAGCATCTCAGAATCATAATCATATAATAACGTAGGGGAAATGTGCTACTAGATTGTACTCCCTTCAACAAGGTTTTACCTCAGCTATTTCATACCTATATTGATCTTGACATGTGTTTAGATATCCTATAACTTGGGGAGACTTCATACTATCACATCATAACTTACTTGCTAACCACTTGTCATGTATTAAAAGCTTAACATATATCAAGAGCACATAATTGGGGGAATTTACAACCATCATATCTCGACTTGTTCACTAGGGTCTTTGAACAACCACTAGACATGACCGATTTTACACCTACTTGGGAATATCATGCTATCTTGGAACATTTTACTCACTAAGGCATTTTATCAAATAATAGGCATGCATGGACTAGCTCACAATTTGGGGTTTCCTATTCAACATACTATAGTGTCCCTTATGCTTCACCTAAGATCTTTATCAAACCTATGAGGAACGTTCTTCACTTATTCAACCATTTCTACACCAAAAAGTCATGAACACATCACATGGAAAAACAACTTCAAGAGGGTCTATCACAAACATCACATGAATTCCACATACTAGGGTCAAAGCTCATAAATATTGTAGGCAAACATAAATCAAAACTCAACAACACATTAAACATTCATTTCAACTCATACAATTCATTAACAACTTATAAGCATAAAAATCTTTTAGTTTTAAAAAGGGTTATTGAGCTTCTTGGATGAAAGGGACCCAAGAATCAACATTTACATACCTTAACCTTTGAAATTGGATGAACTTTAGTGCTTGAAACATTATCCACACTTGAAATAACTAAATTCTTGAAGTCCACACTATGAGGAACTTGATTCTTGAAGAAACCTTGAAGAATTTATGGATGAATTTTGAAAGATTAGGGTTCTTGAATGAAACCCTAATTAGATATTCTTGAGAGAATTGAAAGAGAAAAATAATGAAATTAGGGTTTAGGAAGTGGGTTCTTATATTTATAAAGGCTCACAAAAGGTGGGAAATGAACAATATACCCTTGGAAAAACGTCTCTAAATTGCTGAAAAAAAATGGCTAACGACATTTGTGACAGGCCGTCAGAAAATGACGTCACAAAAGGGTGGATTTTGTGAGTTTCTTCCTAAGGCTGACGACGTCGTCAAAAATGTGACAGGCTATCAGAAATGTCGTCAGAAATATAACAGTCCATCCGAAATATGATGGGCCGTAAAAAATGTCGTCAAACATTTCCCATCTTGACATGCTGGAGTAAATTGGGCATAACTCTTTTCCCCGATATTGGATTTAGGTATTTGTATAGTTGAAAAGATAATTCAAAGGTCTTTTATTTGATATATAGCAAGCCACCCAGTTCTTCATGTACAACGAGTTATGGTCGATTGAAGTTGACCCAAATTTTTACGGTCACTAAAACTTGAACAATAGGGAAGCTTTAAACTTGGCCATAAGTTAGGGACCTCTATGATCTTAATTCATGCTCAAATAGATTCCCACACTATTCAAAGTATTTCATACTTGGGAGGATATTTCTGAAACATTTTGACTCAAATTTTTGCTTTACCAAATACGTTCTAAGGCTCAGACTGGAAGAGAATTTTGCAGGGCATTACACCCTGAGGGGCACAAGTTTATATGGGTTCCTTATGCGTCGAAGGTATGTCCTTATTCCCTTGTTTTATATTAGTTACACACACTGGGATAGTCCGCAGTCTTTTTGTTTAGGGTGGGGTATACCCTAGCTGCCCCGGGTTTTTGTTACTGCACTTCTTTTTCTATCGGGCGTGGTATGGTTTTAGAACCAACATGTCTAGCATGAAAAGGTGCTTGTATCACACAGAACATGAAAAGGTGAAGACTAGTCTGGTAACACAATAATGGGAACCAATATCAACCTCTTCTTCAAGCAATTGAAATCCTTGAGACACTTATCATAAAACAAAAATTTCACCTTCTTTTCTAAAAGTATGCATAGAGGAGTCGTAATTTTAGTGAAAACCTTGATAAATCTTTTGAAGAAACTTGCATGACCCAAAAGATTTGTATACCTCAAACTGATACCGGCGGTGGGAATTTTCCAAACACCTCAATCTTTGCTTTGTCCACCTTAATACCATACTTGGAGAGTTTGTACCCTAGCATGATACCTTCTCTCACTATAAAGTTGCATTTTTCCTAGTTTAGTACCAAACTGCACTCTTTGCATCTTTGTAGTGCACTGGCCATATGGGCTAAACAATTATTGAAAAAATCCCTGACCACTGAAATGTCATCCATGAATACCTCAATCATGTCTTCCACCATACTAGAGAATATGGACATCATACATCTCTAAAAAGTGGTAGGTGTATTGCAAAGTCAAAACAACATCCTTTTGAGTTTAAAGGTCCCATAACAGCAAATAAAGGTAGTTTATTCTTGGTCTTTAGGAGCAATCATGATTTTGTTGTAACACGAATACCCATCAAGAAAATAGTGCCAACTCCTCCATTTTATTATATCCAACATTTGACCCGAAAACTGCATAAGGAAATGGTCCTTTTGTGTTAACTTGTTTAGCTTTTTGTAATCCGTGCACACTCTCCAACTGGTTACTGACCTCATTGTCACTAACTCATTCTTTTTATTTAGAACCAATATGATTCCCCCTTTATTTAGTACACATTGAACCGAGCTAATCTACTTGCAGTCTGCAATAGGAAAAACCACCCCAGAATCTAACCATTTAATTATCTAATTTTCATCACTTTGTTCATAAGAGGTTTTAGTTGTCTCTAATGCTTAATACTAGGAATGTTGTCCAGCTCAAGTTATATCTTATGTGTGCACAATCCCTGTGGGATCCCCAAAATATCAACAATGCTCGATCCAATAGCTCTCTTAAACTTTTGTAACACTAATATCATACTATCAGAAATTGGTCTTATGATAATGGATTTTTTGATGATGGTTGCAAGTTCGTCGCTATAAATATTTTATAGCAACGTTTTTATCCGTTGCCAAAAATAATTATTTTATTAGCATTATGACCATTTCAATTGAATATAAACCGTGACAATAGGTGTTTATATAACAATACTTTTTTTAAACGTCGCCACAGAAACATCTATGACAACACTAAATTGAAAAATCCCATCTATTACATCAATTATTAATTCCCTCTATAATAATTCATATGAGTCCGCCAAAATAAAACATTTTTCTGTTTTCTCAATAAAAAATATCTATAAACCAAAACCCATTTCTCTTTCTCTTTCTCTTTTTCAATTGCAGCTTTCTCTCTCTCTTTCTTTCTAAGGTAAACCAAAACCCATTTCTCACATAGATTAGCGATAGCTGGTACTAGGTCATAGTCAGTTGATTCGAGTTCTTATCTATGCAAATATATTTAGTTTTAGTATGAAAATAGCATCTGAGAGCAGATAAATTGAAAATCCATTTATTAGGTAAATCAAAAATCGAGAATTCCAGCTTTCTTAGGTGAATTGAAAACCCTTTCTCAGATAATTAATTATTGAAGCATATGTGAATTAAGCATTATTCATGAGGGAAAATTGATTTTGGAAGCGTCTGTTATAGAGAAATTGAATCTTGGAGGTCAATTTGGTGAGAAGGAAATTGGAAATCGATTGAAGAAGAAGCTCGTTAAGGAAGGTGAAGGTTGGGACACACTTAAAGATGGTGATGAAGTTGATTAAAGGTAATTGATTTACATATTATTATTGTTATTATTATTTAAACTGCCAATTAACCTGAACTTTGATTATGTTTATTTGTTGATTTTTCTCGCAATGGTATCTAGATTACTGTCCCGGTTGCAAAATAGTTGTGACTTTTACTTTTCGAGAGTTAATTAGGCTATTTTTTAAAGCTAAATAGATTATATTGATTTGATATTTTAAAATTAAAATTTATTTAATAAAAATTAGATAGAGAGTACTATAAACTAGAGTTTTCTCCAATTTCCTAGGGAATTTTGGGGGGTGTAATAGAGTAACTCTAAATCGGTGAGTAGTGTATGTGGTTGTTGATCTCGATCTAAATTTGGTAGTTTGGAACTTACCCTGATCAGAGATTATGAGGCCAGGCCTCAAAGCCATATAACTTAGTTATATCCAGTCATAAAAGTGGAGAGGTCAAACTGATGTATTTATTGACTGAGATCTTCCTTATCTTAGACAGTGATACTGTGATGTTATTAACGGCGCTGCATAGAGTCGTGGATAAAGTTGTAACTCCTATATTTCCCAGAAATATGGTTTCAGAGTATTTGATAAGCTAGGACTTGTTAGGTGTAAAGGTCCTCCCTTTTCTATTTCCTTAAGAACCCTGGGATTGTGGAGCATCATTTAGGAGTGTTTTCTTTATCTTCCTGAATGTTTCTAATATTTGTAAGCTTGTTCAAGATTTTTCTTGTCATGTATTTTGGTGATATAATCAAGAAAGAAATCTCAGTTAACTATAGTAGTTGGCAAATGTAATATTTTCCACGAATGGCCGGCTTGGTGATGGGATAAGTGTTGTAGGTATAATTGTGTTTAATTTTACTTTTTGTTAGGTTTTATAAGGTTTACGGTCTGTTTCACTGTAAGCTGATGCCAAGAATAGGTTTCTGTCATCTTTTTCAATTTCATTAAAAAACTAAATCTTTATGGTGCCATGTATACCTATTGTACATAGGTTAATGTCCCTGTTAGGTTTGCTTTTTGATGGATGTCATTTACTGATATTTGTCTTTCCATTAACTTATAGATAAAAGAATATTTTCTTTTAGTAGTTCATATGTATACATGGTATCTAAATGCGCTTATTCAACAGATTACTAAAAGCAGTTTGGGAAAGAATATTATCCTGATTAGCTGTTATACCTACATGTGTTGTGTTTATGATGCAATTGATTGTGATGACATGAAACTATCCTAGTAACTAGGTAGAGCAGACGTCTTGTGGTTTTACCATTAATGTGCTTGGTTGCAAATGGTTTGTATTAGGATCTTTTTCACCCAACATCCAACCTTTTGGCCATTTCTATTTGAGAGAGACAATTCATGAAAAGTTTGTGCATTTTCCTATAGAATATTCCAGTTTTTATGCATTGATTGCATACTTCAATTCCATCATATGTCAATTTCTAATAAGTTATGTGGTGGCTTTAGCTATTTAAAAGTGGCATTCTCATAAAAAGCTATTCCATGGAGAATCAAAACATTTTTGTTAACCAAGAGTTTCCTGATGTCAAGGCCTTCTGTTGTGCAATTAAAGAGGCTGCTATTGCACAACATTTTAAGCTTCGTATTGTAAAAAGTGATCTGATTTACTACATTGCTAAATGAAACTCAGAAGGTTGTCCGTGGTGTATTCGTGCAATTAAGCTTCCCAATGCTCCTACCTTTACTATATGAATCCTTGAGGGAGCACATACCTGTGGGGGAACTACACAAAATAGACATCATCAGGCTTCTGTTGATTGGATAGTGAACTTCATAGAGGAGCATTTGCATGATAACAGCTATGTGCTTATGCCTATTCCAGCAAGATTACCAGACTTTGACTTAGAGGACCTAAGGCAAAGTTTTGTATGGATTTGGTTGTTGAAGGATCAAGGTATTTGATTAGGGCATATTTAATTTGGTTTTGTGAGTGAAAAAGAATGAGAAGGACCATATTTATTTAGAACAGGAAAGAAGTGATAAGTTTAGACTAAGAATGGGAAATAGCCTAATTTAGCAATTTGAGGATATGACCATTGTCATAAAACAATGTTCCATTTGGAATGACATGTTTGGTTTTAATAAGAGTGACTATTAATTTTGCAAAGGAATTGGCAGGTTTATTGTGAGAAGAAAAACACTTGGCTTTATAGACAACATCTTATAATTATTAGAGCATATTGTATGACACAAACTTGAGGAATAAAACTAGGTCCCTTCTCCTCTTTGAGTGAATCTTCAAATTTGTGCAAGTCACATTTGTCTACTTTCAAAGAAGTTCCCATGGGTGTATACCTACAAGGGTTTGTTACTGAGTTAAAACTAATATGCACTTAATTTATCAAGGATATCTGTCTCCTTATCATAGCCAATTTTGTGGAGAAACACTGATTCACAAGATTGGTCCGATTGATTAGATCTATCAGATTCAATCTTTCTTCCTTTGCAAACCCTTTTTGTTCTACGTCCCATTCTTACAGTAGGTCTGAGAACCAGGTCCCAGACATGACTTGATTCATGTTGCTAAAGCTTTCTCCTTCTAAGATGAATTTCTTAGGGACCAGGTCCCTGAGAATCATGACTTATCTTCATCTTTTTCCTATTCCTCATCATTTTCAGCATGATCAAAGATCAATAATTTTCTTAACTTATCAAGAACTACCTGCACTCCTTTCATCTACCTACAGAAATTCATTTTTGTTGATTCTCTAGTGCTTTTTCATTCACTAAATCTGAAGTTCATTCTAAGGCTTCATCTGAACACAAGTTTCACACACATCCCTATTGAATATTAGATTTCATAAGCCAAGGAGTAGGTCCTTGAACTCATCTTTTCACAATATTACATCTTTACCTAAAGTGTCTTGAGAGAGAGAACACAGTCAGACCTTCCATCATTGAGCTCTAAACCTTTTCAATCAATCGTGTTATTATTTACTTCAATTCCCTCCTCATACCTATAACATGATCGCAAGTTAGATTTGGGAACCTACTTAAGTTTGAGTTCCCAGTAGGAGGATAATGGAGTGATCAAATTCTTTTTATACTATATAGGCAGTGATAAGTTCCTCTTGAACTTTTTTAGAGACTCAAAGTCCTTAGGATATACAATCTCTTACTGAATGTATTTAGTATTCTTCAATTTAGCCTTAAGCCAGGACATACATTTTTCTTTCAAATGTCCATCTCTTCCATAATGAGCGCACAAGAGTTTTTGACTTTTGCTTCCAACATAATGAGAAGCCTTTCCTTTAGGCTTAATACGTTGGAGTTCTTCTTGATAGCCCAAACCTCTACCATCATTGACATCTTGATTGGTCAGTTTAAAGAGCATATGTGAAAAGACAATCCATTTAAGAGATTTGTTCAACTCTTCTCTTAGGTGGACCAAGTCCCTTTCTAACTCTCCATTCATGTGTAGTGCTGTCATAAGACGTTCTTAAGAACCCTTCAACCTTTTTCAAAGATAAATTTGAAACCAAGAAGCTTTTATCTTTCCCTTTTTATCTACCCACTTTCCTTCTTTAGATTACACATTAAACTCAAATTTTCAAATTTTATTTTTTTGAACAACTCTTTAGTTTTAAAATTTTGTAAATCTAAAGAACGCTCATGCTTTAGATTCTTTACTTTTTCTTCCAAGTCATTCTTTTCAGTAGTTAGTTCACACATAGAGTCAATGAAGACACTAGCAAGCCTTTTTGTTGTTTTAGCAGATAATTATCTAGATTCCCCTTAACATTAGAAAGAGTTAGCTCCTTTTATTTTTAACCCTCTGTGTTTTCCATGGCTGCAAATAGGGAATCATAGATAACTAGACTGTCTACTACTGCTAGCATAGAAACATTTCTAGTTTTTTCATCTTTACTTGATTCACTGGAAGAGTTTTCCCATGTTGCTAGAGCTTTCTTTACAACTGCTGCCTTTCTTCTTGAATTATCAGGGACTTGGTCCCTGTTCTTTCCCTTGTCACCAACAGTCTTGTGGTAATCTTGATAGTCTACTTTGTTCATGGGATAGTTATTAATAAAATGTTCAGGACTTCCATATTTGTGACAAACTACAACATTGCCTTCTATTTTGCTATTTCCTCCTCTCCTTTTGAACTGACTACTCTTCTTCATGGCACTAGCAATTTGTTTTACAAATTAGAAAACCTCAGTGTTATCCTCATATTAATAGTGTTAGGAAGCTTTTAATACTAATTATTTTTCCTTTTTTGCATCACTCTTATCCATTCCTTGCTGATTCTTGAGCTCATGGGTTTTTAAGTTTCCAATCAGTTCATCCATTGTGAGGGTTTTCAAGTTTTTAGCTTCAGTTATGGCATTCAATTTTCTTTCTTATGACTTGGGAAGAACATCAAGAATTTTTCTCATTTGCTTTTATAAGGGAATTACTTCACGTAAGTAGTGAAGCTCATTTATGATAGAAGTGAACCTTGTACATTTCTTAGATTGTTTCTCCTTCTTTTATGATAAAGGTTTCATACTGAGTAGTCAAATTTTCTACTTTTGAATCTTTCACATCAGTGGTGCCTTCATGAGTAGTCCTATAATAGCCCATATTAGCCTTAGCTCAATTCATCCCATAATGCATATACAAGAGGTTTAGAACCTACAAATTAATCTAAGTGATGGAACTTTGCTTTATTTTTGGCCTCTTAACTTCGATGATTTTTAAAATATCCCTCCTAACCCTGAGACCTATGTTTTTGAGTTGATTCATGTTCAGGGATGTAAGGAGCATGTCTTGGGTAAGTTTTGGATTTTTTGGATGAGGTTTGGACCACATTTGGATTTCAAAAATATCAAGTCACCGTGATTGTGGTGCGTCATAGTGGAATAGCACTGACAGCTTTTTTGCATCATGGTGAGGGCCCAATCGACGTTCCAATTACAGATTTTAATTTTAGAGGGGTAGTTTTGTCTTATCCCATCACCCAAATCTGTAAAAACATGGGGTTTGAAGCCCCCAAAAGCATTTTTTGTCATCTTTTACACAAAATCTCTCAAAAGAAAACCTTCCTCTCTCAAGAACAAACCCTATCCCCTTCAAGATTCAAGTTCAAACTTTAAAAAATCACCAAGAACTTCCATAAATTCTTTAATTAAGGAATGTTTGATGTTCATCCATGGGCCCTTTTCACCCATGGAGTCCAAGAACCCATTTTCAAGTTCAAAGTTATGATCTTTACATGATACTGTAAATTATATGCATGAACTCGCATGAATTATAATTTTTTTATACTATGTTTTCACGTATTTCCATTGAAATTAGTCTTTGACATGTTTGAAGGATGATATTTGTATATTAAATCCTTAACCCTTGTTTTTAATATCAAAATTATGTGATTATTACATGATTTAACTATTCCCATGCTTAAGTCCATGAATTTATCACTTTTTAAATTCCAAGTTAAGATTATAGATGGTTTCACGTGGAATGCATTATGGTATGTTTTAAATATTGTAGATTCCTTATCATGTTCATCAAAATTCAGATTAAATCCTCAGTTTATAATTTTTTTTCAATTGATCGTGCTATACCATCATGTTTAAAAGTATCCCCATGATAAAGTCTTGATCCCCATGTGTTTGATGAAATGCCTAACTGATGAGTTTTGAATAATTATTTCTTGTTGTGGTTTCGATCTTTAATATGTCCATATTGTTATTGCTATCTAGTACTGGGGGTTATGAATACCCAAAATTTAACTGTTTACTTAGTCCCAACATTTTCAGAATGGTTTCAAATATGTATGGGCATTATCAGTTCAGTCAGTTATTATATTAGTCATACTTTGATCAGTTCAGTAATTCGAGTCAGTTCAGTTGGGAGTAGGATTGAACATCGAGCAAACCTAGGGATAGGGGCTCACCTGTCAGTTAGGAATGGGTCCTTAGAAGTAATCCCTAAGTTTCAAAACTACGTAGCCAGCGTAGGTTATGAGATGTCACCTACTAGTTTAGGACTAACACTCTTAGGGATCACCAGCTAGTTTAGGACTGATATGAAGGGTCACCTGCAAGATTAGGGATACCTCTACAGTCATTGTTAGTACCTGTGGCATGGTACTAGCACCATTCAAATTGGGGTCACAGGTTAGACCTTAATCATCTCAGCTATGGATCATGTTGGTGAGATGATACCTCCTACAGTTTCAATTTTAGTATTCAGTTCGAAACTCAGTTAAGTTTTGCTTGGCCATAGCATATAATTATCATTTATTTAGTTCTTAGACTTCAGTATTTCAGTTTACAGACTATTTCAGAAATATGTTAAAATCTAGGTCATGTATACTCATGATTTATAGTTTTCATGTATTTTTGCATCAGTTATCTCATGCTATTCATCCTGTTAGTTATTAGTCTTGTTCTGTTAGATTTCAGTGTTTCCACGTATGTCTGTTATTACTATTGTTAATTATCGTTAGCCCATTCATTCATCCTAACCTCATCTAGTATACCAGTATATTCAAAGTATTGATTGCCTACTCATTTCTTTCACTATGATGTTTGATATCATAGGTTCAGATGCGCAGGTTCCCGACCGTATTTAGACATTCCAGCACATTAGTAGCTTCAATAGTGGTGAGTCCTCATCTATCGAGGACATGGTTTTAATTTCAGTATTTTATTTTGGTTAGCTAGTAGGTGTTAGTTGGGGACTGCCCTATTCACTATCTTTTAGACAGTTTTAGAGGCTTTCAGACATTTTAGACAATTAGTCACTTGTTGGTCTTTTCAGTCAGATTTTCAATATTTTTGTATATGTTTTAGAATTTTGGGTTATCAGTTGTATTATTTTAA
Source organism: Capsicum baccatum var. pendulum (assembly GCA_030864225.1). Lineage (NCBI taxonomy): Eukaryota > Viridiplantae > Streptophyta > Magnoliopsida > Solanales > Solanaceae > Capsicum > Capsicum baccatum. The sequence goes on along the minus strand of CM061557.1, from coordinate 167,583,071 downwards.
GATTTAACACTTTAAGTCATAGTTAGTTGTTTCCCCACTCATTTATTATCCGTATATTATTCAGTTCTCATTAGCAGGTACTAGTTTATGGGTTAGCTTGTGGTAACTTGTGACCATAAGCACTGTGTGGCATCCGGGGTGTGCTCCTAGTGCATTACAAACTTGTTATTAGATATTGTAGTTTTAAAGTGTCCTTGAGAATCTAAAAGATGCATTGTATAGAGTCTTGTGCATGGGTGTTAAGCGCACCACACTAATGGACAAGAGGCTATAAGATATTTTAGGAAAGTTTCCCTTCTTCTAGTGTTCATATCAGGTGAAAGAGCATGATCTATATTTAAACTCTCTTTCTAATTCATCCTCTTTTCAATTACAGACCGTCTACCAGAAAGAATAACGGAAGAAGGAATGGGAATTATCTCACACCTCTGCCTATTCAGGAAGATCCCTTGAATGAGTGTGTCTTTCATACCAAATTCAGATTTGCTTTCATTAACTTAGCGTATTTAGTATCTTCTTAGAAATATCACCAGGTTGTTGTCCTGTCTAGACTTATGGTTTATGCTCAGCAGATTTAGGGGGGAAAGCGTAGGGAAAAAGACATAAGGAGAAAATAGCTAGAACAGGTTGTATTATGCCAAGGTCAGAGGATGGAAAGCATTCCCAATTTTGTAAAAACATTCTCAGCCTTAGCTTCCCCTTCAGCCAGTGTACTAGTGCCTAATATTAGGAGTGACAATCGAGATAGAGCACTAGGTTCTAAGTCGCAGGGTAATGGGAAGGGTGTTCATTCGAATCTGCTTTGCAAAAAATATGGTAGGAATCATAAGAGCGTGTGTTGCGATGGCAGTGATTTATGTTTTAGATTTGGTAAGCCAGGTCACTGAGTAAGAGATGGCCAAATGAGTGGTCAGCAGGGTCAGTCCAGTCATTCCCAAGTTTTATCTTGTCACCTGACTCAGTAGGGCGCCACTTACAGTGCCACCAATGGTCAACTTCAAAACATACTTTATGTATTCCAGTCCCGACATGATCAAGAAAGTTCTCCTGATGCAGTTACGGGTACGCTACAGGCCTTTCATATTCTTATGTATGTTTTACTGGACCCTGGAGCTTTATTTTCTCTTGTAACCTCCCATATTGTTGTCGGCTTAAGCGTGAGACCTAAAACATTAGAAGAGCCCTTCTCAGTGTCTACCTCAGTGGGTAAATCTATCATATCCAAGCGGGTATATAGAAATAATCCGCTTACAGTATCCCATCAAACCACTTCAGTTGATTTTAGAAATAGAGTCATTCATTTTTAGTCTCTCGATGAACCAATCATTGAATTAAGGGGTAGTACCTCAGTACTTAGGAGTCAGACGTGTTTTCAGATTCCTTCTCAGAATCCTATGATAGCATAAGATATAGAATTAGAAGCATGAACCAGGAGTTTGGCAGCAGTACTAGAGTTGGGATAGTGTTATCTTAATTTGACCAGATTATATTTCACGGGGCTTGTTGTATGAAAGGTGAATTAGTAGGCTTGAATTAGTGTATGCAAGAATTTAGGTTTGTTGATTCAATAACATATGTTGTGGATGTGATATTTATAGGCTATGATGAAAGTAGTATGGTTAGTAAACATTTGGGGATATCTATGTTATGTGTTATAATCTAAGTTTGATTTTTTGCAGGTTGAGATAATAGAAAGAGGAGTTGAAAATTCTAAGTTGGTCAATTTTAAGTTGTTACATGATGATTGTTGGGGATACAGAGGGCTAAGAGTTGTATCTGAGCAAAACGTACTAACAACAAGTTTTTCATCATCAAGCATAGTCATTCAGGGTGAGTTTTCTAGTTATACATAGTATTATACCCCAGATTCTAGAGTAAAGTGGTGGCAGTTCAATTTATAGATGTTGATTAAGTAGTTCCTAGGATTAGAATGATTGTTTTAAGCTAAGGGAGGACGATAGGACCAGTAACCAAGTCAGGCTCTCAGGTTCGAGTAGTAATGCCAGTGTACTATAGAACATCAGTAAGGAAGGAAGATGAACAACCCATTCTTATCTCAGTTCAAGGTTTTTCAGTCATCACGATATCTACTCATGCCTTACATGTCAGTCCTATGATCACTTTATAGAAGATCATGTACGCTTCTAGTTCCTAGTATAAGGAGTTCAAGTTCACCCAGCAGTCCGAATCATATTACATGAATTTTTGAACTACAAACTCAGGTCACGCAACTCAGGACTCATGTATTCATGTTTTACAGTATGCTCAGTTCCCATGACTCATGCTACACTCCTAATGATCATCAAAATTTTGATTATTTCATGTATATCCGCATATTTGATTTCCGTGATGAATCATATCATTGATACTCTATTTGGCATGCCTCAGTTTCTGAATCCAAATATTCAATCATGATTCATACTGTAAGTGACCTATGCATCATCTCAGTCTTTCCTCAGTATTTCACCCAAGTCAGTATCATTCGAAGGGGGAGGGGGCAAAATATCCCAAGGGGGAGATGTTGTAATACCCTAAGTTTAAATGTTCTAAACCTCTTAACTATCTCCATAAAACAAGATCCATCTTGAAGTAATGGGTACTCATAAGTGGACTCTCACATTTCTATCTCATCCTTATAACTACTCTCATACCATTGCATGTATTTCACGAAAGCAATTTAGTTCATGTTGCATGTTTTAGACTCAATCATGTAATCATGTTTTTAGTTATGTATATTCAATATGTAATCTCAGTACCTCAAAATATCTCATCTTAATCAGTCTCATTCAAGGATGAATGTTCCCAAGAGGGAGATATTGTAATACCCCGTATTAGTCGTAGCTTAGTTCAACCCATTGTGAATGTACAAGAGGTTTAGAACCTGAAAATTTAGCTATGTGTTGGAGACTTAGCCTTTTCTTGGCCTCTTAACTTCAATGATTTTTAAAGTAACCTTCCCGACCCTAAGACCTAAGTTTTTTAGTTGATTCATGTTCAGGAGGTATAAGGATCATGTCTTGGGTTAATTTCAAATTTTTTGGATGAGGTTTGGTCCACATTTGGATTTCAAAAACAGCAAGTCACCGCGATTGCAATGGTCATAGTGGAATAGTGCTGGCAACCATAGGGCATCGCGGTGAGGGCCCAATTAAAGTAAACAACTAACAAGACAAAATCAGAGACACAGGTCCTCAAACTATGAGGACTCACCAAACATAGTAATGTAGATGAAGGTACTCAAAGATCACTGTCGCTGCTGAGACTGAGCACCTGAACCTATATCATGAGGAAATATAGAATACAAGGAGTATGGGAGTCAGTACATAGGAATGTACTGAGTATGTGGGGGTGGATGCAACATTTTAAATAATGTCATAAATGTATAAGAAAATCATGCATGCTGACAACAATAACTCTCTTCGCTTGACTTATCTAAAACATCATTTCCGTAAGTCATCAGTAATAACATATGCGTTATAAATCTCATAAATCATTTAACTCAACTCAAACTCTTTGACTCATGACTTAGAGTGACTCGGTAACTCATGGTACTTAGATCATTATGGACGTGGGAGTTTCTTATAACCGACATAACTACACCATGTGAGCCGCATGAAGTCCATCATTTTTCCCTCATAAGGAGAGAACCCCACATTGGTGGGGGTGTTGTACTCTTGCCAGGGAGTACAACCTCAATCTCGTTATCACAATCCCATACTGGACCTCTGGCCCATAATTATCAACATCAATCCTACGGTGGCACATAGTTTTGGGGAAATACCATATTTCCCGCTCGGTGCTAAATAATCCTCACAGACTCAGCTCAAAACGCATTAGGAAATCCACCTTAACAAATATCAACTCATGGGTCAATTTTAAAGACCAAAAGATACATATATATATATATATATATCTCATCTGCAAATCATAAACATCTTGTGGATTCATAACCCGACTCAACTCAACACAATCCTTCTCAACATCAAGTACATTTGCTTTTCAAATAATTTTCAGATATCAAAGTTTCAAAGAAACATCATAGGACTCATTCTTGACTTTCAATGTCAAATATCAATGTATAGATTCAATAGTCAAATTTCTCATAGAAAGGCATAACTCATGACACTTGTCTTAAATCGCTTAGAAATCATCAATACGTCATGACAATATACAACTCATGGAATAAATTCTCAATTTAAGAAAAATGATGGGGAAATAATCATAAATATCAAACTTATTCAACTCAAATCTCATAAATTATAAATAAAGAAATTTGGGTGTAATCCCACTTGCAAAATCATTTAAATCAATAATAGAAAGTAAATCTTTATGCACAAGAACGAAAGGAGTGTTCTTGTTCAAACCCCACATACCTTGGATTATAATTTTGGAGATGTAGAAACCTATTTGGAACTTCTTTGTCACACTTTTAGACCAAGATTCATGATGCCCTTGACTTGGGGAACTTAATTCTCGAACAACTTGGAGATATCTATGGAAGATCCTTGAATTTCTTGGAAGAAGATTAAATTTTTGGATTTTGGAAGAAACTCTAATTTCTAGATGTTTCTTGGAAGAAGAAAGGAGAAAATGAATGACTATTATCTACTAGGATATATATATAAGACCATATGGGGTGGAAATGACCAAAATAACCTGTTTGAATAAGCTAAAATTTGCTGATTGGGGCCTGACGGTCGATCTGACGGTCCGTCAAGTCACCTGACGGTCCACTAGATCGTCCGTCACTTGAGTTCCAAAACTTGACGTTCTGCCTCAACGTGATGGTCGAAGTGATGGTCCTTCATGAAACTGACGGTCCACCAAGTAGTCCATCACTTGAGGGCCAGAAACGAGACATTCTGTCTCAACCTGACGGACACTTTGACGGTCCATCAATTTTTTGATGGTCCACCATCTTGGCCGTCACACGGGGACCAGGAAGAGGGGTCACTGCGTTGGCCTGAAGGGACATTTTACGGTCCACCAAGGACCTGATGGTCCGCCAGGTCGACCATCAAACCTGGGCAATCCGTTAACGTTTAGTAAAATGACCATAACTCCCTCGCCCGATGTCGGATTGTGATGAAATTGGTATTGATGGAAAACTTATTCAATGCTCTACGTGAAAAAAGTAGAAATTAGAGAAATACAACATGGTTTAAGAATAAATCACTTTGGAAGTCATACATATCCACTCAAAAGACTGATTTAGACTTAAGAAACGATTAGGGTGTTACAATATCTCCCCTTGGACATATTCATCCTCGAATGTTTCCAGATAGGCCAAGAACAAGAAGAAATGAGGACTTATAGCTGAAACGACTCATATCTAAGGGCTCACTATACTCTGAACTTTTGAGTACTTCACCAAATGCATGAATCATTGAGAGAATAACCATATAGCTGTATACATTAGATTAGAAGGAAAATGAATTAAGGGAATAGTACCTTCAGCTTGATTCGAACTCGTGGAGAAAAGATGAGGGTAACTAGCTCGCATGTCTCCTTCTGCTTCCTAAGTGGCACCCTCGACAAATTGATTTCACCACAGAACTTTAACCAAGGGAACTTCTTTGTTCCTCAGTCTACGGACTTGATAATCTAGGATTTCAATCGGGATTTCATCATACGAAAGGATATGCTGAACGTCACAACCTTCTGACAGATCAACAATAAGAGATTCTCCAATGTGCTTCTTGAGCATAGAAACATGAAACACAGCATGGACAGCTAACAGCTTTGCAGGCAACTCAATCTCATAAGCTGCTTTCTCGACACGATTCAAAACTCTATAAGGGCCAACATATATGGGACTCAGCTTCCCTTTCTTTCCAAATCTTTTCACCCCTTTCATGGGTGAAATTTTCAAGTGCACCTTATCACCAACTTCAAACTCAAGAGCTCTTCTTCTCACATTTGCGTACGACTTCTGATGACTCTGGGTTGTCTTAAATGGAGCCATTCCAATGCTAGCATGAAAACTATTGTTGTAAGCAAATTCAATCAACGACAAATGTTCATCCCAACTTCCTTTGAAATCAATAATATAAGCCCTCAACATATCTTCCAAAGTCTGGATAGTCCTCTCAGCCTCACCATCTGTCTGCGGATGAAAAATGGAGATAAGATAAACTTGGTTGCCAAGACCCTTCTGAAAGGCTCTCCAAAACTGAGAGGTAAACTGAGTACCTCTATCGGAGATGACAGACAACGGTACCGCATGCAACCTAACTCTCGAATATACAGCTTAGCATAGTCTTTTGCGGTGAAAGATGTATGCACTGGCAAAACATATGCTGACTTAGTCAACCTGTCTGCAATGACCCAAATAGAATCATGATGACGAGGAGAGAGAGGTAAATCGATCACGAAATCCATGTTCAGCACTTCCCACTTTCAAGATGGAATGTTAAATACTTGCATCATGCCACCTGGTCTCTGGTGCTCTATATTTACCTACTGGCAAGTTGCACACTTTTCTATGAACTTTGCTATATCCTTTTTCATACCATTCCACCAATAAATTTCCCGCAAATCGCCGTACATCTTGGTAGCACCGGGATGAATAGAATACCGCGCAGAATGGGACTCAGCAATAATTCTCTGGCTCAGATCATCAATATCAGGCACACACAATCTATTCTGAAATCTCAATATATAATCTCCCCCTTGGGAGAAAACCTCCAGTTTTTGGTCTTTAACTGATTCTTTCAGTTCGACCAAATGAGAATTCGTATCCTGCTTCTTCTTTACTTCCGAAACTAGGGAAGATTCAGAACTACTTTGTACCCAAACATTACCCTCAGCTGAGTCAAGCATCTAATACCTAACCTATCTAAACGATGTACTTCACGGGATAAGTACCTATTATCTTTCTCAACATGTGCTACACTACCCATGGACGATCTGCTAAGGGCATCTGCCACTACATTGGCCTTGCCCGGGTGATACAACAAACTTATATCACAGTCCTTCTATAATTCTAACCATCGCTTCTGCCGAATATTCAACTCTCTCTGAGTGAACAATACTGTAAACTCTTGTGATCCGTAAATACATTAACATGAGCACCGTACAAATAGTGTCTCCAGATTTTCAAAGCAAAAACCACTGCAGCTAACTCGAGGTCATGGGTCGAATAATTCTTTTCATGAGATTTCAAATGCTTGGAGGCATAGGCTATAACCTTACCCTTCTGCATCAACACATAACCCAAACTAACTCTAGAAGCATCACAATATACCACAAAATTATCTACACCATTAGGTAGGGTTATCATAGGGGATGAAGTGAGTCAAGTTTTCATCTCCTGAAAACTCTTCTCCCAAGAATTTGACCACTAGAATTTAACCTTCTTTTGGGTCAACCGGGTCAAAGGAACAACAATTGAAGAGAAACCTTCGACAAAACGACGGTACTAGCTAGCTAGACCAAAGAAACTCCTAATATTAGATGGGAAAATAGGTCTATGCCAATTCTTCACAGCTTCTGCCTTTTAAGGATCAACTTGAATACTATTAGAAGAAATAATATGACCCAGAAAGGCAACTGACCAAAGCCAAAATTCACACTTGCTAAATTTGGCAAACAACTGCTGATCCCTAAGTGTCTGTAAGACAATTCGAAGATGATATGCATGGTCGTTTTCACTCTGGGAATATTCAAGGATATCATCTATAAAAACAATAACAAACATATCTAGGTACGGTTTAAACACCCAATTCATGAGGTCCATAAAATCTGTTGGAGCATTCGTTAGCCCGAAAGGCATGACCAGGAATTCAAAATGATCATAAGAAGTGCGGAAAACCATCTTTGGAATATCACACTCTTTGACTTTAAGTTGGTGATAATCGGATCTCAAATTTATTTTTGAGAAGTAGCTGGCACCTTGTAGCTGATCAACTAGGTCATTAATTCTAGGAAGATGGTACTTGTTCTAGACTGTGACCTTATTATGCCGATGATAGTCAATGCACATGCACAATGAACCATCTTTATTTCACATGAATAAAATGGGAGCACCCGAGGAAGACACACTGAGCCTTATAAAACCCTTATCAAGAAGATCTTTGAGTTGCTTTTTCAGCTCCTTAAGTTCTGCGGGGGCCATACGATACGGAGGAATAGAAATAGGCTGTGTATTAGGGAGAAGATTAATTTCAAATTCTATCTCTCTATCAGGAGGTACCTTAGGAGATCTTTCGGGAAAACATCAAGAAACTCATTAACAACACTAAGAGACTGAATAGTTGGGGTCTCAGACTTAGTGTCCTTAACTTGGACTAAATGATAGATACAACCCTTGGATATCAATTTCCTAGCTTTAAGATAGGATATGAAATGACTTTTAGGAGATACAGTCTATAGACGCATAAAAAGAGTGAAGCCAATCCATACCCAAAATAATATCAAAATCGACCATGTCTAGCTCAATCAAATCTGCAAACATGACCCTGTTAAGAACAGTGATATAACACTTTTTATATACTTTCTTAGCAATAACAGATTCACCTACTGGTGTAGAAACTAGAAAAGGCTCGGAAATCTTTTCAGCACTGATTTCAAAATTCACAGCCACCAACGGAGTCACATAAGAAAGACTTGACCTTGGTACAACAACACATACACATCGAAATGAAATACACGAAGCATACCAGTAACAACATCTGGTGAATCCTCCTGCTCTTGGAGGGGTGGTATAGCATAAAAGTGATTCTGCCGCTGACCAACTGTAGTACTAGACGTGGGACCCTAAAGAGGAGTAGGACGAGCTACAGGGGATGGATCACTAATAGTCTGACTCTGTGGACGAACATCGTGACTCCCCTGTCTAGCATAGGGGCAATCTCTGAACTTGTGGCTCAACTTACCGCAACTAAAACAACCTCTCTGACCAACTAAGCACTCACCGGGATAGTCTCAACCGTACTTCAGACATGGAGGAGGACGAGGTATGTTACTCACACTATCCTGGGACCTATACATAGTAAGCCTACTACCCTGATCTGGCCTAATTCTGAATGCAGAAGTACTGGCTGATGAAGGCACTAGCATAAGAGAACATCTAGTCTGACTATAACCCTGTTGCTCTGATCTAATTATCTTATTCCCTCTCATTCTCTCTCTCTTCTTTACTTTGTCTACTTCAATTTACTGAGCAAGACTCATTAGTCTTGAAAGGTCCATGTCCCTATTAAGCATAGCGGATCTACACTCTTTCATAACATAACCAGATACACCGGCCAAGAACTTACTCATACTAGTTCTAGAATCAACCATCATACAAGGAGCATACTTAGATAACTGGTTAAACTTGTGGCAATACTCCTTAACTGTGATGGGGCCCTGTCTCAAGTTCATAAAGTCTTCTAATTTTGCTTCCCTTAGCTTTGGGGAAAAGAATCTGTCTAAGAAGGCATCTTGGAATAATTGTCAAGTCATAGGAGTATCATTCTCCCCTCTACTCATCCTCTACATCTCCTCCCAATCATAAGAAACAACTTTTATTCAATAGGTAGCCAATTCAACACTCTCCTCCTCTGTCACGTGCATAATCTGAGTGATCTTTCTCACTTCATCTAAATACATTTGCGGGTCTTCACCTACTTTTGACCTAAAGAAATCAGGTGGTTCTATTTGCATAAAGTTATGAACCTGGGCTGCATCATAATTATTCCCTTGCAGAGGTGGAACAGTATCCTAGGTGTTAGCTTGGGCGTTGGCAGTGACCGTCTAGGCTAGCACTTAGAAAGCTGCCCAAAATTCAGCTTGGGACACAATCTCACTAAAAGGATCAACGGGTTAAGGTCGTTCGTTGTTTCTGCAAGCTCTACGAGGAGGCATTTTCTATCATAAGAGAGCACGAATTAACAATAGAGAGAAATAGTCATAGGCACGATAGACTCTCGAAAGAAAGAAATAACTTTTCCTAAAATGTCCCGTAGCCTCTTACTCATAGATGTGGCTCGCTACACACTGATGATCAAGACTCTACGTAACGTGGCTTGTCAGACTCCCTAGGACTCCTTGAACCTTAGGCTCTTATACCAAGCTTGTAATGCCCCAAGAACCTATCCCGAGATGTCACATGGTGCTCAAGGCCACACGTGGACTCAAGCTAACCTTCTAAGCCTGTCATCACTTTCATAACTCATTATAGCACAAATCATGCTAAGATAAAGAGGAATAACCATGTCATGAACATACTGAAACATGAAGTAATACTGCCCTGTACAAATAAAATATTGAAATCTCTGTTCATGTTGGTACACTAGTCTGACAAAGCCTCTTCTACATAGGACTGAGGAGCTATTTGGAAAGATCCCCAACTGATTCATACTAAACTGAAAGTAAAAAACCATCTATTAACAAAAAAAAATTGGAGACATAGGTCCTCGAACCATGAGGACTCACCAACCGCGAGAATGTAGATGAAGGTACTCAAAGATCACTATCACTGCAGAGACTGAGCACCTGAACCTATATCATGAGGAAATATAGACTACAAGGGAGTATGAGAGTTAGTACTTGGGAATGTACTGAGTATGTGGGGGTGGATGCAATATTTTAAATAATATCATAAATGTATAAGAAAATCATGCATGCTGACAATAATAACTCCCTTTGCTGGAATTATCTAAAACATCATTTCCGTAAGTCATCAGTAATAACATTTGCTTCATAAATCTAATAAATCATTTAACTCAACTCAAACTCTTTTACTCATGACTTAGAGTGACGCGGTAACTCATGTTACTTAGATCATTATGGCCGTGGGAGTTTCTTATAATCCACATAACTACACTATGTGAGCAGCATGAAGTCTAATGTTTTACCCTCCTATGGAGAGAATCCCATATTGGCGGGGGTGTTGTACTCGTGCGAGGGAGTATAACCTCAATCTCGTTATCACAATCCCATACTAGGACTCTGGCCTACAATTATCATCATCAATCCTACGGTGGCACGTAGTTTTGGGGAAATACCATATTTCCCGCTCAGTGCTAAATATTCCTCCCAGACTCAGCTTAGAACGTGTTAGAAAATCCACCTTAATCAATATCAACTCATGGGTCTATTTTAAAGACCAAAACATAAATCTATATATATATATCTCATCTGCAAATCATAAATATCTTACGGATTCCTAACCCGACTCAACTCAACACAATCTTTCTCAACATCAAGTACATTTGCTTTTCGAATCATTTTCAAATATCAATGCTTTAAAGAAACATCATAGGACTCATTCTTGACTTTCAATCTCAAATATAGGTATATATATTCAATAGTCAAATTTCTCATGAAAAGGCATAACTCATGACACTTGTCTTAAATCTCTTAGAAATCATCAATACGTAATGACAATATACAACTCATGGAAAAATTCTCAATTTAAGAAACATGATGGTGAAATAATCATAAATATCAAACTTATTCAACTCAAATCTCATAAATCATTAATAAAGAAATTTGGGTGTAATCCCACTTGCAAAATCATGTAAATCAATAATAGAAAGTAAATCTTTAAGCACAAGAACGAAAGGAGTGTTCTTGTTCAAGCCCCACATACCTTGGATTATAATTTTGGAGATGTAGAAACTTGTTTGGAACTTCCTTGTCACACTTTTAGACCAAGATTCTTGATACCCTTGACTTGGGAACTTAATTCTCGAACAACTTAGAGAAATCTAGGGAAGATCCTTGAATTTCGTGGAAGAAGATTGAATTTTTGGGTTTTGGAAGAAACCCTAATTTCTAGATATTTCCTGAAAGAGGAAAGGAGATAAATGAATGGCTATTCTCTACTAGGATATATATATATAAGACCATATAGGTCAGAAATGACCAAAATGCCCTCTTTGATAAAGCTAAAATTCACTGACCGGGGCCTATGACGGTCGATTTGACGGTTGTCAAGTCTCCTAATGGTCCACCAGATCTCTATCACTCGAGTGCCAAAACTGAAATGTTCTGCCTCGATATGACAACTGAAGTGATGGTCCGTCAGGAAACTGACGGTCCACCAAGTCGTCCATCACTCGAGGGATAAAAATGAGACATTTTGTCTCAACCTGACGGACACCTTGACGGTCCATCAACTTTTTGACGATCCACCATGTTGGCCGTCACTCGGGGAACAGGAATAGGGGTCACTTACTTGGCCTGAAGGGACATTTTACGATCCACCAAGGACATGACGGTCCGCCAGGTCGACCGTCAAACTTGGGCGATCCGATAATGTTTAGTAAAACGACCATAACTCCCTCGTCCGATGTTAGATTTTGATGAAATTGGTATAGATGGAAAGCTTATTCAATGATCTACATGAAAAATGTAGAAATTAGAGAAGTACAACATGGTTTAAACATAAATCACTTTGAAAGTCATACATATCCACTCAAAAGATGGATTTAGGCTTAAGAAATGATCAGGGTATTACATTATGATCTTTACATAATAGTATGAATTTTATCCATGAACTTCCATGAATATTGATTTGTTATACCATGTTTTCATATGTTTCCGTTGGAATTAGTCCTTGACATATTTGAAGGGTGATATTTTCATGTTAAATCCTTAACCCATGTTTTTAATATCGAAATTATATGATTATTACATGATTTAACTATTCCTATGCTTAGGTCCATGAATTTGTTTTCATTTAAATTTCAAGTCAAGATTATAGTTGGTTTCAAGTTGAATTCTCTATAGTATGTTTTGAATATTATGGTTTCCATATTGTGTTCATGAGAATTCAGAATAAATCCTCTGTTTATGATTTTTTCATGTGATTGTGCTATACCATCATGTTTAAAAGTATCCCCATGTTAAAGTGTTGATTTCCTTGTATTTGATGAAATGCCTAACTAATGAGTTTTTAATAATGCTTTCTTGTTATGGTTTCGAGCTTTAATATGTCCCTATTGTTATTTCTATAGAATTCTGGGGGTTATGAACACCCAAAATTTAGTTGTTTACTTAGTCTCAACATTTTTAGAATAGTTTCAGATATGTATGAGCATTATCAGTTTTATCAGTTATCATGTATGTCACACTTAGATCAGTTCAGTAATCCGAGTCAGTTTTGTTGGGAGTAGGATTCAGCATCAAGAAAACCTAGGGGTAAAGGCTCACCTATCAGTTAAGGATGGATCCTTAGAAGCAATCCGTATGTTTTAGAACTATGTAGCCATCATACGTTATGATATGTCACCCGCCAGTTTAGGACAAACACTCTCTGGGATTACCCACCAGTTTAGGACTGATCTCAGGGGTCATCCTCTAGATTGGTAATGACTCCACAACTATTTTTAGTACCTGTCTCATGGTTATCTCATGCTATTCAACCAGTTATTTATAAGTCTTGTTTAGACTGATTTTAGTATTTCCACGCATGTCTGTTATATTAATATTGTTATTCATATTTATCCCATGCATTTATCCTAACCTCATCTATTATACCAGTACATTCAAAGTACTAACTGCATACTAATTACTTTTCCTATGATGTTTGATATCATAGGTTCGGACGCAGGTTCCCGACTGTACTTAGACATTCTAGCGACTCAGTAGCATCAATAGTGGTGAGTTCTCATTTATCGAGGACATAGTTGTTATTTCAGTATTTTATTTCAGTTTGGAAGTTTGAGTTAGTTAGGGCCTGTCCCATTAACTCTCTTTCAGATAGTTTTAGAGGCTTTTAGACATTTTAGACAGTCAGTCAGTTTGTGGTTTTTTTAGTCAGATTTTTAATATTTTTCATATGTTTCATACTTTTGGTTTATCAATTGTATTATTTTTAGATTTAAAACCATATGGCATAGTCAATTCTTTCCGCACACATTCATTTTCAGTACATTCTTTAGTGTTCATCAGAAGATACTACGTCATGGGTTTAGTTTGTGGTCACTTTTGATCATAAGCACTGTGTTGTATCCGGAGTGTACTCCTGGGGCGTTAAAATTCCTCAAGAAATACCAAATATCTTTTGTATTTTCACAAGGTGAGATTCTATTGTATTCATCAGGACCTATGGCATATACTAAAATTCTCTTGGCCTTTTAATTCTTTTCAATCTTCTTTCTGTCTTCTTCATTGAACTCCCACCTGCTTTTGACAACTATTTTTGTCACAATCCCTTCTTTGACTAAAGAATATAAGGACCATCAAGAATGATGTCCATTGGCTCACTGTTCTCAACTATGATGAAGTCAAACATCCTAATTTTCCAACACCTATAATACTATCCATTGAATCTTTGTGGTCTAGATGTAGACTGCCCTTCATCTAGATTAGGTGGCACAACCATTCTAACCAATACACTCTAGGTGAGAACCTTTTATAGTAACTAGGCTCTGATACTAACTGTTGAAACCCTCGGGGGTTGCACCATACAATATGGGACCAGGTCCCTAAAAATCAATCATCATCAAAATACACAAAAATAACCAGGAAGTAGTAAACAGTGTGTAATACCCCCCAAAAATCCAAACCAATATTATGCCACGTTTTGTACTACCCGTGCCTTTTTCCTAGATAGAAATCATTTCAAGGATGTTACGACTTACTTTGAAATGCAAACCAATCTTTGTAGACGTGGTATTTTGGAGATTTTCACTTTTAATCACATTGGAAATTAAGATAGCTTTCCAACGGTACCAATTTTATCCAAATCCGACATCAGACGAGGAAGTAATGGACGTTTTACTTGGAACTTTCGGAAACGTCCAGGTATGACGGCCAATTTGACGGGCCTCCACACAAGTGATGGACCACCACTTTGACCGTCACAGCCAAGGTAGTTGAGCCACGTACTGGATAAGGACTGACGGACGAGTTGACAGACCATCAAAGTTGTGACGAATCGACATCCAGGCCGTCAACTTTTATCCAGTGAACCCTATTTCTGGTCTCTATCTGACGAGCTAAGTGACGAACCGTCTAGTGTCTAACGGACCATCATACGCCACATTCAGTTTATTTCCAGGTCATTTTAACAGGGGTGTTTTTGTCACTTACCACTTGCCTATATACACAGATGAGTCCAAATGTAGTCATTTTGCTCATTTTTATTCCACAAACAAAAACTAGGGTTTCTTTCTGAATTTAATCCCCAAGAACAAGACCCAATCTTCTTTAAAAATCAAAGTATTTCAAATCCTTCAAGTTCAAAAACATCAAGAACCTTGATTCAGGTATGCGTACTGTTCATCCACGGATTTCTTTCATCCGTGAACTTCAAGAATCATGTTTTAAATTATAAATTGTGATTTTCTTGTTGTCTATGACTATATTCATGTTGATGATTGTTGTTTGGATTCAATGTTGTATCTTGATTTGTTTTTCATGAAGCATATGAGTAGGTTAGTTGAAACCCATGAATTTTGGATGGATTAAGATTATCAAATTGATAAGTAAACCTATGCCCAAAGTTGTGCATGTAAGGTGTTCGACAAAATTCCAAGAATGATAGAATCCATGTTTTAATGACTTAATAGTGCTTAAATGACAAGCCCATATTCTATTCTTTGTGATTCCATATGAACTCCACGTTATTGTTGTGTGTTATTGTTGTGATATGGAATGATCATGATATTGAAGCAACACGAGCATATACATATTGTGCGCATCCCCTTCCATGTATAAGATGTTGAGAACCAAGTGTAGTATGAAATCCCCTACTTATGATATTGCGAATTGTGGACTTAATTCTTATGATCAAGTCAGTCAAGTGTGTCAGTTTCGTTCCATTGAGTCATGGAGGTACTTGTACCCAAAATAATATAGTTGTATGCCTAGTGCCATGTCATGATATCACGATACTTTTAGTCAAGCCATGGTCTATAGAATTCAGTTAGTCATGTGACTCAGAAAAACTCAAAAATCTCAGTAGTCTCAGTAGTTCAGTAACCTCAGTACTCAGTAAACTCGGTAAACATAGTTTAGCTCCTCTAAACAATACCACTAGTATCAGTTTAGTTATTCAGTTTAGCTTAGTTATCCAGTTCAGTGTCTTTCAGATGGGAGTAGGATTCAGCATCGAGTGAGCCTAGGGATGGGGACTCAACCTCTAGAAAGGATAGAGATCCTTAGAAGAAATCCCTAAGTTCCAAAACTACATAGCCAGCGTAGGTACGAGATGTCACTAGTTAGATAGGACTCACATACTCAGGGGTTACCCATTAGCACATTTATATACATAGGACTAATCACAAGAGTCACCCGCTAGATTAGGACTGACTCCACAACAGTTGTCTTTACTGGTGGTGAAGTACTAACACCCTCCAGTTAGGGTAGAGATTAGACCCCAGTCAGCTTAGCATGGGGTATGTTAGTTTCAGTTATAGATTTAAGACTATCAGATACAGTCAACTCAGTTCAGTAGTACAGATTTAGTACTTTGGATACAGTCAATCCTTATCATTATAAATAGATTTAAAGATCACCCATTAGATGGGACTGATCTCAACTATAGTTAATCAGTATCAAAATCATCAGATTTAAAGATCACTGCTAGATAGGACTGATCTCAAATTTAGTTTCTCCATATAGAATGGAACTCAGATAGTTCCATCAAAACTTAGACTATTAAAAATAGTTTCTCAGTATTTGTAACATCGGTCTTGTCGATCATCACAGTTATATCAGTTATGTCAGTTGTCATAGCTTATGTTATCAGTATTCAGTTTCAGGACTATTAGACACAGTCAATCAGGCCAGTTATTTATAATTCAAATTGTCAAAAATAGTCATTCATCTATTCAGTATCTCAGTATCAGTAAAGTCATGTCATCAGTTATAGTTGCTTATGGATGTATGAATTTTCACATTCATATTAGTCAGCATTGTTCATGCATGTAACCCTTTACATTTAGCCTACCTCACTCGTATACTCAGTACATTCAGACGTACTGACACATTTGTGCTATGATACTCTCTCTTATGTTACACCATAGGTTCAGAGGCACGAGCTCCACATCAGCAGTAGCCTTCCAGTTTTCAGAGTTTGCAGTGAGTCCTTCTCATTTGAGGACGATATGATTATTGCTTTATTTACTATTTTATTTTAGTTACTAAACGGAGTTAGTTGGGGACATGTCCCATCAACTCCTTATTAAGATATTTTAGAGTCTTTCCAGACTATAGCATGTCAGACAGTTATTTCAGATTTATTTTGGTAGTTTTATACCATTTTCAGACATTGTCTTATTAGATGTTTTATTCAGATTTGAACCTTATGGTCATTCACTACATGTTTCTGCATTTTCATGTTATATTATGCAGTGTACATGTATAGATATCAGTCACGGGTTAGCTTGTGGTCCTTTGGGGTCATGACCACCGTGTAGCTTTCTGATTCAGAAAATTAGGGTGTTACAAACTTGGTATCAGATCCTAAGGTTTATTAGAGTCCTAATAAGTCTGAAAGAAGCATCTAGTAGAGTCTTGTACATGCATGTGTTATGCACCACACTTATGCGCAGGAGGCTGTGAGATGTTTTAGGAATAGTTTCCCTTCTTTCAGTATTCGTGTCGTGCCAGTGAGTATAATCTCAAGTCACTCTCAGTCTAATCCATTTCTCTTTTTTTTCTGCAGAATATGCCTTCTAAAAGAAGAAATGGGAATCCGTCAGCTCCTCAGCCCGAAGACCCTTTGGGCGATTATGTTTCTAATGCAAAGTTTTGGACCATATTCACCACTATTGCTCAGTCAGTTTCTACCCAGAATGAACGACCAACTGTTGTTCTGGCTAATCCAGTGTCCAATTTAGGTGCAACTAGAATTTTTGACTTTACCCGAATAAATCCTCCTTATTTCTCGAGGTTTAAGTTAGATGAGGACCCGTAGGAATTCATAGGTCAGATTCAGAAAGTGATAGATATTATGGGGGTGACTACTATGGAAAGTGCTGAGTTAGCTGCATATCAGTTGAAGGATATGGCTTATATTTGGTAATAACAGTGGAAGTCAGAAAGGTTAGATGATGCAGGTTCGATAGAGTGGGAGGAGTTTGCCTCTACTTTTCTTGATAGATTTTCCCTGCTAGAGCTTAGAGAAGCTAAGGTGGTAGAGTTCATCAACCTCAGACAGGGCAGTATGACAGTAAAAGAGTATTTTCTTAGGTTTACTCAATTATCCAGATATGCCCCTCATGTGGTTACAGACAGTAGAGCCAAGATAAGTAAGTCCGTGTCAGGGGTGAACGATAGCGTGGTAAACTAGTGTAGATTTTCCATGTTGAATAGTGATATGACTTTAGCCAGACTTATGATTCATGCTCAGTAGATAGAGGATTAGAATATTAGAATGAAGGAGAGACAGAGTAAGAGGGCAAGGACAAGTAGTTCAGCTTTGCTCTTCCTAAGTCACAGGGTAGTAACCGTTCTCAGCATAGTCAGAAGTTTTCAGCCCCAGCCCCATCCTCAGCTAGTGCACCAGCATCTAAGTCCAAATATGACCATCATGATGGAGCTCTAGGCTCCAAGGCCTAGGGTAGTGAGAATAGAAGTCTTACTTATCCGCTTTGCAAAGACTATGGTAAGAATCACCTAGGTGCATGTAGGGCAGGTAGTGATGTATGTTTTGAGTGTGGCAAGCCAGGCCACAAGATGCAAAAGTGTAGAGTTATAGCACAGAGGGGTAAAGAGTTGCATCCTAGAGGCACGAAGAGTGGTCAGGGTCAGAATAGACTTTATGCACTCCAGACCCATCATGATCTGGAAAGTTTCCCTGACCTAGATTTGGGTACGTTACCAGTCTTTCAAGTTCATGGTATGCATTGTTAGATCTCTTTCTCTAATTTAGACATATGTTTCAGCATGAGTTAGTTAGTAAAGGAAAAAAGTTAGTTTAGCAATCGAGCAGTTAGATTTGTATAGTTTGTTTCCTCATCCTTGCATCTATTCATGCTATCCAAGATATCAGGGAATGTAACTATTCCAAGTAGAATCTCCTATTAGTTGAAAGTTTAGTTTAGTTCATGCATCATGCATTAGTCCCAGACTCCCGAGGTTCAGTTATAATCTAGTTCCTAGAGGCCTTGTGTATTGTATCAACTTCCCCAATATCTTAGCAACGTCAGTCCAACATCCTCTAAGGTACATAGTGTCCCATGGGGGGAGATACACTACAGCCCCCAAACTTTCATGATTTAAATTTGTCATTTTATTTGATGAATCTATCTTGGAGGAAGTGTTACATATGAGTTGACCCTCTAGCTACAAAACACAGTAGTAAGCCATGTACTCAATGGCTTAGTTTAGTCCACGATACGATACTCTATCCATGTCCTGCATTGCAGACTCAGTTAAGTAAATGTATCACGTTTTAGACTCAGTTATGTTCTTATGTTTCCGCTCATGCATATTGAGTGATTAATCTCAGACTCATCGATATTTTTAGTTCAAGGTGACAGTGTTCTTTGATCTTACTCGTTCCCATGTTCAAATTTTAGTACCAAACTTTGTATTTAGTTTTATGCTTAGTTTTCAGTTCAAACTTGGTAACTTTACCATTGCATGTTCAGCAGCATGTTCCTAAGCCCGTTCAGTCATATATTCACGCGTTAGATATGCGTGATCAGTTTATTAGTCCTTTTTGTCATGCATTCATGTATCATGTCAGTCGTATAATCATGCATCAGATATGCATGGATTCAGCTCATCAATTAGGCATTAGATATGGCTTCTTATTATGAGAAACTTAGTTCATCAGAACACTCAGTCGTGTATTCGTCAATCAGTTACTCATGCATCAGATATACATGTTCAGTATGATGTATTTAGCTTATCAGTCATGTCAGTCTCGAAGCCATGTTTCAGCAGTGTATGTATTGTACGTACTTTAGTTGATCTTTTCTTCTATCTCAGTTATTCTCATTCAAGGATGAATGTTCCCAAGGGGGAGATATTGTAATACCCCAAAAAAATCCAAACCAATATTATTGCTCTGTTTTGTAATATCCGTGCCTTTTTCCTAGCTAAAAATCATCTCAGGGATGCTAGGACTTAATTTGAAATGCAAACCAATATTTGTACGCGTGGTATTTTTGAGATTTTCACTTTTAATCATGTGAGAAATTGAGATAGCTTTCCAATGGTACCAATTTTGTCCAAATCCAACATTATACGAGAAAGTTATGGACGTTTTACTTGGAACTGTCGAAAATGCCCAGGTATGACGGCCAAGTTGACGAACTGCCACATAAGTGATGGACCGCCACTTTGACCATCACAGCCAAGGCAGTTGAGCCACGTATTGGATAAGGATTGACGAACGAGTTAACGGACCGTCAAAGTTATGACGGACCATCATCCAGGCCATCAACTCTTATCTAGTGAACCCTATTTATGGTCCACATCTGATGGGCTATGTGACGGACCGTCAAGTGTCTGATGGACCGTCAGTCATACCGTCATACGCCACATTCAGTTTATTTCTAGGTTGTTTTAACAGGGGTATTTTTTTCGCATATCACTCGCCTATATATACCAAGATGAGTCTGAATTTAGCCATTTTGATCACTTTTATTCCACAAACAAAAACTAGGGTTTCTCTCTAAATTTAATCCCCAAGAACAAGACCCAATATTCTTTGAAAATCAAAGGATTTCAAATCCTTCAAGTTCAAAAACATCAAGAACCTTGAGTCAGGTATGCGTAGTGTTCATCCACGGATTCCTTTCATCCGTGGAGTTCAAAAATTATGTTTTAAATTATAAATTGTGATTTTCTATTTATGTTATGACTATATTCATGTTGATGATTGTTGTTTGGATTCAAGGTTGTATCTTGATGTGTTTTTCATGAAGCATGTGAGTTGGTTAGCTGAAACCCATGAATTTTGGATGGATTAAGATTGTCAAATTAATAAGTACACCTATTCCTAAAGTTGTGCTTGTAAGGTGATTGATAAAATGCCAAGAATGATTGAATCCATGTTTTTATAACTTAATAGTGCTTAAATTATAAGCCCATATTCTATTCTTTATGATTCCACATGAAATCCACGTTATTGTTGTGATATGGAATGATCATGATATTGAAGCAATGCGAGTATATACATATTGTGCGCATCCCCTTTTATGTATAAGATGTTGAGACCCAAGTGTAGTATGAAATCCCCTACTTATGATATTGTGAATTATGGACTTTATTCTTATGATCAAGTCTGTCATGCGAGTCAGTTTCGTTCCATCGAGTCATGGGGGTACTTGTACCTAAAATAATATAGTTGTGTGCCTAGTGCCATGTCATGATATCACAATACTCTTAGTCAAGCCATGGTCTATAGAATTCAGTTAGTCATGCGACTCAAGAAAACTCAGAAATCTCAGCAGTCTCAGTAGTTCAGTAACCTCAGTACTCAGTAATCTCGGTGATCTCAGTCAGAACAGTATTCCTAGCGATCTCAGTAATTTTAGTACTCTCAGTCAGTTCTAAGAACTCAATATGTTCCTTCAGTCAAGGGAACTCAGTAAACTTAATTTAGCTCCACTAAACAATACCACTAGTATCAGTTCAGTTATTCAATTTAGCTTAGTTATCCAGTTCGGTGTCTTCAGATGAGAGTAGGATTCAGCACCGAGTGAGCCTAGGGATGGGGACTCAACCGCTAGAAAGAACGGACATCCTTAGAAGAAATCCCTAAGTTCCAAAACTACGTAGCCAGTGAGGTACGAGATGTCACTCATTAGATAGGACTGGTATACTCAGGGGTCACCCATTAGCACATTTACATATATAGGACTGATCCCACGAGTCACCCGCTAGATTAGGACTGACTCAACAACAGTTGTATTTAATGGTGGCGCGGCACTGACCTTTTTCCAGTCAGGGAAAAGATTGGACCCCAGTCAGCTTAGCATAGGGCATGTCGGTTAGATGAATACATCCTACAGTTTCAGTTACAGATTCAAGACTGTCAGATATAGTCAACTCAGTTCAGTAGTACAGATTTAGTGCTGTTGGAGACAGTCAATCCTTATCATTATAAATAGATTTAAAGATGACCCATTAGATAGGACTGATCTCAACTATAGTTAATCAGTATCAGAATCATCAAATTTAAAGATCACCCGCTAGATAGGATTGATCTCAAATTTAGTTACTCCATGTAGAACGGAACTCAGATAGTTCTATCAGAACTCAGACTGTTAAATACAGTTGCTTAGTATTAGTTACATTGGTCTTGTCGATCATCACAGTTATATCAGTTATGTCAGTTTTCATAGCTTATGTTATCAGTATTCAGTTTTAGGACTGTTAGAAACAGTCAATCAGACCAGTTATTCATAATTTGAACTGTCAAAAATAGTTATTTATCTATTCAGAATCTCAGTATCAGTAAAGTCATGTCGTCAGTATTCAGACTCAATAGCCAGTATTACCCTGAGTTCAGTTATAGTTGCTTATGTATGTATTCTCACGTTCATATTAGTCAGCATTGTTTATTCATATAACCTTTTGCACTTAGCCTACCTCACTCGTATACTCAGTACATTCAGACATATGGATGCTTTTTCACTATGGTGCTCTCTCTTATGTTACACCATAGGTTCAGAGGCACGAACTCCAGATCAGTAGTAGCATTCCAGTGTTCAGAGTTTGTAGTGAGTCCTTCTCATTTGAGGATGATATGATTATTACTTTATTTACTTTTTTAGTTCAGTTGCTAGATGGTGTTAGTTGGGGACATGTCCCATCAACTCCTTATTCAGACAGTTTAGAGGCTTTTCAGACTATAGTATGCCAGACAGTTATTTCAGATTTGTTTTGATATTTTTATACCATTTTCAGACATTGTCTTGTCAGATGATTTATTCAGATTTGAAACTTATGGCCATTCAGTACATGTTTCCACATTTTTATGTTAGATTATGCAGTGTACATGTATAGATATCAGTCATGGGTTAGCTTGTGTTCCTTTGGGGTCATGAGCACCGTGTAGCAGTCTGATTCAGAAAATTAGGGTGTTACACAGTGCAAGAAGAGTAAAGATACAAGAATACTTACATGGAAATCCAGGATGGGAAAAACCATGTCTTGCCCTAAGAAGGACCTCCAAATTCACTATAATCAAACTTTTGATTAGAACTTTCACTAAATATAACTCTAGGTTCCTTTTGTTAGTAGTAACTCTACTATAAGCTCATCTTGGTAACTCTACCAAGGCCCCTCTCTACTGATTATCTCTAATCAATATCAACTTAGGTAACTCTACCTAAATAACTATCTCAACAAGAAAACATTACTCTTATAGCATGAATAGTTCAGTTACAAATTAGCACTCAAGAATACTTACTCACTCTTAAAGTATACTATAAAGATAAGAACATGAACAATTCTTGAGCAATCTTGAAATAGAGTTCTTGTTTCCTCTCTTCTCTCTCTGCTTTTTGCAAAAACAATTTGATAAAGAGACGTGTCTTTGATTTTATAGATGAGTTATGATTAGTGATGAAAGATCATTGGACCAGCTATCCAACTTAATACAAAATATCACCTATAAGTTTGTTACACAATAGAATAAAACTGTGTAGTTCACGCATGCCAACTTTACTTTACCCTGCACGTCCTGGGTCCTGATCCCATGTAGTTTAGTTGCTCATCATCAAAACTACATATATCAGGTAAAATAGGTTGAAACATGAGCTAAATAATTATTTATTAAATTCAACAAAATATATATCTTGATAAGGTGCCAATACATGAGGAAACTCTTCATGTTGAGTACCCACAATTTATATGCACAAATAAGAGGGTTGGGGCTATTAGTTTTTTTTAGGAGTAAAGTGAGTGTAAACTTAACCGTACAGGGGAAATCTGAGCTAATTGGCATCCGAAAAAGAAATCATATTACGTAAATTTGAGATTAATAGTTATACTATTTCATGATGAGATGATTTTTAGGGTGTTGGGGCCAACTATTGCCCATATGTCTGATTTGTTGCATTACCAAACTTCTACTATATGCCATAAACTTTATAGAATGCATTATAATACTAACTAGATGATCCTAGAAGAGGTCCAATAGGACTCATTACATTGTTAGTATTTGCAATTTGCATGAAGGAGGCACTTGTTTGAAAAACTTTTATGTGTAAGAGGTTGTTGAAATGTAACCATATCATAATGGATACTAGAGACCTTGCATTTCATGGTGTATCACTTGATCATTGGTCATGCATTTAGTCTGGGTTGTATTATATGTGACATGATGACTAATTTAAACACTAATAGTTGTTGTAGATTCTTTATTGGAGGGATATTGATAATGTTTCTGCTACAATACTAGGCCATGATGCAACTAGTAGATTTTTCAAAAATTTTTAATTATTTTCAAAAATAAAATAGAAGAGTAACCTGAATTCCATAAATAAGCTAGCTTCTTAATTTAGACTTTTAAGACCACATAAGAAACACCTGTAGAAATATTATGCCTAAAGGATAAGTATCCTAGTTAAGGCATGTAGAATCTTAGATATACTTTTTATATTAAATGGATTAAAGTGTTGTAATTGTATTAAAATTTCTTGGTTAGTAAAGATTTAATAGTGATCGAGCATGTGTTTTAAATTTGGACCACTTTCGTCTATCATATCATTATTTATAGTTAGCCTCTTAAGTGTACGTCATAGATAGATAATTATCTTTTTCCCATTATTTGATTCATCATGAATTGATTTTCTTTAATTTTCCACACTGCGCTTTGATAGCTAATACTTAAAAGATAAAGAAAGTAGAATGGTAGTAATTCGTCCTTTTGAAAATGCAAAGGCATTTAGTCGTACTAATAATAAAGAATGTAAGTCCAGATAGTGTACCCACAGAGATTTAGTCAATTAAAGTTCTAGTTTGAATTTATTTTGACTATTCAATAGATAACCAATAGTAAAGAGTGATATGACACTTTTGAAAGTAAATTAGAAATTATCGTAGACACGTCATGGATTAGTTCTGTTGTAATTCAAATTTGAGATCTAGGGTTGTGGTATTTTTATGATCTTGATGAGTTATCCAACAATTCATCTAATTCAAGTTCTTGAATTAATAGTTATAGATTGATTTTAACGATATATTAAGGATTTTGCAAACAAATATAGGTCTACTTGACTATTGCTAAACCCTATATTTGTATTGTCATTGGTTTATAGTGAAGTGGATGTGATTTATTTTTCATATCAAATACGCTAGAATAGTAGGCATATTTCTATCCTCAGTAGGAAACTAATTTTCTTTCCCTATAAGGTTCACAAACTAGCCTTAGTTCCTCTTTTTACACTTATAGTTCCCTTTTTGAAGTTCAAAATACAATCCGTAGTAGTACAAGTAAGGTGATCATTAAAAATGAGTAATTTAAATCAAAAAGAAATAAGTAACTCAATAGGTATAAATCAAAATTAAATTTGATGATTATCAAACAAAAAGCCCAAATTCAACCACAACACTAGAAATAAAAATGTATTTCTATTCAGGAATCTCTTTAGAGAAGATATTTGGTGAATTTAGATGATAAAACTAATAAATGAACTAGACCTTGTTCTTGAACTTTTCACTAGACTTTGGCTTCACTAAATTAATTATATGTCATAAAAATCACGTAAAGGGGCTTTATATAGAGTTTAGAAATCAGTTGTACTTTAAAAATCCAATCTAAATCGGGCTAAGAAAGTACCCACTCGTGCCATTGCCAAAAATCAAGGCAAATGGCAAAAGGAACAAAAATATTTCTACAATATTTCAAAACTAGAGCCACCCCATGCATTGGGATAGTGACAGAACTCTGCTTCAAGATTTTCCAAAACTATGTTAATATTGCACCACTGACTTTATATGCAATAGTAGCACAAGTCATTAACACCTTGACCATTTTTTTCTTTTTTTCGTGACACTTTGCAATGTTGATTCTTTCCTAGTTCATTTTTTCTTCTTGTTTAAGATTCAAATACCTCTAGACACTCCTGCATAAACAAGGCATATAACAAAATGGTAACTCTCATTATTTAAGCTAAAGATGATACTGTAAAGAAACTATTATGAGGTGAATTATAGTAACATGACATAGTTTTTAGCCTTGATCAACACCCCACACTAATCTCTTGCTCATCTTACAATAAGAATCTCCCTTCAACACATTTAAAATTGTATGAACAATTATTTCCAGACTGAATAGCCTAAAGAACTAACTCTATGGTATTAACAAACTATTATTAGACACCTAATAAATAAATCAAGCATTACTCCTAACTATGAAAAATCATGTGCTCTCACAATAAAAGAGTGAGCCATATTAACTCACAAGTATATAGACTTCCACAAGAATGGATATAAGAATATGATTTTGCTCACTCTCAAAAATAATTTCACATAAACATAAAATGAACTATACGCTTGTAATTAGTTTATTACTCCATTAATGTAAGGACATAAAATATAAGATCAATTATGACTTTTTGGTTATAATATGGGAATAAAGGAAAGTAGGAACTATTTTTTCTAGTAATTGAGGCTATCTTTCATTACCACTTTAATACACCATAATTTTCATTCTCTTATACCATCCTCAATCGACCGCCTTCTCTTCTACTCTTCACGCCCACAAATTTCTTTGTTTT
Source organism: Capsicum baccatum var. pendulum (assembly GCA_030864225.1). Classification (NCBI taxonomy): domain Eukaryota; kingdom Viridiplantae; phylum Streptophyta; class Magnoliopsida; order Solanales; family Solanaceae; genus Capsicum; species Capsicum baccatum. Next base: position 167,556,447 of record CM061557.1, on the reverse strand, counting down.
TCCATCTATTTAAGCAAGTGCACACATAATTAGCATGGAGAACTTAAATATCAAACACTCTTTTTTATTTTTATACTTCTTAATAATGCATACAAATTTTTATCTCTTGCACCCTTAGTGTTTCCACAGGCTTCTAGTTCAACTATCCTCTTTATTCTTATTCTAAATTCTTTCAACTATATTTATTTTATTTAAAGCATTTAGGAGTATGGATCAAATTATTGGTCAATTGAATGAAAAAATATTAGCCTTCATATGTGTTTACCAAAGAATAGTTTACGGATCAACTAGGCTAATTATAAAAATTATTTACTAGTAGGTAGAGAAAATGGTAAAATACATGGTCAATCAATGAAATACCTAATTAATATTCTAAACCAAACATCCTCAATTCATTTGAAAATACACTGGGCAAGTTCTAGACAATAACATGAAAGCATAGAATATCAAAACACACATGCCACATGTTCAACTTGAGAAGGATCCACACTAACTCTGAATTAAGCAAGCAACAATAGTTCACATTTTAGAAAAAATCATACAAGATTCAAGTGAAATTGCCATGGTGTCTCAAAAGAATTCAATTAATTATTTGTACATCAAACTTTTCAATTACAAAATATAACTTGCATTATTCAGTCAATTGTAGCACCTAACTAGAGCACCTATCATTCATTTGGTCATAAAGAATTTAACTCCTAATAAAAAAACTCTTTCCTCAAGACAATATCCAACCATCAACTATCAGGAAGTTCAACCAATAAATAAAAAAATTCTTTAAGAATAAAGAGGATGCTAAGTTTAAATCCCCCCTTATGCAATAAATTAAACAAGAAACTAATGGGAGGGCAAAATATTCTCAACTAAAGAAAAACAAGCTAAAACCATACTTACACAATTCTATTCTAAAGGACAATATAATTTTCTTTGTTTTTTAGACTATTTTTTTTTAACTAAAGTAAGAAACTAATAAAATAAACTAAAACCTATAGAATACTTCACTAGTAAAAAATATCAAAAAATATCCCCGCCCACACTTAAAGATGTTCTTTGTCCCAAAGTATTAAACAAAGTAAAACAACTAGTTTAGAGATACTCTCTAGTCCCTTTAGGGCGTAGGTAAACTTTTTTCATGATTCTATAGAAGCAGAAAACTATAATGACTCAATTCGTCACTATGACAATAATCATTTGAAAAAGATAATTCTGTTAAGAAATATTTTTAGTTTGAGTATGATTATAAATATTTTTGTGGTAAAAGGTCCATGGCCAAAATTAGTTTGGAAACTCTTTTAAAAATTGTGCTACGCTTGTCGTCTTATTTCAACCGCGATAGGTTAGTCATAGTACTAATGTTGTAATCGGGACACTTTTATCACTGTAGTGATGGTACGGTAGTAAACCAATTTAATGACTCTTCAGGTCAATTTCTACATTTCTATTAAAGTCTTTCAATAGCTACCCCAAGTTATTTATGACTTGCTGGAACTAATAGTTCTGTTATCGAGAGTTCGTTAGGTTTTTAATAGCCAAATTTTTACTTAAAAGTCATAACTAGTTCCAAATGACCATTAGGCAAAAACTTCAGTAAAACAATCTCAAATGTAAATTCTGACTATGTATGAAGCTTTCGAATATTGATTTTATACTAAGTTACCTTTGGTTTGGGTTCCAATGCACCCAACCTAATTCACACCTATTGGTCAAAAAGTTGGAAAATTGGAAAATTAGATGTGGGACCCATATTTGATTGAAATGACCTTAGATGAAAAATTTGAGTTTGTCACTTTGTCTAAAATACCAAATGTAGTATGGTTACATAGTTTATTTACATATTTCAGATTTCAATTGATTCCCAAGGTGTCGTTGGAACCTTTAAATTTTTTTACGTTTACTGGTGAAGAGGCTTGTGTGATCACAAAGATGGCATCATGATTGCTCTATTATTGTCGTCATCAAGGCACTGTGATAACCCTTGTGCGATTACCATCTATGTGTGGCGATACCCACACCTGATTACTTAGGATGGGTATTTAAAGTCCCTTTAGGCCATATTTTGGGCACTATTCACTCCTCTTTGACATCTAAGGCCTTTTAATGCCTGTAAACTGTGTTACCAATGTGCATGCCAACACGTCGTGTCGAGTCCATGTCGGTTCACTAGAATTTACCTTGAAACTGTGGAAAAACTATTCTATCGATGTGATGGTCGATGTGACACATCGAGATTACTTCGACCCACTATTTTGGGCACTCAAAGATGGTTTAAATGAGATCTAAAAATTCCAAAACTTGTCCGAGAACATCTATTGACCTTCCTGATCATAAATTAACACTAATATCAGCATTTAAGGGACGTAAAGGTCTCGAAATAAGATTCTCAACTTTCAAAGGCTAAAATGGTACTAAGTCTGAATACTTATCTAATATATTCTAAGTCTGGGATCCCTTAACAAGCTTAAAGGACAGAATTAAGCTAGAAATATTGCGGGGTCTTATAATATCTCCCCCTGGGGAACATTCATCCTCAAATGAGACTGACTAATCTGGGAATTTTGGTAGACTAAATTTAGAAACTAGACATTCACAACTAAAACATTATTTCATGACTGAGATTAATGATATACTGGATTTCATATTAAACAAGCATATCTGCTGTATGAGTACATAAATGAACATGATTCATCAATTCCTAACTGGGAATACTGATAAGTTGATTTTCTCATATATATATATACTAAACATGCATATCTGATGCATGGGTACATGACAGGACTGACTCATAAGCGTATGAGTGAATATGCAATATTAACTAATATAAGCTTATAAAGGTAATATGAACATAGAACTGAGTAAGTTCAAGGAGAAACTATTACTCAAACTGAAATATACTGATGAACCCTAGATCATATATTTTTGGAATATGCATGAACGGGAACATAAGAATAGGACTGAGACTGGAACGTGATGCATGAACTGTATATCGTAATCTAAACTGTGCCCCTTGAATACGTGGCTTATGGCAGAGATTGGAACTTGTGGTCCAACTTATGAGTACCTACTACTCCAAACTGGATTTATCACATGAAGAGAACTGGGAGTTTTATGTCATAAAATTTCGGGGTTATAGTGCATCTCCTCCTTGGGAAATTATGTCACCCAAAGAATACTGACTTGGTAGAGATACTAAGGAAACTGGGGAAATGTACAAGGCACCTACGAATTGAATCATGACTTAGTATCTGGGGCCTAAAACTGGGGTATAAGACATGAACTGAGTTGAACGCGCAATCGCCTGGTTGGTCCATCTTAGAATAGTTGCATTTATGAGACTTTGGATAGTGCAACTAGATGGAAAAATGGAAAACAATACCATACGAATTTGTCTGTCTAACTGCTAAACTGATTTACTAGCCTTACAGACTAACTCATACTGAAAACTTATTCTCAACTAGAGCTTTTCTCTGACACAATTTTTTTGAGTTGTCAGCAAATTTACAAAGCAAGTAGAGCTTGGCATTATCTGAATAAGTCATCACAACATGGCTATAATTCTGTAGTATGAGGTGAGGCCTACGAATCATCATCTAAGATAGAGTGACTAAGATTTATACACTGCAACTATAAATTTTCAAGCTTAGACATATCCCGTAAATACTCTCTCAACTATACGCAACACCTTAGTATGATACATCACTTGGGACTAGTAAAAAATATTCGCATAGGCGCTATACATGAATGCCTAAGTATACTAACTCATCTTATTAACTAAATGACTGATTGCTGAATACTAGGTCTATAAGGCTGAACTGTACTTACTCTGAATAACTGGAATGAAACTGTAGAGTATTATGCAAATGGGGAAGGGACTGACTGAGTAACATGAGATAAATAAGCATGAATTCATAAAAATTGTATTATTTAAGAATGTAAGACCAAGCATATAACATGGTTTCTAAAATAGTCTGTAAACTGAGGTACTGAAATACTAATAATAGAATAACTGATAACTGTATGCTATGGTCAAGAAAACTTAAACCTAAATTTAGTTTCTGAACTGAGACTGACACTATTCCTAAGATTGTAACTGGGACTATGCTTCAGATGATAACTGGGATTGAACACACTATAAGGAATGAGTGCAGAATTCATGAGATCCATTACTTGAGTTTGGAACTCCCGTGTTCAAGGAACATGATTCGTACTACTGAGTGACCTGAAACTCTTCAGAATAAGAGATATAAATGCGCATGATTCTATGGAAAGTGCATGAATATAAGCTATGTTCATGGAGCTGAGACATAAAACATGTATAGGTATCCTGATGACTGAAGTACACAACTTTGAACGGAGGTAAAGATGGGTTGGGAATCATTCTTACCCATTACTTTTCCACATATAATAATATAAATACAGGAATCTGGAAGCTTGAATTCCTGAGATATCATAACTAAAAAGTTCCTGTATACCTATCGGGCTATGATATACTGACCAACTAAGGTAGAGACTGAGAAAGGCTGTGCTAGAATTTTGGTACTGACTCCGAAATCAACTGCTATATATGGAATACCAAATGACAAAGAAGCTCCTAGTTCTAGAAAAGTGTAAACATGCAAATACAAAACTTGTAACGTACCAGGAACCATATTAGGAGAACTTTCCTAATCCTATCAAGACTGAAGAGCATAGAGTCTATTTGGGCGTTGCCCACCGATGGCACTGGAAGGGGCACCCTACTGATTTGGGCGATCAGACTGAGCTGAAGGATGACTGTGATGACTTCGTAGACCAGCCTTAGGAAAATCTTGGACTCTATGACCTAACTTTCCACATCCAAAACACACATCACTACCAGCACTACACATACCCTTATATTTTTTACCACATTCTTTGTAAAGCGGATTAGTACGAACACCACTTGCACTACTCTGGGTTTTGGAGCCTAGCACCCTATCATGAATGTCATTCCTTAACCTTGGTACTGGTGTACTATCTGAATATAGAACTAGGGCTGAAAAATTTAGACTAAACCAATAATGGTTACCACCCTCTATCCTTGGCTAGGCAAAACTAAAGCTATCTATCTTGCTTTATTATTTTCACTCTCCTTCTTCTTAGGTTTCTATTCCTCAATTTATTGAGAATCGATCATAGGCATAGATATGTGCATTTCCCTAATCAACATTGCGGTTCTGCACTCCTTAACCACTCAACCTGATACCCTAGACACAAACTTGCTCACTCTGGATCTATTGTCTGCTACTATATGGGGAGCATACCTGGCTAACTGAGTAAACTTGTGGAAATACTCTTTCAGACTCATACTACCTTGCTTTATATTGATGTACTATAACACCTTGGCTTCTTTCAGCTCTTAGGGGAAGAATCTATCTAAGAAAGCTGTAACAAACTTTTCCCATTCTATGGGCTCTATATCTGCACCCCTGTCTACCTTTCACTGCTTAAACCACATATGGTCTATATCTTGTAGATAATAGGTGGTTAACTCAACACTCTCACTAGAAGTAACTCCTATGATATCTTTGACATTTTCAACCTTATCAAGGAACTCCTATCGATCCTCTTTAGACTTAAAACATGGGAATAAAGGAGGATTTATTCCGGTGAAGTCCCAAATCCTGGCTGTAGCAGTATTGTACACTTGGTTGGCTGGGAAAATAGCTGGCCATTCATTCTAAGTTGCGACTAAATTATCTAGAGTAGTGAATATAGCCCTGAATTCTACATGAGAGACATGCTCATCCAAGGGATCTACCTGAACAGGGTGAGGTGCTGATTGAATTTCATTCTTCTTTCATTAGTCTTTTTGGGAGGCATATTCTATAAGCAAAAAGAAGAAGCGAATTAGACTAAGATTTTTATTAGAGATCATGCTCACTTGTACGACATGAATACTAAAAGAAGGGAAATTTTTCCTAAAACATATCGTAGCCTCCTGTCCAGAAGTGTGGTACACAACACACCCATGCATAAGACTCTACTAGATATGGCTTTCAGACTTCCTAGGACACTATTGAACCTTAGGCTTTGATACTAAGTTTGTAACAGACCGATTTTGTACCCTGGACACTAAACGGTGCTCATAATCTCAAAGGAGCACAAGCTAACCCATGAATAGTACCTACTATAATAACTTTGTAATAAATACAGTAATGATTGTAGAAATAGGCAGAAACATATGCCATAAGGTTATAATTTATAAATAAATCTGAATGAGGTATCAAAATACAAAAATAGAATATAAGTACTATAAAACTGAACAACTGTCTGAAAATACTCTAGTCTGAAAAGCCTCAAATCTGTCTGAACTGTGGAGTTGATGGGACAAGTCCCCAAATAACTTTGACTTCTAAAAATAATACTAAAATACTGAAAATAACAAGAATGACTTTGAACTATGAGGACTCACCACTACTCTGAAAGATGAAGATCTGAACTGCTAAAAGTGCTCTGGAGCCCTGCATCTGAACCTATAATATAAGACATCACAACACAGAAAGCATGCGTTAGTACTTTAAATGTATTGGTATGCTTAGTGAGGTAGGCTAAAGTGAATTGGTTTATATGTATGAACAATACTAACTGAATAACATAAGTATGACTGAATAGGAGTGCATGTATGTATACATAAACTATAACTGAGATTATGATAATATTGAATACTAAGTCTGAATACTAATAACTGATATCTAAGTTTACTGACACTGTGTTACTGATTTTCTGAATGACTATATCTAACAGTCTCAAATTCTGTAGAACTATACTGAGTTCAATACTGAGCTGAGTGACTATATCTGATAGTCTTAAATCTGTAGAACTGAACTGAGTTCTATACCAAAACCAAGACTAAAACTGAGATCGTGGGAGGTAATTATCTAACCAACATCCCCCTCTCTAATCTGATTGGGTCCAACCTATAACCCCAGTTGGAAAGGTGTCAATACTGTTCCACATGTACGGATAAGCTATGAGTTAACCCTCTCTTATAGGAAGCTCTTTCGTCAACCTTCGTTGGTAGAAAAACTCAAAAGAGATGTATCAACCCTCATAGTATCTGGCAGGAAAATATCTCAACCTACACTAGCTATGTAGTTCTATAACACAAAGATTTCTACTAAGGGTCAAACCCTCAATTGATAGGAATGCCCAATCCCTGGGTTCGCTTGATGCTGAATCATACTCCCAGCTGAATGGACACAGAATGATTTTTAGTCTGTACTAGACTGGATTGAATTGTTACTGATATTATTGTTTAACTGAATTGAACAGAGTTTACTAAGTTCTATGGACTCACAGAATACTACTGAATTTTGTTAACTGACTGGGCACAGAGTGCTACTGAGGTCTACACTGAGTCTTGTGACTGAATTACAAACACTACTGAGATTTCCTGGGTTTCTGTAGCTGCCTTAGTTCTACTGATCGAGTCACTACTGAGATTACTTTGTAACTAACACTCTCTCTAAGTAAACAGCTAAATTTTTGGGTATTAAATAACCCCATGATTCGATAGCATGAAATTAAAGCATCACATGATCTTGCTTAGCATAAGCATGCATATTGAATTCATAATGCATCTATAGAGACATATTATGAAACTCTTGCATGGTATTACGTGCAAATAATCTAGCATGACATGATTTCTTTCCCTTATTAGTTCACATGAACAATTCATCTAGCACTTGGCGAGCATACATATGCACATAAAACTAAGCAACAAATAGACATCATAATTCACATCCCCATTGACAATTTCAAGGGTTTTACATGAATCCTCATGATATTACATACATATCAGTTAACCTCACATAAAACGTATCATAAAATATGGATTAGAATCCCAATTAATTATTATAAATATGAATATAATCAAACCCAACATAGAATTCCTGAAATCCATAAACTTGAAGTTTAAAAATAGTTTCTTGGACTCTAAGGGTGGAAGGGACCCTTGGATGAACACTTCACATACCTTAGTTGATGAATTATGAGAGATTGGTGGTGAGTTCTTGAGTTCTTGATTTGAAATTTGAACACCTATGGTTTTGTTATTAAGAAATTTTGAGAATTAATGAGTATAATTGCTCTCCAAAGGGTTTAATTTTGTGTTTTGGGGGATGAAGGGCATAGGAAAAAGATCTAATTAATCCTGAGGAAGCAACATTTTAATGCCTATAAACTGCGTTACCGACGCACAAGCCAACACGCCGCGTCATTGTCATTGATGCGATAGCCAATGCACCATGTTGAGTCTGCCTCGGTTCACTGGAATATGCAGTGAAGTTAGGGAAAAACTATCTTATCAATGCGGTGGTTGATGTGACGCGTCAAGATCGTGTTGACCCACTATTTTGGGCACTCAAACATGGTCTAAACGAGATTTGAAAATTCTAAAACTCGTTTGGGAACATCTATTGACCTTCTTGATCATGAACTAACTCTAATATAAATATTTAGGGGATGTAAAGGTCTCAAAATAAGATTGAAAACTTTTGAAGGCTAAAATGGCACTAAGTCTGAATACTTAGCTAATATATTTTAAGTTTGAGACCCCTTAACAATCTTAAAGGACTGAATTAAGCTAGAAATTTTGTGGGGTCTTACAATAACATAATTCCCCATATTCGCATGTCCTTAAAATCCGAAACTCAAATTACTTGGTACCTGGTCCACCTAGTCCCTACTACATGAACTCAGTATTTCCCTTTTGGCATCATTGAAAAGTGAGGATAGTAAACCAAGAGTAAATTAAGCAAAAATTAGTTAACACATGGCCACTTGTGCAACACTAACGTGAAGAATAGCTTTGCAATTTAAAGAGTACAAATGTAACACAAAAAGAAAATATTCATTCATAAGAAGGATAAGTATTATTGTTATGCATAAATTAAATGTTCTTAGGAAAAAGCCACCGGAATCAAGAAGTATTAACAGGTGAAGGACTAGGAAAAATATTTTGAAGGAGTAGGGTTAAGTTGTTGTGGAGAAGCCTTATATCTCTATTCGGGCTAAGGAACTTATCAGTTAGGATTGGTACTCTTTTCTTCATTTAAGCATTCTCAGTTCTGAGAATTTTAATGTCACATAGGATTCTTTAGGAGAAATGCTTAATTGTTACCTCGAGCTTATTGATTTTGACATCCTTAGCAGCTAGGTTGAACTTTAATTCCTCTATTTACTTGTTGAGCAGCCTTTAATAAATGCTACCTAGTTTGACACATTTAGTCTTGGCTAGTGTTTTTATGTCAAGCATTTGAACCACTAATCCTTGGGTTTTAGAATCACAGACAATGCCATAATGATTAAGTACTTTCTTCAGCCAAAATCCATAAGAGATGCCATGCTTTACATTTTTTACAAGAACTATTATGTAAATGTGTCCAATCATCAATGCAGGTATATTAATGAACTCAAAGAAACTAAGGTATTCCATCACATATAAGTCAATGGATGAGGTAATGTTTCTCTTTTGTGACCTAGGCCGAATTACCTTGTTAACAATGTCAAAAATCATTTGAAACTCACTCTTGAATGAGTTCCTATTCACTATAGCCACAGATTTCCCTTTGACCAAGGATGTATTTGATAAGAATTCTTTGAAGGTAGCTACGTAGAGATAGTTCTCACCCTATATATATGAACTTTAAAAATTCTTCCTAGTGTTTCCTCATTCAACTTTATTTCCTTTCCTTATAGCTATGCAATCATACCCATTCTATCTTTTGAGTATTCCAAAGTGGAATAGAATTCTATGACTATCTCATTAAATACAGTGGGAATATGTCCTTCCACGTGATGTATCCAACCTTGATGTTTAACCAGCTCCACTAATTCCACCATATTAGGTTCTATTAGCACATTTGAATAAAAATCCTTCCAGTAAACACCTTTTGATTCTTCAAGAACCTATTTATAACTTCCTTGGATACAATGTTACTTTTCTCCCCATTCTTTCCTATAGTATAAGTGATAACAGATTCTGTTTCAGCTACTTTTCTATTCTTGGGAATAGGTCCCTCAAGAGTCAGTTGCTTCTAAGTAAACTTCTAGATCATTTTCTAGAGATTTTTGGTGTTTTACTTATATTATTTTTCTTATGATCAACTATGCTCTATCCTGGGCTTTTTGATAATAAAATGAGGTTTTTAGCCACCCAGGTTTAATCCACTACAACATCATCAGAACAATTTTAGGATTCAGGGGTGATTCTTTGTTAAAAAGATGTGTAATAAAGGAGTTAATCTTTGGAAGAGTAGGAGAAGAAGGATGTTTCTCAGGATGGTTTGGGAATTTACATTTAACCCTATTAAGATTAAAATCCTTTAAAAGACATGGAAATTAGAGAGCTCATCTATCATGAAGGTTCTTATCTTAGATGGGCTATTTGGGATTTGGATTTTCCCTTATGATGAGAGAACGAGTTGTTGCAGCTAGATTTAGGGGAACAATAAGCATAAGGAAGGGTTTTCTAGAGGAATAATATATGATTAACTTCAGACTTTTTGGTGACTCACATTACTTTTTTAGGATAGGATAACTTTTCTAACACAACGACAAAGAGGTCGCTGTTTTTTCTTGACATAACATACAAAACTTTTGCATACATAATACTAAACTGAGAGATGGGACCAGGTCCCTCTTTAGTTTGAGTAAATCTCATACTTTGTAGTTGTCACATTTGTCCACCTCCAAAGTTACTTCCATAGGTGTATACCTGTAAGGGTATGGTACTGAGTTAGACCAACATGTATCTAATTTATCAAGGATACCTACTTCCTAAACATAGCCAATTTTGTGAGGAGACACTGATTCACTTGATAGTAGGCCAGGTTAGTCCGATAGATCCAAGCATCACATGATAGATTTATTACACCACATGATACTGCGACTTGTTCTTAAAATAGGTCAAAGGACTAGTTCCAAGATTTGGAATTCTTCAAATGTCCAGAGTTTCATCTGTATTGATTTGAATTTTCCAGCTTCTTTCACATATTTGAGCTCATTCTTGGGATAGAAATACTAATCATATAAGACACATTCACCTTGAAATGTCCTAGGAAAGAGAATATAGTTAGACCTTATATTTAGTCTTGAGTTATTACATAACAAGAAAACGTTTCTAATTGCAAACCCTTTTTCCCTCTTGCACTTACAATCATTTGTTAGACTTGGAACCCATTTGAATTTATTTTCTCAGTAGGCGGACAGAGGTATTATTAAATCCCTTTTTGTCCATCTAATTAGTGTGGGCTTCTTTATATTTTTCCACGGTATTACACCTTTAGGATAAGTTCTCCCCAAGTGGACATATTTCGTATTTGTCATTCTTTCTCTGAGCCAGCTTAGATAGTCTTCTTTCAGATGTCCATCTATTCTGCAGAGAGTGCACGAGGATTTGCATGTTTTTTTTTATAGTTTGATCAACCATGCCTTGGGACCTAGATGAATGAGGTTTTGTGATGATACCTAAGGACCTTACCATTATTAAATCCTTAGTAGTGAAGTTAGAAAGGATTTGAGGATATCCAGTCCATTGTATGAATTTTTTAAGTTCTTCCCTTAGACAGACCACGTCCTTTTCTAACTCCTCATTCTTCTACTAAAGTGAAGTCATGAGAAGCCTTTGCGAATCCTCCAATTTTTCTACAAGATCAACTTGAAACTTTAAGACTTTTTTTTTTCTTTTACACTAAGAAGCATCTAGTTTCTCCAGTTTACTTACCAAACTCAAACTTTTATGTCTCAACTTAGCAACCTGTTGCTCATTTTTTGATATATGGAGATTCAAAGCTATCAACCTAAGCTCCTAATTTTCTATCTTTTCTTCTAGAATTTTTTTTTCTGTTTATCAGAGGCACTATTAGATTTCTCAAATTTATTAAATAATCTTGAATATTTAGATTTTATCATAGTAACCTGTTATTCAGTTTCAGATATTTAGAGAGTTAGAGTGATTAACTCAAGCTCTTGATTAACACATTTTCTTCTAGAGCAAATTTTTTCTCAGTCATTTCACAGATGGAGCCAATTAGTATATTTTCAAGATTTTTTGTATCTTACTAACAGAATACTTATCCAAGTTTTCTATAAGTTCAGAAAGTGTTACCTCATTTTTTTCTTCATCTTCAGTGTTTGCCATAAAAAAACATTGAATCAATGCTCATCTCATCCTCCTCCTCAGAAAGCATGGAAACATGTATGGACTTTCCTTCTTTATTGGATTCACTGGAGGAGTCACCCTAACCAGCTAAGGCTTATTTATATTAGATATAGCCTGTCTTTTTAATTTTACTAGGACCTGGTCCCTGTTTCATCCTTTGTTACCTCCAGTGTTATGATAATCCTGGCAGTCCATTATGTGCACTGGACAATACTTTATAAAATGCTTAGTACTTCCACATTTATGAAAAACCTCCACAGTTCCTCCCTTTGTATTCCTGGTTCCTCACCTTGGGAACATATCGCTCTTCTTTATGGTACTAACAATTCTTTCTGCCAAATAAGCAACCTAAGTGTCATCTTGTAACTTCTCAAATTTTGTACCCAAAACACTACACGGTGCTAATGACTCCGAAGGACCACAAGCTAAACCATGACTGATATCTGTACGTGTATACTAGATGATAAACTATATAAATGCAGAAATAGTAGGCTGAAACATGCCATAAGGTTCAAAACTGATACATAAATGATAAAAACATAATATCTGAATGGGGTATGGAATACCCAAAACAACTGAAATGAACTATCTAACCATAATAGTCTGAAAAGCCTCTAACTGTCTGAATATGGAGTTTATGGGACATGTACCCAACTAACTCTAACTAATAAATTAATCAATGATATAATAAAGAAATGGTCATGTCCTCGAAGGGTGAGGAGTCACTGCTATATCTGACTATTGAGATTTGAATTCTACTGATGCTCTGGAGCTCGTGCTTCTAAAGCTATGGTATAAAACACCATAGCGCAAATGCGTCAGTACTTTGAATGTACTGGTATGCATGGAAGGTAGGCTAAATGCAAAGGGTTCATTTGCATGAACTATACTAACTGACTGGATAACATAAACGTTAGAATACATGCATGAATACATAAGAACTATCACTGAGTTCATTAAAACATGATTACTGAGTCTGAATACAGGTAACATAAGATACTGATAACTATATAACTGATACTAAGTGAATGTATATGACAGTCTAGGTTCTGATGCAACTAGCTGAGTTTCGTACTGTTTTGAGTTGACTGTATATGGCAGTCGTAAATTCAATAATTGAAACTATAGGAAGTAGTATCTAACCAACATGCCCCAAAATATACCATAATAGCTGAGCTGGGGTGCAATATGAGCCCTGATCGAAAGGGTGTCAATACCGCGCCACTGGTAAGGACAAGCGGTGGGTGATCCTTATCTGACAATGTCCCCAAAAGAGAATGATGGGACCCTCATCTGAAAGTGTTTATCCACCTCATCAACCCCCATCTGACAGTGTTGATGACTCAATCCATGCTAGCTACATAGTTCGGGAATACAAGGATGACTTCTAAGAATCACACCCTTATCTGACAGTGTGTATTCCCATCCTTGGGTTCACTCGGTGCTATTTCCTACTCCCATTTGAATAGATATTGAACATGATTAACTGAACTGGACTATACTATTCATGGAGTTCCGTTAACTGACAGAAGACTATTGAGATTACTGAATTATTGAGCTTTCTTGAGTCACATTACTGAATGAGTTCTAGGGATCATGGCTTGACTGAGGATATCGTGAGAACATGTCACGGACTCTAGGCAAACAACTATATTTTTTGGGTACATGTACCCCCAATACTCAATGGAAAGGAATTGACAAAATGTGACTTTCGGGAATACGTGACCAACATCGATAAGTCATAATACAATAAATTGGGGATCTTATGAAGTACAAGTTCTAAATCACCACAATGGCCCCACATATATCCATAATTCATTGACTACGACATTTCATCAAATACTTGACATGCATGAACTTGTACATGAATTACGATTTTATACTTTTATACTAGTATGGCACTTTACCTTCACATAGGCATTTAATCAAATACATAGGGGCTTTGGTTATCCAATCATCAACACATCTAATAATCATGGATACATCAATCAACTTATAATTTGAAGGTTTTATCATGAACATCACGGAGTTCATTACATAATAGGATAAATTCTTGTAATTAATAGTCTATAACAAGGAATGAAACCAAACAACAACAGGAACATCATTTTTTAATTCAATAAAATCATGAACATTCATAAATATACAAATCTTGGATTTTGAAAAGAGATTCTTGAGCTTCATGGGTGAAAGAGACCCATGAATCAACACATGAAATACCTTAGAATTTAACTTTGTAAAGATCCTCGGAGAGATTCTTGATTTTTGAATTTTTAAGATTAGGGTTTCTTGGCTTTGAGAGAGTATAAAGAAATTGGGGGAAAATAGAGTTAATAATGATATACTTAGGTCATGTAGGGTTAAAATTCACGTTTATGGCTGAATTAAAATCTTGGGAGAAGACCATTTAACCCTGGAAGTGTCTTTTAAAATTTTGTAAAAATTTCCCAACTTGGACTCCTGGCGCAACGCGGCGCTATTGCGAAGCTTCACTAGAATTTTACAATTGGGATTTGGGAGCCCTTCGCAATGTGGTAAAACTGTAGAGTCTTACTGAAAATTGAAAAATGTCATTTTGGCTTATGGCGCGATGCGCCACTGGCTGAAATGGCGATGTTTTACGACTTAAAATTTAAATCACCATAACTTCTTGCCCAGTTATCGGATTTTTGCAAATTTGATATCGATGGAGAGCTTATTCAATTTCCCACATGATATTAAGTGAAAATATTGAAATTATCACATGTATAAAAGTGGATTCATCTTTAAAATAAATCTTTGGCATTTTTAGGATGAATTTAAGCTAGGTAAAAGTACGGGATTACAATATATCCCCCTTTGGAATATTCATCCTTGAATAAGATTGATTGAGATGGGAGAAACAATAAGCTAAAGTAAATACTCGACATAAACAACTGAAACATGACTACATGACTAACATTTTTGAGATTCATACTGAGCATGCATATATTATGCATGATTTCATGACTGAACTGACTTATGAATAATGACTGAGATTTTTGATAACTGGGTTTATCACAAGGAAAATGCATGGTTGATGCATAAACACATGACTGATTTGATGCATGAACATATGGTTGAATATGCAATGGTAATTAATACCAAGTTTATAATGGAATTCTGAACATAAACTGGACACCAAGTTGTAACTGAAATCTGAACATGAAACTGAAAGGCTTAAGGAAAGCTTTTACCTTGGGATGAGTCTGAATTAGTGGAGAAGAGGTGAGGGTACTTGGTATGCATGTCTACTTTTGCTTCCCAAGTATCTCCCTCAATGGACTGATTTTGCCAAAGAACTTTGACTAGAGGGACTTCTTTACTCCCTAGTCTACGAGTCTGATAGTCTAGGATTTCGACTGGAATCTCTTCATAAGAGAGGCTGTTCTGAACATCTAAGCTCTTAATAGGGACTACAACTGCTGGGGACCCTATGCACTTCTTGATCAAAGAAACATGGAAGACTAGATGAACTGAGGCTAGATCAGAAGGCAATTCAAGCTCATAAGCTACCTTGCCAAATTGAATGAGAATCTTAAAGGGATCGATATATCGAGGACTGAGCTTTCCTTTCTTGCTGAATATCTTCACTTCCTTCATGGGGGAGATCTTTAGATAGACATCATCACCAACCTCAAACTTGAGATCCTCTCTGTGCATATCTGCATAATATTTCTATCAGCTCTAAGCAGCCCAGGGTCTTTCTCTAATCAACTGGACTTTTTCTAAAGCTTTGAATACCAAGTCAGGCCCTATGATTGAGGCCTTACTAACTTTGAATCGACCGATTAGAGATTAACATATCCTACCATAGATAGCTTCGAATGGAACTATCCTAATAATGGAATGATAGCTATTGTTGTATGAAAACTCAATCAAAGGTAAGTGGTCATCCCAACTACCCTTGAAATCAATTGTACATGCTCGCATCATATCTTCTAGAGTCTGAATGGTTCTTTCTTCTTGACCATCTGTCTGAGAATGAAAGCCTGTACTGAGATAAACTTGGGTACCAAGACCCTTTTGGGATGCTTTCCAGAAGTGAGAGGTGAACTGGGTACCTTTGTCTGAGATAATAGATTAAGAAACACCGTCCAATTTGACCAACTCTCTGATGTATAGTTTGGCATAATCCTCGACTGAATAAGAGGTGTAAACTTAAAGGAAATGAGCTGATTTGGTCATCTTGTCTACAATGACCCAAACTGAATCATGCTGATGACGAATATGAGGCTAACCTATCATGAAGTCCATGTTCACTTCTTCCCACTTCCAAGTAGGAATACTAAACTCCTGCATGAACCCACTAGGCTTCTGATGCTCTATCTTAACCTGCTAATATGTAGAGAACTATGAAATAAACTCTATAACATCTCTCTTCATCCTATTCCACCGATAGATCTCCTGCAAGTTGTGATACATCTCTGTGGCCCCTGGATGAATAGAGTAGCGTGCATCATGCACTTCTACAAGAATTCGTTGCCTTAAGTCATCTACACTTGGAACACACAAAAGACCTTGACAGCGCAAGACACCATCTCCCCCTTGGGAGAAAATCTCTACTTTCTAATCCTTGACTAACTCTTTTAACTTGACAAGGTTCGAATCTCTATCTTGTTTTTCTTTTACATTGAAAACAAGAGATGATTTTGAACTACTCTGAACCCATATATAACCCTCCTCTAAATCAACTAAGCGAACAACAAGTTTGGCAGACTGATGGACTTCCTGAGATAACTTCATCTTACTATCCTCAACATGAACAACATACCCATAGATAGTCTACTGAGAGCATCGGCCACTACGTTTGCCTTGCCTAGATGATAAAGGAGACTTATGTCATAATCTTTTAAGAGCTATAACCACCTTGTCTAATGAAGATTGAGATCTTTCTGTGAAAAGACATATTGAAGGCTCTTATGATTTATGAACACATCTACATAAATACCGTATAGATAATGCCTCCAAATCTTAAAGGCAAATACTATAGCTGCTAACTCAAGATCATGAGTAGGATAATTCTTATCATGGGGTTTAAAATATTTGGAGGCATAGGCTCTGACCTTACCATGTTGCTTGAGGACACAACCCAAACCTACTTTGGATGCATCATAATACACTACAAAACCATCTGAACCATCTAGAAGAGCGAAAACTAGAGCTGAGGTAAGTCGAGTCTTCAAATCCTGAAAACTCTTCTCGCAAAGATCTGACCACTGAAACTTGACTTTCTTCTGAGTCAATTTGGGCATAGGGGATTCAACCCTCAACAAACCATCTGTAATAGCCATCCAAACCCAAGAAACTCTTGATATGTAATGGAGAGACATGTCTAGGCCAGTTTCTTACTGCTTCAGTCTTTTGAGAATCTACTCTAATGCCATCATCAGAAATGATATGACCAAGGAATGTTACTGACCTTAGCCAAAATTCGCACTTATTAAAATTGGTGAATAACAAATGATCCCTGAGAGTCTGAAGTATGATTCTGAGATAGTCTGCATGATCATGCTCACTGTGGGAATAAACAAGAATATCATCTATAAAGACTATGACGAACATGTCTAAGTAATGATTGAAACCACAGTTCATCAAGTTCATAAAAGCTGCAGGGACATTGGTAACACCAAAGGACATGACTAATAATTCAAAGTAACCATACCGAGTTTGTAAAGCTATTTTTAGGATGTCACATTCTTTGAATATGTGCTGATGATAGCCCATTCTAAGGTCTATCTTAGAGAAATAGCTGGCACCTTAAAGTTGGTCAAACAAGTCATCGTTTCTGGGAAGTGGATACTTGTTCTTGATCGTGACTTTATTGAGATGATAGTAATCAATGTATATTCTGAGAGAACCATCTTTCTTGCACACGAATAAGGCTGGTGTGCCCAACGTGAACACACTAGGTCTGATGAATCCCTTATCTAAGAGATCCTTAAACTGCTTTTTAGTTCTTTGAGTTCTGCTGGTGCTATTTCGTATGGCGAAATAGATATAGGCTAAGTATCTAGAAGAAGGTAAATGCCGAAGTCTATTTCTCTTTTGGGAGAAATTCCTGGAAGATCTTTGGGAAACACATCTAAATATTCACTCACAACTAGGAGTGATTCAAGACTAGGAGTCTCAAAACTAGAATCCTTAACATGAACAAGATGATAGACACATCCCATAGATATTATTTTCCCTACCCGAAGGTTAGAAACAAATTGGCCTCTGAAAGCTGAAGTACTACCCCTCCACTCTAGGTCAGGTTCATTTGGAAATTAGAACTAGACCATTCTATTTTTGCAGTCGACAGCGGCATAGCAGGAATGAAGCCAATATATGCCGAGAATGACATCAAAATCAGTCATCTCTAATTCAACTAAATCTGCTAAGGTGACTTTCTAAAATATCATAACTGGACAGTTCCTGTATACCCGTCGGGTTATGATAGTTTTACCCACTAGGGTAGAGACTGAGAAGGTCTCAGTTAGAATTTTGAGACTGGCTCTGTAATCAACTGCTATATAAGGAGTAGAAAAAGACAAAGAAAAACCTAGATCTAGCAAAGAATAAACATGCACATGAAAGATCTGTAACATACCAGAAACTACATTAGGAGAATTTTCCTGATCTTGCCTGGACTGGAGAGAGTAAAGTCGATTTGGGTATTGCCCACTAGTAGCACTGGAGGTGGCACCTTGCTAGTTTAAGCGACTGGACTAAGATGACTTATGGTTATGCTGACCCTGATAGCCTGACTGGGGACAATCTTTGACGCTGTGGCCTGGCTTGCCACATCCGAAATAGATATCGCTACTAGCTCTACAAGTACCCTTGTGGTTATTACCATATGTCTGACAAAGGGGATTAGTTTGGGCATTGCTGAAAATGGCCTGAAACTTAGAGACTGGTGCCCTATCTCTATTACTATCCATGAACTTAGGAGCTGAAGCACTAGCTGAAGAAGGAGTTGGAACTGATGACTTAGGACGGAATTGAGGACGATTCCCTCCTTCTGATTTGGGCTAAGCAAAGTTGAAACTACTTATATATGCTTTCTTATTCTGCTTCTCCCTTATCTAAATCTTTTGCTCTTCTATCTTCTGAGCATGGGTCATAAACCTGGCTATGTTCATGTCACTATTCAACATCGCAGACCTGCACTCATTGACCAAACTATCGTTTACCTCTGAAACAAACTTACTCATCTTGGCCCTGGTGTCTACAACCACATAAGGGGCATATCTGGCTAATTGAGTAAACTTAAGAGAATACTCTTTCACCATCATATTGCCCTGCCTGAGGTTGATAAATTCTAATAGCCTACCTCTTTCAACTCTTGGGAAAAAATCTATGTAAGAATGCAGTGACAAACTCCTCCTACTCAAAAGGTCATACATCAACTGACCTCTTGACTTCCACTGTTTGTACCAAGTGTGTGCGAAATCCTGCAACTTTTATGCAGCTAGCTCAAAACTCTCACTTGAAGTAACCCCAATGATATCCGTAACCTTTTGAACCTGGTTAATGAATTCCTTAGGGTCATCATCTGACTTAAACCTGAAAAATGATGGAGGATTCATTCGAGTGAAGTCTCGAATCATGGCTGCAGCTGAATTGGCCACTAGGTTACTCGGAATGACAGTTGTTCATTCATTCTGAGAAGCAACTGAATTAGCAAGAGTGGTGAATGCAGCTCCAAAATCTGCATGAGAAACGTGTTCTCCCAAAGGATATTCGGGCTGAGGGGCTAACTGATTTCCAGTTCTCTTCTTGGGAGGCATGTTGGAAGAGAAAGGGATTAAACAGATAGTTAAATTGAGATTATGCTCACTAGCCTAACATGAATACTGAAAAATAGGAAACTGTTCCTAAACATCTTATAGCCCCCTGCACATAAGTGTGATGTGCAACAAACCCAAGCACAAGACTCTACTAGATACAAATTTCAGACTTCCTAGGACACTATTAAACCTTAGGTTCTTATACCAATTTTGAAACACCCCAAATCTAGTACCCGTAATACTACACGGTGCTCATCACCTTAAAGGACCACAAGCGAACCCATGATTGATATCTGTAACTGTATACTGTATGATACACTATATAAATGCAAAAGTAGTAGGCTGAAACAGGTGATAACACTTAAACTACAGCTCTCGTAAGAGTGTAAGCGGTCGCAGTCAAATATAGAACCCAACTGGGTTGGGTGTCGAATCCCACACGGAATAGCTAGTCACTAAGTAAGCAAAGATTAGTAGACTTTTGGTGAAAGTCTTGTAAAAGGGGGGATTTTGTAGCGTGCAATAGTGTAATAAAATAACAAAGTAAAAACGGAGAATAGCAAAGTAAAAAAGAAGAATGTTTAGTAAGATGTTAATCAATGAGAATTGGGAGTTGGGGTTATGTCCACCTTATGAGTTATACGTCTCTATTGGCTATGAGTTATGGGGAATTTGGACATGCATGTGCTTATAGAGAATTGTATTCTATGGTAAATCCAAGTGTCTTTCAACCTAACAAGGACTATTTCGCTTTAACTCTTCAATGTTAAAGCGTATCTAATGGTACAAATTCTCTAAGAGGTTAATCCAGTTACGGCACTAACTTTTTAACAGGGGTTGGTGCCCTATTACCTTGACATTATCTCTTTTCCAGACATATAACTTTTCTTTCGAACAAGTTAACGCTATACTGGCGTACCCTATGTGTTTGCAACCAAAAGAATTTAAATTAAGATGAAGTGAATAATGATATAAGCAGCAGACGTGTCAAGAATTCACAAACTCATAGCAATAGATAGTATCTCACAAGGCTACCATAACCCCAACAGAGGAGTTTAGCTACTCATGAGTGTAATGGAAATCACAGTAGACATTATCATTATACCATAATAAAGATCTCACGTGTAGTAGGGTTTGGTATGGCTTGTAGCGTGAATTGCCTTTTAGAATAGCATTTCTCTTGTTGTGAAAATTAAGAGTCGACTTAAGATGGAGAGAATAAGAATTAAAAGTAGAAGTTTTCGAATTGATGGAAGAATTAGAATGATTCGGAATTGAAGAATTATTGTATTGTGGAATGAATAAAAATCTCTAGCAAAATAGGGTATTTATAATACCCATATCCTATTCCTACTAGGCTACTGCATACTTATCCTAATCCTAATAAGTTATTGCGTCATTATCCTAATCCTACTATGTTACTGCTGATCCCCAAAGTCTTTGAAAATGCTGTTTTTGCCCGGGATAGGTCTTCCATGCATCACGTTTGGTCCTAGGCATCCAAGCTCTCCTTCCCCTCTTTCGTGCAGCTTCCTTGGGCGTCAAGTTATCCATAAAATGCTGAAATCGCCATCATTTAAACCTGAAAACTTGCTAATCATGTTTGTTAGCTCACTTACAGGAAAAAGGACTAAAAGTGCATGAATTATATAATTTTTCCTCAAAACTTAGATAAAATATGGGTCAATTATAGTACTTTAGGCGTGTAAATACGCCTATCATCAACACCCCACACTTAAAGCTTTGTTCGTCCTCGAACAAAATATCATGTCCTTCTAAACATCCACTTAATCTTTCACAGTAACAACACAAAATATTCATCAAGACAGGCACGACAATTATTAACAAAGTAGTTTTCTGATCACTTCTAGAAACAATTCAACCTCTAATATAGACTCGTGATGATGGTTAATTCGTATTCAAAAGTTAAGGCACAGAGAATCATACACAACCACCCAAAACTCATCAACCATGTGTGTCTCACAAAATATAACCCATAATCACTCACAAGTATTGTATATATTTCGAACATGGGCATAAGATTATCCTTGCTCTCCCTCTCACATAGAATTCGTATGTTGCAACTAATGACCATAGGCTTGCCCTTAGTGTAATGCTCCACTAAATATCAGAATGCTAAGCTTAGGATCAAATAGGTCTTTACAGGTTGTAATGTAGGCTAAGGGATGGGTAGGACTATTTTGGCCAGAAATAGTGACTATGTTCCTAAGCGCTTTAATACATCACATTATGCCATTTATGCTTTCTTTCAAACAACCTTTCTACTTTCTTTTCATCTACCACCCTTTCTCACCTCTTTTGTTTTTCAATTTTGAACAGAATTAACTTTTTATTTTTCTTTTCCTTTTTCTTTTCATAACACACCTCTTATGAAAACAATTATTTTTCATAACAAATTCAAGGACCAATACATTCTAAGGAACTATTCTCACCCAATTTCCTCTTATTTTGTCACATTATTTTACAATTTAAAGTACTTAGGAATTTGGATCAAATTATGGTCTTGAAAAAAATCGATTAGGCTTACATATGAGGCTGTCAAAGAAAATAGGCTAAAGGCTCAAAGGGGGTTATCTAGGATGATGTCCATGGGTAGATAAAATGAAGGTAAACAATCATAGGTTGCCAAAGAAATGCCTAAATCATCTCCTAAACTCACACTCTTTATTTCGCTTTACATACATACCAGGCAAGTTCTAGCATCAGCCACAAACATAGAATATACTATCATCTCACACACACAAGACACATGGTCGACTTTATTGGGAGCAGTATAGACTGTCGACCCAACAGATGAAGGAATTGAACCACACAATTATCACATAATGAGTCACTATTAGAGCCTAAACGTCTCAATAGTAATGATTTTATCACAGACTCTTGTCGTAATACCATGCTGCCTATCAGAACAATTTCATGCCAAAAAAAAATTTAACTACTAAAAAATCAAAAAACAAAACAAAACAAACAAACATGAATGCAACTGTAGATAAAGAAGGTTAGCATGCAAATACCAGCACCCCACACTTAAACGGGACACACTGTCCTTAGTGGAAAATAAATAAGAAGAACCTGGATTAGTCGGACTCCTCCTCTATGTCTGGGGTCATACCCCCTTCATCGGAATCATCATTGGAGTCGTCGCCATCAGAGTTCTCCTCCACATCGGAGTCTGGAATTCGACAATCATCATCGATTGGCACATCGTCATCAAGAGGTTCCTCAAAGTACACGCCTACTCCAAATATTTGCCTTGCGTGCTCATTCATTGGGTAGTCATAATCCAGCTGTTGGAGCTCTGCAGCAGTTGGAACACGACCTCCGCTCATCATGGTAAACCGAGTCATGCCATAAAGATGGCAAAAGAAACTCTCATCCCGAGCATGTCTTTCCGCAGTGGTAAAGTTGACGCTATGTGTGGTTTCAGCATCTTTAACCTTTGTGAGGTCAACCTTCTTCGGGTTTTGTGGGAGTTTATGATCAGTAGGTTCCTCTTCGATATCCTCCTTCCTCAATATTGCAATCAACAAAATGCCAAAGCTTAAGTGGGACCTCTTGTGTAGCCTAGCTTTACGCATTGTAGATCGAATAATTGCTCCAATGTTGATAGGGACATTCGTCATCAATGCGTACACCAAGAACACTCTATCTCATGTTATCTTTGTGTAATGGGTCCCTGGAATCAAGCAAGAGTTGACTATTCGCAGCCATATCCTAGCTTCCCTATTCAAAGGAGCATATGGAAAGGTGTTGTGCTGACCGGTGTCCTTCTGTCTACTCTATCTTACCATGGATCGTGGTCCGCATAATGTGTGTATAATAGCCCTGTACGGAGGTCTGTTATATAGATCCTTGAATGGTGATGGGTCAATAGATGGCTAACCTAGAAAGGAGTTGAAGAACTCCGCATTTAGTTGCAGAACTTGGCCCCGAATCTTTACTTCATTCCCTATAGTTTTTGGTGAGCAGTTGGCATAGAATTCTCGTGTTAAATC
This sequence comes from Capsicum baccatum var. pendulum, assembly GCA_030864225.1. Lineage (NCBI taxonomy): Eukaryota > Viridiplantae > Streptophyta > Magnoliopsida > Solanales > Solanaceae > Capsicum > Capsicum baccatum. The sequence goes on along the minus strand of CM061557.1, from coordinate 167,532,457 downwards.
GAGATTGCACTCTCCCATATCTTAGAAGATGAAATCAAGCTGTAACGCCATTATCTTGGCCAACATACGAGGTTCTTTCTTTGCTAGGCTCTCCTTGTTTATCAACTCCACATGAACATATTTTTTCTCTTTATTGTTCCTATACCATTCCTTTCCTTCCTCCTCTTGGACCCATTTTATTCCAAACATACGGCGAGGTATTTGCAGCGAGGAGGATTCTTCTTGCTCTTTTCGTCCTCTTTTCTTGCCTTTTTGTGAAGTGGTTGCTTTTTCTTTTCCTTGTATTGCTTTTGGCGCCATTGTACCTGAGATTAAAACAATAGTCATGTTAGCTTCATCTCGGTGGATACAATTGATAAACAAGCAGTAGTGGCACCACCCCACACTTATTTTGTTGGTACAAACTAGTGAAGTGAAAGTTATCAATTATTCAGACTTCATCGATATACGTTTTAGGCGCTATATTCCAACAATATAATCAGTGCAGTCATACTTCATGAAATCTTGGAAATACTTTCATGTTTGATATATCTTTTGAGCAAGACTACTCTATATAGATTGAATCAAGTTTTAGGAATAATCACAATTTCGTATGTTTGTAGTCAACCATGGTTTTCACCTTTATACACAAGTTATTCCAACATGTAAGATTTCTATTGACAAGATTATGCAATGTTCTTGACCATGTCAATTCTGCAAAAGTATGACAGTGCATGAAAATTAAATACAAGTTGGAAACAAGTCAAGATCATTCTTACGTATTCTTTCCCTCACTTAGTTGTATCACAACAAATTAATCACATTCAAATCACCAATACTACTTCAAGATTTAACAATTCATAATAGGCGTAGTAGTGTAGTACTTACGGAACATAAAATAAGAACAAAGAAGTACTTACTTGGTTGATGGCCTTGGAAGATGGTCTTGTAAAGTTAAAAGAGCAAAAGGAAAATTTTTGGGAGGATTTGGAGAGGTAGGCGGCGCTTAGGTTGGATTTGCAATCTGTTTTTGGTCTAAGACTAAGTTTCTTATTTGTAGGGCAAGCTTGGGTCGGGTTTTGACCCATTTAGAATCGGATTTGGAGACCAAAAGTGACCATAGGCGGCGCCTAGTGCTTTGCCTATTGCTTGGTATAGGCGGCGCCTTTTGTAAAGCCTAGTTAAGCATAAGAGGTTCCTATGCCATGGAATTGTTAGGCATAGGCGGCGCCTATGCCATGGAATATGAGATTCAGAGACAAAAGGCTTTGGCATAGGCGGCGCCTATGCTATGACATTCTTAGGCATAGGCAGCGCCTATGCTATGGCACTCTAGAATCCGAGAGCTTAGGCCATAGCATAGGCCTTGCATTGTTCGTGGCCTAGATTTACATAGGTCGTGCCTTGTTCTTTTCCTATATTTTCATAAGCAATGCCTCACCCATAGCCTTTTGCTTCTTCATTCTTAACTTACCACCTTTAACATTCACTACTTCCAAATCAAAATTTGAAACCAATCTCCTCCTTTACCTCTTTTGTACCAACATTTACTCAAAAGCAAACACTTAGTAAAATGAAAAAATGAAAAATGATGGGTTGCCTCCCATCTAGCGCTTGATTTATTGTCGCGGCACGACATAGTTACCTCGAGTACTTAGACTTCGTCGAGATAAATAGTGGCCATATAGTTTATCGAGTCAAGATGACCAATATAGGGTTTTACTCATTGGCCATTCACCCTGAAGACAACACCATTACTGTCTTCTAGCTCAACTACTCCAGACGAGTAGACTTGGCTAACCTTGTATGGACCAGACCATTTGGACCTTAACTTACTTGGGAATAGCTTCAGTCGGGAATTGAAAAGAAGTACCATGTCGCCTTTTTGGAAGTTTCGTTGAACAATCCGCTGATCATGATACTTTTTCATCCGCTCCTTGTAGAGGTCTGATCTTTTATAGGCATGTAGACAGAATTCATCCATCTCATTCAGCTGCTCCAATCTCAGATTCATAGCATCATCCCAATTCAGATTTAGTTGATTCAGCACCCACAATGCTTTATACTTGAGTTCGATGGGTAAGTGACAAGCCTTCCCATAAACTAGTTGGTAAGGGGACATGCCAATTGGCATTTTGAATGTAGTCCTGTAAACTACTAGAGGTGTCGTCATGGACGTCTTGGTCAGCTTCTATGGCGTCCTTATCTCCTTTATTTTTGGCCACTTGCATGCTTTGGGATGAATTTTCCAGCACCTTACCACTTCTGGTAGTAATAGCCATGCAAGATTCGTCGTTCCTTGGATTTTGCACAGTGTCGCTAGGTAACGTGCCAGCCTTTCTTTGATTGAGTGCTGCTGAAAGTTGGCACAATTGCTGCTCTATTTGTTTTATTGAAGTGTAATATGAGTCAACCAATTGCTTCATCAAGGATAAATCATTTATTACCTCAGTTACTCCCGCGCTGGTTGCCTCTACTCCTTTCAACAGTTTAGCCATCATGTCTTCCATATTTGAAGAACTAGATGCAGTGGCATCACGTCTCCTTGGGGGAACATACAAACCACTCTTGTCATTCTTGTTCTTCCAACTACCTTGGTCCTTGTTTCAAGAATTATCATAATAGTTCCGACCTTGGTTTCCTTGGGTATTGCCTCAGAAACCCCCCTGATTGTTCACGTAGTTGGCTTCTTTCTTAGAATAGGATTCCTCTTTTCCTTTTGACGCAACTGCTTTGACTTTTTCGGTCTTCCCTGATAGTAGATGTTTTGTAAGAAAATCCACTTGTGTTTTCATGTGCGCCAAATCTTGATCACGTTTTTCTTCTTTTCTCTTTTGTTCTGCAGTCATGCCTATAGAAAAAGTGGGGCTTGCTACCTCAGAATCTCTGGTATGCCACGCCCTACTTTGCTTCGTCATCCAGTCTAGCATATCACTTGCCTGAACAGAGGTGAGGTCCATAAATGATCCTCCAGCCGCATTATCCACCACAGGTTTAGTTACTGAATTCAAGGATCTATATAGTATCTCTATCAAGTGAACATTGGTCATGTGATAGTTTGGGCACCTCATAAGCTTCTTCTTGAATCTCTCCCATGTTTCATGGAGGGCTTCAGTTGGAAGCTGTCGAAAATTGCTGATTTCATCTCTCAATTGTGCTCTCTTGGATGGCGGAAAGAATCTTTCTAGGAAAGCGTCTTTCAATTGCCTCCAATTAGTTATAGAATCAGGAGTCAGCCCATTCAACCATAGAGTTGCCTCCCCAGATAAAGACAATGGAAATAAGCACAACCGAATTGCATTCTGTCCAACGCCAGGATTGTCAAATGACTTGCATGTAGAAATAAAGTTGATCAGATGTATGTTCGGATCATCGCCTGCTAGTCCACCAAATAATCCTTTGAGTTGCAATAACTGAATCATGATGATCGTGATGTTGAACTTGGCTCCGGGTGCCAATGGCGGAGGAATAATGGCTCCTGTGGCACTAGCTCCATTAAGATCATCATCATCATCACGAATGGTATGGATCGATGTTCAGTCCTGAACCTAGCTTGACGATCTTTTCTGTTGGCAGGTGTCGCTATCTCAGCATCACGCCTAGGGTTTAGTAACTCATCATCACCTAGATCCTTATCGTCAGGATTTGTTGCTCGCCTAGGATTATCAATATTCTATTGATGCACTTGAGCGGCGGCCAGAGAAGCAAGTCTAGCCTGTTCCTGTTGAGAATCCCTTCTTTTAATTTCATGTTGAGTCTCCATTCTGCCAATACGATGTGGTTCAGGATTGAAACGTAATAATGGTTGACCAGAACTTCGAGTATGGGGCATGTACTAAATAAAAACTTGTAGAAAACAAAAACAAAAACTAAAAGTAAAGTACGAGAATCTTTGACCAAAGGGTCTAGTAACTATCACAAACTTAGTAGACAACCGTATTCCCCGGCAACGGAGACAAAATTTGATAACGCTCAAACTACAGCTCTCGTAAGAGTGTAAGCGATCGCTATCAAATATAGAACCCAATTGGGTTGGGTGTCGAATCCCACAGGGAATAGCTGGTCACTAAGTAAGCAAAGATTAGTAGACTTTTGGTGAAAGTCTCGTAAAAGGGGAGATTTTGTAGCGTGGAATAGTGTAATAAAATAACAAAGTAAAAACGAAGAATAGCAAAGTAAAAAGGAAGAATGTTTAGTAATATGTTAATCAATGAGAATTGGGAGTTGGGGTTATGTCCACCTTATGAGTTATACGTCTCTATTGGCTATGAGTTATGCGGAATTCAGACATGCATGTGCTTATAGAAAATTGTATTCTATGGTAAATCCAAGCGTCTTTCGACCAAACAAGGACTATTTTGCTTTAACTCTTTCGAGCTTAAAGCATATCTAATGGTACAAATTCTCTAAGAGGTTAATCCAGTTACGACACTAACTTTTTAACAGGGGTTGGTGCCCTATTACCTTGACATTATCTCTTTTCAAGACATATAACTTTTCTTTCGAACAAGTTAATGCTATACTGGCGTACCCTATGTGTTTGCAACCACAAGAATTTAGATTAAGATGAAGAGAATAATGATATAAGCAGCAGACGTGTCAAAAATTCACAAACTCATAGCAATAGATAGTATCTCACAAGGCTTTCATAACCCCAACAGAGGAGTTTAGCTACTCATGAGTGCAATGGAAATCACAATAGACATTATCATTATACCAGAATAAAGATCTCACGTGTAGTAGGGTTTGGTATGGCTTGTGGCGTGAATTCCCTTTTAGAATAGTGTTTCTCTTATTGTGAAAATTAAGAGTCGACTTAAGATGAAGAGAATAAGAATTAAAAGTAGAAGTTTTCAAATTAATGGAAGAATTAGAATGATTCAGAATTGAAGAATTATTGTATTGCAGAATGAATAAAAATCTCTAGCAAAATAGGGTATTTATAATACCCATATCCTATTCCTACTAGGCGACTGCGTACTTATCCTAATCCTAATAAGTTACTGCGTCATTATCCTAATCCTACTATGTTACTGCTGATCCTCAAAGTCTTTGAAAATGTTGTTTTTGCCTGGGACAGGTTTTCCATGCGTCACGTTTGGTCCTAGGCATCCAAGCTCTCCTTCCCCTCTTTCGTGCAGCTTCCTTGGGCGTCAAGTTATCCATAAAATGCTGAAATCTCCATCATTTATACCTGAAAACTTGCTAATCATGTTTGTTAGCTCACTTACAGGAAAAAGGACTAAAAGTGCATGAATTATATAATTTGTCCTCAAAACTTAGATAAAATATGGGTCAATTATAGTACTTTAGGCGTGTAAATACGCCTATCATCAACAGGCCATAAGGTTCAAAACTGATATCTAACTGATAAAAACATAACATCTGAATGGGGTATAGAATATCCAAAACAATTAAAATAATGTGTCTAAACATGATAGTCTGAAAAACCTCTAACTATCTAAATAAGTATTTGATGGGACATGTCCCAAACAAATTCTAATTAATAAATTAACTAATGAGATAATAAAGAAATGGTCATGTCCTCGAAGGATAAGGACTCACTATTATCTCTGACTGCTGAGACTGGAATGCTACTGATGCTTTGGATCTCGTGCTTCTGAACTATTGTATAAAACACCATAGCATAAATATATCAGTACTTTGAATGTATTGGTATGCATTAAAGGTAGGCTATATGCAAAGGGTTCACATGCCTGAACTATAATAATAGACTAGACAATATGAACATAAGAATATATGCATGAATACATAATAACTGTAACTAAGTTCCTGATAACATGATTACTGAGTCTGAGTATTGGAAACATAAGATACTAATAGCTGTATAACTGAAATAATCGATACTGAGCGACTATATTTGACAGTCTAGGTTCTGATGGAACTAGCTGAGTTTTGTACTATTTTGCATTAACTGTATCTGACAGTCCTGAATTCTGTAACAGAAACTGTGGGAAGTAGTATCTAACCGATATGCCCAAAATGTACCATAATAGCTGAGATGGGGTCCAATCTGAGCCCTAATTGGAAGGGTGTCAATACCACACCACTGGTAAGGACAAGATGTGGGTGACCCTTATCTAACAGTGTCCCCAAAAGAGAATGGTGGGACCCAAATTTGACAGTGTTTATCCACCTCATCAACACTCATCTGATTGTGTTGATGTCTCAACCTATGCTGGCAACATAGTTCTGGAACGCAAGGATAAATTCTAAGAATAACACCCTCATCTGACAGTATGTGTTCCCATCTTTGGGTTCACTCGGTGCTAATTCCTACTCCCATCTGAATAGATACTGAACAAGATTAAATGAACTGGACTACACTAAATTCATGAAGTTCCGTTAACTGATGGAATACTATTAAGATTATTGAACATGTCATTGACTCTAGGCATATAGATATATTTTTTGGGTACAAGTACCGCCAGGACTCATTGGAAAGAAACTGAAAAATATGACTTTCTGGAATACGTGACCAACATATACAACCCATAATACAATAAATTAGGGATCTCATGAAGTACGAGTTTCGAAGAACCACAGTGGCCACACATATATCCATAAATCATTCACTACGACATGAAACCAAAGAACATGAACATCACTTTTCAATTCAATCAAATAATGAATATACATTAATATACAAATCTTGGATTTTGAAACGAGATTCCTGAGGTTCATGGGTGAAAGAGACCCATGACTCAACAGATGACATAACTTAGAATGTAACTCTGTAAAGATCCTTGGAGAGATTCTTGACCATTGAATTTTTAAGATTAGGGTTTCTTGTCTTTGAGAGAGTATAATGAAATTGGGGAAAAATAGTAACGCCCCAAGATTCCATCCCGAGATGTCACACGGTGCTTATGGACCGGAAGGACCACAAGCTAACCCTTTACTGATATTTGTACCTATACACTACATAATATATAAAATAAATACGAAAACTAGCCATGAGGTTCAACACATCAATACATACTCAAAACTGAAAACTAAATATTAATACATTCACTATCTATCTGAAAAGCCTCTAAACTGTAAGAATGTGGAGTTGATGGGATAAGTTCCCAACTAACTCCATCAACTGGAAATAATAAAAATCTGATGCAAATAATAGTAAACTAAAACTCTACCTTGAAAGAAGACGACTCACTGCGATGACTACTGCTGCTGACTGGGACTGAACTGCTGAGGAAACTCTAGGTCCAACGCCTCTGAACCTTTGGTGCCAAATAAAATACCAGAGCGCAAATATGTCAGTACAGGGATGTAGTGAGTATGTAGATGAGGTAAGGGTAAATGCAAAAGCTCATGCATACACAATATCGAAATTGAATAATTATGAAAATGTTGCACGAGAACACATATATAAATGCACAAACCATAAACACAATCATCACAACTCTAGGTACTGAAACTCAGATACCACTTTACTACAGACTGAACTCACTACTGACATTGAGATACCGAATCACTAACTCATCTGATACTGAGAACTGAGGATCTGGACGTACTTACATCAAGGACTGAATTCTAAGCTTTACTGCTTTCGACCGACAGGATTAGAGATCAAACTTTCCAACGGATGATATTCAGAAACTATTATTATTGATATGAAATATGATTATATCCGAAATATGATTGATATGAAATATTATTGATAGATGACTGTATCTGACAGTCCTGATTTTTGAAGATTAATACTGAAACTAAAACTGTGGAAAGTAGTTACTTAACCAATATGCCCCGACCTACCGCAGGTGGGGTCCAAACTATAAACCAGCTGGAAGGGTGTCAATACCGTGCCACAGGTAAAGACCTCTCTCTGGTCAATCCTATCTGATGGATGACCCTACTAGGCAGTCGACCTAAGGCAATATAATAGTAAAATACACTCTCTTTAGAGGTGACAAACTTTTCTGGTGGTGACACCTATATCCTGCGCTGGCCACGCAGTATTGGAGTTTGGGGATTGCTATTAACAACTCCAAACTCTCTCTCTCACTTACCGGAGGAGCTGCCATCCCCTTCCTCACTCGGTGCTAGTTTCTACTACCAACTGAAAGACTCTAAATTGAATTTTTAACTAAAACCAACTGAATTAAATCGGATACTGATTATGTTTTTCAAAGGATAAAAATGACTAAGCTGAAATCACTTAATTTCATATCTTTCAAAAATAGTATTAAATCATGGTATCTGGCTGACAATACATAGCTTGAATAAATTAATCGAGTCGCTTCTGAGATTAGAATTGAATCACTTGAATACTATTAGATCTGAACTAATTACAAAACTGAGGCTAGATTACTAGCGATACAGAGATTACAGAGATAACTGAGATTACTGAGCTTTTATAAGTTCTGCAACTGTCTGAGGATTCAGAGTTCTAAAATTCACTGAGTTATAAGAATCATGGATCGATTGGAATTATCGAGAAACTGACACAGGCTCTAGAAAACAACTCTATTGTAGAGTATAAATACCCCCAGGACTCGATAACATAAAAGTAAAGAATAATCATTTATTCATCATCATGACCACAATCATTCATTATCACAATCACATAGGCGTCTCTTTACAGAATCGGGAATCATAACATACATTCATCTGCATAATTATTAAGACATCACTTCAAACATTTAGGGATCACCATTATTTATTCATCATCACAATTTTTAAGGGTTCACTTCGAGCATTTAGGAATCATCAACATGTAATAGCGTAGGAACAATAGGCTACTAGATTATACTTCCTTCAACAAGGTCTTACCTCAAGTACTTCACATCTAAATTAGTCTTGACATGTATTTGGACATCATATGATTCGGGGAAACTTCATACTATCCCATCACAACTTACTTGATAACCACTTGGAATGTATTAAAAACTTTGCATACATCAAAGAGCACATAATTGAGGAATTTACTACTATCACATCTTCACTTGTTCACTAAAGGCCTTCAACAAACACTATTCATACACGGGTCCACACGTATTTGGGGATTTCCTACTATCTTGGAATAATTTATCCACTTGGGCATTTTATCAAACACCAGGCATGCATAGACCAGCTTATACTTTGGGATTTTGTATTCAACATACTATAATAACCTTTATATTTCACCTAAGCTTTTCATCAAACCTATGGGGGACATGCTCCGCTCATTGAACCATTTCTACACCCAAATATCATGAACACATCAATAGAAAATAATATAAGGATAATTCATCACAAATATCACATGAATTCCACCTAAAAGGGTCGAAGCTCATGAATATTGTAAACAAACATGAATCAAAACTTAACAACACATGTAACATCAATTTCAACTCATACAAATCATTAACAACTCATACAAATCATGGAATCTCATAAACATAAAATCTTTATATTTAAAAAAGGGTTCTTGAGCTTCTTGGATGAACAAAACCCATGAATCAACATCTACATACCTTGGGGAAACTTCTTTCTTGAAGGTTCTTGGAGAGATTCTTGATTTCTTGACTTCTCTAAATCTCTCTTATTTTTTTTCTTAAAAGAGAAATAAGGGTTTTAATTTTGGAAATAAACCCTAATGTGATATTTTGGATGAATGGGAAGTTATGTGCCTTAATTTGGGGTGATTGGGTGTTAAATAGGGTGAAAAATGACCTAAAATCCTCTTTAAAATGGTGTTTCAGCACTGTTTCGGACAAATCTGACGGTCAGAGTGACGGACCGTCACTCTGGTGACTAACCATAACTCTGGTGACTAACTGTCACTCCACCATAACCTTTGGTACAGAAAAGGGCCTTACTGCTTTAGTTTTGACGGCCAAAGTGACGAGCCGTCACTAACATGACGATCCGTTAGTTTGTCCGTCACTCATGGACAGCTCCGATAGCTCTCAGTAAAATGGCCATAACATCTTACTCCAATATTGGATTTTGGTGAAATTAGTATCGTTGGAAAGATAATTCAATTATCTATCTGTTGGTATGTCATAAGATCAAAAAATTTTTGTAAAATGTGAGATATGCTCGTTTGAAGTTGACCATGGCAATGTCTTTCTAAAAAATTCTATCGATAAGGGATATTTTGATTCGTCTAATAGCTAGGACGTATTGAAGGCCTTAATACACATCAAACTTGTTTGTAAAACTATAAAATAACAATGATTTATTTATCAAGAGCTTGAATCATGGTTCTACAATCAATTGGGATTCTCGGGGTATTGTAATATCTCTTCTTTGGAAACATTCATCCTCGAATGTCGCTTGATAGAGTGAGAATACGGATCAATAGAACTTACTAAAGAAACGAAAACATCTCAAGGCATGACTACACATATGGAATGACTGACATAATGAGTTCTCATACTGGGCATGCATATCTGATGCATGGAATACTCGACTGAACCTACTCATACCTGAATTCTCATAACACAAATGCATATATGATGAATGGATGTCCAACTAAGCTTATTATCGAAAGCAAGACTTGATAATGCAATAACAATTGATGCTAACTTCATAAAGACAATCAGAACATGCATCTTGATGAATCTAATGACATGCAACATCATAATACTATAGGGTATCTCCCTCTTGGGACTTTATGTCCCTCTAAACACACTTTGCTGAAATACTGGGGTGGTGTGCGGGGCACCTACAGACTAGGTAATAATTGACCGACTGAGATCTGAAACTCATGCATGAATCATACTAGCATATAAGCTCAAAATGGAATCACAAGACCTAATAATGCATATCATAAAGATGAAGGGCTCATAAGTTACTCGGGTCTATTTTAGGGAATTTTTCCCGATTAAGGCAAGCCTGAAGCGCCTGGAGTCTACCCCTTTGAGTCAGTGCCCTACATTCATGCATTTTATGTCCTGGATCACCACACCCAAAGCACACATCATTATTAGCTCTACACATACCTTGGTGGCGCTTGCCACACTCTCTATAATGCGGATGGGTACGAATACCACTAGCACTACTATAGGATTCGGAGCTTGGCGCTCTCTCAGATCTGACACCCCCAAACACAGGTACGGGTACACTAGATTATGATGGAGCTGGGGATAAAAATCTCTGACCATGCTAAGAACTACTGCCACCCTGGAACCCTGATTGTGAGAAAATATGACTACCTTTCTTGGATCTCTTACTTACTCTCTCTCGTTCCTTCACCTTATCTGCCTCAATCGTTTGCACATGCATCATTAGCCTAGAAAGATTCATATCCTTATTGAGCATAGAATCTCTACAATCTTTCAACACATAACTAGATAACCCAAACAAAAATTTACTCACACTCGCTCTAGGGTCACCTACTAAGTTAGCAGTATACTTAGTTAATTGGTTAAATTTAAGACAATACTCATTCACGGTCATGGAACCTTTCCTTAGGTTCACGAACTGTTCTACCTTAGCCTTTCTCATTTCTATTAAAAAGAATCTATATAGAAAGGCACTCCGAAACTCTGACCAAGTCACCGGAGCTGCATTCTTCCCTCTACTCTTCTCCCACATCACTACCCAATTATGAGCAATATCCTTTAACCTATAGGATGCTAAATCAATACTCTCCTCCTCAGAAATATGCATAATCTGGGTGATCTTCTTCACCTCCTCTAAATAAAGCTGTGGATCCTCACCTACTACTGACCCAAAGAATTCTGTCGGGTTCATTTTCATGAAACTTCTAACCCTGGCTATGGCAGAATCCCCATTTTACTGAGGTGGGAATGCATCCTGATGATTACTCTGAACATTAGTCATAGCTTGGGCAAGCGCCTGAAAAGCTACCTAAAACTCTGCATATGACATACTCTCATTCACGGGATCTACTAGCTGTGGGGGCTGGTTATCAACCCCGTGAACAAAATCTCTGCGAAGAGGCATACTCTGTAAATAGAAAGAAGAAGTGGATTAGACTAAGAACCCATTTAAGCTCATGCTCACTCGCACGACATGATCACTAAAAGAATGAAAACTTCTCCTAAGAACATCTCGTAGCCTCTTGTACATAAATGTGGTGCGCTACACACTCATGCACAAGACTTTACTTGATACGACTTTTCAGATTCCCTAGGATACTCTTGAACCTTAGTCTCTGATACCAAGTTTGCAATGACCCAAGATTCCATCCCGAGATGTCACACTGTGCTTATGGACCGAAAGGAACACAAGCTAACCCTTTACTGATATTTGTACCTGTACACTACATAATATATAAAATAAATGCGGAAACTAGCCATGAGGTTCAACACATCTATACATACTCAAAACTGAAAACTGAATACTAATACATTTGCTATCTGTCTGAAAAACCTCTAAACTGTAAGACTGTGGAGTTGATGGGACAAGTTCCCAACTAACTCTGTCAACTGGAAATAATAAAAATCTGATACAAATAATAGTAAACTAAAACTCTTCCTCAAAATAAGAGAACTCACTACGATGACTACTGCTGCTAACTGGGACTGAACTACTGAGGAAACTCTAGGTCCTGTGCCTCTGAACCTATGGTGCCAAATAAAACACCATAGTGCAAATGTGTCAGTACAGGGATGTAGTGAGTATGTAGATGAGGTAAGGGTAAATGCAAAGGCTCATGCATACACAATATCGAAATTGAATAATTATGAAAATGTTGCACGAGAACACATATATAAATGCACAAACCATAAACACAATCATCACAACTCTAGGTACTGAAACTCAGATACCACTTTACTACAGACTGAACTCACTACTGACACTGAGATACCGAATCACTAACTCATCTGATACTGAGAACTAAGGATCTGGATGTACTTACATCAAGGACTGAATTCTAAGATTTACTACTTTCGACTGACAGGATTAGAGATAAACCTTTCTAACGGATGATATTCAAAAACTATTATCAATGATAAGAAATATGATAATATCCGAATCTGACAATGAGGATACTTAATGGAATCTGAGACTATGAATCTAGCTTTTCTGGCGGTATATCTCTGAATATGATATCAAATAACTGTATATGTGACCAAGCCTATCCGTCGGGATGGTCCATGAATAAATGGAACTATCTTAGTTACTCAAAATGATAGATGATTGTATCTGACAGTCCTAATTTTTGAAGATTAATACTGAAACTAAAACTGTGGGAAGTAGTTACTTATCCGACATACCCCGACCTACCATAGGTGGGGTCTAACCTGTAACCCTAGCTGGAAGGGTGTTAATACTGTGCCACGGGTAAATACCTCTCTCTGGTCAATCCTCTCTGAAGGATGGACCTACCAGGTAGTCGACCTAAGGCAATATAATAGTCAAATACTCTCTCTTTGGAGGTGACAGCCTTTTCTAGCAGTGACTCCTATATTCTGCACTGGTTACGCAGTTTTGGAGTTTAGGGATTACTACTAATGACTCTGGCCTGTCTCTTTCACTGACGGGAGGAGCTACCATCCCTTCTCTCACTTAGTGCTAGCTTCTACTCCCAACTGAAAGACTCTGAACTAACTTTTTAACTGAAAGCAACTGAACTAACTCTGATACTGATTATGTTTTTCAAAGGATAAGAATGACTAAGCTGAAATCACTTAATTCTATGTCTGCTGGAAATGGTATTGAATCATGGTATCTGACTGACAATACATAGCTTGAATAAATTACTCGAATCACTTCTGAGACTAGAATTGAATTACTTGAATAGTATTAGATTTGAACTGATTACAAGACTGAGGCTAGATTACTAGCGATACAGAGATTACAGAGATAACTGAGATTACTAAGCTTTCTTAAGTTCTATAACTGTCTGAGGATAAAGATTTCTATAATTCACTAAGTTCTGAGAATCATGGAACGATTGGAATTATCGAGAAACTGACATAGGCTCTAGACAACAGCTCTATTGTCAGGTATAAATACCCCTATGACTCGATAACATAAAAGTAAAATATAATCATTCTTTCATCATCACGACCACAGTCATTAATTATCACAATCACGTAGGCGTCTCTTTATGCAATTGGGAATCATAACATACATTCATCCGCATAATCATTAAGACATCACTTCAAACATTTAGGGATCACCATCATTTATTCATTATCATAATTATTAAGGGTCACTTCGAGCATTTAGGAATCATCAACTTTACTAGCTTAGGAACAACAGGCTACTAGATTATACTTCCTTCAACAAGGTCTTACCTCAAGTACTTCACATCTAAATAAGTCTTGACATGTATTTGGACAACATATGATTCGGGGAAACTTCATACCATTACATCACAACTTACTTGCTAACCACTTGGCATGTATTAAAAAATTAGCATACATCAAAGAGCACATAATTGAGGAATTTACTACTATCACATCTTCACTTGTTCACTAAAGTCCTTCAACAAACACTAGTCATAAACGGTCCACACGTATTTGTGGATTTCCTACTGTTATGGAATAATTTATCCACTTGGGCATTTTATCAAACACTAGGAATCCAAAGACTAGATCATACTTTGGGATTTCCTATTCAACATACTATAATAGCCTTTATGTTTCACCTAAGCTTTTCATCAAACCTATGGGGGACATTCTCCGCTCATTGAACCATTTCTATACCCAAATTTCATGAACACATCACATAGAAAGAAACATAAGGATAATTCATCACAAATATCAAATGGATTCCACCTAATAGGGTCGAAGCTCATGAATATTGTAAACAAACATGAATCAAAACTTAACAACACATGTAACATCAATTTCAACTCATACAAATCATTAACAACTCATACAAATCATGGAATCTCATAAACATAAAATCTTTATATTTTAAAAAGGGTTCTTGAGCTTCTTGGATGAGAGGAACCCATGAATCAACATCTACATACCTTGGGGAAACTTCTTTCTTGAAGGTTCTTGGAGAGATTCTTGATTTCTTGACTTCTCTTAATCTCTCTTATTTTTTTTAAAAAAAGAGAAATAAGGGTTTTGATCTTGGAAATAAACCCTAATTTGATGTCTTGGATGAATGAGAAGTTATGTGCCTTGATTTGGGGTGATTGGTTGTTAAATAAGGTGAAAAATAACCCAAAATCTCTTTAAAATGGTGTTTCAACGCTCTCTTGGACAAATCTGACGGTTAGAGTGACGGACCGTCACTTTGGTAACTAACCATCACTCCCACCGTCACTTTTGGTCCAAAAAAGGGCGTTAGTGCTTCAGTTTTGACGGCCAAGTGATGGGCCGTCACTGACTTGACGGTCCGTCAGTTTGTCCGTCACTCCTGGACAGCTTGGATAGCTCTCTGTAAAATGGCCATAACTTCTTACGTCGATATTGGATTTTGGCGAAATTGGTATCGTTGGAAATATAATTCAATTATATATCTATTCGTATATCATAAACTCAAAAATTTTTAGTATAAAGGGAGATAGTCTCATTTGAAGTTGACTGTGGCAATGTCCTTCTCAAAAATTCATTCGGTAAGGGATGTTTTGATTCGTCTAATAGCAAGAACATATTTAAGGCCTTAATACACATCAAAATTTATCATAAAACTACCAAATAAATAAGATTTATTTATCAAGATCTTGAATCATGGTTCTACTATCTGTTGGGATTCTCGGGGTATTATAAAAATTAGAGTGAATAATGATATCCTTAGGTCATGTAGAGTTAAATTTCGTGTTTAACGCTGAACTAAAATCATGGGAAAACACCATTTTACCCTACAAGCGTCTTTTAAGATATTGTAAAAATTCCCGACCTGGACTCCTGGCACGACGCGGCGCTATCGCAGATCTTTACTGGAATTTGACAATTGGGATTTGAGAACCCTCCACAATGCGGTGAAATCATGGAGTCTTACTAGAAATTGACAAATGTCATTTTGGATTATGGCGTAATGCGCCAGTGGCTGAAATGGCAGTGTTTTACGACTGAAACTTTAAATCGCCATAACTTCTTACCCGATTATTGGATTTAAGCAAATTTGGTATCTATGAAAAGCTTATTCAATTTCCCACGTGATAAAAGTTAAAATCTTGAAAAGACCATATGTCTAAAAGTGGATTCATCTTTAAAACAAGTCTTTGACATTTTTAAGATGAATTTAAGTTAGGTAGAAGTACGGGGTATTGCATATCTTCAGTTGGATCATCTTTTAAAGCTTTTAATACCTGGTATTTTTCCCCTTTTTCATCACTCTTATCCATCCCTTGCTGCTTTTTAAGCACATAGGTTTTTAAATTTCCATTTACTTCATCCATGGTGAGGGTCTTCAGGTTTCTAGCTTTAGTTATGGTATCTACTTTTCTTTCCCAAGACTTAGGAAGAACACCAAGAATTTTAAGCACTTGATTATACAATGGAATCACTTCTCCCAAGCAGTAAAGATCATTAGTGATAGAAGTGAATTTTGTACACATTTCTTTAATTGTTTCTCCTTATTTCATGGTGAAGGTTTCATACTGAGAAGTCAACATGTCTACTTTAGAATCATTCACATCAGTAGTACCTTTATGTGTAGTACTCAAGCAATGCCAAATCACTTTGGAATTTTCACAGGCTGAGATCCTTTTAGATTTATATTGTCGTACACCACAGACTAGAAATTTCTTGGACTTGTAGTTTTTCTCAACCTTTCTTCCATCTTTATCGTCATATTCTCTAATACTTTTTACTACCATTCTTGTTATTTATCCTTATTTGAATTCTTTAACTGGAACATGAGGACCATCAATTACTATGTCCATAAGTTCACTATCATTAGCCATAATAAAGTCAAATATCCTAGTTTTCCACTACCGATAATACTGCCCATTAAATGTTGGCGGTTTAGTCATTGATTACCCTTCTTTGAGATTAGGTGGAGAATCCATGTTAACCAGGAAACTCTAGGTGTGAACCTTTGAGAATGACCTTTCTCTAATACTAATTATATGAACCCTTGGAGATGCAACAGAGAGTAAGGGACAAAGTCTCTCAAAGTTGATCATATGCAAAATATAGTAAAGTAACTAGGAATTAAAAGACAGTGCAGGAAGAGTAAAAACATAAGATCTTAATGTGGAAACCTAGGATGGGAAAAACCACAGTTGGCCTACACAAAAACCTCAAGAAATCTACTATAATCAACCTCCTGATTACAGTCTAGATTTTAGCCTACCTTTAGGCTCCTTTTGATTGTAATAACTCTACTATAAGCTTATCTTTGAAACTCTACCAAGGACTCTCTATACATATTAAATCTGATCAGCCTTACACTTAGGCAACTCTACCTAAGAACACTCTACTAAAATGAAAAAACACTACTGATAACGCTCAATCTACAGCTCTTGTGGGAGTGTAAAGCGGTCGTTAGCAAATATAGAACCCAACTGGGTTGGGTATCGATCCCTCAGGGAATAGCTTGGTCAACAATTAAGCAACGATTTCTAGACTTTTAGTGCAAGTCTCGTAAAAGGGGGGGATTGTAATGTGTAACCACAATATTAAAGTAAGAACTGAAAATAGCAACGTAAAAAGAAAGAATGTTTAGTAGGTTGTAAAACAATGAGAATTGAGGAGTTGGGGTTATGTCCACCTTCTGAGTTATACGTCTCTATTGGCTATGAGTGTGTAGGATTCAGACATGTATGTGCTTATAGAGAATTGTATTCGATGGTAAATCCAGGCGTCTTTCGACCTATTCGAGGATTATTTCACTTTAACTCTTTCGAGCTTATAGCGTGTCTAACGGTATGAATTCTCCAAGAGGTTAATCTAGTTACGGCACTAACTTTTTCATAGGGGATGGGACCCTACTACCTTGACACTATCTCTTTTCCAGACAAATAACCTTTCTTTCAAACAAGTTAAATGTTATACTGGCGTATTCTTGCATTTGCAGCCACAAAGAATTTAGGTTAAGGTGAAGAGAATAATGATATAAGCAACATACGTGTCACGAACTCACAAACTCATAGTAATAGATTGTATCTCATTCGGCTTCCATAACCCCAACAGAGAAGTTTAGTTACCCATCAATACGAAGGAGCTCACGGTTGACATTGTTATTTATACCACAATACTGATTAATTTCGTGTAGCACAGGTGGTAGGAGTTTAGGCGTGAATTCCAAGGCAAAGTAACGATTCTCTTGTTGCGGAAATTAAGAATAGATGAATAGAAGAAGAAAGATAGAATTAATGGAAGGATTAGAATTGTTGGAAGAGTAGAAAAAATTAATAGTTGAAGAATGAATATCGATCCCTCCAAAATCTCTAGCATGATAGGGTATTTATAATACCCATATCCTAATCCTACTAAGCTAATGAAATACTTAACCAAATCCTACTAAGCTAATGAAATACTTAACCCAATTGTACTAGGTTAATGTAACATTATCCAAATCCAAATAGACTAATGAAATACTTAACCCAATATTACTAGGTTAATGTATTATTATCCTAATCCAAATAAGTTACTGCAAGTCCCCAAAGTCTTCAGAAATGTTGTTTTAGCCCGAGACAGATTTTCCATGCATCACTTTTTGTCCTTAGGCGTCCAAGCTTCCTTTTCTCCTTCCGTGAAGATTTCTTTGGCGTCAAGTAATCCATAAAATGCTGAATTCTGCATCAATTAAACCTGAAACTTTTCTAATCATGTTCGTTAGCTCACTTACAGGAAAGAGGACTAAAAGTGCATGAAATATATAATTTGTTCTCGAAACATAACATAAATATGGGCAAAATATATTGATATAGGAGCGTAATATTGCCTATCATCAACACCCCACACTTGAAGCTTTGTTCGTCCTCGAACAAAATATCTTGTACTTCTAAACATCAACTTAGGGTTTTACAGCAACAACACAAAATATTCGTCAAGACTAGCATAGCAATCATCAACAAAAAGTAGTTTTCCGATCACTAGTAGAAACAATTTAACCTCTAGCATAGACTCGTGATGGTAGTTAATTCATATCCAAAAGTTAAGGCATAAAGAATCATACACAACTACCCAAAACTCATCAACCATGTGTGTCTCACAATAGATTACCCATAATTGGAGCTCTGCAGCAGTTGGAACACAACCTCCACTCATCATTGTGAACCGTGTCATGCCATAAAGATGACGGAAGAAACTCTCATCTCGCGCATGTCTCTCCGCAGTAGTAAGGTTGACACCATGTGTTGTTTCAGCATCTTTGACCTTTGTGAGGTCAACCTTCTTCGGGTTATGTGGGAGTTTGTGATCAGCTGGTTCCTCTTCGATGTCCTCCTTCCGCAAGATTGCTGGCAACAGATTACCAAAAGTGAAGTGGGACCTCTTGTGTAGGCTGGCCTTCCACATTGTAGAGCGAATGATTGCCCTAATGTTGATAGGGACATTTGTCATCAATGCATAGACCAAACACACTCTATCTCTTGTTATTTTGGTGTATTGAGTCCCAGGAATAAGGCATGAGTTGACGATGCGCAGCTAGATTCTTGCTTCCCTATTCAAAGGAGCATAGGGGAAGGTGTTGTGTCGTCCAGTGTCTTGGTGTCTGCTACACCTTGCCATGGATCTACTTCCACAAAGTGTGTGTCGAATTGCTCTATAAGAAGGTCTGCTGTACAGCTCTTTGAATGGTGCTGGATCGATCGAAGGTAAGCCAAGAAAGGAGTTGATCAAATCCGCGTTGAGCTGTAAAACTTGGCCCCGAATCTTGACTTCGCTGCCCGTGGTTTTCGGAGACCAGTTGGCATAAAATTCTCTTGTCAAATCAAGATTACATTCTCCCATGTCGCGGAAGATGAAATCCAGATTCAACGCCATGATTTTTGCCAACATACGCGGTTCCTTCATCGCTAGGCTGTCTTTGTTGATCAAGTCGATATGAACATATTTGCTTTCCTTGTTGTTCCTATACAATTCTTTTGCTTCCTCCTCAAGAATCCATTTTATTCCAAACATTTGGCGGGGTAATTGCATTGAGGATGATTCTCCTTGGTCCTTTCGACCTCTCTTCTTGCCCTTTTGGGATGTGGTGGCCTTATCTTGTCTCTCTTTAGGAGCCATTGTTCGTGATATTTAAACGATATTTCATGTTAGCATCAACTCAATTGAAACAATCTATAAACAAGTCATCGGGGTGCTACCCCACACTTAGGTTCGTTGATACAAATCAGTGAAGTGAAAGTGGTCGATTACGTAGACTTCGTCGACATACGTGTAAGGAGCTATATTCCGACAAGAAAATTAGTGATGTATCACTTCTTGCAACCTTTGCAATACGTTCATGCTAGGCAAAACAAGACTACTACATAGGGGTTTCATCATGGTATAGTTTCTATCAACAATTACAACCTCTTATGTCGGTAGGCAACTATAAGTCTTATCCCGATGAATGGGATAGCCTAACATGTAGGTATACAAGTGACAAGACTATGCAATGTTCTTAACCATAGCAATTACGCAAAGAGTATGAAAATGCAATTAAAACAAAATTCAAGTCGGAAACAAGTTAAGATTATCCTAACGTACATGTTCACTCACATGGTTTTGCATCATCAATTAAAATACTTTAACATCACCAATATTTCTTCAAGATGTAGCAATTCATGATAGACATAGCAACGTAGTACTTATGAGAAATAGATGAAGAATAAAAGAGTACTTACGTGATTGAAGACTTTGGAGATGTTTCTTTTGAATTGAAAGAGCAAAAAGAAAAATTTTGAGATGATTTGGAGTGGATATGCGTCGCCTTTAGGTCAAGTTTCAATGTATTTATGTTTCAAGACTAAGTCCCCTTTATATAGGAAAAGAATGGGTCGGGTTTTGATCCATTTATAATCGATTTTGGAGACAAAAAGGGACCATAGGCGGCACCTTTAGCTTTGCCTATGCATGGTATAGGCGGCGCCTAATGCAAAGCATAAGCTAGCATAGGCGGCGCCTAGTGTAATGCATAAAGGAACCATAGGCGGAGCCTAGTGCATGGCATATGAGATACTGAGACCAAATGCTTTAGCATAGGCGGCGCCTATGCTATAGCATACCTGAGCATGGGCGGCGCCTATGTCTTTGCACACTAGATTCTGATACCTTAGGCTATAGTATAGGTTTTGCTTGTTCGTGGCCTAGTTTTACCTAGGCCTAGCCTTGCTCGATGCCTATTTTGTCATGAGCAATGCTCAATCCATAGCCTTATGTATCTTTATTCCTAACTTACCACCTTTACCATGCAATACTTCCAAATCGTTATTTGAACCCAATCTCCTTGTTGAATACCTCTTGCACCTATATTTGCTCAAAACCAATGAAAACGATTAGTACGATGGGTTGCCTCCCACCAAGCGCCTTAGTTTTGGTCGTGGTATGAGTCTTAATCTTGGATTTTCATTTATCAAAAGCAAAACAAGTACTAGAACGAAAGAAAGACAAAACGATAAACGATAAACAAAAAAATGATAAATGATAAACGATGGGTTGCCTCCCATATAGCGCCTTATTTATTGTCGTGGCTCGACCTAGTTACCTCGAGTACTTAGACTTCATCGAGATAAGTGATGGCCAGATAATTCATCGAGTCAATAGGACCGATATAAGGTTTAACACGTTGGCTATTCACCTTGAAGACAACACCATTGGTGTCTTCCAACTCAACTACTCCAGACGAGTAGACTTGGATAACTTTGTATGGACCAGACCACTTAGACTTTAACTTACCTAGGAACAGCTTCAATCTAGAGTTGAAGAGAAGTACCATATCATCCTTTTGGAAATTTCGTCGAACAATCCGCTGATAATGATACCTTTTTATCCGCTCCTTGTATAGGTCTGACCTTTCATATGTAAGGAGACAGAACTCATCTAATTCGTTCAGCTGCTCCAACCTCAGATTCATTGCATCATCCCAATTCAAGTTCAATTGCTTCAATGCCCACAATGCCTTAAGCTCGAGCTCGATGGGTAAGTGACAAGCCTTCCCATAAACTAGTTGATAAGGAGACATGCCAATGTGTGTTTTGAATGCAGTCTTATACGCCCATAGTGCATCATCTAGCTTCCGAGACCAATCCTTCCTATTAGCATTTACCGTCTTCGAAAGGATTTGCTTGATCTAACGATTGGAAACCTCTACTTGTCCACTCGTTTGTGGGTGATAAGGCGTGGCTACCTTATGTTGCTTGACACCATACTTGGCGAACACGGATTTGAATAGCTTGTTGCAAAAGTGAGATCCTCCATCACTTATGATAGTACGTCGTACTCTAAAGCGAAAGAAGATATTCTTCTTCAAAAATGCTACAACACGCTTTCCCTCGTTGTCGGCCAACGCTACAGCTTTAACCAATTTTGAGACATAATCAACAGCAACTAAGATATACTTCATTCCAAACGAATTAACGAATGGACCCATGAAATCAATGCCCCACACATCAAAGAGTTCTACCTCAAGAATTTTTGGACATGGGCATTTCATGGTGTTTTGAAATAGCACCTTGACGTTGGCATTGGTCACACCTTCTAACATTGTCATAGGCATCTCTAAATATCGAAGGCCAATAGTAACCACTTTGCAATACTTTTCTTGTCGTACGATTGGCTGCATGATGTCCTCCAACTTGGGAAGTGTGGCATGCTTCAAAAATATTAGGCACCTCTACAAGGGATATACATCATCGAATAATACCATCCGCACATCATCGAAACAAATATGGCTGATCCCAATAGTAGTGTTGTACGTCATGCATAAACTTCCTCCTTTGGTGGTAAGATAAATTGGAAGGTATCACATTCTCACCACGAAATTTGCAAAGTCGGCATACCATGGTAATTTTTCCATTGTTGTCGCTAATATCTCCTCGTCAGGGAATGCATCATCAATCTGAATTTCAGGTTGTGCCACATGCTCATTCTCGAGTCTAGATAGGTGGTCGGCCACTTGGTTCTTGCAACCTCTTCTATCTTTGACCTCAAAATCAAACTATTGCAGCAGAAATACCCATCGAATTAATCTTGGTTTTGCATCCTTCTTTGTCATTAGATACCTAAGAGCTGCATGGTCTGTATGAACGATCACCTTAGTACCCAATAGATAGGCACGAAACTTCTCAAACCCATACACAACCGCTAGGAGCTCTTGTTCTGTCACAGTGTAGTTCCTTTGGGCTTCATTTACGACCTTACTTTCATAGTAGATAGGATGAAATAATTTCTCCTTTCTCTTACCAAGCACAGCTCCAACGGCTACACCACTAGCATCACACATGACTTCGAATGGGAGAGACCAATCTGGTGCTACCATGATAGGGGATTCAATGAGTTTTTCTTTGAGGCATTCTAATGCCTTTAAGCACTCTTCATTGAAGTCAAACTTCGCATCTTTCCCCAAGAGTTTGCACAATAGACTAGCAATTTTGTAGAAGACTTTGATGAACCGACGATAGAAACCTGCTTGGCCGAGAAAACTACGAACTCCCTCCACTGAAATTGGAGGCGGTAGCTTCTCAATAACCTCTATTTTTGCTCGATCAACTTCAATTCCTCTTTTGGAGATTTTGTGCCCAAGAACGATTCCTTCTTTTACCATAAAGTGACACTTCTCCCAATTCAGCACTAGGTTGAATTCTACACATCTTTGCAATGCCATGCTTAGGTTTGCCAAGCACGCTTAAAAAGACTCACCAACAACTGAAAAATTGTCCATGAATACCTCCAAAGTGTCTTCAACTATATCAGAAAAAATAGACATCATACAGCGTTGAAAGGTGGCTGGTGCGTTACATAACCCTAATGGCATACGTTTGAAGAAAAACGTACCATATGGGCATGTAAACGTTGTCTTCTCTTGGTCTTCGGGGGTAATACAAATCTGATTGTAGCCTGAATGACCATCCAAGAAACAAAACCATCCTTTTCCCGCTAACCGATCTAGCATTTGGTCCATGAATAGCATTGGGAAGTGATCTTTGAGTGTCCAAGAATTCAGCTTTCGGTAGTCCATGCATACTCTCCATCCAGTGACGGGTCTGAGTGGAATAAGCTCATTCTTCACATTCGCGACCACCGTCATACCTCCTTTCTTGGGAAAACATTGTATTGGTATTACCCATGTACTATAAGACATTGGATACACAACCCCCGCGTCTAACCACTTGATAATTTCTTTCTTCACCACTTCATGCATAGGTGGGTTTAGACGCCTTTGATGCTCAATGGTGTGTGTGCAATTTTCTTGAAGCTGAATTTTATATGTACAAATCCCAGGTGGAATACAAATAATATCTGCAATGGTCCATCCAATGGCCCTAATGTACTTCCGTAAAATAGCAATGAGAGCTGCAACTTGTTGCTCACCCAAATCTACTGCTACAATCACTGGAAGTGTGTTTCCACTTCCTAAGAACGCGTACTTTAGATGACTTGGCAGCTTCTTCAATTCTAATGTGGGTGGCTCTTCAATAGATGGCTTAGCTGGTGGTGTGGGTAGATTCTTGATATCAAGGTCCAGCTTCTTGGGAGCATAGCGATATGTCCCTAATCCCGATAGAGCACAAATAGCTTTTTCACAATTTTCAGCATCCTCAGTCTCTCCATTTATGAGCACAACCGCCAAAGGGTCATCAATAATTTGCTCTTCTTCAAGTAATTCTTTCTTATTATCACAGAAAACATCAGCCACTGAAAATACACTTAGATCTTTGGGTTGCTTCATTGATTTGCAAACATCAAAGCGAACTACTTTGTCATTTATTCAGAATGAAAGCTCATTGGCTCTCAAATCAATGAGCACACTTTCTGTAGCAAGGAAAGGGCACCCCAAGATTATGGGAACTTCTGAGTCTTCCTCACAATCCAAAATAACAAAGTCTGCCGGAAAGATGAATGAAGAAACCTTTACCAATACATCACATAGAATACCAATAGGTCGTTTTACCGACCTATCCGCCATGACGAGCCTCATATTGGTTGGAGTAGGATCACCCAACCCCAACTTCTTGTTGATTGATAATGGCATTAAATTGATGCTGGCTCCTAAGTCACATAATGCTTCGGCAAAATTCAAAGATCCAACGGTGCAAGGAATAGTGAAAGCTCCGGGGTCAGCTTTCTTTTGAACTATCGATCGGGTAGCGATTGCGCTGCAATGATGAACATCTTCTTTCAACTCATAACTTGCTGCCCGCTTCTTTGTCAAAAGATCCTTCATAAATTTTGCATACCCAGGCATTTGTTCTAGTGCCTCCACCAATGGAACATTAATGGTGCGCTGCAATGATGAACATCTTCTTTCAACTCATAACTTGCTGCCTGCTTCTTTGACAAAAGATCCTTCATAAATTTTGCATACCCAGGCATTTGTTCAAGTGCCTCCACCAATGGAACATTAATGTTCAGCTGCTTTAACATAGTCATGAATTTGCTGAACTTTGTATCATCCGCCACCTTCCTTAATCTTTGGGGAAAAGGTGGTGGTGCGTATGGAATTGTTCTCTCCACGGATTTCTTCTCCTCTTTCTTTTTTTTTTCCACTTTTTTAGGCTGCACGTCGCTGGGTATGATGTCTTTGACGTCTTCCGCAGACTCCTCTCCTATTGTGTTGTCATCCAAGTCTGCGGCTTCATCAACCACTTGCTTGCCTTTTGCTGAAGTTTCCAGCACCTTACCACTTCTTGTAGTGATGTCCATGCATGACCCATCATTCCTTGGGTTTTGCACAGTATCGTTAGGTAGAGTGTCGGCCTTTCTTTGATTGAGTGCTGCTGAAAGTTGGTTCAATTGCTGCTCTATTTGCTTGATTGAAGTGGAATGTGAATCAACTAATTGTTTCATGGAGGACAAATCATTAATTACCTCTGTTACTCCTGCTCTCGTTGCTTCCACTCCTTTCAATAATTTAACCATCATGTCTTCCATACTTCCAGAATTAGATGTGGTGGTGTCACGTCTACCAGGGGGAACGTACAAACCACTCTTTTCATTCTTGTACTTCCAACTACCTTGGTCCTTGTTTCCAGATTTATCATAATAGTTCCGACCTTGGTTTCCTTGGGTATTCCCATGGAAACCCCCCTAATTGTTCAAGTAGTTGGCCTCCTCTTCCGAATCAGATTCGTCTCTTCCTTTTGACGCAATAGCTTTTACTTTTTTCGTCTTCCCTGATAATAAATTCTTTGTAAGAAGATCCATTTGTGTTTTCATATGCGTCATATCTTGATCATGTTCTTCTTCTCTTCTCCTTTGGTCTGCAGTCATGCCAATAGATATAGTAGAGCTTGCTACCTCAGAATCCCTGGTATGCCAAGATCTACTTTGCTTCATCATACGATCTAGCATATTTCTTGCTTGACCAAAGTTGAGGTCCATAAAAGATCCTGCATCTACATTATCCACCACTGGTTTAGTTATTGAATTCAAGGCTCTATATAATAGCTCCATTAGGTGAACATTAGTCATATGATTGTTTGGGCATCTCTCTAGCTTTGTCTTGAACCTCTCCCATATTTCATGAAGAGCTTCAGTGGGAAGCTGACGAAAGTTGCTGATTTCATCTCGCAATTGTGCTCTTTTGGATGGTGGAAAGAATCTTTCTAGGAAATCGTCTCTCAATTGCCTCCAATTTGTAATAGAATCAGGAGTCAACCCATTTAACCATAGAGTTACCTCCCCAGACAGAGACAATGGGAATAGACGTAATCGAATTACATTCTGACCAACACCAGGATTGTCAAACGACTTGCATGTGGAAATAAAGTTGATGAGATGCATATTCGGATCATCGCCTGCTAGTCCACCAAATAATCGCTTGAGTTGAAATAACTGAATTATGGTGCTCGTGATGTTGAACTTGGCTCCGGGCGCTAATGGTGGAGGAATTATGGCTCCAGTGGCTCCGGCACCATCAAGATCATCATCATCGTCGAAAGCTGGTTGCATGGGTTGGCGATCATACCTAAACCGAGCTTGTTTACCTCTTTGGTTGGCAGGTGTTATGATTTCAGCATCACGCCTTGGGTTTAGTAACTCGTCATCACCTAAATCCTCATCGTCAGGATTTGTTGCTCGCCCAGGGTTATCAATGTTTTGCTGTTGAACTTGGGAGGCAGCAAGAGCAGTGAATCTCGCCTGTTCTTGTTAAGCGGCCATCCTTTCAATTTTCGTTTGTGCCTCCATTCTGCCAATTCATTGTGGTTCAGGATTGATAGGTAATAACGGTTGACCAGAACTTCGAGTATGGGCATGCACTGAATAAAAACCTGCAGTAAACAAAAACAAAAACTAAATGTAAAAGTACGAAAATCTCTGACCAAAGGGTCTAGTAATTATCTCAAACTTAATTGACACTTGTATTCCCTGGCAACGGCGCCAATTTTTGATAATGCTCAATCTACAACTCTCGTGGGAGTATAAAGCGGTCGTTAGCAAATATAGAACCTAACTGGGTTGGGTATCGATCCCTCAGGGAATAGCTTGGTCAACAAGTAAGCAACGATTACTAGACTTTTAGTGCAAGTCTCGTAAAAAGGGGGGATTGTAATGTGTAACCACAATATTAAAGTAAAAACTGAAAATAGCAACGTAAAAAGAAAGAATGTTTAGTAGGTTGTAAAACAATGAGAATTGAGGAGTTGGGGTTATGTCCACCTTCTGAGTTATACGTCTTTATTGGCTATGAGTGTGTAGAATTCAGACATGTATGTGCTTATAGAGAATTGTATTCGATGGTAAATCCAGGCGTCTTTTGACCTATTCGAGGATTATTTCACTTTAACTCTTTCGAGCTTAAAGCGTGTCTAACGGTACGAATTCTCTAAGAGGTTAATCCAGTTACGACACTAACTTTTTAATAGGGGATGGGACCCTACTACCTTGACACTATCTCTTTTCAAGATAAATAACCTTTCTTTTGAACAAGTTAAATGTTATACTGGCGTATTCTTGCGTTTGCAACCACAAAGAATTTAGGTTAAGATGAAGAGAATAATGATATAAGCAGCATACGTGTCACGAACTCACAAACTCATAGTAATAGATAGTATCTCATTCGGCTTCCATAACCCCAACAGAGAAGTTTAGTTACCCATGAATGCGAAGGAGCACACGGTTGACATTGTTATTTATACCACAATACTGCTTAATTTCGTGTAGCACAGGTGGTAGGCGTTTAGGCGTGAATTCCTAGGCAAAGTAACGATTCTCTTGTTGCGGAAATTAAGAATAGATGAATAGAAGAAGAAAGATAGAATTAATGGAAAGATTAAAATTGTTGAAAGAGTAGAAAAGATTAATAGTTGAAGAATGAATATGGATCCCTCCAAAATCTCTAGCACGATAGGGTATTTATAATACCCATATCCTAATCCTACTAAGCTAATGAAATACTTAACCAAATCCTACTAAGCTAATGAAATACTTAACCCAATTGTACTAGGTTAATGTAACATTATCCAAATCCAAATAGACTAATGAAATACTTAACCCAATTGTACTAGGTTAATGTATTATTATCCTAATCCAAATAAGTTACTGCAAGTCCCCAAAGTCTTCAGAAATGTTGTTTTAGCCCGGGACAGATTTTCCATGCATCACTTTTGGTCCTTAGGCGTCCAAGCTTCCTTTACTCCTTCCGTGAAGCTTTCTTTGGCATCAAGTAATCCATAAAATGCTGAATTCTGCATCATTTACACCTGAAACTTTGCTAATCATGTTCGTTAGCTCACTTATAGGAAAGAGGACTAAAAGTGCATGAAATATATAATTTGTTCTCGAAACATGGCACAAATATGGGTAAAATATATTAATATAGGCGCGTAATATCGCCTATCATCAACTACTCTTATAGCATGAATAGTTCAATTACAAATTAGAACTAACTTAAGAAAAAATTCAATTCAAGCTCACATAAATAGATAAGAACTTGAGCAGTGTTGAAATGGGGTTTTTACTGCCTCTCTTCACTCTTTGTATTTGCTAAAAACCTTTTGATTAAGAGGCTCTTTCCTTTTATAGATTATTGATGATTATGGATTCAAGATAATTGGACAAGCTATCCTAGGTAGTTCAAAATATCACCTGAAAGTTTGTTACAGAAGAGGACTAAATAGTGTAGACAATGTGTGCCAGTTGTACTGTACCTTGCACATCTAAGGACCTGGTCGCTTGCAGTTAGCCGATCATCATCAAAACTATATATAGCAATAATCAATAGTGTAAATTCCCATATCATTAAAAATAATGTCTTCTAACATGATTACGAGCATAATTATAAAGCATGATTATAAGCATGATCAATAGCATAGCCAATGGCTTGAATAATAGCCTAATCAGTGTCTTAACCAATAAAGCAATCATGGGCTTATTCCATAGCATATTCAATGGCTCTTCATAACATAATCAATAATCTAGTTAAATAATCCATAAGCATTACTTACTATTTTGATCTTCACCATAACTAATAGGTGTCAAGCTTTTCAAAATTGCATAAACAAACATTTCTAATTATTCAACAAGAGTATAGGGGTTTTAAGTGAACTAATCATCAATTTTAACTTAAGGTGGGTCCAATAACCCATTATAAATCCCTAGAATATATTCTAAGTCACATTCTACCTTAGACTAGACTAAGGTATCTAAATCCACTCTTAGATGTAAAGAAAGACCCAATGAGCCCTAAGGTTGAGATTCTACTTAAGCATTTTAACTAAGTCCAAAGGAAACTAAGGCAACCTTTATTAGTGTAGGCAACTAAGGCCAAACTTTCCCTAACCATGATTAACTAGAGAATTTTTCTTAATTTAGAGCATAATAAGTCATTCTCATGCTAAACATAAGTAATGAAGTCTAATACACTAAGGTTCAAGCACACGGGCTAAGTATTTTAACTTTATGATTTCAAAATGGCCTAAACGGTCCAAATATTCCAATTCTAGCATTTGATCAATCAAATACCTAAATCCATCCCAAATAACACAATATTATAAGAATACTATGAGATAGCTCAATCTAACAAGGAATAAACCTAGCCTACCTTGACGTCGGAGAAATCTCAACAGACCTCTAAACCACAAATTTTCCTTTTTGAAAAGCCTCTTTAAGATTACAAGCTATTAAGACACACTCTACTCATCAATACTAGAATATCAATACATATATTGTGGTATTATTCTTTGGGTCCAAAAGTCACCTCAAAACCCCATGAGGTTTCCACCTATAAAAATTGCATTTATGAAATCAACCTAACATCCATAAAAGCTCAAGAAATCATCATCCAAGAAAATAGATGAAACCCAAGATAAATTGGGGCTAAAATCAAGCCCTAAAGAATTTGGGGATTTGAGAAATAGATAAATAAATATCACCAAGAAAAGGTGAATTCTTGCATTATATCAGAATATAATTGCGAAAATAAATGTTACTCATGTTTCCCAATAACCAATACACATCAAATTTAATCTAACACACTATTGAGGTTTTTAGGTCTAAAAGAGGTGATGAATAATGGATAAAATTGGGCTAAAGGGTTTAATTTATCCCCTTTCCAAGTCCTCTGCAATCGCTATCACAATCTAAGGCCTTGCAATTATGGTACCTCTTGTCTGTCGCACCAGTAGTGATCATAAAACCCCTTCACAATCGTAGCATCTGTTCTCCACACAAAATCACGATTACATCCTAAAGAGGAACGATCTTGGTGGCACCAAATTTGCTTATGCACCAGATTTTCCAAGTCTAAAATGTGCCTCCCTGGGTTTTTGATATTCTTGGAATCTCGTTTGCTAAAATAAACTATGTAACTACACTAAATTTTATGTTTCAGATTCAATGGAGCACTAGAATTTTCCATCCAAGGTCCATTAAACTAAAATGGGTCGCACACCTATATTTTATTTTTCAACCTTCTGACCAATAGGTCAAAATGAGCCTAGGTTCCTCGCGACTCGAACTAATGTTTTACATAGCCTAACATTGAATCAAACTTTCATCATCATTTAACCATTATCCAATGATTATCATCAATCGGTCGTGTATGATATTCCCAATTCACTAATATTTGACAATATACCCATATTCCATATAATTGTCATCATTGAACAAAATTAATTTTGATGCTCACTATTACTGGTATATGAGTTAACCATCTCTTATTAACTAATCCTGTTGATAAATAGTCATCATATAGCCTCTAGTCTTCATTTAACAACTATATTCCACATATTCACTAATCATCATATTTTAGATAATTATTATTTATTAACTAGTCACCTTTTACCAACTAATACTCATTTATCAACTAGTCTTTCTTAGACACTTACGATATCCACCACCAATCCATATCTACAACTAATCAACAACTATACTATTTTATAAATATTGATCACTTATGGACTATAACCGGCATCACTAATATCAATATATTACCCCCAAACTACAATAAAAGTATATATATATGCATAAGCATATAATTTCCATACATAGGGCTTATCCAGACTCAAACTGTTAGATGTACACATGGGCATATCAATATACTCATCCTCTAGCCTTATCGCATATCAATGCATTATTATAAACATCCTCCGACCTTGTCGAGCATCAATATATCATCATAATATCCTCCATCCTTGACGTGTATCAATATCATGATAATATCCTCTTGCCTTCTTAGGTATTAATATATCATTATAATAGCGTTAGGCCTTTATGGGTATAAATATTTTATCATAATATACTCTGGCTTTGTTGGGTATAGCATCATAACAGGTGGAAAAATCAATAGCATGAGTACTCATACAATCAAACATCGTCATATCAATTATAATCACTAGCGTAAATTCCCATATCATTAATAAGAAAGATTTCTAGCATGATTACTAGAATAATTATTTAGTGTGATCCTAATCATGAGAAATAACATTGTCAATGGGCTAAATAATAGCTTAATTAATAGCTTAACCAATAACATAATCATTGGCTTATTCCATAACATATTCAATTTCTCATCATAATATGGTCAATAATCAAGTTAAATAATCCATAATCATACTTCCAATGCCATCATCACTACAATTATTAAGTGCCAAGAAATCAATATGGCATCAACGAACATTCCTATTTATTGAAAAATGTATAGGGGTTTTATGAGTACTAACCATTAATCTTGATTTAAGTGGGTCCAAGAGACCACTTCTAAATCTTTGGAATATATTCTAAGTCAAATTATACCGTAGACTAGGCTAAGGTATCTAATTATACCCTAATTAGCTCTAATGTATTAATTCTACTCAAGCATTTTAACAAAGTTCAAAAGAAACTAAGGCAACCTTCATTAGTGTAGGCAAATAAGGCAAAAATTACCCTAATAATTATTAACTAGAGCAAACTAGGGCATGATCATGCTAAACATGAGTAATGAAGTCAATTCACAAAGGTTGAAGTTAACAAGCTAAGTATTTCAACTCAACAATTTCAATAAGGCCTAAACGGTCTAACTATCCTAAGTCTTGTATTTAATCAATCCAATACCAAAACATATCCCAAATCTAACACAATATAATAGGAATACTATGAGGTAGTTCAATCTAACATGGAATAAATCTAATCTACCTGAATGCTGGAGAAAAATCAATGAATCGCTAAACCACCAATTTTTCTTTTTGAGAAGCTTCCTCAAGATGCTAAGTGATCAAAAACACATTTTACTTATAAATACGATACTATCGATACCCATATTGCAGCATTATGCTTCGGGTCTAAAAATCACCTCAAAAACCCCATGTGGGTCCCCCGAGGGAAATCGCATATCCAAAGTCAACCCAACATCTATAAAAGCTCAAGGAATAATAATCCTAAAAATGAGTGAAATCCTAGAGAAATTAGGACTAAAATCAAGGACTAATGGTATGGGATTTTGAGCAATAAATTAATAAATTTTACTAAGAAAAAGGTGAATTTTTACCTTAAATCAAAATATATTCTTGAAAATAAATGTTACTCAAGCTTTCAAATCACCAACAAGATTCAATATTATACTAACACATTATTTAGGGGTTTTAGCTCTCAAGCATTTGGTAAATAACGGCCAAAATTAGGCTAAAGGGTTCAATTTATAATCATTAAAGTCCCCTCGATAATTGCAATCATGATCTAAGGCCTTGTGATAGTGGTAACTATCTTCTGTCAGGTGAGTCACCATTGCGACAATTCTTTGAGATCGCAACATCTCTTCTGCACACGGAGTTATGACCGCAGGAAAAAGAGGCACGATCATGGTGGCATTAGATTTGCTGATGCACTATTTTTTCCAAGTTTAAAATAGGCCCGATTGGGTGTTCGAGATTTGCTTGGAATCCCATATATGTAAATTGACTATATAACCAAACTAAATTTGATATTTTAGATGCAATGGCGCACTCGTATTTTCCATTTCATGTCATTTTAATTAAATCTGGGTCCCACACCCATATTTCAGTTTCTTAAGTTTCAGACCAATAGGTCAAAATAAGCCTGGGTGCCTCAAGACCTGAACCAAAGTTCTACCTAGCCTAAAATCAATATTTTAGAGTTGATGGCACAATCAAAATTTGCATATGAGATTTCTTTACTGAAGTTTTTTCCTAGTGGACATTTAGAACTAGCAAAAACTTCAAAATAGGGTAATGGCTCAGAAAACACAAATGAACTTCTTTGTAACCAAACTATTAGCTCCACCAAGTCTACTGACTTCGGGTAGCTATGGAAAATCTTTAGCAGTGGAAGTATGGAAATTGTCCTAAATGGTCATTACATATCCAAAAGCACCCAATTGGTTGAAGAAATCAAGTGCCTCTTGAGCAATATTCATCATCATGAATCAAGACTCTAGTACTTTTTTCCTCCTCATATCTGGTATGACAAATGTTATTTTGGGATATCTTTATAAGGAAGGATTGATTGGAATTTTGGTTACCTATGTAAGTAGTCCCATCAATGTTGCATTATATTAGTTAGAAACCAAATAAGGATGATGTAGAAATTAAATGAAATTGAATAATGATGTCCCCCAAATTACACATACTAAAAAGGATAAAGTTGTCGTAGATCAAATATAGAATACAACAAGGTTAGGGTCGATCCCACAAGGAATAGTACAAATTTGATTAAGTATTTGTATAAGCAATTGGAATATAAGTAAAACGAGGGGTTTTGTGATACAAATTATCAAGATCATTTATTTTTGGCTTTATAATCAATATGAGAAAGGAACTCAAACTTTGATCCCAAATAACATCATAGTCCATATGTTCTCAGTACTTTATATATCTCTTATCATATTTGGCAGGCAAAATGGATAGGCTATGTATCATCTAAGTGACTATGTTACACACTTTGTAGCTATTTCATATTAACTGGATAGGATTTTTTTCAAAGTTGTTTTAATATTATAGGCCTAAGATTTATTCTGCATGTTTGCTACTGCTCAAACTACTAAGTTTGAGCCTTGCTATTTCCCTACGAGTAATTGGGCTAACTCTTTTGGTGTTGATTTTAGGCATTACTATTTTTGAGATTTCCCTTTTGTGCATTTCATAAAAAATCTACCGACTCTATTTTCACTGCATGAGTTTTAAAAGTTACCACTAATTCCATAAATCTCATATTGTGACTGGGCCTATTTAACTATATTTACTTGGGCAAGAGGTTGACTCACACTTAACTTACTAAATTGTGTCATTATTTGATTCTAGAAGTAGGCCAACAAAGTGGCAATTGTTGTGACACTGTGACCTCAATCATAATTATAGGCTTCTTCACCACACTTCTGGACATGTCACACTGCCATTTTTATTTACTTTGTACAATTCGGTTCTAAAGGGTGTATATCTCATAATACAGTTTCTCTAAGGCTTTATCACCTGTAGCTGAATCTAAATCTTTTTATGGTATGGTCAAGAGATTCCACAAAAATATGATATAATACATCATTGGACAATTGTAACGCCCCAATTTTCTGAACCAAATCTCTACACGGTACCCCTGATCTCAAGGGACCACAAGCTAACCCATGACTAATATCTGTACCTGTATACTGTAATATATGATGTAATAATATGGAAAACATGAAAAATAGGCCATAAGGTGAAACTAAATAAAATATTTGACAAATCATAACATCCGTATGGGGTAACGAATACCCTAAACAATTGAAATTTGAAAAAATCTGAACAAAATCTGAAGTAAATCTGAAAGCCTCTAAATACTGCCTGAATAAGGAGTTGAAGGAACATGTCTCCAACTAACTTTGTTTAGCAAAGCTGAACTGAAATAATGAATGAAATAAATAATATCATCCTCGAATAGATGAGGACTCACTGCAACTCTGCGACTGGAATGCTGCTGCTACAGCTGATCTGGAGCTCGTATATATAAACCTATGGTGTAACATGAAAGAAAGAACCATAGCACAAATATGTCAGTTCAAAATAACCATAGCACAAATATGTTAGTACAATTGAGAGTACGGAGTATACGAGTGAGGTAGGCTAAATGCAAAAGGGTTTACATGCATGAATAATGCTAACTGAATAACTTATATGAACGTAAGAGTGTAAACATCCATAAATAGTAACTGGAATCGCGAATACATGATAATTAGATTTATACACTAATACATGGTTTACTGATATCTAACATGGATAATACTGGAGTCATGATAACATAGGTTGCTGTTTCTGAGAGTCCTGAATCTGATGGAACTACCTGAGTTTCGTACTATAACTAAATGGACTGTATCTGACAGTCCTGGAATATAAAAATTTGAAGAACTATCTGAATTATTTTGCTGAGACTGAGACTAAAATTGTGGGAGGTAGTTATTTGACCGACATACCCCAATAATGCATATAGCTAAGTTGGGGTCCAATCTCTACTCCGAATGGAAGGGTGTCAATACCGCGCTACTGGTAAAGACAATTGTGAGTGACTCTTGAATGGAAGGTACCCAAAATGAGAATGGTGTAAACATTAAATTGATAGATTAAGCCACTTCATCAACCCTAATTTGTCAGGTTAAGATGTCTCAACCTATGCTAGCTAAGTAGTTCTGGAACACAAGGATGATTACTAAGAATCTCACCCTAAACTGGCAGGTGAGTTCCCATCCTTGGGTTGACCCGATGCTAACTTGTACTCCCATCTGAAGAGACTGAGTGTGATTTAAATAATGGCACATAGACTGAGTAACTGACTTCCATTGACTGATGGAATAGTACTACTATCTGGGAATTAACTGAGATCATGAGATTTTTGAGGTTTCCTGAGTCACATGAATGACTAAGTTCTATAGATTATGGCTTGACTTAGATTATCGTGATAACATGACATGGATATAGGCACATAACTATATTTTTTGGGTACAAGTACCCCCATGACTCAAAGGAACGAAGCTGACACACATGACTGACTTGATCATAAGAGTAGAGTCCACAATTTATCATATCATGAGTAGGGGATTTCACACTAAGCATAGTTCTCAACATCTTATACATGGAAGGGAAATTAATAAAATATGTATATACTTGCATAGCTTTAATAGCATGGTCAATCCATATCACAAAAACAACACAATATCACTCACATAGAATTCATGGGAAATCGTAAAGCATAAAGCATGGACTTGTCATTTAAGAACTATAAATCGTGTGACATGAATTTTATCATACTAGGCATATTATCAAACACATTGCATGCATTCTTTTAGCTTCAGGTTCATGACTTTCACCATCTTAAGCCACATAAAGATCATGGGTTTCAACTAACTACCACATATACTTCATGAAAACACCTTTAGATATCATCTTGAAACTTCAACAACAATCATAAATATGTACATGCTCATATCACAACAAGACAATCATAAAATAATATTTAAATCATGGTTCTTGAGCTTTATGAATGAAATGGATCCATAGATGAACACTACGGAAACCTGACTAAAGGTTCTTGATGTTTTTTTAACTTGAAGGATTTAAAATCCTTTGATTTTTTTTAAAAATATTGGGTCTTGTTCTTTGGAGATTAAATTTAGAGAGAAAACTTAGTTTTTTGTTTGAGAAATAATAATGAGCAAAATGGCTGAATTCGGACTCATCTGGGTATATATTGGTGAGTGGTAAGTAACCAAAATACCCCTATTAAAATGGCCTGGAAATAAAATGAACGTGGCATGTGATGACCCGAATGACGGTTTCGTCAGAAACTTAACAGTCCATCATTTCGACCGTCATACGTGGACCAGAAATAGGGTTCACTGGATAAGAGTTGATGGCCTGGATGACGGTCCGTCAAAAATTTGACGGTCCATCAACTTGTCCATTAATCCTTTTCCAGAATGTGGTTCTGCTACTTTAGCTGTGATGGTCAAAGTGGCGGTCCATCACTTGTTTGGCGGTATGTCAACTTGGATGTCGCACCTGGGCGTTTCGGTCAGTTCTGAGTAAAATATCCATAACTTCCTTGTCTGGTGTTGGATTTGGACAAAATAGGTATTGGTAGAAAGCCACCTCAATTTCCCACATGATAGAAAGTAAAAATCATAAAAATACCATGGGTACAAAAATAGATTTGTATTTTAAAGCAAGTACTAGCACCCTTGAGATGATTTCTAGCTAGGATTAGGCACGGGTATTACAATTTCTCCCCCTTGAGAATATTCAGCCTCGAATGAGAATGATTAAGAGGGAAAATAATAAATGAACATGAACTGAACATGAGTGACTGAGACATGACTTTATGACTGACATGCTAAATATACTGAACTCAAGCATATCTGATGGATGGCTAACTGATACCTGAATGGATGACTGAGTGTTCTGATAAACTGAGTTTCTCAAGATAAGAATGTATAGCTGATGCATGATTTTATAACTGAACTGATACATGAATACATGACAGAGTATAAAATGGTAGTAGATACGACAGTTATAATAGGAACATGAACATGAAACTGAATAAGCTTAAGGCAAACTATTAGCTTGAGCTTGATCTGAATTAGAGGATAAGGGGTAAGGATACTTGGCACGCATATCTGATCCTTGTTCCCAAGTAGCTCCCTTGACGGACTGATTTATCCAAAGAACCTTAACTAGAGGGACATCTTTGTTCCTCAATCGACGAGTCTTATATTCTAAGATTTCGACTGGAATCTCTTCGAAAGAAAGAGTGTTATGAACATCAATGCTCTGAATAGGGACTACAACTGCTGGGTCACCTACACACTTCCTGAGCAAGGATACATGGAAGACCGGATGAACTGAGGCTAAATCTAAATGCAATTCAAGCTCATAAGCTACCTTACCTAAATGACTGAGAATCCTGAAGGGACCGACATAGCGGGGACTGAGTTTCCCTTTCTTGCTGAACCTCTTCACTCCCTTCATGGGAGAGATCTTGATATAGACATAGTCATTGACCTCGAACTCAAGATCCTTCCAACTTACATCATCATATGACTTTTGTCGGCTCTAAGCAGCTTGGGGTGTCTCTATGATCAACTGAACATTCTCTAAGGCGTCGAAAACCAAGTCAGAACCTATGACTGAGGCCTCACTAACTTCAAGCCAACCAATTAGAGATCTACACCTCCTGACATAGAGAGCTTCAAATGGAGCCATTTTAATACTAGAATGATAGCTATTGTTGTATGCAAAATAAATCAAAGGAAAATGGTCATCCTAACTTCCCTTGAAATCAATTGCACACGCCCTTAGCATATCTTCAAGATTTTGAATGGTCCTTTCTGCTTGACCATCTGTCTGAGGATGAAAGGCTGTACTGAGATGAACTTAGGTACCAATACCCTTTTGGAATGCTTTCCATAAGTGAGAGGTGAACTGGGTACCTCTGTCTAAAATAATAGATAATGGAACACCATGTGTAATATGAACAACACCCTGATTTAGAGTTTGGCGTAATCCTCGGCTGAATAAAAGGTATGAACTGGAAGTAAATGAGCTGAATTGGTCATCCTGTCTACAATAACCCAAACTGAATCGTGCTGATGACAAGTTCAAGACAAACCCATCATGAAGTCCATGTTGATTTCTTACCACTTCTAAGTAGGAACGGTGAACTCCTTCACGGGTTCACTAGGCTTCTAATGCTCAATCTTAACTTGCTGATATGTAGAGAACTTAGCCACAAAATCTACAACATCTCTACTCATCCCACTTCACTAATAGATTTCTCGTAGGTCACGGTACATCTCAGTGGCCCCTAGATAAATAGAATATCACGCACCATGAACTTCTGTAAGAATTCTCTACTTTAAGTTATCTACACCTTGAACGCACTGACGACCCTAACAACGAAGAACCCCATCTCCCCCTTGGGAAAAACTCTTTACTCTCTGATTGTGAACTGACTTTTTTAGATTGACAAGGCTAGGACCCATGTCTTGTTTTTCTTTCACCTAGGAAACTAGAGATAACTCTGAACTACTCTGAACACATACACCACCCTCTGAAGAATCAACTAAATGAACACCTAGTCTAGCGAGCTGATGGATTTCCTAAGCTATTTTCTTTTTGATATCCTCAACATGAGAAACACTACCCATGGAGAGTCTACTGAGATCGTCGGCCATATCATTGGCCTTGCCCAGATGATAAAGGGCACTCATGTAATGATCTTTCAAAAGCTCTAACCACCTTTTCTGAGGAAGATTGAGATCTTCCTGAGAAAAGACATACTGGAGACTCTTATGATCTGTGAAGAAATCTAGATGAACTCCGTATAGATAATGCCTCCAAATCAGCAAGGCAAATACTACGGCTTCTAAGTCAAGGTCCTGAGTAGGATAATTTTTCTCATGGGGCTTTACCTGTCTGGAGGCATAGGCTATGTCCTTACTATGCTGCATAAGGACACAACCTAGAACCACTTTGGATACATCACAATATACTATGAAACCATCTTAACCATCTGGAAGAGATACAACTGTAGCTGAGGTAAGTCGAGTCTTCAACTCCTAAAAACTATTTTCACAAGAATTTAACCACTAAAACTTGACCTTCTTTTGAGTTAACATGGACATAGGGGATGCAATAGAAGAAAATCCCTCAACAAATCGTCTTTAATAGCCATCCAATCACAAAAAACTCCTGATAACTAATGGAGAGACAGGGCAACGCCATTTTCTTACCGATTTGATCTTCTGAGGATCTACTTTAATGCCATCACTAAAAATAATATGTCTATTGAATGCTACTGATCTTAGCCAAATAAGACTGGTGCATCCCATGGGGATACACTGGGCTTGATGAATCCCTTATCTAACAGATCCTCGAACTGATTTTTCAATTCCTTGAGTTCTGCTGGTGCCATTCTGTATAGCAGAATAGAAATAGGCTGAGTATCTGGAATAAGGTTAATGCCGAAGTCTATTTCCCTTTCAGGAGAAATGTCTAGAAGATCTTTGAAAAAAATATTTGAATATTCGTTAACCACTAGGACTGATGCAAAGCTAGGAGATTCGGAACTGGAATCTTTAATATGCACGAGATGATACACCCCCCTTAGAAATCATTTTCCTTGCTCGAAGGTAGGAAATAA
The DNA here is from genome assembly GCA_030864225.1 of Capsicum baccatum var. pendulum. Taxonomy (NCBI): domain Eukaryota; kingdom Viridiplantae; phylum Streptophyta; class Magnoliopsida; order Solanales; family Solanaceae; genus Capsicum; species Capsicum baccatum. The sequence continues at coordinate 167,491,901 of CM061557.1, read as the reverse complement.
AATGACCCTTGAAAGATGAAGTACTACCTTTCCATCCTAGGAAGGGCTCATTCGGAAACTAAAACTAAACTACCCTAGTTCTACAGTCGACTGTGGTATAGCAGGAATGAAGCTAATCCATGTCGAGAATGACATCAAAATCAGTCATCTCTAACTCAACTAATTCTACTGCTGTGGCTTTCTGAAATATCATAACCAGGTCGTTCCTGTATACACGCCGAGCTATGATGGTTTTACCCACTATGGTAGAGAATGAAAAGGGCTTTGCTAAAATTTTGGGACAAATTCCAAAATTACCTGCTATATTAGAAGTAACAAAAGACAAGGATGCACCTGTATCTAGCAAAGCGTAAATATGAACATGGAAAATCTGTAATGTATCAGTAACGACATCAGGAGAATTTTCCTGATCCTATCGGGTCTAAAGAGCATAGAGTCTATTTGGGCGTTACCCACTAGTAGCACTAGAAGCGATACTCTACTGATTTGGGCGACCGAACGAGGCTGTGGAGCGATTCTGCTGACCTTGTAAACCTGACTGCGGACACTCTCTAATCCTGTGGCCTAGCTTACCAATCGAAATAGACAATGCTACCAGCTCTAAAGGTTCCCTTATGGGTCTTACCATAAGTCTGATACAGGGGATTAGTTCGGGCACTGCTAACACTACCCTGAGATTTAGAGCCTGGAGCTCTATCTCTGTTGCCATCTCTGAATTTTGGCACTGGGGCACTGACAGAGAAATGAGCTGGAATTGCTGGCTTAGGATGAAACTCCGAATGTTTTCCTCCTTCTGAATTTGGTTGAGCAAAACTGAAACTAACTGACCTTGCAGTCTTCTTTTGCTTCTCCCTAGTCCTATTTTTCTACTCATGTATTTTTTGAGCATGAGTCATGAGCCTAGCTAAATTCATATCACTGTTTAGCATCACAGACCTACACTCATTTACCATGCTATCATTCACCGCTGACATAAACTTTCTCGTCTTAGCCCTATTGTCTACATCCACATGAGAGGCATATCTGGATAACTAAGTAAATCTGAGAGAATACTCCTTAACCATCATATTTACTTGCCTAAGGTTGATGAACTCTAGAATTTTGCCTCCCTCAGCTCTTGGGGAAAGAATCTGTCTAAGAAAGTTGTGACAAATTCCTTCCACTCTATAGGACCTGCATCCTCTAACCTCTCAGACTTTAAATATTTGTACCAAGTGTGGGCAACATCCTGTAAATGGTATGCGCTAACTCGGCACTCTAACAAGAAGTAACTCCCATTATGTCTATGACCTTCTGGACTTGGTCAATGAATTCATAAGGGTCTTTATCAGACATAGACCCAAAGAAAGATGAAGGGTTCATTTGGGTGAAGTTCCAAATCCTAGCTGCGGCTGAGTTGGCCACTGGATTGGCTGGAATAACTGGTGGCCATTCATTTTAGGCAGCCATAGACTGAGTAAGTGTTGTAAATGCTGCCCTAAACTGTGCATGAGAAATATGTTCGCCCAAAGGATCTTTGGGTCGAGGGGCTGGCTGGTTTCTTTTCTTTGGAGAAATATTTTGAAATAAGAAGAGAACGTATTAAATTGAGAGTTTAACTTGATATTATGCTCAGTAGCATGATATTAATATCGAAAGAAGGGAAATTGTTCCTAAAACATCTCATAGTCTCTTGCACAAAAATGTGGCACACAACACACCCATGCACAAGACTTTACTAGATACAGCTTTTAGACTTCCTAGTACTCTATTGAACCTTAGGCTTTGATACCAAGTTTGTAATGCCCCAGTTTTCTGAACCAGATCGCTACACAGTGCCTATGATCCCGAGGGACCACAAGCTAACCCATGACTGATACCTGTACCTATATACTACAATATATGATGTAACAATGTGGAAAACATGAATAATAGGCCATAAGGTTCAACTGACTAAAATATCTGACAAATCATAACATCCGTATCGGGTAACAAATACCCAAAACAACTAAAATCTAAATCAAATCTAAACTAAATCTAAAAGCCTCTAAATACTATCTGAATAAGGAGTTGTAGGAATATGTATCCAACTAACTCTGTGTAGCAAAGCTTAACCGAAATAAATAATATCTTCCTCAAATATATAAGCACTCACTGGAACTCTGCGACTGGAATGCTACTGCTGCTGCTGATCTAGAGCTCGTATCTATGAACCTATGGTGTAACGTGAAAGAAATTACCATAGCACAAATGTGTCAGTACAAGTGGGAGTACTAAGTATACTAGTGAGGTAGGCTAAATGCAAAAGGATTTACATCCATGAATGATGCTAACTGACTGACTTATATGAATGTAAGAGTGCAAACATCTATACATAGTAACTGGAATTATGAATATGTGATAATTAGATTTGTACACTAATACATGGTTTACTGATATATAACATAGATAATATTGGAGTCATGATAACATGGGTGGCTATTTCTGAGAGTGCAAAATATGATGGAACTACCTAAGTTTCATACTGTAACTAATATGACTGTATCTGACCGTCCTGGAATACAGAAATTTAAAGAACTATCTAAATTATTTTGTTGACACTGAGACTAAAACTGTGGGAGGTAGTTTTCTGACCGACATACCCCAATAATGCATATAGCTAAGTTAGGGTCCAATCTCTACCCCGAATAGAAGGGTGTCAATACCGCTCCCCTGGTAAGGATAGCTGTGAGTGACCCTTAGCTGGCAGGTTCCCAAAATAAGAACAGTGTAAAGATTAAACTAACAAAATCTAATCTCACAACTATGTCATTGAGCGGGGTTGTGTGTAATAACCTGCAAGATTCTAGACGAGTTTCCAGGTATTCGCTCAATGCTTAGAATTCCCAAATCCATTTAATTCACACTAACTACAAGTGACATGGCCGTTTTAAGACTCCTAGATTTTGAAAATTTTATTTTTGACCTTTCTTGGTTTGAAACATTGATTTATGAGTTGAAATATTTTTAGGGATGTTAAAAGGGTCAATCGGGAGAGTTTGGAAATTTTGGGAAGGGGTTCGGGGTATTTTTGGATCACGGAGGCAGAACGCCTTTGTGATTTTAATGTCACAGAGACTGGCCCTTCGCGATATATGGCATGTCATAAAGGTTAGTCTCAGAGATACACACGTGTAGTAGAGGCTAGTCTCCGTGATATCCTCTGTTCCATGGAGGTTGTGAAATCATGCAACATCATCTAATGGTTCAAGGGGCATTTTGGTCCTTCCCCCTTCACCCTAAATGCCCAATTGATGTCTTAAAACATAAAAGTTACATTATTTTCCTCATTCTCCATCAGTTAATAATACTTAAAATTATCCCATCCTCAAAAAAATGAAAAGTCAAAGGTTTTCTCAAGAATGCACCATTGAAGGTCCCAATTCTGAGCTTTCATCAATAATTCAAGCATCTCTGGCATGTGGGATATTGATCAATGGGATCCCTTCCACCCATTGAGTACCAAGAACTCTTTGTTTTATAAGTATAAATCCCTTTCCCTATTACATGAAATTTCAATGTTAAGTATGAAATTGTCAAATTGTTCTTAAAAGTTTTGAATAAAAGCCATGAATTTGTCTTTCCCCATATGAATCGTACTCTTGCATGCTTTGTAATCCCAGGCACTCACCTCATTTTCAGTTAATACCATGCAAATATCTCAAGTTATGAAATAAACCATGTGATCATGTTTTTCTCATAATTTTAATATATTTCGATACTCATAATCATGAGTTTCATCAATTTAGTTAAATATACTTTGCTTTGGGTTTACTAATCATGAATTTTGTTACACTTTTTTAAATGATGTTATTGTATTTAAAGTATTATTTAGTTTTGGATGGTTATGAACACCCGATACCTATATGTTTACACATGTTATAGATTTTCAAGTTTCAAGTCATTTAGATTATGATTTTACTATCATATTCAGATTAACATATTCATGTTGATCAACTATCTGTTGTTTGTCCATTAACATTAATTATTACCAATGTTAGTTCATTTAGGTGCAGGATTTAGCACCGAGCAAACCTAGGAATGAAGGCTCACCCGCCAGTAAATGACTGAGACTTTAGTAGAAGTCCCTAAGTTCCAAAACTATATAGCTAATGTAGGTTATGAGATATCATCCTCCAGTAGAGAACTAACACTATCTTAGGGGTCACCTTACAATAGACGACTAACACCCTAATCTTTCAAGATATTAACCTTGCGGTCCATATCATCAGACATGTGTTAGTACCCGTTGCAAGGTACTGACACCTTTCTGAAAAAGGTTACAAGTAAGACCTCTTTTAGCGAAGATTGGGGCATGTCAGTTACATAATAGACTCTATAATATCTGTTCAATATTCAAAGTATGTCAACTCAGTTTTGTATGACCAAGTGTAAAGATATCAGTTATTCAATTATTTAGTTTATCAATTATTCAACTATTTAGATATTAGTTATTCAATTATTTATATTATTTCAACACATTATTATCCTTGATCTTGCATTAATTTTACATCTTCATGAACTCATGCTCAGTATGTATATGTATAACCTTTAATCTCTAACTCATATACCAGTACATTCAAGGTAATGACCGCATACTCTCTTTTATGCTATATTGATTTCACAATATTGGTTCAGTTTCTTGATCTCCCTAAGTCAGCTTAGTACCACTCAGCAGCAGTTCTGGTGAGTCCTCATCTACTGAAGACAATTATTTATAGTTATTTTCACTATTTTCTTTATTTTAGTCAGTTGGAGTTGGTTGGGAACTTATCCTATTAACTTTTCATGTCTTAAAGGCTTTTAGATATTCAGACAGTCAGACTGGTTGTCAATTTTATCAGTTGTTTCAGACATATTTAGTATTGTTTTAGTAGTACATCTTAATAGTATTTGATCAGTTTAACTTCCGTATATGATGTTCTAGTATTATTTTATTTTATGCTCATAGCAGATACCAGATCATGAGTTTGCTTGGGATCACTTGGGACCTTAAGCAGCATGTTATGACTAGGGGCTTGTCTTAGGTCATGAAAATCTTATTATTAGATCCTAAGGTTTTAAAGTGTCCTAAGGGTTCTGAAAGCGGTATTGAGTAGAGTCTTATACATGGGTGCAAAGTGCACCACACTTATGGATAGAAGGCTACAAGACATTTTAGGAAAGTCACCCTTCTTTTAGTATTCATGTTTTGTGGTGGAGCTTAGTCTCTATTAAAATTCTCCTTCTAACTTATTCTCTACTATTTTACAAAAAATGCCTCCTAGAAGAAATAACAGAAGGAGAAACGGGGATCAGCCTGCACTGCCGCTTGTTCACAAAGACCCTCTAAACTAATATGTTTCGCATGATGAATACATGATTGCTTTCACTATTTTGGCCTAGATTATGGCTGCTCAGAATAACAAATAGAGTTTTGGCCCAATAAATCCAGTAGTGAATATGACATCAGCTATGATCTAGAACTTCACTCGAATGAATCCACTATTGTTTTCTAGATCCAAGTCTGAGGATGATGCACAAGAGTTTATGGATGGTGTGCAGAATATGACAAATATCATGGGCGTTACTTTTAGTGAGACTGCTAATTTAGTTGCTTACCAATGCAAGGAGAGGCTCATACTTTATTTAGGTAGTAAAAATAGTACAAAGGTGTTAAGGTAGGGCCTATATATATTAAGAAGAGTTTGCTATGGTATTCTTAGACATGTTTTGCCCACTCGAGTTGAGGGATCCTAAAATACAGGAGTTTATAAATCTAAAGCAGGGTAACATGAGTATGAAGGAGTACTCACTCAAGTTTACCGAATTGGTAAGGTATGCTCTAACTATGGTGGTTGATTCAAGGGCCAGAATAGGTATGTTTGTATCTAGGTATCAAGGGATATGGTTAAAGAGTGAAGAAAAACTATGTTGGAAAAGGATATGGACATTTCAAGATTGATGGTCCACACTTAGTAGATTGAGGAAAAAATGCTCATGGAGAAGGAAAGGGATAATAATATTGCCAAAATAGTAGATTGAACTTCTCACAGAAAAGTTTTGATGGGGGGAATCATTCTTAGTTCCGCCAGTATACATTGGCATCATTCTCAAAATACTAGAAGAACCCTTATCAGTGTCTACCCTAGTAGGTAGTTGTAAAAAAGCTGGATGGGTATAAGGAAATTACCCTACCACAGTGTCTCATAAAGTCACTTTTACTGATCTAGTGGAGTTAGAGATTACAAATTTTGATGTCATTCTCAGCATGGATTGGATCCACTCATGCTATACCTCAGTTAATTGTAGAAACAAAATAGTCTAGATTAAATTTCCTAATAAGCCTATAATAGAATAGAGGGGTAGTACCACAGTACCTATAGGTCGATTTGTCTCCTACCTTAAGGCAATAAAGATTATTTCCAAGGGATATATTTACCATCTCGTTCAAGTCAAGGACTCAAATTATAAAACTCTATGTCCTGAGGAATTTCTAGTAGTGAACGAGTTTCCAAAGTGTTCATTATTGATTTTTGTAGAGTTCTTTGCGAGTGGGAAATTGACTTTGAAATAGTTCTCATCCTATGTAACCAACATACCTTAATTCCACCTTATAGAATGGCTTTATTGATCTTAAGAAATTGAATGATCAGTTGAAAGGCCTCCGAAATAACGGTTTCAACAAGCCTAGTATTTCTCCACGGGTTGCTCCAGTTCTCTTTGTTCCAAAGAAAGATGGTTCTCTTAGAATGTGCATTGACTACCATCAGTTGAACAAAGTCCCAATAAAGAATAAGTATCCTCTCTCCAGGATTGATGACTTGTTCGACCAACTTTAGAGTGTAATCTATTTCTTCTAAGATTGGCCTCAAATTCGTCTATCATCAACTTAAAGTCAAGGAATGTGAAATCCCAAAGACTGCTTTCAAAAGTTAGTATGGTCACTTATAATTTCTAGTTATGTCTTATAGACTAACGAATGCACCTGCAAATGGTATGGAATTGATGAGAATGGTGTTAAAGAAGTACCTAGACATGTTCGTTATAGTCTTCATAGATAAAATCCTCTTCTATTCTCATTGTGAAGATGATCATGCATACCATTTGAGAATTATATTACAGACCCTTAAGGGTCACCAGTTATTTTCTAAGTTCAACAAGTGCAAATTCTAGTTGATATCACTAACTTTACTTAGACACATATTTTTCATGCAATGCAATACAAGGTGATCCTCAACAGACCAAAGTACTAAGAAACTATCCTAGACCCATATTTACATTAGTTATTATGAGTTTCTTTGGTTTATTTGCTTACTCCAAATGGTTTGTTAAAGAATTTTATTCTATTGCTTCTCTCATGTCTCTACTGACTCAAAAAAAAGTCAAATTTCAGTAGCCAGATTCCTGTGGGAAGAGGTTTCAGGAGTTGAAGACTCGACTCACTTTTTCTCTAATACTGATATTACCAAAAGATTCAGATGGTTTTGTATTATATTTGAATTCTTCTTGAGTGGGTGTTGGTTATTTATTGATGCAACGAAGAAAGGTCATAGCCTGTGCCTCTAGATGGATTAAACCACAAAAAAGAATTACACAACCCATGATCTTGAGTTTGAAACAACTGTCTTTGCCTTAAAGATTTTAAGGCATTACTTTTATGGGTTTCATGTTGATGTGTTCATGGATCATAAGAGTTTACAGTATATGTTTACTCAAAAGGATCTAAATCTTTGTTAGAGAAAGTGGCTTAAATTTCTAAAATATTATGATATAAGTGTGTTGTATCACAGGAGTAAGGTTAATGTAGTAGATAATGCTCTTAGTAGAATGTCTATGTGAAGTGTTGTGGATGTTGAAGAAGATAAAAAAGAGTTAGTCCTTGGGGTTCATCAATTTGCTAGATTAGGTGTTCGGTAGGTTGATTCAACTGAAGGTAGTATATGTGTTTAAAATGGTTTGAAATGTTCATTGGTAGCCGAAGTGAAAAAAAAGCAAGACACGGATCCTATTTTGGTCAGGTTAAAAAGGCAACTCTAGATAAGAAGGTAGAGGTTTTCTCCCAAAGGGGAAATGGTATGCTTCATTGTTAGGGCAAGTTAAGTGTTTTGAGTATGGATGGTTTGAGTAAACGAATAATAGGATAGGTGTATGGTGCATGATATTCTATTTACCCAAGAGACACTAAGATGTACCATGATTTGAGGGAAATCTATTGGTGGAATGGTATGAAGAAAGATATTGTGAAATTTGTGGCTAAGTGTTTGAATTATCAATAAGTTAAGGTTGTTCACCAAAGGCATAGTAGTACGCTTCAGGTGTTCAACATCCCCACAATAAAGTGGGAAGTGGTGAACATGGATTTTGTAACAGGGATATCTTGTATGCATCATCAGTATGATTTGATTTGTGTCATTGTAGGTAGAATTATCAAGTTAGCCCATGTATTGCAAGTTGATACTTCATATTCATCTGAGGATTATGCTAGACTCTATCTTAGGAAGTTGGTAAAGTAGTATTGGTTTCATTGACCATTATTTTAGATAGAGGTACTCAATTTACCTCTCACTTTTGGAAGTCTTTTCAAAAGAACCTTGGAACCCAAGTTTATCTCAGTATAACTTTTCATCCTCAGACAGATGGCCAAGAAGAGTGGACCATTCAGACTTTAGATATGTTGAGTGGATTTGTTATCGACTTCAAAGGTAGTTGGTATGACCACTTAACTTTGATTGAGTTTGCATACAACAACAACTATCACTCAAGTATTCAGACTCCATTTGAGGGTCTTTATGAAATAAGGTGTAGATCTTATATTTGTTGTTTTGAAGTATGTGAGGTTACTTTGATATGGCCAAATTTAGTGTATGAGGCGATGGAGAAAGTTTTGTTAATCAAAGAAAGGTTGAAGACAACCAAGAGATGACAAAAATCCTATGCTAATGTGAGAAGAAGAGATCTTGAGTTTGAGGTTGGTGACTTAGTTTATGTTAAATTTTTGCCCATGAAAAGGGTGAATAGGTTTGGTAAGAAGGGAAAGCTCAGTCCCCGCTATGTTTTCCCATATAGGATTTTAAGCTATTTAGGGAAGGTAGATTATGAGTTTCACTTGCATGCAGATTTGGCTGTAGTGCACTAAGTGTTTCATGATTCTTTACCAAAGAAATTCCTTGGTGACCCAGCTTTTATCGTTCCTCTACAAAGTGTGGGCATGAAAGATAGCTTTTTCTACAAAGAACTGCTAGTTGAGATCCTTGACCATCAGATTCATTGAGTAAGGAATAAAGAAATTCCCTTGGTTAAGGTTCTATGGAGAAATTAGTCTATTGAGGGAGATACTTGGGAAGCAGAAGAAGATATGTGAACCAAATATGTCCATATTTTCTGTACGAATTCAGAGACAACTTCAGGTAATGGTTTCCCCTAAATTGATTTTCTCATTTTCTATCACGGCTATCCAACTATCCTCATATCATAGCATACACTAATAAATTCCATTCGGCCCATGCATCGTGTTTCAAATTTAGTTACTTAATCATGATTCAGCTCATAAGTATGTAGTGCAGGATCTCAGTTTTCTTAATATCTCAGTTTAGATATTTTAGTTCGGGGATGAATGATCCCAAGAGAGAGATATTGTAATACCCCACAAGAATCTAAACGTGTTTTCATCTATTCGTCTTATGCTTAGATGTCCTAAATCCATTTAATTCAAACTAAGTACAAGTGACATTACCATTTTAAGACCGTGTGGTTTCACTTTTTTCTTGTCTTTCCAGAGTTCAAAATGTTGATTTACGAGTTGATATATGTTTAAGGATGTTAAAACGGTAATCTGAGAGACTTTCGGAATTCTTGGAAGAGGTTCAGGGATGTTAAAAAGGTGTTTGTTTTCTTGCACAAAGAATCAAAGTTACATAATTGGACCAGTTCCATGAAAATAAGTGATCAATGAGTATGTATGATCTTTTAAAAATCAGCAATGCACAATAATCATCTAATAAATGTATACATAAACCCATCACCCAAATCTCAGCAAATCAGGATGAAAGCTCCCTCTTGGGAACAAAATATAAATTGATCTTGGGGTATTGAAATTTTTTTTTGCAAGACACCAATATGGTACAATAGTAAAATGACCTAATAAATCACAAATAAGGTTAACACAAACCCCCACCTGAGCAACACAAGGAAAATAAGCTCTCTAATAAATAATAAAGTCAATACAAACACCCACTCGTGTATCAAAATTTTAATAATTAACCTCAAATAGTATAAATAACGAGATTTTAAATAACTCATTACATGTTTTAAATGATAAGTTCTCTACCAACTATATTTCAAGAAAAATAAGCCATAACATATCTCAGGGCAGCGTCACAATCCCATGAACCCTTAACTAAAAGCTTTCCCTTTTATGACCAGCCACAAAATCCTTCGAACATATCAAAAATACCTTTTATATATGAATACAAGTCTTGTGATACCCATGTTGGCATATTTTAGTTTTGGATCCAAAATTTTCTCAGAAATCAAACATAAAAATAAAAGGACAAATCTAGAATTTTCATATAAAATTACTTTACTAATAGTGTAAAGAGATTACCATATTAAAAGATTGTGAAATTCCCTGTTAGATTCCCACAATACAATCTCCCAAACCTTGAAATTATTGATAATGGGTAACTACAATAAAGTAGGGTTTTTTTATATTATTTTGTGAATAGTTTCTTATCGCTTTCGTAGCTTCCCTTTTGCGTACATATAGGCTATTGATATAGCCCAACCGCTTTCACAATGTAGCGCCTGCGTACGTGAAAGCTTACGTCCACCCAAACTCAAATAAAGCCTTGATAAATATGCTTACATGGGCAGATTTGTGATAACTAGGGTACAAGCTTCAACTCATTTGAAGGCCTATGTATAAATTTGGAAAGAAGGGTGACCTAGTGCACCAACATCTCAACAAAAACAAAAGATCAAATCTAAAATTTCTCCAACTTACCCTCAAGTTTCATTCGGTACCCTGCAGAAGTAAATCAATAATTCTACTAGGCTAATTTCATTGATCCAAACTTAATAGAACCATCAGAGTCACCAAAAAAGGTTGTTATCAACAAATTTCACAATAAAACAACTTTGGGCTAATAAAAATGCTTTATAACCCAAACTCACAATAATAGTAATAGGGATAAGAACCCAAACTAACCATTTTATGAACTCAAAAAAATATTTCAGAACTTATGGATCTGATAGAATTTTCATCAAATGCTTGAATCTTAGAATGTAAACCATTGATAACTATATCAATTTAAAAGCTTTTCAAAATGAAAAACACTCATAAAAACTCTTCCGAACACTTTGGGTACTGTGTCATCCACTTTCACAACTCACAAATGTTATAAGGCAACAATATGGAGGGTAAAATAGTTAAAAAATATAAAAGTGTAAAAACTATCATGAGGGTTATTATAGGCCATGTGCTGGTACATGGGTTGAGTATATAAACAAAAATGACATACATGGATATAAACACGAAAAATCAAACTGTGTTTCCCATTTTTAGGACATTTTGGCCTGAGCCTTAGGGTTAGACGGTCAAGGTAGTACCTTGAAACTCCTTCCGAGATAAAGTTGCTATCATTGCATAAGGTAAAGGGACATTATGGTGTCCATGTCCCCTCCCACATTTTAACCGCGCCCCCTCCCCTTCCCAAATAAAAATAACACCTTTTCACTCTCTTCTTCTCTTTCACATGATACCCCCCTCTTCCACCATTAAATGTTGCAAATATTTTTCTCTAAGATCTCTAATGATTCAAAATAAATCAATAGTTCCTCTATTTTTCTTCCTTAATTCCTATTACACCCATTTATCTACTTTATATGTTAGTATAATTTAATTAATTGCTTTATATTTTATCAAAATACAAAGATTGTAGTTTCTTTGCCATGAGTTGATTGCATTATAATGTTAGTTGGGTTCATTGAATAAATAAATCTAGATAGTTGGAAAAATAATACTAGGAACATAGAACTTGGTTATTTTAAATTGTCATGGCTAATCATTATTTTGATTATGTGGGTTTGATAAAGTCGTGAAATATTCCTCATTTAGTAGAAATTTTGTGTCATTATGTTCTTATAAAGTAAGTTGTTATATTTGCGATAGATTTTGAACCTCTTAAGAAATAAATAGAAAATGTTATGATGAAATTTGAAAATACGGTAGAAATTAGTCAAAATGTAGTCTTTTTCATATGAATGTTAGAAATTGGACTTGGTTGTTTGCTAATATTGGATGAAACCATCCCAAATAATATTTATGGATGCTACTTATCCTATGGCAGATGGATGATAATCGTCTCAAGGACATGTTCCTAAAATTAGTACACTTCAAAGACCAAATAATTGTAGTGTTAGATGCTCATGACATACAGATGATACATGGTAAAACATATTTGTAGAATGTTAACTGTGGAGGATACAAAAGGTTATGTTTGAGTATCTGTTCTAGAAAATTATGTGTGGGTCCATTAATCTGATAGTTTCATAAATTCTTAGATTCATTGTATATTTTCATATTATTAATCTTTCGTAGGTATAAAGGAAAATTTCTATTATGACAAATGAAAGGAGATTGCTCTTAAGTGACAAAGAAAGAAGATCAAACACATAGTTAGAACATTTAGTAGTATAGACCCAGTATAAATGATTGTACTAGAAACAAAAACTCATATGACAAAAGAATTAGGAGTAAAATAAGTTGAAACATGAGCTAGATCTTGTTTTACAAAATTCAGAAAAAAATATCTTAATAAGGTACCAATACATGATGAAATTCTTCATGTTGAGTACCCACAAATAGAAACACAAATAAGAGGGTTGGGCATACATTTTTTTTTTTTGAGGATTAGAGTGAGTGGAACCTTAACCTTACATGGGAAATCTGAGAAAATTGGCATCCCAAAAAGAAGACACATAAGGTAAAGTTGAGATTTATAGTCATATTATTTCATAATGAGATGATTTTTAGGGTGTTGGGACCAAGCATTGCCCCCATATGCCTCATTTGTTGCATTACCAGCACTTCTACATGATAGGATGATATGCCACAAACTTTATGACATGCATTTTAAAACTAAAAAAGTTATCATAAAAGAGGTCCAATAGGACTCACTGGACTCTTAGTATTTGTAGTTTTCATAAAGGAGGCATGTATTTGGTAAATATTATGAGTAGGAGGTTGTTGATATGTAAGCATATCATAATGAATACTAGGGAACATGTATTCCTTGTGTTATACTTGATCGCTGGTCAAGCTTTTAGTATGGATAATATTATATGGGATATGATGACTCATTTAAGGACTAATGGTTGTCCTAGTTTCTTTATTCGAGGGATGCTAACTATGTTTTTTCAAAAACACTAGGCCATGATGGAACGGGTAGATTTCTGCACCACTAGGGTGAGGTGGATGATGTCACCATAGTGAGAGCATAAAAGAAGTTGGTAGGATTGGGGGTGAGTGCTTCATTGAGCCATGCTAGGGATGACTTCCAAAGGGACGTATGTATGTCATAACAAGACTTCCATAAACACTTTGCAGAAGATAAGCTACTCCAAAGGAGTATATAGTGTTTGGGGAATGGTATCCATTAAAAGATCATACATGACTCGCGTACAAGATAGGATATCAGCTGTAAGAGACTATAGAAAATTATGACCCTACAGCTCAAGAACCCAAACATTGATCATATGGATACGAGGAGATCCTAGATCATGATAGTGATGAGGAGCCTGTCATTATAGACAAATGTAGAATGATGAGTGGCCAGGGAGATCTTTGTTCCTATATCTTACTATGGTTTGATTTGAGGCATTATATATTTCCTATTTTAAGTGTATGTTATGGATTTAAGAAACACATAGTTACTAGACATTGGTATCTTCTATTATGATGATGAACAAATAGTTGTCACTTTGGTTACTTGAACATATTTTGATTTGTTTTGTGCTTTTTTAGAAAGCAATATATAAATATGGTAAGTAATAGTAATCAAATAAAATTATGTCCATCTAGTAGCTTATCGTTAAATTGTTTTGAAATAATTTTTAGTTTATTGTATTAACAATTATTGTTGTTGATACAACCCATTGTTTTTATTTTTGGTTCTTTTCAGAGGGAGTTCATTGAACCATATGTTTTAGTAATTTTAGGTTCTTTTAAAATTATTAGTTATTTCAGAAATAAAAAAGAAGAGTAACCTGAATGCCATAAATAAGCAAGGTACATATGAAACACCAGTAGAAATATTATGCATTAAATATAGATATTCTATTTGAGACAAGTAGAATCTAAGATAGACTTTGCAAAGATTGTAAATGGCTTAAAATATGGTAATTGTATAAAAATTTCTTCGTTAGTAGAGAGTTAATAGTGATCGAGCATGTTGTTTATGTATTATTGTGCGGTAAGTTTTTGCTTATTCTATACTTGATAATGATATCTATAACTTTACCAGTGTTTGTGAAAAGTGAAACAAAGTAGAGATTCACATGACATTATTTAGATATACTGCACTTTGATAGTTAATACATAAAAAATAATGGGAGTAGAATGGTATTATTCCATCCTTTTATGTCATGACCTAATTTTTTAGGTCATGATGGCATCTACTATAACCCACTAGTATACAAGTCAACCCATAGTCTAGAACTACTAGTAACGGACTACCAACAGAAATAGAGGAATTAATGTGGAATAAATGTAGTAAAAGACTAAATTACATAAGATAGTCCCAAAACCTAGTGTACTCAGTACATGAGCTTCTACTGTAAATAATAATACAAATGAAATACTAAATGGATATACAAATACAGCCATCTCTAAAGATTACATAGAGATCAGTCTAATATGGTAGAGGGTGGAAAGTAATACTCAAAATTGAAGGAGCTCATCCTATGTCTTCAAACCATAGTTGCTTTGCATGGCTCACAAGATAATAACGCTAACCCATACTATAATATGCAAGCTGCAGCAGCATAGTATAAGTACAAAAAAACATTGTACTCAGTAGAAAACTGTCGACTCTGCTCCAAGGATTATGCAAATATACATAACATGTAAGCAAAAACGTAAGTGACACCTAAATATCCAACAACTGCATAACAATGCTAATGAGATAATATGGATAAACTATCCTATTCATATCCTAGAAACTAACATAATAACGCTAAGGATGTATTAAGGATGAACTATCCCATTTTAGCCATACCCAAAAACATTAACACTATACCGTTTATCACTAGCCAAACTATGCTATAGGGTGAAAGGAGTTTATTCAATAATATATAAGGCTAAGAATGAGCATACAATCTGAATAAATGTAGGAAGCGAGGGATATACGGTAATACCATATCTATATATAGGTAGGCATACATATACATATAAACAAGGCTAACTCAAGGTACAACCTAAGTCATCATAGTAATAGCTCCAAGCCTCCCAATCATAGTAGGATTAGAACTTAAATAAATCAGGTCTCTAATCCATACGTCTAAACATGAGATATTTATCCATAATAATACAAGAAAAAAACTAGATTCATACCTGAAATCTCAATACCTATCAAACAATAAACCTGTTACAAACCAACCATAACTGTAATAACAAAAATGATACAAGATAACCGGCTAGTTCAGAAAAATAATACCTAACCAAGCCTTTCATAAGCCACCACTGCCATGCTCAGAGTGTTCAATCAACATTCAATAAAAAACAGACTGAGCCAATACCTGTGCAACCTTCCTAAGACTGATAGGTACAAGCTCGATGTAATATACCGTAAGCAGCACTCATACCTATACTTATGATACCCCACTCCCCTCATATGACTAAGAGATATAGGTGATAACGCTCAAACTACAGCTCTCGTAAGAGTGTAAGCGGTCTTTGTCAAATATAGAACCCAACTGGGTCGGGTGTCGAATCCCACAGGGAATAGTTGGTCACTAAGTAAGCAACGATTATTATACTTTAGATGAAAGTTTTGCGAATAAATGGGGGATTTTGTGCGTGCAAATGATGTAAACAAAATAGTAGCGTAAAAATGGAAAATAGAAGAGTAAAACGAAGTACTTGGTAGGTTTTAATCAATGAGAATTGAGAGTTGGGGTTATGTCCACCTTATGAGTTATACGTATCTAATGACTATGAGTTATTAGGAATTCAGACATGCATGTGCTTATAGAGAATCGTATTCTATGGTTAATCCAGGCGTTTTTCCACCATCAAGGACTATTTCACTTTAACTCTTTTGAGCTTAAAGCGTATCTAATGGTACAAATTCTCTAAGAGGTTAATCTAGTTACGCAACTAACTTTTAAACAGGGGTTGGTGCCCTATTTCCTTGACATTCCATCTTTTCCAGACATGTAACTTTTCTTTCGAACAACTTAATGCTATACTGGCGTATTCTATATGTTTGGAACCACAAGAATTTAAATTAAGATGAAGAGAAGAATGATATAAGCAGTATATGTTTCAGGAATTCACAAACTCATAGCAATAGATAGTATCTCATAAGGTTTCCATAACCCTAACAGAGAAGTTTAGCTATTCATGAGTGCGACGGAAATCACAATAGACATTATCAGCATGCCAAGATAAAAATCTCACGTGAATTATGTTTTGGTAGGGCTTGTGGCGTGAATTCCTTGCAAAATAGCGTTTGTCTTGTTATGATAATTAAAAGTCGAATAGATGAAAGAAAATTGTCAGAAATAAGAATTAATTGAAAGAGAATGAATGCTGAAAAGTTCAGCAAAATAGGGTTTTTATAACACCCATATCCTATTCCTACTAAGCTACTGCATACTTATCCTAATCCTACTAGGTTACTGAATTCTTTTCCTAATCCTACTAAGTTACTGCTGGTCCTCAAGTCTTTGGAAATGCTGTTTTTGCCCGGGACAAGTTTTCCATGCGTCACTTTCAGTCCATAGGCATCCAAACGTTGCTTTCCTTCTTTCGTAAAGCTTCCTTTGGTGTCAAGTTAAAATATTGAAACCTTCATCATTTATACCTGAAAACTTGCCAATCACGTTGGTTATCTCACTTACAGGAAAAAGGAATAAAAGTGCATGAATTATATATTTTGTCCTCAAACCTTAGCTAAAATATGGGTAAATTAAGGCGCTTTAGGAGTGTAAATACGCCTAACATCAACACCCCACACTTAAAGCTTTGTTCGTCCTTGAACAAAATATCATGTCCATATACACATCTACATAGGGTTTCACAGTAACAACACAAAATATTCATCAAGACAGGCACGACAAATATTAACAAAGAGTAGTTTTCTGATCACTACTTGAAACAATTCAACCTCCAACCTAGACTCGTGATGATGGTTAATTCGTATCCAAAAGTTAAGGCACAAAGAATCATACACAACTACCCAAAACTCATCAACCATGTGTGTCTCACAATATATCACCCATAATTACTCACAAGTATTTCAATTTTTCAAAACATGGGTATAAGATTTTCCTTGCTCTCACGCTCACAAAGAATTCATATGTTGCAACTGATGACCATAGGCTTGCCCTTAGTGTAATGCTCTACTAATATCAGAATGGTAAGCTTAGGATCAAATAGGTCTTTTACAGGTTGTAATGTAGGCTAAGGGACGAGTAGGACTATTTTGGCCAGAAATAGTGACTATGTTCCTAAGCGCTTTAATACATCACATTATGCCATTAACACTATCTTTCAAACAACCTTTCTACTTTCTTTTAATCTACCACCCCTTCTCACCCCTTTTGCTATTCAATTTTGAACAGAATTGACTTTTTATTTTCCTTTTCATTTTTCTCTCTTCTCTTTTTTATAACAAACCTCTATGATAACCATTCTTTTTCATGACGAATTCAAGTACCAATTCACTTTAAGGCACTACTCTCACCCAATTTTCTCTTATTTTGTCACATGACTTTACAATTTTAAAGCACTTAGGAATTCGGATCAAATTATGGTCTTGAAAAAAATGGATTGGGCTTACATATGAGGCTGTCAAAGAAAATAGGCTTAAGGCTCAAAGGGGGTTATCTAGGATGATGTCCATGGGTAGATAAAAAGAAGATAAACAATAATAGGCTGCCAAAGAAATGCCTAAATCATCTCCTAAACTCACACTCTTTATTTCGCCTTACACACACACCGGGCAAGTTCTAGCATCAGCCATTAACACAGAATATACTATTGCCTCACACACACAAGGCACATGGTCGAATTTATGGGGAGTAGTATAGACTCTTGACCCAATAGATGAAGGAATTAAACCACACAACTATCACACAATGAGTCACATTTAGAGCCAAAAAGTCTCAATAGTAATGATTGTATCACAAACTCTTGTCATAATACCATGCTGCCTATCAGAATAATTTTATGCAAAGTTTTTAACAACAACAAAATAATAAAAATTGACTACTAAACAAATAAAACAAATAAACATAAATAAGCAAATACAGATAAGGAAGTATAGCATACAGATACCAGCACCTTAAACTTAGAAGGGACACACTGCCCTCACTGGAAAATAAATAAGAAAAACCTGGTTAGTCTGACTCCTCCTCTATGTCTGGGGTCATACCCCCTTCATCGGAATCATCATCAGAGTCGTCCTTGTCAGAGTTCTCCTCCACGTCGGAGTCTGGCATTCGGGGATCATCATCGGATGGCACATCGTCATCAAGAGGTTCCTCAAAAAATACACCTACTCCACACATAGCCCTTGCATGCTCGTTCATTGGGTAGTCATAATCCAACTGTTGGAGCTCTGCAGTAGTTGGAACACGACCTTCGCTCATCATGGTAAACCGAGTCATGCAATAAAGGTGGCGAAAGAAACTTTCAACCTGAGCAATGACGTTCTGCCGTGGTAAGGTTAATGCCATGCATGGTTTCAGCATCTTTAAACTTTGTGAGGTCAACCTTCTTCGGGTTGTGTGGAAGCTTATGATCAGCCGGCTCCTCTTTGATGTCCTCCTTCCTCAGTATTGCAGTCAACAGATTGCCAAAGCTGAAGTGGGAACTTTTGTGTAGCCTGGCCTTACGCATTGAAGATCGAATGATTGCCCTGATGTTGATGGGGACGTTCATCATCAATGCGTACACTAAACACACCCTATCTCGTGTAATCTTCGTATACTGAGTCCCTAGAATCAGGCATGAGTTGACTACTCGCAACCATATTCAAGCTTCCCTATTCAAGAAAGCGTAAGGGAAGGTTTTGTGCCAACTGGTGTCCTTGTGTCTGCTCCATCATGCCATTGATCTTGTTCCGCATAGTGTGTGTCTGATTGCCTTGTACGGAGGTCTGTTATATATCTCTTTGAGTGGTGATGGATCAACAGATGACAAACCCAGAAAAGAGTTGAAGAACTCCGCATTTAGTTGTAGAACTTGGCCCCGAATCTTTACTTCACTCCCTATAGTTTTCGATGACCAGTTGGCATAGAATTCTCATGTTAGATCAAGATTGCATTCTCCCATATCTCGGAAGATGAAATCAAGATGTAACGCCATGATCTTGGCCAATATGTGAGGTTCTTTCTTTGTTAGGCTTTCCTTATGTATCAACTCCACATGAACATATTTTTTCTCTTTATTGTTCCTATACCACTCCTTTCCTTCCTCCTCTAGGACCCATTTGATTCCGAACATGCGGCGAGGTATTTGCAGTGAGGAGGATTCACCTTGCTCTTTTCGTCTCCTTTTCTGGCCTTTTTGTGAAGTGGTCGCTTTTTCTTTTCCTTGTTTTGCTTTTGGTGCCATTGTACCTGAGATTAAAATAATGGTTATGTTAGATTCATCTCGGTGGATACAATTAACAAACAAGCAGTTGTGGCACCACCCCACACTTAATTTTTCGGCATAAACTAATTAAGTGAACGATGTCGATTGCTTAGACTTCATCGATATACGTTTAGTTGTTATGTTCAAACAATATAATCAGTACAGTCATACTTTTCTAGTCATCTTAACTATCCTTTTCGATTCTATTTCATGTAATCTTGACAATACATTCTTGTTTGGATTGATGTACCCTTTTGAACAAGACTACTACATAGAGATTGTATCAAGTTATGGCATAGAAATAATCACAACATCTCATGTTTGTAGTTAACCATGATTTTTCATCTCAATGAACAAGTCATTCGTACATGAAAGCTTTCAAGTTACAAGATTATGCAATTTTCTTGACCATGTCAATTCCGCAAAAGTATGATAGTGTATCAAAATCAAATACAAGTTGGAAATAAGTCAAGAGGATCCTTACGTATTCTCTCACTCACTTAGTCGTATCAAAACAAATCAACCATATTCAAATCACCAACACTACTTCAAGATTTAACAATATATTATAGGCCTCGGAAGATGCTCTTGCAAAGTAAAAGAGCAAAAGGAAAATTTTTGAGAGAATTTGGAGAGGTAGGCGGCGCCTAGGGTGAAGTTGCAATGCAATTTTATTTTAAGACAAAGGTTCTATTTATAGGACAAGCTTGGGTCGGTTTTTGACCCATTTGGAATTGGATTTGTAGACCAAAAAGTGGGCATAGGCGGCGCCTTTTGTAAAGCCTAGTTGAGCAGAGGCGGCGCCTATGCTATGGCATTGTTGAGCATAGGCGGCGCCTATTCCATGGCATTATAGAATCCGAGACTAAAGGCTTTTGCATAGGCGGCGCCTATGCTATAGCATTGTTGGGCATAGGCGGCGCCTATGCCATGGCATTTTAGATTCTAAGAGCTTAGGCCATCGCATAGGCCATGCCTTGTTCGTTGCCTAGATTTACATAGGCCTTGCCTTGTTCGTTGCCTAGATTTTCATAGGAAATGCCTAAACCATAGCCTTTTCTTCTTCATTCCTAACTTACCACCTTCAACATGAAATACTTCCAAATCAAAATTTGAAACTCAATCTCCTCTTTTACACCTCTTGTACCTACACTTACTCAAAGACAACAAAAATGATTAGAACGATGGGTTGCCTCCCATCAAGTGACTTAGTTTTGGTCGTTGCTCGACAAAATCCTAGGAAAACAAAAACAACAAAAGCAATTAAAAATGATGGGCTGCCTCCCATCAATCGCTTGATTTATTGTCGCGGCACGACATAGTTACCTCGAGTACTTAGACTTCGTCGAGATACATGGTGGCCATGCATTTTGTTGAGTCAAGAGGACCGATGTATGGTTTTACTCGTTGGCCATTCACCTTAAAGACAACACCATTATTTTCTTCTAACTCAACTAGTCCCGACGAGTAGACTTGGCTAATTTTGTACGGGCCAGACCATTTGGACTTTAACTTACCTAGGAATAGCTTCAGTCTAGAATTGAAAAGAAGTACCATATCACCCTTTTGAAAGTTTCGTTGAACAATCCACCGATCATGATACTTTTTCACTCGCTCCTTGTAGAGGTCTGATCTTTCATATGCATGTAGATGGAATTCATCCATCTCGTTCAGCTGCTCCAATCTCAGATCCACAACATCATCTCACTTCAAATTCAGTCGCTTCAACGCCCACAATGTTTTATGCTCGAGCTCAATGGGCAAGTGATAGGCCTTCCCATAAACTAGTTGGTATGGGGACATGCCAATAGGCCTTTTAAATGCAGTCCTATAAGCCTATAGTGCATCGTCCAGCTTCTGAGACCAATCTTTTCGATTAGCATTTACAGTCTTAGCAAGGATTTGCTTGATCTTTCGATTGGAAACCTCTACCTGTCTACTAGTTTGAGGGTGATAAGGCATAGCTACCTTGTGTTTCTTGATGCCATATTTCACCAACATGGCTTTGAACAGATTGTTGCAAAAATGTGATCCTCCATCACTTATGATAGTACGTGGGACCCCAAAATGAGAGAAGATATTTCTCTTCAAGAATGCTAGAACAAGCTTTCCTTCAATATCAGCCAGTGCTACTGCTTCAACCCATTTGGATACATAGTCGACAGAAACTAGGATGTATTTTATCCCAAACGAGTTTACAAATAGGCCCATGAAATCAATACCCCACACATCAAACAGCTCTACTTCAAGAATTTTTGACATGGGCATCTCATGGTGCTTCAAAATCGTGGCTTGTCTCTGACATTGGTCATATTTTTTCACAAATTCGTAAGCATCTCTAAATATCGAAGGCCAATAATAGCCGCTTTGCAATACCTTCCTTGCAGTCCGACCAGCTGCATGGTGTCCCCCAACTTGGAAGCATGACTTGCTTCCAAGATACTTGGCACCTCCACATGAGATATGCATCGTCTGATCACACCATCTGCGTATCGTCTAAACAAATATGGCTCATCCCAGTAGTAGTGTCTCACATCGTGCATGAACTTCCTCGTTTGATGAAATGATAGATTTGCAGGCAGCACATTACTTACCACGAAGTTCGCAAAGTCTGCATACCATGGTAACTCTTCCATCATCGTGGCTAAGATCACTTCATCAGGGAATGCATCATCAATCTCAAGATCAGGCTGCACTATATGATCGTTCTCGAGTCTAGATAGATGATCAGCCACTTGGTTTTCGCAGCCTCTTTTATCTTTTACCTCAAAATCAAATTCTTGCAGCAACAATACCCATCGAATTAGCCTTGGTTTAGCATCTTTCTTTGCCATCAAATGTGTCAGAGCTGCATGGTCTGTATGAACTACCACTTTGGTTCCCAACAGATAAGCACAGAACTTTTTCAAAAGCAAACACTACCGCTAAAAGCTCTTGTTCTGTGACAGTATAGTTCTTCTGGGCTCCCTTCAAGACCTTGCTCGCGTAGTAGATTGGATGGAATAACTTTTCTCTTCTCTGGCCAAGTACAGCACCCAAATCTACCCCACTAGCATCACACATGACTTCAAACGGTAGATACCAATCGAGCGCTACAATGATAGGAGCTTCAATTGGCTTCCCTTTGAGGCATTCAAATGCCTTCAAGCACTCTGCACTGAAGTTGGACTTTGCATCCTTCTCCAAGAACTTGCATAATGGACTAGCAATCTTGGAAAAGTTCTTAATGAACCTTCGGTAGAAACCTACATGCACGAGGAAACTACGAACTCCTTTGACCGAAATTTGGGGTGGTAGTTTATCGATGACTTTGATTTTAGCTCGATCCACCTCAATTACTCTTTCGGAGATTTTATGCCCAAGAACGATACCTTCTTTCACCATGAAGTGGCACTTCTCCCAGTTCAGCACCAGGTTCAATTCAACACATCTCTGCAATGCCATACTTAGATTTTCCAACCACGATTCAAACGGCTCACCCACAACTGAAAAATCGTGCATGAATACCTCCAAATTGTCTTCCACCATATCAAAAAAAATAGACATCATACAGCGTTGAAAACAGGCGGGTGCATTACATAACCCAAATAGCATACGTTTAAAGGCAAACGTACCATATGGGCATGTAAACATTGTCTTCTCTTGATCCTCGGGAGCAATACAAATCTGATTATAGCCGGAATACCCATCTAAAAAACAAAACCATCATTTCCCTGCTAAACGATCGAGCATTTGGTATATAAATGGCATTGGAAAGTGATCTTTAAGTGTCCACAAATTCAGCTTCTGGTAGTCCATGCATACTCTCCACCCTGTGACAGGTCTGAGTGGAAGTAACTCATTCTTTTCATTCGCAACTACCGTCATGCCACCTTTCATGGGTACACATTGTACTGGGATTACCAATGTACTATCGGAGATTGGATACATAACCCCTGAATCTAACCACTTAATAATTTCTTTCTTCACCACCTCTTACATAGGTGGATTTAGACATCTTTGATGCTCAATAGTGGGTATGCAATTTTCTTCAAGCTGAATCTTGTGTGTACAAATCCCAGGTGGAATACCAATGATATCAGCGATGGTCCAACCGATGGCTCTCATGTACTTCCTTACAACCACGATGAGAGCTGTAACTTGCTGCTCACCCAAATCTGCTGCCACAATAACCGGGAGTGTGTTTCTGTTTCTCAAGAATGCATACTTTAAATGACTAGGCAGCTCTTTCAATTCTAACATGGGTGGCTCTTCAATAGATAGTTTAGCTGGTGGTGTAGGTCGGTTTTTGAGATCAAGGTCCAGCTTCTTGGGAGCATGAGGATATGACCCTAATCCTGTTAGAGCACAAATAGTTTCTTCATAATTTTCAGCATCCTGATGCTCAATATTCATAAGCACAATCGCCAATGGGTCATTAATAAGCTGCTCTTCTACATGTAATTCTTTCTCCTCATCAAAATAAACATCAGCTACCGAGAACACATTGATACTGGCTCCTAAATCGCATAATGCCTTGGCAAAATTCAAAGGTCCGACAGTGCAAGGTATAATGAAGGCACCAGGATCGGCCTTCTTCTGAACTAGTGATCTGGTAGCGATTGCACTACAATGATGAACAGTATCTGTCAACTCATAACCTGCTGCCCGCTTCTTTGTCAGAAGATCCTTCTTACATTTTGCGTAGCCAGGCATCTGTATACTTTCCTATATGCTCAGTACACTCCCACAGTACTGACCCACATATTTTGTCTGTGTGCCATATATTTTCGTAATGTAGGTTCAGGTGCTCAGTCTCAGCCTAACCAGTGATCATTTTGAGCAGTCCTACCTACATATCAGCCGTGGTGAGTCCTCATGTTTCGGGTACTAGTTATTCTCAAATTTCTAGTTTTAGTTAGTAGCTGTTTAATTTTTGTCAGTTGCGTATGAGTCAGCTAGGGACCTATCCCAATGGCTCTCTAGTTTGGAGTAATAGAGGTTTGTCAGACTAGTCATTAGATTATCAGAACTTCAAGATTTTCTTTGAGTTGTAGTTTGGTCAAACCAAGTATTTCATTCATATTTCTCATTTTATGATGTCACAGTGTTGAGTTCATGCTTTTTATATTTAAGTAAGCTAATATATGAAGTATAAGGCTCAAAGGTTTAGCTTAGGGATACTTGTAGCCTTAAGCACCGTGTGATGTTTCGGGACCCAGTTGCGTGGCATTACAGTAAGTCACATCCTTCTACTGATAAGAAACAAATTCCATAGATACTAAATTTGTAGCATGCTTTACCTTAAAAATATTTTTCATCTCAATAATAAATCCATGAGGATCCTCCTCAACTTTAGAGCTTGTGAAGTGTAATGACCCTCTAGGTCATTTTCTCAATTTGCATCCGCTTTTGATGTTTTGAGCCTTCCCACAGTAGCTACAAGTCATTTATGACTTATCGGAACTATCAGTTTGGTGATCAGATAGTTCATTTGAATTTTAGGACAATTTTTCTATTTTAGAGCTTTTGTTGTTCAAGATTTAGTATTTGACCAAAATTCCTAGTTGATAATTGTGGATGAGAATTTCGTCAGCGCCATCAGCTCTAAAATATTGATTTTAGGGTATGTAGACTCTTCGTTTAGGTCCCGAGGCACCCAAAATCATTTTGACCTATTGGCCGAAAAGTTAAGAAATTAAAAATTGGATGTGAGATCAACTTTTCATCGAAATGAACTCAAATGGAAATTTAACCTTGCCATTAATTTTGAAATTCAAATTTATTGTGGTTACATAGTTTATTTGTGTATACAAGATTGCAAATTAATCTTGAGGGCTTGGTAGAGACTTGGAGATTTTCCAAGTCTAATCTTGTATCTGGTACATTGTTATCGCGATGCCAAGGGTCACGATCATGATATCCTAGACAGTCACCAAGATACCATGATCATGTTATATAGTCAGATTGTGACAATTCTAGTAAGGCCTAACCTGATATAATTGCGATCCTCTAGTCAAGACCGCGGATCGTGTGTGAAGCCAAAATATCCTACGATTGTGAGTGTCGAGTCACAATAGTGACTTTTCAAAACTATGAATGGGTATAAATGCCCTTTTTTAATCCCAATTTTACAATTTTCTCATCTACTTCCAAGAGAACAAAATCCAAGAAGTTGCGAGAGCTTGGGATTAAAGTTTGTAAGATGATTTGGGGAGCTTAGTTGTTGATTATTCAATGATTTTCCTTCAAATTAATGGTAATATTCCTTCAATTTCTTAATAAATTATCATAAATTAGGTCTTTAAATTATTAAACTATAAGGTTTTATTTGACACCTCATTTGTGCTCTATTCATACTCAACTTTTAAATAGATATTTCTTGTCCTTTGCGGTACCTCATGATGAGTTATAATTTAGATTCCGTTTATACGCCTTAGAGACCAATTCTTGACTAGAAATTTGACCCAACCCATTATATGGAAATATGGGTCTCATTTTACTCCTAATGATGTATAGATTACAATTTTGATTTTGTAGCGGCATTTTGAGATTAGGATGTAAAGACGAATGTTTTGTGGACAATTCAAGGATTTGCGATTAGGATTCTAGGTAGGATTTTGTCTACTCTTCATTACGAGATAATGTGTTTTATATATTTTATGTGAATGAGAAGTTTAAGATTAAATATAGGTAGAACACTATAACTTACTCTTAATTATTTAAGTTTGGGGATTCGATGAGGGATTTGACCCGTACGGTGAAATATTTATTACATTTCGAGGATCCTATTGTCTTTTTTATAGACTGAGAAAATTCATCCAATGTTTATTTTATTATGCTAGATTTGGGATGTAGTTTAAGTTTCAAAATCATGATTAGTAAGAATATTGTTATATGGGCTATTTGCGACCTTGAAATCATACTTTAGGTAGGGTTGACCTAATTTCTCATGTTCTAGGTTGAATTACTATCTTAGGGCTAATTATGGATTATGTACCTTATAGAAGTCAATATTGACACTTTAACCTAGTTTGGGGGGAAATTACTTAAATACGAAACTCGAGGATTAGACGTGGGTTCCTCTGAGCCACCTTAGGCCAAGATATATGTTAGCCCTTGTGGATTATTTACATATGTTAGACATAGCTGAGACTATTAGGCCTTTAGTATAAGGTTACTTCATGACTAGGAGGATTATAATGGTTTTCTCAGATTATGATTAATGGGTTGTATGATGATATGGCTTTCAAACATGATTTATGATATGGTCCATCAACATTCTTACTAATATAGACATAGTAATAGTTAAGATATATGTATATAGATATGAGATGCCTTATATATGTCATATGCCTCATAGTTAAGATATATTGCCTATAGATATGAGATTCCTTATAAGTGTGATATGCCTCATAGTTATGATAGATGTCCTATAAATGTGAGACACCTTAGAGATGTGATATGCGTCATAAATATGCTATGGCTTATAGATATGAGATGGCTTACGAATATGATTATTGATATAGGTTACAAATATGCATGTGCGCCTAAGGCCAGGATTACTATGTTGTGAATATTTCGGACATATTATTGGTCCCAAGGTTAAGTTATGATATTGGCTGGACATACAAGAAGTATTTATCTTTGTAAAGGATATGGTTGTAGTTCATAGATATATTGATGCTTATAGTTCCGTTATTTGAATACTGGTGATCGTATGCATAGATTTGGCGCATTCATGATCATATATGTTACTGTATTATACGATTCCAACAAAAATATGTTTTATTATTGTTTTTCCTAAATAGCTGTTAAAGCCCACTTTTCACCTTAAAAATAGAATTCTTTATTTCAATAATTGTCTATCTTAATGAATAATCTATATGTAAAGAGATAGAAAATATTGTATTAAAGATTTGACCGAGATAGGTTTGGTCTATAATTTGATACTACTAATTACTCCTATCATGAGAGATTCCGATCATTTTTACAATTTTATAATGATTTAGTGCTGAAGTTACCCCGTGAAATGGATTTACGAATTTACACTCTATTTTTAATCACGACTTAAGTTAGTGTACCTATTATATATCTATATACACATATCTCTGGTCTGGGACAAAAGATGAGGATGGTATTGATGATATGAATTCTAGGTAAAATCCAATGATAGATTATAGTATTGATATTATAATTGTGTAATGATATGCTTATATACTTGGAAATGTTGGAGGATAATTATGATGATATTCTTATATTCTTGATATAGTCAAGGGTTAATTATTATGATATTCTTTTATACCCCCGCAAGGCTAAAGGATAATTGTGATGATATGCATATATACCTAGCAAGGTTAGAGGATTATTATAATGATATGCTTATATAATCGATAAGGCTGAAGGATGATTGTGATGATATGCTTATATAACCGGCAAAGTTAGAGGATAATTATGATGATATCTTATATACCCAAAAGGTCAGATGATGATTATGATAATGATGGTTTTGATGGTGATGGTTATGATGATAATGATTACGATATTTATTATACTTATTGATTTGAGTACAAATATACATTATGATACTCTAATCGATTAATATATTATGTATTCTATTGTATTTATCTTTGTATGTACATTTCCCATCACCAATATATGCCTACATCTGTTAGCCTTTTGGGGGGTTTCATAAGTATGGGTGATGAGTATGGCTCATGGTGAGTTGCATGTTGATTGAACCTTATGAGCCTAAGGTAATTGGGGTTCACGAAAGACTCGGTTAGGTATTATTTGTCTAGACCAGTCGGTTACTCATGTTGTTATTGCTATTGTTATTATTATGGTACTGATAATTGTTATGGCAAGTTTGTGATGGGTTAATAATTTGGTATCAAGATTTGAGGTATGATTCTTTCTCTCTATCTTACAAATATATTATTAAGCATGATTAACTCATGATTAGATGTATAGATTAAAAATCCTAAGTATGTTAGCACTAGTTCCTTCTATGATTATAAGGCCTTGAAATGGTAGATTGATGATTTAGGTTATACCTTGAGTTGACCTTGTTCATATATAAAAATATTATATATATCTCTATATGTAATTATGATGTTATCATATATCTCTTTATTTTAGTTATTCAAATTGTATATTCTTTCTATCCTTATCCTTTTATACTCATATATATCTACCTTTTGCCTATATTTTATATATTGGCCAGTTATATGTAGTATAGTGTTGAGATTCCTAAGTATGGATAGAATAGGAAAGTTCATCCTTAATACTTCCTTAGACTTATTACACTAGTTTCTTGGTTACGAATATGATAGTTATCCTTATTATCTCATTAGCTTTCATTTGTGGTTGTTGGATATTTGGTGAAACACCCTAGTTTCTAGACCATAAAAATTTCCTAAAATTTTGGTCTTTGGACCCAATACACTCATGGGTACAATCCATATATTAGGGTACGAGCGGTATGGTCCAGTCGTATGCTGACCAGTATTGGTTAGTGGGATAGATTTTGGTTACTGGAATGGGTATAACTTGTATGGTATGAGTTATATGGTTAGATACAGATAACTTTGTTACTTCACTTAACCTTGACTTGGTAACCTAGGTTAGATCTGAGTATGATTAGCTCATCGTGAGCCATAAGTTAGGGTATGACTCTTACCCAAGACTTGTATGCTGGACAGTGTTTAATCCCCTTAGGATTCGATTCTGCAAAGGATACAGCTGAAGGTTATGGATCATATATTCGGATACAAATTGAGTTGTATGAGTTGTACCTTGGACAGTGTTGGGTCTAAGGAGAAGGCAAAGGGGACTAGTGATGGATACCACTCATATAGGGAGTATATGACTCGTAAGGGTTAGTCATATCCCTATGATGGGATTTTTGTGCAACTTAAGTGAGGGTAATTTGGATATTTCCCCACTTATCCTAATAAAGTCCCCTGATTTATATTCCAATTGGGAGGTTATTTACCCTACTATTCTATTAATTAATACTTAGAAACTCTTCCTAAAGACTCCATAATTCTCTCAAAATATTTTAGGCAAGAAAGCTAGGGTTTTAACTAGAGGACCAATTTGTGGATCTTGTTGGTGATTTCTCTCATCTACTTTGTCAATTAAGGCATGTTTTGTTCCCTCATTGTTAGTGCCAACTAAAGGTATGGGATATACAATGTTTTTATGATTTGAATGTTGTATGATTTTGGGTTTTCAAATATGATTTGGGTTTTTTGGTTATTAATGTCTGGTTATGGCTTTCCCATGTTTTAATTATGCTTTTATATACATTAATGGTTGTTTTGGAAAATTGGTTGCATGGAAATTTTCCATTGGTAATGGTCTTTGGTTTTGAAATACTATGCCCCCAATGTGTTTGATAAAATGCCTTCAACAATGTTTTCATTATAATATTTGGTTTTTCAATAGAACCTATGCATGGTTTAAACTTGGTTATGAATTCCTAAATGGTTTGAAGGTTTTAAATGGTTTTAAATGGATTGTAAAGGCCTTGGTGTCCAAGATTTTGGTTAATTGGAAATCATTTAGGGTATATGGAATCCACTAAGGTTCGGCTAAGGATAATACTTGCATGTTATTGTTAGTGTGATGATACCACTACTAATAGCCTCAGTTAATTGTAGTTGAATAATTGTTTGCATGGAAAATAGTTTTAAATGGGCTTAAAAGAGAGAGATATAGCAAAGTCGTGGAAGGTGGCGGTCCCGAGGGGATGTAAATTGGAAACTCATATTTGTCGATGTGAGGTTTGGTCCAAGTGATCATGTGCATGATGTCACACTATATTTTGGGGGATGCACTAGTAATCCTAGATTTTCTTCCCTGGTTGTGTGACTTCATGCACTAGGGCCCTTTCAGAAGAGAGAGTTGAACTCATATAGACCATGGGTGGTTTAGGACGACAAAGCTACACAGCCTAGGTAAATATTTTAATGGCATGATAAACTCGGTTCCCTTTGCCAGTATGATTATATTTATATATGCATGGTTATGTGCTTATGAATGGTTTTACTTGGTTTAATAAATGGTATTATTTTATCCTTATCTTGAGTTTAAGCTAGTGATCACTCTCTAACCTATATTCGGGCAGTTGTATACCCACGCAATGTAGGAACTGGCTATTATGCTCCTTCTATATAGTGATAGACTTAGGGACAACTGTTGGATTGAAATGGTGAGCTTCCATTTTTTTGGAAGGCACTATTTCATGTTATGGATATTTTTAGACATTCTAATTTATTTTGGATGTTGGTTTTGGCTATGGTTGGGAGCATTTCCCAACCCGATATTCTTACTATTTTGGTTAGAGTTTTTATGGTATTGCTTTGGGTTGGCATGGGTGGGATTGGTATTGGTGTCATCCTTAAAATTGGAATAAGAATTGGGGCTAATATCATTAGATATAATTCTCACTATTCCATCATATTTTATTTTGGGATTAATCATATTCTGCTTTGGAACTTATTTGGTTATGACCTTGTTTATGGCCTTTATTTTGGTATTAGTTTTATTTTATATGGCTGGACGGTTGGTATGGGATAGTTTGACTCTGTTGAGCCAGTCACAGTTGTGATCCTATCCTAGAGTCTTCATGTGAGCCATTACGCTATCTTGTTATATGCTTAAAATTTGGCCAACTCAGAGTAGGCGGATAGAGGTTGGGTTGGTTAACGGGCTGGTCTTTGGTCTCGGTCGAACTTGGGATGCCAAATACAATAAGGCCCTTGATCGGGTCGGGTCATTAGGATATAGTTTCTATTCTATTTTATGTGTTATGTATCTATATTATCTTTGGAGCACAATCAATAGTTGTCTACTAAGTACCACGTATTTGTTACTCATACTACACTTCTGTACTAGTGTTATGTGCATCATGTGGAGCATCCATGGTTTGAAAACATAGATTGAGCTCCTAATGTTTTGAGTACTAGACTAGATAATATATTGTATTCAAAGATTGTTTTATCTTTATATTGATTTAGTACCTGATTTGTATCCTTCATATATTAAAAGCTCTTGTACTGATTCCACTAAGTTTTGGGATTATCCTATGTATGTAATTCTTTTATTTCATCGATACTGCATTCTTTCTTTTATTCTTATGGGTAGTTCGTTACTAGTAGTTCCAAACTACTGGATTAGCTTGCCTACTAGTTGGTTATAGTAGGCGCCATCATGACTTAAGAAATTGGGCCGTGGCAAATTGGTATTAGAGCCTAAGTTCATTAATGTATTATTACAAGAGCTAAGTGTTTAGTAGATTCTTGCAGATCAGTGAAAAACGTTTGTAATATATCTTTGAGAGGCTACGGTACATTCTTAGGAAATTCATTCTTCACTTTTTATCGAGTGTCTGTATTGCTGTGAGCCTCAACATTGTCCTTTAACTATACTCTGCCCTTACTAGATGATGTAATATCATTGATAGATCTGGATGAAACTTCAACATGTGTTTTCAAAGCTTTAGCATTGCACCGGACTAGAGAGTGAGGGATGGATATCTAAGATCTTTAGTGTTAGTTGAGGATTTGGGGCCAACTCAGGCTCTAGTAGAGCTCGTGACTACTTCAGCCAATCAAGGTTCTATATTAGGGGTCCCAAGTCTAATTGTTGATACCTCACATGGAGTGATGATATTTATTTCATCGAGTAGTTCTCAGATCAGGGTTGGGTATAATGATGTTCATCAGGGTTATTTATATGTTTCTGAGTACTATATTGGGTTTCTTGAGTGGGATAGGAATATTTCTATGCTATATACTTCTTTGCAAGACTTGGTGTGTGGACTTATTAGAGGTTTAGCATTACCACTTTGCTAGGTATTAAACCACTTTATAGAAGCTAGTTATTCCTTCTATCGTGTTATTGATCATTCAACTACCATAGAGATAACATGCATCGAGACTTATCAATGTAGCAGTAAGAGGCAATGCTGTAGTAGAATCTTATTGGTATTTCATTTGGGAGTGAGGATCATTTTGGTGGAGGTTAATTTTACTTGCATCCTATTAGTTCTATGCAAGTAGAATTTCCGATTATGGGTGGTTCTTAGATTAGTCGTCATGATCATAATAAGCAGAGGTCCCATCAAACCCTAAGTAGTTTTTGGTATGGGTCTATAAGTCATGGCAGCCATTCTAGATTAGGAGAGATAGTATCTTGAGGTAGTCCAGGGGATTTTATGGTTGTGTTAAGATGGAACATTAGTAAAGAGAGTGCCCCAGATGCAAGTTCGTTGTTCAAACAAAGATAACATACATTTTGCACCAACCTAGAGTTTTTGAGGTAGGCTATGACTACGGGAAGGATGATCATGGTAGTATAAAGTGCTCTTCGCATTAATTGGCTAACCATTATGGCTCAGTTCATGTTTCTAGTTAAGTTAGGGCTTCAAGAGATTCCTATAACTACATATAGACCAGTCACTGGTATAGAGAGTATCCCAAAAATAGGATTTCTAGTCATTCAACTCATTCAAATTAGTCTCATGATGTTATGTCACCTTCAGTTAGTGATAGTGCAATTGGCACCTTAATTGATAATTAAGTCGATCAGTTCAATTTTGGACCCATTCAGATTTATTCTCCCTTAGATCTTGATAGGCATGTAATTGCAGATTTCACCATAATATGTGTGCTTTTAATTCATGCATTTACCTCTTTTATTAGTGTATATTGGGGTTTTGTACCTATCGATAATTATATTCCTTGATGTGTCCATATTAGTTTTTGTGTGACTTGTTATTAAATTCATGATTATATGGCTACCCTCGTGGTTTATTTCTTTTTGTAGTGGATGGAGTAGATCTTTATTGATATTTCCTTCCTATGGGTATAACATTTGGGTTTGAGCCTCATTTACCTTGGAATATTTGCCTTATCATGGACCTTGAGTAGTACTTGCTATTGATTTTCTTTTTGGTACTGCCTATTCATTATATTGATGATTATATTGGTGATATTATTGCTATTGTTTGATTTAATTGATCCTTGCTTGGTAGATGGATAGACTTATAGCATCTAGTTAGTAATTCCCCTTTCATGCGATTCTTATTCATTGGCTTGAGTAGCTATAGACTTATTGGATGATATCTCATTCTATGGAAAGGCGGGGATTGGTAGTTTTCCTCTTGGCTAGTTGTGCTAGATTTATTGAAGAGCAAAGTATTGTATTACAGGTAAGTTAACCTTCTGTCGATCTATTATGATTCATTAGTTGGAAATTTAATTATATTGTCATTCTTGGGTTTAGGATTCTTGTACTGGCCTCCTAGGTTGCAAAGGTTTTTGCATTGAATGTCCATACCTATTTAGCTCATTTTTAAGATTGACCAGTTTGGGGCCTATTTCTCATTTGTGGCTATTTCATCATCCGATAGTGGTTCGGTATTGTTAATGAGATATACTAGATTCATCTGTTAAATTTATTGGGTTCATCTTTTTTTGATGGTTTGTTCTTGGTACAAGTTTGGAGATTGGATGCTTCTTTCTTGCTGTGATGTGGTTCTTGTCTAAAGCAGGGTTAGAGAGTTAGATACATGTGGTGTTTTCTGTAGTTGCTTCTTGAGTTGGCAAAGGGGAAATTGTTTAACTTTAGCTGCATGGTTCATTTTCCAGTGGTTGTCATGTCCTTGACATTGATGTTGAGCTTGATATTTCCTTCCTCAGCAATGTGATTCATGGGTTGATTGAGTTACGATTGATATACTAAGATGGATTTAGGAAATCTCTTTTTTCAGAGTTTGTTCAGCCTAATAAGATTTAGTGGAGTGCTTCTCCTAGATGATATTTGCCTACGAGTATACTTTGAAAAGATAGAGTATTGGAATGGTTAGTTTTATGCTAAAGTTGTATTTCTCTAAGTTGCTAGAGTTTTTGCCATTAGTATTATGGTTTGTATCCTTGGGGAGTTCTTGAGTATGTTTTGCTAATTCATGCCTCCAATGGATATGGAATTGACTCTTTGTGATTTAGCTGGTGATTAATCTTTTGATTTTATTCTTCAGCTAATTTTGATTTCGGCTCGGCATGATTTAGTATAATTGTGTCTAATTTGCGAAGAATCATTGAAGTGTGTATTTTACTTTTGTTTGGATTGTTGGCTCAATTTTGTATTTGACACCTTGAAGGTCAATTTGGAAGTTATGATATATTAAGAGAATAATCTCCGACCTGTCTTAAGGTTTGGTTTTGGTATTTAAGGTCGAGCGATTTAACCTTTGTGTTGAGATTTTAACTTGGAGAGTAGAACTTGAGTGCAACCTTTATTTTGGATTTGTCTCATTTTGAATTTCATCTATAGGTTGGTTATGTGGTTTTCGTATTGGTTCCTTCAACTTTATCCCTGAGTATTCAATTTTCTTTAGGAGTTTTGGATGATATACTTAGCGGGAGTAATATACTTGAGTTTGATTCAACTTGGCTTCATTCACTATTGATAGGACATCTTGTAACAGATCTTTCAATGGGAAGTAGTGGTCCTTGGACTCTAGCATTTTATTCTTAAGGATTAATCCAAGAAGTTATTGCATTGGCTTAGATTGCAACCCTCAATTTCTATGTTTTGAGCCCAGGTTGCTCTGTATAGGCATATTATCATGTTTTCCGTATGGACTTTCAATAGATCAAATTTGGTTACTTGAGTTGTCTTTGATGAGATTGCGAGGTGAGGACTAAGGGGATTTTTCTCTGAGTGGGGAGTGCATAACACGTGTGGGATGGTAATGGAAGGTTATATTTTGATTTGGAGTCACGTATATGACTCATTCATTTATTTTCCTTTGGCATTGTTGAGACTTTATTGGATTGTGCAAGTATCGAGATGGTATCAGTGTGTCCTGGTTCAGATTTGTATGTATTGACCTTTCTAGATTTAGTTGGAAGCTAGTTGGTGGTTGAGGTTGACTTTAGCTTTTGAGATCTTTCTATACATTGATTTTCATGGACGAAAGTCATTTTAGCAGTGGATATTTTAATTACTATCTTGGCCATTTTCTTGATTTGCTTGCAGTTTTGGCTTTTCGAGCTTTCCCGCAGCGACTACAAGTCATTTATGACTTTTCAGAACTATTGGTTTGGTGTGAGGACAATTTTTTTTATTCTAGGCCTATTTCCTAATTTTGGAGATTTTGTTGTTCAGAATTTGATCTCGTACCAAAACTCCTATTAGATGACCTCAAAAGGGAATTACGACAGTGCCATCAACTTTAAAACATTAATTTATGGCTAGGTAGACTTTTGGTGTGGGTTTCGAGGTACCTAAACACATTTTGAGCTACTGGTCAGATAGTTAAAAAATTGGAAATTAGGTGTGGGACGCAAATTTCATCGAAAATTACCTTGGATTGAAATTTTGACTGTGCCATAGAGTCGGAAAAATTGAATTTAGTGTCGTTACATATTTCATTTGCATCTATGAAATTTTTGATGAATCCTGAGGGCTTGACGATGACTTGGAGTTTTTTCAAGTTTATTTTTTATCTGGTGCATTGCTATCGCGATGCTAAGGGTCGTTGATATAAATCTAAGCTATAAAACAAAAATTGAACCTAAAGAAAGGAGATGCTAAGCGTCGAGTATGAAATTTTCTTTTGGAGTTTTGAATGATATACATAGTGGGAGTAATATACTTGAATTTGATTCAACTTGGTTTCATTCACTATTGATAGGACATCTTGTAACAGATCTTTCAATGGGAAGTGGTTGTCCTTGGAGTCTTGTATTTTATTCTTGAGGATTAATTTGAAAAGTTATAGCATTGGCTTAGATTGCAACCTTCAATTTCTATGTTTTGAGCCCAGGTAGCTCTGTATGGTCATATTCTCATGTTTTCCGTATGGACTTTTAGTAGATCAATTTTGGTTAAAGTTTTCTGTGATGAGATTGTGAGGTCAAGACTAAGAAGATTTTTCTCTGAGTGGGGATGGATAACAGGTGTGGGATAGTAATGGAAGGTTATAATTTGATATGGAGTCGCGTATATGACTCATTCCTTTCTTTACTTTTGGCATGGTTGAGCCTTTATTGGATTGTGCAAGTATTTAATGGTATCAGTGTGTCGTGGTTCAGATTTGCATGTATCGACCTTTCTCAACTTAGTTGGAAGCTAGTTGGTGGTTGAGATTTGAGTTTTGGCTATTTGGAAGTGATGTGAGAGAGCTGGTTGAAAAAGGGTTACATGTGTCAAAATATTTGGGAAGTGTTCTTTCTTTATAGAGGTTATTTGGGAAGTCGTACTGGAGAATGAGATCCCGAAAACTCATCCTATCGAGATTTTGAGATCTTTCTATACATTGACTTTCATGGAAAAAAGTTGTTTTAGCAGTGAATATTTTAATTACCATGTAGGCCATTTTCTAGATTTCCGTACATATCTGGAATTTCAATCTTTCCCGCAGCGGCTACAAGTCATTTATGACTTTCCAGAACTGTTGGTTTGGTGTTGGGATAATTTTTTGGGATTTCAGGCCCATTTCCTTATTTTGGAGCTTTCGTTGTTCAGGATTTGGTCTCGTACCCAAACTCCTATTAGATGACCTCAAAAGAGAATTATGAAAGTGCCATAAACTTTGACATTGACTTATGGCTAGGTAGACTTTAAGTTTGGGTTTCGACGCGCCCAAACTCATTTCGAGCTATTGGTCAGAAAGTTAAGAAATTGAAAATTAGGTGTGGGACACAAATTTCATCGAAAATTACCTTGGATAGAAATTTTTACTGTGCCATAGAGTCCAAAAAATCAAATTTAGTGTCGTTACATAGTTCATTTGCATATATGAAATTTTGGATAATTCCTGAGGGCTTGACGATGACTTAGAGATTTTCCAAGTTTATTTTGTATCTGGTGCATTGCTATTGCGATGCGAAGGGTTACAAATATAAATCTAAGCTATAAAACCGAAATTGAACCTAAAGAAAGGAGATGAAGATGAGACAACCACTAAATAGGCAACAACATACTCGGATTCCAGATAAAAACACAAACTAAGAACATGAAATTAAAGATTGATAGTTAGACATAGACTATTAAAAATATTAGGAACTAAAGTGTGTAAACAATAAAATCCTGTAAGATCCATAATAGCAACATCACGCTCTTACGTGGACATAAAAGGGACTCAATCTTCCCCAAAGCACCAACATTTCTAAGCCAATTGTCACCACTAGTGAAATCCAGACTAGATGCTAACCCTGTTACAATTATGGATTTTCCAAGTCCTACACTACAAACACTCTCTCTCTCATGAGAATTGTCTTTCAATAAAAATCAATAACTACTTAAAATAGAAGCCTAAAAGTCTATTTATAGTTAATAAATAAAGACTAAACTACCCTTAATTAAAGGGCTCCTATGGAGTGTAAAAGAAAGGCATCAAAAGACTATAATGCCCTTAATGAGTCTTGAAGAGAGAGACGGCCTTGGTGTGTCCCTTTTTTATACTTCAACATGTACACTCTCTGGTAGGTATCCACTGGAAAGCTCCAACGCAATCTTTAACACACGGTCTTGCCCTATTGAGTCCCCAAAATGATTTCCTCATGCATCTTCTTGTGTCTTTGAGATGACCAAAGCTTGAGTTAGTATGATTTGGCCTCGAATGATAGCATCAAAAACTATAATGGCCATTTGTCTTGTATTATCCTCCCCTTCTTGAAAACGATACGACCTCGAATCCAAATCATGAAACACAGTAGGAGACATAAGCAAACACACTTTCCTCATGGCATGAGGGTGAAAGTTAACATAATTAATCATAGCATCATGCCAAGGTTGCACACACTTCACATATAACCAAGCATCCTTCTTTTGAAATATTAAAAATACATTGAAAGGGGTACAAAGGATTTGGTTATTACAACCATCAAGAGAAAAGAAAACTATGAAGGGCCACAAAATCCATATAGCATTGTCACTACAAGTGGACTAACAAACAAATGTCCTACCCATAAATAAAATAAATCCAAGACTAGCGTGGATATCACAATAAGCAAAGAGGTAGTATAGGAAGGAATTAAGTGTAAAGGAATAATCCAAGGTTCCATCATCTATAAGAATGTAATTTGATTCAAAAGATATATCACATAAGGATAAAATCAAGTGACTTAAACACATATTGCTTTTTATTTTGAAGTGAAACATCAACTTGGAATTGACAATTTGGGATTCAAGAAACTTAAGAACAAGTATGTGTAACAAGGATACATATGTATAAGCAATACCCCAAAGAGTCAATGACACATCTGTCTTACGGTCCTCAACCATGAAACCACCTTTTAGAAAAAAATCTCTCATCAAAACCAAGTCACAAAGAAGGGCATCACAAAGAAGGGCATCACAATAATAGAGTTCATCTAAAGTATTTTTAAGAGAGAACTCTTTTCTTGACCTACAAGTAGTGATACCTTGGTCAAGAATGGAAACACTCAAGGGTGAACTCTCTTTGTTCCTTTTATTACTCCATTTCTTTAGTGAACACTTAACCTTGTTGGAGATTCCCCCTATGCATTACTTGGGTCTATCAAGTTGGCTGCAAATCCATAAGAATGACATTTCATCATAGGGAAGGATACCAATGATCAAAATCAAACATCCTAAGTGGTTATCGGGGTCAAATGGGAGAAGTAGCCAAGGACTTAGGTCTCAGCCATTCTCACTTTCCCATAAGGTACCGTCCTCAAAGTTAGGTATACCCTCTAGACTACCATTAGTATTATCATAACCAAAAAGAGGATAGATAAAGGTGTCACATAAGTCAACTCCAACTATTGTGCCCTTATGCATGATTCAGTATTTTCAAGTTCATCACCAATAATATGATCAACACAGGAAAGACACAAAGAAGAGGTAGATAGAATATCTAAGCAAATATCACCTTATCTTTCAAAGTAGCAATCCACATATAGATACAAACCACAATGGGAAGCAAATAGATCACAATCAAAACCACTTGCACATGTACAAGCACAACTTGAGTTTTCTAAGCACTCAAGAAAATCAAGCTCATCTTCACCCGATTGATCATTTTGCACACCCTCACTAGTTGTTGGAAAACCACATACCAATGTAGACTCACCTTGGTTTTCACAAGGGTCAACTAGTGTCTGAATACTCTTATCACTTGGAAATAGGGCCTTATTCAAGTAACAAGTCGTAACACCCCATATTTTGGACTAGAACGGAAATCCTCCATTCATATGCATAGATGTTCCAAAAGCCTTGAATCCAATGTAAATTTAGTGTATTAATAAATTATGTATGTTGGGAATATATTTGATCATGAATTAATATCATAGAGGTCCCATAACTCAAGGACAAGTTAAAAGCTTTCCTATCGTTCAAGTTTTAGTGAGTGTCAAAACTTGGGTCAAATTTAATCAATCATAAACCTCTTTTTATATTGAATTAGAGGACCTACTATATATAAAATAACAGCTCTTTGAATTATATTTCCAATGATACCAATTTTTCCTAAATCTGATATCAGACCAAGGAGTTATTCCCATTTTACTCCAGCATGTCAGGCTGGGAAACTGAGTGACGACATTCGTGATAACCTGTCACAAGCGTGATGACTTATCACCAATGTCGTCATCTCTGAGCGATTTCCACCCCCAGTGAAGACATTTTGTGATAAGTCATCACGCCCGTGACGGCTTATCACCAATGTTGTCAACCTTAACTAGAAAATCAAGATTTCACCTTTTTGTGACGACATTTCGTGATGACTTATAACCAGCTTGAGGACTTGTCATGAATGTCGTCAGCTATTTTTTTCCATCAATTAAGGGATGTTTTTGGAAGGGTATTTTGGTCTTTTCCTATTATTTGGAGGCCTTTATAAATATGAGAACCCCCATCCAAAACCTAATTTCATTATTTTCTCTTCCAATTCTCTTAAGAAAATTCTACGGTTTCAATTCAAGAATATTAATATTTCAAAAATCATCAATAAATCTTCAAGATTGCTTCAAGAATCAAGTTCCTCATAGTGTGGACTTCGATAATCATTTATTACAAGTGCGGATAGAGCCTCAAGCATTAGAATTCATCCATTTTCAAAGATTAAGGTATGCAAATGTTGAGTTTGGGTTCCTTTCACCCAAGAATCTCAAGAATCCTTGTTAAAAATTCAAAGATAATATTTTGATGAGTTTTTATGATTTATCTGGTTTGAAATTGAAGTTCTTGATGTGGTTGAAATTAAATTCATGAATTTATGATAAAGACTCAAGCTTTGACCGTAGTACGTGTTGGTCTTGTGGTGTTCATAACAAAGCCTCTTAAAGGAGCATGTTGAATTATGTAATCATATTAATTGGTGTAACGAATTATTGTAAGGTCAAGACGATTGAAGTGTGATGTT
The DNA here is from genome assembly GCA_030864225.1 of Capsicum baccatum var. pendulum. Classification (NCBI taxonomy): domain Eukaryota; kingdom Viridiplantae; phylum Streptophyta; class Magnoliopsida; order Solanales; family Solanaceae; genus Capsicum; species Capsicum baccatum. The sequence continues at coordinate 167,450,655 of CM061557.1, read as the reverse complement.
GTTAAATATTGACTGATGTTGAAAATAATTATATTTTTCCATGTGTGTTGAACTATGATTATATCATTTTTACATCCTTGTATGATGAATTTGTTGATGGAGTCATGATATTTATAAGTAGTAATTGTTGAATAACTAAAGCATGCTCCCTACATGTTTGATAAAATGCTTGTATGAAGAAAATTGGGTCATTATGACAATGTTGACTAGAAATCCCCAAGTTTGGTATAAGCTAAGCATGCCAAGTGTTTGTTAAAAAGTTTTAGTGAATAGATGGTAACATGTTAGAATGAAATCCTTAATTATGTACCTTGAATGTATGTTATGTGTTTATTGCAAGATCTTGTGGAATGAGTTATGAAGTGTTGGCTTGCATATCCTATAAAAATACATGTTAGTGTTTCCAAGTTCCTAAAGTGATGTTTTATTGAGTATATAGTTAATCTATTACTATGATATGGATGTTAGTCATGAATTCAAAGAGTTGTCCTGTCAGTTTCCTTCCATCGAGTCCAGGGGGTACTTGTACCCAAAAAATATAGCTGTGTGCCTAGAGCCAAGTCAGTCTTAAGATAATCTCATTCGTGCTATGATCAATAGAACTCAGTCAATGACTGAACAGTAAGAAAACATAGTAAATCTCAGTATTCAGTTTAATCATGCTCAGTTCTCAATATTTAGTTCAAATTCTAGTAAAGCCCCTGTAATTTATAGAACTCAGTTATATTCAGAAAGAAAGTAGAATTCAGACATATTCCTTCAGATAATGGAACCAAGTGAACTCAGTCACCTCAGTCATGTAAGAAACTCAATAACAGATTTAGTTCTATTGAAGTACAAGTTTTAAGAATCAGTTCAGAGTCTTTTAGTTGGGCGTAGGAGCTAGGACCGAGAGAGTGCAGGGATAGAGGCTCCCCGTCAGTGAGGTAGAGTCGTTAGGGGTAATTCCTGAACTCTAGAATTGTGTAAAAAGCGTAGGATCTAGGAGTCAACCATAAAAAAGGCTTGTTACTCATCAGAGAGGCTTGAATATTATACTACCTTAGGCTTAATTTCCTAAGAGGGTCACCTGTCATATAGGCTTGGCCATAGAGGTCTTTAACCATGGAATGGTATTGATTCCCTTCCAGATAGGGTTATAGGTTGGACCCTACTAGTTCAGGCTCGAGGCATGTCAATTAAGTGAGAACTCTCACAGTTGCAGTTTCAGCATCAGTCTTCAGAGTAGAACTCAAAAATTAGGGCTGTCAGATACAATTATCTATTTCAGTAAGGAACTCAGGTAGTTCCAGTGATTCATGGACCACCCGCTAGATAAACCTGGTCTCATTAGATAAGCTTGATATCAGTCTCAGATTCAGTTGAGTATTCTTATTATTAGAAGATCGAGAGATCACCCATTAGATTGCCTTGATCTTAAATTCAGATTTAATTATTCCTTATCATTTTAGAAGACTTAGAGATTATCCGCTAGATAGGTTCGATCTCAGATTAAGCCAGTCGAAACTAATAGGTTTTGACTCAGTTGTTGATATTAGTTGACTCAATTATACAGTATTCTAGATTTATTTAACTCACACATCAGTTTCAGTAGCTCCAGATACTCAAAATCTCAGTATGTTTATAAAGTTTAGCTTGATAGTATGTCCAGTATCAGTAATCAGATTTAGTCCTAGTATGCTCAGAGTCAGTATGTGCAGTATGTTCAGTAGTTTTAGATTCTCTATATGTGATAATCAAGCTCTTTCATATCATTCAGTTAAGTAATTGTTCATGCATAAGCCCTGGCATTTAGCCCTACCTCATTTGCATACTCAGTATATTCCAACGTACTGATGCATTTGCGCTATGGTGTTGTTATTTCATTTGACATCATAGGTTCAGATGTACGAGATCCAGAGTACCCTTAACAGTCTAGATTCAATCAGCAGCAGTAGAAGTATTAGAGAGTCCTCATCTTTTGAGGACGATTATTAATCCAGTATAGTATTATATCTAGTTTATTTTATTAGATGAAGTTATTTGGGGACATATCCCATCAAATCCACAGTTCAAACAGTTAGAGGCTTTTCAGATAGTTGTATAAGTATTCAGTTTGCATAATTACGTATTTTTGATATTTTGAACCTTATAGCAAGTTTCTGCCTATTTTCTGCATGTATTTTATTATATTATGTAGTGAACAAGTACAAATATCAGAAGAGGATTAGCTTGTGGTCCTTCAGGATTATGAGTACTGTGTGACATTTTGCTTATAGAAAATCAGGGCATTACAAACTTGGTATTAGAGCATAAGGTTCAATAAAGTCCTAGGAAGTTTGAAAAGCCGAATATAGTAGAGTCTTGTTCATGGGTGTGTTGCATGCCACATTTATGTACAGGATGCTATAAGATATTTTTAGGAATAGTTTCCCCTCTTTTAATATTCATGTCATGCCAGTGGTAGAATCTCATGTTGAACTCTCAGTCCAATCCTTGTTTCTCTTACATTTATAGAATATGCCTCCTAAGAGAAGAATAGGGAACCAGTCATCCCCTCAGCCTATTGATCCCCAAAATGTAAGTGTGTCACACGCCAAGTTTCGAATAGATTTTCAAGTTCTAGTCCAAGCGGTGACAACTACAAAGCAGATAAATAATCAGGCCACTTCTCCTCGACAGCAGGGTGATGATGTAGCCGCAGCTAAACTCCATGACTTTATCAGAATAAGCCGTACCAAGTTCTTTGGGTCTAAGGTAGGTAAGGACCCACAGTTGTCTCTAGAGGAGGTGAAGAAAATCACCCAAGTTATGCGTTTGTCTGGAGAAGAGAGCATAGAAATAGCCTCACAGAGGCTGAAAGATATTTTTAATGATTGGGTTGTAGCGTGGAGGAAGGGTAGAGGAGATGATGAAGCTTCTATGTCTTGGCAGACATTTTGGGATGCCTTTTTAGATAGGTTTTTCCCATTAGAGATGAGAGAAGCTAAGAAAGAAGAATTTATGAACCTAAGATAGGGATCCATGATACTGAAGAAGTATTGTCTTAAGTTCAATTAGTTAGCCAAGTATACCCCTAAATTGATAGCCGACCCTAGAGCGAGTATGCATAAGTTTATGACTGGGCTATCTGGGATGGTGTTGAAAGAGTGTAGAAACGCTATGCTTGATAGAGAAATGGATCTTGCTAGGTTGATGATGCATGCATAGCAGATTGAGTTAGATAATATAAAGGAAAGAGAGAGATCTAATAAGAAAGATAGAAAAGGTAGTCATAGTTTCTCCTAGCCAGGGTAATAGGGTGGTAAGCATTCTCCCCATAGTCAAAAATTTTCAGTCCCATCTCCATCCTCATCTAGTATACCTGTACCTCATCTCAGAGATGATAGTCATGATGGGGCTCCAGGCTCCAAAGCCTAGGGTAGTGTGAGAAGTAAGCGTACCTATCCTCTTTGTGTAGAGTGTGGCAAGAATCATCTAGATGTGTGTAGATCAAACAACAATGTATGGTTTGGATGTGGCAAGCTAGGCCACGAGATGCGGAAGTGTAGAGTGTTAGCTTAGAGGGTTAGAGATTCACATCAGCGTCAGAACAAAATTTATGCACTTCAGACTAACCATGATCATGAAAGTTTCCCTGACATATATTCGGGTACGTTATTAGTTCTTCATCTTCCTGATTGGATTGCTACATTCTTTGCTCCTACTTGAGCTTATGTTTTCAGCAAGAGTTTGTTAGTGGAGTAAGCATTCATTATAGCAGTCAGACAGTTAGATCCGTATATTTTTTTTCTTATCTCTTAATCTAACCATCTTATCAGGCAACTCAGTTATTAAATTATTCCAAGATAGAGTATTTTAGTAGTTGCAAGTATCACTTAGTTCATGCATCATGCAGATGATCCAATTCATAGATGCCTTGTACATCGTAGTAGTATATCAATGAAGTAAGTGTTCTTAGAGGAACATAGTGTCCCACGGGGGAGATACCCTATGATCCCCCAAAGTTTTTAAGATTTGCATTAATTATCATTGCATAGTCAGTCATGCTTTCAAGAATAAGTTCTGTCAGACCTCCATGCATTAGTTATGCATGTTCAGTATATAAAGTTCTACCAATTAGTATATTCATTCATGTGTACATGAGAACAACTCAGTTATAGATCTATGCATCAGATATGCATGCCCCGTATGATAATACAACGTATTAATATTTCAGCCAGGTATTCTATGCATCAGCTATGCATGAATAGTCTAGTGGAAAATTTAGTGTATCAGTAATTTCTGTCATATAGTCATGTTCTAGATATTCATGTCCCTTAAGTAATTTCAGTTGATCTGTACTCGTAACTTATCAAGCGACATTTGATGACGATCTATTCCAAGGGAGAGATAATGTAACACCCCACATTTTGGACTAGAATGGAAATCCATCATTCATATGCGTAGATGTTCCAAAAGCCTCAAATCCTATGTAAATTTAGTATGTTAATCAATTATGTAGTGTGGAATCTATTTTAGCATGAATTAAGATCATAGAGGTCCCCTAACTCAAGGACAAGTTGAAAGCTTTCCTATCATTCAAGTTTTAGTTAGCGTCAAAACTTGGATCAATTTCAATAGACCATAACTCCTTGTTTATATATAATTAGAGGATCTACTATATATCAAATAAAATATCTTTGAATTATCTTTCCAACGATACAAATTTTTCCCAAATCCAATGATGGAGAAAGGAGTTATGCCCATTTTACTCCATTATGTAAGGCAGGGAAACTGAGTTACGACATTCATAATAAGCTGTCACAAGCGTGATGACTTATCCCCAATGTCGTCAGCCCTGGGCAGATTTCTACCCCTAGTGACAATAGTTTGTGATAAGTCATCATACCCGTGTTAGCTTATCTGCAATGTCGTCAACCTTAACCAAAAAATCAAGATTTCAGCCTTTTGTGACCACATTTCAAGATGGCTTATCACCAGCTTGACAACTTGTCACGAATGTGGTCAGCTATTTTTTTCTAGCAATTAAGAGATGTTTTTGCAATAGTATTTTGATCTTTTCACATCTTTTAGAGGCATCTATAAATATGAGAACCCCCGTCCAAACCCTAATTTCATCATTTTTCTCTTCCAATTCTCTTAAGAAAATATCTAGAGTTTCAATTCAAGAACATTAATTTTCCAAAAATGATCCATAAGTCTTTAAGATTTCTTCAAGAATCAAGTTCCTCATAGTGTGGGATTCGAGAATCATTTATTATAAGTTCGGATAGAGTTTCAAGCATTAGAATTCATCCAATTTCAAAGATTAAGGTATGCAAGTGTTGATTCTTGGGATCGTTTCACCCAAGAAGCTCAAGAATCCTTTTTAAAAATTCAAAGATAATATTTTTATGAGTTTTTAGGATTTATGTAGTTTGAGATTGAAGTTATTGATGTGGTTGAAATTAAATTCATGATTTGATGATAAGGACTCAAGCTTTGACCCTAGTATATATTGGTCTTGTAGTGTTCATAATGAAGACTCTTCAAGGAGTATGTTGAATTATGTAATCATGTTAATTGGTGTAATGAATTATTGTAAGGCCAAGACAATTGAAGTATGATTCTGTTATATGTTGACCGATGTTGAAAATAATTATATTTTTCCTTGTATGTTGAACTATGATCATATCATGTTGAAATCATATCATGTTGAAATCCTTGTATGATGAAATGGTTGATGGAGTCCTGATATTTATAAGTAGTAATTATTAAAAAACTACAGCTTGCTCTCTACATGTTTGATAAAATACTGGTATGAAGAAAATTGGATCATTATGACAATGTTGACTAGTCCCCAAGTTTGGTATAAGCTAAGCATGCCAAGTGTTTGTTAAAAAGATTTAGTGAATGGATGGTAACATGTTAGCATGAAATCCTTAATTATGTACCTTAAATGCATGTTATGTGTTTATTGCAAGATCTTGTGGAATGAGTTATGAAGTATTGGCTTGCATTTTCTATAAAAATACATGTTAGTATTTCCAAGAGCTTAAAGTGATGTTTTATTGAGTATATAGTTAATCTATTACTATGATATGGATGTTATTCATGAATTCAAAGAGTCGAGTCCTATCAGTTTCCTTTCATCGAGTCCTGGGGTTACTTGTACCCAAAAAATATAGTTGTGTGCCTAGAGCTGAGTCAGTCTTAAGATAATCTCAGTCGTGCTATGATCAATAGAACTCTGTCAATGACTGAACAGTAAGAAAACTTAGTAAATCTCAGTATTCAGTTTAACCAAGCTTAGTACTCAGTATTCAGTTCAGATTCTATTAAAGTACTTGTAAGTTACAGAACTCAGTTTTATTTAAACAGAAAGTAGAATTTAAACATATTCCATCAGATAACGGAACCAAGTGAACTTACTCACCTCAGTCAAGTAAGAAACTCTGTAACACATTCAGTTCAGTTATGGTACAAGCTCTAAGAATAAGTTCAGAGTCTTTTAGTTGGGAGTAGGAGCTAGCACAAAGCAAGTACAGGGATGGCGGCTCCCCGTTTGAGAGGCAGAGTCATTAGGAGCAATCCCTAAACTCCAAAACTGCGTAGCCAGCATAGGATGTAGAAGTGACCCATCAAATAAAGGCTTGTCACCTGTCAGAGAGGCTTGACTATTATACCTCCTTAGGCTTGACTTCCTATGAGGGTTACCCATCAGATAAGATTGACCAGAGAGGTCTTTACCCGTTCACGGTATTGACACCCTTTTAGCTGGGTTTACAGGTTGGAACACCACTAAATCAGGCTCGGGGCGTGTCGGTTAAGTGAGAACTCCCATAGTTGAAGTTTCAGTATCAGTCTTTAGAGTAGAACTTAAAAATCAGGATTGTCAGATATAGTCATCTGTTTTAGTAAGGAACTGAGATAATTCTGGTGATTTGTGGACCACCAGCTAGATAGGTGTCATATCACATAATGTTATTCAGCATTAGTACTTATAGAGATCACCTGTTAGATAGGCTCGATCTTAGTCTCAGATTCAGTTGAGTATTCTCATTATCAGAAGATCCAGAGATCACTCGTTAGATAGGCTTGATCTCAAATTCAGATTTAATTATTCCTTATCATTATAGAAGACTTAGAGATCATCCGCTAGATAGGTTCGATCTAAGATTTAGCCAGTCGATAATAATAGGCTTAGACTCAGTTGTTGATATTAGTTGACTCAGTTATATAGTATTCCAGAGTTAGTGAGCTCAGATATTAGTTTTAGTAGCTCCAGATACTCAGAATTTTAGTTTTTTTAGAAAGTTTATCTTGACAGTATGTGCAGTATCAGTTATCTGATTTAGTCCTAGTGTACTCAAAGTCAATATGTTTAGTAGTTACGGATTCTCTATGTGTGCTAATCCAGCTCTTGCATATCATTTAGTTATGTAATTGTTCATGCATAAGCCCTCGTATTTAGCCTTACCTCAATTGCATACTCAGTAAATTCCAACATACTGACACATTTGCGTTATGGTGTTGTTATTTTATTTGACAAAATAGGTTTAGAGGCACGAGATCCAGAGTACCCTTAGCAGTCCAAATTTAGTTAGCAACAGTAGAAGTATTAGAGAGTCCTCATCTTTTGAGGACGATTATTATTCCAGTATAGTATTATATCCATTTTATTTTATTAGACAAAGTTAGCTGGTGTCACGAACTGAATCGAGGCCCTGGCCGTGGTGAGCATCCCGAACCATGAAGGCCTGAAATACCCCTATTTATCTGGTAGTCATGCACAAAAATCATATTATAAAAAAATTGCGGAAGATACACAATATTACGGAAACATGGTCATAAGTCTAATAAAATAAATAATGGAAAATAAAGTCCCACAACATCTATCAACATCTGAAATCCGTCTTGAAAATTTCTACTACATGACTAATGCAACTATCTAAATCTGGGACAAGGCACCCAGTTGACCAAAACATGACATAAAGACAAGTATAGGAAAGTAAACAGGCCTTCTGGAATATAGAAGGCTCACTCCTGCACAATCTACTCTGCAATCTGAAATATCTACTGTTTATCTGGATTTCTAGACTATGTCTCAAAACCTGAAAGGAATGGGTGGTCAGCATAAAAGTACAGGCATGTGAAGCAATCCAAAATAGAGTAATTGAATATATGTGAGAGAAAATTTTCATTAAAACATCATGCATAAAACAGTTTCTGAAAAACTCATGGGCACTTTCTGAAAACATGTAACCTATCTGTAAATTTCAAATTCTGATCTGTGTATTACTTCTAAGTTAGGTGGTATCCCCTACAAGTCTGATATTCCACGAGCGATATGAAATCTTCCATTGACTCGGTGGGGAAGCCTCCAACTAGAGTGTGCTGCAAGGATTGGTGTTCCTAAATCTGATACGCCACACGATACTTAAGTCAACGTATAATAATATACCTGGGTTGGTAAACCATGGTTTTTGACAAAGAGTTTTCTGAACTGACGCCTTCTTCGGGGAATCACCTAATCTCTATTTATACCCTATTTTAACCTTTTCTAAACATACATCATTCTGATGTTCTAAAACATGAAAATCTGATAGTCTATTTCTGTATTCGTCTGTGTCTGTTATGGCATTTTATGAGTTTTGTATCGTCATACCAAGACTTGCAAGTCATGATTTATGAGCCATAATACATTAAGATAAATCTTTCATTTAAATCAAAGCTTAGACCACCCAAAAACATGCAGTTGATATAAAAGATTTCGTGTTCCAAAACTCAAGTCAAAATCATGCAAAAACTTCATCAAACATATGGTGGTCTAGTGCCTTTAGCAAATCATGCAGTCTTTTATTACATGAATTATGAAAATTAAACATTCATGCTAAATTTCCTCTTTAGTGATTTAAAACAACCTTTAAATCATAACAAGAGTTCAACCATTTCATATAGTGCTTTTCAAGAATGCATTCAAAAATAATTCATATGCCATGAAAAATTTGAAAATTCATAATAAGAGAGAATTCACAAAAAGTCATGCTCTCAACAAGAATTTATTCTTAAATACATGTTTTCATACATACATATTCTCAAATCACATTGGGGAAGGTCAAAAGACCAAAACAATGATGTTAAAACTTATAATACGTGAATATATACATAGTTTCAAAAACCCCATTCTAAAACAGGATTTTTCTATACCCATGAGAATTTAGGAAAACCCTATGAACCTCGATTACGAAGAATAATTGATGATTCTTGAAGCTTGTGGATTGGGTATTCCGAATCTCTAATTTGGTATGAAAACCCATGGTTGAGTCTTGAACTACTTGGGTTTTTATTTTAAAACCCTAAGGGTTGTTCTTGAGAGAAAATTTGAGAAAAGAATTATATTTTGATGAATTGGGGGCTAAATATGTTTTTATAGACGAAATATGGGTGAGGTGAAATGACTAAAATGCCCCTAAAAAACAAATAAAGTCAAAACTGTCCCTCAGTTGACAAGCTGACAGGCGGAAGTAAAATGGGTATAACTCATTAATCGGATGTTGGATTTAGTTGAAACCAGTTGCATTGGAAATAAGACTCAAATAGATTTCATTTGATACATAGCAGATCTCCCAGTTAATTATATTCAGAGAGTTATGATCGTTTGAATTTTACCCTAAAATGCTGAAAACTGGGCAATAGGCTATACATTTTGCTACTGTTTTGAAATCCCAATGCAGCCTTATGCGTTCCGAAAAATTCCAAAACTTATCCAAGATGTACTATTATCTTACCCGATCATAACGAAACTTGAAAATGTAAAAATGGATGTCGGGAAGGTTGAAAAGTTTTATCCCAAAGATTGTCAGCTAAAATGACTCTAAGTCCTCATTACACTTAGAAAAATTTTCAAGTTTTTAAGTCTAAGGGCACTCTATTAAAGGATAATCCATGCACGAATTTTACGGGGTGTTACATTATCTCCCCCATGGGATCATTCGACCTCGAATGATGGGTAGGAACTTGTTGAAGCCTTAAAAATATGGAATAACGCGGACACGACATGTCCTCAAATAAAGAATACACTGATCTGAAACATGACCATATGGATGGAACTACTGATATTCTGAATTATTATATCGGACACCATATCTAATGCATGGAATACACGACTGAAGCTATTCATAAGCTGAGTTCTCAAAATGAACATGCATATCTGATGCATGGATCTGTGATTGAGTTGCTATCATGAACGCAAGACTAAATACACTAATAAGCTGAACTTTTTCTATTGAACATGCATTTCTAATGCACGCATATCTGACTGAACTAACGTATGAATGTATGACTGATTATGCAATGATAACTGGTGCGAGGCTTGTAATAAGAATCTATGCATGCAACTGAATGAGGTATGTCCCCCTTAGGACACTATGTCCTCTATGAATGCTCGATTCATTAAGATACTCGAAAAAAATTGAGGCGATGCACTAGGCACCTACAAATTGAATCATAACTAAACATCTAGAATCTGAATCTAGTACATCACACATGAACGGAGCTATACTTGAAACTACTGGTATACTCTATCTTGGAATAGTAGCATGTCTGAGATTTCGGGTAGCATGAATAAATGAAAAGATGAGAAAACAAGTCATGCGAATCTTCCTGTTAAACTGACTTACTGACTATACAAACTAAATTATGCTAGACCTTCATACTTAACCGAAGTATCTCTTCAACACTCTCTGTAAAGAAGTTCTAATAGTAATAGGGAGACCCAAATCTTCGGTATGGATTACATAAGACATCCAACTAAGGAAATCACAACATTGACACTACTCTGCAGTCTGAAATATAAACATATAACTCCTAAATTAGGATAGAATTTTCAGACCTTTGGCAATACAACTTCTTACTTTTGGGCTTAGCGCACTTCCTGAATATCCCTTAACTATATTATTCCATATAAATATGATATTCATTCAATTCAGCTTAAATTTCTCATATGAGCATTGACAAATTTTTCTACAAATGTCTAAAATAGCTTAATCCTTACTACGCGATCAGGCCTAACTCTAAGTCATAAAAATACAACATGCTACACCATGCTATTATTCTAAACCATATGATGCCACCTTATATAACTCTTTTAAAGATCACATTCTAAGCATAACATGCCTTACCACTTCAATGACTACTCTGAACTCTTAATATGATGTCGCTAATGCATATTACGGCCTTCCACTAAAATCCCAAATAGTCATTCAAGCCTAATTTATAACCATGTGTTAAATTCAAGGCAAACACCCATAAATAAATACTTCACATAGTTTCTAAACTATTATCAATATAACTCCCATGGCTATCCTAAAAACATACATACACAAACTTTTTCACTAACCATCACATGTATCAAAGACTTGGCTCCAAATCTTACTTCATACTTATGGCCTTATCTAAACAAGCATACTATGATCTTCCATCAACAAGAACATTTACATCAACACCACTATCATCGCATATGGAGGGTCACTAAAAGGTTAAAACATAAGACCCTGAAGCATGAAAAAAAATTTATATGGGACTGAGCACACTATAAAGAGTGTCTACATGCGTCATGAGTTGCATGACCTCAACTAGAGTTCATAACATAAGGAATGTGATTCCAACTACTTGAATGAACTAGAACTCATTATCTTGGAATTGGAAGAGTACGCGACTCTCTATCATATACAGGAATCATGAACTATGATTACAGAACTGAATTGTAAGCCATGAGTAAGTATCCAGATAACTAAAAAAAATACTGAGGTGGGAGTGGGTTGAGATTCACCCTTATTTTCTGATGTTCTAAATCATACTACATCACTACTAGAATCTGAGAGCCTTACTTGATCATTCGTTCTATCATCTCCCCCTTAGCTTCAAGTCATCATCTAGAGTTTGGGAGACCCTTTACCAGATTCTAACTGAACAACACTTACTGCACTCTAGGGTCTAAAAAACATGACAATACATGCATATCATAGAACTCAACCTGAATGACTACCTTCTGGGATACACTCTATCTTTCCATAGCCACCAATAGTCATAGTGTAAAGCTTGCACACTTATTTCTATCGGTTCAACCTTCAAAACTCAAACTTATATTCTAGAACTTAACATGGATATCACCAAGCGTTTGATGAACCATATCACTTTCGACATAGCCTACCACTATTGCGACTCCAAATTTATATCCCTCTACTATGAGAATCAAGATCACCGCAAAAGTCCCAATACTATCAATCAAAACACCATAACATAGCTATTTAGATCACCATATACCATCTAACTAGTCTTTCTCCACTTAACAATTCAATGGTACCACTAGCCACACACAATAAGTAATAGCCTTAAAGAAATGCCGCAACCTCATGTTACCTTAGACATACTTCTACATCATACATACAATATCATACATCACTACGAATTAAATAAACTTAATCTGTTGAATTCACCATTCAAGTCTATTAGATCATTTCTATAAATCTGGTATCATTACTCAAGCAATCATCACAACTACCTTATTCCATCAACTGTGCAAACTTAATGTCCAGTGCTAAACATGATTTACAATCCAAACTTACACATAATTCTCACTTGGACACTATGAAATAAATATCAAGAAACACTAGTATGCTAGAACTTCACAACAACAATAATCGATCATGACCTTACGACTTTCCTTATCATAATCCATTTGCACGTATTATTTCAACACATCAAGCCTACTAATTTAATCTCATAAAACATGCATCATTAAAATCTTGCCACTATTTACCACCACACCATTTAAATTCAAGCCTATAATTTAGTATCAATCATTTACCACCAATGAAGAATGCAACATAATATAAATATACTAATCCATCAAATTGGGACATTGTACCCAAATATCTTGAAAATCTACTACATACCTTCTCACAAGTAGCACTAGTTTACAACTACCAATGAAAATAGGGTCAAAGGGGTTAAAGCCTCATAATAGACATGGTCAACCTTATCCTTATATTATAACCCCGTACAATCGTATCTACTTATAATGCTTTCTCACATCACAATTACTTACCCAAGCGTACATTTACACTACCTTCAAAGTCCACAACAACCATGAGTCTATACTTATAACCTACTGGCTAATCTGGCCATTTTCATACTTTAAGAAAAGATAATTCACCTGCCTAATAACTCTTTCTCTATCTTCTATTAATAAACTAACACATAAGGACGAATCGCTTCATTACCTACTCTATCTCAGGCAAAAAGATTGAGCTATACATATATTCAACCAACACAAGAATAACACGTTGACCGACAAATTGCTAGTTAATCGAAATAGGCCTCACACGGCTTCACTACACTTTGATTTTTTTGTGGTTTGAACAAAAAAATGAGATGAATGACAAGGCAACTATACTAGTGAATCGAAAGAGCCCCGCACGGATTCACTAGACTTTTTAGTTTCATCAACACAATGATAAAATATTTTCAATAGATAGAACCTTGTCACACAATATTCCATAATCTAAGAATACACATCTTACTTTGTATAGATAAAAATTTGAGTCAAATATTTCCCCCACAGGTTATCATACAATCCACACATGCTACTAGCTACCAATAGGTCATGACACTGACATTTTAACTTATACTACTATTTGGGTGGAAATGCAATTCCAACACTTCTACTACACATCTTTTCCCTTAAGCATAACATCTGCAACCTAAATTTCTAAAAAGGGCCGAATATACTAAATACAGAAGGTTGAAAAGCATGATTTCATCAAGATCAAGGTTCACACTAGAACTTATACACTCTGAAGAAATAACAAACTCTTCTCATGTCCTTGTACAATTTTAAGATCTTATATGATGCGATCCGAAGGAACAATACCATTTATACTCTAAACTTCTTCACTTGAATCACCCCAATTATGTGGCCGGTCTGAGAACATCAGAGTAAGGTAAAAAATTGGGATGATTTTACTTTCGTATGGACGTTATCATAGAAAAAATTAGAGTATGAAAAAAGAATATTCTGACTCTGTTGCACGAACTAGAACATAAAGAAAGAGAGACATTCCTAAATGCCTTATAGCCTCCTGCTTATAAGTGTAGCGCGCTACACACCCATAAACAAGACTCCACCCAACAAATTTCACAGACATCTTGAGAACATAAACTATGCTTTGATATCAAGTTTGTCACTACCTGAACCAGGGCCCTGGCGGTGATGAGCATCCCAAACCATGAAGACCTGAAACATCCCTATTTATCTGGTAATCATGCATATAATTCATATGATAAAAGAATTACGGAAGATACATAATATTACAAAAATATGGTCATAAGTCTAATAAAATCAATAATGGGAAATAAAGTCGCACAACATCTATCAATATCTGAAATCCATCTACGAAAATCTCTACTACATGACTAATAGCAACTATCTAAAATCTGGGACAAGGCCCCAAGTAGACCAAAACATGACATAAAGATAAGTATCTAAAAGTAAACAGGCCTTCTGGAATAAAGAAGGCTCACCCCTGCACAATCTGCTCTATGATCTGAAATATCTACTATTTATTTGGACCCCTAGACTGTGTCTCAAAACCTAGAAGGAGGGGGGTCATCACAAAAGAACTGGCAGGCGAAGCAATCCAAAATAGAGTAATTAGACATAATATATATATATATATATATAATAAGTGATATCAATTTTTTATCAAAACATCATGCATAAAATAGTTTCTGAAAAACACATGGGCACTTTCTGAAAACATGTAACCTGTCTGTAAATTTCAAATTCTGATCTATGTATTACTTTTGAGTTAGGTGGTATCCCCTACAAGTCTGATATTCCATGGGTGATATGGAATCTGCCATTGACTCGGTGGGGAAGCCTCCAAACTGAATATTCCGTAAGGGTTGGAGTTCCTAAATCTAATACGCCACAAGACTCTTAAGTCAGTGTATAATAATACACCCGGGTCAGCAAACCACGATTTTGGGCAAAGAGTTGTTTGAACTCACGCCTTCTTCAGGGAACCACCTAAGCTTTACTTATGCCATATTTTAGCCTTTTTTGAACATGCATCATTCTGAAGTTCTAAAACATACAAATTTGATAAAGTCTGATTTCTGTATTCGCCTGTGTCTGTTATGGCATTTTTTGAGTTTGGTATCATCATACAAAGACTTGAAAGTCATGATTTCTGAGCCATAATACATTAAGATAAATCTTTCATTCAAAGTTAAGCCTAGACAACCCAAAAACATGCAACTTATATAGAAGATTTTGTGTTCCCAAACTCAAATCAAAATCATGCAGAAACTTCATCAAACATATAGTGGTCTAGTGCCTTTAGCAAATCATGTAGTATTTTATTACATGCATTATGAACATTAAACATTCATGCTAAATTCCCTCTTTAGTAATTTAAAACCACCTTTAAATCATAACAAGTGCTCAACCATTTCATATAGTGCTTTTCAAGAATGCATTACAAAACAATTCATATGCTATGAAAAATCTAAAAATTCATAATAAGAGGGAATTCACCAAAAGTCATGCTCTCAACAAGAATTCATTATTAAATACATGTTTTCATACATACATATTCTCAAATCACTTTGGGGAAGGTCAAAAGACCAAAACAATGATGTTAAAACATCTAATACGTGAATGTATACATAGTTTCAAAAACCCCATTCAAAAACATGATTTTTCTATACCCATGAGAATTTAGAAAAATCCCAAGTACGTAAATTACAAATAATAATGGATGATTTTTGAAGCTTGTGGATTGGGGATTCCGAATCTCTAATTTGTTTTGAAAACACATGGTTGAATCTTAAACTACTTGGGTTTTTATTTTGAAACCCTAAGGGGTGTTCTTGAGAGAAAATATGAGAAAAGGATTATATTTTGATGAATTGGGGGCTAAATCTGGTGTTATAGACGAAATATTGTTGAGGTGAAATGACTAAAATGCCCCTACAAAAATAAGCAAAGTCGAAACTGTCCCTCAGTTGACAAGCTGACAGGCTGAAGTAAAATGGGCATAAGTCATTACTCAGATGTTGGATTTGGATGAAACTAGTTGAATTGGAAATAATACTCAAATAGATTTCATTTGATAGGTATCAGATCTCCAAATTAATTATATTCAGAGAGTTATGATCATTCGAAGTTGACCCTGAAATGCTGAAAAATGGGCAATAGGCTATACGTTTTACTACTGTTTTGAAATCCAAATGCAGCCTTATGCTTTCCAAAAAATTCCGAATCTTATCCGAGATGTACTATGATATTTCCCGATTGTAACGCAATTTGAAATTATAAAAACGGATGTTGGAAAGGTTGAAAAGTTGTATCCCGAAGATTGCCATCTAAAATTACTCTAAGTCCTCATTACACTTAGAAAAATTTTCAAGTTTTTACGTCTAAAACCACTCTATTAAAGGCTAATCCATGCATGAATTTTACGGGGTGTTACAGTTGGGGACATGTCCCATCAACTCTACAGTTCAGATAGTTAGAGGCTTTTACGATAGTTGTATAAGTATTCAGTTTGCAGAATTATGTATTTTAGATATTTTGAACCTTATGGCAAGTTTCCGCCAGTTTTTTGCATGTATTTTATTATATTATGTGGTGAACAAGTATAGATATAATAAGAGGGTTAGCTTGTGTTCCTTCAAGATCATGAGCACCGTGTGACATTCCGGTTATAGAAAATTGGGGCGTTACATAAGTACTAGTAGCACTAGAGGGGCATAAAACATTCTTACGAGAAGAATCAATTTTTTTTATCTAAAGGATCGACTAGTGCTTGCATACTTACAACATGAGTTTGGTATTGATGCAACCTAACAACTCCAATAGTATCACAAAATCAATACTCATGCATTTCTACTCTAGGAAAACCCACAACTTCATTCATTTGGCTACTACTAGCCATACCACAAAATTCTACGTTTGTAGGAGTGCAGGAGATAACATTTTTACCTCATAGATCACTTGAGTTCCGGCCTTCAACTTGGTGTGTGTCATGGAAGCCCACTTGATCCTTTTGAAAGTTCTCATCACAAGAGAGTTTCTCAAGACTTCTCCCTTGTATCACCTCTTCATTACTTGTGGAGAATTGGAGTTCTTTTAACCTCCCATGCAACCAAGCCTTCCATTTATCATTTTTATTTCATGGGTAAGGGCTTCAAGTTGAGCCAAAATTATATTTGCTGCGTTTTTATCCATGGTACCTAAAAAAAGGACAACAAGAAAAACAATAAAAAAAATTAGCTCAAAGTATCCTCGCCACACTCTCACACTTTCGGTTTTCCTCACACTTGGCTTCACAAGTGTTTAAAGTTGGCTTATAATTAGTGAGATTTTGAGAGATGAGTCTACTTTTACTCGTGATGTAATTAATTTTTTATTCTATTTATGGGCCCCGCAGACCCGTTCTTGACCCAAAATATTACCAAAAATATTTATGGCAATATGGGTCTCATTTGACTCTAATGACGCGTAGATTAATATTTCCATAGTGTAGCGATATTTAAAGATGACATAGTCAAGATAGACATTTTGTGGACCTTACAATGATTTGTGTTTTAAATTTGAGGTAGGCTTTTTTCTACTCCTCTTCATGAGATAATATGTTTTATATATTCCATGTGAATGAGAATGTTAAGATTCATTATGGATAGAACACCGTCACTTAGTCTTTGTTATTTATGTTTAACGATTAGATAAGGAATTTGACCCACAAGGTAAAATGCTTGTTATATTTCTAAGATACTATTCTTCTTCATAGATTGAGCAAATTGATACAATGGTTATTATATGATGCTAGATTTGGGATGTAGTTTAAAAGTCAAAATCATGATTAGTTACCTTAAAACCATACTTAGGTGGGTGGACCTAATTGCTAATCTTCTAGGACAAATTCCTATCTTAGGGCTAATTATGGCTTATGTACCTTCTAGAAGTCAATATAGACACTTTAACATAGTTCGGGGTAGAAATTGCTTAAATATAGAACTTGTGGATTAGAAGTGTGTTCATCTAAGAAATCTTAGGCTAAGACTTATATTAGCCCTTGTGGTCTTATTTACATATATTAGACATTACTGAGACTATTAGGCCTTAAGTATAGGTTACTTGGTAACTTGGAGAATGATAATGGTTTTCTCGGATTGTGACTAATGGCTTATATTGATGATATGGTCCGTCAACATGCTAAATAATATAGGCATAGACATAGTTAAGATTTATGGTCTTTAGATATGAGATACTTTTGTAATTCCTCGGTTTTTTGGTCCTTGAAAAACTTTTAAAATTTTATCCTCACTTTCCTAACTACAACTCCCCGGGTGAGTCGTAGGAAGTCATGATACATCGTTGGGACTCAGTTGTAACCTAATCAAAATAAGTGGATTAGTATTCTTCTCTGAGTATGACTATCTCTTAATTAGTAATCAAGAATTTTTATTTGTCATTAGGAAAAAGTAATATGGTGTCCAAAATGTTTAGCCCAAGACATTGTCTCTATTACGATCTGAGGCCATGAGTCATAAAGATGCATGACAATTCGTTATGTCCCAATCATATGATGTCCAGTGTTTAATCCCAAATTATTGTTATCTTGAGTACGAGAAGTGGTTACGTATTGTTAAGTGTAGTTACGAGTTAGTGGTTTGAATAGTAGCTAGACCAGTATGGTGTCTTGGTGGTTCTATCTTGACTACAAATCCTTGTGATGAGTTGTAATGTATCCTTATGAGTAGTATAGTGACCCGTAATAACTAAAGACTAAATTTTAATTTTTAAATTGAGGGCACTTTGGACAATTCCATTCTCACCCAATTAAGACCCTTCATCCATAAAACACTTAAGGGGGTATATTTCATCCTTAATGTAATAAAACACTTCAAAATCTCTCTAAAATTCTCTCAAGAAGCCATACTTAGGGTTTCCAAGAAATAGGTTATCGTCGGTGTTGTGTGTGTCGTGCAGAGTAGCAATGGTTTGAAGACATAGAGTGAAATCCCAACATTCAGAGTATTATGTTCCTCCCTCTTATGTACTAGACTAGTCTCTATGATATATTCAGAGATCATTGTATTCAGAGATGATTGTATCTGTATATTCATTTGGTACCTCATTTTTATCCTTCTTATGTTATTCGCTCTTGTACTGATTCCACCAGGTTTTGAGATAATCTTATGTATGTTAAGTCTTTTTTTATTCATTAACCTTCCTTCCTTTCATTCTTATGGGTAGTCTGTTACTAACAAATCCATACTACGAGACTTGCTTTCATACTGATAGGTCATAGTAGGCGTCATCATGACTTGATAAATTGGGTTGTGACATAATGGTTGGGGGATTCAACCTCATAGATTGGCCAAGCCTAGTGACCCTCAGACAAACTGGCAATAGGAACAACAAGATCAGGTTAGTGAGACTATGATGACACCAACTGAGCAAGCATATAAATATATTGACAAAACTCTACATTAGAGATATCTCCCTGAGGCGACTGAACATAAGTATTACAGCCCTAGGAGGACTAGCAGGGACCAATAGAACCCTAGGTTGAGTAGTACAGTCGAGAGCAAGAACCCTAGACTATGTCTGCACTCCATAAGTATGCCAAATTCCCTCTATATTTACCTTAGTTTGGACAGAGGTTCAAGAAGAGTTTCTACGATGGTCAGATCTTCGGGGAGGCATGATCGGAAATACGAGTAAGCCAAGAGTTAGAGAAGATTCATGATTACTAGACTCTCTTAGCATGAAACAGAACAAAAGAAAGGGATACATTTAAAAGTTCCTTATATCTTCACCCTTATAAGTGTGGCAGGTTACACACCCATAAAAGGTACTCTACTCGACACAACTTTGTGGAAATCTAATGACCGTAAAGATTGCTCTAGTACAAAACATGTCACTAACCAAACCCGAAATCAGTCGTGAAGGGCATCTCAAGCCCAAAATAGACTTGAGACAATCCCCTTAGCCTTACCCCAAGAGAATAATAAAGATAAAAAACAGAAGATAATCAAGTCTATGAAAGATATATAAAATCCAAAGAAAGTTAAGAGTCAAAGCAAGACATCTAAAATATCCCAACGCTGTCCACGAAAGACTTTAAGCAATAAATACCAATTAAATCTGGACATACACGCAACTAAGATAAAATTAATCCAAAGAACTAAGACAATAAAAATCCAATAAAATGATCGGGCCTTTTATAAGATGGAGGCTCACCGCTTCACAGTTGATCGATAGATGTACCAAACCACCTAACGCTGCATAGGATTAATAGGAAAGTCCTCCTTACTTGGATCATGAAATAAAGCAGCGTCCTGGGACAGTTAGTGGGAAAAACACTGATATATAACTCAAGGGATAGGGGTAGAATAATACGTTCACCAAAATCTAGTAATAAAATACTTGCACATCTTTCATACATTTATATAGGATGTCGGTTTAGGGACAAGGATCCATTAACAAAATAGTTTAGATAGTTGCTTGTACTATGTAGCTAATTCTATCCTAAATGATCCACAGGTTATATGGGTCCGCCCCCTGCAGGAATGACCCATGTCCATGTTAGATGTATGTACCAAAGGAAGGCTAAGAACACCAAGGGATAGCCAATTAAATTATAATGTGTATCTAGACACTTAGTCATATAGACCACCAACATCAATAAATGTGGTTTCCAATATTGGTCCCCTTGGGACTATACCTTCATGGTGATCTACACAATTCTCTTTAAGACTAGATAAAGAAATATTTTGCACATACACCAAACCATTAAACAAGGAATCTTTATTAAGGCATTTTCCAATATGGTATCGTCATTCTAATATACTTTCAAGCTAATTTAATTATGCCAATCCAGTCCATTTAACCATTAGACTCCCAAGTTCTATTTAAAATCCAAAACCATGGCCACTAAAGGCAACCCAAATCCATCTTTATCAATTTATGCTTTAATTCAATGTAATAACATCAAAAGACAAGTTAAATTATGGAAATATCTATATTCAAAATCAGTTGTACAATGTGGGTTGAGGTTAATGCCATTACCAAGTTAAAAATTCAGCAATTTTGGTGAGACCCATGTCACCCATTTCAACCATAATCACAATGCATCAATTCAGTACCAAAACCATCAACTAAAGCATGAATAATCCATTTAAAATATGAGAAAATAATTTCAAGTAATAAAAACTAAAAACGCTCAACCCAATTTCAAAACCCATTATTTTAATTCACTTAAATACTCAATAAATTGATGCCACAATGTAAAAATCAAGTTAAGGAAATAGAAACATGCATCAAATATCGAGAAATTAAAGAGAATTCAAAGTTTAAAGCGTGAATGTTGAATTCCTTGTAAAACCCCAAACCTTTCTTGTGTTGGGAGTTAAAGAGGAAAAGTAAGGTTTTGAGCTTGATAATTGTAAGGAAAAGGGTCATCTAAGTGTTTTAAAGTCGTTTAAGGGGTAAAGGACCAACAAGCCCCTCACCTGAGTGAAATAAAAGAAAACTTGGATAAAATTACAATTAACAGCGTGGTACACCACTTTCACAGAAGATATCCAATATGCCACGCTATTATTGTGGAAGCTAAGTGGCATCGCACCCAACTATCGCAGACCCTCACTGCCTCATGGTCTCAAAATGATCTCGAATCCCTTTCAAAAATTCCAAAACTTTTCTAAAATATTCTTTCAACATCCCTAATTATAATTTAAGTAAAAAATTAAAGTTACACACAGTGGAGGCTCAAAAATAAAATGATCAAAATTTTGTTATGTCATATACACGGCTTTAGTCACAAATAAATATTCGACATAATTATAACTTTATGATCCAGGGAAAAACTATCATAATCCACTGAGTAATATACAAAGCTTTTCTAAAGATTCATTAATCTCAACTATAACTAATATGTTAATAACCTAGTGTAATAGGTTTGTAGAAATATAATAAGTATCTCAACTTAAAGGTCAAATGCCTTCTAGTTCGTAAACTTAAAATTTAGTCTAAGTCAAAGTGTGATGCCCACAATAACACCCTAGTATTCCTATTCAACATGCCACATATGTAAAAGAAAATCTCAAGAAAAGAGTATGTATGTCACGACCCAAATGAGGCGGCCCTGAAGGACATCCCGAACCATGAAGGCCTGGAATGCCCTTCTTTATCTAGTAATCATGCAAAATATTCATATAATAAAAGAAGATGTGGAAACATAATCTGCTATAGAAACATGGTCAATTATGAATTCAACATAAGTATTGAAACTGTAAATCAACTACATCTAAATATCTAACTCAGTCTGCAAAATCTCTACTACATAAAAATCTGACAACTTTTTGAAACTGGGACAAGGCCCCCAGTGGACCTAAACCAGAATGAATTACACAATCTGAAAGACATAGGACTTCTGGAATTAAGAATGCTCACCAACTGCACACTTTATTGCTGTCTGAAAACTCTACAGTTTAGTAGGACCTCTAAACTGAGTTTTAGACCCTGGGAGGTAGGGGTCAATACAAATATACTGGTACACAGAACAAACCCAAAATAATAATATATATTCAACATATATGAGAGCAATTTAAAACAGTTCATAAAGATATCATACGGTAAGAAATCACATTGGCATTTTCGAAAGACTTTGTAAAATCATCTGAACTCTGAGACATTCTTTATTTTACTTATGCGCTAGGTGGTATACCCTACAACTCTGAAATTCCATGAGCTATATGGAAACTACCATTAACTCAGCAGCCAAGCCCCCAACCCAAGTGTGCCGCAAGGGTCGGAATCTCTAAATCTACTATGCAACACGGCCGTCGCCAGCGTACAATAATAATCTATCGGTAATGACAAATACAATTTTCTCTTACGATTTTTGCTTTGTAGAGAATGAAGATTTGGGCATAAAGTGCTTTTGTTATGCCATTGATTGTATGTTTATAGACGGATTGGGGGTAAGGTAATTTCCCAAAATACCCCCTTTTAAACCTTAACGTATCCAGAAAAATATAAATGGGAGTCCAATTTAATGGGCCACCGTGATGCGCCACTATAGCGATGGCTCACTGGAAATTGACGAATGGAAATTTGGCCAACTCCGGGATGCACCACCATCGCGGAGTCCCGCTAAAAATTGACCATCGTCATTGACACCCTTTCCGCAAATCGCGAAGGACAGGAATGATGGTGTTTTATGACTAGGACTAAAATTAACAAAAACTCCTTCATCGAGTGTCCATTTAGGACACATCTTTTGTCGATGAAAAACTTATTTAATCATCTACGAAATGAAAAGTTAAAATCTAAGGGATTCCACCAAGAAAAAGTATGAATCATTCTAGAAGCCAATACTTGATATTTTAGGGACAAAATTTAGCTAAGAAAAAACTTAGGGGCATTACAATATCCTCCCTTGGGAACATTAGTCCCCGAATGTTGATACGGGATACAAACAAGAATAATTTCAAGCATACTAAGGCATAGAAAGAATAAAGCAAGGATTGTAAATTCCATTTCGTTATCCATTAGATCAAAAGGATTTGGGTATGTAGCTCTCATGTCAACTTTTAATTCAAAAGTCGCTTATTCAATTTTTCTGGTTTCTCCACAACACTTTAACTAAGGCTATCTCTTTGTTCCTCAATCTTCTAACTTGGCGATCCAAAATATCTAAAGGATCTTCTTCATAGGATAAGTAGTCTTTCAGTATGATTTCTTTGACAGGCAATACTAAAGAATGGTATCCAATACACTTCTTCAATATAGATATATGAAATACCGGATGAACTGAACCCAAACTAGCTAGCAATTCTAACTCATATGCAACTCTGCATATCCTTCTCACAATCTTATATGGTCCTATATAGCAAGGACTCAGCTTACCTCTCTTCCTGAATTGGATAACTCCCTTCATGGGAGAAACCTTGAGAAACACCCAATCTCCAACCTCAAACTCTAGATCTCTTCTTTCTAGCATCAGAATAGGAATTTTGATGACTTTGAGTTCTTTTAAGTCATTCTCTAATGAATTTCACATCCTCTGTTACCTGATAAACAATATCAGGTGCAAATATATGCATCTCATCTAATTCATACCATCCTATTGGGGACCTACATCTTCTCCCATACAATGCCTTAAAAGGTGCCATCTTAAAATTAGATGAAAACCATTATTATATGAGAACACCATCAATGGCAAGTGCACTACCCAACTACTTTTAAAATCAATCATGCAGCCCCTCAACATATCCTCAAGGGTCTGGATGTTGTGCTCAACTTGACCATCTGTCTGAGGGTGAAAACTCGTGCTCAAATTCACTTGGGGTACCTAAACCCCTTTGAAACAATCTCCAAAACTGTGAAGAAAATGGTGCACCTCTATCAGATATGATGGACATAGGTGCACCATGCAAACTAACTATTTCTGCAATGAACAGCTTGGCATTATCCTCTCCCGAATAATTTGTCCTAATAGGTAGAAAGTGAGATGACTTGGTCAACCTATCTATAATTACCCAAATGGAATTATATTTGTTCGGGACCTCGAAAGTCCTGTAATGAAGTCTAAATTAATTATCTCCCACTTCCGTAAAGGAAAAGCTATCTCTTGAGAAGAACCACCTGGCCTTAGCTATTCCACTTTAACTTCTTGAAAATTCAAACACTTGGCAACAAGTTAACCACATCACGCTTCATATTATTCTACCAATAAATGGTTTTCAAATCCTGATACATCTTAGTAGAGCCAGGGTGAACAACATACCTCGACGTGTGAGCTTCATCAAGGATTCTCTTCCTCAGACCATCTTCATCTGGCATACACAATCTACCCTGGTATCTCAAAACACCATCACCACCAATTGCAAAAGACAATACCTTTTATTGACCTACATCTTTCTTGATCTACATCAAGATGGGATCTTTAACCTGCTTCTCTTTGGCTACTACACAAAGGGCAGATTTAGCTATCTCATGAACAACCTCTCATCCATCCTCAGATTCCAAAAGTCATATTCCTTGAGTTGTAAGTCAGTGAATATCCTTCACCATCTCCCTCTTTTCTTTCCCTACGTGAGAAAGACTGCCCATAGATAACCTGTTGAGGGCATTGACTACCACATTCGCCTTGCCCGAATGATAGTGCAGGCTCATGTCATAGTTTTTTAAAAGTTCCAACCACCGCCTCTACCTGAGATTCAATTTTTTTTTGTGAGAAAACATACTGTAAACTCTTGTGGTCAGTAAATACACCAACGTGTACCCCATACAAATAGTGCCGCCACATCTTAAGTAGAAAAGCCACATCCACTAACTCCATGTCATGAGTAGGGTAGTTCTACTCATACACCTTCAACTTCCTAGATGCATAAGCCACTACCTTATCGTGCTACATAATAACACACCTAAGACCCACTCGGGATGTATCACAGTATACAATAAAACCTTCTGTACCCTCTAAAAGAGTCAAAACTGGAGCATTAGTCAACTTGTCATTCAAATTATCAAAACTATTCTCATAAGAGTCAAACCACAAAAACATAACCTTTTCCTGAGTCAACCTAGTAAGTGGTGCAACTATGGAAGAAAAAATCTCAAAAAATCTTCTGTAATAACCTGCCAAACCCAAGAAGCTCCGAATGTCGGTTAGAGTATCTGGGTCATTTTCTCACTGCCTCAATATTTTGGGGATCAACCTTAATCCCCTGACTAGACACAATATGCCCCAAGAATGCAATAGCATTCAACAAAAATTCACACTTGGAAAATTTTGCATACAACTTATGATCTTTAAGGGCTTAAAGGATTATTCGGAGGTGATTAGAATGGTCCTCCTCACTCTTAGAATATACCAAAATGTCATCAATGAATACAATGAAAAATAGATCCATAAACTGATGGAAAACCCTATTTATTAGATCCATGAAAGCTACAGGGGTGTTAGTCAACCCGAAGGACATGACTAAGAATTCATAATGGTCATATCTGGTTCGAAAAGATGTTTTGGGAATGTCTAACTCTCTAACTTTAAATTGGTGATATCTCGAACAAAGGTCTATCTTTTAAAAAATTTTTACACCCTGAAGTTCATCAAAAAGATCATCATTCCTAGGAAAGGGATATTTATTTTTTAACCGTGACCTTATTCAACTGGCGGTAATCTATGCACATACGAAAGGAACCATCTTTCTTTTGCACAAAAAGTACAGGTGCACCCCAGGGAGACACACTGGGGCGGGTAAAACCTTTATCTAAAATATCTGCTAGATGTTCTTTCAACTCTTTTACCTCTACAGGAGCCATCCTATATGGAAGAATAGAAATAGGACGGGTATCTGGCAATAAATCAATACCAAAATCTATCTCCTTATAAGGTGGTATTCCTGGGAGATCATCTGGATAGAATTCTGGGAATTTATTCACTACGGGATGGACTCAAGAGGGAGACTTTTGTCACTAGAATCTTTAACCCGAATAAGATGATACAAGCAATCTTTGGAAATAAGTTTATGGGCCCTAAGATAAGATATAAAGTTCCCTCTAGGTGATAGAGAATGTCCCTCCCATTCTATCATAGACTTCTTCAAAAAAGAAAAGGTGACTCTTTGCTCCTACAATTCAAGGTGGCAAAGCATGAATAGAGCCACTCCATCCCTAAGATAGCATCAAAATCAACCATATCAAGTTCTATAAGATCTACCTTAGTATCCTAGCTGAAAATAGACACAACAAAATTTCTATACACCCTCCTAGCCATACCAGAATCTCCCACCGGGGTGGAAACCAAAAAAGGTTCAGCAATCATATCACGCTCAAACCTATAACCAAAAGCCACGTAATGGGTCACATAAGACAAGGTAGACCCGAGATCAAGTAATACATACACATCACGAGAAAATATTTGCAACATACGAATGACTACATCTGGTGAGGCCTCTACCTTGTGGCGGTTGGTCAAAACATACAATCGGTTCTAACCATTTTCGGTGGCTGAAGTGGCACCCTTCTGAGGCGGTGGTGCAGATGAATTCGCCTGAGACTTGGCTCCTCCAACATTACTCTTTGCTGCCAGATAGTCTTTTTAGATATGGCCTGGCTAGATGTATGACTAACACACCAAAGCACCAAACTGACTTCTCCCTGGATAATTCCTCCTGCATCTCCCAAAGTGTGGATGGGACCAAGAGGTCTGGGCTACATTTCCCTGTGACTGCATACCCTGCATCTTCAGCCCCTGACTAGAATAAAAATTTTAGGTGCACTGCTCAGCTGTGGTTCTGGAAACTGAAGCACTAGCTGCCGACTGTGCATTACCCTAATTCTTTTTCTTTTGTCATTTTCCACCCTAATTACTATTCTGCTGCTGACTATGACTCTGGTCTGTCGCTCTGGTTCTCTTTGCCTATCTATACTTTTCCCTAGATTTGGCTATCTTCTTCTTATTTTCCTCAACTTACTGCATGTGGACTGATAGTCTAGCAAAGTCCATATCCTTGTTCAGCATAGCTCCCTGACACTCAAGCACCAGATCATCTGAAAGGTTAGAAGCAAACTTCTTCATTCGGGCTCTCATACTACTTGTCATCTCAGGAGCATAACGGGCCAGCTGGTTAAACTTTAAAGTATACTCCTGAACACTCATCTTACCCTGCTTTAGGTTCGTGAACTCTTCTTCTTTAGCTTCCTTCTAGTCTAGAGGAAAGAACTGTTCAAGAAAGCTTCCACGAACTCATCCCAAACCATGGGTTCAACACTGTCACCCTTTATATCTTCTCACTCGTTGTACCATTGGTTCGACGAACTCATCCCAAACTGTGGGTTCAGCACTGTCACCCTTCACATCTTCCCACTCGTTGTACCATTGGTTCGCTACATTCTTTAGCTGGTATGCTACTAGCTCAACACCCTCCACCTGATCAACATGCATTACTTTGAAAAATTCTCTATTTCGTCTACGAACTCCTGCGGGTCCTCTTCTACCTTAGCACCAGAGAACTTGGGAGGGTTCATTCTAATGAACTAGCCCACTCCAGTAACTTCAAAAGTAACAGACGCAGACCCAGTATCCTCCGACCTCTGAGTTTGTGCAACTACCAGTTGTGCCAGCATGTGAATAGACTGATAGAATTCTGCATTAGAAACTGCTCCTTTATGAGGCTGAGTGCGATTGGCCCTCGAATGGGGAGTTCTAGGAGGACTGGTCAGTACAGGGGGTACTCTCGGAGTAGGAACAGGTTCTGGGGTATAAACTCTATTATGGGTTTGCATCCCATGAGTGGGACAGACTTCATCATCCTGAGCATTAACGTTGGTGTGATGGGGGGCATCGCCGGTTTGCTAAAAAGCAAGAGGTCATTGATTAGGGAACAGATTACACTCTAAAGCACGAACTAAATCACAAAGAATAGAACCATTCTTAAAATCCTAGTAGCCTCCTACTTTTAAGTGTGGCGCGCTATGTACCCATAAAAAAGACTCTACCCAACGTGATTTTGTAGACACCGTGGGACCATGCACCGTGCTCTGATACCAAGTTTATCACAAACCAAACGAGGGCCTGGCCGTGACGGACATCCCAAACCATGAAGGCCCAGAACGTTCTTCTCTATCTATTAATTATGCACAACATACATATAATAAAAAAAGATGCAAAAATATAATCTGCTACAGAAACATGGTCAATTATGAATTCAAATTAAGTATGGAAACTGTAAATCAACTATATCTAAATAACATCTGACTCGGTCTACAAAATCTCTACTACATGAAAATTGGACAACTGTCTGAAACTGGGATAGGGCCCCCAGTGGACCTAAACCAAAATAAATAACATAATCTGAAAGACATAGGCCTTGTGGAATTAAGAAGGCTCACTAATTGCACACTTCATTGTTGTCTGAAAACTCTACTATTTAGCAGGACCTCTGAACTGAGCTTTAGACCCAGGAAGGTAGGAGGGGTCAATACAAATGTACTGGTATGCGGAGCAAAACCAAAATAATAATTTATATTCAACATATATGAGAGCAATTTAAAACAATTTATAAACATATCATATGGTAAGAAATCACATGGGCATTTTTGAAAGACTTTATAAAATCATCTGAACTCTGAGACATTCTTTGTTTTTCTTTTTCACTAGGTAGTATACCCTACATCTCTAAAATTCAACAAGCTATATAGAAGCTTCCATTAACTTGTCAGCCAAGCCCCCAACCCATGTGCGCAACAAGGGTTGGAGTCTTTGAATCTACTACGTCATGTGGCTGTCGCCAGCGTACAATAATAATATACCCATATCAACAAATACAGTTTTAGGCTAAGAGTTACTTGAACTCAAGTCCTCTTCAGGTAACCACCTAACCCTCTTTAAGCCTAATTTTATCTCTTTTAAAATCATACATCTTCTGAAAACATACTTTGAAATTTCTTATCTAATATGGCATACATACTTATGGTATTGTCATACCATTAAATTTCAAGTCACATCGCTAAGCCATTAATAACATATTCTAATCTCTGTTTTCAAAACATAAGTTGGGTACTACCATATCAATAAATTAATTTAAATAAACTCTTTCTCAAACCTCATGTAAACACATGCAAGGAACCCTTGTTGTCAAGCATTTCAATAATACAAATTGGTTATATCAAATTTGTCAATCACATGCAACTCTTTCTTATTTAAAACAAGGATGTAATTATATCAAGAAACTCCCTCTCATCATCTCTAAATAATGCTTAGACATTAAGGTATTGAGAAAACTAATTTCAAGCCATAAATTATGCATTTCAAATCATTCACAATTAGATCATAAACGTGAATTTATCACAAGAGAGGGATTTCATAATCTGCGCTCTCAAAAAAAAATCTTAAATTTCAATTTCATACGTATACATATACTTGTAAATCAATTTGAGGAGATGAGGCCTAAAGGAAAAAACAACAATATCAATAACATGCATAAAGCATAATAAAAATCATGGATTTCAAACCCCTTTAACAAAGTCATGCTTTATGATATTTAAATCATAATTGAGAAATTTCAACAAGCTCATGTATTTTTAGGATAAACCCCATGTACCTAAACTGGGAAATTAGAGACTAATTATTGAAGCCTATGGTTTGGGGATTCCAAATATTTAATCAATTTCAAAAACCCACAGTTGAATTCTTGGAAGAGGTTTTGGGATGCTTAGGGTTTTTGCTTTGTAGAGAATGAAGATTTGGGCATAAAGTGCTTTTGTTATGCTATTGATTGTATGTTTATAGACGGATTGGGGGTAGGGTAATTTCCCAAAATACCCCCCTTTTAACCCTGAATGTAACAGGAAAAATAAAATTGGGAGTCCAATTTAATGGGCCACCGCGACGCGCCACTATTATGGTGGCTCACTATAAATTGACGAATGAGAATTTGGACCACTTCGCAATGTGCCACCATCGCGGAGTCCCATTGGAAATTGACCATCGTCATTTAAACCCTCTCCGTGATGCGCTAAGGATAGGAATGACGGTGTTTTATCACTAGGCCTTAAATTAACCATAACTCCTTCACCGAGTGTTTGTTTTGAACGTATCTTATGTCGACGGAAAACTTATTCAATCATCTACGATATGAAAAGTTGAAATCTAAGGGATTTCACCGGGAAAGAGTATAAATAATTCTAGAAGCCAATGCTTGATATTTTAGGGTTAAAATTTATCTAAGAAAAAACTTTTGGGCATTACAATATAGAAACATACCTCGAAGGCAAACAACAAATTCTTGAATCATATATAAAACATTTTTCCTCACACCATGATCTCAAAATATCACCGTGCTATAAAAATCATAGTCTATATGTCATTAGGAGTCAAACAAGACCCATATTTCCATATAACAACTAGGGTAAATTTTTGGTACAGAACAAAATGGTGGGGCTAGTAAATGAAATCCAAAATTGAACCCGTCATGAGGAACCTCAAAAGACAAGGAAGTTATGCTCAAAATTTGAGCACAAACGGAGAACAATTCGAGTCTCAAATCAATACTTAACGTTTATGAATTCCAAGCCCTAATTACTGAGAATTTACCATCAAATCAAAGAAATCTTACCACGAATTTAAATGGAAATCACA
Organism: Capsicum baccatum var. pendulum; assembly: GCA_030864225.1. Classification (NCBI taxonomy): domain Eukaryota; kingdom Viridiplantae; phylum Streptophyta; class Magnoliopsida; order Solanales; family Solanaceae; genus Capsicum; species Capsicum baccatum. The sequence goes on along the minus strand of CM061557.1, from coordinate 167,419,465 downwards.
AAGAAATTGTTATCCAAGCTCCCAAATCACCCACAAGTTTCAATATCAAGCTTTCTCAATTTCTACAGTTTTGCTCTCTTTGAATGAAAGAGAAAATTGGTAAAACTATCTGCAAAGGGGGTATTTTTACCCATCCCAGTTGTTCAGGTGTCATAATCTCGACTAGGTTATTGCTATCGCGACATTCTCTTTTGCGACCCCGATATCACGATCGTTATCTGGCAAAGGGAAAATTGTATCTCACTATTGCAATTTATGGCTATTGTGAACGGGATTTTGCTAAGGGTAAATCGCATCTTGCGATTTTGATTTATGGCTATTGTGAAAGAGGATGCACCAGTGACCTAGTGCACCAAATATTTCTAAGTCTAGAATGGACTACGACTAGGTACTCTGGATTGTTTGGAAACCCATGCATGCAAAATAATAATCTACGATACCATATTCAACGTTTTGAATTCAATGGTACCATTGAAACTTTCATTCAAGATCTTTTCGACTGAATGTTTTGCCCACAGATAGAGTTGAATTTTTTACATAATCCGCCCAATAACGAAAATGAGATTGGAAATCTTAAGACCCACTAGCCTAAAATCAACGTTCAGAGATCATAGCGTTGTTGAAATTCTTATTCGAGGTCACATACTACGAGTTTTTTGTACGATACCAAATCCTAAACAACGAAAGCACCAAAATAGAAAAATGAGCCTAAAATCCAAATAAACTTTCCAATCACCAAACTAACAGATCTGACAATTCATAAATGACCTATTGCCTCTGTGGAAAGGCTCAAAAAATAGAAAATGCATGTAAATCGAGGAAATAACCTAGAGTTTATTACAATATCCACTACTAAAAGGACTTTCGTCTGCGAAAGTCAATGGATAGAAACATCTTCAAAACATAAAAGGGCGAGGTATTGGCGATTGTATTCTCTAAACATGAATTAACAAATAACCTTCAAGAAGAGGGAACACTTAACCACCAATTGACCCCCGTCTGAATTGAGAAAGGCTGTTGCATGCAAATCTGAACCGTGACACACTAATTCCATACTAATATTCATAAAATTAATGAAAGAATCATTCCAGTAAAAGACAAACCAGGGCATGAGTAATACAACTAACTCCAAATCTAAATATCACCATATTCCATCTTGCAAAACCTATTATCCACTCCAAAGCCGAGAAGACAGTCACCTATATATCATACACGCAATTTCATTAAAAAAAACTAAATGAACTAAAGTTGATCCAATAAAAGTCCATATAGTAAATATAAGAGTAATCCCATAAATGCTACCTGGGCACACAAATGGAGAAAACAAAGGTATGCAATATAAGTCAATGCTACAATTGTCTAGATGGTAATCAAAAAAGAAATCCAAGAGTCCGTAGCACAACTACTCATTACCAAACGATCTATTCTAGGATGTCCCATCAATCGAGAATAAAACCAAGCTGAATCCAACTCAATCATACTACTCCCACTTAGTATATCATCCAGAAAAATTAATGAAAACTAAAAACTCGGCGTCTAGATGAACAAATCCAATACTATGTCCATGGGTCATCACTTAAAAACATATCAACCATAATCCTCTCGAACCCAAGAGGACCAAATAGGTAGCCATAAAGTAGGCTCAGCCAGACTATCGAAGAAACCCTAATTGAGACAAATCTTAAATGAAGGTTGCACTCAGGCTCTATAACTCTAAACTAAAATCTCAAAACCAAGCTGAATTGCTTGGTCTCAACTACCTAAAAATACCTGAAGATGGGTAATGATTCATACTCCAAATCTATCAAAACTCCCAAATTGCATTTCAAGGGTGTCAAATCTAAAATTGAGCCAACACGCCTAAACTAAGGCTAAATCTCAAATCGATCTTACTATCTAAATCCAACATATCCTTACAAAGAAATACCGACCCAAAATAAAATCATAGATAAAGAACAAAATCACAATAGAATATCAATCACCAACCTTAAAAATAATAAGTCAACTCCATATCAAGAAAGAATACCCCTAGGTGTGACCATCAAGGAGAAACACTGCACCAAGTCTCATTCAGTCAAAAAATTTCTTAAATGAGTATTTCCTAAATCTACCTAAGAAAGAAAATAATAACTCAACTAAACCACCAATCACCTTATTAAGGAAGAAGGTACCAAACTCAACACCAAAGTCATGGTCAAGAACACCACTAAAAAATGAAGAAAGAAACTAGAGATAAAGAATTTCCAATATTTTAACATAAGAAGTGCATAGGAAATATCCCCTGTCTTCAACTCTCTAACTCCACTAAAATAAAAACCACATCATCATAACGTAGGATGTCCAACTCTACACCAACACAAAGAGCAAATAAGGAAGATGGATCCAAGAATTCTTGACATCACCATCAAACCAATACTAAGAAACAAAATGGAACCCAAACTAGTCAACCTTAGAAATAGGCTATGCAACCCAATTGCCTACTCTAAAACCACAGTAAAACCACTGAAGTCCAACTCACCTTCAAAACCACAATCCACTCGATAGTTAATCTAGAATAGCCAACCAAAAAGTAGAAATAACAAATCTTACCTCGTTATGAGTGTGAGATCCCTCAAACAATCTATCTATCCAAACCAACAATTACAAACCATAAAAAAATAAATTCTAACTACGTAATAGTCTATTCATCTACCAAGTGAGGATCAATTACATCAAATAATGGCAATAATAATAATAACAATATAAATAACAATATAAGGAATAGGTGGTACCAAAATAAAAATCAATAGCAAGTGCAAATCTAGTGCCATAATAAGGCCAATATGACAAGGTAAATAGGACCCAAAACCAAATGCTACACCCACAGGGGAAATTATGAATATAGATCTACCCTAAACACTACTGATGTTTCCCAAAACTATACCTACATTCAAAGTATAATGTAGTCGATTATAAATATAGTAACCCAATAATGTTGGGGTCAATCCCACAAGAAAGACGTGAATATTTACTAGACTTGATGTACTTTACGAGATGTGCAAGATAGTAAATGGGGGATTTTATTATCAGTAGCGAATGGTAACCAACTCTTAAGTATTGTTTAGTAGAAATCAATTTAAGATGAATGCTAGGAATGTGTTCCACCTGGCTTCTCAACTACGTAAATTTCTCGTGTTCAACCCAAAAATTCTATTGTTCTGCATGTAAAGCCTACAGGTTAGGTATTATCCAGATGATAAATTTTACTTGTTGACTTTTTTATTGTCTCAGAGTGTTGCCATTTTTATCATACAACTTTTTTAAATCTCGCTACCCAATCACAAGTTTCTTTGTTATCAAATGGATATGAATACAGGCTATCTCAAGTGTCTACAGCTACTTGAGGCTAATTAATACAAAAGAGAACTAAGATACATTCAGAAACCCTAAAATAATTAAATCTCCCACTTTCATTAGGTAGCTAATCTGCCAAGGTTCCCACAATCCTAGCTGCGGAGATTAGCCACTCATGTTTTTGCAACGAATCATGATTATCAATGAAGAATAAATAAAATCAATTTCACAAGAAGAAGATGAATAAAATCCAAAGTCTTTAATTGAATAAAACCATACAATCTCAAGAAATAATGTAATAATAAATAATTGCATGCAAATTAATATCACAACGCGTAACCTAATAAAAGATAAAAACTAGGGCATTTATAGTATCTCAAAATAATATAAAAATCCTACTAAAAATGATAAAGGTAAAGTTAAGTCGGTAGTCAGTGCAACTCAGTCGTCACTCATATCCTCAAGTTATAAGTCATACCCTGCATTGTCATAACCATTCCTGTGTCTAATTCTTCGATGGCTTCAATTAAATGTTCATCTCATGACTTTGGCTTACGAGTCATAACTACGTGTACGACTCGTATCCTTGATTTATATCCACCTAGGACTTTAGTCATTTTTGGTCTTGATCACTAGTTTGTATACGACTTTTCTATACGAGTTGTATTTAGACTTTTGACTCGTATCCTTCTGATACTTCAATTCTTAAATAGTGGCTTGGATTCTATTATACTCACAGTTTAAATATACGACTCATACCCTAGATTACGACTGGAATACTTGAGTTATATCTTCCTTATACTCTATTTCTTGATTTGACTTTTGGTTTTATTCCTCATACGATTTAGTATACGACTCATATCAAATTGTTACAACTCGAGGGCAGACTCATATACTGTGTAGAACTGGTCTTTTTAGGTCTTTTTTCTTTTATTTTTATTTAAATACTATTATAAACCTATTTTACCTACAATTCACACCAAAAACCGTCATATCTAACAAAATACCCTATGTTCATATATGAATTTACAATTTTAAGCATCGAAAGTGTCGTGTTTTCATGCCACATCAACACCATCAACTTTGATTTTTCATGTCCTCAGGCAAACAAAACTAAATACTATTTTATATCCCCAAGGCGGTGCTTAAAACTGAAAGATCTCAAACAACCCATGGAAGTTATTTTGACTTAAATTTCAATTTTGTTGTTCCCCTCTTAATTTTAAATTTTTCATCTCAAAACTTGCATATAACAATTCAGAACATGTAAAAAAACGAAGGATCCTATGATGGCATTACATTAGCAATAGACACTCGGGCATAGATATATTTTACATTAATTAAATAATCTAGTAACTTAGCAGCATAACCCATATGCACTCACAGTCAAAGAAATTCCATTCACTCTTTAACTATATGGACTCATTTATTTCCAATATATGACGAACACAACTTTCTCTCTCATAAAGAAGTATCACCGATATGCATGAAATACTAGAGGTTTGCCCTTATGCTCTTTTCGTAAGTTGTCTAACAGTCGTGGTAAGATCACTATAGGTCTTTACTTGTATTGTAATGTAGGTTAGGGGTTGGTAGGATATTTTTTGGGATTCTTTTTGTGACTAAGCCTCTTGGACACTATGATTTTCTTGGTTTCCACAAATTTTCAACTTTCTCATTTATTTCCTCCCTTGTATCTTCTTTTTCTTTTAAGCATATGCCAACTTAGGTCAGCCTTGGTTTTTTCAGTGCTTATTTTTCTCATTCTTTTTCTTTTTCTCTACTTTGCACTTTCCTTAGCTTGCTCTTTATTAGACCTGCCCATGATTCAACTATTTTTGTTGTATACCCGTTCTTCATACATATTTTGTTCTTATGTATCCGTATAATATTCACCTTCAACTTAGGCTATTTTCTTTAATTGAGGTGCACAACATCCATAGGATAACTAGGTTTGCTTTAATCTAAACAAGAAGGAGATAGGTGTAATAAGAAAAATATGAATATTAAAGCTCAAATGATTGGATTAAACAAATTTGCTCATTTGGTATAGTCATTATAGGCTTAAGTGGACTCATACAAAAAGGGACTATGATCACATCCTACCTAAACCTCGGTAAAAACAACTGGGTAGGTTCTATATTTCAACACAACCAGGAACTTAGTAATCCTTATACACACTTGCGTAGAACTACATTACTAAGTGCTAGTTATCCAACTCTACACTTGTTTGGTCCCTACTTATACTATCCCTAATCCTAATACCATTATCAGATACTCAACAGTCTCAACCTTATATATAACTCACGCAATTTCTCAAACAAAAATACTTTTCACAAGATTAGTTTAAAACATCACAATAGTCAACACAGTTTAATCAACAATAAAAAAAATTAAAATCAGAATAAAAATCTTTAAGTACAACCCAAATTTTCATAATTTATAATAATCATAGTTAAAATGAAAAACATCTACTGCCGTAGGTGCACTGATCTACTCCCTATCTTAGCTTCCCGCATCAAACCTGTAAGTCATAACAGACTTTCAATTTTTGCTACATCTAAAAGTTTTTGAAATTGCTCCTATATTTTTGGTACACCACTTCCAACTTAAGAAGATTGCACTTTCCTCACTATAAAAAACATTAAAAGGGTAGGGATAAAATCATACCTAGGTGCATAAGGTACTGAAGCATCAACATCAATATGTGGGCCTCAGGTCGGGTCCCACTTTTCTCGACAACTGCCCCTACTGGGACTGGATCCTAATAGGTGGAGGCATAACATATACCTCCTTAGTATCAGCAACTAGATCACTCTATCCGCCAGACCCGCTAGCCATCTCGTGATGTTGACCATACTGACTGCCACGACGTCTGGCATTCTTAGCATATCTTGCCTCTTTCCTCTTTTCATTGTCGTTTTTCTTCTTTCTCTTATTTTCTATTCTTTCTTACTCAGTTTTATCAGCCTTCTCATCCACCAGGACATCCCAAATATTTGACACCTCAACAGTGGGAATCACAGTCTCTATGACTAGCTCAGCAACCACTGTCCTCTTAAATAATTTGACAAGTATTTTCTTTATCTCAGTAACCTCGACTTAGACATCAACAACATTGGGCGCTTATTCACTACCTAGATATTGAGTGATCCTCAAATTAAATACATCAAGGTTCTCTTGTACAGGTATTTCCTGTACCTTCAGTTGTCATTTATCCAACTTTTATTTTTCTTTTCATGTTGTTAACTTTCGTAGTAAGTGTAGAAACTGAGTCACTATCTCTTTCCATGCAGCCTGAGAAATCATCATCACATCAGGAGGCATACCTCATGGACTAGGTAGTGGGGAACTTGAAGTCCCTATTGTATCTTTGGGTGCTATCTCTTTCCATGCACCTACCTCAGCGACCTCAGTAGTAGCAGCAATAGCAGTCTGATCCTTTTGCAGAAAGGCTCCCGCTATAGCATCTGTTGCCTACCTCATAGTCCTAGCCAGTAGTTTGGTTGCATCACAAATTAGGCCAATATCTAAAGCCCTATAGGACTCTCTCATGACATAAACACCCGAAATCTCCAATACCTCACAGCTAAACATATCTACATGATCATGGAGGGGTATGCTAGCAATGCCTTCTTCTTTGCAACATCCCCATATCTCAATTCTTGGGATAAGAGCTCACCAATATTAAAATCATATCCAAGGATAAACCTTACTATCATTGCAGCCTGGAACGAGCTAAGCACATTATCCCCTATAGTTAGACATAGCCTATAGTAGGCTATAGTGTACCAAGCCTTACCCTCAAAGTTTAGGGTGCTCTTATTTATTTGTTGAGACTCTCCTATACCATCTATAACCCAAGTGACATGCTCTCTATGTGCAGCTATTCTCTCAGCTATCCACGGAAACATCACAATCTTATACTCAATACCTAAAGTCTGATTGGTGATCTTCTATATTTCAGCCATTTTGTACTCTATTTCTACTATGTTGGCTAGGCCTGATATGTCGGGCCATACAAAAATCATCCAATCATTTAGAGTGATATATTTACCCAAACTCCATGAATTGTTATGGAAGTAACAAGGTCACTTCCATTCCATAGCATGCCCTGTATATACTATCGCATCAACCTGCCCTTATAGGTAACATAGAAATCATAGACTAACATCTTATTTTACTGTCCCAGAGCTCTTATCAACTAATCGAACCCATACTATCTGAAATATTCTGCAAATTTAGGCAATTTGGCCATTCTCGTAGTAGTCATCCCTTCCTCCTTATATAAGACACTTTTAATCTTTCCACTCGGTAGCTGAGACAACCCCATGTTAAATGTTGCCTCTATGTTGGGTTAACCCTATTTTTTTTTTCAATTGGCACCGTAGCAGGGGATTTTGCATGTAAGGCCCCAAAAATCTATCCCGAGATATCACCTGGTGCTTAGAACTATAAGTGATCCCAAGCTAACCCTTCTACTGGCATAACTCATAAGCAACTGAATAATATATCTAAAATGACTGAGTTTACTACATGAAAACATAATAATGATGGAATCTAGGAAAATACAATATTAATACAACTTTTACATTTAGATAAAGTCTAAAAATGTGTACTAAGATTACATAGCTGACTTTAACTAACATTTGTGAAGCCTCTATTATACTGACTATAGATAGCTGGGACACAACTCCAGTTACCACTAATCAATACACATGATTAAGGAAGTAAGGTACATAAATAGCATCTAACTAAAATCCCCAAAGTAGGAGGAGTCATCATCTATTAGATGGAATCTGATTCTAACTGTATATGCTACAACTTGTACCTATATTATGAGATAATGTAGCACATAAACATATATGTGGATCATTACTTTGAGGATGTACTGAGTATATGGGGGTGAAATGCATAAGTAAAACATCATCTCATCATCATCATTTATAAAACAATGCATGCTTAATGTAAATGACTCACATAAGATAGAATATATGAAAGCTGAAAATCATAAATCATGAAAGATAAAACATACTGCATTAATCTTATGAGTCATGACACTTAGTTCTAAAATTTGTGCTTGTATTCTCTCTTTAAATCATACTTTCTAAGTGTATAAAGGACTCACTCTTAAATCTGAGATCTAAAAGCTAAAAACTGTAGTGAAAGTCTTCTTGTAAAACATAGTCTGAATAAATTCGTGATCCTTTACACCTAGTTTTTGAAAAGCTTTTTTGTTGTTCTTTTCTATTACAGAAAATACTTTATCTTAAAATCATTATTGGTAAGCTTTTAAACTTTAAGGGAAAAAATGTTGTGCATAGGAAGTTCTCTTAACTGACATAAACCATGCGAGCTACATGGAGTCCAACGTCTTGCCCTCCTAAGGAAGGAACCTCACATTGGAGAGAGGTGTCATACTCTTTCCAGGAAGTATAACCTCAGCTTAAGTGATCACAACTCTGCCCACTATAGGCATTTAACTTCAATCCTATGGTGGAACATAGTTCTAGGGCATGAGACCTTGGAATCACACCTATCTCGGTGCTAAATACTACTCCCATTAATTTTCTATACTCATCTCTATGGAAATCCACTTTAAAACTCGTATAAGAGTTTATTATGAAACTAGTTATGCATTTATCTTAATCAATCTATAAATAAAGCTATTTTTCTTTCTGTAATCTGTAGTAAATCAATAAAGTAGATTCTAAAACTAATTTGAGGATTAAAAGATCAAAACTTTATAGAAATTGTGAAATAATCAGCTCATAGGATTCTTAAAGCATTATCATTCCCAAAATCTCAATATATAAACTTAGGGCTTAACAACCCATATATCAAGCTCAAGTAAAAGCATCATAATAATCATTCTTGATAATGAAAATAATGAAAATTCATCACAAAATTTGGAAATTACTGAAATAAGCATGCAAATATGAAAATAGACATGCAATTCAACTTATAATTCTCTTGAAATCTCATAATCTTGTAAATGACATCATTGTGTAAGAACTCTAACTTAAAATTCAAGAAAAATCATATAAAATCAAAAAACTTTGTAATTTAAAACAAGGTTTGGGCACAAGGATGAAAGGAGTATTCTTGTTCATAAACCCACATACTTTGAACAAAGAACTAGATGAACAAGTTTAATTTTGAGATTCTATTTATGCCGTTGAATGATAATTCTTGGAATTGTTGAATTGAGAACGTTGAATCTTGAATTGATTTGGTAAAAGAATGGTGAAATCTTGGGGATTCTTGAAGTAGAATATAGAAGCTTAGGGTTTTGCTTGAGGGAAACATTGATGAGTATAAGCATAAAATGCTTATAATAGGCTTAAATCTTGTGTTTAGATGGAATTAGGAGCTTGGGAAAAGGCCAAAATACCCTCTTTAATCTTCTAGACGAAGATGGAAAAATAAACTTGGGTCCTGATTTAATGGGCCACTACAATGAGCCACTATCACGATGGCTCACTACAATTTGATGAATGGAACATTGGGGGACTCCACGATACGGAGCTATCACGTTGTCCCACTAGATTTTGACAAATGGGATCTGGAAATTCAATGCAACACACCACCATCATGGTGCCTTGTAGAAAAACCATTTTGGTTTTCGGTGCAACACACCACTATAGCATTGGACTACAGGACATTGACAAATAGGAAAATTCACCTCTCCGTGATATGTAAATATCGTGGTGATCCACTAGAAAATGAAAATTATGAATTTATCCACCTCTATGATGCAGTGACTTCTCGAGTGGCACACTGTCAACTTAAAAATGTCACAACTCCTTCACCGAGTGTCGAAATTGGGCAAATTTGGTATCTATGGAAAGTTTATTCAATTTTCCATACAATGGAAATTCTAAATCTAAAGAATTTCACAATGAATAAATATTATTCATTTTGGAAGCTATCTCTTAACATTCTAGAAATGAATTGAAGCTAGGAAAATACAGGGTATTACAGTGCGAGTGGGGGGTCCTGTCTGGCTAGAAGGGTGGCCTCTAACTCTAGACCTCGAACATCATGTGAACTCTCCTCAAATGAACTGGATTTAGCATCCTCATCATCATCCTTAGGTTGTGGTGTGTGCGTTGGAGAGACAATTGTGTTAGTTCATCTCGGACCCCTAATTGCTTTCTCCCCTTTAGCATTAGTTGTTGCTTTTCCTTTTTGTTCATCTTTCTTGGATGTGATCTCGATATATTCTCCTCCGCTACTTTTAGTCCAGATTACGGATATGTTGGTTTCTTCACTTTCCACTAGCTTTTGTTTATTTCCTTTCTTTGCCACAGTTTTGGTTGAAGACTCAATCTTTGGAGGCATTTTTCTAGAAAATATACAAAATTTAGTAACGAGTGGTGGGTACCATTCGTATCCACTGGGTATGACTCGTACAGAATAGTCATAAACTAGACAGTTCATGATCATTATTTACAGGACAGCTTATGACTCATGACCAATAGTCGTAAGCTACTTAGAAACTTTTATTTAACTTATTTTTTCCCCGGAGAGTACGATATATATGAACGAGTCGTAAGGTATCGATATGACTCATAAGGTTGAGTTATATCTATTCCAAAAGTTTGAATTTATTAGATTTACAACTTCTTAGTGGGTACAAGTCTCATTATGACTCACATACCGGTGGGTACGAGTCGTAAGGAGTCCTGTATCCACTGCAACATAGAAGTCCAACTTTTAAAGTTTGACTCTAATGAAATTCCTAATCTTCCAACTACTTTATTCAGTTATATCCAACATTTTCAACACGTAAACACCCAAAAACCCATTTATAAACCCTAGTTCATCCTCATTTAAAAGTTTCCACATAAATATCTAAATATAGTGTACCAACAATCCACGAGATGAAGAAATTTCACTTAAACCAAGTTAGCAATACCTCATGCTACATATTTTAACTTACAATTTAGCAAAAATAAGGTCAAACACATACTTGGTATGTGTAGAGTAGCAAATTTTGATTTTGGGATCTTGAGAGCCTTTAATTCAAATTAAAATCCCTTCACTTGACTGATTTGAGGTTTTTGGTATGTGGATTTAGTAAAAAACAAGTCGATTCTTAGGTTTTGAGTTCAAAATTTTGAAGAAAACTATGTGGGTATGTGTTAGAAGTCTTGGGTACTCGATCAAGTTAAATTTTCCCTTTTAAATCATAGGTCTGGGTTGGATCAAACCTGAGATTTGACCTTGTATGCTAGGGTATGAGTGGTGTATACGACTTGTACCCAGGCTTACAGGTCATTTCGTTCACTTGTATTGCCTGGAAGCTTACCCAGCTTCTAGAATTGATAATAGTCCAGTGCATTGAATAAATAGGTTACCCTATGATTGAAATAAGTACAAAAACATGGGTTTGCTCCCATGCAACACTTGATTTAACATTATGGAATGGTATGGATAGGTTGGCTACTCATGTTTCACCAACTATCCTCATGGGTTGCATCCCATGCATTATTTGATTTAACGTCGCGACATGACATAATTTCCTTGATTACTTAGACTTTATCAAGGTCAATATCAACTACCTCCTAAACTACTTCTGCATTTCCCTTATAGTTTTTTACTTTGTCCGTTTACCTTGAATGGATTTGTGCCATCTTTCATTATTTTTGATGCACTATAGTTATACACTCTTGTCACAGTTAATGGACCATGCCACATAGATTTTAGATTTCCAGGAAACAAATAAGGTCTAGAATTGTACAGTAGCACTTGGTCACCTTTCGCAAATACCCTTTTCTCAATCTTCTAGTCATGATACAACTTCATCTTTTCCTTGTAAAGTGCTGAAATTTCGTATGCCAGGAGCCATAATTTTTCCAACTCATTTATGCAATTCAATATAGATTTGGCTGCATCTTTCCACTCTAAATTCAGCTTTGTCAATGCTCATAGTGCCTTATGCTCAATTGGTAAATGGAAAGATTTGCCATACACAAGCTGATAGGATGAAGCACCTATGAGTGTTTTGTAAGTTGTACAATAAGCCCATAAAGCATCATATAACTTACTTTCCCAATCAGTCCGATTGGCATTCACAGGCTTCGCTAGTATTAACTTTATTTCTCTGTCGGATACTTTAACCTCTCCACTAGTCTGTGGATTATAAGGTGTTTTAACCTTGTGATTTGCACCATATTTTGCAAGAAGACTCTTAAATATATGATTGCAAAAATATGACCCTCCATCACTAATAATAGCACGAGGCATACCAAATTGAGAAAAGATATTCTTTCTCAAAAATGATGTGACACTCTTTGCTTCATTGTTAGGAAGTGAAATTGCTTCCACCCACTTTGACACCTAGTCAACAACTACTTGTATGTACTTGATGCAATACAAACTCACAAAAGGTCCCATGAAAGCTATGCCCCATACATCAAACACTTCCAATTCTAAGATAGGGGTCATAATTAGTTCATGCCTTTCAGTAATCGTACCTTGTCATTGGCATTGATCACTAAAAGTCGCATAGTCATGATCATCTTTATATATGGTAGGCCAATTGTATCTTTACTGCAAGATTTTATGAGTAGTGTGGGCCCCTCTATGATAACCCCTAACTAGTGATGAATGACACGCCTCAAGTATGCTCATCATCTCCACCTTAGGTATGCATCAATAAATGATTCAACATGTACAGATCTTAAATAGATAAGGTTCATCCTAGAAAAATTTTCTTACCTAATGTATGAACTTCTTTCTTTGCTGATATAAAAGATCCTATGGGACTAGATTATTTGCTAAGTAATTTGCAAAGTCTGCAAACCATGGAATCAAATCTTGGGAAGCTTCCACTAGATGTTCATCTGGAAAGGTGTCATCGATCTCAAAATCCTTTGAATCTTCTACATAGCTTCCTCCTTTAGTTTAGATAAGTGATCTGCAACTTGATTCTTTGTGCATTTTTTGTCCTTTACCTCAAAATCAAATTTTTATAAAATAAATACCCACTGAATAAGCCTCGGTTTTGTATCATTTTTAGCCGTTAAGTACCTCATTGCTTCATGATCGGTGTGCACAATCACCTCTGTCCCAATTAAGTGATATATAAACTTTTCAAAAGCAAAAAACATGGCCAATTACTTTTTCTCCATTACGATATAGTTCTTTTAAGCAGGGTTTAGTGCCTTACTAGAAAAGTAGATGGGATGAAGGATTTTCTTTTTCCTTTGGCCTAGTATAGCCCTTAAGGCCAATCTTTTGGTATCACACATAATTTTGAAAGATGAAGACCAATCCAGAGACATAATAATTAGAGCAGATACCAATCTCTCTTTTAATTTTTCAAAAGCCCTATTACATGCCTTATCAAAATCAAACTTTACCTTTTTCTTGAGAAGCTTGCAAAGTAGACTAGCAATCTTTGAAAAGTCCTTAATAAATCATCTATAAAAACCTGCATGTCCTAGAAAATTCTGAATTCCCTTTACAGAAATTGGATTAGGTAATCTTTCAATCACCTCCACTTTTGCTCAATCAACCTATATGAATCTCTTTTAAATTTTGTGCTCAAGCATAATTCCTTCTATACCCACAAAATGGCACTTTTCCCAATTAAGCACCCAGTTGCATTCTTCCCACCTATGTAGAGCTTTTGCCAAGTTCTTTAGACATTCATCAAAAGATTCCCACACAATCAAAAAATCATCCATAAAATATTCAATGGTGTCTTCCACTATATCGGAAAAAATGGACATCATACATCTCTGAAATATGGCTAGGGCATTCCATACCCATAATAGCATTCGTTTGAATGCAAAGGTCCCTTAAGGACATGTAAAGATGGTATTCTCTAGGTCTTCCAGTGTAATAGTGATTTAATTGTAACTAAAGTACCCATTAAGAAAATAATACCATTCTCTGCCTGCAAATCGACCCAACATCTGATCCCTAAACGACATCAAAAAGTTGTCCTTCTATGTATAAGTATTCAACTTTCTATAATCCATGCATACTCTCAATCTAGTTATTGGTGCCAAGGGAACTAGCTCTTTCTTCATATTAGGCAAGACAGTTATTCCACTCTTGTTTGGAACACATTAAACCTAGCTAACCCACTTGCTATCTATAATGTGAAATACCACACCAGTATCTAACTACTTTATGATTTCTTCCTTAACCACCTCTACATAGGAGGGTTAAGTCGACGCTGGTATTCAATAGATAGAACACAAAATGGTTCATGCAGAATTTTGTGAGTGCTCAAACCAAGTGGAATACCAACAATATCTATAATGGACCATCCAATTGTCCTATTGAAATTCTGCAATAATAAAAATAATGCTTCAACTTTTGATTGTCTCATATCAACTATAATAATAGTTGGTAATTTTTTGTTGTCCCCAAAAATGCATATTTCAAGTGAGATAGGAGGTTTTTCAACTGTAACACTTGTGGTTCTTCTATAAATGGATGAGCAGGTGAGTAGTTCTATTTTTCAAATCTAAATCAAGCTTCTTTGGTCCATAGTTTTAACCACTTCCTTGTAGTGAAACTACCTTCTCCTCATACTCCTCAATACATTCAGAATCAAAATTCATGATAACAGCTACAAGTGCCTCAACATATAATCTTTATTCAAAAGGGACAACTGCATTAGAACCATTATCCCATAATGTCAATGCATTAACACCATGGAATAAATCGGCCTCTTCATTATCCACATCAATCACAGACACAACTCTTATTTCATCAGGCTACTTCATAGATTTGCATACATTAAGAGTCATTTATTCATCATTGAGTCTCAGCATCAGATATTATTTATCTAGATCAATCAATGTACTACCTGTAGCCAAAAATGATCTTCCACAGGTAATAGGGACTTGAAAGTCCACCTCACAATGTAATATGACCAAATTAGTAGGAAATATAAAATAGGACACTTTTACCAAAACATCATAAAGGATACCAACAGGCTTTTTTATTGTTCTGTCAACCATATTTCTTATCATAGTTGTTGGTTTAGGAGCTCGCAACCCTAACTACTTGAATACAGCCAAGGGGATGAGATTAATGCTAGCCCCCAAATCACACGATGCTTAAATAAAGTTTAAATACCCGATTATTGTGAAAGACACGGTTCTTCTTTTTCCCTACTAGAAATAGTATCCACAACACCGTAATGATGAATATTATCTACTGCTTATAGCTAACTGACCTTTTTTTGGTCATAAAATCCTTCATGAATTTTGGATAACCTGGAATCTATTCAAATTCCTCTACAAGCGGTATGTTGACAGTTAATTCTTTTAGCATAGATAAAAAGTTCTGATACTTACCTCTTTCTTATTACTTTTTAAGTCTTTGTTGATAGGGAGGACGTAGTCTTGGAATGGGTTTCAGCTCAGGTTCTGGAATCTTTTATTTTTCTTTATGCTACTTGTTGCTCCTCCCTACATCAACGGACTCCTCCTTACTTTTCTGCTTATCAGCTATAGAAACAAGTGAATCTATAGTATCCTTACCAATTCGAGTGGTAATGGCATGGAATTTACTATCATTTTTGAGATGTACAAATATATTGCTTTGGAGAGTGCCAGTTTATCTTTTATTCACTACGGCTGACATCTAACGAAATTGCTGCATCAACTGCATGATTGTTGTAGTATGTGACTCAACATTTTGGTTCAATACTGATAGATCGTCTTAGATATCCTTTAAGATGTTTTCTTGACTGTCTTTTCTTTTGACCATCTTTGCCAGGAGTGTCTCTATTCTAGACTCTATATCTCGACTTCCTAGTAGAATATACTTAACAATCTTCTCCTTATAGTCATCCTTACGCTACCAATCACCATCTCGATCTCTATATCTGTCATTATAATAGATTTTAGCTTGAGATTAGAAATCCTCCAACCTACTGACAAGGAAATTCGCTTCTTACTCAGATTCAATTTCAAATGGTTTGGATGTTGTCCCCTGTGTAGAAACTACTTTCACTTTCTCAGCACTCATTAAAGCAAACTATTTTATTAGCAACCCGATATATATACGAAGCTATGTAACCTCCTGAGCTACCATGTCATTTGGTACTCTATGCGCATTTGATGCACCACCACTATATTTTGAATCTTGAGTATGCCATCTTCTGTTGGTAAATGTAATATCATCAAGCATTTCATGTGCAGCTTCCCAACAAAGATGCATGACTGCTTCTCCTTAAATTGTATCTATCATAGCTCTTAATATTTTATTAAATAATATATAGAAGCACTCAGTCAATTGAGATCTTCTCATTTTATGATTTGGTACCATGCTCAGCTTCTTCTTGAACCAAAACCATGCCTCATACATGGAATCTGCAGATAGTTGTCTGAAATTGAAAATTTCATCCTTCAATTGTAACATCCATACATGAGGGAAAAATATTTTTAGAAATTGCTTCTTGAACTCATGCCAAGTAGTGATAAATCCTCTAAGAATATTTCCTAGCTATAAATATGCTTCTTCCATCAAAGAAAATGGGAATAACCTCAATCCTAATTCTTCCTAATTAACCACTGGAATATTATAGTTTGTGCAGATCCCAACAAAATTTGTAAGATATATGTTTGCATCATTCTTAGCTGCACCAATAAATACACCATTAATATTAAACAATTGGATTATAGTACTTACAATATCAAACTTTACATTTGGGGCTAATGTTGGAGAAATAATGGCTCTCGATTCTACAGGGTCAACATAACCTAGATTTTCATCATCTTCATCCTCATATGGGTTCAAGTGCTGATATGCCCAAACAAATGGAGCGTTGTCTCTCTGAACTCGATGATTAATAATCTTTCTAGACCTGACTAGCCCATTTGTTGAGCTACCCCTACCTCTGCAGCAGCACTAGCTTGTTCGGCTTTTATACATTCTTGCTTCAATAGTTGCTATGTCTATATGTCTGGAATATGTTGTGGACCAATTGGAACAAATGGGAGTGCCACATTTGGATCCACAGGTAAGGGATCTTGAAACCCGTTATGAGCCTATTCTTCCATCCTTCTTGGCATTTATAGGATTCTATCAAATTCTGGATCAAAACAGAGTAATGGACTGCCTCTACTCCTAATGCTTGGCATACACCGACGTATGCCCAAATAAAAACTAAAAAATTAAAAATGTGTGAACTTCACCAATTTAATTCACAGGTCAAACTGTATTCCCTAGCAACAATGCCAAAATTTGATGTCTCCCAAAACTACACCTCCACTATAAGTATAATGCGGTCGATTGCAAATATAGTAACCCAACATGGTTGTGGTAGATCCCATAGGGAAGGCATGAAAAGTTACTAGCCTTGATATACTTCATGAGTCGTATAGGAAAGTAAATAGAGGGGATTTTGCTAAAAGTAGAAAATGGTAACCAACTCTTGAGTATTGGTTAATTGAAATCAATATAAGATAAATACCTAGGAATGTGTTCCATCAGGCTTCTCAACTACATAAATTTCTCGTGTTAAACCAAATTATTCTATTATTTTGCATGCAAAGTCTATATGTTAGGTATTATCCAGATGATAAATTTCACCCGTTGATTTGGTTATAGTCTCAGAGTGTCGCCTTATTATGACCGTAGTCATACTTGTTTATCGTACAACTATCTTAATTCTCGCTACCCAATCAAAAGCTTCTTTCTTATCGAATGGATTTAAATACAGGCTATATCAAGTTTCTGCAACTCCTTGAGGCTAAATAATTCAAAGGAGAACTAAGATACATATGGAAACCCTAGAACAATTGAATCTCCCACTTCCCTTAAATAGCTAATCTCCAGGGTTATCAAAATCATAGCTGAGGAGATTAGCCACTCATGTTTGTGCAAGAAACCACGATTATCAATGAAGAATACATAAAATCAATTACACAAGAAGAAGATGAATAAACTGAAAGTATTTAATTAAATAAAACCTTAAAATCTTAAGAAATAATGTAGTAATAAGAAATTGCATGCAAATTAATTTCACAACACATAATCTAATAAAAGATAAACCCTAGGGTATTTATAGTATTTCAAAATAACATAAACATCCTAATAATAATAGGAAACGTAAAGTTAAGTTGGCAGTTTGTACGACCTAGTTGTCACTCGTATCCTCATCTTATAAGTCGTACCCTACCTTGTCGTAACCATTCCAGTCTCTAATCCGTCTTTGGCTTTAATTCTCTGTTCAGCTTAGGACTTCGGCTTACGAGTCATAACTACATATATGACTTGTGTCCTAGATCTATATCTACATGGACTTTTAGTCTTTTTAGGTCATCATCTCTGGTTTGTATACGACTCCTCTATACGAGTCGTACATAGAGTTCCAACTCGTATACTTCTAACACTTTAATTCTTAAATAGTGGCTTAGATTCGATTATGATCATGGTTTTAGAATATGACTCGCACCCTTGCTTACGATTGGGATACTTGAGTCATTTCATCCTCATACTGGGTATCTCGATTTAGCTTTTGGTTCTATTTCTCAAATGATTCAGCATATGAGTCATATCGAATGGTTACGACTCGAGGGTAGGCTCGTATACTATATAGAACTGGTCTTTCTCAAGTTTTTTTCTCCCTTTTTCATTCAAATGATAATATAAACCTGTTTTACATGTGATTCACACGAAAGTGCATCATATCTAACAAAATACCCTAGGTTAATGCATAAATTCACGATTTAAAGAATAGAAAGTATCGTGTTTCCACACCACACCAAGTACTAAAAGAAATTATTTACAGGGTAGTCATATCATCATAAACTCCATATCAAGTTATACAACAACCAATGCAAACCTACTAGGCATAAAATCATCGATTCGTACAAGGACACAAATTAGCATAAATAATGGGCAAGGGAAGAAAATTCAAGCACACCTATTACGGTGAAATACAAGGTCACATGGCTGATCCTCCCAAAGAGGAACAAATCTTAATTCATCCAATCTAGGACTCACCAACTAAATCATAAACTGAGGAGCTAAGCATAATATATCTATATAAGGGTAGATAAAACTGATCTGAATAAGCTGAATAATCAATAATCCTTTTCGGGGACACTCTTTAAACTAGTGACTAACAATCTTAACAAAGCTCAGAAGCCCTATCCTTGTGAGAAACATAAGCTTCCCCCAACTGTCTAACCAACTAACACAGATAGCACTCTCTACTAAAATGGCCACCCCTCTCATAATCATAACACACCACGGGAAGTATAGGATAGCACGGAATATGTGCTAACTTTGTCTGATAGACCAGCTTGCGTCTGGGGTACTCTCTAGACCAATGTACCATCTTACAATAACAAAATCAAGCTCGAGAAATACTCCAAGATATGTCCCCTCCTAATATATAATGGCTAAAATGGGTTAAAAAACCTTAGAAAAAACTCTATAAGGTTTGATGTGAACCCTTCCCACTATGTTCCTCACTACCAGATGGAATACGAATAGCACTATACAAGGGAAACGACCTTTTACTACCACCTCTATATGAATCAATACATACTCTCTCTGTGGATCTCGCATGTTCTACAACCTGAGAGAAGGAAGACCAGTTGCTATCAAATACACTGTTGCCAAATGAAGTGGAAATACAAATCTTATAATAAATCCACACACCATATCATGATCCAAGGAATATTGCCTATGAATATACCTAGCTCAGTCAAGGAACACAATCTCGTACTCTAAAATTTTCAAGGAACAATTCTAAACACCAGTAAACCCAACTCTAGCCTAAGAATTGCACAATAATCCAAATTTCATCCCTAGATTGAGATTTACATAAAGAGGCATGGGATAATGAATCTCAAAAAGCTAAATCAGTCTCAAACTCAATAGAAGGAGTTGCTCCTAAATACTATAGCTGTCACTATAGCTCTTTAATATCCATCCACCACTGCCTGGTCTAACACTGCAATGAAACTCTAGAGACACGTGCTAAAGTCCCATCCACACCCGTTGAGAACCTCACACCATCCCTCTTGGACATGATAGAATCAACGAATATACTTGAGGCTCATAACAATATGAACATAGGATAAAGAGTTAAGAAATAAATTTCCTAATAATGCCCTATAGGCTTCCATAGATAAGTTATGAATATCTCGGTACTGATCCGAAGGACTCTAGTAGAAATTTAGGTCTTATACCAACGCATTCATAAACCTCAGCTCATATACTAATTTTTCACAACCCATTTTTGTAGGTCATGATGGCACCTACTATCCCAGCAGAAGGAAAACTAGTCCATAGTCTTGAACTCAAGTAATGGACTACTAAGAGAAGTAGAGGAAATAATGTGTAATACTTGTAGTAAAAGACTAAAGTACAAGAGTTTTTGCTATTAATAAGTTTAAAAATAAAATTCTTAATGGATAAACAGATACAACCATCTCTAAATATAACACAGAGAATAGTATAGTACATATGAGGGAGGAAAGTATTACACAAAATGCCAGGAGCTCGCCCTATGTCTTTTAATAATTGCTAATTTTTATGACACACATTAAAATAATAACCCATAATATGATCTGCAAGATGCAAAAGTGTAGTATGAGTACCAAATGCGTGGTACTTAGTAGTCAACTACCGATTGAGCTCCAAAGATAATGCAAATATGAATAATATTTGCTGCACCAAAATATCCAACAATTGTTTAACAACGCTAATGAGATAATATGGATAAACTATCCTATTCATACCCAAGAAACTATATAATAATGATAACGAGGTATTAAGTATGAACTATCCCATTCTATCCATACCCAGGAAGCTCAACACTTTATCATATAATAATGGCAAAAATTTGAATAAAGGGTGAAAGGAAGATATACAATAAATAATACATAAGGCTAAGAAATTAGTATATAATCTGAATAAATCATGGAAAGAAGGATATAAGGTAATACCATAGCTATATTTTGGTAGGCATACACATACTTATCCCACTAGCATCACAAAGTCTTCCAATTGTAGTAGGATTAGTACTAAAATAAATTGGGTCTCTAATACATACCTCTAAATATGAGATATTTATCCATAATAATATAACTATAAGATAGAAGAACCAAAATCATACCTCAAACCTCAATACTAATCCAATAGTCAATATGTTACAAACCAACCATAATAGCATTAACAATAAAGATACAAGGTAACCAACTAGTTCGTACAAATAATACCTAGCTGGGACTTTCATAAACCACCACAGTCATAGGCTTAGAAGGTTCAATCAACACTCAGTAAAATAATTGTCTGAGCCTATACCTATGCAACTCTCCAAAGGCTGATAAATACAAGCTCCATGCAATATACTGTAAGTAATACTCATACATATACGTTTGTAACCCTCACATAAGGTTGATTGATATACGAGCATACTGGTTACAATGCCCATGTAAGAATGAATGTCAACACATAATTAATAATACTATAAACGATCTAAATAACTTAATGTAACTCAATGTATAAGTTATCTCATCAATTTCGTCAGCAACCACCAAACTAAATCCTAAGATCATATCATCATCAATAACTGGAATGAAACTGGTGTATATATATATCAAGACTATAATACATCGACAATGCTTTCAATGCTATAAACTGGTAAATTCATAATTCTATTGTTCGCGATTGTTTTGAGACTAAATCATCACAAGAGTGTAAAAATTGTTAGAATTTCTTTCGATCGGAATATATTATAGTAGAAAAACTATGGATGGAAATTTAGCTAGATCAAATCTCTAAGAACATCACTAGTAGTGTTGAAGTCTTACAAGTTATTTATTAAGTTGGTACGATACCCATTCTGAAGAAATCCTCTTGGAAAGTGAAAAATTTGGAATAAATCCCTTTTTAAGACTCTAGAGTAATAATACCATAGTTTAGTTGGAAACCTACCACTTACTATCTAACTAATCATGATTGTACTGAACCTATGTATGCAATCACCAGTATTCAAACAAAATATTTTAAGCATCAATATGTCAATAAAAATGACCATTTTCTTTACAAGGAATAATTCCTGGAACAAAACCAATCAATATCTCAATCATTGACCTAGGCCCAATAATATGTTCAAAATAGCTACAGTATCGTAATCAAGGCCTTAAGAGCACATATATATCCAGCATAATCATTACTTCTTGATTCGGGAAAATACAATCACAATCCACTAAGTAATATACAAAGCATTTCTAAAGATTCGTTAGTATCATATATAACTAATATGCTAAAAACCTAGGGTAATAGGATTGTAAAAGTATAATAACTATCTCAACTTAAGGGTCAAATGCCATTCTATCCCATAATCTCCCAATTTAGGCTAAGTCATGGTGTGCTACCTATAATAACATCCTAACATTCCTATTTATCACATCACATATATAAAATACCACCTCAAGAGATGAGTAGACAAAATCCTCCCTCGAAGCCAATCTACAAATTCTTAAATCCTTCATAAAATGTCTATCATTACTCCATAATCTCAAAATGCCACTGCAATATCAAAATTATCATCTATGTTCCTTTAAGAGTCAAACGATACGATATTTCCATATAATAAGTCGAGTCAAGTTTCAGGTCAAGAACGGGCCTGTAGGGCCCGTAAACAAAAAAATTGAAACCATCATGAGGTCCCTTGAAGGACAATAAAATTTTGCTCAAAAGTTGAGTAAAAACAGATCACAATTCGGGTCTCAAATCATCCCTTGAAGTTTAAGAATTCAAAGTCTGAATTTCTAAGAATTTACCATGAAATTTAAAGAATCTTACCACAAATGTGGAGGAAAATTATGAAAGCAATTGTATCCAAGCACCTAAATCACCCACAATCTTTAATGCTAACCTTTATCATTTTCTAGAGTTTAACAATCTTGGAACTGAATGAGAATATAGGAAAACACTCTGAAATAATGGGTATTTATACCCATCCCAAGGGATCAGGTGTCACTTTCGCTAGTTAGATATCTCAATCTCCATCGGGCAAAGAGAAAATTTCCTCTAGCGATCGCAATTTATGCTTGTTCCGAATATAATTTTTCCAAGGGTAAAATCACATCTTGCGATCATAATTTATGGGTATTATGAACGCTATTGCACTAGTGACTTGATGCACCAGATTTTTCAATGTTCAAAATAGACTTAGACTGGGTGCTCGAGATTCATTTGGAACCTGTGCATGCAAATAAAATATGCTACCACACAAAATTTGATATGCCGGACTCAATGAAACCATCAAAACATTAATTTGAGTTCGTTTAAACTAAATGTTGTGCCCATACCTATTGTTTCATTTATCACATAAGCTACCTAATAGCCCAAAATGAGTCTTATAGCCTCGAGACCTGAACCAAAGGTCCCCTAGCCTAAAATCAATGTTCTGGTGGTGATGGCATTATCAAAATTCTAATTCAAGGTCATCTACTAGGTGTTTTGGTCAAAGACAAAATGCTAAACAATGAAAGATCCAAAATAAAAAATGATCCTAAAATCAAAATGAACTATCCCATCACTATACCGACATATCTGATAAGTCATAAATGACCTGTAGTTGTTGTGGAAAGGCTCAAAAAGCTAAAAATGAATGTACATTGAGGAAATGACCTAGAGGGTCATTACAACATCAAAAACTAAAAGGCGTTTTATTTGTAGATGTCAATGGATTGAAAGATCATCAAAACTCAAGAGGTGGAGGTACTGGGTATGTATGCTCCTAATGCTACTTCATAGATAAACCCCAAGAGAGAGAATATTTACATGGGATTTTGCCAACAGTGTCCCCTTTTCAACAAACATTTGCACTTTACTTCTCAAACAACAAAAAGTCAACCATAACCACCAAATAGACCTATCTGAATTAAGAAAGGCCAGTGTATACAAATATGAACCATGACACACTAATATCAATATTCACACAATCAATCAAAGACTCATACCAACCAAAGGAAAACCAAGGCATAAGTCATACAACTAACTCCAAATCTAAATATTGTATACTTTCGTCTTTCAAAACCTGCTATCCACTGAAATCCTAGTAAACACTCATCTCATCTTTTCCATTTAATCTCATCATAGAAAACTCAAAGAACTGAAGCTGGTCCACTAAAAGTTTATATGGAAAACATGACAACAAGCCTATAAGATATAAGATGCCGCCTGGGCACAGAAATGGAGATAACCAAGGTATGCAATCTATGCCAATTCTACAATTGGTCGGGATTAGTTTTAAAACTAAAATCTAGGAGACCATAACATGACTAATCATCACTAAATTATCATCTCTAATTTGTCCCATTAACCAAGAATAAAACCAAATTGAATCCAACACAAAAATACTACTCCCACTGAGTATATCCTCTAAAAATCTCCACAAAAACTAAAAGCCAAAGGTCAAGGTTAATGAATCAAATACTGTGTCCATGGGCTATCATCTGAACATCTATCAACCTTAATCCACTAAAAATCAAAAAGACTAAATAGGTAACCATGGAGTAATCTCAGGCAGCCTATAGAGAAAACTTACTGAGACAAATTTGAAATAAAGGATGCACTTCGGCTCTACAAATTCAACCTAAAATATCAACACCAAGGCTAAACCGCTTGATCTCAATCACCTAAATCAAACCTAAATAAGAGTAAGCATTCGTACTCAAAATCTCTCAAAACTCCCAGAAAGCCATTCCAAGGCGTCAAATTCAAAATCAAGACAACACGTTATAACTATGGTCAAATACTCAAATCGATCTTAGTATCAAAATCTACACATCCTTACACAGCCATACCGAGCCAAAATTGAAACATAGCTGGAGAATAAAATCACAAAAGAGGATAAATCAGCTACTGAAAATATAATAAGTTAACTCCATATCAACAAGGAATACTATCACTACCCGAGACTACCCCTAGTCGTAACATTGTGCTTAGAACCACAAGTGATCCCAACTTAACCCATGGTACTGAATGATGCTTGAGATACTGATTAAAAACATATATAAATAATAAATTGATAGAGCAGATGATTACTAAATTAAAGTAATGCTAAATAATAATAAAGTCAATATTGATGCTGTCTAAAATACTCAATAAAACTAAAAACATAACTAACAGTCTATCTATCTGAAAGCCTCTACATCATGTCGAGTTGTTGGGACAGGTCTCAAAATAACTCTAACTAATGGACATAATGTAAAATACTAAAAAATAAATAAATTATTGCTAGACCTCGATTGATGAGAACTAAATATGGTTGCTACTGAGTAGAACAGGAACTACTAAGTGTGGTATGGGTACTGAGAATCCAAACCTATATTATGAGGCAATATAATGCAAAGAAGTTTGTCATCAGTACTTTAAATATACTGATTATGCGAGATGGAAGAGACTAACAAGTTTATAAGCTAAATATAAATGAATGAACGAGTACACTGAATGCAAAACCAAGTATAAACATATGTTGAATAAACTAAATAACTGGATAACTAAATAATTAAATATTGAACACCTGGTCAACCAAATCTAGACTCAACATAAAATGAAATTGAACTGAGTACTACTGTAGCTAACAATACTGATATGCCCTAATTTGAGCTAATTTGGTTCCAACCTATAACTACAGTTGGAAGGTGTCAATACCTTGCCAAGGTTACCAACACTGACTAGTATGGATCCACTAAATTATTGTCTCGAAGGACTAGGTTGTCAGTCTTTAAATGGCAGGTGACTCTTTATACCCTATGGTGGTGTTGTACTTTTGTAACTTATGGACTTCTACTAAAGTCCTTAGTCCTTAACTAGAGGGTAAGCCTTCATCTCAATATCAACTCGATGCTAAGTACTACTCCTAATTGAAGAGACACTGATAACTGATAACTTCTTAAAATGATCTGATAATTGATATATGATCAACTTGTTATTAATCTAAATTTAGAAGCATGAACATGATTTGAAGTACTAATAACATGAAAAATGATATACTATAATGCCCCAAAATATCATCCCGAGATGCCATACGGTGCGCAAGGCTACACGTAGCCTCAAGCTAACCCTTTAAGACAAAACACTACCCTTGGGTTCCAACACAACAACATACACGCTATGCTAAGGATATATATATAAGTACATATCATATCACATCATACATGGCACAGAAGATCGTTAGACTGTACATATATGGAATGTCTATACATAAACCAACCCAACAATACACTAGTCTGACATAGCCTCCATACAGCAAAATTAACGAGCCATTGGGACAAAACCCAAACTGACTTAATAGACCAAAGGGATCACAAAACAACAACACCAAAACTTGTAACTTGGTCCTCGAACCATTAGGACTTACCACTGAAAGAATGTAGATGCGGCACTTGGATATCACTGTTGTGGCTGCGGCTGAGTACCTGAACCTACATCATGGTAAGAATGTAGCCTATAGAGAAATATGTAGGTCAGCACAAGATACGTAATGAGTATGTGAGGGCGTATGAAAAATATAAATAATATCATAAATTTTGTAAAAATGTACATACGGACCATTATGACACACCAGGCTTGAGTGACATTGAATCATACAACTTACAACATCTTAGATAGGAAATGTAGGAGAAAAACCTCATAAATCATTATAGATCATCATAGGCAACTTGACTTACCACATCAAAGCTCAGAGTAACTCGGTATTTCAATAAATATGACTCTTATGGACAACGGAGTTTCCTATAACTAATAACCCCATGTGAGATATGTGGAATACCAATGTTTGAAACCCCCATTGGAAGGAGCATAATACTTTTTGCTAGGGAGTACGACCTTAAAACTTCAATAATCATAATCGGGCTCTCTGACCAATAATATCATCATCAAACAACCCTATGGTGGCACATAGGTTTGTTAAAATACCAAATTTCCCTCTCGATACTAAGTACTACTCCCCGACAAGCTCAGAACGTGTTAGGAAATCCACCACAACATCACAAGGGTCTATCATAAAGACCAAATCAAATCTCTTTCTCATTTATCAAATCATATCAATTTGTGGATTCCTAACACAACACATTTTAGCTCAAAACATTTTAATCTTCCTCAACATCAACAAGGTACCAATGCATTGAACCATAATCGGGATATCATTTGGACAAGGATATGAAGACTCAATGCATAATATTTTCAACAATTTGACTCATCAAAACCATCCGGAAAATACCAAGACTCATTGCAACTTCAATATCAACATTTCTCAATTTGCCATCCAACTCTCATTTAAAGGTACTTGAGACATCAACCCACAGTAGGGATATAGAATTTCCAATATCAATTATAAATTCATAATAAGGAAATAGTGGAATGATAGTATAAATCAAGGCTTAACAAATTACATCACTATACCCTAATAATCAAATATTTTTTGGACATAATTCCATCTCAACATCATACATATATTAGATGACATAATCTCATAGCTCATGGACAATAATATAATATATAAAACTATATTTATAATTCATGGTAAAACATGTAAAATCTTATGTCAATGTAATTCAACAAAAATACCGGGGACAAGATAGAAAGGATAATCTTGTTCAAAGCCCTAAATACAAAAAAATGGAAGATGAATATGAACTTCCTACTCTGGAACTTTATTCACAAAAATAAAAGGTACTTCTCAAATCCCTTAACATGATACACTCGAATCCCAAATCAATTTGAAATTTCTACGGTTCAATCAAAAGACATAGAAGGATGAAATTTGGAGTAGTAGGGTTGGGGTTTGAGCGTTTGGAAATTTTGGAGAAAAATAAGCTATTGAATGCTCTTAATGGACTTAAATCCATGGTTTACCCGGATGGATTGGAGTGGGAATGACCAAAATACCCTTAAAAATTAAATAATGTCAAATCTGTCCTTTAGTGCACTGTTTTGATAGGCTAAAGTAGGTCGACCATAACCTTTTGGTCCGATGGCCATATTGGATGAAACTAATTTCATTGGAAAGAGGACTTTCAGATCTTTCTGTTGATATATAGTATCTCACCCATATCATTATGTACAAGGAGTTATGATCGTTTGAAGTTAACCGTAAAATTCGCCTGGCCTTAGTATTTTTTTCCTGCACATTTACTGTTCACCACTATTCACGGTTAGATTGGAATTATCATAATTCATCACTCGAGTGTCCATTTTGGATGATCCATATATCGTTGGAAAGCTTATTCGATGGTCTACGCGATGACGAGTTGCATATCCAGAAATTCCACATAGAAAAATTATTAATCACGATGAAGAACAGAATTCAACATATTTTCATCCTAGATCTTAACGAAAAATTTTTCTAGGGCATCACATCATCTCCCCCTTGGAAACATTCATCCTTGAATGTTGATAGGCAGGTCAAGAATACTGTGAAAATGAGTATATAGAGAAAAATCATCTTGCACAAGCATGTACTCCATTCTAGATGTTTTTGAATATCACAGAAAACACACAAGCCAAGTTAAACATAACAATAAGGATTAAATCAAAAGAGAACGATACCTTAGACATGCTCAGGATTCGTAGGAAAGAGGTGGGGATATTTGGCAAGCATATGCTCTTTGGCTTCCCAAGTAGCACTCTCCACGAATTGATTTCGCCAAAGCACTTTAACCAAAGGAACTTCTTTGCTTCTTAGCCTACGAACGTGAAAGTCAAATACCTCAACCGGAATCTCTTTATATGAAAGACTATCTTGAATACCCAAGATTTTGGAAGGATCAATCACAACAGAATCACCAATAGACTTCTTAATCATAGAAACATGGAAAACTGGATGGACGTTAGATAACTCTACCGGTAATTCAACCTTACACGCTACCTTTCCAATGCGATCCATAATCTTATAGGGACCAATGTAACGGGGACTTAGTTTCCCTTTGTTACCAAATATCTTTACCCCTTTCATGGGTGAAACTTTCAAGTACACTAAATCACCAACATCAAATTCAAGGTCTTTCCTTCTTACATCTGCGTATGATTTTTAATGACTTTGGGCGGTTTTCAACCTTTTCTAATTTAACTTAACCTTCTCTATGGCCTCGAACACCGCATCCCATCCAGTCGTGGTAGCCTCACCAACTTTAAACCAACCAATGGGTGATCTACACCTTCTACCATACAAAGCTTCAAACACGGCCATTCCAATAGTAGAATGAAAATTATTATTGTAAGCAAACTCAATTAATGTTAAGTGCTCATCCCAACTACCTTTAAAATCAAGCACACAAGCCCTCAACATATCTTCTAAACTATGAATGGTCCGCTCGGCCTGATCATTTATTTATGGATGGAAAGTAGAACTTAAACTAATTTGGGTACCGAGACCCTTCCAGAAAGATTTCCAAAACTGAGAGGTAAAATGAGTAGCTCTGTTAGAAATATTAGCCAAAGAGATTCCATGATGTCTGATGAGTTCCCGAATATATATTCTAGCATAATCTTCAGTTGTATACGATGAATTCAAAGGCAAGAAATGAGAAGAACAACTGATCTATGACAACACAAATCAAATCATGATGGCGACGAGAAAGAGGCAAACCAATTCACTTCTTCCCACTTCCTAGTAGGACTGCTAAACTCTTGCATCATGCCACTGGGCCTTTGATCCTCTATTTTAACCTATTGACACATGGAACACTTTGCCACAAATTTTGCTATGTTCTTCTTCATACCGTTCCACCAATAGATTTTCCGCAAATCATGTTACATCTTGGTAGCACCAGGATGGATGGAGTATCGTGTACCATGCACTTCGGCCATAATCATCTGCCTCAAGTTATCAACATCAGGAACACATAATCCTTGTTGAAATCTCAAAATGCCATCTCACCCTTGGGAGAAAACTTCCACCTTTTGGTCTTTAACTGACTGTTTAACCTGACAAAGGTAGGATCCCTACAAACTAAGGTACAATTGTAGGTGAGTCCAATGATCATACCAATGCTCATCCGGTGGAGTTAATAGATCCCAAATTCACCTAAACCTGTAACACTACCCATGATCATAGGTGGGTTCGGCAATAATGGGGAAGGTCTCGTACATCCTTTCCAACAAATTTCTAATTATGAAATTAAAGGGGCACATCAGTCTTTTCCACTCTTTTCACATCAAAACTATGATGTTTAAGTAATTCCAAGGTTGAGTTCTAAGTTAATGTTAACCTAGGTCCCTCATTACATATATTCATTTGATACTTATCCTCAAATAATAAAGAGAATTGATTTTTCTTCCTCCTAGGAAAACTAGGATTCATCTTTTTCAAGCTCCAAGTTCAAAGATTTCTTAAAGGTTTTCATCTCCAAGCATATGGAATTTTAATAGTGGGTTCCCTAAATCCATTGAGTTCCAAAGTTAACTTAATTCCTTAATTTTATTCATTTCTCAGAGCTTAAGGTTTAGGAATGTTGTGAATCCCATGAAATTCTATTCTTTGATCACATTGAGTTATAGACTAATGTTTTAAAATAAATTTTAGTACCATTGCATTTTAAAATAATAAACACAAAATATATAGTAAAAGCCATGATTGTTTAACATGAGTTATTAAATTCCTTAAATTCACTCAGTTAATGGAACTGGAAATAATAATTGCATTCACTAGAGAAGTGGGTTATGAACACCTAATGACCTAGGATTTCATGCATATAATTATGAGTGTTAAATTCTCCAGCAAACATGATTTTGAAATCCTTCAACTAATGAATTTTATTTCAATCTTCAGATTATTATTATTAAGCATTGCAGTTATGAGCGTTATTAAGTTTCGAGTAGCACTATGCATCGAGTGAATGCGGTGATGAAGGCTTACTTAAAACTCTATTATACAAACCAGAACTACAATACAAAGGGTAAACTAGGCTTGACACCTTAATCCTCTTGGATATCAGTTTAGTAGTTCCACGTCAACTAGTATTCGTACCCATGGGAAGGTATTTGATACCCTTCCTACTGGGGTTAAAGGTTTAACCCCAGTTAGATTAGATTAGGATATGTCATTAATTAGTAGCTCCTATAGTCCACATTCCACAGATCAGATTCAAAAGCTTTCATGACCTTATATTTAGTTATTCAGTTTATCTTATAGTACATGGTTATTACTTGGTGTTGAATCAATTCACCATGTTACATGCATCATGTTCAGCTTATATAAGTTACATCCTATCTCACATACTCGGTAACTTTGAATTATTGATCTCACACTTTCTTTTGTGATTTATTATCTCATAATATAGGTTATAACACGCATTATCCTTATAACACTTGCAGCAATCTCTTATTTCATCAGCAACAGTGCTTTGGTAATTCCTCATTATTGGAGGACTATTATAAGTATTTTTTTTATATTATTTTAGTTTTAGAAAATTAAGAGTTAGCTGGGGGATAGTTCCAACAACTTAGCTTTGTAGACGTTTTCAGACATTCAGTTAGATGTTTATCTTTTGGGATTTTAAATTTAGCATTATTATTGGTTGACTTAGTATTTCGTTTTTCAATTTAGCTTTTGCACAATAATTTTACATTGGTTATGACAACATTCTTAGTATCCCTCCAGACCATGGGTTGTTTGGGGTCACTTGTGACTCTAAGCAATGAGTTTTGATTAAGGGGTATTATTGGGTCATGACAAATATGAGGAATATAATAATTTGAAAAATGTTCATAACAAAAATCAATGACAAAACTATCAATTACAAAATTACTAAGTCAATTAAAAACCATAGTTGCAAGGCAAAAGTAATAGATAGTTTGGGTATGAAACCATGGTAGTCCAAGACAAGGAAATTACAACAAAAATAATTTTGAAAACTAAAGTTGAAACCTTATTTTCCTCTAAGAAGGGAGATATTAAACTTGCAATACTTTTGAAATGGACCTTCTCAAGATCAACTTAGAGATAAACTAAAATGCTGGATAAAAAGAGTATTACAAAATCAAGAGAGGACAGAAGATATAATTCAAACTATGTATGTAATTAAGTTATCATATTACCCCTATTCAAAAACTTGAATTTCAGATGTGAGATATTTCTATGGATCAAAAATATCCTTAGAAAAGAAAATTTCCAAGAAACACCATCGATTCAAAAATGATTAAGGTGGATCCCATCCAAATGTATGATCACCACAATTATGAGAAAGAGGTTGTTCCAAGAAATAGTAAGGAATTGCATATTCTTGCTCTAAGAAAAGGTATGGAAATTTGATATTGTTGAACCAAGAGTAGATACCAATGAACAACTAGTTGTTCTAACGGAAAGGCATGAATAAGGTATTTAAATAAGTGAGGGATAAGTTGTAGATATTTTAAAACCTCTACCTCCTCGTTCAAGGCCTATTTATTCTTTTCCATAGAGTTTCATGGAATAGTCTAAAGAGACTATTGTCAACAAATAGCTTGAGGTTTTCAAATAGGCAAAAGGTAATATCATATTCTTGGACTCTATCAAGAAAAGCCTAACATTATTAAATGCCTGCAGACAATATGTAATGACTCAGACTACCTACTGAAAGTCATGTGGTTCTTAAGACCACTTATAGTCCCGAAGCTAACCCATGATATCTTCATAGGACTTAATCATGATAGGTTTTCTTGAAAACATATACGGGAACAGTAAACTTAGAAGTTTAAATTTATTTGGATAAAATAAATTACAATATGTCAAATAAGAACTAAAATCATAAAAAACAAATGAATATCCAAAAGAATTACCAAGTCTTGACAAGCCTCTGACATACTGAAGAGTCATTGGGACATACCCCAGCTAGCCCAAAAGAAAACATTAAGTCTAAAATAAAATCAAATTGAACTACTAAAGAAGATATGAACATATCCAATTTCTACTAACATTAGGACTCATTAACTTATGGGAGTAAGCAAAGGTGATCGGGGCTAATTGTGTTACTAAGGACGAATATTAGAACCTATATCATAATAAGATGTAGAGCACATAGAGTCTGTTGTCAGTACATATGGAATCAATTGAGTATATGAGGGTGCATGGAAAGAGTAAAACTGGCATATATTATAAGATAAAACAAGTATGGAAAGTATATATAGACTTACCATGTTTACGAATAAAACTGAAAGCCAAAGTATCATAAATCATAAATAATAAGCAAAATCTAGTAAAGTTAGTGAGTCATTACACTTCATTTCTAAAATCATTATTTCATCGAGAGATTCACTTAATAGACATAAACCAAGTGAGCAACATGGAGTCAAACATATGCCCTATTGGAAGGCCACAATATACCTTTTTGGGTGTATAAATCCATGAATGGTATGATCACTAAACTGATCCCATTTGGGAAAATATAATACTTACGGTGGCGCGTAGTCTCTGTGACTAGGATACACTTAATCCTCACCACTCAGGGATAGATACGACTCCCAGACTCGTACTATTTCTCATAACATATATGACATTTACCATAAAATAAGCATGCGAGTTTACAGGTATGGAAACCATAATATGCTTCTTTTTCTATTTCATATCTATAAGTACATATGTGAGTATCACATTGAATCTGAACTAGTAATTTCAAACTTCTTGTATGCTAATTAAATCATGCTCAAATTATATATGCACCATACACGAACTTATTGTATACCTTGGAAGTTAAACTTTGAGAAGAAACCCTAATTTTAGATCTCTTCAGAGTGCAGTGGATTAACAATAATGAAAACTTGTTAAATATAGAGTAAATACTCTTTATTGAGTGATTTAAGTCGTGGTGAAAGATTTTGAGTTAAGAAATGAGCCAAACTACCCCTAAGAAAAGAAAAAAAAACTGCAGAAATTTTTTGTCCGATGACTTGGTTGATGGCTTGTCAACATATTGATGGCTATTAACTCAGGTCGGCAACCTCGTTAGACAACTCCTTTTTTTCATTTGCAACATCGGTTGCACTACCTAGAAAATATCAACAGAGAACATCAACTACCATATTTTTTACCAAGATAATAGATCATATTTATTTCATATATTTTTAAAAGGTCTAACTACCTTGCCTGATAAATATTCAACTCCTTCCAGATAAATACATACCGAAAACTCTTATGGTCAGCAAAAATAGCAGCATACACATTGTACAAGTAATTTCTCCATATCATCAAGGCAAAGACTACTGTTGCTCGGTACAAGTCATTAGTTGGATAATTGTTCTCATTCTTCTTAAGATTTATGGAGGCATAATCTACAAACCTTCTACTTTGCATTAAAATGGAACCTAGCCCAATTCTGGTGGCATCACAACACACTAAAAATATATCTAACCCATTAGGGGAAGCTAATATCGATTCTGAAGTAACTAATCCTTTAACTCTTGAAAAGTTTTCTCACACCTGTCTGACCATTGGAACTTTACCTTCTTTTGTGACAACTTTGTCAACGCTACAACTTTTTAAGAAAAAAACATAACAAATCAGTTGTAATATCCAACTAAACCCAAAAATTTACTAATGTTAGATGGAGTAATAGGCATAGTCTAGCACTTAACAACATTTATTTTCTAAGGGTCCATATGAATACCTTTACCCAAAATCACATTCCCCAAAAATGTGATGGACTCCAAATCAAATTTACACTTATTAAATTTCAAATATAACTGGTGGTCCTTGAGGGTTTGCAACACTATTTTCAAATGGTTTGTATGATCCTACTTTCTTTGAGATTACACAAGTATGTCATTAATGAACACAATTACAAAAAAATCTAGATACTTCTTAAAGACCCTATTCATTATGTCCGTAAAAGGGGAAGGAAAATTTTTTAGTCCAAAAGACATAACTACAAACTAATAATGACCATACCAGGTCCTAAAAGAATTCTACGGGATGTTGCACTCCCAAAGTTTCATCTGATTATATTCTAATATGAGGTAAATTTTATAAAAGCAACAAAAACCTGAAGTTGGTCAAATAGGTCATCAATTTGCGGATAGGATATTTGTTCTTGATGGTTGAATTTCTTTAGCTATCTATAGTCTATACACAATCGAAATGTATTACTCTTTTTTCCATGAATAACTCCAATGCACCTCACAGAAAAACACAGGGTCTAATGAATCCTTTGTAAGAGGTCCTAAAGCTATTCCTTGAGCTTATTAAGTTCTGTCGGAGACATTCGATAAAGTGGGATAGAGATGGGCTGGGTATAGAAAGAAGATCAATCCTGAATTTGATTTCCCTATCCGGAGGTACCCAGGCACTCCTTTACAAATATTTCAGAAAACTAATTGACTACATAAAATGATATGGGCATTGGATTCTAAAACATAGTATCTTTAACCTGAACTAAGTGATAGATATACTCGTTAGATTTTAACTTTTGGGCTTTAATAAAGGAGATAAAATAACCTTTAGGTGCCACTAGACTTACCTTCTACTGGAGGACTGACTCATTAAGAAAATAAAATTTTACAACTCGGGTGCGACAATCAAATGAGGCATAGCATGAATTGAGCTAATCCATTCAAAGAGTGACATCAAAATCTATCAATGAGTGACATGTCAACAATAATGGAAATGGTAAAAGGGTTAAAAAGACTTTTGTTACTTACACCAAACTTCAAAATACAAGCATCAAGGTAAGAGACACAAATTATACTAGTGACCCAAACGTAAGAATAAGATGAATAGAAAACTCAAATGAAAATTAAGAGTCAAAATGACAACCAGCCCATACTAGTTCACAAAAGCCTCTAAAATAGAATACCAAACTAAGTTGGGATATGTCTCCAACTATGACTAGAAAGAATCCAATATGATATACTAAAAGAATAAAAAAATCGATAAAATAAAAGGGCATTCAAATAAATTGAGGCTTACCACTTCATAGTAACTCAATAGATGTACCAAACAATTTAACGCTGCACAGGAGCAGTAGAATACACTTCGAACCCTACATCATGAAATAATGTAGCTCCCAAAGATGTTCAATTGGATAAGCATTAGCACGTAACTCGGGGAAAGCGATAAAACAGTGTCATATCAAAAATCAGTCCAAAATAACATGCGCATATTCATATATACACAGATAGGATGTTGGGATAGGGTAACAGGTCATATACATGAGATTTTAAATCGTTAAACTGAATAGTGTAGCTCGCTTATCTTAAAGGCACCCATGGTCTATATAGGTTCAACTCTCCGTACTACAACGTCCTTAATACGTGTTACCCCTATGAAACAAGGAATTTAAAGAATAGTCCAAAGATATCAAAGATCTAACGATTCAAATATATAATGTGTGAACAAAACACATAGTCATATAGACCCGCACGACACCAAATATGGTTTTTGGTATTAGTCCCCTTGAGACTACACTATCATGGTAAGATACACAATTCCCCTTAAGCCAGATTTAAAATAATTTGCACATTAACCGAATAGTCCTATATTAAGGCATTTATCACTTAGTATCATCATACCAATTATGCTTCCAACCTTATATAATCATTCAAAACTAATCCATGTAACCATTAGAGTCCCAACACCAAATTAATATCCAAACCATGGCCACCAAGAGCTATACAAATCTGTTTTAACCAATTATCCATTAATGCAATGTAATGGGTTTATAAATAAGTTGAATTATGCAATTATCCATGTCCAAAAACCAAATTCACAAAGTAGGTTGGGGTTATGCCATTATCAAGCCAAGAATTCATCAATTTGGGGTAACCCATGTTCCCCATTCTGATTTCCCATAACAATGCACCCATTCACTCCAAAATCTATAAATTCAAAGCATCAGTCATTAATTTAAGACATGGAAAAAGTAATTGAAATGATACCAATCAAAACCCCCTAAATACTAAGTGGAAAAAACAAATACTAGACGGTTAAACAACAGCCTGGAACGACCTTATCATGGAGGTGATTCTCTATGCCACACCAATATCACAGAGGTTAACCCCCGTGCCACACCTATATCGCAAACCCTCACTACCTAGGGGTCCCAAAATGACTCCGAACCCTTTCCAAAAATATCAACACTTTCCCAAATTACCCTTTTAATATCTCCAAACATAACTCAAGTCAAAAATTGACATTGCGTATGTGGGAGGGTTAAAAATAAAATCGTCAAAGTTTTATGGGTTCTCATATATCCCACCTTAGGACCATTCATCCCCAAATAATAAGCTAGGTCAATTTTTATATGAGAATAACAGGAACAAACCCGAACCAAATAACAAACTCGAAGAGTCACAAGACAAAAATGAAACTCATACCTTAAACACTTTAATCCAACCCAGGGAACAAGAATGGACATTTGGCCTTATTATCTTCCTCGTCTTCCCATGAAGCTTCTTCCACCTTATGATTTCTCTAAAGGACCTTAACCGAAGCTACATCCTTTGTCCTTAATCTACGAACTTACCTATCCAATATTATAGCTGGGACTTCCACATAAGACAAAGAGTCCATAATACCAACATTCTCAATAGGCACTACAGAAGAGGTGTCACCCACACATTTTTTCAGCATAGACACATAGAAAATTAGATGAATAGAAGTCAAACTTGCTGGAAAATCTAACTCGTAAGCCACATTCCAACTCTACTTACAATCTGGTATGGTCTAACATAATAGGGACTGAGTTTCCCCCTCTCCCCAAACCTCGTGACTTCTTTCATAGGAGACATCTTAAAGAATACCCAATCACTTACTTCAAAAAACAAATCACTTTGCCTCACACCTGCATAAGATTTTTGGCGACTTTGAGTGGTCTTAAGTTTTTTTCTAATTACCTTCACCTTCTCCATGTCTTGGTGAACCATGTTCGGATGAAACAACCTAGTCTCATAAACCTCAAACCATCCAATAAGAGACCTATACCCCTTAACATAAAGAGGCTTAAAAGGATCCATTTGAATTCTTAAATGATTACTGTCGTTGTACGCGAACTCAACAAGAGGAAAATGGTCAACCCAACTACCTTTTAAATCAATCACATAAGCCCTTAGCATATTCTACAAAGTCTGAAAAAATTCATTAAGCTTGTCCATCAGTTTAAAGGAGAAAATGGCGCTAAGGTTTACTTAAGTACCTAAGCCTTTTTAAATCGAATGCCAAAAATGAGAACAGAACTGCGTATCTCGGTCTTAAATTATGGACAATGAGGCACCATGAAACTTCTCTATCTCCTGAATGAAAAAGTTCTCGTAATCCTCTAAAGAATAGTTAGTCAACATAGGGAAAAAGTGGCAGACTTAGTCATTCTATCCCCAAAGACCCTAATAGAATCATATTGATTATGAGATCGTGGAAGAGACATAAGGAAATCCATATTGATCATCTACCACTTACACATGGGCAACTCTATCTCTTAAGCATGGCACCAGGCCTCAAATGCTCAAACTCGACTTTCTAAAAAATCATAAATTTAGCCACAAAGTTGGCAACATCTCTCTTATTATTATCCCACCTATAGATTTCCTTCAAGTCATGGTACATCTTAGTTAAATTAGAATGAACTATATACCTGGACTCATGTGCCTTAGTAAAAATTCTTTCCTGCAGTCTATCAACATCAGGAACACATAACCTTCCGTGATACCTCAAGATGCTATCTTCCACAAAATCAATATCCATAACCTTTTGTTGACCTATATCATCCTTAATTTGTATAAGTCTAGGATCCAAAGCCTACTTCTCCTTCATCTCAGCACCAAGAGATGATTTAACCACTTCCTAAACAATTATTCCTCTATGCCCAAAGTCCAAAAGATGAACTCCTAAGTTAGCCAACATGGGAATATCTTTCACCAATCCTTTCTTCTC
This sequence comes from Capsicum baccatum var. pendulum, assembly GCA_030864225.1. Lineage (NCBI taxonomy): Eukaryota > Viridiplantae > Streptophyta > Magnoliopsida > Solanales > Solanaceae > Capsicum > Capsicum baccatum. The sequence goes on along the minus strand of CM061557.1, from coordinate 167,380,284 downwards.
CTCATCAATTTGAGACAAGCTTCCCATAAACAACCTTCCAAGTCCATCATGAACCATATTAGTCTTACCTAGATGGTAGTGAAAGCTTATGTCATAATCGTAAAGTAGCCTAAGTTACCTCTTTTTACTGAGATTAAGTTCTTTCTACCTAAACACATACTGCAACTTTTAATGATATGAATAAATATCAATATGCATATTATGTAAATAATGGTGCAAAATCTTCAAAGGAAAAACCACAACCACCAACTATAAGTCATGAGTCAAATAATTTTTATCATAAACCTTAATTTTCCTAGAAGTATGATCCACAACCTTACTATATTGCATCAAAACACAACACATTCCACACGAGATGCATCGCAATATACTAGATATCCATTAGTACCCTCGGGTAGTGTCAAAACTAGCGTAGAAGTCAACTTATCCTTTAACTTCTCAAAACTACCCTTATAAGCATCGGACCACAAGAACATAACCTTTTTCTGAGTCAACTTTTTTAGTAGAGTAGAAATAGAAGTTAAACTCTCCTCAAACCTTCTATAATACCCAGCTTAGCCCAAGAAGCTCCTAATGTCGGTTGGAGTCTTAGGTTTAGGCCACTTTTAAATTGCCTCAAATTTTTGTGGATCTACCTTAATTGCCTCACTAGAAACAACATGCCTAAGAAAATTCACAACATTCAGCCAAAACTCACACTTAGAAAATTTAACATGCAAAATCTGATCCTTAATAGTCTGCAACACAATTCAGAGGTAATTGGCATGATCCTCCTCAATCTTAGAGTACATCATGATGTCCTTAGTGAAGACTATAACAAATAAGTCCAAGAACTGACTGAACATGTGATTCATAAGATCCATAAAAACAGCCAGAGCATTAGTTATTCCAAATGACATAACAAAAAACTCATAATGATCGTACTGAGTTCAGAAAGTAGTCTTACCAATATCAACCTTTCTAATTTTAAACTAATGATAGCCCGAATAAAGATCAATTTTAGAGAAATAGCTAGCCCCCTGGAGTTAGTCGAAAAGATTATCAATCCTCATAAAAGGTACTTACTTTTAACTTTTACCTTATTATGCTCACACTAGTCTACATACATCCGAAGAGAACCATCTTTATTTTTTATTAAAAGTATAGGAGTACCACGCAGAAAAACACTAGAATAAATAAATCCCTTATAAATAAAATCCTTTAATTCCTCCTTTATCCCTTTAATTTAGTGAGAGACATCTAATATAGAGGAATAGAAAAAGGATGGGTATCCGGTAGAAGATCAATCCCCAAATCTATTTCCCTATAGGAAGGAATTCCAAGAAAATCATCAGGAAAAACTTTAGGAAAATCATTAACCATAGAGATAAATTACAAAGAAGGACTTTTCGGATTAGAATCCTTAACCCAAACCAAATGATACAAACACCCTTTGAAAATCAACTTTGGAACTCTAAGAAAGGAAATAAATCTCCATTTGGGTACTAAAGAACTCCCCTTACCCCATTAAATCACTGGTTTATTATGGAATAAAAAAGAACCTTTTGGGTCCGAAAGAAGTATAGCATGAATGAAGACAATCCATCCCCAAAATCACATCAGAATCCGTTATATAAAACTCTATTAAACAGCAATGTCTCCCTATGAAAGATAGACACCATCCAACCCCTATAGATTTTTCTAGCTGCGATAGAATCACCCACTAGGGTAGACGTAGAAAAAGGTTAGAAATATAGTCAAGACCAAACCCAAAGTGTACAACCATATTAGGGGTCATATAAGAAAAGATAGAACCATATCGATGGAATTATAAACATCACAAGAGAAGAGCTGTAACATACCAGTAATAAAATCTGGAGGTATCTCTGTCTCCTGAAGAGTAAAAGGTTCATAGAGATAATTACAAATAGTGTTGGTACATGAAGTGGTGTCCTTAGGTATCAGAGTTAATGAAGTGGTGACCAAAACCTTATTAACTCTAGTGGAAAAAATTTCTATAGGATAATTTATCTGTAGATGACCAGGCTGACCTTAATTGAAACACAAGTTCTTTACTTCCTCACAATAACAACAATAAAGTTGCCCACAAAAATGACAAAGAGGGTAAGGTGGTGTTGATTAAGCTCCACTAGCATGAGATTGGGCACCCTATGCCTTAGGACTACTGCTATTTTAAAAACGATGATCACCCGAAGGCTTAGGATAGAGAGCACTAGTTGTCAAATAATTCCCTTAATTCTTCTTCTTAGTCAACTACCTACCATCTCTCCGATTGTTCTACTAACCTACACCTTGCTCTGAGTACCCAAATATCTCATTTTGCCTCTCTTTCATCACTACCAACTTCTTATTTTCATCCTATACCTATTTAATACAAACCACTAGCCTCGATATGTCCGTATCATTATTCAACATTACGGCCCAGCACTCTAATCCAAATCACGAGGCAACCCAGAAATAAAATTTTATTGTTATGGACCTCATGTTAGCCACTAACTCTGGAGCATAATAGGACATAAACTAAAATTTTAGAGCATACTTCTTCACACTTATCTTCCCTTACTTTAAGTTCACAAACTATTTTGCATTATCTTTTCTCAACTCTTGAGGAAAGAAGTGATTAACATAGGCACCTAAAAGGTCATTCAACATAGCCTGCACAACATCATCACCTATCATATATTACCACTCCTTATACCAATGATAAGCTACTTCCTTTAATTGATATGCAACAAACTCTACACCTTTAGAATTAATAACATGCATCACCCTAAAAAATCTTCTCTATCATATTAACAAACCCCTGAGCATCCTCCTAAAACATAGATCCTGTAAAGCTTAGGGGATTGAACCTCATAAATTGGCCAGCCTGAGTGACCTCAGATAGATTAGCAATAGCATTAATACGAATAGATTAACAAATCTGTGATGCCACCAACTAAGTAAGCATATGAATAGACTGATGAAACTTCGCATTAGAGATATCTTTCTGAGGTGATTCAGAATAAGTGTTACCTATTGGAGAAGAACAAGAAGGACTAGTAGGAACCTATGGAACTCTATGTGAGGCAGTACGGTCAGGAGCGAGGACCCAACACTAGGTCTGCACTCCATAAGTAGAAAGAGTTTGTCCTTAGGTAGGACCTAGTTCTAGCTGATTTTCTATGAATGCCAGATCTTTGAGGAGGCATGATATGGAACGTGAGTAGGCTAGGATTAAGAAGAGTTCATAACATTCGACTTTATAGCCCAAAATAGAACACAAAAAAGGTAAATATTCCTAAATTTCTCATAGCCTCCCCTTTATGAGTATGGTGCTCTATATACCCAAAAAAGAGGTTCTACTCAACATGTCTTTATGGACAACAAAAGGCCTTGAACTGTGCTCTGATACCAAGTTTTTCAAGACCCAAACCATGGCCTAGTCATGAAGGTATTTCAAACACGTAGTGAGATAGAGACCTCCCTTTATCCTAGCATCCAGTACACAATAAAATAATATATCAAAAACCAATCAAGCATAATAAAGAGATAAATAAATATCTCAAATAAAAATTAAGAGTCTAAATGACAACTAACCCACACTTGTCCATAAAAGCCTCTATAACTACAATACCAAACTATGTTGGGATATGCCTCTAACTATAACCAAAAAAAATCCAAAATGAAATACTAATAGAATAAATAAATGAGTGAAATAACATGGCCTTCAAAAAGATAGAGGCTCACCATATCATAGCAACTCAATAAATATACCGAACCACCTAATACTGCATAAGAGAAATAAAACACCCTTCAGACCCTATATCATGAAATGATGTAGTATCTAGGGACGATCAGTGGGATAAGCACTGGTACATAAATCAAGGAAAGTGATAAATAATTCCATGTCCAAAATTAGTCCAAAAACACATACACAAATTCATATATACACGTATAGGATGCCGGGATAGGGTAAAAGATCATGAACATGAGATTATATACCATTAACCTAAACTCTATAGCTTCCTCCAACCCAATGGAATCCGTGAGCTATATAGGTTCATCTCTCCCTGATGAAAGAGCCCCGGTGTGTGTTAGCCACATGAATTGAGGAATCTGATGATGTGGAAAAAGACAAAAAGGCTCTAGTCATTCAAAAATATAATGTATGAACGAGGAATACAGTCATATATACCCCCACATAGTTAAACATGAGTTCTTGGTATTAGTCCCTCCACCTACAACACCTTTATGGTGAGCTATACAATTCCCTTTAGGCCAAACTAAAACAACTTGTACACAAACCCAACTATTAACCCAGGAATCTTATATTAATGAATTTACCACTTGGTATCTTCATAACAATTATGATTGCAAGATCATATAATTATAATCAACTAATTCATGTAGCCATTAGACTCCCAAGTCCCATTTTAAAAGCCAAGCCATTGTCACCAAGGGCCTTTCAAATCTGTTTTAACTAATTATCCATTAATGCAACGTAAAGGGTTCATAAATAAGTTGCATTGTGCAATTATCCATTTTTAAAAACTAAATACACAAAGTAGGTTCAAGTTAATGCCATCACTAGGAAAAAAAGTTATTAATGTCGGGAAATCCATGTTACCCATAAAATGCACCCACTCAGTCCGAAAACCATAAATTTAAAGAATAATCATCAATTTAAAACATGGGAAAAGTAATTTAAGTGATACCAATCAAAACCTCACAACCCAATTTCAAACCCATTAATTTAAAACACATGGATAATGATTAAATATGTGCCACAATGTGAAATTAAAGATTAGGAATGATATACTTGCCTAAAACACACAAGAAATTGAATAAAATATGAAGTTTGGAGCCTGGATGATGAATTTACCATAAAACCTTGAATGTTCTTGGGTTTTTTGTTTGAGAATGAAGGAGAAAGATTTGATCTTTGAAAATTGAAATGAATGGGGTTATTTTAAGTTAAAAGGTTTTACAATGGGTAAAATACCAAAAGAAACTGGATGAAATTAAAGCAGGGGCTTGGCATGGCCTTATCATGGAGATTAACCTTTATGCTAAGCGAATATCGCAGATCCTCACTGCTCGGGGTCCCAAAATAATCCAAAACCCCTTTCAAAAATTCCAAAACATTAATAGATTACCCATTTAACATCTCTAAACTTAATTCAAATAAAAAATCTGCATTACGTACCCCGGAGGGTCAAAAATAAAATCATTGAAGTTTTAGTATGTCTTGCATTCTAAAGCTATAAACTACTCCTCCCCCTCCCCTTTGACTTATGCCGACTGTACTCAAATTACTTTTCCAAGCCTTCTTTATTTCTCTCTTCAGTTTCTTTATCCTTTAAATCTCAATTTGTTTTGGATATGTCATCAGTCGAGCAATATCCATGTCCCAATTAGAATAGTAGTCCTGCACTCTTAGATCAACAACTCAGATATGATCCCTCTAATCTGACATCATTTTCAAGCATACTTTATATGTTAGGTGAATTTCTGAGAGTATTCCTTCATCGACGTGGATCCTTGTTTAATATTTATAAACCCTACCACTTTAGCCTCTATTATCTCACTACATAATTATTTATCAATAAAAGCTATATCAAATACATTCTAATCCATCTAGGAAGCATTCTCACCTATACCTTCCTTCAACTACTTGCACCAATCATAAGCAATATCCTTCAATTGGTGTCTTACTGACATGACCTGATGCGGGGCATTGTCATAATTAAAATCCCAAGTCCATCCAAGACCAGGGACTACCCCTGTTACCCAACCTAATCTCCTGATATGCATACCCTAAGTTGGATGAATTCCAAAAATATAATAAGATAAAATTATTGTATAATCCAAGGCTCCGAGGCAGGTCTATTACCATGAACACCCAAGCGAGCGAAACTATTCGATACCCAACCGATAACCAATACCATATTAAACCATTATCCAAAACCACAACCATATGAGTTCCGATGTAATTATATAATCCAAAATAAAATAGAATGGAACAATCATAATTTCCGTCCAAAGGTATAAGTCCCAATACCAATCCAATATAAAGGATTACACCAATACCGATCCCACCCATTTTAATCCATAGTAGTTCCACAAAGCCTCTAACAAAAAGAAAAATAATATTTGGTTTAGACATACCCCAAACCATAGAAAAAGACAATATCCATAAATAAACCAAAGTATGTAAAGATATCCATGATATGAATGGAGCCTTCCAAAATATGGAAGATCACCACTTCAATCCAATAGCTAATCCCAAATTTGATCATTAAACCGGAGAAGTAGAATGGTTAGTTCCTACATCTCATGGGGATATAGTTTCCCAAAGAAGGGTTAGTGGGTGAATGCTAGCATGAACTCAGGATAAGGATAAAATAATGTCATCTCGAAAAACTAAGTAAACCAACCATATCTATAGAAACCATACAAACATATATCTATACATAACCTTGACGGGAAAGGGAGCAGGGTTTAGCATGCCTTTAAATGATTAACCTGACTATGTGTAGCTTAACAATCTTAGAACCACCCACAGGCTATATAGGTCTAGTGTAACCCCCTGAACGAGCCCTGATCCATTTAGATGCATGAATAAGAGATACCATAAGAGTAGGGGATTCAAAAGTACCCTTCACTCTCAATGATACATATGTACAACGTACTTTGAGGATTCCCATGTACCTCCTAGAATCAAATATGGTCACTATGACCAACACTCATGTTGGCAAACATGAGTTTCCAGCGTCCGTCCATTAAACTCGGACCTTTAATGTTAGTTATCAGACCTCACCATTATTGCCTAATTAAAACCATTACCATACAACAAAACCATAATTCCATTTTATTAACTAAGGCTATGAGTATTGTTATCATCATACTGACTATAGCTTACAAGAAATCTCCTTAGCCAACCTTTTTCTGTAAAAGGGATTCCTACGTACCCATATATTACATTATAAAGTTTTGGGAAAATCCTATGCACCCCGTAAGTGTTCCATTATTAAGTTTGCTTGGGGGAATCCGATTTACTCCATCAGTAAGTTTAATTAGCCATAACCATAACCATGACTACTAAACCTTACCATTAACCATTCAAAACCATTTAAGTGATTTATACCATTTCAGGTTCTATTACCAAACCATACCATGTAATAGTTCTATTAAAAGTCAAATAATATAGTAAAAGCATTATCATAGGTATTCTATCAAACATCATGGGGGCATAGTATACCCAAAACCAATTCCAATTATCAATTAACTATTCTCATGCAACCAATTATCTAAACCACCATTAAAGCATGTGAAAACATAATTAAAACATGGGAAAACCATAACCAAGCATTTAATACAAAAACCCCAACATATATTTGAAAACTCGAAAACCACATAAAAATCATTGCATGAAAACATTGTATAAAACATGCCTTTAGTTGGAACTAACAATGAGGAAGGAGTACATGACTTAGATTATGAAGATGATAGAGAAAAATCACCCAAACAGGCTCAAAATTGCTCCCCTAAATAGTACCCTAACCTTCTTTTACTCAAGAGTCTTAGATAGAATTATGGAGTATTTCTAAGTGTTTAACATTAGAATAGTAGGGTAAATAACCTCCCAAGTGTGTTAAAAGTCATGGAGACTTAAGGTTAAGTGGGTAAATGTCCAGATTACCCCCAAATTAAACTACTTAAAAGTCCCGTCAGATGGTACGACTCACCCATACCTATTGTAACCTCCAATACTAGTGGTACCCAGCATTCATACCCAAGGCCTCCCCCTTGGACCCAAAACTATACAATATATGACTTACTGAACCCCAAGTTGTACCCAACCATATGATCAGTACCCCTAAATCGTATCTATGGCAAAATAAAACCAAAAGAGGTTTGATCACGTCTACTATACGAGTCAATGTTATGACTCATACCCTATCTTATGACTCATTGGAACTGAACAAACATGTAATCCACCCTCGAAAGAGGATAATTGTTCTTAATTGTTACCTTATTCAATTGTTGATGGTCAATGCACATCCGAAGGGAACCATCCCTCTTTTGCATGAATAACACTGGTAAACACCATGGGGACACACCAGGATGAATGAAACCCTTACCTAAGAGATCCTTAAGTTTCTCCTTGAGTACTGTAACCTCAGCCGAAACTATTCTATAAGGAGGAATAAATATTGGACGAGTGTCCAGAACCAAATCAATGCAAAACTCAATCTACCTATCCATAGGAACATCAGGAATATTACATGGAAAGTGCTCAGGAAACTTATTTACCACTGAAATCGAATATAATGAATGACCTTCTGAGTTAGAATCCTTAACCCAGACCATATGATAGAGACACCCTTTAGATAATAACATTTCAGCTCTAAGATAAGAAATAAACTCTCCTCTTGGAGCAAGGGAACCACCCTTCCAATCAATATCCAGTTCACCAGGGAACCAAAAGACAGCCTTATGGGTCCAACAATCTAAGGATGCATAACAAGAGTGTAACGAATCTATCCCTATAATAACATCAACATCCATCATATTCAGTTTAAACAAATACACAAAGGTCTTCCTACTACAACAGATACCACACAACCCCTATAGACTTTCTTAGCAACCACGGAGTCACCTGCTTGGGTAGATATAGAAAAAGGATCTGAAATAACCTTTAGCTTAAAACAAAAATACACAGCCACAAATGGGGTCACATAAGAGAGTGTGGACTCCAGGTTAAGAAAGAAATACACATCACGAGAAAAGAGTTATAACGTACCAAACATTAAATCAGGTGATGCCTCAAATTCCAATTGAGTAGCAATACCATATGAACTATCTCGACCAGTGCTGGTACTAAGAGAAGAAACAAATATAGAAGCACCACCCTTTGGCGCAGGTGTCGAAGATGAAGCAACCAGAGCCTTACTCACTCCTGAAGTACCCTTACCAATTGGATAAATTCTAAGAATATGGCCTGGCTGGCCATATTTGAAACATCTGTGCCTCCTTTCATCGCAGAAGGCCCTATGCAACCTACTACAGAATGAAAAATAAGCACATAATGAAGCTAACTATGCCCCACTCTACTGTATTGGTCACCCTTTGCCCAAAAATTATCACCACCCTACTCTTGCCTATCAGCTGCCTGCTTTGGGTTAGGTGCACTAGCTGTAGAGAAGGGTCCAAAACTCCCCTACTTCTTCTTTAGCCACTTAACACCATCCTAACTACCTTGCTGTTGAGTACCACCCTATTCAGAAGATCTGAACATCTTACCCTATCTTTCACTAAACTCAGCATATTTCCACTTTTCTTTCTCTACCTATTGTATATAAACCATCAACCTAGAAACGTCCATATCATTGATCTGCAATGTATCCTTTCTTTGAAGGATAAAATTTCAAGGTAGTCTAGAAGTGAACATTCTCTTCTATGTACTCATATCAGACACTAATTTTGGAGTATAGCTTGATATCTATTGAAATTTCAAGGTATATTTCTTGATCCACATTTTCCCTTGTCTCAGATTAATTTATTCCCTTTGTTTCCTTCCCTTAACTCCTGAGGAAAGAAGCACTCCAAAAAAGCCTTAGAGAAAGTCTCCGACAAAGTAGACTCCTCAATATGACCTCTCACCCTATCCTACTCCTTATACCATTAATATGCTACATCCTTAAGCTGGTAAGAATCAAAATTCATCCCATCTATATTCGTGGACTACATTCCCCAGAATTTTTTCTCTATTTCATCCAATAAACCTTGAGGATCCTCCTCTACATTTGCACCAGTAAAAGTAGGAGGATTTATCTTCATAAATTAGCCAATCCTTATACACTCAGTAGACAAAACCCGAGATAAATCCCGCTTAGCCTGAGCAGCAACTAACTCAGCAATAATATAAATCAAATGAGAAAAGTCTGTATTAGTAACCTCATTCTGAGAAGGACTAGTAGCAACTAGTGCGACTCCATAAATATCAAGGACTGGAGCCCTAAACTAAGTATGGATCCCCTATGTCTCTTCCATATTGTCTCCAGTTGGGGCAGAAGAGTTTGTTTTCATCTCAGATCATCGAGGCATGATTTGAAAAGAAAACAAACAAGGATTACAGAAGATTCCAGGACTTAGAATCCAAGTTTGAAAATTGAACACCAATAAAAGTGAAACATTCCTAAATGCCTTATAGTCTCTCCCTTATGAGTTTGGGGAGCTACACTCTCTTAAAGGAAACTCTACTCAACACTACTTTGTGGGATCCCAATTGACCATTAACCTAAAGTTCTAATATGAACTTGACATGACCTTTCCTAGGGATTAGTCATAATGGACATCCTAAGTTCATCCAGGACTAGAGACTACCCCTATTACCCAACCTAATTTCCTAATATGCATACCTTGAGTTGTATGAATACCAAATATATAAAAAGATATCATTATTGTGTTATGCAAGGCATTGGGATAGGTCTATGACTGTGACCACCCAAGCGAGCCTAACCATCTGATACCAAATTGATAACCAATGCCAAACCAAACAATAATCCAAAACCACAACCATTCGAGTTCTGATGAAATTATATAATCTAAAATAAAAGAGGATGGAACAATTATAAATTCAACACAAAGGTAGTATCACCAATGCCAATGCAATTACTAAGGCCGACACAAATACCGATGTTGCCTATTCAAATCTATAGTAGTTCCACAAAGCCTCTAATTAAAAGAAAAACGATATCTGGTTGGCACATTCCCTCAACCATAGACAAAAACAATGTCCATAAATAAACAAAAATATGTAAAGATATCCAAGAAATGAAATGGAGAATTTTGAAACATGGAATTTGTCCACTTTAATCCAATACCTAATCCAAAATTTGATCACTAAGCAAGAGGACAAGAATGGATGGTTCCTATGTCGCGTGGGGATACGGCCGCCCGAGGATTGGTTAGTGGGTAAATGCTCGCATGGGCTCAAAATAATGATAAAATAATTCTATACAGTTAAGCCAAGTAAACCAGCCAAATACATATAAACCATATATATATATATACGACCATGCCGGGAAAGGGAGTCGGGTTTAGCATGTCATTAAGCCATTAAATAAGGTATGTTTAGCTTAACCATCCTAGAACCCACCATAGGCTATATACGTTTAGTGTAACCCCTTGAACAAGCCCAAATATGTGTATCTGCATGTACTGGAGATACCATAAGAGTAGGGGATTCCCAATTACCATTCACTCTCCATGACACGTATGTATACTATACATTGAGGATTCTTATATACCTTCTAGTATCATATATGGTCGCTATGACCAACATTTATGTTGGCAAACATGATTTTCTAGTGTCTATCTATTAGATACGCACCTTCACGATTAGCTGTCACACCCCGATATTATTGCCCAACTAACACCATTGCGATACAACCAAACCATTATTCCATTTTTATTAACCAGGTCTATGGGTAGTGGTATCGCCATACAGACTATAGATTGTAACCAATGCCCTTAGCCACCTTTTGTTTAAAAAAGATTCCTATAGACCCATAAATTACATTATCAAGTTAACTTGGGGGAATCCCGTGTACCCCACAAGTGTTCCATTATTATGTTTGTTTGGGGGAATCCCATGTACCCCACAAGTAAGTTTAGTTAACCATAACATCACCACTAAACATTACCATTTAACCATTCCAAACTATTTATACCATTTAGGGTTCCATTACCAAACCATATCATGCAATAGTTCCATTAAAAGTTCAATAATATAGTAAAAGCATTCTTATAGTCATTTTATCATACATGTTTGGGGCACAGTATTTTAAAAAACTATTCCAATTACCAATTAACCATTCCCATGCAACAAATTGTCTAATCCACTATTAAAGCATGTAAAGCATAATTAAAAGATAGGAAAACCATAACCAAGCATTTAATACCAAAATCCTAACATATATTTGAAAACCCCCAAAACCACATGATAACCAAGCCATGAAAAGATTTTATAAAACATGCCTTTAGTTGGATCTAACAATGAGGGAGAGTACATGCCTTAGATTATGAGATGATGGAGAAAAATCACCTAAACAAACCCCAAATTGCTCCTCTAGACAAAACCCTAGCCTTCTTTTCCGCAAGAGCCTTAGAGATAATTAAATACTGTTTGTAAGTATTTAAAATTAGAATAATAGGGTAAATAACCTCTCAAGTGTGTTAAAAGTCATGGGGCCTTAAGATATTTAGTGGGAAAATGTCCAGATTAACCCTAACTTAAAATGTTTAAAAGTCCCGTTGGATGGTAGGACTTACCATGCTAGTCATATCCTCTAATACAAGTGATACCCACCACTCGTACCAAAGGCCTCCCCTTTGGACACAATACTATCCAACATACGACTTACCCAAACGCAAGTCATACCCAACTATACCATTAGTACACCTAAACCTTATTCCTAGCAGAATAGAAACAAAGGAGGTTTGATTAATTTCTACCATACGAGTCAATGGTAGGATTTATACCCTTTCTTATGACTCATGGTGAACCACTCTTACTCAGATCCAATTAAATTTACTAGGTCTCAGATTAAGTAAAGGAAAAACCCAAATCATATGACCCGTATCCAACTATATGACTCGTACCACCAAGTATTAGTCATTCTAGAAACCAATCCAACACACCAACCAACACTTGTTAGTAGATGACCAAGCCTTAACAACCGTACCCTAGCATACGACCTTTACCTCCTAGTTGTATTTTGATAAGAAATCTAAGAATTTTCTACTGTTCCAAAACCTTGGGGATTTCAATTACCAACTCTATACTCTCTAACTTAGTGAAATACATAATATGAGTAACTTTTTATCATGACCTAAATTTCTCATTTCATGATAGCTCCTACTATAATTACCAATAGGTAAGTTGTCCTATAATCAAGAACTACTAGTAACAGACTATTAAGAGAAATGAAAGGAGAAATACGGAATAATCTAATAAAGGACATGTATATAAGATAGTCCTAGAACCTGGTGAAATTAGTACAAGAGCTTCAATAAGATAAGAATACAAAAATGAATCCAAAAGAATATACTGATACAACACATCTCTATATAAAACATAAAGATCAATCTAATCTATAAGAGGGAGTAGAACATAACCCTTATCCTTCCAAGCTAATGATACAGGTTCAATTCCCGCTTTCAACTCAATATCTATTTATTCTAAATATTTTAACCTATTCAGTAGATCCAATTTAGTTTATTAGTATTAGTACATCATTGAATATACAATTCCCAAAATTAGAATAGTAATCCTCCAAAAGCTAAGAGCTCATCTAAATCTCCAATCCATAACTAATCCGCACAATGCATACAATAATAGTAAGAATTTTTATTGTGATTTATACGCTACAAAAGTTTATTATGAGTGTCAAACTCATTGCGCTCAGTAGGTAATTATTGACAGGGGACCAAAGATAATGCAAATATAGAAATCATGCAAACAAGAATGTAAACTACATCCAAGTATCAGGGAAACTAATATACTAAATCTAGGGAGTAAAAAAGGATAAACTATACTATTCTAGTTGTACTCCAGAACTAATGTACTATATCATATATCACTTGCCAATAAATAAATGGCAGGAGAAGGATATATGGCAGTGTACAAGGAAAATGAATGGATATCAACATGAATAAATAAAAGGAGAGTGGTATACACAGTAATAATATATCCATTTATATACATATATATGTATATATGTACGTATGTATATAAAAGACTAACTCAATGTTCAACGCAAGGCAGTTCTACTGACATACTAAGGCCTCATAATAATACTAGAAACTAATGTTGGTATATTCAGTGTCCGTAAATCTCAATATTAGTCCAATAATTAACTTTCCACGAACTAACTATAATAACAATAATATAGTAACCCGCTATTTCGAAAAAATATTACCTAAACTGACACCCATAACCCAGAAAATTCAATCACTAAACAACACACAACAAACAACATTGATAACCTATACTTATACAACCTCTCATAAGGATGATAGGTATAGGGACCAAACAACCTATTGATGATACATAATGTGCTTGCAAGAATAAATTCCAAGTAAAATCTATGATACCACAGTCGATGCAAATTTCATAATGTAATCCAGTATATACACCTCTTCCATCTCAATGTCTCATAAAAGAAGGACCTACATCAAACTCTCTGCTCCCACACGATGGCTTACAAACCAAAGGACCTATAGTGGGATTAGGAGTACCCATATAAACTGACTTGGTCTCGACCCAATATTTCCAAACATCATCAACATCATTTAGTACTAGAGAAACGTATATATAATAAATGTACGAACTCAAATCATGGCTAATAGAGCGTAAGTGTATATATCTATTACCTGGGATAAATTTTTGAACTAAATCATCATAAAAGTGTAGAAAGGGTCAAAATTTCTTTCCATCTAATTTAATAATAGTGGTGAACCATTGACAAGAATCTATCTAGGTCAAATCTATAAAATGTAATTTTTAGTTTCAAAGCTTAAAAATCATCCATTAATGTTGTACGATTCTATTATGAAATAATTCTTTTTAAAAGTAAAAAGTGAGAATAAATCCCTTTTAAGGAAAGCAATAGTAAAATGAAGATTTAATTGGAATCATACCATGAAGTAACAAATAATGTTCCAAATCTATGCAATGGCATCACCAATAGCCAAAAAATACATGTATAAACACATAAACATCCATAAACAATGGTTACTCATGAGTAGGATATTTCCTTCTATGTACCTAAAGGTACTTAAAAGCATAGGAAATCACCTTACCATGCTATATTAAAATGCAACCAAGTCCCACCCTGGATGCATTACAATAAACCACAAACCCCTCAATACCTTTAGTCAATGTCAAAATTAGCGCCGAAGTTGGCGTATCCTTCAGCTTCTCTAAACTCCCCTAATAGGTATCTGACCAAGAAAACTTTACCTTCTTCTGATTCAACTTAATCAATTGGAAGTTATCATAGAGAAACGTTCTAGAATCAACCTATAATACCCATCCAAACCTAAGAAGCTCTAAATATCGATTGAAGACATGGGTTTAGGATACCTTTTAACCATAAGAACCTTTTGCAGATCGACTGTAATCCCCTCACAAGAATTAATATGACCAAGAAAAGTTACAACGTTCTATCAAAACTCACACTTGGAGATTTTGGCATACAACTGATGCTCTTTCAAGGTCTTTAACACCAAAAATAGGTGATTAGTATGATCTACCTCACCTTTAGAATAAAAAATAATGTCATCAATAAACACAATAACAAAAAGAACCAACAACTACCTGAAAACCCAATTCATCAATTCCATAAATGTTGTTGGGGAATTGGTCAAACAAAATGACATCACTAGGAATTCATAATGTCTATACCGAGTATGAAAAGTTGGCTTAGGTATATCCACCTCCCTATTCTTAAGTTGATGATACCCAAACCGAAGATCTATCTTAGAAAATAATATGGCACCTTGCAACTGATCAAATAAGTCATCCATCCTTAAAAGAGAATACTTGTTCTTAATTGTTACCTTATTCAATTGCTGATAGTCAATGCATATTAGGAGGGAACCATCCTTTTTATGCATGAATAACATCACTGCACCCCATGAAGACACATTAGGACGAATAAAACCTTTATCTAAGAGATTCTTATATCGCTTCTTGAGTTCTATAAACTCTATCGGAGCTATTCTGTAAGGATAAATATATATTGGACAAGTGTCCGGAACCAAATCAATACCAAAGTCAATCTCCCTATCTACTGGAACACCAGGAATATCATCTGGAAAGAGCTCAGGAAACTAATTTGCCATATAACTGAATGTAAAGAAGGACGTCCGAGTTAGAATCTTTAACCCGAACCACATGATAGAGACACCCTTTAGAGATTAACCTTTAAGCTCTAAGATAAGAAATAAACCTCCCCCTTGGAGCTAGGGAACCACCCTCCCACCTAATAACTAGTTCACTAGAAAAACAAAAGACAACCTTACGGGTTCAACAATCTAAGGATGAATAACAAGAGTCTAAAAAATCCATCCCCGTAATAACAATGAAATCCACCATAACCAGTTTACACAAATTCACCAAGGTCTGCCTACTACAAACATATACCACACAACCCCTATAGACTCTCTTAGATACCATGGAGTCGCCTGCCAGGGTAGATAAACAAATAAAGTTCCAAAATAACCTCAAGATTAAAATAAAAATACACAGTCACAAATAGGGTCACATAAGAGAGTGTGGAACCTGAGTCAAGAAAATCATACACATCACGAGAACTAATTTGTAATGTACCATACATGAAATCAGGTGATGCCTTAGATTCATACCGAGTAGCAAAACCATATAACCTATTCTGACCAGTGTTGGTACTAAGAGTAGAAATAGATGCAGAAGCAACACCTTTTGGTGTAGAAGTAGAAGATGAAGCAATCGGAGCCTTACTATCTTTTTAACCAACCTTACCAATAAAACAATTTCTAAGCATATGACCTAACTGACCATATTTTAAACACCTGTCCCTCTCTTAATCGTAGAAGCCCCTATGCAACCAACCACAAAACCGACAAGGAGGACATGATGTATCTGACTGTGCCTCACAAAATTGTACAAGTAATTCTAAAAGGTTCAAACTTTACAATTGGCAAGTGTTTGGGGCATTTTAAATCCTTGTCAAGTTGAAGGACGAGAAGGGAACTATTACACTCAAGAGGCTCCTCACTTGAAGGACAAAACAAACTTTGCACACTATGATTTGACACTCAAGAGGTGCCCCATTTTAGGGATATTGTTGTCTTTTAAGACTCCCTTTTTACACTCCAAAAGTGCACCCTTCATTAAGGGTATTTTTGTCCTTATTTGTAATAAGTATAAATAGGCACCTTAGCTCTTATTTTTCCAAAGTTTTTACATAATGATTGAGTGAATTTCAGATTGTAATAGTGTTAGCTTGTAGTATTCTCCTTTTCCTTAAGAGAGAGAATAAAAAATTAGGGTTAGCACAATTGATGGATTTCACATGTGTTGATAGATTGGCAAGAAAGGTGGGTTTTGAGGAGTGTGAATTCCCTTGGTCCACCTAAGAGGAAGTTTTGAGCTTCTATTAGTGAGGCATGATTGATTGTTTGATACATCATCTTTTGTTAATCCTTTGGTAGAAGTAAGGGTCTTTCTATCTATCCATTAATTTCAATCATTCTTCTTCTTCATCCCCTTTCTTTGTGTTGTTTTTCACTTTGTGTGTTTGTTGTTTTTTGCATTCTTAGTGTCAATTTCATTTTTCCTAGCATTTTCTTGTATCATTGTACCTAAAAATTATCGCTACCCTCCTCTCGCCTATCACTTATCTGCTTTGAGAAAGGAGCATGAGCTATAGATAAGAGTCCAGAACTCCCCCACTTCTTCTTTGTCCACTTAACACTATCCTGACCACCTTGCTATTCAGCACCACCCTGTTCAAAAGATCTGAACTTCTTAACCTGCCTTTCCCCAAACTCAGCATATTTCCTCTTTTCTTTCTCCACGTATTACTTATGAACCACCAAACTAGAAATGTCCATACCCTTTTATCAGTAATGCAGTCTTACTTTCAAGGATCAATTTCTAAGCCAGTCTAGAAGTGAACTTTATCATTCATGCCTTTATATCAAACACCAATTTTGGAGCATACCATGGCAACTGATGAAATTTCAAGGTATCTTCCTTGAAAAATATTTTCCCTTGTCTCAGATTAATGAATTCCCCTATGTTTGCTTCCCTCAACTCCGGAGGAAAGAAGCAACCAAGAAAAGAATTAGAGAAAGTCTCCTATAAAGTAGAATCCTCAACATGAACTCTTACCCTATCCTACTCCTCGTACCATTAGTATGCAATATCCTAAAGCTGGTAAGCAGCAAAATTAATCCCATCCATATTTATGGCCAACATTACCCAAAAAATTTTCTCTATTTCATCCAAGAAACACTGAGAATCCTCTTTTACCTTCACACCAGTAAAAGTAGGAGAATTCATCTTCATAAACTGATCAACCCTTGTGGGCTCAGTATACAAAACACCAGATGTATCCCGCTCAGCCTGAGTAATAACTAACTGAGCAATAACATAAATCAAAAGATGAAATTCCATATTAGTCACCTCATTTTGAGGAAGACTAGTAGCGAATGGTACAACTCCAGAAAAATCAAGCATTGGACCCTTACACCGAGTATGGATCCCCTGTATCCCATCCACACTGTCCCCACTTGGGGCAAAAGAGTTTTCTTTCATCTCTAATCATCGAGGCATGATTTGAAAAGAAAACAAACCAGGATTAGAGAAGATTCCAGGACTTAGCCACCAAGTTATAAAATCAAATACAAAGAAAAGTGAAACATTCCTAAATGCCTTATAGCCTCTCCCTTATGAGTGTGGTGCTCTATCCACCCATAAATCAAACTCTACTCTACACGGCTTTATGCACTCCTAATTAACAATGAACTTAAAGCTCTAATATAAACTTGACACAACCTAACCTAGGGCCTTACAATAATGAGCATCCCAATTCTATCCAGGACTGGGGACCACCCCTGTTACCTAACATAATCTCCTAGTAGGCATACATTGAGTCAGATGAATTCTAACCATATAAAAAGATAATGTTATTGTGTAATTTAAGGCTCTGGTATAGGTCTATGACAGCAAACACCCAAGCGAGCCTAATCGTCTGATACCCAACCGATAACTAATACCAAACCAAACCATAATCCAAGACCACAACTATATGAGTTCTGATGATATTATATGATCCAAAATAAAAGAGAATGGAACAATCATAAATTCAATCCAAAGGTAGTAGACCCAATACCAATTGCAATACTAAAGCTTACACTAATATCGATCTTGGCCATTCTGACCTATAGTATTTCCATAAAGCCTCTAACCAAAAGAAAAGAAATATCTGGTTGGGACATTCCCTCAACTATAGAAAAAACTAATATCCATAAATAATAAAAAATATATAAAGATATCCATGAAATAAAATGGAGCCTTTGGAAATATGGAATCTTACAACTTTAATCCAATAGCTGATCCCAAATCCCATCACTAAGCAGGAGGAGTAGAATGGCTGGTTTCTGCATCGCGTGGGGATACAACCGCCTGATGATAGGCTAGTGGGTGAATGCTAGTATGGACTTAGGATAAGGATAAAATAATGACATACAGTAAAACCTAGTAAACCAACCATATGCATATAAACCATATATATATATATATGTACAACTATGCCGGTAAAGGAAGCCGGGTTTAACATGCATTTAAGCCATTGAATGGGGTATCTTTAGCTAAACCATCCGACAACCAGCCATGGGCTATATGGGTCCAGTGTAACCCCCTAAACGCGCCCAAATACGTGTATCTTCATGAACCAGAGATACCATAAGAGTAGGGGATTCCCAAGTACCTTTTTGTCTCCATGATTAGTATGTATAGTGTACTTTCTGGATTCCTATGTACCTCCCAGTATCATATATGGTCTCTATGACCAACTCTCTATAGGCATACTTGAGTTGCTAGTGTTTTTCCATTGAACTTGCATCTTCATGGTTAGCTATCACATCTCGCTATTATTGCCAACTAACATCATTGCCATAAAACCAAACCATTATTCCATTTTTATTAACCAAGGCAAAGGGTAGTGGTATCGCCATACAGACTATAGCTTGCAAGCAATGTCATTAGCCTCCCTTTTTATGTAAAAGGGATTCCTATGTACCCATAGGTTATATTATCAAGTTAACTTGGGGAAATCCCGTGTACCCCACAAGTATTCCATTATTAAGTTTGTTTGGAGAATTCCTATGTACCCCACAAGTAAGTTTAGTTAACCAAAATCATGACCACTAAACCTTACCATTTAACCATTCCAAACCATTTATACCATTTAGGGTTCCATTACCAAACCTTACCATAAAATAGTTCCATTAAAAGACCAATAATATAGTAAAAGCATTGTCATAGTCATTTTATAAAACATGTTTGGGGCATAGTATTTACATAACAAATTCCAATGAGGGAAACCAAAACCCCAACATATGTTTGAAAACCAAGTATTTGAAAACCCTTCAAATATTTGAAAACCCCAAAAACCATATGATAACCATGCCATGAAAATATTGGATAAAACATGCCTTTATTTGGAACTAACAATGAGGGAGGAGTACATGCCTTAGATTATGAGATGATAGAGCGAATCACCCAAACAAACCCCAAATTTCTCCTCAAGATAAAACCCTAGCCTTTCATTACACAATAGACTTAAAGAAAATTAGAGAGTGTTTCTAAGAGTTTAAGATTAGAATAACATGGTAAATAACCTCCCAAGAGTGTTAAAAGTCGTGAGGCCTTAAGAGGTTAAGTGGGAAAATGTTGAGATTAACCCCAACTTAAACTATTTAATATTCCCATTAGATGATTTGACTCACCCACACCAATCATACCCTCCAATACAAATGGTAACCACCACTCACACCCAAGGTTTTCCCCTTGAACCCAACACTATCCAACATATAACATACCCAACCCCATGTCGTACCTAATGAGGTTTGATCAATGTTTACAATATGTTTAATGATGTTTGATCAATGTCTACCTAGCTTAATAAAACCAAATGAGGTTTGATCAATGTCTTCCATATGCTTCAATGGTAGGATTCGTACCCTTTCTTAAGACTCATGGTGAGCCACTCTCGCTCAGATACAATTTAATTTACTAAGTCTCAGATTAAGTGAAGGAAAAACCTAAACCATATGACCCTTATCCAACCATACAAGTCGTACCATTAAGTCGTACGTATTCTACACTAATCCAACCAACCAAACAACACTTGTTAGTGTATGACAAATCCTTACCAACCATATGCAAGCATACGACCTGTAACACCTAGCTGTATCTTTACCAGAAACCAAAACTTCAGGAATTTTCTAAGGTTTCAAAACCTAGGGTGTTTCAATTACCAACTCTATACTCTCTACCTCAATGACATACATAGTATGAGTAATCTTTTATCATGACCTAAATTTCTCATGTCATGATTGCACCTACTATAATTACCAATAGATAAGTTTGGTCCATAATCAAGAAATTCAAGTAATAGACTAATAATAGAAATTAAAGGAGAAATACATAATAATGTAATAAAAGACATGTATATAAGATAGTCCTAGAACCTGGTGCTATTAGAACACGAGCTTTAAATATGACAAGAATACAAAAATAAATCCAAATAAAAATACTAATACAACCTATCTCTAGTTAAGAAATAAAGATCAGTCTAATCTATAAGAGAGAGTCGACTACAACCCCTAGCCTTCCAAGTTAAAAATATGGGTTTGATTCCCGCTACCCACTTTATATCTATTTATTATACATATTTTAATCTATTCATTAAATCAAATTTTATTTACTAGTATTACTACATCTTTGAATATACAATTCCAAAAATTTGAATAGTAATCCTCCAAACGCTGTGAACTCATCTAAATCTCTAATCTATAGCTACTCCGCACTATGCATACAATAATAGTGAGAATTTTTATTGTGATTTATACACTATAAAAGTGTAGTATGAGTAACAAACACGTGGTATGCAGAAGGTAACTGTTGAGTGGGGTTTAAAGATAATGCAAATATAGAAAACATGCAAACAAAAATGTAAACTACATCCAAGTATCAGGGAAACTAATATACTAAAACTAGGGAGTCAAAAAGGATAAACCATCCTATTATAGTCGTACTGAGGAACTAAAGTACAATACAATATATCATTTGCCAATATACAAATAAATTGCAGGAGTATAGTAGTGTACGAGGAAAAGGAATGGATATCAACATGAATAAATTAATGAAGAGTGGGATATACGGTATTACTATATCCGTATATATATATATGTATATGTGCATGTATGTATGTAAAAGAGTAACTCAAGGTACAACCTAAGGTAGTTCTACTAACATATTAAGGTTTCATAATAATAGTAGAAACTAACGTTGGCATACTTAGTGTCCTGAATACAATTATTTAAACATGAGATAATATCTATAGTAAAAATAACCTATAAGAGAAGCATTCAAAATCACACCGCAAATCTCAGTACTAGTCCAATAATTAACCTTCCATGAACTAACCATAGTATGAATAATATAGTAACCGGCTATTTCGAACAAATTTTACCTAAATTAAACCCCATAACTCAAAAATTTCAATCACTAAGCAATACACAACAAACAACATTCATAACTACTACTTATGCAACCACTCATAAGGCTGATAGTTATAGGGACCAAACAACCTATTAATGATACACAATGTGTTTGCAATAATAAATGCCAAGTAATATCCATGATACCGAAGACAACAAAAATTCCATGAAGTAATCCAGTGTACACAAATCCTCTATCTCAATGGATAACAAAGGAAGGACCTACATCGAACTCTCTTCTGCCACATGAGGGCTTACAAACCAAAGGGCCCATAGGGGAATTGGGAGTACCCATATACACTGACATTCTCCCGACCAAGTATTTCCAATTATGATCAACATAATCTAGTACCAGAGAGACGTATATATTATAAATGTGCGAACTCAAATCATGGCTAACAGTGTGTAAGTCTATATATCTATTGCCTAGGATATATTTGAGAACTAAATCATCATAAAAGTGTAGAAAGGGTCAAAATTTCTCTCCATTGAATTTAATGATAGTAGTAAACCATGGAAAAGAATCCATCTAGCTCAAATCTCTAAAATGTCATTTTTAGTTTCAAAGCTCATAAATCATCTATTAAGGTGGTACGATTCAATTATTAAATAATTAGTTTTTAAAGTAAAAAGTTGGAATAAATCCCTTTTTAGGAAAAAAATAATAAAATGAACATTTAGTTGGAATCGTATGATGAAGTGATAAATAATCTACAAAATCTATGCAATGGCATCACCATTAGCCAAAAAATACATTGATAAGCACATAATCGTCCATAGACAATGGCTACTCCTTTACAAGGGTAAAACATTTTCCCAATATCTAACTAAAATCACATCATGCCTCGGGCCCAAAAATGTATAAATTTCCAGTATAACTTTAGTACTATAATCATGGAAATCATATTAATCCACTGAATCAAGTAGCAAACTTTTTCCTAATGGATCTTTAGCCTTAACTATATCTAACAAGCTACTAATCTAGGATAACAGAAACTTATGGGTGTGACAAGAATTACATCTTAAGGGTCTATTCACCCTTCTATTCCTAAGTTCCTAAATTAGGCTATGTCATGGAAACGTATCCCATAATAACATCCTAGAATTCTTACCTATTCTACAATAAATATAATACACTATCTCATGAACTAGAGTATATAGAAGCTTGCCACAATACCAAATTGCAAGTCCTTGAATCACTCTCAAATCATTTGCCTTTGATCCAAAATCCTAAAATGTTGTCATACTATCAAAATCATTATATACATAACATTAGGAGTAAAGCAAGACCCATATTGTTCTCCAAAAGGGTTGAGTTGAAATTCAGGTCAAGAATTGGGCTGTGGGCCCTCAAATGGAATCAAAAATTGAATCCGTCATGATGTCTCTCGAAGGACAAAGAATGGGTACTCAAAAATTAAGCACAAATAGAGCGCAATGGTCAACATGCAGTTCTCTCTATATAATCTTCTTCGAGAAGAAAGTCACATCAATCCAGTTACCAACCCATAGGTGTCACAATGACATAGTGTATGTATTACCCAAAAGAAAACTAATGCACATATAACCACAAATGGAATAAAGAAGAATTCCTCTCTATAGTGAAATTATCCCCTAAATCATACTACAAATATTTAATTTATTTTTTAAACTACGAAACAACCTATGCTAAGGATCCACATTCTAAATACACAACATTAACTAAGGCTCAACTTACTAAATATACAACCTAATCTAAGGCTCAAACCGAATTCTTCTCTGTGGCCTCAAAATAAAGCCATTAGTAATAAAATATTAAGAAACTCAGTTGAAGAAACTGCTTCCTTATCCCATAGAAATTTTATATGATATATGGTCTACCCAATCATTTTTTAAGGATGGATAAGTTGTATCCTACTTGGAGGCTGAATATTTGTGTCATGAGAAATCACAGGGAAACCTTTCTTTGTATTAAGATTAAGAATGTTGCCACTCCATCAAGAAAATATTCTATTAGTCAAGAAAGGTATAACAGGACCTATATCATTAATATTAAAATCAAGAAAAAATTTAGGTAAAAAAATATCCCTCGGGCCCTGATAATCAAAACTACTTTTAAACTGATAATCATCCTCCAAAAAAGTTAGAGAAAAATACCCAAATTTTGTGCATAGATAAAGATGGATTCAAACCTTTATTAATCCAAAAGCTACACTTTGATGTAGTTTAACAAAGAAATACAACACAAATTCATGATGTTGAGGTGAAATTTGAGCTAAACGAAGGTAACGAATGTAAATGCAACAAAATGGCACTTACTAGGTGGAGAATCTGCAAAGAGACACCTGATTTATCATAGGACAAAGATGCCAACTCTTGAAATTATTAGGTAATAGAAAAGAATTGCTTGAGGGATGGAATATATACACAGGGATCATCACTTTAGTATAGATTTGGTCAAAGAAGAAATGTTGCTATAGAGGTCAAACCTTTACTAACATAAAAGCCATTTAAATCTTAAGGCTCTACTTTCATGGAAGATTTTATTCTAATACAATCTAATCAAAACAAAATAGCATTAATTAGGCAAACCTGGATATATAGGGCTCAACCCATAAAAGAGGACAAAACAACACAAAAGCAGTTCCACAAAAGTGTAAAAGGATCTACTTTAGCAAAAAGGGCTAACATAAGTAACCTCCACAAAAGCAACTCTTTTTCTATAGAAGTAGGTTCACTGGTGCAAGCCATCTTCCGCAAGAATGGTTATAACAACGTTTGGCCAAAAAATTCCATTTCCTAAATGGACCTTCGAGATTGGTATGGAGTCCCATGACAAACAAACCAAATACGTGATCTAATCAAAAATAACATTTCAGACTAAAAAGAATCATCAGTATAACCAGTGGAAGTCATTTATAAAAATGTTGACCAAAGCCAATACTTTTCCTAATTTTCATGAAAGATCCTGCCAAGAACCTAAAACAAGTTTTAAGGACCTTTAGGACCCCAAAAAAAGGTCCTTCTAGCCTTTAAACTCCATGCCTAGAGCAAATGAAACTGTAAAAATTTTCATTCGAGTTTGTTTACTAAGA
Organism: Capsicum baccatum var. pendulum; assembly: GCA_030864225.1. Classification (NCBI taxonomy): domain Eukaryota; kingdom Viridiplantae; phylum Streptophyta; class Magnoliopsida; order Solanales; family Solanaceae; genus Capsicum; species Capsicum baccatum. Next base: position 167,354,884 of record CM061557.1, on the reverse strand, counting down.
ATGTTGATAAATGTAAAATTTCTTAACTTCTAAAGCTCCAAAATTTGGAAACTAGTTTAAAATCTAAACAAACTAACTAGGAACCAAACAATTTGACTCGATAAGTCATAAATATTTTTAGACACTAAAAAATCTCAAAATGTGAAATATGTGTAAGAATCAATAAAATGACTTGAAGGGTCATTAAAACATCTACTACAAAAAGAAATTTCTTTCTTGAAATTTATGGAAAGCACTTGAAGTATTAAACAGGTGAGAATACTTTGATCATATGTAATGCTTAGTCTCTCGGGTAGCTGCCTTGATTGGATAGTCTCTACACTTGAACTTAACCATAGGAATCTCTCAGTATCTCAATCTTCTGACATTTCTATCTAAAATAACAATCCGCTCCTCCTCAAAAGTAAAACTATCATCCAACTGAACCTAATACAACTAGAGCACATAAGATCCATATGTAATATATTATCAAAGCATAGACACATAGAAAATAAGGTGAACACTCGAAATGGATGGAGATAAGGCAAGGTCATTTGTTACATCACCAGCTTAATAAAAGATCTGAAATGGTCCCCTCTACCTAGGACTGAGCTTGTAGTTCCTTCAACACATCATCACGCCCTTCATGGACACTACACAAGGAATAGTATATCACCAACTTCAAACTCTATGGCTCATAACCTGCGATCATCATAACTCTTCTTTCTACTCTAAGCTATATAGAGTTTATTCCAAATCACCTAGACCCTATCCACATCACACAACAAGTCTGTACACCACAATTTAACCTTTAGGCATCAAATTAACCCATCGGAGACCTATACCGCCTACTATACAACATCTTGAATAGAGCAATCCAAAATTTAATTTGTAGATATTATTATTAAAATACTCCACTAGCTAGAATTTGGTCCAAGTAACCTCTAAAATCTATAACATATGTCTGTACAATTTTTTTAAGGACCTTAATAGTCTTCTCAGACTAGCCATTGGTCTGGGGATGTAAAGTTATGTTATGATTTACTCGATTACCATATTTTCTTAAAAACTACTCCAGAAGCTAGCCATAGAACTAAATTATCTCCCTAGCATATATGTGAGATAACCTCTCAAAACTATAGAAAGACTGAATCGGTAAAAAGTAAGTAGACTTTGTTAAACTATCAAGAAAAACTCAACCAGAATCAAACTGTACCACCATTGACCAGATTGAATGAAAAGGATATTCTTTTCCTATTGTCCAATGAATGTGAAATGAGCTTTTTGAAGCTTAAGGCCTTATTGACTTGATCTTTGATCCTATATTTTCCCATTGAGGACATGGGATTTACTTTATATTATGATGTGTCTATCATAGGTTTTAGTTGTGTATTGATATAGGACATGGTTATAGCATGTGTTTCTAGGCAGATAAAGGTGCATGAGAACAATATCGCCTATAACTTAGAGCTGGAAGTGGTATCCTTGATACTTAATACTTGGAGGCATTATTTGTATGGTTTATGTTGCATGATATACACTGGTCATCATAACATTCTTAGCTAAAAGGATCTTAATTTGATGTAGCGAAGGTGGCTAGAGTTACTTCAAGACTATGATATATCTATTCTTTACCATTTGGGAAAGACAATTGCAGTATCAGATGCCCTGAGCCCAAATGCGGTGAGTATGAACAGTTTGGCCTTCTTTTCAACTTCAAAGTGAACATTGTCCTTTGACATCCAAATCCTTAGAAAATTAGTTAGTTCTACATAGTATTTTTGACTCTAAGAGTATTCTTGCTCATGTTGAATCTTGGTCAACACAGGTGGACCAGATTTATGAGCGGTAGTTTGACAATCATACGTTTTAGGTGATTCAAGTTAAAGTGTTGATGGTCCAGGCTAAGGAAACCTTATCTTCAAAAGGTGTTTTAAGGATTAGGGTGTATTTATGTTCATATAGTAGGCGATTTGGTTATAGTTACCTTGGAAGAAATACATTATTCTAGGAACTCCATTCATCCAGGAGAATATAAGATGTATAGAGATTCGATAAAACATTATTGGTGGAGCGGCATGAAGAAGGACACAGTGAGCTTCATATCTTGGTGCTTAAACTGGTCGTAGGTGAATTTTGAGCATTTGAGGTGTGGCTTGACTCGGAGTCTACACATTTTCAAGTGGAAGTGGGAGTTGATAGGTATAGATATTTTGATTAGGTTATAAAATACTTTTTGGGTATAGAAGAAAACCGCTCAATGAATTATTTGTAGTATCCTTTTAACCCAACAAAATGGTGAACCTCGGTAGGAGAAGTGGGTCTAGCCCAATCATGAATTGCATCAATCTTCATTAGGTCAACTATAATCCTATCCCTGGACACCACATGCCCATGAATGCTACAGACTCGATCCTAAACTTCCACTTAGATAACATAGCATGCAAACATTGATCCGATAAGTTCAATCATGAACGAAATTTCTCATGTCATAATAGAACATACTATAACCCACCAATAAGTAAACCTGACCATAGTCTGAAACTAATAGTAATAGACTATAATAGACAAAAAGGAGAATGCAAAATAATGTAATAAAAGACATATGTATATAAGAGAGTCCCAAAATCTACTTGAATCAGTACAACTGTTTCTAATAAAACAAGAATACAAATGAGATACCAAATGAATATATTGATACAACCCATCTTTGAATACAACATATAGATCAGTCTAATCTATAAGTGGGAGAATAGTAATACTCTAAATGCCATGAGCTCACCCTATAGCTCTGATCCATAGTTGTTCCACATGATACACACAACAATGGTGAAAACCTGTACTATAATCTGTAGGCTGTAGAAGTGCAGTGTGAGTGCCAAACACGTTATACTCAGTAGAAAACTACCGACTAAGCTCCAAAGATAATGTAAATATAGATAACATGCAAATATGAATGTACACTACAACCAAGCATCTGGTAAGCTAATATACTAAATCTAGGGAGGCAAAAAGGACAAGATATCCTATTCTAGTTGTACTAAAGCACTAAATGGCTATACAGTATATCACTAGCAAATATATAAATAAAGGTTCGAAGAAGGATATATAGTAGTATACAAGGCCAAAGAATGGTTAAACAACATGAACAAAGGAAGAAAGAGTGGGATATACGTTTATACTTTAGCTAGATATTTAAATATTAATATATATATATATATAAGACTAACTCAAGGAATAACATAAGGTAGTCCTACTGGCATCTTGAGGCCTCCTAATTATAATAGGAACTAGTTTTTCCACAATCAGGTTTCCTGATAAAAAATGTAAACATAAGATAATTATCCAACATAAAATAACCCATAGGAGAATGGAATCAAAATCTTAACTCGAATCTTACCACCAGTCCATTAATCAACCTACGACAAACTAACCATAATAACAATAACAAAGTAACTGGCTAGTCCGGACAAACATTACCTAAACCAAGCCCTATATCATAGAAGGTCCAATCAACACACAACATACAACAAACAACACACATAAATTATTCTACTCCCATAAGGCTGATAGGTATAGGGACGAAACAACATACTGATGATCAACAATGTGCATGCCACGTAAAATCCATGATATCACAATCCATCCAAATGTCATGAATTAATCTAGTGTATACACATTCTCCAGCTCGGTAGCTCATAGAGGAAGGACATATGGGGAAGACTCTCCTCAGGCATAGTGGCTCATGGATTAAAGGGACGCTAAGGGGTTTTATAGTACCCGTATACAATGACCTGGAACCAACCCATAATTTCCAATCATTATCAACATCCTAACTCTACTATATCTAGTACTAAAAAGATTTATATATAATAAATGTATGAGCTCAAACCATGGCTAAAAGTGTGTAAGTATAGAAAAATCCATTGCTTGGAGTAACTTCCAAGACTAAATTAGCATAAAATTGTAGAAAGAGTCAGAATCTCTCTCGTTTAAAGTAAATAGTAGAGGTAAAACCGTGGACCAAAATCTATCTTGGTTAATTCTCTAAATGTCATTTTTAGTTAAAAAGCTCATAAATCATCCATTACGATAATACGGTTCCAATATGAAAGAATTCATTTTAAAAGTAAAAAGTTTGAATAAATCCCTCTTTAGGAAAATAGTAGTAAAACCAAGATTTAATTGGAGTTGAACCATTAAGTAAGCATAAATACAAACCTATACAGTGCCATCACTAGTATCCAAATAATAAATTTATAAGAACCTAAACATCCCTAGACTATGCTACATCATTTACAAGGATAAAACATTATCGGAGTATCAGACTAGCATTATAATCATGACATCAGTCCCAAAAATATATAATTACCCAATATAACCATAATACCATAATGACACCAACAGGGTTCACTTAAGTGATCATCACTCAAGCGATCCACAATGACATGTAGACGTACGCATAAGAGGCAAAATGTCACTTATGGAACATTTGCTTAAGTGGCCCAGTGTCACTTAAGCGACCTTCTCTTAAGCAGCCCAATGTCTCTTTAGCAACCTTTATTAATGTGACAAGATCTTTGCTTAAGTAACTGGGGGAGACCAAGCTAGTCACTTAAGCGACTCAGTGTCACTTAAGCAATAATGCCAGTTGATGCCAGTAATTAGAATTTTCCAAGTCCAAGTAGAATCTAACTAGGTGCTCGAGATTTATTTAAAATCTTGTGTTTGCAAACAAACTATGCTACCATAAAAAATTAAACATTCTAGACTTAACGGAACCTTCAAACCTTTAATCTGAGGCAATTTCAACTAAATATAGGCCCACACCTATAGTTCCATTTTACATGTAATACACCCAATAACCCAAAATGAGTATAGAAGACTCGAGACCTAAACATAGTGTCCCCTAGTCTAAACCAACATTTTGGAGATGACAACATTGTGGGAATTCTCATCTGAAGACATCTTCTTGGCGCTCTAGTCGGAGACCAAATCCTAAGTAGAAAAAGGCCTAAAATAGGAAAATAAGCCCAAAATCCAAATGAATTATCCAATAAATGTACTGATAGATCTAGTAAGTCACAAATTACTTGTAGCCTCCATAGAAAGGCTCAAAACACCAAAAAAGCATACAAATTGGGGAATTGCGTTAGTGGTCCATTACAATATCCACTATGAAGAGGAATTTATTCTACAAAAGTCAATAGATAGTAGGAGCACAAAAACTCAAACGGAATGGGGTACTGGTCCTACATACTCTGAGACAGACTCCGCAGATAACCTCCAAAAAGAACAATGCTTCCAAGGGATTTTGCTTAGGTATTTTCTAGTAACTTCATTACTTCACGTCTCAAACAACTAGAACTCAACCTCAACCACCAACTGGCCTCAAACTAAATTGAGGAAGGCTAATGCACCCAAATCCAAACAACAACACACTTATATCACACTAATACCGACATAACCTAGTGAAGACTTATCCAATCGAAAGGAAAAGGAATGTACGAGTCTGGCAACCAACTCCAAAATCCAAATATAACATTCTTTTGCCATTCCAAACCTGTTATCTACTTCAAAGACAACAGAAGTCACTTGAATCTCATCTTTCAACTCCACCACTTATTAAGAAAAATTAAAACTGATTCTTAAAATATCCATAGGAAAGCATTCAAATAAGCCAATAAGGCACTACCAGGGAACACAATAGAGATGATCAATATTTGTAATCCATGTCAATGCAACAACTGGTCTAATTGACTTTTGAAACAAATATTCAAGAGTCTAAACTATAAATACTCCCCTTTGAATGATCCCGTTGAGGATGTCTCTCTGATCGAGGATGAAACCAGATGATGCTCAACCTGAGTACACTACTATTACTGAGTAGATAATCCAAGAACCTGATGAAAATTGAAAATCAAGGTCAAGGCTGAAGGAACCAATACCATGCCAATAGACTATCTTCTTAACCCCTATCAACCACAGTCCCTCCAAAACCCAAAAGACTAAAACAGTATCTAAGGAGTAGGCTTAGCAAGCCCATAGAATAAACTCTAACTGAGATAAGTCTAGAAAAAAAGGCTACACTAAAGCTCTCTAACTTCCAGCAAAACCTCAACACTAAGGCTAAATCATTTGATCTCAACTTTCCTAAACTACCCTGCAAATGGGTAAACATCTATACTCAAAATATATCATATCCTCCAAGGCGCCATTCCAAGGTGTCAAATCCAAAACAGAGACAACAAGTCTAAAATAAGGAAAAATATCAACACTGACCTTACTATCTAAATCAAACATATGTTTACTGGATCATGCCAAAATCAAAATCAAAATGTAACTGAAGAGCAAAATCACAACGGAGGAAAATCGTAGGCTGAAGGAACAATAGCCAACTCTATATCCATTAGAGGGTCTAAATCACCAAAGCATACCCAAGAACTCACCAAGGTTTCAATGCTTACTATCAATAACAAATCCTATCAACTCAGAGAATTTCAATCTTAGATAAAATCTTGTCAATTCAATACTGCATAACGGCAATGATACCCAATTTACCAACTTAAAAGCGGTTCCAAGAAAGATAACTTATCTCTACCTCTCTTAACTCCACTAGAATAAGAACTACACTACAACAATGATATAGTATCCAACTCTATACTAAAACCAATATCTAGTCTATCACTAGAAAGTAAACCTAATAAACCTGGAAGGAAAATCCAAGACCTCTCAATATCAAAATCAAAACCACTATTGGATAATGAACTAGCCAAACCTAAAGAAAGAATTCTAAACTAGTCAACCCCAGAAGAGGGCAACATAACAAAATTTATAACTCTAGAACCATAACAGAACCATAGAAGGCCAACTTACCTCCACTAATATAATTCTCTCAACAACCAGCTAACCTTACCAACAAAGGAAGAAATAACTGACCTCACCTCACTGTAAGAGAGAAAACCATCTAACTGATCTAGCCACCTATACCACAAACAAAGATCATGATAATGAATATTCTAATTACATAATACTAGTCCATCCATATAACAATTGACTACTTGAGATTTTGTGATCTTATGCATGCAAATTATGTATCATACCATACCAAATTTGACATTGTAGACTGAATGGAACCATTAAAACTCTTATCTAATATTATTTTAATTGAATGTGTGGACCACCCTATAGTTTTGTTTTATATATAATCTACCCAATAGCCCAAAACTAGTCTAAAAGCTTTAGGACCTGAACCAAGGATCCCTTTTAGCCTAAAATTAATGTTTTGCAGTTGATGGTGCTGTCAATATTTTCATTTGAGCTCATCTACTAGGAGTTTTTGTTCGATACAAAATCTTAAACAATAAAATCTCCAAAATAGGGAAATGTGCCTAAAATGCAACAAAATTATTTGATAATTGGATCAATAATTCTGATAAATCAAAAATAACCTAAACCTGTAGCCACTATAGGAGGGCTTAAAACACCAAAAATGCATGAAAATCAAAAAAATGACCTAGAGGGTCATTACAGGTTTAGAGCACAATCCATAAATATCGCTAATGATCATCCCGACTCCTTACATATATGAGAATATCCTTAATGAATATTATTATGAGGAGTCAGTATAAAGTTTGAACACACTATTCATCGAACCCATAAATGTTGTTAAGCCATTGGTCTAACCAAAATATATGACCAAGAACTCATAATAGTCGTAGCTAGTCCTAGAAGCAGTCTTAGGTATGTCCATTTCCCTGTTCCTTAATTGATGGTGACTAGATCTCACATCGACCTTAGAAAATAAGACTACACCCTAAACTTGTAAAAAATCATCACAACATGACATCGAATACATATTTTTAATTGTAACCATTTTCAACTAGAAGTTGTCAAACACATATGCATAGAATCATATTTTTTCTTCATAAATAGCATAAGATCATCTCTCAGAGAAATACCAGGAATATTCTTAGAGTCGCCCCTCAATATTCTTGAACTATACTACAGTTATACAATATGGTGGAAGAGAAATTAGTCAACTGCCCTGCTAAATATTAATACAAAGTCAATATCATGCTCAAGTAGGAGACTAGGAGAACCAATAAAATTACATCAGTAAACTAAAAAATTACAAGTACTGACTTAAATAAAGGTGAATCGGTGTTGTTGTCATGAACATAAGCAAGATAACTCAAACACCCTTTTTCTATCGATCAACTCACCTGAATATAAGATAATCACTCCCAGGATATGACTTTCAATGCCCTACCACATAACTAAAGTGATACCAAGCATGGCAAGTTAATAGTCTAGGAAAAGCAATCCAAAGCTGCATAATAAAGGACAACTAGACCATGGATAAAATTGTATCAAATCAATTGAATCTATGATAACTAGGTCTATCCAAGTGTAATACACCTAAATAGTCACCACAGATGACCTATAAAATGGATCCACTATTAAAAATCACTTATAGTAGTAGATGTAATATAGGCACAAATAAAGAATCATAATACAAACTTAAATAATTAGCAAAATAGGTAGACAATATTAATACATAGAGCCTGAATTAAATAACACAAGAGCTGGTTAATCACAAATATATACTATACTAAAATGACAGAATTTAAAGCTGCTATCATTGATATACTCAAAAAAACATTTAAGTGATCACGTCCTCCATCAAACTGAGTACCCCCATGATCATATGATTAACTTGACTGAGTACCAACTCTATCGTCTAAGAGACCATATTTTCTACCATGGTAAGAAGAGCCAGCTAAACTAAACTAGAGACCTAGAATAATAACCTCGAGAAGTCTAATCAAGGCTCTAAGAACCCATTATAGTTTGATCAAAGCTCTAACTACTATAACCACTATAACCCATTTAAACCCCATCAATAATTTAAAGTGTGGCCTATTTTTATGAAAAAATTTTAGCTGATAAGCTCAACTAGGAAAGAACATACCCCTGACAAATAACCATATACTCAGCCTTAATACTTATGATTCTTATTACTACCAATATAGGCCTCATGATGTATTCCCTCAATAGTATGTATATACTTTACTATATCTAGAAATTCATGCTTAGAAGATAACATATACTAAGTATCTAAACAAATATGCAACCTTAACCTTCAAACATATCTCTATACTAACTTGTACTCTATTAACATGATCATAACAACATGGTTGTCCTACATATGATATCTAGACTCACACACTGACTCTAATATCAAACCCTCTAAGAGATGCATTAAATTATACCTTAATCTCTCTCTTATTCTACAGAGCACATACCTGTCCAAGAAAACCTAAGTGATTTTTACCTAAGTCATCACTGGGGACTAGTTGGTCTGCACTCACCATATGCTCTCCACTACTATTTTGTTTAACCATCCATATGAACTGTAATATAATCAACTCTGTAAGACTTTACAAGCTCAAGATTATTCTACTTCTCTTGGCATCTCATAAAGAACTGATAATCATCCTCCCCTAGATCACCTAAGAAATAGGAAGGACTCATCTTGATAAAATATCCTAGCATCTTCTTCTTATCAAAAGTTATTACAGGCTTGGCAACAAAAGGTTGAAAATAACCAGCACTTAAACTACCTCGACACAAGAAGACATAGTAGCAGGTTGTACTCTGATACTTTGAATATCCTGTGTTTCTCCTTAACCTGAAGTATGTAAACCACCTTTGGCATGAGGGCTACTAGCACTATTGATCAAAACCCCTTCTTAAGACATGCCTTATAAAAAGCACATATGATGAACCATGGCCTCTTTATATATCAATACCTTGAATCTAGCTGACTATAAAAGGGGGCCTGACACACACCTAATATGGTGGTAGTTCCTCTATTACTATCATTGTATCAACCTTAATATCTAAGTGATAGGTCTTTTTTCTAGCCTTCATTTGGTATTGTATCTCGAGCATAGTCTCTACAAATAGGTTGATCATTCACTCAACCCTTTACTTATGCCCTAAATGTAGGTGGGAGGGGGGCTTACCTTTGCCCACTATAGATATCAACCTAATCATCCGCAAATCATTAAATGAAATAAGATTTTAGGAAATGAATGAAATAAGAACACACGATAAGAAGTTATTAAAATTACCCAATATCCACGCAAAGATAGGTTATATACGTCATTATATCATCTAATAATAATGTAGAAAAGTGCTTTGAATGAAACTCCAAAAATCCCACTTTCAAAATTTACACCATCTACAACATGCTAACTCTTATTCATTATCTTAAATTCAGTAATAAGAAAAAGATGATACTAGAATGGTTGAAATTCTTTTGTCTACTCCATAGGTAGGCTAACCATTGGTAATAGTGCAAGCCACTCACTTCCTTGAAAATTTCGATAAATACTCTCCCGGTGGGGTCCTTCTAAAATAAACAAGAATCATCATTATTCGACTACTATCTATCAAAGGCTCACATATCAAGAAAAGTGATGTGAAAGTAAAAAAAATTGTATGAAAGTACCTATGTACAATTCAAACAAATAACTATAAAAAGTATAATCTAGATAAACACTCCACATAAAAATCCATGATATTGGTACAAAAAACTTGTTTTGTCCAAGCGCACACAGAGTGTACATGGTCACCTAAGCAGTAAAGTTGCCTTTGAAAGTTAATAATTGATCCCACGGGGACTTATCAATTGACTATTTGCCAAATTAGACTAATTTTAATCAAACAATGCAATACAATAAAGTTCTTGAACTATAGTGGGGAGAAATCCATGGTTAAGGAACTATGAACAATCCTACTTAGTCATATAATCTCATTGGTTTAGTTAATTATCTTTGTTGTTGATTTGCGGGTTTGATGGCATGATTATGGTCTTTTGAGCCTCTAACCGTCTATCTAAATTAGCTCGAAAACTATATTATTGAGGTAGGATAAGAGAACAAAGTTAAACTCCTTCATATTTTGTAACGCCCAAAATCTGGTACCCAAAATGCTACATGGTGCTCATTACTTCGAAGGACCACAAGCTAACCCATGACTGGTATCTGTAACTAAGCACTACATATTATATCGTATAAATCTAGAATAAAAGGCTGAAAGGCCATAAGGTTAAAAAATGGAAGACTAATAATAATACTGAATATGGTAAAATAATACCAAAATAACTAAAAATAAAAAAGTCTGAATATCTAGTCTGAAAGCCTCTAAACTGTCTGAATAAAGAGTTGATGGGACATGTCCCCAACTAACTCCAACTGCTGAAATAAACTAAGTACTGAAATACTGAAATGATAAAGCATCCTTGAATGATGAGGAGTCACTGCTAATCTACTGATGCTAACTGAAACTTGAGCTACTAAGTGCGATCGGGAACCTGAGCGTCCGAACCTATGGTATCAAATACCATAGCACAAAGAAAAGTATGCATCAGTACTTAATAATGTACTGGTATAAAAGTGAGGTAGGCAGAATGCATAGGGTTCATATGCATAAACTATAACTGCCTAATAGTATGAACATGAACACGATTTCGTGAAGATACATACATGAAAACATAACTGCAACTCAAATAGGGTGATTCTGAATATTGAATATACTAATTATATGGATTACTGAGAACTGATATAACTAATATTGGGTGACTTTGTTTGACAGTCTTGATTCTGATTGAACTAGCTGAGTTTCGTACTGAGTTGAGTGACTATATCTGCCATTCTTGAAATCTATAGAACCACCTGAGTTATATTACTGAGACTAAGACTAAGACTGTGGGAGGTAGTCATCTAATAGATATGCCCCTAATAAGATGTTATAGCCGAGTTGGGTTCCAATTTGTAACCCCAATTTCAATTGGTGTCCATACCGCACCACTGGTAAAGATATGTTGTGAGTGACCATCATCTAGAATTGTACCCAAAGGAGAACAGGGAACCCTCATCTGGCAGTGTTAATCCACTTCACCAACCCTCAACTGTCAGTGTTGATCTCTAAACCCATGCTAGATACATAGTTACGGAATGCAAGGATTGTTTTCAAGGGGTCACACCTTCTACAGTAATCATGTGCCTTCATCCTTGGGTTGGATCGATGCTAAATCCTAGTCCTAACTGAATAAACACTGAACTGATTAAATTGAGATGAACTAGACTGAGTTCACTGAGTTCAGTGGACTGATGGAATATTACTAAATTCTGTTAACTAACTAACTTTATGAGATTACTAAATTTTTCCTAAGTCAGGCAACTAACTGAAAATACTAATGATCATGGCATGACTGAAATTATCATGAAACCGACACTGGCTCTAGGTACATACGTAAATTATTGGGTATAAACACTCCTAGGACTCGATGGCATAAACATAAATCATGGCAAAAGTTCAATAGCATAACAATGACTATATATACATATATATATATATCAATAATTCATTGACTAAGACATTTCATCAAACACTTGACATGCATTAGTTTGTAAATGAATGGGGATTTCACATTAACATACTATAATGGCACTTTTTCCTTCACATAGGCATTTTATCAAATGCATGGGGAGCATATTTTGGTTATACCATCATCAATACATCTAATTATCCTGGTTGCATAAATCAATTTACAATTTGAAGGGTTTATCATAAATAGTATGCAAAACATCACATACTAGAATCAATCATTGGAACATGTAATTTTAAAACATGAATCAAAACCCAACAACAACATAAACATGAATTTCAATTCATCGAAGTCATTATCATTGATAAATACAAAATCTTTGGATTTTGGAAAGAGATTCTTGAGCTTCATGGGTAAAAGAGACTCATGAATTTATACTTGGCATACCGTAATTGTAAGTTTCTTAAAGTCCTTGGAGAGATTATTGGAATTGGCTTTGATTTCTTGAAAGCTAGGGTTTTGTTTCTTTGGAGAGAATGTTCTTTATTTGAGGAAAAAGTTAGTAAATAATGATTTGAAATGTTTTTAGGGATTAAATCCCGCACCTAGATATGTTAAAACCCTGGGAAAAGAGCAATTTATCCTGCATGAAATATTTATTTTTTATCAAAATTTCCTGATTTGCTAGGGTGGCATGATGTGACGCTATCGTATCGTTTCACTGGAAATCACCAACTGGCAACTGGGCGGATGGCGCAATGCAGTGGAATCACGGATCAGCACTGGATGCGAATTTTATCCATAGCGCAACACGCTAGGATCACGTTGCCTTACTAGAATTAGACAATTATGAACTGGGTCTTTGGCGCGATACGCCACTATCACGGAGCAATACTGGAAATTGACAATTGCTATTTTAACACACTCTGCAATGTTCTACTGGCCTGAATGACGGTGTTTAATGACAAAAACATTAAATTTCCATAACTTCTTACCCGATTATTGGATTTAGGAGAATTTTGTCTCAGTGGAAAGTTTTTTCAATCTCCCACACAACAAAAAATCAAAATCTTGAAAATTCTACATGTACAAAAATGTATTCATCTTCAAATCAAATTTTTATCATTTTTGGGATAATCGTAAGGTAGGTATAAGCATGAGATATTACAATATCTCCCCCTTGGGAATATTCGTCCTCGAATGAGACTGATTGAGATGGGAGAAACAATAAGTTGGAGTACATACAAAACTTGAACAACTGAAACATGACTACATGACTGACATTGTTGAGAATCTTACTGAGCATGCATATCTAATCCATGATTTCATGACTGAACTGACTCATTAAAACATGACAGATATTTTTGATAAATAAGTTTCTCACAAGAAGAATGAATGGCTAATGCATGAACGCTTGACGGGCCTAATGCATGAAAATATGATTGAATATGCAATGGTAAAAAGATATCAAGTTTAGAATGGGAATTTGAGCATGGAACTGGTTTGTAACTGGAATTTGAACATGAAACTGAATAAGCTTTAAGGAAAGCTATTACCTTGGGCCGAGTCTGAGTTTACAGAGAAGAGGTGAGGATACTTAGTCTGCATGTCTTTTTCTACTTCCCTAGTAGCTCCCTCAACGGACTGACTCTGCCAAAGAACTTTGACTAGAGTGACTTCTTTGTTCCTCAGTCTGCGGGTCTGATTTTCAAGGATTTTAATAGGAATTTCCTCGTACGATAGATTGTTCTATATATCTAAGCCCTCAATAGGGACTTTAACTAGTGGGTGACCTATGCACTTCTTTAGCAAGGAGACATGAAATACTAGATGGACTGAAGCTAGATATGAAGGCAATTTGATCTCATAAGCTACCTTGATGAAGTGACTGAGAAATTTGAAGTGACCAACATATCAGGGATTGAGCTTTCCCTTTTTGCCGAATCTCTTTCGTCCCTTCATGGGAGAGATTTTTAAGTACACATGATCACCAATAACGAACTTGAGATCCTTTCTATGTACATCTGAGTATGATTTCTATTGGCTCTTAGCTATCTTGAGAGTTTCTCTGATCAACTATACTTTTTCTAAGATATCAAATACTACGTTAGGCCCTACTACGGCAACCTCACCCGCTCCGAACGAACCAATTAGAGACCTGCATCTCCTACTATAGAGAGCTTTGAATAAACCCATCTGAATATTGGAATGATAGCTATTTTTGTATGCAAACTCAATCAAAGGCAAGAAGTTATCCCAACTACCCTTGAAATGAATTGCACACGCCCATAGAATATCTTCCAAGGTTTGAATGGTCCTTTCTACTTGACCATCTGTTTGGGATTAAAGGCTATACTGAGGTAGACATAGGTACCAAGACCTTTTTGAAATATTTTCCAGGAATGAGAGGTGAACTGGGTATCTCTATCTAAAATAATAGACAATGGAACATCGTGTAATCTGACCAACTCCCTGATATAGAGTTTGGCATAATCCTTGATTGATTAAGAGGTATGGACAGAAAGGAAATAAGATAACTTGTTTATTCTATCTACAATGACCCATACTAAATTATACTAATAACGAGTATGAGGCCAACCTATAATAAAGTCCATGTTCACTTCTTCCCACTTCTAAGTAGAAATATTAAACTCCTACATAGACCCTCTAGCTTCTAATGCTCAATCTTAACCTGCAGATATGTTGTCCACTTAGCCATAAACTTTGCAACATGTCTCTTCATCCCACTCCATTAATAGGTCTTCCGCAAGTCGAAGTACATCCTAGTGGACCCTGGATTAATTGAGTAACGCGCACCATGAACTTCTACAAGAATTCATTGTCTAAAGTCATCCATACCTGGCACACAGAAACGACCCTAACAACGTAAAAAACCATCTCCTCCTTGGGAGAAATCCTCTACTTTCTGATCCTTGACAGACTCTTTCAACTTTACTAGACTGGGATCTCTATCTTGCTTTTCTAAGACTTTGGAATTTGGAGATGATTCTGAACTGCTCTACACCCATATACTACCTTCTGTTAAATCAACTAGGCGGACTCCTAGTCTAGCGAGCTGATGAACTTCCTGAGCTAGATTTTTCTTACTGTCCTCAACATGAGCAACACTACCTATAGACAGTCTACTAAGAGTGTCGGCCACAACATTGGCCTTGCTTGGATGATAAAGTACACTCATGTCATAATCTTTCAAGAGATCTAACAACCTTCTACGATGGAGATTGAGATCTTTCTAGGAGAGTGAGTACTGAAGGCTTTTATGATTGGTGAACACATCTACATGAACACCGTACAAGTAATACCTCCAAATTTTTAATGAAAATACTATGGCTGCTAACTCAATATCATGAGTCGGATAATTCTTATCATGGGGCTTAAGTTGTCTATAGGTGTAGGCTATGACCTTACCATGATACATGAGGACACAACCCAAACCCACTCTGGATTCATCATAGTACACTATGAATCCATTTGAACCATTTACAAGAGCTAAATCTAGGGCTGAGGTGAGTCGAGTCTTTAACTCCTGAAAACTCTTCTCTCAAGTATCTGACAACTGAAACTTGACTTTATTCTGAGGAAATATGGACATAAGGGACACTATAGATGAAAATCCCTCAACAAACCATCTATAATAGCCATCCAGGCCAAAGAAACTCTAGATATTTGATGGAGAGACAAGGGGAGGCCAGTTTCTTACTACTTTAGTATTTTGAGGATAAATTCTAATGCCATCCCCAAAAATGATATGACCAAGGAATTCTACTAACCTTAGGCAAAATTTCCACTTAATGAATTTTGTGAACCACTGATGATTTCTGAGAGTCTGAAATATGATTCTGAGATAGTCTGCATGATCCTGCTCATTGCGAGAGTAAACAAGGATGTCATCTATAAAGTCTATGATGAACATTTCCAAGTACTACTTGAACACATGATTTATGAATTCCATGGAGACTGTTGCGGCATTGGTAAGACCAAAGGACATGACTTTGAATTTGAGGTGACCATATCGAGTGTGGAGGTTGTTTTTAGAATATTACATTTTCTAACCCTGAGCTAATGACCACCTGATTTGAGGTCTACCTTAGAGATATAGCTGGCACCCTAAAGTTTGTTAAATAAGTCGTTGATTCTAGGAAGTGGATACTTGTTCTTGACTATGACTTTTTTGAGCTGACGGTAATCAATGCACATCTTGAGAGAACTGTCTTCCTTTTACATGAATAAAACTAGTGTACCCTATGGGGAAATGCTTGGTCTGATGAATCCCTTATTTAAAAAATCCTTCAACTGATCTTTTAATTCTCAGAGTTTTACTGGTGTTGTTCGGTATGGCAGGATAAATATAGGCTGAGTATCTGGAAAAAGGTCAATGTTGAAGTTTATTTCCCTTTTAAAGGAATTCCTAGAAGATCTTCAACAAAGATATTTGAATATTCATTCACTTATGGGACGGATTCAAGTCTAGGTGTTTTGGAACTAGGGTCCTTACTCGAACAAGATGATAGAAACATCCCTTAGATATTATTTTCCTTGCCCGAAGGTAGGAAAAAAGATGACCCCTGAAGGCTGCAGTGCTACCCCTCCACTCCAGGATAGATTCATTCATAAACTAAAATTGGACAATTCTATTCTTGAAGTCGATTATGGTGTAGCATGAATAAAGGTAATCCATGATGAGATTTACATCAAAATTAGTCATCTCTGTTTTGACTAAGTCTACAGATGTAATTTTCTGGGATATCATAACCGGATAGTTCCTGTATACACATCGGGCTATATTGGTTTTACCCACTGGGGTAGAGACTAAGAAGGGCTCTACTAGATTTTCAAGACTGACTCTGAAATCAACTCTTATATAAGGAGTAACAAAAGACAAAGAATCTCCTGGATCTAGCAGTGTATAAACATGAAAGTGAAAGATCTGTAATGTACCAGTAACTATATAAGCAGAATTTTCCTAAACTTGTTGGGACTAAAGAGAATATAATCTAATTGGGTATTGCCCACTAGTGGTGCTGCAAGTGGCACCCTGCTAGTTCGAGCAATCAGACTAAGGTAAGGAATGGTTATGTTAACCCTGAAAACCTAACTAAGGAAAATCTCTAACTCTGTGGCTTGTCTTACCACATCCAAAATACACATCACTTCAATCTCTAAATATACCCTTGTGGTTCTTTCCACAAGTCTGACAAAGAGGATTGGTTCGAGCACTGCTAATACTGCCCTGAGATTTAGAGCCTGGCGCCCTATGTTTGTTACCCTCCCTAAACTTAGGAACTAGAGCACTGGTTAGGGAAGGAGCTGGAATGGATGACTTTGGGAAAAACTGAGAATCGTTACCACTGTCTAACTTAGGCTAATTGAAATTGAAGCTACCTATTCTAGATCTCTTATTCTGCTTCTCTCTCTCATTAATCTTCTACTCATCTATTTGTTGAGCATGGATTATAAGCCTGGCTATGTCCATATCACTAATAACGATGGCATTCCTACACTTCTTGACCACACTATAATTCACCCTAGAAACAAACTTACTCATCGAAGCCTTGCTGTCTGCCACTACATAAGGAGCGTATCTAGCTAGTTGAGTGAACTTGAGAGAATACTCTTTCACTATCATGTTACCCTGCCTGAGGTTGATAAACCTAATACCCTAGCTTCTTTCAGCTATAGGGGAAAAAATCTATCTAAGAAGGCAGTGGTAAAATCCTCACACTCAACGGGCCCTGCATATATAGCCCTCTCTACTTTTCACTGTTTGAACTATGTGTGAGCCACATCCTACAAATGATAAGCAGCTAGCTCAGCACTCTAACTAGACTATAATCTTTTGAATCCGATCAAGGAATTCTTGAGGGTACGCATATCTCTTAGACCGAAAAAGGATGGAGGATTCATCCGGATAAAGTCCGAAATCCTAGCTGCAACAGTGTTGGCCACTGGATTGGCTGGAACAGAAGCTAGCCATTTATTTTGAGCAACAACTTAATTAGCAAGAGTAGTGAATGGAACTCTGAACTCTGAATGAGAGAATGTTTGTCCAAGGGATTTGCTTGGACGGGCTGAGGGGCTGACTGATTTTCTTTCTTTTTTTTGGAGGCATGTTCTGTAAACAAAAAGAAAGAAATGAATTAGACTAAGAGTTGAATTTTGAGCTCATGCTAACTGGCACGACAGGAATAGTGAAAAAAGGGAAACTGTTCCTAAAGCATTTTATAGCCTCTTGAACATAAATGTGGCGCACAAAACATCCATGCATAAGACTCTACTAAATGCGGCTCTAAGTCTACCTAGGACACTGTTGAACCATAGACTCTTACACAATGTTTGTAACACCCCAAATCTAGTACCTAGAATGCTACATGGTGCTCAAGACCCCGAAGGACCACAAGATAACCCATTACTGATATTTGTATCTGAGCACTATATAATATACTGTATAAATATGGAATAAAAGGCTGAAAGTCTATAAGGTTCAAAAATTGAAGACTAATAATAATACTGAATTTGGTATAACAATACTAAAACAACTGAAATAACTTACAATACTAAATTCTGAATATCTAGTTTGAAAGCCTCTAAACTGTCTGAATAAGGAGTTGATGGTACATGTCCCCAACTAACTCAAACTGTTGCAGTAATCAAAGTACTGAAATACTGAAATTATAAAGTATCTTTGAATAATAAGGACTCACTACTTATTTACTGCAGCTGACTGAAACATGAGCTGCTAAGTATGATCGGGAACCTGAGCATCCAAACCTATGGTATAAAACACCATAGCACAAAAAAAAGTATGTGTCAGTACGTGAGAATGTACTAGTATGCAAGTGAGGTAGGCTGAATGCATGGGTTCATATGCATGAACTATAACTAACCGATAACATAAATATGAATACGACTGTGTGAGGATACATGTATGACAACATAATTTCAACTGAAACATGGGGATTCTAAATACTGAATATACTAATAACATGGATTACTAATAACCGATATAATAATACTGGTGACTGTTGGTGATAGTCTTGATTGTGATGAAACTAGCTGAGTTTTGTACTGAGCTGAATGGCTATATCTGACAGTCATGAAATCTGTAGAACTATCTGAGTTCTATTATGGAGAGTAAGACTAAGACTGTGGGAGGTGGTCATCTAAATAACATGCCCCTAATAAGCTGTTATAACTTAGTTGGGGTCGAATCTGTACCCCCAATTGGAAGGGTGTCAATACTGCTCCACTGGTAAAAACAAGCTGTGAGTGACCCTCATTTGGAAGTATCCCTAAATGAGAATGGTGGAACCCTCATCTGGCATTGTTAATCCACCTCATCAACCCTCAACTGTCAGTGTTGATGTCTCAAACCATGATGGCTACATAGTTTTGGAATGCAAGGATTGCTTCTAAGGGGTCACACCCTCTACTGTCAGTGTGTTCCCTCATCCTTGGGATTTCTTAGTGCTAAATCCTACTCCCATCTGAATAGACACTGAAATGATTATACTGAGATGAACTGGACTGAGTTCACTGAGTTCTATGGACTAATGGAATATTATTGAATTCTGTTTATTAACTGAGTTCATGAGATTACTGAGTTTTCCTGAGTCATGTAACTGACTGAGAATACTGCTGATCATGGCGTGACTGAGATTATCATGAAATTGACACTGGCTCTCAGCACACAGCTAAATTTTTGGGTATAAATACCCCTATAACTTGATGGCATTAAAATAAATCATGGCACAAGTTCAAAAGCACAACAACGGCTTTATATATATGTATGTATCCATAGTTCATTGACTAAGACATTTCATCAAACACTTGACATGCATTAGCTTGTACATGAATGGGGATTTCAGATTAACATATGATAATGACACTTTTTCCTTCACATAGCCATTTTATCAAAAACATGGGGAGCATATTTTGGTTATACCATCATGAATGCATCTAATTATCATGGTTGCATAAATCAATTTGCAATTTGAAGGGTTTATCATGAATATTATGCAAAACATCACATACTAGGATCAATAATTGAAAGATATAATTTTAAAACATGAATCAAAACCCAAAAACAACATGAACTTGAATTTCAATTCATCTAAATCATTAACATTGATAAATACAAAATCTTTAGATTTAGAAAAGAGATTCTTAAACTTCATGGGTGAAAGGAACCTATGAATCAACACTTGCCACACCTTAGAGTTTCTTGAATTTCTTGGATAGATTCTTGGAATTTGCGTTGATTTTTTGAAAACTAGGGGTTTTTTTCTTGGTTGAGAATGTTCTTGATTTAGGGAAAAAGTGAGTTAATAATGATTTGAAATAGTTTTAGGCATTAAATCCCACACCTAGACGTGTTAAAACTTAGGAAAAGACCAATTTATCTCTAGGTGAAATATTTATTTTTCATCTAAATTTCCCAATTTTGAAGGCTGGAGAGATGTGATACTATTGCATCGTCTCACTGGAAATTGCCAACTGGGAACTGGGCAGATGATGTGATGTGGTGGAATCGCGGATCAGCACTGGATGTGAATTTTATCCATGACGCGACGCGCTAGGATCGCGTTGCCTTACTGGAATTAGACAATTGTGAACTGGGTTTTTGTGCGATGCGCGCCACTATCGCGGAGCAACACTGGATATCAACAATTGCTATTTGACACACTCCGCGATGCGCAACTAGCTGAATAACATTGTTTAATGATTGAAACTTGAAATCACCATAACCTCTTACCCGATTATCAGATTTAGCCAAATTTAGTATCGATGGAAAGGTTATTCAATTACCCATACAATAAAAAGTTAAAATCTTGAAAATTCCACATGTACAATAATGTATTCATCTTTAAAGCATGTCTTTAACATTTTTGGGACGATCTTAAGCTAGGTAGAAGCACGGGCTATTGCATATTTCATCCTGTCTATGAACCAAGTCGTGGAAATTAGGTATATTTCTCTCCTAAATGCAAATCTTAACTATAATCCCTCTATTTAAGATCCCACTCCATATACCCCATGTTCTAATCTATTATTCCACCTTCCAGGCACACAATAAAAATACAAGTTTATCCAAAGGGTAGTGAATTTGTCCAATAGTAAATACAAGGATATATGAACAACCAATAATTAGAATAAAAATAAACCAACTCAAATATAAGCTTAAATAATCATGTTCTTAGCCTTAGACCTTTATGATGGTACTTAGCCACTCATGGAATTACAATGAATCACAGATGGAAATTTATGTATAAGAAAATATGTAAACTAAAGAAAGGATTTAGAACCCTATGTGAAGCCTCTACAAGTCTATATAAAGCCCCAAAAGTCGTCCAACATTTTATAATAAGATAGAAGTGTCCGATTTATCATAGGAACCAAGTGCCTATTTTGAAACCATGGGTGTGCCATGCTCTTACATTGACACGACAGGGGCGTGGCACCCTAGTACAATGGATGTACACTGGAATTTGACATTTTGTTTTGTGTCCAAGGGCACTCCTCTCCCTTATATTGGATGCTGAGGGTATGGCATGTGACAATTCTCGGAATTTAAAGATTTTGTCCATCTAAGCTCCAACTATTTGACTTTGAGTTCCTCAATTTTTGGGTGTTTTTCCATCATCATAGAACCTTGTTTTGCTCCCAGATATCAACCTAAACGTATCATATGGCATCCTATAACATCAAACACCACGAATTAGTCCATAAAACACTATATAATACATCAAGATAAACTAGAACAACACATAGCCTAAGCTATTAACACTAGTTTTCTCGTCTAAACTTTGAGTGGTCGTTTCCATTCAAAACTTAGTTTGAATTCACCATAGACATTATAAATGAGTACTTTAACACTTATATTCTCACTTATATGAATATAAACTCATAACACATAGAAAAATGCCTCAAAACTAGGATAAATATGTAGAGATCATGACACTTAGTCGCATAAATCTACGTAAGATCACCACCCCCACGGTTAAAGCCTTGTTCAGCATCGAACAACTCTTTACATTAAGCACCATATATGGAAGACTCCAACATTAATACTACAAGTAAAACACTTAAGCTAGCACCATAATAATTACACAACTAACAAGTTTTACACTATGCATGTCACATATATTGAAAAACTCATGAACACTACATCGAAACCTTCTAACCTCAAGAATTGACTCCACCAAGTTGTAAAACTTATGCATATTACTCAATCAAAGAGATCATATAAGTCACCTAACTATAATCATACATATACCCTCACCACAAGAGAATTACCCATATTCTCTCATTGATATGCAATTCTTCATATAAATAGTTTTAAAAATCAAATTTCTCTCACTTTCTCAAAGAACTGACATGCCACATAAGATGAACCATAGGCTTTCCCTTAGTTTAATATTCTACTAATATTAGAATTTCATGGTTTAAAATCACATAGGACTTTTAAAGTATTAATGTAGGCTAAGGGATGGGTAGGAACTATTCTGGCCTATAATAGTGACTATCTTTCCTATGTAGTTTAATACATCACATTTTACATTGGAATCATCTGTCAATAACAAATTCTCACTACATTTATCCACCCATGTGTCTTTTTTTTTTCTCCATCTCTTTAAGCTAGTTTACATATAGTAATAAAGGAGTACTTTCTACTAACACATAATTTAATTTTGGTTAATTTTCTCTTTTCATTAGATTACTCCCAACCATGACACATACACTTTTTCAACACCAATAGTTATTATTTTGGGGCTTCATGTTTATCTTTTACTTCTTTAATTTTACACACTTTAACTATATTAATTTTTCAACTAAGAACTTAGGAGGTTTGGATCAATTGACAGTCAATAAAGAAGGGAAATAGTTTACATATATAGCTGCCAAAGACTAGGCTAAAGGCTCAATAAAGCTAAGTAAGATTATGCGCAAGGGTAGATAATAGAAAGTATGAAACATGGCTATCAAAGAAATGTCTATATCATCTCTTAGATACAACATTGTTTATTTTGCTTTGCACATACACCAGGCAAGTTCTTGACATTAATATGCAATGTGTAATACCAAAAAAGAACTCACTCACATATGGCATATACTTAAATCAATTAAGATCCTAATAAACTCTAAAACCAGCAATAACGGGAATTCATAATTAAGCAAACATCATTGAAGTGTCATAAACATGAGTCCAGGTATCGCAAAAGTAGTCATTCAACACATTCAACTTGTTTTTTCATTCAAAACAACTTGCAATCATGTAATCACATATAGTAATTAGTAAGAACATCTCATTTATTCATAAAAATAAATTAAATTACTCATAAAAATTTTAAAACAAGGATATTTGGTTCAAAGGGTGCCTCCTAAAAAAGAACTGAAAATAAAATTCAAGGGTGGGTGAATTGTGCCCCTATTAGACTGACACCAACAACTAAAATGGAAAACTAACAAATAAAAAATATTCTTATAATTTTTTTTCTAATTTAGCCAAAAACTATAAGACAACTGAAATAAAACTCCTATAGCAGCACTTCACCCTTAATTAGTTTAAAGATAACTAACCCCACACATAAAAACACACTTTGTCTCTAAAGTATAATTCAAAGGCAAGGATAGAAGTACTCGCTTACGCCTCTAGGTATAGCTAGTAGCATCTTTAAGATAAATGAGTTCTAGTGAACCCCACACCCAATATTTTCCATGCTCTTTAGCTCTGATTTTTTGTACTCAAACTTTTCATCAACCAATGAAAAAATTACAACTGACACTAAAATAAAAATAAAATTACTTACTATATGTTGGGCCAATAAGCGCCTAATTTATTATCGTGACACGACCTATCAATTTTTTTCTCCACCTTTAGGATATGAATTTCACCAGACATATGACATCCATATATTTACTTTGCATATAGGGTGGTGGTACAAAAGTGATGGAACTGAGTAATGGATGATGCATGTTTAACTATTTGGCCTTGAAGTGTGGCATATTTTTGTGTTGCTTGTCTAGTGCAAATCTAAGAATATTGGATTCTTATTCCTCATCTTCAAACTTTTTCACTATTTTAAGTTGACTCTAAAGATATTTCATATCTGAACATAATGTAGAAATATGCGTTTAATGAGACCCAACAAATTCCACTTTCAAATTTACACCATCTACAATATGCTAACTCTTATTCACCTTCTCAATGTTAGTCTCGACAAAAAATAATATTTGAATGGCTGAAATTATTTTGTTTGTTCCATGGGTTTGATAGAATTTACAACCAATGAAGAAGGTGAAAACCACTCGCAACTATAAAAATTTTAACAAATATTCTCCTGGTGGGGTCCTCCACATAAATAACAAGAATCATCATCATTCGTCCGCTATCTATCCTAGCCTAACATATCAAGAAGAGTGATAGAAAAGTAAAAGAAATTTTTGTATGAAATTAAACTATGTAGAACTCACAAAAATCATTATAAAAATGTCTAATCTAGACAATCACACAATACCAAAGTCCCCAATAGTGGAGAAAAAAACCTGTTGCATGTAAGTGCATAAGCAAGTGTAAATAGTCACTCATGTAGTAAAATGAACTTTAAAACAAAAGTATCAATCCCACAAGGACTTTTAAATTAAATATTCTCCAAATTAGGCTAATCTAATAAATAATGAAATAATATAAAGTGTTTTAACTATAATAAGTAAAATTCTGGGGTTAAGGCACTATAAAAAAATCCTACTTAGCCATACAATCTTCTTGGTTCAGTTAATTATCTTGGTTGTTAATTCATGGGGTTTATAGCATGATTATAGTCTTCCAAGCCTCTAACATTCTATCTAACATAGACCCAAAACTACATTATTGCGCAGTGATGATAGAATAAAGTTAAATTCATCCATATTTTATCTTGTATATGAATCAAGTGGATAAATTAGGTATATTTCTAACCTTAATACAAATATTGACTTTGATCCCTCTATTTAAGATCCCACTCCATGTACCCCATGTTCTAATCTATTGTTCCATTTTTAGGCTCACAATTAAATTATTAGTTTATCTTAATAGTCTTGAATCCATACAATAGTAAATACAAGGATATATGAACAACCAATGATGATAATAAATATAAACAAACTCAAATATAAGATTAAGTAATCATGTTCTTTACCTCAACCTTAGAGGAGGGTATTTAGCTACCCATTGAATTACAATGAATCACAAGATTCAAATTTATGTATAACACAAAAAGTAAACTAAAGAAAAGATTAAGAACCACATAAAAGCCTCCTCAAGTGTTATTCAAGCCCCAAAAGTCATCCAAGGACTTTACAATTAGATAGGAGTGTCTAATTTGTAGTAGAAACTAAGTGCGCATTTTGAAACCATAGGTGTGCTATGCTTTTGCATTAGTGTGATAGGGGCGTGGCGTTCCAATATCATGGATGCAAAATGGAATTTTACATTTTGGTTTAGTTCAAAGAGCATGGTGCGCCTTATCTTAGAGGCTAGATATAGTGCCCCCAAGTTTTCAAGCTTTATATTTGTCAAGATAGGTTGCAAAATTTATGTTGCAAAGCCACAAGGCTCACCTTAATCTAAAGAGGTCACAAAGATTAATGGAAACTTTTCTAAGGACCTATCTGAATATTGGGATAATGACTCTGAAAATGATTCATTACCATACGTGATGAATCATTGTATGTGAGTCATAGTAAATCCAGTGAATGCCCTAGGTTTTATCCTAGTGACAATAATTCTCGGTCATGACTCGTTATGCAAAATAAAAAGTCTAGGTGTAGGCTCATTATCAAGATAGTGAAGGATCTACTACTTCATCCCAGAGATAACGAGTTCAACATGTGACTCATAATCAGTCCTAATGGGTCATTTGGAGGACCCATTACTGTAATAGTGATCAACTTTAAAATGTTAAACTACAACTGCTCCTCATGACTCATGGTTTGCCCCTGGGAGTCATAAAATGGAAAGTTGTATTTAAGACAAGACTTAGAATCATAGTCTTAGTTTACGACTTACACTATGACTCGTACCTAGTCGAGATAAGTCATAGGGTGAGACGTAACAACTGTGAACCCAAAATTTCATTACGATTTAAAAAAGAGCTTTTTTATAATTCCCACCCCTTCTTAACCCAAAATTACATCATTTACCCTTCAAATACATAAGTTATAAGATGTAAATATTAGCCTAACTTCTCATAACTTTAGAAACCACTTTCCTTAGGAAAATAAATCAATTCTCTACTTTCTCAGAGAAAACTAGGGTTCATTAAGAAAGTTCAAGTTCCAAGAAAATATCTACAAGGGGTTGACTTTATGTATGTGGTATTTGATCAATGGGTCCTTTCCACCGATTGAGTTCCAAGAATTCCCTATATTTACAAATACAAATCTTTTCTCTTTCTATTGGGTTTTCAAATTTAGTATGCATTGTATCAACTCTCTCTCAATTGTTTTGGCTATGAGCCATGAAAATATGTTCTCTTAGGAGAATTATTTTTCCTTATTTTTTATAATCTCTTTTGTCCATATCATAATTAGTTATTAGAATATTAAGTATTATTCATGAATTTCCCATACTATGGCCAGTTTTACTATTATCATAGGCAGTTGCATTAATTATGCTAATGTGTTATGAACACTTGATACTTAGAAACTCATGTATATATAAACTCATACATAATTAGGTATTTTAGATAATACATATATTGTATTTTTCTATAAATCCCATGACTTAAGCATATTAGTTATTAGTACATGTTTTAGTTACATTTTAGAGTCATTTAGTTAGAATTAATGCTTAGAACCGATGAATGCACGGATGGAGTCTCCCTCATCAGTTGGTCATGAGTCATTAGTAGTAGCCCCTATGTTCTAAAACTACATTGACACCATAGGTTATAAGGGGTCCCCAGTCAGTAGAGGCATGATACCCTAGTTATTTGGGACATCGGATTAGTGGATTCATACCATCCAATATTGGTAGCCTTGGTATGGCACCGACACTCTTCTAACCGGGTTGTAAGTTGTAACTTTATTAGCTCAGATTGGGGTAAGTCAGTTGTAGTTGGCTCCTATAATTTCCATTATAGTATTCAAATGATGTTTCGTTCAAGTTTTCTTAACCAAGTGTTCTATATATCAGTTATTCAGTTATTCATATTATCTCTTTACATGTTTATACCTGGTCTTGCATTCAATTTTTCATTTTCATGCTTTTATTCTTACTTCCTTTATGTATACTAGCTAGCTTTCATCTCATATGCCAGTACATTTAAAGTACTGATCACATACTCTCTTTTGTGCTATGTTGTCTTATAACATAGGTTCGGATGCTCAATTTCTAGATCGTACTTCGTTCATTCCTCTACCACTCAACTGCATCATTGGTGGTTACTCATCATTTGAGGACCAGTTATTATATTACTTATTTATCCTGGTATTTTTACTATATGTTATTTTAATTAGTAACAGCTATTTGGGGACCTTTCCTAACAAATTATTATGTTTAGAGACTTTCAGACAGTCTGTCAGTTAGTCATTTTTTTAGTGATGTATTTTAGTTACCTTTGATACAGTTTTTGATTATCAGATACTTTTAAATAACTTCCACATAGTGTTTTGTGGCCTTTTTTCAATATTTATAGTTAGTGTCAGATCATGGGTTAGCTTGGCGTTACTTGTGGCCTTAAGAACTTTGTTATGACTAGGTGTGGCCTCGTTTATTGACAAACTTTATGTCAAAGTACAAGTTTAAAATTAGCCTAGGTTGTCTAAAAGTCGTGTTAGTAAAGTCTTGTTAATGGGTTTGAAGCGTGCCACACTTATAGGTAAGGGGCAATGAAACATTTAGAAAAGACTCACTTCTTTCAATATTCATGTTGTGTGATAGAGCGTGAGCTCTATTAAACTTGTTCTCCTAACTCATTCTCTGTCATTTGCAAAAAATACCTCCCAAAAGGGCTAATGGTAAGAAAATTGGGGACCAACCCACAACTCTTGCTCTTAAGGACCCCTTGAATGAGTAGGTCTCTCATGTTGAATTCAAGGTTGTTTTAACTACTTTATACCAATCTATGTCTACCAAAATAATCAATAAGCCATTGCCCCAGCCAACCCTGTGGTAAGCACGACAGTGGCTAGAGTCTAGGATTTCACTTAGATGAATTCTCTAGTGTTCCTAGATCCAAGAAAGAGGAAGATCCATAAGAATTTTTAAATTGTGTGTAGAAAGTGACTGATATCATGGTTGTTAATTCGACTGAGAGTGTTGACTTAGTTGTATACTAGTTGCAAGTAGTAGCCCATACTTGGTTTAAGTAGTGGAAGGAGGATAGGAGTATTGAATCAAGGCCTATAGTGTCGGATGAGTTTTCCACTTCTTACTTAGAAAGGTTCTTTACACTCTAATTGAGGGATTCTAAGGTGCAAGATTTGATCAATTTAAAGTAGGCTAGCATGAGTTTCAAGGAGATTTACTCGATTTTACTTAATTGGAAAGGTATACTTTGAATATGGTGGTGGATTCTATGGCTAGGATGAGTAAGTTTGTATTTGTTGTTTAAAATGATATTGCTAAAGAGTGCAGAACAACTATGTGGATTAGGGAGATGGACCTCTCCAGGTTGATGGATCATGCTCATCAAATTATAGAGGGGAGGCTCAAAGAAAAGAATAGCGAGAATAACAAGACCAGGACTGGAAGCTTAAACATTTCTTAGAGAAGGTCAGATGGTGGGAGTCGTTCTCAGTTTACCCATTGGTCTTTAGCCCCAACTCCATCTTCTACTAGTACTCCAGGTCCTATGTTTAAACAGGACAATCGGGATAGAGCAATAGGCTCTAAGTCTCATGGTAGCATGAATAATAGTCGCACCAACCTAATTTGCAGGAGGTGTGGTAAGAACCATAAGGGTTAGTGATTGGTAGGTAGTAATGTGTGTTTTGGTTCTGGGAAAATAGGTCATAGGATAAGGGATTGTTCAGCAAGCATATGAAAGGGAAGGAACGATCGTTAATAATGCCATACTAATTCCTTATCAGTCCCAGCAGGTCGCCCAACACAGCAAGGTGCCACTTCTAATTTACCAGTGGAAAGTGCCAAAACCAACTCTATGCCTTCCAGACATGATAGGATTAGTAATGTTCTCCTGATGTAGTTACGGGTTCATTGTAGTTCTTTCATATTCTTGTGTATGCATTATTAGATCCTAGAGCCATATTCTTTTCATGGCTCCCTATATAGTAGTAGATTTTGGCGTCAGTCCTAAAATTCTTGTAGCAACCTTCTTAGTGTCCCCTCTTGTATGTAGTTCCATTATAGCCAGATATATGTACATAAATTTTCTAATCTTATTATCTCAAAATATCACCACACCTAATATTGTAGAATTAGAGATGACTTATTTTGATGTCATTCTTAGCATAGATTGGCTCCACTCTAGTTATTCCTAGAAACAAAATAGTCTAGTTCTACATTTCAAATGAGCCAGTCATAGAATTGAGGGTAGACCCTCCGTGACCATAGGTCATTAGTCTCCTACTAATGTTGGGTGTGTTTATGCATTCTAGCGTCACTATTCTAGCTTTTTTAGCCTTATTTTGAGGATGATTCATGTGATATATAGGTTGATAATGAGATAAATGAGTATGAAAGTTTTTAAGCATGTGTTTATGATGTTTAGAGTGAGTTTCAAACAAATTTGTACCTAAATGATTCCTTTAGAGTTAAACTCAGAACACTAGCATTGCTAGCTTGAGCTAGGTACTTGTCTAGTTGATTCTGGTGGATTATATTGTGTTCAAGGTGCTCCAAATGGTTTTTATAAATGACTAAGAGTGGAATAACTTGTTGGGAATGATAAAAGTTCAATTGGAATGAGTCAAAAGCTAGAATAATATGTGAAAATCAATACAAACTAGCATAGCTTAGCTCTTATTTTAATTTGTTTTAATGGGCGTTGTGTTATGTTTCTCTTTTAATTTGTATGGTATGATGATGTAGAAGGATTTTGGAGCTTAATATGATGATATTTTTATATGAATGAGGCTTGGAATTCATGGAAAAGACGGCATAAGACAAAGGATCAAGAGGGGAGACTTAATACTTAACCCAAATTTGGAGAGCAAATTCTAGAGGAGCAAGTCAATGGAGAGGAGCCGCCTCACCTGGAGTAGGGTAATTACTAGGGAGGAGCCCTAGCTGGAGTGGCGGAATAACCTGGGTAACGCCCCACCTAGTCCCAGCCTCAATAACTAACAGTTTTCTTGTTCAACACGGATAAGCCTTGCTCCTACACTATAAATAAATGTTGTATCACGTTTTTAAATACTTTTGGATATCTTGGAGCATTGGAGGCTGCCATAAATTCTTTTTAGGTGTTATCATTCTTTAATTTAGTTTCTTTGTGGTTTGTATCATCAATCTAAAGGATTAGATGATGAATATTTCCATTAAAGGCTAAAAGTCCCTTTCTAGGGTTAAGGCCAAGGTCATGATTATTTCTTTTTGAATTAAGTTTGTTGATTTTCTTATCATTATTTGTTGCTTTTTTAATCTTGTTTTAAATATTTTAAGGATTATCCACCCTTAGAATACATCAATTGTCAACCTTGTGATCTCGGGAGAGGAAATATAGAATAGGGAGATAGAACAAGGGAATAAGCATAGTAGGGTTCTTGTTTCTTTATAAAATAAGAGACTTGAATTGGCATCTAGGATAGGGATGTACTTAGATGCCTTACTTTATTCACAAGTAAGAAGATAGCTTAAATAACCTAATTGGATCATTACATCCCCACTAAATGATATAGTTGTACGGTTCAACTTAGGTAAAGGATTAGAAGTTAGGAAACCATAATCGCATAATTAACCCTACGAATCAATAACCACGATAAGCAATTTAATGAATGTAGTTCAATAACGTAGTATGATTGATCGCAAGCCTTAACCTTGGATCTCTATCATTTGATTGTCCAAAGCCATTTACTTTTCCACAATTGTTTAGTTTATTTTTTAGTTTACATTCTAAAACTCTATTTACTACTTTCCTCAATTGGTTAAATAATAATAAGTTAGGCGATGAACGCAAGTCCCTAAGAGATCGATACTTTGGCTTTCTTGAAGCCATTTTACTACTTGATAAGATTACGTACACTTGCATGTGCGCTGTTAAGTTTTTGGCACCATTGTTGGGGATTTGTAACTAGGAAACTATCTTAGTTTTAGTTTTTCGATATTGAGTTGTAAATAGTTTTTATTTAGCTCCTTTTCATTTTCTTTTATTTCTCTTTTTATCATACTTCTTAATATATCAGGCTAGGATAGATGGTTTTAAATTGATGACGATTCTTGTTGTTTCTTTGGGGGACCATATTAAGTAACTTATTATCCAGATTTTGATCAAAGTGTGTGGATGGGACCTTCACAATGTGAAGAGGATGTTGTTCTATCTGTGGAGTAGACTGCTACGTGGCATTTAGTTTGTGGTCAAGGTAGTCATACTGTAGCTATATCTGCTGTCAATCCCAATTTACATTGTTTGTGGGCTATGCTTAAAGGAAAAATTATATAAACTACTATAATCAAACATAGTTGAATAAGTCACAAATTCAATCATGGACCAACCAACATTATTTTCAGCAACATCAACTCAACATACAGGCCACAACTCAAATGAGCAATTTGGAAAAGATAATAAAATAAGTTTTGGCGTCTTGGTTAAGATGTTGGCATACATGAAGAACCAAAGGGAGGCTGCAGAATAAGTGACTTCCCAACCTATTATAGATGAAGTTGAAGATAATTTGAGGAAGTCTGAGTATTCAGAAACCGAAAAAATGTTGAACAGGTTGAGAATATACCACTTTCACTATATCTACAGTGGTTAAGCAAAGAAAAATATGAGGAGGATATTAGCAAATTTGTGGAGCAAACACAAGAATCGCAGCCACTCGATTGTCATCTTTATCTTGAGACTAAAATTGAGAAGGTGAATAAAAGTGAGTGTGTAGTAGATTGTGTAAATTTTGAAGTAGGATTGGTTGTGCCTCACTCAAAGCACTTTTCCACATTATGTTTAGATGATGTCTTGTCTATGGAATAATTTTAAATAGTGGAAGAGTATGAAAAGATGGAACAAGTATCCTATATTCTTAATTTTACATCGGATAAACAATATAGAAACACACCTCACTTCAAGGTCGAGTGGTTCACCAAGCACATCCCATTACTTAGTTCCTTAATCTTTGTACCACCCCTTTATGATCGATGAAAAAAGATGGATGCGATGTTGGGGGTAAAACTTATATCTTTACGGTGGAGAAAAAAGTTGATTTGGGTTATGCCACAAAACTAGCACTTCTTGGGAGGCAACTCAAGCTAAGGTATGTCTTCTTTTTAGTTTTTAGTTTTATTTTACATAGTTTTTTGTTTTTGATTGTCACAGGTAAATGGGAAGTCTGAGTACCATAAACTTAAGCTAAGGAGAATGGCAAATACTGATTATGGGGTCCCATGGATCTCATTCATGCAAAAAATGCTACTATCTAGGACTAGAGGCCTCAGGGAGTATTTCTATATTTCTACTTTTAAATTCACTTTGGGGACAAAGTAGATTCTTAATTGTGGGGTGGAGAAATTCCCAAATGTTGGCTTAAAAAATTTAGGATTTGAATAAGAAAGATATTCTTGTTGGTGCTATTTTTGATTACATGATGGAAGTTGGTTTGTTTGTAAAAGCATGTTGATTGAATGGATTTCTAATTTTTAAGACTCTTAGTCTCATTTTTTTTACTCTAGTACTTTTTGGCTTAATTATGAATTCATACTATTGTTTGGTTGTGAGTCTATGATGATCCTATATGAGTTGAGCATGTTCCATGTGATTGTGAGATTTTTTTTATATTTGTTGTTGTATGTAATGTCTAGAACTTGTCCGGTATGTGTGTGAAGCGAAATAAAGAGTGTGGGTTAAGGAGATGATTTAGATATTTCATTGATAGCATTATTTTGTACCCTCTATCTTTCCTACCTGTTGTGCATTATCCTTGTTAACTACCATTGATCCTTACGCCTTTTTTTATAGCTTCATATGTAGCCTAATCCTTACTTTGATAGACAATAATTTGATCCAAAAAGCTCCTAAGTGCTTTAATTGAAAAAAAAAATTTAAATAAGGAGTTTGAGGAATTAAAGAAGAAAAAGGTGAAATTGATGCCCCAAGGTATGAGTTATTGGTGTTTATAATTGATGTGTGGTGATTGGGATTGGTATGAAATGTGTTAGAAATGTTCCCATGATTGTAGAGAATGAAAAAACTTGAATCTTGAATGAATAAGTAATACACCCACCATGTGTTTGTGAAAATGCTTAAAAGAGATGGGGAAAAAAGCAAGGGTATGGGTAGATGAAAAAGTAAAATTTACTTGTTGAAGATTGGTTTAAATTGGTTAATGTAGTGTATTAAAGCTCTTAGAGATGTTAGTCACTATTCCCAAATAGTTCCTACATGTCCCTTAGCCTACATTACAATCCGGAAAATTTCTAATTGATCCTAAGCTTTTTCGACAATTAGTGGAGCATTACACTAAGGTAAAACTTATGGTTCATTATGTGTAACTTGTGAATTCTTTTTGAGAGTAAGCATAATTTGATTTTTGTGCCTATTATGTCATAAATTGCATTATTGTGGGTGATTATGGGTAA
Source organism: Capsicum baccatum var. pendulum (assembly GCA_030864225.1). NCBI lineage: Eukaryota > Viridiplantae > Streptophyta > Magnoliopsida > Solanales > Solanaceae > Capsicum > Capsicum baccatum. The sequence continues at coordinate 167,320,751 of CM061557.1, read as the reverse complement.
CTCTCTAGTTGTGAGGGAAACATGTTTGATGAATGTTAGTGATTTGTATGATGTCCTTGATTGAATCATAAGCATGAGTTTGACAACTAGGTGAGTCAATTCTTGAGGCTAGGACATTTTGGAGTAGTGTTCATTAGCTTTCAATTGTGTTTATAACATGCTTAGTGTTGTAAACTTGCATTTCATGTAGTCATTGTAGTACTATCTAGAGTTTCTTGCATTTAGTAGAAGTGTAGAGTCTCCTGAGTTGATGATTATTATAGTTAAGAGTTGTTCGAGGACGAACAAGGCTTTAAGTGTGGGGTGGTGATGTTGGGTGTATTTATGCATTCTAGTGTCACTGTTCTAGCCTTTTTTTGCCATATTTTGAGGATGATTCATGTTCTATATAGGTTGATAATGAGATAAATATGTATCAAAGTTTTTAAGCATGTGTTTATGATGTTTAGAGTGAGTTCCAAACAAATTTGTACCTAAAAGATTCATTTAGTGTTCAACCTGGAAAACTAGTGTTACTAGCTTGAGCTAGGTGCTTGTCTGGTTGATTTTGGTGGATTCTATTGTGTTTAAGGGGTTCCAAATGATTTTATGAATGATTAAGAGTGGAATAAATTTTTGGTAATGATAAAATTCAATTGTGAATGATCAATACAAACTATCATAGCTTAGCTCTTGTTTTGATTTATTGTAATGGGTATTGTGTTGTGCTTATCATGTAATTCATGTGGTGTGATTATGCAGGAGGATTTTTGAGCTGAATATGATGTTATTTTGATGTTAATGAGGCTTGTAATTCATGTCCAATACACCATAAGACAAATGATCAAGAGGGGAGACTTAACAGTTAACGAAAAATTTGGAGAGCAAATTCCAGAAGCCCAAGGCGATAGAGAGGCGCAACCCAACCTAGAGTAGGGATATAACAAAGGAGGCGCCATAGCTGAAGTGGGGGATAACCAGGGCGACATCCGACCTTGTACTAGCCTCAATAATTGGCAGTTTTCTTGTCCAACACGGATTTGGCTTGCTCTTACACTATTAATACATAATGTATCACGTTTTTACACACATTTGGACATCTTGGAGCATTGGACGCTATGAAAACTTCCTTTTAGGTTTTATCATTCTTTAATTTAGTTTATTTATGATTTTTATCACCAATCCAAGGTATTAGATCATGAATATTTCCATTAAAGTCTAAAACTCTCTTTTCGGGGTTAAGGCCAAGATCATGATTATTTTATTTTGAATTAGGTTTTTTGATTTTCATATCATTATTTGTTGCTTTTTTATTCTTTGTTTAGCTATTTTAAGATTAGCTACCCTTAGAATACATAAATTGTCAACCTTGTGATCTCAGGAGAGGGAATAGGGTGATAGAACAAGGGAATAAGAAAAGTAGGATTCTTGTTTCGTTATAAACAAAGAGACGTGAATTATATCTAGGACAGGGATGTACTTAGATTCCATACTTGATTACCACATAGAAGGATAGCTTAAATAACCTAATTAGATCATTACATTCCCGCTCAATGATGTAGTTGTAAGGTTCAACTTAGGTAAAGGATTAGAGTTTGGGAAACTATAATTGCGCAATTAACCCTATGAATCAACAACCACAATAAGAAATTTACCAAATCAGTTCAATAGCATAGTATGATTGATCGTAAGCTTTATATTGTAAGACTTAACCATGGATATTTATCCTTTAATTATCCAAAGTCATTTACTTTTATGCATTTGTTTAGTTTATTATCTTATTTATATTATAAAACTCTATTTGCTACTTTCCTCAATTGGTTAAGCTAGAATTAGATAGGCGGCAAACCCAAGTACCTGAGTGATCAATACTTGGGCTTTTTTGAAGCCACTTTACTACTTGATAAGACCACGTACACTTATGTGTATGCTTGAGGGTTGTCACCTACCTTAAGGCTAGGAAGATGATATCGAAGGGTTGTATCTATCACCTCGTCTTAGTCAAGCACTAGTGTTTCAAAATTCTAAGTCTTGAGTGATTTCTAGTTGTTATTGAGTTTCCACAAGTATTTCCTGAAGACTAACCCGGAGTTCCTCTCAAGAGAGAAATTGACTTCAAAATAGATGTCCTCCTAGAAACCCAACTTATTTTAATCCCACCATATAGAATAGCTTTAGTCGAACTTAATTAATTGAATAAAAAGTTGAAAGAACTCTTAGATAAGGGCTTTATTAGATATAATGTCTCACTATTGGGTTCCCTAGTCTCTTCCTACGCAAGAAAGATGGTTCTCTCAAAATATACATCAATTATCACTAGCTGAAAAATGTCACAGTCAATAATAAGTACCTTCTTGACAGGATTGATGACTTGTTCAACCAACTTCAAGGTACAAATTGTTTCTCTAAGATAGAGCTCAGATCTGATTATTAAGAACTTAGAGTCTGAGGATGTGACATCTCGAAGACAACTTATAGAAATCAGAACGGTCTCTTCAAATTGGTAGCTATGTCTTTTGGATTAATGAATTATACTGCTTCTTTTATAGACTTGATGAACTGGGTGTTCAAAAGGTATTTCAACATGTTCCCCATAGTCTTCATAGATGGCATTCTTTTCTATTCTTGTAGCCAGGGTGAGTATGTAGATCACTTAAAGATTATTTTGCAAACCTTCAAAGATCACCAGTTATTCTCTAAATTCACTAAGTCCAAATTCTGTTTAAGTTTAGTAGCTTTCCTTGGTCACATCATTTTGGGTAATGGTATTCAAGTTGATCCTCAAAAGACCAAAGTAGTAAGAAATTAGCATAGACCCATTTCTCCATTAGATATCAGGAGTTTCTTGGGTTTAGCCAGTTACTACAGACGATATGTTGAGATATTTTGTTCTATAGGTTCTCCCATGTCTGGGGTAACTTAGAAGAAATTTAAATTTAGTGTTCTTATTCCTACAAGAGGAGTTTTTAGGAGTTAAAGACTCGACTCATTTCCGCTCCAGGTTTGACCCTACCAGAGGGCTTAGATTATTTTATATTTTATTGTGATATTTCTAGAGTTGGTCTTGGCTGTGTGTTGATGCAACAAGGAAAGGTTAGAGTGTATGCTTCTAGACAACTCAAACCTCGTGAGAAGAACTACTCGACTCATGATCTTGAGTTGGTTGAGGTTGTCTTTGCCCTAAAGATTTAGAGATATTACCATTATGGAGTCCATGTTGATTTTCTTAGTGATATAAATATTTTACAACATGTATTAACCCAAGAAAAAAAAATCTCTGTTAGAGAATATGATTAGAATTATCGAAAGACTATGACATGAGTATGTTGTACAACTCGGATAAGGCCAATGTTGTGGCCGATGCCCTTATTATATTTTCTATAGGGAGTGTATCCCATAATAAGAATAATAAGAAAGAGTTAGTCCATGTGTTTCATTAGCTTACTATATTAGGCATTCAGTTGGTTAATTTGGCTAAATATAGTGTTTGGGTTCAAAATGGTCCATAATCTTCTTTGCTTATTGAGGTAAGCAAAAAGAAAAATAGAGGCACTATTTTTGTTACATTGAAAAAAGTAGTTCGAGATTAGAAGGTTGAAGTTTTCACCTTAGGCAAATATAGTGTACTTCATTATCAACGTAGGTTATATGTCCTGAATGTGGATGAGTTGAGGTAACAAATGTTAGCAAAAGTGCATGGTTCATGATATTCTATTCGCCTAGGAGCCACTAATATGTACCATATCTGCGAGAAGTCTATTGGTGGAATGTTATGAAGAAGGATATAGAGAAATTTGTGACTAAGTATCCAAATTGCTAGCAAGATAAGGTTGCCCATCACAGACCTAGTGGTACTTTTCAGGAATTCAACATCCCCACATAGAAGTGGGAAAAGATGAATATGAACTTTGTTACATGGCTACCTCGTACGTGTCGTTAGCATAATTCTATTTTGGTCATTGTGGATGGAATGACTAAGTCAACGCATTTCTTGCCAGTCAATATTTCAAATTCAGTTGAGGATTATGCTAGACTCTATCTTAAGAAGTTGGTAAAGTTACATGGAGTCCCATTGACCTTCATTTCAAACAGAGGTACCTAGTTTACCTATTATTTTTGGAAGAATTTAAGGAAAGGTCTTGGTACCTTATTTATCTCAGTATAACTTTTCACCCCGGATATATGGTCAGGCAGAGAGGACTATTTAAACCTTCGAGGACATATTAAGGGCTTGTGTTATAAACTTTAAGCGTAGTTGGGATGACCATTTTCCTTTGATTGAGTTTGACTACAATAATAGTTATTACTTGAGTATTCAGATGGCCCCATTTGAGGCTCTTTATGGTAGAAGGTGCAGGTCACCTATTTGTTGGTTTAAGGTTGGCAAAGCTGCCTTGATAGGGCAAGATTCAGTATAGGAGGCAATGGAAAATTTTTAGTTGATCTTAGAAGGGCTAAAAATAGCACAAAATCAATAAAAGTCCTGTAAAGATATAAGAAAAAGAGAGATCAAGTTTGATGTTACTGACTTGGTGTATTTGAAAATTTCACCTATGAAAGGGATGAAAAGATTTGGGAAGAAGGGGGAGCTCATTCCATGTTATGTTGGCCCATATAGAATTTTGAACTATTTTGGGAAGGTATCTTATGAGTTAGAGTTTCCTTTTGAGTTAGCATCGGTGCATCCAGTGTTCTATGTCTCATCACTAAAAAATCCATTAGTAATCCATCATTAGTAGTTCCTTTAGATATTATGGGTGTGGAAGATAGCCTATCCTATGAAGAAGTCCTAGTTGGGATCCTTGACCATCAGATTCGTCGGTTGAGGAATGAACAAATTGCTTTATTGAAAGTTCTGTGGAGAAATCATTAAGTTGAGGGAGTTACTTGGGAAGAAAAAGTTGATATGCAAGCCAAATACCCCTATCGTTTCTCTACGAATCCAGATTCAGCTTGACAAAATGGTGTCCTTAATTAATTCTCTAATTTTCTATCTTAGCTATAGCATACATTCATGAGCAATTCAATCCATGCTTCATGTTTCAGGTTAGATAGTTAGTCATGATTCATCTCATAAGTGTTCAAGGCATGATCTCAATTATTGCTAGTACCACAACTCAGATAATTTCATTCATGGAAGAATGTTTACTAGGGGGAGATATTGTAATAACCCAAAGTGTTTAAGCTCTAAGTTTATCAAGATAGGGCATAAATTTATGCTCTAATGAGAAAGGTCTCAACTTAATTTGAAGTACTGACAAAGAGTTACGAAAACTTTTCTAAGGACCTATCTTTTTGTGATAATGACTCTGGTAATAAGTCATTACTATACGTTATGAGTCATCACGTCTGAGTCATAGTCAATCCAATAAAGGCCATAGGTTTTTTCCTAGTGATAAAAAGTCTGGGTCACAACTTGTTATGAGACATAATGAGTCATGGAGTGGACTCATTATAAAAGTAGTAAAGTATCCCCTGCCTTATCCAAGAGAGAATGAGTCCAACCTATGACTCATTATCAGTCCAAATGGGTTGTTAGGTGGACCTATTGCCATAACATTCGTCAACATAAAAATGTAGTCTCAGATTACAACTGCTCCTCACGACTCATGGTCAGCCCCAGGGAGTTATAGGAAGGGAAGTCATAGTCAGGACAGTGAAGTCTCAGACTCAGAGTCTTACATTGCAACTTAGACTCTGACTCGTAAGAAGTCTTAGGATGAGTTGTAACAATTAGGAACCCAAAATTCCTATAAGATATAAAAAAAGGGTAGTATGACTAATTTTCATGATTAGTTGCATTAGTTTGTGCTAGTGTGCTATGAATACTTGATACTTAGGAACTTAATTGAGTATTTTAGATTGTACATGTATTGCAGATTTCTCAAATTCCTATGACTTGAGCATATCAGTTATCAGTACATGTTTTGGTTATATATCAGAGTAATTCAGTTTGGAGTAACACTTAGCACTGAGTGAATGAAGGGATGGTGGATCCCCCAACAGTTAGGCATGAGTCATTAGTAGAAGTCCCTAAGTTCTAGAGCTACATTCCAAGAAGATCACTTCAAGGGGACCCCCATAAATAGAGGCATGACAACCTATTCCTTTAGGACATTAGATTAGTGGATCATCAGCAGGCAGTGTCGGTACCCTTGCCAAGGTACCGACACCCTTCAAACTAAGCTATAGGTTGGACCTCGATTATCTTAGATTGGGGTATGTTGGTTGTGGTTATGTCCCACAGTTTCTATTTTAGTATTCAAATGATGTTCAGATCATGTTTTTTTGACCAAGTGTTCAGTATTTTAGTTATTCCATTATTCATATTATTTCAGTACATGTTTATACTTGGTCTTGCATTCAATCTTTCATGTTCATGCAATCATGCTCAGTACCTTTATATATACTAGCAAACTTTCATCTCACATATCAATACACTCAATGTACTGATCATATACTTTCTTATGTGCTATGTTGTCTTAGTTAATTCCTGTGCCAGGCACTATAGCATTGGTGAGTCCTCATTAGTCGAGGACTAGTTACTATATTATTTATTCATCCCATTATTTTTACTTCATGGAATTTCAATTAGTCAGAGTTAGTTGGTGGCCTATCCCAAAAAACTTCATGTTTAGTTGATTTCAAATAGTTAGACAGTTAGACATGTTTTAACTGGTGTATTTTAGTCACCTTTGATATTGTTTTTTATTATTAGATATTTTTAAATGACATCCGCACAGTGTTTTGTTGCCTTCTTTTAGTATTTATAGCTTGTGCCAGATCATTGGTTAGTTTGGGGTCACTTGTGACCTTAAGCACCGTGGTACTACTAGGTGGTGGCATATAGTTGTGATACTAGAGGGCGTGGCATGCCCTGCTGCTCTGAATTTGATTTTTTCCATGTAAGTTCCATCTATCTGTCTTTAAGTTCCTCACTTTGTAGGTAATTTTCAAACATCATCAAACCTTGTTTTTCACCCAAATATCAACCATAATATCTCACATGGATTTTTATGACATCAAACACCACAAATTAATTCTTAAAAGACAATAGAATCGATCAAGATAAATAGGAAAGACACATAGCTCCAGCTAGTAACACTAGTTTTCTCATCTAATCTCTAAGTGATAGTTTCATTCCAAACTTGTATTTAACACACCTTGAATACAATAAACAAGTACTTTAACACTTAGATGCTTAGTTATATGAATATCGGTTCATTACGCACACAAAAAGTCCTTAAAACTAGGCTAAATATGTAGAGATTATGACACTTAGGTGCATAAATCCATCGATGATCATTATACAAATCTTCAGGACTTTGCTAGTCATTTTTATATTGTAATAGTAAGATTGGTTAACCTAGGTTTTTATACCAATCCAGATGACATAAAATCAGGCCATGATGGCATTTACTATGACCCTCAAGTACGATAGCCAACCACACTAGCTAGATGTACAAAGTAGTATCTAATGATATAACATAAAGGACAATATAACAAATTAGGTTGATTATACAATACCTATAAGTGATAGAGACCCATAAGAAGCAGAAGAAAGATCAAAACATGTCAACATATACAAACTATCCCTACGGCCTGGTGTGACTAGTGTAGGAGCTACAAGTATAGAAATGATACTGATAAGAATAAATAAACATATTTGTCTCAAAATTTATAAAATAAGACATTGATAAAACTAAAATGGAACAACTGTAAATGTTGAGAGCTCAGCCCAAATCTAATCCAAAATAGTCTATTAATGAGTAGGAAATCAGTTATGGTGAATCATACTTGGATCTACATTAGAAAAAGATGTAGAAGTGTAGTATAAGTATCGACATATTTGGTGTTGCATCATATGTTGACTTGAATAATAATATATGATGTAAAGTAAAAATATATCCTTCATCAAAGCATAGGAAAGTCAAGTAAGACTTAGAATCTACCTCCTAAGAAAATTAAAAATAACCAATTAAATAACATACAATATTTCATATAAATATATAAAGGTAAATGAGTTCCACGACTTTAGACTATCCTCTAGTTGTAATATGGTTCTTAGAGTCACAAGTGACCTCTAACCTATGGCATGTCATTACCCTAATAATATTGAAACTACTAATAAAACACTATGTAGAAGCTAAACTAAATGATAAAATATTAATCAAAAGAAATAATAATATTTGAGTTCAAAACCATAAAGTTGAACAGCTAACTGTACGTCAGAAAGCCTCTACTAATATGGGATATTGGTATAAGACCCCTACTAACTCTAACTGTCTAAAACTGAAATAAAATAAAATGAAATATTAATACTTATCCTCAAATGATAAGATCTCACCAAAGAACTATTGTTGGTGTAGTGGGAGATCGTACTAAGTGTGATACAGATATTGAGCATTATAACTGTATTATAAGATTATATAGCATAAAATAAAGCATGTAGATTGTACTATAAATGAACTAGGTATGTGTGATGGGAGATAGCTATTATAGGCTAAACATAATACATGCGACCTGGTAAACTGATGAAAGACCAAGTAATAAATATGTACTATATGATAAACTGAATATCTGAATACAAGTTCATGAAAGTATCTTAATCTGAACTATATTGTAAAGTATATTAGTTTTTAATAACAAACATGCCATAATCTGAGCTAACTAGGGTCCAACCTGTAACTCTAGCTTAAAGGGTATTTAGTACCTTGTTAAGGGTACGAACACTGACTGGTGTAGTTCTACTAGACTGATGTCCTAAAGGACTAAGGTATCAATCCTGCTCTGATGTGTGATCCCTCCAAACCTATGGTGGCACCATATTTCTTGGACTTAGGGACTTCTTCCAAAGGTCTCAGCCTACCTAACAGTGATCCTTCATTCTTGCAGTCGCTCGATGTAACACCTTGGATTTATGGCCTCTAAAAATTCTTAACTTTTGTACTCACTGCACATCGAATGACTCACCTAATGTCTTGTGAAGAATCATTATAAGTCCCAGGTCTCAAGTTGTAGGCAAACTAGTGAAGAATGCCGAAGTTTTTATTGGTGTCACCTCTGGACCCTTAAGAGTAGTAACGTGAAGTTATTAGTCATAGGGTGTGACTCAAGCCCAAACTAATGAAATGGGGTCTAAGAGACTTCACAAACTATGAGTCCAGGAAAGTAGTCATAGCCAGTCGTCACGAGTCATGACGTGACCCGTTATGACTAGGTGGCATTTTTTTGCACCTTTAAGTAAGGGTACTTCGATCATTTCCCTATTTATCCAATTAAAACCCATGTCCAAAAACATTACTGGGACCCCAATATCATCCTAAAACATATCAAATACACTTCTCATCACTCTCAAATCTCTAAGAAAGAATGATTAGGGTTTTTAATGGGATTAGCCATCTAGGTCTTAAAAGGGTGATTTCTTCTTGAAAATTCTTCGTGTCTCAAGAATTTATCTCTTATCTAAAGGTTTTTTGTTAAAATAATATGTTTAAGACTATTACCCATGTGATTTAATTTTTGACTTAGAAATTGGGTTGATGGCTTTTAGGTACTATTAATTGAATTATTTTTCCAATGGTTTTGAATTTATGGCTTTTGAACTAATTTGGTGAATGGGCATGGTAAATTAGAATAAGGAGTTATGGGTTCCCCTAAATTTAACTGATAAACATACAAGGGTGATGGATTCCTCTAATTTTATGGATTTTGGTAATTGAATTGGTAATAACCTCAACCCAACTTTATGAAATTGGCTTTGAGCATAAGAATATGTATATTGAAACTACTTTGGAACTATGGAATTACATAAAAAGGTCTAATATAACATGAATGATTTTGAAATGCCTTAATGACAATGAATTGGTTTTAAATTAAACCTTAAGGGTCATGGATTCACCTAAGTTAATGAATAATTAGATAATAAAGGTCGTGAATTCCCTCAATAAGACCATAAGGATCATTTATTTCCCCAAGTTGATGGACAATGGAAATGGCATAATGATGTTATCTTGCAAGAACAATTGGTACGACGATACTAATGGCATGTGCCTAATGCATGGTTCTTGTGCTAATGAATAGGAATTTTTAAATGTTTTAATTATTCTTAAAATAGGTGGTGTATTTGGTCATGAAAGTAGAGGTCCCGAAAGACTGATATGAGAAACCCACGTGTCGGTGTGGGGGTTGGTCATAATGATTGTGTGCTTGTGACACACCTTATATAAGTTTATCATGGACTGAAAAAGGGTTATGGATTCCCTAACCTTCTTTGATACCTCCAGTTTGTGTAGCTAACATGCACTTTGGCCCTTCTGGTTGGGGGAGACATACACCTATAGCTCGTAGGATGCCTTTTATTATGATTAAATTTACACAGTCTAGGTCAATGTTTTAAATCCTATGCCAAACCTTGTTATCTACCCCATATTATTCATATATATATGTACATTGTGTGCATATGAATTTACTGTGGTATTGGACTTATAATTATTTTATCCCTTTCTTTAGTTATATTCTAGAGCTTACCTTGCTAACTGTCCTCAGATGTTGTATCCCTACGTGATCTAATGTTTCAAGACACTTTTGTTTCCTTGCATAGTAGTAGACAGTTTTTTGATTATCCATCAGTCAACTTTGAAGTGGTGCGATTCCATTCTCCTAAAGGCCCTCGTTTTATAGTCTTGTTTCATTCAAGTCTTAGACTACTTCTATGGGTTATTTTGGCTATGGTCAGGGCATATGTTGACCTAGATTGATGTTTGTTTCTAATAGGCTTTGTGGAAAATATATGGGAGGATTGTTTTCTGGATTCCTAGATATTTTTGTTATTAATTTCCCTATCTTGTTATATGTTCAAATCTTATCTCTATATTTTTATATATTTGGAACTCCTCTATATCTTATTATATATTTGGAACTCATCCACTGCTAGCTACATTGTGCTCATATTAGCTAGTCTATTGGTTGTGGTTTTTGATCCTTGGTAGACATGAGATACCCATTATGATTAGGACCTGGTTTGGGTCATGACAAGCCTTGTATCAGACCCTAGATTCATGGTCATTGGGTATGCATAGAGTCTTGTTAAGTAGAGTCTTTTATGGGTGTGTAGTGCGAACACTTATAAGGGAGAGACTATATGGCATTTATGAATGTTTCCCTTTTATTGTGATCTATTTTTGGGCTATAGAATCTAAGGTCTTACAAACTCCTCTAATCTCTTTTTTCTTTCATTTTAGATCATGCCTCCTTGAAGATCTAATGCTTGTGGAAACTCTTCTATCCCACTTGAGGATAATACAGGTGGAACTCACCCTCTTTATAAAGTTCAGACCTGGTTTAGGGTCCCTACTCTTGACTGTACTACCCTTCGTAGAGTTCCACAGGTTTCTACAAGTTTTCCTCATGCTTCTTAGGCTGATGTTCTTCATTCCCCATTTCCTAATGGAGATATTTATAATTTCGAGTTTTGGCGATCTATTCATCTATTAACTTATTTGGTGACTTCGCATTCTCGTCATCCTGGCCATGCTATTTTGTTGCTCTATATTTTGAGGCTACCAGAGTTGGCCTATTTATGAATTTAAATCCTCAAACCTTTATCGGCTATAAGGTTGAGGAGGATTCTCAAGGATTTATTGCTGAAATGGAGACCATATTTAGGGTGATACATACTTTTGATTATAAGGGTGTAGAGTTTGTTGCATACCAGCTGAAAGAAGTATCATATCAGTGGTATGAGAAGTGGGGTCAGTTTAGGGGTGATAATGGTAAGACTATTGTATGGGATATGTTTTTGACTTCTTTTGTAGATCATTTCTCTCCTCATATGTTGAGGGATGCTAAAGCTGAGGATTTTGTAAACTTGAAGTTGGGAAGGATGACTGTGAAGGAGTATGCTTTGAAATTCCACTAGCTATCTTATTTTACACCATAGCTTGTGTCTAGTATGAGGGGCAAAATGAGTAAGTTTTCTATGGGTTTGTTTTAGGACTATGTGCCAGAGTGTGAGCTGGCTGTATTATATAATGACATAGATATCTCTAGTTTTGTGGTGTATGTACAACATGTTTAAGATAAAATAAAGAGGCAGGAAAAAATTAGGGAAGGGTAAAATAAGAAGTTTATATGTTCAATGCAGGGTAGAGGTTAACAAAACAATGGTTGAGATGGTAGATAGTTGAGCAAGAGAAAGGCATGGGGAATCTTTGGTTCATATTCTACAACTAGTTCCACATATCTTAAGTCATCTTAGACCCGTAGAAAAAAAATTCCTAAGTTGAGTAATCTGGACAAGGTACGACTTAAAAGTACAAGTTGTACTCTAGGGTATTTCTATAGCCCTCACTATCTTATGTTTGTCAGTGTTTTTGAGGATGGTTTTAGGCCAAGATATGAATACGCATCGTACTAGTCATATGATAGGATACGAGGTGTATAATCCTTTTTATTATCTTAGTTGAATCTATCCAAGCAGGAGTTAGGGGTACTTATCATACCTTATGATATAAGTTTGGAATGTGTTGTCATATTATGACCAGTTTAGAGGTCCATGGTAAGGTATAGGGTATGAGTTGGGGTACCACTCGTACCCTAGGGTATGGCTAAGGGGGGTAGTCGTACCCTCCCGCATGCATATTTTTAGCTTTTAAGCTAAGGGCATTCCAGACATTTCCCACCCCAAAATCATTATGTCCCATGTTATATAACATGTTGTGGCCTCTTATAACCCTTATTTAAAGATCAAAACAAACCAAAAACACTCTCTAACTCTTTCTTGAAGATTGGAGGCTAGGGTTTCTACAAGTGTTCATCAAAGGGCTCTAGAGTTAACTTTTTGCTTGTAAATATTCTTGTATAAGGCATGTACTCGTCCCTCATTGTTAGTTCAAACTAAAGGCATATTTTAATGTGATTTTACCATTGATATTGAATCATAATTGTTGGTTTCGAAAACCAATATTGAGGGTTTTGGATGCATATTGTTGAGTATTGTTTACTCTTGGTTTAAATTATGTTTTCACATAGTCTTGGTGGTTATTTGAATATATGGGTGCTTGTTTGTTATGGCTTAACAAATAGGTCATGGGTAAACCTAGACTTGATGGTTTATGCTTTGGTTTTGGTCTTGGTAAAGGTATACCCTCAACATGTTTGATAAAATGGCTATGAGAATGTTTTTACTATATTGTTGAACTTTCATCGAAACTATTGCATGGTATGGTTTGATAATGAAATCCTGAAATAGTTTGGATGTTTTTTGAATGGGTTAAATGGTTTTGAATGGTATGAATGGTTTTGAATTATTTAAATGGTTTTGAATTGTTTAAATGATTTGGAATGGTTAAAGGGTAAGGCCTTGGTGGCAATGAAATTATTTTGAATGAAAAACTTGCAGGGTATATAAGAATACCCCAAGTGAATGAAATAATGAAATTGGTTTTAATGATGAACATCTTGTGGGGTACATGGGAATCCCCCAAGCAAAATGTAATAATGAGATACTTGTGGGGTTGATGGGAATCCCCCAAGTAAGCCTTATAATGATGTGCTTGCGAAGTACATGGGAATCCCTTAAGTAAAGTTTATAATGTAACCTATGGGGTACATGGAAATCCCCTAAGGCTGGCTAGGGACATTTCTTGTAAGCTATAGTTGGTATGATGATACCACTAATGATAGCCTTTGTTAATATAGAATAAAATTGGTGGTTTAGTTGTATGGTAATGGTCTTAATTGGGCAATAATGCCAAGGTGTGATAGCTAACTGTGAAGGTGTTAGTCCAAAGGGAAAACACTGGAAACTCATGTATTCTGACATAAGGATTGGTCATGCTTACTTTATATTTAAAGGGTACATGGGAATCCCCTAACACTTATATATATGTATCATAGGGAGCGAAGGGTACACAGGAATCCCTTATTCCTAGGGTATCTACAGTTTATGCGATTACATACATCGGGGCCCATCAAGAGGGTAACACTGGATACATATAGCCCGTGGGTGGATTATGATGGTTAAGCTACACATACCCAGGTTAATGGTCTTAAAGGCATTCTAAATCTGATTCCTTTTCCCGACATGGATTATTTATATATATATATGTATATATAAGTATAGTTGTGAATGTATGTGGTTTGCTTACTTGGTTTTAAAGGTTGGCATTATTTTATCCTTATCTTGAGTGCATGCTAGCATTGACCTGCCAACCTATCTTTGGGTGTTCTATCCCCAGGCAATGCAATAACTAGCCATACTACTCCTCTATTTCATGGATCAGATTTGGGGACATCGATGTTGGATTAAAGAGGTGAGCCACTACAGTTCGGAAGGCATCTATTTCATACCATGGATTACTTTACATACTTTTTTCTTTTTATAAACTTTTTTTTTCTGTGGTCGAGGGCATATCCATACGAGATACTCTTTGAATTGATTTAGAGGCTTTATACGGACAATTATGAACTTGGGTATGGAATGGTATAATTTATATATATATATATATATATATATATATAGGAATATCCTTTTTGGTTTGGTTAGTTGGTTATTTGTTAGGTTGGTCTCGGATATAAACTTATCCCAAAGTCATTATATTTTCTAATTTGCTATATTCTTATACGTTTGGAATTTATTCGACTCAAGGTATATATTGGTTGGTTGGAATGGTATCGGGGGTGGTCTCCAGTTCTAGTTTGACTTCGATACCCATTATAGTAAGGCCCCAGTTTGGGTCATGTCAAGTTGGTATCAGCTCCTAAGTTTTGGTGTCAAAGGGTGTCCACAAAGTCATGCTGAGTTGAGTCTTTCTTATGGGTGTGTTTTACACTACACTTATAATCAAGAGGCTACAAGGCATGTAGGAATATTTCACTTTCTTCTTGTTCTATTTTTGGGCTACAGAGTCTATGATCTTAAACTCTTCCCTAAATATTCTTTTGGTTACCTTTCAAATCAAGTCCTTTCAATGATCTAAAGTTTATGGAAACTCACCTATCCTACTTGAGGAATACATGGATGGATCTCATCCAACTAATAAGGCACAAGGTCTGTCATGGGTCAAAGTTTCAGATTTTCCTAGTGGAGTTCCATCGGTCTTTACTAACCTAACTCTGGAAGGTGGAAATCATGTTCGGTTACCTTAAGGAGAGGTTACCAATGTCAAGTTTTGATATTCATTCATCTACTAACCTAGATAGTGACAACTCTATTATGCTAGTTTGGTCCTATCGGTACGATAAAGAATAAGGCATGGTCGGAAAATAGGCAGAGTAAGAGGTCTTGGTTTTCTAAATAAGGGAGAGGACAACAGTATAGTGGTAAGTAGTCAAACAGGAAGATTTGGGTGTGTCCTAACTCATACTCTATGGATAGTTATCCCTAGCCAAATACATTGGAAGGTAGATATTTTCAGATTAGTAATGCTTTTAGAGAACAAAGTGTTCAATCTTAGGTCGATGAGGCATAATTTGAACCATTCTACCCTCTTTATCAGTTTTGTGGTCGATCCCACCGTGGTTGTTGTAAGAAAGGGATGAATCATTTCTTTAATTATAGTTAGTTTGGTCATATGCAATGGGAGTGTGCCATAGGTATTATTGCTTGGGCAAATAGGGTACCGATTGCAACTTCTTTAGCTCTTGCACCAAGGGGTGCTTCTTCTAGGTCTTACATAGGTTAGGATCATCTAAATTCTCTTACTATCACTCAGGAGTCTGAGACATCTTTTGATCCTGACCCTGATATATTAAAAACTAGTTTCTCATTATGTGTATTAGTTACTAGGTGTGGGGTCCCTTCTCTCTTATATGACCTACTTATGGCTATGTATTTTGGTTTTGATCCCAAGGTTATATTACCCTTTTTTCTATTTCTACCCCTAGTAGATAACTCCGTGATTACCAAAAGGGTCTGTATGGGGTATGTACTATCTGTTAATAGTAAGGGGGTTTTGTTGGATTTATTTGACTCTGATATAGTGGATTTCTATGTTATTTTGGGGATGGATTAGTTGTACTCGTGATACACATCATTAGACTGGCAGACCCATAAGGCTTTTTTAGGCTCCCTGGTAAGTTGGTTATGGGATAGGAGTGTTATTCCCTGGCTATTAAAGGGAAAGGTTATATCATATCCTAGAGCTCAGAGATTAATCTCCAAAGGAAGGGTGTCTCTATTATCATTTGGTCTGAGTTAAAGACTCTAACTTAGAAGGTCCTTCTTCACATTCAGCTTTAATGGTGAGTAAATTTCTTGAGGCCTTCTAGATGACCCTCATACTGTCTTTCTAGTGGGGAGATTGAGTTATGGCTTGGTCTTATTGCAGACCCTTGTTGAAAAATTTCTATTCTTTTTTTATAGAATGGTTTTGGTGGAGTTAAAGGGTCTTAAAGGGGCTATTAAAGAACCTCTTTAGAAAAAGATTTCAACCATCCTAATGATTCTCCGTGGGATGTTTTCTTTATTTTAAGCATAAAATGGAAGGTTTTCGCCTAAAATTCTTAGGTTGTTGGTAGGTAAAAAGGGAATTTAGAGAGTCCTCCCTATTGGGTGGACCATATATGTATATTTTCTATATGGGGTGCTTTGTTAGGTTGTATGTGGTAGTTGATAAACACTAAGTATGAATCTTATATGTTTTTGTTAATGAAGGAAGTATGTTATCTTGGGGATAAAAATGGAAAAATTATAGAAGTAGAGTGATAGGCTGGATGAGGTGTGCGGAAGAGGGCAAGGGTGGTGACTTGGGAATACAATAATGGGAAAGTTATGGCATATAGGTCGAGGGTTCAAGTTGAACTGGTGGATTGGTGATTAGGTCATTGGTTTATTTAGAGCATACAGTTTAGATGACTATGCAAGGATCTGGGTAGCGTATGGATGGATGGGGTTTTAGGTATTGGAGAACCAAGCATCTTTAGTGATCATCCTTTGTGATACTTTTTAGAGTAGAGTATTGTGCTTATGGTATAGTAAGGTTAATGTCCAGGGTTAATCCTAAATTTTCTTCTTGTGGTGGACTTCAAGGAAAGGTCAGGGTGTATTTACTCCTATTCTATGAATTCTTTCCTATCTCGGTTAAGAGAGCACTCTCCTAGTATTGTATGTATTTTCATAGCACTTGAGCCTAAGGTTCGTATTTTGCACTCCCCTTATTTCCTGGATATGAATCTGGATCTTAGATTGCATTTCCTATGTTATATGCGGTCATGTGTCTTTTGGTTTCCAATCCTAAGGACTTCTACTATGATATGGATTTTTGGGATAATTCTTTATTTGTGACCTAGGTGGATGCTATGAATTAGCTCAAGCTTATGGTGTTGTGTCATTTTTTGGGGATCTTGCTTGGCTGTCTTGAGTAATACTTGTTCTTTAGTTCCTTAATAACCCTTCTTATGTTAGGGTGATGGTGGCTTTGAAGGCAAAGTGATGTTTTGAAATGGAGGAAATGTAGAGTCCCTAAGTGGGGAAGAGTCTGGGGTAACTGTTAGTGCTAAGGTTTTGGAGGGTAAGGTAAGGTTGTTATCATAAGAAATGGTGAGGAAAGGCATCAATGGTGATAATCTTTATTGTAAAATTATAGAGGTTACTAAATATATGGAAGGGTAGACCACATAACGGGTATTGAAAAGGTAGGCCCAAAAGTTGTGGTTGATAGATATACCAATTGTTGTGTTTGGTACTTAAAAAGCTTGTTGAAGTATGATTCTTGGATTCAATGATGAGGTAGAGTATTGTTTTGGGATAGATGTAAGTAGTAGAGCCCTGTGGCCTAAGTGTAGAGCCCTATGGCCTAAGTTAACTCCTTTTATCTTTGGATAGGCTTGAATATATAAGTAGTGTATGGCTAGACTCATGTTCTTATAGTGATTTGTATATGGTGAATGTCAGTTAAATTAGACTTGTTCTCTAGCATGAGTTCCATTCATACGGTATTCCATATATTGTGTGTAGGTGAGGTATGGGCAATCCTTTGTTGGTTATTTCCATTAGGTGGTATTGGTATTTCAAAATCTTTGTCCTATAAGGAGGTCTCGATGAAGATATTAGACTGGCAAGTTTTCTGGTTAAGAATAAAAGGTGTGGCTTCGTTGAAGGTTCTATTGTGGAACAAAGAGTCTGAGGGAGCTATTTGGGATGTAGAAGAGGACATGGAGTCCAAGTATTCGTGTGTTTCTCCATTCAAGAAACTCATACGAAAGGTATGTGTTTTTTTGTCATATCTTTGTTTTCTAACTTGGTTAAAATAAGGATTGGGTTTCTTTGTATCCTTGTTTTCTAGCTTAGTTAGAGGTCAGAATGATTGTGTTGCGGCATAAATCGTGCTTGGGGTATGTGATAATCTTCTCATCCTAAATTATGTCTTTTCCTTCTAACTTGGTTGAAGGGTAGCTTGATGGGTGTTAACGTGTTAGCTCATGCTTGTGCTTGCCCTTACCCATATTTCAAGGTTGAATGATCCTAAGTGGGGAAGAATGAAACACCCCAAACATGGACCCTTTGAAAAAAAATCCTAAGATGAGTACCCTACACAATGTATGACTTAAAGGTACAAGTTGTATTCTAGGGTATGGCTACGGCCCTCTCTCTCATATATTGGGCGGTGTGTTTGGGGTTGGTTTCTATCCAAGATGTAACTAAGAACCATACTAGTCATATGGTAGGTTACAAGGTGTATAATGCCAAGTCGAATGATGCTTGTTGATTAGCCTAGTTAAATCTATACAAGGTAAGGGTTAAGGGTACTTCTCGTACATTAGGGTACGAGTTTGGCATGTGATGTCATATGATGATCGGTTAAGAGGTCCATGGTGAGATCTAGGGTATGAGTTAAGGTACAACTAGTACCCTATGGTATGGCTAAGAGGGGTTGTACCCTCCTACATGGATATTTTCAGCTTCTAAATTGAGGGCATTCCAGACATTTCCCTCCTAATAACCCTTATTTCACCACATTATATAACATGTTATGGTCTCTTATAACCCACATTGGAAGATCAAAACACACTAGAAATACTCTCTATCTCTCTCTTGAAGATTGGAGGCTAGGGTTTCTACAAGTGCTCTTAAAAGGGCTCAAGAGTCAAGTTTCTTTCTGTAGATCTTCTTGTATAAGGCATGTACTCCTCCCTCATTGTTAGTTCCAACTAAAGGCAAGTTTTAATGTGTTTTTAACACTGATTTTGAATCATAAGTGGTGATTTTGAAAACCAATGTTGAGGGTTTTGGATCCATATTGTTGAGTATTGCTTACTCTTGATTTAAATTATGTTTTCACATGTTTTTCGTGGTGGTTTTCATATGTGGGTGCTTTTTGGTTGTGGTTTAACAAGTGGATCATGGGTAACCCTAAAGTTTATGGTTTATGCTTTAGTTTTGGTCTTGGTAAAGGTATGCCCTCAGTTTGTTTGATAAAATGCCTATGAGATTATTTTTACTATATAGTCAAACTTTCATTGAAAATATTGCATGGTATAGCTTGATGATGGAGTCCTAAATTTTTTTGGATGGTTTTTGAATGGGTTAAATGGTTTTGAATGGTATGAATGGTTCGGAATGGTTTGAAATGGTTTTAAATGGCTTAAATGGTTTGGAATGGTTAAATAGTAAGGCCTTATTGGCAATGAAATTGTTTTGAATGAAAAACTTTCAGGGTACACGGGAATCCCGCAAGTTAATGTAATAATGAAATTGGTTTGAAAGATGAACATCTTGTGGGGTACATGGTAATACCCCAAGAAAAATGTAATAATGAGATACTGGTGGAGTAAACGAGAATCCCCCAAGTAAGCCTAATAATTATGTACTTGTGGGGTTGATAGTAATCCCACAAGTATACATAATTATATAGCCTATGGGGTACATGGGAGTCCCCTAAGGTTGGCTAAGGATATTTCTTGCAAACTATAGTCGGTATGATGATACCACTAATGATAGCTTTGGTTAAAAATGAATTAAATTTATGGTTTGGTTGTATGATAATGATTTTAATTGGGTAATAATGGCGAATTATGATAGCTAACTGTTAACATATGAGTTCAAATGATAGACACTGGAAACTCATATTTTCCAATATGAGGATTGGTCATAGTGTCCTTATATTTGAGGGGTACAAGGGAATCCCCTATCACTTGTATATATGTATCATGGAGAGCGAAGGGTACATAAGAATCCTCTACTCCTATGGTATCTCCAGTTCGTACGGCTATAGGTATCGAAGCCCATCTATGGGGTAACACTAGACCTATATAACCCGTGCATGGAATATGATACTTAAGCTACATATACCCAGGTTAATGGTTTTAAAGGCATGTTAAACTCGGTTTTCTTTGTCAGCATGGATTATATATATATATATATATATATGTATAGTTGTGAATATATGTGGTTGGTTTACTTAGCTTTAAAGGTTGGCATTATTTTATCCTTACCTTGAGTGCATGCTAGCATTTACCTGATAACCTATCTTCAGGCACTGTATCCCCAAGCCATGTAGGAACCATCTATACTACTTTTCTTTTTCATTGAGCCAACTCGGGGACAGTCATTGTTAGATTGAAGTGTTGAGCTACCATAGTTCGAAAGACATCCCTTTCATGTCATGGATTACCTTATATACTTTTGTCTTTTTATAGACTCTTGTGTTGGCTGTGGTCGGGGGAATGTCCCGACTAAATACTCTTTGGAATTATTTAGATACTTTGTATGGACAATTTTGGACTTGGGTATGGAATGGTTATGCTTTATATATATATATATATATACGCATTGGATGATCCTTATTGGTTTGGTTAGTTGGTTATTGGGTGGATTGACTTGGTTAGGTTGGTCTCGGATATAGACATATCCCAAAGTCATTATATCTTCTAATTTTCAATCTTTTTATATGTTCAGAATTCATCTAACTTAGGGTATATATTGGTTGGTTAGATTAGGTATCAGAGGTGGTCTTAGGTCCCAGTTGGACTTGAGATGCCCATTATGACAAGGCCCCAGTTCAAGTCATCTCAAATTCACAAGGTGCCCATTCTCAGGCTAGTAGAGCCCAGTCAGTCCCCCATTATCCTCCTTGCATATTTTTTGGGAAGATTCACCATGGTCAGTATGATGAGAGTGGAATAGGTGCTATAATTATTGTCAGCTGGGGCTTTTGTGGCGACATTGTCCGGCTACGATTGCTTTTGGAGCTACTAATGTTCCGGTTGCCACTTCTTCAATTCCTGCACCAAAGGTTCTGTTTTTGATACCATCACCGATCAAAATTGTCTTTATGCCTTTGCCACCTGTCAGGAATCTGAGGTTTATCCTAATGTTGTCATTGTTATGTTAAAGCTTTTCTCTCATGATTTGTAGTGTCTACTTAATTTGGGTTCTACCCTTTCTTATGCGACCCCTTGTGTGGTTGTTCATTTTGGTTTTGGTTTCGAGAGTATCCCTGATCTATTCTTTATGTCTATCCTATTGGGTGATTCATCGTGGCTAAAAATGTTGACAAGGGTTGTGTGGTGTCTATTTGTTGTAGAAAGACATTCATGGACCTGATAGAGTTGGATATGGTGTATTTTAATGTTATATTAGGGATGGATTAGCTCTATTTATGTTATGCTTCTTTAGATTATAGGACCTGAATGATCAATTTCCAATTCCTAATTGAACGATAATAGAACGGGAAGGAAGTTCCTTAGTGCCTATAGAAAGGTACATTTCTTATCTTAGAGCCTAAAAGTTGATTTCCAAAGAGTGTTTATATAATCTGGTTAGGGTTAAGGATTCTAGTTTTAAGGGTCCCTTTTTCTATCCGTTACTGTGGATGATGAATTTCCTGAAGTCTTTCTCGATGATATTCCTAGTATTTCTCCTTATAGAGTAATTGAAATTGGGATTGACCTTATACACGATACCCATTATATTTTTATCCCTCCTTATAAAATAGTTCCAACTAATTTAAAAGAACCTATGGAGCAATAAATGACCTTTTGATAAGGTTTTCATCTTTCCTTGTGTCCTTTGTGGGGTGCTCTATGCTTTTTGTGCATAAGAAGGATGGTTCTCTTTGAATGTTCATAGACTATCGGTAGTTGAATAAGGTGACTGTGAATAATAAGTATTCTCTTCTTATGATTAATGATCTCTTTGACTAGCTTCAGGGTGCTAGATATTTTTTATAATTGATCTTCACATTAGTTATCATCAGTTGAAGATTACGGTGACTAATATCCCTTAGACTGCACTCCTAACAATATGGTCATTATGAGTTGCTGGTTTTGTCATTCGGATTGACTAATGCTCCGACTGCATTTATGGATCTCATTAATAGGGTATTCATACAGTTTTGGATTTTATTGTGATGGTGTTTATTAATGATAACTTGGTATATTCAAAAAGTGAGTAGGATCATGTCGATCACCTTTGAGTAATGTTGTACACTCTTAAGGATCAATGATTGTATGCCAAGTTTTCAATGTATGAATTTTTGTTGAATGTTCTGACCTTTCTTGATCATGTTGTTTCTAGTGAGGAGATCATAGTGGATCCATAAAAAATTGAAGCGGTTAAGACGTGCCCAGACCTATGACTCAAACCAACATTCGAAGCTTTTTGTGTTTAGCCGGGTATTATAAGAGCTTTGTAAAGAGCTTCTTTTCTATTGCTATGGCGTTGACTAAGTTGACTCAGAAAAAAGTGAAGTTCTTATAGTCCAATGCTTTTGAGGGTAGTTTTGAGAAGTTGAAGGATAAGTTGAGTTCTGCGTCAGTTTTAACCTTGCCCAAGGAAACTGGTGGTTTAGTGGATTATTGTGATGTGTCCTGTATGGAACTAGATTGTGTGCTGATGCATTATGATAAGTTTCTTGATAAAGTTTCTAGGAAGCTTAAGGTGTATAAGAAGAGTTATCTGACTCATGCTCTAAAGTTGGCTGCAGTGGGGTGTGCGTTGAAGATTTTGGGTCATTATCTTTATGGGGTACATGTTGATATATATTTTTATCATAAGAGTTTGCAGTATGTGTTCACACAGAAGGAGATGAATCTCAGAAAAAAATATGGCTTGAGTTACTCAAGGACTATGATATGATTCTTCACTATTATCCAGGTAAAGCTAATGTGGTTGTTGATGCTCTTTATAGTTTATCCATGGGGATATTATTTCATATGGATGAGGAAAAAAGAGGATTAGTGAAGGATATTCACCATTTGGCTAACTTGGGTGTTCATATTTTAGACTCTAAAGATGAAGGGGTAATTGTTCAAGAAGTGGTTAAATTATCTCTTATTGCTGAGATAAAGGAGAAGCAGGTTTTGGATCCTTTTCTTACAAAGATTAAGGCTGAAGTGACTCATCAAAAGGTAATGTCTTTTGAGATTGGTAATGATGGATTCTTAAGATACCAAGGAATGTTGCGTTCCTAATATTGATGGGCTGCAAGATAGGATTTTGGTTAAGGGTCATAAGTCAAGGTATGCAGTTCATCCTGGTTCCACAAAGATTTATCATGACTTGAAGGAGATTTATTTGTTGAACAACATGAAGAGAGATACGACCAACTTTTTGGCTAAGTGCATGGTTTGTCAGCAAGTGAAAGTTGAGCACTTGAGGCACGACGACATTTCTCAAGAGATTAAGTTGCCTATATGGAAGTAGGAGAAAATCGACATGGATTTTATTACTGGTCTTCTATGGTATCGTAATCAGCATAATTCAATTTGGGTCATTTTTGATAGGATGACTAAGTCTATTAATATTTTACCTTTGAGGATTACTTACTTTGGAGAGTATTATGTTAGTTGTTTATTTAGGAGATTTCAAAATATCATGGTGCTCCATTTTCCATTATTTTGTATAGTTATACACAGTTCTCTTCTCACTTTTGGCATTATTTTCAGAAAGGCTTTGGCATACATGTGAATCTTAACATCGCATTCCACCCTCAAACAGATGGACAAGTGGAGAGGACCATTTAATTTTTGAAATATATGCTAAGAGGCCTTTGTGTTTTATTTTAGAGGTAATTAATAGATCATATGCCTCATATCGAATTCCCTTACAATAATAGTTATCACTCTAGTATTGGGATGGTCCCTTTTGAGGCTCTTTATGGTAGAAGGTGTATATCACCTATTGGGTTGTTTGAGGTTGTTAAGACGTGATTATTTTGTCTGGACTTGGTTGACCTAGAAATGGAGTAGGTGAAGGTGATCAGGGATAGGTTTAAGACTAATTAGAGCCGCTAAAAGTCCTATGTAGAAGTGAGGTAAAGAGAGTTGGAGTTCAAAGTTGGCGATTGGATGCTTTTGGAGGTATCTCCAATGAAGGGAGTGATAAGGTTTGGGAAGAAAGGGAAACTGTCCCTATTATGTTGGTCTAAACTTAATTTTGAGGAGAGTGGGCAATGTTGATTATGAATTAGAGTTGCCTTTGATTCTGCGTTCTATTATTTCATTTTCAATGTACCGATGTTGAAAAAGTGTGTGGGTGATCTTTCTATGGTTTTGCCTATTGAGAGTGTTGGTATTTCAAATTTCATGACTTATAAGGAAGTTCTAATTGAGATTTTGGATAGCAAAGTTTGTCATTTGAGGACTAAGTGTGTGTCTTCGGTGAAAGTCTTTCGAAGGAATCAAAAGGAAGAATAAGCTCCCTGGGAGGCTGAAGACAACATGAAGTCCAAGTATCCATTCTATTTAGCCTGGGTTGGATAATCATACTAGAGGTATGCATTTTCCTATTCCTATTTCTTTTTGGATTTTGGTTCATGATTTTGGGTTTGTATTTTTGTCTAATAATTGAGATAATAAATACCTTGATTAATCATTAACGTATGAATAACCATGGGTAGGGGGCAATGTAACACCCCTAAATTTTGGCCTCAAAAAATTTCCCGACTTTGATGCTCACTTCCAAGGTAACAACTAACCTAATGAATCGTACAGAATCATTACGAGTCATAGGGATCAAGTTGTAGGCAAACTAGTGTGGAATGCCCCAGTTACTATTGATATAATCACTGGACCGTTAAGAGCCTAAGGTGAGGTCATGAGTCATTGGGAGTGACTCATGACTTAACCAGGGAAGGGGGGTTTAAGAGTTTGACCATACTATGAGTCTAGGCTAAGACTTATATCGAGTCGTGACATAACACGTAATGACTGGGTGGCATTTTCCTGCAACTATTAGTAAGGGAACTTTTTTTCATTTACCTCATTCTTAAATTAAAACCCACGTCCATAAAACACCATTAGGAACCCATTATATTTCTAAAACACATCAATTACACTTGTCATCACACTCAAATCTCTAAGCAAGAACAATTGGGGTTTTCTAAGAGATTGGTCATCTAGGACTAAGATGATGATTTTTTTTTTAAATTCTTGGTTTCTTAGGCATGTATCTCTTCCCTTAAGCATGTTTTGTTAAAATCATGTGTTTAAGACTATTACACATGTGATTTAATTATTGATTTGCAAATTAAGTTGAGACCTTTTGGATACTATTGATTGAATTATTTTTCCTATGATTTTGGTTAATCATTTATGTATTGAACTAATCATTTTTGAACTAATTTAGTGCATGGTCATAGTAAATGGGAATAGGGGGTTGTGGATTCCCCCAAATTGATTTGATAAACTTACGGGGATCGTTGATTCCCCCAAATTGATGGATTTTTGAAATTGAATTGGTAATAACCTCAACTCAACTTTATGAAATTATCGTAGAACAAAAGTATATGTATATTGAAAATTCTTTGGAACTGTGGCATTGCATAAAAAGGGCTAATGGAACACGAATGGTTTTGAAATACCTTTATCGACATAAATTAGTTTTAACTTGAACTTTGGGGGTTGTGGATTCCCCTAAGTTAATGGATAATTTTACCATGGGGGTTATGTATTCCCCTAAGTTGGTGAATAAATAGACCATGGGGTTTGTGGATTCCCCCAAGTTGATGGTCAATGGAAATGGAATAATGATATTATCTTGCAAGTGCAATAGGTATGACAATACCAATAGATTGTGCCTAATGGATTTTACTTGGCTTAATGAACGAGAATGTGTGAATTTTTTAATTGGGCTTATAGGGGATTATGTAACTAGTCATTAAGGTGGAGGTCCCGAGGGACCAATACTGAAAACCCATTTTTTTGGTGTGGGGGTTGGTCTAAATGACCATGTTCTTGTGTCACACCTTATATATAAATTTTTCATGAATTAGCGAAGGTTCGTGGATTCTCCACCCTGTCTTGATACCTCTGGTTCCTCTGGATAATACGTATTGGGGTCTTTCCAGTGGGGAAGCTAGACCCATAGAGCTCGTGGGTGCCATTTATTATGGTTAAAGCTACATAGTCTGGGATAGTGCTTTAAATCCCATACTAAACCTTGTTCCTTACCCCAATATTTCATATACTTATGTATGTAAATTGTGTGCATGTGATTTTACTATTTTTTTGGACTTGGCATTATTTTCTCCCTTTCCCAAGTTACACGTTAGAGCTCACCCTACTAACCATCCCCAGATATTTTATCACTACGCGATGTAGGGTGCAAAGACATTATATTTTCTTACATAGTGGTAGGTGATTTTTGGAGTGTCCGTGAACCAGATTTGAAGTTGTGAGCTTCCTTTATTAGGAAGGCCCTTATTTTATTTTCTTATTTCATTCATGTGTTATACTACTTTCATGTGTCCTTTTGGCTTTCGTTAGTGGCATGTCCCTACTTAGGTTGATGTTGTGTTTCATAGAGGCTTTGTGGATAAAGTGTCGGTATATTTTGTTGTAGATTCCTAGATACCTCTTGTTATTGATTTCCCTATCTTGTTATTTATTCAGAACTCATATCAATCTTGTTATATGTTTGGAACTCCACTTTTTCTTCTTATATGTTTTGAACTCATCCGCTGCTAGTTACACTATGCTCTAGTTGACTAGTCTAATAAGGGTGGTCTCTGGTCCTTGGTGGATTTGAGATACCTGTCACGACTAGGCCTTGGTTCGGGTCGTGACACTCAGTGCTAAGTACTACTCCAAACTGAATAACATTGATCTTTAAAATGCTAATTAATAATAATAATCTAAAGACTAAAAATAAATGCATTATATGAAAGCATTCAAAACATATAGGCTGGGAGATTTTATGCTCATACGAATATGCATGAAATCCTAGGTCATCGAGTTTTCATAACCCAACATCTTTGATGACAACAACTCTTTTGCTAATTTTATAAACTGAGTGAATTTAAGGAATTTAATAACTCAATACCAACAATAATAGTGTTCACAATGTTAGTAGGGTTTACGGTTGTATCATGTAATGGTATAGAAATTCAGGTTTATAACTCAATGGTATCAAGCGACTAAAATATCAAGAAATTAACAACATTCATAAACCCTAACCTCTAGGAAAAGAATCAAACTAAGGAACTGAGTTAACTTTGTTACTAAATGGTTGAACGGAGATCCATTGATAAAATCCACATACCCGGGGATAAAATTCTAAAAGAAATCTTTGAAATTAGGGACTAAAGATAAAGAACCCTAATTCTGCCTTAGGGAAAGAAAAAATTACCTCTTTTTATGTTAAAACTAAGTGTTGATTGTTTTCTATTTAATGAGGGCTTAGGGTAATATTGACCATAAAAATTCAGCCTTAAAATAACTTAAATGACATAGTTTCAATATTAAAAGAATGGCAAAAGACTAGTTGAAAAACCTTAGTTTCTAAACCATACAAAATTTCTTGGAATTCATGTCTCTAGACCCAATACCACTCAAGAATATGAGCCGTATATTACGTATGGATATTGAGGTCCAATTATATGCTGACCAGTGTTGGTTGGTAGAATGGATTTTGGTTACTGGAATGGATACAGCTTAAGGGTATGAGTTACATTGCTGGTTACGGATCATTTATTTTCTTAACTAAATCTTAGACTTGGTTACCTAGGTTGGATCTGAGTGCGAGTGGCTCACCATGAGCCATAAGTTAGGGTATAAGTCATACCTAGGACTTGTATGGTGGATAGTGTCTTTATCTTCTTTGGGTTTAAATCTACCAGGGATACAGATGATGGGTATGGATTGTATTCTTTGGCTATGACTTAGTTTGATAAGTCATCTTTCAAACATTATTTGATCCATAGGTTGAGGCTAGGATATAGTAGAGATTACCATCCATATTGAAAGGGTACAACTCGGGAGGGTCAGTCGTATCCCTGTGATAGGATTTTGGTGCAACCTAAGTAGGGGTATTCTGGATATTTCCCCACTTATTATAATAAGGTCCCATAACTTCTATCCTTCTTGGAAGGTTATTTACCCTATTATTCCATTCATTAACACTTAGAAACTCTTCTAAACGCTTTATAATTCTCTCAAAAGCTTTTGGGCAAGGAAAGCTAGGGTTTCAAATAGGGGATTGATTTGGGCGGACCTTGTCTTGGTGATTTATTTACATCATCATCTTTGTTTAAGATGTGTTCTCTTCCCTGATTGTTAATTCTATATAAAGGCATGATATTTATGAATGTTTTCATGACTTCATGGATTGTATGATTTTCTTTTTCAAATATGAATTAGGGGTTTTGATATTAAATTGTTGGTTATGATTTTCTATGGTTTCAATTATGCTTTATGTGCATTAATGGTTGTTTTGGATAATTTGATTGTATGAGAATGGTTTAATGGTAATTAGAAATTGTTTTGTTATATTATTCCCCCAATGTATTTGATAAAATGCCTATAATAATATTTTCATTGCATTAAGTACTTTTAATGAGACTCTTTCTTCTTTAAAACTTGGTAAAATCAATTATGCATGGTCTAAATGGATTGGAAAGGTAAATGGCTAAATGTCTATGCTTTTTGCATACATGAGATCCCTGAAGTAGTTTAATATGGTAACAGAAGGGCACTTGCAAATCATCTTAAAACTATATGTGGTTGGTTATGGAAAGTACTTGTAAGTATGGTTACTATACCATCTTTAATGGCCTTGGTTAATAAATGGTAAATAGATTGGTTGGTATCTTTGTAATGGTTTTAATTTGGCAATAATGGCAGGATATGTAGCAAAGTTGTGGAAGGTGGAAATCCTGAGTGGAACAAAACTAGAAACACATATTTGTCGATGTAAGGTTGGTCTTGGTAACTATGTACATGATGTCATGCTATTTTGGGGGATGTCCTAGTCATCCTAGGTTTTCTTCCCTGGTCGCGTGGCCTCACGCATTGGGCCCTTTCTGTAGGGGAAGCTGAACCCATATAGCCCATGGGTGATTTAGAATCGCAAAGCTACATAGCCTAGGTAAAGGTTTCAAAGGCATGCCAATCCCAATCCCCTTTCCTGGCTTGGCATACATATATATATATATATATATATATATGTTCTTACTTGGTTTTATAAATCCCATTATTTTATCTTTATCCTTCGATCATGCTAGCATTCACCCATTAACCTATCTTCTAGCGGTTGTATACCCACGCTATACAGGAATCAGTTGTTCTACTCCTCCTATATAGTAATTGACTTTGGTATCAGTATTTTGACTGAAGTGGTAAGCGTCCATCCTTTTGAAAGGCTCTATTTCATGATATTGATATTTCTAGACACTTTGATTTTATTTTGGATATTGGTTTGTCCACGGTTGAGGGCATGTCCTAATTAAATTTTATCACTATTTTGGTTAGAGACTTTGTGGTACTGCTATCGGTTGGAATAAGTGGGATCGGTATTGGTGTCGACCATGGCATTGGAATAAGCTGTAGGGCTGGCATGATTGGACAAAATTTCTCATTGTTCCATCATATTTCATTTGGGATTAATTACATTATGTTTTGTAATGTCATTTGTTATGGTCTTGTTTATGGACCTTATTTTGGTATGGTTGGATTTTTGGCATGGAATGGTTGGACTCGGTTGGGTCGATCACGGTTGTGGTATTATTCTAGAGTCTTTATGTGAGCGGTTACACTATCTTGTTCCATACTCAAAAATTCATCCAACTGAGGGCAAGCAGCTGAAGGTAATAGGGGTGGACTTTGATCCCAGTAGGTCTTGGGGTTCCTATCACAACACGGCCTTTGGTCAGGTCACTCAAGTTGGTATCAGAGCCTAGGTTCAAGGTCAATTGGGAGTCCATTATGTTGTGTCTATTAGAGTTTCTTTTAGGGTTGTGTAGCGCGTGACACTCATACGGGAGAGGCTACAAGGCATTTAGGAATGTTTCACTTTCTAGGTATTCTATTTTAAAGCTTAGAGTCTCTGTCTTGGAATCTTCTCTAATCCTTGTTTGTTCGTCTTTCCAATCATACCTCATAAATGTAAAACAAAAGGAAATTGTTTTATCCCATCTATGGGTAATATTGAATGGGTGCATCTTATTTTTTGCATTCATCTTCAATCTGTCGATCCTATCCCTGATAGTTATGGAGTTTCACTGGTTGCTACTAGTCCTTCTCAAGGCAAGGTGACCAATGTGGAATTTTGTCAGTCTATTTATGCTATTGCTCAGATGCTCATTACTCAGGTAGAGCGAGCTGCGACTAGTGCCTTATCTGCTGAGACCACATTATGTCATTCATTAAAACTTAGAAACTCTTATAAACACTCTTATATTCTCTCAAAAGCTTTTGGGCAAGTAAGGCTAGGGTTTTAGCTAAAGGATTGATTTCGGGCTTGTCTTGCTGATTTCTTTCCTTCACCATCTTGGTTTAAGGCATGTTCTCTTCCATCATTGTTAATTCTATCTATAGTCATGTTTTTTATGAATGTTTTCATGACTTTATGGATTGTATGATTTTGGTTTTCCAATATAAATTGAGGGTTTTGAAATTAAATGGTTGGTTATGGTTTTCTATGGTTTTAATTATGCTTTATGTGCTTTAATTGTTGTTTTGGATAATTGGATTGCATAGAAATGGTTTATTGGTAACTAGAATTGGTTTTGGTTATATTATGCCCCCAACGTGTTTAACGAAATACCTATAATAATGTTTTCATTGCATTGAGTACTTTTAATGGGACTCTTGCTTGTTGTAAAACTTGTAAATAAATTATGCATGGTCTAAACGGCTTGGAAAGGTAAATGGCAAAATTTTTATTCTTGTAGGGTACATGTAATCTCCCAAGTGGCTTAAAATGGTAAATGGAAGGGCACTTGAAAGTCCCCTTAAACCTATATGTGGTTGGATATGGATAGTACTTGCAAGTATGGTCGGTATGACGATACCACCACTAAATGACCTTGGTTAACAAATAGTAAATAGATTAGTTAGTCTCTTTATAATGGTTTTAATTGGGCCATAATGGCGGGATATGTAGCAATGCCGTGGAAGGTGGAGGGCCCGGGGGAACCAAAACTGGAAAACTCATATATGTCGATATGAGGTTGGTCTTGGTGACCGTCTGTATGATGTCACATTATATCTTTTGGGATGTACCATCATCCCAGGTTTTTTTCCCTGGTTTTGCGGCTTCACGCGTTGGGGCCCTTTCAATAGGGGAAGATGAACCCCTATAGCCCATGGGTAGTTTAGGACAACAAAGCTACACAACCCAGGTAAAGGTTTCCAAGTCATTCTAAACCCGTTCTATTTTCCCAATATTGTTATATATATGTGGGGGAGGGGGGGTTGTGTGCACTTGGATGTTTTTACTTGGTTTTATAAATGGTATTATTTTTTCCATATCTTGAGATCATGATAGCGTTCACCCGCTAACCTATCTATTGGAGGCTGTATACCCACGCTATGTAGGAATTGATCGTTCTACTACTCCTACATAGTAATTGACTTGAAGATCAATATTTGTACTGAATTGGTAAGCTTCCATCCTTTTAGAAGGTTCTATTTTATGTTATGAATATTTCTAGACACCTTGATTTTATTTTGGATATTGTTTTAGTCCATATCTTAAATGAAATTCGTGAAATTGGATATCTTGAAAATAACCACTTTTGAATCTAAAACAGAAACCAGTCGGACAAAACTCTACTTCTAACTAGAGAGCCGCTAAGACGAACCCCAACTAACTCGAACTTAACAGAAATTAAATGGCTAAAATACTTCATCAATATCAAAGTCTGGTAAAAATTGGTCCTCGACCTATGAGATCTCACCAAACATCGGGAAGTAGGTGTAGATGCTCGTAATCAATCACGCTGCTAGATTGAGAACCAACACCTACATTATAAGACAATGTAGCATATAGACATATATGTGGATCAGTACTTCTAGAATGTACTGAGCATGTGGGGGTGAGTTTATAAGTAAAACAATAACTCATTGTGCACTTAGATTTTCAAATAATGCATGCTAAGTGGAAATGATTCACCTTGGACTTGAATAAAACCAAAACTTATAAATAATAAACATAAATAATAAAGCAAAACGATAAACTTTGTGAGCCATAAGACTTAGTTCTAAAAGAATTACTTTTATTCTTTCTTAGGGAGGTTCTTCTAACCGACATAAATCATATAAGCTATCATGGAATCCAACTTCTTACCCACAATGGGGAGAGTTGTTCTACCCTTGCCATCGGAATAGAACCTTAACTTGGGTGATCACTATACTTAACCTATATTAGGATTTCAACCAACGGTGGAACGTAGTTTTGGGGCATGAGACCTTGGACTCATACCTAACTCAGTGCTAAATATTACTCCCTTATTACTTATATGCTTATACTTGAGAAAATCTACCTTAAAATAGCACAAGGGTTTCTATAATGAAACAAGCTATGCTTCTTTTTGCTTTTAATTATAATCAAGATAAACAAATGTGGATTCCATATCTTTTCTTAGGATCTAAAGATCAATTCATGCTTTAAATCTTAGTACAAACTTATCAAAGAAAACATAAGAGCATAATCTTCTTGAAATCTTAACAATTAAGCTTAGGGCTTAAAATTCATGCTTTAAATTCATGATAATTCACAACAAAAATTCATACTCAATATAAATCTTGTAATGCTTCAACCATTCTAGTCAAGATAATGACATTTAAATAACAATATGAAACTGATAAATCAAAGTATGGATACATGTAGAATCACGTGCATAATAATCCTTCAATCTAAAATTAATATCATGATTTAAGAATCAAATCATGTAACTTTAACTTTAAAACAAGTTATTTGGGCACACGGTTGAAAAGAGTATCCTTGTTCATAATCCCACATGCCTTGATAGGCTTAACTTGGTGTAGAAAGCTTGATTTTGAAAGCCTTGGAGATAATCTTGAAAGATTTTCTGGAAATTCTTGTATTAGGAAACTTAAATTCTTATTTTCCTTGAAGAGAATATGATGGAATCGATGAACTTGGAGGGAAGGATTAGGGTTTGTTCTTGAGAGTAAAATTGGAGAATGTGGGCAAATAATGCCCCAAATGAGATTTAATCTCGTGTATTTATGACTTGAGGTGATGGTAAAAGACCTAACTGCCCCTCAAAAGATTAAATTTGTAACTAGAATGCTTATTAGAGGGATAGAGTGATGCGGTGTGTGACCATCGCTATAAACGGTGTGACGCGATGCAATCACAATGAGCTTATGGAATCAAAATCCAAACACGACCCAAACCTTATCTAAAAAATTTGAAACATCCAAGCGACATGCTCCTTAAACCCCTGAACATGAATTAACTAAAAAACCATCATCTCACAGTTTGGAAGGTCAACTTAAAATGCTTGAAATTAGGACGTCTTAAAATATGGCTAAGTCCCCCAACACTTAGCAAAGTTTTCAGGCTTTGATCCTTTTATGCATGCATTAGGAGCTAAACTAAGCTAAGAATAATATGGGGTATTACAGTAATGGGGGTGGTCTCTAGTACCGATTGGACTTGGGATGCCAATTACAATAAGGCCGCCGGTCGGGTTGCATCACCCGTGTTCCCTTTTAAAATTCATAGCTTAAAAGTTGTTAGAAGGGGCCTACCATACCTTTTCATGATTGTAGTACCCACCTACGATCATAGGTGTTGTTCGTGGTTGGGAGTTGGATACAATATCTCAAAATACCTTTAGATGATCCTTGGTATTATTGTGGGATGAATCTATGATTGTACCTTGGTTCGTATGTTTAAGGTTCCAGCCGGATCAACTTTAAAAGTCACGATTGTACCTAAGATAATGGTCTCTAACCATGGTTATAGTTCCCTATAGTGTTTGAAAGGTAATCTTGTCAACTTTCAAATGTTTGAGACTATTTTAATTTTATGGGAGCATTGTTTGGTCGTACAATCTCAGCATAATCGTACCTACATTTGTAGGTTCTTATAATTAGACAGTGCTTTTCTATAATAGACCTAACTTTTTCCTTTGAATTTGGATTAAGGAGAAACTAGATGTGTTCGAAAGATAATTCAAATATATGTCATTTCATTGTACTTAAGCTTAAAAATACTTTAGAATATAGGAGTTATAGTCATTTGAACTTGACTGTCAAAATATTATTCAGAAGAAATCAATCCGTAAGTAAGGTTTTTACTTGGCCATGATCTAAGAGTTACTTGTGCAATTAGTACATGTCTAAAATACTACCCACACCACCAAAACATGATTTTTATCTTACATGTACTTGAAGCATGGTTCTAATGTTATCTTTGATTTTTGGGGCGTTACAATATCTCCCCCACTTTGTCATTATCCCAAAATTAAAAATAACTAAGCTGAATGTTAGGAAAAAAATGCAATCCCAACATTGTGTTTCTAAGAGCTCAATAATCATATAATGAATGAGTTTGTAACTGAAACATGCACTGAACTAAACTCATGAAAGCTAGTTACGACATGAGAATAACTGGGTCACATGAAATGGAAAGAATTAATTAAGGGGAAACTATTACCTAGAGTTAGAACTAACCTAGAAGGGAAAAGATTAGGGTACCAGTCATCATATTTGCCTCTTATTCCCAAGTATCTCCTTCAATTGACGAATTTTGGAAAGTTACCTTTACCAATGAATCCTCCTTATTACTCAACGTATGAGCCTAGTGGACAAGGATCTTAATTAGGACCTCTTCGAAAGAGAAATTACAAAGAGACTATTTTTCACACCCACAATTTCTAAGGAATAACGCATATGGGGTCACCAATTCCTTACTTTAACAAGGAAACATAATAAAGGAGATGCATTGATGCTAAGTATATATGTAATTTTAACCCATAGGCTACATTGCCAATGTGCCCCTCAATCATCTAAGGACAAATATAGTGTGGATTGAGCTTTCCAATCTTACCAAATCTCTTCACCCATTTAATTGGTTAAACATTCAAGTAGAAAAAATGACTAATAGCAAACTCAAGTTCCCTTCTCCTCATATCTACATAGGATTTTCTATGACTATAAGCAATTTTTGGCCTTTCTCTAATAAACTAAACTTTCTCAATAGCCTCATGAACTAAATCTAGTCCTATCAATGTAGTTTCACCAACTACAAACCAACTAATTAGATAGCTATACCTCCTAACATAAAGTGCTTCAAAAAAGCTCCTCTAAATACTAAAATGATAATTCTTATTATAAGAAAACTCTATCAAAGAAAACAGATCGTCCAACTTCCCTTGAAATCGATCACACTTTCTTTCAACATATCTTCTAAGGTTTGAATGGTCCTATATGCCTAACCATCTATTTATGGGTTGAAGGTCATACTAAGATTAACTTGAGTAACAACTTTTTTGATACATCTTCCAAAACCAAGAGGTAAAAAAATACCTCTATTTAAAATGATAGTCAATGGGACTCAATGCAAGTTCACCAACAGCCTAAGGTAGAATATGGAATAATCCTCGATTGAATCTGAAGTGTTAACTGGATAAAAATGAACTGATTTAGTCATTAGGTCCATTATAATCCAAATACAATCATGTTGTCGAGGAGTATGTTGAAAATGTACAATGAAGTCCATATTTACCCCATCTTACTTATAAGTAGGAATACTGATTCCCTAAAGCAAACCACAAGGTCTCGAGTGCTTAATCGTAACTTGCTGGTAATTTGGACACTTAGTTACAAAATTTGTGATATTCTTCTTCATGTTATTCACCAATAGACTTCCCATAAATCATGATACATCTTAGTGACTCCTGGGTGAATAGAATACCAAGAACCATGAGATTCTACTACATTTGTTATCTCAAGTCATCTATATCTAACACACATAGTTTTTCCTGACAAGGAAGATTACTATCTCCCGCTTGGGAGAAAACCCCAACCTTATAACTCTAGACCACTCTTTCAACCTAAGAAAAATAGGATCACTATATTAATTTTCTTTCACCTTGTCTATCAAATAGGATTTTGAACCATTCTCAAATAAAATAGTCTAAATCGACCAAATAAACTCCCAGTCTAGCAAGCTGGTGAACCATAGAATCAAACATTCTCTTCTTATCTTCTATGTAATCAACACTTCCCATAGACAACTAACTAAGAGTGTGAGCTATTACATTGGCTTTCCCTGGATGGTACAAAATACTCATATCATAATCATTCAACAACTTTTGCCATCTTCTCTGACGAAGATTTAGATATTTTTGACAGAGGACATACTAAAGGCTTTTGTGATTAGTGAACACATCAATATAAACCCCACATGGGTAATGCCTCAAAATCCTTGAGGAAAAAACTTCTACCAATTCAACATCATGAGTAGGATAGTTATTCACAGAGGCTTTAGTTGTCTAGAGATATATTCTATAAACTTTCCCTACTGCATCAACACACATCAAAGTCCAACCCTAAAGCATCACGGTAAGCCACAAAACCTTCTGAAACTAGTGGCAAAGTCAAAGCTAAAGCGGTTGTTAGTCGAGTCTTCAACTACTGAAAATTCTTCTTATACAAATCAGACCACTAAAGCTTGACTTTATTTTGAGTCCGTCTGGACATGGGATAAGAAATAGAGGAAAATACTTTTAGTGACTAGCTAAACAAAAAAAATTCATGATATCTTATGGCAAGATTTAGTCCAGTTCTTAGTTGCTTCATTCTTTTGAGAATAAGGCTAAATGCCTTCACCAAAAATAATATAACAAGGAATATCACACATTTCAACCAGAATTCACACTTGCGAAACTTAAAGAATAGTTGGTGATCTTTGAGAGTCTGCAAGACAATTCTTAAATGGTCAGCATGTACATCCTTACTCTGAGAATAAATAAGGAATATATAAACACTATAAAAAAAATATCCAAGTACTGCTTAAACACCCTATTCATCAAGACCATAAATGTTTCAGGAGTATTTATTAGTCCAATAGACGTAATAATAAATTTGAATTGACTATATCGAGTTCTAAAGGATGTCCTTAAAATGTCAATCTCTCTAACTCTGAGCTAATGATAGCCATATCTGAGGTCCATCTTAGAGAAATAATTAGCACTCTTAAATTGGTTGAACATGTCATAAATCTTGAAAATGGGATACTTATTCTTGTTTGCGACATTGTTGCATATGAAAAGAACTAGAGCACAACATGAAAGGATATTGGGCCTATTGAAACCTTTGTCAAACAGATTCAACTATTCCTTCAACTACTTACACTTGGATAGAGCCAATTTGTAGGGTGGGATCGAAAAAGGTTGGGTATTTGGAAGGAGTTCTTTTCCAAAGTCATTCACCCATTCGGAATCAACTCTAGGAAGATCTTAAGAAAATACTCCTAGAAATTCATTTACCATAAAAAATTACCCAAGAGTTGGGGTTTCAAACTTTGAATCCTTAACCTGAACATGATGATAGATGCACCCTTTATAAATCATTTTCCTTTCCTTAAGGTAAGAGACATATCGACCTATAGGAACTAAGGTACTACCCTTATAGTTTATAACTAGATTATTTGGAAATTGAAATAGGACTATTCTATCTCTATAGTCAACTGAAGAATTGCAAGAATGAAGCCAAACCATTCCAAGAATAACATCATCTGTCATGTCTTAATCTAAAAGATTGACTAAGGTGATTGTCTGGAAAATTGTGTCTGGGAGATTTTTGTAAAACCATTTGTCTATTACTGAATTACAAACTATATAAGAGACTAAAAAGGGTTTTGGAAGGATTTTAAGATGAGCACTGAAGTATACTATGATCTAGTGAGTCACAAAAGAAAGTGTGTCTTTCGAATCTAACAATGGATAAACATAAATATGAAAGACTTATAATGTACAAGACACCACATTAGCAGAACCTTTCTGATCCTATCAAGTCTGAACGTCATAGAACCTATACTAATGATGTCCACCAACAACACTTCTTTGGGCCCCTACCAAGTCACGCAATCAGCTAAAGTGCTGAAGAGTTAAACTGACTTTGCTGACGAGCATCCTAACCTCTTTTTGAAGCCATTAGATATTCCCTTAATATGCAGCGTTGCCTAACACACTAAAAAAACATTCACTACCATTCACACTACCTTTAGAATCAAAGACTTATGCCCTAACTATATTATCGTACTCGATATTGAGCACTGGATCAAAAGAAAAATATAGGGCGGGAGCTAAAATTTTTGGCAGAACTAAGAATGATTACCACCATCTATCTTCTGCTGAGAAAAATAATGCTACCCATTTTGGACCTCTTATTCTCCCATTCATTCTCCTTGATTTTCTCCTATTCAATATATTGAATATGAACCATCAATCTGGAGACAGCTATCTCATTAACAAAAATAGTAATTCTACACCCTTTGACCAAGTCCTCGGAATCACCTGACACGAACTGCTCATTTAGGAACTATAATTAACAAACATAGTGAGAGCATATTTTGCCAACTAGATAAAGTTAAGAGAATTATCCATCACACTTATGTTTACCTACTTTAGATTGATAAATTCCTGCACCTTATTTTCCCTTTACTTAACTAGGAAGAACCTATCTAGAAATATAGCATCAAACATATCTCACTTTATTGGTGTTGCATCTACACCTCTATCATCCTTCTATTTTGTGTACTAGGTGTGAGATACTCCTTACAATTGTTATGCAGCCAACTCTAAAGTTCAGTTAGAATGACACCCATGATCTTAGTAACCTTCTAAGTCTTATCCAAGAACTCTTATGGATCTCTTCAAACTTAGACTGAAAGAATACTAGAGGATTTATTTGAGTAAAGTTTTGAACACTTGTTGTTGTCGTATTTGATGCTAGGTTGACTGGTCCAAAAATATACTGGTTATTCTAGGTGGTCATATACTAGGATAACAAGGTGAAAACAATCTTAAATTTATCATGTGATACTTTTTCATTCAAAGGTTTTGCTAGGGCTAGTGATGATGTTAGTTTATTCCCATTAGTATTGTCATTCCCATTCCTCCTTATACTATTTCTTATGGGAGGCATATTCTATAAACGTGAAGAAAATAAGCTAGAATAAGGTTTCAATAGAGTTCATACTCTATAATGATATGAACATTAAAGATGTGAAACTTTTCCCAAAACAATTTATGACCTCTCACTCATAACTGTGGCATGTCTCATACCTGTGAATAAGACTGTACTTAACATTGATTGTAGACACCCTAGGATATTTTAAAACTGATACTCTAATAACAAGTTTTTCACAACCATAGGCTAACCTTATTCATAACAAGGTGCTTAGAGTCACAAGTGAACCTAAGTTAACCCATAAGCTGGTAAAAACATTGTTTGGAAGCCCAATAGACTGATGAAATAACATCAAAAGTAAAAACTGTATAAAAAATTTAAACCATAAAGTTGAATATCAAACTTTATGTTTGAGAGCCTCTACTATGACGAGTTATTAGGACAAGTCTCCATCTAGCTTTAACTATTTAAAACTAAAATAAAATTAAATACTAATACTTGTCCTTGAATAGTGAGGACTTAACAAAGTACTATTAGTGGTGTAGTGGGATATCATCCAGAAGTTGAGCGTCAAAGTATATAATGAGATAATATAGCGCAAAAGAAAGTACGTGATTAGTAATTTAAATGTATTGAGTATGTGAGATAGCAAATAGCTAATATAGGTAGAACATGATGCATGTGACATTATAAGATGATACAAGACCAAGTAATAAACATGTATAGTATAATAAACTAATATCTGAATGCAAGGTCATGCTAGTACCTAAATTTGAATTGTAGGTTGCAAACTACGGGTAATACTAATAACCTACATACCCTAATTTGAGCTAATCAGGCTCTAACCTCTAACACCAGTTGGAAGGGTGCTTAGTACCTTTCTAAGCGTATGAACACTGATTGATATGGATCTCTTAAACTGATGTCCAAAAAGATAAGTTATCAAGCATGGTCTAATGAGTGACCATTTAGAACATATGGTGGCGTCATAGTTCTATGACATAGGGACTTCTACTAAAGGTTTCAGACTAACTAATGTGTTAGCCTTAATCCATTCAACCTCTTAGTTCTAGGTACCACTCCTAACTAATTGATACTGATAACTACAATGCCCAATGATAATAGTAATCTAAAGACTAAAAATAAGTACATTATTTAAAAGCATTAAAAACATGTATGTCAAAGGATTTTATAATCATAGTAAATGCATGAAATCCTATGTCATCAGGTGTTCATAACCAACTATCTTTAAAAAAAACTTCAATTATTATGTCGATTTCATAAACTTGAGTGAATTTAAGGAACTTATAACTTAAGTCTAACAATAATGATGTTCACAATGTAATGAGGGGTTTTTATTACAATATGTAATGGTATGAAATTAATGTTGAAATATGGGTTTATAACTCAATTATGTCAAGGAATTGGAATATAATGAAATTCACAACATTTATGAACCCTAGACTATAGGGAAGAAATAAACTGAGGAATAGAGTAAAATTTGGGACTTGATTGGTGAAAGGAGACCCATTGATGAAATACCATTTACCTACAGATGAAAACCATAAATAAATATTTGAAATTAGGAAGTATAGATTAAGAACACTAATTCTTCCTTAGGGAAAGAAAATTGCCTCTTTCTCTATATTAAAACTAAGTGTTGATTGTTTTCCAACTAATACGGCCTAGGGTAATATTGACCCTAAATATTATGAATTGAAATAGCTTAACTATATAGTTTTGATGTCAAATTAGTGGGAAACACTGATTTTCCCTTTTAAAATGTATAACTAAAACAGTACTGGAAGGGACATACGAGACCTTCCCACGATCGTGCAACCCATCTATGTTGTGGGTAGTGTTCATGGTTAGGATATGGATATGAGTTATTTGAATTCTACCAGACAAGCCTTTTCACTATAATGGTATACACCAATGATCATACCTTGGTTTGTTAGTTTAAGGTTCCAACAGAATGAACTTTAGAAGTCACTATCGTACCTAAGATCGTGGTTTCTAACCATGGTCGTGGTTTCCTATCATGGTAGGAAAGTCAACTTGTCAACTTTCAGATGTTTGGATTGTTTTTATTAGACAGGAGTATTGTATGGTCATACAATCTAACCATGATTGTATCTATAAATTTAGGTTCTCATCACTGGATAGTGCTTAACTAAAATGGCCATAATATTTTACTCCGATATCGGATTAAGGACAAACTAGATTGTTGGAAAGATAATTCAAGTATCTATAATTTGGTGGACATTGAGATCAAAAATTCTTTATAGTATAGGATTTATTCTCATTTGAAGTTTACTATAGGGAGATTCTTTATAGGAAATCAATTCGTAAGGAATGTTTTGACTTTGCCATTATCTAAGAGTTACTTGTCGCCTTATAACATGTCTAAAATGGATATAAACTAAATATGATGTTTGATTTTTTATGTACTTGAAATATGGTTGTAATTTTAGATTAGATTTTTGGGGTTTTACAATGAGTGAATGAAATAAAACATGATATGGAGGGAATGATCGATGTCGATCGTATACACCCCTTTTAATAACCTATCTTTTAATGGCGGGACCTATGGGGGATGAGAGCCATATATAATATTAGGAAAAGATATATTTATTATTAATGAGAAATAAATAAATGTCTCAAACTATAACCAAGGCTAAAACTCAGTGGATTAGGTTCCTAGACTCTCATCGAACTAAATTATTTCTCATTTTCTATCCTTCTGGTTTAAAAATTAAAAGCCTACTTTTCCATTGGTTCCAAACATATACCACAAAAGTATAGGTATAAATCTGTATAGGTATATATAAGTAAAGATATAAGACCCAATAGAAGTCTATGAGTATAAACAAGATTGAAAATTAGTTAATAGTTCTCTCTTTATAATATCCTTCAAGAAGAAAGTCCAATTAATACAATTCTGAACCCGTAGAGCTCCCAAACCCATAGTGTAAAGATTACATAAAAGGAAACAATTATGGATGTAACCACATAATAAAATGAAGAAAAAATCCATTGTATAGTGAAATTATACCCTAAACCATATTACAGATCTCTTATTTATACCTATAATTAAGCAGCAACCTAGGCTAAGGATTTATAGATTAAATAAAAAACCTTAACTAAGGATCCATTGGCTAGATAAGAACCAAATTTGTGGATAATCAAAGGCTCAAACCATAATCTTCTTAAAAGTCGTGAAACAACACTACTAACTTTGAAATACTGAACAACTCGATCAAATAAACAATCTCCCGATCCCATACACTTTTAATCAAGCAAAGTAAAAAAGTGGATAAGACCTAACCTACCTAGAGGCTGAACTATTGAGTCTTCAGAAATGATAGGGAAGTATTTCTTCTTTGTAAGTCTTTGGAATATTCCCATGCTATCAAAAACACAAACTAGACGTCACTGGAGGACTAACAAGGCCAATATCAATAATATAAAAAAATGGATCAAAAATTAATCTTAACGATCAACAATAAAAAAACAAATATAAATTCATAAATATCCTCATATAAAGATCAGGAACCCATGTTCAAAAGTAGGGAATAGATGGAAAAGTATTCAAACCTTAATTGGTAAAAAAGCTTCACTTGATGGTGGAGTTAGCTAAGAACATCAACCCAAATTCATGAAGATAAGGCAAAAATGGAGATAGATGAAGATAAAGAATGTAAATACAATGAAAAAGGACTTACCAAGAAGAGAATCCACAAAGATACACTCTATTTAGACTATGACGGAGCTACTAACACTAAGAAATTATTTGTTAATAGAAAAGTTTTATTTAGGGCGAGAATAAGTACATTCATGATGAACTTTACTCTAGTAGAAATTAAGCCATAGAATCTATGCCACGTTAGATGAAAAACCTCTACTAAAGTGAAAAACACATAAATCTTGACCCTCTACTTTAGGGGAGGAATATTTGTATAAACAAGCTCATCCAAGTAGAAAAGATTTTCTTAAGCAAAGTTGGATTGACAAGGCACCTTCCCCCCCCTTCCCAAAAGTAGATGCATAAAAGTGAATAAGGGTTTTCTTTACTAGAAGGTGCTGACATGACCAACTTTTTCAAAAGTAGCTTATTTAAAGCATAAGTAGCTTCACT
The DNA here is from genome assembly GCA_030864225.1 of Capsicum baccatum var. pendulum. NCBI lineage: Eukaryota > Viridiplantae > Streptophyta > Magnoliopsida > Solanales > Solanaceae > Capsicum > Capsicum baccatum. The sequence goes on along the minus strand of CM061557.1, from coordinate 167,277,301 downwards.
GGTGCAAGCCCTCCTCCCCAAGAGTGGTTGTGCCAGCACCAACTACACCAACATTTAACCAAAAGGCAACATATACCGAACAAAATCTAGAGTCTCTTTTGGAGTCTCATGATTACAAAATAGAATATACTACCCAATTATAAAGGGTATTTAGACAAAAGAGATCTTCTAAATAAAATATTGATCAAAGTCAACACTTTTTCTAGTTTTTATTAAAAATCTTCCTAGGAATCAAAAATGGGTTGGAAAGCCTCTGAACCTAAAGAAAAGGTCCCTTATCCCAATATCCATGCTATGGAACTAAATGAATTAGCGGTATTTTTATCTGAGGATATTACTAAGAGTGTTGACTAGTGTCAACTTCTTAACTTTAAAAGCTCCAAAATAGTAAACTAAATTAAAACCCAAAAAAATCCTTGAGAACCGAACCGCTAGGATCAATAAGTCATAAATTTCCTCTATCAACTATAAGAATGCAGAAAATGAGAAACATATGCATAAAAGCTAGAAAATAACCAGAAGGGTCTTTACACTTTAGCTTATTTTGAGAAGTAAATTGTAGATGGATTATTTGAGATATTGTAAGAGGCTAAGAGATAGTGTAGCCAAAGTAAAACCAGAAGTAAGATAGTGATCCTATTTTTCTTAGGTTAAAAGAAGCGGTCCAAAGTAAAAAAGTTGAGGTTTTCTTCAAAGAGGGTGATTGTATTCTTTGTTATTAAGGCAGACTATATGTTCTGAATGTAGATGACTTAAGACAACGGATGCTTGAAAAATCTCATAGTTCTCGATATTCTATTTACCTAAGAGCCACTAAGATGTATCGTGATCTATGGAAAGTCTATTGGTGGAATGGAATAAAGAAGGATATCACAGAATTTTTATCGAAGTGTGTAAATTGCCAGCAGGTTAAGGTTGAGCACCTAATTCTTGATGGTATACTTTAGGATATTGATAATCCTACTTAAAAGTGGAAAGTTGTGAATATGGACTTCTTTATAGGGTTGCCTCATACCCGTCGACAAGATAATTCTATTTGGGTTATCATGAACCGAATGACTAAGTCGGACCATTTCTTTCTAGTTAGCACTTTAGATTAAACTGAGGACTCTGTTGGACTCTACTTTAGGGAGTTGGTGAAATCGAATGGATCCTCCTCAATTATCATTTAAAATATAAGCACTCAATTAATCTCTATGTTCTTTTCAGACGTTTTAGAAAGGGCTTGGTAACCAAGTTCATCTTAGTATAACTTTTCACCTACAGATAAATGGTCAGGTATATAGGTCTATTCAGTCCTTAGATTACATGTTGAAAGCGTGTGTGATTGATTTCAAAAGTAGTTAGGATGATTTTTCCATTGATTGAGTTTGCTTATACTAATTGTTATCATTCTAGTATTCATATAGCCCCATTTGAAGAACTTTATGATAGGAGGTGTAGATCTCTAATTGGTTGGTATGGAGTTGGTGAAACTATGTTGATGGCTAGATATAGTTCATAATGGGGAATGTTCAACTAATTAGAAAAAGGCTAAAAATAGCTCAAAGTCGGCAGAGTTCCTAGACAAATGTGAGGAGATAACTTGAATTTACTATTGGTGATTTTTTCTAATTAAAAGTATCATTCATGAAAGGTATGAAGAGATTTGGTAAGAAGGGAAAGGTCAGTCTCCACAATGTTTGTCCGTTTATAAGATTATTGGTCATTTTGGCGATGTAGCCTATGAATTAGAGTTTTCTACAGACTAAGCATCTGTATATCAATTTTGAATATGCCTCTATTAAAGAAATGCAGTACTAATCTTGTTTTGGTTGTGCCCTTAGAGAGCGTGGGTGTGAAAGTTAGTCTTTCCTACAAAGAGGTTTCAGTTGAGATCATTGACCATCAGGTTCCTAAGTTAAGGAATAAAGAGGTTGCTTAAGTAAAAGATCTTTAGCAAAATCAGTTAGGTGAGGGAACTACTTAGGAAGTAGAGGTAGATATGATGACAAATTACTACCACCTTTTCCTTTTGAACTCAGTCCCAGCTTGAGGTAATAGTTTCCCCTTAATGAATTAATTCTTTTGGTTTCATGTCATAATATGCCTTAATTATTCTAATCCAGACTATTTTTCAGCTACAGACTCAGTTATCATGTCTATATTCAGTTCCTAGAAAGTAAATATTGGTATTACAACTATTTACTTAATATTTCAGCTTAGTTAGTTTCCATTTGGGGATGAATGTCCCCAATTGGGAGATGATGTCTCCCAAACTATACCCTGCAAAAAGATAGAATGTGGTTGCCTTCAAATTAAAGTAACCTAACTAGGTTGGGGTCAATCCCATGGTTGTAGGTCAAATCTTTCTCTCGAACTTACTGAAGTAGCTAGATATGTAAAAACATAAAGGGGGGAATTTGTAGTAAATAGTGAAAAGTAACAAGCCTTGATTTCTTTTGGTTGTAATCATTCTGAAATGAACACTAGGACTGTGTTCCCCTGGCATACTAACTCCATAGGTTTATTATGCTCAATCTGACTATATCACTATCACACATGCAGAATCTATTAAGCTAGGTGTTATAAATTGTATTGTGAACTCTTTGATAAATGTCACCCTTTACCTTAAGAGTCTTAGGGCGTCGCCTTAATAAACCTAGTATTTGATTACTATTTATCTATCATCTTTCGAGTATCATGTTATTAAATAAGGTTTGATAGCCTCAAATAACTGTTGTAATCTTGTTTTCTCAATATCAATCTCTCTTGAGAAGATGATCTCGAATATTGATGGGTTCTTAGCATTGTCCACTGATTAGAAAATAATTAAACATAAGAAGATAACAATGCAAACATAAATAATGATCTAGAAGAACCTCACACTTCCCCTACTTTATTATTTTTCAAGGTTTCCCACAACCCTAGCTAAAGGATTTAGTCACTTATAGTTGCAAAATATACCATGAAATTCAATAAACAAAGCATAGAAGTAATCCCACAACAATGGAATAATAAAACCTAATGTCTCAAATCAACTTATCAACCAAAAACCAAGAGCACAAGAATACGATGATCAAAAGTCAATCTTGGAATCAATATATCTTTGTGAATAATATGAGTGCATAAACTATTACAAAAATATAAAAGGGGTATTTATAGTACCTTATAATAACATAGAAAACCTAACCAAAACAAACTAGAAAACTGAAGTCGGCAGTGACTAAAAATTAGGAGACATGTCATCTGGACTAAAATGACTCGATGTCAGAACTATTACTCTCTTCTATACTCAATGATGATGACTTATTATGAGACCCTATATATCATTTTTGAACTCGTTGACACTCGAGTGGATTTTCTCCTTTCAACATATTCCTCACTGCTATCAAAATGGTTTTTCACTACGAGTCGTAGCCTATTTTGACGACTCATAGTCACCCTTCATTTCCACTAGGTCTTTAGCTTGTCTATCTTTAAGACTTTTTCCACTTAGCTCAGAACTAATTTAGAATATGACTCGTTGTCAATTCCTACAAGTAGTAGCAAGCCTCAACTTCCCTCCTGGACTCAACAACCTTCATTATTATCACCATGAATTAGGCTACGAGTCGTGTAGTCACCCAATGACTTATTGTCCAGGCCGCAACTCAATTTTTCTAAACTTTTTTTTCTTATTCTGGTCCTTTTAACTTCAATCCTACTTTCCCTACAACATATACAAAATACTCCTTATATCCAACAAAATGACCTAAGTGGTTGTATATTTTCATAGTTTTAAAGAGTTAAAAGTTCTACAAAATCATAGAATATTAGGAGATATTATAGAATCTAAAAAATCCAAGATAATATTAGACCATGCTTCACATACATGTAAAATCAAACATTAGGTTTTGGTGGTATTAGAATTTATTTATACATGTAATAAGGCCACAAGAAAATCCTAGATCATGTCCAAGTCAAAACCTTCCTTACTGATTATTTACTTGTGAAGAATCTCCCTATAGTCAACTTGAAACAAGCATAAAGTCTTGATTCTGAAGTACTTTTGACATCAAAACCCATCAAATGGCATATAATTGAATTTTCGTACTAACACATCCAGTATTGCCTTAATCTAATATCAGAGTAAGATGTTCTAGTTATTTTAGTGAAGCACTATCCAACAATGAGAACCTATGGTCATAGGTATGATACTTGTGAGATTATACGACAATACAATGCTCATTCTGATCAAAACAACCCCAAAGCTATTTAAGTTGACAACTATACCTCCTAACCATGATAGGGAAACATGACCCTATTTATGAATGATGATTTTAGGTACGATATTGACTTTTAAAGTTCATTTGGTTGGACCCCTGAACATACGAACCTGGGTACATTCATAAGTGGGATAAATGATCGTACCATGGCTCCTTTAGTGGAGTTAATAGAGCCCGATTCCCACCTCTAGACCACTACACTACCCACGATCATAGTTGAGTCCCATAATTGTAGGAAGGTCTCGTGCGTCCCTTCCAACAACTTTCTAGTTACGAATTTAAAGGGGTACATCAATCTTTTCACACTCTTTTCACATATAAACTATGATGTTTAATTTATTCCAAGGTTATGTAGTAAGTTAATATTACCCTAATTCCCTCATTACCAAAATTAATGAGATACTTAGCCTTAAACAAAGAAAAGATTTGATTTTTCTTCCTCCTAGAAAAAACTAGGGTTTATCCCTTTCAAGATCCACGTTCAAAGTTTGTTCAAGGTTTTTAGCTCCAGGTATGTGGAATTTTAATAGTGGGTTCCCTAAACCCATTGAGCCCTAAAGTTAACTAAATTCCTTAGTTTGATTCCTTTTTCAGAGTTTAAGATTTACGAATGTTATGAATCACTTCAAATTCTAGTTCTTTGATCGCATTGAGTTATAGACCCGAGTTTTAAAATAAATTTCAATACCATTTCATGTTCAAATCATAAACCCTAATTATATAGTAAAATCCATGATTGTTTCACTTCAGTTATTAAGTACCTTAAATTCACTCAATTTATGAAACTGGCATAATAGTTGTATTCACCAGAGATGGTAGGTTATGAACACCCCATGACCTAGGATTTATGCATATACTTGTGAGTGTTAAAACCTCTAGCTAACATGTTTTTTAATGCTTTAAACTAAAGATCTTTTTTCAATCTTAAGATTATTATTATTGAGCATTGCAATTATGATTTTTATTCAGTTGGAAATAGTACTAAGTATCAACTGAACACAGGGATGGAGGCTCACAAGTTAGTTAGTCTTAGAAATCTAGTAGAAGACCCTATGTCCCAAAACTACAATGCTAATGTAGGTTCTAAAGGGTCACCCATCATAAGAAAAGTGACACCTTAGTCTATTCAGATATCTATTTAGTAAATCCACTTAGTCAGTGTTCGTACCCATGGCAAAGTACTGATACCCCTTTAGTAGGGGTACTGAATACCCCTTTATCAAGGGTTTACTTATTAGTATCTACCACAATCCACATCCCGCAGTTTAGATTCAAATACTTACATGACCTTGTATTCAGTTATTAAGTTTATCATATAGTACATGGTTATTACTTGGTCTTGCATCAATATACCTTGTTAAATGTATTAGGTTCAGACTATATTAGTTATTTCCTATATTACATACTCAATAAATTCAAATTATTGATCGCATACTTTCTTTTATTCTATAGTATCTCATAATATACTTTCTGACGTGCAGCATCTGGTTTGCGCTTTCGATGATCTCTTACTACATAAGCAGCACTACTTTGCTATGTTCTCATTATTCAAGGTCTATTATTAGTTTTTTGTTTAATATTAATTCAGTTTCAAATAGTTATAGTTGGGGGCTTGTTAAAGCAACCCATATAAGTAGAGGCTTTTAGACATTCAGTTAGATGTTCAGCTTTTGAGGTTGTAACCTCAGACTTTATTATTTTTTGATTTAGTATTTTTCATTTAGTTTAGCCTCTACACATTGATTTTACATTGGTTATACAACATTATTAAGGTCATGCAAGTCCATGGGTTATTTTTGGTTGTCACTGGTTGTCACTCCCCAACCTTGGGTAGGGTGGATAAGTACCATATAAAGGCATGCTTTAAGAATGACCAATAATAAGTAAATGGACTACCGTTCAATTAGAATTATATAGAATAGGCTATACATATATACAAAAAATCCAACTAACCAAAACTGATACCTATGACAATTAGAATCATATATACATATGACAAATAATGTCTACAAAGCTACTAATGGAGTTCATTACTATAAGACTATCAAAATATAAGCTAAAGACTTAGTAAAGTCCCAAATCAATCTGGGGCTCACCAACCACCACTACTTACCCTATGTTTCTATTAGGGAGATCTACTAGCTGAGTATGTATACTTGCAGCATGGAATGCATGTCCCATATGAGGAGTCAGTACAAGGAAATGAATTGAATATGTACGACATGAAGTGCAATGACCCGAGACTACCCCTAGTCATCACATGGTGCTTGTAACCCCGAAGGACCACAAACTAACCCATGAATGATATTTGTTGTGAGCATTGAACAATAATATAAAATAAATATGGAATAATGGGCTAAAATGCCATAAGGTTCAAAGAATCTAAAATAATGATAAAATATAATAACATCTAAATTTGACTACTGTCTAAAAATCTTGTCTGAAAAGCCTCTAACTAAATCTGTCTGAAAGTGGAGTTCATGGGACAATCCCCCAACTAACTCTATCTACTAAACTACTAATAAGCTGAAGTAATAAAATAAAAGCATATCCTCGATAGATAAGGAGTCACTGCTAAATCTTCTACTGCTAGCTGAATCTGGCTAAGAGTGGTTAGGAACCTAAGAGTCCAAATCTATGTAGCACAAGAAACGGGTATGCGATCAGTACGTGAGTGTATTGGTATGCTAAATGAGGTAAGGCTGAATGCATGGGTTTATATGCATGATCAATAACTGATTGAATGATATGTAAGAGCTCGATTAGTATACATGGAAGATCTATAAAATACTAAACATATTATGTCTAATGTGACTGAGTATACTGGAAATAAATCTGATAACTGATAACTAAATATACTGATAATTTGGGATCATTGATAGTTTGAATTACCGTTAACTGAGTAACTGTATCTGACAGTCCTGATTTCATAGAACTGAACTGAATTCTATTCTGAAAACTAAGACTTAAACTAAAACTGTGGGAGGTAATCATCTAACTGACAAACCCTAAATAAGATATGATAATTGAGTGAGGGTCTAATATGTAATCCCAATTGGAAGGTTGTCAGTACCATCCACGGGTAACGATAAGCTGACGAGTAACCCTCTACTAGTAGGTTCCTTAAATGAGAATGGTGGTACCCTTTACTGGTAGGTAGAGCACCTCATCAGCCCTCAATTGGTAGGTTTGATGTCTCACCCTACGCTGGCTACATAGTTTTGGAATACAAGGATTGCTTCTAAGGATCACACCCTCTGCTGGCAGGTGAGCCCCTATTCTTGGGTTCACTTGGTACTGAATCCTACTCCCAACTGAAAAACATTAAATTGTTATACTGGACTAAACTAAAATAAATTCACTAAGATAATTGAGTTTTCCTAACTTCTGTAATGACTGAACTCTACTAAGTTTTAGAAGGGACTGAGAGTACTTTTGATCGTAGTATGACTGATATTATTCTGTAACTGACACTGGCTCTAAATAAACAACTAAGTTGTTGGGTATTAAATACTCCCAGGACTCGATAGCATGAAAAGAAAAGAAAAGCATAATCTTGAATAACATAACAATGTTCACTTGGTCATAATTCATTCATAGAGACATTCCATCAAACACTTGTAATGCATTAACTTGTACATGAATGGGGAATACATGTTATCATGCTATAATGACATTATTTCTTTCTCATAGACAATTTATCAAACACATAAGAAGCATACTTCGTTTATTAAATCATATAAACTTAGGTTAACATGGTTACAACAATCAATTAGCAAATTTAAGGGTTTATGATGAATATTATGTAATTCAACATATACTAGAATCAATTCTTGAAACTCGTAATCTAAATCATTGATTAAAACTCCAACAACATCATAAACATGAATTCAATCGAATTCAAACATGGAAATCATAAATCATAAATCTTGTATTTTGAAAAAGGATTCTTGGGCTCCATGGAAGGTAAGGATCAATGGATTAACATCTAACATACCTTAATTTGATAAGTTCTTAGAGAAATTTTTACGATTGACCTTGAATCTTGAGGTCTAGGGTTTGCATTCTTAAGAGAGAATTATCTTTTGATTTTGGGGAAAAGTGAATAATGAAGGGTTTTACATATTTTTAGAGCTTAAATCCCACATCTGGGAGGAATACAGTTATGGGAAAAGACTATTTTAACCATAGGTATAACTTTAATTTTTTGAGAAATATTCCCGATCTGGACCCCTGGCGTGACACAGCGCTATCGCGCTTGGCCACTGGTAAATAACGACTGGGAAATTGCATGATAGCACGATGCAGTGGTATCGCATTGCCACTTTATTTGTGAACTGAAAGTGTACTGCGACTTGGTGGAAGTGCATTGGTACACTATAAATTGACAATTGTGAACTGGTCTATGGTGTGACGCGCCAATATGGCCTGAATGATGATGTTTAACAACTAAAACATAAAATTGTCATAACTTCTTACCCGATTGTCGGATTTAGGTAAATTTTATATCATTTAAAAGATAATAGAATTTCCTATGCAAAGGCGGGCTCAAATCTAAAAATTACTGAGCATTTCAAAAATTGTATTTAGGATAACCCATGTACTAAGGGTTAGTCTAGGCTAAGGAAATACGGGGTATTACAATAGCTCTCTCTTGGGAACATTCATCCTCGAATATGGTTAGTTAAGCTGAGAGAGTACGGACAGACCGAGTTTAAGTGCTGAACTATACATACACAACTAAAGAAAGACTATGTGACTGGTCTGATAGACTGAACATACACTCTGAACATCTATGTCTTATGCATTAGTACATGTCTAAATGAATTAATGAATACGTGACTGAATATGCATGAATGGGAACATGGGGACATGACTAAGTCTGAATCATGACACATGAACTGAACTGATTCCTTGGATACATCTCATGACAAGGGGATGGTCATACAGCTGAGATTAGGACTTGAGGGTCAACTATGAGGACCCATTACTTCAATTGGATTCGCTACGTGAAAAGGAAATGGATAGTTTAGATCATGATAGCTCAGGGATTATAGTGTAACTTACCCTTGGGATGTTATGTCCCTCGAGAATGCCGATTTGGCTGAGATTCTAAGAAAAAGCATGATATGATGGATGGGGTACCTACGAACTAAATTGTGATTAAATATTTGGGATTTGAAATTAAGGCATAAATATGTAAATGGGTGATCTGTAGTATACCAGTGACCACATCAAGAGAACTTTCCTGATCTTGTCTGGATTGAAGTGTGTAAGACCATTTTAGGCGTTGCATACTGGTGGCAATGGAAGTGGCACTTTCTAGACTCGGGAGACCTAACTGAGCTGAAGAACGACTATACTAACCCTAAGAACTTGACTGAGGATAATCTCTGACTCTATGGCCTAGTTTGCCACACCTGAAACAAACATCACTTCCAGCTCTACACACACCCTTATGATTCTTACCACACTCTCTACAAAATGGATTTATAGGACCATTGCTTATGCAATCTTGGGTCATCGGTACACTGGCTGAGGACGAAGCAAGGACTAAAGACTTTGGATGAAATTGGGAACGATTAACGCCTTTTGACTTTGGTTAACTGAAATTAAAACTACCTATTCTAGCCCTTTTATTCTCTTTCTCCTTCTTCTTAAGCTTCTTCTTCTCAACCTATTCAGAATGGACTATAAGACTAGATATATCCATCTCTTTAATCAACATTGCTAGTTTGTACTCCTTAACCAAACTATCTGACACCCCAGATACGAACTTGCTCATTCTGGACCTATTGTCTTGCACTACATAGGGAGCATACCTAGATAACTAAGTAAAATTGAGGGAATACTCTTTAACTCTCATTCTACCTTTTCTGAGATTGTTGAACTCTAACACTTTGTCTTCTCTCAGATCTAAGATCTATCTAGGAAAAAAGTAGAAAACTCTTTTCACCCTATGGGTTATGTATCGTCTAATACCCTATACATTTCTAAGCTAGAAAATGAACCACTGTTCTATGTATGAAACCTCCTATCCTCTGATTCATATTTGAGTACATAACTTATAATGACTATACTAGTGAGAAAAGAGCTCACGATGTGTTAAGCGTGTTCATAAGAGTCACTTAGAGTAAGGCAAGCTAAGAGCCTTTGAATCCCTCAAGTTTTAGTGTTTGATTCCTCAAGGTTCATTTTTTTGCGAGCAGAAACTTGTTGTATATGTGGTATTTTGGCATATTTAGACCCACCAAATTGTAGATAATCGAATTAGCTTTCTAACAATACCAATTTTACCAAAATCCGACACCAAAGCAAGAAGTTATGGCATTGCAAAATATCGTAAGTTGCCTAACATAAGGTTTGCGATGCACAACCTAACTTATGCCATAAGTTGTGTGATGCACAACCTAATGTATGAGATAAGGTGTGCACCACATACCCTAGATCACGTGATAAGTTATGTGAGACATATCTTATGGACCAAATGACGTAAACACTTTATTTTTGCGTTTCTTTAAGGGAAAAATGGTCCTTTTCCACCCATATATAAGCTCTCCAACACAGGCTTTAGTCCCAATTGAAGTAAAATATACTTCTTTTTTCCAAAAATCCTATGAAGAACAAGCTAAGGTTCCAATTGAAGGATTCAAATTCAAGAAGTTTCTCCGTCAATCTTCATAGGATCATGTACTAAGTTATACGTTGTGTTGATTTATTCTATTCCTTTCATCCATAAAGCTCAAGAACCCTAATTTAAATTATGAATCATGTTATTATGTTGTGGGTTGTTCATTTATATGTGATGGTTGTTGTTTGATTCCCAAGTTGGCATCTTTATGTGAAATTTTGAAACTAGGAAAGCATATAAATTAAAATCAATGAATTTGGTGGTTTATGATTTGAGAAATTTGATGATTTCACCTATGCCTTAAGTTGTGCATGTAAGGTGTTTGATAAAATGCATAAAGGGATATAAATTATGCCTTATAGCTAAACTGTGATCAAAATAACAAATGTATGCTTTACCTTTATTATCAAAATGGCCTATATGATATTGTTATACATTATGGATGTTTGAAGGATTACTTATGGGACTAGTTGATGAAAAGTTGATATGTTGATATGTATTCCCATTCATGTATAATATTATGATAACCATGTACTTCATTAAATCCCTAACTTATTGTATTATGGATTATTGATGTTGGTCATGTATTCTAGAAAGTCATGCTTTGTCAATTTCCTTCTATCGTGTCCTCGGGGTACTTGTACTCAAAAAACACAGTTGTGTGTCTAGAGATAGTGTCATGTTTTTAGGATATCCTCAGTCAAGTCATGATCCATAGAACTCAATCAGTCATGTGACTCAGGAAAGCTCAAAAATTTAGTAATCCCAGTAGTATTCTGTCAGTCAACGAAACTCTATAAATTCAGTCTAGTCGAGTTCCATTAATCATATTCAGTTTCTATTCAAATGGGAGTAGGAATTAGTATCGAGGAAACCCAAAGATGGGAACGCACTTTTTATATGAGGGTGTGATTCTTAGAAGCAATTATTGCATTCCAGAATTATGTAGACAGTGTAGGTTAAGACATCATAGCCTGTTATATGCTGGTATATGAGGTGGATTACCTTATTATATGAGGGTTCCTACCATTCTCGTTAGAGTTACCTGTTATATGAGGGTCACTCATAGCTTGTCCTTACTAGTGGTGCAGTATTGACACCCTTCTAATCAGGGCACAGATTGGACCGTAGCTTAGCTATTATGGTGCATTTTGGGGCATGTCAGTTAGATACTACTTCCCACAGTTTTAGTTACAGAAACAGGACTGTCAGAGATAGTCATACAGTTTCATTAAAAGAACTCAGATATTTTTTTAGATTTTAGGACTGTCAGATACAGTTTATTCAGAATAGTACGGGACTTAAATAGTTTCATAAGAAACTAGACTATTAGACACAGTTGCGCAGAAAATTGGTTATATCAATTACATCAGTCATCAAAATTTCCATTTTATCAGTAGTCAGACTCAGTAATCATATTATATCAAATTCGATTATAGTCTCTTATTCATGCATGTATTCTCACGTTCATATTGTTCAGTCAGTTAGAATAGTTCATGCATATGAAACCTCTGCATTAGACTACCTCAAATGCATACGAGTAAATTCCATCGTACTGACGTATTTGCGCTATAGTGTTTTACTTTACGCCATAGGTTCTGAGGCATGAGCTCCAAAGCACCAGTAGCATTCCTGCATCAGCCGTCAGAGCTAGCAGTGAGTCCTTATCCTTCAAGGACATGATTATTATTTTATCATTTTTGTACTTAATTTATTTCAGTAGCCAGAGCTAGTTTGGGCCATATCCCATCAACTCCTTATTCAGACAGTTAGAGGATTTTCAGTCTATTATGTTTAGACAGTTTATTTCAGTTATTTTGGGTATTCCATACCCCATTCAGATTTTATGTTTTTATTAGTTATGTTACAACATTGATCCTTATGGCATATCGTCCTTTATTTCCACATTTATAGATATTAGTCATGGGTTAGCTTGTGGTCCTTTGGGGTCATGGGCACCGTGTAGTATTTTGGGTACTAGATTTAGGGCATTACAAACTTGGTATCAAAGCCTAAGGTTCAATAGTTTCCTAGAAAGTCTAAAAGCTGCAACTAATATAATTTTGTGCATGGGTGAGTTGTGCAATACATTTAAGTGGACGAGGCTATAAGATGATTTAGAAATAGTTTCCCTTCTTTCATGTCTTAGATCGTTCTATAGAAAGGTTCTTTAGGAAACTCATGAAAATTCTCATCATGCTTCACTCATTTAACTTCACCTTACTTTCAAGGTAACAGAAACATAAAGCTCAAAGTCTTAGAGATAGGGTTTTCTCAGAAAGTCTCGCAGAGAGTTATGGGATTGCCTACAGCTCAAAAGTATCCCATTAGTTATGTTATGTTCCAAAGTTGTACAAATTTCATTCATGATCATGAGAACTCATCCATAAACCTAAATCTAGATATGTCATCAGACCCTTCTCAGAATCCTATGATAGCATATGACCTAGAGTTAGATGCATGAACCTAGGAGTTTAGTAGTAATATATTTGGGATAATATAATCCGTATTCAACAGATTATGTATTCATGGGGATAGTTGTACCAAAGTAATTCAGTAGGTTGAACAGTGCTAGCAAGAATTTAAGTTTATTGATTTGATACTAAGTATGAATGTTGGGATGTGAGTTAGGAGATGTGATATTAGTAGTCTATAAAGAAATAGAAGTAGATGTTGTGTTTAGTTAGGCAACCATGTGTCGAATAGAGTAAAAGTATGTAATGATGATTGTAGATTAGTTCAGAGTTTAATAAAGTGTTCACAGACTTATAATGGTGGCTTAAAGCTAAGGAGTAGATGATAGACCAAGTGACCAAGTCAGGTCCTCAAATTCCAGTAGTAGTACCAGTACCTATATTAAGGCAGTAAGGGGAAAATGATTCCAGACCCATTCTTATCTAGTATAAAGTTTTGTACTCCAGTCAGCATGATGCCTACGAATGCTTCACATCTCAGTTCCATACACCCAGCTTATATTCACACGCTTTTTATAGAAACATGTACGATTCCAGTTCCCAACATAAGGAGTTCAGTTCTATTCCCCTCAGTAATACCAATCAAGTCCCATGAATATAGAAAACTCCAAACTCAGGTCATGCATCTCATGACGCATGTACACATATCATGCTCTACCGTATACTCAGTTTTCATGACTCCTGCTATACCCCTACTGATCAGTTAAATTCAGACTATGTTATGCATATCCTTAGTTTAGGCCTCTTGGTTAATCCATGATGTTTATATTCTATTCCTCAAGCTTCAGTCAAGTGTCAAAGTTTTGTTAGTGTCCATTTACGCTTAGGTCCTCCTAATTCAACCCTTCAGTGAGCTCTCTTTATGAAAACTGTATAGTAATGAGCAGTTGCATAGATGGGAGATAATAGATGTTACATATTAAGATAAGATTGTTCCATGCTTATTGTACACAAGGGTATAGTCATGAAGAAAGGATTAAATGTCATGTTAGTGTGTAAGTAAATGGCTAGCAAGAGGTAGTATTTAGAAGTTGGGAAAGTACACAGTGTGAGTGTACATTCAGATCCTTGACTTATGTTAGTCCTTATTACGTAACTATCAAAACTCAGTTGCCATCTTAGTTACTGTTTCAGTATTCAGTACTCAGTGATCAGTGTTCAATCTCAGAATTAAGTACTTCAGTATAAGTCTAAACCTCAATTATCAGAACCCAGGATTTAGTTCCATTATGAGTCCCAGTGACAGCCTTAGTTATAATGTCAGCTTCAGTTCAGTAATTAGATCAAAAACTCATTTTAGTTTCAAACTTGCTTGACCCTAGCGTACAACTTTCAGTTACTCAGTTATTAATATTTCAGTACCTCAATTTACAAAATATTTCCAAATCATGTCGTACACTTAGTCCTGCATTCACAAATAATACATACCTCAGGAATCCATACTCAAGTTACCTTATTTTACTCAGTTAGTTCTTACCTCCTATGCATAATATTTTACAGCCTTTGTCCAGCTATTCAGACTAAGTACAGTTCAGTCTTACATGCCTAGTATTCTTCTATCAGTTATCTAGTTAATCAAATAAGTCAAAATATTTATGAACTCATGCTCAACACTCACATGAATCTTTTGAGTAGTCTCAATTGCAGTACAGGAGGCTTAGTAAACTTATCTTAAATCATGTTCGTCGACCTCAACTCATCTTATCGAAATTTAGCTAAGTGATCATTTTCTTATTCAGCTATCTAATTAGTTCACGCCATGGTTTTCTTTCACCTTAAAGCCGCTAGAACTCTATAGAAAGAGCATTGAAGAAAGGCTCTTGTCGATTATAAGTTTCAGCATGAGTTAATCTACAAAGACAGTAATTCAGTTTCGCAGTCAGATGGACAAGTAAGCAAGGATTGGGTTCCCGTCCTTTCCATCCAGACATACCTTTTGAAGTCTCATAAATGTAAACATGCTCAGATGAACCAACTAGATAGAAGCAAGCTCAGCTCAGTGCATGTATTATGACTCAATTTCTGGCCTCAAATAATCAATCACGATTCAATTCGCAGTTGTCTTGTGCATCCCCCTATTTTCCCTCAAAATCTCAGCCAAGTCAACACTCTTCAAGGGACATAGCATCCCAAGGAGGAGATGCACTATGAACCCCTAAACTTTCATGACATAAGCATGCCATTCTTTCTTCATGTAATGAATCTAATTTGGAGTACGGGGTACTCATAAGTTGACCCTCAAGTTTTAATCTCATCCATGAGCCATGTATTTAGGGGCTCGGTTAAGTTCATGATATTGAGTTCATAGTATTCAGTTCATGCATCACGTTTCAGAATTATCTATGTTCTCATATTCCTATTCATGCATATTCATTAAAGGATCTCGAGTTAAAGATTGGTGACTATATGTATCTAGAGATCTCACCCATGAAGGGAGTGAAGAGAGATGGAAAGAAGGGAAAATTTAGTCCCCGATATGTCGGTCCTTTCAAAATTTTCAGTTGCTTTGGCAAAGTAGCTTATGAGCTCGAATTGCCTCAGATCTAGCCTCAGTTAAACTAGTGTTATTTGTCTCCTCGCTTGATAAGTTTGTGGGTAACTCATCAGTTGTAGTCCCTATAGAGGGAATAGATATTTAGAACAATTTTTCTTTCGAAGAGATTCCAGTCGAAATCTAAGACTATCAGATTCGCAGACTGAGGAACAAAGAAGTCCCTCTAGTTAAAGTTCTTTGGAGGAACAAGTCCGTTGAGGGAGCTAATTGGGATGTAGGAGTAGACATGCAAACCAAGTATCCTCACGTATTATCCGCTAACTAAGACTCAGCTCAAGGTAATAGCTTTTCTTAAGTTTATTCAATTCTGTGTCCAAATTTGACTTATAAATTTGGTATCAGTTATCATGTTCAGTTTTGTTACCAACTTGGTATTCCATTTCATGGTTAGAATTCAATTATAACTTGGTACTAAGTACCATTGCATCTTCATTCATGCATTCATGTATTAGTTCAGTCATATAATTATACATTAGATGTGCATGAATTAAGCTTATCCGTCATATATCAGATATGCATGTTCAGTTAGATATGTTTAGCCTATCAGTCATGTAAGTCATGAAATCATATTTTAGTAGTGTGTGTATTGTACGTACTTTAGTATATCATCTCTCACCTTTCACTCAATCTCATTCGATGATGAATGTTTCCAAGGGGGAGATATTTTAATACCCCGTATATTTCTAAGCTAGAAAATAAACCATAGTTTCTACATATGAAATTTCCTATTCTATGATTCATATCTGAGTACATGACTTACAATGAGTATCCTAGTAAGAAGAGATCTCATGATTTGTTAAGCGTGTTTATAAGAGTCACTTAGAGTAAGGCAAGCTAAGAGCCTTTGAATCCCACAAGTTTTAGTGTTTAATTCTGCAAGGGTCATCTTTGAGTGAGCATAACTTATGGCATATGTGGTATTTTGGAATATTTAGACCCACTAACTTTATAGAGAATTGAATTAGCTTTCCAACGATACCAATTATACTAAAATCCGATAGCCAAGCAAGAAGTTATGGCTTTACAAAGTGGAGTACGCCGCCTAACATAAGGTGTGCGACGCACAACCTAATATATGCAATAAGGTGTGCGCTACACAATCTATATTATGTGATAAGGTGTACGCCGTATATCTTATGGCCCAAGTGACATAAGCACTTCGTTTTGGGTTGTTTCAAGGGCTAAACGGTCGTTTTCCACCCATATATAAGCTCCCAAACACGAGATTTAGTCTCAATTGAAGCAAAATATACTTTTTTCCCCAAAAACCTCTCAAGAACAAGCTAGCATTCAAACTGAGGTATTTAAATTCAAGAAATTTCTCTACCAATCTTCATAGAATCACGGATTAAGGTATGCGTTGTGTTGATTTATGGATTCCTTTCATCCATAAGGTTCAAGAGCCCTGTTTTAAATTATTAATCATTTTATTATGTTGTGGGTTGTTCAAGTTTATGTGATGGTTGTTTTTTGATTCCCAAGTTGGGATCTTAATAAGAAATTATGAAAATATGGTAGCACATAAATTGAAATCCTTGAATTTGATGGTTTATTATTTGTGAAATTTGATAATTTCACCTATGCCTTAAGTTGTGCATGTAAAGTGTTTGATAAAAAGCCTAAAGGGATATAAATTATTCCTTATAGCTAAACTGTGATCAAAATGACAAATGCATTCTTTACCTTTATTATCAAAATGGCTTCTATGATATTGTCGTACATTATGGATGTTTCAAGGATTACTTATGGAGTAGTTGATGAAATATTGATATGGTTATATGTATTCCCATTCATGTACAAGATTATGATAACTATCTACTTTATGAAATCTCCAACTTATTGTATTATGGATTGTTGATGTTGGTCATGTGTTCAAGAAAGTTATGCTTTGTCAGTTTCCTTCTATCGAGTCCTAGGGGTACTTGTACTCAAAAAACATAGTTGTGTGCCTAGAGATAGTGTCATGTTTTGATTTCCTCAGTCAATCCATGATCCACAGAACACAGTCAGTCATGTGACCCATGAAAACTCAGAAATTCAGTAATCCCAGTAGTATTCCATCAGTCAATAGAACTTCATAAATTCAGTCTAGTCCAGTTCAGTTAAACATATTCAGTATCTATTCAGATGGGAGTAGGAATTAGCACCAAGCGAACCCAAGGATGGGAATGAACCTGTTATATGAGGATGTGATTCTTAGAAGTAATCTTTGCATTCCAAAACTACGTAGCCTGCGTAGGTTGAGATATCATAGCCTGTTATATGAGGATAGATGAGGTGGCTAAACCTGTTATATAAGGGTTCCCACCGTTCTCGTTAGAGTTACCTTTTATATGAGGGTCACTCACAGCTTGTCCTTACCAGTGGCACGATATTGATACCCTTCCAATCAGGTCACAGATTGGACTCCAGCTTAGCTATTATGGTGCATTTTGGGGCATGTCGGTTAGATACTACTTCCCACAGTTTCAGTTATAGAATTAGGACTATCAGTTACATTCATGCAGTTTCATTAAAAGAACTCAGATAGTTCTTCATATTTTAGGACTGTCAAAAATAGTCAACTCAGAATAGTATAGGACTTAGATAGTTCCATAAGAAACTAGACTGTCAGACACAGTCACTTAGAATATCAGTTGTATCAGTTACATCAGTCATCAGAATTTCCATGTTTTCAGTAGTTAAACTCAGTAATCATATTATGATGAATTTGGTTACAATCTCTTATTGATGCATATATTCTCATATTCATATTATTTAGTCAGTTAGCATAGTTCATGGATGTGAGACCTTTGCATTATCCTACCTCACATGCATACCAGTACATTCCATCATACAGACTCATTTGCGCTATGGTGTTTTAGTTTATGCCATAGGTTGTGAGGCATGAGTTCCCTTGCACCAGTAGCATTCCCGTGTTAGCCGTTAGAGCTAGCATGAGTCCTTATTCTTTGAGGATATGATTATTATTTTATTATTTTTGTACTCAGTTTATTTCAGTAGCTGGAGTTAGTGGGGACATGTCCTATCAACTCCTTATTTAGACAGTTAGAGGCTTTTCAGACAATTATATTTAGATAGTTTATTCAGTTGTTTTGGGTACTCCATACCCCATTTAGATGTTATTTTGTTATCTGTTATGTTACAATATTAAACCTTATGGCCTATCAGCCTCTATTTCCATATTTATATACATATATTATGCAGTGTATAGGTACAGATATCAGTTATAGGTTAGCTTGTGGTCCTTTGGGGTCATGGGCACCGTGTAGCATTTTGGATACCAGATTCGGAGAGTTACACATCTATACCTTTGTCTACCTTCCACTGCTTAAAAAACGTATGGGATACATCTTGTAGCTTATAGGTGCCTAAATCAGCACTCTCACTGGAAGTCACTCCCATGATACTTGTGACTTTCTAAACCTGATCGAGGAACTCCTGTGAATCCTCTTCTGAATTATTGCCAGCGAAGTTTGGTTTCACCAGTATTGGCCAATGGGTTGGCTGGAACTGCAGCTGGCCGTTTATTCTAAGCTACTACTAAATTGTCTAGAGTACTGAATGTATTTCTAAATTTTACGTGAGAGACATATTTGTCCAGGGGATCTGCCTAAACAGGCAGAGGGGCTAAATAGTTTCTGATTATTCTTTCATTAGTTCTTTTAGAAGGCATGTTCTATAAATGAAAGGAAGAAGTAGATTAGACTGAGAGATTAACTTGTTCTTATGCTCATTCGCATGGCATAAATACTGAATGAAGGGAAATGTTTCCTAAAACATCTCATAACCTACTACCAATAATTGTGGCGCTCTACACACCCATGCACAAGACTCTACGCGATGCGGATTTTCAGACTCTCTAGAACTCTTTTGAATCTTAGGATTTGATAGAAAGTTTGTAACGACCTGACACTACCCCCTAATCATCACACGGTGATTGTGACCCCGAAAGACCACAAACTAACCCATGAATGATATCTGTTGTGAGCGCTGAACAATAATACTGAAATAAATGCAAAATAATAGCTTAAAATGCCAAAAGGTTCAAAATATCTAAAATACTGATAAAATATAATAACATCTATGTCTGAATATTGTCTAAAAATCTAGTCTGAAAAGGCTCTAAGTAAATCTATCTGAAAGTAGAGTTGATGGGACAATCCCCCAACTAACTCCATCTACTAAAATACTGCTAAGATGAAGTACTGAAATAAAATTATATCCTCGATAGGTGAGAACTCACTGCTAAATCTTCTACTGTTAGCTGAATCTAGCTAATCACGGTCAAGAACCTGAGCATCCGAACCTATGATATGAAACATAATATAATCAAAAATGGATATGCACTCAGTACATGGGAATGTACTGGTATGCTAAATGAGGTAAGGCTGAATGCATGGGTTTATATGCATGATCAATAACTAACTAAATTATATGCAACAGATGGATTAGCATACATGGAGGATCTGTTTACTACTGAACAGATTGTGCCTACTGTGACTTAGTACACTGAAACTGAATCTTATAACTAATAACTAAATATACTGATAATCTAGGATCACTGATAGTCTGAATTACTGTTATTTGAGGATCTTTTTCTAACAGTCCTAATTTTGTAGAACTAAACTGTGTTCTATTCTGAATATTGAGACCAAAACTGAAACTGTGGGAGGTAATCATCTAACTGACACACCCCAAATAAGATAAGATAACTGAACTGGGGTACAATCTATAACCCTAATTGGAAGAGTGTCAGTACCGTACCACGAGTAAACAAAAGCTAATGAGTAACCCTCTACTGTTAGGTTCCCTAAACAAGAATGGTGGTACCCTCTACTAGCAGGTAGAGCACCTTATCAACCCTCAACTAGCAGGTTTGATATCTGACCTTATGCTAGTTACGTAGTTATAGAATACAAGGATTTCTTCTTAGGATCACACCCTTTATTGGCAGGTGAGCCGCCATCATTAGGTTCACTCAGTGCTGAATCCTACTCCCAACAAAAAGACACTGAACTGTTATACTGGACTGAATTTACTGAGATTACTAGGTTTTTCTCTATTCTGAAACTGACTGAATTCTACTGAGTTCTGTAGGGGATAGAGAGTACTACTAATTGTGACATGACTGATAATATTCTGTTCTGACAGTGGCACTAAATAAACAGCTAAGTTGTGGATTAATAAATACCCCCAGGACTCGATAGCATGAAAAGTAAAGAAAAGAAAAATCATGAATAACGTAACAATGTTGACTTGTTCATAATTCACTCATAGAGACATTCCATCAAACACTTGTAATGCATTAACTTGTACATGAATGGGGAATACATGTTAGCATGCTATAATGGCATTATTTCATTCTCATAAATAATTTATCAAACACATAAGAATCATACTTGGTTCATTAAATCATAAACAATTTAGGTTAATATGATTGCAACAATCAACAAACAAATTGAAGGGTTTATCATGAATATTATGTAATTAAACACATACTAGAATCAATTCTTAAAAATCGTAATCTAAATCATGGATTAAAACTCAAACAACATCATGAACATAAAAATTAGGTGAATTTTATATCATTGGAAAGCTAACTGAATTTCCTAAGCAATGGTAGGCTCAAATCTAAAAATTACTGAGTATTTCAAAAATTGTATTTGGGATAACCAATGTATTGATGGTTAGTCTAGGCTAGAAAAATACGGGGTATTACATGAAGTACCCATAGGTAAACCAAAAGCATAATAAAATCAAATGACAATAAATGTACTTATAGGCAAGGATGAAAGACCACCTTTACTTACACCTATGGAATCTTGTGCATTATATTCTTTTTTGTACTTTTATTTGTGTTATAATATTTATAAGCCATGTGATATATATGACCAAATGATCAGTGGTAAATAAAATACTTGGGATCGACCCATGAAAGGCTTTCTCCCTTAAGCTACCACCATAAGTCAAAGAATTGTGATCAGCTCATGCTAGGATTTTACCTTTAATCTGCCACTGATAATGCCCAAAGAAAACCTATAATTGAAAGATGATGCAGTCGCTATCAAATATAGTAACCCAAATAGGTTGGGGTCTATCCCACAGGGAATAGCCTTTAAATCTATCTTGAACTTATTGAAATTGCTTGGGAGTGCGGGAAAGTAAAAGGGGGGATTTGCTGAAATTTAAAAAAGGAAAAGAATAGGTTGCTCTTAGTTGTAAACAATTTATGACGAACACTAGGCTTGTGTTCCCCCTAGATTCTCAACTCATTAGAATTATCATGCACTATCAAACTATTTCAATACCTTACATGCAGAATCTAATAAGTTATGTACCTTCAACAGTCTTTTGGATATGAAAATGGATTTCACCCTTTACCTTTTGAGTCTCAGGATGTCGCCTTTCTAACCCTTATCCTAGATGCCAGTTAAATATTACCTATTGGGTGTCTAATTATTAGGTGATTGTTAACGATCATAATTATGTAATACCTAGTAGCATAGATCAATCGTTAATCTTTAAATTACTATTGTGGTATTCTTTTCCTAGTCACTGCTCCTCTTTTGGAGTAAGTAACAATAATCTAGGCAGGATCTAAACATAAGCCACCACTAAGAAATCAATAAGAATGAATAAAACATAATACATTAAAAAAAATTTATCTAGAATGACTTGGTACTTCCTATACTTCGTTATCTGCCAATGTTCTGACAACCCTATCTAAGGGAATTGACCGCTCATAGTTATGAGATCAAGCATGGAATCCATAGGTAAAATTACAAAAATTAACCTCACAATAATAAGAAAATAAATCCCAAATTATTACACCAAATAACAAAACCAAGAACAACAAGATGTTTGAGAACTTGGCTCCAAAGTGGCCTCCTTCTCACTCAATCAATATGTGAATGTATTTGTCTAAATTTATTAATGAATACAAAGCCTAAAGGTTATTTATAGAATAAAAGAAACCCTAGAAATAAAATTCTTATTAAAATGGGAAAACTTAGTTACCCATAGATAATAGGACTTAAAAACATCTTAGGAGTGTAATTGAGATACATAGAAACCATAGGAAACGATTTGGAAACGATCTAGAAAAGCTGAGTCGGTGGCCATTTATGCCCCAAACATTTCCTCTGACCCTGGGAAAAGGTAGTACCTGCTGCCAGTAGGTCAGGAGTAGCTATGAACCGCAGGTAAAATTCATGTAGCCTAGCTCTTGGGATTTTCACCTCTAGTGCTTTTTTTACCTACATGCAAACCATATGTTCTACTTGCGGTCTACAAGTTGACTTATAAAGTGCAAGAGTCCCCCAACATCATATATGTATATAATTGAATTAGCTTTATAACTATACCAATTTCACCTCAATCCGATATTAGGGTGAAAAGTTATGGCCAAATTACTAAAGCACTGTCAACTCTCGGGATCTTCAACTCTGCAATTGCAACGAAGCTTCAAACTTTCAACTTCAATCACATGTTTTGCTCACGTATAATTCAAAAACTATCAATAATAGCCAATAATGATCAAGTAAGTGGCCAAAAACATCACTTTTCATCCTTTTCTCTAACTTAGAATCAAAAACCTAATTTGCTGCAAAACACTCCAATAGTACATCAAATCTAACAAAATAGCCTTAAGTACATACATATTATCATAGTTTTAAGAATTGTAAGTGTTTCATTTCTATAGCACATCAAGACCATAAACTTAGAAAGTTGCTTGTCCTTAGGCAACAAAACAAAACAGATCAATAGGACTATGCTTAACCAAGAGAAACCTAAGATACCTATGGCAGTCAATCTTCAATTTTAGCTCAAAATCCTCACTCTCTCTAAGTTTAATACTTTAAAACCCAATTGTGGCAAATTAATGAAGAACAACAATGTGACACTAAGGAATCAGCCATGGCACTACATTAGTAAAAAACAATCATGCATATATATAAGTTACACTACCCAAACAAGTAAGCAGCTAGCAATATAACCCATGTGCTTTCACAATCAAAGAATTCCCAATCACTCATACGAAATAATACATGTCAATTCAGGGACGGTCAAAATACACTCACACTGACAAAAGATGTTCTAATTAATGCATGTTAAATACCATAGGATTGCCCTTATTTTCTTTACTTTACCTTCGGACTGTCAAGTTAGGATCAATATAGGACTTTATTCGGCTTGTAATGCAGGCTTGGGGGCTAGTATTGTACATATGGATATATCAAGTGACTAAGCCTCCTTGACACTATACTAAATTTAGGGTCCATATTTTAAATGATTTTTTACTTTATTTTTGCCCTTATTTCTCCCTTTTTATTTTAAAGAACATTCAGGTTGGGTGTGGTTTTCTTTTTCATAATTTTTCTTTTTTTTTGCTACCACACCCAACCCCACTAACTTTTTCTCTTATTTTACACTTTTACATACACTATTTACATTATGCACCCCTAGGATAACAACCCTCAAATTAGGTGATTTACCTGAGTTGAGGTTCACAATGTCTAAGAAGGACCAAGGCCAAAACAGGTTCATTGATATACAAATGGAAAGGTGAATATTAAAAAAATAAATAGGCTATTAGGCTCAAAATTGGGGTGAAGGGATATAATTCACTCATGGAAGGTTATTTAGGCTAAAAATGGACTAAAATAAAAAAATGGCCTATGGTCCTTTCCTACCAACTATCCTACAAACTAGGCAAGAATAACTGGGTAAGTTCTGGATTTAACACACAAAAAGAACTAAGTAGCATCTCACATACATTGGCATGAAGTCATATCACAAGCTACTACCTAGTCGATTTATGCAATTGTTAGCAATGATTATCATATCCCTATTTCTCATGACATAACAAAATCGGCAAGGCACATATATACACATATTACACAATTCAATAACAATCTTTTAAAGTTTTATAATTTTTAACACATTATATCAACTGCCTTAGATGCTCATTTTTCTCCTAGTTAAATGACAAAATACTCTTAAACATGTCGGCTCTACTAGGAACAAGACTCTGAGCAAAAAAGGCATGCAAAAAAAAACCCCAAGAGGACCTCAAGACCTACAAGAAGCCCCACCCCCAACTTAAAATCATGCATTGTCCCAATACATCAAACCTCAACAAAAAAAAAAAGAGTTAGGAACATACCTGTGGCACCATAGGTGCAGATATCTAATGTCAATCATGTAAATATAAATAAAAATAACAAAATACCTTGGGTTGCCTCCCAAGCAATTCCTGATTTCACATCGCGGCATTACGGGACTTGGTTGGGTACTTAGAATTACCCAACAAGCCCCTTGGGTACCTTTATTACTCAAACTTTATCAAGGTATCCCAAGAGTTGGCCTTCAAATTTCTCTTTCCACTTTGAACTTATTAACTTTAACGATAACTATGTTATTGATTTCTCACTATGTTCATTGGGAAGAGGTATAAAAATAAAGTACCCAAGAAATAGATGTGGCATATGGTACTTCTTGGCGCTTACGAAAGGAATGTAATTCTTTGATTCTGGCACAACAAATTTAATAATATAAACATATGTTTCCTCCTCCTTGCACTCTTTTTCAAGCTCAGATAGCTCAATCAAGATCTGACTATATAAACATAATGTCGGAAAATGCTTAGAATGAGGTCCAATATGCCCAAACTCTATATCTATAGTCTTCTTCACATCCCTAGATAACTCTAGTGCACTCTCCTTAAGTGTGACACTATCCACAAGAGTATGAGCAATTTTTGACTCCTCTAATTTTAGCTCCTTAAGTTGGCGTTTTAGAATTCTTTATGTCTCATACTACCTATAATTAAGTTATTGGGCGTTACATGCAATAGTATTTGCATTCAACTCTACTTGTAGGTAGTAAATATCTAAGCCAAATTTGTAAACCTCTTGAATAACTTTATGATTATCGTGGACAAGGTGTGTTATTGTTTCTAATAGGCTATCCTTGTGCTTACGTACTATATTTGCCACACTCTTGGTATAATGAATCATATAAAAAGAAAAATGATCAATAAATAAGGAGTCACCATCACTCCACACTTTCTTTGACCAGGTTGTCACCTCAAGAAGAGTAGGTAACAAAATAAACAAAATAAAAGAAAAGAAAAAATTATAACTCTAACTACTTCAATCAATAATTCTGAGATTGTATTCCCCAACAACAGTGCTAATTTTTTTATAAATCCCAAAACACATCTCTAATTAAAGGATGAAGTAGTCGCTGTCAATTATCATAACCCAACTAGGTTAGGGTAAATCCCATCGAGATTAGGTTGGAAATTTATCTTGAATATATTGAAATCACTAGAAAGTGTGGAAAAGTAAAAAGGGGGATTTGCTAAAGTAGAAAAAAGGAAAAAAAATTGGTTTCTCTTTGTTGTAAAGAATCTAAGATGAACACTAGGCTTGTGTTCCCCCTGACTTTTCAACTAAGTATACTTATCATGCACCATCGAGTTATTCTATTATCGTACATGCAGTCTTTTGGACGAGCAGATGGATTTCATCCTTTACCTTTTGAGTCTCAGGATGTCCCATTACGAAACCTTATCCTTGATCCAGTTAAGTATTACCATTTGGGTATCTAGTTATTAGAAGATAGTTAACAATATTACATAAATAATACCTAGTAGCATGGATCAATTATTAATATTCAAATTACTATTGAGATCTTCTTTTCCTAGTCATTTCTTCTTTTATGGAGAAAGTAGAAATAACCAGGCAAATCTTAACATTGGCCACCGCTAAGAAATCAATAAGAACAAATAAAACCCAGTAAATGCAAGAATCTTTATCTAGAATGACTTGTCACTTCCTCTACTTCGTTAATCCACCAGGGTTCCCACAACACTAGCTAAGGAATTAGTCGCTCATAGTTATGAGATCAATTGTGGAATCCATAGACAAAATTAAAAAAATCAGTCTCACAATAATAGGAGAAGAAATGCTAAAGTGTTACATTGAATAACAAACCAAAAACAACAAGATGTTTGAACTTGGCCACGAAGGGGACTCCTTCTCACCCAATCAATATGTGAATGTATTTGTCTAAATTGATGAATGAATACAAAGCCTAAAGGGTATTTATAGATTACAAGAAACCCTAAAAATCAAATCCTAACTAAAATAGGAAACCTTAATTATCCATACATAATAGGATCTAAAAACATCTTAGGTATGTAATTGGGATACATGTAAACCCTAGGAAATGATTTTGGAATGATCCAAGAAAGCTGATTCGGTGGCCACTTGCACCCTGTACCTGCTCCCTAACCTCGGGAATAGGTATATCCTTTATTCAATAGGTTGGGGCACAGGTACAGACCGCAAGTGCAAGTCCTGTAACCTAGCTCTCTAATTTTTAACCTCCGGCTCTTGCTTTTCCTACATATGGATCATATAAGATACTTATGGTCTGCAACATCAATTAGAAATCATAAAATCCCTACCATCATATCGATAATTGAATTATCTTTCCAAGGATAATAATTTTATCTTAATCCAATGTCGGGGTTAAAAGTTATGGCCAAATTATTGAAGCACCTGCAACTCTCAAGATCTTTAATCTGGCACTTGCAACCAAGTTTCAAATGTTCAACTTCAATCACATGTTTGGTCATGTATAATTTGTAAAGTAATAATAATACCCAATAATGATCAAGTAAGTTGCCAAAAACATCACTTTTCATTTATTTCTTGAGTTTAGCATCAAAAACCTAATTTCCTGCAAAACGCTCCAAAAACACATCAAATTTAACAAAATAGTCTTAAGTACAAGAATATTCTCATAGTTTAAAGCATAATAAGTGCCATATTACTAGATCACATCAGCTACACACATATACATAGATTTAGATTGGTCCATGCCAGGTTTTCCTCCCTGAGCTGCCACCCACATATAAATATATTTGCTTTATGTCATTTCTTGAATCCTTAAGATTGTTATTTTTATGGTCATGAAATTTAGAGATTCTAGATGATTGACCATAGTAGTAGATATATGAATATGCATTAAATCTAGGAATAATAACCTAGGAAGCAGCTTGTAATACCCCATATATTTCTAAGCTAGAAAATGAACCATTGTTCCTATGTATAAAACCTCCTATCCTATGATTCATATTTGAGTACATGACTTACAATGAGTATCCTAGTAAGAATAGAGCTCATTATGTGTTAATCATATTCATAAGAGTCACTTAGAGTAAGGCAAGCTAAGAGCCTTTGAATCCCTCAAGTTTTAGTGTTTGATTCCGCAAGGGTCGTCTTTGAATGAGCATAACTTGTTTTATATGTGGTATTTTGGCATATTTATACCGAACAAATTGTAGAGAATCAAATTAGCTTTCCAATGAAACAAATTTTACCAAAATCCAACACCCGAGCAAGAAGCTATGGCTTTGCAAAGTGGAGTGTGTCGCCCAACATAAGATGTGCGACGCATAACCTAATATACGTGATTATATGTGTGCTGCACAACATAGATTATGCGATAAGGTGTGTGCCATATATACTATGGCCCAAGTGACATAAATACTCTATTTTTGGATTATTTTAAGAGTAAAATAGTCCTTTTCCACCCATATATAAGCTCCCAAACACGGGATTTAGCTTCAGTCGAAGCAATATATACTTATTTTTATCAGAAACCACTCAAGAACAAGTTAGGGTTAAAATTGGGGGATTCAAATTCAAAAAGTTTCTCCATCAATCTACGTAGGATCACGAACTAAGGTATGCGTCGTGTCGATTTATGGACTCCTTTCATAGATAACGCTCAAGATCCCTATTTAAATTATGAATTATGTTATTATGTTATGGGTTGTTCAAGTTTATGTGATTGTTGTTGTTTGATTCCCATGTTGGGATATTTATGGAAATTATGAAACTACATTAGCATATAAATTGAAATCCATGAATTTGGTAGTTTATGATTTGTGAAATTTGATGATTTCACCTATGCCTTAAGTTGTGCATGTAAGGTGTTTGATAAAATGTCAAAAAGGGATATAAATTATGCCTTATAGATAAATTGTGATCCAAATGATAAATGCATACTTTACCTTTATTTTCAAAATGACTTCTATGATATTGTTGTACATTATGAATATTTGAAGGATTACTTAGGGGACTAGTTGATGAAATATTGGTATGTTGATATGTATTCCCATTCATGTTCATGATTTTTATAACCATGTACTTCATGAATTCCCCAACTTATTGTATTGTGGATTGTTGATGTTGGTCATCTATTCAAGAAAGTCATGCTTTGTCAGTTTCTTTTCATTAAGTCCTGAGAGTACTTGTACCCAAAATATTAGTTGTGTGCTTAGAGCCATGTCATATTTTCATGATATCCTCAGTCAATCCATGATCATAGAACTCAGTCAGCCATATGACTCAGGAAAGCTCAGTAATTCAGTAACCTCAATAATCCCATGAACTAAATCAGTTATCAGATATCAGTAGTTTTTCATCAGTCATAGAATTTAGTAAACCAGTAGATGTACATTTCAGTTAATCATGTTTAGAGTCAAATCAGATAGGAGTAGGAATTAGCACCGAGTGAATGGGGACACACACTGTCAAATGAGGGTATGATTCTTAGAAATCATCCTTACGTTCCAGAACTATGCGGTCAGCATAGGTTGAGACATTAAAACTGTCCGATTAGGGTTTATGATCTGGATAAACACTGTCAGATGAGGGTCCTACCATTTTCTTTTAGGGTACACTATCAGATGAGGGTCACCCACAGCTTGTCCTTATTGGTGGCACGGTATTGATACCCTTCCAATTGGGGTTATAGATTGTTCCCCAACTCAGCCATAATGGCATATTAGGGGCATATCGGTTAGATGACTACTTCCCATAGATTCATGTTACAGAATCAGGACTGTCAAATACAGTCAATCAGTCTCAGTAATAGAAATCAGATAGTTCTTCAGATCTCAGGGCTGTCAAATATAGTAAATTCAAATACAGTGCAGAACTCAACTAGTTCTATCAGATTCAAGACTATCATATACAGTCACTCATGTTATTAGTTATATCAGTTATAAGGACTCAGATATTAGTCATGTTAGTTATCAGTAAATTTATGTGATCACGACTTTAGAAATAGTTATTACGTATGCATGTATATATTCTCACGTTCATATTAGTAAATTAGCTAGTATTGTTCATGCATATGAACCTCATGCATTCATCTTACCTCATATGCATACCAGTAAATTCTAAGTACTGATGCATTTGTGCTATGGTGTCTTATACCATATGTTCAGAGAAACGAGTTTTAGAGCATTAGTAGATTCCCGTCTCAATAGTCAGAGTTAGAAGTGAGTCCTCTTCTTTCAAGAACACGATCATTATTTTATTTTCTTGTTAATTAATTTATTAGTTGGAGTTAGTTGGGTACATGTCCCATCAACTCCTTATTCAGACAGTCATGTTTAGAGTCTTTTCATACTACAATATGTTCAGATAGCTTATTTCAGTTTTGTTTTGGGTATTTCATACCCCATCCATATGTTATGATTTATAAGATCTTATGTTACAGTTTTGAACCTTATGTCCTTTCAGTTCATGTTACTACATTATACAGTATGTATACAATATATAGGTACAGATATCAATATAGGTTAGCTTATGGTCCTTCAGGTTCATGAGCACTGTGTAATGTTTTGGGTACAAGATTTGGGGTGTTACACAACTTAATCTAAACATAATTTTTAGGAACTTATAGGAAACAATGAACATTTAAGCATCTCAAATGGTAGCATACGTGTATATCAAGTCAATATATGTAATGCCTCAAACAAAGAGGTCAGAACTCTATACAATGAGAGGATAAATAAATACTTGGTAAATCATATCAAATAAAAGGGGTACATGGGAATGGGAACTTCTAAAGCATGTGGGTGGATTCAAATTAAGGGGAAAGTGCATTTTGAGTAAGGACATACAAAACTGTATAGTGAAATAAGTAAAGATTTTGGAAACTATAATTATATACTAAGACACTTGGAGTTATATATATGAGCAAATAAGATACATGATCAACTAAACTAATGGGGGAAAGTTAACATGAATGGGAAATATGTGTACCCAAAAAATGAACATGCTTACCATATATAATCAAAGATCTTATTGACTCATCTAAGAGAAATATGTGCCAAGGGTTTGTCATGGAGGTGTAAACACACAAGTCTAGTAATAAACCTCTATTGAAGTACAATAACATGCTAAGGGGTGGAGGGAGAACATTATCTATATAAGATATTGTATACTGCCACTATGTGCCATTTTCTAGGAATAACACTTAGAAAGCTTACTGCATAATGCAAGTATTAGATTCATCCCGAAGGATATGTAATCAAGTAGCCTTACATATCTCATCGTCTGAACAATATAACTACAACGATTCATCCCTTCCAGTAAGTATCATTCTATAATTTAAGTATAAAATGAAGCTAACATTAGGAGATAATCACATTAAAAACAAATAAAATAATAGTTAAACACTTAACAGGCAGTAGGGTTGTCCAAACATCCAAACACGGGTGTATTACCACACCCTCCTTTTATACTTTAAGAGAACTACATTTAACCATGATATAAGGTGAATCACTTCCTTATATCAATAATACATATAAAATATCCCATAAATAGTCATAAAATCCATAAACCACTAAAACAACTCCCCAAGTTCACATTTTTCTTTTCAGCCCCGTAATAACGTTAACCAATCATTTTCAAAGGTCTTCCACAACTTCCAAAACTTCTCAATAAATTAATACATACCCAATATCACATCATACCTTCCAATGACCATCCCATAAGTTTCAATACATAAGTAAGACCGGAATATGCAAATGATCTAATAATTAGAAGTTGGGGCATCATCTTACCTTGGATTTCCCCTTCAATTACTATTTTTGTAACCTTATATAAACCATAAAATAGGAAAGAAATGTCAAAATAAGCACCACAGAAAAATATAACAACAACCCAAGCTTATAGCATAAACTTTTTACCTTAATTTTTGGAAGATAGTGGGAGTACTTTGGTTGCCAGCACCAGTAAATTCATATTCACTCCCCTTAATAACTTTCTAATATACTTGAATCTAAGGAGGGGAGAATGTTATCTTATGGATTGTTTTATAAAATATAACTTAAAGAACACTTTTAACTTTAATAAAAAATAGAGAGGTTGTTTGGAGGATAGAAGTGAGAGATTAAAAGACTAGAGCGAACTTGAATTTGGTGATAAAACTATGAGAGTTTAAATCAAATTTTCATACTTTAAAAGCCTTACATTGGTGATTCATCCTACTCTTTATTCCCAGCAACCATTTGGTTCTAATTTGAACCACAAATGCAAAGTAGGTGTTGCACCTACTTTGGAAACTTAAGTTGGTCAAAAGTCCAAGTAGGTGATGCACATACTAAGACATTGATAATTACCACTCTTGGTATTGGACAGATTAGTCCTTGGGCTGGCCATTCTCCTCATTTTCTTTCACTTAGTTTGGGCCTAAAACTATTTATTTAATATAGGCTATAATTTGTTTTATTAGTCTAAGTAGGTGATGCACCTACTAGCTTAATTAATTCAGGTAAGCACCTCAGTTTTTACCCTATTTTCCAACATCTTAATTACTCTATTCTAACATAACACTTAACTCTAATTTTAATCTCAAATACCTCCTTAATATCTCAAGTTTAAATATTTTTCGAATGCTAAGTTAGTCATATATGTTTTAAAAATGTATGGGTTACTACATCATCCCCCCTTTGGATTATTCTTCCTTGAATAAAAAGTACAACTAGCGGCGTGACTAACCAAGAATATCCAAGAAAGTTTGCTAAAGATTCCCTTGTAAATAGAGCTATCCAAAATTTGTTTCTTACCATAATCATATCTACACAAACCTCACATGTCATCTCAATACATATAACACATGAAATTAAAATATGACAAATAAAACTTCTCTCTTGGCCCTGTAAGTTTATGAAGACTATTTTAGTATAATGCGATCTTCCTCATTTCCTTCTTTAGGAAAGTAGAATACATAGAATTAAGGAATTTATGCATGAATCATACACCGAAATGTATGACATATGAGTGAAATATCAAATAAGCATTTGGACTACTATGCAATTAGAATTTTTGAGGTGAGGATATACGCATATGCAAACCAAGACAACTAACCTAACCGATAACTATGATGAGTAAAACCATAAATACATATGACAAATAATATCTACAAAGCCTCTAATGGAATTTATGACTAAGAGACTATGAAAATATAAGCTAAAGACACGAAAAAGTCCTAAATCAATCTGCAAATAACCAACCACTATTGAGTATCATGTGCTTCTATTAGGGAGATCTACTAGTTGAGTACATGTACTAGGAGCATGGAATACAGGTCCCCCATGAAGGATGTCAGCATAAAGAAATGTAGAGAATATGTATGGCATGAATTAATCATAGTTAAAATGAAAGCTTAATGAAATAAGATGTCAGGTAATAAACTTATAGGTAAGGATAAAAGACCCCCTTTACTTATATTTGTGGAATCTTGTTAATTATATTCTTTTTAGTACTCTTATTTGATTAATAATTTTAGAATCCATGTGATAAATATAACCACCTGATCAGTTGTAAATACAATAATTGGGTTCAACACATGCTAGGCTTTTTCCTTGAGCATCTACCCATAAGTACTAGAAATGGGATTTCCCATTGTTAGGAATTTTTCCCTAAGCTACCACCTATATATACATAGATTCAGATCAACCCATGCTAGGATTTTACCCCTGAGCTACCACCCACATACTAATATATTAGTTTTACTTCATTTCATTGATCTTTGACATTATTATATTGGTTGTGATAATATTATTGAGCTTTGGGAGTACAGACCAGGATACATATTGATAAGAATCGGGTTACATTAATGAACAATAAAATAATGTGGAAGTGCAAATACTAAGATTAAAGGCAAGAAATTAAAGATAGGAAAAATTGGAGAATAAAATCCCCAATTTTGAGGTTAAGTGCTAAGAACCCTAATTGATCTTAGTATTCAAAATTAGCGGATTAAGACTAATTATGATACTAATAGTGTCAATTCAATAACTTAGATCAAAAGTGATCTAGACACCTATTTCAAAGAAACTAAAGACAATAATTAGTATAATACTAATCACCTTATTTAATTAACTTTAATAGAAACCAAAGATATCAAATTAAGAATTAAGCTTACCTCCTAAAGAATCAATCTTATAGTGTTTCAAGATAAATCCCAAGTAGCCACACACAAAGGTGTAAATAAGAGAAACTCTCAATTAATAATAATATTGTCGCATTGAAAATAACAAAATTCATCCCTATATATAGGGAAAAAAAATTCTATCCCAAATAGCATGGGATTGGAATCTACCTTTATCAAATCTAACAAGGACTACGAAAAAGCTATCCCAAATATCAAGGGATCCAACTTCTACTTTTATGGAAATAAATAAATCTAGGAAACTGTAAACAAGAAAACTTTTAAACTAGGAAACTTTAAATTAGGAAAGCAAAGTTTCTGATTTTAATCAAAGCCATATGGGCCCAATCTTCCTTATTTAGACTTGAAATTTAATCATGAAATATGTGTATCACTTAGCCCATGCTTCTCCATAATTCTTGGACTCGTTCTTTGTAATACCTCGGTAAATTTTGCGTTTAAATTTTGTGCGTAAACGTGTTAGGTTCTATCTTCTAGAATGAATTATAAATTTTTCGTGCAGAATGTCTTAGATCATGACCAACCATTATGTATAGTATACGATATGTGGATCATCCAAAACGGACACCAGAGCGACAAGTTATGAACATTCCGATCGAACCGTGAATAGAAGTGAACAGTAAAACGTGCAGGAAAAAGTACTGAAGCCTGGCGTATTTTTTCTCCAACTTTAAATGATCATAACTCCTTGTATATAATAATATGGATGATCTACTATATATCAATGGAAAGCTCTGCGAGTCCTCTTTCCAATGAAATTGGTTTCATCCAATTTTTCTATCATAGCAAAATGTTATGGTCGATCTACTTCAGCCTATCAAACGTGAATTTTTAGGTCAACTTTAAACGATCATAACTCCTCGTACACAATGATCTAGGTGAGATACAATAAATCAATAGAAAGATATGAGAGTCTTCTTTCTAAAAAATCTGGTTTTATCCAATTTTGATATCAGAGTAAAACGTTATGGTTGATCTACTTCAGACTATCAAAACAGTCTAACAAATGACAGATTCGAGAATTATTTGATTTTTTGGGGCGTTTTGGTCATTCCCCGTCACCCAAAATCCATCCAAACCCTATATTAAATCCTATTAGAAGCATTATATGTTATATTCATCAAATTCCCTCAAAAAAAAACTCTAAGCTCCTACATCCACCTTCAAGAACTTCTATAGTTCACCATTAATTCTGCCAATTTATTCAAGATTCCAAGTTCCTAGTTCAAGAACTCTAAGAACCATTATTCAAAGGCACGATTAACATCTCAAAAATGAGTATCGATCTAAAGTTCATCATTTAAGATATGTGGATTTTTTCAACAAGAACTCTCTTTCGTTCTTTTGCCCAAAAGTAATTTTCTATATAAAAGAATGATTGTTTTATTTGATTTTTACAAATTTGAAGCAGGAACCCATATCTTATGATGATTATTATAAAATCTTGATTTTTATGATTTTGAAACATGAATTTACATGTTTTGAGATATAAAGCATAAATCTTAAATGATATTTATCATGATTTTGATATTTGGGTCGTGAATCCCCATTAGAAATTGTGCTTTTTTTAATAAAGTGTGTGTTATAAGCATGTTGATGTTGAATATTTGAGTTATTTTGAATGATTTGACCTTCTGGTCTTAATGGAGTTATTTTTAACTCGAGTGCGAAAGAAATCCACAATGTGGTTGATTTTGATAAATTAGGAGCATGATGGATCCCGGTGTATATTTATATATTACTAAAATTGTTTTTTATGGATTGTCTTTGAAATGATCTGACCTAAGTATGGGAGAAATCTTTAGCACCGAGTGGGAGGTATAAAGTGGCCTTAATTCCCTAGAACTATGTGCCCCTATAGGAGTGAGCCTAAGGCTAATATCTATAGTGATTACTAGTTTATGTGGATTTGATATCGATAGTCCTACTCTGATGGCAAGTATAGTATGGCTTTTCCCAACATGGGTTGTATGTTGGATTCCATGTAGCTCACATGGTTTATGTCGGTTATAGGATCTCTCAGTGTGTGTGTGTTTCTTTGTTTCTATGGTGAATGGTGAAGTGATTTGAAAGTGGAATTATGAAAGTTATTCTTTCAAAAGATTTAAATGATATCTACATTATGAGAATTGATATTCTTGATGAACTAAAAGTGATTGACAAAATATATGATGACTCACATGTTTTATTGTACTTATTTCATCCTCTCATGATTATGATGATTTTCTTTAGGCTATGTAAGTCTTTCATACATCCTGCATATTTCTTATAAATAATTATGATGATGATGTTTATACAACTGCATATACCCCTATATACTCGGTTTCTTTCCATGGTACTAACCCATATCTTCAGATGTGGGCTGTATATTCTTGAAATGTAGGTTCAAGTGCTCAGTTCCAGGTTCGACAGTGATTCTTTGGGCACACTGTTCTACATCCTCTATTGTGGAGAGTCCTCATGTTCTGAGGACGTGATGTGTGATGTTGGTTTCACAGAATTATTTACATTTAATTACTGAGTATGAGTAAGTTGGGGCATGTCTCAATGGCTCACTAGTTTTATTGATTTTCTTAAAGGCTTGTCAGACTAGTATAGATGTTGGGAGTTGACTAATAAGTCATATTTTGTTATCTTTCTAAAATTCTTTTATTCTTGGATGATGATTACTCTGTTGATATTTGAGGTTTATTTCTAGAAACCTCATTGATTTGCGTTAAACTAAATAAAAATGGCTCATAGGGTTAGCTTGGGGCTACTCATAGCCTCAAGCACCGTGTGATTCTCTAAGACCCATTTTTCTGGGCATTACAAACTTGGTATCAGAGCCTAAGGTTTTACGGTGTCCTAGGGAATCTTACGAGCCACGTTAAGTAGAATCTTGATCAACGATGTATAATGTGCCACATCTATAAGCAAGAGGCTACAAGAAATTTTAGGAAAAAGTGTGATTCTTTCTTTCAGAAGTCTATCGTGCTTAAAGTGTCTCTCTCTGCTATTGATCCGTGCTTTCCTCTTTCAAAACTATGTCTCCACGTCTAGCGAGAACAAATAATGATGTTCAGCAACCTCAACCTGCTGACCCATTGAATGAAAACGTGTCTCATATTGAATTTTGGGCTTTCTTTCAAGCGTTGGCCCAAGCTGTTACTGCAAATATTCAGGCTAACCCAACCCCAACTCTATGGCAGCAAGGAGGTGATTCAGATGCTGTTAGGATCTGTGACTTCGGGTGGATGAATCCACCAGAATTCTATGGGTCCAAGTCTGATAAGGATCCACGGTTGTTTTTAGAGGAGGTGCGGAAGATTACTCAGATGATGCATGTATATGAGGAACATAGTGTGGAGTTGGATGCATATAGGTTGAAAGACCTTGCTTATGACTGGATTGTTTCTTGGAGAAAAGGTAGAGGTGAGGGATTTATCCCTAAAACTTAGCAAGAGTTCCAGGATACATTCCTGGATAAGTTTTTCCCATTGGAGATGAGGGAGCCGAAGATAGAAGAGTTTATGAACCTACAATAGGGCTCTATGACTGTTAGGGAGTACTGTATAAAGTTCAATCAGTTGGCCAAGTATGCTCCTGACTTAGTGGCTGATAATCGGGCTAGTATGAGTAAGTTTGTGACTGGAGTGTCTAGTTATGTGGTTAAAGAGTGTAGGTCTGCTATGCTGAATAGTGAGATGAATCTTTCTAGGTTGATGACTAATTCCCAACAGATTGAGGCAAACAAGATTAAGGAGAGAGATAGAATTAGAGGGAATAAGAGAGCTAGGTCCGAGCAGCATGGACAGGGTCAAACTAGATCGCAGGGAGGGAGTCGCCCTCAATATTAGGATCATTCGTCTATGCCAACACCGTCATCTGCTAGTGCTCCCGCGCCTAGAGGTAGGCAGGAGCAAGGTAGCAGGTCATATGTATCCAAGTCCCAGTAGTGCTGGCAGTAAGCCAAATTTTCCCTTGTGTCCTAAGTGTGGTAGGGATCATTCGGGTGAGTGTTGGGGTAAGAAGAGGGGCTGTTTCTAGTATGGCGACATAGGTCACAGAGTTAGAGATTGTCCATAGAATGGAAAAGGGTTCATGACTATCGCTCTCAAACCCAGACTCAGACTATTAGTGCTCCAGTTCCAGTGACTTGCCCAGCCCTAGCTCAGGGCACCTCTTCTAGTAATGCTGGTGGGCAGTGCAAGAATAGATTCCATGCTTTACCATCCTGCCAGGAACAGGAGGACTCTCCTGATGTTGTTACTGGTATGCTTTGTATATTTCAATTTGATGTGTATTCTTTGTTGGATCCTGGATCTAGTTTCTCATATTCTAAACCTTTGATTGTTGTGAATTTTGAAATAAGTCCTGAGATTATTCTTGAGGCTATCCTAGTTTCTACCACAGTGGGTGATTCGATTGTTGCCCAAAAAGTGTATAAAAAGTGTCCTGTTACCATTCTTCATAGAGTCTTCTTGGATGATCTGATTGAGTTAGACATGGTAGATTTTGATATAATTCTAGGTATGGACTGGCTGTATTCTTCTTATGCCTCTATTGATTGTCGGACCCGAGTGGTCAAGTTTCAGTTTTTGGGTGCATCTGTGTTTCAGTGGTCTGAGAATTCTGTGTCACCCAAGAGTCATTTTATCTCTTACCTCAAGGCTAGACAGCTTATTTCCAAGGGGTGTATTTATCATTTGGTTAGATTCAAAGACACTAAGTCTGAGACTCCAACTCTTCAGTCTGTTAACATCGTCAATAAGTTTTCTGATGTCTTTCCGGATGATCTCCCAAGGATACCTCCTGATAAAGAGATAGAGTTCAAGATTGATCTTCTTCTCGATACTCAGTCATTTTTATTCCTCCTTACCGTATGTTCCCTGCAGAACTTAAGGAGTTGAAAGAGCAACTCAAATATCTACTAGATAAGGGTTTCATAAGGCCTAGTGTTTCTCCTTGGGGTGCTCCTGTGTTGTTTGTGAGAAAGAAAGATAGCTCTTTGCGTATATGCATTGCCACCAACTGAATAAAGTCATTATAAAAAATAAGTACCCCCTTCCGAGAATAGATGATTTGTTTGACCAATTACAAGGTGTAAGTTATTTCTGAAAGATAGAACTTCGTTTGGGATATCATCAACTATAAGTTAGGGAGTGTGACATCTCAAAAACCTCTTTTCGAACTCGTTATGGACATTTTTGAGTTTCTTGTTATGTCTTTCAAGTTAACTAATTCCCCAGCAGCTTTCATGGACCTCATGAATCAAGTGTTTAGACCATATCTTGATATGTTTGTCATAGTATTCATCGATGATATACTGGTGTACTTTCATAGTGAGGATGAACATTCTGATCATCTCCGAACTGTCTTGCAAACCCTTAGAGATCACAAGTTATTTGCCAAGTTCAGTAAGTGTGAGTTTTAGCTAAGGTCAATTACTTTTCTGGGTCATATCATTTCTTCCGAGGGTATTAGAGTTGATCCCCAAAAGACCAAAGCTGTTAGAAATTGGCCTAGACCTATTTCTCTAACTGATATCTAAAGTTTCTTGGGTTTAGCTGTCTATTACCGCTGTTTTGGTGAGGGTTTCTCCTCAATAGCGTCTCGTATGACTTGGTTGACCAAAACAAAGTGAAGTTCTTATGGTCCGAATCTTGTGAGAAGAGTTTTTAGGAGTTGAATACTATACTCACTTCAGCCCCTGTTTTGACTTTGCCTGATGGTGTTGATGGTTTTGTGGTGTACTGTGATGCTTCGAGAGTTGGGTTTGGGTTGCGTATTGATGCAGAAAAGTAAGGTGATAGCTTATGCTTCTAGACAGTTGAAACCCCATGAGAAAAATTACCCCACCCATGACCTTGAGTTGGCTGCTGTTGTGTTTGCTTTAAATATTTGGAGACACTATTTGTATAGTGTCCATGTTGATGTTTTCACTGATCATAATAGTCTACAGTATGTGTTTACCTGGAGAGAATTGAATCTTAGGCAGAGACGATGGTTACAATTGTTAAAGGACCATGATATAAGTATGTTGTACCATCGGGGCAAGGTTAATATTTTGGCGGATGCCCTAAGTAGAGTGTCGATGGGTAGTGTTTCCCATGTGGTAGAAGGTAAGAAAGATTTGGCTTGTGATGTACATCGTTTGGCTAGATTAAGGGTTAGGTTGTTCCACTCTACTGAAGGTAGTATAGGGGTTCCGAGTAGTTCCGAATCCTTCTTGGTTTCGGAAGTGAAGGAAAAGCAACACTTAGATGCTAGTTTGGTTAAAATGAAGGAGTCAGTCAAGGACAAAAAAGTAGAGGTTTTCTCCTAAGAGGGAGATGGTGTGTTGAGATTGCAGGGTAGATTGTGTGCCCCGAATATTGATGATCTGAGACAGAGGATTATGGCTGAAGCGCACGGGACACAATTTCTATTCATCCTGGTGCCACCAAGATGTACTGAGACTTGCGGAAAATTTATTGGTGGAGTGGCATGAAGAAAGATATAGCAGCATTTGTAGCTAAGTGTGAAACATTCCCACAGGTTAAGGTTGAACACCAAAGACCTAGTGGTATGATGCAAGATTTTAGTATTCCCACCAGGACATGGGAAGAGATAAATATGGACTTCATGATTATTTTACCTCCTTCCCGATGCCATCCTGATTCCATTTGGGTTGTGGTTGATAGGTTAACTAATTCTGCTCCTCTCTTTCCCTTTCATACTTTATATACTGCTGAGGATTATGCTAGATTGTATATCCAAGAGCTTGTCATACTCTATGGAGTTCCCTTGTCTATCATTTCGGATAGCGGTACTCTGTTCACTTTGTAATTTTGGAAAGCTTTTTCGAAGGGTCTTGGTACCCAAGTGCTTTTGAGTTCTGCTTTTCATTCACAGACCGATGGTTAGGCTGAGCGGACCATCCAGAACTTTGAGGATATGTTGAAAGCTTGTGC
This sequence comes from Capsicum baccatum var. pendulum, assembly GCA_030864225.1. NCBI lineage: Eukaryota > Viridiplantae > Streptophyta > Magnoliopsida > Solanales > Solanaceae > Capsicum > Capsicum baccatum. The sequence continues at coordinate 167,236,127 of CM061557.1, read as the reverse complement.
ACTTGACTTTAAGGGAAGTTGGGATGATCACTTACCATTGATAGAGTTTCCTTACAATAATAGTTTCTCCTCTAGTATTGGCACGGCTCCATTTGAAGTCTTATATGGGAGGAAGTGTAGATCACCCATAGGTTGGTTTGAGGTGGGTGAAGCGGCTGTGAGTGGTCCTGATTCGGCATTTGAGGCTATGGAAAAAGTTAAGTTGATTAGGGAAAGGTTGAAAATTACACAGAGTCATCAGAAGTCATATACGAATGTTAGAAGAAGAGACCTTGAGTTTGAAGTTGGTGACCTAATGTATCTAAAAATTTCACCCATGAGGGGGTGAAGAGATTTTGAAAGAAGGGGAAGCTTAGTCCCCGTTATGTTGGTCCTTACAAAATTCGTAGCCGTGTTGGTAAGGTAGCTTATGAGGTTGAGTTGCCTTTTGAGTTGTCATCTGTTCATCTAATATTCTATGTCTCCATGCTTAGAAAGCATATTAGCGATATTGGGGTAGTGGATTCCTCTGTGAGTGCTGACATTTAAGAAAATATTTCCTTTAATGAGATTTCTATTGAGATTCTTGATTTTAGTGTCCGAAGACTAAGGAACAAGGAAGTTCCCTTGGTCATGGTGTTGTGGCGAAATCAATCTGTTGAGGGTGTAACTTGGGAAGCTGAGGTGGATATGCGATCCAAGTACCCTCACCTATTTTCCGAAAACTCCGATCAAGCCGAAGGTACCGTTCTTTCCTAAATTATGCACCTTTGATAAAAGTTGCAGTAGTTCAGCTGTCATTTAGTATGTGTTCAGTTGTAGTTTCTTGAATTTATGCATTCTATGTTGCATTCGGAGGGAGAAACAATGTGGTGAGGAGTCTAATGAATGGTTTCAGTTGTATGCTCTATTCCCTATCTAATCTTGTCATGTCTAGCATCATTCGAGGACGAATGTTTCCAAGGGGGGATGATGTGATACCCCGGGAAATTTTTCGCTGAAATTTTGTGCGTAAACGTGTTCGGTACTATCTTCTAGAATGAATTATAAATTTTCCATGCAGAATGTCTTAGATTATGACCCACCTTTGATTAGAGTATCGAATAAGCTTTCCAACTATATGTGGATCATCCAAAACGGACACCTGAACGACGAGTTATGAACATTCCGATTTAATCATGAATAGTAGTGAATAGTAAAACATGTAGGAAAATATAACTTTTGATCCACATAAACTAGTAATCACTATGGAAACTAGTGATCTAACTCCTTGTACATAATGATCCGGGTGATCTACTATATATCAACAGAAAGCTCTGCGAGTCCTCTTTCCAGTGAAATTTGTTTCATCCAATTTTTCTATCTCATTATATACAAGGAGTTAGATAATATATAATGCTTCTAAACGTGCAGGAAAAACCAGCAAGGTAGGTTTGATTCTATGTCTTTTGGATCTTATTTCAATCCTTAGTATGGAAACTAGTGAAAATAGGTCCCCGAGGTAAATTTTATGAAAAATACCCTCTGTTTAAAATTAATGTCGTCATTGATTCCAAAATGTAAATTTAGTCTATTAATAAATTTTGTTTTCCTTCATGAGGTTTTGAACGAATCTTGAGAGGTGGATTGACAACTTTACATATTGGAAAGTTGCCTATCAAGTTGATATTTTGTGCAGACACTTTAGCAGACTAGGCACTGGTTTAGCGGACCCTGCCAGTTAGAGAAAGTACGGCTAAAGAGTGCCTTTGACTACTTTAGTTGTAGGGGATTGCTTCTACGGCCTCCTGCATATAGTTTGAATCTCTAAAGTGGTTGACCAAGTATAAAAATGTTTTTTCTTTAATTTTTGATACTTTAATCTTTTGGTTAAGATGGTTTTTGATGATTTCTTCCATTCTCAAGCTTGGGTAAGCTATAAATCACTATTTCAATTATTTTACTTTGATTATTGTCATTTATACCTTGTTAAATTATTATTTCAAAATTGGAATTTAGGGATTTTGGCACTGAAGTCCATAAAAGAAATTTCCTTGATTTAAGCTTTTTTTCAACCCCTTTTCACTTGGATTTTCTCCTATGGCCTCCTTTAATCATGAGTTATGTTTTAGTAAAAAAAAATTATTGTTTTACCCTTTTGTTTTGGAAACCCATTTAGGGGGTCTATTTTGACCCCGACTTGAAAATAGGAAATATGCATGTAGTCTTCTTCATTTTAATGCGTAGATTCTATGTATGTATCTTTTAGTTGATTCTGAGGCTTTTCGATACAGAAAGCTCTGGTTGAAGGGATTTAGATCAAGATTTTATTCCTTTGAGGTAGGTTATGGCTTAACTTCTTTAGAATGGGCCGAGTAGTTAATTTATATTTAAAAACATGTTATGGGTATCGGTAAAATCATAAAAACTGTATTTTGATATTATTATTATTATTTTGCGCCAGTGTGGGGACTTATGTTATTTTATTAGTGGCTTGAGATTATATATATTGCATATTACCTAGGAGGGGGAGCATATCTGATATTATTGGCCTTGGGTATGCATTGGTTGTTTTCTTAAAGATAAAAATACTCGAGTTTGGGTTAATGTGATAATACAGATATCTTACTTGTATTTTCTTTACTCTCATGGTATGTTGCATATACAAAATCATGGATGGTTGATATATTGAGTGGATTCTGAGCTCACATGTACATTTATTGAATCAACTCGAGATCATCATGTTAGTTTAACTACGAGCATTACATCTTCAAATCATATATGTATTGATGAGATATTGGTACTATTATGGAAACACAGATTTGTCAGAAATAAGATACTTTTAGAAATCCCTCCTTTATAGCCCATGAGTTCGAGAGGAGATATCGATATTGAGAATAATATTGAGTATTGAGAAGGTATTCTAGGTTTAGAACTCCCCATGGGTCTTCCATAGAAGCTCTAAGGCTTGATAGGTGTATACGGAGGTTATGCGATAACCTCAATCATATCACACCATCATCATTACAATCGTTAGTTCATTTCATACATTATGCATCATATTAGTGTTATGCTTTTGTTTTTCATTCAATGCATGTCTACTTTGTCTCATTTGCATACCTGCTTTCTTATTTATGTGCTATATTTTGAACTATTAGTAGAGATGGTGTGAGCTACCAATTGGGATATTTTTTTACTAAAGGTGACATACTCATAGTATGTATTTATTTACCTTATTTTATATTTTTCTCAGTAGTCTTATGATACCTACTAATTACAAGTGGAACATACTCCCGCCTACTGTTCCCTATTGATATAGATGTAGGTAAGAGTGCATCGAGCAAAAACTAAGTTTGTGTGGTTGTTTGTGGGCATTTTTGAGGTTGTGGCCATTCTATGACTCCAGATGCATCCTTAGACCTCCTCCTATGTAGTTGATGTCTTTTTTTGTATTCAGAGATAGACTTATAATTATTAAATTCAGTTGTATTTTCTAGTTATAAATTGTATTTAGATTTTTCTTACACAGTGACACAAGGTTTTGGGATGGTTTATCGTATCATTATTATTCAGACCTCCGCTATTGTTGTACAAGTATGGTATGACTTCAATATAGATGTCTCGCCTTAGGATTTGTGTTATGATTTCCTTATTGTATACTAGTTTGGGTAATTAGCTTACTTGTCAAGGCTTATCGATAAGTGCTATCATGACCTTAGTTTTTGGGTGGTGACATTATAATACATTTTATACTTTTAACCTAAAATAATCATAATTTTTTAACAAACTATTATTAGGTTTGATGGTTTTTATGTTAGAGTGAAGAAAATGGAATCAATGCTCAAAAAGAAGAAAAGTATGTTAAAGAGGGTCATGTGATGGCCAACTTTATTAATCATCAATAGTGTGAAAAATCACTAAGATAATCGTCACCCCAAGAAAGAACCAATATATAAAAAGGTCAGTGTGATGGATCGACTAGATAAACCATTAATTCTATGATGAGACATCACACCAAGTCCATTAACCTAAAAAGATTGTGCAACATGATTGCACTTGTGATGAAACATTGTGTAGAATCACCCGAGGTTTGATGAAGACCAATGCATCAAAGCAAAGACTGTTATATCTGATTTAAGTTTTGATTCAAATTAACCTAGAGTATATAAATACCTAGTTTAGGGTTTAGATTAAGCGTCCTTCGTTAATTAAAAAATATACGTTATTACTCTTTAAGTGTTGAAAGTTTAGAGTTTTGAAGTTTTCACTTAGTTTTTGTCAAGGATAAAATTGTCAAATTTAATCCTTTTTAGAATTCTTTTTTTGATTATGAAATAAACGACTTTTTCATCTCTAGAACTATGTGTGGAAATAAACCCCAAAGGGATTAGGGGAACCATGTTGAAATAACAACTCTAGGATTGATTTTTATTGAATTCAATTAGTGTTCATTGATGTATTGTTAATCTTTTCATCTTAACTAATTTCTAGGGTTGCAAACATTAGAACAAACACTAGATTTACTTTATTGAAATAAGAGCTTAAAAATTTGGAAATGGGTTAACAAGAAGGATTCAGAGTCTTAACCTCCATCTAATAAGTAATGCATTGGCAAGATTAACCAACTTGAAGCTAAAATTGACTTTTCTAATTCTTTCTCTTTAAGTTGATGTATTTAAGGGGAAAATCTCTCATAAGGTTATAAATGTTTAGATGTACATTAGAATTCAATTGTCTCATATTACTTATATTAAAGGAATCTATTAATGTTATTAAGTCAAAAGTGTTATAGAGTCATGGTGAATGCAATCCTTGTTTTCTTTCTCTAGTGAATCATATTTCCTTAAATTGATGATTGTTACTTAAAACAATTTAGATATTGATTCCAAATCACTCCGTACAAACTCTATTTTTACAAAAAATCATAGACTAAAATTCATCTTACTAATAAATGACTTAGTGTTCACCATATTCCCTAGGGAATTTTACCTTAATCTTTATTGCTTTATATATTAGACAACCATTGAATATACTTCTTAAAGAAGGTATAATGTTTGAATATCATTAATGTAGGATAGTAATGTTATTGCCTATTCTCAAGGGAAATTAAATGATCATGAGAAGAATTATCCAATCCATGATTTGGTGTTGGCAGCAGTGATCTTTGCACTTAATATTTAGAGACACAACCTTTATGGTGTCAATTGTGAAGTGTTCACAAATCATTGTAGTTTGCAGCATATTTTCACTTAAATTGATTTGAATTTGAGATAGAGAAGGTGAATTTGAATCTTGACTTCCACATTGCTCTTTATCCTCAAATTGATGGGAAATTTGAAGGAAATATTCAGGTGTTTGAGTATATATTAAAGACATGGGAAATTGACTTTAGTGGTTTTTGGGATAATCTTTTATTGTTTTGTGAGTTTTCATACAATAACACTTACCATTAAAGCATCGATATGGCTCCATTTAAAACACTCAATGAGAGAAGGTGTAGATAACTAAAGGATGGTTTGAAATTGATGATGTGAAGCCTTTGGGAATAGACATGATGAAGTAAGCCCAACAAAATGTGAGATAAATTCAAAGAAAGTTGTTGGCAGTTTGTAGTAGGCAAAAAAAGTATGTGGATCATAAGGTGAGGGATATGTCATTCAAACCCAGTGAGATAGTTTTGTTTAAAGTATCTCCTATGATGGAATTTATGCTGCTTGGAAAGAAAGATAATCTTAACTCTTAATATCGCCGATGTTATGTTTTAAATGATGTAGACCCCATATATTACATGTTGTTATTTCCACCAAGCTTATCAAAGTCCATCCAATATTTTATGTGTCAATGATTAAGAAATATCATGGTGACGGGGAGTACATTATTAAATGAGATTTAATTTTTCTTACTAAGAATCTTTCATATGATAAGATGCCAAATTTAATTCTTGATCAGGACTTTTGAATTCAGAATGAACAACATCCTGTCCGAAATGGTCTTATGGAATCATCATCTAGTTGACAAAGCAACTTGGAAAACTGAGAGATACAAACCAACCAAGTATCCTTTGTTTTTAGAGGATACAAGTATTCCCTCCTTCATACTTTCCTTATTTTTCTTATTTAATTTTTTGGGGAACAATGATATATAAAGTAGTATATGTTACAATGACTCTTTCAATTGTTATTGTTAAGACTAGCATGCCAAAATTTTTGTTAAGGTTTTCCCCAAATTAGAAGCTAGAATATTTAGGCTAGTCTAGTCCTGGATAAAATATATGCATGGCATGTTATATCTGGGAATAGATTAGTCAAATGTTAATTTAAGGTGATTTAATTGTTGTCAAGATAATAAGTAATCCATGAGATCTTTTAGAAGCTAATTCAGATAAGCAAAATTATTGATATTGATCTTAACATAAAAATGCGTGTTCGGGATGTCGCAATCTGAGGGTGCATTACAAAAAAGGAAAATCTAGGAGCAATCCAAAGTTTTTTCCTTACCTTACCCTCAAAAGCAGGCTTCAATATGCTAGCACTACACCGCTATAGAGGGAGTCAACTTTGGTTAATCCAACCTTTGTAGTTAGCCTGCTATAGCGACACTCTTATAATGGAATATATGCTTATTAATGTAGAAAATATCCCAAAAATGTCATTTTCATTCCAAATTTGCTTCGGGGATAATTGTGGCAAATTTGGATGAATTTCATTAATTTTCCACCAAAACTCATTGTAAAGGTAAGTTAGTAATTTCCATTAACAAGTTTTTTAATTATTAAAAAGTAAGTTAATCCTTTCCATTAACTAGCTTTTTTAATTATTAACTCATAAATTCACTAGTTGTGCGGTTTTAGGGAGGATTTAAAATGACTTAACTAAGTTTCTTGGTGAAATTTGGTGAATTGAGTAGAAAACCCTTGGAATTTGGTTAAAAATTATTATATTACCCTTGTATGTCTATAATTCACCATTGTAGCCACGAAATTAGAAGGACTAAGGTGGAATAATAATGGTAGAAAGTCCTATAATAGGATGGACGATCATGAAATTTTCCCTGGATTGTAGAATTAGGTTATAATACACGATATGGTAGGTAATTCTTTTGATAATATATTGAATAAATTTTTTAGACCACAATCAAATGTAGGTTGCAAAAACAGGCATGACTCAAGTTTGTTAGAGCATTTCAGGCTTGAATTGAGGTAGGTGATGGTTTAATATAGTTGAAATACACTTGGATTATGGGTGAATGTTAACATTTCTTTGTATGGTTGTTACTTTGCATGTTTCGGGAAGGTGAATGAATAGCTGATATCCTAAGTGTTTACATGGCATGAAATAACATTAAAAGGTTTGTGGTTTTACAAGTGTGATAATTGCTATCATTGTGGTTATGATTGTTGAGATATAGATTGATTATAAAGGGATGTACAGACATTGGTCATCTTCGTGGGATTGGTGATATATTAGTAGTAGGCACTAGATGTCTAGATTATAGTACTTATACTAGAGTGCGTCCACTATAGTTCATGGCTAGTGGGCAACTATAAGACCCTTAGCATGTGTGTACAAGGTACAAGTGAGTGTGATAGTTCTTTGACTAAACTAGGCTTCTATGTTGACTTTCTATATTTGGTTCCATGAGTGAACCAGGATTATGTGTTAACTATATATATTTAGCTCCTTGAGTGAGTCAGACTGACGCGACCCGAATGGGGGCCTTGTTATAATGGGAGTCCCAAGTCCGACTAGGACCGGTGACCACCCCCATAACCCAAACCAACATTCAACCGCCTGCACTGAGTTAACTGAATTTTGAGCCTGTAACAAGATAGTGTAATAACTCACATGAAGAATCTAGGATATGATCAGAAGCATGACTGGCCGAATTGAGTCCAACCATACCATACAAATAATCCAACCATACCAAACCAATACCAAAACAAGGGACATAAACCAGGCCATAACCAAAAAGATTCTAAAATATAATATAATTAATCCAAAAGTAAAATACGATGGAACAGTGAGAATTATGTTCAAAGATGCCAGCCTCAATACCAATACCAATGTTAATACTGATAGTTTTACCGATCTCGTCTATTCCAACCCATAGCAGTACCGCAAATCCTTTAACCAAAAGAGTAATAAAATTTCATTGGGACATGCCACCAACCATGGCCAAAACCAATATCCAAAATAAAATCAAAGTATCTAGAAATATCCATTACATGAAATAGAGGTTTCCAACAGGATGGAAGCTCACCACTTCTTTTCAAATATTGATCCCCGAGTCAATCACTAAGTAGGAGGATTAGAACGGTCGGTTCCTACATAGCATGGGTATATAGCCACCAGTAGATGGGTTAGCATGTGAACACTAGTATGATCTCAGGATAAGTATAAAACAATACCATTTATAAAACCTAGTAAAACCACCCATATGCACAAAACTATAAATATGTATATAACAATATCAGGAAAGGGGATCGAGTTTAGCATGCCTTTAAAACCTTTACATGGGTTGTGTACCTTTGTCGTCCTAAACCACCCATGGGGTATATTGGTTTAGCTTCTCCTACTGAAAAGGACCCAGTGCATAAAGCCGCATGACCAGGGAAGAAAACCAGGGATGACTATTATATCCCAAAAAATATAGTGTGACATCATGCACGTGGCCACCAAGACCGACCTCACATCGGAAAATATGAGTTTGAAACCAAGACCGACCTCACATCGGAAAATATGAGTTTGAAGTGTTGGTCCCCCCCAGGAACTCCACCATCCATGGCTTTGCTACACATCTTGTCATTATAGCCAAATTAAAACCACTACCAAGCAACCAACAAATCCATTTAAAATTTATTAATCAAGGACATTTACTGGTGGTATCTTCATATCGACCATACTTGAAAGTACTTTCGATAGACAACAAAATATAGGTTTAAGGGGACTTCCAATTGCCCTTCCATTTACCATATTAAACAACTTGGGGATTCCATATACCCCACAAGCATAACCATTTAGCCATTTACCTTTCCAAGCCATTTAAACCATACATAATTCCATTATTATGTTTTAAACAAAGCGAGAGTTCCACTAAAAGTATTCAATACAATGTAAACATGTTTATAAGAATTTTGTCAAACACATTAGAGGGTAATATAACAAAAACCAATTCCAATTACCATTACAAAATTCTCATGCAATTTGATTATCTAAAATAAGAATTAATGCATATAAATAATAATTAAAACCATGGAAAACCATAACCAACCATTTAATATCAAAAACCCCAATTCATATTTGAAAATTAAGATCATACAATCAATGAGGTCATGAAAAACTTCATAAAACCATACTTTTAGTTAGAATTAAAAATGAGGGAAGAGAACTTGCCGTAAACCAAGATGATTATGAAAAGAAATCACCAAGACAAGACCTAAATCAATTCTCTAGCTTAAACCCTAGCTTTCCTTTCCCAAATGCTTTTGAGAGAATAATATAGTGTTTAGAAGAGTTTCAAAGTGTTAATAAATGATATAATAGGGTAAATAACTTTCCAAGTAGGTTAGAAGTCATGGAACCTTATTGGGATAAGTAAAGAAATATCCAGAATACCCCCACTGAAGTTGCATAAAATCTCACCCCAGGGGTACGACTGACCCCTACGAGTCATACCCTTTAATACGAGTGGTATCCTCTAATTATATCGTAGCCTCAACCTTTGGATCCGAAATTATCCAACATACGACTCATCAAACCAAGTTGTAACAAAAACATACGATTTCTACCCTTCATCCGTACCCTTGGAAAATTAAACCTAAGGAATATTTAGACACTGTCCACTATACGAGTCATGGGTACGACTAGTACCCTTGCTTATGGATTATGGTGATCCACTCATACTCACATCTAACCTAACTAACAGAGTCTAAGATTAAGTTAATTAACCAAATAATCTGTAACCACTAATATGACTCATACCCCTAAGTCATATCCATTCCAGTAACCAAAATCCATCCCACCAACCTACACTGGTCAGTATACGCCTGGACCCTACCATACATACGCCGACATACGGCTCGTACCCATGAGTTTTATTGGATCTAGAGAATAGAATTCTATGAAATTTTTTAAGGTCAAGAAACTAGGATGTTTTAGTATCCTACATTAGGAATATTTATCCTTGAATAAGGGCCAAGGTAGGTGTAACCGCACCCATAGTAATTTCCAATATCAAATATATTTCCGATCTTTAACAAAGTTTAAAAACAAAGAGGCAAAGATAATAATATTTCATTTGAGAAACACAGAAAAAAATGATGTTGTAACGCCATGAGTCTGGTACCCTAAAACTACACAGTGCTTATAATCCCAAAAGACCATAAACTGTAAGACCCGACAAAGTTCTCTCATAGTCCGAGCCTTAGAGGGTGTCAAGTAAAGTGTAATTCTGGCCCTAAAAGATTGAGAAGAGACTTCCCAAGTGATTGGTGTTTAAACCATATAGAATTTTCTTAAATTTTAATTTTTTCATGTAGATAATTGAATTATCTTTCCAATCAATTTTGTTCAAATTCGACATCGAGGTGAGAAATTATGGCCGTTTTACTGAGAGTTGTCAGAACTCCCTAAGTGCAAAGGACGATCCAATGAACCTTTGAGTCAGTAACGGACCATCACTCAGACCATTCCACTAGAGAAAGTAACTCCATTTCCAGGCCCAACTGCGATGGCCAGGATGACGGACCGTAAATACTGTGATGGATCGTTGTTGAGACCGCCGCCACTGAGGCAGTGTGGTCTCATCCTTTCCAACATATGGAGGATGATCCAATGAACCGTCAAGACTATGACAAACCGTTGCTTCAACAGTCATATTAAGGTAGTGTGTTCTTTTTCCGACCGGTGGCAACAGACGATCCGACAGGCCGTCAAGGTAGCGACGGACCATCGCTTCGACCGTTGTAGCACCCATTCAGTATTTTTAACTTATTTTTTTAAAAGGGATTTTTGGTCTTTCCACTCTTTTGTACCCTGATATATTCCAAATGAAGCAAATGACTTCATTCATCATCCATAACACAATAGAGATAGGGTTACTTCCTCAGGATCAAATCTAAAACCCTTCTCTATGAAATCTAAGAACGCACCATAGATTCTACAAATTGAGTTGAGATTTAAGTTTTCCAAGTTCAAGGGTTTCAAGAACCCTCTCTCAAGAGTAAGAATAAGAGTTTGAAGCAAGCTTGTTCATCCAATTTCATCATCTAAGGTATGTGGGATTTTGAACATGGGTAATCCTTTCACCCTTGTGCCCAAAGGCTTATTTAAACTATAATTTTTTACAACTCATGAGATTTTACATGAAATTGAAATAGGTTTTTTCACCCATTGTTATTAGTTGCAAGCTTTTGATATATCCCATGAATTGAGAGTCTAATGGCATGATTTTTACATATTTTCTTGAGAAATTACAACTGGGTCTATAATCCATGATTTTAATCCTTGAGAAGTTAATAGTTGAAATGTTTGAGATATTGAAGTATATGAGTATATTGAGATTATGAGCTAAATTAATGTAAATTCTAGATTCTATATGATTTATGAATCTATATGCTATCTATTATGCATTATGATGAGTTTTAACTTAAGATTGAATTATGGTTCATTAAGCCCTACTTGAGACTTTCAATTTTATGAACTATTGTACTATAAGCACCCATGATTTAAGTATTTTGAGATTTATTAAGAAATGATTTTACCTAATGGTCATAGAGTTTTGAAATACACTCTACTACATGAGATTATAGATTTGATTATTGGGTTCTTGTGAACCATGAGATTATTTTAAAAGTGGATTTCCATTAGATGAGCGAGATAAACTAAAGGGAGTAGTATTTAGCATTGAGTTGGGTAAGTTACTATAGTTTCTTACCCCAGAACTACGTGCCATCATAGGTTTGAGAATTTAGGTCTAAGGACGAGATGATTGGGCCCGAGGCCGAGATAAGTTATCATTGAGTTCCGGTTATACTCTTTGGCAAAAGTATTACACTTCTACCCAATGTGAGTTTTCTTCTGTAGGAGGACAAGATGCTCGACTCCATGAAGCTCACATGGTTTATGTCGGTTAAGAGAACTTCCCTAAACTAAAGTATTTTCCATTGAGATAGAATATTTTCCCAAATCTTTGAGATGAGATATTTTCTAAAATGAAGAAATTACTTTTGAGTATTTTCCAATGAAGGAAGTAGTTTTCTCTACTAATAAGAGTTGATCATTAGTTTTTAAACCAAAGTCATATGATTCTGAGTTCCAAGTGTTTGAGCTCAAAAGAGTTATAAGTTCTTGAACAATAAAGAAGTTTTTCTCTCCATGTGATATATGCATGATTTGAAAGTACTGTTTAAAGCTTTCTTTATCCTATGAGTATCAGGACAAGAGGATATCACAGATTTAAAGCCAAAGTATAATGAACCATGAGATTTATGATACATGCTTCATTATACATGATTTATTAGCTTTACATTTTAGAATTATTCAAGCCATGTGAGTTATTCCTATTTGCATGCATGATTTGATTTAAGAGTATTTATATTATTTTATGTAAATGCATACACCCTCACATACTTAGTACATTCCTAAGTGTTGATCCACATATACTTCTATGTGCTATATTTCTTTTAATGTATGTTCAGGTGCTTATTCCTAGCCTCATTAGTGATTTCTGAGTACCTTTGTCTTCATCTCCACAGTTGTGAGTCCTCATGGTTCGAGGACCTATCTTCAGAAATTTCAATATTCGTGTGTTTATGTTATTACTTTTAGTTCAATTTGAGTCAGTTGGGGACCTGTCCCAAAGGCTCTCGAGTTCATGGAGTAGTAGATGCTTTGTCAGACTAGTTATAAGATTGTAGTTGTGTTGAGATTTCCAATTTTGAGGTCATTTGGACTGAGTATTACCTTCATATTTCCTTTTATTTGATATGACTATTCTAGTGTTTTATGTATTCCATATTGAATGAGTTATTACGAGAAGTAATAGGCTCAAAGGGTTAGCTTGGGGCTACTTGTAGCCCTAAGCACTGTGTCACATCCCAAGAGGTGATTTTGGGTCGTTACACAAGCTAACCCTTATCTGGTACCTGCTACAATAACTAAATAATATACTTTAAAATTATGGAAAAACTAACAAAAAACCTTCCATAAGGTTCAAAAACTAAAATACAACTAAAAACTTAATACTAATACAACTGTCTAAATATTTAGCCTGAAAGACTCTAAACTATCTGAACTATGGAGTTGATGGGACAATTCCCCCAACTAAATCCCTCTACTAAAATACTAAATCTAGCGATATAATGAAATAATAGAACATCCTCGAATGATGAGGACTCACTGCTAAGTCTACTGCTACTGGCGGAAGCTGAACTACTAAGGGTGCTCTGGATCTCATGCTTCTGAACCTATGGTATAAAACACCATAGCGCAAGAGAAAACTATGTGCCAACATAAGAGAATGTACTGGTACACTAGATGAAGTAAGGTTAAATACAAAGGATCATATGCATGAACAATACTGGCTGAATAATGTAAGTACACTGAATTAGGATACAAGTATGAATGCATAAGCTATAACTGAAATTGTAGTAACACTAAATACTGAGTTCAAATAACAGGATTTCTGATAACTGGGTTTATTGATAACTGCTATCTGAGTTTACTGATACTGAATTTCTAATAGCTAAGTCTACTAATACTTATATCTGAGACAAAGCCTATCTAGCGGCTCACCTTTATTTCTATTAATAATGAAAAGGCTCCATTGAATCTGAGACCAAGCCTATATAATGGGTGATCTCTGAATTTTTTGATAATGATAATGATTGACTGTATCTGAGATCAGGTGCTCATTCCCAGCCTCGTCAGTGATTTTTGAGTAACTTGGTCTATATCTCTACAATGGTGAATCCTCATGGTTCGAGGACCTATCTTCATACTTATTAGTATTCAAGTGTTTATGTTATTACTTTTAGTTCAGTTTGAGGTAGTTGGGTACCTATCCCAATAGGTCTCGAGTTCATAGAGTAGTAAAGGCTTTCTCAAAGTAGTTATCAGATTGTGGTTATGTTGAGATTTCTAGATTTATGGTCGTTTTTATCGAGTATTACCATCGTATTTCCTTTCATTTCCTATGACAGTGCTAGTGTTTTATGTATTCTTTCTTGAATGATTTATTACGAGAAGTGATAGGCTCAAACGGTTATCTTGGGGCTACTTGTAGCCCTAAGCACCGTCTGACATCCCAGGAGGTGATTTTGGGTCATTACAAATTTAGTATTAGCGACAGGTTTTAAAGGAGTCCTAGGGAGTCTGACAAGCCGTGTTGAGTAGAGTCTTGATTATCGTTGTGTATCGCACCATATCTTTAAGAAACAGTCTACAAGAAATTTTAGGAAAAAATTATTTCTTTCTTTTAGATTCTATCGTGCCTACAGTTGTCCCTCTCATCTAATAATTCATGCTCTTCTATTTCAAAAAATTCCTCTCCGAAGAGTGAATGCCCACAAAAATGATGATGAAAACCCCCCACTTATTGATCCTTTTAATGAGACTGTGTCTCATGTTGAGTTTCGGGTGGCCTTTTAGGTGTTAGCCCAAGCAGTCACCTCTAATGTTCAGGCCAATAACCGATATGCAGTTGCAGATCAGCAGGGAGGTTATATAGCTGCGGCTAGGATTCATGATTTCATGAAGATAAATCCACCAAACTTTAATATGTCCAAGTCAGGTGAGGACCCATAGTTGTACTTTGACGAGGTGAGAAAGATCACGCAGGTGATGCATGTTTCTGAGGAAGAAAGTGTTGAGTTGGCATCTTACATATTAAAGATAAGGGAAGCAAAGATTAAGGAGTTTATGAACTTGAGGTAGGGCTCCATAACGGTTAAGGAGTACTGCTTGAAGTTCAACCAGTTGGCTATGTATTCTCCTGATTTAATTTCTGACACCCGAGCTAGTATGAGCAAGTTCATGATAGGTGTTTCTGGTTTGGTGCTGAAATAGTGTAGGATTGCGATGCTGCATTGTGATATGGATCTATCTAGGTTGATGATATATGCACAGAAAATAGAGGTGGATAAGATAAGAGAGAGAGATAGAGTGAGGGGTAACAAAAGGGATAGATCTGAACTGTATGAGTATAGTCAACCTAGGTTCTATAGAGGAAACCGCCCTTAGTTTCAGCTACA
The DNA here is from genome assembly GCA_030864225.1 of Capsicum baccatum var. pendulum. Lineage (NCBI taxonomy): Eukaryota > Viridiplantae > Streptophyta > Magnoliopsida > Solanales > Solanaceae > Capsicum > Capsicum baccatum. The sequence goes on along the minus strand of CM061557.1, from coordinate 167,220,919 downwards.
TCCATCTATTCCATTGTTTTCATCAGCTAGTGCTCCCATGCCTAGAGGTAGGAAGGAGTAAGAGGGCATGTCTTTTATGTGTAGGTCGCATAACAGTGTTAGTAATAGGCCCCGTTATCCTCCTTGTGCTAAGTGTGGAAGGGATTATCCTAGTGATTGTTTTGCAGATTTGAGGGGTTGCTTTGTTTGTGATAAGCAGGGACACAAACTTAGAGATTGTCTGCATGCTAGGCAGGGGAATAGTGATGCCGGACCTTAGGCACAAACTACTAGTACACCATCTCCTGTCCCTCGTCCCATGCCTGTTCAGGGCACTTCATCTAGAACAACTGGCGGTCAGCGCCAGAACAGATTCTGTGCCTTACCATCCCATCAGGAGAAGGAGGACTCTCCTGATGTTGTTACTGGTATGCTCCACATCTTTTTTTTAAGTTCATGTGTTATTTGACCCCAGGTCAAGTCTCTCCTATGTGACCCCACTGGTGGTTATTAATTTCAAAATGAGTCCCAAAAAGATTCCTGAGCCTTTCCTAGTCTCCACACCAGTAGGGGAGTCAGTTGTTGCTAAACAGGTGTATAGAGATTATCCTATTACTTTTCTTCATAGATTCATACTTGTTGAATTGATAGAGTTATACATGGTCGATTTTGACCTTATTCTGGGTATGGATTGGCTTCATTCTTGTTATGCATCTATAGATTGTCGTACCTATGTGGTCAAGTTTTTGTTTCCTAATGAGCAAGTTTTTGAGTGGTCTGGGAGTTCAGTATCTCCGAAGATTCATTTTATCTCCTATCTCAAATCCAAAAAGATAATATCCAAGGGTTGCATCTATAACCTAGTTAGAGTCAAAGACACTAAGTCCGAGGCTCCAACTATTCAGTCAGTCGATATTTTTAATGAGTTTCTAGATGTTTTTTCGGAAGACCTCCCAGGGTTACCTCATGATAAAGAGATAAAAATTGAGATTGACCTTCTTTTTGACACTCATCCCATTTCTATTCAGCCATACCGTATGGCACCTATAGAGTTTAAGGAGTTTAAAGAGCAACTCAAAGATATTTTAGACAAAGGTTTCATAACACTACAAAAAAACCGTGTTTAGCAAGAGACCGATAACATTGCTAATCAATAGAAATCCGTTGCTAAATCCATTTAGAGATGGATCAGCAACAAAATATTATTTGTTGCTATATTGCGCTTTCCTAACCATTTAGCAACAAAAAAATAAAATCCATTGCTAGATTTGCAACGGAATAGAGACGTCCTATATCCGTTGCTATATTTTAGCAACGAATATATTTGTTGTTATATTTATAAGTGTCGTTACTAATTTCATGTTGTATTTCATCATTTTGATTATTTCCTGACCAAATATTTCATTGCTAGTCTGTCGCTAAAATTTTTCAATTTTTGTGACAAAAAATAATTTCCTCAATTCGTTGCAAATGTTTTAGTTTGGCAATGAGTAATTTTGTTGCTAAATCTGTCGTCATTACTTTTCTTTCAATATATTTTTATTTGTATTTTGAATATTAATAGAATATTATAAAATTTTTATAATACCCAATATTCATATAAAAAAGCGACATATATATAGATAGCAAAATCTTCTTATAATACCCAACATACATATAAAATAACCCATATATATATAGATAGAAAAAGACTAAACATCCTCAATACCAAACATAGCAACATCTAAACACATAAGTATGTCCAAAACATCCTCAATACCTACATCCATCAAGTGTAATTTTTTCTTGCACAATTTTAAACGTTTCAACAAAATAGACCATCAAAAACCAACAAAATAGACCATCAAAAACCAATTCACTGATCGTCAGAAGTATCATAACTGATCAAGATCATTGCAATCATCATTTAAGGAATCAAGATCGTCCAAAGGAGTAGCCCGAGGTGTGACAACTGATAGTGAAGAAACCAATTTTTGCACCTCTTCAATGACAATAGAAAAAAATTGATTTTTAAGTGCGGGAATCAATCGCTTCACAAACTCATCCAAATCCTAATCTGCAGCTAGTACCTATTCATGTGAAGATCAAGATGAAGTCTTTCCACAAGAAATACACATAGTTTGGCCATAATAGCGTTTGGCCTCAGAGCCAAGACCAAATACTCTTTGCTTCTTTTCTCCTCTGACAGCTTGGTAATATGCTTCAATTTGATCAATAACAGATTCTGATAATATTTTTACTCGTAATATTTCTTTAAATCTTTCCTTTAATAGTGGAAGTCAAATTATAATGGATTGTACTTACAAATGATTAGATACCAAAAAGTACTTTAAACTAAAAAATGAGAATTAAGTAAACTACTACATTTAGACTTAATCTTACATGGACGATTTGGGAACGTTCATCAATGAAAGATTTTCCATCATGACCATGTGTGTGAATATGCAAATGTAATTCACTTGGTGTCGGATCTCGACCCATTTCAGCCACCTGTAAAAAAGAAGTGTTGAGCATTGTACTAGAACAAAACTGCTGGGACATTTCATATAAGCCAGAAATATTTTTAAAGCCATAATTCAAGAGGAACGTAGTTGGTCATCAGGTAAATATTATTCGTCGTGTGGTCAGAACTATGTTATCCAATTTACATTGTTCTTACTAAGCAATGACTGGAAAGAGATTACTAAATTTTATTGCATCAAAAATACTGAGAACATATGCTAATAATGAACATTTGAAAATTTCTAGTCAGATTCCAGTGTAAAGGTTATATAAGATGAAAACCAATCACATAAAACAAACAACTAATTTCCAGAATTATAAGGTCTTGATTCTACCCAATACATCTCAAAGAGCAGTTAAATATACGAATCCTCAGTAATATACCACTCTGCGACATATAAGCACAGTTTACATTGCAGTTTTTCAGGTTACAAGACAACAACAGAACATAACGTACCAAATACAACATAGGAGACAGAAACAGTGAGAAGTGATCAGTATTTGAGATAAATAATAAATAGAAATACAACAATAACATAACATTGAACTAAGTTTAGACTGTCTCACAACAAATTATAGTTTAATACTTGAAATATATACTTACAAGTCTTTTTTGGTACTCTCCAATTGAGATAGATCCTCCCGTATGAGTTCCAGCAGCGACATCTTTGGCTCCATGATGATTCAGTGCATTTATTTTTGACTTTTCAACACACTTTGGATCTGCCCAATGTCGCTTCCAGCTTTCCTAGACATCTTCAGGTATAAAATCTTTCCTAATCCCTTTCTGTTTGATTTTAGCAATGAAATTTCTATACACGGTTGTTTCCTTACTCTTCAAGTGTTTCTTTACAGCAGCATCAGTAATGGAAGAATCCCAATAAAAGTGTTTTTGAAATAAATTTCCAAGATAACATATAAATATCGTATTTATAAAAATGAGTACACTTTACAAAATCAATTATGATGAAGATGTATACCTTGAATTCCTCAAAATAGCCATCTTCTATGTCACATGATATACCTTTCCAATTGACTCCATTGTGATCAAGTTCACTTTTGAAAGACTCGTGTATCCTATTGGAGCATGCTTTAGAAGGTTGCAATCTATATCAATGTGAAGACATTATTTTGAGGTTACTATAAATAAAAATAATATATAATAATAACAGAGAAGAAATGGACTAACCCTGCAGAAGTTATTGTAACAAGTGTCCGCACATGGCTCCAACTGGAATTACTTTCTCCATTTGTGTTGCTATGAGATATGTCCTCACCTACTTGGTTGGTTTGTGAAGACGTACCTACAGTTGTTAGGTTGATCTGATCTGGAGTAGTAGGATACATAGAACCATGATTAGAAGTTGGAGCACCTACGCCACCAGCTGTTTGTGGCGCAACTATAGGAGTGGGAATAGTAGGCATGTTTGCAGTACGAACAGGCATGTTAGTCCTAGCTGTTGACTTGCACGCATGCCCTATGCTTCCTCGACCTGTACCTCTTCCTCGAGTCATATCTATTAAAAAAGTTATACTTGTTAAAGTGGAAAGAAGATGAAAATTTTGCACAAAAAGTCACAACATCATATAATATTTTAATTTTGAAATGCTATCCAAAAAAATACCTCACAGCAACATACCTCACTGTCATTCTAGAATCCCATGTAACATTGGAATACTCACAACAAGAACAAAGAACAGATCAAGAACCACTAACATAATAAGAACCACCAAAATACTCATAACAAGAACCACCAACAGATCAAGAATCACCAACAGAGCCACCAAAATACAACAAAATACTCCTATTGTAATTCTTCTAATAAGAACTCCTCCCAAATGAAGAACGAACAATAGAACAAAATCCACTAACAGAATCACCAAAATACTCACAACAAGAACCACCAACAGATCATGAACTACCAACAGAACCACCAAAATACTACAAAACACCCCATTGTAATTCTGTCCACAATAACTCTCAAATGAAGAACCAACAACAGATCATTAACCAGAAAAAAATAAAACATATATATATGTGTAGACAGAAAGTAGACCAGAAGTTTATTATGTTCAACTATTTTCAAGGATGAAGTAGATTGGTTAAAACGTTCACCTATTTGGTTTCTTAGAGTTGATGTACCTTCTCTTGTTCTGTTGATCTGATTTAGAGCAGTCGGAGATAATTCAGGAGTTGTATGGTTGCTACCATCACCAGAAGTTTGAACCGTTGATCTAATTTGAGGAATCAATGGTTGAACTTAATTTGTATTATTTTGACCACCTATGACATCATCTTGAGAAGTAACAATAGTAGGAGTGGGAACAGTAGGTACGTTTGCAGTAACATCATTATTACTCCTAACTACAGACTTGCCTCCACGCCCTATGCTTTCGCGACCTCGACCTCTATCCATATCTATAAAAAAGACTGTATTATTTAAAGTGAAAATAATATGAAAACTTAATAATACCAATATAAGTAAACAACAATATATAGATAAGGTATTAGAAAATGTAACAGCACAATTGTAGCCTAAAAAATTGAATGAGAAATGAAAGAGTAAAAAATTGAGAAGTAGAGCATAAAACCAGTTGAAGCAAAAAGTTTTGTGTAAACAACGAGAAAAATAAAATGATACTAGTTTGACAAAATGGATGCTCACAAAATAAAAATAAGATACAATAGCATATTTTTTATCAAGAACTAATCGCTATCTGTGTCTTTTTCCAAATCTTCCTCTTCATCTTCCTCTATTTCCTCAGTTTCATACTCTTCTTCTGTAGCATCCTCTTGGTTGTCATGATGTTCTTGTAATAAACCATCACTAGTGACTTCATCTATTTCAATTAAGTCACCATTTGCATCATGTAAGTGTATGCTTTCATTTGTGGCAACATTCATGTCTATATCGTACACTTGAATTTCTTCAACTTGAAATGGAATATTTAGTTCTGTAGATGTCTCAATTTCCTTATTGGGTAATTCAACAACATTTCAAGGTTTGATCTTCAATACAGCTAGCCAATCATCCTTGTCCTTTTTCTTGCTAGGATAAGACACATAACACACTTGAGTTGCTTGAATTGCAAGAATAAAAGGTTCATATTTTTTATATTGGCGACGATGGTTAATATCAACCGTTTTATACTGATTATTCTTTTTAACACCAACATCCATAGTTGGGTCAAACCATTCACATTTGAATAGTACAGTTCACTTTAAAGGTGTTTCGCGATATTCCACTTCTATAATCTGTTTTATCTGCCCGTAGAAATCACCAAAAGTTGGATATGAAATACAAACTCCACGGTTCATTGTTGATCTTGTGCTACTATGAAAACCCGTAAGAAACATGTATCCATTAACAAAATACATCTATTGAGATGTAGAGCCTATCAATGGTCCACAAGCAAGACTACATAAGAATTCTTTCTCAATATGATTGAGCCGGACCTATTTAGAAGATTGTAAAATTTAGTTCAATTTCATAAGTTAATTTAAATGCATAATTGTATAAAAGATCTTAATTTTTGAATACTTACATATTGCTTGAACCATATCGAGAAATTTGCTTCAAGGCTCTCATTTATTTGATCTTGAGAGAGATTTGGAAATTCTTCTTGCAAACGTTGCACAAACATACTTCACTTATAGGAAAAAGATTTCAATTTCAAGACATGATTTATGAATATGCTTATAAAACTAAGTTGATACAACTAACTTTGTTACCTCACATGTGGCTCAATATCTTCACAATTTAGTAAAATGTAAGTTTGGGCAGCATTCATTTCCTGAAGAGTTAGATTCTTTTTTTTTATTCTCCCCATAATCGTCCGGGAGGGGTGAATATTCAGAAATTTCCTTCAACTTCTTCCACAATACCACCATTATCATTTCGATCCACATTATGATTGCGTGTCATGACATATGGTTCAAAATAATGAGAAAAAAATAGTGTTGACTGTGTCTTCAAGTAAGCTTCACATATAGAACCGTCAACACTTACTTTATTCCCAATCATTCTTTTAAGACTTCCAAGATACCTAAATACAAAAATGGATAAACCATTATATTTGAATAGTAAATAACAACATTATTCTCACAATTTAAACTTGAATTTTTTCATTACCTTTCAAAAGGATACATCCATCAATATTGTACAGGTCCATCAATCTTTGCTTCATATGGAAGGTAAACAAGAAGATGTTCCATTGAGTCAAAGAACCCAAGAGGAAAATACATTCTAACTTGCACAAGATTTGTGGAATATCTCCCTACAATCTCTCTATTTCATCTACTCAAAGAATAGTCGATGTAAGATCTTTAAAGAATAAGCTCAATTCTGTAAGTGCCTGCCATACATTATTTGGAAGTAGTTCATGAAAAGAAATAGGCATCAATCATTGCATAAACAAATTCCAATCATGACTCTTAATAACAAATAACCTTTTCGCAGATGTGTCTGGGAGTCTACCCAAATTTGAAACATACCCATATAGAAATTTTAAGCCTTTCATCAAATTAAACAAGATTGTTCTTGCTTCCTTATCTATTGTATATACAGCTTTGGGATATTTTCCAGTAGCATTCTTTGCCAATTGAGGTCGATCACAGTAATTGACCATATCTAGACGATCTTGTGGATTGTTTTTGGTTTTATTATCAATATTGAGGACCGTATTAAATACATTATCAAAGAAGTTTTTCTTAAAATACATGACATCGAGGTTATGTCGAATCATGTTTGAACTCCAATAAGGTAAATCACAAAAGATGCTTTGCTTTTTCCATCCAGAAAAACTACATATTCGTTGATTAACTTCTTTTATATCTAATGTTTCCTCTATACAATAAGGACAAGCAAACTTACCTGTAGTACTCCATCCTGATAACATAGAATATGCTGGAAAGTCACTGATTGTCCACATCAAAGATGCCCTTAATTGAAAAGTTTATTTTTTGGAGATATCAAATGCTTCTACACCTGTCTCCCACAACAACGTCAATTTCTTTATTAGAGGCTACAGATAAACATCAATTTTATGTTTGGGATTATTTGGCCCAGGAAAAATGACAGTTAAGAATATATAAGCCTCTTTCATGCACATCCCTGGAGGTAAATTGTATGGAGTGACAATTACTGGCCATGACGAATATTTTCTCCTAGACTGACTGAATGGTTGGAAACCATCAGTACATAACCCCAACCTAACATTTCTTGGTTCATCGGCAAAAAAAGGATGACTTTCATTAAAGTTCTTCCAAGCTTCAGAGTCTGAAAGATGACACATTACTCCATCCCCTTTTATATGTTCATGATGCCATGTCATGTCAGATGCTGTAGTATGGGATGCATATAATCTCTTCAATCTAGGAATCAAAGGAAAATAATACATCCTTTTGTAAGGGACCAATTTCCTCTCACGAGAGCCAACTCGATGCTTATACCTCTTTTTGCCTTAAAATTTTAAAGAGGTAAGATGTTCATGGTTTTCCCAATACAACATACAACCCGATTCACAACAATCAAACTTTGCAATCGGTAAACCTAAGCTACGCACTAGCTTCTTAATCTGATAATAACTATCAACTAATAGGTTATCTTCTTGTAAAGATTCTTTAAACAATTGCATTATTTGGTTAAAACCCCTCTGTGACATATTATTTTCCATCTTAATATTTAACATTTGAGCGATTACATCAAGTTGAGATGGGGAAGAACCAGGATACAATTTTGCATCAGTAGAGTGCAGCAATTCATAAAATTTTTGGTACTCTAAATTAGGCTCCTCCTCCATCGAAGTTTCATGTTCCTCCTCAATTGAAGGTTCATATAGATGAGATGGTCCAGATTCAATATTGCTTTAACCATGGTTAAAGTTGGGACCAGCAGTATCTAAAATAATTTGTCAATATGGATTATCATATCCCAATTCAGGTTGAGCACCATTGATCAAATCATTACCGAAAGAAATCTCACCTATCAGATCTGCTTCCCCTTGATGTTTTCAAACAAAATAGTCCTTAATAAATCCATCATGAAGAAGGTGATATCTAACCATTTCAACATCCTTGTATTTAATGTTGTGACATTTTTTACATGGACATCTAATGTTGTTACCACTCATGTAATTTTGTTGAGAACATCCAAAGAGGATAAAGTTATTCACATCGGTAATGAATCTAGAGTTTATAGCCCCTAGGATATCCAACCTATCATACATCCATCCACGCTCTAGATTATTCATATTCCTATTAATGTCGACATAAATAACATAGTTAGAGTTTTATATTTTAGTAATGCATACATCCAGGATTACTACTAAAGTGAAGAAATAATGAAATATCTTAACAAACTGGAATATATCTTTCAATTTTTACAAGGAAATAAAATATATCAGTCATTTTTCTTCTAAATAAACAAGAAATCACAAACACAACATATCATTCATGGTCCTTCTTAATAAGTGTTAACGAAAAAGTTTAATTACATACAAAACTGAAAATTCTATCATTACAATCATAAGGCATGAGGCAAAGCTCCCGACAATAAGATTAAAACATCAAATTTCAGCAACGTACATACCTAAAATCTAAACATTAAACAAAACCTAAAAATAAGTTGCAACTTTATTGGCAAAAATAAACAAATAAAGTCTACAACTTTAACACAAAGTTACATCACAAAAGTTAATCGGATTTAAAGCAAATCCTCAATCGGTAAGTAAAAGAAAATAGAGACAGTTTCACAAATAATGAAGAACACAATCGACAATAGAGAAACATATGAAAAACTAATCGAAAATCATTTAAAAAGGAAATGTTATAGTACCAGATATATGCTAGCTCACTTCCTGGAACTTGCTGGTATCATTAGTGGATCTCTCTGAAAATCCAAAATATAACATCATAATCAGATTAAGAAAAAACAACAACATATACCAAATATGATCCCACAAATGGAATCTTTGGAAGGATAAAGGCTAAACAGTCAACACAACAAAACAGAAAATGATTATGACAATTACACAATTTCAAAGGAACATGAAAAATACTACATTTTATTATTTACAGAAAATCAGAACAACAGTAAGCAAAAGTGACTCAAACTACTCTATGTTTTCTAATTTTTCAAACATGCAACACACTTAGTACAACCATACATAAACCTGTACATAAAAGAGACAAAACTAAACCACACAAATAAAAAATTTGTTGAAGAAATCAGAGATTAATGAACCTGGAATAAAAGATACAAAAATAAACATAAATAGAAGTTAAGAGGAAAAATATTTTTCCCATTTCAATTAAATAAGCACTAACACAATGTTTTAACCAACAATCGAACAAAAAAAATTGAAAAAGCTCAAAAAAACCACAAATAGCACTTCAAATAAAAAATCAATAACCCTAACATAATCAGTGTATGCAAAACACTAAAAAATAAACCACCACCAGAAATTTTGTTGAATAAATTTCAGATTTATAGTCATGCAACATTGAAATATAAAAAACCCCATAAAAATAATTCTGAGGAAGAAAATGCGGTTCCCATTTTGAGTAAATAACTATTTATCAAATTTTTTAACACAATAATCAAACAACCCTAACTAAAATAGCTCCAAAACCCCTAACCATATCATTAACACGTCACTTCTAATATAGAAATAGAAATTAAAAGAGGAGAAACAACTAAAATTACAAGATATAAATTCTAAACTTTAATTTAGATTCAAAATTTGTTGATTGACTCTATTTTCAACTGATATTAAGCGATTAGGGAGAGAAAAGGGCAAGGGAACTATTTTTGGATAGAGACGCGAATGATGTTATGTTTTGGGAACAAACTGAAATAAAAGACATAGTCCTAATATTAGGTTGGTAGGGTGACGAATTTAGCAACTAATATATAATCCGTTGCTAATCATTAATTAAATATATACCTAATATATTATTAAAAATGGTAAAATACTTCTAGCGACAGTATTTTCGTTGCTATTGCTATCTCCACCATATAAAAAAAAACCTCCCATTTTTGTTACTAATTTTGTCATCAAAATAAAGGCGCCAATATTTACCACCAAAAATTAGCAACCAATTTTGTATTCCGTAGACATTCCATCACTAATTAGGCTATTAATTTTAATTTCATTTATTTAGCGACAAAATTTCTATTTCGTTGCAATTCCATTGTTAATTAGCAACAAAAAAATCTTTGTTGCTGTAAATCCATTGCTAAATGCAGTTTTTTTAGTGTAAGGCTCAGTATTTCTCCTTGGGGTGCACCTGTTCTATTCGTGCGGAAGAATATCCAATTTCGTCATATCAAAGATAAATCATATTGAGTAACCATCGATTGGAAATGACACAACTAACTCTAAATCAGCTAGAGGGAAAGAAATGATGCCACATAACAGGAATCATGCAGAAAGATAAATGACTAGCTGAGCTATCACATATTTACTCAAGGACTCTCTAAGTCTGCAAACCACACTTGCAAAGGAAAAAACTCTAGAAATACAGAGAAACACAACTTCAGTCAAAAAAAATTATTCCAACACTCTATTTTTTAAAAGAATAGCCATAGGCACATATCATCAAGGAGAAACAATCCATAAAGCCTCATTAGGCTAAATAAACTATGGTGTCATAGCTCGATCAATCCACATAAATAGGAAATCATAACTCGATCATTTCATGAATCACCTCATCGAGGAAGAAAATACCAATCTTGACATCAATGTCAAGGTCAAGGCCACTGCCGAGAAATAACCAAGCAACTTAAGATAAATAATTTCCAATTTGTTAACTTAAGAAGCAGCCAAAGAAATTATCACCTATCTCTAATGCTCTACTCAACTAAAGCGAGAACCGAATCATGGTGGGAATGGACCATCCAACTCAAGACTTATATAACAAGAGTGAACCATCACTAGGAGATGAACCTTTAAAAATATGAGAGATAAATCCAAGATATCTTGATGTCAATATCAAATCGCTATCAAGCTATAAAATAGCCACAAATAAAAACCAGACCCAAAACTATTCAATCTCACACGGCTATATAGAGAGGGATATCCATACAAAGCCTTGGAAACCCAGGAGGTAAGTCTAAGAATCTCAAACTCAAGGATAGGAAACTTAGCTAAATTGCCAACTCTAGAACCATAACAAAAGCTCATAGGGTTATCTTACGTTCAGTTCCACAATACCTTCCCAAATCAATCTAACATAGATAACGAAGAGGAAAGTAATTAACCTGCCCTCACTATGGAAAAGAAATTATCAAATCAGGCTATAGATGCTCAAGACATCGAATGAGAAAACAAAAAAATGGAATCCCAACTAAATGATGCTAGTCTAAATAGCTACCCAGCGAGGATCAATCACATCAAGTAATAACAACAATAACCTCAAATAATGATAACAATAGCACCAATAATATCAACATTAATATAATGAATTGGCGGTACCAAAATAAAAATCAATATCATGTACTACTCAAAGGCTGAAATAAGGACAATATGCTGAGCTAAATGAGACTCAAGCCCTAATTCTACACCTATAGGGAGAAAATATCAATACAGATCTACCCCATCCACTACTAAAAGAAATAAATCATGGTGGTAGTCATATAATCATTAATTTAATAACAATGCACACAATAATTAATATGAACTCATCAAGGCATATAATCATCAATGGGAACAAAATTCCCAATACATATAATAAAAAGGTGAATTCAGGAAATAAAATCACATGACTGATGGATTAAAGAGAGTGTAAATCCGAATAGGTGCAAACTCAAAACGACCGACTAAATTATTAACTGAGGCACAAAGTGCAGTATCTCTAACTGAAGGGGCCATAATAATCACGAGGCTGATCTGAATGAGCTAAAAGACTAGTAATTCCACATTGGGGATACACTTTAAACTAGTGACTGACATTTTTGTCATCATAGCAATCTCTTAAAATACAATATGGCGAGAACACAAATTTATCCCAAATGGATGGCCAAGATAACTTGAGAGCACTCTCTACTACCAATGTTCTATCTTTTCACAACTAAGACAAAATCTTGGAATACTCCAACATATTTCCCCTTCTAAACTAAAATAATTGCCATCACCTGATAACCTAATACTAAAACTCCATAAGGTATGACGAGATCTCTACCCACTATGATTACCATGAATAATCTGAGAACCACTCATAGTATAAAATACTACCCATGTAGAGTTGAGAACCTACAAGTGAAGCTAAACACTACTGGAAGGATCCATACTCTTGAATAAAATACCAATAGCATAAACTAATGACATAGCCTCTTTCCGCTACCTCTATAAGTCTAAATAAATGCTTTTTATAGGATTCTCACATAATCCACAACCAGAGAAAAGAAATAAATAGCTTGCATAATCTACTGTGACCACTTGAACAATAATACTTAAATAAATACAAAATAATGGGCTAAAATACCATAAGGTTCAAAACATCTAAAATACTGATAAAATATAACATCTACAAAACTAAATAATGTCTGAAAATATAGTCTAAAAAGCCTCTAACTGAATCTATTTGAAAGTGCACTTGATGGGATAATCCCCCAACTAACTCCATCTACTAAAATACTGCGAAGCTAAAGTACTAAAATAAAAGAATATCCTCGATAGATGAGTACTCATTGCTAAAAATGCTATTGTTGGATGAATCTTTCTAAGCTCAGTCAGGAACCTGACCATCTGAACCTATGATATAAAACATCATAGTGCAATAAATGGGTATGCGATTAGTATGTAGAAATATACTGGTATACTAAATAAGGTAAGGCTAAATGCATGGGTTCATATGTATGAATAATAACTAACTGACTGATACACAAGAGCTGGATTAACATTCATAAAGGATCTATAACTACTAAATATACTATGCCTATTATGACTAAGTATACTGTAGCTAAATCTGAAACTGATAAATAAATATACTAATAATCTAGGATCACCATAATCTAGATTACTGTTAATTAAGTGACTATATCTGACAGTCCTAATTTTGTAGAACTGAACTAAGTTCTATTTTGAAGACTGAGACAAAAATTGAAACTGTGAGAGGTATTCATATAATCGACATACCCCAAATAAGATAAGACAACTGAGATAGGGTCCAATATATAATGCCAATTAGAAGGGTATCAATACCATGCCATAGGTAGAGACAAGATGAAGAGTAACCCTCTACTAGTAGGTTCCCTAAATGAGAATGGTAGTACCTATTATTGGCAGGCAAAGCACCTCATCGAGCCTCAACTGGTAGGTTTAGGTCTCAACCTATGCTGGCTATGTAGTTCTAGAATGCAAATATTGCTTCTAAGGATCACACCCTCTGCTGACAGTTGATCTCCCATCCTTAGGTCTACTCGGTGCTGAAGCCTACTCCCAACTGAAAGACACTGAGCTATTATACTGGACTGAACTGGACTAAATTCACTGCGATTACTCAGTTTTCCTAAGTTTTATAATTAACAGAGTTCTACTAAGTTCTGTAACAGACTGAGAGTACTACTAATCGTGACATGGATGATACTATTTTGTAACTGACACTAGCACTAAATAAATAGCTAAGTTATCAGGTATTAAATACCCCCAGGACTCAATAGCATGAAAAGTAAAGAAAAACATAATCTTGAATGACATAACAATGTTTACTTAGTTATAGTTCATTCTTATAGATAATTTACCAAATAAATAAGAAGCATACTTGGTTCTTTAAATCATAAACGCTTAGGGTTAACATGGCTACAACAATCAACTTGTAAATTGATAGGTTCATCATGAATATCATGTAATTCAACACATACTAGAATCAATTCTTGGAACTTATAATCTAAATCATGGATCAAAACTCAAACAATATCATGAACATTGAATTCAATCTATTTCAGACATGGAAATCATAAATCATAAATCTTGTATTTTGAAAAAGTATTCTTGGGCTCCATGGAAGGTAAGGATCCATGGATAAACATCTAACATACCTTAATTTGATGAGTTCTTGGTGAAATTCTTGGGATTGACCTTAATTCTTGAGATCTGGGGTTTTCTTTCTTGAGAGAGAATTATATTTTAATTTTGGAGTAAAGTGAATAATGAAGGGTTTTACACATTTTAAGAGCTTAAATCCCATATCTAGATTGAATAAAATCATGGGAAATGACTATTTTAACCCTATGCGCAACTTTAATTTTTCGAGAAATTTTCCCGATCTAGACCCTTAGTACGACGCACTACTATAGCTCTAGGCCACTAGAAAATAATGATTGGGAAATTGCATGGTGGTGCGACATGGTGGTATCGCGTTGCCAGTTAGTTTGTGAACTGGAAGTGCACCTCGACACAGTGAAATCACATTGGTACACTTGAAATAGACAATTATGAATTGGTTCTATGTCACGATGTGCCAATATCGTGGAGCAATACTGGAAATTGACAATTTCTATTTTAACACACTCCGCGACACGCTACTTGCCTAAATGACGATGTTTAACGATTGAAACTTAAAATCGCCATAACTTTTTACCCAGTTGTCGGATTTAGGCAAATTTTATATCATTGGAAAGCTAATTAAATTTCCTATGCAATAACATCCTCAAATTCAAAAATTACTAAGTTTTCCAAAAAGTTTATTTAGGAGAACCCATGTACTGAGGGTTAATTTAGGCTATGGAAATACAGGGTATTATAATATCTCCCCCTTAGGAATATTCTACCTCAAATGTGGCTAGTTAAGCTGAGAGAGTACAAACAGACTAAATTTACATACTAATCTAGACATGCACAACTGAACCATGATGACGTGACTGGTCTAATAGACTGAAATTATATTTTGAGCATGCATGTCTGACACATAAGTACATGTCTGAATGGATTAATGAATACATGACCGCATATGCATGAAAGGGAACATGGGGACATGACTAATTCTGAATCATGATACATAAACTGAATTGATTCCTTAGATACGTGTCATAACATAGAGGGATGGTCATACGACTGAGATTAGGACTTGAGGGTTAACTATAAGGACTGACTACTTTAACTAGATTTGCAACATGAAAAGAAAATAGAAGGTTTAGATCATGATAGCTCAGGGTTTATAGTGCATCTCCATCTTCGGACACTATGTCGCTCGAGAATACTGACTTGGCTGATATACTAAGGAAAAGCATGAAACAATACATGGGGTAACTATGAACTAAATCGTGAATTAATCTCTGGGATCTAAAACTGAGGCATAAATATGTAAATGGGAGATCTATAACACACCAGTGACCACATCAAGAGAACTTTCCGTCTTTGATCTAGACTGAAGTGCATAAAACATTTTTAGGTGCTGCCCACTGGTGACACTACAAGCGGCATCTTGTTGATTTGGGTTACCTGACTGAGCTGAAGGATGACTATACTGTCCCTGAGAACCGAACTGAGGAAAATCTCTAACTCTATGGCCCGACTTGCCATACCTAAAACAAGTATCACTGCCAGCTCTACACACACCTTTATGATTCTTACCATACTCTCCGCAAAATGGATTAGTACAACCATTGTTTATGCTTCCTGGGTCATCTGTACACTAGCTAAGGACGGAGCTAAGACTGAAGACTTTGGACAAAACTGGGAATGGTTATCGCCTTCTGACTTAGGCTGACTGAAATTAAAGCTACCAATTCTAGCCCCCTTATTCTCTCTCTCTCTCCTTCTTCTTAAGATTTTGTTCCTCAATCTGTTGAGCATGGACCACAAGCCTTGATATGCCCATATCTTTAATCAATATTGTTGTTCTACATTTCTTAAATATGCTATCTGGCACCCCATATACGAAGTTGCTCATTTTAGACCTATTATCTGCCACTACTAGGGAGCATACCTCGCTAACTGAGTAAACTTGAGGGAATATTCTTTTACGCTCATACTACCTTGTCTAAGTTGATGAACTCTAACACTTAGGCTTGTCTCATCTTTAAGGGAAAGAATTTGTCTAAGAAGTTAGTAGCAAACTCTTCCTACTCTATGGTCTCTACATCTATACCCCTATCTATCTTTCACTTCTTAAACCACGTATGGGCTACATCTTGTTGCTGATAGGCGGCTAACTCAGCACTCTCACCAGAAGTCACTCCCATGATATTTGTGATTTTCTAAACCTGATCGAGGAACTCTTGTGGATCCTCTTGTCACTTAGATCCCATAAAGAAAGAAGGATTCATCCAAGTGAAGTCTAGAATCTTGTTCGCAACAGTAATTACCACTGGGTTAGCTGGAATAGCAGCTGGTCATTAATTCTGAGATAAAACTAAATATTGTCTAAAACTCTGGTCTGAAAAGTCTCTAACTGAATTTATCTGAAAGTGGAGTTGATGGGACAATCCCCCAACTAACTCCATATACTAAAATACTATTAAGCTGTAGTACTGAAATAAAAGCATATCCTTGATAGATATGGACTCACTGCTAAATCTGCTACTGCTGGTTGAATTTAGCTAAGCGCGGTCAGGAACCTGAGCATCCAAACCTATGATATGAAATAACATAGCACAAGAAATGGTTATGCAACCAGTACGTGGGAATGTACTGGTATGCGAAATGAGGTAAGGCTGAATGCATGGGTTCATATTCATGAACAATAACTAACTGAATGATATGCAAGAGCTGGATTAGCATACATGGAGGATCTGTAACTACTAAATATACTATGCCTACTGTGACTGAGTATACTAGAGCTGAATCTGATAATTGATAACTAAATATACTGATAATCTGGGATCACAGATAATTTGAATTACTATTAACTGAGTGATTGTATTTGATAGTCCTAATTCTATCGAACTGAACTAAGTTTTATTCTGAAGACTAAGATCGCAACTAAAATTGTGGGATGTAGTCATAAAACTGACATATCCTAAATAAGATAAGATAACTGAGCTGGGGTACAATCTGTAACCCTATTTTGAAGGGTTTCAGTAACATGCCACAGGTAAGGACAAGCTGAAGAGTAACCATTTACTGGTAGGTTCCCTAAACGAGAACGGCGGTATCTTCTACTGGCAAGTAGAGCAGCTTCTCGAACCTTAACTGACAGGTTTGATGTCTCAAGCTACGCTGGCTACTAGTTCTGGAATGTAAGGATTGCTTCTAAGGATCACACCCTCTGCTGGCAGGTAAGCCCCCATCCTTGGGTTCACTCGGTGTTGAGTCCTACTCCCAACGGAAAGACACTGAGCTATTATACTGGACTGAACTGGACTAAATTCACTGCGATTAATCAGTTTTCCTAAGTTTTATAATTAACAGAGTTCTACTAAGTTCTGTAACAGACTGAGAGTACTACTAATCGTGACATGGATGATACTATTTTGTAACTGACACTAGCACTAAATAAATAGCTAAGTTATCAGGTATTAAATACCCCCAGGACTCAATAGCGTGAAAAGTAAAGAAAAACATAATCTTGAATGACATAACAATGTTTACTTAGTTATAGTTCATTCTTATAGATAATTTATCAAACAAATAAGAAGCATACTTGGTTCTTTAAATCATAAACACTTAGGGTTAACATGGCTACAACAATCAACTTGTAAATTGATAGGTTCATCATGAATATCATGTAATTCAACACATACTAGAATCAATTCTTGGAACTTATAATCTAAATCATGGATCAAAATTCAAACAACATCATGAATATGAATTCAATCTAATTCAAACATAGAAATCATAAATCATAAATCTTGTATTTTGAAAAATGATTTTTGGCCTCTATGGAAGGTAAGGATCCATGGATGAACATCTAACACACCTTAATTTGATGAGTTCTTAGAGAAATTCTTGGGATTGATCTTGATTCTTGAGAGCTAGTGTTTGTTTTCTTGAAGTAGAATTATCTTTTGATTTTGGGAAAAAGTGAATAATTAAGGGTTTTACACATTTTGAGGGCTTAAATCCCATATCTGGGCGGAATAAAATCATGCGTAAAGACTGTTTTAACCTTGGGTGCAACTTTAATTTTTTGAGAAATTTTCCCGATATAGACCACTGGCGTGATGTGTTGCTATCGCACTAGGCCACTAAAAAATGATGACTAGGAAATTGCATGGTCGCGCGATGTCGTGGTATCATATTACCACTTTGTTTGTGAGCTGGATGTGTACCGCGATGAGGTTGAATTGCATTAGTACACTAGAAATTGACAATTTTGAACTAGGTCTATGGAACGATGTGCCAATATTACGGAGAAACACTAGAAATTGACTATTGCTATTTTAACCTACTCTACGATGTGCTACTGGCCTGAATGACAATGTTTAATGACTAAAACTTAAAATTGCCATAACTTCTTACCCGATTGTCGGATTTAGGTTAACTTTATATCGTTGGAAAACAAATTGAATTTCCTAGGAAATGGAAAGCTCAAATCTAAAAATTAATAAGTATTCCAAAAATTTTATTTAGGATAACCCATGTACTGAGAGTTAACCTAGGCTAGGAAAATATGGGGTCTTACCTAGACCCTACATTATAAAACAATGTAGCGTCCTAGGATAGTCAGCGTGATAAGCACTGGAATGTTACTTAGGGAAAGTGATAATATATTTTCATGTCCAAAATAAGTTAAAAACACATGCACACATTCATACATATATTTATAATTTGTTGGGATAGGGTACAGGTCATGAACATGAGACTTTTAAAACCATGAACCTGGAATGTGTAGCTCGATCCATCCTAAAGACACCCATGGGCTATATGGGTTCAGGTCCCATTGCTAAAAGGTCCTCAATGCACAGTAACCACACGAACCATAGAAAACTGAGGGAAAACTAATGCCACCATAGGAAATAGTTTTCCCAAATATATATTTATATATATAAAGTGTGCCTTAAGAACATGATCATACAGACCCCCAATGCCAGCAAACTTGGTTTCCAGTTTTTGTTCCTCCTGGGACTTACACCTTTACGGTGAACTACACGGCCCCTTTTAAGCCCAAATTAAAGTAATTTACAAATATTTCAAACCATTAACTCGGTAGTCATTCATTAATGCATTTACCACTTGGTATCGTCATACCAATACACTTGCAATCTAAGTTAAACATTCCAAACCAATCAACATATCCATATTGACTGCCAAGTCCCATTTAAATTAAAAACCAAGGCCACTAAGGTCATCCAAATCTACTTGCATATCCATTTATCCATTAATGCAGTACATTGAGTTCAAAAGAAAGTTAAACCATGCAATTTCCCATAATTAATATCAAATTAGCAATGTAGATTGAGGTTTATGCATTTCTAAGCAAAAATTTGTCCAAATTAGGGAAATCCATGTTCCCCATTCTAACCATTAAAATAATGTACTAATTACGTCCGAAAAACATCAATTTGAAGCATGAATAATCAATTGAAAACATAGGACAAGTAATTAAATTGTTAACAACCAAAACCCTTAAACCCAATTTAAAAACCCCCAATTCAAATGACATGAAAACCCATTCAATTCATTCCACAATGAAAAATTAAAGTTTGGGGAAGAGAAACATGCTTGAAAACTACAAGAGTTTGAAATCAATTTGAAGTAGGAATCCCGAATGATTAATTCTCTATGAAACCCTTAAGCTTTCTTCGATATGGTGTTAGAGAAATGAATAAGAGTGTTTTATCATTTTAACTAAAGGGAAAAAAGTCAATTTTATGTTTATAAGTCTTGGAAAGGGTGAAAAGACCAAAATCCTTCACCTTTAAGTGAAAAAACAACATTGAATAAAATTTATACCTTGGCGTGGAACGTTGTTATCATGGAGGTTATCCTCCGTAATGATATCGTGGAGGTTAACCTCTGTGACATGGTGATATCATGGAGGTACACTGCCTTGGAGTTCAAAAATAGCCCCAAATCCTTTCCAAAAATTCCAAAACATTCCCCAAGCACCGAATTAACATCCCTAAACATAATTTAAGTCAAAAATTAATATTACAAACACAAGAGTGTCAAAAATAAAATGATCAAAATTTTAAGGGTCTTACACTATCCCCTCTTAAGATCATTCATCCTCAAATGATGAATTGGTACACTTTAAGCTCGACAATAGAAAGAACACACTTGATCAAATGACCAATTTTAAAAGATACAAAAGGAAAATGAAACTCATAACGTGAGCACTTTCGTCCAACCCGAGGAACAAGAATGGATATTTGGCCTTCATATCTTCCACAGCTTCTGAAGTAGCCTATTCTGCCTTTTGATTTCTCCAAAGAATCATCACCGAAGCTACATCCTTGATCCTCAATCTACGAACTTGCCTATTCATTATTTTAATCAAACTTTCTTATAAGATAAGGATTCATCACACCAACATTATCAATAGGCACTATCAAGGAAGGATTACCCACACACTTTTCAGCATGGACACATAAAAGAAGGGATAAATAAAACCCAAACTCACATGTAAATCCAACTCTTAAGCAATAATCCCAACTCTCCTCAAATTTTGATATGGACAAACATAACGAGTACTGATTTTCCACTTCTTCCTAAACCTCACTATTCTTTTCATAGGAGACACCTTCAAGAATACCCAATCATTTACTTCAAACTCCAATTCTCTTCGCCTTACATCCGCATAGGACTTTTGGCGACTTTGGGCAGTCTTAGTTCTTTATCTAGTCACTTTCACCTCCTTTATAGCTTGGTGACCATGTCAGGAGAATACAACCTAGTCTCACCAATGTTAAATTATCCTATAGGAGACCTACACCTCCTACCATAAAGAGCCTCAAAATAAGTCATCTGAATGCTTTAATGGTAACCGTTATTACACGAAAACTCAATAAAAGGCAAATGATCCACCTAATTTCCATTAAAATCAATGACACACGCCCTTAGCATATTCTCCAAAGTCTAAATAGTCCACTCTAGTTTTCTACCTATTTGAGGGTTGAAAGCGGTGATAAGGTTCACCTGAGTACCCAAACCTTTCTGAAATGAATGCCAAAAAGTGAGATGAAAACTAAGTACCTTGATCTAAAATGATGGACACTGGCACACCATGCAACTTCACAATCTCCTAAATAAACAACTTTACATAATCCTCTCCTGAGTAGTTAGTCCTCATAGAAAAGAACTGAGCGGACTTGGTCATTCTATCCATAATGACCCAAATAGAATCATACTGATTGGGAGACCACAAAATACCCATAATGAAATCTATATTGATCATCTCCCACTTCCACATAGGTAATTGTCACGACCCGAGCCTAGGCCCTAGCCGTGATGAGCATCCCAAACCATGAAGGCCCGGAACACCCATTCTCTATCTGGTTATCATGCACAACATTCGTAATCATAATAAAAGATGGAATTGAAGCTGAGTAAGGAATACATGGTCAAGTTCTGCTACATTTCTGAATAATACTATCTGACATCAGTTTGCGAAATCTCTACTAAGAACACAAACATCTGTCTGAAAAGAAACTAGGACAAGGCCACCAGTAAACCAAAAACATAATAAATAAGATAATGTCTGACATAATTAGGCCTTCCGAATAATAGAAGGCTCACCACTGCGAGATCAAGTCTACAAATCCGAGAATGTCTACTTAGTAGCTGGACCCCTAGACTGTGCCTCAGGACTTGGAAGGAGGGGGGGTCAGCACAAAAGTACTGGCACATGAAGCAATCCAAAAATATTATAATGGAACATACATATATATATATATATATATATATATATATTAAGTGAAAGCAATTTTTCATCAAGACATCATCTATAAAACTATTTCCGAAAAATACATGGGCACTTTCTGAAAACATGTAACCTGCCTGTTCATTTCAAATCAAGATCTATGTTTTACTTCTGAGTTAGGTGGTATTCCCCTACAAGTCTGATATTCCATGGGTTGTATGGAATCCGCCATTGACTCGGCGGGGAAGCCCCCAACCCAAGTGTACTGCAAGGGTTAGAGTGTCTGAGTTTGATACGCCACAGGATATTTAAGTCAACGCATAATAGTATACCCGGGTCGGCAAACCATGGTTTTAGGCAATGGGTCACTTGAACTCAAGCCCTCTTTGGGGAACCACCTAACATCTCTGTATGCCCATTTTTAACCTTTTTTGTACATGCAACATTCTGAATGTCTAAAATCATGAAAGTCTAAAATGTCTGTTAGTCTGAGTCTGATATGGCGTTAGTCTGAATTGGTATCATCATACCGAGACATTGCAAGTCATGATTTTTCTGAGCCATAATGTATTAATCAAGAGCTTTCATTCAAAACATAGTTTAGACCACCAAAATATGTAACTGATGTAAAGGATTTCATATTCCAAAACTTAAGTTCAATTCATGCAGAAATTTCATCAAACACCTAGTGGTCAAATGTCTTTAGCAAGTTCATGTATTCAAAATTGAAACACATTCATTCATATATGTATATAAACTATCTAATCGCTTTGGAGATGGTCAAAAGACCAAAACAATGATGTTAAAACATCTTATACATAAATATATATACATAATTTAAAACCCTATTCTAAAACATTATTTTTTTATGCCCATGAGAATTTAGGAAAAAACCCGCGTACCTCTATTTCCAAGGATAATAGATGTTTCTTGAACCTTGCGGATTGGTGATTCCAAATATGTAATTATCTTCGAAAACCTACAGTCGAATCTTGAACTATTTGGGTTTTTATTTTGAAACCCTAAGGAGAATTCTTGAGCAATTTTGGAAAAGTATGTGTATTATGGTGTTTGAGGGATTAAATCCCGTTTTTGTGGTATATATAGGGGTGGAGGATGACCAAAATACCCCTAAGGAACAATTAAGGTAAAATCTGTCCCTCAGTTGACAGTTTGATAGGCTGGAGTAAATCGATTATAACTTTTTACTCATATATTTAAATTTGATGAAAACAACTTCATTTTAAAGAGGACTTAAATAGCTTTCATTTTATATATTATAGCTCACACAGTTCATTATATACAGGGAGTTATGATCGTTTGAAATTGACCCAGAAATACTGAAAACTGGGCAATAGGCTATGCGTTTTGCTACTGTTTTGAAATCCAAACGCAGCCTTATGCATTCCGAAAAATTTCAAAACTTATCCGAGATGTACTATGAGCTTGCCCGATCGTAACGCAACTTGAAAATCTAAAAACGAATATCGGAAAGGTTGAAAAGTTGTATCCCGAAGATTGCCAGCTAAAATGACACTAAGTCCTCATTACACTCACAAAAAATTTGAAGTTTTTAAGTCTAAGGGCACTCTATTAAAGGCTAATCCATGCACGACTTTTACGGGGTGTTACAGTAATTCTATCTCTTGAAACATTCCATCAGTCCTCAAGTGATCAACCTTAACTTGCCAACAAACTTACACTTAACCAAAAAATTTGCTACCACCCTATTTATATTGTTCCACCAATAAATCTTCTTCAAGTCATGGTACATCTTAGTAGATTCCGGATTAACTATGTACCAACTCATGAGACTCGGTCAGAATTCTTTCCCGTAGCCCATCAACATCAGGAACAAATAACCTACCTTGATATCTTAGCACACTATTTTCCCCAATATCACAAGCCATAACCTTTTGTAAACCTACATCATCCTTAATCTGTATAAGTATGAGGTCCAAAGCCAGTTTCTCCTTCACCTCATCTCTAAGAGATAATTTAATCACTTCCTGAACAATGAATCCTCCATCCTCAGAGTCCTAAAGACAAACTCCCAAGTTATCCAATAAGTGAATGTACTTTACTAATTCTCTTTATCTTCATTGACATAGGATAAGATCCCTATAGATAACCTACTCAGAGCATTAGCAATAATACTAGATTAGCTGGATAGTAGTGAAGAATCATGCCATAATTCTTAAATAATTTGAGCTACTGCATCTGCCTAAGATTCAACTCCTTTTGAGTAAACACAAACTGCAAGCTCTCATAATCTAAATAAATATCTGTATGCACCCCATATAGATAATGGCGCTAAATTCACAGCCGCCAACTCTAAATCATAAGCAATCTATTTCCTTTCATGAACCTTAAGCTTTTTAGAAACATAGGTCATATCCTTACTATGCTACATAGAAACATTACCCTATCCCACACGAGATGCATCATAAAACACTACAAAACTATTAGTAACCTCGGGCAGGATCAAAATAGGTGTAGAAATCAACTTATCTTTCAAGTTCTCATAATTACCCTCACAAGCATCAAACCACAAAAACATAACCTTTTTCTGAGTTAACCCCATCAGCCAAGCAATAATAAGAGTAAAACTCTTCACAAACCTTCGATAATACCCAGCCAAACCCAAAAAGCTCCTAATATCAATTGGGGTCGTGGGTCTAGGCCATTTATTAAATGCCTCAACATTCTGTAGATCCTCCTTGATCCCCTCACTAGAAACTACGTGCCCCAGAAAAGTGACAATATTTGACCAAAACTCATACTTAAAATATTTAGCATACAACTTTTGATCCTTAAGGGTCTACAATATAATTCATAGGTTATTTATATTATCCTTCTTAGTCTTGGAATACATCAAGATGTCATCAATGATCTATAACAAAAAAATCGAGAAACTTCCTACAAATCAAATTCACAAGAACTATGAAAGCAACCAGAGCATTACTCAACCCAAATGACATTACCAAAAACTCATAGTGACCCTACTGGGTTCATAAAGTGATACGGGAATAATCACAGATATGGACTTAGGAGAGTGAGTGTTGGACCCAAGAGTTGGCATATGCAATTGAAGTATAAAAGAGGCCCAAAATGCACCCAAATTAGCCCATAAATTACACTAGATGGGTGCCCACTCTTTGAAGGGCCTTTTTGTCATTTTAACTTATATTTTGTAATATCTATTAAAGGAACATTGTAGGGTTTTAGCCGTAGTTTATTGATGATTTTGTATGTCTTAAGACATTGGAAAACACAAGTCCTCTCTTCTCTTTGAAGGCAAAACTGAAACTAGGATACAACAATAAGGTGGATTCTCTTTTGTTTTTGTTTGTTTGGAAACATTGATGCTTGAGAGGTGGATTCTGATCTTGTGTCTTTGTAAGAAATACGTTTATTTTTGTGTGTAGTGTTAAGGTTCCAAGATTGTCCATTCTTGGGTTCTTAATATTATACCTTCATGTGGTCTATCTATCTATCCTTTTACCTTCTTGTAATCTTGTTTATTGTTTGTGTTGTAATCTTGTGTTGGTGATGTTATTGTTAAATCCGAATCTTTTGTCTTCTTTTTTATCATCTTGTGTTAATCTTTTTCTTGTTATTGTTGACATTTTTGAGTTAAAATACACATTGTATCTTGTATTCTTTTTGTTCATAGAGAATCCGAGAGTGGTCTCCATCTTGGTCCTCAGATCCTTAAGATTGTGGACTGATTTGGAGTGTGTTATATGCCTTCTGTTGTCATTCTTGTATCATTTGGTACCAAATCATGGCTTGATATTGTTCCTACAAGATCAATCTTGGGCTTGCCTGTTAGAAAATCAAAAAAAAATTGTTAAAAACCTAAAAATTTTAGAAAAATTGCAATCTGTCCATTGTTGTTGGCTTGGCCGAAATTGTGTTCTTGTGGTGTTCTTGGCCAAGATTTGTTCTTGAGTCTAGGTATAAGAGTTTTTTATTTGTATTGTGTGTTTGTAGTGTTAGTTTTGTTCCTCACTAACACTTTGAGTCGATCCAAACTTGAGCTTGAATTGTTAATATTGTTGTTGTGAACAAAGTGTGGCCGATTGGATGTTGTTGTTGCTCTAGCCTTGACTGATTTGAAGGCCTTGTGTTTTTGTGGTGTTGTGGATCTTGAAATATTGTTTTTGTTTTCTTTTTTTTCATCACAACATTCATCTTTTGTAAAACTGAAAACACAACACAAAGGGGACTTAGCCAATTTTGTTGCTATCCTTGTGGTCTTGGCTGTGAGATTATTGACCTTGTTGTGGTGGACTTGTTGTTCTTGGGAGATTGTTGTTGGTTATTCTTTTTGTGGTTGTTGTGTTCTTGAAGTTCTTCACCATATTCATCACCTTGTTAGTATTAAAGTGAACTTAGATCTTAAAAAGGTGAAAGACAAGGTGTAGTACTTGTTAAGTCTTGAAAGACCCCCAACCACCAAAAGACTTTATATTACATCTCCACCACTTTTTCATAAAACAAGGGTCCATATTTTAAGGAAAAGTACAAGTCTAGTCAACGACTTTTGAGTCTTTAAATTTGAATTCCAAAGACTAGTTTATATTTCCCTTCATTGGACAATTTTCACCAAAGTAAAAAATTATAGAATTGATCAAGACTTCCAAATTTGGAAAATAAAATTATTGAGAACCGAGGCCAATCATGGACTGCCACATCACCAATTACTGTTCACCAACAAATTTTAAGCTCAAATTTTGATCTTTTAGTTTCATTTTGTCTCTTTAGTTTTGTTTGTTGATTCCCATACTAACGTACAAGCTAGTGACCAATTACTAGATTGTGAGTTAGTTCGAAACTATATTTTTTTTATGTGTGTTTACGTTCCTTTGTGTGTTTCATTCTCTTTAGTCATTGTACATACTTGATTCACCTCTTAATAGCTCTCGGAGTACAAGCAAGCTTACGACAATTGTAGGATTGAGTGTGAGGGATCTGAGAGACAAGAAATAAAAGAGAGTGAGGATGTTTATGTACAACTAATGTCTTTTCTATTTTGTAGGTAACTCCTTCGCCATAATGGATACCATTTTGGCCCACTTTGATGCTATTGCCCGAGAAATAACTAAGGCGAATGCAAGTCTTGACAAATTGGGCTCGGATATGTCTACTATACTTGACAGGTTGGATCGAGTGGAGAGTTAAAGGAACTCTCATGTTTCTACTCCCAAAGCTTTACCTCAAATGATCAACCCACCTAGACCACTACTAAATGACATAGACATAAGCCAAGCCAACAAATGTCCTCAAACCCGAGACCTAAATGAGTCACTTTCCCCTCAACTCGATCAAGTCCAACAAGAGGGACTTAGAAGCCAATTTCCTCCCATCCAAGATCCATAACCGAAGCCCCTCCTTACCAAATCATTCCTCTCAATCAAAACTCCACTTCACCAAAATTGATATATCCATGTAGAGGAGCATGGTAGAAACGAACATGAAGGATATAAAGACTACTACAATACTTGTATGATGGTAGGAGACTTGTTTCGGATGAGATTGAACAGAAGGCTCAAGATGGAGAGGAAGCCGAGGTTCAAAATGAAGATAATGGCCGAGACTTGTTGTTATTGAGCCCTTGGATTCTTCATGATTTTGTGGACTGTTTTGACTTATTTTTGTGACTTGTTTGCAGATTGTTTTGAGTAGGTTTCCTTTGAAGTGACCAACTGAACAAGGTGAATCCGTAAATTTATGGACAAATTCCTCTCAAGAAGGAGAGGATGATATGGGAATAATCACGGATATGGACTTAGGAGAGTGAGTGTTGGACCCGAGCCTTGGCATGTGCAATTGAAGTGTAAAAGAGGCCCAAAATGCATCCAAATTAGCCCATAAATTACACAAGATGGGTGCCCACTCTTTGAAGGGCCTTTTGGTCATTTTAACTTATATTTTGTAATAGCTATAAAAGGAACATCGTAGAGTTTTAGACGTAGTTTATTGATGATGTTGTAAGTCTTAAGACGTTGAAAAACACAATTCCTCTCTTCTCTTTGGAGGCAAAACTGAAACTAGGATACAACAAAGGGTTGGATTCTCTTTTGTTGTTGTTTGCTTGGAAACATTGATGCTTGGGAGGTGGATTTTGATCTTGTGTCTTTGTAAGAGATAGGTTTATATTTGTGTGTAAGGGTCCAAGATTGTTCATTCTTGGGTTCTTAAGATTATACCTTCATGTGGTCTATCTATCTATCCTTTTACCTTCTTGTAATCTTGTTTATTGTTTGTGTTGTAATCTTGTGTTCTTATTGTTATTGTTAAATCCGAATCTTGTGTCTTCTTTTTTTATCATCTTGTGTTAATATTGTTCTTGTTCTTTTTGCTGTTTTGGTGTTAAAATACACATTGTATCTTATAGTCTTCTTCTTGATAGTGAATCCGAGAGTGGTCTCCATCTTGGTCCTCGGATCCTTCAGATTGTGGACTGATTTGGAGTGTGTTCTGTACATTCCGTTGTCATTCTTGTATCATAAAGTAGTCTTGGGAATATAAACCTCCCTAATTTTAAATTGATAACAACCCGAACCAAGATCAATCTTACAGAAGAATCTAACACTCTAAAGATGGTAAAAAAGGTCAACAATCCTAGGAAGGGGATACTTATTCTTCACTGTCACCTAATTCAGCTGACGATTGTCTATACACATCTGCAGGAATCCATCCTTCTTTTTCACAAAAATCATGAGAGCACCCCATGGAGAAATACTAGAACGAATGAAACTCTTATCAAGAAGATCTTTTTAGTGATTAATTAGCTCCCTTAATTAAGCCGGAGTCATTCTATAAGGAGGAATATAATTAGATAGGTTTCAGGTGGAAGATCAATCCCAAAATCTAATTCCCTAATGGATGGAATTCTAGGAAGATCATTGGGAAACATTCCAGGATATTAATTAACCACAGGGATAGATTGCAAATAGGAACTTTTGGAATCAAAATCCTTAACGCGACCTAGATGACATAGATACCATTTTGAAATCTATTTTTGAGCTCTAAGATAGGAAATAAACCTCCCTTTGGGTACTAAGGAACTCCCCTCTATTCTAACACCGGCTTATTAGGAAAGTGAAAACTTACCCTTCAGGTCCTACAATCTGGAGAAGCATAGCATAAATGAAGCCATTCTATACCAAAGATAACATTAAAATCAACCATATACAACACTATCAAATCCACCAATGCCTCTTTATGAAATATTGACACCACATAACCCCTGTAAACTCTTCTAGCAACTATAGAATCACCCACTAGAGTAGAGGAAAAAAAGGTCAGAAATACTTTTAGGACCAAAAACAAAATGCACAGCCACATAAGGGTTCACATAAGATATGTTAGAACCTGGATCAAGAAAACAATACACATTACGAGAGAAAAGTTATAACGCACCAGTAACAACATCAGGAGATGCCTCAAATTCCTGACAGGTAGCAAGAGCGTAGATACGATTCTGGTCAGTGCTGGTATCAGAAGTATTGTCTTTTAGCAAGGAGTTACATATGTGACAAGCACAAATTTATTATCCCCAATAGAAACTCTGGCTGATGGAAACTCTTATTGAATAATGACCCACCAAAATTATAACACTGATTCCTCCCCTCCTTATTATACGCATGGTGAAGCTGCCTACAAAATGACAAAGAGGATATGGTAGGGCTAAGTGAGCTTCACTAGAATTATACTAGGCTCCCTATGCCTTAGGACTACTGCTATCTTAAGAACGATAATTATCTAAATGCTTAGATAAGGAGCACTAGCAGATAAATAATAATTTCCATAGATCTTCTTTTTGGTTCACTGTTTACCATCTCTTCCACTATTTTTATGGCTACCACACTACTCTAAATACCTAAACTTCTTATTCTACCTCTCTCCAATCTCTACCTATTTCATCTTTTCATCCTCTACCTGCTGCATATATACCACACGTTTGGAGATATCCATATCATTGTTCAACATTAAGCCCTTACATTCTAATACCATTTCACAGGACATCCTAGAAGAAAACTTCATTATTTTGGATCTCTAGTTAGACACCAACTCGGGAGCATAGATAGGTACTAAATTTCAAGGCATACTCTTTCACACTCATTTTTCCCTACTTAAGATTCACAAACTCCTCAACCTTAACTTTTCTTATCTCCATTGGAAAGAAATGATCAAGAAAGGTACCCAAAAACTCATCCTATAACGTTGGCTCTGCATTATTACCCCTCAAATGCTCTGACTCATTATACAACCGATAAGCAATATCTTTCCACTAATATGCAACAAATTCAACACCTTTAAATTAGTATCACGAATCACTATAAAAATCTTCTCCATCTTATCCACAAACCCTTGAGGATCTTTCTTAATCGTAGAGCTTGTAAAGGCTAGGTAATTCAACCTCGTGAATTGTGCGACCCGAGTGACCTTATAAAAAGGAGCAAAAATACCAAAGCAATCTAAATGATGTGATTGAGATGTCACAAATTGAGAAAGAAAATGAATAGACCGATAAACTCCACAATAGAGATGTCCCCCTAAGGTGGTTGATCATAAGTGTTACCACCTTGAGAAGCCTGAGAATGATTAGTCGAAATAGGTGGAACTCCACATGGAGCAAAACAATTATAAAAAGGGACCCTAGACCTGGTCTGTACTACTTACATCGAACAATTCCCCTCCACATTATCATCGGGTAGGAAAGAGTTCCTAGTATATTTTCTACAAACATCAGATCTTCAGTGTGGCATGATCTGAAATGTGAGGAAGCTAGGAGTTAAAGAAGTATCATAACACTAGAATCAATAGACCAAAATCAAACATAAGAAAGGAAAGCATTCCTAAATTCCTTATACCCTCCTCCTTATAAGTATGGCATGCTACACACCAATTAAAAGGGCTCTACGCGACACAAATTTGTGGGCACCCAACGACTCCAAAATTTTCTCTTATACCATGCTTTTCATGACCAAAATAAAGGTCTGGCCATGATGGGTATCTCAAGTCCACCATGGATAGGACACTATCCCTATCGCCTAACCTTATGAGCATAAAATAATAATAATATTAATAATAAAAAAAAAATTGGAAGCCAATTTAACTAGTAATAAGAGAAGAATAGATAACACTATGGAAATGAAGAGTCAATCAATAACCAACAATCCCATATCTTGAAAGCTTCTAAACCAGAATAACAACTAAGTAAGGACATGTCCCCGACCATGACAAAGTGTCCAAAGGTACTGAGTAAATAATGAAAGAACAATGAAATGATAAGGTCTTCTAAAGGATAGATGCTCACCATTTAACAACAACTGAATAAACGTGCAAATCCACCTAACACTGCATAAAAGCAACAAAAGTGTTTTTAGACCATAAATGATGTAGCGTCCTAGGATAGTTATTAGAATAAGCACTACCATGTAACTCAAAGAAAGCGATAACATAATACCATTTAAAAAATCAGTTAAAAACACATGCATACATTTATACATACATATATAAGATGTCGTAATAAGTAAAGGTCATGAACATGAGAGTTTTTAAACCATTAATTATGTTGTGTTGCTCATTTCATCCTAAAAGAATAGTCATGACCCGATTCCTCAAGTCATGATGATGCCTACCATAACCTACCAGTAGGCAAGCCAACCCATAGTCCGAAATGGCTAATAATGGACTACTAAATAATATATGGAAAAGAATGCAAAATATATGGATTAAAGATCAATACATAGAAGAATCCCAAAACCCGGGGATATCTACACAAGAGCTTCTAATATTATAAAATTACAAAAATGATATATCATAAATTATACAATGATACGACTTATCTGCGAATAAAACTTAGAGACTAGTCTAATACATAAGAGAGTGATAAATAACACTCCGAATGTCAGGAGCTCACTCTAAGTCTTCAAACTTAGGCTATTTTGCATGATACATACATCAACGACAATTACCCGTACTATGATCTATAGGCTAAAAAAATTTAGTATGAGTTCCAAATGAATGGTACTCAGTAGGCAACTGCAAACTGAGCTCCAAAGATAAAGTAAATATACACAACATATAAATAGAATGGAAACTACACCCAAGAATCCATAAATGATATAATAAGTCAAAGAGAATTATAAGGGAATACTATCATATTTATATCCAAGTGTCTAACATAATAAGGCTTAGAAAGTATTAGCGTGAACTATCTTATTCTACTTACATTCAACTTATGTCAATGCTATACCATATATCCCATGTCAATATATGAATAAAGAGCGAAAGAAAGATATATAGGAATATACGAAGGGAAGTAAAGACTATATAAAATCAACAACGAAAGAAGAGATATAGGTAGTACCTTATCTTCATATAGCTAGATATATATAGATATATATACATATAAACATGAGGTTATCTCAGGCGTAACCTATACCATTATATTCTCATTTTAAGACCTCATTACAATACTATAAGGATTTAAATACTATCATACTCATGATTTCTAATCCACATGGCTTGACATGAAATAATCATGCATTATAATAATGAAATCATAAGATAAGAGAGGCCGAAGACATACCTCAAATTCCGATACCGAATCAATGACCAATCTGTCATAAGCTAGCCATAATAATGATCATAACAATGATAAAAATAATATCAATAACTGCTTGAATAATCGGCTACTCTAGACAATCAAATATCTAGTTGAGCGTATGCATTCCCCCACCACCCAGACTCGAAAGGTTTAATCAACATACAATAATACAAGGAATATTCTTTACCCATATCGATGAGACCGTCCCATACCGACTGCTAGACATAGGTGCATACTGGTGATAGGGGATGCGCATACAGGAATGAATGCAAAGTATACTGTCAACATCACAACTCATCATAACTATCCTCATCAGGACCATCATTATTGTAATCAACCTTTGGCCTTGCTAGGTATTAATATCATCTCAATAGTATCCTCCAAACTCTAACTAGGTATCAATATCATCACAATATCCTCCAGATATTTTGGCTATCAGTATCATCTTAATAGTATCCTCTGAACTTGAATTAGGTATCAATATCATCATAATATCTTCCAGCCTTGCCGGGTATCAATATGTAATCATAATATCCTTCGGCCTTGTCAGGTATCTATATATTATCATAACTACCAACACATAATTACAAGCATATTATAGGTGCACAGACGCAATCCGATATACTCATAACCGTAAAGATATCTATTTAGTCAATACATCCCAACTACATGTTATTAGCTAACCAATGCTTATGATTATTAACCTACTAGTTCACTATTCATCATGGGACCATAATTACCATTTATCCACTATTCATTATTATCAACTAATTATCATATATCCGATAATCGTCATTAGCCAAAAAATAACCAATTATCATCTAACCATCTTTTAATAACTAACACCATTCATTAACTAACTATCATTTACCCACTAATCCTCCTTACTCAACTAATCCTCATCATTATCTAGTCAACATTATTAACTTGGTATTATCTTCATGTAGGCATCTTTGTTAACTAGGCGTTATTATCACTAACTTTCTTTATCATCTAGCAATATTAATCCACATTATTCTTACTTAACAACTAATCGGCTTCATAACTTTGTTATTAATAACAACTAATAATTATCATAGATAAATCCATTTTCATAGACACGTATCACCTGTAATCATTAGCTACCATATTTCAACTAAGCAAGGTTCATTAACTAGTACATTAGATTTCTAGCCATCAAGTACTATAGCCACCTAAAAGACATCTAGCTACCACGTAACTTAACCCTTAATTAGGAAGAACAGTCATAAGATCATATTTAAAATAGAATCACATCTATTACCGATATAATAATTAGGTATATACCAAATCTATGCATGCCATCACCAGTATTCATTCAGTGGAATAGTAAGCGTCATACCGTATCTTTCTCCGTCCCATACTGGAGAGATGTGTATACAACCATATAAATATCCATATTCATAAAATATAGTCACATCATTTACAATGATTGGCACTTCTCGGCTATTTAATCAATGTCATAATGCGGCCCTTGGCCCATGAATATATCCAAAATAATCTCAATATCATAATCATGGATTTAGGCCTATATTCATATTTGGAACTCATATCAATAATCATATTTATAAGCCACAACATATCTCTAATCATCTCAAATATAGGAGGCATCTTGCATATAGGGTGCATAATATCAATAAGCGTGGAATTATGATATCTTATATAAAGAGGTCATGCATCATGACTATGAGAAATATCACTTCTTTAGGCCAATTTATATATATCCAAGAGGAATATCGTCTATATAGGTCCAACAATCATTGCTAAAGGAAATTGCAACTTTGTAGTCCAATCATCAAGTCTAAAAGGATATAACAACTTTGTAGGCCACATAATGTATCTAGGAGGAATATCATTACTGAATTCCAATACCACTTCCATAAGAAGTATCATAACTATAACTTAAAAGTCACAATCCAAGAACATCAATACAAGTCACCAAGTCAATAAGTAACCTGATAATAAGGTTTACTAGCCTCATTTATGTCTAACATCCGCAACCAAGTCCACAAGGTTTAACGTACGTTTAAGCCTAAGTGGGCCAAAATAATTCCACTTCTATTCCACAAATCCCATATTTAGGTAAACTATGACCCAAACTAGGCTAACGTATCTAGTCCAACTTCTAGTTGTCCAATAAGTCATATTCAAGCTTAAGATAGCAACTTCGACTAGAAACAAGGGTACTTAAGTCAACTCTACCCAACTTACGATTTTAAGACTGCCATACTAGCCCAATAAGGATAAATATACAAATCATGCTTCAAAAGCTAAAACCATATTCCAAAACATAGTATTATATCATATCCATGTTATAACTAATTTAAAATAGAGAGGGTAGGCAATAGGGTTCAAAAGGGGTATAAACATCCCATTTTATGGGTCCAAAACCCTCATCTAATCAAGCCTAACATCCATATTTAAACGCAATATATATCACACATCATCTATGAAGGAAAGAAGATAGAAGCCTACCTAAAGGACAAACTGAAAAATCTCACTTCATGCACCACATGCTCATCTTTACTTTACAATCCTTAAAATGCCATCACACTTTTAAAAACCACAATCTACTTAGCAATACGAGTCTAATAATATCTATATTGCACTATTATGCTTCGGGTCTAAAAAAGACACCAAAACCCCACGTGAGTCCCACATACAAAAAATTAGTTTCCGAGGCCAACCCAATGTGCACACATGAACAAAGAATTATAACCCTTAAGAAATAGGTAATAATTAAGCATACTTTGGGATAAAATCAAGACCTAAGCAAAATTGGGGTTTTGTGTCCAAACTAGGAAATTCAACCATGAATTCAAGGAATTCTTACCTTAAATTTGAAGATGATCACGATACAAGATGATAATTAGGATCCCAAGTCACCCCCATGACAAATTTTGAGATATTACACTCATTTTTGGGTTCCTACGTCTAAATAGGAAAGAGGAAATGCCCCAAACGCGTCTTAGGATCTTTATATAGCCCTTACAGTTTCTCAGGTGTTGTTGTCATGGTCACAAAGGCTGCAATCATGCTCCTGCAATCGGACACTCTTGGCCGCGATCGCGGTTGAACCAGATGACAACAAACTAAAAAATAAGTTTTTGACCCTTCGAACTCATCTAGAATCTAAATAACATGATCCAATAGTAAATTTTTCTTATAAACCACATTTAAAATCTATTGGATTCATCAAAACATTCATAGGATATCGCTTAGGGAAAAAGTGGGGCCCACACCTATATTTT
Organism: Capsicum baccatum var. pendulum; assembly: GCA_030864225.1. Taxonomy (NCBI): domain Eukaryota; kingdom Viridiplantae; phylum Streptophyta; class Magnoliopsida; order Solanales; family Solanaceae; genus Capsicum; species Capsicum baccatum. Next base: position 167,184,795 of record CM061557.1, on the reverse strand, counting down.
CATTATTTTTCATAAAATACGCTCAATAGCCCAAAATAAGTTTGGGAGCCTCGGGACCTAAACCAAGGGACTCCCTAGCCTAAATTAGATGTTTTGAATGCAATGGAAAAGTCAGATTTGCAATTTGAGGTTGTTTCAACCAAATGTGGGTCCCACACCCATTTCTTCTAATTTTCAACTTTTTGACCAATGGGTCAAATTGAGCTCGGGTGCACTAGGACCCAAAAGAAAGGTCTACCTAGACTAAAATCAATATTTTGGATCTAGTATAATAGTCAGAATATGCATTCGAGATTGTTTCACTAAAGTTTCTGCCCGATGGCTATTTGGAACCAACGAAGACTTCAAAATAGGGAATTGGCTCTAAAGATTAAACGAACTGCTCGGTAACCAAACTGTCAGACTTAGCAAGTCATAAATGACTCAGAGATGCTACGAAGAGGCTCAAATAGTGAAGATACGAATAAATATGGAAAATCACCTCAAGGGTCATTATAGGAATCCATGGGCTATATGGGTATAACTTCCCCTTCTAAAAAGGCCCCAGTGCATTATATCCTTATAAACCAAAGGAAAATCAATGGAAAAATAAAGCCACAATGGGCAATGGCTGTCCCAAATATATATATATATATATATATATATATATATATATATATATATATATATATACATATATATATATATATATCAAGTGTCTCTTAAGCACACAATCATATAAACCCCTAACACCGATAAACATGGTTTCCAATATTCATCCGTCCGGGACTTACACCTTCAAGTTAGCTACACAACCCCCTTTAAGCCTAAATTAGAACAATTTACACATAATTTCCAACCTTTAACCCAAGAGTCATTTATTTAAGCATATACCATTTGGTATCTCAAACCAACATGCTTGTAAGCTAAATTAAACATGCCAAACCAATTCACATATGCATATTGACTCCCAAGTCCTATTTAAATTCAAAAATAAAGCCACCAAGACAATCAAAATCCAGTTACATAGACATTTATCCATTAATACAATGTATTGAGTTCAATAGCCAATGAAACCATGTAATTTCCCATAATTAAAATCAAATTCATTATGTGGGCAAAGGTTAATACAATTCTAAGACAAAACTCATCCAACTTTGGAAAATCCATGTCACCCATTCAAACAATTTTATTAATGTATCGATTTAGTCCTAAAACATCAATTTACAGCTTGAATAATCAATTCAAAATATGGGATGGGTAACTCAATCAGTAACTACCAAAATCCCTTAACCTAATTTCAAAACACCCAATGTAAATCACATAAAAATCTATTAAATTTGTGTTACAATGAAAAATTAAAGTTTAGGAAAGAGAAACATGACTAAAACACACAAGAATTTGAAATCAATTAGAAGTTGGGAGCCTGCATGATGAATTCTCTATAAACTCTTAAGCTTTCTTGGTGATGGTGTAAGACAAAAGAATAAGAATGTTTGATCATTTTTGCCGAAGGGAAAAAATTCAATTTTATGTTTATAAGCAGTGAAAAGGGTTAAAAGAAGAAAACCCCTTCACCCTTAAGTGAAAAATACAATAAATGATGAAATTTACACCTTGGCGTAGCACGTTGTTATTGTGAAGATTATCTTTTGTGCCATGCTGATATCGTGGAGGCTTACCTTAATGACATGGTGAGATCGCATAGGTACACTGCCTTGACATTCTGAAATAGACCCGAACCCTTTCTTAAAATTCTAAAACTTTTCCCAAGAACCCTATTCACATCACTAAACACAATTCAAGTCAAAAATCAATATTACAAAAATGAGAGGGTCAACAATTAAATGATTAAAATTTTAAGGGTCTTACATAGACCAACTGATCAAATTGAAATTAGGATACTTGCTCCCTAATCATATCCATGATTTTAAAAAATTAGATATACTAAGTGATAACGCTCAATCTACAGCTCTCGTAAGAGTGTAAAGCGGTCGTTAGCAAATATAGAACCCAACCTGGGTTGGGTGTCGATCCCACAGGGAATAGCTTGGCCAAAAAGTAAGAAAAATTACTAAACTTTTGGTGCAAATCTCGTAAGAGGGGGGGCTTCTTGTCGTGCAAGTAATTTAAATAAAGTATCAAAATAAAAGCTGAAAATAAAAAGAAAGAATGTTACGTGAGTTGTAAACAATGAGAATTGAAGCGTTGGGGTTATGTCCACCTTCTGAGTTATACGTCTTTATTGGCTATGAGTGTGTAGACTTGTGACATGCATGTGCTTATAGAGAATTGTATTCGATGGTAAATCCAGGCGTCTTTCGACCTATTCGAGGATTATTTCACTTTAAATCTTTCGAGCTTAAAGAGTGTCTAACGGTACGAATTCTCCAAGAGGTTAGTCCAGTTACGGCACTAGCTTTTTAATAGGAAAGGGTGTCCTAATACCTTGACATTATCTCTTTTCCAGATAGATAACCTTTCTTTCAAACAAGTTAAATGTTATACTGGCGTTATTCTATGCGTGAAGAGAATAATGATATAAGCAGCATACGTGTCACGAACTCATAAACTCACAGCAATAGATAGTATCTCATACGGCTTCCATAACCCCAACAGAGAAGTTTAGTTACCCATGAATGCGAAGGAAATCACAATTTGCATTGTTGTTATTATACCACAAGATTGATGATTTTCGTGTAGTACAAGTGGTAGGCGTGTGGCGTGAATTTCTTAGCAAAGTAATGTTTCTCTTGTTGTGGAAATTAAGAATTGAATAGATGAATAGAAGATGAAAAATAGAATTAATGGGAAGATTAGAATTGTAATTGAGAAGTAGAATGTATCTCTCCACTAAGGGAGGATTGTAAGAAGATGTATAGAATGATAGGGTATTTATAATACCCATATCCTATTCCTACTAAGCTAATGAAATACTTAACCAAATCCTACTAAGCTAATGAAATACTTAACCCAATTGTACTAGGTTAATGTAACATTATCCAAATCCAAATAAACCAATGAAATACATAACCCAATTGTACTAGGTTAATGCATCATTGTCCAAATCCAACTAAGTTACTGCAAGTCCCCAAAGTCTTCAGAAATGTTGTTTTAGCCCGGGACAGATTTTCCATGCAACGTTTTTGGTCCTTAGGCGTGTAAACTCCCTTTCCTTCCTTCGTGAGCTTTCTTTTGCGTCAAGTAAGCCATAAAATTCTGAATTCCGCATCATTTATACCTGAAACTTTGCTAATCATGTTCGTTAGCTTACTTATAGGAAAAAGGGTGAAAAGTGCATGGAATATATAATTTGTTCTCAAAACTAGGCTAAAATATGGGCAAAATATATTGATATAGGCGTGTAAATTCGCCTATCATCAACACCCCACACTTGAAGCTTTGTTCATCCTCGAACAAAATATCATGTCCTTCTAAATATCAACTTAGGGTTTCACAGCAACAACACAAAATATTCATCAAGACAAGCACAACAATTATCAACAAAGAGTAGCTTTCCGATTATTAGTAGAAACAGTTTAGCCTCTAGCATAGACCCGTGATGGTGGTCAACTCACATGCAAAAGTTAAGGCACAAATAATCATGTAAAACTATCCAAAACTCATCAACCATGTGTGTCTCACAATATATTACCCATAGTCACTCACAAGTATAGCATATTTTTCAAACATGGGTATCAAAATATCCATGCTCTCGCTCTCACAAAGAATTCGTATGCAGCAACTGATGACCATAGTCTTGCCCTTAGTTTAATACTCCACTAAATGTCAGAATGCTAAGATTAAGATCAAGTAGGTCTTTTGATGGTTGTAATGTAGGCTAAGGGACGGGTAGGATCAGCTATTTTGGCCAGAAATAGTGACTAAGTTCCTAAGCACTTTAATACATCACATTGTATCATTGACATTTTTTTTTCTTTCAACCTTTCTTCTTTCTTTTATTCTACCACCCTTGTTCTCCTCTTTTGTTTTTCAATTTTAAGTATAACTCACTTTTCAGCTTTCTTTTCATTTTTCTTTTCACAACATACCTCTTATGATAACACTTTCTTTTTCATAACATATTCAAGCACCATTACAATTTAAAGCATCATACTCACCCAATTTCCTCTTATGTTGTCACATGACTTTTTCACTTTAAAGCACTTAGGAATTTGGATCAAATTATGGTCTTGAAAAAATGTGGATTAGGCTTACACACGAGGTTGTCAAAGAAATAGGCTAAAGGCTCAAAAAGGGTTTAACTAGGATGATGTCCAAGGGTAGGTAAAACGAAGGTAAACATATGTAGGTTGCCAAATAAATGCCTAAATCATCTCCTAAACTTACACTCCTTATTTTCGCTTTGCATACATACCAGTCAAGTTCTAGCATCAGCCACAAACGTAGAACATACTATTATCTCACACACACAAGACACATGGTCGACTTTATTGGAAGTAATATAGATTCTCGACCCAACAAGTGAATGAATTGAACCACACAATATCACATAATGAGTCACAACTAGAGCCTAAACGTCTCAACAGTAATAATTGTAGCACATACTCTTGTTATAATCTCATGCTGCCTATTAGAATAATTTCATGCGAAGCTACGTTAAAAAAATTTTAACTACTTAAAAAAACAAAAAAACGAAACACAAACAAAAACAAAGTAAACAAACATAGATGCAAATAGATAATTATAGCATGTAATACCGCCACCCCACACTTAAACGGGACACTTCCCTCAGTGGAAAGTAAATACGAAGAACCTGGTTAGTCGAACTCATTCTCTATGTCTGGGGTCATACCCCTTGCATCGGAATCATCATCAGAGTCGTCATCCTTAGAAGTTCCTCATAAGTATCCCACTTAATTCCAAGAGTGAGTCGAGGTGTTTGCATCGAGGAGGGTTCTTCTTGCTCTTTTTGGCCTCTTTTCTTGCCTTTTTGTGAAGTGGTAGCCTTATCTTTGCCTTGTCTTTTAGTGCCATTTTCCCTTAGATCTCGATAGAGTCATGTTAGCATCATCTCAATGGATACAATCTATAAACAAGCAGTAGAGGTACCACCCCACACTTAGGTTGTTGGCACCAACTAGTGAAGTAAAAGTGGTCGATTACTCAGACTTCGTCGACATACGTTTTAGGTGCTCTATTCCAACAATAAAATCAGTGAGTCATAATTCTTGTACTCTTGGAAATACTTGCATGTAAGATTATATCAAGACTACTACATAGGTATTACATCAAGGTATAGTATCTATCAATACTCACAACCGCCTATGTCGGTAGGCAACTATAAGTCTTATTCCGATGAACAATTCATTCCAACATGTATGTATTCAAGTGACAAGATAATGCAATGTTAATAACTATAGCAATTCCGCAAGAGTATGACAATACATCAAAATCAAATTCAAGTTGGAAACAAGTTAAGAGCATCCTAACGTATATGTTCACTCACTTGGTTGTGTATCAGCAATTCAAACACATGAATATCACCAATGCTTCTTCAAGATATAGCAATTCATGATAGACATAGCAACGTAGTACTTACAAGAAATAGATGAAGATTAAAAGAGTACTTACATGATTGAAGCCTTTAGAGATGTTCTTGTGAATTGGTAGAGCAAAAATAAAAATTTTGAGATGATTTGGATGGATGTGCGGCGCCTTTGGGTCAATTTCTCATGTGGTTATGTTTCAAGACTATGTCGCCTTTATATAGGAAGAGAATGGGTCGGGTTTTGATCCATTTACAAATGGTTTTGGAGACAAAGATGCCCTATATGCGGCGCATAATGCTTGGCATAGTCATGGTATAGGCGGCACATAGTGTATGGCATTTAGGGGCATATGCGGCGCATAGTCTATGGCATTTAGGGACATATGCGCCGCATAGTGTACAGCATATGAGATACTGAGACTTAATGCTATACCATAGGCGGCGCATAGTGTATAGCACACTTGCGAATGGGCGGCGCATAGTGTATAGGACACTAAATTCCAAGGCCTTAGGCTATAGTATAGGTTGTGCATTGTTCGTGGCCTAGTTTTACCTAGGCCTATCCTTCCTCGATGCCTATTTTGGCATGAGCAATGCTCAATCCATAACCTTATGCATCCTTATACCTAACTTACCACCTTTTCCATACAATACGTCCAAATCGTCATGTGAAACCAATCTCCTCGTTAAATACTTCTCGCACCTATATTTGCTCAAAACCAATGAAAACAATTAGTATGATGAGTTGCCTCCCACCAAGCGCCTTTGTTTTGGTCGTGGCACGACTCTTATTTTTGGATTTTCATTTATCAAAAACAAAACAAGTACTAGAACGAAAGAAAGACAAAACGATAAACAATAAATGAAAAATGATAAACGATGGGTTGCCTCCCATCTAGCGCCTTATTTATTGTCATGGCATGACATAGTTACCTCGATTACTCTGACTTCATCGAGGTAAATGGTGGATCATTTTCTGAAAGGATTTAGACGACAATGAGGCTTACCTGTGGGCATGCAATCTTTTTCGAGATGGCTCATACGTTTCTCCAGAGAGTCACCAATTATATCATCAATAGTCCAACCCATAGCTCTCTTGTATCTCTTCAGAGCAGAGATAAGAGCCTCTACGTGTTGTTCACTTAAATCATCTGCACTCTCTGGAAGTATATTTCTACTTTCCAAGAACACATACCTTAGATAATCGGGGAGCTCTTGCGATTCTAGCATTGGTGGCTCGTCAATGGGAGTCATCGCTGTTGGTTGATTCTTGAGATCACGATCCGGTTGCTTAGGAGTATAAGACTCTATTTCTGTTAGATCACCCATAAGTTCTTCATAATATTCATTATCCTCATGCTCAACATTCAGTGGCGCAGCAGACAATGGCTCAACAGTAGGTTGTTTCTCTATAGATAATGCTTTCATATCCTCTTGATGAACATCAGCTACAGATAACTCATTCATATCGCTGGGCTACTTCATGGCTTTGCATATATCAAACGGTACTACTTCCTCATTAATTCGAAACAAAAGCTCATTATCTTTCATGTCAATAAGCACACTTCCGGTTGCAAGGAAAGGATGTCCCAGGATTATGGGAACTTCAGAATCCTCCTTACAATCCAGAATAACAAAGTCTGCAGGAAAGATGAATGAAGAAACTTTCACCAACACATCATTCAAGATACCCACAGGTCTTTTTACCGACCTATCAGCCATCACGAGCCTCATATTAGTTGGTGTCGGATCGCCTAGCCCCAACTTCTTGTAGATGGATAGTGGTATCAAATTTATGCTAGCACCTAGATCGCACAATGCTTTGGGAAAATTCAAAGATCCTATGGTGCAAGGAATAGTGAAAGCTCCGGGGTCGGCCTTCTTCTGAACTATCAATCGGGTAGCAATTGCACTACAATGATGCACATCTTCTTTCTACTCATAACTTGCTGCCCGCTTCTTAGTCAAAAGATCCTTCATAAATTTCACATATCCAGGCATTTGTTCAAGTGCCTCCACGAATGGAACATTAATGGTCATCTGCTTTAACATAGTCATGAATTTGCTAAACTTTGTGTCATCTGCCACCTACCTCAATCTTTGAGGAAAAGGTGGTGGTGGGTATGGAAGTGTTCTCTCCATGGTTTTCTTCTCCTCTTGATTCTATTTTTCCACTTTTTCAGGTTGCACAGTGCTGGATGTGGCGTCCTTGACGTCAGGAGTATGTGCTGCGGTATCTTCTCCTTTTGTGTTTCATCCATGTCCGCAACTTCGTCAACCACTTGCTTGCCTTTTGCTGAAGTTTCCAGAACCTTACCACTTCTGGTATTGATGGCCATGCATGACCCATCATTCCTTGGGTTTGGCACAGTATCGCTAGGTAAAGTGCCGGCCTTTCTTTAATTGAGTGCTGCCGAAAGTTGGCTCAATTGCTGCTCTATTTGCTTGATAGAAGTGGAATGTGAATCAACTAATTGTTTCATGGAGGACAAATCATTGATTACCTCTGTTACTCCCGTGCTAGTTGCTTCCACTCCTTTCAATAATTTAACCATCATGTCTTCCATACTTCCAGAATTAGATGTGGTGGTGTCACGTCTACCAGGGGGAACGTACAAACCACTCTTTTCATTCTTATTCTTCCAACTACCTTGGTCCTTGTTTCCAGATTTATCATAATAGTTCCGACCTTGGTTTCCTTGGGCATTCCTGCGGAAACCCCCCTGATTGTTCAAGTAGTTGGCCTCATCTTCCGAATCAGATTCGTCTCTTCCTTTTGATGCAATAGCTTTCACTTTTTCAGTCTTCCCTGATAATAAATGCTTTGTAAGAAGATCCATTTGTGTTTTCAAATGCGCCATATCTTGATCACGTTCTTCTTCTCTTCTTCTTTGGTCTACAGTCATGCCAATAGATAAAGTGGGGATTGCTACCTCAGAATCCCTGGTATGCCAAGATCTACTTTGTTTCGTCATACGATCTAGCATATTGCTTTCTTGACCAAAGGTGAGGTCCATAAAAGATCTTCCAGCCGCATTATCAACCACTGGCTTATACACCGAATTCAAATCTCTGTATAATATCTCCATCAAGTGGTCATTGGTCATATGGTGATTTGGGCACCGCATAAGCTTCGTATTGAACCTCTCCCATGTTTCGTGGAGGGCTTCAGTTTGAAGCTGTCAAAAATTGGTGATCTCTTCTCTCAACTGTGCTCTTTTGGATGGCATAAAGAATCTTTCTAGGAAAGCGTCTTTCAATTGCCTCCAATTAGTAATAGAATCAGGAGTCAGCCCATTCAACCATAGAGTTGCCTCCCCAGACAGAGACAATGGAAATAAGCGTAGTTGAATTGCATTCTGTCCAACGCCAGGATTGTCGAATGACTTGCATGTAGAAATAAAGTTGATCAAATGCATATTCGGATCATCGCCTGCTAGTCCACCAAATAATCCCTTGAGTTGCAATAACTGAATCATGGTGCTTGTGATGTTGAACTTGGCTCCGGTCGCTAATGGTGGTGGAATTATGGCCCCAGTGGCTCCGGCACCATCAAGATCATCATCATCATCGTCGAAAGCTGGCTGCATAGGTTGGCGATCATACCTAAACCGAGCTTGTCGACCTCTTCGGTTGGCAGGTGTTATAATTTCAGCATCACGCCTAGGGTTTAGTAACTCGTCATCACCTAAATCCTCATCGTCAGGATTTGTTGCTCGCCCAGGGTTATCAATGTTTTGTTGGTGTACTTGGGCAGCGGCAAGGGCAGCCAATCTTGCTTGTTCCTGTTGAGCAGCCATCCTTTCGATTTATGCTTGTGCTTCCATTCTTCCAATGTGTTGTGGTTCAGGATTGATAGGTAATAACGGTTGACCAGAACTTCTAGTATGGGGCATGCACTGAATAAAAACCTGCAGTAAACAAAAACAAAAACTGAAAGTAAAAGTACGAGAATCTTTGACCAAAGGGTCTAGTAATTATTCCTAACTTGATTGACACTCGTATTCCCCGGCAACGGCACCAATTTTTGATAATGCTCAATCTATAGCTCTCATAGGAGTGTAAAGCAGTCATTAGCAAATATAGAACCCAACCTGGGTTGGGTGTCGATCCCACAGGGAATAGCTTGGCCAACAAGTAAGAAAAATTACTAAACTTTTGGTGCAAGTCTCGTAAGAGGGGGGGCTTCTTGTCGTGCAAGTAATTTAAATAAAGTATCAAAATAAAAGCTGAAACTAAAAAGAAAGAATGTTACGTGAGTTGTAAACAATGAGAATTGAAGCGTTGGGGTTATGTCCACCTTCTGAGTTATACGTCTTTATTGGCTATGAGTGTGTAGACTTGTGACATGCATGTGCTTATAGAGAATTGTATTCGATGGTAAATCTAGGCGTCTTTCGACCTATTCGAGGATTATTTCACTTTAACTCTTTCGAGCTTAAAGAGTGTCTAACAGTATGAATTCTCCAAGAGGTTAGTCCAGTTACGGCACTAGCTTTTTAATAGGAAAGGGTATCCTACTACCTTGACATTATCTTTTTTCCAGACAGATAACCTTTCTTTCGAACAAGTTAAATGTTATACTGGCGTTATTCTATGCGTCTGCAGCCACAAGAATTTTCATTAAGATGAATAGAATAATGATATATGCAGCATACGTGTCACAAACTCATAAACTCACAGCAATAGATAGTATCTCATACGGCTTCCATAACCCCAACAGAGAAGTTTAGTTACCCATGAATGCGAAGGAAATCACAATTTGCATTGTTGTTATTATACCACAAGATTGATGATTTTCATGTAGCACAAGTGGTAGGCGTGAGGCGTGAATTCCTTAGCAAAGTAACGTTTCCCTTGTTGTGGAAATTAAGAATTGAATAGATGAATAGAAGAAGAAAAATCGAATTAATGGGAAGATTAGAGTTGTAATTGAGAAGTAAAATGTATCTCTCCACTAAGGGAGGATTGTAAGAAGATGTATAGCATGATAGGGTATTTATAATACCCATATCCTATTCCTACTAAGCTAATGAAATACTTAACCAAATCCTACTAAGCTAATGAAATACTTAACCCAATTGTACTAGGTTAATGTAACATTATCCAAATCCAAATAAACTAATGAAATACATAACCCAATTATACTAGGTTAATGCATCATTGTCCAAATCCAACTAAGTTATTGCAAGTCCCCAAAGTCTTCAGAAATGTTGTTTTAGCCCGGGACAGATTTTCCATTCAGCGTTTTTGGTCCTTAGGCGTGTAAACTCCCTTTCCTTTCTTCGTGAGCTTTCTTTTGCATCAAGTAAGCCATAAAATGCTGAATTCCACATCATTTATACCTGAAACTTTTCTAATCATGTTCGTTAGCTCACTTATAGGAAAAAGGACTAAAAGTGCATGAAATATATAATTTGTTCTCAAAACTAGGCTAAAATATGGGCAAAATATATTGATATAGGCGTGTAAATTCGCATATCATCACTAAGGTAGTTTAAATTATCTTGATTATGCCTATTCTTAATTTTTTTTTCACTTATTACATCCTGTGGACTGACTTTGTGAATATATCAACCACTCACTAAAACTTCATGAGGATTGCTACTTTTTCCACATTATCTCTAAGGAAGTGGTGTCTCATATTACTCGAATTTGTCCTCTGGTGCTGCACAGGTTTAGAGCACTTGTGTTATCGCACATCAAGGTAATTATAATAGTAATATTTCCCAAATCTTTCAGCTGGTACTTGGTTCAAAGTAATTAAGCACAATATCAAGCAGTTACTATATATTCAACTTCAGTAGCAGAGAGAGAAATTGAATTTTGATTTTTAGAACCCCATGAGATTAGAAATGAACCAATAAACTGAGACATTCCAGAGGTACTTTTCCTATATAGTAGGTAATATTCAGCATCATCATACCATATCAATTCAAAATTTTCTCCTAAAAGATAGGGCATGTTCAGGTCCCTATTACTTTTAGATATCATAGAATTATTTTAGCATCCTTCAAATAAGACTCTTCTGGACAATCCTGAAACCTAGCACACATGCACAATAAACACTATATCTAGTCTGCTAGCAGTCAGGTAGAATAGGGATCTAAATATCCCTTAATATATAGTCTCATTTACTGAGGGACTAAGTTCATCAACATTTATTTTTGAGCTTGTTCCTATAGATGTATTGATAGGCCTTGCATCATTGATGTTGAATTTCTTCAAGAATTCCTTAATGTATTTTTCTTGATAAATCATGGTTCCATATGGTGTTTGTATGACCTGCAACCTAAAGAAGAAGCTCAGTTCACCCATTATACTAATTTCAAACTCATTTCCTATAAGTTTGCAAATTCATAATATAAAGAACCTGATATTGAACAAAAAATAATGTCATCAACATAAATCTTCATTATCAGTAGGCACTTTCCTCTAGACTGTAGAAATAGAGTAATGTAAATTTTTTCTCACTAAAAAATCATTTTCAAGAAGAAATTTTGAAAATCTTTCATACCAAGCTCTAGGAACCTGGTTCAATCCATAAAGGGTTTTATCCAATATCCAAACATGATTTTGTTGACCAATATCTTCAAACCTAGGAGGATGTTTGCTTAGACCTCTTCCTTCAGATAACCACTTAAAAGTACACTCTTCACATCCATTTAAAACGTGTTGAACTTTATCTATGTAGCAAAAACAATGAAGATTCTAATTGCTTTCAATCTTCCAGTAGGAGAAAAAGTTTTATCATAGTCAATTCCTTTTTCCTCATTGTATACTTGTACCACAAGTCTTAACTTATTCCTGGTAATAGTACCATGATTATTATGCTTGTTTTTGTACACCCATTTTTCCCCAAAATAGTTCTATAAATAGGTTAGGGAACAGGTGCAAGATTTGCTCTATTCAAATTGATTAAGATATTCTTGCATGACATTTACCTAGTTAGAATCTTAAAGAGCATCCTTTACATCTTTATGCTGAATTTGGGTAAGAGTGTTAAAAATTCCATATAGTTTCTTCCTTGTGCATTTGTCCGCATACCAAATTCCAAGAGAGAAGAAAACTTCTAAAGAGGATGAGATGACTTATGCTTTTAATTAGACCTTCTTAAAGTTGATTGAGGTGCCTTTGTTCTGCGTACCTTAGAGATTTAGTTCTAAGTCCTTTGTTTAGAACCCTCAAAATTAAAATCTTGCATCTGAGGACATAGTTCTTCTTCTCATCCTTTTTCACCAATCAAATCTTCTTGAGCATTCTGACCTTGAGACCTTCTTTTGCTGGATTATCTCTTTGAATGGGAATAATGTCTTCCATGTATGTGTCATCACTACTTGTAGGGTCCTTCTATTTCCTAATTCATCAAACATGACATAAATACTCTCATCTACACACAGAGTTCATTTGTTGAAGACCTTGTAGGACTTTCTATTTGAGAAGTAACCTATAAATACTACTTCATAATTTTAGGTCAAATTTAGACAGTATCACGGAGCAACACTGTATTTTGACAATTGCCATTTGAGCTATCTCTGTGATGTGCTGAAGGCTCAGGTCAAACACTATCTCACTAAAAAGGCTCTAACTCTTCGCTCGGGCGTCGGATTTAGGCAAATTATATATCGATGGAAAGCTTATTCAATTCCCAAGTGATAGGAACTAAAATTTATGGAAATACCACGTGTATAATAATGAATTCTTATTTCAAAGTAAGTTCTAACATCCTTGATAGGATTTTCAAGCTAAAAAAAGCATGGGTATTACAATATCTCCCCCTTGAGAACATTTGTCCTCAAATGAGACTGATTGAGAGTGGAAACAAATAGCTGAACATGAATAGCTATTTGATAGGATTTTCAAGCTAAAAAAAAGCACGGGTATTACAATATCACCCCCTTGAGAACATTCATCCTCAAATGAGACTGATTGAGAGTGGAAACAAATAGCTGAACATGAATAGCTAGAACATGATCTCATGATGGACATAACTGACAAGCTGAACATAACATACTGAACATGCATATCTGATGCATGTGTAACTGATTCATAAATGCATAACTGAAAGTTCAGAAAAACTAAGTTTTCTCACAATGAGAATATATGTCTGATGCATCACTATATAACTGATCTGATACATGAATGCATGACTGAAAATACGGTGGTACTTGATGTCAAGCTTATCATGGGAACATGAGCATGAGACTAAATACTAAGTTAGTGATGTACACTAATCATGAAACTAAGTAAGCTTAAGGAGAACTGTTACGTTGAGCTTGATCTGAGTTGGTGGAGAAAAGGTGAGGATATTTGGTACGCATATCTGCTTCTGCGTCCCAAGTAGTTCCTCTAAGGACTGATTTCGCCAAATAACTTTAACTAGAGGGACTTCTTTGTTCGTCAATCTATGTGTCTGATAGTCTAAGATTTCAACTGGAATCTCTTCATAAGAGAGGTTGTTTTGAACATCGATGCTCTGAATAGGGACTACGACTGATGGGTCTCCTATACACTTCCTAAGCAAAGAGACATAAAAGACTGGATGAACTGAGGCTAGATCTGAAGGCAATTTGAGCTCATAATCTACCTTGCCAAATTGACTGAGAATCTTAAAGGGACCGATATATCGAGGACTGAGCTTTCCCTTCTTACTGAATCTCTTCACTCCCTTCATAGGAGAGTTCTTGAGGTAGACATAGTCACCAATCTCTAACTTGAGATCCTTTCTACGAACATCTATATAAGACTTTTGTCATCTCTGATCATCCCAGAGTCTTTCTCTAATTAATTGAACTTTCTCTAAGGCATCAAATAGTAAGTTAGCATCTATGACTGAGGCCTAACTAACTTCAAACCAACCGATTGGAGATCTATATCTCCTACAATATAGATCTTCGAATGGAGCCATCTGAATACTGGAATGATAGCTATTATTGTATGCAAGTTCAATCAAAGGAAAATGGTCATCCCAACTACCCTTGAAATCAATTACACACGCCCTTAGCATATCTTCCAAAATCTGAATGGTCCTTTCTGCTTGACCATCTTTCTGAGGATGAAAAGTTGTACTAAGATGGACTTGGGTACCAAGACCCTTTTAGAATGCTTTCCAAAAATTAGAGGTAAACTGGGTACCTCTGTCTGAGATAATAGACAACAGAACACCGTGCAATCTAACCAGCTCCTTAATATAGAGCTTGGCATAATCCTCAGCTGACTAAGAGGTATGAACTGGAAGGAAAACAGCTAATTTGGTCATTCTGTCTACAATGACCCAAACTGAATCATGCTGATGACAAGTTTGAGGCAAACCCATCACGAAGTCCATGTCACAACATCCCACTTTCATGTAGGACTACTGAACTCCTGCATAGGACCACTAGGCTTTTCATGCTCTATCTTAACTTGCTGACACGTAGAGCACTTAGCCATAAAATCTGCAATATCTCTTTTAATCCCAATCCACCAATAGATTTCCCACAAAATGTGGTACATCTTAAAGGCCCCTGGATGAATAGAAGAATGTGCGTCATGTGCTTCTGGAAGAATTCACTGCCTTATGTCCTCTATGTATAGAACACAGAGACGACCTTGACAATGAAGAACACCATCTCACCCTTGGGAGAAAACCTCTATTTTCTGATTCTGAATTGACTCTTTTAGCTTGACAAGGCTAGGATCCTTATTTTGCTTTTCTTTTACCTCAGAAACTAGAGATGATTCTCAACTACTCTGAACACTTACACCTCCCTTGAAGAATCGACTAAGAGAACGCCTATTCTAGCAAGATGGTGTACTTCTTGAGCTAACTTCTTCTTACTATCCTCAACATGAGAAATACTACACAGGGACAGTCTACTAAGAGCATTGGCCACTACATTGGCCTTGCTCGGATGATAGAGGACAATCATGTAATAATCTTTCAAGAGCTCTAACCACCTTCTTTGATGAAGATTGAGATCTTTTTGAGAAAAGACATACTGAAGGCTCTTATGATCTATGAAGACATCCATATGAAATTCGTTGAGATACTGCCTCCAAATCTTTAAGGCAAATAGTACCACTGCTAATTCAAGATCATGACTAGGATAATTCCTCTCATGGGGTTTTAAGTTGTCTGGAGGCATAGGCTAGGACCTTACCATCCTTCATGATGACATAACCTAAACCCACTCTAGATGCATCACAATATACTACGAAAACATCTAAACCGTCTAGAAGAGCTAAGACTGGAGCTGAGGTGAGTCGAGTCTTCAATTCTTAAAAACTCTTCTCTAATAAATCTAACCACTGAAACTTGACTTTCTTCAGAGTCAATCTGGACATAGGGGGTATAATAGAAGAAAATCCCTCCACAAACCGTCTATAATAGCCAGCCAAACCCAAGAAACTCCTGATATCTGATGGAGAAATAGGGCGAGGCCAATTTCTTACTGCTTTGGTCTTTTGAGGATCTACCTAATGCCATCATCGGAAATGATATGACCAAGGAATGCTACTGACCTTAGCCAAAATTTGCACTTATTATATTTGGTAAATAACTGATGATTTTTTAGAGTCTGGAGTGCTATTCTGAGATGGTCTGCATGATATCGCTTAGTGTGAGAATAGACCAAAATATCATCTATGAAGACTATGATGAACATGTCCAAGTACTGCTTGAACACACGGTTCTTAACCGTGACTTTATTGTGTTGATGGTAATCAATAAACATTCTGAGAGAAATATCTTTCTTGCGCACGTATAAGAATGGTGCGCCCCATGAGGAAATGCTAGGTCTGATGAATCCCTTATCTAAGAGATCCTTCAATTGTTATTTCAGTTCTCTGAGTTTTGTTGGTGCCATTCTATATGGCAGAATAGAGATTGGCTGAGTGTCTGAAAGAAGATCAATACCGAAGTATATTTCCCTTTCAAAAAGAATTCTTGGAAGATCTTTAGGAAAGAATTCGCTATTGGGACTGATTAGAGACTGGGAGCCTCAAAACTGGAATCTCTAACATGAACTAGATAATAAAAACATCCCTTGGATATCATTTTCCTTGCCCGAAGGTAGGAAACAAGTTGACCCCTAAAAGCGGATACACTACTCTTCCACTCTAGGATGGGTTTATTTGGGAACTGAAACTAATCTATTTTGTTTCTGGAGTCGACTGTGGCATAGCAGGAATGAAGCCAATCCATGACGAGAATGACATCAAAATTAGTTATCTCTATTTTGTCTAAGTCTACTGAAGTGACTTTCTGAAATATCATAACTCGGAAGTTCCTGTACACCTGCCGGGATATGATGGTTTTACCCACTAGGGTAGAGACTAAGAAGTCCTCTGCTAGAATTTTGGGATTAATTTTGAAATCAAATGCTATATAGGGAGTAACAAAAGACAAAGAAGCTCCTGGATCTAGCAAAGTGTAAACATGCACATGAAAGATCTGTAACGTACCAGTAACTACATCAAGAGAACTTTCCTGATCTTGTCGAGTCTGAAGAGCATAGAGACAATTTGGGCATTTCGTGCTTGTTACACTGGAAATGGCACCCTGCTGATTTGGATGACCGAACTCAGCGGAAGAAAGATTCTATTGACCCTGAGGACCTGGCTACGGACAGTCTCTAACTCTATGGCCTGTCTTGCCATAACTAAAACAAACTCCACTACCTGCTCTACACATACCCTAATCGTGCTTACTGAAAGTCTGGCAAAGAGAATAGGTGTGGTCACTACTAACACTGCCCTGGGTCTTAGAGCCTGGCGCTCTATCTTTGTTACCCTCTCTGAACTTAAGAACTGAACCACTGCCTGTAGAGAGAGCGGGAACTGATGACTTAGGATGAAACTGGGAACAGTTTCCTCCTTCTAACTTAGGCTGAGCAAAGTTGAAACTACCTTTCTTCGCTCTCTTATTCTTCTTTTACCTCTGATTAATTTTCTACTCTTCTATCTACTGAGCATGGGTCATAAGTCTAGCTAAGGTCATGTCACTATTCAGCATGGCAGATCTGCACTCATTAACCACTCTGTCATTCACCCCTAAAGCGAACTTACTCATCTTGGATCTACTGTTTGCAACCACATGAGGGGCATACCTAGATAATTGAGTAAACTTAAAGAATACTCTTTCACCATCATATTGCCCTGCCTGAGGTCGATGAACTCTAGCACCTTGGATTCTCTAAGCTCTTAGGAAAATAGTCTATCTAAGAATGCAGTGACAAACGCCTCCCAGTCTATAGGACCTACATCATCTGATCTTTCAGACTTTCATTGTTTGAACCAAGCATGAGCCACATCCTACAACTGTTATGCAGCTAGTTCAGCACTCTCAACAGTAGTCACCCCCATTACATCTGTCTTTCTGAACTTGATCTAAGAATTCCTAATGGTCTTCATCTACCTTAGACCCGAGGAAGGTTAGAGGATTCATTCGGGTGAAGTCTCGAATCCTTACAGTAGCTTAGTTGACCACTAAGTTAGCCGGAACAACTGTTAGCCATTTAATATGAGTAGCAATTGATTGAGCAAGAGTGGTAAATGCGGTCCAAAAATCCACATGAGAAACATGATCGGACAAACGTTCTCCGGGCTGAGGGGCCAACTGATTTCTTCTCTTAGAAGGCATGTTCTGAAATAAAAAGAAGAAGCGGATTAGACTGAGAGACTGACTTATAATTATGCTCACTGGTATGACATGAATACTGAAAGAGGGGAAACTATTCTTCAAGCATCTCATAGGCTCTTGCACATAAATGTAGCACGCAATATACCCATGTACAAGAGTCTAATATATGCGGCTTTCATACTTCCTTGTTCTCTATTAAACTTTAGGCTTTGATACCAAGTTTGTAACAACCCGATTTGCTGAACCGGAATGCTACATGGTGCTCATGACCCCGAAGGACGACAAGCTAACCAATGACTAATATTTGTACCTGTATACTCCATAAGATAACACAATAATGAGGAAACATGCACTAAAAGGCCATAAGGTTTGATCATGAACATAACTAAATAACGTAACATCTATATTGGGTAATAGAATCCCCAAAACAAAACTGAAGTCTAAAATATAATAGTCTATATCTAGTCTGCATCTAGTCTACATCTAGTCTGAAAACCTCTACTGTTTAAAGAATCTAAATAAGGTGTTGATAGGTTATATCCCTAACTAACTCCAACTAAAAAGCTAATCAATAAGATACTAGAATATCATTATGTCCTCAAAGGATGAGGACTCACTTCTACTCTGACTGTTGTAACTAAAATCTACTGCTGATCTGAAATTCGTGTCTCTGAACCTATGGTGTAACATAAAAAGAAAGAACAATAGCACAAATATGTCAGTACATATGTACTAAGTAACATGTGAGGTAGGCTAAATGCAAAGGTTCATATACATGCTAATGCTAACTGACTATCTAACATGAATGTGAGAATGCATACATAATTATATAACTATAACTGACAACGGGATAACGTGATTACTGAATATGAAAACTGATAACATGACATGATTGATAACATAAATGATTGTATCTAAGTATAACTAATAACATGGGAGACTATAGCTGACAATCCTAAATATGATGGAACTATCTGAGTTCCATACTGTAGTTGAGTTGACCATATCTGATAGTCCTGAAATATGAAGAAATATCTGAGTTCTATTACTAAGAGTGGTTGACTGTATCTGACAATCCTAATTCTGTAACATGAAATTGTGGGAAGTAGTATCTAACTGACATGCCCCAAAGGTTCTATGATAGCTGAGATGGGGTCCAATCTATGCCCTGATTAGAAGGTTATCAGTACCATGCCACTAATAAGGACAACATGTGAGTAACCCTCATATAACAGGTAAATCTAGCGAGAATGGTGAGAACCCTCACATAACAGGTTAAGCCACCTCATCTACCCTCATATAACAGGCTACGATGTCTCAACCTATGTTGCCTACATAGTTCTAGAATGTAAGGATTGCTTCTAGGAATCACACCCTCGTATAACAGCTAAGTCCCCATCCTTAGGTTCACTCAGTGCTAATTCCTACTCCCATCTGAATGGACACTGAACATGATTTACTGAACTAAATTGAGCATGGACTAAGTTACTAAATTTTTGTGGCTGGCGGAATACTACTGATATCTGACAACTGATTGAGTCATGAGATCATGGAGATTTTTTCTGAGTCATAAGACTATCTGAAGTCTAATAGTTCATAGATTGACTGAGAGTATCTTAAAAACATGACATACCTGTAGGCATACAGCTAATATTTTGGGTACAAGTACCCCTAGGACTCGATAGAAGGAAACTGACATAGCACGATTTACTTGAAGACTTGACTAACATCATATTACATACTACATTCATAGGAGCCTTTCATCAAACATGTAATAGGCACAATATTGTACATACATGGGGATTTCATGATATCATGCTAGTTAGAAAATTTTCCTTCATCTAGGAATTTAATCAAACATATTGTAGGCACAGTACATGTAAAGCACATTATACAACAATTAAATATCATGCTTTAATTCCAATTCCATCATACAAGGTTTTAGTCATGAGATTTTGTAAATCTTTATCTATACTAATCAACCCACGTGGAATTCATCATCAAATCATGGAATAGAAATCAATTCCTCATTTATAAACATGAAAAAGAACATACAAAGCATGAAAACATGAAGAAAATCCATAACTTGTAGTTAAAAAGGATTCTTGGACTTCATGGACGAAATGAGTCCATGAATAAACACTATGCATACCTTAGATCATGATTTCATGAATATTGATTGTGAAACCTTGCTGAATTTGAATCCCCAATAGAAACCCTAGTTTGTTATTGAGATAGACTTGAGAGAAACTAATATGTTATGGGTGAAAAGTGGTTGAATCACGTGTTAAAGGGACTATATAGGGGTAAGAAGTTGACCGTTTCAACCCTAGACACATCATTAAATTTTCAGTAAGATTTCCCAAGTTGGGCACTTGGTGCAACGCAGCTTTATCGCACTGTCACTGAAAATTGATAATTGGGAAACTGCATGGTGGTATGACGCGGAGCGATCGTGTTGCCTCCTTGTCTATGACCTGGAAGCTTGGTGCGACACGCCAGTATCACGGACCAACATCTAAATTTGACAATTTCCATTTGAGCTATCTCCGCGACGCACTAAAGGCACGTGTCAAACACTGTCTCGCTAAAAAGGCTCTAACTCTTTGCCCGAGTGTCGGATTTGGGCAAATTATATAGTGATGGAAAGCATATTCAATTTCCCACGTGATAGAAAGTAAAAATATGGAAATACCATATGTATAATAATGAATTCTTATTTCCAAGCAAGTTCTAACATCCTTGAGATGATTTTCAGGCTAAGAAAAAGCTCGAGTATTACAGATATCAAGTTTCACACACACAAGCATGTTATATACAATTGAGATCTCACAAAAACTCCCTCAAAAAACCCTAACCTCAAGAGTTGACTAAGAAAATTGGCAAACTAATGCCTATTACTCAATCACAAATATTATGTAAGTCACCCAACTATCATCAAACATGTGCCCTCCTCTTAAGAAAGTTACCCATATTAACACATATATATGCAATTATCCAAAGAATATGTATAAGAATCAAATTACGCCCACTCTTGCACAGAATTCACAGGTTACATAAGATGAACCATAGACTTTCCCTTAGTGTACTACTCCACTAATATCATAATGTTAAGTCTTAAGATCAAGTAGGATTTTCAGGGTTGTAATGTAGGATAAGGCATGGGTAGGAACTATTTTTTCTAGGTATAACGACTTTTTATCCTAAGCATTTTAATACATCACATTATACATTAAGATCTCTCTATTAATGACCAATTTCCACTATAACCCTCTACACAATCTTTTATTTTGCCCATCTTATTAAGCTCATTCATAAATACATATTAGGGAGTATGCTCTATCACTCATGCTTAGAATTTTGCACATTTTATTTCTTTTCCCTACACAACTCCCAACTAAAGCACATCAACTTTTTCAACACTAATAGCTTATATCTTTTAGGCTTCATATTCACCTCTTTCTTCTTTAATTTACACTCCTTAACCTTATTAATTTTTTAACTAAATATCTTAGGAGCTCTGGATCCAATTAAGTTCAATTATATAATGTGAATAGGCTACATATAAGGGTACCAAAGAACCCAAGATAAAATCTTAAAGGGGCTAACTAGGATTATGCACAAGGGTAGATCAAAAAGGGTATTAAACATGGATACCAAAGAAGTACCTATATCATCTCCTAAACCCCCACTTTTTATTTTTCTTTGCACACACACCATGCAAGTTCTAGACATCAAATGCAATAAGTACTGCACAACATCCTCAATCACACATGGAACATTCTCAACTCAAGTTGGATAATCATAGACCCCCACCCAAGCAGTCATATTAATTAAACAATAAGACAAAAATATAGTATTATATTCATGAGCCTAAGTTTCTCAAAAGTAGTAATTCACAACAAACAACATGCTTTCACAACTAAAATAGCTTGCTTCATGCAGTCACATGTAGCACTAAAAAGAACATCTCACATACGTAACACAAAAATTTTAAATATACTTCTAAAAGAAAAAAGGATACTAGGTTCAAAGGACACCCCCCATGGGAAAAAACTACAAAGAACAATCACAAAGTGGACAAAGCATGCACCTACAAAACATATTCAAATAAATTAAAAAGCAAACTATTTTTGTATTTTTTTCCAAATTTACTCAAAAGCTAGAAAAACAAGTACAAACTGAGATCATATAATATCACTTGGCTAAAAACCATGGGAATTTCCAAACCCCACATTTAAAAACTTACTTTATCCCCAAAGTAAACTCAAAAGTAAAGATAAAAATACTCCTTGAGGCCTCTAGGACTACCAAGCAGCATCTTCAAACATTAATGAGGACTAGGGACCCCACACCCAGTCATTCCCATGGTCCTCAGCTCAAGTTTTTGGTACTCAAACTTTCAATCAACCTATGACTCAACAAAAATAAAGACTGTGTAGTAAAAACTAAGAATACAAAAACAAATACCTTTCTTAACTTGGATTTCCTCCCAAGTGATGCTTGATTAAGTGTAGAGGTGTGGCTCACATCACTGTATCTTAGACATATTTCTTCATATTTTTCCTCCTACTTAGAGGCCAATTTCTCACTAGTTTCTAAGTTTTTGAGTGTGTACTCTTAAGGTCCTTTTTTTCCTTAATAATATCCTTCTCAGGCTCCATAATTTTCAAAACTTTTGGCTTAGAGGGTGGCTTAGCAACTATATGAGAGAGTTCAAAAAGGTCTTTTATGGTAAGCTCTCCACTACCCCACACTCATCCACTTACATGATAGTTATCATGCACAAGTATATAAATAGGGAGGTGGATTAAGTGGTTCATAAACCTTGAAGATCACCTCTTTATCATCCAATCTTATTTTAAGAGTTCTCTCTCACATTGCGTTCTTTTCATTTTTAAGAATAGACGTCCAAAAATGATTGCCACCCTGTCACCTGCATTATAATCTAAAACAATAGATTCAAAAGTGATAATAACCTTTTTAAAGTTTATGAGCACTTCCTTATAATTCCTTTGGGATGGACTTGGTTTTTTCCTACCACCTAAATCACCACAGAGCATGTTCCAAGATTCCCCAATCTAAGATTGTTCAAAACTGATGGGATATAAATTTTATACTTGCCCCTAAATCACTAAGAGTAAGTACCATGTCACTATCACTAATTTGTATAGATAGAGTGAAACTCCTTGGGTCATAAAGCTTCTTGGGCACATTTTTCATTACTACAAAGCTGCACATCACTTCTTGGTATTTTCCACAGTCTTAATGCCCTGTATTTTAGTTTTGATAATCACAATGTTCGTCAAGTACTTAGCGTACTTAGGCATTCCCTGTAAAATATCCAAAAGCAAAAGGTTAATGTGATGTTCTCTAAATGTGTCAACAAACTTCTTGAAGAAAGCATCTATATTAACCTTATTAAGACTTTGTGGGTATGTTGGTGGTGTTCTTTCATTCACCTACTCAGTGGCCTTTACTTTCGGGTACTCAGACATCCTTAAGTATTTAGCATCTTTACTTTCAACCTATTATGTAACCAATTCTGCATCTACCTTCTTATTGTTCTTTGGAGGTCTATCACTAAGCTTTATACCACTCCTTAAGATGATGGCCATAACTTATTTTGGATTCTTTGTATCACATGGCTATCCACCTTGGGGCCTTGTATTCTATGCATAAGCTAGTTACACTAACTGTTGCTCTAATTTTGGCATAGCTACTTGCTGATTTTTTATTTTAGCAGCCATTTCTTCTTGCATGGCCTGTATCTTCTACAAAGTATCCTCATTTTTACTAGTCTATGTGTTATGTTTCTATTGTAACTACTAACTTTGATTATTGCCCCATGAATAGTTGGGTTGAGTTTGCCACTTTTTGTTGTAGGCATCTGCATAAGTTGGCTTTTGTGCATTGCCTATAAAGTTGATAGACTCTGGGTTTTCCCTACATAAATTTGTAGAATGGACATTGTTTCCACAAATACCACTCCAAGATAGGGTCTACTACACTACATTAACTTGAGCTAGGGATTAGTTCATACTCAATTTTTTGAATTGAGTCATCATTTGACTCTACATAGCTGATAGTTAGGCAGCTAAGGTTGAGATACTTTAAAATTCAATCATGACCTAGCCTTTTTCATTGAGCTTCTGGACATATCACCATGTCAGTCAGGATTTACCTGAACAATATGGTTCAACAAGGTATAGAGCTCCTTATAAGTTTTGTCCTATGCTTGACCACCTGCAGCTAAATCTAATATTTTTTTTGTATTATGGCCAAGTGCTTTAAAAAAGGTGTGAGCTTATACCTTGTTGGACTATTGGTGATGTGGAGATTCCCAAGAAAGAGACTTGAATCTCTCCAAAGCATGATACAGGTTCTTATTCGACATTTTCTTAAAGTTCAAAATCCCTCTGCATAATCCTATAGTTTTTTTGGATGGGAAGAAATAGATGAGGAGTTTATGGGACAAGTTATCCTATGTTGTGATAGAACCTGCCAGCTCAGCATTTAACCATTTCTTTTCTTCCCCCAAAAGTGAGAAGAGGGAGAGTGTCAACCTTATAAAATTGGTGGATACCTCCATAAGTATAAATGTGTAAGTGATCTCCAAAAAATTTTGCAAGTGAACCTATGTATCTTCATGTGACAATTCAGTAAACTACTCGCTGGTGTGAAAAAAGTTGCACTATGTCATATTTAAATTCAAACCTAGCACCTGCAATGGGTCTTTAGATGGTGGAGGTAATATTAGTCATAAATAGGACTGCTACTTCACAAATTATCTTGAGGACTGGTGGATATTCAGCCATGGGTGTAGGATTATCTTCCTATTATTAAATTTGAGGGATTTTGTTGCTTCTCTCTATGATTGGGTACGTATTTCTCAGGTTTGTGTTCTGATTCAACAAACTCCCTATCCTTTGCCAGCTTACTAGCTTTAAAAATCTGTGCTAGCAAATTCAAAATCTATGATCAAGTAATTAGCACTCAAGAAATAAAAAATGCAAAATAAAAACTAAGACCACTTCCAATTTATAAGTCCTCGACAACCGCACAAAAAGCTTATTGCACATACGTAAGTATACATGGTCCACCCAGGTAATATAGTGGCCTTATGAAAAGCCAAGTATCAATCCCATAGGGAATTATTGTAAACAACTATCCAATTTTTGTTCAACAATAAAGATTAAGCTAGTGCTAATGTAACCAAAAGAGTTTGAGAGTTATAAACTGAAAATAAAGTAAATAATATGACAAATTAAAGGTCTTGAACAATCAATAGGGAGAAACCCAGGGTTAAGGTACTATGAACAATTATACTAATCTATATAACTTTGTTGGTTAGGTTAATTATCTTATTCATTGGTCCACAGGTAGATATTATGACTATCGTCTTCCGACCCTCTAATCAACTATCTAACTTAGCCCCTCACAACTACATCACATAGCGGGGATGCAAGAAATTAGTTAAATGCATTAATATTTCATCTTGTAATTTAATCAAATAGGACACTTAGGTATATTCCTATCCTAAATGAAAATCATAACATTATTCAATTGAATAATTATGATCCTATTTCATCTATCTCATGGTCTATCCCACTGTTCATTCTTTTGGGATCATGATAGGATTAAGAACGTATTCTAAGGGTCACAAATTCATAAAATAGTTAACAAAAGGATAAATATACAGCGAACAATGATAAATAACCAAACCAATTAGACACATAACAAAAATAATCATGTTCTTGACCTTGACCCCGAAAAAGGGTGTTTATCCACTTATAGACATACATATAATCCCAATAGATGAATATAAGTTCAAATCTATAAAAAAAAAAAAATTAAAGGAATATAAACCCTATTTTTAGACTTCTCAATCGTGTCTCCAAGCCCTATGACCTTCCAATCTGGTTATATAAGAGTTTAAGTGTCCTATTTATACTATGACCAAGCTGCCCTTTTTTGTTTAGCCTCCGTGCCATGCCCGTACTATAGAGGATAGGGTCTGTGGAATGCCAGTATTATGAAGGGATACTGGTTAGGTGAATCTAAAATGTAACCAAGGGTATGTCACTCCCTTATCGTGCTATCTAGGCAGTAAGGCATGCCAAGGTGTCCAAATTTTCCATATTTCATCAAGACAACTCATTGTGTTTGCTAAGTCTAAGATTTGTGGTGACTTTTACTCTTTACTAAACGTTTGTATATCATTCTTAAATAATTTTTATCAACACACAATGCCTTCAATAACACCAAACACCATAATTTAGTGCTTAAAACATCATAGAATCCAACATGATGAACTAGAAAGAGACACAACTCAAGTTGAGCATACTAGTTCTCACATTTTAACATTAACTTAATGTTTTGACTCCAAAATCATTTTGAATATGCCTTAAAAACTAAAAACACATAACTAAATACTTATATGCTCATTTATAAAAATATTACAACATTATGCACACAAGATGTCCTCACAACTAAGCTTAGTAAGAATAGATAACAATACTTAAATGCATAAATCCACTTAAGATCTACTTGAAGTAATCATATTTGGGATTTTTGTTAAATAACAATTCATAAGTAGTATTTTTAAGAATGGATCTGATCAGAATTTGTTTGTGACATAACAAAAAGTATTTAGAGCTTCAACCCAAAAACTTTTAGGAAGACCACTATATATCTGCATGGTCCCAAAAAGATCAATTAGATTCCTGTTCTTCCTTGAAAGAAATCCATTTTTTATGAGTTCTTGGAGATAAAAAATTATGACTAATTCTATTTTTAGCAAAGAATTCCTCAACTCTAGTATTTACAATTTTTTCCATGGTCAGACCTAATCCCAGCTATTTTGTTATTAAGATTTGCATGAATTTATTTAGAAAATTTCACCATGACTTCATATGTTTCAACATTTGTTCTCAAGAACATGGTCCATGTGAATTTGGAGTAATCATCCACAATGACAAGAACATATTGCTTTACTTTTCTACTTTGAACCTTCATTGGTCCGCATAAATTAATGTAAAGCAAATCAAGCAGTCAAAAGGTACTTACTTACTTTTTTTGTTTGAATGAGTACCTGGTTTGTTTTCCTTTGACACAAGTATAATAAATTTTGGGGTCTATAAATTGCAACTATTAAGTACCACATACCAAGTACGTCGAGATTAATTTGTTAAGCAGAGATGAGCTTACCTGATCCAATCTTCTATGCCAAAATATGCATTCTCACTTTGAGCAATAAAAAAAATTAATTCACTTCCAGTAATTGAGTCTAGATAAGACATTTACATATTCTTGCATCTTTTATCTCTTAGAATAACATTTTAGTTTTCTGACATATTATAGAGCACTAATCAGACAAGAACTTTACTTTATTTCTTTTATTGCATATTTGAAATTCTTATAAAGCAGTACTTTAGTCCACTCACATAGTGAATATCCTTAATAGCCCAACTTAATAATTTTCTAACTTTCCAATACTAAGGATGTAACCTTTCTTACCATTACCAAAAAAGACACCCCCACCTTGAACTGCCTTGAGGGAGAGAAAATAGTCAATTCTTCTAGTCATATGTTTAATGCATCCACCATCCATGAACTAACTTTGAATACTTTCCCTCACTCCCACCTACTTTTAGAGATCAATTATTATATTTGGGAAAATATTTGAGTTTGTGTTCACAATAGGGTGAGAGGGGAGTAATCAAAACTTTCTTTGTCTAGCCAGGCAATCTACCTTCTTAAATTTAATTAGGGGACAAGGTCCCTCTTTAAGTGATTGCATCTGCTATACATGGTTAGCTGAGTTTACTTTTTTTCTAAGCCTTTACTAACAATCATTCTTTCTATAACTATTTCTTTCACAATGAGTATATAAAAGATTATTTTCCACAGAAACATACTTATTTTGAGGATTAAAGGAGGATTTTTGGGTTTAAAACCAAGACTCTACTATTATTCACTCCTTGATTTATAAGATAAGCAAGAATTTGCGAGGAGGTAGTCCATTTTAGGGACTTGTTAAGATTTTCTCTTATACGAACTAGATACTTTTCTAATTTATTATTTTTTGTTAGAGAAGATGTGAGAAGATTTTAAGAATTATTCAACTTTTACTACTAGCCTCACTTTTTCCTTTATGATAACATTCAACCAATTTCTTTAGTTTTTCCAATATCTCCTTATTTTTCAAATTTATTTTTAAAGAGTGTTGTCCTAGCTCAAAAATTTGAATTTCTAGAGCTATTTTCTCATATTCAAGATTTTCTACCTTATCTTTAAGAAGATCCTTCTAATAGTAGGCTCACATAGAGAATCAATTAAAACATTTGCAAGCTTCCTTAGCTTCTTAGGAGTGTATTCCTTCATATTCTATTTAATGTTGGGAGGATTTACCTAATCATATGATCTTAACATGAGAGAAAAAGGAGAGTTGTAGGTAGTTTAACCATCTTCTACAACCAGCATAGAGGCATATTAAGGTTTTCTAACTCATTTAATTCAGTATAAAGGTGAATTTGGTGTGCATCTCCTGAATAGTTTCACTTTCCCTTCATGGTGAAGGCTTATTATTAGGTAGTAAGAATATCCACCTTCAATTCTTTAACCTAACTTATTCCTTTATGAGTAGTCCTTAGACAATCCCAAATTTCCTTTTCACTCTCACAAGCAAAAATTTGATTGTACTTAGCTGGTCCTATTCAATATACTAATAGTTTTTTAGCCTTAAAATTCATTTTAATCTTTTTGGGATCCTTTTCATTGTATTCCATTTGAGTTTTGGTAATCAACCTTATAATTTCTACTTTCTTAACTTCTATCATGAGAATATGTAAGCCATCATACATTATGTCCCATTACTCATTATCTACAGCCATTATAAAGTCATGCATCCTTGTTTTCCACAAACTATAATATTTTCCATCAAATTGAGGTATTCTGGTGGTTGACTTTCCTTCCTCCAAGTTCGGTGGTGCTGCCATAGCTAAGGATCCACTCTATGTGTTAACCATTCAAAGTATACTACTTGGATACTAATTATTGAATTATAGGGATTTACCATAAGCTAAGGACCAAGTCCTAGAGAAAGTTTTACTAAAAGTAATATAGGAACCAAAAAAAGATATGTAAATACAAATTAGCACACAAGTTTTTTGCGTCAAAACCTTCTTGCTCAAGGGAGTAAAACCACAACCTATCCTCAATGGATTTATCAAGATCTACTTGAATAAACCAATTGATGGAATACAGACTCAAAGTAATTCACTCTGAATCCTACTCCTTGCAATACCTCTATTACAAGTCACTGAGATAACTCTATCATACTTCTACACATTCAACTAGCTCTAACCCCTAATCTTTGTAATTTTACCTAAGCCACACGCAACATCATAAAAGGGATTTTACACAGAATTTCAAGATTCAATTCAATGTTAGAACAAGACTCAAGATAATAAAAGATAAAGAACTATTAGGTCAATAAAAGTAGCCTTTAATCTTGAGTTAGAGAAACTTTTGATTGATATTTGAGAAGATAATATTTTTGTAAAAATAAGGTCACCAAGTTGATATTATTTTATTATGTATAATGTGAGAAGTTTGATCAAGAATTATATTGGACCAGGTGTTAATCATTGTACATTACGCACATGTATAATAGTAATGCTACAGGAAAAAACTGTGTAGAGTGCAATCGTATACAATTATAGATAGTAGTCCTCAAGAAATAGCATATAATGGACCTGGTACTTGAATCTATTATTTAGTCATCGTCAAAACATAGAACAACAATCATTATTTTAATAACATCATCATCATCAGCTAGCTCATGAACATCATGAATATTACATCATCATCGTTATTATCATCTCAACAACATCAATATGTATGAAGATGTAATATAGAGAGTAGTCATAAGTAGTGCTCAAAAGCAATCATAATTACTCAATTAACTTATAATCTAAGATGTAAGCAAGTCTAATTATTATAACAAATTATAACGTACCTCAAATCCTTTCTTGACAATACTTTTAGGCCTCAAGCTTGCCTTTCCTTTACCTTTTGACTTGCTTTTGACCTATAACAATAATATTACATAAATATCTCAATAATTTCATCCTTCTTTAACCATTAGCGATTATATCTAATAATTTTAACCATACAATTATCTTAAATTATCATCATAGGGTTAACCCCTCCTTAAACCTTATGAACTATATTTTAATAATCTTGAACAACTATGATTTATAATGACCCTTCAGGTTATTTCCTTTGTTTTCATGCTTTTCCTAAATTTTCATTATTTCCATAGTTTTCCTAAGTTATTTTAGACTTACTGGGATTGACAGTTTAGTTATCAGGCAGTTCATGTTGTTTTTGGGTCATTCCTTTATTTCAGAGCTATTAAAGTTAAGAAATAAGTCTAGGACCCAAATCTTAAGTAAACAGCCTTGGATTCCATGTTGATAGTCTCAATAGCTCGCGAATTTCAATTTTAGTAAATAGGGACTTGCGAATTTCAATTATATAGGGACCCATGGTCTAGATATTGATACACACCCACTTATTTTAAGGTATAGGACAAATTTGGCTTAAAAGGTTCTTTAGGGTGTAGGACCGACCTTTTTATCAAAATGACCCTAAATATCAATTTTGATGGAACTATTGAATTAAATTTTGTATGGTAGCATAGTCTGTTTGAGAGTATGAAATTCTAAAACAATTTTAGCACCCAATTAGAGTTTATTGGTACTAGTTAAACATGGATTGTGCCAAGTATCTTGTATATTCGCGTAAGCGATTGTTACTTTAGTGACTAGGCGCTAATTTAATGACCTTTCACAAATGTAGTAGAGCTCATACAGCCTAGGCCAAGTTTCTTAAGAGATCTTTGGGTACTTTAGTGATGACCATTTTAGCGGTCATGTAGCCGCTAAAGCGGCCATCACTGGTTTTATATAAATATACCATACTTTTTCCCAACTAATTTATCTAAGTGTAGACCACTATTTTTATACATTTTAAGCTTTGATTGGTGAGATACTAATCTTATGATGTAGGTTTTAGCTCATGATAGTGATTTTAAGCATGTAGCATATTTATCATGTAAGTAATTCAATCAAATCTTTACTTAGTTTGTCAATTAAATTCTTGATTCAAATTATGTGGAATTTATTTTTCTATATTTGAGCTCATATTTATCCATATATTTATGTGGCAATCGATCCTTGAGTTGCGTGGGATGCAGTGATAATTCACAATTTTGCAATTCCACAAGTGGACCCCACATGGTATTTTGTAACCCAATTTCTGATTTTATGTATTTATACAAAATACAAGTATTGATTTTCTCATCGTGATGCATATATTACAGTTTTAATAGCATGAAAGCTATCAGAGGCTTCTCAAAAGGGAAAAGCTCTAATTTAAAGGATTCAATGAGTGTTCTATGACATCCAAGTAGGCTAGGCTCAACCTTCTTTTAAATTAAGCTTGATTATGATATTAATGAATTACTATGCTAGTTTTGGCAAGATACTTTAGCCCAATTATGGTTTAAAGAATATTTTCATCATGTTAAGCTGGTTAGGGCATTTTTTGTAGAATCTAGGTACGTTTCTATTTATATAGCGTGTGATCATTCGTTAAGATGAGAAAATATACCTATGGTACCTATTGTTCCTATCTACAGGTAGTTGTATACCCACGCTACTCAGGAACCGACCATTATACTCCTCTTACTTGGTGATTAGATTTAGGTACAATCAATGTTGTGTCAAAGTAGTGATCTTTCATAGTTTGGTAAACATCTTTTTCATGTCATGGTTTACTTTACATAATTCTTATCTTTTATAGACTTTGGGTTTTGGCAATGGTCGGGGGCATGTCTGATGATAGGAGAATTTGCACGCCTATAGTGCTATATTTTGCCCATATTTTAGCCTAGTTTCGAGAACAAATTATATGTTTCATGCACTTTTAGTCCTTTTTCCTATAAGTGAGCGAACAAACATGATTAGCAAAGTTTCAGGCATAAATGATGCAGAATTCAGCATTTTATGCATTACTTGACGCCAAAGAAAGCTTCACAAAAGGAGAAAAGGAAGCTTGGACTCCTAAGGACCGAAAGTGACACATGGAAAACCTATCCCGGGCAAAAACAACAATTCTGAAGACTTTGGGGACTAGCAGTAATTTATTAGGATTACGATAATGATACATTAACCTAGTACAATTGGGTTAAGTATTTCATTAGCTTAGTAGGATTTGGTTAAGTATTTCATTAGCTTAGTAGGAATAGGATATGGGTATTATAAATACCCTATTTTGCTAGAGATTTTTATCAATTCTTCTACTATTCCTCATTAATTCTATTACTCTATAACTCTTCTTCTAACCCTTCCATTAATTCTACTTTTTATTCTTCTTCTATTCATCTATTCTTAATTTACGCAACAAGAGAAATGTTACTTGGAAGAAATCACGCCTAACGCCTACCACACTTGTGCTACACGAAATTCTTATTGTGGTATAATAACAATGTCAATTGTGATTTCCTTCGCACTTATGGGTAACTAAACCTCTCTGTTGGGGTTATGGAAGCCGAATGAGATACTATCTATTACTATGAGTTTGTGAGTTCGTGACACGTATCCTGCTTATATCATTATTCTCTTCGTCTTAACCTAAATTCTTTGTGGTTGCAAACGCAAGTATACGCCAATATAACATTTAACTTGTTCGAAAGAAAGGTTATCTGTCTGGAAAAGAGATAATGTCAAGGTAGTAGGGTCCCATCCCCTATTAAAAAGTTAGTGCCGTAACTGGATTAACCTCTTGGAGAAATCATACCGTTAGACACGCTTTAAGCTCGAAAGAGTTAAAGTGAAATAATCCTCAAATAGGTCGAAAAACGCCTGGATTTACCATCGAATACAATTCTCTATAAGCACATGCATGTCGAAATTCAACACACTCATAGCTAATAGAGACGTACAACTCAGAAGGTGGACATAACCCCAACTTCTCAATTCTCATTGTTTACAACTTAATAACTATTCTTTCTTTTTACGTTGCTATTTTCAGTTTTTACTTTAATATTTTGGTTACACATTACAATCCCCCTTAATAACTTTATTCAGTGCATGCACCATACTCAAAGTTCTGATCAACCGTTATTACCTATCAATCCTGAACCACAACGAATTGGCAGAATGGAGGCACAAAGGGAAATCAAAAGAATGGCTGCTCAACAGGAGCAGGCGAGATTAGCTGCTCTTGCCACCGCCCAAGTACACCAACAAAACATTGATAACCCTGGGCGATCAACAATTCCTGACGATGAGGATTTAGGTGATGACGAGTTACTAAACCCAAGGCATGATGCTGAAATCGCAACACCTGCCAACAGAAGAGGTCGTCAAGCTCGGTTTAGGTATGATCGCCAACCCATGCAACCAGCTTTTGACGACGATGATGATGATCTTGATGGAGCCGGAGCCACAGGAGCCATTATCCTCCACCATTAGCGCCCGGAGCCAAGTTCAACATCACAAGCACCATGATTCAGTTATTGCAACTCAAGGGATTATTTGGTGGACTAGAAGGCAATGATCCGAATATGCATCTCATCAACTTTATTTCTACATGCAAGTCGTTTGACAATCCTGGTGTTGGTCAGAATGCAATTCGATTACGTCTATTTCCATTGTCTCTGTCTGGGGAGGCAACTCTATTGTTGAATGGGCTGACTCCTGATTCTATTACAAATTGGAGGCAATTGAGAGACGCTTTCCTAGAAAGATTCTTTCCGCCATCCAAAAGAGCACAATTGAGAGATGAAATCAGCAACTTCCGTCAGCTTCCAACTGAAGCCCTTCATGAAATATGGGAGAGGTTCAAGACAAAGCTAACGAGATGCCCAAACCATCATATGACTAATGTTCACCTAATGGAGATATTATACAAAGCCTTGAATTCAATAACTAAGCCAGTGGTGGATAATGCGGCTGGAGGATCTTTTATGGACCTCACCTTTGGTCAAGCAAGCAATATGCTAGATCGTATGATGAACCAAAGTAGAGTTTGGCATACCAGGGATTCTGAGGTAGCAAGCCCCACTTTATCTATTGGCATGACTGCAGACCAAAGAAGAAGAGAATAAGAACGTGATCAAGATATGACGCACATGAAAACACAAGTAGATCCTCTTATAAAGCATTTATTATCAGGGAAGACCGAAAAAGTCAAAGCTATTGCATCAAAAGGAAGAGACGAATCTGATTCGGAAGAAGAGGCCAACTACTTGAACAGTCAGGGGAGTTTCCGAGGGAATACCCAAGGAAACCAAGGTCGGAACTACTATGATAAATCTGGAAACAAATACCAAGGTAGTTGGAAGAACAAGAATGAAAAGAGTGGTTTGTACGTTCCCCCTGGAAGACGTGACGCCACCACATCTAATTCTGGAAGTATGGAGGTAGTTAATGATTTGTCCTCTATGAAACAAATAGTTGATTCTCATTCCACTTCAATCAAGCAAATAGAGCAGCAATTGAGCCAACTTTTAGCAGCACCCAATCAAAGAAAGGTTGGCACTTTACCTAGCGATACTGTGCAAAACACAAGGAATGATGGGTCATGCATGGCCATCACTACCCGAAGTGGTAAGGTGCTGGAAACTTCAGCAAAAAGGAAGCAAGTGGTTGACGAAGTAGTGGACATTGATGATAAGGCGAAAGGAGAAGATGCCGCCGCAACTAATCCTATCGTCAACGACGTCAACCCCAACAATTTGCAACCTAAAAAGGCTGAAAAACAGAAGCAAGAGGAGAAGAAAGTCGTGGAGAGAACAATTCCATAACCACCACCACCTTTCCCTCAAAGATTGAAGAAGGTGGAAGACGACACGAAGTTCAGCAAATTCATAACTATATTAAAGCAGCTGACCATTAATGTTCCATTGGTGGAGGCACTTGAACAAATGCCTGGGTATGCGAAATTTATGAAGGATCTTTTGACAAAAAACGGGCCGCAAGTTATGAGTTGAAAGATGATGTTCATCACTGCAGCGCAATCACTACCCGATCAATAGTTCAGAAGAAAGCCAACCCCGGAACTTTCACTATTCCTTGCACCGTTGCGCCTTTGAATTTTGCCAAAGCATTATGTGATTTAGGAGCCAGCATCAATTTGATGCCATTACCTATCTATAATAAGTTGGGGTTGGGTGATCCTACTCCAACCAACATGAGGCTCGTCATGGCGGATAGGTCGGTAAAACGACCTGTTGGTATTCTATGTGATATAATGGTAAAGGTTTCTTCATTCATCTTTCCGGCAGACTTTGTTATTTTGGATTGTGAGGCAGACTCATAAGTTCCGATAATCTTGGGGCGCCCTTTCCTTGCTACAGGAAGTGTGCTCATTGATTTGAGAGCTAATGAGCTTTCATTCCGAATAAATGACGAGGTAGTTCGCTTTGATGTGTGCAAATCAATGAAGCAACCCAAAGATCTGAGTGTATTTTTGGTGGACGATGTTTTCTTTAATGATGAGAAAGAATTACTTGAAGAAGAGCAAATTATTGATGACCCTTTGGCGGTTGTGCTCATGAATGGAGAGAATGAGGATGCTGAAAATTGTGAAGAAGTTATTGGTGCTCTATCAGTATTAGGGACATATCGCTATGCTCCCAAGAAGCTGGACCTTGATCTAAAGAATCGACCCACACCACCAGCTAAGCCATCTATTGAAGAGCCACCCACATTAGAATTGAAGGAGCTGCCAAGACATTTAAAGTATGCATTCCTAGGAAGCAGAAACACACTTCCAGTCATTGTTGCAGCAGATTTGGGTAAGCAACAAGTTGTAGCTCTCATTTCTATTCTACGGATGTATATTAGAGCCATTGGATGGACCATTGCGGATATTATTGGTATTCCACCTGGGATTTGTACACATAAAATTCAGCTTGAAGAGAATTGCACACCCACCATTGAGCATCAAAGACGTCTAAACCCACCTATGCAAGAAGTGGTGAAGAAATAAATTATCAAGTGGTTAGATGCAGGGGTTGTGTATCCAATCTCTAATAGTACATGGGTAAGCCCGGTACAATGTGTTCCCAAGAAAGGAGGCATGACGGTGGTCGCGAATGCGAAGAACGAGCTTATTCCACTCAGACCCGTCACTGGATGGAGAGTTTGCATGGACTACCGAAAGCTGAATTCTTGGACACTCAAAGATCACTTCCCAATGCCATTTATGGACCAAATGCTAGATCGATTAGCGGGGAAAGGATGATTTTGCTTCTTAGAAGGTTATTCAGGATATAATCAGATTTGTATTGCACCCGAAGACTAAGAGAAGACAATGTTTACATTCCCATATGGTACGTTTGCCTTCAAACGTATGCCATTCGGGCTATGTAACGCACCAGCCACCTTTCAACGTTGTATGATGTCAATTTTTTCTGATATGGTTGAAGACACTTTGGAGGTATTTATGGATGATTTTTCAGTTGTTGGTGGGACTTTTGAAGCGTGCTTGGAAAACCTAAATATGGCGTTGCAAAGATGTGTAGAATTCAACCTAGTGTTGAATTAGGAGAAGTACCACTTCATGGTAAAAGAAGGAATCGTTCTTGGGCACAAAATCTTCGAAAGAGGAATTGAGGTTGATCGAGAAAATATTGAAGTCATGAGAAGCTACCGCCTCCAATTTCGGTGAAGGGAGTTCGTAGTTTTCTCGGCCATGCAAGTTTCTATCGTCGGTTCATCAAAGACTTCTCCAAAATTGCTAGTCCATTGTGCAAACTCTTGGAGAAAGATGCGAAGTTTGACTTCAATGAAGATTGCTTAAAGACATTCGAATGCCTCAAAGGAAAACTCATTGAAGCCCCTATCATGGTAGCACCAGATTGGTATCTCCCGTTCGAAGTCATGTGTGATGCTAGTGGTGTAGCCGTTGGAGCTGTGCTTGGTCAGAGAAAGGAGAAATTATTTCATCCTATCTACTATGCGAGTAAGGTCCTAAATAAAGCCCAAAGGAACTACACTGTGACAGAACAAGAGCTCCTAGCGGTTGTGTATGCGTTTGAGAAGTTTCGTGCCTATCTATTGGGTACTTAGGTGATCGTTCATACAGACCAAGCAGCTCTTAGGTATCTAATGACAAAGAAGGATACAAAACCAAGATTAATTAGATGGGTATTGCTGCTGCAAGAGTTTGATTTTGAAGTTAAAGATAGAAGAGGTTGCGAGAACCAAGTGGCCGACCTTCTATCTAGACTCGAGAACGAGCATGTGGCGCAGCCTGATAGCGAGATTGATGATGCATTCCCTGATGAGGAGATCCTAGCGACGATAACAAAAAAGTTACCATGGTATGCCGACTTTGCAAATTTTGTGGTGAGTAATGTAATACCTGTTAATTTATCATACCATCAAAAGAGGAAGTTTATGCATGACGTACAACACTACTATTAGGATGATCCATATTTGTTTCGACGATGTGCGGATGGTATTATTCAATGATGTATATCCCATGTAGAGGTGCCTACTATATTGGAAGCATGCCACACTTCCCAAGTTGGAGGACATCACGCAGGCAATCAGACGGCAAGAAAAGTATTGCAAAGTGGATATTATTGGCCTTCGATATTTAGAGATGCCTATCACTTTGTTAGAAGATGCGATCAATGCCAAAGACAAGGTGCTATTTTGAAACACCATGAGATGCCCATGTCGAAAATTCTTGAGGTAGAACTCTTTGATGTGTGGGGCATTGATTTCATGGGTCCATTCTTGAATTTGTTTGGCATGAAGTACATCTTAGTTGTTGTAGATTATATTTCGAAATGGGTTGAAGCTGTAGCGTTGGCCGACAATGAGGGAAAGCGTGTTATAGAATTTTTAAAGAGGAATATCTTCGCTCGCTTTGGAGTACCACATACTATCATAAGTGATGGAGGATCTCACTTTTGCAATAAGCTATTTAAATCTGTGTTGGCCATGTATGGTGTCAAGCAACATAAGGTAGCCACGCCTTATCACCCACAAACAAGTGGACAAGTAGAGGTTTCCTATCGGGAGATCAAGCAAATCCTTGTGAAGACGGTAAATGCTAATAGGAAGGATTGGTCTCAGAAGCTAGATAATGCACTATGGGCGTATAGGACTGCATTCAAAACACCCATCGGCATGTCCCCTTATCAACTAGTGTATGGGAAGGCTTGTCATTTACCCATTGAGCTCGAACATAAGCATTGTGGGCGTTGAAGCAATTGAATTTGAATTGGGATGATGCGATGAATCTGAGGTTGGAGCAGCCGAACGAATTAGATGAGTTCTGTCTCCATGCATGTGAAAGGTCAGACCTATACAAGGAGCGGATAAAAAGGTATCATGATCAGCGGATTGTTCGACGAAACTTCCAAAAGGATGATATGGTACTTCTCTTCAACTCTAGATTGAAGCTGTTCCCAGGTAAGTTAAAGTATAAGTGGTCTGGTCCAGTTATCCAAGTCTACTCATCTGGAGTAGTTGAATTGGAAGACAATAATGGTGTTGTCTTCAAGGTGAATGGTCAACGTATTAAACCTCATATCGGTCCTCTTGACTCGATGAATTATATTTCCATCACTTATCTCGATGAAGTCTAAGTACTCGAGGTAACTATGTCGAGCCACGACAATAAATAAGGCGCTAGATGGGAGGCAACCCATCGTTTATCTTTTATCATTTTGTCTTTCTTTCGTTCTAGTACTTGTTTTGCTTTTGATAAATGAAAATCCAAAAATAAGAGTCGTGCCACGACCAAAACTAAGGCTCTAGATGGGAGGCAACCCATCGTACTAATCGTTTTCATTGGTTTTGAGCAAATGTAGGTGCAAGAGGTATTCAACGAGGAGATTGGTTTTCAAATGACGATTTGGACGTATTGAATGGTAAAGGTGGTAAGTTTGGAATTAAGATGCATAAGGCTATGGATTGAGCATTACTTATGACAAAATAGGCATCGAGCTAGGCTAGGCCTAGGCAAAACTAGGCCACGAACAAGGCAACGCCTATACTATAGCCTAAGGTCTCGGAATCTAGTGTGCAAAGGCATAGGCGCCGCCCATGCTCAAGTATGCTATAGCATAGGCGCCGCCTATTCTAAAGCATTTGGTCTCAGAATCTCATATTCCATGCTAAAGGCTCCGCCTATGGTCACTAAAGACATTGCACTAGGTGCCGCCTATGCTAGCAAATGCTTTGCATTAGGCGCCGCTTATACCATCCATAGGCAAAGCTAAAGGTGCCTCCTATGGTCATTTTATGTCTCCAAGACCGATTTTAAATGGGTCAAAACCCGACCCATTCTTTTCCTATATAAAGGGGACTTAGTTTTGAAACATAAACACCTTGGAAACTTGACCTAGGCGCCGCACATACTCTCCAAAACATCTCAAAATTTTTCTTTTTGCTCTCCCACTTCACAAGAACATCTCCAAAGGCTTCAATCACGTAAGTACTCTTTTATTCTTCATCTATTTTTCGTAATTACTACGTTGCTATGTCTATTATGAATTGCTACATCTTGAAGAAATATTGGTGATGTTAATGTGTTTGACTTGTTGATACAAAACCATGTGAGTGAACATATACGTTATGATGATCTTAAACTATTTCCTACTTGAATTTGATTTTGATGCATTGTTACTAATTGCGAAATCGCTATAGTCATGAACATTGGATAACCTTGTCACTTGAATACCTACATGTTAGAAGATCTCGTTCATTGGGATAAGACTTATAGTTGCCTACCGACATAGAGGGTTGTGATTATTGATAGAATCTATGCCAGGATGTAATCCCTATGTAGAAGTCTTGTTATACCTAACATGAAAGTATTGCTAAGGTTGCAAGAAATGATACATCTCTGGTTTGATTGTTGGAATATAGTGCCTAAAACGTATGTCGATGAAGTCTAAGTAATCGACCACTTTTACTTCACTACTTTGTATCAACAATCTAAGTGTGGGGTGGTACCCCTACTACTTGTGTATATATCGAGCTGATGTTAATAGGAACATTGTTTAAATCTCAGGTACAATGGCACCCAAAGCAAGACAAGATAACGCTACCACTTCCCAAAAAGGCAAGAAAAGAGTTCGCAAGGACCAAGGAGAATCATCCTCAATGCAATTACCATGCCGCATATTTGGAATAAAATAGGTTCTTGAGGAGGAAGCCAAGGAATGGTATAGGAACAACAAGGAAGGAAAATACGTTCATGTCGACTTGATCAACAAGGACAGCCTAGCAAAGAAGGAGCCGCGTATGTTGGCGAGAATCATGGCACTATATCTGGATTTCATCTTCTGCGACATGGGAGAATGCAATCTTGATTTGACACGAGAATTTTATGCCAACTGGTCGCCGAAAATCACAGGCAGCGAAGTCAAGATTCGGGGCCAAGTTCTACAACTCAATGCGGATTTGATCAACTCCTTTCTTGGCTTACCTTCAGTCGATCCAGCACCATTCAAAGAGCTGTACAGCAGACCTCCTTATAGAGCAATGTGACACACACTTTATGGAAGTAGATCCATGGCAAGGTGGAGCAGACATAAAGACACCGGACGACACAACACCTTCCCCTATGCTCCTTTGAATAGGGAAGCAAGAATATGGTTGTGTATTGTCAACTCTTGCCTTATTCCTGAGACCCAGTACACCAAAATAACAAGAGATAGAGTGTGTTTGGTCTATGCATTGATGACAAATGTCCCTATCAACATTGGGGCAATCATTCGTTCTACAATGCGGAAGGCCAGACTACACAAGCGGTCCCACTTCACCTTTGGCAACCTGTTGATAGCAATCTTGAGAAAGGAGGACATCGAAGAGGAACCAGCTGATCACAAACTCCCACATAACCCGAAGAAGGTTGACCTCACAAAGGTCAAAGATGCTGAAACAACACATGGCGTCAACCTTACTACTGCGGAGAGATATGCTCGAGATGAGAGTTTCTTCCATCACCTTTATGGCATGACACGGTTCACCATTATGAGCGGAGGTCATGTTCCAACTGCTGCAGAGCTCCAACTGCTGCAGAGCTCCAACTGCTGGACCATGACTATCCAATGAATATGCATGCGAGGGAGATGTGTGGAGTAGGTACATACTTTGAGGAACTTCTTGATGATGATGTGCCGATCGATGATGACCGACGCATGCCAGACTCCGACGTGGAGGAGAATTCTAATGACGACAACTCCTATGATGATTCCGACGAAGGGGGTATGACCCCCGACATAGAGGAGGAGTCCAACTGACCAGGTTCTTCGTATTTATTTTCCACTGAGTGCAGTGTCCCATTTAAGTGTGGGGTGGTGGTATTTGCATGCTTTACTTCTCTATCCGCATTTGCATTTATTTATGTTTGTTTGTTTGAGTTTTTTTTTTTGTTTTTTCATTTTTTTTGTAGTTAAATTTTTTTTACTTAGCTTCGCATGAAAGTATTCTAATAGGCAGCATGAGATTATAACAAGAGTTTATGCTAATATCATGACTATTGAGACGTTTAGGCTCTAATTGTGACTCACTACGTGATATTGTGTGGTATAATTCCTTCAGTTGTTGGGTCAAGAGTCTATACTCCCAATAAAGTCAACCATGTGCCTTGTGTGTGTGAGGATATTGTATATTCTATGCTTGTGGCTGATGCTAGAACTTGCCTGGTATGTATGCAAAGCGAAAATAAAGAATGCAAGTTTAGGAGATGATTTAGGCATTTCTTTGGCAACCTATGATTATTTACCTTCATTTTTACCTACCCATGGACATCATCCTAGTTAAACCCTTTTGAGCCTTTAAAGCCTATTTTCTTTGACAAACCTCATATAAAAAGCCTAATCCATTTTTTTTCAAGACCATAATTTGATCCAAATTCCTAAGTGCTTTAAAATGTAAAAGTCATGTGACAAAATAAGAGGAAATTGGGTGAGTATGATGCTTTAAGAATGTATTGGTGCTTGAATGTGTTATGAAAAAAAAGTGTTATCATAAGAGGTATGTTATGAAAAGAAAAAGGAAAGGAAAACTAAAAAGTTGCTTAAAATTGAAAAACAAAAGAGGAGAAAAAGGGTGGTAGAATAAAAGAAAGTAGAAAGGTTGTTTGAAAGAAAAGTGTTAATGATACAATATGATGTATTAAAGCGCTTAGGAACATAGTCACTATTTCTGGCCAAAATAGTCCTACCCGTCCCTTAGCCTACATTACAACCATCAAAAGACCTACTTGATCTTAAGCCTAGCATTCTGACATTTAGTGGAGCATTACACTAAGGGCAAGCCTATGGTCATCAGTTGCTGCATATGAATTATTTGAGAGAGCGAGAGCAAGGATATTTCTATACCCATGTTTGAAAAATATGCTATACTTGTGAGTGATTATGGGTAATATATTGTGAGACACACATGGTTGATGAGTTTTGGATAGTTGTGTATGATTCTTTGTGCCTTAAATTTTGAATACTAATTAACCATCATCACGAGTCTATATTAGAGGTGGAATTGTTTCTACTAATGAGCAGAAAACTACTCTTTGTTAATGATTGATATGCTTGTCTTAACGAATATTTTGTGTTGTTACTTTCAACCTATTATGTAACCAATTCTGCATCTACCTTCTTATTGTTCTTTGGAGGTCTATCACTAAGCTTTATACCACTCCTTAAGATGATGTCCATAACTTATTTTGGATTCTTTGTATCACATGGCTATCCACCTTGGGGCCTTGTATTCTATGCATAAGCTAGTTACACTAACTGTTGCTCTAATTTTGGCATAGCTACTTGCTGATTTTTTATTTCAGCAGCCATTTCTTCTTGCATAGTCTGTATCTTCTACAAAGTATCCTCATTTTTACTAGTCTATGTGTTATGTTGATATTGTAACTACTAACTTTGATTATTGTCCCATGCATAGTTGGGTTGAGTTTGCCACTTTTTGTTGTAGGCATCTGCATAAGTTGGCTTTTGTGCATTGCCTATAATGTTGATAGACTCTGGGTTTTCCCTACATAAATTTGTAGAATGGACATTGTTTCCACAAATACCACTCCAAGATAGGGTCTACTACACTACATTAACTTGAGCTAGGGATTAGTTCATACTAAATTTTTTGAATTGAGTCATCATTTGACTCTACATAGCTGATAGTTAGGCAGCTAAGGTTGAGATACTTTAAAATTCAATCATGACCTAGCCTTTTTCATTGAGCTTCTGGACATATCACCATGTCAGTCAGGATTTACCTGAACAATATGGTTCAACAAGGTATAGAGCTCCTTATAAGTTTTGTCCTATGCTTGACCACCTGCAGCTAAATCTAATATTTTTTTTGTATTATGGCCAAGTGCTTTAAAAAAGGTGTGAGCTTATACCTTGTTGGACTATTGGTGA
The DNA here is from genome assembly GCA_030864225.1 of Capsicum baccatum var. pendulum. Lineage (NCBI taxonomy): Eukaryota > Viridiplantae > Streptophyta > Magnoliopsida > Solanales > Solanaceae > Capsicum > Capsicum baccatum. The sequence goes on along the minus strand of CM061557.1, from coordinate 167,141,208 downwards.
TGTGGAGAGTCCCAAGAAAGAGACTTGAATCTATCCAAAGCATGATACAGGTTCTTATTCGACATTTTCTTAAAGTTCAAAATCCCTCTGCATAATCCTGCAGTTTTTTTGGATGGGAAGAAATAGATGAGGAGTTTTTGGGACAAGTTATCCTATGTTGTGATAGAACCTGCCAGCTCAGCATTTAACCATTTTTTTTCTTCCCCCAAAAGTGAGAAGAGGGAGAGTGTCAACCTTATAAAATTGGTGGATACCTCCATAAGTATAAATGTGTAAGTGATCTCCAAAAAATTTTGCAAGTGAACCTATGTATCTTCATGTGACAAATCGGTAAACTACTCGCTGGTGTGTAAAAGTTGCACTATGTCATATTTAAATTCAAACCTAGCACCTGCAATGGGTCTTTAGATGGTGGAGGTAATATTAGTCATAAATAGGACTGCTACTTCACAAATTATCTTGAGGACTGGTGGATATTCAGCCATGGGTGTAGGATTATCTTCCTATTATTAAATTTGAGGGATTTTGTTGCTTCTCTCTATGATTGGGTACGTATTTCTCAGGTTTGTGTTCTGATTCAACAAACTCCCTATCCTTTGCCAGCTTACTAGCTTTAAAAATTTGTGCTAGCAAATTCAAAATCTATGATCAAGTAATTAGCACTCAAGAAATCAAAAATGCAAAATAAAAACTAAGACCACTGCCAATTTATAAGTCCTCGACAACCGCACAAAAAGCTTATTGCCCATACGTAAGTATACATGGTCCACCCAGGTAATATAGTGGCCTTATGAAAAGCCAAGTATCAATCCCATAGGGAATTATTGTAAACAACTATCCAATTTTTGTTCAACAATAAAGATTAAGCTAGTGCTAATGTAACCAAAAGAGTTTGAGAGTTATAAACTGAAAATAAAGTAAATAATATGACAAATTAAAGGTCTTGAACAATCAATAGGGAGAAACCCAGGGTTAAGGCACTACGAACAATTATACTAATCTATATAACTTTGTTGGTTAGGTTAATTATCTTAGTCATTGGTCCACAGGTTGATATTATGACTATCGTCTTCCGACCCTCTAATCAACTATCTAACTTAGCCCCTCACAACTACATCACATAGCGGGGATGCAAGAAATAAGTTAAATGCATTAATATTTCATCTTGTAATTTAATCAAATAGGACACTTAGGTATATTCCTATCCTAAATGAAAATCATAACATTATTCAATTGAATAATTATGATCCTATTTCATCTATCTCATGGTCTATCCCACTGTTCATTCTTTTGGGCTCATGATAGGATTAAGAACGTATTCTAAGGGTCACAAATTCATGAAATAGTTAACACAAGGATAAATATACAGCGAACAATGATAAATTACCAAACCAATTAGACACATAACAAGAATAATCATGTTCTTGACCTTGACCCCAAAAAAGGGTGTTTATCCACTTATGGACATACATATAATCCCAATAGATGAATATAAGTTCAAATCTATAAAAAACAATAAAAGTAAAGGAATATAAACCCTATTTTTAGACTTCTCAATCGTGTCTCCAAGCCCTATGACCTTCCAATCTGGTTATATAAGAGTTTAAGTGTCCTATTTATACTATGACCAAGCTGCCCTTTTTTGTTTAGCCTCCGTGCCATGCCCGTACCATAGAGGATAGGGTCTGTGGAATGCCAGTATTATGAAGGGATACTGGTTAGGTGAATCTAAAATGTAACCAAGGGTATGTCACTCCCTTATCGTGCTATCTAGGCAGTAAGGCATGCCAAGGTGTCAAAATTTTCCATATTTCATCAAGACAACTCATTGTGTTTGCTAAGTCTAAGATTTGTGGTGACTTTTACTCTTTACTAAACGCTTGTATATCATTCTTAAATAATTTTTATCAACACACAATGCCTTCAATAACACCAAACACCATAATTTAGTGCTTAAAACATCATAGAATCCAACATGATGAACTAGAAAGGGACACAACTCAAGTTGAGCATACTAGTTCTCACATTTTAACATTAACTTAATGTTTTGACTCCAAAATCATTTTGAATATGCCTTAAAAACTAAAAACACATAACTAAATACTTATATTCTCATTTATAAAAATATTACAACATTATGCACACAAGATGTCCTCACAACTAAGCTTAGTAAGCATAGATAACAATACTTAAATGCATAAATCCACTTAAGATCTACTTGAAGTAATCATATTTGGGATTTTTGTTAAATAACAATTCATAAGTAGTATTTTTAAGAATGGATCTGATCAGAATTTGTTTGTGACATAACAAAAAGTATTTAGAGCTTCAACCCAAAAACTTTTAGGAAGACCACTATATATCTGCATGGTCCCAAAAAGATCAAGTAGATTCTTGTTTTTCCTTGAAAGAAATCCATTTTTTATGAGTTCTTGGAGATAAAAAATTATGACTAATTCTATTTTTAGCAAAAAATTCCTCAACTCTAGTATTTACAATTTTTTCCATGATCAGACCTAATCCCAGCTATTTTGTTATTAAGCTTTGCATGAATTTATTTAGAAAATTTCACCATGACTTCATATGTTTCAACATTTGTTCTCAAGAACATGGTCCATGTGAATTTGGAGTAATCATCCACAATGACAAGAACATATTGCTTTACTTTTCTACTTTGAACCTTCATAGGTCCGCATAAATTAATGTAAAGCAAATCAAGCAGTCAAAAGGTACTTACTTACTTTTTTTGTTTGAATGAGTACCTGGTTTGTTTTTTCCTTTGACACAAGTATAATAAATTTTGGGGTCTATAAATTGCAACTTTTAAGTACCACATACCAAGTACGTCGAGATTAATTTGTTAAGCAGAGATGAGCTTACCTGATCCAATCTTCTATGCCAAAATATGCATTCTCACTTTGAGCAATAAAAAAATTAATTCACTTCCAGTAATTGAGTCTAGATAAGACATTTACATATTCTTGCATCTTTTATCTCTTAGAATAACATTTTAGTTTTCTGGCATATTATAGAGCACTAATCAGACAAGAACTTTACTTTATTTCTTTTATTGCATATTTGAAATTCTTATAAAGCAGTATTTTAGTCCACTCACATAGCGAATATCCTTAATAGCCCAACTTAATAATTTTCTAACTTTCCAATACTAAGGATGTAACCTTTCTTACCATTACCAAAAAAGACACCCCCACCTTGAAGTGCCTTGAGGGAGAGAAAATAGTCAATTCTTCTAGTCATATGTTTAATGCATCCACCATCCATGAACTAACTTTGAATACTTTCCCTTACTCCCACCTACTTTTAGAGAACAATTATTATATTTGGGAAAATATTTGAGTTTGTGTTCACAATAGGGTGAAAGGGGAGTAATCAAAACTTTCTTTGTCCAGCCAGGCAATCTACCTTCTTAAATTTAATTAGGGGACAAGGTCCCTCTTTAAGTGATTGCATCTGCTGTACATGGTTAGCTGAGTTTACTTTTTTTCTAAGCCTTTCCTAACAATCATTCTTTCTATAACTATTTCTTTCACAATGAGTATATAAAAGATTATTTTCCACAGAAACATACTTATTTTGAGGATTAAAGGAGGATTTTTGGGTTTAAAACCAAGACTCTACTATTATTCACTCCTTGATTTATAAGATAAGCAAGAATTTGCGAGGAGGTAGTCCATTTTAGAGACTTGTTAAGATTTTCTCTTATACGAACTAGATACTTTTCTAATTTATTATTTTTTGTTAGAGAAGATGTGAGAAGATTTTAAGAATTATTCAAATTTTACTACTAGCCTCACTTTTTCCTTTATGATAACATTCAACCAATTTCTTTAGTTTTTCCAATATCTCCTTATTTTTCAAATTTATTTTTAAAGAGTGTTGTCCTAGCTCAAAAATTTGAATTTCTAGAGCTATTTTATCATATTCAAGATTTTCTACCTTATCTTTAAGAAGATCCTTCTAATAGTAGGCTCACATAGAGAATCAATTAAAACATTTGCAAGCTTCCTTAGCTTCTTAGGAGTGTATTCCTTCATATTCTATTTAATGTTGGGAGGATTTACCTAATCATATGATCTTAACATGAGAGAAAAAGGAGAGTTGTAGGTAGTTTAACCATCTTCTACAACCAGCATAGAGGCATATTAAGGTTTTCTAACTCATTTAATTCAGTATAAAGGTGAATTTGGTGTGCATCTCCTGAATAGTTTCACTTTCCCTTCATGGTGAAGGCTTATTATTAGGTAGTAAGAATATCCACCTTCAATTCTTTAACCTAACTTATTCCTTTATGAGTAGTCCTTAGACAATCCCAAATTTCCTTTTCACTCTCACAAGCAAAAATTTGATTGTACTTAGCTGGTCCTATTCAATATACTAATAGTTTTTTAGCCTTAAAATTCATTTTAATCTTTTTGGGATCCTTTTCATTGTATTCCATTTGAGTTTTGGTAATCAACCTTATAATTTCTACTTTCTTAACTTCTATCATGAGAATATGTAAGCCATCATAGATTATGTCCCATTACTCATTATCTACAGCCATTATAAAGTCATGCATCCCTGTCTTCCACAAACTATAATATTTTCCATCAAATTGAGGTATTCTGGTGGTTGACTTTCCTTCCTCCAAGTTCGGTGGTGCTGCCATAGCTAAGGATCCACTCTATGTGTTAACCATTCAAAGTATACTACTTGGATACTAATTATTGAATTATAGGGATTTACCATAAGCTAAGGACCAAGTCCTAGAGAAAGTTTTACTAAAAGTAATATAGGAACCAAAAAAAGATATGTAAATACAAATTAGGACACAAGTTTTTTGCGTCAAAACCTTCTTGCTCAAGGGAGTAAAACCACAACCTATCCTCAATGGATTTATCAAGATCTACTTGAATAAACCAATTGATGGAATACAGACTCAAAGTAATTCACTCTGAATCCTACTCCTTGCAATACCTCTATTACAAGTCACTGAGATAACTCTATCATACTTCTACACATTCAACTAGCTCTAACCCCTAATCTTTGTAATTTTACCTAAGCCACACGCAACATCATAAAAGGGATTTTACACAGAATTTCAAGATTCAATTCAATGTTAGAACAAGACTCAAGATAATAAAAGATAAAGAACTATTAGGTCAATAAAAGTAGCCTTTAATCTTGAGTTAGAGAAACTTTTGATTGATATTTGAGAACATAATATTTTTGTAAAAATAAGGTCACCAAGTTGATATTATTTTATTATGTATAATGTGAGAAGTTTGATCAAGAATTATATTGGACCAGGTGTTAATCATTGTACATTACGCACATGTATAATAGTAATGCTACAGGAAAAAACTGTGTAGAGTGCAATCGTATACAATTATAGATAGTAGTCCTCAAGAAATAGCATATAATGGACCTGGTACTTGAATCTATTATTTAGTCATCGTCAAAACATAGAACAACAATCATTATTTTAATAACATCATCATCATCAGCTAGCTCATGAACATCATGAATATTACATCATCATCGTTATTATCATCTCAACAACATCAATATGTATGAAGATGTAATATAGAGAGTAGTCATAAGTAGTGCTCAAAAGCAATCATAACTACTCAATTAACTTATAATCTAAGATGTAAGCAAGTCTAATTATTATAACAAATTATAACGTACCTCAAATCCTTTCTTGACAATACTTTTAGGCCTCAAGCTTGCCTTTCCTTTACCTTTTGACTTGCTTTTGACCTATAACAATAATATTACATAAATATCTCAATAATTTCATCCTTCTTTAACCATTAGCGATTATATCTAATAATTTTAACCATACAATTATCTTAAATTATCATCATAGGGTTAACCCCTCCTTAAACCTTATGAACTATATTTTAATAATCTTGAACAACTATGATTTATAATGACCCTTCAGGTTATTTCCTTTGTTTTCATGCTTTTCCTAAATTTTAATTATTTCCATAGTTTTCCTAAGTTATTTTAGACTTACTAGGATTGACAGTTTAGTTATCAGGCAGTTCATGTTGTTTTTGGGTCATTCCTTTATTTCAGAGCTATTAAAGTTAAGAAATAAGTCTAGGACCCAAATCTTAAGTAAACAGCCTTGGATTCCATGTTGATAGTCTCAATAGCTCGCGAATTTCAATTTTAGTAAATAGGGACTTGCGAATTTCAATTATATAGGGACCCATGGTCTAGATATTGATACACACCCACTTATTTTAAGGTATAGGACAAATTTGGCTTAAAAGGTTCTTTAGGGTGTGGGACCAACCTTTTTATCAAAATGACCCTAAATATCAATTTTGATGGAACTATTGAATTAAATTTTGTATGGTAGCATAGTCTGTTTGAGAGTATGAAATTCTAAAACAATTTTAGCACCCAATTAGAGTTTATTGGTACTAGTTAAACATGGATTGTGCCAAGTATCTTGTATATTCGCGTAAGCGATTGTTACTTTAGTGACTAGGCGCTAATTTAATGACCTTTCACAAATATAGTAGAGCTCATACAGCCTAGGCCAAGTTTCTTAAGAGATCTTTGGGTACTTTAGTGATGACCATTTTAGCGGTCATGTAGCCGCTAAAGCGGCCATCACTGGTTTTATATAAATATACCATACTTTTTCCCAACTAATTTATCTAAGTGTAGACCACTATTTTTATACATTTTAAGCTTTGATTGGTGAGATACTAATCTTATGATGTAGGTTTTAGCTCATGATAGTGATTTTAAGCATGTAGCATATTTATCATGTAAGTAATTCAATCAAATCTTTACTTAGTTTGTCAATTAAATTCTTGATTCAAATTATGTGGAATTTATTTTTCTATATTTGAGCTCATATTTATCCATATATTTATGTGGCAATCGATCCTTGAGTTGCATGGGATGCAGTGATAATTCACAATTTTGCGATTCCACAAGTGGACCCCACATGGTATTTTGTAACCCAATTTCTGATTTTATGTATTTATACAAAATACAAGTATTGATTTTCTCATCGTGATGCATATATTACAGTTTTAATAGCATGAAAGCTATCAGAGGCTTCTCAAAAGGGAAAAGCTCTAATTTAAAGGATTCAATGAGTGTTCTATGACATCCAAGTAGGCTAGGCTCAACCTTCTTTTAAATTAAGCTTGATTATGATATTAATGAATTACTATGCTAGTTTTGGCAAGATACTTTAGCCCAATTATGGTTTAAAGAATATTTTCATCATGTTAAGCTGGTTAGGGCATTTTTTGTAGAATCTAGGTACGTTTCTATTTATATAGCTTGTGATCATTCGTTAAGATGAGAAAATATACCTATGGTACCTATTGTTCCTATCTACAGGTAGTTGTATACCCACGCTACTCAGGAACCGACCATTATACTCCTCTTACTTGGTGATTAGATTTAGGTACAATCATTGTTGTGTCAAAGTAGTGATCTTTCATAGTTTGGTAAACATCTTTTTCATGTCATGGTTTACTTCACATAATTCTTATCTTTTATAGACTTTGGGTTTTGGCAATGGTCGGGGGCATGTCTGATGATAGGAGAATTTACACGCCTATAGTGCTATATTTTGCCCATATTTTAGCCTAGTTTCGAGAACAAATTATATGTTTCATGCACTTTTAGTCCTTTTTCCTATAAGTGAGCTAACGAACATGATTAGCAAAGTTTCAGGCATAAATGATGCAGAATTCAGCATTTTATGGATTACTTGACGCCAAAGAAAGCTTCACGAAAGGAGAAAAGGAAGCTTGGACGCCTAAGGACCGAAAGTGACACATGGAAAACCTGTCCCGGGCAAAAATAGCAATTCTGAAGACTTTGGGGACTAGCAGTAATTTATTAGGATTAGGATAATGATACATTAACCTAGTACAATTGGGTTAAGTATTTCATTAGCTTAGTAGGATTTGGTTAAGTATTTCATTAGCTTAGTAGGAATAGGATATGGGTATTATAAATACCCTATTTTGCTAGAGATTTTTATCAATTCTTCTACTATTCCTCATTAATTCTATTACTCTATAACTCTTCTTCTAACCCTTCCATTAATTCTACTTTTTATTCTTCTTCTATTCATCTATTCTTAATTTCCGCAACAAGAGAAACGTTACTTGGAAGAAATCACGCCTAACGCCTACCACACTTGTGCTACATGAAATTCTTATTGTGGTATAATAACAATGTCAATTGTGATTTCTTTTGCACTCATGGGTAACTAAACCTCTCTGTTGGGGTTATGGAAGCCGAATGAGATACTATCTATTACTATGAGTTTGTGAGTTCGTGACACATATGTTGCTTATATCATTATTCTCTTCGTCTTAACCTAAATTCTTTGAGGTTGCAAATGCAAGAATACGCCAGTATAACATTTAACTTGTTCAAAAGAAAGGTTATCTGTCTGGAAAAGAGATAATGTCAAGGTAGTAGGGTCCCATCCCCTATTAAAAAGTTAGTGCCGTAACTGGATTAACCTCTTGGAGAATTCGTACCGTTAGACACGCTTTATGCTCGAAAGAGTTAAAGTAAAATAATCCTCGAATAGGTCGAAAGACGCCTGGATTTACCATCAAATACAATTCTCTATAACCACATGCATGTCGGAATTCAACACACTCATAGCTAATAGAGACGTACAACTCAGAAGGTGGACATGACCCCAACTTCTCAATTCTCATTGTTTACAACTTAATAACTATTCTTTCTTTTTACGTTGCTATTTTCAGTTTTTACTTTAATATTTTGGTTACACATTACAATCCCCCCTTTTTTAAGAGACTTTCACCAAAAGTCTAGTACTTTTTGCTTACTTGTTGACCAAGCTATTCCCTGAGGGATCGATACCTAACCCAGTTGGGTTCTATATTTGACAAACGACCGTTTTACACTCCTACGAAGGCTGTAGATTGAGCGTTATCAATGGCCCGACTAGGTATTCTTTGGTTGGTCTATAAGCTTTGTATGGACAACTGTGGACTTGGTTTTTGTATGGATTATTTATGTCATATATATATGCACACTTTATATTATTGTTATACTTGGTTTAGTTTATGGTTTCTGCATTGTTTTGGTTGGTCATTGGATGGATAGACTTGGTTGGGTTGGTCTGGGTTATAGACTTATCCTAGAGTCCCCACGAGGATAATGCACTATCTTGTTATATTTTTGAACTTTAGTTGACTCAAGGTATGCCATTGGGGGTTGGGTTATGTAATGAGGGCGATTGTCGGTCCTGGTTGGGCTTGGGAATGCCTATTACGACAAGACCCTGATTTGGATCATGTTACGCTAGTATCAGATCTTTATGTTTAAGTATCATGGGGTGTCCAAAAAGCCATGTCAAGTAGAGTCTTAATTATGGGTGTGTCGTGCACCACACATATGATCAGGAGGCTATGAGACATTTAGGAATGTTATACTTACTTGGTTATTCTACTTTTAGGCTACAGAGTCTATGGTCTTGAACTATTCTCTGAATATTCCTTGGTTCACTTTTTGGCTCATGCCTTCTCAATGATCTAGATTTCATAGAAACTCACTTATCCCACTTGATGATAATATAGATATATCTAGTCTAACTCATAGGAAACAGACCTGGTGAAGGCTCACAGTATTTGGTTTTCCTTGTAGAGCCTTAATGGTCTCGACTGACCCTATCTTGGTAGAAGGAACTCATTCTTGTTTATCTCAAAGAGAGATTACCAATGTTGAGTTTTGACATTATGTTAATCTATGGACCCAAATAATAGAAACTCTGGCATGCTAGTCTAGTCCTATTAGTAAGAAAAGGAATAAGGTAAGGTAAGGAGGTCTCGATTCTCTGAACTAAGGGATGGCACTAAGAGATGCTATTTTGGATTTCGATATTAGTCGGGATCATCTCAATGCCCTTAATATCCCTCAAAAGTCTAAGGCATCTTTTGATACCGACACTGGTATGATGAAAACTCTTTTCTTTGTGGTGTTTATAGGTTATTTGGTTTAGGGTCCTCTTTTTTTTGTGACCCCACTTATTATTGTGCATATTGGTTATGGTTCCAAGGTTGTTTCTAACTCTTTTCTTTTTTTGATTCTACCCTGATAGGTGACTCTGCAATTGCCAAGAGATTCTATGGGTGTGTGTGGTATCTACATGCAGTAAAAGGGTATTGGTAGAGGATTTGTTTGACTCAAATGTCGTGGATATTAATGTTATTCAAGGAATTTATTGGTTGCATTTGTGCTATTCTTTATTTGATTGTGGGACCAATTAGACTCCATGGTGAGTCAATTATAGAATGGGATAATGGTTTTGTCTCATTGCCTAGCTACTAAGGGAAGGGTTATGTTCTATTTAGATATTGGAGATTTGTTTCCCAAGGGGTGTCTCTATTATCGGTTGGTTTGAGAAGATTCAAACACAAAAGGTCTTTCCTTGCATTCAGCTTTGGTGATGCATGAATTTCTTGGTGTCCCTCTAATGACCCTTGTGGTGTCTTTATAATGGGGAGGTTAGTTTGGGACTAGTCTTGTTTCATACACTTGTTCTATTTCTATTTTTCCTTTATAAAATGGTTCTGGATAGGTTAAAATATCTTAAGGAGAAATTAAGGGATCTCTTATATAAATGATTTGTCAGTCATGATGATTCTCTATGGAACATTTTATTTTTGCATGCATTAGAAGGAATGGTTTTCCTTGGGAATGGATAGGTTGTGGGTGGATGAATACGGGATTTGGAGTGTCCTCCCTATGGGGTGGACCTTATATGTATATTCCCTTTTATATGGGGTACTTTTTTTGTAGTGCATGGTGGTTGGTAGATCCTAGGCTTGAATCTAGATTCTTGATCTTGGTAAAGGGAGTATGTTAGCTAGGGACAGCAATGAGGAATTGTGCAGGTAAATTGGTAGGTTTAATGAGGTTGATGATGGAGATTACAATAGTGGGAAAGTTATGAATTATAGGTTAGAAGTTTAGGTTGAACGGAGGGATTGGGAATCTTGTTATTCGATAGGTTAGATCATGGATCTTTCACATATCTTTGTCCCTATACATGTACTTTGTTGTGGGCATGCAATTGATTTCTAAATTTATGGTTTTGAAAATGGATTTTTGCATAATTTAGTATTTTGACATGATTACTCATTTAATTGATTTTCCACAAGGTATGATACATTATTCATGCTTTATTAATGTTTATGAATATTGTGGAATGCATGAGAATGGTAAATGAATTTTGGGTAACTATGGATCCCCTAATTACTTAGTTTTGGTCATGAAAATTGTATGTTCTCAAATTATTTATGAAAATTTCCATTGAATATAATTTGGTCATATGGTTTGACTATTTTTAAATCTTTGCATAGAATAAATTATTAAAGGAACATGAATTGGTTCTGGTTAGATTCAAATGATTTTGAAAAGGCATTGGTGGTCATGGTTTGATTTTTTGAAATGGTTTTGGTTTAGTTGGAAACCTTGGAATAAATTTTGTCTAATGGTTTTTGCGTTTCTTTATTGGGATCTAAGTATCACTTGGTTGAATACCATTTTAGATATAGGAGAACCAAGCATCCCTTGAGTACGTCTTTAGTGATACCTATTAGAATGGATTGTTGTGCTTATAGGTGAAATGGGATGAACGTTGGTGGTTAATATGAAAATTTTCTTCTAGCGGTGGCCTTCAAGGGAAGGTCAGGTTGCATATTCTAGTGATAAACTTCTATCTCGGTTAAGAGAGCACTGTACAAGTGTGCCATGCATTATTATAGCCCTTATGCTTAAGGTTCTCAATTTGCATTCTCTTTGCTCCCCAGATATGATTCTTGACTCTACATTGTATTATTTATGGTATAGGTGGTTATGTTTCTTTCGATGTCTATTTCTAAGGACTCTTTTTTGTGATATAGTTTTGTCGGGATGGTTCTTTATTTTAGTCCAGGTGGTTGTTATGAAGTACTTCATGCCTTTGGTGTTGAGTCTTATTCAGGGGTCTTTCCTTAGGAGGCATGGATAATTCTGGTACTTCAGTTACTTAATGACTTTCCTTATGTTAGGATGGTAGTGGGTTTGAGAGAATGGTAACATTTTGTAAAAGAGAATGTAGAAGTCCCTAAGTGGGGAGGAGTTTAGGGTGATACTAGAGTTAAGGTTTGAAGATGAGGTGAGGTTGTTATCATGATAGTTGGTTAAGAAAGGAATAGGAGGTGAAAATCCTTGTTTAACTATAGAGGGTTCTAGATCTTTTGATGGATAGATCATACCGTAAGTATGTAAGCAGTAAGCTTGAATTGTTGTGGTTGGTAGATGTGCCCATGGCTGTGTTGGGTTTTGTAAGGCATTGTTTTTATGAATGTTTCATGGTTTCATAGTTGCATGATTTTGGTGTTCAATAATAGGATAGGTATTTTGGTTATAAATGGTTGAATATAGGTTTGCTTACGTTCTTTACTCGTTGTTTCCATATTATAAAGGTGATGAAAGCAGAATAGGGTTTCGGGATAAATGTAAGAAGTAAAGCCTTGTGGCCTAAGTTAACTCCTCTTAGAATAGGATAGCCTTAAACATAGAAGTGGTGGTGAATAGTTAGACTATAGCTCTTGTAGAGATGTGTCTCAGTAAATTCTAAATTGATTCAAACTTGTTCTCTAGCATGAGTCCATTCATCTGGTAATCCATGTTTTGTGGGGGTGTGGATGGTGCTTGGTTGGTTAGGTTCCTTTAGGTGGTTTTAGTGCCTCGAATTCTTTTTTCCTTAAGGGGGTCCCAATGAGGATCATGAATTGTTAAATTTAGCCGGTTGTGAACAAAAGGTATGGCTTCATTAAAGTTTCCATGAGGGGGGACTAAAAGTCCGAGAAAGCCATTTTTGATGCGGAAGAGGACATGTAATCAAAGAATCTGCGTTGTTTCTTTGTTTTATAAATTCATGCATAGGGTATGTGTTCATCAACATTTCTTTGATTTTCAAACTTTGTAAAAGGTGAGGATTTGTTCCTCTTGTATCTTTGTTTCCTAACTTAGTTAGAGGTCGGAATTGAGGTGCTGGGATATAAATCGTGTTCGGTGTATGTGGTAATCTTCTCATTTTGGTTTGAGTTTTATTCCACTATTTCGGATGGGGATAGTTTGATGTGTGTTAATTTGTTACCTCATGCTTGTCCATCCCTAACCTGTCACTCGAGGATGAATTTCCAAGTGGGGGAGACTAAAACATCCCAGAAATAGGACACCTTGAAAATTTTATTGGTTTTGGACCTCTTTGGCTCAATACGACTCAAGGGAGTCACTCGTACCCCTTGGATAAAAGTCGTAAGGTGGATAGGTGACTCACTCATACCCTAGGAAGTATGGGATACTTAGCTACTACCCAAGTTACAACTTATATGGGTAAGAGTCGAATGGGGGATTACAAGTTCTATAGTACAAGTCGTATGATGGATGTTTGAGTTTATAGTATAATCTGTCCACCATACGGTTGAGGGATATGATAGAGGTTACCAATCATACCCTTAGGTACAGGTTAGGTAGGGTAAGTCATATAGAAACCAGTAGGTAAGGTCTTAACAATGTTGGGTACGAGTTGGGGTACTAGTTAGGGTGTCACTCGTACCATTGGATACGAATGGTAAGGTGAGTCGCACCGCTGGACGTGAATTGTTTTAATTTTTCAGTCAAGGGTAGTTTGGACAAGTCCTAATCCTAAACCCTTATGTCCACATGTTATATAAACCTATATGTCCTTCCATAACACTTATTAAAGGATCATAAAACATCAAATACTCTCTCAAACACTCTCTTGGAAGATTGGAGGCTAGGGATTCTTCATATGTTCTTCAAAGGGCTCAAAGGTCAAGATTTCTTCTATGAAAGTTCGTGTATAAGGAATGTACTTTATCTATCTTTTTTATTTAAAAATAAAGCCATGTGCATTGTGTTTTAAATGCTGGTTTATGAATCTATAATTGTGAATTTCGAAATATTGTTGAGGGTCTTTATGCATATGGTTAGGTATTTGTTTAAATTATTTTTTTTACATGTGTTTTTGTAATGGTTTTCATATGTGGTTGGTTGCTGGTTATGGTTTAACTAATGGGTATTGATTATCCCTAATTATTGTGATTTACACATTAGTTTTGGCCTTGGTAAAGGTGTGCCCTCAACATGTTCTATAAAATGCCTCAAAGAACATTTTAACTCCATTGTTGAACTTTCATTGGAACTCTTGCATGGTTTTGTTTGGTTATTGAAATTTAAATGGTTTTGGATGGTTTTTCAGGGTTTTAATGGTTAAAATTATATAAATTCTTTAATGTTTTGCACGGTTTAAAGGGTAAAGGTTTTGGTGGTCATGATTGGTCTATTTTGAAAAAATTGCGGGATATATGGAAATCCCCCAAGTGAATGCATTAACGGAATGGGTTTAAATGATTTGGAAAGTCAAAAGGATAAATTATTATGCTTTTGGGGAACATGGAAGTCCCACAAGTGGATTAATATTGTATATTGAAGGGCACATGAAAGTCCCCTTAACCTAAATGTTTTGGCTATGGATAAATGCTTGCAAGTATGGGTGGTATGACGATACCACTTGTTATTAAATAGCCTTGTTTAATAAAAGGTAATTGGATTATTTAGACTTGGTTTTAATTAGGAAATAATGGTAGAGTGTATAGCTAAGCCGTGGAAGGTGGAAATCCTGGGGGGACCTAAATCCGGAAACTCATATTTGATGATATGAGGGGTCTTGATGGCCATGTGCGTGTGTCACATTTTATTTTGAGGGATGTACAAGTAATCCCATGGGATATTGCCTTGTTGTGTGGATACATGCACTGGGACCCTTTCAGCAGGAAGAGCTTAACCCATATGGTTTGTGGGTGGTTAGGACGGCAAAGCTCGGCCCCCTTTCCCGACATTGTTATATATATACATATGTATGGTTTTTTTCATTGGTTGTTTTTACTTGCTTTTCACTCGTTGACATTATTTTATCCTTATTTTGAGTATATCCTAGTGTTCACTCACTAACCCGTCTACTAGCGGCTGTATACCCACTCTATACAGGAACTGACCATTCTACTCCTTTTGCTTAGTTATCAGATTTGGGTATAGTTGATGTTATATTGAATTGGTGAACTTCCATAGTTTGGAAGGCATCTATTTCAAGTCATGGTTTACTTTACATAATTCTTGTCTTTCATAGACTTTGGTTTTTGGCTATGGTCAGGGACATGTCCCGACTAGGTATTCTTTGGATGGTCTAGAGGCTTGCATGGACAACTGTGGACTTGGGTATGGTATGGATTGGTTATGTCATATATATATATATATATGCATGCTTTGGATTATTGTTATACTAGGTTTGGTTTATGGTTTCCGCGTTG
Source organism: Capsicum baccatum var. pendulum (assembly GCA_030864225.1). Taxonomy (NCBI): domain Eukaryota; kingdom Viridiplantae; phylum Streptophyta; class Magnoliopsida; order Solanales; family Solanaceae; genus Capsicum; species Capsicum baccatum. The sequence goes on along the minus strand of CM061557.1, from coordinate 167,125,795 downwards.
GTTTGGTTAGTCATTTGGTGGATAAAATTGATTGGATTGGTCTCGATTATAGACTTAATGATGTAAGAACAACCTATAAATGCAAAGAAAATCCACTAAAAGGAACAACAAACACTAAAATCCAAACACAGCAACACAATCTAAAGAGATGAAAATGATATGAAGTAGAGAACACTAACACACATTTGAATTTCACACTAAAAGGAAAAAGAATACACGAAAGTAAAAGTATAGAAAGGATACATAGATATTCAACAATAGATAGCACAAAGGTGTGTTTCAAACACCTAAATGCACACCACCAATGAAGAAAACACCCCACTCTTAGGTAGACACAAAGGAAGTCACTTTCCCCAAGTAGCAACCTTTCTTGCCAAAGAGTCAACAAAAGTGAAATCCACACTAATGTTGGACCTAATTTCGGGTACACCTCTTAAGGAGGAAGAACACTATCTACAAAAGAGTATCTCTCAATAATTTCATCAATGTCTAATGAAAATGGAAGCTAAAAGGTCGATTTATACTATTACATAACAATAACTAAAATGCCCTTAATGAAGGGTGCTCTTTTGAAGTGTAAAAGGAAGGCCTTAAAAGACCACAATGCCCTTAGTTAAGGTGCCTATGTTCTGTAGAAATCCCTTCTTCACTCTTCAATTTGGACAAGTCTTTGTGATGGTTCCAAAAGGTCTTCAAGAACTTGAAAATTTGAGACTTGATCCTTTGACAATCTTAAGCTTGAACCTTCTACGAGACCTTATAAGCCTTGTGCTCTTTATTCTTGTATCATCCTCTCCATCTTAAAAGGAATTTGACCTCAAATTCACACCTTGCAAAACCAAAGAGAGGGACAAAAAGCACACAATCCTCATGATAGAAGGGTTAGGTTTAGTGCCACAATTATACAAAAACACCAAGGGGGTACACTCTTGGAATATAGCTAATAATCCTTTGTTATAATCATGAAACACTTACTACAAGCATTACAAAGGGAATGACTAAGAATGACATCAAAGAAAGAAGAGTGCAGCTCATGACCATCACATATATCAACAAGCCAAGGTTGTTCACATTTGAAATACATCCACAGGTCCTTTGCGTGTAACATGAAAAGGTTAGCATAAAGTGCACAAAGGAGGTGGTTTCGTCAAATTTCCCGAGATAAGGAAACTACAATGGTCTTAATGGCTTTACTATACCCAAAAGGTAAGACTACCTTTGTCTTAGGAAGCATAAGATACATTTGTTTCAGTACCTGTACAAAGGAAGTCATCAAATATGGTGCCACTATCGATCCTAAGGTCCACCTCACTCACATATCATCATCATTCAAACAAGGAAACCCGCCACCAGACTTACTACCTCTACATAATATCAATTCAAAATTAACAAGCTTATCATCATAGGTAAAGAGGTAGTATAAGAAGGAATCACGGGTTAAGACATCACCCAAGGTGCTATCATCTACAAGAGGGTTACTTGGTCCAAAAGATATATCACATGAGGAACACAAGAATGGAATTAAGACAATTAAGTACATTTGACTTTTTTCTTCCAAAAAAATAATCAACTTGGCATCCACAAGTTGGGATTCATTCGATTTAACACCAAGTGTGTCAAATGTGGATGTAAGTACATAAACAATACCCCAAAGTAACAATTACACTATTTCCATAGGGTCCTTAATCATGAAACCATCTTTGAGAAAAGGGGTCTCTCACCATCACAAGCTCACAAAGAAGAGTATTACATGAATGGAATTCATCTAAAGTGTTTTCAAGAGACAATTCTCTTCTTGACCTACAAGTAGTGATGATACCTTGGTCAAGAATGGAAACACTCAAGAGTGAACTCTCTTGGTTTTTTTTATTACTCCCTTTCTTTAGAGTATCCCTAACTTTGTTGGAACTTCCCACTATAGACAACTTGAGTCTATCAAGTGAGTTGTAAATCCACAAGACAGAATTTCCATCATAGGGAAGGATACCAACATTCCCAATCAAACCTTGATTTTTCCTTTGAACAAGTATCAAGTTTGATATGGAGAAATTTCCACACCCCAATAGGTCATCGGGGTCAAATGGGAGAAGTAGCCAAGAACATGGGTCAAGGATATACTCACCTTTCCCTAAAGTGCCATTCTTATCATTAGACATATGTCTTGCTTCACAACATTTTCATCCACATGATTTCTTTGAGGAAAACTATCATTGAGGCACTAATCGCACAATATACTCAGAGAACCATCTCCATTATCATGATTAACTCTATCAATATTATCACTAACTTTAGACTTACCAAACACACCACACACATGCTCAAGTAGTGGACTACATTCGTAGGTAAGTTGATCATCATTCACAACATCACTAGTCATTGGCAACTCACATACCAATGTAGACTTACCTTGATTTTCATGAGGGTAAACTAGTGTTTGAATACACTTGTATCTTAGTAATGAAACCTTATTAAAGTTATAAGTTCTAGCACTAGATGGACACAAATTATTCTTAACAAAAGAATCAATTTTGTCATCTAAAGGATCAATTCATGCTTTCATACTCACAACAAGAGTTTGTCCCTTCTATAACTTAACAACACCAAGAGCATCACAAAAGGAAGATTCATACACTTCTACACTAAGAAAATCCAAAACTACACCACTTTGGCCACTATTATCCACATCACAACAATTAAAGTTCCTGGGAGTGTAGAAGATAGATTTTTTACCTTTTAGATCATGGGAAGTGTATTTTTCACTTGGTTTTGTACCATGGCATCCCTTATGCTCTCTATCTTGAGGCTCGGCCTCATTCTCCTCAGAAACCAAAACTTGGTAATTCGGATTTAGAGAAAGCATATGAGTTTGTGGAGGTTTTAGGGGACATAGTCTATTAACACCCACTTTTATTCTAATCACACCATCCTTTATTGAAGCTATATCCTCTTTTATTGAACCCAAATCACCTTTTATGGATCCAAAATCACCCTTGATGGATCTAATATTCGATTGCATCATCTTTATTTCACGGTCAATAAAGTCAAGTTGAGCCAAAATTGCATTAGCAACATCATTTTCCAAAGTTTGTGAAGTAGTACCCTTGGATTCCATAGCTCAAATACCTAAGAAGAAGGAAAGAAACAGCAACGAAACACCTACAAAATGAACAAACAAGTTATTTCAAAAGAAGGCCTCACTACTCTCACTTGATCCTCACCTCACACTTGGTTTCACAAGTGCGGATTCTTTGGCATATACTTGGAAAGTGAGTGAGGGATGATTCTAATTTGCCTCGGAATTGATTTTTTTTGAGACGACTCAAAAAAATAGCTTTCGGACTTGAACCATCAAGATACTATGAATTACACAAAATGAACAAAGAATACAAGGAACGATGACATGAAACAAAAGGACTCTAAACTAATTATCAACCTAGTAGGTATTTAATAGTTTGCTAATTAGTGATAGAATCAGCTCAAAAGAAACTAGAAACAATAAATCAAAACTTAGAAATCTACTTTTAGAATTCAATTTGGTTATTCATGCAAGTGATGATGTGGCAGTAGGTGATTCGATGTCACTTTTTAATTTTTTTTCAGTCCTCAACTTTTATTTTGGCCAAACAACACTTAGGGAAGGAGAGTAATGAATTGAGGGGGTATGAAGGTTTGGAGCATTTTCAAGCTTCAAAATGGATGTGAAATAAGATGGTCCCCCCCTCTTTTGTACTTTCAATTGTACTTTGAATATTCTCTTTGTCTCTTCTTCTTTTGGATAACTTGATTATGTTTGGAATAGTCTTTTGAACAAATAACTTTTTCACTCACTTTCTTCCTTTTTGTAGATCAAACAATCCTTTTGAATATTCTTTTTGTAGATCAAATAATCCTTTTGAATATCCTTCTTCAACAAGATATTAAGTTGAAGAAGAACAACATGAATATTGAAGAGTTGACCAAGGTTTAACCATTAGGCAAATAAACCCTAAATTTAATTTTTCTTTTAGATCTAGATTTTACCAAGACAAGCTCAACCAACAACAATTGAAGCACAAATCGTCCAACCAACACAAAATCCACACGTCATCACCTCCAAAAAGCTTCAAACAAGCCACAACAATGGTGGATCTAGCTCAAAAACAACCAAATCTTGTTCTAAACATAGATCTGGACCCTTTAAGTGCTAGACAACAAGAATGTAACACTAGAAACTATCAAAAAAAGCTAAAAATTAGAAGATCTAAGTTGTAAAATTCTGATCTACTACAAACACACAAGACTCAACACTTTTTTTGTATTTTTTGACTCTAGACTCTATTTTTGTTGAGATTTTATTAATAACACTAAAACCAAGGATTAGAGTTGTAGGAACAACTGTAAGCAAGGTTCTTGATACCAAATGATGTAAGATAAAACTATAAATGAAAAAAAAAGCCACTAAAATGAACAACAAACACTAAAATCCGAACACAACAACACAATCTAAAGAGAAGAAGATGAGACGAAGTAGAGAACACTAACACACATTTGGATTTCACACTAAAAGGAAGAAAGATACATAAAAGTAAAAGGATAGTAATAACACATAGATCTTCAACAATAGATAGCACCAAGGTATGTTTCAAACAACTAGACACACACCACCAATAAAGATGACATCCCACTCTAAGGTAGATACAAAGGGAGTCACCTTTCCCAAGCTCCAACCTTTCTTGCCAAAGAGTCAACAAAAGTGAAATCCACACTAAAGTTGGACCTAATTTCGGGTTCACCTCTTAAGAAGGAAGAACAATATCTACAAAAGATTATCTCCCAATAATTTCAGCAAAGTCTAATGATAATGGAAACTAAAAGGTCTATTTATACTAGTTCATAACAATAATTAAAATGCCCTTAATGAAGGGTGCTTCTTTGGAGTGTAAAAGGGAGGTCTTAAAAGAACACAATGCCCTTAGTTGAGGCACCTATGTGATGTAGAAATCTCTCCTTCTCTCTTCAATTTGTACACAGCTTTGTGATGGTTCCAAAGGGTCTTCAAGCACTTGCAATTCTGAGACTTGATCTTTTGACAATCCGAAGCTTGAACTTTCTACAAGACCTTGTAAACCTTGTGATCTTTATGCTTGTATCACTTATCCTAGATTCCTTAAATAGATAATATATTATTTTGTTATATGTTTGGACATCATTCGACTGAAGATAGGCAATTAGTGGTTGGGTTGGGTAACAGGGGCGGTTCTCAGTCCTTGTTGGGGTAGGGAATTGCCATTATGATAAGGCCCTAGTTCGGTTCGTGTTAGGTTTATACCATCTTTAATTCCTCATAATGCATTAGTTTAGTTATTTGGGTTAGTTTGTGATCAATCAACTAATTAAGCTCAGCCAGCATCACAAGGTCGTAATGATTTAAGGATACAGCCTGTAGCTGCAGATCCAAAACTAGAGGTTCCGACAGCACTAGTAGTTCTAAAATCGGCAGTAACTAAGCCAATTATATTAATGAGAAGTAGAAGATGTTAGGCTGATTTATGAGATTGACTTCACCTATACTTTTTTGGACCCTAAAGAGAATGTTTATGATTTTCTTACTAGTTGTAAGGAGAGGATACATAATTTGGGTTGGTTAAGTCATAGAGTGAATTTTACTACCTATCAGCTAAACACAACAATGAGGTGATGATGGAGAGTTTATTTTTATTCCAAGATAGTTAGATAGATACCTGTGACTTAGACTTAGTTCTCTAATGCTTTATTATTGAAGTACATGCCATGCAGTATGTGGGAGCGCCTAAGGGATAAGTTTTCCATCCTGACATAGGGTTTTATATCTATAGGTGAGTACGAGGTGGGATTTCACAAGCTATCCAAGCATATCACTTTGATTTTTCCAATAGAGTACGTAAGGATTCAATGCTTTGTTAGGTGTTTAAGACTACTGCTTTGTAGACCTACTCAAAGTTTAGTAAGTTTGGTAAAGTATTTTCTAATATTATTAAGCATTTCTATTTTATAGAGGATATAGTTTACAAGGCCCAAGGTGCAGCAATATGAGACCCCGTCACTAGAGTAGATATACTAAGAGCCATAATGGTTCACATTTCAGAGGTTAAGGATTTCACGGTAGGTACCCTGATATCAGCCATAATTATAACTATTATGGTTAGACTATTAGGCCAGTTTAGACAGTGCTTTAGATATTAGATGGGGTAAACTTGGTTTAAGTTTTTCCAATGAAAAGAGTAGTATTTATCATCAAGGGGAACATTCAAGGAAGTAAGGATGGGTTACCCATTTTAAAACAACTAAACCTTCTAGATAAAGTTGTGTTCTAGGGGAATGATATGATTATAGGGTTATTGGTCACTTATGTTATGAGTTTCCCCAATGTGGGATGATTAAACCTTTTGTTCAGAGTCAGTGATCAATCAAAGCAGTATTACCTCCAATTAGGATGGTGCACAAGGTCATAGGGGTAATCCCTAGGGTTCTAGAAGTGGTCCTCAAGAAGGTAGGATAGGTGTTCTAGAAGGTACTAATTTACAGTAGACGAGTCCATTTGTGTTCTATACCTATGTAATACCCCGTACTATTCTTAGCTTAGTTTAGCTTCTAGGTTCATTCATAAGAGGCTTAAAGCCTGAAAATTTCACTAAATGTTGGGGACTTAGTCATTTTTAAGGCTTTTAAACTTGAAGGATTTTAAACTTGGTCTTCCCAACCACGATATTTAGTTTTTGAGTTAATTCACGTTTAGGGGTTTAAGGAGCAAGTCTCAGAGAAGCTTCAGATTTTTTGGATGGGGTTTGGGTCATGTTTGGATTACAGAACAGTTGATGCAAGCATGATCATGTATATTGACTTAAGAGGGTGTGTTTTTGACTCAAGGCTTTGTGTGTACAAATTGAAGTGCAAAGAGGACCTAAATACACACAAAATCAGCCCACTATATATAAAAGAGGGGTGCCCCATCATTGAATGGATTTTTTTTCATTTTAACTTCTATTATGTAACACACTATAAAAGGAACATTCTAGGGTTTCATTACTTAGTTTTTGGATATTGAATATTGTATAATTCACAAATAAATACAAGTTCACTTTATGTCTAAAGATGCTTGGCCAAAACTAGGTTCAACATAAGTGTGGATTCATTTTTGTTGTTTTCTTTCTTGAAATTTTGGGTTGCTTGATAGATTGAGGTCCTTCTTGTATCCATTACAGAGTGTAGGTGTTACTACTATCATAATTGAGGGTCTTAGTGTTTAGAATACACTTAGGTTCTTAGTTATTATACAAGTATATGGCTCACTACCTATCATTTATATTCTTACAATCTTGTAATCGTTGTATCTTCTTATTGTAAGTCGTTGGTGGTTGTTGTTTCTCACCTTGTTGTTGTTCTTTGTGTTAATCATTTTTTATCGATAATATTAGTTTGTGGTGGCTATTTAGGTGTCAAATACACCTTCATATCTTGTATTCTTGTTATATTTGTCGAATCCTAGAGTGTTCTCCATCTTGGTTCTCGGATTCTTTGATTAGTTGACTGTTTTGGAGTAGTTTCTTGATACTTTCTTTTCTTTGTTGTATCACCATTGGGTTATCACACTATGCCCGTATCATGATAGTTTTCCCGATAGCATACAGACTGCATCGCAGTGAGAGAAATGCACTACCATATAGAACTCATTGTGGTAAGCTTGTTACGTCCAGTTACGAATTTTAATGTCAGAGGGGAAATTGGGTCTTTTCCCCCTCAATCCAATCCTTCATAACACGACCTGGGCATCAATTAGGGTATAATTTTTCCTTTTTCTCCAATTATCCTCCCAAGAAAATCATTCCCTTTCCTTAAAAAAACAAATTCAATTCATTTATACCCAAGAAATCAATAATTCAAGTACCCTAAGTTCAAGAAGCTTCAACAAATCATCAATATTGGTGTTTCTCTTTCAAGTTAAAAATTTAAGGAATTTGGGGTTTTCATTCATGGGTTCCTTTCACCCACGGAGCCCTAAAATTCACTTTTCAATTAAGAATGGAGTTTTCTATTATTAGGGTATTTAATATCACTTAAGATGGGTTTAAATTCATGTTTTCATGGTGATTTTAATTTTATTAATCCCATGTATGATTCTATGTAAGATTTTAAATTCCTCATGCTATGAATTTGAGTTTCCCATGTTTGTTGAAGTGATATCCATGTTAAATCTGCAACTTTATGACTTCAGTCATGTAATCATGTTTTCCCCTATTTAAACCATTACCATGTTTAAATTATTGATCCCCACATGTTTGATGGAATGTCTATACTTATGGGTTTTAAACCTTGATCCTTTACTACAGTTTTAAGCTTGTTATTTCATTTAGTAATCATTCAATGCTAGTGGGTTATAAATACTCGATACCTAAGTATTTTTACATGAATTCAGATTATTTAAGTCATGATTTAGTTAAACCACAAATTCCATTATTTACTCAGTTGACATAATCATGATGACTATTATAAGTTATGAAATCTTTTTTAGTTAAGTTTAATTTAATCAAGTTCAGTATCAGTGTCATTCAGTTGGGAGTAACCCTTAGGACTGAGTGAACGTAAGGATAGTGTCTCCCCCGTCTGTTAGGCATGAGTCACTAGTAGCAGCCCTAAAGTTCCATACCTACAATGTCACAGAATATTTTAAAGGGTCCCACATCTGATAGGCATGAACCCTCATCCTACAGGACATAATCTTCATGGATCCACATCGTCAGCCAGTGTTAGTACCCTTGTGAAGGTACCAATACCCTTCCAACTGGGGTTACAGGTTGGACCCCAATAGCTAAGATTGGGGCATGTCAGTTATAGCTAGCTCTCACAATCTCAGTATAATATTCAGTGTATCTTCAGTTCAAGTTTTGTTGACTAAGTGTACAGATTTTTGAATATCAGTTTTGTAGTATTCAGTATCTTAGATTATTAATTATCTCAGTAACATAATAGATATACACTTAGTCTTACATTCTTAGATTTTTTTACATATTCATCTATTCATGAACAGTTACCCCGTGTATTTCAGCCATGTCCTCATCTCATATACCAGTACATTTAAAGTACTGATCACATACTCTTATTTGAGTTATGATATCTTATATGATATGTTTGGATGATCAATTTCCTGACCACACTTAGACAGTTCAGCGTACTCAATAGCAGTAGTGGTGAGTCCTCTTCCATAAAGGGCATGATTGATTATTTTAGTTATTTTAGTAGCTCAGTACATTCATTCATTGAAGTTAGTTGGGGGCTTGTCCCATCAACTCCTCAGTTAGTCTTAGAGGCTTTTCAAACAATTAGACAGTCAGTTAGACAATTTTTAATTTATCAATCTTTTTAGTTTTCGCATGTGTTTTAACTTCTTTGACTATAGATGTCGTGCGAATAAGCATGAGCTCTATTTAAAATATCATTCTAACACATCCTTTATTTTGTTAATAGGCGATGCCTCCTAGAAGAAACAATGAAAAAAGGAATGGGGATCAGCCCATTCCTCTGCCTGTTTAGGAAGATCACCATAATGAGCATGTATCTCATGCCACAAATTCAGAGGTGCTTTCACTACCTTAGCTCATTTTGTAGTGGCTCAGAATAACCAGCAAGCTTTTGCCCCATCCAATCCAGTTGCAAATATAGTTGTAGCGAGGATTTGGGTTTAAGCATTGAAAAGAGAACAATGGTGTTAATGTAGGTCCTTTTAAGTGGGAGGAGCTTTCCATGGCTTTCTTAGACAGTTTCTTTCAATTTGAGTTAAGGGAGGCTAAGGGGTAGGATTTTATTAATTTAAAGTAAGGTAATATGAGTGCGAAGGAGTACTAGCTTAAGTTCACTAAGTTGGAGAGGTATGCTCGTAATGTGGTGGCTGACAATAGGTCTAGAATGAGTAAGTTTATATCTAGTGTAGCTGATAGTATAGTCAAGGAGTGAAAGACCACAATGTTTATTATGGGGATGGACTTATCAAGACATATGGTTTATGCTCAGCAGATTAAGGAGGAGAAGCTTAAGGGGAATGATATAAAGAACAAGAGGTCCAAAATAGGTAGTTTTAAATTTTTTTATTTGAGGTCATAGGGTAGTAACCATTCTCAATTCCTTTAGAAATTTTCAGCCCCAACTCCATCTTCTGCTAGTGCACCAGCACCTAAGATCAGGCAAGAAAGTTGAGATTGGGCACCAGTCTTTTAGTCCCTGGGTAGTATGAATAGTGGTCACATTAATTAGCTTTGCAAAAAGTGTGGTAGAAATGATCAATGTTTGTAAGGCTGGTTGTTATGAGTTTTTGGATGTGGAAAGCTAGGATATAAGGTCATAGAGTGTCTAGTAGTTGCTCAGAGGGGAAAGGATCTACACTAATAGGGCCAGTCTAATCTGTCATTAGCTATAGTAGGTCGTTCGACTCAGCAGGGTGCCACCTTCAGAGCAAATTGTGGGTCGCGCTAGTACATGTTGTATGAACTTTAGACCTACCATGATCAGGAAAGTTCTCATGATGTAGTTACAGATATGTTATAGGTCTTTCATCTTTATGTTTATGTTTAATTAGACCTAGAGCTTCATTTTCTTTTTTAACTCTCTATATAGTATAAGATTTTGGATCCAGTCTTGAACCTTTAGTAGAACCTTTCTCTATTTCTACCCAAGTGGGTGAATCTATCATAGACTGAAAGGTAATCATAAATTACCCGATCATAGTATCTCACAAAATCACCTCGGTAGATCTTGTGAAGTTATAGATGATGAATTTTGATGTCATTATTAGCATAGATTGGCTCTACTCCTACTATGCCTCAGCCAATTGTAGAAGAAGAGTTATTCAGTTTTAGTTTTCTAATGAATCAGTCATTTAATAAAGGGGTAGTACTCAGTGCTTAAGGGTCAGATTGTTTCTTATCTTAAGGAAAGAAAAATGGTATCTAAGGGGTAATTATACCATATTCTTATGAGTCAAAGACTCTAGTTCTGAGATTCCAAGTCTCGAGTCCATTTTAGTAGTAAGGGTGTTTCTAGATGTGTTCCCTGAAAATCTTCCTGGAGTTCCTCCCGAAAATGTAATTGACTTCAAAATAGATTTTCTTCCAGATACCTAGCCTAACTCTATTCTACCCTAAAAATTGGATCTAGCTGAGCTTAGGGAATTGAAAGAATAGTTTAAGGATCTCTTAGATAAGGGATTCATCAGGCACAGTGTTTCCCCATGGGGAGCTCTAGTTCTTTTTGTGCATAAGAAAGACGATTCTCTAAGAATGTGCATCGATTACCATCTGTTGAACAAATTCACAATCAAGAATAAATATCTACTCCCCTGGATTGATGACTTGTTCGACCAACTTTAGGGTGACAGTTATTTCTCTATAATAAGACTCAAATCAATCTATCATCAGCTTAGAGTCAGGGAATGTGACATTCTGAAGACAACTTTTAGAACTCGGTATGGTTATTTTGAATTCCTAGTTATGTCTTTTTGACTAACAAATACCCCTACAGCTTTCATTGATTTGATGAACAGAGTGCTCAAGCACTACTTGGAAATATTCTTCATAGTCTTCATTGATGACATTCTTGTCTATTCCAACAGTAAGAATAATCATGTCGACCATCTTAGAATTATATTGCAGACTCTTAGAGCCCATAGTCGTTCGCCAAATTTAGTAAGTGAAAATTTTGGCTAAGAACAGTAGCTTTCCTTGGATATATTATTTACGATGATGGCATTAGAGTTAATCTTAAAGAGACCGAAGTAGTGAGAAACTGGCCTGGACCTATATATTCGTCAAATATTTGGAGTTTCTTTGGTTTTACTAGCTATTATAGATGATTTGTTAAAGTTTTTTCTTCTATTGCATCCTCCATGTATTGATTGACTCAAAAGAAAGTCAAATTTCAATGGTCATATTCATGTGAGAAGAGTTTTCAAGAGTTAAAGACTGACTCACTTCAACCCCAATCTTGTCTTTACTAGATGGTTCATAAGGGTCTGTAGTTTTCTGTGATTTTTCAAGAGTTAGTCTTGGTTTTATTTTGATACAAATAGGGAAGGTCAGAACCTATGCCTCTAGATAGCTTAAACCTCATGAAAATAATTACACTACCCATGAACTTGAGTTGGCAGCTATTTTTTTGTCTTGAACATTTGGAGGCACTATCTTTATGGTTTCATGTTGATATGTTCATGAATCACAAAAGTTTCTAGTATGTGACCTCATAAAAAGATTTGAATCTTCGATAGAGAAGGTTGCTGGAGTTCTTAAAAGATTATGAAATAATTGTTTTGTATAACCCAAGCAAGTCCAATGTAGTGGCAAATTCCCTAAGTAGATTGTCTATGGGTAGTGTTTCCCATGTTGAGAATGATAGGAAAAAGGTAGATAGGCAGGTTCATCAGCTTGCTGGATTATGTGTTTGGTTGGTTGATTTAGCTGAGGGTAGTATATGGGTTCAGAATGGTTTGGAATCATCATTGGTTGCTGAAATAAAAGAAAACCAATATAGGGATCCCAATTTGGTTAAGTTGAAAGAGTTAGTTAGAGATTAGAAAGTAGAGGTTTTCACCCAAGGGGGAGATAGTGTGATGCATTATAAAGGCAGATTATATGTTCCATGTGTTTATGGTTTGAGATAATAGAATCTTACAGAAGTGCATGGTGTACGGTATCTAATTTATCCAGGAGCCGCTAAGTTGTATTATGACTTACTGGAAACCTATTGGCGAAATGACATGAAGAAGGATATTACAAAGTTTATGGTTAATTGTTTGACTTGTCAGCAGGTTAAGGTTGAGCACCAGAGGAATAGTGGTGCATTACAACAGTTCAACGTCCCTACTTGAAAATGGGAAGTGGTGAACATGGATTTTGCAACAGGTTTGCCTTTTACGCATCGTCAGCATGATTCTATTTAGGTTATTGTAGATAGAATAACCAAATCAACTTATTTCTTGTCATTTCATACTTCATACTCAGTTGTGAATTATGCCAGGATATATATGAAGAAGATTGTTAAGTTGCATTGATTTCCACTGTCTATCATTTCAGATAGAGGTACTTAGTTTACTTCCCACTTTTGGAAGGCTTTTTAGAAAGGTATTGGTATCCAAGTTCATCTCAATATAGGTTTTCATCCTTAGAAAGATGGTCAGGCATAGAGGGTCGTTCAGACCTTAGAAGACACATTAAGAGCATTTGTTATTGATTTTAAATGTAGTTGCAATTACCATTTACCCTTGATTGAGTTCACCTACAATAATAGTTATCACTCTAGCATTCATATGGCTCGATTTGAGGCTCTGAAATGGAGGAGATGTAAATTTCCTATTGGTTGGTTTGATGCAAGTGAGGCTACTTCCATAGGGTTGAATTCATTTTTCGGCGCAATGAAGAAATTTCAGTTGATTAAACAGAGACTGAAGATAGCCCAAAGCCATCAAAATCTTATACAGATGTGAGAAGGATAGATATTGAGTTTGATGTTTGTGATTTATTCTATTTGAATATCTCTTCTATGAAAGGAGTAAAGAGATTTAGAAAGAAGGGAAATCTATTTTAACCCACAAGAATATTTTAATTCATGTTCAGGGGTGTAAGGAGCATGTTTCAAAAATATTTTAGATTTTTTGAATGGGGTTTAGGTCATGTTTGGATCATGAAACAAGTGGGTTATTGCCATAAGCTCGTGTGTCTACATTTGTCCCGGTGACATGCAGACCGTGTTACGGTGAAAGAAATGCACTACCACAATTAAAGCACATCGTGGTAAGTTTGTTACATTAAATTGTGAATGTAAATGTCAGAGCGGCAATTGGGTCTTTTTCCCCTCAACCCAATCATTCATATCATGACTAGGACATCAGTTAGGATATCAGCCTTGTGAATCCATATCGTCAGTCAGTGTTAGTACCCTTGGCAAGGTACCAACACCCTTCAAACCAGGGTTACAGGTTGGACTCCAATATCTCATATTGCGGCATGTCGATTAAAGCTTGATCATATAGTATTAGTACAGTGTTCAGTGTATCTTTAGTTCAAGTTTGCTTGACTAGGTGTACAAACTTTTGAATATTCAGTTTTACGGCTTTCGGTCTTTCAGTCTTTTAGATTACAGATTATCTCAGTAACATAATAGATATACACTTAGTCTTGCATTCTTAGGTTTTTACATGCTTATTAATTCATTCATAGTTACCCCATGTATTTTATCCATCTCCTCATCCTATATACCATAGTATATTTAAAGTACTAATTGCATGCTCTTTTTTACGCTATGATGTCTTATATCATGGGTTTGGACTCTCTGTTTTATGATCGTGCTTAGATAGTTTAGTGTACTCAGTAGCAGTAGTGGTGAGTCCTCATCCATCATGGGAAGGATTTATTATTCTAGTTATTTCACCAGCTCAATACATTTAGTCAGTAGAAATTAGTTGGGCGCTTGTCCCATCAACTCATTAGTTAGTCTTAGAGGTTTTTCGAATAATTAGACAGTCAATTAGATAGTTTTTAGCTTATCATTCTTTTTAGTGTTCACATGTATTTTAAATAGACATTTAGATTTTTAGTATTTTTATTAGAAATATGGTTGAACCTTATTTTTAGTATTCAGATTAATGTTACATTCAGCAGACTATATTCCCTACACGTGTATTATTGTTATTTTATTTAGTGCTCACAGTAGGTACTAGCTTATGGGTTAGCTTATGGCCAAATTGTGACCGTAAGTACCATTTTCGCGACTAGGGGATAGGCTCGGGTCATGATAACCTAGTAGGCCCAATACTGAGTTTCAAATTCTATGACCATAGGCATGATTTTACTATGCCACCATCTAGATTCTTCATTATTTGATCAAAGATCTGCATTTTCATATAATTTTGCATATCATGCACCACAATTGGTTTCTTATTTGGAGTCTTTATCTATGCCATTGCATGTAGCTAACCCCATGGTAATTTATTGGAAGTGGATTAAGTATATTGATCATATTTGGTGACAGTTCAAGAGCATAAACAAGTGTGGATTTTACTATGTTGGATATGTTGATTTTAATGAGATTCTAGGCATGTACTTTTAATTCCCTATCATGCAGTCTTGGATTTCTTTGCCAAGACCATTATCTTAGCAATACCTAACATACCCCTAGTTTTATGGTATGGTTAATTTTGCAATATGCTAATGGATATCATTTCTTACAGTCGGTCTATGACACTGATATTGAGGGGTTGTAAGTCATTCCTTAATTATGTATAGGATGTTAGTGTTGTGATTCCTTCACATGAATTTGTTCATTATCTGTAATTTTACTAATATTTTAACTACCGTCATACCTGACCATTCTCCTAACCATGACATTGAGTTTGTTATTGACCTCAAGTTGGGCACTCGACCTATTTCTATTGATTTTTATTATATGGATCCTACCTAGCTAAAAAAGATAAGTATTAAGCTTCAGTATATTTTAGGTAAGGGTTTTCTTAGACTAAGTGTATCACCTTGGGGTACTCTAGTTCTATTTGTTAAGAAAAATGATGGCTCTATGCATTTGTGTATTGACTACATATAGTTGAATAAGGGGACTGTGACGAGTAAGTATCCTATGCCTTGCATTGATGATTTGATTGACTAGATTCACAGTACAATAGTTTTTTCTATGATTGATTTTAGGTCAAGTTACAAAAAGTTTAAGATTAGGGCTGAGGATTTTCCTAAGACATCCTTCAGGACCCATTATGGCCATTATCAGTTCATGGTGATGTCTTTTGAGTTTCCTAATTCTCCAACAACATTTATAAGAGTTTTCCAATTCCCCAACAACATTAATGGACTTGATGAACTGCATCTTCAGGCCTTATTCAATCTCTGTCATGATTATTTTTATTGATGAAATTTTGGTATATTCAAGGAGTAGGGAGGAGCATAAGAAATAATTGAGGAATGTACTCCATACTTTGTAAGATCATAGGTTTTATGCCATATTCTTAAAGTGTGTCTTCTAAATTGAGTCCATATATTTCTTGGGCATATGATGTTCGAGGATTGCATATGGTATGATGTTATACATGACTAGGCTAGGATTATGTCTCCTTTTGAGGATCATAGTTTCATTGGGTTAGCAAGATGCTACAGATGGTTCATCTAGAGTTTTGCTAATATTTAACCACTATGACTATATTGACTAAGAAGGTGTAATACCCCAAACTTTTCCTTAAGCCTAATTTCATCTCTAAAAGGTTAAGGAATGATTTCCTAATTAAGTAATATTTAAACAATATAGAGTTTCCCTAATTTGAACTTTTTATCAGGTGGGAAATTTAATTAGCTTTCCAACAATATAATATCCACCCAAATCCGATAACCGGTCAAGAAGTTATGGCTAATTTAAGTTCTAGTCATAAAACACCTTCATTTTAGTATTTGGCATGTCACGGAGAGGGTCTATTAAACAATTTTCAAATTTCGATGAAACTCCACAATAGTGGCACGTCGCGGAGGACCCCAATTTCCTAATATTCAATTTCCAGTGTCCTAGCAAGATTGTGACGCGTCACACTGAATTACTAAGTCCCAACTAGTGGGACAAGGCGATGGCTCTGCGTCGAGGTGACTCCCATATTCCCATTTGTCAATTTCCAGTAAGCCACCGTGATAGTGGTATATTGCGGTTTACAGTATAATTTTTCCAGCTTCGTATAGAAGTTAAAAAGGGCACTTTGGACTTTTCCAAGCCTCTTAAACTGTACAAACTTAGAATTAAGGTCACTATAAGCATCATATGAGATTTTTCTCAAGATTTCTCTCAACCAAAAAACCCTAAGCATCCAAATACTATTCTAAGAATCTCAAGGTTTCACCATAGATTTTCTAAATTGAGTAAAGATTCAAGGTTCCCAAGTCTTCAAGAACCCTCATTCAAGAGTACGAATAGGGTCCCAAAAACTAGAGTTCATCAAAAGCTTCTAATTCAAGATATGTGGGGTTTAAACAAGAACACTCATTTCGTCCTTGTACCCATAAGTTGTTTTAATTACAAGGATTTATGGTTTTACATGTTTTCTTATGAAATTAAAGTATGGGTTTATTGCCTAGGTTATTATTTCTTGAGGTTATGATGGTTTCAATGTTTTAGAAATTGAAGTACATAAGTATGTTGAGATTGCAATGCATATTTCTGAAAATTTCCAGATTTCTATATGATTTATTAATCTTTATGATATCTAGTATGCATTTTAATGCGTCTTAACTTGAGATTGAATTATGGGTCATTAAGCCCTACTTGAGATTTCAATTTTATGAACTTTTGTGCTATAAGCACCCATGATTTGAGTATTTTGAGATTATTGAGAAAGTTTTGACCCTGATGTTCATAGTAGCTTTGAAATCCACTTTACTAACTGAGATTACAGATTTTATAGTTGGATTCTTTATGAACCATAAGATTACACTAAAGTGGATTTCCATGATATGAGCGTAGCTAACTAAAGGGAGTAGTATTTAGCACCGACTTAGGTAATTTAATATGGTTTCATACCCCAGAACTATGTGCCACCGTAGGATTGAGATTTATGGTCCCAAGGCCAAGATAGTGATCACTAAGTTGAGGTTATACTCCCTAGCAAGAGTATGACGCCCCTCCCCAACATAAGGTTTCTTCCTTAGGAGGACGAAACATTGGACTCCATATAGCTCACATGGTTTATGTCAGTTAAGAGAACCTCCCTAAAAGTAAGATTTTCAGAGTAGCTTCTTAAAGTATAAATTTTCCCTTGAAGAAAGTAGTTTTCCCTATTAGTAAGAGTAAATAATCAGTTTTTAAAGTAAAGTATGTTCCTTGAGATGGGTTATCTTTCCTAAGTCTTTGAAAGATATCTTGATCAATAAATATTTTTAGATACTCTGTGTAAAGACTCACAAACTTATTTAATTGATGTATTACTTTAGATTTCATTTAAAAATTTCAGTCTTAGCTCTCAGATATAGAGGCGATCACTTTACCACTTAGTATATATGGTTTGAGAAGGGAATAGAACTATAGATTTCAGAAATAGTATCTTGACTCATGAGATTTATACTATGTGTTCCATTATTCATAGTTTACGAGATATACATTTTTTGAGATTTCAGCATGCATGATTTTACAAAGATTGAGGACATTGTTGTTTTAAGTATTGCATACACCCCCATATAGTTAGTACATCCTTAAAGTACTAATCCACATATACGTATGTATGAAACATTATCTCATAATGCAGGTTAAGGTGCTCAATCTCAGCAGCGATAGTGATCTTTGAGTACCCTTATCTACACGTCAGTAGTTGGTGAGTCCTCATGGTTCGAGGACCTATATCTATATTTTTTCCTATTTTCATGGTGTTTTGAGTATTACTTTTATCTCAGTTCAAGTCAGTTGGAGGTCTGTCCCAATTGTTCTCTGTTTTGAGCACTAGAGGCTTTGTCAAACTAGACTATCTGTGGTGTTTTAGACATTTTAGTATTATGGTATTCAGATAGTATTCCTTTGCTATTTCAGTTGAGATATGATTTGATTGTACTTCTATTTTTCTTTTGTTGTCGTTAGAGTAAGCTATAAACTTTGTAGTAGGCTCAAAGGGTTAGTTTGGTCTACTTATAGCCTTAAGCACCATATGGCATCTCGAGATGAGATTTTAGGGCGTTACAGAAGAAGGTTCTATTTTAATTGTCTGCAAGTTTTGAGGTGATCTTTCTAAAGCTCAAGGACTTGATCACTTTACTTCCTATTTTTACACTTCTAATTGAGATCTAGGAGTTCACCATCGATTTTTATGCTTTTGGGGTTGGTTTAGGTTATGTTCTAATGTAGCAAGGTCGTGTTCTTAAATTTGAATCATTGTTGCTAATGGTCCAAGACCACAACTATCCCACTCTTTACTTGGAGTTTGCTACGGTAGTTTAGCACTTAAAATGTGAAGGAATTTGTAGTATGGTGTTTGTTGTGAGATCTTTACTGACCATCATACTCTTTGCATATTATGACCTAGAGAAAGCTTAATTTGAGGTAGTGCAGGTGGATATCTCAATTTTGTACCATCTAGGTAAAGCAAATATGGTATCATACACCTTGAGCTAGAGGGTAGTGAATATGGATTGCTTGGAATTTATTTCAATATTGGAGTAGCCATTGGCTTAGTACATGTAGTCCTTATCTAACTTGATAGTTTTACTTGACATTTCTAAGCTATGGAGGATTCTTAATAGTGTTAAGGCTAGGTCTACCTTTTTGGAGATGACTTGGGGTCATTAATTTGAAGCTGGTAGAATGTATGGCCTTCGATATTATGTGGTAAGAGGTGAGTCCAAGAGAGCTACTATCACTTCACAGGTTTCTGAGTTTGGACCATCATATTTATTTTTCATAGGTTTGACATTTGGTACTGTTGATTCTTTTAGAGGCTCATAGCTTTAGATATTATATTCAACCCAAGACAACTAAGATGTATAGGGATTTGAGGCAGTATTACTGGTGGAGTGGTATGTAAAGAGATTTAGTTGAGCTTGTGGCTTGATTCCTATGTTGTCAACAAGTGAAAGGCAAGTATCAGAGACTTGGTGGATTGCCTCATAAGCTATCTATCCCAGAGTAGAAATAGAAATGGGTCACTATAGATTTTATAGGCGGTTTGCCTCGTACTTCTTGTGGTTTTGATAGTATTTGGTTCATCGTGGATTGATTGAAAAATTTCCCTATTTCATCCATATTCAAACTTCCTACAGTGCCAAAATGTTAGCATGTATCTATATTTTAGAGGTGGGTCACCTTCACGAGGTGCCCGTGTCTAATATTTTAAATTGAGGTTCTCCAATCACTTATAGATTCTGGAAGACATTTCAGGAGGACTTGTGTACCCATGTTGACCTTAACATCACTCTCATCCCTAGAATAATGGACAGTTAAGGTGGAGTATTCATGTTTTAAAGGTTATTATCTGTGCTTGTGTTTTCTATTTCGGATGCTAGTGGAACCAATTTTTATCTTTTGATTTTGGAGGTCAATAGAGCCAATTTTTAGCTTTGGTATAGTTTACTTACACTAAAAACTTTTGTTTGAGTATTTAGATAACCTCATTCGAAGTATTTATGATAGGCATAGTCGTACTCCGATTGGTTGGTTTGAGACTTCTGAGGTTAGGCCCTGTGGTACATATTTTCTTCATGAGTCCTTAAACTGGATTTTAGTGATTCATGATTGGCTACGGCCAGCTTAGTATTGACAAAAGAGTTATATTGATCACATGTTTTGTGCCTTGAGACTCAGAGTTAGTGATAGGGTCTTTCTATGAGTATCGCCTATGCAAGGAATGACTAGGTTTGGGAGTAAGGGAATTTCAAACCTAGGTATATTAGACCATTTGAGATCCTATGGATAGTTGCGGAGGTAGGATACGAGTAGGTTGTGAATCTTTCTTTCTTAGCCATCCATAAAGATTTTTATGTATTATGTTGTGGCACTATATTCCAGATAAATATCATATGCTTTTGGGGGATCGAGCATGGTATGTGGACCCAGTAACCCTACCTATTGAATCCTTCAGGTATATCTTGATCATTTACTTTAAAGGACAAAAGTTTTTTCTAATAGTGGATGTTGTAATGACCCTTCAGATTATTTCCTCTATATTTGTGCTTTTTCTTTATTTTGATATTTCCCACAGCTACCCCAAGTGATTTATGACTTGCTAGGACTAATTCTGTAGTTACTGGATAGTTCATTTGAGTTTTAGAGAAATTTCATTATTTTAGAGCTTTGAAAGCTAAAGAACGATCTCGAGAAAAAACCTTTGGTAAATTGCTTTGGATGCCATGTCTAACAATCTCAACAGCTTTAGAATATCGATTTTTGACTAGAGGGGCCCTTGTTCCGGGTCCTGAGTCTTCCAAACTCGTTTTGTGGTATGGGATAGAATTTGGCTAAAATGACTCTATAGACTGTGGGTCCCACTTTTTATCAAATTGACCACGGATGAAAATTTGGATGGAACCATTGAGTCCATAATATAATATTTAGCAGGGTAGCATAGTTTGATTGTGAGCATGAAATTTCAAACCAATCTTGAGCACCCAGTTGAATTCTGTTGGGACTTGTTGAGGTTGGCTTGTTCTATGTATCTAATGTACTCACGTTATCAGTTGGGCACCACTTCAACAGAGCCTAGACATCCTAGGTCTTGTCTTTTATGCAACCCATGAACTCTTCAATAGTGATCTCTTTAGCGGTTACTTAGCCGCTAAAGCTGCCATTACTGTTGATATATAAGTATTTCATTCTCTTTTTCCCAACATACTTATCTAAGTGTGGACCATCGTTTTAGACATCGCAAGCTCTAAATTTATCAGATATTAAACATGTGAAGTAGGTTTTAGCTCGGGATAGTTGTTTATTAAGTGTAGCGTCTTTAAGTTGCAATTAATTCAATCAAATCTCTGCTTAATTTGGTAGTATAATTCCTTATTTCCCTAGATTATGTTGCTACTGATTTTGCTACTATTTGAGATAGGATTTAGCCAAATTTATGTGGCAGTTAATCTTTTAGTCGCATGAGATACTGTGACATTTTTCAATATTTTGAAACAAGTGGACCCTACGTGCAAATTTTTAGCCCAATTTCTAACCCAGGGAATTTATATGCAATATGGATATTGATTTTCTTGCCTTGATGCTATCACGACATGATATAGAAGACATGATGACATCTACTTTATCCCGCAAGTTGGTAAGCCAAATCATAGTCTAGAGCTACACACAATGGGTTAACTTGGGGGGAAATGGCCTAAATATCAAAAATCAACATTTAAAGAGTTAAAACAGTAATAAAGCAATCATAACAGTCTAATAGATAGAGAAAGGGTGAACAACCATCCTAAGATTCATGTTGGTAAAAGAGTTGCTACAAATGAACTAAATACTGAATAGTCAAACTCAATTTGTCTGGAAAATCAAAGATTGGAAATAGATAAATAAAAGGAAAAGACACTGATAAATAGAAGGAAAAAAGGGAAATCCAACCCCAAGATCTCACCCCATCTGCAAATCAACCCTGCACGAGTGTCACGTCAACGACGGCAACTAGTACTCGGATCTTTATCAAATAGGTACAAAAGTGTAGTATGAGTACCAAAACCATGGTTACCCAGAAGGCATCATCTGCCGACTGAGCTATATTATGATATAGATACGATAAGATACAAGATCAAATAAGACAAGTCAATGTAAAAGGGAAAACCTAGAAATCAGATCTAATGCTATCATACATAAATAGATTGCTAAAACTACAATAGTAATGTATAGATCACAAAACTATAACTACAAAATTGGTCCCCATAATCTAATAAGTACATAAAAGTAAATAACCCTATGCAGGCCCACATATGCCAGGAGGGTACTATCAAAGGAAAGTGAATAACCAAATAACCATGAATTACCAACTATCATGCCATAACCAGGAATCCATCCAAATCATATTATATCATAATTAACTCCTACTGCCAGACTCAAACCAAAACTCATATCAGCATTATCATATCATCCTCCATAGTATCATAACATCATTTGCCGGACTCGAACTGGAACTCATAGTATCAAAATCATCATTAGTTGTCGGACTTGAACCGAAACTCACATAATCGAAATCATTATTATTTGTTGGACTTGAACTTAAGATCATATATCAATATCATTATCAATTGCAGGACTTGAACTGGAACTCATATAAACTAATCATAACCACATGCCATACAAATAAACCATATAAGTTAACTACAACAATAAATCACTGGATTTTACCTAAATTTAGCACTAACTCCCAATACCAAACTAGCATAATCATTTCATGTTAAACATATAGATGTACCAAAAGTACATAAGTCTACAAAATCTAACACAAGTCTTGTCCTAAGGTGGTTAAAGGAGCCTACTTCTAATCCCAAAATCCATTTTTTTGGGATATTCTAGCTCGGACTAGGCTAAGGTATCTAAATTCATTTATTGATATAAAATAAGCCCTAATTATCCCTAAGATTCCTAAAACATGAGTAACTAAGTCAACTGCACCTAAATTACGATTTCAAGATAGCCTAAATAGTCCAACTATCCAAAATACTTTCAATCATACCTCCAACACCTACATCATACTCCATATCAAGAATAATATCATAATAATACAATCACAACTCAATCTATGAAGAGGGTAAACCTAGACTACCTAAACGGCGAAGAAAATCCCAAAGAATATGTTAAATAATTGATTTCCCTTTCTTAGAAGCTTTCGCAAGGTGCCATGCTCACAAAATTACAATCTACTCATCGAAATGAGAACAAAGATACTCTATCGCACTATTGTTCTATAGGTCCAAATTTACAAAATAATCCCATGTGGAGCCCATTTATCTAATCATATTTTTGAAACCAACACAATGTCCCTCTATGCTGAAGGAACATTTATCCTAAAAAGAAGTGAATTTCGAGCTCTATTGGTGCTACAATCAGCCACCAAGATCTTATAGATTTTGGCAAAAGATGGAAAATTTAACCATGAAATTATGGAAGCTTTCCACAAATTCAAAGAAAAAACACGTAAATTAACTTTATGCAAGCTCCAAAATCACCCAAAAATGACTCTTCAAAGTTTTTCCACTTTTTAAGGTTCAATAATCTTAAGAATGGATGAAAACTGGTGAAAATCGGGCCAAGTGGGGTATTTATACCCTTCCTAGGTCCACAAGTGTCGCTTAAGAGGACACTAGGCAACTTAAGCAGTCATAGCTTATGCAAGATAGTGTCACTTTAGCGAAATCTGGTGTCAGCCCATATACCATTTAAACTGTCATGACTCAATTTATGAGTCATAATGACACCTACTAAATACCTTCAGTAGGTAAGCCAAATCATAAAACGGAGATAACACAATGGGTTAAATTTGTAGAAAATCCCAACATAGGTGAATTGCATGAACACCATTTATAGAGAAGCTAAGGGTTATAGGTACATAAAACAATAAATACGAGGTACCATCCCACGACCTGGTAGAATCAGTACAAGTGCATCTAGTAATAATAATGATTCAACCCAAGTTTCTAGAATAGTCAATACATCTGCGTTAAAATAAAAGAATGAACATAAACAATAGATGAAAATGGGAAACTCAGACTCCAAGAGCACACCCTATCTCCTTAAATCAATCACAACATGACATTAAAATACGACGACAACTAGTACTCAGATTTGCACTAAAAAGGTATAGAAGTTTAGTATGAGTACCAAAACAATGGGTACTCAGCAGGCATCAATGATCGGTTTTGCTAAATCATGATATAAGAACTATAAAATACAAGATATCATAACTAAGTCAAGGTACAAAATGAACTTGAATCATCACCAATACCTTTGTACAGAAATAAGTAAACAAATCAGAATAATACTAGAACGTAACATAAGTCATCCAGGCATGCAATCATAACCACAAAATTGACTCCCATACGCTAATTGGTGCAAAAATTTAAATAACTCATGGCAAACTCTCATACGCCTGGAGAGAAGATTCAAGGATAAAATAAAGCAATCAACCAACATTATAACTAACCTTCATCCACGCTTAACAGACATTTCTAAATATATCGTCAAATAGCAACCTTATCATTAATCACACACTTGTCACCGTTAATTGACTATCTATTTCTTATCATTAATTCAATTATCGGATAGTCATCATATAACTAATAGTCATCTTTAATTAACTAACCATCATTATTCAACTATTCATTATTTATCACTTAATTCCATTGATGCCATGCTACATTAAAACTATTTCCTCATTTTCCAAGTTAGCCAAATTACTACGTTCAATATCACACCCCAAAATCGTCAATAATAAAAAATAAGTCACCATACCATATTATGCATTTTTGGACCAAACTGATATATATAATCAATAGCCGAACTCAAACTATTAAATATAATCAAAAGCTAGACTTAAACTTGTAAATTTAATTAATAGACTAACCCGAATCGTTAAATAATTAATAGATAAACTCAAACAATAATTATATCATTAAGGTTATAATCATCCTTCAGACTCGAACTGAGTATATATAATCACAACATAATCATCTTTCAGACTTAAACTTGATATGCATAAACATAATCATCATCATAAGTAGTATCATCAATAGCATAAATACTGGCATAATCAACAGGCGACAGCCCTTAGTTAACTACCATAACCTTCATGCATCAAGATTTCTCAATATTAACTCAATACCCCTATTTCCTAGGGTCTAATAAGCATAAATGGTTCTACTAAAGCTAGCAAGTGTCATAGCCTAAAGGGTTAAGAGTCCACTTCTAATCCTCAAGTTTTATTTTAGGAAAAATGTACCCGAACTAGGCTTAAGGTATCTAAATCAACTTTTTAGATGTATAGCAAGCCACAATTAGCCCTAAAGTTGAGATTCTTCCCAAGTACATTAACTAAGTCATATGCAAACCAAGGCAACCTTCAGTAGTTTAAGCAAATAAGGCCAATATTACCCTAAGCACGAGTGATAAAAATATTTTTACCTAATTTCATTAATCTAAGGCATTCTCATGCTTAACATGAGGAATGAAGTCCAATTCACCTAAAGCATATAGAAATAAGATAGGTGTTTCAACTCTACGATTCACAATAGCTTTAATGGTTTGGCTAACCCAAGTCTTACATTTCTTCATTCCAACACCTAAAACCCATCCCAAATCTTACAAAATATCATAGGAATATTATGATATAGCTCAATCTTATAAGGGATAAAACCTAGCCTATCTTTACTTCAAAAAAAGCTCAATGAACTACTAACCCAATGCTTTTCCTTTTGAGATGCCTCCTCAAGATGCCAAGCTATCAAAAACACATTCTACTCATCATTACGAGAATAATGATACCGATATTGCGCCATTGTGTTTTCGGTCCAAAAATCATACCCAAAAACCCATATGAATCCCACTTACAGAAATCAGGTTTCTGAAAATAACCCAGCATAATATCAAGCTGAAGGAATCATTACCCTCAAAATGGGTTAAAACCATTGTAAATTAAGGCTAAAATCAAGCCTTGAAGTTTTTAGGGTTTTGAGCAAGAAATCAAAAGATTTCACCAAGAAAAGGGTGAATTCTTACCTCAAATCGGAGTATAATCGCAAGAATAAATGTTAAACAAGGTTCCCAAGTTACCCACAAGCTTCAATATTAAAGCTATCACACTTTTTAGGGTTTATTCTCTCAAGAAAGGGGTGAGAAAAGGCTGAATTTAAGACATTTAGGGCCTCTTTATGGCCATACCATGTCCTCGGCCACGCTATCGGGACCTAAGACCTGCAATCACAGTTTCATAAGGCTAAAAGTACGATTTACATCGGACACATGCTTCGCGATCGAACTATATTCTCCTGTTGATCGCAGCCCTTGGCTTACGATTGCAGCTACACTAAATGATAACTAAAACTTAGAAGTTTTGTTGAGCCCTCAAGATTCATCTAAATCTTGTATACATAAACAAATAATGTAATGACACCAATTTCAATATTTTGGACACAGTGACGCACTCAAAATTTCCATCCAAGGTTGTTTCGACCAAATGTGGGTCCCACACCAATATTTCTTTTTCTTTACTTTTGGATCAATAGTTTAGAACGAGTCTGGTTGCCTCAGGACCTAAACCAAAGGTCTAAAATTGACATTTTTGAGTTGCTGATGCAAACAAAATTTACATAAGAGATCATTTTATTATTATTTTTGTCCAGTGGCTATTTTGACATGACTCAAACCAAGGCATTGTTGTAATAGGGATTTTAAGTCCAACAAGGACCGGGACCACCCCCGACACCCAATACAACCAATGAACATATACCCTGAGTCAAAAGAATTCTGAATATATAACAAGATAATGTATTTGAAGATATAATGGCTTTGGGATAAGTCTACTTCCTAGACTAACCCAACCAAGGCAATTCGTCCAATATACAACCAAACAAAGATAATAACCCAATATGTTTATATAAATTATTTAAAACAAAATGGAACAATCATAAATCAAATATAATCCACTGATGTCAGCCCTAATACTAATAACAATGCCAAAGATGGCGTTATTACCGACACCAACCATACCAGCCTATAGTATTCCCATAAATCCTCTAACCAAAAGTAAAACAATATTTGGTCGGTACATGTCCCCGACCATAGCCAAAACCATAGTCTATAAAATAAATGAAGTATGTAAGAACATTTATGAAATAAAATGGAGACCTTTCAAAATATTTAAGTTTACCAATTTAAACCAACACAAGTTGATCCTAAATCCGATCACAGAGTAGGAGGACAAGAATGGAGGGTTCCTGCATCGTTTGGGGAGACAATGTCCGATGATGGGTTAGTGGGTGAACGATAGCATGCACTTAGGATAAGGACAAAATAATTCCAACCATTAAAACCAGGTAAGCAACTATATGCATACACAACTATACATACATACATACATGCATATATATATGTATATCCATGCCAGAAAAATGAACTGGTTTTAGCATGCCTTTAAAACCATTAACCTGGGTATGTGTAGCATAACCATCCTAGAACCAACCACAGGCTACATAGGTCTAATGTTAAACCCTGAACGAGCCTCAATACATGTAGCTGCATAAAACATAGATACCATAAGAGTAGGGGATTCGCATGTACTCTTTTCTCTCAATCATACATATATACATATGTAACTTAGGTGATTCTTGTGTACCTCTTAAGTATTAAATATATGATTGCCATGACCAATCCTCATGTTGGCAAACATGAGTTTCCAATATCCGTCCATTAGACTCACATATATATGGTTAGCTATCACACCTCACCACTATTGTCCAAATAAAATAATTAGAACACAACCAAACCGCCAATTCCATTTATTATTAACAAAGGCTATAAGTAGTGGTATCATTATACCGAATAGATCTTGCAAGCAATTTCCTTAGCCATCCTTTTTTATGAAGGGATTCCCGTGAATCCATAGATTAAATTATTAAGATGCTTGGGGGATTCCTATTACACCACAAGATGATCATTATTAAGTTTGCATGGGGGATGCCCCTGTGCCCCACAAGTGTATTCAATTAGTCCATAACCATGACCACCAAGTCCTTACCCTTTAACCATTAAAGACCATCCAAACTAGTTAGGGTTTCATTACAACTTTATACCATACAAAGTTTTCAATGAAAGTTCAATAATATACGCAGAACATTCTCATAGGCATTTTATCAAACATGTTGAGGGAATATAGTTTTCGACACCAAAACAAAGTACAAATTCACCATCCCATACAACCACATGTTTAAGCCACCATTAAAATATAAAAACCATAATTAAAGCATGGGAAAACCATCACCAAACAATTTAAAACCAAACCTCCAACATATACCAAAAAACCAAAACCATACCACAATTAAGCCATGAAAACCATACATAAAAAATACCTTTAGTTGGAACTAACAAGGAGGGAGAATTAACATGCCTTACATTATGAAGATAACGGAGTATTGGACTTATTAGAGAAACCTTAGCCTTCCTAGACCCAAGAGCCTAGATTGAATTTGAGAGAGTTTCTTAGTCATTAAGATTAGAATAATAGGGTAAATAATGTCCCAAGAGTGTTATAAGTTGTGTGGCCTTAAGAGGTTAACAGGGTAAATATCCAAATTACCCCCAACATAAACTATATAAAACTCCCGTAGGAGGGTACGACCACCCCCCGAAACTATACCCTAGGGTATGATTTGTGCCCTTATCTTATACCCCCAACATTGTCCCTCGTACGACCACCAAGGACAATTCATACCCAACCATACAACTAGTACCCCAAATCTGTACCTTAGGCTGAATAGACTCCTCTCGGTTAGAAATAGGGCAACATATAATTGGAATTCTACTACTAGTACTCTAATATATGACTAGTATGATCCATTCATGCCTTGGACAGAAACCAACCAACCTACACTAGTTAACACACAACTAAGACCCATCAAACTGTACCCTATCACATGACCAGTACCCTCTTGTCGTATGATGACCAAAAGCAAGAAACTCAGGAAATTTTTAAGGATCAAAACCCATGTTGTCTCAATTCTGCCCCATAAGGATCATTCTCCCCCGAATGATGGAACAAGGAAGTACAAGAATGATATACACACAAACACCTCCACTCTGACCTTTAACTAAGTTAGAAAATAAAGATACAAGGAAATTAATCTTTCCTTTAACAAAGTTTGGAATTAAAAGTATGATGAAGAACACATACATTCTGCACGAATCCTAAGAGCAGAAATTAGGAATGGATTTTTGGACATCATGTCCTCTTCCGCTTCCTAAGTAGCTTCTTCAACCTTATGGTTCATCCATAGAACCTTAACCAAAGCTACATCCTTGGTCCGTAACTGATGAACCTGCCGATCCAAGATCTAAATTAGGATCTCTTCAAAAGAAAGAGAATCTGAGATACTCAATCATTCCAAAGGAACAGTCGATGAAGGATTACCTATACACCTTCTCAACATAAAGACATATAATACTAGATGAATGGAGTTCAAACTAGAAGGCAACTCTAACTCATATGCAGTATTCCAATCCTTTGCAAAACCACGTAAGGACCCATAGATCGGGGACTGATCTTTCCCTTCTTCCTAAGACACATTATTTTTTTCATGGGAGATACCTTTAGGAATACCCAATCCTCAACCGCAACCTCAAACTCCAAGACCTTATGCCTCACATCTACATAGGACTTTTGGCAACTTTGGGTAGCCTTAAGTCTATCCCCAAATTACCTTCAACTTTTCCATTGTTTGGTGAATAAAATCTAGGCCAAATATCTCTGCCTTATTGTCTTCAAACAACTCAATAGGATACCTACGCATCATACCATACAAGGACTCAAATAGAGACATCCCAATGCTAGAGTGATAGATATTACTTTAGGCAAACTCTACAAGAGGTAGATGATAAACCTAATTACCATAATAGTCAGTCACACATGCACGAAGCATATCCTCCAATGTCTGAATAGTCCTTTATTCTTGCCCATCCATCTGCAGGTGAAAAGTAGTACTCAGACTAACCTTAGTACCCAATCTTTTTAAAACTACTATGAGAAGTGAGATGAAAACTACATACCATGATTAGAAATAATAGAACAGGTATCCTATATAGCTTCACAATCTCATAATGATACAACCTCGCATAATTCTCAGCCAAAAAGTTAGTCCTCACAGGCAAAAAGTTAATTGACTTTGTCATCCTATACATAATGACCCAAATTGAATCATATTGATTCCGAGAGCTAGGGAGATCGATAATGAAATCCATGTTGATTACTTCCCATTTCCATTTTGGTAATTCAATTTCTTAATACAAGCCTCAGGCCGCATGTTCTCAACTTTCATTTGTTAACACACTATACATTTGTCCACAAAATCAGCCACATCCTTCTTCATACCACTCTACCAATACATCTCCTTGATATCATCATACATTTTCATCT
This sequence comes from Capsicum baccatum var. pendulum, assembly GCA_030864225.1. Classification (NCBI taxonomy): domain Eukaryota; kingdom Viridiplantae; phylum Streptophyta; class Magnoliopsida; order Solanales; family Solanaceae; genus Capsicum; species Capsicum baccatum. The sequence continues at coordinate 167,095,173 of CM061557.1, read as the reverse complement.
AACCGAGATGAACAACATAGTCCAATTCATAGGCCTCGGCCAATATTTTTTCTCATAACCCATCGACATTAGGAACACATAACCTCCATTGGTACTACAAGGTACCTTTGCTACTAACTCAAATACTATCACCTTTTTCCTATCTATGTCACCCTTGTTTTTTATCAAGATAGGACTAGCATTTTCTCTGCATTTATCTCTATACCTATAGACGACTGTACTACCTCTTGTACCAACACACCACCACCCATGAAGTCCAAGAGAAGAACTCCTTGGTTAGCAAAATGGTGAATATCCTTCACCAATTCCCACTTTTTCTTATCCACATGAGCTAGACACTTCTTGGACAACCTGCTAAGAGCATCAACAGCATCTTTACCTTTACCTGGGTGGTAGTGAAACTTATATCATAGTCTTTAAGAAGCTCAAGCCATCTCCTTTGCATGAGGTTAAGTTCTTTCTAAGTGAACACATAGTATAGACTTATAATTTGAGAAGATATCTAGGTGCACTTCATACAAATAGTACCGCCATACTTCCAACACAAAAACCACTACTAACAGCTCCAAATGCCTAGAAGCATAGGCTATCACCTTAACATGATGCATCAGAACACTACCAAGACCCACAAAGGATGCATCATAGTAAACCATAATCCCATTAGTGCCTTTAGGCAAAGTCAAAATTAGAGCCAAAGTTATCTTATCTTTCAGCTTTTTGAAACTGCGCTCACAATTATTGGACTAATAGAACTTTACCTTCTTCCGAGTCAAATTAGTTAACGGGAAAGCTATCGTCAAACAACTCTCCACAAGCCTCCTATAGTATCAAGCTAAACCCAAAAAGATCTAAATATCAGTTGGAGCCATGTGCTGAGGTCAGTTCTTAACTACTGTAAATTTTTGTGGATCCACCATGATCCTATCACTAGAAATAATATGACCCAAGAAAGTGACAACATTCAACAAGAATTAACATATAGAAAATTTGGCATACCATTGCTATTCCTCATGGTTTGCAACACCACATGGAGATGATTAGCATGATCCACCTTACTGTCAGAGTACACTAAAATGACATCAATGAACACAATGACAAATAGATCTAGAAAATTGATAGAAAACCCTATTCATCAAATCCATGAATATCGTAGGGGCATTATCAATCCAAATGACTTAACTAGAAACTCAAAGTGCCTATATCGAGTATGAAAAGCCGCCTTTGGGATATTCACCTCTCTAATCTAAAGATGATGATACCCATATCAAAGATCAATATTAGAAAAGAATCTGGCACCCTGCAACTGGTCAAATATATCATCTATCCTTAGAAGAGGATACTTATTCTTAACCGTAACCTTATTCAGGTGTCGATAATCAATACATATCCAAAGGGAACTATTCTTCTTACGAATGAATAATACCAGCGCGCCCTATAAGGATACACTAGGATGGATTATACTCTTATCCAATAGATCCTTCAGCTGCTTCTTTAGTTTCTTCAGTTCAGCCGGAGCCATTTTATAAGGAAGAATAAAAATTAGATGAGTGTTCGGGACAAGATCAATCCCAAACTCAATATCCTTATAAGGAGGAACACCAAGAATGTCATCAGGTAAGACTCAGAAAACTTATTCACCACTAGAATTGAATGCAAAGAAGGACCCTCTGAGTTATAATCTTTAACCCAAAAAGGATGATAGAGACACCTCTTGGAGATTAATCTCCAAGCTCTAAGATATGATATAAACTTTCCCTTAGGATCTAGGGAACCTCCCCCTCCCCCCCCCCCCCTAATAACAACTTATTAGGAAATTTAAAGAAAACCATACAAGTCTGACAATCTAGGGATGCATAGCATGAGTGCAACCAATCCAACCCCAAAATAATATTGAAATCAACCATATCTAATTCATACAAATCCACCAAAGTCTCTTTACTACCAACATATACCACACACCCTTTACAGACTCTTATAAATCATAGAGTCACCTACTTAGGTAGAAATAAAAAAAGGATCCAAAACACACACCTGACCAAAACCAAAATACGCAGCCACAAAGGGGGTCACATAAGAGAGAGTGGACCTCGGAGTAAGTAAACAATATACATTGTGAGAAAAGAGTTACAACATACCATTCACAATACTAGGCGATATTTCAAACTCTGATCGGGTAGTAAGAACATAAAGATGGTTTCAACCAGTGCCAAAACTAGATGGTCTACCCTTTGGTGCTGGAGCCAAATATGAAGCAACAGGAACCTTGTTTTCTCCCTAAGAGACCTTACCAACTAGAAAGTTTCTAACCACATGGCATGGATGACAATGTTTGAAACACCTATCCCTCCCCTCATAAAAAAAACCTGATGTAATGGCCCATAAAACCTATAAGTAGGACATAATAAAGTTAACTGGTCCCCACTAGCCTTAGATTGGGCACTGTATGCCCTGAAATTGTCGCCACCCTACTGATAAATCACGACGGCTTTGAGTAGGGATCAATAGTTGTGGAGAAAGAACAAAAACTTACCTATTTTTTCTTTGGCCACTTACCACCATCTCTGCCACTTCATTGTTTCCCACCACCTTGCTCAAAAAACCTACACTTCTTTCTCTGTCTTTCCCTTATCTCAGCTTGCTTTGTCTTTTCCTCCTCCACCTATTGAATATGAACAACTAACCTGGAGATATCCATGACCTTGATCAATAATGTAGTCTTTCATTCAAGGTTCAACTCACGAGATAGTCCTGAAGCAGACTTCCTTCTTTGGGCTATCATATCAGACACCATCCCCGGAGCGTATTGAGACAACTAGTGAAACTTCAAGGCATACTCCTTGACTGACATCTTCCCCAATCTTTATTTAACAAATTCCTCTATTTTTGCTTCTCTCAACTACAGAGGAAAGAAGTAGTCAAGAAATTTATTAGAGCAGGTATCCCACTGATATGACTCATCAACCTTACCCCTTTCCCTATACCATTCCTTATACCATTGGTCTGCCACATCCTTTAGCAAACTCTTCCATATTAGTGGCATGAATAACCCTGAATATATTTTCCATCTTGTCAAGAAAACCTTGAGGATTCTTCTTTACCTTAATATCACTAAAAGTTGAAGGGCTCATCCTTATAAATTAGACAACCCTTATGGTCTCTGAAGATGGAATAGCAGATGCACTATGCTCTTCCTGAGAAGCTACAAACTGAGCAATCATACGAATCGACTAATGAAACTCCACATTCTTCACATTGTTCTGAGGAGGACTAGAGGGAAGTGGTTGAACTCAAGGACAATTAGGGACTGGAACCCTAAATCAAGAATGGATCCCATAGGTAGAGTGTCTCCCATCAACATCTTTCCTAGTTGGAAAGAGTAGTTTCCATACGTATCAGATTATTGAAGCAAGATCTAAAAAGTGAACAAACAAGGATTAAAGAAGATTTCAGGACTTAGACTCCAAGATTGAAAATAGAACAAAAGAAAGAGAAATATTCCTAAATGCCTTGTAGCATCTCTATTATGAGTGTGGCGCGCTACACACCCTTAAAAGAGACTCTACTCGACATGGCTTTGTGGACTTCCAATTAACCATGAACCTAAAGCTCAAATACCAATTTGACAAGACCTAAAATAGGGACATGTCATAATAGGTATCTCAAGTCCAACAATGACTGAAGACCACCGTTGACACCTAATCTAACCAACAAACATATACCCTCAATTAGATAAATTTTGAACGTATAACAAGATAGTGTATTTGAAGATATAATAATTTTAGGATAAGTCTACTTCTTAGACCAACCCAACTAGTCAATCCGTCTAATAAATAACTAAACCAAGATAATAACCCAATATGTCAATATATAAAATCCAAAAAATAGAACAATCATAAATCAAATATAGCCCATGGTGCTAGCCCCAATACCAATGCCAATACCAAGGATGACACCATTACCGACACCACCTATACAAACCCGTAGTAATCCCACAAAGCCTCTAACTGAAAGTAACATAATATCTGGTTGGGACATATCCCTGTCTATACCTAAAACCTTAGTCTATAAAATGACTAAATTATGTAAGGACATCCAGTACATGAAATAGAGACTTCTAGAATAAGGAAGCTCACTACTCTAGTCCAACACATGTTGTTCTTGAATTCGATAACTGAGTAAGAGGAGTAGAATGGCCAATTCCTGCATCGAGTAGGGATACAAAGACCAAAGATAGGTTAGCGGGTGAATATTAACATGCACTTAGGATAAGGATAAAATAATATGAACCTTTAAAACCAAGTAAACAAACATATGCATATGCAACCATATATATATATATATATGTATATATATCCATACCAAGTAAAGGAACATGTTTTAGCATGATTTTAAAATCAGTAACCTTGGTATGTGTAGCTTAACCGTCCAAGAACCACCCATCATGGGCTATATGGGTCCATTGTTACCCCTAAATGGGACCCAATATATATAGCCGCACGAACTTGAGGTACCATAGGCTAGGGTATTCCCTTGTACCCTCCGCTCTCCATAATACACATATACAAGTGTAACTTAGGGTATTCCCCTGTACCTCATAAGTATTATATATATGGTCTCCATGACCAATCCTTATGTCGGCAAACATGAGTTTCCATTGTTCATCCATTAGACTCACACCTTCATGGTTAGCTATCACACCCCGCTATTATTGCTCAATTAAAACCATTAGCACACAACAAAACCACCAATTCCATTTATTATTAACCAAGGCTATAAGTAGTGATATCATCATACCGACCATAGTTTGCAAGCAATGTCCTTTGCCATCCTCTTTAAAGAAGGGATTCTGATATACTCATAAATTATATTAAAAAGCTGCTTGGGGGATTCCCATTTACCCCACAAGATGATCATTATTAAGTTTTCTTGGGGGATTCCTACGTACCCTATAAGTGTATTTAATTAATCCATCTCTATGACCGCCAAGACCTTACCATTTAACCAGTAAACAATATCCAAATGAGTTAGGGTTCCATTACCACTTTATACCATGTAAAGTTTTCAACGAAAATTCAACAATATAGTAAAAACATTCTCATAGGAAATTTATCAAATATGTTGAGGGCATATAGTTTTGAAAACTAAAACCATGTATAAATTAACCATTCCCATATAACCACATGTTCAAGCCACCATTAAACATAAAAACCGTCATTAAGATATGGGAAACCATAACCAAACCATTTATAACAAAAACACCCAATGTATAGTTAAAACCCAAAATCATACCATAATTATGCCATAAAACCCATACATAAAACATGCCTATAGTTGGAACTAACAATAAGGGAGGAGTAACATGCCTTAGATTATGAAGATGACGAAGAGAAACAACCCTTGTAAGCCCCAAATTGACCTTATTAAAGAAAACCTGGCCTTCCTTAACCCAAGATACTTTAGAGAATTTGAGAGAGTTTCTAAGTATTTAAGATTATAATAATAGGGTAAATGATATCCCATGAGAGTTATAAGTCCTGGGGCCTTAAGAGGTTAAGAGGGAAATGTCCATATTACACCAAACTTAAATTATATAAAACTCCCGCCGAAGGGTACAACCTCCCCAAACCATACCCTAAGGTATGAGTGGTACCCTTATCGTATACCCTAGGCCTCCTCTTTGACCCCACAACTGTCCAACATACGACAACCAAGGCCAATTCGTACTGAACCATATGACTAGTACCCTAATTTTATACCTTAAGCAGAATAGAATCCTCTAGCTTAGACATAGGGCAACATACGATTGGCATGATACTACTTGTACTCAAACATATAACTAGTATGATCCATTCGTACCTTTGACCAAAACCTACCAACCTACACTAGTTAACGTACGACCAAGACCCACCAAACTGTGTCCTATCATACGACTAGTACCCTCGAGTTGTATAATGTTAAGCAGCCAGAAACTCAAGAAATTTCTAAGGATCAAAACCCAGGGTGTTCCATTTTCTGAACCAATAAATACTTCAAAATAGGGAATTGGCTCTAAAAAACAAATAAACTGCCCGGTAACCAAACTGTTAGTCCTAACAAGTCATAAATTACTTGGTAAAGCTGTGTAAATGCTCTAAGGACAAAAATAAGTAGAAGAATGGGAAATAACCTGAAAGGTCATAAAAGTATCCACTACTAAAGGAACTTTTGTCCTCAGAAGTTAAGGATTGGGATCTACCTAAAGTCTCAAACAGGTAAGGATATTGAATCTAAATCTCTCTCTCAATCTCCTAAGTGGCCTCCTCTACTAGGCGGTGCCTCCACTAAATCTTAACCATAAGAATCTCTCTAGTGACCAACCTCCTGACATCACTAGACAAAATAAGCATAGGCTTCTCTACAAAGGTCAAATGCTCATCCAACAAGATTGAGTCCCATCTAAGCATGAAAGATGGATTAGGAATTTATCATCGCAATATGGAGACTTAGAAAAGAAGATTAAAAGTGGAAAAATCTGGATGTAAAGCTAATTTAAAGGCTACCTCACAAATAGTGCAAAGAACCTCAAAAGGTCTAATATATCTAGGACTGAACTTGCACTTCCTCCCAAACCTCATCATACCATTCATGGTGATACACGGAGGAATACATGACCACTAATTCTAAATCGCAAGTCACAAAGCCTACAGTTTGTATAGGCGTTCTGCCTACTTTGAGTGGCTTTTAACCTATCCTGCATCACCCTGACTCCATCTAACAACTCCTAAAGCAAATCAGTACCATGGGGTTTAACCTTTGATGTCTCAAACCATCCAATCGGAGAACGACATCTCCTCTTATACAAAACCTTGCCTTAAAAGGCATTTCTTAATAATCAAATGATAAATATTATTATATGCAAACTCTTCCAAGGTTAAGTGTTGCTCCCACTGGCTTTCAAAATTTATAACACAAGCTCAGAGCATATCCTAAAGTACCTGAATAGTTTGCTCAGTTTGGTCGTTGATCTGTGGATAAAAAGTTGGACTATGATCCATCTGAGTACCTAACTCCTCCCAAAATGCACTCCAAAATCTCCAATTAACATGGAACCATAATCTGAAATAATAGTTATGGGCTTACCATGCAAACAGAATGTCTCCCGAACATAGATATTAGCCAACCTCTCAACACTAAAGGATATCTAAATAAGAAAGAAATGTGCTTACTTGGTCAAATGATCCACAATGACCCAAATACAATCAAAACCACAAGAAGTGCAAGGCAACCCAAGAACAAAATCCATGGTAATCCACTCCCATTTCCCCTTTCGTATGGGTAACCTCTTACTCAAATGACTTGGTCGTTGATGCTCATCATTTACTTGCGGACAACATAGGTAATAAGCTATAATGTCTTCCATATCTCTATTCATACCACTCCAACAATAATGTTGTATTAAATCAATGTACATCTTAGTTGTGCCGGTATGAATAGAATATCTAGAGCTATGAGCCTCAAGCAAAATCAACTAAAAAACCCATCGATTTTTAAAACAAAATTGTGATAATTAAATCACAAAACACCCTCAAAATCTTTGGTGTTCTTCTCATACTTAACACTCAACACCTGCTCATGAAGGAATTGAAGCTTGCTATCCTCAAATAAATGATCACAAACCTTCTCAAATAATGATGACCTATCATCCATATTTTCAAAAATTATCCTAGGATATACTATCCTGGTCCAACGACCTCTGTGAAACTTAATACAAGCCAAGCTACCCATACTCACTTCCTTCTAACTCAAAGCATCTGCTACCATATTTGCCTTACCTAAATGGCACAAGATGGATATATCATAACCCTTATGCAACTCAATCCATCTACATTTTCTAGCATTATGCTCTCTTTTGGTCATAAGATGCTCAAGACTGTGATGATGGGTTATAATCTCATAATGCACACCATAAAGATAATACCTCTTAAGTGCTAAAAGTACTATTGCCAATTCTAAATCATAAGTGGGGTAGTGTCCCTCATGCACCATAAGATGTCTAAAATCATAAAAAATAACACAATCCTGTTGCATCAATACACAACCTAAATAGCCAACAGAAGCTTCATATAACATAGTGAAGAGAAAGAGCTACACAAGAGCTTAAGTGAGAAAGTCTTTGAGCTTTCAAAATATTGACTCACACTCATTGGACCATCAAAAAGGAACCTCTTTATGAGTCAATTTGGTCATAGAGGTTGAAATAATAGCAAAACCCTCATTGAATCGCCTATAGTAACTGATCAACCTAATAAAGCTACAAACCTTAGTCTGAGATATAGGTCTAGCCTAATAATAAATTGCCTCAATCTTTGATGGGTCTACCATAATACAATACTTTGACACCACATGTCCAAGAATGTCACCGACTCAAGCAAATATTCATACTTAGAGAACTTGGCAAAAAGAACATGATCTCTAAAAATTTTTAGCACGATCCTCAAATATTGTTCATACTCCTCTCTACTCCTCGATTATACAAGGATGTCATCGATGAACACAATCACAAAGGAATCTAAATATTCCTTGAATACTCAGTTTATCAAATCCATGAATATGGTTGAGGCATTAGTCAACCAAAATGACATCACTAAGAACTCATAATGAGCATAACATGTCCTAAAGGCTGTCTTAGGGACATCCTTGGCCCGAATCCTAATCTGATGGTAATAAGATCTTAAATAAATCATGGAAAAAACGGTTGAACCCTGAAGCTAGTCTAAAAATCATCAATGTGAGGCATATGAAAATGGTTCTTCACTGTCACCTTATTTAGATACGTATAATAAATATACATACTTATGTAGTATCATTCTTTTTCACAATCAATACCTGAGCTCCATAAGGAGACACACTCGGTCTAATAAAACCCTCACCAAGAAGATCCTGCAGTTGAGAATTCAACTTTTTAAGATTGTTAGGAGCCATATAGTAAGGTGCCAGAGAAATAGGTCAGGTGTCAGACTCGAGATCAATAGAAAACTCAATCTTTGGAAAGAGGGAAAATTAGGATAATCGGTAAGTAACACAGGTAACACACAAACAACAAGAACAAAGACAAGCGACAAATACTCCATACTAGTATCATAAATATAAGTAAGATAAGACTCGCAACCGCTCGCAACAAGCCACCTAGCATGAACATAAGAAATAATCCCCATTGGCTTGGGGCTAACCGCTCTTTGCCATACAGTTGGGGGTATATCGGGCATGGTTAAGGTAACGATCTTGCCAAAATAATCCATAATTACATGGTAGTGGGATAATGAGTCCATACCCAAATTATACCAAATTTCACCATATCCGAAAAAATAAAATCAACATAAGTATCAACATCATTAACAATAACAACACATGATCTAAAAACCCATTCCATTAATAAAGAATCACCTACAAAAGTAGATACACAAAATTGCGCAAATAATAAGTCATAAGGCAACTCCAACTATGGTGCTTAATATGTAGATATATAAGAATAATTGAACCTTAAATCATATAAAGCAAGGGCCGATTGGTGGCACACTAAAATTGTACCTTTAATGATAGCATTTGAAGTCTCAGTGTTGGGCATGGTAGGTACTACATATAATTAACCATGCCTACCACCTAGCTGGGCACCTGACCAACCTCTTATCCTGCCTACCTGAGAACCTCCTCAAGTACCCTAGGAACCATCCTTACGGCCATGAGAAAAACCTCTAGCTGAGGGATAAAATGTTCTAATATGGAAAACACCTTAAGCTAAAACAAAAATTGCCTTATGATTAGGGAACACTCAATAATAATGACCAAAAGATCCACAAGAATAATTGGTTCCTTGAGCTAAACCAGAAGAAAAAGATTCCACTTATATGGAATAACCACCATAACTAAAATAGTTAGAAGATGAACCCCTTAAATATTAACTGCTACCCAAACCAAGAAGACTTGGGCAATAGGCTAACCTCTGTCAGTAATATAAAGAGCTTCCTAAACTAGTTGACTGGGCTAACTCTGGTATTGATAGTGATATAACCCAAAGTTGAACCATGTCATAGGTCCACTTCAAGCCCATGTGAACCGGAGGTTGCCCTAATAACTAAACATAATCATCATCACATCCATCACAAGGGTCGGGTGAATCCCGACCATATAATAAGATAGCAGAAAACATACTACAAGTCATAACTTAAACATGTCTAAATACTTCATTAGATTCATCAAACTAACCAATGTACCCAAGTCCAAATTCATCCACAATATCTCTGTACAAATTGAGTTTTAGAAATGTATATGTTGGGACAAGCCCCCATAATAGACAAACAAAGTAAAAGTAAGACTAAGTCTAAAGATAAGAGATCAAGAATGAATGCCTACCAAAGTAAGGAAGATCACGACTCCAAAGTCAATGCATGAACTATTTTGATACCTAATCACTGGGAAGGAAGAGAAGGCGATGCTCTAGCTACTATGTCGCATTGGGTCATTGTGTCCGAAGATGGTTAGCAATTGGAGCACTAGCATGCAACTCACTAATAAGGACAACATAGCATCAACAATAAACAAGAAGTCAATATACCATATTCAATGGTATTCATGACCTTTTCTATACATATAGGTATAACATATGACAAAAAATTAAAAAAGTCTTTAAAACATTCTCAAAGCACTCAATCATGAGACATAAAGTGGAGGACTCCGACCTTCCACATGTGGATTCAAAAAATATTTATTAGGTATGGGACTTCAACTACATTCACTTATTTTACACTCATTAAGAAAGGGACTCTAACAACATACACATCTATTTAAGCAAAGGACTCAAGAACAAGAACCCTATGTGATTTATTTTCATGGCCATGGCTCAATATTTCTACTATTTTTCTTCAGGAATTGAGCAACCAAGTATGCCAAGTGTTCATCCAAGGGTTCATTCCACCCTTGGAGTCTAAGAAACTCTTTTAAACTTTAAGTAGCTCAATTTCATGCCTTCCATGATTTGGATTTAATTGTATTCATGATTATAATGTTGATTTGATTTCTATTCCATGATTAGGTGCAAGAATTATGTAAAAACAATTATTATGTATATAGTATTATGTGACTTCGTGTTAAAGCCTTAAAATTGTGATGCTCATGTGTTGATTAGTATTATATGCATATGCAATGCCTTTCAAGTGTTTTATAAGTTTTTCATGAGAATTAAATAATTAAATTATAATACATTAGCATGTATTCAAGTTCATGTCATGCAAGTGTTTGCTAGAATGTTTCAATGAAGGAATGATGATCAAGTAGTTATTTATCATATTTCAAGATTGTGCCATGTCTTATAATTAATGTTATTGAGTCATGAGGGTATTTAATACCAGATAATTTACCTGATTACCTATATCCATGGTTAGTCTTTAGATAGTATCAGTCATGTCACGATCATTAGTACTCTTAGTAAGATACAGAACTCAGGAAAGACTCAGTAAACCTAATAGCAGTCCAGTCTAGATCATTATTTAGTTCAGACCTCAGTAAATTTAGCCAGTTAATAAAATTTAGCAGTATTACATCAGTTAATGGAATTCAGTGAACTTAGTTCAGTTCAGTTAGATAGTATAATCAGTAACAGTTCAGTCAAGCCTAGTATGAACTAGGAAATTAGTTCAGTTTCTATTTAGAAAGGAGTAGGATTCAGCACCGAGTTACCCAGCGATGGGGGCATTGCTGCCAGCAGAGGGTTTGACCTTTAGTAGCAATCCTTGCATTATAGAACTACACAACCAACGTAGGTTGATATATCTTACTACAAGACTAGGGTTGACACATCTCGTATGAGTTTTCCTGCTAGCAAGGGTTGACAAAAGAGCTTCCTATCAAAAAAGGTTAACTTATAGCTTGTGTTTACCCGTGGAATAGTACTGACACCCTTCTAACTGTGGTTATAGGTTGGACCCCAATATATTCAGAAAGGGTCATGTTAGTTAGATGATTTCCTCTCACAGTCTCAGTTTCAGTTCCAGTCTCAGAATAAAACTCAGTTCAGTTCTACCGATTTAGGACTGTCAGATACAGTTACTTAGTTTTGTATGAAACTCAGTATAATTCCATAGGATCAATACTTTTCGATACATTCCCTCAGTTATTAGCTACACATTATTAGTAAACTTATATATCAGTAAATCAGTAATTCAGAATTCAGTATCTAGTGTTATCACGACCTCTTATTATGTATACATATTCATGCATGTATTCCAATTCTGTTATATTCATGTCATTCAGTAAGTATTTTTCATGCATATAAACCCATGCATTTCAAACTACCTCACTTAGCATACCAGTGTCTTTAAAGGACCGACACATACCTTTTATTTGTGCTATGATGTTTCATATCAAAAGTTCAGAAGTACGGGCTCTCGATCAAACTTAGTAGTTCAGATATTCAGCTGGCAGAATTAGTGGTGAGTCCTCTTAATTTTGAGTACATGATGATTGTTTTAGTAGTTCAACTTATTTTAGTAGTTAGGAGTTAATTAGGGACTTGTCCCATCCGCTCTATATTTTAGACAGTTTAGAGGCTTTTTAGACTAGCGTACTTTCAGACAGATGTATCAGATTTGGTATTTGTTATACCATATTTAGTTTTATTAAAGTATTGAACCTTATGGCATATTGTAATTCCCTTAATCTGGTACTCGAAATGCCATATGGTGCTCATGACCTAGAAGGACCACAAGCTAATCCAAGACTAATATCTGTACAGAGCACTACATAACATACTGTATAAGTGCAGAATAAAAAACTGAAAAGCCATAAGGTTCAAATATCTGATAAAACATAATATCAAAATAATACGGTATCGCCATACCAAAACTAAAATAGCTATCTGAACATGCTAGTCTGAAAGCCTCTAAACTATCTAAAAATTGTGGAGTTGATGGGATATGTCTCGAACTAACTCCAGACTACTAAAATAATAAAGTAATAAAATAATTATGCTATCATCAAATGATGTGGACTCACTGCTAGTCTGGCTGCTGAATGTCTGACCTACTATAGATGCTTTGGAGCTCGTACTTTTGAACCTATGGTATAAAACACCATAGCTCAAATGTATTAGTACGATTAAATATACTGGTATACAAGTGAGGTAGGATGAATACAAGGGGTTTATATGCATGAACAATACTAACTAACTAAATAACATAAACATGAGAATACATACATAAATACATGAACTATAACTGAGATTATAACATCACTGAATCTGAAAACTAACATCACTGAATCTGAATACTATAACACAAGTTTTGAATAAGTAATATACTATTATCTGAATGACTGTGTCTAACAGTCCTATTTCTGATGGAACTAGCTAAGTTCCATACTAAACTAGGTAACTGTATCTGACAGTTCTAATTTCTGAAGAACTATTTGAGTTTTATTATTGAGACTAAGACTTATACTGTAACTATAGGAAGTAGTCATCTAATCGACATGCCCCAAATAAGCTATTATAGATGAGTTGGGGTCCAATCTGTAACCCCAATTTGAAGGGTGTCAATACTGCGCCACTGGTAAGGATAGGTTGTGGGTGACCCTCATCTGATAGTGTCCTAAAAAGAGAATGGTGGGAACCTCATCTGATAGTGTTAATACACCTCATCAACCCTCATCTGTCAGTGTTGATGTCTTAACCAATGTTGGCTACATAGTTTTGTAACACAAAGATTGCTTTTAAGGATCACACCCTTAACTGTCAGTGTATGCCCTCGTGCTTAGGTTCACTCGGTGATAATTCCTACTCCCATATAAATAGATGTTGAAACATGATTAGCTAACTGGACTGGGTTTAGTGGGTTTTATTGACTGATGGAATACTACTGAGATTATTGAGTTACTGAGATTTTTGAGATTTCCTAATTCATGAGTCTGACTGAATTCTACTGAGCATGGCTTGACTAAGAGTATCTTGAAAACTGACACTGGCTCTAGTCACATAGCTAAATTTTTGGGTTCAAGTACTCCCAGGACTCAATAGCATAAAACGGACAAGACATAATACTTCCTGGACTCACGGCCATAATCAACAATCCATAAACAATCATTGGGGAATTTCATACGGCACTTGATTATCATGGTTTGGCACAAGAATAGGAATGCATATAAACATGTCATAATTGCATAGGGATAATCTCTTGAACAATCCATCAAATAATTTCAATGCATAACAATAACATTTAAGTTATTTTGAACATAAGGGTAAAGCATGGGTTCATCAATTTGGCCATAATTGAGTCCTAAAGTATGATTCTTGTTCTCTTTGGCATTTTATCAAACACATTGCATGCATAACCTCTGGCTTAGGCATATATACTAGTTCATACATCATGGTTACTTTAATCAACTCTATTTAAAAGTTTCCAACCCACATACTAGTATAATTTCATGAAAAGTACATAAAGACTCCAACTTGGGATTCATACAACCACATCAACATAATTAAAATCAACCCACCACATAGAAATCACAATTCATGAGTTTAAAATAGGATTCTTAAGCTTCATGGGTGAAAGAAACCCATGAATCAACACTTTACATACCTGGGTGGATGATTTCTTGAAGATTGGTAGAGGAAATATTGAATTCTTTACTTGGAATTAAAAACCTAGGGTTTCTTATTCTTGGGGATTGATCTTTGACAGAAAACCTAATTTGGTGTTATGGATGCATAAAGAAGTTATGAGCTCTGGTCTAGTATAATTAGGGGTTAAAACGGGTGGGAAAAGACCCAAATACCCTTTTAAAAATGGCTTAAAATTGCTGATCAGAAGTAAAGATGGTTTGGGCGACGTTCCATCACTGGCTTGATGGTCTGTCGGTTCTGACCGTCGTATTTGGCCAAAACCTAAACTTTTTGCCTCGTCTACGATGGTTTGGGTGATGGTCCATCGCTAGATCGACAGTCCATCGGTCTTGGCCATCTCAATTCACTAGAAATTAGGTTCACTGCCTTAGTCACTATGGCTTGGGTAATGGTCCATCGCTAGCTCGATGGTCCGTCCGCCTGACCATCGCATTTGGGCAGTTCTGACAGTTCTCAATAAAACATCCATAACTTTTTACTTCAATACCGGATTTGGATAAAATTAGTATCATTGGGGAAATTCTATCTGATTTAAACAATAATCATTTAGGGAGTCATCACTAACTGTTTTGAAGACAAGATTTGACTTAAAGAAAGTTCAGGGTATTACACATTTTTTCTGTCTAATTTCTACATATTACAGTACTATTATTCAGCTATTGTAGTAGGTTCTAGTCATGGGTTAGCTTGTGATCCTTCGAGATTATGAGCACTATATAGTGTCTAGGGTATAGTCTCGGGGCATTACAAACTTGGTATTAGAGCCTAAGGTTCAACAGAGTCCTAGGAAGTCTGAAAGCTGCATCTAGTAGAATCTTATGCAAGTATGTGTAGCATGCCACACTTATGGACAGGAGGCTTCGAGGTGTTTTAGGAAAAGTTTCCCTTCTTTCAGTATTCATATCGTGCGAGTGAGCATGAGCTCGAGTTAAACTCCCTTTCTAATCCAAATTTCTCTTCTATTTACAGAATATACCTCTAAAGAAGACTAAGAAAAGAGGAATGGGAGACCAGCCAGAACCCCAGCCCATCCATCCAGATCCTCTGGACTAACATGTCTCCCATACAAAGTTCAGAGCAGCTTTCACCACCCTATCTTATTCTGTGGCAGCCTAGAATGAATGGCCAACTGTTGTTCTGGCCAACCAGTGGCCAATACTACTACTGCCAGGATTTGGCATTTCACTAGAATGAACCCTCCATCTTTTACTAGGTCTAAGCACACATCACTGCTAGCTCTGCAGATACCCTGCTAGCAGTGATGTGTGCTTCGAATGTGGCAAGCCAGGCCACATGGTCAGACAGTGTCCTCAGGTGGGTTCTTAGAGTCAGCATAACCATCCCCTAACTCAGTCCGATCACCTGAATCAGTAGGGTGCTGCATTCAATGCCACCAGTGGGCAGCGCCCAAACAAAATCTATGCACTTCAGTCCCGACATGATCAGGAGAGTTTCCTGATGTAGTCACCAGTACGTTACAAGTTTATCATTTACATGTTTATGCTTTGCTAGACCCAGGAGCTTCATTGTCCTTTGTTACTCCTTACATAGTTGTTGACTTTGGAGTCAGTACAAAAATCCTAGAAAAGCCTTTCTCAGTCTCTCCCCTAGTGGGTAAATCTATTATAGCCTAGTGGGTATACAAGAACTGTCCGGTTATGGTATCTCAGAAAGTCAATTCAGCAGACTTAGTCAAATTAGAGATGACTGATTTTGATATCATTATCGGCATAGATTGGCTTCATTCCTGCTATACATCAATCGACTGTAGAAACAAAATTGTCCAGTTTTAGTTTCTAAATGAACTCGTCCTTGAGTGGAGGTATAGTACTTCAGCACTTAGGGGTCAGCTTATTTCATACCTAAGAGCAAGAAAAATAATATCTAAGGAATGTGTCTACCATCTCGTTCGAGTCCAGAATTCTAGTTCAGAAACCCCTACTCTTGAATTAGTATCCGTAGCATATCAATTCCCAGTGGTCAGATTCTTGTGAGAAGAGTTTTCAGGAGTTGAAGACTCGACTCACTACAACTCTAGTTTTGAGCCTATCAGATAGTTCAGATGGGTTTGTGGTATATTGTGATGCCTCCAGAGTAGGTTTGGGGTGTGTTGTAATGTAGAGAGGTTAGGTTATAGCCTACGCCTCTAGATAGCTTTAGCCCCATGAAAAGAACTATCCTACTTATGATCTTGAGTTAGCAACAGTATTTTTTGCCTTAAAGATTTGGAGGCACTATTTGTATTGGGTGCACATTGATGTGTCCATTGACCATAAGAGCCTACAGTATGTGTTCTCTCAAAAATGTTCAAACCTCCATTAGAGAAGGTGGCTGGAGTTGTTGAAGGATTACGACATGAGTGTCCTGTATCATCTAGGTAAAGCCAATGTAATGGTTGATGCTCTTAGTAGGATGTCTATAGGGAGTGTTGCTCATGTGGAGGATGGTGAGAAGAAGTTAGCTCAGGAATTTCATCAGCTTGCCCGACTAGGTGTTCGCTTAGTCGATTCATCATAAAGTAGTGTATGTGTACAGAGTAGTTAGAATCATCCCTAGTTTCTTAGGTGAAGAAATTGTAAGATAGGGATCCCAGTCTAGTCAAGTTACAGGAATCAATCAGAGATTAGAAGATAGAGGTTTTCTCCTAAGAGGGATATAGTGTATTGCACTGCTAGAGTTGGCTATGTGTGCCAGGTGTAGATAAATTTAGGCAGTGAATTCTTGTAGAGGCTCATGGTGCATGCTAATCTATTCATCCAGGGGCCACTAAGATGTATCGTGATTTGTAAGAGATCTATTGGTGGAGTGGGATAAAGAGAGATATTGCAGAGTTTGTGGTTAGGTGCTCAACATGTCAGCAGGTTAAGATTGAGCACCAAAAACTAAGTGGGTCCATGCAGGAGTTCAGTATTCCCACCCGAAAATGGGAAAATTGAACATTGACTTTATGACAGATTTGCCTTATACTCATCACCAGCATGATTCAGTTTGGGTCATTGTAGACAGGATGATAAAATTATCTCATTTCCTACCAGTCCATACCTCTTATTCAGCTGAGGATTACATCAAAGTCTATATCAGGGAGTTGGTCAAATTGCATGGTGTTCCACTATCCATTATCTCAGATAGAGATACCAGTTCACCTCTCATTTTTGGAAGGCTTTCCAAAAAGGTCTTGGTACCCAAGTTTATTTCAATATAGCCTTTCACCCTTAGATAGATGGTCAAGCTAAAAGGACCATTCACACTTTAGATGATATGTTGCGAGCATGTGCGATAGACTTTAAAGGTTTTTGGGATGACCACTTGCCTTTGATTGAATTCGTATATAACAACAACTATCATTCTAACATTCAGATGGATCCGTTTGAAGCACTTTATGGAAGGAGGTATTGATCTCCCATCGGTTTGTTTGAAGTGGGTGAGGCCACAGTGGTAAGTCTTGACTTGGTATTTGATACCTTAGATAAAGTTCAGTTGATTAGGGAAAGGCTTAAAAAAGGTCAGAACCAACAAAAATCGTATGCAAATATACGTAGAAAGGATCTAGAGTTTGAGATTAGTGATTTTTGTGTATTTGAAAATCTCTCCTATAGAAGGAGTGAAAAAATTTTGCAAGAAGGGGAAATCAGTCTCTAATATGTTAGTTCTTACCGAATTTTCAGCCATTTAAAAAAGGTATCTTACGAGCTTGATTTGCCTTCATACTTAGCTTCAGTGCATCTAATGTTCCATGTCTCTTTGTAATGCATAGGTGACCTAGTAGTCATTTTCCCTATAAAGGAAATAGATATTTAGAAAAACCTCTCTTATGAAGAGATCCTAATCGAAATCCTTGATTGTCAGATTCGCAGACTGAGGAACAATAAATTCCCTCTAGTCAAAGTTCTTTAGCAGAATCAGTCCATTGAGGGAGCTTCTTGGGAAGCAAAGGAAGACATACGGATCAAGTATCCTTACCTCTTAGCCGCTAATTTAGACTTAGCTCAAGGTAAGAGTTTTCCATGGAATTTACTTAGTCTCATGTTCAGATATAAATTCCAACTTGGTATCAATTAACGTTTTATACTCAGTCATGCATTCACAAATCAGTTAAGTTTTGTACTCATGCATCAGGCATGCATGTTCAGTATATAAACATAGCTTATCAGTAATCCCAGTCATGCATTCATGACTCGTGTTCATCTATACACGCATGCATCAGATATGTATGTTCAGTATGATAATTCAGTATATCAGTAATTTCAGTCATGAAATCATGCTTCAGTTGTGCATGTCCGGTGTCAAAATCTAGTCTATTAGTATTCTCAGTTTAATCAGTCTAATTCAAGGATGAATGTTCCCAATGGGGAGATATTGTAAGACCACACAAAATCCTAAGCTCAATTCATTCTTTTAAGCTAGATAAGGGGTCCTAGACTTAGAAAATTCTAGCTAAGTATTCAGACCTAGTAATATTTTCCCTTTGTAAGTTGGCAACTCTATTTCACGACTCTTATGACCTTAAAGTATCGAGCTTTAGTTTGATTCATGATCAGAAATGTCAATAGGTTTTCCCAGACGAGTTTTGTATTTTTTGCACCTCGTTTGAATCCAAAACAATGCATCGACACAATCTCGGCGTGGTGCGGTGGTCATCACGTATTTTCCTTGGCTCCTAGTGGTTATTTCTAGTGAATTGACATAGACTTGATACGGTGCATTAGCCATCGCATCGATGCCAATAATGCGGCGCGTTGGTCTATGCATCAGCAATTCGGCTTTCACTAATTAAAAAGCCCCATCCTCAAGGGTATTAGGGTCTTTTTCCAACCCCTATTCATCCCTAAAACACAGCCTATAGTGATCAAAATATACTTACATTCTCTCAAATTTCTCAAGAACAAAACCCCTAGGTGATTTAATTTCAAGGCCAAGGCTTAAGATTTCCACCATTTTTCTTCAGGAATTTAGCAACCAAGGTATGTCAAGTGTTCATCCAAGGTTTCCTTCCACCCTTGGAGTCCAAGAGACTCTTTTAAACTTCAAGTAGATTGATTTCATGCTTTCCATGATTTGGATTTAAGTGTATTCATGATTATATTGTTGATTAGATTTCTACTCCATGATTAGGTGCAAGAATTATGTAAAAACAACTATTATGTATGTAGAATCGTGTGAATTCATGTTAAAGCCTTCAAATTGTGATGCTCATGTGTTGATTAGTACTATGTGCATATATAATGCCTTCCAAGTGTTTGACGAGTTGTTCATGAGAATTAAATAATGAAATTATATCATGTTAGCATGTATTCAAGTTCACATCATGCAAGTGTTTGCTAGAATGTCTCAATGAAGGAATGATGATCAAGTAGTTGTTTATCATGTTTCAAGATTGTGCCATCTCTTATAATTTATGTTATTGAGTCATGGGGGTATTTAATACCTGACAATTTAGCTGATTACCTAGAGCCATGGTCAGTCTCTGGATAGTATCATTTATGTCACGATTAGTAGTACTCTCAGTTAGTTATAGAACTCAGGAAAAACTCACTAGACCCAGTATCAGTCCAGTCCAGTTCAGTATTTAAATCAGACCTCAATAAATGCAGCCAATTAAAAAAATTCAGTATTATTCCGTCAATCAACAGAACTCATTGAACTCAGTTCAGTTCAGTTAGACAATATAATCAGTAACAGTTCATTCAAGCCTAGTATGAACTAGGAAAACAATTCAGTGTCTATTTAGATAGGAGTAGGATTCAGTACCGAGTTAACCCTAGGATGGGTGCATTCCTGCCAATAGAGGGTTTGACCCTTAGTATCAATCCCTACATTACAGAACTACATAGTCATAAGAGGTTGAGATATCTTCCTGCTAGACTAGGGTTGATACATCTCGTACATGTTTTCCTGTCGGTCAGGGTTGACAAAAGTGCTTCCTGTGAAAGAGGGTTAACTCATAGCTTTTATTTACCCATGGCATAGTGCTGACACCCTTCCAACTGGGGTTACAGGTTGTACCCCAATCTATTCAGAAAAGGGCATATAGGTTTAATGATTACCTCCCATAGTCTTTGTTTCAGTTCCAGTCTTAGAATAGAACTCATTTTAGTTCTATAGATTCAGGACTGTGACGTACAGTCACTCAGTTTAGTATGGAACTCAGTATAGTTCCACGGGATCAAGACTATCTGATATATTCCCTTAGTAATCAGCTACGCTATATCAGTAAACTCAAATATCAGTAAATCAGTAATTCAGAACTCAGTATCCAGTGTTATCACGACCTCAGATTATCGTATATGTATTCATGTATGTATTCCCATTTAGTTAGATTCATGTCATTCAGTCAGTATTGTTCATGCATATAAACGCATGCACTTCAGCCTACCTCACTTAGCATACTGGTACATTCAAAGTACTGATGCATACCTTTCTTTTGCACTATGATATTTTATATCATAGGTTCAGACGCGCGAGCTCGCGAGCTCTCGATCATATTTAGTAGTTTAGATATTCAACTAAGAAAGTTAGTGGTGAGTCCTCTTAATTTCAAGGGAATTATAATCATTTCATTAGTTCAACTTATTTTAGTAGTTCGGAGCTAGTTGGTGACTTATCCCATCAACTCCATATTTTTGGCAGTTTTAGGGCTTTTTCAGACTAAAGTATTTTCAAACAGATGTATCAGATTTGGTATTTGTTATATCGTATTCAATTTTATTATAGTATTGAACCTTATGGCATGTTTTCTGCCTAATTTCCGCATATTACAGTACCATTATTTAGTTATTGCAGTAGGTACAAGCCATGGGTTAGATTGTGATCCTTCGGGATTATGAGCACCGTGTAGCATCCAGGGTATAGACTCGGGGCATTACACAAGATCATTCACTTTAAAATACATGTCTCATATACCTTTACAATATCATTTATCAACTATTCATAATTATTAGGCCATTTCCCAAGTTCAAAACATCATTGAATTGTAACTAGACAATTTATTTAGATATTTTCATAAACACTTTGTGTGCATGCCTTTATCAAGGCCAATTTATAAGTAGAAATCATCATAATTAGGGTTACTCAAGATCCACTTATTTAACCATAAACAAAAAGCATCTTGATGGGCAAAACATCACCAGTATAAAGCATCAACACAAGTCTAAACAAGGTTAAACATTATTCATCACAAGGCATCAAAACCTTTATCATTTGATTTCAAAATCTCCCTGTACACTTACTAATCAAAATGTAAAATACATGGTTTTGAGTTATTTAGAATAGGAGAGAGTTAAATACCTTAGAAAATTTGATTCACCATGAATCTTGACTTAACTTTGCCTATAGAAGATCACCCTTGAAACCCTAGCCTCAAATTCTTCACAAATGAGTTTGAGAGAGTATTTAGGGTGTTTAATCCATACAAATAGATGTTATGGAGTCTAAAAACACTTATACAGTGAGGGGAATTAGGGTTTTTATTGTAGGAAATAACCATAAAGCCCTTAGTTAAAAGCAGGAAAATAATCCTGTACTTAGGTACGACTCACTTAAGGAACTATACCCTAGGTACGAGTGGCACCCTAACTCATATTCTAGGCTTCTCCTAGCCATCCACACTGGTTAGGGTAAAACTACCAACCATTTAGTAATATCCAATGGGTCTGACTCGTGCCCTAAATCATATCCATCAATCGTACCAAAAATAGTCCACTCCAAGCTAAGACTTCACTTTATACAATTGGTCTTGGTACGACTCATACCTTAAGGTACAATTGGTTGGAGGCTCACTCATACATAGGATAGTAAGTGAACCTTACCACACTGTCTAGTGTATAATAGGGGAGGGAGAGGAGAATAAAACCCATATCCAAGGGGTATGACTCATGCCCCTAGTCGTACCTAGCCCAGAAACATCGAATGAGGGAATTTTTCAATGGTTCAAAGTCGTGGTGTTTCAATTCACCCCTACATAGATCATTTGTCCGCGAATGAAGGGTAAGGCAAGCATAAACAAAAGTTAACTCATTATCACACATAAAATCAACCTTTAAACTTGTTGGAAAAATTCCTACAACAAGGATACACCGCACATTATGCTCATCATCGATCGACTATTCATTTCATTGGCTTTGAGACTCAAACCAATTATTTATCAAGGACACCTGTTCATTTCAAAGCAAAGGGACTTAAAACCTTTACTTATCAACACTTACTCATTTCACAACTTAGAGACTAACACATTGACTTATCAAGGATGCTTACTCAATTCAAGGAGTAGGGACTCGCAACCATCATTTATCCAAGACATTAATCAACTCAATGTACAAGGGACTTAAGCCCATTACAACAAGGACACACATAATTCTATGGAATTAGGGAGTTGAACCCATGGTCTAACAAGATATAAATCAATTCAAAGCTTGGAGACTTTAACCCTTGGTCAAAACAAATTGATTCAACACACTGGGTACTTTAAACCATTGTCTATCAAGACATAAATAAAGGTCAGAACATTAATATATATCTTTATCAAAAGTTTTTGGAATGAGAAACAAATGTGGATACTTGGACTTCTTGTCCTCTTCTGCCTCCCAAGTAGCTTCCTCTGACTTTTGGTTCCTCCATAGAACCTTTACCGAAGCCACTTCATTCATTTGCAATCAGAAAACTTGCTGATCCAAGATCCTCATCGAGATCTCCACACACGACAAAGAGTACGAGATATCAACATCCCCTAAGGGATCAACCAATAAAGGATAACCCACATATTCTCAAAACATAGAGACATGGAAGCCTGAGTAATGGAGTTCATGCTAGAAGGAAACTCCAACTTATAGGCAACATTTCCAACCCTCCTCAAAATCAAGTAGGAACCAACATATCGGGGACTAAGCTTTCTCTTTTTACAAAACTGCATCTCTTCTTTCATAGGAGACACCTTTTAGAATACCCAATCGCTAACACTAAACTCTATGTCCTACGCCTCACATCCACATAGGACTTTTGGAAACTTTGAGTGGTTTTCAATTTGTCACAAATCACAATCACCATCTCTAAGGCTTGGTGAACTAAATCAGAGCCAAGCAACTTACCCTTGGCAAACTTATACCACCTAATAGGAGATTGACATCTCCTACCATATAATGCCTCAAAAGGTGTCATGCCAATGATTATCATAGATGAACTCAATCAAAGGAAAGGGGTAATACCAACTACCACCATAATCAATCACACAAGCCCATAACATATCCCTCAAATGTTTGGATGGTCCTCTCAACTTGCCTATCCGTTTGCGAGTGGAAAGTGGTACTAAGGAACAGTCCACCCAAACCTTCTGGGAATGACTTCTAAAAGTGAGATGAAAATTATGGACAACGATCCATGAGGATACAAAATGGGGCACCATACAACTTTACAATCTCTGCAAGATACAACTTAGCATAATCTTCTACCGAGTAATTAGTCTTCACGGGCAAAAAGTGAGTAGACTTGGTCATTTTATCAATAATGACCCAAATAGATCATATTGATTCCGAGTTCAAGAAAGACTGGTAATAAAATCCATATTAATTGCCTCCTACTTCCTTTCAGGTAGTGGAATCTCTTGATATAATCCCCTCAGCCTTGGGTGCTCAACTTTTACTTATTGGCACATCATACACTTGGCCAAATAACTAGCCATATCTCATTTCATATTACCCCACTAATAGAACTCTCTATGATCATGTTATTTCTTGGTGGAACTAGGGTGAATCCATAGCGGGATTCATAACCCTCGGTCATGACCTTTTTCCTTAATCCATCAAAGTCGGGAACACATAGCCTACCTTGGTATCTCAAGATATAATTACCACAAATCACAAAGTTTGTAACTTTATGTTAACCTAAATTACTCTTGATCTTTATCAAATTGGGTTCCAATACTTGCTTTTGCTTTATCTCAACAACAAGAAACGATTGAGATATCTGATGCACAAATACACTACCAGCCTCAATGTCCGCAAGGAAAATACCAAGATTAGCCAAATAGTGAATGTCCTTCACCAATTCCTACTTGTCCTCATTCACATGGGCTAAACCCCCTATGGATAAATGGCTAAGAGCATTGGCGAATACATTTGCTTTATCGGGGAGGTAATGAAGACTCTTATCATAGTCTTTTAACAAATCAAGCCACCTTCTTTGATGGAGATTCAACAACTTTTGAGTAAACACATATTGAAGACTCTTATTATTGGAAAAGATATCAACATGAAACCCATAGAGATAATGTCTCCAAATCTTTAATGCAAAAATCACGGCTAACAACTCTAAGTTGTTAGTAGGGTAGTTCTTCTTATGAACTTTTAATTGCCTAGAAGCATAGGCCACCACCCTACCATGTTGCAATAACACACAACCAAGAAAAATTTGAGAATCATCACAATATACCAAAAAACTATCATTGCCATCAGGCAAGGTCAAAATTGGAGCCAAAATGAATTATATTTCAACCTCTAAAATATACCCTCACACACATTTAACAACAAGAACTTGACCTTCTTCTGGTTTAACGTGGTCAATGGGGTATCTATAGTTGAGAAACTCTCTACAAATCTTCTATAGCAACTGGCTAGACCCAAGAAGCTTTGAATATCGGTTGGAGTCATAGGTCTCGGCCACTTCTTAACCGGAGCAACCTTTTGGGGATCTACCATGATCTCTTCACTAGAGATAACATGACTAAGAAAATCTATGACTTTTAACCAAAACCCACACTTAGAGAACTTGGCATACAAATGATGATCCATCAAAGTTTGCGACACGGCACGGAGGTGATACGCCCAAACTACACCTCTTACGAGAGAGTAAGCGGTCGTTGTCAAATATATAACCAAACTAGGTTGGGGTCGAATCCCATAGGGAATATGGTGCTAATTAAGTTGTAAGCAGATTAGTTGACTTTTAATCATTCATTTTCGTAAAATAAATAGGGGGATTTGATTCAGTTCACAAATTAATGGTTTCAGTTTAACAAGATGAAATATGTGTAGTGGTATTCAAATTTAGATAAATAGAAAGCTAGGGTTATGTCCACCTTATAGTTTTCAATACTTTCTAACTATGGGCGTTACAAATTCATACATGCATCGTATTTACAGAGAAACGTATTGCATTTAATAACATAATCCTAGTGTTTCTCAACCATCAAGAACTAATTCACTTTAGTTCTCTCAAATCAAAAACATTTACCAAAAACAAGTCAATGCATAATGAATTCAAAACCCAAAGTAATAAATTGTATGCTACAAGGCTTCCATAACCCTAACTAATAAACTTAGCTACTCATGAATAAAACAAAAATCATCATAAATATATTCATCATACCAAAACCTAGAAGACGATCTTAGTCTGTGAATGGTGAAAGTAAGAGAGAAAAAACATTTTTCTCTCTCCACCCCAAGCCGTTATTCCCTTCTCAGAATACTACATAATAATTCAATCCTCATTAAAAATTCAGCATTAAGCCTTTTAATAATCTTTTCTCTCATAATTGCCTTCTAGGTCCCTGAACTAATTATAAATGACAAACTAGTCTTGGACATAGTTTCTAGGCACCACATTTGGTCCAAATTGTAGTTTCTAGGCGCCACATTTGGTCCAGGTTTCTACTCACTCTTGTGTCATATGCCATCCGCATTCCATAGTCCCATAATGTCTTCATGTACCTCATTAATACCTGAAATCATGCTAATCACATCAGTTAGCTCAATTACATAGAAGTAGAGTAAAAACATAAGAAACTAGGCACTTTGTTCTCTAAACATAGCTAAAATATGGATAAATTATGGTGCTTAGACGTATAAATAAACCCAAGATCTGGAGGTGATCCACATCATCCGCCTAACTCTTAGAGTAGACTAAGATGTCATTAATGAGTACAATGTCAAACATGTCAAAGAGCGAATGGAAGACCTTATTTATCAAAACCATGAATATCGTAGGGGCATTGGTCAACACAAAAGACATAACAAGAAACTCATAGTGATCATACTGACTTTTAAAGGTAATCTTAGAGATATTCGAATCCCTAATTTTATGTAGATGATAACCTGATCTAAGATTAATATTAGAGAAACACTTCGCACCATGAAGTTTATCAACTAAATCATCTACCTTAGGAAGAGGCTATTTATTCTTTATGATCACTTTGTTCAACTGGCGATAATCAATGCACATACGAAGGGAGATATCCTTCATGCACACAAAAAAAGGGAGAACCCCAAAGAGACACAATAGGATAGATAAAACCATTATCTAAGAGGTCCTTCAATTGCTCCTTAAGCTTTTTTAGCTCCGTTGGATCCATTCTATAAGGAGGGACAGAAATCAAATGAATTTTTGAAACATGGTCAATCAAAATATCAATTTCCCTATCGGGATAAATACCGAGAAAATCATTGCAAAATACCTAGGGAAATACATTAACCACAAGGACAGATTCTCAAGAAGGATCTTCCAAATTAGAATCTTTAACTCAGACCAAATGATACAAACACCCCCTTTGAAATTAACTTTTGAGCTTTAAGATAAGAAATGAACCTTACCATAGGTACTAAGGAACCATATTCCCATACAATGACTGGCTCATTAAGGAATTTGAACACGACCCTACGGGTCCGACAATCTAAGAAAGCATAACACAAATGCAACCAATCCATCCCAAGAATGATATTAAAATAAACCATATCCAACTCTACCAAGTCTACAAGACTATATCTACCACCAACAATATAACACACCAACTATAGACCTTTCTAGAAACCACAAAGTCTCCTATTGGGGTAGAAATAGAAAAAGCAACCAACAGACTCTCGGGACCATAATCAAGATGCACATCCACATACGAGGTCACATAAAAAAGTGTAGACCCTGGATCAAGTATTTTATATAAATTACAGGAGAAAAGTCTCAACATACCCATGACAACATTGGAAGACGCCTCAGAATCTTGGCGAGTCGAAGTGCATACAAGCAGTTTTGGCCAGAGCCGGTGCCAAAAACAAAAGAAGAAGTAGACATAGGACCCTTTGGTGTGGGATTAGATAGAGTAGCAATAGGATCCCTGTTGGCCCAAGAAATTGCTAGAGACGCTACATGTGCTAAATCTGACCAGAGCTAAAACATGTGTTTTTTCTATTCTCACTCTAACATTAATAACTCTAAATATGAAATCTTAAAGGAGGGAGAGGTGGAGCCAATTGGGCATTATTAGCCTAAAATTTGGCACTCTATGCTCGAAACCCACCACTAAACTATGATCAACGATCACCTAACGACTTTGGTTAAGGAGAGAGAACGACAGCAGAGGAGAAAGAACTCGAAGCCCCTCTCGTTTTTCGTGGACACTTGCCACCATCTATACCATTTTTCTTAGAAAGCCTAAATTTCTATTCTTTTCTTTCACTAAACTCAACTTGCTTATTTTTCTCTTTTTAAACTTGTTGCATATACACAATCAACCTAGAAATGTCCATATTTTCAATCAACAAAGCTTCCTTGCTCTCACGACTAATTCATGAGGCAATTTTAAGACAAACTTATGAATCCTAACCCACATGTTAAAAACCATCTCAAGAGCATACCTTGACAATTGATGGAATTTCAAGGCATACTGTTAAGCGGGCATACTTCCTTGCTTCAAGTTCATATACTCTTTCTCTTCCCTCAACTCTTGAGGAAAGAATTGATCTAAGAAAGCCTTGGAGTAATCCTATCACATGGAAAGACTATTATCAACACCACTAGATAACTCTCATCCTTTGTACCATTAGTAAGCAATATATTTCAATTGTTAGGAAGAAAACTCAATAGCCTTAACCTCCGAAGCATGCATGATTCAGAAGATCTTCTCCATTTCATCAATGATGCCTTGAGGATCATCCTTAACCTTTATACCCGTAAACATAGAAGGGCTCAACCTCATGAATTTATCAATTCTTTTTTACTTAGAAGAAATAGTAGTCAGAGCACCACACTCTAATTGAGAAGATACCAATTAAGTCAAGAGGTTGATAGAGCGATAAAATGCAACATTAATAGCATCCCCTTGAGGTGATGGAATAGAAGGGTTACTCTCATGGAATAGGTTGGTGGGGACAGGTGGGATCCTATAAAAATGGTTGGATAATGCAGCCCTAGCTCAGGTCTAAACTCAAAAAGTTGTACAAGCATCATTATTAGGGCTCTCAGTTAGGGTAGAAGTGTTTGCCTGAACCTCAGATCTCCTTGGAGGCATGATCTGAAAGATAGCAAATATAAATCAGAGGATCCAAGAACATAGACTCTACAGCTTGAGATTAAAAAACAAAAAGGGGAAACATTTCCTAAAATCTCTCGTAGTCCCTCTCTTACAAGTGTGGCATGATTTATACCCATAAAAGAGATCCTACTTGACATAGAATTGTGGACACCTAACTGACTATGAACCTAGGCTCTAATACCAACTTGACATGACCTGAAATAAGGTCATGTTGTAGGGGCACCTTAAGCCAAAATGAACTAGAGTTTTCCCCGATAACCCAACCTAATCATCATCACATCCTTCACAAGAGATAGATGAATCTGGACCATATAATAAAATAGCAGAAAATATACTACAGGTCATAACTTAAACATGTCTGAAGACTTCATTAGATTCTTCAACCTAACCAATGTACCCAAGTCCATAGTCATCCATAATAACCTCTGTACAAACCAATTTTTAGAAATGTATATGTCGAGACAAACCCCCAACAATAGCCAAACCAAGTCATAATAAGACAAAGTCTAATGATAAGAGACCAAGAATAAATATTTTCTGAAGTAAGAAAACTCACCACTCCAAAGTCAATGCATGAGCCAGTTCAATCACCTAATCACTACACTAGAAAAGAAGATGATGATACGCCCCTATGTCTCATGGGGACATACCATCTCAAGAAAGTTAGCGGTTAAAGCACAAGAATGTAACAGAAGGATAAGGACAACATAGCATCATCAATCAACAATAAATCAATATATCATATTCAACCATATTTATGACCTTATCCATATGTATAGGTATAACACCTGCCAAACAAGTAAACAAGTCATAACAACATTCTCAAAGCACTCAATCATAAGACATAAAGTGGAGGACTCAGACCTTCCACAGTTAGATTCAAATAATTCATATTAGGTTTGGGACTTCAACCACATTCACATAATACTTTGACGAAGGACTTTAACCATTTATACACTCATTAAGCAAGGGACTCTAACCATATACACATATATTTAATCAAGGGACGTTAACAATACATGCATATTCATTAATGCAAGGGACTCTAACCACATGTCCGCATATTAGGCAAGGGACTTAACCTCATTTCATATTAGATAGGGGACTCCAACCCAAGCCATTTTATTTTGAGATGCTCTTCAACCTCAAGCGATCTCATTGTGCAAGGGACTTTAACCACAAGCGATTTTATTAGGCAAGGGACTTTAAACTCAATCCCTTTCATTAGGCAAGGGACTTTAACCTCAAGCCATTATGGCTATCACTAATCAAAATTAGGACTCAAACCCTTTGTTCATACATCACCATTTATTCAATTCACACTTAAGGACTTTAACATATTTAGACAATTCAACACTATACATGACCACATGGTTCTTATGGGAGCCTTTGTTGCTCAACCATTTCAATAGTCCAATGCCTTAATTCAATTCATCACACAATTCAATTTATGGTCATCAAAACACTCACAAACTATTCATATTTCATTAGAAATCTTATATCACATTCTCACCATATTTAGTTTAATACATAATTCAAGTTCATTTTTAAATCTAGGGACTTTAGCCCCTTATTATCCATCAACCAACAACAAGATCATCAACTTTACAATACATGGCTCATAATACCTTTAAAATAGCATTTATCAACTATTCATATTTATTGGGCCATTGCCCTAGTTCAAAACATCATCAATATGTAACTAGAAAATTTATTTAGATATTTTCACAACCACCATGTGTGCATGCCTCTATCAAGGACAAATTCAAAGTAAACAACATTATCATTAGGAATACTCAAAATCCACATGTTAAACATTATTCATCATAAGGTATCAAAACCCTTATCATTTGATTTTAAAATCTCCACGTACACTTGCTAATCAAAGTGTAAAATACATGGTTTTTGAGTTATTTATCAAGGGAGATAGTTACATGCCTTAGACAACTTGATTCACCAAGAATCTTGACTACACTTTGCCTCTAAGACATCACCCTTGAAACCCTAGCCTCCAATTTTTCACAAATGAGTTTGAGAAAGTATTTAGGGTGTTTAATCCATCAAAATTGATGTTTAAGAGGCTAAAAACACTTATATAGTAAGGGGACTTAGGTTTTTGGGTGTAGGAAATGACCACATGACCCTTAGTTAAATGATGGAAAATGAGCTCGTCCTTGAGTATGACTCACTTAAGGAATGAGTTGTATCCTAAACTTATATCCTAGGCTACTCCTAGGTTATCCACACTAGTTAGGGTATGATTATCCACCATTGAGTCATATCAAAAGGGTACGAATCATACCCTAAACTGTATCTATCAATAGTTTAAAAATAGTCCACTCTAATCAAAAACTTTACTTTATATGATTTGTCTTGGTACAACTTGTACATTAAGGTATGTTTGATTGGAGGCTCACTCATATCTAGGATAGTAAGTGACCCACATCACATGGACTAGGGTAAAAGAGGGGAGGGAGAGGAGGATACGACCTGTATCTAAGGGGTACGACTCAAATAGGATGGAGATGGAGAATACCCACAATGATAACTACTACCTATAAATTGGGATTTACTATAGCTCCCACTGAATCTAAACTGCCCTGATATCTAAGCCACTTATCATTGCCCCCTTAGACCTCTGATGTATCTCATCCATCACTTGAGAGTTATCAGACACCTCAGCAAAAGACCTACCTGCAACAACTAAAATCTGAGTAGACATACAAATTAGAATTCTCAAGCCTCTAACAAATAAACAAACTCTCTTACACATAGTGTCCAAAATAGAAGTTGCATTCCTAGCCAACCCATGAAAATGAGCCTTATATATTGCAAATTTCATGGAGCCCTAGTCTAAGATAGAAAACCAAACCCTCAAATAATCTTTAAGAATATGAGGCATGTATTTATCCAAGAACATCTCAGAGAACTAAGTCCAAGACAAAAGAGAATATCTAATTGTTCTAGAATCCATATAACCTCTTCAACAATGTCGAGTAGCCAAGCCGAACTAAAATTTGTTGCATCCATACCACAAGTCTCAACAAGGCCAAAATTACGGATCCTAGATTTACAAAAACCTATAAATTTGTATGCATCCTCACCTAGAGCACCAGAAAACCAAGGCAGCGCCAGCCTCAAGAATCTACCCAACATCTCTTGAAAAGACAAAGCAGGCTAAGCAACCACAGGTTGAGTAGCTACAGACTGAGAAATTATTTATGTAGGAGAAACCTCAACTCTAGGAGCCATAGCTATAGGTTGTTTCCCTTCCTTAGTACCACTGTGGTCAGTAAACTATGCACTTTTAGACGATACACCACTAACTATCCCCAAAAGTAGAAGCAATGCATATCTGTGCACTAATTAAGAAATAAACACTGGTGGAGCTTGGGTTTGTCCCTGTCCTACCATTGGCTGGGGTTGAAGAATTTCTAGCTCAAGATCAGGAATAAGACCTGGGGAAGGCGGCCTATCTTTTCCCCTTTCTGGGAATGCATCACACAACTATCCAAGACCTCTAGGGAATCCATGAATTGGAGTAGAATCCCTAGGATCTATCTTAAGACCCTCATCTTATGTAGCAATATTGCATGTCCTAGCCATCTACGAAAGATCAACGTTAAGGGAATTCTCTATAGACAACCTCAGACTATTAGCACATATGAGTGAAAAAAGAGATGAACTCCTAAGAATGTCCTATAGCCTCTTAAAGGCAAGAAATGGATATCATCTTTCCGATCTGCACAACTGTACTAGACACTTGCTCTTGTACCAATAATACCAGTAAACCTAGTCTCTAATACCAATTTTTCATGACCTGATTCTCAAATCATAATAGAACCTATAAATCATTCCATTAGGTAAGAAAAACATAACCCAGAGCTAATGCAATGGTTTAATTTTTTAGGAAATTCCCTACATAGGTGAATTTCGATGAGATAATTTATAGATAAGAAAAGGGTTTTGGATAGATAAAACAGTCAATACAATATACAATCCCATGACCTGGTAGAATCAGTACAAGAGCATCTAATAATAATAATTAAAAAAACCCAAGTTTTTAGAGTAGTGAATACGTCTATCTCAAAACTAAAGACTGGACATAAAAGATAGAGGGAAATAGGTGACTTAGACTCCAAGAACTCACCCTATCTCTAAAAATCAATCACCATCTGAATGTCGATCAACGGTGATAACTAGTACTTATATCTACACCAAATAGGTACAAAAGTATAGTATGAGTACCAAAACAATATGTACTCAATAGGCATCATCGACTGACTAAGCTAAATCATGATATAAGTATAATAAAATACAAGATATCATAACTAAGTCAAGGCACAGAAATGAACCTAGATCATCTCCAACACCTCTGTACAAAAATAATTAAATAAACTAGAGTAATAGAATAACATATCATTAGTCATCCACACATGCAATCAAAACTACAAAATGGGCTCCAATATACCAATTGGTGCAGAAAAGTAAATAACTCATCATAGACTCCTATACGCCTGGAGAGAATACTCAAGGGTAAAATAAACCCATCATCCAACATTATAACTAACCTTCATCGTCGCTTAATCAAGATTTCAATATTTATCATTAAATAGCAACCTTAAGATCATTCATACACTAGTCATCATTAAGCGACTATCCATTTCTTATCATTTATTCAATTATCGTCTAGTCATTATATAAACACTAGTCATCATTTATCAACTAACTATCATATGTCAACTAGTCATTATATGTCACTTAACTACATTATGCCATGCCACATTATAATTATTTTGTCATTCTCCAACTTTGCCAAATTACTATCTTCAGTCTCAAACCCCGATATCTTCTATCATAAAAAGTATTTCATCAAGTATATTATGCTTGTTCGAACTCAAACCAGTAAATATGATCCATATCCATACTTGAACTATTAAATATAATCAATAGTCGTTCTAATAATGGTAAATATAATCAATAGCTATACTCGAATAGGTATGTAATCAATTGTCAAACTCAATTTTTAATTATATCATTAAGGTTATAATCATTCTCCAGACTCATACCCATTATATATAATCACACCATAATCATCTTTTGGGCTTAAATCGAATCTACATATACATAATCATTATCAAGAGTAGTTTCATTGATAGAATAAATATAGTCATAATCAATAGGTGTCAGTCCTTACTTAACCAAAATAACCATCATGCATCACGATATCTCAATATTACCTGAATACCTATTTCAAAGGTTCTAATAAGCATAAACAGTTTTACTGATGCTAACATATTTCATAGCCTAAAGTGGGTTAAGCACCAACTTCTAATCCTCAAGTTCCATTTTAGGAAAAAACTACCCGAGCTAGGCTTAAGGTATCAAAATTCACTATATATTTAAAGCAAGCCACAATTAGCCCTAAGGGAGAGATTCATCCCAAATACATTAACTAAGTCAAATGAAAACTAAGTCAACCTTCAATAGTGTAAGAACCTAAGGGAAATCTTACCCTAAGCATAAGTGGATAAAGCATTTTTCTTACCTAATTTAATTATCTAATACATTCTTATGCTAAACATGAGGAATAAAGTCCAATTCACCAAAAGCATTTGGAAATAAACTAAGTGTTCATCTACGGTTCACAATAGCTTAAATAGTTCGACTAACCCAAGTATTATATTTCTTCATTACAACACCTAAAACCCATCAAAAATCTAACATAATATAATAAGAATACAATTAAATAGCTCAATCTAACAAGGTATAAAACCTAGATTACCTTAACACCAAAGAAAGCTCAATGAACTACTAAAGCACCAATTTTTCCTCTCGAAAAGCCTCCCCAAGATACCAAGCTATCAAAAATACATTCAAATCATAATTTTGAGAGTAATTATACCTATAATACACCATTGTGCTTTGATTTCAAGAATCATACCAAAACCCCATGTGGATTCCACCAATAGATATTTTATTTCCAAAACTAACCAAACATAATATCAAGCTCAAGGAATAATTACAAAGCTAAATTGGAGATAAAATCAAGCCCTAAAGGTTTTCAAGAATTTAAGTAAGAAATCAAGAAACTTTACAAAGAAAAGGGTGAATTATTACCTCAAATTAGAAGATAATTGCATAAATAACTTTTAAACAAGCTTCCAAATAACCCACAAGTTTCAATTATAAGTTATCACATTATTTAGGGTTTATTCTCTCATAAAAAGTGAGAGAAATGGCTAAATTCATAACATTTAAGGTTTATTTATATATATACTAGGTCCTAGGGTCTTGCTATCGCAACCCAATACCTGCGATTATAGCTTCTTGAGGCTAAAAGTGCAAGTTATGATTGTACACATATTCCACAATTTCACAATCATCTTCTACAAAGGGTAGAGAAATTACAGCCCTTGTCTTGCAATTGCATCTACATCAGATGATAGCTAAAACTTTAAAATTCTTCCAAGTTTTTGTCAAGTCCTCGAGATTCATTTAGAATCTCATATACACAAAAAAACTATATAATCATACTAAATTCTACATTCCAGAGGTGATGTACACTTAAAATTTCTATTTGAGGTCCTTTCGACAAAATATGGGTCCCACACCTATATGTCACTTTCATAACTTTTCAACCTATAAGTCAGAATGAGCCTGGGTGCCTCAAGATTCAAACCAAATATCTACCAAGCCTAAAATTGACATTCTAGAGTTGTTGGTGCTTCCATGATTCTCATACAAGATCCTTTTACTAAAGTTTTTTCCCGATGGCTATTTGGAAATAGCGAAGACTTTAAAATAGAGAATTGGCTCCAAAACCCAATCAAACTACCTGGTAACAATATTGTCATTCCTAATAAGTTATAAATGACTTAGGGCAGCTATGAAAAAGCTCTAATGGTAAAAATAAGTGGAAATATGGAAGATAAATTGAAGGGTCATCATATAAGCGACCTTTTATCTAAGTGACCTTTGCTTAAGAACCAAGGGTATATCTTAAGAGATACCTGTTATGCAATGTTAGGTCGTTTAAGCAATAGCCAAGCTACTTGACTGGGTTTTGGAACCTTAGAAAATTTCCTAGATTTCTTATTTCTGGTCAAGATAAGACTAGTGGTATAGGTCGTATGTTGGGGTACAATTGGTAAGGCTTATTTGTACACTAACCAGTATTAGTTGGTGGGTTGTATTGTTTTCTAGAATAGGTATGGCTTGGTGGTATGAGTCGTATGATTGGATATAGGTCATATAATTTGGGTTTTTCCTTCACCTAATCTGAGACTTAGTAACTTAAATTAGATTTGAGTATGAGTGGCTCACCATGATCCATAAGAAAGGGTACTATTCATACCATTGATTCATATGGTAGACAGTAATCAAACCTTCTTTTATATATTTTGTCAGGGATATAGTTTAGGATTACTATTTATATGGTGGGTACGACTTGGGGTTAGGTATCGTATGTAGGAAAATTTTGTGTGTCCAAAGGGGAGGACTTGGGTAAGAGTGATGGGTACCACTCATATTGGAAAGTACGACTGTTGTGGGTGAGTCGTACCATTTGGCGAGACTTTTAAGCAGTTTAAGTTAGGGGTAATTTGGATATTTCCTCACTTAACCTCTTAAGTCCCCACAACTTATATCACACTTGGGAGGTTATTTACCATATTATTATAATCCTAAACACTTAGAAATACTCTTTAATTCTCTCTAAGGCTCTTATGCTAAGGAAGGTTAGGATTTTATGTAGATGAGAAATTTAGGGCTTGTTTGGGTAATTTTTCTCCATCATCTTCATAATCTAAGGCATGTACTCCTCCCTCATTGTTAGTTCCAACTAAATACATGTTTTATACAATGTTTTCAAGGCATTGTTATTGTGTAGTTTTTGGGATTTTCTAATATATGTTGGGGGTTTTGTATTAAATGTTTGGTTATGGTTTTCCCATTTTAATTATGTTTTTACATTCTTTAATAGTAGTTTAAACAGTTGGTTGCATGGGAATGGATAATTGGTAATTGGAAATAGTTTTGGAAATACTATGCCACTAATATTTTTTATAAAATGATTATGATAATGCTTTTACTATATTGTGGGACTTTAATGGAACTATTGCATGGTATGGTTTGATGATGGAACATAAATGGTTTAAATGGTTTGGAATTGTTAAATGGTAATGTATGTAGCTCATGGTTATAGTTAATTAAACATCCTTGTGGAGTACAAGGGAATCCCCAAATTATAATGTTAAAGAACAACTTGTGGGATACATGGGATTCCCCCAAGCAAAGTTAATAATGGAACACTTGTGGGGTACACCAGATTCCCCCAAGTTAACTTGATAATGTAATCTATTTGTACATAGAAATCCTTTTTTACATAAAAGGGTTGGCTATAGATATTGCTTGCAAGCTATAGTAGGTATTATGATACCACTACTCGTACCCTTGGTTAATAAAAATACAATAATGGTTTGGTTCTATGTTAATGGTTTTAATTAGGAAATAATGGTGGGGTGTGATAGCTAACCATGAAGGTGTGAGTCCAGTGAATGGACACTGGAAACTCATGTTTACCAATATGAGGGTTGGTCATATCGATCATATATAATACTAAAAGGTACATGGGAATCTGTATCATAGAGAGCGAAGGGTACTTGGGAATCCCCTACTCTTATGGTATCTCTAGTTCATGCAGTTACTTACATCAAGGCCAATTTAGGAGGTTACACTAGACCCATATAGCTCGTGGGTGGTTCTAGGATGTTTAAGCTACACATACCCAAGTTGATGGTTTAAAGGCATGCTAAACCCGTCTCCCTTTATAGCCATGGTTGTATATATGTATGTATGGTTTAGATGCATATGGTTGGTTTACTTAGTTTTACTAGATGGCATTGTTTTATCCTTTGAGTTCATGCTAGCATTCACCTTCTAACCTATCTTTGGGTGGCTGTATCCCCACGTGATGTCGGAGTAGGCCATTCTGCTCCTACTTAGTGATCAAATTTAGGATCAATTATTAGATTAAATTGGTGATCTTCCATATTATTGAAGTCTCTATTTCATATCATTGATATATTTACATACTTGGTTTATTTATAGATAATGGTTTTGGCAATGGTTGGGGCAGTCCCAACCAAATATTTTTTTATTTTTGATAGAAGCTTTATGTAACTACTATGGATTAGAATGGGCAAGATTGGTATTGGTGTCATCCTTAGTATTGGCATTGGTATTGGTTCTGATATATTAGGAATAAATTTATGATTGTTCCATGCTCTTTTATTTTAGAGTATATAATTACATCGAAACTCATATGGTTATGGTTTAGTTTGGTATTCGTTTAAGGTTGGGTAGTGGGTGGTTAGGATCACGTGGGTTGTCACAGTCTTAGAGTTATCCCTAGTCCTGGATAGACTTAGAATGCCCATTACGAAAAGCTCCAAGTTGGGTCGTACCAAGTTGGTATCAGAGCCTTAGGTTCAAGGTCAATCAGGACTCATAAAAGCCGTATCGAGTAGAGTCTCTTTTAAGGGTGTGTAGCGTGCCACACTCATAAGGGAGAGGCTACAAGGCATTTAAGAATTTTTTAATTTTCTTTGCATTCTATTTTCAAGATTGGAATCTAAGTCCTGGAATCATCTCTAATCCTGGTTTGTTTGCTTTTTAGATCATGCCTCGGTGATCTGAGATGCAAGAAAACTCTTCTACCCCAACTAGTGACAATGTGTAAGGGATATAGGGGATTCATAATTGTTCGAGGGTTCCAGTCCCTGATATTTTTGGAGTTCCACCGGTTGCTACTAGTCCTCCTCAGGGTGAGTTTATGAATGCGGAATTTTGTCAATCGATTCATCTTATTACTCAGTTGATTGTTGCTCAGGCTGAGCGGGATGCATCAGATATTTTGTCTGTTGGGGCCACAAGGGTTGGCCAGTTTATGAAAATGAATCCTCCTACTTTTACTAGTGTGAATATGGAGGAGGATCCTTAGGGTTTCTTGGATGAAATAGAGAAAACATTTAGGGTAATGTTAGCCACAAAGATGGAAGGGGTGAATTTTACTGCTTACCAGCTTAAGGATGTGGCGTACCAATATTACAAAGAGTGGGATAGGGTGAGAGGTGATGTTGAGGAGTATACTTGTGTGAGACTTTCTCTTATACTTTTCTGGATTACTTCTTTCCTCAGGAGGTGAGGGAAGTGAAGGTATAGAAATTCATTAATCTGAGATAAGGGAAAATATTTTTCAAGGAATATGCCTTGAAATTTGATCAGCTGTCAAGGTATGCTCTAGAATTAGTATCTGATATAAGGGAAAGGCATAGAAATTTCACTTCTAGACTGTCTTGGGATTTGATCCTTGAAATCAAGGATATGCACATTCCTAGGTTGGTGGTTCATATGCAAAAGGTGAAGGAAGAAAAGAGGAAACAGACTTAGTTTGGGGAAAGGCAGTGTAAGAAGTTCAGTTCTTCTGAACAGGGTGGTGCTCAGCAGCAAGGTGGTTAGAATGGATGTAAGTGTCCAAAGAAAAATTAGGGTAGTTTTGGTTCCTTCTCTACAGCTAGTGCTCTTTACCCAAAGAAATAGGCGATAATAGGGTGGCAATAATTTTTGAGCACAGGGTTCTCATTATTAGGTTAGTATGGCAAAATAAGCCTTATTATATCCTTATTTTCGGTTTTGTGGTAGGATGCATAGGGGATTCTGTGATAAACGGACGGATAGGTGTTTCAAATATGGTCACCAAGCCATATGCTTAGAACTTATCTGGTTGGTAATGGTTCTTTGGGAGCGAGTATCACTAAACTATACTATTTTTTCCTCATTTCATGGAAGATGACAAAATAACCCACCTCAACTTGTTCACATGACTCCTCACAAGAAGGAAAATTTCACATACTAAGCTACCAAGTATGCAACAAGGAATTGAAATGCAAAACTCTCACCTTTACAAGAACTCTCTATGCTAAAAAGTGTTATACCACAGGTTTGCCCCTATTTTCAATTGCTACTACAATGAAAGAAAATGGTTGGACATCATGAAGGTCTTATTAAGCTTCTAATTTAGGTTCATATTAGGGTAGGATATCATTTTAGGAACAACATGGTTATACCCTCCTTGAACATCTACATCACACTATTTCATCAATTCTTTGACTATGGGTCACTTCCCTTTGTTTTCAATCTTTTGATTACACAAGTGTCTACAATTGATTCCTTGTTTCACCCATTTTTTTTTTGTTTTCTTCAAAATTTCATGCAATTCCTTCCTTTGTTGTGTCCTTTCTTTTTGTTATTTATTTTTTTCAATGCTTAATCATTTAGGCATTCACTAACACTTCATGTCCCAAAGTCTCTTCCTTCAATCTTCACCACCCCCAACTTAGGATTTTAGCCTCAAATCACAAAAAGAGAAAAAGTTTTGTTACAAGGTTGCTCACACAATTTGTATCAAGAGTTGCTCTCTCCTAAAGATTCTGCATCAGCATCTGACCAGTCAATAGGGGCCTTATCATTACTCTCGATACAGGGAGAATGTAGCTTGTCATGAGGATTAAAGACCTTCTAAAGGCCCTTGACCCCTTTCCACATTTTACTAAAGAACTTGCCTCTATTCTTATGCTTTTTTTTCATCTTATCGTGGGAGGTATAAAGCTTCCTGTGAGACTCCGTTAGTGCTGAATATGCCCTCTCAAGCCTAGCAACTATAGCTTCTTGCTTCTTCTGCTACTCTCAATATTTTTCACACTCTAAATAGACAAATAAGAGTGACGCCTGGTGGATGACTCTCTTGGACCCTAAGGAAAATCTAATATTATCTCCATGATTACTTAAATATCAATATCAATACCAATGTCTTCTATGGGCCAGTAGTAGATTGTCTACAAGATTCAGATTCCTCGGCTATCGACTTACCCAAGTCGACCTTTCTCTTTTTCTCTGTCCAGGTGCGCCTTCTCCTCAAATTTTGAGTGGATTAATGTGGGGCCTAGGTTTCACCCAGGTATCTATGGGATACTCTTCTACCTCAGCCCTTCTGCACAACTCAATATTAAGAGAAAGAAAGGGAAGGAGTGTACCACCCTAAATTATGAATGCCTCTATTCGTAAAGAATAATTTTTCCTACGTCCAGAGAAATACTAGACATTAGATAGGCTACTTTGCAATCTTGCAAATCTGTGATAGAGGTCAAATGTGTGCAAGACAAAACTCTTCTGAAGATAATGTTCAACCAGATTCTGGCGTCTGCTATAAAGTCGTACATTAACATCCCTCATTTGGTGGCATCCCAAGAGACCTCTCTATTAGCGAATAATATGCTCGCCATCCAAGTGCTCTGCTCACAGCCTATAGCCTGGAAGTCATCCATATCTGAATTCAGGAGCACATATACTCCATTCACTTCTAATGCACCAAAACGTAATTCCTTCCCCCTAATAATCAACATAGGTTTTTAGAGTGAGGATACACTAAGATTTGTGTAAAACTCTCTCACCCAATGCTCATTATCCTTACAAGGGTTTGGGGTAAAGCATATCTATCCGGTAGTAGCAAGCCTGTCAAAGAAATCTAGGAACTTTTCTATCACCTTGTCCATATAGATGCCTCTCTCTAGAAGTAGCATGGTCCTTGGGAAGTCACTATAATACAGGCTATGAAATTCAGGAGTCATGAAATGGATAAGGTCATGGTCTCATATGTTGAGTGCATGTAGGCATCATAATCTGAACCACTAGTAGCATTTTCATACCAAAACCATGCTCGATTAATATGAATAAGCTTGTGGAAATGTTATAGCAGGTTTTGGGGTGAGAAATGGGCATGTAGAATTTTCGGACTTAGTTGAACAATAGCTTTAGTTATTAGGATTGCAGACCATTCACCGTGATCACGGATCCATGATCGCAGACCATAGACTGCAATTAAAATTCCATGATCGTGTTCCCGATAACTGTGATCGCGTCAATTGAGACTATGCTCTATGGTTTCTGCAACATCTTCTAAAACTCCAACGTTTAATCACAAATTTAGTCCCAATCGACCCATTGATTTTTGTGCATATGAAACTAATACTCTCAATTCTAAATTATACCCTCTAAGCATAAAGAAAGCATAATGAAATTCATTAGGGCATCAAATAAAGCACATGGTGTACACGTCAATCGTATTATTTTTAGGCATAAATCTGGGTACTCAAGACTTCCCAATTGATGTGTACACCAACTAAAATAGCTAACCACCACAATAATCACATTCAAAAATGGATTTAGCCTTGAAAACACTATTGTAGTTCCTAAACTACAAGTTCCAAACCCAAATCAATATCAAAGTGAGGGAGTTCGGATCACTTACCAAGTTATAGATGAAAATGGACTGAAATTCACTCTAGGACTCTCAATAAATTCTTAAACCTTAGAGAATTTTTAGAAAATTATAAAAAAGGCATGGGGATGAGAGGAAGTTTTATGGTCTTTTTAAACTGATTCGATCGTGATCGCGGTCCTAGTTCTGCAATCGCAGACACTCAACTATCGCACTTATGATGATATGAGCTACAATTATGGTAATTGGGACCACTTTTAGGTTCCCTGCACTCCCCTATTCAGTTCAAAACATGATAATTTCATACTTTCCCTTTTTCTATTTCAATCAACGCTCCACATAGTACAATAATTTCATGGATTATGCAAAACCAAAACAAAAAATAAAATCTACTCTATCATGCATATTTTCTTACCATATTTTGTGGCAAACTACCCCTACAACCATTATTTGTGTTTTCACATAGATGATTTGAATCTCCATCCCAATATTTGCTCACTATGAGTTGAGCGACAGAGAAATAGAAGATTCAAATCTTCTAAGGTGAAGATAGATAGAGGTGGGGACATGTCGATGAAGCTTATATCTTGCCAATTTGATGACTTAAACCTTTTACCTAATTTTATATTAAATTTCTGATCTATCTCTTTGGGTAAAGGTGGGAACATCAATAGGCCACTAGTATTACATCAAAAATTGAGTTCCTTGGCCTTTGATGGTATGGTTTCCATGTGCTATTTTGGAATGTTACAGTCCAAAATGTTGTGATAGTACACCTTTTCCCCATAATCTATCATTTTCCAAGGTAGATGGATTCTTATTACATGCTCTAAGCACAATGTTGAGAAGTGGTCTGAATGAGTTTAATCCACTAATTCCAAAATTGCATCCTTATTATCATCTTCCCCCCAAAATGACCTAGAGTTATAATAAGAGATTTGCTTGGTTTATTCTTTTATCTCTAGGATCATTTCCTTGATTTTGGCATCTTCAACAATATTTGGTTTGGTTAGTTGGAAAATCATAGAGGACTCTTTACTACCAACTGCATTATTGACCACATAGCTTGGTTTCTCTTCTTGATTCTCCTCCTCTTTGGAAGTAGGCAAGGTGAAGGTATCTACAAGA
Source organism: Capsicum baccatum var. pendulum (assembly GCA_030864225.1). Taxonomy (NCBI): domain Eukaryota; kingdom Viridiplantae; phylum Streptophyta; class Magnoliopsida; order Solanales; family Solanaceae; genus Capsicum; species Capsicum baccatum. The sequence continues at coordinate 167,051,766 of CM061557.1, read as the reverse complement.
TTTGTTTCCTTGCCCATTTCCTCTAGCTTGGTAATCTCGTCTTTATATACCCCCATGGATTGATGTATTTATTCCACATTCTCCACTGTTGTAGTTACTCAATCCAAAATAGTTTGAATCATTGCTTCAAAACTATTGGACTTAGGTTATTATTCTTACCTTATTAGATCACGATAGCTATAAAACTCATATAAAGAACTAGCAATTGGGATAGCAAAACGGGGGGAGGGGCAATTGTACGATCACTCTAATTTCCATCTCAGCCACTACATATAGAATAACATACTCCCAATAGGATCAAGATGGTGACTCCATCTCTCTCTAGGGAGAATTTCTACAATCTCTCAGAAAGTGGGGTCCATCACAATATGGACATGGATCATCCAGATAGGACTTCCAACTACCAAATTCATAGTAGTCTTGAGATGACATAGACAAAATTAAATAAAAACAATAATCTACCTAACACAAGAAACAAAAGAAAATCACAAACACGAATTTACAAGACTGAATTTAAGCAAGTAGGCTAAAATTCCAAACTAACTCAATATACCAAATCATTCCCAGCAAATAGCGCCATTTTTGGATAACGCTTAACTTACATGACAATTTAAGTGCAAGGTAGTTTTCATCAATATATTTACCCAACTTTTGAGTTGGGGTCGCACTCACGAGGAATAATGTGAGTGGCTATGATACTAGCCCGGAACAATGGATACTTGCAAAATTCAAACCTAGAGTACAAGACGATAAAAATGGGGGTTTTGGAAAATATCACTACTATTATTTCATTTTACGGTTTTCAGTTATTAATTTGGGGCTACGAATAATTAGTGTTTAATAAATTAGGCGTGGGTCTTGGGATATGCTATCATAGGGGAAACTTATGCATAGGTGTGCGATAACTTGATGCAAATTATAAATATTGGTTATGTGGCAGGCAAGAATAGAAATCCTTGATGCTAGTTTGTCAACAAAACCTCAAGGGTGTCACTCATTGATCCTTTCGAGTACCTAAAGAGTGTTTCAACCAAACCACCTAATAAATCAATTAGACACCTCTATATCTAGGATGGTGCCCAAAGTATAGTAAACTTCACAATCACTATTATGTCTAAGATAGTGAAAATTAGCCAACCATGCTCATAAATTATCCATTGTTGCCTTGGTTCCCACATCCATCTTTCAAGATGATGTGGGTCCCTAAAGCTCACCAAAGCCCCTTCTTCAAGGATGGTTTAAGCTTTCAAGAGCTCGGTATTTTCACACACAAACCCTATTTTTATAGTTGAGGATTTCACCCATAAATTTACAATTAAATGCACAAGTAAATAATATCCCACACATAATTGCACCCTAATCTAGCGTAATCCCAAGAGGAAGAACTAGTTACACATAGAAATAAAAAGCAAGATATACCCAATAAATTCCATTGATTAGATCATACAAAGTGAATGCTACTTACAACTTTGAATACCCATAAATATTCAATGGGAGTTAGCGGATACTTCACTTGGAAGTTACTCCAATGTATTCATCAACAAAGATTAATACAATATTTTCTTCTCCAAGTATGGAGGCTTAGAAATAGAACAATGTTCAATAATTGGGAATTATAGAATGTATGATGGAATAATAGGATTTGAGACTTGTTTAGGGAAAATTTAGGAATAGTTGTGAGCATTTACATCTTTGCCCTTTGGCTAATTTTTTGCTAGGCCACAATTGCACCAGTTTTGCTGTAATTGCATCTACCGTGACCTCAGGAAATACCATATGATCGTGTTATATTTACCATCTTGACTGACTGTGATCGTAATAACTAAGGCTATGTTCTGCTCCAGGTCCTCAGTTGTACTTCTTTATTCCCTTTTGTTCCTTTTTTAGCTCAATCCATATCTTTTAATATTATCATCTTGGTTCCTGCAAAATGTGAATATCAGTGCATTTAATCACAATTATGTCTCACTTATTCATTAAAAGTATGGTAATGTGCACAAATGTGGAGTATAGTTTATTTGTAGATTCACCACTCATCAACGGTCAAAAGTGAGTCACTTCGCGAGTTTTTGTTGTTATTACATTGTTGCCCTTTAAAGTCTTTTGCATTCTTAAATATTGCTTTTTATGGTTAGGGGAGAAGTGAGAATAGCTTATCCCATGTGCAAAAAGCTACTTGTGGTAGTGACTAAGCTTAAAGTCAATATGATCATTGGTTCAGCTATGTTGGGGATAAATATGTATTGTATCGTAATAAGAAGTAGTGTTGCTTGAGGAAAAGCAAAACATTTAGTTGGGGGTATTAATGAGTGGTGAATCTACCACTCAATTATACTTCACATTCGTGCACATTACCATGCTTTGAATGAATAGGTGAGACATAATTTCTAATCAAATGCACAAATATTTACATTTTGTGGCACCAAGATGAAAAGATTAAAAAATGTGGATTGGAGCTAAAAAGGGAACAAAAGGGATCAAAGAAGTACAACTGAAGACCTAGAACAGAACATGGCCTCAGTTATCGCGGTCCTCAGACCGCGATCACGGTCACTCAAGATTGTCAATATACCATAATTTCTTGGTATTTACCATCATCACAGTAGGTACGATCGAGGAAAAACTTATACTATTGCGGCCTAGCAAAAAATTAGCCCAAGGGCAAAGATGTAAATGCATTCATCTATTCCAAAATTTTCCCTAAAGAAGACTCAAACACTATAATTCAATCATACATTATACAATTCCTAATTATTGAACATTGTTCTGGTTCCTAGCCTCCATACATGGAGAAGAAAATATTGTATCAATTTTGGGTGAAGAATACATTGGAGTAACATCCAAGTGAAGGATCAGCTAACTCCCATCGAAGGTTTGTGGATATCCAAAGTATGAAGTAACATTCACTTAGTCTTTTATAGATCTAATCAATGGAGGTTATTGGGTATATATTGCTTACTATTTCTATGTATAGGTAGATCTTCCTCTTAGGATTATGCTAAATTAGGGTGCTATTATGTGTGGGATGTGATTTGCTTGTGCATTTACTAGTTTGCGATGTTGGAATTTATTATTTATTGGATAATTTTGTTAGGATTTGTAGGTGAAAGTCTCAAAAACCTAAATAGGATTTGTGGGTGACAATCTCAAGCTATTGATAGCTTAAACCATCCTTGAAGAAAGGGTTTAGGTGTAATCTAGGAACCCACATCATCCTTGAAAGAGGGATATAGGAATCAAGGCAATAATAGAAAATTTATGAGCATTGTTTACTAATTTTCACAATCTTCAACATAAAGGTGGTTGTGAAGTTGACTATACTTAGGGCACCATACTAGAAATAAATGTTTCTAATTGAGGTATTAGGAGGTTTTGATTAAAGCACTTATTAGGTACTTGAAAGGGTCAATAAGTGACACTCTTGAGGTTTTGTTAACAAACTATCCTAAATGATTTCCCACCTAGCCTACCACATCACCAACATTTTGAATTTGTATCATGTAATAACATGCTCATGCATAAGTTTCCCCTAGGAAAGCATAATAACAAGATTCATGCCTAATTAATTATACTCTAGTTATTCGTAGCCCAGAATTAGTACTTGAAAAATCCAAAAATAAATATTAGTTGTAATATTTTCTGAACCACTCCCCAATATTTTTATCTTCTTATACTCTAGGTTTTAATTTTAGCTAGTATCCATTGTTTTGGGCTAATTTAATAGCCACTCATATTGTTCCTCGTGGATTCGACCCAGACTCAAAAGTTGGGTAAATATATTAATGTCAACAGGCTTTCACTTAAATTGACATGTAAGTTAAGTGTTATCAAAGCATTTAATTAGCGAAGAAGATGTACCTGGCCAAAGCAAGAAGAGAAAGGTCGACTTGGGTATGTTGACAGCTAAGGAGCCCTAATCTTGTAGAACATCTATTGTTAGGCCCCTGGAAGACATTGGTATTGATATGTGGGCAATCAAGGAGCTAGTATCAGTATTGAATCAAGGGCCAGGAGATTCATCCACCAGGCATTCCTCTTAGACTATGAAAAATATCAAGAGGATCGGAAAAAGCAGGAAGCTACAGTTGCTAGGCTTGAGAGGGCATATTTAGTACTGTAAAAGTCTCATAAGGAGCTTCATACCTTCCATGAGAATATGAAGAAAGGGGAGAAGAAGTGAGATAAGTTTTTTATCAAAATATGGAAATGCGTCAAGGGCCCGTGGAAGGTCTTGAAACCTCATGACAAGCTACCTTCTACCAGGGTTGAGAGTGATAATAAGGCCCCTACTGACTGGTTAGATACTGATACTGGTGGAGCTGATGTGTAATCTTAAGGAGTGAATGATAAGTGGTGATTTTACCTCTTAATTCCACTCAACATTCATGCATATTACCCTATTTTTAATGAATAAATAAGACATAATTATGATTGAATACACTAATATCCACATTTTGTAGGCATATAGTCAATGAGATAGAAATATATGGGTTGGATCTATAAATGATCAAAAGAAAGCAAGAAAGTGCAACTGAAGACCTGGAGCAGGCATGGCCTCAGTTTCCGTAGTCTCGCTCAGTCAATAAGTCCAACCTACCACGGTCGTGTGAGATAATAACAGTCACGGACAAGCCTATACAATCACGGTCTAGCAAGAAAATGCAACCCAAGGGCAAAATTATGAATACACATGGCTGATCCAAAATTTGACAAAAACTCAAACCCTATTATTGGATATATTCCATCTTCCCTAATTTTCAAACATTGTTCTAGGGTTATAGCCTCCATTTTTGGATAAGAAAATATTGTATAAATTTTGGGTGAAGAATACTTTGGAGTCACTTCCAAGTGAAGAATTAGTGAACTCCCCTTGAAAATTTTTTGGATCTCATAGATTGAAGTAACATTCACTTAAGATTTTCTCAATCAAATCAATAAAGATTTTTTGTAAAATATTTACTTACTTATCTTATGAGTTGCTAGTTTTTCCTTTTGGTATTATACTAGAATAGGGTGCAATTGTATATGGGTTGTGATTTATTTGTAAATATGTTAATGTGTTGATTGATGGGTTCTATTGTATGTTAGGATTTGTGGGTGAAAACCCTAAATACTTAAATGGGTTTGTGGGTGAAAATCCCAAGAACTTGAAAGATTAAACAATCCTTCAAAGAAAGATTTGGGTGAACTTAGGAACCCACACCATCCTTGAAAAAGGGATTAGGATACCAGAGAAATAGTAGCTAATTATTGGTATGGTTTGTTAAATTTTCAGTATCTTAGACATAAGAGTGATCGAGAGTTTGACTATATTTTGGGTATCATCCTAGAAATAAGGATGCCTAATTGAGATATTGGGTAGCTTTAATTGACACACTCGTTAGGTACTCAAAAGGGTGAATGAGTTAAATCCTTGAGACTATGTTGACAAACTCATCTTAAGGACCTTCAATATAGCTTACCAAATCATCAACAATTAAAACATACACCGAATCATCAAGTCCACATGGATGGCGTGCTCCTAGAAAACCGTAATCTCAATACCCGTGCCTAATTATTTAGACTAATAATTTGTAGCCTTGAATTTGTACTCGAAAAAACCAAAAAGAAATGCTAGTGTTGCTATACTTCACATTCCCCCATTTTTATCTTTTTGTGCTAGTTGTTTGAATTTAACAAGTAATTATTTCAAATTAACTTGATTGTAACTCACATTTTTCCTTGTGAAATCAACCCCGACTCTAAAGTTAGGTAAATATATTGACGACGACCGTCTTGCACTTAAATGGACATATAAGTTGAGCGTTATGAAAAATGGCATCGTTGTCATAGGATAATTTGGTGTATCAAGTTAGTTTTGAATTCTAGCTTACTTGCTTAAACTCATACTTGTAAATATTTGTTTGTACTTATCATTTGTTTCTTATGTTAGGTATATTTTACTTTTATTTTAATTTTCTTTATAGGTCCTTTTGATAAATATGATTTTGGTAATTGGAAGTCCTATCTTGATGATCCATGTCAATATTGTGATGGACTCCACTTTTGAAGAGATTGTAGATTTTCTCCTCAGAGAGAAATGGAATCACTATCAAATTCTTATTAGGAGTATAGTTGTTCTTTATGTAAAGGATGAGATGGACATTAGAGTGATTGTCCAAATGCCCTCTCCCCCTATTATGCTAACTGAGTTGCTAGTTTCTCTTATTTGTTTTAAAGGTCTTATGATGAGAAGAAGGTAGAGCAATATATCGGGTCCAATAGTTTTGAAGCAATACTTCAAACTATTTTAGACCGGGTAAATACAATCGGGAAGAATGTGAAAGACATACACCAATCCAATGAGGCATTCAAAAGAGAGATTGTCAAGATGAAGGAAGTGGGCAAGGAGATAAACCTTTCAAATACAAATACCTTGCCCATTTCCCAAGAGAGGGTCTCCCAAGAATAGAAACCAAGCTATGAAGATGAGCTTGGCAGCGAAGAATCCTCAATGATTTCCCAGTCAACCAAACAACATATTGTTGAAGATGCCAAAATAAAGGAAATGGTACTAGAGTCAAAATAAGAAGCCAAGTAAATAACTTATATAACTCTAGCCCATTTCGGGGTGAAAGTTCTAATAAGGAAACGATTTAATATTTGGGGATAAACTTTATTCTAACCACTTTTCCACATTGTGCCTAGATGATGTGTTGAGAATCCATCCACCTAGCCGAATGATGAATTGTGGGGAGAAGAAGTATGATTCCTATATTTTGGGATTTGACCTTAAAAGAGCACAAGGAACCCCCTCCATCAAAGGCCAAGAATTAAAATTCTGATGTACAACTAGTGGACTATTGATGTGCTCACCTTTACCCAAGGATCCAAACTGCTAATTCAATGTGAAATTGGGTAAAAGGTTCAAGTCTTCGAACTAAAAATTTGATTTGAAATTGGGTAAAAGGTTTAAGTCTTAAAAGTATCAAGATAAAAGCTTTATTGTCATGCATTTTTCTCTATCTTTTCTCACCTCGGAAGATTTAAATCTTCTGTCCATCTGCCGCACAACTCATAGAGCAAAAGTTGGGATAGAAATTCAAATCTTCTAAGTGAAAACATAAATGATAGTTGGAAGGGTAGTTCACCATAAAAGATGGGAGGAAAGCCATCACACCACGAAAAGTGGTCCATTTTCTTTTATTTTGTCCATGTTAGAGTAGATTTTATTTTTGTATTTGTTCATACATAATACATGAAATGGTAGTGCTATGTGGAATTTTGATTGAAATTGAAAAAGGGAACTGTGAAATTGGCATCTGTGGAATTAATAGAGAAGTGTAGGAGACCAAATTTTTGGTCTTTATTACCGCGACCACGGCCTATACCTCCACGATTGTAGAGGCCATATACCCATGATAATGGAACTAGTACTGCGATTGTGGTTGAGTATTTAAATAACCATCCGACTACTATTTTTCCACACGCATCTATCTCAAATTCTCTCAAAATTTAGGCATTGTGTAGAGTATTCAAGTGTTCATTTTAGTGTAATTGTATCCTCTAACTTGGTATGTTATCTCTACTCTCTTGTTTTTAATGTAATTGTATGCTTAGAACTTTTAGTTTATGGAAAGGTCTAAAATAGTGTTTTTAACACAAAATATATGTTTGTTTTGAAGTATTGTGGTGATTAGTTATTGTAGATGGTCTACACATGAACGGGGAAGTCTTGAGTACCCTGATTTTGGCCTGAAATTATTGAAATTAATGTGGACACCATGTGTTCAATTCAATGCCCCAATGAGCAATGATAATTCCTTCAAGTTTGGCGTTATAACCATGCATTCTAGGCTTAAGTTCATTGATCATGATGTTTATGTGCCTAGTTAGAATACAAATTTAGGGTTAAAATCATTTGTTTTGAGTGATGTGCAGAACTGTCGACCATAGTCTCAAGTACAGCGATCGCGGTCTCGATGACCGCAATCGTGGAACCTAGATTATAGTCATTAGTCCGCGATCTCCATACCTGAGGAAATTCATCTATAGTATTCAAATTAATCTACCATGATTTTTGTATTCTAATGCTAATGATGGTTTGAGTTATAATTCTTATTGGTACTAAGCTGCAAAGATGAGAGACTTTGACAACACCAAGTTCATGGACACTGAATGCCAAAGCCTCTACTATGGTGATCTGCCAAGGATAAAATTAGTCCTAAAAATAGGTATTTACCTTGATAAAGTGGAGAATAATCTCCCAGCATTCCATGCTAGACTCACTGCTACCAGGTGGTTGTGTTTGGCCCAAACCTCTACTTTGCTAATGAGCATTAGATACATAAGTATTACGCCAACCTTAGCATAGTTTCTATCACAAATCCAGTGATGACAATTTGGGGTAAGCAAGTGAACTTTGAAGAAGAGTAGATTAATTAGGTATATGGGCTTCTGGATGCTCACATGGGGCAGTTCCAAGCAAAAAGATATGACCCAGGAACCTGGACGGCAAATATATTATGTCCAGGCAAACAAGCAATATGGGCCACCACCAAGAGAGAAAATTTTGATGAATGACTTCATAAATGAGGCCTAGGTATGGCTGAATATCATCTGCTGCAGAGTATTGTCCTGCACTCACATAACTAATGTCACAAATATGTGATCTCGGATGGAGCTCTTATCCTATCTGGTATTTCTTTGAATATGGATGAGATTATGATCTCAAAGTAGAGGTACTTCAAGAATCATGGAGGTACATTTCTTCTTTTTCCTTTCCTTATCGCTTAACTATGCAGACGAGCAAAGATGGAGGAATATGTCACAGATACTTGGGTGCACACAAAACCCTGCATTTTGTCACTCAAATTCTGTGGTGAGGATGGTCCTGGTAAGATCAAGAAAATAAATATGTACTTAGGAAAGTCGACCCAAGAGGATGCAGACACTTATAGACCTTCATTGGACAATCCCCTGGATGACATCTCAGGTCAGATACGGGTGGTTAGGGAGTTATTGTCCAGACTGCCTTAGGGACCAAAGGAGTCCTCTATTGCTTGCACTCATATATGACTCGGTCAAATTATGACTATACCGTGAGGAGAAGAAGCAGGAAACCACCATTTCCAGGTTAGAGAGAGCCTACTCAACCTTAGTCGAATTATACAAGGACCGCAGGGACTCCCATGAGAAGATAAAGAAGAGGGAAAAGAATAGGGACAAATTCTTCCACAAGATGTGGAAAGGGGTAAAGGGCCTGTGGAAGGTCCTAAAACCCCACAATATGTTACCTTCTCCCCAAGTGGAGAGTGATGATGAGACCCCTACATATTTGTCAGTTAATGACTCTGGTGGTGATGGTACAGAGCCAATGGGAGAGAGCATCTCTTGATGTAGATTTAAGGAGGACCCTTACCTTTTTCCTATGTTTTTATTAATTATGCAGTGGGGACACTGCTAGCCTTTAAGTTAGGGGTGCCTTTCCATATATTTGTATTATTTTAATGTGTTTTCGAAGAATTTTTATGTGGTTTTGATAACATTCTGGTTAATGGTTTATAATTTTTCTTTTTGGGATGCTATGTTTGGGAACTCTGATGGTGCCCACATTTTCATGGATTATCATGTATTTTTATTTTTAGTTTTTATTTCTACTTTAATTTTATTACGATCCTTCCCTATGATAGATTGAGTGACGACATTCTTAAGGGTAAGGCATCATGCTCAGGTTTTGACTCATAGATGCAAGGGAATTATGAGTACCCATGGCATCTAAGTCATTAATGCCAGAGAAGTCTGAGTACCTGTGGCATTGTAAATTTGGGATCCTATTTTCACCATTGGCGAAGTGTGAATAGAAATATGGTAGGTTTGCCCATATTAAGCCAAAATGTGAGGCTAAAGCTTCGGTTGTAGCCGTAATTTAGCAAATTTAGCATGGTGTAAATGCAAAACAAATCCCTCTGCCCCCCCTCCCCCCCAGTCCATTTTTTTTCAAAAATCAAGGGCATGGATGTGAGCAACCTTGTAACAAAACTTTTTCTCTTTTTGTGACTCCACAAATGTTTACTTGTTAGTAGTGATAGATTCTTCAATTATGTCTCTAATGGGAAAAGAAATTGAGCCTCATTGGTGAATTTTGCATGCCATGTGTGGTGAGCTATTTGCATTCATCTCTTATATACTTGTGTTATTCAGAAATTGCCCCATTAGTCTCTCAAAGGTTACTTTGGATGCCACTTTATCTTAAAAAGCCTATCATGCATAAATGTAATCCCTAGTAACCAACTTTGAGCCATTAGACCCTTCTTTGGCAAACACATTACAAGTTATGAACCATTTTTTTATGCCTCTCTTGAACCATCCCTTCTTGAACTTGAAAATATAACTTGAGGCTAAAAGCCTAAGTTGGGGATGGTTAAGATTAATGGAAGTAAGTATAAGACCATGAAATTGTAAGTGGAATGCCTAAGTACCCAAGCATTGAAAACAAATGAATAGAAAAAAAAAGGATCAAACAAAGGAAAAAATTTCATAAAAATTGCGAGAAAAAGGAATAAAAGAAAATGGGTGAACAAAGGCAGCAAAAAGTAGGCATATGAAAAGAGAAAAAATCAAAGAGGAGTGGCCCATAGTAAAAATATAAATTAAATAGTGTGATGTAGATGTTCAAGGAAGAGTGTAACCATGTTGTTCCTAAATGATATCCTACCATAACCCAAACCTATATTACAAGCTCAAAAAGTCCTTAGAGATTTTCAATAATTTACTTTCCTTGTAGTGTCAAATGAAAATAGGGGCAAGCCTATGTTATGACACTTATTGACATACAGAGTTCTTTTTTGAGGGTGAGAATTTTTGAACTTAAATTTGTTGTTTAATATTTGGTAGCTTGGTATGTGGATTTTTTTGCTTGTGAGAAGGCATGTAAACGAGTTGAGGTAGGTGATTTTTTCATCTTCCAAGAAATGAGGCAAATAAAGTATATCTTAGTTTTGATCAAAAGTGAGACACTTTTAGAGTGTTGATTGTTGTTGCTTGGATTCTCTTTAAAGTTTTGTGCATCCTTAGATATTATATTTTATGATGAGGGGTGTATTAAGAATAGCTTAGCCCATGTGCAATGAGCTACTTGTGGTAGTGACTAAGCTTTAAGTCATTATGATCTTTGAGGCATGAAAATTGGGAATAAAAGTGTAATTTCTCATGATAAGTGGTAGTATTGCTTGAGGACAAGCAAAGCTATAAGTTGGGGGTTTTGATGAGTGGTGATTTTACCACTTATTTGCACTCAACATTCATGCACATTAGCATGTTTTGAATCAATAAATATGACATAATTGTGACTGAATGAACTAATATTCTCATTTTGTAAGCATATAGTTAATGAGATAGAAATATATAGGTTGGAGCTAAAAATGATAAAAAAGAAGCAAGAAAGTGCAACTGAAGACCTGGAGCAAACATCGCCTCAGTTACCGTAACCGCGGTTTGAGGACCATAATTGTGGTCAGTCAGTAAGGTCAATCTACCGTGGTCGCATGAGCTAATCGCGCTCGGGTATCTGCGATCATGGCAAAGCCTATGTGATCATTGTCTAGAAAAAAATGCAGCCATAGGACAAAAATGTAAATGCACGTGGGTGATCCCAAATTTTATAAAAAGAAGACTAAAACCCTATTATTGGATATATTCCATCTTCCCCAATTTTTAGACATTGTTCTAGGGTTATATCCTCCATATATGGAGAAGATAATATTGTATAAATTTTTGGTGAAGAATACTTTGGAGTAACATACAAGTGAAGAATTAGTGAACTCCCACTGAAGATATGTTGGATCTCATAGTTTGAAGTACCATTCACTTAAGATTTTCTCAAATCAAATCAATGGAGATTTTGTGTAAAATATTCACTTATTTATCTTATGAGTGGATAATTTTTCCTCGTGGGATTATGCTAGAATAGGGTGCAATTACATGTATGTTGTGATTTATTTGTGCATATGTTAATGTCTTGATTAAGGGATTCTATTGTTGCTTGATTAAATTTGTTGGAATTTATGGTGAAAACCCCAAATACTCAAATGGGTTTGTGGGTGAAAATTCCAAGATCTTGAAAGCTAAAACCATTATAGAATGAAGGGATTTGGGTGAATATTAGTAACCCACATCATCCTTGAAAGAGGGATGTGAAGACCAAAGCAATAGTAGACAATTATAGGTATGATCCTAGAAATAGGGATGCCTAATTGAGGTATTGGGTAGCTTTAATTGACATACTCTTTATGTACTTAAAATGGTCAATGAGTGAAATCCTTTAGACTTTGTTGACAATCCCATCTCAAGGACCTTCAATCTAGCCTACCACGCCATCAACAATTAGAACATGAACTGAATCATCAAGTCCCTATGCATGGCATGCCCCTACAAAAGCATAATCCCAAAATCCATGCCTAATTATTTAGACTCTAATTATTCGTATCCTTGAATTTATACTCGAAAAAAAAACTAGTTTTCCTATCCTTCGCATTCTCCCATTTTTATCTTTTTGTACTATTGGTTTGAATTTAACAAGTACTCATTATTTCGAATTAACTTGATTTCCACTAGCATTATTTCTCGTGGATTCGACCTCGACTTCAAATTTGAGTAAATATATTGATGACAAAGGACTTGTACTTTAACTGATGTATAAGTTTAAAGTTATCAGAGAGCTTCTCTTGAGAAAAATTCAGGGAGCATCCTTTTTCCTTTGCTTTATTGCTTATGCAGTGAGAACAATGTTATCTCTCAGTTGGGGGTGCTGTTCTAGATCTGCATTATTTTGATATATTTCTGGATGTTTTTGGTATTGATTTGATGACATTGTGGATGATTTTTATTTTGTTTTTGGATTGATACATTTGGGCACTCTACCCACATTTCATGGATTAGTCATTTTGGTTTTGTTTTTAGATTCTATATTTTACTTTAGTTTTTTTTAATTATGGTGATGCTTGACGAGTTTTTTCCTATGATAGATTGAGTGTCGGCATTCTTAAGTGAAAAGCATCATGATTAAGGTTTTGAGACATAGATGCTGGGGAATTCTGAGTACCCATGGCAACAAGATCACAAATGCATGGGATGTTTAAGTACCTGTGGCATTGTGAATTTGGGATTGCACACATGCCATTGGCGAAGTCTGAGTAGCTATATGATTGGTTTTTCTATAGTAAGCCGAATTGTGAGACTAAGGCTCCAATTTTTTCCTTAAGTAGAAAATTATGCATGGTGCAGATTCAAAACAATCAACCCCCCTCTATCCTAAAAGTTTTCAAAAAATATTCAAGGGCATGGACATAAGCAACCTTGTAAACTTTATCTATTTTTGTGACTTCAAAAGTTTTGACTTGTTGATATTGATATATACTCCATTTTTGTCTCTAATGTTAGTGGAAATTGAGCTCCCTTAGCGAGTCCACTTGCCATTTGCGGGAGATTATTTGTTTAAATCTCATGTATACTTATGTCACCTACAACTTGCCCTATTTGTTTTTTTAGTCTTAATTTTTATTGTATTTGATTGGAGAGATAATTTTAGGCCATCTTTGTGAATTTTGGAAGCCCACTTTAGCCTAAAAAACCTACCCGTGTATAAATGTTATCCCTAGTAACCCATTTTTAGCCTTTGGGCTATTCTTTGGCAAACACATTACAAGTCGTGAGCCTTTTAACTTTTTTATCCCTCTCTTGAACCATAACCTTCTTGAACTTAAAAATGCAACTTGAGGCTAAAAGCCTAATTTGGGGGTGGTGAAGATTAAAGGAAGAAACTTTAGGCCACGATGTGTTAGTGAAGGCCTACGTGTTTAAGCATTGAAACAAATGCATATGAAAAAGAAAGGACACAACAAAGGAAGGAATTGATTGAAATTTCCAAGAAAAAAATGAAAGAAAATGGGTGAAAAAAGGAAGTAATAGTAGGCACTTGTATAATCAAAAAATGAAAACAAAGAAAAGTGGCCCATATTTAAAGGATTGATCAAATAGTGTGATGTAGATATTCAAGGAGGGTGTAACGATGTTGTTCCTAAAATGATATCATACCCTAACCCAAACCTATGTTACAAGCTCAATAAGACCTTTGATATCTCCAACCATTTGTTTTCATTATAGTTTAGATTGAAAATTGGGGCCAGCCTATGGTATAACACTTGTTAGCATAGAGAGTTCTTGTAAGGAAAAGAGTTTTTCACTTAAATTCCTTGTTGCATACTTGGTAGCTTTGTGTGTGAAATTTTCTTTTTTGTGAGGAGGATTGTGAACAATTTTAGGTGGTGATTTTGTCATCATCTAAGAAATGTGCAAAAGGAGTATAGTTTAGTGATGGTCAAAAGTGAGTCACTTCTCGAGTATTTGTTGTTGTTATTTTTTTTGCCCTTTTAAGTCTTTTGCATCCTTAAATATAGCTTGTTATGTTGAGGGGTGAAGTGAGAATAGCTTGGCCAATGTGAAAAGAGCTACTTGTGGTAGTGCCTAAGCTTAAAGTCAATATGATTATTCGGCCATCTACGTTGGGCATAAATGTGTATTGTCTCATAGTATAAGGTAGTGTTGCTTGAGCACAAGCAAAAATTTAAGTTGGGGTGTATATAAGTGGTGAATCTACCACTCAATTATACACCACATTCGATCATATTACCATGCTTTGAATGAATAGGTGAGATATTATTTATGATTAAATGCACTAATGTTCAAATTTTGCAAGAACCAAGATGACAAGATGAAAACATATGGATTGGAGCTAAAAAGGGAACAAAAGGGAGAAAAGAAGTGTAGTTGAAGACTTGGAGCAGAAAATGGCCTCATTTATCACGTTTGTAGTCAGTCAAGATAGTCAAGATACCTCAATTGCATGGAATTTCCTGCAGTCGCATTAGGCACGATTGTAACAAAACTGGTGTGATCGCGACCTAGCCGAAAATTATCCTAAGGGCAAAGACGTAGATGCATATATTTGTTCCCAAATTTTCCCTAATGAAGACTCGAAGCCTATCATTCCATTATACATTCTATAATTCGTAATTATTGAACATAGTTCTAGTTCTTAGCCTCCATACTTGAAGAAGAAAAATATTGTATTAATTCTGGGCGAAGAATACATCGGAGTAGTTTCCAAGTAAAGGACACCTATCTCCCATTGAATATTTATGGATATTTAATGTTTGAAGTAACATTCACCTTGTCTTATATAGATTTGATTATTGGAGATTATTTGATATAGTTTGCTTACTATTTTTATATGTAGCTAGTTCTTCCTCTTGGGAGTATGCCAGATTAGGGTGCAATTTTATGTGGGATGTTATTTACTTGGGCATTTACTAGTTTTGATTTTGGCTTTTATTATTGCTTGACTAATTTGGTTAGGAATTGGAGGTAAGAGCCTCAAATACCCAAATTGGGTTTGTGGCTCTCTATGGTAGGAGGTGTAGATCTCCTATTGGTTCGTTTGAAGTTGGTGAATCTACTTTGATAGGGACAGATTCAGTATATGAGGTGATGGGGAAAGTTTTGTTGATCTGGGAAAAAATAAAAACAACCTAAAGTCATCAAAAATCCTATGCAGATGTGAGGAGAAGAAAGTTTGATTTTGATATTGGTAATTTTGTAGAAAGAGGTGAAGAGATTTGGTATAAAAGGGAAACTCATTCCCCATTATGTTGTCCTATATAGGATCTTTAACTATTTTGGGAAAGTATCCTATGAGTTGGAGTTTCCTTCCGATCTAGCATCAGTACATTCGGTGTTTCATATCTCTTTGCTTAAGAAATTCATTAGTGATCCCACTTTTGTTTTTCCTTTTGAGAATGTGGGTGTGGAAGATAAACTTTCCTATGAAGAAATCCCAGTTGAAATCCTTGACCGTTATATTTGTAGACTGGGGAATAAGAAGGCTTCCTTTGTAAAGGTTTTGTGGAGAAATCAGTCCGTTGAGGTAGCTACTTGGGAATCCAAAGCCGAAATGTGAGCCAAGTATCCCCATCTTTTCTCTATGAATTCAGATCTAGCTTAAGGTAAGTTCCCTTACAGTAATTCTCGTGTCTCCTATCTAAGCTATCCTAGCTTAAGGTAAGTTCCCTTAAAGTAATTCTCGTGTTTCCTACTAAGCTATCCAATAATCCTTAAGTCTTACTATGCATTCATGAATTTAGTTCAGTGCATGCATCACGTTTTAGAATCATCTATTTAGTCATGATTCAGCTCATAAGTATTCAGTGCATGATCTCAGTCTTTCTAGTATCTCAGCTTAGATAATTCTATTTGGGATTAATGATCCTGAGAGGGAGATATTATAATAGCCCATAAGTTCCTAGACAAGTTTCCAGCAATTTATCATATGTTTAAAGACCCCAAAGCAATTATTATACATTAAACACAAGTTGCACAGCCATTTTAACACCCTTAATATTTTGAACATTGTATTTTTTACCTTTTTGTGGTCTAAATGTTAATTTTTGAGTTCAAATATGTTTAGGAATGTTAAAGGGGTCATCCGGGAGAGTTTCAGAATTTTTAGAAGAGGTTTGGGGTGATTTTGGACAGCCGAGGCAGTATGCCTTTCAGTTTTTGTCGTGTCATGAAAGCATTCCTCCGTAATACATAGTGTGGCACTGAGGCACTATTCCATCCGCAATAAGTAGTGTGTTACGAAGGCTAGTATCCGTGATAGGCAGCGTGTCACGCAGGATTGCAAAATTGTGCAGTCTCACTTAAGAGGTGAAGGGATATTTTATCCTTTGTCCTCCTTAAACAACCAATCCACAACTTACAATGTTAAAAGAGGCATTATTTGCCTCTTCTCAATTAGTTAAATTGTTCAACCTTCTCCCTCTCTCAAGAACAAAAGCATGGGCTTTCTCCCAAGGATTCACCCTCCCAAGGTCTCAAATCCAAGTACCTTCAATAATTCAAATAATTTAGGTATGTAGGATATTCATCAATGCATCCATTCCACCCATTTAGTCCTAATAATTCCCTATTTTACAACCATAAACCCTTTTTCCTCTTTTTATGAAATCTCGATGTCAAATAAGAATTTTCTCAATTCTCTTTTAAGAGTTTTGGATACAAACCGTAAGAATATGTTTTACCAATATGAATTATGTTCTTACATGTTTGATATTCTTAGTCACTCATATCATGTTCAGTAAACACCATGTTAATTATCAATTTATGAATTTTCCATCTTATAATTACTCACCATCATTGTGATTAGTTGTGTTAACTTATGTTGGCAAGTTATAAACACCCAGTACCTAAGAAAAAAAGTATGCTTATCATTGTCATAAGATGACAAGTCATACAGATTAGGCTTGTATCATTAAATTTTAGAATAACAATATAATGAACACTCATTAGTACTATATTATTTTGAATATAAATGAATACCAGTGTCATCTAGTTAGGAGTATAACTTAGCACCAAGTGAATACAAAGATGCTAGCTCCCACGTTTGTTAGGTAGAGTCGTTTGTAGCAATTCTTAAGTTCCTGAACTACGTAGCCAGCGTAGGTTATGTGGGGTCACCTGTCAGTTTAGGCTTGATACCCTCTCAGAGATCACCCATCAGTTTAGACTTGATACCCTGGTCCTTTGGGACAACATATTAGTAGATCCGCACAGTCAGTGTCAGTACCTGTGGCAAAGTATTGACACCCTTCTAGCTGGGGTTATATGTTGGACCCTAATTAGCTCATATTAGGGCATGTCAGTTAAATGTTAAACCCACAGTCTCAATTCAGCATTTAGATCATATCAGCTTAGGTTTGCATGACCATGTATGCAGTTTATCAATTATTCAGTTATTCAATTTTACAAATTATTTTAGCACATGCTTTACTTGGTTTTGTATTCATTTTACATGTTCATACATTCATGCTCAGTATGTATGTGTATTTTAGTTACTCCCATATCACATACTGGTACATTCAAAGTACTGACTACATTCTCTCTTTAGAGCTATATTGATTTCATAATATAGTTTCAGACGCTCAGTTCCCAGATCGCACATTGTACGTTCTTCTACCCTCAGCAGCAACATTAGTGAATCCTCATCAGTTGAGGACTAGACCTATTATTAGTCTTGTCTTTTAGTACTTTATTTCATATTATTTCAGTAGTCAGAATTAGTTGGGGCCCTTTCCCAATTACTCATCATGGTTAGAGCCTTTTACACAGTCAGACAGTTAGTATGTTTTAAATAATGAATATTCAGAACCTTTTTATTGTTTTGAAGTTCAGATATTTTCATGAATGACTTTTGCATAGTATTTTATTACTTTTTTTAGTCTTTACAGCATGCGCTGAATCATGGGTTCCCATGGGGTCACGTGTGGCCTTCAGCACCTAGTCATGATTAGGGGTAGTCTCGAGTCGTGACAATTCTCTTGCCACCCAAAAAGAATCTTAGGCATCTCCTGATGTCATTACTAGTATGTTGAAACTTTTCTCTCTTGATGTATATTATCTTCTTGACAATTTTCAAAGGGTGTCTTTATCATTTGGTTTGGGTTATAGATTCTAGTTCTTGGGTTCCCTCTTTACAATCTGTCCCTGTTGTTAATAAGTTTCCTAAAGTGTTTTCAAATGTTCTTTTAGTATTCCTCCAATAGGGAAATAGACCTTGGGATTGATCTTTTACCAAATGTCCATCCTATCTTTATTCCTCTATATATATGGATTCGGCTGAGTTGAAACAACTTAAGGAGTAATTAAAGGATATTCTTGATAAGGGTTTTATCTTTCCTAGTATGTCCTTTTGGGGTGCTCCCATGCTTTTTGTGCGTAAAAGGGATGGGTCTCTTCAGATATGCATAGACTATTGGCAGTTGAATAACGTAATAGTGAAGAATAAGTATCCTCTTTTGAGGATTGATGACCTCTTTGACCATCTTTAGGGTGCTAAATACTTCTCTAAGATTGATCTACGGTTGAGTTACTATCAATTGAAGATTTGGGAGTTGGATATCCCTAAGACTTCTTTTCGTACCCGATATGGTCACTAGAGTATTTGATTATGTCCTTTAGTTTGACTAATGCTCTGGCTGTATTTATGGACCTGATGAATTGCATATTTAGATAAATCTTAGATTTGTTTGTTGTGATCATGTTTATTGATGATATCTTGGTATATTCTAAGAGTGAGGAGGATCATGCCAATTATCTCCGATTAGTGTTGCAGACTCTTAAGGATCAACGATTGTATGCCAAGTTTTTGAAGTGTGAGTTTTGGTTGAATGTCATGACCTTGCTAGGTCATGTTATTTCTTGTGAGGGGATCATGGAGGATCTACAAAAAATTGAAATGATTAAGAAGTTTTCTAGACCCATGACTCCAACCGACATTCAAAGCTTCTTGGGTTTAGCCGGGTATTATAGGAGGTTTGTGAAGAGCTTATCTTCTATTACTGCTCCATTGACTAAGTTGACTCAAAAAAGGTAAAGTCTATGTAGTCTGATGCTTGTGAGGGTAGTTTTGAGAAACTGGAGGATAAGTTAACTTCTGCACTAATTTTGACTCTGCCTGATGGTACTGATGGGCTTGTTGTGTACTGTGATAAATCCAGCGAAAGCCTGGGTTGTGTGTTGATGCAACATGGTGAGGTTACATCTTATGCTTCGAGATAGCTGAAGTTTCATAAAAGGAATTATCTAAATCATGAACTAGAGTTGGCGGTTGTGGTGTTTGCATTGAAGATTAGGCATCACTATTTGTACGGGGTTTATATTGATATCTATCCAGATCATAAAAGCCTGCAGTATTCGTTTACCCAAAATGAGTTGAATCTTAGACAAAGAAGATGGCTCAAGTTGCTCAAGGACTATGACATAATGTCCACTACCATCCAGGTAAGGCTAATGTGGTTTTGATTCTCTTAGCATGTTGTCCATGTGAAACTTGTATCATATGGATAAAGAGGAGAGAGGATTGGTGAATGATGTTCACCGATTGGATAACCTTTGAGTTTGTCTTCTAGATTTTGAGGATGGTGGTGTGATTGTACAAAATGTAGCAAAGGCATCCCTTGGTGCAAAGGTAAAGGAGAATTCGGTTTTGGACCCCATCTTGTTGCAGATTAAGGATGATGTGGTCAACAGAAGGTTATTGCTTTTGAGATTCGGGGTGATGTTAACTTGAGGTACCATGGTAGATTGTGTGTTCCTGATGTTGATGGGTTGCGAGAAAGGATTTTGATGGAGGCTCATGAGTCGAGGAATAAAGTTCGATTTGATGAAAATGTACCATGACTTCAAGGAGAGTTATTAATAGAATATCATGGGGAGAGATGTGGCTAATTTTGTTGCTAAGTGTATAGTGTGTCAGCAAGTGATGGTTGAGCACTTGAGTCCTGGTGGAATATCTCAAGAGATTGAGTTGCCTATATGGCAGTGGGAGGTGATCAACATGAATTTTATTACTAGTCTTTTTTGGACTCGAAATCGACATGATTCAATTTGGGTCATCGTGGATAGGATGACTAAGTCTGCGCACTTTTTGCCTACGAGGACTACTTACTCTTGAGAGGATTAGGCTAATTTATTTATTTAGGAGATCATAAAATTAAATGGTGCCCTAGTTTCCATTATTTACGATTGAGGTATGCAATTCTTTTCCTACTTTTGGCTTTTTTTTTCAGCAAGGTTTGGGCACACAGGTGAACCTTAGCACTGCATTCCACCCTCAGATGGATGGACAAGAGGAAAGGACCATTCAGATTTTGGAGTATATGCTAAGGTCCTGTGTGATTCATTTTATAGGTAGTTGGGTTGATCATTTGCCTCTCATCGAGTTCGCTTACAATAATAGTTATCGCTCTTGTATTGGGATGGCTCCTTTTGAGGCTCTTTATGGTTGGAGGTGTAGATCTCCTATTAGGTGGTTTGAGTTTGGTGAGACTAGATTGTTCAGGTTGGACTTTGTTCACCAAGCCATGGAGAAGGTGAAGGTAATTTGCGATAGACTTAAGACTACTCAGAGTCACCAAAAATCCTATGTGGATGTGGGGCAAAAAGAGTTGGAGTTTGAGGTTGGTGATTGGGTGTTCTTGTAGGTATATCCTATAAAGGGAGTGATGAGATTTGGGAAGAAGGGGAAGTTCAATCCCTGTTATGTTAGACCGTACTTTATTTTGAGGAGAGTGGGTAATGTTGCGTATAATTTGGAATTTCCTTCAAATTTGGGTTCCATTCTCTTGTTTTTCCATGTGTCGATATTGAAAAAGTGGGGGGGGGGGGGATGCTTCTTTAGCTTTGCCTATTGAGAGTGTTGGTATTTCAAATTCCTTATCTTATGAGGAAGTTTTTGTTAAGATTTTAGATTGGTAAGTCTGTTGTTTGAGGACTAAAGATGTAGCTTCGATGAAGTTCCTTTGGAGGAACCACAAGGTAGAAGAAACTACTTGAGAGGCTAAAGAGGACATGAAGTCCAAATTTCTATTCTTATTCCCCAGGTTGAGTAATTGTGTTTAAGGTATGTGTTTTCCTACTCTATTTGTTTTCTGACTTTGATAAAGATTTTTTGATTGCATCCCTATCTTACAATCCTGCTAATGGATGCCTTGATTCATTATTCAGGGACAAATGATCTTAAGAAGGGGAGAATGTAACACTCTAGATTTTTCCCTCTAAAAATTTTTAAGTTCTGAGCTCACTGCCCAGGGTATGACTTTGGTAAGAAGTCGTCAAGACTCCTCATGAGCCGTATAGTGTAAATCATATCCTAACCAGTGTAGGTGCAAAAGTTTCTATCCTGAGTACAATTAAGACCATACGAGTCATGGTGAGACATTGCGAGTTGTAATGTGGGACTCATAGTCTCACTAGTGTATTGGTCCCTTGTTTCTGTTGGGAATACAACTGGTACCCTATGAATTGTAAGGTCTGGTCAAGAGTATAAAATACATTATATACTTCTTCCATGTTATTGCCTTAAGTTTCAGTGATTGATATGGAAAACTACTGGCAATTGGAGATGATTCAAATTTATAGAGGTTTCATTCTACTTGCAAAGAATCGAGATTTTTCAGTTATATATGTATGTTCCTTTAGGTTTTAAGTTTTGAGGAATTGATGGAATAAATATATGTTGGTCTCTTGTAAGTGATGAATCATGACAACTTTTTTCATCTTTGGGGTTTAGAGTCTTTGGTGTTTCTAGTGGTGATTACATTAAATGAACAGTTTGGGCTTGTTTATTTACGTGTCACGATACGATTTATAAGTCATGATGGAACTTACTTCTTACCTCCAGTAGGTAACCCAAATCATAGCCCAGATCTAGGTGTAATGAGCTAACTTGGTGGGAAATGGCATAAAAGCCTGAAATTAACAATTTAAAGACTCAACTAGCAATAATATAGTCATAAAAGCCTAATAGATAGATAGATAGAAAATCAACAGCCATCCCAAGAGTCAATAATGTCGGTACAATATCTATTACAAATGAACTATGAGTACTGAATAGTCAACTACAATCCTTATCAAATATGAAAGACTAGACGTAGATAAATAGAAGGAAAAAAGGGTAACTCCGTCTCCAAGAGCTCACCCAATCTCCAAAATCAATCCTGCACGAACATCGAATTAGCAGCAGCAAATAGTACTTGGATATGCACTAAAAAGGTACAGAAGTGTAGTATGAGTAGAAAAACTATAGGTACTCAGTAGGAATCATCAGTCGACTAAGCTAAATCTTGATATATATATATGATAAGATACAAGATAGAATAAGCTAATTCCGGATAAAAGGAGCAAACCTGAAAATACACTCCGACACCATTGAATTTAAAGTAGTAAACCATACTAGATAATAACATAAATATCACACAATTATAACTACAAGATTCGTCCACATAATCCAATAAGTGCGAAAAAATAAATAACCCAACACAGGCCCCTATAATCCTGGAGGGTACAATCAAGGAAACTAAGCAACCAAATAACCGTAACTCACCAAATTATCATGCCATAACTAAGAACTCATCGGAACCATATCACCTCATACATAATTTCCAATTCCAGACTATAATACCCCAGATTTTTTCCTCTAAAAATTTCTCATTTCTGAGCTTATTTCCTAGGGTACGACTTTGGTAATGAATCGTGAAGACTCCCCATGAGCCATATGGTGTAAATCGTAGCCTCACTAGTATAGGTGCCAAATTTCTATACTAAGTATGATTAAGACCATACGAATTTCGGTGAGACATTACGAGCCGTAATATAGGACACGTAGTCTCACCAGTGTAGTGTCCCATGTTTCTGTTGGGACTATGATTAGTACCCTATGAGTTGTAAGGTCTAGTTACGAGTCATAGGGTATGAATCGTGACAAAATCATTAAAGGTGCCCTGAATGACTGTCTAGTCAATGAGTCGTGGTGATGACTCGTAAGGTGTCTGCACAAGTCATAAGGTGACCTGTAGTCACTGGTGATATTTCTCAATAATACCTGAATACCTATTTCAAAGGGTCTAATAAGCATAAACAATTTTACTAATGCTAACATATTTCATACCCTAAAGTGGGTTAAGCACCAACTTCTAATCCTCAAGTTCCATTTTAGGAAAAAAATACCCGAACTAGGCTTAAGGTATCTAAATTCACTATAGATGTAAAGCAAGCCACAATTAGCCCTAAGGGAGAGATTCATTCCAAATACATTAACAAAGTCAAATGAAAACTAATTCAACCTTCGTTAGTGTAAGAACCTAAGGGAAATCTTACCCTAAGCATGAGTGGATAAAGTATTTTTCTTACCTAATTTAATTAATCTAATGCATTCTTATGCTAAACATAAGGAATGAAGTTTAATTCACCTAAGGCATTTAGAAACAAGCTAAGTGTTCATCGCTATGGTTCACAATAGCTTAAACGGTTCGACAAACCCAAGTATTACATTTCTTCATTCCAAAACCTAAAACCCGTCAAACATCTAACACAATATAACAAAAATACTATCAAATAGCTCAATCTAACAAAGGATAAAACCTAGCTTACTTTAACACCAAAGAAAGCACAATGAACTGCTAATGCACCACTTTTTCCTTTCGATAAGCCTCCCCAAGATGTCAAGCTATCAAAAACACATTCTAATAATAATTATGAGAGTAATCATACCCATACTACACCATTGTCTTTTGAGTCCAAAAATCGTACCAAAACCCCATGTGGGTTCCACTAATAGAAATCACGTTTCCAAAACAAACCAAACATAATATCAAGCTAAAGGAATCATTACCAAGATAAATTGGGGCTAAAATCAAGCCCTAAAGGTTTTTAAGAATTTGAGTAAGAAATCAAGAAACTTTACAAAGAAAAGGGTAAATTATTACCTCAAATTAGAAGATAATCGCAAAAATAAATGTTAAACAAGCTACCAAATAACCCACAAGCTTAAATTTTAAGTTATCAAATTATTTAGGGTTTATTCTCTCATGAAAAGTGAGAGAAATGGCTGAATTCACAATATTTAAGGCCTATTTATATATATACCAGGTCCTTGGGTGTTACTGTCGCAGCCCAATACCTGCGATTATAGCTTCTTGAGGCTATAAGTGCAAGTTGAAATCTCACACATACTCCACGATTGCACTATCATTTCCTACAAAGGAAAGACCAATTGGGGCCTTTGGTTTCAGATTGCAGCTACACCAGATGATAGCTAAAACTTTAAAATTCTTCGAAGTTCCTTTCAAGTCCTCGGGATTTATTTAAAATTACATATAAAAAAACAAACTATATAACCATACTAAATTCATTGTTCTAGAGGTGGTGTGGACTTAAAATTTCCATTTGAGGTCCTTTCGACAAAATATGGGTCCGTGTCCTATATGTCATTTTTATAACTTTTCAACTTATAAGTCAGAATGAGCCTAGGTGCCTTGGAATTCAAACCAAAGGTCTACCTAGCCTAAAATCAATATTCCATAGTTGTTGGTGTTGCCATGATTTGCATACAAGATCCTTTTGCTAAAGGTTTTGCCCAATGGCCATTTGGAAGCCGCGAAAACTTCAAAATAGGAAATTAGCTCTAAAACCCAAACGAACTACCTGGTAACAAAAATGTCATTCCCAATAAGCCATAAATGAATTGGGGAAGCTATGAAAAATCTCTAATGATAAAAAGAAGTGGAAATATGGAAAATGACCTAAAGGGTCATCACATAAGCGACCTTTGGTCACTCAAGCGGCCATCGCTTAGGCGTCAAAGATATCTCTTAAGAGATACCTATTAGGCAATTTCGGGCTTCTTAATCCATAGCCAAGCTACTTGATTGGATTTTGGAACATTAGAAAATTTCCTAAATTTCTTATTTTTGTCCAAATATGACTAGGGGTATAGGTCGTATGTTCGAGAACGGTTGGTAAGGCTTGGTCGTACACTAACCAATGTTTTTTGGTGGGTTGTATTAGTTTCTGGAATGGGTATGACTTAGTGGTACGAGTTGTATGATTGGATACAGGTCATATGGTTTGGGTTTTTCCTTCATTTAATCTAAAACTTAGAAACTTAAATTAGATCTGACTATGAGTGGCTCACCATGAGACATAAAATAGGGTACCATTGATTCATATGGTAGACAATAATCAAACCTCTTTTGATTCTATTTTGCCTGAGATACAGTTTAGGGTTACTAATCATATGGTTTGGTACGACATAGGTTTGGGTATCGTATGTTGGAAAATATTGTGTGTCCAAGGTGGAGAACTTGGGTAAGAGTGGTGGGTACCACTTATGTTTGAAAGTATGAATGCTATGGGTGATTCGTACTATCTGGCGAGACTTTTAAGCAGTTTAAGTTAGGGGTAATCTAGACATTTCCCATTAACCTCTTAAGGCCCCATGACTTATATCACACTTGGGAGGTTATTTATCCTATTATTCTAATCTTAAACACTTAGAAGTACTCTCTAATTATCCCTAAGGCTCTTGTGTAAAGAAAGGCTAGGGTTTCATCTAGATGAGCAAATTGGGGTTTATTTGGAATTTTTCTCCATCATCTTCATAATTTAAGGCATGTACTCATCGCTCATTGTTAGTTCCAAATAATACATATTTTATACAATGTTTTCAAGGCATGGTTATTGTGTTGTTTTCGGGGTTTTCAAATATATGTTGGGTTTTTTAATTAAATTCTTGATTATGGTTTTCCCATGTTTAATTATATTTTTACATGCTTTAATTGTAGCTTGGACAATTGGTTCCATGGGAATGGGTAATTGGTAATTGTAAATGGTTTTGGAAATACTATGCAACCAATATGTTTGATAAAATGCTTATAATAATGTTTTTACTATATTATGGGACTTTAATCAAACTATTGTGTGGTATAGTTTGATGATGGAACACTAAATGGTATAAATGGTTTGGAATGGTTAAATGGTAAGGTATGTAGGTCATGGTTATAGTTAATTAGACATCCTTGTAGGGTACGAGGGAATCCCCAAATTATACATGTTAAAGAGCAACTTGTAGAGTACATGGGATTCCCCCAAGAATACTTAATAATAGAACACTTGTAGGGTACACGAGATTCCCCTAAGTTAACTTGATAATGTAATCTATTTGTACATGGGAATCCCTTTTTACATAAAAAGGTTGGCTATGGACATTACTTGCAAGCTATAGTCGGTATAACGATACCACTACTCATAGCTTTGGTTAATAAAAATTGAATAATGGTTTGGTTGTATGGTAATGGTTTTAATTAGGCAATAATGGATAGGTGTGATAGATAATCGTAAAGGTGCGAGTCCCGTGGACGAACACTTTAAACTCATGTTTGCCGACATTAGGGTTGGTCATAGCAACCATATATTATACTAGAAGGTACATAGAAATCCTCTAAGTACACTGTGCATATGTATCTTAGAGAGCGAAGGGTACTTGGGAATCCCCTACTATTATGGTATCTCCAATTTATGTAGTTACATGCGTCGTGGCCCATTCAGGAGGTTACACTGGACCCATATAGCTGGTAAGTGGTTCTAGGCTGCTTAAGCTACACATACCCAAGTTGATGGTGTAAAGGCATGCTAAACCCGTCTTCTTTCTCGCCATGGTAGTATATATGTATGTAAGGTTTGGATGTATGTGGTTGGTTTAATTGGTTTTGCTGGATAGAATTATTTTATACTTATCTTGAATTCATGCTAGCTTTCACCTTCTAACCTATATTTGGACGGTTGTATCCCCACGTGATGTGGAGCTGGCCATTATGCTCCTACTTAGTGATCGAATTCATGATAAATTATTGGATTAAAGTAGTGAGCTTCCATATTCTCAAAGGCTCTATTTCATATCATTGATATATTTACATACTTTGGTTTATTTATGGATATTGGTTTTGGCTATGGTTGGGGGCAATCCCAACAGAATATTTTTTTTCTTTTGGTTAGAAGTTTTGTGTAACTACTATGGGTTAGAATGGATGGAATCAATATTGGTGTCAGTCTTAGTATTGGCATTGGTATTGGTTCTGATATATTTGGAATGAATTTATGATTGTTCCATGCTCTTTTATTTTGGATTATATAATTACATTGGAAATCATATGGTTATGGTTTTGGATTATGGTTTGGTTTGGTATTGGTTATTGGTTGGGTAGCGGACGGTTGGGATCACTTGGGTTGTCACAGTCATAGATCTATCCCCAGTCCTGGATAGACATAGATCTATCCCCAGTCCTGGATGAAAAGCCCCAAGTCAGCTTGTATCAAGTTGGTATCAAAGTATTAGGTTTAACGTCAATCAGGAGTACCAAAAGCCGTACCGAATAGAGTCTCTTTTAAGGGTGCGTAGAGCACCACACTCATAAGGGAGAGGCTACAAGGCATTTAGGAATTTTTGAATTTTCTCGATAGTCTATTTTTAAGCTTGGAGTGTAAGTCCTGGAATCATCTCTAATCCTGGTTTGTTTGCTTTTTAGATCATGCCTCGGTAATCTGAGATGCAAAGAAACTCTTCTACCCCGACTAAGGACAATGTAGAAGGGACACAGGGGATCTATAATTGGTCTAGGGTTATATTCCCTGATATTTTTGGAGTTTAACCGGTTGCTACTAGTCCTCCTCAAGGTAAGGTCACAAATGCGTAATTTTTTTAATCGATTCATGTTACTACTCAGTTGATTATTGCTCAGGCTGAGTGGGATGCATCCGATCCTTTATCTATTGGGGCCACATGGGTTGGCCAGTTTATGAAAATAAATCCTCATATTCTTACAAGTGTGAAGGTAGAGAAGGATCCTCAGGTTTCTTGAATGAAAAGGAGAAAAATTTCAAAGTAATGTAAGCCACAAAGATGGAAGGGGTGAATTTTGTTTCTTACCAGCTTAAGGATATGGCGTACTAATAGTGCAAGGAGTGGGATAGGATGAGAGGTTATGTTCAAGAGTTTACTTTGTGTAAGACTTTCTCTAATACTTTTTTAGACTGCTTCTTACCCTGGGAGATAAGGGAAGTAAAGGCATACAAATTCGTTAATTTGTGACAAGGGAAAATGTTTGTCTAGGAATATGCCTTGAAATTTCATCAGCTGTCAAGGTATGCTCGAGAATTGGTTTCTGATATGAGAGAAAGGATGAAAAATTTCACTTCTAGAATGTCTCAGTATTTGATCCTTAAAAGCAAGACTACATTATTGATCAAGGATATGGACATTCCTAGGTTTGTCGTTCAAATGCAACGGGCGGAGGAAGAAAAGAGAAAATAGGTTGAGTTTAGGGAAAGGAAGGGTAAGAAGTTCAGTTCTTCTATACAGGGTGGTGCTCAGCAGCAAGGTAGTTGGAATTACTGTAAGTGGACAAAGAAGAATATGGGGAGTTTTGGATCCTTCTGTACAGCTAGTGCACCTTACCCAAAGAAGTCCGGTGATAGGCGACAATAGGGTGCCAATAACTTCCAAGCATAAGGTGCCCAATATTAGGTGAGTATGGAACAATCAGCTTTATTGTTTCCGTTTTTTATCTTGTGGTAGGTTGCATAGGGTCTTCTATTATGAAGGGAGGGATAGGTGTGTTTCAAATATGGTCACCAGAACATATGCTTAGAAATTGTCCAGTTGGTAAGGGTGCTTCGGGAGCGAGTATCACTAAACTATACTCATTTTCCTCATTTCATGGAAGATGACAAAACAACCCACCTCAACTAGTTCACATGCCTCCTCACAAGAAGGAAAATTTCACACACCAAAATACCAAGTATGCAACAAGGAATTTAAATACAAAACTCTCTCTCACACAAGAACTCTCTATCCTAACATGTGTTATAACATAGGCTTGCCCCTATTTTTAATTGCTACTATAATGAAAGAAAATGGTTGGAGATCTTGAAGGTCTTATTGAGCTTCTAACGTAGGTTCAAATTAGGGTAGGATATCATTTTAGGAACAACATTGTTACACCCTCTTTGAATATCTACACCATACTATCTGATCAACCCTTTGAATATGGGTCACTTTCCTTTATTTTCAATAATTTGATTACACAAGGTCCTACAATTGCTTCCTTGTTTCACCCATTTTCTTTCAATTTTTTTCTTTAAAATTTCATAGTGAAAAGATCATCAAGCATCACTATAATCTAAATAAAATAAAGTAAAATAGAGAATCAAAAAATAAAAACAAAATGACTAATCCATGAAGTGTGGGAACCACCAGAGTGCCCAAATGTATCAATCAAAAAAAATTAAAATCATCTACAATGTCATCAAACCAATACAAGAAATATCCAAAACTAAATCAAAATAGTATAGATCTCGAAACAAGCTCCCCAATTGAAGACATAGCAGTGTCCTCACTAAATTAGCAATAAATAAGGGAAAAGGATGCTCCCCGAATTTATCTCAAGAGCTTCTCTCCTAAAGATTTTGCATCAGCTCCACTAGCATCAGCATCTGACCAGTCAACAAGGGTCTCATTATTACTCTCGAACCTGGGAGAAGGTAGCTTGTCATAAGGTTTCTAGACCTTCTAAAGGCCCTTTACCCTATTCCACATTTTACTGAAGAACTTGCCTCTCTTTTTCTCCATTTTCTTCATCTTCTTGTGGGAGGTCTAATGGTCCCTATGAGACTCTGCCAGTCCTGAATATGTACTCTCAAGCCTTGCAACTGTAGCTTCCTGCTTCTTCTGCTACTCTCAATATTTTTCATACTCTAAACGGGACAAATAAGAGTGACGCGTGGTTGATGACTCTCCTAGCCCCTGAGGCAAACCTAATACTAGCTCTATGATTGTCTGAATATTAATACCAATGTCTTCCAAGGGCCCAGCAGTAGATGGCCCACAAGTTTCAGACTTCTCAGTTGTCAAGTTACCCAAGTTTACCTTTCTCTTCTTGCTTTGTCCAGGAGCGCGTTCTCCCCAAATTTTGAGTAGAGTGATGCGGGGTTGGGTTTTACCTAGGTATCTATGGGATACTTCTCTACCTTAGCCCTTCTGCATAACCCAATATTAAGAGAAGGAAAGGGAAGAAGTGTACCACCCAAAATCTTGAATGCCTCCATTCTTAAAGAATAATTTGTCCTATGTCCAGAGTAATACTAGACATCAGACAGGATACTATGCGATCTTCCAAATCAGTAACAGAGGTCAAATATGTGCAAGATGAACTCTTCTGTGGATAATGTTTAACCAGATTCTGGCCTCTTCTATAAAGTCATGCATGAAGATCCCTTATTTGGTGGCAGCCCAGGAGACATTTTTGTTAGGGCACAGTATGCTAGCAATCCAAGTGCTCATCTTACAGCCCATAGCCTAAAAGTCATCCATCTCTAAATTCGGGAGCACATATACTCTATTCACTTGTAATGCACCAAAATGTACTTCCTTCCCCCTAATTATCAACACAATATTTAAGAGGGAGACTACACTAAGATTTGTGTAAAACTCTCACACCCAATGTCATTAACCTTGCAAGGGCTCGGGGCAAAGTATATACACCAGGTAGAATCAAGCCTGTCAAAGAAATCTAGGAACTTTTCTTTCACCTTTTCTATGTAGATGCCTTTCTCTTGAAGTAGCTTGGTCCATGGGAAGTCACTATAATACAGGCTGTGAAATTAAGGAGCCATGAAACGGACATGGTCATAGTCTCCCATGTCGAGTGCCTGTAGGCATCATAATATCCAAACCACTATTTGTATTTTCATTCCCAAATCATGCTAGATTAATATGAATAAGCTCATGTGGCAATGTTATTGCGGGTTTTGGGGTGAGAAATGGGCATGATAAATTTTTGGACTCAGCCGAACACTACCTTTAGTTATCACGATTGTACACCATTCATTGTGATTGTGGATCTGTAATCGCAGACCAAAGACTGCAATTACAGTTCCGTGATCACGGTCCCAATGAGAGACCATGCTCTACGATTTCTGCAACAACTTCTAGAACTCCAACTTTTTAATCATAAATTTAGTACCAATTGACCCGTTAATTTTCATGGTTATGAAACAAATACTCTAAATTCTAGATTATACCCTCAAAGCATAAAGAAATCAACATGAAATTCATTGGGGCATCAAATATTTTTAGGCATAAATCTAGGTACTCAAGACTTCCCCATTTGTGTGTACACCAACTACAACAGCTAACCACCACAATTATCACATACAAACATGGATTTAGCATTGAAAACACTATTGTAGTTCCTAAACTACAAGTTCCAAGCCCAAATCAATATCAAAGTAAGGGAGTTCGGATCACTTGCCGAGTTATAGATAAAAATGGACTGAAATTCACTTTAGGACTCTCAACAAATGCCTAAACCTTTTGATAAAATTTTTAAAAAAAGGTGTGGGGGATGAGAGGAAGTTCGATGGTCATTTTAAACTAATTCGACCACGATCGTGATCCTAGTTTCGCGATTGCAGAAAATCAGCTATCGCAATTGCAGTGACACGAGCCACAATCATGGTAACTAAGACCAATTTTAGGTTCCATGTACTCCCCTATTCAGTTCAAAATATGATAATTTCACACTTTCCCTTTTTCAGTTTCAATTAATGCTCCACATAGTACCATAATTTAATGGATTATGCAAAACCAAAAACAAAAATAAAATCTACTCTATCATGCATAAATAAAATGATACGTTCCACTTTCATGGCATGATGGGTTTCTTACCATATTTTGTGGAAAACTACCCCTCTAACCATTATATGTGTTTCCACTTAGAAGATTTGAATCTTTGTCCTAACTTTTGCACACTATGATTTAAATGATAGAGAAACATAAGATTCAAATCTTCCAAGGTAAATATAGATAGAGGTGGGGACATATCGATGAAGTTTCTATATAGTCAATTTGATGACTTGAACCTTCTACCCAATTTCACATTAAATTTCTAGCTTATCTCTTGGGTAAAGGTGGGAACATCAATAGACCACTAGTAGTACATCAGAAATTGAGTTCCTTGGAATTTGATGGTGGGTTTCCATGTGCTCTTTTGGAATGTCAAAGTCCAAAATGCAGTGATGGGACTCTTTTTCCCCACAATCCATCATTTGCCCAGGTAGATAGATTCTCATCACATGCTCTAAGCACAATGTTGAGAAGTGGTTTCAATAGGGTTTATCTATTAATTCCAAAATTATATCCTTATTAGCATCTTTACCCCAAAATGACCTGGAGTCATCATAAGAGATTTGCTTGATTTATTCTATTGACTATAGGATCATTTGCTTGATTTTTGCATCTTCAACAATATTTGGTTCGTTTGGTTGGAAAATCACAGAGGACTCTTCACTACCAATCGCATTATTGACCACATAGCTTAGTTTCTCTTATTGATTCACCTCTTCTTGGGAAGTAGGTATTATGATGGTATTTACAATATTTGTTTTCTTTCCTATTTCCTCTATCTTGGCGATCTCGTCTTTACATCCCCTCATGGATTGATGTATTTCTTGCACATTCTCCACCGTTGTAGTTACTCGATCCACAATAGTTTGAATCATTGCTTAAAAACTATTGGACTTGGCTTGTTTTTCTTCCCTTATTGGATCATGATAGCTATAAACTCAAATAGAGAACTAGTAATAAGGTTATTATAATTGGGGGAAGGGGCCTTTGGACAATCACTCTAATGCCCATCTCGACCACCACATAAAGAACAACTATACTCCCAATAGGATTGTGATGGTGATTCCATATCTCTCAGGGAAGCATTTCTACAATCTCTCAGAAAGTGAGGTTTATTACAATATAGACATGGATCATCAAGCCAGGACTTCTAACTACCAAAATCATAGTAGTCCTGAGATGTCATAGACAAAAGTAAATAAGAACAAAAATCTACCGAAAACGAGAAATAGAAGAAAATCACAAATACTTATTTACAAGACTGAATTTAAGCAAGTAAACTAAAATTCCAAACTAACTCAATATGTCAAATCGTTCCCAGGCAACAAAACTATTTTTTGATAATGCTCAACTTACATAACAATTTAAGTGTAAGACAATTGTTGTCAATATATTTACCCAACTTTTAAGTTGGGGTCGAACCCATGAGAAACAATGTGAGTGGATATCATACTAGCCCGAAATAATGGATACGTGTAAAATTCAAACCCAGTGTACAAAAGATAAAAATGGGGGGTTTGGAAAATATCACAACTAATATTTCTTTTACAGTTTTTAGTTAATAATTCGGGGCTACGAATAATTAGTGTTTAATAAATTAGGTGCGGGTCTTTGGATTATGCTATCATAAGGGCAACTTATACATAGGTATGTGATGACTTGATGCAAATTATAAATGTTGGTGATGTGTGATGTGTGAGTAGATTCTACCACATTTGATGCTTTTAACTAAGAATAATTGTAAAGTCTTAAGCAACTTTTATCATTATTAATTGTCTTCTATTTGATATTGCAGTAAAAGTCAGAATGCAAGAGAACCAGCAATAATGAAAGTAAAAGAGTTGATTTCTGAGCAAGTAGAGAGGGAAGAATAGTTGATGACTTATCTGATAAGTCGTCAGCCTTGTGATAAGCAATCAGAGTTATCATCAGCCTTAGACAGAGAATTGGCTTCAGCTGGAATTCGTGATGACATCTATGATAGGCCGTCAGAAGTGTGATAAACCATTAGTTTCATCATTAGGCTTAGACAGAGAATGGGCTTCAGCTGAAATTCGTGATGATATCTATGATAGGCCGTAAGAAGTATGATAAGCTGTAAGGCTCATCGTTGGACTTAGGCAAGAAATGGGATTTGAAGTGAAGAAGTGACGACAATTTTGATAATTCATCACATGTCTGATAAGCCATCACGTCTCATCATCAACATAAGTAAGAGATTGTCAAAAGTGAAGAGAAGCTGACGACATTCCTGATAAGTCGTCAGACTCCTGATAAGCCATCACACACATCGTCCCCTATTTGAGAAAATACTGTGATCTATGATTTTCTTTTCATAATTAGCCTAAAGTTTTTAAAGCATATGTTAGGGTTTTCTAATAATAAAAGGGGGGCAAAACATCTTGAACTTATTCAAAAAAAGGAAAAGACACCTCTTTGGGGGGGCTAAAAAACTTAGAATTCAATTTTCAACTCTTTGATTTGGTTGTGGGAATTTTATCTTGAACTTAGAAGAGAATCAACTTCAGACTTCATCTTTTGTAAGTTTAATTACTTTTAATGATGATTATAATTGTTGCTATCTCTTTCTTTCTCATATGGAACTAAAACCCACAACTAGGGTTATGGGATCTATGATTATTCCCCCATGGATTTAATAGTTGGTTAGGGTTTGAGAGATTGAGGGGACATCTTGATAATTCCTTTGTTATGATTTTTATTTATTGGTTGAAAATAATAAATCCCGCCCTATGTTGATTTGCTCGAACTGAGAAATAAATGAAAGGTAGCGAATTATCAACAAGGATTTGGGAAGGTTAAGCTCTCATCTAATGATTAATTTTGTAACAAGATTGATCAACTTGAGATAAAATTAGTATGAACAGAATGATTTCCTAAGTTCGAGAGAATTAGGGAGTTCAACATCTATGTAGGTTTAGAAATACTTAGATGGACTGTCAAAACTGATAATTTGGTGTTTCCCACAAGTCATGAGGACCCAACACAACAGTTATTATAAAATAGAGGATTAATAATCATAGTGATAATAACCCTAGTTCCTCTCTATCACTTATTTGAACTATTGAAATTTTAGTTTTGAGCTCTGAAGTAAGTTAAATCTTTAACATTTGTTTTATCATTAAAAAACACTATTTTATCTTTTCGTATTATTTGTTTGAATTCAACTTATAGCTATAGTTTCAAATTAGTTTCATCGCCACTCACATTGTTCCTCGTGGATTCGACCCCAACTCTAAAGTTGGGTAAATATATTGACGATGACCGCCTTGCACTAAATTGACATGTAAGTTGAGCATTATCAAAAATGGCACCATTGCCGGAAAACAATTTAGCATATTGAGTTGGTTTGGAATTTTATCTTACTTGCTTGAATTCAGAGTTGTAAATATTTAGTTTAGTTTTTTTTATTTCTTGTGTTAGGTAGATTTTTATTTTGGTTTAATTATTACTACGGTATCATGTAATGAACATGATTTTGGTGGTTGTAGATCTTATCTTAATGATCCGTGTCCATATTGTAATGGACCGCACTTTAGTAAGATTGTAGATATGCTCCCCGGAAAGAGATGTGTGCACCATCTCCATCCTACTGGGAGTATTATTGTTCTTTATGTGGTGGTCAAGATGGATATTGGAGTGATTGCCCAAATACTCCTTCCCCCTATTATGCTAACCCAAATTCTAGTACTTTTTATGAGTTTGATAGGTCTTATGGCCAAGAAAATGAAGAACTGAGCACCGAAAAGAGTGGCATTAAATCTATGTTTCAATTAATGTTGGATCTCCAGAAAGAAACATATGATATCATATGTGATATGCGTCAATACATGAAGCCAATCATTCATGAGGAGATAGATATAGAGGTCAATCATTCAAAGAATTCTTCTATATTATGTTTAGATAATATCTTATTTATGAAATCATTTAAAATAATAGAAGAGAGTAAAGATGAGGAGCAAGAACACTATATTGATGTTGAGCTTAATGATGAGCAACCCTCGGTGATTTCCCAACCAACCATAAGAGATGATGCCAAGATTGAGGAAATGGTGCTAGAGGCAAAAGAAGAAACCAAGTCAATCTCTTATAAAGACTCTAGCCCAATTTGGGGTGAAGAGGTCGAGAAGGATGCAACTCCAAAATTAGGGAAAAGACCTCACTCGAATCATTTTTCAACATTATTCTTAATGGATATGATGAAAGTCGAATCACCCAAGCAAATGATGAATTTTGGAAATAAGGAGGAAAATTTCTACATTTTGGAGTTTGTCTTTCCAAAAGGGTATAATACAACCCCAATCTTGAAGGCCAAGAAGCTTAAAGATCGATGTCCATTTAATGGCTTTTTAAGATTATCACCGTTGCCAAATGATCCCACATGAAAGTTCGATGCAAAATTGGGCAAGTGGTTCAAGTCTTCGAAGTGGCGTGATGGAACTTTTCTTATCACACCCTCATATTTTCCCAACACACATAAATGATGTAAAGACCAAAAGATGGACCGACGATTGAAATCGTCTAAGTGGAGGGATAAAGGATGAAGTACTTTTAAGGTATCTTGATGAATTTTGAGTAGTCAAAATAACTTAGTCATGCCATGACATTAAATTAGGCACTGCTTGGAAGGTAACCCAAGGTATTTTGTTGTCTGTATCCATATTATGTGATTGACATCAGATCTTCGCACCTATAGTGCCACAGGTATGTTTCTAACTCTCTTGTCTTGGTTTGACGCATTGGGGACATTTCATGATTTTAAGTTGAGGGTGGGGCGACTTGTGGGTGAAGATGTCCTCTTGGGGTTTTTGTTATAGTTCTTCTTTTCCCCGGAGCCTTGTTCCTAGTAGAGCCAACATATTTAGCCGTATTGTGATTTGTTGTAAAATATTGTAGTTGACTAGAAGAAATACAAGTACCTTAGGCAGTTAACATGGTTTTGTTGATTTTTGAACACCTCTCCAATGGTCTATTTTATAACTGTGTGATATGCATTTATGTGTTACCACTGTGCATCTTGTTATGGCATAAGTACTAGTGACATAATAACCATTACTAAATAATTGCATGAACCGGATAGATAGTAGCTTGTAATATACCTGTGTGCCATGTGCGTATGAGATATTACTTAGTTCCCATTGTATGTTAAATTCAGAACTTGCCCGGTTAGTCTTGCCTTGGTTGTAGGATAAAAGTTAGGAAAGGATCATAGGTCATTTTGAGATTAGTCCACTTCTAGCTTAAATGACCTTCCCTGTATGCATAATATCACTTGATCCCTATTTTAAGCTTGAATAGCCTATTTCTTTTTTATGATACCTATCACCATCTCATTTATATCATAATAAACCTGTTTTGGCCATGGTCCTCCTTGGATACTGTGCACCTTGACTTAGCCAAATGGCCTAAGTTAAGGGTGGCTATCATAGGGGTGTGTGATGTAAAATGAGTATGAAGAAAGGTAGAATAAAAGAAAAGAATAAAAAAATGGGTGCGGTGGAAAAGAACAAGAAAAGAAAAGTTGTGAAAAAAAAATTATTGTAGAAAAGACCGCTTCCATCCTAAATGTGTGTGATCAAGAAAAGAGAAGAATAGAAAAAGCTAAATAAGTGAGACCCCAGAAGCTAGTGTAGTGTCAAGGAGGCTTAGTCACTTTAAATATCATCGATTATCGTACCAACCCCTAGCCTACATTACAAGCCAAAGAGAAGACCTATAGTGATCTTAGCTAACCTGTCTGAAAATCTTGGTAATGAAAATAAGGGCAAGCCTATGGTATTTTGCATACATTGATTAGAACTTCATTCTGAGAGTGAGCGTATTTTGACTGTCCCCATGGTTACATATGTGATGTTTGATAAAAGTGAAGTGGGACTACTTTGTAGTGAGGGAACACTGGTTACATTGCTAGTTGCAAACTTGTTTGGATAGTGTAATCTTGGTACATGCATGGTTGCTTTTGCTGAATTGATGCCATAGCTTGATTCCTGTGTGTCGCATTCTTGTTCTTCAATAATATACACAGTTGTTGTTTTTAAATTAATTGACCTTGGAGATGGTGAAGATGTTTTGAGATAATATGGATGGTTGACTGCCAAATGTACTATGTATCCTCTTGGTTGTCTTTTAGTAGCAATTATTTTAAGTTGAGGGTCTTGATATGTGAGCAGATGCTAACACATTTGAGGCTTTTAACTGAGAATAATTGCAAAGTCTTAAGCAAATTTTGTCTTTTTTGATTGTTTTCTATTTGATATTGCAGTAAAAGTAAAGATTCAAGAAAACCAGCAATAATAGAAGTAAAACAGTTGATTTCTGAGCAAGTAGAGAGGGAAGTATAGCTGACAACTTGTCTGATAAGTCGTCAGCCTTGTTATAAGATATCAGATTTGTCATTATCCTTAGACAGAGAATAGGCTTCAGCTGGAATTCTTGATGACATCTGTGATAGGCTGTCGGAAGTGTGATAAGCCATCAGGCTCATCGTTAGGCTTAGACAAAGAATGAACTTCAGCTGGAATTCATGACGACATCTATGATAGGCCATAAGAAGTATGATAAGCTGTCAGGATCATCGTTAGGCTTAGGCAAGGAATGGGATTTGAAGTGAAGAACCGACAACAATTCTGATAAGTCATCACATGTCTAATAAGCCGTCACGTCTCATCGTCAACCTAAGGCATAGATATTCAAAAGTGAAGAGGAGTTGACGATATTCCTAATAAGTCGTTAGACTCTTGATAATCCATCATACACATCATCGCCTGTCTGCGAAAATACTGTGATCTATGATTTTATTTCCATAATTAGGCTGAAGTATTTAAAGCATATGTTAGGGTTTTCTAATAAAAAGGGGGGGACATCTTAAACTTATTGAAAATGGGAAAAGACACATCTTTTTGGGGGCTAAAAAACTTAGAATTCAATTTTCAACTCTTTGATTTGGTTGTGGGAATTTTCTCTTGAACTTAGGAGAGAATCAACTTCAGATTTCATCTTTTGTAAGTTTAATTACTTTGAATGATGATTACAATTGTTGCTATCTCTTTCTTTCTCATGTGGAACTAAAACCCACAACTAGGGTTGTGGGATCTATGATTATTCCCCCATGGATTTAATAGTTGGTTATGGTTTGAGTGATTGTGGGAACATCTTGATAATTCCTTTGTTACGATTGTTATTTATTAGTTGCAAACAATAAATCCTGCCTTATGCTGATTTGCTCTAACTGAAAAATAAATGAAAGGTAGCGAATTATCAACAAGGATTTGGGAAGGTTACGCTCTCATCTAATGATTAATGATGTAACAAAATTGATCAACTTAAAATAAAATTAGTATGAATAGAATGATTTCCTAAGTTTGAGAGAATTAGGGAGTTCAACATCTAAGTAGGTTGAGAAACACTTAGATGGACTGTCGAACCCAATACTACATATATTATAAAATGGAGGATTAATAATCATAATGATCATAACCTTAGTTCCTCTCTATCACTGATTTGAACTATTGAAATTTTAGTTTTGAGCTCTAAAGAAAGTTAAAACTTTAATATTTGTTTTATCATCAAAAACCCCCATTTTATCTTTTCTTATCATTTGTTTGAATTCAACTTATAGCTATAGTTTTAAATTAGTTTAATCGCTACTCACATTGTTCCCCGTGGATTCAACCCCGACTCCAAAGTTGGGTAAATATATTGACAACGACTGTCTTGCACTAAATTGATGTGTAAGTTGAGTGTTATCAATGTGGTAGGCAAGGTTAGAAATCCTTGATGCTAGTTTGTCAACAAAACCTCAAGGGTTCCACTCATTGATCCTTTCAAGTACAAAACCTCAAGAGTGCTTCAACCAAAACCACCTAATAACTCAATAAGACACCTCTATTTCTAGGATGGTGTCCTAAGTATAGTAAACTTCACAATCACCATTATGTCTAAGATAGTGAAAAATATCCAACCATGCTTATCAATTATCCATTATTGCCTTGGTTCCCATATACCACTTTCAAGATGATGTGGGTTCCTAAAGATCACCTAAACCCCCTACTTCAACGATGGTTTAAGCTTTCAAGATGTTGGAATTTTCACCCACAAACCCTATTATTATAGTTGAGGATTTCACCCATAAATTCCAACTAATTTATTCAAGATATAATAAAACCAAACATCAAAAACAATTAAATGCAGAATTAAATCATATCCCACACATAATAGCACCCTAATCAAGCATAATCCCAAGAGAAAGAACTAGCTACACATAGAAATAGTAAGCAATATATACCCAATAACTTCCATTGATTAGATCTATAAAATACTAAGTAAATGATACTTAAAACTTTGAATATCCACAAATCTTCAATAGGAGTTTGTGGATCCTTCACTTGGAAGTTACTCCAATGTATTCGCCAATAAAAATTAATACAATATTTTCTTCTCCAAGTATGGAGGCTAAGAAATAGAACAATGTTCAATAATTGGGAATTGTAGAATGTATGATAGAATGATAGGGTTTGAGTCTTCTTTTGGGCAAATTTGGGAACAGTTGAGTGCATTTACATCTTTGCCCTTTGCCTGATTTTTTGCTAGGCCGCAATTGCACTAGATTTGTCGCTATTGCACCTACCGCGACTACAGGAAATACCACGCGATCACGCTATATTGACAATCTTGACTAACTGTGATCACAATAACTAAGGACATGTTCTGCTCCAGGTCTTCAGTTGTATTTCTTTGCTCCTTTTTGTTCCTATTTTATCTAAATCCACATCTTTTAATCTTATCATCTTGGTGCCTGCAAAATGTGAATATTAGCGCATTTAATCACAATTATGCCTTACTTATTCATTAAAAGTATGGTAATGTGCTCAAATGTGGAGTATAATTTAGTTGTATATTCAAAACTCATAAACAGTCAAAAGTGAGTCACTTCATGAGTATTGGTTGTTGTTACATTATCTCCCTTTAAAGTCTTTTGGAATCTTAAATATTGCTTTTTATGTTGAGGGGAGAAGTGAGAATAGATTTGCCCATATGCAAACAGCTACTTATGGTTTTGACTAAGCATAAAGTTAATGTGATATTGGTCCATATATATTAGGTATAAATATGTATTGTCTCATAGTAAGAGGTACTGTTGCTTGAGGAAAAGAAAAACATTAAGTTAGGGGTATTGATGAGTGGTGAATCTACCACTCAATTATACTTCACATTCATGCATATTACCATGCTTTGAATGAATATGTGAGACATAATTTGTGATTAAATGCACTAATATTCACATTTTGTAGGCACCAAGATAAAAAGATTAAAAGCTGTGGATTGGAGCTAAAAAGGAAACAAAAGGGATCAAACAAGTGCAGCTGAAGACCTAGAGTAGAACATGGCCTTAGTTATCGTGATCGCGGTCCTCAGACAGCGATCGCGGTCAATCAAGGTGGTCAATATACCACAATGGCTTGGCATTTATCGCAGTCACGGTAGGTGCGATCGTGGAAAAACTTATACTATTGTGGCCAAGCAAAAAGTCAGCCCAAGGGCAAAGATATAAATGCACTCAGCTATTCCCAAATATTCGAAAAAGAAGACGCAAACACTATAATTCCATCATACATTCTACAATTTCTAATTATTGAACATTGTTCTAGTTCCTAGCCTCCATCCACGGAGAATAAAATATTGTACTATTTTTGGGTGAAGAATACATTGGAGTAGCTTACAAGTGAAGGATAGGCTAACTCCCATTGAAGGTTTGTGGATATTTACAGTATGAAGTAACATTCACTTAGTCTTTTATATATTTAATCAATGGAGGTTTTTGGGCATATCTTGCTTACTATTTCTATGTGTAGCTAGTTTTTCCTCTTGGGATTATGCTAAATTAGGGTGCAATTATGTGTGGGATGTGATTTACTTGTGCATTTACTAGTT
Source organism: Capsicum baccatum var. pendulum (assembly GCA_030864225.1). NCBI lineage: Eukaryota > Viridiplantae > Streptophyta > Magnoliopsida > Solanales > Solanaceae > Capsicum > Capsicum baccatum. Next base: position 167,009,705 of record CM061557.1, on the reverse strand, counting down.
TGTGATGTTGGGTTTTATTATTACTTGGCTAATTTCATTGGGATTGGTGGGTGAAAGCCTCAAATATACAAATAGGGTTTGTGTATGTGAATCTCAAGCTCCTGACAGCTTAAACCATCCTTAAAGAAAGGGTTTAGGTGAACTTTAGTAACCCACATCATCCTTGAAAGAGGGATGTGGGAACCAAGGAAATAATAGAAAATTTTTTAGCATGGTTTACTAATTTTCACAATCTTAGACATAAAGGTTATTGTGAAGTTGACTATAGTTAGGGCACCATACTAGAAATAAGGGTGTCTAATTGAGGTATTAGGAGGTTTTGATTAAAGCACTTATTAGGTACTTGAAAGGGTCAATGAGTGAAACCCTTGATGTTTTGTTAACAAAGTAGCCTAAAGGATTTCCCACCTAGACTACCACATCACCAATATTTAGAATTCTCATCATGTAATAATATGCCCATGCATAAGTTTCCCCTAGGAAAGCATAATCCCAAGATTCGTGCCTAATTGATTATACTCTAGTTATTCGTAGCCCAGAATTAGTACTTGAAAAGTCCAAAAAGAAATATTAGTTGTGATATTTTCTAAACCCCCCCCCCCCCCACACACACACACATTTTTATATTTTTATACTTTAGGTTTGAATTTTATCTAGTACCCATTATTTTGGGCTAATTTAATAGCCACTCATGTTGTTCTACATGAATTCGACCCTGACTTAAAAGTTAGGTAAATATGTTTATGTCGACCGCCTTGTACTTAAATTGACATATAAGTGAAGCATTATCAAAGCAAGAAATTTGGAGAGAAGACGCACCTGACCAAAGCAAGAAAAGAAAGGTCGACTTGGGTATGTCGACAGTTGAGGAGCCCTAATCTTGTAGACCATCTACTGCTAGGCCCCTGGAAGACAGTGGTAGTGATATATGGGCAATCATGAAGCTAGTATCAGGTTTGCCTTAAGGTCCAGGAGAGTCATCTACCAGGCATTCCGCTCAAACTTTGGAAAATATTGTGAGGAGCAGAAGAAGCAAGAAGCTACAATTTCAAGGCTTGAGAGGGCATATTCATCACTGACAGAGTCTCGTAGGGACCTTCATACCTCTCATGAGAAGATAAATAAAAGGGATAAAAGTGAGACAACTTCTTCATCAAAATATAAAAAGAGGTCAAGGGCCTGTGGAAGGTCCTAAAACCTTGTAACAAAGCTACCTTCTCCCAGGGTTAAGAGTTATATGAGGCCTCTGCTGACTGTTCAGATACTAATGCTGGTGAAACTGATGTGGAATCTTCAGGATAGAATGATGAGTGGTGATTTTACCTCTCATTCGCACTCAACATTCATGCATATTACCCTATTTTGGATGGATAAATGAGACATAATTGTGATTGAAAGCACTAATATCCTTATTTTGTAGGTATATAGTTGATGAGATAGAAATATGTGGGTTGGAGCTATGAATGATCAAAAGAAAAAAAGAAAGTCCAACTGAAGACCTGGAGCAGATATGGCCTCAGTTACCGTAGTCTCGGTCAGTCAATAAGGTCAGCATACCGTAGTTGCGTGAGATAATCACAATCGTGGACAAGCCTATGCGATCGCGGTCTAGAAAAAAAATGGAGCCCAAGGGGAGAAATATGAATGCACATGGCTAATCCAAAATTTGACAAAAACTCGAACCCTATTATTGGATATATTTTATCTTCCTCAATTTTTAGACATTGTTCTAGGGTTATAGCCTCAATTTTGTTAGAAGAAAATATTGTATAAATTTTGGGTGAAGAATACTTTGGAGTCACTTCCAAGTGAAAAATTAGTGAACTCTCATTGAAGATTTGGTAGATCTCATAGTTTAAAGTAACATTCACTTCAGATTTTCTCAAATCAAATCAATGGAGATTTTGGGTAAAATCTTTACTTATTTATCTTATGAGTTGCTAGTTTTTCCTCTTGGAATTATTCTAGAATAGGGAGCAATTGCATGTGGTTTGTGATTTATTTTTGAATATGTTAATGTGTTGATTGATGGGCTCTATTTTTGCTTTATTAAGTTAGTTGGGATTTGTGGGTGAAAATCCCAAATACTCAAATGGGTGTATGGGTGAAAATCTAAAGCTCTTGAAAAATTAAACCATCATTCAAAGAAAGATTTGGGTGAACTTTAGGAACCCACATCATCCTTGAAAGAGGGATTTTGAGACCAAAGTAATAGTAGCTAATTATCGATCTGGTTTGCTAAATTTTCACTATCTTAGACATAAGGGTGATCGTGAGTTTGACTATATTTTAGGTATCATCCTAGAAATAGGGATGCCTAATTGAGGTAGTGTGCATCTTTAATTGACACACTCTTTAGGTACTCAAAAGTATCAGTGGGTTAAATCCTTGAGACTATGTTGACAAACTCATCACAAGGACCTTCAATCTAGCCTACCACATCATCAACAATTTAAACATGCACCGAATCATCAAGTCCTCATGCATGGAATGCCCCCAGGAAAGCATAACCCCACTACTCGTGCCTAATTTTTTTGACTAATAATTCGTAGCCTTGAATTTGTACTTGAAAAACCCAAAAGAAATGCTAGTGTTGCTATACTTCATATTCTCCTATTTTTATCTTTTTGTACTATTTGTTTGAATTTAAAAAGTACTTATTAGGTCACGATTTCTTTATTTCCACTCAAATTGTTCCTCGTGGATTCTACCCCGACTCTAAAGTTTGGTAAATATATTAACGACAATTGACCTGCACTTAAATTGACATGTAGGTTAAGCGTTATGAAAAATGGTGTCATTGTCGGGGAACAATTTGGCGTATTAAGTTAGTTTGGAATTCTAGCTTACTAGCTTAAACTCATACTTGTAAATATTTGTTTGTACTTCTCTTGTGTTTCTTGTGTTAGGTCGATTTTGTTTTTATTTTACTTTTCTTTATGGCACCTTTTGACAAAAATAATTTTATAGTTGGAAGTCCTATCTTGACGATCTATGTCTATATTATGTAGACTCTACTTTTGAAGAGATTGTAGATTTGCTCCTCGGAGAGAGATTGAATCACCATCTCATTCTTATTGGGAGTATGGTTGTTCTTTATGTAGAGGTCGAGATGGACATTGGAGTGATTGTCCAAATGCCCTCTCCACCTATTATGCTAACTGAGTTGTGAGTTTTTCTTATGAGTTTGATAGATCTTATGATGAGAAAAAGGTAGAGCAACATTGTAACACTTCCCGTCTGCACCCCGAACGTCACATGGTGCTTATGACCCCGAAGGAGCACAAGCTAACCCATAACTGGTACCTGCTGTGAGCACTGAATAATAATACTGTAATAATGAGAAACATAGGCTGAAATACCATAAGGTTCATAATCTGAAAACTGATAATAATAATAATAATAATAATATTTGACAATAATATCTGAAAACAGAATACTTTCTGAACTAATCTGGTCTGAAAAGCCTCTAACTGAAATATCTGAATGTGGAGTTGATAGGACAAGCCCTCAACTAACTCCGACTACTAAAATACTGAAGCTACTAAAGGTACTGAAATAAAGCATATCCTCGATAGATGAGGACTCACTACTGAATATATTACTCTTAATTGAATTTGTCTAAGTGCAATCGGGAACCTGAGCATCCAAACCTATGATATAAGACATCATAGCGCAAAGAGAAAGTATGCGTTAGTACATGGAATGTACTGGTATGATAGATAAGGTAAGGCTGAATGCAAGGGTTTATATACATGAATAGTAACTGACTGAATGATATGAAGTAACTAAATAAGAGAATACATGGATAACTAAGACTCCTATAAATACTGAGCATGCAATACGGTGCTATACATGTATACTGTATCTGAGCTTTTACTGAAGCTGAGAACTGATTTCTTATACTGATTAACTGATATCTGAGATTTTTGATAACTGAATACTAATGCTGAGTGACTGTGTCTAATAATCCTGATTTTGTAGAACTGAACTGAGTTCTATACTTAGACTGGAACTAAAATTATGAGAGGTAATCATCTAATCGATATGTCCCAAATAAAATAACTGGGACCCAACCTGTAACCCCAGTTGGAAGAGTGTCAATACCATGCCACGGGTAAAGACAATTTAAGAGTTACCCTCATCTGGTAGGTACATTAATGAAAATGGTGGTTCCCTCAACTGGAAGGTTAAAACACCTCATCAACCCTCAACTGGAAGATTGATGTCTCAACCTACGTTGGCTACATAGTTCTGGAATGTAAAGACTGGTTCTAAGGATCACACCCTCTACTGGCAGGTGATCCTCCATCCTTGGATTCACTTGGTGCTGAATCCTACTCTCAATTGAATTGATCGTGGACTGGTTACTAGACTGTACTGGATTTGACTAATCTGTTATTGATCATGCTGACTGACTAAACTGGACTGAGCTCACTAAATTCTATAACTAAATGAGTACTACTATTTCATGACATGACTAAGACTATTTTGTAACTACTGTAAATCTAGGTAAACAGCTAGCTTTTAGGGTATTAGATACCCCTAGGACTTGATAGCATAAAAATAACACATAACATGATCTTGAAAAGCATAACAATGTCCACTTGTTGATAATTCATTCACAGAGACATTTTATCAAACATTTGTAAGGCATGAGCTTGTACTTGAATAGGACCACATAATGACATGTCATGAGCTACACGGTGCTCATGACCCCGAGGGACCACAAACTAAACCATGACTGATATCTGTACCTATATACTGCAAATCATGATATAATAATGCGGAATACATAGAAATTTAAGGCAATAAGGTTCAACTGAATACAATCAAGTAGGTGAAAATACCCAAAACAACTCAATCTGAATGTAAATCTGAAAATAAATCTGAAAGTTTCTAAACTATCTAAATAAGGAGTTGAAGAAACATGTCTTCAACTAACTCCATAAAACTAAACTGAAGAAATAACTAAATGAATCAAATCATATTGTCCTCGAATCAATGAGGACTCACTGTGTCTCTGCGAATGGAATGCTACCGCTACTGCTGGGCTGGAGCTTGTGTATCGGAACCTATGGTGTAACATGAAAAGAAAGCACTATAGCGCAAATACATCAGTACAACTGGAGTACTGTGTATACGAGGAAGGTAGGCTGAACATAAAGGGTTTCATGTATGAACAACACTGACTGACTAATATGAACGTGGGAGTGGAAACACATATATATAGAAACTGGGACCGTGAATACGTGATAGCATGACCTGTAAGCTAATACATGGTTTACTGATAACTGTCATGACTGATACTAAAACTGATAACATGGATGACTGTATCTGACAGTCCAGACCTAAAAGTCAGGACCTATGATTGAGGCCTCACTAACTTCGAACCAAGCAATCGGAGGTCTACATCTCCTACCATAGAGAGCTTCAAATGGAGCCATCTGAATACTAGAATGATAGCTATTGTTGTACACAAACTCAATCAAAGGCAAATGGTCATCCCAACTTCCCTTGAAGTCAATTGCACACGCCCTTAGAATATCTTCAAGAGTCGGAATGGTCCTCTCTGCTTGACCATCTGTCTGAGGATGAAATGTTATGCTGAGATGGACTTGGGTACCGAGACCCTTTTGGAATGCTTTCCAAAAGTGAGAAGTGAACTAGGTAACTCTATCTAAGATAATAGATAGTGGAACACCGTGTAACCTGTCTAACTCCCTGATATAGAGTTTGGCATAATCCTCGGCGGAATAAGAAGTACGAATAGGGAGTAAATGAGCTGACTTGGTCATTCTAACTATAATGAACCAGACTGAATCATGTTGATGACGAGTTCTAGGCAAACCCATCACGAAGTCCATGTTAACTTCTTCCCACTTCCAAGTAGGAATGGTGAACTCTTGCATAGAACCACTAGGTTTCTGATGCTCTATCTTAACCTGCTGACATGTAGAGCACTTAGCCACAAACTCTGCAACATCTCTCTTCATCCCACTCCACCAATAGATCTCCCACATGTCGTGGTACATCTTAGTGGACCCTGGATGAATAGAGTATCGTGCACCATGCGCTTCTGCAAGTATTCACTGCCTCAATTCATCTACACCTGGAATACATAGACGACCCTGACAACGAAGAACACCATCTCCCCCTTGGGAGAAAATCTCAAATTTATGATTCTAAACTGACTCTTTGAGCTTGACAAAGCTAGGATTCCTATCCTGTTTCTCTTTCACCTCAAAAACTAGAGATGACTCTGAACTACTATGAACACATACACCACCCTCTGGAGAATAGACTTAGCGAACGCCTAGTCTGGCAAGCTGATGGATCTCCTGAGCTATCTTTTTCTTACTATCCTCAACATGAGAAATACTACACATGGAGAGTCGACTGAGAACGTCGGCCACAACATTGGCCTTGCCTAGATGTAAAGAACACTCATGTTGTAATCCTTCAAGAGCTCTAACTACCTTCTCTGGCAAAGATTGAGATCTTTCTGGGAAAAGACATACTGGAGGCTTTTATGGTTTGTGAAGAAAACTACATGAACTCCATAGAGATAATGCATCCAAATCTTCAAGGCAAAAACCACCGTTGCTAACTCAAGATCATAAGTAGGATAATTCTTCTCATGTGGCTTTAACTGTCTAGAGGCGTAGCTATGACCTTACCATGCTGCATGAGGACACAACCTAAACCCACTCTGGATGCATCACAATAGACTACAAAATCGTCTGAACCATCTAGAATAGCTAGAACTAGAGCTGAGGTGAGTCGAGTCTTCAACTCTTAAAAGCTCTTCTCGCCTGAATCTGACCACTGAAACTTAATCTTTTTCTGAGTCAATATGGACATGGGAGATACAATAGAAGAAAATCCCTTGGCAAACCATCTGTAATAGCCAGCCAAACCCAAGAAACTCCTAATATCTGATGGAGATACGGGTCTGGGCTAGTTTCTTACAACCTTGGTTTTCTTAGGATCTACTCTATTGCCATCACCAAAAACAATATTGCCAAGGAATGCTACTGATCTTAGCCAAAATTCACACTTGTTGTACTTAGCGAATAACTGGTGATCCCTGAGAGTCTGAAAAACAATCCTGAGATGGTCTGCATGATCATGCTCTGTGCGAGAATAAACCAGAATATCATCTATAAAGACTATGACAAATATATCCAAGTACTTCTTAAACACACGATTCATCAAATCCATAAAAGCTACAGGGGTATTGGTAAGACCAAATAACATGACTAAAAATTTGAAATGACCATACCGAGTACGGAAAGCTGTCTTCGAAATGTCACATTCTCTAACTCTAAGCTGATGATAGCCTGATCTGAGGTCTATCTTGGAGAAGTAACTGGCTTCCTAAAGTTGGTCGAATAGATCATCAATCCTGGGAAGAGGATATTTATTCTTGACCGTGACCTTGTTGAGTTGACGGTAATCAATACACATCCTGAGAGAATCGTCTTTCTTGCTCACGAATAACACTTGTGCATCCCATGGGGAATTGCTGGGTCTGATGAATCTCTTATCTAAGAGATCCTTTAACTGATCTTTCAGTTCCTTGAGTTCCTTTGGTGCCATTATATATAGCAAAATAGAAATAGGTTAAGTATCTGAAAGAAGGTCTATGCCGAAGTCTATTTCCCTATCGGGAGAAATTCCTAGAAGATCTTTGGGAAATATATTTGAGTATTCATTAACAACAGGGACTGTTTCGAGGCGGGACTAATTCCAAAATCTCCTGCTATATATGGAGTAACAAAAGACAAAGATGCACCTGGGTCTAGCAAAGCATAAATATGAACATGGAAAATCTGTAATGTACCAGTAACGACACCATTAGAATTTTCCTGATCCTGTCGGGACTGAAGAGCATAGAGTTTTTTTGGGCGTTGCCCACTGGTAGCATTGAAAATGGCACCCTGCTGATTCGAGCGACTGGACTAAGCTGTAGAATGATTTTCCTGACCCTGAAGACTTGACTGCAGACACTTCCTAATCCTGTGGCCTGGCTTGCCACAACCAAAACAGACATCACTACTGGCTCTGCAAATACCTGTGTGGTTCTTACCACAAGTCTGACAAAGGGGATTCGTTCGGGCACTGCTAACACGGCCCTGAGATTTAGAGCCTAGCGCTTTGTCTCTATTACCATCTCTAAAGTTCGGAACTAGAGTGCTGGCGGAGGAAGGAGCTGGAACGGCTGACTTAGAGCAAAACTGCGAACGGTTTCCTCCATCTGACTTGGGGTGAGAAAAGTTGAAATTACTTGACCTTGCTCTCTTGTTCTACCTCTCCCTAGTCTTAAACTTCTGCTCTTCTACTTTCTGGGCATGGGTCATGAGTCTGGCTAAGGTCATATCACCGATCAGCATCGCACACCTACACTCATTTACCACGCTATCGTTGACCCCAGACACGAACTTGCTCATCTTAGTTCTATTGTCTGCAACCACATGAGGAGCATACCTGGCTAGCTTAGTAAATCTAAGAGAATACTCCCTAACCATCATATTCCCCTGCTTGAGGTTGATGAACTCAAGAACTTTGGCTTTCCTCAGCTCTTGGGGAAAGAATCTATCTAAGAAGGCTGTGACAAATTCCTCCTGCTCGATAGGGCCTGTATCATCTAACCTTTCAGACTTCCACTATTTGTACCAATCATGAGCAACATCCTGTAACTGGTAGGCGTCTAACTCAGAACTCTCAATAGAAGTAACACCTATGATGTCAATGACCTTCTGGACTTGGTCAATGAACTCCTGAGGGTCCTTATCAGACTTAGACCCATGGAAAGATGGAGAGTTCATCCGGGTAAAGTCCCGAACCCTAGATGCTTTGGTATTGGCCAATGGATTGGCTGAAATGACTGGTGGTCGTTCAGTCTGTACAGTCATGGACTGAGCAAGTATGGTAAATCCGTCTCTAAACTCCGCATGGGAAAGATATTCACCCAAAGGATCTTCGAGCCGAGGAGCTGGCTGGTTTCTTCTCTTTAGGGCCATGGTCTGGAATAAGAGAAGAATGGATTAGACTGAGAGTTTAACTTGTGATTATGCTCACTAGCATGACATGAATAATGAAGAAAGGGGACTGTTCCTAAAATATCTTATAGCCTCCCGCACATAAATGTGGCATGCAATATACCCATGTACAAGACTCTACTAGATGGGGATTTCAGACTTCCTAGGACTCTATTGAACCTTAGGCTCTGATACAAAGTTTGTAATACCCCGATTCGCTGAACCGGAATGCTACACAGTGCTCATGACCCCGAGGGACCACAAGCTAACCCATGACTGATATTTGTACCAGTATACTGCAAATCATGATATAATAATGCGAAATATATAGAACTGTAAGGTCATAAGGTTCAACTGAATACAATTATATGGGTGAAAATACCCAAAACAACTCAATCTGAACGTAAATCTAAACATAAATCTGAAAGCCTCTAAACTATCTGAATAAGGAGTTGAAGGAACATGTCTCTAACTAACTCCATAAAACTAAACTAAAAAAATAACTAATAAAATCAAATCATATTGTCCTCGAATCAATGAGGACTCACTATATCTCTGCGATTGGAATGCTATCGCTACTGCTGGGCTGGAGCTCATGTCTCAGAACTTATGGTGTAATATGAAAAGAAAGCACTATAGCGCAAATGCGTCAGTACAACTAGAGTACTGAGTATACGAGGAAGGTAGGCTGAACATAAAGGGTTTCATGCATGAACAACACTGACTGACCAATATGAACGTGGGAGTGCAAATACACATATATAGAAACTGGGATTGTGAATACGTGATAGCATGACCTGTAAGATAATACATGGTTTACTGATAACTGTCATGACTGATACTGAAACTGATAACATGGACGACTGTATCTGACAGTCCTGTATATACTGAAATCTGAAGAACGCCCTAAGTTCTTTTACTGAGACTGATACTGAAACTGTGGAAAGTAGTGTTTAACTGACATACCCCATGTATGCTGTTATGGCTAAGCTGCAGTCCAATTTCTACCCCGACTGGATTGGTGTCAATACCGTGCCACGGGTAAGGACAGCCTGTGAGTGACCCTTATCTGGAGGGTACTCAATGAGAATAGTGGGAACCCTAAACTGACGGGTTAAGCCACCTCATCAACCCTAATCTGATGGGTTAAGATGTCTCAACCTACACTAGCTACGTAGTTCTGGAACACATGGATGACTACTAAGAATCACACCCTGAACTGGTAAGTGAGTTCCCATCCTTGGGTTCACTCGGTGCTAACCTCTACTCCTATCTAGAGGGACTGGACATGAATAACTGACTGTGCATGACTTAATCTTACTGAATTCCATTGATTGGCGGAATCTTACTGATATCTGACAACTGACTAAGATCATAAGGTTTTCCTGAGTCACATGGCTGACTGAAGTCTATGGAATCATAGCTTGAGTTTGGATATCATGAAACATGACATGGCTCTAGGCACACAGCTATAGTTTTCGGGTACATGTACCCCCAGGACTTGATGGAAGGAAACTGACACACATGACTGACTTGATCATAAGAGTAGAGTCCACAATTTATACTATCATAAGTGGGGATCTCATACTAAGCATGGTTATCAACAATGTATTGCATAGAAAGGATTTCATATCACATGGAAGTACTTGCACAATCTTAATATCATGTTCATTGCATAATCATATTGGCAACACATACCAATAGCATGGAAGTTCATGTGGATTGCATTGTTATCATACATCTTTTTCATAAGTAGGATTTGCAAGTAAACATAGCATAATCTCATAAGAATGGTTCATGAGTATTCCAACCACATTTACAAGGCACATTATCAACATAGAAGTCATTGGAACGTAAGGGCATATCATGAATCCTTTACTTAGTCACAATTTAGCTATATTGCATGATTTCTAGTTTCTTAGGCATTTTATCAAACACCTTACATGCACATCTTAAGCATAGGTGAAATCATCAAATTATACATCATGAACAACCCAATTTATATGTTTCCAACTCATATGATATCATGAAATTCAAAAAAATATATAAAGATTCCATCTTGGGAATCACCCAATATCAAAAACATGATCATCAACAGCCAACAATATAGAAATCATACTTTATAATGAAAAAGAGGGTTTTTTGAACTTTATGGATGAAAGGGATTCCATAAATCAACTCACGCATACCTTAGAAGGAAGACTCTTGATGATTGACGGAGGAATTTCCTTGAAATCAAATCTTCAAGCTTAGTTACGCAACCCTAGTTGTTTTTCTCTTTTAGTTCTCTTGGATGATGAGCTTTGAGATGATAATAGGGTTGTAATATGTTTAGAAGCTATATATTTCATAGGGTTAAGTTTAGGGACGTGTAAGGAGTGTTAAAAGACTTAATTACCCTTAAAATAACTCAAAACAGAGTGTTTTTGGCACCTGGAACTTAGGCGATGCCCAAGTGATTTCCTAAGCTAGTTTGGGTGGTGCCTAACCAATCGCCTATGCTTGGGTTGGGCAGCGCCTAACCAATCGCCTATCCTTACTGTCTCTCACGAAAATGGGCATAACCTTTCGTTCGGATATTGGATTAAGACAAAATTGGTATCGTTGGAATGCTAATTCGATTATAAACAATTTGGTGGGTCTAAATCAGCCAAAATACCAAATTAAAATCAATTTATACTCATTCAAAGATGACCCTTGAAAAATTGAACATTAAAACTTGATGGATTCAAAAACTCTTAGCTTGTATTACCTTAAGTGACCCATATGAACATGCTTAATGCATCATAAGCTATCCTATCACTAGTATATTCATTGTAAGTCATGTAATCAATTATGAAGCATAGGATAGGAGATTTCATACGTAGGAATACTTATTCACTTCCTAGCTTAGAAACATGCGGGGTATTACATAACCTCTTTAGGCCCCACGAATTATATTACACTTGGGAGGTTATTTACCCTATTATTCTAATCTTAAACACTTAGAGATTCTCTTTAATTCTCTCTAAGGCTCTTATGCTAAGGAAGGATTGGGTTTTACCTAGATGAGCAATTTGGGGATTGTTTGGGTAATTTTTCTCCATCATATTCATAATCTAAGGCATGTACTCCTCCCTCATTATTAGTTCCAACTAAAAACATGTTTTACATATTGTTTTTCAAGGAATGGTTATTGTGTCGTTTTTGGGGTTTTCTAATATATGTTGGGGTTTTTGTATTAAATGCTTGGTTATGGTTTTCCCATTTTTAATTATGTTTTTACATGCTTTAATAGTATTTTAGACAATTGGTTGAATAGGAATGGGTAATTGGTAATTGGAAATAGTTTTGGAAATACAATGCCACCAACATGTTTAATAAAATAATTATGATAATGCTTTACTATATTATGGGACTTTAATGGAACTATTGCATTGTATGGTTTGATGATGGAACAGTAAATGGTTTAAATGGTTTGGAATGGTTAAATTGTATGGTAATTAGGTCATGGTTATAGTTAATTAAACATTCTTGTGGGGTACAAGGGAATCCCCAAAATATACATGTTAAAGAACAACTTGTGGGGTACATGGAATTCCCCCAAGCAAAGTTAATAATGGAACACTTGTGGGGTATACGAGATTCCCCTAAGTTAACTTGATAATGTAATCTATTTGTACATGGTAATCCCTTTTTACATAAAAAGGTTGGCTATGGATATTGCTTGCAAGCTATAGTCGGTATGACGATACCACTACTCATAGCCTTGGTTAATAAAAATGTAATAATGATTTGGTTCTACGTTAATGGTTTTAATAGGGCAATAATGGTGGGGTGTGATAGCTAACCGTGAAGGTGTGAGTCCAGTGAACGGACACTGGAAACTCATGTTTACTGATATGAGGGTTGGTCATATCGACCATATATGATACTAGAAGGTACATGGGAATCTGTATCATGGAGAGCAAAGGGTACTTGGGAATCTCCTACTCTTATGGTATCTCTAGGTTATGCATTTACATACATTAGGGCCCGTTTAGGAGGTTACACTAAACCCATATAGCTCATGGGTGGTTCTACGATGGTTAAGCTACACAAACCCAAGTTGATGGTTTAAAGGCATGCTAAACCCGTCTCCCTTTCTAGCCATGGTTTTATATATGTATGTATGGTTTGGATGCATATGGTTGGTTACTTGGTTTTACTAGATGGCATTGTTTTATACTTTGAGTTCATGCTAGCATTCACCTTCTAACTTATCTTCAGGCAGCTATATTCCCAAGTGATGTCGGAGCAGACCATTCTGCTCCTACTTAGTGATCGAATTCAGGATCAATTATTAGATTAAAGTGGTGATCTTCCATATTCTTGAAGTCTCTATCTCATATCATTGATAAATTTACATACTTTGGTTTATTTATGGATAATGGTTTTGACTATGGTTGGGGCAGTCCCAACCGAATATTGTTTTTCTTTTAGTTAGAAGCTTTTTATAACTACTATGGATTGGAATGGGCGAGATCGGTATTGGCATCAGCCTTAGTATTGGCATTGGTATTGGTTCTGATATATTTGGAATAAATTTATGATTATTCCATCCTCTTTTATTTTAGATTATATAATTGCATCAGAACTCATATGGTTATGGTTTAGTTTGGTATCTGTTAGAGGTTGGGTAGCGGCTAGTTGGGATCATTTGGGTTGTCGCGGTCTTAGACTTATCCCCAGTCCTGGATGGACTTAGGATGCCCATTACGAAAAGCCCCAAGATGGGTCGTATCAAGTTGGTATCAGATCCTTAGGTTCAAGGTCAATTAGGATTCATAAAAGTCGTGTCGAGTAGAGTCTCTTTTAAGGGTGTGTAGAGTGCCACACTCATAAGAGAGAGGCAACAAGGCATTTATGAATTTTTTACTTTTCTTTGTATTCTATTTTCAAGCTTACAGTCTAAGTCCTGGAATCCATAATTGGTCTAGGGTTCCAGTCCCTGATATTTTTGGAGTTCCACTGGTTCCTACTAGTCCTTCTCAGGGTGAGGTTATGAATGTGGAATTTTGTCAATCGATTCATGTTATTACTCAGTTGATTGTTGCTCAGGCTGAGTGGGATGCATCTGATATTTTATCTTTTGAGGCCACAAGGGTTGGCCAATTTATTTAAATGAATTCTCTTTACCCAAAGAAGTCCGGTGATAGGCGACAATAGGTTGGCAATAATTTCTGAGAACAGGGTGCTCAATATCAGGAGAGTGTGGCACAATCGGCTTTATTATGTCCTTATTTTCGATTTTGTGGTAGGTTGCACGGGGGCTTCTGTGATGAAGTAACAGATAAGTGTTTCAAATATGGTCACCAAGCCATATGCTTAGAAATTATCTGGTTGGTAATGGTGCTTTAGGAGAGAGTATCACTAAACTATACTATTTTTTCCTTATTTCTTTGAAGATGACAAAATAACCCACCTCAACTTGTTCACATGACTCCTCACAAGAAGGAAAATTTCACACACCAAGCTACCAAGTATGCAACAAGGAATTGAAATACAAAACTCTCTCCCTTATAAGAACTCTCTATGCTAACAAGTGTTATACCAAAGGCTTGCCCCTATTTTTAATTGCTACTATAATGAAAGAAAATGGTAGGATATCATGAAGATCTTATTGAGCTTCTAATGTAGGTTCAGATTAGGGTAGGATATCATTTTAGGAACAACATAGTTATACCCTTCTTGAATTTCTACATCACACTATTTGATCAATCCTTTGACTATGGATCACTTCCCTTTGTTTTCAATCTTTTGATTACACAAGTTCCTACAATTGATTCCTTGTTTCACCCATTTTCTTTCATTTATTTTTCTTAAAAATTTCATGCAATTACTTCCTTTGTTGTGTTCTTTCTTTTTCTTATTCATTTGTTTCAATGCTTAATCATGTAGGAATTCACTAACACTTCATGGCCCAAAGTGTCTTCCTTCAATCTTCACCACCCCCAACTTAGGCTTTTAGACTCAAGTCACAAAAAGAGAAAGTTTTGTTACAGGTTGCTCACATCCATGCCCTTGACTTTTTTTTTGAAAACTTTTTGGGCGGAGGTGGGTTGTTTGTTTTGCATTTTCACAACACACAATTTGCTACTATTGGAAAAAACTGAAACCTTAGTCTCATATTTTGGCTTACTATGGGCAAACTAACCATATGGCTACTCAGACTTCTCTAATGGCATGTGTACAATCAAAAATTCACAATGCCACAGGTACTCAGACTTTCCTTGCATTTGTGATCTTGATGGCACGGGTACTCAGAATTCTCTGCATCTATGTATCAAAACCTAAATCCCAATGTTTTTCCCTTAAAAGTGTTGTCACTCAATCAATCATAGAAAAAAGATCATCAAGCATCACCATAATCAAAATAAAATAAAATAGAGAATCTAAAAATAAAAACAAAATGACTAATCCATGAAATGTGGGCAACACCAGAGTGCCCAAATGTATCAATCCAAAAAAAATAAAAATCATCCAGAATGTCATTAAACCAATACCAGAAATATCAAAAACTATATCAAAACAGTACAAATCCCGAAATAAGCACCCGAACTGAAGAGATAGTAGTGTCCTCACTGCATAAGCAATAAAGCAAGAGAAAAAGGATGCTCCCCGAATTTGTCTCAAGAGTTGCTCTCTCCTAAAGATTCTGCATCAGCTCCACTAGCATCAGTATCTAACCAATTAATAGGGCCCTCATCATTACTCTTGACCCAGGGAGAAGGTACAAATCCCAATTGGGGTGTACACTAACTACAATATATAACTACCTAATAATCACATACAAAAATGGATTTAGCACTAAAAACACTATTGTAGTTCCTAAACTACAAGTTCCAAGCCCAAATCAACATCAAAGTGAGGGAATTCGGATCACTTACCGAGTTATAGATGAAAATGGACTGAAATTCACTCTAGTACTCTTAATAAATGCTTAAACCTTAGAGAATTTTTAGAAAATTATAAAAAAGGCATGAGGGATGAGAGAAAGTCTGATGGTCTTTTTAAACTGATTCGACCGCAATTGTGGTCCTAGTTCTGTGATCGCAGACACTCAAATATCGCAATTGTGGTGACACGAGCTGCAATTATGGTAATTGTGACCAATTTTAGGTTCCCTGCACTCCCCTATTTAGTTCAAAACATAATAATTTCATACTTTCCCTTTTTCTATTTTAATCAACACTCCACATAGTACCATAATTTCATGGATTATGCAAAACCAAAATGAAAAATAAAATCTACTCTATCATGCATATTTTCTTACCATATTTTGTGGTAAACTACCCCTCCAACCATTATTTGTGTTTTCACATAGAAGATTTGAATCTCCGTCCCATCATTTGCTCACTATGAGTTGAGCGACAGAGGAATAAAAGATTCAAATCTTCCAAGGTGAAGTTAGATAGAGGTGAGGACATGTCGATGAAGCTTATATCTCGCCAATTTGATGACTTGAACCTTTTACCCAATTTCATATTAAATTTCTGGTCTATATCTTTGGGTAAAGGTGGGAACATCAATAGGCCACTAGTAGTACATTAGAAATTGAGTTCCTTGGCCTATGATGGTATGGTTTCCATGTGCTATTTTGGAATGTCAAAGTCCAAAATGTTGTGATAGTAAACCTTTTCCCCATAATCTATCATTTTCCCAGGTAGATGAATTCTTATCACATGCTCTAAGCACAATGTTGAGAAGTGATTTGAATGAGTTTTATCCATTAATTCCAATATTGCATCCTTATTAGCATCTTTACCCCGAAATGACCTAGAGTTATCATAAGAGATTTGCTTGGTATATTCTTTTGTCTCTAGGATCATTTCCTTGATTTTGGCATCTTCAACAATACTTGGTTTGGTTAGTTGGAAAATCATAGAGGACTCTTTACTACCAACTGCATTATTGACCACATGTCTTGGTTTCTCTTCTTGATTCTACTCCTCTTGGGAAGTAGTCAAGGTGAAGGTATTTACAATATTTGTTTCCTTTCCATTTCCTCTATCTTGGCGATCTCATCTTTATATGTCCCCATGGATTGATGTATTTCTTGTACATTCACCACCATTGTAGTTACCTAATCCAAAATAGTTTGAATCATTGCTTCAAAACTATTGGACTTGGCTTATTGTTCTTCCCTTATTGGATCATGATAGATATAAAACTTATATGAAGAGCTAGCAATTGGGTTAGCATAACGGGACGAGGGGCATTTGTATAATCACTCTAATGTCCATCTCGACCACCACATAAAGAACAACCATACTCCCAATAGGATCGAGATGGTGACTCCATCTCTCTCTGGGGAGCATTTCTACAATCTCTCAGAAAGTGGGGTCCATCACACTATGGAAATGGATCATCAAGATAGGACTTCCAACTACCAAAATCATAGTAGTCTCAAGATGCCATAGACAAAATTAAATAAAAACAATAATCTACCTAACACAAGAAACAAAAGAAAATCAAAAACACGAATTTACAAGACTGAAGGTAAGCAAGTAGGCTAAAATTCCAAACTAACTCAATACACCAAATCGTTCCCAGGAAACAGCGTCATTTTTGGATAATGCTTAAGTTAGATGAAAATTTAAGTGCAAGGTAGTTGTCATTAATATATTTACCTAACTTTTGAGTTGGGGTCGAACTCACGAGGAATAATATGAGAGGCTATCATACAAGCCCGGAACAATGGATACTTGCAAAATTCAAACCTAGAGTACAAGAAGATAAAAATGGGGGGTTTGGAAAATATCACTACTATTATTTTATTTTATGGTTTTCAATTATTAATTTGGGGCCACGAATAATTAATGTTTAACAAATTAGGCACAGGTCTTGGGATTATGCTATCATAGGGGCAACTTATGCATAGGTGTGCGATGACTTGATGCAAATTATAAATATTGGTTATGTGGCAGGCAAGGATAGAAATCCTAAATTCTAGTTTGTCAAAAAAACCTCTAGGGTGTCACTCATTGATCCTTTCGAGTACCTAAAGAGTGCTTCAACCAAACCACCTAATAAATCAATTAGACACTTCTATTTATAGGATGGTGCCCTAAGTATAGTAAACTTCACAATCACCATTATGTCTAAGATAGTGAAAATTAGCCAACCATGCTCATAAATTGTCCACTATTGCCTTGGTTCCCACATCCATCCTTCAAGATGATGTGGGTCCCTAAAGCTCACTAAAACCCCTTCTTCAAGGATGGTTTAATGTTTCAAGAGCTTGGGATTTTCACCCACAAACCCTATTTTTATAGTTGAGGATTTCACCCATAAATCCCAACCAATTTAGTTGAGCAATAATAAAACCAAACATCACATACAATTAAATGCACAAGTAAATCATATCCCACACATAATTGCACCCTAATCTAGCATAATCCCAAAAGGAAGAACTAGCTACACATAGAAATAGTAAGCAAGATATACCTAATAACTTCCATTGATTAGACCATACTAAGTGAATGCTACTTAAAACTTTGAATACCCATAAATCTTCAATGGGAGTTAGCGGATACTTCACTTGGAAGTTACTCTAATGTATTCATCAACAAAAATTATTACAATATTTTCTTCTCCAAGTATGGAGGCTGAAAAATAGAACAATGTTCAATAATTGGGAATTATAGAATGTATGATGGAATGATAGGATTTGAGTCTTTTTTAGGGAAAATTTGGGAACAGTTGTGCTCATGTACATCTTTGCCCTTTGGCTAATTTTTTGCTAGGCCGCAATCGCACCAGTTTTGCTGCGATTGCACCTACCGCGACCGCGGGAAATACCACGTGACCGTATTGTATTTACCATTTTGACTGACTGTGATCTCAATAACTAAGGCCATGCTCTGCTCCAGGTCTTTTTTTGTACTTCTTTTCTCCCTTTTGTTCCTTTTTTAGCTAAATCCACATCTTTTAATCTTATCATCTTGGTTTCTACAAAATGTGAATATCAGTGCATTTAATCACAATTATGTCTCACTTATTCGTTAAAAGTATGGTAATGTGAACAAATATGGAGTATAATTTAGTCTTAGATTCACCACTTATCAATGGTCAAAAGTGAGTCACTTCTCGAGTATTAGTTGTTTTTACATTATTTCCCTTTAAAGTCTTTTGTATTCTTAAATATAACTTTTTATGTGGAGGGGAAAAGTAAGAAAAGCTTGGCCCATGTGCAAAACGCTACTTGTGGTAGTGACTAAGCTTAAAGTCAATGTGATCATTGGTTCATCTATGTTGGGCATAAATGTGTATTGTCTCATAATAAGAAGTAGTGTTGCTTAATAAAAAGCAAAACATTAAGTTGGGGTATTGATGAGTAGTGAATCTACCACTCAATTATACTTCGCATTCGTGCACATTACCATGCTTTGAATGAATAGGTGATTCATAATTTGTAATTAAATGCACTAATATTCACATTTTGTGGTACCAAGATGAAAAGATTAAAAGATATGGATTGGAGCTAAATAGGGAACAAAACGGATCAAAGAAGTGCAGCTGAAGACCTAGATCAGAACATGGCCTCTGTTATCGCGGTCCTCAGACCGCGATCATGGTCAGTCAAGATTATCAATCTGCCATAATTTCTTGGCATTTCCCATGGTCACGGTAGGTGCAATCGAGGCAAAACTTATGCTATTGCGGCCTAGCTAAAAATCAGCCCAAGGGCAAAGATGTAAATGCATTCAGCTATTCCCAAATTTTCCTTAAAGAAGGCTCAAACACTATAATTCCATTTTACATTCTACAATTCCTAATTATTGAACATTGTTCTGGTTCCTATCCTCCATACATGGAGAAGAAAATATTGTATTAATTTTGGATGAAGAATACATTGGAGTAGCTTCCAAGTGAAGGATCAACTAACTCCTATTGAAGGTTTGTGGATATTCAAAGTATGAAGTAACATTCTCTTAGTCTTTTATAAATCTAATCAATAGAGGTTATTGGGTATATCTTGCTTACTATTTCTATGTGTATCTAGATCTTCCTCTTAAGATTATGCTAAATTAGGGTGCAATTATGTATGGGATGTGATTTACTTGTGCATTTACTAGTTTGTAATGTTGGATTTTATTATTTCTTGGATAATTTTGTTGGGATTTATGGGTGAAAGCCTCAAATACAAAAATAGGGTTTGTGGGTGAGAATCTCAAGCTCTTGACAGCTTAAACCATCCTTGAAGAAAGGGTTTAGGTAAACTCTAGGAACCCACATCATCCTCTAAAGAGGGATGTGGGAATCATGGCAATAATTGAAAATTTATGAGCATGGTTTACTAATTTTCACAGTCTTTGACATAAAGGTGATTGTGAAGTTGACTATACTTAGGGAACCATACTAGAAATAAGGATGTGTAATTGAGATATTAGGAGGTTTTGATTGAAGCACTTATTAGGTACTTGAAAGGGTCAATAAGTGACACTCTTGAGGTTTTGTTAACGAACTAGCCTAAAGGATTCCCCACCTAGCTTACCACATCACCAACATTTTGAATTTGTATTATGTAATAACATGCTCATGCATAAGTTTCCCCTAGGAAAGAATAATCACAAGATTCGTGCCTAATTGATTATACTCTAGTTATTCGTAGCCCAGAATTAGTACTTAAAAACTCCAAAAAGAAATATTAGTTGTGATATTTTCCGAACCACTCCCCTATATTTTTATCTTTTTATACTCTAGGTTTTAATTTTAGCTAATATCCATTGTTTCGGGATAATTTAATAGCCACTCATATTGTTCCTCGTGGATTCGACCCTGACTCAAAAGTTGGGTAAATATATCAATGTCAACTGCCTTACACTTAAATTGACATGTAAGTTAAGTGTTATGAAAGCACAAAATTAGGGGAGAAGACCTACCTAGCAAAAGCAAGAAGAAAAAGGTCGACTTGGGTATTTCGATAGCTAAGGATCCCTAATCTTGTAGAACATCTATTGTTGGGCCCCTAGAAGACACTGGTATTAATATGTGGACAATCAAGGAGCTAGTATTATTTTTGACTCAAGGGCCAGGAGATTCATCCACCAGGTGTTCCTCTTAAACTATGAAAAATATCAAGAGGATCAGAAGAAGCAAGAAGCTACAGTTGCTAGGATTTAGAGGGCATATTCAGTACTGGCAGAGTCTCACAAGGAGCTTCACACCTTCCATGAGAATATAAATAAAATGGATAAGAAGTGAGAAAAGTTTTTCATCAAAATATGGAAAGGGGTAAACGGCCCGTGGAAAGTCTTGAAACTTCATGACAAGCTACCTTCTCCCAGGGTTAAGAGTGATAATAAGGCCCCTGCTGACAGGTCAGATGTTGATACTGGTGGAGCTAATGTGTAATCTTAAGGAGAGAGTGGTGAGTGGTGATTTACCTCTTATTTGCACTCAACATTCATGCATATTACCCTATTTTTAATGAATAAATAAGACATAATTGTGATTGAATGCAGTAATATCCATATTTTATAGGCATATAGCTAATGAGATAGAAATACATGGGTTGGAGCTATAAATGATCAAAAGGAAGCAAGAAAGTACAACGGAAGACCTAGAGCAGACATAGTCTCGTTACCATAGTCTCGCTCAGTTAATAAGGCCAACCTACCACGGTCGCGTGAGATAATCACAGTTGCAGCCAAGCCTATACGATCGCGGTCTAGCAATAAAATGCAACCCAAGGGGAAAATTATGAATGCACATGGCTGATCCAAAATTTGACAAAAACTCAAACTTATTATTAGATATATTCCATCTTCCCTAATTTTTAGACATTGTTCTAGGGTTATAGCATTTGTTTTTGGAGAAGAAATATTGTATAAATTTTGCGTGAAGAATACTTTGGATCACTTCCAAGTAAAGAATTAGTGAATTCCCATTGAAAATTTGTTGGATCTCATAGTTTGAAGTAACATTCACTTAAGATTTTTTCAAATCAAATCAATAGATATTTTGGGTAAAATCTTTATTTACTTATCTTATGAGTTGCTTCTTTTTCCTTTTGGGATTATACTAGAATAGGGTGCAATTGCATATGGGTTGTGATTTATTTATGAATATGTCAATGTGTTGATTGATGGGTTCTATTTTTGGTTGGGATTTATGGGTGAAAATCCCAAATACTCAAATGGGGTTGTGGGTGAAAATCCCAAGAACTTGAAGATTATACAATCCTTCAAATAAAGAGTTGGGTGAACTTTAGGAACCCACATCATCCTTGAAAGAGGGATTTGGAGACCAAAGCAATAGTAGCTAATTATTGGTATGGTTTGCTAAATTTTCACTATCTTAGACATAAGGATGATCGTGAGTTTGACTATATTTTGGGTATCATCCTAGAAATAGGGATGCCTAATTAAAGTAATGGGTAGCTTTAATTGACACACTCGTTAGGTACTCAAAAGGGTCAATGAGTGAAATCCTTGAGACTATGTTAATAAACTCGTCTCAAGGACCTTCAATATAGCCTACCAAATCATCAACAATTAAAACATGCACTGAATCATTGAGTCCCCATACATGGCATACTCCTAGGAAAGCATAATCTCAATACCCGTGCCTAATTATTTAGACTAATAATTTGTAGCCTTGAATTTGTACTCGAAAAACCCAAAAAGAAATGCTAGTGTTGCTATACTTCACATTCCCCCATTTTTATCTTTTTGTACTATTTGTTTGAATTTAACAAGTAATTATTTTAAATTAAATTGATTGTCACTCACATTGTTCCTCGTGAAATTGACCCCGACTCTAAAGTTGGATAAATATATTGACGACGACCACCTTACACTTAAATTGACATGTAAGTTGAGCGTTATGAAAAATAGAGTCATTGTCGGGGGATAATTTGGCTTATTAAGTTAGTTTTGAATTCTAGCTTACTTGCTTAAACTCATACTTGTAAATATTTGTTTGTACTTATCTTTTGTTTCTTATGTTAGGTAGATTTTGTTTTTATTTTACTTTTATTTATAGCTCCTTTTGATAAATATGATTTTGGTAGGTTGAAGTCCTATCTTGACGATCCATGTCCATATTGTGATGGACTCCACTTTTAAAGAGATTGTAGATTTGCTCCTCGGAGAGACATGGAATCACTATCAAATTCTTACTAGGAGTATGGTTGTTCTTTATGTAGAGGACGAGATGGACATTAGAGTGATTGTCCAAATGCCCTCTCCCCCTATTATGCTAACTGAGTTGCTAGTTTCTCTTATTTGTTTTAGAGGTCTTATGATGAGAAGAAGGTAGAGGAATATATCGGGTCTAATAGTTTTGAAGAAATGCTTCAAACTATTTTGGATCGGGTAAATATAATAGGAAAGAATGTGCAAGACATACACCAATCCAATGAAGCATTCAAAAGGGAGATTGTCAAGATGAAGGAAGTGGACAAGGAGATAAACCTTGCAAATACAAATACCTTTCCCATTTCCCAAGAGGAGGTCTCCCAAGAATAGAAACCAATCTATGACGATGAGCTTGGTAGCGAAGAATCCTCGATGATTTCCCAGTCAACCAAACAACATATTATTGAACATGCCAAAATAAAAGAAATGGTACTAGAGTTAAAATAAAAAGCCAAGCAAACCACTTATATAACTCCAGCCCATTTCAGGGTAAAAGTGTTAATGAGGAAACGATTCAAAATTTTGGCGATAGACTTTATTCTAACCACTTTTCAACATTGTGCCTAGATGATGTGTTGAGAATCCATCCACCTAGTGGAATGATGAATTATGGGGAGAAGGAGTACGAATCCTATATTTTGGGATTTGACATTCCAAAAGAGCACATGGAACCCCCTCCATCAAAGGCCAAGAATTAAACTTTCAATGTACAAATAGTGTCCTATTGATGTGCTCACCTTTACTAAAAGAGCCAAACTGCTAATTCAATCTGAAATTGGGTAAAAGGTTCAAGTCTTCAAAGTGGTGAGATAAAAGCATTATTGTCATGCCTTTTTCTCTATCTTTTCTCACCTTCAAAGATTTAAATCTTTTGTCCATCTGCAGCACAACTCATAGAGCAAAAGCTGGGACAGAGATTCAAATCTTCTAAGTGAAAACAAAAATGATAGTTGGAAGGGTAGTTCGCCACAAAAGAAGGGAGGAAACCCATCACGCTATGAAAAGTGGCCTATTTCCTTTTATTCTATGCATGTTAGAGTAAATTTTATTTTTGTATTTTTTCATGCATAATCCATGAAATGGTAGTGCTATGTGGAATTTTGATTGAAATTTGCAAAAGGAAACTGTGAAATTGGCATCTGTGGAATTAATAGAGGAGTGTATGAGACCAAATTTTTGGTCTTGATTACCGCGACCACGGCCTATGCTTCCACAAATGTAGAGGCCATATGCCCACAATCATGGAACTAGGACTGCAATTGTGGTTGAGTATTTAAATAACTATCCGACTATAATTTTTCCACACGCATCTATCTCAAATTCTCTCAAAATTTAGGCATTGTGTAGACTACCCAAGTGTTTATTTTAGTGTAATTGCATCCTCTAACTTGGTATGTTATCTCTACTCTCTTGTTTTTAATGTAATTGTTTGCTTAGAACTTATAGTTTATGGAAAGGTCTGAAATAGTGTTTTTAACACAAAGTATATGCTTATTTTGAAGTATTGTGGCTATTAGCTATTCTAGATGGTGTACACACCAATGGGGAAGTCTTGAGTACCCTGATTTAGGCCTAAAATTATTGAAATTAATGTGCACTCCATATGTTCAATTAGATGCCCCAATGAGCAATGATAATTCCTTCAAGTTTGGGGTTTCGTTCTAGGCTTAAGTTCATTGATCACGATTTTTATGTGCCTAGTTAGAACAAAAATTTAGGGTTAAAATCATGTGTTTTGAGTGATGTGCAGAATTGTCGACCATAGTCTTAGGTACAGCAATCGCGATCCCGATGACCGCAATCATGGAACCCAGATTGTAGTCATTACTCCGCGATTGCCATACCTGAGGGCATTTATCTGTATTAGCCAAATTAATCTACCATGATTTTTGTGTTCTAATGCTAATGATGGTCTGAGTTATATTTCTTATTGGTACTAAGCTACAAAACAAGAGACTTTGACAAAACCAGGTTCATAGCCACTAAATGCCAAAACCTCTATTATGGTAATCTGCCAAGGACAAAATTTGTCTCGAAAATGGGTATTTGCATTGATAAAGTGGAGGTTAAGCTCCCAGTATTCCATGCTAGACTCACTGCTACCGGGTGGTTGTGTTTGTCCCAAACCTCTACTTTGCTATTGAGCATCGGATACTTAAGTATTATGCCAAGCTTAGCATAGTTTCTCTCATAAATCCAGTGATGAAAATTTGGGGTAAGCAAGTGAACTTCAGAGCAGAGTAGATTAATGAAGTATATGGGTTTCTGGATGCTCATATGGGGCAGTTCCAAGCAAAAAGATGTGAGGCAGGAACCAGGATGGTAAACATATTATGTCTGGGTAAAGAAGCAATCTGGGCCACCACCAAGAGAGAAAATTTTGATGAATGACTTCACAAATGAGGCCTGGGTATGGCTGAATATCATCTACAGCAGAGTATCGTCGTGCACTCACATAACTAATGTCACAAACATATGAGCTCGGGTGGTGGATCATATCCTATTTGGCATTTCTTTTATAATTGGGCGAGATTATAATCTTGGAGTGGAGTTATTTCAAGAACCATGGAGGTATACTTCTTCTTTTTCCTTCCCTTATTGCTTAACTATGCAGAAGAGCAAAGATGGAGAAATATATAGCAGATACTTGGGTGCACGCAAAACCCTTCTTTTTTTTCACTCAAATTATATGGTGAGGGTTCTCCTGGTCAGAGCAAAGCAATGAAGATGGACTTAGGAAAGTCAACCCAAGAGGATACAGACACTTGTAGACCTTCATCGGCCAATCCCCTTGATGATATCTTAGGTCAAATATGGGTGGTTAGGAAGCTATTGTCCAGACTGCCTCAGGGACCAAAAGAGTCCTCAGATGGCCTCATTAATCACCTTTGCGGTCAGTCAAGATATTCAAGATACCGCAATCGCATGAAATTTCCTACAGTCGCATTAGGTGCGATTGCAACAAAATTGGTGTGATCGTGGCCTAGCAAAAAATTAACCCAAGGGCAAAGATGTAGATGCACATATTTGTTCCCAAATTTTCCCTAAAGAAGACTCAAAGCCTATCACTCCATCATACATTCTATAATTCCTAATTATTGAACATAGTTCTAGTTCTTAGCCTCCATACTTGAAGAAGAAAATATTGTATTAATTCTGGGCGAAGAATACATTGGAGTAGTTTCCAAGTAAAGGACATCTAGCTCCAATTAAAGATTTGTGGATATTCAAAGTTTGAAGTAACATTCACCTAGTCTTTTATAGATCTGATCATTGGAGGTTATTTAATATAGTTTGCTTATTATTTCTATATGTAGCTAGTTCTTCCTCTTTGGAGTATGCCAAATTAGGGTGCAATTATATGTGGGATGTTATTTACTTAGGCATTTACTAGTTTGTGATGCTAGCTTTTATTATTGCTTGACTAATTTAGTTATGAATTGGGGGTGAAAGCCTCAAATACCCAAATCGGGTTTGCGGCTCTCTATGGTAGGAGGTGTAGATCTCCTATTAGTTGGTTTGAAGTTTGTGAATCTACTTTGATAGGGACAAATTCAGTATATGAGGCGATGGGTGATTCTATTATGGATAGAAGGGTCTATATGGGTTGAGTAGTGTCTATATGTGGTAGGGAGAACTTGGTGGTTCTGATAGAGTTGGATATGGTAGACTTTGATGTGATCTTTGGGATGGATTGGCTTCACTTATGCTCTGCATCTCTTGATTGTAGGACCCCAAAGTTTAGTTTCCAATTCCCTAATGAACTGGTAATAGAGTGGCAGGGGAGCTCCCTAGTTCCTAAGGGAAGATTTATTTCCTATCTTAGAGCTCAGAAGCTAATTTTCAAAGGGTGTCTTTATCATCTAGTTTGGGTTATAGATTCTAGTTTTTGGGTTCCCTCTTTACAATCTATCCCTGTTGTTAATGAGTTTCCTAAAGTGTTTCCAAATGTTCTTTTGGTATTCCTCCTAATAGGGAAATAGACTTTGGGATTAATCTTTTACCAAATGCCTATCCTATCTCTATTCCTTTATATTGATGGATTCGTCTGAATTGAAAGAACTTAAGGAGTAATTAAAAGATCTTCTTGATAAGGGTTTTATCTTTCCTAGTATGTACTTTTTGGGGTGCTCCCATGCTTTTCATGCATAAGAAGGATGGGTCTCTTTAGATGTACATAGACTATTGGCAGTTGAATAACGTAATAGTGAAGAATAAGTATCTTCTTTTGAGAATTGATGACCTCTTTGACCATATTTAGGGTGCTAAATGCTTCTTTAAGATTGATCTACGATTGAGTTACTATCAGTAGAAGATTTGGAAGGTGGATATCCCTAAGACTTCTTTTCATACCCGATATGGTCACTAGAGTTTTTGATTATGTCCTTTTGTTTGACTAATGCTCTGGCTGTATTTATGGACCTGATGAATTGCGTATTTAGATAAATCTTAGATTTGTTTATGATAATGTTTATTGATGATATCTTGGTATATTCTAAGAGTGAGGAGGATCATGCCAGTCATATCCGAGTAGTGTTGCAGACTCTTAAGGATCAACAATTGTATGCCAAGTTTTTGAAGTGTGATTTTTAGTTGAATATCATGACCTTTCTAGGTCATGTTATTTCTTGTGAGGGGATCATGGAGGATCTACAAAAAATTAAGACAGTTAAGAAGTTTTCTAGACCCATGACTCCAATCAACAATTAGAGCTTCTTAGGTTTAGCCGGGTATAACAGGAGGTTTGTGAAGAGCTTCTCTTTTATTACTGCTTCATTGACTAAGTTGACTCAAAAAAGGTAAAGTGTTTGAAGTCTGATGCTTATGAGGGTAGTTTTGAGAAATTGAAGGATAAATTGACTTCTGCTCTAATTTTGACTGTACCCGAGGGTACTGATGGGTTTGTTGTGTACTGTGATACATCCAGCATGAGACAAGGTTGTGTGTTGATACAACATGGTGAGGTTATGGCTTATGCTTCTAGACAGCTGAAGGTTCATGAAAGGAATTATCTAAATCATGATCTAGAGTTGGCGGTTGTGGTGATTGCATTACAGATTTGGCATCACTATTTGTACGGAGTTTATGTTGATATCTATTCAGATCATAAAATCCTACAGTATGTATTTACCTAGAATATGTTAAATCTCAGGCAAAGAAGGTGGCTTGAGTTGCTCAATGACTATGACATAAGGTCTACTACCATCCAGGTAAGGCTAATATGGGATTGATGCTCTTCAAAGGTTATCCATGTATAGTTTGTCTCATGTGGATAAAGGGGAGCGGGGATTGGTGAATGATGTTTACCGATTGGATAATCTTTGAGTTTTCCTTCTGTATTTTGAAGATGGTGGTGTGATTGCACAAAGTATGGTAAAGTCATCCCTTGGTGTAGAGGTAAAGGAGAATTCGGTTTTGGACCCCATCTTGATGCAGATTAAGGATGATGTGGTCAACAGAAGGTTATTGCTTTTGTGATTGGGGGTGATGGTATCTTGAGGTACCATGGTCTATTGTGTGTTCCTGATGTTAATGGGTTGCGAGAAAGGATTTTGATTGAGGCTCATAAGTCAAGGAATAAAGTTCGATTTGATGAAAATGTACCATGACTTCAAGGAGATTTATTGGTGGAACATCATGAAGAGAGATGTGGCTAATTTTGTGGCTAAGTGTATAGTATGTCAGCAAGTGATGATTGAGAACTTGAGTCCTGGTGGAATATCTTAAGAGAATGAGTTACTTATGTGGAAGTAGGAGGTGATCAACATAGATTTTATTACTGGACTTTTTTAGACTCGAAATCGGCATAATTCAATTAGGGTCATTATGGATAGGATGACTAAGTCTGCGCACTTTTTTCCTGTGAGGATTACTTACTCTTGAGAGGATTAGGCTAAGTTATTTATTCAGGAGATCATAAAATTCAATGGTGCCCTGGTTTTCATTATTTTCGATCGAGGTATGCAATTCTTTTCTCACTTTTGGATTTTGTTTCAGCAAGGGTTGGGTACACGGGTGAACCTTAGCACTGCATTCCACCCTCAGATGGATGGACAGGCGGAGAGGACCTTTCAGATTTTGGAGGATATGCTAAGGTCCTGTGTGATTCATTTTATAGGTAGTTGGGTTGATCATTTTCCTCTCATCGAGTTCTCTTACAATAATAGTTATCGCTATTGTATTAGGATGGCTCCTTTTAAGGCTCTTTATGGTAGAAGGTGTAGATCTCCTATTGGGTGGTTTGAGTTTGGTGAGACTAGATTGTTTAGGTT
Organism: Capsicum baccatum var. pendulum; assembly: GCA_030864225.1. Lineage (NCBI taxonomy): Eukaryota > Viridiplantae > Streptophyta > Magnoliopsida > Solanales > Solanaceae > Capsicum > Capsicum baccatum. The sequence goes on along the minus strand of CM061557.1, from coordinate 166,980,224 downwards.
GGACTTTGTTCACCAAGCCATGGAGAAGGTAAAGGTAATTTAGGATAGACTTAAGACTGCTCAGAGTCACCAAAAGTCCTATGTGGATATGAGGCAAAAAGAGTTGGTGATTGGGTGTTCTTGAAGGTATATCCTATAAAGGGAGTGATGATATTTGGGAAGAAGGGGAATCTCAATCCCCGTTATGTTAGACCGTACTTGATTTTGAGGAGAGTGGGTAATGTTGCTTATAAGTTGGAATTGCCTTCAAATTTGGGTTCCATTCTCTTGGTTTTCCATGTGTCGATATAGAAAAAGTGTGTGGGGGATGCTTCTTTGGCTGTGCCTATTGAGAGTGTAGGTATTTCGAATTCCTTGTCTTATGAGGAAGTTTTTGTTGAGATTTTAGACTGTTAAGTCTGTTGTTTGAGGACTAAAGATGTAGCTTCGATGAAGTTTCCTTGGAGGAACCACAAGGTAGAAGAAACTACTTGAGAGGCTGAAAAGGATATAAAGTCCAAATTTCTATTCTTATTCCCCGGCTTGAGTAATCGTGTTTAAGGTATGTGTTTTCCTACTCTATTTGTTTTTTGACTTTGTTAAAGATTTTGTGATTGCATCCCTATCTTACAATCATGCTAATGGATGCCTTGATTCTTCATTCGGGGACAAATGATCTTAAAAGGGGGAGAATGTAACACTCTAGATTTTTGGCTCTAAATATTTTTGAGTTCTGAGCTCACTGCCCAGGGTATGACTTTGGTAACAAGTCGTGAAGACTCCCCATGTAGAGTGTAAATTATATCCTAACCAGTTTAGGTGCCAAAGTTTCTATCCTGAGTACGATTAAGACCATACGACTCATGGTGAGACATTACGAGTCGTAATGTGGGACTCATAGTCTCACTGGTGTAGTGGTCCCTTGTTTCTGTTGGGACTTCGACTGGTACCCTATGATTTGTAAGGTCTGGTCAGGAGTAGAAAAGACATCATATACTTCTTCCATGTTATTGCCTTAAGTTTCAATGATTGATATGGAAAAACTACTGGCAATTGAAGATGATTCAAATTTATAGAGGTTTTATTCTTCTTGCAAAGAATCAAGATTTTTCAGTTATATATGTATGTTCCTTTAGGTTTTATGGTTTGAGAAATAGATGGAATAAATATATGTTGGTCTCTTATAAGTGGTGAATCATGAAAACTTTTTTCATCTTTGGGGTTTAGAGTCTTTGGTGTTTCTAGTGTTGATTACATTAAATGAACAGTTTGGGCTTGTTTATTTACATATCACGATCCGATTTATAAGTCATGATGGCATATACTTCTTCTCTCCAGTAGGTAACCCGAATCATAGCCCGGAGCTAGGTGCAATGAGCTAACTTGGTGGGAAATGGCCTAAAAGCCTGAAATTAACAATTTGAAGACCCAAATAGCAAAAATATAGTCATAAAAGCCTAATAAATAGATAGATAGAAAATCAACAACCATCCCAAGAATCAGTAATGTCGGTACAATATCTACTACAAATGAACTATGAGTACTAAATAGTCAACTACAATCCTTCTCGAATATGAAAGACTAGACTTAGATGAATAGAAGGAAAAAAGGTAACTCCATCTCCAAGAGCTCACCCAATCTCCAAAATGAATCCTGTACGAACGTTGAATTAGCAGCAGCAAATAGTACTTGGATTTGTACCAAAAAGGTATAAATATGTAGTATGAGTACCAAAACTATGGTTACTCAGTAGAAATCATCAGTCGACTAAGCTAAATCTTGATATATATATATGATAAGATACAAGATAGAATAAGCTAAGTCCAGATAAAAGGGGCAAACCTGAAAATATACTCTGACACCATTGTATTTAAAGCAGTAAACCATACTAGATAATAACATAAATATCACCCAGTTATAACTACAAGATTAGTCCATATGATCCAATAAGTGTAAAAAAGTAAATAACCCAATGCAGGCCACCATAATCCTGGAGAGTACAATCAAGGAAACTAAGCAACCAAATAACTGTAACTCAACAAATTATCATGACATAACCAAGAATTCATCCGAACCATATCACCTCATACATAATTTCCAATGTCAGACTGTAATAACCCAGATTTTTGCCTCTAAAAAATTCTCAGTTCTGAGCTCATTGCCAAGGGTACGACTTTGGTAATGAGTCGTGAAGACTCCCCACAAGCCATATAGTGTAAATCGTAGCCTCACTAGTATAGGTGCCAAATTTTCTGTACTAAGTATGATTAAGACCATACGAGTTTTGGTGAGACATTACGAGCCATAATGTAGGACACGTAGTCTCAGCAGTATACTGGTCCCATATTTCTGTTGGGACTATGATTAGTACCCTATGAGTCATAAGGTCTAGTCAGAGTCATAGGGTATGACTCATGAAAAAACCATTAAAGGAGCCCTGAGTTACTATCTAGTCAATGAGTCGTGATGATGAGTCGTAAGGTGTCTGCACAAGTCATAATGTGACCTGTAGTCACTGGCGATAGTTTTCTTTATTTTATTTAAGGTCACTTTGATCATTTCCTTCTTTCCCCAATCATAACCCATGACCTTAAATACCCTAAGGGTCCTCATAACTCCCTATTACTCAATCTTAAAATACCCTAAAACTCTTTTAAATTCCCAAAGCAAGAACGAGCTAGGGTTTCTAAGGATTTGGAATTTAGAGCTTTAATTGGCGATTTCTCTCCATAATTGTGAGACTTTTAGAATATCTCTTCCCTAAAACTTAATTTGTTAAAAGTATGTGTTTAAATTGTATTTCATATGATTAATTGATGGTTTTGGAAATTGGGTTGAGGGTCTTTGAATGTTATTGATGGAATTGTTTTTCCTATGACTTTTGTGAATTATTCATGGATTGAATTGATAGTTTTGAAACTAATTGGGTGCATGGGTATGGGAATTGGAATGAGGCTCATGGATTCCCACAAATAAATAATTTTTGTAATTGAAAGTGGTAATAACCTCAACCCAAGCTTATGAAATTGTCTTTTAAGTATGAGTATATGCAAATTGAAACTATCGTTAGAACAATTGCATGATATAGAGGGTTAATGAAATATGTATGGTTTTAAATTGAACCTTGGGGGTCGTGGATTCCCTAATTTAATGGATAATTAACATTGAACCTCGAGAGTCGTGGATTCCCTTATGTTGGTGAATGATTGGACCTTGTGGTATCGTGGATTCCCCCAAGTAGTGATAATTGAAATGGCATGTTGACAATATCTTGCAAGCGTAGTTGGTATGACAATACCAATAGTTTATTCCCTAGTGGATGATTATGGGTTTAATGAATAAGACTATGTAAATGTTTTAATCGGTCTTTAAGAGGGTTGTGTAGCTGAGCCATGAAAGTGGAGATCCCGAGAGACTGATATAAAAAACCCACGTTTATCGAAATGAGGGTCAGTCTTGATGACTGTGTGCTTGTGTCACGCTTTATATATTTTTATCCTGGATTGGTGAAGGGTCAGGGATTCGCCGACCTTCCTTGATATTTCGGTTCATGTAACTAACACGCAATGGGACCCTTTCAGGAGGGTGAGAGCTGGACCTATATAGCCTGTGGGTATATATGACGGTTTGAGATACACAGTCTAGGTTAATGTTTAACTCTCATGCTAAACCTTGTTCCCTATCCTGATATTATTTATATATATATGTATGTATATGATTGTGTGCATATGGTTTTAGAATAATTTTGGACTGATTGATCATTGCAATATTTTATCCCTTTCGAGAGTTATATACTAGCGCTCAACGAATCATATCACCAAGCCATAACGATAAACTAAACCAATAGGTTGTACTAGCACCACATCTAATAAGTCATGCCAATAACCAAGCACATAGGCCATGTCAAAGTTGTAATCATAAGTTATTTCAATAATCGTTCCATAAGCCACCAATCATATTTGTAAACCATTAATCGTATCTATAAGTCACAATGTATCTATGATCCATATAATATCTATGAGTCATTAATCATATCTATAAGGAATTAATCATATCTATAAGCCATATCATACCCATAAGCCATATCATGTCTATGAGTCATATCATACCCATAATCCATATCATATCTGTGATCCATATCATACCCATAAGTTGTATCATATCTATGAGTCATATCATACGCATAAGTCGAGTTATGTCTATGATCCATATCGTATCTATGATCCATTAATCATTAAAATCTATGATCTATTAATCATTAATCACATTGATATCTATATTATTCAGCCTGTTATTATACGTATGATATGACTCATAGATATGATACGACTTATGGGTATGATATGGATCACAGATATGATATCATTAGCAATATCTTAAATAGTATCAATATCATTTGCAATATCTGAAATAGCATCAATCTTTCAATATCCAACTAACATACTCAATAAATACATTCAACCTCCTCAATTCTCAACACAAAGCACCAATAAGGGTATATCATGTGTAAATAAGTCCATAAGGGTAACACATAAATCTTGGATTAAGGTGGGTCAGAGGGGCCCATTTTTAATCTCCGAAACCAATTTTAGGAAACTTTTACCCCGAACTAGGCTAAGGTATCTAAATTAATTTCTAGATATCTAGTAAGCCATAAATATCCCTAGAATAGTATTTCTTCCAAGACGTGAACAACTAAGGCAAACCTACCTAAAACAGTAGCAACTAAGGCAACTTCCCCTGACTTAAGAAACTAAGGACAATTCCACCCTAAACATGAATGACTAAGGCAATTTCATCTAGCTTGAGTAATTAAGGAATTTGTATTCTAAACATGATCCATGAATCCCAGTTCACCTAAGACATGAATAACTAAGCTAATTACTACAAGTTTATGGTTTAAAGATAGCTTAAATGGTCCTACTAAACCAAATATTCTTATTCATACTCATAACACCTAAATCCCACCCCATATATAGCATAATATCATAATTATACTACGATATATCTCAATCTCTGAAGAAGGTAAACTTAACCTACCTAGATGTCGAAGAAAATCCTGAAGAATCCACTAAATAACTGATTTCTCCATTCGACAAGCTTCTGTAAGGTGCCACGCTATCAAAATTATAATCTACTCATGAATACAGGAACAATGATACCATATTGCACTATTGTGCTTTGGGTCCAAAATTACATAAAAATCCCATGTGAGGCCCATTTACGGAATTGCACTTTCGAAACCAACATAACTTTCCTCTATTATCATGGAATATTTACCCTCAAAATAGGTTCTGACCTATAATGGTGCTAAAATTTAGTCACAAAGCTTTTGCAAATTTTAGATAGGAATGGAGAAATCAACCATGAAAATAATAAAATCTTACCGCAAATTCAATGAGAAATTATGTAAATTTATCAAACTTAAGCTCTACAATTACACACAGTTGATTCTCCCAAGAACTCCCATTTTTTAGGGTTTAAGATTCTAGAGAATGAATTAAAATGGAGAAAAATTGGGCTAAGTGGGTATTTATACCCTTTCCAGGAACGCGAGTGCCGCTAAAGGAAACACTGGGCCGCTTTAGCAGTCACCGCTAAGATATCTAGTACCATTAAAGAGGTATCTAGACCTACAAGCTAGGCCACTAGAGCGTACCATGGGCCATTTTAACACTAGATACTAAAGAGCTCAGGTGTCGCTAAAGTGGTACTACTGGATGGGCAGGGCTGTTAAAGCGTCGCACCAGATATTAGTGCCCAGCTGGAGACTTGAAATTTTTTTGAGTCTCCGTCAACCCCTCGAGATTCATCTAAAATTTTGTATGCATAAATGAACTATGCTATCCTATCAAATTCGATATTCCAGACTCAACTGCGCAGTTAAAATTTCTATCCGAGGATGTTTTAATAAAAAATGGGTCCCACACCCACTTGTTATTTTCTTGAATTTTGACCAATAGACCTAAATAAGTCTCGGATCCTTAGGACCCAAACCAAGGGTCCATATATACTAAAATTGATGTTTTGAAGCTGTTGGAACAGACAGAATTGACATACTAGGTCATTTTACTAAAGTTTTTGCCCGATATAAACCAACAAAGGCTTCAAAATAGGAAATTGGATCTAATAACCAAACAAACTACCCAATAATTGAACTAACAGTTCCAGCAAGTCATAAATAAATTGGAGCAGCTATAGGAAAGTTCTCAACAGCAAAAATCAGCGGAAATACAGAAAATGACCTAAAGGTCATTACAATGGGATTTTTTTCTAGGTATATATATAAGTTCCTTTAGGGTTTAAGTTTTAGAGAATTAATGGTCTAAATATACATTGGTCTCTTGCAGGTTGTGAATCATGACAACCTTTTTTTATCTTTGGGGGTTAGTGTTTTTAGTGTTTATGTAGGTGAATGGAAATTTTGGGGTTGTTTATTGATACGTCCAAATTACAACTCTCGTTAGAAAGTGTAAGTGGTTACTGACAAATATAGAACCCAACAAAGTTGGGTGTTGAATCCCATAGGTAATACTATGCTACTAAGTATTGCAGTTGTTACTGGACTATTTATCAGAGGTTCCTGGATAAGGCGGTTTTGATTTGTAAGTTATGAAATAATTGCTTGTAACAAGAGTGTTTCAGCTAGTGATATCTCTACAAATAGTGTATTCAAAGGTATTAAGTAAACCAGGGCTATGGATTCCAGAATGCTAGAGTAACTGAGGTTATGAATCGTTTGAAAGTTTCAATTAGCAACTTCAATTGAAAAAAGAGTTGAATCCTATTCTTTATTCCTTAGTTTCTCAACCTAAGTGAATAAACTATCCTCTAGTTTTCTCAAAGCTAAAGAACGCATTGTTATTTCAACCATTTTCTCATGTAAGCAAATCCATTTCAAGCATTAGCCATTAATCTAAAGGTTAAGGCCAATAGAATTCATGTGAACTCTTTCTTTTCCCAACAAACACTTTTCCATTCAAAAAAAAATATGTTCTAGGGCTCACTCTTCAAGTTTGCAACCAAGAAAAGTCATTAAAATGAAGAAAGGTTCATATAATATAGGTTGTTTATGAAACTTCCTTTGATTCACAACCCACAGATACTTTTCACATCAAGGTCCCCATAACCCTAATTATGGCAATTTAGCCACAAAATTCCATAAAAGAAGAATGAATGATTCTTGTGTTATTCATAAATAAAATATAAGTTTACTTACAAAAATCTCAAGAACTAGTTCTTGAGTCCTAATAAAGAATTTAATGATTAAAATCCCAAAATCTGCTTCAATCTCCCAAAAAACACTAGGTTACAGAGCTTTTTCTCTCGACGATGAAAAAGATAATGTTATAACCCTAGTTTTTAGTTTTTAAATGCTCCCTGGTAGAAGAAAAATTTAAAATTTGACCGCGTCCAATTGACGGTCCATATGGTGGTCCGTCGCAGTATTAACGGTCCATCATTTGGTCCGTCACTCATTTTTTCGAAATCGTAGCTTCTGGATAAGGCCTGACGGTGACACAAGTGGTCCGTCGCAAGACTAACGGTCCACCATGTTGATCATCACTAAGTCCTTCTGAGATGTAGTTTCTGAATAAGGATTGACGGTCCATCTGGTGGTCCATCATTTGGTCTGTCACTTAAGTCATAAGGATGACATATTCTAGTTCGTCTTGATGGTACACCTGGTGGTCCGTCGCAAGACTGACGGTCAATATTTTGACTATCAAACTCCCTTCTCTGCTACTTTTTCTATTTTTCTTCTATGGTTATCTCCTTTCACTGAAAGCACTAAAAACTTTATTAAATAACACGCTGGTTGCTTGAAAACATACAACTTTCCTAAGTAAATGATGCTAACTATTCCATAAGGTACCGGAACATCAACACCCTCAACTTAAGATAATTGTTTGTCCTCAAGCAACTCAGCACCTAATTGCACACATGAACAATAAAATGACATGCAACCAACCATTGAAACATTTTGATACAATTATTCACTTATCAGTTCAATCACATGCATTTAACACATCAGGATCCACACCCAGCGTTGATCATAGTTCATCCCACAAGCATGAATGTTACATTCTACAGAAAATAGCAAAGTTCAATGAAACTTTGGTTGCCCTCACAACAATGAAATCCACCACTCATTATATGATGTGGACACAGTCTAACTCCCACACTCACAAAGAAGTTAAAACCATAGTCTAAGTACCCATAGGATTGCCATAGCCATAGGATACTTCCTAAAGGTTGACTCACTAGGATAAAACAGGTCTTTTCAAGGCTTACAATAAGGCTTTGGGTCAGGTGGGGTATGCTTTTGCGTAAAGTGACTCATTGAAACTTAACTCTCCTTGCCCTAGCATCTTTTCAACCTCAGTTTGCTATTTTAGCATACATCTCCCTTTTTCTTTTTTCTTAGATACCCTCAACTCATGTTGATGCAGTCAGTGGCCAATTTTCTCTAATTAGATTCTAACTTACTTTCCATTTGGCTCTTTTATTTTTGACATTAGCCACCCTCAACTTAGATGCTTTGTCTAAGTTGATATGTACAATGCTTAGTATTTGGCCAAGGCTAAAGCTGAATTTTGAAGCCCTACGAAGAGTAACTAACAGTGATAGGATTTTAAAATGGGTTCTAACGACAAGAGAGGGGTTCAAAAGGGATAATCTTTCTAGAAGGGTTGTTTATTTAGGCTAGATGGGCTCAGAGTACAAGGAGACATGTTATCCTATCCTAATGACTCCCCTAGAATACTGTATCAATGTCTTGGGCAAGTTCTAGGTCTTAACCTATGAAAGAACTACAAGTAAAACCTCACACCCACAGGCAACAAAATTAAACTTTCTTTGCAATTCTTGGAATGTTCATCGCATGTTTCATGCACCTCTTCTAGACTAATGCTAAAGGCAGAACTACTGAGAGTTATATACACATGTTTACATGATAGAGTGTGTAATTACATACACCTTCTCAAAGTCTTATGCCAACATCATCCATTATCCAAATTTACAATGAAGTACTGAAATAAAAACCATTCATAAATGATCATTAAGCATTAAACACATATATTTACATCACAACTTGCAAAATTGAAATACAATAATAAATATAACCTAGACATGTCGCTTCTACTAGATGGCACATGATTGGATTTAGAATATCGACAACACATCCAACCATGGTGTAAATATACCTCACCCCACATAAAAAGATATGCATTGTCCTCAAAGCAATAAAATACCGTAACTGAGGATTGGGAAATTTACGTGATCTCTTACTCCTCTGAGGTATCTGTCAAGTGTGGTGAGGCCTCTTCATCCTCACCTGGTGCAATGTTGGACCCTATGGTGGTAGGAGCACTTATAACCTCACCCTCCATAGTTTGAGGGATGGCCTATCGAATTGAACTTGTGCTTTATCCCCTTTCTGGAGCAGCACTAGTAGAGACTCCTGGTGATATTGCTTTTCTCATTCTCTTCCTTTCTTCTTTTCTTACTTCTTCTTCACTCATTTTTTTCTTGCCTTTGTCCTTCACAGGTATGCCCATTAAATCCAGAATGAATTCTTTATCGTCACTTACCTCTAAGACTGCGTCAACTGCGGGCTACTATAATTGCTTCCCTTTTAGCTCTGCTATGTCATCCTTTGCCTGCTTAAACTCCGCCATGAACTTCTCCAGGTCAGGGAGGGACAATGAATCGAGCCTTTTGTTGATACAGGCTTCCATGTTGTGCATCCTAACCTGAATAGTTTCAAATGGTTTGACTGTTTCTTCTACAATTTCATCCACAAAAGGCTTGAAGTCTCCAACCCACTTTTCCAATTGTTTCTAAAACTGCTTTTGGCTCCTCACCACCTTGACAAAGTTTTCTGGGTTGAACCTGTATTCAGCAAATTCTGCTCCCCCAGCAGACTGTGTAGAACCTGACCCTACAGACCTTGGGGCACATATTCAGGTGGTGTATGTGTGGTGATAGGTAAAGGCATACCTTCATGCATCTCTGGAGCATCACAAGCAGGAGTAGACTGATATTGATATTTTGGAGACTTGGTAACCCAAATCTCGAATTTTGACTCATCCTTGGACTTCTCAATGTCTTGTCTATGAGTAGCTTGTACGTCATTATCAACGCCTCAGATCAGTGGCACACCATTTTGTTTGAATAATGCCATGATTAAACATGGGAATGGTAAGAAATGGTCAGTTTATGCGCCCTCACAAATATCTCGTTTGCAATTAGCTGGCCAAAATCAATTTCTAGCCCTGAAATCAAACTAGCTACTACCACAGCTCGGTAATGATCCAAGTTCCCATCTCTTTTTATCGACATTAACCTCAATCAAACAACAGCCCACCAGAATTTAGCCTTGAAACTAAGAGTGAATTTGCAATATGCACTTTGGAGTTAGTCAACCAGGAAGAATTTCCATTATCAATTATTAAAAATGCCGCCCAATGCCTCCGATTGGAAGCATTTCTCATTATAAACTGGAAATCAGGGATAGGTTGTGGAGCTTTATATCCTGGTCTAAATAATATCCTATTGATTGTTCGGGCCGAGATATCAACAGTAACTCCTCGAATTGGGACAGATTCCCGATTTGGTCTATTTGGAATTAGAGTCCCCTTTGGGCATTCTACTTTCACCAAAAAAATATAATTTGCGAAGAATTCCCATACCCGGTTTGGTTGGTACTCTTCTGGTGGTCTGCTCATCCATGTCAGTCCATAATCGTTGAATCAGCGCTCTAATTTTGGATATTCATAAAGCTCTGTTGTCATAATCTGATGTTCTTCCATGAATGACCTTCTGATCCCTCGGGTTGTGGGTATCAGCCCGTCATAAAACTCTTTGTGTGATCCCTCTATTTGCCACTTGATAGCATCTCAAATCTGGGGATCTTTCCTCCTGATAATATTATCACCCTCCTATTAAGTTTCTGCATCAGTAGCTTCCATTTGATCCCTCACATTAGCCGTTTCAGCTTCACCTTCTACGAGTAATGGTTGGGTTGAAGCAACTGTTGCTTCATCTGGACTTGAATCAGTGTAACTAATACTATTCTCACTCTCCTACTCAGACTGGGGATTATGATAGCTTCTCTTTCAGTTTTCCTAGTATTATAGGTTGGTGTGGATGCATTTCTACCTCGTTGAGATTTTCCATCCCTGGTTTGTGGAAGTTTAGGAGCCATATCACCTGAAAACGGATTAAGAAATTAGTTCTAAATTCAAACACAATCAAAACAATGCATAATGTGGTCTGACGGTAGATTTGATGGTCCACCAGTGGTGGGACAGTCCACCAACTCTGTCGTCAGCCCTTAAGCAGTGTTCCATAAAATCTTGAGTCCTCTGACAGTAAACTTGGTGGTCCATCACAAAGTTGATGGTCCACTAAATCAATCGTCATGGGTTATACAGAAGGTACATCTGCATTGAGTCTTCTGACGATCAACTTGGTGGTCCCTCACAAAGTTGACAGTCCACTAGTTTGACCGCCGCACCTTCGTCATCAGCCACAATTTTGAATTCGACCATTTGTTAAATTGAACAACATAGAAGAGTTATTTTTAAGTTATACACATTATTAAAGCCATTATGAAAGCATTTATAACCTCATTTGAACAGATTAATCCATCTCAAAACTCACCTAACAAGTTAACTACGAAGTGAGAGTTCGAGAGATGCACATACCTCAATGTTATAGTACTCTACTTTCTTGAGACTTCAGATATAAAACTACTTACAACTTCTAGCACCTTTTTTACTCTATGATTTGTGATGGAGAGAAGGGAGGAATGAGTTGGTTTAAATAAGGCACAAATGGAGGATGGGGAGCCTCAAATGGAATAACTTCTTCAAGTTCTTTGAATCTTAAAGAAGAGGGACAGCTAAAGGTCATGGCACAGTTACAGTGAATGAACCCGCTTAACTTCTCCTCTTTAAATTCAATCGGGCCAAATTTGGAGCATTTGAAATAGGAACCGACCTAACTCGACCTATCTCGCAATTAGGGTTAACTTGACGGTATTGGTGACGGTCCATCATAGACTGACGACCCACTACTGTGACCATCAAGTCTTACCAGAGTTTATTGAATTTTGTTTACTGGTAATGGTCAACTTAATGATCCTCTAAGAAAGTGATGGTCTGTTAGTATTACCGGCATATCTATCCAAAATATAGGTTACTCATCACAATATTGACGGTTTATGGGATGGTCCAACAAAAGTTTGACGGTCCACCACTTTGTCTGTCATGACTTATCCAGTGACTAAGCTTATTGCTATTTTCATGATGGGTGAAAGTGGCGGTCCGTCAGTTAAACTGGTGGTCCGTCAAGTCGTCTTTCACTTTGTTCCAGTAACTCACTTGTATCCCCTTTTTCCTTTTCACTGTATTTCTGGTCCTGCACACTTCACAAACACATTAAAATTGCACAAACTAAAAATAAAAGCAAAGCAAACTCTAACTATAGTTACAATAATACGTTGTGAGTTGCCTCTTACTAGCGCCTGATTTATTATTGCGGCACGACACAGTTCTCTCGATTACTCAGACTTTATCGAGATAAATGGTGGCAATACATTTTATAAAGTTTGTTGGACCTATATATAGCTTCAACCTCTGTCCATTCACCTTGAACACACTTCTATCTTCATTTTTAAGATCCACCACTCTAGACGAGTAGACTTGTCTAATTTTGAACGGACCAGACCACTTGGATTTCAACTTACCTGGAAATAGCTTTAGTCTGGAGTTGAAAAGAAGTACCAAATCACCTTTCCTGAATTCTCTCTGTGCAATCCTTCGATCATGGTATTTCTTCATCTTCTCTTTATACAAGTCTGCTCTTTCATAAGCCCTGAGACGAAATTCATCCATCTCATTGAGTTGCTCCAATCTTAGATCTGTTGCTTCCTTCCAATGCATATTCAGCCTTTTGAGAGCCCACAAGGCCTTATGCGCAAGCTCGATTGGTAAATGACATGCCTTCCCATAGACAACTGATATGGTGACATGCCAATTGGTGTCTTAAAAGCAGTTTGATATGCCCACAAGGCGTCATCTAGCTTTCGAGACCAATCTTGCCTATTTGCATTCACAGTTTTGGCGAGAATGGCCTTAATCTCATGATTCGACACCTCCACTTGCCCACTAGTTTGTGGGTGATACGAAGTTGCTACTCGATGTTGTTTTACTCCATACTTCATCAAAACAGCCTGGAACACTTTGTTGTAGAAATGGGATCCTCCATAGCTTATTATAGTTCGTGGCACTCTAAAGTGAGAGAATATATTCTTCTTGAGAAATACAACCACTCTCTTTCCTTTGTTATCAAACAAGGCAACGTCTTCGACCCATTTTGACATATAATCTACAGCAACTAGAATGTACTTCATCCCATAGTAGCTTACAAAAGGGACCATGAAATCGATGCCCCACACATCAAACAATTCCACTTCAAGCATTTTAGTCAAGGGCATCTCATGCCTCTTGGAGATAGACCCTTGCCTCTGACATTGTTCACATTTCATCACAAACTCGTGAGCATCCTTGAATAACGATGGCCAATAGTAACCACTCTACAACACCTTTCTCGCAGTTCGATCACCAGCATGGTGACTTCCTACTGGGGAAGCATGACATGCTTCCAATATGCTCAATACATCCACCTCTGGAACACATCTCCTTATTATATTATCAGCACATCACCTAAAAAGATATGGCTCATCCCAGTAGTAGTATGTCATATCATGGAGAAATTTCTTTCTCTGATGAACAGAAAGATTTTCAGGAATCACCTCGCTTACCACATAATTCACAAAATCAGCATACCAAGGTAGTTTTTCTAGAGCAGCCACTAAGATCTCCTCATCTGAAAATGTATAATTGACTTCCATCTCATCTCTCTCTGCTCGCTCACCTTATATCCTAGACAGATGGTTCGCTACCTGGTTTTCACAACCCTTTCTATCTTTGACCTCAAAGACAAATTCTTGTAGCAGTAATACCCATCTAATCAGACTCGATTTTGTATCTTTTTTAGCCATCAAATATCGTAAGGCCGCATGATCAGTGTGGACCACTACTTTGGTTCCCAGAAGATAAGCTCTGAATTTCTCAAAAACGTACACCACAGCAAGGTGTTATTGTTCGGTGACAGTGTAATTCTTGTGAGCTCCATTCAGAGCTTTGCTAGCATAATAGATCGGGTGGAACAATTTGTTTCTTTTTTGCCCCAAAATAGCTCCAAGGGAAACACTGCTCGCATCATACATGATTTTAAATAGCTTCGTCCAGTCAGGAGTAATAATAATTGGAGCCTCCACTAATTTCAGCTTAATGCATTCGAACACCTGTCTGCAGTCGTCACCAAAAGAGAACTTGACCTCTTTTTCAAGAAGTTTGCATAATGGGTTTGCAACCTTAGAGAAATCTTTTATAAATCTGTGATAGAATCCTGCATGGCCAAGAAAACTGCGCACCCCTTTTACTGAGATAGGGGGAGGTAGTTTCTCAATTACCTCAACCTTTGCCCTATCCACCTCAATACCTTTCGCAGAAATTTTATGACCGAGAATAATGCCTTCCTTCATCAAGAAGTACCATTTTTTCCAGTTAAGGACCAGATTAAACTCTTCACTCCACTGTAATGCTTGACTTAGATTCAGCAAGCATAAATCAAAGGAATCTCCAACAACTAAGAAGTCATCCATGAACACCTCCAAGGTGTCCTCAACCATATCAGAGAAGATCGATATCATGCACCTCTAGAAAGTGGTCGGTGCATTGCACAAACCAAAGGGCATCCTTTTAAAAGCAAATGTGTCATATAGGCATGTGAACGTCATATTCTCCTGATCTTCAGGAGCAATGGAGATCTGGTTATACCCTGAATAACCATCCAAGAAGCAGTACCAACCCCTTCCTTCTAATCGATCAAGCATCTGATCCATGAATGGCATTGGAAAGTGATCCTTTAGTGTCCATGAGTTGATATTTCAGTAATCCATACACACCCTCCACCCAGTAACAGGCCTGAGTGGGATCAATTCATTCTTCTCGTTGGCTACTACTTTCATGCGCCCCTTCTTGGAAATGCACTGTACAGGACTCACCCACCTACTATCAGATATCGGATACACCACCCCTGCATCTAACCACTTGATGATTTATTTCTTCACCACCTCTTGTATAGGTGGGTTCAGGCGACTTTGATGCCCAATAGTAGGCACACAATCTTTCTCTAGCTAAATCTTGTTCATATATATATGCCAAGAGGGATACCAATGATATCTGTAATAGTCCAAGCAATAGCTCTCTTATACCTCTTAAGAATAGAGATGTGAGCTTCTACCTGTTGTTTGACCAGATCAGCAGCAATAATAACCGGTAGTGTATTTTCACTACTCGAGAACACACACTTCAAATGACTAGGTAACTTTTTCAATTCTAACACCGATGGCTCTTTAATGGATGGATTCATCGGTGGTGAAGGTCGATTCTTAAGGTCAAGATCAAGCTTCTTAGGGGCATAAGAGTATGACCCCATTCCTATTAAAGCACAGACAGTTTCTTCGTACTCATCAATATCCTCACGATCAAAATTCATAAGCACAGCAGCTAATGGCTCAACAGTAAGCTGTTCTTTTATAGATACTTCCTGCTCGTCCTCATAATGTACATCAACTATGGAGAACACACTCATTTTTTATGTTGCTTTATTGATTTGCATACATCGAAACATACCATTTTATCATTCAATCGAAATAAGAGCTCATTAGCTCGCAAATCAATTAGCACACTTTTGGTTATAAGAAAAGGTCGACCCAAGATTATGGGCACCTCAAAGTCCACGTCGCAATCCAAAATGACGAAATCCGTAGGAAAGATGAAGGTAGCCACCTTCACCAATACATCATACAGAATACCAAAAGGTTATTTTACCGACCTATCCGCCATCACAAGCTGCATATTGGTTGGTGTAGGATCTCCCAAACCCATCTTTTTATAAATGGCTAGTGGCATCATATTGATGCTAGCCCCCAAATCATATAAAGCCTTAGAAATATCCAAAGACCCAACCATGCAAGGAATAGTGAAAGCTCCCGGATCTGCCTTCTTCTGTACTAAGGACCTTGTGGTAATTATGCTGCAATGATGAAAATCATCGATTGGTTCATAGCTTCCTGCCCTTTTCTTTGTCAAAAGGTCCATGAATTTGAAATACCCTGGAATTTGCTCCAATGCCTCTACCAAAGGCACATTTATAGTCAGCTGCTTTAGCATAGCCATGAATTTACTTAACTTTATGTCATCAGCCTTCTTTTTCAATCTATGAGGAAAGGGGGTGGTGGTTTTGGGAAAGTTTTCTCCACCACTTTTTTCCTTGTTTTTCTCTTCTTCAAACTCATTAGACTGCTGACAGTTGGGTGTAGCATCAGGAATAATCTTTCCAGGGTTTTCAGTTTCTACGAGATGATCACAATTTGCTTTATCAACACTCTCTGCTACACTATCAACCATAGGCTTACCCACAGATGGGTTTGCCAACATCTTACCACTCCTGGCGGTAATTGCCATACATAACCCATCCTTCCTTGGATTTTGCACTGTATCACTTGGTAGAGTGCCAGCCTTCCTTTAATTAAATATCATAGACAGTTGACTCATTTGCTGCTCCAACTATTTTATTAAAGTAGAATACGAATTAACCAATTGATTCATTGAAGACAAATTATTTTTTACCTCAACTACTCCCGTGTTAGTTTCCTATACTCTCTTCAACAGTGTAGCCATCATGTCCTCCATGGACATCTTCCCAGAGTTAGATGCAGCAGTCTCACGATTCCTAGGAGGAACATATAAACCACTCTTGTCATTCTTATTCTTTCAATTTCCTTGGTCTCGGTCCTTGTATCCATATTTTTCATAGTAGTTCCGACCTTGGTTTCCTTGGTCACTACCTCGAAAACCCCCCTGATTGTTTAAATAATTTGCTTCCTCCTCAAAATCAGAGTTAGCTCTTCCCTGTGATGCAACAGCTTTAACCTTCCCTGTCTTTCCTGATAATAAATGCTTGGTAAGAAGGTCCATCTGCATTTTTATGTGAGCCATATCTTGGTCACGTTCCTCTTCTCTTCATCTTTGATCTATAGTCATGCCAATAGACACAGTAGAGCTTGCTACCTCAGAATCCCTGGTATGCCAAGATCTACTCTACTTTGTCATGCGATCCAGCATCTTAGATGCCTCAGAAAAAGTGAGGTCCATGAATGACCCACCCACAGCATTATCCACCACTGGCTTAGTCACCGAATTCAAGGCCCTATATAATATTTCTTTTAGGTGAATGTTGGTTATTTGATGATTCGAGCACTGTGTGAGCTTCTTTTTGAACCTCTCCTAAGTTTCATGAAGAGTTTCAGTTGGGAGATGCCTAAAATTATTGATTTCATCTCTTAACTGTGCCCTTTTGGACGGCAGAAAGAACCTTTCTAAGAAACCATCTTTCAATTGCCTTCAATTTGTAATAGAGTTTGGGGTTAGTCCATTCAACCATAATGTTGCTTCTCCAGAAAGACATAACAGGAATAATCACAGCCGAATAGCATTTTTCCCAATTCCCAGATTGTCAAATGACCTGCATGTTGAGATAAAGTTGATCAAATAAATATTCGGGTCATCACCAACAAGTCCACCAAACAGTTCCTTCAGATGCAATAACTGGATCATTGTACTCGTAATATTAAACTTGACTTTGGCTGCTAAGGGTGGAGGAATAATAGCCTCTGTGGCACCAGCCCCATCCAACTCGTCATCATCATCATCAAGAGCAAACTGAAAAGCTCGACATTCGGGTCTCATTCTAGCCTGGCAATTTCTATTGACATTCTTGTTCACTGGTGCAACTTCATCATCTGCACGCCTTGGATTTAGTAACTCATCATCGCCCAGGTCTTCATCCTTTGGGTTACCTCCCGACCAGCATTATCAGCATTCCGCTGGTTTACTTGAGCGACTGCTAAGGCAGCTAATCTAGCCTGCTTTTGCTGAGCAGCTACCTTTGCTGGGTCCCGTTGAATATCCATTCTGCGAATGAGATATAGTTCAAGATTAATAGGTAATAATGGTTGACCCGATCTTTGCGTACTTGGCATGTAAGACACTCAACCTGCACGAAACAAAAACAACAAACAAAAAGTAAAATTTAGGAATCTTTGACCAAATGGTCGATTAACAATCACAAACATAGTAGACAACTGTATTCCATGGCAACAAAATTTGATACGCCCAAATTAAAAATCTCGTTAGAAGTGTAAGCGGTCACTATCAAATATAAAACCCAACAAAGTTGGGTGTCGAATCCCACAGGGAATACTGTGCTACTAAGTATTGCAGTTGTTACTGGACTGTTGATCAGAGATTCCTGAATAAGGATGTTTTGATTTGTAAGTTATGAAATAATTTCTTGTAACAAGAGTGTTTCAGCTAGTGATATCTCTGCAAATAGTGTATTCAAAGGTATTAAGTAAACCAGGGCTATGGATTCCAGAATGCTAGAGTAACTGAGGTTATGAATCTTTTGAGAGTTTCAATTAGCAACTTCAATTGCAAGAAGGGTTGAATCCTATTATTTATTCCTTAGTTTCTCAACCTAAGTGAATATACTATTCTCTATTTTTCTCAAAGATAAAGAACGCATTGTTATTTCAACCATTTTCTCATGTAAGCAAATCTTTTTTAGGCATTAGCCATTAATCTAAAGGTTAAAGCCAATAGAATTCATGTGAACTCTTTCTTTTCCCAACAGACACTTTTCCATTCAAAAAAGTGATGTTCTAGGGCTCACTCTTCAAGTTTGCAACCAAGAAAAGTCATTAAAATGAAGAAAGGTTCATACAATATAGGTTGTTTATGAAACTTCCTTTGATTCACAACCCACAGATACTTTTCACATCAAGGCACCTATAACCCTAGTTATGGGAATTTAGCCGTAAAATTCCATAAAAGAAGAATGAATAATTCTTGTATTATTCATAAATAAAATATAATTTTACTTACAAAAATATCAAGAATTAGTTCTTGAGTCCTCAATAAAGAATTTAATGATTAAAATCCCAAAATCTGCTTCAATCTCCCAAAAACCACTAAGTTACAGAGCTTTTTCTCCCAACGATGAAAGATATAATGACACAACCCTAGTTTCTAGTTTTTAAATGCTCCCAGGTAGAAGAAAAATTTTAAATTTGAAATCAAAAAAGCCGTGTCCAAGTTGACGGTCCATATGGTGGTCCGTCGCAGTGTTGACGGCCCACCATTTGGTCCGTTACTCATCTTTTCCAAATCGCAGCTTCTAGATAAGGCCTGACGGTGACACTAGTGGTTCGTCGCAAGACTGACAATCCACCATATTGATCGTCACTAAGTCCTTCTGAGAGGTGGTTTTTGGATAAGAATTGACGGTTCATCTGGTGGTCCGTCGCATGGCTGACGGTCCGCCATTTGGTCCGTCACTCAAGTCATTAGGATGCCATGTTCTGGTTTATCTTGAAGGTCCACCTGGTAGTCCATCGCAAGACTAGCGGTCCACCATTTTGACCGTCAAACTCCCTTTTCTACTACTTCTTCCAGTTTTTTTTGTGGTTATCTCCTTTCACTGAAAGCACTAAAAACTTTATTAAATAATACTTTGGTTGCTTGAAAATATACAGCTTTCCTAAGTAAATGAAGCTAACTATTCCATAAGGTACCGGAACATCATTTATTTACGTGAATTGATTGATGGGTTGATGCTGTTTTTATGAACAGACAAGTCTTAAATGTCAAAATCATTTGGGTATAAAGGTGTATTTTTTTGGAGAGAGGTAATTAGACATGACATAATGCAGCTTCATCTTATCAATGGCATGAACTTAGTAGGAGGTTATGGAGGACACAACTTAGGATAGAAAATTAGTTATATAGTTAAGCGTAGTCTTTCCCCTACTACTATTAGTCATAGTATTACTGTGTTGTTGCTTCCTCATTTTTATTAATTCTTTCTCTTAGACTTGGGGCTTATTGGAAACAGTTTCTCTACCTAGATAGGGATAAGATTCATGTACTTATCTTTCTTAGATCTCATTATGTGGGATTTTGCTGGGTAAGTTGTTATTATATAGTGTAATTTTTTAATTCTTGATTGTGAGGCAGGGCATTGTGGTACTATTTCTTGTGAATCAACTCGAAGTGGTCCAAACTCAACAGATAGTAATGCAGCAAAGCTTTAGTGGGCTTGTATTGTTTAAGTGAAAGCATCGATAGTAGCGACTTCCTCATAAGTTGACCATGCGAGGATGGGAGTTCCCCTCTTCCATCACCATTCAATTTTTCCTAAGATTTTTAGCAAGAATAACAATGGGTATCGTTATTTGTTGAAATTGCAGGGCAGATTTAGGAACTGGCATTGAAAACAATATTGGTAGTTTATGTATGTGATAAAAACTCGATATATTGTAGTCCATCAATATTTTTAATCTTCAAGATATCTTTTCACTGTGGTCCCTATAAACAACTAGAATTTTATTTGTAGTTGAAGAGACTCTAAATTTAAATAAATTGTACACAGAACACAACACTCGAGAAATTGTCAACAAAAATAAAGTGGAATAATACAAAAATCAACTGTTAGAGTTCCATTTATAATTGAAAAAATCCTAAATTTAAAGGGATTATTGTCATACATTAAAGTGCTATATAAGGTAAAATTTTAAATTGTTCATTTTTATAATACTAAAAAGTGCCTAAAATGTCCTTCAACTATCTAAAATGGTGCAAAAATGTCCTTCACCTACCTATTGGGCCTAAATGCACTTCCCGCCTACTTATTAGGTCAATTTTGCCCTTCTATTTAACAGTTGTCTATTGGCCCCACCTCATTTATGACATGGCATATTCCTATTGGATAATTAATATTTAATTAATCTAATTAATTTTATCCTCAAAACCCAACCCACCCCAGCCAAATAACCCAAACCAACTAAGACCTGCTCTAATTCCTTTAACAAAAAAAATCCCCATTCATCGATCATAATCTGATCATCTCCTCTCTTTTCATCTCATTTTTCAATTGACAGTAGTTTGAGAGATGCCAATTTTGTCAGAATGATAGTCATGACAGCAGAAGAAGAGGATTCATAATACACTGTTGGTTGGCACGTATCTTCACGTGAAAAGTTTTTAATACACCCCTTCTTTTTCTTGAATTAGTAGTATTTGTTACTACCTTTGTTTCAAAAAGAAAGACCTACTTTCCTTTTTACTCCGTTTTAAAAAGAAGGACCCCTTTCTTTTTTTTGCAATACTTTAACTTCAACTTTTCACATAGCATGTTTAGGACCACAAGATTAAAGGGCATTATGGTACATTTGACACAACTTTAACTTAAGGCCACAAGATTCAAAAGTCTTCTTTATTTTCTTAAACTTTGTGCCAAGTCAAAGTAGGTCATTCTTTTGGAAATGGAGGGAGTACCTTTTTTCCCACTTCAATTGATCCTTACTGCTCTAATTGATGTAGTGTTGTACAAGTTAAATACTTAAGATATACTAAGGATAGTTCATTATTAAGATTATTGAATATTTTTCTTAAAGAATATAAAAATGTTATAGAAAAGATATTATAGACCATGAAGTTCAAGATGACGAGAACAGGTCGAAGAACAGGATTCGCAAGCTTATGAAGAATGGGAACAAAATAACACACCAGGTAAATCATACATCGAAAGTGGAAGGAAAAGTGAAGTGTTATATATGACACATTCCAAGGATTTTGACTGCTACAGATGACTAGAATAACATTCTATTGGAAATTCTTTGTACCTTAGAAACTTCACCAACAATGTTTTCACTCTCCACAGTCATTTAAAGAAATCAACTAACTCTCCAAACAATAAAACCAACACAGAAAGACAAATTCCTACTGAATAACCAATTAACTATTTCCATGTATGTTGATATATTAAACCGAAACATCTAATATGGAAGGATCATTATATTATCTAATTATTGATTTAGTTGTTTTAGTTTTTGGAGTTAGGTATAAGAGCGATTATCTAATAATTACACAATATCTAAAGGTTTCATACATATAAGCAGGGAGATGATCGAGTTTCTCATCAAGGAAAAAGTTGTCTATTGGCTTGGCTAAACAAGTATAAATCTGTTGGTTAGCTGATCCATTTGTATATAGCATCCTAATTATCTGGCTTCCTTACACCCACTCTCCTTAGATCCCACTTGTGGAATTACACTGGGTATGTTGTATCTTAATTATCGGGATCTATTCAATACTCGGTTTTGAGCAAGATCCTTTAAATTAAATAGGAAAACAAAATTGAGAAATCTTTGTACATATGATGATCCTGCCTGGACTTTGTCCTACTTAAGGTGTAATAAATTTCAAAGAAAAATATTGTACTCTTCTGTGCTATTATAGGATAATTCATACTATCAATCCCGCTCATATATTTAAGCACGAAAAATCTACTCTCTTTTCCTCCTATACCTTTATGGTTAGTTGACAGATTTGGATCTACCAGGTGTACATGTAATCAAAAACATAGATATTTTACCTTAAATGCAAAGAAACCGCCAGGTTTCAACACCAAAATAGCTCCATCAGTGAGATGGATAAGATCATTCATACCACTTTATCCACCGTCTAATACTGGTCTAGGTTCATGTTTACCAACTTCAGCTTGTAGTCCACCAATATCTTTGCTTGGAATATATGTTGGATTACTCACCTGTCCCACAAATTCTCCTTCATCATCTCTCAAAAGCTCAAACCAAGAACCTTGCTTTACATGGACTTTTTCCTAGTACAAACATATAAGACAATGCTCGATTCATAATTTGCATCCTAAATATTTGATCAGTGATATAACCTTGGTTCACTAAGAGGAGCCATACTAAGTGCAACTAGGAACAACTACACCTCAGTCACAAATAAGTTGGGGTAGGCTATATGAATCCCAGCTTTCATTTAAGCCTCATTTCAAACCATACTAAGAGTAACAAGCAAATACTAACCTCCAAATCATACATCTACACATTGTAGATGCAACAATAGTAGCAACAAGACTTAAATCAGTAGCAATAACTCTACCTTTACTACCCAAAATCCTTGCAATCCCAATAGCAAGTGCACTACTCCCAGTCCCCAAATCACCCCACAATCCTTCCCTCAGCTTCCCATTCACCTTAATAACCTCATCTACAAGGTCCATAATCAACTCCGTCTCAGGTTTTGGTATCAAAACCCCTACTTGTCACTTAAAACCAAATCCCTCTAATGTTCAAAGAAAATAAAATTATCCCTCCAACTAACTATTTCCATATATGTTGATATATTAAAGAGAAACATCTAATATGGAAGGATCATTATATTATCTAATTATTAATGGTTAGGAAGCTTATGTCCAAAGAAAAAAATGCTAGTAAACTACTGCCACAAACTAGTACGCTTAAATTACACTTATTTAGCTTTGAAAAAAATTGTTAAAATAAGAGATGAAATATGTAAATCTATTTCTAAAATAGCAAGTAGCAAGTGATTCAGTCACAAGACATATTCTGCATTCACAAGAATTGTACACTCATTACTGCATTCTGCTCCAGCTACAAACAAAATTGTGCATTCAACCAATTCTACACTTTACAGAACTCAAAAAGACATACCTTTTGCAATAACATTTAATATATAAACTATCACAAATACATAGCCAATCAAAACAGTCAAGGTAATAAGCACCCAAATATTTTCAAGTGAGCCAATACAATCTAGTTTAAGATTGATTCACAACACGATGTCAGAACAATAAATTTCATTTTGGTCAAGCCATTATACAACATCCTCAAAAACTTAAAACCACTACATAATGCATAATTGTCATTCTCTAGTGTTTTCCCCTTTTTGCCTTCAGTTTGTCGATCTTTTTCTCCTTTTCTATTGCCAACTGACTTGATGTAACACAATATTTTCCTTTCCAAGTCATCATTATTGGTGAATATGGCAGATTAGTAGGCATACTAACACTATGGTCATCACCCACAATGTTAATCTCTCTTGTACCAGTAGGTTTTTGCCGTAATATCTTCATTCTCAGCTTAGTTTTAGATTCAGATAAAGCCCTAGGCCTAAGTAAGGGCTGCTCATCCTCACCTTAAAGCTCATCTTCAATTTTATCTTCATTAACAAGTGCTCTTGAAGGTACAACAAACTTCTAAACTATGCTAGTAGCAGCAATATTATTTTTGACAGACCTCTTTGAAGGTGCATCAGGTTTGTCCATGGCTTTTCTCTTCTTATTGGAAGGACCAAAAACATCAATTGGTTGGCTTATCTGTTGAGTAAAAGACGCAAAATCTTGAAGAACTTATGTTCTTCGTTGAAGCTATAAAATTTGAAAATATAATTATATAGTTAAATAGACAATAGTGTAAATAATGACAAATGAACAATGAACTTACCAAAGGACATGTCCTTTGATTGTGACCTCGTGCACTACAGTGACCACATGTCATTTTCATCCCCTTTCTACTTCTTGACCACAATATCTCTCTCTCTTTCTTGCCTTATTTTTCTCTATTTCTCTCTTAAGATTGGTCTACCAATCATCTTATGTATTTTTGATGGTTCCATAGCATGTGAAGGATGAACTTTCCAGAACTTTTCATCTCTAACTGGTTGAATTTTATGTTGGTATAACAACATGTAAGTTTGTTTTGAATACCACTGTGTATCTCATTCTATAGCTCTTGTTTATTATGTTTAAGAGCTCTAATGGCATGAGGACATGGTATTCCTATCAGATACCATATCCTACATGTGCATCTCTTACTAGCAAGACTCACAACATGCCTATCAGTACCTTCAACTACCTCATACCCTAGTCTACATTAGCTTGAACATGACAGCCTTGTGTAATAATTTTGAAATCATTATACAACTCCATGGCATATGGATAAAACTTTTTAGTCTACTATTCACCCTCCTCTTTAAGATCTTTCAACCTACCTATGACCTATACAGAATATTAACGGTAAAATAAGGACATCAATATAACAGTAAGATATGGACAATTCCTCATAATCTATACATAACATGAGACTAAGTATAGAGGCAATACCTTGATTTTGATATCTCCCAGCATCTTAATAATTGGTTTTGCCCTTACAGCCAAAATCCATTTGTTGAATGACTCGGTGAAATTGTTTTCACATGTGAAGTTCTTGCACTCTGTGTAAAAATGGCCCTAAACCAGTGTTTTGGAGAGTACCACAACATATCTTTGACTACTTGTTCAGACACAGAACCCATTCTCTTCAGTTGATCTTTAAATTTTTCTGCATATGTACACTAAGTAGACTACCATATTAACTTTTTTATCTCTTCACCTCTCTAGGTATTGGCATAATTAGCTTCTCTATGCCTCACACACCATCTATGGTGTGTTTTTGGAAGCAATTGACCAACAACATCAACTAACCCCTGAAATAATAAAACAATCAACAACACAAGTAAAAATA
The DNA here is from genome assembly GCA_030864225.1 of Capsicum baccatum var. pendulum. Classification (NCBI taxonomy): domain Eukaryota; kingdom Viridiplantae; phylum Streptophyta; class Magnoliopsida; order Solanales; family Solanaceae; genus Capsicum; species Capsicum baccatum. The sequence goes on along the minus strand of CM061557.1, from coordinate 166,954,651 downwards.
GTTCAAATTAACAACACAGGTAAAAATAGTTCAAGTGTATACAAAATAAAAACCAAAATAAAATAATGAAAGTGATAGATAATTACCCTTTGCATATTAGACATAAGTGTCAATCCTTCACAATCCGCCAAACCTAATGAGCTTCTCAATAATCTAATGAACCACTTCTATGTTCTAGCCGTTTCTCTATCAACCATTGCCCATACAATTGGATAGAAATATTTCATTGAATCTTTTCCAAGGGCCACCAGTAAAATTTCCTTATATTTTCCCTTTAAAAATGTCCTATCCAGCCCTATGAGTGGTCTCAGACCACTTCTCCAACTATTTTTCAAAGCTTGAAAGCACACATACATTCTTAAAAATCTTTTTTTACCTTGTTCTAATGCATCTTTAGAAATGTTTACCACCACATCAGAACCAAAATTGGTATCCCTCAACTCTTGAGCATAAGCTTCCAACTTGTTGAAATCATTAATAAATCTACCCTCCATGCTCTCTAAGATAATTTTGTTAACCCTCTTCATCTTTGTATAGCTAACATTAAGTGAAAATCTATTATCCACATTTTTCTTTATTTCAGTCACCTTATATTGAGGGTTATTCTAGACTTTGTTCTTGAAATAGTATGCTAAAGCTTGTTGTGTGGCTCTTCTATTCTTAAAGCATGGTTGACATGCATATTCTATTTATAAGGTTTTAACTTCAAATCCTTGGCCTTTATCAACTTCTGATATCAGACATATAAAAGGACAACCAACATCACACCTATATCTAACTCTAGTAAGGTCCCTTTTTGTAACTTTAAGAACCCTCTTTTTAACAATTGAGTAAAAGATCACAATATTTTTGCTTCATAAAGATCCTTAAAGCTCATTTGTCTAGACTCTTATTGATTTCTCTTTTCTTTTCTCTCTTAAGGAATTCTAACATATCACTATTGCAGTCACTATCTACAAGCTTATTTTTATCCTCCTTTTCCTCACTTGATTCACAATCAGTTAATGCATCAATTATTGCAGAGGAAGGTTCATTATGTTGACTAATATCAGGAGTTGGGATAATATTTTCACCCTCTTAGTTGAAGTTTAAGCAAATTAGATTGAGTTGACAATGCAATTTGCAAAGTTCTAGTTCATGCATCATCCTCAAGGAGATAATACCCACCAAATGACCATGTATATAGCAATTGTTTCACCTTACTAAAACCTAAATTTTCACTGTACTCTAAAAATATATCTATATATGAGAGCAAATCTGGATTATACTCTCCCAAAGATGAGTCATTTTTTTAAGTAGGTAAGCTGAGGAGTAAGGATCCACTTTTCCCGATAGTTAAAGACCACATCAATCTTTTCAACCATTTTTGAAGGGATCACATGTCAAACATAAAATAAATAGAAAGTTACTCATGAGAAACCAATAAAGAAAGTAAAAAACAGGGAATCTTTCAATATTTTTTGTCCAAACGATGATAAAGGGGTAAAGGAATAGGGGCCACATAGAGAATTCAACACAAAAAACAAATAAAAAAGAATCACTTTTTCAATAAAAAAATATCATATACCTAACAACCATAAATATATCAAATCATGACATACCTAATAGTCATATAGTCATCCACAAAATCATATAAGACAAAGAAACAGACACAAAATAAATGTTGGAAAAACAAGTCAATCTTTCATTTAAGATAACAATAAAAAAAAACTAATTTGTGATAAGTAATTGGAAGCATTAACATCATGCAACTTAAGAAATAACTACAAGAAATATATGACACATGAAACAATACAGAAATATCTATATACATTGACTGGCGACAACATTAGAAAGCAAAAACAAAACCCTAAAGCCTAACTGGAAATCTTAACTGAAAACACTAGAAAAAAAATTCTTACTTGAAAAGGAGTAAAATTACTTCTATAGTATAAGTCCTCCAAGAATGTTACTCCATCAGTCTACGTTTTTGATTGAGAAGATGGTTGAGTGGAGAAAAGAGAGGAGATGAGCAGATTATGATCGATGAATAGGAATTTCTTTTTTGTTAAAGGAATTAGAGCGGGTCTTAGTTGGGTCGAGTTATTAAGTTGGGTCGGGTTGCTTTTGAGGATAAAATTAATTACTTTAATTAAATATTAATTGTCCAATAGAAATATGTCATGTCATAAATAAGGTGGAGTTCATAGGCAACTGTTAAATGGAAGGGTAAAATTGATCCAATAGGTAGACGGGAAGGGCATTTTAGGTCCAATAGGTAGATGAAGGACATTTTTGCACCATTTTAGATAGTAGAAGGGCATTTTAGGCCCTTTTTAGTTTATAATATAAATAGTTTTGAATGATCTGGTATACAGTATTGATATTATTTGTCAATGTTACATTCTGCATGGCTTGATATACACGTGAAGAGACCGAGAGCCTAGCGATGACCATTGTATGTCAAGTGGTGAAGGCTTTAAGGATGGATGAAAAGGTAACGAGAGATCAATTCAGTGACGGTATGCAGATAATAAGGATGAATTATTATCCACCTTGTTCTAAACTAGACAGGACAATTGGCTTAAGCCCTCATTTTTATGTTGATGCCTTACCATCCTTCTCCAGCTGAATGAAACAGAAGGTCTCCAAGTTCGAAAAGACCATATCTAAGTGCTTGTAAAACCCCTCCCAAAAACCTGAGTTTATGAGAGACGGGGGAGAGAGAGTTAACACTCAACTTGGGTTTGTGAGAGATGAGAGGAAGGGAGAGAGATTTAACACTCGACTTTATGAGAGACAAAAGAAACAAGACGAAGTGATTGGTGTTGCAAGGTAAGCATCTATATTTTCCTACATAACCTTGGAAAAATCAAATACTATATAGACATAAACTTCTGCTTTAGCATTATGTCTAGGATATCTAATAGTTCTAATATAGAGTTGTGCTATTTAAAGTCTCTTTAATAGAAATTGGTTGCGTAACTATTAATCTAATAGCAAGAAAATGAATTGGTTGGTAATAAATTTCTTTTATAGATTATTTTTCATCAATTAAATAGACGTCTTAATGATGTATAACTTAAGTCAAGAAGTTGAAAGGATAAGTTAAGAATTGAAAAGATTTCGAATGTGTGCGGGGAAGCCCCACACTATGGTAGGATCGACACCATACCATATATATGTATATTTTACATTAATATTACGGGCCGAAAGGAGAAGAAAGAAAACAAGGATCACAAATTCTATAAAAAATTTGATCAAAAGCTATACGAATTCTTGTGTAAAGAATATTTTCTTCTGCTCACTCTCTTTTTTAATTGAAATTCTTTAAATTTATAGGAAAAAACACTAAGAGTTATTTAATTTTTAATAAAAATAATTTCAGAAGTATTTTGCATAAAATTAGAAAATCAAAGAATTTGCTTGAATATAGGCATAACTTGGGGTGTAATCCATGTATGTACATGGTAACGAGAGGAAAAGGAAAATGAAAGAAAATAATGCTACATTATCTTAGTTACGTTTTACATATTTCATCATTTTCTATTTTTTGCAAACAAGTAACTAAAAAATAAATTAAGATATTGACAGATATGGTTGTGTTTGTATAGAGCAAGAGTATATATAAAATCATGTTTTTTTATAACAAGTAAGCTCTTTATGAACACATTAATAAATACAAATATTTTTTTATATTTAGAAAAACATTATGCTATAAATAACTACTCGCTCTGTCCATCTTTACATATTCAGTATTGCCTTAGCATACTTCTTAAGAAAAAACAAAAAAAATAGAGTAATTTTACTATACCACTCTTGAAAAGGAATATATTCAATGCTTTGTAAAATGTATTGAATTAAGATTATAGTTAATAACTACGGGTAAAGTGGATACAAATGGGTAAATTATCTAGGGAAAATAATAAAAATAACGCTTCAATCTAAAATAATTCCACCAAAATAGTCATTCATATTAATAACCTGTAATTAGCCACTAAAACTAATTCCTAATTCAGTTGTTTTATCTCCATTCCTTTTTCTTTTTCTTTCTGTTTTTTATTTTTTGGTTCCATTTAAAAAAAAAAAATAGCTTTCCATTTTTCTTATAAAAGTAGAGTTTAACATTTTCATTTTTCTAAATGCGCTACTACACTTCTTTAGAAATAAAAACTCACTGTTCCTTTTTTTTCCACTGGTTTGTCTTTATGCTTTATTTTGTAGTTTTTTAAAAAATATATATATATATTCTTTTAGCTAATGTATCATTTTTAACAATATAATTGGTATACAATTACTATAGATATTCTATACATATACATATATATTCTATACAAATAATGATACAACTTATATACACATCATAACAATAAATATACCATTTTTATACACATCTTATATAATATTAATGATTTAGATACATATTCTATACAATATGTATACAGTTCCTATACACATCATATACAAAAATATATTCTATATAATAAATATACACTTTCTATACGCATTTTATACAACAAGTATACAGTTAATATACAAGTTTTAGCTACAATTATTGTTCATATATGTGTTTTATATAACTATTATATAATTTTTTTACACATTCTATAGTCTCTACATATATTTATATAACATTCTATGCAGTCTCTACATATATTTTATACAAATATATATTTTATACAATAATTATACAATGTCTATACATATTCTATCTAGTTTCTATACATACATCTTTTACAGATACATATTATATACAATGATTATATAATTTTTATATAATTATATGTATTTTTTAAAAATAATTAAAGCAAACTTTTAGCTCAAAAGAAAATTATAGTGACATTAAAAAAATAACTATTTAAAAATAAAGTCTGAAAAAAGTAATGTATGTATTGACCGAAATGGCCCAAAAAGGAAAAGGACGTTGAGAGGGATTGCAATAGAGTGGCTGAAGGGAGAAGTTGACTTAAAATGGTAAATTACATAAATGACTTTTATAATAGGTGACTTTGTTTTTTTGTCCCTCGTAAGAATGGTGTTATAAAACTAATCTCCTTTCTTTTTTTATATAGAACAATTATCTATTTGTCCCTCAATATCTCAAATATTTCTAAACAATTCCATTCTTTTTTATCTTTCAACTTTTTTTTTTCTCTTTTTTATTTTACTTTAATTTGTTCTTTTCTTTTATCTCTCTTTTGTTTTTTAGTTTTTCTCAATCCGTACTTTTTTTCCTTTTTCTCCTCTCAACATCTATTTTTTTTATAAAAGTTTTTTTTTTATTTTACTTTATTTTTTTTTATCTTTTTAGCTTTTCTCAACTCTTACTTTTTTTCTTTTTCTCCTATCAACTTCTATTTATTTTTTAAATTTTTTCTCCTTTTAATTTTTCTTTGATTTTTATTTTTCTCTTTTTTAAAAAAAAAATCTCAATCTTTATTTTTGTTTTGTCTCTTTTTTTTTAATTTTTTTTCAACTTTTATTTTTTTTTCTTTTCTCCCCTCAGCTTGTATATTTTTTTATTTTTATTTTTTAGTTTCTTTGATTTATTTTTTAAAATATATCTTTCTTCATTTTCTTCTTTTTTTTGTAATTTTTATTATTTTTTTCTTTTCTTCAATTTTTTTAATCAAGTTACGCTCCATAAGCAAGAGTTGACACTACTACATTATAGAGGCACGACTTATGAATTTCAAACAAGAAGTTATGTTTCATGGGCAAGAGTTGATACTATCACATTGTGTTTTGATTTATGAAATATTCTATAACTTTTACCTTAGAGGCACTCCGGGACTTTCAAACTACAAATTATACCCCACGAGCAAGAGTTGACTCTACCACGTTATGTTTTCATTTAAGATGTACGACTCTTGTATTAGAGGGAAGATTTAGCTCAAGGACTTTAAAACAACAAATTATGTCTCACGAGCAAGAGTTGACACTACCACGTTATGTCTTCATTTATGAGATGTTCTACAACTCTGGCCTTAAGGGCACGACTTATCCCAAGAATTTTCAAACAAGTTACATACATTAGGCAAGTGTCAACACCAACACATTGTGTTTTTTACTTATGAAATGCTCTATAACTCTTGTCTTAGAGGTACGACTCAGCCCAAGGACTATCAAACAACAAGTTATGCCCCATAGGCAAGAGTTGATACCACCATATTGTGTATTGATTTATTAGATGTTTTATAACTCTTTTCTTAGAGGCAAGACTTAGACTAAGGGCTTTCAAGCAACAAGTTGTGCCTTATGGGCAAGAGTTTACATTACCACATTGTGTTTTGATTTATGAGATATTGTATAACTCTTGACCTAAAAGCAATACTTAACCCAAGGACTTTCAAATAACAAGTTATGCCCTATAGGTAAGAGTTGACACTATTACATTATGTTTTGATATAGGAGATGTTATATAACTTTTGCCTTAGAGGCAAGACTTAGCCCAATAATTTTTAAACAAGGTATGCTCCATGGGAAAGATTTGACACTATCATATTGTGTCTTGATTTATGAGATATTTTATAAATCAAGGACTTTCAAACAATAAGTTATGCCCCATGGGTAAGAGTTGACATTACCACATTATGTCTTGATTTATGTGATGTTATTTGTCTTGCCACTAAGGCAATACTTATCCCAAGAACCTCTCAAAAAAATAAGTTACGCCCAATGAAAAACTGTTGACACTACCACATCGTTTCTTGATTTATGAGATGTTCTTAACTCTTGCCTTAGAGGCAAGACTTAACTCAAGAATTTTCAAACAACAAGTTATGCTTCATAAGCAAGACTTGATTCTACCATATTGTGTCTTGATTTATGAATAGTTCTATAATTTTTTCCTTAAAGGCAAAGACTTATCCCAAAGGACTTCCTAAAAACAAGTAATGCCTGATGATAGGCGAATTTACACGCCTATATCAATATATTTTGCCCATATTTTAGCCTAGTTTTGAGAACAAATTATATATTTCATGCACGTTTAGTCCTTTTTCCTGTAAGTGAGCTAACAAACATGATTAGCAAAGTTTCAGGTATAAATGATGCAGAAATCAGCATTTTATGGCTTACTTGACGCCAAAGAAAGCTCACGAAGGAAGGAACGTAAGAGTGGACACCTAAAGGACCAAAAGTGATGCATGGGAAATCTGTCCCGGGCTAAAACAGCATTTCTGAAGACTTTGGGGACTTGCAGTAACTTATTTGGATTAGGATAATAATACATTAACCTAGTACAATTGGGTTAAGTATTTCATTAGTTTATTTGGATTTGGATAATGTTACATTAACCTAGTACAATTGGGTTAAGTATTTCATTAGCTTAGTAGGATTTGGTTAAGTATTTCATTAGCTTAGTAGGAATAGGATATGGGTATTATAAATACCCTATCATGCTAGAGATTTGAAGACAATCCTCCCTTAATGGAGAGATACATTCTACTTCTCAATTATAACTCTTCTAATCTTCCCATTAATTCTATTTTTCTTCTTCTATTCATCTATTCAATTCTTAATTTCCGCAACAAGAGAAACGTTACTTTGCTAAGGAGTTTACGCCTCACGCCTACCATTTGTGCTACACGAAAATCATCAATCTTGTGGTATAATAACAACAATGCAAATTGTGATTTCCTTCGCATTCATGGGTAACTAAACTTCTCTGTTGGGGTTATGGAAGCCGTATGAGATACTATCTATTGCTGTGAGTTTATGAGTTCGTGACACGTATGCTGCTTATATCATTATTCTCTTCATCTTAATGCAAATTCTTGTGGCTGCAGACGCATAGAATAACACCAGTATAACATTTAACTTGTTTGAAAGAAAGGTTATCTGTCTGGAAAAGAGATAATGTCAAGGTAGTAGGACACCCTTTCCTATTAAAAAGCTAGTGCCGTAACTGGACTAACCTCTTGGAGAATTCGTACCGTTAGACACTCTTTAAGCTCGAAAGAGTTAAAGTGAAATAATCCTCGAATAGGTCGAAAGATGCTTGGATTTACCATCGAATACAATTCTCTATAAGCACATGCATGTCACAATTCTACACACTCATAGCCAATAGAGACGTATAACTCAGAAGGTGGACATAACCCCAACGCTTCAATTCTCATTGTTTACAACTCACGTAACATTCTTTCTTTTTATTTTCAGCTTTTATTTTGATACTTTATTTAAATTACTTGCACGACAAGAATCCCCCCTCTTATGAGACTTGCACCAAAAGTTTAGTAATTTTTCTTACTTGTTGGCCAAGCTATTCCCTGTGGGATCGACACCCAACCCAGGTTGGGTTCTATATTTGCTAACGACCGCTTTACACTCCTACGAGAGCTGTAGATTGAGCGTTATCAATGCCCTTAAATTTGCTCTGATGTCAAAATAAGGAGATTCCTTTGCGAATTATCCAACTTTTTATTTATTAGCAAACTCTAATAAAAGTTGAGAAAAAAGAACTTACAAAATAGAGAAATAAAAAAAACGAGATTGAGAAAAAAAGAAAAAAAAAGACAAAAAAATAGGTTAAGAATAAAGAGAAGAATAAATAACAAAAAAATTTGAGAAAAATAAATATGAGAAGAAAAAAATAAAAATAAAGTTAAAGAAAAAAAAATGAGAAATGATAAAAAAAAATATAAAAAATATAGATTGAGACCAATGAATTAAAAAAATAGAGAGAAATGAAGAAATAAATAATGTTTGAGAAAAAAAAAAGTAAGAGACAAATGAATTAAAACAAAAAAAAAAGGTTAAAGTAAAAACATAAAAAAAAAAAAATAGAAGTTGAGAGAAACTAAAAATGAAAAATTTAAAAGTATTAAAGGTATATAGGGACAAAAATATACTTGTATTATACATAAAAAAGAAAGAAGACTGGTCTTTAAAGTCTTTTCTTATTGATGTCAAAAATCCAAAGTCACCCAATATTGGGGTCATCCCATGTGATTTCTTGGACTTGCAATGACCATTAATTGGCAATAGTATTGCCTACTGGACATAGTTTGGCAATTAGTTAGGCCGACTGGCCATAATACGCCCAATGACCCAAACATAGGCCATTACTTTTAAAAAAGGTAGCCCATGTCTTTTCTCTCGATTTGATTTTTCAAACTGGACAATATTATTGGACTACTTTTAGTAATATGGACAAATAAAAATAGTCAGAGGGAGTATTAACATCTATCTATAATTTATATTTAATATAATATAATATAATATAATCAGATTAGCAGGATCTTTGTCAGGCGCGGGTAAGCCACGGCACTTGCTAGACCAACTTCCAAATATCAGATTAAGTCATAGATCGAACCAAAGCACCAACCGAAATATAAAAGAATTTTCGAATAGCTTAGTGACTGTATGGAAGAATTAATCTTTTTACCGAACAAGGGGTCTGTCAGATATTTAATATACTTATGTTGAACTCATGTGTCTAGAAGTTCTGACTGTGCAAATAGTCACCATTTTCTTTATTTTTTGCGGGCTAAAGAGGCACAGTTTACTAAACGTAGTCACAAAGACAAAGCCAACATAAGCCATATTAAACTCGACTATACCACCATTTCGGAACCAAGTCAAGAAACTATAGAAAAATTCTTCATATTTTGATAGAGTCTGTATCTCTCATAGTTATTAAGTAAGAGAAGTTAATTCTCTGGCATAGATATGAAAGGTTTTTAGCCGGACATAGTCACTGCTGAAAGGAAAGAAGAAGTATTAGAAGTACTTCAAAAGAAAATAAATAAATAAATAAATACCTTAATAATGGCCGGATGCAAGGCCGTAATAGTATATAATGGTGGATAGTGCCTTCTTATTTAAATTCAGGACAATATACAAAAGGAGAGAAGGGAGAGCCTGGCTAGAGAGAGAAAATATAATAAAGAAAAGAAAAACTTATGCCCCTTTAACATAATGAGTCGTCTATATATAAAAGAAAAAAGCATCTTGCATAGAACTTGTGGGTCCCTGTGCACATTATTTTTACTATTACATGGGTCCTATAGGTGGGGCCTTGCTGTCATATTTTGTCTTTTTCGTTTGATGAGTAGAGGAATGCCTCAATGTTTTCTATTTCTTCATCGTTGAGGATGTTATTTGGTGGAAGTGGTTGAGATTCCTGAATATCTCCAGATTCAACTGCTTCTTCACTTGTAAGGCTTTTAATGGAGGTGTTTGAACATTGTTCTACAGGTTTTAGTAGATTTTTCCAAACTTCGGCCAAATAATTCTCAATAATCTCTAGTTTGTCTCTATCATGCACAGAGAGTCTCCTAGAAATATAACTCAAATTTTTATCTTTCACAATCTTTTTTTGTGGAGCAGTAGTATATTTGACAATTTTGCTATTAATATAATTAAGTAATTTCTTCCCATGTGAAATTTTTGTAAGGGGGTCTTTTCTTGTTAACTTATCCCAGAAAATAGTATAGAATACCCTATATAGTCCGGGTATTTGTTCTTTCGTTTATCCAAATTCAATATTCCATTTATGTATCCATGGAATAGAGAATTCAATGAAGAAATACATCTGATAGATCTTATCTAAATTGCATACATGATCAGAATGATATAATTCTGTCAGGAAAGGTAAAACTTTAATCCATTCTTTATATAGAAGCAGATATTCTGCTGGCAGAATTTTAATTATAGGGTCATAATACGACCACCATTGAATGAACCAATTAGGGATTGGATCTTCAAAAACTTTAGCACAGACCTTTATAAACCATGTATGTTTGTGTTTAATATTATTGTAGTATAAAGTTTGGGTAAAAGCCTTGATATAGTCCCAATAGGTGAAGGAAATTTTTGAACCTTTCATAGTCATGATTTTTTCAGACATGGATGTTGTTCCCCAATCTTCTATTGATATGAGTTTTTTAATCATCATCTTAGAATATCCATGAACATGTTCTGTTGTTTTGCTCATTTGGTGATGTTCTATTTCAATGCTTCTAGTGGACACTAGAATAGATTCATAATAAGCTCTCGTCTTATAAGATTCTCTTGTAAAATAGAGGTTAGTCAATAAATATTTTTGGAGGAGTTTCCATGGATCATTCTGTTTATATATTTGAGAGTTTTCGACGAGAAGTATCAATTCTCGAGTTTCATGTTTTCATAGTTTGGCCTATCCGCAGTGTTTTCTTTTACAATTGAAGCAAACGAATTAGCTTGCTTAGCAGACATATATGATTGTATTTACTCAAATAATGAATGATCCTCTAGAATGTCCTCTAGATGGATTGAGTTGCTTATAAACGGTGTTTTTGAAGATGATTCTGCAATTTGCGGAATTCTCGTATTTATCAGACTTCTATTTCCCTGTTGTAATACTGGAAAATTGAAAAATGAAGAAGCATAATTAGATGATGAAGAAGCAGAGTTTCTTCCTCTAGAGGAAGAGTATCTCCCGCCTTGGCTTGTGCCGCCTTTTCCTCGCCTACCTGCAATATGCCAGGGTGGATCTGTACTTATGCTGCACGAAGTAGATTAGAATTTATCAGATGATGAGTCAATATCAGACCAATCAATTTTATATCTAATATCTTCAAAATTAGGAAGAAATAAATCTTCTTCTATCATATTATAGATGAGTTTTTTTAATGTGATAAAATGAATATCTTCATTTAAAGAAATGCATTTTATAATATTAATTAATATTTTTTCATAAAGAAAATACGTGTAAAAATTTATTTTAATCATTCAAATATTCCCTGGATAGGAAGTCAGGTAAAGAGTTTTCACTACCCTTTTTGTATTGTATTTCAAAATCAAAGGGGGCTAATTGAGCTTGCAACCTTGCAAAAATTAATTTAGAAGCATCATGCTTAAAATCTTTATCAAACATGTATTTAACTGATTGAGCATCAGTTCTGATGATAAATTTTTGGTTATATAAATCATCTTGGAATTTTAAAACACACAATAGTTAACATTTCATAAGCCATAATGGCGTATTTTTTTTTTTTACTTTCAGAGCATTTTCCAGAATGAAATCTAACCAAACATTCAACATTATTATGGGGATTGACTTGTTTAAGTATTCCTCCATAACCAATAGTTGAAGCATCAGTTTCAACTATTTTTAACCAAGCTAGATTAGCTAGGGTTAAACAAGGCAAAGTTACAACACGTTTTTTGATTAATTTTACCAGATCAGTGTGGTCTTGAGTCCAAGGCCTTTTGTGATCCTTTTTTAATCTATCATATAAAGGAGCTAAATCTCTAGATAGATTCTGATAAAATAGAGAAATATAGTTAAGACTTCCTAGAAATCGTTGCAACTGAGTTTTATCAGTAATAATATCAGAAAATTTTTCAGCAAAGTTCATATCTCGTCGTATAGGTTCAATTGTTCCTCGACAAATATTATGTCCTAAAAATCGAACATTTGTTTGGAACAAACACATTTTAGTTTTAAAAATAACCAAACCATTTTGTATCACAATTTGTTTGAAAAAATTCAGATGTTTGAAATGCAATTCTATTGTTTTTGAAAACACAAGAATATCATCAATATATACAATATAAAATCCATATAGGCATTAAATATATCATTCATGATTTTTTAAAATTCAGAAGGAGCATTTTTTAAACCAAATGACATAACATTCCATTCATACTGTCCAAAATGGACATTAAAGGCAGTTCTATAAGTATGTCTTTTATCAATTTGAATCTGCCAATAACCAAATTTTAGATCAAATTTTGAAAATATATTGGCATCATATAATCTAGATAGCAGGTCCCTTTTATTAGGTATTGGATACCTAATCCATTTTAAAACTTTATTCAAAGGTTTATAATTAATTTCAAGAGAATGACCAGATGCAGATTTAACTAGATGCGTTGTTTTATGAAAATATCTAGCTGGAATTAAACCTTCCTGAATGCAGCTAACATCAACATCACTATCAATCATAGCCATATTTGTTACAGAGAATTCGTTATTAATCAAGATAGTACAATTTATATACAATTTATGGGCAGTAACAATTTGCATCAGACCAAAAAAGAAATTATTTTTTACATCAATATCACGAATAATTTGATTGTTAGAATTTTCAGCAATTTTTTATTTTCCTTTGGAACTAGAAATAACATCAATTTGATAAATATTTTCAATATTTGAAATTCTATGATCAGCAATCATCTGATTTTGTTTCAAAGAAATAATTTCTTTTTTAAAATTTTCAACTTCTATTTTCAAATCATCATGAGACGTATCTTTATCAGGTGTTTGACTAATGGCAAGACGTCTATTATCTTCAGTTAAAGAGTGGGGCATAATATCGATAACAGATTCAGTATTTTTCTTAACATATTTGCTATCAGTAGTCTTTGAAGTGCCAGGTTGTAAAGAAGCAAGATCTATAATTTTTTTACGAAGCTTTTCATCAGTCACTTCTTTTAATAATTCTAAAGCACTATCAACAGTAATTGTTTGAACATTTAAATATAAATCTTCAAACTAGGATTACAATTTATAAAAAGCATTATCACAATCACAAACATTATTATTACAATCATGGCAAGCATAAGGTTTTTCATGAATCTCATTGTCAGTTGAATCAGGTAATTCAACATTATTTTTAGATTCATATTCATAATCAGATTCAGAACCAGAAGTATATAACAAACCATAAACCCTATCATGAATTTCATCATAAAGTCCTAAGGACTTGAGTTTTTGAAGTTTACAATTTGGAGAAATATGACCAAATTGACCATAATTATAACACTTGATTTTTGATAAGTTTCTCTTAGACCTATTTTTCATAAATCTAGTAGACTTAAGATGGGTTTTTCAATCTTCATGCTCTTCTTTGGATCTAGGTCTAGATCTCTTTTTTCTATAGGGTTTATCTGGGTTATTGGATTTTATATGTCTATGACCCCTTTTTCTAGAGGTAGAAGCAGGATTTTTCATATCAAATTGTCTGTAAAAATCACCTAATTGGGATCTTTCTTTAAGCCTGTCAAGCTTAATTTGTCGGGACAATTTTAACTCATTGAAAATTTTTAGACCTTCTTCGGTACAAGTTTCTATAAGCTGACCATAAGTGAAATCTGTCCAAGGAATTGCACCATATTGACCCTTGATAGATTTTTTAACCCTTTCAGTAAAAAGAGGTAGAAGTTTATCTATAAATCTAGCCTTCCAATGTTCAAACCTATATTCGGGTAAATACATAACGCTACTAATAAAAGTATCTTTGTACCATCAGAATTCTCCTAAATGCCTACATCTGGGACCATTTAAGAGGGTACGAGTGTTTTCATGTTGGTTGGTTAATATACCTCCAAATTGTTGAATAATAGTTAGCATAAGGGTATAAACAGCATCTTCTCTACCTTCAGGTAGTTCTCTACCTAGGTTATCAATACCAGGCAACATATTTTTGGCTTCAAAAAATTGTATTTCTTTCTTCATTAGAAAGAAATTATCCCACCAGCCACGAAGTTGGCCAGTAAAACCTGCCACAATCATTTTACAAATAGTAGTATTTGTTCGAATAGGGTTACCCTCAGTATCTTTAGGGCTAGAGACTTTTGCAATAGTAGAATACATTAGCATGCGATAGACTAATATAGATAATTTGTCTTTCAGATAATCCATCTAAGTTCCATTCATATATATATTCTCCACTATAAGACGTGTTTGTCAATGACCAATCTTTTTTCTCTATCAAGACATTTTGAGGAGTTGTCCTTGGATAATAGGCAGTTTGCATACGGGGAATATCAACATACTTTTCCCTAGTTGTTTTTTAACCAATCCTCTGAGTTTATTTAACTCTGAGTGGATTTATGCTCCTATGTTTGAAATAGGAGTTGGTTTTATTTCATCAAAGTTATTAGAAAGAGATTTAATAGTATCCGCAAAATTATTTTGGACAGATCCATGGGTTTTATATTTAAACTAGCAAATTTCTTTTCAAGTAATTTTTCAAGGCGTTCTAAATCAGAGGGTTTTTCAAATCCTTAGATATCAGGAGGTCTTTGAATATGAGGCTTAGCTGTCAAATCTTCTGTTTTTCAGTCGAGGTAGAAGTAGTATCAGGTGACTTTTCACTATCGCTTAGCTTCTTAATCAAATCCGTCATGATATCTAGTTTTTTATCAAGAGAAGAAATATGTTCTCCAAGAACTTTCACATAAAGACTCAAATAGTTATTTTGAGCAATTAGACTATTTATTTCTAAAATAGTGATTTTTCCAACTTCTTCATCAATGAATTTTTGAAAAGCAGAGAAGGTTATACCAGTATTGTTGGGTAATATGAAAGCCGATTGAGGGGGGTAAATAGTCTGAGTTACAGTACCATCTGCATTTTGATAAGAGCTTTCAATAATTTTTACATATAAAGGCAAATATGTAGACATAAACCATGGCACAAAGCAAACAATTTGATTATGCAATGCACACATTTCATAAAATTCTTCAGAAATATTTTTCAATTCATCAGAACTATAGGTTTCAAAAAACTATGTTCTAAATGTTTTCCATTTTTCAGAAAAAAATTCTCTTTTAGTATAATTTCTGGCTTGTGAACCAGGACTAAAATCAATTAGGTGAGGAATTATGACTAACAATAATTAACATCAAACTCCATTTTCGAGGGAGTGGGGTTATCCCTATCTGGGATATTATCATTATCTTGAACTATATTTGTTTTAGGATTAATTTTAATTTTTTCAATATTTTTGAATAGAGTATGCGAATTGTAGAATTTAAAGTATGCAAAGATGCAGCACGACTTCTAGCTAGACCATATACTGGTTCAATTGGGGAGATATGATACATAGCAGGTAACATTCTAGGTATAGAAAAGGAATTTCGATTATAAACGGTAGAATTATCGTCAAATTGAAGACAAATTCTGTTGTCTGTGTTTTGAGTTACATGAGCTAACTCTGAATTTGTCACATCCTTCGCAAGTTGTTTTGGAGAAATGAATGAATTTAAGACCCATGTAGTGGGGAAGTTAATCTCATCCCATCTAATAGGTCTTCTTGTAGTAACCTTGGATTTTGCAAAATTGGTCTCGATAAGCATAGTATAATCAAAAGCATCTTCGATTAATTTACATCTAGGATTTAAAGTAGATAATAAACGATAATAAATACGATAAGATAAACATATAAGTTCAGATCCAGGCACATAATTATAGCCATGAGTTTTTACATTCAAAGTTAGCGTATCTAGAATATTCATATCAGTCAAAGATAGTTGTAAATTTGGCTGAGTGTTAAAATATACTGGACCATATGCCAGAGTAGATTCTATAGATCCCATCAGAGATTGTCTGAAATTTAAATTTCTAGCACCGCGCAGTGCAGCTAGAAAGGTTTCTGGAAGACCTTTCAAAGTTAAAGGTTTAAACGCAATTTGCACTAAACCAATATGCATAAAATTATACCGATTTTTAAACACATCAATATCTTGTCCTAAAAATGGCCACATCACTTTCTATTGTGTTGGCACTTTGACTTATTATGCTTTTACTTTTGTTTATATATATATATATACACACACACACACGTGCCTCGGACGTGTGATGCTTGATTGTTTAAACTTAAATGATTTTACCTATTGCGGAGATTTTTAATGAAATGTAAAAGTTTAAATCACTTTTCAAAGAATTTTCATTCTTTAATATAATAATGTAAATATAAACATAATATTTTAGTGTAAACACATATATATTTTACATCATCACTTTTGCGTTTGTCATGTAATACCCCTTTCCATTGCTGACAAAGGCTAAAAGAGACACATCAATTTGAATTATATTTGTGGTACGATTATTTTTTTTATATTTAAAATATTTTTTGTTTTTAAAGTGAAATCTTTATAAAATCTTAAGTACCATATTTGTGGTACTTAAAACTTTTAAAAATTTGGTACTCCTTAAATTTTTCTTATTCAAGCGTTTTTATATTTATTTCTAGATTTTTTTAAATCTTTTTAAAATCAAATTTAATTCATTTAGAATTCTTAAACTAATGAAAAAGATATTAATATCATTAACTCTAACAATTTCTAATAAATAAAAAATTTATCATAAATATATTTAATTAATTTTTAACTCTTAAATATTAGGAAAAAATAGTGAAAAGACGATTTTGTCTAAAGCAAAGATTTTTAATGAAGGTCAAAAAATTCAAACAACATTTCTAAGGCTCTTTACACATTTAATATTAATAATATATACAAGCAGCCTAAAGCAGGCAAGATGATGTTGTCTTGCCAGCTTAGGCTAAAGGGCAATATTGTCATTTCACATCACAATAATTCCAGCCGTCATAAAATCCTCAACAAGCCACTTTTGTTATTTCAATAACAAATCTCAACTACTGCCAAAATTCCCTTTCAACGCAGGCATAAAAAGTGGTAGGGGTGAAAGAGCCAATGATGATAATGATGGTAACAACAGAGAAGAAGCAAATGGTAGATCTAAAACCCTATATCCTTCTTACTACCGAAAGTTTCAATTTTGAGGCTCAAATCAGAAATCAAGGCAAAGAAGAAAACACTTCTGTCATGACTGCAACAGTACCAGCAACAACAACAACATATCTCCAACACGACTAAAAGAACCAGGAAAACCGACCACATAAACCGATCGCTTGTGGTCGATTTTCCTACATTTTTTACCACAAAACTAACCAAAATGCATGGTCGGTAAAAGCATGGTAGCTTTTTAAAAATCGACCATGTGTGTTCGATTTAAAAAAATATATATATATTTAAAATTTAATAATATTTAATAAAAAAAGAAAAAAATAATTTTAAAATAAAAAATTCAAAATAAACAGACCACAAGTGGTCGATTTTATTTTTAAATTAATTAATTTATTTTAATAAAACCGACCATAACTGATCGAGCTTGTTTTTAAATTAGTTAGTTAATTTTAATAAACTGACAACAAGTGTTTAGTTTTTGTATTTAAATTAATTAATTTTAATTAAATCGACCACTTGTGGTCGGTATTTTTATTTAAGATAATTAATTAATTTTTATAAAACCGACCACATGTGGTCGGTTGTTTTATTTAATATAATTAATTAATTTAAAAAATGGCCACAATTAGTCATTTTTAAAAAATTTAATCAATTATATAAAATCGACCTCTAGTGGTCGATTTTTATAAAATTACCAAAAAAACTGACCACAGGTGGTCGATTTTCTGAAAATCTTTTTAAAAAATTGACCACTTGTGATCGATTTTGTAAATATTTTCCAAAAAAAACGACCACATATGGTCGATTTTTTGAGAATCTTTTTTAATAGACCGACCACATGTGGTCGGTTTTTGTAAAAAAAATTCAGAAAACCAACCACATGTGGTTGGTTTTTCTGGTAATTTTTTTTTCTAAATAGCAGCTTACAACCAGCATACATTACAACCAACATACAAACAACCAGCATACAATACAAGTCTAAAAACATACAAAAATGTAAAAACTACAACTCATCTCCAAATCCAAACTACAACACATACAAAAGTCTAAAAACTATCACTCATCATCGTTTTTGTCATCCGTATCCTCAGTCGCACACACAGGATCTAATTCCTCATCTGTGGTGATATCATCCAGTGGGTCTAGACCTTTTTGCAGCCTGAACTGCATCACCAGGACAAGGAGAAAAAAATTCCTGCAGATCGAATAAAAGAGCTGAACTGCTGTTGCAGCATGCTGAGTCGTGATACCGTTTTTTCCTCCTTCTGCTTTGCCCTCTCTCTGTGCAGCAAGCTCTTCAGTGAGTTTAGAAATCGTATATTTTAGTGATTCAATGATTTCTCTATCAACTGTTGAGGAATAGCATGTAGGGCCGAACGAAGACCTAACATTCTTGCTAAAACATTTTTTATGGCATCCGTAGTATTGGCCTCTAACTGGAGGACCCATAGTTTCTTTCCATAACTCCTCATCTACATCTTCAGGTATTATGTCACCCTAACTTTCTTGAGGCTGAGTACTACAAAACTCATTAACGAGCTGCATATATTTCTCTTATATGCAAAGTAAAGTTAAAATTAATAGTTAAAAAATATTAAAGTACTCATACTTGAATAATATCAACTTTGAGAAAAAGATTCATAAATACAAAATTTGATTCTTACATGGGTAGTTTTTACACGAGGCTCAACCCAGACATCTTCATCAGTTTGGTTCTTTTTCTTCTTTATATGGGTCTTCTCAAACACCTCATCTTGTATTGGCTTCCTACCCAATTTGTTTGTCTTCATATGATAAAATTATTGATCTTCAAATAATTAAAAATTTAAATAGAAAGAAATAATTAAAACTATAAAAGTTACATGCCATTTTTAACTCCACAGTAATCCGACTAACTACACTCGCAGTATGTAGAGAGCCACCCTTGGATGATACCCTGACTTTCTTTCCTTTCTCACTCAACACTTCATTATTCCAATAGCGAAGATAATCTTGCCGCATGGATTTGAGTATAAACCCTAGTCGTACCCTGTTCGTTATGGCATAATCCAACAAACCGTTCATCCTGGCTCTAGCTCTTCTATAAAAAATCCTCTTTATAGTATGGACATACATGTCATCCCACCAGTAATATTTCTACAGCAAAAACAAAAATATAATATTTAATATTTTGTTCTAACAATGTGTTAAGTGGTTGATAAGTTAAATCCTTACATAAAATTCTTTAAACATTTCTTCTCTTTCATTTTTTGGAACCTTTTGTCAACTGGTCCAATAGTCATTCCAGTGCTGAGTAATGCATTTAGTTGTAATTTTCCAGTTCCCTCATCGAGCATAAACCTACAACACAAGATCAAACAGTAATTTCATAGAGCATAATAATATAGTAAATGAAAAATGAATAATGTTGTTATATTTAGAAATCTTACCCTACTTCATATGGAATAATATACTGCCTCTGATAAACATATCTGTCTCCAGGCTGTGAAACAAGTGTTGGTAGATACACTGGCGTGGGCGGATCTGAAGCACCAAATGGAGTGCCTCCAAGATGGAGATCCATCAACCCAATAGATCTAACAGAATCACTGTGAGAACGTGGGTGACTGCTAGTAGAGGGTACTGCAGACGATGGTAGATGATCGGATGTACCAGCGGTCATTCGAAGGTACTGTGATGGCGGTAGCATAGGGATGAGAAAATAATGAGTCATTGTAGACTCATGAAGTGGACCCACATGCGTAGGTGCAGGAACTGAATGCTGCGACGACCTAGAATATGAAGGTCATACTGGCGCGTCAGCAAACCGACCCTCAAATATATGAATACCTTTTGATCATATATAAGGCAGAGGTTGTTTTTTCTCTTTTGTCTTTGTAAGATCAACTTTTTGCTTACCTTTGTCACCTTTACCTATCATCTAAATTTTGTAAAGTTAACAAGTAGTTAGTCCTTACAAAATGAATATATAAGAAAACATTCCAAGTAACTAATTTCAAGTTACTAATTCACATTTCAAATCACTAAATCGGTATTAAAACACTAGTGAAATAGTTACATAACCATAGCAAGTTTAGGCTCACTCCAACAACACGAGATAGACAAGAATATTTCTATTACTACATAAATTATGGAAAAGTAAAAACAACAATCTTACAAAGTATATTACATATCATTCTTAAACAAGAAAATAAAGGTAAATAGTACAAAGCATAAAGACATCAATCCATAATAAATACAACCTACACAAACTAATCCTACTCTCCCGAAGATTCTCCACTAAACCATTTACCCTCTTCAGAAGTTTCCTCATATCCTACCCACTCAGCCTCTTCTTCTGTAATATTAACTTCTTCAAATATATTTTTCGGGTCATTGAAACTATCCACTAAATCAATGTCCACTAACTGGTGATCAATCTGCATTTTATTTTGATACACAGTCTCTAACACAGTCTTAACTTCCACCCATCCTATAAGCTTTATTTTGATTAAATCTCACCAATCAGACTTATCATTGTGTAATGGATAAGAAGCATAACACACTTGTTTAGCATTTTTTGCGAGAACAAAGGGATCATAAACAAGATACGACCAATTGTGCTTCACTTCAATGATATTATGCACCTTCTATACTCTTGTGCCTGGATCAAACCACTTACATCGAAAGAGGATAATTTTTTTATTGGAAAACCAGCATACTCCAGTTCTAAGATCTCTTGTATGATGCCAAAGTAATCAACATCATCATCACCTTTAACCCAAACACCACTATTGTTTGTTTTCCTTGTTCCGAAGTGTTCTTCGGTAGAAAATTTAAACACATTTACTGTGTAATAGGATATTGTACGAGCTTCAACTGGTCCCAAAGAAATATCTCTCAAGAACTGATTGTATGCAGCCGCATTTGGTGATTGGTGTACCTAAAAATATTACACACACACACACACACATATATATATATATGTTAGTTGAAGAATGTGTAAATGTTTAAAATTTGTAGAAATATTAGTACACTTACGAACCTCATATGTAAACCATGTTGCAAAGGATGCATACACTTAATTTTCGTGGAATTGAGTCTTAAATGAACTAAAGATCCAACATATGAAACACAATTTGTTTCCTTAAGGGAATGAGTAAATAAATAAGATATGTTAATATTTAATCTCCTTACATCAGAGAGGACTCAACTTTCAGGCAATTTAGCAAGACATACAAAGTTGATGATTTGTGCTCCATGGTAGTGAGCCGGCGAAATATGATCTTTTTAGCCTTACTACCAGATTGATTGAAAATTAATATCGGTTGGAAATGAGGCTCATTCTCATCGTCCTGATGACGATTCGATCTGTTTCTTAAACAAGCAATTTCATCACCAAAGTAATATGAATAAAATTGAGACGTTTCTCTTGTAAGATATGTCTCAACTATAGAGCCTTCCATCATATATTTATTTTTGGGACCCTTTTTTAATTTTCCAATTGCCCTGCATAATCTATTAGATGTTTACTATATTAAAAAAGATATGTATAAATTTAAATATGTTGCAATTATTTACCTTTTGAATGGATACACCTACCTAGTTTGAACTGGCCCGCCTAGCCGAGCTTCGTGGACAAGGTGAATGGGACGATGTTCCATCACATCGAAGAACGCTGGCTGAAAAATCTTCTCCAACTTGTTGGTGATAACAACAATATTACTTTTCATTTGCACCAGATTTTCTTTTTTTAATGTGGTGGCACATAAGTCTTTGAAGAACAAACTAATCTCTGCTATTGGTTTCCATGTTTTCAGGTAAACCAATAAAAGTATCATGGCTTTTCATTCCATGTAAAATTCATTGTGTCATATCAACCCTCTTTCCCAAATTTGAGGCATATCCATCAAGCATCTTTAAACTTTGGACCTACTCACATATTTTTCACTTTTGGTCTCACTTGAATGTATAACTAGCCTTGGTCTTAATAATATTTCCATTGTGTCCCTCCTGTAAGTGTAATTTTCTACGCTTGCAATATTCTGGTAAATCAAGTCTGGCCTTAGGATTATCCTTTGTCGTGCCGGTGACATCCATAACTGTGTTGAACAAGTTGTCAAAATAGTTTTTCTCAGTATGCATGACATCAATATTATTTCTAAGTGAATTATCTGGCCAATATTCTAACTCCCAAAATATACTTTGCTTAGTCTATTTATGCAAAATGTCATATTCATCAAGCCTATACAATGGTTCCTCGCTAACTTTAGGCAAATCCTGAACTATCTCCCAAATGTCATGACCAGATAACCTTAGAGGTGGACCATCATATTCAGTTCTATTCTTTCTAAATGCATTCCTGAGTCTCCTAAACTCATGATCAGGTGGCAAGAAATAACGATGACAATCAAACCATGAATTTTTCCTGCCATGTCTCAATGTGAATGATTTTGTTTTTTCATGCAGTATGGACAAGCCAACTTTCCAACTGTCATCCACCCAGGCAACATTCCATAAGCAGAAAAATCATTAATAGTCCACATTAGATATGCACGCAGATTGAAATTCCGTTTAAGTGAAATATCCCAAGTTTCAACCCCCTCATGCCATAAAATTTGAAGTTCATCAATCAAAAGTTGCAAGTAGACATTTATTCCTCTTTTTGGATTACGCGGGCCAGGAACAGCACAATTCAGAAATATATATAGACTAGTCATTAACATTTCAGGAGGAAGATTATACGGGGTGATAAATATAGGCCAACATAAATATGGCACAGCACCAACAAAAAAAGGTGAGAATCCATCCGCACATAATCCCAAATGAATATTTTGTGGCTCAGCTGCAAAATCTGGATAAGTTACATCAAAATGCTTCTAAGCCTCTCCATCAAATGGATGACACATAACACCGGTGGGCCTTCTATTTTCACTGTGCCATCTCATATGAGGAGCTGAGGCTGTTTGAAGTATACAACCTCTTCAACTTTGGTATTAGAGGTAAATAATGCATCGCCTTAATAGCAATTTTATTTCCACTACAACCACACTTATATCGAGGGTGCTGACAAAACTTACAGGACTCTAGGTTAGCATCTTCCTTCAAGTATAACATGCAGCCATTTTCACAACAATCAATTCTAATCGAGGAAAGACCTAACTTTGACACCAATCTTTTTGCCTAATAGAAAGAATTAGAAACCTCTAAGGTGGGGTCAACTAACTCTTTAATAAGGTCTATCATTGGGTCCATTCCTCCTTCAGCAATATTCCAATAAGATTTAATACTTAATAATCTAACAGCAACAAACAAATGAGAATGTGAACACCCATCAAACAAAAGATGACTAACAACATAGAGTTGTTCATAAAAACAACCCTCTTCTCTATTGGGAACATCTTCGACATTTTCCCTAAAGTCGCCCCCGTGTTGCATCCCAAAAACATCATGCACTATTTCTGTCATCCTAGTATCTTGATAGTTATTATTCCCTGCAGACCTACTACTTTCACCAACAACAAAGTTATTTTGCTCAACATCACTATGAATAGTACGCAATCTTAAAAAGTCCTCGTGAAACCCCCTTCTATAAAGATATTCCTTCACAACTTCTTCTTTTATAAGATTTGTACCATCACATCTAACACAAAGATGACGAATAGCGCGAAAACATGACCAAGCATCAAGTGTCTTAGCATGTTCAACAAATCATCTGACACCTTCAACAAATTCCATCCTAAGACTCATTCTATTATTATTATTCCATTGATATATCCAGTTATAATCAGGTTCCATCTACACAATCAATCAGATTCAAGTAATTAGTTCAAGTCACAAAAAATCACATTTCAAGTACCTACACTTAATCAATTTCAAGTCACTAAGTCACCTCCCAAGTCACCAAACTAAACTACATTCAATATGAAAATTCACATTTCAAGTACCTACACTTAATCAAATTCAAGTCACTAAGTCACCAAACTAAACTAAATTTAAAATGATAAATTCACCTTTCAAGTCCCTACACTTAATCAATTTTAAGTGACTAAGTCACCTCCCAAGTTACCAAACTAAACTACATTCAAAACAAAAATTCTCATTTCAAGTACCTAAACTTCAACATTTTCAAGTCACTAAGTCACCTCCCAAAAAAACAAACTAAACTACCTTTAAAATGATAAATTCACCTTTCAAGTACCTATACTTAATCAATTTCAAGTTACTAAGTCACCTCCCAATTTACCACACTAAACTACATTCAATACAAAAGATCCCATTTCAAGTACCTACACTTAATCAAATTCAAGTCACTAAGTCACCACACAAATTACCAAACTAAACTACATTCAAAAGAAAAATGCACCTTTCAACTACCTACACTTAGTCAATTTCAAGTGACTAAGTCATCTCACATGTTACCAAACTAAAACACATTCAAAACAAAAATTCACATTTCAACTATCTACACAATTTCAAGTCACTAAGTCACCTCTCCAAAAAACAAACTAAACTACCTTTAAAATGAAAAATTCACCTTTCAAGTACCTACACTTAATCAATTTCAAGTGACTAAGTCACCTCCCAATTTACCACACTAAACTACATTCAACACAAAAAATCCCATTTCAAGTACCTACACTTAATCAAACTAAACTTAGTCAACTTCAAGTGACTAAGTCATCTCACATGTTACCAAACTAAACCACATTCAAAACAAGAATTCACATTTCAACTATCTACACTTAATCAATTTCAAGTGACTAAGTCACTTCCCAAAAAAACAAACTAAACTATATTCGAAATAAAAAATTCACCTTTCAAGTACCTACACTTAATCAATTTCAAGTGACTAAGTCACCTCACAAGTTACCAAACTAAACTACATTCAAAATGATAAATTCCCATTTCAAGTACCTACACTTAATCAATTTCAAGTCACTAAGTCATCTCCTAAAAAAATAAACTAAACTACATTCAAAATGATAAATTCACATTTCAAGTACCTAAACTTCAACATTTTCAAGTCACGAAGTCACCTCCTAAATTACCAAGAATAGCAGAATTCAAAATAAAAAGTTCACCTTTCAAGTACCTACGCTTCAACAAAATTCAAAATAAAAGTTCACCTTTAAGTAACTACACTTAATCACTTTCAAGTAACATATTCATTTATAGTATAAGTCAAATAATTGAACAAGTGTAACAAAGCAAATAACTAGAGGCGTCGCATGTCTCTCTCACACCATATAATCATCACAAGATTCCAATGGCTTTCAAAGCCTTCTACAATGAACAATCTCAAACTAAACTGCATTTAAAGACTTCATTATAAGAAAATAGAGAGAAATCAACTTACCTTTGCTTGACCTAAATTAAAGAGAGAGATAAATAGTCACCGAAAAATAACAAAGCAATTCTTTTTTCGAATTTGAATTCTGTCAAACAGTAACATCAAATTCCAAGCAACCCGATAGGCAACTAGAAGAAAAAAAATTTGACCATTAGGCAAAATAAGAAAAATCTTGATCAGTACTACACAAAAAAGATTAAAATTTATCAAACTAAAACAATCAACTTTGGATTAGTACTACGCAGAAACCAAAGCTATTGAAGCAAAAGCACTAAAAGAAGTCAAGTCAGGAAAAAAAATCTAAACAACTTACAAGTTAAAGACAAAAAGTGCATCTAGCAACTAACAAACTAAGAAAACTAAATTCTCTGAAACAAGAAATCACAACTAATTTTGAATCACTACTACACAACTATTGCAGCAAACAAACATAAAAATTGGGGAAAGGGGATCAAGACTTTAGCTAATTACCAAGTGAGAAATCTGAAGTTAGGGTCCTCTTTAGTCCTTATAGTACAAAATCTCAGGAAACCAAAAGGAACTCTTTTCAAATAAATTCACCACCCATTGATCCACAAAGTTAAAGAAAACAAAAGGGTACACAGGAAATTGATAAAATGGGTGTTGCTAAAAATGCTAAAAATAAGTAGAAAAGGCAAGAACGGAAAAGGAAATTGATAAAATGGGTGTTGGTACCTGGGCGGCGGCGGTGGCAGTCGGCGGTGGCTATGAATTTGGAAGTGTGAATTTGTGTTTTTGTGTTTGTGTGTGGAAAATCAATTTTTGTGTTTGTGTGTGTTAGGGTGCGATTTCAATTGGGGAATTGAATTATATGGTTGGTTCGGGTCGGGTCAGGTAGGGGGCGGGTAGGACTTAATTAATTTAATAAAAAAAATTTAATTAAATTTTAGAAAATCGACCATATATGGTTGGTTTTCTGAAAATATTTTTAAAAACCAACCACATGTGGTCAGTTTTCTGGATTTTTTTTTTAAACCGACCACATATGATCGGTTTTTACAAAATTATTGGCAAAATAAAATATAAGTGTTCGATTTAGTTTAAAAAAAGTTACTATAAAAAAACGATCAGATGTGATCAATTTTTTTTAAAAAAGTTAAACCATATAATTAGTTATTTTATCATCATATTAACACGAGTAGTATATTTCCTCAATCGTATAATAATATCAATGCATTTTGCAAATTAGGATGAATTTTTGGTTAATTAGCTTTTAAATACGTTATTATATATAATATACAAATGGAAAAGGGCAATTATGATTATGTTGGGTCGGGTTATTAACGGGTATTACCAAAATATGCGATTGATTTATTTTTGTAAAAAAACATCATTCAAAAAATGAACACTTGTGGTAGATTTTTATTAAAAAATAAAATTTTAATAAATTGTATATTATTTATAACAACATCCAAATAATTTAATACAATGCGTATTTATATAAATTAGATAATTAGTTATTTTATCATCACATTAACACGAGCAGTTTATTTCCTCAATTGTATAATTATATCAATGAATTTTACAAATTATGATAAATTTTTGGTTAATTAGCTTTTAAATACGATATTATATATATACATATAATACTTGTTTTACGTTATTACAACTTCAACAACATACGCATGTCTACATTGACACAAAATAGCATATCGATTTCCTCAATAGTAGGATATCAATGTATTATTCAAAATATTTTGATATATAGATTCAGTTATCTAGCTTTTGATTACTGCATACGTCACTACACGAGATATACGTATATATACATATATTCAATTGTCTATCGACTTTTAAATACGTACTATAAACATCACATACACAATTTTACGACCTCATAATAATATACAACATATTTCACACATACTCAGATGAATTATCGGTTAGTTTATCTTATGTCATTAATATACCTTCACTATATAATATGTATATACTATATATATACCTATACATATACACACATATACACACTATAGACTATATCTAATTCTAAATACGTACTATATACATCACATATGTAAACAAGTATATTATCCAATAATATAATGCGACGTATTTCATATACATACTCTTATGAGTGATCGATTAATTTGATTAGCTTACATTAATATAACTTCAACGTACAGTATATTATTACTTCTGTCATTTCAAATTAAGGTATTCAATATGTTTGGATAGATTCTACTAGGTTTTGACTATATCGTTCATCAATCAATCACTACATATATATATATATATATATATATATATATATATACACTTGAATGCGTACTATATACATCATATCCACAAGTATATTACCTTATAATAGAACACATTCATTATATTCCAATGAATTATCGGTTATATATTACATTATTATGACTGCAATAGTAGCATAATATCATTATCTCAACGGTATGATATATATATATATATATATATATATATATATATATATATATATATATATATATATATATATATACACACACACACATATTCATTATACAAAGATTATGCATGTTTAACGTTATTTAACGTATATACAAAGGAAAGTGTTTATTTTATATATTGAAACATAAGTAAGAGATAAAAATTATGTTTAACATAATTTGTTTATTTTATTTGATATATTTTTTAGTGTAATTTTTTCACAAAATTTAAGATTGATTGATTTTATTATTATTATATTGGTTATCGACTATGTGTGATCAGTATAATTTCAAAAAATAATATATTAGATTATACATATATTTATTTTTTAATAAAAACTGACCACAAGTGGTTGGTTTCCTAAATATATTTTTTAATATATTTTTATAAATACCACTTGTGGTTGGTTTTATAAAATTATTTACTTTTTTATTTTTTTAATTTCAAAACCGACCACAAGTGGTCGATTTTTTAAAATTATTTTCTTAAAAAATAAAAATCGACCACTCGTGGTCTATTTTTTTTTTATTTGTAAAATAAATAATAATTAATACAAAAATTATTGAAATGATTATTTTGAAATTTTAAAATATAAAAGCGACCACATGTGATCACTTTTTAATTATTTTTTTTTAAAACCAACCACATGTGGTCGTTTTTTCCTGATCACAAGCTGTGGTCGGTTTTCCTGATTTTTTAGTAGTGCAACCTTTGAATTTGTTGCCCAATACAATATTTCACAACACATTTTAGTTCTTGCCAAATTTTTCATTCTGCATTTGCAATTGATTTTTTGAAGATTCGACTAACTAAGCAACGATTCAAGAAAGGCATGAGCAAGTGCACCTTGAGTAACTTTTAGATCCCATTCTTTGGTTTCCTTTTTGATAAGTAGGATGTTGGTGAAGCAAGCTGATGGGTTAAAGAGAATAGTTGGACTTCTGGAAGTTAGATTTACTTTTGTTTGATTATAATAAAAGTGAAGAAACTGGTATTTACTAGATTGGTTTGCCCCATTTGTTTATCTTAATTTTTTTTTTATAAATTATATAATTAAAAATTAAGAATTCACTTGGACATAAAAGTTAAAAATATATTTACTTTATTTGATATTGTTAAAGTTAAAAATAGAGTTGGAGTTATGTTTGACCATATATTTTGAAATTGGATATTTTTTAAGTTAAAAAATATTTAAAAAATGGAAATAGATTTTTAAGAAATTAAAGTTTTATGAAAGTTGAAGTATTTTGTGAAAATAAAACTTTAAATTTTTTAAAAAATAAATTAAAAATATAAAAAGTGAATTTAAAAATAATGAAAACACCCTTGAGGTGTTTTTCAAAAATTTAAATATTGTGAACATATTTTCGAAAATATTATGACCAAATAATTATTTTAAAATAAAGTAAAAACATGTTTTAAAAAATTATGAATAATATTCATGATCAAACACCTTCTAAGTAAACAATATTATAAATCACAATAATTAACAACGTAAAATATCTAAAATATATATATATATAAAGTATTATAAATCACAGTAATTGATAACATAAAATATTTACTTCTAAAAGACATGAAAAAATTGGCCGACTTTTCAAATGACAAATTCTATTAATGTCGTATAAATTGAAACATACTATAAATCACAGTAATTAACACTTACAAAAAATAATTAACAACTTTACATAAATTTTAATAATTACCAACTACAAAAAATTATGTAACAACTTAAAATATTTAAAATCATGCAACTTAACTCCCCAAATGAAAATCGATTTCATATAAAATTAAATAAAAAGTAAAATATATTGGGCCCGTGCTTTCTTGTCTTATAATGACGAAAAAATTCATTTTACTTGATAAATTGAGTGAAATGCATGCATATTACATGTCGAATCAGGCGAGATTTGTCATGTAAAATGTGTGTCTACTTATTTAACTTTATATTAATTTTAGTATCTATTTGTGCACACTCAAATTTAGAGGACAAAAATGTCAGTTGAGATCAATTAAAGACACATTTATATGTTATGCCTATAATATAAGGTCATATTCAAACGATGAAAAAACATACAAGCTATTCAATTGTCATATTCATCAAAAGAATATGGTACAATATAATGACATATGTTATTTGCAGTGGCGGACCCAAAATTTAAGGATAGTGAGTGCTTAAAAAATTTTAAAACTAGAAAAAGTAAAAAATCACCTCAATGAGGTTCAAATTTGGGGCCACCTTCTAATGAAAGACCTTAAGATCAACCTAAATGTCAATGCACCCAACCAACTTTTTGTTATAGTGAGTGCTTTAATATAATTTATATCTATTTTTCTATATTTTCTATGTAATTATACCTATTCTGTATCGAGTTTAGTAGGTGCCGGAGCACCCCAAAATCTTACAATGATCCGCCCCTAATTATTTGAGCCAAGAGTCTTTCGAAAATAATTACTTTATTCTTGTGATATAAGGCTAAAGTGTACATACCTTTTATCCTAGTTTTTTATATGATATTGTTATAATTTGATATTATATAATACAATACATTATGAAATAAATATGTAATAGCCATCCTAACTGTTAATTTTTGTGATTTGCTATATATATTTTTTATTAACCTATTATCCAGTCATAAAAGTTTAATAATATCTTTTATCTTTATATGTATTTTGAGCAACTTACAAAATTCAAACAAAAAAGATATTTTTGACTCTTTTAATATAAAGGTGAAATGTGCAGAGAATATTATGAATGAGGGTGATCAGCGAAATGAATATGATTTACAGTGAAATAGTGCTAATCCTCTCCTTTAAACTAAAAACATCATATTCGAGTTTGAGTATGAAAAAGTAACATATATTATTAAAAAAAAAGTAAAGAATATCATAAATTATAGTAATAATTAATAATTTAAAATATTTCATAATATATTAAAAATTTGATTTATTCTTCAAATACTATCATAGTTACATAACACAAAGAGAGTAACATATATTCTTTAAAAATTAATTAGTAGCAAATACCATTAATCACAATAATTAATAAATTAAAATATGTAAAAACTATATAAATAATTTGATTGACTCAGCAAATTTCATCAATGTTATATAAATTGAGATAGAGAAAGTACGATACATTATCTGAAAATTATGTCGAAGTAATATAAATCATAATAATTAGAAACTTAAAATATTTAAAAATCATACAGAAATCTTAAAATTATATAAAATTTTTGATTAATCCTGCAATTTTTATCAGTGTCACATAAATTAAAACGACAAGAGTATAATAGTTATAAAGTATTACAATATAGTAACACATATTATCTAAAAAATTATAAAGTATTATACATCACAATAATTAACAACTTAAGATATTTAAAAATTCATTCAAAAAGTTTAAATGATTCTAAAATATTTATCGATATCACATAAATTAGTACTGAAAAAATAACATATACACGGACTCTTGCGTCTAGTAGTATAAATATAGATGTAGATTATAAATATAGATTTAATATATTATAGATATATTATTGTAGATTTAATATATTATAAATTATAAATTATGGAATATAGATATAGGGGGACTTTAGATTAAAAGGGACAAACAAGTTTCCCAATTAAGTGAGGGTCCTTCAAGTTTTAAAAATTAGATGAAAGGAACAAAAAAAATTCATTTTTAAAAAAATATTTTCGTTCCAACAACTTTGCGCAGTTGTCGAACAACTATACTTTAATAGTTGTTCGACAACTTTGCAAACAACAACTATCAAAGTTGTTTGAAAACTACGCAAAGTTGTTCAACAACTGTGCAAAGTTGTTTGACAACTTTACGAAGTTGTTCAACAACTGTGCGAAATTGCTGAGACAACTAATGCAGTTATCAAACAATTATCTCAATTATTTAAGAGACTTATTTTTCTAATGGAAAAAGGTCTAATATACCCTTCAACTATTGAAAATGGTACACAAATACCCTCCTTCCACCTTTAGGCTCAAAAATACCCTTTCATCCATTTATTTGGCTAAAAAATACCCTTAATGTATTAGAAATGACTCAAAATGCCCTTCTTCCTCTATTGGTTCAAAAATACCCCTCCATCCACTTATTTGAATAAAAAATGTCCTTAACATTAAATTTAAGTCCAAAAATGTCTCCTCCTTTTAACAAATTCTGATGTGAAATATAATTTTATTTAAATTAAATACATGACATTATTTTTATTGGTCCACATGTAATTAGACTCAAATTCATTCACAATTTAATGGTCCTCTTTTCACTAATTTTTTTAGCTATATATAAAAATTTAAAAAGAATTAATTAATGTTTAAGTGGAAAATTAGAAAAGAATTTCTTAAATAGGATAATTAGCAAAGGACAAATACTCTCATAGTTAATGATTATCTATATGTGTTCAAATATTAGAATACATATTTTAGATAAAATTTTGAAGACTTTCAGTTCTTTTTAGGTTTTGAACTTTTTATATAAAAAAAAAATTTGAAAGTAATTTAAGTCTTTATTTAATTTAGGTAGGA
The DNA here is from genome assembly GCA_030864225.1 of Capsicum baccatum var. pendulum. NCBI lineage: Eukaryota > Viridiplantae > Streptophyta > Magnoliopsida > Solanales > Solanaceae > Capsicum > Capsicum baccatum. The sequence continues at coordinate 166,921,875 of CM061557.1, read as the reverse complement.
ATGCATAATATTTTTATATATTAAAATGTAATTATAAAAAACACCCCTACATGAAACCAATAAAAAAATAATAATTTTTTTTTTAAAAAAATTCTCCCTTAGAAGACGTTACAATAGATAAAATCATTTAATTCTTTTCCTTTAATTTTTATTTTATTAAATAAATATATAGAATGGAATTAAGAGTCCTAAAATATATAAATATGAAACCCGAAACATATAGAAAAATTAAGAGTCCTAAAATATATGGAAAAAAATTAAGAGTCCTAAAATAGAAAAAATACATTTCTTGAAAAAACAAAAAATACCATAAATATAGCTATTATGATGTACCATAAATTATTTGATAACTTGGTACCAACCTAAAACTAAAAAAATAATAATTAAAAAAAAAAAAAAACCCACCCCTGACATAAAACCCACAAAAACTATATAATAATAACAAATTATAATTAAAACCCCCAGAAATAATACAATAATAAAAAGTTGTAATTAAAAAAACCCCAAAATAATATAATAATAAAATAAATTGTAACTAAAAAATGCCCACCACTTCGTGAAACCAAAAAAATAATATACTAATTAATGCATATCTATTCCACCCAAAAATATATAATATCATAATTAAAAAATTGTAATTACAAAAAAATTACACTACGTGAAAATAATAAAAAAAAAATATAAAGGAGGAGACATTTTTGGACTTAAATTTAATGTTAAGGATATTTTTGATCCAAATAGGTGGATGGAGGGGTATTTTTGAACTAATAGAGGAAGAAGAACATTTTTGAGTCATTTCTAATACTTTAAGGGTATTTTTGAGTCAAATAGATAAATGAAAGTGTTTTAAGCGTAAAGATGGAAGGAGGATATTTGTGTACCATTTTCAATAATTGAAGAATATATTAGACCCTTTTTCATTTTTTTAACTTAATAAAATTATTGGATTCACTTATTTTTTTTTTAATTAAAGATTTGGGAGGTTCCGTGAACTCATTTTTCTCATAGATACTAGATGTCGATGGCCCGTGCCAGCACGAGCCTAATATATGTTATTTTTTAATTTTAATTATTAAAATAATTTATATTTTTAATTATTGTGATTTATAATTTTTTTTTTGTGTTTCAATTTAAATGATGCTGATATAATTTCGAGAGTCATTCAAATAATTTATATTTTTTAAATTTCTTAAGTTGTTAATTATGTGATTTACAACATTTTTTACATTATTTTTCAATAATTATGAATATTCTCCCTGTCTCAATTTATGTGTCACGGATAAAATTTCAACAATCAATCAATTTTTTTACATGTATATATTTTTATATTAAGTTCTTAATTATTGTAATTTATAATACTTTTTATTTCATTTTCAAATAATATATGTTATTTTATGTTTTGCTCTATCCCATCTCAACTTATGTGTACTAATATAATTTCGATAGTCAATCAAATTTTTTATATTGACATATCATTTTATGTCTTTTTTACCTTTTTTATGAAATATTATCAATTTTTCAATGTTTAGACGATCATAATAATTAATTAATGGTAATACAGTAAAATCACGATGAAAATAATGAAACACATATGTCTTAAGTGACTTGTAATAACTAATTAGAAGCGACATGACAAAATTATTATAAAAAATATATGTATAATAATTAATTAATAATGATACAGTAAAATTACGATTGAAACAGTTATAAATGTCTATTTTATTTTTTATCTAAATAAAATTATTAATTTTTTAATATATAAATAACTGATAATATTTAATTATGACTGAAGCAGATATATTATAAATATTTATTTTAATTAAATATTATTTATTTTTAATATATAAATAATTTATAATAATAATTAATTAGAAGTAATACACTAAAACTGCCTGCTCACCTACTCTGCTCGCTATAAGAGAATACATATATAGATTACACTCGACATGAAGCTAAAAGGAATACATATATAGATTACACTCGACATGAAGCTAAAAGGTCACGTGGTTAGTATTTCAAATATGTCTGCTGTAGTGCTGTGTACTGTGTACTGTGTACTGTGTACTGTGTCCTGTGTCCCTCTTCTCCAGCGCTCTACCTTTACTTTCATTAAAATATATGCATTCCCTCCCACTTTCTTCACACCTTCTCAATACCCACTGTTCTGCCCCTTTTCTTGATAGTTGAAACCCTGGCCTTCCTCAACTCATTATTCTGGTAAGTTCTTTCTTTTTTCTTCCTTAATTTATGTAAAATCTTTGTCTAATCAGGACACTACTCTATTACTATATTTACTTCAATGCTTGCGTTCCAGACACCAAGTCTCTCTTCTTCTTTGAAGCTGTCCCCCAAATTGCCCTTTCTTGTTTCCTTCTGAGCGGGTTCTTTTGTTCTTTTCTGGATCCAAAACAGATTCTCTTTTTTACTCACTGTTTCTGAAAAACATTTGTTGCCTCCTTCTAAACATCATCAACTGAATACTAACTTGTCTTTTTTTTCTTTTTCTGAATCTTGGGAGATTTTGATATTGAAGTACCTCTGTGTGTCTGTTTTGTCAAACGTCGTTTTGGTTTGGTCAAAGCATTGAATTTGTACTTGTGTACTTTTAAAGTTAGTACCTGCAAATATTCACTTCTCTACTCAGTTATTGCATTGTGTGACCGACCCTTTCGTTAATAATAAATGCTGAGTAAAGTTGGCGGACATTTATATATCATCAAAATCAAATTATAGATGATCAAGAATTGTGTTTTCTTTCGCTCTCATTGTGCAGTTGTTTGATGTTTAAGTTGGGGTGGAATGGATGCAAATGGTACATCTGCAAAATTTAGTGGGGAGATCAATATGGCAGAGAGCAAGAAAAATCCAAGTGAAGTGGCTGTCATGATCTCTGGAGATGAAAAAGATTCTATGAGTCCTGTCGTGCCACCAAGACCAACAATTGATCCACCTTTAGTTTCTCAGAATCCAAGATCTGTGCAAGTGAGTGATTCCTCATCTGACATTGCAAGGTATAGTCCAAGCCCAAGCCCAAAGAAACCTCCCAAAATCCCAGCCACTGAAACTCTTACTCGGCGAAAATCACTTGCAAGCTCTGCATTTTCAAAACCCAAGTCAAGATTTGGTGAACAATCTCTACCTCTTGATGATGCCAACATGTTTGAGGAACAAGCTGAGCCAAGTGCGAATTCCCCTTATAGAAATGTATCTAACCGTGCTTCTCCCACTGCTAAAATGGGTTCCACTAATACATTTAAAGAGACAACAAGAACAGTATCTATATCAGTAACCCCAAGAACACCATTAATGGCATCACCGGGTGGTTTTGGAGGAGTGGATGAAGATGAGGAGATATATAAGAAAGTGAGCTCAAGGAATAAGTTGAAGTATAACAGAGTTAAAACAAAAGTTCTGATTGAATGGCTGGTGTTTCTTTGTCTTTTAGGATGTTTACTTGCTAGTTTACTGGTTAAGGAGTTCCAACACTGGAAACTTTGGGATCTGAAGATCTGGAAGTGGATTGTACTTGTTATGGTGACCTTTAGCGGCATGCTGGTTACTAAGTGGTTTATACATTTTGTTGCCTTGTTGATAGAATTGAACTTTCTATTGAGGAAGAAGGTGCTCTATTTTGTCTTTGGTTTAAAGAAAAGTGTTCAGGTTTGCATTTGGTTTAGCTTGGTTCTTCTCACCTGGGTTCTGCTATTCTCACATGAGGAAAGGTCACATTCCGCTGAGAAGGTTACTGATTTTATTACCTGGACTATTGCAGCTTTACTTATCGGTGCATTCTTGTGGCTCCTGAAGACTTTACTGCTAAAGATTCTGGCTGTCTCTTTCCACGTAAACACATTCTTTGATAGGATTCAAGAATCAATCTTTCATCAGTATATTTTACTGACCCTATCAGGGCTTCCAGTTATGGAGTCCACTCAGATGCTGGGGAGATCGAACAGCGCTGCCAGTCAATTCAGTTTCCGCAAAACAAAGAAGGGCAAAGATGGGAAGGAAAAGAAGGAAAAGGCGGTGATTGATATTAATAAGCTTCATGAGATGAAGCGAGAAAAGGTCTCTGCATGGACCATGAAAATGTTAGTTGATGTAATATCTAACTCAGGACTGTCCACTATCTCTGGCTCGTTCGGTGAAAATGATTATGATGTAGGATGTGAGCAAGCAGATAAGGAGATCAACAACGAGGAGGAAGCAATTGCTGCTGCCTACCACATCTTCAGGAATGTCGCATCACCTGGTTCCAAGTAAGAAAACACTGGCATTTGAAACATTACTGTGACGTTTTAATTTGTCACATTCTGAGTAAATATCCTGTAATGTTCTTTTATTTTAGTGTTATCTCTATTGATTCACATAACATCATGCTCTTTATTTTGTTGTATGTGTAGGTACATTGATGAGTATGACCTTCGGAGATTCTTGATTAAAGAAGAGGTCGATATTGTGTTCCCGATGATAGATGTGCCAGAAACTGGACAGATTGATAGGAAAGCATTGACGGAATGGGTGGTATGCTCTGAACTTGCTCGTTTTCCTGGATTATGCTTGAGAAACTCATGTAAAAGAATCTAAATCAGTTGGGTTACAAGATGCTCCATGCTCACATTGTTAGAGGTCGCAATAACTTTAGGCATGATTTAAACTAGATCCATCTCAACTGGTGTTCAATTACCAAAATAATACAGAATGTTGGGATCTAAAAAACAAAATACACTAATGAGGATCGATGAAGCAGGATTAGAGCTCTCTTGTTTATTATTAGAGTAGGCGCCCTACTGATTACTTAGTTTAGCCTAGCAATTGCCTATTGATGGAGCAGGTTAACTAACGTGTTCCCCTATTGATGGAGCAGGTTAACTAACGTGTTCTTATCTGGCTAAAACAGTAAGTAAATCTGCACAGTGATGTCTACGTGGAAAACATCCGGCTTAAAGAGGGGTAAAAACCACGACCTTTACCTCTACAGGATTTAACCCCAACTCCGTTAACACAATTGAACAATCAACAAATTACAAGGCTCTTGTAATCTAGGAATTAAACTCTAACTCTTATTTCTACAAAAACACAAACCTTCCTAAGGTAAGTGTTCCCAAGTCTTCGAGTTCCCCAACTTGAAGACAATGCTGCTAACTCAGTTTATATTTCACTGAGACTAGAAAGAAAACAATACAACTCAAGAATCAACCTAATACATAAAGTCTAAGACTCCTTAACTCTACGTAATTGGAACAGGTTCAACTTCGACTGTTTCAAGCTTGGAACTTCCCAAGTAATTTGTCGATATGTTGCTGTCTTTGTAAGTGCATGAGTGATTATGTCAATCACTTTCTCTATTAACAACTCTTCCAAGAGTCCTTGATGTGATTAATCTATCTTTAGTTGGTCTCTTCAACTCATCAGAGTTTGCTGTAAAGTCAAAGTCCTTCTTTAAGTAAACCTCCGTGCATAGGTAACACTCTTCTTCAACTTGATCTCTTTATTCGAGTAGAATTCTTTTTTCAACTTATCTTGAAGTGTTGGATTTAACTACAACTTCTTCCTTATCACACGTGATCCATCCATAGAGCTTATCCATTCCCGTCTTCAAGCAATCTTGTCTTTGTCCTCTTAGTGAGATCTGTCCGCTGTCTTCATGTGATTGGACTAGCTTGAGTGACATGTTTCATTTATAAGTCAATCATCAAACTTCGTTGATCTAACAAATTCTCTTTTTTTGATGATGACAAACTTACTTCCTTGATGCAACCATTATATTCCCTGAAACACTTGGTCAAGAAAAGGCACTAAAAATGAAACAGATTAGTCATTAGGTTATAAACATGGCGTAACTCATCTTCCCCCTTTTGACATCATCGAAAAGTTGGTTCAAGATATGCCTAGACCAAAAAAATAGATGTTTAATAATTCATGGCTACTGGGGCTATCACTAAAACAAGCAGAACCAGAAAGAAAAGACAAATCATGCATGGAAGTGTACAGGGACTGAGTTTAACAAGCAAAAGAAGCCATATTATTAAAATCCCCAACGCATGATAACATATAATCAATCTAAAAACAACTAGATGAAACAGAAAAAAATCCGAGGGCTTTAAGAGTTGGTGAAGGTAGAAGAAACAAAAAAGAACCAACTAGGTTGGCTGGTGGTTTTTGGCGGTGGGTTCCCAAGCAAAATCAGCCTGAAGGAAATTGATTTTGACACAAAGCATTATTCTCTCAGCCTCAAGATTAGCCAATACATCACTCTTTTTAGCAAGAACACTTTTGAGAGCATCAATTCGAGCAAGGAGCTCCAATTTTTCAGTATTATGAACAGTTCGAGCCAGGAGTATTTCAGTTTGAGCAACTTTCTAGGACATAGGCTTAGTAATCTTAGATGTTTGGCGTTCCAATTTCTCTTCCAGTTCTAATTCAACAACAACAACAACAAACCCAGTGTATTCCCACATAGTGGGGTCTGGGGGGTAAGATGTACGCAGTCCATACCTCTACCTCTAAAGAAGTAGCCAGTTCTAATTCAACAAGTATATTTCTCAACTTTTTCATTGGATCAACAGGACTCCTCATTGACCTGGGAATGTCCTGAATCGTAAAGTTTGCATCGTGCTTAATGATGGCATCCTGAGTATCTTCAGAGTCGGAGGAATCATAAGGAATTAGTTGGACAACCCGTTTCTTGACAGGAGAGAGAGATTTTGACTGAACGGATTTGTGAAGAAGATTTAAAAATAGAATGTTCCACTGATTTGCCCATTGTCATAGAACAACGCAAATCATCTGGAGAAAAAGAAGTAGGGGTAGTAACAGAGGTTGCAACACGTTTCTTTTTGCTGACGTGAAAAAAATTTTGAGGAATGGGGCTGATGATGTTTGGAGGAGCATGGGGCATTGATTTTGTGAGGTGAGAATCGGTGGGTGGATTGGATTTGGGTGTAAGAAGAAAATGAAGAAGGAGTCACGGAGAAGGAAAGAGAAACACGCTTTTGATGAAAAGAGAGATCAGAGTGAGAGTTGAGAGAATGTGTGTTATATAAGGTGTGATGATGAAGAAATTGTAGTGGAAACAGATGTCTAACGGAAGTGTGTTTGCAGTGATTTGTAAAAGATGGACTCTTGGGACTTGGCTGGTACAGACTCAAAAAGTTTGCAGACCAAATAAGCTTAGTTGTTTCATCAAGCTAAATCTAGAAAGGATTAATGAAGATCTTACCTAGTAGATTTCAAAACACAACTAAAATCACTTATATGAACTAATATTTCTAAACAATTAAATACACAATTTTGTTAGGTCATTCAAAATTTTGGAATTAGGAACACACAAATCGATGTGCAAGACTGAAATACTCAACATTTTAGTTCGGACATAAACAAAAACTAAGATTTCTAGTCAATCGTCGAGGGGAGTTTATGCAATCTTAATCATCCCTAACTTTAATCTGTTCTTTTCAAAGTGCTCTCTACTCAATGCCTTAGTGAAAATATCAACTATTTGGTCCTCAGTAGAACAGAACATCCTTAGTAGAACAGAACATGATTGACATAAGACTCTTTTCAATTTATCTCTAAGAAAATGGTGTCTGATATCTATATGTTTAGTTCTTTTATGTTGCATAGGGTTTTTACCAATATTGATGGCACTTGTATTATCACAAAAGATAGGAACACAGCCTACATCCATACCAAAATCCATGAGTTGTTGCTTGATCCACAACAATTGGGCACAACAAGAACCAGCAGCAACATACTCAGCCTCAGCAGTGGACAAAGCTACTGAGTTTTGTTTCTTAGTGGACCAGGTAATTAGACATGATCCAAGGAAGTGTGCCATTCCTGTAGTTCTTTTCCTGTCCACTAAATACCTTGCATAGTCAGCATCAGAGTAACCTACCAACTTAAAATTACTCTCTTTAGGGTACCACAATCCAAGATCAGTGGTTTCCTTGAGATATCTGAAGATCCTCTTCACCGCTTTTAGATGAGACTCCTTGGGATTTGCTTGAAACCTTGCACGCAATCCTACACTGAACACAATATCTTGTCTGCTTGCTGTGAGATATAGCAATGACCCAATCACCCCTCTAAACAACTTTTGATCCACAGATGAACCTGTTTCATCCATATCCAGCTTAGTAGCAGTGGCAAATTGGTGTGCTGATTTCCTTGGCTTCCTGTCTGGAGAATTTTTTGAGAAGTTCTCTCACATACTTTCGTTGATGAATCATAGTTCCAGAAGGTGATTGTTGGATTTGTAGGCCTAAGAAAAAGGTTAGCTCCCCCATCATACTCATCACTAATTCACAACTCATGAGTTTGGCAAAGTCATGAGTCATGTTGATGTTTGTTGAGCCGAATTTGATGTCATCAACATGTACCTGTACTATCAACAAATCTTCCCCATTAGTCTTTAAAAACAAAGTGTTGTCAAATTTTACCTCTAGTATGTCCTTGCTTCAAAAGGAATTTTGACACACGCTTATACTAAGCTCTTGGAGCTTGTTTCAGTCCATACAATGCCTTATCAAGCTTGTACACATAGTCAGGAACTTTCTTACTTTCAAATCCAGGAGGTTGTTTCACATACACTTCCTCTTTAAGAATACCATTCAAGAATGCACTCTTAACATCCATTTGGTAAAGTATGAATTCCTTGTAAGCAGCAAAGGCTACAAGAAGCCTGATAGCCTCAAGTCTTGCCACAGGTGCAAAAGTCTCGTCAAAATCTATGCCTTCTTCCTGATTGTATCTTTGGACCACCAATCTGGCCTTGTTCCTTGTAACTATTCCATGTTCATCAACTTTGTTTTTGTACACCCACTTAGTCCCAATCACAGTTCTGTCTTTTGGAGATGGAACTAAGTGTCAAACCTTGCTTCTTTCAAACTGATTGAGCTCTTCTTGTATGGCTATGATCCAATCAGCATCAAAGAGTGCTTCATTTACCTTCTTTGGTTTCAATCATAGACAAGAATGCTTTGAAGGCACACAAACTTCTCAGTTTTGATCTTGTGGTGATTCCAGAAGTTAGATCAGTGAGGATATTTTCTATAGGATGAGATCCTTGATACTTGTATCCTTTTGGGATCAATTTTTGAGAGCTGCTAGGATCGCCATGATTAGTTTGAGCAGAGTAGATGGTGATTCAGTTTTCCCTGTCTGAATGCCTCCAAATCCAGTTCCTCCTGTCGAGGTGTCTCCAGAGTCAGTTTCTTCAGTTGATGGACCAGATTGTGCAACCTGTTCTGTTGACTGTTCTTCAGTCACTTTCTTCCTGCATGTTAGTCTTAGCACAAGATTCATCAAACACTACATGCACACTTTTCTCAACACAGTTCGTTCTATTATTTAAGACCCTATAAGCTTAAATATGATGTGAATATCCTAGGAAGATTCCCTCATCACTTCTAGCATCAAATTTTCCTAGATTATCTTTGCCATTATTATGAATAACACTTGCAACCACAAGTTCTAAAGTGAGAAATGTTACACTTTCTTCCTTTTAGTAATTCATAGGGAGTCTTCTCTAGAATAGGCCTGATCATGCATCTATTTATAATATATGCAGCAATATTGATTGCTTCATCCCAAAGATTTTTTGCAAGATTTCCTGCAAGCATCATTGTTCTGGCCATTTCTTCCAATGTCCTATTTTTTTCTTTCTACTACTTCATTTTGCTGAGGTGTTCTGGGAGCAGAGAAACTGTGATCTATACCATTTGTGGAACAGAATTCTAAAAATTTTGCATTTTCAAATTCTGTACCATAATCAGATCTCATGGAAACTAAGGAAGTGCCTAGCTTCTTTTCCATTTTCTTAATGAATATATGGAGAAGACATCAAAGGCATCTTCTTTGGAAGCTAAAAAGAGTGTCCAGGTAAACCTGGAATAATCATCAACAATTACGAAGACATACCTTTTCCCACCTTTGCTTCGAATTCTCATTGGTCCACAAAGATCCATATGGATTAGCTCGATGCACTTGACTGTACTGACCTGGTTCTTTGATTTGAATGAGGACCTTACCTGCTTTCCCCTTACACAAGCACTGCAAACCTTCTCATCCTTGAACTTAGTTTTGGGCAAGCCAAGCACCATGTCTTTGGAAGAGAGTTTGTTTAATTGTTTTAGACTTGCATGTCCAAGTCTTTTGTGCTTTGTTGCTAGCATGTTTATTACTCCCTCCGACCCATTTTATGTGTCGCCATTTGACTGGGCATGGAGTTGAAGAAATAAGGAAAGACTTTGTAATGTTTACCAAATTGTCCTTTATTAATAAATGTGCTCTTATTTTTTTTAATTAAGTGGGACCAATAAGGGTAAAAGTGGAATTGTGCCTTTAAATAGTTACCAAATAAGGAAAGATGACATTCTTTTTGGGACGAACCAAAAAGGAAATAATGACACATAAAATGGAACGGAGGGAGTATATCAGCTTTGTACACATTCTTGTGTTTGCAGTAAGTACCACCTCATTTGTATCTGCCCTTTTGACTTAAACACAAGTAAAAATGACCGTGTTACCTTTATCACGGAGTTGTGATATGCTAAGCAGATTGTGTTTCAGTCCTTCCACAAGGTAGACATCTTCTAATGCCTTTAATTCAGAGGTTCCAATCTTCCCAACTCCTATAATGGTTCCCTTTTTGCCATCACCAAAAGACACTCCCCCTCCACATATTTTAGAGAGTGAAAAGAATTTTTTCTTATCACCAGTTATGTGTCTTGAGCAAGCACTATGTACCAGTGCTTCTTGCTTCTTTTCACTTTCTCATGCAAAAATATTCAGGGGTTACATTTTGGAAGATCATGGTTGCCACATATATAACATAGATCCTTAGTAATACTGTGGCTTTTATGAAATCCTAATCCAGCCTTTTCATTTTGAGTTTTTTCACCCAATTGATGAACAATTCGTGAGGAATTTGTCCATCTGGTAGCCCTCTCAAGATCAAGATTTAGTTTTGAAATTTCTTTACTTAACATCTCTACCTTATTCTTTTCATCATTGCATTCTTGTTTGACCCTAGCCAATTCAACCTCAATTTTTTCTTGTTCAATTTTTTTTTTTTTTCAGGATGAGTTAGTTTTAAGATTTCAGATTTTAGAATCAGATTTGAAGAACCAAGTTGATTGACTTGTTCCTTGAGAGTGCTGTTTTCTTTTTCAACAGTGTTTTTGCAAGTTTCCATACCAATTAAGTCAAACTTGATACTTGTAAGACCGTTGAAAAGCTCATCCCCATCAGAAGTTACTTCTTGAAAGTCATCAATTAAGGCACTCATCAGAGAAACAAGCTTTTCTTTAGAAAATAGATGCAACTTGTTTGTAAGTTTAGGAATACTTACCTCAGAGGTGCTGTCTTCATCTTCTATATCTGAGTCTCCAATTGCCATAAGAGCAGTTTCATCTACCTTTTCCTCTTCTGATTCTTCTGAGTCAGATCCCAAAAGCAGCTACCATATCATATTCTCCTTTTTCCCTTTTCTTAGCCTTATCTTTCAGTTCTTTCTCAGCTTTTTCTTTTCTCCATTCAATTTTCCAAACTTGACAATCTCTGATATGATGATCAGTTTTACCACATTTATAACACCTAGTGGGATTGTTATTGGAACGTATTTTTCTACTTGTTCCATTCTTTTTGAAAACTTTGCTGAAATTTTTAGTTATAAATGCTACCTGTTCTTCAGTCGGTTTATCCTCTTCATCACTGTCTGATGCCTGTAGTACCAAAGTTTTCTCAGGAGTTGTCTTTCCCTTCTTGGCTTTATCAATCTGCATCTCATAGGTATTTAAGTTACCCACTAATTCATCCAAAGTCAATACTAGCTAGATCCTTTGCCTCCTTAATCGCAGTAACCTTGACATCCCATTTTGACTTAGGCAAGACCCTCAACACTTTCTCAACTTGTTCCTCAGTAGTAATGACTTTTCCCAAGGAAGTCAATTCATTTGTTAGTGCAGTGAGTCTTGACATCATTTGTTGTAGAGATTCATTCTCATTATCTTAAAAACCTCATACTCAGTATAAATGAGGGGGCAATTCTGAATTTTCTCACTTGAGTGGTGCCCTCATGTGCATTGACCAGGGCATCCTAAATTGCTTGGCAGTGGTATAAGTAGCTGTTGTACTCAGCTGGACTTAGTCCACACACTAAGATGTTCTTTGCCTTTGCATTTTTCCTTAGTGCAACACAATCATCAACAGTGAATTCACTTCTTACTTTCTTGACTTGTTCTCTATCTTCTAACTTCTTTGGGATAGTTGGTCCGTCAGTGATTCTGCCCCACAACTCATTGTGTTCTCCTTGAATGAACACTTTCTCAACTTGTTCCTCAGTAGTAATGACTTTTCCCAAGGAAGTCAATTTATTTGTTAGGGCAGTGAGTCTTGACATCATCTGATGTAGTCATAGGGCTGCATATCGGTCGGTTCGGTTCGGTTTTGAAAATTATCGGTTTCACTTATTCATTATCGATTTGTATATATGCTAAACCGTTAAGATATTGGTTAATCGGTTATCGGTTTATCAATTTTTCATTGTTATCGGTTCGGTTATCGGGTTAACCATTAACATTAAACATTAAAACTCTAAGTCACAAATTAATTTAAAACTGCTAGTACAACTTCTTCACATTAAAACTTCTTCAGTATATTCTGATCTGTACTTTCTCCTGAATTTAACATTGAACTCACCAAAAGACTCAGTTTTTTCATTAATATTTGCCTTAAACCCGATCACACCTTGCATATTTATTATTTAGTAAAACAGAAGGTTCAATAGAATCAAGAAGACTTGCCATATTGTCTGAAATAATCCATACATAATCTTTCTCCATCATTCCCATTTCTGTAGCCATCTCAAAAAGGACCAAACCAAAGTGTAAAGAACATTGTGCCTCCACAAAAACTTTAACATTCTTGGATCTTAACTTAACCAGCTCTTCTTGAATGAATGATTTTGAATTTGAGAGAGAGTAGAGCGGAGGAAAAGCCAAATGATGTTCAACAGAGGAGTCAACAACTTTGAGTGAATCTGAAAGGTGAGTGATGAGCTTAAAATGCATATTGGAGAAACTGTTACTAATTTCATATAAAGCTATCACCTTTCTCCATTTGAAATGGCCAATTAAGGCAGCAAAGCATTGCATTTGGGAGTTAACATCACCACTCATTTGGATAAGTGAAGGTGGTTCCGCGAGTAACATTGTCGAATATGTGGCAGCTGGACTTAGAGAAATAATGGGGATGCCCTTGAAGGCTTCATCATCAAATTCAGAAAATAAAGCAGCTTCTTGGTGCGTCAATGGTCCAAGGATGGCATGTACTTGCTTCTTGTTGGCCAGATAAGTTGCTGCAAAATTTTAAGGTTAGTCTGGTCTCTTTAACAAAATTTTACAGAATATAGTTACACACTTTAATATGATACCAGAGCATGAAAAGATTATATATAGTTACAAGTCACATGCTCACAGAACACAACCACAGATTCGCAGAACTCCAGGAAACAGCATACCCAAAATTACCAGGAAACAGCGCATACATACATACAGCTGCACAACAATGAATGGAGCACAAGACATATATCCAGTCAGGTCCTGAATATTTTACACAATGCAGCCATAGACCCTCTTCATTCCCTTCATACCTGCATTTTGAAATAAAAAGGAGCATCAAACGAGACATGAGAAAGGCTTCCAAAACCAAGAACAATATTCTTTTCTTACCTTTGTTCAAGTTTCTATATGTCATCAATGCTAGGTTCTTTTCCAACTTTAGCCAAATCTAAATAAATTAAAAGAATAAGTCAAGACTCAAGCATAAAAAATATTAAATAAATAATTCACCTAATACAAGATTTTTTTTTTACCTTGTTCAAGTTGCTCAAGAGAATCTAAATCCTCCTCGATACTTATAGGTTGTGATTCACTTCGAAGCCAATCTTGTAGACACACTAGAGCTTCTACCAATTTAGAAGTTAATGAACTCCTAAATGAATCAAGAACACGCCCCCCGGTACTGAAAGCACATTCCGATGCTACACTAGAAATAGGAATAACTAAAATATCTCGAGCCATCTCAGAAAGATAGGGAAATCTAGCCGAGTTATACTTCCACCAAAGTAATACATTAAAATCGGACGTTCCAACTTCAGTATCTTCTGCAAGATATTTATCCAACTCCGACTTAGAATTCCCGGCTCCACTCCCAGATGTGTGTCTACTCAACTCCTCATAAAAGTCTCCAATATCAACCGTAGAACTTGAACTAGAAGCCTCCACTTCTGAAGATAGTTTGCCACATTTGTCTTTTGAAGCAGACGATGAATACTCATTAAACAATGATTTCATGTACTCTCGCACATCTTTTTCTATAGTTGCTCCATTATCCCCAAACATCTTCTTAAGTGCAAAAGTAAGAGTGGTAAACTTGTGACGAGGATCCAAAACACAAGGTATAAAAAGCATCTTATTCATTTTTGTTGGATCTCCCCAATATTTTTCAAATTTCTTCTTCATGTTTGTTGCCATTTGAGCCAACACAATATCATCACTTGATATCAATTTTGACAAACAAAAACCAACTTGACAAATTTCAAGAAAATGAATATTTGATGTAATATATAATGATTCAGAAACCTTCAAAGTGAGCTTAAAAAATAATTCAAGAAATTTTGCAATCCTTTTAACGCTATCCCAATCACTACACAAAAGTGAACCTACAGGTTGTTCTTCATCCACAATATCACTATCACCATCACACACATAGATATGGCCAAACTCGAGATGATGTGCCAACCCAATATCACGATCAGCATAAGTCAAAATTGCCTTCTCATATTCAATAGCCCTATTCAACATCAAGTAGGTGGAATTCCACCTTGTGGGAACATCTAAGCATAAAGATTGTTTTGCAAGATTTTCATCGACACAACATTCCTGAAAGTTCTTCCATCTAGCAGGAGATTGCCTAATGTATCTCACTGCTTGCCTAATTCGTTCAATTGAAATATTTGCTTCTTTTATGCCATCTTGAACGACAAGGTTTATTATATGCGCCATACACCTAACATGAAGATGCTTACCACCTAAAAGATTGGTCCCCCACTTAGTCAATTGCTTAGACAACTCAGCCACACACACTATTTGAACTAGCATTATCAACAGTTACCGTGAAAATCCGATGCAATCCCCACTCATGCAAACACTTAACAATGCCCTTTGCTAAATCTTCACCTCTATGGCTAGAAATTGGACAAAAATTGATAACTCTTTTATGCAAAGTCCAATTTTTATCAATCCAATGAGCAGTGATACACATATAATTAATTTTTTGCACAGAAGTCCAAGTATCAGTATACACACTCTTTGTTGAGTTTCCTTAAAAATGCTCCTCATTTTATTTTTCTCTTCATCAAAGAGATCAAAACAATCACGAGTAACAGTTGTACGAGAAGGAATTCGAAACAAAGGTTGTACCACTTTCATAAATTGTTTAAAGCCTTCTTTTTCAACAAATCTAAAAGGAAGCTCATCAAGAATTATCATACGACACAATGCTTTTCTACACTCTTCTTGATCAAATTTCCATGAAACAATTGATACATCACCCTTGTTACCCCCCGTAACCGGTTGAAATGCTATCTTTGATTGCCTAGTATCAACATTACAAGGTATTTTTTTGGCATTTTCGTATATGACCAAGCATTGCCGTCGTACCATGTTCTTTTGTATCAGCTAAATACTCTTTCTTACAATAATTACACACACCTTTTTTAATTCCTTCCGAATCAATTGTACTAGTAAAATGATCCCATGCAACAGATCTTTTTCTCCTTTCTTTCTTTCCTTTAGACTCAACTATTGAATTTTGATTCACTACATTCGAATCAGAAGCTACACTCTCAGCCATCACTTTATCAACTCTAGTATCTTGTGACATGTTGTATCAATGTGACTGTAATTTTAAAATAAAAATAGTCAAACAACGAGCCAACAACAAAATTGCAACATAACATGACCAAATCACCAAAACTTGACAATGTGCAGTTGTGCATAGAGCATGATAGAACACACGATCACAGAATATCAACATCGGGTGTCGGGTTGAATCTCCAACACCCCACTACCCAAAAACAAGAAAAGATTCAAATCTTTAAGCAAAACAAGAACTGAACTTTCTAATAATACAATAATGGGGGTGTCAGGATATGGTTTTATTGAGCTATTTCAACACCATTAATGGCTACTGCTAAGCCATTAATACAATAAAATGAAGATGAAGTAGAATACTATCAACAACAACAGAAATTGAACATGCAAATGAGATGGAGAAAAAGGGTTACCTGATATTTTTGACCTTTAATTTTAGATCGGAGATGTGAGTAGCGAATAGACTCTAAGTCGAATTTTTGGCTCAATTTGAAGTTTGATCTTCCGCACAAGTTCGATCTTCTCAGCAATAACAATTACCTTCAATTTTTGATCGGAGATGTGAGTAGTGAATAGACTCTTAAGTCGAATTTTCAACTCAATTCAAGATTGCTTGACAGTGGCATATAAGAACATAGAAGGCTGTTTTGTCTAAATATGCAGAAGGAAGGACTGTTGATGCAGCATGTTTTATGAGGTTCAGAATCATCAGCAGGACTTTCAATAGGTCCCAAATTCAGATCAAGATTCATCGTTTTCGGTGTACTATCCTCCATAGCAATTCAACCAATACAAAACAAAACACAAAAACCTGAGCTTTCCCACTTCACCAAAAAAAATAAATCAAGATTACCCTTTATCCTAATCAACTAAACAAACACCCTCAACCTTCAATTCTCATCCTCATCCAATAACTCCTACTGCTATTCCACTTTAAAAAAAAATCAAACCCCAAATTCATCAACCAGCTAAACCTAACCAAAAGCCCCAAATAATTTATAAAACAATAAATCAAAACCAACAATTCCAATAAAGGTGCAATCTTTTTAGCTAAATCACAACAACAACAACAACAAACAAAACCAATATTTTTTTTTAAAAAATCAAGAATACAAACAAATTCAAAGAAGTAGCATCACCTTTCGCAAGTATTATAGATCCTTGAGTAGATTTGTGAGTGAGAGTGAGATCGGAGATGTGAGATTGTGATTTGTGAGTAGCGAGTAGTCTGAGAGAGAGTGAGAGACTGAGGAGTGAGAGGCGTGATGTGAGATTGTGATTGTAATACCCTAACCCTATTGTAGTATTGTGAATTAAATTGTGAAACAGGAATGTGAATAAATGGATTATGGACTTGGGCCAGTGGGTATGGGTGGAGTGGACTTGGGCCAGTGGGTATGGGTGGAGTTAATGGGCCTGTGCTTATCGGGTTATCGGGCCACCCGATAAAAAAAACAAATAAACCGTGGCCCGAACCGATTAACCAATAGCAGAAATTCTCACCCCGATAACTGACCCGATATATAAAATAACCGCCCCGTTAACCCGATAAGTAAATTAACGGTTCGGGTTAACGGTTTGTACCAAAATATGCACAGGCCTAGATGTAGAGATTCATTCTACTTCATCTTAAAAGCCTCATATTCAGTATAAAGGAGGGCAATTCTGAATTTTCTCACCTGAGTGGTGCCCTCATGTGCATTGACCAGGGCATCCCAAATTTGCTTGGCAGTGGTATAAGTAGATACTTTGTTGTACTCAGCTTGACCTAGTCCACACACTAAGATGTTCTTTGACCTTGCATTTTTCCTTAGTGCAACCCAATCATCAACAGTGAATTCACTTCTTACTTTCTTGACTTGTTCTCTATCTTCTAGCTTCATTGGGATAGTTGGTCCATCAGTGATTCTGCCTCACAACTCATAGTCTTCTCGTTGAATGAACATTTTCATTCTAGCTTTCCACCAAGTAAAATAAGATCCGTCAAAGAGTGGTGGCCTAGTGGTGGATTGACCTTCAGGTGGTGCGTAATTCATCATAATGATCTACTCTTAGATGTCAACCTTATTTAAGAGACCCCGCTCTGATACCACTTGTTAGAGTACGTGTCCTACTGATTACTTAGTTTAGCCTAGCAGTTGTCTATTGATGAAGCAGGTTAACTAACGTGTTTCTATCTGGCTAAAACAGTAAGTAGATCTGCACAGTGATGTTTACGTGGAAAACACCTGGCTCAAAGAGGTGTAAAAAATCACGATCTGTACTTATATAGGATTTAACCCCAACTCCATTAACACAATTGAGCCTCAACAATCAACAAATTACAGGACTCTTGTAATCTAGGAATTAAACTCTTTACTCCTATTTCTACAAAAATACAAACCTTCCTAAGGTAAGTGGTCCTAAGTCTTCGAGTTTCCGAACTTGAAGACAATGCTCCTAACTCAATTTATATTTCACTGAGACTAGAAAACAATACAACTCAAGAACCAACCTAATACATAAAGTCTTAAGACTCCTTAACTCTACGTAATAGGAATAGGTTCAACTTCGACTGCTTCAAGCTTGGAACTTCCCAAGTAATTTGTCGATATGTTGCTGTCTTTGTAAGTGCATGAGTGATTATGTCAATCACTTTCGCTATGTAACAACAACTCTTCCAAGAGTCCTTCATGTCATTAATCTTTTATCTTCAGTTGGACTCTTCAATTCATCAGAGTTTGTTGTTAAGTCAAAGTCCTTCAAGTAAACCTCCGTGCATAGGTAACACTCCTTCAACTTGATCTCCTTAACCGAGTAGAACTCTTTTTTCAACTTATCTTCAAGTGTTGGATTTAACTACAACTTCTTTCTTATCACACGTGATCCATCAATAGAGCTTATCCATTCCCGTCTTCAAGCGATCTTGTTCGTGTCCTCTTAGTGAGATCTGTCCTCCGTCTTCATGTGATTGGACCAGCTTGAATGACATGTTTCATTTATAAGTCAATCATCAAAACGTCGTTGATCTAACATTTATATAATCACATTATGCACATTAACTACAGAATATAACTGCTTTCTTGCAAGCTCCTCTGGGAACAGGAGTCGTCTAAGTTAATAGAAGTCATCTGCTGATGTAGATTAGATGTCAAATGTATGAGTCCTTCCTAGTGACTTTGCTAGGTGATTGTTTGAATTTTTGAGAGTCATGGAGTGAGTATTTTTCATTTTTGGCATATCAATGCCTTGCAGGTTAAGGTTTATCAAGGACGCAGAGCTCTATCACATGCTTTGAATGATACAAAAACTGCTGTGAAGCAACTGAACAAGCTTGTGACATGCATTCTGGTTGTCATAATAATCCTCATATGGCTCCTCTTGGTGGGAATAGCGACTACTAAAGTGATTGTATTTCTGTCGTCACAACTTGTGGTGGCTGCTTTTATTTTTGGGAATACTTGCAAGACTATATTTGAAGCTATCATATTTGTATTTGTGATGCATCCTTTTGATGTTGGCGATCGATGCGTCATTGATGGTGTTCAGGTAATGTCTGTTAATTGCATCTTCTTGCTATTTTGCATTTTCTTTGTTAATTCACACTTTTATCTCTTTTATCTTGCCAATTGACAGATGACTGTCGAAGAAATGAATATCTTGACCACAGTTTTCTTGAGGTTCGATAACGAAAAGATATTCTACCCAAATTCAGTTTTGGCGGTCAAGCCAATCAGCAATTTCTACAGAAGTCCTGATATGGGCGATAATTTTGAGTTTTCCGTTGATTACAGAACACCTGTTGAAAAGATAGGAGCTTTAAAAGAAAAAATGAGGAAGTAAGTAGGAAGTTCTTGTCATCTTTTTCTAGTATCTGCCGTAAATTTGCATTTGAAAGTCAATTAGGAGAAAAGCACAACATTCATAATTAAAGATATTGACTTATACAGCAATTTGTATGATTTTTCTTGATATGGCTAAGTGAACCCGATTGTTAAAGCTAGTCTAACTAGAATCTGAACATTTAGGGGTCGTTTGGTAGGGTGTATAAGAATAGTGATTAGTAATGCTTGCATTTTTCTTGTGCAGTATTTAGTTTGGTGTATTAAAAATAACATGAATTGCATAATTTCTAAAAAGAAAATTATTTTTTTACAAAAATACCCTCAATAAATATGGTGAAAAGGATGTGGAAAAGATTTTGAGGGACAATTGTGTCTTTAACCAAACTAATGCATGTATAAGATCCCTTGCATTACTAATACCATAGATTTTCATGCATTAGTAATACACTACTTAATACTAAATAGAGTGTATAATTAATGTAAGCATTAGTAATACATAGGATGAAAAAGTGTAGCAAACAAAGTTATTAGTAATACACAAAGCTAATGCATCATTATTATTTTTAATACACTACCAAACGACCCCTTAATGTTCAACATTCATCTAAAAACTTAGCTTTCTCAAACTATTGAAAAACAGTTTACAAGACTAGGGGCCTCTTTCCACACGCTCAGTAGGATTCTTGCTGAGTGCTGAAAACCATGAATTTAAGATTTGGCTTTGGCTTTATTTTCCAACAAATGCCTTGAATTTAGAATTTGAGCTTAGGCCTTATATTTCTAGGCAGTCAGTTTAAGGTTTAAAGTTTGAGAAAACTTATTACAGTTTGGACACGAGTTGTTATCTAGTTTTCTTCCCATCGAAAAACTGTAACCGTTCAAAGATGATGCAAATCCTCAACTTGATGGTAGATAAGGGTATCTTATGAATAAATATTCCCCTATACTCCTATTCAAAAATAAAATGGTATTCCCTTATACCTTGTATAGTTGAGATTGATGTGCTAACATACTAGGAGAGATTGTTAGGATTAGTAATGAAGATATTTGGGACAAGGTGGGAGTGGCTTCCATGTTGGACAAGACAAGGGAAGTGAGACTGAGATCGTTCGAGCTTGTGTAGAGGAGATGCAAAATGCCCCAGTCAAGAGGTGTTATAGTTTTGCCATGGTGGGTTTGAGAAAGGTAGAGGCTGGCCGAAAAAAAGTATTAGAGAGAGGTGACTAGACCAGACATGACACACTTGCAACTTACGGAGGACATGGCCCTAGATAGAAGGATATGTGGTCAAGGTTTAAGGTAGGGTAGGTAGTTGAGCGGTGTCTAGTTTTTCTTATCAGTATTATTATTATTACTATTCTATTATCTTAATCTTCGATTCGTATTAGTACATGTTTCCTTTGCGTCGGTTATCATATTATTGTTGTTGTTATTGTTCTTTTATCTATTATTTTCCTTATGATATATTCATTACTTCCTCGTTACTGTATTTCCTTTTCGTAAGTGCTTTGAAATGCTTTATTACTTGAGATGAAGGCCTATTGGAAACATCTCCCTAGATCTCAATTGTGGGATTGCACTGGTATTGTTGTTGACCTTTTACCCTATACATTGTAATAGAATTCATTTTCCGGTCAAGGTTTTATTTTTTCAGCTTTCTTGTTATTGATCTATCAGGTACTTAGAGAGAACTTCCCAGTATTGGCATCCGAATCACACTGTAGTGGTGAAGGAGATTGAGAATATGAATAAAATAAAAATGGCACTCTATTTCAATCATACAATGAACTTTCAGAACTTTGGTGAAAAGAACAGACGGAGAACTGAACTGATCCTAGAGATGAAGAAAATGTTCGATGAGCTGAATATAAAATATGATCTCCTTCCTCAGGAAGTTCATCTCGTCGAACAGAGATCAGCAAATGGGAACATTCGATGACTTTATCTTCAAGTTAACAGGCAAAATCTGTTTTGATGGTAACTGTATCTTCAACTGCAATAGGTTTCCAATGACCTGAGAAGAACTCATGGCTCTGCAAGGCTGAAGGATATATGTACTCTACACGATGTTTTGTAACAACAGTTTCATCTGCTAATATTTTGTGGGAGGAGAGTTTCTTTTTTTAGGGTTTTCTTGTTTCTAATGTTTTCACAAATTTGGTTCTGATGTTTAGAATGTGTTAAGAGTGCGTGCTCTACTGATTTTAATATTATACTCTACTGGTTGACTATCTGTGGAACAAGTAAGCTAACGTGGTTCACTGAAGTAAAAGTTGAACACAATATTTTTACGTAGAAAATATCCGGCTAAAGAAACGTGTAAAAAATTACGTCCTGTACCTCTATAGGGTTTAACTCCAACTCCAGATAACTCTTGAGCCTCAACAATCAACACAATATAAGACTTCTTGTAAGCTAGGAATTAAAACTTCTAACTTCTATTTCTACAAAAAACACAAATCTTTTCAAGATAAGTGTTCTTAAGTCTTTGAGTTTCCTAACTTGAAGATACAATTCCTAACTCAGTTTATACGTCACTGAGACTAGAACAAAAGACTCATTACAACTCCAAAAACCAACCTACTATAAAGTCTATGACTTGCTAAGTGAAGGATCAGGTTTTTCTTCAAATTTGGTGAAATGATTCGTTGATTGATGATTTGCTTTATCAGTGCATGAGTGAAACTTTGAATGTCGTATGTTGTATTTAAGCCAACTCCTTGATGAGTCTTTTAGTTGATATACTCTTCTATCTTCAATAGGACTTCTAGGTAGTTTCACTTTTTGTTGCTGTCGTCTCTCGCCTTGACTCAATAGGACTCTTTTACTTTATCTCTTAGTCTAGCTGGACTCCTTGATCAATTCAAACTTTAAGTGTTGTATTTATCTTCTCTTCAATCTTTTTTGAGATAAGTATTAGTAATGATTTTGAGCTTTCTTACTTATCCACTTTTGCCTTAACGCCTTGTCAGCCTTGCATTAACTTCAATATGCAGTACATATGATAACTAGTAACTTCTCTTTCTTCACTTGTGTGGAACAACTTGCACAACATGTTTCATTCACATGTCCATCATTAAAACTTCACATTCCCTAACAAATTCTCCCTTTTTGATGATGACAAACTTAGCAGCATAACATCCATCATAAAATCCGGACATACTCAATAAAGGAATTTAAATAAAAGAACACAGAATGAAACAGGTTAGTCAATTGAGTTATAAGCATTGTATAATCTATTTTCCCCCCTTTTGACATCATCTAAAAGCTACTCCAACAAGTGAAAAAAGTCTAATAATTCATGGCCACTGGGGCTATCACTAAAACAATTTAAACTCAGAGCCAGAGAATATTTATGTAGTATGAAAAAGCAGTAGCAGATCACAATAAGCAATAAAGTCCATTTCATTCAAAAAGCAGGATACAATTATCATCACCCAAAAACAACAAAAAGAGAAAACAGGGACCTAGGACAAAGGAAGCAAAGAAGACAGTCTTAAGGCACTAAGAGGAGCTAAGTAGATTAGGAGGAGGAGATAAGAGAGGTCAACTTTCGAACAATCTCAGCATGCTCAGTTCGTTCACGCTCCAAGGACATTGTAAGTGAAGCAATTTGATCAAGGAGAGCCCTTTTTTCATCGTCATGGGCAGCCTGAGAAGCATCTTGTGTAGCCCGAGCAACCTCCAACTCATCATCTTTAGTTGCAAGCACATTCCTTAGGCGTTGCATAGGGTTGTCTGCATTCCTCATAAAAACAAGTAGCTGTACATGGTTCACACTCCCGATAATATCTTTTGTAGTCTGTAAGGACCACACTTGAACAAACACACCAAACTTCTCAAACATGGGGGTGAACCATAATTCGTAAGGAAGAGCATGACCATTCACTTCCTTAAGGATAACCTTTTGTATATGCTTCAGAATAAGCCTAGGCAGATCAATCTTCACCTCAGTGTCCAGCAATTCCATAAGAGTAAGGTCAAGAAAGCCGGCCACAGTCCTTCTTTCCTTCCTAGGGATTAGCATCTTAAGCACAACATCAAAATAGAGTTGATGGAGTGGGGTCATTTCTCTCTTAAGAACCCTTCGATGATTTACCAGGTGAGGGTTGCCAAAAAACTTACGACAGATGTCAAGAGCATAAGCAAGATTGTCAAGAGGAGACCAAGTGCCCTTGACATAGTGACCCTACCCCCCAGAAGGAATGTGCAGGATTCGAGCAACATCTGCAACATAAATATTTATGGTGACCCCTCGAACAGTGGTAGAGAATATCTCACCAATAGCTACCCCGTTAGTATAAAACTCATACACTTCAGGCTTAGAAAACCTCCCCTGAAAGTCACCCTGAAGAAATAGGTGTAACTATCCTTGAAACTCTAGTTTGCCCAACAAAGTACTATATCAACACCACCAAAACCACTAATAACCCGCCCTCTAGTTAGCTTACGCTTTTAAAATGGAGATAGTGTGCCTTAGTAGTGTCCTGATTTGAAGATGGTTCTTGAACCTTAAAATCAGGATCCAACTCAGCAGCAGAATCCAGAGGTGAGTCAGACTCACATGAATTAGAAGGAACAGGTTTGTTGACTTGTTTCTTTATACGAGAAGATGATTTGGGAGGAGAAACTTTGGAGAATGAGGAAACTTTTGAGGTAGGGGTGGATTTTGAAGATGAGGAAGCTTTTGGGGTAGGCTGAGATGATGGTTTATGAGAAGAGGAGGGTTTTGGAGCTTTTCCGATGATTGTCTTCTTCTTTCGTACTGAGCGAAGAAGAATATCAGGAGAGGATGCACGAGAAGGAGGAGGAGCAGATGTAGCAACTCGTTTTATTTTACTGGCTTGAAGTGCTTTAGCCAAGGAAGTGTCTTCCTGTTATTTTTTTTACCTTGAGTAAGATGAGTTCGAGAAGTGGTGACAATAGAGGAAAGGTTAGCAGAAACATGGTTATCAACATCAATGGCAAGTGAAGAGGGTTTACGTTTTGCTTTAGATATGGACTTACGTGGAATCAGGTTTGCGATAGAAATATCATCACGATCAGCAATTTGAAGAGGAATCAGAGGTGGTAGTGAAGGTTCAGAAGATGACGAAGGTTTTGAGAAAAATTGGGCAAAGGGGTTTTTCAAATTTTTGAATAGTGCAAAATTGGATAAATTAACCGAAATTGGAGGAGGAATGAGAGGTGGTAATCTTATATTAGGATGAAGAACAATGAATGTTGGGGGATGGTGGTAGAGTCTGTAGATGGGTTAGAGGATGAAGATTCCATAGTGGAAGAGAAGGAAACAGTGATTTGCTTTTGGTTGTTTAAGTAGAGAATGATGAGAAGAGAAAGAAGTGCATTTAAGGTGGAGTGAGAGAAGATGAATCGTGGATGAAGTGTATTTGGTGAAGGAAACATAATGATGAGGAGGTCAGTTTTGATGGGAAAGGGTTGGCAGCTTTTTGAAAAAGAAGGACTTTTGGATTTTTGGAGGTTTAATTGTAACAGAAAGGACCATGTGGGCAACCTGTTTCTCTTTAAGTCACTATAGGTAAACAGTAATCATACCTTAATTTTGAGGATAAAATGGACAAAGTTGCCTTTGTGTTCCGATCTCTCTGCAAAATCAACACATAAATGAGTCAATTTACTCTAAAATCTTGGAATTAGGATACACAACTAAATGTGTAAGACTGAATTAATCAACAATCACTTAAGAGCCCCTTATTCTAGTCAATCATTGAGGGAGATTTATGCAATTTTAATCATCCCCAAGGCTAACCTATTCTTTTCAAAATGTTCTCTACTTAATGCCTTAGTGAATATGTCAGCAATTTGTTCTTCAGTAGAACAAAACATAATTGATATATGACCTTTTTCAACATTATCTCTAAGAAAGTGATATCTAATATCAATATGTTTAGTTCTTTTATATTGAACAAGATTGTTAGCTATATTAATGGCACTTGTATTGTCACAGAAAATAAAAACACATCCAACATCTATACCAAAGTCTATGAGTTGTTGCTTAATCCATAACAACTGAGCACAACAAGATCCTGCAGCAACATATTCAGCCTCAGCAGTAGACAAGGCTACTGAGTTTTGTTTCTTAGTGGACCAGGTAATTAAACATGATCCAAGGAAGTGTTCCATGCCTGTGGCGCTTTTTCTATCAACCAAGTATCCTGCATAGTCAACATCAGAGTAACCTACCAAATTGAAGTTACTACCTTTTGGGTACCATAAACCAAGATCACTGGTTCTTTTGAGACATCTAAAAATACTTTTCACAAATTTTAGATGAGTCTCTTTGGGATTTTCTTAAAATCTATCACATAGCCCCACATTGAGCACAATTCCTGGCCTGTTTGCTGTGAGATACAGTAATGAACCTATCATTCCTCTATACAACTTTTGCTCCACACCAGGACCTATTTCATCCAAATCAAGTTTTGTGGCAGTGGCTATTGGAGTACTGATCTCTTTTGCCTCTTCTATGGAAAATCTTTTGAGAAGTTCCTTGACATACTTCTGCTGATGGATCATGGTTCTAAATGCTGTTTGTTTAATTTGCAACCCTAAGAACTAGTTAAGCTTCCCCATCATACTCATCTCAAACTCACAACTCATAAGTTTAGCAAACTCATGATTTATGTTCATGTTTGTAGAGCCAAACATAATGTCATCAACATACACCTGCACAACCAATAAATCTTTTCCATTAGTTTTTAAGAAGAGAGTGTTGTCAATTTTACCTCTAGTGTGACTATGCTCCAGAAGAAACTTTGACAATCTTTCATACCAAGCTCGTGAAGCTTGTTTTAGTCCATACAAAGCCTTGTCCAGTTTATACACATGATCAGGAAACTCCTGTCTTTCAAATCCTGGTGGTTGTTTGACATACACTTCCTCTTTGAAAATGCCATTCAAGAATGCACTCTTTACATTCATTTGATAGAGAATGAATTCCATACAAGCAGTAAAAGCAACAAGTAATCTTATTGCTTCAATTCTGGCTACAGGAGCAAAAGTCTCATCAAAATCTATGCCTTTTTCTTGTTTTTTTCCTTGGACCACTAATCTTGCCTTATTCCTTGTAACTGTTTCATGCTCATCAACCTTATTCCTGTATACCCACTTAGTTCCAATTACTGTTCTGTATTTTAGGAATGGACTAAGTGCCACACATTACTTCTCTCAAACTGATTTAACTCATCCTGCATTGCTATGATCCAATCAGCATCAAACAATGTTTTAGTTACCTTCTTTGGCTCAATTTCTGACAAGAATGCCTTGAAGGCACACATACTTCTTAATCCAAACATTGTGGTGATCCTAGAAGTGAGATCAATGAGAACATTCTTAATAGGATGTGATTCTTGATACTTGTAACCTTTTGGGACCAAACCTAGTAAGCTACTAAGATCACTGTAGATGTTCTGAGCTGGGGTAGTTGGTGGCTCAGTTCCCCCTGTCACTGTACCTCCAGAATTATTTCCCCCTATTGAGGTGCCTCCATGTTTGGTAGCTCCAGTCGATGAACCAGGTTGTGTAACCTGTTCCTCAGCGTCACTTTCTTTCCGCAGGATAGTCTTAACAAAGGATTCATCAAAAACTACATGCATGCTTTCTTCAACACAGTTTGTTCTATTGTTTAGAACCCTATAAGCTTTACTACGAAGTGAATATCCTAAGAAGATTCCCTCATCACTTTTAGCATCAAATTTTCCTAGATTATCCTTTCCATTATTGTGAATAAAACATTTACAACCAAAAGTTCTAAAATGAGAAATGCTTGGCTTTCTTCCTTTTAGTAATTCATAGGGAGTCTTTTCTAGAATAGGTCTGATTATGCATCTATTAGATATATGCTGCAGTACTAATTGCCTCAGCCCAAAGGTTTTTAGCAAGATTTGCTGCAAGCATCATTGTTCTAGCCATATCTTCCAAAGTTCTATTCTTTCTTTCCACCACTCTATTTTGTTGTGGTGTTCTGGGAGCAGAGAAGTCATGATCTATACTACTTGCTGAATAAAACTCTAAAAGTTTGATATTCTAAAATTCTGTACTATGGTAAGATCTTATGAAAACTAATGAAGTGCCTAGTTTCTTTTTAATTTTCTTAATGAAAATTGTAAAGACATCAAAGGCATCTTCTTTAGAGGCTAGAAACAATGTCCAGGTGAATCTGGAATAATCATCAACAAGCACAAAAACTTACCTTTTTCTACCTCTGCTCTGAAGTCTTATTGGTCCACACAGGTTCATATGGACTAGGTCAAGACACTTGGTAGTGCTGACATAGTTCTTTGACTTAAAAGAAGATCTTACCTACTTCTCCGTTACACAAGCACTACATAACTTTTTTTTCTTAAAATTAGTCTTGGACAATCCCAATACAATATCTTTGGAAGAAAGTATGTTTTGTTGTTTCAGACTTGCATGTCCAAGTCTCCTGTGCCAAATGAGGGGATCATTTTCCATTGCACTCAGACAAGTCAACTCTGGTCCTGGTATTGCCATTATGTCAGCTTTATATACATTTCTGGATCTCCTTGCAGTGAGCACAATATCTTTGGTGTCCATCCTCTTGACTTTGACTCCTGCAACAGTAAAAATAACTTTATTACCTTTATCACACAGTTGTGAAATGCTCAACAGGTTGTGCTTTAATCCTTCTTCAAGATAGATATCTTCCAATGCTCTTGACTCTGATGAGCCAATTTTTCTAACTCCAGTAATATTTCCCTTTTTACCATCACCAAAAAAAACTCCCCCTTCATTTATTTTAGAGAGTGAAAGAAACTTTTTCTTGTCACCAGTCATGTGTCTTGAACAAGCACTGTCCAGGTACCAATGCTTTTTGCTTCCTTTCACTTTCTCCTGCAATAAATCAATGGTTAGACTTAGGAACCCAGACAAGCTTGAGTCCTATTTTATGAGTAAATGGATGAATTAAATTTCTTCTAGTCCATATTGGCAACATGTAATGTAACCTGTTTCTCTGACCTGAACCAGTTCTTTTCTTTTTGGTCTGAGAAAATCTATTTGCCAGGTTTTGACTGTTAGATCTACTTTTAGCAGCCACTGGACATTCAGTAGTTGGATGTCTAAGGTTACCACAGATGTATCATAAGTCTTTAGGATCATCAAAACCTTTGTGGAAACCCAAACCTGTCTTTTCATTATAATTTCATTCACTCAATTTGTAAACAATTCTTGAAGAATTTGTCCACCTATTAGCTCTTTCAAGATCAAGTTTCAGTTTAGAGTCTTCTTGACTCAATTTATTTATCATGTCTGCTGTATCACTACACTCTTGTTTGTACTTCTCTAATTTAAGTTCAGTACTTTCTTGTTCTTTACTCATGGCCTTTTTCCCATTTTCAGTGAGTGTCAATTTTAGGACTTCAGACTTAAGATTATTATTTGAAGAATCAAGTTCTGCAACCTATTTCTAGAGAGTGCAGTTTTCCTTTTCAACTGTATCCTTACAAGCTTTTAAATAAATGAGATCTAATTTAAGACTTGCAAGACAAGAATTTACTGAAGTTCTTAGTTATGAAGGCGACTTGTTCCTTGTCAATTTTAATTTCTTCATCACTATCAGAAACCTTCAAAGCCAAGATTTTCTCAGGAGCTGCTTTTTCTTTGGTTCCATCAACTTCCATTTCATAAGTCCTCAAATTCCCTGTCATTTCATCCAGGGTCATACCTGTGAAATCCTTATTTGCCTCCCTAATTGCAGTTACCTTAACATGCCATTTTGATTTTGGTAGTACCCTCAGTACCTTTTCAATTTGTTCCTCCTCAGTGATGGCTTTTCCCAAGGAAGTCAGCTCATTTGTTAAGGCAATAAGCTTTGTCATCATCTCATGCAAGGATTCATTTTTCTTCATCTTAAATGCCTCATACTCAGTAAAAAGAAGAGAAATTCTAAATTTTCTTACCTGAGAGGTACCCTCATGTACATTTACCAATGCATCCCAAATTTGCTTAGCAGTGGTGTAGATTGACAGTCTGTTGCTTAGTATTTTTCTTTAATGCCATTAAGTCATCAGTAGTAAATTCACTCCTTACTTTCTTGACTGGTTCACCATCAACCAACTTTATTGGAATAGTAGGACCATCAGTAATCCTATCCCATAATTTGTAGCCTTCACCTTAGATGAACATCTCCATCCTGACTTTCCACCAGATAAAGTAAGAGCCATCAAAGAGTGGAGGTCTAATAGTTGACTGACCTTCACTGTGACCAGTAGGAGGTGCGAAATTCATTATTGTGATCTTTCGTTAGGTGCTAGCATTATTTAAGATAACCTCGCTCTGATACCACTTGTTAGAGTGCGTGCCCTACTGATTTTAATATTATACTCTACTGGTTGACTATCTGTGGAACAAGTAAGATAACGTGGTTCACTGAATTAAAATTTGAACACAGTATTTTTACGTGGAAAACACCTGACTCAAGAAAGGTGTACAAAACCACGACCTGTACCTCTACAGGATTTAACCCCAACTCTACTATAACTCTTGAGCCTCAACAATCAACAAAATACAAGACTTCTTGTAAGCTAGGAATTAAAACTTCTAACTCTTATTTCTACAAAAACACAAATCTTTCCAAGATAAGTGTTCCCAAGTCTTTGAGTTCCCTAACTTGAAGATACAAATCCTAACTCAGTTTATACTTCACTGAGACTAGAGCAAAAGACTCATTACAACTCAAAGAACCAACCTACGACAAAGTCTACAACTTGCTAAGTAAAGGACCAGGTTCTTCTTCAAGTTTGGTGAACTGATTTGCTGATTGATGATTTGCCTTATCAATGCATGAGTGAAACTTTGAATGTCGTATGTTGTATTTAAGAGAACTCTTTGATGAGTCCTTTAGTTAATGTACTCTTCTATCTTCAATAGGACTTCTAGGTAGTTTCACTTTTTGTTGCTACCATCTCCCACCTTGACTCAATAGGACTCTTTTACTTCATCTCTTAGTCTAGCTGGACTCCTTGATCAATTAAAACTCTAAGTGTTGCACTTATCTTCTCCTCAATCTTTTTTGTGATAAGTATTAGTAACAATTTTGAGCTTCCTTGCTTATCTACTTTTGTCTTAATGCCTTGTCAGCCTTGTATCAACTTCAATATGCAGTACATGTGATAACCAGTAACTTCTCTTTATTTACTAGTGTGGAACAACTTGTACAACATGTTCCATTCACATATCCATCATAAAAACTTTACATTCCTTAACAGAATGTTTGCAGGCAGTCGAGTCGCAAGAGTTTTTAGTATTCTCCTTGTGTATTAGATTTTAGACTCTTTTTCATGTTTCAAACTAATGTCTTTGAGATGGATGACATAACGACAAAAGAAAATTGAGCTAGCCCTTTGTGGTGAATTTGTTTGATGTAATTAAAATGTTATACTCCTACTTTGGAAAATGGTAAATTAACTTGGAGACGCAGTGTAAATTGATCTTAAGACCCCTCCTAGTTTATGGCTATACTTAAAGAAACAAATTTGGGTAAAATTCATAAATAGCATACTTAAGACCATAATTATGATATTCATAGCAACACTTTCATAATTACTTAAACTAGAGCCTAGAATTTTGTATTTGAACAAACTGTTGCTCTAAAATGTACATATACAAATCATTTTACTGCTCATGTTTAACTCAAATCAGTTGAGTTAAATATGGTATAATTAGCCATGAATTAAATGTAGAGATTCTCTTTTCATTAAAACCTCTTAATTAACGTGATTTTCGTTATTTGTAACCAATCAAAATAAAAATTTAAATTTCAGTTTCACATTATCATTTTCATCCCCAAAAAATAATCAAAATCAAATTCAACTGAAGCTTCTTCTGTTCAATATCTTTGAAAATTCAAATTAAACTTTTACCGTTGTTGAAGGTCTTTAATCGTAATATTATTTTCTTATATGAATTTCATCAGTTGTTTGAAATCAATCAAAATTGTTTTGTCCTGATTTTTTTTGAACCATTACTATTATTTCGTTCAATTTTTTTCGGAGCTATTATTGATGTTTTGTTCAAATATAGTGATCAAAATTAATTTTTCGTTAAATTATTTTTGAATATTTTGAGCCATTAACGATTTTTTGTTAGAGTGATCAAAATCAATTTTTTGTTATGTTGTACAATTTAACAATTTATTTCGTTAATTTTTTTTAGAATTTTTGGTAAACAAATTTTGAAAAAAAGTAATGCAACAGTAAATTGAACTGATAGAATAATATAGTGATCAAAATCGATTTTTCAAGTTGCTCAAACTCAATTTTTTGGAGTTTTGATTCTCAAAATTTATGAGTATATTTGTATTTCCGTAAAGTTTGATTTTGTATATTTTGGTTGTGTTCTAATATGGATGTTACAAAACCATCACTACAAAAAATACATATGAAATTGGATATGTATGTATAAAAATACAAATGCTTCCATATACCTTAAATGTATATTGAACAAAACAAAAATACAAATGAAAGTGCATATGTATTTATTAAAAATACAAAATATTTCCATGTAACTTAAATGTATATTTATCCAGGCAATTTGTCTATATGACAAACCTATATATACTGTATTGAAAAAATATTTGAAAATGAATTTGTATTTCAACAAATATAAATACGGCCATAACCCCAACTGTATATTTAAACAAAAAGAACACTCAAATGTATATTTCAACATTACAATATACTGAAAATACATAACAGTTATAAAAAAATACATATAGGCAAATACTTTTCATAAATAGTTCATATATAAATGTATTTTTCATACATGCAACTTAGCATATATATTTAACATACAGATACACATAAATACATATTACCCCCAAATATATATTTAAGCTAGTAGCTTGACCAAAATACATATCAACTTCACCAGAATACATATTAGCCCAAAAAGATATCAGCTTTACTAAAATCTCTAAATACATATCAACAAATAAAAGTACATATACACCGAAAAAAACCACTTCCTCCTCATATTCTTTCGATCATTACTAGATGAGTTTTCAACATCGTCATTTACAACATTGCTTGACTTTGAAATTTATTTTGCTTTCCTTTTCTTCTTATATTTTTGTAATTTTGTGGCTTTTGGAGAAAGAGTTTTTTTCAATCATTTTTTTAAAATATCAGTCATCTTCACTGGATTGTTACAAAACTTGGACCTAAGCTCCTTCGTACTCACTGATTTCTTCGACTGTATAGGAATAGAAATAACTTTAAATACTTCGTCTTGAGTTAGTCCAAGACTAAATGATGGTGCATTATCAGATAATAAATTAATAGGTGGTATACCCCTATTTGTTCATGATTTTGGTGTGTGTTCTACCATTAGAACATAAAAACCTCAAACTCGAAGTTGTTAATAGTTTACAATACAAAATATAAAAAAAATTGAGAAATTGATAACATGCAATAACTGAATTTATTAGTTACTGAAATTGTGGAACACTATCCTTATTAAATCGAGAAAAAAACGTGAGAAAGAAAAAAATTTGAAAGAGAAATTTGAGAGATTTCAAACAATAAAAGGTAGAGTAAACATCAATTAAAAGAAAGAGAAAGAGAAGTAGAGTAAAAAAGGGAACCTTATAGATGGTATTAAAATAATGTTATGTTTGCTGCACAATGTAATTTCATTGGGTGTATTTGGTATGAAGGAAAACATTTTCCAGAAAATGTTTTCCAATTTTTTCATGTTTGGTTGGCTTAAAGGTTTTGAAAAATGTTTTTCAAATTAACTTATTTTCCTCAATTCTAAGGAAAATGGCTTCCCTTAAAAATGTAAGGAAAATATTTTTCAAAACTCTCTTTCAACCTCACTCTTAAGTTAAAATATTCATACAACTCTCAAAATCATCCATCCCTACTCCGACCCTCAACCCCACCCCCATCCCTACCCCATCCCCTACCATCCCTATTAAAAAAATATTTTAAATTTTTTCATTACCTCATCCCCTACCTAAAACCCAAACCCTACTCCCTTTAAAAAAATTATTTTTTTTAAAAAATACAAACTTTTTTCTTACCTCCCCTACCCGACCCCCTACCAACCTTCTCCCCCTCTCCTTAAAAATTAATTTTTTGAAAATTTTTAATTTTTTTCTTACCCCACCCACCCTCACTCCCCTACCCCGACACCCACCCCCTAATACTCCCCATTCAAAAAAAAATATTTCAATTTTTTTTATTACCCCTCTTTCTCCCCTGCCCCACCCCCTACTAGCCGTCCACCCCCTAAAAAATTAATTGATTTTAAAAAATCAAAATTATTTTATTACCCCACCCTTATTACCTATTTGGACAACCCCAACTCCCGCCTACCAACCCCCTCTCCAAATTTTTTTTTTAATTTATTTTTTTTTTAAAAATTCAAAACTTTTTTCTTATACCACCCTTTTTATCCTATTCGTTCTCATTGTTTTTGTTAAATATATACAAATACTTTTAGAAAACATATACTTATCCAATTTGCATAACGATCACATGAATATAAGTAAGAAATAACTTATTTTTCTAGAAAATATTTTTCCTCTATATCGAATGCACCCTAAAAAAGTATTTTTTGAGATCAAAAATTATTTTTCTAAAATATATTTTTACGCTTTAGCTAAACACTGGAATGTATTTTTTGAAAAATATTTTTTCATTCACCAACCAAACACTATAAAATATTTTCCATCCACCAACCAAACATAGGAAAACAAGTAAGAAATCAACTTATTTTCCCAGAAAACATTTTCTAGGAAAACATTTTCCATGGAAAATATTTTCCTTCATACCAAACACACCCTAAGGTGTTGCTATTTTTCATAATTTAAGTCTTAAGTATGCTACTTCTTGTAGTTTTTTCAACATAATTTGCCTTTAGTTGTCGTACGTGACTTGGGGTATTGTTCATTCTATGTTATACTAGAGCCGTTAAAATGGGTTTGCCCTTGAGGCCGACCCAACACAGTTCGCTATTAGAGTTGGGTTGGGTTACGATTTCTGAGCCCATCTAAAACTAGGCTTATAGGCCCAGTTCAAGTTAGTCCGTTGGATCTTGAGGCTTGACTAAGACTAAATTGGGCCGGTCCATGGGCCAAAATACTATTTAATTTAAATTAAAAATATATGAATATTGTGAAAGAAAAAGTCATACTTAAGAATAGTAGTTATTGAATAAGTTTAATGTGCTACATAATATTTAACTTATTAAGTATTAAATTTTAATCAAGTATAAATGTTTCATTTGTTATTGTTATTCAATTTAAACTTAAAATTAAAAGAAAATTATAAGTAAAAAGAATTAAAAATATAAATAGTGATTGCTTAATAAATTTTACCTAGTATCCAATATTTTACTCATTTAGCATTAAATGACTAATACTAAAATCTCTAATCATAATATAAAAATTGCACCCATCATAAAATCTTCAAACACTTGTTGCAGCTACTCAAAATTGATTGCATTACATTACCAAATTCGAAGCGATAATATTTTTAAGTGAATTTTAAATATTATTGATACAAGTACGATCACAATCATAGACACTTTTTGAGTATTTTGAAGACCATCTAAAGAGTGCACAAGTCTAAGTGTGAAAGAGGCCCAAAACCGTCCCAAGCACACTCCATGGGCTATTTTTTGGAGCCCTGTTCATTAAAGGGTCTTTTAGTCTTTTGTCTTTTATTTTGTAATGTAATATAAATTGAACATTGTAGGGTTTTAGTTGGTAGTTTTTATGAATGTTGAAGAAAGAACACTCCTCTTAGAGAGAGAGAGTCCACAACTAAAACTAGGGCATAACATAAGGGTGAATTCTCTTATGTGTTGCATTTTGCTTGATATGTTGGTGCTTGGGTGGTGGACGCCTCTCTTATGTCAATTATAAGAGTTAGGTGTTTATTGTGTGAAGTTTTAAAGGTCCAAGAGTGGAATATGCTTTTGGGTTGTTAAGACTACATTAACACTTGTCTAACTATCTATCTTGTATCTTGTTTTAGTTTCGGCTTCTTGTATTGTTAATGTAACCCGTTTGTTATTGTTGCTATTGTAATATTGTGGAGCTTCATATTGTGTTTCTAAACTTGTTGTCGGCTGACTGTTTTGGTGTATTAACATTTTGTATCCTCTTCTTTCTTGTTCTAGATAGTGAATCCGAGAGAGGTCCCCATTTGGTCCTCGAATCCTTAAGATTGGGGACTGATTTGGAGTGTGTTTTGTACCTTCCGTTGTCTTTCTCGTATCATTTGGTATCAAAGAAAGATTTTATTTTCTTCTAACAAAATCAATCTTAGGATTGTTATCTTGAAAATAAAAATAAAAAAGTGAAAAAGAAAAAAAAGGTTACTGTTCATGTTTTTTGGTCTTTCAAAAAACTTAATTTTTGTGTGTTTTGTGTGTTTCTAGTGTTAGATCTTTGTTCTCTAACACTATTAGTGTCTAGAAATTGAAAATCCCAACAAAAAAGAAGTGTCAAAATCGAAAATCCCCAAAAAATACTAAACTCGTTTTTGACCCTAGGTCAAATTTTGAGTTTTTGATTTTGTGTTTGTCTTGTTTTTTTAGTGTTAGATTTGTGTTCTCTAACACTATAGGAGTATTGGGTTAGAGTTTGAGCTAAATTAGAGGTTATTTGAGCCATCCACCATTGTTGAGCTTGATTTTGAAGAAACTTGAAGGGTTATTTTTGGTACAACCCCCATTGAACCCGAGGCTTCAAATGTACAAACAATGGACAATAATATCATCAATCTCATTTTGGATCGCCTTGATGCTATTTACCGAGACCTTGCTAGGGCGAATGCGGATCTTGAAAAATTTAGCTCGTATGTGGTAACTATGAGTGAGAGGTTGGATCGAATGAAGAGTCGAAGGAACTCTCATTCTTTGACTCCCGACACTTTACTTCCAATGACCAATCCTCCAAGACCATCACCTAATTCCTCAAGCCAAGCTACAAATAGCCCTCAAAACCGAGACACAACTAGGCCCATTTCCCCACAATTCGATCATGTCTAACAAGGACATGGATGCCATAGGCCTACACTAAAACCGAACCCTTCCATCCAAGATCCACTTAACCAAAGGCGTCAACTTTCACCAATTCAAATTCCTTCCGTCCAAGCTCCACAACCGAAGCTCCGCTTCACTAAACCAACCCTCTTGATCGAAGCTCCACTTTACCAAAATTGATATGTCCATGTAGAGGAGAATGGTAGAAAGGAACATGAAGGATATGAGGTCTATGATAATGCTTGTATGATGGTAGGAGACTTGAATCGGATGAGATTGAAGGTAAAGCTCAAGATGGAGAGGAATCCAAGGTTCAAAATAAAGATGTCGGTCGAGATTTGTTGTTATTGAGCTTGTGGGTTCTCCATGTTTTGCGGATTGTTTTAGGTGGTTTTTTTTGGAGGGCCAATTGCACGAGGTGAAGCCGTGAATTTGTGGTCTAATTCCTCTCAAGATGGAGAGGATGATATGAGTATGATCACGATCATGGACACTTTTTGAGTATTTTGAAGACCACCTAAAGAGTGCACAAGTCCAAGTGTGAAGGAGGCCCAAAACCGTCCCAAGCACACTCCATGGCCTGATTTTTGGAGCCCTTTTCATTAAAGGATTTTTTAGTCTTTTGTCTTTTATTTTGTAATGTAATATAAATTGAAAATTGTAGGGTTTTAGTCGGTAGTTTTTATGAATGTTGAAGAAAGAACGAACCTCTTAGAGAGAGAGAGTCCACAACCAAAACTAGGGCATAGCATAAGGGTGAATTCTCTTGTGTGTTGCATTTTTCTTGATACGTTGGTGCTTGGGTGGTGGACGCCTCTCTTAGGTTGTTAAGACTACATCAACACTTGTCTAACTATCTATCTTGTATCTTGTTTTGGTTTCGGCTTCTTATATTGTTAATGTAACCCGTTTGTTCTTGTTGCTATTGTAATATTGTGGAGCTTCATCTTGTGTTGCTAAACGTGTTGTTGGCTGGCTGTTTTGGTGTATTAACACCTTGTATCCTCTTCTTTATTGTTTTAGATAGTGAATCCGAGAGAAGTCCCCATTTGGTCCTCGGATCCTTAAGATTGGGGACTGATTTGGAGTGTGTTTTGTACCTTCCGTTGTCTTTCTCGTATCAATTATTAATTTTTGATATATAACTTTTTGATATTGTTTAACTTATTAAATTTGCATTTGAAGTTAGATGAATGTAAATGTTAATTAAGATAATTTAATCAATGAATTCAAATATGCTTGACAATGTATTGGTGTTAAAAATATTATAAATCATCGTAGAATTATGTACTTTATATAACAATATATTAGAAGTGTGAATGAATTGTCATACCTATTAGTTCAAATATAGATTGAAAAAGAAAATCTAACAAAAAAATTGGTAAAAATAAAGGGTTAACCCGCCCCAACCTGCGACCCTTTAGGGCTGGGTTGGATCATACATTTTGAGGTCCTTTAAAGTGACGGGCCAACCCGTCCTAACCCATCAAATTTTTTGGCCTGTGAGGCTTAGGCTAGGTTGAGTTGAGCCAACCCATTTTGACCAGTAAATTGCATGCCATAGACCCAAATATGGGTGACTTTAAATATTTGACCCCAATAAGAAATGTCTTTAAAGAATAACCTTCCCTACTTTTTCAGTATAGTACAAGTACCATTTTGCCCCTCTACACCTCAAATATATTTTTTAAACTTTCCATACTTATTTCTCTCTTAAATTTTATTTTTACTTTTAATTTTTTCTTTTAATTTTATTATTCTATTTTTTATTATTTTCACTTTTTTTGTTTTTTTCATCAATTTTATTATTCTATTTTTTATTATTTTCACTTTTTATTTTTTTATTTTTATTTTATTTTCATGTTTTAATTCATTTATATCAACTTTTATTTTTTTCTCCTTTTTCTTTTTTTTTTTCTCAAGCATTATCTATTTTTTTTCCTTTTTTAATTAATTTGTCTTTAACTTTATTTTTCTTTTATTTTTGTTTTTTATCAGTTCTCTTTTTTTCCCCTCATTTTTCTCAAACTTTATTTTTATTTTCCCTCTCATTTTTTATTTTCTCAATTTTTTTAATTCTTTGCTTTTTTTAATCTTTATTTTTTCTTGCCTTGTTTTTCTCACTCTTTTTTTTATTTCCCT
The DNA here is from genome assembly GCA_030864225.1 of Capsicum baccatum var. pendulum. Taxonomy (NCBI): domain Eukaryota; kingdom Viridiplantae; phylum Streptophyta; class Magnoliopsida; order Solanales; family Solanaceae; genus Capsicum; species Capsicum baccatum. The sequence goes on along the minus strand of CM061557.1, from coordinate 166,882,931 downwards.
ATTTTGTTTGATCGCTTTTTTCTTTTTTTAGTTCTCTTTTTTTCCCTCATTCTTCTCAAACTTTATTTTTATTTTTCTCTATTTTTTAATTTTTCACCTTTTTCTTGATCTTTATTTTTTTCTTTCTTTTTTTTCTCAATCTTTTTTTATTTCTCTATTTTGTTTGATCGCTTTTTTCTTTTTTCTCAACTTCTATTATATTTCGCTAATAAATAAAAAATTGAATAATCCGCAATGGTATCTTCTTTTTTTGAAATCACAGAAAATTTAAGGGCATGAATTATTGTTACAAATTTCTTTGAAAATTCTTGAGATAAGTCGTGTCTCTAAGGCGAGAGTTGTAGAATATCTCATAAATAAATACATAATGCGGTAGTGTCAACTCTTGCCTATAGGGCGTAATTTATTATTTGAAAGTCCTTGAGCTAAATCTTGCCTCTAAGGCAAGAGTTGTAGAACATCCCATAAATGAAGACATAACGTGGTAGTGTCAACTCTTGCCCGTGGAGCATAATTTATAGTTTGAAATTCTTTGAGCTAAGTCTTTCCTCTAAGGCAAGAGTTGTAGAACATCTCATAAATGAAGACATAACATGGTAGTGTCAACTCTTGCCCGTGGGGCACAGTTTGTAGTTTGAAAGTCCTTGAGCTAAGTCTTGCCGCTAAGGCAATAGTTGTGGAACATCTCATAAATGAAAATATAATGTGGTAGAGTCAACACTTTCCCATGGGACATAATTTGTTGTTTGAAAGTCCTTGAGCTAATTAAGTTTTTCCTTTAAGCCAAGAGTTATAGAACATCTCATACATGAAAACATAATGTGGTAGTGTCAACTCTTGCCTGTGGGGCATAATTTGTAGTTTGAATGTCCTCGAGCTAAGTCTTGCCTCTAAGGCAATAGTTGTAGAATATCTCATAAATGAAAACATAATGTGATAGAGTCAATCTTGCCCGTGAGACATAATTTGTAGTTTGAAAGTCCTTGAGCTAATTAAGTCTTGCCTCTAAGGTAATAGTAGTAGAACATCTCAAAAATGAAAACATAATATGGTAAAGTCAACTCTTGCCCGTGGGGCATAATTCGTAGTTTGAAAGTCCTTGAGCAAAGTCTTACCTCTAAGGCAATAGTTGTAGAATATCTCATAAATAAAAATATAACGTGGTAGAGTTAACTCTTGCCTGTGGTTCATAATTTGTAGTTTGAAAGTCCTTGAGTCAGTCAAGTCTTGCCTCTAAGGCAAGAGTTATAGAACATCTCATAAATGAAAACATAACGTGGTAGAGTCAACTCTTGCCCGTGGGGCATAATTTGTAGTTTGAAAGTCCTTGAGCTGATTAAGTCTTGCCTCTAAGGAAAGAGTTGTAGAACATCTCATAAATGAAAACATAACATGGTAGTGTCAACTCTTTCCCGTGGGGCATAATTTATAGTTTAAAAGTCCTTGAGCTAAGTCTTGCCTCTAAGGCAATAGTTTTAGAACATCTCATAAATAAAAACATAATGTAGTAGACTCAACTCTTACCCGTGGGGCATAATTTGTAGTTTAAAAGTCCTTGAGCTAATTAAGTCTTGCCTCTAAGGTAATAGTTGTAGAACATCTCATAAATGAAAACATAATGTGGTAGAGTCAACTCTTGCTCGTGGGGCATAATTTGTTATTTGAAAGTCCCTGAGCTAAGTCTTGCCTCTAAGACAATAGTTGTAGAATATCTCATTAATCAAAATATGATGTGGTAGTGTCGACTCTTGTCCATGAAACATAACTTGTTGTTTGAGCGTCTTTGAGCCAAGTCTTGCCTCTAAGGCAATAGTTGTAGAACATCTCATAAATGAAAACATAATATAGTAGAATCAATGTTTGCCCATGGGGTATAATTTTTTATTTGAAAGTCCCTGAGCAAAGTCTTTCCTCTAAGGTAAGAGTTATAAAACATCTCATAAATCAAAATACAATGTGGTAGTGTCGACTCTTGTCTATGAAACATAACTTGTTGTTCGAAAGTCATAAGTCTTGATATCTATAATGTAGTAGTGTCAACTCTTGTCCATGAAACATAGCTTATTCTTCGAAAGTTGTAAGTCTTGCCTTTATAATGTCATAGTGTCAACTCTTGCTCAGGAGAAGTAACTTGAATGGAAAAAATCGAAGAAAAGAATAAAAATAATAAAAATTGCAAAAAAAGAAGAAAATAAAGAAAAATATTGAAAAAACAAAAATAAAAGAAATTGTAGAAGTTGAGAGAGAACAGGAAAAAAATAAAGGTTGATAAAAAAAAAGAAAGATTAAACAAAAATAAAGGTCGAAAAAAATTTAAAAAGAAAAAAATCAAAGATATATATATATATATATATATATATATATATATATATTTATAAAAGTAGACGTTGAAAGGTGTAAAGAAAAAAAAGTAAAGCTTGAGAAAAACTAAAAAGAACAGAGGAAAGAACAAATAAAAAATAAAAATAATATAAAATAAAAAAGAAAAAAATAAGTTGAGAGGAAAAAAGGAAAAAAGTAAGGGTTGAGAAAATTAAAAATAAAAATTAGAAAAGAAAAAACAAAAATCAAAGTAAAATTAAAAAGAGAAAAAAAAATAAAAGTTGAAAGATATAAATATAGAGTTGTTATACATTATAAGAACCATTTATGTAATTTACTCTATTGATCAGGGAAAATTTTATCCAAAAAAATATTAATTAATAGGTAAAGGCTATTTTAAGAAAGTTTTTTTATTTGGGGCTAAAATTTGAAAGCCAACCCAGTTTGGGTCTATTTTTGAGATTCACCCTATTTTGATAGCTCTAGTTCATCCATGTTGTGCCCTTTATCATAATTATGGATTGCATTTGTTTTATTTTACTCAGAAAGTTAACTTGTTGATACAACGCGTCTCATCATGTTCTAAAAATTAGGAGGGGAAAAAGAAATTCATGAAATTCATCTATATCTGAAAATGTCTTGGTTATGACCGCCCTCATTGGTTACCTATATATTCCATTACTAAGGACTATATTTATGGATCCGTAAATCTATTTATCCAAATACCTAACTAATTCTCCTGATGTTGATTTACTTAGTTGCAAATAAATTAGTACAATGTCATTTTTGTTAATGAAAGACCTAATAAAATTGGTGCGACATAAAATCCACAAAAGAAAAAGGTCTTCTTGCAAGTTTGTTGCTGAAGCATTGAACAACTTGATCAAATTTTATAATGAATCTGGTTTTAATTTTTGGTCAGAAACGGGTCTTCTTTTATTTTATTTATCATCCAATTTTCAAAAACCATGCATTCTAATTGGGAATACTTGCAAGACTATATTTGAAGCTATCATATTTGTTTTTGTAATGCATCCTGATGCATCCTTTTGATGTTGGCAATCGATGCATCACTGATGGTGTTCATGTAATGTCTGCTACTTGCATCTTTTCACTGTTTTGCCTTTTCTTTATTCATTCACACTTTTATCTGGCAAACTGACAAATGACTGTTGAAGAAATGAATATGTTGGTGTTATTATGCATTTTAATCTAAAAATCTTAATTTGCATGATAATTTATGGACATAAAGAGGAGAAAGTGGTGTCAATATATTTTGATAACTCTTGTAACTTCTAACATTTTATTTGTCCATAATCTACCACATTATGCCTTGTAACTCATATGACCATTAGTTGTTGTAACTTTATGGTCATTAGTTACATGTAACATATGTAACAACAAAACTTTTTATTTAATTATGGTAGAATGTGGCCTTTAGTAATTTGTAACTTCTCTCGTTATTTTGTTGTAACTCTCATGGCTATTAGTGCCATTAATTTCTTGCAACTCTTGTAATCTAAAGACTATTGATCTTTAATTTTTACCACCCCTCTTTATTATTCCTATTCAATATAATGATGAATAGCTCACCTATAAATAGAGGTGGTCTTGCATGTTATTGGTCGTACAATCAAATATGATACGTGTGAAAAAGATTATATAGTGTAGTAGTGAAAGAGAGAGTTGAGACAAAGAAACTATTCTAAGTCTACAACCATATTCACTATACAAAAGGGAGTTATTATATTAGTGAAAAAAAGAGTTGAGAAAAAGAAAATATTCTAAGTCTTTAACTATATTCACTATACAAAGAGAGTAAATATATGTTGAAGGAAGGTGTTCTTATGGTGGAGCTTTGGACTCTTCAACTAATTCGGAGTTGCTTGAGTTGTACATCATTGATGGACTGTTGTATCCTGGAGGAGACAAGTCATGAGATATACTGCTAGATCGGTATAGATTATGCCGTAGTAGGCTTGAATCTCCTTAAAGTGAGTGAGATATTCGCGCCTTAGTCAAGAAGAAGATTATTTTATTTTTTTTCACTTTTTTGTATTTTCTACTGTAATTTAATAATTGTGGTATGTTACACCAATAATTTTAAGGTGATTTATGTTTTGTTACAGTTTTAAAATTGCGGATATCAAAATGAGAGATCTCAATATCTCAATGTCGCTAGTCTCTTTTAGAGATGGAGGAGAAGAGATAACAAGTAAAGTATCTTTCTACTTCCACAACTCAAGCGGAAGAAAGGTAAAAACTTTTCTACTTTTTGTAGAGAAAAGGTAAAAAAAATTACCTATTATTTTACATGAATAAAGTGATACTTTTCATGAAAGTTTATTTTCTTAAAGTCTTAAAATAGTGGGGGCTAATGAAATGAAAAAAAACACCATGAATAATGTGATTTTTGCATTTTTGAGAATGCTTTGAATTGAAAAAAAACTACAAGTGCATATATTATTCTTGGAATAAATCACATGTTACTATTTGTATATTTATTGATGTCTTTGGCTTTAACATGGATGTCATCAAATAAATGATAAATTGAATAGCCAATTTGACATTGAATATTTGAATGAAATATTTCATTCTTGGAATGAAAAATACCTAAATTATGTGATGAATATTTCCTTGACATGTCACATTATGGTGAAAAAGTAAAATTGTGTAATACATTTTCCGAGCTATGAAATTTCTTTTGATTCAAATATGTGAAAATGGTGTGATAAATTAAAAAAAAGTTTGCTAGCCTAATTAAATCTGAAATATGTGTCTAGTGGAACTTAACATGAAATTGTGTAAAAATACATAAGCAGGTTATACAAGCAAATCAGATATATTACTTGAAAAAGTTGTGGCTTGTTTAATTAGAATCAGTCTTGTTGTACTTAAAAGTTCTTTTGATGCATGGAAAAAAAATTGGTGCCACTAGTTGAAATGAAAAAGCAAATTAGTTGAACTAGTTATTTTAGGTTCAACTTGTGAAAAAGTGAATTGATCAATCACTTTATTTTGAGAAATTGATTTCTCTAGTTTTGAGTTATTGTGATAGCACCAATATCATTGGTTGAGTTTGAAATTGTTATTACAACAATAAATTTAGACCCATAAGAAGAAAATAATACTGTGATATTAATATATTTGACAAGTTCTACCACTAAGAATGATTATGTCAAATTATGTGATTATCTTGCAGATGAACTAAGAAAGACCTTGGTAAGATAAAGGATCTGAAACACATAGAGGGAAGGAAGGAAGCCTATAAAAAATCATGAGTCATATATGAGGAAACCCAATCTGGGGACTAGAGATTCTCTAACCAGGTTCAATGGGAAGAACGAATCATATGATGACTTGGTGTGGGATGCACTATTGTTTAATCCTTCCTATGGTGTGAGTGCATGTTCCTATATTAATTTATGAAGGTTGAGTGAAAGAACTGTTAATGAAATTCTGTATCTCGTATGAGTGGGGTTTCAAAATTACAGGACCACCCTTGATAGATTTTACCTATGTGAGTGTGAAAGTAGGCCGCTTCTGATTAGAATGAGGTTTATTCTAAAATAATGCTCATGAAAAATTCTGATAGCACAAGGCCATAATGAGATGGCTAATAAAGATTAAGTCAATACCTTGACTATTGTGTGTAGATAGTAATACTTTATTTCCTTAAGTAGTCGAAGTTCAAGTCTGAGACCACTACTGACTCTGGAATAAAGTTTATTGTTTTACTAAGTAAAAGTTCAATACAGAGCACACCTTTATTATGCACAATAGTCTATCTTCAACTAAATTGATGAACTCTCTTATTGAAATATTAAAATGAGTGGGGGAATGTTTGTGTTATTATGCATTTTAATTTTAAATCTTAATTTGCATGAAGTTGAGAAAATGATGTCATTATATTTTGACAATTCTTGTAACTTCTTAAACTTTATTTGTCCATAATCTACCACATTATGTCATGTAATTCATATGACCATTAGTTGTTGTATCTTCATGGTCATTAGCTGCATTTAACATATGTAACAATAAGACTATTTATCTACCCACATTACTCTAATTTTTAATAGTGATAGAATATGGTTAATAGTAATTTATAAATTCTCTCATTATTTTGTTGTAACTCTTATTGCTATTAGTGCCATTAGTTTCTTGCAACTCTTGTAACCTAAAAACAATTGATCTTTCATCTTTACCACCCATCTTTATTATTCCTATTCAATACAAAGATGAATACCTCACCTATAAATAGAGGTGGTCTTGCATGTTATTGGTCGTACAAGCAAATATGATAAGTGTGGAAAATATTATAGTGTGTAGTAGTGTAAGAGAGTTGAGACAAAGAAAATATTATAAGTCTACAATATATTCACTATAAAAAAGAGAGTTATTATATTAGTGAACGAAAGAGTTGAGATAAAGAAAATATTCTAAGTCATTAACTATATTCACTATACAAAGAGAGTAAATATATGTTGAAAGAAGGTGTTCTTATGGTGGAGCTTTGGACTCTTCAACTAATCCGGAGTTGCTTGAGTTGTACATCGTTGATGGACTGTTGTATCCTGGAGGAGACAAGTCACGAGATATACTACTGGATTGGTATAGATTATGCCGTAGTAGGCTTGAATCTCCTTAAAGTGAGCGAGATATCCGTGCCTCAGCCAAGAAGAAGATTATTTTATTTTTTTCACTTTTTTATATTTTCTACTATAATTTAATTATTGAGGTATGTTACACCTAGGTGGGAATACACTGGGTTTGTTGTTGTTGTTGTTGTTGTTGTTATTGAGGTATGTTACACCAATAATTTTAAGGTGATTTATGTTTTTTTATAGTTTTAAAAATTGCAGATATCAAGATGAGATATCTCAACATCTCAATGTCACTAGTCTCTTTAAGAGATGGAAGAAAAGAGATAACAAGTAAAGTATCTTTCTACTTCCTCAACTCAAGCGGAAGAAAGGTAAAAACTTTTCTACTTGTTATAGAGAAAAGGTAAAAAAAATTATCTATTATTTTACATGAATAAAATGATACTTTTCATGAAAGTTTATTTTCTTAAAGTCTTAAAATAGTGGGGGCTAATGAAATGAAAAAAAACTCCATGAATTATGTGATTTTTACATTTTTGAGAATGCTTTGAATTGAAATTAAAACTACAAGTGCATATATTATTCTTGGAATAAATCACATGTTACTATTTGTATATTTATTGATGTCTTTGGCTTTAACATGGATGTCATCAAATAAATGATAAATTGAATAGTCAATTTGACATTGAATATTTGGGTGAGATAAATTTCATTCTTTGAATGAAAAATAACTAAATTTTGTGATGAACTTTTCCTTGACATGTTACATTATGGTGAAAAAGAAAAATTGTGAAGTACATTTTTTGATCGATGCAATTTCTTTTGATTCAAATATGTGAAAATGGTGTGATAAATGAAAAAAATGTTTGCTAGCCTAATAAAACATGAAATATGTGTCTAATTGTACTTGACATGAAATTGTGTAAAAGTACATAAGCAGGTTATACAAGCTAATCAAATATATTTACTTGAAAAAAGTTGTGGCTTGTTTAATTAAAATCAATCCCGTTGTACTTAAAAGTTCTTTTGATGCATGAAAAAAAATTTATGCCATTTGTTGAAATGCAAAAGAAAATTAGTTGAACTACATATTTTAAGTTCAACTTGTGAAAAAGTGAATTGATCAATCACTTTATTTTGAGAAATTGATTTCTCTAGTTTTGAGTTATTATGATACCACCAATATTATTGGTAGAGTTTGAATTGAAACTGTTATTTTAACAATAAATTTAGACCCATTAGAAAAAAATAATACTATGATATTAATATATTTGACAAGTGGTACCACTAACATTGATTATGTCAAATTATGTGATTATCTTACAGAGGAATTAAGCAAGACCTTGAAAGATAAAGGTTTTGAAATACATCGAGGAGAGGAAGGAAGCCTATAAAAAATCATGAGTCATATGTGAGGAAATCCAACCTGGGGACTAGAGATCCTATAACCAGGTTTAATGGAAAAAAATGAATCATATGAAGACTTGGTGTGGGATGCCCTATTGTTAATCGTTCTGATGATGTGAGTGCATGTTCCTGTAATAATTTGAGAAGGTTGAGTAAAAGAATTCTTAATGAAATTCTGTATCTCGTATGAGTGAGGCGTTAAAATTATAGGACCACCCTTGACAGATTTTACCTATGTGAGTGTGGAAGTAGGCCGCTTTTTATAAGAATGGAGTTTATTCTCAAAAACGCTCATAAAAATCATGATAGCACAAGGCCTTAATGTGCTGTCTATTAAAGCTTCTGCCAACACCTTGACTATTGTGTAGGCAATAATTCTTTATTTCCCTTAAGCAATCATAGTTTAAGTCTGAGACCACTACTGACTGGAATAAAGTTTATTGTTTTACTAAGTGAAGGTTCAATATAGAGTACACCTTTATTATCCATAATAGTCTCTCTTCAACTTAATTGATGAACTCTATAACAACAACAACAACAATAAACCCAGTATATTCCCACATAGTGGGGTCTGGGGAGGGTAAAATGTACGCAATCCATACCACTTCCCTCGAAGAAGTAGAGAGGCTATTTTTGATAGAAATTGATGAAATCTCTTATTTAATATTAAAATAAGTGGGGGGATGTTGCTGTTATTATGTATTTTAATATTAAATTCTTAATTTGCATGATTACTTATGGACATAAAGTGGAGAAAGTGATGCATTATATTTTGATAACTCTTGTAACTTTTAACACTTTATTTGTCTATAATCTACCATATTATGCCGTGTAACTCATACGATCATTAGTTGTTTTAACTGCATGGTCATTAGTTGCATGTAACATATGTAACAACAAGACTATTTATCTACCCACGTTATTCTGATTGTTACCGGTGGTATAATGTGGCCTTTAGTAATTTGTAACTTCTCTCATTATATTGTTATAACTCTGATGGCTATTCGTGCCATTAGTTTCTTACAACTCTTGTAACCTAAAGACTATTGATCTTTCATCTTTACCACCCCGCTTTATTATTCCTATTTAATACAAGTATGAATACCTCACCTATAAATAGAGGTGGTCTTACATGTTATTGGTCATACAAACAAATATGATAAGTGTGAAAAAGATTATAGAGTGTAGTCGTGAAAGAGAGAGTTGAGACAAAGAAAATATTCTAAGTCTACAACTATATTCACTATACAAAATAGAGTTATTATATTAGTTAAAGAAACAGTTGAGACAAAGAAAATATTCTAAGTTATTAACTATATTCACTATTCAAAGAGAGTAAATATATGTTGAAGGAAGGTGTTCTTACGGTGGAGCTTTGGATTCTTCAACTAATTCGGAGTTACTTGAGATGTACATCATTGATGGACTGTTGTATCCTGGAAGAGACAAGTCACGAGATATACTACTGGATTGGTGTAGATTATGCCGTAGTGGGCTCGAATCTTCTTAAAGAGAGCGAGATATCCATGCCTTAGCCAAGAAGAAGATTTTTTTTATTTTGTTCACTTTTTTGTATTTTCAACCGTAATTTAATTATTGTGGTATGTTACACCAACAATTTTAAGGAGATTTATGTTTTGTTACAGTTTAAAAATTATGAATATCAAGATAAGAGATCTCAATATCTCAATGTTACTAGTCTCTTAAAGAGATGAAAGAGGAGATAACATGTAAAGTATTTTTCTACTTCCTCAACTCAAGCGGAAGAAAGTTAAAACTTTACTACTTGTGGAGGAAAGGTGAAAAATTACTTATTATTTTTCATGAATAAAATGATTCTTTTCATGAAAGTTTATTTTCTTAAAGTCTTAAAATAGTGGGGACTAATAAAATGAAAAAAAATCACCATAAAAAATGAGATTTTTCCATTTTTGAGAATGCTTTGAAGAAAAAAAAATTACAAGTGCATATATTATTTTTTGAATAAATCATATGTTATTGTTTATATATTAATTGATGTTTTTGGCTTTAACATGGATGTCATCAAATAAATGATAAATTGAATAGCCAATTTGACATTGAATATTTGAATGAAATATTTCATTCTTGGAATGAAAAATACCTAAATTATGTGATGAATATTTCCTTGACATGTCACATTATGGTGAAAAAGTATAATTGTGTAATACATATTCCGAGCTATGAAATTTCTTTTGATTCAAATATGTGAAAATGGTGTGATAAATTAAAAAAAAGTTTGCTAGCCTAATTAAATCTGAAATATGTGTCTAGTGGAACTTGACATGAAATTGTGTAAAAATACATAAGCAGGTTATACAAGCAAATCAGATATATTTACTTGAAAAAAGTTGTGGTTTGTTTAATTAAAATCAATCCCGTTATACTTAAAAGTGCTTTTGATGCATGGAAAAAAATTTGTGCTATTTGTTGAAATGAAAAAGCAAATTAGTTGAACTAGTTATTTTAGGTTCAACTTGTGAAAAAGTGAAGTAATCAATCACTTTATTTTGCGAAATTGATTTCTCTAGTTTTGAGTTATTGTGATCGCACCAATATTATTGGTTGAGTTTGAAACTGTTATTACAACAGTAAATTCAGACCGATAAGAAGAAAATAATAATGTGATATTAATATATTTAGAAAGTGCTACCACTAACATTGATTATGTCAAATTATGTGATTATCTTTTAGATGAACTAAGCAAGACCTTAGCAAGATATAGGGTCTGAAACACATTTAGAGGAGGAAGGAAGTCTATAAGAAATCATAAGTCATATATGAGGAAACCCAATCTGGGGACTAGAGATCCTATAAGTAGGTACAATAGGAAGAACGAATCATATGATAACTTGATGTGGGATGCACTGTTGTTTAATCCTTCATATGATGTGAGTGCATATTCCTATAATGATTTGTGAAGGTTGAGTGAAAGAACTCTTAATGAAATTCTGTATCTTGTATGCGTAGGTTATCAAAATTATAGGACTACCCTTGACAGATTTTACCTATGTCAATGTGAAAGTAGATCGCTTTTTATGAGAATGGAGCTTATTCTTAGAAACGCTCATGAAAAATTATGATAGATCAAGGTCGTAATATTCTGGCTATTAAAGCTTATGTTAACACCTTGACTATTATGTGTAGGCAGTAATGCTTTGTCTTCTTTAAGCAATAATAGTTCAATTCTGAGACCACTACTGACTCTAGAATAAAGTTTATTGTTTTACTAAGTAAAGTTTCAATGCAGAGTACACCTTCCTTATGCACAATAGTATCTCTTCAACTAAATTGATGAACTCTTTTATTTAAATATTAAAATGAGTGGGGGAATGTCGGTGTTATTATGCATTTTAATATTAAAATCTTAATTTACATGATAATTTATAGAGATAAAGTGGAGATAGTGATGTCATTATATTTTGATAAGTTTTGTAACTTGTAACACTTTATTTATTTGTAATATACCACATTATGTTGTGTAACTCATTTGACCACTTATTGTTGTAACTTCATGGTCATTAGTTTCCTGTAACATATGTAATAATAAGACTATTTTTCTTCCCACATTACTCTAATTGTTAATAGTGGTAGATTGTGGCCTTTAGTAATTTGTAACTTCTCTCATTATTTTGTTGTAACTCTTATAGCTATGAAACATCCTGGGTTTTGACCCTTACAAAAATTCCTAAAATTCCTTTTGCTGGACCTAATACGACTCAGGGGTACGAGTGTTATAGTCCTGCTATATGCTGAACAGTAATAGTTGGTGAGATGGTTTTGGTCAATGGAATGGGTATGCCTTAGAAGTGTGATTTGTAGGGATTGATACGATTCGTATCATGGACTCATATGGTAGGCAGTGTTTTATCCTCCTGGTATTTCATTCTACCAGGGATACGGGGCATGGGTACGAATTATATATTGGGGTTACGACTTGGTTGGATGAGTCGTATACTAGACAATGTCTAATCCAAGGGTGAGGCTTGGATACGAGTGGTTGGTACCAATTATATTGGGAGGTTACGACTCATATTGGTCAGTCGTATCCATGTGACGGGTTTGTAAGGGATTTAAGTAGGGGTATTTTGGATCTTTTTCTACTTACTCTAATGAGGACCCATGAATTTTAATACACTTTGGAGGCTATTTACCATATTATTCTATTCATTAACACTTATAACTATTCCAAAACACTCCATAATTCTCTCTTGAGCTTTTAGGGCAAGGGAGCTAGGGTTTCAACTAAAGGATGGCTTTGGGGCTTGTCTTGGTAATTTCATTCTGTCATCTTCTTGGTTTAAGGTATGTTTCTATTCCCTCATTGTTAATTTAACTAAAGGTATGGTTTATGTGATTGATTTCATGGTTTTATTATTGCATGATTATCATTTTTAACTATTATTTGGGGGTTTTGATATTAAATACTTGGTTATGGTTTTCTATGGTTTTAATTATGATTTTATATGCATTAATGGTGGTTTTGGATAATTGGAATACATGCAAATGGTTTATTAGTAATTGGAATTGGTTTTATTTATATTATGCCCCCAATATGTTTGATAAAATACTTATAATGATATGTTTATTGCATTGACTTCTTTTAATTGAACACTTGCATGTTTTAAACTTAGTAAAGGAATTATGCATGGTTTAAATAATTTGGAATGGCTAAAATAGTTATGCTTGTGGGGAACATGGAAGTCTCCCAAGTGATTGTATATGGTATATGGAAGGGCACTTGAAAGTCTCTTAAAACCTAAAAATAATTGCTATGGATGATACTTGCAAGTAAGGGTTGGTATGATGATACCAATATCAATGGCCATGGTTAATAAATGGATGATAGTTTTGTTATTTAGAAATTGGTCTTAATTGGCAATTAATGGCGAGGTGTGTTGAAAGTCGTGAAAGGTGGCCCTCTCGAAGGACCAAATCTGGAAACTCGTATTTGCCGATATGAGGATCATGTGCATGATGCCACACTATTGAAGGATGTACTAGTCATCCCATGGGATACTTCCCTGGTCGTACGAATACAAACATTGGGGCCCTTTTAGCAGGGGGAGCTAAACCCATATAACCCGTGGGTGGTTTAGGACGGTCAAGCTACACAACCCAGGTAATGGTTTTAAAAGCATGCTAAACTTGATCTTCTTTCCCGACATAGTGTTATATATATATATGTATGGTTGTGTTCCTGGTGCTTTTTCTGCTGAGGTCACAAGGGTTGACCAACTTATAAAGATGGGTCCTCAAACTTTTACTAGAGTAAAGGTAGAGAAGGATCCACAAGGCTTCTTAGATGAGATAGAGAAGATCTTTTGGGTAATGCAGGCTACTAATGTGGAGGGGGTTAACTTTGTAGCTTATCAACTCAAAGATGTTTCTTATCAGTGGTATGAGGAGTTGGATAGGGATAGAGGTAACATGGAAGGGGAAGATTATGGGAGGCCTTTTCTAACACCTTCTTGGATCGGTGCTTTCCTCAAGAGTGAAGGAAAGATAAGATGGAGGAGTTTGTGAACCTTAAGTAGAGGAGGATATCTGTAAAGGAATATGCTTTGAAGTTTCATCAGCTGTCAAGGTATGCTCCTGGCTTGGTATCTTATGAGGTCGAGAATGAGGAAGTTTGCTTCTGGGTTGAACTGAGATTTGATCTTGGAGAGCAAGACTGCTTTACTCATTAAAGATATGGATATTCCAAGGTTGAATATTCATATGCAATAAGTGGAGGATGAAAAGAGGAGGCAGACATAGTTCAAAAAGAGGCAGGGAAAGAGGAGCAAGTTTTTTTTGATCAGGGAAGTGCTCAGTCTCAAGATGGTAGAGATAGTGGCAAGTGGTAGAAAAAGAAGTGAGTGAGTTCTTGTTCCTATTTTTCTTCTACTGCTCCTTAACAGTCACGCGACATGCATCATCATAGTAGCAATAATTCTCTGGCGCAGGGTGCCCAATCTCAGGCTAGTAGAGTTCAGTCAGTTTCATCATGTCCTCCTTATCGATTCTGTGGTCATCCTCATTGCGGTTATTAAGATGAAGGGACAAAATATTTCAAGTGCGGTTAGGTAGACCATCGGCTCAGGGATTGTCCGATTAATAAGGTTGATACAAGGGCGAATAAGATTTTTGTGGCTTCATCTTCTGCTTCTACACCTGGTAGTGTGGAATCTGCCTCTGTTACTGCTCCTGGTTCTAGTGTTTGTCAGAACAGGTTGTATGCTTTGTCGTCCTAACAGGAATCCAAGGCATCACCCGATGTCGTTACTGTTATATTAAAACTTTTCTCTCATGCTGTATATTATTTGCTTGATACGGGGTCTACTCTTTTTTCATGACTTCTTATATGGCTGTGTATTTTGGTTTTGATCTGAAAGTTATTTCAAATCCTTTTTCTTTTTCTACCTCAGTAGGTGACTCAGTTATTGCTAAAAGAGTTTATAGGGTATGTGTGGTATCTGTTGGTGATAAGCAGACCTTGGCAGATCTATTTAAGTTGGATATGGTGGATTTTGATGTAAGTTTGAGAATGGATTGGCCGCATTCTTGGTATGCATCTTTGGATTTTCAGACCCAAAAGGTTATTTTTAAGTTCCCTGGTTAACCAGTTATAGAATGGGAAGTTAGTTCCTTAGCTCCTAGGGAGAGATTTATTTCTTATCTTAGAGATCAAAGGTTAATCTCTAAGGGTTGTCTTTATCACTTAGTCTGAGGTAAAGATTTTAACTCGGAGGGTCCTTCTTTATCTTCAGTCTCTGTGGTTAATGAGTTTCCAGAGGTCTTTCCAAACGATCTTCCTGGTGTTCCCCTGGATAGGGAAATAGAGTTTGGTATTGATTTGCTTTAGGACACTCATCCAATTTCTATTCCTCTGTATAAAATGGCTTCGGCTGAGTTAAGGATACTCAAGAAGCAACTTACGGATCTTATAG
The DNA here is from genome assembly GCA_030864225.1 of Capsicum baccatum var. pendulum. Classification (NCBI taxonomy): domain Eukaryota; kingdom Viridiplantae; phylum Streptophyta; class Magnoliopsida; order Solanales; family Solanaceae; genus Capsicum; species Capsicum baccatum. Next base: position 166,867,648 of record CM061557.1, on the reverse strand, counting down.
ATAAGGGGTTTATTCATCCTAGTGTTTCTTCTTATGGTGCACCAGTGTTATTTATACGTAAGAAGGATAGTTTCCTTGGATGTGCATTGACTACCGGCAGTTGAATAAGGTGGCAGTCAAGAACAAGTATCATCTTTCCTTGATAGATGACTTGTTTGACCAATTACAAGGTGCCAAGTTTTTCTCTAACATAGGTCTTCATTCTGGGTACCATCAGCTTAAAATTAGGTAGGTGGATATCCCTACGATGACTTTTAGTACTCGGTATGGGCTTTTTGAGTTTTTGGTGATGTCATTTGGATTAACTAATGCTCCAGCAACATTTATGGATATGATGAATAGGGTATTCAGGTATTATTTGGATCTCTTCGTCATTGTGTTTATTGATGACATTCTGGTTTATTTGAGGAGTGAGGTGGATCATAAAAATCACCTTCGTATGGTGATGCAGACCTTAATGGAACAAAAGTTATATGCCAAGTTCTCTAAGTGTGAGTTTTGGTTGAACGCTATGACTTTCTTAAGTTATATTATTTCTAGCGAGGGGATCATGATTGATTCGCAGAAGGTTGCTATGGTGAAGGTGTCCTAGGCCCATGACTCCATCTAATATTCAGAGTTTCTTGGGTTTAGATAGATATTATAGGTGGTTTGTGGAAAGCTTTACTTCAATAGATGCTCCTTTGACTATGTTGACTCAGAAAAATATCAAGTTTTCTTGGTTGGATGCTTGTGAATGGATTTTTAAGAAGTTGAAAGATAAGCTAACTTCGACTTCAATTCTGACTTTGTCGGAGGGAAATGATGGGTTCGTGATTTATTGTGATGCATCTCGGGTATGTATTGGTTGTGTGTTGATACAGTGTGGGAAGGTGATTGCCTATGCTTTTAGGCAGTTGAAGAAACATGAAAGGCATTATATTACTCATGATTTTGCGCTATTGGCAGTTGTGTTTGCTCTGAAAATATAGCAATATTATTTGTATGGTGTACACGTGGATATCTTTTTTGATCATAAGAGTCTTCAGTACATGTTCACTCAGAAAGAGTTTAATCTCAGGCAAAGGAAATGGCCTTAGCTTCTCAAGGACTATGATATGAGTCTTCACTATCACCCAAGTAAGGCTAACGTGATTGCTGATGCTTTTAGCAGGTTATCCATGGGTAGTTTGGCTTATGTGGAGAAAGGAAAGTGGAATTGGTAAAGGATATTCACCGCTTGCCTAATCTTAGAGTTTATCTTTTAGATTCCAAGGAGAGTGGTGTGGTGGTGCAAGAGGTGATTCGATTGTCTCTTGGTACGGAGATTAAGGAGAAGCAAGTGTTGGATCATATCTTGATTAAATTCAAGAGTGATATTGGTGGGAAAAAGATAGTGGTTTTTGAGATTAGTGGGATGATACTTTGCGGTACCATAAGAGGTTGTGTGTTCCTAATATCGACAGTTTGCCACAAAAGGTTTTGGCTGAGGCGCACGAGTCGCTCTATGCTTTTCATCCTGGCTCGACTAAGATGTATCATGATCTCAAGGAGATCTATTGGTGAAATAGTATGAAAAAGGGTGTGGTTGACTTTGTGGCCAAGTACATGGTATGTCAACAGGTTATGGTTGATCACATGAGGCCAGGTGGGTTGCATCAAGAAATTGATTTGCCCAACTGGAAGTGGGAAGTGATTAATATGGACTTCATTGCCGGTCTTCCTCGGTCTCAAAATTATTTTGATTCAATTTGGGTCATCATGGATTGGATGACTAAGTCTGCACACTTTTTCCAGTGTGGACTAACTTTTCGGCGGAGGATTATGCAAAGTTGTATCTTTATGAGATTGTGAAGCTGCATGGGGTGCCTGTTTCAATTATTTCTAGTTGTGGTACGCAGTTTATGTCTTACTTCGGGCGGTCTTTCCAGAAAGGGTTGGGGACTAAGGTTAGTCTGAGTACTGCTTTCTATCTATAGACGGATGGGCAAGCAGAGAGAACTATTCAAACATTAGAGGATATGCTTCGGGCTTGTGTAATTGATTATGGTGGAGATTAGGTTTAGTATCTACCTTTGGTGGAGTTTTCTTACAACAATAGCTACCATACTAGTATTAGTATGGCTTCTTTTAAGGCATTTATGGTAGGATGTGTAGATCTCCTATTGGTTGGTTTGAGCTTGGTAAGGCGGACATATTTGGCCCAAATTTGGTTTATCAAGCGATGGAGAAGGTAAAGGTGATTAGGGATAGGCTTAAAGCTACCCAAGGTTGCCAAAAGTTCTATGTGGTTGTTAGGCGTAGAGACTTGGAGTTTGAGGTCTGGGATAAGGTTTTCCTCAAGGTGTCTCCCATAAAGGGAGTGGAACGATTTGGTAAAAGGGGAAAACTCAATTCTCGGTTTATTGGCCCTTTTGTGAATTTGCAGAGGGTTGGTAATGTTGCTTATGAGTTAAAGTTTCCATCTAACTTGAGCTTGGTTCATCTGGTATTTCATGCTTCCATGTTAAGAAAGTGCATTGGTGATCCTTCTTCAGTTATTCCTTTGAAAGGATTGGGTCTCACCGATTCTTTGTCTTATGATGAAGTCCTGATTGAGATCTTGGATAGGCAGGTTCATCAGTTGCGGATCAAGAATGTGGCTTCAGTTAAGATTTTTTAGCGGAACCATAAGGTGGATGAGTCTACTTGCGAAATGGAAAAGGACATGAAGTCTAAATATCCGCTCTTATTTTCTGCTCCTGGATTCATGCTGAGGGTATGTGTCTTCAACACATCTTTATTTTCTGAGTTTGTTAAAAGAAAGATTAACATCTTTGCCTCTTTATTTTCAAATTTTGTTAAAGGGATGTTTGATAATGCGAATGACTCTGTCTGTGGTTACCCCTACCTTATCCGTCATTCGGGGAGGAATATTCCAAATATCCTGGGTTTTGACCCTTAGAAAATTTCTTGAAATTCCATTCTCTGGACCTAATATGACTTAAGAGTATGAGTACTATGTTGGGGTACGAGTGGTATGGACCCGCCATATGCTGACCAGTGTTAGTTGGTGGGATGGTTTTGATCACTGGAATGGGTACGACTTAGAGGTGTGAGTCGTAGGGCTTGGTATGAGTCCTATCATGGACTCGTATGGTAGGCAATATTTGATCCTTTTAGTATTTTATTTTGCCAAGGATACGGGTCATGGGTACAGATCGTATGCTGGGGTTAGGACTTGGTTAGATGAGTCATATACTGGACAGTGTCTGATTCAAGGGTAAGGCTTGGATACGAATGGTGGGTACCAATCGTATTGGGAAGGTACGACTCGTATGTGTCAGTCGTATCCTGTTGACAAGTTCTTAAGGGATTTAAGTGGGGGTTTTTTGGTCATTCCCCTACTTACCCTAATTAGGACCCATGACTTTTAATACACTTTGGAGGCTATTTACCATATTATTCTATTCATTAACACTTAGAACTATTCCAAAACACTCCATAATTCTCTCATGAGCTTTTGGGGCAAGGGAGCTAGGGTTTCAACTAAAGGATGACTTTGGGGCTTGTCTTGATAATTTCTTTTTGTCATCTTCTTGGTTTAAGGCATGTTTCTATTACCTCATTGTTAATTTAACTAAAGGTATGGTTTATATGATTGATTCCATGGTTTTATTATTCCATGATTATGATTTTAAACTATTATTTGGGGGTTTATATATTAAATACTTGGTTATGGTTTTCTATGGTTTTAATTATGCATTTATATGCACTAATGCTGGTTTTGGATAACTGGAATACATGGGAATGGTTTATAAGTTCATTGCATTGACTTCTTTTAATGGAACTCTTGCATGTTTTAAACTTGCTAAAGGAATTATGCATGGTTTAAATAGTTTGGAAAGGCTAAAGGCTAAATAGTTATACTTGTAGGGAACATGGAAGTCTCTTAAGTGGTTTAATATGGTATATAGAAGGGCACTTGAAAGTCCCCTTAAACCTAAAAATGGTTGGCTATGGATGATACTTGGAAGTAAGGGTTGGTATGATGATACCAATATCAATGGTCGTGGTTAATAAATCGATAATGGTTTGGTTATTTGGAAACTGATCTTAATTAGGCATTAATGGTGGGGTGTGTAGCAAAGCCATGAAAGTTGGCGGTCCCGAGGGGAGCAAAATTGGAAACTCGTATTTGCCGATATCAGGATTGGTCTTAGTGGACCGTGTGCATGATGTCACATTATTGGGGGATGTACTAATCATCCCATGTGATACTTCCATGGTCGTATGGCTTCATGCACTGGGGCCCTTTTAGCAGGGAGAGCTGAACCCATATAGATCGTGGGTGGTTTAGGACGGCCAAGCTACCCAACCCAAGTAATGGTTTTAAAGGCATGCTAAACCCAATCCTCTTTCCTGGCATGGTATATATATGTATAGTTGTTTGCATTGGATGGTTTTACTTGGTTTTATAACTAAATTATTTTATCCTTATCTTGTGATTTAGGCTAGCGGTCACTCATTAACCCCGTATACTGGCAACTGTATACCTACGATATGCAGGAACCGACCATTTTACTCCTCCTACATAGTGATTGACTCGGGGACAACATTTGGACTGAAGTGTCAGGCTTCCATCCTTTTGGAAGGCATTATTTTATGTTATGGATACTTTTAGACATGTATGTTTCACTTTGGATATTAGTTTTGGCCATGGTTGGGGGAATGTCCCAACTAGATTTATTTATTCTTTTCGATATAGGCTTTGTGGTACTTCTTGGGGTTAGAATGAGTGGGATCGGTATTGGTGTCGGCCTTGACATTTGAATAGGCTAAGAGACTTGCATCATCGGACATAATTTCTCACTGTTCCGTCATATTACATTTTAGGATTAATTATATCAAATTTTGTCTAACTTATTTAGTTGTGGCTTGGTTTGTTTGGTATGGTTAGGTGGTTGGCTGGTACGGTTCGACTCGGTCACTGTTGTGACCCTATCCCATAGTCTTAATAAGAACACTTATGCTATCTTGTTATATGTTTGAAATTCAGTCCATCATGGGGCGAATATGTTGGTTGGGTTGGGTAACGGGGGGAAATCCCTAGTCCTGGTTGGACTTGGGATGCCTATTACCTCTAGGCCCCGGTTTGAGCTGTGACAGGCTATTAGTGCCATTAGTTTCCTATAACTCTTATAACCTAAAGACTATTGATCTTTCATATTTACCACCCCTCTTTATTCCTATTAGATACAAGGATGAATACCTCACCTATAAATAGAGGTGGTTTTGTATGTTACTGGTCGTACAAGCAAATATGATAAGTGTGAAAAAGATTATAGTGTGTAGTAGTGAAAGAGAGAGTTGAGACAAAGAAAATATTCTAAATCTAGAACTATATTCACTATACAAAAGAGAGTTATTATATTAGTGAAAGAAGGAGTTGAGACAAAGAAAATATTCTAAGTCTTTAACTATATTCACTAAACAAAGAGACTAAATATATTCACTATACAAAGAGAGTAAACATATTCACTATACAAAGAGAGTATATATATGTTGAAGGAAGGTGTTCTTATGGTGAAGTTTTGGACTCTTCAACTAATCCCGAGTTGCTTGAGTTGTACATCGTTGATGGGTTGTTGTATCCTAGAGGGCACAAGTCACGGGATATATTGTTGGATCGGTGTAGATTACGCCGCACTGGGCATGAATCTCTTTAAAGAGAGCAAGATATCCGCGCCTCAACCAATAAGATTATTATTTTATTTTGTTCACTTTTTTGTATTTTCAACTGTAATTTAATCATTGTGGTCTATTGCACCAACATAATATATTAACCACAATATTATTGAGGTTTGATAACTTAAAATATTCTACCAAAGTTCAGTTTTGGCGATCAAGCCAACCAGTAATTTCTATAGAAGTCATGATATGGGGATAACTTTGAGTTTTCAGTTGATTACAAAACAACTGTGGAAAAGATAGGATCTTTGGAAGAGAAGAAAGTGAAAGTGATAGCAGAGATGGTGAGGATATGAGAGATAGCGGAGACGGGGAGGAGGATCCCCTATCCTTGTCAATTTGTGCGAGAGATATCTCCATTATGTCGTACGACCTAACAACCTAGATGGATGATCTTGGCTTTTTTCCTCCAAAATTTCTGAGAGAGCAAGAATGAAAGTGTATCGAGAGTTTAGACAGGTTCTTGTTGAACAAAAGTTGTATAGTGACTTTAAGAAGACATGCTTTGCACACTTGAGGCATATGCCAGAACATTTTAAGTTTAATGGACAGATGGATCATTATATGTTACTGCGATGTATAAAAAATAAAGAAACTGCATGAAATTTGGTTTTGTGTGAATGGTAAGCCAACTTGTTTTGGCTTAAAGAATTTGCTTTCATTACGGGGCTGAATTGTTCAACATTTTTCTGTGAATAAAAAATGAACAAAGTCCTCCAAAATGGAGAAAGATTTCATTTTAAGGTGACGAAGAACAAGAGTATTACTGCTGCAAAGTTTATTAGCCTGATGAAAGGTAATAGGATGAATAATCAACAAAAGTTGAAGTGTGCTTTGATTTGGTTTGTGCACGTGATGTTGCTGGCAAAGGACCCGTCAAAGAAGGTAGATTTGGACCACATCAAGATGACGACTGATCTAGAATTCTTCGAGGGGTATCCATGGGGAAAAGAGTCCTTTGAGTTGACCTTGAGCTATCTGAAAAAGAAGACTGATCTGACCAAGCAGAAAAAAAGCTTTTATTAAGGGGAATAATGTAACGTACGCGTTATTTGGCTTTCCCTGGGAGTGTCTGGTACTTATAATCTACTATCCTATTGATTTATTATAGACTCCTACATATTTACACAATAATACATAGACACTGTGGACTTACTTGTGATTCTATTGATTGTAGGTTTGGATTTATGAGGCCTTTACTCATCTGGGAAGGTACGCCGCAAGTCGTTGGATTCTTTCCTGCCCATTCCCTGTCTTCTTCGATGGCACACGTGAAGTGCGACACATTTAAGTACAAAGGAAACAACACAAAGGTAAAATTATACTTATTATGATATGATACTAATATTATTATATTAGCAAATATCTTATAATTTATTTTTATTTTTTTGTAGATTGTGCACCCGTACCTTACCCCTACTGTCTGTGAGATGAGCAGAGATACATGAAAATATTTAAGCCATACACGGACGAAGTTAAGGATACGTCCATCGGTGTGTTGAAGGAGCAACTAAAAGGCGTGATTGTCATGACTTCATCAGCGGAGGTCGCGGATGAAGATGAAGATTTGGGTGGCCACCATTATGTTCCAATTCCACCACGCGCTTGCGATCATGTTGGTTCAAGTGGACTCAAAACTTTACCAAACACTTCTAATGACGATGACCTGTGCGATCAAGTTGCTTTTCTAGAGAAAAGTCTACTGAATATTACTTTTTTTGTTAGAGATGAGAGGCTGAGAAGAATCGAGAAGAATAAGAAAAAGGAACAAGAAGAAGGTAAATTAATTTATTTTTTGCTCTTCCAATATTTTGTAATCCTTTCAAAACAATACAGTGCACCTCGATAGTTCCCGTCGTAGTCGGCTTTAAGTAAACCTCAAAGAACTTGCAGTCGCAGTGACGAACATTGCTGCAACAGATGAAAAAGGTGAAGAAGAGAAGAAAGAAGAAGAAATAGAAGAGGTGAATGCAACAGATAAACAAGATGCAAAATAAGAAGTAGAAGAAGAAAAACAAAAGATAAGGAGATGACAACTAAAGTAGAAGAAGAAAATAAGGAGAAAACAAAAGAAGATGTTGAAAAGAAATCAGCAGAAGAAGCAGACAAAAACGAGAAGACAGTTGAAGACGAATTAGTGGTTGAACAGGAGGTTGAAAATACTGAAGAAGAGAAAAAATCATCATCAGAATAAGAGAAGGTAAATGAGAAGAAAGAAATTGAAGAAGAGGAGAAAAAACATGAAGAAAAAGAAGAGGAGAAAAAACATGAAGAAATCATGGTCTCCCAACCACTAACCTCCTACCTAACTGGACATTACAACTACATCGTTGAGCATGAATGTAATAATCAATTTAGATGCATTAAGAAGTCATCCTACATGTGAACCAATCAAGGCTTCTTGGTATATCCTTATCCTAGTCGCTAATTCAAATTCCTTATTTTATAGAAGAATGAGAACCTTACTCTATCTATCTTCCTATTCCCCCTCTCGAGCTTACAAGGATGAAAATATATGTATTCTAAGGGTTAAGAATACTTAAAGTAGTGATAACATGGATAAACAAACAACCAAATATGATAAGAAATCTAAACAAACTCAATTCAAAGCGAAAGTAAACATGTTCTTGGCCTTAACCTAGGAAAGGAGGCGTTTGACCGCTAATAGACTTAACCATAAGCCAAATAAATTAATAGATGATATAATCCATTAAAAAGCTAAATTAAAGAGAAATAAACTCTAATTAAAGTGTGTATCAGCCCCTCTCCAAATCTACAAGTCGTCCAAGGTATCAAACACAGTGTACAAGTATTGTATTATAGTAGGAGAATGTTGCCCATGTGGGACTAAGTGGTGCGCCACGTTGCTTTATCCATGGGAGAGAGTGACGCGTCATGTGTATTGATGCAAGGGAGATATTGGTTCCTCACCTTTATTATTACCAAGGGGAAAGTGGCGCATCGCGGGCTCATTCCCATACTCTCACTGGAAATTGCCATTTGACATCTAAACTCATTTTAAGCCTTTGTCCTTTAATACCAAGCCTTGTGGTATTGTTTTGCCTTGATTGCAAGATTTTAAACATCCATATATCATCATAATCAAATAACAAAGAATCCCACATCATCACACACCATGTATTAGAGCTTAAAACAACACAATATCAAGAACGGTGAACTAGAAACTCAAGCTAAGACTAGGCTTGCTCACGTTGATCTTTAACTTATTGTTTTGACTCTTGGCTTGATTCAATCGACACTTAAACATTATATAAAAGTTTTTCCACATAGAATTACATAATAATGACCTCAGGAACTCATCAAACACATTAGAATCCATTGCAATAGACTAGACAAACACCTAGATCAAGCTAGTAACACTAGTTTTATCGGTTGAACTCTAAGTGATCAAAACTAAAATGCATAGCCACATAAGAGTTCATCTAAGAAGGGTAGAATCCGGATCAAGAAAACAATAGACTCTACGGGAAAAGAGCAATAATGTACCAGTAACAATATCTGGAGATGTGGCAACCAAAACTTTATTAGCCCCAGTGGCCTCTGGCTGAAGGACAATCTTACTGCATGTGACCCAGATGACCATAGTTATAACACCAATTCCTTCCCTTCTTACAATTACCACAATCAACTTGACCACAAAAATGACAAAGAAGATAATATGGGGATGACTAAGTTCGACTAGCCTGAGACTGGGCACCCTATGCTTTCAAACCACCACTAGCCTGAGAATGATGATCACCCGAAGGCTCAGGATAAGGAGCACTGGATGACAAATAAGAATTGCTTTAGTTCTTCTTCTTTGTCCACTATTATCCATATCTCCTACTATTCTAATGACCCCTACCCTGCTCTGAATACCTGAACTTCTTATTCTATCTCTCTCCAATTTTGCTTATCTCTTCTTTTCATCCTAAACCTGCTTCATATAAATCATAAGCCTGGATATGTTAATATCATTATTCAACATTGCCGCCTTAAACTCCAATACCAAGTCACGGGACAACCCAGAAGCAGACTTCCTCATCTAAGACCTCTAGATAGATACCAACTCTGGAGCATAACAAGATAACTACTGAAATTCCAAGGTATACTCTTTCGCACTCATCTTACCCTAGTTCAGATGGACAAATTCCTCAGCCTTAGCTTTCCTCAACTCATGAGGAAAGAAATGATCAAGAAAGACACCCGAAAACTCATCCCATACTGCCTGCTCAACATCATCACCCTCAACTACTCCTACTTCTTATAGCACTAATAATCTACATCTTTCAGCAAATATGCAACAAACTCTACATCGTCAAAATTAGTAGCATACATAACTTTGAAAATCTTCTCTATCTCATCTATAAACCCCTGAGGATCCTTATCAACCTTAAATACTATAAAGGTTGGGGGGGGGGGAAACCTCATGAACTGGCCAACCCGAGTGACCTCAGATGAAGGAGTATATAACCAGCACAATCCAACTGATGAGATTGAGATGTAACCAATTGAGTAAGCAAATAAATAGACCGACGAAACTCTATATTAGAGATGTCCCTATGAGGCAGTTGATCATAAGCATCACCACCTTGAGAAGCTTAAGAATGAATAGTAGGGATAGGTGGAACTCCATGTGGAGCAGCACAATAAGGAGCAGGGACCCTAGATCGGGTTTGCACTCTATACACAGGGCGAGTCCCCTCCACATTGTCCTTAGGTAGGACAAAGTTCCAAGTTGAGTTTCTATGAACGTTTGATATTCAGAGAGTCATAATATGAAACATGAGTAAGCCAGGAGCTAGAGAAGTTTCATAACACTAGACTCTATAGCTTAAAATAGAACACGAAAGGGAAACATTCCTAAATGTCTTGTAGCATCCTTCTTTTAAGTGTGGTGCGCTACACCCCCCCAAAAAGGACTCTACTCGAGATAACTTTATGGACACCTAATGAATATAAATAATGATTTGATACCAAGCTTGTCAAGATCCAAACCAGGGCCTAGCCATGATGAGTATCTCAAGCCCACCATAGATCGGAGACCATCCCCACTGCCTAACCTCATGAGCATAAAGATAATAATAACAATGCAGAAACCAATTAAGATACTAATAAAAGATAAATAGATAACTCTACAAAAACTAAGAGTCAAAATAATAACCAACCAACCCACATCTGTCCTCAACAACCTCTAAAACCTAAAATACCAAATAGGTTGTGACATACCCCTAACTATGACCAAAAGAATCCAAAGTACTATGAATGTAAAGAGAGAATGATGAAATGACAAAGCTTTGAAATATGGAGGCTCACCACTTCACAACAACTCAAAGAATGTGCTAATCTACCTAATGTTGCACAAGAGAAACAAAAGTGTTTTCGGATCCTACATCATGAAATGATATAACATTCTAGGATGGTCAGTGCGATTAGCATTAGTATGTAACTCAGGATAACTGATAACATAATGCCATGTCCAAAAATCACTCAAAACCATAATATGTCTATTTATTTACACATATATAGGATGTAGGGATAGGGAAAAGGTCATGAACATGGACTTTGTAGCTCTATCCTTCCTAAGGGCACCCAAGGGATATATGGGTTCAAATCCACTGCTGAAAAGGTTCAACGCGTGTTAGCCACACGTACCAGGAAAATTTAAGGTAGGAACAAAGTCACCGAGGCTCCAACCATTCCAAAATATATATATAATATATGAACTATGCACACGTTCATAAAGACTCCCACGCCAAAAAATGTGTTTTCCAATATTGGTCCCCCCTAGTCCTTTACTTTCACGATGAGCTTCACAACCCCTGTTAAGCCCAAATTAAAATTATTTAGCACATGATTACAACCATTTACCTGGAAGTCATTCATTAAGATATGATTACAACTATTTACTTGGAAGTCATTCATTAAGACATTAACCATTTGGTATCATCATGTCAATATGCTTGCAAGCTATATGACACATGCGAAATCAATTCACACAACGACGTTGACTCTAAAATTCCATTAAAACCCAATCCATGGCCACCGAGGTCATCCAAACCCATTTAAATAACCACTTACCCATTAATGAAATGCATTGAGTTCAAAAGCAAGTTAAACCATACAATTTTCCATAATAAAAATCAAATTCACAAAATGAGTTGAGGTTCATACAATTCCAAGCCAAAATTTACCCTAAATGGGGAAACCCATGTCCCTCATTCTCGTCATTTAAAAAATATACCAATTCAGTCCCAAAAATATTAATTTAAAATATGATTAATCAATTCAAAGCAGGGGACAGGTAATTCAACCAATAACAATAAAAACCCCTCAATCCAATTTCAAAACCCTTAATTTAAATCACATAAAAGTCCATTCAATTCATACCACAATGTAAAATTAAAGTTTAGGGAATAGAAACATGCCTGGAACACACAAAAATTCAAAATCAATTTGAAGTTTGGAACTTGGATGATGAATGCACAATAAAACCCTTAAGCCTTCTTGGTTTAGGAGTTAGAGATGAATAAAGTAGAGTTTGATCTTAGAAAACTAAAGGAAAAGGGTCTTTTTTATGTTTATAAGTTGTGAAAAGGGTGAATTGACCAAAAACTCATCACCCTTAAGTGAAAAATATAAAACTAGATAAATTTTATACCTTGTCATGGAACTGTCTTATCGCGGAGGTTATTTTCCGTGACACGGTGATAACTTGGAGCTTCACTGCCTTGAAGTTCTAAAATAGCCCCGAACACTTCCAAAAAATTTCAAAACTTTCCTAAATCTCTCCTTTAACATCCCTAAATATAATTCAAGTCAAAAATCAATATTATGAACACGGGAAAGTAAAATATAAGTTGATCTAAGTTTTAAGGTTCTTACAGATTTATTAGGATTTGAGATAGCATTACTGGTGGGGTGGTATAAGAAAGGATGTAGCGAATTTTATAGCTCGTTGCCTATGTTTCCAACAGATAAAGGTCGAGCATTTGATACCTGGTGGTTTGTTTTAGAGGTTACCGATTCTCGAGTGGAAATGGAAATAGATCACTATGGACTTTGTGACTGGGCTGCCTCATACTTCCGCGGTTCAAATAGTATTTGGGTTATCGTGGATCAATTGACCAAATCTTCTCATTTTATTCCAATTTTGGTTTCCAGTAGTACTGAGAGGTTGTCCTATATCGATATTCGAGAGATAATCCATCTTCATGCTGTGACAGTGTCTATTATATCGAATCGAGCTTCAGTGTTCACATCTCTCTTTTGGAAGAATTTTCAGGAGGAGTTGTGTACCTGAGTTGATCTTAGTACTACATTTCATCCCCAGACCGACGGTCAGTCGTATCAGACTATTTAGGTTTTAGAGGATATGCTCCACACTTGTGTGTTAGACTTTGGTAATCAGTGGGAGAAACATCTAGCTTTGGCAGAGTTTGTGTATAATAATAGCTACCATTCCAGTATTGAGATGGCACCCTAAAAGATGCACCAAGCTACCTATGCTGGTCGACTTTTGGCTCAAGGTATCCGTAATCACATTAGCATTGACCGGATAATAGAGAATAGTCAAGTCATAATCTTTAAGTAACCAAGCCAATGCTGCTGCCTTTTTTTACGATCTCACTGGGTGAAAAATACTGAAGGCTATGATTATTCGAGAAAATCTAACAACAGACCCATACAAGTAGTGTCCGCAACTTCAAAGCAAACACTACCTCGCACAACTCCAAATCTTGGTCAGGGTAATTCCTCTCATGGGGCTTCAACTAACGAGAAATATATGCAATCACCTTACCATCTTGCATCAACATAACACCTAAATTGATGCCTGAAGCATCAAAAGAGACACTAAAAACCACGCCCTTCTTAGGCAAAGTCAAGATAGGAGCTAAAGTCAATAAATTCTTGAGCATTTGAAAGCTCACCTCAGAATCATCGAACCACTGAAAGGAACTCTTCTTATGACTCAACTTGGTCAATGGAGCTGCAATAGTTGAAAAACCCTCAACAAAACTCCAATAGTAGCCCGCTAAACAATTAAAACTCCAAATCTCAGTAGGAGAAGTAGGACTAGCCTAATCACGAATCACTGCGGTCTTGTCTAGATCGACTATAATACAATCCTTGGTCACCACGTGACCTAAGAAAGAGACAGACTTTAACCAAAACTTACACTTTAAGAAATTAGCATACAAATTCTCATCCCTCAATATACAGAGGACAATCCGCAAACGCTCCTTATGATCGAACACACTTTTGGAATAAACTAAGAAATTATCTATTAATACAATGATAAAAGATCTAAGATACAGTTGAAATACCCGGCTCATCAACTCCATAAATGCGATTGGGGCATTGGTCAACCAAAAAGACATGACCAAGAACTCATAATGATCATATAGAGTCTAAAAGGTTGTCTTTGGGATATTCAAAGCCCTAATGCTCAGTTGGTGATACCCAAGCCTCAAATCAATCTTCAAAAACACCAAAGAACCCTGAAGCTGATCGAACAAATCACCAATATAAGGAAGAGGGTACTTATTCTTAACCGTCACCTTGTTTAACTATCGATAATGAATACACTTGTGTATGCACCATCTTTTTTATTTACAAACAACACACGCGCACCCCAAGGTGAAATACTAGGTCGGATAAACCCCTTATCCAATAATTTCTAAAACTAATCTTTCAATTCCTTAAACTATTCTGGGGCCATCCTATAAGAAGGAATAGATATGAACTTAGTGCTCAACTCAACGTCAATTAAATAACCAATATCATAATTCAAAGGAATACTAGGTAAATCCATAGGGAAAACATCCACGAACTCATGGACCACACAAATTGAATCCAATAAAGGAGGTAAAACAGCACCATATCACGAATATAAGACAAATAAGACAAGCATCGCTTCTCAATCAAATACTGAGCCTAAAGAAAAGATATAACCCTCTTAGGACCTAAATAAACCAAACCCCTCCAAGCTATCCTTGGCATACCTACCGATGCTAAAGTCATGGAGTTAGCATAATAATCTAGGACAACATGATAAGGAGATAACCAATCCATACTCAAGATGACCTCAAAATCCATCATATTTGATAGCCTAAAGACTATCAACACACGAAAATGGAAACTAGATAGAAAAAATCAGCAAGCACATAAAAGGAAAAACAACATACTTAGTAGAAAAGAGATGAAAAAGAGATGCATAAAGTAAAGATAGTAGAGAGACCCTCACTTCCACTAATGATTAGCACTAGAAGGTGTATCAAACCTTCAAACATACATCACCAATTTAAGATCAAATCTCACTCTTAGGTGAACCAAAGGAATTCACACTCCCTCAATTACACCTTTCTTGCCAAAAGTTCAATAAATATGAAAGACCTTCCAAATGCATTAAACCCTCAAAGTTTCGGATTCTACACTAAACTAGAAGACTAAAATTATCAACTAAAGAGTATCCTTTCAATATTCATCAAAGCTAATAAGAATGGAAGATAAAATGTCTATTTATACTATTACATAGTAAATGTCAAAAACACCCTTAATGAGGGAGGGAATTGGGGCGCCTCTTGAGTGTTACTTTAGAGTGTGAAATGTATTCAATGCCCTTCACTTGAGGCTCCTATTGAGTGTATAAGTTCTCCCCCTTTCTTCTCTTGAACAAGGCTTCAAAATGCTCCAAAAAGGACTTCAATTGCTTGCCAATTCCAAAGCTTGAACCTTGAACAATATCTTATGTTCTTGGTGCTCCTAATGCTTATATCATCCTCTCCATCTTGAAAGGAATTTGTCCTCAAATTCAGATCTTACAAAACCAAAGAGAGAGAAAAACAAGCACATAATCCTCTTGGTAGGAGGGCTAGTATTAGTACCACATTCATATCATCAACCCATGGTTGCTCACACTTAACATACACCCATATATCTTTAAAATTCAACATGAAAAGCTTTACAGAAAAGGGTATAAAGAAGTGGATGGCACAATCATCCAAAGTAATTGAGCATGAACGAAACTACACCTTCCATAACTCAAAAGTATTTCGGGGTTCAATGGGAGTAGAAGACAAGAGGTTAATATGAGGTTACCCACTCCTTTCACTAGGCTACCAAACTCACAATCATCATCATGCAAGTAAGGAAACTAGCGACCAAACTTACTATCTATACATAATACCAATTCAAAATTAACATGGTTATCATCATAGGCAAAGAGGTAGTATAGGAATGAATCATGTGTGAAGACATCACCCAAGGTTCTATCATCTACAAGAGGGTCACTTGGTTCAAAAGATATAGCACATAATGCACACAAAGATGGAATTAAATCAATTAAGAACATATGACTTCTTTCCCTCAAGTAAAACATCAACTTGACATCCACAAATTGGGATTCACTCAATTCAAGCATAAGTATGTCAAGTAAGGATGCACATTTAGAAGCACTATCCCAAGATGACAATGACACTTTTGCCTTTGGGTTTTCAAGAATAATACTTTGCTTGTTATGTAGACCAAGCAACAAGGTGGTTTTTCCAACATCATCATATCCATATTTTGTAGCGTGGTCAAATGGAAAGAGTAGCCTTAGACATTGATCTAAACAACACTCTTTTCCCCATAGGCTTCACCCAATCTAAAAGACATACTCTCTACAATAACATATACATCATCAAAGGCAAATAGAGAGTGGAGAAAGGTGTCACACAAATTAACTTTAGCTATGGTTCCCTTATGAAAGTACTCACTAGTTTCAAGTTCATCACCACTAGGAAGCTCAACATAGGAAACACACAAAGAAGAAGTAGATGGAATTTCTAAGCATGCACCACTTTCTAATTTAAGAGAGTAATCCTTACATAGATATAAATCACCATGAGCAGCAAAGGAATCACACACAAAAACATTTTTATAAGACCAATCACAATTCGGGTTTCCTAAATATTCAAGCAATTCAAGGTCATCTTCACTCGATTGTGCTTTTTTTGGTTTCTTTAATCAAAGCTATCAATATGGCTTTTATCATACAACATGATCAAAGAATCATCTCCAATCCCATGATCAACTCTATCAACATCATTACTAACTTGAGGCTTATCAAACACACCACACATATGCTTAAGTAGTGGACTACATTCATGAGTAGGTTAATCATCATTCACATCCTCACTAGTTGTTAGTAATTCACATACCAACGTAGACTCACCTTGGTTTTCACAAGGGTCAACTAATGTGTGAATACTCTTATTACTTGGTAATGGAACCTTATTCAAGTTATACGTTCTAGCACTAGATGGACAAAAATCATTCTTACGAAAAGAATCAATTTTGTCATCTATAAGATCAACTAGTGCTTGCAAACTTACAATAAAAATTTGGTCTTCATGCAATCTAGCAATACCAAGAGTATCACAAAGGGAAGACTCATGTGATTCTCCTCCAGGAAAACCATCAACTACATCCACTTGGCTACTACTAGCCACATCACGACATTCTAAGTTTATAGGGGTGTAGGAGATAGCATTGTTACTTTTTAGCTCACATGAGGTATGGTCTTCACCTAGGTTTGGATCATGGAAGCCCATTTGTTCCTTTGGGAAGCTCTCATTACAAGGGAGTTTGCCAAGAATTCTTCCTTGCATCACCTCTTTGTCATTTTTCCCAAAGTTGGAATTCTTAGCCAAGAGCTCCATTTGATCATCAACCATGTGTTCTTGAGGAACTCTCCTTAAATCCTCCAGTGAAAGTATATTATCTTGAACCTACACACAAGGATAATTGATACTAGGCAAAATGCTAGTATCTTGGTTAGTGGTGATTCAGCTTTGATGTCATGCTTGAATAATCAATTGGCGTAGACCTTCAATGTTCCGATGGAAATTTTCAAAAAGATCTCTAGTAGAATAAATATAATAACTATCCAGGGTGGATGATGTTGTTCCTTCCATTGTTAAGGTACCTAAGAGAAAACACCTACAAAACAACAAACAAGTTAGTTCAAATAACCTCACACACTCACATTCGGATCTCACCTTACATTTAGTCCCACAAGTGTTGAATACTTGGTAATACATGGTAAGTGAATTGAGTTGTGAATAAGCTTTGATTTTAAATTGAATTTTGCTTAAGACGTCTCAAAGAAAAATAGCTTTCGGACTTGAACCAACAAGATACTATGAATTAAAAAAAAGAAAAGCACACAAAAATTGAAGACACGAATTAAAAGAACTCTAGACTAATTACCAATCTAGTAGGAACTTACTAGCTTGCTAATTAGTTTTTGAATTAGCTTAAAAGAAACTAGAATTAAAAGGTGAAACTAAGAAATCTAATTTTAGAGATTAATTTGGTTGATCACTAGTGATGATGTGACACAACGTGGTTGGTTGTCACTTTTTCAAATTTTTAATTTCCCAAATCTTGTTTTGGCCAAGTATCAACCTTTTGGGAAGAAGAATTTCAGATTTGAGGGGGGTAAGAACGCAATTTAGAGCCCTTTCAAGCCTCCAATTGAAATTGAAATGAAATGGTCCCCCCCTTGTACTTGCAAGTGTACTTGATTTGTTCTTTGGTCCCCCCTTTCTTTTTGATAACTTAGGGATACACTAGGGAATATTCTTGTAAAAATAACAAGTACACTCTCTTTCCTCCCTCTTTTTGGATCAAACAAACACTTTGAATATTCTTTTTCACTAAGATATGAAGATGATGGATGAACAAGATGAATATTCAAGTGTGGACCAAGTTTGACCAACAAGCAAATGAACCCTAATGTTAATTTTTCTTTTAGATCTAGGGTCCTTAGGCCAAAACAAACTCAACCTACTAAAAACCAGCCACAAAACACATCCAAATCATAAGGCCAATTTTGAATCTAGCTCAAAAAGCATCAAAACACCATAGCCATGGTGGATCTTAGCTCAAACTCAACCAAACTTCACTCTAAAAGTAGATCTAGAGTCCCTCGGTACTAAAAAGCAAGAATCTAGTACAAGAAACTTCGAAGACAAAGTAAAAACGTGTAGATCTAAGATTATAAGTTTGGATCTACAACAACACAAGACTAGACACCATTTTTTGTGATTTTTTCTTTGGATTTGACTCTGTTTTGTGGATTTGTTTGACTCTAGACTCTTTTTTTTGTGAAGATTTTCTTAGATCCAAGACTTAGAGTTGTGGGAACAACTCTAATACATGGCTCTGATACTAAATGATAGCGTAAGGACTATCAACACATGAAAATGGACACTAGATAGCAAAAATCAGCAAGCACACAAAAGGAAAAACAACACACTTAGAAGAAAAGAGATGAAGAATTGATGCATAAAGTAAAGATAGTAGAGAGACCCCCACTTCCACTAATGATTAGCAATAGAAGGTGTATCAAACCTTCAAACACACATCACCAATGTAAGATCAAACCTCACTCTTAGGTGAACCAAAGGAATTCACACTCCCCCAATTACACCTTCCTTGCCAAAAGTTCAATACAAGTGAAAGACCTTCCAAATGCATTAAACCCTCAAAGTTTCAGATTCTACACTAAACTAGAAGACTAAAATTATCAACTAAAGAGTATCCTTTCAATATTCATCAAAGCTAATGAGAATGGAAGATAAAATATCTATTTATACTATTACATAGTAAACGTCAAAAACAACCTTAATCAGGGAGGGAATTGGGGAACCTCTTGAGTGTTACTTTGAAGTGCAAAATATCTTCAATGCCCTTCACTTGAGGCACCAATTGAGTGTATAAGTTCTCATTCTTTATTCTCTTGAACAAGGCTTCAAAATGCTCCAAAAAGGACTTCAATTGCTTGCCAATTACGAAGCTTGAACATTGAATAATATCTTGTGCTCTTGGTGCTCCTCATGCTTGTATCAATATCGAGGATAATCAAATCTACCAAAGTCTCATGTCCCATAAAATTCTGAGCACAAGATCGGTACACTAGATCCACTACTAAAGAGTTTTCTACGGGGTAAGATACATGGATAGGCACATCAAAAGGCTCACAAGAAGAATCAAAACCCAAAGCAAAATATACAGACACATAGGAGAAAGTCAATTTCAGATCAAATAAAACAAATACAGATTTAAAACAAATAGGGACAATATCTATGATAACTGCATGAGAGGCCTCAGTCTCTATCTCAGAAGGTATAGCATAACAAGATCTACATTCACCACATAGTCGAGTAGCTCTATGACCACTACCACGAGAACCATTACCTCAAGTTCTTGCGCCTCTACTATAACCTCTACCTCTTTCACCTCTAGTAGAATCTCTATATCTCACAACTTATATAAAAATAGCTTTAAAAATATGGTGAGGACAATCCTTGGCCATAGGGAATGCTTCATCACAAACAAAGTAAGTCCTGCGACTCGACTCAATAGAAGAAGGTACAATTGATCCAGGATGACCATCAAAAGTTATTGGACTTGAAGACCCACCACTTAAACACTGTAAGGCTGCTTGCACTGGTCTACCATAATATCCATGGAAGTTTATAGGATCTCTACCTAGGTAAATGTGATAACAGAGAAACCACAAAACTCAAAAACAAGTCAAGAACACAAGGGAAAATGAGAACAAGATACAAAAACAACTATGGTAGCAACACACAATAAACCAAGAATGGGAGACAAAAAACAAAAAACAACAATGCAATAATATAAAGATAGGCAAGATGACATAAGATCTAACAAAACAATGAGAACCAACACGCATATCAAACAAAGAGACCCTCAAAGTCGCAATAATCAAATACCAATTTTCTTACGGTGACCACTAAGGGAATCCACTCCACTTAAAACCACTATTTCTAAGCAAAAGATCTATATTGGCTTTTCCAAGCCCTACACTAACTACTTGGCTTTTCCAATCCCAACACTAAAGGTGTTATACTCACAAAGAGATAAGTAGTCTTTCACAATATCTTCATCAATAAACTAAAGATCAAATGGCCTAATAGAAGACTATATATAGGTTAGCTTATTACATAACAAAAATAACCATAATACCCTTAATGAAAAGGGTGTCCATGGAGTGTCTTTCTAACAAGTGTAATCCCCAAAATACCCCTAATTAAGGGTGCTTATTCAATGCTTCACAACCGTGGAGTCATGCTTCAACACTTGTGGTCTCGGGTTGGTATCAAAGGTAAGACCCCACACAATATTCCACACACGGGTTTGCCTTACGTCATGTTTAAAATAGGTCATCCAAGCATGTTCTTGTGTCATCAAGGTGACCAAGTTTTGAGTCTTTATGCATTGGCATCCAATGATGTCTTTAAAAGAAAAGATGGCCATTTGGCTCGTATCATTCTCCCCTTCTTGAAAAGGATTCAACCTCGAATCCATACCTTGCAAAACTAAAGAAAGGATAAACAAGAACAACTTCCTCATAGCATGAACGCTAGGGTTAGTACAAAAAATAATATCATCATGCCAAGATGGTACATACTTAAGATATAACCATGAATCCTTTGTCTTAGTCATGAAAAGTTTAGTAAGAATGTTACAAGGAAATGGCTATGACAAGTATCAAGAGATAAAGAAACTACGAAGGTCTTAATGGTATCAATAAGTCCAAAAGATAAGGCTACCCTTGTATTAGGAACCATAAAGCACAATTGTTTCATCACCTCTTCAAGTGGCCTCATCAAACGTGGTGCCACTATTGCTTTTAAAAGTACACAAATCCCACATAGCATTGTCATTCAAAAAAGTGGACCAACCAACAAGACCTCTACATCTACTTAATAAAAACCCAAAACTAGCATAGATGTCATCATAGGAAAAGAGGTAGTATAGGAAAGAATCAAGTGTAAAGACATGCACAGGTGCAGACAAAGCATTTAAGTACATACACTCTCTTTTCTTTAAAAAATAGACAACTTGGCATCCACAATTTGAGATTCACGCAATTTAAGCACAAACGTGTCAAAAAAGGATGCACATTTAGAAACATTACCCCAAGGAGTCAATGACACCTTTGCCCTCGGGTTGTCAAGAAGGACTACACATTCCTTACCCTTAAGAGTACTCTCATCTTTCAAAAAGAGATTTTCTTCTGTAGGAGTAATGTTGTCACACCATAGTAGGTTAGCATATAGGCTATAGCCTTCAAGACAAGCTATTCCATCACTCTCAACACTAGGTTCATTGGGAGTGATTGTAACATCTTTTAAATAAGACATTATACCTAAAGAGAGCATGATCTATCCCGCGAGTAAATTTGGAACAAGTTCACTCTCTAAAAGTTCATTATCAAGTTTTAAAGATGTTTCAAGCACATGATTATCCCTATGAGCCAAGCAAATATTAGAATCAAAGGGCAAGCTCACGGGTTCACTTGTATTCCTTTGATCAACATTTTCAACATCATCACACACTTGAGATTCATTAATCATATCACACATATCCTCAAGCGGTGGGCAATTTCCACACATAAGTTGATCAATACAAATTTCACAAAATGATGTACTTATATTCAACACAATGGTTTTAACACTAGGTGGACTTAAATCAATCTTACAAGAAGAGTCGATTTGGTCATCAGTAGGATCAAATAGTGTATCCACACTCACAACATGTACATCATCATCAAGTGGCAAAGAAATAATAGACTCACATATAGGCAAGCTACAACTCATACTCAATGGGCAACTAGCCACACAATTATCGTTCACATGCACAAAAGTGTAAGAGTTAGCTATTTTACCTTGAGTAGATTCTATTTTGCCGTGGTGTGAAGGATCTGCACATGCTTCGGCAGCAACTTCTCTTTGGCCTTGTGCTCCTCTGCTTGCCATGTTGGTACCTACACAAATGTCCTTAGAAGTAGAAGGAAAAATATAGTTATCTCAGTTTGGTATTAATCCCCTCACTTCACTCCTCACAACCTCTCATTTTTCCACTCTTAGATTTCTACCTTGCACACCTTTACTCCTCTCAATTTTTTGTCTCTCATAGTCATTTGGATTGGAGTAGGTGAACACTTCTCTTTGTGGCTTGTGCAGAATAGACATAGTGAGATGATTTCCCCATCGATCTCTTACAACATTAGTCCAATTTTGCACATTTGGAGCTTTATGTTGTGCAAACCAACCGGCACCCAAGCTTACATGACCGTATGTCAAGGGAAAACTATTGCACCATACCTCCTTATGGTATTCAAATTTGGAGAAGACAACCTTTACCCTCTCGGTAACCTTAAACCCGTTCAATGAATATGGAACAAGTAAAGGCTCTCAAAACAACCCCAAATAATAAACCATGGATGGAAGGATGTAGTTTCTATAGCACCTATCATCTATCACAATGAGGTAGCCCGGTAACCCCACAAATGATCACCTTTCCAGAGTGAACATTCCTTCTTGGATCAACATTGTAAGACATATAATCACCCTTCGGCTTTGGAGATGCATACTCTCTTTTTCTCATGGGACAACCTCCACTATAACTAGTATAACCATTCACACCATGTCGGCCTTGATAAGAAGTACTACAAGTTGAAGAATATTAATTCATACTCCACACGTGCACTCTCACCATAGCTCTCATAAGCTTTGCAAATAAAAGGGTTATACCTTACACCAATTCTAGATTTAATTTGGGAAGTGTAAGAACGCCCATACGTCCCAACTTCATCAAAAGGACCATCACAAGGCTCTTCATCATCTCCATGTTTACCATAAGCACTAGGAACTTCATTCACCTCATTTTCCCTCTCAAAACCGTAACCCTCAAATTTGCCCGTGCTTTGGTCATGGCTATTTTCATAGCCCCCATAATCTCCAACAACTTCTTAGCCATAAAATCCCTTACTAAAATCATAGTCTCCTATGTCATAGTCACAATAATCCACGGCTATCGAAGACATGTTCCCCTTATAACACCTCGTACCTTTAAAATGAACAAACAAGATTAGTGGTAAAAACTCCCCACCAACACTCGTATGCACTCACCTTTGTGATCCTTATAATTAAAGCGATGAATATTGAAAGTTGCTTATACTTTGATAGTCAATAAGATGTCAATCCTACATAGCAGCCGGAATAGATTCTTGTTTGATCGACTCAAGATATAAAAAATAAAAAAAATCAGCTTACAGACTTGAAACAAAAAATTATGATGAATTAAAAATTAGAAAAGCACACAAATAACAAAGACACGATGAAAACTAATTCACAATCTAGTAGGTGATTACTAGTTGCTAATTAGTATTAGAATCAAGAAATGAAACTAACAAAACAAAGAAAAGAAACTTAGAATTTAAATTTAAGCTTTAAGGTATTTGGAACATTGATGATATGGCACTTTGATGATGTGACATTTTGGGTGACGTGACAGTTTTGTTTTTCTTATTGGCAATTTGAATTGGTCAAATTTAATTTGGAAGAGTGGAAATTCAGTTTTGGTAGGGGACAAACAAGACTTGGAGACTTTTTCAATTTAAAAAAGGTTTGACCTTCTTGCACCTTTTTGGCTAAACACCTTTATGAAAGACTTTTTGTTTTTTCCTTTTTTGTATGTCTTGGGAGATGCCCCGTTCTCTTTTTTGGCAACAAAACTTTTTGAAAGCCTTTTGTCTACTTTCTTCTTTGGTGTTGTCCTGAAATTGTTTCCAAGACAAACAAAAGACACACCTTATTTCCACTTTGTTCAAGATCATACAACATATTTGGAGTGTTCTTGGTTCAACAAGTTGTGAAGAAGGTGAAGAACACCAAAAACAGTCAAAGTGCATCTTAAGCAAATGACCTCCAAATTGAATGAATTTTAATTTTTCAAACACACATGATCTCCCAAACAACAATACCATAATTTCAAGACCAATTCTTAACCATAACAACAACCTGCCCAAAATCCAAAAACAACTCGAAAATGGCTCAAATTTTAGATTTTGACTCTATTAGTGTTAGTGAAGAAGGAATTAACACTAGAAACAACAAAACACACAAAAAACACAAGAAAATTAGGCTTCAAATTTTGGCCTAAACATAAAAACGGGACAACTTCACCATAAAACGGGACAACTTCACTATTTCTAAGTTTTTCAGTTTTTTAACACTTTTTTTGATTGATTTTTTGAGTGAACAAGCCCAAGATTGATCTCACGGGAACGAAATCAATGATGGTTCTAATACCAAATGATAACGAAAAAATCACAAAACTCAAAAACCAATCAAGAATACAAGGGAAAATGAGAACAAGATATAAAAACAACTATGGTAGCAACACACAATAAATCGAGAATGGGAGACAAGAAACAAAAAACAATAATACAATAATGTAAAGATAGGCAAGATGATGTATGATCTTACGAAACAATGAGAACCGATACGCATATCAAATGAAGAGACCCTCAAAGTCGTAATAATTAAACACCAATCCTCTTACGGTTACCACTAAGGGAATCAACTCCACTTAAAACCACCATTTCTAAGCAAAAGATCAATATGTACTTTTCCAAGCCCTACACTAACTACTTGGCTTTTCCAAGCCCTACACTAAAGGTGTTACACTCTGAAAGAAAGAAGTAGTCTTTCACAATATCATCATCAATAAAACTAAAGAGAAAATGGCCTAATAAAAGACTATATATAGGCTAGCTTATTACATAACAAAATAACCACAATACCCTTAATGAAAAGGGTGGCCATGGAGGTCTTTCCAACAAACATAATTCCCAAAATATCCTTAATGAAGGGTGCTTCTTCAATGCTCCACAACTATTAGGTCATACTTCAACACTTGTGGTCTCGGGTTGTAATCAAAGGTAAGCCCCCCCACAATCTTTCACACATGGGTTTGCCTTATGTCTTGCTCAAAATGGGTCATCCATGAATGTTCTTGTGTCCTCAAGGTGACCAAGTCTTTAGTATTTATGCGTTGGCATCCAATGATGTCTTCAAAAGCATAGATGTCCATTTGGCTTATATCATCACGTCACCTCTAAACTCTCCCTGATGGCACACCTTTTTGGAACCTCCCTAGGATGTTCAAAGAATAGATTTAGTCATCTAAGAATGATCTACAATACTCTAAAATGATGCCCCATACACTACCATCGGAGTCGTAGAACACTAAGAAAAACATTCAACCCCTTTATAAACTTTTTAATCTTCTTAGAGTCAATGGTAATACTGCCATAAAAATATTGAGATAAGGCATAAAATTGTGCCCCATATTCCACAATAGTCATGGAGCCCTGATGCAAGTAATCAAACTCATCTCTCATTTGATCTCTAAAATTGAAAGGCATAAACCTATCCAAAAAGGCTTGAGTAAACTAATCCCAAGTCATCACTAGAAAACTAAGAGGTTGGAATCTAAGAAGTGACCTCAACCAATCTCTAGCTACATCTCTCAACTGATAAGTAGTATACGCCCTCATATGACTCAAGCGAATCAAGGTTATGTAACTACGCATGAAAATTGATGTGTTAGATTTTTGTATCACATTAAAAACTTTTTAACTTGAAATAATTGTAAGTTCTTAAGAATTTTTGGTGTTTTTGATGTTATTTCTCAAGATTTTGTAGGAAAGTCAAGGTGCATGGAAATAAATAATAATGAAGCAGAAGAACTGAAATCTGGTGTAAATAAGTTGAAGTGTAACTGGCATCATGTTTGACGCCCCATCAGACATGGGACAGGCTGTTAAAGTTACCGTCAAACTTAGACAGAAACTGAAGAATTAAAGCGAAGTGTGATGACATTTGTGAAGCACCTTCACAACTTTGACAGGCGTCAAAATTGACGTAAACCTGAGGCAGATTATGCTGATTTCCAGTGAAGATGTGATGGCAGTTTTCATGTGCCATCAGGATTTTTGACACACCATTAGGATTACCGTCTGAGGAGGAATAAGATAAAAATTCACTGCAAACTTTAATGACATTTCACACACGTCATCAGGAATCTAACACTCCGTCAAAAGCATCATCATCTAAATCGAAGAGAAAACTGGAACTTTAATTTTATTTCCTTATTTAGGATCTACTATTTAAAGACTTGTTTAAGGGTTTTTAAAAGGGGGATATGACATTATCTATCAGACAATTAACCTAGCGAAGAGAGGAACGTAACATTTCTCTCTTACATCAATTATTCTTTTTGTTTTTTATCAACTGTTTTTGGGTTTCTACCCTGTGATTCAATCAAAGAAACTACTTGTTGTTTTCCATCTAATCGTAAGTTATCCTTATCATTATGAATTCAACTTGTGATTTCATTCATCAAATTATGAGCGGCTAATTCCATTAGATGGGGTTATGGGATCCATGGATTAGGGTTTGATATGATACTAGGTGTTTAACAAATTCAAAGAGTAGTGAAACATCTTGAAATTCTGTTGTTTTAATTGAAATTGAGTGGTTGGAAACATTAGGTTATGCCTTACGTTTAATTTTCTTCTAACGGATAAATAGACTAAAGGACGTGAATTATCAACAGGAACTCGGAAACTACCAACCTTCTGTTTAATGATTAATGTCGTAACTGGATTAATCTACCTAGGATAACATCCTATTGGAAATAGATAAGTTATCTAAGTAAAGTTTGAGAGAATTAGATAATAAATTGTCTGGTGAGGTCGAGAGATAAGTCAGGTAGTATAATCGTCAGAGATATTCTGCTGTTCTGATCATTTCGAGAATCTCTAGCATTACCTAGTATCTGTCAATTCTTAAAACCCTTGGTGAACATAGCTCTGGTTTCCCATTTCTATTGATTACAAATATTAATATTAAAGTGACAACATTACTTGATACTTTCAAAACCCCATCTTAATTTTATATTTTCATACCATTTGTTTGAATTGAACTTGTAGCTATAGCTTCAAATTAGCTTAATCACCACTCACATTATTCCCTGTAAATTCAACCCTGACTCCAAGTTGGGTAAATATATTGACGACGACCACCTTACACTAATTTATGGTGTAAGTTGAGAGTTACAAAAAATGGTGCCGTTGCCAGGGAACAATTTGGCGTATTGAGTTGGTTTGGAATTTTGGCCTACTTTCTTGAATTTAAACTGGTAAATATTTATTTTTAGTTTCCTTTTATTTCTTGTGTTAGGTAGATTTTTATTCTAATTTACTTATTACTATGGCATCTTGGAATGAACATGAGTTTGATGGTTGGAAATCGTATCTTGATGATCCATGTCCATATTATGATGGACCTCACTTTTGGCAAGATTATAAATATTCTCCTCGAAGAGAGATGTGTGGACCATCTCCATCCTACTGGAAGTATAATTGTTCTTTATGTGGTGGTCAAGATGGACATTGGAGTGATTGCCCAAATGCCCCTTCCCTCTATTGCGCTAACCCAGGTTCTAGTTTTTCTTATGAGTATGATAGGTCTTATGGTCAAGAAAAAGAAAAACAAAGCACTAGAAAGAGTGACATTAAAGCTATGCTTCAACTAATGTTGGATCATACATACACAATGAATGATACCATATGTGACATACGTCAAGACATTAGGGCATTTAATGAGGGAACAGAAAGGATAGAAGAGATGGATATTGAGGTCAATCATCCAAAACACTTTTATACATTGTGGTTAGATGATATCTTGTTTGTGGAATCATTTAACATAATGGATGAGTGTGAAGATGAGGAGAAAGAACCTTATATCGATGTTGTGCTTGATGTTGAGCAGACCTTAGAGAATTCCCAACCAACCGAACCAACCATGTGGGATGATGCCAAGATTGAGGAAATGGTGCTAGTGGTAAAAGAAGAAAACAAGTCAATCTCCTTTGAAGAATCTAGCCCAATTCAAAGTGAAAATGTTGAGAAGATGAATAAAAATGAGGGTGTAGAGGATAGTGTAAATTTTGACGTAGGATTTGTTGGGCCACACTCGAAGCATTTTTCATTATTATGTTTAGATGATATCTTGTCTATGGAATCATCTAAACTAGTGGAAGACTATGAAGATGAGGAACAAGAATCCTATATTCTTTATTTTACATATGATAAACAACATCAAAACACACCTCACTTTAAGGTCGAGTTGTTTACCATGCATCATTCATCACTCAGCTTCTTAATCTTTGTACCACCTCTCTATGAGCGAGGAAAAAAGATGGACTTTAAGTTAGCGGTGAAATTCATATCCTCAAGGTGGAGGAAAAAGCTGAGTTGGGTCATGCCGCGACGTTAAACTAGGCACTTCTTAGGAGACAACCCAAGGTATTTTGTTGTTTGTATTCGTATTATGTGATTGACATTAGATCTTCTTACCTATGGTGCCACAGGTATATTTCTAACTCTCTTGTTTTGATTTGACGTGCTGGGAATAATACATGATATTAAGTTGAGGGCGGGGCTACTTATGGGTGTTGATGTCCTCCTGGGGTTTTTGTTGCCGTGCCTATTTTCCCCGGAGTCTTGTTCCTAGTAGAGCCGGCATGTTTAGGCATATTGTGTTTTGTTTTGTAATGTGTTGTGGTTAATTAGGAGAAAAATAAGTATCTAGGATAGTTGATATATTTTTGTTGATTTTTGAGATTGATAAACACCTCTCCGTTGGTCTGTTTTATAAATGTGTGATATACATTTATGTGTGAACACTGTGTATCTTGTTATGGCATTAGTACTAGTGACATGATATCCATTGCTAAACATTCGCATGAACCAGATAGGTAGTAGCTTGTGATGCACCTTTGTGCCATGTGTGTGTGAGATACTACTTAGTTTCCTTTGTGTGTTAAATCCAGAACTTGCCTGGTTAGTCTTACTTTGGTTGAAAGATAGGGGTTAGGAAAGGATAGTAGGCCGTTGTTGATGTTAGTCCACTTTTAGTCTAAATGACCTTCTCTATTATGCATGATATCTCTTGATCCCTATTTTGAGCCTGAACTGACCATTTCTTTCTATGACATCTATCACCTTCCCATTTATATCTTAATGAACCTATTTTAGCCCTGGTCCTTCTTGGAAATTGTGCACCTTGACTTAGGCAAATAGCCTAAGTTAAGGGTGGTTATCATAGGGGTGCGTGATGTAAAATGAGTATGGGGAATGATAGAATGAAAGAAAAAGAATAAAAAGTAGGGTACTATGGAAAAAGAATAAGAAAAGAATAGTTGTGAAAAAAATGAATAAGAAGAACTGCACCTATCCTCAATGTGTGTGATCATGAGAAGAGAAGAATTGAGAAAAAAGTTAATAAGTGAGGCCCAAAAGTTAAGGTAGTGCCAAGGAGGCTTAGTCACTCTAAATGCCATTGAATATCATACCAGCCCTTAGCCTACCTTACAAGCTAAATAAAAGACCTAAAGTGATCCTAACTTGTCTGTCTGGACACCTTGGTAATGAAAATAAGGGCAAGCATATGGTATTTGACATACATTTATTAGAATTTCTTTCTGAGAGTGTGTGTCTCTTAACCATCCCCGCATTGACATACTTGAGTTCATATATGAGTGAGGAGAGACTTTTTTGTTGTAAGGGCATCGGTTGCATTGCTAGCTGTTTACTTGTTTGGGTAGTGTAACTTGTACATATGCATGGTTATTGTTGCTGAATTGATGCCATATCTTGATTCCTTTGGGTCACATTGTTAATCTTCATTGATATGCACAATTGGATTTATAAGTAATTGAACGTAGAGAGTGGCATGAGTTTTAAGCTAAACTTGATAATCAACTGTGATAGGTATCTTATGTGTCTCTTGGTTAAGCATCGTAGTATGGTGTTATGTAGTTGCTTGAGGACAAACAAGTATTTTAAGTTGAGGGTGTTGATGTGCTAGATTTTTGTAGAACATTTAAGACTTTTTAACTAGAAATAATTGTAAGTTCTTAAGTAATAATTGATGTTTTTGATGTTATTTCTTAAGATTTTGTAGGAAAGTCAAGATGCATGGAAATAAATAACAATGGAGCAGAAGAGCTGAAATCTGGTGTAAATAAGCTGAAGTGTAACTGACGTCATCTTTGACGCGCCGTCAGACATGGGACAGTCTGTGAAAGTTTCCATCAAGCTTAGACAGAAGATAAAGAATTGAAGTGAAGTGTGATGACATTTCTGAAGCGCCGTCACAACTTTGACAAGGCATCAAAATTGCCGTCAACCTGAGGAAGATTATGCTGATTTCTAGAGAAGATGTGACGGCATTTTTCATGTGTCGTTAGGATTTTTGACACGCTGTCAGGATTGCCGTCTGATCAGGTAGAAGATAAAAATTCACTGGAACCTTTGACGACATCTTGCACACATCGTCAGGAATCTGACACGTCGTCAAAAGCATCGTTATCTAAATTGAAGAGAACACTGAAACTTTAATTCTATTTCCTTATTTAGGATTTACTATTTAAAGTCTTGTTTTAGGATTTTTAAAGGGGGATCTGTCATTATCTATCAGACAATTAACCTAGGGAAGAGAGGCACGT
The DNA here is from genome assembly GCA_030864225.1 of Capsicum baccatum var. pendulum. Classification (NCBI taxonomy): domain Eukaryota; kingdom Viridiplantae; phylum Streptophyta; class Magnoliopsida; order Solanales; family Solanaceae; genus Capsicum; species Capsicum baccatum. Next base: position 166,836,496 of record CM061557.1, on the reverse strand, counting down.
AACATTGCTCTCTTACATCAATTATTCTTCTTATTTTTATCAACTATTTTTGGATTTCTACCTTGTGATTCAATTGAAGAAACTACTTGTTGTTTTCCATCTAATCGTAAGTTGTCATTATCATTATGAATTCAACTTGTGATTTTGTTCATCAAATCATGAGCGGCTAATTCCATTAGCTGGGGTTATGGGATCCATGGATTAGGGTTTGATATGATACTAGGTGTTTATAGAATTCAAAGAGTAGTGGAACATCTTGAAATTCTATTGTTTTAATTGAAATTTAGTGGTTGCAAACATTAGGTTATGCCTTAGGTTTTATTTGTTTCTAACGGAGAAATAGACTAGAGGACGTGAATTATCAATAGGGACTCGGAAGCTACCAACCTTCTATTTAATGATTAATGCCATAACTGGATTAATCTACCTGAGATAACATCATATTGGAAATAGATAAGTTATCTAAGTTTGAGAGAATTAGATAATAAATTGTCTGGTGAGGTCGAGAGATAATTCAAATAGTATAATCGTCAGGGATATTCTGCTATTCTAATCATTCCGAGAATCTTTAGCATTACCTAGTATCTATTAATTCCCAAAACCCTTGGTGAACGTAGCTATGGTTTCCCATTTCTATTGATTACAAACATTAATATTGAAGTGACAACATTACTTGATACTTTCAAAACCCCATCTTAATTTTATATTTTCGTACCATTTGTTTGAATTGAACTTGTAGCTATAGCTTCAAATTAGCTTAATCGCCACTCACATTGTTCCCTGTGGATTCAACCCCAACTCCGTAGTATGGTAAATATATTAACGACGACCGCCTTACACTAATTTGAGGTGTAAGTTGAGCGTTATCAAAAATCCATTAAGAACTCATAGGCATCCTTACTAACGGAACCATAGAACCTAGGAGAACCCAAATGCGTGAATCTTTCAAACTTCTTCTGATCCTCAAAAGGCATAACTATACTTACAATAATAGGAGGTAGAGTAAATCTGGCTAGCTAAGAACCCATCTGAGGAGGCATCATAAAAGAAGTTTGAACTCTAGATCTTAGAATACCATACTTAGGTACATGCACTAAAGGAGGAATCACACGCAAAGTCTGTGGAGTACCATAACTAAATGTCGGTACAATATGGGAATCCAAACGTAGAATTGAAGGCATAATACTCGATGCTGTAGGAACACCTAGTGCACTTATAGGAACTCCCTCCAAATAGGTCAACAATCAAATGAACAACCACTCCAAGACTGCGGTAGAAGAACATTATGAAATCAGAGTGGGCCCTATAACTCTAATATGCTCAACATGAAGCTCAAGGGAGAGTCCCCTAATGCTATCTCTAGATGTGGAAAATCCTCATGCCCATCCTTCACATCGAGCCTGACCATGACTTATAACTTGCCATCCTGACTGGGATCTCTCCTCAGATAATGGATCCATATCTCTGGCCTCACTAGACCAAGTCCTCACCATCTACACAGAAAGAGTGAAATATGACTTAGAACATAAGGTAAGAAAGATCTACACGATTAGGAACAAAATGAGAGAAGTTTTCTAAAGACATATTATAGTCTCTCAAAGATAGATATGGATCTCTACGTATTGATCCATAAGACTTTATTAGACACCCCATTCTTACACTATTTAGACCAATGAACCTGGCTGCTCTGATACTAATTTTTCACAACCCCAAAAACCAAGGATCATGAAGACACTTGTTGTGGCAAGCCATGACAAGTAACCCTATCACCCAAACTAATATAAAATGAGAAATCAATATAAAATCAAAGGCAAGGCTTCTGGAATGAAGTCGAACCACACATATGATAGTAGCAAAAATACAATCAAGTTACCAAATCTAATCCCAAAACCTAGTGTCATAGTGAAAGAACCAATTAATATAACTTAAAGTCAAAATATACATAGGATATCCAAAAAGGAATAAACTATGTCTCTGAATACAATAACACATAGTCTATATAAGAAAAGGTAGCAGCCAACTTTGGATGCATAGATCAACCACTACCTCAAATAGACTCCAAATATTGCTTGAGTCAGCTATCTCTATGGCACACTCATATGTGGATCTACACTAAAAAGGCATAGTAGGGATGAGAACGATCCATTTGTACTCAATAGGTACCATAGGCTGACTGAGTAGAGTAGAAAATAAAGCATATAAACACAAACTGTGGGCACGTCACCTGCAATAAAAATAACCCAAATGGTAGCTCACACCATCTTCACTAACAATTCTACTATATACATACAATAATTGGTAGGGGAAAGAAAAAAACAATACACATACTCTAAATATAAGTACAAAAAGATAGAACAAATGGACAAATATCAAGTCATAAATACAAAAATAATAACAGAACAAACACAACATATGGAATACAATAAAGGTGATGATGATGATGCACGAGGTCATCGCACAACCTTCGTATACACCTTCAAAAATTAGCTATGGACATAGGACTCCTAAGAGGTTTATCAACCCTACCTATCAAGCTCTACTCCTAGTTAAAACCCATGGGGGGTTGGTCGACCCATAAATAACCAATATCTAATATCAATATCCATAACTCCTCTCTGACACATACATTGGTAAAGGGTTTTTAAAAATGTCACATTTTCTATTAGAAAAAAACTAGTGTTTCCAGTGTTTTCATGGTAGTACCAATGTTTTGTGAATGAATATGATATGAGGATATAATGCTTACAACCAAACAAAATGATAATATCCTATATCCATCCAATATACCAACTATATGAGTCAAAATTTCACTCAAATCTACCAACCATCCATGATCCAGTATAATCTAGAAATCATTGAGTGAAACATGCAAGAAAATGTCATTGATACCATAAAAAACCTAGGGTTTTCCACCAAAAAGACTGCAACCAAACATAGATATATAATTACCAGGCCAACAATAACATATAAGACCCTACATGGTCATACATCGTATATAATATCTATAACCACCAAATTTTATCCATATAAAACCCCACACGGGTACATAAATCACCATATTTCACATGATGTAACCTCATACCCATTGCATGCTTTTACATTATTATAAACTACTAACCCAGTCTGAAGAAAGTTAAGGCATAACCTACCTCAAATGCCAAAATTAAAATAAATAAGCATCTATCCCTGAGCTTTCACCTTACACATGAACTCAAAAATTATCTAAAACACACAAATATAGAATCTAAGCATTAAAAAAAGCAATGACCCCATATTGACCACTTTCAAATCAGGGTTAAAATGGACCCCTCTTCCAAAATGGGTTTTCCCAAAAAAAAGGTAAGACCAGAATTTTAGTCCAAAACATAGTTACCAAGATTAAAGGAACTCATAGGAGAAAATCCAAGTTAAAACATAAAGAAATTGGGTTTTGGATTAAAAAAATGATAATTTGGGCCTTTTGAGAAAAAATCCCTAAATTTCACCTTTCAATCAGAGTTTAAACAAGATTTAAATAATAGAATTAAAAAAAGTAGTTGAAATAGGAGTTTTGAGCTTACCCAATCTGAGAAAACCAAAAAACACGATTCCCAAGCTCCAAGTCTCAAAAATGGTGAAAGAATATAAAAATGAGGGTGTAATCCACCTAGGCATTGCCTAAATGACTACTGGGTCGCTTAAGTGGCTATCTCTTAAGCGAAGCCCACCTCATCGCATAAGTAACTTGGCTTTATCTTAAGCAACAAAGGTCTAGTATAGCAGTGTCTCTTAAGCAATCAACCATTGCTTAAGCGATAATTACTTAAGCAAGCCTGGTATCGCTTAGGCGACACTTTGGCTATTAGAACTAAGTTACTTAAGAGAGTGCACTAGCTGAGTAGTGCACCAAGTCTTCAGGGGCCCCTTAAAATTCATATAAAATCCCGAGTACACAAATGAAATATGTACCTCACTAAATTTGACTCTTCAGTCTTAATGGCGATATTAAATTTTTGAAAAAAATATTATTTTAGTAGAATTAACCTGCGAGACCTACTTTAACAACTTTTTGAATGAAGAGTCAAAATGAGATATAAAAGTTGTAAAACCATACCAACTATGTTACCAACCTAAATTCGATGTTTTGGATATGTGGGTGCAGTTTATTTTGCCATCCGATGCACATATCAAAAGATGTTGTCCAAAGTAAACTAGTAAGCCTTTAAGACCATTAAAACAACAATCTTGCATAAACCACATTAAAATGCATTGGGAACCATGCCAATTATCCTCATAATACAAAAACACCATAATGTAACCATAAAGAGGGGGTAAAATAATTAAATCATACCGAAATAAGTATTTCACGTAAATCACAAAAAGTCAGGTTATTATATATGGACTTGATGATTAGGGTATTCAAGTAGTACTAAGACATGTTCCTCATTGTCTTAATGGATGAAATTCTTATTTGTTCTTTGAGTGAAGATAAGCATGCAAACCATTTGAGGATTGACTTGCAGACTCTCAATCGCCAACTATTTACTAAGTTTAGCAAGTGTTAATTCTAGTTGAAATCATTAGTAATCCTTGATCTCTTCATTCTTCATGATGACATTCAGGTTGATTCTAAAAAAACAAAGCAGTTAGGAACTACCCTAGACCCAAACTCTCAATTAGATGTTAGGAGTTTTGTAGACTTAAAAGATACTACAAATGGTTCATTAAAGGATTTTTATCCATTGCTTATCCAATGTATAGATTATATAGAAAAAGTCAAGTTCTAATGGTCTAGAACTTGTGAGAAGATTTTTCAAGAACTGAAGGCACAACTCACTTCTACTCTAATTTGATTCTATAAAAGGGTTGAGATGGGCTTCAAGAAGAGTTTTATGCCTCAGGAGTTGGTCTCAGTTATGTGTTGATGAAAATGGTAAAGGAATAACATATTCCCTAGATAGCTCAAACCCTATAAGAATAATTACCTAAATCATGATCTTCCATTTACAACAATTATGTTAGCCTTAAAGATTTGGAGGAATTACTTTTATGGTGTTCATGTAGATGTGTTCATGGATCACAAGAACCTTTTAGTATGTTTCCAGTGAGAAAGATCTAAATTTTCCTTAGAGGAGATGGCTAGAGTTGTTGAAAGTTTATGATATGAGTTTTTTGTACCATTCGTATAAAGCAGATATAGTGGATAACTCTCTTAGAAGATTATCTCTGGGTAGTATTTCTTATGTATATGATAAGAAGAAAGAATTGATTTGTGATTATTGTAGGCTTTCTAGATTGGGAGTTTAGTTGTTAGATTAAGTCAAAGTTAGTGTCATGGTTCAAAATCTTCTTTGGTAGTAGAGGTGAAGACAAAGTAGGATAGCAATCCGATTTTGTTTAAGTTAAAGGAAGTAGTCAAATGTAAAAAAAAATTAAGATTTTCACCTAAGTGGGAGATGGTATTCTTTATTGTCAGAGCAGACTATGTGTTTCAGAAGTGTATGGCTTGAGATAGGGATACTGATTGAATCTCACAGTTTTTGATATTCTATTCATCTAGGTTCCACTTAGATGTACCATGATCAACATAAAGTCTATAGGTGAAATGAAATAAAGAAGGATATTGCATATTTTAGGACTAGGTATATATATTACTAGCAGGTTAAGGTTGAACACCAGAGATCAAGTGGTATAGCTTAGTATATCCTTATTACTAACTAGAAGTGTGTAACACCCCGAGTTTGTACCCCAGATGCTACACGGTGCTTATAATCCCGCAGGACCACAAGCTAACCCATGACTGGTACCTGCTATAATAACTGAATAACAATATTGTGAAATGCAGAATTTAGGAGGAAATAGCCGTAAGGTTCAAAACTAAAAATCAATTACTGAATACTGAAAACAATACTATAAACTGAACATCTATCTGAAAAATTACTCTAGTTTGAAAAGCCTCTACTATCTGAACAAGGAGTTGATGGGACATGTCCCCAACTAACTCTGACTATTGAAATAAACTGAGTACTAAAATACTGGAATATTAAATTTGTCCTCAAACAATGAGGACTCACCACTAGTCTGCTACTGATGGATCAGGCTGCTAAATATGATCGGGAGCCAGTGCATCTGAACCTATGATATAAGACATTATAGCACAAAAGAAAGGTATGCGCTAGTACTTTGAATGTACTGGTATGCTAAGTGAGGTAGGCTGAGATGTATGGGTTCATATGCATGAACAATTCTGACTGAGTAACATAAGTATAACTGAATAAGAGTACAACATAAAACGTAAATTGCAACTGAGGTCATGGTAACACTGAATACTCAGATCTTAATCAATGGTTTACCGACATCTGAGTTTACTGATACTTTATTACTATTAGCTAAGTGACTATATCTGACAGTCCTGATTCTGTGGAACTATTCTAAGTTCTGTACTGAATTGAGTGACTGTGTCTGACCGTCCTAATTTCTATAGAACTGAACTGAGTTCTATTCTAAAGATAAAACTTAGAGGGTCGGAGGTAATCATCTAAATGATATTCTCTTCTCTAATCTAATTGAGGTCCAACCTGTAACCCCAGTTGGAAGGGTGTTAGTATCGTGCCATAGGTAAAGACAAGCTGAGTCACCTTCATCTGGCAGGCACTCTGAATGAGAATGGTGGTACCCTCAACTGGTAGGTAGGACACCTCATCAACCCTTAAATGGTAGGTTGATGTATCAACCTACGCTGGCTATGTAGTTTTAGAGAACAAGGACTACTTCTAAGGATTATACCCTCTACTGGAAGGATGTCCCTATCCTTAGGTTCATTCGGTGCTGAATCCTACTCCCAACTGAACAGACATTAGACTGAATTCTAAACTGTTCTAGGCTAGATTGAACTATGACTGATCATGTTAACTGGCTGGGCTGAACTGAGTTCACTAGATTCTAAACTGATTACTAACTGAGTTCTGAACTGATTACTGAACCACTAATTGTGATATGACTGATAGTATTTTATAAATGACACTGGATATGCAGCTAAATTATTGGGTATTAAATACCCCCAGGACTCGATAGGATGAAAAGTTAATCACTGCATGACTTTTGTAGCATAATGGTACTAGCTTGCTAATACTACATTTACTTAGACATTTTTGTCAAACACTTGATATACGTGAGCTTGTGCGTGATTGAAATCACACAATAACATGTTATACTTAGACTAGTCAAATCACATAAATATTTTGACAAACACTTGGGGAACATGGGTATTTCACATATCACTAAACATGTAGTAATATCATGGATTCTACATTCAACTTACAATTCAAGAGTTTGACATGTAGTTCACAAAATTCATTTCACAATTAAATAGTGTGCATGAAACTTGGGACAAATCATGGAATTAGATCACCATTAACATCGTAATCATTAATACATTCAAGTTCCAACATGAAATCCATGAAATCAATTAATTTGTATTTTAAAAGAGTTTCTTGAACTTCAAAGGTGGAAGGAAACTCTTGGATGAAAACTTCACATACCTTGGTATTCAAATTTGTGAGGAATGATGGAGTGTTCTTGAAGGCTGAATCTTGAATTGGGGATCCTAGGGTTTGCTTCTTGTGAAAGTTGTGGGGACTTATAATATCTCCCCTTTGGAACTGAGTTAAGCTTAGGATTTTACGGGGTCTTATAATATCTCCCCCTTGGGAACATTCATCCTTGAATGAGACTGACTAAGCTAGGAATACTGATAGACTGAACTTAGATACTAGATATGCACAACTGTAACATGATTTCATAACTGACACTACTGATATGCTGAAATTTTGTACTGCACATGTATATCTAATACATGAGTACGTAGTTGAACATAATTCATGAACGAATGACTTCGATTGATAATAAGATGAGTTTCTCATGCTGAACATACATATCTAATGAATGAAGTCACAACTGAATATGCAATGGTAACTGGAACTAAGTTCAAGGAAAACTGTTACTTTGGGCTGAGTTTGAGTTGGCGGGGAAGAGGTGAGGATACTTAGTCCATATATCTACTTTTGCTTCCCAAGTAGCTCTCTTAACGGACTGATTCTACTAAAGAACTTTGACTACATAGACCTCTTTGTTCCTCAGCCTTCGAATCTGATAATCAAGGATTTCGACTGAAATCTCCTTATAAGAGAGGCTGTTCTGAACATCTATGCACTCTATAGGGACTACGACTGCTGGGTCAGCTATGAATTTCTTAAGTAAGGAGACATAGAACATTGGATGGAATGAAGCTAAATGTGAAGGTAACTCAAGCTCATAAGCTACCTTTTCTAAAACAGCTAAGAATTTGATAAGGACCGACATATCAGGGACTGAACTTCCCCCTCTTGCCAAACCTCTTCACTCATTTTATATAAGATATTTTCAAAAATACATAATCACCAATATCGAACTTGAGATTCTTTCTGCTCACATCTGCATACAATTTCTGTCGGCTCTGAGTCATCTTAAGCCTTTTCCTGATTAATTGAACCTTTTCTAAGGTGTCAAATACCAAGTCAGGACCTACTACTATGGCCTCACCCACTTCAAACCAACCAATAAGAGATCTTCATCTCCTCCCATAGAGCGCCTCAAATGGAGCCATTTAAATACTGGAATGGTAACCGTTGTTATACTCCAATTCAATCAAAGGCAAGTGGTTATCCCAATTACCTTTAAAGTCAATGGAACATGCTCACAGCATATCCTATAAAGTCTGATTGGTCTTTTCTGCTTGTCAATCTATCTGAAAGGTGAAAGGCTGTACTGAGGTGGACTTGGGTACCAAGACCCTTTTGGAATGCCTTCTAGAAATGAGAGGTGAACTATGTACCTCTATATGAGATAATGGATAATAGAACTCCATGTAACCTAACCAACTCTCTGACATAGAGCTTGGCATAGTCCTTGATTGAATAAGAGGTATGGACTGTGTTGGAAATTAGCTGATTTGGTCATCGTATCTACAATGACCCAAATTAAATTGTGCTGACGATGGGTACGAGGCAAACCCATCACGAAGTCCATGTTCACTTCTTCCCATTTCCAGGTGAGAATACTGAACTTCTGCATGGACACACTTGCTTTCTGATGCTCAAACGTAACTTGCTGACATATTAAGCACTTAGCCACAAACTCTGCAATGTCTCTCTTTATCCCACTCCATCAATAGATCTACCACAAATCATGGTACATCTTAGTGGCCCCTGGATAAATAAAGTAATGCACACCTTGTGCTTCTACAAGAATCTTATATCTCAAGTCATCTACACCTAGAACATATAGCTGACCCTGACAATGCAATACACCATCTCCCCTTTAGGAGAAAACCTCTATCTTCTGATCTCTGGTTGATTTTTCAACTTAACTAGACCAGGATTCCTATCTGGCTTTTCTTTTACCTCAGAAACCAGGGATGATTCTGAACTACTCTGTACCCAAACATTACCATCTGCTGAATCGACTAAGCGAACACCTAGTCGGGCAAGCTAATGAACTTCCTGAGCTAACTTCTTTATACCATCCTCCACATGAGCAACACTATCCATAGACATTCTACTAAGAGCATCAGCCACTACATTGGCTTTACTTGGATGATACAGGATGCTCATGTCATAGTCTTTCAACAACTCCAACCACCTTCTCTGATGGAGGTTTAGGTCTTTCTGAGAGGGTACATATTGTAGGCTCTTATGTTTAGTGAACACATCAACGTGCACTCCTTATAAATAGTGCCTCCAAATCTTAAAGGCAAATACTACTGCTGCTAACTCAAGATCATGAGTAGGATAGTTATTTTTATGAGGCTTATGCTGTCTAGAGGCATAGTCTATGACCTTACCTCTTTGCATCAAAACACATCCCAAACCAAATTTGAAAGCATCACAATACACAACAAAGCCGTCTAAACCATCTGGTAGAGTCAAAACTAGGGCTTAGGTAAGTGGAGACTTCAACTGCTAAAAACTCTTTTCGCAAAAATTTGACCACCGGGTCAATATGAACATGGGGGATGCAATAGATGAAAATCCCTTAAAAAACCATCAATAATATCTGACCAAGCCTAAGAAACTCTAGATATCTGATGGAGAGATGTGTCTGGGCTAGTTTCTCATTGCTTCAATCTTTTGGGGATCAACTCTAATGCCATTACCGGAAATAATATGGACGAGAAAGGCTACTAAACTTTGCCAAAATTTGAACTTACTGAATTTGTCGAATAGATGATGGTTTCTGAGAGTCTGTAATACTATTCTGAGATAGTCCACATGATCATGCTCACTGCGGGAGTAGACAAGGATGTCATCTATGAAGACTATGATGAACATGTCCAAGTACTGCTTGAACACATAGTTTATCAACTCCATGAAAGTTGTTGGGGCATTAGTAAGACCGAATGACACGACTAAGAATTCAAAGTTACCATATTGAGTTCTAAAAGAAGTTTTCAGAATGTCACATTCTCTGACTCTGAGATGAGGATAGCCTGATCTGAGGTCTATCTTAGAAAAGCAACTGGCACTCTGAAGTTGGTCAAACAAGTCATTGATTCTGGGAAGGGAATACTTGTTCTCAACTAATGGTAGTCAATACATATTTAAAGAGAGTTGTCTTTCTTATGCATGAATAAAACTGGTGTGCCTCACAGAAATATACTAGGTCTGATGAATCCCTTATCTAGGAGATCCTTCAACTATTCTTTTAATTCTCTGAGTTTTGTATGTGCCATTCTATATGTCAGAATAGATATGGGATGAGTATCTGGAAGAAGGTTTATTCTGAAGTCGATTTCCCTTTCAGGGGAAACTCCGGGAAGATCTTTGGAAAACACATTTGGGAATTCATATGCTATTGATACTGACTCAAGAGTAAGGGTTTCTGAGCTAGATTCTTGGACTCAGATGAAATGGTAGACATATCCCTTAGATATCATTTTCGTTGCCCTAAGGTAGGAAATAAGCTAACCCCTAAGTGATGAAGTACTACCCCTCAACTCTAGGATGGGCTCATTCGAAAATAGAAACTAGACAATTTTGTTTCTACATTCAACTGAGGCATAGCAGGAATAAAGATAATCCATTCCAAGAATGATATCAAAATCCATCATATTTAATTCGACTAAGTCTGCTGAAGTGACTTTCTGAAATACTGTAATCGGATAGTTCCTGTATACCCATCAGGCTATGATAGATTTATCCACTGGGGTAGAGACTGAGAAAGGCTCTGCTAGAATTTTGGGACTGACTCTGAAGTCAACAACTATATAAGGAGTAATAAAGGAAAAAGAAGCTCCTGGATCTAGAAAAGCATAAATATGTAAATGATAAACTTATAATGTTTCAGTGACCATATCAAGAGAAATTACCTGATCCTATCAGGACTGAAGGGTATAGAGTCTGTTTGGGCATTGCCTATTGATAGCACTAGAAGCGGTACTCTGCTGATTCGGGCTATCGGACTAAGCTGAGGGATAGTTATGCTCACCCTGGAAATCGGACTGGGGATAATCTTTGACTCTGTAGCCTAGCTTGCCATATCCGAAATATATGTCACTGCCAACTTTGTAGAAACCCTGATGGTTTCTGCCACACTTCTGGTAGAGAGAATTTGTTCGATCACTGCTAACACTACCCTAGGGTTTAGGGCCTGATGCCCTATCTCTATTGCCATCTCTAAATTTTAGCATGGGAGCAATGGCTGAGGACGTAGCTGGAACTGAGGATTTTGGGCAGAACTAAGAAAGATTTCCACCCTCTGACTTTGGCTAAGTAAAGTTGAAACTATCTATTCTCGCTCTCTTATTCTCCCTTTCCTTATTCCTATTATTAGCCTCCTCTATCTGCTGAGCATAGACCATAAGCTTGGATATGTCCATCTCCTTAATCAACATTGCGGTCCTATACTCTTTGACCACACTATTAGATATGCCAGACATAAAATTACTCATCCTGGACCTGCTATATGCCACCACATGAGAAGTATATCTAGCTAATTGAGTAAACTTGAGAGAATACTCTTTCACTGTCATGTTGCCCTGCTTTAGGTTAATAAATTCTAGAACCTTCACTTCCCTAAAATCCAACGGAAAGAACCTATCCAAAAAATCAGTGGTAAACTCCTCCCACTCTAAGGGCCCTGTATCTGGAACCCTTTTAGCTTTCTACTATTTAAACCATGAGTGAGCCACATCCTAAAACTAATATGCAGCTAACTCGACACTCTCACTAGCTATCACCCCCATAATATCTGTAACTTTCTACACCTGATCAAGAAATTCTTGAGGGTCCTCATCTGACTTAGACCCATTAAAAGATGGAGGGTTTATTTGGGTGAAGTCTTGAATCCTGGCTACAGCAATATTGGCCACTGGGTTTGCTTGAATGGCAGCTAGGCATTCATTCTGGGCTGCCATAGAATGAGGTAGGGTGGTGAAAGCTGCTCTAAATTTAGCGTGGGAGATATGTTCATCTAGGGGATCTGGCTAGATGGGCTGAGGTGCTGCCTGGTCCCCCCGTTCTTCTTTCCTTAGTCCTCTTTGGAGGCATATTCTGTAAATGGAAGAGAAATTTTGGATTAGACTGGGAGATTAACTGGACCTCATGCTCACTTGCACGACATGAATACTGAAAGAAGGGAAACTTTTCCTAAAATATCTAATAGCCTCTTGTCCATAAGTGTGGCGCGCTACACACCCATGCACAAAACTCTACTAGATGTGGCTTTTAGACTTCCTAGGACTCTGTTGAACCTTAGGCTCTATTACCAAGTTTTTAATACCTTGAGTCTGTACCTCAGAAGCTACACGATGCTTATAATCCTAAAGGATCACAAGCTAACCCATGACTGGTACCTACTGTAATAACTGAATAATAATACTGTAAAATACAAAATTTAGACGGAAATAGCCATAAGGTTCAAAACTAAAAATCAATTACTGAATAGTAAAAATAATCCTATAAAATGACCATCTATCTGAAAAATTACTCTAGTCTGAAAAGTCTTTACTATCTGAACAAGGAGTTAATGGGATATGTCCCTAACTAACTCTGACTACTAAAATAAACTGAGTACTGAAATACCGAAATAATAAATCTATCCTCGAATAATAAGGACTCACCACTAGTCTGATACTGATGGATCGGGTTGCTAAGTATGATTGGGAGCCCATGCATCTGAACCTATGATATAATATATCATAGCATAAAAGAAAGGTATGCGTCAGTACTTTGAATGTACTAGTATGCTAAGTGAGGTAGGCTGAGACGCATGGGTTCATATACATGAATAATACTGACTAAGTAACATGAGTATAACAAAATAAGAGTACAAGAATGAATAAGTAAACTGTAACTGAGGTCATGGTAATACTGAATACTGAGTTCTGAATCATTGGTTTACTGACATCTGAATTTACTGATACTTTATTACTATTAACTGAGTGACTATATTTGACAGTCCAGATTTTGTGGAACTATTATGAGTTCCATACTAAACTGAGTGACTGTGTCTGACAGTCCTAATTTCTATAAAACTAACTGAGTTCTATTCTAAAGACTAAAATTGATACTGTGCGAGGTAATCATCTAACCGACGTGCCCCTTTCTGATATGAGTAAGGTCCAATTTGTAACTCCAGCTGGAAGGGTGTCAGTACTGTGCCATGGGTAAAGATAATCTTAGTCACCCTCATTTGGCAGGTGCTCTGAATGAGAAAGGTGGTAATATCAAATGGCAAGTAGGATACCTCATCAACCCTCAACTGGCAGGTTGATGTCTCAACCTACACTGGCTACAGAGTTCTAGAATACAAGGACTGCTTCTAAGGATCACACCCTCTACTGGCAGGTGAGTCCCGATCCCTGGGTTTACTCGATGCTGAAACCTACTCCCAACTGAACAAACACTGGACTAAATTCTAAACTATTTTAGGCTAGACTGAACGATGACTGATTATGTTAACTGATTGGGATGATCTGAGTTTATTGGATTCTGAACTGATTACTAACTGAGTTCTGAATTGATTACTAAACCACTGATCGTGATATGACTGATACTATTCTATAATTGACACTGGATCTAGATATAAAGCTAAATTGTTGGGTATTAAATACCCTCAAGACTCAATAGCATGAAAAGTAGATCACTGCATGACTTTCATAGCATAATGGTACTAGTTGATAAACTACATTCACTTAGACATTTTTTTCAAACACTTGATATGCATGAGCTTGTGCATGATTGAAATCACATAATAACATGTTATACTTAGACTAGTCAAATCACATAAACATTTTGACAAACACTTGGGGAGCATGAGTATTTCACATATCACTAAATATGTAGTAATATCATGGATTCTACATTCAACTTACAATTCAAGAGTTTGACATGTAGTTCACAAAATTTAATTCACAATTAAATATTGTGCATAAAACTTGGGATAAATCATGGAATTAGATCACCATTAACATCATAATCATTAACACATTCAAGATCCAACATAAAATCCATGAAATCAATTAACTTATATTTTAAAAGAGTTTCTTAAACTCCAAGGGTGGAATAAAAATCTTGGATGAACACTTCACATACCTTGGTATTCAAATTTGCGAGGAATGGAGTGTTCTTGAAGGATGAATCTTGAATTGGGGATCCTAGGGTTTGCTTCTTGAGAAATTTTGAGAAATATAAATGGATTTTTCCTCTAAAGTGGATTAATCTCGTATTTTGGGGGCTGACATAGGGTGGGAAAAAACCCAATTACCCCTGAGGAAATGGTCTTTTTAATGACTGAAAACTAATTTAGCAATGTACAGACCGACGCACCACATTATATGCATCGACATGAGTCCAACATGCCACATCGAGTCCACATCGGTTCACTGGAATCTGTACTGGGACCTGGATAAAAATATTCATCGACACGATGGGCAATGCGGTGCATCGAGAACGTGTCAATCCATTGGTTTGAGCTTTTAAATATGATCCAAACAAAGTCTGAAAAAACCAAAACTTGTTCGGGAACAACCACTGACATTCTTGATCATGATTCAACCTAAAAATCATTACTTTAAGGTCATGAAATAGAGTCTCCAACCTATGAAGGATAAAATAACACTATGTCTGAATACTTAGCTAACATTTTCTAAGTCTGGGACCCCTTAACAAGCTTTAAAGGACTGATTTAAGCTTAGAATTTTGCGGGGTCTTACAAAGTGGGAAGAGATAAAGATGGACTTTATTACAAAGTTACTTCATACTCGCCAACAACTTGATTTAATTTGGATTATCATTAATCGAATGATGGTCTTAGGCATATTTACACACCAAAGTGTCATTATTTAGGTACATTTAGCTTAGTTATAAGGATAACATAATATGCATAATTGTAAGACCTCACAAAATTCTCTCATAGTCTGAGACTTAGAGCTTGTTCAGTGAAGTGTAAATCCGACCCTAAAAGGTTGAAAAGTGTCTTTCCAAGTGAGAAATATTTTGAAACATGTAGAATTTTCCTAATATCAAATTTTTGTCATGTAGAGAATTGAATAATAATTCCATCGATACTAATTTTTTCAAAATTTGGCATCGGACGAGGAAGTTATGGCCGTTTTACTGAAAGTAGTTGGAACCGCCCAGGTACGACGGTCGGGTTGATGGACCGTCGAGCCTTTGATGGACCGTCGCCCAGACCATCACAACAAAGGTAGTTATTCCCTTTTCTAGCCCAAGTGCAATGGCCAGGACTATGGGCCATCGAGGCTGTAACTGACCATCGCTAGGACCGTCGCCGCTGAGGCAGTGTGGCCTCATCTTGGCCAACATGCGACGGACGATCCGATGGACCGTGAGGTTTATGATAGACCATTTCATCAAAGCAATGTATTATTTTTTGACCGATGTGTGATGGATGATCCGATGGACCATCAGACTAAGTGACGAACTGTCGCTTCGACCATGCAGCCCCAGTTTAGTATTTTTAACTTGATTTTAAAAGGGGTTTTTGGTCTTTTTCTCACTCTTTTTAGCCCCTATTTATAGTAGATCAAGGCTCACAACTTCATTTCTCCTTTTCAACATCAAAATCTAGGGTTTCTACAAAATCAAAACCCTTCTTTCTACTTCAAGAAAAATCAAGAGAAATCAAGAAATAAAGAATCTATCTAAGAGCGTTCAAGAAAGAGTTTTCTAAGGTATGCAGATATTTATTCGTAGGTCCCTTTCATCCAAGAAGCTCAAGAATCCTTTTCTAAATTCAAAGATTCTTATGGTTATAAGTCTTCATGATTCATGTGAATTGAAATTGGAGTTCAAGCTATTATTAGCTACTGTCTAGAGCCTGTGTCAGTTTTATCGATAATCTCAATCAAGCCATGATTCTTAGAACTAAGTGAGTTACAGAACTCAAAACTCTTAGACGATTGTAGAACCTGAGAAATCCCAAAAATCTCAGTAATCTCAGTAATCTCAGTGTCGCTAGTATTCTAGCCTCAGTTCAGTACTCAGCCCAGATCTAGTTGTAATAAAGTGGTCAGTTAAGTCCTCAGTAGTATTTGAGTAATCTATCTCGAGCTCAATATTATTTAGTCAGATGATGGGATTTAGTAGTTTTGTCAGATATGGAACCAAGTGAATTCAGCATAACTTAGTCAGATCTATCAAGAAATATGATTAGTATCAAATTCGACTCAGTTTAAGTTCAGTTGAGAATCAGTTTAGAGTCTTTTAGTTGGGAGTAGGAGTTAGCACCGAGCGAGTGCAGGGATGGAGGCTCCCCGTTAGAGAGGTAAAGTCGTTAGGAGCAATCCCTAAGCTCCAGAACTGTATAGCTAGCACAGGATGTAGGAGTCACCCATTAGAAAAAGGCTTGTCACCCGTTATAGAAAGGATTGAATATTATACTGCCTTATGCTTGACTTCCTGTGAAGGTCACCCATTAGAGAGGCTTGACCAGAGAGGTATTTACCCATGGCACAGTATTGACACCCTTCCAGCTGGGGTTACAATTTGGACCCCACTAGTTTAGATTTGGGGCATGTCGGTTAAGTGACACTCCCACAGGTGCAGTTTCAGTATCAGTCTTCATAGTAGAACTCAAAAATCAGGACTGTCAGATACAATCACCTATATTAGTAAGGAACTCAGATAGTTCCATTGATTCATGGACCACCCGCTAGATAGGCATGGTCCTACATAAAGTTATTGAGTAATATCATTATTAGATCTAGAGATCCCCCGTTAGATAGGATTGATCTCAGTCCCAGATTTAGTTGAGTAATCTTATTATCAGATCTAGAGATCACCTGTTAGATAGGCTTGATCTCAGTCTCAGATTTAGTTGAGTAATCTCATTATCAGATCCCGAGATCACCCATTAGATAGGCTTGATCTCAGTGTCAGATTCAGTTGAGTAATCTTATTATCAGATCTAGAGATCACCCGTTAGATAGGCTTGATCTCAGTCTCAAATTCAGTTGAGTAATCTTATTATCAGATCCAGAGATCAGCCGTTAGATAGGACTGATCTCTATCTCAAACTCAGTTGAGTATTCTAATTATCAGATTTAGAGATCTTCCGCTAGATAGATTGGATCTCAGACATAATCATTTCTTATAATTGATAGTAAATTTGGGGATCATCCATTAGAGAGGTTTGATCTCAGATTCAGTCAGTCGAGAGTAGTAAGCTCAGAGTGCAGTCATTGATGTGAGTAGATTTAGTTAAGCAGCTCCAGTAACATCAGTTTTTGAGATCACTAGCTAGAAAGGACTGATCTCAACTCTAGTACTCCATTATCAATATCAGAAAATTCAATTATTCAGTATCTCAGTATCAGTAGTGAGTTCAGATATTGGTAAAGCAGTATCCTAGTCTAGTCTTTTGAGTCACGATGATAACAGTTATGGTTTGTGCATTCATGCATGTGTTCTCAATCAGTATTCTCATGATTATTCAGTTAAGCAATTGTTCAGGCACAAGCCCTTGCATTTAGCCTTACCTTATCTTCATACTCAGTACATTCCCATACTAACACATTTAAGCTATGGTTTTTATTTGACATTATAGGTTCAGAGGTACGAGATCTAGAGTACCCTTAGTAGCTCAGTCCCAGTCAGCAGCAATAGATGTAGCCATACGTCCTCTTTATTTGAGGATGATCATTATTTTATTATCACATCAGATTTAGTTTATTTTCATTAGATGGAGTTAGTTGGGGGCATGTCCCATCAACTCTACAGTTCAGACAGTTTAGAGGCTTTTCGGACAGATGTATTAGTATTCAGTTTTTAGTTTTGAGTATTTTTAGATGTTTTGAACCTTATAGCTAGTTTCCACATTTATTATCTATATTATGCACTGCTCAGGTACAAATATCAGTAGAGGGTTAGCTTGTGGTCCTTCGGGATCATAAGCACTATGTGACGTTTCAGTTCCAGACAAATCAGGTCGTTACAAACTTGGTATCAGAGCCTAAGGTTCAATAGTGTCTTAGGGAGTCTAAAAATCCGCATCTAATAGAATCTTGTACATGGATGTGTTTCGTGCCACATTTAAGTACAAGAGGCTATAAGATGTTTTTAGGAGCAATTTTCCTTCTTTCAATGCTCATATCATGCAAGTGAGCGTGTGCTCAAGTTGATCCTCAGTCTAATCCACTTCTTTCTTCCATTAATAGAGTATGCCTTCTCGTAGATATAATGCCTCTAGTGTTTGTGACCACCCACCTCAGCCAGTAGATCCTGAGAATGAGAATGTGTCACATACAGAGTTTCGAGAAGCTTTTCAAGTGCTAGCCCAAGATGTGACTAATGTTCTGGGGAACCATCAGTCTATGGCCCCATCTCAGCAAGAAGGGGGTTTATCCGCAGCCAGAATTAAGGATTTCATAAGAATGGGCCCACCAGAATTCTTTAGGTCAGTAGCAGGTGAGGATCCGCAGCTTTATCTTGAGGAGGTGAGTAAGATTACCCAGATTATGCATGTTTCTGAGAAGGAGATTTTAGAGTTAGCATCCTAAAGGCTGAAGGATATTAATCATGATTGGGTAGTGATATAGAAGAAGAACAGAGGGGACGATGTAACTCTCGTGACTTGGCAGGAGTTTTAGAAAGCCTTTCTAGATAAATTTTTCCCACTAGAGATGAGAGAAGCTAATGTAGAAGAGTTTATAAAGCTAAGGCAAGGTTCTATGATAGTGAAAGAGTATTGTCTTAAGTTTAACCAGTTAGCTAAGTATGACCCTGACTTGATAGCTGACCCTAGAGCGAGTATGCTTAAGTTTATGATAGGTGTGTTCGAGTTGGTATTGAAAGAGTGTAGAACCACTATGCTCAATAGAAATATGGACCTTGCTAGACTGATGATGCATGCACAATAGATTAAGGCAGATAAGATAAAAGAAAGAAAGAGAGTGAGTAAGAGAGCTAGAGCAGGTAGTCATAGTTTCTCTCAGGCAGGGTCCCAGGGTGGTAGCTGTTCTCAGTATAGCCAGAGATTTTCAGTCCCAGCTCCATCCTTAGCTAGTTTACCCGCACCAAAGTTCAAAAATGTCAATCATGATGAGGCGCCATACCCCAAAGCCTAGAGTAGTGCTAGTGGTGTTCGTACCTATCCACTTTGTGGAAAGTATGGCAAGAGCCACCTAGGTATGTGTAGAGCTGGTAGTGATGTGTGCTTTGGGTGTGTTAATCCAGGCTACAAAATATGATTATATAGAGTGCTAGCTCAGAGGGGTAGAGAGTTTCATCAGTAGAGTGCCCCTTCTGGTGCCAATAGTGGTCAGCGTCAGAACAGACTTCATGCGCTTCAGACCCACCATGATCAGGAAAGGTTCGCTGATATAAATTCAGGTATGTTATGATTCCTTCATCTTTATGATATGCCTTGTTAAATACTTTGATCCCATTTTGAGTTTATATGTCAGCATGAGTCATGCATTAGTTGTAGATCTCAGTCGGTCAATCATGACCCAGTTTGTAGGTGCCCCGTGAATTGCCCCACTATTTCAGTAAAGTGTGTTTAGAGGGACATCGAGTTCGAAGAGGGATATACCCCATGATATTGTGATACTTTCATGTCCTTAGACTCATTCATTTGCATGTTTAGACTCTCCTTACGACGTTAACATTAGTTATTATTGCATAGCCAGTCATACTTTTGAGATTCAGTACAGTCAGACATCCATGCATTAGATATGCATGTTTAGTAGAAAGAGTTCAGTTTTTAGTATATTTAGTCATGCATTCATGAGATCAACTCAGTTAAGAGTCCATGCATCAAATATGCATGTCTATTATGAGAATTCAGCTTATGAGTAGCTTCAGTCGAGTATTTCATGCATCAGATATATATGTCCACTTTGAGACCTCAGTATATCAGTAGTTCCAATTGCTTAGTCATGTTTCAGATGCTCTTGTTCCATGAGTAAGTTCAGTTGATTAGTATTCTTAGCCTATCAAACAACATTCAAGGACAAATGTTTCCAGGGGGAGATATTATAAGACCCCACAAAATTCTCTCATAGTCTGAGCCTTAAAGCATGTTCAGTGAAGTGTAAATTTGGCCCTAAAAGATTGAGAAGTGTCTTCCCAAGTGAGAAATATTTTGAAACGTATATAATTTCCCTAATATCAACTTTATTCATGTAGATCATTGAAAAAGTTTTCCATTGATACCAATTTCGTCAAAATTCGGCATTGGATGAGAAAGTTATGGCCATTTTATTGAAAGTAGTTGAAACTGCCCAGGTGCGATGGCCGGGTTGACGAATCGTCGAGCTTTCAATGGACCATCGCCCAGACCATTACAACAAAGGAAGTAAATCCCTTTTTTTCCTAAGTGCGATAGCCAGGACGATGGACCATCGAGGCTACGATAGACCGTTGCTAGGACCGTCGCCGCTAAGGTAGTGTGGCCTCATCCTGGCCAACATGTGATGGATGATCCGATGGACCATTGGGTTTGCAATTTACCATCGCATTGAGGTAGTGCATTATTTTGTTGATTGATGTGCGACGGACGATCAGATGGACTCTGTTGAGTATTCTCATAATCAGATTTAGAGATCTTCTGCTAGATAGGTTGGATCTCATACATAATCATTTCTTATCACTGACAGTAGATTCAGGGATCATCCATTAGAGAGGTTTGATCTCATATTCAGTCAGTAGAGAGTAGCAAGCTCAGAGTGCAGTCATTGATGTAAGTAGATTCAGTTAAGCAGCTCCAGTAACATCAGTTTTCGAGATCACTCACTAGAGAGGACTGATCACAACTCCAGTACTCAGTTATTAATACCAGAAGATTTAGTTTTTTAGTATCTCAGTATCAGTAGTGAGTTAAGATGTTAGTAAAGCAGTATCCGAGTTCTAGTATTTTGAGTCACGATGATTTCAGTTATGGTTTGTGCATTCATGCATGTGTTCTCATTCAGTACTCTCATGATTATTTGGTTAAATAATTGTTCATGCATAAACCCTTGTATTTATCCTTACCTCATTTTCATACTCAGTACATTCCCATACTAATACATTTGTGCTATGGTGTTTTATTGACACCATAGGTTTAGAGGCACGAGATCCAGAGTACCCTTAGCAGCTTAGTCCCAGTTAGCAGCAGTAGACGAGACATGAGTCCTCTTTATTCTAGGATGATCATTATTTTATTATCGCATCAGATTTATTTTATTTTTAGTAGACGGAGTTAGTTGGGGGCATGTCCCATCAACTCCAGTTTAGACAATTTAGAGGTTTTTCGGAAAGATGTATTAGTATTCAGTTTTTAGTTTTGAGTATTTTTAGATGTTTTGAACCTTATGAAAAGTTTCTGCATTTATTATCTATATTATGCAGTGCTCAGGTATAGATATCAGTAGAGGGTTAGCTTGTGGTCCTTCGAGATCATGAGCACCGTGTGACATTCCGGTTCCAGAAAAATCAGGTCATTACATTAATGGAGTATAAAGTACATATTCATGTAACTGTGTTCTAATCCTCATGTTTAGATAGTTTATAGTTCAAATGAACCAACAGAAGAGTCAAAATGGCCAAGGATAGGTTTGACGAGATAACGAGTTAAACTAGCCTAAGTTATGATTGTTTTTTTGTAGTTTTAATAATTTTGTGCCTTGCATGAGCTACACTTGTGATAAGTTTTTGTAGGATTCTATTGGATATGATTTAGGTGATAAATAAAGCTTCACATGAGCCACAATAGGTTAATAAACAAGGATAAAGTTTGATGTGAACAATTGATTTGGAAGTGTACAAATGAAGCTCTTTAAGCTAGATAATGTGAGGATTGAAGCCAAAAAGTCATCAAGAAATAGATGTAATGTAATCAAAGTCACGGATCAATGTTAAAGATCATATTTGGAAGAATTTGGATCACTAAAATAGTAGTTTACTGTAATTTGAACGTGCCACAGAGTCAAGGAATAGAAGAAACAAAGTTGGAATGAGTTTAATCGACAAACAGTGGGGTTCCACATTAGAAGTATGCCATGGATCCTAGGCTCCATTTTATTAGGATGACACACTTCCTAGGTTCCATGATATCAAATTTTCATGGAGCTTATGCTCCGCAATTTCAAAATCCCATTGACTTGGTTATTTTCGAGTAAAACTTTTCCTACACTATAAATAAGATACTTAGCTTCTATTTTAATCATCTTTTGATGACTAAAGTCCCCTAAATTACACCATGAAATAAAGTATAAAGCAGTTGTGGAAAAAATATAGAACCCAACATGTTTGGGATCGATCCCACGAGGAACATGGTTAGGACCCAGGTCAATACAATTGTTTAGACTAATAATTAATTATTTGTGAAAGGAGGGGATTAAAAAGAACAAGTTAATAGTTTGAAAATTGAAGATATGTATCAATTTGTTGATAAAATCAATGAGAATTATGAACTAGGAATGTGTTCCCTATGACTTCATAAAAACATAGGTTGTTCGTTCTAGCAATCTATTCCTATGCATTGAACACAAAATCTAACAAGATATGTATCATCTAACTGTCTCTCGACCTTGGTTAAATGAATTTCACTCATCTCCTATCAGACTAAGAGTGTCACATTTCTAACTATTGTTCTGTGATCACAGATTAACTATCCCGTCAAGGCTCAATTTAACCAGATGAAGGTTGACAACTACAATTTTTTGTTGTCATCTCCTTTTCTCAATCTGTACCTCTCTCTCTCTCAAGTCTAGAATACATATAAGTTTCTAACATTTGAAATCATCAAGAAAGTAATCAAATTAAGGAAATACCAATATTTTTAAGCACATCAGTCTAGAATGACTTTGTAATTAATCCATTTTGTTAGTTCATCATAATTTTCATAACTCTAGTTGCGGAATTTATCTACTCATGGATTAAAAATAACAATTAAAATTCATAGATAAAATTATGATTATGAACTTATAAATTGAGTAAAGTAAATCCAAAATCTTGAATTCTCAAAGAAAATTTAATAAAAATGGAGAAGAAAAAATAAATCAATTATTCTTTGACTTCCACGATGGCTCCAAGCTTTATCTAAATAAAAAGTTTATAAGTTACTTTTCTAAAGTTTTAATGTACTAATAATCATCAAAAGTTATCAAATATTACATAAAAAATATTTATGTGGAATATTTATAGGTATAAGAAAAATCTCCAAATAAAATAACTGATTCCAAAATAGTCTAGAAAATGAAAAACCAATCCAAATTGGACGGGATTGTATCGAACAATGCCGCCTAACTTTTTCACTTGCTTTGATTGCTGCCACGTGGTGCTGCATGCAAGTATATTTCTTAAATTCAATTCGAATTTTATATTATTTTAATAACTTTAATTCATTAAGCTGCCTGCTTAATTTTTTTTTATATATCTTTCTCAATTTAAATCCGTTTTGCTTCAAATCTATTCATCTTTATATCAATTTACTTCTATAAATAAAAATATAATATTAAGCATTATCCATAATATCGATGCTATATATATATATATATATATATATATATATATAGTCAAATAATGATTAAATATATGTAATTTTGACCTCACATCAATACTCCACATTTAGATTCTTGTTCGTCCTCGAGCAAGCATTAAAATTTATCTCAATTAATTAAATCTAGGAATTCCACCACTTTGGTTGATACAAATAACTAAACATATAACAATTCACAATATCAAGTACGCTTGCCGATCATTATGCATGAAGTAAAAGCAAACCTCTATTCTAATCTCAAAGATAGATTCTAACCTTTCAAATTTGAGTTTGTTTACTTATTCTTGCCAAAAAAAGTTAATAGCATCACCTATCTACCATGAAACAAGTTTCATCACAAGAAGAAATAGTTCATACACTCAATTCAAAAGATTGAATATAATTTAAGGACTTAGCATCAAAGAACAACTCTCACACTCACAAAAGAAATTTATATGTATGCACAAAGAACCATAGGCTTTCCCATTATGGATTCCTCCACTAATTATGCATGCTCGAATAGAATCAAATAGGACTTTATTGGATTGTAATGTTGGCAAGGGGACAGATAGAAAAAATATATAATAGTGATTTACTCTTTCCTAAGAACTTTGTATTTTGTTTAGACTTCATCACCCATTATTTTTTTAGTGCTCTTTTCATTAATTATATTCACAAGAAATTCTCATCTAATCAAGAATATTTTGTTCCTTTTTTTTCAAGATTTTTTTTTCTATTTCACTTTTTTTTTATGTCACATTCTTGCAAAGAGGGACTTTTTCATCACTTCGTAGCTATCATTGGTTATCTTTTACACTCAACCATTTAATTTTCTTTAGATTAATACTTTTAACACATTCTATGCTGTAATGCTCAAGGAAGCAGAGTGCAAAAATTAGGGAGTAAAAAAAATTGGATCAATATAAAAATATGGCTATAAAATAAAAGGCTACAAGGTCAAAGGGACTAATTAGTTACATGAAAAGGCTAAAATGTTCAAGAAATATCAAAAAAGCCTATTATCATATTCTAAAAAAAATAAAATTTTTGTTATTTCGCTTCAATAACATGCAGGAAAAATTCTAGACTTCAATGCAAAATATGAAATATATGCAAAAATTTCTCACCATACATGGCAAAAGTATCAATCAAGATGAATCAATTCCACTTCTATGACAAATAGGATTATAACAAACTACAAAAATAACAATAAGTTATATACAGAGCCACAACCATGAGCCTAGTGTCAAAAATTCTATTCTTTTATTGAATATCAAGCACTCACAGAAAAGTACTACTCAAAACTAGGCCTAAATTACTAGTATCAATCAAAAAAATCTTTTCTTTTCTCCAAAAAATAATCCTACAAATAAAAAAATAAAAGAAGAAAAATTTATTCATAAATAAAAACACAGTTCAAAGGTCTGCCCCATCAAGAAAGAACCGAAAAGAAAAACCAAAAGGTGGATAAAAAATGCTCTACTAAAGAAATAATCAAAAAATAATTTATTTTAGTCTAAAGAATAAAAGTAAAATCTTTGTGTATATTTTTTGTTTTCAATTTTTCTATTTTTTAACTATAAATAAATAAATAAATAAATAAAAACCTATAGCATACTTTACCATTAACAAATATAGGAAGATATCTAACCCCAATTAAAATCATGTGTTATTTTCAAAAGAATAAACAAAATAAAACAAAGGTAAAAGATACTCCCTGAGAACCTGTAGGGCCTAGCTAGCAACATGTTTCTTTAATTTTCATCAAGGGTCACACGCACCCCACATATAAGTTCAAACATTCTCCGTAACTTAAAATTCAGGTACTCAAACTTCCCCTAAATCTACAAAAGCAAATAAAAAAATGTGATATTATAAAAATAAATAAATAAAAAAGTTAAATTACTAGTTGATTTGCCTCTCACTTTTCTTTCCACTTTGAACTTATGAATTGTACTCCTATTTTTTTTTTAATTTTCTACTTCGCTCAAGGGGGTGGTCTAAAACCAAAGGAACCCAACAATATGTGGCATATTAAAATTCTTGGCCCTTAAGTGAGGAATGTAAGTTTAGACTTTGGCACAACAAATTCAAGAATATAGACATGTTTTTCATCCTATTTACACTCTTATATAGGATCGAATGGCTCAATCAATATCTTACTATCCAAAAATAATATGAAAAAATGATTAAAATGAGGTCCACTATATCTCAACTCATGAATTTTATTGTTATTTACATCCTCACATAACTCTAGTGTAGAAACCCAGGGGGTTGCACAACACAGTGAGCGACCAGGTCCCTTAAAGTCAATCACAGGAAAAATACAGTAAAGTAACTAGGAAGTAAGAGACAGTGCAAGAAGAGTAAAAATACAAGAATTTAACGTGGAAACTCCCTACTCAAGGAAGGAAAAATCATAAATTACCCTCACAAGCACCTCAGAAATCCACTATAATCAACCTCTTCATTACAGACTCGATTTTAGCCTAACTCTAGGAACCTCTTACTAACAATAACTCTACTACAAGCACACCTTGACAACTCTACCAAGACACCTTCAAAGTTGATTAACTCTAATTAGTAATAAACTTAGGCAACTCTACCTAAGCACTCCTTAAACAAAGAGAAAAGTTCATTACTCTTATAAACGAAGTAATTCGCTTACAAATTAGAACTCACTCAAGACACTCTCTAATTCAGCACACACATATGGAAAAAAAGATTGATCTAAGCTTGGGTTTTTGCCCTTTTTCTCTCATCACTCTTTGAATTTGAAAAAACCACTTAATGAAAAAACATTTTTTCCTTTTATAGAGAAGTGATGATTAAGGCTGAAATTTCATTGGACAATGTGTCTTAAATAGTAAAAGCAGTGCCTACCATTTTGTTACACAAGAGGACAAAATGTGTAGTCCCACGTGCCAACTGTACTATAGTCATGAACATCCAGGGGCTTAGTCCCTTGTAGTTATTAACTCATCATCAAAACTATATATAACAATTTTTCCCCTTTTTGATGATGGCAAACCAACCACAAAGCTTTGAGCATCAATGCACATTCATCATATTTAATCAGAGTGATTACCACTCTAAAGATGAATGTTCCCCCTATCATCATGATTTTACCATCAAGCAACACAGGGACCTAGTCCCTTGTTGTCATTTGTAGCAAACAAAAACTCTGGGCATATTCGATTCCCCCGATCACTGTGCATCATTATTCATTCATTTGCTTTCCCCTGCCATTAAACACCATAATTCATCTAGTGCATTTGCATACTTCCCCCTGTCAACACGTGACACACCTTTTTCTTAGCATATTACATGACACACCTTCTTCTTAGCACATTACATGGTACCTAGTCTCTACAAATCACACTCATTATACCTGGTCCTTACACATGAAGTCAATATTTCCTCTTTTGACATCATTGAAAAGGATTAACAGTAAACCAAGAGTAAAGATAAGTACAGGCTAATTAACTTATGGCCATAGAGGTAACACTTAACATGAAGAACAACTTTAAAGTAAATAAGACAAATGAGGCACACAAAAACAAGAATCATTCACTCAGAAAAGTTAGTACCAATGCACTAAGCTAAAATAATCAACATAAAGCAACTATTTTTAAAGGCCAAGATGAGAAACAGGATATGAAATTGACATAGGGTTGATGAGAGAAAATGAATAACACAGTTTAGGTAGAGGAAAGATTATGGGAAGAGACTTAATTAGAATCTCCATTGTTACACTTTCAGCAGCATGGGTATCCAACAACTGTTTGGTGAGGACCTTCACTTTAGCATTAAGTCATTAAATTTCACTAGGCAGCTCTACCACTTTTATTTTGAGCTCTGTATTTTATGCCAAAATTGCATAAAAACACCTGGTCCCTCAGAAGATAGCTGTTGATTTTTCATCTTCAGCTGTATTATCTCAGCATCTCTAGCATGCAACTTGATTTTCAATTCTTTCATTTCTCTTCCCAACTATTCTTGAGCATCTAGTAACTCAGACACTGTTCTAGCCTTACCTTCAACACAGTTATTCTCTACTAGAGTTGTCAGACTGAACATCTACTTTACTATTCCAGGTGTTCCCTTAGTTCCAACCACACCAAAATTCTCAAACACTTTATTTAAGAAATAACCATATGGCATCCCATGTCTCCCTTCTTTTTATTGAACCACCTTGTGTATATTCTCTATCATTTGAGCAGGAAGACTTAATAGTTTAAATTTTCTCAAGCATTCAATCAAAAATAGATCAACAACTGATGCTATGGTTCGTTTCTCAAATCTGAGTAATAGAACCTTGTTGATGAACTCAAACACCAGCTAATACTTACTGATTAAAAACTTTTTTTTTCACAATAGCTGTTGAGGTCCCTCCAACCTTTGAGACATCAATCATAAACTCAGTTGTAGGCTATTTCTTTGCCATAGTTCTCACACCTAGAATAGGTATATTTAATATTCTCCCTAATACCTCTTCATCCAATTTGATAGGCTTTACTTGTACTTGGCCATTCAAACTTACCTATCTTCTAAGAATTCTACAGTGTAATAAAATTCCCTGACCTCATTTTCAAACACTATAGGGTCTGATCCTAAAAAAATGTAGCCAACCTTGGTTTTTGACATACTCAACTTTCTCTATCATTCCAGGATTTTTATATATCTTGGGGTCAAATGTTCTCTCAGATAGAATCTTCTGTGTCATCAGTATTTTATTCCTTCATTCTCTATCTATATCCTTTATCTTTTTTTTTCTGTGCTTTTATTAGGACTAATACTCAATTTTTCAACCACAACTATTTTCTTCTTGGGACCAGGTCCCTCAGTGTCTTTTCTTTTCTTGATAGCTATGTGTTTCTGCCTTATTCTAGCATGGGTACCAGACTTTGACTTAGAGTACCTGGTCCTCTCAGAAATATAAACTTCCTTTCTTCTTTTATCTGTAGCTGTAGTAACTCTTGAATTTTTACTCTCCCCTCCTTTAACCTCCATAACTTCAATATCTTTGTTTTTCTCTACTGCATCAGTTTTCATGATCCTTCTTTTTTATGGTTGAAATCTTGTTATCCTTCATGGCATCTTCCATTATTTTCTTCTCATATCCTCTTGTAGAATAGGTTCTAGACACTTTCACCTCAGAGTCCACTACTTTCTCCTTACCTATACTTCCTTTTAGTTTCTTCATAGACCATCTAAGAGGCACTTTATCCTCATTTTCTTCATCTGAAGGTAACAACATATCTTTTCCCTTATTTACTTTATACTTATCACCTACTTTTTGTTCCTTTCCATTACTTGAGCTTTCTTAGTATCATATGCAATAAAAAAAATTCTTAGCCACCTAGTTCTCATTGTAGAAAAGATCAACCCTTTTTACTGGTATTTCTTCACAAAATAATAGAGAAAAGATAAGGTTTGAATCTAAGGGAGTAGAAGATCCTGGTTCTTGCAAATTTTCAAAAGTATCAGCCTTTTTGAGTTCTTCAGACAACCCAGGAATTTGATAATTTTCAAGTACTTTTTCGCTTTTAATGGAGTAGGAAATTTTAGTTTGAGAGATTTCCTGTTTTGTTAGTGACCCAAAGCCTCGATTGGATTATTCTATCATGATTTGGTGAGCGCAACTTTATAGGGTTGAGGAAGGTTTAACTGGAACTGACTCATTTAGAGGTTTCAAATCTTGTAAAGATGACTTGATGGGTAAATTTAACTCCATTTCTAGTTGGAGACTCAAGATAATTCTTTCTATGATTTGATTTTTAAGGATCAGAGTATTGGGAATGCTCAGCCAAATTTTGTAGAGTGTTGTCTACCTCAGAATTTTTAGCTTGGTTAGAGAAAGTAGATACCACTAAATTCTGAGGATGAGAGAGATAAAATGTGATCAGTTGGGTTTGGAGAGAAAAGTCAATTTTGGATGATAAGTCAAACTTTTTGTAAAAGGATGAGTAAAGATCTAATATGGCGGTATACTAAAGTGTCAGTTGTTAATAAAAGAGGTTAATTTTTAAATGGCATGTCTGAACTTTCTAAGTGTGACCCTTAATTTTGTAAAAAAAAAATTGACTGCTTTTGAAGAGGAGGAAATACATGTGGCCTATTTAGACAACATTTTATGATTATTATTAGAGCATCCTATATAGGTACTAACTTGAGAGATAGAACTAGGTCCCTCTCCTTTGAGTGAATCTTTAAGTTTGTGCTTGTCACATTTTTCCACTTCCTAAGTTGTTCCTATGGGTGCATACCTACAAGGGTATAGTACTGAGTTAGACTCACATGCACCTATTTTACCCAGGATACCTTCCTTCTTATCCTAGCCAATTTTGAGGAGAGCTATTGATTCATATGTTATTAATACTGTTGAAGCTTCTTTTTCGGATATGGAATTCCTAAGGACATGACCCTTTCCAGATGATTTTCCATCTTCTTCAATGATATCAACTTTCCTCTTTAGTTTATTCTTTCCATGTTTTAGCATAAGGTACTTCTAGATTTGAAAATTTTAGGTCTATCCTGCCAAGGACCAGGTCCTTTGAAATCCATTATTTCAAAATAAGACACCTCCAACTTGGAGTGTCTTGAGAGAGAGAACACAGTCAGACCTTCTAAATAGGCTTTGAACACATACTATTAACATACATATCAAACTACAATTCCCTTTCTCATACCTAGATCCATGATTACATGTTAGATTTAGGAACATACTTGAGCTTGAGTTCCTAGTAGAAGAATAATGGTGTGATCAAATCCCTTTTGGCCCATCCAGGTAGAGAATTTCTTCTCATATTTCTCAAGGGTTTAAGACCCTTAGGATATGGAATATCCAACTGCATAAATCCGTAACCATTCATTCTTTCTTTAATCCAGCTTTGACAATATTCTTTTATATGCCCATCTCTTCCACAGTGAGTACACGATAACTTATGAACCTTGTTTTTGGTATCATGAGCATATTTTACTTTTGATCCAAGAGGTTATGATTTTACTTGATAACTAATCCCCTTACCATTATTTACACCTTAACTGGTCAAATTAGAAAGGATCTGTGATGATATAGTCCATTTAAGAGATTTGTTAAGCTCTTCTCTTAAGAAGACCAAGTCCCTTTCTAACTCTTTATTCTTATAAAGTGCAACTATAATTTTTTTGAGAATCCCTCAACTTTTCTTCAAGATCAATCTAAATCCATGAATCTTCTTTCTTCCCTTTACTATCTACATTATCTACCTTCTCCAGCTAACTCATACAACTCATAATTTAGATTTTAGTTTATTGACTAATTCTTCAGCCTTAGATAGCTAAAGAGTTAAGTCACTTAATTCAAGTTCTTGATTTTTCACTTTATCCTCTAGACCATTCTTCTTAGTAGTTAGCTCACATACAGAGTCAATCAAAATACTAGCAATTTTTTTTATCTTTTCAGTAGAGTAGTTATTTAGGTTATCCTTAATGTCAAAAAGAGTAGCCTTTTTTTTATTCTTTATCTTCTGTGTTGGCCATAAAGGCCAACAAAGAATCATAGATACCTATACTATGTTCCACTGCTAACATAGACACAACTCCACACTTCTTATCTTCATCAGGTTCACTAGGAGAATCTTCCCATGATGACAGAGCTTGCTTTACTGCATACTCAGCTGCAATTTCCCTTCTTGATTTTTAGGGACCTGGTCCCTATTCATTCCTCTATCACCTTTAGTCTTAAGATACTCCTAATAATCTAATTTGTGCATTGGACAGTCCTTAATAAAATGCTCAAGACTTCAACATTTATGGAAAACTTCAACAATGTTTCCTCTTCTACTACTTCTTTCTCTTTTTTGGAATTGACCACTTTGCCTTATGAAGTTGACAATCCTTTTTGCCAAATAGGTAACATCAGTGTCCTCTTCTGCTAAATCATGTTTTAAAGCCTTCAATGCCAGGGATTTTCTCTTTTTACTTTATTTTTCTAACCTTCTGCTGCTTCTTGATATCATGAGTTTTTAGATTTCTATCACAACTTGAGGCTAGCCCTAGTCGCGATAATGGTGCTTACGGTCACAAGTTACCACAAGATAATCCATGATCTGGTACCTGCTGTGAGCACTAAATAATATAATGATAATAAAAATGCACAGAAAATAAATGATAAGGCCATAAGGTTTTAAATACTGAAACTACAACTGAATTCACAAGTTTGAAAACATCTATAAGGATTGATAAAGTTGATAAAACTAACTGATTGTCTGAAAGCCTCTAACCTGATTGGGGAGTTGATGGGATAGGACCCAACTAACTCTAACTAACTAACTGAAAAGAAATGCACAATTACAAAATAAAAATAATATGTCCTCGATAGATGAGGACTTTCCACTGTTGCTGAAGCACTAGATTGTCTAAGTACGATTGGGAAACTGAGCATCTGAACCTATGATATAAGACATCATAGCATAAAAAAGAGTATGAGGTTAGTACTTTGAATGTACTGGCATATGAGATAAGGTTAGGTTAATATACATTGGCTAACTGTGAATGAAATAATGACTAACTTAATAATATGAGATAATTGAGTAAGCATGCACAAAAACTGAAATACTGAGAATGCAAGACCAAGCATATATATATTTCTGAAATAATTTGTAAACTGAAATGCTGAATTATGATAACTGAATAACTGGAGTCTATATGCTATTATTAAGGAAATTTGAACTAAATTCTTTACTGAATATTGAACTGAGACTGTGGGAGGTATCATGTAACCGACATGCCCTAATTTGAGCTAATCAGGGTCCAACCTTTAACCCCGATTGGAAGGGTGTCAGTACCATTCCACGAGTACTAAAAATAGTTGTCTGGATCCACTCAACTGGTGTCCCAAAGGACTAAGGAGTCAGTCGTAAACTGGAGGGTGAGCCGTCAGAGAATATCGGTCCTAAACAGGCAGGTGATATCTCAGAGAATGGAAAATATCAGTCCTAAACTAGCGGGTCACATCTCATAATCCTATGCTGGCTACATAGTTCTAGAATTTAGGGATTGCTTCTAAGGACCTATTCCTAGTTGGTGGGCAAGCCCCCATCCCTAGGTTAGCTGGGTGCTAAATCCTACTCCCAACTGAACTGGCACTGATTACTTGACTAAACTAAGCTTAACTGAACAAACAACTGATTATAAATAACTAACTAAATAAAAATGCTCATAGTTTATTTGAAATCATTCTAAAGATACTGAAATTATGTAAACAACTAGGTATCAGGTGTTCATAATCCACCAACGTTGAATGGAAATAACAATAAGGACATATAAAATCTTTGAAAACCATAATAGGAAATCATCATTCACAACCTATCACTTAGGCGTTTCATCAAACATATAGAGATCAATATTTTAACATGGGATGCTTTTAAAACATGATGATATAGTATGATCACATGAGAAAAATCATAAGTTGAGGATTTATTTTGATTCACATAAACATGATATGGGAACTACAACATTTTGAACATTCTATAATCCAATCCATATAAAAACAATTGAAATCTTAACTTGAAATTGAAATAACAAGATATTCATGGAGATAGTTCAACATAATTATGTAAAAATTCATAATTTGAATTCAAAAAGGATTCTTGGATTCCATGGCTGAAAAGGGCCCATGGATGAACATTATACATACCTTTAAACCCTTAAGTTTGAAAGAGAAACCCTAATCTTGGTGCTTTCTTGAATGTTCTTGGATTGGGGTACTTGAATTCTTGGTTTTCTTGGAGAGAAAGTAATGGAATTTGATGATCTTAGGGGAGGAGAGGGTTTGTTTTTGTGAGTAAATTGGAGAAAATAGGCAAATAATGCCCTAACTGAAGCTTTAAGTCATGAATTTATGAATTGGGTTGAGGGAAAAAGACATAATTGACCCTCAAACATTTAAATTTATAATTTGAATGCAGTTTATATGGTCACCATGATGCGATGAGGGCTCCATTGCTATAGCTAATGCTATCGCGATAAGCTGTTGGTATCGTGATCCAAAATGACCCAATCCTCATCCGAAAAATCCAAAACTTCCTCGAGACATGCTTGTTACACCCCTGAACATGAATTAACTTAAAAACTAACATCTCGGGGTTGAAAATATCAACTTAAAAATCCTCAAAGTTAAGAGGCCTTAAAATGTCTAACTCCCCAACACTTAGTGATTTTTTTTGGTTTTAAGCCTCTTATGGATACAACTAGGAACTGGACTGAGCTAAGAATAATATGAGGTATTACAATATCTCCCCCTTAGGAGTATTCATCCCTGAATGAGACTGATTAGGTTGAGATTTCTAAACTAAGGCAACAGAGATAACATACTGAACATGCACAACTGGAAACATAATCACATGACTGAGTCTGAAACATGATACATGACTGAACTAATTTTTTGAATGCATGCAATGACATGAGATGGATTATATAACTGAATTTGAAAATTAAAGAGAGTCAATAAGAGGAAAATCATTAACTTAAGCTGAGTCCTAGTTTGCAGAGAAATTATTAGGGTACTTGGTACACAAATCTACTTCTGCTTCCCTAGTGGCTCTCTCAATGGACTGATTTTGCCATAGAACTTTGACCAAGGGAACTTCTTTGTTCCTTAGTCTTCGAATCTAATAATTATGGATCTCGACTAGGATTTCTTTGTAAGAAAGGCTATCCTAAACATCCTCACTTTTTACCAGAACACCAACCGTTGGAATGCCAATACTCTTCTTTAAAAGGGAAACATGATACACTGGATACACTGATGCCAAATATGTAGGAAACTTAAGCTCATAAGCTACCTTTCTAAAATGACCAAAAATTCTGTAAGGGCCAACATATCGGGGACAAAGCTTCCCCTTCTTGTCAAATCTCTTTACTCTTTTTATGGGTGAGAGTTTCAAATACACTAAATCCCCAACTTCAAACTTATGATCCCTTCTCCTCACATTTGCATAGTATTTCTGACGGCTTTGGGCTATTTATGATTGTTCCATCCTTTTATGTTTTGTTATGGATAGGAACTTGGTTATTATATTAGTTTGGTAGTGGTTGCTACTTGGTATTGGATGGATGGAATTGTTTAGGTTGGTCACAGTTATAGACCTATCCTAGAGTGTGGTATTATAATAAATGCTATTTTGTTATATATTTAGAATTTATTCGACTTAGGGTATGTGTATTTGGAGGTTGGGATGAGTAACAGGGGTGTTCCTCGATCTTGGTTGGACTTGGGATGACCATTACGACAAGTCCATGGTTTGGGTCCTTTCAAGTTGGTATCAGAGCTTTATCTTCATGGTCAATTAGGAGTCCACAAAGCCATGCCAAGTAGATTCTCTTTTATGGGTGTGTAGTACACCACACTCATAAGGGAGAGGCTATTAGGAATTTAGGAATGTTTTATTTTCTTGGTATTCTATTTTCAAGTTGAGAGTCTAAGTCGTAGAATCTTCTTTAATCCTGTTTTTTTGCTTTTTAGATTATTCTCAACTATCTAAAGTTCACAAAAACTCCTCTATCCCAACTGGAGACAATGTTGAAGGGACACATACTACTCATGGGATCCATACTCGTTCTAGGAGTCCAGTCCCTAAAATTTTTAGAGTTACACTATTGTTACTAGTTCTTCTTAGGGTGAGGTGACAAATGCAAAATTTTGTCAATTGATTCATATTTATGCTCAATTGGTTGCTGCTCAGGCTGAGCGAGGTATATTTGGTGTTTCATATACTGAGGCTATAAAGGTTATCTAGTTTATGAAGATGAATCCTTCTACTTTTTGCTGGTGTGAAGGTGGAGGAGGATCCTCCGGGTTTATTGGATGAAATAAGGACAATTTTCAGGGTAATGCAGGCCACGATATATAAGTGGTGGATTTTGCTACTTATCAGCTTAAGGATGCTGTGTTTAAATGGAACAAAAGTTGGATAGGGTGAGAGGTGATGTTGAGAGTCGACTTTGTGGGAGATTTCCAATAGTGATTTTCTGGATCACTTCTTTTCTAAGGAGTTGGGAAAAGAAAAGGTGGAGGAATTTGGTAATCTAAGATAAGGGAAAATGTCAGTAAAGGAATGTTCCTTCAAATTTTATCAACTATCTAGGTATGCTCAACAATTGGTGTCTGATATAAGGGAAAGGATGAGAAAGTTGACTTACAAACTATCGCTTTATTTGAACCTTGAAAGTAAGACTGCATTGCTGATCAAGGATAAAGATATTTCTAGGTTGGTGGTTCATATGCAATAGGTGGTGGAGGAGAAGAGGAAGCAGGATGCGTTTGGGAAAAACCAGGGTAAGAAGTTCATGTCTTCTGAACAAGGTAGTGGTCAACAAAAAAGTGGCCAAGATGGCGTTCAATTGCCAAAGAAGAAGTGGGGAAGTTTGGGTTTCTTCTCTTCAGCTATTTCTCCTTACCCAAAGTAGTCGTGTCATAGGCCTCAGCAGTGTGGCAATATTTTTTGGGCACAGGGTGCCCAATCTCAGGCAAGTGGGCTCAGTCGGCCTTATCATGTCCTCCTTGTCGGTTCTATGGCAAGTTATATAGGGGTTTTTGAGATAAGGGGAGGGATAAATATTTTAATTATGGTCATCCATGCTATATGCTTAGAAACTATTCAGTTGGAAAGGGTGCTTCAGGAGCGAGTAAGGCTCCGGTTGCTTTATCTTCTCCTCTTACACCAAAGGGTGCTACTTCTACATTAGTGTTTGCTTTTAGTACTGGCACAAGTTGGAAAAGGTTTTATGCTCATGCTACTCAACAGGAATCTGAGGTAGTACCTAATCTCTTGACTGGTAAGTTACAACTCTTTTCTCCTAATGTTTATTATTTGCTTGATTCAGGGTCCTCTCTATCTTATGTGACCTTGTTTATTGTTTTGTATTTTGGTTTTGATGCTGAGTTTATTTCTATTTCTACCCTGGTAGGTGACTTTGTGATTGCTAAAAGGGTCTATCGAGAGGTGTGGCATCTATTGGAAGTAAGCAGACTTTGGTGGATTTCTTTAAACTTGATATGGTGGATTTTGATGGTATTCTGATGTAACTCCCTAAATTCAAAACCCCGGATGCTACACAGTGATCATAATCCCGAAGAACCATAAGCTAACCTTTTTTTGGTACTCGCTGTAATAACTGAATAATATACTGTAAAAATGCAAACAACCGGCAGAAAACTTGCCATAAGGTTCAAACTGAATTATAATTGTTTAAAATATATCAATAACAAAATTAAAATAACTGTCTGAACTTCTAGTCTAAAAGCCCCTAAACTGTCTGAACTTGGAATTGATGGGACAAACCCCCAACTAACTCCATCGACAAAAATACTAAATCTAGTGTAATACTGAAATAAGGAACATCCTTGAATGATGAGGACTCACTACTAAGTCTACTGCTGCTGGATGAGTCTGAGCTGCTACGGATGTTCTGGAGCTCGTGGTTTTGAACCGATTGTATAAGACACCATAACACAAGAGAAAAGTATGCGTCAATACTTTGAATATACTAGTACTCTAGATGAGGTAAGGTTAAATGTAAGGGTTTATATGCATGACAAATACTGACTAAATATCATGAGACTAATGAATGAGGATATATGTATGAATGCATAAACTATAATTGAAGTCCTTGAAATACTAAATACTGAATTCTACTAACTGGACTTCTGATAACTGAGTCTACTGATATAGATATCTAATTGACTGAGGTTGAGATTAGTCCTATTTAGTGTGTGATCTCTGAATATACTAATGATGAAAATAATTGACTAAATCTGAGATCAGTCCTATCTAGCGGGTGATCTCTGAATTTACTAATAATGAAAATGATTGATTAAGCTTGAGATCAGTCCTATCTAGCGAGTGATCTATGAATCTATTGATAATGATATTGATCGACTGTATCTAACAGTACTGAATCTGTACTACTGAACTGAATTCTATTACTAAGACTAATTCTGAAACTGAGACTATGGGAGGTAGTCATCTAACTGACATGCCCCTTGCTAACTATTTTGGGGTCAAACCTGTAACCCCATTTGGAAGGGTGTCAGTACGGTACTATGGGTAAAGAAAACTTTTGTGGAGTTAGTCTTATCTAACAGGTGACCCCTGAGATTAGTCCTATCTAGCGGGTGATCCCTGAGTATGTCAGTCCTATCTAACAGGTGACATCTCATACCTACTTTGGCTGCGTAGTTCTGGAACTTAGGGATTGCTTCTAGGGATTTCAGTCCTATCAAATGGGTGAGCCTCCATCCCTTGGCTCACTTGGTGCTAAATTCTACTCCAACTAAAAGACTCTGAACTTATTCTTACACTATACTAGGCTGAGCTAAATCTATTACTAATCATACTGATTAATTGAGCTAAACTGAGTTCATTTAGTTCTATTGACTGACGGAATACTACTGAGCTCTAAATTTATTACTGAACTAAAGCTGGAATGCTACTAATAATGAGGTCACTGAGATTTCCTAAGTTCTGTAACTGTTTGAGTTCTACTAATTGGCATGACTGAGATTATCTTGAAAACTAACACTGGCTCAATACAATCATCTAAATTACCGATTATGAATACCCCCAGGACTTGATAACATAAATAATACAAGATAGGACAACTCGTACATAACATGGCAATAGGCTATCATTCACAATACAAATAATGACGAGACCTCTTCAAGCACTTGGAGGTCTTAAACATGGAATTGTATAGAGAGGCATGCTGCGGTCTCATAACTTATTCAATAAGGAATACACATGAATTGGAGTGCATATAACATATCAAAGTCATTCACTAAGGATTTTCAACAAATACTTGGCATGCATGAACTTATACATAATTGAGATTTCTTGTCAACATGCTATAATGACCCTATTTCCTTCACACAAGCATTTTATCAAACATATGGAAAGCATACTTTGGTCACCTAAGACCAATCACAAATCTAACATAAAATCATAAACATACTATGAATTAGCTCAATCTAAAAAGGGGTAAAACCTAGCCTACCTCAACATCGAAAAAAGCTTGATGATCTGCTAAATCACTGCCTTTTCCTTCATAGAAGCTTCCGCAAGATGTCAAGCTATTAAATTCACATTCTATAATTCCATAAGAGAATAATAATAACCATATTGCACCATTGTTCTTTAGGTCCAAAAATCACCCAATATCCTATTTGGGTCTTATTTATGAAAAATTATATTTCCGAAGCCAACCCAACCTTCTTATATGCTTAAGGAGTCATTACCCTAATAATGGGTAAAATCTGATCTAATTTGGTAAAATCAATCCCCCAAGGTTTTGGGATTTTAGAATAATAAATGGGATATTTTAATAGGAAAGGGGTGAAATGTTACCATAAATCAAAGGGAAATTATGAAAATAGATGTTAGCTAAGATCCTAGATCACCCACAAGCCTCAATTCCAAGCTATCTCCCTTCTTAGTGTTTTAATCTCAAGAGAATAAGTGGAGAATAAGAATAATAGGGCTAAAAATGGTATTTCTACCCTTTCTA
The DNA here is from genome assembly GCA_030864225.1 of Capsicum baccatum var. pendulum. Taxonomy (NCBI): domain Eukaryota; kingdom Viridiplantae; phylum Streptophyta; class Magnoliopsida; order Solanales; family Solanaceae; genus Capsicum; species Capsicum baccatum. The sequence continues at coordinate 166,796,947 of CM061557.1, read as the reverse complement.
GGTTCTCGGGTGTCGCAATAGTAACCCAACATTCGTGATCATGATAGATTGTGATAGGGTTAGAAGTCGCTATCACAACGTCCCCTTATTGTAATCGAGGTATGGTAGGCTTTTTGGTAAGTCACAAATGTGACATAATCATTGTAATCACAGTTTCGTAGTGACTGCCAATGTATCACGATTGCAACCCTTGGCATCGCTATCGCGATGCATCAGATACTCTAATACAACTAAGACTTAGGAAATTTTCCAAGTCTTTGCTAAGCCCTCGGGATTCATCTAGAATGTTGAATACAAAAACAAACTATGTAACCATACCAAATTTAATATTTCAAACTCAACGACATTGTACAAATTTCCATTCGGGGTCTTTTTAATGAAATATGGGTCCCACACCCAATTTCTAATTTTATAACTTTTTGACTAATAGGTCAAAATTAGCCTGGGTGACATAGGATCCAAACCAAAGGTCCACATAGCCTAAAATTGATCTTTTAGAGATGATAAGAGAGTCAGAATTTACATTCAAGTTTGTTTGACTAATGTTTTTGCTCAGTGGCTATTTGGAACCAACAAAGACTTTAAAATTTGGAATTGGCTCTAAAAAATAAATAAACTGCCCGATAATCAAACCATTAATTCCAGTATGTCATAAAGGACTTGGGGCAGCTGTAGAAAAGTTCTAACAATAAAAATATGAGGAAATATGGAAATGACCTTAAGGGTCATTACAATATCCACTACTAAAGGAACATTCACCCGAGAAAGTTAAGGATTAGTATATATAGCTTTAGCACCGACTTATCCTCTTTAGCAGTAGGCTGGGCATAAACAGGTAGTACTTTAGTGGCACCTAGGCACTATAGAAGTAACTGCTAAGAGTTAGAAAATGTAGAATGTGTGGACTTAGCAAAAATACTAATAGGTGATTTTGGGGTGTTCGTGAACCTGAATAACTCATTTCATCTCTAAATAATTTGTAATGCTAATTAATTTTGTGATTAATTTCTCAATGATTTCCAAAAATCCCTAGAATATTGGTGGGTTGATTTTTTCTCCATTTGAGCTCGCAATTTACTAATTTCTTGAGTATAAATTCTCCTTGAGGATAGAGTGACGTATTGGCAATTTCAAACGTGCAATTCCACAAGTGGGCCCCATATGGTATTTTCATAATTTTGGACTCAAAGCATGAAAAATAAATATAGGTAATGTTATTCTCAGATTGATAAGTAGATTACAATTTTGATAGCATACCATTGTGTGAAATCTTCTTAGAAGGGGAAAATAATAGATATAGTGGATTTCTTTGAGCTTTTTTCAACATCAGTAGGCTAGGATTACCTTTCTTTAGGATTGGCTTAGTATTAATATATTTATGATAATTTACAAGATTTGGGTTGGAAATTAGGTCTTGGAGGAACAATTAGTGTAATTAGGATGATTTAGCCTATTAGAGAACCAAAATTTAGGTATAAATGAGTTAGTTACTCTTGCTTAGGGAGGAATTGCTATCTTAGGAGTAAACATGGCTTATTTAATACCTAGTACTGAAATTAGATGCCTTGGCATAGTCCGAGTAGAATTTTCCTTAGAATAAATTTGAAGGGATTAGAAGTGGGCCCTCCAACCTATCCTAGACCAAGACTATCATTACCTTCTGGTCGACTTCATAGATTTTATTATATCCTTTAAATGTATATTTTAGAATTTGATTGCTACTTGAGAGTCTATTCTAGTTTTAATTCAAGTTCGAAAATTTATGATATGGAGTTTCGATTTATGTCTATTGATTTATGATATTTTGTTCTGATTCAAGTCTGATAAGTGTTGATATGAATTATGATTCAACTCTGGAAAAATATTTTATGAGTTCTTATTCAAATTTGGCATTGAGAGGTTATTTATGCTATATTTATGATTTCAATGGATTTATGCTTATGTCTCAAGATATAGTTAATTAGTTTAATTTTTATTACTTCTCTCTTTGATTTCACCATCTAGTCTTATGGTATCTCGTATAGGGTTATTTACCTTTTTGCAATTACTAGCTTATGAGGGTCAGTTTTGTAGTGATAGTTGTGTACTCTTATACGTTATTATTTTTGTTTATTTATTTAAAATTTAGCATTTGGAGCATCATCTAGGTTTATCCTTTTACATTGACTTATCATAATTATTTTGAACTTTTATTATATCTATATTTTGATTTAGATTAGTCGGCCGATGATGCCTATTCATTATCCACTGCTTTGGTACTCATAATACACTATTGTACCTTTTTGGTGCATGTCCAGGAACTAGTGGCTACTGATATTTACCAAATTACACATCCTAAAAAGTATTATGCAGTCTCTTGTCAAGTATAGAACCCAACAAAGGTTGGGATCGAACCCGTAGGGAATAGGGCGAAAATTAGTTAGAAGATTGTTGATGTAGCTGGAACGTGATGAAATTTAATGGGGTTTTTGTAAGACAGTAGTAATAGTAAAAATTGTTGGCAAATAGGGTAATTACCAGTATGATAAACTCACTAGGATTCTGTTCTACTGAATTCTTAACTGTTTATACTTCTCATGCTCGTCAAAGTATCTTGGTGCCTTACATGCAGAATCTATCAAGTTATATCTCACTTTACTATATCTTGACTGTGGTTTGGGTGAATTTCACTCATCTACTCTTGATCTCAGAGTGTAGCATTACTAACCCTTGTCCTGAATCCCAGATTAACTATCTCCTCTCGATCTTAAATTTATTAGATGAATGTTGGTAGCTTCAAATTTTGTAGTGATATTCTTTTTCTAATCTCAACCTCTCTCTTGAGTTAGTATAGAATACATACAGGTTCTTAATGTCTACAATTTCAATAAATCAATCAATAATATAAAACCACAATTCAAGCTCGAACACTAATCAAGAATGACTTTGCACTCTCTCTACTTCTTAATCATTCAGGGTTCCTACAACTCTATTTATAGGTTTTAATTGCTCATGATCATAAGAACAGATATATTATTCATAATTGAAAGCTTATGAATGATATCATAAATAATTAATTATAAAAACCAAAATCTTATTTTATATCAAACCCTTAAAACCAAGAACAAGAATTCCATGATAAAAAATGTATCTCAAAAATCAAAATAATGTAATAAGTACGTAAAGTGTGCAAGATAATAGTAAAACACAAAAGGGGTTTTTATAGTTACATCATAGTTATCCTAAACGAAAAAGGCTAACGAAGGTCAGTAGTGATAACGCGTCAAATAACAATTCATCTGAACTGATGATGACTCATTGTTAGCTCTATTTTCTAGACTTCCATGCGACTGGTGACAATTCTCTAGGCTACTAGATGAGTCATTGTTTGACACATAGGATCTCCAACTAACTTTTTAATCTTCAAATCTATAACTTCTTATGACCAGAACTAGGGTCACTGTAAGTCATAGCCTGACAATATGACTCATTACTGCTTAATTTACACTGCTATCAATAAATTATCCTTCGAGACTTTTGTTCTTCTTTTGCTCAGAACGACTCTCCCTATTACTTGTAATCTGACCCTATGAGTTATGGTCAATTTTTACTCCACTCTTTTTCTTCTAATTATTCATTGGTCAGGCGACGACTTGGATGGTGAGTTGTAGTTTCACCCAACGACTCATTGTCTAAGAAGAAGTCTACTATTTTGGTGTTTTTTCTTCCTTATCCCATTCTACTCACTTTCGATCTTATTTTCTTACAAAACCAACATAAAAAATCATATCTATCCCAAAAGACCTAGGCACTTGCATAATTCCCTTGTTTTTAAGTATCAAAAGTGCCATGCCACCAACACCCTTAATTTAGAATGTTTGCATGTCTGCAGACAACTAATACATAACAACAACACATAATGCTTAACTAAAAGAAACCTAAGGCAACTATGACATTAAACTCAATTTTACCTCAAGACTTTTATCCCTTCCTATTTCCAAATTTTCAAAAAAATTGCATGGATATATATAGCACAATAGCATGGCATAAAGAAATTAACTAATGGCATTACATTAGCAACAAACAACCAAGCGAATATACAATTTACTCAATCGGAATAAATAAACAGTTAACAATACAACCTATGAACCCTTCCAATATAGAAGTCCTAACTTTCACAGTGTAATAATGAATGTAAATACAAGGATGATCTCAAGACACTCTCTCTCTCAAAAGAAGTTCTAGAAATGTGCATAAAATACCTGAGGCTTGTCCTTATTTCAATATCTCAGTTTTCAAACAGTTGGACTAGGATCACTATAGGTACTTACTAGGCTTTTAATGTAGGCTTGGGGGCAGGTATGGTACATTTGGAATGTAGTGATTTACCCACTTTCAAACTACACTTACATTTTAGGTTTCACTTCCAAACCATTCTTTTTTTATTTCTCCATTTTTCTCTTTATTGATTATTCAGATTAGGTGTGATTTTCTTCTTACTGTTTATTTATTCACTTCTTCTTTTTCTTTTTGTTTTTCATATTTTTATCCTTTCTACCACACCCAACCTTACTTTTTCGTCTCTTATTCACACCTTTCTTTATACCCATTTTAAACTATGCACCCTTATGATAGATACCCTTAACTTCGACAATTTACCTGAATTGAGATGCGAAGTGTACAAGGATAAACATAACCAAAATAGGTTCATTTTAATTAAATGGTAAGGTGAAAGGGATAAAAAAGAAACTAGGTCAACTTATGCTCAAAATAGGGACGAAGGAATACTTATTCACATTTGGACTGTCGTTTAGGCTAAGAGTGGACTTTTTAAAAAATAGCCCATAATTATGTTCTAACCAACTATTCTAAAATGTAGCCAAAATTAACTACACAAGTTCTAGATTAAATACACTAAGGAATCTAGGTAGCTGCCTCGCACACACATGGTACAAGGTTATACTATCAATTACTACCTACCCAGTTCATGTAATGCTAAGATTTAATTATTTTATCCCTAATACTAATGGAATAAAAATATTCATAGTGGTCAGACATATATTTACATCACACAATTCACAAGAATTTTTTAGGAGTATTATTTTTTAAAACACGAGGGCCGGCCTTGGCTCAGCGGTAAGCTTGCTTACCGTGGTGTGCTAGGTCGGGGGTTCGAAACATCCCTTCAGCAAAGCTGGGGTGAGGACGCGTAGGTATCCCCTCCTCGACACCTACGAAGTAGGTATGAACCAGGTCGTCCCTCTATTATTTTTTAAAACACCAAAGAAATTGCATACAAAACATGTCTACTATACTTAAATTCCTTATTTTTCTTCTAATTAAACCTAAACCATACTTAACATAAAATAAAACAAATATTACCTAAACATGCAAGTTCTAACTAAGATACTGCAACTGATGGGAGAAGGAACTCAGTAAAAGAAACCTCATCTACGGTACACCCCAAATCTCACTAAAGATAATGCACCGTCCCCAATTCATACTAGATACCAAAATCTCAAAACTAGGGAGTAAAGACATACCTAGGTTCCCTAGGTATCGAATCATGAAATCTTAACATGAGGGACCTCATACTGGACCCCACTCTTATCAATAGTTACCCTAGTGGTAATAGGGTCACTCATATCAACGGTGGCACTAATAGTAGCCCATGCACTCAATGGTGGTAGGATCTCGAGAGGTAAAATTATGCTCCCTATCATATATACTGTAGCTATAATCATTGTCCCACTTATTTGAGAGATATCAATTCCCTCTATAATCTCATGGACCTCAGTCAAGTGGTCTTGGGATGTTTGTTGGCTAGCTACCTAAGCTTTATGTATATCATCTCTTTCTCTTCTTTCATTTCTTCACTTACTTGCTTGCTCAATGCCTTTCTCTTCAGCACCTTTATCTTCACCCTTTGCGACCTAAATATCGACTACATCCTTCACTGATATTTCATCAATAACAAGAAAATTTGGGAATTTTCTAGAATCCATGTCCTCTATAGAAGACCATAACATGGCAAACTTCTCATGAATACCCACAAGATGTATGGCCTAAACTCCCGCAAGGTTTTGGTTAATGTGCTGCTCAAAACTATCAAATCGGGTGTATATGCACCGTATTTCACACCGTATCTCCTTATTTACCCATGGATGCACCCCATCTTTGATATTTATCTCCTTCTGGTTAAGGGTGCTAAATTGATTCAACACACCAGTAAAACACTCCTGCAAAAGTAATAAATAGCTATCTAATGGTGGATGTGAAGTAGATTGTATTGAGGACCAATGAGTCAAGGCTTATTAAATTCTAGAATTAGTGGACACATCTTTATCAGTGGAGGCCTATGACTCAAATCATGCACTATCAGCTAAAGTATCTCCGAGATTGGCAAAATCTAGAATATCAATATCCATGTGAATGGTGGACTAAAAATCTACCTGTAAAAGGAATGTGCCAATCTTTGCCCTTGAATGGTGTGTCTAGTCCTAAATCAAAGCCATGTTAGTGATCTTGTGGACATTCACAAAATGATCAATGTGCGGAGCACATACGTTCGCTCATCCAGGCGTATCTGTGTCAATAAACATGAAAAGTGTAGGTTAGTTTTTATACTAACAACTCTATCATGTATCTTCATAGCAATGATCTTGGCTATATCACTTTGTTAATCTCATAGTCCTTCATGATACGCTCTACCAAAGCAGTTTGAATGATACAAGTAAAATTTTTTCTGAACCTTTGAGTGAGATACGCATGATGCTCGAAGTTCTTGATGACTCCTTAGTTCCATTGAAAGATGACACATGGATGAATATTACCATTAATGAGGTTCAAAGGACTTTAACGAGGTCAAAGGAGTGCAAAACGGGGCCTGATATCCCCTTGAAAGGATCATGTGCCTAAGGCAATTTAGATCCACTTTTAATCCACTCTAGAATTTCAAGAGCAGGTCAAAACATCCCCTAGTGGTCCTTTTCTAACATTTGGGTAGCTTTTTGGGCCCTAATTATGTAATAGTTTTCCAAACTATAAATGCTTAGTAGCTAGACTTATTTTAGTTAGTTTTTTTGTTGATTGATAATGATGATTTTATTAACCTCCATTGATAGTGTTTGAGAGCTTGAAAAAGCGAATGTTTATCTTTGATTAAAAACATCGATTATAAGGAAGATTCGATCCCCCTTTTGGTCTTGTAAGTAATATTTGGAAATCTTTAAGGGAGGTTTTTGGGTTTGATGCACCCTTTTATTTCCCTTTTGTTATCATATTTATGTCAATCTTTCTATCTTTGATATCCTATCCCTCTATCTTTTCTTTTCTACATTTAAATTTGATTTTGTATAGTGTAAATCATATCATTTTGTATCAGAGCCGAGCATGATTTTATTCCCATAAATTCAATCATGGTTTTATTATCTTGAAAATAAAAAAATAGTGTTAAAAAAAACGACTTCAAGAAAAAACTATAATTTTTTTGTGTTTTTGAGTCCTTTTGGTTGTTTCTACACTAGATGATTCCCCTCTCATGTTATTAGGGTCGAAACCTTGAGATTTGCTGCTTGATTTTGTGCATTTGAGAATATCCCACCCTTGTTGTGTAGAAATTTTAGGTTAAAAAAGTGTTCCCAATGTTGAGAGAAGCTTAGGGTTAAAAGATGGTGCCATTTGGAGAGGTGTGAAGAAATCACCATTTCTATGTTTTTGAAGGTTGAAAAAAACAAGTTTGAAAATATTGATATTTTGGTGATTTTTTGAGGGATAGAGGTTATTGCAATGTCTTCCCTATGTTTATGGGAGCCTATGGTTAAAATTTTATGGATTTCCAAGCCAAATTAAAGAAGTTGTGCATTTTGGATTTTCAAAATTGTTCTTGGTGTTCTCGAGAAGATTCATATCTTCAAGTTGAATCTTTATGAAAAAGTTGTTGTTTAATCTAAGAAAGAGAAGTAAAAGGTGTTTAATAGTGTTGGTACTGAAATTCAAGAGGGGGTAAATTTGAATTTTCTTCTATGATTCGACTACTTGCTCCTCACAGTCGACTAGCCTGCATATCAACACACGTCACAAACAAATTAAACATAAATAGTTAATCACATAAATAATAAATCATAAATTAAACAACACAAAGTTTATCCTAGTTTGGCACACCAATCCAGTGCCTACGTCCAGTTCTCTTGGGTTTCAAGTTTTCTTTAGATCGTTGAAGATTTGTTTTGAGTACAATGATAGGAAAAAAGTTCTAAAGACTTATTTTGCTCTTCAGATCTTGTGAAACAACTTTAGTTGATGTTACAAAAATGACTCAATGCTACTCTTTATATAACAATTGTAAACTAACGTTACAGAGCTTTGTAAGACTAATAATGAGACACTTGGAATTTTCTCCCAGAAGTTGTGTAAAGAGTGTATGTCTTTGTTCTTTTTCTTCTATAGTCTTTGGCGCTACCCTTTATAAGGACACCCAAGGGATTTCTTTCCAATCAAGTATATGAATTGATTCCTTGATTAAGGAATGTAGCCATGTATAATGTCCTTATTAGATATGTCCATATACAATATTTGAATAACGTCCATATTAGATATGTCCGTGATTAATATTTCCTTTTTGATTTTGATTCCTTACCAATGTACTTGTGATCATATCTTCTTAATTGATTCGTTCTTCAGTGAATTTGGTGATTACAACCATGATTGTGGAAGGGTTGATCATTTTTCTATTTTCATGATACTTAATTGATCTGCTTTCCATTTCAAGGTCCTCCATACCATTGGCGATATATTGTGCCATGATTTTCCATAAGATTTGGGACTGTGATGCTCCTTGCATTTGAATTCTCATGATTGATTTTAATTGGATGCAACATGGATACGGTGGATGTCTTTTCATTCTTGATGTCCTTTTATTTCTTAAGCCTACTTTCTTTATCTTTACTTTATTACAAGCTGCAGAGATATACTTGTGAATTTGACATTATTAAAGAATAAACTTGGGAGTTCGATAGGTACAAAGCCTATCCAAAGTACCAAGGAATATTCTAAGAGAAGAGTACTAAAGAGGTACCATAGAGGGGCATGTTCGCCCTTTCAAGAGGCTAGTTTGGCTTACCAGCCTTGAGGTGCCTTGGAGCTCCACCTGACCTCCTAAAGCTTGTCCATGGAAGCCCAAAAAAATAGCTCCTGTTCCCCACATTCTCTAGAGGTGCGCTGGGTTTGCTCCCGATCCACTACAGCTTGTTCCAAGCATATATGAGGCCTTCTAACTCACTTTTTGCAAGGTTTAATCAATCTAACTTCATTTCTTAAATCTTAACGTCTTTTTTTAATTCTGAAATACTAATTAAGACTAATAATTAATATATTAGTCTATTAATTATTTCTTGAGATTCCTTTCTTGTCCGTTCTTGTGTGCTTTTTCTCTTTTTTGTTTTCGTTGAACCTTCTTGATTCAAGTACAATTTTTTTTCTGAATATTGTTTTCAATTTCAAACAAGAATCCACTCCAGCCACAAGTAGATATTGACACCTTATTTACCATTAGAATATTAGAAACTTTCAACATTCGTCACTCCAATTGTGAGGACCACAAAGGTGAGATTGTTACGAGTGCTGGTACGGAGCTTTATTACTAATCTTATTTGTTCATTTTGTTTGTACAAGGTGATATAAGGAAGAATCCCTTCGATAGCCAGAGACAACTGTGACAATGACAAAGGATACTATGATGGTGGTGAAGATAGTTATGGCTACAAAGAAGATGGAGATTATGGGGGCTATGAATATAGCCACGATCAAGATATGGATGAAAATGATGGCTACTACTCCAAATAAGAATATGAAATGAATGATGACCCTAGTTATTATACTAAGCATGGCTATGATAAAGAGTCTTATGATGGTTGTTGTGAGAGAGATGGAGCATGTTGGGGGTATTACACTTCCCAGTCCAAGCCTGGAGGTAATATAAGGTATATCCCATTCATCTATGAATATTATAAGTATCATTGTGAGAGTGCGCATGTCGAGTATGAAGATTCATATTTCTCACCTTGTAGTACTTATTATCAAAGTCGAAGTAGTGTGAGTGGTTAGACTCATTATAGTATAAGATGTCCATGGAAGATATGATGGCCAAGCTGTTGAAAGGAGTGGAGGCAACCAACACGGGAGTAACTGAGGTAGTAAATGATTTGTCCTCAATGAAGCAATTGGTTGACTCGCATTCTACTGCAGTAAAATAGCTGGAGCAACAATTGAGTTAACTATTAGTGGCATTCAACCAAAGAAAGGCTGGAACGCTACCTAGCGACACTGTGAAAAACCCAAGGAATGATGGATCGTGTATGGCTATTACTACCCGAAGTGGTAAAGTGTTGGAAAATCCATCCAAAGGCAAGGAGGTGGTTGATGATATAGCAGATAATGTTATTGATGCAGACTGTGATGATTCTATAGAAGTTGAATATCAGAATGAGAGCGTTCATGAGAAAACTATTCCCCTTCCACCACCACCTTTTCCTCAGAGACTGAAGAAGAAGGCTGATGACACTCCTGAAAAGGTTGATAATTGGAATCAAGATAAAAAGGAAGTGGTGGAGAAAACTATTCCCCCTCCACCAGCACCTTTTCCTCAGAGACCAAAGATGAAAGCTGATGACACCAGGTTCAGTAAATTCATGACTATGTTGAAGCAGTTGACTATTAATGTTCCTTTGGTGGAGGCGCTAGAAAAGATGCCTGAGTATGCCAAATTCACGAAGGACCTTTTGACAAAGAAGCGGGCAACAAGTTATGAGCTGGCAGATAATGTTCACCATTGAAGTGCAATCGCTACAAGATCATTAGTTCAGAAAAAGAAAGATCCTGGTGCTTTCACTATTCCTTGCACTGTTGGATCTTTGGATTTTGCCAAGGCATTATGCGATTTGGGTGCTAGCATAAATTTGATGCCACTATCTATTTACAGAAAGTTGGGGTTGGGCGATCCTACACCAACCAATATACGGCTCGTAATGGCAGACAGGTCGGTAAAACGACCTGTTGGTATCTTATATGATGTATTGGTGAAGGTTTCTTCCTTCATTTTTCCTGCAGACTTTGTTATTTTGGATTGCGAGGTGGATTCTGAAGTTCCCATAATCTTGGGACGCCCTTTCCTCACAACTGGAAGTGTGCTTATTGATTTAAGAGCTAATGAGCTTTTATTTTGGCTGAATGACGAAGTGGTCCATTTTGATGTATGCAAATCGATGAAGCAGCCTAGATATATGGATGTGTTCTCTGTAGCTGATGTTTATTATGAGGATGAGAAAGAATTATCTGTAGAGAAGCAGCTTACTGTTGAGTCATGGTCTGCTGTGCTGTTGAATTTTGAGCGTGAGGAGGTTGAAGAATATGAAGAAACCGTTTGTGCTCTAACAGGAATAAGGTCCTATTTTCATGCTCCTAAGAAGCTGGACCTTGATCTTAAGAATCGACCTTCACCGACAGCGAAGACTTCCATTAAAGAGCCCCCAGTACTAGAATTGAAAGAGCTCCCTAGTCATCTAAGGTATGCGTTCTTGGGAAGTGGAAATACACTTCTGGTGATTGTTGCGGCCGATTTAGTTGAGCAACAAGTAGAGGCTCTCATCTCTGTTCTGAAGAGGTACAAGAGAGCTATTGGTTGGATTAGTGATGATATAATTGGTATCCCTCCTGGGATAGGTATGCACAAGATTCATCTCGAAGAAAATTGCGTGCCCACAACGAAGCATCAGTGTTGTCTGAATCCATTCAGAAAATGATCCACCATCTATCTCGATGAAGTCTAAGTAATCGAGGTAACTATGTCGTGCCACGACAATAAATTAGGCGCTTGGTGGGAGGCAACCCATCGTTCTAATCGTTTTTGTTGTTTTTGAGTAAGTGTAGGTGCAAGACGTATAAAGGAGGAGATCTAGCCCAAATTTTGATTTGAAAGTGTGTCATGTTGAAGGTGGTAAGTTAGGAATGAAGGAGCAAAGGCTATTGGTTAGGCATTGCCTATGCAAATCTAGGAAACGAACAAGGCAAGGCCTATGCTATGGCCTAGGCTCTCTGAATCTACAATGCCATAGCATAGGCACCGCCTAGGTTCAACTAGGCTTTGCTAAAGGCGCCACCTATGCTAAGCATAGGCAAAGCATTAGGCGCCGCCTAACCTTACTTTTTGGACCCTAACCCGATTTTTCATGGATCAAAACCAACCCAAGCCTTAGTCTATAAATAGAACTTCAACCTTAAGACAAAATGCACTTGTTTTCTCAACCTAGGCGCCGCCTAACCTTCCCAACTCTCTCAAAACTTTTCTTTTTGCTCATCTAACCTTGCAAGATCATCTTTCGAGTCCATCTCCAAGTAAGTTCTTCTTTTATATTCCGTAGTTGTTGAGATGCTACGTTTATAATAATTTGTTAGATCTTGAAGTGGTGTTGGTGATTGGAATATGGTTAGTTTGTAATGATACATCTAGTTGAGTGAAAGAATATGTATGGGTGTTCTTGACTTTGTTTCGAGTTAAACTTGATTGTTATACACTGTCATACTTTTATGGAATCGAAATTGTGAAGTTAATGCATAATCTTGAAAGCTGAAAGCTTGAATGTTTGAATAACTCGTTCATCGAGATACCGATCATGATTGACTACAAGCATAAGATGTTGTGATTATTTCTATGCAATTAATTGATACGATCTCTATGTGGTAGTCTTGTTAGAAAAATGCATTAATCCAAACATGAAAGTGTAGTTAAGATTACCTGAAAATATGATTGTGCTACACATGTTGTTGGAACATATCGCCTAAATATATGTCGACGAAGTCTGAGTAATCGACATCACTCACTTAATTAGTCTGTGCCAACAAATTAAGTGTGGGGTGGTGCCATTACTACTTGTTTTTCAATTGAATCTTCCGAGATGAAGCTAACATGACTCTATTAGGATCTCAGGTAGAATGGCCTCAAAAAGGACGACAAGGAAAACAAAAAGTGTCCACCTCATAGCAAGGTCAGAAAAGGGGAAGAAAAGAGCAAGCTGAATCCTCCTCGCTGCAAATACCTCAACGCACTTTTGGATCAAGTGGGGTACATTTTGAGGAAACTCTGAGGATGATGACTCTGATGATGATTCCGACGCAGGGGGTATGACCCCAGACCTAGAGGAGGAGTCCGACTAATCAGGTTTTCCTTATTTATTTTCCACTGAGGGCAGTGTGTCCCGTCTAAGTGTGGGGTGCTGGTATTTGTATGCTGTACTTCCTTGCCTACATTTATTTATGTTTGTTTGTTTTAATTAGTCGTAAGTAATTAGTAGTAGTTAAATTCAATTTTTTTTTGTGATTTTGCATGTAGTGCATGAAATTGTTCTAATAGGCGGCATGGTATTATGACAAGAGTTTGTGCTAAAATCATTACGATTGAGATGTTTAGGCTCCAAGTGTGACTCACTGTGTGATAATTATGTGGTTTAATTCATTCATCTATTGGGTCAAGAAGTCTATACTCTCCCAATAAAGTTGACCATGTGCCTTGTGTGTGTGAGATTATAGTATATTCTGTGCTGTGACCGATGCTAGAACTTGCCTGGTGTGTGTGTAAAGCGAAATAAAGAGTGTGAGTTTAGGAGATGATTTAGGCATTTCTTTGGTAGCCTGTAATTGTTTACCTTCTTTTTACCTACCTGTGTACATTATCCTAGTTAACCCCCTTTGAGCCTTTAGCTATTTTCCTTGACAGCCTCATATGTAGCCTAATCCATTTTTTTTCAAGACCATAATTTGATCCAAATTCCTAAGCGCTTTAAATGGTAGAGTCATGTGACAAAATAAGAGGAAATTTGGTGAGAGTGATGCCTCAGAGCATATTGATACTTGAAATTGTTGTAAAAAAGAGTGGCTATCATAGAAGTGCTATCATAGAGGTGCGTTATAATATGAAAAAAAAGAGAAAGAAAAATAAATAAATAGAAAACTAAAAAGATAATTGTGTTTATGTTTAAATAACAAAATAAGGTGAAAAGGGGTGGTATATGAAAGAACGGTAGCAGAGTTGTTTAAAAAAAGAGTGTTAATGGCATAATGTGATGTATTAAAGCTCCTAGGGAACATAGTCATTATTTCTGGCCAAAATAGTCCTACCTGTCCCTTAGCCTACATTACAACCTGTAAAAGACCTATTTGATCCTAAGCTTAGCATTCTGATATTATTAGAGCATTACACTAAGGGCAAACCTATGGTCATCAGTTGCAACATATGAGTTCTTTGTGAGAGTGAGAGCAAGGAGAATATTGTACCCATGTTTCAAAAAATGCAAAACTTGTGAGTGATTATAGGTAATATCTTGTGTGAGACACACATGGTTGACGAGTTTTGGGTAGTTTTGTATGATTCTTTGTGCCTTAACTTGTGGATACGAATTAACCGTTATCACGAGTCTATGTTGGAGGTTGAATTGTTTCTAGTAGTGATCAAGAAAACTACTCTTTGTCAATGATTGCCGTGCATGTCTTGTTGAACATTTTGTGCTGTTACTATGAAATCCTAAGTAGATGTTTGCATGGACGTAATATTTTGTTCGAGGACGAACAAAGCTTTAAGTGTGGGGTATTGATGTTGGGCGTATTTACACGCCTAAACACCATAAGTTACCCATGTTATAGCTAAGATTCGAGGATAAAATATATAATTCCTGCACTTTTAGTCCATTTTCGTGTAAGTAAGCTAACCAACTTGATTAGCATGTTTTCAGGTATTAATGATGAATATTTCAGCACTTTGTGGACCTTTAGGCAGCAAAGGAAAACTTCACGTAAGAAGGAATGCAGTTTTTGGAAGCTTGTGGACTGAAAGTGATGCATGGAGAATCTGTCCCGGGAAAAATCAGTATTTCTTAATACTTAGGGGTGCAGCAGTAACCCAATAGGACTAGGACAAGGATGTTATAAATACCTTATTTGCTGAATTTTTCAGCATACAATTTTAATTCGACTTTTGAGTAGAATTCACATTACAATTTCTGTAAATTGAGAAAGAGAAAAAAGCTACAAGAACGGCTAGAGAGGAAATCACGTCATTCTCATTGTGACGCCAATACATACCCATCATGAGATTGTTATCGTGTTGGTATGATGATGATGTCTTCATTGTTTTCCTTTACAATTATGAGTAGCTAAACTTCTCTGTTAGGGTTATGGAAGCCTTGTGATATACTATCTATTACTATGAGTTTGTGAATTCTTGATGCGTATGCTACTTATATCATTACTCTCTTCGTTTTAATTAAATTCTTGTGGTTGCAAACATATAGAATATGCCATTATAGCATTAACTTGTTCGAGAGAAAAGTTACATATTTGGAAAAGAGAGTGTGACAAAGAAATAGGGCCACCAACCCCTATTTACACATTAATTCCTTAACCGGATTAACCTCTTGGAGAGTTTGTACCGTTAGTTATACACTTTAAGCTCGAGAGAGTTAAAGTGAAATAATCCTGGATGGTCGAGAGACATTAGGATTTACCATTAGAATACGAATCTCTATAAGTGCATGCATATCTGAATTCCGCATAACTTATAGTTAATAGATACGTAGAACTCATAAGGTGGACATAACCCTAACTTATTATTCTCTGTGATTAAATTTTACTAAACAAAGTATTCAGTCGTTAATTTGATACTCTTAATTCACACCACAAGTAAATCCCCCTTTCCATAGAATTTTAGACCAACAGTCTGCTAACGGTTACAACACTTAGTGACCAAGTATTCCCTGTGGGATTTGACACCCAACCCAGTTGGGTTCTATATTTGACAGCGACCGCTTACACTCTTACGAGAGCTGTAGTTTGGGCGTTATCATTGAGCCTTTTGATATGATATTGATTCTCATAGTAGAGAGATGTAAGTTTGGAGTCACGATATTGGTAGGCTATGTCGAAAGTAGTATGATTCATTGAAAGCTTGGTGGTATCCATGTTGAGTGCTGGATTCTAAGTTTGAGTTTTTGAAGGTTAAATTAATAGAAATAAGAGTTAAAGCACTAGAGGGTGTGCACTCTGACTATGGGGATACCCATGAATACCCAAAGATAGTAATTGTGCAAGTATTATATGATGACTACTGGGTCTATAGAATGATAAAGTGCACCTCAGAAGGTAGTATTAATAGTAGGTTTTCCACTTTCAGGTGTAGTCATTCGGGTTAAGTGCCATGATATGCGTGTATAGTAGTTTTTCATACCCCAGAGTGCAGTGAGAATACTTCCGTTTAGAGTCTAGTAAGGGATCTCCCAAACTTAATATGATGGCTTGAAGCTAAGGGGGAGATGATAGAGAGAATAATCAAGTCAGGCTTTTAGATTCTAGTAGTGATGTCATTATGATAGAGAACATCAGAAGGGAAGAGTGAGGCTCAACCCATTTCGATCTCAGTATTTTTCAGTTATCCTAATACGTACTCATATCTCACATTTCAGTTCCATGATAATAGTTCATGTACATGTATATGATAGAAAATCACGTGCTCTTCCATATTCCTAAATGAGGAAGTTCGGTTCATTCAGCCGTTGGAATCACATTCCATATGTTATAAACTCTAAACTAAGGTCATGCAGCTCATGACTCTCGTATTCACGCTTTATAGTGTGCTCAGTTCCCATAATTTATGCTATACTCTTTATGATAGGTGGAATATAGTTCATAGCCATGTATGCCCCAATTCAGATTTTTTTTCTTTGTAAATCCTGGATGTTGATTTGCTATTCCCCAGGCCTCAGTTAAGTGTCAAGTTTCATATAACATCATTCCATGCTTCAAGATATTATGTTCTAATCTTTAGTGACTCCTCTTTATATAATGGTAGTGGTGATGAGTAAATGTTTCTAGTTGGTGGAAGATCATAGTATGCTTATTTTAGATAAGGCCATAAGTGCAAAGTAAGGTTGGGGCCAAGTCTTTGATGCATGTGATATTTAATTGAAAGGGGTGTGTGTGTATATTCTTGGGGTAGAGTATGGGAGCTATATCGATAGATGACTAGTACAATACGTGAAGTGTGTCTTTATGAGTGTTTACTTTGAAGTTCATATATGGCTATAGAGATAGGCTTGAATGGAATGTAGGAATTTTTGTTAAGGAACGCTATATGCGCTAACGACTTTGTAGTAATAGTTAAGAGTTAGCCATTGAAGTGGTAAGGCATGATAGGCTTAGGGTGTGATATTTTAAGAGATATAGAAGGTGGAATTTTATGGTTTATACTTGTATCATGGAGTGACATGTAGTATTTTGCTAGTTGGAGTTAGGCCTGATCACGGTGAAGAAGATTTAAGTTACTATAGACCTTAGTAGAAAGATTTATAAATGTAAATACGAGAACAAATAAGTTTGATCGAACGAATGTGGTATCTGCGGGCAATAGTACGGTTAAAGGAGTATCCGAGGAGTGTGCTAATCTTTAAAGTAAGAAGTTGCATTGACTAAGGCATGGAAATTCTACCCTAATTTATAGTTATATGTCTATATTCCAGACTGTCCATATCCAAGATTCGTGGCTTCCTATTACTGCTAGAACTTCTTTAGAGAGAGTGTTGAAGAGATACTCCATTTGAGTATAAGTGTCTGGTATAATTCAGTCTGTAATTTAGTTTAACAGTTGGGCAGACAAGTTACTATGGTTTTTCCACCTTTTCACCCAGTCCTACTATCCAAAGTCTCATGCGTATGGCCATTCCCATGAGATAATCTATTCCATCCATATAAATTGGTAGTTCTGTTCATTCCAAGCATCATGTTTCAGATTCAGCTATCTATTCATGACTCGGTGCATAAGAGTTCAGAGTATTATCTCAAAATTTTTAAAGTAGTTCAGCTTAGATAGTGTAATATCCTTGTACGATCTAAGTCTTGAAGTCTTATGATTTGTACTTGCATAAGTTATCACTTCCTAATTTCAATATGTATGATTGGATCATGACTATTTCAAGGGAATCCTAAATTTTCAGCACGAATCAGCTTCTTGAAGCAACAAAAGTCAAGTCAGCTCAGAATTCAGTTTCATTATAGAAGTTAAAATATTTTAGATCAATTATGTCCTTTCTTAGAAGGCACATCATGTCCACATTATTCCATACCTTTAAGCTTCAACAAGTTCCTACCCATCATTCTGGGACGAATGATCCCAAGGGGGAGATAATTAACACCCCGCATTTCGGACGAGAACAAAAATCCTCATTTCCTTCACGTAATGGTTTCAAAAGCCATAAATCCAATTCAAGTTTAGTGTGTTAATAAATTAAGTAGTTTGTAAACCTATTTGAGCATGAATTGAGATCATAGAGGTCCCCAAGATCAAGGACAAGTTGAAAGTTTTGCTATCGTTCAAATTTTAGTGAGCGTTGAAACTTAGGTCAACTTCAACCGACCATTACTCTTTGTATATATATAATTAGAGTACCTACTATATATCAAATGAAAGGTATTCGAATTATCTTTCTAACGATACCAATTTCGCAAATATCTGACACCCGAGGAAGAAGTTATAGCTTTGCAAAGTGGAGTGTGTCGTGCAGCATAAGGTGTGCGACGCACACCCTAACTTATTCCATACGGCGTGCGACGCACAGCCTAATGTGTGTGATAAAGAGTGTGAAGCACAACCTATATTATGCGATAAGGTGTGCGCCACATATATTATTACTTAAGTGATTTAAACACTCTATTTTTGGGGCAAAATAGTCTTTTTCCCACCCTTATTTATCCATAAATGCAAAATTTAGTTCCCAAATACACCAAAATACACCTTCATTCACCAAAGATGCTCAAGAAATCTCCTTAGGGTTTCCAAATAAAAACCCAAGCAACTCAAGATTCAACCGTGGGTTTTTTGTCACTAATTGCATATTTGGAATCCCCAGAACGTAGGATTCAAGAAGCACCTATCAACTTCGCATATAGAGGTACGTGGGGTTATCTCAAATATTTCATGGGCTTAAAAATTCATGTATTAAATATGAGGTTTTTGAAATTATGAATGTAATCCCATATTAAATGATTAATGATATTGATTTGGTCTTTAGGCCTAATCCCGAAGTGGTCTGATATATGATATATGTATCTGCATGTATTCCGAAAAGATGTAAACTTGAGAGCATGAATTATATTAAATCCCTCTCTTTATATGATCTCATTTTAAATTCTCATATTATGTTAAATGTTTGAAGTCATCTTGACAAGCGTGACATGAAATATTTTAAAAATGATTATGGTTTTGACTTCAAATGAGAGGGTTGTTACGTCGAAATATGATGAATATAATGGTTGTATGAAAAAATAATGTAATATTGATGGCTTGCAAGCTGGGTATGAAGATACCGTACAAAATAAAATATGTGATTGAATTAAATGGAGTTTGATGCATTGATTTTACATGAGATAGGTGGATGCCCGAAGAAGGAGTTTGAGTGTAAGGGATCATCGCTGGAAACTGTGTTTGCCGACATGGGCATTTCATACCAGGCTAATTGATCTTGTGTACTTGACTTTATGTCATTCCCAAATTGGGACAATGGTTGGGAGCCCAGGCTAAGTGATCTTGGGCACTACTATACTTTATTGGGTTGAGACACCCTTCTGTGCGATCTTGTGTGTCTTCCCCTCACTTATACTCTAATCTCGGCGGCAACCGTGATTTGACAGTTGGTGTAAATGTTATATGTAGAGTATTCCACCTAGCTCAGCTGCATTACATTGTTTTTGAAAAAAATTACCTTATGCCCATGTGTTTTCAAATGATTTTATATGAAACTGCTTTATAATGGCTCTCACCTATATTTGAAAAAAAAATTATATTATATTTTTGATTTCTCTGCATACCAGTACTTTTGTACTGACCCCCTTCCCTCCCAGGTTTGGAGGCACAGTTTAGGGGTCTAGATAACCAGTAGATCTCTTCCGACAGATTTACAGAATCAAGTGGTGAGCCTTCTATGTTTTGGAAGACCTGATGTCTGTCAGTTCATTTATCATTTATTAGTTTTGGGTCTACTGGGGGCCTTGTCCCAGTTTTTTGATAATAATTTGTTTCAGTCATGTATTAGAGATTTCATAGACGGTTGTTCAGATATCGATAGATATTGTGGGACATTATTTCCCCTTTGTTAATTTCATTTGATTTATGACCATGTTTTCCGTAATATTGTGTATCTTCCATATATCTTATTATCATATAAATTATGTGCTTGATTACCAGATAGATTGGGGTGTTTCGGGACTTCATGGTTCGGAATGCTCATCACGTCCAGGGCCCCAGTTCGCGTTGTGACAGCGTGATTTTGGAGCGACACATTGATGCCAATGATGCACTGTGTCGACCTATGCATCGGTAAACCAGTTTTTTAGTCATTTAAAATCTTCATATTAAGGGGTAATTGGATCTTTTTCCCATTCCCTTCAACCCTCATAACACAAAATTTGGCCTATTTAGAGGCATAACACAATCATTATTCATAAAATCCTCAAGAAGAAAACCCTAGGGCTATAAATTCAAGAATCAAATCCAACAGATTTCACTATCAATCTTTCCAAATTGAAGCAATAAGGTATGTAAAGTGTCATCGAAGGGTCCCTTCCACCCTTGGAGTTCAAGAAACTTCTTTTAAAAACATGAATTGTGGTTTCCATGTTGTGGGTTTGAATGAAATCATGTTAATATTGTGGTATGTGTTCCAAGTTTAAATCTTTATGTATTTCTTCATATTGTGATAGAACGTAAGTCGAATTTTGATTCTTATATATTGAAACCCTTGAATTATGAAGTCATGATATATTAGCATTGTTGTTAATGACCAAGTATGAGGCTATGCGAATCATGTGTTTGATAAAATGCTAAATTGAGATTATGGTGCTTTTATGATCCTTTGGTGATCTAAATGATGAACTTATGCTATAACCACATGTTCACAATGTTTTCCATGCTAAAACTATACCTTGTATGTGTTTGATGGAATGCTCATGAAATTCGTTTAATGGAATTATGTTGTGTTAGCATGCATTCCTATTCATGTGCAAGTTCATGACTTTCAAGTTATTGATGAAATGCCTCATAGATTATATTGTGAGTTGTTGACTATTGTCAAGTATTCAAAAATTATCATGTTTTATTATTTTTATGCTATCGAGTCTTAGGGGCATTTAATACCCCACAATTTAACTGTGTGCCTTGAGCTAGTGTCAGTTACAGAATAGCCTCAGTCATGTTACGTTCAGTAGTACTCTAGTTCAGTTACAGAACTCAGGAAAACTCAATAAACTTAGTTTCAATATAGTCCCATTTAGTACTCAGTTCAGTCTTCAGTAATCTCAGTTAGCTAAAAGAACTCAGTAGTATTCCGTCAATCAATGGAACTCAGTAAACTCAGTTCAGTTCAGTTAAACAGTACAATCAATAACAAATCAATCCAGCCTAGTATGAACTAGGAAATCTTTCTAGTGTCTATTCAGTTTGGAGTAGGATTTAGCACCGAGTCAATCCAAGGATGGGGGCTCACCCGCTAGTAGAGGGCGTGATCCTTAGAAGCGATCCTTGTATTCCAGATCTACTATCCATCATAAATTGAGATATAACCCTACGAGTCTAGGGTTAATACATCTCATTTGAGTTCTCCAACCAGCGAGGGGTTGACGGAAGAGCTCCCTATCAGATATGGTTAACTCACAACTTGTCTTTATCCCTGGCATGGTACTAACACCCTTTTAACTAGGGTTACAGGTTTGACCCCAAATAGTTCAAAAAGGGGCATGTCAGTTAGATAATTACCTCCCACAATCACAGTCTTAGTCTCAGTCGTCAGTAAAGAACTCAGATAGTTCTACAACTTTAAGGACTGTCATATACAATCACTTAGCTCAATAGGAACTCAGTTAGTTCTATAAGAAACAAGACTGTCAGACACAGTCAATCAGTAAATAGTATGTTAGTTATCAATATTTAGTATTATCACGATCTCAGTTACAATTCACATATTCATACATGTACTTTTATTCAGTCAGACACATGTTATTTAGTTGTTATTATTCATGCATATGAACCCTTACATTCAACCTTACCTCACTTTGTGGACCAATACAGTCTCACATACTGATGCATACTTTTCTTTGGTGCTATGGTGTTTTATATCTTAGGTTCAGATGTACAAGATCCAGAGCACTCTTAGTAGATTAGACTTTTAGTAGATACAATAGTGGTGAATCCTTATAGTTCGAGGACATGTTTATTCATTCAATATGTCAGTTTATTTTTAGTAATTGAAGTTATTTGGGGGCTTGTCTCATCAACTCCACAGTTCAGACAATTTTAGAGGCTTTTCAGACTAATTGCTCAGACAGTAATCAATATTTCAGATTCTAATATTTTTTCAAATTTTATCATTTCTCTACATAATTATTACAGTTTTGAACCTTATGGTATTTCAGCCCATTATTCTACATTATACAGTTTTTTACTCAGTTATAGTAGCAGGTACCAGTAATGGGTTAGCTTATGGTCGTTCGTGATTATGAGCACCGTGTAGCATCCAGGGTACCAGAATTGGGGCATTACATAGAGACACAAATATTTATCTTGGTTTGGATCACTAATGTTATGTCTACTTCAAGTCCCCTTAGGTTTCTAAGTTTTCATAGATCGTTCAATGTCGGGCTCGAGTATAATGATGGGAACTAAGTTCCGAAGACTTATTTTGTTCTTTAGATCTTCTGACACAACTTTATTTGATGTTAAAAAGTTTACTCGATCCTACTTTTTATACAAAAATTCTAAGATAAAGATTACAAAGATTCGTAAGACTAAGATTGAGACACTTTGATATTCTTCTTGAAGTTTCATAGCTCGTGTCTTTCTTTAGACCTCTTCATTTATAGTATTCGACCACTCTCTTCTTAAGGAAACCTAATATACTTCTTCTTAATCAAGGATTTGAATTAATTCTTTGATTAAGGAATGTAGTTATATGATATGTCCATATACAATTTTTACTCACGTCCATATCAGATATATCTGTGATCTTTTCTTCCTTTGTTCTTATAGTGATTGATGCTTTTTCAAGTTTGTTTGTGATCTTTTCTTCCTGATACTTCATTTTGATTGATCTAATTTGCTGCAACTTTTGAGGCTGAGATTCTCCTTCTATTTTTTCTCATTTTTATTCATTAACTTGGATGCCGCAGACTGGGAATTGATGTCCTTATATTTCTAGAGATGACTTCCCTTAGTCTTCCAACATTATCGGCCTTTAATATCCTACACAGATCTACCTATTATTTTGTTATTATTAAACATAAAGTTGGGTGGCTAACAATCTCCCCCTTTTGATAATGACAAACAAGCGTAAACATCAGTTGACTTCCCCTTTTTTCATCCTACTCCCCCCATCTTATATACATTTCTTGAGTAGTAGACGTTCTTTTAATATCAGTTGGCTTTTTCCCCTTGACTCGTAGGTGACTTTGATGTTCCTAATTTTATCTTATTAGACATAATTAGAAAGAAGAAACACATGAATAGAGATAACCACATAGAGATATGTAACAAAACACAATTAAACAGTTGAAAACCCTAATAGTAAATAGGGAATCATTTTACAACCCATAATTTGCAAAAGAGCTAGGACCCTTAGTTTAATAGAAGTAATCAGAGTTTAGCGATTGGCTAGGAATTATGTAAGGATGTTATGCATGCTATGAAAGAACCTTTCAAAGGATTTTTCAGAATTCTTGGAGAACAAGGAATAAGAGTTATAAACAGTTATAGCAAGGTCGTTGTTGGAGGAGCTAGCTTCGATTTTCAAGGAGTCCAGGTGAAAAACTACTTTGGAGAACAATTTTATGCCTTCTTGTTTGAACCCATCAATGTTCAACATCACTTTGCTTATGTTAGAATTAGTGTCCTTCCCAAGCTATAGCAATTTTGAAGTTGACTCCTGAATCTGCATCACTTCTTCCTCAACAAACCTCATTTTGTCCTTGAGGTCTTCCAATTTCTTAAATACCTAAAAATGAGGTTATAAATGGGTTAGGTTACCTTGGGGAAAATAGATTTGGCTCTGGAGGAGTACTCTTTGCATCACTATTTACCAACTGAGATGTATCCAATACTGGCAAAGGTTTTTGAGTTAAAGGTGGCAGAGATTTCCACTGATGGATAAGTAGATACATCAATGGAGTAGAATTGAAGTATCCAAATGATCAATATCCATAAGAAAGACTAGAAGAAGCATAAGTATCTACAGTACTCTCAAGCATATATTCATGGAACCATGTAGAATAATTAATCTTACACTTTTTCACTAGGAAATTGAGAAAAAATAAATCTCGGCAAGTCATGTTACTTAGGGACCCTTTCCTAGGGATTAGGGTAGTGGAAATGATATGAGAAATAATATGATACTTGCAGCAGAGAGACAAAGGACCAAAATTAGAGGTAGATGCAGTGTCTCGATCTGACACAACCTTTTTGATCTTTTTAAAAATAACTTCAAACTCGTTAACACAAGAGCAGTCATTTAGGGAACTGTACCAGAGAACTTCATATCAAACACCTTTCCAAAGAGAAATTCATTCAAAATAATTCTTGTTGCCAGCACAAGAGTTTCCAACTCACAACTATCTGGCAATATATAGAGGTTCACATAGAATATATGAATAGGGTCTTCATACACTAGTAAGCTATAGAAACAAAAGATCAAGGATAAGTCTTAAAGATTAAGGAATGAACCTACATTGTAGTTAGTATCCTTTAACTAGCTGAGATTGACAATACGATCGGGCACAATAGGGTGGCTTTAAAAGTAGAGAATTTTTATTTTTGCATACCGGTCCAGAACTTATGCATGACCACTAAAGAAAGTGGACAAGAGGGAAGAGAGAAAGGTATTTTAATGGAGGAGGTAGGGTTTGAAGTAGGGTTCTTTATGGAGATATTTGACTGCTCGATGGAAGGAGAGGACACATTCAAGGATTCTAAAATAAGGACATGGTTATTTAAAGAGAGAGCGAAAGTTTTTTTGAGAGATTAGCCGTTGATCGAGTTTGGCCATATGGTAGATAAGAGTTTGGATGGAGGTGTTTTAAGAAAATAAGGAGAAAGGGGAGGATTTGAATGGGGAATAGGGGAAGATGAATATGGAGATGAAGAAAAAAGAGACGACTATTGAAAGAAAAGGGTGGCAGGGGGGATGTGGGGAAAGAAAAATAATTAGAGGTGCAATAATTTTTAGCATAAAATGAGTAGAGGTAATGATGACTTCTTTTTCGAAAGAGGTGCACCAAAATAATTTTTTTAAAAAAAGGCAAATTAAAAAAAAAAAACTTATAAATCATTAATGCTAAGAATACCATGACTTTTTCTAAGGTAATAAAATCTTTTTTCTAACAGGGGTTTTATAAAGATATCTGCTAGTTGATTTTCAGAGTCAACAAATTTTAAATAAAAATCACTATTCTCTGCATGATCTCGAATAAAATGATGCTTAATATCAGTATGTTTCATCGTGGAGTGATGCACAGTGTATTTAGATAAGCTAATAGCATTGGTGTTATCACACGTTTTAAGAACAGATTCAAATGATAAGTTAAAGACAATTAGTAGATGCATAATCTATATGATTTGAGTACTACAACTTTTGACGGATATGTATTCGTCTTCAGTGGTTTAGAGATCAACGAAAGTTTGCTTCTTGCTGTGCTATGATATCAGGGCATCACCAAGAATTTGACATGTTCCACTAGTGCTTTTTCTACAATTTTTATTCCCTACAAAATTAGCATCTGAATATCCAACTAAATAAAAATTAGAGGAACAGGGATACCATAGTCCAACATCTTAAGTTCATATGAGATATCAGATAATTCATTTGATGGAGTAACATAAGACTCCTTGGGAGTTAACTGGAACCTTAAACACTTACATAGACTAAACATAATATCTGGTCGGCTCACAACCACATAGAGTAGAGATCCTTTCAACCCTCTTTACTTCTTTTCATCAACATCTTTTTTGAATGAATCTGAATCGAGGCTTGTGGATGGACTCAGTGAAGATTCATAGGCCTTTCCTTTTTCCATACCAAATTTTTTGATGATTTCATAAGTGTACTTGGCTTGACTTATGAAAGTGCCTTTGGGAATTTGTTTTACTTATAATGCCAAAAAGAATGTGAGGTCACCCATATAACTCATTTTTAATTCTCCTTTCATCAAATTTGTAAAATTTTCACACATAGAGATGTTTAAACTACCAAAAATAATATCCTCAACATAAATTTTCACAAAAAAAGATATGAATCAAGCTTTTGTATGAAAAATGTTGTATTAATTTTACATCTTTGAAATTTGTTAATCAGTAAGAATGTACGTAATCTCTCATACCAAGCCTTTGGAGCTTGTTTGAGATCATAGAGTGCTTTTGATAATTTAAAAACATGATTTGGATACGACGGATTTTCAAAACCTGAAAATTGTTTTACAAAAACTTCCTCATGAATAAAACCACTTAGGAAAGTGCTTTTCATGTCCATTTGATATAGCTTAAAATAATTGAAAGTAGCAAAAGCTGATAAAATCTATATTGACTCTAACCTTGCCACGTGGGCAAAGTTCTTATGATAATCACTACCTTCTTATTGGGAATAGCCTTAGGCTATAAGTCTGGCTTTATTTATGATAACCTTACCTTCTTCACTCAATTTGTTTCTATAGACCCATCTAGTTCCAATTATCGAACAGTTTCTTAGTCTTTCAACAAAGGTCCAAACTTGATTTCCCTCAAATTTGTCTAATTCTTCTTTCATAGCTTCGACCCATGCTTCATCTTTGAGGGCCTCATCTATTTTATTTTGTTCAATTTGATACACAAAGGCAACGTGTGATTGCTTTATCAATAGATCTCTTGTTTCCACTCCATCTTCTGGATTTTTGACGATAAATTTGTTTGGATAGAAATTATTGTGATTTTGTTTTTTTGGAAAACTCAGTTTCACTATTTCTGTTGTGGGAGTTGACTCTATAGGGGATGTAGTCGACTTGTCTTATGATGGCTCAGAGGTTGTGCTGTGATTTTCTCTAGATGGTAGATTACTCACCTATTCTTCATCAACACTTAAACTCATAGGGAGGTTATTCGATTCATCAAATAAAATATGCATAGATTCCACAATACACAAGTTTGTTTTATTAAAAACCCTGTAAGAACGACTAGTGAGAGAGTACCCAAGGAATATGCCTTTATCACTTCGTGGATCGAATTTTCCCAAGTTATTCTTACCATTTTTTTGAATAAAATGCAGATAAAATGATGGAAGTAGCCAATGTTGGGCTTCTTTTCTCTCTAGAGTTCATAAGGCATTTCCTTTAGAATAGGTCTAATTAGGCACTTGTTGTTGATGTGACCTGTTATGCTTATTACTTATGCCAAAAGTGATTTGGGAGATATGTTCTAATAGCATGGTCCTAGCAGTTTCCTAGATAGAGAGATTATTTCTCTCCACTACACTATTTTGTTAAGGAGACTGAGGTGAAGAGAAGTTTTGAGAGTATTTATTCTGAGCACAATACTTCTCAAACTCCTAATTTTAAAATTCTCCTCCATGATTAATAGAAACATAAGTGATGAGGTGTCCAGCATCTCTCTATACCTTTCTACAAAAAATCTCAAAGTTTGTCAAAGCCTCATTTTTATGAGAAAGAAATATTACCCATGTAAAGCATGAGTAATCATCAACTATGACAAAAACATTTTATTTTCCACCAATGCTTGCGATCTTGGTGTGGACAAATAGACCCGTATGGATTGTTTGAAGAGGTTTTATAATAAAGATAATGTATTTGAATTTGACTGATGTCTGGGTTTGTTTACCCAATTGGAAGGCATCAAGATGTCATCCTTTTTAAACTTGAGTTTTGGCCGACCTCTCACCAATTCCCATCTGGACAGCTTCTCAATGATATGCATACTAACATGCCTAAGCTTTCGGTACCACAACAAAGTATCATTAGTTTGAATAGTGAGGCAGGTTAAGGTAGGAAAATCAAGACTATTTAAGACATAAATATTATCAACGCATTAACTGATTAGAGAGATGTCTCTTTTGTCATGTTTGATTGAGCAATTTTTGGGTTTGAAGAAGACTCTGAATTAAGTGTCACACAACTAACTGATGCTGAGTAGATTGTGTTTAAGGCCGTCTACTAGATATACTCTAGTAAATTCACGTGATGATATGAGTTTTACTGAGCAACCCCGATGAAGTTGCCTTTAGCATTATCATCGAATTTTACATATCCCTCATCTATTTTCTTTAAAGAAGGAAAATATTCTTTATTTTTGGTCATGTGTATAGAACATCGGCTGTCAATAACCTATATTCCCTTCTTATAGATCTTGCTGACCTGTTCCTGCAAAATAAGAAAATTTATTTTATATAGGTACCTAAGTGGTCTTAGGTCCTTACGGGTTAGCTTTACTTCCTTTGGGCTTCTAAAACCACACACTTTAAGGTTTGTGCATGCAGATGTGTCAATTGTGCCATCTCAATCCACAGATAAAATAGACAGGTCCTCAAGATGAGATAGTGGTCATGGTTGACTTAAATGATTTTGATGAGGAACTTGAATTATTTTTGAAAAGTTTGATCTCAAAAACTGTGACTAGGTGATCTCTTGATACGGTTTAATTTCATCTTTACATCATAAAGTTCTTCATAAAGTAAGTCAATTTTGATTTGACATGCTTCAATTTTTGTTTGATAACTTCTTTGTTCCTCTTTGAGTTTTTATTTAAATTGAGCTTCACAACTCTCCTTCTGTTGAGCATGTTTGTTATATTCATCAATAATTTTATGAAGCTCATCAGTTATCATATCTAAATTAGATTCAAGAGTATTTCAGTTGGAAAAATTATGTAGTCTTACCTTGATAGATTCTTCAATTGCCATGAAGCATATATTTACGAATTCTATTTCATCTTTAGTTTCATCTTTATGTGTCTAGGCTACAAAATATTTATTCTTCCTAAATGTTTTTCTTATTTCTATATAGTTTTATTTGAATTGGCTAGACCTTACACAATAATATCAACGATCATCATTTCTAGTGTAGTTACTATTTTTGGCTCTTTAGGATCTTTGTCGTCTCTGTCACATGGTCTACATTACTCAATGGTTAATAAGGGCAGTTCCTTCACTATTTACATATTCCAGGATACCCTCTTTTTCAATTGGAGAAGAATTGAATGCGACTAGTTTCTTCTTTTCTTCCTTGTGATACCTGTTGATATAATTTCGTTCATATTTAATGAGATTACCTCATAGTTTGTCATATGTCATCTTGTCAAGATCTTCGTCTTCTAGAATAACAACCTTGGTTTCCCAAAATTTTTAAGACTTTGGAACTGCTTCTAGACTTGCAGGCTGTGTGCATACATCATCCCTAGTGACTTCCATTTTGAACATCTCATATTCATTGACTAGGGCAGCAATCTTTAACTTTTTGACTTTCGTGGTTCCTTCATAGGTTGCCTCCAATTTGTCCTATATTTCTTTTTACAGTCTCACAAGTGGATATCTTGTCGTATTCTTCTCCACTATTTGCACAAAGAAGTAAATTTATAGCACATGCATTAGTTTGGATTATCTCTTCTAGTTCTTTAGTGACTTTAAAACTTTCATGATATTATATGTCAGTACTGCTAGATTTTTTGTATTTGTCCTTTGGCTTCTCTTTGAGTCCTAGAATAAGCTTTGGACCCTTCTTGATGACAACCCAGGCTAGGAAGTCATTTGATTGGACAAAAATTTTGAACCTATTTTTCAGGTAAACATAGTACTGTTCATTAAAGTATGGTGGTCTTATGGAGGAATGAAAATCCTGGAGAAGAGCACCAAGAATTTGATAATTTTCCATTGGATCTTTTCTCACTTGCGGTTAAGCAACATAGTTGGTGAGACCTGCTTGATACCAATTGAAATTCAAGGGGGGTGAATTGAAAATTTTTTATGAGTCGACTATTGAATCCTATAGTCAACTCGCCCGTGGATCAATACACTTCACAAAACAAATTAGATTTGAAATAATTAAGCAAGTAAATAAATAAACGTAAAGATAAAGAGATTTATCCTGGTTCGGAACATCAATGTGGTGCCTACTTCTAGTCCCCTTGGGTTTCAAAGTTTCCTTAGATCATTCAATGTCGAGCTAGAGTACAATGATGGGAACTACATTCCGAAGACTTATTTTGCTCTTTCGATCTTGTGACACAACTTCAGTTGATGTTACAAAGTTGACTCAATCCAACTCTTTATACAACAATTGTAAACTAAAGTTTACAAAGCTTCGTGAGATTAAGATTGAGATACTTTGATATTCTTCTTGAAGTTGCATAACCCGTGACTGTCTCTAGTCCTCTTCTTTTATAGTCTTTGGTTGCTACTCCTCATAAGGAATCCCAAGAGATTTATTCTTCATAAAGGATTTAAATTAATTCCATAATTGAGGAATGTATCCATATGATATATCCATATCAGATATGTCCATATACGGATTTTACTTACGTCCATATCACATATGTCCGTAAACATTCTTCCTTTTGGTTTTGTGGTGATTGAGGCTTTTCCAAGTTTATTTGTGATCTTTTCTTCCTCTTACTTCAATGTGATTGATCTGATTTTCTACGACTTTTGGGGCAAAGATTCTCCTTCAATTTGTTCTCATTTTGATTGATTTACTTGGATGTTGCGGATCGTGAATTGATTTCTTTTTATTTCTAGATCCTTTATTCTTCTAACACTAGCGACCTTCAATATCCTGCAAAGATCTACCCATTTGTTTGTCATTATTAAAGAGTAGACTTGGGACGCTAACAAAAACTAGTGGAAATATGGAAAATTGCCTAAAGGGTCATTATAAAATCCATTAGTAACTGAATTTTGTCCGCGAAAGTTTGAACCTGTTAAGGATTAGGATATACCTGAAGTCTTGAATAGGTGAGAACACTGGGTCTGCATCTTTCTCTTGATATCCCAAGTGGCCTCCTCCATTAGGCGGTGCCTTCATTGAACCTTAACTGTAGGAATCTTACTAGTATGAAAACTCCTAATATCCCTTGCCAAAATGAGCACCGAATCCTCCATAAAGGTCAATCTCTCATCTAGAGGATTGATTCTTATCTAAGCACATGAGATGGATCAGGAATAAATCACTTCAACATAGAAAAATGGAAAATTGGCTTGACAGCAGCAAAATTTGGAGGTAAAGCAAACTCGAAGGTCACCTCAACAACTGTGCAAAGAATCTCAAAATTTCCAATATACCAAGGGCTAAGCTTACCCTTCCTCATGAACGTCATCACACCGTTTATGCGTGATACATGGAGGAATACTTGATCATCAACTCCCAAATCTCAAGGCATGAAGCCTACTATCTGTAAAGGCCTTCTTCCTACTCTAAGCTACTCTCAACCTATTCGGAATCACTCTGACTCTATCCATTGACTCCTGAATTAAATTAGTACCAAGGGATTTAATAATCGATGTCTCAAACCATACAATAAGAGAATGACAAATCCTACCAAACAAAGTCTCAAATGTCACCAACTCAATAATCGAATGATAATTGTTATTATAAGCAAACTCTACCAAGGCAAAGCACTTCTCCCACTAGCCTAAATAATCCATGATATCGGCTCAGAGCATGCACCTGAATAGTCCGCTCCGACTGGCCATCTATCTATGGATAAAAGGTTGTACTCAGATCCACCTGAATACCCAAATTTTCCTGAAATCTCTTAAAAAGCTAGAAGTTAACACAAAATCCCAATTTGAAATAATAGATATGGTCACCCTATGCAAATGGACAATCGTACGCACATAGATATGAGCTAACCTCTTGGCACTAAAAGTCATCTAAATAGGAATGAAATGCACTGACTAGGTCAACCGATCCATGATGATCCAAATTCCATCGGAACTATGGGAAGTACAAGGAAAACTACTGACAGAATTCATGGTAATCTAGTCCCATTTCCACTTAGGAAGGGCAATCTCTGAATCAAACCACCTGGTCACTGATACTTGGACTTTGACTATTGATAACAAAGGCAATAAGCTAGAAAGTTTGATATATCACTCTTAATACCACTCCACGAATAATGTTTTCTGAAATCATTATACAACTTTATTATACCCGAATGAAAAAAATATCTGGAGCTATGAGTCTCGTGCAAAATCAAATGAATCATGTCATCAATCCTCAGAGCACAAATGCGGCTACCAAGTCTTAAAAGAACCTCTACTATCGCCAATGCCAAATCATGAGTGAGGTAGTTGCACTTGTGCACCTTAAGTTGTCTCAAAGAACAAGAAATAACATGAACCTATAGCATCAATACACAACCTAAGCCAATACCTAAATCATAATAACATACGGTGAATACCTCACCCGCAACAGGTAGACCTAAAATAGGAGACAAAGTGAGAAAATCCTTGATATTTCCAAAGCTTGACTCATACTACTTGGACCATAAAAAAGGAACCACCTTCTGAGTCAATCTTGTCATACGTTTTGAAATAATAGTAAAACCCTTGATGAATCGTATATTATAAACGACCAAACCAAAGATGCTATGAAACTCAGTCGGAGATGTAGGTCTAGCCCAATAACGAATTTCCACAATCATAGTTGGGTCTAACATAATAACATCCCTAGACATCACATGTATCTCACTGATTCAAGCCAAAACTTGGTCTTAGAGAAATTAATGAAAAGAAGATGATCTTTAAAAGTGTGGAGCACAATCCCCAAATATTACGCATGATCCTCTCTATTGCTCAAATACACAAGGATGTCATTGATGAATACCATTATAAAAGAATACAAATAAAGTCAGAGCACTCGGTTCATCAAATCCATAAATGCGACTGGGGCTTAGTCAAGCCATATGACATCACAAGGAACTCATAATGACATAATGGGTCGTAAAAGATGTATTTGGGATATCCTCATCCCGAATCCTCAACTGATGGTAACCAAATATCAAAGAAATTTTAGAAAACAAAACTACACCCTAAAGTTGGTCAAATAAATCATCAATGTGAGGCATATGATAACAGTTAATCACCATCACCTTACTAAGATGTCTATAATTAATACACTTATGCATGAAGCCATCTTTCTTCATCACAAAAAACACAAAAGATCCCAAAGAAGACACACTTGGTCTAATAAAACTTCTACCAAGAAGATCCTGAAGCTGAGAATTCTTCTCTTAAGCTCAGCAGGAGCCATACAGTAAGGTGTTATAAAAATAGGTCGGGTTCTAGGATCGATATTAATAGTAAACTCAAATATCATGGATAGGGGGAATACAAGGCAGGCCGGTAAAGAACACATTAGAAAACTCACAAAATACAGGAACAAAGTCAAGTGACGGACTCTACACACTAGTATCACAAATATTAGCGAGACAAGACTCACCGACCCTTGAAATAAGCCTCCTAGCATAAACATAATAAATAATCCCCATCGGCTTGAGACTAACTCCTCCCTGCCACATGATTAGGGGTACACTGGGCATGGCTAAGGTAATGGTCTTGGCAAAATATTCCATCACAATAGTGGGATAATCAATCCATGACCAAAATCACACATATGCAGAAGAATAAGATCAATATGAGTATCAACTTCTCTAATAGTCATAATGCATGATCTAATAACCCGATCCACTACTAAAGAATCACCTTCGAGAGTATACACGCATAAGAGAATAGATAATAAATCCCAAGATAACTCTAATCATGGATCATAATAAGTAAAAACATAAGAATAAGTAGATCTTGGATCAAATAAAGTAATGGACAACTGACGACACACAAAGGTCATACCTTTAATAACAACATCCAAAGCCTAAGCCTCGAGTCTAGCAGGTACTGTATATACCTGACACGCCTGCCATCTTGTTGGGCTCCTGACCGACCTCCTATTCTTTCTATTTAAGAACCTCCTTGAGTACTTTGGAAACTACCCCTTTGCACCTGAGAACCACTTTTAGCTGAGGGATGACAACTTTAATAAGGGGAACACTTCAAGATGAAGAAACAGTCTCTTCGGAACTCATAAGAATAATGACCAAAAGATCCATAGTGATAACATGCTCCATAAGATGAACCAAAACCTATAGATCTGACTGTACCAGAGTCATCATAATGACTAGAATAGTTGAAAAACAAATCCCTTGAAGACTGACTGCCAACCTGACCATGGTGATCACTAGCACTAGACTGACCTCCATTATTACTCTAAAGAGCTGCCTGAATCAATTGGCTAGGCTTACTCTAAGGATGATAATATGGACATAGAGAATACACACCACGAGAAATACTACCTTAACATAGGGAACTAATATGGCTCCTACTAAATATGCCCTGATATCTGGCCTCTTATTATTTCCGCTTTGGGCCTCACAATACATCTCCTTTATCACCCAAGCATGAATAAAAACCTCAGCAAAAAGACCTACCTATAATAACCAAACTCTAAGTAGACATGTGAAGAGAAAGTCTCAACCCTCTAATAAAGAAATTAATGATCCCATACTCAATATCTAGAATAGAAATCGCATGCCTAGCCAACTCATGAAAATGAGCCTCATACTCTGCAACTATCATGGAGTACTACTCCAATCTAGAGAACTAATACCTCAAATAATCTTTAAAGCTTAAAGGCAAATACTTCTCCAAGAATATCTCAGGGAACTATGGCTAAGTCAATGGAGTAGATCCAGCTAGTCTAGATTTGTATAACCTCTCCACTAATGTAAAGCGGCCAAGTCCAACTAACATGTGGTGTAGTCTATACTATAAGTATTAATAAGGCCTAAATTACGGAGCCAATCCTTACAAGTAATCAAAAACTCATAGACAACCTCACCCGTAGCACCAAAATAAATAGGCAGAGCCAATTTCAAGAATCTACCCAATATTATTTGCTTCTCAATAGACATAGCAGGCTAGGCAACCACTGGCTAAGCATCTATCGGCTGTGAAACCACACATGTAGGTGGAACTTCAACCCTAAGAGTTGCAGCTACATTCTATATCCCCACCTCAGTACTACTCTAATCTATAGATTATGCACCATTAAAAGGCGTAGCACCCACGATCCCAAAAAGTAAAACTAAGGCATCTTTGATCACTAAAGAAGAAATAAACCCTGATTGAGCTTGGGGTAGAAAAATCTCTAGCTTAAAAGTAGGAATAGGGCTTGGCGGAGGATCCCCATCCTATCCACTAGATAGGACACATATTTAGGTTATCCACAAACACTAGGTCTTCCATGAACAATAGTAGGATCCCTAGGCTTGATATTAAGACCCTCGTTTCATCTATTAGGAGCACGTGTCCTAGCCATTTATGAAATAGTGATATAAAAGGAATGTTCCATGTAAAACCTCAGACTCTTAGCAAGATATGAATGAAATAAGTAAAGAACTCCTAAGAATGTCCCATAGTCTCCTAAAGGTAGGAAACGGATGTTATAATTCTTATTGGTAGAACACTACTAGACACTTTCTCTTGTACCAACTATATCCTTGTAACCTAGTCTCTGATACCAATTTTTCACAACCCAATTTATGAGTCATGATGGTATCTATTATGTATCACAAGTAGGTAAGCCAAAATTTAACCAAAATATAAATGCACTGGGTTAAGTTGGAGGAAAATGTTCAACATAGGCAAAAAACAACAACACAACTTATATATAGGCATAAAATTTAAAACAAACAAATCTAGTCAATATAGATACCATCCCATCTCCTGGTAGAGCTAGTACAAGAGACTCTAGTAATATTAATACAACCTAAGTCTTTAAATATTCAACATAATTATGTCTCAAAACTCAAGACTAAATATGAAAGATAGAAAGAAATAGGTGACTTTGACAACAAGAGCTCACCCTATCTCCAAATATAAAAAATATAGGAACTTTGATCAACGGCAGCAACTAGTATTCAAATCTACAAAAAAAAGTATAAAAGTATCATATGAGTTCCAAATCCATGGGTACTCAGTAGGCATAGTTGACTGACTAAGCTAAATGGTGATATATGAAGGATAAAATGCAAGATAACATAACTAAGTCAAGGTATAGACAAACCAGAAGCAGCTCCAAAATATTTGTGCATAAATAAGTAAATAAACAAGAATAATAGAATAATGTAATATAAAGCATCAACATATGCAATCGTATCTACAAAATTGGCTCTTATATGCCAATTGATACTTAAAAGTAAATAACCTATTACAAACTCCCATAATCCTGGAAGGTACACACAAGATCGTATAACCCACCACCGTCATGTATGAACTCTCATAATACAATTAAAACTCATCCAAGTCATGCCACACTATTATTGCTTGGCCTTGTCAATTAATATTCAATTATCAACTAATCATTATTTTACTAGAATCCTTTTATATCATGCCTTTTTATAACCATTTCCCCTTTGTGGACTTAGCTAGATTATCAATCTCACATCCCAATATCATCATATCAGAATACGTATATCATTATAGTATAATATGCATATCTAGTCTCAAACCTATATAAATACTCAATAGACGGACTTGAACTACTAAATATAATCAATAGTAAAACTTGAACTAGTCATTATATCATCAATAGCCAGTCATGAATCAATAAATATTTTATTAATAGCCTAAATAATAGCATAATCATTAGGAGTCAACCCTAACATCAACCAATATAATAATTAAGTGTATAAATTTCTCAATATTACCTCAATAAGAATTTTCAAAAGTCTAAAAAGCATATAAAGGTCTACAAAAGTCAACATATATCTTATCCTAAGGTAGGTCAAGGGCCTACTTCTAATCCTTAAAATTTCATTCAAGGTCGATTTCTACCTGGAGTAGGCTCAAGGTATATAAATTAACTTTTAGATTTGAGCAAGCCTCAATTTTTACTAAAATAGGAAATTCACCTAAAATATAAGCAACTAGGTAGATTATACCAAAATTATGATTTCTGAATAGCCTAAATGATCTAACTAATCCAAGCATTTCAATTCATAACATCTAAGACCAATCACAAATCTAACACAATATCTTAAACATACCATGAATTATCTCAATCTAAAAAATGTTAAAACCTAGCTTTCCCAGATGCTAAACAAAGCTCAACATTCTATTAAATCACCACTTTTCCCTTTTGAGAAGCTTCTGCAAGATGCCAACCTTTCAAATTCACATTTTTCACATAAATACAAGAATAATAATACCCATACTTCACCATTTTGCTTCCGTTCCAAAAATCACCCAAAATTCCATGTGAGTCCCATTTAAGGAAAATCATGTTTCTGATGCCAACCCAACATTACCATATGCTCAAGGAATTATTACCCTAATAAATAGTTAAAATATAAGCTAATTTTGGGCTAAACTTGAGCCCCCAAGATTTTGGTATTTTAAAACAAGAAATGGGAAATTTGAACATGAAAATAATGAAATCTTACAACAAATTAAAGGGAAATAATGAAAATAGATGTTAGCCAAGCTTCTAGATCACACACAAGCCTCAATTCAAAGTTACCTCCCTTGTTGGGGTTTTAGTCCCAAGAGAATGAGTAAAGAATGAACAAAATTAGGCTAAAATAAGGTATTTATTCCCTTTCCAGGTTCTAAGACCTCACGATCATGACCCGATATTTGCGATTGTGGTACATTGCGACAAGTTTATAAATTGTTATTTTGACATACCATATTATGATAGTGGTAGGTGGGTTGTTATGGCGAGTTGAGATCACAAGATAATATCCATGATCGCAGCTTCCTGGTGACCACCAAGGGTTTCTCCATCGCAACCCTTGGCTTCGCGATAGTGATACACCAGATACCACTAAGTCTTGGGAAACTTTTCAAATCTCTATTAAGCCCCTGAGATTTATTTAAAATCCTATATATGCAAATGAACTATGTGGCCACCCCACATTAAACATTCTAAACTCAATGGCACATTTAAAATTTCCATCCGAGTTCATTTTGACAAATTATGGGTCCCACACCTAATTTCTAATTTCTCTATTTTTTGACCAATAGGTTGAAATGAGCCAGGTGTCGCGGGACACAAATCAAAGGCCCACCTAGCATAAAATCACCATTATGAAGCTACTGGAATAGTCCAAATTTATAGTTGAGGTTGCTTGACTAAAGTTTTCACCTAGTGGATCTTTGGAACCAGTAATGGCTTTAAAATAGGGAATTGGCTCTAAAAAACAAATGAACTATTTGGTAATTAAACTGTCAGTTTCAGCAAGTCATAAATAACTTGGGACAGTTATAGAAAGTTCTAATGGCAAAACAAAGTGAAAACATGGAAACTGACCAAAAGGTTCATTATAGCATAGCTCCTCATATATCGGCTCAATGGAAGTTTGAATGAAATAATCATCGTAGGTATTACCTTCTCCTATCTAATTGACCTTATATCACTAGAATAAGATAATTTTCTTATTGGAATAATGTAATCCTGAGTTAATGAGGCTCTTAAAGAGCCTAGAATCATAGAAGAATGAGGAACAAGAGGAACTAGGATGAGGATGCTATGATGATGTACCTGATGACAGAACTAGAGTAAAATGAGAAGTAACTAACCAAGAGTGGTAGGAACTATAGTAATATCATAGGTAGGCTGGTTGGCACCACTATTAAAAGGACAAAAATCAACTACCGAGGAATGATCCAGTCATATTTTTTTCTATTTCACTTCTTAAGCGAGCTGAAGTCTAGTAATGTCAATTGTATATATAGCGGTATACTTAAAATACTACTTCTTATTAAAAGAAACCTTGGCAATATGATGCAATTCGGTTATCTAACAAGGGAATACAAGGAAGGTTTCCTTTTGTTCGGCCTGACAAACAATGTCTGGGGCAATAATTGAAGCCATGTTGAAACTCTTATTTACAATAATAGTGCCTAAAAGAAATTTCCGTGGGTGCACAAGTATCAACGGATTTTTAGAAGGCAACAAGTTTCTATGAAGTAAACTAAAAAATATGAAGCCTCTAAATGGTATCCTTCTTTTGAATTTATACCTCCAGTGCAAGCCACAAATGTTGGCAATCACTTATCAAAAGAGTTAACCAAGACCATAACTTAAAAACTCAATTCTTAATTTTAGTGTCAAAGTAAGGAATATTCAGCATTTTTCATCCCAAAACCTCATTTATTATTGTCTCATTACAGTAAAAATCTACACCTATTACCCTAACAACCTCTCTTATCTCTTGCGGTCTCCTTTTTCTCTTAGCTCATAAAAGCTTCCCATATACCATAGATACTTCCTAACCTAATATTTTATATAAGGCTTTAAGGGTTTGATGAATACCTAGATGTTGTTGTACCTTATCATTGACTGTACGCTAGGATTCTGGCCTTCAAAACTATTTAAAATTAGCCATTGCTGCTTAAGTATAGTGTACTGGTTAGGCAATATAAGGTGGTTAAGGACGTGATGTCCACCATGAGGATAGGTTAGAGAGCTTATAACAGTAGTGGAGCGTTATTATACCTTCTATTTCTTGGGTAAAGCAATCTCGGGAGTATACAAAGGCTTAACAATAGGGGTAGTGTTCCTATCTACTGAGGAATTAAGATTGTACCTCTCAAAGTTTGAGCTATTCTAAGAGCTTTAAGATTAAGTGATCGGCGACTTGGACCTATTTTCCTTAACCCTTTTGTCCTTCTATACACTTTTTCTACTTTTCACCTTTCATTAAATTATATTCTAAAACTGGGACAAGGCCCTAGTAGACCATATCAGGAGAAACAATAGAAATCTGCACAATAGGCATTCCAAAATAGAGAAAGCTCACCAACTGCTATCTTTAACGCGAACCAATTTACTGCTGAATAGGGCCACGGGATTGTGCCTCAGATCTTGAGATATAGAGGATCAATACCTATGTACTAGTATGTAAGATAATTCAAAATACCATGTTTTTAATACAAAATAATTGAGAGCATTTATCAACACATTACACATAATTTCGTAAAACACATGGGAATTTTAAAAATCTTCAAATGCTTCCCTTGAAATCATGACTCACGCTTTATCTTAATTCTAAAATAGATGGTACACCCTATATTTATACAATCCTATGAGCTATATATAATCTTCCCTTAACTCGGCGGCCAAGCCCCCAATCCAAGTATTCCGTATGAATTAGGGTCCTAATTTTATTCTAGTATACCAGAGTCTTAAGGATAAGTATACATTGGACTTAACCAATCATATCACCTAGTACGACAAACCCAGTTTCCGGCGATGAGCCCTTACACTCAAACGCTTTCTTCAGATAACTATCTACCTCTCTTTTGGCCTAATTTTAGTCTTTAAAACCATTCTCATTCGATCAAAACATTTATCATTTATTCTGTTAAGGGCATACTATCACGGAGTATCATCATACCCTAACTTGTAAGTCAATATCATATCAAATTCACAGCCCATCACATTCAAAAAGTGCATATGACCACCCAAGATTCATAACATCACAATAAAGTCATCACTTTGAAATCTCAAGACACTTAAGCATTTATCTTCTCTTTGCAAGATTCAAAACATGTGGTGGTCATGTCTATTTATTCAGTCATATGCAATTCTTTCCCTTTAAAGAAAGAATGCAATTATAACAAAAAACTCCTTCTCATCATATATAAACCATTTCAAACTCCATTATATTGAGAAAATCACTTTCAAATCTTAAGGCATGCATTTTAAATCATTCACAATGGAAATATTAACTTTAGTTTGCAACAAGAGAGGGAATTAATACTCATGCTCTCAATCAATTTTATAAAATGCACTAAATCATATATGTATGTAGTTATAGTTCAAATTCCATGAAAAGGGATTCAAGACAACATATATTTTCATCAAAATAGTCCCATGATGCATAACTTTCACAATAATATCAAATACTTTATTAGAAATCATAATTAGGGATCTTTAATCTTGATAAAATATTTAAACTAATGCCCAAAGCTTTCAGAGTAGTCCCACATTCCTTATGTTCTTTAATTCAATGAAAGAGACCTTATCCTTGACTTCTTTCTTGATGATCTTAAATTAGTGGATGAATTCTTGATCTATGGGAGGGAAGCTAGGGCTTGTATACAGAGATTTTGAGTGGTTTCTTTTGGGCATAACATGCCCTAAAGACTTTTTAATCTCATCTTATGGCCAGTATATGATAGAGGAGAAGACTGTAATGCCCTTCCAAAGTCAGAAATTAAAAGGATCGCAAACTGGACACCCAATGCGATTATTGACACAACACGTTGAGATCTTATCAAGTTACTGGTTTGGCTGACACGGTGCATCGAGATCGCATTAAGCCACTATCTCGAACACCCATATGTATCCCAAATGTGATCCAAAAAATCCAAAACTTTTCCAGAACAACCCCTTTACACTCCTGAACTTGAATCAACCTTAAAAATCCATGTCTCAAGGTCAAAACGACTGATCTAGAACCATTAAAGTTTAAGATATCAAAATAAGGCTAAGTTATTTCAACACTTAGAAATATTTTTGATATATAGCTGCTTAAACATGCCACCAAACTAGTTATTAATTCAACAATGCTATGGGGCATTACATGTAATGGTTCACCTCTTACTTTCTAAAAATTTCTTATATTGTTCCTCAATTAAACTTTTCAAGATGTTGGTAAGAACTAGTCTAGAAAAGATTTCGCCAACTTAACCCGTAAGGTTATACATCCTGAGGGTAATTCTCAAAACCAAAACACTACATCACCTATTAATGAGAAAGAAAAGTGCCTTAATCTAATAGACTTTTGTGAGATATGAGGAATGTTAAATGGATTGAATGAATGCATAAATTTATTCAAGTGGATGTTTGCATATTCATGAGCTTGAACTCCAAATAGCCCCTTTTATTTGGAGTAAGTGAAGCATAAAACTTGTGATGTGGAATACTCCACAACCCTTCAAAAGTGGAATGGAAATTGCCCTTGCCCTTCTGAAATCCCTTAGGTGATCTTCAGATTAAAGTTGTATATCAGAGGTATCACTATCGCTATAGTGTAGACTCATTTTTTTTTGATATCTCATATTATTACCTATCAAAGAGAAAAACCACAAATAAAGTAAAGTTTACACAACGAATAACAAAAGTTTACACAACGAATAACAAAAGTAACTTGTAGCACTATTGTGAATATAGACTATGTTTCATTCTAGAACAACAACACCATTTTGTAATGCTCCACAATAAACCTTAATATGTACATAGTCATTAGCAATATAAATTTCATGCAACTTAGAGTAAGGGTCGATTCCATATGGAATAAAAGAAATAGCTTCACCCTCAAGTATCACAAGTAACTATAAGTTGGCACGAAATGCTAAAAATAAGTTTATAAATAAATATGGGGGGTTTGTTTTAAAATAAATTTGTGCTAAGCTATGTGTTTCAATATTTGTTTGTCCAAACGAATGTTATAGGATGTGACCAATAGATTAAAGTACTTGGGGTTGTGACTTCTTAAGAATTACTATGCATGGGTAAGTGAAATCCACCTACACTCAATGCTAGTTATGACCAGGGTTGACCTTAGGTATTAATGGTGATTTATCAATTTGCCACAAAAATTCACATGTGTTTTTTTTCAAACACCCATGTGTATATTTTACCCAGCAACCAATAACTTTAAAATTGATGGTCTATTCCTAGTATTACTTCTTAAATGTGTATAGCTTATGTTTTGTCAACTAAATCTTATCACTGTCTTCTCTTTCTCGCAAGACAAGAGATC
The DNA here is from genome assembly GCA_030864225.1 of Capsicum baccatum var. pendulum. Taxonomy (NCBI): domain Eukaryota; kingdom Viridiplantae; phylum Streptophyta; class Magnoliopsida; order Solanales; family Solanaceae; genus Capsicum; species Capsicum baccatum. The sequence goes on along the minus strand of CM061557.1, from coordinate 166,754,031 downwards.
CAAACATAGGCTAAGTTTTCAACCTTAATTTATAACTTAATACATAGAGATTTAGCTAAAGTTATAACATGTAATCAAATACAAAGGCAGACAATCACTACCCACATAACAATCAATGCTCAATATGTATAACCCCAAGTTAGGGAAATTAACTTCTTAAAGTAAAAGAAAGAGGAGATATACTTAGTTTTTTGTTCTAAATTTTTGATAGAATCCAAATATTTCAAAAGAAAAATCCAAATTCCAAGTAATAAAATAGTTAATATCCTAACTAAAATTTGATCATAAGCATTAGATTTAAAAAGTAATAAAAGATAGGGTTCTAAATAGCTAAATAGTCTTAAATAGCTTCAGAAAATGGACCTCAAAATTGAAGAATTGCCACCACATCCTATCGTCTAAGGACAAATCTATCACTGACGATATTAGTGATAAATCATATTTTCTAAGGCTAATTAATTTGTCAAGACATAAATCTCTAAGAGTTTTATCTATAACTTTTGATGATGGGTTTTGGAATTCACTAATTGGTTTTGTGATATTCCTAATCGCTTTTGTAGTCGATGTTCTTTCACAAGTTTAACTAGCCCAAACTACTGCTATTGGCGATGGAACTGCCCTTTTTGTGATTCACAAAAAGGTTTGGAAATACACCAATTGTCCCATGCTCTTTGTTTGTGTAGTTTAAGTTCCAATATACCTTCTTTTTACATTTTTTTATCATTTCATTTAACCCCTAATTAGGCCTTAACACACGAATTAAACAAAAACAACATAAAAATACTTCAAATAGGTGTTGAGGACTTAATTCTTACATATTTTAAGTATTAGTGATTTGTATTTACTGAATCATTAATGGGCGGCTTAGGTATTTAAACCATAAGGTTGATCGAGTGAGATAAAGTGGTTTAGCCTCAAAAGGCCCAAGAGTGCCACATTTTATTTGAGCATAGAGTGTAGTTGTAGCTAGTGTCTGGGAAGATAAATCCTTTGGGAAATATTGTTGAAATTGTTTTTAATTAGGATATGAATGTTGCTTATTCTCTTGTAGAGATCAAGATATATATTTGGGCATAGATCATAGAAAAATTGTAGAACTTTTATGCTATGGAGAGATTAGGGAGGGGTCTTTTCTATACTTCTTTGATTATCGAGTTGTTTAAGAGGGTGACGTGCCACTGTAAGATCCTTATTCCATGAAGGAATGCAATATGGTATTAAACCCTTTAAAGAATAGGCGCACACGGGGATAAAGCAAAAAAAAGAGCAATATAAGAGAAGATGGAGAGAGTAGTAGGGTTAGAGTTGGTGAGGAATCTAGTACCATTTCTACTCAGTCTCTTGTATTTATAGTGTTTAGGAATGTGACCTTACTGCTATTTAATGTTATTTTGAAAGGACTTAGCTGCCTATACCAATATTAGATCATTTATGATCCACTTCCCCATTGGACCGTATTTGAGCCTATGCTAAACAGTGAAGGGGGCTAAGTAAGTTTAAAAAAAACACTGCTCTCAAGACCACTTTCTAGTGAGGATATAGAAATCTATGTAGCTAAATGTGCTTCCCCTGCAAAGAAACACCTAAAGCTAACAAGGAAGGATGTGTGGAAGTTTTCCTTCATCAATGGGTTTGAGTAGGAGGGTTTACACACCTATATTAGAGGATTCCACTAGGTAGATTTCCTCTCTCTCTTTTTCCTTACGTTTATAGATATTGGGTTGGTCGCATTTGGGGCTTGTTACAACTAATTTATCTATTTTATTTTTTAGTATTTTTATAACATTTACCATCACTGTACCTTTAATAATAATAACTTAACTTACTCTGTATGTTAAAAGTGATTTCAAAATTTAAATATTTAAAATACCAGGCCATTTATTCAATAATTATAAAATCAAGAAATAGGAGGTGCACTGGTAGTTTAATACTTGAAATTGCAATAGCAGTTAACTTACTTTTGTGGTGGTAAAAGTTCAACTGTAGCGGTACCTTTCATTGGTTCTTCTTGTATCATCGTAACCTTCTATTGGTTCTTCTTGTCTTTCTTTTACCTAATTCAAGGTACCTTTCTCACACTATGTTATCCTACAATCACTCTTATTGTTTACAATTCTCATGTCAAAGAAAATTTCAAACTGGATACATAATTTATAATTATAAGTCATTGCTAAATAGATTTGAATTTCATAACTCCCATATATATACATCCTCCCTCCTACATATCTAAGTAACAACTCATACCATACTTCCTGATAAAATAGGCAGGCTTCTTGTATGTTTATTACGATTTAATGGAAATTAAGAAGTACTTCACATCATGGTGAAATGATACGTGTTTCAAATGTGGAAATAAAGATACACCTTTAGATCACACACAGTCCTCATGATCACTAGATCCCTTGGATCTACTTTGTTCCAATTCAAAAATACAATTATCACTCATACTTAAAGGATTCTGCCATTACATATTAAACAACAATATACTTCAATTGATAAAAATCTACTTAAAATATTAATAGAATGTTATCATAAAGCAATAATTACTTAACATAGTATCAATCAAATTTTACAAAATAAACATCAAACTTCAATGCCTCTAGTTGATCCCTAACGACAAAATGGTATCATTTTAATACTCTGAATACCATCAAGATACCAATTATGACCAACTAATCCTAATTTTGATGGTTATGATAGCAATTATATTCAACTAGATACCAATTGGACTCAACTTAAGAAAACAACACTAAAACAGTATAATTGGAAAGAAAAAGGTGAAATGAACTTTTAATACCACATATTAAAATTAGATTGGTTCAACTCCTAGTGCATGCATAAAAGTCTTAAAACCCTAAAAATTTAGCTAAGTATTAAGGACTTAGCCATTTTAATACCTTCTTAACTTTTAGAATTATTAAGTTGACCATCCGGACTCTGAGACGATAGTTTTTGAGTTAATTCATGTTCAGGGGTGTAAGTAGCATGTCTTGGGAAAGTTTCATATTTTTGAATGAGGATTGGGTCACTTTTGGATTTCGATTCCAGAACCTCACCATGATGGTAGTGCATCATAGTGGGTATAGCGATGGGCACATCATCTCATCACGGTGAAGATGTTTTCATATAGTTTTTGATTTATAATTTGAATGCATGTGTCATAATCTTTATCCTAGAATGTGAAGAGCTTATAAGGTAAAAAAATTTCATAAGAATCACTTAGAACAAAGTTGATCTAAGAGACTTTGACTCGCCCAAAGTTTGGTGTTTGATCCTATATGGGTCAAATTTTAACGTGTATAACTTTGGACATATAATGAATTTTTCTTTTCAAGACCTGCAAAATTATTAATAATTGAATTTGCGTTCCAATGATAACAATTTTTCCTTAACCTGATACCCGATCAAAAAGTTAAGATCATTTTCATCAAACCAGTAAGCCACTGCGATAAGCTCACATCGCGATGATCCATTAATTTGCATTCCAGTTCTGAATTTTTGGTTTAAATGATGGAGGGGAAATTGGGTCTTTTCCCATCTCAAACTAATTCATAAAAAGAAGGCCAACGGCTTTAGTTACGACATTATGTGTCCATATTCTCCAAATTTCCTCTCAAGAACAAACACTAATCATCCCCGAGTTTATCCATTCCATCATCTTCTCTTTAAGAAAAACAAGAATTTAAGTTCCCTAATTAAAGAATTCAAAGAAAGCTTTCAAGAAAATCTCCAAGGCTTTTAAGGTCAATTATTCACCATCACGTTAAGTCTATTAAGGTATGTGGGATTATGAACAAGGGTATCCTTTCACCCTTGTGCCCAAATTGCATAATTTCAGGATTTAATTTACTTGTTTTGAATTAGGGTTCATTACAAGTTTCTATATTCTTGAAGCATGGGAATTAGAGTTTATGTTTTAACTTATAAGATTTATATTATGCATGAGATTGCACTATCTTAACTTGATATTGTTGAAGTATTTCAAGATTTGTATTGAGCATGAAGTTGTGTTGTAAATTGTCATAAGTTTAAAGCATTAAATTTAAGCCCTAAGTTTAATTGTTGAGATTTTATAAAGATCATGCTCTATGTTTTCTTTGATAAGTTTATACCAAGATTTAAAGAAAGAAGTGATCTTTTGATCATAATCAAAGATATGAAAACCATATTTGTTCATTTTAATTTTAATTATATCAAAGATCAGCATAACTGGTTTTCATTCTATTAACTCTTACTATTTTATTATGGATTTCCTAAAGTATGAGCATACAAGTAATAAGGGAGTAGTATTTAGCACTGAGTTGGGTATGAGTCCGAGGTTGCATACCCCAGAACTACAAGCCAATGTAGGTTAATCTTATTCCCAATATAGAAGAAGTTAAAGATATTGATCACTTAAGTTAAGGTTCAATTCTGATGGCAAGGGTATAACAACATTCCCTAACGTGGGTAAGACATTGGACACGATGATAGCTCACATTGTTTATGTTGGTTAGAAGAACTTTCAAAAGAAATAGTAAAAGTAAAGCTTTTAGAGCTACGTGTTATGGCTTACAAAGTTTATTCTTATGCTTCATTAAACATGTTTATGATTTTATAATTTTTCTTTCAATCCATCTCAAGGTAAGTCATCTATACTTAGCATGCAATATTTGAAAGTTTATGAGTATATTCAGTTATTATTTTAGTTATGCATTCATCCCCACATGCTCAGTACATTTGAGAAGTACAGGTCCATATATATATATATGTGCTACATTGTCTCACAATGTAGGTACTAGTTGTAGCACTTCATAGTCAAGTAGTTTGTAGCTTCCAACCAGCAGGTGATGAATTCTTGTGATTTGAGGACTTCTTTGAACTATAGTTTCAGTATTCAATCTTTTATTTAGTTGTATCGACTAGAGATAGTTGGGGTGATGTCCTGGCTACCTACAGTCAATATTAGTAAAGGCTTTATAATCAGTCAGTATAGTTGATGTATTAAATTTTAGTTTTTCTATATGACCAAAGTTGTAATCCTTTTTGATAGTTTTGGTTTTGAACATATTCAACAAAGGCATCTGTTTTGATTATTTCTTTCATATTAATGAATCTTATTTTAGTTGCTCACAAGTTATTCCAGTATAAGGGTTAGATTGGGAACACATATGGTTCTAAGCATCGTGTGACATCCAGGGGGTTTTCTCGGAGAATTACAAACTTGGTATCAAAGCATAAAGTTCAAATGTCAAAGGGTGTCTATGAAATTGTGTCTAGTAGAGTCTTGTGGAATGGTACAGAGATATTTCTACTTTTCTTCAAGACACTTCATGGTATTTAGGAAATGTTTTCCTTCTTTCAAGATATAGATTGTATTGTAAAGTCTTTCTCTCAGAATCTTTTGTTCATTCTATGTTACTTCATAATTCTCCATCTATGAATTTCCAAGATAACATGAATACTATAAGATGATGCTCTTAGATTTACTATTGGTAACTTCAGAATTCTCACAAGGGACTTGAGAGAAGATTACTAGTGTGTTATAAGTCCCTTAAGTTTAAAGTTATATCCTTATCCATATGAGTTGTTCAATTAAGAAAGAATAAGATATGTATTTAGATTCCTCACTAATCCTTCAATATAGATAGTCCTCATGAGAAGATATAGTATGAATCTAGATTGTTAAATAGAGTTTGTATTTGAGGTATTTGCAACCTAGAGAGTTTGGTTTATAACTAGTTTAACCTTTTTATAGTTAGAAGTGGGGGTTTAGAAGTATAGTGAAAAGAAAAGTGGGAATAGCAATTGATCGGGAGTATATATATAAATTTTTATGTGTTATCGAGTTTGTGTTAAGATGATATTTCTTTGTGTGTCATCTTACGGGTAATAAATATGGTATAGGTTCCTTGGTTGGAGGTAGATAAAGAGTTATTAGTTAAGGTGAATTGTTGCTTACTTGAAGTAGAAAAGATGTTATTGATGGTATTTGTTGTGTTACAAAAGTATGGGTTATTAATAAAAATATTTGGTGGTTAAGGATTGTTAATATAGTCTTCCCTGCATGGATGTGAAAAACAAGATTGGTTTACGCTTTAAGAGCTATGAATGTAATTGAGTTATATGAATGGGTGAATTGTAGTGATTTGTAGAAATAGTATGTACTAATGGATTATAATAAGTTAGGCCATAAGATTATGATCAATTATTGTTATTATGAGGTTCTAGTGGACTAGTATTTCTTGATACTTTATTTTATAGCTTCCAAGTGAGAATAGTATGTGAGGTTGGGTTGTCAATCATGTTTAGCACTAGACTTTAATCTCAAACAGTGGATGATCATAAAGGTAGAAGTAATTATTGCTTGGTTAGTGATGCTAGTTATATGGAAGTGATCTAGAAGCTTTGAACAATGTATACGAGAGTTAAAGTTTAGTTATTCATAATTAAGTATGATGTTTTAAGTATGATGTAGATGTGTGCCCAAGGTGATATGGTGTTGCATTATTTTCTAAGGTTATTAAGTGTTGTGTGTGGTTGGTAGTACCCTTGAGTTACTAAACGGGAAGAAGGCTAGTTAAATTATATGTAGTGTTCTTAATAGCTAAGTTAAGGAGATATAGATAGGTAATGTTGAGTCTTTTGGTATGATTTTGATTCTCATGATTTAGTGAAAAATATAAGTTTAAAGATGTGATATTAGTAGGCTATGATTGAAGTAGTATGGTTCATTAAAGGTTTGGGGATATTCATGTTAGGTGTTAGAATCTAAGTTTGAATCTTTGAAGATTTATCTAATAGAAATAAAAGTTGAAGCTCTAGATAGTGTGCACTCCGGGTATAGTGGTACTCATAATGATTCTAAGTTAGTAAGTGTTCAAATTATTATATGATTACTATTGGGGCTATAGAAAGATAGAGTTGTATCTCAGAAGGAAGTATTAGCAGTGAGTTTTACACTTTCAGGTGTAGTCTTTTAGGATAAGTTTATTATTTACGTGTATTGTTATATCCTAGACTCTAGAGTACAGTGATTATAGTCTAATTTAGAGCTTAGTAAAGGGTTCTACAGACTTAGAATAATGGCTTAAATCTACGGGAGAGATGATAGAATAATTAACAATGTCAGACTCTCAGATTCTAGTAGTGATGCTAGTGTATTGTAGAACATTAGTAGGGGAAGAAGATGATGACCCGTACTCATCTCAATGCAAGGTTTTGTACTTTAGTCCATAGGATATCTACTCATGTCTTATATGTCAGCTCTATGATCATAGTTTATTTTCATGCATATAGTAGAGAATCAAGTACTCTTTCAGTTCCAAGTATGAGGAGTTCTAGTTAATTTAGCAGTACAAATCATGTTCCATGAATTTATGAACTCCAGACTCAGGTCATACAACTCATGACTCATGTACTCATGCTTTACAGTCTGTTCAATTCTGGGTATTCACGCTACATTTCTAATGATTAGTGAAATTCACTTCATGTCATGTATGCCCCTAGTTAGATCTCTTTAAAGAATACATGAAGTTCATACTCTTTTACTCAGGCCTTAGTAAAATGTAAAGTTATGGATAGTATCCCTTAATGTTTCAGGTCCTCATGTTTGAACCTTTCTGTGAACTTTCTTTGCATCAATATAGTAATGGAGAACAATTTTTTAGATGGGAGAGACAAAATATTTCTTGTTGATGAAAGATTGTTGTATGCTTGCTTTAGCTAAGACTGTAAGTGTAAAGTAAGACTGAGGCCATGTTTATGATATATGTCATAATTAGTTAAAAAATTTTGTCTATGCTCTTGGGGTAGTGCATGGAAGTTGTTAATGATGAAGGTTTGGAGAATGTCAGAAATATGCTATTATGGGTGTTTGTTAGAAGTGCATATGTGGTTATGAATATAGGATTGAATGTCATGGTTTTATATGCGTGGATGGATACATTGTGCATTAGTGAATGTCTAGTAAGAGGGTGAATATAGTAACTGAAGTGGTAATAGGAATTATTCATGAGATGAGAAGGTGTGAAAGCATAGGGTGTATTGAATTCATGATTCATACTAGTGTTATGGTGTGATGTGTAGCACTTTGTAGATTCGAGTAAGCTTGAACATACCGAGAGAATTTAGTTCATCTCAGAGTTTCGTAGATAGAGTTATCAAGGCCAATGTGAATATTTTAAGTAGCCTCAAGTGAAGTGCAGTTTTGAATTGGAGTGTATAGTTGAGTATATGCTTTCAGTATAATTCAGTCTGTATAGCTAGTAATCAAGTCTAGGAGTCAGACAGACAAATTCCTATAGTTTTTCCATCTTTCGATCTAGTCTTACTATCTAAAGTTTCATGAATATGGTCATTCCAAGAGGTAGTTTGTTTGCATCCATGTAAGTTGTGAATCCAGTTCATCCCCTGCATCATATTTCAGATTCAGATATTCTATGATTATTCCGTTCGTAAGTGTGTCGTGCATCATCTCAGTCTTTCCTTAGTATTTCAGCAAAGTCAGTTTCATTCGAGGACGAATGTTCCCAAGGGGAAGATAATGTAATACCCCATATTAGACTTAGCTTGGTTTAGCTCCTAGTGCATGCATAAGCGGCTTAAAGCTTGGAAATTTAGCTAAGAGTTAGGTATTTAGACATTTCAAGACCTCCTAACTTTGAGGATTTTTAAGTTCACCTTACGGACTCTGAGATAATGGTTTTTGAGTTAATTCATGTTTAGGGGTGTAAGTAGTATGTCTTAGGGAAGTTTTGGATATTTTTGATAAGGATTGGATCACTTTTAGATTTCAATTCCTGAACCTCACTGTGATAGTGGTGCGTTGCAGTGCGTATAGTGATGGGCACATCATCACGTCATGGTAAAGGTATTTTCATCTAGTTCTTTATTTATAATTTGAATGCATGTATAATACCCCATACGTTTTGCTAGCAAATTTCATCTCAAGAATATCTAGTATTATCTTCTAAATTGAATGATGGTTATTCCATGAGGAATTTTCAAAATTTTCACTTTTAGTCATGCGGGAAATTCAATAAGCATTCCATCGCTATAAGATTCGCCCAAATTCGATAACCGGGTTAGAAGTTACAACTATTTCAAGTTCCCATTGTAAAACAACGCCATATTAGTCAGTGGCATGCCGCGCCACAAGAGGAAATGGCATTTGGCAAATTCTAGTAGGGTTCTGCGATTATGGCGCATCGCGCCAGGGCCCAAATTTAGAATTGTCTATTTTCTAGTGTCTCAGAGCAATTTTCCCCATATCGCGCCAAAGTTCCAGGTCGCAAAGAAGGGGCAATGAAATGGCTCCACTTTGCTCCATCCCTTAGTTTCCCAATTGTCAAATTCCAGTGGCACGGTGCGATAGCACGCGTCGCGCCAGAGGTTCAGTTCGGAAAAATTTTAGTGAAATTAAATGACGCATCTAGGATTTAAAGATTCAACTTCCCACCCCTATTTAATCCCTTTAACACTCTCTTCACTCAAAAACCTCTCAAGAACAAGCTAGGGTTTTCATAGAAGATCTAATTCTAAGAAAGTTTCTCCATCAATCTTCAAGAAATCACGAACTAAGGTATGTGTAGTGTTCATTCATGGACTCCTTTCATCCATGAAGACTAAGAATCTCCTTTCTAAGTTTAACTTTATGGATTTCTTTTTTAATTTCATGTTGGGTTTGTTTTGGTTATGCATTCAATTTGTATAGAGTTATATTCATGTGAACCTATGAATTCAAATCAATTGAATTCAAATGCATGTTGGGTCATCAATTTTATATGGAATTGATTTGTATAGATTTATATTCATGTGAACCTATGAATAAACCCTAGGATTGTGAAATCAGAGATGAATCATGATGATTAGTTGTTGTATAATGTTGTCTACATGTGCTATGCCTACCATGTGTTTGATTAAATGCCTAGATGAAGGAACAATGCCCAACTAGTATGATATCATTAAATCCCCATGTATGTACAAGTTATGCATATCACATGTTTTGATGGAATGCTTCTATAAATATATTTTGGATTATGATGTTAGTTATATGTTCAAGTAAGTTATGCTTGGTCAGTTTTCCTTCGATCGAGTCCTGGGGGTAATCATACCCGAAATATTTGGTGTGTGCCTAGAGCCGTGTAATGTTTTCACGATACTCTCAGTCAAGCTATATGCTTTGATTTCAGATAGTCTGATGACTCAGGAAATTTCCATTATCTCATGAACTCAGTTAGTTGTCAGATATCAGTAGTATTCCGCTAGTCAACCGGAATTCAGTAATTCAGCCCATGTTTAGTTCAGTTAAATCATGTTCAGTGTCTATTTAGATGGGAGTAGAAATTAGCATCGAGTGAACCCAAGGATGGGAACACACACTATCAGATAAGGGTGTGATTCCTAGAAGTAATCCTTGCATTCTAGAACTATGTAGCCAACATAGGTTGAGACATCAACATTGTTGATGAGGGTTGATAAGGTAGATAAACACTGTCAGATAAGGGCCCCAACATTCTCGTACAGGGGACACTATCAGATGAGGATCACCCATAGCTTGTCCTTACCAGTGGTGCGGTATTCATACCCTTCCAATTTGGGTTACAGATTGGACCCCAACTCAGCCATAATGACATATCAGGGGCATGTCGATTAGATAAATATTTCCCACATTTTCATGTTATAGATTCGGGACTATTAGACACAGTCAATCAATCTCAGTACTAGAACTCATATAGTTCTTAAGAGTTTAGGACTGTCAGATACAGTCAACTTAGATACAGTACAGAACTCAGCTATTTCCATCAAATTCAGGACTGTTAGATATAGTCACTTGTGTTATCTATTATATTCAGATTAAGTAATCATGTTATCATAGTTTAGTGTCAGTTGTTATGTCTCATACATGTATTCTCAAGCTTATGATAGTTAGTTAGTTATTATTATTGTTCATGCATATGAACCCTATGCATTCAGCCTACCTCACATGCATTCTAATACATTCAAAGTACTGACATATTTGTGCTATGGTGTCTTATACCATAGGTTCAGAGACACGAGCTCCAGAGCAACAGTGGATTCCAGATATTCATAGATAGAGTTAGAAGTGAGTCCTTATCTTTTGAGGACATGATTATTACCTATTATCTCATTAATTAGTTTAATAGTTGGATTTAGTTATGGACATGTCTTATCTGCTCCTTACTCAGATAGTTCAGTCAGTTAGAGGCTTTCTAGACTATCATCTTTCAGACTTCAGTTTGTTCAATTTTGTTTTGGGTATTCTATTACCCCACACAGATGTTATATCATTCAGATCATATTCAGTATTAAACCTTATGGCCTTTCATTTCATGTTTTTGCATTATAAAGTATTTTATGCAGTATACATGTACAACTATCAGTCATGGGTTAGCTTATGGTTTTTGTGGTCATGAGCACCGTGTAGCATTTCGGGTACCAGATTCGGGGCATTATAAACTTGGTATCAAAGCCAAAAGTTCAGTAGAGTCATAGGAAGTCTTAAAGCCGCATCTAGTCGAGTCTTGTACATAGTATGTTGCGCACCACATTTATGTACAGGAGACTATAAGATGTTCTAGGAATAGTTCCCCTTTTTCAGTATTCATGTCGTGCCAGTAAGCATAATCTCAAGTCAATCCCTCAGTCTAATCAGTTTCTCCCTTTCTTCAATAGAACACGCCTCCAAAAAGAAGAAATGGGAATCAACCAGCCCCCCAGCCTAAAGATCCTTTGGGCGAACATGTTTTGCATAAGGACTTTAGGGATGCATTCACTACTCTTGCTCAGTCAGTTGCTGCTTAGAATGAATGACCAGCTGTCGTTCCAGCCAACCCAGTGGCCAATTTAGCTGTATCCGAAATTCGGGACTTCACCCCAAATGAATCCTCCGTCCTTCCTCGGGTCTAAGGTAGATGAGGACCCTCAGGAATTCACTGATCAGGTTTAAAAGGTGACAGACATCATGGGAGTGACTACTGTTGAGAGTGCTGAGCCAGATACATCTCATTTGTAGGATATTGCTCATACTTGGTTCAAATAGTGGAACTTAAAAATAATAGATGATTCAGGGTCGGTTGAGTGGGAGGAATTTGCTTCAGCATTCCTTGATAGATTCTTTCCCCTAGAGCTTAGATAAGCTAAGGTAATAGAATTCATCAACCTCAGGTAGGGAAATATGATAGTGAAAGAGTATTCTTTTAAGTTTACTTAATTATACAGATATGCCCTTTATGTTGTTGCAGACAACAGGGCTAAGATGAGTAAGTTCATTTCAGGGGTAATAGATAGCATGGTTAATAAGTGCAGATCCACCATGCTGAATTATAACATGACTTTAGCCAGGCTCATGACTCACGCTCAGCAGATAAAGGAGAAGAAGATTAAGATGAAGGAGAAGCAGAATAAGTAAGCGAAGATAGGTAGTTTCAACTTTGCTCAGCCTAAGTCAGAAGGAGGAAACCATTCTCAGTGTTGTCCTAAGTCATCAGTTCCATCCCCTTTTTCAGCCAATGCTCCAGTTCCTAAGTTCAGGGAGGGTAACAGAGATAGAGCGCCTGGCTCTAAGTCTCAGGTCAGTGTTAGCAATACCTGAAATAACCCCCTTTGTTAGATTTGTGGTAAGAACCATAAGGGTGCTTGCAGAGCTGGTAGCGATGTTTTTTTCGATTGTGGTAAGCTAGGCTACAGAGTCAGAGACTGCCCTTATTCAGGTTATCAGAGTCATCTCCGCTCAGTCCGATTGCCTAAATCTGCAGGGTGCCACTACAAGTGCTACTAGTGGGCAACACCCAAATCTTGTCTATGATCTTTAGTCTCGATAGGATCAGGAAAATTCTCCAGATGTAGTTACTAGTACATTACATATCATTCATGTGTAATTTTACGCTTTGCTAGATCCAGGAGCTTTTTGGTCTTTTGTTACTCCCTATATAGAAGGCGATTTCTAAAATAGTCCCAAAATCCTAGCAGAGCCCTTTTCAGTCTCTACTCCAATGGGTAAAACCATCATAGCCTGGAAGGTATACAGGAACTACCCGGTTATGATAATTCAGAAAGTCACTTCAGCAAACTTAGTCAAATTAGAGATGATTGATTTGATGTCATTGTCGGCATGGATTAGTTTCATTCCTTCTATGCCACAGTCGACTGCAGAATAGAATATTCCAGTTTTAATTTTCGAATGAACCCATCCTTGAGTGGAAGGGTAGTAATTTAGCGTTCAGAGGTCAGCTTGTTTCCTACCTTTGGGCACAAAAATGATATCTAAAGGATTTTTATATCATCTTATTCAAGTTAAGGACTAGTTCCAAAACTCCCACCCTTGAATCAATTCTAGTTGTAGGTGAATATTCAGATGTCTTTTTCAAATATCTTCTAGGAATTCCTCTCAAAAGGGAAATAGACTTCAACATTGATCTTATTCCAGATATTCAGCCTATATCCCTTTCGCCATATAGAATGGCACCAACAGAACTCAAAGAATTGAAAAAATAATTGAAGGATCTATTAGATAAGGGATACATTAGGCCCAGCGTTTCCCCATGGGGAACTCCAGTGTTGTTCATGCGCAAGAAAGACGTTTCTCTTAGGATGTGCATAGACTACTATCCACTTAATAAGGTCATGGTCAAGAACAAGTATCCTCTTCCCAGAATCGATGACTTTTTTGACCAACTTCAGGTTACCAGTTATATCTCTAAGATAGACCTCAGATCTAGCTATTATGTGACATTTTGAAAACAACTTTCTGTACCCGGTATGGTTACTTCAAATTCCTAGTCATGATATTTGGTGTTACCAATGTCCTACTTCTTTCATGTACTTGATGAATCCTGTGTTCAAGTAGTATTTGGATATGTTTGTTATAGTCTTCATAGATGATATTCTAGTCTATTCCCTCAGTGAGCGTGATCATGCAGACCATCTAAAAATAGTTCTTTAGATTCTCAGAGATCATTATCTATTCACCAAATTCAGTAATTGCAAATTTTGGCTAAGGTCAGTAGCATTCCTTGGTCATATCGTTTCTAGTGATAGCATTAAAGTTGATCATCAAAAGACCAAAGCAGTAAGAAATTAGACCAGACCTATCTCTCCATCAGATATCAAAATTTTCTTGGGTTATGCTGGCTATTATCGATGGTTTGTTGAGGGATTTTCTTCTATTGCATCCCCTATGTCTAGATTTACTGAGAAAAAAGTCAAGTTTTAGTGGTCAGATCCTTGTGAGAATAGATTTTTGGAGTTAAAGACTCGACTCACCTCAGCTCCAGTCTTAGCTCTCCCAAATAGTTTCGATGAGTTCGTAGTACATTGTGATGCATCCAGAGTAGGTTTGGGTTGTGTCCTTATGCGGCATGGTATGGTCATATACTACACCTCCAGAGAGCTTAATCCCCATGAGATAAATTATCCTACTCATGATCTCGAGTTAGCAGCCATAGTCTTTGCCTTGAAGATTTGGAGGCATTATCTATATGGTGTTTATGTAGATCTGTTCACTGTTCATAAAAGTCTTCAGTATATCTTTTCTCAAAAAGTTCTCAATCTTTGTTAGAGAAGGTGGTTAGATATTTTGAAAGATTATGACATGAGTGTGTTTTATCATACAGGTAAGGCCAACATAGTGGCCGACACTCTCAGTAGACTGTCTATGGGTAGTGTTGCTCATATGAATGATTGAAAGAAGAAGTTAGCTAAGAAAGCCCATCATTTTGCCAAACTATGCATTCATCTATTCGATATAGATGAGGGTGATATATGGGTTCAGAGTAGTTCAGAATCATCTCTAGTTTTTGAGATAAAAGAAAAATAAGATAGAGATCCCAGCCTTGTCAAGTTAAAAGAGTCTGTTCAGGATAAAAAAGTAGAGGTTTTCTCCCCAGGGGAAATAGTATCCTTCGTTGTCAGGGTTGTCTCTGTGTTCCAGGTGTAGATGACTTAAGGTAGAGAATTCTTTAAGAAGCTCATAGTGTACGCTACTCTATTCATCCAGGGGCCACGAAGATGTACCGCGACTTGCAAGAAAACTATTGGTGAAGTGGGATGAAGAGAAATGTTGCAGAGTTTGTAGCTAAGTTCTCTACATATCAGCAGGTTAAGATAGAGCATCAGTAGTCTAGTGGGTCCATGCAGGAGTTTAGTATTCCTACCTGGAAGTAGGAAGTTGTGAACATGGAATTCGTGATGGATTTTCCTCGAACTCGTCATCAGCATGATTCAGTCTGGGTCATTGTATACAGAATAACCAAATTAGCTCATTTATTTCCAGTTCATACCTCTTATTTAGCCGAGGATTACGCCAAACACTACATCAGGGAGTTGGTCTGATTGCACGGTGTTCCATTATCCATTGTCTTAGATAGAGGTACCCAGTTCACCTCACATTAATGGAAATCATTCCAAATGGGTCTTGGTTACCAAGTTCATCTTAGTACAACCTTTCATCCTCATGTAGATGGTCAAGAAAAAAGGACCATTCAGACGTTAGAAGATATGCTAAGGTCATGAGCAATCGATTTCAAGGAAAGTTGGGATGACCACTTACCTTTGATGGAATTTACATACAACAACAACAATCATTCCAGTATTAAGATGGCTCCATTCGAAGCTCTCTACTGTAGGAGATGTAGGTCTCCAATTTGTTAGTTTGAAGTTAGTGAGGCCTCAGTCATAGGACCTGACTTAATATTCGACGCTTTAGAGAAATTCTAATTGATTAGAGAAAGACTCCGGGCTGCTCAGAGCCGGCAGATGTCTTAGGAAGATGTTCGAAGAAAAGATCTCGAGTTTGAGATTGGTTACTATTTATATCTAAAGATCTCTCCCATGAAGCGGTTCAGCAACAAAGGCAAACTCAGTCCCCGATATGTCAGTCCCTTCAAGGTTCTTCGTCAATTTAGGAAGGTAGCTTATGATCTCGAAATGCCTTCATATATAGCCGTAGTACAACCAGTCTTTCATGTTTCTTTTCTCAAAAAGTGCATAGGTGAACCATCAGTAGTAGTCCCTATTCAGAGTATTGATGTTCAGAACACTCGCTCTTATGAAGAGATTCCAGTCGAAATATTAGTCCATCAGACTCGTAGATTGAGAAAAAAAAAGTCCCTCTAGATAAGGTTTTTTAGAAAAATTAGTCCATCGAGGGAGCTACTTGGGAAGTAGAGGCATACATGTATACCAAGTATCCTCACCTCTTCTTCCCCAATTCAAATCAAGCTCAAGGTAACAGTTCTCTTTAAGCTTACTCAGTTCTATGTTCGTGTTCATCACAAACTTGTTATGCAGTTTCATGCTTATGTTCCTATTATAAACTTGGTATCAAGTACTATTTCATATTCAACCATGAACGCATGTATCTGTTCAGTTATGTAATTATGCATCAGAAACGCATTCTCATTGTGAGAAACTTTGTTCTTTATAACACTCAGTCATGTATTCATGAATCAGTTACACATGCATCAGATATGCATGTTTGGTATTATATGCTCAGCTTGTCAGTCATGTCCGTCATGAGATCATGTTCTAGTTATTCATGTTCAGTATGTACATCAGTTGTCTTTTCTCCCCTCTTAGTCAGTCTCATTCGAGGATGAATATTATCAAGGGGGAGATATTATAATACCCCATACTTTTTCGTAGAAAATTTCATCTCAAGAATGTTAAGTATTAGCTTTTTGACATGTAGGAAATTTAATAAGCTTTCCGTTGATATAAGATTTTCCAAAATCTGATAACCAGGTCAGAAGTTATGACTACTTCAAGTTCCCATCGAAAAACAGCGCCATATTGGTCAGTGGCGTGTCGCGCAATAAGAGGGGTCCGCGATTATAGAACATCACGCCAGGGCCCTAATTTAGAATTGTCCGTTTTCCAGTGTCTACGCACGATTTCCCCCGTGTCGCGTCAAAGTTTCAGGTTGCAAAAGAAGGGGCAACGCAATGGCTCCACGTCGCACCATGCCTCAGTTTGCCAATTGTCAAATTCCAGTGGCACGGCGCGATAGCGCCTCATCACACCAGGGGTTCAGTTCAGGAAAATTTTACTAAAACTAAATGATGCTTTCAGAGTTAAAAGGGTCAACTTCCCACCTCTATTTAAGCCCTTTAACATGTGATTCAACCACTTTTCACCCAAAATACACTCTTTTCTCTCGAAAACCTCTCAAGAAAAAGCTAGGTTTTCATATAAGTTCCAATTCCAAGAAATTTCTCCATCAATCTTCACAAAATCACGAACTAAGGTATGCATAGTGTTCATTCATGGACTTATTTCGTCCATGAAGCCCAAGAATCTCCTTTCTAAGTTTAAGTTTATGGATTTCTTTTTGAATTTCATGTTGGGTTTGTTTTTTTTTATGTTAAGAATGATCAATTGAATTCAAATCCACATTTGGTGATCAATATTATGTGGAATTGATTTGTATAGATATATATTCATGTGAACATATGAAAAAACCTAGATGATGAAATTAGAGATGAATCATGATGATTAATTATTGTATAATGTTGTCTACATGTGCTTGCCTACCATATGTTTGATTAAATGCCTAGATGAAGGAACAATGCCCAACTAGTACGATATCATGAAATCCCCATGTATGTACAAGTTATGCCTATCACATGTTTTGATGGAATGCTTCTATAAATGTATTATGGATTATGATGTTAGTTATATGTTAAAGTAAGTTATGCTTGGTCAGTTTTCCTTTCATCGAGTCTTGGGGGTACTCGTACCCAAAAAATTAGTTGTGTACCTAGAATAATGTCATGTTTTCACGATACTCTCAGTCAAGCTATGATCCTTAAACTTCAGACATTCTTATGACTCAGCAAATCTCCATGATCTCATGAACTCAGTCAGTTGTTAGATATCAGTAGTATTCCATTAGTCAACGAAATTCAATAATTCAGCCCATGTTCAGTTTTATTAAATCATGTTCAGTGTTTATTCAGATGGGTGCAGAAATTAGCACCGAGTGAACCTAAGGGTGAGAAAACACACTATCAGATGAGGGTGTGATTCTTAGAAGTCATCATTGCATTCTAGAACTTGTAGCCAGCATAGGTTGAGATATCAATACTGTCGATGGGGGTTGATTAGGAGGATAAGCACTGTCAGATAAGGGCCCTACCATTCTCGTACAAGGGACACTATAAGATAAGGGTCACCTATAGCTTATCCTTACAAGTGGCGCGATATTGAAACCCTTCTAATTGGGGTTACAGATGGGACCCTAACTCATCCATAATGTCGTATAAGGGGCATGTTGGTTAGATAACTACTTCCCATAGTTTCATGTTATAGACTCAGGACTGTTAGACACAGTCAATCAATCTCAGTAATAGAAATCAAATAGTTTTTTAGATTTCAGGACTGTCAGATACAGTCAACTCAGATACAGTACTGAACTCAGTAAGTTCCATGAGATTCAGGACTGTCATATACAATTACTCTTGTTATCAGTTATATTCATATTCAATAATCATGTTGTCACAGTATTAGTGTTAGTTGTTACATCTCATGCATGTATTCTCACACTAATGATAGTTAGTCAGTTATTATTATTGTTCATGCATATGAACCCCATGCATTCAGCCTACCTCACATGCATACTAGTACATTCAAAGTACTGACACATATGCGTTATGGTGTCTTACACAATAAGTTTATAGACACGAGCTCTAGAGCAAGAGTAGATTCCAGATATCTACAGACAGAGTTAAAAGTGATTCTTCATCTTTTGAGGACGTGATTGTTCCCTATTATCTCATTAATTAGTTTACTAGTTGGAGTTAGTTGGGTACATGTCCCATCAGCTCCTTACTCAGACAGTTCAGTCATTTAGAGGCTTTCTAGACTATCATGTTTCAGACTTTAGTATGTTCAATTTTTTTTGGGTATTCTATTAGCCCACACAGATGTTTTATCATTCGGATCGTATTCAGTATTGAACCTTATGTCCTTTTAGTTCATGTATTTGCATTATAAAGTATTTTATGTAGTATACAGGTACAGATATCAGTCATGGGTTAGCTTATGGTCCTTCGAGATTATAAGCACTGTATAGCATTCTGAGTACCAGATCTCGGGCGTTACAATCTTGGCATCAAATCTTAAAGTTCAATAGAGTCCTAGAAAGTCTAAAAGCCGCATCTAGTAGAGTCTTGTACATGGGTATGTTGTGCGCCATATTTATGTACAGGAGGCTATACGATGTTTTAGGAATAGTTTCCCCTCTTTCAATATTCATGTCTAGCCAGTGAGCATAATCTCAAGTTAATCCCTCAGTCTATTTAGTTTCTCCCTTTCTTCTACATAACATGCCTCTAAAAAGAAGAAATAGGAATCAGCCATCCCCTCAGGTCGAGGAACTTTTGGGCGAATATGTTTATCATGCAGAGTTCAGGGCCATATTCACTCCTTTTGCTTTGTCAGTTACTGCTAAGAATGAACGACCAGCTATTGTTCTGGCCAAACCAGTGGCCAATTCAGTGGCAGCCAGGATTCGAGACTTCCCCCGAAGGAATCCTCCATCCTTCCTCGGGTCTAAGGTAGATGAGGACCCTTAGGAATTTATTAATTAGGTTCAAAAGGTGACATATATCATAAGGGTAACTACTGTTGAGAGTTCTTAGCTAGCTGCATATCAGTTGCAGGATGTTGCTCACATTTTATTCAAATAGTGGAAGTCAGAAAGGGCAAATGATGCAGGGTCGGTTGCTTAGGAAGAATTTTCTTTAGCGTTGCTTGATAGATTCTTTACCCTAGAGCTTAGAGAAGATAAGGTTCTTGAATTCATCAACCTCAGGCAGGGAAATATCATAGTGAATGAGTATTCTCTTAAGTGAACTCAGAGTCATATCCGTTCCTCAGCTCAGTCCAGTCACCCAAATCAGAAGGGTGCCACAACCAGTGCTACTAGTGGGAAATGCCCAAATCGTGTCTATGCTTTTCAGTCTCGACATGATAAGAAAAATTCTTTTGATGTAATTACTGGTATGTTATAGGTCTTTTATGTGCATGTTTATGTTTTGCTAGATTTAGGAGCTTCTTTGTCTTTTTTTACTCCCTATATTGCAGGCAATTTCAAAATCAGTCCCGAAATCCTAGCAGAGCCCTTTCCAGTCACTACTCCAGTGGGTAAAACCATCATAGTCCGTCGAGTTATGATATTTCAAAAAGTCACTTCAACAGACTTAGTCGAATTAGAGATGACTAATTTAGATGTCACTCTTGTCATGGATCGGCTTCATTCCTGCTATGCCACAGTCAACTGTAGAAACAAAATAGTCCAATTTTAGTTTCTGAATGAACCCATCCTTGAGTGGAAGGGTAGTAATTCAGCGTTCAGAGGTCATCTTGTTTTCTACCTTTAGGAACGAAAAATGATATCTAAAGGATATGTCTATCATCTTGTTTGAGTTAAG
Source organism: Capsicum baccatum var. pendulum (assembly GCA_030864225.1). Taxonomy (NCBI): domain Eukaryota; kingdom Viridiplantae; phylum Streptophyta; class Magnoliopsida; order Solanales; family Solanaceae; genus Capsicum; species Capsicum baccatum. The sequence continues at coordinate 166,733,599 of CM061557.1, read as the reverse complement.
GACACTAGTTCGAAAACTCCCAACCTTGAATCAATTCTAGTTGTAGGTGAATATTCAGATGTCATTCCCGAAGATCTTCCAAGAATTCATCACAAAAGGGGAATAGACTTTGGCATTAATCTTCTTCTAGATACTCAGCCTATATCCATTCCACCATAAAGAATGGCACCAGCAGAACTCAGAGAACTGATTGAAAAATTAAAGAATCTCTTAGATAAGGGATTCATCAGGCCCAACATTTCCTCGTAAGGCGCTCCATTATTTTTTATGCGCAAGAAAGATAGTTCTCTTAGGATGTTCATAGACTACTGTTAACTTAATAAGGTCACGATCAAGAACAAGGATCCTCTACCCAGAATTGATGACTTGTTTGACCAACTTTAGGGTGCTAGTTTTTTCTCTAAGATAGAACTCAGATTCGTCTATCATCAGCTCAGAGTAAGAGAATGTGACATTTCAAAAATAGCTTTTCGTACCTGGTATGGTCACTTCAAATTCCTAGTCATGTCATTTGGTCTTACCAATGCCCCATCTGCTTTCATGGACTTGATGAATCATGTGTTCAAGCAGTACTTGGACATGTTCATGATAGTCTTCATTAATGATATTCTGTTCTATTCTCGTAGTGAGCATGATCATGCAGACCATCTCAGAACAGTACTTTAGATTTTCAGAGATCATTAGCTATTTGGTAAATTTAGTAAGTGCAAATTTGGCTAAGATTAGTAGCATTTCTTGGTCATATCATTTCCGTTGATGGCATTAGAGTTGATTCTCAAATGATCAAAGCAGTAAAAAATTGGACCAGACCTATCTCCCCATCAGATATCAGGAATTTCTTAGGTTTGGATGGCTATTACCGAAGGTTTGTTGAGGTATTTTATTCTATTACATCCCCTATGTCTAGATTGACTAATAAGAAAGTTATGTTTTAGTGGTCAGATCCTTGCGAGAAGAGTTTTCAAGAGTTGAAGACTTGACTCATGTCAGCTTCAGTCTTAGCTCTCCTAGATAGTTTAGATGGGTTCGTAGTGTCTTGTGATGCATACAGAGTAGGTTTAGGTTGTGTCCTCATGAAGAATGATAAGGTCATAGCCTATGCCTCCAGACAGCTTAAGCCCCATGAGAGGAATTATCCAAATCATGATCTTGAGTTAGTATCTATAGTATTTGGCTTAAAGATTTGGAGGCATTATATATATGGTGTTCATGGAGATGTGTTCATTGATCATAAAAGTCTTCAGTAGGTGTTTTCAAGAAAAGATCTCAATCTCCATTAGAGAAGGTGTTTAGGGCTATTGAAAGATTATGACATGAGTGTCCTTTATCAACTGGGCAAGACTAATGTAGTGGATGATGCTCTCAGTAGACTGTCTATGGGTAGTATTGCTCATGTGGATAAAAGTAAGAAGACGTTAGCTCAGGAAGTCCATCAGTTTTCCAAACTAGGCGTTCACTTAGTCGATACAAATGAGGGTGATATATAGGTTCAGAGTAGTTAATAATTTTCTCTAGTTTTTGAGGTAAGAGAAAAGCAAGATAGATGTCCCAGCCTTTTCAAGTTTAAAGTGTCAGTTCAGGATAAAAAAATAAAGGTTTTGAACCAGGGGGAGATAGTGTTCTTCGTTGTTAGGGTCGTCTCTGTATTCCAGGTGTAGATGACTTAAGGAAGAGAATTCTTGTAGAAGCGCATGGTGCGCGCTACTCTATTCATCTAGGGGCCACAAACATGTACCATGAGTTACGATAAATCTATTAATAGAGTGGGGTGAAGCGAGATATTGCAAAGTTTGTGTCAAAGTTCTCTACATGTCAACAGTTTAAAATAGAGCATCAGAAGTCTAGTGTGTCCATGCAGGAGTTCAGTATTCCTGCTTGGAAGTGGGAAGTTATGAACATGTACTTCGTGATGGGTTTTCCTCGAACTCATCATTAGCATGATTCAGTCTGGGTCATTGTAGACAAAATGACCAAATCAGCTCATTTTCTTCCAGTTCATACCTTTTATTCAGATGAGGATTACATCAAACTCTACATTAGGGAGTTCATCAGATTGCACGGTGTTTCATTATCCATTATCTTAGATAGAGGTACCCATTTCACCTCTCATTTCTAGAAAGCATTACAAAAAGGTCTTGGTACCCAAGTTCATCTTAGTAAAATCTTTCATCCTCAAACAGAAGGACAAGCAGAAAGGACAATTCAGATGTTAGAAGATATGCTAAGGGCATGTGCAATCGATTTCAAGGGAAGTTGGGATGACCACTTACCTTTGATGGAATTTTCATACAACAATATCTATCATTCCAGTATTAAGATGGCTTCATACCAAGCTCTCTATGGAAGGAGAGGTAGATCTCCAATTGGTTGGTTCAAAGTTAGTGAGGCCTCAGTCATAAGTCCTGACTTGGTAGTCGACACCTTAGAGAAAGTGTTGTTGATTAGATAAAGACTCCAAGCTTCTTAGAGCCGACAAAAGTCTTATGCAAATGTTCAAAAAAATGATCTCGAGTTTGAGAATGGTGACTATGTCTATCTAAAGATCTCTCCCATAAAGGGAGTGAAGCGGTTTGGCAAGAAAGGGAAACTCATTCCCCGATATACCAGTCCCTTCAAGGTTTTCAGTCAATTCAGTAAGGTAGTTTATGAGATCGAATTGCCTTACGATCTAGCTTCAGTTCATCCATTCTTTCATGTCTCTTTTATCAAGAAGTGAATAGGAGACCCATCGGTTGTAGTCCCTATTTAGAGCATTGATGTTCAGAACACTATCTCTTATGAAGAGATTTCAGTTAAAATCTTGGACTATCAGACTCGTAGATTGAGGAACAAAGAAATCCCTCTTGTTAAGGTTTTTTGGCAAAATTAGTCTATCAAGGGAGCTACTTGGGAAGCAGAGGAAAACATGCATACCAAGTATCTTCACCTCTTCTTTGAAAACTCAGATCAATCACAAGGTAATAGTTCTCCTTAATCTTACTCAGTTCTATATTTGGTGTTCATCACAAACGTCAGTTTCATGCTCATGTTCCCATTATAAAATTGGTATCAAGTACCATTGCGTATTCATTCATGCAAACCTGTATCAGTTAAGTTATGTAATTATGCATCAGACATGCATTCTCATTGTGAGAAACTTAGTTCTTCAAAACACTCAGTCATGCTTTTATGAATTAGTTACACGTGCATCAGATATGCATGTTTAGTATTATATGTTCAGCTTATTAGTCATGTCAGTCATGAGATCATGTTCTAGTTATTCATGTTCTGTATGTACATCAGTTGTCTTTTCTCCCCTCTCAGTTAGTCTTTCTGGTGGATGAATGTTCTCAAGGGGGAGATATTGTAATACCCCATACTTTTTCCTTGAAAATTTCATCTCAAGAATGTCTAGTATTAGCTTCTAAATTGAATGATGGTTATTCCATGATGAATTTGCAAAAATTTTACTTTTTGTCATGTGGGAAATTCGACAAGCTTTCCATCGATATATGATTGGCCAAAATTCGATAACTGGGTCAAAAGTTATGACTATTTTAAGTTCCCATCGTAAAATAGCACCATATTAGTCAGTGGCGCGCTGCTCCACAAGAGGAAATGGAATTTAGAAAATTCCAGTTGGGTCCATGATTGTGGTGCATTTCACCAGGGCCCAAATTCAGAATTATCTGTTTTCCAGTGTCTAAGCGTGATTTCCCCTGCGTCGCGCCAAAATTCCAAGTTGCAAAAGAATGGGCAACACGATGGCTCTGTGTCGTTCCATCCCTTAGTTTCCCAATTTTCAAATTATAGTGGCACGATGCGATAGCGCTACATCGAGCTACAGGTTCAATTTGAGAAAATTTTACTGAAATTATATAACACATCCTGGGTTAGAAGGGTTATCTTCCTTCCCCCATTTAAACCCTTTAACACATGATTCAACCACTTTTCACCCAAAATACAATCTCTTCTCTAAAAAATCTCTCAAGAACAAGATAGGGTTTTCATAGAAGATCCAATTCAAAGAAAGTTTCTCCATCAATCTTTGCTCAATCACGAACTAAGGTATGCGTAGTGTTCATACATGTACTCCTTTCGTCCATGAATCCCAAGAATATCCTTTCTAAGTTTAAGTTTATTGATTTCTTTTTGAATTTCATGTCGGTTTTGTTTTTTTTATGTTGATAATTATCAATTGAATTAAAATCAATGTTGGGAGATCAATTTTATGTGTAATTGATTTGTATAGATGTATATTCATGTGAACCTATAAATAAATCCTAGGATGATGAAATTACAGATGAATCATGATGATTAATTATTATATAATATTGTCTACATGTGCTATGCCTACCATGTGTTTCATTAAATTCCTATATGAAGTTACAATGCCCAACTAGTATGATATCATGAAATCCCCATCTATGTACAAGTTATGCCTATCACATGTTTTGATTGAATGTTTCTATAAATGTATTATGGATTATGATGTTAGTTATATGTTCAAGTAAGTTATGCTTGGTCAATTTTTCTTCAATCGAGTCCTGGGGGTACTCGTACCCGAAACGTTAGCTATGCACCTAGAGCAATATTATGTTTTCACGATAATCTCAGTCAAGCTATGATCCTTAGCCTTCGGACAGTCCTATGACTCAGGAAATCTCCATTATCTCATGAACTCAGTCAGTTGTCAGATATCAGTAGTATTCCATCAGTCACTAGAATTCTATAATTCAGCCTATGTTCAGTTTAGTTAAATCAAGTTCAGTGTCAATTCAGATTGGAGTACAAATTAGTATCGAGTGAACCCAAGGATGGGAACACACACTATCAAATGAGGATGTGATTCTCAGAAGTCATGCTTGTATTCCAGAACTATGTAGCCAGTAAAGGTTGAGAGATCAACACTGTCGATGAGGGTTCATGAGGTGGATAAGCATTTTCATATAAGGGCCCCACCATTCTCATATAGGGGACACTATCAAATGAGGGTCACCCACATCTTGTCTTTACCAGTGGGGCGATGTTGACACCCTTCCAATTGGGGTTGCAGATTGGACCCCAACTCATCCATAATGGCATATCTGGGGCATGTCAGTTAGATAACTACTTCCCACAGTTTCATGTTACAGAATCAGGACTATCAGACACAGTCAACCAATCTTAGTAATAGAACTCAGATACTTCTTCAGATTTTAGGAATGTTAGATATAGTAAACTCAGATATAGTATGGAACTTAGCTATTTTCATCAGATTCAGGACTATCATATATAGTCACTCATGTTATCAGTTATATTTAGATTTAGTAATCATGTTATCATAGTATTAGTATCAGTTGTTATGTCCCATGCATGTATTCTCATGCTCATGATAGTTAGTCAGTTATTATTATTGTTCATGCATATGGACCCCATGCATTTAGCCTATCTCACATGCATATCAGTACATTTAAAGTACTGACACATTTGCGCTATGGTGTCTTATACCATAGATTAAGAGACACAAGCTCCAGAGCAACAGTAAATTCTAGATATCCACAGACAAAGTTAGAAATGAGTCCTCATCTTTCAAAGACATGATTATTCCCTATTATCCCATTTATTAGTTTATTAGTTGGAGTTAGTTGGGGACATATCCCATCAGCTTTACTAAGACAGTTCAGTCAGTTAGAGGATTTCTAGACTATCATGTTTCAGACTTTAGTATGTATAGTTTTGTTTTTGGTATTCGATTACCCCACACATATGTTATATAATTTAGATCATATTCTGTATTGAACCTTATGGCCTTTCAGTTTATGTTTCCATATTATAAAGTATTTTATGCAGTATACAGGTACAGATATCAGTAATGGGTTAGCTTATGGTCTGTCAGGGTCATGAGCATCGTGTAGCATTCCTGGTATCATATTCGGGGCATTACAACATGTTTCATAATCATTATCCTAGAGTTTGAAGTGCTTATGAGGTGAAAGATGTTCATAAGAATCTCTTACAACAAAGTTGAGTTAAGAGCCTTTGATTCATCCAACGTTTGGTGTTTAATACTACAAGGGTCAACTTTGAACGTGTATAACTATTGACATATAAGGATTTTTTTCATCTCAAGACCCAACAAATTTTAGATAAAATGAATCAGCTTTTAGACGATACCAGTTTTGCCTTAATCTGATACCCGAATGAAAAGTTATGATCATTTTTGTCAGAACAAATAAGCCATAGTGATAAGACTACGTTGTGATGAACCTTTAATCTGTATTCCAAATATGAATTTTCGGTTTAAATGATGGAGGGGCAATTGGGTCTTTTCTTACCTTAACCCAATTCATAAAAATACGACCTAAGGCTTAAGTTAGGGAATTATATGCCTATATTCTCCAAATTTCCTCTCAAGAACAAACCCTAATCATCCCCAAGTTCATTTATTCCATCATCTTGTCCTCAATAAAAATCAAGAATTAAGTTCCCTAATCCAAGAATTTAAAAAGAGCTTTCAAGATCATATCCAAGGCTTTAAAGGTCAAGAATTCTCTACCAAGCTTAGTCTATTAAGGTATGTGGGGTTCTGAACAAGGGTATCCTTTCACTATTGCGCCTAAATTGTATGATTTTAAGACTCAACTTACTGGTCATAAAGCATATGATTATCATGAGATTTAAAGCTTTGAGTATATCAAGAGTTGCTTATGTTTAAGTTTTAATTTATAAGAATTATATTATGGATGAGATTTTACTATCCTGACATGATATTGTTGAAGTATTTAAAGATTTGTATTGAGCATGAAGTTGTGTCAACTATAGTTTCAGTATTCATTCTTTTATTCAGTTTTATTGATTAGAGATAACTTGGGGTTATGACCCGGCTACCTATAGTTAATATTAGTAAAAGGTTCATGGACAGTCAGTATAGTTGATGTATTAAATTTCAGTTTTGTTTTGTATGACTAGAGTTCTAATCCTTTTAGATAGTTTTGTTTCTGAACATATTCAGCAAAGACATCTCTTCCGCTTATTTCTTTCATATTTATGTATCTTATTTAGTTTCTCACGAGTTATGCTAGTATAAGGGTTAACTTGGGATTACTTATGGTCCTAAGAACCATGTGATGTACAGGAGGTAGTCTCGGAGCATTACAGACCTCCTAAATACCTTATAGATTCCAATAGATATGATGTGGAAGTAATCACACCCATCCGTAAGATTTTACATTTTCTCTTGTACTGAGACACCAGTAACCTAGGAGCTGATACCATATTGTCTCAATCCAAATCATAAACAGTGCAGGCACCTACCTATTTCCATCCTAGATAAAGAACCCTTATCACCCAATTGTTCATTTAATACAAAAGTAAAATCATTTCATATTCAAGAAAAAATTCATTCCCTTAATTTATAAAAATCTCATATTTAATACTATTTATAAGTAAAAGTAATATAGAAAATAATTGTAATGCCCTGAGAATGCACCTAAGATGCCACAAGGTGCCTACAACCCTGATCGACTACAAGGTAACCCATGTTAGTACCTGTTGTGAGCATTGAATAAAATAACAAAGAACATGTGTGAAATTTAACCAAAAATACCATTAGGTCTTAAATAAAAAAATAATACTAAATCAAAATACTGAAAATTTCTATTTGAAAACAACACAGTAAGACTATCAATAACAATTGATATCTGAATAACTTACTGAAAATATCTTAAAGCCTCTAACTAACTGACTCTTGAGTTGAAGGGACAAGTACCCAACTAGCATCGACTGACTAATGAACTAAACTAAATAAACATAAATGGTCCTCAGAACATCATGACTCACCACTGCTATTACTGCAGATGCGCTGAGGAGGTCTAGGTACAATCAAGAACCTGAGCGTCCGAACCTATGATATGCGACAACATAGCAAAAGAAATGAGTATGCCGTCAATACCTTGAATGTACTGGTATACTAAATGATATTAGGATGACGTGAATTGTTCATATACATGAATGATACTATATGAACACATAGCATGAGATAACTGATGTATAGTATACGAGAAATGCTGTAAAATTTGAGAATGCATGACCAAGTATATGACATGATACTGGAATAGTATTTAAACTAAAATACTTAAATAACGATGCTAAACAACTAAAAAATGTATGACATGGTTAAGAAAGTCTAAAAACTGATCTATGAACTGAACACTGGACTGAGACTGTGGGAGCTATCATCTAACCGACATGCCCTAATAAGTTTAATTAGGATCTAATCTGTAACCCCACTTAGAAGGGTATCAATATCATGTCGCGGGTACTAACACTGGATGTGTGGATCCATTAAAGTATTGTCCTACAGGATTAAGGGTTACGCTCAACTGACAAGGACTTAATGAGATATGTGTCAACCCTCAACTGGCAGGTTAATGTCTCAACCTATGTAAGCTACATAGTTCTTGAATGCAAGGAATACTACTAAAGGTCACACCCTCAACTGGCAGGTGAGCCCCTATCCTTGGGTTTGCTAGGTGCTAAATCCTACTCCCAACTAAATTGACTCTAATTACTGGAATGAACTAAGTTGATTGATATGATGCACTGACTGAACTGATAATACTTTAATATATCAAAAATCCTTCTGAAAATATTTAAACTAAGTAAACATCTAAGTTTTTGGGTGTTCATAACCCCCAATACTCAATAGTAATATCAATAAGATTTCATCAGAACATTTGAAACCATAATCAACTTGGAGAACTTCATAAATAGTCGTTGTTGAAAATTCATCTATGGGGCATTTCATCAAACACATGGGGATCATGAGTTAAAGAATGAAATTAGCTTAATACATAGGACAGTAACATAACTTCTTCACTAAAATCATGGGTTAGGTATTTTAACATGCAATTTTATTCTTCAACATGTCAAGAACTAATACCAACAAAAAACACATGTAAATATGGAACAAAGTCAAAATTCATGGAAGTTCATGGATAAGATTCATAAATACATGTTCATATCATAATTTAACTTGAAAATTGGGTTATTGAACTCCATGGATGAAAATGGTCCATGAATCAACATCTAACAAACCTTAATTAAAGAATTAGTGAAGGTTCTTGGTAGATTTTTTGAGAATTTAACTTTAATGTTTAAGGGGCTAGAGTTTGTTCTTGAGCAGAATTACTTTTAATGTTGGGTGAAATATGAATTATGAGGTAAAGATGTTGTTTTGGGACATAAATGTCGTGTTAAAGTTAGGGGAAAAAAAGGAAACTATCCTTCTACATTTAAAATCCAGAACTAGAATGTAGATTAAGGCTTCACTACGATGTGGTGATGTCATCATTGCTATATTCACCATGATGTGGTGCAATCACAGTGAGTCACTGGAAATGATTGCTGATTTTCCCTTCACCGCAATGCGGTGGCTCCTTCACTGCTAAACTCATCGTGATGCGGTCTAATCGTGATGAGATTCTTTTTAGAAAATTCAAACGTGGTCCAAACCATATTTGAAAAATCTGAAACTTACCCAAGACATGATACTTACACCCCTGAACATGAATCAACTCAAAAACCATCATCTTTGAGCTCAGAAGGTCAACTTAAAAATCCTCAAAGTTACAGGGAGTCAAAAGTGACTAAGTCCCTCAACACTTCATCTTATTTTTCAGGTTATAAGAATCTTAAGCAAGTACTAGGGGATGATATTTACGTGGAAACATAAGGGGTATTACAATATCTCTTCTCGGAAATATTCATCCTCAAATGAGACTGATTAAGTAGGGGATACTAAGAAACTGAGGTTACATACTGATTATGCATAACTAAAAATGTGATTACATGACTGAGTTTGAAAATGGTGACTGACTGAACTGATTCATAAATGCAGGAAATATCATGAACATAATTTTATGGGTGGAACTGAGAATGAAAAAGTAAAACTCAAAGGAAAATTATTACCTTGAGCTGAGTCTGTGTTTATGGAGAAAGGGTGAGGTACTTTGTGCGCTTGTCTGCTTCTGCTTCCCTAGTAGTTCCCTCAGTGAACTGATTCCTCCAAAGAAATTTTACGAAGGAAAATTCTTTATTCCTTAGTCTATGAATCTGCCGATCTAAGATTTCAACTGGGAGTTCTTTATAAGAAAGACCGTTCTGAATATCCAAGCTCTGTAAAGGAACATCACCTCTAGATACCAATACAGTTCATTAATAAAGAAACATGGAACACTAGATACAGTGATACCAAATCTGCATGCAACTCAAGATCATATGCCACTTTCCCAAAATGACTCAAGATCCTAAAAGGGCCAAGATATTGGAGACTGCACTTCCATTTTTTTCCAAATCTCTTTACTTCCCATGGGGGAGATTTTCAAATATATAAAATCATTAATCTCAAATTCTAGATCCTTTCTCATCACATCTGCATAAGAATTTTGTCGGCTCTGGGCTATCTTAAGTGTCTCCCTAATCAACTAGACTTTCTCCAAAGTATCAAACTCTGAATCTAGTCCTATCAACACAGTATCACCTACCTCAAACCAGCCAATAGGAGATCTACATCTCCTTCTATATAGTGCCTTGAATGTAGCCAACTAGATATTTTAATGGTAGTTATTGTTGTAAGAGAACTCAATCAATGGAAAGTGATCATACCAAATTCCCTTAAAGTCAATATCATAAGCTCTCAACATCTCCTCTAAGGTCTAAATGGTGCTCTCTGCCTAACCATCTATCCGAGGGTGAAAGGATGTAGTCAGACAAACTTGGGTACCAATACCCTTCTGAATAGTGTTCCAAAAATGATAGGTGAATTGAGTACCCCAATTTGAAATAATAGACAATGGGACTCCATGAAGTCTAACCAATCTCTCTTCTAGATCTTGGCATAGTCCTAAGCTAAAAAGAAGTATGGACTAGAAAGAAATGGGTTGATTTGGTCATCCTATCCATAATAACCCAAATCGAATCATGTTGATGATGAGTACAAGGGAAACCCATCACAAAGTCTATCTTTACCTCTTCCCATTTCCAAGTAGGAAAACTAAACTCCTGCATAGTGCCACTAGGTTTGTGATGCTTTATCTTAACGCACTGACAAATAGGGAACTTAGCTACAAACTCTGTAATATTTCTCTTTATACCGCTCCATAAATAGATCTCTAAAAAGTCATGGTACCTCTTAGTGGATCCTGGATAAATAGAGTAACACACACCATGCGCTTCTACAAGAATTCGTTGTCTCAACCCATCTACACACAACACAAATAGTGTACTCTAGCAATGCAACACACCATATCCCCCATGGGAGAAACCTCTACTTTTTGATCTCTGAATTACTCCTTAAACTTTACTAGAATGGGGTCTTTATTATGCTATTCCTTCATCTCGACAACCAATGAAGATTCCAAACTACTCTACATACAAGCACTACCCTCAACTCAGTCAACCAAATGAATGCCTAATCTAGCCAATTGATGAACCTCCTAGAACAACTACTTCTTATAATTCTCAACATCAGCCATACTGCCCATAGATAATCTATGAAGAGCATCTGCCACTACATTGGCGTTGAGTGTATGATACAAAATACTCATATCATAATCATTCAACAATTCTAACCACCTTCTCTGACGAAGATTTAGCTCTCTCTGTGAAAAAACATACTACAAACTCTTGTTATCATTGAACACATCAACATGCACCCCATACTGATAATTCCTCCAAATTTTCAAGGTAAACATAACAGCTGCTAACTCAAGATCATGAGTAGGATAATTATTTTTATAAAGTTTAAGTTGTCTAGAGGCATAAGAATGAACTTACCTCTCTGCATCAAAACACAACCCAAACCAACACTTGAAGTATCACAAAAAATAACAAAGCCATCTGAACCATCGAGCAATGTCAAAACGAGGGCTGAGATTAGTCAAGTCTTTAACACCTAAAAAATTTTCTTAAAATAATCTGACTACTGAAACTTGAATTTATTCTAAGTCAATCTGGACTTGGGGGACATAATAGATGAAAACCCTTTAACAAACCATATGTAATAGCTAGCTAAACCTAAGAAACTCCTGATATCTGATAGAGAAATGGGTCTAGGCCAGTTTCTCACTTCTTTGGTCTTTTAAGAGTCAACTCTAATACCATCAATGGAAATAATATAGCCAAGAAAAGATACTAATCTTAGGCAAAACTCTCACTTACTGAATTTAGCAAATAACTAATCGGCTCTAAGAGTTTGCAATAAGATTTTAAGATGGTCTGCATGATCGTTTCCATTACGGTAATAGACAAGGATATCATCTATGAAGACTATGTGAAACATGTCCAAGTACTATTTGAACACTTAGTTCATCAAGTCCATGAAATATGATGGGGCATTGGTAAGACCAAATGATATGACTAGAAATTAGAAATGATCATACCGAGTTCTAAAAGCTATTTTTTAAATGTCACATTCTTTGAATCTATGCTAATGATAGCTGGATCTGAGGTCTATCATAGAGAAATAACTGGCACCCTGAAGCTAATCAAACAATTCATTGTTCTTAGGGAGTGGGTACTATTCTTGATTGTGATTTTATTTAACTAACGATAGTCGATGCACATTCTTCGAGAACCATCTTTCTTACGCTCGAAAAATACTAGAGTAATCCATAGGTAAAATCTATTCCTAATGAACTTTGTATCTAAAATGTCTCTTAATTTCTTTTTCAACTCTTTGAGTTCTACTGGAGCCATTTTGTATGGCAGAATAGACATAGGATAGGTATCCGAAAGAAGGTCTATTCTGAAGTCAAATTTCCTTTCGAGAGGAACTCCAGGAAGATCTTTAGGAACACATCTAGAAATTCCCTCACTACTGAAATTGACTCAAGACTAGGAGTCTCAATATAGGACCTCGTAAAATTGTCTCATAATCTGAGCCTTAGAGCGTGTTCAGTGAAGTGTTAATCCAACCCTAAAAGGTTGAGAAGTGTCTTCCCAAGTTAGAAGTATTTTGAACAATATATAATTTCACCAATATCAAATTTTTATAATTTATAGAATTGAATAAGATTTTCATCGATACTAAATTCGCCCAAATCCGACACTCGGACAAAAAGTTAGAGCCATTTTAGTGAGACAGTGTGCCACTTTGCACTTTAGCATATTGTGGAGCCAGCCAAAATGGTAATCGCCAAAATCCAGTGAGACTTCATGATTATGGCATATCGCGCCAAGGCTTCATTTTAGAATTATAAATTTCTAGTGAACCAATGCGATTCTATCACATCGCGGTGCCTTTCTAATTTGCAACCAAGGTGGCAACATGATTTTCACCGCATCGCGACGTCAAGCAGTTTCCCAATTGTCCAATTTCTTGTGAGCTTCCGTGATTATGGTGCATCGTGCCAGTATGAAAAATTAGGATTCTTCCAGTTTTGGATTTTAATTCCAAGGTTTTTTTGGTCTTTTCTCATTTTTTTCAACCCCTATATATACCCGATAAAAGGCTCTCAGCATCATTTCCCATCATCAACATCAAAACTAGGTTGTACAAAATCAAAAACCTTATTTCTTCTTCAAAAAAACTCAATAGAGATCAAGAGAAATCAAGAATCTCTCCAAGGTCTTTCAAGAAAAGAGTTTCCCCAAGGTATGTAGATGTTGATTTTTAGGTCCCTTTCATCCAAGAAGCTCAAGAGCCCTTTTTCTAAAATTCAAAGATCTTGTGTTTATGGGTCTTAATGATTTATCTGAGTTAAAATTGATGTTCCTTCTATGATTGAGTTATGATTCATGTTGTTTACAACGTTATCAAGCTTTGACCTTAGTATATGATACTTGTGTGATGTTCATGATAAATCCTCTTCAGGTTGCTTGTTAGATGATGTGTTCATGTGAATTAAGTATAGAAATAGTTGAATACGGAAAGCATGCTCCCCATATGTTTGATAAAATGCTTATGTGAAGAAATTAGAGCCATTATAACATGGTTATTAGGAAACCCCCAATTGTGTGCAAGTCCATGAATGCGTAGTGTTTGTTGAAAAGACTTAGTGAATGAGTTGAGACATGATAGTATGAAATTTCCAAATATTGTGCTCTTTGATATATGCTAAGCCTCTAATATATCCCAAGTGCTTGACGAGTAAATTGTGAAATGATAGTAAGAAGTTTCCCTTATCATGTGTTATTCGATATATGCCAAGACTAATATACGTGCGAAGAGCTTGATGCAAGGCCTTGTTGAATGGAGTATAATCCAATAGCATTTCTCTCTATGTTATTACATGTTTAGTATTCCTAAATGCTTGAAATGATTCCTTAGTGATTGTGATGGGGAATGATTGTCCATGGTCTTAATTATTCAAGAATGGTTATGTTTTACTTTTATGTTATCGAGTCCTGGGGTATTTATATCTGACAATTTAGATGCTATCTAGAACCTATGTCAGTTTTCATGATAATTCCAGTCGACCCATGATTCTTAGAATTCAGCGTGTTATAGAACTCTGTATTCTCAGACAAATACAGAACTTAAGAAATCTCAGTAATCACTGTAACCTTCGTGATCTCAATATCGCTAGCAATCTAGCCTCAGTTCTATACATAGCTCATATCTAATAGTAGTTAATTGTTCAGTTGTAATCCCTGTAGTAAACGAGTATTCTATTAAAACTTTGTATCATCAGTCAGATACTGTGATTCCGTAGTATTCCGTCAGATACCGAACCAAGTGAATTCATCTTAACTAAGTTATATCATTTGATAAATGTGAACAATATCATATTTTGTTCATTCTTTGTTCAGTTGAGAATTCAGTTCAAAGACTTTCAGTTTAAAGTAGGACCTAGCATTGAGTGAGGAAAGGGATGATGGCTCCCCGTCAGAGAGAGGCCGAGTCTTTAGGATCAATCCCTGAACTCCAGGATAGCATAGCCAGCGAAGAATGCAGGAGTCACCATTATTAGAGGTTGTGACCCGTAGAGAGATATTTGACTATTATATTGCCTTAGGCAGACTTTCTGTGAGGGGGTCAACCACCAGAGAGGCTTGATCAGAGAGGTATTTACCCATGACACAGTATTGATACCCTTTCAACTGGGATTACAAGTTGGACCCCACCAGTGGTAGGTTGGGTCATGTCAGTTAAGTAACTACTTCCCAGAGTTGTAGTTTCAGTATCAATCTTTAGAAATCAGGACTGTCAGATACAGTCATCTATCTTAGTGAGGAACTCAGATAGTTACATTTATTCATGGAACACCTGTCAGATAGGCTGGGAATCATATATAATTATTTAATATCATATCTAGATATCACCCAATAGATAGGCTTGATCTCAGTTTCAGAATCAGTTAAGTAATCTCATTATCAGATTTAGAGATCACCCGATAGATAGGCTTGATATCAGTCTCAAATTTGATTGAGTATTCTTGTTGTCAGGTTCAGACATTATAATTTTCTTATCATTAATAATAGATTCCGAAATCACCTATTAGAGAGTTTGATCTCCTATAGAGTCAGTCGAGAGCCGTGAGCTCTAAGTTCAGTCATTAATGTGAGTATATTCAGTTAATCAGTTCCAGTATTCTCAGATTTCGAGATCACTTGCTAGATAAGACTGATCTCATCTTCAGTACTCAATTATCAATATCAGATAATTCAGTAATTCAGTATCTCAGCATTAGTAGAATGTTCAGATGACGGCAAAGCAGTACTCGAGTTTCAATATTTAGAGTTGTGATGATTGTGATTATGGTTTGTACATTCATGTATGTGTTCTCATTTGGTGCTCTCATGATTATTTAGTTAAGTCATTGTTCATGTATGAACCTTTGTATTTAGCCTTACCTCATCTGCATACTCGGTACATTCCTGTATTGACATATTTGCTCTATGGTGTTTTATTTGACACCATAGGTTCAGAGGCATAAGATCCAGAGTACCCTTAGTAGTTCAGTCCCAGTCAGCAGCAATAGATGTAGCAGTGAGTCCTCTTAAGTCGAGGATGATCCTTTTATCATTTTTGTATCAAATTTTGTTTAATTTTAGTAGACGAAGTTAGTTGGGGACATGTCCCATCAACTCCATAGCTCAGACAGTTTAGAGGCTTTTCAAACAGATATATCAGTATTCAGTTTTCAATTTCTAGTATTTTTTGATATTTTGAACCTTAAGGCCAATTTCTGCATTTATTATCTATATTATGTAGTGTTTAGGTACAGATATCAGTAGACGGTAGTCTTGTGGTTTTTTGGGATCATGAGCACTGTCTGACGTTCTGCTTCTAGAAAATTGGGTTATTACACTCAGAATTGGAGTCCTTAACTCGAACAAGGTGGTAGACACACCCCTTAGTTATTATTTTTCTCTCTCTAAGGTACGAAATAAGATGAACCCTAAATTCTGAAGTACTACCCTTCCATTCAATGATTAGTTTATTCTAAAACTGAAAATGAACAACTTTGTTTATATAATGAACTCAGACATAGCATGAGTGGAGCCAATCCATGCCAAGAATAACCTCAAAATTAGTTATCTCTAAATCTGTGAGATCTACGAAAGTTAATCTTTGGGATATTATGATCGTACTATTCCTGTATACCTCTCTGGATACAATAAAAACACCTGCTGGAGTGGACACTAAGAAGGGTTCTACTAAAATCTCTAGACTGACACCAAAATTAACAACTATGTAGGGAGTTACAAAAGAAACAGAAGCTCAGGGGTCTAATAAAGCATAAACATGTAAATGAAATACCTGTAACATACGAGCAACCACATCAAGAGAAATTTCCTTATCCTTTCGGGACTGATGTTCATAAATCCTATTTAGGCGCTGCCTATTGGTGGCACTGAAAGCGGCACCCTGCTGATTCGAGAGATCAGATAAAACTAGGGTACGACTGAACTGACCCTGCTAACCACTCTATGGTCAGTCCTTGACCCTTTTTCCTGGCTTTCCACAACCAAAGCATACATTACTACCAACTTTACACACACCCTGATGGTTTTTATTATATTTCTGACAAAGTAGATTGGTGCAACCACTGTTCACACTTCCTTATATTTTAGGGATTGGTGCCCTATCTTGATTATCATTTCTAGAATTTGGAGCTGGCGTACTAGCTGAAGACAGAGATGAGGTTAAAGATTTCCGATGATATGGAGGACGGTTACCACCCTCCAATCTCGGCTGAGAAAAATTAAAGCTTCCCATTCTAGCTCGCTTATTCTCTCTCTCTCTTTCCTTACACTTTTGGTCCATGATTTGTTGAGCATGGACCATCAACCTAAAAAATTCCATCTGCTTAATCAATGCCACAGTCCTACATGCCTTAACTATGCTATCGGCTATACAAGAGACAAACTTACTCATCCAAGACCTATCATCAGACACAACATTAGGAGCATACCTGGATAGCAGGGTAAACTTAAGAGAATACTCATACACACTCATGTTTCCCTACCTCATATCAATAAACTCATGCACCTTATCTTTCCTTAACTCTAAGGGAAAAAACCTATCTAGGAGAGCAGTAGCAATCTCCTCCCATTGAACTGTCCTACATATGCCCCTATATTTCCCTTCCACTACTTATATTAGGTGTGATCAACATCCTACAACTGGTAAGAACCCAACACTACACTATCACTAGAAGTCATACCCATAATATTAGTTACCTTCTGAACCATGTCAAGAAATTCTTGCGGATCCTCAACAAATTTAGATCCCAAAAATAGAGGAGGGCTCATTCGAGTGATGTCCTGAATCCTAGCTACGATAGTATTAGCCATCGGAATGGCTAGTATGGAAACCAACTAATTATTATAGATTCTAATCAATGAGATAACGTAGTGAATGAAGCTTTAAATTTAGCATGAGAGACAAGCTCATTCAGGGGATCTTCCTAAATGGGTGGAGGTACAGACTGATTTCTATTTATTTTTCCATTAGTCTTTCTGGGAGGCATGTTCTGTAAATGAAAATCAAATTGGATTAGAAAGGTATTTTAAATTGAGGTCATGCCCAATCGCAGGACATGAACACTGAAAGAAGGAAACTTTTTCTATAACATCTTGTAGCTTCTTGCCCATAAGTGTGGAACGCTTCACACCCATGCACAAGACTCTACTTTACATGGCTTTTAGACTCCCTAGAACACTTTAAAAACTAAGTCTCTAATACCATGTTTGTAATGCTCTGAGAGTACACCCTGGAAGCGACACAGTGCCTACAGACTCGAAGGACCACAAGCTAACCCATGTTGGTACCTGCTGTGAGCACTGAATAAAATAATAGGGAACATGTGCAAAATTTAACAAAAAATACCATAAGGTTTTAAATATGAAAACAATAGTGAATCAAAATACTGAAAATGTCTGCTTGAAAACAATACTGTAAGACTGTTAATAACAATTGAGAACAGAATAACTGACTGAAAGTGTCTGAAAGCCTTTAACTGACTGAAAGCGGAATTGATATGATAAGTCCCCAACTAACTTAGACTTACTACTAAAATAAACTGAAATAAAAACAAATGGTCCTTGGAACATGAGGACTCACCACTGCTACTGCTGCGGATGCGCTGGGCAGGTCTAGGTACGGTCAGGAACTTAAGCAGCCAAACCTATGATATGAGGCATCATAGCACAAGAAAAGAGTATGATGTCAGTACTTTAAAGGTACTGGTATGCTAAATGAGGTTAGGCTGACGTGCATAGTTCATATTCATGAATGATACTGACTGAAAATATAGCATGAGATAACTGATGTATAGTATATGAGAAATACTGTAAAATATGAAAATGCATGACCAAGCATATGACATGATACTAGAATAGTCAACAAAATGAAATACTAAAATATTGATGTTGAATAACTAATAATTGTATGCCATGGTCAAGAAGTTCTGAAAATTAAACTCTAATCTAAACACTAAACTGAGACTGTGGGAGCTATCATCTAAAAGACAAGCCCCAATAAGGTAAATTGGGTTCCAACATGTAATCCTAGTTTGAAGGGTGTCATTACCACGCCATGGGTACTAGCACATGTTGTGTTGATTAAATAAAGTATTTTCCCGAAGGACTAAGGGTCACCCTTAACTGGCAGGGCCTTGATGAGATATGTGTCAACCCTGGACTGGCAGGTTAACATTTCAACTTACGCTGGCTATATAGATCTAGAATGCAGGGAATGCTACTAAAGGTCACACCCTTAACTAGTAGGTAAGCCCCTATACTTGGGTTCATTCAGTGCTAAATCCTACTCCCAACTAAATTGACTTTAACTACTGGACTGAACTGAGCTGACTGACATGATGCACTAACTGAATTGATAATACTCTAATATATCTAAAACCCTTTTAAAAGTACTTAAACGAAGTAAAAAACAAAGTTTTTGGGTGTTTATAACCCCCAAGACTCGATAGTAATATCAATAAGATCACATAAGATCATTTGAAACCATAATACAGCCTGGAGAACTTCATAAATAGTCATTGTTCAAAATTCATCTATGAGGCATTCCATAAAACACATAGGGGTCATGAGTTAAAGCATGAGATTAATTTAATACATAGGATAGTAACATAACTTCTTCACTAAAATCATGGGTTAGGAATTTCAACATGCAATTTTCATTCTTCAACATGTCAAGAACTAACTCCAACGAAAAACACATGTAAACATGGTATAAAGTCAATATTCATGATATTTCATGGATAAGATTCATAAATACATGTTAATATAATAATTAAACTTTAAAATTTGGTTCTGGAACTCCATGGATTAAAAGGGTCCATGAATCAACATCTAACACAGCTTAATTGAAGAATTTGTGAAGGTTCTTAGTGGATTTCTTGAGAATTGAACTTTAATGTTGAAGGGGTTAGGGTTTGTTCGTGAGAGGAATTAATTTTATTGTTGGGTGAAATATGAATTTTAAGGCAAAGGTACTATTTTGGGACCTAAATCCCGTGTTAAAATGAGGGGGAAAAGATGAAACTACCCTTCTGCATTTAAAATCGATAAATAGATGTTATGACTTTACCGCGATGTGTTAATGCCCTCATTGCTATACTCACTACGACGCGGTGCAATAACGGTGAGTCACTAGAAATGACCACTGCTGATTTTCCCATCACCACAATGCAGTGCCTCCTTAACTGCTATACTCACTGAAACGTGGTCTAATCGCGGTCAGCTGTTACCTAGAAAATTCAAACGCTGCCCAAACCTTATTCAGAAAACCTGAAACTTACCCGAGATATGCTACTTACACCCCTAAAAATGAATCAACTTAAAAACCATCATCTTAGATCCTGAAAGGTAAACTTAAAAGTCCTCAAAGTTAAAGGGAGTCAAAAGTGACTAATTCCCTTAACACTTAGTCTTATTTTTCATGTTATAAGCATCTTAAGCAAGTACTAGGGGCTGAGCTGGACTTAGAAATGTACGGGGTATTACAATATCAAATAGCTAATTCCTAAAGCTAATCTAATTAGTTCAAGAGCACTTGTCAAGGAATATGGAACTCGAAGACACAACATCTTTGTAAGATCAAGACACAACATCTTTTTAAGATTAAGAGGATAGGTTGCAAAGTGATCATTCTCCCTTTTATAGAAACCCTAAATGGCCTGTATCATAGACATACCCCCTAAAAAATATAGTAAGCATAGTATCAGTACAATCACTCATACTAGTACATATCATCGACTAACCAGGGATAAAAATAGATAATATTTGTAGCAATTAAGTAGAAATCTAGCATCAAGTAAAATTCCAGTTATTAAAGCTTATCCATATAAGTATTAATGCCTTATACTCTATGTGGCTTGTCTGTCCTTTAGCATTTTTGTGTATCTTTTTCCTTTGACAATCCATTCTATCTTATGTATTTTAAGCCTACATTATTTTAGAGTGTCCTATGCACTTTACTATATTAAATTTTAAGGGGACCATATGGGTAGCCTGAATTTTCCAGTCACTTAACTTGTATAATATAACTAAGTATACATCCATATCCTTTTATATATAACCTTCCCACTCTTTACCAAATAAACAATACAACAATTATCTATGAATAGTAATAAATTTCCAACAACAAGTATATTACAACATATAGAAATGAATGTACATCCAATGCATATGATTAATGCATGCAAGAAAGATTTACAAATCAACTTTTTCTATTATCAATACCATCAACATCTATAATTGTGTAATGATCCCAAAATCATTATCATAATTATCAACTCAATAGCATCAATATCAGCATCAACATGATCACATTACCATAGTTAATATCATGCACTCATCTTCACAACATCATCACAACATCATCACAACCATTATCAATATAATGAATCAAAGCAGTGCCCAAAAGCAAGTTTTAATATGTGATTAACATATAAGCACCAGAACAACAAGTCTTATTTCCATATATATATATATATATATATATATATATATATATCAACCCTTACAGTATTAAATCACTCTTAGCGCTTCCACATTCTTATATGAACGACTTAAGATTCATTTACATATATATATATATATATATATATATATATATATATATGTTTGTGTTTCTGTATATATATATCGATATATAGCATTATTTATATGTACACATAGCTCCTAAGTGCTTGCAAGTATTCCATTAAGTGGACAATGCACATCCCATATTTTTGGAACACACTAGTACTTTTAAATCTTTCTTATACCTTTTACTAAAACCTCAAACTTAAATATTAACGCTCAACCTATATATCTTTACATTGGTAGTCTAACTACCTATATCACATTAGCTACTCTTCCATGTACCTTCCTGCCAGGCTTCACTCCAAGACATCTTATCTACTTAATTATGACGATATGTCACTTAAACTCAGGTATCTTTACTAATTTAGTCCTTAATTCATACTTATTCTTCCTTACCGTTCCCTAATATATATTTCTACAACTTTTTTAGGTTCTTGTGAGCAACATAATTTATACTTTGCTTTTCTATTATTTTTTGGTTATCCTTAACCCTACTCTACCCCCGACATGTGAAATTACTCGTTAAGCTAAGTATAACTCTCACAAAATTTACCAATTCATGTTAAAAATTCTCACCCACTGAGTGTAATAATAAATTACTAAATAATTAAAATCTAAATTTTTATTATCATTTCCATCCATCCAACAACCTTGTTTGAAGGTCTAGGGCATGACAACTTTCAATATTACTAATATTGTTAATTCATATAGTCCACTCTACTATAATTTAACCATATTCTACCTCATACATTAATTATGTGTCTACTGGGATGAGGAAGTTATCTCCCACATGCTAAGCTTATCCCCACATTAGATTCTCGTCGTGTATGTCTAAATATTGCCCTCATAAAGTATGACACTTAAAACTTTATCATTGAAGGTGTGGGTTTTATTTGATGTGTTTTTAGTAGAAATGGATAACCTGAGGAGGTAGGAACAAATAAGAAATGTAAGATAAATTTTGGTTGGCTACTTCTTGGGTTACTGTTGCAGCAGTATGCAGTAGGTTGTCTTTTTTAAAAAAAATTCATGTAATAGTTATATTAGGCCCTAATTTTTCCTTATAAATTAAATTCTATCATGTTTGTAAGAAACTTTTACTCTCCCAAATTTTTTTGAAGGAATTTTTGAAGTAACGATATTTTGGGTAGCTGCAAAATGGGTAAGTGATTTAGATCAAAGTGACATTACTTCAAGGAGGCCTTTCACTAGAAGTAAAGATAAGTACCTTTAAGTATTGCAAGTTAATAGATGGAGATGGAATCTTTGGAAGATTCAAATATGGATGACTTGAAGGTATTTAATATTGTAAGTCTTATATCATTTTAATTAACTTATAATTTTAATAAAGGGCATTTTAGTGTAAATGTAAAACCCCAAAAAATTTCCATGACTAAAACTCAAAACTAGTTCCAAAATCCAGCTTAACAATTAATATACATACCAATTCGACTCATTGAATGAATCGTACAATGAAACATAAGTTGAAGGTTGAATCGTGATAAACTTTCAAGACTTTTCAAAGAATTATAGTCATTATTACTCAGATCACGAGTTGTAGTATGACTTGTATGTGCCTATCAAGTTTTAGTAGTAATTTAAAATAGTCCTTTTCCTGGGTCCACAATATAGTAACCACCACAAACTATATATAGAAGTGTAATAGCAGTATTGGGTGCAATTTAAGCTCATTAGAAGCATCTAACACAAAGTTGACTCAAAAACTCCTCTATTAACTAATTTCTGGTGTAATATTCACTAGGGTTAACTTTAAATAACCATTAATTCTACTATAGAAAGATTTAGATGGCATAATACCCACTAAATTAAATATATTTGAATATTCATTACAATTCCACTTACCGTTGGTCAATTAGATTTTGGAGTAAAAAGTTATGGACATTTTAGTGGAGTGGTATCAAAATTTTTAGTGACCACAACTCAACAAAATGAATTTTTGGTTGAAGAAATAAGTCATTAGTTAAGGAAATTAGTCATTTTGCAAACTCGTTCATTGAAATCATGATTTTGGACCACAAATCGTCCCCCCAAATGATGACTTGTTACATGGGTCATGGTATCAGGCACCAATAACTTTCCATCTAATTTTAAAGGGTTGTTTGGTCCTTTTCTACACTTTTAAGCCATATATTATGTTTTTTAGATTCATTATAGGGATATTGAAGGGTAAATAGTTGACCTATTCCCTCATTCTTACGATTACAACTCCAAAGTCTGAAATGAAAAGCTCTCAAGACTCTCTCAAAGTTCCAAGCCTAGAGTTTTCTTCTCCAAGTTCAAGCCCTCTGTGTTCCAGTTCATGAATCTTTACTAACCAGGTATATATATTTCAATAAAGGATTCCTTTCATCCTTATTACCAAAACCTAGTTTTAAATTATGATTTTTAGTTATGATTTTTATGAACTTTTAATCTACATAAAATTTTGCTTAACTCAAAATTTAGTTTCTTTTTGCTATTTAATGATAATATCCTTATTCAAAGTTATTATGCATGATGTTCATTGCTTTAATTAAGTTATTTAATACTTGAAGAGTTATGCAAATTTTAAAGACTTTAG
Organism: Capsicum baccatum var. pendulum; assembly: GCA_030864225.1. Classification (NCBI taxonomy): domain Eukaryota; kingdom Viridiplantae; phylum Streptophyta; class Magnoliopsida; order Solanales; family Solanaceae; genus Capsicum; species Capsicum baccatum. The sequence continues at coordinate 166,709,499 of CM061557.1, read as the reverse complement.
TTTCTTTTAGAATGAATTATTCATAATTTGACGGAGTCCGCTATATTTTAGTATGATGTGATATGTTAAGAATGAATTATGAATGATTTTATAGATTTCAATATATTTTAGTATGACATGAAGTGATTTTTTTTCATGAATTTACATTCAGTATGATATTATCCTATAAAAATTGAATATCAACAAAATTTTAAACATATGGTATATGACTCAGTTATGCTTCTGAATCACCTTTAAGACTATTAGAATTCTAATGTGAACAAGCACGATCAGATTTCAGTTATATTGTATTTTCAGATTAAAAGTTTTTGACCCAAATTTCAGAACATCAATTTTAATAAGCTATTAGTATATTATCAATTTGAGAGTAGTATCGAACATCGAGTTAGACTAGAGTCTCAGTTTCACTAAAGTCCCAAAATTATATGCCACTGTAGATTTATTTAGACCTCTTAGTTATGAATCAATTTAGTGATCACCTTAGTCATGCATTTATACCCTATCAATGTATAATAGGTCCTTTCACTGCGGTGAATACATCAAACAACACGTTAGCTCACATGATTTCTATTAGTTATTGACTTTCCCATAATAATAGTTGTACATAGTTGTTGTACTTGACCCCTCATTTTACTGACTTTAGATATACAAATTATGATTTTTCATTTTAGTTCTTTTACTTTAACTCAGTATATTTTCTAAGTGCAAGCTCAGTTAAACTAGTTTTGCACCATATTCAATATTAGTTTTAAATCAAACAAAATGTTTATGCTTCTTCAATTTTTTAATTGTTAAAATGCTTTAGCTCATGATTTAGAGATTTATTTGTCTCAAATATTTGTGTTAAAGACATGTAATATTAGAAAAAAAATTGGATCTAAGATGGAATCACATATTAAATGTGTACAGAACAAAATATGATGATTTTTACTTTTACATGTGATAATATAAATTCTTAAGTATGGAATATATTTGTATTGAAATTAGGGTCCTAAGGAACCATTGACACAAATTTGAATGAAAAGATTCTGTACCAATTGACTTTTCGTATAATATTTCACTAGGGTGAACTTCAAATGAGCGAATATGAAGAATTATATAGACCATTATCCCCAAATGAAAGGTTTTATTCTTCTAAACTTCATAAACTATTTGTCAATCCATGTTCAAAGTAAAAAAAATAAAATCTTTTTAGTTAGACACTATCCCAAGTGTGTTATGAGCAACGCGGGTCAGATATAGTGAGAGAAAGCCACTACTTAGCCTCTGCATTGGAGTCTGCAGCATAGAGAATCTCTCTCAAGCACAAAAAATTTCTTTTCTGTAATATAATTAGGGTCAAACTAGTCCTTTAACCACATATTAATATCCCTAATCTAATTTTAATCCTCAGATTCATCCCAAAATAATTAGAATCATCTCAAAACCCTCACTCCCCTATTCTTCCAAAATTTAAGAATTCAAGAAAAAGTTTTCAAATCATAAGTCTCTAAACCTCCCAAGTTACAAAATTCCTCCAAGAATTAATATTTTCACTAAATAATCTACCTCTTTCAAGTATGTGGGTATTCAACTAAGCTTCTCTTTTAATCCTAGTACCCTAATCTCTGGCTTTCTTAAAAGTTCATGATTTCACCCAATTGGGGCTTTTATAAAATTGTATGGTACTGAAATATGCTGCCTCCATATTATTCATAATCTATTTTCTTGAAATAACTTTTAAATTTCATGGTTTGCCTATTATATTTCACACATAATTTAAAACCTATGATTTATACACTTGCAGGCTTAGCATGAAATTTCATAATTTAGGGTTTATGCCCAACTAGGCATATTATTATTGAAAGTTAGTTTATTTATGTTAATTCATGAAGAGTTTATTTATGTTAATTCATGAAGTAAGTTCTTGATGAAGTTATTATGCATTATTTACATGGGTTTAACTCAATTACTTTTAATATGTGAAGAATTATGCATGTTTATAGACTTCAGCTTTTTTACAGAATGAATAATGCATAATTTGATAATTTCTCTATATTAGTTTTACATTACATGTTTTCTTATGAAATTCTGTACCTTTATATACTTGATATTTTATGGATCTTTAGTACATTGATATTCAGTATTTTGGGACTTCTACTTTGATGAATTCTTATTCTATTAAAAGATAAAAAATTATGAATTCGTGTATTCTTCAAATATGGTATGTTATGAACACCAGATGACTTAGTTTGTTGTTAATTAATAATCAAATAATTATTCATTTAGTGACACATGTTGTGGGATTCATACTGATAAAGTGTCTATATTTTAGTTTTAGAATTCTGTATATATGAGCTTATTACTTATTCAGTATAAAATTAGTAAAGAGTAGTACTTAGCACCGAGAGCATAAAGGGATGAAGGATCATTCATCAGTTACAATTAGATTTTAGTAGAAGTTCCTATGTCCTAGAACTAAATTGTCATCATAGGATTAAAAGAATCATCCATCATATAGGCTTGCAACTTAGTCCTTGGGACATTAGATTAGTGGATCTATATAAGCCAGTGTTCATACCCTTGGCAACGTATAGAGCACCCATCAATTGGGTTACAAGTTGAGTCCATCTTTTGCATAGATGGGGTATGTCAATTAGTAGTAGCTCCTACAGTTTCAAACTCCCTATTCATACATAAGCCTCTATTTATTTTTCATTATTTTTAAACTATGACTTTTTGGATTATCATTTCATATATATATATATATATACACATTGGATCATTGTAATACTATTTGTCTTTTTGCAATTAGTTTGCATTCTATATAGATGTAAAACATAGTCAACATAAGTTTTTAATCTCATGAATTATTTATGCTTTTAGAAATTTTCAGTCGTTCAGGAATATTATAGCTAAAGATTCAAGGATTGTTTTTTGTCTCATATCTTTTTAGTACAAACATGATTTAATTTATGTTACATTGCATGGTTTATGTCCTTAATTTTAAAAGATTGATTTAAGTATTATTCATGATTATTGCATATCTCACATGCTCAGTACATTCAATGACTACATATTTCGTTTGCGCTATATTATTTCATAATATAGGTATTAGTTCTAGATCATAAGATAATGGTTAGACAAATCATAGCTTCCAATCAATAGGTGATGATTTTTTTTATTCGAAGAGTTAAATTAGTATTCCTAGTATTTTATTATTACACATACATATTGACTAGGGATAGCTGTCATTTAGTAGCTCCGTATAGTCAGTATTTGTAAAGTCTTTATATATAGTAAGCTAGAGTTGTTGTATTTAGTTCAAATTTCTCTTTTTCGATATTATAGTTGTTATAAACTTTTCATTAACGATGTATTGAATAGTTTTATTTCATGATTATCCTTCTCTTCTATCAATTTAGCTCTTATATATCTCTATACTTAATTTCTCATGCATAACACCAATACTATTGGTTATCCATGATTACTTATAAATTTTAAGAATCATATTATGATAAGGCAGTAGTCTTGGGTCATGAAAAATTTGGTATCAAATCACATAGTTTAAGTATCCTAGGGTGTCTATGTATTCGTGTCTAATAGTCCTATAAAATGTTACATAGATGTATGTACTTTTCTTTAAGAGGATATAACATATTTAGGAATTGTTTCCCTTATTTTGTATTCCATATCATACCATAAATCTATTCTCTTCCAAATATATGTAATTTAGAGCATTGTTTTATTCTATTGACAATGCCTCATGTTCTAGAATAGAAAATAGTCCCCAATAAAGTTTTCTTAGAAAGAACCTACATATAGTTATAATACTGCACAAGAGCTTGAGAGGATCTCACTAGCTTTTTTAAGTTTAGTGATTTAAAAGAATCCATTCATGTTCATGCAAATTGTGCATTGAGACCAAAGTAAGATGTACTCTCCAATCTCATCTCAGAATCTAATTGTAAATCACTCTTAAAAGGAAGGAAGTAGGTATCAAAATTAGATTCTTTGGTAGTTCTTACCCTAGAGTTTGTATAGTTTAAGATGTTAGGAGTTATAGTAGCAAAATGACCCTAGTGTTTGAAGTATGAACCTAGAAGTGTAGTAGTTGTAGAGCAGGGATATTGATTTGCTGGAGATATTAGATGCGGTCTTATATCCATTAAGTCTATGATGAGTTTGTGTACATGTTATGATATCCTGTGGACAAAGAGTTATCGATTAAGATGACTTGAATTATGTCAATGGTTTTGTAAGAATCAAGTATAGGGAGTGACGTAAAATATAGAGTGGTTGAGAGTTTTGCAGATCTAGATGTTACCTTATAAATTGAAGAGAAAACATATAATTCTTGGAAAGTTATGGACCTAGGGGTGTAATGTCAGTAGAATAAAAACAAAATTTATATTATGAGGTACTAGTGAAATTAGTTATGCTTGTTAGCAAAATATTTAGATTATAGTATGATGACTATAGACGCTAGAGAAAGTTAAGAGTTGTATCTTAGGAAGAAGTGCTAGCAATAGGTATACACCTCCAAATATAATCTTTAAATGGGATTTTAGTAATTGTATGTATATTTATACCCCTCTCCTATCCCTCGATTTGACTAAAGTGACTATAGTTTACTTTAGAGTTTATTGATGAGGTCCACAAGATGAGAATATTTATTTTTATTTGAGGAAGAAGATGATAGGATAAGAAACCAAGATGGGTTTTGTGATTTTAGTAATAATCATAGTTTGTAGTAGAATAGAGCTTGAGCTTAAAGATACTCAACCTATTCCTATTTTAGTATAATCCTCATACTTTAGTAATTAAGACATCCTACTCATATCATATATGTCAGTGTCATAATCATAACTCATATTCATGCACTTCATATAGATGCATGTCCATTCTCAATTCCTAGTATGAGTAATAGGTTACTTAATAGTCCAAATCATACTCTATAAATCTATGAATTTGACTCCCATGACATATAGTTCTTGACCAGTCCACTCATGCTTTCAAGTACACTCAATTTTATGAACTCATGATACATCCTTGGTGACTAGTGAATCACAATACGCCACTATATTCTTATCTTAAATCTCTTGAAAAAGATTGTTCATACTATATTTTACTCCTTAGGCATTAATTGATTGTCAAAGTTATGAAAATCCTTCAGTCAAGATTTCACATTACCCCGCTTATTTTGGATCCTTGTGTTCAATTTCTTTAACGACCCTTTTTATATTAACATAACGGTGGTGAAAGTGGCTTGATAATGGTTTAGATGAGAATGTTCATATTTTTTTGTAGTAGTTCAAGAAATTGTAGCTAATATAGATATTAAAATGATAGGACAGATCTTGGGTAAGTTGGTTATATGTAATCCTATTAAGTGGCTAGTGATAGGCTTGAATATTATAGTTATAACACATTGATTAGTTCATGCAGTTTAGTAGCTTTTAGTACTGTTTCCTTAAGAGTACTTGAAGTTGAATCCAATGAAGTGTAGTGTTTCCTAAGAATGAGAATGTTGGAGAAGTTTTTTTTTATGTTGGAAAAGTTACTAGTCAGATTGCTAAAGGCATTATAGTCATATTGTCACTTCTAGTCTAGATGCCCAGGTTCATGATGAACTATTTTAGAACAAAAATGTCTAATGTTAACATCTATACCATTCATATTTGTTGAACTCAAATTCATATAATAGGATGATCAGAATATGTTAGAATATGGTATTCAAAGGTCTCACTCTGATTATGCCTTTGAGTTATTTCCTCAAATGTTAGTAGAACTTCTAATAAGGATCTTTAGAGGAAACAGACATTTCTTTCCCAATGACTCTTAGAAATTTTCACTCTATTATCTACTTAGAATAATACTTTACTGGTTCTATGCGTAAGTTTGTGTTATAAATTCTTCATTTAAGTTCTAAACACTCTGTAAGAATCAATCGTTATAGACAATAATTTAGAGAACCAAATAGATATTTCCTGTAGTTGGCCCTTGTTTTTTCTACTCCTAGTCTCATAAGTTTAATGTCTCTACTAATTCCATGTGATTTCATATGTGTATATGTGCTATGTGTACATTCAGTTGAGTCTTTACTCAATCGAAATGAATCCTATCCATGACAAACATCAAATTCAGAAATTAGCTTCATGTTAGTGGTTACTATCATTTCAGACTAGTTACATACTTCATTTGATGATGAAAAATCTAAAAGGTGATATGTTGTAACACCCCAAAGAAAATCTAAGCTAAATCGCAATTGTTCTTTAAATGCATATTGAACCAAATCAAATGTTTTCTAATTTTACACAATTGATGAGATCAATTTTGTAGTGTGGGAATAGATTTGGATATGAATTAAGGTCATAAGAAATCATTAGGACAGAGTTAAGTAAAAATATTTTTTATTGATTGAATTTCCATATAAGATTTTACAAAGTTCAAACTTCAAACACACATTTATCCTATAATATAAAGAGTTAGGAGGCCCTTTGCTCAACAAATGAAAAGATTTTGAATCTTCTTTCCAAAGACCCTTACTATTTGTCAGTCTAATTTTGGAGTAGAAAGATATTGACATTAGAGTAACGCACAATCTTAGATGTGTGATGGGTAGTGCAGGGTGGATATAGTGAGAGAAAGCATCTAGTTAGCCTCCACATTGGTGTGTGCAATGTGGAGCACCCCTCCAGGTATTAAAAATTTCATTTATCTTATTTAATTAGGGGAAAAATAGTCCTTTAACCCCATGTAACTTCCCTAATCTTCTTTTACCCCTAACTTTATTACAAAATAATTACAATTATCTCAAAATCCTCACCCCTATTCTCTCCTAAAATTCAAGAACTCAAGAAAGGGCTTTTCAAACTTGAAGGGTCTAAATCTCTAAAGTTCAATAATTCCTCCAAGAATTCATCTTTTCACCAAAGATTCTTCTTATTTCATGTATGTGGTTATTCAATGAGAATTTTTACTTCATCCTATTGATCTAAACTTCAATTTTATTAAAGGTTCATAAATTTACTCAATTGGGGTTTTGCACAAATTTCATAGTTTTGAAGTGTATTGCATCCTTATCATTCATAATCTATTTTCTTTTAAGAACTTGTGACTTTCATGGGTTACCTATTATATCTCACACATGATTTATTGACTTGCAGGCTTAGCATGAATTTTCATGATTTAGGATTTATGCCCAACTATGCATATTTTATTAAAAGTCGGTTTCTTCATGTTATTTCATGATTTATGTTCTTGTTAAAGTTATTATTCATGATTTCCATGGATTTAACATAGTTATTTAATGTGTAAAGAATTTTGCATATTTTATTGACTTCAGCTTCTTTCAGAATGAATTATTCATATTTTTGTGAATTTTAGGCTTTATTAGTTTGACATGACATGTTTTTCCATGCAACTCAGTACCTTTATAGACTTGCTATTTTAGGGATTAGTAGTATATTGATATTCACTATTTTGGGGATTATACTTTTGTATATTCTATTCTATTGAGAATATAGAAATTTTTATAAATACGTGTATTCTTCAAAGATGGCGGGTTATGAACTCCCAATGACTTTGTTTCTTATGCATTGATAATCGAACAATTATTTCTTTAGCATCACATGTTTTAGGATGGTTTCAGATACAGTTTCTATATTTTAGTATCAAAATTCAATATTTATGAGCTTATCAGTTATTTTGTATAAATTTAGTTGGGAATAGTACTTAGCACCAAGTGAATATATGGATGAAGGATTATCAATCAATTACGATTAGAACTTTAGTAGAAGTTTCTAAGTCCTAGAACTATGTTACCACCGTAGGTTTTAAAGGATCATCGATCATATAGGCTTGGCACCTTAGTCCTTTGGAATAAGATTAGTAGATCTATGCCAGCCATTGTTCATACCCTTGACAAAGTCCAAAGCACCCATATATCTAGGTTACTAGTTAGGCCCTATTTAGATCTGTATGTTGGTCATTAGTAGCTCTTACAGTTTAAGACTCACTATTCATAAATGACCCTCAAATTCGTTTTATATTTTTTTTATACTATGACTTTATAGATTACAATTTTGTATCAATATATATATACACACACATACACACATATTTATATACGGTCATTGTACTATATTTCAACTCTTTGCATTCAATCAGTATTTTATACAGATATACAATATATTTTGCAGTAGTTTTAATCTCATGAAATATTTATTCTTCTACAACTTTTTAGTATTTTAGGAAACATTTTAGCTTATGATGTAGAGGTCTTTTTATACCTAACAACTTTTCAGTACAAACAAGATTTAATTCATATTACACTACATGGATTACATCCATAGTTAAAAAGTATGATTTAAGTATTATTCATGATTGTTGCATATCTAACATGCATAGTACATTCAATGTACATGTCACATATATTCTTTTGCTATATTATTTCATAATGACGGTATCAATTCTAACTCAAATGATTATGTCAGGTAGATAATGAATTTAAGTGAGTAGGTGATGGTTCTCTTTATTCGAGGACTTAAGTCAATTTGTTGCGTTAGTATTTTATCCTATTCTTGTCAATTGATTAGGGATAACCGGGGGTCAGGTTCCAACTACCTATAGTCAATGAATAGATTTCATATATAGTTAGTCAAAATTATTGTATTTAGTTTCAATTTCTTTTATTTAGTTCTAATTTCTGTTTCTCTAGATTACAGTTGTTAGTCAAAAGATAGTCCATATTTTTTCTTACACACATATTGTCAGTATCTATTTTTGTAAGACCCCAAAATTGTTTTAGCTTAACTCAGTCCTTTAAGCTTGTTAAGGAGACCCAGACTTAGAAAATTTTAGCCAAGTATTAAGACTTAGAATCATTTTAGCCTTCTAAATTTGGAGGATTTTATTTCTGACCTTCCCGGCCTTAGTTTATCGATTTTCAAATCGATTCATGATCAGGGTCACTTATAGGTCATCTAAGGTGAGTTTTGGATTTTTATACTAGTGTAAGGGCCAATTTAGATGCCCAAAACAACGAAAGGTCGTGATAGCCCCACGTTGCAAGGGCCATTTAACCCAAGTAAGAGTCGTACCACAATGGATGCTTGACCAGAGAAGGGGTTGCATCGCGATGGCTACTTGATCCAAGCAGGGGTCGTGATGCGAGGGCAACCCAGTTCAGCATTATTTTGATACGGGTTGTGGGGGAAATGGGTCATTTTCCATACTCTTATTCAGCCTTAACACTAAATGAATCACCCTATAGGGAAAAATCTCATTGTTTACTCATAAACTCTCTGAAGGAAAAGCCCTAGCCTTATCAAGTTCAAGAATTCAAGTCACAAGAACTAGCTACAATCTTCTCAAAAGTAGTAATCAATGTATGTGAAGTGTACATCCAAGGGTCTATTCCACCCTTGGATCTCAAGAAACCCTTTTTAAAACATGAATTAGGATTTTCATGTTGTGGTTATATTGTACCTATGTTGGTGTTGTTGTATGGTTTCCAAGTTGAGATCTTTAATGAATTTCATGAATTTATGTTAGCATGTGTGGGGATATCCTTGAATTGAATTGATTAATGTAGCCATGATGTATTAGTTTAATGTTCATGCCTAAGCATAGGGTTATGTCTCCCATGTATTTGTAAAAATGCCTAAATAAATGAAATGTGCCTTTTGATCCATGGGTGGTCTTATAATGAATTCATGCTCGAACTACAAGTTCCAAATTTACAAATATGTTAAAGTTATGCCGTGCAAGAGGTTTTTGGGATACCTAAGTTAATCGAATAGTGTACCATGATATGATAGCATGTAGCATGTATTTCTATCTATGTATAAGTTCATGAATTTCAAGTGCTTGATGAAATGCTTCATTTATTGCATTGTGAATAGCTGGCTATTGTCATGTTTTCAAGAATTATCATGTCTTATTATTATTTATGCTATCGAATCCTGGGGGTATTTAATGCCCTACAATTTAGCTGTATACCTAGAGCCAGTGTCAGTTAAAGAATAGTGTCAATTACATCACGATCAGTAGTACTCTCAGTCAGTTAAAGAACTCAAGAAAAATTCAGTAAACTCAGTATCAGTCAAGTCATGTTCAGTATTCAGTTCTGTCCTTAGTAAACTCAGTAAGTTAGCAGAATTCAATAGTAATCTATCAGTTAACGGAAACTCAGTGAACTTAGTCTAGTTCAGTTAAACAGTACGATCAGTAGTAGTTTAGTCAAGCAGAGTATGAGCAAGAAAATCAGTTTAGTATCTATTCAGTTAGAAGTAGGATTCAGCATCGAATGAACCCAAGAATGGGGACTTTCCTACCAGCAGAGGGTGTGATTCTTAGAAGTTATCCTTGCATTCCAGAACTACGTAGCCACCATTAGATGAGACATCAAACCTATCAGTTGAGGGTTAATAATGTGTTTTAACCTGTCAGTTGAGGGTTTCACCACTCTCATTAGAGTACCTGCCAGATGAGGGTATCTCTTTAGTTGTCTTTACCGGTGGCACGGTACTAACACCCTTCAAGCTGGGGTTACAGGCTTGGAACCCAACTCTATTCAAAAAAAGGGTCTTGTCAATTAGATGACTACCTCCCACAGTCTCAGTTTAAGACTCAGTCTTAGTATAGAATTCAGTTTAGTTCTATAGACTCAAGACTGTTAGCCACGGTCACTTACCTTAGTATGAAACTCAGTATCATTATAAAGAATCAAGTTTGTTTGATACAGTCATTTAGTGTTTAGTAATACAAAATAAGTAGATTCAGATATCAGTAAATTGGTATTAAGACATAGTATCCATTGTTATCACGATCTTAGTTATAATTTATTTATTCATGTATGTACTCTCATTAAGTTATAATCATGTCATCTAGTCAGTATTTTTCAAGCATACAAACCCATGCATTACAGCCTACCTCACTTAGCATACCAGTACATTCAAAGTACTGATGTATATTTTTCTTTTGTGCTATGATATCTTATATCATAGGTTCAGGTGCACGAGCCCCTGATTTCACTTAGATACCTAATCTATCAGCAGCAGACTTTATGGTGAGTCCTCATAGTTTGAGGATATAGTTAGCAGTTCAGTATTTCAGTTTACTAGTTTCTCAGTAGTCAGAGTTAATTAGAGGCTTGTCCCATCAACTTCATGTGTTCAAACAGTTTAGAGACTTTTCAAACTAGAGCATGTCACGACCCAAACTTGGGCCTGGCCGTGATGGACATCCCAAACCATGAAGGCCCAGATGTCTTACTCTATCTGGTAATCACGCACAATATTCATATAAATAAAAAAGATATGGAAATATAACTTGATATGGAAACATGGTCAAACACTGGATTTAATTTAACAATAAGGAATGAAATCTTAAATCAACTAAACAACATCAGGAACAGTCTGTAAAATCTCTACTACATGATCTAAAAAATACTGTCTGAAAAGCTGGGACAAGACCCACAGTAGACCAAAATAAAGGAATAACATAATCTGAAATAATAGGCCTTCTGGAACAAAGAAGGCTCACCACTTCCTAGATCACTTCTCTCTGGATACTCTACTGATTATTCGAACCCCTAGACTGAGCCTCCGTAGCTAGGACGAAAGGGGTCAATACAATTATACTGGTACGCAGAGCAAATCCAAAATAATAATTTATATTCAACATATATGAGAGCAATTTAGAACAGTTTATAAACATATCATATGGCAAAAAATCATATGGGCATTTTCAAAAGACTCTGATAAATCATCTGAACTCTGTGACACTCTTTGTTTTATTTGTACGCTAGGTGGTATCCCCTACAACTCTGAAATTCCATGGGCTATATGAAATCTGCCATTGACTTGGTGGGGAAGCCCCCAACCCAAGTGTGCCTCTAGGGTTTGAGTCTCTGACTCTGCTATGTCACACGACCGTCGCCAGTGTAAAAATAATATACCTAGATCGACAAAACTCAATTTTAGGCTAAGAGTCACTTGAACTCAAGCCTTCTTCGGGTAACCACCTAACCCTGTTTAAGCCCAGTTTTAACTCTTTAAGACATCCATTTTCTAAAAACATACTCTGCTATGCCATACATGATTATGGTATCTTCATACCATTGACTTGCAAGTCACATTCTATGATCCATTTATAGCAAATTAAGTCTCTGTTCTCAAATCAAGGAATTCAGAACCACCATATCAATAAATCATTTCATAGAACTCTTTCTTTGAAATCCATGTAAAACCATGCAAGCAATTTTCTTTATCAACAATTCAATAACAGAGGTGGTCATCTCAAAAGTCTCAATATCATATAACTCCTTCTCTTTAACACAAAACACATTTATATCAAAAAACACCCTCTCATCATCTCAAAATCTTGTGCAAATACTATAACATTTAGAAAACTATTTTCAATCATGAAACATGCATGTCAACTCTTTTTCCAACAAAACCATAGCTTTAATTCAAAGAAAGGGAGTTCATAGTTTATTCTTTCAAACAATCTTCAATATCAAATTCCATACATCTAATATATATGCAAAGCAATTTAGGGGATAGGACCACAAGGTCAAAGCAATAATAACATTAAAGCATTCGAAATACGTAATTTAAAATGTAGATTCCAAAACCCCTTTGAAATTCATGCATAAAACTCTTAAAATCATACTCTAATGTTTTCAAGCCCATGTAGTTTTTAGGATGAACCCCACGTACCTTGAATTATGAACTTAGTGACTAATTCTTGAAGCCTACAATTTGGAGATTCCAAATCTTCATTCAATTTCAAAAACCCATGGTTGAATCTTGAGATTCTTGGAAAAAGTTTTTGAGATGCTTAGGGTTTTTGCTTTATAGAGAAAGAATATTTGGGCATAAAGTGCTTTGTTATGCCATTGATTGTACGTTTATGGACGGATTGAGGGTAGGGTAATTGCCCAAAATACCCCTTTTTTGACCCTTAACATAATAGAAAAATATAAATGGGAGCCCAATTTTATGGGCCACCGCAACGTGCCTCTATTGTTATGGCTTATTGGAAATTGACGAATGGGATTCTTGGTGTCACTGTGACGCGGAGCCATTGCATTGTCCCACTGGTTGGGACCTGGAACTTCAGTGCGATGCGCTACAATCACGCTAGGCTACTGGAATTTGATAATTGTTAAATAGACCCCCTCTGCGATGCGCCAAACACCAAAAAAATGATGTTTTATGACTAGGACTTAAATTTAGCCATACCTTCTACCCCGAGTATCGGATTTGGGAAAATCTTATATCGACGGAAATCTCATTCAATTTTCCACTTGATAGAGATTCAAAATTAAGAAAATTCTATATAGTGTAAACTTTACTCACTTTGGAAGTCAAAATAAATGAGACTAACACATGGACAATTTGGCAGAGTATTATAGAGTATTTTTAGTATTCTGATTCTAGTATACAGTATTGAGTACATATTTGAAACTTATGGCATTTTTCAGTATTTATCTTAGTTATATTATTATTAGAGTATTACTATTACTCAGTGCTCACAGTAGGTACCAGTCATAGGTTGCTAGTATTCCTTCGGGATTGCTAGCATCGTGTAGTGTTAGAGGTATAGAATTGAGGAATTACAAACTTGGTATTAGAGCCTAAGATTCAATAGAGTCCTAGGAATTTTGAAAACCATATCTAGTAGAGTGTGTAGCATACCATACTTATGGGCAGGAGGCTAGTAGATGTTTTAGGAAAAGTTTCCCTTATTTTAGTGTTCATATTGTGCGAGTGAGCATAAGCTTAAGTTAAAATCTCAGTCTAATTTATCTCTTCCTTATGCTTCAGAACATGCCTCCCTGAAAAGCTAATAGAGAAAGAAACGAAAATCAGTTTGATCCTCCGCCCGTTCAGGCAGATCCCCTAAATGAGCATATCTTTCATGCTGAATTTAGAGTTGCTTTCACTACCTTAGCTTATTCAGTAGTTACTCAGAAAAATTTGTAAACTCTTGTTCTATCCAGGCTTTTGACTTGCACTTAGCAGAGTGAGTGGGGGAGACTAGAAAGAATAAGATGGCTAGAACAAATAATTCTAAGCCAAAATCAGGGGTAGTAACCGCTCTCAGTTCTATCAGAGATTCTCAGCCCTAGTTTCACTTTTAGTCAGGGCGCCAGTGCCTAAGTCTAGGAATAACAGTCGAGATAGAGCACCAGGCTCTAAGCCATAGATTTATGGGAAGAGTATTTGTACTCATACACTTTGCGGGAAATATGGTAAGAACCATAAAGGAGTGTGTAGAGATAGCAGTAATGTATGTTTTAGATGTGGTATACCAGGCCTCAGGATGAGAAAATATAGAGTAATAGATCATAGGGGAAAGAATTTGCACCAAAAGGGTCAGTTTAATCGTCCTCCAGCTCAATTCGGTTGCCCGAATCAGCAGGGTGCGGCTTTCTTTTCCACCTGTAGGAAATGCCTAAATAGACTCTATGAACTTTAGTCCAATCATGATCAGAAAAGTTCTCCTGATATGGTTACTGGTATGTTATAAGTTTATCATTTACGTGTTTATGCTTTGCTAGATCCAGGAGCTTCTTTTTCCTTTGTTAATCCTTATACAACTATTGACTTTGGAGTCAATCCCAAAATTCAAGCAGAGCCTTTCCCAGTCTCTACCCAATGGGTAAATCTATCATAGCTTGGCGGGTATACAGGAACTCTCTAGTTATGATATCTCAAAAAATCACTTCAGCAGACATAGTTGAATTTAAGATTAATTATTTTAATGTCATCCTCAACATAGATTGGCTTTATTCTTACCATTCCTCAGTTGACTACATAAACAAAATTGTCCAGTTTTAGTTTCCAAAAAAATCAATCATTGAATGAATAGGGTAGTACCTCAGTTTTAGTTGATTAAGTTAGAATCTCAAAATTGAACTAGTACGAAAAGGAGTTCAGAAATCTAAGTTAATTAGTGTTGACGTTGCTATATGATGGTTATTGGGGAAATAGAAGGCTAAGAACTTGTGTATCAAAAGGAAGTATTACCAGTGGACCTTCCATTATTAGGATTAGTCCTTCAGAACAAGGTTATTGTTTGTGAGGATTGTTATATCTCAGACTTAGAATAACAAATTAAAGCTGAGGGGAAGATGGAAGAACAAGTAACCCAGTCAAGATCTCAGATTCTATTAATAGTGCTAGAATGTGTAGAAAAGCAGTAAGAGAGGATGATTCCCAACCTATTCTTATCTCAATCCAAAATTTTTTAGTCATCATGATATATACTCATGCCTAACATGTTAGCTCCCCCAATCATGGCTCATATTCATGCACTTTATAGAAAAACCAAGTACACTTTTAGCTTCTAGTACGAGGAGTGCTAGTTTACTCAGCAGTACAAATGATGTTCCCTAAAATCATAAATTCCAAAAAATCAGGTTATGCAGCTCATGATTCATTTACCTATGCCTTGCAGCATGTCCAGTTCCACGTGCTCACGCTACACCTCTAATTATTAGCAAAATTCAGTTTATGCCATGTACATCCTTAGTGTAGATCTTTTGGTAAACCTACGATATTGATATTCTAACCCTTAGGCCTCGGTTAAGTGCCAAGTCTGGTATAGTATTCATTCATTCTTTAGGCCCTCATGTCTTAACCCATTAGCAAACACTCCCACAGTTACAGTTTCTGTATTCAGTACTCAGTAATCAGTATTCAGTCCCAGAATTCAGAAAGGAACTCAGATAGTTCTACAGAACCATGACTACCAGTTATCAGTGACTTAGCAATCAGAATTCAGTACTTTAATATCAGTCTAAATCGCAGCTATTATTTAATTAGTTATTAGAACTTAGCATTAAGTTCTAGTACATCTTAGTTACAATCTTAGTCACCGTCCTAGTTATAGTCTTAGTTGGAGTCTTAGTCCAGTCATTAGATCAGTAACTCAATTCAATTTCAGGATTTCTTGACCATAACATATAGTTATTAACTATTTAGTTATCAATATTTTAGTACCTTAGTTTACAGACTATTTAAGAATCATGTTATATGCTTGGTCTTCCATTTTCAAATAATATAGTATTTAACGAATTCATGCTCAATTATGTCATCTTACTCAGTCAGTCCTTACCTCATATACATAATACTATACAGTTTTAGTCCAGTTATTCGTACTAAGTATAGTTTAGTTTTACATACCCAGTATTCAGCTATCAGCCATTTGGTTAATCAAGTAAATTAGTATGTTTATGTGTTCGTACTTAACACCTATGTGAATATTTCCAGTAGTCTCAGGTGAAGCATTGTACTAAGGTGGAAAGTATAGTTGAGACAGCATACGAGGAATGTGTCTAAGCTTAAAGATTATAGCTACAGTGCATAAGTTCTAGTCACCCTATCTTAGATGATGATTCGTAGGCCTCGCCTCATATTACAAAATTTTAGTCAGGATGTGATTTCTTATTTAGATTTTTTATTTAACCCATGCCAAGATTTGTTTCTCGCTAAAGTCACTAGGAACTCTATAGAAAGAGTGTCAAGGAAATTCTTCAGTCGAGTATGAAATTTGTACCACAAGTTGGTCCATAAAGCCAGTAATTTATTTTAGAAGTCTAGTGGACAAGCTCGTATGTTTTGGTTTCCCATCTTTTCAATTAGTTGCACTATCTGAAGTCTCATAGATGTACTTGTTCCAAAATGGGGCAACCAGGTAGTTGCATGATTGGCTTAGTTTATGTATCATGTCTCATTTTCAGATCCCAGATACTCAGTCATGACTCAGTTCGTAGGTGCCCTGTGCATCATCCTAGCATTTCCTTAATATCTTAGCCAATTCAGTGTTTGTCATAGACATAATGTCCCAAGAGGGAAATGTACTATAACTCTTGAGCTTTCATGTCCCAAACCTCTCAACTTCTATTCACGTAATGAATCCAGCTTGGAATAGTGGGTACTCATAAGTTGACCCACAAGTTCCAATCTCAGCCGCAAGCCATGTAATCATAGGCTTAGTTCAGCTCATGATATTCAGTCCATGTATCACATTTTAGGCTCAGTTATGTTCTCATGTTCCCATTCATGCATGTTAAGTAAATGATCTCGAGTTAGAGATGGGTAATTTTGTATTCTTGAAAAATCTCTCCTACGAAGGGAGTAAAGAGATTTTCCCAAAAAGGATAGCTCAATCCCCGATATGTCAGTACTTACAAAATTCTCAGCCATTCTAATGAATTCATGCTAGAACTACTTCTTTTAAATTTAATCCTATGTTAAAGTTATGCCTTACAAGTGGTTGCTGGAATACTTATGAGAATTGAATAGTGTACCATTGTATAATAGCATGTATTTCTATCCATGTATAAGTTCATGACTTTCAAGTGCTTGATGAACTGCTTCATTGATTGCATTGTGAACAGTTGTCTATTGTCACGTTTCCATGAATTTTCATTTCTTATTATTATTTAAGCTATCGAGTCCTAGGGGTATTTAATGCGCTATAATTTAGCTGTATACCTAGAGCCATATCAATTACAGAATAGTCTCGGTTACATCACCATCAGTAGTACTCATAGTTCGTTATAGAACTCAGGGAAAACTTTGTAAACTTAATATCAGTCCAATCTCGTTCAGTATTTAGTTCATTCCTCAGTAAACTCAGTCAATTAGTAGAATTCGGTAGTAATCCATCAGTCAATGGAAACTCGGTGAACTCAGTCCCGTTCAGTTAAATAGTACGATCAGTATAGTTCAGTCAAGCCTAGTATGAGCTTGAAAATCAGTTCAGTGTCTATTCAGTTTGGAGTAGGATTCAGCACCGAGTGAACCCAAGGATAGAGACTGACCTCCAAGTAGAGGGTGTGATTCTTAGAAGTAATCCTTCCATACTAGAACTATGTAGCCAGAGTAGGTTGAGATATCAAACCTTTCAGTTAAGGGTTAATGAGGTGTTTTAACCTATCATTTGAGGGTTCCACTGCTCTTGTTAGAGTACCTACCAGATGAGTGTATCTCTTCAGTTGTCTTTACCCGTGGTATGGTACTGACACCCTTCCAGCTGGAGTTACAGGCTTAGACCCCAACTTTATTCAAAAAATAGGGCATGTTGGTTAGATGACTACCTTCCACAGTCTCAATTTCAGTTTCAGTCTTAGTATTGAACTCAGTTCAGTTCTACAGACTCAGGACTGTCAGGCATGGTCACTCAGCTCGGTACAAAACTCAGAATAGTTCCAAAGAATCAAGTCTGTCATATACAGTCATTTAGTGCTAAGTAATACAAAATTAGTAGCCTTAGATATTAGTAAATCAATATTCACACATAGTATCCAGTATTATCACAATCTCTGTAACAGTTTATGTATTCATGCATGTACTCTCATTCAGTTATACTCAAGTCATCTAGTCAGTATTGTTCATGCATATAAACCCATGCATTACAGCCTACCTCACTTAGCATACCAGTACATTTAAAGTACAAACACATATTTTTTCTTTTGTGCTTTGTTGTCTTATATTATAGATTCAGATGCAGGGGGTCCTGATCGCACATAGAAGCCCAGCCTATCAGCAGCAGACTCTGTGGTGAGTCCTCACAGTTTGAGGACATAGTTAGCAGTTCAGTATTTCTGTTTATAGGTAGCTCAGTAGTCAGGGTTAGTTAGGGGCTTGTCCCATCAACTCCATATGTTCTGACAGTTTAGAGGCTTATCAGACTAGAGTATTTTCAGACAGTTGTTTTCAGTATTCTAATTCCAGTATACATTATTGATTTCAGATTTGAACCTTATGGCATTTTTCAGCATTTATCTCAATTATATTGTTATTACAGTATTAGTATTACTCAGTGCTCACAGCAGGTACAAGTCATGGGTTAGCTTGTGGTCCTTCGGGATTGCTAGCACTGTGTAGCGTCCGGGGTATAGACTCGGGGCATTACAATTTTCCAGGTTATATATTTTAGTTTAGTTACTCATAAATTATGCTAGTATCAAGGGTTAGTTTGGGATAACTTGTCGTACTAAGTGTGGTGTTACGTCTAGGGTGTAGACTAGGATTGTGACAATAAATAGTTAATATTAGGGTTACACTACAAGATTTTTTAATTTTGATGAATTTTTTGAGAGCTTGAAGACACTATTGTTGAACTTAAAAATTTGTCCTTGGATTTGCAAGTAGGATTCTACCTTCTTGAGTATTCTAATAGATTAGGTATATTTAGTCTCGAATTAAGTGATGTTTTGGTTAGTTTCCACTTACATTTTTTAATTGCTTGAAATTATTTATGTCTATCTCTATTTAATTTCTTTCTTTTAATTCCTCTCTCATATTTTTATTTTTCACATAAACCATCCAAGTAATCCTCATTATAAAATTATTCCTCCTAACCTGCGGTTCATTACCATGGTTACTCGTATTATTACCTGAAAGAGATCAAAAACAAAAAATAATGTAAATTTAAACAAAGGAAAAACACATGAGAATAAAAACATTTCAATCAATCTACAACTTCAATCCTCGGAAGTAGTAGCATTTATGATAACATCAAAATATATTTCTCAAAATTGATATTTAAATGTTGTTTGCAATACAATAGTCCAACTAAAGCTCGTGGCTCAATCCCTCAGAGAATGAAATATGAATTTTGCTCTAGAGTGTCATCAATCCACTAGATGTTTGCACGCATTATAAAAAAATAAAGTAAAGGGAACTGGGTTACAAACAATTTGAACTATTTTGTCAACAGAATTATCTATTTAGAACAAGCTATCAACAAAATTATTTTTTTGTCAAATTTGAATAATGTATGAGAAGATCTTAGGGGTGTGCGAGCATGAACCTAAGCTTTGTAATTGGGTAATTAGCATTGTTTAAATAATATTATCTATCGAGTTAGCCTAGGTCTTTATTAGTATTGATCATTTCTCAATCCATTAATAAATTTCACCTATTTTTTTTAAACCCTAACGTGTATGCAATTCCTACTAACCTACAACCTCATATTTGTCAATCCATCTCTAGAATTAGCTATAAATAAAAGAGATTAAGTTTTTGTTGACTAATACTCCTCTCTCTTATCTCCTCTCTCAAGGAAAATAAGAAATTGAAGACTAATTAGAGTTTGAAACCTCTAAATCACCCATATCAAATAAGTAATTATTGAAGAAAACAAATAACACCAAATCTCATGCTAGATTCATACATTACACACCCTAATGAATTGGGTATATACCTATGCATAATTAAAAGGAAAGTTATTATACTGACATCATCAACTAAATCTGCAAGAAATTGAACACCCACGACAAAACTAGAGAGTCCAGTAGTAGAAATTCAAAATATATCTTCATCTAAAACATAGAAACTTTATAACCAAGTATCAAAACTAACGATAGAGTTAAATGATGGTTTAGAAGTAAAAAAGTTTCTTTTATAGTTTGGGAAACTTAAAGCACATGATCTAAAAATTTTCCATCATCAGTACTTATGCACTTTGTGCCAGGATCACATATTTATTTTATGATATGAAAAAGTCCCTCCATGCTCGCATAACTCAACTTCTAATACTTGATATTTTCAAAGACTTTCGCTATTGCGGTGATGCCTGACCTTCACAGAACTCTTTTGGGTTATGCAAAAGTAGATTTTGTCTCACATAACTTAACCTAAAGCTCTTTAAATGTTGTCCAGTTCTATGATATACTTTGCACATTGGTCCCTTATAAGATGGTCCTTCCCAAACATCTCCTTATTCTTCCATATCCTTGTTCATTTTGGTCCTTTTCTACTCCTTAGATATATTTTTGACTTCAGTACCAACATTCTAAACAAACTAGCATAAGAAATGACTCATATAAGCATTACGAACATATATTTCGTATCAAATATAGGATAAATGAGCCGCATACTGCAGGATCATCCACTTTTTGAATACACATAGAGACTTCAATAGATTTTCAATAGCTTACATACTCCGTTTACCATTTAATTATGGAATCTTTGTGGTACTTTCATGCCGGCTTCTTTAAAATAAAATTCCTTATAGAAAGGAATTGTTCATAATCATTTGTTACAAATGTCATTCCGTATCATAAATAACTTCAATGACCATACTTAAACTAACTATTGTAGCCACTGGTGGGAATGTTTAGTGGTAGTCCAACCTTTCTTTTGGACTGTACCTTTTTTCTACCATTCAATCCTTGTACATATCCAACTGACCATTTTGTTTACACTTGATTTCATACACCCCACTTATATCCAATAGTGTACTTTCCCAAAGGTACATCCACAAGCATACACGTGTTATTACCCATTGAGAGAATCTAGATGATGTTAGAGTTAAGAATAACATCCAATAAAAGGCTGGTATAAACTAGATATTTGGTAATAAACAATATAGTTGGAGATGGTATAAGAGAAATTGATGGAAGACTCGTTGGGACTGACAGAATCACTGAGCCAAATAGGGGCTCTATGTTGTCTACTAGTCTTGATAGGTGTTTGTAATGCCATGAACTCTCCCTATGATCAGTAGGAACATGCAAGGAATTTCTAGGTGCAATCTCAGTAGCTATTGGTCTATCAGGCACAACTTTAATATGAACATAAAGTTTGGAAGCTCAGGTTAGATATTTTCTGCATCCTCAACCCGATCCTCAAAAACATCAAAATCTTTATGAGCATGTTAATCACGCATACTATTCTCCATATTAGAAATAATAGGATCACATTGTGAAGGAGAGAATATGTTGAACATATTTGTGGTTAGTTCTTTTGGTGCATCTTTGATGGAAAAAATAATCACCCTAAAGAGCTAAAACGCCCCAACTTGGACCCCTAGAAAAAAATTTCCTAAGTTTGAGACTCTGGGCAGGGTACGACTCATGGGTACCAGTTGTACCCTACGATACGGATTGGGGTACCTCTTCTCGTATGTTGATCAGTATGTTTTTATTAGGTTCTGTATAATATACGTGTAATCATCATACAAGTAGTATAATAGGGTATGAGTGGTATCTTGCAAATCGTATGATGACCTAAGGTTAGCCTAGCGGATTTGACTCTGTCCAAGGTATAATTTAGGGTACCATTCATACCTTTCAGTATGAGTTTGGCATAGATGTTGTATACAAGTTTGGAGTTCAATAGTGAGGTCTAGGGTACGTGTTAGGGTACCACTTGTACCCTAGGGTACGGTTTAGATGGGTGAGTCATACCCTCGTGGGAGTTAGTTTTCTACCTTTAAGCTGAGGGATTTTCAGACATTTCCCATCCCAAAACCCTTAATTCCCCATGTTATAACTCATCTTCACATTTCATAACATTCATTGGAATATAAAAACACTCAAAACACTCTCTTGAAGGTCGAGGATAGGGTTTCTACAAGTATTCTTCTTAGGGCTCAAGAGTCAAGTTTCCTTCTGTGAATCTTCTTGTATAAGGCAAGTTACTCCTCTCTCATTGCTAGTTCCAACTAAAGGCATGTTTTAATATTTTTTGAAACATTGATTTTGGATCATTAAAGTTCGTTTTAAAAAACAATGTTGAGGGTTTTGATGAATATTCATTGGTATTGTTTACTCTTGGCTTGAACTATTTTTTCATATGCTTTGGTCATGGTTTTCATATGTACGTGCTTTTTGGTTGTGGTTCAACAAATGGGTTATGGGTAACCCTAAACTTGATGGTTTATGCTTCGGTTTTGTTCTTGATAAAGGTATTCCCTCTATATATATGATAAAATTCCTATAAGAATGTTTTTACTATATTGTTGAAATTTCATTGAAACTATTGCATAGTATGTGTAATACCGCAAACTTTCTTTAACTCAAATCTAGTCTCCAGAAGAGTTAGTGATGACTTCTGAAAGGATTTATGTTTAAATCAGATAGAATTTCACCAATTTTGACTTTTTATCATGTGAAAAATTGAATTAGCTTTCCAACAATAAAAATTTTGACCAAATCCAGTATCGGAGTAAACAGTTATGGACATTTTATAGAGAACCGCCAGAACTGCCCAGAAGCGACGGTCAGACCGAGGGACCATTGAGCTAGAAACGGACCGTTACCTAAGCCATCGTGACTAAGACAGTGAACCCAATTTCCAGTCAAGTGTGACGGCCAGGACCAATGGACCATTGAGCTAGCGAAGGACCGTTTCCCAAATCGTCCCAAACGAGGTAGAAAGTTCAGGTTTTGGCCAAGTGCAATAGTTAGGAGCAACGGACAGACGATCCAGTGATGGACCGTCGAACCAGCGATAGATCGTCGCCCAAACCGTCGCCACTTCTGATCAGTTTTTTTAAGTTATTTTTAAAAGGCTATTTGGATCTTTTTCCACCCGTTTTAACACCTAATTATACCAGATTAGAGTTTATAACTTCATTATTCATCTATAACACAAAATTAGGGTTTCTCTCAAAGATCAATCCCCAAGAAAAAGCAACCCTAGGTTTTAATTCCAAGTCAAGAATTAAAGCTTTCCTCCACCATTCTTTAAGAAATCGTCTACCCAGGTATGTCAAGTGTTGAATCATGGGTTCATTTCACCCATGAAGCTCAAGAAACCCTATTTGAAATATAAAATTTTGATTCTGTAGTATGAATTGAATTATATCCATGTTTATGTTGTTGTTTGATTTCCAAGTTGAAGTCTTTCATGACTATCATGAAATATATTAGTATATGGTTGAAATTCTTGCATTGGAAGTGTAAAATGTTACCATTAAGTATTATTTCAATATTCATGCCAAAGCCTAAATATATGCATGCAAGGTATTTGATAAAATTCCTAAGAGAATAGGAATTATGCCATGTAAGTCATTTGTGACAAAAATTAATGAATCCATGTTTCTCCCTTATGTTTGATATGACTCCCACATTATTTTTATGCTTTGTAATGGATTGATGTAATGCTCATGAGATTAGGCTTATAAAATTATAATATGTTTACATGCATTCCTATTCATGTGCAAGCTTATAGTTTGCGAATACTTCATGAAAATCCCCAATGATTTTATTATGAATTGTTGACTATAGTCATGTGTCAAGAATGGTCATGTCTTGTAAGTTTGATGCTATCGAGTCTTGGGGGTACTTATACCCGGCAATTAGCTGTGTGCCTAGAGCCAATGTTAGTTTTCAAGATACTCAGTCAAGCCACGTACAATAGAATTCAGTCAGTCTCATGACTCAGGAAACCTCAATAATCTTAGTTATCTCAGTCAGTTATCAGATCTCAGTAATATTCTGCCAGTCAATGGAACTCAGTGAACTCAGTCCAGTCAGTTTAGTATAATTAATTCAGTGTATAAGCAGATGGGATCAAGATTTAACATCGAGTGAGCCCAAGGATGGGAACTTACCTACGAGTAGAGGGTGTGATTCATAGAAGCAATCCTTGCACTCTAGAACTACGTAGTCAGCATAGGTTGAGACATCAAACCTTCTAGATGAGGGTAAATAAGGTGGCTTAACATATTAGATTAGGGTCCCACAATTCTCATTAGAGTACTTGTTAGACTAGGGTCACTCACACCTTGTCCTTACCAGTGGTGCGATATTGACACCCGTTTAATTGGAGTTACAGATTTGACCCCAACTCAGCTAAAATAGCTTATTAGGGGCATGCCAGTTAAATAACTACTTCCCACAGTCTCAGTCTCAAGTCTCAGTAATATAACTTAGATAGTTCTACAAAATTCTAGATTGTCAGATATAATCACCTAGTTAAGTACGAAACTCAGCTAGTTCCATAAGAAACATGACTTTCAAACACAGTCATTCAGATAATAGTATATCAGTTATAGAAAACTTATGTTATCAGTATTCAAATTTAGTAATGTCATGATCTCAGTTACAGTTCACGTATTCATGCATGTATTCTCACATTCAAGTTATTCAGTCAGTTAGTATTGTTTATGCCTATAAACCTCTTACATTCAGCCTACATCACTTGCATACCAGTACATTCAATCATACTAACACATTTATGCTATGGTGTTTTATACCATAGGTTCAGAAGCACGAGCTCCAGAGCATCCTTAGTAGATCAAACGTTCAGAAGCCATACTAGCATTGAGTCCTCTTCATTCGAGGATAGTATGATTAATTTATTACCTTATTATTTTAGTATTCTAAAGTTAGTTGAGGATATGTCCCATTAACTCCACAGTTTTTAGACAGTTTAGAGGCTTCTAGACTATAGGATGTTCAAACAATTATTTTATTTTTGTTTTGGTATTGATATACCATATTTCTAGATGTTATGTTTAATTAGGTAATTGAACCTTATGACTTTTCAGCCTTTTTCAAAATTTATTCAGTATATTATGCAGTGCCCAGTTATAGATATCAGTTATGGGTTAGATTTTGGTCCTTCGAGGTCATGAGCACTGTGTAGCATTACGGGTACCAGATTTGAGGCATTACAGATGGTTTGGTTAGGGAACCCTAAATTGGTTTGGATAGTTTTTAAATGGTTTAAATGGACTTATATAGTTTTAAATGGTGTGAATGGTTAAAATGGTAATGCCTTGTGGCTACGAAATTTGTTTTGAATGATGAATGACTTATGGGGTACATGGGAATCCTCCAAGAAAAACATAATAGTGAAATACTTGTAGGGCATACAGAAATACCCCAAGTAAGCTTAATAATGATGTGCTTGTGTAGTACATGGGAATCGCCCAAGTAAACTTAATAATATGACCTATGGGGTATAGGGGAAACTCCTAAAGTTTTCTAAAGACATTGCTTGCAAGCTATAGTTGGTATGACGATACCACTTAAAATAGCCTTTATTAATAATAATAAAATTGGTGGCTTGGTTTTGTGGAAATCTTTTTAAATAGGCAATAATAGCGGAGTATGACAACTAACCGTGAAGGTGGGAGTCCAACAAAAAAGAACTAGAAACTCATGTTTTCCAACATAAGGATTAGTCATGGCGACCATATACTTGAAGGGTACATGGGAATCCCTTAACACTTGTATATATGTATCATGGATACAAAGGGTACACGAGAATCCCCTACTCCTATGGTATCTCTGATTCACATGGCTACACGCATCGAGGCCTATCCAGGGGGTGACACTACACCCATATAGTATGTAGGTGTATTATAATGGTTAAGCTACCATACCCAGGTTAATGGTTTTAAAGGCATGCTAAACCCATCTCCCTCTTCCCAACAAAGTTATGTATATATATGTGTATGTATATATATGTGTGTGTGTATGTATGTGTAATACCCCATACTAATCCTTGCTCGATTCAGCTCTTAGTTGCATACTTAAGGGGGTTAAGGCTTGAAATTTTTACTAATTGTTGGGGACTTAGTCATTTACAAGACCCCCAAACTTTGAGGATCTTTATTATTGTATTCCCAACCTCAAGATGTTAGATTTTAAGTTAATTCATGTTCAGGGAGGTAAGAAGTATATCTCGGGGGATTTTTAAAATTTTTGGGTAATGTTTGGATCACAAATCCATCCAGTCACCGTAATAGGGTCGCGTTATGGTGACATTCCCTTTGGCACATACATCGCATCACGGTGAAGGTGTTTTTTTCCCGTTCTTGATTTATAATTTGAGTTCATGTGTTATAATCTTCATCCTAGTGTGTGCATTGCTTATTAGGTGAAGAACGTTCATAGGAATCACTTAGAATAAAATAAAGCTAAGAGTCTTTGATTCGTCCAAAATTTGATGTTCAATTCTACAAGGGCCAAATTTGAACGTCTATAGCTTTTGATATACATGGAATTTTTCTGCTCAAGACACCACCAAATTTTATATAATGGAAGTAGCTTTCCAATGATACCAATTTCACATTAATTCGATACTCGAGAAAAAAGTAATGATTATTTTCGTCAGAAGCAGTAAGCCACAGTGATAAGACAACATTGCGATGAGCCTTAAATACGTATTCTAGTTATGAATTTTTTTAAAAATAATTGAGGGGCAATTGGGTCTTTTCAAACCTCAACTCAATCAATATAACATAATTTGGGCATTAGTTAGTGTATAATTTAACCGTCATTCTCCAATTTTTATCTTAAGAAAACCATTTCTTTCCCAAGAACAAGAATTCTAATCCTTTTCCCCGAAGAAATCAAGAACTCAAGTTCCCAAGTTCAAAAATCTTCAAGAAAGGATCAAGATTGGTGTTTCCCTTTCAAGATTAAGGGTTTAAGATATGTGAGAGTTCATCCATAGGTCCCCTTTAACCTATGGAGCCCAAAAAGCTTTTCTTAATTAAAGATTTGAACTTTTCCTTTTGTTTTTGAAGTATCATATGTTCAAGATAAAATTAAATCATGATTTCTTTTGTAATTCGACTAAATTCATGTCCAAGGATGTTTTCATGAAAAGTTTTGTTGTCTCATGCTTTAAGTTTCGATTCCCATGATGTATCCAATTGAATTTCATGTTATAATAACTAATTATCAACTTTTCCATGTCTAGATATGTTTCCAACTGAATTAATCTATTCATGCTTTGAGTTGGAAGTTTCCATGTCCTATTCCACGAATTTCATGTTAAATCCCCAACTTATGAATTTAGTCATGCACCAATGTTGTTTTCACATGTATATTATATTCCCATATTCAAGTTCATGGTTCCAAGAGTTTGATGAAATACCCATGTTAGGGTGTTTGGACTATAATAACTTATTACATTATTTTAAGATTTATATCATATTTTGTACTCATTTAGTGCTGGTGGGTTATGAACACGTGATACCTATGTATTTAATAGGATTTTTATTTTTAAGTTATAAGTCAGATAGAATCATAATTTTATTTCCATATTTAGATTATCACATTTGTAATGAAAGTTCCAGTTTTACAGTATGTTAATGACATTGGTTTACATGTTTAAAATCACTTTAGAATTTATACACACTGTTATTTTTGAAATACCATGACCTGGGCTTACCAGCTTTAGGATATACACTAGTCAAAATTTTAGAGTCTTTTAGTTGGGAGTAACCCTTAGCATCGATCCTACCTAGGGATGATGTCTCCCTGTCAGTTAGGGATGAGGCACTAGTAGCAGTCCCTATGTTCTAGACCTACGGCTCCGCCATAGATTTTTAGGGGTCTCAGTATAACACCCTCATCATTCGGGACATAAGCTCAGCCTTGTGGAGTCCACATTGTTAGTCAACGCTTGTACCCTTGGCAAGGTAATGACACTATTTCCAACTGCGGTTATATGTTTGATAAACATATCGGTTATAGCTAGCTCCTATAGTCTTAGTCAGTGTTCAGAATGTTTTTAGTTAGGTTTGCTTGATTAAGTCTATAGATTTTCAGATACTCAGTTTACAGCTTTCAGTCTTTCAGATTTTAGATTTATATTAGTGACATAACAGATATGTACATAGTCTTGTATTCTCAGATATCACAGTTTTTATTCATTCATGCTCAGTAAATTTGTATATTCAGATCCTTGAGTTATGTCAGTTTTCACCCTATAGTTTTAGACCCTGTATTCATATAGTACACATATTTTATTATTTTCAACTTCAATTCTACTTATATTATAAAAGTTAAGCTTAAGAAACTACGGTATTGATTCACCATCATATCATATTATATTTTTTATACAAATTTTAAGACACATTACTTTTAGTGTATTTCAGTCTCTTGGTGAGTGTACTGACACTTAGCATGCATGTTTTAAGATTACGTATGAAATCAGTTTTACTTATTGCATTCACCTTGCTTACTCGTAAATTCCAAAAGTACTAATCCATATATATGTCTGTCTTGCTAGATTGTTTCATAATGTAGGTACTAGTTGTAGTCCACACATCATGATCAAATAGTTGAAGTTTTAAGCCAGCAGGTGATGAGTTCTCCTCTTTCGGAGACTATAATTAAATGTTATTCATGTAATTTATTTTTATTCTTTATATGCATTGATTAGTGGTAGTTGAAGGCATGTCCCAACTATCTATAGTCAATATAGTAAAGGCTTTATAGATGTCGGTTAGAGACAGCCATGTAATTTCAGTTCTCTCTTCAGTTTTATCAGATTGTAAATTGTATCAGTATTATAATTCTTCCCAGATTTAGTCATTATTATAAATCACTTGCTTAACAGTATGCCATTTCATGGGTTTTCTTGGGATCACTTATGGTTTCAAGCACCGTGTTATGACTAGGGGTTAGTATCGGGTGATGACAAACTTGGTTTCAGATCCTAAGTTTCAAGTGTCCTAGGATATTTGTGAAGCCATGTCAAGTAGAGTCTTGCGAAATGGTATGGAGATGTCTATACATTTCTTTGAGAGGCTACAGGTCATTTAGGAAATATTTCCCTTCTTTCATGTCTCAGATCGTTCAATAGAAAGGTTCTGTAAGAAACTTATGTAGATTCTTATCATACTTCACTCATGACAACTCTAACTTACTTTTAAGGTTACAGAAAATAGTGAATCTCAAATTCCAATAGATAGAGATTTCTTGAACAATACCCGCAGATAATTGTGGGATTGTATGGAGGAACAAAAGTATCCTATAAATTTCATTATGTTCCAACGTTTTAAAATTTTTATTCATGACCATGAAAACACATACAGTAGGATAGGGATAGTCTTATTTGAATTGAGCAAATTATGTATCCATGGGGCTAGTTGTATAAAAGATTAATTAGCAGGCTTAAAATAGTGTATGCAAGAATTTAAGTTTATTGATTTAAAATTATATGTAGTTGATGATGGGTATGTTGGTTTAATGGTAATTCTCAGGGTGTAGGGAAATATAAGTTTAGAGATATGATACTAGTTGGTTATGATGGAAGTTAGTATGGTGCATTAACGGTGTGGGGATATTTACATTATATGTTAGAATCTATGTTTGAATCTTAGATGATTGAGCTAATAACGAGAAGAGTTAAAATTCTAGATAATGTGAACTTAGTGTATGGTGATACTCATGAATATTCTACGTTAGTCAATGTAAGTTGTTCTATGATGATTATTGGGGCTATAGATAGCTAAGATCTAGATAGCAAAAGAAAGTGATAGAAGTGGGCCTTACATTATCAGGTGTAGTCTTTCAGGGTTAGTTTTATCATTTATGTGCGTTATTATACCATTGACTCTAGAGTAAAGTTGTGGCAGTTAAGTTTAGAGTTATTTATTAAGTGGTTTACAAACTTGGAATGATGACTTAAAGCTAAGGGGTAGATGACAAAATAAGGAACCAAGTTAGGATCTCAGATTCTAGTAGTGATGAAGTGTTTTGTAGAACATCAATAAGGGAGGAAGATACCCAATCTATTCTTACCTCAGTGCAAAGTTTTTCAGTCTTCATGACATCTACTCATGCCTTACATGTTACCTTTATGATCACAACTCATACTCATGTACTTTCTATAAAATCATGTACGCTTCCATCTCCTAGTAAAAAGAGTTCCAATTCACTTAGCAGTACAAATCATATTCCATGAAAATTATGAACTCCAAACTCAAGTCATGCAGCACATGACTTATGTACTCATGTTTTACAGTATGTTCAATTCCTGTACTCATGCTAAACTCTTAATTATCAGTGAAATTCAAATTATATCATGTATGTCCACAGTTTTGACCTCTTTGATGAATTCATGTTATTGATACTCTATTCCTTAGGTCTTAATTAAATGTCAAAGTTATTCTTACATACTTCAAGTCCTCATGTTCTAACCTTTCAGTGACCTTTTCTTTAG
Source organism: Capsicum baccatum var. pendulum (assembly GCA_030864225.1). NCBI lineage: Eukaryota > Viridiplantae > Streptophyta > Magnoliopsida > Solanales > Solanaceae > Capsicum > Capsicum baccatum. Next base: position 166,678,792 of record CM061557.1, on the reverse strand, counting down.
TCAAGGTAGTAATGATGTACAGTTGTTTAGATGGAAGAGAGTAAAAGTTTGTTGTTCATGAAAGATTGTTGTATGCTTGTTTTACCTAGAGTTGTAAGTGTAAAGTAAGATTGAGCCAAATTTTTGATCTATGTCATGGTTAGTTGAAATTTTGTGTGTGTTTTCATAGGGTATTGCATGGATGTTGTTGATGATAGAGGTTGGAGGATATAAGGAAGATACTTTTATGGGTGTTTATTTAAAAGTGCATATATGGTTATGATGATAGACTTGAATGTCATGTTTATATATATTTGTGGATGAATGCATTGCGCGTCAGTGAATGTCTAGTAAGGGTTGAATGTAGTTGTTGAAGTGGTAATAAGAATTATTCATGAGATAAGAAGTTGTGAAGACACAGGGTGTATTGAATTCATGATTTAAACTAGTATTACAGTATTAGGTGTGCATATTGTAGATTTATTTTGGTTTGAACATACTGAGAGAATTCAGTTCAACTCAAACTTCAGTCGATAGATTTATCAGTTCCCATGTGAATAATTTAAGTAGCCTCAAGTTAAGTGTAGTTTTGAAGTGGAATGTATAGTTGAGTATAGGCTTTCAGTATAATTGTAGCCAGTGATCCAGTCTAGCAGTCAGACATAAAAGTTTGTATTGTTTTCCATCTTTCCATCAAGTCATACTATCCAGAATCTCATTGAATATGGACACTCCAAGAGGTAGTTTATTTGCATCAATGTAAATTGTGAATACAGTTCAGTCCATGCATCAAGTTTTTAATTCAGGTATTCAGTGATGATTCAGTTCGTAAGTGTTCCGTGCATAATCTCAGTCTCTCCTTACTATTTTAGGCAAGGTCGTATTATTCACGGGGTGAATGATCCCAGAGGGTTGATATTGTAATACCTCGAGTTTTTATGTTCTAAACCTCTCATCTTTTATTCACAAAATCACATCCAGCCTAAAGTAATGGTTACTCATAAGTGGACTCTCTTCTTCCTATCTAATCCTTATAACCATTCTTATGTCATTGCATATATTCAAGAAATCAGTTTAGTTTAAGATATTTAGTTTATGTATCATGTTTTAGATTCAGTTATGAAATCATGTTATCTGTCATGCATGTTCAGTATGCAATCTCAGTTGTCTTAGTTCAATACTCTCAGTCTAACCAGTCTTATTCGAGGATGCATGTTCCTGACTGGAAGATATTGTAATACCCCGTACTAATCCTGGCTTGTTTTATCTCTTAGTTTCTTGCTTAAGGGCCATATGGATTTAAATTTTGACAAAGTGTTAGGGACTTAGTCATTTTCAAGACCATTAAATTTTTAAGAATATTTATATTACTATTCCCAATCCCGAGAAGTTAGTTTTGAGTTAACTCATGTTAAAGGACGTAATAAGTATGTCTCAGAGGAGTTTTGGATTTTTTCTACAAGGTTTGGGTCATGTTTGGATCCTGAATCCAGCCAGTCACGATGATAGGGCCAAGTCGCGGTGGCATTCCATATGGGACGTACATCGCATCACGGTGAAGGTATTTTGTCTGGTTCTTGATTTATAATTTGAATGCATATGTCATAATCTTTATCTTAGTGTGTGAAGTGCTTATTAGGTGAAGAATGTTCATAGGAATCACTTAGAGTAAAGTTGAGCTCAGAATCTTCGTTTCATCCAAAGTTTGGTGTTTGATTCTTTAAGGGTAAAATTTGAACATGTATAACTCTTGATATACATTGAATTTTTTCGCTCAGGATCCACCAAATTGTAGATAATGGAATTAGCTTTCCAGCGTTACAATTTTTCCTTAATCCCATACCCGAGCAAAAATTTATGATCATTTTCGTCAGAACTAGTAAGCCACCGCGATAAGAACACATTGCGCTGAGCCCTAAATCCAAATTCCAATTATGAATTTTTGCATAAATGATTGTGGGGAAATTGGGTCTTTTCAAACCTCAACCCAATCGTTATAACATGTTTGGGCATCAGTTAGGGCATAACTTTGCCCTTCTCTAACTTGCCTCTAATAAAACCATTCCCTTCCCCAAGAACAGGAATTTAAATCTTTTTCCTCAAAGAAATCATGAATTTAAGTTCCCATGTTTAAGAACCATCAAGAAAGCATCAATATTGGTGTTTCCCTTTAAAGCTTAAGGGTTTAAGGTATGTGGCAGTTCATCTATGAGTCCTTTTTCACCCATGGAGCCCAAAAAGATATTTTTTAATTAAAGATATGAACTTTCCCTTTTGTTTAAGAAGTATCATATGTTAAAGATGAATTTAAATCATGATTTCCTTAGTAATTCGAGTTAATTAATGTCCAAGGATGTTTTCATTAAAAGTTTGGTTATCTGATGCTTTAAGTTTTGAGAAAAATTCGGTTACATGTTAAAAATTACTTCTGAATTTTTATGCATTGTTGTTTTCAAAATACCATGACCTAAGCTTACTAGCTTCAGTACATACACCAGTGAGTATTTCAGTGTTTTACACTTGGGATTAACCCTTAGCACCGAGCGTACCCAGGGATGGTGTCTCCCCATCAGTTAGGGATGAGGCACTAGTAGCAGTCCCTAAGTTCTATACCCACGGCGACACCATATATTTTTAGGGGTCTCAGCATAACTTCCTCATCATTTAGGACATAATCTTAGCCTTGTGGAGTCCACATTGTCAGTCAGTGCTTATACCCTTTGCAAGGTACCAGCACCCTTTCCAACTTGTAACACCCCGCATTTTAGGCTAGATCGAAAACCATCTTTTCTACGTGTAGATGTTCCGAAAGCCATATATCCAATGTAAATTTGGTATGTTAATCAATTTAGTGTGGGAACCTATATGACAATGAATTGAGATCATAGAGATCCCTTAACTCAAGGTCAAGTTGAAAGCTTTCCCATCATTTGAGTTTTAGTGAGCGGCGAAACTTGGGTCAACTTCAATCAACCATAACTCTTTGTATATGATGAACTGGGTGGCCTACTATATATCAAATGAAAGCTCTTCCAATTATTTTTCCAACTATACCAATTTTTCCTAAATTCGATACTAGAGCAAAAGGTTATACCCATTTTACTCCAGCATGTCATCCTAGAAAACTGAGTGACAATATTCGTGATAACTTATCATAAGTGTGACGAATTATCTCAAATGTCGTCAGCCTTAGGTAGAATCAAGCCTACGGTGATGACATTTCGGATAAGTTATCACAACTGTGACAACTTATCATGAATATTGTCAGCCTTAGGCAGAAATCCATCAATTCCACCCCTTAGTGACGACATTTGTGACGACTTATCACAAGTCTGACGCGCTATCACAAATGTCATCAGCCTTAGATTTTAAACAACTGGAAAGCGGCTTAGTAAGAGTATTTTGGTCTTTTTCCTTCACTTCCTACACTTATAACCCTTAAGGAGTGTATTATCTTCCATTATCTTCAGTTAAACATCTCAAAATTCTCTGCACACCTTCAAGCACAAGGTTAGAGTTTCAACATAAAAATTCAATTTTCTAGAGATTCAATCGTGAGAATTCGATAAGTTTTACGTATTTGAATTCCTCGCTAAGAGGGCTACGAGGGACACCCAATAATTTGTGATTAATCTTCCAAAATTTTTGAAGTTATCCAAAAGCTCCAAGTTTAAGGTATGTGCCCAAAAGATTTAGTTTTGTGCCAAAAAGTTTTATTTTTTCTTAAAGAATTCCGTATTTTCAAGATGAATTCATATTATTTTGCTATATTTCAAGTTTATGAGATTATGGAAATGTTCAACTATGGAATTGCATTATTATCTTATTTAATTAAGATATGAATTAAGAGTTCATGACGTAAATTGCACATTCCTATATTGATATCATATCTTCAAGATTTTTCAAGATTTGTTGTCGTGAACTGAGCCTTATTGTGAAATTATGGATCTTTGAGAATGACTTATTGATATTTTTTAAGGTGTTTCAAGAAGAGTACATATATTTCTATGATATTGAGAATTTAAAGCTTATTCATGATAAGTCTATCAAGATTTCACGAGAGAAGTGAGTTTTGATCTTAAGTTACGAAAGAAATCCACATCCTTGATTTTGAGATAAAGTGGATGCGTTTTGGCTCCCATTGAATATTATTGAAATATTTTAAGGTTTATTTTCTAAATTTCTAAGCTAAGTAAGGGATTAGTATTTAGCACCGAGTTAGGCTTGATTCGGAGGTCTCATGCCCCAGAACTACATGTCCCCGTAGGTTTCTGATATACCCTAAGTGGGTTAAGATAGTGATCTCTAAAGTTAAGGTTCCATCCGATGGAAAGGATAGAATATCTCTCCCCAACGTGGGTAAGACGTTGGACTCCATGTAGCTCATATGGTTTATTTCAGTTAGAAGAATCTCCGAAAGTAGTCCCCTACTCTGTCTAAGATAAAAGTATATCTATTTTGAAAGCTATGAGTCCAAGATTTCTAAGGCTCTCCAGTGTCAAAATCCTTAAGTTTCCAAAGAAGTTCCTAGTTTTCATGAGAGTAAAGTGCATGCTCTGAAAGATATTATTTTTAGACTTTATCTATCTTACAAGTTTGAGAATAAAGACAGAATGCAGATTTAGAATGAAGTGCAATGACTCAGGTGATTTACATTACCTATTTTCTTATTCATGATTATGATGGTTTTAAATCAAGCTATGTGAGTCATCTATACTATAATGCATGTTTTCTATAAGGATTTATGATATTGATTATTTAATTGCATACACCCCCATATGCTCAGTACATTTCCAAAGTGTTGGTCAACATATACGTGTATGTGCTACATTGTCTCATAATGTAGGTACGAGACTTAGTATGCACATTCAGATTCAGTCAGTTTGTAGCTTCCAATCAGCAGGTGATGAATCCTTTTAATTCAAGGGTTGAGTCAGATAGATAGTTTAAGCAGTTCTTTATTTTCCTATTTCAATCGTAGTGAGTTGGGATAGTTGGGAGTCATGACCCGACTATCTAAAGTCAGTACTAATAGAGGCTTCATAGATAGTCAGTAGAACTTAATATATTTAGTTTATATTTTATTTTGGTAAAATCAGAGTTGTAATCTTTTAAAGTTCAGATTTGTATTGATCAATTTCAGAAAAGTTTTACGTTCTCGCTGATTTTACACAGATTTAACCATTTTTTTAGTTGCTTATGAGTTATGCCAGTAGAAGGGTTAGCTTGGGATCACTTGTGACCCTAAGCACTGTGTGAGATCTCAGGACCCAATTTCAGGGCGTTACAAACTTTGTATCATAGCACAGAGTTCAAGTGTCCTAGGGTGTCTGTGAAGCCGTCTCTAGTAGAGTGTTGCCGAATGGAACGGAGACGTCTGTACTTTTTTTCGAGAGGCTATAAAGTAATTAGGAAATATCTTTATTTTTTCATGTGTTAGATCGTGTTATAGAAATTTTCTTTAACAAACTTATACAGATTCTCATCTTACTCTATACGAGCCATTTCTACCTTATTTTGAAGGTATCAAAAATAGTCATGCTTAAATCTTTACAGATATTAATTCCTCAAATAGTCTCCATAGATAGTTATCGAATTGTAAGAAAGCTATAAAGTATCCCATCAGTGCTTTTGAGTTCCGATGATTGAAGTGTTTTATTCATGATTTACAAAAGTCGTGCACTAAGCCCAAGTCAGATGCACTTCTAGATTCCCTCTCAAAATCTATAATGTAAAGCTATACTTCCCTATCCATGTATTATTCTTGAGATAGAATTATTAGTAAGTTCCAGCTCCTCCCCAGATAACGCTCTCAGATTGGCTAGCAAAAAGCTTTAGAAGTTACACAAAGCGGCTTGAGAGTAGCATTCTAGTGTGTTATAAGTCTCTCAAGATTAGAGTTATGTCCTCACTCTTATGAGTCATGCAAGTAAGATATATTAAGATGTGTATTCTTAGATCATTGAATATTGTGTGTCAAGTTTCTATCTCTTGTAACCTTGTTATCATTGTTTTGTTGATAAATCATAGTCTAGTGAAGCTGTGTGAGGCCTATTTTGATTCACTAGCAACTTTTTGTGCATCTTGTTATTTTTGTGTTGGTTGAAACTTATAAAGCTACGAAAAAAGTTTAGGTGTATAGATAGGTAGATAGTAATGATGTGTAGAAGGAGGATGTGTTAATGGATTTTAAATAAGATAGGTCATATATTTATGATCGATTATCGTTATTATGAGGTTCAAGTGGGCTAGTTTTTCTTGAATTGTTTTATTCTATAGCTTCCAAGTGAGAATAACACTATGTGTTAAGTTTGAATGATTAGTGGTCATGAAAGTGGATATGATGATTTCTTGGCTAATAATACTAGTTATAGGGAAGTGATATAATAGGCTTGAATAGTATTTGGAAGAGCATAAGTTTACTTGATTTGTAATCATGTTTGGCGTTGTATGTATGATGCAGAAGTACGCCCAAGGTGCTATGGGGCTGCATTATTTTTTTTTTGAGGATTATTGCATGTTGTTGGATCAGTAGTACCGTTGAGATGTTAGGTGCAGAAAGACTAGTTTGATAATAGTATTGTTCTTAATAGCTAAGTTAAGGAGTTATGATCGAAGATGTTGAGCCTTTTTAAGTATGAATTTGATTATCATGGTTTAGAAACATAAGTTTACAAGTGTGATATTGGTAGACTATGATAGAAGTTGTATGGTCCATCAAAGGTTTGGAGATACCCATGTTAAGCGTTAGAATTTAAGTTTAAAACTTCGAAAATTTAACTAGTAGGAATAAGAGTTGAAGCACTAGATGGTGTGCACTCCAACTATTGGGATGCTCATGCAGGTTCAAATTTAGTAAGTGTTCACATGTTATATGATGACTATTGGGGCTATAGAAAGTAGGGTATAGCTTATAAGTGAGTATTAGAAGTTGGTTTTACGCTTTTAGATGTAGTCATTCGGGTTAAGTTCATTTGTTCATATGCGTTGCTATATCCCAGACTCTAGAGTAAAGTGATTGTAGTTAGACTAGAGTTTAAATAGTGGTTCAAAGCCTTAGAGTGATGGCTTACGTCTAGGGGGAGATGATAGAACAAGTAACCAAGTAAAGCCTTCAGATTTTAGTAGATGTACCAGTAAGTTGTAGAATAGCTGTGAGAAAAATTAATGCTTAACCCAATATTATTTCAGTATTTTTAGTTGTCCTAATACCTACTCATGCCTTACATTCAGTTCCATGATCTTTATTCATGTTCATACATATGATGGAGAATTATGTACTCTCCTAGTTCCCAAAAATGATGAGTTCTAGTTCTTTCAGCAGTTGGAATCACTTTCCCTAAGTTATGAACTTCAAATTCAGGTCATGCAACTCATGGATCATGTACTCAAGCTTTACAGTATGTTCAGTCCAAGTACTCAAGCAATACTTTTAATTATTATCAAAATTCGAATTTATATCCTGCATGTCCTCAGATCATACTTCTTTGATAAGTCCATGATGCTATATATTCTATTCCTTAAGCCTTAGTTGAGTGTCACGTTATTCATAGTATCCCCTTATATTTTGGACCCTTATGTTCTAACCTTCTATTACCTTTTCTTTGGTCAAAATGGTAAGGATAATCAGTTGTCTGGATGTGAGAGAGTAAACATTTCTTGTTACTGGAAGGTCGTTGTATGTTTATTTTAGCTAAGGCAGTAAAGTGTGAAGTAAAATTGAAGCTAAGTCTTTAATACCCGTCATGGTTAGTCGAATTTTTATATGAGATATTTGGGTAGTTAAAATTTTATCTATGTCTTCTTAGGAGTAGTGCATAGAAGTTGTTCTTGATAGAGGTTTGTAAGTTGTGACAAAGGTATTTTAGGGGAGTGTGTTTAGAAGTGCATATGTGGTTATAGAAGTGAGGCTTGAACATCATGTTTGTATATTTAGATGAATGCACTGTACATTAGTAAAATTTCTAGTATGAGGTTGAATGTGGTTGTTGGAGTAGTAATAAGGATTTTCATGAGATGATAAGTTGTGAAGTGCAGGGTGTGTTAAATTACTGTTCGGACTAGTAGTATAGTGTTATGTGGTGTACCCTATGATTGTTGGTTAGGCTTGTAGATGGTGAGGGAATTTAGTTCAGTTTAGACATGAGTAAAAGGAAATATCAATGGCCTTTTTAGAATTAGAAGATGAATCAATAAGTATGGTTTTTAAGGTAAAAGATTAGTTTACAGAACATTTTAGAAGTGTGTCTAAGTTTTAAGTAAGGTGTTGCATTGCCTAAAGCCTAGTATATTCTACCCCAGTCTACGATTCAAAGGTCTATGATTCCAAGCTATGGAATTATAGCAATATTGTAATCCCTTATTCAGATGTCTTGTTCATATCTTGACCAAAACAATTCTTGGCTCCTTCAAATCATTAGAACACTCTAGAGGGATGTTGAAGAAACCCTCCACTTGAGCATGAGTATCAAGTATGATTCAGTTTGAATAGACAACAGTTTAGTTTAACAATCAGACACATAGATTTCTATGGATTTCTATTTCTACAACTAGCCTAGTTTTACTACCTAAAGTTTCATAAGTACTGTAATTCTGAAATAGTTTCAAATTTGTGAATTTAGCTCAGTATATGTATCAGGCATCACTTTCAAAATTCGGATATCTAGTCATGATTCAGTTCATAAGTATTCACTGAACGATCTTCGTTTTTAAAGTATTCCAGCTTAGACACTGTGATACCCATTGTGTGATCTTAGCATTGTATTCTCAAGATTTGATCCTGCATAAAATATCAACTAACAGTCTATAAGTACGATCGCACCATGAGCACATCAAGTAAATTCTAAACCCTCAGCATGAGTCATCTCTTCAAAAATAAGTAAAGAGGGCAAGTTAGCTCAGATTCAAATGAAGGTAACAACCTTTTGTCATTCAGCTCCTCTCTAATCAAAGATTCAATTATATAGCTATTCTTATCATGAGTATATTCATTCATTGAAGTATGCTAAAGTTTAGAAATTTATCGATTTGGTTTAATAAGTTATTTCAATTGTGTATCCTCAGTTTTCTCTGTATTCTTAACCTAAAGAACAATATTCGGGGACGAATGATCCCAAGTGGGAGATAATGTAACACCTCGTATTTTGAGCTGGAACAAAAACCATCTTTTCTACTTGTAGATGTTCCAAAAGCCATAAATCCTATGCAAATTTGGTATGTTAATCAATTATCTAGTGTGGGAACATATTTGAGCATGAATTGAGATCATAGGGATCCCCTAACTCAAGGTCAAGTTACAAGCTTTCCCATCATTCGAGTTTTAGTGAGCGTCGAAACTTAGGTCAATTTTATTCGACCATAAATCCTTGAATATAACTAACTGGGTGGCCTACTATATATCAAAAGAAATATCTTCCAATTATATTTCCAACGATACCAGTTTCACCTAAATCCAATACCAAAGCAAAAAGTTATACCTATTTTACTCCAACATGTTTTCTTGGAAAACTGAGTGACAACATTCGTGATAACTTATCAAAAGTTTGACGACTTATCACAACTGTCGTCTGTCTTAGGCAGAATCCAGTCCCCAGTGACGACATTTTTGATAAGTTATCACAAGTGTAATGATTTATTATGAATGTCGTCAGCCTTAGGCAGAAATCCATCAATTCCCCACACAATGACGACATTTGTGACGACTTCTCACAAGTCTGACGGCCTATCACAAATGTCGTCAGCCTTAGATTTTAGCAACTGGGAAGCGGTTTAGTAAGGGTATTTTAGTCTTTTTCCTTCACTTCCTACACTTATAACCCTTAAGGAGTGTATTATCTTCCATTCTCTTTAGTTAAACATCTCAAAATTCTCTACACACCTTCAACCACAAGGTTAGGGTTTCAACATAAAAACCTAATTATCTAGAGATTCAACCTTGAGAGTTCAATAATTCTTACATATTTGAATTCCCCGTTAAGATGGTTACGAGGGACACCAAATAGTTTATGAATAACCTTTCGGAATTTTTGAAGTCATCCAAAAGCTCCAAGTTTAAGGTTTGTGAATTTGAACAAGAACACTCTTTCGTTCTTGTGCCCAAAAGTTTTAGTTTCCTTAAAGAATTTCATATTGTCAAGATGAATTCATATTATTTTGATATATTTCACGTTTATGAGATTATGGAATTGTTCAAGTCTTGAATTGAATATTATCTTATTTAATTATGATATAAATTGAGAGTTCATGACATAAATTGTACATTCCTATGTTGATATCATATTTTTAAGAATTTCCAAGATTTATTGTCATGAATTGAGCCTTATTGTGAAATTGTGAGCCTTTGAGAATGACTTATTGAGACTTTTTAAAGTGTTTCAAGAAGAGTACATATATTTCTATGTTATTGAGACTTTAAATCTTATTCATGATAGGTCTATCAAGATTTCACGAAAGAAGTGAGTTTTGATCTTAAGTTAAGAAAGAAATACACATCCTTGATTTTGAGATAAAGGGGATGCGTTTTGGATTCCATTGCATATTATTGAAAAATATTTTATGGTGGATTTTCTAAAGTTCTGAGTTAAGTAAGGGAGTATTATTTAGCATTAAGTTAGGATTAATTCCGAGGTCTCATGCCCCAAAACTACGTGTCCCCGTAGGTTTCTGATATACCCCAAGTGGGTTAAGATAGTGATCACTAAAGTTAAGGTTCTATCCGATGGCAAGGATAGAACAACACTCCCTAATGTAGGTAAGACGTTAGAATCCATGTATCTCACATGGTTTATGTCGGTTAGAAGAAACTCCCAAAGTAGTCCCCCATTCTTTCTAAGATAAAAGTATACGTATTTTGAAAGCTATGAGTCCAAGATTTCTAAGGCTCTTAAGTGTCAAAATCTTTAAGTTTCCAAAGTTGTTTCTAATTTTCATAAGATTAAAGTGTATGCTCTGAAATATGTTATTTTAAGACTTTATTTATCTTACAAATTTGAGAATAAAGACAGAATGCAAATTTAGAATGAAGTGCAATGACTCACGTGATTTATATTACCTATTTTCTTATTCATGATTTTAATAGTTTTAATTCAAGCTATGTGAGTCATCTATACTAGCATGCATGTTTTCTTTAAGGATTTATGATATTGTTTATTTAATTCCATACACCCCCATATACTCAGTACATTCCCAAAGTGTTGATCCACATATATGTCTATGTGCTACATTGTCTCATTATATAGGTACGAGACTTAGTATGCACATTCAGATTCGGTCAGTTCATAGCTCCCAATCAGCAGGTGATAAATCCTTTTAATTCAAGGGTTTGAGCCAGATAGACAGTTTGAGTAGTTTTTTATTTTCCCATTTCAGTCATAGTGAGTTGGGATAGTTTGGAGTCATGACTCGGCTATCTAAAGTCAGTACTAGTATTGGCTTCATATACAGTCAGTAAAAGTTAATTTATTTAGTTTTAGTTTTATTTTGGTAAAAGTAGAGTTAAAATGTTGTAATGTTCAAATTTGTATTGATCAAATTTCAGAAAATTTTTATGTTTTTGCTAATTTCATACAGATTTAAGCATTTTATTCAGTTGCTTATGAGTTATGCCAGTAGAAGGGTTAGCTTGGGGTCATTTATGACCTTAAGCACCATGTGATGTCTCGAGATCCAATTTTGGGACTTTACATAACTGGGGTTACATGTTGTATCAGCTTGTTGGTTATAGCTAGCTCCTATAGTCTCAGTCAGTGTTTAGTATGTTTTCAGTTCAGGTTTCCTTGACTAAGTGTATAGATTTTGAGACACTCAATTTTCTACTTTCAATCTTTCAGATTTATGATTTATATCAGTGACATAATAGATATGCACTTAGTCCTGCATTCTCATATATTACATTTTTCATACATTCATGCTTAGTATATATTTGTGTATTTAGATCCTTAAGTTATGTCAGTTCCCTCCCCATAGTTTCAGACCCTGTATTGATACCATACCCATGTTTTACTATTTTTTAGCTTTAGTTTTATTTATATTATAAAAGTAAACTTTTAAGAAACCACAAATCATGATCAGACAGTTGTAGTTTCCAGCCACCAAGTGATGAGTTCTCTTATTTTGGGGACTAGAGTTAGATATTATTCATATAACTTATTTTTATTCTTCATATGTATTTATTAGTAGTAGTTGGAGGCATGTTCTAGCCATCTATATTCAGTATAGTACAAGATTTATAGATGTTAGTTAGAGTCAGCCATGAAATTTCTGTTCTCTTTTCATTTTTATCAGATTATAAATTGTATCAGCATTATAATTCTTGCTAGATTTTATCATGATTAAATTTCCTTATAGTCAAACCAGTTATTTTATAAATTATAAATCACTTACTTAATGGTATGCCAGTTCATGCGTTAGCTTGGGATCACTTGTGGTTCCTAGAACCGTGTTACAACTAGGAGGTAGTCTCAGATGATGACAAATTTAGAATCAGAGCATAAGGTTCAAGTGTCCAAGGGCATATATGAAGCGTGTGTAGTAGAGTCTTGTGGAATGGTATGAAAATGCCTGTACTTTTCTTTGAGAGGCTACAGGGCATTTAGGAAATATTTCCCTTTTTTCATGTCTCAGATTGTGCTATAGAAATATTCTCTAAGAAACTTATGTAGATTCTCATCATACTTCACTCATGAAAACTCTACCTTACTTTCAAGGGAACAGAAAATAGTGAAGCTCAAATTTCTATAAATAGAGCTTTGTCAGACAATCCCCACTGATAGTTGTGGAATTGCACGTAGGCTCAAAAGTATCCTATCAGTTTCATTATGTTCAAAGTTTTAAATATTTCATTCATGACCATGAAAACTCGTGCACTAATTCAACATCAGATGTGTTTTCAAATCCCGCCCAAAAATTCAATGATAGTAAATAATCTAGTGTTAGAAGTATGAACCCTGAAGTTTATCAGCAGTTGGATAGGGATAGTGTTATCTTGATTGAGAAGATTATGTATCCATGGTTCTAGTTATATGAAAGGTCAATCAGTAGTCTTGAAATAGTGAATGCAAGAATTTCAGTTTGTGGATTCAAAATTATATTTTGTTGATGATGGGTATATTGGTGTAATGATAATTCTTATGGTTTATGGAAATATAAGTTTAGAGCTCTGATACTAGTTGGTTATGATGAATATTAGTATGATGAATTAAAGGTTTGAGGATAGCTATGTTACATATTAGAATCTAAGTTTAAATCTTTGATGATTGAGCTAATTAAAAAAAGAGTTGAAATTCTAGATGGTTTGAACTTGGTGTATGGTGATACTTATGAAGATTCTAAGTTAGTCAGTGTAAGTTGTTATATGATGATTATAGGGGATATAGAAAGCTAAGAATTATGTATCATAAGGAAGTGCTATCAGTGGGCCTTACATTAGCAGGTGTAGTCTTTTAGGGTGAGTTTATCATTTTTGTCCAGTATTACACCCCAGAAGCTAGTGTAAAGAGGTGGTATTTCAGTTTAGCATTATTTATTAAGTGGTTCACAGACTTGGAATAATGGCTTAAAGCTAAGGGGGAAATGATAGAATAAGGAACCAAGTCAGGCTCTCAAATTCTAGTAGTGATGATGTATTTTGTAGAGCAGCAGTAAAGGAGGAAGATACCCAACCCATTCTTAACTCAGTGCAAATATTTTCAGTCTTCACGACATCTACTCATGCCTTACATATCACCTCCATGATCATAACTCATATTTGTGTGCTTTCCATAAAATCATGTACGCTTCATGCATCTAGTATAGTGAGTTCTAGTTCACTCAGCAATACAAATGATATTCCATAAAACTTATCAACTCAAAACTTAGGTCATGCACCTCATGAATCATCTATTGATGCTTTACAGTATGTTCAGTTCCTGTATTCATGCTATACCCTCAATGATCAGCAAAATTCAAATTATATCATGTGTATCCTCAGTTTATACTTCTTTGATGAATTAAGGACATGGATAGTCTATTCCTTAGGACTTAGTTAAGTGTCAAATTTATTCATGCAAGCACTCATGTTCTAACCTTTTAGTGAACTTTCCTTAGGTCAAGATAGTGATGACGAATAGTTGTTTAGATAGGAGAGTGTAAATGTTTCTTGTTGATAAAAGATTGTTATATGCTTGTTTTAGCTAAGGATATAAGTGTGAAACAATATTTAGGCAAAGTTTTTGATATATGTCATGGTTATTTGAAATTTTGTATGTTTTCTTGGTGTAGTGCATGGAAGTTGTTGATTATAGATATTGGAGGATATAGGTAGGATACTTTTATGGGTATTTATTTAGAAGTGCATATGTGGTTATGCTGACAGTCTTGAATGTCATGTTTATATAAATATGTGGATGAATGCATTGCGCATCTTTTTATCTAGTCATACTATTCAGAATCTCATAAATATGGACATTTCAAGAGGAAGTTTGTTTGTATCCATGTAATTTGTGAATCTAATTAAGTCCATGCATCATGTTTCAGATTTGGATATTCAGTGACAATTCAATTGGTAAGTGTCCCATGCATAATCTCAGTCTTTCTTTAGTATTTCAGCCAAGTCAGTATCATTCGGGGGATAAATGATCCCAAGGAAAAGATATTGTAATACTCCGAGTTTTCATGTCCTAAATATCTCATCTTTTCTTCACGAAATCATATCTAACCTAAAGTAATGGTTACTCATAAGTAGACTCTCTCATTTCTATCTCATCCTTATAACCAATTTTATGTCATTACATGTATTCAAGAAATTAGTTCAGCTTATGATATTTAGTTCATGAATTATGTTTCAGACTTAGTTATGCAATCATGTTCCCAGTCATGCTTGTTCAGTATGTAATATCAGTTGCCTTATTCAACACTATAATTCTAACTAGTTTCATTCGAGGAGAATATTCTCGACTGGAAGATATTGTACTACCCCATACTAATTCTGGCTTGGTTTATCTCTTAGTTTCCTGCTTAAGGGCCTTAATACTTTAAATTTTCACTAAGTGTTGGGGACTTAGTCATTTTCTAGACCCCTAAACTTTAAGAATTTTTATTTTGGTGTTCCTGACCTCGAGAAGTTAGTTTTTATGTTAATTCATGTTCAGGAGGTAACAAGTATATCTTGGAGGAGTTTTAGATTTTTCAAACAATGTTTGGGTCATGTTTGGATCCCGAATCTAGCCAGTCACCGCGACAAGTCCACGTCGATGTGAGATTCCTTTTGGTATGTACATCGCAACATAGAGAAGGTGTTTTGTCAAGTTCTTAATTTATAATTTGAATGCATATGTCATAATCTTTATCCTAGTGTGTGAATTTCTTATTAGGTGAACAATGTTCGTAGAAATCACTTAGAACAAAGTTGCCCTAAGAATCTTTGATTTGTCCAAAGTTTGGTCTTCAATTCTACAAAGGTCATATTTGAACATATATAACTTTTGATATGAGTGGAATTTTTCAGCTGAATACCCACCAAATTATAGATAATGGAATTAGCCTTCCAACAATACTAATTTTGCCTTAATCTGATACCCTAGCAAAAAGTCATGATCATTTTTGTCAAAACTAGTAAGCCACCGCGATAGACCGCATCGCAATGAGCCTTTAATCTGCATTCCAGTTATGAATTTTTAGTTTAAATGATTAAGGGGCAATTGGTTCTTTTCCAACCTCAACCCAATCGTTCATAACATAATTTGGGTATCAGTCAGGGCATAATTTTGCCATCCTTCTCTAATTTTCCCATTAAGAAAACCATTCCCTTCCCCAAGACCAGGAATTCCAATCCTTTTCCCTAAAGAAATAAAGAAGTCTAGTTCCCAGGTTCAAGAACCTTCAAGAAAGCATCAAGATCGGTGTTTCCCTTTCAAGCTTAAGGGTTTAAGGTATGTAGGAGTTCATCCATGTGTCCCCTTTAACCCATGGAGCCCAAAGATCTTTACTTTAATTAAATATATGAACTTTCCCTTTTGTTTATCAAGTATCATATGTTCAAGATGAATATAAATAATGATTTCCTTAGTAATACGACTAAATTCATGTCCAAGGATATTTTCATGAAAAGTTTGGTTATCTCATGCTTTAAGTTTCAATTCCCACGACATATCCAATTGAATTTCATGTTATTATAACTAATTATGAACTTTTCCATGTCTACAAGTGTTTCCAAGTGAATTAATCTATTCTTGCTTTGAGTTGCAAGTTTCCATGTCCTATGCCAAAGATTTCATGTTAAATCCCCAACTTATTAATTTAGTGATGCACCCATGTTGTTTTCATATGTATATTATATTTCCTATGTTGAAGTTTATGATTCTAAGTGTTTGATGAAATGCCCATGTTAGGGTTTTTGAACCATAATGACTTATGACAATATTTCAAGATTTATATCATATTTTTTACTCATTCAGTGCTAGTGGGTTATGAACACTTGATACCTATATGCTTTACATGATTTTTGTTTTCATGTAACAAGACATATAGAATCTTGATTTTACTCCCCTATTCAAATTATCACTTTTATAATGAAAGTTCAAATTTTACTTCTTCTTAAAGACATTCATTTACATGTTTAAAATTACTTCAGAATCTCTATGCACTAATCTTTTTTAAATATTGTGACCTGAGCTTACCAGCTTTAGTGCATACACCAGTCAATATTTCAGTGTCATTAAGTTGGGAGTAACCCATAGAATCGAGTGAACCCATGGATGGTGTCTCAGCGTGACACCCTTGTTCTTTGGGATATCAGCTTATCCTTATAGAGTCCACATTGTTAGTTAGCATTTGTACCCTTGGCAAGGTACCGGCACTCTTTCCAACTAGGTTACATGTTGGATCAGCCAGTCAGTTATAGCTAGCTCCCACAGTCTCAATCAGTGTTCAATACATTTTAAGTTAAGGTTTTCTTGAATAAGTTTACAGATTTTTAAATTCTCAATTTTATAGCGTTTAGTCATTCAGATATTAGATTTATCTTAGTGACATAATAGATATGTATTTATTCTTGCATTCTTAGATATCATAGTTTTAATGCATTGATGCTCAGTATATTTGTATATTCAGATCCTTGAGTTATATTTGTTTTGACCCCGTAATTTCAGACACTGTATTCATATAGTACCCATGTTTTACTGTTTTTCAATTTCAGTTGTACTTATATTATAAAAGTAAAATTTTAAGAAACTATGTCCAGTGATTTACTAGCTTATCAGATTGTATTTTTTATACATGTTCTAAGACACTTCAGCTTTCAGTGTATTTCAGTCTCTTGGTGAGTTTACTTACACTTAGCTTGCATGTTTTAGGAATACGTATGAAATCGGTTTTACTTATTGCATTCACCCTTGTTTATTCAGTACATTCAAGAAGTACAAATCCACGTATATATCGGTGTGGCTACATTATTTCATAATGTAGGTACTAATTGTGGTCCACATATTATGATCAGACAATTGTTATTTCCAGCCAACGGGTGATGAGTTCACCTATTTTGGGGACTACAGTCAAATATTATTCATGTACCTTATTTTTATTCTTTATATGTATTGATTAGGGGTAGTTGAAGGCATGTCCCAAATATCTATAGTCAGCATAGTAGAGGCTCCATAGATGTCAGTCAGAGTCAGTCATGCAATTTCAATTCTCTCTTCAGTTCTATCAAATTATAAATTGTATCAGTATTATAATTCTTCCTAAATTTTGCCAAAATTATATTTCTGCACAATCAAACTAGTTATTCAATATATTATAAATTAGTTTCTTAATAGTATGGCATTTCAAGGGTTAGCTTGGGATCATTTGTGGTTCTATGCATCATGCTACAACTAGGGGTAGTCCCAAGTCGTGAAAAACTTTGTATTAGTATACAAAGTTCAAGTATCCTAGGGTGTCTATAAAGTCATGTCTAGTAGAATCTTGTGGAATTGTACGAAGACGTCAATACTTTTCTTCGTAAGGATACAGGGTATTTAGGAAATGTTTCCCTTCTTTAATGTCTCAAATCATTCTATATAAAGGTTATTTAATAAATTTATGTAAATTCTCATCATACTTTACTCATTACAACTCTACCTTACTTTCAAGGTAACAAAAAATAGAGAAACTCAAATTCTTATAGATAGAGCTTTCTTAGATAATTCCCACAGATAGTTTTGGGATTGCACGTAGGTTCAAAATTATCCTATCAGTTCTTTTATGTTCCAAAGTTTTAAAGATTTCATTCAAGGCCAATAAAACTCGTGCACTAATTCAAGGTCAGATGTGCTATCAGATCTCTCCCAAGAATCTTATAATAGTATATGATCTAGAGTTAGAGGTATGAATCCAGAATTTTAGTACCAGTAGGATGGGGATAGTGTTATCTGGATTGAGCAGATTATGTATCCATAGGGATCGTTGTAGAAAGGTGAATCAGTAGGCTTGAATATATGTATGGAAGAATTTATGTTTTTTTTATTCAAAATTATATATTATTGATGATGGGTATGTAGAAGTTATGGTACTTTTCATGGTTTAGGGATATATAAGCTAAGAGATGTGATACTAGTTGACTATGATGGAAGTTAGTATGGCGAATTAAAGGTTTAGGGATATCTATGTTATGTGTTAGAATCTAAGTTTGAATCTTGGATGATTGAGCTTGTAGAAAGAAGAGTTAAAATTGTAGATTGTTTGAACTCAATGTATGGTAATACTCGTGAAGATTCTAAGTTAGTTAGTGTAAGTTGTTATATGTTGAATGTTGGGGCTATAAAAAGCTAAGAATTGTGTATCAGAAGAAGGTGCTAGTTGTGGGCCTTAAATTATCAGGTGTAGTCTTTCTAGGTGAGTTTATCATTTCTGTGCAGTATTATACCCTAGACTCTAGAGTAAAGTAATGGTAGTTTAGTTTAGAGTAATTTATTAAGTGGTTCACAAACATGGAATAATGGCTTAAAGCTAAGGGAAAGATGATAGAATAAGGAACAAAGTCAGGCTCTTAAATTCTAGTAGTGATAAAGTGTATTACAAAATAGTAGTAAGGGCAGAAGATACCCAACCTTTCTCACCTCTTGCAAAAAATTTTATTCTTCATTACATCTACTCATGCCTTACATGTCATCTCCATGATCACAACTCATTTTCATGCGCTTTCCATAAAATCATGTACACTTCCAACAAGGAGTTCTAGTTCACCTAACAGTACAAATCATATTTCATGAAACTTATGAACTCAAAACTCAGGAAATGCAACTCATGACTCATGTACTCTTTCTTTATAGTATGTTCAATTCCAGTACTCCTGCGGCACTCTTAATGATCCACAAAATTTAGATTATGTCATGAACATTCTCAGTTTAGACCTCTTTGATGAATTCATGTCATTGATACTCTATTCCTTAGGCCTTAGTTAAATGTTAAACTTATTCTTGCATGCTTTATGTCCTCATGTTCTAACCTTTCAGTGACTTTTCCTTAGGTCATGATAGTGATAAGGAACAGTTGCTTAGATCGGGGAGAGTAAATGTTTCTTTTTGATGAAAAATTATTGTATTCTTATTTTACCCAAGGTTGTAAGTGTGAAATAAGATTGAGGACAAGTTTCTGATATATGTCACGGTTAGTTGAAATTTTGTGTGTATTTTCGTCAGGTAGTGCATAGAAGTTGTTAATGATAGAGGTTGGAGGATATGAGCAAAATGCTTTTATGGGTGTTTGTTTAGAAGTACATATGAGGTTATGAAGATAGGCTTAAATATCATGTTTATATATATGTGTGTGGATGAATGTATTATGCGTCAGTGAATGTCTAGTAAGGGTTAAATACAATTGTTTAAGTGATAATAAGAATTATTCATGAGATAAGAAGTTATAAAAACACAAGGTTTATTAAATTCATGATTTAGACTAGAATTACAGTGTTATGTGTTCACGTTGTAGATTTGAGTAGGCTTGAACATAATGAGTAAATTCAGTTCAGCTCAGACTTCAATAGATATAGTTATCAGTGCCTATATGAATATTGTAAGTATCCTCAAGTGAAGGGTTGTTTTGAAGTGGAATGTATAGTTGAGTATAAGTTTTTCTCTATGAAATCCTTTTTCCCTATGAAATCAAGAATTCAATTTCCCAAGTTCAAGAAACTTCAAAAAAGCATCAAGATTGGTGTTTCCCTTTCTAGCATAAGTGTTTAGGTATGTAGGAGTTCATCCATAAGTCCCCTTTCACCTATGGAGCCCGGAAAGCTTTTCTTTATTTCAAGATATGAACTTTCCCTTTTGTTTATGAAGTATCATATGATCAAAATGAATTTAAATCATGATTTCCAGAGTAATTCAACTAAATTCATGTCCAAGGATGTTTTCATGAAAATTTAGGTTATCTCATGCTTTCTATTTTGATTCCCATGACGTATCCAATTGAATTTCATGTTATAGTATCAAATTATGAGCTTTTCTATGTCTACTAGTGTTTATAAGTGAATTATCTTATTCATGCTTTGAGTTACAAGTTTCCATGTCTTATTCCATTGTTCTCATGTTAAATCCCCACTTATGAATTTAGTCATCCACCCATGTTGTCTTCACATGTACATCATATTCCCATGTTCAAGTTCATGATTTCCTTGTGTTTGATTAAATTTCCATGCAAGGTTTTTTGAATCATAATCACTTATTACAGAGTTTTAAGATTTATATAGTATTGTGTGCTCATACAGTACTGGTGGGTAAGGAACACCCGATACCAATGTGTTTCACATGATTTTCATTTTAAGTAATGAGTTAGAAAGAATCATGATTTTATTCCCATATTCAGATTATTACCTTTATAATGAAAGTTCAAATTTTACTTTATGTTAAAGACATTGGTTTGTACGTTTAAAATTACTTCATAATCTATATGCATTGTTGTTTTCAAAATAAAATAACCGGATCTTACAATCTTCAGTACATACACTAGTCAGTATTTTAGTATCATTCAGTAGGGAGTAACCCTTAGTAGCAAGCGAACCCAAGGATAGTGTCTCCCCGTCAGTTAGAGAGGAGGCACTAGTAGCAGTCCCTAAGTTCCAGACCTGTGGTACCACTGGAGATTTTAAGAGGCCTCAGTATATAATCCTCGTCCTTTAGGACATCAGCTCAGCCTTGTGGATTTTACATTGTATGTCAGCATGTGTACCCTTGGCAAGGTACCGGCACCATTTCCAACTAGGGTTACATGTTTGATCAGCCAGTCGGTTATAGATATCTCCCACAGTCTCATTCAGTGTTCAGTATGATTTCAGTTCAACTTGCTTTACTAAGTGTACAAATTTTAAGATACTCAGTTTTACAGCTTCCAGTCTTTAAAATTTCGGATATATCTTAGTGATATGATAGATATACACTTAGTCTTGCATTCTCAGATATAACTGTTTTCATGTATTCATGCTTAGTATATTTGTATATTCAGATCCTTGGGTTATGTTAGTTTTCACCCCATATTTTCAGACCCTATATTCATACAACACCCATGTTTTACTATTTTTTAGCGTTAGTTCTACTTATATTATAAAAGTAAAGTTTTAAGAAACTACGTGTAGTGATTCACCAACTTATCAGATTGTATTTGTTATATATATTTTAAGACACTTCAAATTTTAGTGTATTTCAGTCTCTTGGTGAGTCTACTTATACTTAGCATACATGTTTTAAAATTACATATGAAATCAATTTTACTTAATGCATTCGATCCTGCTTACTCAATACATTTCGGAAGTACTGATCCACATATACATCTGTGTGGCTACATTGTTTCATTATGTGGGTAGTAGTTGTAGTCCTCACCTGATGATCATGTACATTATTTTTATTCTTCATATTTATAGATTAATGGTAATTGGATAAATGTCCCAGCTATCTATAGTCAGTAAAGTAGAGGCTTCCTAGATGTCAGTCGTAGTCTATCATGTAATTTCGGTTCTCTCTTCAATTTTATCAGATTGTAAATTTTATTAGTATTATAATTCTTCCCAGAGATTGTCATGATTATATTATTACAAAAGATAACTAGTTATTTAATACATTTTAAATTAGTTGATTAACAGTATAACAGTTGATGGGTTAGATTAGGATCACTTGTGGTACCAAGCATCGTGTTACAACTCGGGGTAGTCTCGGGTCATGACAGTATGAATATATTTGGTTGGTTTACTTGGTTTTAAAGGTTGGAATTCTTTTATCCTTATATTGAGTACTTGCTATCTTTCACCCATTAATCCGTGTTTGGGCAGCTGTATCCCAATGTGATGCAGAAACTGGTCATACTACTTCTTTTGCTCATTGATAAGATTCGGGAATAGTCGGTGTTGGATGGAAGTGGTGAACTTCAATAGTTCATATTGCATACATTACATGTCATGGATTATTTTACCTACTTCTATCTTCTCTTAGAATTTGGTTTTATGTATGGTCGTGTAATACCCCATATTATTCTTTGCTTAATTCGGCTCCTAGTTGCATATATAAGAGGTTTTAATCTTGAAAATTTCAATAAGTGTTGGGGACTTAGTCATTTTAAGGTGACTTAACTCTGAGGATTTTAAATTGGTCTTCCGGTCCTGGAGATGTTGGTTTTTGACTTAATTTATGTTCAGGGGTGTAAGAAGCATGTCTTGGAGGAGTTTCTAAATTTTAGGACAAGGATTGGGTCATGTTTGGATCATGATTCCAGAAGCTCACCATGATAGTGCTATGTTGTGATGCTAATGGCGATAGAACACTTACTAAGTTACAATGATCATCCAAATGGTAATCTAGTTACGATTTTAATTGCCTGAGGGGCAATTGTGTCATTCCTCCATTTAATTCATCAATTCGTGAATTATAACACAAGTTAGGTTATTATTTACCCATCTTCCCTAATTTTCTCAAAATAACAAACCCACTCCTCTCCCAAGATCATCATATTCCATTACTTTCTCTCCAAGAAAACAAACAATCCCAGTTCCCCAATCCAAGAACCTTCAAGAAAGCATCAAGATGGGTGCTTTTCTTTTAATATTAAGAGTTTAAGGTATGTGGAAGTTTATCTATATGTCCCCTTTCACCCATGAAGCCCAAGAACCCTTTTTGATTTTAAATTATGAGTTTTACATGTTTCAAGTTCAATTATCTACATGAATCTATTGTTGATTTCAATTATGAGTTATGGTTTCATGTGTTTTCAAGTAGAATGAGCCACATTATATTTAGTATTGAAATTTTCATACCATGTTCAATTGATTTTAGAATAAATCCCCAAGTTATGAATATGATCATGTTATCCTATTGTCTTTCTATGTTTAAGACATTCCTATGTTCAAGTTCATGATTCCCAAGTGTTTGATGAAATGCCTACACTTTTGAGTCTTTGAACCATGATTCAATCCTAATGTTTTAAGATTTAATATTGTATTTTATACTCATTCACTATTGGTGGGTTATGAACACCCGATACCTCTATGATTTACATAAATTTTGCTTTTTAATTATTTAGACAGTTATTCTATGAATCTTATTAGTATACTCAGATATCCATAGTTATGATGAGCATTATCAGTTTATGTATTAATTATACCCTAGAATCTGTATGCACTGTTATTTTTCTGAGTTTATCAGTTATTCGTGTATGCACCAGTTAGCATTTCAGTGTCGTTTAGTTGGGAGTAGGATTCAGTACCGAGAGAACCCATGGATGGGGGCATTCCTGCCAGTTTAGGGTTTAAGCTTTAGAAGTAATCCCTAAGTTACAGAACTATATACATATTATATGTTTGAGATGTCTTTCTGCTAATTTACAGTTGACATATATCATATAAGTTTCCTGCCAGTGTAGGCTGACTCTTTAGTCCTTCGGGATACCAGTTTAGTGGATCCATAGAGCCAGTGTTAGTACTCGTGGCATAGTACTAACACCCTTCCAATTGGGGTTACATGTTGGACCCCTATTAGCTCATATTAGGGCATGTCGATTAGATATGACCTCCCACAGTCTCAGTATAATATTTAGTGTAGTTCTAGTTTTGGATTGCTTGATGAAAGCATCCTGATTCTCAGTTAATCAATTATTAGACTTCTATATTTTTGTTTACAGATTATTTCTGAAATATGCTTATGTTTTGTCTCGCATTCTCAGATATTATAGTT
The DNA here is from genome assembly GCA_030864225.1 of Capsicum baccatum var. pendulum. Taxonomy (NCBI): domain Eukaryota; kingdom Viridiplantae; phylum Streptophyta; class Magnoliopsida; order Solanales; family Solanaceae; genus Capsicum; species Capsicum baccatum. The sequence continues at coordinate 166,654,646 of CM061557.1, read as the reverse complement.
TTTATGTATTCATATGTAGCTATCTTATGTTGTTCAGTTAGTCTTTACATCATATGTATAGTACCTCATAGTTTTAGTCTAATTATTTAGACTAAGTTTAGTTTAGTATTACATAATCTGTTTTAATCATCAGCTAATCAGTGCTTGGATATTAATAGTCCATCGGCATATATCAGTTACCCAGTATATAGGCATTAGTTATCCCCTTTCTTAGATTCCAATTATTTCGTCACCCATTCATCAGTTATTCAGTTATTTAATTAATCAGATCAGCTCAATATAGGTATTTTTTTGGTTTTGTATACTTGTGCATTCATGTTTTATTGTATCCCAGCTTCTGTTTTACTTATTCTAAAAAATTATAGTTTTTAGAAACCAAGTTTAATGATTCACCAACTTATCAGATTATTTTTGTTACTCATAATTTAAGCTACTTTTGATGTTAGTATATTTCAGTCCCTTGGTGAGTCTACTTGCACTTAGCATCCATATTTTAAGATTACCTATGAAATCAGTTTTGCTTATTCCATTACCCCCCTCTAACTTAGTACTTTATAGAAGTACTGATCCACATATAATTCTGTGTGGCTACATAGTTTCATAATGTAGGTACAAGTTGGATGCCACGTATCATGACTAGAAAATTGTATTTTCCATCCAGTAGGTGATGATTTCTCCTATCTTTCAAGACTTAAGTCAGATATTGTTCATGTACTTTATTTTTATTATTCAAATGTATTGATTAGTGGTAGTTGGAGGCATATCCCATCTACCTATAGTTAGTATAGTAGAGGCTTCATAGATGTTAGTCTGAGTCAGTCCTGTAATTTGACATCTTTTCTCAGTTTTTCAGATTATAAATTTATATTAGTTACATGCATATTCAAATTTCATTATGATTTTGTTTTCGCATAGGAACATTAACCATTTAATATATTCTAAATCAACTGCTCAAGTATCATGCCAGCTCATAGGTTAGTTTGGGATAACCTGTGGTGCCAAGAACTGTGTTACATCTAGGGGTAGTCTCTAGCCGTGACAAACTTGGTATCAAAGCATAGAGTTCAAGTGTCCTAGGATGTCTATAAAGCCGTGTCTAGTAGACTCTTGCAGAACAATATGGAGATGCCTGTAGTTTTCTTCGAGAAGCTATAGGGCATTTAAGAAATATTTCCCTTCTTTCATATCTCAGATTATTCTATCAAAAGTTTCTCTAAGAAAGTTATACAGATTCTTATCTTTCTCCATTCATGCCATCTCTACCTTATTTTCATGGTAACAGAAATGGTAAAGCTTAAATTCCTATAGATAGAGCATTCCCAGATAGTCCCCGTAGAAAGTTATGGGATTGCACATAGGCTCAAAAGTATCCCATCAGTTCTGCTTTGATCCAAAGATTTAAAGATTTAATTCATGATCATGAAAACTCGTTCACTAATCCAAAGTTAGTTGTTCTTTCAGATCCCTCCTCAGTGTCCCATGATAGCATATGATCCAGAGTTAGGAGCATTAACCTAGAAGTTTAGCATTGGTAAAGTAGGGTTAGTTGTAAGATAGGTGAACTAGAAGGCTTGAAATAGTGTATGCAAGAATTTATGTTTATTGATTAGAAATTAAGTATGAATATATGGGTGTGCTTTATAGATGTGATATTAGTAAGCTATCAAGAAAGTTAGTGTGGTTTATTAAAGGTTAGGGTATATCCATATTAAGTGTTAGAATCTAAGTTTGAATTATTAATGATTGAGCTAATAGAAAGTATTGTTGAAATTCTTGATAGTGTGAACTCATTGTATGGTGATACTCATGAAGATTTTAAGTTAGGTAGTATTTAAAGCTATTGTTTGATGATCATTTGGGTTATAGAAAGTTAAGAGTTGTATCTTAGAAAGAAGTATTAGTAGTGGGTTTTGCACATTGAAGTATAGTCTTTTAAGGTGAGTTCTTATTCATGTGTATTGTTATATTTTGGACTCTAGAGTAAGATGGTTGCAATTAAATTTAGAGTTTATTAAAAAGTGTCGACAGACTTAGAATGCTGGCTTTAAGCTAAGACAGATGATAGAACAAGTAACCAAGATAGGCTCACAGGTTTTAGTAGTGATACTAGTGTATTATAGAACATCAGCAGGGAAGGAAGATGCCTAACCCAGTCTCATCTCAGTGTAAAGTTTTATACGTTAGTCATCATGATATCTACTCATGCCTTATATGTCATTTCGACGAATATAGTTTATGTTTATGCACAAAATAGAGAATCATATACTCTCCCAGTTGCTAGTATGAGGAGTTCCAGTTCGTTCAGTAGTATGAATCATGTTCCATGAATTTATGAACTCCAAACTCAGGTCATGCTACTCATGACTTATGTACTCATGCTTTACTATATGTTCAGTTCCATTACTTATGCTACACTCTTAAATTATCAGCAAAATTCAGATTATGTTATGTATCTATTTTTATCTCTGTTTTAAATCCATATCATGGATACTCTATTTCTCAGGCCTCAGTTAAGTATTCAAGTTATGCATAGTATTCTTTCATGCTTCAGGTCCTCATATTCTAACCATTCAGTGACCTCTTTTTATGTCAAGTCAGTAATGATGAACAATCGTTTAGATGGGAGAGAGTAAGTGTTTTGTGTTGGAAAATATTGTTATATGTCTGTCATATGTAAGTATATAGTTTGAAGGAATATTGAGGTAAGGATTTTGGTGCATTTCATGGTTGGTCAAAATTTTATTTGTGATTTTCTTAAGAATAATGCATGGAAGCTGTTAATGATAGAATTTTAAAGGATATGAGAAAGATGCTTTCATGGTGTTTGTTTAGGAGTGCATATGTGGTTATAAAGATAGGATTAAATGTCATATTTGTATATGTGTCATTTCTATCTCATCCTTATAACCATTCTCATGTTATTGCATATATTCAAGGAATTAGTTAAGTTCATGATAATCAGTTCATGTATTATATTAAAGAATCAGTTATGAAATCATGTTCCAAGTCATGGATGTTTAGTACATGATTTCAGTTAGCTCAGTGTATTAATCTCAGTCTAACCAGTCTCAGTCGAGGAAGAATGTTCCCAAGGGGAGTTATTTTAATACCCTGTATTATTCGTATCTTAGTTCGGCTCCTTGTAGGCATGCATAAGAGGCTTAAATCCAGAAAATTTTGCTTAGTGTTGGGGCTTAGTCATTTTTAAGTCCTCTTAACTTTGAGTATTTTATATTGGTCTTCCCATTCTTGAGATGTTGGTTTTTAAGTTAATTTATGTTTAGGGGTGTAAGAAGCATGTCTCAGGGGATTTTTAAATTTTTCAAACATGGAATGGGCCATGTTTGTATCACGATTATAGCAGGTCACCGCGATAGTGCCGCATTGCGGTGCTAATGGGATGGCACTCTTACCACATCACAGTTATAATCCAAATCGTATTCCAAATTATGAGTTTAACTGCGTGAGGGGTAATTGTGTCACTCTCCCTCAATTCAATTCATCAATTCATGAATTATAATACCAGTTATGGTATTATTTGCCCATTTTCTCCAATTTTCTATAAAAGAAAAACCCACTCCTCCCCCTATATCATCAAATTCCAATACTTTCTCTCAAAGAAAACATATAATTCAAGTTCCCCAATCCAAGAACCTTCAAGATTGGTGTTTCTCTATCAAGATTAAGAGTTTAAGGTATTTGGATGTTCATCCATAGGCCCCCTTTCACCCATGGAGACCAAGAACCCTTTTTGATACTAAAATATGAGTTTTACATATTTCTAGTTGAATTATCACCATGGATCTCTTGTTGATTTCAATTAGAATTTATGGTTTCATGTGCTTTCAAGTAGAATGAGCCACATCATGTTTGAGTATTGAAATTTCCATACCATGTTCAATTAATTTTAGGATGAATCCCCAAGTTATGAATTTAGATATGTTATCCGATTGTCTTCCCATGTTTAAGACATTGCCATGTTCAAGTTTATAATTCCCTAGTGTCTGATGCAATGTCTATGCTTTTGAGTCTTTGAACTATGATTCAATCCCATAGTTTTATGATTTAATATTATATTTTATACTCATTCACTGTTGGTGGGTTATGAACACCCGATACCTCTGTGATTTACATAAATTTAGATTTTTAAATATTTAGAGAATTAATCTATGAATCTTATCAATATATTCAGATATCCATATTCATTATGAGCATTATTAATTTATGTGTTAATAATACCCCAGAATCTTTATGCACTATTATTTTCAAAATACCAAAACCTGAGCTTATCAGTTATTAGTGCGTACACCAGTTAGCATTTTAGTGTCTTTCAGTTGGGAGTAGGATTCAACATTGAGCTAACCCAGGGATGGAGGAATTCTTGCTAATTTAGGGTTTGAGATTTAGTAGCAATCCCTAAGTTACAGAACTACATAGGCAGCATATATTTGAGATATCTTCTTGCCAATTTACGGTTGACATATATCACATGAGTTTCATGCTAGTGTAGTGTTTAGTCCTTTGGGACACCAGTTTAGTTGATCCATACATCCAGTGTTAGTACCCGTGGCACGATACTAATACCCTTCCAACTGGGGTTATAGGTTATATCCCGATTAGCTAAGATTGGGGCATGTCGATTAGAATATACCTCCCACAGTCTCAATACAACATTTAGTGTAGTTTCAGTTCAGGTTTTCTTGACCAAAGCCTAATGATTCTCAGTTATTCAGTTATCAGATTTTAATATTTTAGTTTATAGATTATTTCAGAAATATGCTTATGCTTGGTTTTGCATTATCAGATATTCCAATTTTTATGCATTCATGCTTAGTTATCTTATGTTTTCTCAGTTAGTCCTTACCTTATATGTATAGTACCCCACACAGTGCAGTTATTCAGACTAAGTTCAGTTTAGTATTACATAATAAATATTCAGTCATCAGCTAATCAGTGTTTAGATATTAGTAGTCCATATTCATATCTCAGCTACTCAGTTTTTAGGCACTTGTTATCCTCTTTCTTAGATTTCAACAATTCCAACACCCATACATTAGTTATTCAATTAATCAGATTAACTTAGTAGTTATATGTTTGGTTTTGTATGCTCGTGCATTCTTGTTTTATTATATCCCAGCTTCAATTCTACTTATTCTACAAAAGTAAAATTTTAAGAAAGTAAGTGTAATGCTTCACCGACTTATCATATTATGTTTGTTACTGATGATTTAAGCTACTTCAAATTTTAGTTAATTTCAATCCCTTGGTGAGTCTACTTGCAGTTAGCATGCATGTTTTAAGATTATGCATGAAATCATTTTCGGTTATTGCATTCACCCCAGCTTGCTCATTACTTTCCAGATGTATTAATCCACATATATGTCTGTGTTGCTATATTTTTTCATAATGCAGGTACCAGTTGTAGCCCAAATATCATGACAAGACATTTGTAGTTTACAGCTAGAAGGTGATGATTTTTCCTATTTTTGGGGACTCCTATCAGATGTTGTTAATGTACTTTATTTTTTACTATTTATTTTTATTGATTAGTGGTAGTTGGAGGCATCCCCCAGCTATCTATCTGTAGTATATTAGATGTTTCAAAGATGTCAGTCAAAGTTAGTCCTATAATTTGAGTTCTTTCCTCAGTTTTATGAGTTTGTAAATTTTTATCAGTTATATACTTATTCAAATTTCATTATGATTATGTTTTTGAATAGAAGAACTAGCCATCTAATATAATATAAATCAATTTCTCAAGTATCATGCGAGTTCATAGGTTATCTTGGGATCACTTATGGTTCCATGCACTATGTTATGACTAGGGGTAGTCTCGGGTCATGACAGTTCGGGGGCATGTCCCGTCTATATATTATTTGATTTAATTTAGAGGCTTTGTATGGACAATGTGGACTTAGTTATGCAATGTCCATGATATATTTATATATATATATATACACACCGGATTATCATTTTTGGTTTGGTTGATTGGTTATTGGATGGATTGACTTGATTGGGTTGTCTAGCAAGTAAACCTATCCCTAAGTCCTTATATCTTTTAATTTTTTATCTTGTTATATGTTGGGCATTCATCCTACTTAGGGTATATGTTGGTTGATTAGAGTGGGTATCGAGGGTGGTTTTCAATCCTGGTTGGACTTAAGATGTCCATTATGACAAGAACCTTGTCTGGATTTTGTCAAGTTGGTATCAGATCCTAGCTGTTTGTATCATTAGGTGTTCAAAAAGATGTGTCGAGTATAGTCTTTCTTATGGGTGTGTTCTGCGCCACACTCATAATCAGGAGGCTACAAGATATCTAGGAATGTTTTACTTTCTTTTTTTATATATTTGGGCTCTACAGTCTACGGTCTAGAACTCTTCCCTAAATCTTCTTTTGTTCGCCTTATAGATAATGTACTTTTAATGATGTATAGTTTGTGGAAACTAACATATCCCACTCGAGGATGACATGGATAGATCTCATCCAACTCCTGGGGAACAGACCCAGTTAAGGGTCGTAATTTTAGATTTTCTCCATGGAGTTCCACCAGTCTTTACTGAACCTACATCAGAAGGTGGTACTCATGCTTAGTTACCTCTAGGAGAGGACACCAATGTTGAGTTTTGGCGTTATATTTATTTGTTAACCAATATAGTGACATGTATGTCATATTAGTCCAGTCCTAGAGGTGTAAGAAAAAATAAGACAATGTTAAGGAAGATGCAAAGCAAGAAGTCTCAGTTTTTCAGACCGGGGGAGGGGTAAAAAAATTTTTTGTTGATATGGCGGATTGTCATTTAAACAAGGGAATCTGGGGAGTTCAATGTGGTTATTAGTGTCTCTTATCCTTAATTTTCTGGTGAGTGTCATTTTCAGGCAGCTGGAGTTCAGTCAGCCCCATATTATCCTCCCTACAAGCTTTCCAATCTATTTCACTACGGTTATTGCTATAAAAGGAGTAACTAGTGTTTTCATTATTGTATATTAGGTCATATGCAATAGGAGTGTCCCATAAGGATAGCCATTGGGGAAAATAGGATATCAGTTGTAACTTCTCTAAATCATGCACCAAGGGGTGCTACTTCTGATTTCGATACTTGTCGGGATCATCTCAATGCTATCACTATTCCACAAGAGTCCGAGACATCATCTGATGGAGATACTAGTATGTTAAAAATTCTTTTACAATTATTTGCATTAGTTACTCGGACTAGGGTCCCCTCCATCTTATGTGACCCTATTTGTGTTTGCGTATTTGGGTTTATGTTCGAAGGTTATTTTAGACTCTTTTTCTATTTCCACCTCGGTAGGTTACTTTGTGATTGCACAAAGAGTCTATAGGGGGTGTGGTATTTTCTTGTAGTAAAGGGTCTTGAGTGTAATTGTTTAACTCGATGGATTTTGGTATCATTCTGGTGATGAATTGGTTACCCTCATGCTACATGTCATTATACTATTGGCCTCATAAGGTTGTCTTTAGTCTCCTTGGTGAGTCAATTATGAGATGGGAGTATGATTCACTATCTATCAAGGGAAAATTTATATCATATCTTAGAGCTTAGAGGCTAACTCTAAAGTTGTGTGCCTATTATCACTTCGTCTGGGTTAAATATTCGAACTCGAAAGTCCCTTTTTTGCATTCGGTTTTGGTGCTGAATGAGTTTTCTAAGGACCTTCCTGGCGACCCTCATAATTTCCTCCTAACGGGGAGATTGAATTATGGATTTGTCTTGTCCCCAACACTTGTCCAATTTCTATTCTTTGCTTGTCGAATGGTTTCGGTTGGGTTAGAGGAGCCTAAAGAGCAATTAAAGGATCTCTTGAAAAAGGTTCTAGCCATTCTTTTAATTCATCATGGAATGATTCCTTTCTCTGATTCATAAGGCGAATGGTTTTGACAATAAATGCATAGGTTATTAGTGGATGAATAAGGAATTTTGGGTGTCCTTCTTGTAGGGTAGAACACATATGCATATTCTATATAGGGTGGTTTATTATGGTACTGCATGGTTGTTGATAGACACTAAGTATGGATTGTAGATGTTAATGCTTATAAAGAAAGTTCATTAGTTAGGGGATAAAATTACAAAATTGTAAGGATAGAATGGTAGGTTGAATTAGGTTTCCGGAAGGTGGGGCAATGTTGGGGACTTGGGAATGCATTAGTGGGAAAGCTTTGGCATATAGGCTAGAGGTTAAGGTAGAAATTATGGGTTGGGGGTCTATCCATTAGATGGGTTAGAGCATGGAGTTTGCATAAGGTAGCATTTAGATTAATAAGGTTTTAGGTATAGGAGAACCAAGCGTCCCTATTGATCATCCTTGTTGATAAAATTTAACGTAGAGTATTGTGCTTATATGTATAGTGAGATTAAGGTCGAGGGTTAATCATAAACATTCTTTTAATGGTGGACTCTAAGCAATGGTGGGGGTGCTTAATCTTGTAATTCTCTCCTATCTCGATTAACATAATCTATACTAGTGTTGCATGCATTCTTATAGCAATTATGCCTATGGTTTGTATTATGCATTTGTCTTATTACCTGGATATGATTCTTGACTTTGCATTGCACTACTCATGGTATATGCTGTTGCATTCTTTTGTTGACCAATCCTAAGGACTTGTTTTATGTTGTGTTTTGTCAGGATGGTTCTTCATTCATGACCTAGGTAGTTGTCATGAAGTACTTTATGCTTATTATACCACTTATCATTTCATAGGTCTCACTTTGGTGTCCTGAGTAATTCTTGCACTTTAGTTCCTTATTAAACCTTCTTATGTTAGGGTGGTAGTGGCTGTAGAGGTATGGTGATGATGAAAAATGGATAAGAGGTAGAAGTCCCTATGGGGAGAGAGTTAGAGGTGACTACTAGAGCTAAGGTTTTGGAGGGTGAGGTAAGGTTGTTATCATCAGGAATGTTTAGGAGAGGAATAGGTGATGAGAATCCTTGTGAAAACTGATAGAGGTTACTAAACCATTGGAATGATAGATCATACTACGTGTATAAAAGAGGTAGGCTTCAATGTTATAATTGATAGATATACCAATCGTTGTATTGGACACTTGACAATCTTGATGGGGCATGGTTCTTGGCTATAGTGATGGAAGCAGAGTAGTGTTTTGGGTGAATATAACGGATAGAGCTCTGTGGCCTAAGATAAATTCCTCTTTGATTTGGATAGGCTTGAACATGGAAGTAGTGTATGGTTAGGCTCCAGCTCTCGTATTAATGTGTTTTTCATAAATTGTAAGTTGAATTGGACTTTTCCTCTAGCATGAGTTCCATTTATTCGATATTTTATTTGGTTATGCTAAGGTAAGGTACGGGTGGTTCTGCGTTGGTTCGTTCCTTTAGGTGATATTGGTATCTCAGACTGTTTGTTCTTTAAGGAGGTTCCGATGAGGATCTTGGGTTGGAAAGTTCACCAGTTGTGAACAAAATGTATGGCTTCAGTAAAGGTTCTATGGTGGAACCAAAAGTTTGAGGAAGCCATTTGGGAGGCGGAAAAGGACATGGAGTCAAAGTATCCACATTGTTTCTTTGTTGAAAAAATTCATGCTTAAGGTATGTGTTCTTCATCATCACTTGGTTAAAGGTCGGAATAGAGGTGTTGGGGTGTAAATTGTTCTTGGGTTATGCTATGATCTTCTCATCTTGAATTATGTCTTCCTCTTCTATTTTTTTTAAGGAAAGACTTGATATGTGTTAGTGTGTTATCTCGTGATTGTGCTTACTCTTACCTGTCATTCAAGGATGAATGATCCTAAGTGGGAGAGAATGAAACACACCAAACTTGGACCCCTTAAAAAAAATTTCCTAAGTTTAAGACTCTAGGCAAGGTATGACTCATGGGTACCAGTTGTACCCTAGGATATGTGTTGGGATACCTCTTTTCGTATGTTGATCAGTAAGTTTTGGTTATGTTCTGTCTATGATCTGAGTAGGCATCATAATAGTCGTATAATAGGGTAAGAGTGGTATCTTGCAAATCATATGATGACCTAAGGTTAGCCTAGCGGATTCGATTCTGTCCAAGGTATGGTTTAGGGAACTATCCATACCTTTGGTTATGAGTTTTTCATGGATGTTGTATAATGACCAGTCTGGAGTTCCATGGTAAAGTCTAGGATACGAGTTAGGGTACCACTTATATCCTAGGGTATAGTTTAGATGGTTGAGTCGTACCCTCTTAGGAGTTGGTTTTCAGCTGGTAAGATGGGGTCTTTCCAGATATTTTACATCCAAAAACCCTTAAGTCCCCACATTATATAACTCATTGTATCCTTTCATAATATTCATTGGAAGGTCAAAACACTCTCTTGCATATTGAGGCTAGGATTTCAACAAGTATTCTTCGAACGTATCAAGAGTCAAGTTTCCTTCTGTAAATCTTCTTGTATAATCCAAGTTAATCCTCCCTCATTGTTAGTTCTAGCAAAACGAATGTTTTAAAGCATTTATTGTGGATCATGAATGGTTGTGCAATGTTGAGGGTTATGATCTATATTGATGGGTATTGTTAACTCTTGGCTTAAACTATGTTTTCACATGTTTTTAGTGGTGGTTTGTATATGTGGGTGTTTTCTGTTCATGATTTAACAAATGGGTCATGGGTAAACCTAAGCTTAGTGGTTTATGATTTGGTTTTGGTCTTGATAAAGGTATGCCCTCAACATGTTTGATAAAATGCCTGTGGGAATGCTTTTACTATATTGTTGAACTTTAATGGAAAATATTGCATGGTATGATTTGGTTATGGAACTCTAAATTTGTTTGGATGGTTTTTAAAGGATTTAAATAGTTTGAATGGACTTACGTAGTTTTGAATGGTGTGAATGATTAAAATGGTGATGCCATGTGTCTACAAAATTTGTTTTGAATGATGAACAACTTGTGGGGTACATAAGAATCCCCCAAGCAAAACTTAATAATGAAATACTTGCGGGGTACACTGGAATCCCCCAAGAAAGCCAAATAATGATGTACTTATAGGGTACATTGGAATCCCCCAAGTAAACTAAACAATGTGACCTATGGGGAAATGGGAATCCCCTAAGGTTGGCTTGAGACATTGCTTGCAAGCTGTAGTCGGTATGACAATACCACATAAAATAGCCTCGATCAATAATAATAAAATTGGTGGCTTAGTTAGGTGGAAATGGTTTTAAATGGGCAATAATGGCGGAATGTGATAGCTAACCATGACGGTGAGAGTCCAACAGACAAAAACTGGAAACTCATGTTTGCCGGCACGAGGATTGGACATGGCAACCATATACTTAATTGGTAAATAGGAATCCCCTACCCTCATGGAATCTCTATTTCATAAGGCTACACGCATTGAGGCCTTTTTAGGGGGTGACATTGGAACCATAAAGTACGTGAGTGTATTATGATGGTTAAGCTATACATACCCAGATTAATGATTTTATAGGCATGCTAAACCCGGCTCCCTCTTCCTTTCATGGTTATGTATATATATGTGGTTTTGAATGCATATGGTTGGTTTACTTGGTTTTATGGTTGGCATTATTTTATCCTTATCATGGGTACTTTCTTGCGTTCACCCACTAACCCATCTTCGAGTAGCTGTATCCCTAAGCAATGTAGGACTGGACATACTATTCCTTCTGCTTGTTGATCGTATTCAAGAACAGTCGGTGTTGGATTAAAGTGGTGATCTTTCATAGTTTGGAAGACATCCATTTCATGTCATGGATTATTTTACATACTTCTGTCTCCTCTTAGACTTTGCTTTTGGCATTGGTCGGGGGCATGTCTCGAATAGAACTCTTTCGTTTAGTTTATAGGCTTTGTATGAACAACTGTGGACTTCGGTATGGAATGGTCATAATAAATTTTTATATATACGTTGGATTATTGTTTTTGGTTTTTTTGGTTGATTATTGTATGGATTGACTTGGTTGGATTGGTTTAGTAAGTAGACATATCCCCAAGTCATTATATATTCTAATATGCTATCTTGTTATATGTTCGGAATTCATCCAACTCAAGGTATATATTGGCTAGTTAGAGTGGGTATCGGGGGGTGTTCTCCCATCCCGGTTGGACTTGAGATGTCCATTATGACAAGGCCCCAGTCTGGGTCGTGTCTAGACCACTTCCCTTCTAACAACGAATACACTTTCATCTAAATCAAGTAGCTGGTAACGTTTTTAAGTATTAGAATAACTACTCTTCATGTCATACTTTGGAAATCTACTAGCATAGCAAGGGTAAGAAAATAAACTTAAATTATCTGAGTTAAGTGCTTTATAGTAAAACACTTCATATGGAGATTCACCATCTAAGATTGTCGTGGGTATTTTATTAATAAGGTTTACTATAGTCTTCACACAATTACCTTAGAATATGATAGTTATAGTACGTTGAAACCTTTAAGATCACGCCACTTATTGGATGTGTTAATGCTTCCATCTCTCCTCTCCATTTTGTTGTGATTTATAAGAAGAACTAATTTGATGAATGATTCGATATTTGGTGAATAACTCTTTACATAAGAGTAATATAATTTAGTTTTATTATTTATTCTTAGAACTTTCATAGAACTATAAAAATGATTGGGAATTAAGGTAATAAAATTAATCAAAGTAGCCATCAGTTCACATTTTAATTGAAGTGTACAAGTCTAACTATATCTTCTATAGTCATCGACAATTATCATGAAGTAGTACTTCTTACTACAAGTAGGCCTCTACATCCAATATAAGAAAAATAGTTTTAATATTAATGTTGCTAGTGGGAAATTTCAATCTATGTTGTTTTGCCAAATGGCACATATCATAACTATCCTGAACATCATTAGAAATTATATTCTTGAGAGTAGGTATGCACTACATTACTCCAAGAGAAGTATGTCCAAGTATAGAGTGCCAAGTTTTCCTAATTATGTGCTTTGTAGGTCATAGGCATTGTTCCCTTCAACTCTTCTTTTAGCATCTATATTGTCACATATCAAGTCTACATCCTAGATATGACTGGCAGCCAAAACAACTACTAGCCAAAGAGGATCCTTGGGTTTGCATACTTATTAACTTTTTGAGTAAATAAAAATAGTCCCCAAAATCAAATACTAAAAGACAATATCATAAACAGATAGACCGCTAAAGTCTAATAAAGCCTCTACTATCTAAATTGAGTGAGTCAACCAGTACAAGGTTCTCGACTACCTTAAAAAATAATGACTAGAATGAAACTAAAAACTAATCAAACTTGACAAAGTACTTTGAATGCAAAGAGGATTCACCACGAGCAGAGAGCAAAGGACTAATGAAATGCTTAACTGTGAGCCTGAGTCTGAGTTCTCGAATCTAAACAAAAAATGATATAGTACCAAGTAGCACCAATACAATGTATGTATGGTATGTAATAAAGGTGAATTGAAATAGTGAAATATGTACTACTCGAAAAACTAAAATTAAGTATGATCTTTAACAAATTATGAAAATCACTTGAGTATATAATATAATATAAGAACTTTTTAATCTACAATAGGGAAGGGGCATGTTTACCCCCCCCCCCCCAACTTGTTGCGAAAACATACATTAGCACTTTAACTTTATCGGTAATTATACACCCCCCTAAACATCTTTCGCACGAATTATATGCCACCCCAAAAACGTAAATTCACTCTCACAATGAATAGTGTAATACACTCTCCTCCAAGTCAGTGCCACATCGTTGACACATCGGATTCTACTAAAAAATAAAAATTATTCCATATATATATATATATATATATAAATTGAAAAAAAAACTCTTTCCACCAACCCCAACCCTCACCCGCTCTCCCATATTTCTTTTTCACCCCATCATCTTCCACCCCCAACCCTGTATCTCTTGTTCAGCCTCCCTCTCATTACCCCTACCCAACCCAAACCCCTTTCTTTGTAACAATTTACAAATACTCCCTCCTCCTTCCCCCCTGCCCCCTCCCTCGTTCATTCTTCTTCAACTCCTTTTTTTATTATTTTTAATCCAAATCTTTATAATTTGATTTTTGAAAAATTATAACTATAATCCAAGTCATCTCCGATTCAATCTCAATACGAATTTTTCAGTGTATTTTATATGAGTATTTTAAATTTGTTCATTGAAACAAGAATCCAATAAATTTAAAATTAGTGTAGTTATTGAGAAAAATTGATTGTGAGGGAATAAATTGAATTACTCAAAATTTTTTAAATGAAAAACTGAACTTATTATAAAAATCCAGAGGAAAAAATATTTTTTATGCATTTTTTTGGAGTTGGTTGATGAAGGTGGTGAAGAAAAATGGAGAAAAAAAATATGAGTAGTGAGATGTGTGGAAGAAAAAGAGAGAGGGTGGTGGGGTGTAAGGAAGAAAATATATTATTGGCTGAAAATTTAAAACTGGGCCCACTTATTTAATTTTTTTACTTTTTTTAATTGAAACGTGCTTTGATTTTTTTCCACATCAGCCCTTATGTGGGTTATATAATTTATGCAAAAGTTGTTTAGGGGGTAAATAATTACATCTTAAGTTTAATGGATAGTGTAAGTTTTCGTGATAAGTTTAGGGGGGTAAACACATGTTTTCCCTTTTCAATAAAGTTAAAGGACTAAGGAATTTTAATAAACTGATAACCATTGGAATAAAGTAAAATAGTAAATAACTATTTTTTTGTGACATGAACTGCAGTTGAATAACATTAGTTCTATCATGAAACAACCCGACCGGGGTATTTGTCGCAATGGGCATTCCAAGTCTGACTGGGGATGGAGACCACCCCTGTTATCCAACCCAACCTCCAGCCACCTACCCTAAGTTGAATAAATATCGAGCATATAACAAGATAGTGTAACAGCTCACAGGAAGACTCTGGAGAGGATCAACACTATCACCGTCCCAACCGAGTCCAATCGTCCAACAATACAAAACAAAACCAATACTGAAACAAGGGTCATAAACTAGGCCATAACCATATAAGTTCCAAAACATAATATGATTAATCCCAAAATGAAATACGATGGAACAGTGAGAAATTATGTCCAATGATATCTACCTAAATACTAATGTATTAAGGCTGACACCAATACCGATCCCACCCATTCCAACCCATAGTAATACCACAAAGCAGCTAACCAAATGAGTAAGAATATCTTCTTGGGATATGCCCCCACCATAGCAATTACCAACATCCATAAATAAACCATAATGTCTAAAAATGTCCATAAAATAAAATTGAACCTTTTAGATAGATAGAAACTCACCACTTCAATCCAACAAATGTCCCCGAGTCGATCACTATGTAGGAGGAGTAGAACGGTTGGTTCCAACATAGTGTAGGTATACAGCCGCCCGAAGATGGGTTAGCGAGTTATCTCTAGCATGAACGCATGATAAGAATAAAATAAATCCATTTATAAAATCAAGTAAAACTATCCATATGCACACAACCATATAGATATATATATATACATATATATACATAAATAACCATGCCGGGAAAGGGAACCGGGTTTAGCATGCCATTAAAATCTTTACCTGAATTATGTAGCTTTGTCGTCCGAAACCACCCACGGGCTACATGGGTTCAGCTCCCCCTTCTTAAAGTGCCCCAGTGCATGAAGCCACACAACCAGGGAAGAAAACTTGGGATGACTAGTACATCCCCCAAAATATAGTGTGACATCATGCGCACTATAACTTGGTCCAGGAACACCACCTTCCACGGTTTTTCCAAACCTTCCTCCTTTAAGCCTAATTAAAACCATTTTCCATCCAAATCATTATTCCATTATTATTAACTTAAGCAATTAGTAGTAGTATCGTCGTACCAACAATAACTTGCAAGTTTATCCTTAGCCAAACCTTAGGGGATTCCATGTACCCCACATGATTTCCGCTTAACCAAAACAATGGACACTAAGGCATTTCCAATCCATTAAACTATTCATACCATATAAGGTTCCATTACCAAGTTTAAACTATGCATAAGTTCCATTGAAAAACCAATGTCTTAATAAAAACATTGTTAATGACATTTTATCAAACACATTGGGGGCATAGTATTTCCAAATCCAAAGTCCATTACAAAAGAACCATTCCCATTCAACCAATTGTCCAAAACCACCATTAATGTATATAAAAGAATAATTAAAACATAGGAAATCCATAACCAAAAATTTATAACTAAACTCCTCAAAACACATTGGAAAACCTAAAATCATACAACATTCAAGTCATGTAAACATTATATAAAACAACACTTTTATCTATAATTAACAATGAAGGAAGAGAAAATGCCTTAATTGAAAAAGTAAATGGAGTGAAACTACCAACAAGATCCCCAAATTAGTCCTTTAGTTGAAACCCTAGCTTTCTTGCCCAAAAGCTCTTGAGAGAATAAGAGTGTTTAGGAAGAGTTAATAAGTGTTAATGAATAGAATAATAGGGTAAATAACCTATCCATAGAAATATAAGTCATGGGACTTTACTAGGATAAGTGGGGAAATGTCCAGATTACCCTTACTTTTGTTGTTCAAAAATCCCATCACAGGGATACGACTGAACCTTACGAGTCGTATCCTCCATGTACGAGTGGTACCTACTACTCGTACCCTTAGCCTCACCCTTGGACCTAACACTGTCCATCGTACAACTCATTCCCTTCAATTCGTATCCAAATATATGATCTGTAACCTTATGTATATCCATAGTGGAATTGAATCCTAAGAGGATTGAACAAGGTCCACTATACGAGTCCTTGGTATAATTCATACCAAGACTTACAGCTCATGGTGAACCACTCGTACTTATATCCAACCTAGTTTACAAAGTCTAAGGTTAAGTGAAGAAACTAAATGATCCATATCCAACCATACGACTCATACCTTATAACTCATACCCATTCTGGTGACCCAAATCCATCACACCAACCAACACTCGTCAGCATACGACTGGACCATACTGTTCGTACTCCCAACATATGGCTCATACCCATAAGTCGTATTGGGTCCAAAGACCACAATTCCTAGAAATTTTTTAATGTCCAAAAATCATGGTGTTTCAGTCTCCCCTACTAGGAACATTCATCACTGAATGGTGAACAAGTTAAGGGTAACCACATGCACGAGTCATTTATATTATCAAATATATTTCAAATCTTTAACAAAGTTTGAAAACAACGAGGCAAAGATATTAATCTTTCCTTTGATAAACTAAAAAAGTAAAGATGTGTTGAAGGCACATACCTTGCACACGAATCCAGGGGCAGAAAACAGATGTGGATACTTGGATTTCACGTCCTTCTCCACTTCCTATGTAACTTATTTTACCTTATGGTTCTTCCAAAGAAACTTAGCCGAAGCCACATCTTTGGTTCGCAACCAATAAACCTACCTATCCAAGATCTGAATAGGGACCTCTTCATAAGACAGAGAGTTTGATATACCCAAACCATCCAAAGGAACAAACAGTAAGGATCACCAAGACACTTCCACAACATGGAGACATAAAATACCATATTAATGGATTTCAAACTCGAAGAAAACTCCAATTCATAAACAATATTTCGAACCCTTTACAAAACCACATAAGGACCGATATACCAAGAACTGAGCTTCCTATTTTTACCAAACCACATTACTCCCTTTATGGGAGATACCTTAAGGAATACCTTATCCCTAACCTTAAACTCCAAGTCTCTACGCCTTATATCCGCATAGGAAATTAGGTAACTTTGGGCAACCTTAAGCCTTTCCCAAATCACCTTCACCTTTTCCATAGCCTGATAAACCAAATCCAGACAAAGCATACCTTCATTACATAGCTCCAATCAACCAATAGGAGATATACACCTCCTACCATACAATGCCTCAAAAGGGGCCATGCCAATACTAGACTGATAGCTATTGTTTTAAGCAAACTCCACCAAAATTAGATGCTCAACCCAACTACCACCATAATCAACCACGCATGCCCGAATCATATCATCTAATGTACAAATAATTCTTTTCTCTTGTCCATCCGTCTGAGGATGAAAAGCAGTACTCAAATTGACCTTAGTACCCAATCCCTTCTAAAAGGACCGTCAGAAATGGGATGAGAATTGTGTACCACAAAAAAAGATAATAAAAATCGGTTCTCCATATAGCTTCACAATCTCCTAAAGATGTAACTTTGCATAATACTCTGCCAAGAAGATAGTCCTTAAAGGCAATAAGTGAGTAGACTTTGTCATCCTATCCATGATGACCCAAAAAGAATCATATTGATTACTAGATCGAGGAAGACCGGTAATAAAGTCTATATTGATTACCTCCCATTTCCATTCAGGAAAAATAATCTCTTGATATACCCACCAGGTCTCATGTGCTCAATTTTAACTTTTTGACACCCCAACCACTTGGCCACAAAATTGGCCACGTCCTTTTTAATACCGTTCCACCAACACACCTCCGTGAGATCATGATACATCTCTGTCAAGTTAGGATGTACAACATAGCGCGATTCATATGCCTCAGTAAAATTCCTTTATCACAAACCATCGACATTCGAAATGCACAATTTTCTTTGGTACCGTAAAAGTACCGTCACCACTATTCTCAAACACTATTACCTTTTGCATACCCATATTACTCTTGATTATCATCAATATTTGTTCTAGCATTTTTTTCTCCTTAATCTTTAAACCAAGAGATATCTAAACCATTTCTTGTACTATCACCCCACCACCCTCGGAATCTATAAGACAAACTCTGAGATTTGCCAGGCGGTGCATATTTTTCAAAAATTCTAGCTTTCCTTCCCGCACATAAGCCAAACTCCTTATGGATAACCAGCTAACAGCATCAGCAATCACATTATCCTACCTGAAGTGATAGTAAAGATCTATGTCATAGTCTTTGAGAAGCTCCAACCATCTCCTTTGTATGAGATTTAGCTCTTTATGGGTGAAAACATCCTATAGACTCTTATGATCAAAAAATATGTCTACATGCACTCTATACATATAATTCCACTAGATTTTCAAGGTAAAAACCATCGCCAACTTCTCCAAATCATAAGTAGGATAATTCTTCTGATGCACCTTCAACTGCCTAGAATAATAGGAAATCACCTTCCTATACTATATCAAAACACAACCATGTCCAACCCTAGATGCAGGACGATAAACCAAAAACCCCTCACTACCCTTAAGCAATGTAAAAATTGTAGTTGAAGTTAGCTTATTTTTCAACTTCACAAAACTCCCCTCATAAGCATTCGACCAAGAAAACTTTGCCTTTTTCTGAATCAAGTTAGTTAAAGGAGAAGCTATCTTAAAAAATCTCTCTACAACCATCGATAATACCCAGCTAAACCCAAGAAGCTTCAAATATTGGTTGGAGTTATGGGTCAAGGACACTATTTAACGATAACCACCTTTTGCGGATCCACCATGATCCCTTCCCTATAAATAATATGACCAAGAAAAGTCACAGCGCTCAACCAAAACTCTCACTTTGAAAACTTGGCATACAGCTGTTGTTCCTTCAAAGTCGATAATACAATACGGAGGTGATTAGCATGATCCACCTCACTTTTGGAATAAACCAGAATTTCATCAGTAAACACAATGATGAAGAGATCCAAATACTTATGAAAAACTCTGTTTTTCAGATCTATAAACTCCACCAGAGGATTAGTCAACCTAAATGACATCACCAAAAACTCAAAGTGCAAATACCTAGTACGAAAAGTCATCTTAGAGTTATCCTCCTCCCTAATCTTAAGATGATCATACCCAAACGAAAGATCTATCTTGGAAAAATATTTGGCACCTTGCAACTGATCAAACAAGTCATCTATCATTGAAAGGGGATACTTGTTCTTAATCGTTATCTTACTCAATTGCCGATAGTCAATGTACATCCGAAGGGAACTATTCTTCTTGCACACGAACATCATCGGCATACCCTACGGAGATACACTAGGATGAATAAACCCTTTAACCATAAGATTCTTAAGTTGCTTTGTAAGTTTTCTCAACTCAGCCAGAGCCATTCTATTAGGAGGAATAGATATTAGATTAGTTTTTGAAGCCTATTTAATACCAAACTCTACTTCCCCATCTAGAGGAACACCAGGAAGATCATTTTGAAAACCTCAAGAAACTCAATTACTACCGGAACCGAATGAAAAGATGGATCTTCTAAGTTAGAATCCTTAATCCAAACCAAGTGATAAAGACAACCTTTAGAGGTTAACCTCTGAGCTCTAAAATAAGAAATAAATTTCCCCCCAGGAGCTAGGGAACCACCCCCCACTCTATAATCGATTCACCAAGGAACATAAAGTCAACCATATGAGTACAATAATCTAAGGACGTATAACAAGTGTGTAACTAATCCGTTCCCATATTAATTAAAAAATCAACCATATCAATTTCAAATAAATCCACCAAAGTCTGTCTACCACCAACAGATACCACACACCCTATAGGTACTCTGAGCAATAACTGAGTCACCTACTAGTGTAGAAATAGAAAAAAACATCTAAAATAACCTCAGGATCAAAACCAATATATACAGCCACAAATAGGGTCACACACAAAAGAGTGGACTCGAGATCAACCAAACAATACATATCATGAGAAAAGTGTTGTAACGTACCAGTAATGACATCAGGTGATACCTTAGATTCCTAGAAAGATACAAGTGAATACAACCTATTTTGACCAATGCTAGTACCAAAAGTAAGTGTAGAGTCGAAGTTGCATCACTAGGAACATGAGAGAAAGATAAAGAACTAAGACATTTGATCACTCCCCAAGCTCCCTAACAAACTAGAAAATTCTTGAGCATATGGCTTGGCTGGACATATTCGAGCACTTATCCCTTCCTTCATCACAATAACCCTGATGAAGATGACCACAAAACTAAGAAAGAAGGTATGAAAAAACCAACTAACCACCACTCACCTAAGATTAGGCACCCTGTGCCCAAAAATTATCACCACCCTACTAACACCTACTAATCGACTACCATGAGTAAGGAGCACTAGCAGTAGAGAATGAACTAGAAATTCCCTAATTTTTTTGGCCATTTACCTCTATCCCAACTACCATGCGACTGAGCACCTCCCCGATCAAAAAACCTTCTTCTCTTACCCTGCCTATCTCCGAACTCCACTTGTTCTCTTTTCTTATCCGTCACCTACTGCATATGGAAAACTAACCTAAAAATATCTATATCCTTAATCAGCAAAGCAGTCTTGCTTTCTAAGATCAAATCTCGATTCAATCATGAAGCAAACTTTCTCATCCTTGCTTTTATGTCAACCACAAAATCAGAAACATACCTTGATAGCTAATGAAAATTCAAGGCACATTCCTTAACAAATATTCTCCCTTTCTTTAGATTCATAAACTTTTCCATCTTTGCTTTCCTCAGCTCTTAAGAAAAGAAACTATCTACAAAAATCATCCCATAAGAATGACTCCTTCCCATCTCCTCTATCACTCTTATCTTAGTATCCTGCAACACCTTGAATTTCTTCTCCATTTCATCCATGAAATAGCATCCATACTTCTACTCCTTCACATCAGTAAAGTAGGAGGATTCGGCTTCATAAACTGACCAATCTTTGTGGCCTTAGCAAATAACCCACTAGCTGTATCCTACTCAGCCTGAGCAGCAACTAATTGAGTAACAGTATGAATAGACTGGCAAAATTCTACATTAGTCACCTCAGCCTGAGAAGGATCAATAGAAGATAGAGGATCTCCAGAACTATAAGGGATAGGACCCTAAAATTAAAGACAAACTCCAGACATAGGACGTACCCCATCAATATTATTCCCAAATGGGACTAGAGAGTTTTCGTTTATTTCACATCATTGAGGCATGATCTAAATAGTGAACAACAAAGTATTAGAGAAGAATTCTAGGACTTAGACTCCTAGTTTGAAGATAGAATACCAATAAAGTGAAACATTCCTAAATGCCTTGTAGCCCCTCTTTTATGAGTGTGGCATGCTACACATCCTTAAAAGAGACTTTACCTGACACTTCTTTGTGGACTCCCAATTATCCATGAACCTAAAGCCATGATACCAACATGACATGACCCAGTTAGGGACCTTGTCATAATAGGAATCCCATGTCTGACTGGGATCGGAGACCACCCCCGTTAACCAACCCAACCTAAAGTTGCCTACCCTGAGTTGGTTGAACTTTTAGTATATAACAAGATAGTGCAAAATCTCACATAAAGGCTTTGGGATAGGATCACAACTGTGACCGACCCAACCGAGTCCAATCATCTAACCATAGCATACCAAACCAAACTAATACCGAAATAAGGGCCATAAACTAGGCCATAACAAAATAAGTTCCAACACATAATATTATTTGTCCCAAAGTGAAATATGATGGAACAGTGAGAAATTATGTCTAATGATATCAGCCTCAATGCAATTTCTATCATTAAGGCCGACACCAATACCAACCCATAGCAGTACCACAAAGCCTCTAATCAAAAAATTAAGAATATCTAGTTGGGATATTCCCCCCACCATATCCAAAAACATTCATCAATAAATTAGAATGTCTACAAATTTCCATAACATGCAATTGAGACTTCCAAAAAGATGGAAGCTCACCACTTTAACCCAACAGCTATCCCCGAGTCGATCACTACATAGGAAGAGTAGAATGTCTCATTCCTGCATAGTATGGGTATACAAATACCCATAGATGGGTTAGCGAGTCATTGCTACCATGAACTCATGATAAGAATAAAATAATTATATTTATAAATCTAAGTAAAACTATCCTTATGCACATGACTATACAAATATATCTATAACCATGACATAAAAGGGAACCAGTTTTAGCATGCCATTAAAACCTTTACCTGGGATGTGTAGCTTTCCCATCCTAAACCACCCACGAGCAATATAGGTTCAGATCCCCTACTGAATGGGCCCCATTGCGTAAAGTCGCACGACCAGGGAAGAAAACCTAGGATGACTAGTACATCCCCTAAAATATAGTGTGACATCACACACACACTATTATTTAGACCAAACCTTACATCGATAAATATGAGTTCCCAATTTTGATCCCCTTGGGACCACCACTTTCTACGACATTGCTACACCTCCCTCCTTTAAGCCCAATTAAAACCATTTTCCATCCAAACGATTATTCCATTATTATTAACTAAGGCTATTAGTAGTGGTATTGTCATACCAATAATAACTTGCAAATATTATCCTTAGCAAAATCATTGGGGATTCTATGTACCCCACATGATTTCCAATTAACCAAAACCATGGACACTAATGTTTTTCCAATCCTTTTAAAACTATATACACCATTCATACCTTTAGGGTTCCATTACCAAGTTTAAACCATGCATAAGTTCCATTCAAAAACCAATATTATAATGAAAACACTGTTAAAGGCATTTTGTCAAACACATTAGGGGCATAGTATTTTAAAAACCAAAGTCCATTATGAAAGAACTATTCCCATACATCCAATCCACCAAAACCACCATTAATGCATATAAAAGCATAATGAAAACATGGAAAAACAATAACCAAGAATCAATCGCAAACCCCGAAAACATACTGGAAAATCCAAGATCATACAATATTCAAGTCATGAAAATACTGTATAAAACCATGCCTTTAGTTGGAATTAAAAATGAGAGAAGAGAACATGCCTTAATTGAAAAAGTATACGGAGATAAACCACCCATAAGATGCCCAAATTAGTCCTTTAGTTGAAACCCTAGCTTTTTTTCCCAGAAGCTCTTAAGAGAATTATGGAGTATTTAAGAAGAGTTTCTAAGTGTTAATGAATAGAATAATAGGGTAAATAATCTCCCAATAGGAATATAAGTTGTGGGACTTTATTTAGATGAGTGGGGAAATGTCCAAATTGTCCTCACTTAAGTTACATAAAAATATTATCATAGGGATACGACTGACCCTTACGAGTTATATCCTCCCTGTATGAGTGGTACCCACCACTTGTACCCTTGGACTCCCCCTTGGATCCAACACTATCTAAGGTATGACTCATCCAACTCAAGTCATATCCAAAGATATGATCCGTAACATTCTCTGATATCCTTGGTAGAATTAAGTCCTAAAAGAATTGAACATAGTCCACTATACGAGTCCCTAGTAAGACTTATACGCACACTTATGGCTCACATTGAGCCACTCATTCTTAGATCCAACCTAGGTTACCAAGTCTAAGGTTAAGGGAAGAAACCAAATGATCTGTGTCTAACCATATGACTCATACCCTATAAGATATACCCATTCAAGTGACCAAAATCCATCCCACCAACCAACATTGGCCAGCATACGACTGGACCATACCATTTGTACCCCAACAAATAGCTCGTACCCATGATTTGCATTGGGCCAGGAGATTAAAATTCTAGGAAATTTTATAAGGTCCATAAGCCAAGGTGTTTTATATCATACTATTTTTAATGCGACAATCATAAATAATAAGGAAAATATACTTATTTTTTTTAATTTTGTAGAGATTTTCTCATAACCGACATACATTATGTTTGCCCATGATTTCTAATATCTTTTTACTGGGTAGTACTTTTCTATGACTTTTTGGGTATTAGACTGTTATGTTTTATGATTGACAAACTCTATCTCTGGACCTATTCAATACATGTCAGATTATGATTGATGTTTTGGTGATTTTCAAACCTAGTTGAAGAACCATTTTTGTTATAACGTATCCCATTATGAAGTTTTGCAATTGAACATATTGTTCCATATGCCAGTTATCTAGAACTCTCTAGATAGTGTCAGCACATTAGTGGTATGAATTCTCAGTGGTCATTCTTTATTATTTACTAATGAGGAATTTATCTCCTAATGTGCGTCATCTATATATATATTTGTTATCCTAGAGATGAGAAGTTTAGGACTTTGAAAAATTTTAAAATAGTATTCTCTCAAGTAAATGCATCACTGCAACTAATATTGAAAGATTTAATAATTTATAAACTCCTTAGTCATAGTGAAATACGTTCTAGTTTTTAGGTAGATTGTGTTTTTGTATTGATTTTACTACTATAAACTCACATCTCATCTTAGATATTCTAGTGAGTGTTTTTGTGACTAAACTGTTATTGAGTTATTTTCTATCTTAAGTTAGATAATGGATTTCTCACATTTGATTCATTATGAGTAAGTGTATCAATAGATTTATTGCTACTAGGTAGAAATTAAGAGTTTAATTCCTAGATTGCACTAGGGTTTTAATCATTTTGTTACTTGGTGATTAGTTGAGAGATTTCTGAAATTTTACTAGGTTAGGTCATTATTTTATTTACTTGATCTAGGAGATTTAAACATAAATATCAGTTGTTAATTTGCTTCCAACAATTCATATTCTTTCTCTCATTATTCTTCAGTATCCTCATATAGGGACCTAATAACAAATCAGGTCTTTTCCAGTAGTGGTGGACTTTTAAAAACCATCAATTGGTCTCATAGTTGATCTTCTTATAAGGTTAATACCCATTAAGGATTATGTTTAAGATGATAGCTCCACCCAGCCTCGAGGAAGTACAATTAACTACACACCCCCAAGGTTCAATAACCAATTCTACAGTTGTTGGAAGACTAAAATAAATTATTTAATCATGGCATAGGATAGTGAATTATGGGATGTGATTTTTGATGGTCATCATAATCCTATGGAAATTATTAAAGAAGGGGAAATCTCTCTATATATTCTCAATTCCATGAAAGACTATTATGAAGGTGACTACAAAAAGATTGAAAAGAATTACAAGGCAGAAAATCGTTATATATAGGATAGGACCTGATGAATACAACTGGGCCTTCACTTCGTAAATCTTCTAATAAAAAATGAGAGCTTTTCCGAATACTCAAAAGGGAATGAGTCAAGTGAAGTAATCAAAGATTGATATGCTTACTACTTAGTATGAGCTATTTAAGACATGCATACTTAATTCATATCTATTGTAATGAACTTAGTTATCTTGGAGAAGACATCAATATGTATAATCTAGTTGGGAAGATCTTCAGTATCTTACCTCTTTCATGGGAAAGCAAAATAAAAGCCTTCTCATAAGCAAAATGATCTACAAACTTTAATAATGGATGAGCTCATTAAAAATTTAAGGATATAAAAGCTTAAACATCAATAGGGTCTTAAGAGAAAAGAACCCAACAAATAAAGGGGCATGGTTCAAAATGCAATAAAAACTAATTCAAGTTAATATGTACATTACATGGCTTATCTTACTAGAATATTTCAAGAGATGGTAAGAAGTGGAGGTTTCCAAAATTAAGGAAACTCAAGCAAAGTGTAATGTCCCTCTATGTCATTTTATAAATTCCCATATATTTTAACCATTTAGATATTTCCTAAAGGTGTCCCAAGTTATTTGTAACTTGTTGGAGCTGCCAGTTCAGTTACCGAGTAGTTCATTTGGTTTTTAGATCCAATTCCCTATTTTAAACTCTTTATTGGTAAGAATTGACTACCAGGTGAAAACATAAGTCAAACAACCTTGTATGTTGATTTTGATGGTTCCATCAGGTCCAAAACATTGATAATAGACTACAGGGCTTTATTTGGGTCCCAAGGCTTTCAGACTCATTTTGGGTTGTTGGCCAAAAGTTAATAAAAATGGCCCACAGGTGTGGTCCCATTTTTCATTGAAATAATCTCATATGGAAATTTCAATTGCGCCATTGAGTCCATACTATCAAATTTTATATAGTAGTATAGTTTGTTTGCATTCACAATATTTTGGATGTATCTCAAAGGGTGAGTAGTAACTTTGAATTTTCTAAGTCCCTAGCTAGTGAACCACTCACCTGGTGCATCCGCTATAGCGTCACTTGGGTCCCTTAAATGACTAGGATTGCCAGTTAGTGGACCAATAAATCAAATCTCAGAACGCTTAAGCAAAGCTCACTTATGTGACCACTAGTTTGCATAAGCATACAATGCAAGTCAGCGAGTACCATTAAGCGGTACTTAATCTTGGTAGATATTAAATTCCCTACCTACTAGATTTTCTCCCATTTTTCTACAAGTTTAAGATCTTGGAACTCTAAATAGTGTGAAAACCTCGGAAAGCAATTATTAGGAGGTTATAGGTTATTTGTGATCTTATATTCCCATTTCTTCATGTAAATTTCCATTGAATTCATGGTTAATTTCTCAATTTATCACTAAAATTCGTAGATTCTTGTTGGGTAGATTGAAGTACCATTTGAGCTTATGATCTACCCATTCATAAGGGTAAATATTCCTTGAGCATAGAGAGACATGTTGACGATTTCAAAAATGTGATTCTGTAAGTGGGTCCCACATGAGATTTTTACATGATTTTGGACTTGAATAATAAAATGCAATATGGGTACTATTATTTTTCTTGATGATAACATTATCATTTTGATGAAGGCACATCATCTAAAAACTTCTCAAACGAGGAAATCATTGATTTCGTGGATTTCACAAGGCTTTCTTCGGCATCCAGGTAGGCTAGTTTTACCTTTCCTTTAGATTGGGATTAATTGCAGTATATTTATGATAGTGTGCTAGATGTGGGATAGAAATTAGGTCTTGGAGGTATATTTAGTATAATTTGGATCTTTTAGTTAGTTAATGAATCGTAAATTAGGCATGATTGATTTAATTATTTATTCTTTAGGTAGAATTGCTATCTTAGGATTAATTGAGACTTATTTAATATGTAGAAGGGAAATTAGATATCGTAGCCTAGTTGGATGTGGAATTTTTCTAAGAATGAATTTTGGGGATTCAAAGTGGGCCCCACCTTAGGCCAAGAATACTTTGGCCCCTTGTAGACATTACAGGTATGTTACATAAGCAAAATGTATCATTTAGAGCTTGATAAGGTTAGATACATAATTCCTTATGCTAGATTTATACTTGAGAGATGATATTTTTTTTGATTCAAGTCCGATGGTTTATGTTCTTAAGTCCTATTCGATGTTAACATTATTCATGATATGAGTTTTTATTCAAGTTTGGAAAATAATAATATGAGATTTGGTTTAAGTTCGGCCAATAACGGTATGAGTTCTGATTTAAGACAAGCATTAAGGAGCTATTTATGATGGTTATGAAACCTATTAGAATATGACATTTACAATAGGGAAGGATCCACTGTTAGGATTCTGATATATGGATACTAAATATAATTCTAGTTTTTACTTCTCTTTGATGGAACCCTCAGAGCTTATGGGGTCCCATATTTGGTTATTTACATTATTACACTTACTCGCTTATAGGGGCTAGTTTTGTAGTGTTAGATATGTATTATTATTATCATTGTTGTTTTGATTATTTATTTCTAGTATTTGGAGTATTAATTAAGATTTTCCCTCTTACCTTAACTTAGAATTATTTATCTCATATTTTATTTTAGTTATATTATTATTTAGCTCAGACGACCAATGAAGCCTACTTATTAGTCGTGGTTGTAGTACACTTACTATATGTCTGTACCTTTTTGGTGATTTGAGTACTATTTTCCATTGTTAATATAAAATTATGTGAGCTAGAGTTTGGAGATAGTGGGATCTCTTAGAGTTGGGTTGACCTTTTCTCCATCTTATGTGTTTTCCTTAGTCTTTCCATTTTCCAGACTGGCGTATATTTGACTATCATAGTACTTGTACAATTTTTTGGAGTAGTGGATCTTGTACCAACACTACTAATTCATGGGATGTTACTATCTTTCTTATTTATCTTTCATATTATTGTTTTTCCATGGTTTATTGATTGCAAGTCTTTTACTTTCATATTTCTAGAATTTATGCGATTTTCCACAAAATTAGTCCATTAATTATAGCTCTGGGCTACAGTTTTTCTTACCTATTGGTAGGATAAGTAAGAGACATCATGACTGAAAAACTAGTTCATGACACAAAAGGTTTAGAGGAACCATGTTTCAAATAAAGTCAAAAGAATAGAAAAAGTTGACAATATAGTTAATCAAGATCTAGTAGCATGGGATTATTCCTAACGTGATTTAGATAAAGGGTGGATAGTGATAACAAATGTATGTTTGTGATTGAAGATTAGTCAATAAGACTTGATTCCTTGTAAGCTTTCATGGCTGAATCTCATGATAAAGCGGATGATAAGTTTTATGTGAGTAGATAAAATAAAAAATATTTCATGGATAGTGGCTTCTATAGGCATATGATTGGCAAAACTTAGGATTTTCTCTTAGTCAACGCATTTCAAAGAGGTAGTGCGTTATTTAGGGATGGAAAGAAAAGGCATATTATTGGTGTTGGTTACATTAGTAAGTCTCTTGCTCATGATATTAAAGATGTTTATTTTGTGAATGGCTATATGTATAATATGCTGAGTGTGTCACAAATATGTGACAAAGAAAATAAGGTTAAATGTTTATCTGATTCATGTACTATAAAAAATGCTAAAAATGGTGAAGTAATTTTGGTTTCCAAAAGATTCCAGCATATGCACATGATAGATATTAATTATATTTATGATAAGGATTTAAAATCTCTAAGAGTTGTTAGAAATGATGATGAGCTATGGAACAAAAGGTTGCGGCACGTAACCTATTCACTGCTCAACAACCTAATGTAAAAGTAATTGGTGAACAAGCTATCTAATAGAAAGTTTGTTGATTGTAAGGTGTGTGATTCATGTGTTAATGTAAAGAAGGTCCATCCTTGGTCAAGATATATAAAGTTTTTAGTGTTTAGGCCACTCAATCTCCCTCGTGTCGATATTTGTACACATATAAATAATTCAAGTAATGGAGGAAAAAGTACATTTTTATAATTACGGATGACTTTTGAAGGTAAACCTAGACCCTACTCTTAAGAAGTAAGGATGAAATACTTTAGATGCTCATTTTGTTCGCCAAACAAATTCAATTCATGATGGGCAATAATATAGTTAGCATCCGATTACATCATGGAAATGAATTTGAAAATACAAACTTTGATGAGTTATATGGTGAAAATGGTATCAGCCATAATTTATCAGCTCTACAAACTCCTAAAAAAAATAGAGTTATGGAAAGGAAAATGGGACTCTTAAAAATAATAGCAAGGATACTGCTGATTGCTAGTGAATTATGCAAAGTGGATGCTATGTAACAAATGGGTGCTTTATCTGATCCATGCAAATTAAAACCCCCTATGAACTGATGTTTGGAATGAAACTCAAGGAATATAATCATAGGGTATTTGGATAAAAGTGAATTATCCTAAATAAAGGTAAAGGGAACTTCAGAAAATTTTATCCAAGAAGTGATGAGGGAGTATTCTTGGTTACTCATCTCAAAGAAAATCTTATAGAGTCCTTAATAAACTGACTTTATATGTTGAAGAAAGTTTTATTATGATTTTTGATTAGATAAATAAGCTAGGTGAAAAGGTAAACCTTGATGAAGAAGATATAGAAGAACTTCTGCACAACCTCAGAGAATTAATAAATTTGTCAAATTCAAAAAAAAAAAAAAGCATCCGCAAGTGAATGGGGAAAATTGAAACAATTGAGGACATCTCCTTATATCAACTCAAGTTTCAGATGGTTCGTAACCTTATACCTTTGAAAGAGATAGCTATAATATTCCCTCTACTGTTGAAGGAAGTGAAGAACCAATAGAAGAACCAAGTACTTGACAACAACAAAATAAATTATAGTTATCAAATTGGATTCACTTGAAGTCTTATCCATTAGACCATACGGTCACCCCATTTTATACAGGAATGCATATTAGATCTAAGACTAGAAACATGGTTTCTTTCTCAGCATTCTTAACTCAAATTGATCCCAAAAATATCAAGAAATCCTTAAAACATGAAGAATGGATAATTGCAATATAGGAAGAGCTTCATTAATTTGAAAGGAACAAAGTGTACCATCTGGTTCCTAAGTACTTTAACGAAAGTATAATAGGTATTAGGTGGGTGTACAAAAAAATTTGATGAGTTTGGAACTAGAGTAAGGAACAAGGTTAGACTGATGGTGTAGGACTACAGTCAGGAAGAAGGTTTAGATTATGATGAAATATTTGTTCCAATTGCTAGGATGGAAGTTATTCAGATTCTCATTGATTATGCATCCTAGATGGAGTTCAAACTATTACAAATGGATGCAAAAAGTGCATTCTTAAATGGATACCTAAAGACTATAGTATATTTGAATTAGACCGCAGGATTTGAAACTTATGAGCTTCTAGATCATGTATTCAAGCATGAAAAAGCTATCTATGGGTTGACATAAGCACTAAGAGCATGGTATGAAGGTTATAAAAATTATTTCTTGATAATGGATTTAAGAGAGGAAATATTGACAACACTCTCTTCTTAGGATCCGAAGGAAAGAATATATTCATTGTTAAAATCTATGTGGATTATATAATTTTTAGATCAGCTCTAAATTCTGTATGTGATGACTTTGCCAAGCTCCTAGGATGTTAGTTTAAAAAGAGCATGATGGGTAAGCTTCAGGTCTGTCTTGGGATATAAGTGGATCATTTATCTAATTGACTTCTAATCAGTAAGAAATATTACATCCTTGAGTAATTAAGGAAATAAAATAAGGAGGATTCTAAGTCAATACACACTCCAATTTGCACTTCCACCAAATTGCACAATGAAAATCCTGATCCCTCTATGAATGAGACAATTTATAGAGGTATTATAGGTTCTTTCTTATATATAACTACCAGTAGGCCAGATATTTCATTCAATGTTGGCATGTGTGCAAGATTCTAAGGATGTCCAATAAAGTCTCACTTGAAGGCATCCAAACAAATTTTGAGATACTTAAAGGGAAGAATTGATCTTGTTTTTTCTATCTATCTGGAGATATCTTTAATTTAATTGGGTATGCTGGTACTGATTATGCTAGATTTCTTGTTGATATAAAAATTATATTTAAAATGGCTCACTTTCTTAGCTCATCACTAATATCATATAGGGCAAGAAGTAGAACTTAATTGCTCTTTCAACTACCACATATATGTTGTTGTTGTTTTATGTTGTGTGTAACTTCTGTGGGTCTAGCAACAACTTGAGGTCTTTGGAGTGATCATTGGAGTGTATCATTATTCTATGACAATACCATCACTCTTAATATGGAAAATAATCCTACCCAACACAAGAGAACAAAAAATATTGATATTGTACGTCAATTCCTAAGTGACAATGTTGAGAAGAAGTTTATCAGCATGCAATTTTGTCAACAGAGGGCCATATTATTGATATTTTCACCTAAGATCTTGGAGTTTATTAGAATGCAGTTTTCTCGAAGAATTATACCATGCATTAGAAGTTGAGTTATATAAGTTTGGAGGCACTTTTGTAAATCATAAAAATATTATGAGATCCTTACACAACTTGCATAACTCTAGGTGGTGGCAAAATTTTAAATCATGTGCTCTAAATTTCTCTGACTATAAAATAATAAAATTTATTTCAAAACTTTCATTCATCTTTATTGTATATTTTGATACTTTGTAATCAAGTATCTATATTTTGGATGAAGACATATTTTGAATTTCTACTCTTGGATTCTCTAATTTCATTATGGGTGTTTAATTTCTGATAGATTTAGTAGATGATATAATTATAATTTCTTTTTCCTTTTAAATATGCTTAGGTAAATCCATAATTCTTAGTGGTGTGCAATGTATGAATCTAGCATGTGATTAGATGTTAATTATTTTCTTCTAATTACTTATTAGATGTGTGTTTAACTATATATCCATGGTTTAGCTTATAATTAGAGGTTGTAAATTCTAATTAGTCATAAATTTCATATTTTTCATGATAAATGGGATGAGGGTGAGGAGAATCAATTCACAAAGACAAGGTCTCTTATATTTATAGCTTATTCTATAGAAAGATTGGCTAATTTAATGTTGTAGGTTGGTTGGGATGTATACACACCGAGGTTTGAAAAAAACCCATAAGATATTTATTAATAGATTGGGAAATTATCAATACTAACAAAGTCCTATCCTACCCATGTAGATAATATTGTTTAAGCAATGTTAGTTATCCAATTACAAAGTTTATGTTCAGGCTCGCACACCCCTAAGATATTTCAATACTTGATTTAAATTTAATAAACAAGTGTGCTGATAAATTATTCCAAATTAATAATTGTGTTGACAAAATAGTTTAAATAGTCCTTAAACAAACCCCTATTTACTTTTATTTTTTACGTATATAAGCATCTAGTGAATAGAGAACACTCTAGGGAAACACTCATATTTTATTCTCTAAGAGGTCAATTCCAATACTTTGGTTGGATTATTATATTGTAAGTGACACTTAAAAGTCTCTTTCGAGAAATTTATTTGGATGTTATAAAAAATGACTTCATTGCCGAGGAATGAAGTTGTTGATTAACTACAGTGGTTTGATACACTTGTGTTTTTCCTTTGTTTGATTTTACATATTTTTATTTTTTATCTCTTTCAAGTAAGTAATCATGATAGAGAAACAAGAAGCTATGAGAACTATTTTGATGATGAGGTTACTTGGGTGGTTCATCTAAATCAAGTATGCATGACTTGAATGGATTCTTCTTTGCTTATCTTAAACAGCTCATACGAGTAGTAAGCATATTAATATTGGATTGCTTCACTTGACTTGATCCCTCATGAGTATTATACAAAGCTTCCCATATTTTCTTAGCAGATTCCCAAGTGGAGACCGAGTTGTGTTCATTAGGTCTTATACCACATTTTAGGATCTTCTTAGCCTTATAATTCTTTTCAATCTTCTTCTAGTCACCTTTATTGTAGTCTTTCCAGGCATTGGGAATAGATAGAGAGATTTCCCCTTCTTTAAAAACTTCCATGGTAATATGAGGACGATCAAAAATCACATCCCATAGCTCACTATCCTATGCTATGTGAAATCATGTATTCCAAACTTTCACCAACTGCAGAATAACCCATTGAACCTTGGGGGTGGAGTAGTCTATTGTCCTTCCTCTAGACTAGGTGGAGCTAGCATCTTGAAAAGGATATTTACGAGGTGTTAAACGTAAATGAATAACCACTGTGATATGAATTGATGGTATTTAAAAGTTCACCATTATAGGAAAAGACCTAATTCAGCTTTTGGTACTTATACAAGGATATTGAAGAATAATAAGAACACAAATAGAAATTGAAGGAAAAAAAAAACATATCCTAACATGGAAACCTCCTTAGTCAAGGGAGTAAAACCATAACCTACCCTAGTTGGATTTGACCAATCTCTCCACTAATTACCAAGCAGCAAAACAATTACAACCCTAGTGCAATCTAGCAACAAAGCTCTTAGTTTATAACCACTACCAATAACTCTATTGCTAAACATAATCACAATGACTCTGTTGTGAGAACTCCATTAGATAACTCTTGATAGAAAGCAACTCAACAAGATATCAGTTACAAAACTACTCACTAGAATCTTGAAGAGGAGAATGGGAGTTTACAATTGTATGATTAATACAAAAACTCTATCAACTAGAAACAACAACATATTTTTCATTGAACAAAGATTTTATAAATTGTTGAATCTTTCACTATTCGCTATAGTGTTGATTTTTCTTGAGAGAATACTTTTTTAGATTTTTGAAAAACATAAGCATCTCTCCTTAAGGATGATGAATATATATGACGTGAATCAGGAGAGAAGCATCTTCATTGGTGTATACTGAAGAAGGACAACTAAGAATTCATTACACCAAGATAAAATACATGAAATTATAAGAAACTTCATATTGGGACACTAGTTAATATAACTGGTCCTTCTATTAGGTTAGGTGAATCAACATAACATGAATCACAATATGACATGTATGGACTAGGTCCAGTGATAAAGTTTGACAATCTCAATACTAAAATTCTGACATTTTCTCCCTTTTTGATGATGATAAACCTAGACTATCAAAGAAGCCATCCACATAGTGATTTATAACTCATCAATTCCCTTTTGTCACCACCATATTGTAATCAAGCAAAAATCAGTTCCCGTGTCACCAACATCATCTAATAAAGACAACATCAGTTCTCTCTTGTCATTAATTCCCTTTTTCACCAACAACCTTCCCCATATATACCAAATTTTCCCTATTTTGATATCATTAAAATTAAAGAATTAAAATAAAGAAAGAATACTTTCATCATATAGGTTCCCACTTTTGATAGCTAAGAAATTAGACATGAACTATTCATTTTTGTGATGATGCTTGACCTTCACAAATCTCTTTTGAGACATGAAAAGGTAGCTTTTGGCTAGCATAACTTCACGTGAGGCTCTGAATTTTTGTCTAGTTGTATGATATACATTGAACTTTCGTGATGGATAGGGCACTTATGCAAACTTTAATTGGACCTTAGGTGATGGTCCTTCCCAAACTTCTCTTTTTATTCAAAATTCTTGCTTCTTTTGGCCCTTTTGAGCTCTTTCGATGTATGTTTTACTTCAATATCTACATTCTAAGAAACCTATCTAAGAAATGACTCAATTTACTATTGAGAACATGTATTTAGTATCTGATATTTGAAAAATGAGTCGCATATTGTAGACTCATAAACTTCTTAAATCCATATCGAGACTTTAAATAGCTACATTCTCTAGTTTCCATTTATTTGTAGAATCTTTACAGTATTTTCATGTTGACATGTTTACAAAATTTCCTTATAGAATGGCATTGCTCACAATCATTTGGTATAAATGCCAATCCATAGCACTAACAACATCAATGAAAGTTCTTAGATTGACCATTTTGGCCACTGGTGAGTAAGTTTCATGGTAGTCTAACCCTTCTTTTTTATGTATCCTTTTCTACCAATCCATTGTGTACTTATCTATTTGATCATTTTCCCTAGACTTATTACATACACCTACTTAGATCCAATAATATGTTTTCCCAAAGGCATATATGCAAGCATCCAAGTTTTATTACCCACAAAGTGAATTCAGAATCATTTTGGAATGATTTAGGTTCTGTGAAGGAAGAAAAATATCCAAGATAAACTTGGTATAAAATAGATATTTGGGAATAAGCAACTTTGTTAGAGATGGGATAGGAGAAATTTCTAGAAGGCTTATTAGGTATGACATAATCACAAATCCAAATTGGGGTCTGTGTTGTCTACTAGTCCTGATAGGGGTTTATGGTGCCATCAACTATACCTTATTATCAGTAGTAATATACAGGGAGTTTCCAAGTATAACTTCAATAATTATTGCTCTATATGGCATAACTTTAATATGAATATCAGATGTAGGAAGTTAAGGTGAGATATCTCTGTGTCCTCCATTCGATCCTAAAAAACAACCACATCTTCATAAGCATGTTGATCAGGTATTATAGTCTCCACATTAGAAATAACAAAGACAACCTTGAGGAGGAGAACTTGTGCTGAATATATGTCATAATCCGAAAACTAAGGGTCATGATGGCATTTATCGTGGAAAGCCTTGACAAGTAAGTGTATCATGAAAACTAATATGAAATAAGAAATCAATACAAAAAATTGACGCAAGGCGTCTAGAACGAAGATGAACCACACAAATATGATAATAACAGAAGTACATAACAAAAAATACCATACAAAGTCCCAAAACTTGGTGTCATAGTGTAAGAACTACTAAATTCATCTCAAATGTCAAAAGATAAAATAATATTCCAAATGGATCATAATATGTCTCTGAATACAAAACAAGCCATGAAATAGAAAGAAAAGGTAGTAGATTAAATCCAAATTCATGGAGCACCTATTACTTCAAATACACTGTAGATACCACCTAAACCAACTATCGTGCAACACACTTGTACCTAGATCTGCACCAAAAGGACATAGTAGGGGTGAGTACGGTTCAGTTTTACTCAGTTTGTATAATAGGTTGATTGAGCAAAGTAAAAAATAAAGCATATAAATTACACACAATGGGTATGTCACCTGCAAATAAAAAATGTCCTAAATTGTAGTCTACAATGTCTCCACTAATAGTTCTACATTATATACATGTACATACATAAATATGAGAAAGAAGTAAAAATATACATGTATACCAAGTACAAGTATGAGAATGAAGTACAAGTATATAGATATAATATCAAAGACGATAATTTAACATAGAAAAAGAACAATATATGTGTATGTGTGCGTGTGAAATTCAATGATGATTTCATGTGATGCATGAGGTCATCGTACAACCTCTATTTACACCTACCGAGTTGTGCTCCATAGGTAGGACCCAAGGGGGTTCATCAACCCAAATATAATCCAATACCAATATGCATAACTCCTTACCGACACATACCTCGGTAGGGGTTTTAAAGTTATCATATTTCGATCAGAAAAAGTGAGTGTTTCTAGAATTTCCAAGGTGCTACCAATGTTTCATAAATGTAAATCATATGAGGGGGTAATTCTCACAACCAACCAAAATGAGAATTTCCAATATCAAACCAAAATACCAATCATGGGATCTAAAATCCACTCAATATGTAGATGTCACCAAAAATTGCACCTCCAAGAAAGTATAACGCAACCACTGTCAAATAAAGAACCCAACATAGGTTGGGGTTGAACCCAGAGGGAATAGGCCGAATCTAAATCACGAACTTATTGAAGTAGCTAAAAAGTGTAGAATGTAAATTTGGGGATTTTGTGAGAATAGTAAGAATAGCAACGAATCTTGATCACCTTAGGTTAATATCAATATGAGTTGAATACTAGGTCTGTGTTCCCCCCGACTTCCTAACTCCATAGACTTATTGTACTTTATTAAACTCTCTCAATGCCTTGGAAGTGGAATATAACAAGCTATGTATCACCAACCAGCTTTTGAACACCTTAGTTGAATTTCCCTCGTTACCTTTTGAGTTTCAGAGTATCGCATTACGAATCCTTGCCTTGGATCCTTGATTAACTATCTCCTTTTGGGTATGAAGTTAATTATATGAAGGTTGAAAGCTTTAAATTACTATTGTAATCTTCATTAGAAAATCACAATACATGAAAAAACACTTAATCAAGAAAGACTTCACACACTTCATCTACTTTGCTATTCTATCAAGGTTACCACAACCCTGGTTTGGAGGTTTTCAGTTGCTCATGTTTGAAAGAACACTCATAGAATTCAGGAAAGAAATATTATGAATAATATCATAATATATTAAGCATAAAAACTAGAATCTCAAATTAATATCCAATCGTAAAAACAAAGAACAAGGATTCCAATAGCAAATGTGTATCTCAGAATCAATATATTGTTGTCAGTATAAAGATTGCTTACAATAATACAAAAGCGTCCAAGGGGTATTTATTGTTATGAAAAAAGTCCTAAAAATACTATCCAAAATGAAATAGGAAAATAACGTCAGTCGTGGTAACACCTCAGACAACGAGTCATCTACACTGATGATGACTCTTTATCAGCTCTGTATCTTGTCTTATTTTCTCTTTGGTGATGAATCATAATATCCCACTATGAGTTTTGGCCTAACTCGATGCCTCTCCAGTTACCTTTTTAGATTTCAAAACTCAACTCCAAATCCTCAGGGTGACCTTCACTGTCATTGGTAGTCGGATTCTACAACTCGTCATCGACATTATTTCCACTGAGCTCATACATGTATACTTTCAGGACTTCGGCATATTTTTTTGCAGAATGATGTTCTCTATGAATCATTTTCATATCCTACGAGTCGTAGCTAGTGTAAATTTTATTCTTTTTCTTAGATTTCTTCACTAGTCACCCTACGACTTTGATGACTAGTCGTAGCGTCACCTAATAACTCATTGTCCAAGCAATTGTCACGCCTCAAATCCTATTGGGGCGGACAGGCACCCGTAGCCGTAAAGGCCCGAGAGAACCAATTCATAACCTTATACTTCCCATGCATGTAACTTTAACAACCAAATGTTCTGACGACATAATATTATGCATCGATGAAATTGAGTACACATACACTCCCAAAACTGATATGTACAACACTTTGCCGGTGGGGCCACCATGTCTAAAATCAGGACACTACCATAACTTTACATTAGTCTACAAAGCCTCTAAAAGATACATAGACTTAGTCAGGGTCGGGACAAACCCCTGCCCTACTCTAGACTTATTGTACAATACCAAAATATGTAGAGCAGACTCGGAAAGCCCTGAATCAACCTGGAGCTCACCAATAGTCCCTGAATAACCTGCGCTCCTACTAGTGAGTTGTATGAGCTGAAGTGCCTCTGCCTGCAGCATGAAATGCAGGTCCCCCGTGAGGGACATCAGTACGAAAATATGTACTGAATATGTAAGGCGGAAAGTAGCAACACACTTGATACAAAAGCTCAATAGAAATTCGATACAAGTGTATAAGGAGTACTAGTAGACCACCTTTATAAATACTTGTGGGACAATGTACATTACATTCTTTCTTTATTTTACCTTCTTACTTCATAATCTTTGTAATCCATATAACGCAAATGACCAGCTGATCAGTGGTAAAAAAAATATAAATTAGGATCGGCCCATGCTAGGCTTACGCCCCTGAGCTGCCACCTATAAAAAGATTGGGATCGGCCAATGCTAGGCTTATGCCCCTGAGCTGCCACCCACAAATAAAGGTATCGAGATTGGCCCATGCTAGGCAAGTGCCCCTGAGCTGCCATTCGTCATTTTACAGATTGCAATACTTAGTTTATTAGCCTTTGAGATTGTTACCTTGGTGGTCATCACATTATGATACCTTGAACCAGTAATACACTAATAAGAGACATGTAAATAGACACTTAACGCAACAACAATGAGCTAGGGAGCTGTTGGCACACAAATAAAGTGTTTAGGAGCTGAAATAACACATGGGTCTTATTTGAACAAACGGAGAACTCCTGAAATTTTCTAGTGAACATAGAGGCGCAGATTTAATAATAAGCACGTATTGAGATGTTCTAATGCGTTAGAGAGTGGGAACAAGGTCAGTGGATACATGGAGGGTAATGTGCTGCCATTATGCATCACTTTGTTATAGGATAACCTCAGAAAATTGCTTGATGGAACAATTATACGATTTCATGCCAAAGAGTGTGAAATAGAGTATGCCTTACATACCTGGTTATTTGATTCAGAAACTAACCCAACTTGACTTCTCGCCTTTTAGATTACTTATCTACAATAGAATATATGGTAAACTAGTATTAGTAACCAATCAACATATTTAAGGTACTTAATTTCACCCAAAACAGTAACCGGGCAGCAACTATTACTCTATCCAACAAGGGTGTTATTTTAACCCTTTTTTTCCTCCAATTACACCCACATACCAGATAAGTCCTTATAAGGTTCACCAAAACCACCTCGACTTCATTATACATTCCAAACAATACGCAAAATAGATTGGACAGCAAGCATTAGTTCGGTGGTGTATCACCACATCTTTCTTCTATAATTCATTACAAACTCATCACCCCTTTATCCAACTTCAACCTGGCAGCCCATAACATATACATACAAAATAGTCCACAAAACAGTCCCAAACCCCTTTTATTGTAGCAATCAATTATTGATCTCATCATCTCTTGAGTTCTCAATAACAAGACATCCATAATCCCCTCTCAAATTCATATATAAGAAAAATAAAATGGGGCAGTCACCGTACCTCAATTCAGCAACTTATCCTTTTAATTGAACTCTTCAAGAGCTTGAACTTTCCTTCACACTTAAACCAAAGAAGAAGAAAAAAGTTCCTCAATAACAAGGAAACATGAACAACCAGCTTGTTCTATAATCAGCCATATACTTATAGTCAAACACTTATAACTTGTTTCCCTAATCTCCCATGAGATAATTAAACAAAATCTTAAGTGTTTTTCACTTACCTTGGGCTGCAAAGGGGAGGGTTTCTTCAAGAACCCTAGAAGGAAAAATAGGGCTGCTGCTCTTGTTGTTTTTAAGAGAGTAGAGAGATTTGCTGAAATATACTCCTTTTTTTGTGACTTCAAAGTGAAGTAAAATGACCAGCAACTTGGCCTTTTGAAGGCCCTATCTTGTCCACCTCCTTAGCTGCATTTTGGACCATAAAATTGGTCAAATTGGTCCAAGTAGGTGATGCACCTACTTAAGGTTCTAAGCTGCTAAAACTTCAAAGTAGGTGATGCACCTACTTGCATAATTTCTTGTTGGGCTCAATTATATTTGGGCCTTGGCAGATTGGTGTGTTGGGTCACTTATCCATTTTCTTTCTTTTTGTTTGTTCAATTTGGCCCAAATGAGTATATTAGCATAGACCCAAATCTGATCCATAGCCATGGGTCGATTAATTTGGTTCAAACAACTTAAGTAGGTGACTCACCTACTAGCTTAAATAAGTCAAGCAAGCACCTCAATATTTTTCTCCATTTTCAGCTTCTAACCCCTTTAGTCTAACCTTCAACTTATGCACACTTGGTCACTTTAAACTTTAGATTCAAATACTAGCTTGCGATTCCAAGTTTAAATAGTTAACTTAACATTAACTTAGTCGCATCACACTAAACTATACGGGCAGCTTCTATAATTCCATCTACACCATTAATAATTGCATAACAAATCTCATCTGTTACCTATACCATATGGCCATACCAGGTTCCATATAATTAGAATAAGTACAAGCAAGATACGGGATGTTACAGCAATGACTTTACTTTGCAGAAATTTTTCTTCCTATTTTATTCTACTCATTTCCAACCTTGTTTTCCTACAAAACATACACAAAGCACATTTCATCTAACAAAAAGGACCTAAGTACATGCATAATTTTGTTGTTTTAAGCATTGGAAGTGCCAAGAAACCATTGCACATCAACACCCTCAACTTAGAATGTTTTAATATCCTCAAGCAACTAACACATAACAATCACAACCCGATGCTTAACTAAGAGAATCCTAACCACCTACAGCAATTGAAGGAAGTTTTATCGCAAAATTCTTACCCCCTTCTATTTCTAACTTTTATAAAATGACTCTGTCGTTCTAT
This sequence comes from Capsicum baccatum var. pendulum, assembly GCA_030864225.1. Lineage (NCBI taxonomy): Eukaryota > Viridiplantae > Streptophyta > Magnoliopsida > Solanales > Solanaceae > Capsicum > Capsicum baccatum. Next base: position 166,612,598 of record CM061557.1, on the reverse strand, counting down.
ATAGCACCACAATATCATATAAAAGAATAAAATAATGGCGTTACATTAGATCTAAACAATCAAGAAAGTATGCATGTAGCACTACCCGAATAGATAAACAGTTAATAACCCAACCCATGTAGCCTAAAAAAAACAAATCCTATCTCTCACATATCATCATGCATGTCAATGCAAGGGACAATGTAAAGACAGCAGTCTAATAAAAGAAGTTCCAACCAATGTGCATAGAATACCATAGTTTTGCCCTTATTTTCTATACCTTAGTTTTTTGATAGTTGGACTAGGATTAATATAAGACTTTACTCAGTTTGTAAAGCAGGCTTGGGGACAAGTATGGTACATTTAGGATCTAGGGACTCATCCTTCTTGACACTAAACATAAATTTTGGCTCCATATCTCAACCATTTTATTTTATTCCTCCCTTTTTTTCTTTATTGATATTTTAGATTTGGTGTGGTTTTCTTTTTTATTTTAATTTATTCTCTTTTATTTTATTTTATTAAGTTTTTTTTCAATTTAATTTTTTTATTTTCTTTCTTTTTTTCTACCTCGCCCAACCTTACTTGCTTTTTTCTTTTATACTACATACCCTTCTGCATACCCAATTTAAACTAGTTTCCTCTATGATAGCCACCCTCAACGTATGCAATTTGGCTAAGTTAAGATGCACAATATCAAAGGAGGGACCAGGGCTAATACAAGTTAATTGTAATTAATTTTGGAAGGTGAAAACATGAAATTGATAAAATAGGTCAATGTCATCTAAAATTAGTGATCAAAGGATAGTTATTTAGGCTAAGTAGACTATGTCAAAAATGGCCTATAAGTATGTCCTAATCAACTATCCTACAACCAAGGAAATATGGCCTATGCCTATATCCTAACCAACTATCCTACAACCTAGTCAATACAAACCAGGCAGGTTCTGGATTAAATGCACAAAGCAAACTAGTTAGGTATCTCACACATATTGTTTAGGTTTATATTACCAACTACTACCTATCTAGTTCATCCAAATGCTAAGATAAGATTATTTTGTCTTGAATCCTAATGTCATAACAAGGTTCACAACAATCACAAATATATTTAGTTCAGACAATTAAACAAAATTGAAGGGGTCTCAATTTTCTCAATTTGTTTTTTCAAAATAGTTCAAAAACCCAAAGAAAAATTCTCAACTGCAGTTAGGTTTCTTATTTTTGTCCTACTTAAATAGAAATAACACAAAACAAAATATGACCTAAACATGCCAGTTTTACTAGAATAATTCAACTAGTGGAAAAAAAACTGGAAAGAAAAATCATCGATCTGGTATACCCCTACCTCAATTAAAGAATATGCAATGTCCCCAGTGTATAACTATAATGTAAAAACAAGGAATAACGACATACTTGGTAAAACTAGGAACTGAATAATGAAGTCTCTGTAGGAGACGCCTCACACTAGTTCCTACTCTCATCTACAGTGGTCCTACTGGCAACCGGGACACTCATATCAATCGTGGCACCAACGATGGTTTGTTAGTGCGCTCTTGGAGACTGGCTCTCGAGAGGAAGAACTATTCTCCCAATCACATCTGTTGTAGTTATAGCTATCATTTCACCCATATGAGAGCTACCAGCTCCCGCTCTAAAATCATAGACCTAAGTTTAATGGTCCTAAAAAGTCTGTAGTCTAGCTATCACACTATATATACATCATTATTTTCTCTTCTCCTCATTATTATCTTTCTTAATCTCTCTACCTTCTTTGTAAACAAACTTTTCTTTAACTTTTATACCCGAAATATCTGGTGCATCTTTAATAGGGATCTTCTCTATATTTAGGAGAGTAAGGAATGACCTCACAGCCATATTCTCAATAGCAACTTGAAGTGCAGATAACTTATCATGCATACTCGCTTGAACTAGGGCCTTAACGCCTTCCAGCCTTTATCTACTTTTTCTCTGAAAACTATAAAAATGGGTCTTCATACCAAGTATCTCACTCTTAATCTCCTTCTTCACCCAAGGCTGCACCGTCTTCTAAATATAAGTTACTCATCACTTAAGGGAGCCTAAACTCTTCAGTACACTAGTATAGAACTCCTGTAAGACCAAAGCATAGCCACCGAGGGGTGGATATGATATGAATTTTCCTGAGGTAAGAGGAGTAGGGCCTATGAGGATCATGCAGTAGCTGTAGAGGCTTGTGGCTCAGCTTGGGTAGTATTTGTGGGATCGTCAACAAGGTTGGCACAACCTGAAGTGTCTATATCCATATACTCGCTGGCCTGTAAAGTTGGTAGAGGATGTCTAGCCTCAATCTTGGCCTTTGTGATTTGGTTGGCATGATCTTTAATCAACCCCAAGACAGTGGTTTGATGGACCATCATAAAGTGGTCAAATTCTGGGATTATCAACACCCCCTCATTAATACATATCTAAGTTAATCAATATGGGAAGGCTAGGTTAGTATTCGTACTCAAAACCCAATAGTGAATCTCCCCACCCCCAAGGTTCTTCACTATATCAATATCGTATCCCTCCATAATACTTGTGACTAAATTAGCCCTGTGAGGCCTTAATAAATTATCTCCCACTGCCAGGTTCAACTGATGCCTAATGAAAGTGCACCAAACCTTAGCTTCAAAACTCAAGATATCCTTAGTAATCTAAGTAGTTGAGCCCATAACCCAAAGCTCCTCCTCCTTCATCATACCAATAACTAAGTGATCCATATAAAACTATCAAACCTATTATTTGACCTAATCTAATTCATCTTAACCTTTTATATTTCTTCAATGCAGTAATCAATCTCTAAAATATCTATAGGGAGCTGAAACTTTACTCTATCTAGAAAATCGGAGATGGCCTAAGTAGAGATGTTCACCTAAACACCTCTCCACAATGTAAAACTACCAAACTAGTTTCGAGTTGTATCTACCTGTGGCTCTAGTAATCCGCTAGATATGGTACTTCTTAAATCTAGCCTTAAACTTGGGAATCTCAGACATGCAAATAATGCTCAATTTGGACTAAAGATAGAACCCCCATATTGGGGATAATAACATTATCCCAATCAAAAAGTTCCTGTAGCCCAGCGTATCCTCATCGATTAATAATGGGCACCTAGGTAGGCTTGATATATACAGTGGGATACATTGGTGATAAAGGAGACATCTCCACCAGGGTACTCTCTCTTTCTCCCTCCATACTACTATCTACAACCTTTTAACTCAACTCAAAACTTCCACTATCATATTCGCTTCCATTTGCAGCACTTCTAGAAATACCATTTTCCCCTTCTTTACCCTCACGCTTCTATTCCTTTTTAGAATGGGAGGGGTGTGTAGCGTTGACTAGCTTGGGTTCTTCATTTGAGGAATATCCTATGGTTTTGACTGGCTAAAACTCTCCATTCAGTCTTGATCCTTAGTGACTGGATTTAAGCTGCTCCTAGGCTCCATCAGTTTCAAGATGGGATATTTTTCAACTGTACAACTAGACTCATCATCAGTAGACTCATACCTAAGTTAATGGGTAAGACAAGCTTTGTTTTTTTAGGTTTCTTGGTTCTCTTACTGGAGTCATTATTTTGTGCCATTTTCCATGAGGGAAAGACACAAGTTAGTACTATAAAAAAATAAAGAAAAACTAAGAAAAATTTACCATACTGGGCACCCTATGAGTCAGGCAATGACTCATTGTCTGAGGTTACGAGTGATTCTTATAATCCTAGGGTGGCATCTTATGTAGGGTAGTGGACACTGGTCACCCTATGAGTTTGCCTAAAAAGTCATTAAGTCATGCGATGACTCATTAAGTGACTCATACACTGACCAAAAGTTATATTTTCAAGATCTAATTGTACCTAGTCACTACGAGTCATATGGTGAGACAACGTCTCGTAGGGTGAAACATAGTGTGATCAGATAACTTTCACCTTTAACCTCATATATTATCACTAACTATGAGTTACTCAATGACTAATTAGGTTACCATATGAGCCGTTAGGTGTCTTGTTGCAACTGATAACATGAACAACTTATAATAGTTTGTGCTTAATCTATTTCCAAATAGGGTACTCAAACTTCCCTTAACAATTTCACATACACTTTTTTCATACATCATTTCCCACATTAAGTTCTACTCTATTAACAATAATTTTTAACACTCTTAAGAACCCTAGTTTTTTTAATATGTAGGCACGATGTAACTTAGAATCCTAAGAAATTTAGTAACAAACATGTATAAATGCTAAATTTGCAACAAGATTAGCATACTTAGCTGAAATAGTGAAAAAATGCTTGAATTCCTTAATTACGTTAGGCCTTGTCCTTTAGATTACAATCTTAACCCTTTTTCGTGTAATTACAAGTTATAGTGGATTATTTTTAGATGATTTTGAGTATATTTAAGGTAGGGGAGTCGATTATGGAATGTGGGGGGATTTTAGATCATTCCAAAAGAAAAGGGAACCGTTTGGGATTTCCATACCCTTTTTATTTTGCAAAATTAGGTTAGGTTAGCCTGTTGGGTCCGTGATGTCAGCTCTGTTGATTATTACTAGCAACAATTTGTAATTAGTGGATATGATTCATTAGCTCCCTCTATTTAAAGTTAATTCGTACCTAGGTCTCCAATCATGACGACTCAAGGCGATGAGTCATTGTACTTATAAAGACTCATTCTGAGAGTCATCAAGACTCCAGAGACAACTTACCTGGATGTATTCACCTGGACTCCTTCTGATAGGTCTGGTGATGAGTCATAGTGAGAGACTATGACTCGTAAGGCACCTTGTGAAGATCTGGGCAGCAAATGGTTTCTTGGAATTTTTTGCATCTTTCATCCTACACACTTAATACTCAAAATACCCTATAACGTAAAAAGTATAAAAACATAGGTTGCCTCCTAAGTAGTGAATGATTTTATATCGCGGCATGACGTGGCTATCTTGGATACTCATATTTTCACCAACAAGACCATGGGTTGCCTTTCATGCAATGCCTTATTTAAGTTCGTGACACGACTCAGTTGCCTTGGCTACTTAGACTTCGCCAAGCCTTACATCATCACATACTTCCCCTTCTACCTTGTTTCCCATGTAGTTCTTAACTCGATGATCATTTCACTTGAATGGGATTTTTTATTCACTTTTAAGCTCAATTGCACTATGAGGAAATATCCTAACCATGGTGAATGATCCATACCACATATACATTAACTTTCTAGGAATCAAGCAAGCCTCAAATTATACAATAAGACCATATCACCAGGCTAGAATTCCCTTTTCTTAATCTTAATGTCATGAGTAAAACTTCATCTTTTTCTTATACAAAGCAGAACTCTCATAAGCACAGAGGTAGAATTTTTCCAACTCATTCACCTTACTTATCATTAATTTTGCAGCATCGCACTACTCAAAATTCATCTTTTTCAATGCACATAGTGCCTTATGCTCAAGTTCAACTGGCAAGTGGCATGCCTTATCGTACACAAGTTGATATGGAGAGTCAATTATGGTAGTTTTAAAAGTTTACCAATAAGACCAAAGTTCATTGTCTAGATTTCTCGATGAATCTGGTCGGTAGACATTCATAGTCATTTCCAATATGGACTTGATCACACAATTGGAGACCTCAACCTACCCACTAGTCCATGGATGATAAGGTGTTTCCACCTTATATTTCCCACCATATATTTCAAGCAGGACCTTAAGAAGACGATTATAAAAGTTTGACCCACCATTACTAATAATAGCACATGGGGTACAAAACTGAGAAAAAAGTATTCTTTTTCAAGAATTCTATGAAACTGCAACCCTTGGTATTGGGAAATGTAAATTCTTCCACCTATTTTGAAATAGAGTAACTAACATCAATATATTATTCATACCATAAAATCTCACAAATGGATCTATAAAATCAATTCCGCACACATTAAATAGCCCAAGCTTAAGAAAATGTCATGGGGAGCTCATGCTTCTGTGAAAAATTTCCTTGATGTTGGAATTGCTCATCGGCACGAGCATAGTCAAGTGAATCTTTATAAATAGTTGGCCAATAGTAACCACACTATAAGATTTAGGGATTCTGTGAGTACAACCATGTGAAACTAGATGGAGAGGAGTGACAAGACTCAAGAATATGCATTATATCAACCTCGGGAATACACCTCCAAATCATACCATCCACACATACCCAAAACAAATAATGTTCATCACAAAAAAACATATGTACCTCTTGTATAAACCTCTTTCTCTTCTAAAATGACAAGTTTTTTGGGACAAGGTCACTTTCCAAATAATTGGTAAAATGAACAAACAAGGGGATTATGTCTTGTGATGCTGCGAAGATCCGCTTATTTAGAAAAGTATCATTAATCTCGAGCTCATCCCCTGATTTGATCATTGACTTCTCTTTTAGGCTAGATGATAGTCTGCGACTTGATTCTCTATACCCTTTTAGTCCTTTACCTCATCGTTAAATTCCTGCAGCAATAGTTCCTACTAAATTAACCTGGTCTTCATAACCTTCTTCGCCATAAAGTACCTCAAGTTACATGATCAGTATGCATAATGACTTTGGTCCAAATCAAATAGGACCAAAATTTCTCAAAAATAAACACCATCACAAGTATATCCTCACCATATAATTTTTCTATGTGGGATTAAGTGTTTTCCATGCATAATATATGCGATAAAGTATTTTCTGAAGTCTTTGAACTAGGATAGTTCGTAGTGCCACACCACTAGCATCACACATCACCTCGATTGGAAGAGACCAATCTGGAGACAGAACTATAAGGGCATAAATAAACCTTTCTTTAAGGCACTCAAAGGCTTTACGATAAGTATCATGAAACATAAAATCCACCTCCTTCTCCAATGACTTGCACAATGTATTTGCAATTTTGGAGAAGTCCTTAATGAACTGCCTAAAGAACCTTGCATAACCCAAAAAACTTCAAATACCTTTGACAGAAATAGATAGAGGAAATATTTTAATCACCTTAATTTTCACCCATTGAACCTCTATACCTTTCTTCAAAATCTTGTGCCCCAAGACCATACCCTCTTTAACCATGAGTAACACTTCTACTAATTTAACACCAAATTGCACTCATGACATTTCTAAAGTGTGTTAACCAAATAGGTCAATTAGTCATCAAACGAGTCACCCACTATTGAGAAATCATCAATAATGACCTTTATAGTATCCTTTAATATATGAAAAAAGATGAACATCATACAATGTTGAAACATGATGGAGCATTACAAATTCTAAAAGGCATCCTATTTAATGAAGACATACTATATGAACATGTAAAATTTATTTTCTCTTGGTATTTGGGGGAAACAAAGCTCTAATTATACCCTAATTAACCCTAAGCCCTAGGAAAGTAGTCATTCTGCATTTAAGTATTCAACTTTCTATAATCCATACAAACTCTCCACCTTGTAACTAGTCTCATGGACACTAGCTAATTCTTCTTATTTCGGACCACAGTGATCCCTCCCTTCTTCGACACATGCTGACCCAGGCTTACCTACTTGTATTCGGCCATAGGGTAAATTACATCTACATCTAATAACATGATGACCTTCTTCTTCACCACCACATGTATAGGTGTATTTAAACGATGTTGATGCTAAATGCTAGGCACACACTCCAATTCAAGATGAATTTTTATGAGTACAAATTCTTGGTGGAATCCCAATAATATCCACAATGGTTACCCTTTTAAACTTATACAATAAAAAGATCAATACCTCAACCTGTGTATCCAAAAAATCGGTAGCAAGAATAACCATTGAGGTATAGTTGGCCCCAAGAATGTATAATGCAAATGAGAAGGGAGGTCCTTCAATTCCAAGATTGGTGGCTCCTCAATATATGGTTGATCTGGTTAAATTTCTCTATTCTTCAAGTCCAAATCAAATTTTTTTGGCGCATAAGTATAGGAACCACTACCAATAAGAGCGCCCAACATCTCATCATACTCATCAATGTCATCACTATCGAAGTTCATGATTACCACCACTAATGCCTCAATGGAAAGTATCTCATTAATGGGTGCACTTACTACATCATCGTCAACAGTGTCTATCACAGGCACCACACGAATGAATTTTGGTTGTCGCATCCACTGGCCCGCAGCAAAAGTAACTTATTTATTACTAAGCCTGAATTTCACATATCCCATCTCCATGTCAACCAATTCCCTACTAGTGGCAAGGAAGAGCCTTCTTAAGATAATAGTAACATAAAAATCCACCCCATAGTTGACAATTACAAAATCGATTGGGAATATGATAGAAAAATGCCTTCACTGAAACATCCCTCAAAATCCAAATGATTTCTTCACAGTCTGACCAGCCATTAATAATCTCATCAACGTCGGCTTAGGTGACCCCAATCCCTACTTCTTGTACATAACTAGCGATAAATCTAATTGATACTAGCTCTCATATCAGACAATGCTCACGAGAGATTCAAGGACCCTATAATGTATGAAATAGTGAAAGCTCAAGGATCCTCTTTCTTCTAAACAAAAAATTAGAAAGCAATAGCACTGCGATTGTGCATATTATCAGCTAGATCAACACATATTATTCACTTCTTTGCTACTAAGCTCTTCATGAACTTTGCATAATCGGGCATCTATTCTAATGCTTTTATAAGAGGGATATTCTTAGACAATTCTTTCAATATCGACATGAATTTATTATATTTCCCTTCTTCCTACATTTTCTTCAGCCGTTGAGAAAATGGTGTGGGATTTTATGGAAAAGTCTTCCTAACTGGTTCAACCTCCTTACTCTTCCTTATATTTGTTTTAACTTTTTTCCCACACCCATCGACTTCTATGATGTCTCGTCATCACTTAGAAACTTCTCAATTTCATATTTTGGTGCATAATTAAGATAAATAGAATTATTCCATGCCTCATCAACTACCAATAATGAAAGATCAATAGTAGCAATACCTCTCCAAGTGGTGATGGATATATAGTGACTTCCATTCTTTGGATTTTGAATAGTGTTGCTTTAATAAGTTCCCGGTTGATACTAATTCAAAGTGGCCAACATTTAAAAAAATTGGTACTCTATCTACTTAATAGCAGTAGCTTATGATTCTATCATATGGATCAGTCCTAAAATATTTGCCTTAACATCTTTAAGGCAACTCTCTTGGTTTTTTAAACCCTTAACTAGCTTTTTAAGTAATGATTCCATTCTTAAATTGGTATCACGATTCTCGATTGAACATATACACCATTATTCTCATTATAGTCATCCTTTTGCCTCAAGTCACTATCTCTCTCTGCTCTACTACCTATACCTATTTTCATCATAGTTCTGACCTTGATTCTTTTGTCTTGAGTTCCAAGATTCCTTATTAGACCCTTTTCAATTGTCTCAAAAAATTTCCATGTCTTTGTCTAGATACTTAGATTTCTTCTCAAGTCATAATCATCATGTAAAGAAGACTTACCTCACACACCCACTGTATTAACTTTTTAGCATTCATAGTTTCCAATTACTTAGTAAGTTAACTAATTTCCATCCTCAACTTTTCCATATCATGGGCCACTATCTCATTAATGACTCTCTACTTACTAGAAGCACAAATATCATAAATATCGGCTCCTTTTTAAACCTCACAAGTATGCCACCCTTAATTTGTATTAGAGACCCAATATAAGATTTCTATAGATAGCTCCCAAAGAAGGCTCATAAAAGCAACACCAGTAATAGAATCAGCTACAACTTTGGTGTTAGAATTTCGAGCTCTATAGAATATCTCAAGAAAGTTCTTCACTAAAATTCTATGATTGGGCCCAATTATGAACTTATTCTTGAACCTTAATTATGTCTCGTACAATTCTTCTAAATGCAATTGCCTGAAATTATAAATCTAATCCTTCAACTTTTACATTCTAGAAGGTGTGAAGAATCGATCAAAGAATTATTTCTATAACTAATTATAATTGGTGATCGACCATGAGGTAGTTCCCCTAACTATAACGTTCCTTCATCTGTAAGAGAAAATAAGAGCAATTTGAGTCTTTAATCTTCCTGACTGACATTAGGTAAATTATATCAAGTGCCTATCCTAATGAAATTCATGAAATGCATATTTGCATATCAGTCTCTAAACCAGTAAACACATCCTTTAGATTAAGCAGAAAAATTATAGCACTTGTAATGTCAAACTTCAAAATTTGGGGTAACTTGGGAGAAATGATAGACCATGTTTTTATAGTCTCAACATAGTGTAAATATTACTCTAGATCATCAAACTCTAATAATAACTAAAAATAGGGGAGGGGTGAACTCTTTCCCATCTAACCCTATCTTTGTTGAGTGTTGCTTAAAGCTCTTCTTCCTATCTCACTCTATCCTCTTGAGCTGCACACTAGGAAACTTCCCTCCTCTCATTCTCTTAGGTTACTAACTAAGAAATAGTTTGTGTTGCTACTTATTGAAAACCATGAAGAGGTGAAGGAATTATATTTGGGTCATCATGAACCCCACACTTATACTCTACTATCTTTTGATTTTGTTGTAAGGTTCATTTAAGCTCAAGATCAAATGGTATCAATGGATTGCCTTGAATCTAAGTACTAGGCATATACCAGCATTTTAATGCCTCAAATTTTTGGAATCGGAATGCCACAGAGCGCTCATGACCCAGAGGGACTACAAGCTAACCCTTTCTGATATATGTAACTAAGCACAACATAATATACTAAAATAAATATGAAAAACTGGCAAAAACTTACCATAAGGTTCAAATACTTCAAATACAATTGAATAAAGTTTAACAATATCAAAACTAAACATCTATCTGAACAACTAGTCTAAAAACTCTGAAGTCTGAAAGCCTCTAAACTGTCTAAGTAAGGAGTTGATGGAATATGTACCCAACTAACTCTAACTACTGAAATATAGAAACTAACAATAAAATGAAATAAGAACTATTCTCGAATGATGAGAACTCACTGCTAGGTCTACTACTACTGACTGGAACTGAGAAGCTAAGGGTGCTCTGGATCTCGTGCTTCTAAACCTATAGTGTAAAGTAAGACACCATAGAAAAAATACGTCAGTACGTTGGAATGTACTGAGTATGCAAGATGAGGTAGGTCTAAATGCAAGGGCTTATGCATATATAATTACTTAACTGAATAATCATAAGAGTACTGAATGAGAACATATGCATGAATTCACAAACCATAGCTGAAATCATTGTGACTCTGAATACTTAGAATCGAATACTATTTTACTGATGTTTGAACTCACTACTAATACTGAGATACTGAATAACTGAATCTTCTGATATTGATAACTGAGTACTAAGGTTGAGATTAGTCCTCTCTAGCGGGTGATCTCTGAACTTAATAATAATGGAAATGCTCGATTAAAACCTGAGATCGGTCCTATCTAGGGGGTCATCACTGTATCTACTGATAATGAGAGTACTTAACAGAATTTGAGATCAGTCCTATCTAGTGGGTTATCTCTATATATACTGATAATGAATATTATTGGACTTAGTCAAAGATCAGTCCTATCTAGCGGGTGATCTCTGGATCTGATGATACTAAAGCTGATTAACTGAATCTGAGACCAGTCCTAAATAGATGGGTAATCTCTGAGCCTGTTTATAATCATAATAATTGACTGTATCTGACAGTCCTTACTCTGTACTACTATTCTGAGTTACTTTATTGAGACTGATTCTGAAATTGAGACTGTGGGAAGTACTCATCTAATCTACATGCCCCTTCTATCTATGTTGGGGTCCAACCTATAATCCCAATTGGAAGGGTGTTAGTACCGTGCCTCAAGTAAATACCTCTCTTGTGGAGTCACTCATATATAACAGGTGACCCCTGGGATCAGTCCTATGTATATATAATATGCTAATGGGTAATCCCCGAGTTTGTCAGTCCTATCTAATGGTTGACATCTCATACCTACGCTGGCTATGTAGTTCTAGAACTTAGGGATTGCTCCTAGGGACCTCAGTCCTCTTTAATGGGGAAGTCCCCATCCCCAGGTTTGCTCTATGCTAAGTCGTACTCCCAACTGAAAGAATCTGAACAGATTATTTTTCTTAAATTATACTAGACTGAGATAAATCTGTTACTGATCATACTAATCAACTGAGTTAAGCGGAGTTCACTTGGTTCCGAAGACTGATGGAGTACTACTAGATCTCATTATCTGATTGAATGATACTGAGTTCTGAATTGATTACTTGAATATTATTGATGTCTTAACTGAACACTTGGATACTACTAAGATCTGAGCTAAGTAGTGAATTGAAGTTGGAATGCTAATGATACTTAGATTACTGAGATTTATTATGTTCTGTAATTGTTTGAAAGTGTTGAGTTCTATAATTAACTCAGTTCTAAGAATTGTGCTTTGACTGAGATTATCATGAAAACTGACATGGGCTCTAGACTTGCAGTAAATTTATTAGGTATAAATATCCTCAGGACTCGATAACATAAAAGTAAAATATAACCATTCTTGAATAATCATGACTATGGACATTCATTCACTATTACAATCACTAAAGCATCTCTTCAGACACTTGGAAATCACAAACATGTGATAGTATAGAGAGACATGTTGTTGGGTCATACTCTATTCAAGAAGGTCTTACAACGAACACTTGACATGCTTTGAAGAGCACATAATAGGGAATTTCATGCTAACATATCACAATTCATTCACTAAGGCTTTTCCACAAACACTTGGCATGCATAAACCTACACATAATTGGGGATTTCTTGTCAACATGCCATAATGACTCTAATTCCTTCACATAAGCATTTTATCAAACATATGGGGAGTATTCGTTGGTTATACAACAAATACTACACAACCAACTTGAAGATTTAGGGATTTAACATGGACATAATTGAATTCAACTCATAACAAGATCAAAGCTTGCAACTTGTATTCTAAAGAATGGATTATAACTGAACAATAACATAAACATGAACATCACTTCACATAAATCATGAAAAACTCATAAAATTTAAATCTTTGAATTTAAAAAGGGATTCTTAAACTTCTTGGGTGGAAGGAACCCAAGAATCAACATATGCATTCCTTACTACTTGAACCTCGGAAGATTATTGGTGAAACCTTGATGATTGGGGTCTTGATTTTGGAACCCTAGCTCTTATTTTTGTGGAAAATTAAGAGAAAACAATAATATTTGGGAATAATGTTGCTGAATCTAGTGTTAAAGAGTATATATAGGGATAACAAAATGACCATTTTGCCCTTGAAATTAAAATTTGAAACAGGAACGCCGACAAAAGCTTCGCCGTTATGCGGTGGAATCACGGTGAGCTACTGAAATTTGATAATTTTGAAATTGTGCCTTGGTGCGATGCACCATAATTGCAGAGGCTCACTGGATTTTGACAATTACAATTTTTGCTGACTCCGCGACGTGCCAAAGTACCAGGTGGTACACTGTCTCACTAAAATGGCTCTAACTCTTCGCTCGAGTGTCCTATTTGGGAGAATTTAGTATAGATGGAAAGCTTATTCGATTTACAATGTGATAAAAAGTTCAAATCTTAAAAATAATAACATGGAGTAAAACATATTCATCTTTAAAGCAAGATCTTTTATCTTCTAGAGAAAATTTTGAACTAGGAGAAGTGTGGGTATTACAATATATCCCCGTTGGGAACATTCTTCCTTGAATGAGACTAATTAAGTTGGGAATACTAGTAGGATGAACTTACTTACTGGACATGAGCAGCTGAAACATGACTGTATGACTAGAACTACTGATTTACTGAGATTTCATACTGAACACGCATATCTGATGCATGGATTCATGACTGAGTTGTTCTCATGAATGCATCACTATATACACTGATAAGCTAAGTTTTTATACTGAACATGCATAACTAATGCATGAATACTTTACTGAACTGGATTTTTAATGCTTGACTGATTATGCAATTATAACTGATGTTAGCTTTGTGAGAAACATCTGAACATGCAATTGAATGGGTTTAAAGAATGAAAAACATTGGGGAGTTATAGGGTATGTCCCCCTTGGGACACTATGTCCCTCTAAGAATGCTTACTTAACCAACATACTTGAAAAAATTTAGGTGATGCACAAGGCACTTACGAACTGGATCATAACTGAACCTTAGAGAGCTAAAACTAATGCATGACTCATAAACTAAACTTATACTCGCAACTACTAGGACTTTCTACCTTGGAATAGTTATCTTTCAATGAGATGTCGAATAGTATGAGTTGATGAAAAGATGAGAAAACAAACTATATGAATCTGACTGTCTGACTGCTAAACTAATTTGCTGGCATTACTAACTGGCTCATGCTGAAACATAAGTTCAAATGGGAGCAAGGAATAAAACAATGCACATCATGAATATAAGTGACTTATAACCTACCCGAATTTATTTTAGGGGAATCTTTTGGATCATGATGAGTCTAGAGTGCATAAAATATATTCTGACGCTGACCACTGTTGGTGCCTTCCAGACATAATTCTTTACCCCTATGAGCTAGAACTCTACACTCTCATATCCTATGGCCTGGAATACCACACCCAAATTACACATCACTACCGGTTCTACATGCACTTAGGTGATTCTTGCCATAATTTTCACAAAGAGGATAGGTACGAACACCACTAGCACTACTCTGGGATTTGGAGACTGGTGCTCTATCATGACTACCATCCTTAACGTTTGGTAATGGTACACTAGCTGAGGATAGAGCTGGGACTGAAAAATTATAACTATGCTGAGAACGGTAACCACCCTGTGACACTGCCGGAGAGAAACTATGACTACCTGTTCTGGCTTTCTTACTCAGTCTCTCTTTCTTTCATCTTATCATCCTCAATCGACTGCACATGCATCATTATTCTAGCAAGGACAATATCTCTATTGATCATAGTAGTCCTACACTCTTTCAGCACCAACTCGGATACACTAGTCACTAACTTACTCATACTCGCTCTAGGGTCAATTATCAAATTACGAGTATACTTAGCTAACTGGTTGAACTTAAGATAATACTCCTTCACTATCATGGATCCTTTCCTTAGGTTCATAAACTCTTATACCTTAGCTTCTCTCATCTCTAGCAGGAAAAACTTATCTAGAAAGGCATCCTAAAACTCCTGCCAAGTCATGGGAGCTGCCCTCTACTTTTCTTCCATGCTACAACCCAGTCATGAGCAATATCTTTCAACCTATAGAATGTTAATTCTACACTCTCTTCCTTAGACACATGCATAATTTGGGTGATCTTCTTCACCTCCTCTAGATAAAGTTGTGGGTCCTCACTTGCTACTGACCCAAAGAATTCTGGAGGGTTCATTTTCATGAAATCGTTAATTCTAGCTACGGCCAAACCCCCATCATGCTATGGTGGGATTGTAGGCTGATGGTTTCCCTGAATACTAAATGTCACAGCTTGGGCTAGCGCCTGAAAAGCTGCCCAAAATGTTGCATGTCACATATTCTCATTCTAAGAATCTGCGGACAGAGGTGACTAGTTATCATCCTTATGGGCATTTGCTTTGCGAGGAGGCATTTTTCGTAAATAAAAGGGAGAGTGGATCATACTGATAATTAATGGGAATTTATGTGTACTTACATGACATGAATACTGAAAGAAGGGAAACTGTTCCTAAAACAACTTATAGCCTCCTGTACATAAATGTGGTGCACAACACATCCATGCACAAGACTCTCCTAGATGCTATTTTCAGACTTCCTAACACACTATTTAACCTTAGGATTTGATACCAAGTTTGCAACACCCTAATTTTGTAGAACTGGAATGCCACACGGTGCTTATGACCCCAAGGGACCACAAGCTAATCATTTTTGATATATGTAACTGAGCACTACATAATATATTGAAATAAATGCAAAAAACTAGCAAAACTTTCCATAAGGTTCAAATACTTAAAATGCAACTGAATAAAGTTTCAACAATATCAAAACTAAACATCTTTCTGAACAACTAGTCTGAAAACTCTGTAGTCTAAAATCCTCTAAACTGTCTGATTAAGGAGTTGATGGGATATGTCCCCAACTAACTCCAACTACTGAAATACTAAAATTAGCAATAAAATAAAATAAGAACCATCTTTTAATAATGAGGACTCACTGCTAGGTCTATTGTTGCTGACTAGAACTGAGGTGCTAAGGGTGCTCCGAATCTCTTTCTTCTAGACCTATGGTGTAAAGTAAAACACCACAGTGCAAATACATCAATACGTGGAAATGTATTGAGTATGCAAGATGTGGTAAGTCTAAATGAAAGGGCTTATGTATGCACAATTACTTAACTGAATAATCATGAGAGTACTGAATGAGGACATATGCATGAATACACAAACCATAACTGAAATCATCATGACTCTGAATACAGAGACTCGGATACTTCTTTACTAATGTTTGGACTCACTACTAATACTCAGACACCAAATAACTTAATCTTCTGATATTGATAACTGAGTACTGAGGTTGAGATTAGTCCTCTCTAGCGGGTGATCTCTGAACTTAATAATAATGGGAAAGCTAAACTGAAATTTGAGATCAATCCTATCTAGTGGGTCATTTCTGTATCTACTGATAATGAGAGTACTTAATGGAATTTGGAATTAATCTTATCTAGTGGGTGATCTCTATATATACTGATAATGAATATTATTTGACTTAGTCTGAGATCAGTCCTATCTAGTGGGTGATCTCTGGATCTGATGATACTGAAGCTGATTAACTAAATCTGAGACCAGTCCTATCTTGCGAGTGATCTTTGAACCTATTGATAATTATAATGATTGACTGTATCTAACAGTTCTTACTCAGTACTACTATGCTAGGTTCCTTTATTGATACTGATTCTGAAATTGAGATTGTAGAAAGTGTTCATCTAACAGACATGACCCTTCTAGATAAGTCGGGGTCCAACCTGTAACCCCAGTTGGAAGGGTGTTAGTACCGTGCCATGGGTAAAGACCTCTCTTATGGAGTCAATCCTATCTAACGGGAGACCCCTAGGATTAGTCCTATATATATATAATATGCTAATGGGTAATCCCTGAGTATGTCAGTCCTTTCTAGCGGGTGACATCTCATACCTACACTGGCTACGTAGTTCTGGAACATAGAGATTGCTCCTAGGAATCTCAGCTCTCTCTAACAAGTTAGTCCCCATCCCTAGGTTTGCTCGGTGCTAAGTCCTACTCCTAACTGAAAGATTCTAAACTGGTTCTTTTTCTTAAACTGTACTAGACTAAGCTAAATCTATTACTGATCATACTAATCAACTTAGTTAAGCAGAGTTCACTTGGTTCCAAAGACTGACAAAATACTACTGGATCTCATTATCTGACTGAATGATACTGAGTTCTGAATTGATTAGTTGAATGTTAGTGAGGTCTGAACTGAACATTTGGATACTACTAAGATTTGAGCTGAATACTGAACTAAAGCCGGAATGCTAATGATACTTATATTACTGAGATTTCTTAAGTTCTATAACTGTCTGAAAGTGCTGAGTTCTGTAATTAACTAAGTTCTAAGAATTGTAGCTTGACTGAGATTATCGTAAAAACTGACACGGGCTCTAGACTTGCAGCTAATTTGTCAGGTATAAATACCCCCAGAACTCGATAACATAAAAGTAAAACATAACCATTCTTGAATAATCATGACCATGGACTTTCATTCACCATTACAAACATTAAAGCATCTCTTCAATCACTTGGAAATCATAAACATATGATACTATAGAGAGACATGTTGTTGGTTCATACTCCATTCCAAGGTCTTTTAACAAACACTTAAAATGCATTGCAGAGCACATTATTGGGGAATTTCATGCTAACATATCACAATTCATTCACTAAGTCTTTTCAACAAACACTTGGTATGCATAAACTTACACATAATTGGGGATTTCTTGTCAACATGCTATAATGACTCTAATTCTTCATATAAGCATTTTATCAAACATATGGGGAGAATAATTTGGTTATAAAACAAATACTACATCAACCAAGTTGTAGATATAGGGATTTAACATGGACATAATGCAAATCAACTCATAACAAGATCAAAGTTTGCAACTTGTATTCTAAAGCATGGATTATAACTCAACAATAACATAAACATGAACATCAATTCACATGAATCATGAAAAACTCATAAAATCACAATCTTTGAATTTAAAACGGGATTGTTAAATTTCTTGGGGGAAATGAACCCAAGAATCAACATCTGCATACCTTACTACTTGATCCTCAGAAGATTAATGATGAAACCTTGATGATTGGGGTCTTGATTTTGGAACCCTAGCTCTTGTTCTTGAGAAAAATTTAGAGAAAACAATAATATTTTGGTTTAAGGTGGATGAGTCTCAAGTTAAAATGTATATATAGGGATAGCAAAATGACAGTTTTTCCCTTGGAATTAAAATCCATAACTGGAACACCGACAAAAGCTACACTGTGATGCGGTGGAATCGCGGTAAGCTACTGGAACTTGACAATTCTGAAATTGGTCCTTGATGTGATGTGCCATAATCGTAGAGGCTCACTTGATTTTAACGATTTCTATTTCGGCTGACACCGCGATGTGCCAAAGTACCAGGTGGTACACTGTCTCACTAAAATAGCTCTAACTCTTTGCCCGAGTGTTGGATTTAGGCAAATTTGGTATCGACGTAAAGCTTATTCGATTTCCCACATGATAAAAAGTCAAAATCTGAAGAAAATCACATGGAATAAAATATATTTATCTTTGAAGAAATATCTTTGATGTTCTAGAGACGAATTTAAACTAGGAGAAGTATGTGGTATTACAAGCATACTCCTCGAGAACAGTAGAAAAACAAATACAAACAACTTCAATTAATCAATCTATAATTGTATTCCTCAGCAATTGCACCAAAATTTGATGTCACCTAAAATTATACCTCCAAGAAAGTATAATGTGGTCATTATCAAATAAAAAACCCATATAAGGTTTGGGTCAAACCCACAGAGAATATGCCAAATCTCTATCACAAAAGTATTAAAGTTGTTAGAAACAAGACAAATTAAATTAGGGGAAATTTGTAAGAACAGTAAGAATAGTGATAAATATTTATCACTTAAGGTTATAATCAATATGAGATGACTGTTTGGGTTATGTTCTCCCTGGCTTTATAAATCTATAGACTTATCATGCTTCGTCAAACTATCTCAATGCCTTGAATGCAGAATCTAACAAGTTATGTATCACCAACCATCTTTTGAAAGGCTTTAGTGAATTTCAATTATCACCATTTGAGTCTCAGCGTGTCTCATTAATAACTACAATACCTCAGATTTTTAGTCCTTGAAAATTTCTTAAATTTTATCCTCAACATCCTTATTACAACTTTCCTTATGAATTATACAGAGTCTTAACAAGTCGTTAGACCTGAATCATAGACTAACTAGTGTGTGTGGTGAAGTTATCTTCTTTGAATATGAACGGATCCTAACGATTCATATGGACTTATTACGAGATGTGGTGTCCCAGTCATAGTCAAACTAGTGTGTTTTAAATATTCCAGTCCTAGTGACGAGTAAGACCCTATGAGTCATAGGGACCCCTAAAGGATCGATGATACAAGTAATAGGGTAAATATTATGTTCTCCTAAAGGCACAATCTTTGTTGTGACTTGTGAGAATGAGTCAGAACGTGTCATTAGGAGTCAACAAGTGACCTGTAGTCAGTTGCGACAATTTTTTAGTTTTTAAATTGAGAGAACTTTGGAAATTTCCCTCTTTACCCACATAGACCCCACATCCATAAGATACCTTTAGAACGCTATTAGCTTACTTTATCAAATATAAACCTCTTTACTCTCTCAAATTCCTTCAAGCAAAACAAGTTAAGATTTTCTTAACATTGAGCATCTTGGGGTCAATTCAAGTTTTCTTCTCAAAATTTAAGAATCTTTTAGGCATGTTACTCTTCCCTAATTATTACTTTGCAAAAATTATATTTGTTAAAGTATTATTCATATGGTTTTGATGTTGGTTTTGGAACATGGATTGAGGATTTTGAATGTTTCTGTTTGAACAATATTTTCCCATAGTTTACATATGATTGTTCATGGTTTGACTATTTTTTTGAACTTGTGGGGTGCATGGGTCTGGTGAATAAACTATGGATTATTATAATCCCCAATTTTCTGAAATTTACAATTTAAGTGGCAATAACCTCAACCTTATATTGTGAAATTTGTTTTGAATATGAAAAGTATGCACATTAAACTACTCTTGAACTATTGCATAATGTGAAAATCTAATAAAACATAATTATATTGAATTGAACCGTATGGAGTTATGTAATGTCTAAAGATAATGTATAATTGAACTAGGGGGGCTATGAATTCCCCATAGTGATGATAAATGGTTTGGCATTTTGATGTTACCTTGCAAATGTAGTTGGTATGAAGCTAACAACAGTGTATGCCTAGATGTGTATTATGGTTCAATGAATGAAATGTGTGATAAATGTTTTAATTAGGCCTTAATGATGGTTTTATAAATTATTCATTAAAGTAGAGGTCTCGAGCAACCAATACTAGAAACTACAGTAACCAACGCGAAGGTCTAAATGATCGGGTGGTTTGATTCCCCTTATTATATGATTGGAAGGTTCAAGTCACCCATATTATGTTACATAATTTAGCTCTTAAGTAACCTTGGTATTCTAGGTTTTTTGAGTCCCCCATGGTACATATTTACATCATCTAGTTTATGTGGTTACACGTACTGTGCCCTTCTATCTAGGGAAGACCTTGACCTTTAGAGCCCGTGGGTGCCTTCTTATATTATAATAGTTGAGCTACAAAATCCAAGCTAATGTTTTAATGTGCATGTTAAGCCTTGTTCCTCTTCCCGGTATATTATATATGTTTTTATATGATGAAATTTACCTGGTTTTGAATTAGATTTGATTTGTATTTAATTAATCCCCTATCCCTAAGTAATATACTAGTTCTCAACCCACTAACTATCTTCAGATGTTGTATCCCTATGTGATGCAAGCATAAGACTTGGACATTAGTGGTAAAGTAGTGAGTTTTCATTCTTAGAAAGACTTGGACATTTCAGCCGTTTTTATTTATAGATTAGAATAGAGAGTTCACATTATCATTAATATTGTCATTGTTAATGTTGGGGGTATATCCTGACACTTTTTTTATTTTTATTTTCTTTGTAGGCTTTATATACTACTGTGGATTTAGGTGGTGATATTGGTTGGTCATTTTTGATTGGATTATTAGTTATTGATTGTAGACATATCTTAAAATCTTTGGGCTTATCTTATGCTATCTTGTTATATGTTTGAAATTCATTTGCTATTGGAGGTTTTATTTTCTATTTATAAGGGGTGTTATCTGGTCCACAGAGGACTTGGAATGCCCGTTATGGCCAGGCCTTGGTTTAGGTTGTGAAAGAGTTGGTATCAAAACCTAGGTTTTGTGTAATTGGGTGTCCATAACTTCATGTCATGTAGAGTCTCTTTTATGGCTATATAGCACTCCACACTTATAAGGGAGAGGCTATGAGACATTTAGCAATGTTTCGTTTTCTTGTTATTCTATTTCAAGCTATAGAGTCTCAGATCTTGAAATGTCCTTTAATTCTCGTTTGTTTTCTTTTCAGATCATGTCTCCCAAAAGATATGATGCTCATGGAAACTTTTTATCCATTCGAGGAAAATATGGATGGAGCCCATACTACTCAAGGTGTTTAGACTCGGTCTAGGGCTAATGTTTTTTATTTCCCTAGTGGAGTTCCATCAGATGGCCCTATCCCTCCTCGGATACCTCAAGATGGTGTGTCTGATGCTGAGTTTTGATAGTCAATCCATTTGCTTAGCTATTTATGGGCCTCTTATACTAAGCATGTTATTTTTGTTGCTTCATCTTCTAAGGGCACTAGAGTTTGCCAATTTATAAGGTTGTGTCCTCCAACTTTCCTAGTTCTAATGTTAAGGAAGATCCTCAAAATATCATTGATGATATAAAAAAGAGTTTTTATGTGATGCATGCTAGTAATTTGAAGAATGTGGAATTCACTTCTTATTGTGTGAAGGATGTAGCGTATCAGTGGTATGAGGAATGGGATCAGTCTAGGGTGATGATAAAGAGTTCACTTTTTGGGATAACTTCTCTAGCGCTTTTCTTGGATCTCTTCTTTTCTCAGGAGCTGAGCGAGGCAATGGCTAAGGATTTATTGAATTTGAATCAAGGTAGGATGATAGTAAAGAAGAATGCCTTGAATTTTAAATAGTTATCACGTTATGCTCCAAAATTAGTATCTAGCATGAGGGCTAGAATGAGAAAGTTTGCTTTGGGATTTTCCCATAATTTGATCTTGGAAAGCAAGACTGTCTTGTTGAACAAGGATATGGATGTAACGGCCCGAAATCAGGTCACAAGATTTCACACGGTGCTTAAGGTCACAAGTAACCCCAAGCTAACCCTTCTACTGGCATAACTCATAAGAAACTGAATAAAAAAAATCCATATGAATCAGGAGAAATTAACTCTTTTCTGAATCGGATCGATACAAAAATGAAATTTTACAGGATTACGATTCTGCCTTTACAACCAAAATTGAAACAGAATACACCAACTTCTACTGACTGTCTATAAAGCCTATGCTAGTACTGACTATAGGTAGCCCGGTCATGACTCCCAACTACCCCAACTCAATACGATTGAATAAAGAAAATACAACACTATAAACTCTACATAACTAACCCAAGCCCTTGAATCAAAAGGACTCATCACCTGATGACTGGATACCACGAACTGACGGGATCTGAAGGTACAACTATACCTTGTACCTATATTTCGAGAAAATGTAGCCCACATACGAATATGTGGGTTAGTACCATGGAAAAATACAGAGCATATGGGGGTGCAATGCATATATAAAATAATATCTTAATATCATTACAGTTTATAAAATTATGCATGCTCATATAGATGACTCATTTATCTTGAACTAAATCATCAAAATCATGGATGAATAATACATGTAAAGTAAAACAAGTGAGTCATTACAATACGTTCCCAATTCACTTTCATCTCAATTTCAAATCATCAAAACAATCAAATCTCATGTCAATTCTCATTAGAATATATTCCTAAAATCTTTTAAGAATAATGACTTTCTCAAACTCAGCCTTTTAAGCAAATATGTTTTCATCTCAGTTAGAAGAGTACACACTCACACATTTCGAGATCCTATAATCGACATAAACCATGTGAGCTATATGGAGTCCAACGTACAACCCACGTTGGGGAGAGCCATCCTATCCTTGCCATCGGAGTAGGACTTCCAGTATTAATTCAAAAACACTAGTGATCACTATATAAATCAGCCTCAAGCTCACATCCTATGGGGGCACGTTGTTCTAGGGAAGTAAGGTCATTTTATACCTCCCACTCGGTGCTAAAGATTACTCCCGGACTTAGCTCAGAAATTTAAATCAACCTCAGGTTCACATTAAAGAAAATCCACAATAAACACTTCAACAATTTTCATCGGGAGCCAATTTGCTACCCCTTTATCATAATCAATAAAAACGTGGTTTTGTTTCACAGTCGAGTTCAAAATAACTCATTCACGACCAAAAGGTCAAATCATTCAAAATATCTCAAATATTCTACATCAACGTGCTTATAACACAAACTTTCTCAAAAAAACACAATTTTCAATGGGGATTCATGACCTAAATATCAAAATCATGATAAATATCGTTCAAGATTCATGCTTTATATCACCACACATGTAAATAAATTTTTCAAAATCATAAACATTAAGATTTCATAATAATCATCATAAGATATGCGTTCATGCTTTAAATTCATAAAAATCAAATAAAAATCATGCCTTTGTAAAGAAAATTACTTTTGAGCACAAGAACAAAAGAGAGTTCTTGTTGAAAAACCCCATATACCTTGAATGATGAACTTTAGATCGATACTCATTTTTGAGTTGTTAATCGTGCCTTTGAATGATGGTTCTTGGAGTTCTTGAACTAAGAACTTGGAATCTTGAATAAATTTGCAGAATTAATGGTAAACTTTGGAGGTTATTGAAATTCTTGAACTAGGAACTTGGAATCTTGAATAAATTTGTAGAATTAATGGTGAACTTTGGAGGTTCTTGGAGCTGGATGTAGGAGCTTAGGGTTTTTTTTTTTGAGAGAATTTGATGAAATATAACATATAATGCTTCTAATAGGCTTTAATATAGGGTTTGGATGGATTTTTGGTGAGGAGGAATGACCAAAACGCCCCTAAAAATTAAATAATTCTCGAATCTATCCTTTGGTGGCCTATTTTGATAGTCTGAAGTAGATCAACCTTAACGTTTTACTCCGATATCCAAATTGGATGAAACTAATTTCATTAGAAAGAGGACTCTCATATATTTCCGTTGATATATAGTATCTCACCCAGATCATTGTGTATGAGGAGTTATGATCATTTGAATTTGACCCAAAAATTTACTTTTGATAGGCTGAAGTAGATTGACCATAACGTTTTGCTCCGATAGACATATTGGATGAAACCAATTTCATTGGAACGAGGACTCGTAGACCTTTCCATTGATATATAGTTAGTCACCCAGATCATTATGTACAAGGAGTTATTATTATTTAAAATTAGAGCAAAAATACATCAGGCCTCAGTACTTTTTTCCTGCACGTTTTACTGTTCACAGTTCGATTGGAATGGTCGTAGTTCTATCGAAATGGTCGTAACTCATCTCTTGAGTGTCCGTTTTTTATTATCTGCATATCGTTGGAAAGATTATTCGATACTCTATGCAATGGTAGGTCAACATCTTAGAAATACTGCACAGAAAATTTATGGATCGCTCTAAAGCGTAAAACTCGATACGTTTCTCATGAAATCTTTATGAAGAAAATTTTCTGGGGTATTTCATTATCTCCCCCTTGGAAACATTGGTCCTCGAATGTCTCTTGATAGGATAAAAGGACTGACCAACTGACCTTCTTAAGGGAAGCGATCATCTGATACATATCGGCACGATTGGAATTACAGTTTCCTAGTTCTCATACTGAACATGCATATCTGACGCATAAATATCTAGCTGAACTGACTCTGGAATGTATGAATACGTATGCAACAATAGCCAATTCAAGGCTCGTAATGAGAACTTGAGCATGAACTAGATTTTTTAAAAATATGGAAGATTTAAGAAGTCACGGGGTATCTCCCCCTTGGGACTCTATGTTCCTCTACAACACTTATTTTATAGGGTCACTAAGACTGTGCATGGGGCACCTATGAATTAGCTCATATGCATGAAGCATGAACAGAAGTATACTCGTAACTACTGAGATACTATGATTTCATTCCTAAGATCCTTGGATAACATTATGAATGATAAATGAGAAGGTCACTATACGATTCTAATTGACTGAGATGGAATACTTGGAAAATGAAGATTATTTAGTAGAAGTTTACGAATTAAAGCATAACTAGCTTCCAGAAGCTAAAACATGTACACCACAATCCCTCAAGATAACCACTTAAAACTTCAACTAACCACAATATACATGAAAGCTTAATCTCAATCTTACTTCACATTACCACTTAGATCAAAATATCCATACACCATCTAGAGCTTCAATGCTTTCAGCTCAACTTCGGAATTTCAATCTTAGAGTCTAACGCTCAACTCAAATTTTTCTCATCCTTAATGGACCACACTACCTCTATCATCTCTTATTAAAATCACGCTTGTAAACTTATATTTCTAAACCATAAGAATCAAAATCACATATAAGAAGGTCAACCATTACAGTCATACACTAATCCTCAAAATTAAAGCAGTCCCATAATATCTTGGGTGAACTTTCTCATCATAAACACAACATCAACTCAATCACGAATCAACCAAACTTAGTCTCTTATATCCACTATTCAAGCCTACTAGATCAATTCCTAACAACTAGTACCATTAATTAAGAAATCATCACAGTCACCTTCACGATCACTAATCATTCAAACTTAACTTTTAGCACACAATATAACTTAAAACTTTTCACACGAAATATCCACTTACAAACTTTAAGACAATCCTCAACAAATGTTATCCCATTTAAACTTCATAACAATAATAATTGGTCATAATCATATAGCTTATCTTATTCACAATCTATTAGCACATCCTTCTTTCACCCATCACTACTATTTATCCTTCATACACAACTTAACTTAGTTCATAGCTCTCTACGTCTTATCTTAACTTTCTCTTGCAATCTGGAGAGCGCCTAGATTAACAACACTTACCCACCAAGTACTTCTATCACTAAACTATACTCTCTGTCATACAAATACCGTCAACACCTATTTCATACCTCGAACAAACTATATTACTTCCTATTAACCCAATTGCATGCAAAAGGGGATTTCTCTATACTTATTATCAACAAATCATACTTACCATCCTTCTTACTACTATACCTCCACATCCCACATTTTCAGCCAGCACAAGGAACAAGATAAACTACAAGTTGCTAGTGGATCGAAATAGGCCTCACATGGCTTCACTAGACTTTGATTTTTCACAAACATAATGATAACAAGATTACATAATACAAGATATAGAAACTTGACACCCAATATTCAACGATCTAAGAATATACCTTACTCTTTCTTAATTAAATAACTC
This sequence comes from Capsicum baccatum var. pendulum, assembly GCA_030864225.1. Taxonomy (NCBI): domain Eukaryota; kingdom Viridiplantae; phylum Streptophyta; class Magnoliopsida; order Solanales; family Solanaceae; genus Capsicum; species Capsicum baccatum. The sequence continues at coordinate 166,585,802 of CM061557.1, read as the reverse complement.
ATAAGAATTAGGGCATAACTTTCAACTTAAGGAACTTAACACACTAGAGAGCTCCTCTCAATCCCATTGTGTAACTTTTGAAATTTCTTCTAGAAAATATAGAAGCATTACCTGGGGAAGAACTGGAGCTTGCAAATCATATTATCTCAAAAATAATACATAGAGGTAGAAGTATAGATTAACATTGTAGATTCTGAGGAGGAATCTAAAAGTACATCTAACCTAGGCTTAGTTCACGACTTTAATGAACTTGAATAAAGTACTTCAATCTTTGGAACTCAAAAGCACTGATAGGATACTTTTGTAGCTCTCTTACACTCCCATAACTATTTATGGAGAATTAAGCTTAACTGTTTCTGATACCTTCAAAATAAGGCAGAGTTGGCCAGAATAGAGTAAGATGAGAATCTATATAAGCTTCTTGGAGAACCTATTTATAGCACGATCTTAGACTTGAAAGAAGGGAAACATTTCCTAAATGCCTTGTAGCCTTTGGAAGAAAAGTACAGACGTCTCCGCAACATTCCACAAAAATCTACTAGACAAGACTTCATAGACACCCTAGGACACTTGAACTCTGTGCTCTGATATCAAGTTTGTAACGCCTCAAAATTGGGTCTCGAGATGTCACACAATGCTTAAGGTCACAAGTGACCACAATCTAACCCTTCTACTGGCATAACTCATAAGCAACTGAATAAAAATACAAATCCATACAAATCAAGAGAAATTAACTCTTTTCTGAATCTGATTGATACAAAAATGGAATTTTATAGGATTATAATTTTGCCTTTACAACCAAAATTGAAACAAAATACATCAACTTCTACTGACTGTCTATGAAGCCTCTACTAGTACTGACTATAGGTAGCCGGGTAATGACTCCCAACTACCCTAACTCAATACGACTGAATAAAGAAAATACAACACTATAAACTCTACATAACTAACCCAAGCCCTTGAATCAAAAGGACTCATCACCTGATGATTGGATACCACGAACTAGCCGGATCTGAAGGTACAACTATACCTTGTACCAATATTTCGAGAAAATATAGCCCACATATGAATATGTGGGTCAGTACCATGGAAAAATACCGAGCATATGGGGGCGCAATACATATATAAAATAATATCTTAATATCATTACAGTTTATAAAATTATGCATGCTGATATAGATGACTCACTTCGCTCGAATTAAATCATCAAAATCACGGATAAATAATACATGTAAAGTAAAACAAGTGAGTCATTACAATAAGTTCTCAATTCACTTTCATCTCAACTTCAAATCATCAAAACAATCAAATCTCATGTCAATTCTCATTAGAATATATTCCTTAAATCTTTTAAGAACAATGACTTTCTCAAACTCAGCCTTTTAAGCAAATATGTTTTCATCTCAGACAGAAGAGTACACACACACACATTGGGATATCCTATCATAATCAATAAATAAAATCCACAATAAACACTTCAACAATTTTCATCGAGATCCAATTTGCTACCCTTTTATCATAATCAATAAAAATGTGGATTTCTGTCACAGTCGAGTTCAAAATAACTCATTCACGATCAAAAGGTCAAATAATACAAAATATCTCAAATATTCCATATCAACGTGCTTATAACATACACTTTCTCAGAAAAACACAATTTCCAATGGGGATTCACGACCCTAATATCAAAATCATGATAAATATCTCTCAAGATTCATGCTTTATATCACCACACATGTAAATTCATATTTCAAAATCATATACATAAAGATTTTATAATAATCATCATAAGATATGGGTTCATACTATAAATTTATAAAAATCAAATAAAAATCATGCCTTTGTAAAGAAAATTACTTTTGGGCACAAGAACGAAAGAGAGTTCTTGTTGAAAAGCCCCACATACCTTGAATGATGAACTTTAGATTGATACTCATTTTTGAGATGTTAATCGTGCCTTTGAATGATGGTTCTTGGAGTTCTTGAACTAAGAACTTGGAATCTTGAATAAATTTGAAGAATTAATGGCAAACTTTGGAGGTTCTTGAGGTTCTTGAACTAGAAACTTGGAATCTTGAATAAATTTGCAGAATTAATGGTGAACTTTGGAGGTTCTTGAAGTTGGATGTAGGAGCTTAGGGTTTTCTTTTTGAGGGAATTTGATGGAATATAACAAATAATACTTTTAATAGGATTTAACGAAGGGTTTGGATGGATTTTGTGTGAGGAGGAATGACCAAAATGCCCCTAAAAATCAAATAATTCTCGAATCTGTCCTTTAATGGACTATTTTGATAGTCTGAAGTAGCTCAACCATAACATTTTACTCGGATATCCATATTGGATGAAACCAATTTCATTAGAAAGAGGACTCTTATATATTTCCGTTGATATATAGTATCTCACCTAGATCATTGTGTACGAGGAGTTATGATCATTTGAAGTTGACCCCAAAATTCACTTTTGATAGGCTAAAGTAGATCGACCATAACTTTTTGCTCCGATAGACAAATTAGATGAAACTAATTTCATTGGTAAGAGGATTCACAGAGCTTTCCCTTGATATATAGTAGATCACTCAGATAATTATGTACAAGAAGTTATGGTTATTTAAAGTTGAATAAAAAATACGCCAGGCCTCAGTACTTTTTTTCCTGCACGTTTTACTGTTCACAGTTTGATCGGAATAGTCGTAGTTCGATCGGAATGGTCATAACTCATCGCTCGAGTATCCATTTTTGATGATCTACATATTGTTGGAAAGCTTATTCGATTCTCTACGTAATGGTAGGTCAACATCTTATAAATACTACACAAAAAATTTATGGATCGCTCTAAAGCACAGAACTCATTACGTTTCTCATGAAATCTTTACGAAGAAAATTTTCCAGGGTATTTCAATGGACATCTCTATACTTGTGGTTTATAATCAATAAGTGGAAAAGTAAAAAAAACAAGCAACTAGAGATGAGTGAAAGAAATAATAAAAAGTTTTGGTATTTGGATCAGGGTGGGGGTCTTCAGCAGAGAGGTAGAGATGGTTAAAAATGGTCTAAGAAGAAGTGGGGAAATTTTTGTTCCTACTCTATGGCTAGTGCTCCTTATTCGAAGCTATTTGTTGATTGTTGATTTTAGAATAGTGTTGGTCCCGAGGCACAAGGTACCTATCCTCAGGCCAGTAGGGCTTAATCATCTCCATCATATCCCCATTATAGATTCTATAGTCAGGTGAATTATGGTGTTTGTGAAGAGGGGAGGAACAAGTGCTTTACATATGGTAAGATTTGTTATATGCAGAGGGATTGTCCTTCTAGGGTTGCTTTTGAGGAACATAAGATCCCTTTTGCTACTTTATTAGCTCGGACACCATAGGGTACTACTTCTACTTTTGGCTTCGGCACTGATCAAAACCATTTGTATGCTCTTGACACTCTCCAGTATTCTGAAGCATCCCCCAATATTGTTAATGGTATGCTCAAACTTTTATCCCATGATGTATATTGCCTACTTGATCTTAGGTCTACCCACTCTTATGTGACACCTTATATGGATATTCATTTTGGTTTGGATCCTGAGTGTATTTTGGATCCTTTCTCTCTGTCCACCCTAATGGGTGACTCCATTATAGCTAGAATGGTCTATAGAGGTTGTGTGATATAGGTTTATGATAGAGAGACCTTGGTGGACCTTGGTTGCAGTCATTTTATGTGTCTCTTGATTATCAAACCCGAAGGGTCAATTTATACTTTCCTAATGAGCCAATGATTGAGTGAGGAGGTAGTTCTCTAGATCCTAATGAAAGGTTCATTTCGTATCTTAGGGTACAAAAATTTATTTCCAAAGGGTTCCACTACCATTTAGTGTATGCTAAGGATTAAAGATCTGAAGGTCCTTCATTACAATCTATCCCTGTCGTTTATAAATTTCCACAAGTGCTCCCTGATGATATTCCTTGTATTCCTCCCAATAAGGACATTGATTTTAGAATTGATCTTCATTTAGACACTTGTCCTATTTCTATCTCTCCTTATAGAATGTCTTCTACTGAGTTGAAGGAACTCAAGAAGAAGTTAAAAGATCTTTTAGATAAGGGTTTTATCTTTCCTAGTATTTCCTCATGGGGTGCTCCCATTCTATTCATGCATAAGAATGGGTCCCTTCAGATATGTATAGATTACAGCCAGTTGAATTAGGTGACTATGAAGAATATATATAGTCTTCCTAGGATCATGATCTCTTTGATCAGCTTCAGGGTGCTAAGTACTTTTATAAGATTGATCTTTGGCTGGGTTACCATAAGTTAAAGATTACGGAAGTGGATATCCCTAAGACGGCTTTCTAAACCTGATATATTCTTTTTTAGTTTTTAGTGATGTCCTTTGTTTAGACTAATGCCCCAGGGGAATTTATGAATGTTATGAATTGGGTATGTACACAGTTCTTTGATTTGTTCTTAATTGTGTTTATTGATGATATTTTGGTATATTTTAAAAGTGAGGTGGATCATACCAATCACCTCTGCCTTGTGTTGCAAAAATTTAAAGATAAGTGGTTATATGCAAAGTTCTCAAAGTGTGAGTTCTGGTCAAATATTATGACCAATAAAGGTCATATTGTTTCTAGATAAGGTGTCATGGTGGGTCCATAGAAAGTTGTGGTGGTTATGAAGTGGCCTTGGCCCACGATTTCAACTGATATTTGGAGCTTCTACGGTTTAGCTGGTTACTATAAGAGGTTTGTCGAAAGTTTCTCTTCTATTGTTTCCCCATTAACTAAGTTGACTCAGAAAAAGGTGAAATTTTTGTGGTCTAATTCTTGTAAGGTTAGTTTTTAAAAGTTAGAGGATAAGTTAACTTTTGTTCTGATTTTGACTCTATCCGAAGGTACCGATGTTTTTGTTGTCTATTGTTCTGTATCTCAAGTGGGACTGGGTTATGTGTTCGTGTATCATAGTAAGGTGGTTGCTTATGCTTCTAGGAACTTAAAGGTACATGAGAAGAACTATCTAATACATTATTTGGAGTTGTTGGTTGTGGTCTTTGCTTTGAAGATTTGGCATCACAATTTCTATAGAGTCTTTGTTGACATCTTCTCAGACCATAAGTCTTTAAAATATGTGTTCACCATAAAGGAGTTGAATTTCAGGTAAAGAAGATAGCTTGAGTTACTCAAGGACTATGACATAAGTCTCCACTATCACCTAGTAAATCTAGCATTTTTGTTGATTCTCTTAGCAGGTTTTCCATAGGAAGCTTATCCCATACAGATGAGAAAAAGAAGGGATTGGTAAAGGATATTCACCATTTGGATAATCTTGGAGTTTGTCTCTTAAACTTAGAGGATGGCATAATGATTATGCAAGAGGTGGAAAAGTCATCTCTAGGTGCTGAGGTAAAGGAGAAATAAGTCTTTGACACTATCTTAATGCAGATCAAGGATAATATGGGTAATCAAAATTTGATGGATTTTTAGATTGGTGGTGATGGTATCTCTAGGTACCAAGGCAGGCTATGTCTTTGAGATGTTGATGGGAAGAAAGAGAGGATTTTGGTTAAAGCTCAAACATTGAGATATACTGTTCATTTTGGTGCAAAGAATATATACCATGACTTAAGAGAAATTACTTGGTGTAATAACTTGGAGAAGGATGTGGCCAATATTATGGCTACGTGTTTTGTTTACTAGAAAGTGAAGGTAAAACACTTGAGGCCTGGTTATTTGTCTTAAGAGATTGAATTGCCCATCTGGAAATAGAAAGTGATTAATATGGATTTTGTTATTGGTCTTCTGCGGCTCCTTCACCAGTGTGATTCTATTTGGGTCATCGTGGATAGTATGATTAAGTACGCTCACTTCTTGCCAGTAAGGACTAATTATTTGGTGGAGAATTATGCTAAGCTCTTTATTAAGGAGATTATAAATTTTCATGGTGCTCTAGTTTTCATCATATCTGATCGAGGTACTCAGTTCTCATCTCACTTTTTGCATTCCTTTCAGCAAGTTTTGGGGACTAAGGTGAAACTTAGTACCACTTTTCACCCTCAAATGGATGGATAAGTGGAATGGACAAGGTCTTGTGTGATAGGTTTTGGTGGTAGTTGAGTTGACCATTTGCCTTTAGTTGACTTTTTATACAATAATATCTATTACTCAAGTATTGGAATGGCTCCATTTAAAGCTTTATATGGCAGGAGGTGTAGCTCTCGTATTTGGTGGTTTGAGGATGGTGAGAATAGGTTGTATAATCCCCACTTGGTTAACCAAGAAATGAAGAAGGTAAAGGTGATTCAGGATAAGTTTAACACCACCAAAAGTCCTATGTGAATGTAAGGCAAAGAGACTTGGAGTTTGATATAGATGATTTAGTATTCATGAAGGTATCTCCCATGAAGGGAGAGATGCAATTTGGAAAGAAGAGTAAACTTAGTCCCCCGTATGTTGGTCCATATCTTATTTTGATGTGAGTGGGAAATATGGCTTATGAGTTGGAATTTCCTTTGAGTTTGGGTTCTATTCATCCAATCTTCCATTTGTCAATGTTGAGAAAGTGTGTAGGTGATCCTTCCTTGGTTGTTCCATAAGATATTTTGAGTGTGTTGGATTTTTTTTCTTTATGAGGAAGTCCTTATTGAGATCTTGGCTCAGAAAGGTTTCCGATTGTGTGCAAATGATGTGGCTTCAATAAAGGTTCTAAGGATGAACTCGAAGTGTGAACAAGCTACTTTGGAAGATGAGGAGGTCATGAAGTCTAAGAAACCATTCTTATTTCCTACTTTGAAAAATCATGCTTAAGGTATGTGTATTCCTTACCATCTGTATTTTCTGACTTTGTTAAAAGGAATTCTGACTTCATTGATATCGTTGTTTTCTATCATTTTAAAGGTAAATGTGGTGTTTGGAGTTAAATCCTGCTAATAAATGCCTTGTCCTATCATTCGAGGATGAATGGTCCTAATATGCAACACCCTGGATCCTTGGTCCTTGTAAATTTATATAATTTTATTCTCACTGTCCTCATTACGACTCCCCTTATGATTTATTGGGAGTCTTGACGAGTTATTAGACCTTAATTATAGCCTAACCAATGTGTGGCTTAGTTATCTGCTCTGAGTACGAGTGTCTCCCAATGAGTCGTATGGACTAATTATGAGACGTGATGTCCCATCTATAGTCAAATAGTGTGTGTTCCAAATATTGTTGTCTTGGTGACAACTAGGATGCTATAAGTCATAGGGATCCAAACCAATCGTATGATGCAAATCGTAGGGTCAACAGTATGTGTGCCTAATGATACTATTTTTGATATGACTTGTGGTAATGAGTCATAACATTTCATTATAAGTCCCCCGAGTGACCTGTAGTTACTTGTAACAATTTTTTAGTTTTTAAATTTAGGGCACTTTGGACGTTTCCCTCTTTACCCACATAGACCCCATGTCCAGAAGACACCATTGAGGTTTTATTTTGACACTTTAACAAATCAAAAACCCTCTTTGCTCTCTTAAATTCCTTCAAGAAAAGTAAGTTAGGGTTTTCTCAAGGTTGAGCATCTAGGGTTTAATTTAAGGTTTCTTCTCCATAATTGAAAATTTTTCAGGCATGTTACTCTACCCTAATTATTATTTTCATAAAGCATGTTCTTTAAAGTATAATTTATATGGTTTTGAGATTGATTTTTTGGAACATGGTTGAGATTTTTAAATGTTTCTGTTTGAACAATGTTTTCCTATGGTTTACATATGATTGTTCATTCTTTAATTATGGTTTTTAAATTTTGGGTGCATGGGTATGGTGAATAAACTAAAGGACTGTGATTTTCCCTAATTTTGTAAATATTGACAATTGAAGTGGCAATGACCTCAATCCTATATTGTGAAATTGGTTATGAATATGAAAAGTATGCATATTGAACTTCTCTTGAACTATTGCATAATGCGAAAAGATAACGAAGCATAATGATTTTGAATTGAACCTTATGGGGTTGTGTAATTATCCAAGCTAATGTAGAATTAAACCAAGGGGGCTGTGAATTCCCCTAAGTGATGATAATTGGTTTGGCATGTTTATGTTACCTTACAAGTGTAGTTGGCAGGATGATTCCAACAGTGTATGCCTAAATGTGTATTATGGTTCAATGAATGGGAATATGTCATAAATATTTTAATTGGGCTTTAATGAGGTTTTTATAGTTGTCGTGAATGTGGTAGTCTAGAGGGACCAATACCAAATACTGCAGTTATTGACGTGGGTATAAATGACTAAGTGGTTTGACTACCCTATTACATGATTGGGAGGTTCGAGTCCCCCATATTATATTAAATAATTTGGTGCTTAAGTCACCTAGGTATTTCGAGTTGTTCGAGTCCCCCAGGTGCATATGTACATCTTCTGATTCATGCATCTACACATATTGGGGCTATTCTATAGAGGGAAGAGCTGGACCTATATAGCCTGTGGGTGCCTTCTTATATTATGATGGTTGAGCTACACAATCAAAGATAAAGTTTTAAAGTTCATGCTAATACTTGTTCCACTTCCCAATATATTATTCATGTACAAATATGATAATGTTCACATGGATTTTAATTGGATTTAACTTGTCTTTATTTTAACCTTTATCCCTAAGTTCTATGCTAGTGCTCAACCTACTAACCGTCTACGGACGTTTTACCCCCAAGCGATGCAGGCACCTGGGATACTTCTACTTTTATTGCAAAGTCTTAGGTGGATTGGCTCGAATCTTAGGTCATTGGTGATGAAATGGTGTATTTTCATTCTCTGAAAGACCTTGATACTTCATCAGTTTTTATTTTTAGATTAGAATTGAGAGTTCACTGTATCATTAACATTGTCATTGTCAGATTTTGATTTTGTTAGAAGGCTCTGTGGATTACTGTGGACTTGGGTGGTGATGTTAGTTTGTCATTCTGATCCAATTACAAGTTATCAGTTAAAGACATATCTTAAATCTTTGAGCTTATCTTATTCTATCTTATTATATTTTTGAAATTCATCTTCTATTGAAGGTATTGTGTTTTCTTTGGTTAGGTTCAGGATTGGTCTCCAATCTCTGATGCACTTGGGATTCCCATCACGGCCAGGCCCTAGTTTGGGTCATGACACTAACCCTTGCCCTGGATCCCAGATTAACTATCTCTTTTTGGGTCTCAAGTTAATTAGATAAAATTTGATAGCTTCAAATTACCATTATGATCTTCATTAGAAAATCACAATACATGCAAGAACATTAAATCAATAAAGGCTTCGCACTTCCTCTACTTTGTTATTCCATCAGTTTCCCTAATCCTAGTTAGGAGGTATTCATCTGCTCATGATTTCAAGGAAACTAATTTAATTCAAGAAATAATGCATATAAATAATCTCATAATAGATTAGGAATAAAAACCCGAATTTGAAATTAGTATCCAACCATAAAAACCAAGGACAAGGATTCTAAGATCAAAAGTGTATCTCAGAATCAACATTGTGTTGTAAATATAAAGAGTCCGTCAAATAATACAAAAACATCCAATGGGTATTTATAGTTACATAAAAAAACCTAAAAATACTATCCAAAATAAAATAGGAAAATAAGGTCAGCAATGGTAACACCTCAGACAATGAGTCGTTTGGACTAATAACGACTGATTGTAAGCTCTATATCCTATCTTTGCTCTTTGGTGATGACTCGCCAGGTCTCCCTATGAGTCATTGTCTAACTTGTTGTCAATCCAGTGACTTTTCAGCTTTCAGAACTTAACTCCAAATTCTTAGGACGATCGTCACTACAAGTCGTAGTCATATTATACGACTAGTTAGAGGTATCATTTCCACTGTTCTCATACTTATATCCTTTCAGGACATTTTGCACATTTTTTTCGGAACAATCTTACCTTTGACTCGTATTCAAATCCTACGAGTCGTAATCAGTGTCAACTTTATCCTTCATCTCAGATTTCATCACTGGTTAGTATACGACTTGGACAATGAGTCATAGCATGACCCAACGACTCATTGTCCAGGAAAAGACTTCACTTTCTGGAGGTTTTTCTTCATATTTTATTCTACTCATTTCCAACCTTATTTTCTAGTAAAACATACACAAAACACATCTAACGAAAAGGACCTAAGTAATTGCATAATTTCATTATATTAAGCAACGGAAGTTTTGTGAAACTATGGCACATCATATACCAACAATCCATAAATCCCATGTAATCCATACATGTAAAAACCCAAATTTTGGTCCCCAAAAAATTTTTGAGTTTTGAACTCACTGCCAAGCCTATGATTCTTTCTACAAGTCATAAGGTGTCTATACGGGTCATAGGACCCTAGTTATAGAGTGACCAGTGAAAATCCTCTTTGTTTCTAACTTGGCTATGAGTGGTATCTTATAAGATTTATGGACTCTTTAGGTGTCGTAGTGTGTCTTCCATAACAAAACTAGCGTAAAATATTAGGTCCCTACGAGTTTTATGGTCTGTACACTAGTCATAGTGCACAACTTGTAAGATAACCAGTGAAGGGTCCTTAAGATAGTTCCTTGACTATGACTCATGGTGACGAGTCATAGTGAGTCCTTTCAAGTCCTATAGTGACTCATAGTCACTGGCGATAATTTTTTAGGCTTTAATAAAGGGCACTTTGAACATTTTGTCTCTTCCATAATCATTACCCATGACTTAAAACCCTTTAGGGTATCATTATCAATCTAAAAGAAATCAAAATAACTTCTAAATCTCTCTCAAATCCATAAGGACAATAACACTTAGGGTTCCCAAGAAGTTTATCAATTAGGGCTCTTAGGGGTGATTCTTACAAAAGTTGATACAAGCACAATGAGAATCAAGAGCATAAGGTATTTACTAAGGATTAAGGCCTCAGAATTTGCAAGCAATTGAAGACTTTTGAAGTATTTTGAAGCCTTGGTCAAGAGAAGAAAGGAGGGGAACTTATACACTTCATAGGCGCCTCAAGTGAAGGACAATGAAGACATTTTACACTCCAAATATACAATCCATAGGCGCCCATTTCTAAGCCCTCATTAAGGGCATTTTTGTTATTTGGCATATAATAGTATAAATAGACCATTTTACTTCTCTTTTCATGAGACTTTGATAAAATTATTGAGAGATACTTTGTAGTTTTAGTTTTCTTCCTCTCTTAGAGAGAGAATCTGAAATTAGGGTTTACACTAAGTGATGGATTTCACTTGTGTTGACAAATTGGCAAGAAAGGTTGGTTCTTGGGGAAGGTGACTCCCTTTGTGTCTACCTAAAAGAGTGGTTTGAACTTTCATTTGTGAGGTGTGATTGGAGATTTGATACATCTCCTTTTGTTAATCATCTAGTAGAAGTAAGGGTCACTCCGCTATCTTTACATTTATGCAATATTTCTTCTTCATCTCCTTTCTAGTATTGTTTTCTCATTGTGTGCTTGTTGATTTTTGCATATCTAGTTTCAATTTCATGTTTTAGAATTTCTTTAGGCTATCATTTGGTATCAGAGCCTTGTTTTTAGGGTTGTTCCTACAACTCTAAGTCTTGGATCTAACAAAATCACAACAAAAAAAGAGTGTAGAAAATTGAAAATCTCACAAAAAAATTGTAAACCAGTTTTTGTGTTTGGGAAGACTTTTAAATCTTAGATCGACATGTTTTTGTGTTGTTTTATTGGTTTCAAGTGCTAGATTCTTGTTCCCTAGCACCTAGGTAGTCTATATCTATATATGGAACAAGATTTGGCTATTTTTTAGCTAGATCCACCTTTGTTGTGCCTTGTTTGAAGCTTTTTCAGGTGGGATATCGTGGTTCATATCATTTTATGGCATGTTTATGGCTGATTTTGTGTTATTTGAGCTTTCCTTGACCCAAGGAACCTAGATCCAAAAGAAAAAATGAAGTTAGAGTTTATTTGCCTTGTGGTCAAACTTCGGTCAACTCTTGAATATTCATATTGTTCTTCACCAACTTCATATCTTGTTGAAGAAGTATATTCAAAAGGGGTGTTAGATCCATAAAAAGAAATAAAGAGTGTGAGAAAGTTGTTTGTATAAAAGAATATTCGAATCATTCAAAAGAAGAGACAAAGGAAATATTCGAAGTACAATTGAAAGTATAAGTGAAGGGACCATTGATTTCAAATCCATTTGAACTTACAAAAAAGGCTCCAATGCTCCATTTTTCACCAAATTTCGTTCAAACACTCTCTTTAGTAGATACTTGTTTAGGGTTGTTACTGCAACCCTAAATCTTGGATCTAAGAAAATCTCAACAAAAAAGAGTGTAGAAAATTGAAAATCTCACAAAAAAATTGTAAACCAGTTTTTGTGTTTGGGAAGACTTTAAAATCTTAGATCTACATGTTTTTGTGTTGTTTTATTAGTTTCAAGTGCTAGATTCTTGTTCCCGTAGAACCTAGGGAGTCTATATCTACATTTGGAACAAGATTTGGTTGTTTTTTAGCTAGATCCACCATTGTTGTGCCTTGTTTGAAGCTTTTTGAGGTGGGATCTCGTGGTGCATATCATTTTGTGGCATTTTTGTGTCTGATTTTGTGTTATTTGAGCTTGCCTTGACCCAAGGAACCAAGATCCAAAAGAAAATTTGAAGTTAGAGTTCATTATACTTGTGGTCAAACTTCGGTCAACTCTTGAATATTCATATTGTTCTTCACCATATTCATAGCTTGTTGAATGAGAATATTCAAAAGGGTGTTAGATCCACAAAAATAAAGAAAGAGATTGAAAAAGTTATTTGTACAAAAGAATATTCCACGAATATTCAAGTCATCCAAAAGAAGAAGAGACAAAGGGAATATTCAAAGTACAATTGAAAGTACAAGTGGGGGGACCATTGATTTCAAATCCATTTGAACTTACCAAAAAGGCTCCAATCCTCCATTTTTCACCAAATTTTGTTCAAACACTCTCTTTAGTAGATACTTGGTAGAAACTACAAGAATTTGCAAGTTAAATGTTTTTTGAAAAAGTGACTCCCAATCACAAGCTGCCACATCATCACTTTTGTGACCAACCAAATTGAGTTCTAAATTAGATTTTCTAGTTTCTAATTCTTGTTTCTAGTTTCAATATTGTTGTTCTTTAACTAATTAGCAAACCAGTAAGTACCTACTAGTTTGGTAATTAAATTAGTGTCTGATTATTTCGTGTCTTCAATTTTTGTGTGCTTTTCTCATTTTTAATTCGTGGTAATTTGTTAGTTCAAGTCCGTGCATCATTTTATTTGAGTCATATCAAAAAAAAAAAAATCAATTCCGAACCAAAGCATAGTCACCACTCATTCGCTTGCCAAGTATTGTCAAGTTTTCAACACTTGTGAGACCAAGTGTAAGGTAAGATCCGAGTGTGAGTGTGGTGAGGCCTTTTTGAAATAATTTGTTGGATCATTTTGTAGGTTGTTTTGCTTGCTGTTTTTGGCTCTTTCTAGGTACATTTTTCATGGAAACCGAAGGTACTACTTCCTAACTCTTGAGAAATGATGCTATTGGAGCCTTGACGGCTCGTCTTGATGCCTTGGGCCGAAAAATGGATGCTAATCATGATGCAATGAATGGTATTATGGATGTAATGAGGGATGACATGATAAGAATTAAAGCGAGGGTTGATAGACTATGTCCACCAAAATCTCCACAAAATTCAAACCACCAAGTTCCAAACTCACTTGACCAAAGGCTACCTTCACAATTTCAAACACCTCAAGTCCAAAGATCGTATACTTCACAAAATCCAATGACTCCTCTCCACAAGTTAGAAACCAAAGAGAGTGAGGCAAAGCCTCAAGATGGAGAGAAAATGAATGGTGAATTACAATAAGAATGTGAAGAAAGAAGGGAAAAGGAAGGGGAAACCATAGGTAGTGAAGTTGGAAGGGGAAAAAATGCTTGATTGTGGATCTTGTCCACAAAGGACCCTTGTTATTCACTAAAACAAATGCTAGCATTTTTATTAGTATTTTCTCTTCTCATGTGCAGGTTCAAGACCCTAGAAGTCCCTAGGAGAAGCCCAAGAAAGTTCTCTTTTAGCCATTGGCCAAAAGTCCTAATTTGGGGATAAGTGATGAAGAAGTTAGTCCAAAGGGAAACCTTGACATAATACCTTGTAATGTGGAGAATGAAGGATGCCATAATTCAAACCCAAGTGAAGAAAAAACTTCCTATGGTCTACAAGGTAACAAAGCTATCTTCTACACTTCCTTGAACTTAAAATGTTGTGATGTGGCTAGTAGTGGCCAAAGTGGTATAGTTTCGTATTTTCGTAGCAAAGAAGTGTGTGAATCTTCCTTTTGTGATACTCTTGGTGTTGTTGGGTTGCATAATGACCAAACTCTTTTTGTGAGTATGCTAGAACTAGTTGATCCTTTAGATGACAAAATCAATTCTTTTCGTAAGAATGATTTATGTAAATCTAGTGCTAGAACTTATAACTTGAATAAGGTTCCATTACCAAGGGACAAGAGTATTCACACACTAGTGGGCTGCCCTAGTACAAACCAATGTAACTTGGGTACATTCTACACTCCCTTGAGTTTAAAAAGTTGTGATATGATTTAGGGTACATCTAGTGTAGAAGTACATATTTCCTTCTTTGATAATTCTCTGGGTAAGTGTGCTACCCTAGTAAATAGAATGAGTAGCCTCGATTTATTCCCTTGGCCACTTCACCCATTTGATCCCGGTTTACTAGCGGGGTGGGGAAAGGATTATTTCGGCTTGAGCTTATTGTCTCTTGATGTTTACCTTATCCCTATCCTTTATGATGCATATACTAAATGTTACATGGACAAAATAAGGTATTGCTGGTTGTATTTTAAAAGTTTACCCCCTCGGCATGATGTCTTCACACTTGATTCCTTCCTATACTACCTCTTTGCCTATGGTGATAACCATGTTAATTTTGAATTGGTATTATGTACAGGTAGTAAGTTTGGTGGCTGGTTTCCTTTCTTTAATGATGATGATTGTGAGTTTGGTATCCTAGTGAAAGGAGTGGGTCACGTCGGATTAAACCCTTGTCTTCTACTCCCATTTGACCCCGGAATACTCTTGAGATGTGAAGGTTATAGTTGCTGGTCATGCTCACTTATTTTTGATATTGATGTTATTCATGTCTTTGGTATCCTTTATTCTAAGCTTTTTATGTAAAAAGCCAAAGATAGGTGGATGTATGTCAAGTGTGAGCAACCATGGGTTGATGATATAAGTGTGGTACTAATACTAACCCTCCTACCAAGAGGATATTTTTTGTTTGTTTTTCTCTCTCTTTGGTTTTTGCAAGATCTAAATTTGAGGACAAATTCCTTCAAGATGTAAAGGATAATACAAGCACAATGAGCATCAAGAGAACAAGGTTATTATGTAAAGGTTAAGGCTTCGGAATTGGAAAACAATTGAATACTTTTGGAGTATTTTGAAGCCTTGGTCAGGAGAAGGAAGGAGGGGAACTTAAAAATGTCATAGGTGCCTCAAGTGAAGGACAATGAAGACATTTTATACTCCAAATATACACTCCATAGGCACCCATTTCTAAGCCCTCATTAAGGGCATTTTTGTCATTTGGCATGTAATCGTATAAATAGACCGTTTTACTTTACTTTTCGTGATACTTTGACGTAATTATTTAGAGATACTCTTTAGTTGTATTTTTCTTCCTCTCTTAGAGAAAGAATCTGAAATTAGGGATTACACTAAGTGATAGATTTTACTTGTGTTGAAAAATCGGCAAGAAAGGTTGGTGCTTGGGGAAGGTGACTCCCTTTGTGTCTAACTAAGAGAGTGGTTTGAACTTTCATTTGTGAGGTGTGATTGGAGATTTGATACATCTCCTTTTGTTAATCATCTAGTGGAAGTAAGAGTCAATCTACTATCTTTATATTTATGCAAGCTTTCTTCTTCATCTCCTTTCTAAGTGTTGTTTTCTCTTAGTGTGCTTGCTGATTTATGCATATCTAGTGTCAATTTTGTGTTTTAGCCTTTCTTTAGGCTATCAAAAGTTGTGATACTTTTAGGCATGTTACTCTTCCCAAAATCTTATTTTATGAAAAGCATGTATTCGAAATGGTTTAATTGTGTAGAATTGAACATTGGTTTTGACATGGGTTGAGGGTATTGGAATAGATGATACTGGAATTGTTTTCTCATGGTTTTCATGAGTTGTTCGTGCTTAAATTGAATTTTTTTGAACTAATAGGGTGCATGGGTATAGGAATCTGAATGAGGGTCGAGGTAATCCCCCAAATTGATGTTTTGAATTGTGAAATTGGTTTTGAACAAATATTTTCCCTAAACCCACTTGTGTAAATGGCTTTGAATTGTGGAACTATAACTTATTTTGACTTACTCACCTATTCTATTGCATTGCATAAATGAGTAAACAATGAGTATGGATTTTAAAGTCGTGTTTGCTATATATTGATTTAATGAACAATGGGGGTCGAGGCATTATCCCAATTTGATTTGATAAATTTAATGGAGGTCGAGGCATTCCTCCAAATTTATTTATTGAGCAAAGGTGCTTGAGGCATTACCCCAAGTTACAGAAATTATAATTTCATAATTATGGGCTTGCAAGATACTCCCTCCATTTCAAAAAGAATGACCTACTTTGACTTGGCACAAAGTTTAAGAAAATAAAAAAAAAAATTTAATCTTGTGGCCTTAAATTGAAGTTGTGTCAAATGTACCAAAATGCCCTTTAATCTTGTGGTCCTAAACGTGCCATGTGGAAAGTTGAAATTAATGTATTTCCATAAAAGGAAAGGGGTCATTCTTTTTTAAACGGACTAAAAAGAAAAGTAGGTCATTCTTTTTTAAACGGAGGGAGTAAATGGTATGATGATACATGTGGTGTGCCTTAATGTATAATCCATTGGTTAATGAATGGGTTTTGTGAAACTTGTTTTAGTTGGGCTTAATGAGGGTTATGTAGCTAAGCTTTGAAGGTGTAGGCCTTGAATGAGTAGTATCATGTTTGCTGATGTGAGGGTTTGTCTTGATGACTGTATGAAAAGTTCACACTATTGATATATATATATATATTTACATGGGTCGAGGCATTCCTTGGTCTTCCTTGATACCTCCCATTAGTGCGGCTAACACGCACTGGGGATCTTTCGGCAAGTGGAGTTGAACCCATATAGCTATGGGTGCCAGTTTATGATGTTTTAGCTACATAGTCTAGGATAATGTCTTACTATCATGCTAAACCTTATTCCCTACCCCAACATCTATTATATATATATATATGCATGTATGTGAACATGTATAGTGAGTTTTGAATTGAATTTTTGACTGATATTATTTTACCCTTACCCTGAGTTACATGTTAGTGCTCACCCTACTAACCATCTTCGGACGTTGTATCCCCATGCAATGCAGGGTCCAAATGCACTTTTATTTTTCCTGTGTATTAATATATGATCTCAGAGTCAGTCGTTGCAGTAAAGCGTTGAGCTTCCATTCTCTGAAAGACTTGATAATTCCATCGGTTTCTCCTTCACTAAATAAGAATGGAAGACTTCACATTTACATTGTCACTATCACTGTCATTGTTATTATCAAGGTCGGGGGCATGTCCGGACGTAGGTTGTCTTCTGGTGTAGAGGGTTTATGGATATTACTGTGGATTGGGTATTGATGTTCAATCCAACCGTTGTTAGATGTGTTATGTTCTGTTTGACTGAGCAAGGGAGGTGGTCTCCAGTCCTCGGTGGACTTGAGATACCCATCACAGCCAGGCACTGGTTTGGGTCATGATAATATACTACAACAACAACAACAACAAACCCAGTGTATTCCCACCTAGTGGGGCCTGGGGGGGGTAAGATGTACGCAGTCCATACCTCTACGTCTAAAGAGGGTCATGATAATATACTAATAGAGTAAAATACATAACAATATGCCATTGATACCACATAAATTACCAATTTAGGCTTTTTCTCACCAGAAAAGATACCACCAAATATACATACATAAGACCAACAACATCATCTAAGAACCAACACGGTCACACACAAAAAATACTATCCAAAAACCACCAAATAATAAAAAGATAGGCCCTCACACGATCATAACACAATAACAAAGCCATTTCCCTAAATAGAACCTACATCTATAACATAAATTTGGACCATCATTAACTACCCATTGCAATCTAAAGAAAGTGAAGTCATAACTACCTCAAATGCCAAAAACTGATACAAACAAGCCTTTAACATCGAGCTTTCACCTTATGAATGGAAATGTAATCAACTAAAAAACACAAAAATGGAATTTATGCATTAAAAGAAAGCCAACGATACTCATATTGCCCATTTATGAGTTGGGGTCAAAATGGACCCCCGAAAAGGGTTTTTAAAAAGAAGGGTAAAACCATACTTCTATTAGAAAACATATTTTCTAAGATTAAAGGAACCTATAAACGAAAACCCAAGTGAAAATTAGTTGAAATTGGGATTCAAATTGAGAAATTACTTATTTAAGCCTTCCGGGCCAAAATCCCCAAATTTCACTTTTCAATAAATGTTTTAACAAGATTTAATAAATAAAAATTGAAAAAAAACAATTAAAATAGGAGTTCGGAGCTTATCTATGCATAAAAATAAAATAAATGGCCCAAAAACTAGAAAACCCAAGTTCCGACTCTCAAAAATAGTATAAAATAATAAAAAAGGATTTTGTATTGCCCAAGTATCACCTAAGCGACCACCGAGCCGGTTAAGCGGCCATTATTTTAGCGATTAGGTGTTGCTAACGTGATGCCCGCCTGGCACGTGAGTGTTGCTAAGATACTAGGTTTCCGCTTAAGCGACAGTGCTTAGGGTAGCTTGGTCTCACTTAGGTGATACTTCGGATGTTAAGCAAAGTCGATTAAGTAACCAAAGTATCGCTTAAGCTGTGCACCTGCTGGAAACTTAGAGAATTCAAAGTCTCCACAGCCCCTCAAGAGTTATCTGGAATCTTGGGAATGCAAATAAACTATGCTACTAGACTAATTTTGACACTATAAACTCAATGGTAATATCAGATTTTGAGAAAACATTGTTTTAACACAGTTGGCCCCTGAAACCCAATTTTACAACTTTCTAAACAGAAGGTTGAAATGACATATAAAAGTTGTATAACCAAACCAACTATGTTACCAACCAAAGATCAATGTTCTAGATATATTGGAGCAGTTTATTTTGCAATCTGGTGCATAGAATAATAAAAAATTGACCTAAGTCAACAAAAAAGCCTTTATAACCACCAAAAATCACAATCTGGTGCATATCATACCAAAATGCAATGGAACCGTGCCAATCATCCCCATGCCACAAAAATACCACAAAGCAACCATGGGAGGGGTAAAATGGTTGAATCACATAGGCATAACTATTTCACAAAAATAACCCAAAATCAGATAATTCATCATCCACCACTAAGAATCTAGCTCGTCCACAAACTAAAGGTAAGAGAAAATGCCTGAATTAGTGAAAATCTAAGGATAACTACAACGCATATCAGACTCAAAGTCGACTCCCCTACAGGTCGATGTCTCTGCTAGACCTTAACAACTGAAATATCTCTAGAACGTAATCGTCTAACATTTACGGCTAGAATGGAGACTGGCTCCTAAAAAATAGACAACCTCTCATCTAATTGAATCGAATCAGAACGAATGGCATAAGACTCCTCTAGAATGTCACATCAAAGTACAGAAATATGAAAAACTGGATGATCAATTTTTAAATCAAGGGTTGATGCTAACTTATAAGCCACATCCCCAATAGTCCAAAGAATCTCAAAAGGTCCATTATACTTGGGGAAAAGCTTTCCCCTCTTCCCAAACCTCATTACCCCCTTCATAAGAAAAATACAAAGGAAGAATCTATCACAAACACTAAATTTCATGGCACAAAGTCTAAGATTCATATAGCACGTCTGCCTACTTTCAGTTGATCAAAGTCAATCCTAAATGACCCAAAATTTATCCAAAGACTAACGAAGAAAGTCCATACCTCGAGCTCTAACCTCTTAAACCTCAAACAAACCACCTAGAGAACAACAAATTCAACCATACAAGTCCTCAAAATGATCCATCTCTATACTAAAATGGTAGTTATTATTTTATGCAACCTCTGCAAAAGCTATATGGTGCTACTCCCACTGACTTCCAAAGTCCATCACATAAGTACAAAGAATACCCTTAAAAACCTGGATAGTCCACTCAGAACGAGTGTTGGTCTCAAGACCTAAGTCAACAAAAAAGCCTTTATAAGCACCAAAAATCAAAATCTGGCACATATCATACCAAAATGCAATGGAACCGTACCAATCATCCCCATGCCCCAAAAATACCACAAAGAAACCATGGGAGGGGTAAAATGGCTGAATCACATAGACATAAGTAATTCACAAAAATAACCCAAAATCAGATAATTCATCATCCACCACTAAGAATCTAGCTCGTCCACAAACTAAAGGTAAGAGAAAATGCCTGAATTAGTGAAAATCTAGGGATAACTACAACGCATATCAGACTCAAAGTCGAATCCCCTACAGGTCGATGACTCTGATAGTCCTTAACAACTGAAATATCTCTAGAACATAATCGTCTAACAATTATGGCTAGAATGGAGACTGACTCCTAAAAAATAGACAACCTCTCATCTAATTGAATTGAATCCCAACGAATAGAATAAGACTCCTCTGGAATGTAACATCAAAGTACAGAAACATAAAAAATTGGAAGAATAGTTTTTAAATCAATGGTTGATGCTAACTTATAAGCTACATCCCCAATAGTCCAAAGAATCTCAAAAGGTCCATTATACTTAGGGAAAAGCTTTCCCCTCTTCCCAAACCTCATCACCCCCTTCATAAGCAAAACACAAAGGAAGAATCTGTCACCAACACTAAATTTCAAGGCACAAAGTCTAAGATTCGTATAGCATGTCTGCCTACTTTCAATTGATCAAATTCAATCCTAAATGACCCAAAATTTATCCAAAGACTGACAAAGAAAGTCCATACCTCAAGTTCTAACCTTAGAAACCTCAAACCAACCAACTAGAGAACAACAAATTCTACCATACAAGTCCTCAAAATGATCCATCTCAATACTAGAATGGTAGTTATTATTTTATGCAACCTCTGCAAAAGCTATATGGTGCTACTCCCACTGACTTCCAAAGTCCATCACATAAGTACAAAGAATACCCTTAAAATCCTGGATAGTCCGCTCAGAACGATTGTTGGTCTCAAGACCTAAGTCAACAAAAAAGCCTTTATAAGCACCAAAAATCAAAATCTGGTACATATCATACCAAAATGCAATGGAACCGTGCCAATCATCGCCATACCCCAAAAATACCATAAAGCCATCATGGGAGGGGAATGGTTGAATCACATAGACATAAGTAATTCACAAAAATAACCCAAAATTAGATAATTCATCATCCACCACTAAGAATCTAGCTCGTCCATAAACTAAAGGTAAGAGAAAATGCCTGAATTAGTGAAAATCTAGGGATAACTACAACGCATAGCAGACTCAAAGTCGACTCCCCTATAGGTCGATGTCTCTACTAGAGCTTAACAACTGGAATATCTCTAGAACGTAATCGTCTAACAATTATGGCTAGAATGGACACCGGCTCCTAAAAAATAGACAACCTCTCATCTAATTGAATCGAATCCCAACGAATAGAATAGAACTCCTCTGGAATGTAACATCAAAGTACAGAAACATAAAAAATTGGAAGAACAATTTTTAAATCAAGGGTTGATGCTAACTTATAAGCCACATCCCCAATAGTCCAAAGAATCTCAAAAGGTCCATTATACTTGGGGAAAAGCTTTCCCCTTTTCTCAAACCTCATCACCCCCTTCATAAGCAAAACACAAAGGAAGAATCTGTCACCAACACTAAATTTCAAGGCACAAAGTCTAAGATTCGTATAGCATGTCTGCCTACTTTCAGTTGATCAAATCGAATCCTAAATGACCCAAAATTTATCCAAAGACTGACAAAGAAAGTCCATACCTCGAGTTCTAACCTTAGAAACCTCAAACCAACCAACTAGAGAACAACAAATTCTACCATACAAGTCCTCAAAATGATCCATCTCAATACTAAAATGGTAGTTATTATTTTATGCAACTTCTGCAAAAGCTATATGGTGCTACTCCCACTGACTTCCAAAGTCCATCACATAAGTACAAAGAATACCCTTAAAATCCTGGATAGTCTGCTCAGAACGATTGTTAGTCTCGAGACCTAAGTCAACAAAAAAGCCTTTATAAGCACCAAAAATCAAAATCTGGTACATATCATACAAAAATGCAATGGAACCGTGCCAATCATCCCCATGCCCCAAAAATACCACAAAGCAACCATGGGAGGGGAATAGCTGAATCGCATAGACATAAGTGATTCACAAAAATAACCTAAAATTAGATAATTCATCATCCACCACTAAGAATCTAGCTCGTCCACAAACTAAAGGAAAGAGAAAATGCCTGAATTAGTGAAAATCTAGGGATAACTACAACGCATATCAGACTCAAAGTCGACTCCCCGACAGGTCGATGTCTCTACTAGAGCTTAATAACTGGAATATCTCTAGAACGTAATCATCTAACAATAATGGCTAGAATGGAGACCGGCTCCTAAAAAATAGACAACCTCTCATCTAATTGAATTGAATCCCAACGAATATAATAAGACTCCTCTGGAATGTAACATCAAAGTACAGAAACATAAAGAACTGGAAGAACAATTTTTAAATCAGGGGTTGATGCTAACTTATAAGCCACATCCCCAATAGTCCAAAGAATCTCAAAAGGTCCATTATACTTGGGGAAAAGCTTTCCCCTTTTCCCAAACCTCATCACCCCCTTCATAAGCAAAACACAAAGGAAGAATCTGTCACCAACACTAAATTTCATGGCACAAAGTCTAAGATTCGTATAGCATGTCTGCCTACTTTCAGTTGATCAAATCGAATCCTAAATGAGCCAAAATTTATCCAAACACTGACAAAGAAAGTCCATACCTCGAATTCTAACCTTAGAAACCTCAAACCAACCAACTAGAGAACAACAAATTCTACTATACAAGTCCTCAAAATGATCCATCTCAATACTAAAATGGTAGTTATTATTTTATGCAACCTCTGCAAAAGCTATATGGTGCTACTCCCACTGACTTCCAAAGTCCATCACATAAGTACAAAGAATACCCTTAAAATCCTGGATAGTCCGCTCAGAACGATTGTTGGTCTCAAGACCTAAGTCAACAAGAAAGCCTTTATAAGCACCAAAAATCAAAATCTGGTACATATCATACCAAAATGCAATGGAACCGTGCCAATCATCCCCATGCCCCAAAAATACCACAAAGCCATCATGGGAGGGGAATGGTTGAATCACATAGACATAAGTAATTCACAAAAATAACCCAAAATTAGATAATTCATCATCCACCACTAAGAATCTAGCTCGTCCATAAACTAAAGGTAAGAGAAAATGCCTGAATTAGTGAAAATCTAGGGATAACTACAACGCATAGCAGACTCAAAGTCGACTCCCCTCTAGGTCGATGTCTCTACTAGAGCTTAACAACTGGAATATCTCTAGAACGTAATCGTCTAACAATTATGGCTAGAATAGAGACCGGCTCCTAAAAAATAGACAACCTCTCATCTAATTGAATCGAATCCCAACGAATAGAATAAAACTCCTATGGAATGTAACATCAAAGTACAGAAACATAAAAAATTGGAAGAACAATTTTTAAATCAAGGGTTGATGCTAACTTATAAGCCACATCCCCAATAGTCCAAAGAATCTCAAAAGGTCCATTATACTTGGGGAAAAGCTTTCCCCTTTTCCCAAACCTCATCACCCCCTTCATAAGCAAAACACAAAGGAAGAATCTGTCACCAACACTAAATTTCAAGGCACAATGTCTAAGATTCGTATAGCATGTCTGCCTACTTTCAGTTGATCAAATCGAATCCTAAATGACCCAAAATTTATCCAAAGACTGACAAAGAAAGTCCATACCTCAAGTTCTAACCTTAGAAACCTCAAACCAACCAACTAGAGAACAACAAATTCTACCATACAAGTCCTCAAAATGATCTATCTCAATAATAAAATGGTAGTTATTATTTTATGCAACCTCTGCAAAAGATATATGGTGCTACTCCCACTGACTTCCAAAGTCCATCACATAAGTACAAAGAATACCCTTAAAATCCTGGATAGTCCGCTCAGAACGATTGTTGGTCTCGAGACCTAAGTCAACAAAAAAGCCTTTATTAGCACCAAAAATCAAAATCTGGTACATATCATACCAAAATGCAATGGAACCGTGCCAATCATCCCCATGCCACAAAAATACCACAAAGCAACCATGGGAGGGGAATGGCTGAATCACATAGACATAAGTAATTCACAAAAATAACCCAAAATTAGATAATTCATCATCCACCACTAAGAATCTAGCTCGTCCACAAACTAAAGGTAAGAGAAAATACCTGAATTAGTGAAAATCTAGAGATAACTACAACGCATATCAGACTCAAAGTCGACTCCCCGACAGGTCGATGTCTCTACTAGAGCTTAACAACTGGAATATCTCTAGAACGTAATCGTCTAACAATTATGGCTAGAATGGAGATCGGCTCCTAAAAAATAGACAACCTCTCATCTAATTGAATCGAATCCCAATGAATAGAATAAGACTCCTCTGGAATGTAACATCAAAGTACAGAAACATAAAGAACTGGAAGAATAATTTTTAAATCAGGGGTTGATGCTAAGTTATAAGCCACATCCCCAATAGTCCAAAGAATCTCAAAAGGTCCATTATACTTGGGGAAAAGCTTTCCCCTTTTCCCAAACCTCATCACCCCCTTCATAAGCAAAACACAAAGGAAGAATTTGTCACCAACACTAAATTTCAAGGCACAAAGTCTAAGATTCGTATAGTATGTCTGCCTACTTTCAGTTGATCAAATTGAATCCTAAATGACCCAAAATTTATCCAAAGACTGACAAAGAAAGTCCATACCTCGAGTTCTAACCTTAGAAACCTCAAACCAACCAACTAGAGAACAACAAATTCTACCATACAAGTCCTCAAAATGATCCATCTCAATACTAAAATGGTAGTTAGTATTTTATGCAACCTATGCAAAAGTTATATGGTGCTACTCCCACTGACTTCTAAAGTCCATCACATAAGTACAAAGAATACTTTTAAAATCCTGGATAGTCCGCTCAGAACGATTGTTGGTCTCGAGACCTAAGTCAACAAAAAAGCCTTTATAAGCACCAAAAATCAAAATCTGGTACATAGCATACCAAAATGCAATGGAACCGTGCCAATCATCCCCATGCCCCAAAAATACCACAAAGCAACCATGGGAGGGGAATGGCTGAATCACATAGACATAAGTAATTCATAAAAATAACCCAAAATCATATAATTCATCATCCACCACTAAGAATCTAGCTCGTCCACAAACTAAAGGTAAGAGAAAATGCCTGAATTAGTGAAAATCAAGGGATAACTACAACGCATATCAGACTCAAAGTTGACTCCCCTACAGGTGGATGTTTCTACTAGACCTTAACAACTAGAATATCTCTAGAACATAATCATCTAACATTTATGGCTAGAATGGATACCGGATTCTAAAAAATAGACAACCTCTCATCTAATTGAATCGAATCTCAACGAATGGCATAAGACTCCTCTGGAATGTAACATCAAAGTACAAAAACATGAAAAACTGGATGAAAAATTTATAAATTAAGGGTTGATGCTAACTTACAAGCCATATCCCCAATAGTCCAAAGAATCTCAAAAGGTCCATTATACTTGGGGAAACGATTTCCCCTCTTCCCAAACCTCATCACCCCCTTCATAAGCAAAACATAAAGGAATAATCTATCACTACATTAAAGTTAAGGGCACAAAGTCTAAGATTCGTATAGCACGTCTGCCTACTTTCAGTTGATCAAAGTCAATCCTAAATAACCCAAAATTTATCCAAAGACTGACAAAGAAAGTCCATACCTTGAGGTCTAACCTCAGAAACCTCAAACCAACCGACTAGAGAACAACAAATTCTACCATACAAGTCCTCAAAATGAACCATCTCAATACTAAAATGGTAGTTATTATTTTATGCAACCTCTGCAAAATCTATATGGTGCTACACCCACTGACTTCCAAAGTCCATCACATAAGTGCAAAGAATACCCTTATAAACCTGGATAGTCCGCTCAAAATGATTGTTGGTCTCGAGACCTATGTCAACAAAAATGCCTTTATAACCACAAAAATTACAATTTGGTACATATCACACCAAAATACAATGGAACCGTGCCAATCATCCCCATGCCCCAAATATACCACAAAGCAACCATGGGAAGGGTAAAATGGTTGAATCACATAGACATAAGTATTTCACAAAAATAACCCAAAATCAGATAATTCATCATCCACCACTAAGAATTTAGCTCGTCCACAAACTAAAGGTAAGAGAAAATTCTTGAATTAGTGAAAATCTAGGGATATCCTTCCTCATTGCACCCCACAAGAAGTGCTATCTCAAATTATGAGAATCTTAGTCACTTCCAGACGGATGAATTACTTATAACAATGATCCTTGTAAAATATCAATCTAATCCAATCACCCATTCTCAACATACAAACTTGGCCTCCAATCCTCAAAACACCATCTGAATCAAGTGAGTCTTTTTTAGACTAGCCATTCAACGCCATATCTTGAATCACACATAATTTTAGAGGATTCAAAGGGTTCAAAGAGAAATCATACAACAATCACTAATACTCAGGAAATGACTCCTTTTTTACCTCAACTACATTATACTCCTTTTACCTCATTTATCGAGAGATGAAAAAATTATGCACCTCAACTTATTTGCATGCCTCATCACAAGAAAGAAAATTCCAGACACCAAGTTATCAAATATGCTACAAGGAATTTAAGTATGAAATTCTATCTCTCAGGAACCCTCGATGTTAACAAGTACCATACCATAGGATTACCTCTATTTTCAATCTCCACTGCATTGAATGCACTTGGTTGGTGATCTCAAAGGACTTTTTAAGCTTGTAATGTAGGTTCGGGGTAGGGTAGGATATTATTTGGGAACATAGTAACTATACCTTCCTTGAACATCTACATTAAACTTTTTTTATCCAACTTACTACAATGGGGCACTTCTTTTTATTTTCACTATTTAAGCATCTGCTTACTTTACTACCATGATTCACCCATTTTTAGGAAAGCATCTGCTTTTCTTATTTTTACCTTATGCATTTTATGTTTTTCGTTACTTTCTTGGGTCCCTTCTTTTTCATATTCATTTCTTCACAAAATTTAGCTCCTAGGCACTAACTTACATTCTCGTAGCCCGAAGTTACCTCTTCCAATCTTAATCACCCTTAACTTAAACATTTAGCCTTAATTTACATTTTTAAGTACACGGAGAATAGGGTTCAAAAGAGGAATAAGAATTTGAAGGGCTCATGGCTTGCAATGTGTTTGTCAAAGAAAGGTTTAAAGACTTAAAGTGGGTTACTAGGGGTAACATCTATGTACAAGTAGGCTTTTTAGGCTAGAGTGGACATCCAAGTTCACAAAGATGGCCTAAGATCATATTCCCAACCAAGTACAATTAAAATTATCCTTGAGAGACTAATAGGGCAAGTTCTAGATGGTACAAGTACATATGAGATATAGATAAATGATCTCACCACACATGGCAGGCAAACTTGCAAAGGAGGCTTAATTGCCCCTCCCAGTAGAGAAAAAAGTAAAGTATCTACAAATTTTCACAAGTCAAAAGTTTGGAGTTAAGAAAAGAGAAAAGGAATTTTTGCAGTGCCTCCCACATCCACACCCTTGATTTTTGAAAAATTTTGGATGGAGGGGGGTGTTTTCTTTGCATTTGCACCATGCACAATTTGCTAACCATGGAAAAAACCCAAGTCTTGGTCTCATATGTTTACTTCATATAGGCATACCAACCATATGGCTACTCAGACTTTGCTAATCGTATGAGTACAATCCCAAATCATGTCAAAGGTACTCAGACTTTCCTTGTATTTATAGCCTTGATGCTACGGGTATTCAGACTTCCCCTACATATATGGCTCAATACCCAATAATATTGAGTTTCCCTTAAGACTGCTGTCAGTTAATTTATCATAGGAAAAGGTTCGCCCAATATCATTATTAAAATAAATAGACACCTAAAAATAAAAACAATTAATTCGAAATTTTCCATACTTTGTATGTATTAAATTCAAGTACAGCAATACAAAGTTTGTACACAGAAGGGCAGGGCCACGCACCCCCAATAAAAAGAATCGTAGTGCCCTCACTACATTACACAAAAACATAAGAAGGGTCAAAGGCTCCCTGAAACTGCATTGATATGTTGAAATTTGGGTGCAAAGGCACGATCGCGGCTTGATTGGTGTGATAATAGTACCACGATCGTAGCTCTCAGTCCGCGATCGTGGTAATTGAGGCCATTTGCTCCTCTATTTTGCCCTATTTTTCTCCATAGCTGTTATACTTCAAAACTTAGTTCTCTGCTATTTTTGGCTTTCAATTGTGTCCAATGCACCTACAAAACATAAAAATTATATGACTTATTCAAAAGCATCAAAATGCAAATATGAATCCTATAGGTTGCCTCCCATCAAGTACTTTATTTAACGTCGCAGTATGATACTTTTTTATCCTCATTTATGTCTCCACTTAGATGATTTGAATTTCTTTCCCAATTTTTAATCAATGCACTTTTGAGGCACTTTGGGCATGGGTGAGGGCACAACGATATATGTTCTATCGCACCCCTTTCAAGACTTGAACCTTTTACCCAATTTTACATTAAATTTTTGATAGGGCTTGTTGGGTAAAGGTGAGAACATCATTAGTCCACTATTAGAACTTCAAAAATTACACTCATTGTCCTTTAAGTATGGGGCTTCCGTGTGCTCTTATGGAATGTCAAACTCCAAAATATAGGATTAGAGTTCCTTCTCCCTAAAATCCATCTTGGATACATGGACTTTTATCGAATCTACCAAGAATAATGTTGAAAATTGGTTTGAATCAGGTTTAGCCCATAATTTCAGAATTTCATCTCGATTGGTATCCTCATCCCGAAATGAACTAGAGTCGTTATAAGAGATTGGCATGGATTCTTCTTTTGACTTTTAATTTTGGCATTATCTCTTATATTTGGTTTGGTCTATTGGGAAATCACCCAGGATTCATCAACATGGAGATTATTTGGAAGAGTGGGTATACTCATGGTATTTGAAAGATTATACTTCACACCAACTTCTTCAATCCTTTTGATTTCCTATTTGCATGTCCCTACGTCTTGATGAATCCAATGTATGTTATCTCCCGTGGTCTCCACCTGATCTAAGATAAGTTAAAGCATTGCTTCAAATATATTGTATCTGTCATATTTTTCATCCTTTGATGCATCGTAAGACCTATCAAGCTCATAAGAAAAACTAGATTTAGGTTAGTATAATGAGGGGAAGAGGCATTTGGACAATCACTCCAATGTCCATCCCAACTACCATACAAAGAACAATCATACTCCCAATAGGATCGAGATGCTGCACACATCTCTTTCTGGGGAGCATATCTACAATCTCATGGAAAGTGGTGTACATCATAATATGGACATGGATCGTCTAGATAGGATTTTCAAATGCCAAAATAATATTTGTCCCACGATGCCATAGAAACAATTAAACAAAAATAAAACTCTACTTAAAACAAGAAATAAAAGAAAATCACAAATAAATATTTACAAGTTTGAATCCAAGCAAGTAGGCTAAAAATTCAAACGAACTCAATATGCCAAATTATTTCATGGCAATGATGCTATTTGTTGATAACGCTCAACTAACATGTCAATTTGAATGCAAAGCGGTTTTTCTCAACATATTTACCTAACAAAGAGATGGGGTCAAATCCACGAGGAACAATGTGAGTGACAATTGAGTCAATTCAAAATAAAAGTTGCTTGCTAGGGTCAAACCTATGGTACAAAATAGTTTGGGGGGTTTTCAATCTTGTCATGTGTGAAAGTAATTCTTAGGATTCTAAGGGACTAACTCAAGACTAAGAATAATTAGAGTATAATCAATTTAAATGGATCTTGGGACTATGCTTTCCTAGGGGCAAATTATGCATGGGATCATGATGATTTGGTGCAAATTCGAATCGTTGATTATGTAGTAGGCTACGTTAAATATCTTTAAGGCTAGTTTTTAAACAAAACCTCAAAGATATCACTCGTTGACTCTTTTGAGTGCCTGATGAGTGTGTCAATTAAAGTCACCCAATACCTTAATCAGGCACCCCTATTTCTAAGATGGTACCTAAGGAATAGTAAACCTTATAATCACCCTTATGTCTAAGATAGTGAAAATTAGTAAAATAAACCCATTAATTGTTTATTATTGCATTGGTTCCCATATATGGTTCCCACATCCCTCTTTCAAGGATGATGTGGGTTCCTAAAGCTCATCCAATCCCCCTTTTTCAAGAATGGTTTAGGTTTTCAAGAACTTGGGATTTTTGACCATCAAACCCATTTGGGTATTAGGGATTTGATCCATTAATCCTAACCAATTTAATAAAGAAATAATAGAAATCATCATCAACAAGCAAAATGTATACACAAATATATCACCACACACACACAATTGCATCCTATTCTAGCATAATCCCAAGAGGTAGATCTAGAAAATCATAATGATAATAAACATAAATAAACTAATATTTCCATCAAATTTATCCATGAGAAAATAAAGAGAGGGAAAACCACACTTTAGAATCCAATGAATCTTCAATGGTGATGCGAAATCTATACTTAAAAGTCACTTTAATGTCTTCTAAGCTCAATATTACTACAAGTTTAGCTCCAAGATCAAAAAAATTACAAAAACCCTAAGCTAAGGATGGGATGTAGGGTTTTAGAATGATTGATATCCTAGAATAAATGGATTTGGAGCCTTAAATGGGATTTGAGGTCGACTGGTCA
Source organism: Capsicum baccatum var. pendulum (assembly GCA_030864225.1). Classification (NCBI taxonomy): domain Eukaryota; kingdom Viridiplantae; phylum Streptophyta; class Magnoliopsida; order Solanales; family Solanaceae; genus Capsicum; species Capsicum baccatum. Next base: position 166,554,674 of record CM061557.1, on the reverse strand, counting down.
AAATGACTTTTCTGCCCTTAGGCCATTTTCCTCTCTCATGCAATCAATGAAGATTGATCTCGATTGTACTTACTGCAATCGAAGTCAAATCCTGATCCTGCTTCAGTTTGTCCAGATCTTGCACTTCAACTCCCTTTTTGGTCCTTTTTATCTCAAGTTTGATTTTTTTTCTTCTATGCACTTGTATACTTACAAAATATGGGAATTAGTATATTTAACCCCAAATGTGTCTATCTTTTACATTCAAATAATATTAGTGTGCACGAATGTTAACTGTAAATGAGTGGTAAATTCAATACTCATCATAGATACAATGACAAAAAAGTCGAGATATGATCAAAATACCTAGTTTATCAACTCTATGAATGCAGCTGGGGCATTTCTTAACCCAAAGGACATGACCAAGAACTCATAATGAATGTACCATATCCAAAAAGTTATTTTCAAAATATCCAAATCCCTAATCCTAAACTAGTGATAACCGAACCTCAAATCAATCTTCAAAAACACTGAAGCGCCCAGATGCGAATCAAGCAAATTATCAATATGAGGAAGAGGATACATTTTCTTAACCTTCACCTTGTTCAATTGATGATAATCAATACACATATGCATAGACCCATGATTTTTCTTCACAAACAAGGCAAGCATACCCCAATGTGATACACTAGGTCAGATAAATCCCTTACACAACAACTCTTGTATCTAATCCTTTAATTTCATCAATAATTTAGGGCAATCTTATAAGGAGGAACAGAAATGAAATTTGTACTATAAGACCCTGCAAAATTCTAAGCTTAATTCAGTCAATTAAACCTTGAAAAGAGGTCCCAAACTTAGAATCTCCCAGCTAAGTATTCAAACTTAATCCTATTTTAGCATTCAAAAGTTCACATTTTTATTTCATGATCATATTCCCTAAACAGTGGACCAACGCGATCTTGGCGAGCCGTGTCGCCTATCGCGTTGATCAATATTGTTCCAGGACTGCCAGTCATAAGTACACACAATTATGGCGCAACACATCGGTTATCACATTAATGGCATTGACGCACCGCGTCGACCAGCGCATTGGCATCCTATTTCAGTCATTAAAATAGTCGTGATCCCAGGGTTATTTTAGTCTTTTCCCACTCTTATATAACCCCATAAACATGAGATTCAACTATTTTTACCCATATACACTTGTCTTCTCTCGATTTACTTAAGAATAATTTTAGGGTTTCCAATTAAAGATACAAATTCAAGAAATTCCACCATCAATCTTCATAAAATCAAAAACTAAGGTATGTTAGATATTGATTCTTGGGGCCCTTCCACCCAAGAACTTCAAGAATGCTTTTCTAAAGTCAATGATTTGATATTTATGAGTTTTCATGATTTATGTGAATTGAAAATTGAAGTTCATGCATTGTTTAGTTATTAATTCATGTTCTAGGCTACAAGTACTAAGGTTTGATCCTAATATCTGATGACTTATGTGATGTTCATGATAAACCCTTCAAGATGCAATATTGATTGATATATACATGATAATTAGGTGTATAAATTATTGTATAACCAAAGAAATCTCCCTATATGTTTGATAAAATGCTTATGTGAAAGAAATAGAGACATTATAGCATGTTGACCAAAAATTCCTAATTGTGTATAAGTTAATGCATGCAAATGTTTATTGGAAGGCCTTAGTGAATGAATTATGAGATGTTGTATACATCCCTATACATGTGCAAGATTAAGACTTCCAAGTGCTTGAAGAAATGCATTATTGATTGTATTATGAATGATAGTCCATTGTCTTATTATTCAAGAGTTTCCATGTCTTTTATTACGTATGCTATCGAGTCTTGGGGTATTTAATACCCCATAATTTAGCTGTGTACCTAGATCGAGTGTCAGTTATAGAACTCTCGATCATGTCACGATCAATAAAACTTAGTCTGTTACATGACTTAGGAAAATTTAGTAAGCTTAGTATCATTTTAAGTCAAGTTTAGTATTCAGTTTAGACCTCAGTAATATTGAAATATTCAATTCAGAATGCAATAGCATTCATTCAGTTAATAGAATTCAGCAGTATTCCATCAGTCAATAGAACTCAACAAACTCAATCTAGTTCAGTTAATCAGTATGATCATTAACTGATTCAGTTCAGTCCAGTACAGTTTAAGATCAGTTCAGAGTCGATTCAATTGGGAGTAGGATTCATCTCCGAGCGAGGGTAGGGATGATAGATTTCTCGTTAGTTAGGTAGAGTTGTTAGTAGTAGTCCCTGTACTCCAAAACTGTGTAGCTAGAGCAAGATGAGGATTCACCCATTAGGCTAAGGCTTGGCTACCTCACAGGAGTCACCCGTTAGATGAGGCTTGACTTCCTATTTAAGGTCACCCATTAGACAGGCTTGACCATAGAAGTGTCATTACCCATGGCACGGTACTGACACCCTTCCATCTGGGGTTACAAGTTGGACCCCACTAGTTCAAATTCGAGGCATGTTGGCTAGATGACTACCTTCCACAGTCTCAATTTCAAATTTAGTCTCAGTAATAAAACTAAGATTAGTATTACAGAAATCAGGACTGTCAGATAAAGTCACTTAGCGTGGTAAAGAACTTAGATAGTTCTAAAGATTCAGAGATCACCCATTAGATAGGCTTGATCTCATATTCAGTTAATCATATTCACTATCAGTAGATTTAGAGATCCCCCGCTAAATAGGCGTGATCTTAGATTAAGTCAATAAATATCAATACTAATAGATTCAGAGATAACCCGCTAGATAAGCTTGATCTCAGATATAATCAAGCAGTATCAGTAACCTCAGATATCAGTTATCAATAGACCTAGTTATTTAATATCTCGGTATTAGTAAACTCAGTAATCAGTGTTACAACAATTTTAGTTATAGTTTATGCATTCATGCATGTATCCTCATTCAGTATACTCGTGTATTCAGCCAGTATTGTTCATGCATATGAACCCTTATATTTAACCTTACCTAATCTAGCATACCAGTACATTCTCATGTACTGATTCATATTTTTATCTTGCGCTATGGTGTCATATACCATAGGTTCAGAAGCACGAGCTTCAGAGCATCTTTAGCAGTTCAGACTCATCCACCAGTAGTAGACATACCAGTGAATCCTCATAATTCGAGGATGTTCCTTATTTAAGATTTACATTAGATTTAGTATTTTATTAGACGGAGTTAGTTGGGGGATTGTCCCATAAACTCCAAGTTCAGACAGTTTAGAGGCTTTCAGACTAGAAGTTTAGAAAGTTTTTTTTAGTTTCGGTATAGATATATTTTATTCATTTGTATTTTAGTTTGAACCTTATGTTAAGTTTTCTGCCAGTTTTCCACATTTTTATAGTATCTTATTCAGTTATTATAGTAGGTACCAGAAAAGATTTATCTTATAGTCCTTCGAGATTATGAGTACCATGTAGCATTTAGGGTTCAGAGATCCAGGGCATTACAAACTTAGTGTCAGAGCATAAGGTTCAAAGTGTCCTATTTAGTCTGAAAGCTGCATCTAAGTAGAGTCTTGTGCATGTGTGTGTTGCGCGCCACACTTATGGATAGGAGGCTATGAGATGTTTTAGGAAAAGTTTCCCTTCTTTCAGTATTCATGTCGTGCAATTGAGAATGAGCTCAAGTTAAACTCTCAGTCTAATCCACTTCTTTATTTCATTTATAGAATATGCCTTCTCGCAGAGATAATACCCGTAGAAATGATAACTAGCCGCCTCAGCCCGTAGATTCTTTGAATGAGAATGTGTCATATGTAGAGTTTTGGATAGCTTTTCAGGTGCTAGCCTAGGCTGTGACAACTAATGTTCAGGGTAACCGCCAGGCGCAGCCCCACCTCAACAAGATGAGGATTTAGCCGCAGCTAGGATAAAAAATTTCATGAGAAAGAACCTGCCAGAATTCTTTGGGTCAATAGCAGGTGAGGACCCCTAGCTTTATCTTGATGAGGTGAAGAAGATCACCCAAGTTATGCATGTTTCTAAAGAGAAGAGTGTTGAGTTGGCTTTCTATAGGTTGAAGGATGTTGCTCATGATTGGGTAGTGATATGGAAGAAGAGTAGAGGGAAGAATGTTGCTCCCATGACTTGTCAGGTATTTCAGGATATGTTCTTAGATAAGTTTTTCCATTTGAGATAAGGGAAGAAGAGTTCAAGAACCTGAGGCAAGGCTCTATGTCAGTGAAGGATTATTTCCTCAAGTTCAATTAATTGTATAAGTATGTCCCAGAGTAGATGGCTGACCCTAGGTCAAGCATGAGTAAGTTTATGATTGGTGTGTCTGGGTTTGTAGTTCAAAAGTATAGGACTGTTATGCTCAATAGAGATATGGACCTTTCAAGGTTGATGATGCACGCTCAACAGATTAAGGCAGATAAATCTAAGGAAAAAAAAAAGTGTGAATAAGAAAGCTAGAACATGTAGTTTTAGTTATTCTCAGCCAGGGTCATAGGGTTGTAACCGTTCTCAGCAAGGTCAGAAGTTTTTAGTACCAGCCTCATATTCAACTAGTGCACCAGTACCAAATGTTAGGAATAATAGTCATGATAGGGCGCCAGGCTCTAAAGCCCAGGGTAGTGTGAGAAATGATCGGACCTATCCGCTTATAAATAATATGGTAAGAATCACACAGGTATGTGTAGAGCAGGAAGTGAGGTATGTTTTGGATATAGCAAGCCAGGACACAAGTTGTAGGAGTGTAGTGTAATGGCTCAGAGGGTTAGAGATTTATGTTAGTAGGGTACCACTTCTAGTACCACTAGTGGTCAGTGTCAGAATAGATTCTTTGCACTTCAGACTCATCATGATTAGAGAAGTTTCTCTAACATAGATTCAGGTATGTTATAAGTCCTTCATCTTCATGATATGCATTATTAAATCCTTTTCTCCTATTTGAGCTTAAGTTTTCAACATGAGTTAGTCAATAAATCCAGCAATTCAGTTTAGCAGTCAGGCAGTCAAATTTGTTTAGTTTGTTTTCACATCTTTCCATCTTGTCTTATGATCCAAAAACGCAGGAATATAACTATTCCAAGATAGAACATCCTAGTAGTTGCGAGTTCAGCTTAGTTTATGAACCATGCATGAGTTTCAGATCCCAGATTCCAGTCACAACTTAGTTCATTGGTTCCTTGTGCATCACCTCTGTTTTCCCCAGTATTTCAGTAAAGTATGTGTTCGTGGAGGGACATAGTGTCCCAATAGGTAGATACCCTATATTTCCCCGATGCTTTCATGTCCTTAAACCCATTCAGTTGCATGTTCAGATGTTCCTTACAAAGTTAGTATCAGTTATCAATGCATATTCAGTCATGCATTCATGATTCAGTTCAGTCATGTATTTCATGCATTGGATAAACATGTTCAGTATAATAACTAGGTCAAGTATTCATGCATTAGATATGCATGTTTAGTATGAAATTTCAGTATATCAGTAGTTCCAGTCAAATAGACATGTTTCAGATGTTCATGTCAAGTAAGTAAGTTCAATCTATTAGAAATCTTAGCTTAGTCAGTCCTATTCAAGGACGAATATTCCCAAGGGGGAGATATTGTAAGACCCTACAAAATTCTAAGCTTAACTATGTCCGTTAAAGCTTGAAAAGAGGTCCCAAAATTAGAATATCCTAGCTAAGTATTCAAACTTAGTGCTATTTAGTCTTCCAAAGTTTGAGTTATTATATCATAACCTTTACATCCATAGACTTTTGATATTTAAGATAATCCATATTAGAAAGGTCAATAGGGGTTCCCGAATGAGTTTTGGGTTTTTCGGACCTCGTTTAGACCATATTTTGAATCATAAAGCAGTGGACCAATGAGATTTTGGCATGCCGCATCGCCTATCATTTTGGTCAATATTATTCTAGGACTTCCAGTCAAACGTACTGAGGCTTAGCGCAATCATGGTATGATATGTCGGGTATTGCATCGATGGCAATGACGCGCTACATCGACTAGCGCGTCGGCACCCAGTTTCAGTCATTAAAATAGTCGCGACCCTAGGGTTATTTTATTCTTTTTCTCACCCTTATAGAACCCCATAAACACGAGATTCAACCATTGTTTACCCATATATACTAGTTTTCTCTCAATTTTCCTCAAGAACAAGTGTAGGGTTACCAATTGAAGATCCAAATTCAAGAAATTCCAACGTCAATCTTCATAAAATCAAGAACTAAGGTATGTTAGATGTTGGTTCTTGGGTCCCTTCCACCCAAGAAGTTCAAGAATCCTTTTCTAAATTCAAAGATTTGATATTTAAGAGTTTTCATGATTTATGTGAATTGAAAATTGAAGTTCATGTGTTGTTGAGTTATTAATTCATGTTCTAGGCTACAAGTGATAAGGTTTGGTCCTAATATGTGATGTCTTATGTGACGTTCATGATAAACCCTTCAAGATACATGATTGATTGATGTATCTATGATAAAATGCTTATGTGAAAGAAATAGAGACATTATAGCATGTTGACAAAAAATCCCTAATTATGTATAATTAAATGCATGCCAAGTTTTTGTTGAAAGGCCTTAGTGAATGAATTATGAAATGTTGTATGCATCCCTATATATGTGTAAGATTAAGACTTCCAAGCGCTTGAAGAGATGCTTTGTTGATTCTATTGTGAAAGTCCATTGTCTTATTATTCAATAGTTTCCATGTCTTGTATTATATATGCTATCGAGTCCTGAGGGTATTTAATACCTGACAATTTAGCTGTGCCTAGAGCCAGTGTCAGTTATAGTACTCTCAGTAATGTCACTATTAATAGAAATTAGTCAGTTACATGACTTAGAAAAATTCAGTAAGCTCGGTATCATTTCAAGTCTAGTTCTATATTCAGTTTAGACCTCAGTAATATTCAAATATTAAATTCAGAATGCAATAGCATTCAATCAGTTAACAGAATTAAGCAGTAATCCATTAGTCAATAGAACTCAGCAAACTCAGTCTAGTTCAGCTAATCAATATGATCAGTAACCGATTTAGTTTAGTCTAGTACAGTCTAAGAATCAGTTCAGAGTCTATTCAGTTAGAAGTAGGATTCATCACCAAGCGAGGGCAGGGATGAAGGCTTTCCCATTAGTTAGGCATAGTTATTAGTAGCAGTCCCTGTACTCCAGAACTACGTAGCTAGCATAGGATGAGAAGTCACTTGTTAGACTAAGGCTTGGCTACCTCCTAGGAGTCACCCGTTAGATTAGGCTTGACTTCTGGTTTAGGTTCACCCATTTGATAGGCTTAACCATAGAAGTCTCATTACTTGTGGCACGGTATTGACAGCCTTCTAGCTAGGTTTACAGGTTGGACCCCACTAGTTTAGATTTGGGTCATGTCGGTTTGATGACTACCTCCCACAGTCTCAGTTTTAGATTCAGTCTCAGTAATAGAACTCAGATCAATATTATAGAAATCAGTACTATAAGATATAGTAACTCATCTTAGTAAGGAACTTCGATAGTTCCGAAGATTTATAGATCACCCATTAGATATACTTGATCTCATATTCAGTCAATCATATTCACTAAGTGGAATCAGAGATCACTTGCTAGATAGGCCTGATCTTAGATAAAGTCAATTAGTATCAATACCAATATATTCATAGATCACCCGCTAGATAGGCCTGATCTCAGATATAATCAAGCAGTATCAGTAACAGATATCAGTTATCAGTAGACCTAGTTATTCAGTATCTCAATATTAGTAAACTCAGTAATGAGTGTTACTATGATTTCAGTTATAGTTTATACATTCATGCATGTATCCTCATTTAGCCTACTCGTGTATTTAGTATGTATTGTTTATGCATATGAACCCTTACATTTAGCCTTACCTCATCTAGCATACCAATACATTCTCTAGAGCATCCTTAGCAGTTCAAACTCATCTAGTAGAGTAGACTTAGCAGTTAGTCCTTATCATTCGAGGATGTTCCTTATTTCAGATTTGCATTAGATTCAATATTATAGTAGACAGAGTAAGTTGGGGGATTTTCCAATCAACTCAAAGTTCAGACAGTTTAGATGCATTCAAACAAGAAGTTCAGACAGTTGTTTTAGTTTTGGCATTGATTTATTATATATAGTTGTATTTCAGTTTTAACCTTATGGAAAGTTTTTCACCAGTTTTTTGCATTTTTACAGTACATTATTCAGTTATTGCAGCAGGTACCAGAAAAGTGTTAGCTTATGGTGCTTCGTGATTATGAGCACTGTGTAACATCCGAGGTTCAGAGATCTGGGGCATTACATATACCCAGTGGCTCAACATTAATAACAAATCAATATCATAATTCAGAGGAATACTAGGAAATCCATAGGTAAAATAACCACAATCTCACGAACAGTACAAACAAAATCCAAAGAGAGATGATAAGCAATACTAGTATCATGAAAATGATCCAAATAAGACAAATATTCCCTCTTAACAGAGAAACAAGCCTGGAGGATAGATATAAATCTCTTGGGATCCTAATGAAGCACATTCTTCCAAGTCATCCTTGGAGAACCTAGTGAAGATAAGGTCAGGGTCTTACTATAAAAATCTAGAACATCATGATAAGGAGCTAACCAAAAAATACCCAAGATAACATCAAAATCTACCATATCTAGGACAATTAAATCAACCCAAGGTACACACCCAACAAAAGTCACAACACAAGAATGGTTCACTCAATCCACCACTTAGGAGTCTCCTACAAGGGTAGATATTTGGTTAGGCAAGGTAAAAAGATCACTAGAAAATCAAAACAAAAGCAAAATATGCAAACATATAGGAAAAAGTCAATCCCAGATCAAATAACAAAGATGCGGATCTAAAATAAATAGGTACAGTATCTGTTATAATAGCATCAGAAGACTCTACCTCTATTCTAGCGTGTATAGCATAGCACTTTCCATGACCACCCCCTGCCTGAGTAACCTCGGGTCCACCACTACAGCCACCACTACCTCTGCTTCATGCACCTCTAGTAGAACCTCTACCTCTAACTGTCATATAGGAGTAGCCCTTAAAACTCAACATGGATAGTCCTTGTTATAATGGCAAACCTTATTACACACAAAGCAACCTTTGGGCCTAACTCAATAGGAGGGGGCACCGCTAAGCTAGAACGACCACCCAAAGTTGCTAGAATAGAAGACCCACTGCTTAAACCCTACAAGGCTTCCTATAATGGTATATCATGATATCCATGGAAGTTTCAAGAATCTCTATCTCAAGGAGTACGACCGTTTAACTCACCCTGAAAGCCTACCCTCTTGGCACCTTTATAAGTTGCTAAAGAATAGACTCAGTCATCTTAGCATGTCCATAATACTCTAAAATGATGCCCAATACAATACCATCTGAGATGCATCTAGGTCAAATAAAACATCTAAACCCTTTATGATGTTACAGATCATCTAAAATTGATGGAAGTACTATCTGACGAATATCTAGAAAAAGATAGAAACATGCCTCATACTCTACAACATTCATGGAGTCCTAATCCAGGTTACTAAACGCTTCCCTTATTCGATCCCTAAGATTGTAAGGCACAAATTTATTAAAAAGGCCTCAGCAAACTGATCTGAAGTCATCTCTAGAGACCCAGGAGGTCTTAAACTAACAAGTGACCTCCACCAATCCATGGTTTCATTTATCAACTGACAAGTAGTATAGAAACCTCATGTGAATCAAGAAAATTGAGGTTATGCAACTTTTCATGATAATCAATAAAGAACTCATAGGCATCCTCACCTATAGCACCACCAAACCTAGGGAGACACAAATAAGTGAATCTTTTAAATCTCTTCTGATCCTCAAAAGACATAACTATATTCATAATAATAGAATCTACCAAGTAGAGATCCTTTCTGAGGAAGTGACAAAGATAAAGGCTAAACTCCTGATCTTAGAATACCATATTCAGATGCTATCACAAAAGAAGGAACACACTCGGAGTCTAGAGTACCTTAAGTATATATTGGTAAAACTAAAGGATCCACACTCGATATAGAAGAAACACCATAGGCAGACTCTAGAATAGACGGAGATACAATACTTGAAGCTGAAGGAACACCATGTGCACTCAAAGGAGCACCCTCCAAATGTGTCATCAAGTGAATCAATAACCCCTTCAAGATTTGGGTAGAAGAACCCTGTGGGACCTAAGTAGGCCCTATATCTCTAGCATACTTAACTTAAACCTCATGGGAGAGACCTTTATTTATACCTCTAGATGGGGAAAATTCTCATGCCCATCTATGACTCAAAATTCTCCCTTTAGACTCAGATCTTACCTCGGATGATAGCTTTGCATATCTAGCCTTACGGGATTTAGTCATTACTATCTGTACAGAAAGAGTGAAATACTATTTAGAACACAAAGTATGAAAGATTCTCATGATATACATAGAAATAAGAGAAGTTTCCAAAAGATATCGTATAGACTCTTGAAGATAAATATGGACATCTATGTACCAATCCATGAGGCTATACTAGATACCTTATTCTTACACTGATAAAACTCATAAAACCTGGCTTTTTGATACTAATTTGTCATGACCCAAAAAACAAGGGTCATGATGGCACTCATCATGGTAAATCTTGATGAGTAAGCCTATCACCCAAACTAACATGAAATGTGAAATCAATACCAAAACCCGGGGCAAGGATTCTAAAATAAAGTTGAACCATACAAAATATATTAATAGTGGAAGTACGTAACAAAAATTACCATACAAAATTCCAAAATCTGGTTTCACGGTGTAAGAAATACTAAATATATATCGAATGTCAAAAGATGAAATAATAGACCAATTGGATCATAATCTATCTCAAAATACAAAACAAGACATGAAAAAGATAAGAAGAGGTAGTAGATCAACTCCAAAGGCATTGACCAACCTCCACCTCAAATACACTCTAGATACTACCTAAATTAGCTATTATACAGCACATTCATAGAAGGATCTACTCCAAAAAACCACAATAAGGGTAAGTACGATCCACTTACACTCAATAGGTATTATACGATGACTAAGAAAATGAGAAAATAAAGCAAATGAAATACACACTACGAAGAGGTACCCTATAATTAGAAAATACCCCAAATGGTAGACCACACTGTCTCAACTAACAAATCTACAATGTACATATATACATATATAAATATAAGAAATAAGTACTGATATACACGTATACTAAATACAAGAATAAGAAAGAAGTGCAACCTTCATAATTCCCTAATGAGTGGTGCTCCTAAAGTAGGACCCATGGGAGGGGTTCTTCAACCCATATACTATAAAATATCATATAACAGTATCTATAAATCCTCTCCGACACATACATTGATCAATGGTTTTTAAAGATGTCATATTTTGGTCATAAAAAGCTAGTGTTTTTGGAATTTTCATGGTGGTACCAATGCTCATGAATGTACATGATATAAGTATGCAATGCTCACAACTAACCAAAATGAGAATTTCTAATATCTAACCAAAATACCAACCATGTGAGACAAAATCCAATCAATATGTCAACCATCCATGAATCCAATGTAATCCTATGCCAATTGTGTAAAATACACAATACTATGCCATTGATACCACATAAATTTCCAATGAAGGCTTTTAATCACCTGAAAAGATCCCACCAAATATACATGCATAAGGCCAACAACATTGTATAAGACCCCACACAATCACACATGGTAAATAATATCCCAAAACTACAAAATAATAACAACATAGGTACCCACAAAGGCACAACATAATAATAAAATGATATTCATGATTAGCTCCTATACCCATAACCTAATTTTATACCTTCAATAACTACACAACCAATTTAAAGAAAGATAAGCAATAACCTACCTCAAATGCTAAAAATCATATAAGGGAGCCCCCAACACTAAGTTTCCACCTCACTAACTAACTAAAAATCAACTAAAACACACTAATATGGAATCTGCAAGTTAAAAGGAAGCCAATGATACCCATATTGCTTATTTCTAGACAGGATCAAAATGGACCCTCGAAATGCATTTTTGAAAATAAGGGTAAAATCAGGCTTTTGTCCAAAAAATTATTTCTCAAGATTAAAGGAACTTATAGAAGAAATCCCAAGTAAAAATAATTTGAAATTACAGTTTAAATTGAGAAACTACTAATTTTGGCCTTTAGGGGCCAAATTGCCAATTCTACTTTTGAATCGAAGTTTTAACAAGAATTAATTGATAAAAATAGAAGAAAAGTAATTGAAATAGGACACTGGATCTTACTCAAGCTTAAAAATTGAAGAAATTACCCAAAAACTCAAAATTCCAAGCTTCAAGTCTCAAAGAGGTAAAAATAGCAAATCATAGGAGTTTATATTGCCCAAGTATCACTTAAGAGACCACCAGGGCCCTTTAGCATCCATCGCTTAAGTGACTAGATATTACGTATGGGATGACTGCTTGGCATGTGAGTGTCGCATAAGCAATCAGGCTATCGCTTAAGCAATAAGTACTTAGGCGAGCCTAGTGTCGCTTAGGATACACTTTTGTTGTCATGCCAAGTTTCTTAAGCTACCAAAGTGTTACTTAAGTAGTGCAACAACTGGAGACATGGAGAATTCCATTTTTCCACCGATCCCTAGAAATAATGCAAAATCTAGAGAATGAAAACAAACTAAGCTAGTAGAAAAAATTCGACTCTCCACTCAATGTTGATATCATATTTTAAAAAAATCATTTTCACAAGGATCCCCTCGAAATATAGTTTCAAAAATTTTCAAATCAAGGGTCAAAATGAGATATAAAAATCATAAAACCATAGCAACCATGTTACAACCTAAAATCAACATTCTAAATATAGTGGCGTAGTCAGTTTTGCCATCCGACACATAGATCAATAAATATTGACTGAAGTTAACTATAAAGCCTTTATAACCCCCAGAAACCACAATCTAGAACAAATCACTCCAAAATGCATTAGGAATTGTGCAAATAATCCACACACCCTAGAAATCCTATAAAGTTATCACGAAGATGGGAATAATAGTCAAATCACACAGAAATAAGTATTTTACAAAAATCACCAAAAATTAGGTCATTATAATATATCTATGGTTACTTCCTTCTATGTATCTTTGAAGGAAAAAGTAAGATCCATAAATATCACATACACTCTAATAAAGAGTGTATTGTCATCTAAATCAAGTAGTTGGTACACTTTTTAAGTATGAGAATACCCACTCTTCGTCTCTTGCTTTAGCAATCTACTAGCATAAAAAACAAGGATAACCAAATACCTAAGGTAACTGGTTTTCAAAACTATAATTCAAATAGAGATTCACCATCTAATACTGGTTGATAAGCCCATCTACTTTGATTAATGATTCCATGAATAACTCATTAAGCTGATAGTAATATAATTTAATTTCATTATCTGTTATAAGAACGTTCACAAAATTACCAAACTGGTTGGAAATTAAGACAGGAAATTCAGTTAAAACAACTATCACTTCATATTTGACTTAAAGTGTACAAGTCAAAGTATATCTACTATAGTATTCAACAATTGTCATAATGTAGTACTTATTATATGAAGACCTCTTGTAAAGACCCCAAACATCACCATGTAACATATGAAAAATAGTTTGTCTTACTACTGCAACTCTTCTTTTAGCATATATTTTGTCACACATTGTGTCTACACCCTAGTCATGATTAGCACCCAGCTATTATGGATCCTTGGATTGACAGACTAATAAAGCTAAATATTGATATAAAAGTGAATCCACATTAATAAACAAGGTCTAAACTTTCTAATTAAATAAAAATAGTCATTTTAATCAAATACTAATAAATAATGTCATAAAATTATAACCATCTAAGTTTTGATGAATTCTCTCATATCTAAATGGAATGAGTCAACCATGATAATTTCCTAGACTACCTATATGAAGAATGACTAAAACAAAACTAAAAACTAATTAAACTTGACTAAGTAATTTGGATGTAAAGAGGAGTCACCATGAGTTAACAGGGAAGGTCTAAGGAAACATCTAACTATGAGCCTAAGTATGACTGCCTAAATCTACCTCAAAAAATAATAGAGTGCCCAGTAGCATCAAGACAATGAATGTATAGTATGTAAAAAAGTTGAATCAAAATTGTGAAACATATACTAACTGGTGAATTGAATCGGAGAATAATGTTCAGCTAAATTTTGACAAACAGCTAAGTATTGAGATATAATATAAGAACTTTATAGTTTTCATTAAAGTTGAAGGACTAAGGCAATATTGTAATAAACTTAATGTTAAAGCCATGAAAATAGGTAAAATAGTAAATAACTAACTTTCTAATACATGAACTAAATCTAAATAACTATATGCTATCATAAGTGGATTTTTAGAAACCATCATAAACAATCAGTAAGGGAAATGTAGGGTTATTCTGATTTTGCGTAGAAATAAGTTTATGATAGATGACATAGACCATATGAGCCCATGATTTCCAACATTTGCACATGTTAGGGAGAACCATCCTATAACTTGTTGGGGTATAGAAAGAATCATAAAACTATGTATCCATATTGTGTCATTGGGCAAAAAGTAAAGTTGTTTGGACTAGTTATACGATTTTATCCTATGGTGGCAACATAGTATTGGGACATGTTTCTCAAATACATAATCATATCGATGCTAATTAATTATTTAAGAATCTATATATGCATATATTCTATGTTTGAACATAAGATGAAAATCATTCTGGGAGCCTCGACTCAAAATCATATCATAAACTACACTACTAGTGAATGTTGGTTCTATTTATTCTATTTGAAAATACTTTTGTGAGCTTTGTCTCTATAGCTTTATGATACAAGATAAAATTGAAATCTCAATGTAAGGAAATGTTCTTCTTTTTTTCAAAACATATCAACATGCATATGAGTATTTACTTTTAATGAACATTAGTGTTTCCACCCTTTAAACCAATTTTGAAGGAAAATATGAACAATTAAGTAAGACATGAAATAAACTTTCAAAAAAATAAAATAAGTTTTTAAAGTTTATAAGAAGAATCCATAGACATGCAATAAGAATAAACTTAAGAAAGAGACTCCAAATTTATAGAATTCTTACTGTTGTTTATGAAGTATTCACAGAATTTCATCAAGAGGTAGAAGACTCAATTTTAAGAATTCAAATTCAAAAAATTCTAACTTGACTCATTGACTAAAACATAAACTAGAACTTCATTGTGGGAAAGAAACTAATTCCCACACTTAGAATAGCATTACATAACTTCCAGACTCTAAGATCCTTAGATTAACACTTGAATGAACCTTTCTTGGAAATTGTGTGCTTTGATTTCTACTTGACTTGGTGTTTTGGAGTGTTGGAAAAAAGGAAAAGGGAATATTGATGTAATTCTAATAGTTTTATCCCTTAGGGATTTCAAAAATTTGTAATAGGCGGTATTATAAAGCTGGAACGGCCAAAGTATCCTTCACTATATAAAGTTGGGAGAAATTTATTGGCTAAAAGAGATATAATGCAAGATTAATGCATTACACCTCTAGGTATTTGTAGCATAAGGTTGATCATGTTGTATGATGTCCATTCTGCACCTTTCACTGCATGTGACTGCAGGCTTACAGGTGCTCAACCATTCAATTAATGTCCTATCTTGGTTCTCAGTATGGTAACCCTAAAACATAAGAGTCGTTCACTTCTAACATTTAAAACTCCTATATAAGTATCAAAATACATTAAAAATAATTTCAAATTAATCTAAAGGACAAATGACTTAACTTTTAAGTTTAAAAGGGCATGTAAGACTACATGATCATGAATAAAAATTGGGAGTTGTTGCATATAATTATTTTTATTCTCTATAAATCCCCATCACCTCGCATGTGTAAAGACCATAAAACACATATAAATTAAGAAAAAAATAAATTCAACAACAAGGTTTCTTAGTTATCTGAGCAACTTATAAAAGGTTAAACTTGAAGTATGACACATTTAATTAACATATTCTGGATCTTTTTGCCTTCCAAAATGCCAATATTTTTGTATTCTTAGCCTCACATCTACCTTTTATTGTCACTTTTAGCTTTCCACCAGACTAATCTGATACACCTTTAAGCAAACTTAAAACCGCTCTATAAGGTATGATATAATGACTAATACATAATTCCAAAATCAATTGACATACTTTGAAAAAAGTAAAGTCATACATTCTTTATTATAGGAATAATTTAAAGTAGTTGGTTTATCATC
The DNA here is from genome assembly GCA_030864225.1 of Capsicum baccatum var. pendulum. NCBI lineage: Eukaryota > Viridiplantae > Streptophyta > Magnoliopsida > Solanales > Solanaceae > Capsicum > Capsicum baccatum. The sequence continues at coordinate 166,538,381 of CM061557.1, read as the reverse complement.
CAAGTTGACCAGTTATTTGTATTGAATTTTTATGAAGTAAAAAACTCTTATTCTTTGATCTCAGGTTTAAGCCTCATCAATGCATGGTACACTCTATGACAAAACTCTTTGGAAGTATCTCATATGTACCAACTTGAATGTTAGTCCTTAACATTGTATCTACCATGTCAACTTATGCTTTGTCCCTAGCAGACTCGCCTGATCTGACTAGTGGAGTTTGCCCTAGCCTTCTAGTATCCTAACTGGTTATTCTTCTTTTTACTATTAGAATCAGTTGGCTATCCAACTATTCTATCATAATCATTACTCAGATTACCTCTGTGTCCACAATGCTCATATGGTTCACATTGTTTGTCTTCTACCTTTTAAACCTAAATCTATGACCCCTTCCTACTAGTAAGTTAATGGATCTCTATTTCTATCTACTACTCCAAGAGTTCTTTTGACCTCCTCTTATATCACCATCCATACTCTTTATTAACTAACAGTTCTGGTTTACTTACCAAAATATTGCTTTGAATATTTCTATATCTTTTAGTTAACCCCATCAAGAATCGTAACTTGTGTTGTGACCTCTAATGTTAAATATATGGAGCTGATTCTATTCAATGATAGTTTATAAGGGAACAACTACATCTACCTTCTCACTCTAGTCCTTCATCTTCGAAGACTAATGAAACAACCCATGTGTTGGTACCTAGAAAATTCTGAGTTCTAAGCTTACTGCCCTGACTACGACTCTCATTACGAGTCATAGGGAGTCATTACAGGTCATAAGACCAAGTTATAATATGCCTAGTGAGATTTTTCTAAGATACTATTTTGACTACGACTACTATGTTATGAGTTGTAAAGACTCTAAATGACTCATATAGTCCTTCCCGTAAACAAACAAATGTGATACCCAAAATATTTTATCCTGAGTACGACTTGGATATAATGAGTCATATGGACTCGTTACGAGTTGTAAGGTCTTTTCCATAACAAGACCAGTCTTTTTGGTTTAATATATTATCTAGACTATGACTGAGGGGATTGAGTCATAGCGTGACCCTATAAGTCATAAGGTCAAACATAATGACTGGCGGCTTATTTTTCAGCTTTTTAGTGAGGGTATTTTAAAAATTTCCCTTTTATTCCAATAATAACCCGACCTATAACATACTTGAGACCTTATTTTATCCATAATACACATCAAATACAATCTCTTCTCTCTTAAGTCGTCTCAAGAATCAGTACTCTGGGTTTGCAAGAAGTGGGTTACGTAGAGCTTCAAGGGTTAAATTTTGTAATACCCCAAACATTTTTCTAGATTAAATTGATTTCTAAAATATTAAGGGATGTCTTCCAAAATGAATAATATTTGTTTTATATAGAATTTTATAGATTTGACTTTTCATTATGTGATAAATTAAATAAGTTTTTCATCGATACTAAAATCACCCAAATCCGACACTTGGTGAAGAAGTCAGAGAATTTTTAGTTAATAGTGGGCCAACTGAGCAGTCACTGCATCGCAGTGAAGGGCAATTTCATAATTGTCACTTTCTAGTGGACAACCACGATGTTGGCACATTGTGGCGAGGTTAAAATTCCTATTTGTTAATATCTAGTGGACCTCTGTGATATTGGTGCATCGCGGAGAGGTCCATTTTCCCAATTGTTGGATTCGAATAGTCCAACACTATAGTGGCTCATCGCGCCAAAGAACAAAATGGCATTGCTATAGGGAACCACATTGGTGGCGTATTGCATTGAAGTCCCAGATCCCAATCATCAAAATCCAGTGAGACAACGTGATAGCTCCACATTGCGGAGGTCCCTAATTTCCCATTCGTCAGTTTCCAGTGAGCCACCGCAATAGTGGTGCGTCACGGTGGCCCATTAAATCAGGACCCAGTTACATTTTTCTAGCGTTGTTTAGGAGTTTAAAGCTGGTATTTTGAACTTTGTCCTAGCCCCCAAAACTGTCTAAACACAAGATTTAAGTCTATTACATGCATTTTATGATATATTCCTCAATATTTCTTTCAATCGAAACCATAAACTTGAACAATCAACCTCAAGAATCCCAATATTCCACTACTTTTTTTCTAAATTAATTCAAGATTCAAAGTTCCCAATTCAAGATTTCCAAGAATCATCATTCAAGAGCAAAAATAGAATCCCAAAACCAAAACTTGTTCATCTAGTTCATCATCCAAGGTATGTGAGGTTTTGAAAAAGGATAAACCTTTCAATCTTGTGCCTAAAACTTAATTTTGATTTCAATTTTACTGAATATTATATAATTTCCCATGAAATTTAAGATAGGGTTGATACCCAAATCCTTATTATTTTAGTTTATGAAATTATTATGATATTTAAGGCTCCAATTGCAAGAAATTTACATATATTCATGTTTGAAATTATAAGATTCGTATTATGAGTTATATACCATTATCTTGACTGAGATCGTTAAACGCTTTTAAATATGATTATTGAGCATGGAGTTTAAATCTGATTATTGATGTAATTATTGATGCATTAAAGCTTTATACTTTGAGTCCTCAGTGCTATTGCTGATTTTATAAGGAGATTATGATTTCAAGTCTTATTGACAAGTTTGGATTAGTGCTTTCAAAGGTAAAGATTGATATTTTGATACTAAGCTAAGATAGGAATCCACATTATTCATATGATTTATGATTTAAAATAAAGAGAATCATAATTGGTTTTAATGACAAACCCTTGTGCTATTTTAATGTGGATTTCCTAAAAGTTCTGAGCAATAACTATGGGAGTAGTATTTAGCATCGAGTTGGGTATGATTCCAAGGTCTCATGCCGCAGAACTACGAGCCACCATAGGTTTAAATGCCCATAGTGGGAGAAGATAGTGATCACTTAAGTTAAGGTTCTATTCCGATGGGAAAGTTAGAAAAGCTCTCCCCAACATGGGCAAGACGTAGGACTCCATGTCGGCTCACATGCTTTATATCGGTTAGAAGAAACTCCCTAAGTCCCAAAGTTCTAAGATTTCCAGAGCTCCCAAAGCTTCAAATTTTTGAAAGAAAACAATGATAAAAAAGACTTTATACGACAAAGTGTTATGACTCACTAGATTTACAAATATGATTTGTTATGCATGATTTATATTTTGGTATTTTAGATAATCAAACTTATGTGAGTCATATACATCCAGCATGTTTTTATTTTCTAAATTATGATGATGTTTTACTTATGCATTACACCCTCATATACTCTGTACATCCTCAAAGTATTGATCCATATATACATCTATGTGTTGCATTGTCTTATAATGTAGGTTCAGGTGCTCAGTATCAGCAGTGTGAGTAGTTCGAGCATCTTTATCTGCGCTCTTATAGTGGTGAGTCCTCATGATTCGAAGCCTACTTTCTTAGATTACAAGCTTTCATAGTATTTAAGTTATCATTTTTTGTTTAGTCCAAGTCAGTTGGGGGTCTGTCTCAATGTCTCCCTAGTTCTTTAGTAGTAGAGGCTTGTTGGACTATGAGTTTATTTATAGGCTTTCAGTTTTTACTATTCAAACGACATCTTAAGTTTATTCAATTCAGTTTTGGTATAATACAATATTATTTCTTGACTAGTTTATCATAAAGTAAGGTTCAGACCTAGTAGCAGGCTCAAAGGGTTAGCCTGGAGCTACTCGTATCCTTGAGCACCGTGTGAAATCTCGGTATTAGATTTTGGGGTGTTACAAATTCTCACTATAACCTTATCTATTTTAGGTATGTGACTCTACCTTTAAAATAATTTTATCTAATGCATGAATTTACATGGTTAATTATGTGTATTTGAAATATGGGTTTTGATATGGTTGAGGGCTTTGACATGAATGGTTCTTAAATTAATTTTCCCTTGTTTATTATGCATTAATCATATTTTGCTAATGTTTTTAACTTGTAGGGTGCATTGGATGGGTGAATAGTCATATGTGTGATGTTTTCCCCAATTGTAATGAATTTTCTACGACATATGGTTTTGGAAATTGAGTTCCCTCAACATAAATGTAAAGTTGAGAATGATACATGGCTTTGTAATATGTTTTGACTTTCTCACTTGAACTAATGCATTGGCATAAAAGGTTAATGAATCATGGTATCATTTTACTGAACTTTGGTGTATGTGGATTCCTCATGTGAATTCAAATGAACTTAAGGGGTTATGAATTTCCCTCGTATGATGGATAATGGATTGTGGCATGATAATAAACTTATAAGTGGGGTCGATATGATGATAAAAATGGGATGCCTAATTTCATAATTGGTTTAATAAATTAGGAATATATGTTAAAAATTATAATTGGGCTTAAAAGCGAGTTGTGTAATCGGGCCATGAAAGTCGAGGTCCCGTAGGACCAACACCAAAAATTACACTAACTGATGCAGGGATATAAATGAACAAAAAGTTTGAGTCACTCTTATTATTATTATTATATTATTTGGAGGTTCCAATCCCCCATTTTATATAAATGGTTACTTAGGTCACCTTTGATTTATGTTGAGAGGTTCTAGTCCCCCATCAGGTATATGGCATATAATTATCCTCTGGTTCGTGTGACAATATGCACTAGGGTCCTTCAGGCTAGGGGAGATCTTAAACCATATAGCCAGAGGGTGACTTGATTATGACGGTTATACTAGACAATCCAAGTTATAATTTTAAAAGTTTTTGCTAAGCCTTGTTTCTTATCCGGACATGTGATATATATGTATGTATTTGCATTTGATGGTGTGCATGGGATTTTTCTGATTTTGAATTATTACTCATGGAATTACTTTATCCCTTATCCCTAAGTTACATGCCAGCGCTCCAACTGCCAACCATCTCTGGGTGCAGTATCCACATGCAATACAGGCACCAAAAATTCTTCTACCTTCCTACATAGTGAGCAGGTGTTCGAGGACAATTCATGAGTTAACTTGAAGTAGTGAGCTTTTATCCTTCAGAAGACAATATTTTATGTTTTGGTTTCTAATGTCATAGACTTTGTTTTAGACTTATTTTTTTCTATGTTCGGAGGGATGTCGCGATACTATATTGGTATTCAGTTTTGGTAGAGGTTTTCTGAGTACTGTGGACTTAGGTATTGTATTAGTAGCCGATATTGGTTATTGGTGTTATTTGGTGGTTATTGATAAAACTTAGAATCTTTGAACTTATGTTACTCTATCTTGTTATATATTTAGACTTCATTCCATATTAGTGTGTGTTGTGTTCTGTTGACTAGGAAATGGGTGTGGTCTTCGGTCCTAGGAGGACTTGCAATGCTCGTCATAGTCAGGCTCTAGTTTAGGTCATGAAAAAGTTGGTATCAGAGTCTAGGTTCATGGTTAATTGGTTGTCTATAAAGCCACCTCATGTAGAGTATCTTTTATGGGTGTGTAGTATGCCACACTTATAAGGTCTAGGCTATGAGGCATTTAGGAATGTTTCCCTTTCTTATTATCTTATTTTTGAGCTATAGGGTCTGAGGCCTTGAATCTCTCTAAATCCTATTTGCTCGCCTTTTAGGTCATACCTCCTAGAAGATCTGATACTCATGGAAACACTTATGTTCTGTCAAAGAACAATATGGACAGAGCTCGTCCTACTTCTGGGTATATACCCAATTTAGGGTCGTTGCTTCTGATTGCCCTCGTGGAGTCCTATTGGCCTCTACTTATTCTACTCTAGAGCGTGAAACTTAAGCTCAGTCACCTCAAGGAGTTATTACCAATGTTGAGTTTCATCACATCATTAATCTTTTGACCAATTAATGACATCTCAGTCACAACAGTAGACTCCTACTAGTATTTTTGGTGGGTTTTCTAAGGCCACTAGAGTTGGCCAATTTATGAGGTTACACCCTCTAACTTTCACTATTACTAATGTTGAGATGGATCCTCAAGGGTTCATAGATAAAATAAAAAAGATTTTTCAAGTAATGCATGCTACCGATGTAAAGGGTGTAGAGTTCACCACCTATCAATTGACATATCAATGCTATGAGAAGTGGGATCATTCTAGGGGTGATGATATTAAGTAAGCTTTGTGGGATAATTTTTTTGGTACGTTTTATGATTGCTTTTTTCCTCAAGAGTTAAGGGAGGAAAAAGATAAGGAGTTCATAAATCTGAAGCAAGGCAGGATGATGGTAAAATAGTACCTTGAAATTTCATCAGTTTTCATGGTATGCTCCTGATTTAGTGTCTAGCATAATGTCCAAAGTAAGGAAATTTCTTACTGGGCAAGGCTGCTTTGTTGAATAAAAATAGGCACATCTCTAGGCTTGTGGTATAAATGTAATAAGTCAAAGAGGAATAAAATGTAGCACGCTGAGATAGAGGAAAGACAGAGTAAAGGAATTGAGACATTCAGAGCATGGTGGAGTCCAAAAAGAATGCGGTAAAGATAGTAGGAAATGATCTCAGAAGAAGAATTGGGTGATTCCTAACTCCTGTTCTACGACTAGTGTTCTTAACCCAAAGCCTTTCAATGATCAATATTTCAGAGTAATGATGGTTCTAGGACATAGGGTGCCCAATCTCAGGCCAGTGGGGCCCAGTTAGCACAACATATCCTCATTGCAAATTTAGTGATCGGTTGCACCATGGTTAGCATGAGAAGGGAGGACCCAATGCCTTAGTTTTGGTTAGATTAGTCATATGCATAGGGATTTTCCTTACAAAGTTGCTTTTGGGGCAAACAAGGTTCCTATTGCTACCTCATCAGTTTTTGCGCCAATGGGTGCCACTTCTGGCTCCGGAACTGGTCAAAATTGCCTCAATTCTCTTAATAACCGTCAGGAGTATAAGGCATCTCCCGATATCATTACTAGTATTTTGAAACTCTTCTCTCGTGATATGTATTTCTTTTTTGATCTGGGGTCTACTCTTTCTTATGTTACCCCATTTTGGGCTGTGCATTTTGATTTTGGTCTCGAATGTATTTCAAACCTCTTTTTTGTTTCTACCCTGATGAGTGACTCTATGGTTGCTAGAAGAGTATATAGGGGTTGTGTGGTATTGGTTCATGGTAGGAAAAATTTTGTGGATTTGATTGAATTAGACATGGTTGATTTTGATGTCATCGTGGGAATGGATTGGTTCTAATCGTGTTATTCCTCTTTTGACTATCGGACCCGTAAGGTAATTTTTAAATTTCTGAATGAGCCAATTCTTTAGTGTGAAAGGAGTTCCCTAGTTCCTAAGGGCAGGTTCATAGCATATCTTAGAGACTGAAGATTGATATCCAAGGGGTGTCTTTATCATTTGGTCCAAGTTAAAGATTCTAACTTAGAAGATCCTTCCTTACTGTTTGTATCCGTGGTTAGTGAATTCCCTAAGGACTTCCTTGATGGTCTTTCTGGTGTTTCTCCCGATAGGGAAATTTATTTTGGAATTAATATTTTTCAGGACACTCATCCTATCTTTATTCCCCTATATAAAATGGCTCCAGCAGAGTTAAAGGTGCTTATGGAGCAGTTAAAAGATCTCCATGATGAGGGTTTTATTCGCCCTAGTGTTTTTGAAACACCTAGACTTTGAACCATTGAAAAATTCCCTCATTTGATGTATCTGGATTTAGTATGACTACGGGTACCATGCGTACAGTTTGGAGATAAGTTTGTGACCCCCTATTGTACCCTAGGCAGTGTGGTAAGGGTCACTCATTGTCCTTGGCACAAGTGAGACTCCCACCAATCGTACCTTAAGGTACGGTTCGTACCAAGATCAATCGTATAGAGTGATGCCTCGATCAAAAGTGTATTATTTTTGGTAAGGTTGATGGGTACAAGTTAGGGTTAAGTCATACCCTTTGGATATTACTCAATAATGAATATCCATATCATTAATAGTGTGTGTGACCTAGGAGACGCCTAGGGTATGGGTTAGGGTACTACTCGTACCCTAGGGTACGACCACTTAAGTGAGTCATATGGTGAGTCATACCCCTCGACGGATTTAATTTTCAGCTTTTAACTAAGATCCTTGGGGTCATTTCCCAGGTCTAAAACCCTAAGCCCTCTCAATATATAAGTGTGTGTATCCTCCTAAACATCCATTTTGATGGATTAGACACCCTAAATACCTTCTCAATCTTATCTTTGATGAATTTGAGTCTAGGGTTTCAAGAGTGGTCTTCAAGAGGAAAAAGGAGTCAATATTCTTGGTGTTTTATCTTGTTGAAGTCAAGTAACACTTCGTCTTTCTAAATAACTCTAAACCCATGTATTTCACACTTGTATTGGTAAGTGTACATGGTGGTTTTAAAATCAAATGAAAAGAGTTTTGTGGCCTAATGATGAATAATGATAATTCTTGCTTAGAGTTTTGTTTTTACATGTTATTAATGGTAGTTTGCACATGTGAATTCTTGCTTTATGTGGTTAAACATGTGGGTCTTGAGTAACCCTAGTCTTGATGATTTCTACCATAAAATTGGCCTTGGTAAAGGCATGTGCACAAGATGTTTGTGAAAATGACTAAGTGAGATTTCTAGTTCCATGTTTGTGATGTTTTGAATAGGGGCAATGGCCCAAAATGTATGAATTCTTGATAAATGATACTGTGAAGGTTAAATGATCCATGTATTGTGTAATTGATGACCTTGATGGTTTTATGAATAAGAAAGGGGTTAAAGTCCCTAACATGAAAAAGAATATAAATTATGTGTTGAACTAAATTATGGTATAGAATTGCCAATGAAGTATAAATAGCTTGCAAAGGTCTTAAGGACCATAGTTTGAATTCTATGATAAGTTGAATTAAGGCGTTGGCCTATTGAAATGATTGGGCAATGAAGGATCCCATGAGGACCATGTTGTCACGTACGATGTTGAAAAGGCTAATGGGATAAAGTCCTTATGTATGGAATTGAATGTATATAGATTCATGGACAAAGGGTTAGAGTCCCAATGTTGACTAATGATAATCATGATGGCTTGCAGTTAAAGTCCCTTGCCTAGTAAAATTTCTTGTGTTTAAAGTCCCTTGCATAATGAGATCTCATGAGGTCAAAGTGCCTCGCCAAATAAATTAGGTAGGGTTAGAGTCCCCTATCTAATATGGAATGAGGTTAGAGTCCCTTACCTAATATATGAGCATGTGGTTAGAGTCCCTTGCTAGAGCTAATATGTATGAGTGGTTAGACTCCCTCATTTACATGAATAAGTGTGAGTGGTTAGTGTCCCTTACTCAAATGGATGTGCATGTGATTAGAGTCCCTTATTTCATGATATGTGAATATGGTTAAAGTCCTATGCCTAATAAGAAATGTTTGAATCGATAAGTGTGGATGGTTGGAGTCCCCTATTGCATGTAAGGTGAATAAATTCTTCCAAAGTATTCATACGACTTACCCCTTGGTTAGCATGTGATATGTCTATATGTATGAATAAGGTTATGAATATGATTGTTTCTAATATATATTGACTTGTTGTTGAATGATGATGTTATTGTATCCTTATCCTTGAATTACATTCTAGCATTCCAACTGCTAAATGTCTCCAGAAGCTATGTCCTCATGCGACATAGGGGATGGAGCATCTTCATCTCTTCCTATGCAGTGATTAGATAATCGAGGTAGTTCATGCATTGACTTGAGAGTGGTGAGCTTTATTACTTTGAAATACATTCCTTATTGGTCTCTTATCTTTAGACTTAGTCTTGTTTTGATTGGTTTGGCTATTGTCGTGGGCTTATCCCGACATATACATTTATAAACTTTAGTTTGTATAGAGGTATTGTGGATGACTGTGGACTTGAGAATATTGGTTAATGTGATGAATCTAATGAAGTGTTTAGACATGTATAAGTTATGACTCATAATATGTTTTCTGATCTAATTATATGATCGGGATGGACCCAACCCATGTGATTGATGTGCTGATTGTGATGTGTTATCGAGGCAACCATCGATTCATGTGGGCTTAAGATTCCCTTATGACATGCCCAGTTTTAGGGCATGTAAGTTTCTCTGTGGGGTGCTCCTATTTTTTTGTGCATAAGAAGAATGGTTCCCTTCGGATGTGCATTGATTATCGGTAGTTGAATAAGGTGATGGTGATGAATAAGAGTACCTTTTTCCTAGGATAGATGACTTGTTTGACCATTTTTAGGGGTTAGGTATTTCTCCAAGATTGATCTCTATTCGATCTATCATTAGTTAAAGATTAGTAAGGAGGTTATCCCTAAGACTGTCTTTTGTACCTGTTATGGTCATTTTCAGTTTTTGGTCATGTCTTTTGGGTTGACCAATGCCCCGACAATATTTATTGATCACGTGAATTAAGTATTCCGTTAGTTTTTAGATTTGTTCATCACTAAGTTTATCGATGATATTCGGGTCTATTTGAAAAGTTAGGCGGATCATGCTGATCACCTCCGTATTGTATTGCAGATGTTAAAGGATCAGTGTTTGTATGCTAAGTTTTTGAAATGTGAATTTTGGTTGAACGTTGTTACTATTTTAGGTCATGTTGTATCTATTAAAGGGATCATGATAGATACACAAAAGGTGGTGGTGGTTAAGAAGTGGCCTAGACCCACGAATCTGACTAATATTTAGAGTTTCGTAGGTTTAACCAGTTTCTATAGAAGGTTTGTGGATGGATGCTCGTCTATTTCGGCTCCATTGACAAAGTTGACCTAAAAGATGGAGAAAATTCTGTTGTTAGATGCCTGTGAGGGGAGTTTTGAGAAGCTAAAAGATAGGTTGACTTATGCTCCGATTTTGACTCTGCCCGAGCGTATTGATAGATTTGTTATCTATTTTGATGCATCCTGGGTGGGACTTGATTTCATCTCTATGCAGCATGATAGAGTTATGGTATACGCTTCTAGAAAGTTGAAGGTTCATGAGAAGAATTATCCGACCCTAGATTTGGAATTGTTAGTTGTGGTGTTCGCATTGAAGATCAGACGACATCATTTATATAGGATATTGATATTCTAGTTTTTGATAGAATATTTTGCATCTTTTTTTTGGGAAAATTGTATGCTTTTAAGCATCTAAAGTTGTATTTAATGGTGGAGTTGTGTTATTTCAGGTGAAGGAGTTAGCTGAAGCAGAAAACTCAGGAAAACAGCAGAAAAAAGTCACTGATGGCCCAAATGGCGGACTATCAGTCATGCGACGGACCTTCAGGAGGACCGTCAGAGCTAAACAAAAGGTTCCAAGTGGGAGATCCATAAGATGGTCCAAGCGACGGACTGTCAAGCTTGTAGAGGACCTCCAACCTGGCTGTCAGGCTTAAACACAATGCAGGATTTTAAAAATCTTAGCGATGGACTATGCAATAGACCGTTGGACTATCGATGGCTAGCCAAGGTAGCCGTTAGGGTAAAATAGAACCTGACATCCTGGGGCACTCAGTGATGGTCCATGTGACAGACCGTCAGACTTTCGACGGGCATGTCAGTTGGACCTTCAACTTGGATGTGGTGTTTTCTGAGTTTAAATTTTAAATCTTCTAAACCTGAGAACATGTAAATACCCAGTTAAGGTTTTATTAAGAATATTCTGAATCTTGGAGATTGTTTTATCTTAGTTTTTCATCTTTGAAACTCTCTGTAAGGTAGAAATCTGTGAATCAAACTATATTTGTGGATCTAATCATTCCATTGCAATTGAAGATTCAAGAGTTAATTCGTGTAACCTTTGTAAGTGAACTTTGAATTTGTTTATGATTAATACAAGTATTCTTTCTCTTTCTTCTATGGAGATGAGTGGCTAATCTCCCATAACTAGGGTTATGGGATCCTTGATGTAAATAGTTGAATGGGTTGTGATTCCAATTGAGTTTCTGTAGGTAATTGATGTTGCATAAACCCTTCTTCACTCTAATGACTTTTCTTGGTTGCAAACTTGAAAAGTGAACCCAACAACAATCATTTGTTCGAATAGAAAAGTGTTTGTTGCAAAAAAAAGGGTTTACATGAAATCTAGAGACCTAAATCTTTAGATTAATGGAGAATGCCTTAAAAAGGATTAACCTACATGAGAAAAATGATTGAATAATCAATATATTCTTTAAGTTGAGAGAGTTAAAGGATAAACTATCCATTAAGGTTGAGAAACTAATGGGTAAGCACTAGAATTCAACTGCTCTTGCAATTGAAGTTATTGAGTGGAACTCAAAAGTGATTCACAATCCTAACTATTTAAACATCTTGGTAACCATAACTCTAGTTTCTTTAATATAATTGAATTATTACTAGAAGAAAGAATCATTAGTTGTAACAACTCTGTTACAATTACTTAGAATACAATTTATAAATCAAAACCCCTCTTATTCAGGAACCTTTGATCAACAGTCTTATAACAATCACAATACTTAGTGAACACACTATTCCCTATAGGATTCGACACCCAACCTAGTTGGGTTCTATATTTGACAGTGATCGATTACTCTTTCGTAAGACGGGTGTAATTTGGGATATCAAATTTTGGTGCCGTTGCTGGGGAATACGATTGTCAATTAAGTTTGTGTTTGTTAATTGACCTTTGATCAAGTTTCCCAATTTTTACTTTTGTTGTTATTTTTGTTCTTTTTAGGGTGGTTATTTTGTATGCCAAGTACAAGGATATTGGGTGCATCAATATTACCAATAGATCCAGAACGACAGTTAATTGGCAGAATGGCAGACCCCCAAGACACTGAAAGACTAGCTTCTCTAGCAAGAGCTCAACTTAATCAACAGAATGACGGCCAGCCGACGCGTCATCCTAATACTGATGATGATGATTTGAGGGATGATGATTTGTTAGATCCTATTAACCCAAAGCATGCATAGAATATGGATGCACCAGTGAATCAGAATGTAAACAGGAATCTTCCCTCTAGGGCGAGGCAGAATCGACAAGCAGTACAGTTTAATTTGAACGATGATGAATATAGAATGGATGGAGCAGGTGCAACTGGAGCTATCATTCCTCCACCTCTAGCATATGGAGCTAAATTCAATATTACCAGTATGATGATTCAACTCTTTTATCTAAAGAAGTTGTTCGGTGGTCTTCCCGGAGATGATCCAAACATGCACTTGGTGAACTTTGTCACCATTTACAAGTCTTTCGATAACCTAGGAGTAGGTTGGAATGCTATTCGCCTACATTTGTTTCTGTTGTCTCTATCTGGGGAGGAGACATTGTGGCTCAGTGGGCTGACTCCCGACTCTATCACCAACTGGAGGCAGTTGAAAGAGGCTTTCCTAGAAAGGTTCTTTCCACTTTCCAGGAGGGTACTATTGAGAGATGAAATTAATAACTTCCAGCAGTTTCCCAATGAAGCTCTTCATGATACCTCGAACAGGTTTAGAAATAAGCTGATGTAGTGCCCGAATCATAATATGAAGGATATTCATTTGATGAAGACTCTATATAGAGCTCTAAACTCTAGTACGAAGTCAGTCATGGATAATGCTGCAGGAGGGCCTTTTGTTGATCATACCTTTCCAGAAGCTTTAGAGATGCTTGATTAGATGACCAAATATAGTAGAGCTTGGGATATCAGGGATTCTGTAGTAGCAATCCCTATTATGTCTAGTGGTATGACTACAGAGCAACGCAAGAAGGAGGAGGAACATGACAAGGATATGGTACACTTAAGACAAATGGATTTGCTGACTAAGCATCTATTGTCTGGAAACATAGATAAAGTGAAAGACGTTACATCCCAAGGTAGAGCTGACTCTAATTCGAAAGAATAGGCAAACTATCAAAATAATTAGGGGGATTCTGAGGCAATATCCAAGGAAATCAAGGTTAAAAATATTATGACAAGGCTGGTTACAAGGATAGAGATCAAAGAAATTGGAAGAGAAAGAATGATAGAAGTGGATTATATGCACCTCCTGGAAGAAGCGATAATGCTGCAACTAGCACTGATAAGATATCCATGAAGGATATTATGGAGAAATTATTAAAGGGAGTTGAGACTACCAACTCTAGGGTGGCTACTATAAAGAGTGATTTGTCTTCCATGAGTCAGTTGGTAAACTCACACTCTACTTCTATCAAATAGTTGAAGCAACAAATGAGCCACTCTCAACAGCATTGAATCAAAGAAGGAGCGGAACTTTGCCAAGTAATACAGTTTAGAACCCTCGAAATAATGGCTATTGCGTGAAAATTACAACACATAGTGGTAAGGTTTTACCAGGCCCTTCTGTGGGCAAAGCTGTTATTGAAGAGGTGATCAAAGAAGATGTCGAGCTTGAAGAAAGTAATCCTATGGAGTCTGAGAAGTAGGGTGACATCAATTTTCCTTCTAATCATCAGCTGGTTGATGGATTAAAAAAGGGGAAAGACAAGAAAAAGGAAGTAGTGCTGACTTCTATACCAAAACCATCGCCTCCTTTTCCTCATAGATTGAAGAAAAAGGTCGACGACATAAAGTTTGGCAAATTTATGGACATGCATAATCAGTTGATGATTAATTTTCCATTGATGGAGGAATTGGAACAAATGCCCGGGTATGTGAAGTTCATGAAAGACCTTATCAAGAAGAAGTGGACCGTTAGGTATGAGCCGGTGGATAATCTCCGTCATTGTGGTTCTATCTCCATAAGGTCTTTGGTACAGAAGAAAGTAGACCCGGGAGCATTTACCATCCCGTGTACTATTGGGTCTCTTTATTTTGCAAAAGATCTATGTGATTTGGGAGCTAGTATAAACTTAATGTCGCTAGTCAAGGTGGCTATCTTTATATTCCCTGCAGATTTCATTATTCTGGATTATGAGGTTGACTTTGAGGTACCCATAATCTTGGGTCGACCTTTCCTTGCAACTGGAAGTGTGCTTATAGATTTGCGAGCTAATAAGCTCTTATTCAGGTAGAATGATAAAGTGGTGTGATTTGACGTGTGCTAATCTATAAAACACCATAAAGATATGTGTGTTCTCTATTGTTGATGTCTATTATGAAGATAAGTATTAGGTGGCGATAGAGGAGAAATTTGTTGTAGAACCTTTAGTTGTAGAATTGATGAATTTCAATCGTGAAGGCATTGAGGAGTATGAGGAGACGGTTTGGGCTTTGACAGGAATGGGATCATACCTTTATGCTCCTAAGAAACTTGATATTAATCTTAAAAATCAACCAACACCACCGGCTAAGCTATCTATTAAAGAGCCACCGGTGTTCGAGTTGAAGGAGCTTCCAGGGTATTTAAGGTACGTGTTTCTGGGAAATGAAAACACAGTACCTATGATCATTGCAGCTGATTTGAGCGAGCAGCAGGTTGAATCACTCATTTCTATGCTTCATAGGTACAAAAGGGCAATAGGCTAGACTATTGCAGATATTATTGGTATTCCTCATAGCATCTACAATTATAACATATAACTTAAGGTAGACTGTACTCCAACCATTGAGCATCAATTCCGTATTAATCTACCAATGTAAGAGGTGGTTAAAAATAAAATTATTAAGTGGCTGGATGCAGGAGTGGTTTACCCTATTTCCGACAGTAAATGGGTAAGTCCAGTTCAATCTGTGCCCAAGAAAGGGGGCATGACTGTTGTTGCAAATGAAACAAATGAGTTGATTCCACTTAGGCCTGTGACTCGGAGGAGTGTTTGCATGGATTATCACATACTCAACTCATGGACTTTAAAGGAACACTTCCCAATAACTTTTATGGATCAAATGTTTGTTCGATTGGTGGGAAAGGGGTGGTATTATTTCTTGGATGGTTATTCTAGTTACAATTAGATCTTTATTGCTCCTGAAGATCAAGAGAAGATGAAATTCACATGCCCGTATTGCACTTTTTCATTCAAGTGGATGTCATTTGGATTGTGTAATGCACCCGCTACTTTTCAATGATGCATGATGTCCATTTTCTCAGATATGGTTGAAGACACCTTGGA
The DNA here is from genome assembly GCA_030864225.1 of Capsicum baccatum var. pendulum. NCBI lineage: Eukaryota > Viridiplantae > Streptophyta > Magnoliopsida > Solanales > Solanaceae > Capsicum > Capsicum baccatum. The sequence goes on along the minus strand of CM061557.1, from coordinate 166,522,500 downwards.
GGTATTTATGGATGATTTTTCTATGGTAGGAGATTTTTTTAAGCTATGTTTGGTTGATCTTAATAGATCCTTGCAACGGTGTGAGGAGTTCAATCTTGTGCTTAATTAGGAGAAATGCCACTTCATAGTGAAGGAGGGCATTGTTCTCGAACACAAAATTTTAGCAAAAGGGATAGTCTTCGATCGAGCTAAGGTTGAGGTTATTGATAATCTACCACCTCCCATCTCAGTGAAGGGAGTGCATAGTTTCCTTGGTCATGCTAGCTTCTATCAGAGGTTTATAAAGGACTTCTCAAATATTGCTAACCCACTTTCCAAACTCTTGGAGAAGGAAGCTAAGTACGTCTTTGATGATGATTGCTTGAAGGCATTTGAATGCCTTAAAGGGAAGATGCTTGATGCTTCTATCATTGTTGCACTAGATTGGTCAAAACCGTTAGAGATCATGTGCAATGCAAGTGGTGTTTCCTTTGGAGCTGTGCTGGGTAAAATGAAGGACAAGTTGTTTCATCCAATCTATTATGCCATCAAATCACTGAATGGAGCTCAAAAGACCTACACTGTCACAGAACAAAAACTTCTTGCAGTAGTCTATTCTTTTGAGAAGTTCCTGGCCTATTTTCTAGGAACCAAGGTGGTCGTCCACACTGACCATCCAACCTTAAGATATTTGATGGCGAAAAAGGATGCAAAACCAAGGTTAATTAGATGGGTGTTGCAGCTTTAAGAATTTGACTTTGAAGTTAAAGATAGGAAGGGTAGTGAAAACCAAGTTGTGCATCATCTATCCAGGCTAAAAGGTGAGCAAGTAGTTAGAGATGAAATTAATATCAATGATGCATTTCCAGGTGAAGAAATCTTGGCTACTATTATGGAAAAAATACCTTGGTACGCTAATTTCACAAACTATGTTGTGAGTGAGGTGATTTTGAAAAATCTTTTTTTTCATCAAAGAAAGAAATTTCTTCATGATGTGACACATTATTTTTGGATGAGCCATATCTGTTTTGGCAATGTGCTAACAATATCATAAGAAGATGTGTTCCAGAAGTAGATATGTTAAGTCTATTGGTCACATATCATGCTTCCCCGATTGGAGGACATCATGTCGGTGACCGTACTACTAGAAAAGTGCTTCAAAGTGGCTACTATTGGCCGACTTTATTCAAAGATGCCTATGAGTTCATGAGAATATGTGACCAGTGACAAAGGCAGGGGTCAATCTCCAAGCACCATGAAATGCCTTTGACAAAACTAATAGAGGTAGAATTATTCGACGTATGGGTCATCGACTTCATGGGGACCTTCATGAGCTCATATGAAATGAAATGTATTCTAGTTACTGTTGATTATGAATCAAAATGGGTTGAAGCCATTGCTTTGGCAGACAACAAAGGGAAGAGAGTAGTTGCGTTCCTTAAAAGGAATATTTTCTCTCGATTTAGGATGCCACACACTATTATAATCAACGGTGGATCTCACTTTTGCAATTATGTGTCTCGAGCTGCCTTAGGAAAGTATGGTGTTAAGCAACACAAAGTAGCGACTCCATACCACTCATAAACTAGTGGACACGTAGAGATTTCTAATAGAGAGATCAAATCCATACTTGCTAAAATAGTGAATGCTAGCAGACAAGACTGGTCTAGGAAGATTGATGATGCCTTATGGGAATACAGATAAGCTTTCAAGACACCAGTCGGCATGTCACTATACCAGTTGGTTTATGTCAAGGCATGTCATTTACCAACTGAAATGGAGCATAAGGTGTTGTGGGCACTTAGGAAGCTGAAGTTGAGCTAGAATGAAGCAGCAGAGTTGAGATTAGGCTAGCTAAATGAGATGGATAAGTTTCGTCTCAGGTCATATGAATGATCTAATCTTTTTAACAAGAAGATGAACAAGTACCATAATCAGAGGATTGCAAAAGAAATCTTCATAAGAATGATTGGGTGCTTCTCTTCAACTCCAGATTGAAATTGTTCCCGGGTAAGTTAAAATCAAAATGGTCTGGTTAATTTCAAGTTAATCAAGTCTACTTATCTAGAGTAGTTGAACTTGTAAACAAAGACGAAAGTGTCTTCAAAGTGAATGGGAAATGACTTAAGTTGTATATCAGTTTATTAGACTCGATAAAGTACATAGCCACTATCTATCTTGATGAAGTCTGAGTAATCAAAATGACTACATTGTGCAGCAACATTAAAATAGGTGCTAGAGGGAGGCAACCCACCAAGTGTTGTTGTAATCATAAACAAAGTTTATTTGTTATTTTAGGGCAATCTGATGTGTTTGTGGAGTGTGCAGGACTATAATTACTAAAAGATAAGAGTTTTTATAGTTGATGGCTGGTCGACAGGATAACCAATGGACCGTCTAAGTGCCGACAGACTACCACTCTAATCATCAAATTTAATGTGAAAAGTTGATTATTCTGGATAAGGCTTGATGGTTAAGCTGGCAGACCGTCAACAAACTGACGGACCATCGGAGGTACCATTAAACTGAAGCTGAAACACTGAGTTTCTAGAAAGACACGACAGACCACTCAATGGATCATCGCATCATTGACAGATAGTCGAAGTGACCTTCGCAATAAAATAGAGTTGCCCAGGTTTTGGTAAGCTTCGACGGCCAACCTGGAGGACTATCGAATACCTAACGGACCATCAGGTCAACCGTCGCTATAACCTTATTGCTGGGTCGTTTTGGGTTAAAGATGATGCATATTTAAATGACTCGTACTTGACCCAAATTCTTTTTAAGAAAAAATGAGTCAGTTACATACATTGTAACCTCTTCAAATTCCAAAACTGTCCAACTCCTTCTTGATTCTAAGTATCTGAATGCAGTTACTCCTTTTAGGACTCTCTATCTTCTTTATTCTTCCCTATTTAAACTAGTCCTTTCCCCACTTTTCTCCTCATCACAATAAAAGAATAAATCATAGGCTAAAGTATTAAGTAGTTTTTCTTTCTAAAGTGAAAGCAACTAGGGTGAAACTTTTGCATTATCAAGGTATGATTTTAACCCATTTTCTTGGTTTCCAAAGTGCAAAACATAATTGAAATGGTTGTGGTCTATAAAGGTTTATCTTGTTTCTTTCTATTATGTAAATTATTAATGTCTGAGTTTTGAACTTTGGTATACACTGTTAGGTGAAGTCTGAGTAACCCAAGTGTTTAGAGTAGAAAAATGTGTGTATAACCATCAAATTATTGTCGTTGTGTGCTGAAAATAGAATAAGGTAGACCAACTTTTTGACAAATGTCAAAAAGAAATCCTATACTTGAAATGGGAACTGCCGGTCACTTTGACAGACCATCGAATTTTTGAAGGACCGTCAAGTTGACCGTTGTAAATGCCCGAAGGAAGTTGCTCACTGGTAATCCATGACAGACAATATTATGGACCATCGATAGCTTGAAGGACCATAAGTTCGACCATTGTAAGTCTCTATAAATCAGATCTCACTGGATAAGGTTTGCCGACCCAACCAGCAGACCATCGCATCATCGACGGCCCGTCAGTGTGACCGTTAACCCAATTTTTGTTTCTTTCTTTGAATATTTTTGATTTTGTAACTTAATTCACACTTCTTTCTAGGCACCATGGCACAAAAACATCCATTGACTAGAGGCGGTAGTCGATCAAAAGGTCAAAGCAAACCTTTTAGGAGCAAGGAGGCACCAACCTTCAATACTTACCAAAGGGACCAAACACTTCCTATGCTCTCCCAGTCTAAAGAAGAGAGTAAATGGAAGCACCAGTAGCTCCAACAGCACTAGCTCGAGTCCCGATGAGGCAAAGGTAGTCACATCTCGCCCCAACCTAGTTGAGGCCAAAAGTAGGGCTACCAATGTAGATCCACAAACTTAAGTAGCAGAGGCTGAGACTAAGACAATACCAACTTGATCAGGCAAAAGGATCCTCAAATTAGAGATGCTATCAGATAGAAGCTAGATGGAGAAAGGAACAAATTTTATAATGGGTTAGCACCAACAATAAGTAGGACAATCAAAAGGACATTTTCTGAGGAGTATCACATTGTAACGATGGAGTTGCATGAATATCCTGAGCTAACTCCTAGGATTGTATCAGACTGTATCAGATTGTTTCAATAAGTATGAATTGGCATAGATGAGCAAACCCCCAGGATCATATCAGCCGAATCTTTTAAGGGAATTCTTTGCTGACTATTTGGTATTGGCAAAAAAGGATATTCCAAAGGGATCAAAGGTTTTCAATCTTCTGAACAGGGAATCAGTGCTAATCCGAAGAGTTAACATTGACATATCATCCTAAACAATCAATAGGATATTTTTTGGGCCAGATTATGAAGCCCCGCCTGCTATTCTAGAATTTGTGTACCAACTAGGTAATGTATCTGCCCAAAGACCCTGGTTGGGTGAAGTGTTGACTGAAAATGGTAATCCTTCCTGGGCTACAAACCCATGTGAGTACATACTGAAGTCATCCCTTAGCTTCTAGTCTAAATTCTAGTGGGTTATGGTTCGATTGAGACTTATGATAGTGGGAGGTGACGTTAATCTGGATATTCACCGAACAGTATTTGTTGCTAGTTTACTGTCAGTACTTAAGATTGATTTCGGTCAGATCATTTGCGATGAGCTATTTATGAGAGCACATAAGGTCGTAAGCACTCTATTATTTCCTTGCTTAATCACTGAATTATACAAGTAGGTAGGTGTGTCTCTGATTCATTAGGTGGATAAAGAGCTTTGTGCGATACATAGAAAGGACATTAAAAAGTCCAAGGATAACTTGAAGTTCAAAATAAGGGTCACCAAACCATTAGCCAATCAAACTCAGTTAGTACCAATCCCATATATTTTAGATATTCCAACAAGTATGCCATTGTCGATTACCACTTATGTACCACCTGATTATGTGCCATCAAGTGCATCTATAGGGTCAGAATCTACACCGCCAATTGGTGAGGCAGAATTTGAATAATATAGATTGGCACAGGAAAACTTTGCCAAGTCTAAAAAATTGCAAAAGAAATTGAAAAGGCAACTTAACACTTGGGCTGTAGAATTCAAGCCTTTTGTTGACGGAATTGTAGCTGACGCAATTCGTCCATTCTAAGATATTCAGGTAATGATGGATCACATAGAGGAGAGAATCAATAAAAGGTTGGATTCACTGCCTATTCCAGACCTAGCAAGGTTCATGGAAGAGTTTAAGAAAGCACAAGCTGACATCAAAGAGTTAAAGAGCAGGCAACCACAAAACCTACTTTTAATCCAGCTTTGGTATTGAGTGATGATGATGAAGGAATTATTGATATGATTAGGAGAGCTGTGAAAGATAAAGAAAAGAAATAGGTAGATGATTGTGCTGAATGGAAAGCTAAAAAGAAATGAAAGAGAGAGGCTATAACTCTGGAGGAGTGAGAAAATCATGACATGAATAAATCTAAGAAAAGGTCTAGGAAAGTTGAAGAGAAAAGAAGGAAGAGAGTATAAGATAAAGCAGCTAGAGTGTCTACCAGTTCTGCCCCAGTTTGGGGGCAAACTTTAGATCCAGTCTGGGATGTTATACCTCCAATTCCGGAGGGAGAGTTTCTGAGTCCCCCACCACCATAGGGGTCAACATTGAAGAAGGTGAGGACACAAGTTTCTTTCCACACTTCACAGATACCTCAGATGAATAAGAAGCAATACAAGTATACCCACTCCTTTGTACTTTTATTTGATGCTTTGATAACAATGCATATATTTTTCTATAGGGGGGTGTACTTGTACCATGGGGGGTTGAATTGCCGATATTCTTTTTTGCCATGTGCTATATAGGAGAATCAGCATGTCTAGGGTTATGTTTAAGTTCTATTTTTCTTTCTAGGATTAACTTTAGGTTTGTAACTTTCCTTTCTTAAGTTCAGTTTTGTTATTAATATTAGTCCATGAAATAAAAGTTCCATTTATGTTAGCACCGTGTTGTGAATATGGATGATTAATGATGTTGGTATCAAGCTATGACTATGTCCATATGACAATTTACTTTTGGCTTCTAGTATATGTGATCAACTGTTAGTGAATCTGTAGTTGGCATTGACTTGTAAGATATGGATGACATGGGATGTAAATCTTAAGGAATAGTAGAATAGGTTGACTCAGTTGCCTCTGTGTGTGAGTATTTGTATTTGTTTTTACATGGTGCAGTACCTAGAACTTAACTTGTTCAATTAATGTTGTGTTGTAGTTGATGAAATAAGAAATGATAGTAGGCCGCCTTGTGATTTTAGTCCACTTATCCAAAATAATTAACACCACCAAAAAGAATTTTTCATTTTTGAACCCGTCTTTGAGCCTATATTAATTTTTTTCTTCAAAGCCAATCACTCTAATTAACTCTCTATAAGTTGGTTTAAAGCATGGTTTAGAGCATCTAGCCCTAGTTTACTTAATACATTGTTCACCTTGACTGATTGAATCAGCATAATTTGAGGGTGGTTGATACTTGTGTGTATTTATATAAAAAAATAATATAAAAGGGGGCTTATTATGGTAAAATATAAGTGAATGAGAAAAGGATGAGCAAGCTAGTTCAAAAATGGTTGTGGTAGGTAGAACTTCAGGGTAAAGAGAGTTAAATCCTAGTGTGGAGACAACTATTTTTCCTAAAAGTCTTTCCTCACCTAGCCCCGAAGCCTCATTACAAGCCTAAGAAAGACCTGCTTGATCTTGGTGAATCAGATATAAGGGAGCATTGAATAATAAGTGAAAACCTATGGATATGTGTACTATGTTTGTAACTTCTTTGACGAGAGTGAGAGTTCTAATTTGTATCCATAAAATATACTGAGTGGAGGTTTTTCTTGACTGTGAGGGAAACCTAAGTTACACTTAATTTGGCTGACCTCTATAGATTCTTGTATCCATGTTTGTATATATGTATTGATTTTGAAATAATGCCGGTTATGGACTCTGATATATTGATCCATATAATCAGGATGACAAGTGAATGGTTGTATGAATATTGGTCCAGTATATATAATTTGGTGCTGAGTTGCTTAAGGATAGGCAATTATCTTAACTTGAGGGTGTTGATGTTCCATCTTTTGAAAAAATATTTTGCATATTTTTCTCAGGAAAATTATGTGTTTTAAAGCCACTAAAGCTGTATTTAATGGTGGATTTGAGTGATTCCAGGTTAAGGAGTTAGATGAAGTAGAAAACTCAAGAAAACAGCAGAAAAAGGTCACTAACGGTCCAAATGGCGGACTGTCAGTCATGTGACAGACCGCCGGGAGGATAGTCTAAAATAAAGAGAAGGTTCTAGGTGGAAGATCCAAGTAATGTTCCAAGTGGAGGACAATCAAGTTTGCGGCGGACCGCCAACCTAGCCATCGGGCTTAAACAAAAGGCAAGATTTTAAAAAGTCTTACCGATGGACTATGCGATGGATCGTTGGACTATCGAAGGTCCACCAAGGTAGCCGTCAGGGTAAAATAGAACCTTACATCCTAGGGCACTAAGCGATGGTCCATGTGACACTGTCAGACTTTTGACGGGCTGTTAGTTGGACAGTCAAATTGGACTCAACATTTTCTGAGTTTAAATTTTAAATCTTCAAAACTTGAGAGCATATAAATACCCAATTAGGGTTTTATTAAGAATATTCTAAATCTTAGAAAAATTTTTATCTTAGTTATTCATCTTTAAAACTCTAAGTAAGGTAGAAATCTATGAATCAAACTACATTTATGGATCTAATCATTCCATTTCTATTGAATATTCAAGAATTAATTCTTGTAACCTTTGTAAGTAAACTTTGAATTTGTTTATGAATAATACAAGTATTTTTTTCTTTCTTCTATGGAGATGAGTGTCTAAGCTTCCATAACTAGGGTTATAGGAACCTTGATGTAAACAGTTAATATGGGTTGTAATTCCAATTGAGTTTCGGTAGGTAATTGATGCTGTATAAATTCTTCTTCACTCTAATGAATTTTCTTGGTTTCAAACTTGAAAAGTAAACCCAAGAACAATCACTTGTTTGAATAAAAAAGTATTTGTTGGGAAAAAAAGGGTTTACATAAAATCTAGAGACCTAAATCTTTAGATTAATGGAGAATACCTTAACAAGGATTAACCTACATTTGAAAAATGGTTGAATAATCAATATATTCTTTAAGTTGGGAGAGTTAAAGGATAAACTATCCATTAAGGTTGAGAAACTAATGGGTAATCATTAGAATTCAACTGCTCTTGCAATTGAAGTTATTGAGTGGAACTCAAAAGTGATTCACTACCCAAACTATTTAAACATATTGGTAACCATAGCTCTAGTTTTTTAGTATCATTGAATTATTACTAGCAGAAAGAATCATTAGTTGGAGCAACTCTGTTACAATTACTTAGAATACAATTTATAAATCCAAACCTCTCTTATTCAGGAATCTTTGATCAACAGTCTACTAACAATCACAATACTTAGTGAACACAGTATTCCCTGTGGGATTCCACAACCAACCTTGTTAGATTCTATATTTGATAGAGACCGCTTACTCCCCCATAAGACAGGTGTAATTTAGGAGTATCAAATACATATTGATATTCTACTAATCGCAAGAGCTTGCAATATGTGTTGACTTAAAAGAAGCTAAATCTCAAGCAAAAAAGGTGGCTTAAGTTGCTAAAAGACTATGACATGAGTCTCTACTATTACCAATGTAAATCTAATGTAGTTGTTGATGCTATTAAAAGTTTGTCCATGGGGAGATTAACTTATGTGGATGAGAAAAAGCGAGATTTGGTAAAGGATATTCACCATTTGGCTAATCTTAGAGTTCGTCTACTACATTCTAAGGATGGTGGTGTGTTGGTGTAAGAGGTAGTGAAATCATCTCTTAGTGCTAAGGTAAAAGAGAAAGAGGTGTTGGGCCCTATCTTGATGCAAATCATGGAGGATGTAGATAGGCAGAAAGTGATGGATTTTGTGATTGGTTATGATGGTAACTTGAGGTCCGACGAGAGGTTATGTATTTTTTATGTTGATGTGTTACGAGGAAGAATTTAGGCTAAATTTCATGAGCTATTTTTTATGTTTTATCCTTGTTAAACAAAGATGAATCATATCACATAGAGATATATTAGTGAAATAACATGAAGAGAGATATGGCTAATTTTTTGGCCAAGTATATAGTGCATCAGCAAGTGAAGGTGGAGCACTTGAGGCCTAGTGGAATGTTTTTAGAAATTGAGTTGCTTGTATGGAAATGGGAAATAATTATAATGAATTTTATTCCTAGTCTTCCATGGTCTCGAAATTAGTTTGATTCTATTTTAGTCATCGCGGATTGGATGACTAAGTCTGCTCACTTCTTACCGGTGAGAACTAATTACTCTACTGAGGACTATGGGTAGTTATGTATTCAAGAGATTATAGATTTTTAAGGTACACCTGTTACTATTATCTCTAATCGAGCCACTCAGTTCTCAGCATATTTTTGGTGCACATTTCAGAGAGGTTTAGGGACTAAGGTGAGCTTTACTGCTGCTTTCCACCTGCAAGCGGATGGGCAAGTGGAGAGAACCATTCAGACATTAGAGGATATGCTCCGATCTTATGTGGTTGACTGTGGTAGTAGTTGGGTTGACCACTTACCTCTCATAGAATTTGTATACAACAACACCTATCGCTCTAGAATTGGTATGGTTTTATTTGAGGCTTTTTATGGTAGGAGGTGATGTTCTCCTATATGGTGAGTCAAAGGTGGTGAGGCTTAGTTATTTGATCCCAATTTGGTTTACTAAGCTATGGAAAAGGTGATGGTGATTTGAGATAGGATTAAGATTTCCCTAAGTCCTATGCAGATCTAAGACAAAGAAAGTTAGAGTTTAGTGTTGGTGACTAGGTATTCTTAATGGTGTCTCCCAGTAAGTGAGTGATATAGTTTTGGAAGAAGGGGAAGATCAGTCCCCATTATTTTGGTCTATTTTTGGTTTTGAGGAGGGTTTATAATGTGTATATAAATTGGAGTTACCTTCTAGATTGGGCTCTATTCATTTGGTCTTCCATGTATCAATGCTAAGAAAGTGCGTGGGTGATCCTTTGTTGGTTGTTACTATGGAAGGTGTGGGCATTTTGGATTCCTTATCATATTAGGTAGTTTCGGTAGAGATCTTGGATAGGGAAGTCCATCGGTTACGGAGAAGGATGTGGCTTCTGAAAAGGTTCTTTAGAGAAACCAAAATTTTAGGAAGCTACTTGGGAAGCTGAGGAGGATATGAAATCCAAGTATATGTTCCTATTCCCTATCTCAGAAAATCATGCTTAAGGTATATGTTAATCTCAATATCTTTGTTTTCTCACTTTGTTAAAGAAAATTGTGATTTTATTAATATCTTTTTTCCTGTCTTTGTTAAAGGTAAAAGAAGGTGTGTTTATGTGTTAAATAATGCTAATGTATACATTGAGCCATCATTCGAGGATGAATTATTCTAAGGGGGAGAATAAAATACCCCAGGTGTTGGTCTCGAGAAAATTCTAAGTTCTGAGCTTACTACCCTGACTACGACTTTCCTTGCAAGATGTAGCGAGTCATTACAGATCATTAAATCCAGTTGTAACGTGCCCAATAATATTTGTCTAAGTCATATTTTTTACTACGACTACCATGCTACAAGTTGTAAGGACTCTAAATGACTCGTATAGTCCTTTTCATAAAGAAATTAGTGTGATGCCCAAAGTATTTTGTCCAGAGTATGACTAGGATGTAAAGAGTCATATGGACTCTTTATGATCATAAGGTCCTTTCCATTGCCAAACCAGTATTGGTGGTTTGGGACACTAGCTAGACTACGGTGAGGCAAATTGAATCGTATAGTCACTCATAACGACTGGCGGCTTATTTTCCAACTTTTTAATGGGGGTATTTTAGATATTTCTCAGTCATTCCAATAACAACCCACGACCTATAAACATACTTGGGACCCTATTTCGTCCATAATACACATCAAATACACTTTCTATTCTCTCAAGTCCTCTCAAGCATCAATACTTAGTATTTCCAAGAAATGGGTCAAGTAGAGCTTTGATAGTTGAATTCTGTCTATATCCTTGGGTATTTTAGTCTTTTGACTCAACCATTAAGCTAATTTTATCTAATGCATTAATTATGTTGATTTTAAATAAGGGTTTGGATATGGTTGATGGATTTAACATGAACGGCTCTTAAATTGATTTCCCTTAGTTTATTATAAATTATTCATATTTTGTTAACAATTTTGAACTTGCAGGGTGCATGGGGTGAGTGAAAAATCAAAGGGGTGATGTTTTCCCCAATTGTGATGAATTTTGCATTGACATATGATTTTGGAAACTGAGTTCCCTCAACTTAAATGTAAAGTTGATAATGATAAATGTCTTTGTCATTTGTTTTGACATGATAACTTGAACTAATGTATTCTAGTCTATTTCATGAGTAAGGTGAATTATGCTGATCACCTCCGTCTTGTGTTGTAAACCCTAAATGATCAGTGTTCGTATGCTAAGTTATTGAAGTTTCAATTTTGGTTGAACGTTGTTACTTTTCCAGGTCATGTTGCATTTATTGAAGGACTGATGGTGGATCCACAAAAGGTGGTAGTGGTTAAGAAGTGGCCTGGACCCAGGAATCCAATTGATATTCAGAGTTTCTTACGTTTAGTTGGTTATTATAAATGTTTTATGGAGCGTTTCTCATCTATTATAGCTCCATTGACTAAGTTAACCTAGACAAAAGTGAAATTTCTATGGTTGGATAACTTTGAGGGGAGTTTTAAGAAACTAAAAGATAGGTTTTTCTTCTGCTCCGATTTTGATTCTGCCTGAGGGTACTAATGGTTTCACTATCTATTGTGATACCTATTGGGTGGTACATGGTTGTGCCTAGATGTAGAAAGATAGAGTTATGGCATATGCTTCTAGACAGTTGAAGGTTCATGATAAGAATTGTTTGACCCAAGATTTGGAATTATTAGTTGTTGTGTTCTCATTAAAGATCTGGCGACATTATTTGTATAGGATCCATGTTTACATTTATTCTAATCATAAGAGCCTGCGATACTTGTTCACTCAATAGGAGCTAAATCTCAAGCAAAGGAGGTGATTTGAGTTGCTAAAGGACTATGACATCAGTCTCCACTATCACCTAGGTAAAGCTAATATGGTTGTTGATGCTCTTAGTAGGTTGTTAATAGGGAGCTTAACTCATGTAGATGAGGAAAAATGGGATTTGGTAAAGGATATTCACCATTTAGATAATCTTGGAGTTCATCTATTAGATTCTGAGGAAGGTGGTGTATTAGTAAAAGAGGTACAAAAATTATCTCTTAGTACTGAGGTAAAAGAGAAATAGGTGTTGGATCCTATCTTGATAAAAATCAAAGAGAAAGTAGGTAGATAGAAAGCGATGGCTTTTGAGATTAGTTATGATGGTAGTATCATGATGTACCAAGGGAGGTTATGTCTTTTCGACGTTAATGGTCTGCGATGAAAATTTTTTGTAGAAGCTCATGAGTCGCATTTTATGGTTCATCCTAGTTCAACAAAGATGTATCGTGATCATATGGAGATATATTGGTGGAATAACATAAAGTGGGATGTGTCTAATTTTGTGGCTAACTGCATGGTGTGTAAACAAGTAAACTTCGAGCACTTTAGGCCTAGTGGATTATTTTAAGATATTGAGTTGCCTGTGTGAAAATGAGAAAGAATTAATATGGATTTTATCATCAGTCTTCTATAGTCTCGAAATCAGTTTGATTCTATTTGGGTCATCATGGATAGAATGACAAGGTCTACTCACTTCTTACCAGTGAGAAGTAAATACTTTATCCAGGACTATGCAAAGTCATTTATTTAAAAGATGAACGAGTTGCATAGCGCACCTATTTCTATTATCTCTGATTGAGGCACTCAATTCTAATCATATTTTTGGCTCTTATTTCAGAAAGGTTTGGGGACAAAAGTGAGCCTCAGTGCTGCTTTCTATCCACAGGCGAATGGGCAAGCGGGGATAACCATTCAAACATTAGAGGATATGCTTAGATCTTATGTCATTTCATTTGGTGGTAGTTGGGTTGACCACTTGCCTCTCATAGAATTTGTCAATAACAAATGTTATCTCTCTAGCATTGATATGGTTCTGTTTAAAGATTTTTGTGGTAGGATGTGTTGTTCTCCTATTGGGTGGTTCGAAGTAGGTGAGGCTGAGTTATTTGTTCCTGATTTGGTTCACTAAGCTATGGAGAAGGTGAAGGTGATTTGAGATAGGCTTAAGATTGCCCAAAGTCACAAAAGTCCTACACTGATGTAAGATGAGGGGATTTGGAGTTTAATGTTGGTGACTAGGTGTTCTTAAGAGTGTCTCCCATGACAGGAGTGAAGAAAGTTTGGGAAAAGGGGAAGATCAATCCCCATTATGTTGGTCCATTTTTGGTTTTGAGGAGGGTTAGTAATGCTGCATATAAATTGGAGTTACCTGCTAGCTTAGGCTCTATTCATCTGGTATTCCATGTCTCAATGTTGAGGAAGTGTGTGGGTGATCTTTCATTAACTGTTACTTTGGAAGGTGTGTGCATTTATGAGGAAGTTTCATTGGAGATCTTGGATTGGCAAGTCCGTCGGATGGGGACGAAGGATGTGGCTTTGGTAAAGGTTCTTTGGAGGAACCAAAATTTTGAGGAAGCTACTTTGGAAGACGAGGAGGACATAAATTCCAAGTATCTGTTCCTATTCCCTATTTTGTAAAGTCATGCTTAAGGTATATCTTAATCTCAACATCTTTTTTTTTTGGACTTTATCAAAGAAAAATATGATTTCCTTGATATATTTGTTTTATGCCTTTGTAAAAGGTATGAGTGGTTGCTTTTCTGTGTTAAATGATGCAAATGTATGCCTTGACCCATTATTCTAGGACAAATGATCCTAAGGGGGAGAATGAGACACCCTAGGTGTTGGTCCCTAGAAAATTCTGAGTTTTAAGCTTACTTCCCTGACTACGAATCTCCTTGTGAGTCCAGGGAGTCATTGTGGATCATAAGACCCAGTCGTAATGTGCCTAGTGAGATTTGTCTAAGTTACAGTTTTGACTATGACTACCATGTTACGAGTCGTAAGGACTCTAAGCAACTCGTATAGTCCTTTCCGTAAGGATATTAGTGTGATGCCCAAAGTATTCTTTCTTGAGTACATCTAAGATGTAATGAGTCATATGGAATCTTTACGAGTCATAAGGTCCTTTATGTAACCAAACTAGTGTTGGTGGTTCGGGACACTGTCTAGAGTACGATGAGGGGAAATGAGTTGTAGGGTGACCTTACAAGTAGTAAGGCCACCCGTAACGACTGGCGGCTTGTTTTTCATCTATTTAATAAGGGTATTTTAGACATTTCTCTCTTATTCGAATAATAACCCTTGACCTACAAACATATTTGGGACACTATTTTCATCCATAATACATATTAAATACACCCTCTACTCTCTTCAGTCCTCTCAAGCATCAATACTTAGGGTTGCCAAGAAGTGGGTCAAGTAGAGCTTCGAGGGTTGAACTCTCTCCATAACCTTGGGTTATTTAGGCATGTGACTCTAACCTTAAACCCATTTTATATAATGCATGAATTTACATGGTTAATTATGTGTATTTGAGACAAGAGTGTGGATATGGTTGAGGGGTTTGACATGAATGGTTCTTAAATTGATTTCCCCTAGTTTATTATTCTTTATTCATGTTTTGTTAACAGTTTTGAACTTGTAGGGTGCATGGGATGGGTAAATAATCAAAGGGTTAATGTTTTCCCCAATTGTGATGAATTTTACTTTGACATATGCTTTTAGAAATTTAGTTCGCTTAACCTAAATGTAAAGATAATAATAATACATGGATTTTTCACATGTTTTGACGTGCTCACTTGATCTAATGTATTATCGTAATAGGTTAACGAACCATGGTAGATTTTATTGAACTTTGGGATATGTAGATTCCCATGTGAATTCAATTGAACCTAAGGGGTCATGAATTTTCCCTGTGTGATAGATAATGAATTGTGGCATGATAATATACGTGCAAGTGGGGTTGGTACAATCATACTAACGGGAAACTTAAATGCATACTCAATTTAATAAATTGGAAATGTGTGTTAAATATTTTAATTGGGCTTAAAAGTGAGATGTGTAGCTAGAACATGAATGTGGTGGTCCCGAGGGACCAATACCTAAAACTGCACTTGCTGTTGTCGGGGTCTAAATGGTCAGGAGGTTCGATACCCCTTATTATTATTATATGATTGGGAGGTTCGATTCCTCCATGTTATATAAATGGGTGTTTAAGTTACCTTTGATTTATGTCAGGAGGTATGAGTGCTCCATCAGGCATATGACACATGATTATCCTCTAGTTTGTACGGCTACATGCATTGAGACCCTTTCAGCTTCGGAGAGTAGGGCCCATATAACCCGTGAGTGCCTTGATTGTGATTGGTATGCTAAAAATCTAGATTAAGATTATAAAAATTCATGCTAATCCTTGTTCCCTACCCCTACATGTGATATATATGTATATATTTTCATTTGATGGTGTGCAATAGATTTGACTAGTTTTTAATTATTGCTCATGGCATTACTTTATCCTGTATCCTTGAGGTACATGCTAGCACTCCAACCATTAACCGTCTCTAGATGCTATAACTTTAAGAGATAAAGGCATTGAAAATACTTCTACTTTTTCTGTGTAGTGATCAGGTGTTTGAAGATAGTTCGTGAGTTGACTTGAAGTGGTGAACATCCATCCTTTGGAGACCTCATTTCATTTTTTGGTTTCTTATGTCTTAGAATTTCTTGCAGACCTATTTTTGCCTATGGTAGGGTGCAGTTCCAACACTTTATTGGTATTTGGTTTTGTTAGAGGATTTGTAGGTACTGTGGACTTGGTATTATGTTTGTAGCCAGTATTGGTTATCGGTGTCGGTTTGTGGTTATTGATATACCTTAGAATCTTTGAACTTTTGGAATTCTATCTTGGTATATGTTCAGACTTCAGTCCTTTCTAGTGTGTGTTCTATTCTATGGGATAGGAAATGTGGTTGGTCTCCGATCTTTGATGGACTTGAGATGGCAGTCACGACCAAGCTCTGGTTTGGATCGTGACTAGTAGATAGTTTCTCACAAGCTAAACCAGGACCTGTCCATGATAGGTATCTCAAGTCCCCCGAAGATCGGAGATCACACCCTTCACCTAACTGAACCAATACAACATCCCAAAATATCGGATGAATTCCAAACATATAACAAAATATCGCATTATGAACTAATGATAATTCACGATATGTCCATACAAACCACTATTAACTGGACAACCGTCCATTACCAAACAATTAACCAAACTACCCAAGTCCATTGTAATCCTACAAACCTCTACAAATATAAGGTCAATAAAATGTCAGGACATGCCCCCGACAATAGCTGAAACCAATATCCAGATGATAGTCAAAACATAAAAGGAAAAACACAATATGAACTGGGGTCTTTCGAAAGATGGAAGTGCACTACTTAAATTAGACTCGCTAGATGATCCCGAATCCAAGTCAGTGAGCAAGATATGTGGAAGTATGGAAAGTTCTTGCATCATGTGGAGATAAAGTGTATAAAGATGGTTGGAGGCTGGAGTTCTAGAAAGAAACTCAGGGATTAAGGAACAAAATAATGCATGATAACTGTTCAAAACCAATATAGCATTCAATTCATAATATCATATGAAGTGCATATACGTATATAATGCCACATGCTGGGTAGGGAGCAAGTCTTAGCATGAACTTCATAAACCATAATCTGGGTTGGGTAGCACAAACTTCATATAACAACACACCCACGGGCTATATGGGCCCAAACCTCCCTCAGCTGGAGGGGCCTTAGTGCATGTAGCCGCATGAACTAGAGAATATCCATATCTATATATGCCTTTAGGGGGGACTCAAACCTCACGGCATAGTCAAGGTGACTTAAGAACCAATGTACACAATACGGGGGACTCAAACCTCCCATTCATCTAACAAATATAGGGGACTCAAAACTCCCGGTCACTTAGACACCTGCATCGGCTAGTGCAGTTTCCAATGTTAGTCCTTCGGACTTCCACTTTCATGACCCAGCTACACATCCCGCTCTTAAGCCCAATATAAAAAATTTAACATGCATCAGCATTTAATAAACCCATTATGCCTATATGCACCCCATTTTTATCGTCATACCAACCCCACTTACAAGCATACATTATGCCACAACAATAATTCTATCATTTGGGACTCGAACCCATTGTCCAAACATGGACATCAAGTAAATTTAACATTTGGGAATCGAACCCATTTAGCCAACCAAACCACAAGGTTACAATTTAAATAAATATATGGACATAAAGGCCTTTAGAAATTCCTTCATCAATCATAATCAAGGTTATGCCAAAGCCTTAGTTCAAAAACATAATTCAATGAAATGCATTCAAACCCCTCAACCTTGGTTTCAAAAATATCATTAATTATCCATGATTAGTGCTTTAAACGTATGATTTTAGTAAACTAACAATGAGTAAAGAGTCATATTCCTGAATTATTATTCGTGGAGAGAAATTGACTTTTGAACCCTTAGATGGCCACTTTGGAGAAACCCTTGCCAATTTTACTTGAGTGGATTTGAGAGAGAAAAAAGTATGTTTTTATCATGTAAAGTGTAGAATGAATTCCCTAAAGTTTTTTAGGTATGTGTGGCCTTGGGGTTTTTAAGTGGGAAATTTCCAAAGTACCCCAACTAAAAACTGTAAAAAAAAAAAAAAGATGTCCTTGGTTACGAGTCGATCCATCCACTCGTCACCACATCATACGACTCAAGGCCATCATTCGTATCCTAAATAATGAGTTAGACAGCCATACTCTTTCCATATTACAACTCCATGATCTCACTTGTGACCTGACCATACGACTTGTATGGTCTAGTCGCATCCAAGACAAAACCCAAAGGGATTAGACACTGGTCAATATACGACTCAACCATACCACTCGTAACATGGTCTTACAAATCGTATTGAGTCACTCGTACTCCGAGCATAACTTAACCAATTATACACTATTTTGATTACAACTTGGATCCCTAGACCCGTAACCATACCATATGACACATATGATGAGTCGTCAACAGGGTAGTGAGCTAAAACCTTAGGGAATTTTCAAAGACTAAAATTTGGGGCATTTTGTTCTCCCCCTTAGGATCATTCATCCTCAAATGATGGGACAAGACATTGACTAGCATGATTTAAACTCCAAAAATTACTACTCTTACCTTTAACTTAGTTATAAAATAAGGATGCCAAGAAAATCAATCTTTCCTTTTACAAAGTGAAAAAACAAAGATGTTAAGAACAACACATACCTCAAGCATGATTATTCGGAATGGGGAATAGGAATAGATACTTGGACTTTATGTCCTCTTTAGTTTCCCAAGTAGCTTCCTCAAACTTTTGGTTCTGCCATAGAAACTTTACTGAAGCCACATCCTTAGTTCACAACCGACAAACTTGCGATCCACGATCCCAATTGAGACCTCCTCATAGAATAAAGAATATAAAATACTAATGTTCTCTAGGAGAATAACCAATGAAGGATCACCCACGCATTTTTGTAACATGAACACATAGAATACCAGAAGAATGGAACTCATGCAAGAGGGAAAATCCAACTAATATACAATACTACTAACCCTTTATAAAACCAAGTATACACCAAGATATCAGTGAATCAGCTTCCCCTCCTTCCCAAACTGCATTACTCCTTTCATGGGGGATACCTTGAAGAACACCCAATCTCCAACCTCAAACTCCAACTCTCTTCACGTTACATCCGCATAGGAATTTTGGCAACTTTGGGAGGTTTTAAGCCTTTCCTAAATTACCTTTACCTTTTTCATATCTTGGTGAACCAAATCTAGGCAAAACATCTCCGCTTCACCAACCTCGAACCACCTAATAGAAGATTTGCACCTCATGTCATAAAATGCCTCAAACGAAGACATACTAATGCAAGAATGGTAACTAGTGTTATAGGAAAATTCAATGAGAGGAAAGTGGTAGTACAAACTACCACCAAAATTAGTTATAAAAGCTTGCAGCATTTCTTCCAAAGTCTGAATGGTTCTTTCTAATTTCCCATCCACTTATGGGTAAAAGGCGGTGCTAAGTCTATCTTTAGTCCCTAAACCAGCTGAAAAGAGCACCAAAAATGCAATGAGAACTGAGTACCATGATCTAAAATAATCGATACAGGCAGACCATGCAACTTTACGACCTTCTGAATTAACAACTCTGCATAGTCCTCGACAGAATAATTATTCCTCACTTGCAAGAAGTAAGCAGACTTATTCATCCTATCCACAATGACTTAAATAGAGTCACACTAATTCCTGATCGTGGAAGGCCGATAATGAAATCTATATTAATTATCTCACATTTCTACACCGGTAGTTCAACCTCTTGATTAACTCACCTGGCCTCATGAGCTCCAATTTCACTTGTTGATACACTATAAACTTATCCATAAAGTTAGAGACATCACTCTTAATGTTATTCCACCAATAAATCTTCTTAAGATCATGGTACATCTTTGTTAAATCAGGAAGAACCATATTACATGATTCATGGGCCTTGGCTAAGATTTTACCTTTCAACCCATTGACATTGAGAAAACACAACCTCCCTTAGTATCTCAAGACACCATCACTACTGATCTCGAAGGTAATTACTTTTTGCTTACCAATATTATCCTTGATCTCCATCAACATAGGGTCTAATACTTATTTCTCTTTTATTTTACAACCAAAATATGATTTAACCACCTACTACACAAACACACCACCGTCCTTAGAGTCTAAGAGATAAACTCCAAGGTTAGCCAACTGGTGAATGTCGTTCACCGATTCCAGCTTATCCTTATCCACATGCAATAAGCTACCATTTTACAACCTTCTAGGTGCATCAGCACCTGTGTTAGCTTTACCTGGCTGATAGTGAAAGCTTATGTCATGATCCTTGAGCACCTAAATTCACCTTCTTTACCTGAGATTAAGCTCTTTCTGGGTGAATATGTACTGCAGGCTCTAATTAAAACACCCTGGGTTTTGGGCCCTTGGAAATTTCCTAAGTTTTGGACTCATTATCTTTATAATGACCCTCCATATGAGTCGTATAGTATGGTTATAGGTCTAGGGACACTAGTCATATATTGGTCAATGTGTTGCTAGCCAATTTCTATCTGAGTTATAAGAGACTCCATATGAGCCGTATGTTTTTATGATTATAGGTTTAGGGTCCAATCATAGGTTGTCTAATGTCTAGCCCTAGATATTCTTCTTAGGATATGACTTGATGGTACTCGTCATATGGTGTAGTGACGGGTTGGGTAATGGAGTATTTTGTTGGAAATAATATGGTGTCCAACTTTCTCTTCTCATGACGACTTGATGAAACCAATCGTATGATGTAGTGATGAGTTGGAGGGTCAACTCATACCCACCTATGAGTTTTCCATATTTTTAAGTTGGGGGCATTCTGGGTAATTCCTCTTTATAAATCCCTTTGATACAACGATATAAAACACATTTTGGGGCTACGTAAACCTAATATTCTAAATCGAAGACTCTTAAAGTCTCTCTCAAATTCTCTCTTAAGAAAAAGTCTAGGGTTTCTTCAAGATTATCAATTGAGGCTTTCAAGGGTGGTTTCTCTTCATCTTCTTTGGTGATTAAGGCATGTTACACCTTCTCATTATTATTTTCCAAATAGAATGTGTTTTAACGTATGAATTTTATGGCATTGTTTTAGTTTAAAATAATGGTAGAGATTTTTTATTTTTATGGTAGAATAATGTTTATAATGGTTTAATGATGTTTGTTTCATTACTTTTAATATGTGTTTGACATTATGGAATGCATGGTTATGGTAAATAGATTTAGGGGTACTTTGTATTCCCCAAAATTGCTTCGTTATAGTTTTGAAACATGTGTGTCCTCAACCTATTTGTTAAAATATAAATGAGAATGGTTTTGTCACATACTTTGACTATTATTGAAATCTTTGCATTAATAAGAGGTAATGGAACTTAAATTAGTTTGGTTGGTCTTAAATGGTTTGGAAATTCCTTGATGGCCATGGTTTTTCTTAAATTGGAAACTTAGGAGTTAACTTGGTTTGATGATTTTGGTATGGCATAAAAGGATAGACTTACAAGCTTTAATTTTGGTATGATGATAGCAATGGTTAATGCCTAAACAAAAGACTCCTTAGTAAATTATTTTGTTATGTGCAAAAGATTTAATAGGGCTTAAAGGGGGTAGAGTATCAAATCCATGGAAGATGGGGGTCCTGGGGGACCAACACTGCAAACTCACATTTGTTGATGTGAGGGTGGTCTTGGTGACCTTGTGCATGATGTCATACTTTATATTTTGGGAGATTTACTAGTCATCTCAGATTCTTATCTTTGGTCATGTGGCAACCACGCACTGGGGCCCTTTCAATAGGGGGAGCTAAAACCATATAGCCCATGGGTGGTTTTTGGATAGTAAAGCTACTCAGCCTAGGTTAAGGTTATAAATGCATGCTAAACTCGATTCCCTTTCCTTGCACAATATGTTTATATATGTATCTATGTGATTGTATATGGTTATTTACTTTGGCTTAAATTATTGCAACTATTTTATCTTATCCCTGAGTACATGCTAGCATTCACTACACCAACTATCTTTGGGCATTGTATCCCAAGTTAAAGCTTATCAAAAGCATTCAATCTCAAGCTAAATCTTATCAAAAGCATAATATATAAAGCATATAGATTAATAAATCATGTAGAAATCTGGGAATTTCAGCAATATATCTCAAAATCCCAATTTAATCATATGCTTCACCACCTCAAACATTGCAAATATTAGCTTATCAAGGAGTAAAATCATGGGGTTTATACCCAGCTGTAAATAGTCAAGAAAACATGTATAAATCATACAATTTAACTCTCAATTTATGGGAAATATCAAGGTAATACATTCAATAATAATGGATGAAAAAACTCCAATTCAATTTCATGTAAAAACCCCATAGATTTCAGCAAAATCATGATGTAAATAAGCTTTTTGGGCACAAGGGTGAAAGGGTTACCCTTGTTCAAAACCCAAAATGCCTTGAATTAGAATCTTTGGATGAACTCCCACTTTTGGAACTCTATTTGTACTCTTGAATGAGGGTTCTTGAGGCCCTTGACTTGGGAACCTTGAATCTTGACTCAATTTAGAAAATCCAAGGTGGATTCTTGAGATTCTTGGAAGAGGTTTTGTATAGTTAGGGTTTATGATAAGAGAAAACTTGAGAGAAACCTCATAGGATGCTTTCAAATGACTTTGATTTGGTGTTTTCACGGTTTTATAGGCTTGGAAAAAGTTCAAAGTGTCTTTTCTGGCTTTTGCACGAATTTGGAAAAAAAATTGAACTGGGAACCCGATTTCACAGGCCACCACAATGCGCCACTTATCGCTGTGGTTCACTGGAAATGACAATGGGAAAATTGGGAGTCCCTGTGACGGGGAGCTATTTTTTGTCCCACTGGTTGGGACCTGGAACTCTTCCGTGTTGCACCAATATCGCGGGGTTCCACTGGAAATTAACTATTGAGAAATTGGCCTCCTCCGTGATGCGCCACTATCATGGAGTCCCACTGGAAATCGACAATTTCCAAATAAACCCTCTCTGCGATGCGCTAATCACTTAAATGATGCAGTTTTACGACTATGGCTTAAATTAGCCATAACTTCTTATCCGGGTATCAGATTTTGGAAAATATTATATCGACTAAAAGCTTATCAAATTTCCCACGTGATAAAAAGTCAAAATTAGGGAAATTCTATATGGTTAACATGATACTTACTTAGGAGTCACTCCTACATCTTTTAGGGCTAGAATTACGCTTCATTCGACATGCTCTAAAGCTCAAACTACAAGGGTACTTTGTGGGGTCTTACACATACCTTAACAGACATAACTTGGTGGAGAAATCTTGACCTTTAAAGTCTTGGATATGGTCTTAAAAGATTTCTTGAAATTCTTCGATTACGAAACTAAATTTCTTAGTTTTTCTTAGGGATGAAATTTGGATAATATGGGCATATGATGCCCTAACGGAAGCCTTACGTCGTGTTTTTACATATTGGGTTAAGGTGGGAAAAGACTAAATTTCCCCTTCCTTATTTAAGCCAAAAATTCACAACTAGAATATGGATTAAAGGCTCATCGTGATGTGGTCTTATCGCGGTGGCTTACTGGTTCTGACGAAAATGATCATAACTTTTTGCTCATGTATTGAATTAAGGAAAAATTGGTATTATTGTAAATCTAATTCAATTATCTATAATTTGGTGGGTCTTAAGCTAAAAAATTCAATGTATATAAAAGTTATACACATTCAAAGTAGACCCTTGTAGAATCAAATACCAAACTTTGGATGAATAAAAGGCTCTTAGCTCAACTTTGTTCTAAGTGATTCTTATGAACATTTTTCACCTTATAAGCACTTCACCCTCTAGGATAAATATTATGACACATGCATTCAAATTATAAACCCAAAACTGGATGAAAACATCTTCACCGTGATGCAATGATGTGCCATCACTATACCCATTGCGATGCACCACTATCGCGGTGAGGTTCTGGAATCAAATCCAAAAGTTACCTAATCACAATAATAACAACAAAAAACCTAGTGTATTCCCACATAGTGGGGTTTGGGGGGTAAATTGTACGCAGTCCATACCACTACTTCAAGAGAAGTAGAAAGGTTGTTTTCGATAGACCGCAGGCCCAAGACCCAAACTAAAAAACTTTCTTGACACATGCTACTTACACCCCTAAACATAAATTAACTAAAAAACCATCATCTTGGAGTCCAAAAGTTCAACTTAACAATTCTTAAAGTTAGGAGGTCTTAAAAATGGCCAAGTCCCCAACACTTAGCTAAATTTTCAGGCTTTAAGCCTTTTATGCATGCACTATAAGCTAAACCAAGATAAGTCTATTATAATATATTACAGTTGGTAATGTTGCATATGAGTCAGAGTTACCTTCTAGTTTAAGCTTCATTCACCGAGTGTTTTATGTTTATATGTTGAGGAAGTATATGGGTGATTCATAGCAAAATTTTGTCTATCAAGGATATTGAAATTTTGCATTCTATATCTTATGAGGAGGTCCTGATTGAAGTCTTGGATGGCAGGTTCGTCGGTTTTGAACTAAGGATATGGCTTTAGTAAAGGTTCTATAGAGGAACCACAAGGTGGAAGAGCCTACTTGGGAAACGAAAAAAGACATGAAGTCCAAGTATCCATTTCTATTTCCTACTTTGAAAATTTATGCGTAAGGTATGTGTTGCTCTTAGAATATTTTTTTCTAAATTTATTAAAGGAAAGATTAATTTCCTTGGTATCTCTATTTTATGTGTTAAAGGTAAGAGCAGGGACATTTGGCAGTTTAATTGTTCTAGTCACTACCTTTTCCCATTATTCGAGGACGAATGATCCAAGTGGGGGAGAATTAAAACATCCTAAGTTTTAGGCCTTTGAAAATTTCTTGATTTTTTCACTCACTGTCTTTGTAATGACCCAACATATGAGTTGTATAGTGTGGGTACAATCCTAGCTACCCTAGTCATATGTTGATCAGTGTGTTGTTGGCCAAGTTCTATCCTAGTTACAAAAGACTCCATACGAGTTGTATGGTCTTGTGAGAGAGGTTTAGGGTCCAATCATAGGTTGTCTAGTGTCTATCTCAAGATGTTCTTCCTGGGATACAACTTGATGGTCCTTATCATATGTTCTAGTGATGAGTTAGGTAAGGGAGTCATATGTTTGATAGAATGTGGTGTCTAACTTTCTGTTCTGGTGACGATGTGTTGATACTAGTTGTATGATATGGGTACAAGTTGGAGGGTCAATTCGTACCCACCTGCGGTTTTTCCAAAATTTTAAGTTGGGGGCATTCTGGACAGTTTCCCTTTGTAACTCCCTCTGATACCACAACATAAAACACCTTTTGGGTTTCATTAACCTATTATTCTCAATCAAATATCTTAAAATCTCTCTCAAACTTTGTCTCAAGAAAAAGGCTAGGGTTTCTTTAAGATAATCAATTAAGGAGTTCATGGGTGGTTTTTATTCATCTTCCTTAATGTCTAAGGCATGTTACTCCTCCCTCATTGTTTTTTAAAAAGAGCAGGTGTTTTAAAGTATAAATTTCATGACATTGTTATGGTTTGAAATAATGGTTGGGCTTTTTGAATGTTTATGGTTGAATAATATTTCTCATGGTTTAATAATGTTTCTTTCATTACTTTTAATATGATTTTGACATTATGAAATGCATGGTTAGGCTTAATAGATTTAGGGGTACTTTGGATTCACCCAAATTGCTTAGTTGTGGTTTTGAAACATGTATGTCCTCATTATGTTTGTTAAAATGCCAATGAGAATGGTTTTGTCACATAGTTTGACTATTATTGAAATCTTTGCATTGCATAAGAGATAGTGGAGCTTAAATTGGCTTGGTCAGTTTTAAATGGTTTGGAAAGGCCTTGATAGCCATGGTTTTGGTTAAATTAGGAACTTAGGAGTCAACTTGGTTTAATGTTCTTGGTATGACATAAAAGGATAGACTTTTAAGCTCTAATTTTTGTATGACGATACCAATGGTTAATGCCTAAACAAAAGACTCTTCGGTAAATGGTTTGGTTATGTTTAAAAAGTTTAATTGGGTTTAAAAAGGGTTAAGTAGAAAATTCGTGAAAGGTAAGGGTCCCGGGGAGAGCGAAATTGGAAACTCACGTTTGCCAATGTGAGGGTAGTCTTGGTGACCGTGTGCATGATGTCACACTTTATATTTTGGGAGATGTACTAGTTATCTTTGGTTCTTTTCTCCAATAGTGTGGCTAACACGCACTAGGCCCCTTTTAGTAGGGGAAATTGAATCCATACAGCCCATGGGTGGTTTTTGGACGGTAAAGCTACTCATCCTAGGTTAAGGTTTTAAATGCATACTAAATCCGGTTCCTTTTCCCGAAATGATATATATATATATGTATGTATGTATCTATGCGATTGAATATGGTTATTTACTTTGTTTGAATTACTGGCACTATTTTATCTTATCCCTGTATACATGCTAGGGTTCACTCTGCTAACCTTCTTTTGGAGTTGTATCCCCATGAGATGTATGAACCGGCCATACTATCATTTCTCTTGCTTAGTGACTTGGATTTGGGGACAACTTTGAGTCAGACTGAAGTGGTGAGCTTACAAACTTCACAAGGCTCCATTTCATGTTATGGACTTCTTTTGTTTTTGTTAATGCTTTTGTTTGATTTTGGCTATGGTCAGGAGGTTATCTCGACCGAATGTTATTGATTCTGGATAGAGGCTTTGTCAAACAACTGTGGGAATGGGCAGTATCGATATTGGTGTCCCTTGATATTCGTTTTGGCATTAGGATTGATACCAGTTGGATATTTGATTGAGGTTGTTAGATTATGATTATATACTTTACTTAGTTTCTTTAAATTATTCTTGTGTTATCTTGTTATATATTCAAAATTCATCCGACATAGGGTGCAGGATGGTTATGGTTGGGTATTTGGGTTGTGTCTGATCCTGGTTGAACTTGAGATGCCTGACATGACTAGGACCTGATTTGGGTCGTGTCACTTATGATTAGAAAATATATCAATGTGGATCCCATACAGATAGTGATGCCAGATTTTCAATGAGAACACCATGGCTAACAACTCCAACTCATGACTTAGATATTTTTCTCATAAGCCTCCAACTGTCTAGAGGCATAAGTAACCACCTTGATATGCTACATTAATACACAACCAACTTCTATTTGAGATGCATCACAATAGATAATAAAACCCTCAGTACCATCAGGCAGAGTCCAGATAAGAGTTGTAGTCAACTTATCTTTCAGTTTCTCAAAGCTACCCTTGTAAGCCTCAGACTACAAGAACTTTACCTTCTTCTAAGTGAACTTGGTCAATGGAGCAGTAACAGAAGAAAAGCTTTCCATGAACTTCCTATAATAACAGGCTAAACCTAAGAAGCTCTGAATATTAGTTGGAGTCGTGGGTCTAGGCCACTTTTTAATCACTGCAACCTACTGAGGATCCACCATGATCCCCTCACTAAACATAACATAACCCAGATAAGTCACACATTCAACCAGAACTCACATTCAGAGAACTTAGCTTACAACTATTGATCTTTCAATGTCTACAACACAAGGCGAAGGTGATCGGCATGATCCTCCTTACTCTTAGAGTAAATAAAGATGTTATCAATGATGAAAATTGCGAATGAATCTAAAAAATTAAAAATATCCTATTCCTCAGGTCCATGAATGCCATAGGGCCTTTAGTCAAGCCAAACGACATTGATATCCACCTCCCAAATCTTTAACTGATGATACCCAGACTGAAGATCGATCTTAGAGAATCATTTGACACCTTGAAGCTGATCAAAGAGATTATCAATTCTTGAAAGTGGATAATTATTCTTCACTATCACCTTGTTCAACTGTCGGTAATCAATGCACAAACGAAGGGAACTATCCTTCTAACATACGAACAAGACATGTTCACCCGAAGGGGACATAATAGAACGGATAAAATCCTTGTCTAATAGATCCTTCAACTGCTCCTTGAGTTTCTTCAACTCAGCTAGAACCATTCTATATTGGGCAATAGACATAAGAAGAGTATCTAGAAAAAGGTCAGGTTCAGAATCGAACTCCTAATCGGGAGGGACATATAACACCCTGATTTTCTGAACTGGAATACTACATGGTACTCATGACCCTGAGGGATCACAAGCTAACCCATGGTTGATAACTGTACCTGTACATTTTAATATATATCATAATAATGTGGAAAACATGAATATGTAGGCCTTAAGGTTCAACTGAATAAAAAATCTAGTAAAATAACATCCATATGGGTGAAAGTTACCCAAAATAACTGAAACTGAATCAAATCTAAACTAAATTTGATCTGTATCTGAAAGCCTCGAAGTATTGACTAAATAAGGAGTTGAAGGAATATGTCTCCAACTAACTCCATAAACTGAAAACTAACTAAAATAATAAATGAATCAAATCATATCATCCTCAAACGAAGAGTAATCATTGCAGCTCTGTATACTGGAATGCAAATGCTACTGTTGGTCTAAAACTCGTGTCTCTGAACCTATGGTGTAACATAAAAATAAAGCACCATAGTGCAAATATGTCAGTACAACTGGAGTACTGAGTATACGAGTGAGGTTGGCTAAATGAAAAGAGTTTACATGCATGAGCAATGCTAACTGGCTTACTAATTTGAATGTGAGAGTGAAAACATACATACATAATAACTAGAAACGTAAATACGTAATAGTGTATCTGTATGATAATACATGATTTATTGATTTCTGACATGACTGAAACTATGGTTCTGTCAACATGGGTGACTATGTCTGACAGTCCTGGATCTGGTGGAACTATCTGAGTTCCGTACTATAATTGAATTTGAATATATCTGGCAATCCTGGTATACTGCTATCTTAAGAACTATCTGAGTTCTTTAACTGTGACTGACCCTGAAACTGTGGGAGGCAGTTGTTTAACCAATATGCCCCAATAATGCATATAGCTAAGTTGGGTTCCAATCTCTGCCCCGACTAGAAGGGTATCAATATCGCACCACTAGTAAGAACAGTTGTGAGTGACCCTCATCTGGAAGGTACTCAAATGAGAACGGTGGGAACCTTAAAATGACAGGTTAAGCCACCTCATCAACCCTAGTCTGACGAGGGTTAAGATGTCTCAACCTACTCTGGCTACGTAGTTCTGGAACACAAGAATGACTACTAAGAATCACACTCTAAACTGGCAAGTGAGTTCCCATCCTTAGGTTCACTCGGTTCTAACTTCTACTCCTATCTGAAGAGACTAAACATTATTTAACTGACTGTACATGGACTGAGTAACTAACTTTTGTTGACTAACGGAATAGCACTACTATCTGAGATTTTGCTGAGATCATGAGATTTTGGAGGTTTCCTGAGTCACATGACTGACTGAGTTCTATAGATCATAGCTTGACTGAGATTATCAGGGTAACGTGACTTGGCCCTAGGCACACAAATATATGTTTTGGGTACAAATACCCCCAGGACTCGATGGAAGGAAACTAACAGACATGACATGACTTGATCACAAGATTTAAGTCCATAATGCATAATATCATACATAAGGGATTTCATACTAAGCATGTTTATCAACCATGTATTGCATGGAAAGGAATTCATGTCACATGAAAGTACGTGCACAACCTTAATATGATGTTCATTGCATAATCATACTAGCAACACATATCAATAGCATGGAAGTTCATGTGGAATCATCTTAAGAGTTGACATAGCTTGTCATTTAAATACTATGGGGTCATGGGAACATGATTTTTTGCATTCTAGGAATTTTAACAAATACCTTGCATGCACACTTTGGGGAATAAGTTTTCTCAACAATTTTAATCATCTTGAACCATCCAAATTCATTGGTTTTAACTACGAGCATGCATAGATCAGGAAAGTCAACTTTAATTAATATCTTGAAGCTTAAACAATGATCATTAACATGAACAACATCACATAACAAAAACGAAATCAAAGTTTCTCATTTAAAAGCATGGTTCTTGAACTCTATGAATGAAAGGGGTCCATAGATGAACACTACACATACCTGACTCAAGGTTCTTGATGTTTTTGAACTTGAAGGTTTTGAAATCCTTTGATTCTTGAAGAAGATTGGGTTTTGTTCTTGGAGATTAAATTTAGAGAGAAATCCTAGTTTTTGTTTGTGAAATAATAATAAGCAAAATGGCTGAATTCAAACTTTTCTGGGTATATATATAGGCGAGTGATAAGTGACCAAAATACCCCTGTTAAAACGACCTGGAAATAAATTGAATGTGGCATGTGATGGTCCGAATAACAGTCCATCTGACACTTGATAGTCTGCCACTTAGTCCGTCAGATGTGGACCAGAAATAGGATTTATTGGATAAGAGTTAATGGCCTGGATGACGGTCCGTCACAACTTTGATGGTACATCAACTCATCCATCAGTCCTTCTCCAGTACGTGGCTTAAGTTTCTTGGCTGTGATGGTCAAACTGGCGGTCCATCACTTTTCCGGCGGTCCATCAAGTTGGCCATCATACCTGGGCGTTTCTGATAGTTCCAAGTAAACATCTATAACCTTCTCGTCTGATGTCGGATTTGGATAAAATTGGTACCGTTGGAAAGCTAACTCAATTTCCCATGTGATACAGAGTAAAAATATCAAAAATAATATGTGTACAAAGATAGGTTTGAATTTTAAAGTAAGTCCTAGCATCCTTGAGATGACTTCTAGTTAGGAAAAAGGCATGGGTATTACAATATCTCCCCCTTGAGAACATTCATCCTCAAAAGGAACTGACTGAGAGGGGAAACAATTATCTAAACATGAGTAGCTGGAACATGATCTAATGACTGACAAACTGAATGAGTTACACTGAACATGCATATCTGATGCACGTGTAACTGATTCATGAATGCATGACTGAGGTTCTCGCAATGAGAATGCATATCTGATGCATGATTTTTTACTGGACTGATACATGTATGCATGACTGAATATGAAATGGTACTTGATACCAAATTTGTGAGGGAACATGAGCACGAAATAAAACATTAAGTTGTATTGAATGTTGAACGTGAAACTGAATAAGCTTAAGGAGGACTGTTACCTTGAGCTTGATTTGGGTTTGCGGAGAAAAGTTGAGGGTACTTGGTACGCATTTCTACTTCTGCTTCCCAAATAGCTCCTTCAACGAACTGATTTCTCCAAAGAACTTTAACTAGAGGGACTTCTTTATTCCTCAGCCTACGAACCTAATAGTCTAAGATTTCGACTAGAATCTCTTCATAAGAGAGGATGTCCTGAACATCAATGTTCTGAATAGGGACTACAACTGCTGGATCACCTGTGTACTTCTTAATAAAGGAGACATGGAAGACCGGATGAACTGAGGCTAGATCTGAAGGCAATTCGAGCTTATAGGCTACCTTGCCGTAGTGACTGAGAATCCTAAAGGGACCGATATAGCGAGAACTGAGTTTCTCTTCTTGCCGAACCTCTTTACTCCCTTCATGGAAGAGATTTTGAGATAGACATAGTCATTGACCTCAAACTCGAGATCCTTTCTACGAACATCTGCATAAGACTTACGTCGGCTCTGAGTAGCCCGAAGTCTCTCTCTGATCAACTAAACTTTCTCTAAGGCGTTGAATACCAAGTCAGGACCGATGACCGAGGCCTCACTAACTTCGAAACAACCGACTGGAGATCTATACCTCATACCATATAGAGCTTTGAATGGAGCCATATGAATACTGGAATGATAGCTATTATTGTATGAAAACTCAATCAAGGGCAAGTGGTCATCCCAACTTCCCTTGAAATCAATTCACACGCCCTTAGCATATCTTCAAAAGTTTGAATGGTCCTCTCTACTTGGCCATATGTCTGAGGATGAGACATTGTACTAAGATGGACTTGGGTACCAAGACCCTTTTGGAATATTTTCCAAAAGTAAGAGGTGAACTATGTACCTCTGTCTGAGATGATAGATAATAGAATACCGTGTAATTTAACCAACTCCCTGATATAGAGTTTGGCATAATCCTCGGCTAAATAAGAGGTACGAACTAGAAAGAAATGAGTTAACTTGGTTATTCTGTCTACAATGACCCAAACTGAATCATGCTATTAACGAGTTTGAGTTAAACCCATCACGAAATCCATGTTCATTTCTTCCCACTTCCAAGTAGGAATGGTGAACTCCTGCATGGACCTACTAGGTGTATGATGCTCTATCTTAACCTGCTGACATGTAGAGCACTTAGCCACAAACTCTGCAGTGTCTCTTTTCATCCCACTCCACCAATAGATCTCCCACAAGTCGCAGTACATCTTAGTGGCCCCTGGATGAATAGAGTATCACGCACCATGCGCCTTTGCAAGAATTCGCTCCCTCAAGTCATCTATATCTAGAATACACAGACGACCCTGACAACGAAGAATACCATCTCCCCCTTGGGAGAAAGCCTCTACTTTCTTATTTTGAATTGACTCTTTTAGCTTAACAAGGCTGGGATCCTTGTCTTGCTTTTTTTAACCTCGAAAACTAGAGATGACTCTATACTACTTCGAACACATACACCACCCTTTGAAGAGTCGACTAAGAGAACACCTAGTCTGGTAAGCTGATGAATTTCCTGGGCTATCTTTTTCTTACCATCCTCTACATGAGAAACACTACCCATGGAGAGTCTACTGAGAGCGTCGGCCACAACGTTGTCCTTTCCCGGATGATAAAGAACACTCATGTCATAATTTTTCAAAAGCTCTAACCACTATCTCTGATGAAGATTGAGATCTTTCTGAGAAAAGTCATACTGGAGATTCTTAGGATCTGTGAATACATCTACATAAACTTCGTATAGATAATGCCTCCAAATCTTTAAGGCAAATACTACGGCTGCTAACTGGGGCTTTAGCTATCTGGAGATATAGGCTATGACCTCACTATGCTGCATGAGAACACAACCTAAACCCACTCTGGATGCATCACAATAGACTACAAAACCGTCTGAACTATCTAGAAAATTTACAAGTGGGGCTGAGGTGAATCAAGTCTTCAACTCTTGAAAACTCTTCTCGTAAGAATTTGACCACTGAAATTTAACCTTATTCTGAGTCAATCTGGACATAGGAGATGCAATAGAATAAAATCCCTAGACAAAGCATTTGTAATAGTTAGCCAAACCCAAGAAACTCTTGATATCTGATGGAGAGATAGGGCGAGGACAGTTTCTTACCATTTCGGTCTTCTGAGGATCTACTCTAATTCCATCACCAAAAATAATATGAACAAGGAATACTACTGACCTTATCCAAAATTTGCACTTACGGAACTTGGCAAACCACTGATAATCTCTAAGAGTCTGAAGAACAATTCTGAGATGGTCTAAATGATCACGCTCTATGCGAGAATAGAGTAGAATATCATCTATGAAGACTATGATGAACATGTCCAAGTACTGCTTGAACACCCGGTTCATCAAGTCCATGAAAGCTGCAGGGGCATTGGTAAGACCAAAGGACATGACTAGAAATTCAAAGTGAACATACCGAGTACAAAAAGTTGTCTTCGGGATGTCACATTCTTTAACTTTAAGCTGATGATAGCCTAATCTGAGGTCTATCTTGGAGAAATAACTGGCACCCTAAAGTTGTTCAAACATGTTAAATATTCTAGGAAGCGGATACCTGTTCTTGACCGTGACTTTGTTGAGCTGACGATAATCAATACACATCCTGAGAGAACTGTCTTTCTTGGGCACGAATAAGACTAGTGCACCCCATGGGGATACACTGGGCCTGATGAATCCCTTATCTAAGAGATCCTTCAACTGATCTTTTAGTTCTTTGAGTTCTTCTGGTGCCATTCGGTATGGCGGAATAGAAATAGGCTGAGTATCTAGAAGAAGGTCTATGCTAAAGTCTATTTCCCTTTCGGGGAGAATGCCTGAAAGCTCTTCAGGATAGACATCTGAATATTCATTAACAACTAGAACTGATTCAAGTCTAGAAGATTCGGAACTGGAATCTTTAACATACACGAGATGATACACACACCCCTTAGAAATCATTCTCCTTACCCGAAGGTAGGAAACAAGATAATCCCTGAAAGATAAAGTACTACCCTTCCACTCTAGGACGGGATTATTCGGGAACTAAAATTGAACTATTCGGGTTCTGCAATCAACTGTGGCATAGCAGAAAAGAAGCCAAGCCATGCCAAGAATGACATCAAAATTAGTCATCTCTAATTCGACTAAATCTACTGACGTGGATTTCTGAAATATCATAATCGGGCAGTTCCTGTATACCCATCGAGCTATGATGGTTTTACCCACTGAGGTAGAGATAGAAAAGGGCTCTGCTAAAATTTATGGACTCATTACGAAATCGACTTCTATGTATGGAGTGACAAAGGACAAGGATACACCTGGATCTAGCAAAGCGTAAACATGAACATAAAAAATATGTAATGTATCAGTAACGACATCAGAAGAATTTTCTTGATCCTATCGAGTCTGAAGAGCATAGAGTCTATTTGGGCTTTGCCTACTAGTAGCACTGGAAGTGGAACCCTGCTGGTCCGGGCGACCGGACTGAGCTGTGGAATGATTTTGCTGATCCTAATAACTGGACTGAGGACAATCTCTGACTCTGTGGCCTGACTTACCACAACTGAAACAAATATCACTACCGGCTCTGAAAACACCCTGGTGGTTCTTACCACAAGTTTGACATAGGGGATTAGTTCGGGCATTTCTGACACTACCCTGAGATTTAGAGTCGGGTGCTCTATCTCTGAACTTAGGAGCTGGAGCACTGGCTGAAGAATAAACTAGAGCTGATGAATTGGGATGAAATTGGGAATGATTTCCTCCCTTTGATTTGGGTTGAGCAAAACTGAAACTGCCTGATCTTGCTCTCTTATTCTGCCTCTCCTTAACCCTAACCTTTTGCTCCTCTATTTGCTGAACATGGGTCATGAGCCTGGTTAAAGTCATATCACTATTCAGCATTGTAGATCTACACTTATTTACCACGCTATCATTCACCCCTGACACGAACTTGCTCATCTTAGCCCTGTTGTCTGCAACCACATAAAGGGCATATCTGGCTAGCTGAGTAAATCTGAAAGAATACTCCCTAACCATCACATTTCCCTGCCTGAGGTTGATAAACTCAAGAACTTTGTCCTCCCTTATCTCTTGAGAAAAGAATCTATCTAAGAAAGCCGTGACAAATTCGTCCCACTCTATAGGACTTGCATCCTCTAACCTCTCAAACTTTGACTATTTGTACCAAGTGTGAGCAATATCCTGTAACTAGTAAGCGGCTAACTCGGTGCTCTAAATAGAAGTAACTCCCATGATGTCAATGACCTTCTGGACTTAGTCAATGAACTCTTGAGGCTCTTCATCAGACTTAGACCCAAAGAAAGATGCAAGGTTTATTCGGGTGAAGTCCCAAATTCTAGCTATTGCGGAATTGGCCACTGGATTGGCCGGAATAACTGGTGGTCGTTCATTCTAGGCAGCCACAGACTGAGCAAGTATTGTGAATGTGTCTCTAAACTCCACATGAGAAAAATGCTCGCCCAAAGGTCTTCGGGCTGAGGAACTGGCCGGTTTCTCCTCTTTGGAGGCATATTCTGAAATAAGAGAAGAACGAATTAGACTGAGATTTTATCTTGAGATTATGCTCACTAGCACGACATGAATACTGAAAGAAGGAAAACTGTTCCTAAAACATATTATAGCCTCCTGTACATAAATGTGGCGCGCAACACACCCATGTACAAGACTCTACTAGATGCGGCTTTCAGACTTCCTAGGACTCTATTGAACCTTAGGCTCTGATACCAAGTTTGTAACATAGTTATCAACCATGTATTGCATGTATTGCATGGAAAGGATTCCATGTCACATGGAAGTACTTGCACAACCTTAATATCATGTTCATTGCATAATCATACTAGCAACACATATCAATAGCATGGAATTTGATGTGGAATCATCTTAAGAGTTGACATAGCTTGTTATTTAAATACTATGGGGTTATGGGAACATGATTTTTAGCATTCTAGGCATTTTAACAAACACCTTGCATGCACACTTTGGGGCATAGGTTTTCTCAATAATTTTAATCATCCTGAACTGCCCAAATTCATGGGTTTTAACTACAACCATGCATGCATCATGGAAGTCAACTTTAATTAATATCTTGATGCTTAAACAATGATCATTAACATGAACAACATCACATAACAACAACGAAATCAAAGTTTCTCATTTAAAATCATGGTTCTTTAACTCTATGAACGAAAGGGGTCCATAGATAAACACTATGCATACCTGACTCAAGGTTCTTGACGTTTTTGAACTTGAAGGGTTTGAAATCCTTTGATTATTGAAGAAGATTGGGTCTTGTTCTTGGAGATTAAATTTAGAGATAAACCCTAGTTTTTGTTTGTGAAATAATAATGACAAAAATGGCTGAATTTGGACTTATCTAGGTATATATAAAGGCGAGTGGTAAGTGACCAAAATAGCCCTGTTAAAATGACCTGGAAATAAACTAAACATAGCATATGACGGTCCGACTGATGGCCCATCCAACACTTGACGGTCGTCACTTAGCCCATCAGATGTGGACCAGAAATAGGGTTCACTAGATAAGAGTTGATGGCCTGGATGACGGTCCGTCACAACTTTGACGGTCCGTCAACTCGTTCGTCAGTCCTTATCCAGTACGTGGCTCAACTGCCTTGGCTGTGACGGTCAAAGTGGCGGTCCATCAACTTGGCCGTCATACCTGGGCGTTTCCGACAGTTCCAAGTAAAACATCCATAACTTCCTCGTCTGATGTTGGATTTGGAGAAAATTGGTACCGTTGGAAAGCTAACTCAATTTCCCATGTGATAGAAAGTGAAAATCTAAAAAATACCACATGTACAAATATAGGTTTGTATTTTAAAGTAAGTCCTAGCATCTTTGAGATGATTTCTAACTAGTAAAAAGGAACGGGTATTATAGGACAGCAGGAAGATCATTAGCGAAGACTTCAGGAAACTCATTTAACACTGGGATAGAATTTAAAGAGGGGTCCTCCGAGTTAGAATCTTTAACCTGGTTCAAATGATATAGAAAACCCTTGTAAATTAACTTCTAGGCTCTAAGTTTGGATACAAACCATCACTTATGCACTAGGGAACTTCCCTCCCATTCCATAGTTGGCTAATTAGGGAAATTAAACATGACCTTAAGGGTCCAACAGTTTAGAGAAACATATCACGAATGCAACCAATTCATCCGCAATATGACATTGAAAACAACTATGTCTAATTCAAACATATCCACCAAAGTCTCTCAACCACCAACAGACACCACACAATCCCTATAGACTCTTCTAGTAACCTTAGAGTCGCCGACTAGGGTAGAAATAAAAAAAGGGTCTGAAATATGCTTCAGAACAAAACCAAAATGCACTGCAATAAATGGGGTCACACAAGAGAGAGTGGACCTCGAATCAAGTAAACAGTACATATCATGGGAAAAGAGTTTCAACATACTAGTAATGACATCTGAAGACATCTCAGACTCCTTATAAGTAATGAGAGCATAAAGGTGGTTTCGACTTGTGCCAGAGATAGAAGTGGCACCCTTTGGTATAGGAGCTAATGAAAAGGCAATAGGAAACTTATTTTCCCCATAAGAAACTCTTGGGAGATAATCCCATTACATATGTCGGATTTAACCACCCATAAAACATTGGTTCATCCCCTTCTTGCACAGACCACAGTTGTGTTGACATCAGAAACTGTAGAGAGGGTAGGATTGTGTTGATTAGGCCCCAATGGCCTGAGATTGGGCACCCTCTTCCCTATAAGCATCACCCCCCTAAAATAATCAATCACCAGGAGTCTTTGGATAGGAAGAAATAGCTATCGAATATGAGTAATAACTCCCTCAATTCTTCTTCATAGACCATTTTCCATTCTGGTACTAGCCTTCACCCTATTCTGAATATCGAAATTTCTTACTTTGTCTCTCACCAATCTTAGCTTGCTTTCATTTCTCCACACCTTCAATCTCAAAAGTATGCATAACTCAAAAGATCTTCTTTATCTCATCAAGAAAACCTTGAGGATTCTCCTCAACCTTTGTACTAGTAAATATCAGAGGATGCAACCTTATAAATTGTCCAGCTCTAGTGGCCTCAGACAAACCCATAGCAGAACCCGACTATTGTGACTGAAATGTCACAAACTGGGTTAATAGGTTAATGGAGCGATGGAACTCAGAATTAGTAACCTCCACTTGAGGCAACTTGAGTATGAGTGTCACCCTTAAGAGTAGGATCGGTAGGGACAGGTGGGACTCCACAAGGACAGTCAGATGTAGCGACCCTTGACCAGGTCTGGACCCCAAAAGTTAGATGACCTCAACCCACATGGTTCTCAGAAGGGATAGAAAAAGTTCTACGAACATCAAACCTTTTTGGAGGCATGATCTGAAAGACAAACAAACAGAAATCAGAAGGATCCAAGACCTTAGACTTGACAGCCTAAAATTAAGACAACAAGAAAGAAAAATATTCATAAATGTCTCACAGCCTCTCCCTTATAATTATGGCGCTTCACACACCCATAAAAGAGACTCTACTTGACACGACTTTATGGATATCCAATCGACCATAAACTTAGACTCTGATATAATCTTTGTCATGACCCAAACTAGAGTCTGTCCGTGATGGGTATCTCGAGTCCCACGTGGACCAGATATCACCCCCTTCCCCTTATCGAACCAATATAAAATCCCTAAATGTTAGATGAATTCCAAACATATAATAAGATATCACATAATAAACTAATGATAATTCATGATATGTCCATACCAACCACTAGGAACCGAGCAACTGTCTGTTACAAACAATTGTCCAAATAACCCAAGTCCACAGTAATCAAACAAAGCCTCTACAAACTAAAGGTCAATTAAATATCGGGACATGCCCCGGACAATAGCTGAAACCAATATACAAAAGATAGTTAAAACATAAAAATGAAACCACAATATAAACTGGGGTCTTTCGAAGAATGAAAGCTCACAACTTGAATCTAACTCCGTAGTTGATCCTAAATTCAAGTTACTAAGCAGGAGATGTAGAAGTATAGATAGTTCTTGCATTGCATGGAGGTACAGCGTCTGAAGATGATTAGTGGTTGGAGCACTATCATGTAACTCAGATATAGGGGAACAAAATAATGTCACGATAACAGTTCAAAACCAATACGGCATTCAATTCATAATAGCATATGAAGTACATATACATATATAATACCATATGTTGGTTTAGTGAACAAGGCTTAGCATGAACGTTGAAAACCTTAATATGGGTTGTGTAGCATAACCACCATATAATAAGGCAACCACGAGTTATATGGGCCATGCTCTCCCCTAGCTGGAAAGACCTCAATGCATGTAGCCGTATGAAATAGAGAATATCCATATTTGTATATGCCTTTATGGGGATCTCAAACCTCCTATTCATATAAAAAATATGGGGGACTCAAACCTATGGTCATTTAGACACCTGTACCGACTAGTGTGTTTTCCAGTGTTAGAGCTTCAAACTTCTGCTTTTATGGCCCGAATACATATCCCGCTCTTAAGTCAAATTGAAAATATTTAACATCCATCAACATTTAGTAAACCCAATATACATATAGG
This sequence comes from Capsicum baccatum var. pendulum, assembly GCA_030864225.1. Taxonomy (NCBI): domain Eukaryota; kingdom Viridiplantae; phylum Streptophyta; class Magnoliopsida; order Solanales; family Solanaceae; genus Capsicum; species Capsicum baccatum. The sequence continues at coordinate 166,482,967 of CM061557.1, read as the reverse complement.
TACCCCATTGGTATCGCCATACCAACCCCACTTATAAGCGTACATTATGCCACAATAATAATTTCATCATTTGGGACTTGAACCCATTGTCCAAACATGGACATCAAGTTAATTTAATATTTGGGAATCGAACCCATTTAGCCAATCGAATCCTAAGGTTATAATTTAAATCAATTTATGATCATCAAGGCCTCTACAAAGTCCTTAATCAACCATTATCATGGTTATGCCAAATCCTTAGTTCAAAAACACAATTCAACTTGTGATAATATCATTCTCATTAATAAATTCATAAACAGGTTTAGGGCATGTCATTATCAAAGCCAAAATCATCAAATATGGGGTTCAACCTTGACCCCATAACTAAATAACCATCCCCATACACCCCAAATGTGCAAAACCATAATTAAAACATGCATAATCATAGTTTAAACCACAGAAAACTATATTCAATTAAATGCATTTAAACCCCTCAACCTTCATTTCAAAACCATCATTAATGATACATGAACAATGTATTAATCATATGTTTTTAGTAAACTAACAATGAAGAAATATTCACATGCCTGAATTACGAAGATTCACGGAGATAAATTGACTCCTGAACCCTTAGATGACCACTTTTGAGAAACCCTAGCCAATTTTGCTTGAGAGAATTTGAGAGAGTAAAAAGGATGTTTTGATCTTGTAAAGTGTAGAATAAATTCCATAAAGTATTTTAGGGACATGGGGCCTTAAGGGTTTTAAGTGGGAAATATCCAAAGTACCCCCAACTAAAAACTTTAAAAAAACCATCCTTGGTTACTAGTCAACCCATCGACTCGTCACCACATCACAATACTCGTAGCTATAAGTTGTATCCTAAACAGTGAGTTGGACACCCATATACTTTCCATCTTATAACTCCATGATCCCACTCATGACCTGACATATAACTTATATGATATACTCATATACAAGACAGAACCCAAAGAGATTAGACATTTGTCAACAGGTGACTAAAACCTACCACTTATAACATAGTTTTATGATTCGTAGTGAGTCACTCGTACTTAGAGCAGAACTTAGCCAATTACACACTTGTTTGGTTACAATTTGGGTCCCTAGACCCGTAACCACATCATACGACTCGTATGATGAGTCGTCAATAGGGCAGTGAGCTCAAAGCTTAGTGAATATATAAAGACCAAAATCTCGAGCATGTCATAGTTACACTATTATTTTCTTGTTTCTAAGTCACAATCTTTTTCCCAAGGTGATAAATTCTAGTTAAATTTGTTCAATTAACCCTCTTTTTGAAATTGAATCAAATTGTCTTAGTACTTGTTACATATATAATCCCTGGATTAAATTGAGCTACAACTGAACTTCTAATTCAGAAAAGCACAATTGTGTCACAATTCTCCCATTACTCTGTCAAATCTCCTTTAGAAAAACCTAGCTTACCTTTTCCCCTTTGGGCTGAATTCATCTATCGAAGGCATAATTATCAATTTCATTGAGCTTAATCAACATTATTACGTGTCCTAAAGCATCTTATGGTAATAGATAGAGTTGTTGATTGCGCTCAAGAGCTATTACCCTATCATGCATCATGATTCTGTTGAATTAGGCTGTAATTCTACTTTATTTTAGCTTCACGAGTTGTTGCTCTAATGCTACGATAAATTTGATATTCTAATGAAGAAATCTCAAACTCCATCAGAGTACCATACCTATTAGCAGTATAGGGAGAGAAATGTAGAAGAAATGAGGGAAATATTTTTACTCATCTCAAAAACAATATAATACAGTATGATCTCTATCACTACAAGAAAAGTGTTTATTACTTGGGGAATTTTATAGGGATAGTTTGGTAAAATCCTCAATTAATTTGATTATCCACGGATTTCCTTACAAATTAGAATCCAAAGGAAATACTTTCGTAGTAATTATTACCTGCGGATTTATTAAATTCCTAGATAATTTAGCTGTGAAGATTAATTTGCAGGTACATTATTTACGGATTTATTTGCGATTAACTATCAAAATTTTTCATGAATTATTTGGTAAAATTTCATAAAAAAGGATTTTACCTTCGGATTTCTATGAAAAATTCACAAATTATTCCCCATGAAGAATCTTAAGTAAATTACTAGGTAATTTAACTGCAAAAATAAATTCGTAGGTACGTTATTTGCAGATTTATTTGTGATTAACTATCAAAATTTTACAAGAACTATTTGATAAAATTTCATAAATAAGGGATTTTACCTGCTGATTTTCACGAAAAAAATCACAAGTTACTCCCCACAAACTATCTTGCAAGAAAATTCGTATGAAAAGCCTCAAGTAATTTTGAAAGAACAATTTTTTTAGGAATATTTAGCATGTACATCCCCATGAAAATTTTCAAGTAATAATTCACACGTAAATTACTAAAAACATTTCACAATTAATCAAAAATCTATTCAAAACCTTCAATAAGTCTCAAAAACATCATTCAATACAAGTCTAATGTAAATCATTACAGCTAATAAGAAATATATTTCAAAACATCTACATCAATAATGTATGATTCTTAAATGGTCCAAAATAAAATATTTCAAACTTGAATTCTCTATAAAACTACCAACCATCAAGGTCAAAATCACTTTCATCCATGTTATCAAGATTAGAATCACTTTAATTCACGTCGTCAGAGTTATCATCACTTTCATCCTCTTGGTTGTATTCTTGAGATGAGGGTTCATCATTTAACAAATCTTTTAAATCAAACAGTCGAGCAAGACCCCTCCACCACAAGAAGCAGTTTATACTAAATTGCTTGATGCTACAACAAAATACACAGAAGACAAATGACAAGATTAGAGTTGCAATAGGATAAAGACAAATACAAAAAGAGTATTGGCAATAATGTAGTAAAACGACAGAAAGATCTATTTCAATAAAAATCTTATTATTCTCTTACATTAATTGAACATGAAATAGAAGAGTGGGATTGATATTATAATTTTATGTTACTATACATAACCATTTTCAAGTAACTAATTCACATTTCAAGTCACTACACAATCATTTTCAAATAATTAATTCACATTGCAAGTCACTACATTTAAAACATTTTCAAATCACCAGAACACATTTCAATCACTACACTTAACTATTTTCAATTAACTAATTCACATTTAAAGTCACTATATTTAATCATTTTCAAGTAACTATACTTTATTATTTTTCAAGTTATTAGTACACATTTCAAGTGACTACACTTAATCATTTTCAAGTCACAAGTTCACAATTTCAAGTAACTACACTCAACCATTTTCAAGTCATAAGTTCACAATTTCAAATAATCACACTTAATAATTTTCAAGTCACTACACTTAATAATTTTCAAATAGCTAGTTAATTGACATTTCAAGTCATTATGCTTGACAATTTTGAAGTAACTACACTTTACCATTTTCAACTCACTAGCACACATTTCAGGTCACTACATTTAACCATTTTCAAATAACTAATTCACATTGCAAAGCAATAAACTTAATCATTTTCAAGTCACTAGTACACATTTCAAATCACAATACTTAACCATTTTCAAATAATTAATTCACATTTCAAGTCACTATACTTCACCATTTTTAAGTAACTACTTCACATTTCAAATACCTATACTCAACCATTTTCAAGTCGCTACACCTAATCATTCATTTCATGTCACTATACTTAACCACTTTCAAGTAACTATACTTAACCATTTTCAAGTCGCTAGTACACATTTCAAGTCACTACACTTAATAATTTTCAGCTTATTTATATTTTAAGTCACTAATACACATTCCAAGTCACTACACTTAACCATTTTCAACTCACTAGTACACATTTCAAGTGACTACACTTGACCATTTTCAAGTAACTAATTCATATTTCAAGTCACTACATTTAACCATTTTCAAGCCACTAGTACACATTTTCAATCACTACACTTAATCATTTTCAAATAACTAATTCACATTTTAAGTCATTATACTTAACCTTTTTCAAGTTCACCTTTCATGTTACTACACTAAATCATTTTCAAGTCACTAATCCACTTCTCTTGATCATTTTGAGGTCACTAGTACACATTTTAAAACACTACACTTGATCATTTTCAAGTCACAAATTCATATTTCAAGTGACTGCACTTAACCGTTTTCAAGTCTCTAATTCACATTCAAGTGACAAGACAACCATTTTCAAGTCATGAATTCACATTTCAAGTTATAACACTTAATCGTTTTCATTAAGTAACTTACACTTAACCATTTTCATTACATAACTTACACTTAACTTATGGAGGGTCAATAGGATCAATTTAAATAGCTAAACATATTTTATTGAATAATTATGTAACTTAAAATAAGATTACCAAAAATATTAGGTTGCGATTTACACCTATAAAATTGGTGATAGAATTCCAACATATTGAAAGAAAGAAAGTACAGATGAAATCAAATTAGCCTCCAGATCTTTTAACTATTTTTTAGGTCCCCGACAAAAAGAATGAGAATAAGTTTGAGATTTTAAAGTATTGAAAACATCACACACCAAAGTCATATAGGATGGACAGTTATGCAATGGTGAAAAGCCAATAAAAGCAGGACTCATAGAAAAACAAAGCTTTGACAGACTAATCAAATATGACAAGTTAGCGCCAATTTCGAATCACAGATCCTGTCCATAGAAAGATAAAAATAAAAAGACGGGGTAGAAAATAAAACTAAACTAAGAAAATAAACCTGGGATTCAATCCATCATGAATTGCAATATTTTTTGGAGAATTTTAAACCAGACAGTACCCAGTGGTTGGCTTTTCCATGTTAATGGCCGACGTGAATTGGGTGTTGGCGGCGATTTTGGTCGATGGTGGCAGCATGGGGTTCGCTGGTTGAGAGGCAGCAGCTGCTCTAGCGTTGAGGGAGGCGGCGTTTACCGCTATTTACGCCAGTAGCAGCAGATGGATGGGCTGGCAGGAGCTATGGTATCTGTTAGCCAGAGAACGGCGGAGGCTGACGGAGAGGGATGTTGGTGATGGTGGCTCATTTCTTCGGTGGCAAACAAAGAGAGAGAAAAGAAGGGTATAGGGAGAGGGGAGTCTTTTCCAGCCATGGTTGCGCCTGTGGTGGAAGAGGTGGCAGTCGGCGACAGCCATGGCTGCTGGCAAAGAGAGAAAGAGAGAGATGAGAGTGAAGGTAGATGCGGTTGTTTGTAGAATATGTTAGGGTTTGATCTTGGTTTTGTTTAAAATATAAGAAAAAGATGATTTAATATTAGTCGTTGATCGTATCTGATCAACGACTATGATTTAAGAACTAAAAGAATTAGATTATAAATTAAAAATTGGGTCTCAATTTGGGTTAAAATTGAAAGTGGGATTAGAGATTGCAATTTGGGGTCAAAACTAAAATGAATTTAAGCTAAAATTAACGTAATTTGAATACAAAGATTGCTACAAGTTAAATAAATCGTGAAAGTTGAATTGAATTCGAACTGTTATTTAATAAATATAATAACAACGAAAATAATAAGATGTTGGCATTAAAAATAAGCTACGTATGTAAAATTAATGTTACGTAAAAGTTGTTACATAAAAATTATCGTTACTAAATTTTGAAATAAATTAAAATAATAATAGACAATGTATTTATAAATTATGAGTATGCATATTTACGAAAAATGATGAAATTATGTAAAATATTATAATTGAATTAGTAAATGTAAAAATGGTAATAAAAAGTATATAAAATAATTTGCATATTTTAAAATCATGAATTTTACACGTCATTATTTATTCGATATTAAAATAATACGTAAAAAGTATTAATATTTAAAATTAATAATTTTTATCAAAATAGTAACTTAGGGGGTGTATCGGGAGGTCCAAATTAGGTGTCAACAATAGTCAATCAAATCTTTTATGTTGACTTATCATTTTGTGTGTATTTTATATTTTTTATGAATAATTATTTATTTCTTAATGCTTAGATGACCATAAAATTAATTAGGGGTGATATAATCGAATCACGATTGAAATAATGAATCAGACATGTCTTAAATGACTTATAACAACTAATTAGAGGTAATATATATATATATATATATATATATATATATATATATATATATATTTGATCGACTATCAACTTCAAAATATATACTATATGCATCACATACACGGGTATGTTACCTCGTAATATAATGTATTTCATATATACTTTGATGAATTATCGCTTAATTTAGCTTATATTATTATATTATAACTTCAAAAGTATATTATTACCTTGATCAATTGATCGTACAGTATGAATGTATTCAATATACAATTGAATACATTTAATTTTTTTTAAACTTAAAAATTATTTATTTAATAGTAAATTAAAAATATCAAATATAGACGGACAGTGTCTATTTCATACAATTAATTTTTATTTATTTTTAATAAAAGTGACACTGTCCGTCGCTTTTGTAAAAATACGAAAAAAAATAAAAATTATGAAGGATAGCGCCATTTTTCTATAATTAATATTTTAAAAATAAAAAATTATAGCGACGTTGTTCGTCAATTTTAACAAAAATAAAAATTAAATTTAAAAATCAACAGAAAACGTCGCTTTTTATCATAAAGTTAATTTTCATTTATTTTTAACAAAAGCAACACTGTCCGTCGCTTTTTATAACCCGATTTATATCCACAGATTGGGGTCCGTAGAGGGTACAGTGTATGCAAACCTTACTGCTAAGGTTGATAGGTTGTTTTCAATAGACCCTTAATTCAAGAAAAATAGTCTGAAGCTGTCCAATTTCAAGAAAAAGATTAGTGAAAATTGATTTAATATTGGTCGTTGATCAAATATGATGAATGATAAATATTAGAATTGAGAAGATGAGTCAAATTGAGATTAGATATTGGGTTACAAAAATTGCGTTGAGGATTTCGATTGAGTCAAATTAAACTCAATTGACACTAATTAAGTATAAAATGGCTAGATTTAAATAAATTAGGAAAATTAAATTGAATTAGATTGATATTTAACAGATATAGTAACTATATTAAATTAATATTAAAAATAAATATAATAATAATAATAATTGTTGATCAAAGGTTGAGATCTAAAGATTAAGAATTTGGTTAAAAAATGAATGAAATTTGAAATTGAGTTCAATTGGATGTAATTTGGGCTAAAATTGTAATAAATTTGATAAAATTAGGCTAAAATTGTTACAAATTGGTAAAATCGGACTAGAAAATAAATAAATTAAAAAAATAAATTGACTAAGGTTGCGAATTAATAAAATAATAATAATAGTAAAATAAATAATATAATTATTCTCATATTAGTTATGAATAAATTTTAACTAAAAATACGACACATAGTATATTACTTTAAAATCAACGATAACAATAATATATAGATTTTATTATAAATATAATTATATATATATATATATTTATATATTTAGTATAAATAATATTTTTCCGTTATTTCATTTCATTTCATCCATGTTAAGTTATTTATATTTGAAAATTAAAAATAGATTTGAAAAAAATTAATTTTTCTAAAAAAAAATCACAAATTTTAAATGTCCAATCATGACAAAGAAAGACTCACTATTTTAATCTTCAAAATTGAAATAAAAATTCAAAATAATTGAACCGAATTTATAGAAATCGAATCAAATCGAATTTATTTTGGTTTGATTACGGCTGTCATTTTCGTCAATCCAAATCGAAAAAACGAACTGATATTAAACAAGCGAATAGAACAAATAGAATGTTCACCCCTAATCTCATTATATATAATTCTGAAACTGCCTAATACTTTCAACTCAATGTAAAATAATTTAAATTTTTATTTTATTTCGTGATAATTATACCTTATATCTCACACCAAACGACTCCTAAATGTATATTATATTGATATATTATATTATCATGCGTAGTATGATGTATTACAATTATATTTAAATTAATCAATAGAAAAACACGCTCTATTTGAATCCTGAGTCATTCTTCGTCCTATCTTAGGCCAACAAAATTTCACCTCTTTACATTTTTGGTGATAACATAACGAGTCAATATAAGGTTTATTCGTCTTGAATACATCTGTGATACCATCAATGTCAACAAACTAATTTTAATTTCTTGAGCATCTTTTGCTTGATTATACGTGTCCACCGATTTAATGTCTAATTTCTTTTTATTTTATGTTTTTTTATTCTTCTAGATTATCCTTTTCCTATTTAAATTTTTCAAGTCACAAAAATTCTACGTAAATTTCCAAGAAATAGTTTCAGCTAAATTTGTAGCAACACAATCCCCCAATAATTTTTCAAGTAATAATTTTACAGGTAAATTCCCAGAACAATTCGCAGAACAAAATTCCCAAATAATTTTCAAGGTAATAAAATCCATTACATAAATTTTCACCAAAATATCTCGATGTAAATCAATATGATAAATTACTTGGAAATTTTCATATGGATTTAAAAAATATATATATTTGTCCATATACCTGCGGATTTACCTAGAGATAAAATACCCGCCGATACATTTCTCCAGGTAATGTCACATGTAATAATTTCGCAGTTAAATCCCTAGCAAAATTTGCAGCACAAAATTTTCAAATAAAATTCATTACATAAATTTCAATCAAAATATCTCTACGTAAATCTGTAGGATAAATTACTGAAAATTTTTCTATGAATTTAAAAAATATACATATTTGCCCATATACCAGTGGATTTGCCTAGAGATAAAATATCCGCTGATACATTTCTCCAGGTAATGTCACAAGTAATAATTTAGTAGGTAAATTCCCAAGAATAAATCTCCAACAAATTTGCAGCACAAAATTCCCAAATAATTTTCTAGTTATATCTCTACGTAAATTCGTAGGATAAATTATCCGGAGATTTTTTTATGGATTTAAAAAATATATATATTTGTCCATAATTTACCTAGAGATAAAATACCCGCCGATACATTTCCCTAGGTAATGTTGCAAGTACGAAATTTGCGCAATATGGCGCCAAATTTACCTAAGGAATTTGTTGTAAATATATAGTTCACAGGTAATATATTTTAATGTTGAGGAATTTAATATTTTCATAGGTAGATCCACATGTATTTCCTGTGATATATTTTCCTAGGTAAAATCCCTATGTAATTTACAGTTTTCTAGTAATGTATTTATAGAATCAACTTTTACTTATGCATGAACTGCATGTGCCTAGACAACTTATTGACAACTGCCATAACTAAATCTAACCATCTCACTTTTAGAATTAGGTTCTAAAGGTTCTATCCCACATTCAAAATTGGAAGTGTCTAATCTTCAAGGTCATAGTGAGAATTTGATAAACTATCTTCGACAAGATATCCTTCTCTTAGGTGGTGTGATGTTGAAGGCCCAAGAGATTATTTTGGATAAGTATCATATGGATATCGTGAATGTGATGACATTGTCATCACTTTCCCTTAAAATCTTTCGTCAGAATTATTTGGATGATGAGGCCTTTCATATTCATTTACCTACAAGGAACCAAGACACCTTTATTAGGCATGGCTTTTATGGTGGTCATGATGATGTCTATAAGCCCTATGGTGAGAATCTTTACTATTATGATGTGAACTCTTTATATCCATATATAATGGTGGAATATCCTATACCTTGTGGTATACCTGCCTCAAAGAATAATTTGAAAAGCGCCGAATTAGATAGCTTGTTTGGATTTCTTGAGGCTTATGTAGTATGTCCAACATATATATCACGCCCATTCTTACCTTATAACAATCAAACTGGAACTTTTTTATTTAACAAGGAACTTATCTATTCCATCCGACTAGTTCCGAGTTCAAATTCCGAGCAACCTATTTCAAGGTCTCTACTTTACGGAAATAATATTATTTCCGGTGTCATTATTCCTACTTCTACAGCTGTAGGTTTTCTCTAACAAAATCAACTGTCTCTCGATTAATCAGTTAATCACTTAATCACTCAGATAACCAACTCTTCTTCCTTTTAACAAGAAAGAATTTCCTTCTCGTTCAATTTCATTATTCCATATGTCCTAATTTTGTGATATTTTTATTTTATTTCATTTTTTGGAGATTCAAACTATTGAAACATGATTCGATATTTTAAAAAATATTCTTTTTCATCATATTATCATGAAAAGAATCACAACAAAGGCATTTTTTATATAGTTTTTAAATATTTAAATTTTATTTTTATTTTAAAATAGGAAGTTGATCTAATAAAATTTAGCAAAAAAGTTTAGTCAAATTAACACTCAGAAAAAAAGTGAAACAAAGAAGTAAGTACCTTACTATGTGAAACTGATAATTTTCATCTAATTGTCAGTTAAAAATCAATACACTATTTCCACAAATGATAAGACCACTAACTTAATATTAATGAATGAAAATAAAATTCAATTAATGTTGTTGTATTTTGTCAGCAAATAGTTAGTCATGAGTGTTACCTTATGTATAGATTTCATCTAACATTCTGTTCGTATATGAAAACCTCGATAAAGTCGTACAAAGGAAAACAACTATACATTTTGAATTATCAATTCAAATTTGACCGTAATTTTTTTTATAATATCATTTATACATTTTGAATTATTAATTATTATAAATATTATTTATGTAGTTTCAAATTTTAATTTCTTAATCTTTTCTGAAACATGTTTAAAAAATACTTATAGAACACAATTTTCTAGTATTATGATGGAATAATTTTTATCCCAAGGCTGGCCAAAGAGAATGAGAAGTACCATAATAAAATGGCTCATTACAAGGTCCGCCCATTCTGTCGTCATCCTACACTTAATTCTTGGCTGGCCCATTTCACCACAAAGACTAATTATGCTATTAAGGCAACTTAACAACTTCAGAATAACATCACTAAGCATTTGCATGAGGTATAAATCCATGATGGACGGTAATATTTCGAATAATTCTACTATAAAGTAACTAATATGAATTTATTTTATCGTATCATGATTATCGGGAATTATGAATTTAGCTATTCATAATCATAAATAGATATACCTGTTCCGGTAGCTTTGATATTTCTGAGGTTTGTTGCTCCATAGTTTTTTCCATTGAAGTGTATATATTTAATTAACTAGGCAAAATATTTTTGAATGGAGAGAATTTTAGCTAATGTGTGAAGGTTTGCCTCTGCAATGCCTTCTTCTCCTTTTATTTATAGAAAAGAATACATCTTTACATTTTTACACCTGTCCGCTAAAAAACAAACAAAGAAAGACTTAAAAGTCTTCCATTCTATAAAGCCTACCTTAAGCCTATAAAGCTAAAAATTCAAACTTTACATTGAATGTACATTAAATTCTATCAACTACTTTTACTATCTTTTCTTTTACGTAAACTCTCTAAAGACTAAAGACTTATACAAATTTATACAATATATTAAATATCTTGTCTTCCGTTTATTTTGTCATATCTGTTGTATCTCCATTATTGCTCTTGCTCTTATCTTTCCAGCTGGCGTCCTTATCTTCTTTTATTCTAGCTGAACTGCTGGGACATCATTATCTCCTCCATTACATTTTGAACATTTGTGATCTGGATATTTATGTCCAATAGTCTTGTAATATCTGGTTAATAATTCTTCCGAAATAAATTTTTCTCTGATAGCTCTGGCGATAGGTTCCGTTTCTGGTTTAAGCAACGTGAGAATCCATTGCCTAATAGTTTCCATATCTGTTTCTCGTAACTTTTTTGAATTTGAATATATAAGTACATGATTTCTTGAATAGTATCTCCATATAGGATTTTGGTTGCAATATGTATTTGCTAGTTCTTGCAAAATTGTAGATAGTCCGATAATCCTTTTGTTCGCATAAAATTTTGGTATCTGGTATAGTGGATATCTCGTTTCCGTCCGTGGTATATACAGTACTAAGTAGTCTATATTCATAGCAAGTTTTAACTAAACTTGGTTTGGTTTTAGGTAAGACAATTAATTTATTATATCCGGTCAATCTCTGGGTTATATAGTTTGTATCTGGTTCTTGGATATTTGTAACTTTGGGGTTGCTATTTAAAAAGGTTTGTATATTGTAGATATTTTCTATGTATGTTCGGGCTGTGTAGTTGTAAGTCCTTTTGTCTTGGTTTAGAATTTCTCGGTATGTGGTAACTTGTGGGGGTATAAACATGGGATCTTTTGATGTATTTGGTGTATATGGTTTATCAAATAGCTTGTTTAGGTTCATATTTTTTCTAACTCCTCTGCTTGTACATGCAGAAGTAGATTGGTAAACGTTATGAGTTTTATGGAGTATCCCAACATCTCCTTCTAGTTCTGAAATTTTACTGTCTTCCGATCGACATAGCTCTGCGCATTGCTGAGTTAGCTGATTCATAGCTATAGACTTCAGTTTATCTTCACTAGTCTTTAGCTTTAGCTTTTCTATCTCAATACCCATACTGTTCACTTTCAATGAAAGTGTAGTTAGGGCGTTGAGTATCTTTTCAAGAGTATTTTCTTCTATCATTTCAGTCTGTGTAGCTTTGTCTTGATATGTAATCTGCAATAACATTTTTGTTAGTACTGATTACTTCTATTATAAATGTGAAATTTAGTATATTTAAAACTAGTCTTTGAATCTCTTTTGTTGTAACTGAATTTTGTATTTTCTTTGTTAGCCACCAGTGTACCTGTGTATTATCTGTTCGCACAATGAATTTGTTATATACAATATATGGCTCAAATGCTAACAAACATTTATATAATGAACATAATTCTTTCCTATTTATTTCCCATTTTATTTCTGTCTCGTTGAACGTACCTGAGTAGTATCTACAATGGTGTTCTATTTTTTCTGTTTCATACCTATATTTAAGTACTCCTCCGTAACTATATTCACTAGCATCTGCTTCTACTATATATGTAAATTTTCTATTTTCATCTGGAAATTGTAATTTTGGTAATTCTTTCCAAAGTAATTTTATTTTTTGAACTTGTTTTTTATCTTCTTCATTATAATTATATTCTATATCGTTTTTTAATTTTTTCTATAGTGGTTTTAAGTTTTCTGCTAATTTTGGAATATATTCTCTTACTTGGTTTACTAATCCTAAAAATGATTATAATTTCTTTTTTGTATCTAATTCTTCTTTCGAATTTATTATTTTTTGTACTATATGCTGTTGCATTTTTACTCCACTTTTATCTATTTGTATTCCTAAAAATTCTATCTGGTTTATCATAATTTCAGCTTTCTTTTCGCTTAAACTTATTCCTGATTTTTCTATTATATCTGTAAACTGTTCCAATAATTTTATATGTTCTTCTTTAGTTTTTGTATATAATAATATATCATCTATGTATACTATGCAATTAGGTAATTGTTTAAAATAGTTATCCATGAAATGTTGATATCTACCTGGTGCATTTTTATATCCAAAGGATAATACATTCCACTCATAAAATCCTTGTGGTACCATAAATGCGGTTTATTCTTTAAATTCTACTTCTAACTTTAGATGGTAAAATCCTGATTTACAATTGTATTTGCTAAAATAATTATATCCTTGTATTTGTCTTATTTTTAATATCTTATTTGGTATCGGATAATTATATGTTATAGTTTTTGCATTTAAATTTCTTTAATCAATAACCATCCTACTTTTTCCTCTTTTTTGTTCACTATGTTTATTTACTATAAATGCTGGACTATTATGTTTGCTATTACTTTTTTGTATATATTGTTTTTCTAATAATTCATCTATATGCATTTTAAATTCTTTTAAATCGTCAAAATTATATGTTAATGGTTTTTGGGTTATTATACTATTTTTGTCTATTAATTCAATTTTTATGATAGTTTTATGTTTTTCCCATCCTTTTAATTCTTTGTATTTTTGCTCTTTATGCATTTAAATTATATTTATAATATATTTGTCGGAGTTAGTAAAAATTCAATAATTCATTATATCTTTTAAAAGGAAATTTGATTTATGTATATTTTATAATTTTTATTAACTATTTGTTTTGGTGTCCATTTGTCATATTCATTATATCTTTTAAATTTACTTTTATAATATATGGGTTTTCTTATTTCTGTTGTTTTAGATATTATATTATCATCTTCTTTTTTATCAAGAGTATTTATTTCTGTGTTGGTTTTTTCTAGGTTTTCTTTATTAATTATTTCTTGTTTTTCGTTAATTTCTAAATTTTATATATTTGTTAAAATTTCTGTATATGTTTCACTATCTTCTGAGTCGTAATTATCTGACTCTTCAACCTCTATATTATTTATTTCTAATTTTTCTTTAAATTGATTTATCTCGTTTAGTAATTTTTGCTCTTTAGTTATTGGGAAGCTATGAAGTCAGGAAGCCTAAGTAAGATCATATCGTGAATATGCACAAAAGTTGATGGGATGGCTTGGAGAAGTAACCCTCCAGCATGTGCCAAGAAAGGAAAATAAGCAAGCTGATGCCTTAGCTATTTTGGCCTCAACCCTGACTCTTCTAAATCAGACGCAAGTCACTATCCGCCAAGAATGGGTAGTACCGCCATTAACTGAGGATGAAGAAAGTAAAGTTGAATACCTTGTTACTGTGTTTGAAGCTGTAAAGAAAGATTGGCGACAACCTATCATTGACTACTTGTGTTATGGGATACTTTCAGAAGATCCAAGAAGAAGGATTGGCATTCGTCGTTGTGCACCTAACTTCCTTTACTACAAAGACACAATGTATCGAAGATCATTTGAAGGAGTACTCTTACGGTATTTGGGAGAGAAAGAAGTAATTTAAGCTTTGCAAGAAAGGCACTCGGGAGTTTGTGGATCACATCAGTCTGGACCAAAGCTTCATTTTCACATTAAAAGGATGGGATATTATTGGCCAACTATGGTGAAAGATTTCTTGGACTATGCTAGAAGATGTAAAGCTTTCCAATTCCATGCAAATTTCATACATCAACCACCAGAGGTACTACACCCAACTGTAGCATCTTAGCCATTCAATACTTGGGGAATGGATATTGTTGGTCCACTACCAAAATCTTTTGGTGGATACTTATACATCTTGGCCGCGATAGATTACTTCTCAAAATGGGCTGAAGTTGTTGCTCTCAAGAAAGTAAAGAAAGAAAATATCCCAAACTTCATCTGAGTGAATATCATCTACCACTTTGGAATTCCTCAGTATATAAAAACTGACAATGGAAAGCCATTTGATAACAAGCTAATGAAAAAAATCTGTGATCTCTTTGGTTTCAAAAAATGCAAGTCTTCTGTGTACCACACTACTGCCAATGGTCTATCCGAAGTATTCAATAAGGCTTTATGCAACTTGCTGAAGAAAGTCATCTCCAAATCCAAAAGAGACTGGCATGAGCGAATAGAAAAAGCTTTATAGGCATATAGGACAACTTACAGTACACCGACGCAAGCAACCCCATACTCACTTACTTTTGGAGTTGAAGCAGTCCTGCCACTTGAGCGTCAAATACCTTCTTTGAGACTGGCTATTAAAGAAGGGCTCACTGATGAAGAAAATGCTAAGTTGCGTCTTGCGGAGTTAAAAGCTCTTGATGAAAATAGACTGGAGGCTTAGCAAGATCTTGAATGTTATCAAGATCGGCTATTTCGTTCTTTCAACAAAAAGGTTTGGTTGAGGTGCTTCCGAGTTGGAGATCAAGTCCTTGCAGTAAGAAGACCCATTATTACTTCTCGTAAGTCTACGGGCAAATTTACCCCAAAATGGGACGGACCATATGTCGTACAAAAGGGATATTTAAATAGTGCTTACAAGCTTGTCGATGCAGATGGCGTGAGGATTGTCCCCATCAATGCCAAGTTCGTGAAGAAGTACTATCCTTGAAGGAAGATGACACTCCTTAAGGCATGGGAATAAACTGCATGTACACTCCTTAAGGCACGAGTATAAATTACATATATACTCCTTAAGGCACGAGTATAAACTGCATGTCTACTCCTAGCCCGCAAGAGTATAAACTGTGAATGGCTCAAAAAGAAAATGTCCACTAGGTTGAAAACCTCGAAAGAGGCGGCCTAGGAAAAAGTTAGGACGCAAAAAAAACAAAAAAAAAAACTCACCCCAGAACTACGTTGTGACTTAATCCTCTTTATTGAGGTACGTAGGCACTTGGAATTTTATTTTGAGTTCAGTTGCATGAGTGTGCCCTCATATAAAAAATTCAGTTTTCAAAAAACTTTTAACATCATCAATCTTTATTGTTGCACCAAGTGTTGGTGACTCAATGGGGGAAAATCCCTATGAAGTATAAGCTTCTTGGATATAAGTTGAAGTGTTCAAATTAACTAAGTCTTCATGTTGGAGCTTTCAAGTTACCATATTGGAGCCTGTAAGTTCACTAAGTCTGATAGTTGAAGTCTTCAATGACTTATGCGTATAAGTTGGAGTCTTTAAATTCACTAAGTCTTTATGTTGGAGCTTTTAAGTTACCATATTGGAGCCTGCAAGTTCACTAAGTCTGATAGTTGAAGTCTTTAAATGACCTATGCATATAAGTTGAAGTCTTCAAATTCACTAAGTCTTCATGTTGGAGCTTTCAAGTTACCATATTGGAGCCTGCAAGTTCACAAAGTCTGATAGTTGAAGTCTTTAAATGACCTATACATATAAGTTAAAGTCTTCAAATTCACTAAGTCTTTATGTTGGAGATTTCAACTTCACCATATTGAAACCTTCAAGTTCACGAAGTCTACAGGTTAAAGTCTTCAGATGCTCTGCGACTATAAGTTGAAGTCTTCAAGTCTGCCATATTGAAGCTTTCAGAGTTTGAAAGTTGGAGTCATCAGGTTCTTTGATCTATAAGTTGAAGTCTTTAAATCCTTGAAACCTTCTTGAGTTTACCTTCCAAATCTTCATGAAATTACCTTTTCTTATGGCGGGGACGAGTAGTCATCCCTATGCACCAAAAGATTACCATAAGGTTACATTCTCTTATGGCATGGATGAATAAGCCGTCCCTATGCGCCGTAAGATTACCACAAAGTTACTTTTTCTTATGGAGGGGACGAGTAGTCATCCCGATGCGCCATAAGATTACCATGAAGTTACCTTTACCTTCGCTATAAGATTACCACGAAGTTACCTTTCTTATGGCAGGGACGAGTAGTCATCCCGGTGCATCATAAGTCTACCATGAAGTTACCTTTTACCTTTTGCCATAAGACTACCATGAAGTTACCTTTTAACTTTGGCATACGACTACCACGAAGTTACCCTTTACCAAAGACTACCATAAAGTTACCTTTTACTTTTTTTATGGCGGGGACGAGTAGCCATCTCTATGCGCCATAAGAATACCATGAAATTACCTTTGTTATGGCGGGGACAAGAAGATATCCCTTCGCACCATGTGGTAATCACCTTTGCATGGAAGACGTTACTTGAGCGAGAAGTATAAGTCGTGCATAAGCTGTTAAAATAAAAGGGATGATAAAAGAATAAAATAAATAAAAGGAAAAGAATTACCTTGCTGGTGATTCCAATCCGCCACAAAGTTGCTGCGAGGATGCTACAGAATATAATGCAAACAACGAATAACATGGGGTATTTAAAGGTAAGTTGGGGCGGCGAAAGTTACCTTGTTCTCTTTAAATTGGGAAAATGTTTAGAGGAGTTAATTTGATTTGCTAAAGGAAATATAGTTGGCAATATCGGTGGACTCCTAATCATATTCAATTTGGCAAAGAAACAAAAAGAGATACTTATATGACTTTGTAGACCAAAGAAAAAGTCAAACCTTTTCTTCCATGCAGCTACACGTAAGAAAATATATATATATATATATATATATATATAATTTTCCAGAGAATATTTGATTCCTTAAGTTCAGGTCATTTTTTTGCCATGTGATATGCACTAATTCGTCCATTTTGCATATATATATATATACACATATATATATATATATATATATATATATATATATATATATATATTTTACTTCAAGCCTAGTCCTCCAAATAAATACTGGATAAGTCTTGAAGTAGGTGGCACTTTGTAAGAAATAAAATTGTATCCGTATAAAATTCAGATAATATTAAAATTAAAATATATTAATCCTAAATAAATATTGTGGATTAATTGTTTAAATTCAAATATGTGTGGATTTAATTAAAGTCCAATTTTTTTAATTGAGCTAGTCCATTAATTTGGGTTAAAAATGACTGAGCCCACTTTATCTAGCCCAAGATGTAATCATATTAATTTGGGTTACAAATGACTGAGCTCACTTTAACAAGCCCAAGATGTCATCATATGCTAGAGGTCCAATTTGATGTCACATGTCAAATGACATGGCATGCCAAGTCAAGTGAATGAGCCAATGGGACCATGCCACGTGTCAAAATGATGCAGTAAATTAAAAGACCATAAGAAATGTCATGTCACTTAAATCTGATTGGTCAAAGGAAGTTCATGTTTATCATGATTCTTACTTCCTACAACTATAAATAGGGGTCTCATAATTCAAAAAAGGGGTAACAAGTTTAATAAGAAGCAAGAGAGAGATCGTGGATCAAAGCAGCAGATTTCTCTACAAATTCAAGAATTCAAGATCAATTCATCAAGTTTCAAGATCAAGAGTTCAAAGTTAAGAACAAGCTCAAGAGTTCAAGATTCAAGAATAAGTACAAGCTTCAAGATCAAAACTATAGGATTCAAGAATAAGCTCAAAGGCCCTTGAATTCAAGTACAAGTCGAGATCAAGTTCACCAAGTCCTCAAATCAAGTTCAAGTTCAAGATCAAGACCGCAAGATTCAAGAACAAGCTACTAAGCCCTTGGATTCAAGCATAAGTCAAGATCAAAAGCCCTTGGATTCAAGCATAAGTCAAGATCAAATCAGTCAAGTTCATGTTAAAGTTCAAGATCAAGCTCGAAGCTCTTGAATTTATAGTTGAAAAGACGAATCACAGGATTCATAGAGATTGTAACACTCACTTATTGAAATCAATAAATCGATTGTTGCAGTATTTTTCTTGTCTCGATTATTTATCTTCGATCTCGAGAATTTTATTGTCCAACAGCATGACTTCTTTGTTAGTCACTTTAGGCAAATCTTACATGTATGAAATACAAAAGAAACACTGCGTGCATAAGGAAGTAATTATCTTTAAAGCATGGTGACACATTTTAAAACTGTGCGGGCCTAGGTACAAAAACGAGCAATATCCATGTTGCAGTTGTAGCTTCACCTAGCAAGTGTCAACTATTTCCATGTCAAGTGAAACTTGATTTCTGTAATTAGGGACAAGTACTTACGAATTGCCATTAGTTAAGGCTAACAAATGAGTTTATGTATGTTTTTTAATTAATAGGAAAAGGTAGAAGAAAGGGAGAAGGAATTAGAGAAGCAGAAAGAGAAGAAGGGCATGTACAAAATGAGACTTGAAAGGACACAATTATTTGAGGTATTGTCTTCAGGTTGCACAAGATGATGATTTTCTGGACTTAATCATCAACAACAAAGAAAAAGAACAAGAGGCAGCCAGTAGAATTACTATTCTCCATGCTGCTGCCAGTCCCCAAACACCACCCCAACAGCAACCCCACTTTGATATAACGTACCTAATTCACCAAGCCAAGTTGAATGGTTTGTATATTGAACCCCATGAGGTACGTACAGTAATTACTTTTTCTCTTTTTCCGTTTCTATTAAGACCAGGAGTTCTTTTGCAGATATACTATTTTCATTCACATAGTTAATAAGAGAGCAGAGAAGATATAAGTGACCAGAAAATCACTAATATTTGAACTCTGACATTAGAACTGTACGTTCCACTTGTTATGGCCGGCCTCTTGGCTACTGAGTTGTTGCATTCGAACTTTTCTACACTAACACTGATAAATGTGTCGATAACTGCTGTGCACAACTTTTTCTAAATATTGAAATAAATCTTGATAGCGAACCTACATTAGATTTTATGGGTGCCTGATTTTTCGGCAGTCAAACACTATCATTTATTGTGAAGCTAGTAATTCATACAATATATTTAAAGTGCGTACCCCGTCTCAGTAGGAAATTCCAAATTATAAAATAATTAAACTCCCGTAATTTGAAAATTCTAAATTCACCACCAACTGTATATTAGTATATATTACTCCCTCCGTTTCAAAAAAGAATGATCAACTTTCCTTTTTAATTCGTTTAAAAAAGAATGACTTTTATATTTTTGGCAATACTTTAATTTCAATTTTCCAAAATTATGTGTCGCCATTTGATCGGACATGATATTTAAGAAATAAGTAGTCACTTTGTTAAAGTTACAAAATTAGCCTTCTTAAAAAAGAAGTAATAGTATTTAAAATCAATTGAGACAATTTTAATAGAAAAAACAAATAAAAAAAAGAGTAATAGTATTTAAAATCAAGTGAGAATACTAAGGATAAATTATAATTGTGTCTTTAAAAACTTACCAAATAAAAGGCGATATTCTTTTTGGAACGGACCAAAAAGGAAATTGCAATACATAATTTGGGACGGAGGGAGTATATATTTAAGTCATTAAAAGTGTTCTTTCTAGATCATATACTTCAACATGTAATAATAGCTCATGGGAACAGATTGAAGTGGAAGAGGAAGTGGCTCAAGGAAGTACAGCAAATATATACAGAAGAAGATGGAGAGGATAGTAAGTTGCAGTGAAATGCGTATCGAGTAGCCTGAGTTCTTTCTCTACAATGACAACGGTGTCAGCTTCTTCGCCCAAGAGGTCGAGACGCTATCGAGGCAAAGACACCCTTTCGTGCTGCAGCTCATGGGGGCATGCCTTGATCCCCCGCACCACAGATGGATAGTGACAGAGTTATTAGCCATGACACTAAAAGATTGGCTACATGGTCCTGGTAAAAGAAGTAAACAAAGAGCTATTCCTCTTCCCCTTTTTGAAGAAAGACTTGCAAAAGCAATGGAAATTGCTCAAGGCATGCAATAACTTCATGAGCACAGGCCCATGGTGATCATCGTGATCTCAAACCGAGTAACATTTTCTTGGATGATTCAATGCATGTTAGGATCGCAGTTTGTGGCCATGCTAGGTTCTTGAATGAATGATGAAGAAAAGGCTTTAACAGGAGAAACAGGTGATCCTAATTCCATGTGTCTATATATACGTCGTTGTTAATAGTCTCGAGTTAAAATTACTACCTCCCTTTTTATATATACCTCTGTTTCATTTTAATTATCTTTTTAGCTAAGAAAAGAATATTTCGAAATAATTAATGCTTTAAAAAATAGAGACATAATTGTTAAAATTTTCAATATATACATAGAGACATAATTGTTAAAATTTTCAATATATGCATAGAGCCAATGCACAACAGAAAAATAAATAGAAACGTACCTTCAACCATTATTATTAAAGTGTTGTGAAGATTCACCCTTGTCAAAAAATTTAATAAGAAAAAAGGGAAGAGGCCTAACAATCATCTAGTCTTTGCCTTTTAAAGGTATGTCAGACTGATGGAGTCACATGGGTATTTATAGGTAGGGTAGGGACTCTTAGTAAAATAAAAATTTTCATAGTTATTTCTTGTCATCAAAGAAAAATCATATATGCATAACTTGGAGGAAAAGTAATTGACTGATTTAATACTTTACCTGGGAGACAAGATACATTTCTTACAAAAAATATGTGGGTCATTAATACGTAATTATTTTCCACATAATTTAATTCATGAAAAATTAATTTCAACCACAAATAAAAATATGAAAGAAACAACAATTTTATTGATAAACGATGTGGGTACAAATCTGTTTCTCTCTTGATTCTTCTCTCTTAATTTTCTCCATAATTCGAGGGCTGTCAGTAGCGTATTTCTTGAACGTAGGATTTGATATGGATTTCTTCATAATTTGAGGGATTCTTCTCTCTTGATTTTCTTCATAATTTGAGGGTTGTCAGTAGTGTATTTCTCGAACGTAGGATTTGATATGGATTTCTCTGTAATTCGAGGGTCGTTAGTGGTGTATTTTTTGAACGTAGAAATATTTGAATTTGATCTCCATGAAAGGAGGTTTTGTGTATCTTCTTGATATATTTGATTATCAAGAAGAAGTTTTGATCTATAAATATCCCATGAATTTATTGAAACTTTGAAGATGCCCTTTAAAGTGATATTTACCCCTTTATATAGGCATAATTCAGGATTTAGGTTAGAGTAGCCTCCAAGAACTCTAGCAGAATTTGGATTCTTCTTGAAGAGTCCCACAAATTATAGAATTCTAATAGAAATTGAATTCTTTTGGTAGAATTCACAAATTTTTGATGCCTACAAATGTCCCCTACTTCAAGGCTTGTCAGTGTGTAGACTTGAAACTCAAAGATGAGTCTTGAAGTACCCAAGCTTCCATCTTTGCGCCTTGAAGCTATAAATTTGCATATATGATTTATGATAGAAGATATAACGGGAAGATTTGGTCCCACTGGGCGTGCCAATTTGTTTCCCACATAATTTAATTCATGAAAAATTAATTTCAACCACAAATAAAAATATGAAGAAACAACAATTTTATTGATAAACGATGTGGTTACAAATCTATTCCTCCCTTGATTCTTCTCTTGATTTTCTCCATAATTCTAGGGCTGTCAGTAGCGTATTTCTCGAACATAGAATTTGATATGAATTTCTCCGTAATTTAAGGGATTCTTCTCTCTTGATTTTCTCCATAATTCAAGGGCTATTAGTAGCATATTTCTCTAACGTCGGATTTGATATGGATTTCTCCATAATTTGAGGGTCGTTAGTGGCGTATTTCTCGAACTTAGAAATGTTTGGATTTGATCTCCAATAGAGGAGGTTTTGTGAATCTTCTTGATATATTTGATTATCAAGAAGAAAATGTTTTGATCTATAAATATCCTATGAATTTATTGGAACTTTGAAGATGCCTTTTAAAGGGATATTTGCCCCTTTATATAGGCATAATTCAGGGTTTAGGTTAGAGTAGCCTCTAAGAACTCTAACAGAATTTGGATTCTTCTTGAAGAGTCCCACACATTATAGAACTCTAAGAACTCTAATAGAAATTGGATTCTTTTGGTAGAATCCACAATTTTTTTATGTCTACAGTAATAGTATACGTAATATTCTTAAATTCTTCCACTTGACCCACATATCCAAATTAGACAATCCTTTATGAGTGAAAATAAATAATATCTATATCTATATTATATTAAAAGTGTGAAGGACCTTAAAAATGTGGTTTGAACTTTTTTTCCTTCATTAAAAATCTTCGTTATAGACAAAATCATCTTTTCACTTATTTTCTTCAATTATTATTTAATTATTTTTATAATATGTGAATCCTAAAATATATGGGAAGGGGACTCCGAAAATATATGATTCTAAGATATGTGGGAACAATCCTAATAAAATAAAAATATGAAATAAAATTAAATAACAATTTTTAGTATTAGGAAAATCAATATTTTTTTTCCTTTTATGTTTTTTTCTCAAAAATATGGTGGAAGTGCATTGTATGTTAGTGCTTTTTTTAATATTCAATTGAGCTTGGGAATTTATTTGTATATTTGAGATATATAATGGTATTTTATTTTGGTGTGGTTTCATTATCAAGCAAATATCAGTCGTCGAGAATTCATATTTTACTTTAAATAATTTGAAATAAACGTGTAACACACGTTCCACTTTTAATCAATTAATATTACTAATATTTTCTTTATTTAGATTTAGCCAACATAATTCCCAATGATACAATTCTCTGTGTGTGTCTTTATTAAGGACGCTTGTATTTGCTCTATTTAAGGTGCTATCAAATTTTAAAGTCAAGTTCTATAGAGCGATATCTAAATTTGTTATATGGTATATGAAATAGATATGATGTAGCTTCAACTTAGATAAGAGATTATAGTATTCACGAATTAGATAAGAGATTGTGGTGGACACAAATTAGGATAGAAGGTTAATTAGATAATTAGTCTTACTATTTATAGTTGTTAGGGTCTATCGAAAGTAACCTCTCTATACCTTTGATGTAGGAATAATGTTTGTGTACACTTTATTCTTTCCAGACTCCACTTTTCATTGAATATGTTGTTATGATATTCATTTTCTTATCATTGATAATAGATTTTGGAGTCATCCATTAGAGAGAGGTTGATCTCCGATTCCGTCAGTCGAGAGCAGTGAGCTCAGAATTCAGTCATTTATGTAAGTATATTGAGTTAATCAGTTATCAGTATTAGATGATTCACTGATTTAGTATCTCAGTGTTAGTAGTGAGTTCAGATGACAGTAAAGCGATATCCGGGTTTCAGTATCTAGGGTTGTGATGATTGTGATTATGGTTTATGCATTCCTATATGTGTTATCGTTCGGTACTCTCATGATTATTCAGTTATGTAACTGCTCATGCATGAGCCCTTGCATTTAGCCTTATCTCATCTGCATACTCAGTACATTCCCGTACTGACGCATTTGCTCTATGGTGTTTTATTTGACACCATAGGTCCAAAGGCACGTGATCCAGAGTGCCCTCAGCAGTTTAGTCCTAGTCAGTAGCAGTAGACGTAGAAGTGAGTCCTCTTCATTCGGAGATGATCCTTGTATTATTATTGCATCAAACTTTGTTTATTTTCAGTTGACAGAGTTAGTTGGGGACATATCCCATCAACTCCAGAGTTTAGACAGTTAGAGGCTTTTTGAACGGATGTATTAGTATTCACTTTTCAGTTTTGAGTATTTATAGATATGTTGAACTTTATGGCTTGTTTCTGCCTGTTTTTCTGAATTTTTTCAGATATTATGCAGTGTTCATGGTACAGATATCAAGAAAGGGTTAGCTTATGGTCCTTCGGGTCATGAGCACCGTGTAACGACTAGGGGGTAGTCTCGAGTCGGTACACTAACCCTTGTACTGACATATTATTTGAGCTACTGATTTAATTACATAAAACTAGGAGTAATGCACGGAAGAGATATCTTTAGTTGAACATATTGAAAACAAAACTATTTAAAATGATTACAACTCTGGTTATACAAAACAAAACTGGAATCAAATACATCAAATCTACTGACTATCTATGAAGCCTCTACTAATATTGACTATAGGTAGCCTAGACATGACCCCTAACTATCCCAATTTAATATGACTGAATAAAGAAAACAAGATGCTACTCTAACTATGATTAACCTGAGCCCTTGAATCAAAAGGATCCATCACCTGCTGGCTGGAAGCTACACACTGTCTGATTATGATGTGTGGGCTACAACTGGTACCTACATTTTGAGACAATGTAGCACATAGACATATATGTTAGTCAGTACTTCTGGAATATACTGAGTATGTAGGGGTGAATGTATAATGAAAATAATAACTCAATATATAAATATACTTTCAAGCGAATGCATGCTAAGTGTAGATGACTCACCTTGGGCTTGAATAAAACAACGATTGCAAAAGCATAAACATAAGTAATGAAGCATAAATATAAACTCTGTTAGCCATAA
Organism: Capsicum baccatum var. pendulum; assembly: GCA_030864225.1. Taxonomy (NCBI): domain Eukaryota; kingdom Viridiplantae; phylum Streptophyta; class Magnoliopsida; order Solanales; family Solanaceae; genus Capsicum; species Capsicum baccatum. Next base: position 166,457,425 of record CM061557.1, on the reverse strand, counting down.
CACTAGTTTCTAAAAGCTTTACTTTTTGTTCTATCTTTTAGGAGGTTCTTCTAACAGATATAAACCATGTGATCTATCATGGAATCCAACATCTTACCCATGTTGAGGAGAGTTGTTCTACCCTTTCCATCAGAATAGAACCTTATCTTGAGTGATCTCTATACTTAATCCATAATGGGACTTAAACTTATGGTGGCACGTAGTTCTGGGGCATGTGACCTTGGACTCATACCCAACTCGGTGCTAAATAATACTCCCATATTACTTATATACTCATACTTCAGGAAATCCACCTTAAAATCGCACAAGGGTTTATAATGAAAACTAGTTATGTTTTTATTTGCTTTAAATTATAATCAAAATGAACAAATGTGGATTCCATATCTTATCTAAAGATCAGATAATCAATCTTTACTTTAAATCTTTGTATTAACTTACCAAAGGAGCTTATGAGCATAATCTTATTGAAATCTCAAAACTTGTACTTAGGACTTATAACATACACTTAGATTCTTAGAAATTCATAACAAAACTTCATTCTCAATAATTTTCTTGAGATACTTCAATACTTTTAGACAAAATAATAAAATCAAAATCATAATATGAATCTTATAAATTAAAACACGAGCATATGTAGTATAGATGCACTTAAAGCCTTTGAATCTCATGCTTTATTTCATATACTTGTTACATAATATCATGCTTTAAACTCAACGGAAAATCTTTTATCAATGTCTCAAATCATACTCATGGTGTTGAAATCATAAAAGAGAATTCTTCAAGTCAAGACAAATATGCACTTGAATACTTCAGTCACTTTATAAATCTGTAAATTCAAAATAAGATAATTTGGGTATGAACACTAATTGCAAATCTTATAACTTTAATTTTAAAATACGTTTTGGGCACAAGGATGAAAGAATATCCTTGTTCATAAACCCCACATACCTTAAGTTTTCTTAACTTGCAATGAAAGTTTTAATCTAGGGACTTTAATGATGAACTTCTGAAGGAAACCCTATTCTTGGTGTTTCTTGAAGATTTTCGTGAACTTGTAAGCTTGAATTCTTGGATTCTTGGGAAAAGAAAACTTGAATTTTTTCTTCTTGGGAAGAAACCCTAATCTTATTATTCTTGAGAGTGAAGAGGATTAATGGCATATGAAACTGATAAATAATGGCTAATAATACCTAATTATGATTTAAGTCATGGGAGGGGTAGGATTTAAGGTGAAGAAAAGTCAAAAATAACCCTACGAAACTAAATCAAAATTGCTGGAATTTCTTTAGTTGATGACTTGGCTGATGTCTGGTCAACTGGTTGATAGCCTATCAGCTTGGTCGTCAACTCCATTTCATGTTATGGTTATGGGTGACGACTTGGTGGATGGCTTATCAATTGGTTGATAGCCTATCAGCCTAGTCATCAACTCCTTCAAAGTTACTGCCTAAGGTTGACGACTTTGTTTGATGGCTTGTCAACTGGTTGATAGCCAATCAGCCTAGTCGTCACCTTTTTTAGTTATTCTACCTAAGATTGATGACTTGGCTAATGGCTTGTCAACTGGTTGATAGCCTATCAGCCTAGTCATCACCTTGATGACAGATGGATATGCTGAGGTAAAATGGACATAACTTCCCACTCCAATGTCGAATTAAGGTGAAACCATATGCATTGGAAATACAACTCGAAGAACTTTTATTTGATATATAGTAGGATACTTCAATCAATATATTATAGGACATACACTAATCTAAAGTGAACCTTAGCTGGAGCATTCATCAAATCTCTATCGATAGAAAAGTCCTGCACTCGTTTTTGAGTTAGGAAGATATTATTACCTTGATCAATATACAAAGATATTCCCACACCATATATTTGATAATCACGCATACATATACATAGAATAATTGGGTTCAAGGATGAATGCATACGAACAATGGTTTGAATTTTAGCCTGAAAATACGGGGTGTTACATTATCCCCCTTGGGAACACTTGCCCTCAAATAAGACTTGTTAGACTGAGAGCCCTAAGGAAACTTAGATCGTATACTAAACATGCATGACTTGAAATATGATTTCATAACTTATTCAAAGTATGATACATGAATTGAACTGATTTCGTGAACACAAGCAATGGTATGGGAATAATTATAAAGCTAAGATAGAGATGAGAGAGTCGACTTATGAGTAACAATAACCTTAGGTTAGATCTGGTTTTGTGAAGAAAAGTTTAGAGGTTTAGGACATGAAAACTCGAAGTATTACAAAATCTTTCCTTGGGACCATTCGTCCCCCGAATGATAGTGACTTGGCTGAAATACTAAGGAGAGACTGAGATGATGCACATAAAACTTATAAACTGAATCATGGCTGAATATCTAAATCTAAAACATAATGCATGAACTGAAATAAATTCACAATTTGCATGGACGTGAATGAGTTACCTTATGGACTAGCCATATTCCTGAAACTTTGGATAGTAAGACTAAATAAAAAGATAGAACACTATAGGAACTTATCTGTCTAATTGCTGAACTGTATTTCTAGCTATACGAACTGAATTATACTGAAATCATATATTCAACTGGAGTGTTTCTTCAACACTCTTTCTAAGAAATTCTAATAACATTAGGGAGCAAAGAAGTCAGGTATGATATGAAAAATATATATGAGCAAGGACTCTTAATATGGCTATAACTTCTGTAACATGGAACATAGGTCTATGAATGATAAACTAGGATAGAATTACTAGGTATTAGGCAATGCTACTGCCTAATTCAGGTGTAGCCTCGCTCTTTAAATACTCACATGGGTACGTATAACTACTCCAGCCAAAGTCTGAGTTGAACTACCTACTCTCGCTATGTTTAAGCCTAACTCGAAATTTCAAGCTACTGCACATAACACCATAACACTAGTCTGTACCATGACAACAAGAAATACTTAATCTCACCCATCTAAACAATTGTTCATCATCACTATCTCAACCTAAGAAGAGGTCGCTGAAAGGTTAGAACATGAGATCCTGAAGCATGATAGAATAACTTTGACACTTAACTGATGCCTGAGTACTAGAGTATCAATCACATGAATTTATCAAAGAGATTTAAACTGAGGACACATATGACATAATCGTATTTTCACTGATTATTAAGAGTGTATCGTGAGTACCTGGAACTGAACATTCTGTAAAGAATGAGTGCGTAAGTCATGAGCTGCATGACCTGAGTTTGGAGTTTGTAAATTCATGCAATATGATACGTACTAATGAGTGAACTGGAATTCCTTATACAAGGAACTGGAAGTGCACAAGATTCTCTATGATGTGCATGAACATGGACTATGATCATGGGGCTGACATGTAAGGCATGAGTAGATATCGTAATAACTGAAGTACAAAATTTTATACTGAAATAAGAATGGGTTTAGCATCTTTCTCCCTTAGGGATGTTATACAACACACTGGCATCACTACTATAATCTGAGAGCCTGACTTGGTTCCTTGTCCCATTATCTCCCCTTTAGTTTTAAGCGATCATTCTAAGTCTGTGGACCCCTTTAATAAAGTCTAAACGAAACTACAACTACTCTACTCTAAAGTCCAATATATGAAAATACACATAAATAATATACTCACCCTGAAAGACTATCTCTTAAAGTGTAAAACCCGCTGTTAGTACTTTCTTTCGGGATAAAAATCTTAACATTCTATAGACCAATAGTCATCATATAATAGCTTGAACACTTACTAACTTAGAATTTTCATGAGCATCACCATACCCTGAGTTCACACTATCTAGAGCTTCAACTCTTATTTTTTTCAGCTCAATTATCCCATATTAAGGCTTAGATTCTAACAATTAACATAGATATCCCCAAACCTTTAACGAATTATTCTAACTTCAGCATTGAACTCTCTCTTAACACACACTATCCTTAACTTTCCTTAGCTTCATCACTCATCACATACTTATACCTTTCTTGACAATATGCTTATCTTACTGAACAAATAATCTACCTCCTTTCCATCAAAGCCTACCATTATCACATCTCTAAACTTATATTCTTTCCTAAACCATGAGAATCAAAATCATGCCAAAAGACTCAAAATCACATATTCATAACTCCTTAACTTAGCTATTAAGAACACCATAGACTATATAATTAGCCTTATTCCCGTTTAGCAACTGAGGGGTATACTAACCACACACACTCTTTAATAATCTTAGAAAATAAGGCAACCCCCATATCACCTTGGGTGCACATCTAAACCATACCTACAATATCATACTTAACTGTGAACAAATGAACTTAAGCTCTTTCATATATTGTTCAAGCCTACTAGATCACTTTCATATAACCAGCATCACTAACCAAGCAATCATTATTTCCTCCTTGATAAACATCTACTATTCAAACTTAGTGTCTAGTGCTAGACATGACTAACAACCCAACATCATATATCATTCTCACTCGGAAACTATAAACTAAAACATCAAGAAACACTAGTACACTAGAACCTCATAATAACAATAATTAATCATTGATAGTATGTCCTATCTTATTATAATCCATTAGCACATCCTCCATCCATACATCACTACTATTTATAGCTCTATAAGTTTCAACTAAACTCCCTGTAACCTCTAGAGAAGCCTAAATTCACAATACTCAACCACCAAATACTTTTATCTATAACCTATATGTTTCTAACACAATAATTACCATCAGTAACTCCTTCTCTACCTTAAACGATAGAACTTGTACCATATTCATTACCCCTAAACTAATAACAAGGACCTATCATATTATTACTAACTCGATCATATGCAAAAGTTCATCTATATACATTCGATCAATCGCTATTACCACCTTTCTTGTCACTATACTTCAAAACCCATACTTCCAACTATAATAAGGTTCTAATACTTATGAACCATAATACTCAATGTCATAATATCCCTCAAATGCAAAGTCTATTTAACAACCTATATTTATACTATTTCCTCTCATGAGCACTACTTGGATAAAAAGGTTTAATAAGGAATTTGAATACAAATCTTATTCGGTCTTAACTGAATAACTCATATGGAGGAGAACTTAAACTTTCAACTTAAGGAACTTGTAACACACTAGCGAGCTCATCTGAAGCCCCTTGTATGACTTCTGAAGTTACTGATAGTAAATCTGAGAGCATCATCTTTGAAGGAATTGGAATTTAGTACTCATGATATCTCAGAAAGTCATAGATGGAGAATTATGGAGTAACACATGAATCGATAGAATTTTCTTAAAGAAAACCTTTACTACACGATCAAGAGTATGAAAGAAAGAAAATATTTCTTAAATGTCCTGTAGCCTCTCGAAGAAAAATACAAACATCTTCGTACAGTTCCATAAGACTCTACTAGACACGGCTTCATAGACACCTTAGGATACTTGAACTCTGAGATCTGATTCCAAGTTTGTTACGCCCCAATACTACACCATAGATGTTACACGGTGCTTAAGACCACAAGTGATCCCAAGCTAACCCTTGTACTAGCATATTACTTAAGCTACTAATTGATTACATAAAACTTGGAGTAATGTGTGAAAGAGATATCTTTATTTGAACATATTCAAAACAAAACTATTTAAAATGAGTACAACTCTGGTTATATAAAACAAAAATAAAATCAAATACATCAACTTTACTAACTATCTATGAAGCCTATACTAATATTGACTATAGGTATCTAGGACATGACCCCCAACTATCCTTCTTCAATACGACCGAATAAAGAAAATAAGATGCTACTTAAACTATGATTGACTCGATCCCTCGAATAAAAAAAACCATCACCTACTGACTGGAAGCTGCACACTGTCTGATTATGATGTGTGGGCTATAACTGGTACCTACATTATAAGATAATCTAGCACATATATATATATGGGTTAGTACTTCTTGAATATACTGAGTATGTGGGGGTGAATGCATAAGTAAAATAATAACTCAATATATAAATATATTTTCAAACCAATGCATGCTAAGTGTAGATGACTCACCTTGGGCTTGAACAAAACAATGAATGCAAAACTATAAACATAAGTAATGAAGCATAAGAATAAACTTTGTGAGCTCAAACACTTAGTTTATGAAAGCTTTAATTTTAGTTCTATCTTTTTGGGAGGTTTTTCTAACCGACATAAACTATGTGATCTATCATGGAGTCCAATATCTTATCCACGTTGAAGAGAGCTGTTGTACCCTTTCCATCAGAATATAACCTTATCTTGAGTGATACCTATACTTAACCCATAATGGGACTTATACCTATGGTGTCACGTAGTTTTGGGGCATGGGAACTTGGAATTATAACTAACTCGGTGCAAAATATTGCTCCTATATTAATTTTATGGTCACACTTCAGGAAATCAAGCTTAAAATCACACAAGGATTTATAATGAAAACCAATTATGATTTTATTTTCTTTAAATTAAAATCAAAATTAAAAAATATAGATTCCATTTCTTATCTTAAGATCAAAAGATCAATATTTACTTTAAATCTTGGTATAAACTTACCAAAGGAGCTTAAGAGCATAATCTTATTGAAATCTCAAAACTTGTACTTAGGACTTATAATATATACTTAAATTCTTAAAAATTTGTAACAAAACTTTGTGCCCAATAATCTTCTTGAAATACTTCAATAATTTCAGTTAAGATAATGAAATCATTATCATAATATGAATCTTATAAATCAAAACACGAGCATCTATAGTATAGATGGACTTAAAACCTTTGAATCTCTTTCTTTCTTTCATATGACTTGTAAGACAATATAATGCTTACAACTCAATTGAAAATATTTAATCAATGTGTCAAATCATACTTCATGATGTTCAAATCATAAAATATAATTCTTTAAGTCAAGACAAATATCCACTTTAATACTTCAATACCATTATAAATCCATAAATTTAAAACAAGTTAATTTGGGTATGAACCCTAATTGCAAATCTTATAACTTTAATTTTAAAATAAGTTTTAGGCATAAGGATGAAAGAATATCCTTGTTATAAACCCCATATACCTTAAGATTTCTTAACTTACGAAGAAAGTGTAATACCCCGAACTTTCTTAAAGTCAAATCTAGTCTCTAGAAGAGTTAGTGATGACTTTCTAAATGATTTATATTTAAATGAGATAGAATTCCCACAATTTCAACATTTTATGATGCGGGAAATTGAATTAGATTTCCAACGATACCAATTTTATCCAAATCTGATATCGGAGTAAAAAGTTAAGGATGTTTTACAGAGAACTGTCAAAACTACCAGAAGTGACAGTTAGGCCAACGGACCATTGAGCTAGTGATAGACACCCAAGCTGTCGTGACTAAGGTAGTGAACCTATATTTTGGCCAAGTGCGATGGTCAGGACCCACGGACCATCAAGCTAGAGATGAAATATCACAGACGAGGCAGAAAGTTTAGGTTCTGGCCAAGTACGATAGACCATCGCCCAAACCGTCACCACTTTCGATCAACGATTTTAATCTATTTTTAAAAGGAATTTTGGGTTTTTTCCACCTGTTTTAACCCCTAATTATACCAGACCATAGCTCATAACTTCATTGTTCATCCACAACACCAAATTAGGGTTTCTCTCAAAGATCAATCCCCAAGAACAAGAAACCCTAGGTGTTTAATCCCAAGTCAAGAATTTAAGATTTCCTCCACCAACCTTCAAGAAATCATCCACCCAGGTATGTAAAGTGTTGATTCATCAGTTTCTTTTACCCATGAAGCTCAAAAATCCCATTTTAAACTCATGAATTATGATTTTCATATGGTGAGTTGATTTTAATATGTTAATGTAGTTGTATGAATCCCAAGTTGGAGTCTTTCTGTACTTTTCATAAAATTATGCTAGTATATGGGTTGGAAACTTTTAAATTAAGTTGATTAAAGTAACCATGATGTATGAACTAGTATATATGCCTAAGCCTATGGTTGTACATGCTATGTGTTTGATAAAATGCCCAAGAGAATAAGAATTGTGCTTTAGGACTCAATTATGACCAAATTAATGAACCCATACTTTATCCTTATGTTCAAAATGACTTTTATGTTATTGTTATGCATTGAAATTGTTTGATGGATTGCTCATGAGACTATTTTTATGAAATTATGACATGTTTACAATCATTCCTATTCATGTTCCAAATCGTAATAATCAAGTTCCTCATGAAATCCCCCAATGATTGTATTGTGGTTTATTGATTATGGTTGTGAGTCCAGGAAGTGTCATGTCTTGTTAGTTTTATGCTATCGAGTCCTGGGGGTACTTGTACCCGATAATTTAGCTATGTTCCTAGAGCTAGTGTCAGTTTTCAAGATACTCTCAGTCAAACCATGTTCAGTAGAATTCAGTCAGTCTCATGACTTAGGAAAACTCAGTAATCTCAGTCAGTTATCAGATCTCAGTAATATTCTGTCAGTCAATGAAACTCAGTAAACTCACTCCAGTCATTTTAGTATAATTAATTTAGTGTCTAATAAGATGGGAGTAGGATTCAGCATCGAGTGAGCCCAAGGATGGGAACTCACCTGCAAGTAGAGGGTGTGATTCTTAGAAGCAATCGTTGCGCTCCATAACTACGTAGCCAGTGTAGGTTAAGACATCTAACCTGTTAGATGAGGGTTGATGAGGTGACTTAAACTTTTAGATGAGGGTATCACCATTCTCCTTAGTGTACCTGTTAGATGAGGGATTACTCACAGTTTGTCCTTACTAGTGGCGCGGTATTGACACCCTTCTAATTGGGGTTACAGATTGGACCCAACTTAATTATATTATCTTATTTGGGGCATGTTGGTTAGATGACTACTTCCCATAGTTACAGTCGCAGTCTCAATCTCAGTAATAGAACTCAGATAGTTCTACAGAATTCAGGACTATCAATACAGTCACCCAGTTTAGTACGAAACTCAGCTAGTTCTATTAGAAATAGGACTATTAGACACAATCATTCAGATAATAGTATATCAATTATACGAAACTTATGTTATCAGTATTCAGATTTAATGATGCCATAATCTGAGTTACAGTTCACGTATTTATGCATGTATTCTCACGTTTACGTTATTCAGTTAGTTAGTATCTTTCATACATATAAACCCCTTACATTTAGCCTACTTCACTTTCATACCAGTATATTCAATCGTATTGACACATTTTTGTTATGGTGTTTTTATACCATAGGTTCAGAAGCACGAGCTCCAGAGCATCCTTAGTAGATTAGACGTTCAATAACCAGACTAGCAGTGAGTCCTCATCATTCGAGGATAGCATAATTATTTTATTACTTTATTATTTCAGTAGTTCATAGTTAGTCGGGGATATGTCCCATCAACTCCACAGTCTTTAGACAGTTTAGAGGCTTCCAGACTATAGCATGTTCAGATAGTTATTTCAGTTTTATTTTTGTATTGATATACCATATTTCCAGATATTATGTTTTATCATATCTTTGAACCTTATAGTCTTTTATCCCTTTTCTGTATTTATATAGTATATTGTGCAGTGCCCAGTTACAGATATCAGTCATGGGTTAGCTTGTGGTCCTTCGGGGTCATGAGCACCATGTAGCATTCCGGGTACCTAATTCGGGGCGTTATGGAAAGTCTGAATCTTGGGATATGAATAATGAACTTGTGAAGGAAACCCTATTTTTGATGTTTCTTGACGATTTTCTTGAACTTGTAAGCTTGAATTCTTGGATTCTTGGAAAAAAAACTTGAATTTATTGTTCTTGGGAAGAAATCCTAATCTTATTATTCTTGAGAGTGGTGTGTATTAATGGCATTTAAAACTAGTAAGTAATAGTTTATATCACCTAATTATACTTTAATTCATGGGAAGGGTAGGGTTTGAGCTGAGGAAAAGACCAAAATAACCCTACAAAACTAAATCAAAATTTTTGGAATTTCTTTAGTTGATACTCACAGCTTGCTTCTTAACATGATCTCTAACCATCAAGTACTTTATGTTGATATGCTTACTTCAGCTGCCACTCTTTTTATTCTTCAAAAAAAATACTGCAACTGAATTATCACAAATTAATTTTAATGGTCTCGCATTAAAATAGACAACTTTAATTCTTTAAGTAAAGTTCTTCAACCATAACACATGTGATGTAGCTTCATAACATGCTATAAATTCAGCTTCTATTGTGGATGTTACAACAAAGGTTTTCTTATACTTCTCTAAGACACAACACCTCCAGCAAGAAGAAAAATATATCCAAAAGTATATTTACTACTGTCATTGCATCTACCCCAATCAGAGTCTGAATACTCAATGACTTCTAATGAGTCAGAATATCTTTATGTAAGCTTAAGATCCTTGGTTCCTTGTAAATATCTTAAAATTCTTTTTCTAGCTTTCCAATGACCAAGAGTGGGGTTACCTTTATATTTGTCATGCATTGCTGCTACAAAGGCAATATCAGGTCTAGTGCAGATAAAACACCCGAGGTTTTGGCCCTTAAAAATTTTGTGAGTCTTGAACCTCCTAATCATTATATGACTTAATATATTTGTCATATATTGTGGGTATGGATCAGGTGACCCAACTCGTAATTATCCAGTGTATAGTGATTGGGTTTCTGTTATGGTTACGACTTGGTGGATACGAGTTGTAGGGTTTGGTGACTGTTTGTTGGGTTGGTCCTTCACTTAATCTAAAACTTAGTAACTTGACTTGGTTCTGAGTATGAGTGGCTTACCAAGAGCCATGAGTATAGGGTACAAGTGATACGGTGTAGTCGTATTTTATCTAAAATTAATCCCTTTAGATTTTGTCTTGGGTACGACTGGACCATACTAGTCTTATGGTCTGGTCATGAGTTAGGGCTATGGAGTTGTATGGTGGACATTGTTTGGATTTCTAACTTTTGGTTCTGTCTTGATACCAAAAGCAGAAAAAGATGCCAAAAAAGCACCCTTAGGTGTAGGAGTAGATGAAGAGGCAACCGAAACCTCGTTCGCTCTCGAAGAAACCTTACCAGTCGGTTAATTTTTAAACATATGGCCTAGCTAACTATATTTGAAGCACCTGTCCCTTTGATCATCACAAAAACCTTAATGTAACTAACCACAGAACCTAAAAGGAGGACATGATGAAGCCAAATGAGCCCTACTATCTTGATATTGGGCACCCTGTGCCCTGAAGTTATCTCCACCCTGCTGACGCCTATCTCCCAACGGCTTTGGGTAAGGAGCACTAGCTATGGAGAAAGAACCAGAAGTCCTTTATTTCTTCTTTGGACACTTACAACCATCCCGACCACCTTGCTATTGACCACTACTCTGATAAGGGAATCTAAACTTCTTACCCTACCTTTTACCTACCTCAATCTGATTTCTCTTTTCCTCCTCCACCTGTTGCATATGAACAACCAACCTAGAAATATCCATGTCCTTGATTAGTAATGTAGTCTTTCTTTTAAGAATTAACTCAAGAGATAGTCTTAAAGAGAACTTTCTTATCCTGGCCCTCATATCCAACATAATTTCCAGACCATACCTAGACAACTAGTGAAATTTCAAGGCATACTCCTTGACCGATTTTAGATTTACAAATTCCTCTGGTTTTTCCTCCCTCAACTACCGAGGAAAGAAGCAATCTAGAAAAGTATTAGAGAAAATATCCCATAGAGATGACTCATCAACCTCACCCCTTGCCTGATCCCATTCCTTGTACCATTGGTATGCCACATCCCTTAGCTGATAGGTAGCAAAGTTTACCACTTCCACATTCATGGCCTACATGACCCTAAAGATCTTTTCCATTTCATACAAAAAACCCTAAGTATCCTCCTCAACCTCAACACTCGTAAAAGTTGGAGGAGTCAACCTCATAAACTGGCCAACCCTTGTGGCCTCATAAGATGCACTATCAGATGCACCACACTCAGCCTGAGAAATTACCAACTGACCAATTATGTGGATCGACTAATGTAACTCTACATCCATCATGTCTACCCGAGGAGCTTGAGAAAAACTAGAAGAAATTGGTGGAACTCTAGAAATATTAGGGACTGGACTCCTAGACTGAGTATAGATCCTATATAAAGTACGTGTCCTATCAACATCATCCCTAGTTAGGACAAAAGAGTTTAAGACATGATCTAAAAGGGAAGCAAATAGGAATTAGAGAAGATTCAAGGACTTAGAATCCAAGATTAAAAATAGAACACAAAGAAAGAAAAATATTCCTAAATTCCTTGTAGCCTCTCCTATGAGCGTGGTATGATGCACACCCTTAAAAGAGACTCTACTCGTCATGGATTTGTGGACTCCAAATTGACCATGAACCTAAAGCTCTGATATAAACTTGAAACAACCCAAATTAAGGCCTTGTCATAATGGGCATCCCGAGTCCAACCAGGATCAGAGACCATCCCCGTTACCTAACCCAACCTCTAAACATGTACCCTAATTCAGATAAATTCCAAAAATATATTAAGATAGCATTTTGTACAATTCCAGACAATGGGATAGGTCCATAACCATGACCAACCTAAGCAAGTCCAACCATCAAATACCCAACCAATAACCACACCAAAACCAAAATAATAACCAAGTATAAGTCCATAACATAATAAGATGTAACAATAATAAATAAAAAAAGGGTATCAGCCATAATACCAATACCAATGCCAGGGTTGACACCACTGCCGACTCACCCATACCAATCCATTGTAGTCCCACAAAGCCTCTAACCAAAATTAAAACAATATCTAGTCAGGAAATGCCCTCGACTATAGCTAAAACCATAGTCTATATAATCACCAAAATTTGTAAAAACACCCATGGCATGAAATGGAGCATTCCAAAATATGAAAGCTCACCATTTTGATCAAACTGAGTTGATCCCAAATTTGATCACTAAGTAAGAGGAGAAAAATGGTCAGTTCCTATATTGTGTGGGGATACAGTTTCCAAAGATGGGTTAGCGTGTGAAGTCTAGCATGCACTCAGGATAAGGATAAAATAATGCTAACCTTTAAAAACAAGTAAACCAACCATATATATTCACAACCATACATATATATATAACTATGCTGGGAAAGGGAATTGGGTTTAGCATGCCATTAAAATTATTAACTTAGGCATGTGTAGCTTAACCATCCTAGAACTAACTACGGGATATATGGGTCTAGTGTTACCCCTTGAACGAGCCTTAAAGCATGTAGCCACGCGAACCTGAGATAAAATAGGAGTAGGAATTCCCAAGTATCCTTAGCTCTCTATGATACATATGTACAAGTGTAATTAGGGGATTCCCATGTACCTCGTAAGTATCATATATAGTCTCTATGACCAAACCTCATGTCGGCTAATATGAGTTTTATTGTCCGTCCAATAGACTCACACCTTTATGGTTTGCTATCATACCCCACCATTATTGCCCAATTAAAACTATTACCACACAATCAAACCATCATTCTATTTATTATTAACCAAGGTTATAAGTAATGATATTTCCATACCAACTATAGCTTGAAAGCAATGCCCTTATCGATCATTTTTAAGAAGTAGGGATTCCCATGTACCCATACATTACATTATTAAGTTGACTAGGGGGAATCCCATATACCCCATAAGATGTTTGTTATTATGTTTTGTTGGGGGATTCCCTTTTACCCCACAAGGCTTTCAATGAGACCAATCATAACCATCAAGACCTTACCATTTAAATATTCCAAACCATTTATACTATTTAGGTTTTCGTTATCAAGTTATACCATGTATAGTCTAACAATATGACCACCCCACCCCAATTGTACCTTATGGTATGAGTGGTACCCTTAACACATAACCTAGGCCTCCACTTGGACGCCAAAACTGTCTAACATATGGCCTCTCAATCCAAGCCGTACCCAACCATATGATTAGTACCATAAAACCATACCCTAGGCCGAATAAAATCACCTAGACTAAACTTAGGGCAACATACGATTGACACCTTACCATTCGTACCCTAATATACAACTTGTATGTTCCAATCATACCTTGGATGGAAAAACATCCCCCCACACTGGTAACCATACGACCATGACACACCAAATCGTACCACATCATACGACTAGTAACCCAAGTCGTATAATGTACAGAAGCCAAAAACTGAGAAATTTTCTAAGGTCAAAACCCAATGTGTCTCATTTATACATAATATTCTTTTGATTCATTTTAGTTGTTCTTTTAGTAAGAATGACTACTAAAATTTGCATATTTTACAACAATATTTATATTAATTGGTGTATATTTTCAATGGACATAAAAGTGATTTGCAAAATGATTATATAGTTAATGTTAAGGGTAAATATATATATAATTTTTTTCCTTTTGATATTCTAAAGTAAATAAGTAAAAGTGAAAATTTATTTAGTATATCCCATATAAGTAAAAATGAACAAAAAAACATGAAAGAAGGGAGTATCTTGAATTGTGGTAGTACTCATAAGAAGAATTTGTTAGCAACAATGTTAAATTAGTCCTTATAATTAGTTGTATGGCAATTATATTCAAAAATAGATGAGGTGATTTGATCATGGCTTTCTCACAGTGTAGTAACATGGCAGAGGCTTATATGGCTGACCAAAACATAAAAAATAGCAAAGTTGTGAGTAAAATGGTGTTACTTTCAAGGCCACACTAATTTTTTTTGGAACTAGATTCTCTTATTATTGTAAATATGCTAATTAAGGGAGAATTTTCCAACCTTAAAATCAAACATATTTAGGATAACTTATTGATGATTAAAGAAAGGAGTGGATTAATTTCAAGTTAGGCATTGTTTAAGGGAAAAAAATCAAGTAGCAGATTTCCTCTCTAAGTTGGCCTCTTCCTTTGATCAAGATATGTTCATACACTTTCCTCAATAACTTCTTGAAATGGTTAAAGGTTTATTTCAACTTGACAAAAATCAAATGCCTACCATTAGGTCCAAATTTAATAATACTTGTTGACACCTAATTTTTGCCCTCCATGACTAAATTTAACCCTAGGTTTCTTAAATTTTAAATAAAATTGAGATATTTACATCATCCAGATAATGTGCTCTAAAATATTTATTTGAGTTAATTTTGTCATTTAATTGACGATTATACGTTTTCATATTTACATATGCAAAATTGTAAAATTTTGTTACTTAAATGAACACTTTTATAAAATTTAAACTTTTACTGATTAAGCTTAAAAATTAATCTAAATGGATAAAGTCTTGGTTCAAATAAAATTTGTTCTCAAAATTAATTTATTTGGAGAAATATTTATTTGATTTTATTAAATCAAGAAGCTCAAGATTAGATGAAGTATTAGTTCGTATTGAATTTTAAATTCAATTTAGCCAATCTATTATATTTGGTCATAATTGCAATGCCATTGGCCCATTTATTTTTAATTTAGTCAAAATTAAATACATTTGGCTAAATTTTAAATTCAAATTGAGGTTATATTTTAAATAACCCTAAATTCCCAAAAACACTCGTAATTTCACCCAATTCCCATCAAAGTTAAATTCAAATACCAAAATTCAAATTTTAAAATTCAAAAATTATACTACACTGTACAATTCTCCCTCAATCTTGTCCTTTTTCCAATTATAATATTCAAAAATTGTACTCAATTGTAAAATTTGCCCCCAACCTTGTCCTTTCTCCAAATTCAAATTTTAATATTCAAAAATAATACTACATCGTATAATTGCCCCTCAACCTTATCCTTTTTCCAATTTTGAAATTAAAAAATTGTACTCAATTGTACAATTCCCCCTTAACCTTATCCTTTTTCTAAATTCAAATATAGTACTACATTGTACAATTCCCCCTCAACCTTGTCTTTTTTCTAATTTTAAAATTCAAAAATTATACTGCATTGTACAATTTCCTCCCACCTTATCTTTCACCTCGCCTTATCTTCAATTTTAAAATTCTAAAAATATCCCTAAATTCTTTCTCCAATATTGGTGGATGAAAATAATTGAATCTCCATCCTTTTCTATAAATACTATCACTATTTCGGTAGAAAGAGGAAGTCTCAAGGTTGAAAAAAAACTTTGAACAAAGAAGATTTTTATTTTTTTTAGTAAAAACTTTCCTTTTTCGTGAAATTTGTGGTCTAATCAAAGTTTTTGAGTTGAACACTTTTTGGTGGTGATCAAGACTCCGAAGAAAGCTCGTAGCTCTATTTTGCTGCCCCAAAAAAGGTAAACACATCTTTTTTTATTTTTGTTATCATTCTCTTCTTCGTAGTTTTAATTTTGTTTGCTGGGATTGTTTGTTGTAGATGGCCTTGAAGTCCATAAGAGTTTTGATGTCAGTATTATGGTTATTTTCATGTTTACGGGATAAGATGAGCTAAGAATAGTTAATATTTATTGTTTTATCTTTTGGCTTTATTCTTTGATTGGTATGGATAAAAGTTTTGATCTTTGTTTAAAATATATACTCATGCTTTGTTTAAATTCATTGTTGGCAGATATGTTTATTTTTTAGCATGTAAAGTTGCTTCCTTTATGTTGAAACGAATAGTTAATATTGATTGTTTCACCCTTTTGACTTTATTCTTTGATTATTATGGATAAAGTTTTGATCATTATTTAAAATATTACTCAAGCTTTGTTTAAATTTATTTTTGGCAGATATGTTTGTTTTTATCATGTAAAGTTATTTTTTTTTACATTGAAAAGAATAGTTAATATTGATTGTTTTGCCTTTTGGCTTTATTCCTTGATTATTATGGGTAAAGTTTTGATCTTTGCTTAAAACGCATGCTCATGCTTTGTTTAAATTCATTATTCGTGGATGTGTTTGCTTTTAGTATGTAAAGTTGTTTCTTTTATGTCGAAAAGGAATGATTACTATTGTTAAGGTTCTGTGAGATTTTTCTCAATTTGAAGTAGTGAGTTACTCGTTTTCATAGTCAAAGTTGCCTTTGATTTTCTCTTGTTTAGATTGAAAAGTTGTTAGGGTTATAGGCTTAGTTGAAATGGTGTAGAACTAAAATATGAGTTGGCATAATTGGACACTTTTTCTTAGAATTAATCTTTTACTATTTTTCTCTTATCTTGTCTTCGAATATCATTTCTCAAGTCTGCTTAATGTATGTTATTTGCTTCACTTTGTTTATTAGTTTACTTCTTAAAGTGGCTTTATTCATTTAGACGTCCCGTTGTTATTTACATGCTATAGTGATTTTTTTTTTCTTCTTCTTCTTCTAAGTTATAGATATATTGATTAATCCACTTTGTATTAAAAAATGTTGTTGCATTAGTATATCTTGTATTTCATATTTGAGGTGCTATGAAAGATTTCCTCATCTTTTGCTCATTCTTCTTTTTCTTTGCTTATTGAAAACATGCCTTAGACTTTATCATATCATAGTATTTGGAGCAAATATGTGTTAATCTATTTATCCAAATTTTAAGTAACTATGCTCATGGATCCATGTCTTTCTTTTCAAGGGCTAGTTGATTATATTGTGCTAGATTCAATTTTTGTAACATTGTTTAAGAGATGCGTTAATTCATTTTCGTAAGATAATTTGACTTACTTTGATATCATAGCTTACTATTTCTTTTTGCTTGAAAATGCTATTCTTTTCCATCTCATCGTTTATCTATTAAGTGTAGAATTCTCAAACACATATTAATTCTTCTTTTTTTTTATCTTTTCCTTTTCATGAATCTATTTTGGAGTCCAAATGGACCCCTTTTCTCTTGTATTTCGTAACGGGCCCATGCGTCCCATATCTTCAAACCAAGTTTGAAGTTTTAAACTCAAAGTCGATTATATAATGTGCAGGTGAAAGAAGGTGATATAAGAAGGAAAAATAAGTCAAAACCCATTGATGAGGTCGTTAAGAGACTTGAAAAGTCTCGATTTTTATCAATGTCTTATTCTTTATTTATTTATTTATCTATTTTTTCAGTCATTTGGCTTCGAAGCCAAAGTTGTAATTTTAGTACAGGAGAAGCAGATTTTTGGTCCTTCAAGGTTCGAAAACTTGCTTAAGATAGATTATGGGACAAAACCCCAAGTATTTAGATTAGGACAGGTGAAGATGGGTCAAAAGCCCAAATTAGCTTAGAATAAGGTTTATGATTTAGGCCTAATGGCCTAAGTCCTTTAGTCTCCCCTTTTTCTCTTTATATGCTAATTGTTCTTAGTTTTGTTAGACTTAGTCAAAATTCCAGCTTAGTCGTAAAAAATTATTTTGCATTTTCTTAATTATTTTCTTTTCAAAAATAAATTTTCTTTTTGACGTTAGCCAAAAAAATTATTTTCGAATAGTCTGGATAACCGCAAATTAGTGGATACTCTTAGTGCCTTAACAACCTTTCAAGAGTATTAACCGCTTACTCAGAATTTTTAAACTTAAAAGATTTTTTCTATTTTAAATCTTTTAAGTAATATTTTTAATTTTTCTTGATATTTTCTAAAAAATGAAGTGGCGACTTTGTAATTTCTTAAATTATTTTAAACTTTTCTTTAAGGTTTTGAAATAGTTTAAAAAGTCAAAATCAATGTTTTCCGACACTTCCAAACTGAAAAAGGAACCAAAACAATATCAATTTTTATGTTGGCTAGATTGGTGTACATATTTTTCTCCCAAGGAGTCTACAATTTTACCTCTAGTTTTTTAGGTGATTTCATCAACAATTACCTTTGAAGTCGTGTTGTATGGAGGTCAGATTCAGTCTCCTCCACCACTTTTAGCTTTGTACAATACCACCTAAAATGATAGTTACACTCTGTTTGGATGATGGTTTACCATGGGATGGTACAGTCTAGTTACTAAGAAAATCATATTTGTTTTGATTGTTTCTTAAATTGTATTGTATGGTATGGTTTAGTTTCATGGTTTGGTGATCATGAAAACTCTCACTTTATGTAACTGCCAATTTGGTGGTATCCCGTGGTTTGCCTCTTTTTTTTAGTTATGCCATTACTTACTATTATATAATATTATTTTAGCCTTCATCATATATTATTTAACTCCACCTCCTATCCTGCCCCTCAGCCCACCAGTCCCGCCCCACCTTCTTTACCCCGCCCCCTTATAATTTTTTTTTTATTTTTTTTTTTGTTTAGAAAATTTTAAACTTTTTGCTTATCCCACCTCTTACCTTGGCCCAACCCCACCCTTGACAAAACCCCACCCTAATTTATTTTTTGCAAAAATTTAAAAACTTTTTCTTACCCTTCTCACCTCCTCACCCCCTTAGCTACTATCGCCCCACCAATTTCCTTTTTATTTTGTATAGAATATGTATAAAAACGTTACAATTATTATTATAATATGTATATAAGTTGTATCATTATATGTATAGAATGGATATGTATATGTATAAGATGTCTATACTAATTACACTCTTTTTATATTTGATTATTAAAAAGTCGTAATTACAATGGGGCATTATTACATTTGATTGCTAAAAAGGTGGAAACAAAAATAATAGATCTTTTTTTAACAAAAAAGGGGAAAAAGAAAAAGAGAAGTAACTGCAAAAAAGTAGTGAAACAAAAAAAAATTAGATGAAGAGAAGCAAATTCTAACAAATGGAGAAGGCCACGAAATGGCTAAAAGATGGAAAAAGAAATCCCTTGGCCATTCGCGTGGAAATAGACATTCTTTAATTTTATTTTAAGAAACTACAGTCTCCAAATTGAAAGGTAAAAAGATATGCTTAGCAGATAATTCAACCAATTGAAATGGCTAGAATATGAAATTTGAATTTCATGGTCATTAGTGGGTTTTATTTGCATAGAAGTGTTATTTGTGTCCTTTTCCCAAAAAAATTTGAGAAGAGGATCAGATGAACATGTAAAATTAAGCTTTCATGTGGGCCCATGTATATTAGAGTGGAGTAATTAGTATGTGCTATATATGGTGCGTGTAACAAAAAGTAAAGTAGGGCACACACTTTAATCCAAATTTAAATAGAGATAAAGGAGGAAAAATTTAAAAATCCTACACATTCAACAACTCCAAGTATAAGAACCTTCAAACTAAACAATTATTAAATGTCTGAATTACCCCAAGCTAGAAGCAGGCACGTCGACGAACAACGCCTGCTTCTAGCAACTTACATATAGTAGTAATATAGACATAAAATTTAGATTCTGATATATAGGAGATATACTGATATAGATAAATATGCATCGACTTAAGAACTAATTTGCCTCCACATCCACACATCTTATGACGCACCATAACAAACACAGAATTACCATAGCTATTAGTCCTTTGTCCAAACCTCAAAATTCAGACTCTGTATTCTAAACCAAAAAATACCCTCTTTCTTATTGGATTCTAGTAAAAATATGAATGAAAATTTGAGAAAATAGAGGTAACGTGAAATATATTTACTTTATAAAAGTAATGTTCTCCCACATTGATAGGAGAAAGGAAAATCTATTGTACTTAAGTATAGAAACACTACTTCATATGGATAGTGAGACAAGAAAGAAAATAAGTCTCGCACCTTCGTCGTTGTCATCGCTCAGCTTCATATTTAATCTATCGAGAGATTATATTATTGGACAAAATTCATATGAAACTTGAGAGTTAATGGTGTTTTAATCCAAAAATCTGATATGAAAAATATTCTCCATTTATGGATGCTCACGAGCATGTGCGTATGCATGTCACAACGCACCTTAAAAGAGCACGATCCTTTGAGCCACTATTTGGTACTCGAAACATAATTTTTGGACTCAGGCCACCATCGGCGGATGCCGATGGTGTCTGCATGTGGCACGAAAAATTTTGTTTTGGGACAAAATTTGACTTGCGGGTGTAGGTGGATCCAATGATCCAAAATAGTGTGATTTTTCAAAACCAATACTTCTTTTCTGAAGGTTCATCTTTTGTCAATAAATACCTAATTTTTTCTTAGGTAGATTGACAAAATTTTAAAGTGAAAAACATCTTCTTCCCAAAATCTCAACTGTGATTTATGAATCATTTAGTGCGTTAGTAGTTCGACAGAGTTTGAGGTACCACCATTCTATCAATGTGATTCATTTTAGCCTAGGAGGATATACTCCATAACCACAGGTACTCGAGTGGAATAATTTTCTTAACGACACACCGTGAATTCGATAGACTTGAATCTTTCTATACTTGAATCTTTCTATCTTTTATCTCTTCCTAAATGTTTAGTTATGCTATTTTCTATAAAATAGTTTGAACTTCATTTTGTTGATGTGCATAAGTTTAGTGGAACTTATTGTTGAAGTTTAAAATTATGAATATAGAGTTACAACTTCTTTTGATTGTTCATATGCTAGTTTGAACATGTGTTTGAAGTTATTGTTGATAAATAAAGATTTACTAAACCCAAAAACCTACAATCGTAGGAAAATTATTATGTACTTGATTAATCTATATTAAGTCTGATTTTGTGGAGACTAAGATCTTGTGAACTCCTTCGATTAGAAGAATATAAAAACTTTATCGATAAATTGAATTCAAAATTCGATTAGAAGAATATAAAAACTTCACCAATACGTTGAACTCTTGTATTGGTTTCTGGAGTTTAAAATCTATGGATTTTCACTCTGTTTGAATTTGATTCTGATTTGAAGAGGATAAAAACTTAATCAGGTTTCAAAGTTCATTAGGTTGATGATTTGGAGACATAAAACCTTCATCGTTGACTAGACATAAATTATTTAAAGATTAAGTATTTATCATTAGAATTCTAAAATACTAAAGTCTTTATCAATGCTTGACAGAAAAATTATGAATGAAACTGATTAAAAGTTAATTCAGTTTTAAATGGTGTTTTCCAACGATAATTAATGTTTCATTATTAAGCTGTTCAGATGGATCAACATAAAAATTAAATAATTATTTTGGTGTGAATTCTAAAGAATGGCAAGAAATAATGTTCTTTTGAATAACCAAATTTAAAATACAAAAGTTCACAAGTAGAGATTCTCATGTTCCTAAAAATGATATGGTTGAAAACCAATTGTCTAATTTGGAAGATTTTCTAACTCGTCTCAAGATTTAAAAGGATATTAAGTTGCATGAGAAATCAACTGTGAGACCCCAAAAAATTCTTAGCTTAATTCGGTCCTTTAAGCTTGTTAAGGTGTCCCACACTTAGAAAATTTTAGCTAAGTATTCTCATTCAGAGTCATTTTAGCCTTAGTAAGTTGGAAACCTTATTTTACAACCTTCTAGAACTTAGTTTGTCAATATTCAAATTGATTCATGATCAAGGTCACTTTTGGGTCATCTCAAGCGAGTTTCAGATTTTTTTGACTAGCATAAGGGCAAGTTTAGATGCCCAAAACAGTGAGGGAATATGATAGTCCCACGTCGAGAGGGTCAGTCAACCTAAGTAAAGGTCGCACCGCGATGGCTGCTTGACCCGAGCAGGGTTCGTATCGTGATGGCTACTTGACCTAAGAGGGGTTCCGACACAAAGACAACCCTGTTCAGCATTATTTTAATATGGGTTGTGGGGGAAGATGGGTCATTTTCCCCACCCTTATTCAGCCTTAACATGAAATTAATCAGCCTATAGGGAAAAATCTCATTCTTTACTCATAAATTCTCTTAAGATCAAGCCTTAGCCTCATCAAGTTTAAGAATTCAAGTCTCAAGAACTCACTTCAATCTCCTTAAAAGTAGTAATCAAGGTATGTGAAGTGTTCATCCAAGGGTTCCTTCTACCCATGGAGTCCAAGAAACTATTTTTGAAATTCAAGTGTAATGATTCCATGAATTCCATATTGGGTTTGATTATATTCATGATTATAATAATTTATTGTATTTCTAATCCATGTTTTATGATAAGTTTCATGTGGGGTGGATTGATATATGTATAGTATCATGTGGATCCATGTTAAACCCTTGAAATTGTCAATGGGGATTTGAATTATGATGCCTACTTGTTATTTAGTGTTATGTGCATATGTATGCTCACCAAGTGCTTAATGAATTGCTTATGTGAATTAATAAGGGAAAGAGATTATGTTATGTTAGCTTATGTGCAAGTTGTACCATGCAAGTGGTTCATAGAATGTTCCCGTGAATGAGTGATGAACAAGTGCACATGATTACACTTTTCAAGCTTATGCTATGATTTACCTTTCATACTATCGAGTCCTGGGGGTATTCAATACAAAAAAACTCAACTGTTTACCTAGAGCTTCAGTCAGTTACATAACTCAGGAAATATCAGTATTATTTATAAGTCAGACACAGTATTCAGTTCAGAACTCAGTGGTACTCAGTCAATTAACAGAATTCAGTAGTATTTTATCAGTCCAAGGAACTCAGTGAACCCAGTTCAGTTCAGTCAAATTGTATAATCAGTAATAGTTTAGTGAAGCCTAGTATGAACTAGGAAATTAGTTCAGTATCTATTTAATTGGGAGTAGGATTCAGAATCAAGTGAACCTAGGGATAGGGGCACACCTTTTAGATATTATTGGGTCCCTAGAAGCAATCCCTATTCTCCAGAACTACGTAGCCAACATAGGTTTTGAGATGTTACCCGTTAGATAGGACGTACATACTCAGGGATCACCCTCTAGATTAGGACTAATATCAGGGGTCACCCGTTAGTTAGGACTGACTCCACAATAGTTGTCTTTACCCATGACACAGTACTAAAACCCTTCCAATTGGGATTACAGATCAGACCCCAACTCAGTTATTTTATTTGGGGAATGTTGATTAGATAATTACCTCCCATAGTTTTAGTCTTAGTGTCAGATTCAGTCTTAGTATAGAACTTAGTTTAGTTCTACAACTTCAGAAATGTCAGATCCATTTACTCAGCTCAGTATGGAACTCAATACAGTTTTAAAGATTTAAGACTGTCAGATATAGTCAATCAGTTATCAATAATGCAGTATCAATAAACTCAAATATCAGTTAATCAATATTCAGACTCTAACATTTATTGCTATCACGATCTCAATTATAGTTTTCATATTCATGCATGTACTCGTATTCAGTCATACTCATGTTATTTAGTTAGTATTGTTCATACATACAAACCCATGCATTATAGCCTATATCATAAGTTCAGACGCATGGGCTCCTGATCGCATTTAGAAGCCCAATCTATCAATAACAACTTTGTGGTGAGTCATCATAGTTCAAGGACATAGTTAGCAGTTCAATATTTTACTTTATGTTTGTTGGGGGCTTGTACCATAAACTTTATGTTTTCAAATAGTTTAGAGGCTTTTCAGACTAGAGTATTTTTATATAGATATTTTAGTTATATTATTATACAGTATTCAGTTTATTTTTAGATCTAAACCTTATGGTAGTTTTCTATATTTATCTTAGTTATATTGTTGTTACAGTATTACTATTAGTAAGTGCTCACAACACGTACCAGTTATGGGTTATGTTGTGGTCCTTCGGGACTATGAGCACAGTATAGCATCCGGGATATAGACTCAGGGCGCTAAAACCTTGGTATTATATAAAACTACCAAACAATTATCAACCATGTGTGCTCACACAAGAAAGTTACCCATAATCACTCATAATTTTGCATTCTTCAAAAATATGGGTATAAGAATCAACTTGTTTGCTCTCACTCTCACAAAGAATTCTTAGATTACAACTGATGACCATATGCTTGCCCTTTGTGTAATGCTCCACTAATATCAGAATGCTAAGGTTAGGATCAAATAGGTCTTTTAAGGGTTGTAATGTAGGCTAAAGGGATAGGTAGGACTATTTTGGCCAAAAATAGTGACTATGTTCCCTAAGCGCTTTAATACACTACATTATGCCATTTTGACCAACTTTTAACAACCAATTTCATCTACCAACCTCTTTTATTTTCACCCCATTTTATTACTTGATTAAAAACACAATGGTGGGAGTATACAATTTTTTTTATTTTGCATCAATTTATTGTTACGCATCCCTATGATAGCCACCCTCAGCTTAGGCTATCTGCCTTAGTCGAGATGCACAATGTCCAAGAAAGGACCAGGGCCAAAACAGGTTCATTATAACATGTTTGGCTACAAATTCATCATATTTAGTGTAGGTCATACCCCTAGTGTCAGAACTATCATTGGAGTCTTCATCACCAGAGTTTTCCTCCATATCAGAGTCTAGCAGTCGGTGATCATCGTCTGTTGGCACATCATCATCTAGAGGTTCTTCAAAATTTACCCCCACTTGACACATGACCCGAGCATGATCATTAAGCAGGTAGTCATAGTTAAGATGCCGAAGCTCTATATCAGTAGGCACAGGACCCCCATTCGACATAGTAAACCTATTCATGCCATACAGATGGCAAAAAAACTCTCATCTCGAGCATGTCTTTCAGCAGTGGTAAGGTTGATGCCTTGACTAGTTTCTGGATCTTTAATTTTCATGATATCCACCTTCTTTGGGTTTTGTGGAAACTTATGGTCTGCTGGCTCCTCCTAAATATGCTCTTTTCTTAAAATTATAGTCAACAAGTTGACAAAACTGAAGAGGGACTTGCTGTGTACCCTTTCTTTACGCATCGACGCGCATATAACTGCACCAATATTGATGGGAATATTCATCATTAGAGTATATACCAAGCAGACTTGATCACGCGTGACCTTAGTGTATTGTGTCCCAGGAATCAAGCAGGAATTGACTATTCTTAACTATATGTGAGCTTCTCTGTTCAAGAAAGCATATGGGTAAGTATTGTGATGACCATTATCCTCATGATGAGTCCACCAGGTGATGGACCTTGATCCACATAACATATGTCTGATGGATCTATAGGGAGGTTTGCTGTAGAGCTCCTTAAGTGGTGAGTGATCCACACTTGGAGTACCCAGGAAAGAGTTGAAGAAATTAGCATTCAATTACAAGACCTTCCCTCGAATCTTTACTTCATTTCCCGTAGTCCTTGCGGACCAGTTGGCATAAAACTCTCGAGTCAAATCAAGATTACCCTAGCCCATGTCTCGGAAGATCAAGTCAAGCTTTAGTGCCATAATCTTTTCTAGAATGTGAGGGCAGTTCTTTACTAAACTTTTCTTCTGCATCACTTCCACATGTACATATTTGTTCACTTTATTATCTCTGTATCATTCCTTTCCTTCCTCCTCTAGAACCCATTTGGTCCTAAAAGTGAATCGAGTCACTTGAAGAGAGGATGAATCAGCCTAGTCCTTTCTTGCCCTTTTTTGGCATTTTTGTGATGTGGATGCTTTCTTCTTTCCCTGTCGTCCTTTTGGAGCCATGTTACTTGAGGATAAATTCTTGATGAACTATGAAGGTGAGCCTGAAAGATTAGATGCAAAAAGAGAAGGGCTTGGAGAGGGAAAATATGTTTGGGAAGCACTTAGTTCAAAGAAAAATGGAGTGGTATTTAGGAGTAGAGAATGTATTTAAAAGTTGAGACATGGGTCGATTTTATCCATTCAAAAATGGATTATTAGGGAAAACTTACACTGATAGGTGGCGTCCATGAAACCGCCTAAGCATAAGTAGGCGGCGCCTAACGTATTTCCTATGTGAGGTAGTGAGCATAGGCAATGGTATAGGAGGCGCCTAACCTATCGCCTATGTTGCTAAGATATCGCCTATGTTGACATAGACAGCTCCTAACTTATCTCCTAAGTGAGGCAGTGAGCATAGGCGATGGAATAGGCGGTGCCTATATGCACTTATGTGATGCCTTGAAGTCGCGATGCACCCATACCAGTTGCTACATGCCTTCTTTCCTAATTTCCAAGTGAAATCGAATTCTACACTCTACAATTACCAAGTTTCTTTCATTATGCATCACATGTGAGATTACCCAACATTACTTATGAATTTATCCTTAAATTTTAAAGACTCCAACTTACCAGAAATGTGTACTTAATCAATAGACTTACCACCTTTAATGTAGTTGATTTTCTCACTAAGTTTAAAACCAATTGTCTCCTTAATGCCTGCAGTACCTACACTTATTCAGAATAAACAAACAAGATGATTAGAGGGATTGGTTGCGTCCCACCAAGTGCCTTAGTTTCGGTCGTGGCTCGACTCTTCTTTTTGAATTTTTATTTACCAAAAACAAAATCCTAGTAAAACCATTGGTTGCCTCCCATGTAGCGCTTGATTTATTGTCGCTGGACGATATAGTTATATCGATTACTTAGACTTCATCGAGATATATGGTGTCTATACATTTTATCGAGTCGGTTGGACCGATATATAGCTTCACTCTTTGTCCATTCACCTTAAAGACACCACCATCATCATTTTCTAACTCTACTACCCCAGATGAGTAGACTTTGCTAATTCTAAATGGACCAGACCATTTAGATTTCAACTTACTTGGAAACAACTTCAGTCTAGAGTGGAAAAGGAGTACCAAATTGCCTTTCTGAAAGATCCGTTGGATAATCCTTCGATCATGGTACTTTTTCATCCTTTCCTTGTAAAGATCTGCTCTTTCATATGTATTGAGACAGAATTTATCCATCTCGTTCAGCTGTCCTAATCTCATATTTATTGCATCATCCCAGTTCAGGTTAAGCTGCTTTTGTACCCATATTGCTTTATGTTCTAGCTCAATTGGCAAGTGACAAGACTTTCCATAAACTAGTTGGTATGGTGACATGCTAATTGGTCTCTTGAACGTGGTCCTATATGCCCATAAGGCATCATCCAGCTTCCTGGAACAATCTTTCCTACTGGCATTCATAGTCTTAGCAAGGATCATCTTGATTTCCCGATTTGAGACCTCCACCTGCCCACTAGTTTATGGGTTGTACGGTGTACCTACCTTATGTTGCTTAACCCCATACTTTGCCAATACAAATCTGAATAGCTTGTTGTAGAAATGTGATCATCGATCACTTATGATGGTATGGGTTACCCCAAAACGAGAGAAGACATTTCTCTTTGAGAATGCCATAAAACTCTTACCTTCATTATCAGCTAGAGCCACTACTTTATCAAATTTGGATACGTAATCCATAACAACTAAGATATATTTCATCCCAAATGAGCTCACAAATAGGCCCATGAAGTCAATACCCCAGACATCAAATAACTCTACTTCAAGTATTTTGGACATGGGCATCTCATGGTACTTTGAGATAGAACCTTGCCGTTGGCACTGATCACATCTTCTTATGAAATCGTAGGTATCCTTGAATAATGAAGGCCAATAGTAGCCACTTTGCAGTACTTTCTTGGCCGTCTGATCACCTGCATGGTGACCTCCAACTTGAGAAGCATGGCTTGCTTCCAGTATGCTAGACACCTCTACGTCTGGGATGCACCACCTAATAATACCGTCAGTACATCGTCGAAAAAGATACGACTCATCCCAGAAGTAATGCTTTACATCATGCATGAACTTTTTCCTTTGATGAAAGGAGAGATTCTTAGAAATCATTTCGCTTACCAAGTAGTTAGCAAAATCTACATACCACGGTAAGTTTTCCAACACAGTTGCTAGAATCTCTTCGTCGGAGAAAGCATCATCAATCTCCAGGTCATTCTGCACTGTGTGCTCACTCTCAAGTCTGGATAGATGATCAGTTACTTAGTTTTCACATCATTTTCTATCCTTTACCTGAAAATCAAATTCTTAAAGCAGTAGCACCCACTTGATTAGCCTTGGCTTGTCATCCTTCTTCACCATTAGATATCTCAGAGCCGTATGATCTGTATGAACCACTACCTTGGTTCCCAACAAGTAATCACAGAACTTTTTGAAAGCATAAACAATCGCGAGAAGCTCCTATTCATTGATGATATAGTTCTTTTGTGCTCCATTAAAGGCCTTTATCGGATAGTAGATTGGATGAAAGAGATTTTCTCTTTTCTGACCAAGTATAGCACCCAAGGCTACACCGCTTCCATCACATAAAATTTCAAATGGTAGACACCAATCAGGTGCTACAATAATAGGGGCTTCAACAAGCTTCCCTTTGAGGCATTCAAACTCCTTCAAGCAATCTTTACCAAAGTAAAACTTTGCCTCCTTCTCTAAATGTTTGCATAATGGGTTTGCAATCTTTGAGAAGTCTTTAATAAATCTTCAATAAAAACCAGCATGATCGAGAAAACTACAAACCCCCTTCACAAAAATTGGAGGTGGTAGTCTCTCGATAACTTCAATCTTGGCTCAATCAACAATTTCTTTTTCAGAAATTTTATGCCCGAGAACAATGCCTTCCTTAACCATAAAATGACACTTCTCCCAATTTAGCACAAGATTGAATTCCACACATCGCTGCAAAACCATACTCAGATTTTCCAAGCATGACTCAAATGACTCTCCTACAATCGAAAAGTCATCCATAAACACCTCCAAGGTGTCTTCAACCATATCTGAGAAAATGGACATCATGCACTGTTGAAAAGTGGCAGGTGCATTACATAACCCAAATGGCATCTGTTTGAATGCAAAAGGGCATGTAAAAGTAGGCTTCTCCTAATCTTCAGAAGCAATGCAAATCTGGTTATATTAGGAATAACCATGCAAGAAATAGTACCATCACTTTCCTGCTAATCGATCAAGTATTTGATCCATAAATGGAATTGGGAAATGGTCCTTTAGCGTCCATGAGTTTAGCTTCTGGTAATCCATACACACCCTTTACCCTGTGACAGGCCTGAGTGGAATTAGCTTATTCTTCTCGTTCGTCACGACTGTCATGCCCCCTTTCTTGAGCACACATTGTACAGGACTCACCTATTTTTTGTCTGAGATTGGGTACAACACCCCTTCATCTAGCCACTTAATGATTTCTTTATTCACCACCTCTTGCATAGGTGGATTCAGATGACGCTGATGCTCAATAGTGGGTACATAATTTTTCATCTAGTTGAATCTTGTGCATACATATACAGGAGGGATACTAATGATATCTATAATAGTCCAACCAATAGCTCTCTTGTATCTCTTTAGAACAGAGATGAGTGCCTCTACCTATTGTTCACCAAAATCAGCAGCAATAATAACTGGCAGTGTATTTCTACTACCCAAGAACACATACCGCAAATGACTGGGTAGCTCTTTTAAGTCTAACACCAGTGGATCTTCAATGGATGGCTTTGCCGGTGGTGAAGGTCGATTTGTAAGGTTAAGATCCAGCTTCTTGGGGGCATAAGAATACGACCCCATTCCTGTCAAAGCACAGATAGTTTCTTCGTACTCATTAATATCCTCATGATCAAAGTTCATAAGCACAACAACCAATGGCTCAACAGTAAGCTGCTCCTCTAAAGATAATTCCTGCTCATCCTCATAATAAACATCAACTATAGAGAACATATTCATATCCTTGGGTTGCTTCATTGATTTCCATACATCAAAATGTACCACTTCTTCATCCATTCGAAACAAAAGCTCATTTGCTTGCAAATCAATAAGCACACTTCCAGTTGCGAGGAAAGGTCGACCTAAGATTATGGGCACCTTAAAATCCACCTCGCAATCTAAAATAACAAAATTTAATAGAAAAATAAACGTAGCCATCTTTACTAATACATCGTACAGAATCCCAACAGGCCATTTTACCGACCTATCTGCCATTATAAGCCGCATGTTGGTTGGTGTAGGATCTTCCAACCCCAACTATTTATAAATAGCTAGCGGCATCAAATTAATGCTAGCCCCCAAATCACATAATGCCTTAGCAAAATCTAAAGATCCAACCATATAAGGAATAGTGAAAGCACCCAGATTTTCCTTCTTCTGTACTAAGGACCTTATGGAAATCGCACTGCAATGATGGATATTATCTTTTGGTTCATATCTTGCTGACCTTTTCTTTGTCAAAAGGTCCTTCATGAATTTGGCATACCCTGGAATCTGCTTCAGTCCCTCCACCAAAGGCATATTTATAGTCAGCTGCATTAGCATGGTCATGAATTTACTGAACTTAGTATCATCGGCCTGTTTTTTCAATCTCTGAGGAAAAGGGGGTGGTGGTTTTGGAAGAGTTTTCTCCACCACTTCCTTTTCATTGTGCATCCCATTATCAATCTTTTCAGACTGCTGACAGCTAGGTGTAGTATCATGAATGACCTCTTCTAATTTTCAACTTCTACAGAATTATCACAATCTGCTTCAACAATATTCTCCTCCATACTATCAACCATAGACTTACCCTTGGATGGATTTTCCAACACCTTACCACTCCTGGTAGTAATGGCTAAACATGATCCATCTTTCCTTGGATTTTGCATAGTGTCACTTGGTAAAGTGCCAGCTTTTCTTTGATTGAATGCCATCGATAGTTGACTCATTTGTTGTTCCAACTGTTATATTGAAGTGGAATATGAGTCAACCAATTGATTCATTATGGACACATTATTTTTTACCTCAGCTACTCCCGTGTTGGTTGCCTCCACTCTTTTCAACAGGTAGGCCATTATGTTCTCCATGGACATCTTCCCAGAACTATATACAACAGCTTCACAATTTCCAGGAGGGACATACAAACCGCTCTTGTCATTATTATTCTTCCAATTCCCTTGGTCTCGGTCTTTGTATCAAGATTTTTCATAATTGTTCTGACCTTGGTTTCCTTGGCCACAGCCTTGGAAACCCCCTAATTATTTATGTAATTTGCTTTGTCCTCAGAATCGGAGTCAGCTCTTCCCTGTGATACAACAACTTTGACCTTTTCTATCTTCCCCGATAATAAATACTTAGTAAAAAGGTCTATTTGTATTTTTATGTGACCCATATCTTGGTCACATTCCTCTTTCCTTCGCCTCTGTTCTGATGTCATGCCAATAAATACAATAGAGCTTTCTACCTCAGAGTCCCTGGTATGCAAAGCTCTACTCTGCTTTGTCATACGATCTAGTATGTCAGATGGCTCAAGAAAAGTAAGGTCCATGAATGACCCACCCACAACATTATCTACCACTGGCTTAGTCACCATGTTCAAATCCCTATATAATATCTCCATCAAGTGGACATTGGTCATCTGATGATTTGGGCACCGCATAAGCTTCTTCTTGAACCTTTCCCAAGTCTCTTGGAGAGCTTTAGTTGGAAGTTGTTTGAAATTTCTTATCTCATCTCTCAATTATGCCCTCCTAGACGGTGGAAAGAAACTTTCTAGGAAAGCATTTTTTAGTTGCCTCCAATTGGTAATAGAGTCGGGAGTTAGCCCATTTAACCATAAAGTTGCCTCTCCAGATAGAGACAATGGAAATAAGTGCATCCGGATCACATTCTGTCCAACCCCTGGATTGTCAAACAATTTGCATGTTGAGGTAAAATTAATCAGATACATATTCAGATCATTGCCTGCAAGTCTACTAAATAGCCCTTTGAGTTGCAATAGCTGGATCATAGTGCTAGTGATATTGAACTTGGATCTGGGTGCTAAAGGCAAAGGAATAATAGCCCCCGTGGCACCAATCCCATCCAATTCATCATCATCATCATCAAAATAAAACTGCACAACTCTGTGTTTGGGTCTCATTCTAGCATGGCGATCTCTATTGACATTCCTATTCACAGGTGCAGCCAAATTCTCTGCACGCCTTGGATTTAATAGCTCATTATCACCCAGGTCTTCCTCATCCGGATTGGGTACCCAACCTGGGTTATCAGCATTCTGCTGATTTACTTGTGCAACTGCCAAAACAGCTAATCTAGCCTGCTCCTGTTGAGAAGCTATCCTTTTCAGGTCTTGTTGCGCATCCATTCTGCCAATGAGATATGGTTCTGGATTTATAGGTAATAATGGTTGACCCGATATCTGCATATTTGACATGCAATCCACTCAACCTGAACAAAACAAAAACAACAAACAAAATGTAAAACTTTGACCAAAAGGTTGATTAACAAACACAACCTTAGTTGACAATCGTATTCCCCAACAATGGTGCCAAAATTTGATACGCCCAAATTACAACTCTCTTACGAGAATGTAAGCGGTCGCTGTCAAATATAGAACCCAACTAGGTTGGATGTGGAATCCCACAAGGAATACTGCGTTACTAAGTATTATAGTTGTTACTGGACTATTGATCCAAGGTTCCTGAATAGGGGTTTTTGGTTTAAATCTAAAGTGATAGTTACAATATAACAATGAAGCAATATGTGTATTAATATTTGATTACAGAGAATGACAAGTTAGGGTTATGTCCACCTTGTAGCTTTTACTTCTCTATTAACTATGAGTATTAAGGATTTATACATGCATGCACTTATAGAGAGATGTATTCAAATTCTAAATCCAAGTGTTTCTCAACCATCAAGGATTAATTCACTTTAGTTCTCTCGAATCCCAAGCGTACAACCTATCATACGAACTCTCCAAATCATCAATCCTATTAAGGAATTAACATGTAAAATAAAGGTTGGAAACCCTATTTTCTTGTCACTACTCTCTTTTCCAAACATTAAATTTTCTATCAAAAAAGTTATTGCTATAATGGAACATTCCCTATGTTTTCACCCACGAGAATTCAATCATAATGAAGAGAGTAATGATATAAGTGAGTCAACACATCATAAATTCAAAAAGCCATAGCAATAGAGAGTATACTACAAGGTTTCCATAACCCTAACAAATAATCTTAGCTACTCATGAACCAAAAGGAAATAACCATAAGAATGTTCATCATACCCAAGACTAGAGGATGATCTTAGTGACCCCAAATTAGAGAAAGCAAGAGAAGAAAACATTTTTCTTCCTCTCCCCCTAAGCTAAGCCACTTTTTCTTGTTTTAAAAATAAAATTTATACCCTCTAAAAATTCAGCCATAAGGCTTTTAATAACATCTTTCTCTAATAAATTGCTACTGAGACCTCAACTATTTAAAAATATTGAGTTTGCCCCAGAAAAAGTTCCCATATATTACATTCAGTCCAAAAGCTGCTTTCATTTTATATGAAGTTTCCTCTACTATTCACAGGTCCCTAAAGTGCAATCATCTTCCTCATTAATACTTGAAAAACATGTTAATAATATAGGTCAGCTCACTTAACTAAAAATAGACTAAAATTGCAAAAATTATGTATTTTATCCTTAAACTTAGCTAAAATATGGGTAAGTTATGGTGCTTAGACGTATAGATACGCCCAACATCAGTGTCCAAGTTGTCGATGGGTTATGGGAAAAGATTTTTGCTCAGGCTCATGAGTCGAGGTACATTATCTATCTTGGTTTGATGAAGATATATCATGACTTGAAAGATGTCTATTAGTGCAATACCATGTTGAAGGATGTGGCCAATTTTATGGCAAGTTTATGGTTTGTTAGTAGGTGAAGATTGAGCATTTTTGGCTTGGTGGTTTTTCTCAACAGATTTAGTTTTTTGTATTAAAATGGGAAGTGATTAATATGGATTTTGTTGATGGTCTTCCGCTATATCATATTCAGTTTAACTCAATTTGGGTCATCGTAGATTGAATGACCAAGTCCACTAATTTCTTGCCAGTAAGGACTAATTATTCTGTAGAAGATTATGCTAAGATTTTTATTTAGGATATCATCAAGTTGCATTATGCGCCCATTTCTATTTTATCTTATCAAGGTACGCAGTTCTCTTCTCACTTTTGGTGTTCTTTTCAAAGAGGTTTGGGGACTAAGGTGAACCTTAGCACCTCTTTCCACCCTCAGATAAATGGACAAGCAGAAAGGACTATTCAGATTTTGGAAGATATGCTAAGGGCCTTGATATTGATGTTGGTGGTAGTTAGGTGGATCATTTGCCTCTTATAGAGTTTGCATATAATAATAGCTTTCACTCAAGTATTTAGATGGCGTCATTTGAGGCTTTGTATCATAGGAGGTGTTGATCTCCCATTAGGTAGTTCGATGTTGGAGAGACTAGATTGTTTGGTCTTGACTTAGTTTATCAAGCCATAGAGAAGGTGAAGGTGATTAGTAATAGGCTTAAGACCACCCAAAGTTTCCAAAAGTCTAATGTAGATGTGAGGCATAGAAAGTTAAAGTTCAATGTTGGTGATTGGGTATGCTTGATGGTGTATCCCATGAAGGGAGTGATAAGGTTTTGAAGGAAGGGAAAGCTAAGTCTCATTATGTTAGCCTTTACATGATCTTGTGGAGAGTGGGAAATGTGTATTATGAGTTGGAGTTGCCTTCGATTTTGGATTCTATCCACCAGGTCTTTCATGTTTCAATGTTTAAGTAGTGTGTGGGTGATCCTTACTTAATTATTCCGTTAGAGAGTGTGGGTGTTTTGGATTACTTGTCTTATGCAAAAGTCTATGTTAAGATTTTGGATAGAAAAATACATCTTTTGAGAACTAAGGATTCTTTTTCGGTTTAGGTTTTATGGAGGTATCCTAAGGTTAAAGAAGCTACTTAGGAAGTGGAAGAGGACATGAAGTCCAAAGATCCATTCCGATTTTTTTCTTTCGATAATCTTGCTTAAGATATGGGTATTTCTTAATATCTTTATTGTCTCTCATTATTAAAGGAAAGTGTAGTTTTGTTCTGTGTTAAATCATGCTAATAAATGCCTTGTCTCATCATTCGGGGATGAATGATCCTGGGGGGGGGGAATGTAACACTTCGAATTTTGGTCCTTGTAAAATTAACTGAGTTTTGAGCTTACTACCATGACTACGTATCATTATATGAGTTATAAGGTGTTTATACTGGTATTACGACCCCAATCATAGTCTGACCATTGTACTAGCCTGAAGCTTATATTGTCACTATGACTTTGTGGTTTTTAGTCATAATGCCTGTATACGAGTTGTAGTGTACCAATTATAGGGTGACCAATATGTAACCTAAATGCTTCTATCTTGGTTACAACTAAGAACTTATTAGTCGTAGGGTCTCTTGACGAGTCGTATGGTGTGTGTCATAGGGTCACCAGAGAGGGATCTCTCAGCTACTGTCCAGACTATGACTTGTGGTGACAGGTCGTAGTGTGTCCTTACGAGTTATATAATGACACATAGTCATTGGCCATAAATTTTAGGCTTTTAATGAAGGGCACTCTGGATATTTCCTACTTTATCCACTTAAGACCCACCACCATAAATCATCTTTGGGGCAATATATTCAACACTTATAAAGAATAAACACTCTCTAAAACTCTCTCAAATCCCTAAGGCAAGAACAAGCTAGGGTTCCTCACAGTTTGTCATACAAGGGCTCAAGGGTTGATTTCTCTCATTAATTCTCTACACTTTTAGGTATGAGACTCTTCTCCAAATCTTATTTTATAAAAATATGTGTTTTAAAAGGTTTATTTAAATGGATTTCAATGTGGGTTTTGATATGGGTTGAGGGTTTTTGAATGGTTGATCCTTGAATTATTTTCCATGGATATGAGTTGTTCTTACTTTAAATTGAATGTTGTAAAAACTAATAGGGTGCATGGATATGGGAATTGGAGTGGAGGTCGAGGCATTCCCTAACTTGGATTTTGTTTGAATAATTGTGTTCCCTCAACCCACTTGCATAAATGGCTTTGAATGGTGAAATTGTCACTTGGTTTGACTTACTCACCTTTACTATTGCTTCGCATAAATGGTTAAAATCAAGAACATGGATTTTGAAGGCCTTGTTGGCCATGTTTTAACTGAAATTGAATCATCGAGGGTAGAGTCAGTCCCTCGTGTTGATTTAATAAACTGAAAGGGGTCAAGGAATTCCCTAAATTTGATTTAATGAACAAAAGGGGTCGAGGCATTTCCACAAGATTATGGAATATAATTAAAATGGCTTAATTGTAAGTTTTCAAGCATAAGGGTATGATGATACCTGTGGTGTGCCATAATGCATTATTCCATAGTTTAAGGAAAAGGTTCTATAAAACTTGTTTTAATATGGGCTTAAAGAGGGTTATGTAGCTAAGCTGTGAAGGTGTGAGTCTTGAAGGACTTGTACTAGAAACTCATATTTTCATGTGTGAGGGTTGGTCTTGATAATTGTGTGCTTGTAAAACACTTGATGTGGGGGTGGGGCATTCCCTAGTCTTCCTGATACCTCCGGTTCGTGCGACGAACATAAATTGGTGCCCTTTTAGCAGAGAAGCTGAACCCATGTAGCTCATGGGTGCCTGTTTACGATGGTTGAGCTACATATTTATATATTTGTACAATGTGTACTTGTGGATTTTTATTATGGTTTTGACTTGGCATTATGTCATCCCCTTCACAAGTTATATGCTAGTACTCAACCCACTAACCGTCTCCAGATGTTGTATCCCCACATAATTTAGGAACTGGAGACACTTTTGCTTTTGATATGTAGTGATAGGATTTTTGAGTTGTCACCAGTCATCTTGAAGTGGTGACCTCCTTCTAGAAGATCGTTTCATCTTGGTTTATCTATTATCATAGACTTTTCTTTGGACTTGTTTTGGCTATCATCGGGGGAATGTACCAAATTAGTTTGGTTTGGTTTTGTTAGAGGCTTTGTGGATTACTATGGACTGTCATTGCTATTCTTAGACTATTTTGAGCTTACATTATTCTATCTTGTTATATGATCATAATTCATCCGCTGCTAGCTGTCTTATGTTCCATTTGGATAGGCAAAGGGGGTCGTATCCGGTCCTCGGTGTACTTGAGATGCCCATTATGGCAGGACCCTAGTTCGGGTTGTGACACAAATTTTTCTATATGAAAAATAAAAAGAAAGGAAATCCAACTTGAAATATTTTAAAATGTGGGGTGTCTAGCCAAAGTTGAAGTTCCTATATCCAAAAGGATGAAAAAAAGGCTAAAGACTATGGACTGTGTTTTCATTGGATATGCTACAATAGTAAAACATGATGATTTTTGGTTCATAAATCTGAACACCCATATATCCATGATAATTTGGTAATTGAATCAGATAATGCTGAGTTTATGAAATACATTTATCCGTATAAGACTAAACATGAGTTGTCTTGTGAAGGGTTTAAACGACCTAGGGATAAAACAAGAAAGAATGTACTTAATAAGGAGAATCCAACGCGTAGTAAGTGACCAAGAACATTGAATTCCTTTTGAGTATATTTTGTAACATTTCTTCTTTAAATTAAGCTCAAACATTCAAAGAAACGATGTTGCCTGCAGACTCATCCTTTTGAAAAGAGGTTGCCGATCATGATATTAGTTCAATCTTGAGCAACTATACTTAGGAGTTGTTTGATCTTCCTCAAAGAAATAGAACTTTAGGTTCTAAATTGATCTTTAAAAGAAAAATAAAAGCTGATGGTACTATTGAAAAATACACGGAAAGACTGGTTGTGAAAAACTTTATCCACAAAGAAGTCCTTGATTATTTTTTCACATACTCGCAAGTAACAAGATAACTTTTGCTAGAACCCTTGCGGGTTTCACCATATAGTGAATGACCTATTCCCATAAAATCAATCACAGGAAATTAAACACTAAAGCGTAGGAAAACTAAAGGTTGTGCAGGAAAATAACAACACACAGGATTTAACCTGGAAACCCCCTTGCTCAAAGGAGGAAAAATCACGTCTTGCCCTCACAATAACCTAAGAAATACACTATAATATTCCTTTTGACTATAGAGTTGATTTTACCCTAACTCTAGGCTCCTCCTGCTAGTAGTAACTCTACTACAACCTTCACTTGGCAACTCTGCCAAGACTACTCAACACTGGTTAACTTTAACCATATTTAAACTTAGGCAACTCTACCTAATCACTTTTCTCAAAAAAATAAAAAACTACTTTTATAACATGAGTAGTTCGATTATAAACCAGCACTGAAGAGCACTCGCTCACTCTTTAAGCATACTACAAAGATGAGAACATGAGTAATACTTGAGTAATGTTGAAAATGAGTTTTTACTGCCTCTCTATCTCTCTATTTTTTAGATTTGGAAAAACCATTTGATGAAGTTGAAAGTTTTTCCTTTTATAGATGAGTGATTTTTAGGGCTGAAATATCATTGGACCAGGTTTCCTAGTCAGTACAAGCAATACTTGCAAGTTTGCTACACAAGAGGACAAAACTGTGCAGACACGCATGCCAGCTGTATTATACCATGAACATCCAGTGACCTGGTCCCTTCTAGTAATTTCCTCATTATTAAAACTATATATAGCAATTTTCCTCCTTTTTGATGATGATAAACCTGCCATACAACTTTGAGCAAATCCATCATATTTAATCAGTATGATTACCACTCTAAAGAAGAATGTTCCCCCTATCATCAAGCTTATTCCATCATGCAACACAGGGACCTATTCCCTTGTTATAATTTGATAGCAAGAACTCTTGTTTGCCTCCCCTGTTAATGTGCCTTATCATACACTTAGCACATTACTTCTTTCCCCCTACTAATATGCTTTCCATTCTTTATCAGCATTCAATACATCACATACTTTCTCCTATCAGCATGCCATTCACATTCACCAAGTACCCTGGTCCCCTAGTATATGTACTTAGTATTTCACCTTTTGGAATCATTAAAAAGTGAAAATAGTAAACCAAGAGTAAGTTAAGAACAAATTAGTTAACCCATGGCCACTAGGGCAACACTAACATGAAGAACAATATTTCATGTTAAAGGTAAAAAATGTAACATACAGAGCTAAGATTCATTCGTAAGTAAAAGATAAGTATCATAGTAGTGAATAATATAAATGTTCTAGGGAAAAGGCCACAGGAATCAAGAAGGATTAATAGGTGAAGAACTGGGAAAAATATTTTTAAGGGGTAGGGTCAGGCTGTTGTTGAGAAGCCTTATCTCTACATTCAGGATAAGGACCTTATTAGTTAAGATTAACACTCTCTTTTTCTGTTCAGCATTCTCAGTCTGAGCATTTCAGAGTCACATGGGCTTTTTTGGAGAGATGTTGATTTGTAACCTAGAGCTTCCTAATCTATTCATCCTTGGCAGCTAGGTTGAACTTCAATTATTCTATTTTCTTATTGAAATCCTTTTGAGAAATGTTGCCTAATTTAACATATTCTATTTTGACTGATGTCGTCATACCAAGCATTTGTAACAATGTTCCTTGGGTTCCATTTTTGCATACAATACCAAATTGGTCAAATACCTTTGTTTAACCAATATCCATAAGGCATGCCATGTTTTACATTTTCCCAAGAACTACTTTGTGAATTTGTTCCATTATTAAATCAGGTAGATTAATGAATTTAAAGCTACGAAGAAATTCTATCATATAAAAATCAGTGCCTGAGGCCATGCTTTTCTTATCTGATCTAGGCAGAGTCACCTTGTTCATAAGGTTAATGACCAATTGAAATTCACTCTTGAGTGATTTCCTTTTCACTATAGCCACAAATATTCCTTTGACCTTTTATGCATTAGGTAAGAATTCTATTGAAGGAAGCTACTTTGAGACAATTCCCATACTAGATATAGGAACTTTCAAAATTCTTCCTAGTGTTTCTTCATTCAAATTTATTTTATTTCCTTAGACCTATGTAGTTAGATTCAACCAATCTTCTAAGAATTCCAAAGAGAAAAATAATTCCCTAAATATCTCATAAAAAATAGGAATATGTTCTTCCATGAGATGTATCCAACCTTGATGCTTTATCAACTTAAGTAGTTCCCTTATACTAGGTTCTTTTAGCATATTTGAATTAAAAATTATTCCAATTAACACCTTTTGTTTTTTCAAGAACCTGTTTCTAACTTCTTTAGATACCACCTTACTATTCTCCCCATTTATTCTTCTAGTATAAGTGATCACAAATTCTATTTTAGCTACTTTCCTATTCTTGGGACCAGTCCCTCAAGTGTTAGCAGCTTCTTAGTAAAACTTCCAGACCATTTTCCAAAAATTCATGTTGTTTTACTGACATTTGTTTTCCTTTGATCAACTATGATTTTTCCTTGCTATTTGACAGCAAAATGAAGTTTTCAGCAACCTCGGTTTTATGAATCACAACTTTATTAGAATATTTTTGAGGATTCAGGACCGATTGTTTATCAAAAGGTTGAGTGATGAAGGAGTTAGGATTTGGAACATTAAGAAAAAAAGGATGTTTTTTAGTAAGGTTTGGGAAGGGATTTTTAACTATGCTAAGATCAGAATCCTGTGAAGGACTTGAAAAAGAGAGAGCTATAGCCATCAGGAAGTTCCTTTTTGTAGAAGCGCTATTTGGAATTTGGTTTTCCCTTTTTGATACAATAAGAAATGGGTGAAACAATATGTATGGAATAATGAGCAACATGAAGGGTTTCCTTGTGGGACCATAATATGGTCAATTTCAGATTTTTGCTGACTCACCTTCCCTTTTAGAAAAGGACAACCTTTCTTGGATAGAAGGATAGGGAGGACACAACTTTTTATTTATAGAATAGACAAAATTTGCAGACAAAATACTAACTTGAGAGATGGGAATAGATCCTTCTCTAGTTTATATGAATGTTCAATTTTATGCTTGTATATCTGTCCACAACCAAAGTTGTTCCCATCGGTGTATACCTGCACAGGTGTGGTACTGAGTTAGACCGACATGTAACTAATTTAATAAGGATGCCTTCCTCTTAAACATATCCAAATTTTGAAGAGAAACACTGATTCACACATTTAGGTCAAGTGAATTAAATCACTACTTGCTTCAACCTTTTTATCCTTAACACACTCAATTTTTGGAACTATCAAGAGATTATCCATTAGTTCTTAGAACTAAGTTCAAGTCTTTTCTTTATTCATACAACCCCAAGCCCCTTCTTTTGAGATGTTTTCCTTTGGGACCAGGTCTCTGAGAATTCTAACATCACTATTTATTGTTGGTCTTCTACATGAGCTGGGATTAGTGACAGGCATTCTGAACCATTCTCACTTGCACCTTTTAGCCTTTCATCTTCATCATTATAAATGTATTTTTAAATTTTTGAGCCTTTACTTCCAATGGGGATCTATAGCTTTTCTGACTAATCAGGAGCTCCATGCACTTCTTACTTTGATAATTTTAGCTCTATTTGTCAGGGACCAGGTTCATTTGAAATAAACCATTTCAAAATCCTTTGAGAGAGAGAAAAATTAGACCTTCCAAAGTTAAAATTTGATCACTTATCAATGAACCATTTCTAACTACAATCCCCTTTCCCATATCTGGAATAATGATAGGAAGTTGAATCTCAAAACCCACTTGATTTTTAGTTCCCAGTAGGAGGACAATGGTGTGATCAAATTCCTTTTGGCACATCTAGGTAGAGAGTTCCTTTTCAAATATTTTTGAGGCTTGAAACCCATAAAATATGCATTCCCTTGCTGAAGATACCTGGAACCATTCATTATATCTCTAATCCTGCTCTAAAAATTTTCCTTTATATACCTATATCTTCTACAATGAGTACATTGAAGATTGTGGACCTTGTCCTTAGCATCATGAGCAACCTTCTCTTGATACCTACTAACTTGGGTTTTGATACACCCAAATTACAACTCTCGTTAGAAAGTATAAGCTGCTGCTGTCAAATATAGAACCCAACTGGTTGCGTGTTGAATCGCACAGGGAATACTTTTTTCACTAAGTATTGTGGTTGTTATTAGACTATTGATTGAAGGTTCCAGAATAAATGAGGATTTTGATTTATCAATTGTATTCAAATGCTTGTCATAGAAAGTAATCCAACTGAAGGTTGTATTATAAATAGTAATTCAATAAGAGAAGTCAAACTAGAGTTATGGTTACCAAGATGCTTAATCAACTAGGGTTGTGAACTATTTTTGATTACCAATGAACAATTCTAATTTCAAAAGTAGTTGAATTCTATGATTTACCCATTAGTTTCTCAACCCAAATGAGTAACTTATCCCTTAATTCTTTCAAACTTAAGTAACATATTATTTATTTAACTATATTCTCACATGGGTTGATCCAGTTAAGGTATCTACCCTCTATCCAAAGGTTAAAGTCCTTAGATTTATTTAAACCCTTTTTTTTTCAAACAAACACTTTTCTATTCAAACAAGTGTTGTTATTGGGCTTACTTTTCAAGTTTGCAACCAAGAAAAGTCATTAAAATGA
This sequence comes from Capsicum baccatum var. pendulum, assembly GCA_030864225.1. NCBI lineage: Eukaryota > Viridiplantae > Streptophyta > Magnoliopsida > Solanales > Solanaceae > Capsicum > Capsicum baccatum. The sequence continues at coordinate 166,414,435 of CM061557.1, read as the reverse complement.
AGAATGGTTTATGCAATATCAATTAATCATGGGAATATACTAGATTCACAAACCCCAATAAACTATTCACATCAAGTCTCCCATAACCTTAGTTATGGGTGCTTAGCCACACACCTCAACCACAGAAAGAGAAATAGTCATTATGCCATTCTTAAATTAATTCAGAATTTACTTACAAAAATCACAATTATTGTTCTTCAATCTTCAATGGAGAAAATAATAATAGAATCTAGATCCCCAAGTCTAGAGTGAATCTCAGAAAAAACTTTGTACAATACGTTTTTAGTATGTAAAACCTAAAAAACCTCAAAGATAGATAAAAGATTTCCAAATAAAACCTAAAACTGGGTATTTATATATTCCTAAGTAAAAAGGATTTAAATTTGAATATTATAAAATCCATGTCAAAAGTGATGGCCAAAGTGGTGGTCCATCGCAAGGTTGACGGTCCACCATTTGGACTGTCGCTGGTAATATTGGAGGGTATCATTATGGATAATACTGATGGCCAAAGTGATGGCCTATCGCAAGGTTGACGGTCCACCATTTGGACCATGGCTAATTACCCTTTAGAGTCAGGTTCTTGATAGTCTTGACGGCTGGAATGGTGGTCCGTCGCAAAGTTGACTGTCCACCATGTTGGCCATCGCTAAAACTTTTAAGATGCCTCATTCTACTTTATACTGACGTCCAAAGCGGTGGTCTATTTCAAAATTGTCGGTCTACCACATGCCCATCGCTGGCTCTTCAGAGGTCATAAGTTCTGCCTCGAGTTGATGGTTGAGTTGGTGGTCCATCGTAAAGTTGACAGTCTACCATTTTGACCGTCAGAAGTGTATTTCAGTAGATTTTTTGAGTCTTTTCCTTCAGTCATCTCCTTACCCTGAATCACTAAAAACCAGCATTAAATGCAAGCTTGGTTGCTCGAAACATGCCATTTTCCCAAGAAAAATATGAAAAATGTTTCTTCATAAGCTAAAACATCAGGTTCTTTATTGATAACAAATACACTTCCCAATGTTAGTACCTTGAATAGTTAAGTTAAAAATGATATGAGAGGATGTAGTCCATTGTAGGATTTTTTTGAAGTTCTTCTCTCAGACAGACCAGGTCCATCTCCAATTCCTCGTTCTTCTTGAGTGTAGACATAAGATGCTTTTGGGAATCCTCTAATTTTTCTTCAAGATCAACTTGAAACTTGTATGGTTCTTTCTTCCCTTTACTCTGAGAAAGATATACTTTCTCCAGTTGACTCACCAAGCTCAGATTTTAAAATTGAACTTAGCAACTTGTTGCTCAGTATTAGATATCTAGAGAGTCAAAGCTATCAATTAAAGTTTTTGATCTCCTATATATCCTTCTAGTGCATTATTTTTTTCTTTATTGTAGACACTATTAGCTTTCTCCAGTTGATTAACTAAGCTAAAATTTTCTGATTTCATCTTTGCAACTAGTTTCTTAGTTTCAGATATCTGAAGAGTTAAAGCTATCAACTCAAGCTCTTGACTTTTTGCCTTTTCCTCCAGAGAATTTTTTCCACTAGTCATTTCACATGGAATCAATCAACACATTGGCAAGCTTTTTTATTTTTCTAGCAGAGTAATTATCTAAGTTTATTTTAATGTCAGAAAGTGTTACCTCATTTTCTTCTTCAATTTTAGTGTTTACCATAAAAGCAAATAAGGAATCAAAGATCACTTTCTCTTCCTCTACTACCATCATGGAAGCAACTTTCTACTTCCCATCTTCCTCAGATTTACTAGAGAAATCTTCCAATCATACCAAAGCTTGCTTTACTGCATAATAAGCTACAACCTTTCTTCTTAAATTTTCAAGGACCGAGTCCCTATTATTTCCTTTGTCACCAACAGTCTTAAGGTAATCCTGCTAATCCATTTTGTCCACTCGTGATGTTCTATAGAAATATTGCACTTTTGATGTTTAAATTGAGGTTATTATGCAAGTTTCTGAGGTTATTTTGTTAGATATGATGTGTTTTAAATATTGTTTTAGGAAATCATGTTTTGGATGACATATTTGTGAAAAAGGTATTTTTGAATACTATTTGGAGAAATTACGGATGTTCGGGACACTTTTCTACTTGTTCATGATCAAAGCGTGTTTGAGAATTGAATATCTTAAAAGATGACTCCCGACACTTATTAAGTCATCCTATGGGCCGTATGTAGGACCTACGGACCATAGGTAGGCAAAGCAAGTTCCAGAAATCCAAAATCTCATGAGCTGAACTTGCATGAATTTGTTATCCGTTACCTTCACACTATACTTGCACCTAGGGTTAGGACCACATGTACTACCTACGCCTAGGTTCAGAGCGCAGGTATAGACCACATGTAGCCACCGACCCTATTTTATCCTATTTTATTCGAGATTTGGTTTTAGTGTTTCCTTATGTACTATAAATATCCTTTATATGTTTTTAGTATGAATTACAAACTTTCAATACTGACAAACATATTTTGATTACAAGATCCTATTTTGATCTTGGGATTCTTTTGTGCTCACATTAGTTGATTAATTCATTTATGGTTGTGGGTTTTTACACTTCTGATCATTATGATTTTATCTATGCTTTCAATTATGAATGATATTGAATTCTTCACAAGCATGAGCGGTTAAAAATCATAGCAATGGTTGTGGAAATCCTAGTGGATTAATGAAGTGGGAGAAATATGATTGTTTACTCAAACTGATACCCATGGCATGCATTGCAATATCTTTACTAAAATAGATTTCTTAGTTGTGGACAATGTTAAGATCTTACCTAGATTATTCATACTTACTGCAAAAGAGGAGTAGGTGACTTAGGAAAGATAATGACAACAGTAATTTGGAGTTTAGTCGTCGATACATGCTACTAGGTATTATCTATCAAAGATTGTTAGATGAATCAAAAGGTAGTAGTTAACTGGGATGAAGATAAGGATTAGTAATGCGACATCATAAAACTCAAAAGGTAAAGGGTAAAATCTGTCTACTCGTCCAAAAAACTATAGATGGTACATAATTTATCGGTTCTGCATGGAAGATATCATATTGGTTCAACAACACACAATAAGTCTATGAATTTGAGAAGTCAAGGGGAACACAATCCTTGTGGTAAACATTACTGATCACAACCGAAGTTGATATTTGCTAGTTCAATTTTTCCATCCAAATCCCCCATTTACTTTTCCAATTTTTGCCCATTGATTACAACATCTGAAATCCACGAGTAAACATATTCCCTTGAGATTGGCCCCAACCTTTGTTGGGTTACTATATTATGACAATGATTACATCATCATCTGAAAGGATGTGTTGTTTGGATGTTATTAAAATTTTGGCCCCATTATCGGGGAATACAGTGTTAATTTATGAATTAAAGTCATTGCCGTCTTTGGGTTTTGCTTTTTATTCTTAGTTTGGCATACACCGGTGTATTCCTAGCATACAGATTCGAGGTAATCCCTTATTCCTAGTAAATTCAAATTGAAGAGTATCCTACAAACATCTAGAAGGATGTATGAATTGAAAATAGAATATTTGCCTTCCCCTCCTCCTGAAGGTGTTTAGGACATTGTTGATCGACAGAATAGTGAGCATTTAGTTCAAGATAAAAATGAGAGGAGGGTAGTAAAAGAATCTCAATGCATAGCTTGGGAGGGGGAGTTAGTTGAGCAGAGGCAGGAAGTAGACCATTGAGCAACACCCTCTGGTAACAAGAATAGAGTAAGAGGAGGTCGACCTCAAGTGGTCCCAACATATCAGTATGTTCAATCGTATAAAGATGTTGAATATGTTGAGTTGGCAGAGACTGAAGCTATCATTCCTTCTAGTTTTCCCCAGATTTTAAGTTCAATATTTCTATTGCTATTATCCATCTTTTATACTTGAAGGGCATGTTTACAAGGTTTCTTACAAATGACACAAACATGCATCTAGCATATTTTACTAGGATTTGCACTTCCTATAATGTACCAGTATTAGATCTGGAGGCATTGAGAACGAGGTTGTTTCCCTTCTTACTTACTGGAGAAGCATTTTAATGGCTAGGCGAACTTCCAAGAGGGTCTATCACTACATAGAGCGAATTACGTAGATAATTCTTGAATAGGTTCTTTCCCCCATCTAGGGTATTGCAACTCAAGGATGAGATTTATAACTTCAGGAAGCTGCAGCCAGAATCTATGTATGAGGCATGGTTCAGGTTTTAGAAGAAGATTGGCATAGTGCTCAACCTATGGATTTCAGGGACAAGCTTATTAGAGATCGTCTATAAAGCCCCGACTATCAATTCCAGAGAAATGACAGACACTATATACAGAGAAGCCTTTATGGGAATACTATGAGAGATGGCTTCGAGTATTATGGATCATATCTTACTAACTAACCAAGGGTGGTAAACTCAGGAGGTTAAGATACATTTCAACATTTATGCCATTGGATCCTCTGGTAATCGGAGAGTAGATGAATATGCTGTAGCTCTGTAGATTTCACTATTGAAGACAGACATTGGTGATTTGGCCAAATAATTTGCAATAATAAATTCAGCAAAGGTTAATATAGTTGGGGTACAAGATGCATCTTTTAGGGTGCATTAGTCTGAGTTAGAGGAGAAGGTAAAGTATTTGAATCATCAGTTGGTAGGTTTCTAAGCCTAAGAGAAAGTGAATTAAGATTGGAAATATGATGATAGAGATAAATACACTCCACCTGGCAGATGAGATGAAAACTGTAGAATGGAAATGATGTTGACTAAGCTTATGAAGGGACTATAGAAGCAGGAAACTTGCCTTAAAGAACTGAAGGCCGATGTTTCAGGATTTACTCGGAAGGTTGAATCACATTCAACTGCTATTAAGCAGCTAGAGCAGTAGTATGGGCAAATCTCTACCATATTGGCCCAACATCAAATAGGTGGACTTTTTAGTGATAATGTTTCAAATCCTACAACACTGGTTCATTGTATTTCTATTAACACGGAGAGTGATTCCCCACATAATGAGCAATTTTTGCCTACTACCAATGAGCCAAAAAAGGAAAATATTGTTGTAGATAAGCCACCTCAAGCTGAATTTGAGAAGCTGACTTATAGTAATAATGATCTTGGGAGTGAAGACGATGGAGACTAGGTAGCAGAAGAGCTTCAAAATATATTACAATAATTTAGTGCATTTTGAGACACCATCAGTAGAAAATAAGGGAGACCCAGGTGCAGTAACCATTCCATGTTCTATTGGGCCTTATGACATTAATCAGGCTTTATGCGGTACGGGAATAGGAATAAATGTAATGCTATTGGTAATATACAAGATATTGTGGTTAGGAGAACTCAAGACAAAATCTACAAAGTTGTTGATGGCTGATTCATTTGTAAAGAAGCTAGTGGGTATTGTGTGCAATGTAGAAGTAGAGGTGGTATCATTCACTTATCCAATATATTTCATGATTTTAGACTATGAAGTGGCCAATTATATTTTGAAGACCTTTCTTATCCACTGGTAGGGTGTTTATTGATATGAACCTAGAGGTGATCACTTTCAAATGGAATGATAAGGAAATATTGTTGAATATATGCATGGCAGTTCAGCAACTTGATGATATGAGAGTTGTAACCATTATTGGTATAGTGGATGATGATATGGTTGCAATAGATATGCCTATTGAGAGTGATGGGATAGATGAATATGATGAGCTGCATCATTCACTCCATAGTATAGGTTCTTACTAATATGCCCCTAAGAAGCTGGATCTTGACTTGAAGAATAGAACCACACCTCCTGCAAGACTATCAATTGAAGAACTATTGATATTAGAATTTAAGGCCTTCCCATCTCACTTATAGTATGCATTCTTAGGGGCCAACAATACTTTATCAGTAGTTATTGTGGTAGATTTAGTAGGAGCACAAGTGGAAGCTTTGATATCAATGTTATAAAGGTTTAAGAGATCTATTAGATGGACCATTGCAGTCATTGTAGGGATTCCACCTGGTATATACACACACAAGATACAACTTGACCATTACAAAACACTATGTATTATGAACTAGAGATGACTGAATCCTCCTATGCATGAGGGAGTGAAAAAGAAGATAATCAAGTGGTTAGATGTTAGGTTGTTTTTTCTCATCACAGAAAGCAAGTGGGTGAGCCCGATTGAATACATGCAAAAGAAAAGAAGGATCACACTAGTCCCAAATGACAAGAATGAATTAGTACCAAAAAGGCTAGTGACTAGTTGGAGAGTATGCATGGACTACATAAAGATAAACAAATGGACACAAAAAGACCACTTCCCTATGCCGTTCATGGATCAGATGCTGGGGAAAATAGTAGAAAGAGGTTGGTACTATTTTCTTAACAGGTACTCAGGGTACAATCAAATCACGATTGCTCCCAAAGACCAAGAAAAGTCTTACTTTACTTGCTCATATAGGACCTTTGCATTTAAGTAGATCTCCTCTAGACTACGAAATGTGCTAATGACTTTTTAGAAATGTATGACGTCCATATTCTTCGACATGGTGGAATACACTATCAAAGTATTTGTGGATAACTTTTTAATGATTGAGGATTCATTTGATGACTATTTAGCCTATTTGGCTAGTGTACTACAAAGATGTAAAGAGTTCAACTTGGTATTAAACTAAAAAATGCTACTTCATGGTGAAAGAATGTATTGTACTAAAGCATAAGATCTCCAAACATGGTATTGAGGTAGACAAAGTAAAGATTATGATGAATGAGAAATTACCACAACCTGTGTCAGTTAGAGGCATACAGACTTTTTTTAGGTCATGCAGGCTTTTATAGAAGGTTTATCAAGGACTTCTCTAAAATTACAAGTACTTTATGAAAGCTTTAGAGAAGGAGGAGAAATTTTAGTTCGATGATGCTTGTCTCAAGGCTTTTAAATTCCTAAAGGAGTGATTGATTTCGGCGCCCATCATTGTATCCCCTGACTAGTCTGCACCTTCTGAGGTAATGTGTGACAGCAAGCAAAGTAGCCTTGGGAGCTGTTCTAGGACAAAGAAGATAAATAATACTACATCCTATATATTATTCCAACAAATCTTTAAACCCTACACAAAAAAATTATATAGTCATAGAGCTTGAGCTACTTGCGGTGATTTTTGCTTTTGGAAAATTTTGGTCTTATTTGATTGGGATTAAGGTTATACTGCACACTAATTATGCATCCTTGAGGTACTTAATTTCGAAGAAAGATTCCAATCCCAAATTGATTCATTGGGTTCTCATGCTTCAAGAGTTTGATTTTGAAATCAAGGACCAAAAGTGAAAGAAAATCAAGTTGCAGACCAGTTATCCTTACTTGAGGAGGAGACCATACAAAAACTAGGGGATAATCTTGAGATATATGATGCTTTTCCTGATGAGTGAGTGTTGGCAGCAGCTCAAGATTTGATTCCCTGGTTTTCTAATTTTCTCAACTATTTGGCAAATGATCATGTCCCCAAAGATCTATCCTTCCAGTAGAGATGAAGATTTATGCAAGAGGTAAGGAAGTTCTTATAGGATGAGCTGTATTTGTTTAGGGTCTATTTTGATGGTGTGATCTGGAGATGATGATCATTCTTGAATCTTTTTATTCGTCACCAGTTCGGGGTCACCACTGTGGCACACGAATAACCCACAAAATTCTACAGTGTTGGTTTTACTGGACTTCAATTTACAAGAATGCTTATGATTTTGTAAAATCACATGAGCAATGTTAGTACCAATGCAATATTTCACGATGTCAAAAACTCCCCATGACACCCAATATGGAGTTGGAGTTGTTTGATGTGAGGGGGATTGATTTGATGGACCCATTTGTGAGATACTATGGCATGAGATATATTATTGTAGCGGTTGACTATGTATCAAAGTGGAAGGAGTCATTGAACTTCTAAACAACGAAAGAAGAAGTGTCACCACCTTTTGAAGAGAAATATTTTTTCTCGATTTAGTACTCAAGGTGTAATTATCAGCAATGATGGGTCACATTTCTATGACTGCTTATTCAAAGCATAACTTTTTAGATATAATGTAAGGCATAGGTTAAAAAAACCTTACTATCCTCAGACTAGGGGCCAAGTGGAAGTCTTCAACAGAGAGATAAAGTACATATTGGCGAAAACTATGAATGCCAATAGGATTGACTGGTCTAGAAAGTTTGAAGATGCTTTGTGAGCCTACCGGACAGCCTATAAGACCCCCATAGATGCCTCTCTATATCAACTTGTGTATGGAAAATTATGCCACTTATCAGTCGAGCTAGAGCACAAGTCACATGCCACTTATCCTTCCTGGCATCCTTCTTCTCTTCTTCTTGCTATTTTTGAGTTCATAGGTTTCCAGGTTCCCAATAAGTTCATCCATAGTAAGGTCTTCAGGTTTCTTTCGTTAGTTATGGAATCCACTTTGCTTTCCCATGACTTGGGAAAAACCCCAAGGATTTTTTCTCACCTATTTGTATAATGGAATTACTTCTCCTAAGAAATGCAACTCTTTAGTGATAGAAGTAAACCTGGTATGCATCTCTTGAATAATTTCACCTTCTTTTATTGTGAAGGTTTCATACTGAGTGGTTAGCATATAAACTTTTGAATCCTTCACATAAGTGGTTTCTTCATGAGCTGTCTTCAAGAAATCCCAAATTTTCTTAGCTGTTTCATAAGATGAAATCCTATTGTATTCATCTACTCCTATGTCACAGACTAGCAGTTTCCTGGCTTTATAGTTTTTCTCAATTTTTTTCTGTCTTCATAATTGAACTCCCTCATGATTGTGATAACCATTCTAGTAACATCTCCTTCTTTGACTTCTCTTATAGGTACATGAGGACGATCTTTGACTTCACTGTCTTCAACCCTAATGAAGTCAAACATCCTTGTTTTTAACCACCCATAGTACTTTCAATTAAATTTAGGTCGTCTAGTGGTAGATTACCCTTATTACAGATTTGGTGAGGAAGCCATGATAACTAAGACACTCTAGGTGAGAACCTTTTAGAGTGATTTATCTCTGGTACCAATTGTTGGAACCCTTAGGGATTACACCACACTGTGAGGGAGTAGGTCCCTTAAAATCAATCACAGGAAATCAAACACAAAGTTCAGGAAAACTAAAGGTTGTGAAGTAAAATAATAACACACAGGATTTAATGTGGAAACCCCCTTTCTCGAGGGAGTAAAAACCACGGCTTGCCCTCACAAGAACCCAATAAATCTTCTATAATAAATCTCTTGATTAGAGACTCGATTTTAGGTGAACTGTAGGCTCCTCCTACTAGTAGTAACTCTATTACAGCATTAACTTGGCAACTCTGCGAAGACGACTCAACACTGGTTAACTCTAACCAGATTCAAACTTAGGGAGATTTTCCCAATTACTTTTATAAAAAAAAAACACTAATTTTATAACATAAGTAGTTCAATTTTAAACCTGGACTCAAGAATCCTCACTCACTCTTTATGTATACAACAAAGATAAGAACATGATCAATACTTGAGCAATGTTGAAAGTGAGTTTTTGTTGCCTCTCTATCTCTCTAAATTTTCAATTTGCAAAAATCATATGATGAAGAAGAATCTTTTTACATTTATAGATGAGTGATGTTTAGGGCTGAAATATGATTGGACCAAGTGTCCAATTCAGTACAAACAACACTTCCAAGTTTGTTACACAAGAAGACAAAACTATGCAGACATGCGTGCTAGCTGTTGGTCCCTTGCAGTTAGCTGCTCATCATCAAAACTAATTATAGAAACATCTATTTAGATATTTACTGTATTAGTTTCAATATATGGTTGATGTGAAAATAATTTCTTATATGACAAATTGGAGGATGAAATTTACATGGAACAACCTGAGGGTTTTTTTATTCCTGGTAAAGAAAGAAAATTTTGTAAAATTGTTAAGTCTCTTTATGGAATAAGAAAGCACCCAAACAGTGGCATGTATAGTTTTACCAAGCCATGTTGACAAACAAATGCAAGATAAATGAATGTGATAAATACGTTTACATTAAGTGCTCACCAAATCACAAAGTCATTCTTTGTTTGTATATAGATGACATGTTGATCATCAGTAGAGACATTTCCGACATAAATGCTATAAAAGGAATGCTTGAGATCAAGTTTGATATGAATGACCTTATAGTTACCGATGTGATCTTAGGGATAAGAATTCATAAAACTAAAGAAGGGGTGACATTATCATAGTCTGAATACATTAAAAAGGTACTTGAAATGTTTAATAATTTGGAGTTCAATATTGACAAGACACAATTGGATTTGAGCTTTATACTTCAAGAGAATAAAGGAAAAAGTGACTCATAATAAGAGTATGCAAGAGTATTGGAAAGTTTGATACACATCATGAATTGAACACAATTAGACTTAACATATGATATTAATATTGAGTTAATACACCATAATCTTAGTCTACCTCATTCAGTGGCATAAAAAAGAATTATGGGGTATCTACAACATACTCAAGATCATGCTTTGTATTAGAATAATTATCTTGTAGTAATTGAAGAATATTGTGATGCAAATTGGATCACTAGATCAAATAAAGTAAAATCCATAAGTGAATATGTACTTTCTCTTGGTGGATGAGCAGTCTCTTGGAAATTATCCAAACTTACATGTATTTCCAAGTCTACAATGAAATCTAAATTTATCACGTTAGATAAAGTCGATGAAAAAACTGAATAGATCTAAAATTTCCTTGAAAATATTTATTAATGGTCCAAATATTTGGAACCCATATGCATAAACTATGATAGCCAAAATATGATAGGTACGGTAGAAAACACGATGTATAATAATATATCTCATCATATAAGAATGGTCATAAATACCACTGGAGAACTACTCTCTGTTATGACGATGGACTATGTGTGGCCAAGGATACTATGTTGGATCCACTAACAAAAGTCCTATCTAGATAGGGAGTTATGAGATCATCAAAGTAAATGAGTTTATATCCTAGGATAATTCATTACGATGGTAACTCTATATAGAATACTTGAGATCCCAAGTTCAATATTGTCAAATTAACTTATCACATTCTCATGATAAAGACAATATTTAGGAAACACGGATAAGGCTTAAATATTGAAGCTTTTTAATGATTTCTAAGTTTGGCAGGTTTGACAAAATATTTTGATTTGTAGGATTAATATTTTAGGAATCACCTGTAAGAGGGTGAAGTTGAAGCCGCTTTAAAAAAATAATTATAAGTGTCTATTCTTTAATCTCTCATGAAACCAAAAAGTGTTTATATCCGAAACAAGCAAAACTATGAGAACTATAAATGATTAAAGACTGGTTGTGTGACTTGTATTGTCTAGGTGTACATTAAAGTTCGATGATTAAAAAATATTGAATCTACCAATTGAGAGAGTGCATTCGATGCAAGATCACCATGGAAAGTTCAAAGGGAAACCTAAATAAATGTATTCAATTAGGGTTTTCTTAGATCACACACTTGTCCATATATTTGTTGATAAAATAGACATTGTCCATTCATGTGTGGGAATTGTTGGGTTCTAGTGAAAACACGAATAGAAAATGGAGTAAAGAAAATGAAGAGAAAGTGAAATGTATTCACTTTATAAAAGGAATGTTCTCCCACTTGGTGAGAAAAAGGAAAATCCTTTTGGATAAATGTAGAAACACTCCTTCATATGGATAGTAAGGCAAGAAAGAAGATAAGCCTCGCGTCGTCATTGTCACTCACTCTGCTTGACTTCGACTTTGGCTTCAGTTTTGAATTTGTATTTATCGGATGATTGATCAAGAGATTATCATTTTGGAAAAACTAATCTTAAACTTGAGATTTAATGATGTTTAATCCAAAATTATGAAAAATATTCTCCATTTGTGGACACGCATGAACATGCGCAGATGCATGTCATAATGCACCTCAATGGGATACGACCCTTTAAGGCACTATTTGGAATACAGGTCACTATCTGTGGAGGTAGATGGGGTTCGCAGGTGGCATAAAATTTTTGTTGGACAAACATCAACCTTCGAGCGTAGGAGGGCTCTATGGTAAAAAATAGTCCAAATTTTTAGGATGAATGCTTCTTTACTAAGTATCACCTTTTAGCTATAAATACCTAATTATTTTCATTGATATAGTGATGAAATTTTGAAGTGAAAAACAACTTCTTCTTCTTAAAAAATCAAGCATCATTTATGAATCGTTTAGTGCATTCGTAGTTCGATAGAGTTTGAGGTACCACTATTATGTTAAAGTGATTCATTTTGTACTAAGAGGATATATTCTATTATTTGGATACTTATGGGGAGTAATTTCCTTAAGGAAAGACCATGAATTGGGTAGATTTGAATCTTCTAATCTTTATCTCTTTCTAAATGTTTGGTTTTGCTATTTTTTAGAAAATAGTTTAAACTTCATTTGTTGATGTTCATAAGTTGGGTTGAACTTATTGTTGAATTTCAAAATTGTTAAGATAGATCTACAACTTCTTTTGATTGTTATATGTTAGTTTTCACATGTGTTAGAAGTTATTGTTGAAGAATACATATTTTACTAAACTCGAAAAACAATACCTCTTTCATATTCTTCTACCGATACTATGGTCTAGAATCTTCTCATAAATATGAGATACAATGTGTATACATTGATTTTTAGGGAGATATACATAGTTACCATCATAATATATATCATGCATGTTTGTAGTGTATATCACCATGTATCAATAACTATTTTTCTTAAATTGACATATTCTTCACAATACAAGCTCCACAACATGACCATAACCTCCCCTCATTCTACAGTGACAATTTAAAATATCTTTCTATCCAAAAAACAAAAAAAAGAAAAAGAATATGGAAGTATTAAATTGGGATTCAAAATCATAGAGTTGAAAAAAGCACCAACAGATGGAACTCGTAAAATAGACTTGATATTAATTTTTAGAGACTTATATAGTGGCCTAATTTTTCTCCAAGATTAGTTGCAAAACCATATTATTATGTCTTAAAATTTTAGGAAGGCCTTTTTGTAAAATGATGCGACTTTTGGTATGAAAGCGATGATATTTCCTTATGAAAAAGTATAAGAAGATAAAATGTGGTTGTAGATAGAGGAGATTGAGTTTAAAAGGTTCTAATGAAAGAAGCATCTGTTTGTGCATTTAGATATAATTGTCCAAAATTTTTAATAAAATTATCAGAATGTGTCAGTAAGTAGAAGGTGGTAGCTATATGTCAAGATTGGGTCACATAATTCTTAAAACTGCATATTTATTTAGATTAGCCATATACTAACCTAACAACAAGGAAATTATGCCTAGTATAATCTAAAATGTCCGATCTTGAATTATTGTCCCCAAAACATCTGATATCAAATTTTATTCTTCAAAATATGTGGTTTGAATTTTATCCTCACTAAATTCTAATGTTTGTCTATAATATTAGCTTCTGTTTAATTGACCAATCTTACTACCTTAAAATATCCTAAATGTTTGTTGTATTGACAAAAGTTAGATTGTCTATATTATGGACAATATATCTAAGTTCTAACTTTTGCCTAGAAGTTAGAGCTTCTATTTAATTGTGCATATTCATTCTGTTGAAAATGTCATACACTTCTACCTTATGGGGAAGAGTTAGAACATCTGCCTTATGGGTAACATGCTAAGTTTAAACATCTGCTTATAAGATAGAAATTTTGATCAATTATGTAGGGTCATTGTTTTGAAATATCATAAGAAACTTGCTTCTGGGCAAATTTATTAATTGATGCCCAAAATTCAAAACCACCCCTTAGAAGGCCATTTTTGCAAAACTATTTACCAGGGACAAAATATTAAAACCAACCCATTTTTGGGTTATTTATGAATTAGACCAATAATGACAGGATCCTTATTGGACTTACCTATATGTACTGTCCAAGCAAATAGTTTACAATTATTGTAGCTCAATAGATTAATTTGCACCAGTAACTCTATTTTAGGTTGACCATCAATTTTTTTACCTAGTAAAATTACTATTCTTTAATTTTTACCATTTGAGTTGAGTTTCTGGACACTGTTGGCAGTGTTCATATTCCACCAAGCACTAAAAGAAATTCTCTCTCTATCTCTCCCCCTCTAATGGCTCTCTCCCCTACCTTCTCTCTCTCTCTCTCCCTGGGCCCCGGCCCTACGTCGCTGGTGCCGACCTGACCCGATCTCTGGCACTAATCTCCGGCCCTCGGCACCGACAACCCATTGCCGCCCTTGGCCCTCGGTGCTGATCCCTGACCCGATCTCTGGCCCCATCTTCAGCCCCGATTGCTGACCCCCGGCGCCCCCAGTCCAGATCTCCGGCCCAGATCCTCAGCCCAGATCCCCCGGTTCTACCCTGCTTGCCCCCCCGTTCATACCCCCCCTAAGCATACCTCCCCTTCTCCGTTCATACCCCTCCTCGCCGGCTTCGAAGAGATCCAACCCCCCCTCGGTCCCCAGCAGCCGCCGCTCGAGTCCCAATAGCCGCCACTCGGTCTCAACCAGCAGCAGCTCGGTCGTCGGCCAACCGCCGCTCGGTCTTCGGCCATCGACTGGTCTCCGACACCCACCGCCCGGTCGCCAGTAGCCATGGTTTCCAGCAGCCGCAACTCTATCTCAGCACCGGAACTCCCCGAAACCTGGTCTACGCTGGGTTTTGGTTTTCTGGCTTCGTCGACAAGCGTAACCCGGTGACTTCTAACCTTTGTTATTTTATTCCATTCTTTTATTTCGCTATTTCATTCTTCGTATTATGCTAGTATTATCCCCTGTAGCTTGACTTGCATTTGCTTTGTTGATATTGTCTGTTGTCTGTTGTTGCTGTTGCTGTGGTCGTTTCTTACCTTTGAGTATATTTTCTTATATTTTTTTGTAGTAGTGGCTATGGGCGGTAATGGTTGGATAGGGTCATGTTTGAGGGGGTTGGGGCGTGGGGCCGTTGTGGGAGCGGGGGATGAGAAAAAGGCGAGAGTGGAATGGAGGCCAAGGTTTGGCCGCGGGGGTGGCAGAGGAGGGCGCATGGATAGCGATGGTAGGCTGAGGGTTGGGTCTTGGAATATAGGGACCCTTCAGGGTAAGTCCATAGAGCACGTGAAGATTCTTAAGAAGAGGAGAATCAATATCGCGTGTGTTCAAGAGACCAAGTGGGTAGGGTCTAAGGCTAGGGATGTGGATGGTTACAAGTTGTGGTACTCGGGGATCCAGAGGAGTAGGAATGGAGTTGGCATCTTAGTAGATGAAAAGTTTAGAGAATAGGTAGTGGAGCTGAAGAGGATCAACGGTAGGTTGATGAGTATTAAGTTGGTCATTCGGGGGTTTACCCTGAATGTGTGTAGTGCTTATGCACCGCAAGTGGGCTCGGAGGGGGAGGAGAAGAGGCGGTTCTGGGAGGCTTTGGAGGAGGTGGTGAGAGGCGTGCCTAGCTCGGAGAAGATTGTTGTAGCAGGAGATTTCAACGGGCACATCGGGGCGTTACCGGGAGGCTTTAGTGATGTGCATGGTGGTTGTGGTTTTGGGGAGAGAAATGAAGAGGGGTCTACTCTATTGGAGTTTGCGAGGTCCTTTGGGCTGGTGGTGGTGAACTTGGGCTTCCCGAAGAAGGACGATCACCTGATCACCTTTTGAAGCGCAGTTGCCAGGACCCAAATTGACTTTTTGTTGCTTAGGAAAGGGGATAGGGTGTTGTGTAAGGACTGTAAGGTCATCCCGAGTGAAAATCTCTCGACCCAACATATGATTTTGGTTATGGATTTGGGTATAAAGAAGAATAGAAAGAGGAGGATTAAGGAGTGTAGACCGAGAATTAAGTGGGGCGGCTTGACGCCAGCGAAGGCGTGGGGATAGGGGAGAAGTTGGCGGGAATGGAGGTATGGGAGTGTAGGGGGGACATGGATGGTATGTGTGATAAGGCGGCTAGGTGCATCAGGGAGAATTCAAGGGAGGTGTTGGGAGTCTCTAGGGGCCGGGCCGGGCATAATCGGGGGGATTGGTGGTGGAACAACGAGGTGGAGAAGAAAGTCAGGACCAAGAAAGGGGCGTATGCTAAGTTGGTTGAGAGTAAGGACGAAGAAGAGAAGCGGGTAAACAGGAAAGAGTACAAGCTAGCTAGGAAGGAGGCTAAGTCAGCAGTCACGATGGCTAAGACGGCCGCTTTTGAGAGCTTGTATGCAGGGTTACAAGAGAAAGGAGGGGAGAAAAAGTTGCTTAGACTCGCTAAGTCTAGGGAGAAGAAGGGTCGTGACCTCGACCAGGTGAGGTGCATTAAGGGGGAGGACGGTAGAGTATTGGTGGAGGACAGCCACATTAAGAATAGATGGAATTCGTACTTTCATAGGCTCTTGAATGAAGAAGGGGATAGATCTATTGTGTTAGGGGAACTGGATCACTCAGAGGAGTGTCGGGACTTTAGTTATTGTAGACGTTTTAAGGTAGAAGAGGTTAGAGAGGCTGTTCGCCGGATGCGGAGGGGTAGGGCGACGGGGTCGGACGAGATACCAGTGAAGTTTTGGAAATTCATTGGAGAGGCTGGTGTAAGGTGGCTGACTGGATTGTTTAACAAAATCTTCAAGATGGCGAAGATGCTGGAGGCATGGAGGTGGAGTACCATGATCCCTCTCTATAACAATAAGGGTGACATTAAGAGTTACAATAACTATAGAGGGATTAAGTTATTGAGTCACTCTATAAAGATTTGGGAGAGAGTGGTCGAGGTGAGGCTGAGACGGATAATGTCTATTTTGGAAAACCAGTTTTGATTTATGCCTGGCCGCTCGACGACGGAGGCAATTCACCTGGTACGGAGGCTGGTGGAACAATATAGGGAAAGGAAGAAGGACCTACACATGGTGTTTATTGATCTGGAGAAGGCATACAACAAAGTCCCCAGGGAGGTACTATGGAGATGCTTGGAGGTGAGTGGAGTCCCGCTGGCATATATCAAAGCAATTAAGGATATGTATGATGGAGCGAAAACTCAGGTAAGAACGGCGGGAGGAGACTCCGAGCATTTCACTGTCTTGACAGGATTACATCAGGGATCTACTCTTAGTCCCTTTTTGTTTGCTTTGGTGATGGATGTGTTGACGCGGCGTATCCAAGGGGAGGTGCTGTGGTGTATGCTTTTTGCAGACGATGTAGTTCTGATTGATGAGACTCGAGGGGGAGTGACTGACAAATTAGAGGTATGGAGACAAACTCTTGATTCTAAAGGTTTCAGGTTGAGCAGAAGCAAGACGGAGTATTTGGAATGAAAGTTTAATGATGTGAGGCTGGAGAATGAGGTGGTAGTGAAGCTGATATCACAGGAGGTATGTAAGAGGGACAGTTTCAAGTATCTCGGGTCCGTGATTCAGGGTAATGGTGAGATTGACGAGGATGTCTCGCACCGCATTGGGGCGGGTTGGATGAAATGGAAGCTCGCGTCGGGGGTGTTGTGTGATAAGAAAGTGCCGCCCAATCTTAAAGGCCAATTCTACAGGGTGGTAGTCCACCCGGCCATGTTGTATGGAGCGGAGTGTTAGCCAGTTAACAACTCCCACATCCAAAAAATGAAGGTGGCAAAAATACGGATGTTGCGCTGGATGTGTGGGATGACTAGAGGGGATAGAGTTCGGAATGAGACTATCAGGGAGAAGGTTTGTGTGACTCCAGTGGAGTGCAAGATGCGGGAAGTCCGATTGAGATGGTTCGGACACGAGAAGAGGAGGGGCATGGATGCCCCAGTTCGTAGGTGTGAGAGGCTAGCATTTGATGGTTTTAGGCGGGGTAGGGGTAGGCCAAAGAAGTACTGGGGCGAGGTGATTAGGCGGGACATGGAGCAGTTACAGCTCACCGAGG
The DNA here is from genome assembly GCA_030864225.1 of Capsicum baccatum var. pendulum. NCBI lineage: Eukaryota > Viridiplantae > Streptophyta > Magnoliopsida > Solanales > Solanaceae > Capsicum > Capsicum baccatum. Next base: position 166,396,561 of record CM061557.1, on the reverse strand, counting down.
ACATGACCCTAGATAGGAAGGTCTGGAGGACGCGAATTAGGGCAGAAGACTAGGGCCAGTTTGGGTCGCTAGGGTAGGGAATTACTGGGTGGGGGTATTATTCCTGTTATGATTCCGTGTTCCATGTTTTATTACGAATCTGGGTGCTCTCCTCTGTCTTCTATGACTTATGGGTGCAGTATTTATGTTATGAAATCTTGTTCTATGCTTTACTATGTATTTGTGTGGTGTCTCCTGTACTGAGCCGGGGGTCTATCGAAAACAACCTTTCTACTTCTTTAGAGGTAGAGGTATGGACTACGTACATCTTACCCCCCCAGACCCCACTAGGTGGGAATACACTGGGTTTGTTGTTGTTGTTATTGTTGTTGTTGTTGTTGTTTAATTTTTACCATTCAACTAAAATCAGAATGGAATAAGAAAATTCAAGAGGAAAAAGAAATTAAGGTATAAGACCTCGCGATAAGCTCTTGAGACATCTCTAATCCTACATCTTTTTATATTTTGTAGAAATAAAACACTCCCTAAATTAGAGATATACAAATATGGAGATGAAAATATCTGGGTTAAAGACTTCCCCTGTGCCTGCTCGAGATGCCAGCTCTTTTACTCCAATGGTGTCTCCCCCTTTTCTATCGACTTTATCTTTGACTAGTTCTTATATATAAGGTCTTTTGTTGATTCATAGAATAGTACGACAAAGTATAATCTAGTTTTCGATACATATATTTATATAGATATAGGTCTCTTAGTTATTGTAATACCCGTGCTTTTTCTTAGCTTGAAAATCATCTCAAGTATGTTAGAACTTGATTTGAAATAAGAATTAATTATTATACACGTGGTATTTAATAATTTTCACTACCTATCTCATGGGAAATTGAATAAGCTTTCAATGATTATTGATAATTTCGATGTGGGTTTAATTACTATAGCTATAGATTCAAGAAACCCTATGATTAAGCCCTTGAATGATGAAATTAGATTGAAGCATGATGATTAACCGTTGTATAATGCGCTTCACATGTACTATGCCAACAATATATTTGATTAAATTCCTGGATGAAGGAAAATTGTTTAACTAGCATGATATCATGAAATTCCCACATATGTACAAGTTTATGCCTATTAGACGTTTGATGAAATGCTTCAATAAATGTATTGTGGTGATTATCATGTTTTCAAGAATATAAAGTCATGTCAGTTTGCTTCCATCGAGTCCTGGGGGTACTTGTACCCAAAATATTAGTTGTGTTCCTAGATCCAGGTTATGTTTTCATGATACTCCCAGTCAAGATATGAACTCTTAGACTTCAGATAGTCTTATGACTCAGGAAAAATCTCCATGATCTCATGACTCATCCAGTTGTCAGATATTATTAGTATTCCATGAGCCACGGAAATTTAGTAACTTAGTCCATGCTCAGTTCAGTTCAGTAAATCATGTTCAGTGTCTATTCAGATGGGAGTACGAATTAGCACTGTATGAACCCAAGGATGGGAACTCACATATTATATGAGGGTGTGATTCTTAGAAGAAATACTTGCGTTCCAAGACTATATAGCCAGTATAGGTTGAGATATCTAGCCTGCTATATAAGGGTAGATGAGGTGGCTTAACCTGTTATGTAAGGGTTCCCACCGTTCTCTCTAGAGTTACCTATTATTGAGGGTTACTCACATGTTGTCCTTACCAGTAGCTCGGTATTGACACCCTTCTAATCAAGGCATAGATTGGACCCAGCTCAGCTATTATAGCACCTTTGGGGTATATCGGTTAGATACTACTTCACACAGTTTCATGTTACAGAATCAGGACTGTCAGATACAGTTAATTAGTCTCAATAATAGAACGCAGATAGTTCTTTAGATTTCAGGACTATCAAACACAGTCAGCTCAGACATAGTACAAAACTCAGATAGTTCCATCAGATTCAGGACTGTTAGACACGATCACCCATGTTACCAGTTATATTCTGATACAGTCATTCATGTTATCAGTTATGTCATGTTATTTGTGTCCAGACTCAGTAGTTATGCTACCAAGGTATCATTATTACAAAATCATGTTGTCAGTTACATTTATGTATTTATGTATATATTCTCACATTCATGTTAGGTTGTCAGTTAGCATTATTCATGCATGTAAACCATTGCATATAGCATCCCTCACATGTATACTCTGTACATATGTATTGACACATTTGCACTATGGTGCTTTCTTTTATGTTACACCATAGGTTCAGAGACACGAGTTCCAGATCAGTAGTAGATTCTAGATTCAGTAGTCAGAGTAGAAGTGAGTCCTTATCCTTCAAGGATATAATTATTTTCTAGTATCTCATTGATTAACTTATTAGTTGGTGTTAGTTGGGGACATATCCCATCAACTCCTTATTTAAATTCTTTAGACAGTAGAGGCTTTCAGACTAGATGCAGACTAGATGCAGATTAGATGTAGATTAGATGCAGACTAGATGCAGACTATCATGTTTTAGACTTTAGTTTTATTTTGGGTATTATATTACCCTACATAGATGGTACGCTATTCAATTATGTTCATGATCAAACCTTATGGCCTTTCAGTGTATGTTTCCACATTATTATGTTATCTTAAGTAGTATACAGGTGCATAAATCAGCCATGGTTTAGCTTGTGGTCCTTGGGGTCATGAGCACCGTAGACCATTCTAGTTCAGCAAATGGGGTCGTTACAAACTTGGTATCAGAGCCTAAGGTTCAATAGAGTCCTAGAAAGTCAAAAAGCTGTATCTAGTAGAGTCTTGTGCATGGGTGTCTTGCGTGCCACATTTACGTGAAAGAGGCTATGAGATGTTTAAGAATAGTTTCCTTTCATTCAGTATTCATGTCGTTCCAGTGAGCATAATTAAAAATCAGTTTCTCAGTGTAATTCGCTTCTTCTCTTTATTTCAGAACATACCTCCTAAGAGAAGAAATCAGTCAGCCCCTCAGCCCGAAGAACCTTTGGGCGATCATGTTTCTCATGTGGAGTCAGGACCATATTTACCACTCTTTCTAAATTAGTCACTACTTATAATGAATGGACAACAGTTGTTTTGGCCAACCCAGTGGCCAACTCATCTGCAACGAGGATTCAGGACTTCACCCGAATGAATCCTCCAACCCTCCTCGGGTCTAAGGGAGATGAAGACCCTCAAGAATTCTTAGATCAAGTTAATAAAGTAACAGACATCATGGGGGTGACTACTGTCGAGAGTGCTGAGTTATCTGCATACCAGTTTTAGGATGTGGCTCATGCTTGGTTCAAACAGTAGAAGTCCAAATGATCAGATGATGCAGGTCCTATAGAGTGGGAGGAGTTTGTCACTACATTCTTGGACAGATTCTTTCCCCAATATCTTAGAGAAGCCAAGGTTCTAGAGTCCATCAATCTCAGGCAGGACAATATGATAGTGAAAGAGTATTCTTTTAAGTTTACTCAATTAGCCAGGTATGCCCTCATGTGGTTACAGACAGTAGATCCAAGATGAGTAAGTTTGCTTCAGGGGTGAACGACAACGTGGTTAATGAGTACAGATTTGCCATGCTAAACAGTGACATGCCCTAAGCTAGACTTATGACCCATGCTCAGAAGATAGAAGAGAAAAAAATTTCCCAGAGGGAAAAGTAGAATAAAAGTGTGAAGAGAGGTAGTTTCAACTTCGCTTAGCCTAAATCAGAAGGAGAAAACTATTACCAGTTTTGTCCTAAGTCATCAGTTCCGGCCACCTTTATAGCCAGTGCTCCAGTTCCTAAGTTAAAAGAGGGTAAAAAGATAGAGTGCCAGGCTCAAAGACCCAGGGCACTATTAGTAGTACCCGCACCTATCATATTTTCCAGACATGTGGTAAGCATCATCAGGGTATTTGTAGAGCGGGTAGTGGCATTTGTTTTAGTTATGGTAAGACAAGACACGGAGTTAGAGACTGTCCTCAGTCAGGTCCTCAGGGTCAACAGAATTGCTCTTCAGCTCAGTCTGGTTGCCTAAATCGGTAGGGTGCCACTTCCAGTGCTATTAGCACGAAACATCCAAATAGTCTCTATGCTCTTCAGACTTAATATGATCACAAAAGTTCTCCTGATGTAGTCACTGGTACATTACAGATCTTTCATGTACATGTTTATGCAAAGCTAGTTTTCAATACATATATTTATATAGATATAGGTCTTTTAGTTATTGTAAAACCTGTGCTTTTTCTTAGCTTGAAAATTATGTCAAGGATGTTAGAACTTGCTTTGAAATAAGAATTTATTATTATACATATGGTATTTCCATAATTTTCATTTCCTATCATGTGGGAAATTGAATAAGCTTTCCATAGATATATAATTTGCCCAAATTTGACACCTGGGTGAAGAGTTAGAGCCTTTTTAATGAGACCGTGTTTGACCTGAGCCTTCAGCGCATTGCGGAGATAGCTCAAATGGCTATTGTCAAATTCCAGTGTTGCTCTGCGATAATTGTGCATCACGCCAAACTTCTAGGTCATGGACATGGTGGCAATACGATAGCTTCACGTTGCGCCACCGTATAGTTTCCCAATTGTCAATTTTCAGTGATATGGCGCGATAACACCGCGTCGCGCCAAGGAAACAACTCGGAAAATTTTACTAAAAATTTAACGACGGGTCCAACGTTCAAAGGGTCAACTTCCTACATCTATATAATCTTTTTAACACGTGATTCAGCCACTTTTTACCTGAAACATATTAGTTTCTGTCAAGTTTATCTCAAGACCAAGCTAGGGTTTCTATTGGGGATTCAAATTTAGAAAGGTTCACCATCAATCTTAAGGTATGCATAGTGTTCATTCATGGGCTCCTTTCTCCCATGAAGTCTAAGAATCTCTTTTCAACTATAAGTTATGGATTTTCTTCATGTGTTCATGCTTTGTATGTTCTCTTTCATGTTGATAAATGAGAAACTGATTTCTATTCCATGATTGTTGATAATTTCTATGTGGGTTTAATTACTATAGCCATAGATTCAAGCAACCCTATGATTAAGCCCTTGAATGATGAAATTAGATTGGATCAGGATGTTTAATTGTTGTATAATGTACTTTACATGTACTATGCCTACTTAAATGCCTGGATGAAGGAAGATTGTTTAACTAGCATAATATTATGAAATCCCCATGTATGTACAAGCTTATGCCTATTAGACGTTTGATGAAATGCTTCAATAAGTGTATTGTGGTGATTATCATGTATTCAAGAATATAAAGTTAAGTCAGTTTGCTTCCATCGAGTCCTGGGGGTACTTGTACCTGAAATATTAGTTGTATGCCTAGATCCATATGATGTTTCTGCGATACTCTTAGTCAAGATATGAACTCTTAGACTTTAGATAGTCTTATGACTCAGGAAAAATCTCCATGATCTCATGACTCAGTCAGTTTTCAGATATTAGTAGTATTCCGTTAGCCACGGAAATTAAGTAACTTAGTCTATGCTCAGTTTAATTTAGTAAATCATGCTTAGTTTCTATTTAGATGGGAGTAGGAGTTAGCACAAAGTGAACCCAAGGATGGGAACTCCCCTATTATATAAGGGTGTGATTCTTAGAAGCAATCATTGCTTTCCAGAACTATATAGCCAACATAGGTTGAGACATCGTACCCTGCTATATGAGAGTAGATGAGGTAGCTTAACCTGTTATGTGAGGGTTCTCACCATTCTCACTAGAGTTACCTATTATATGAGGTTTACTGAACTATTGTCCTTACTAGTTGCGCGGTATTGACAACCTTCCAATTAGGGCATAGATTGGACCCCAGCTTAGCTATTATAGCATCTTTAGCGCATATCGGTTAGATACTACTTCCCACAGTTTCATGTTACAAAATCAGGACTGTCAGATACAATTAATTTTTCTCAGTAATAGAACTCAGATAGTTTTTTAGATTTTAGGACTGTCAGACATAGTGAACTCAGACATAGTACAAATCTCAGATTGTTCCATCAGATTTAGGACTATTAGACACAGTCACCCATGTTATTAGTTATATTCAGATACAATTATTTATATTATTAGTTATGTCATGTTATCAGTATCCAAACTCAGTAGTCATGCTACCACGGTATCAGTATCATAAAATCACGTTGTCAGTTATAGTTACATATTTATGCATGTATTCTCATGTTAATGTTAGAAAGTCAGTTAGCATTATTTATGCATGTGAACCATTACATATAGCCTATCTCATATGTATACTCGGTACATATGTACTGACGCATTCACACTATGGTGCTTTCTTTTATGTTACACCATAGGTTCAGAGACACGAGTTTCAGATCAGCAGTAGATTCCAGATTTAGCAGTCATAGTAGAAGTGAGTCCTTATCCTTCGAGTAAATAATAATTTTCTAGTATCTCATTGATTAGATTATTAGTTGGTGTTAGTTGGGGACATGTGCTATTTACTCCATATTTAGATTCTTCAAACAGTAGAGGCTTTTAGACTAGATTTAGACTAGATACAGACTAGATACAGACTATCATGTTTTAGACTTTAGTTTTGATTTGGGTATTCTAATACCCCACAAAGATGTTACGTTATTCAATTCTGTTCATGATCAAACCTTATGGCCTTTCAGTGCATATTTCTGGATTATTATGTTATCTTTTGTAGTATATAGGAACAAATATCATTTATTTGTTAGCTTGTGGTCCTTCAGGGTCATGAGCATCGTGTAATGTTCCATTTTATAAAATTGGGTCATTACAAACTTGGTATTCGAGACTTAGGTTTAATAGAGTCCTAGGAAGTCTGAAAGCCGCATCTAGTAGAGTCTTGTGCATGGGTGTCTTGTGCGCCATATTTATGTGCAAGAGCTATGAGATGTTTAAGAATTGTTTCCCTTCTTTCAGTATTCATGTCGTGTCAGTGAGCATAATCACAAGTCAGTCTCTCAGTCTAATACGCTTTTTTTTTTCCAGAACATGCCTCCTAAGAGAAGAAATAGTCATCCCCTCAGCCCGAAGAACCTTTGGATGATCATGTTTCTCATGTAGAGTTCAGGACCGTATTTACCACTATTGCTCAATTAGTTGCCGCTCATAATGAAAGGCCAATAGTTGTTCCGGCCATCCCAGTGGCCTACTCAGCTGCAGCGAGGACTCAGGACTTCACCTGAATGAATTCTCTAAACTTTCTTTGGTCTAAGGTAGATAAAGACCCTCAGGAATTCTTAGATGAAGTTCAAAAAGTGACAGACGTCATGGGGGTAAATAATGTTGAGAGTGGTGAGCTAGCTACATACCAGTTGCAGGATATGGCTTATGGTTAGTTCAAATAGTGGAAGTCCAAAAGATCAGATGATGCAGGTCTTATAGAATGGGAGGAGTTTGTCACTGCATTCTTAGATAGTTTCTTTCCCCAAGAGCTTAGAGAAGCCAATGTTCTAGATTTCATCAACCTCAAGCAGGGCAATATGACAGTGAAAAAGTATTCTTTTAAGTTTATTCAATTAGCCAGGTATGCTCCTCATGTGGTGGCAGACAGTAGATCCAAGATGAGTAAGTTTGCTTCAGGGGTGAACGACATCATGGTTAATGAGTGCAGATCCACCATGCTGAATAGTGACATGACCTTAGCTAGACTTATGACCCATGCTGAGCAGATAGAAGATCAAAAAATCAAGTAGAGGGAAAAGATGAATAAGAAAGTGAAGACAAGTAGTTTCAAATTTGCTAAGCCTAAATCAAAAGGAGGAAACCGTTCCCAATTTTGTCCTAAGTCATTAGTTCCAGAACCCTCTATATCCAGTGCTCCAGGTCCTAAGTTTAGAGAGGGTAACAAAGATAGAGCGCCAGGATCTAAGACCTAGGGTAATGTTAGTAGTACCCACACCTATCCTTTTTGCCTAACTTACGGTAAGCACCATCGGGGTATTTGTAGAGCGGGTAGTTGCATTTGTTTTGGTTGTGGAAAGCCAGGCCACAGACTTAGAGACTTTCCTCAGCTAGGTCCTTAGGGTCAACAGAATTGCTCTTTATCTTAGTCCGGTCGCCCAAATTAGCAGGGTACCACTTCCAGTGCTACTAGCGGGAAACACCCAAATCGTCTCTATGCTCTTCAGACTCAACATGATCACGAAAGTTCTCCTGATATAGTTACTGGTATATTACATATCTTTTATGTGCATTTTTATGCTTTGCTAGATCCAAGAGCTTTCTTGTCTATCGTTACTCCTTATATAGCAGTTGGTTTCGGAATTAGTCCCGAAATTCTAGCAGATCCCTTCTCGGTCTCTACCCTAGTGGGTAAAACCATCATAGCCCGATGGGTATACAGGAACTTTCTGATTATGATATTTCAGAAAGTCATGTCAGCAGATTTAGTCAAGTTAGAGATAACTAATTTTGATGTCATTCTCGGCCTGGATTGGCTTCATTCCCGCTCTACCATAGTTGACTGTAGAAATAGAATAGTTCAGTTTTAGTTCCCAAATGAACCCATCCTAGAGTAAAAGGGTAGTGTCTCTGCTTTGAGTGGTTAGCTTTTTTGCTACCTTCGAGCAAGGAATTTGATATCTAAGAGATGTATTTATTATCTAGCTCATGTTAGAGATTCCGGTTTCGAGGCTCCCAGTCTCGAATCAGTCCCAGTAGTGAATGAATATTCATATATCTTTCCTGAAGATCGCCCAGGAATATCTCTCTAAAGGGAAATAAACTTCAGTATTGATCTTCTTTCAGACACTCAGCCTATCTCTATTCTACCATACAGAATAGAACCAGCATAACTCATAAAACTGAAAGATCAGTTGAAGGATCTATTAGATAAGGTATTCATCATAACCAGTATTTCCCCGTGGGGTGAACCAGTCTTTATTCGTGCTCATGAAAGACAATTCTTTTAGAATGTGCATTGATTACCATCAACTCAATAAGGTTATGGTCAAGAACAACTATCCTCTTACTAGAATCGATGACTTGTTTAACCAACTTCAGGGTGCCAGTTATTTCTCTAAGATAGACCTTAGATCTGTTTATCATCAACACAGAGTTAGAGAATGTGACATCCCTAGGACATCTCTAAGGAATGGAAGATTGGAATTAAAAACATAAAATAACTTAAATAACGTGGGAAAATATGTTGGCATGGCTAAAATTTGATTTACCAAGTAGTTCATGGATTAACTTCATCAGTTTCATGGATAATTTCATATAATATGATAGAATTCAAGATTTTAAACTAATAGAGGGTTTATGGGCTCAAGTGGTGGGAGCAAAACATTGATTAATACCCCACATACCTTGAATTGTTTGACTTGATGAATTAGACTTGAACATGGGACTTGATAAATAAATTTGAAAAAGAAACCCTAGTTGTTGTTCATAAGTATAGGAGAGGATATTAACATGTTAAGTGTTTGATATTTAGGGGGAAAATAAGCCTCTTTGAGGGTTATAGGTCGTGGGTTGATGTTATAATAGGGGAATAAGACTAAAGATCTATTTAGCAGAACATTATAGAATTTTTTGCCATTCCATATAAGTCAACCATACGACTCATATACTGATTTTACAACTGGTCTTCTTAACTCGTAAGATAGATAAAATCTAAGAGAGTATACACTAGTCAACATAGGAGTGGCACTTATGACTTGTACTATCTTTATTTACTAGTAGCCTCTACTCATAACATCGATAGTATCTCTGCTCACCTCACACTTCTTAAGTATGAATCAGTTTATACAACTCATATAAATGTTATATGAATTAAGGGAATTATTTGTACCTTTAACAAAATGTCACCCATCTTACACTGTCATGGATACTAGTTCAACACACGACTCATAAAGTATGTATACAAATCAAGGGATGATTCATATGATACAAAGATGTTTTTAGAGACAGGGTATTCTAGTACTATTAGGCAATATAAAGATTTTAGTACAATTTTCGGGGAGACATTTGTATATTATTGATTAGATTTATTGAATTGTTTTGTGTTTTGCTTTCTTATATTTTTCTACTCATTTTCATATGACATATTGACAAGAGGAAGAGTGGAGTAATGATGAATCCTTAATTAATGATCTTGATACTTTTGATATAGCACATTATTGCATGAGTGTGACCGTTATGTTGTAGAAGCATGTGAAGAGCTTTATATAAATGATGATACTCATTGAAAAACTAAGATATGATCCTATTCAAAAGGGTTTTAGGTTTTACTGGGATATTTATAATTTGATAGACCACATGAAGGACAAGGTGTAGGTGTGTAGCGCACAAATATTTAGTTATGAGTTATGAGATATGGAGAAATTTCATAAATCCAACTTGAGGAGCAACAATTGGAGGAGTCAACACTTGATCAGACTTTTGAGGATATTGTTTCTATTCAGAAGAAGGCACAAGAGTTAAGTGAGCATAAAAAATCAATTCATGAGTTGGGACATATTGGACCTTATTCAAAGAATTTTTCCATATTATGTTTGGATAGTGAGATATTAGTCAAACCATCTGAACCTATGAAAGAGTGTGAAAAGGAGGAAAATTTGCCAATATTGTAGAATTTGTTGTGCCAAAACCATAAAATTATATTCCTCACTTAAAGGACGAGAATTGAAACGTGCCCCATCTATTTCTTAGTTCCTTTATTTTTATACCACCGCCCATTCAGCATAGTAAGAAATCAAAAAAATAATTAGGGGTGAATTTCATAAGTTCAAAGTTGAAAGAGAGAACTAAAGGCCAACTCCTAGGATACCTTGATGAAGTCTGAGTTGTCAAGGTACCATTAGGCTTGTGGTAAAGTCGGAGTAACCAATAATACCACGTCATGACATGACATGAAATTAGGTGCATTTTAGGAAGAAACTCAAGGTATTATATGCTTTGTAAATTCATTAATTTTCATTTAAGATACTCAGATCTTCGTACTTATGGTGCCGCAAGTGTTCCTAACTCTCTTATTTTGTAGAAGTCTAATGCATTTTTTACAATGCATGTTTATAAGTTATGGGTGGGGATTCTTGTGCGTCTAGATATCCCCTTGGGGTTTTTGTTGTTGTGTGTCATTTTCCCAAAGTCTTACTCCTAGTAGAGCTGCATGTTTAGGTCGTATTGTGTTTTGCTTTGTATTATATTATTTTTTGGTTAACTAAGAGAAAAATTAGTATCTAAGGTAGTTGTTTGACTTTTGATGAAAAATGATACCGCTCCCAAAATTTTTGTTTGAAATTTGTGATATGAATATATGTAAAACACCTATGTCTTGAACCTGAAGAAAAATAATAACAATTGGTATCGCTGAGTTGGGTACGACTTGGAGCTTGAGTCGTACCCATAGATATGAGTTGTATCCACTCTTCTCTCTCCTTTCATACCCTAATAAGTCTATGATGGTAGGATAAAGTTTCCTATTAGAAATGACCTCCCCTTGATCATACCCAATACATATGAGTCATATGCAACTCAAGTGTATGAAGTGAGGGCTTGTTTTGGAGTGGACTGTTTGGTATACTGTTTGTCTATATGACTAGGGGGTGGGTCATCCCCTTTGGTTATGACTCAAATATGCTCACTCGTACCCACAACAATATGGTTAACCTAGGAGAAGCTTAGGGTACGAGTTAGAGACCCATTCATAACCTAGGTACGATCAGTATGGGAACCGTATTGAGGAGTCATATCCCTGCACGAGTGAACATTTCAGGTCTTAAATAAGGTCCTTGTGGTTATTTTCTTTTCCTAAAACCCTAACCCCTCTTAATAAATAAGGAGTTGTATCCTCCCAAGTCTTCATTTATGTGGCTCGAACATTCCAAACACTCTTAAAAGCAATTAGAGAAAGATTGGAGTCAAGGGTTTGGAGTTAGCTCATTTAGTGGCAAGAAAAAGCCAAGATTCGTACTGTGTCATCTTTTTTAAGGCATGCATATCTCCACCTCTTTAAATATCCCTAAATACATGTATTTCACACTTATATTAGTAAGTGTAAATAGTGGCTTAGAAATTAAATAAAAAGTGTTTTGTTGCTTAATTACTCATCATCAAATCAAGGGGCTAAGGCATAGAAGATTGAAATTCAAAACATAAAATAACTTAAATAACATGGAAACACACGTTGGTATGGCTAGAGTTTTCAATACCAAAAAGTTCATGGATTAGCTTCATAAATTTCTTGGATAATTTTATAAAATTAAATAGAATTCAAGCTTTTAAACTAAGAGAGGATTTTTGGGCCTAAGGGGTGGAAGGAAACCATTGATTAATACCCCATATACCTTGAATTACTTGACTTGATGACTTGGCTTAAAATTAGGACTTGAGAGACGAATTTAAAGAAGAAATTGTAGTTATTGTTCTTGATTATGGGATAGTATGTTAACATGATAAGTGTTCGATATATGAGGTCAAAATAAACCTTTTTGAGGGTTATAGGTCATAGGTTAAAGTTATAAGATGGGAAAAAGACTAAAGAGCCCTTTAGTAGAATCCACCCTGCTAAAGGTGGCGAGCTGGTTGCAAGTGGCTACAAAAGAAGTGGGGTTGTTTGGGTTCATTCTCCTCAGCTAGTGTTCATTCTCCTTACTAGAAATATTGGGTAGTTATCAATTCCAATTCAGTGGTGTGTCCTGGACATTGGGTGCCTAATTCTGGACTAATGGTGCTCTATCGAATCCACCCTGCCATCCTTGAAGATTCTGTGGTCAAGGTCATCGTAGTTAGTATGGGAAGTAGAGACAGAGCCCCTATTGCTACTCCACCTCCTCCAGTACCAAAGAGTGCTATGTCTTCCTCTGCTTCTATTTTTGGCACCGATACTGTTTGAAACCGCTTGTATAGACATGCTACTTGCCAAAATTTTGTGGCACCCCCTAATGTTTTTAGGGGTATGTTGAGGCTTTTCTCCCGTGATGTGTATTATTTTCTTGATCTAGGGTCTACTCTTTCTTATGTTACCTTGTATATGGTTGTACATCTTTATTATGGTCCCGAGATTCTGTCGGTTCCTTTTTCTATTTCTACCCCGGTTGGAGGCTCTATTTTTTTTACAAGAGTCTATATGAAATGTCTGATATCTATCAGTGGTAGAGATTCTCTTATTTACTTGATAGAGTTAGACATGTTCTATATTGATGTCCTTTGGGGGATGAATTGGTTGTTCTCTTTCTATGCTTTCTTATATTTTCGAACCCATAAGGTCATGTTCAAATTCACTAATGAGCAGGCCATTGTATGGGAAAATGGTTCTCTAGTTCCTAAGGAAAGATTCATTTCTTATCTTAAAGATCGAAGGTTGATTGCAAAGGGGTGTTTGTATCATTTAGTCCAAGTTAAAGATTCTAACTTGGGAGAACCTTCTCAAATATCTATTCCGTGGTGAATGATTTTCCTGAGGTATTTTTCGATGATGTTCTCGGTGTTCCTCCAGATTGGGAAATTGATTTTGGGATTGGTTTTGTTTTAGACACTAGCCTGATCTCTATTTCTCCTTATAGATTGGCTTTAACATAGTTGAAAAATCTTAAGGAGAAATTTAAAGACCTCTTGGATAAAGGTTTTATACATCCTAGTATGTCTCTGTGGGATGCTCCCATGTTGTTCGTGCACAAGATTGATGGTTTCCATCATATGTGCATTCATTATCATCTTTAGAACAAAATAACCGTAAAGAAAAATATCCTCTTCCTAGGTTCGATAGTTTATTTGATTAGTTTCAGGGTACGAAGGGTTTCTCTAAGATTTATCTTATATCACGTTATCATCAACTTAAGATTAGTTGTAGATATCTCGTAGACTGCCTTTAGAACTTGGTATGGTCACTATGAGTCTCTTGTTATGACATATAGGATTACCAATGCCCCGATGGCATTCATGGATTTCATGAATAGGGTATTTTGTACGTTCTTGGACATATTTGTCATTGTCTCCATTGATGATATTTTAGTGTATTCCAAGAGCGAGGTGAATCATGCATATCACCTTTGTGCCTTATTGCGAACATTGAAGGATCATTGTTTTTATGCCAATTTCCCCAAGTATGAGTTTTGGTTGACTGCCTTAGCTTTTCTTGGTCATGTCATCTCGTGTGAAGGGATTATGGTAGATCCCCAAGAGTTGCGACAATTAAAAAGTGGCCTAGACCTATGACTCCAACTGATATTTAGAGCTTCTTTGGTCTAGCCAATTATTATAAAAGGTTTGGAGAGAGTTTTTCCTCGATAGCTATTCTATTTATCAAGTTGACCTAAAAGAAAGTGAAGTTCTTGTGGTCCGATGTGTGTTAGAGTAGTTTTGATAAGTTGAAAGATAAATTTACTACAACTTCAGTTTTGACCATCCTTGAGGGTAGTGATTGTTCTGTGGTGTATTGTGATGCTTCTCGTGTCAGTATATGTTGCATATTGATACAAAATGGTAGGGTGGTGGCCTATGCTTCTAGGCAATTAAATGTTCTTTAATGAAACTACCCTACCTATGACTTAGAGTTATTAGTCATGGTATTTGCATTGAATATTTGTAGGCATTATCTTTACGGTGTTTATGTCGGCATCTTTTACAATGGTAAGAGCCTTCAATATGTATTTACTCAAAAAGAGTTAAATCTCCAGCAAAGAAGGTGTCTTGATCTATTGAAGTACTATGATATGAATCTTTATTACTATCTCTGTAAGGCGAATGTAGTCGTTGATGCTCTTAGCCATGTGGCCATGGGAAGTTTGGCCCATTAGATGAGGATAAGCAAGAATTGGTGAAGGATGTTCACCATTTGGAAAATCTTAGAGTTTGACTTGCGTACTCAGAGAATAGTGGTTTATTTATGCATCTGGTATCTCAATCATCTCTTATTGTGGAGATAAAAGAGTAGAAAGTATTATACCCCAACTTGATAAAGATCAAGATTAATATGGGTAAAAATAAAGTTGCAAACTTTGTAATTGGTGGTGATGGTATTTTGAGGTAACAAGGTAGGCTATGTGTTCCCAACATAGATTGATTGAGGTAAAGGTTCATGGCCGAGGATGATGGAGCCCATTATGTTATTCTTCCCAGTTCTACTAAGATGTATCTTGACCTTAGAGTGTTCTATTGGTGGAATGATATAAAGCGTGATGTTGCTAGATATGTGGCTAGGTGTATGGTGTCTCAACAAGTTAAAGTTGAGCATATGAGGTCCAGTTGTCTATACCAGGAGATAGTGTTTCCTAAATAGAAGTAGATGGCAATTAATATTGATTTCATTACCGGTCTTCCTTGATCTCGGAATCATTGTAACTCCATTTGGTTCATTGTTGATAGAATCACCAAATCTGCTCATTTGTTGCCAATGACAACAAATATCTTGGCAGAAGATTATGCTAACTTGTATCTTGCTGAGATCATGAAGTTGCACGGTTCTCCAGTTTCTATTATCTAAAATCATGGTACTCTATTTTCATCCCACTTTTGGAAGTCATTCAAATGAGCTTTGGGAACTAAGGTGTGCCTTTGTACAATATTCTACCCGTAAATGGATGGACAAGCAGAGAGAACTATCCAAATATTGGAGGACATGTCTTGGGCTTGTGTGATACATTTTTGTGGTAGTTTGTATGACCACTTTCCTTTGATTAAGTTCACCTATAATAATAGTTACCACTCTAGTATTGGCATGGCACCTTTGGAGGCATTGTATGGTCAGAGATGTCGATCTCCTATTGGGTGGTACGAAGTTGGTGAGGGTAAGTTTCTTGGGCTAGATTTGGTTTACAAAGCCTTAGAGAAGGTGACAGTAATTCATGATAGATTGAAAATTGCTTATAGTTTCCAAAAGTCCTACACGGATGTGAGACATAGGGACTTAGAATTTAATGTGGGAGATTGGGTATTCATGGAAGTATCTCCTATGAACGGAGTGATGTGGTTTTCAAAAAAGGGAAATCTTAGTCCCCAGTATATTATTCCCTACTTTATTTTGTAGAGGGTTGGCAATGTTGCCTATGAATTGGGGTTGCCTTCTAGTATGGAATCGATTCACTCGATTTTCCATTTTTCTGTGTTGAGAAAATGTGTTGGTGATCCTTCATTGGTTGTCCCTTTGGAACATATTGGTATCTCAGAATTTTTGTCTTATGAGGAAGTCTAGGTGAGGATCGTGGATCGGAAAGTTCGCCGGTTTCAAATTAAAGAAGTGGCTTCAGTGAAGGTTTTATTGAGGAACCAAAAGTTTGAGTAAGCTACTTGGGAGGAAAAATAGGATATGAAGTCCAAGTACCCGCATTTATTTCCAATTCTGGAAGCTTGTGATGGAGGTATGTGTTAGATCTCCTTGCTTAATTTACAATTTTGATAGACAATATGTTGAAGTCCCCAGTGGTTGAAATTGAGTTATGTCTTGTTAGATAAGGGGC
Source organism: Capsicum baccatum var. pendulum (assembly GCA_030864225.1). Lineage (NCBI taxonomy): Eukaryota > Viridiplantae > Streptophyta > Magnoliopsida > Solanales > Solanaceae > Capsicum > Capsicum baccatum. Next base: position 166,380,185 of record CM061557.1, on the reverse strand, counting down.
TAAATTTCCCAAGTTTGAAGTAATTTGTGCCTTGTTAGACTATGGGAATGAGTCCCTAATTCTTGAACTATGTGTGTCTTCCTGTGATGGGTTTGCGTCTATGGTGCATTGAATTGATCCATATCTTTGATAGGTGGTGGGTTGAAAGATCCAATGCTTTGAATTATTTATATCTTGGGAAGTTAATAGGTTGAAGTCCCTAAGTTGTGAAATGAGTAAGTGCTTGATAAGTAGTGGGTTTAAGTCCCAAGACCAATGAGATGAAATGATACGTTAATAATGATCAAGATATGTGTTATTATCCTTGTTGTATTCTTAGTTCTAACTTGTTTAAGGGTTGGTTTGATGCATATCGATTCTTTAACTTGTGTTTATACTTGCGTTACTTTTTATTCGTAGATAAATGATCCAAGTAGGGATAATTGAAACACATAGGTCTTGAACCTTTAGAAAAAAACAACTTTTGGTGCCTCTGAGTTGGATATGACTTGGATCTTGAGTTGTACCCATGGATATCGTATCCACTCTTCCTTCCCATTTCATACCTTGATCAGTCAATGAGGTTATTATAATGTTTCCAATACGACATGAACTCCCCTTGATCGTACCCAATGAATACAAGTCATATGCAACTCCTTCATATAAAGTGAGGTCTTGTTTTGGCGTGGAATGTTTGGTATGCGGTTTGAGTATATGACTAGGGTTTGCGTCTTACCCTTTTTTTATGACTCAATGGTGCTGAATAATACCCACATCAATATGTTTGACCTTATAGAAGCTAGGGTATGAGTTAGGGAACCCCTCGTAACCTAGGTACGATTACTATGGGAACAATATAGAGGAGTGATACCCCTGCATGAGTGAATTTTTCAACTCTTAAATAAGGGTTTTGTTTTCATTTCTTTTTTCTAAAACCCTAACCCCTCTCACTACATAAGGTGTTGTAGCCTACTAATCTTCATTTACAAGACTCAAACATTCCAAACTCTCTAAAATGCTTTATGGAGTAAGATTTGATTCTAGGATTTGGAGGGAGCTCATCTAGTGGCAGGAAGAAGCCATGATTATTGGTGTTTCATCTTGTTTAAGCTATGTATCTCTCCTATTCTTTAAATATCTCTAAACCCATGTATTTCACACTTGGATTAGTAAGTGTACACAGTTGTTTCGAAATTCAATAAAAAGGGTTTTACTGCCTAAGGATGTATGATGTTGAATCTTTCTTAGAATTGTGCTTATATGTGATATTGATGATGAATTACATGTGTGGGTTATTGTTTTATGTGGATTAACATGATGGTCTTGAGTAACACTAATCTTTATAATATATGCCTTGGAAATGGCCTTGTTCAAGGTATGCACCCATGGTATTTGTGAAAATGTCTAAGTGAGATTTCTAGTCATAGGTTGTTTATGTGTAGAACTAGGGCAATGGCCCAATGAACATAGATGAAAGATAAATGATATGCTAATGGAATTATGCATCATGTGTGATGAAATTGATAAGCTTGGTTGTTGACTAATGAAAGGGTAAAGTCTCTAGATATAAAGATGAACTTAAATTTTGGGTTGAACCTAAGTATAGAGAGAATGTGGCATAGAATTAGTTTAAGAGTCTTGATGACCGTAACTTGCTGTGTATATTGAATTAAGTGAATGCATTAGACTATTAAGGTTGTTGAGCAAATGAAGTCTCCCATAAGTACCATGTGGTCATGTATACTATTGAATTGGTAAAAATGCTTAAAGTCCTTAAATATTGTATTGAATGTATGTTGATGCATGGGAAAAGAGATTAAAGTCCCAAATGCCAATTGATGATAATTGTGATGGCTTGAGTTCAAAGTCCCTTGCCTTATGTGATAGTTTGAGGTTGAAGTCCCTTGCCTTATCAATGGCTTAAAGTTGAAGTCCCTTGCCTAATTATATTGCTAGAGTTAAAGTCCCATGCTTAAACAGATCTCTTAAGGTCAAAATACCTCACCGAAGGAAACAACTTGTGGTTAAATTCCAAAAGAGACATGAGGTTAGTTTACTTTTTCTAATGAATAGGTATGAGGTTGGAGTCCCTTGCCTAGATGATTGTGGGTATCGTTAGAGTCCCTTATTTGAAAGAATGTGTAAGTCGTTAAAGTCTCATGTCTAATGATAATGTAAATGTGGTTAGAGTCCTTTGTATATTGATAATATTTAAACATATAAGTGTGGAGGGTCGGAATCCCCTACTTCCTGTATATTGAATGGATGCTTGAGAATGATGATGAGCCTTGATATCTTGATTAGCATGTGATATATCTATATGTATAGATAAGTTCGTGAATAAGATGAAATGTGATGTATTGACTTGATGTTGATTGATGATATTTTATTACTTATCCTTGAGGAGCATGCTAGTGTTCCAACTGTTAACCATCTCCAGATGCTTTGTGCCCAGGAGACATTAGGGTCGGAGTATCTTCATCTCTTCCTTCGCAGTGGATAGTTGATCGATGTGGTTTGTGCATTGACTTGTTGTGGTGAGCTTCCTTACTCGGCAGATCTTCATCTTTTAGTCTCTTATAATTAGACTAGACTCATTTAGACTTTGTTAGTCTATCATCGGGGGCTTGTCCCAACATATACATTTGATGACTTTGTTTTGTATAGAGGTATTGTCAACAACTATGAACTTGTTTGTGATTTCTTTATTATGAATTTAATTTTGTATTATCATATTATTTTCGTAATCTTAACTTATGAGTTAGAGTTTCTTTGACTCTTATTGTATGATGAGATGTTTGGGTTGGGTTATTGGTGTAGACTCCGATTTATGTGATCTTGAGGTGCCCATAAGACAAGTCTCGGTGTTCGGTCCATGTCAATATGTGTGACTATTGCGAGCCTTGTAATGGCATTGGGATAAGGGACATAATAATCATATCTAAGAATTGCATGAACCAGATAGGTAGTAGCTTCTAATACAACCCTAGGCCAAGTGTGTGTGAGATACTTATGTTGTTCCCTATATGTGTTGAATCCAGATCTTTCTTGATTAGTCTTACATAGGTTTTAGGATAGACTGTTAGGAATAGACCATAGGCCATTTTTTAAATAATTCCACTTTAAGAATAAACGACCTTCTATATGTGAATAAGTATCTCTTGATCCCTATTTTTAGCCTACATAGACTTTTTTCCTTATTTCACCTTTCAACTTCCCATTTTTATTACAATGAACCTATTTTGGCCTTGGTCTCCCTTGGACATTGTACATCTTAACTCAAGCAAATCACCTAAGCTTAGGGTGGCTATTATAGGGGTGTGTAATGTGAAGTGGGTATGAAGGAGGGTAAATAAAAGAAAAAGAAAAAGAAAGTAGGGTTGGGTGTAATAGAAAAAGCAAAAAAAAAAAAACAAAAAACCAAAATGAAAAAAAAGAAATAAAAGAAACCACACCCAATCTGAATGTGCAATAAAAGAATAAAAAGGGAGAAATAAGGGTAGAATAAAAGAAAATTTGTTGAAAAGTGGACCCTCAAAGTAAGTTTAGTTCCAAGGAATCTTAGGAACTAAATTCCAATATGTTCCATACCAACCCCTAAGCCTACATTACAAGTTGAGAAAAATCCTATAGTAATCCTAACCTGACTATCTTAAAGCTAAGGTAAAGAAAATAAGGGCAAACACTTCTTTGTGAGAGTGAGGGTCACTTAATCATCCCTACATTCACATACATAATTCTATTAAGTGAATAACACTTCTTTGTTATGAGGGTACATGGGTTGTGTTGCTAGTTGCTTATTAATGCGGGTAATGTACCTTGTATATGTGCATAGCTGTTTGTTGCTAATGTAATGTAATATATTAATTCCCTTGTATCATATTTTTGTGTTCCATTGATACACACAGTTGTTTTTGAAGGGTTGCAATGGGAGGGGTAACGTTTTGAGGTTAAAGTTGATGATTGAGTGCCATAGAGTTCTTAGGTTTCTCTTACTTAAGCATCATTTTGTTGTTTTGTTGTGTTTTATTTCCTAAGTACATGCAAACATTCTAAGTTGAGGGTGTCGATGCGATATGGATTCATTGAACTTTTAATGCTTTAAACCAAGAAATATGGAAGTACTTAGGTGTATTTTTGGGGATATGATGTGTTTTTGCAGAAAGCTAGGTTCTGGCAGCTAATCGAAAGAATAGTTGAAAGCTAAAATTTCTGCTACCTACTCATGGACCTAATGTCCATTGGTAACACCTATTAGACATAGGTGATAGACCATAGTTTCCAGAAGACTAAATTTTAGAGAAGAAGAAGATAAAAAAAATTAGTTTCTACCTATAGTGGGCCACCTACAGCCCGTAGGTGGGTCCGTAGGTGGCCATCGACTCACGCTTTTCTCTTTTGTTTAGGATTTGATTTCTCGGGCTTCCATATAATCTTTATGTACCATTTTGACCATTATTTTTAGTTAACATTTGCTAGAGATGCTAGATAATGCCTTCTAGGGTTAAGTTTTCACACTTTATACTCTTTAAGACATATACTGATTCCAAGATTAACTTTTGATCTTTAAATCCCCTTGTTCTTGGTTTTTGTTGAATAATTGATCTGAGACTTTGGATTTTATCCTCTTTATTGTGAGATTAATTATATGTTCTTTTCTATGAAATCTATTAATTGTCTCGCAACTATGAGAAACTAGTTTCCTTTGCTAGGGTTGTGGGAACCATTGCGGATTATTGAAGCAAAGGATGTGTCAAGTCATTCTAGACAAAAATTCTTGCATTCCTTGTCCTTTTCTTCGATCCAATTGATTTATTAGAAATGAAATATAGGGTGTCTCAAGTCATTCTAGACAAAGATTCTTTCATGCCTTGTGGTTTTCTTTGATCTAATTGATTTCTTAGCGGTGGCCAGCATTCAGAGCCTGCCTGTAATCACAAGTTACTACAAAATATATGTAGATATTGGGAAAAAGAGATCACAATAGTGATTTGAAGTTAATTTTTGATACAAGATAATCATCTTCATCTACATAAGATAATTATCTTCTTCTAATAACTTTAGACTCACAAGGTAATAGTTAAATTGGAATCCAGGGTAAGGGTTAGTACATTGACACTCTCAGACTCGCAAGGTAAAGAGTGAAATATTACACTGAGTCCACATCAAATTGATTACAACTAAGAGCATCAAAATCTTATTAATGTTTACCATTCAATACAATCCCCCTAATTACCTTTCTGTATTTCTCGTTTATTTCGACAAGTTTAAGATATAGTTCAACATATTCCCTGTGGGTTTGACCCCAACCTGAGTTGGGTTACTATATTTTGATAGTGATAGATTTATACTTCTAAGGAGGTGTACTTTATGGTAATTTCAGTAGTTAACTTCGGATGCATAGATTAATCTCTACCTCAAATAGACTCCAAATGTTGCCTGAATTAGCTATCTGTGAAGCGCACTCGTACCTGGATTTGCACAAAAAGGGTGAATTAGAGATGAGTATGGACTACTTGTACTCAGTAGGTATCATAGGCTGACTAAGTAAAGAAGAAAATAAAGCATACAAACACAAACTATGGGTATGTAACCTGGAATCTAAAAATATCTCAAATAGTATCCCTTACCATCTCCACTAACAGTTCTACTATATACACATATAACAAAAATAGGTAGGGGATAGAAAATAAGTATACACATACTCCGAATAGAAGTACAATAAGATAGAAAATATGGACGGATATCAAGTCACAAATAGAACTACCATCATAGTATAAGCACAACATATGGAATGCATTGAAGATGATGATAGTGATGATGATGATGATGCATGAGGTTATCGCAGAACCTCTGTATACACCTACCGAGCTCAACTACGGATGTAGGACCCATGGGAGGTTTATCAACCCACACATACCAAACGCTTCCCCCAAGTAGGACCTATGGATGGCTCGTCAACCATAAACAAACAATATCAATAACTCCTCTCCAGAACATACATCGATAGAAGGTTTTTAAAGGATGTCTCATTTTATATTTCAAAATCTAATGTTTCTAGTATTTCTAGTAATTTTGTGGTGTTAATAATGTTTCATGAATGAATACAATATGATGCTGTAAGAATCAACACCAAACTAAGTGAGAATATACAATATCAAACCAATATACCAACCATATGGGAAAAAAATCCACTCAAATCAACCACCAATCCATGATCGAATGTAATACAGAAACCATTAACTAAAACATTCAATAAAATGTCATTGATACCACATAAATCCTAAATCTAGGCTTTTTTCATCAAAAAGTATAAAACCAAACATAAATATATCATTACAATGTAAAAAAACTAATATAAGACCCCACGTGATCACACATTTCAAATAATGTCTCAAAACCACTAAATATTATCCAAATAGGCCGTTACACAGGCATATAAATCACCTAAACATATTTTACTTGATACAACCTTCTACTATTTTATGCTTTTACAAAAATAAGGAGAAGTCTCACTATTATAACAAATATGAACCACATAAGACAAACATCCCCTCTCAACCATGCAATGAGCATAAAGGAAAGATATAACTCTCTTGGAACCCAAATGAAGCACACCCCTCGAAGATATCATTGGTACACCCAGCTAAATTTGCGGTCTTATAAAAATAATAAAGGACCACATGATAAGGAGCAAAAAAATAAATACCCATGATGACATTAAACTTTTCCATATAGAGGACTATTGGATATACCCAAGTCTCACACCCCGTAAAAGTCACAACACAAGATTAGTACACATGATCCACACTAAAGAGTCTCCTATGGGGGTAGATACATACATAGGTAGATCAAGATTCTCAAAAGATGAATCAAAACTCAAAGAAAAATATGTAGATATTTAAGAAAGAGCCGATCTCTCATCAAATAACACAGATGTATATTCAAAACAAATAGGGTTGATACATATGATGGCATCATCAGAGGATACTACCTTTGGCCCTGAAGGTGATTAGTGATAAATTTACCATCCATTGACACCAAAATTCATGTACACTATTATGATTTAAAGGTTTTAATGAGATGAATTTATAATTTGAATGCACTTATTCCCATGTTTTATAGTTATGTAAGTGGTGGAAAAAAAGAGTAAAAAGAGTTGAAAAGAGATAAAAAGGATAGAGTTAGTGCAAAAGCTGGCAAAAGTAGTGCAGGAATTGACCCTCAGTTACCACGATGCGGTCTGAGGGACGCGATCGCGACAAGTCAAGATTATTCAAGATGGAGATATCCATGGGCTCACTGTGATCTAGGGAGTCGCAATCACGATCAAGCTCTGGAGATCGTGGGTTAGAGAAAAATAGGATAGGTGAAAAAGGGATATAGGTGAAAAGGTATTAGTGAACAAAAGTTAGATGTAGCTTTTTCCCTTTTTATTATCTTTGAAATAAGGGTAAATTAAGAAATTTCTAAGTCTTGGGCATCCTCCTAGATATAGGGATATCCAATTGAAGTTTTAGGTGGATGTAGTTGACATACCCATGGGGTATCTGAAAGGATCAATGGGTGATATTTTTCGTGCTTGGTTGAAAAATTAGTTTCAAAACCCCTAACCTAGCCTACATATAATGCTCAACATATAGGTCAATTAAAGTTGAAGGAGGTCATGGTCAATATATTTACCCAAGAAAAGTTGGGGTCGAGTCCATGAGAAACATTGTGAGTTATGATTAAGTTGGTTCTAAATAAATGTTGAATGCTAATTTCAAACCCATAATACAAGATAGTTTGGCCGGTTTTCAATTTTTACTAAAGTGAGTGTAATTCATGGGCTTCTAAGGGACTAATTCGAGACTAAGAATAATAATAGTATAATCAACTAAAATGGATCTTTGGATTTTGATTTCTTATGGGAAAGCTATGCATGGGAACAAGATAGTTCGATGCAAATTATAATTGATGATAATGTGGTAGGCTAGGTTTAGTGTCTTTGAGGTTAGTTTTTCAACAAAACCTCACAGATCTCACTCATTGACCCTTTCGAGTACCTAACAAGTGTGTCAATTAAAGCCACCCAATATCTTAATTGGGTATCCCTATTTCTAGGATGTTTATTTCTAAGATAGTAAAAATTTAGCAAACTATAAACATAACTATCTATAATTGCTTTGATCTCCACATCCCTCTTTCAAGGATGATGTGGGTTCCTAATGATCGCCCAAAATCATTCACTCAAAGATGGCCTTAAAATTTATAGAGTTTGAAACTTTCATCCATCAACACCATTTAGCCATTTAGGGCTTTAACCCACAAATCCTAACCTATTCAATCAAGCAACAATAGAATCCATCATCAACAAACTAAATTCCACACAAATATATCAGAACCCATGCACAATTGCTTCCTATTCAAACATAATCCCAAGAGGTAGATCTAGTAAATCATATTAATAATAAACACAAATAGAACAACATTTCCATCAAAGTAATAAATAAGAAAATAAAGAGAGGGATATCCACACTTTAGAATTCAAGGAATGTTTAATGGGTGATACCAAATCTACACTTAAAAGTTACTCTAATATCTTCTAAGCTTAATATTAGTACAAATTTAGCTCCATGATCCAAGAAATTATAAAAACCCTAAACTAAGGATGAAAGGTAGGGTTGTTGAATGATATTAGAGTGTTTTTAAAGGATATCTCATAATATGTTAGAAAAAGCCAATATTTCTAGTATTTTTATTATTTTTGCGTTTTTAATAATGTTTACTGAATGAATACAATATGATGATGTAATACTCAACACCAAACAAAGTAAGAATATATAATATCCAACTAATATACCAACCATATGGGAAAAATCCACTTAAATCAACCACCGATCCATAACCGAATGTAATACATAAACTATTAACTAAAACATGCAAGAAAATGTCATTGATACCACATAAATCCTAAAATCTTGGATTTTTTCCACCAAAAGTGTAAAACTAAACATACATATAACATTACCAAGTCAACAACATCGTATAAGACCCCACATGATCACACATTTGTAATAATGTCTCAAAACCACCAAATATTATCCATGTAACCGTTACACGAGTATATAAATCACTTAAACATATTTTACATGATACAACCCTGTACCCATTGTATGTTTTTGCAAGAAAGGAGGTAAAGTCTCACTAGTATCAGGAATATAAACTAAATAAGAAAAACATCCCCTCTCAACTATACAACTAGCCTAAAGGAAAGATATAAATCTCTTGGAAACCGAATGAAGCACACCCCTTAAAGATATCATTGGCAAACCTAGCTAAATTTGCAGTCTTATCATAACAATCTAGGACAACATGATAAGGAGCTAACCAATCAATACCCTTGATGATATTAAACTCTTCCATATCAAGGACAATCAGATCTACCCAAGTCTTACACCCCACAAAAGTCACAGCACAATATTGGTTCACATGATCCATCACTAAAGAGTCTCTTATGGTGGTAGATACATAGATAAGCACATGAAGATGCTCAATAGAAGAATCAAAACTCAAATAAAAATATGTTAAAATATAAGAGAGAGAAGATCTCAAATCAAATAACATAGATATATATTCAAAACAAATAGGGTTGATAAATGTGATGAGACCATCAGAGGCTACTACTTCTGGGCTGAAAGGTGATGAGTGGTAAATTTACCATTCATTGACACAAAAATTAATGCATACTATTATGATTTAAAGGTTTTAACAAGATGAATTTATCATTTGAATGCACTAATACCAATGTTTTCTAGGTATATAAGTGATGGGAAGAAAAGAAGTAAAACGAGCTGAAAAGTGATAAAAATGGATAGAGTTAATGCAAAAGTTGGCAAAAGCATATGCGGGAATTCACCCTCAGTTACCTCGATCGAGGTTTGAGGGTCGCAGTCGCGATAAGTCAAGATTATTCAAGTTGGTGATTGTGATGGGCTCAATCTAAGAAAACATTAAGTATTTCTTCAACACCAATAGTTTTTGCGCTTGGTTTTTCCCTTTTTTTTCATAAGACCTATCAAAATCACAAGAAGAACTAGTAACTAAGTAAGCCTAATGGGGGGAGAGGGAATTTGGACAATTAATACCATGTCCATCTTTGCCACCACACGAAGAACATACATTCTCCTAATAAGATTGAAATGGTTCAGACATCTCTCTCTGGGGAGTGTATCAACAATCTTGCCATAAGTGGAGTCCATTACAATATGAACATGGATTGTCATGATATAATTTCCAACCACTGAAATCACATTCATTCTAAGATGCCATAGTAACAAATGAAAAATAAATAATCTACCTAAGACAAGAAATAACAGAAAATTAACAGACAAATATTGACATGTTTGAACCAAAGCAAGTAAGCTAAAATTCCAAACAAACTCAATACGCCAAATTGTTCCCCAGGAATGGTGCCATTTTTTATAATGCTCAATTTACAAGTCAATTAAAGTGCAAAGCAGCCATCATCTATATATTTACCCAACAAAAGTTGGGGTCGAGTCCACTAGGAATAATATGAGTGACGATAAAGTAGGTTCAAAATAAAAGTTTCTTGCTAAGTTCAAACCTATGATACAAGAAAGTTTTTTTTTTTATGTTTGCTAATATTAGAGTAGTTCTTGGTCTTCTAAGGGACAAATTCAAGACTTAGAATAATTAGAGTATAATCAACTAAAATGGATCTTAGGATTATGCTTTCCTAGGGGCAAGATATATATGGGAACATGATAATTCAATGAAAATTCAATTGTTGATGATATGGTAGGATAGATTGAATGTCTTTGAACCTAGTTTTTAAACAAAACCTCAAAGATGTCATTCATTGGCCCTTTTGAGTACCAAACGAGTCTGTCAATTAAAGTCACCCAATACCTCAATTGGGTATCCCTATTTCTAGGTTGTACCCATGGTATAGTTAACTTTATAATCAACCTTATTTCTAAGATACAGTCAACTTAGAAAAGTATGAAAATTAGCTAGTTCCATCAGAAACTAGACTATCTAATAAAGTTGCTCCGTATCAGTTAATTCAGTTATATGGTTATTAGTATCTCATGTTATCAGTACTCAGGCTCAGTAATCATGTTATTATGAACTCAGTTAAAGTTATTATGTATTCATGCATGTATTCTAACATTCATATTATCCAGTTGATTAGTATAGTTTATGCATGTGAACCCTTTGTATTCAACCGACCTTACATACATACCAGTACTTTCAACGCAGTGACTCATTGGTGCTATGGTGTTTTATACCATAGGTTCAGAATCACGAGCTCCAGAGAATCATTAGCATTCCATTCTCAGCAGTCAGAGTTAGTAGTGAGTCCTCATCCTTTGAGGACATGACCATTACTTTATAATCTCATTAATTAATTAATTTCATTAGTTAGAGTTAGTTGGGGACATATCCCATCAACTCATTATTTAGATAATTTAGAGGCTTTTGGACTAGAATGTTCAGTCAGTTTTTTCTATTTTTTTGGGTATTTTATACCCTACCCAAATGTTATATATTAAATTCTATATGTCAGTTTTTAACCTTAAGACCTTACAACCTTTATTTTCGCATTTATATAGCATATTATGCAGTGTTCAGGTACAAATATCAGTCATGGGTTAGATTGTGGTCCTTCGTGGTCATGAGTATTGTGTACATTCTGGGTACTAAATTCGGGGCATTACAAACTTGGGATCTGAGCCTAAGGTTAAATAGTGTCCTAGGAAGTATGAAAGTCGCATCTAGTAGAGTCTTGTACATATATGTGTTGCGCACCACATTTATGTGCGGGAGGCTATAAGATGTTTTAGGAACAGTTTTACTTCTTTCAATATTCATGTCATGTCAACGAGCATAATCTCAGGTCAATCTCTCAGTCTAATCTATTTCTCCCCTTTTTCTATAGAACATGCTTCCTAAAAGAAGAAATAGGAATCAACCAACCCCTTAGCTCGAAGATTCTTTGGGCAAATATGTTTTTATTTAGAGTTCAGGGCTGCATTCACTACTCTTGCTCAGTCAGTTGCTTCTCAGAATGAATTACCATCTATCATTCTGGCCAAACCAGTGGCCAATTTAATGACAGCCAGGATTTGGGACTTCACCTGAATGAATCCTTCATTCTTTCTTGGATCTACGTCAGATAAGGAACCTTAGAAATTCATCGATCAGGTTCAAAAGGTTACATACATCATGGAGGTTACTTCTAATGAGAGAACTGAGATATCTGCATATCAGTTGTAGGATTTTTCTCACACTTGGTTTAAATAGTAAAAGTCAGAAAGGCCAGATGATGCAGGGCCTATTGAGTGAGAGGAGTTTGTCACCACATTCTTAGATAGATTTTTTCCCCTAGAGCTAAGAAAAGCTAAGGTGTTGGAATTTATTAACCTCAGGCAGGGAAACATGACGGTGAAAGAGTATTCTCTTAAGGTTACTTTATTATCCAGATATGCTGCTCATGTGGTTGTAGATAGTAGGTCCAAGATGAGTAAGTTTGTTTCTAGCGTGAATGATAGTATAGTCAATGAGTGCAAGTCCGTGATATTGAATATTGACATGAACATAGCCAGGCTTACAACCCATGTTTAGCAGATAGAAGAGCAAAAGATTAAGATAGGGGAGAAGAAGAATAAGAGAGCAAGGAGAGGTAGTTTCAACTTTGCTCAGCCCAAATTAGAAGGAGGAAACCGTTCTCAATTACTTCATAAGTCCGTAGTTCTAGCTCCTTCTTCACCTAGTGCTCCAGCTCCTAAGTTCAGAGAAATTAATAGAGATAGGGCTCCAGGCTCTAGGTCTTAGGGCAGTGTCAGCAATGCCCAAACTAATCTCCTTTGTCAAACTTGTGGTAAGAACCACAAGGATGCTTGTAAAGCTGGTAGTAATGTCGGTTACGAATGTGGAAAGATAGGCCACAAAATCAAAGATTGTCCTCAGTCAGGCTATCAGTGTCCGCAGAACCGCTTCTCATCTCATTCTGGTCACCCGATCAGTAGGGTGAAACTTCTAGCGCTACTAGTGGGCAATGACTAAATCGAATTTATGCTCTCCATTCTAGGCAAGATTAGGAAAATTCTCCTGATGTGGTTACTGGTATGTTATAGATCTTTCATGTGTATGTTTATGCTTTGCTAAATCCAGGAGCTTCTTTGTCTTTTCTTACTCCTTATATAGCAATTGATTTAGGAGATAGTCAAAAATTTCTAGCAGAGCTATTTTTAGTCTCTACCCTAGTGGGTAGAACTATAATACCCCGATGTGTATACAGGAACTGTCCGGTTATGATATTTCAAAAAGTCACTTTAGAAAACATAATCGAATTAAAGATGACTAATTTTTATGTAATTTTCGGCATAGATTGGCTTTATTTCTGCTATGCCACATTCGACTGCAGAAATAGAATAGTCCAATTATAGTTTTCTAATGAACCTGTCCTAGAGTGGAGAGATAGTACTTCATCTTTCAGAGGTCATCATGTTTCATACCTTTGGGCATGGAAAATTATATCTAAAGGATGTGTCTATCATCTTGTTTGAGTTAAGGACAATAGTTTTGAAACTCCCAGTCATAAATGAATATTTAGATCTCTTTCCCAAAGATCTTCTAGGAATTCCTCCCGAAAGGAAAATATACTTTGGCATTGATCTTCTTACAGATAGTTAACCTATATCTATTCCACCATATAGAATGGCACCAACAGAACTCAGAGAATTGAAAGATCAGTTGAAGGATCTCTTAGATAAGGGGTTTATTAGGCCTAGAGTGTCCCCATGGGGTGAACTAGTCTTATTCGTGTGCAAGAAATACAATTCTCTCAAAATGTGCATTGATTACCGTCAGCTCAATAAATTCATACAAAAAATGTATCCTCTTCGCAAAATCGATGACTTTTTGACCAACTTAAGGGTGGGAGTTATTTTTCTAAAATAGACCTTAGATTAGGCTATTATCATCTTCGATTTAAAGAATGTGACATTCTAAAAATAGCTTTCCATACTTGATATGGTCACTTCGAATTCTTAGTTATGTCCGTTGGTCTTACCAATGCCCCAGTATCATTCATGGACATGATGAACTGTGTGTTCAAGCAGTACTTGGACATGTTCATCATAGTCTTTATATATGATATTCTGGTCTATTCCGGCAGTGAGCATAATCATGCAGACCATCTCAGAATCATACTTCAGACTTTCAAAGATCATCAGTTGATCACCAAATCCAGTAAGTTCAAATTTTGGCTAAGGTCAACACCATTCCTTGGTCATATCATTTCTAGTGATGGAATTAGGGTTGATCCTTAAAAGACCAAAGCAGTAAGAAACTGGCCCAGACCTATCTCTCCATTAGATATCTGGAGTTTTTGGGGTTTGGCTTTCTATTATAGACTATTTATTGAGGGATTTTCTTCTGTTGCATCCCCTATGTATAGATTAACTCAGAAAAAAGTCAAGTTTTAGTGTTCAGATCTTTATGAGAAGAGTTTTTAGGAGTTGAAGACTCAAATTAGCTCAGCTCTAGTCTTAGCTCTTCCAGATGGTCCAGATAGGTTCGTAGTACATTGTGATGCATCCAGAGTAAGTTTGGGTTGTGTCCTCATGCAATATGGTAAGGTCATAGCCTACGCCTTCAGACATCTTAAACCCTATGAGAAGAATTATCCTACTCATGATCTCGAGTTAACATCCGTAGTCTTTGCCTTAAAGATTTTGAGGAATTATCTATATGGAGTTCATATAGATGTGTTAACCGATCATAAGAGCCTTCAGTATGTCTTTTCTCAAAAAGATATTAATCTTCATCAGAGAAGCTGGTTAGAGCTCTTGAAAGATTACAACATGAGTGTCCTTTATCATTCGAGCAAGGCCAATATTGTTGCTAATTCTCTCAGTAGAGTGTCTATGGATACTGTTGCTCGTGTTGAGAATAGTAAGAAGAAGTTAGCTCAAGAAATCCATCATATTTCCATATTAGGAGTTCACTTAGTTGATTTAGATTAGGCTGACATATGGGTTTAGAGTAGTTCAAAATCATCTCTAGTTTTCGAGGGGAAAGAAAAGTAAGATAGAGATTCTAGTCTAGTCAAGTTGAATGAGTTAGTCAAGGATCCGAAAGTAGAGGTTTCTCCTAAGGGGGAGACAATGTATTTCACTGTCAGGGCCGTCTATGTGTTCCAAGTGTAGATGACTTAAGGTAGCGAATTCTTGTAGAAGTGCATGGTATGCGCTACTCTTTTTATCCAGGGGCCACAAAGATGTACCATGACTTAGAGGAAATCTATTGGTGGAGTGGGATGAAAAGAGATGTTGCAGAGTTTGTGGCTAAGTGCTCTACATGTTCACAGGTTAAGATAGAGCATCAGATGCCTTGTGGGTCCATGTAGGAGTTTAGTATTCCTACTTGGAAGTGGGAAGAAGTGAACATAGACTTTGTGATGGGTTTACCACATACTCCTTGACAACAAGATTCAGTTTGGGTCATTATAGATAGGATGACCAAATCAGATCATTTTCTTCCAGTCCATGCCTCTTATTTAGCCAAGGATTACACCAAACTCTACAATAGAGAGTTGGTTAGATTGGATGATGTTCCGTTATCTATTATCTCAGACAGAAGTACCGATTTCACCTCTTATTTTTGGAAAGCGATCTAAAAAGATCTTGGTACCCAAATTCATCTCAGTACCACCTTTCATCCTCAAGCAGATGGTTAAGAAGAAAAGTCCATTAAGAACTTAGAAGATATGCTAAGGACGTGTGCAATCAATTTCAAGTGTATTTTGGATAACCACTTGCCTTTGATTGAGTTTGCACACAACAACAACTATCATTCAAGTATTCGGATGGATCCATTAAAACCTATCTATAATAAGAAGTGCAGATCTCCAATCAGTTCATTCAAAGTTAGTGATGCCTCAGTCATAGAGCCTGACTTAGTATCCGATGCCTTAGAAAAAATCTAGTTGATCAGAGAAAGACTTTATGTTGCTCAGAGTAGATAGAAGTCTTATTTAGATATATGCAGAAACGATCTCGAGAGGTTGGTGACTATGTCTATCTAAAATTCTCTCCCATGAAAAAAGTGAAGAGATTCGACAATAAGGGAAATCTCATTCCCTGATATGTTGGTCCCTTTAAAATTCTCAGTCGTTTCGACAAGGTGGATTATGAGCTTGAAATTGCCTTTAGATCTAGCCTCTGTTTATCAAGTTTTCCATGTCTCTTTGCTTAAGAAGTTCATCGGTGACCCAACAGTTGTAGTCCTTATTCAGAGCATAAATGTTCAGAACAGTCTCTCTTATGAAGATATTCCACTCGAAATCCTAGACTATCAGACTCATAGAATGAGGAACAAAGAAGTACCTTTAGTCAAAGTTCTTTGGAGAAATTAATCAGTTGAGGGAGATACTTGGGAAGTAGAAGAAAAAATGCAGACCAAGTATGCTTACCTCTTCTCCACAAACTTTGATCTAGCTTAAGTTAACAGTTTTCCTTAAGCTTTTCAGTTTCATGTTCAAATTTCAGTCAAATGCTTGGTATCTATTTCATGTTCATTATACCTTAATAAACCTAGTATTAAGTACCATTGCATATTAAGTTAGGCATTCATGCATAAGTTCAGTCATATAATCAGGCATCATATATGCATTCTTATTATGAGAAAGTTAGTTCCTCAGAACACTTAGTCATGCCTTCATGAATCAATTACACATGCATCAATATGTATGTTCGGTATGATATATTCAGTTATCAGTCATGTCATTCATGAGATAATGTTTTAGTTATGCATTTTCAGTATGTATGTTAGTTTATCATCTCCCCCCTCACTCAGCCTCATTCGAGGATGAATGTTCTTAAGGGGGAGATATTGCAATACCCCGTACTTCTACCTAACTTAAAATCATCCCAAGTAAGTTAGAAACTTACTTTTAAAGATAAATCCAGTGTTATATATGTGGAATTTCTTAGATTTTCACTTTTTATCATGTGGGAAATTAAATTAGCTTTCCAATGATACCAATTTCGTCACTGTAAAATATATTTCTTTTCTTCTCAAAACTTGTATACTTGCAAAATATGGGAATTAGTACATTTAACCCCAAATGTGTCTAACTTTTATTTAAAATCATAATAGTATGTACAAATGTTGAGTGTAAAGGAGTAGTAAATTAACAACTAATCACCTACCCATATTGTCATTAACTAGCATTTGGATTTGATTATAATGCACTTGTGCATTATTTTCCCTTAGTAAGACATAATGACTTTTTTCATATTGAAATTTAATCCACATTTGTTCCCCTTAATTGGGATTTGAGTCAATTTTTGTAGAAAACCCTTCCAAATGATAAAATACTTTCTTTTTTCATTAGAAGGAAATTAAAATACCCCATATTCCTACCTAGCTTAAAATCGTCCCAAGTATGTTAGAAACTTACTTTAAAAGATGAATCCACTTTTATATACATGGAATTTTTTATATTTTCACTTTTTATCATGTGAGAAATTGAATTATCTTTCTAACAACATCAATTTCGTCCAAATCCTACATCGGAAGAAAAAGTTATGGCCGAAAAATAGAAGGCAGTCAAAATTGCCTAGGTGCGACGGTGAGAGCCCATGGATCGTCGAGCTAGTGATGGACCATCGCCCATACCGTCGTAGCAGAGGTAGTGAGACTAGATTCTACATAAGGGTAATGGCTTAGGATGACGGACCACTGAGCTAGCGACGGACCGTCGCCTAAGCTATCACACCAGAGGTAGTGAACCCCTATTCTGCGCATGTACGACGGTCAGGACTGATGGACCGTTGACTCAGCGATAGACCATCACATAGTTCATTCAGTTGTTTTAAAGTCATTTTTAAAAGTGTATTTAGGTCTTTTACCACCCTTTTTAACCCTTAATAATATCAGACCAAGGCTCATAAGTTCATTATCTATCTACAATATCAAATTAGGGGTTTCTCTCTAAGATAGTCCCCAAGAACAAGATCCAAATCATTCTTCAAGACACTAAGAGATTCAAGTTCTTCAAGTCCAAGGACTTCAAGGAACTCACAACCCAGGTATGTCATGTGTTGATTCATGGGTCCCTTTCACCCATGAAGCTCAAGAATCTCTTATCAAAATCCAAGATTCATGTATGTATGAATGTTCATGATTTAAATTGAATTCAAATTCATGTTCATGATGTTGTGGGGTTTTGATTCATATTTTAAATTACATATTCCAATAGTTGAACCTAGTATGTGGTGATTTGCATAATAATCATGATAAACCCTTAAATTTACACGTTTTTTAATGTATCCAAGATTATTATATGTGGTGATGATTGTATAACCAAAGCATGATCCCTATGTGTTCAATTAAATGCCGATGTGCAGAAAAAGTTCCATACTAGTATGATAATATGAAATCCCCAATCATGTACAAGTTTATGCATGTCAAATCTTTGATGAAAAGTCTTAGTTAGTGAATTATGGGTACATGTGTAGCTCTTGTGGTACTTTAGAACTTGTACTTCATGAATTCTTCAACTTATTATATTATGGATTGTTGATGTTGGTCATGTATTCAAGAAAGTCACGCTTTGTGGGTTTCATTCCATTGAGTCCTGGGGGGAACTTGTACCCAAAAAAATATAGTTGTGTGCCTAGAGTTAGTGTCATGTTTTTATGATATCCTTAGTCAAGACATGATCCATAGAACTCAGTCAGTCATGTGACTCAGGAAAGCTCAGTAATATAGTAATCTCAGTTATATTCCATTAGTCAACGAAACTCAATTAGTTCAGTCCATTTCAGTCAAGTAATCCATGTTCAGTGTCTATTTGGATGGGAGTAGGAATTAGCATCAAGTGAACCCAAGGATGGGAACACACAATGTCAGATGAGGATGTGATTCTTCGAATTCATCTTTGCATTCCAGAACTATGTAGCAAGCATAGGTTGAGACATCAACACTGTCTGATGAGGGTTGATGAGGTAGATAAACACTGTCAGATGAGGATCCCACCATTCTCACTAGAGTGACCTGTTGTATGAGGGTTACTCACAGATTGTCCTTATCAGTGGAACGGTATTGACACCCTTCTAATTGGGTTTACAGATTGGACCCCAACTCAGCCATAATGGCATATTAGGGGTATGTCGGTTAGATGACTACTTTCCACAGTTTCATATTATAGAATTAGGACTGTCAGATAGAGTCATTGAGTCTCAGTATTAGAACTTAGATAGTTCTACAAAATTCATTACTGTTAGACAAAGTCAACTTAGAATAGTACTTAACTTATCTAGTTCCATCAGAAACTAGACTATCAGATATAGTTGCACAAAATCAGTTATTTCAGTTATATGGTTATCAATATTTCATGTTATCAGTACTCAGGCTCAGTAATCATGTTATTACCAACTCAGTTATAGCTATTATGTATTCATGCATGCATTCTCACGTTCATATTATCAAGTCGATTAGTATAGTTCATGAATGTGAACCCTTCGCATTCAACCTACCTCACATTCATATCAGTACATTCAACGTACTGACATATTTGCACTATGGTGTTTTATACCATAAGTTTAGAAGCACGAGTTCTAGAGCATCAGTAGTATTCCACTCTCAGCAGTAAGAGTTAGCAGTGAGTCCTCATTCTTCGAGGACATGACCATTACATTATTATCTTATTAATTAATTTTTTTAGTAGTTGGAGTTAGTTGGGGATATGTCCCATCAACTCTTTATTCAGACAATTTAGAGGCTTTCGGACTTGCATGTTCAATCAGTTATTTCAGTTGTTTTGGGTATTTCATACCCTACCCAGTTGTTATATGTTAAGAGATATTATGTCTCAGTTTTGAACCTTATGGCCTTACAACCTTTATTTCCGTATTTATATAGTATATTAGGTAGTGTTTAGGTATAGATATCAGTCATGAGTTATCTTGTGGTACTTCAGGGTCATGAGTACCGTGTAGCATTCTGGGTACCAGATTCGAGGCACTACAGAAAAACAAATTGAGCCTCCTTGAAAACTTTGCATGCCATATGTGGTGAGTGAAATTATGTATTTCTCATGCATGCTTGTATCATCTAGAACTTTTCTCATTAGTATCTCAAGGCTTATTGTGATTATTCTTAGTTGGTGAAATTATCTTAGGCTTTCTTTGTGAACATAGGAACCTACTTTTGCGTAAATATTCTTCCCGTACAGGGAATAGTGTTCTTAGTTAAACCATTTAAGTTTTCAAGACATTATTTGGTGACAACATTACAAGCCTTGAACCATTTAAAGTTTATCTCTCTTTTGAACCCTACCCTTCTTGAACTTGAAAAATAAAACTTGAGGCCAAATGCCTAAGTTGAGGGTGGTAAGTTTGGAAGAAGTGACCTTAGGCCATGATATTTTAAGTGGATTCCTAAGAAGATAAGAAAAGAGAAAAAGTGAAAAAGAAAGGAATAATAAAATTTAGGAACAACATGGATTGAAAAAGACATAGTCGAAAAGAAAAAAATTTCAAGGAGACGTGTAAATCAAGGTTGCAAAAGTAGACATGTGTGAATTTTTGAAACAAATAAATTGGTACATCGTCAATAGTTTCGTTAAGTAGTGTGATGTAGATATTCAAGGAGGGTGTAGTCACTTTGTACACAAATTATATCATACCCTTTCCCTAACCTACGTTACAAGCTCAAAAAAGACCTTTAAGATTCCAACCAAGTCCATTTATTGTAGTGTAAATTGAAAACAAGAGCAAGCATCTGGTATGGTACTTGTTAGCATTGAGAGAGTCTTAGTGAGAGTGAGATTTTGCACTTAAATTCCTTGTTGCACAATAGATAACTTGGTATGTGGGATTTTATTCTTGTGAGGAGGTATGTAGACTAATTGATGTAGGTGAAATTGTCATATTCGAAAAAATGAGGCAAATGAGAGTAGTTGAGTTGCTATCAAAAGGGAGTCACTTCTAGAGAGTTGGTGATTATTGTATTGATTCTTCTTTAAAGTATCTTGCATCCTTGAAAATTGTGTTTTATGTTGAGGAACGTCGTGAGAATAACATTGTCCATGCTTGAGAGCTACTTGTTGGTATTGATCAAGTCCGAAGTCATCGTGATCATTTGGCCATTTAAATGGGCTTACAATTGCATAGTCTCTTTGAGTAAGAAGTGGTGTTGCTTGAGGACAAGCAAAGGTCTAAGTTGGGGGGCTTGAGGAGAAGCAAAGGTCTAAGTTGGGAGTATTGATGAGTGATAAATTTACCACTCATTTATACTTAAGTTCGTGCACTCAACTATGATTTAAAGGTGTTAATGAGATGAATTTATCATTTGAATGCACTAATTTCCATGTTTTGTAGGTATATAGGTAATGGGAAAAAATAAGTTTAATGAGCTAAAAAGAGATCAAAGATGGAAGAGTTAGTGCAAAAGTTGGAAAAAGCATGTGCAGGAATTGACCCTTAGTTACTACGATCGCGGTCTGAGGGTTGCAATCACGACAAGTCAAGAGTCAAGATGGTAATAGCAATAGAGATCAAACTCCAGCGATCGTAAGTAAGAGGAAAATTTCCCAGGGGAACATTTGTCATTTCCTACAACTGGTTCCAATTCTCTATAGGATGAAAATCTTTTCATTTTTTGGACATCACAAACAAGATTTTGATTTTTTGGCTCTGTAAGACCTTACTAATTTTGACAAGAGTATTTTGGTTGATTTTCTAACTTATTTTAGTTAAAATTAAAGTTAAATTGAAGAATACTCTAGTTTGCATTTTCAATGGAAGCATTGAATGGTCAATTTGGTATATTTCTTTTCCTTAAGCTCATAAGTAGCTAAACATCTATCTTGGGGTTATGTTGGAATAGTGTGCAAATACGTATGAGTTTTAATTATTTTTTTAGATTCTTGGTTAATGATGTTGGGTTTCACTAATTATTGCTTATTGAATGGAAATTTATGGGTGAAAATAAAAAAATCCCTAAATATCACATCATCCTTGAAAGAGAGATGTGAGTTTAATTATGGATCCTATATAATACTTGAAAGAGGGATACAGGTGACAAGGTATTTGTGAAAGATAGTTAGACGTAGCTTATTTCCTTTTCATTATCTTAGAAATAACTGTGGATTGAGAATTTTCTAGGTCTTGAGCATCTTCCTAGCAATAGGGATGCCCAATTAAGGTTTTGGGTGGATGTATTTGCCACACCTATGGGGTATCCGAAAGGATCCATGGGTGATATTTTTGGTGCTTAGTTGAAAAACTAGCAGCGAAACCCCTAACCTACCCTACCATATAGTCATTAACTAGAATTTGCATTTGATTATCATGAACCCATGCGTTATTTGCCCCTAGGAAGACATAATCCCAAGACTCGTCTCATATTGAAAGCTTATCCACATTTTTGACCTTAATTGGTAGTTTGAGTATATTTAGGTAAAACAACCCTTCCAAACCATACCCTCCCCCAAAATTTTAAATTCTGTATTTCTTTTCGTTTATACTGTGGGTATATACTTAGAATCTTTCAACACTACTAGAACTTGAATACTAGGTTCAATCCTCGAGGATTCGATCACAACTCATATTGGGTTATTATATTTGACAACGATCATCTTGTCCATAAATTATGAAGTAAGTTGAGCGTGACCAGCAGGTAGGGCATAACACTATCAACATTTACCTCCAAGCTGAGTAGCCCTGCGACCATTACCACGAGTCCCAATACTTCTTCCTTTCCACCTCTGGTGAACCTCTACCTCTCATAGCCGATATAGGAGTAGTTCTGAAAACTCTATTGGGATAATCCTTGGCCTTATGGCTAGCCTTATCACACAAAAAGACACCCCTGTGCCATGACTAAATTAAAGGAGGTACGACTGAGCCAAGATGACTACCCAAAGTTGCTGAACCAGAAGACCTACTACCTAAACAATGAATGGCTGCCTGCACTTGTGGACCATGATATCCATAGAAGCATCTAGAATTTTTACCTAGGGAAATATGACCTCTGAACTGACCCTTATGCCGCACCTTCTTGGCTTCTCCCTGCGACACTCAAAGAATAGACTCAATTATATCAGCTTAATCCACAGTACTATAAAATGATATCTCATACACTACCATTTGATTCGTACCAAGCTGAACAGAAATATTCAACCCGTTCATGAACTTCTGAATCTTGTAAAACTTGATGGCAATACTAGCATAAGAATATCTAGACAAGGCATGGAAACGTGCCCCATACTTAGAAATAGTCATAGAGCTATGCTCCAAATGATCAAACTCATATCTCATCTGATCCCTTACACTAAAAGTCACAAACCTGTCAAAAAAGGCCTCGTTAAATTGATCCCAAGTCATATCTAGCAAACAAAGAGGTCGGCAACCAATAAGTGACCTCCAGCAATCTCTGGCTGCATCTCTTAACTGATAAGTAGTATACACCACCCCATGTGACTCAAGCAACACAAGCTTATTCAATTTCTCACGACAATCCATCAAGAATTCATATGCATCGTTCCCTATTGCACCATTGAACCTAGGAGGACCCAAATGAGTAAATCTCTAAACCTCTTCAGATCCTCAGAGGACATAACTTTACTAAGAATAATACGAGACATAGTAAATCTAGTTGGATAAGAACCCATCTGAGAAGGCAGCAGAGTAGAAGGCTTAACTCGAGATCTCAGAATACCATACTCAAATACAAGAACTGAAGGAGGAACTGCACTCAGAGTCTATGGAGTATCATAAGAAAATATTGGTATAATAAGAGGATCCATACTCAGAACTGGAGGAACACCATAAGCAGACTATGGCATAGATAGATGTACAATACTTTGAGGTGAAGGCACACCAGGTGCAATAATAGGAGCGCCCTCTTGAATTAGCTATTCCAATTAGCTAGTTATAAGACATAGTCTAGATAAGAAAAGGTAGTGGTTAACTCAATATGTATAGATCAAATGCTACGTGGAATAGACTCAAAATACTAGAAAAATTAGCTATTCGTGCGGCACACTCATACCAGGATATACACCAGAAGGTTATAGTAGGGATGAGTACAGTCCATAGGCCAACTGAGTAAATTAGAAAATAAAGAATATAAACACAAATTATGGGCATGTCACCTAGAATTAAAAAATGTCCCAACTGGTAGCCCTACACCCTTTCCATTGAATACAAGTGATAGAAGAAAATTGGGTGACTCGAACTCCAAGAGAGCCCCGCTATCTTCCAAAATTAATCATCGTACAAACCACGATCAATAGCGACAGCTTATACTCAGATCTATAACAAAAAGGTACAGAAGTGTTGTATGAGTACCAAAACAACAGGTACTAACTCGGCATCATCGACCGACTGAGCTAAATCATGATATAAGAATGATAAACTGCAAGAAAATCATAACTATGTCATCATAAAGAATCAAACCAGAATTATATCCATTACCACTATGCAAAAGAAGTAAACAAATCGGAATAACAGTGTAACATAAGGCATTAACATATGCCAATGTCATTTTACATAATAAATATTAAATATTCATATAACAATATAGCATAAGGCAACAACACATGCCAATATTTCCATAAATAACAAGTTATAAATATCAGAATAACAGTATAACATAAGGCATCAATGCATGTCAATAATCATTCGTAAGAAATAAATGATTTAGAATGATAAAGTAATACAAGTACAATCACAAACAAATATAAATATAGAGGTGGCTCCCATACACCAACTAGTGCATAAAATAAACAACTCATCATGGCGTTCCATATCATCGGAGAGTACACCCAATAGAACCATAAAGTACTCATAACAATATATTCAAAATTCCTCATTATCCATAGTTTTCCTCAATTTTCATCAAACGTCCATTTGCCAACATTCATAATCGTCATCAATAATTGTAATGGAATAAGATATGCCAATATACTCATGACCGTAACCATACCATCACATAGGCATCTACCTCTTCAGTACACCCTTTTCACACACTATTAGCTAGCCAACTCTTAATGCCCAACCAATTACTTACTAGTGATGATATAACCTCAAATTATTATCTATTCATTATTCATCATATAATCACTATTCATTGTTCAACTTCTAACCACTATTCACTAACTAGCTATTATCTAGCCTCTATTCAAAATTCACCATTGGAACATATTCTCCAATTAACCAATATTTATTTCTGGCCATCATAATTTCACTAGCCTCCATAAAAAAAAATTGCACCAATCACTATTGTCTCTATCCAACTATCAACCAACATTCTTAGCTAACTAGCATCTTTAATCCACAAATTATCTCTTAAAAACTAGTCAATGTCATAAACTTAGCTATCAATAACAAAAAATCACCACCATCTCTAAACCATTATCACTAACTTCCTTAATAAGTTAAGCATCACTAGTAATAGCAATCAATACCAATAGTCCTCTTTATCATTACGGTTTGCTAATCCATGAGTCACTATGGACCACTTAAGCAATATCCACCACTAAGCATCTCTCATCCTTAAATCAACAACTATACCACTTTATACCATAACTCATTAAAAGACTATAAACGACATCTTTAGTATAAATATTATAGGATAGTCGAACTCGAATCAGTAGATGTATCCTTAGTCACATTAATAATCATCTCTGAACTTGTCGGATGTATCATCATATCTCCAATATATTCTCATGTAATAGGCTATCATCATGTCATCACAATATCCTCCGGTCTTTTCAGATATTATCATATCATCACAATATCCTTCGGCCTTGTCGGGTATGATTATATCATTACAATATTCTTCAGCCTTGTTGGGCATTATTATATTATCACAATATCCTCTGGATTTGCTCTGTATTATCATATCATCACAATATCCTCCAGCCTTGTTGGATATCATCATATCATTACAATTTTGTCCAGCTTTCCAGGTATTATTATATCATTGTAATATCCTCCGGCCTTGCGGAATATCATAATATCATCACAGTATTTTCCATCCTTGACGGGTATTAATATATCATCGCAATGCATAAATTTATATTGTTAATAAAGATCAATCCCCCCAAGAGCTAAAGTAAATGCCAATCATTACGAGGGCTAATGTAAATGACAAGCCCCACAAGGGCTAACATAAATGACAAGTCCAATGAGGGCTAAAGTAAATAGATATGAAGGAGAAGCGAAGAAGAGTATACCTCCATAATCCAATGTTCATCATCAATGTCACTTTATCAATAGATATATGTATATGTAACATGAATAACATGAACTATCATTGCGTTCTTCCTCGAAACATATATCTTTATTCCCAACATCTTTCCACCATGCTATATTAGAGAGATGGTATGTAGATATGTGTTAGAAGAGAAAAAAAGCATTAGCATAAGTAATCATATAATAAAGTATCATGAGTCTAGGCATAATCTATAGAATATCTTTATATATAGTCAATAAGAATGCCTTCTAGAACCATTAACATCAGCGTTTCTAATATCGACATTAATGAAGATTTCCAATATAGTTACTAGCGTAATTATTTAGCAAGGTTATAACTAGTCAATACATAGTTAATAGCCTGAACATAAGCCTAATCAATCTCTTAATCAAAATTATAATGAAGGACTGATCTTTAATTAATCCATAATCTAGTCATTTAGTTCATAGGCATAACAATAAGCAATATCATGAACAATGGCCCATATTATCATATTCATTGGCCTATTATTGTCCTAAAGATAATTTATCATTAGTATGAGCAATAGATAAAGCATGACATAATCTATTGCTTTTTTATAGCATGATCATTAACATTATTTATGGCTTAGGCCATATTATAGTCATGGGATCATTTAATAGCACGCTCCTTAGCCCAAACAATGTTTAGTCACAACAACATAATTAATAACTTGACATAAGCTTTGGACAATGAGGCATACAAAGGCATAATCACTTGGGTATCATTCTCAATTCCATTTCATATAACCAACAAGCACCAAGAACATTCAGTATTTCCTTAAAAAGCCACTTTCTAGTAAATTACTAAGCATAAGGGTTTAAGGGAACTAATCTTAAATCTTTCCTTTAGGTGGATAAACAAGCCCTCTTCTAAATCCCAAAAATGCATTCTAAGTCAATTTCTACCCCGTACTAGGATAAGGTATCTAAATCAACTCTTAGGTGTATAGCAAGCCACCATAAGTCCTAAGGTAGATATTCTACTCAAGCACTTTCACTATGTCCAATAGAACTAAAGCAACCTCCTTTAGTATAAGCAACTGAGGATTATTTTAATCCAAATATGAAAGACTAGAGCATTTTACCTAAGGTTGAGTATTCTTAGGCATTCTCATGCTAAATATGAGTAATGAAGTCTATTCCACCTAAAATAGAGGGAAACAATTTAAGCTTTCAAACTCTAAGGTTCACTTAACCTAATTGGTCTAACTAACTCAAGTATTTCATCTCATCAATCTAATACTTAAAAACCATCCCAATCTAAAAACATATCATAATTATACTATAACATAGCTCAATCTTACAAGGAGTAAGCCTAGCCTACTACAAATATGGAGAATACTCAACAATCTGCTAAACCTTCACTTTTCCATTCGAGAAGTTCATTCAAGATGACAATCTAACAAATACACAATCTACAAATCTTTACAAAAACATCAATGCCCATATTGCACCTTTGTGCTTTGGGTCCAAAAATGACACCAAAATCCCTAAGTGGGTACCACATATAGAAAACACATTTTTTAGATGATCCAAATGTTTATACACCATTTGGGAACCATAACCCTCAAGAAATAGTTGAAAACCAAACTTATTTGGACTAAAATGAATCCCTTAAGCTATTTGGGGTTTTGGTCAATTAATCAACAATTTCAAACATGAAATGGAAGGATTCCTAACCTCACATTTGTTGTTCAACATGAAAATATATGTTAGTCAAGCTTCTAAGTTTCGCCAAAGACTCAATTTAAAAGTTGCACACTATTTTAAGGTTCCTTGGTCTCACATATGAGTGGAAAATGGTAAAAATTTAACCTAAGGTTGGTGATGCCATCCATGGATAAAGATCACACAAGGGCAATTTCTGCCCCTCTTATAGTGATCTCCATAGGGCAATTATGATGCCCTTTTGTGCGATCACGCACCTCTATGCACTAGCAACTTGGGAAATTTTACATGTTTTCCAACGATGCCTCAAGATACATTAGAAATCCGAAATAGGAAAATGAACTATTTAACCACACTAATTTTGATGTTCGGGATGTGATGACGACGTCGAATTTTCCATCCAAGGTCATTTTGACAAACATGGGTCCTACACCTAATCTTTTTGACTAATAGGTCAAAATGAGCTAGGGTGTGCTGGGACCCAAACCAAAGGTCTACCTATCCTGATATCAATTTTCTGGAATGTTGGTGAAGTCGGGATTCATGTCCAAGATCATTTTATTGATGGTTTTTTCCTATGTCCACTTGGAACTCGTGAAGGCTTCTAAATAGAGAAATAGATCTAAAACCAAACAAATTATCTGGTAATCAAAATATCAGTTCAAGCATGTCATAAATGACTTAAGACAACAATTAAAAGGCTCAAACAACGAAAATAAGGAAGAAAACAAAAAATGGCCTGGTGGGTCATTACTATATCCACTACTAAGGAACTTTTCCTCAGAAAATTTACGAACTAGGATAAACTCAAAGTATCGAACATGTGAGGTTACTGGGCCCACATCTCTTACTCAATCTCCAAAATAACCTCCTCATCTGGGTGCTGTCTTTACTGAACCTTAATACTTGGAATCTCTCTTGCACACAACCGTCTCACATCACTAGCCAAAATAAGCACTGGCTCCTCAATAAATGTTGAATGTTCAACTAATTAGACTGAGTCCCATCCAAGCACTTGAGGATCAGGAATAAATCGCCGCAACATAGAGACATAGAACACTGGATAAATAGTAGCAAAAATTTAGAGGTATAGATAACTCATAAGCTACCTCACCAACTACATAGAGAATCTCAAAGGGTACAATATATCTTGTACTAAGCTTAACCTTCCTCCTAAACCTCATCATACCCTTCATGGGCGATATATAGAGGAATATACGATTACCAACTCAAAATCTTAAGTCACAGAGTCAATGATCTGGATAGACCTTCTACTTGCTATGAGCTGCTCTTAGATTATCCATAATCACCCTGACTCTATCTAATGAGTCCTGAAGCAAATGTGCACTACGATGTCAAACCTCAAAAGTCTCAAAGCATCCATCTGGAGAGCTAAATCTCCAACCATACAAAGTCTCAAATAAATCTCAAAAAACACAACTACACCTTAAAGTTGGGTAAGGTGCCACAAAAATAGGTTGGGTGCTAGGCTCAAGGTGAATAGCCAGCTAAATCTCACAGAAAGGCGGAATACCAAAAAGGTCAGTAGGGAACACATTAGGAAACTCAGAAATAATAAGAACCGCATTAAGCGACAGACTCTCAACACTAGCATTGGCACATGGCTAACCACTGACATTCCCCAAAATAGGGCCATGCCATAGGGGCACCTTAAGCCCACATGAACTGGAGGTCGCCCCAATAATTTATCTTAATCATCACATCAAGCACATGGTTCAAGTGAATCCCAACCATAAAATAAGATTGGGGAAAACATACCACAAGTCATAACTTAAACAATGTCCAACAATTTTATTAGGTTCATCAACTAACTAATATACCCAAGTCCACAGTCATCCATAATACCTCTATACAAATCGGAGTTAGAAATGTATATGTTGGGACAAACCCCAGATAATAGCCAAACCAAGTCCAAATTAGACTAATTCTAAAGATAACAGACCTAGATGGAATGTATTTCAATGTAAGAAAGCTCACCACTCCCAAGTCAATGCATGAACTGCCTCGATTTCCCTATCACTATGCATGAAGAGAGGAAGATGCTCTGACCCCTATATCACATGGAGACATAGCATCCGAAGATGGTTAGCGGTTAGAATGATAACATGTAACTCAAGGATAAGGATAACATAGTATCATCATTCAACAATAACCAATATATCATATTAAATCACATTCATAACCTTATCAATACATATGGACATATCACATGCTAATCAAAGGGACAAGTGTTATCAACACTTTGGAGCACTCATTTATCATATATGCAATGAAGGTCTCCAACCTTCCACACTTATAGATTCAATAATTTCTCATTAGGCATAGGAATTTTACCATATTCACGTATCATAAACTAGGGGACTTTAACCGCACACACATCTATTTAAGTGAGGGACTTTAACCACGCACTCACATTCATATAAGTGAGGAACTCTAACTACTCACAAACATTCATTCAAGCAAGGGACTCTAACAATATGCTCACATATTTGTCAAGGGACTCTAACCTCATGCTATATTTGATAGGGGAATCTAACCCCAAGAAAAATCATTTGGCGAGGCACCTCGACCTCATAAGATCTCATCATGAAAGGGATTTTAACCACAAGAGATTTCATTAGGCAAGGGACTTTAACCTCAATCCATCACCACTATCATTAGTCGAAATTAGGACTCTATCTCTTTGTCTATGCATCCACATACGTCAATTCCACATATAAGAACTTTAACCCATTTAACCAATTCAATACCATACATGACCACATGGTCTACATGGGATCATTCATTCCTCAATAATTTCAAACTACCAATGCCTTAATTCTCTTGTCACACAATTCAAACTATGGTTCTCAAGACCATTACAAGCCATTCACACTTTATTAGCAATTCTATAACATAATTTAATTCAACACACAATTCAAGTTCATTTAAATGTTAGGTACTTTAACCCTCTCCTTATTCTTCAAGCCATTAGGGCAATTAATTACACAATAAATCAATCATTTTACCTTCATAATACCATTTATCACACATTCATACATATTGGGCAATAGCCCTAGTTCAAAGAGTCATCATCATCATGCAACTAGATATCTCACTTAGACATTTTCACAAACATATTTTGTATAGGACCTTACCATGGCAAATTTTAAAATAGAAATCATCAAGACTAGGGTAACTCAAGACCTACATGTTAGAACATATAAAACAATCATTCACATGTGCAAACTACCATCAATAACATGTATAAACATAAGTCAAAGTAAGAATCATCATTATTCATTATTAGGCAACAAACCCCTTTTTATTTAATTTCAAAACCATTATGTACACTTACATATCCAAGAGTGAAATACGTGGGTTTAAAGTTATTTAGAAAGGGGAAGAGTTACATGCCTTAATAAAGATGAATCACCATGAATATTGACTCCCCATTTCCTCTTGCAGATAACTCTTGAATTCTAGCCTCTAATTCTTTAAGGATGAGTTTGAGAGTGTGTTTAGGGTGGTTGACCTATCAAAAGGGGATGTTTAAGAGCCAACACACACTTATATAGTGAGTGGGCTTTAGGTTTTAGACATGGGAAATTACCACAAAGACCTTAGTTAAAAGGTAAAAATTAGACCCATATAGGAGTACAACTTACCATATGACTGACTTAACTAGTCATATCCTAGGGTATAAGTGGTACCCTGACTCTTTTCCTAGGTGTACCCTAGGTAACACACACTGCTATGGGTACAACCATGCACCCTTGAGTCCTATCTAAGGGGTACATCTCACCCCTTAGTCATATGCTCCACTCATAACACAAACGGTGTACTCCAAGCCAAGATCTCACTCCATATGACTCACCTTGGTACGACACACACTCTTAGGGTATGATTGAGGAGGGATTACCCATTTAGAAGATAGAATGCTACCTTTCCTAGGCTGCCCAGGGTACGGGAGGGAAGGTGAGAGAGGAGGCAACTCGTATCCATTGGATATGACTAAATCCCCTAGTAGTACCCACCCTAATAACACTAGAAGATGAAGTTTTTCAATGGTTCTAAGTCTAGGTGTTTTAGTACTCCCCCACTTAGATAATTTATCCTTGAATGAGTGGTAAGTAACGCAATAAACACAAACCAACACAATATCATACATCAAAGCCACCTTTAAACAAGTTAAAACAAGCATACATCAAGGATATAACATACATCATGCTAATTATCAATCAATCATTCACGTCATCATCTTTGGGACTCAAACCCATTAATTATAAGGACACTTGTTCATTTCAAAGCTTAGGGACTTAAACCCTTGCTGATAAACACTTACTTATTTCACAATTTAGGGACTTTAACCCATCAACTTATCAAGGATACTTGATCAATTAAATTATTAGGGACTCAAACCCATGGTCTAAGAATACATAAATCAACTCAATATATTGGGGATTTTAACCCATTGTCTATCTAAGATAAAATCAATGCAAGCAGATCAACACATACCCCTATCCCAAATTTCCAAAATAAAAAAATGCAAATACTTGGACTTCATGCCCTCTTTCGCTTCCCACATATCTTTCTTAAACTTTTGGTTCCTATATAGAACTTTCACTGAAGCCACTTCTTTCATTCGCAATCGGCGAACTTGCAGATCCATGATCCTTATCGGATTTCCTCATAGGACAAAAAGTCTAAA
Source organism: Capsicum baccatum var. pendulum (assembly GCA_030864225.1). Taxonomy (NCBI): domain Eukaryota; kingdom Viridiplantae; phylum Streptophyta; class Magnoliopsida; order Solanales; family Solanaceae; genus Capsicum; species Capsicum baccatum. Next base: position 166,347,521 of record CM061557.1, on the reverse strand, counting down.
ATATCAACATCCCTTAAGGGAACAACCAACAAAGGATCTCTCACACATTTCCATAACATAGAGACATAGAAAACTGAGAGAATGGAGTTCATACTAGAAGGAAACTCCAACTCATAAATAACGTTGACAACCCTCTTCACAATCAAGTAGGGACAAACATACCGGGGACTAAGCTTCCCCTTTTTACTAAACTGCATCACTACCTTCATGGGAGACACTTTCAAGAATACCCAATTGACAACACTAAACTCTAAGTCCCTATGCCTCACATCCGCAAAGGACTTTTGGCGACTTTGAATGACTTTTAATCTATCTTGAATCACCTTCACCTTCTCTAAGTCTTGGGGGACTAAGTTGGGGCCAAGAGATTTACCCTCGCTAACTTCTACCAACGAATAGGAGATTGACATCTTCTATCATACAATGCCTAAAAAGGGGCCATGCCAATACTAGAGTGGTAACAATTATTATCGGCAAACACAATCAAAGGCAAGTGGTCGTACCAACTACCACCACAATCAATCATACAAGCCTGCAACATGTCCTCTAATTTTAGGATGGTCCTTTCAATTTTCACATTGATTTACGAGTAGAAGGTGGCACTAAGACATGCTTTAATACCCAAACCCTTTTGGAATGACTTCTAAAGTTGGGACAAAAATGGAGGATAAAGGTCTAAGATGATCAAAATTGGAGCACTATGCAACTTCACAATCTCCATAACATACAACTTAGCATAATCTTTGCCGAGTAATTAGTCCTCACGGACTAAAAGTGAGCGGACTTGGTCATTCTATCAATGATGACCCAAATAGAATCACATTGATTCTGAGATTTAGGAAGATCGGTAATGAAATCCATATTAATTGCCTCCTACTTCAATTCGGGTAATGGGATCTCTCGATACAAGCCCTGGGACTCATGTGCTCAAATTTTACCTATTGACATGCAATACACTTGGCCACCTAACTAGCCACATCATGCTTCATATAACCCACCAATAGGACTCTTTAAGATCATGATACATCTTGGTGGAACTGAGATGAATGGCATACTAGGATCCATGAGCCTCGGCGATGATCCTTTCCCTCAATCCATCGACATCGGGAGCATATAGCCTACCTTTGTATCTTAAGATACCATCACCATCAATCAAAAAGTATGCAACTTTATGTTGACCCACATTACTCTTGATGTTCATCAAGTCGGGGTCAAAAGCATGCTTTTTGTTTGTCTCAACAACAAGACACGACTGAGATATCAAAAAAAAATATATACCACTGTCCTCGAAGTCCACAAGTCAAACTCCAAAACAAGCCAAAAGCAGAATGTCTTTCACCGATTCTCGCTTATCCAAATCTAAATGGGCTAAAGTCCCGATGGATAATGTACTAAGAGTATCGGCGACTACATTCTCCTTATTGGGATGGTAATAAAGACTCGTATCATAGTATTTCGAAAGCTCAAGCCACTTTTTTTTCCAGAGATTTAACTCCTTTTGACAAAACATATATTGAAGGTTGTTATGATCTGAAAAGATATCAACATAATCCACATATAGGTAATTTCTCCAAATCTTTAATGCAAAGACAAAGGCTAATAACTCATGGGTAGGGTAGTTATTCTCATGAACTTTTAACTGTCTAGAAGAATAGGTCACCACACTACCATGTTGCATCAACACATAACCAAGACCAACATGAGAACCATCACAATAGACCACATAACTATTACTGCCCTCGGGCAAGGCTAAAACCAAGGTCGAAGATAATTTATCTTTATACTTATCAAAACTACCCTCACATTCATTGCACCATAAGAACTTGACCTTCTTTAGGGTCAATATGGTAAACGGGGTAGTATATTAGAGAAACTCTCTACAAAACTTCTATAGTAACTGACTAGACTCAAGAAGCTCTGAATATTGATTGGAGACGTATGTCTAGGCCACTTCTTCACCAATGCAACCTTTTGAAGATCTACCATGATACCTTTACTAGAGATGACATGACTAAGAAAAGCTACAGCTGTCAACCAAAACTCACACTTAGAGAACTTGGCATACAAATGATGATCCTTTAAGGTTGGCTATACGACACGGAGGTGATCTACATAATCCACCTTACTCATAGAATATACTAAGATATCATCATTCAAGACAATGACAAACATGTCCAAAAACGGTTGAAAGACCCTATTCATCAAGTCCATGACTGTCATTGAGGCATTAGTCAACTCAAAAGACATGATAAGAAACTCATAGTGATCATAGCGTGTTCTAAAGGCCATCTTAGGGATATCCGCATTCCTAATCTTACGTTGATAATAACCCGATCTAAGATCAATATAAGAGAAATACTTCACACCCTAAAGTTTATCAAACAAATTATCTATCCTAGTAAGAGGATATTTATTCTTTATGGTCACTTTGTTCAACTGATGATAATCAATGCACATACCAAGGGAACCATCATTCTTTCCTATGAATAACACGAAGACACCCTATGGAGACACACTAAGGCAGATAAAAACTTTATCTAAGAGGTCTTACAATTGCACATATAGCTCTTTTAGCTCCACCAGAGCCATTCTATAAGTAGGGATAGAAATTAGACTAGTTTTTCAAACAAGGTCAATCCCTAAATCAATTTCCCTATTGGGTGAAACACAGTAATATCAATGGAATCTAATTTACAATGGGAATAGATTCTCAAGAAGGCTCTTAAAAGTTAGAATATTTAACTTGGACCAAATAATACAAACACCCCTTTGAAATCAACTTTTGGGCCTTTTGATAAGGATTGTACCTTTCCATAGGCACTAGGAAACCACCATCCCATATAATGACTGTCTCATTAGGAAATCGACACATGCCCCTATGGGTCCGACAATCTGAGGAAGCATAGCAAAAGTGCAACCAATACATCCCCAGAATGACATCAAAATCAACCATGTTCAACTATATCAAGTTTGCAAAAGTATCCAAACAACAAACTGATATCATACACCCAATATGGACCCTTCTAAAAATCACAAGGTCTCTCTCTAGGGTAGAAATAGAAAAGGGAATCGACATAATATTGGGACCACAATCAAGATACATAGCCACATACAAGGTCACATAAGAAATAGTAGACACTGGATCAAAAAATCAATGCACATCTGGTTTGAAAAGACTCAACATACTTGTGACAACATTGGGAGATACCTAAGAATCCTACTGAGTAACAAGTGCATAAAAATGGTTGCGGCCAGTGCTAGCGCACAAAAAGGAAGCAAAGGCAGACATAGTACCCTACGAGTAAGGAGTAGATATAGTAGTATCAATAGGGGCACTATTAGCCCAAGAAACTGCTATAAAAGGGCAATCCTACTGGATATGCCTAATCTATCCTTAATGGAAAAATCTGTTTCTTCCCTACTCATAATGACCGCGATAACTCCGACATCAAAATCTACAAAAAGGGAGTGGTGGAGCTGACTGGGCCCCACTAGCCTTGAATTAGGCACCCTGTGCCCGGGACCCACCACTAATCTAAGTCCAAAGATCACCCAAAAACTTCAGGTAAGTAGAGCGAACACTAGTCGGGGAGAAAGAACTCGAAATCCCTAACTTCTTTCGTGGCCTCTTGCTACCATCACTACTACTATGCTCATAAAGCCTAAATTTCTTTCCTTGTCTCTCACTAAGCTCAACTAGCTTCTTTTTTCTTCTTCTACTTGTCGCAAATACGCAATTAACAAAGAAATATCTATGTTCTCAATCAACAAGGATGCCTTACTCTTAAGGACTAAATCATGGGACAATCGCAAGACAAAATTATGATTCTAGCCCTTATGCTAGAAACCATCTCAAGAGAATACCTTGAAAATTTATGGAATTTCAAGGCATACTCTTGAACGTATATCCTACCTTGCTTCAAGTTCACAAAATCTTCCATCTTAGCCTCCCTCAACCTTTTAGGTTATAAGTGGTCTAAGAAAGACTCGGAGAAGTCCTCCAATATTGCGGGACTAGCATCAATACCATTAGACAACCCCCATCCTTGTACCAATGGTACACTACATCTTTAATTTGTAGGCGGCAAACTCGATGGCCTCAATCTCCGAAGCATGAATGATTCAGAAAATCTTCTCTATTTCATCAATAAAGCCTTGATGATCTTCCTAAACCTTCATATCGGATAACTCAACGTAATAAATTTTCCAATTCTAGTAGCCTCAGAAAAATGGTAGCCAGAGCAATATGCTTTGATTTTGTCGCTACCAATTGAGTTAAGTGTTTGATAGAGCGATGAAACTCGATATTAGCAGCATCCCTTTTAGGTGACAGAATCAGAGGGTCACTCTTACAGTTCAGGTTAGTAGGGACTGGTAGAACCCCATAAAGATTGTCGAATGTCGTACCCTTAGCTCAGGTTTGAACTCCAGATATTGGACGAGCTTCATCCATAAGACCTTCATAAGGGTTTTCTTGAGTCTCAGATCTCCTTCGAGGCATGATCTGAATGATAGCAAACAAAAATCAAAGGAATTAAATACCTTAGACTCTATAGCTTGATATAGAAACACAAGAAATGGAAACATTTCCTAAAATGTCTCAGAGCTCATCTTTTTTAAGTGTGATGCGCTTCACACCTATAAATGAGACTATACTTGACATGGTATTATGGACACCCAACTGACCATGAACCTAGGCTCTGATATCAACTAGACACACCCCAAAATCGAGCTATGTCGTAGGTCACCTCTAACCTATATGAACTAGAGGTTATCCCGATAACTCATCATAATCATCACATCAACCACATGGGTCAGGTGAATCTTGACCATAAAATTAGATAGCGAAGGATATACCACAAGTCATAACGTAAATAGTGTCTAACCATTTCATTAGGTTCATGAACAAAAAAATATATCCAAGTCCATTGTCATTAACAATACATCAATACAAATCTGAGATAATAATGTATATGTTGGGAAAAGCCCCTAACAATAACAAAACCAAGTCCAAATAAGAAAAAAATCTAAAGATAGGAGACCAAGAATGAATGTATTCCAAAGAAAGAAAGATCACGATTTCCATGTCAATGCAAGAATGACCTCGATTACCTAATTACTATGCAAGAAGAGAAGAAAAAGGTTCGACCCCTATATTGCGTGGGGACATGGCATCTGGAGACAGTTAGCGGTAGGAATGCTAGCATGTAAGTCAATGATAAAGATAACATAGCATCATCATTCAAATATAAGCAATATATCATATTCAATCACATTTATAACCTTTTCCATACATTTAGACATATCACATGCTAATCAAGGGGACAAGTCTTATCAACACTTGGGATCACTCATTCAGGACTCCAACCTTCCACCCTTATAGATTCAAGATTTTCTCATTAGGCATAGGATTTTAATCACATTCACATATCATCAAGTAAGGGACTTTATCCAAACACATATCTATTCAAGTGAGGGACGCTAACCACTCACAATTATATAAGTGAGGGACTCTAACCACTCACACATATTTATTAAATAAAGGGACTCTAACTACATGCTCACATATTTGATAAGGGACTCTAACCTTATGCTAAATTAAATAGGGGAATCTAACCATAAGCCAATTCATTTAGAAAGGCATTTCAACCTTATGCAGTCTCTTCATGTAAGGAACTTTAACCATAAGCTATTTCTTTAGTCAAGTGAATTTAACCTTAAGCCATCATGTCTATCATTAGTCAACATTGGACTCTAACCCTTTGTACATTCATCCACAGACATTTATTTCCATACATAAGGACTTTAACCTATTTAGCCAATTTATTACCATGCATGACCAGATGGTTCCCATGGGAGCCTTGATAAGAATAAGCAATGTGGGATGTTAGTAATCTTGTCAAGGGAGTAGTGCATCGCGTCAATATCACGTTGGTTCACTAGAATTAGCCTCCAATATTTTAGTTAAGTGGTTGTCATCTAATATTTGTCCCATGCCTTTTGTAGCGTATTTCCAATGGACTTCCAGTTTTTATATCATCAATATATCACCATAATAAGATCACAAAGCTTCCTACATAATCCCACACCATATATTAGAGATCATAACAACACAATATCCATAACGATGAATCAAAAACACAAGCTAAATCTAGGCTTTCCACGATGATCATAAACTTTATGTTCAAACTCTTGACTTAATCGAATTGAACTTTGCACATTTCCAACAAGTTATTCCACTCATAATTTCAAATTTAAACCAATTCGATAACACATTAGAATCCCATGAGACCAACTAGAGGCACAACTAGCTCAGGCTAGTAAAACTAGTTTCCTCGATTGAACTATAAAATACTCAATTAAGTACAAACTTTTTTGAAAACACATTTAACCATTGTAATCACGTCCTTGAACACTTATATGCTTGTTTATATCATCATCACATTTAAATCACATGAATTATCCTCAAAACAAGGCTAAATAAGCTAGAATAGTAACATTAGAGTGCATAAATACACCCAATATCACCAATAAAAATATATAATGACTTTAGGATAGGTCAACTTACTAGACCAACCAAACCAAATCAATCCATACAATAACAAACCTACAAAACCACAAAAGATAATCCAATGTACACAATATATAAATCATAACTATTCCATACCCAAGTCCACAGTTGTCCATACAAAGGTACAAATCAAACCTAAGAGTATCTAGTCGGGACATACACCATGTACACCATGTATGATAAATAACATGTATAAACATAAGTCTAAGTAAGAATTATCATTAGGAAACAAAATACTTTTAATTTGACTTCAAAAACGCCATGTACACATACTAATCCAAGTGTGAAATCCATGGTTTTAGAGTTATTTAGCAAGGGGAAGAGTTACATGCCATAAATAAGATGAATCACCAAGAATATTGACTCCCATTATCCTCTTGAAACCCTAGCCTCCAATAGTTCAAATATAATCTTGAGAGAGTGTTTAGGGTGCTTGATCCATCAAAAATAATTGTTTAAGATGCTACACATACTTATAAAGTGAGAGGGCTTGGGTTTTAGACATGGGAAATGACCACAAGGCCCTTAGTTAAAATCAAAAAATAGAACCCTTCCAGGGTTACGACTCATCATATGACTCACATGAACAGTCCTACACTAGGGTATGAGTGGTACCTTGAATTATACCATAGGTATCTCCTAGGTAATAAGGGTACGACCATGCACCTTTGAGTCATATCCAAGGTGTATGACTCACCCCCTAGTCATATGATCCACTCTTAACAAAACCAGATAACTCAAAGACAAGACCTCCCTCTATATGACTCACCAAGGCATGACTCATACCCTTAGGGTAAGATTGAGGATGGGTCACTCGTATAGAAGATAGAATATTACTATTCCTAGTCTTCTAAGGGTCTGAGAGGAGAGGTTAGGGAGGATATGACTCATATCCATTGGGTACGACTAAAGACCCTAGTTGGACCCACCTTAGTAACACCAAAAGATGAAGTTTTTCAATGGTTCTAAGTCTAGGTGATTCAATTCTCCCATACTTGGATCATTACTCCTCAAATGAGGGGTAAGGCAAGAAATAAACACTAGTGAACACATTATCATACATTAAAACGACCTTCAAACAAGTTAGAACAAGCATACAATAAAGATATAACACACATCATGCTCATTATTAATCAATCATTCACGTCATCATCTTTGGGACTCAAACCCATTATTTATCAAGACACTTTTTCATTGCAAAGCTTAGGCACTTAAGCCCTTACTTATCAATGCATACTCAATTCATAACTTAGGGACGTCAATCCATCAGCTTATCAAAGATTATTGCTAAATTCAAGGATTAGTGACTCGAACCCATGGTATAACAAGACATAAATCAACTCTACACATTGAGGACTTTGACCCATTTACTATCAAAGGCAAAATCAAAACAAGGAGATCAACATATACCTCCATCCCAAGTTTTCAGAAGAAAACAAATGTAGATACTTGGACTTCATGTCCTCTTCGGCTTCCCATGTATCTTACTCTGACTTTTGGTTCCTTAATAGAAACTTTACCAAATCCACTACTTTCATTTGCAGCCGGTAAACTTGCTAATCCAAGATACTCACCGAGATCTCCTCATTGGAAAGAGTGTATGAAATATAAAAATCCCTTAAGGGAAAAAACAATAAAGGATCACCCGTAGACTTTCATAACATTGAGACATGGAAAACTGGGTGAATGGAGTTTATACTCAAAGTCTACTTCAACTCATAGGAAACATTGCCAACCCTCTTCACAATCAAGTAGAGACCAATGTACCGAGGAATAAGCTTCCCTTTTTTACTAAATTGCATCACTTCCTTCATGGGAGACACTTTCAAGAATACCCAATCACCAACACTAAACTCTAAGTCCCTACACCTCAAATACGCATAGGACTTTTAGCAATTTTGAGTGTCTTTCAATAAATTGCAAATCACCTACACCTTCTATAAGGATTAGTAGACTAAGTTGGGGCTAAGCAATTTACCCTTGCCAATTTCATACCACCCAATATGAGATCTATATCTTCTACCATACAATGCCTCAAAAGTGGCAATCCCAATTCTAGGGTGGTAACTGTTATTATACGTGAACTCAATCAAAGGAAAGTGATCATACCAACCACCATAATAATCAATCACACAAGCCTGCAACATATCTTCTAATATTTGGATGGTCCTTTCCTCTTGCAATACCATTTGCGGGCGGAAAGTGATACTAAGGAACACTCTAGCACCCAAAATCTTATTGCAACGACTTCTAAATTTGGGATTAAAATGGAGGACCATGATTTGTGGTTCTAAAGAAAAATATAGCCCCCAAACCTTTTTGGAACGTCTTCTAAAATTGGGATGAAAATGGAGGACCATGATCCGAGATGGTCAAAACTGGAACACCATACATCTTCATAATCTCTACAACATACAAAGTAGCATAATCTTCCACTGAGTAAGTAGTCCTCATGGGATAGAAGTGAGCAGACTTGGTCATTCTATCAATGATGACCCAAATAAAATCACATTGATTTTGAGATTTAGAAAGATTGCTAACGAAATCCATATTAAATAGATCCCACATCCATTCGTATAATGGGATATCTTTATACAATTCCCAAGGCCTTAGGTGCTAAAATTTCACTAGTTTACACACCATAAACTTAGCCACATAACTATCCATATCACGCTTCTTATAACCCCACCAATACAACTCTCTAATATCATGATAAATCTTAGTGGTACCGAGATAAATGGCATAACGGGATCCATGAGCCTTGTCCATGACCCTTTCCCTCAATCCATCAATGTTGGGAACATAAAGCCTACCTTGGTATCTAGATATACCATCACCATCAATCACAAACTCCGCGACGTGGTTTAACTCACATTTCTCTTGATCTTCATCAACTCAGGGTCCAAAGCTTGCTTGTCTTTTATCTAAACAACAAGAGATGATTGGAATACCAAAAGAAAAAATACACCACTGTCCTTTGAGTCTGCAAGTCAAACTCAAAGATTAGCCAAACAATGGATGTCTTTCACTAATTCTCACTTATCCTCATCTACATAGGCCAAACTCCCCATGCATAATCTACTAACAGCATCGACGAATACATTTTCCTTACCGGGATGGTAATGAAAACTAATATCATAGTTCAATAGCTCGAGCCACCTTTTTTGCCAGCGATTTAACTCCTTTTGTCTAAACACATATTTAAGGATCTTATGATCGGAAAAGATATCAACATGAACCACATTTAGGTAATGTCTCCAAGTCTTTAACGCAAAGACTATGGCTAACAACTCTAAATCATAGGTAGGGTAGTTCTTCTCATAAACTTTTAATTGTATAGAAGCATCAGCCACCACCCTATTATTTTGCATGAACGCGCAACCATGATCAATGCGAGTAGCATCACAATAGACCACAAAACCTTTATTACCCTCGAGCAAGGTTTAAACTAAAGCCGAATTCAATTTCTTTCAACTTCTCAAAACTAGCCTCACACGCATCAGACCATAAGAACTTGACCTTCTTTTGGGCCAATTTGGTCATCTGGGAAGCTATAGTAGAGAAATTCTCCACAAATATTCTGTAGTAACTGGCTAGACCCGTAAAGCTTTGAATATTAGTTGGAGTTGTAGGTTTAGGCCACTTTTTCACCACCAAAACCTTATGGGGATCGACCATGATCCCTTCACTAGACATGAGAAGACCAAGAAAACCTACAACATTCAACAAAAACTCACACTTGGAGAACATTGCATACAAACTATGATCCTTCAACATTTGTAATACAGCATGGGAGTGATATACATGATCTGTCTCACTCTTAGAAGAGACTAAGATATTATCAATGAATACAATGATATACATGTCTAAGAAATATTGAAAGAACCTATTCATCAAGTCCATGATTGACGTCAGGGTATTGGTCAACCCAAAATACATGATAAGAAAGTCATAGTGACTATACATGGTTTTGAAGATCGTCTTAGGGAAATTCGCATCCCTAATTATAAGTTGATGATAACCAAACCTATAATCAATCTTTGAGAAACATTTCAAACAGTGAAGTTGATAAAATAAATCATTAATCCTAGGAAGAGGATATTTATTTTTTATGGTCACTTTGTTCAACTGATGATAATCTATGCACATACAAAGGGAATCGTCTTTCTATTGCACGAATAACATAGAAGCACCCCATGGAGATACACTAGGAAGTATAAAACCTTTATTTAAGAGGTCTATTAATTGATCCTTATGCTATTTTAGTTCCGCAGGAGCCATTCTATAATAAGGGATAGAAATTAGACGGTTGTTCAAATTAAGGTCACTCCCAATATCAATTTCCCTATCGGGATGAACACCAGGAAGATCATTAGGAAATACCTCAGAAAACACATTAACCATGGGAATGGATTCTTGATAAGGCTTTTCCGAGTTAGAATCTTAACTTAGACCAAATGATACAAACTCCCTATTGAAATCAGCTTTTGGGCCCTTAGATAAGAAATGAACATTCCCTTAGGCCCTAGGGAACCACCTTCCCATATAATAACCGACTTATTAGGGAATGGGAACATGACACTCGATTCTCATAATCAAAGGAAGCATAGAAAGAGTGCAACCCATCCATCCCCAAAATGATATCAAAATAAACCATCTCCAACTCTATCAAGTTTACAAGAGTATCCCTACCACCAATCGATATCACACACCCCTTATAGACCGTTTTAGCAACCACAAGGTCTCCGACCAGGGTAGAAAAAGAAAAAGGATCCAACAAACTCTCCATACCACAATCAAGATGCACAACCACATACAGGGTCACATAAAAATGAGTAGACCCTAGATCAAAAAAACAATACATATCATGGGAGAAAATTTTCAACATACCCTTGACAACATAGGGATACACCTCAAAATCCTGGTGAATTGCAAGTGCATATAAGCGATTCCATCCAGCGCTGGCACCAAAAATACGAGCTGAGGTAGACATAGCACCCTTCATTGCGTGAGTAAATGGAGGAGCAATAAGGGATCTTTTGTCCAAGAATATGCTAGAAAGGGGAAATCATGCTGCATATGCCCAATCTAACCACAATGGAAACATTTGTTTCTCCCCTTCTCATACTGACCATGATGACTTTGACTATAGAATCAATAAGGAGGGGGTGGTGGAGCTAACTGGGCAACAAGAACATAGTATTAGGAACCTTATTCTCGAGACCCACCACTAAATTGAGTACAATGATAACCCCATGATATAAGGTAAGGAGAGCAAACCTAGCCGAGGAGAAACAACTCAAATTCTACCACATTTTCTATAACTATTTTCCACCATCACCACCACTATGCTTACACGGCCTAAATTTCTTCCCTTGCCTTTCACTAAGCTCAACTTGCTTCTTTTTCTCTCTTTTCACTTGTTTCAAATACACAATTAACCTAGTAATATCCATGTTCTCAATCAATGAGGCCGCCTTACTCTTAAGGATAAACTCACGTGATAATCCTAAGATAAACTTAGGCATTTTATCCCTCATGATAGAAACCATCTCAGGAGCATACCTTGACAATTGCTAGAATTTCAAAGCATAGTCTTAAAAAGATATCCTCTCTTTCTTCAAGTTCATAAATTCTTCCGCCTTAACCTCCCTTAACTCTTGAGATAAGAAGCGGTCTAAGAAATCCTCGAAGAAGTCCTTCCATATGGCAGGACAATCATCAAGACCTCTAGACAACTCCCACCCCTTGTACCATTAGTACGCTACATCTTTCTGTTTGTAAAAAGCAAACTCGATGACCTAAAACTTTGAAGCATGTATTATTTGGAAGATTATCTTTATTTCATCAATGAATCCTTGAAGATCTTCCTTAACCTTCATACCAGTTAACATAAGAGGGTTCAACCTCATAAATTGACAAATTCTTATGGCCTTCAAAGAAATGGTAGCTAGAGAAGCACGCTCCGATTGAGAGGCTACTAATTGAGTCAAGAGGTTGATAGACCAACAATACTCGGCTTTAGCATTATCCCTTTGAGGCGATGGAATATGAGGGTCACTCTCATAGTAAAGGTTGGTGGGAATAGGTGGAACCCCATAAAGATTGTCGGTTTCTATAGCCCTAGCCCAAGTCTGAACTCTATATATTGGATGGTTTTTTTCCATAGGACCCTTAGAAGGGTTTACCCGAGTCTTAGATCTCCTTAGAAGCATGATCTGAAATATAGCAAACAAAAATTATTTGATCTAAGAACTTAGACTCTATAGCTTAAGATAGAAACCCAAGAAAGGAAAAGATTTCAAAAAATGTCTCATAACATATCTTTTTTAAGTGTGGCATGCTTTATACCCATAAAAGAGACTCTACTTAAATGGTATTATAGACACCCAACTGACCATGAACCTAGACTCTGATACCAACTTGACACGCCCAAAATCCAGGCCATATTATAGGGGCACCTCAAGACAACATGAATCGGAGGTCACCTAAATAACCTATCACAATCATTATATCAACCATATGGGTCGAGTGAATCCTGACCATAAAATGAGATGGCAGAAAATATACCATAAGTCATAACTTAATTAGTGTCTACCCATTTTATTAGGTACATCAAATAAGAAATAAACCTAAGTCCACGGTCATCCATAATACCTCTATGAAAACCTGAGTTAGAAATGTATATGTCGAGACAAGCCCCCGACAATAGCTAAACCAAATCTAAATAAGTCTAAGTCTAAATATAGGAGACCAAGAAAGAATATCTTACAATGTAAGAAAGCTTACCATTTCCAAGTCAATGCATGAACCCCCTCGATTGCCTAATCACTATGCTGGAAGAGAAAAAAATGCTTCAACCCCCATGTTGCATGAGGACATAATATCCAAAGATGGTTAGAGGTTGGAACACAAGAATGTAACTCAAGGATAAGGATAACATAGCATCATCATTCAATAACAAGAAATATATCACATCCAATCATATTTATAACCTTATCCATACCTATTAACATATCATATACTAATCAAGGGGATAAGTCTTATCAATACTTAGGAGCACTCATTCATTATACATGCAATGGAGGACTCCAACCTTCCACACTTATAGATTCAAGAAGTTCTCATTAGGCATAGAACTTTAACCATATTCACATATCATCAAGTAAGAAACTTTAACCACACATACATCAATTTAAGTGAGGGACTCTAACCACTCACTCATATTCATATAAGTATGGGACTCAAACAACTCACACGTACTCAATTAAGCAAAGGACTCTAACCATATGCTCATATATTTGGTAAGGGACTCTAACCTCATGCCATATTAGATAGGGCACTCTAACCCCAAGCCAATCCATTTGACGAGGCACTTCTAGCTCATGAGATTTCATCATGCAAGCGACTTTCACCGCAAGCAATTTTATTAGGCAAGGAACTTTAACCTCAATCCATCACGACTATCATTAGTCAATATTAGGACTCTAACCCTTTGTACTCATAGGAGCCTTCATTGCGAAACCATTTCAATCAGCCAATGCCTAAATTCACTCATCATACAATTCAAACTATAGACCTCAAGACCCTTACAAGCCATTCATACTTTATTAACAATTCTATACCATGATTTAGTTCAACACATAATTCAAGTTTATTTGTATGTTAGGGACTTTAACCCACTTCTTATTCATCAATCTATCAATATCATCAATTACATAATACATGGCTCATTTTACCTTTACAACACTATTTATCAAGCATTCATACATATTGGTCCATTTCCCTAGTTCAAAGAATCATCATCATGTAACTAGACATCTCACTTAGATATTTTCACAAACACATTGTCGACATGCCCTTACAAAGGCCAATTTCATGATAGAAATCATCAATACTAGGGTTACTCAAGACCCACATGATATACTACATACAAAAAACATTCATAAGAACATACTACCATCAATAACGTGTAAAAACATAATTCTAAGTAAGAATCACCATTATTCTTCATTAGGAAACAAAACCTTTTTTATTTGATTTCAAAACTAGCTTGTACACTTACTAATCCAACTATGAAATTCATGGGTTTAGAGTTATTTAGCAAGGGGAAAAGTTACATGCCTTAAACAAGATAAATCACAAAGAATATTGACTCCCTTTTGCCTCTTGAAGACCACTCTTGAAACCTTAGCCTCATATTCTTTAAAGATAAGCTTGAAAGAGTGTTTAGGGTGCTTGATCCATAAAAAAGGATGTTTAGGAGGATGGACACACTTATATAGTGTGAGGGAATAGGGTTTTAGACAAGGAAAATGACCAGAAGACCCTTAGTTAAAAGCTGAAAATTGAACACATCCAGGGGTATGACTCACTTAAGTAGTCATACCCTAGAATATGAATGGTATCCTGACTCATACCCTAGGCCTCTCCTAGGTGACACATACTATTAAAGGTATGACCATGCACCCTTGAGTTGTATCCATCAGGTAGACACACCTCTAGTCATATGCGCCGCTCATAACAAACCTAGTCCACTCCAACCCAAAAACTTACTTCATATGACTCACCCAGGTAAGATTGAGGAATGGTCACTCGTATAGAAGACAAAATGCTACCCTTCATAGGCTGCTTAGGGTACGAGAAGGAAGGTGAGAGAGGATACAACTCCTATCCATTGTGTATGACTAAAGCCCCTAGTTATACCCACCCCAGTGATACCAAAAAATAAAGTTTTGCAATGGTTCTAAGTCTAGGTATTTCAACCTCTCTCCACCACACAAATAAGGGTATTTTGGGAATGACTAAGGTAATAGTATTGGAAAATCATTTAATGAGTTAATAATAGTGGGATAACCAGTCCATCCCTAGAATCATATCAAAATCTAACAAATCCAAAATAATAAGATCAGCATAAGTACCAATATAACTAACTATCACAACACAAGATCAGAATACTTAATACACTACTAAAGAATCAGCCATGGGAGTAGATATGTGCCATGGCATAGCTAATAACACAATAAACAACTCCAACCATGCTACAAAAAAAGTAGAGATATAAGAATAAGTGGATCCCGAATCAAACAAGGCAACAACCGACCAACGGCATATCAAAATCATACCTGTAACTATAGTATCAAAAGTTTATGCCTCAGTTCTAGAAGGTACTGCATACAACTTACCATGCCCACCACCTAGCTGGTCACCTGATTGACCTCTTATCATTTCTATCTAAGAATCTCCCCGAGTACCCTAAACATTACCCGTGTAACCACAAGAACTACCTATAGTCGAGGGGTAAATTGCTCTAATAGGAAAATATTCTAAGCTAAACCAACCATCATCCTACCACTAAGTTAGTTCCGTAAATAGGGACTAGGAAATCCATAATAAATCAAGAAATATAAGCAGAACTAGAAACAATAGATCCAGCTGCCCCAAAATAACCACCACATCTAGACTGACTAAAAAATAAACCCCTCAAAAACTGACTATTGCCCTTACAAGGTAGATCTCTACCACTAGCCTGACCTCAATCAAAATTTAAACAGCTTCCATAATAAGCCAACTGGGCTAATGTTGAGGCTAAAAGGATGGATTCAAAGTATACCCATTCTATTAACATATATCATGGGGTCAGGAACAATGATGGCTGCCATTGAATCTTCCTTGAAACCTAGGCCTTATATCATGGCCCTTGTAGTACATCTCCTCTATCACTCTAGCATGCTTTGAAACCTTTGTAAAAGACCTACCCATGGCGACCAAGCTTTGATTAGGCATGTAAATAGAAGGGCTAAACCCTCTAACAAAGAATGGACCCCCTCATACTCAACAACTATAATTGAGCCCTACTCTAATCTGGAGAACAGATCTCTCAATCGACCATTAAGGCGGGTAGCATATATTTATCCAAAAAGATCTCAGAGAACTGAGTCCATGCTAAAAATAAAGATACATCTGGTCTTGAATCCATATAACCACTCTACAAATGACGAGTAGACAAGTTTAACTAAAAATGGTGTAATCCACAACACGAGTTTCTAAAAATCCTCAACCTTGAAACCTATCCTCACAAGAAGTTAGGAACTTATTTACATACTCTCTAGGAGCACCATATAATCTTAGTAGAGCTATCCTCAAGAATTTGCCCAACTATTTTTTCTCCATAGAAGGCATAGCAGGTTTTCTAACCACTAGCTTGGCAACTATCGATATAGGAGGAATCTCAACTCTAGGAATCGTAGCTGCTAGCTGCACCCTCCATCTTAGTACCACTGTGGCCTCTAAACTGCACGCCATCAAACAACACACTACCAATAATACCCAATAACTTAACCAATGTATCTCGGAGCACTACTAAAGAAATGAATTGTGGTGGACCTTGAGCTGGTGCCTAGCCTACCATTTGCTATGGTAGAAGAATCTATTGATCAAATATAAGAATAGGGTCTGGGGAAGGCGTCCTACCCTGGCATGTAGTAGGGGACACATCTTTAGGCTGTCTATGTTTTCTAGCTTATTTATATTTAAAAACAAGAGTAGAATCCCTATGCTCGATCTTGGGACCCTCATCTTGTGTAGTGGTACCACGTGCCCCAGTCTTTTATGCATGTATAAAGTCAAAAGAATATTCTACAAGCAAACTTAAACTATTAGCATGAAATTAGTGAAAAAAGTAAATAAATCATAACAATGCTTCATAGTCTCATGAAGACATGAAACAAATGTCAATCTTTCGATATACATGACTCAACTAAAAACTTGCTCTTGTACCAATGATACCAGTGAAACCTAGGATCTAATAATAATTTGTCATGACCTAATTTATGAGCCATGATGGAACCTACGTAAACCCACCAATAGGTAAGCTAATACCCTAACTTGGAGCAAACACAATGGGTTAATTCAATAAGAAAGGCCCAACATAGGAAAAATTCAAGGATATCCATTACAAATATAAGGGGATCTAAATCAAATAAATAGTTAAGAAGATACCAATCCCAAGACCTAGTGGAGTTAGTACAATATCAACTAATAGTATCAATACAACTCGAATTCTTGAATAGTCAATACATCTGTCTCGAATACTAAACATTGAATAAAAGAGATAAAAGGAAATTGGGTGACTCAAACTCCTAGAGCTAACCCTATCTTTGAAAATCAATACCTGCATGAACTACAATCAAAAGCGATAACTAATACTCATATCAACGCCAAAAAGGTATAGAAGTATAGTGTAAGCACAAAAATAATAGGTACTCGGTAGGCATCATTGGCAACTGAGTGAAATCATGATATAAGAATGATAAAGTGTAAGATAATCATAACTAAGTCAAGGTACAAAATCAAACCTAAATCATTTCCATCATCACTTTAAATAATAAGTAAACAAATTGGAATAATAGTGTAATGTAAGCATCAACACAGGCTAATATTAATGTGCATCATAAACATTAAATATAGATATATCAATATAACATAAGGGATAAACATATGCCAATATCATCATACATAACAAGTGTTAAATATTGTAATAATAGTATAATATAAAGCATTAATGCATGCCAATACTATGTCATAAGAAATAAATGATTAAGAATCATAAAATGACCCATGTACAATCACAAGAAAAAAAAAGTAAAGAGTTAGGGCCCATACATCACCTTATGCATAAAGTAAAGAAATCATCATGGCATTCCATACCACCGGAGAGTATACCCAAGAAAAACATAAAAGACTCAAATCAACAATATATGCAAACTTCATCGTTATCTCTAGTTTTCCTCAATTTTCATCAAATAAATATTTGCTACCATTTATACTCATCATCAATAATCATAATAAAATAACATATATCAATATAATCATAATCATAACCATACCATCATATAGGCATCTACCTTATTGATACACCTTATTCACATATTATTTGCTACCCAATACTTAATACGTTACTAATTACTCGTTAGTCCTGATATATACTATAATTATTATCTATTTACTATTTATCACATAATAACTATTCATGGCTCAATGTCTAACTATTTGAACACCTAGGGTTTGGAATATTAGAAAATACCCTTAGTTGAAGGTTCTGGACTAGGTATGACTTCAGGGTATTAGATGTACCCTTGGACAAGACTTAGTGGTCCCTCACTAATATCGTAGGAAGTGCCTCCCAATGATTGTACCTTTGGATATGAGTCATTTACTACTAGTCGTATAGAGTGTTAAGCTTGACCTAGTCAAAACTAGCTTGGGTATGATTTAAGGTATGGTTTTCCCTAATATACAAGTCAAGTATGTATGGTCGTACCTTAGGCATTTTTGGGGTCATTGGTGAGGCTTAAGGTATGAGTTAGGGTACCACTCATACCATAGGGCATGATTTAGTCACGTGGGTCAAACCTTCCTATGGTCCATTTTCAGCTCTTTAAGTTGAGGGATTTATGGATATTTTATCACCTCAAAATCCTTAATTCCCCTCACTATATAATTTATTGTTGCATCATAAGCACTCATTTTGCCAGAAGAAAATATTCCAAATACTCTCTCAAATACACTTTTAATGATTTGGAAGCTAGGGTTCCATAAGTGTTCTTCTATAGTCAATGAGGGGTCAAGTCTTTTTGTAGATCATCTTGTATAAGGCATTTTACTCTTTTCCTTATTGTAATCTCAAATATCATATGTCTTAAACATGAATTATGACTTGTAAATTATGATTTTAAAATCAAATGTTATGGGTTTTGATTCCTAGTGTTGTGTAATATTTTCTCTTGTTGGACTTGTGTTATTACTTAATTTTGGAGATGGTTTGCAAATGTGCGTACTTGTTGAATATGTTTTAAAAAATTAGTCAAGAGTAACCCTAAGTTTTATGATTTATACCTTGGTTTTGTTCCTGTTAAATGTATGCCCACAAGGTGCTTGTGAAAATATCTACGAATAATATCTAGTCAAATGTTGATGAGGTTTTGAGCTAAGGTATTGGTTTAATGAGTAAAAATGTTTTTTAAATGATCTTGTATTGGGATTGTTGGCCATGTTATGATTTAAATTGTTCCCTTGGTGGCTTGATTAGTTAAAAATGGGTTAGTGTTCCTAACATAAAATTTAATTGTGTTCGAACTAAAGTTTGGTGTAGGAGTGCTAATGAGTGATTGGGTGAAGCTCTTGATTAAAACAATTTGACTTTAATTATATTGGAAACTAATGTATTGGATCATTAAAGTTATTGATTTATATACGATTCTTGAATTTCAGGAAAAAATATCAGCCCCGACTGAGAGCCCTATGGATAAAGCTCATATAACTTTTAGGGTCCATTCCCAGGCAAGGGTTGTAGCATCTAACTATCCTCGTAGGGTTCCATCTGACCCTACTTATGAGATAGACATACATGTTTATTCACCTTAAGGGGATGCTACTAATGCTAAGTTTTGTCGCTCTATTTATTTATTAACTCAATTAGTATTTTCTAAATTGGAATATGGCGCTCTAGCTATCGTATCTTTTGATGCCATAAGGGTGGACCAATTTATGAGGTTGCACCCTCTTATGTTTATAGGTTCAAATGTAGAGTATGATACTTAAAGTTTTATTGATGAAATGGAAAACATCTTCCAGTTCCTTCATACTTCAAAGGTTAAGGCTGTCGGTTTGATTCCTACCAATTGAAAGATATAGCGTACCAATGGTATAAAGGGTGAGAATTTTGGAGAGGTGTGGATTCTAGTTCTTTTATTTTGGAGGATTTCTTTGAGGCCTTCTTGGATTGCTTCTTTGCTCAAGAATTGAGGGAAGCAAAAGTAGAAGAGTTTGTGAACTTGAAGCAATTGAGGATGACTATCAAGGAGTATTCGTTGATATTTCATCAATTGTCTAGCTATGCTCCTAAAATGGTTTCTAGCATGAGGGCTAAAATGTGCAAGTTTACACCGGGATTGTCTTGTTAGGTTGTTCTTGAGAGCAAAACGACTTTGTTAATCAAAGACATTGACATGTCTCGATTGTTTAGGTATATACAACAAAGAGGAGAGAAGAAAAAGAGACAGATTGAGTTTAGTGAAAGGCAAGGGAAGAAATTTTGGGCTTCCAAGCAAAGTGGTAGAGATAGTGATAAGTGGCTAAGAAAGAAGTAGGGGATTTTGGGTTTTTTTTCTCTTCGGAATGTGCTGCTTACCCAAAGTCGTTGGGTGATCATTGGTCTCTAATTGGTGATGGGTTTCGGGTACCAGGTTCCCAATATCAAACTAGGGGTCTCAGTCAGCTTTATCATACCTACCTTGTAGATTTTATGGTCCGCATTATCATAGTTAGTGTGAGAAGGGGAGAAGCAAATATTTTATGATATAAGACAAATGGTGATCTTAGCTTTTATCAGCATCATACGAAGCCAATACATGAAGAATCTAGTGTTGGTCATAATGAGGGCATTTGAAAAAGCATGGGAGAATCATTTTTAGCCCACAAAAGATCAATTTTATGTGTGGAAGGTTTCTTGTGAGCTTGCCTTGATGAGACACCCAAGAGAGTTAAAAAGTTGAACAATAATCATGAAGGCCAAAATGACACAAGGGAGTGTATATGTTGAAGTGTGAAGAAGAGCTTCAAATACTCCATGGTAGTCCACTAGTTAAGGCCACACACTCTTGTGAAAGAGAAGGGAGTGTGTGGAAATTCCATTTACTTTTTCACTATGTGTTTCTTATGTTGGACATACTCCTAGTGGAGAGCTTAAAACTAGTAGTAAGTGCATGCATGAGAACAATATATTTGAAGATGACTTATGGAACACCTTTCTCAACCTTTTTTTTGGTCCTGATATTTCCAATGGTTATAAAAAGGGTATGCCTACTTATGAGGATAGAACCTTAGGGGTAAGTTAGAAGGGCCGAGACCTAAGCCCTTGGCTACTTCTCCCTGGAATGTGGAGATTTTTATAGATCCACTTTGTTGCTTAGTCTACATGACAAGTAAGGCTTGAATGATGATGTTGGTATCCTTCCCTATAAAGGAAAGTCTTTCTTGGGATTCGTAATCCACTTAAGGGGCCCACATTGTGCAAGGGAAAGAAATCCAACCAAGATGAAGGGTTAAAGAAGGGGAGTCATGAATGGCTCCAAGAGGGTTCATCATTGTGTATTTCCATTCTTCACCAAGGTCTTATCACTTGTACGTCAAGAAGAAAGTCTTCTCTTGAAAATACTTGGGATCAACACTAATTTTATGATACACTTCTTATATATGTATGTAGAGATGAATTCTTCCATAGCCAACTCCTTCGTACATTTTTCAATAGATTTCTAACGTTTAACACAAAGGATCCTTGGCTATATTTCCAGTATGTACCATATTTGCATAATGACGTTATTTGTTATACTAACCCATTTGTCCTTTCTTTGAATTTTTAAGGTATGAATTTGAGGTTAAATCCTTTTCAAAAAGTGGAGGAAGATATAATCCAAACAACCATCTTAGCTTTTCATGACACCATACAAGGCCAACATATAAAGAATCCATTTGTAGGCATATTGAGTGCACAAAAACACGCATAAGGGACTGATTTTGTGGCAATAAAGGATCAATTCTATCTGTGGATGGTTGCTTGGGAGCTTGCCTTGATGAGATACCCAGAGAGTCCAAGTGATAAAGAAGAATCATTATGGAGAAAATAACATAAGGGATTCCATATATTGAAGTGTGAAGAAGATCTTTAAACACGCTATGACCACCCCTTCTTTACACTCCAAGGAAGCCAACTCATTAAGGGTGTCTTCATCATTTTATGTCCCTACTTTGCACTCCATAGGTGCAAACACATTATGGGCACCTTGGTCATTTTGCCTTTATATTGTAATTGATTATAAATAGAATATTTTAGGGTTATTTCACTTAGTTTTTGAATGATATTAAAAGAATCATCTTTTGTGAGAGAGAGTGTAACTATAACTAGGGCGACATTAGTATGGAATCACTAGTGTTGAAGAATTGACTAGAAACGTTGGTGCTTGAGGAGAGTGAGTTCCCTCTTGTGTCTATATAAGAGCTTGGTGTTTGATTATATGGTTTGTAGGGGTCTTAATGTTTGATACATATCTTTGTTGTTAGGTTCTTATATAATTTTATGTCAAGTTACTATCCTTTATTTATTGCATTATTGTTGTGTTTCATATCTTGTATTCCTTATCTCATTTCTTTGTGTTATTGCCTCGTTTGTTGTTATTTTGTTTCTAGATTTTTTCTTGTGTTTTGTGGCTATTTGTAGTATTTTGTTTCTATTTCTATATTATTTTAGGTTTGGTTAGATTGGGCACATTCAGCGAGAGTTCCTCTCTCTAGTGGCTTCTTAGGCTAAAAGGCCCCCAATTTTTACTCCACCTGCTTCATTATCAAAGGGTGCTATTTCTTTTTATGCCTCTATTTCTATTACTGGCACTATTCAGAATCTCTTGTATGCACTTACTACTCATCAGGAGTCCTAGGCATCTCTGGATGTAGTGCCGGGTATGTTAAACCTTTTCTCCTATTATGTGTATTATTTACTTAATCTAAGGTCCACTCTTTCTTATGTGACCCTATTTATAGATGTGTATTTTGGTTTTGATCTTGAGTGTCTGTCAGTTCCTTTTTCTGTTTCTACCCCAGTAGGAGACTATGATTTTTAAAAGAGTCTATAGGGGGTGTGTGGTTGTTGTTGATAGTAAAGAAAATTTTGTGGATTCGATAGAGCTGTATATGGTCAATTTTGATTTTATACTAGGGATGGATTGGTCAATTTGTGTTATGCCTCTTAGATTCCGAAACCTAAACTATCATATTTAAATTCCCTAATGTGTCAGTCATTATATAGGAAGGGGGTTCTTTAGTGCCTAAGGAAAGGTTTATCTCATATCTTAGAGTGCAAAAATTGATCTTAAAAGGGTTTTTGTATCATTTGGTCTGAGTTAAAGATTCTAACTTTGAAGGTCTTTCTCTACAATCAATTCTCATGGTTAATGATTTTCCCGAGGTCTGTCCCAATGACCTTCTTGGTTTTCCCTCTGATAGGGAAATTGATTTTGGGATTGATATTATTCTGGACACTCATCTAATTTCTATCCCTCCATATAGGATGGCTATAGCATAATTAAAAGAGCTTAAAGAAAAATGAACGATCTCTTAGATTATGGTTTGACTCTTCCTTATATGTCTTCCTGGGGTGCTCCCATATTATTTATGTGTAAGAAGGATAGTACCCTTCGAATATACATTGAATATCGTCAGTTGAACAAGGTGATCATAAAGAATAAATACCCTCTTCCTAGGATCGATGATTTGTTTGAAAAACTTTATGGTGTGAAGTGTTTCTAAATGAGTCATCTTAAGTCGGGTCATCAACAGATTAAGTTTAGGGAAATGGATATCCCTATGACTGCCTTCAAGACTTAGTATGATCACAATGAGTTCCCAGGCATGCCTTTTGGGTTGAACAATGCGCTAGCGGCATTTATGGATTTGATAAATAGGGTCTTTTGTCCATTTTTGGATTTTCTTATTATTTTCTTCGTTAATGACATCTTGGTCTACTCTAGAAGTGAGGCGGATCATATCGATCACCTCCATGTTGTGTTTCAAACCTTGAAGGTTCATCATTTGTATGCTAATTTTTCTAAGTGTGAGTTTTGGTAAAAGTCCATGGCTTTTCTTAGTCACGTTATCTCTAGTGAAGGTATCATGGTAGATCCTCAAAAGGATGCAACAGTTAAAAAAACATCCTTGATTTTTGACTCCAACTGATATTTAGAGCTTATTGGTTCTAGCCAATTACTATAGGAGATTTGTGGAGAGTTTTTTTTTTACTATAGCTACCCTATTGACTAAATTAACCCAGAAGAAGGTCAAGTTCTTATAATCGGATGTGTGTAAGGGGATTTTTGATAAATTTAATTTGGCTCCAATTTTGACCTTTCTCGAGAGTAATAATGGTTTCATAGTATATTGTGATGCTTCTTATGTTGGGCTTGGTTTTGTATGTATCCAATATGGCAGTGTGGTGGCCTATGCTTCTAGGAAATTAATAGTTTATGAGAAGAACTACCCTACTCATGTCTTGGAATTATTAGTCGTGGTTTTTTCATAGATGATTTGGAAACACTATCTCTATGGGGTTCATGTTGGCATATTTTCCAATTATAAAAGCCTTCATTATGTGTTTTCTCTGAAGGAGTTGAATCTCAGGCAATGGAGATCGCTCGAGTTATTTAAGGACTACGATATGCGTCTTTATTATCATCCAGGTAAAGCTAATGTAGTAGCTGATTGTCTTAGCAGGTTATCCATTAGGAGTTTAGCCCATGTGGATGAGTATAAGCAGGAGTTGGTAAAGGACATTCACCGTTTGGCTAATCTTCGAGTTTATGATGGACTCAGACAATAGTGATGTATTTGTGCATCAGGTATCACAGTCATCTTTTGTTGATGTTATAAAGAAAATTCAAATATTGGATCCCAAATTGATGAAGAATAGGAGTAATGCGGGTCAACAAAAGGCTGCTGACTTTATCATTTATGGTGGTGGTATCTTGATGTAACAAGGTAGACAATGTGTTCCTGATGTCAATTGATTGAGGGAAGGGATTATAGATGAGACTCATGGATATCATTATGCTATTCATCCCAGTTCTACTAAGATGCATCATGATCTTTGGGAGTTCTATTGGTTGAATAATATGAAATGAGATGTGGATAGATATATTGCTAAGTGTATGGTCTGTCAACAAATGAAAGTTGAACACATGAGGCTCGGAGGCTTATACCTAGAGCATGTGTTTCTTGAATGGAAGTGGGAGACAATTAATGCGGATTTCGTTACTTGCCTTCCCAGTCTCAAAATCAATGTGATTGTATTATGCTCATTGTTGATAAAAAGACTATGCCCGCTTACTTTTTTCTAGTGAGGACTAATTTCTAGGTGGAGGATTATTCTATGTGTTATATTGTGAATATTGTAAAGTTTCATGGTTCTCTAGTACCTATCATCTCGGATCATGGTTCTACCTTCTCCTCTTAATTTTGAAATTTGTTTTAGAAAGGTTTAGGAACTAAGGTGTGCCTTAGTATCGGTTTTGATCAGCAGATGGATGGGAAAGTGGAGAGGACCCTCAAAACATTAGAAGATATGTTGCATACTTGTGTGATTTATTAAGGTGGTAGTTGGTATTACCACTTGCCTTTGATATAATTTGCTTATAAAAATAGATACAATTCTATCATTGGTATGGCTCCTTATAGGCATTATATGTTAGGAGAGATGTCATTCTTTTATTGGATGGTACGCCATTGGTGGTGGTAAGTTGCTTGGCCCCGATTTGGTTCACCAAGCCTTCGAGAAGGTGAAGGTGATTTGTGATAGGTTGAATACCACTCAAAGTTGCCAAAAGTCCTATGCAGATGTGAGGTGTAGGGATTTGGAATTTAATGTTGGAGATTGGATTTTCTTGAAGGTATCTCCAATGAAAGGTATGTTATAGTTTGGTAAGAAGGGTAAGCTTAGTCCCTAGTATATTGGCGCCAATGTGATTTTGAAAAGGGTTGGGGATGTTTTCTATGTGTTTGAGTGTCCTTCTAGTTTAAACTCCATCTATCCGGTTTTCCATGTCTCTATGTTGCGGAAATGTATAGGTGATCCTTCATTGGTTGTCCCTTTAAAGGATGTTGGTGTTTTGAACTCTTGGTCCTATGAGAAGGTCCCGATGGGGATCTTGGATCGTCAAGTTTGCCGATTGCTAACGAAAGATGTGGATTTGGTAAGGGTACTATGGAGGAACAAAATGTCCAAGGAAGCTACTTAGGAGGTGGAAGAGGACATGAAGTCCAAGTATCCATATTTATTTTCTGTTCCATAGAATTAAGCTTAAGGTATGTGTTAATATTCTTAATTTGATCTATGTCTTTGTTAGACAATGGGTTCAAGTCCCTACACTTTGAATTTAGTAAGAGTCCTTGATAAATAATTGGTTTGAGTCCCTAAGTCAATGGAAAGAATGGTTGATTGTAAGGATCTTTACATGTGCCTTGTCCTTGTTTTATATCTTGATTTCTTACTAGGATAAAGGTTAGTTGATGTGTAGTAATGTGTTAAGTTTTGTTTAGGCTTACCTTACTTGTTACTCAAGTACGCATGATCCAAGTGCGGAAGAATTGAAACACCTAGGGTTTGGACCCTTAGAAAATACCCTTAGTTGAAGCTTCTTCAGTAGGTAGGACTCAAGGGTACTATTCATACCCTTGGACACTACTTAGTGGCCCCTAACTCGTATCTTAGGAAGTGTGTTGGGGGTTGTATAGTGACAAATATATGACTTAGTAGGGGTCCTTGATACCCTAGGGTATGGTTTAGTTAAGTTTGTTGTACCCTCCTAGGAGC
The DNA here is from genome assembly GCA_030864225.1 of Capsicum baccatum var. pendulum. NCBI lineage: Eukaryota > Viridiplantae > Streptophyta > Magnoliopsida > Solanales > Solanaceae > Capsicum > Capsicum baccatum. The sequence goes on along the minus strand of CM061557.1, from coordinate 166,320,534 downwards.
CACTTTTGATCTTTTAAGATGAGGTCTTTATGGGATTTCCCACCTGTAAAACCCCTAATTCCCCTCACTATATACTGTATTGTGTCCTAAAAATAACTCATTTTTCAAAAACAAAATATTCCAAATACTTTCTCAAATGCACTATTGAAGATTTAGAAGTTAGGGTTCCACAAGTGTTCTTCTAGAGTCAATGAGGGGTACCATCTTTTCATGGATCATCTTGTATAAGGCATGTTACACTTTCCCTTATTGTCAACTCAAATATCATATGTCTTAAACATGGATTATGACTTGTAAATGATGATTTTGAAATCAAATGTTAAGGGTTTTGATGCCTAGTGTTGAGTAATGTTTGCTCTTGCTTAGACTTGTGTTATTACTTGATTTTTATGATGGTTTGCACATGTGAGTACTTGTTGAAAGTTGATTGACAAATGGGTCATGATTAAACCTAATTTTGATGATTTATACCTTTATTTTGGTCTTTTTAAATGTATGCCCACAAGGTGTTTGTGAAAATGTTTAAGAGAAATATCTAGTCACATGTTGATGATGTTTTGAACGAAGGCATTGGCTTAATGAGTAAGAATGGTTTGTAAATTATCTTGTAAAGGCCTTGTTGGCCATGTAATGAGTTAAATGGTTCCCTTGGTGGTTTGATTGGTAAAAAAGGGTTTGCGTCCCTAACATTAAATTTAATTATGTTTGAACTAAAGCTTAGTGTAGGAGTGCTAATAAGTGATTAGGTGAAGGTCTTGATGACCACAATATGAATTGAATGATATTTAAAGCTAATGTATTGGCTCATTAAAGTGATTAATTGATACATGATTCATGAAAAGCTTGTGGTCATGTATGATGATTGAATTGTGGCCTTGATAGCCTAGAATGGTTAAATAGGTTAAAGTCCCCAAAATGTGGATGGTATGATGTGAATGCATGGACAGCGGGATAGAGTCCTAACGTCGACTAGTGATGGACGCGATTGATTGTAGTTAGAGTTCACATGCATAACAAAGGGGCTTTTGGTTAGAGTCCACCTACGTGATGAAATGGCTTATGGTTATAGTCCACTTGTCTAATAAAAAGTTTTGTGGTTAGATTCCGTTTGCTTAATAAGATGGCTTGAGGTTAAGTCCTCTTGCTTGGCATAACCTAAGCAGTGGAAGGTTAGAGTCCTCCATTTCATGGTTCATTTTTGAGTACTTTCAAATGCATGCTAAGCCCTTGTTATCTCTTTACACTTAATGTATCTACTTGTCACATGTTTATATATGGTTAAGTGTGGTGTCTTATGATGGATTGATTTGGTATTATATAATTTCACTATTTTATCCTTACTTTTGAGTTACATGCTAGCGCTCCAACAACTAACCATCTCCGGATGCTATGTCCCCACTCGACATAGGGGTTGGAGCTTCTTCTTTTCTTCCTGCAAAGTGACAGGTGTTCGAGCAGTTCGAGTGGTGACGGTGAAGCGGTGAGATTCCATCCTTTAAAAGGCATCTATTTCATACTCTTTTTATCCATGTTATAGACTTGTTCTAGACTTCGTATTTGGCTATTGTCAGGGGCTTGTCCTGACATATTATAGATATCAGATTCATAGAGATTTTATGGACGATTGTGGACTTGGGTAGGTTGGAAGTCAAATGATGATATTAATGAATAGCTACACCTTCTTAAGTTATGATTATTACTTTTGTTTCTTCTATCTTATTATATGTTTTGATTTTATCCGACACTTATTGATTGATGTGATTATTGGGTGAGGGTTAACAGGGCGATATCCGGTTGTTGTTGGGCTTAAGATGCCCACACGGTGAGGCCTGATTTCGGGTCGTGTCAGCAGTATTCACTAACAAGCTAATATCTATCATCTAGGTAAGATTCACTACTGGACCATATTCGCCAATTAAGTAGTATTTATTTCTAGCCATCACAAATCCACTAGCCTCCATCTAACAAATGTCCACCAATAACCGTTTTAACTAACCATCTATCAACCAACACCCTTAGGTAACTGGAATCATTAATCCACAAATCCCCCCTTACCAACTAGTCAACGTCAGAAACGTAGACATCAATAGAAACTAATCATCACCATTCCTAAACCTATTATTAATAACCCTTATAATAAGTTAATCATCACTATTAATAGCCATTAATGTCACTAGTCCTCTTTATCACTAAGGTTCACTAATCCATTAGTCATTGTTGCCCACTTATGAAATATCCACCACTAAGCATCTCTCATCCTTAAATTAACAACTATACTACAATATACCCTAACGCATTTAAAGCCTATAACCAACATCACTAGTATCTACATTATACCGAACTACACAAGATCATAAGTAAATATATAATTGACATACATAGGAATAGCCTAAATTGAATCGGTAAATGTATGCATAGGCACATCAATAATCATATTCGGCCTTGCTGGGTATATCATTATATCATCAATATATCGTCCGAACATACGAGGTATCATCATGTCATCTGTCAAAACCTGATAACTCGGGTCATGAGGGTGCCTACGATAACTACCAGTAGGTAAGCCAACACGTTATCCATAATGGCTAGTAATGAACTACTCAATAATATAATGAACAAAATGCGGAATATATGAAATACAGATCAATACATAAGAGAATCCCGGAACCTGGGGGTATCAGTACAAGAGCTTCTAAACATAATAGGAGTACAAAATTGATATATCAAGGAGAAATACACTAATACAACTTATCTCCAAATACAATTTAGAGAATACTCTAATACATAGGAGAGGGATATATAATACTTAGAACGTCAGGAACTCACTCTAAGTCTCAGAATCAGGGCTTCTCCACTTGATGTAAACATCAACGACGATAACCCATACTATGATCTACAGGATACATCAGTGTTGTATGAGTACCAAACAAGTGGTACTCAGTAGGCTACTATCAACTGAGCTCCAAGGATAAATTAGATATATACAACAAATAAACAGAATGGAAACTACACCCAAGAGTCAAGAAATCATATGACAAGTCAATGATACAATAAAGAACAACTATTATGTTCATTTCCAAGAGTCAATCATAATAAGAATAAGGAAGTATCAGGGTGAACTATCCTATTCCAGATACATTAAATATACGTCAATGCTATACCATATATCCCATTTCAACATACGAATAAAGAGCAAAAAAAAGATATATAGTAATATACAATGCAAAGAAACGACTATACAATATGATCAACGACTGAAAGGATATGCGGTAGTACTATAACTTTATATTGTAAGACATATATATATATATATATATATATATGGATACATATACATATAAAATTGAAGTCATATCGATCATAACCTATATAATCATATTCACATTTAAGACCTCATTATAATACTATTAGAATTTAAATACTATAATACTCGGGGTTTCTAATCCACATGTATAGACATGAAATAATTGTGCATAATAATGTCATCATAAGATAGGAGAGGCTGAAGATGTACCTCAAATACCAATACCAAATCAATGCTCAATATATCATAAGCTATCCATAATAATGATCATAACAATGATAACAACAACATCAATAACAGCGTGAATAACTAGCTACTCTAAAAAACTGAATACCTAGCCGAACCTTTGCGTACCTCCACCACCCCATGCTTAGAAGGTTCAATCAACTTAAAAAAACGCAAGCCATATTCTTCACCCATATCTATGCAACTATCCTATACCATCTAATAGACATAGGTGCATACTGGTGATAGGCAATGTGCATGCAGAAATGACTGCAAAGTATACAATCAATATAACCACTCATCCTAACTGTCCTCATCGGGACCATCATTATCGTAATCAACCTCCAACTTTGCTAGGTATCAACATATATCTATATATCCTCTATATTTTCCAGGTATCAACATCATCACGACAATATCCTCAGCCTTGTCTTGTATTAATGTCACCATAATAGTGACCTCTAGCCTTGTCGGGTATCAATATCATTATAATTACTATTACCATATAAGATACACCAAAATACTCATAACATGGACATCTTTCCATAGAATATCTATCTAGTCAATACTTTCCATTACACGTTATTACTTAACAAACAATTATTACAATAGAATCAGTAGTTCACTAGTCATCACATAACACCTTGTTATTAGACTAAATAATATCCTTCACATAATCCTTACTCATGGAATAGTATCTAACCACTATTTATTAAATAGACAACATCTAACATCTACACAATGTTTATCATTAGACAAAAAACAGTCATTTATCCACCATTCTTTATTATAAACTAATCATCCTATATTTGTTCAGCGTTATTAGATAACACAGAACCACTTATAATCTAATCGTCTTTTATTAAACGACACCATTCATTAACAAACCATCGCTTACTAAGTAATCCTTGATTAACTATTCATTAATTAACCATTTAAAAACTATTCAATGTTGTTAACTAGTTACCGTTTCATACCAACATATCTTATTATCTAGCCTTATTTGTACACAACTCCCCATTTAACATCTAATCGACATCATCCACTTAGTCATCAGTAGAACCTAATCTTCACCTACTCTAGACCCAACATCATCATTATCCATGGGTCAACCATCACTATCTACCATATTTCCACTTCACAGGATTCATTAACTATTACATTAGATTCCTAACCATTAAGTGATATAGTCCCTTAATAGATAACTAGCTACCACATAGCTTAAACCTTATTTATAAAGAACAAGCATAAGATCATACTTCATCTAGAATCACATATGTTACAAATATAATAATCATGGATATACCAAATCTATGCATGCCATCACCAATATCAAACCAATTAAGTCATAAGCAACATACTGTATCTTCTTCCATCCCGTACCGAAGGGATGTGTATAAGAACATATATATGAATCTATAAATTGTGAACATATAATTTACAATGATAAACACTTCTCGAATTTCCAATCATTATCATAACAAGGCCATTGTACCATTAATATATACGAAATAACCACAATATCATAATCACATCTTTAGGCCTATACACATATTTGGGGACTCATATCAATCATTAGATTTATAAGCCATAGCATATCTCTAACCATCTCACATATATGAGGCACTCACATATAGGGGTATAATATCAATAAGCATGTAATCATATCTCACACAAGAGGCATCTCACATCTAAGAGGCAAAATATAGAAAGACTTATAATAATCCATGCGATATCTTATATACAAAGGTCAAACATCATGACTACAAGTAATATAACCTCTCTTGGCCAATTACCTTATCTAAAAGGAACCTTATCTTTATAGTTCCAACAATCATGACAAAAAAAAATAGTAACTCTATTGTTCAATCATCAAGTCTAAGAGTAAATATTATCTCTATAGGCCAATCATCAAGTCTAAGAGGAAACAACATCTCTATAGTCCATATAATGTATCTTAGAGGAGTATCATCTATAAAAACATAATATCACTTTCACAAGAAATATCATAACTATTACTCAAAAACCACAATCTGGAAACATCAATGCAAGTTACCAAGTCACAAAGTGACCTTATTCTAAGGTTCACTAGCCTTATTTAAGTCTAACATCAACAACTAAATCCATAAGGTTTAACAAAAGTTTAGGCCTATGTGGGTCGGAAGATCCTATTTCTAATTCTCAAATTCCATAATTAGGCACACTATGCCCTAAACTAGGCTAAGGTATCTTGTTTATCTTCTAGATGTCAAGTAAGCCATATTCAATCATAAGATAGAAACTTCAACTAGAACCAAGGGTACTCAAGTCAACCCTACCCAACTTACTATTTCAAGACTACTCAACTAGCCCAATTAAGTTGAATATGCAAATCATGCTTCAAATTCTAAAACCACATCTCAAATATAACATTATATCATATCCATGCTATAACTAATCTAAAATAAAGAGGGAAGGCAATACGATACAAAAGGGTTATAAATATACTATCTTACTATTCAAAAATGGTCATCTATTCCCCAAACATCAATAATAAAGGCTAAGTTATCCTACTCATAATCAATCCTAGCATCTACATTGACATGCAACATATATCACACATCATCTATGAAGAAATTTTGATAGAATCCTATCTTAAGGACAAACCACAAAACCTCACTTCATGCACCACATGCTCGTCTTCACTTTACAATCTCTAAAATGCAATCACACTATCAAACCAATAATCGACTCATCAATACGAGTCTAGTGATACCCATATTGCACTATTGTGTTGTGGATTCAAAAATGACACCAAAACCCCAAGTGGATCCCACATACGAAAAACAATTTTCCGAGGCCAACCCAATGTTCACACATTAACAAGGAATCATAATCCTTAAGAAATAGGTGAAAATTAAGCATACTTTAGGCTAAAATAGAGCCCTAAGCTAAATTGGAGTTTTTGGTCCAAACTACAAAATTCAAGCATGAATTTAGAAGATTCTTACCTTGAATTTAAAGATATTCACAATAAAAGATGATGGTCAAGCTACCAAGTAACCCAGCATGACCAATTTTGAGTTATTACACTCATTTTGGGCCTCGAGGTCTAAATAATGAAGTGGAAATGGCCAAACATGAATTGGGGCCTTTATATAGCCCCCATAGTTAAAGATATGTTACAATGTTGGTGATACAGGCCACGATTGCACTACACACGATCACAACACTTTTGTTCGCAATCACGGTTGCACCAGATGACAAAAAAATTAAAAATAAGGTTTTGACTGTCAGACTCATTCGGAACTCAAAATACATAATCCAATAGTGAATTTTTAATGAAAACGACATTTCAAATCAATTGGAATCATCAAAACTTTTATCTGAGATCGTTTAGGAAAAGGTGGGGCCCATACCTATAGTTTTATCATTATTCATAAAACTAATCTGTTCAATAGTCCAAAATAAGTCTGGGATCCTCAGGACCTAATCCAAGGCTCCCCCAGCCTAAATTTGACTTTCCAGATGTGATGAAAAATTTCATTTTGACCCAAAATGGGTCCCACACTCATTCTTTCCAATTTTTAACTTTTTGACCAATAGGTTAAAATAAGCCTGGGTGCATTGGGACCCAAACCAAAGGTCTGCTTAGACTAAAATCGATATTCTGGATTTATTAGCACAGTCGAAAATTATATCCTAGATCATTCTACTAAAGTGTTCACCTGATGGCCATTTGGAACTAGCGAAGACTTCTAAATAGGGAATTAGTTCTAAAAATCAAACGAACTGTAGAGTAACCGAACCATCCGCCCCAGCAAGTCATAAATGACTTGGGGTAGCTATGGAGAAGCTCAAATAGTAAAGATAAGAATAAGTATGGAACATAACCTAAAGGGTCATTACATAATCATAATATCCTAAGGCCTTGCCGGGTATCATCATATTATCATAATTTCTTTTGGCCTTGTTAGGTATCATTATATCGTCATAATTTCCTCCATTCTTCTAGGGTATCATCATATCATCACAATATTCCTTAGCCTTGTCTGGTATCATCAGATCATCACAATATCCTCTAGCCTTATCGAGTATCATCATATCCATACAATACTCTTTAGCCTTTCCGGGTATCATTATAACATCATAATATCCTTCAGCCTTGCTAGGTATCATCATCATCACAATATATTTCGGCCTTGTCGAGTACCAATATATTATCATAATATATAAATTCATATAATTAATAAAAACCAAGCCCCACGAAGGCTAAAGTAAATAACAAGTCCCACAAGGGTTAAAGTAAATAGATATAATGGAGAAGCGAAGAATAGCATTCATCATCAATGTCACTTTATCAATATCTATATGTATATGTAATATGAACTATCATTGGGTTCTCTCCTGAACTTATATCTTTAATACCAATATATTTCCTCCGTGCTATACCGGAGATATGGATATATAGATATGTCTATGAAGTTTCAAAATCATTAGCATAAGAAATAATATAAGGAAGCATCATGATTAGAATCATAATCTATAGAATATATTTACATATCGTCAATAAGTATTACTTCTAGAAACATTAATATCATCATTTGTAATATAGATAATAAGGAAGATTTCCAATATGGTTAGTAGCATAATTATTAAGCATGATGATAACTTGGATAGTAGCATAGTTAACGGCCCGAACACTAGCCTAATCAATGGCATAATTTAAATTATAATCAAGTACTGATCATTATATAATCCATAATCTAGTCATTTTATTCTTTGGCATAACCATAATCAATATCATGAACAATGGTCATTAGTAGCATATTCATTGGCCTACTATTGGCCATAAGATAATTTATAATTAGTATGAGCAATAGATAAAGCATGACTATATCTTGTTCCTAGCATGGTCATTAAAATCATTTATGGCTTACGCCATATTATTTTCATAGGCCCATTTAAAAGCACGCTCCTTAGCCCAACAACGGTTAATCACAAAACATAATTAATTACTTGACATTAGCTTTAGCCAGTAAGGCATACACAGGCATAATCACTTAGGCATCGTTCACAACGTCATTCCACAAAACCAACAAACATCATGAATCATCAATATTGGCTTAAAAAGGCAGTCACAAGTCAATTACTAAACATAAGGGTTTCAGGGAACAAATCCTCACTCTTGCCTTAAGGTGGGTCAACTAACCCACTTTTAAATCCCTGAAATACATTCTAAGTCAATTTTTACCCCGGTCTAGGCTAAGGTATCTATATCAAATCTTAGATGTATAAAAGTCCACAATAATCCCTAAGGTAGATATTCTACTCCAGCACTTTTACTAAGTCCAATAGAACCAAGGCAACCTCCTCTAGTATAAGCAACTAAGGCCAATTATACTCTACGTATAAGCAACTGGAGCATTTCGCCTAGGGTTGAGTATTCTAAGACATTCTCATGCTAAACATTAGAAATGAAGTCTATTCCACCAAAGATAAAGGAAAACAAGTCAAGCTTTCCAACTCTAAGATTCATATATCCTAATTGGTCAAACTAACCCAAGTCTTACGTCTCATAATCCAGTGCATAAAACCCATCCCAATTTAACAAGATCTCACAATTGTACTATAAAATTGCTCAATCTATCAAGGAGAAAGCCTATCCTACCTCAAATATGAAGATGCTCAACAATCAGCTAAACCTTCACTTTTTCTTTTCGAGGAGCTTCTTCAAGATGCCAAACTATGAAATACACAATATACCCATCATTACGAGAACATCAACACCAATATTGCACCATTGTTCTTGGACATTCCACACGCGAAGAAAATGTTGGATTTTCCATTTAAGGACGTTTTGACCAAATGTGGATCCCAAACCCTATCTGTTAATTTTTCAACTTTCTGACCAATAGGTCGAAATGAGTTTAGGTGTGCTGGTACCCAAACCAATGGCCTACCTATCCTCAAATCAATATTCTGGAGCTGTTGGTGAAGTCAAAATTTACATCTGAGATCATTTTACTAAAGTTTTCTCGTGTTGGCCACTTAGAACCCGCAAAGCCTTCTAAATAGTGAATTGTCTCTAAAACCAAACGAACTGCCCAATAACCGAACTATCAGTTCCAGAAAAGTCAAAGACTTGGTTCATCTATGAAAAGGCTACAATGGAGAAAATATACTTGAACACAAAAAATAACCTATAGGGTCATTACAATTAGAAAATGTCCAACAATGATCCCCCACACTGCTTTCACTGACAGTTCTATAATATCCCCATATAACACAACAAAACACTAGAAAGGAATCAAATATATATTTATACAACATATAAGCAAGGAAAAGAGACAACATATATGGGAACATCAAGTACAAGTAACGGAAGAAAGAATAATGGATACTTGACAAGTCAAACAGAATCTACAACCACATCACAAGCATAATAAGGTAAATACAATAAGAATGATGATGATGATCATGATATAATACACGAGGTTGTCTCATAACCTCCGAGATCATCTTATAGTCTTTGTATACACCTACAAAGCTATAGCTACAAAACGTAGGACCCATGAGAGATTCATCAAACTACATAGAATCCACATACATCTATATCTTCTCCCTAACACATCCCTTGGGAAGAGTTTTATAAGATGCAATATTTTCTGTCAGAAAAGGTGTTGCAAGGGTTTCTCAATATTTTCACGGTGGTACAAACATTTCATGAAAGAGTATGAGGATGTAATGATCACAACCAACCATAATGAATATTTCCACAGCCAATCAATATTCCATCACGTGATCCAAATATCCACTTATTATTTCTAACTATCCATGAAATCCAAAATAATTCACATGTCAATAGCGTATAAATATATCACAACACACAATTGGTACCACAATACATTATTTCATCAAATAAGATACGATTATCATTAAGTATACAAGGCAATCAATATCACATAAGACACCACACGGTCACACATAGCACATAATGTTCCAAAACCACTGTATAACATCACAGTTAGGCCCCCGCATAAGCAAAATATGTTAAGATAGATATTTTCATAATTAGTTCCCACACCCTTAACATGTTTTTGTATCAACATTAATTACGTAGCCCATCTAAAAGAATGTAAGCCATAACCTGCCTCAAAGGACAAAAATTGGTCAGCAACACTTCAATCCCAAAGCCTTTCATATGAAACACTTTAATTCTAAAGATTTACTCCACATGAACTGACCCAGAATCAACTAAAATATCAAAATATAGAATCTATGTATCAAAAGAAAGCTAATGATAGCCATATTACCTATTTCCAAGTTGAGGTCTAAGCAGACCCCTAAAATGGGTTTTTAAAAGAGGGCAAAATTATAAATTTCTTTCAAAAATATGTTCTGCATATTTTTAGGAGTCTACAGCTGAAAACCTAAGTGAAAATAAGTTGAAATGAGGTTCAAACCAAAGAAAAAATATTTTCAAACTTTACAGTAAAAAGTTTCTAAAATTTATTTTAAAATAAAAAGTTAAAGTTGTTTTGACGATGAAATTGAGTGAGGACTGATAATTATGATGTTATAAATTCATCCAAGTAAAAAAGGTTTAAAATTGGGGTTTAAATTGAAGAAAATACTTTTTAGGCCTTATGGGCCAAAATCCCAAATTCCATTCTTTAATCCAAGTTTAAATAACAAATAGATGATAACGATTGAAAAAAATAATTGAAATAGGTATTATGGAGCTTACTCAAGCTTAGAAGTGAAAGAACTGGCTAAAAAACATGAATTCTTAATCTCTAATTTTCAAAAATGGTGAAAACTGGAGAAAAACAAGGATTTGTATGCCTAGTCATCGCAATCGCAGACCAAGTATCGCGATCATATACCTAGCTGAAAAGGGTATCGCGATTATAGAAAGGGTATCTCAATTGTGACACTTTATCTATAGGCCCAATCGTGGTGAATCGCTATTGTGGGTGCACTAGTTGAGCGGTGCACCAGCTGGGGACTTGGTGTATTCCATGTCTCCGCGGGCCCTTCGAGATTCATTTAGAATCTCGTGAACACAAACAAACTATGCTACCTTATCAAATTCGATGCTCCAAACTCAAAGTTAAAATCATATTTTTGAAAAGATATAGTTTTTAAAAAGGTGACCCCCGAAATCCAATATCCCAACTTTTTGAACTAAGGGTTGAACTGAGATTTAAAAGACATAAAATAACACCAATCATGTTACCACCCTAATATTGATGTTTCTGATCTACTAGAACAATCCATTCTACCATTAGTGACACATATCAAAATATGTTGATTGAAATCAACTATAAGGCTCTCGAAGCCATCAAAAACCATGTTATCGCATAAATGGCACCATAATACATCAAAAACCATGTCAATCGACTCCACATCCCAAAAATACCATAAAACAACCACGGGGATGGATAAAAATGGTCAAATCACATAGAAACACAATTTTACATATTACATCAATATTCAAATCCTTACATTTTTCAACTAAAAGAGTGCAACCAAATATACATATATCATTACCAGGACCCCAACATCAAATAAAACCACACACAGTACATGGCATATAATGTCTCAAAACCAAAAAATAATATCCACATAGGCCCCCACACGGGCATGTAAATCACCTACACATATTTTCTATGATACCAACCCATACTTATAGCTTCCTTTTACATTATTATGAACTACCCAACCCAGAGTGAACAAAGTTTATCCATAACTTACATTGAATTCCACAATCGAAATAGATAAGCCTTTATCACCGAGCTTTCACCTCATGCACAGACTAAAAAAATCAGATAAAATACATAAATATATAATCTATGTGTCAAAAGAAAGCCAATGATACCCATATTGCCCACTTTCAAATTTGGAACAAAATGAACCTCGTAAATGGGTTTTCAAAAAAGAAAGGTAAAACTGAATTTTTTGTCCAAAAATATTTTTTTTTCAAGATTAAAGGAAATCATAGGATAAAAATCCAAGTGAAATTTGGGTTTAAATCAAAGAAATAATAATTTGGATCTTTCAAGAAAAAATCCCCAAATTCCACCTTAAAATCTAGGTTTAAAATAGATTTAGAAGATAGAATCAAAGAAAAGTAGTTGAAATAGGAGTTTGGATGTTACCCAAGCTTAGAAATGGAAGAAAATTCCTAAATGCTTGATCCCCAAGCACTGGTTCTCAAATATCGTTAAATAAAATAGACAAAGGATTATTTACACCTAGGTGCCGCTAAAGCGGTCACCGATAAAGTGGTCAAGCACCACTTTAGCATTACCCGTTTAGTATTTCTGTCTACTAAAGAGGACAAGGGTCTCTTTAGCGTACTCTGCTAAAGTAGACGAGGGATGCTTAAGAGCCCTAGCCCAGCAGGTAGCGGGACCTAAAAGTTGCCAAGTTGTGCTTTGGTGCCTGCCCCTAAAGAAGCCAAAGTGGCATTTTAGTATATACACCAGCTGAGTAGTGCACCAGTTATGGATACTTGGAAAATTTCAAGTCCCCGTGGATCACTCAGGATTCCTTTGGAATTTTGAGAACACAAACGAACTATGCTACCCTATCAAATTCTGTGCTCCAGACTCAACGACAAGCAGAATTTTGAAAAAATGTTGTTTTCATAGAATTAACCTCTAAGACATATTTTTACAACTTTTCAAACAAAGGATCAAAATGAGATATAAAAATTGTTAAATCGCACCAATCATGTTACCAATCTAAAATCGATGCTTCAGATAAGTTAGTACAGTTCATTTTTCCATTCAACGCATAGATCAAAAGATGTTGATCGAAGTCAGCTAATAAGCCTTTAAGACAACCAAAAATCATAATCTCACACAAATCACACCAAATACATTGAGAACCATGTTATTCATCCCCATAGCTCAAAAAGACCACAATCCAATCACAAAGAGAGGTAAAATAGTCAAATCAAACATAAATAAACATTTCACATAAATCATCAAAAATTAGGTCATTAAAAAGATTATGTTGATATGACCCGCTCTGGGCCTTGTCAAAATGGGTGCCTCTGACCAGGATCGGAGACCACCCCCATTACCAAATCCAACCTCCTGTCGCCTGCCCTAAGTTGGATAATTATGAGCATGTAACAACATAGTATAACAGCTCACATAAAGACTGTGGGATAAGATTAGAACTGTAACCGAGCTAACTGAATCTAACCATCCTATACCAATAAACCAACCATACTAAACTATACCCAAAACAAGGGACATAAACTAGTCCATAACCAAGGATGTTCCAAAACATAATATAATTAATCACAAAAAGAATTGTGATAGAACAGTGAGACATTATGTCTGATGATGCTAGCCTCCCAGCTTAATCAAATGCCAAGGCCGATATCTATACCAATTCCGCCCATTCCAACCCATAAAAGTACCACAAATCCTCTAACCAAAAGAGTAATGAAATTCATTTGGGGCATGCCCCCAACCATAGCCAAAACCAATATTCAAAATAAAATCAAAGTGTCTAGAAATATCCATAACATGAAATGGAGACTTCCAAAAGGGTGGAAGCTAACCACTTCAGTCCAAATATTGTCCCAGAGTAAATCACTATATAGGAAGAGTAGAACGGTCAATTCTGGCATAGCGTGGGTATATAGCTGCCAGTAGACGGGGTTAGTAAGTGATTGCTAGCATGATCTCATGGTAAGGATAAAATAATACCATTTGTAAAACCAAGTAAAACCATCCATATACACAAAACCATACCTATATATATATATATATATAACTATGCCAAGAAAAGTGATCGGGTTTAGCATGCCCTTGAAACCTTACTTGGGTTGTGTAGCTTTGCCGTCTTAAACAACCCATGGGTTATATGGGTTCAGCTCCCCCTGCTGAAAAAGCCCAGTGTGTGTAGCCTCACAACAAAGTAAGTATCCCTTAGGATAACTAGTACATCCACCAAATATAGTGTCACATCATACACACGCTCACCAAGACCAACCTAATATCAGTAAATAAGAGTTTTCAATTTTGGTCTCCTCGAGACCTCCATCTTCTATGACTTAGCTAACCTCCTGCCATTATTGCTCGATTAAAATAAATTTCCAAATAACCAAACCATTATCCATTTATTCTGAAAAACCATTGATATTTGTATGATTATACCAATCCTTACTTGCAAGTATCATCAATAGCAACCATTTATAGGTTTAAGGGGATTTTGAAGTGTCCTTCTATTTACCATATTAAACCACTTGGGGGATTCCAGGTGCCCCTCAAGCTTAAACATTAGCCATTTACCATTCCAAGCTATTTAAACCATGCATAATTTTTTTACCAAGTTTTAAAACATGCAAGAGTTCCATTAAAAGTAGTCAATGCAATGAACATATCTTTATAAGTATTTTGTTAAACAGATTAGGGACATAATATGATCAAAACTAATTCCTATTATAATTAAACCATTCCCATGTAATACAATTGCTTAAAACCACCACTAATGCATATAAAAGCATAATTAAAACCATAGCAAACCATAACCAACAATTAAACATCAAAAGCCCAATTCATATTTTAAAACCAAAATCTTGCAATCAATAAAATCATGGAAACATTCATACAAACCATGTCTTTAGTTTGAATAAGAAATTAGGGAAGAGAACATGCAAAGATGTTGATGAAAATAAATCACTAAGGCAAGCCCCAAATTGATCCTTTAGTTGAAACCCTAGCTACCCTTGCCCAAAAGTTTTTGAAAAAATTACAGAATATTTTAGAAAAGTTTCTAAGTGTTAATGAATGAAATAATAGGGTAATTAACCTCCAAAGTAGGTTAGAAGTTGTGCGACCCTATTAGGTATGTGTGGAAATGTCTAGAATACCCCAACTTAAGTTGCACCAAAATTCCATCACAGGGATACGACTAAACTGTATAAGTCATACCCTCCAATAAGATTGGTATCCTCTACTCATAACCTGGTGTCAACACTTTGATCCAGCACTATACAGTATACGACTTATCCAACCAAGTTGTATTAAAAGCATATGATCCGAACCCTTCATCCGTACCCCTAGCAGATTTACACCAAATAATGATTTAGACACTTTCCACAATACGAGTCCTGGGTACGACTCGTACCCTGGTTTACGGCTCATTGTGAGCCGCTCATACTCAGATCCAACCTAAGTAACTAAGTCTAAGATTAAGTTAAAGAACCAAATGTTCTATAACCACCAATATAAATCATACCCCTAGGTCGTATCCATTCCAGTAACGAAAATACATCTTACCAACCAATACAGGTAAGTATACAACTGGACCATACCATATGTAACCCAACATATGGATCGTACCCATGAGTCGTATTGGGTCCAGAGACCAAATTTCTAAGAAATTTCCTATGGTCCTAAAACTAGGGAGTTTTAGACTTCCCCAATAGGAACGTTCATCCACGAATGATAGACAAGGTCGGGGTAACCACATGCAAAAGTCATTTGCATTATCTTATGAACTATATTCAAAATCTTTATCATAGTTCGACAATAAGGAGGCAAAGATATTAATCTTTCTTTTAAATAACTCAAAAAATAACAATGTATTTAATTCACATACCTTCTACACAAATCCCAGGAGCAGAAAAGAAATGTAGATATTTGGACATCATATCCTCTTCCGCTTCCCATATAGCTTTTTACTTTTTATGGTTCTGCCAAAGAATCATATCCGACGCTACATACTTGGTCCACAACTAACAAACTTGCCTATCCAAGATCTCAATTGGGACCTTTTCATAAAATAAAGATTCAGTGATACCGAATCCTTCCAAAGGAACAATCGGAGAAGGATCACTGATGCATTTTCTCAAAATGAAAACATGAAAGACCTAATCGGCAGCAAACATGTCCACCTCACCAAGCTCAAACCAAGAAATAGGAGATCTACACCTCCAACCATACAATGCCTCAAAAGGGGAAATACCAATACTAGAATAATATCGATTGTTGTATGAAAATTCCACCAAAGGTAGAAACTCAACCCAATTGCCACCATAATCAATTATATAAGCCTAAAGCATATCTTCCAATGTCTGAATAGTTCTCACCACTTGCCCAACCATCTGTGGATGGAAAGCAACACTTAGACTCACATTTATCCATAACCCTATCTGAAAAAACAGCTAGAAGAGAGATGGAAATTGCATGCCACAGTAAAAAATAATAAAAAAAGGACCCCGTGAAGCATCACAATCTGCTGAAGATACAGCTTCGCATAATCCTCTGCCGTGAAGGTAGTGCACACTGGAAAAAAGTGCACAGGATTAGTCATTATATCTATGATGACCCAAATCAAATCATATTAATTTTGAGACCGAGGAAGATGGGTAACTAAGTCCATGTTTTTTACTTCCCACTTTAATTTAGGCAAATCAATTTCTTGATACAACCCTCATGTCCTCATGTGCTCAAACTAAACCTATTGACACACCATGCACTTGTCCACAAAATTAGCAACATCTCTCTTTATGCCATTCCACCAATATATCTCCTTGAGATCATGATACATCTTAGTCGAGCCGTGATAAAGACCATAACACAACTCATGCGCCTCAGCCAAAATCCTTGGTCACAATCCGTTGACATCAGGAACACACAACCTCCCTAAGTACCATAAAGTACCATCACCACTGATCTAAAACACCACCACCTTTTTCCCACCAACTCCACTCTTGATTTTCATTAAGACAAAATCCAACACTTACTTCTCCTTAATCTCTACATTCAGAGTTAATTGAACTAACTCTTGCATCACCAAACCACAATCCTTCGAGTCGAAGAGGCAAACTCTTGTATTAGACAAACGGTGAATATCCTTCATCAATTTCCACTTTCCTTCCTCCACATGAGCTAAACTCTCTATGGATAACCTACTAAGAGTATCAGCAACCACGTTAGCCTTACCTGGGTAAGAGTAAAGACTCATATTATAATCCTTGAGAAGCTCAAGCCATCTCCTCTACTTGAGATTAATCTCTTTTTGGGTGAACACATACAGTAGACTCTTATGATCGGGAAAAGATATCGATGTGATCACCATACAAATAATGCCACCATATTTTCAAAGCAAACATAGCCGCCAATATCTCCAAATCATGATTAGGATAATTTCTCTCATATTCCTTCAATTGCCGGAAATTATAAGAAATCACCTTCTATGTTGCATTAACACAAAACAAAGACCTACTCGAGATGCTTAGAAATAAACCACAAACCCATCATTGACTTTTGAAAAATTCAGGTTGAAGCCAAAGTTAACTTATCCTTTAACTTCTCGAAACTCCCTTCATAAGCATTTGACAAACAAAACTTGACCTTTTTCTAAGTTAACATAGTCAAAGTAACAACTATTGATGAAAAGCTTCCCACACACCACCTATAATACCCTATTTAACTTAAGGAGCTCTGAATATCAGATAGAGTCATAGGTCTAGGTCACCTCTTAACAAAAGAAAGTTTTTGTGGATCCACCATGATCCCTTCACTAGAAATAATGTGACCCAAGAAAGTGACAACGTTTAACTAAAACTCACACTTGGAGAACTTGGCATACAACTGTTGTTCCTTTAAGGTCTGTAACACCACACAGAGGTGATTAGCATTATCCATCGCACATTATGAATAAATCAGAATGTCATCAATGAATATAATAACAATGAGATCTAAATACTAATAAAAAACTCTGTTCATCATATCTATAAATGTCGCTGAAGCATTAGTCAACACAAATGACATCACTAAAACCTCAAAGTACCCATACCGAGTATGAAAAGCTATCTTAGGGATATCCATCTCCCTAATCTTTAGCTGATAATACCCAGACCAAAGATCTATCTTAGAAAAAAATTGGCACCGTAAAACTAGCCAAACATATCATGTATCCTTGGAAGAGGATACTTGTTCTTGAGCGTCACCTTATTTAGCTGCCTATAGTCATTGCACATCCATTGGGAACCATCCTTCTTGCACATAAACAACACGGGTGCACTCCTAGTAGACACACTAGAATGAATAAACCCTTTATCCAGAAGATCCTTAAGTTCCTCCTTGATTTCCCTTAACTTAGATGGAACCATTCTATATGAAGGAATAAAAATTGGACAAGTGTATGAAATTTGATCAATACCAATCTTTATTTCCCTATTCGGAGGAACACCGTGAAGATCATTCATAAATACCCTTGGAAACTCATTCACCATTAGAACTGTCTAGGAAAAAGACCTTTCAAGTTAGAATCTTTAACCTAGACCATGTGATAAAGACATTATTTAGAGATTAACCTTCGAGTTCTAAGATAAGAAATAAACCCCCTAGGAGCTAAGATACACTCCCATACTATAACTGATTCACCAGGAAACCTAAAGATAACATTACTGGTCCGATAATTCAAGGACACATAACAAGAGTATAACCCGTCCATACTTAGAATAACATTAAAATCCACCATATCCAACTCAAATAGATCCACCAAGGTCTTCTTGCCAACAACAGATACCACACACCCTCTATAGACTTTCTTAGCAATAAATGAGTCACCTACTAGGTAGAAATAGAAAAAGGATTTGAAATAACTTATAAATCAAAACCAGAAGATACAACCACATAAAGAGTCATATAGGAGATAGTGGACCACCGATCAAGCAAACAATATATATCATAAGAGAAAAGTTGTAACATACTAGTAACAATATCAAGTGTTGCCATAGATTCCTGTCGAGATGTAAAAGCATACAACTTATTCTGACCAATCATAGAACTAGGAGAAGTAATAGAAGCAGATGCAACACCACCTGGTGTAGGAGCATAAGATGAAGACACATAAATCATATTCAACCCTATGGCAACCTAATTAATCAAAAAATGCACGAGTTGATAGCCTGCCTTACCATACTTGAAGAATTTATCCCTTTCTTCAATGTAATAACCCCTATAAGGACAACCACAAAATTGGAAAAGGGGCATAAAGAAACTGACTGACCTCCGCTTGCCTGAGATTAGGCACCCTGCATCAGAAATTGACATCATCAAAACGATGTATGCCGCCCGACTAGTAAGAAGCACTACTAGTATAGTAGGAACAAAAACTCCACCACTACTTTTTTCTCTATTTTCATCCATCTTGACCACTCTAAGACTGAGCACCTCCCTGGTCAGAAAACTTGCTCTGCTTACCCTTCTTATATTTAAACTCTACCAGCTTTTTCTTCTCATCATCTACCTGCAGCATATGGATAGTCAACCTAGAGATGTCCATATCCTTAATTAGCAAGGTAGTCTTGCTCTTAAAAATAAAATCTCGATTCAATCAAAAAGAAAACTTCCTCATTCTATCCTACATCTCAGCCACCAAATCAGGAGCATACCTTGACAATTGATGAAACTTCAAGGCATATTCCTTAAAAGACATTCTTCCCTACTTGAGGTTCACATACTCCTCCATCATTACTTCTCCCATTTCTTGGTTAAATAAACGGTCCAAAAAATCACCATAGAAGGAATCCCATAAGGATGAATAATCCATATCTCCAATATCCCTATCCCACTCTTCATACCACTAATATGCAACGTCTTTGAACTATTAAGCTGTATATTTTACCTCCTCCACATTGGTAGATTGTATTACTCAATTATCTTTTTTATTTTATCTAGGAAACCCAGTGGATCCTCCTTCACCTTTACTCCATAAAAAGTGGCTGGACTCATTTTCATAAATTGGCCAACCCTTATGGCCTCAGCAAACAAATCACCAGACATATCTCGCTCAACTTGAGTAGCAACCAATTTATCCATAGCAAGAATAGACTAATGGAATTCTATATTAGTTACCTCTCCCTGAGGAGAACTGATAGCAATCGTTCAAACTCTAAAACTATGAGGAATAAGACCGTGAGATTAGAAATAAACCCCAAAAGTAGGATACACCCTTTTATTGTAGCCTCTATATTCTCAGTGTGGCATAATACACATCCCTATAATAGACTCTACTCGACATATATTTATGGACTACAAATTGATCATAAACCTAGGCTTTGATACCAACATGACATGACCCGACCTAGGGCCTTATCGTAATGGGCATCCCAAGTCTGACCAATACTAGAGACCACCGCCATTACCCAATCAAACATCCAGTCGATTGCCCTGAGTTACTTGAATTTTGAGCATCTAACAACATAGTGTAATAGCTTACATAAAGATATTGGGATAAGATTACAACCAAGACCGATCCAATCGAGTCTAACCATTTCATTCCAATAATCAAACCATACTAAACCATACTAAAATAAGGGCCATAAACCAAGCCATATCCAAAGATGTTCCAAAATGTAATATAATTAATCTCAAAATAAAATATGATGGAACCATGAGAAATAATGTTCGATGATGCCAACCTCCATGCTTATACAAATGCCAAGGTTGACACCTATACTGATCTCATCAATTTCAACCTATAGAAGCACCTCAAAGCCATTAACTAATAGAGTAATGAAATACTATTTGAACATGCCCCCAACCATAGCAAAAACCAATATCAGAAATAAAATCAAAGTGTCTAGAAATATCCATAACTTGAAATAGAGCATACCAAGAGTATGGAAGCTTACCACTTCAGTCCAAATGTTTTCCTTGAGTCAATCACTATGTAGGAGGTGTAAAATGGCTAATCCCTACATAATGTGTGTATACAGTCGCCAGTAGACAGGGTTAATGAGTGACCACAAGCATGATCTCAGGGTATGGATAAAATAATGCCATTTTTAAAACCAAGTAAAACCATCCACATGAACACAACCATACATACATATATACATATATAACCATGTCGGGAAAAGGAACTGGGTTTAGCTTGCCATTAAAACATTTACCTGGGATGTATGGGTTAAGCTCCCAAGTGCATGTAACTACAAAATCAAGTAAGTATCCCTTGGGATGACTAGTACATCCCCAAAATATAGTGTGACATCATGCAAACATTCACCAAACCATCCTTATATCAGCAAATATTTGTTTCTAATTTTTGTCCATCCGAGACCTCCACCTTGCACAACTTAGCTATACCTCCCAGTATTATTGACAAATTAAAACAAATTTCAAAATAACCAAACCATCATCCATTTATTGACCAAGTCCATTAATATTGGTATCATCATACAAACCCTTACTTACAAGTATCATCTATAGCAAATAATTTATAGGTTTAAGGGGGCTTTTAAGTGCTCTTCTATTAACCATATTAAACCACTTGGAGTATTTCAGGTGCCCCTCGAGAATTAAAATTAGCCATCAGTATTCCAAGCCAATTAATCCATGCATAATTCATTTACCAAGTTTTAAAACATGCAAGATTTCTATTAAAAGTAGTCAATGCAATGAACATATCTTTATAAGCATTTTTTTGTCAAACACATTAGGGGCATAATATGATAAAAACTAATTCCAACTACTATTAAACCATTCCTATGCAATCTAATTAACCAAAACCACTATTAATGCATATCAAAGCATTATTAAGACCATGGGAAATGATAACCAACTATTAAACATCAAAACCCACGATTCATATTAGAAAACCAAAATCATACAATCAATGAAATCATGGAAACATTAATAAAACCATGCCTTTAGTTAGAATTTATAATGAGGGAAGAGAACATTCCGTAAACCAAGATGATGACAGAAAAAAATTACCAAGTCAAGCCCCAAATTGATCCTTTAGTTGAAACCCTAGCTTCCCCTACCCAAAAGCTCATGAGAGAATTATAGAGTGTTTTAGATGATTTTCTAAGTATTAATAAATGAAATAATAGTGTTAGTAACCTCCTAAGTAGGTTAGAAGTCATGGGACACTATTAAGATAAGTGGGTCCAGAATATCCCCACTTAAGATGCACCAAAATCCAATCATATGGACACAACTGACCCATACGAGTCATACTCTCTTATACGATTGGTATCCTACACTCTAAACTAGCCTCAACCTTTTGATCCAATACTGTCCAATGTATGACTCATCCAACTAAGTTGTATTGACAGCATATAATTCATACCCTTCATCCGTATCCCTGGCAGATTTACACCCAAGAAAGATTTAAACACTGCCCACCATTTGTGTCTTGGGTATGACTAGTACCCAAGCTTATGGCTCACGGTTAGTCACTCGTACTCAGATCCAACCAAGTAACTAAGTCTAAGATTAATTTAAGGAACCAAATGATTTGTAACCGCCAATATGACTCATAAGCCTAAGTCGTATCCATTATAATAACAAAAATCAATCCCACCAACCAATATTGGTCAGTATACGACTGGACCATACCATCTGTACTCCAACATACAGCTCATAACCATGAGTCGTATTAAATCCAAAGACCAAAATTCTAGGAAATTTCCTAAGGTCTAGAAACTAGGGCATTTTATATGTAGATCAAAAAGTGAAAGATATGCACTTTATGCAGGGTGATCAAGTATTACTCAAGGTTTCACCCATAAAGGCTGCCATGCATTCTCAAAAGTAGGGTAAGCTTTGTCCTAGATATATTGGATCATTTGAGATTCTTAATTTCTTAAGGTTAGTGTCCTATAGGTTGGAATTGTCTCTTATTTTATTGGGAGTTCATCCAATATTTCATGTCTTTATTTTATAGAAGTTTTATAGTGATGGTAACTATATAATTCATTGGGATTTGATTTTGTTAGATGAAAACCTCTCTTATGAAGAGAAAACTACTATTATTCTTGATAGAGATGTTCATAAGTTAAGGACTAAGGAGATTGTGTCTTTGAAGGTCCAGTGGAAGAATGATACTATTAAGGAGGCAACTTGGGAAACTGAAGCAAATATGCATGGAAACTATTATCATCATTTTATTGATTTATGTAACTCCTTATTTTCCCTCTTGTTTCTTGATTGTCCATTCAGGGAATAATGGTATTTTAATTGGTATTTTATGTAATAATAACCATAGTTATTTTGTTAATTTTAATTCTCTTTCCCATTTTAGTTTCCCCCCATAATCTGTATACGTGATTTATGACTTATGATGATGGGTAGTACCTATTTTGTAAGTGTACAAAACTGATTTAAGTCACTAGTTTGATTATTAAGTTACATTAAATTTAATCTTGATCATGATTAATTTTCAGTTAAGAAAACCTTGATTTTTTATTCATACTTTCATCAAGAAACTCAAAATGTGTATTTTAGTCAATTTATATATTTGACTTATTTTAATGGGGTTTTGAACAAACTATAAGGATATATTTGGAATTTTTGATACAATAGATAATTAATTTAATTAATAATTTGATATATCAAATCCATAATTTACATAGTTATGTGGCTAATGTAAGAATGATTTTAAGTGGGTAGGGTTTATGATATACACTATTAATAAAACTAGAAAGATATGAAAAGAGGGGCATGAAACTTGGTTTTACTATTGCATTTTGAAATGGGTATCAGTCTTGTAGAATAACTTTAGATTTTGACCATTCAAAAGCTTTATAGAAGGAAAATACCATTGCAAATTATCCTGCATTTGAATTCTTCGATTGAGGTAGGTTATGATTCAATTGAAATTCATACTCGATTTAACTGTGTGTATGCTTCTACAGTGGATACTTATTGATGTTTCTTTGGACATACTTGAATTTAATGACATTTCTGTAACATCCCATATTTTACTAGTACTTGTTCTAATTATATAGAACCTAGTACAACCTTGTGGTATTGGTAACGGATGAGATTTGTTATTCAAGTATTAATGGTGTAGATGGAATTATAGATGCTTTCGATACAGTTTAATGTGATACGACCAAGTTAAAGTAGCTACTAATATTTTAACTTGGGATCATAAGCTAGTATTTGAGTCTAAATTTTAAAGTGACCAAGTGTGTATAAGTTGAAGGTTAGATTAAAGAGATTAGGAGATGAAAATGGAATAAAAATTGAGGTGCTTGCTTAACTTAATTAAGCTAGTAGGTGAGTCACCTTCTTAAGCTATTTGTACCAAATTAATGGACCCGTGGCTATGGACCAGGTTTAGGCCTATACTAATGTACTCATTTGGGCCCAAATTGAATAAAAGAGGAAGAAAATGGATAAATAGCCCAACACACAAATCTGCCAAAGGCCCAAGTTAATTGAGCCCAAAAAAAATTTAAGTAAGTAGGTGATTACCTACTTTGAAAATTTGATCAACTTGAACACTTAAGTAGGTGCATCACCTACTTGGACCAATTTGACCAATTTTTAAGGTCCAAAATACACCTAAGGAGGTGGAAAAAATAGGGCCATTATAAGGCCAAGTTGCTGGTTATTTTACTTCATTTCTAAGTCACAAAAAAGAGTATTTCATAAAATCTCTCTACACTCTCAAATTAACAAGGAGCAGCCTTAAAATTCCTTCTAGGGTTCTTGAAGAAACCCTCACCTTTGCAGCCCAAGGTAAGTGAAAAAAGTTATGGTTTAGCTTATTTATCTTAAGAGAATATTAGGAAAACATGATATAAGTGCCTAATTATAAATACATGGCAGAATATAGAGCAAGCTACGTGCTCATTTTTTTCTTTGTTATTAAGGATATCTTTTCTTCTTTGGTTTAAAGTATGAAAGAAAGTGAAAGTTGTAGTTTTGAGGAGTTCAAATTAAAAGAATAAGTTTCAGAATTGAGGTGAGGTGACTGCTCTATTTTGTTCTCCTTGTATGTGAATTTGAAAGAGAACTATGGATATGCTATTATTGAGAACTCCAGAGATGATGAGTTTAATAATTGATTGCTACAATAAAGGGAATTTGAGGTTGTTTTGTGGACTATTATGTATATATATGTTATGGGCTGCTAAGTTGATGTTGGAGAAAGGTATGATTAGTTCGTAATGAAATATAGAAGAAAGGTGTGGTGGCATACCACCAAACTAATTATTGCATTTGTTTATTACCCAATCTATTTTGAGTATTGTTTGAAATGTATAATGAAGCCGAGGTGGTTTCGGTAAATCTTATAAGAACCTATATGGTATGTGGGCGTAATTGGAGGAGAAAAGGGTTAAAATAACACCCTCAATTAATATATTAATGGCTTACTGCCCGGTTACTATTTTGGGTGAAGTTAAGTAGCCTAAAAGTATTAGTTGGTTGCTAATTCTAGTTTCCCATATATTATATTATAGATAACTAATCTAAATGGCACGAAGTCAAGTCGGTTTAGTTTCGGAGTTATATAACAAGGTATGTCAGGCGTACTCCATTTTGTACTCTTTGGCATGATATCAAACATTTGTTCCATCAAGTAAGCTTCCAAGGTTATCCTATAACAATTGATACATAATAGCAGAACATTACATTCCATGTAGCTAATGACCTTATTCCCACTCTCTAATGTTTTAAAACACCTCGATACATTCTTATTATTTAACCTGCACATCTATGTTCACTAGAAATTTTAGTTCTCTATTTACTGAAATAAGACCCATGTGTATTTTCAGCTTCTAAACACTTCACTTGTGTGCCAACAGCTCCCTACCTCATTTTTGTTGCATTAAGTGTCCATGTATATGTATCTTATTAGCATATTATTGGTTAAAGGTACCATAATGTTATGATCACCAAAGTAACAATCTCAAAGGCTAATTAAACCAAGTAACACAAATCTAAAATGAGTGGCAGCTCAATGGCATAAGCCTAGCATGGGCCAATATCGATACCTTTATATTTGGGTGGCAGCTTAGGGACATAAGCCTATCATGGCCGATCCCAATCTTCATATGTAGGTGGCAGCTCAGGGGCGTAAGCCTAGCATAGGCCGATCATAATTTATCTATTGACCAATGATCAGCTGGTCTTTTGCATTATATATGACTTACAAAGATTATGAAGTAAGAAAGATAAATCTGAAGAATGGAATGTAATGTATGTAGTCCTATAAATATATATAAATGTGGTGTACTAGTACTACTTATACACTTATATCTGATTTCTATTGGGCTCTTGAATTATGTGTTGTTACGTTCAGCCTTACATATTCAGTACATATTTTTGTACTGATATCCCTCATGGGGGACCTGTATTTCATGCTACAGGAACAGGTACTTTAACTCATACACCTTACTAGTAGGAGTACAGCCTATTCCGCAACTATTGGTTAACTCCAGGTTGATTTGGGGCTTTCTGAGTCTGTTCTATATATTTTTGTATTATGCAGTAAGTCAATAGTAGGGCGGGGGTTTGTACCAACCCTAACTAAGTCTGTGTATATTTTAGTGGCTTTGTAGACTAATGTATAGTTATGGTAGTGTCTTGCCTTTAGACGTGGTGACCCCAACAACCAAGTGTTATATATATAAGTTTGTGGTTGCCTATGTAATTATTCTCATCGATATATAATATCATATTTTTCAAAACCTTTAGTTGTCATAATTACACACATGAGAAGTACGAGGTTATGAATTGGTTCTCTCAGGCCTTTATTGCTACAGGTGCTTGTCTGCCCCAAAAGGATTGAGGTATGACAAAAGTGGTATCAGAGTGGGTCTTCCTAGGGTGTCTACAAAGCCGTGTCTATATAGAGTCTTCTTTATGGGAGTGGTGTACACCACATCTATAAAAAGGAGGTTATGGGACATTTATGGGTTGTCTCTTTTTTTTTATATCTTAGATCATGCAATAGAGCTCATATTGTACGTAAAGTCATATTTAACCATTGAACCTATTTTTTTCTCTTATTATAGTAATGATTCCGGTTATGAGAAGGAGCAAGAATACAAGTAAGAGAATATATGTGGCTGCCAGAGAAGGGTCCATCAAGTCACCACCTGAGTTTGTATCCCAAACTTTTTCTACTTCTCCATCTCTAGAAGATCTAAGAAGGAGAAGAACTGCATCCTAAGAACAACCTATTAATGCTACTGACCAATATCTAAGGAATATAGAATAATTAATAGATCATAGAGTTGTTGGACAAGATCAAGGACAAGCCATTCCAACCACAGGTTCTAGTAGTGCAGATAGGGCAGCTAGCGTACCAACACAGGATTTTCTTAAATTGGATAGGGCAGCTAGCCTACCAATGCAGGATTTTCTTAAATTGGATCCTCCCACATTCACTAGATTAGATCTTAATGAAGACCCACAGGACTTTATTGATCAAATCCAAAGGGCTCTAGATGTGATGCATGTGTCGGGTAAAGAGACTGTTGAGCTAGTAGCATATAGATTCAAAGAGCAGTCTATATTTTGGTATGAAGGCTGGAAACAATCTTGGGGTATCGATGTATCTTCAACTACTTGGAAAGAGTTCAAAGAGGCATTTCTTGATCATTACCTTCCATTTGAGATTTGAGAAGCTCATATAGATCAGTTCTTGAATCTTCACCAAGGGAATATGAGTGTGAGAGAGTATAGCCTCCGGTTTAACTATTTGTCTACGTATGCTCCTAATGTAGTAGCTACAATGGATGCTAGAGTTCAATGATATGTGGATAGATTGGATCTATATCGTTTTAGAGATTGTACTATTGTTGCTATGGACAAGGAGATAGACATAGAAAGGATACAAACATTTGCACAAAAAATGGAGGATCAGAGGCAAAGAAGAAGAACACAAGAATTGGAAAGAGGGTATTCCAAGAGGTCTAGATCTACCGGGTAGTTTATGGCATCCCAAGGAGAGTTTAGTCCTTGGTTTTTTAACAGACCGCCTAGACCATTATCTTCTTATTCTGCAGCTAGTGCTCCATCATAGTTTCAAGGGTCTAAAGGCAACCAGTTTGGGCAAAGAAGTGAGAGTCAGAGTTCATGAATATAAATGTATCAAGATCGAGGGAGTATGATCCAATTAAGGCCTTCTCATCATCAATGTAAACAATGTGTAAAGCTTAATTTAGGTCCATGTTGGTTCAGGACAAATGCTTGCTTTTAGTGTGGTTCGTCAGGACATATGATAAGAGAATGCCCTCAAAGGGGCTTAGGTGGTATGACACGACCTACTGGATAAGTCTTTGCATCATCATCATCAATGCCTTATTCAGGTAGAGGTGTACAACCTATGGGCCATGGTAGAGGTGCTAAAGAAGAAGCTAGCTCTAGTGGAGTTTGGAATCATACATATGCTTTAGCGGATTGACATAATTCAGAGGCTTCTCCAAATGTTGTTATAGGTACATTGTCAATCTTTTCACATGATGCATATGCATTAGTTCATCCGGGTTCTACATTATCATATGTCACTCCATTGGTTGCTAGAAAGTTAAAAAAAAACACCAAAATAGCTAGTTAAGCCACTTGAAGTATCTATGCAGATTGGTGAATCTATTATAGCTAGGAAAGTGTATCAAAATTGTATAATAACTATTTGAAATCGCGATAAAATGGTTGACTTGGTTGATTTAGAAATGGTAGATTTTGATGCTATAATGGGTATGGATTGGTTGGCTTCTTGTTATGCCACGGTAGATTACAAAACTAAGAAGGTGCATTTGTATTTTCCAAAAGAGTCAATCCTTGAATGAAGAGGTAATATTGGTGAACCAAAAGGTAAATTTATTTCTTATTTTAAGGCAAGCAGGATGATTTCTAAGTGTTACATATGTCATCTAGTTAGGGTGAAGAATTCAGATGCGAAGCCACCAACTCTTCAAACTATTCTAGTAGTAAATAAATTTCCTGATGTATTTCCTGAAGATATTCCAAGTTTGCCTCGAGAATGAGAAGTAGAGTTTGTTATTGATGTGATTTCAGGTATTCAACCAATTTCAATTCCTCCAGATTGAATGGCCTCGGAAGAATTATGGGAGTTGAAAGAGCAATTGAAAGACTTGCTAGAAAAAGGATTCATAAGGCCTAGTGTGTCCCCTTGGAGTGCACCAGTGTTATTTATGCGTAATAAGGATGGCTCATTGACTATCGACAACTGAATAAGGTGACTATTTAGAACAAATATCCCCTTCTAAGAATTGATGACTTATTTGATCAGTTACAAGGCACCAAGTGATTTTCAAAGATTGATTTGAGGTCTGGTTACCACCAAATGAGGGTAAAAGAGAAAGACATACCAAAGACAGCTTGTCGAACACGGTACGGTTATTACGAGTTTTTAGTCATGTCCTTTAGGCTAAATAATGCACCTATAGCTTTTATGGACTTGATGAACAGGGTGTTCAAGCCATTCTTTGATATGTTTGCGATAGTTTTTATAGATGATATTATGGTTTATTCAAGATCAAATGAAGACCATGTCAGTCACTTATGACATGTGTTACAGATTCTTGGTGATCATAAGCTATATGTAAATTTCTCCAAATGTGAGCGTTGGTTAAAATATATGTCATTCATAGGTCATATTGTATCAGATAAAGGAATAAAGGTTGATACTCAAAAGGTAGAAGTCGTGAAGAACTGGCCAAGACCTATAACACCTACAGAGGTTCGTAGTTTCCTTAGGTTGGCAGGTTATTATAGAAGGTTTTTTGAATGATTTTCTTCAATTTTTTCCCCTTTAACAAAGATAACACAGAAAGTATCCAAGTTCCAATGGAATAATGCATAAGAAAGAAGTTTCCAAGATCTGAAGAATAAGTTGACTTCTACACCCGTATTGGTATTTCCAAAAGGCACAACAGGGTATGCAGTGTATTGTGATGCTTCAAGAATTTGCTAAGGGTGTGTATTGATGTAGCATGATAAAGTCATAGCATATGCCTCAAGACAATTGCGGCCATATAAGAAAAATTATCCAACACATGATCTAGAGCTAGCAGTAGTTATATTTGCCTTAAAGATTTGGCGTCACTACTTGTATGGATTCATGTTGACATATATACTGACCATAAGAGATTGTAGTATATCTTTAATCAGAAGAACCTAAATTTGAGACAGAGAAGATGGCTTGAGTTATTAAAAGACTATGATGTTGATATCGTGTATCATTCGAGAAAAGCAAATGTGCTAGCTGATGCATTAAGTCGTAAGTCTATGGTGGTAACTTATGGGGCATTTTATAGAACTATAAGGGATGACTAAGGATCTACACCAACTAGCCAATTTGGGGGTTCTCCTTCTTGAAACTCTAGATGAGGGGCTTATTGTGCATAATGCTGTAAAATCTTCACTAGTAGCTGAAGTAAAAGAGAAGTAATATACAGATCCCATTCTATTACAGCTTAAGGAGAATGTGTAATATGGTATGACACAGGCATTTGAGCTTACATAAACGAGAGTAATTCGGTGCCAAAATAGATTGTGTGTGCCTAATGTAGATGGGTTAAGAATGAGGATTATGACAGAAGCACATCATTCAAGGTATTCCATCCATCCAGGGTCAACAAAAATGTACCATGATTTAAAAGGGATGTATTGGTTAGGTGGCATGAAGATGAACATTGCAGAGTTTGTAGCCAAATGTACAAATTTCCAAAGAGTTAAAGTAGAGCACCAAAAGCCCAGGGGTTATATGCAATGTATAGATCGTCCAATATGGAAGTGGGACATGATCAACATAGATTTCATCACTGGTTTGCCTTTTACATCTCGAAGGTTTGATTCCATATGGATGATAGTTGATAGGCGTACCAAATCAGCCCACTTTCTACTGGTTAGGACCACTTACACAGTTGAAGAATATGCCAAATTATCTATCAAAGAGATAGTTCAGCTGGACGGAGTTCTAATCACTATTCTATTAGATCGAGGAGCTCAATTTACTGAAATTTTTTGGAAATCTTTCCAGAGAAATTTAGGAACACAAGTGAATCTAAGTACAACTTTTTACCCTTACACAGATGGACAAGCAGAACCTACCAGTCAAATACTTGAAGATATGCTACGATCTTGTGTATTAGACTTTAAAGATAATTGGGTTGGTTATTTACCCCTCATCGAGTTCGCCTACAACAATAGCTATCATTCAAGTAACAAAGTGTTACCATATGAAGCTTTGTATGGATTAAAGTGTAGATCACCAATTGGATGATTTGAAGAGGGTGAAACTGCCTTATTCGGACCAAATCTTGTTCATCAATCTATGGAAAAGGTTAAAGTGATCCAACAACGCCTAGAAACAGCCCAAAGTTGACACAAGTCATATGCAAATGTTAGAAAGAGGGGGATAGAGTTTGATATAGGTGATTGGGTATTCTTATAGGTATCACCAATGAAAAGGGGTTATGAGATTTCGTAAGAAAGGAAAACTAAGTCCACGTTATGTAGGCCCATACAAGATTACTCGGAGGTTTATCCAAGTCACTTATGAATTAGAGCTACCCCAAGATCTCTCAATAGTTCATCCAATATTTCACGTCTTAATGCTTCGAAAGTGCATGGGATATCCATCTCATATCATTCCTACTAAAGATCTACAAGTTACAAAACATCTTACCTATGAAGAAACACCTATTACTATTCTAGATAAAAAAGTTAGGAAGTCAAGGAATAAAAAAATAGCTTTTATAAAAGTGCTTTGGAGGAACCAACAAGTAGAAGAGATAACAGGGGAAGCTAAAGAAGCGATGAAAT
Source organism: Capsicum baccatum var. pendulum (assembly GCA_030864225.1). Lineage (NCBI taxonomy): Eukaryota > Viridiplantae > Streptophyta > Magnoliopsida > Solanales > Solanaceae > Capsicum > Capsicum baccatum. The sequence goes on along the minus strand of CM061557.1, from coordinate 166,288,446 downwards.
CTAAGTACCCCCATTTGTTCAAATACGAAGAGAAAGTCCAAGCTGATGAATTAGAGAAATAACAAGTAAGTGTAATATATAAGTACTATGTGATAATAGGGATATTAAACTTAGGCTTGAACTTGTTTTGGTTAGATAGTTATGCTAACATTCGAGGATGAATGTTCCTAAGGGGGGAAGGATGTAACATCTCGTATTTTGCCTGTACTTGTTCTAATTATATGGAACCTGGTATAACCTTCTGGTATAGGTAACAGATGAGATTTGTTATGCAAGTATTAATAGTGTAGATGGAATTATAGATGTTGCCTATGCAATATAATATGATGCGACCAAGTTAACATCCATACGACTATTTAAACATGGGATCATAAGCTAGTAGTTGAATCTAAAGTTGAAAGTGACCAAGAGTGTATAAGTTAAAGGTTGGATTAAAGGGATTAGGATATGGAAATGGAATAAAATTTTAGGTGCTTTCTTGACTTAATTAAGCTAGTAGGTGAGTCACCTACTTAACCTATTTGAACCAAATTAACAGACCCATGGCTAGGGACCAGATTTGGGCCTATACTAATGTACTCATTTGGGCCCAAATTAAATAAAAAGGAAAGAAAAAGGATAAATGGACTAACACACAAATCTGCCAAAGGCCCAAGTTAATTAAGCCCAAAATAAGAATTTAAGTAAGTAGGTGCATCACCTACTTTGAAAATTTGAGCAGCTTGAACCCTTAAGTAGGTGCATCACCTACTTGGACCAATTTGAACAATTTGAAGGTCCAAAATACAGCTAAGCGGGTGGACAAAATAGGGCCTTTATAAGGCCAAGTAGCTGGTCATTTTACATTATTTCTAAGTTACAAAAAAGATTTTTTCATAAAATCTCTCTACTCTCTCAAAAACAACAAGGAGCAGCCCTAAAATTCCTTCTAGGGTTCTTGAAGAAACCCTCACCTTTGTAGCCCAAGGTAACTGAAAACACTTATGGTTTAGCTTAATTATCTCAAGGGAATATTAGGAAACATGCTATAGGCTCCTAATTGTGAATACATGGAAGAATATAGAACAATCTACTTGCTCAATTTTTCTTTGTTATTCAGAGATCTCTTTTCTTCTTTGGTTTAAAGTGTGAAGGAAAGTGAAAGTTAATGTTTTGAGAAGTTCAAATTAAAAGAATAAGTTATAGAATTGATGTAAGGTGACTTCTCCATTTTGTTCTCCTTGTATGTGAATTTGAAAGAGAATTATGGATGTGTTGTTATTGAGAACTCAAGAGATGATGAGTTCAATAATTTATTGCTACAGTAAAATAGTTTTTAGGTTATTTTGTGGATTGCTTTGTATGTATATGGCATGGGCTGCTAAGTTGATGTTGGAGAAAGGTATGATTAGTTTGTAATGAAATATATAAGAAAAGTGTGGCGGTACACCACCAAACCAATTATTGCATTTGTGTACTGTCCAATTTGTTTTAAGCATTGTTTTGAATGTGTAATGAAGCCGAGGTGGTTTTGGTAAATAATATAAGAAACTATATGGTATGTGGGTGTAATTGGAGGAAAAAAGGTTAAAATAACACCCTCAATTCATATATTAATGGCTTATTGCCCGGTTACTATTTTGGGTGAAGTTAAGTAGCCTAAATGTGTTAGTTGGTTGCTAATACTAGTTTCCCATATATTTTATTGTAGTTAAGTAATATAAAAGGCAGGAAGTCAATTTGGGTTAGTTTTGACGTTATATAACCAGGTATATAAGGCATACTCCATTTTGTACTCTTTGGCATGAAATCAAACATTTGTTCCATCAAGTAAGATTCTAAGGTTATCCGATAGCAAGTGATACATAATAGCAGTACATTACATTCCATGTAGCTAATGACCTTGTTCCCACTCTCAAATGTATTAAAACACCTCGATACATGCTTATTATTTAACCTACACATCTATTTTCACTAGGAAATTTCATAAGTTCTCTGTTTACTCAAATAAGACCCATGAGTATTTTTAGCTTCTAAACACTTCATTTGTGTGCCAACAGCTCCATACCTCATTGTTGTTGCATTAACTGTCCATTTATATGTCTCTTATTAGCATATTATTAATTCAAGGTACCATAATGTTATGACCACCAAAGTAACAATATCAAAGGCTAACTAAACTAAGTAACGCAAATCTAAAATGAGTGGCAGCTCAATGGCATAATCATAGCGTGGGCCAATCTCGATACCTTTATAGGTGGGTGGGAGATCAGGGGAATAAGCCTAGCATGGGTCGATCCCAATCTTTATATGTATGTGGCAGCTCAGAGGCGTAAGCCTAGCATGGGACGATCCTAATTTATCTATTTACCACTGACCGGCTTGTCATTTGCATTATATATGGATTATAAAGATTATGAGTAAGAAAGGTAAAACTGAAGAAAGGAATGTAATGTGTGTGGTCCCATAAGTATGTATAAAGTTGGTCTACTAGTACAATTTATACACTTGTATCTGATTTCTATTGAGCTCTTGTATCATGTGTTGTTACCTTCAGCCTTACATAGTCAGTACGTATTTTCATGCTGACATCCCTCACGGGGGACCTATATTTCATGCTGCAGGCACAGGTACTTTATCTCATACACTTCACTAGTAGGTTCGTAGGCTATTTCATGACTATTGGTGAGCTCCAAGTTGATTCGGGGCTTTTCGAGTCTGTTCCATATATTTTGGTATTGTGCAGTAAGTCAAGAGTAGAGAGGGGGTTTGTACCAACCCTAACTAAGTATATGTATCTTTTATAGGCTTTGTAAACTAATGTAAAGTTATGGTAGCGTCTTTCCTTTATACCTGGTGTCTCCAACGGCCAAGTCTTGTATATAAAAGTTTGTGCTCGACTATTTGATTATTCTCATCGATGCATAATATCATATTTGTCAGAACATTTAGTTTTCATAGTTAAATGCATGAGAAGTACAAGGTTATGAATTGGTTTCTCGGGCCTTTACGGCTACGGGTGCCAGTTTGCCCCAATAGGATTTGAGGTGTGATAATTTGGCCTATTGACACTTATATGAATAATTATTAAAAATTAAACTTGATTGAATTTCCCTATAAATGTACTTTTAAATTTAGTACCATGGTTTGTATCTTGAAAGATAGTGGGAACCTGATAAAGTATACATAATACTGTCATGGAGGATCGGGTACCACACCGATGAATAACTATTATTTCTTGTTTATGGAGGATCGGCTAATACACTGGAACCATACATAGACTTAGATTATCCCGTGCATGTCATGACTAGTTGGGCATAAATAAGTCCCTTAGCATGTGAAATCCAGACTAGTGTTGATTCTGATAAGTCTTGTAGTTTAATAATCTTACAACAGTATAATGGTGATCTAGTTGCGAGGTTGAGAAGGATACAACTCTACTTATGGCACTATTTTTTATTTGGTTGTTGTTTACGATAAGGATGAAACTCTTGATGATTATGTGGCTTGCTTGTAAGCATTGCTAGGCCCTGCATTAATGAATTTGTTAATTAATTGAATTACTTATTATGTATTGATGCCGATCTACTTGTTATTTGATTTATGTTGTATACATATTTTTAAATTGAGTTGTCCTACGTTACCTTCCCGTACATTCTGACTTGTACTGATACTACCCAATACTCTTCCTTTGTTGAGTGCAGAAAGTGTTTCAGAATCTCATACACGACCTCATTACTAGCTTTGATAACTGATCTCGGTCCAAGGATGAGCACCCCTTCTCCAGGGTGTCATGAGTCATCACGTTAGTTTTTGTCCTCCTTCCGTTCAAGGAGACACTTTTTATTTTTCATTATTTTGGATATTTAATTTAGACATAGTTCTGGTTTTAGAAGTTATTGTACAATGACTTTCGTATCGTGTGGATTTTAGTAGGTAATTCATTTGATTTCTGCATTAATAATGATTAGATTTTAATTTATTAACATTAAATTGATTTTTATGATAATCTCATCTTATTGTTAACTAAATGATTAGGTAATAGTTCGGGATAGATGTTTCTCCCACAAGAAGATTACTGCATATTCCACTTATAGCCATTTGGATCTTGACACATTAAGATGGTGATCCGTTGATTTCTTATCCCTTACGATAAGACACATCCATTCTCAGTGGATTGAGAGATAGGCTTCTCCTAGTCTCTACTCTCGTTGTCCTTACAAATTGTCAAGTTACCTCTTCTCATAGTGCCAACTGCCACGTATCTTCAGGAAGATTTTACTCTATATATTTACTACTTCAAATAGTAATCAGATTTTTATTTATGGAAAAAATAATATTTCATCAGTTCTACTTTATGGGATAGTAACAACTCATAAATGTTGTGTGGTTATAAATCTTTTTATTAAGAGCTTAAGTTATGTGCATCGTCAGTGCACAAAATGCTCTACACAATCAGTTAACTTGACCTGTTATTTCAAGTTACCATAATTTATACAAAAATTTAAAAAGAAAAAATTAGGTAAATAGCAAGTCAAACTTACCTGATAGTGTAGAATATTTTGTACACTGACGGTGCACAAAACTTAAATTCATTCTAAGTACATATTTTTGCTGAATTTCCCCTATTTTGTGATTGTCTTTAATTTTTACCCTTCAAATAAATTTAGTGAAATTCACAAACAAAACCTTTTTGTAGATTATTTTTCTTGGGAATTAGTTCAGTATTATCTAAATTTCAAGGCAAACCTTTTAGAGAAATTTTTCTAGGGCACGATTTCAGTAGGTTAACCTATCCACGAAGGCATAAGTTTGGTAGGCATAACTTTTATCTTGGGACATAAGATCAACTGGTATAATATGTGACATTAAACTTAGATTCTGTGGCAAAAACTATGTCATTGAACTTATGTCTGTGAGTATAACTTGTTTCTCATGGCATATATGTCAAGATCCAATTTAGAAATTATAATGGCACCTACTCTGTCCCGTCAGTAGGTAACTCGAATCATAGGTTGGAGCTACATGTAATAAGATAAATTGGTGGAAAAAGACCAAAATGTTAGAAATTAACTATTAAAGACTTAGATAGAAATAATACAGTTATAAAGGCCTAATAAATAGATAGGAAATAAACAATCATCTCAAAACTCAGTAATGTTGGTACAAGAGCTATTACAACTGAACTATAAGTACGGAATAGTCGAATACAAACCGTCTCGAAGATGAAATACTAGACATAGATAAATAGAAGAAAAAAGGTAACTCAAACTTCAAGAACTCACCTAATCACTATAACCAATCCTGCACGAACGTCGAATCAGCAGCGACAACTAGCACTCGCATCTGTGCCGAAAAGGTACAAAAGTGTAGTATCATATCAAAATCACAAGTACTAAGTAGGAATCATTGGCTAACTGAGATAAATCATGATATAAATATGATAAGTTATACGATAGAATAAGCTAAGTCAAGATAAAGGGGAAAATCTAGAAATATGCTCCGATACTATTGTACATAAATAAATCCATACAAGATAATAACATAAAGATCATGCAATTATAACTACAATATTAGCCTCCATAAGCCTATAAGTTTTAAAAAAATAAGCCAAAGCAGGCGCCATAAGCCTGGAGGCAGCAATTAAGGAAGCTAAGAAACCAAATAGCTGTAAATCAACAATTTATCATGCCATAAGCAAGAATCAATCCGAACAGTATTATCTCATACATAATTATCAATGTCAAACTTGTATTGAAATTCAATAGAATTATCATCATTATCACCATTTGTCAGACTCGAATCAAGACTTATATTATAAAGATCATTATCAAATATCAAACTCAAATCAGAACTCATATTTACAAATTGTATTAGAAAAATCATATAACCAAGGCCAATAACAATGCCCATATTCCATGTCAATAGTCAGAATGATAAGTTATTTCAATGATCGTATCTATAATACATTAATCATATATATGAGTCATATTATATCTATAAGCCATTAATTATATCTATAAGCCACTTATGGGCCATATTATATTTATAAGTCATTAATCATGTCTATATGCCATATCATATCTATGAACCATATCATATCCATAAGCAATATCACATCTATAAGGCATATCTATGAGCCATATCATATCTATGAGTTATTATATCCATAAGCCATATCATATCTATAAGCCACTAATCATTAATCACATCGATATTTATATCATTAAGCATGTCGATAGGACATGCTATTAATCATATCTGAAGGCCATATCAATAACCATATATATGTATATTATAAGCCATATCATATCTATACAATAAATTGACATCAATTTCGTAATATCAAACTAACATACTCAATACATATATCCAAACTACTAAAGTTTAAACCAACCATTAATAAGTGTATATCATGCGTAAATAAGTATACAAGGCTATCACAAATCTTGACCAAAGTGGGTCGGAGGAGTCCACTTCTACCCCTCAAAATCTATTATAGCTAGCTTCTACCCCAAACTAGGCTAAGGTATCTAAGTTCATTTTTAGATGTGAAGTAAGCCATAAATTACTTCAAGATAGTAATCATTCCCAATCATGAATAACTATGACAATCCAACCTAGAATAATGGCAACTAAGGCAATTATCCCTAACTTATGCAACTAAAGATAACTCAACCCTACACATGAATGACAAAGTCAATTTCACCTAGCTTGAGTAATTAAGGAATTTCCATTATAAACATGAACCATGAAGCCCAATTCACCTAATACATAACTAACTACGCTAATTACTCCAAGTTTACAATTTCAAAAAAGCCTAAACAGTCCAAATAAGCAAAATATTCTCATTCATACTTTCAACACCTAAATCCCACTCCAATGCCAAGCATAATATCATAAGTATACAAAGAGATAGCTTAATCTATGAAGAGGAAAACCTAGCCTACCTAGATGCAAAAGAAAATCCCAAAGAAACTGCTAAATCACCTATTAATCTTTTCGAGAAGCTTCCACAAGGTGCCATCCTATCAATCACAATCTACTCATTAATACGAGAACAATGATACCCATATTTGCACTATTGTTCTTTGATTTCAAAATTACATAAAAATATCATGAGTGGTCCATTTACAGAATCACATATTAGAATCAACACATTGTCCCTCTATGCTTAGTGAATATTTATACTTTAAATTGATGGATTCCATGGTACATTGGTGCTAAAATCAATTCATCAAGGTTTTAGGTATTTTAAATAAGATTGCAGAATTTAAGCACGAAATTAATGGAAGCCTACCACAATTTTGATGAAAGATTGATTAATAAATTTTTCCCAAACTCCAAGATCACCCAAAAATAGTTTTCCCAAGAACTCCCACTTTTTAGGGTTTAAGGTTATAAAGAATAGAAGAAAATTGTGAAAATTTATGCTAAGTGGGTATTTATACCCTTTCTAGGCACGCAAGTGCCGCTAAAGCAAACATTTGGGTTCTTTAGCAATCACCACAAAAGTAGTATCCGACCCCATAAGCCATGCCACTAAAGCTGACCATGGGTCGTTTTAGGACTAGCCACTAAAGCAGACCATATGCCATTTTAGAGTTAGTCGTTAAAGCGGTACCTATAGACTAGTCAGGAGCGCTAAATCTCCGAAAGGTACACTTAGCGGTCACACCAAATATCAGGCCCCAGCTGGAGACTTGAAATTTTTCTGAATCTCTATCAATCCCGCAAGATTCATCTGGAATCCAATATACACAAACAAGCTATTATACACTATCAACTTTAATGTATCGAACTCAATGGTACATTCAAAATTTTCATTTGAGGACGTTGAAAAAAATGGGTCCACACCTACTTGTCATTTTTCTTAACTTTTAGTCAATAGTCTAAAATGAGTCTTGGTGCCTCCGGACCAGAACTAAGTGTCCACCAACTTAAAAATGATGTTTCGAAGCTGTTGGAACTATCAAAATTCACATACAAGGTTGTTTGACTAAGATTTTTCTTGGTAGTCAATTTGATCCAGCAAAGGCTTCAAAATAGGAAATTGTCTCTAAAATCAAAACAAAATGCTTGGTAATTGAATTAACAGTTCCAACAAGTCATAAATGACTTGGGAAAGCTATAGGAAATATCTAAATGTAAAAAATAAGTAGAAATACAGAAAATGACCAGAAGGGTCATGATAATATTCGCTACTAAAAGAGATTTTATCCACAAAATTAAAGTATTAGGATGTACCTAAAGCCTTAAATAGGTTAGGATACCAGGACCGCATATTTCTCTAGATCTCCCAAGTTGCCTTCTTTACTGGGTGGTGCCTCCACTGAACCTTAACTACTGGAATATCTCTAGTGCATAACTGCTCGACATCACTAATAAAAATGAGCACAGGCTTCTCAATGATGGTCAATCGCTTATCAAACTGAATTGAGTCCAATATAAGCACATGAGATGAGTCGGGAATGTATCGTCTCATCATAGAAACATTAAAAATCAAATGGACAGCAACAAAATATAGAGGTAAGCCCAATTCATAATCCTCCTTACCAACTATGCAAATGATCTCAAAGGGTCCAATATATCTAGGGCTATGTTTTCCTTTCCCCTAACCCTCATCACGCCCTTCATAGGAGATACACAGAGGAATATCTGGTCACCAACTTCAAACCTCAAGGCATGAAGTCTATGATCTGTATATGACTGCTACCTACTATTATATTCCCTCAACCTATCCTAAATCACCCTAACTTTATCCAACTACCACTGGAGAAATTCAGTGCCACAAGGTCTAATCTCAGAAATCTTGAATTATCCAATTAAATAATGAAATTGTCTAATATATAAAGCCTCAAAAGGTGCCATGTCAATTCTCACATTATAAATATTATTATAGGCACTCTGCCATGGCTAAGTTTTTCTCCCATGGACCTCCAAAATCCATAACACAATCTTAGGTCATATCATTGAGAATCTAAACAATCTGCTCTGACTGCTTGTTGATCTGAGGAGGAAAGGTTGTACTGAGATCAACCTGAGTACCCAACTCTTCCTGAAATACCCTTAAAAAACTAGAAGTCAAAATTGATCCCCAATCTAAAATGATAGATATAGGCATAACATGCAAATGAACTATCTCACTAACTAACATACGGGCTAACCTCTCAGCACTAAAGGATATTAGAATAAGAATGAAATATGTTGACTTGGTCAAATAATCCACAATGACCCAAAAACATCAGAAATATGGGAGGTTTGAGGAAACCTACTAATAAAATCTATGGAATCCACTCTCATTTCCACTTGGGAGAGAGCAACCTCTAAATTACGCCACCAGGTCTTTAATTCTCGGCCTTCACCTACCGATGACATAGGAAACGAGCTATAAAGTCTATCATATCTCACTTCATACCACTCAACAAACAATGTTGTCTCAAATTTCTATACCTCATCATTATATCCAAATGAATAAAATGCCTGGAGCTTTGAGCCTCACACAAAATCAACTAAATCAAGTCATTAACTCTCAAAACAAAATTGCGACTATCAAATCAAAAAAATTCCGTTGAAATCTATGGTACCCTCTTGGACTCACCATTCAAAACCTGATCACAGATGACACAAATTTTTTTATCCTCATATTGGTAATTTCGAATATTATCAAATAGTTAGGACCTCACCTCAAAACTAGAGAGAATCCTTATAGGATCTTAAATATCATGTTGTACCATCAAGTTTTCTAAGGAATAAATATCCCATTACAACAGCCTCTGAGAAATTGAAAGATAAGCCAAGCTACTCATACTCATCGGCTTTTGGATCTAGGCCTATATTTCAACATTACCCTTTCTTAGATGATACAATATAGAGATATTATAATCTATTAAAAATATATTTATCTAAGTTGCATATCATTAAGATCTCTATGGGTCATAAGATGGTGAAGATTATGATGATCTGTGAAGATCTCTCCATCCACACCATAAAGATAATGCCTCCAAACTTTAAGTACAAAACTACCACCTCTAATTCCAAATCATGAGTGGGGTAGTTGTAATCATGCACCTTTAAATTCCTCAATGTATATGCAAGAACATGACGCTGCTACATTAATACCTAATTACAATATATGGTGAATTCCTTACTCTCAACAGAAAGAGCTAAAGTAAGATCTATAGTAAGAAATCCCTTGAGCTTTCTAAAACTCAACTCACACTCCTTGAACTATCATAAAGGAACATCCTTTTGAGTATATATAGTCATCGACATAGTGATAGTAGCAAAAATCTAATTGAACTATCTATACTAATTGATCAACCCAAATGAAGCTACGAACCTAAGTCAGAGATGTAGGTTTGGTCCAATCATAAATAGCCTCGATATTTGGTAGATCTACCATAATTACATCCTTAAAAACCACATGCCCAAGGAATGTCACCGGCTCTAGCCAAAACTCACACTTAGAGAATTTGGCAAAAAGCATACGATCTCCCATACTTGGGAGCACAATTGTCAAATGTTGCATATGCTCTTCTCTATTCCTTAAATACATAAGGATGTCATCGATAAACACAATCAAAAAGGAATAAAAATAAGGCCTGAACATGCAGTTCATTAAATACATAAAAATAGTCGGGGCATTAGTCAACCCAAAAGACATCACTAGCAACTCATAATGACTATAATAGGTCCTAAATGCTATCTTCGGGACATCCACAGCCCAAAACCTTAACTGATAGTAACCAAAATACAAGTCTATCTTAGAGAACATCGCTGCTCCCTATAGATGGTCAAATAAATAATTAATGTAAGGCATAGGACAATAGTTTATCACTATCACCTAATTAAGCATTCTATAATTAATACATATATGCATAGAGCCATCCTTCTTCTTTACTAACAACATATGAGCTCCCTATGAAGATAGACTTGATCTAATAAGACCCTTACTATAAGATCCTAAAGCTAGAAATTTAGCTCCTTAAGCTCGACAGAAGCCATAGGATAAGGTGTTATAGAAATAGGTTGGGTTCCCAGTTCATGATCAATATCGCACTCAATACTATGGTCAGGAGAAAGGATATGTAGATGGAAAGAGAAATCATCAAGAAACTAATAAAATATATAAATAAAATCAAGTCAAGGACTCTATGCACTAATATCATAGATATAAGAGAGATGTGACTTCCAACACCTTAAAATAAGCTTCCTCAAACATCTATAAGAGATAATCCCTATCGACTTATGGATAATAGCTCCCTACGACACGATTGAGGGTATCCTAGAATGTCTAAGATAACAGTCTTGGCAAAATAATACAGGATTGAATGATAATGGGATAACCATTCCATGCCTAGAATCAAATTAAAATCTATTATGTTTGAAATAATAAGATGATCATGAGTATCTATCTCTCAAATAGTCATAACAAATGATCTGAAAACTTGATCCATTTCTAAAGACTCACCAACAGGAGTAAATATATGTAATGCCATAGATAATTAATTCAAAGATAACTCTAATCGTGGATCATAATAAGAAGACATACGAATAAGTGGATCCAGAATCAAATAAAGCAAATTCTAATTGACAACACTTTAAAATTATACCTGTAAAAACAACATCTAAAGACTTGGCCTTGGGTCTAAAGGGAACTACATATAATTGTCCATGCTGGCCAACTGGTTGTGATTCTAATTGACCTCCTATTTGCCTTCTTGAGAACCTCCATGAGCACCCTAGAAACTACCTTTATGACCACGCTTAATGAAAAGTGGTGATTTTACCACTCATTCTCACTCAATATTCATGAACATTACCTTGATTTGAATGAATAAATGAGACATATTCATGAGTAAATTCACTAATATCTACTCTTTTTAGGTATAGAGTTGAAAAGATGGAAAGATGTAGATTGGAGCTTACAATGATCAAAAGGGGGAAAGGAAAGTGCAGCTGAAAAGCTACAACATAAAATCCTCAGGTACTGCGGTAACGGTCTGCTAATCACGGTCGTGACATTCAAGGATTATAAATTGATTGTGCTCGTGTAGCCACAATTCTAGACACACCTATGCAATTGTGACTTAGCATATGAGTTTAGTTCAAGGGAAAAATTTAAAATGCACATGGTTGATCCTAATTTTTACAAAAAATACTTAAACTCTTTCCTCAAGAATCACATTCTATCTTCCCTAAATTTTTTAGGTTTTGTCTTTATACTTCATAGCCTTCATTTTTTGAGAAGAAAATATTGTATAAATTTTGGGTGACGAATACATTAGAGACTTTTTAAGATGAAAATTTGCCCAATTCCATAGTTGATATTGTGGGAGAGCCAATTTTGAAGTTATATTAGCTTAGATATTCAACAAGTTATTTCAATGGATATTATGGGTTTATCTATGCTTATTTGTATTATGCGTTGCTAAATCACCCTCTTGGTGTTATGTGTTAATATGGGTTTAAGTCTATGTGAGTTGTTATTGTTAACATCTATTTGATAGTTTATGTTTATGGGTTTTATCATTGCTATCCTATTTTGGTTGGGATTTGATAGGTGAAAGCCCCAAATACCCACATGGGTTTGATGAGTGAAAGCTCAAAGTTCTAGAAATTTCAAGGATATCTTTGAAACAAGGGTTTTAGGTGAACTTTATGAATCCATATCATCCTTAAAAGAGGGATATGGAAACCATAGCAATGATAGACAATTATGTGTGTAGTTAGCAAAAATTTTACTACCTTAGACATAAAGGTGAATGTGAGGTTGACTATGACATAGGTATCTTCCTAGAAATGGGGATTCTTAGATTATGGTTGTGGTTACCAATTGTTGAATGCACCTATTAGGCATTCAAAAGAATCAGTGGGTGAAAGTCTTATGTTTTGTTTAAAAACTATCATCAAAATCTATAACCAAGCCTACTCACATTTGATTTACTAAATTGATATTGATGATTAACACCTATATATCACTCCCTTAGTAATTCATAATTCCAAGATTCGTGCTTAATTATTAAAAATTTAATTGCTCGTAGCCATGAATTTATACTAGAAATACTAGTGTAGGATCTTATCTCCCCCATTTTATCCTTTTGTACCATTTGTTTGAATTTATCTTGTGTCTAATATTTTGAATTTACTTGATCGCCACTCATATATTCCTCATGGATTTGACCCTGACTCTAAAGTTGTGTAAATATATTGACGATGATTGCTTAACACTTAAATTAACGTGAATGTTGAGCGTTATAAAAAATGGTGCCATTGCCGAGAACAATTTGGTGTACTTATTGTGAAATTTTAGTTTACTTGCTTGAATTCAATCTTGTATATAAGTGTTTGTGATTTTTTAGTAGGTAAATTTTATTTTATTTTTACTTTTCTCTATCAAATCTTTGAACAAATCTGAGTTAGATAGTCGGAGGTCCTATCTTAACCACCTATTATCATATTATGGTGGATCATACTTCAAGAGTTATTATAACTATGATCCTCGAGGAGAGGCAGAATTATCATCTTGATCTGGTTTGGAGTATGGTTTTCTTTTGTGTGGTAGTCGAGATGGATATTAGGATGATTGCTAAAATGCCCCCTTCTAATTATACTAATCAAATTGCTTGCTCTTCTTGTGAGATTAATAGGTATTATGATGAGAAGAAAGAAGAGCAAGTTACCGAGTTCAATAACTGTGATCTAAGGTTACTAGACATTTTTGATCGATTAGATGCAACGGGGGAGAACCTAGAATAGATACTTCAGGAATGGACAAGGGTCAAAAAAGTTGTGATGGTCAAAGAAGAAAATCATAAAACTATCACTACCATGCCCATTACAAATCTTAAAACTATCACTACCATGCCTATTACCCAAAAAGAGGTATGTCAAGAAGAGAAACCAATCTATGATGGTGAGCTTGGTAGAAAAGTCTCCTCGGCGACTTCCTAATCATCTGACTCATATAAGGAAGAAGAAGCCAAAATAAAAGAAATGAGATTAGAGTCAAGAGAAAAATCAAAGCAAATTTCTTAAAATTACTCTAGTTCATTTAGGGGTGAAGATGATTTGGAGAAGGCTAACCAAAAATTCAGTGTTTGACCTCGTTCAACCCACTTTTCAATATTATGCTTAGAGGATGTGATGAGGATCTATACTTTTAAACAAATGGAGGATTATGGGGAGTCAAAGCCCGACTATAATATTTTGGATTTTCACATTCCAAGGGAGCACATAAAACCCCATCTATCAAAAGCCAAGGAGTTTAATTTTCGATGTAAAAGGAATGTCCTATGATGTTTACCTTTTTACCCATGGAGCCAAACTAGAAAAATTGATGTAAAGTTGGGTAAAAGGTTCAACTCTTCAAATAGCAAGATCGAGGCTTGCTCGCCATTCCTTTACATTTTCCAAGTTTTATCTTGGAAAATTTGAATCTTCTGTCCCTCTGTCACTCATTGAATATTAAACAAAAGCTGGGATGAGGATTCAAATTTTCTAAGTGGAAAAATAAAAAAAAGAGTGGAGGCGTCATGCTACAATATTAAACTAAGTGCTCGATGGGAGGCAACCTATCACGCCACGAAAAGTGGCACATATCCTTTTATTTATGCATGGTAGGTTAGATTTTGGTTTTTATTTTTTTGCATGCATTATCCCAAAAAATTTGTGCTACGAGGCATTTTAATTGAAGTTAAGAAAGAAACTTATGAATTTGGAAATTTTAGACTCTGTAGGAAGTGAAAAAAAATAGTTGTTTGGTCTCAGTTCTCGCAACTGCGGTCCATGCCACTGTGATCGTAGAAGCAGTATGACTGCAATCACAGAATTGGATAGTGATCACGATTAATTGAGTTTAAAAGACCATCCGACTGTCCATTCCCCCCTTCCTTATAATCTCTAAATTTATTTCACAACCTTATCTAATTTTTGGAATTCCATTGTATACCCAAGCATTAATTTACCAGTTTGCATCACCAAAACTAGTAAGTGGTCGAACTTTCTCCAATTTTGATTTGAAATTGCATGTTTAGAACTTGTAGTATATAAAAAGTCCTAAAATAGTAATTGCATTGCTAATTACATGTTTGGTTGTAATTTTTGATATGGTTGGCTATTATAGATGGTGTACACGCTAATGGGGATGCCTTTTGTACCCAAGTTTGAGCTTTAAAAGGTTAAAGTAATCATGTACTCCATGTGTTTGATTGAATGCGCCAATTGAAATAGTTTGATTTCTTTCAGATTTAAGGGCTATAATCACACACTATAGGCCCGGCTTTATTGATTATAATGCTACCATGCCTAGTTGAATGAGATATTGGGGTTGAAATTACATTCTAAACATTGTACAAAAAATTTCATACCTGGTCTCAGGTACTGCAATCGCGGTCCCAATGACCGCGATCACGCCATCACGGTCTCGGTTAGCGCTCTATGATCATACAACCATAGTCTCAGTCAATGCTCCGCGAACTCCATACCTAAGAGAATATTTTGGCAGATGTCAAAATTTTTAGCACACCCTTAACGACTCCCAAAACAAACCATCACACTACCATATTAGTTTATCTAATTGGTCTAGCATGTTATGGGTGTAATAACACTAATATTGGATTGAGTTGACATTGATTATAGGTTCTAAGATTCACAATGGGAGAGTATGACCACATCAAATTCATGGCCCCAGAATACCAAAGATAGCATAATAGTGACCTCCTAAGACCCAAATTATTATTGGAGAGAGGCGTGTGCATCGATGGATTCAAAAAAAGTATCCAAGATTTTTTGATAGGCTTACTGCTTCTAGGTGGATCTTATTTATCCCAGATCTTTTGAGGCAAATGAGTAATGGGTGCGGGAGTTTTATATAAATTTGAGCATTATCTCTCTTGCAAACCCAGTAATGAAGATTCAGGGAAGGAATATGCATTTTGGAGTACAACAAGTTAATGAAGTACATGTGCTACAAGATACTGACATGGCAAACTTTAAAGAAAAGGGTCACGAGCCAGGAACCTGGATAGCCAACATTCTTTTCCAAAAAGGAGAGGTTTCCTGGGCTTCTACCAAAAGAGGGATGTCCATTCATAAATTCTTAGCAGAGTCAAAAATCTGGTTGCACATTACCTGCAATAGAGTCTCACCATGTACCCATGTGTCATATTTCATCAAATGGCGAGCTCGCATGGTATCTATTTTGATGACTGACATTGATCTAAATAAAGGACAGATTGTACTTAAAGAATATAGAAAATTTAAGATTCGGGGTGGTACACTTCTTCACTTCCCTTCTGTTATTATTGAACTATGAAGAAAATCAGGAGTGGAAGAGTATCCTACAGATACCTAGGGGAAACCAAGTCCCCAAATTGCTCCACTCAAAATAAAGTGCGAAGGTGCACCTAGGCACAACAAGAAATAAAACGTTGACTCAAAAAAGTCAACAACTGAGGCACATGAATCTTGTAGGCCCTCCACCACTGGGTCTTTGAATGATTTAGGTGTTGACATCTGGGCCATCAGAGAGATATTAGAAGGTTTTCCTCAAGGACTAGGGGAGCCATCCACTAGGCGTCATTCAAATGTGTTCATTGCAGATTATGAGGAAGACAAAAAGTAACAAGAGACATAGAGTGCTATAGTAGCAAGCCTAAAGAGAGATTATCCAACATTGGTTGCATTTCGTAGGGACCTCAAGTGTCACATGAAAATATGTTGACGAAAGAGAAGAAAACAGATAAATTCTTCAACAAAATATGAAAAAGGGTTAAGCGCCTGTGGAAGGACCTGAAGCCTAATGCCAAACTCCCTTCTTCCAGGCTTAACAGTGATGATGAAGCACCTACTGAGTGGTCAAATATTGAGGATAGTGGTGAGGATACAGAGTCAGTAGGTGAGAGCCACTCGTGATGCATATTCAGGGAATCCCTTTTACTTTTTCTTGATTGCACTTGCAGTGATGACACTGCATTCATATGGTTGGGCGTGCCCCCAGATATTTACTTTGATGATTATTTTTATTGATGTTTTGGATATTATTTTTATTTTGTTTTGGGGATGCTACATTGTTGAGGCACTCTAATGGTGCCTATGTTGGATCGATTATCATGTTTTTCTCCCAGTTATAATTTTTCTCTTTGTACTTTAGTTCTATTTTGATTAGGATGATCCATGACAATCTTTTACCTGTGATGGATTGACAATATTTCTAAGAGTAAAGCATCATGTTTGAGTTTTAATACATAGGTGCAGGGTAATTCTGAGTAGCCATAGCATGATTGTCAGGAATGCAAGGGAAGTCAGAGTACTTATAGCATTTTATTTTCTAAATGTTGGGGTCACTTTGTACATTATTGGTGAAGTTTGAGTAGCCATATGGGTAGTTAGCCCATTTTGAGCCAAGATGTTAGACTAAGGCTTTGATTGTAGCCATAGTCTAGCAAAGTGTGCGTAGTGCTATTGTAAAACAAGAAACCCCCTCCATCCAAAATTTTTGACAAATTAAGGTCATGGACGTGAGCAATGTTGCAAAAAATCTTTTTTTCTTTTTGTGGCTCTACAAATGGTTGACTTATAAATAGTGATAAATACTCCACTTTGGTCTCTCGAGGGAGGTAAATTTTAACTCCCTTGGCGAATTTTGCATGTCATGTGTGGTAAGATTTTGGAATTCATCTCATGTACACTTGTGTTATCTAGAACTTGCCCTATTAGTCTTACAAAACTAATTTTGATTGTATGTGGTTGGAGAAAAAGCTTAGGTTATCCTTGTGATTTTAAAACCCACTCTATCTTAAAAATCCTATCCATTCATAATTAAAATCCCTAGTTACCCACTTTGAGCCTTTGGACCTTTTCTTTGGAAAACTTATTACAAGTCGTGTTCCATTCTTTTTATCCCCCTTTTGAACCGTACCCTTCTTAAACTTAAAAAAGTCAACTTGAGGCTTAAAGCCTAAGTTGGGGGTGGTGAAATTGATGGAAGGAAATTTGGAACCACGAAGTATTAGTAAAATGCCCAATGTGCCTATGTGTTGAAAATAAATGTTTAGAAAAAAAAAGATCAAACAACGAAATGAATTGCATGTAAGTTGAAAGAAAAAGAAACAAAAGAAAAGTGGTGAACAAATAAAGTGAATTGTAGGCATAAAAAAAAAAAAAAACAAAGAAGAGTGGCCCTTAGTCGAAAAAAAAAAAGAATTGTAATGGGAGATGTAGACGTTCAAGAAAGGGTGTATCCATGTTGTTCCTAATTGTATCCTACCCTAACCCAATCCTACATTACATGCTTAGAAATTCTTTTGATATCTCCTACCATTTACTTTATTTTAAGTGGCTATTGAAAATAGGGGAAATCCTAGAGTATGACATTGCATTGAGATTTCTTTATGAAAGTGAGTTTTTGCACTTAAAAGTAATTGTTACATGTTTGGTAGTATGGTGTGTGGAAAGTTTCTTTATTGCTAGTATGGCATTTAAGCATTTAGAGGTGGATGACTTTTTTAACCTCCCAAGCAATGAGTCTAATGGAGTATAGCTCAATTATGGAAAAAGGAAGCCACCTCTAGAGTATTGGTCGTTGTTTCTTGGTTGCTATTTAAAGTCTTATACATTATTAACTATTGTGTTTTACGATTAGGGGTGTAATGAATAAGCCTATAATATGTGCATAGAGCTACTTGTGGTTACAAATAAAGTTAAAGTCATTATGCCCATTGAGGCATAACGTTCGAGCATAAATGATTGTGTCTCATGGTAAGAGGTAGTGTTGCTTGATGTCAAGCAAATGATTTAAGTTAGGGGTATTGATGAGTGATTATTTTACCACTAATTCCCACTCAACATTCATGAACATTGCCTTGATTTGAATGAGTAAATGAGACATATTCGTAAGTAAATGCACTAATCTCAAAATTTTACAAGTATAGAGTTGAAAAAATTGAAAGATGTGGATTGGAGCTTACAATTATCGTAAGAAAGAAGGAAAAGTAAGGCATAAGACATGCAATAGAAGGGCCTCAAGTACCGTGGTCTCAATTTACAGACCGCGGTCACAACAAATATGAATGGTCAATTGATCACGGTTGCGGATGTGAATCACGGTCGCACCCAGACCTGTGCAATCACAGCTTAGCGGAGGAGATTAGTCCAAGGGAAAAATTAGAAATGCATATGGTTGATCCAAATTTTGATAAAAAAAGACACAAACCCTTTCCTTAAGAATCACATTATTTCTTCCTTAAATTCTTTGGTTGTAGCTCTAGACTTAATAGGCTCCATTTTTGGAGAAAAAATATTGTATAAAATTTGGGTGAAGAATACATTAGAGACTTTTTAATTGGAAGATTTTCTTATTCCATTGTTGATATTGTGGGATAGCCAAGTTTGAATTAACATTCGCTTAGATCTTAAACAAGTTATTTCAATGGAGATTATGAGTATATCTATGCTTTTTTATCTTATGTATATCTAAATCTCCCTCTTGGGGTTATTTATGAATAGGGGTTAAAGTGTGTGTGGGTTGTTATTGTTATCATCTATTTGGTAGTTCATATTTATGGGTTTTATCATAGCTATACTATTTTTGTTGCAATTTGATGGGTGAAATCCCCAAATACCTATATGGGTTTTATGAGTGAAAGATCCAAGCTCTAGAAAGTTCAAGGCCATCTTTGAAAGAAGCATTTTGGGTGAACTTTAGGAATCCATATCATCCTCGAAAGAGGGATGTGAAGACCAAAGCAGTGATAGACAATTATGTGTGTAGTTTGCTAAATTTTCACTATCTTAGACATAAGGGTGAATGTGAGGTTGACTTGCCATGGGTATCATCCTAGAAATACGGATGCTTATATTAATGTTGTGGTTACCAATTGTAAAACACACCTATTAGGCATTCGAAAGAATCAATGTGTGATAGTTTGGTGTTTTGTTAAAAGACTAGCATCAAAATCTATAACCAAGCCTACTCATATTTGGTTTACTAAATTTATATTGATGGTTAACACCCACATATCACTCCCTTAGTAGTGCATAATCCCAAGATCCGTGCTTAATTGTTAAAACTCTAATTGATCGTAGCCCCGAATTTATAATTGAAAAACCCAAAAAGAAATACCAGTGTAGGATCCTGTCTCCCCCATTTTATCTTTTTGTACCATTTGTTTGAATTTATCTTGTATCAATATTTTGAATTAACTTGATCACCACTCACATTATTCCTCGTGGATTTGACCCCGACTCTAATGTTGGGTAAATATATTAACGATGATCGCCTTGCACTTAAATTGAGGTGTAAGTTGAGAATTATCACATAACACCTCTAACTAGGGGATGGAATGCCCTAATATATGGAATGCTCTAAGATAAATGAATAATTTCTCCACAACTGGGGTACTTTCTCGAGAAATGACAAAAAACACCACAACCATAACATCCCCTTGGTGCTGAACCAAAATTAAAAGATCTAGTTGACCCTGAAGAACCACCATGACTAGAATAGCTAGCATATGAACCCATTAATGACAGACCCTATCCAGGACTATCACTAGAGCTATACTAGCCTTCATTGGTCATCTAAAATGCTGCCTGAACGGGTCTACTAGACTGACCCTTATACTATACGTTGAATCTAAACTGGCCTTCATTGGTAATATGAAGCACGAGATAAAAGGTCCTACTAGATCAACCTTAATACTAATATGGTTGACCTTGTGAACCGCTACCTCTGAATTGGGAGCTACAACGACTCCCACTGAACCTACCCTAATATTGCGACCTTTTATGACTACCCCTTGGCCCTTCTAATGTATCTCCTCCATAAGTTGAGTATGATGAAAAAAACTCAGCAAAAGACTTACCCATAATAAGAAAACTCTGTAGAGACATACAAAGAGAAAGTCTCAAACCTTGGACAAAATAATGAACCATCTCATGCTCATTAGTCAGAATAGAAGTAGCATTCCTAGACAACTCAAGAAATCATGTCTGATACTCTATAAAAGTCATAGATCCCTTCTCCAACCTCGAGAACTGATCTCTTAAATGATCTCTAGGACTGCGAGGCATGTACTTTTCTAAAAATATCATAGAGAACTGGGCCTATGTCATAGGGGAAGATCAAGTGGGCCTGGAATCAAGGTAAACTCATCACTACTATCGAGCTGCCAAGTACAATTAAAAAGTAGTGTAATCTAAACAATGAGTCTCAACTAGACCTAAATTAAGGATCCTATCATCATAAGACATAAAGAACTCATACGCATCCTCGCCCAGAGATCCAGAAAATCTTGGTGAAACCAATCTCAAGAATCCATCCAATATCTTCTGCTCTTCGGTAGACATTGGAAGTTGGTCAACTGTAACATCCAACATTTTTGGGCTAGATTTTGAACCATTGTTCGTACGTGGTAAACTATGATTCCATGATTTATATTTGAATTCATGTTTCATGATCATTAACCTAGTGTGATTAGTGCTTATGATGTGGAAAAATTTTCATAGGAATCACTTAGAGTAAAGTTAAGCTAAGATCCTTTAATTCGGCCTAATCTTGGTATTTGATTCTACAAGGGTCAGCTTTGTACGTGTATAACCTTTTACATATGTTGATTTTTTTCATCTCAAAACCCACTAAATTGTACATAATTGAATTAGCTTTCCAATGATACCAATTTTTCCTTAATTCGATACCCGATAAGCAAGTTAAGACTATGCTAAGGTCGTGCGTCACATGGAAATCACAAATATCCACTGGATGAGGTATTCTATTGTCATGCACAACACACGGGTGTCATTTGGTTGTGCATCACACATCAATAGCAAAGTGCCAAAAGTGTCTCTATTTTGACTTAGTTTAAGGGTGTTTAGGTATTTTCACACCCCCAACCTATTTCTAATCATTCTTAAATGAAATAATGTTATTTACACTCTCTTAAACTTAAACATACAATACATGATTTAAAACCCTTCCCCTCTTCCCTAGAATAAAATTTAAGATTCTTCCCTAAAGAACTCAAGGATTCAAGTTTCAATTTCAAGAATTCGTTCAATTAAGGTATGTGGGGTTTTGAACAAGGTTAATCTTTGTTCCTTTTTCCCAAATTTATGATTTTCAAGATTAATTTACATGTTTTAAGTTAGGTTTTGTTTCCAAAACCTCATATGTTGAAAGCAAGCATTACCCTGTGATTTAAAGGACTAGAGAGCATAAAAGTTGTACTTACTCAGATTTGAAACTATAAGTTTGATGTTTTGTCTTAAATATCATAATTTTGATAAAAAATAGTTATCTCCTAAGTTTAATACATCCCCATCCTTAAATCCATGTACTATAATCAAGTACTAAAATGTCTTATAGTTAGGGTCTTTGAACTATGATTCTATACCATCATTTTAAGCATTGTTATCGTATTTTTGTGATCATTTCGTACTAGAGGGTTAAGAAAACTCGATACATATGTATTTTACATGATTTCTATTTGCATGTAAAAGACAGTCAGACCATGGTTTTATTATCATATTCAGAACATTATTTTTATGTTGAGCACTTACAAGTATAGTACTATGTTATGTTAAACGACCAATAACACCAATGTCATTTATTTGGGAGTAACACTTAACACCAAGTGAATGCAAGGATGGAGACTCCCCCATCAGTAGAGTTATGAGTCTTTAGTACTGGTCCTTAAGTTCCATACCTACGGTGCTACCATAGATTATAAGGGTCCACCATCAGTAGAGGCATAAAACCCTCGTCCTTCAGGATATTATCCTTATTGATCCACATTGTCATTCATGTGTTGGTACCTCTGGTAAGGTACCAACACCCTTCTAACTG
Source organism: Capsicum baccatum var. pendulum (assembly GCA_030864225.1). NCBI lineage: Eukaryota > Viridiplantae > Streptophyta > Magnoliopsida > Solanales > Solanaceae > Capsicum > Capsicum baccatum. The sequence continues at coordinate 166,265,621 of CM061557.1, read as the reverse complement.
GGGTTACAGGTTTGACCCTGATAGCTCAGATTAGGGTATGTCAGTTGTAGTTAGCTCCCACAGTCTTAGTACAGTATTCAAACTATGTCAGTTCAGGTTTGCATGACCAAGTATTAAGACATTAGTTATTCAGTCATTCAGATATCATTTATTCAGTTATTCATATCATACCAGTACATGCTTATTCTTGGTCTTGCATTCTCAGTTTATACAGTCTCATGTTTTTCATATTCAGTATCCATACATGATCCTTAGTTTAGTTTTACAGTATTTCCAACATTACACGAGATTTACATATAATATTCATGTTTTACCACTTCCCAGTATTAGTTCTACTTATTCTACAAAAGTAATGATTTAAGAAACTAAGTGTAGTGATTCACCAGCTTATCAGATTACGTTTATTACACATGTTTTATGATACTTTACCTTTCAGTTGATTTCAGTCTCTTGGTGAGTCTACTTGCACTTAGCATGCATGTTTTAATATTAAGTATCTAATTAGTTTTACTCATTTCACTCCCCCCACATACTCAGTTCATTCCAGAAATACTAACTATATATACATCTATATGGCTACATTGTTTTATAATATAGGTACCAGTTGTAGCCCGTACCTCATAATTAGATAGTTTGCAGTGGGGGAGGTATTCTCTTATTTTGGGGACTCTAGTTAGTTTTAGTTAATGTACTATATTGTTATTATTCATATGTATTAATTAGTGGTGGTTGGAAGCATGTCCCATCTATCTATAGTTAGTATAGTCGAGGTTTCATAGATAGTCAGTCAATGTCGTTACATGTAATTCAAGTTTCTTTCTTCAGTATTATCATGACGTAAACAATATCAGTATTACATTTATTCAAACTTTCTTATGATTATATTTCTGACTGGTAAATTGAGCTTGTATTTATATTATAAATCAATTGCTCAAGTATCATGCTAGTACATGGGTTAGATTGGGATAACTTATGGTTCTAATCACCATGTTACAACTAGGGTTAGCCTTGATTTATGAAAAAACTTTGTATTATAGCATAAGGTTCATCTGTCCTATGGTGTCCATCAAGCCATGTCTTGTAGAGTCTTGCAGAATGGTACGGAGATGTTTGTACTTTTCTTCGAGAGGCTACAGGGCATTTACAAAATATTTTCCTTCTTTTATATCTCTTATCATGTTGTAGAAATATATTCTCTAAAAAACTCATATAGATTCTCCTCATGATCCATCCATTCAACTTTGCCTTTTTTTTAAGGTAATGAAAATAGTGAAGCTTAAATTCCAATCGATAGTGATTTCTCAAATAGTCCCTATAGACAACTATGGGATTGCATGTTGGCTCAAAAATTATCCCACTAGGGACTTTATGTTTCAAATTATGATGTATTTTATTCATGCTCATGAAAATCATTGACTGAGCAAAAGTCAGATTTTTTTAGATGTCTTCTTAGAATCCTATAGCAGTATATGGTCTAGAATTAGAAGCATATACCCAAAAGTTTAGCAGCAGTAAAATGGGGATAGTGTTATCTGATATCAGTAGACTATGTATCCATTAGGCAAGTTGTATGAAGGTGAATCTGTAGGCTTGAAATAGTGCATGCAAGAATTTAAGTATATTGATTTGAAGTTAAGTCTGATGGTGTGGTTATAATCTAAAGGTGTACCCAAGGTGATATGGTATTATGTTGTTTCTATGTTTTAATGTGTATATACTTAATATAGTACCCTTGAGTTTCTAAGTATGAATAAGGATATTAGTGTAGTATATAATGTTCTTACTAGCTATATTATGGGTTATATGTTGATTATATTAGGTATGTTGATGTAATGGTAATTCTCATGCTGTAGGAAAAATATAAGTTTAGATATGTGATATTAGTAGGCTATAAAGTTAAAGAGGTAGATTATGTGTTTAGAAAGGAAAGTATGCTATCTAGAAGGGTGTAAGTATGTGATGATGATTGCTGAAGTTAAAGAAAGTTAAGGATGGTATATATTAAGGGAGTTTACAAGAATGAAGTTAGTAAAGTTCATTAAAACTTTGGGAATATCCTTTAATTGTTAGAATTTAAGTTTGAATCTTGGAAGATTGAGTTAATAGAAAGAAGAGTCAAAACTCTACATGGTGTGAAGTTAGGGTATAGTGATACTCATTATGATTCTATGTTAGTAAGTGTTCAAGTTATTATGTGATGGCTTAAAGATAAAGGGGGAAATGATAGACTAAGGAAATAAGTTAGGCTCTCACATTCTAGTAGTGATGTCAGTTTATTGTAGAACATTAGTAAGGGAGGAAGATACCCAACCCATTCCTATATTGGTGCAGAGATTTGTACTTTTGTCATCACGACATCTATCATACCTTACAAGTCAGCTTTATTATCATAGGTCATATTTATGCATTTTCCATGAAGTCATGTACGCTTCCAGTTCCTAGTATGAGGAGTTCCAGTTCACTTAGTAGTACAAATTATGTTCCATGAATTCATGAACTTCAAACTTAGGTCATGCAGCGCATGACTCATGTACTCATTCTTTACAGTATGATCAATTCTAGGTACTCATGCTACACTCTTAATAATCAGCGAAATTCAGATTGTGTCATATATGTCCTTAGTTTAGATCTCTTTAATGAATCCATGCCATGGATACTCTATTCCCTAGACCTCAGTTCAGTGTCCAAGTTATACATAGTATTCTTTCATGTTTTAGGTCCTCATGTTCTAACCTTTTAGTGACCTTTGTTTATGTTAAGGTAGTGGTGATGAAAAAAATTGGTGATGAATGGTTTAGATGGGAGAGAGTAAATGTTCCATTTTAGGAAATGATACTTGTACACTTGTTTTATGTAAGGCTATTGGTTTGATGGAATATTGAGGTAAAGTTTTTGATAGATTCCATGTTAGTAGAGAATTCTATGTGCATTTTATTAGGGATAAAGCATGGGATTTGTAATTGACAAGAGATATTTGAGAATGTGGTAAAGCTTCCTAGGTGGGTTGGTAGACCAGAAGTTTACATATTGTTATAGTCATAGGCTTGAACATCATATTTGTATATATATGGATAAATGCATTACATTAGTGAATTCTAGTAAGAGATTAAATTTAGTTGTTGAATTGATAAGAGGAATTCTTCTTGAGATGACAGATACGAAAAATGCATGGGGTATCAAATTTAGGGTTTAGACTAGTATTACAGTGTTATGTGTTGCACTTTGTAATTTTGAGTTGTCTTGAACATAGTAAAAGGAATTTAGTTCAGCTCAAACTTTAGTAGATAGAGTTATTAATACCAATGTGAAGATTATAAGTGGCCTAAGGTGAAGAGCAGTATTGAAGGGGAAACGTATAATTGAGGTAGTATTTCAGAAGTATGTCTAAGATTAAGAATAGCAGTTGTATTGCCTAAGGCCTAAGTTCCATGTTGCAGTGTTATAGCCATGTTGCGAGTCCTTATTCAAATATCTTACTTGGATCATGCCCAGAATTCTTTGCTTCCAAATGTTATTCGATCTTCTTAAAAAGTGTGTTGAATAAATACTTCAGTTGAGTATAATCTTTCAGTATAATTCAGTCCATACAGCCAACAATGCAGTTTAGCAGTCAGACAGACCAGTTCCTATGGTTTTCCATCTTTCCATCTAGTCTTAGTATTTAACGTTCCATAAATATGGCCACCCAAAGAGGTTACTTTTTCGCATCCATGTAAATTGCGAATTCAATTTAGTTCATGTATCATTTCTCCAATTCTGATATTTAGTCCTTATTCAGTACAAAAGTGTTTAGTGCATGATCCTAGTTTTGCAAGTAATCCAGCTCAGACATTGTAACATCTCTTGCACAACCTTAGTCCCGTTATCTCATGATTCATTCTTATATAATGTACTTGCCAGTGCAATTAAGAACTTTTTCCTTTGATTCCTATACATGTTTTATTGAAAGATAATTCCTAATGATAAGTTACATACTTTATTCGATTCTTAGTAAGTGTTGGAATTTTATTGCATCAGTTATTACTTCACAATTCAGTATGTATGATTGTATCGTGAATATTTTAAGTAAGTTCTAAACTATAATCATGAATCAAGTCTTTATAGTCAATAGAGTCAAGTCAGCTCAGAAATCAGTTTCATAATAGGAGTTTTAATGTTTAAGCTTAGCTATATCCTTCACTAGAAGAAATATCATGCTTACCTTATTCAATACTCCTAAAGTTTTAATAAGTTTCTATCCATCATTCGAGGATGATTAATTCCAAGGAGAGATAAGGTAATACCCCATATTTTTGGGTAAGACTTTGAACTATCATTCCCACGTAAGTAAACTCTAATTCCATTATTTATACTTGAATACATGTGTTATGATCATTCTTCCAGTGGAAGAGTTCTTATGATTTTGACAAATGTTCATAGGAATCACTTAGAACAAAGTTAAGCTAAGAGCGTTTGATTCGGCCAAATCTTTGTATTTCATTCTACAAGGGTAAACTTTAAATTTGTATAACTTTTTATATATATGGAATTTTCCATCTCAAGACCCACCAAATTGTAGATAATTTAATTAGCTTTCCAACGATAACATTTTCTCCTTAATCCAATACCCGAGCAAGAAATTATGACCATGCTAAGGTTGTGTGTAGCATGGCAATCTCAAATAGCCTCTCGACGAGGTGTGATATTGGTATGTGCCGCACACCCCAAAGTTGTGCTTTATTTATGCATCGCCCAGCAATAGCAAAGTGCAAAAAGGTTCTTCGTTTTGACTTAGTTTAAGGGCGTTGAGTTCTTTTCATACTCCTAACCCATTTCTAATCATTCATAAGTGAATTAAGGGGTCGTTAATCAAGTTATTTACACTCTCTTAAACCTAAACATCCAATACACAATTTAAAACCCTTCCCCCCTTACCTTGAACAAAATTTAAGTTTCTTCCCTCAAGAACTCAAGGATTCAAGCTCCAATTTCAAGAATTCATTTAATTAAGGCATATGGAGTTTTGAACAAAGTTAATCTTTCATCCGTGTTCCCTAATTTATGATTTTCAAGTTGAATTTACATATTTTATGTTAGGATTTATTCTTGAATCCTTATGTGTTTAAAGCATAGCATTACCCTGTGATTTAAAAAACTAAAAAGCATAGGAGTTGTACTTATTCATGTTTTAAACTACAAGTTTGATGGTTTGTCTTGAATTTTGTTATTTTGATGAGAAATTATTATTCTCCTAAGTTTAATACGTCCCCATGCATAAATCCATTTATTATACTCATGTATTGAAATGTATTATGTTTTGGGTCTTTGAATCATGATTCTATATCATTGTTTTAAGGATTATTATCATATTTTTATAATTATTCAGTACTGACGGGTTATAAACACCCGATACCTATTTGTTTTACAGGATTTCTATTTTGAAGTAATAAGTCAGTCAGACCATAGTTTTATTATCATTTAGAATATCATGTCCATGCTGAGCACTTACAAGTCATGTTAAATGACCAATAAAACCAATGTCAATCATTTGGGAGCAACACTTAGTATCGAGTGAATGCAGGGATAAAGATTACCCCATCAGTAGAGGAATGAGTCCTTAGTATTGGTCCCTAAGTTCTACACCGATGGCACCATCGTAGATTATGAGGGGTCCCCCGTCAGTAGAGGCATGACACCGTCCTTCAAGACATTAGCCTTGTGGAACCAGATTTTCATTCATATGTTGGTACCCCTAGCAAGGTACTAATATCCTTCTAATTGGGGTGACAGGTTGGACCCCGATAGCTCAGATTGGGGCATATCGGTTGTAGTTAGCTCCCACAGTCTCAGTATAATATTTAGAGTGTTTGTCAGTGCAGGTTTGCATGACCAAGTATTATGACATAAATTATTCAGTTATTCAGATCATGTTTGTACATGTTTATTCTTTGTCTTGCATTCTCTATTACATGTTAATGTTTTTCATGTTTAGTATCCAAACATGATCCTCAGTTTAGTTTATTAGCATGTACATCTTTACATGAGATTTACTTACAGTATTCATGTTTTACCACTTCCTAGCGTCAATTCCACCTATTCTACACAAGTAAAGTTTTAAGAAGCTCAGTGTAGTGATTCACCAGCTTATCTGATTATGTTTGTTACTCATATTTTAGGATACTTTAGCTTTTAGTTGATTTTTGTATCTTGATGAGTCTACTTTCACTTAGTATTCAGGTTTTAAGATTATGTATCTAATCAGTTTTACTTATTCCAGTCACCCCCACTTACTCAGTACATTCCATAAGTACTGACCATATATACGTCTATGTGTGTTTAATAATATAGGTACTAGTTGCGACCCGCACATCATAATTATATAGTTTGCAACTACCATCCAGCTATTGATGAGTTCACTTATTTTGGGGACTCCAGACAGTTGTAGTTCATATACTATATAATTATTATTCAAATGGTATTGATTAGTGGTAGTTAGAGGCATTTCCCAACTATCTATAGTTTGTATAGTAGAGGCTTCATAGATAGTAAGTAAGAGTCGTTAAATGTAATTCTATTTTTTTGTTTAGTTTTATCACAATGTAAGCTTTATCACTATTACATTTATTCAGAATTTATCATGATTACGCTTTCGCTCAGCAAATTTAGCTTCTAATTACATTATAAATTAGTGGATCAAGTATCATGCCAGTACGTGGGTTATCTTAGGATGACTTGTGGTTCTAAGCATTGAGTTACGACTAAGGGGTAGCCTCAGTTCGTGACATCAACTACCAACGTAGGAGGGACCTCACTCTTGGAGCCACAGTTACAGGTTATGCCTCTACCTTAGTACCACTCTAATCTATAGATTGTTCACCATCATATGGTGAACCACCAACCAATTCCAAAAGCTGAACCAAATAATCCTTGATCATTGAATAATAAATAAATCTCAGAAAAGTTTGGGTTGGTCCTACCCCACCGCTAACTGTAGTCGAAGAATCTTTTTCTCGGTAGCGGGAAAAAAATTTAGGTAAAGCCCCTATTCTATCCTCTGGATGGTGACACATCTCAAGGCAATCCATAACCTCTAGTCCATCCGAAAATAGCAGTACGATCCCTAGGCTTGATATCGAGACCCTTATTTCATATCGCGGTAGCATATATCCTAGCCATCTACGAAAGAGTGAAACCAAAGGAATGCTTTAGAAACCAACTCAAACTGTTAGCATTGAAATGACTGAAAGATGTGAAAAAATCAAAAGAATGTCCTATAGCTTCCCAAAGATAAAAAACTGACATAATTGTTCTGATCCACAAGACTCTACTAGACATTTACCCTAGTACAAACAATACCACTAAAACTGGCTCTAACACTAATTTATCATCACCGAATTTATGTGTCATGGTAGTACCTAATTGATCCTGCAAATAGGTAAGTCGAACCATATCCCGGAGCTATATGTAACGGGATAACTTGGTGAGAAAGGCCTAATAGTCAAAAATTAACTATTAAACACTTACATAGAAATTATACATTCATAAAGGCCTACTAGATAGATAGGAAATCAAAAACCATCCCAAGACTCCGTAATGTTGGCACAAGATCTACTACAACTGAATTATGAGTATTGAATAGTCAAATACAATCCATCTTGGAGATGAAATACTAGACAGAGATAAATAAAAGGAAAAAGGTTAAATCCAACTCTGAGAGCTCACCCAATCTCTGAAACTAGTCTTGCACCAATGTCGAATCAGCGATGACAACTAGTACTCAGATCTACTCTAAAAAGGTGCAAAAGTGTAGTCTAAGTACCAAAATCACCTGTACTTAGTAGGTATAATCGATCAATTGAGGTAAATCATGATAAAAATATGATAAGATACAAGATAGAGTAAGCTAAGTCAAGATAACAGGGCAACCTATAAATATGCTCCGACACTGCTGTATATAAGTAAATAAATATATACGAGATAATAACATGAAGATCACACCATTATAACTACAAGATTGTCCCTTATAAGCCAATTAGTGATGAAAAGTTAATAACCCAACGCAAACTCCATAAGCCATAAGTTCCTAATCAAGGAAACTAAGGGATCGAATAGCCGTAAATCACCAATTTATCATGCCATACACAAGAATCGATCACAACAGTATTATCTCATACATAATTCCCAATGCCGGACTTAAACTATAACTCAATAGAATCATCATCATTATCACCATGTGACGTACATGAATCAGAACTCGTATTATCAAGATCATTAAGAAATGTCGGCCTCGAACTAGAAATAATATTCATAAACCATATTACCAAGACATACTGATATACTAACCCGACGACATTAATAAATCATGCCAATTACCATGACCATAGGCCATGTCAATAGTCATAATCATAAGTTATTTCAATAATCGTATCTATAATCCACAAGCCATATGATAATGCTCAATCTACAGCTCTCGTAAGAGTGTAAAACGGTCGTTGTCAAATATATAACCCAACTGGGTTGGGTATTGATCCGACATGGAATAGCTTGGTCAATAAATAAGCAACGATTACTAGACTTTTAGTGCAAGTCTCGTAAAAAGGGGGGATTGTAATGTGTAACCAAAATATTAAAGTAAAAACTGAAAATAGCAACGTAAAAAGAAAGAATGTTTAGTAGGTTGTAAAACAATGAGAATTGAGGAGTTGGGGTTATGTCGACCTTCTGAGTTTACGTCTCTATTGTCTATGAGTTATGCGGAATTCAGACATGTATGTGCTTATAGAGAATTGTATTCGATGGTAAATCCAAGCGTCTTTCGACCTAAATAAGGACTATTTCACTTTAACTCTTTCGAGCTTAAAGAATATCTAACGGTACAAATTCTCCAAGAGGTTAATCTAGTTACGGCACTAACTTTTTAATAGGGGATGGGACCCTATTACCTTGATATTATCTCTTTTCCAGACATATAACTTTTCTTTTGAACAAGTTAATGCTATACTGGCGTTATTCTATCCGTCTGCATCCACAAGAATTTGCATTAAGATGAAGAGAATAATGATATAAGCAGCATACGTGTCACGAATTCACAAACTCATAGCAATAGATAGTATCTCATAAGGCTTCCATAACCCCAACAGAGAAGTTTAGTTACCCATGAGTGTGAAGGAAATCATAATTAACATTGTTATTATACCACAATAAAGATTTCGTGCAATAATAGTGTGGTAGGCGTTTGGCGTGAATTCCTAGCAAAGTAACGTTTCTCTTGTTGCGAAAATTAAGAATTGAATAGATGAATAGAAGAAGAATAAGAAGTAGAATTAATGGAAGGATTAGAAGAGTTGTAGAATTAAGAGGAGAATGTGTTGTAATTGATGAAAGAAGAATAAATAAAAATCTCTAGCAAAATAGGGTATTTATAATACCTATATCCTATTCCTACTAAGCTAATGAAATACTTAACCAAATCCTACTAGGTTAATGTATCATTATCCTAATCCTAATAAGTTACTGCTAGTCCCCAAAGTCTTCAGAATTGCTGTTTTTGCTCGGGATAGATTTTCCATGCGCCACTTTTGGTCCTTGGCGTCCAAGCATTGCTTTCCTCCTTTCGTGAAGCTTTCTTTGGCAGCAAGTTATCCATAAAATGCTGAATTCTGCATCATTTATACCTGAAAACTTGCTAATCATGTTCGTTAGCTCACTTACAGGAAAAAGGACTAAAAGTGCATGAATTATATAGTTTGTTCTCAAAACTAGGCTAAAATATGGGCAAAATCTAGTGCTATAGGCGTGTAAATTCGTCTATCATCAACACCCCACTCTTGAAGCTTTGTTCGTCCTCGAACAAAATATCATGTCCATCTAAACATCAACTTAGGGTTTCACAATAACAACACAAAATATTCGTCAAGACAAACACAACAATTATCAACAAAGAGTAGTTTTTCGATCATTAGTAGAAACAATTCATCCTCTAGCATAGACTCGTGATCGTGGTCAACTCATATTCAACGGTTAAGGCACAAAGAATCATACACGACTACCCAAAACTTATCAACCATGTGTGTCTCACAATATATTCCCCATAATCACTCACAAGTATAGCATATTTTTCAAACATGGGTATAAAAGTATCCTTGCTCTCACTCTCACAAAGAATTCATATGCAGCAACTGATGGCCATAGGCTTGCCCTTAGTGTAATGCTCCACTAAATGTCAGAATGATAAGCTTAGGATCAAATAGGTCTTTTGATGGTTGTAATGTAGGCTAAGGGACGGGTAGGACTATTTTGGCCAGAAATAGTGACTATGTTCCTAAGCGCTTTAATACATCACATTGTATCATTAACAGTTTTCTTTCAAACAACCTTTCTACTTTCTTTTATTCTACCACCCCTTTTTCTCCTCTTTTGTTCAATTTTAAACATGACTATCTTTTCAGTTTTCCTTTCCTTTTTTTTTCATAACATACCTCTTATGATAGCACTTTTCTTTTTCATAACAAATTCAAGCACCAATACATTCTAAAGCATCATACTCACCCAATTTCCCCTTATTTAGTCACATAACTTTACACTTTAAAGCACTTAGGAATTTGGATCAAACAAGTTGCCAAAGCTGAAATGGGACCGCTTGTGTAGCCTGTCTTTCCACATTGTGGAGCGAATGATTGCCCCAATGTTGATAGGGACATTCATCATCAAAGCGTATACCAGGAACACTCTATCTCTTGTTATCTTGGTGTACTGGGTCCCTGGAATGAGGCAAGAGTTGCTAATGCGCAACCATATCTTTGCTTCCCTATTCAAAGGAGCATATGGGAAGGTGTTGTGTCGTCCGGTGTCTTTATGTCTTCTCCACCTTGCCATGGATCTAGTTCCATAGAGTGTGTGTCGAATTGCTCTATATGGAGGTCTACTGTACAGCTCTTTGAATGGTGATGGATCGACTGAATGCAAGCCAAGAAAGGAGTTGAAGAAATCCGCATTGAGTTGTAAAACTTGGCCCCGAATCTTGAACTCGCTGCCTGTGGTTTTCGACGACCAGTTGGCATAGAATTCTCTTGTCAAATTGATATTGCATTCTACCATGTCTCGGAAGATGAAATCAAGATGTAATGCCATAATCTTAGCCAACATGCGTGGCTCCTTCTTCGCTAGGCTTTCCTTGTTTATCAAGTCCACATGAACATATTTTCTTTCCTTGTTATTCCTATGCCATTCCTTGGCTTACTCCTCAAGAACCCATTTTATTCCAAACATGCGGTGTGGTAATTGCATCGAGGATGATTCTCCTTGCTCTTTGCGTCCTCTTTTCTTGCCTTTTTGGGAAGTGGTATCCTTATCTTTGCCTTGTCTAGCTTTGGGTGCCATTGTACCTGTGACTTAAAACATTGTTCATGTTAGCATCCTCTCGATAGATACAATCTATAAACAAGCAATAGGGGTACCACCCCACACTTAAGTTGTTGGCACAAACTAGTGAAGTGAAAGTGGTCGATTACTCAGACTTCATCGACATACGTTATAGGTGCTATATTCCAACAATAAAATCAGAGCAGTCACACTTCTTGTAATCTTGGCAATACGTTCATGTTGGATATATCAAGACTACTACATAGGGATTGAATCAAGGTATCGTATCTAACAATAATCACAACCTCCTATGTCAGTAGGCAACCATAAATCTTATTCCGATGAACAAGTCATTCCAACATGTAAGTATTCAAGTGACAAGATTATGCAATTTTAGTGACCATATCAATTCCGCAAAAGTATGACAATGCATCAAAATCAAATTCAAGTTGGGAACAAGTTAAGATCATCTTAACGTATATATTCATTCACTTGGTTGTGTATCAACAAATCAAACACATTCACATCACCAATATTTCTTCATGAATTAACAATTTTATAGTAGGCATAGTAGTGTATTACTTACTGAATGTAAATGAAGAACAAAGTAGTACTTACTTGATTGATGCCTTTGGATGATGTTCTTGTGAGAAAATAGAGCAAAAGGAAAATTTTTGAGAGGATTTGGAGGCTATAGGCAGCGCATAAGCTAGGTTTCCAATGTGTTTTTGGTTCAAGACTAAGTCTCATATATATAGGAAAAGGTTGGGTCGGGTTTTGACCCATTTAAAATTGGATTTGGAGACAAGAAGTGACCATAGGTGGCGCCTTTTGCTTTGCCTTTGCTTGGCATAGGCGGCACCTTTTGCAAAGCATTGTCTAGCATAGGCGGCGCCTATGCCATGGCATTCCTAGGTATAGGCGGCGCCTTTCTCTTTGCACATGAGATTCAGAGACAAAAGGCTTTAGCATAGGCGGCGCCTATGCTATGGCATACTTGAGCATGGGCGGCGCCTATGATATGGCACACTAGATTCCGAGACCTTAGGCCGTAGTATAGGCCTTTCCTTAATCGTGGCCTAGTTTTACCTAGGCCTAGCCTTGTTTGATGCCTATATTTTTATGAGCAATGCTCAATCCATAGCCTTTTGCTTCTTCATTCCTAACTTACCACCTTTAACATGCAATACGTCCAAATCGAAATTTGCAACCGATCTCCTCGTTTTATACCTATTGCACCTACATTTTCTCAAAACCAATGAGGATGATTAGAACGATGGGTTGCCTCCCATCAAGCGCCTTAGTTTTGGTCATGGCACGACTCTTATTTTTGGATTTTTATTTATCAAAAGCAAAACACGTACTAGAATGAAAGAAAGACAAAAAATGAAAAACGATAAACGATGGGTTGCCTCCCATCTAGCGCCTTATTTATCGTTGCGGCACGACATAGTTCCCTCAAGTACTTAGACTTCATCGAGATAAGTGATGGCCATATAATTTATCGAATCAAGAGGACCAATATAAGGTTTAACTCGTTGGCCATTCACTTTGAAGACAACACAATTATTGTCTTCCAACTCAACTACTCCAGATGAGTAGACTTGGATAACTTTGTATGGACCAGACCACTTGGACTTTAACTTACCTGGGAATAACTTCAGTCTGGAATTAAAAAGAAGTACCATATCATTCTTTTGAAAGTTTCGTCGAACAATGCCCTGATCATGATACTTTTTCATCCGCTCCTTGTATAGGTCTGATCTTTCATAAGCATGGAGGCGGAATTCGTCCATCTCGTTCAGCTGCTCCAATCTCAGATTCATTGCATCATCCCAATTCAAATTCAATCGCTTCAAAGCCCATAATGCCTTATGCTGAATCTCAATGGGTCAGTGATAGGCCTTCCCATAAACTAGTTGATAAGGGGACATGCCAATTGGTGTTTTGAATGCAGTCATGTACGCCCATAGTGCATCGTCCAACTTCCGAGACCAATCTGTCCTATTAGCATTTACCGTCTTTGCAAGGATTTTCTTGATCTCTCGATTGGAAACCTCTACCTGTCCACTAGTTTGTGGGTGATAAGGCGTGGCTACCTTATGTTGCTTGACACCATATTTTGCCAACATGGATTTGAATAGCTTGTTGCAGAAGTGAGATCCTCCAACGCTTATGATAGTACGTGGTACTCCAAAGCGAGAGAAGATATTTCTCTTCAAGAATGCTACAACACACTTTCCTTCATTGTCGGCCAACGCTACTGCTTCCACCCATTTTGAGACATAATCTACTGCAACTAGGATGTACTTTATTCCAAACGAATTTACGAATGGAGCCATGAAATCAATACCCCATACATCAAAGAGCTCTACTTCAAGAATTTTTGACATGGGCATCTCATGGTGTTTCGAAATAGCACCTTGTCTTTGGCATTGGTTGTATCTTCTAACAAAGTTGTAGGCATCTCTAAATATTGAAGGCCAATAATATCCACTTTGCAATACCTTTCTTGCTGTCCGATTACCTGCATGATGTCCCCCAACTTGGGAAGTGTGGCATGCTTCCAATATAGTAGGCACCTCTACATGGGATATACATCGTCGGATAACACCATCCGCGCATCGTCGAAACAAATATGGCTCATCCCAAAAGTATTGTTTTACATCATGCATAAACTTCCTCTTTTGATGGTAAGATAAGTTTGCAAGTATCACATTACTCACCATAAAATTTGCAAAGTCGGCATACCATGGTAATCCTTCCACCATTGTCGCTAAGATCTCCTCGTCAGGGAATGCATCATCAATCTCGATTTCAGGCTGCGCCACATGCTCGTTCTTGAGTCTAGATAGGTGATCAACCACTTGGTTCTCGCAACCTCTTATATCTTTAACCTCGAAATTAAATTCTTGCAGCAGCAAAACCCATTGAATTAATCTTGGTTTTGCATCCTTATTTGTCATTAGATACCTTAGAGCTGCATGGTCTGTATGAATGATCACTTTAGTTCCTAAAAGATATGCATGGAACTTCTCAAACGCATACACACCTGCTAGGAGCTCTTGTTCTGTGATAGTATAGTTCTTTTGGTGTTCGTTTAGGACCTTGCTAGCATAGTAGATAGGATGAAATAATTTCTCCTTCCTCTGGCCAAGTACAGCGCCAACGGCTACTCCACTAGCATCACACATGACTTCGAACGGCAAAGACCAATCTGGTGCTACCATAATAGGAACTTCAATTAGTTTTTGTTTGAGGCATTCGAATGCCTTCAAGCAATCTTCATTGAAGTCAAACTTAGCATCCTCCTCTAAGATTTTCCACAATGGACTAGCAATTTTGGAGAAGTCTTTGATGAACCGCCGATAGAAACCTGCATGACCGAGGAAACTACGGACTCCCTTCACTGAAATTGGGGGCAGTAGCTTCTCAATAACTTCAATTTTTGCTCGATCAACTTCAATTCCTCTTTTGGAAATTTTATGCCCAAGAATGATTCCTTCTTTTACCATAAAGTGGCACTTTTCCTAATTCAGCACTAGGTTGAATTCTACACATCTTTGCAACGCCATACTTAGGTTTGCCAAGCATGCTTCAAATGATTTGCCAACAACTGAAAAGTTGTCCATGAATACCTCCAAAGTATCTTCAACCATATCAGAAAAAATGGACATCATACAACGCTGAAAGGTGGCTGGTGCGTTACATAGCCCGAATGGCATATGTTTGAAGGCAAACGTGCCATATGGACATGTGAATATTGTCTTATCTTGGTCTTCTGGGGCAATGCAAATCTGATTATAGCCTGAATAACCGTCTAAGAAACAAAACCATCCTTTCCCCGCTAATCGATCTAGCATTTGGTCTATAAATGGCATTGGAAAGTGATCTTTGAGTGTCCAAGAATTCAGCTTTCGGTAGTCCATGCATACTCTCCATACGGTGATGGGTCTGAGTGGAATAAGTTCATTCTTTTCATTTGAGACTACCGTCATGCCTCCCTTCTTGGGAACACATTATACTGGGCTTACCCATGTACTATGAGAGATTGGATACACAACCCCCGCATCTAACCACTTGATAATTTCTTTCTTTACCACTTCTTGCATAGGTGGATTTAGACGCCTTTGATGCTCAATGGTGGGTGTGCAATTTTCTTCAAGCTGAATCTTGTGTGTACAAATCCCAGGTGGAATACCAATAATATCAGCAATGGTCCAACCAATGGCTCTTATATACTTCTGTAGAATAGCAATGAGAGCTGTAACTTGTTGCTCACCCAAATCTGCTGCCACAATGACTGGAAGTGTGTTTCTGTTTCCTAAGAATGCATGCTTTAAATGACTTGGAAGCTCCTTCAATTCTAACGTGGGTGGCTCTTCAATAGATGGCTTAGCTGGTGGTGTATGTCGATTTTTGAGATCAAGGTCCAGCTTCTTGGGAGCGTGACGATATGTCCCTAATCCTGATAGAGCACAAATAGCTTCTTCCCAATTTTCAGCATCCTTACTCTCACCATTCATAAGCACACTCGCCAATGGGTCATCAATCAGCTGCTCCTCTTCAAGTAATTCTTTCTCATCATCAAAGTAAACATCAGCTACCAAAAATACATTCAGATCTTTGGGTTGCTTCATTGATTTGCATACATCAAAGCAAACTACTTCGTCATTTATTCAGAATGAAAGCTCATTAGCTCTCAAATCAATAAGCACACTTCCCGTAGCAAGGAAAGGGTGCCCCACGATTATGGGAACTTCTGAGTCTGCATCACAATCCAAAATAACAAAGTCTGCCAGAAAGATGAATGAAGAAACCTTTACCAACACATCACATAGAATACCAACAGGTCATTTTACCGACCTATCCGCCATTACGAGCCTCATATTGGTTGGAATAGGATCACCCAACCCCAACTTCTTATAGATAGATAATGGCATTAGATTGATGCTGGATCCTAAATCGGATAACGCTTTGGCAAAATTTAAAGATCCGACGGTGCAAGGAATAGTGAAAGCTCCAGGGTCAGCCTTCTTCTGAACTATTGATCGGGTAGTGATTGCGCTGCAGTAATGAACATTATCTTTCAACTCATAGCTTGCTGCGCGCTTCTTTGTCAAAAGATCCTTCATAAATTTCGCATACCCAGGCATTTGTTCAAGTGCTTCCACCAATGGAACATTAACGATCAGCTGCTTTAACATAGTCATGAATTTGCTGAACTTTGTATCATCCGCCACCTTTTTCAATCTTTGAGGAAAAGGTGGTGGTGGATAGGGAATTGTTCTCTCCATGGCTTTATTCTCCTCTTGCTTCTGTTTTTCAGCCTTTTCAGGCTGCAACATGCTCGGTGTGATGTCATGGACTTCGTGGGTGGCTTTCGTGTATTTCTCTCCTTTTGCATTATCCTCAATGTCTGCTACTTCTTCAACCACTTGCTTGACTTTTTCTGAAGTTTCCAGCACCTTACCACTTCGGGTAGTAACATCCATGCATGACCCATCATTCCTTGGGTTTTGCACAGTGTCGCTAGGTAAAGTGCCAGCCTTTCTTTGATTGAGTGCTGCTGAAAGTTGGCTCAATTGCTGCTCTATTTGCTTGATTGAAGTGGAATGAGAATTAACTAATTGTTTCATAGAGGACAAATCATTTATTACCTCCGTTAATCCCACGCTCGCTGTTTCCACTCCTTTCAATAGTTTAGCCATCATGTCTTCCATACTTCCCGAACTAGATGTGGTGGTGTCACGTCTTCCTGGGGGAACGTACAAACCACTCTTTTCATTATTGTTTTTCCAACTACCTTGGTCCTTGTTTCTAGATTTATCATAATAGTTCCGACCTTGGTTTCCTTGGGTATTACCTCGGAAACCCCCTTGATTGTTCAAGTAGTTGGCCACTTCTTCCGAATCAGATTCGTCTCTTCCTTTTGACGCAATAGCTTTGGCTTTTTCAGTCTTCCCTGATAATAAATTCTTTGTAAGAAGATCCACTTGTGTCTTCTTGTGCGCCATATCTTGATCACGTTCTTCTTCTCTTCTCCTTTGGTCTGCAGTCATGCCAATAGATAAAGTGGGGCTTGCTACCTCAGAATCCCTGGTGTGCCAATCTCTACTTTGCTTTGTCATACGATCTAGCATATTGCTTACTTGACCAAAGGTGAGGTCCATAAAAGATCCTCCAGCCGCATTATCCACCACTGGTTTACTTATTGAATTCAAGGCTCTGTATAATATCTGCATTAGGTGAACATTAGTCATGTGATGGTTTGGGCATCTCGTTAGCTTTGTCTTGAACCTCTCCCATGTTTCATGAAGAGCTTCAGTTGGGAGCTAACGAAAGTTGCTGATTTCATCTCTCAATTATGCTCTTTTGGATGGCGGAAAGAATCTTTCTAGGAAAGCGTCTCTCAATTGCCTCCAATTTGTAATAGAATCAGGAGTCAGCCCATTTAACCATAGAGTTGCCTCCCCAGACAGAGACAATGGAAATAGACGTAATCAAATTGCATTCTGACCAACACCAGGATTGTCAAACGATTTGCATGTAGAAATAAAGTTGATGAGATGTATATTCGGATCATCGCCTGCTAGTCCACCAAATAATCCCTTGAGTTGCAATAACTGAATCATTGTGCTCGTGATGTTGAACTTGGCTACGGGCGCTAATGGTGGAGGAATAATGGCTCCAGTTGCTCCGGCTCTATCAAGATCATCATCATCATCGTCGAAAGCTGGTTGCATGACTCGGCGTTCAGGACTAAACCTAGCTTGACAATCTCTTCTGTTGGCAGGTGTTGCGATCTCAGCAGCATGCCTAGGGTTTAGTAACTCGTTATCACCTAGGTCCTCGTCGTCAGGATTTGTTGCTCGCCCAGGGTTATCCATGTTTTGTTGGTGTACTTGGGCGGCGGCAAAAGCAGCTAATCTCGCCTGTTCCTGTTGAGCAGCCATCCTTTCGATTTCGTGTTGTGCCTCTATTCTGCCAATACGTTGTGGTTCAAGATTGATAGGTAATAACGGTTGACCAGAACTTCGAGTATGGGGCATGCACTGAATAAAAACCTACAGTAAACAAAAACAAAAACTAAAAGTAAAAGTATGAGAATCTTTGACCAAAGGGTCTAGTAATTATCACAAACTTAATTGACACTCGTATTCCCCGGCAACGGCGCCAATTTTTGATAACGCTCAATCAACATCTCTTGTAAGAGAGTAAAGTGGTCGCTGTCAAATATATAACCCAACTGGGTTGGGTATCAATCCCACAGGGAATAGCTTGCTCAACAAGTAAGCAACGATTACTAGACTTTTAGTGCAAGTCTCGTAAAAAGGGGGGATTGTAATGTGTAACCAAAATATTAAAGTAAAAACAGAAAATAGCAACGTAAAAAGAAAGAATGTTTAGTAGGTTGTAAAACAATAGAATTGAGGAGTTGGGGTTCTGTCCACCTTCTGAGTTTACGTCTCTATTGGCTATAAGTTATGCGGAATTCAGATATGTATGTGCTTATAGAGAATTGTATTCGATGGTAAATCCAAGCGTCTTTCGACCTAAACAAGGACTATTTCACTTTAACTCTTTCGAGCTTAAAGCGTATCTAACGGTACAAATTCTCCAAGAGGTTAATCCAGTTATGGCACTAACTTTTTAATAGGGGATGGGACCCTATTACCTTGACATTATCTCTTTTCTAGACATATAACTTTTCTTTCGAACAAGTTAATGCTATACTGGCTTTATTCTATGCGTCTGCAGCCACAAGAATTTGCATTAAGATGAAGAGAATAATGATATAAGCAGCATACGTGTCACGAATTCACAAACTCATAGCAATAGATAGTATCTCATAAGGCTTCCATAACCCCAACATCGATGTTTAGTTACTCATGAGTGCGAAGGAAATCACAATTGACATTGTTATTATACCACAATAAAGATTTCGTGCAATAATAGTGTGGTAGGCGTTAGGCGTGAATTCCTAGCAAAGTAACGTTTCTCTTGTTGCGGAAATTAAGAATTGAATAGATGAATAGAGCAAGAATAAGAAGTAGAATTAATGGAAGGATTAGAAGAGTTGTAGAATTAAGAGGAGAATGTGTTGTGATTGATGGAAGAAGAATGAATAAAAATCTCTAGCAAAATAGGGTATTTATAATACCCATATCCTATTCCTACTAAGCTAATAAAATACTTAACCAAATCCTACTAGGTTAATGTATCATTATCCAAATCCTAATAAGTTACTGCTAGTCCCCAAAGTCTTCAGAATTTCTGTTTTTGTCCGGGACAGATTTTCTATGCGCCACTTTTGGTCCTTGGCGTCCTAGCATTGCTTTCCTCCTTTCGTGAAGCTTTCTTTGGCAGCAAGTTATCCATGAAATGCTGAATTCTGCATCATTTATACCTAAAAACTTGCTAATCATGTTCGTTAGCTCACTTACAGGAAAAAGGACTAAAAGTGCATGAATTATATAGTTTGTTCTCAAAACTAGGCTAAAATATGGGCAAAATCTAGTGCTATAGGCATTTAAATTCGCCCATCATCACCATATATATAAGCTATTAATCATATCTATAAGCCATATCATTATATGATCCATATTATAAGTATAAGTCATTTATCATATCTACAAGACAAATGTAACTATGAGCCATATTATATCTATAAGTTATTAATCATATTTATAAGACATATCATATCTATAAACCATATCATATCCAAAATCCATATCACATCTATAAGCTATATCATATCTGTAAGACAAATCATATCTATAAGCCATATAATATCTTTGAGCCATATCATATTCATAAGCCATTTCTTATTCATAAGTCATATCAAATTTATAAGCTACTAATAATTAATTAGGTTGATGTCTATATCACTAGGCATATCGATAGTCCATATTATTAATCATATCTTAAAGCCATATCAATAATCATATATATACAAATCATATAATATTTATATACAAAATTGGCATCAATCTGTCAACATCAAACTAACATACTCAATACATATATCAAAAATACTAAAGTGTCAACCAACCATTAATAAAGGCAGTAAAATTAAGTCACCGCGCTTTTAGGGATTTTAGATAAGAATAAACACTTTAAGCACAAAATTAATGGAAGCCTACAATAATTTTGATAAAGAATCATGTAAATAACTTTTTGCCAAGCTCCAAGTCACCCAAAAATGCTTTTCCCAATGTCTCCCACCTTTTAGGGTTTAAGATTCTAGAGAATGGATAAAAATGGTGAAAATCAGGCTAGGTAAGTATTTATACCCTTTCAAGCCATGTGGGTACCGCTAATATGAAAACTTGGTAGTTTTAGTGGTAGTATCCGACACCATAAGCTTGTCCATAAAAGCAGACTATAGTCTGCTTTAGAGCTAGTTGCTAAAGCACCCAAGTGCAGCTAAAGTGCCCCGGTGTCGCTAAAGTGGTACATGTTGGTTGGTCAGGTACACTAAATCACCCAAATGATACTAATGTGCCCTCTGCTAAAGCACCCAAAGGGCAGATTTATCGGTCACACTAGATATAAGGCACCAGCTATAGACTTGGAATTTTTTTAAGTCTCTGCCAACCCCTTGGCATTCATCCAAAATCTTGTATGAACAAATGAACTATGCTACCCTATAAAATTCTATGTTTCGGACTCAATGGAGCATTCAAAATTTCCCTCCAAGGTTTTTTCAATGTAAAATAGGTCCCAATACTTGCCATTTTTCGTAACTTTTGGCCAATAGCGCAAAATATGTCCAGGTACCTCGGGACCTAAGCCAAGGATCCATCTAACTAAACTCAATGTTTTAGAGTAGTTGAAACTATCCAAATTAGTATACTAGGTTGTTTTACTTATGTTTTTCCTCGGTAGCCAATTTGAACAAGTGAAAGCTTCAAAATAATGAATTAGCTCTAAAAAAAATTGCTCAGTAATCAAACTATTGGTTCCAACAAGTCATAAGGACTTGGGGACGCTATAGAAAATCTCTAAATTATAAAAATAATAGGAAATATAAAAATTAATTTAAAGGGTCATTGCAATACATGTGCCATTACGCCTTGAGGCACAGATTTTGTCATTCAACTTATACTTTGGAATATATGTTGTACCATATCTCTTATAACTGTAACGACCTAATTTGCTTAACCAAAATGCTACACGGTGCTCATGACCCCAAAGGACCACAAGCTAACCCATGACTAATATATGTACCTGTATACTGCATAAGATAACATAATAATGCGGAAATATGCACTGAAAGGCCATCAGGTTCGATCATGAACATAACTAAACAACATACCATCTATGTGGGGTAATAGAAAACCCAAAAAAAAAACTAAAGTCTAAAATATGTTAGTCCGTATTTAGTCTGCATCTAGTCTACATCTAGTCTCATCTAGTTTAAAAGCCTCTATTATCTGAAGAATTTAAATAAGGAGTTGATGGGATATGTCCCCAAATAACACCAACTAATAAGATAATCAATGAAAAACTAGAAAATCATTATGTCCTTGAAGAATAAGGACTCACTTCAACTCTGACTCATGAATCTGGAATCTGATGCTGATCTAGAACTAGAGTCTCTAAACCTATGGTGGAACATAAATGAAAACACCATAGCCCGAATGTGTAAGTACATATGTACCAAGTATACATGTGAGGTAGGATATATGCAATGGTTCACATGCATGAATAATGCTAACTGATTGTCTAACATGAATGAGAGAATACATGCATAAATACGTAACTGTAAATAACAGTGTGATTTTGTGATACTAATACCATGGTAGCATGACTACTGAGTCTGGACACTAATAACATGACATAACTGATAACATGAATGAATGTATCTGAATATAACTGATAACATAGGTGACTGTGTCTGGTAGTCCTGAATCTGATGGAACTATCTGAGTTTCATACTATGTCTGAGTTGATTGTGTTTGACAGTCCTAAAATTTGAAGAACTATCTGAGTTCTATTATTGAGACTGATTGACTGTATCTGATAGTCCTGATTCTGTAACATGAAACTATAGGAATGAATATCGAACTGACATTCCCCAAAGGTGCTATAATAGCTAAGATGGGGTCCAATCTATGCCCTGATTGGAAGGGTGTCAATACCGCACTACTGGTAAAGACAACATATGAGTAACCCTCATATAACTTGTAACACTAGTGAAAATGGTGGAAACCCTCATATAACAGGTTAAGCCACCTCATCTACCCTCATAGAAAAGGCTACGATGTCTCAGCCTATGTTGGCTATATAGTTCTGGAACGTAAGGATTGCTTCTAAGAATCACACCCACATATCACAGGTGAATTCTCATCCCTAGGTTCATTCGGTGCTAATTCCTACTCCCATCTGAATAGGCACTGAACATGATTCACTAAATTAACTAAGCATGGACTGAGTTACAAAATTTTTGTGGCTGACGAAATACTACTGATATCTGACAACTTACTGAGTCATGAGATCATGGAGATTTTTCTTGAGTCATAAGACTATCTAAAGTCTAAGATTTTATAGCTTGACTGAGAGTATCATGAAAACATGACATGGATCTAGGCACACAGCTAATATTTTGGGTACAAGTACCCCCAGGACTCGATGGAAGCAAACTAACATATCTTGATATTCTTGAATACATGATAATCACCACAATACGTTTATTAAAGCATTTCATCAAACGTCTAATAGGCATAACCTTGTACATACATGGGGATTTCATGATATCATGCTAATTAGACAATTTTCCTTCATCCAGGCATTTAATCAAACATATTGTAGGCATAGTACATGTAAAGCACATTATACAATAATTAAATATCATGCTTCAATCTAATTTCATCATTCAAGGGTTTAATCATAGGGTTGCTTGAATCTATGGCTATAGTAATTAAACCCACATAGAAACTATCAACAATCATGGAATAGAAATCAATTCCTCATTTATCAACATCAATGAGAACATGCAAAGCATGAACACATGAAGAAAATCCATAACTTGTAGTTAAAAAGGGATTCTTACGCTTCATTGACGAAAGGAGCCCATGAATAAACACTATGCATACCTTAGATCGTGATTTCATGAAGATTTATAGTGAAAGCTTCCTGAATTTGAATCCCCAATAGAAACCCTAGATTTTTCTTGAGATAAACTTGAGAGACACTAATATATTTTTGGTGAAAAGTGGCTGAATCATGAGTTAAAGGGATTATATAGGGGTAGGAAGGTTACCCTTTTAACCCTGGGCACATCATTAAATTTTCAGTAAAATTTCCTGAGTTAGACCCTTGGCGCGACGTGGAATTATCGCGACGTGGAATTATCGCGTCGTTTCACTGGAAATTGATAATTGGGAAACTGCACGGTGGCGTGATGCAGAACTATCGCATTGCCACCTAGTCTATGACCTGGACATTTGGCGCAAAGCGCCAGTATCGTGAAGCAACACTAGAATTTGAAAATTTCTATTTGAGCTATCTCTGCGATGCGCTAAGGGTCAGGTCAAACACTATCTCACTAAAAAGGTTTTAACTCTTCGCTCTGCTGTTGGATTTGGGGGAATTACACATCGATGGAAAGCTTATTCAATTTCCCAAGTGATAGAAAGTGAAAATTATGGAGATACCATATGTATATTAATTAATTCCTATTTTAAATCAAGTTCTAACATCCTTGAGATGATTTTCAAGCTACGAAAAAGCATGGGTATTACTATATCTCCCCCTTGAGAACATTCATCCTCGAATGAGACTGACTGTTAAAGGAAACAATAAGCTGATAATGAATAACTGGAACATGATCTCATGATGGATGTGACTGACAAGATAAATATAACATACTAAACATGCATATCTAATGCATACGTAACTGATGCATAAATGCATAACTGGAAGTTCTGAAGAACTTTGTTTTCTCACAATGAGAATACATGTCTGATGCATAACTATGCAACTGATCGGATACATGAATGCATGACTAGATATGCAGTGGTACTTGATACCAAGTTTATCATGGGAACATGAGCATGATACTAAATACTAAGTTAGTAATGCACACTAATCATGAAAATGAGTAACCTTAAGGAGAACTGTTACCTTGAGCTTGATCTGAGTTGGCGGGGAAAAGGTGAGGATACTTGGTAAGCATATCAGCTTCTTTTTCCCAAGTAGCTCCCTCTACGAACTGATTTCACCGAATAAATTTAACTAGAGGGACTTCCTTGTTCCTTAATCTATGGGTCTGATAGTCTAGGATTTCCACTGGAATCTCTTCATAAGAGTGGCTATTCTGAACATCTATTCTTTGAATAGGGACTACGACTAAAGGATCACTTATAAACTTCTTGAGCAAAGAGACATGAAAGACTAGATTAACTGAGGCTAGATCTGAAGGCAATTCGATCTCATAAACTACCTTGCCAAAATGACTAAGAATCTTACAGGGATCGATATATCAGGGACTGAGTTTTCCATTCTTGCTGAATCTCTTCACTTCCTTCAAAGGAGAGATCTTGAGGTAGGTATAGTCACAAATCTCGAACTCAAAATCCTTTTTACGAACATTAGCATAAGACTTCTGTCAGCTCTGAGTAGCCCGGAGTATTTCTCTAATTAACTAAACTTTCTCTAAGGCATCGAATACTAAGTTAGGACCTATGACTGAGGCCTCATTAACTTCAAACCAACCGATTGGAGATCTACATCTCCTACCATAGAGAGCTTCGAATGAAGCCATCTAAATAATGGAATGATAGTTATTATTGTATGTAAAGTCAATCAAAGGCAAGTGGTCATCCCAATACCCTTGAAATCAATTATACATGCCCTTAGCATATCTTCTAAAGTCTGAATGGTCCTTTCTTCTTGACCATCTATCTGAGGATGAAAGGTTGTACTAAGATGAACTTAGGTACCAAGACCCTTTTAGAATGCTTTCCAAAAATGAGAGGTAAACTGTGTACCTCAGTCTGAGATAATAGTCAAGTGAACACCATGAAATCTGACCAACTCTTTGATATAGAGTTTGGCATATTCCTAATCTGAATTAGAGGAATAAACTGGAAGGAAAAGAGATTATATGGTCTTCCTGTCTACAATGACCCAAACTGAATTATGCTAATGACGATTTCGAGGCAAACCCATCATGAAGTCCGTGTTCACAACTTCCCACTTCAAGGTAGGAATACTGAACAACTGCATAGGACCACTAGGCTTCTAATGCTCTATCTTAACTTGCTGGCATGTAGAGGACATAGCCACAAACTTTGCAACATCTCTTTTCATCCCACTCCACCAATAGATTTACCGCAAATCATGGTACATCTTAGTAGCCCCTAGATGAATAGTGTAACGCACACCATGAGCTTCTACAATAATACGCTGCCTTATATCATCTATGTCTGGAACACAAAGATGACCCTACTAATGAAGAACACCATTTCCCCATGGGGAGAAAACCTCTATTTTCTGATTATGTACTTACTCTTTTATCTTAATAAGGCTAGGATCCTTATCTTGATTTTCTTTCACCTCAGAAACTAAAGATGATTCTGAACTGCTCTAAACATATACACCGCCCTCTGAAAAGTCGACTAAGCGAACACCTAGTCTGGAAAGATGGTGGACTAATTTCCAAACCCCCATGTACGTCGACAAATCCACGTTTGAAAAACATGAGTTTAGAGATATTTAAAGAAAGGAGAGATATAAGCCTTAAACTAGATGTCACATCAATAATCTTATCTTGTTCTTGCCACTAGATAAGCTCCCTCCAGACCCTAGCCTCCAATCGTTCTCTAAGAATATTTTTAGAGTGTTTAGAATGTTTAAGCGTTCTAAATGAACCCTTAGGATGCTACAATATCTTATATAATGAGAGGGGTTAGGGTGTAAGGCAAAGGAAATGACTACAAATCCCTTAGTTAAGAGCTAAAAAGTTTACTCGACTAGGGGTACGACTTCTCTATACGATTCCCATAGTGATCGTACCCTAGAGTAGTGGTTCCCTAACTTGTACCCTAGGATTCTACTATGCTAATAATACTGTTGGGGGTACGAGTTAGCACGATTGAGTCATAACCAAAGGGTATGACTCACCCCCTAGTCGTATACACAAACCATATACCAAACCGTCATCACCAAAACAAGAACTCACTTTATATGGTTGAGTTGCATATGACTAGTATGCATTGGGTATAATCCAGAGGAGGTCATGTCGTATAGGAAATAATATGATACCCTCATGGAGTGATCAAGGTTCAAAAGAGGAGGGGAGAGTGATAACAACCCGTATCCATGGGTACGACTAAAGATCCAAGTCGTACCCAACTTAAAGACACCAAAAGTTGTTGTTTTTCTAAAGTTCCGGTCCTAGGTGTTTCAATTCTCCCCTTCTTAGATCATTCATTCGTGAATGAAAGGTAAGGTAAGTATAAACACAAGTTAATGTATAAGCATGCATCAAACTAAACCTTACGCAAGTTAGAATCAAGAACGCAATAAGGATATAACACAACACATATCTTGATCATTATTAATCAACCATTTCATCTCAATGGTCTTAGGAATCAAACCCACTACTTATCAAGCACTTACTCAATTCACAACATAGGAACTTCAACAAATTGACTTTCAAAGATATAAAGAAACTCAAAGTATTGGGTACTTCAACCCACCACCTATCAAAGACATGAATAAATTTGATGCACTAGGAACTTAAACCCATCACAACAAGACACACATGGTTTCAAGAATTAGGGACACAAACTTACACTCTAACAAGGAACAAATCAATTCTAACTTGGGGACTTTAGCCTCTTATCTAACAAGACATAACTTAATTTAAAATTTTTTTGACTTTAACCCATTGTCTATCAAAGACGTACTTAAAGCAAGGAGATCTAACACATACCTCCATCAGAAGCTTCCAGAATGGTAAATAAATGTGGGTACTTGACCTTCATGTCCTCTTTCACCTCATAAGTAGCTTCCTCAAACTTTTGGTTCCTCTATAAAACCTTCACCGAAGCCACTTCTTTTTTTCTTAACCAGTAAATTTTTTGATCCAAGATCCTCACTGATACTTCTTCATTGGACAAAGAGTCTGAGATACCAACATCTTTCGAGAGGATTACTAAGAAATCATCACCCACATATTTCCACAATATATAGACATGGAAATTAGGGTGAATAGTGTCTATAATAGAAGGCAAACCCAACTCATAGGCACCATTGCTATCCCTCTTCACAATCACGCAGTGACCAACATACCGAGGACTAAGCTTTCCCTTTTTTCCAAACCGTAGCACTCCATTCATGGGATATACTTTCAAGAAAATCTAATCACCCACATTAAATTCTAAGTCCCTACGTCTCACATCTATGAAGGACTTTTAGAGACTTTGAGCGATTTTCAATTTATCACTAAATTGGGCCCAAAAAACTTACTCTCGCCATATTCGTACCACCCAATAAGAGATCAACATCTCCTACTATACAATGCCTCAAAAGTCACCTTACCAATACTAGAGTGGTAACTATTATTATAGGAGAACTTAATCAATGGCAAGTGGTCATACCAACTACCACCATAATCAATCACATAATTCCATAAGATGTCCTCCTATGCTTGCATAGTTCTCTCTACTTGCCCATCCGTTTGATGGTGGAATGTGGTACTAAGGTTCACCATAGTTATTAATCATTGTTGTAATAACTTCGAAAAATAAAATGAAACTAGAGGATCACGATCCAAAATAATTAAAATTGGGGAACCATGAAACTTCACAATCTCTTTGAGATCTTGGATGAACGATAATGAAATACATAATAATTACCACCCACTTTTATTTAAGAGGACAATCTCTTGGTACAAACTACTAGGCCTCATATGCTCAACTTTTACTTATTGACATATCATACACTTAGCCATATATCTAGAAATATATCGCTTCATAGTATTCCACCAATAGATATCTCTAAGGTCATGATGCATCTTAGTGTAATAGGGATGAATAGCATAATAGGCTCTATCAGCCTCGCCCATAATCTTTTTCCTTAATCCATCAACGTCGGAAGAATATAGCCTACCTTGGTAGCTCAAGATACCATCACCACCAATCACAAAGTCTACAAATTTGTGCTAACCCATATTACTCTTGATATTTATTGAGTTGGGGTCCAATACTTTCTTTTCTCTTATCTCCACAATGTAAGACAATTGAGATACTAGATGTGAAAATACACCACTATTATTTTGATGCTCTTTGAGACAACAGGGCCCCTATTTCTACTCCACCTCCTCTAGCACTAAAGGATGTTATGTCTATCTTTGTTTCTATTTTTTTCATCCACACTGGCAGAAACAACATATATACACTTCCTACTCACCAGCATTCTGAGGCATCCCCCAATGTTGTCACAGATATGTTGAGACTTTTCTCCATGATGTGTATTGTTAGCTTGATCTAGGGTATGCTCTTAATTATGTTCCCCCGTGAGTGGCTGTGCATCTTAATTGTGGTCCCGAGAGTTTATCAGTTTGTTTCTATTTTTAACCTAGTGGGAGACTCTGTAGGTCATACAAACGTCTATAGGGAATGTGTGATATTTTCCAGTGGTAGAGATATACTTGTTGACTTGATAGAGTTAGACATGATCGATTTTGATGTCATTTTGAGAATGGATTGGGTGCACTTTTGCTATGCATTCTTAAATCGTCAGACCCATATGGTCATATTTAAATTCCCTAACGAGAAGTTCATTGTAAGGGAAGGTGGTTCTCTATTTCCTAAGGTAAGATTCATTTGTTATCTTAAATCTTAAAGGTTAATTGCAAAGTGGTATTTGTATCATTTAGTCTATGTTTAAGATTCTAACTCGGGAGAGCCTTCCCTAGAATCCATTCCCATGGTGAATGAGTTTCATGAGGTATTTCTTGATGATATTCCCTATGTTCCTCCTGATAGGGAAATTAATTTTGGGATTGAACTTGTTTTCGACACTCGTCCAATCACTATTCCTCCTTATCAAATGGCTCCAGCAGAGTTGAAAGAGCTTAAGGAGCAATTCTATAATTATTTTGTTATGGTTTTGAAACTTATGTGCCCTAAACCTACTTGTTGAAATAATAATGAGAAGAATTTTGTCACATTTCTTTACTACCCTTGATATCTATGCATTGCATAAATTGTAATGGAACCTGAATTGTTCTGGTTGATTTTAAATGGCTTGAAAAGGACATAGTGCCCATGGTTTTGGTTTAATTAGAAAATTTGCAGTCAATGTAGTTTAATAGTTTTGGTATGGGATAGAAGGATAGATTTGCAAGCTCTAATTTTGGTATAACGATACCAATGGTTAATACTTAAACAAAAGATTCATTGTTAAATTCTTGGAATATTTAATTAATTTTATTATGGGCTTAAAGAGTGTTGTATTAGTAAAGTCGTGGAAAGTTGTGGTCTTGGGAGGACCAATACTGGAAACTCATGTTTGCCGATATGAGATTTGGTCATAGTGATCGTGTACATGATGTCACACTTTATATATTATGAGATGTACTAGTCATCTCAATTTTTCTCTGGTTCGTATGGCTAATAAGCACCGGGACCCTTTCAATAAGGAGTGATGAACCTATATGTCCTGTGGATGAACATTTAGGATGGTAGAGCTACACACCCCAGGTTAACATTTTAAATACATGCTAAACCCAGTTTCTTACTTGGCATGGTATATATGTATATATATGATTGCATATGGTTATTTTATTTGGTTTTGAATTATGGAATAATTGTATATTTATCCCAGAGTACATGTTAGCATTTGCTCCATTAACTGCGCACCATATTTTGGAAGACCACATTTCATGTTATGAACTTATTTTTATTATTATTATTTCTTTTGTTATGATTTTTGATATGGTTGGGGGAATATCCTGACTAGATGTTCTTTGATTCTAGTTAGATGCTTTGTCAAACAACTATTAGTATGGATGGTGTTGATATTGGTGTCACCCTTGGTATTGCTATTGTCATTGGGGTTGAAACTGGTTGGATATTTTGTTGACATTATTGGATTATGATTATTGACCTGATTTAATGTTTTTGAATTATTATTGATGTATCATGTTATATGTTGGGAATTCATCTAACATTAGGTGCAGGGCAGTTACGTTTAGGTATTTGGGATAGTCTCTGATCCTGGTTGGAATTCAGATACTTGACATAACTAGGCCCAGGTTTGGGTTTTGTTAGTCCTCTTCCATTGTTTTGGATTGTAGTTATGCACTGGGGATAGTGCATTGTCTTTTAATTATGGGTGGAGGTGTACCACAACTAAGGAATTTTCTTGCTGTGTCTTATTTCCTATTGGTTGTGTTGTTATAGTAGATTTGGCATGTTTAGGTCATAGTGTATATTATTTTGGGTTGTTTTGTTTGTTTATGTTTAGTTAGGAGGAAAATAAGTAACTTAAGGGCAGTTTATGTATTTTGTTTGTGTTTAAATATTTGAGATCGAAATTGTATCCCTCTAAAAAGTTTGTTTTTAACTGTGTGATGTGTTTAATAGTTATATAGAGGTGTTGCTCAAACTAGTAGAGATGACGGTCGGGGTAGTGTCAAGGCTCATCTTTGTGTTATTCCAACCCATCCTAAAGTGAAAGATTTTTATGTTGGGATCACATGTATATACTTTTTTATTATCATATATCTTCTATATTTATTTATCCGGGGTCTACTTTCTCGTATGTGTTAGTGAAAGTTTTTTGGGATGTGATATAGATTTTGAATATCTTGATATTCCTAAGTATGGGTCTACACTAATTGGGGTGCCTTAATCTGTTGATTAAGTTTATTGGGCATGTCTTGTTATGTTTATGGGTTATAAGACTTTGTTAGACTTAGTGATTGTAGATATGTAGGAATTAGATATAATTTTGGGGATGATTTGGTTATCTCCTTATTATGCCATCCCTCTCACTAGCCAACTTTGGACCCTGTTTTTAAGGCAATATCTAAAATTTAGAGGCTTCTTCATCTGGTACTTCTTCATGATTGTTATGCAAGAACTAGCTTTGTTGCTAAGCTCGAGATAGAAAAGATAGAGTAGGAAGATAACCTTAAGCCTAATCCTTTGGGAATTGTGTTAGCTGTTCGTGCTCAGAATTTGTTTAAGAAGGGATTTAGGGAACTTTTTGCTCAACTTTAGGAAGAAACATCAGTAGTTTCTCCCATAGCTTTAGTTCCAATGATGTTTTAATTCTCTAAAATATTTCCAAATGACCTTCTTGATATGCCTCAAGATAGTAAGTTTGACTTTTGCATAGATTTAAAGCTAGAAATCACCCTACCTATATCTTTCCATATTGTATGGAACTAGAAAAATTGAGTTGAAGTCTCAGTTGCAAGATTTGTTAGAAAAGTGTTTTATTCGACCAAGTGTTTCGCCTTAGGATGCTCTTATTTTATTTTTGATAAAACAAAGATGAGAGTATTCTGGTCTTTATAGATTACTATCAGTTGAATAAGGTGACTATCTGCAACATATTTCGTTTGCCTAGGATAGATGATTTGTTTGACATATTGTAGTTCTTCTAAAATTTATTTGAGTCTAGGTTACCATGAGCTCAAGATTAGTTCAAAGGACATCCCCATGAAAATTTTTTAATTTGTTTTAGGAATTACAAGTTTTCAGTTAGGTATTTTAGTTTTACCAATACCTTAATGACTTTTACAAGTATGATGAATGGGGATTTAAATAATTTTTGGCTTGTTTCATAATCATTTTCTTAAATGATATTTTGGTTTACTCCATATGTGAAAACAAGCATGCAACTCATTGCGTATAGTGTTGGGTTTTTTTTAAGTAAAGGCAATTATATGCTATATACTCAAAGTGTGAACTCTTGCTGTCTTTTGTGTCCTACTTGGGACTGGTGGTATCTAAGGAAGCTGTGATGGTAGATTCATAGAAAGTTTAAGTTGTTGAGGATTAGGCTAGACCAACTAACGTCACTTAAATTCATTGTTTTATGGGGTTGGCCGACTAATATCAATAATTTATTAAGAAGTTTGCCACTAATGATTCATATTTTACCCACCTAACTTAGAATTAGGTTCTGTTTGTTTGGGTTAACAATTGTGAGGAGAGCCTCCAAATGCTTAAAAATAGGTTGACTTCTACCTGACTTTTTACCGTACTTGTTGAAGGAAAGGATTTCTAAGTATTTTGTAATGCTTTACAACTTGGTTTAGGTTTCTTTTTTATGTCAGATGAGAATGTGGTTACTTATGCTTTGAGATAATTGAAAGCATATGAGAAGAGAAATACCAGTAATAACTTGGAGTTATTGTCTATGGTCTTTTCTTAATAAATTTTTAAACACTTCCTCTATGGGTTAAAGTGTGAGGTGTTCACAAGACCATGTTGTGTGCCTCATGTGTTTACCTAATGAGACCTAAACTTAAGATATATACGGTTTATGGAATAGATCTAAGAATAGGACAACTCAATCCTATTTCATTTGGCAAGGCCGATATGGTGGAAAATACATTGAGATGGAAGTTAGTATGCTTGGGATTCTTTTTAAGGTTTGGAGGTGTTGATCACCCATTGGATAGAGAGGTATAGACTTTGGCTAATGATATTATAAGATTGTATATGAATAGTGAGGGACGAGTGTTAGCCCAAGTTGAGGCTAAATCTGATTTCTTTGAACACTAGCATAAACTCAGGATAACGGGTGAACGCTACCATGAACTTAGGATAAGGATAAAATAATTCCATTTAAAAAACAAAGTAAAACTATCTATATACACAAAAACTTGCACATATATACCCATGTCGGGAGAGGGAACCAGGTTTATCATGCCATTTAAAACATTTACTTAGGTTGTATAGCCCTGCCGTCCTAAACCACCCACGGGCTATATGGGTTCAGCTCTCCCTACTGAAAGAGACCCAGTTTGTGAGGCCTCATGACTAGGGAAGAAAACCTGGGATGATTAGTGCATCCCCTAAAATATAATCTTTTACATTATTCACATGGTCACAAGAATGAAACCTCACATCATCAAATATAATTTTCTAGTTTCGATCCCCCGGAGGCCTCAATCTTCCACAGGTTTGCTACACCCCCTCTTTTAGGCCTAATTAAAATTGTTTTCCATCCAAACCATTACTCAATTATTATTATCCAAGTCTATTAGTAGTGGTATCTTCATACCAACTATAACTTCCAAGATTTATCATTAGCCAATCCTTAGGGGATTCCCATATACCCCTTATGATTTCTAATTAAACAAAAAGCATGGCTACCAAGGCCTTTTCAATCCATTCAAAACCATTTAAACCATTCATATCATTTAGGGTTCCATTACCAAGTTTAAACCATGCATAAGTTCCATTGAAAGTCTAAGATTATAGTTAAAGCACTGTTATATGCATTTTATCAAAAATATTGGGAGCATAGTATTTCCAAAACCAAAGTCCATTACCAATGAAAGTAGTTATCTAAAACCACCATTAACGCATAAAAAAGAAATATTTAAACATGGGAAATCCATAACCAAGAACTTATAATCAAAGCCCCAAAATCGTATTTGAAAACCCAAAATCATATAACATTCAAATCATGAAAACATTGTATAAAGCCATGCCTTTAGTTTGAATTAACAATGAGGGAAGAGAACATACCTTAAACAAATATGGTGATAACGACAAATCACAAAGACAAGCCCCAATTTACTCCTTAAAATGAATCCCTCGCTTGCATTGTCCAAAAACTCTAGAGAGTATTTAATAGTGTTTTACAAATGTTTAATAATGGAAAATAGGGAAAATAACCAACCATGTTTAATATAATTTATGGGTCCTTATTAGGATAAGTGGGGAAATTTCTAGATTGCCCTCACTTAATCCAATGAAAAATCTCACAAAGAGTTTCTCCAGAAGAATAAAAAGCCTTTTCGCTCAACTAGGAATTTTTCTTCAATCTTCTATTCAAAATATTAAAACATTAATCCCATAATGGCATGTCATTCAGATATGAACCCCGAACATCTTAATCTTGCCAGAAAAGGGTGTGCAGAACTTATAGAGTTTAGTCTTACCGAGCCATGAGATTACCTATGGGAGTGTAAAGTACTCTATGTTGACAAGTGCACAGAATAAACTAGGGGAAAGTTCTTCATTGTTATAAATTTCCAACCCCTAAACCACTTCCTTCTAGATGATGAATTCCCTATTCCAAATAAGCTGAACTTGTTCTCGCACCTAGGAAAAGACACCAAATTTTCCAAATTTAATCTCAAATCTAAATTTTGGCAGCTAGGAATATACCCTGAAGATATAGAAAAAAAAGCCTTTTGAATAACTGATCGCCACTAGCTGTTGAAGGTTATGTTGTTTTAGCTCAAACATACTTCATCCCTCTTCCAAAAGGCCATGATTGAGATATTCCTTACCATCTTGCATACATCATTTTTCTATATTAATTATATACTTATCTTTAGCAACACTTTAGAGGAACAACTTTTCTTCTTCATTAGTTTAATGACTTGGTGAAGCAGTATGGAGTTATGCTCTCAGCAAATATTATGAACCTCATTCCAGATGAAATTAACTTTTTGGAAATGCACTATTTCCATAGGTCTTACACAATAAGACTACATAGATGCCAAGATCTGCTCAAGTTTCAAGAAACTAACTTTTTTAATGAAGCATCTCCAATAATTTATTGGTGTGATCAATTGTGTTAGAGATTTCATTCCTAATGCATCTGCCTACATCTCATTACTCTCAAAGATGATAAGGAAAAAATAACCACCCTAGGGAAAAGAACAAGTTGGTGCAATAAAAAAAATAAAATAAATATCTAGTAAGTCAAGACACTCTATATCCCACTAAATAGAAATATGATATTACAGAATAATTCTAGCAGCGATTATTGGAGTTCAGTTCTCCTGAAGATTGGGGACATGTCCTAACCGTATATTGTCTTTTTTTGTTATATGTTTTTATGAAACTACTATGGGTTGGTATAGGCGTGATAGGTATTGGTGTCATCATTACTATTAGCATTAGTATTGGGGCTGATACCTTTGGACTAAATTTCTCATTATTCCATCCTTTTATGTTCTATTATGGAATTTCTTTTTGTTATGATTCAATTTTTCCTTATAGTTTTGGTTTGGTTATGGTTATTGATTTGGTTTGGGGAGGGGTGGAATCATTTGAGTGGTCACTATCATAGACCTATCCCATAGTCTGGATTTGTGCAATTCTATGTTATCTTGTTATATGTCTGGAATCCATCTGACTTATGGTATATGCTGGATGGTTTGGTTAGGTGTATTGGGTGGTCTCCTGTCCTGGTTGGACTTGGGATGCCCATTACAACAAAAACCCTTGTCGAATTATGTCAAGTTGGTATAAGATCTTTAGGTTTATGTAAAATTAGTTCACAAAGGCATGTCGAGTAGAGACTCTTTTATGGGTGTATGGTACGCCACACTCATAAGGTAGAGGTTACTAGGAATATAGGAATGTTTCACTTTCTTAGTACTCTATTTCAAGCTGCAAGGACTAAGGTTTTTTCTAATCCTTGTTTTTTTATTTTTTCTATCATGCCTCAATGATCTGAGACATAAGAAAACTCATCAGTACCAACTGAGGATAATGACGAAGGGACACGTACTACACATGGGATCCATACTCCATCTAGGAGTCCAGTCCCTAATATTTCTAGAGTTCCACTAGTTGCTACAATTCCTCCACATAGTGAGGTGACTAATATGGAATTTTGCCAATCGATTCATGTTATTGCTCAATTAGTAGCTGCTCAGGCTGAGCGGGGCATATCCGATGTTCTATCTACTGAGGCCACAAGGATTGGATAATCTATGAAGATGAATTCTCTTACTTTTATTAATGTGAAAGTAAAGGAGGATCTTTAAATTTTTTTTGATAAAATAGAGAAAATCTGTATGGTAATGCAGGCCACAAATATGGAACGGGTGAATTTTACTGCATACTAGCCTAAGGATATGGTGTACCAATGGTACTAGGAATGGGATAAGAGGAGAGGTGATATTGAGAAGTTGTCTTTTTGGGAGACTTTCTCTAATGCCTTTCTGGACCGCTTCTTTCCTTAGGAGTTAAGGGAAACAAAAATGAAGGAGCTTATTGATTAAGGCAAGGTAAAATGTCTGTTAAGGAATATGCCTTGAAATTTTATCATCTTTCAAGGAATGCTCTAGAATTAATGTCTGATAAGAGGGTATTGATGACAAAGTTCACATCTAGATTTTCTCGGGAGTTAATCCTCGAAAGAAGGACTGTATTATTTATCAATATGGATATTTCTTGGTTGATTATTTATTATCAATAGGTGGAGGAGAAAAATAGGAAGCAGAATGAGTTGAGAGAAGGGAAGGGTAAGATGTTCAGGTCATCTAAACAAGGTGGTGGGAAATAAAAAGGTGGTCGAGAAGGTGGCAATTGGAAAAATAAAAAGTGGGGAAGTTTTGGTTCCTTCTCTACTACTAGTGTACCTTAACCAAATAGTCGAGTGACAAGCATCAACAAAGTGGCGAAAATTTTTAGGCACGGGGTGCCGAATCTCGGGCAAGTGTGACTCAATCGACATTATCTTGCTCTTCTTATTAGTTTTATGGTAGATTTCATATGGGTTTTTGTGATAAGGGTAAGGATAGGAGTTTCAAATATTGTCAGCCAGGCTATATGCTTAGAAATTATTCGATTAGTAAAGGTGCTTCAGGAGCTATCAAAGCTACGGTTGTTTTATTTTTTACTCTTACACCAAAGGGTGCTATTCTATATCTATTTCTCCTTTTAGTGCTGGCGTAGTCTAGAATAGGTTATAAGCTCTTTTTACTCGGTAGGAATATGAGGCATCACCCGATATTATAACTGGTATGTTACAACTCTTTTTTGTGACGTCTATTGTTTTCTTGATTCGAGGTCCACTATCACTTAGTTAACCCTATTTGTGGTTGTGTATTTTGGTTTTGACCTCGAGGTTATTTTGAATCTTTTTTTGTTTCTACCTTGGTAGAAGACTATACGTGTATGTAGTTTCTAATAGAGTCTATAGGGGGTATGGCATCTGTTGGTAGTAGGAAGACATTGGTGGATTTTTTTGAACTTGTTATTATTGATTTTGATGTTATTCTTGGATGGATTTGGTACAATCACATTATCCATCCTTAGATTGTTGGACCTGTAAGGTTTTCTTTAGGTTCCTTTGTGAAAAGGCTATTGAGTGCAAGGGTGGTTCCCTAGGTCCTAGGGGAAGGTTTATTTCTTATCTTAGATCTTAGAGGTTAATCTCTAAATGGTGTCTATATCATCTGGTCTAGGTTAAAAATTTTAACGCGGAAGGTCCTTCCTTACATTCGGTCTCGGTGGTAAATGAGTTTCCTCAGGTCTTTTTAGGTAATGATCTCGATGTTCCTCCGGATAGAGAGATTCAGTTTTTTATTGATTTGGTATCAGACACTATTCTAATATCTATTCCTTCTTCTTGAATGGCTCCGGCTGAGTTGAGGGAAATCAAGAAGAAACTAATGGATCTCTTTGATAAGGGTTTCATCCATCCTAGTGTATCCCTTTGTAATTCACCAATATTATTTATGCACAAGAAAGATGGTTCCCTTAGGTTGTGTACTAAATTTCGGTAATTAAATAAGGTAACAGACAAGAACAAGTAATATATTCCAAGGATAGATGACTTATTTGATCAGTTGTAAGGTGCCAAGTTCTTTTTTAAGATAGATCTTTGGCTTGGGTAACATCAGCTAATGATTAGGGAGGAGTATATCCTTAAAATGACTTTTCAAACTTTGTATGGACACTTTGTGTTTCTCGTTATATCATTTGGTTTTACAAAAGCCTCAGCAGTATATATGGATTTGTTGAGTAGGGTTTTCAGGATGTTTCTAGATCTTTTTTTCAATATGTTCATTGATGACATCTTAATGTATTCTAAGAATGAGGTACATCATGTTAATCAACTTTGTGCGGTGTTGCAGACCTTGAAGGAGCTGCAATTGAATGCTAAGTTCTCCAAGTGTGAGTTTTTGTTTAACAATGTCACTATTTTTAGTCAAATTATTTCTTGTGGGGGGATCATGGTGGATCTGCAAAAGGTGGATGCAATAAAAAGGTTGCCGAGACCCAAGGGCCCAATCGACATTCAGAGATTCTTAGTTTTGGCGGGGTATTATAGTCAATTCGTGGAAGGTTTCTCGACAATAGCTTTCCCATTGAGTAAGTTAACTCAGAAGCAGGCATAGTTTTCATGGCAAGATGTTTGTGAAGGGAGTTTTGAGAAGCTTAAGGATAAGTTAACTTCATCTATGCTTTTGACATTGCCTTAAGGTAATGAGGGGATTGTGGTTTATTTTTATGTATCTCGAGTAAGGCGTAGTTATGTTTTGATCCAGTGTGGGAAGGAAACTGCCTATGCTCCCAGACAATTGAAGGTGCATTAGAAGAATTATCCTACTCATGATTTGAATCTTTTAGCGAAGGTATTTGGTGGCAGTATTTATATGGAGAGCATGTGGACATCTTTTTTGATCATAAGACTCTACATTACTAGTTCACTCAAAAGAAGCTTAATCTCAGTCATAGGATATAGTTAAAACTTCACAAGGACTATGATATAGGCTTCATTACCACTCGAGTAAAGCTAACGTGGTTGTTGATGCTCTTAGCAGGTTATTCATGGAAATTTTGGCTCAGATGGAAAAGAAAATACAAGAATTGGTAATGTGGTGTATGAATTGAAGTTGCCTTTTCATTTAAGCTCCATTTATCAGGTATTTCATATCTCTATGTTAAGGAAATGTCATGGTTATTATTTTTTAATATTTTTTAAAGGATTTGTTATCTCAGATTCTCTGCCTTATGAAGAGGTATTGGTTGAGATATTTGATCGACAGAATCATCAGTTAAAGACCAAGGATATAGGCTCTTTTAAGGTTCTATGGCACAACCACAAGGTGGAAGGGGCTATATAGGAAGCATAAGCAGACATGAAGTCCAAATATCTACATTTGATTTTTGCCTCAAATATTCATATAGAAGGTATGTGTCCTTGATCATATCTTTTTTTTCTAACTTAGTTAAAGGTTATAATAGATCCGTGTATCTTTATTTTCTAACTTAGTTAAAGGTTTGATTTATGTTTTATAATGCAAATAAATTGTGCTTCTTTTTGACCTACCTTTTTTGTCATTTAGGGACGACTAATCCTAGTGGGGAAGACTGAAACACCCTGGGTTTTGGACCTTTATAATTTTTTCTAGATTTCTTAGTTTTGGACAGCAATCGATTGGCAGAATATGAGTTGTATACCTTGGTCGTATGCTGACCAGTAGTTGTATTGTTTTTCAGAATTGTATGACTTGGGTTGGTATGAGTCATATGGTTGGTTACAATTTTCTTGGATTGGGTTTGTTCTTCACTCTATCTGAGACATAGGAAATTAATTTGATCTAAGTACGTGTGTCTCACCTTTAGTCGTAAGCCAGGGTACGAATCATACCATGGACTCATATAGTTAAAAGTGTTCAAACCCCTTGTGATTCTTTTCTACTAGGGTTACGGGTCAAGGGTACTATTTGTATACTTGGGTACGATTTGATTTAGGTATATTGTATGTTTAAAAGTGTTGGGTCCAAGAAAGAGGCCTAGGGAATGAGTGGTGGTCACGACTCGTATTAGAGGGTACGACTGGTATGGTATAGCTATACCTTATGACATGATTTTTATATTGTTTAAGTAGGGATAATCTGGACATTTCACCTCTTAACCTATTAAGGTCCCACTACTTACAAACCACTATGGAGGTTATTTACCCTATTATTCTATCATTAAAAACTTTGACAACACTCTTAAACACTCTACAATTCTCTCTTAGAACTTTGGGTAAAAGAAGACTAGGGTTTCACTAAGGAGATTAATTTAGGACTTGATTGGGTAATTTCTCTACATCATCTTCTCAATATAAGGCAAGATACCTTTTCCTCATTATTAGTTCGAACTAAAGGCATGATTTGTACAATGTTTTAATCGCATAATTATTGAATGGTTTTGGGGTTTTCAACTATATATTGTGGTTTGGTACTAGAAGGTTGGTTATGATTTTCCCATGTTTTAATTATGTTTTTTACATTCATTAAACGGTCGTTTTGTTAATTGGTTGCATGAGAATTGGTAATTTGTAATTGGATTTGTTTTGGAAACACTATGTACCCAACATGTTTGATAAAATGCCTATGATAATGCATTTACTAAATTATTGGACTTTTAATGGAACTATTGTATTATATGGTTGGGTAATGGAACCTTAAATGGTATAAATGGTTCAAAAGGCTTGGAATAGATAAATTGTAGGGTTTGGAGGTCATGGCTTTGCTGAATTAAACTTTTTTGTGGGGTACATTCAATTTCCCCAAGCAAACATAATAAAGGAACACTTGTGGGGCACTTGGCAATCCACAAAGTTAAATTCATAATGTAATCTATGGGTACATAGAAATCCCTTTAAATAAAATGGTTGGCTATGGACATTGCTTGTATGCTATAAAAGGTATGATGTTACCACTTCTTATAGTCTCAGTTAATATTAATGGAATAATGGTTTGGTTGGTTGGAAATGATTTTAATTGGGCAATAATGGAGGGCTGTGATAGTTAACCGTGAAGGTGCGAGTCCAATGGAAGGGCACTGGAAACATTTGTTTTCTGTCATGGGAGGTTTGTTATAGTGACCATATGTGATACTATCAGGTACATGGGAATTCTTTAGATGCACTATACATATATATCATGAAGAGCGAAGGGTACTAGGGAGTCTCCTACTCTTATGGTATCTTTGGTTCGTAAGCCTACACGCATCAAGGCCTGTTTAAGAGGTTTCACTGAACCCATATATCCTATGGGTGTTTTTAAGATGGTTAAGCTACACATACCCATGTTAATGATTTTAAATAGATACTAAACCCGATTTCCCTTTTTTGGCATGGTTATATATATAATATATGTATGGTTTGTATGTATATGGTTGGCTTACTTAGTTTTATAGGATGCCATTATTTAATCATTATCTTGATAATTTCTAGCATTCACCTGCTAACCCATCGTCGATTGCATGTATCCCCACACAATGCAGGAATTGACCATTCTACTCCTCCTTCTTAGCAATCAGATTTAGGGATTAATTCTGTTTGATTAAAGTGATGACCTTCCATATTTTGGAAGGCTCTATTTCATGTTCATTGATACTTTTACATACTTAAGATATTTTATACATATGGACTTTGGCTATAGTTGGTGGTATATCCCAATCGAATATTGCTTTTCTTTTTGTTAGAGGCTTTTGTGAAACTACTATAGGTTGGTATGGGAGGGATCAGTATTGGTGTCAAACATAGTATTGGCATTATTATTGGGAATGAAACCGTTGGACTAAATTTCTCACTGTTCCATCCTTTTTGTTATGCTATGGAACATGGTTTTGTTATAGTTAGGTTTTGGCTTATGGTTATTGTTTGGTTATGGCTATCAGTTGGGTTTGAGTATTGGAGGTCTTATTTGGGTGGTCACAATTATAGACCTAACCTAGAGTCTGGATTTTTGAAATTACGCGATATCTTGTTATATCTTTGGATTCCATCCTACTCATGGTATATGTTGGATGGTTGAGTTGGGTATTGGGGTAGTCTCTGGTCCTGGTTGGACTTGGGCTGCCCATTATGACTAGGCCCCTGTTTGGGTCATGAAACTTTGATCCACCAATCCTTCGAGAAAGAAAAACTTTTTAGGAGCTTCAATTATTCAGAATGTATGGCAGATCCATCATAAAGGCATTAGGAGTACAACCAGAATACACTTTTTATCATAAGTTCATTGCACTAGCCAATTGCTTCCCATAACAACTCTTATGGATATTCTAGTATATGTGCCACATATACTACATCATTATGGAGTTTATGTGTGATGCCTTCGGGCACTGTAATCAAATCCAACCATTTCTAAAGAGGTTCATGTTGTTGTTTAATCCACGACAATGCTGGATTTGATGATATAAGGATTCCAACGATGTCGTTGTATTCATGCTTCTCTATCCTATAGGAATAACTGACCATGATGTCAAAGCTCGGCCAGGAATTTCACTACTCTAGAAATTTTTGGTTTCAATACTCTTTTATAAGGATAAT
Source organism: Capsicum baccatum var. pendulum (assembly GCA_030864225.1). Lineage (NCBI taxonomy): Eukaryota > Viridiplantae > Streptophyta > Magnoliopsida > Solanales > Solanaceae > Capsicum > Capsicum baccatum. Next base: position 166,222,997 of record CM061557.1, on the reverse strand, counting down.
TACTACGAAGCACAATGCTTTATTTTCCACCATAATAGATGCATTCCAAAGAATATACGCCCGAAGGCATGGGGAAGGTGGAACCACACCAATGATCATCCCCACTGGGATGAAGTCTAATGAACGGAAAAAAATATCAGCCACCGTATGATATCATTAAGGTTGAAGTCACCAGCTCCATTAAAAACATAGGAATAAAGGCTCCCCCATAGGAATATGAAGATTTATCTAACGGAAGGACTTTCTTCACCAGATCATTGAAGAGAATCTGGGAAAGTCAAGAACTCCTCAAGAAGAAGAACGACATTGATTGGTGGATGGAAGAAGGATACACGAGCTCATCGCTGACATCATCAAATGATATCTAAGAAGTTGATGCCCAATGACATATGAAAGATATACCATTCACCGCAACTTAGATGGAGTTACCTTCTCCACTGGGTTTCCCTTTTAAGTAGGTTATCTTCATCTCCAATAAACCCTCTCAGATGGTTTACCCTCACCCGCGGGTTGCCCATTCAATTTTACTACCCTTATATCTAAGAAACCCTTACAAATGGGTTACTATTTAAGATGGGTTTGTCTGGAAGTTGCTGACTCAGCTAGATTGAAAACAAGGAGCTTATGCACCTGGCTGCAAAGAGCTAGCAAGCTGCTGACTCACCTACTTGCACATGCTTTCATATGCCAAAATCATTAGTGTGTTTTGTTTTATTCATCCCATCACATGTAATTGGGGCTCGGTTTGAATAAAGTATGTTGTAAATATCTTTTAAAATTGTGATCTTAGATATGGCTTATCTACTCATAATAGATAAGGTTTATGTTGTAAGGAAGATAATGCTTATATAGTCCTAATGGATAAGGCTTATCTCTTAGAATATTGGATAGAGATAGAATAATTTATTTCATGTTTATCTATTTATTAAGCTTATGTGGATTATCCTTCTTCTATAAATAGAAGCATAGGCATTTAAATTGAAATCATCGATCTCTCCACTTAGAGACTACCCTCACAATTTTGATCAATCTCTCCCCTAAAACCTCTTGTAAAGTTTCTCTAAATCAAAAAAGATATTTGTTGGATAAACTCTCTCTCTTGTTTCTCTCTTCCAAAAGGATAAGTACTTCGATCCTTTAGGTCAGAGTAGTTGGGTAAGGAAAATACTTCAGCATGTACTTTTTGTGATTGCATAATGGAACTTTGAAATTACTTTCCATGGATATGAAACAAAGTCATCTTTATCCACACTATGTAGATATGTAAGTCCTTTCCATTTTTATGAAATGAAATTCTCCTGGTCTATATGATAGCTTTCTGATTTTAATTTAATTTCTTTGAAAGAGCTGCAGATTTAAGGTCTAGCATAGTACATCTTTTTTCTGCAGATGCTTGAGGTCAATAAGCTGGGTAGATTCACCATAAAACTTATTTATAGCATATACAAAACCTTTCTATACTAGGAAGAGTAAATATTTGCTTTGTTCTAAGAATGGAAAAGTTAAGCCATCCCATTGAGGGTTACAAAGTCTTTGTTACCATGGAAAACCATCTATTCATAGGTGCATAGCTTAGATATATGAAATCTATTAAATGTTGATGGACATCTTTTATTTCATATGGCATACCACCTATATGGATGTGAAATCTCCTATCATTTTAAAAGGTTAGACTTTTTGTATGTGGTGTCGATTAGAGCTTTGATATCATATCGCAAGCCACCTATATGTCTGTGAAATTGCCTGTCATGTTGGAAAGTTTGGAGCTCTTTTGTGAATCCCCTATTTAATATGTCGGTAGGAGTCCGTGCCCCATTGTCTCCTTATTTATTTGAAGAAAATATACTTTGAGCTAGGTAGAGACCCCATTCGGAAGCAAGACTTCGTGTCATAAGTCTAAACGATGCTAGCAGTCCACAGAATGATGATTGTGGAGGATACGTTCAAATACATAATTATTATACAAATATTCTATATCCAAAAGGCCATAATTAAAGCTTTAAGCAGCATATGCACGAAGAGATTTGTGATTAAATAGACCATCCATAAAAATTCATCCCTTAATCGAGCTTGTATTAGCGATGACCTTGTACCTAAGTCTAACTACTCCTACTCACGCTAAAATATGAGACAAAAAAATAGCTACTATTTAGGAGGTTCAAATTACCAAGGCCTTCTGAAGACATAATAAGGGCGATCCGGTGAACCAGGTATATTTGGTAAAGGAGCCCAACAAACTACAAGAAGAATAATGATAGTTGCTTCATCTACAAAAGGCCTTCTCATTATGTCGAAAATATTTCTCAAGTAAAAAAGTCAAAGGACTTCATCCAACACTTTGAAGAAATAGTTGATCATATAGGAATCTATCTTAGTAAAGTGGACGACCTTGAATCGGTCATCTCACTGGAAGAAAAAATGATGAAGGATACCCTCTTCTCCATAGACTTCTTTGAAAAATAAGGCGACGATGATCCAAACATTATCTAACATATATCTATTGCTAGAGAAGACAATAATAAAACATCTAGTGAAGTTATGATGTTCAACAATGCAGAAATTGTATCTTCTAAGGAAACATATTGTCCTACAAATCTATTCAACCAGTACTTGGATACCTTCTTGAAACACCCAGGGTTTAGGACCCTTAGATTTTTTTTTAGATATTTTGGTCCTTAATAGTGTATGAATTATGGTTACCTATCATATATTAATGGTACGAGTGGTATGCCTAGGCCTTATACTGACCATTGCTTGTTGGTGGGTTTGATTGGTTTTTGGAATGGCCAAGGCTTGGGTTGGTATGAGTCTTATGGTTGGGTATGGGTTTCTTGGTTTGGGTTTTTCCTTCTCTTGACCTAATACTTAGGAAATTAACTTGGATTCGAGTACGATACGAGTTACACCATGGCCTCACATAGTTGATAATGTTCAAATCTCTTCTGATTCTTTTTTACAAAGGGTATGGGTCAAGGGTACTAGTCATATGTGTGGTTATGGCTTAATTTTTGTAAATCATTTGTTCAAAAGTATTGGGTCCAAGAAGGAAGCGTAGGGTACGAGTGGTGGGTACCACTCGTATTGTAAGGTATGACCGGTATGGTATAGACTTACCCTAAGATGGGATTTTTATGCAGTTTAAATGGGGGTGATTAAGAAATTTCCCCACATAACCTATCAAGTCCCCATGAATTCTAAACTACTTGGGAGGTTATTTACCTTATTATTTTATCATCAAATACATAAAAAACACTCTTATACACTCTAATTTCTCTAAAAGGCTTTTGGGTAAAGGAAGGCTAAGGTTTCCCTAAGGTGATCAATTTGGGGCTTGATTGGGTGATTTCTCTCTATCATCTTGTCAATTAAAGGCAAGATATTTTTCCCTCATTGTTAGTTCCAACTAAAGGCATGATTTATACAATGTTATCATGGCATGATTGTTGAATGATTTTGGGGTTTTCAAATATATGTTTGGGGTTTTGGTATTGAATTCTTGGTTATGGTTTTCCCATGCTTTAATTATATGTTTACATGCCTTTAATAGTGGTTTGGTTACTTAGTTGCATGGGAATGGTTAATTGGTAATTGGATTTGGTTTTGAAAACACTATGCCCCAACCATATATGATAAAATGCCTTTCATATAGCTTTTACTATATTATTGGACTTTTAATGGAACTATTTCATGGTATGGTTTGGGAATGGATCCCTACATTGTATAAGTGGTTTAAATGTCTTGGAATGGATGAATGGTAAGGTTTAATGGTCATGGTTTTGGTGAATTAAACTTCCTTGTGGGGTTCATGGGATTCCCCAAAGAAAACTTTATAATGGAAAACTTGTAGGGTACATGGGAATCCTCTAAGTTAACTTGATAACTTAATCTATGGGTACATAGGAATCTCTTTAAATGAAATAGTTGGCTAAGGACATTGCTTGAAACCTATAGTCGGTATGACTATACAACTTCTTATAGACTTCATTAACAATAATGGAATAATGGTTTGGTTAGTTTGAAATTGTTCTAAGTAGGCTATAATGGCGAGGTGTGATATCTAACCGTAAAGGTATAAGTCCATTTGACGAACACTAGAAACTCATGTTTCCTAACATGAGGGGTTGGTCATAGTGACCATATATGATACTATGAGGTACATAGGAATCCTCTAAGTATATTGTACATATGTATCATGTAGAGTGAAGGGTAATATAGGGAATCACCTACTCTTATGGTATCTCTGGTTTGTGCAGCTACACATATCAGGGCTCTTTCATGGGGTTACACTAGACCCATATAACTCGTGGGTGATTTTAGGACGGTTAACATACACAATCCCAAGTTAATGGCTTTAAATGCATACTAAATATGATTCGCTTTCTCAATATGGTTATGGATATTATATGTCTAATTTATATGTATGTGGTTACATTAATTGGTTTTATTTGATGGCATTATTTTATCCTTATCTTTGAGTGAATGTATCCCTACACAATGCAGAAACCAACCATTCTACTCCTCTTGCTTAGTGATTGGATTTTTGAAATAGCTCAGTTGTATTAGAGTAGAGAACTTTTAAAATTCTAAAAAGATCCATTTCATGTTCATTGATGATTTTATATACTTTTGATATTTTATAGATATTGATTTTGGCTATGGTTGGGGGTATGTCCCAATCGAATATTGATTTTATTTTTGTTAGAGGATTTTATGGAACTACTATAGGTTGGTATGGGCAGGATAGGTATTGGTGACATCCTTAGTATTGGCATTGGTATTAGGGTTGATGTCATTGGATTAAATTTCTCACAGTTCCATCCTTTTATGTTATATTACGGAAATTAGTTGGGTTGTGGTTTGGTTTATGCTTATGGTTTTTGTTTGGTTATTATTATTGGTCATATACCTATCCCAAAGTCTTGATTTGTGCTATTACATGCTATCTTTTTATATTATCTGAATTTATCCAACTTAGGGTATATGCTGGAAGGTTGGATTGGCTATAAGGTGTTGTCTTTGGTCCTTGTTGGACTTGGTATACCTATTACGACAACGCCCCTAGTGGTGTTATGTCAAGTTGGTATCAGAGCTTTAGTTTCATGGTCAATTGGGAGTCCACAAAGATTTGTAAAGTAGAGTCTCTTGTAGGTGTGTGTAGCATGCCACACTCATAAGGAGAGGCTATATAGAATATAGGAATATTTCACTTTCTTGGTATTCTATTTTTAAGATGCAAGGTCTAAGGTTCTTTCTAATCCTAGTTTGTTCACTTTTTAGATCGTGCCTTGACGATCTTAGATGCAAGGTAACTCTTCTGTCCCAACTAAGTTCAATGATGAAGGGACATGTACTAATCAACAGATCTATACTAGGTTTAAAGGTCTTATCCCTGATATTTCTATAGTTCCACCAGTTGCTACTAGTCCTCTTTAGGGTGAGGTGACTAATACGGAATTTGCCGATCAAATTATTTTATTGCTTAACTGGTTGCTGCTCAGGATGAGTGGGGCATATCAAATTTTCTATTTTCTGAGGCCATACGGGTTGGCCAGTTTATGAAGATGAATTCTATTACTTTTACTGGTATGAATATGGAGGAGGATCCTCAGGATTTCTTGGATAAAATGGAGAAAATCTTTAGGGTAATGCAAGCCATGAATATGTAAGGGGTGAATTTTGCTGCTTACCAGCTTAAGGATGTGGTTTACAAATGGTACGAGGAGTGGTATAACATAAGATGTAATGTTGATAAGTCGACTTTATAAGAGACTTTCTCTAATTCTTTTTTTGGAATGTTTTTTTCCTTAAGTATTGAGGAAAGGAAAAGTATAGGAGTTTGTAAATTAAGGAATGGGAAAATGTCTGTCAAGGAATATACTATGAAATTTCATCAGCTATCAAGGTATGCTCCAAAATTGGTGTCTGATATGAGGGTAAAGATATGAAAGTTCACTATTATACTATCTTGGGAGTTGATCCTTGAAAGCAAGACTGCATTATTGATCAAGGATGTAGATATTTCTATGTTTATTGTTCATTTGAAGAAGGTGGAAAAATAAAAGAGGAAGCAGACTAAGTTTGGGAAAAGGTAGGGTAAGAAGTTCAAGTCATCTAAATAAAGCAGTGGGAAACAGAAAGGTGGCCGAGATGGTGGTAAACGTCCAATGAAAAAGTGGGGGAGTTTTTGTTCCTTCTCTACTTCTAGTTCTCCTTTTTTGAATTAGTCGGATGATAGGCGTCAGCAAGGTACTGATAATTTCTTGGCATAGGGTGCCAAATCTCAGGAAAATAAGGCTCAATTAGTATCATCATGCCCTCCTTATTGGTTCTGTGGTAGGTTGCATAGGGTTTTCTATGATGAAAAAAGGGATAGGTGTTTCAAATGTGGTCAGCCAGACCATATAATTATAAATTGTCTAATTAGTAAGGGTTCTTTGGGAGTTGTCAAAACTCTAGTTTCTTAATTTTCTTTTCCTACACCAAAGGGTGCTGCTTCTATATCTGTTTCTACTTCTGGTATTGGCGCAGGCCGAAATAGGTTATATTCTCGTTTTACTCAATAGGAATATAAGGCATCACCCAAAGTCGTGACTGTTACATTATAACTCTTTTTTTGTAATGTGTTTTGTTTAGTTGATCTTGTGTTCAATCTCTTTTATGTCACCGTATTTATGGCTGTGTATTTTGGTTTTGATATCAAGGTTATCTTAGATCCTTTTTTCTATTTTTACCATGGTAGAAGACTCTGTTTTAGCTAAAGAGTCTGTGGGGAGGTATCGTATCTGTTTATTGTATAAAGACATTGGTGGATTTATTTGAACATTATATAGTAGATTTTGATGTTATTCTAGGGATGGATTAGGCACACTCTTGTTATTCACCCCTAGATTGTCAGACTCATAAGGTTGTCAATAGGTTCCCTGGTGAACCAATTATTAAGTGAGAGGGCGGTTCCCTTAGTACTAGGGGAAGGTTTATTTGTTATTGTAAATCTCAAAGGTTATTCTTTAAAGAGTGTCTTTATCATCTTTTCTGATTTAAAGATTTTAACACAGAAGGTCCTTCTAATATTCGATCTCAGTGATATGAGTTTCCTTAGGTCTTTTTGGATGATCTTCCTAGTGTTCCTCCGAATAGTGAGATTGTGTTTGGTACTGATTTGGTTCTAGAAACTAGTCCAATATCTATTTCTCCTAATAGAATAGCTCTGGTTTAGTTGAGAGAACTCAAGGAGCAACTAAAGGATCTTTTGGAAAAGGGTTTCACACATCCTAGTATATCCCCTTGGGGTGCAATGGTTTTATTTGTGCACAAGAAAGATCGTTCCCTTCAGATGTGTGTTAAATAACGGCAATTGAATAAGTTAACGGTCAAGAGCAAGTATAGTTTTCCAAGGATAGATGACTTGTTTGATCAGTTGAAAGGTGGCCAAGTTCTTCCCTAAGATAGATCTTCGGTCTGTGTAACACCAGCTTAAGATTAGGGAGAAGGATATCCCTAAGACGACTTATCTAAATCAGTATGGGAACTTTGAGTTTCTGGTTATGTTATTTGGTTTGACAAATTCCTCATCAACATTTATGGACTTGATGAACAAGGTTTTTAGGTAGTTTCTTGATCTTTTCATCACTGTGTTTATTGTCTTGGCGTATTCTAAGAGTGCAGTGGATTATGCTAATCACCTCTATATGGTGTTGCGGACCTTGAAGGAGTTGCAGTTATATGTTAAGTTCTCCAAGTGTGATTTTTCTGACTTTTTTGGGTCATATTATTTCTAGTAAGGGGATCATGGTTTATCCGCAAAAGGTGGTTATAGTAAAAAGGTTGCCTAGACCCATGACTTCAACTGACATTTAGAGTTTTTTGTGTTTTGCTAGGTATTATAGTTGGATCGTAAAAGGTTTCTCGACAATAGCTTCCCCATTAACTATGTTAACTTAAAAGAAGGAAAATTTTTTTTTGGTCGAATGTTTATGAAGGGATTTTCAAGAAGCTTAAGGATAAGCTAACTTCAGGTATGGTTTTGACATTTCCTAAAGATAATGAGGGGTTTGTGGATTAGTGCAATGTATCCTGAGTTTGATTTGGTTATGTTTTTATGCAGGCTGGGTAGGTGATTGCCTATGATTCCATGCAATTGAAGATGCATGAGATGAATTATCCTACTCATGATTTTGAGGTTTTAGAGGTGGGATTTTCTTTGAAAATTTGGCAACTTTATTTATATGGAATGCACATGGACATCTTTTCTGATCATAAGAGTCTACAATATTTATTCACTAAGATGAAGCTAAATCTAAGGTAGACAAGATAGTTGGAACTTCTCAAGGACTTTCAAATGAGTCTTCACTACCACTTGGGCAAAGCTAACATAGTTGCGGATACTTTTAGTAGGTTATCCATGGAGAGGTTGGCTCATGTGGAAAAACAGAGGCAGGAATTAGTGAAAGATATTGACTGCTTAGCTAATCTTGGAGACTATCTCTTGGACTCTAATGATGGGCTAGTGATGGTACTGGATGTGGTTTGGATGTTTTTAGGTGCACAGATCAAGGAGAATAAAATGCTAGATCCTATCTTGATCAAAATTAAGTATGACTTAGGTGGGCAATGGGTGATGGTGTTTAATATTTGTGGTGAAAAGTACCTTGAGGTACCAAGTGCGGCTATGTGTTCTTTACATCGATGGTTTGTGACATTTTCTTGGCTGAGACTCATGAATAATCCTATGTTGCCAATACCGGTTCAACAAAGATGTATCATAATCTCAAAGAGATGTATTGGTGTAATGGTATAAAAAGGGATGTGGCTTATTTTGTTCCCAAATGCATGGTGTTCCAATAAGTTAAAGTTGAGTATATGTGGTCGGGTGAGTTTTATAAGAAGATTTATTTGCCTGTATGGAAATAAAAGGTAATTATTATGGATTTTATTATTGATTTTCCTGTATAGAAATAAGAGGTAATCATTACAGATTTTATTACCGGTCTTCATCAGTCTCAAAAATAATTTGATTCAATTTGGGTCATCACAAATAGGATGACAAAGTCCTTTCACTTCTTACCGGTGTGGACTAATTTTTTGGCTATGGACTATGAAGGGTCGTATCTTTAGGAGATTGAAAAGCTACATGGGTTACCTATTTTAATTATCTTTTATCATGGTATGTAGTCTTTGTCTCACTTCTAGATATCTTTTCAAAAAGGGTTAGGTACTAAGGTTAGTCTGAGTACTGCTTTTCAACCGCAAACAGATGGACAGGCATAATGGCCTATTAAGACATTGGAAAATATGCGTTGGGCATGTGTCATTAATTATGGTTACAATTGGGTTGAGCATCAACCTCTGGTAGAGTTTTCTTACAATAATTGTTACCATTCTAGTATTGGTATGGCCCCTTTTAAGGTATTGTATAGTAGGAAGTGTAGATCTCCTATTTTGTCGGTTGAGCTCGATTAGATTGATATGTTTGGTAAAGATTTGGTTTATCAGGCTATGGAAAAGGTGAAGGTCATTCGGGATAGGCTTAAGGTTACCCAATGTCGCCAAAAAATAGCGGATATAAGGCGTAAAGACTTGGAGTTTGGGGATAAACTATTCCTAAAGGTGTGTCCCATAAAGTGAGTGGTGCTCTTTGGTAAAAGAGGAAGCTCAGTCCCTTGTATGTTGGTCCTTAAGCAGTTTTCCAGATGTTTGGTAACATGACATATAAATTGGAGTTGCCTTCTAGTTTGAGCTTTATTCATTCGGTACTTCATGTATCTATGTTGAGGAAATGTCTTGGTAATTCTTCTTCAATGGTTCCTGTTGAAGGATTGGGTATCTCAGATTCTCTGCCTTATCAAGAGGTACTGGTTGAGTTATTGGATCAACAGTTTTATCGGTTATGGACCAAAAGATGTGGCCTGAATTAAGGTGTTATGGCAGAACCTACGATGGAAGAGGATACATAGGAAGCATAAGCAGACATGAAGTCGAAACATAAATATTAATTTTCAGGCTCGGAAATTCGTGCGAAAGATATGTGTCCTTGATCAGATCATTATTTTATAACTTAGTTAAGGGTTACAATCATTCCTTGCATCTTTATTTTCAGACTTGGTTAAAGCTTTTATTCATACTTTATAATGTAAATGAATCGTGATTATGTTTGACCTACCTTTTCATCATTAGGTGATGGATGGTCCTAGTGTGGAAGACTAAAACTTACTGGGGGTATGAGTGGTATGCCTTGGTCGTATGTTCTAGACAGCATACAAATGTTCTAGATAGCATACGAATGGTGGGTACCATTCTTATACTGGGGGTATGAGTGGTATGACTTGGTCGTATGTTGACCAATATTGGTTGGTGGGTTGGATTGGTTTCTAGAAAGGGTAACACTTGGGTTGGTATAAGTCGTATGGTTGGTACGAGTCACTTCGTTTGGTTTTTTCCTTTACTTGATCTGAGACTTAATTAATGGACTTGGATTTGAGTACTAGTGGCTCACTGTGAGCCGTAAGACAGGGTACGATTCATTCCATGGACTCTTATAGTAGATAGTGTTCAAACATCTAGTGATTGTTTTCCACAGAGGTTAAGGGTCAAGGGTACTAGTCATATGCTTGAGTATGACTTGGTTTGGTAAAATCATATGTTGGATAGTGTTGGCTCCAAGGAGGAGGACTAGGGTACAAATGGCGGGTACCACACGTATTGGAGGGTATGACGAGTACAGTATAGTCATACCCTATGATAAGATTTTTATGTAGTTTAAGTAGGGGCGATCTGGAAATTTTTGTAGTTAACCTACTAAGGCCCCACGACATATAAAACACTTAGGAGGATATTTATCCTATTATTCTATTATTAAATACTTATAAGACTCTCATAAACACTCTACAATTCTCTTTAAGGCTTTTGAGTAAATGAAAACTAGGGTTTCACTAAGGTGATCAATCTTGGGCTTGATTGGGTGATTTCTCTTTGTCATCTTATCAATTTAAGGCAAGATACATTTACCTCATTTTTAATTTGAACTAAAGTCACGATTTATACAATGTTTTCATGGAATGATTATTGAATAGTTTTGGTGTTTTCAAATATATGCTGGGGTTGGTAATAAATGGTTGGTTATGTTTTTTCCCATGTTTTAATTATGTTTTTACTTGCTTTAATTGGTTGTTTAGATAATAGGATGCATGGAAATTGTAAATTGGTAGTTGGATTTTGTTTTGGAAACAATATGTCCCCAACTTGTTTATTAAAATGCCTAAGTTATTGCTTTTACTATATTATTGGACTTTTAATGGAACTATTGTGTGGTATGGTTTGGTAATACAACCCTAAATGGTTTAAATAACATCGAATGGATAAATGGTATAGTTGGGTGGTCATGGTTTTGGTGAATTAACCTTTGTTGTAAGATACGTGACCCCCAAACAAACTTAATAAAGGAACACTTGTGGGGCACATGGGAATCCTCTAAGTTATCTTCGTAATGTAATCTATGGGTACATATGAATCCTTTTACAGACAAATAGTTGGCTAAGGAAATTTCTTTTATGCTATAGGTTGTATGATGATACCACTTCTTATAGCCTCGGTTAATAATAATGGAATAATGGTTTGGTTGTTTGGAAATGGTTTATTTAGGCAATAATGGTGGGGCGTGATAGCTTACCGTGAAGGTGTGAGTCCAATGGACGGACACTCGAAAATCATTTTTGCCAACATGAGGGGTTAATCATAATGTCAATTTATGATACTATGAGGTACATGGGAATCCTCTAATTACATTGTACATATGTATCAAGGAGAGCGAAGGGTACTAGGGAATATCCTACTCTTATGGTATCTTAAGTTCATGTGGCTACACATATCCTGGCCAATTTAAGGTGTTACGCTGGACCCATATATCCCGTGGCTTGTTTTAGAATTGTTAAGCTACACATACTAAGGTTAATGGTTTTAAATGCATATTAAAATTGGTTCCCTCTCCCGTCATGGTTATAAATATAATACTTTAGCGTTCACCCGCTAACAAATCCTCGTACGGTTGTATGTTCACGAGATGAAGGAACCAACCATTCTAATCCACATGGTTAGTGATCGAATTTTGTGATCAGCACGGTTGGATTGAAGTGGTGATCTTCAATATTCTGGAAAGCTCCATTTTATGTTCATGGATGCTTTTACATACTTTAGATATTTTATTGATATTGGTTTTGGCTATGGTTGGGGGCATGTCCCAACCGGATATTGGTTTTGTTTTGGTTCGAGGATTTTATGGAACTACTATTGGTTGGTATGGGCAGGATCAGTATTTTTGTTAGCCTTAGTATTGGCATTGGTATTGGGACTGATACCATTCGACTAAATTTCTTACTTTTCCATCTTTTTATGTTATGTGTTGGAACTTGGTTTTATTATGGTTTTATTTTGGCTTATGGTTTAGGTTTGGTTATGGTTATTTGCTGGGTTTGGGGACGGGTGGACTAATTTGAGTGGTCATGATCATTGACCTATCCTTGATTCAGGATTTGTATAATTAAACGCTATCTTTATACATGTTTGGAATCTATCCGACTCAGGGTATAAATTGGAAAGTTAGGTTGTGTATCGGTTGTGGTCTCTAGTCCTGGTTGGAGTTGGGAAGGCCATTACAATAAGGCCCCTGGTCAGATTGGATCACTTCGATCCACCAATCCTTTGAGAAAGAAAAACGTTTTACGAGCTTAAACAGTTCAGAAAGTATGGCAGATCCATCATGAGCCCACTAGGAGTACACCCGGAATACCCTTTCTATCACGTGTTTGTTGCACTAGCCAATGACTTCCCATAAGAACTCTTAAGGTTGTTCTGGTACCTCTGCCACCAATACTACATTATCATGGAGTTCAAGTGTGTTACCTTCAAGTAGTTTGATAAAATCCAGTCGTCTCTAAAGAGATTTATATTATGGGTTAATCCACGACAATACTGAAATCGATGATTTAAGGATTCCTACGACACAGTGGTATTCATGCTTCACCATCCCATAGGAATCACTGACTATGATGTCCAAGCTCTACCAGAAAGTTCACTACTCTAGAAATTTTTGATTTCAATACTCTCTTGAAGATTAATACTAAGAAGCACAAGGGTTTATTTTTTAGTAGAATAGATGCATTCAAAAGAAAATATTGCAGAAGCAATGAGAAAAGAGGAACAATACCGATGATCATCCCCACTAGGATAAATTCCAACGAGTAGCAAAATAATATCAAACACCATATGAGATCATGAGGGTAAAGTCTCCAACTCCATCAAAAGTATACAAATGAAGGTTCCACCACAGGAATGCAAAGAGTCATCCAAAGTAAGGAGTTACTTCACCAGATAAATAAATGGAACCATTGAAGGTCAAGAATGCCTCAGGCAGAAGCACGATGTCGATCTGTGTATAGAAGAAGGATATGCGAGCTCATCGCCGACATCATCCAATGATTCCTAAAAATTTGGTGCCCGATGACAAGTCCAAGAACTTATAATTAACCTAAAGTTTGACAGAGTTACCTTCTTTAGAGGGTTACCCTTTCAAGTTTATTACCCTCATTTCAAAGAAACCCTCTAAGATGGGTTATCGTTACTTGTGGTTACCCATTCCAGTGGACAACCCTCATCTCCATAAAAGCCTCACAGATGGTTACCATTTATGATAGGTTTGTCTAGAAGTTGCCGAGTCAGCTACCTTGAATACAAAGAGACTATTTACCTCCCTGGAAAGAGCTTGCACAATGCTGAATCACCTACTTGTACATGCTTTCACTTGCAAACAATATTAGTGTGTTTTGTTTTATTCAGCCCATCATATGTTACTGGGGCGTAGTTTGAATAAAGTAGGTTGTAGATATCTTTTAGAAGTGTGCGTCTTAGATAAGGCTTATCTAGTCATAATGGATCAGGCTTATCTCGTAAGAAAGATAAGGCTTATGTGATCATAATGGATAAGGCTTATCTCTTAGAAGATAGGATAGAGATAGAATATTTTGTTTTATTTTTATATGTATATTAAGCTTATTTAGAGCATCCTTCTTCTATAAAATGAAGAATTGACCTTTAGTTGGAAACCACAATCTTCCCACTTAGATACTATCCTTTCAATTTTGATCAATCTCTCCACCTAAATTTTTTTTTTAATATTTCTCTCTATCAATAAATATGTTTGTTGCCTCATTTCCCTCTCTTTTTTTCTCTCTTTCAAAGGGATGGGTACTTCGATCCATTAGGTCAGAGTAGTGGGGCTAAGAAAACACTTTCGTGTGTTCTTGTTTTGATTGCAACTTGAAACTTTAAAGGTACTTTCCATGTATATAAAATAAAGAAAACTCTGTCCATTCAATGTAGATGTCTAAGTCCTTTCCATGTGTATGAAACAAAATTAACTTATTCTGTATATTAACTTTTTGATTTAGATTTCTTTTCATTGAAAAAGCATGCAAATCTGAGGTCTGACATAGTGCACCTTAGTTCTATGGATGCTTGAGGGCAACAAGACAGGGAGAGTTGTCGTATGACAAATTTATGTCATATAAGTAATACTTTTTTACTACGAAGACTAATGATTTGTTGTGTTCTAAGACTGCATATTCAAGTCATCCTGTTAAAGGTTGGGAAGTCTTTTTTACCATGGAAAATGATTCATTAGTTGATGGGTAGCTCAGTCATAAGAAATTTATTATATGTTGATTAAAACCATTAATTTTGTATGACGTACCGCATATATTGACATAAAACTGCCTATCATGTTAGACTTAGTGTCTGCGGTGTTGATTGGAGATTTGATTATGCATGGCGTGCTGCCTACATGATAGTGAAACCGCCTATCATGTTTAAAAATTTGAAGCTTTATTGTGATTCACCTTGTTAATATTATCGGTAGGAGTCCATGCCCTGCTGTCTCCCTATCTATTGGGTAATATGCTAGTGGGCCCTATGATAACGATTGTGGAGGATAATTTTAAATAAATAACCATTCCAGAGATAGGCTATATCTGGCATGTCATCTTCCAAGCTCTGGACAACATATGCATAAAGAGATCTAAGTTCCAACATGACAGGAAGTTCCACGACCATGTAGGTGGAACACCATACGAATTTAAAGTTCCAATCGACATGGCAGACATAAAGCCTATCTTTTCCAACATGACAGGAAATTTCATGTCCACATAGGTAGTATGCCATATGAAATTAAAGCTTTTAGTTCACACAAAATAGCTTTCTTATAACTGAGATACTCATCCACTTATAGATGTTTTACCATGGTAACAAAGAATTCACAACACTCAACATGATGGATTGACATTGTAGTCTTAGAAAAAACATAATCATTACCCTCTTTAAGGCAACTTTCCTGGCTTGTTTATTTCAAGTGTCTGCGAAACAAAGGTGTACGATGTCAGTCATCTTCATTCCCTTTCAAAGAAAAAAAATGTAAATGGGAAAGCTATTGTGTAGACAAATCAAATTTCATTTCATATACATGGAAAGGACTTAGACATCTACTTTGTGTGGCAAAAGATAAATTCCTTTCATATTAATGTAATTACCATATGAGTTCCATGTTGGAATCACAATAAGTACTTGCAAAAGTGTTTTACTTACACCACTACTTTGACCTAAAGGAACAACGCACCCATCCCTTTTGAAGAGAGAAAAGAAGAGAAAGAGTTTACCCAACAAAAATCTTTATTGATAATATGAAAGATTACAAGAGAGGATTTAGGTGGATGACATTTCTTCCTAGTAGATAGGTTAGTCTATGAGTGGAGAAATTTATGATCTCCAACTAAGGTCCTATGCTTCCTTTTATAGGATAATGAAGCTCTAGATAATCTTAGCCTACAAATTAACTTTGAATAAAATTTTACAATCCCATCCTATCTTCTACGAGATAAGCCTTATTTATTATGACTAGATAATCCTTATCTTTTTACACAAAATTTTAGGAGATATTTATAACCTAATTTATTCAAACCGATCCCTACAAACATGTGATGGGAAAAAATAAAATAGAACATACTAATATTATTGGCATGTGATATCATATGCAAGAAGGTGAGCCAGCAGTTTGCAAACAGGTCGATTAGCAACTTGTAATCTCCTTGCAAGAAGGTGTATAAGTTTCTTGTATTCAATGTAGCTAAGTATACAACTTCAACACAAACCCATCTGAAAGGATAATCCATCTAAAGAGGAGTTCTTGAAGATAAGGGTAACCTACTAGAAAGGTTAACATGCTGGTGAGGGTAACCTATCTTAGAGGGTTTCTTGGAGATTAAGGTAACACACTAGAAAGGGTAACCCACAGGATAAGGTAACTCTATGGATGTTGAAGTAAATGGTAACTTCTAACATATGTCCTCTTGCACTATCATTAAGTCATTATTGGATGGCATCAGGGATAAGCTCATATACCCTTCTTCCATCCACAGATTTACACCATTCTTCTACCTGAGGTGTTCTTGCCCTTCCATGGTTCGCTTTACTTATCTGGTGAAGTAACTACTTACGTTGGATAAATCTTTCCATTCTTGTAGTGGAACCTTCATTTGTATGCATTTGATGGAGTTGGTGACTTCACCCTCGTGATGTCATATGGTGGTTGATATTGTTTTGCTACTTGTTTGACTTTGTCCCAGTGGGGATGATCGTCTTTGATGTTTCACCTTTCCCATTTCTTATACAATATTACCTTTTGAATGCATCTTTTCTGCTGGAAAATAAAGTCTTGTGGTTCTTAGTATTAATTTTCAAGAGAGAGTATTGAAATCAGGAATTTTTAGTGTAGTGAAATTTCTGGGAGAGCTTGGACATCATGGTCAACGATTCTTATGGGATGGAGAAGCATGAATACAACTGCATCGAAGGAATCCATAAATCATCAAATCCAGTATTATTGTGTATTAAACAATAACATTAATTTCCTTAGAGACAGTTGGATTTTATCAAAGTGCTATCTTTGTTTAGCACACTTTTTGACATATAATGCATCACAATCCAACAAGGAATCTTATGGTACGATGAGCTCAAACTCTAGATGTTTTCCACACTCCTTCTTTGCAAGATGAAGATGTTTGGGTAGGATTAATTTTTTCACTCTTTCTGAATGGATACTTGATAAAGAATTCTCGGTTGAGCCTTAAAGGGATTTTTAATCATATTGTGGAAATCCTTGAATGATTCAGAAGAGGATTCCTCAATTAGATGATCCTCCATCCTTTTAATAAAATCTTTGTTGGGGATCTGGAACATCCTTGGTACGACAGAATATTTCTTGAATCGGCCCATGGAAGTTATACCTTCCGTTAGGCTGAGAAGGCAGTTCTTAAGCTTCATGTAGATATCAAATATTATGATCAAGTCTTTCCCTGGTATATTAGAACTAAGGATTTTAGCTCTATAGAGAACTCCTGTGAAGAATTCAATTATGATTGACTACTTTGTGATCACCCTCGTTGTGTGGACTCCTTCTTTTGATGTTGTGCCAAAGGTTTAGAAGTGAGGAACCCATTTAACATAAGGGATTATGTTAGGATTTATTATTGAGGCTAATACACCGATGTCCATGAAGGTGATGACCTGAAGGGGATTGTACTATTTTGGTGGATATATCTTGAGCTCTACATGAGGCATTTCCAGCTCGAAGATCAGTTGATTTCTTCCATAAGAATGTTGATCCTATTAATCTATTTCATTATCTGATATAATTCACCTTCATTAATGGATGATGATATATTCTCCAGGAAGTCATCGATAATAAGGGGCTATGGTTTTCCATCAATGAGGAGAGATAGAGTGCCCTTAGAAGTTCCTCTATCTGTGTAGCAAACAGACCTACGAATTTTGTCTGTATTAGGATGGAGACCCTTGTCTTCAGTTGGGGACTGAGTACCCATTGTTTCTTTTGAGGATTGAGCATCCCTTTTGGCCTTTTTCTGGACTTATGTCATGTTTTTGTAAAGTGTCCTTTGTTATGGATGATGAAGCACTTGTCTTTACCTGAATTTCTCCTTATTTGTTTGCTGCATGTGGATTATTTATCTTATGTCTTACTTTTCTTAGCTTTTTGGTCCTTCATGTACTTCTTGTGCTTTTCTTGACATTTTAACAGATCGGGAGACCCATATTATTAGAATGTGAATCAATTTGATTGGTGGTAATCACGCTAGTCGTTTGGTCACCATCTTTGGGAAGAGCGGGATCTGGACCATATATTGTGATCATCATGTTTTCCGGATCAACTGACTCAATTTTTTATTGATCTTCTTCTCTATATTGGCAAATATCATCAAGGTTGTTCAAATAATTTAGATATTCCTCGACAAGGTCATCATGGAATTTTTGTGAAGTATGATTCCTTATTCATGGTGTATCAAATTCTTTGACGGCCTATTCTCGTGTAGTAGGATAATTATTCCAGAGGATTACTAGATATATGTAGTCTCTATTAAGAAGACTATGCTTGATGGCGTCCCAATCTTCATCTGGTGGCACTTCATCTTGGATCTCTAGGTAACCATCTAGGATGATAGATTCCAGCTCCAAAAAATTTCATCATATAGGGGAGTGGTAGGCACTAAGTTTATTATATCAGCATCATGTAGGACCTTTATTCTTCTGACCTGTTGATCTTTCTCTACTTTCTACATAATTTATGGGCAAAGCGATCGTTGTAAAATGTGATAACCCATGTGAGCTGGGGTCAAATCTTTGAGGATTGAATCTTATACTATGGGTGTTGAAAATATCTAATTATATACTCATATATTAAATAAAATAAAATGCATAAAATAAAACGGGGGTTGATTTTGAAGGTTGTTTTAGTGAAAACCTAATCAAACTACCAAGTAAAAACAACAAATGTAGATAATATTTCAATTAGAGAATGGTCTTGGGATTATGTATTTCTAGGGAAAAATAATGCATGGGTCCATGATAATCAAATGCACAACATAGTTAATGACTATATGAGTAGGCTATATTAGGGGTTTTGGTGCTAGTTTTTCAACCAACCACCAAAAATATCACTATTGGACTCTTTTGATACCTCATGTGTGTGCCAAGAAAATCCACCCAACATCTCAATTGGACATCCCTATTTCTAGGAAGATGCCCAAAACATAGCAAATTCACAATCCATCCCTATTTTTAAGATAATATAAAGGAATAAGCTAACGTCTAATTATTGTTCACCAATGCATTGCCATCCACATCTCTCATTAAAGGATGATGTGAAACTTGGGGAAATAGGGTCTTTCACCCATAAATCCTAATTTGGCCATCAAGTATTTGTGAAAATCATCTGCATTAGCAAAGATTGCACACAAATAATCAAAAACCCACGCATAATTGCACCCTATTCAAATATAATCCCAAGATAGAATATTTAGTTACTCGTGAAAACAGGAAGAAAAGCATTACCCAAAGTTACATTCATTTCCTCTATTGAAAATGAAGTGTAATCCATAAATTACAAGCTCCTATTAGAACTAAAAATATCCTTCTGGAATATTAAATGCAATTGTTCCTCATACACTAATTGGATGTTTTATCTCAAAATCAACTTCAAAAGTAGTTGGAATAACCTCCAAAGTGAAAGGGTTTTTTCTTTTTAAGATATTGGACATAGCTATAGGAAATTACAAATTGTCCCTAGGTTGATTTACGCCTCATCGCGATAGCCAATGATTGATCGTTCCACGATTGCGGAAGAACCATAGCGATCATCATCTTTGACTAATTTGGACTGGCCGCGATCGCGACCCTTAGACCACGGTTGCAGTATGTGAGGGTCAATTCCTACAGATGTTTTTTCAAGCTTTTGCACTAGATCTTCCATTTTTCATCTCATTTACTTCTTTTATTCCATCACCTATATACCTGCAAAACATGGGAATTAGTGCATTCATATTATAAATTTTTCTCATTAACACCTTTAAATCATTGTAGTGGCATGACTTTGAGCATCATTGAATGGTAAATTTACCACTCATCAACAACCCCAACTTAGACCTTTGTTTTTCCTAAAATAAAACTATTTTATACTAAATGAGTCTATGCAATTGTAAACCCATTTAGACGTCCAAATGATAACAATTTCTTTGACTTGATTAACACCAACAAGTATATTTGAAGTATGGGCAAAGCTATTCTCAAGACTCCCCTCAACATGAAACAAAACTTTCAACGATGCAAAATACTTTAAAGAAAAATCAATGCAATAATGACCAACACTATAAAAGTGACTCCCTATTGATAGCAACACAATATTACTTCTTTGCCTTATTTTTTAAGAGATAACAATTTCAACCTCCTCAATTAGACTACATGACTCCCCACGAGAATGAAATCCCATATAAAAAATTATCAATTATGAAATAATTGATTTGAGTGAAAAATCTCACTCTAACAAAGACTCTCTCAATGATAGTAAGTACCATACAATATGCTTGGCCTTAGTTTCAATTTCCACTACAATGAATACACTTGGTTAGAAATCTCGAATGGCTTTTTTAAGCTTGTAATGTATGTTTGGGAAAGGTTATGATATCATTTGGGTGTAATGTGACTAAACACTCCTTTAACATCTACATCACACTACTTAACCAATCTATTTACCATGGACCACTTCATTTGTTTCTAAAATTCAAACATACCTACTTTTGCTACCTTGATTTACCCATCCCCTTTAAAATATTTTTTTACACTATTTCTTTTTCAATCCATGCTATTCCTTCTTTTGATTATTCCTTTCTTTTTCACCTTTTCACTTTCTCTCATTGCTTATCTTTGTAGACATCAACTTACATGATCATGGCCCAAGGTCACTTCTTCCAAACTTAGGCATTTTACCTCATGTTTTAGTTTCTATGCTAAAGAGGGTATGGTTATAAAGGTGGATAAATTATAAATTCTTCATGACTTGAAATATTATTGCAAAATAAAGGCTTGAAGGCTCAAAATGGGTACTAAGGACACTAATTTATGTACAAATATACTATTTAGGCTAAAGTGGGTTCCTATGATCACAAAGAAGGCCTAATATCATTTCACCAACCAATCTTAATCACAATTAGCCGTAAGAAACTAATAGGGCATGTTCTAGATGATACAAGTATGCATTAGACATATACTATTACACTCACTGCACATGGCATGCAAAATTGGAGTCTCTTTTTTTGTATTTACCATCTACTACAGACTAAAGACTTTGGAGTCACAAGAAGAGGTAAAACATTGTTACAAAATTATTCGCGTCCATGCCCGTGGTTTAAAAAAAATTTTGATAGAGAGGGGTTTTTACTTTGCATTTACACCACACAAAATTTGCGATTGATTGCACTAAACCAAGCCGTCATCTTAAAATTTGGCTCTCATGTAGGCAATCCATATGGATACTAATTGTTCACCATAGGTGGGTGATCCTAAAGAAGCTACGGGTACTTAGACTTCCCCTGCATCTACGTCTCAAAACCAAATCACGATGATATTCCCTTAAGAATGTCATCACTCAATCCATAATTAGGAAAGGCTCGTCTAAAATCAATTAAGAGGAACAAACCATTCTCTAGGATTGGGGTAAGATGTTTAGATTACAATGCTCGAACACAAAAATAAATCCAACACCACCAACTTAAAGGGTTGAAGTGCCCTCACTGCGAGATTTAAAAGAAGAATAAGGGTTAAAAAGGACTCCCTTAATAATTAACACCATTTTTTATGGATTGTTATGATTATGGTAGGATGTACCCTGATCATGAAAATGCTATCACGACAGTAAGACTGCAACTGCGGTAACTAAGACTAATTTTCCCTATTTTTCTATGTTTTTCTGCATAGCTACCAATATTCCATATTTTTTCCCCTACTTAATGGGTTGGCTCCCATTAATATCCTAATTTATCATAATGGGAAGACTCTCCTTCATAAACATTTATGGTCTTTGAAATATACCAACTCCTTCTGAGTCGCACCGGTGTCTCATGCATTGTAGTGTTTCATTCTTTGCCCAATTACGACAAACTTTTTTTAGTTATGATCTTTTAATTAGATATCTATACTTGGTAAACACTCATTATCACAAATTGGCTCATCCACAAAGCTTTCCCAAAAAAATCTACAAACGTGAGTTATAAAGAAGTACACTATCGCCTACATGAAATTCCCTCCTTAGTATTGTAGCATCATGACATTTCATCATTTTCTCCTTATACTAATAATGGCACATGGCATTTTGAAACGTGTAGTCCTACATGAAATTCCCGCCTTGAGTTTTAAATCCTCCAACTCATGGAGTTTAACGACCCTTGACTTAAAAGATTTTTCCAAATCATGTTTAACTTTTTCAATGCCATAAGGCTTTATTATCAAGCTCAACAGGCAGGTGACAAGCCTTTCAAAACAAAAATTGGTATGGATACATAGTGATTAGGGTTTTATAGGTTGTAAAATACACCCAAAACACCTCATTAGGATACCTTTCCTAATTAGCTCGGCATACATTCATGATTCTCTCCAGTATAACTTTGATTTCTCGATTGTAAGCTTTGACTTAGCCATTGTTTTTGGTGATATGGGGTATAAACCCTATACTTCTCCCCATATTTGTAAATAAAGGTCCCTAAATACCCAATTACAAAAGTGTGAACCTCCGTTACTAATAATGGCATATGGCATTCTGAAATGTGTAAAAATGCATTTCTTCATAAAGAAAGTAATTATTTCCATCTCATTATTTAGAAGTGTCACCTCTCTACTAATTTAGAAACATAATAAACCACCACCAATATATACTTGTAACCAAATCAGCTCACAAAAGGGCACATAAAATCATTTCCTCACACATCAAAGATTTCAACTTCAAGATTCAATTTAAGGGGAATTTCATGTCTTCTCGACATTCCACCTTTTATTTGACATTGATGTCATGATTTTGCCCACTCTGTGGCATCCCTATGAATGGTGGGCCAATAATAATCACATTGATGAATTTCGATGGTGGTTCGAATTTCCCTATGGTGAACGCCGAAAGGTGAAGATTGACATGCTTCAAGGATATCCTTCATTTAAACATCCATAACATGATGCCTAATCACACCTTTTGTGAACTCCCAAAATAGGAAAGGCTCATTCCAAAACTATTTTTTTACATCAAATAAAAAACACTTACTTTGATGATAGCTAATCTCCTTGAGGAGTACACCGCTCGCAATATAATTAGCATAGTTGGCATACCACGGTGTGAGTTTCCCCGATATTTTCATGACTAACTTATCGGAAAATCATCATCAATCTCAATCTCCCCATGTTTTTCATGATTTCTCTCAAGATAGGTAAGGTGGTCGGCCACTTTATTTTCGCAACCTTTTCAGCCCTTTACCTCGATATCAAATTCTTGAAAAATCAAGATCCATATAATTAGGAGTAGCTTAGCTTATTTCTTCTTCATGAGGTATTTAAGGGCAGCATGTTTCATGTGCACCACCGATTTTGTGGCTAACAAGTAGCAGGAAAATTTTTCAAAAGCATATACCACTAACAACAATTATTTTTAATGGTGTAGTTATGTTCAACATCATTCAAGGTCTTGATCGCATAAAATATTGGATGAAATATATTTTCCTTGTGTTGACCCAACAACGCTCCCAATCCAATTCCGCATGCACAACATTTCACTTCAAATGGAGATAACCAATTCGGAGCCACAATAATGGGAGTTTTTACAAGAAACTCCTTGAGACAATTAAAGGACTTCAAGCACGCATCATAAAAATTATTTTTTTCCTCATTTTCAAGGAGTTTGCACATTGGATGAGCAATTTGTGAGAAATCCCTAATAAATTGCTGATAGAACCGGCATGCCCAAGGAAACTCCAAACACCCTTTACAGATATAAGGGAGGAAAACTAGGAAACTACCTCGACATTGGATTGATCAATTTGTATATACTTCCCCGAGATCTTGTGGGCCTAAAGAAAAACCCTCCTTAACTATGAAATGGCATTTCTCCCAATTGAGGACAAGGTTGGTTTCCACAAATCTCTTAAGTACCTTGCCTAGATGCTCAACGTGTGACTTGAATGAGTTTCCCACCACTGAGGAATATTCAATGAAGACTTCCATCAACTCCTCAATCCAATACACAATGATTGATAACATACAACATTGGAATATTATCGGTGTATTGCACAAAATAAAGGGCATCCACATTAATAAAAATGCGACATAGGGGCAAGTTAATATTGTCTTCTCTTGGTCTTATGGGGAAATACATATTTTATTGTACTATGAATAACCATCTAGAAAGAAATGCCACCCCCTCCTGGCTAACCTATCTAGCATTTGGTCCATAAAGGGCAAAGGGAAATGTTTGTCAAAGAATTCAACTTACAGTAGTCTATACACACCTTCTACCCCGTGACCGGTCGAATATAAACAAGGTCATTCTTTTCATTCACTACTACAATAATGCCACCTTTCATTGGAATATAATGTACCAGGCTTACTCAAGCTCTATTGGAGATTGGATAGATGACTCCTGTGTCATGCCATTTGACTATCTCATTCTTCACCACCTTTTTCATAGGTTGATTTAACCCCTTTTGATGTTTTACTCTTGTTTTATGATATTGTTGTAATTTGATCTTGTGGGAACAAATGTCGGGTGTTATGTCTATGATATCCACAATTGTCCATCAGATGGCTTGAATAAACTTTTTCACTACAGACTTCAAAGCTCCCACTTGGCATGTATTGAGAAAACTTGAAATGATAATAGGGAAAGTTTATCCATCCTCCAAGAATACATATTTGTGGTGAGGAGGCAATTGCTTTAATTCAATTTGTTATGGCTCAATGATGGATTGCTTTGTGTGTGGATTCTCATGGTTTTCAAGATAAAGGCCCAACTTCACCAAGTTCTTGGTATAAGATCCAAGTCCCATTAAGAATACAACCACTTCATCGAGTACTTCAACTTCTTATCTTTCATAATTCCACAAGAATCCTACAAACGAGGCATTCACCAAACTCACATCAACATAATTCGTTAGCTCACTATCAATTGCATCGATTAGCAAAATTACCTAAAAGTCCATTGGTTGTTTCATGGACTTGAATACATTAAAATAAATCTTTTTATCATTTAGGTTAAACTTTATCTTGCTGAACTCTATATCTACTAGTGCACTCCCAGTGTCTATAAATAGATTTTCTAGAATAGTAGGAATTTATGGTCCAAAGCACAAACAAGAATCACAAATTCAGACTGGAAGATAGACCATTCAAATTTAACTTAAACACCATGAAGTATTACCATATATTTATTGATCGTTTGATCGGCCATTAGCAATCTTATTTTGGTAGGTTGTGGTTTCCCCAATCCTAGTTTGTGAAATATGGCATATGGCATTAAATTTACACAAGCCTTAAGGTCACACAAGGCCTTTGCAAACTTGAGTATTCCAATGGTGCACGAGATTGTGAAAGCACCAGGTCTTTCTTTCTTTTCGTCATTGTTCTTGACATAATTGCCCTACAATAATGAGTTTTTTCTATTGTCTAATATCTAACAAAGTTGTTTTTGGAAACCAACTCCTTCATAAAATTAGCATACCCCGACATCGGTTGAAAGGATTCTATCAAAGGAATATTGATGGAAAGGTTTCTAATGTTATCAAGAAACTTCTTGAACCAGTAATTTTACCCTCTTTTCTTGATCCATTGAGGGAAAGGGGGAGGAATTTTGATTTATTACATGGAGACAATTTGACATTCTTTCATCTTTGTGTTTTCAAGGATAACTTCATTTAGATTTAACTCATCATCATTCAACCTCTTTCTCTTCTGATTGGTTTGCTCATCATTTTCTCTTTTAGCGGGATCATCATCAATTTCCATGCACTTGCTAATTTTTTTAAGTTCGAGTGCCAATAGCATTGGTTACCATGCCACTTTGAATCTCTTCATCTTGTATTTCCATGAGGTGCACCAATATTTGATTCAATTTTTCCTCTAACTATTGGATGGGGGTTAATCGAGATTCAACCATTTGATATAGCTTGGAAAAATCATTTCTTATTTCCTTGATATCTTGTTGGTCACCTCTACCTCTGTCAATATATGGTCCAAAATATCATTATTAATGCACCCCTTATTTTTAAATTGAGACATGCCTCGATTCTGATTGTTCCGACATTGATTCCCACCATGTCTTTAAGAAGAAATGTGGAAACCCTCCAAATAATTAGGCAGCAAACTTGTATTGTCACAAAGTATATCTTCTTCCATGTATTCACATGACCTAGTATCACTTCCATCTATAACATTGACTATTTCAATGGAGGTTCCCAACACATGTTTAGAGAGAAAGTCAAGGTGTTACATCAACTTGATTATATTTGCATTTCTTTCCTCCAGTGGACATGCCCAATATTTACACATAAAAGATGAGGAAGGAGACCCCATGGACAACTCGACAACCTTCATGTGCCAACACTTAGCGAAACTAGAAACTTGATCTAAAAAACACTTGATTCAACTCCACACGATGATTAAATAACGGATCCACCGGATGCATTATCTTCTATGGCTTTATTGATTTGGTCCAATTCCCTATAAAAGATTTGGAGAAGCATCTTATTTTTATTCTCATGGTTAGGGTATTTAAAGGTTTGTCCTTAAATCTTCCCCATGCTTCAAACAAGGGCTCCCTATGGAATTGACAAAAATTTATTATTTCATCCCATAATTGTAACATCTTTGAAGGTAGGAAGTATTTATCAATGAAAGCTTCCACAAGTTTTACCCATGAGGTGATGCACCCGGTGGGTAGAGATCTTAGTCATAACATTACCTTACCTATTAGGGAGAACGGGATGAGGCGCAACTGTATTGACTCTTATTATATGTGAGCAATGTCGAAAGGAGCACATACTTCCACAAAATTTTTCAAGTGCAAGTTTCGGTCTTCATGAGCATGACCCACAAACAAACCCTTCATATAAAGAAATTGGAGTGCCATACTTATGACATAAAACATTATTTTTCTATTGGTATGGGGACTACAGATGACACTATAATGCTCTTCTATACCAAGATAATCCATAGTATTAACATGTTAATATGTTGGGTTGTTGATGACACCCTCTCAGCCATCAAGAATTTGAGAAACCCACCTTCATTAGCTAAGTTTGCACATAAACAATCAAAAACCCATATAAATTTGTACCCTATTAAATCGTAATCCCAACATATAATATTTAGTTATTCATGAAAATTGTAATAAAAGCATAACCCAAATTTATATTCTTTCCTCTATTGAAAATAAAGCATAAGTAATCCCCAAATTCCAAGCTCCAATTCAAACTAAAAATAACCTTTTGGAGTAATAAATACAATTATTCATCATACACTAATTGGAATTTTTCTCTCTAAATCATCTTTAAAAGTAGTTGGAATCTCCTCCAAAGTGAAAGAGTTTGGTCTTTTTCAGTGAGTGGAACCAATTACGGAAAATTACTAATTTGCCCTTGGATTATTTGTGCCTCATCACTATCACAGGTGCATTGATCGCAAATCTGATTGCCATCTTTGACTAATTTAGTCAAGTAGCTATTGCGACCCTCAGACTGTGACCGCGTTAACTGAGGGTCAATTCATGAAGATACTTTTTCTAGTTTTTGCACTAACTATTCCCTTTTTGATCTCTTTTAAGATAATTTTACTTCTTTTCTTCCCATGAACTATATACTAGAAATCATAGTAAGTACTGCATTCAAATAATAAATTTGACTTATTTACACCTTTAAATCATAATATCGTTCATGAATTTGAGTGGCGATAAGTGGTAAATTTTCCACTCATCATGTATCCTAGTATCCTTTCGGCTTTCTTGTTGTCTACCATGGTTTCTTTCTTTTTTCATGAGGATATGGAAAGGTCAAATCCCTGATCATCTTGTTCAGATTAACTAGTGACTTGAATATAGATGAATGATGTGGGGACTTGGAAAAGTGTTGGAATAACATATATGGCGATGTGGGAACTATGGCATATACTTGGATGTTTTGTTGATTCATAGTGTCTTTACTCAATAGGGTAATCTATTTGTTGGATATATTTACAACCTACTTCATTTAAACTAGGATCTTCTAATATGTGATGGGTTAAAATAAAACAAAACATACTAATGTGGCTAGCATGTCACAACATTAGCAAGCAGGTGAGTTAGCATCTTGCAAAAAGGTGGATCAGCATCTTATAAGCTCCTTACAAGTTGATGCATAATCTCCTTCTCTTCAAAGTAGCTGAGTCGGCATCTTCAAGATGAACCCATCAAAAGGGTAACCCATTAGAGAAAATTTCTTAGAGATAAAGGTAACCTAATGAAAAGGATAACCCGGTTGTGAGGGTAACCCATATGAGAGGGTTTCTTAGAGATAAGGGTAACCTACTATATAAGGTAACTCAATAGAGCTTGATATGATAGTAACTTTTTTTACATATCATCTGTCATCATATTTCATGTAGTGTTGGATGGCATCAATGATTAGGTCGCTTATCTTTTTTCAATATACCAGTCGTCGCCGTGTTTGATGATTGGTCGCTAGAGTCGGATGGTTGGTGAAATTTACTTCTTTTTTTTCATTATAAAGTTTCTGGAATAGAATTACTCCGGCCTTGACAAAGATTATGCCAAAATGTTCTTTTTTTCTTTGATGAGTTTTACTTTGAATTTTTAGGGAGAAAAATATTGAGATCACCGGATAATCTGATGATTTGGGATGATATTTGGATTGACTTGGACTATTTTATTAAAAGCCTGCATATGCATCTCAATCTAAAATTTAGTGTGAATCAAAAAGAAGTTAACCTTCCTGATTCCATTTTCCATAGAAAGAATTTCCTTGAAGGTGGATTCGTAGTGTCGTTCTTCTTCTTTGAACTTTCCACTTGAATATCCTCAAATCTTGTGCTTACTTCATTTTTCCTCTAGGAGAACTGAAATACAATAATCATTCTAGGCATTAGTCTATAATATGACCTTTTTGTCTAATGGGATATCGAGTGTCTTGACTTTACTAGATATTATGTTTATTTATCAATCCATATCATTTTGTTTTTTCCCATTAATAGAGCATTTTTCCTTAGCATCTTTTTCTGTGGGGAGATATAGGTAGAGAAATAGGGAATGAAATCTCCAACTTAATTGATCAAACTAAGAAATTGTTGGATTTGATTCTATAAAATGTTAGTATTTGGAAACTTAAGCAATTCTTACAATCTTCTTTGATGTGAGCGTAACACTATATTACTTAACCGGGTCGTGAAACTTATGGAGGAGGTCAAGTTATTCCTCTAAAGTATTTCTGAAGGACAATATACAATTAATATTGACCAAATATGTATGAAGCATGGGCTAGAATATCTTAATCATGGCCTCTTAGAAGCATGACGGAGCAGGTTTGAGACTAAATGGCTTAACCTTCCACTGGTAGTGACGATTAGGTATGCAGAAGGAAATTTTGGTTCTATCTTATGTGTATGCCTAGCTGCTAGAATCCAAAATTTAGATCAAATTTTGAAAGGTTGGTTCCATTTTCTAACTGCGATAACAATGTCAACTTTTTAAGAATAGGGAATTTGTCATGTAGAAGGAAGTTGTTTAGGGCTCGGTAATTTATTACTATGTGGAGCATTCCCCATATTTGTTCAGTGCACTTATTAACATTGAATATTACAAAAGCCTACTAGGAATCTTATGGCTCGATGAGCTCAAACTTTAGAAGTTTTGCACATTCATTATTTGCAAGATAATGATCTATAGGGTTCATACCCGAATGACTTGCCTTCGTGGGATTAATGTTTTCACTTTTTCTAAATTGATATTCGATGATGTATTCCTGGTTGAGACATAAAGGATTTTTATTCTTCTTAAGGAACTCATTGTGAGATTCCACATAGGATTCCTCTATCAGCTGAGCCTCCATCCTTTAACTAGATCATCATTAGTAATCTGGAAAACCATGATATGGTGGAATACTGCTTGAAATTTTCCCATGAAAGTCATACCTTCCATCAAGATGAGGAGGTAGTTCTTAATATGTCTATATATATCGAATCCAGTGATCAAGTCTTACTCGAGAATGTTAGAACAAAGGATTTTTGTTCTATAGAGAACTCCTAGGAAGAATTCAATCATAATCAGCCATTTTGTGATCACCCTTGTTATGAGGACTCCTCTTTTCGATTTCTTCCAAAGGTTTGGAAGTGTGAAACCTATTTATCACTAGGGATTATGTAAGGATTTAGTATTGATGATGTTGGACAGGTCTACATGAAGTCGATTACCTGAAGGGGCTAATCCTATTTAGGTGGATATTTCTTGATATAGATGTGACGCAATTCTAGCTCAGAGATCTTATTGATTTCTTCAGTAAGCATATTGATCTCATTCATCAGTTTTCTAAACTAATTGAATTCACCTTCACTGATGGGTGATGTTATCTTCTCCAAGTAGTCATTAATAATAAGAAGCTGAGGTTTTTCATAAATGAGGAGAGCCATAATTGAGTCATAGTTACTTTTCCTTAATTTTAGAATGAATATTTTGTTGAGTATTTCAATTAGATCTTTAGCGCAAATAATCAAGTCTTTATAGTCCAAAAAATTTTAAAAAATATTTCTTTCTCAGAGTCTTTTCCATATTCCTCAAGTATGTCTAGTCTATGTAAATCTCTATCAAGATTGAACATGTCACATACTCTTAGTAAAACTATATCATGTAAATATGACTACATATACGAAGTAGATGTGTTACCACCAGGACAGAAAATATCCACAACATATCTATCTATATTAAATCCCTACTCAGCTTTGACCGGGAAGACATGTAATACATGGATAAATATATGTTCCTTGGTTTATAAATGGATGAAAAGAGCAAACGAATACATTGTTACATCAAAACTAAACTTTTATCATATTCTTGTAACTCAGGAGAAATAGTTCATCACCTTACATATGCAAAAAGATTTTCCTAAATAGTGGAGAACCTAAGGTTTCACCTATATTCACTTTGGTTGTATTAAGTATACGTTGACGTGACAAGGAAGAAAAGGCCAGCCCGTGGTGGCACATATTTCCCTTTTTTCTACCAGATACAACAAAATGAACATGCTAATTTAAGATCCTCAGAAATCATACTGACTAAGGGGAAAATCTTCGTCACCATATTTCCTAACTTCAACATATCTCTCTCTAAGCTGTATCTACCGGATGCATTGAAGATCCAAATTCATATTCTTTGAGCTCCAAAGGTCAGAGATACCATCCAGACAACACTGTACTACCAGGTAGCTTGGTGAGTCTAGAATCATGCTCTGAATAAATCACTTCTAGGTAGATAAAATGCTTTGTTCCTAAACATAGATGCCACTAATGGAACCACGTAGTGTACATAGATCCCAAGGAAGATCTCCATAGATGAACTTGTCAAAGTACTCTAAGATTCATGGGTCACAAACTATGAGATGTTGATAGACCATCCTCAACCTCTGTAATCAACTTAAACCAATCTTTGCCAGAGATGCAACAATACTAACTCTATCAGATTTGACCACAAACAAGTAAAAAAGCCTCCCAAAACAACCTTCTCAATCCATATGTACCAACCCTCAATCGACCGTCTAAAATTTGACATTCCACAAATCCTACACTAGTTCCTAGGCAACTGCATTGACGAGCATGATTGGATAAACTACTTTATTCATGAAAGTCACTATATTGTGTGGCATAAATTTCCTTTCTCAAGACATTGTCCGTTGAAGTCAAATTACGGTTGCAACATTTTCCCAGAAGATATCTCACCCTATCTATCACAGAATAAAACCACCCTAACAAAAAATAAGCCGCCAACCGATATGCTCATGATGTCCCCTATAAGCACAAGTCGGTCAAATTATTTCCCACCAAACAAATAATTTGAAAAGGATAACATAAGCCACGGTGAAAAGATACTAGACAAAAATATTATTTTGCCAACAAGAGAGAGGATGCCTCTCAGCAACAAATAAGAAATGCTCAACCAGCAATCTATGAATGCCATGTTCCAAAATAGATCGTTTTCCAACATCAACCATACTTAAAGAATGTTGCTTACACACAGACAAAGTTAGCAAGAAATGTTGAAGAAATGACCAAAAGAAAAGATCTTTCCCACCAATCCTTCAATCTCTCATATACCCATGTCATCCTCTCAAGAACCTCTAAGCGAACAAATGTTTGACATTTCCAATCATGCATAGGAAAGAAAAGATTCCATTTCCGTTACAACCAAAGTCGATGTAAATCAGAAGCAGTCAAGAAGAAAGATAGAATCTGACATAAATAGAGGGACCATGATGATCTCAGACCACAACATCAACTTCTCATATAATAATCTAATAAATCACAAGCTATAAGTTCCTTACAAAAATAAATAATGGAATCCCTTGCTCAATGATGGACTTTCCAATTACAGGTGGTTACCATCCTATCATAATCCAGATACTGACTCAGCTCAACTTATCCTAAATCTATGTGGCTTGAACATTAATGATGATTTAATTCCAAATCAACAATACACAATAGATCCCGATCTAGTACAATATTACTTAAAATGCAATGAAAAGAACGAAGATGTCGATCCTATTGATCCTTTCAACTGAATAACATTCATTTGATATGGATGCATACTCTGAGATATGCGATAAATTTCCAGTTGATAATTACATAGAAACAAGCGAAGAGTCTATTGATTCATTAAATTATGTTAAGGACACTCATAAATCCTTAATTAAATCTATATAAGATGATTATCCACCCATAACATGAACCACTCTAAGGGACCAGAGGTCTCTAAAGTTGCTGATGACCAAGATGGGATGACAGATAATCCA
Organism: Capsicum baccatum var. pendulum; assembly: GCA_030864225.1. Lineage (NCBI taxonomy): Eukaryota > Viridiplantae > Streptophyta > Magnoliopsida > Solanales > Solanaceae > Capsicum > Capsicum baccatum. The sequence continues at coordinate 166,190,034 of CM061557.1, read as the reverse complement.
ATCCCAAAAAGAAAGACAAATCCAGGAATAACTATAAAGAAAACCCTTGGACCGGATTTCATAACTTCACTCTCGATGACATCAAGATTTGAGCTTGGCCCCAAAGGATAAAATACTTCTATACTTTGATGGCAACAAAGAATCTAGCTAAATCGAAGATATATATGATACTCTCAGAGTACACATCAAGATTTATTGGAATACTCAGAGATAGGTGGAACTCTCTAAAGATATCCAATAAGAACATTTACCTAATGTCCCAGTACTATTTTGTAAACATGAGAATCCTGCTCGAGGTTTTTTGCAGAGATACAATCCAGAGAAAGGAAAAGTTTAATAATAACTCTTCGATATGAATTACCTATTATTTTTTTAAAAAATATCAATGATATCCATTTCTAGAAGATTGTGAAGGTTTACTTTGAGTAGGGCGGGGACCCCAGTCAAAAAAGAGAAGTCATATCATCACTGCAAAATATGCTAGCAGGCCATACAATAACGATCATGGAGGAGAAGTTCAAATCCATAACCATACAATAGATTGGCTACATCTAGCGGGCCATTTTCCAACTAGTGGACATTATATAAGCAAAGAGATTTGTACTAAAATAGATTGTTTAACTAGTATGTGGTTCCCTTCGATCCAACTATCCTCAAAGAAAGAACAACCTCCTATGAGCTTCAAAAATTTAGAAAGTATGGAGCATCTATCCTTAAGTCATTTGGAGTGCACCTGGAATACCCTTTCTGCCATGTGTTTAGAGCACTAATTAATGACTTCCCATAAGAAATCTTGTGGTTGTTCTGGTACCTTTGCCATAAAGAATACATCATCATAGATTTTAAATGTGATTCCTTCAGGTATTTCAATCAAATACAACCAGCTCTAAAAAGATTCATGTTGTGTTTAACCCATGAAATTACTGGATTTGATGCTTCAAGGATTCCTATGATGCATTCATATTCATGTTCCATAGGAATGTGAAGATTTGTCTAACAAAAAGAAATGCTTCGCCAAATTTATGAAAAGAACCTTTGAAGGGAATGAACGCCTCAGAGAGAAACAAAACATCCATTGGTGGGCCAATGAAGCATATGTAAGCTTATCACCAGCACCATCAAACACTACCTGAAAAGGTGATGGATGAATACATGTTCCAAAATTTAAATTCACTACAAGCTCTATCAATTTACCTACTCCAGTGGGTTACCCTTTTTAGTGGGTTAAACTCAACTCCAATAAATGCTCTCAGATAGGTTAACCTCACCAGTGAGTTACCCCTTCCATTAGTTTACCCTCATCTCAAAGAAACACTCTCAGATAGATTACACTTTTGGATTTTTCATCTTAAAACTGTTGACTCGCCTACTTTTAATACAAGGAGATTATGCACCTGCCAGTACAGAGCTTGTGAGCAACTAACTAACCTACTTGCAATACTTTCACATACCAACAACATAGTGTGTTTTGTTTTATTCAGCCCATCTCTTAGAAAACAGGGCTTATCTAGTCATAATGGATAAGGCTTATCTCTTAGAGGATAGGATAGAGATAAAATATTCTATTCCCAATTTATCTGTACTTGAAGCATATCTAGAGCTTCCTTCTCCTATAAGAGGAACCATAAGCCTTTAGATATAGATCATCAATTTCATCAGTTAGTACTAACCTCCCTACTTTGAATAAACTCTTTCTACCTAAATCCTCTCTTGTAATCTTTATATTATAAATAAAATATTTGTTGGCTAAATTCTCTGTCTTATTGTCTTTATTCCAAAATGATGGGTGCTTTAACCATTTAGATCAAAGTAGTGGGGTAAGGAATCACTTCGATAAGTACTTTATATGATTATAATATGGAACTCGGAAGTTACATTCCCTGAATATGAAATAAAGTCAGCTTCATCCAAGCAATGTAGATATCAAACTCGTTTCCATTAATATGAAATGAGATTGGCTTAGATTGCATGATTGCTTTCCGATTCAGATTTCTTTTCTTCTAAAGAATATGCAGATCTAAGGTTTAACATAGTACACCTTTTTTCCACAGAGGCTTGCAGGAAAAAAGCCTGGGAGAGCCTCCGTAAGACGTGTTTATGTCATATATAGAATAGTTTTATACGACGAACACTATCGATTTGTTATCTTCTAAGTCCGACAAAGTCAAGCCATTCCTTTAAGGGTTGCAAAGTATTTATTACAAAGGCAAACTATCAATTAGTAGATGCATAGCTCAGTACTAAGAAAGTTGTTGTTTATTGATTAAAAGCTTTGATTTTGTATGGCGTACCATCTATATGGATGCAAAATTGCCTAGCATATTTGAAAGGTTAGACTCTATGTCTATGGTGATTGTTGGAGAATTTATGTTGTATGGAGTGCCACCAACATAGTCATGACACAACCTATCATATTTGAAAATTTGGAGTTCTATTGTTAATCATCGAGTTAATATTGTCTGTAAGAGTCCATGCCTTAATATCTACCGATCTATTTGATATTAAAGCCACCCCCACTCTCAAAGGGAGAGAGGAAGAAAGTGTTTACATAACATTTGTTATTTGTATACAAGTAACCCCACATTACAATTTTAATCGATCCTTTACTTTTTCTTAGCTGTTAGCCTTAGATCTGTCTATAATCATTAATTTTCAATAATGACTACCAATGTCCATTATATATTATGAGTTATAGTATTTTCTCTATCAGAGTCAGTGTTTATTAGTTATTATATCAAAGTTTTGCACTTAATCGAGTCATAGTAACATTCTTTAGATTTTAGAATAAATATTCTATTGAATCTTTTCTTTAGAATTTTACTACAAATATATTGAGTATGTCTATTTCTGCATCTTGACCATCTTCATTTAGTATTTCAAACCCTTTCTCCTAGATCAATATGTCAACCACTCTGTGTAACACTCCAAAATCTTATCTCGAGATGTCACACGGTGCTTAAGGCTACTACTAGCCCTAAGCTAACCCTTTGATACTACTACTACATCTAATACTTACTTTAAGATGGAAAATTAAGAAATAATGCTATATCACATCAAATCTGACTTGAAATAACTGGAAACATATTCTGAATATCAAATACTGAAAAGTCTGAAACACAACTGATAGTCTAGTCTGATAAAGCCTCTACTACTGTGATACCCTAATTTTTTCCCATTAAATATTTCTCTCCCAAATGTGTCGAGTCGTTAAAGACTTTTTATCTTTCCAAGAGAAGCTTAACACTCAAAAAAAAATTGCTAAGTGTTGAAACTTTCTCATTTAGACATCTGATCTTCGGGCATTTATTTGATGACCTGTACGATATCCATTTTTCTATATTCAAGTTGAATTTTGATGTTTAAAGGTCGTAATACATCCTGAGTGAGTTTCAAAATTTTTGGATTAGCATAAGGGAACGTTTGGGTGCCCAAAACAGTGGCACCATGCGTAGCATGCTCCAGAAATTTTCAGCATTTCGGGGCCAACTTCAAACGATCATCACTTGCTGAATATAAGGAACTGGGAGATCTTCTATATATCAAACGAAAGATCTTTGAGTGTTCTTTCCAATGCAATTAGTTTTACCCCATTCCAACATCATAGTAATAAGTTATGATCAATTTATTTCAGCATGTCAAATCAGTAATTGAGGGACAGATTTGATTTGGGTCAACTTCGGTCGATCATAACTCCTTATATATGACGAACTGGGTGGCCTACCATATATAAAATCAAATATATTTGAGTTATCCTTCCAATGATATAAATTTCCCAAAAATCCAATACCCGAACGATGAGTTATTCAGTTTTTTGTGGCCAAGGTACGCAGGATTTTTCTGCCATTTTTCAATTTCCTTAGGGGTAATCCAGTCATTTTACCCGTGCCCCATTTCATTGAAATAAGCAAAAAAACTGATTTTGGGCATCAAAGTTTGTTATTTTCAAAAAAAAATCCAAGAAAGAAACCCTAAACATCTAAATTCCCCTTCCTAAATCTTCCAATTCCACCATGGAAATTCCAAATTAATCCGATAAATGTAGTCCCCGTTGCAAGCTCTTCGAGATGCACCAATCAATTTCATGAATAGTGTTCCAAGGTAAGAATTCATTCCAATCTTTAATTTTAAGGTATGTGGGAATTGAACAAGAATAATTCTTCCGTTCTTGTGCCCGTATCTTTAAATTTTATTATGGATTATTATGAGTTTGGCAAATGAATTTATTTCTAAGATATCCTACCATGAGATTTTTATTATGTATATATGTAAATTATTCAAGCTTGCTAATTATGATTATTTAATTGATTCATATGGTTCTATAAGTTGAATTATGTCTAAATAATTCGATTATGAACTTATTAATATTTGAATCGTAAGTTTTGAATCCCATGAGCATTTGACTATTTTCGTTCTATGAATTAAGATTTAATATTGGGATTCTTGGTGTTTCTATCAAGAATTGATATATTTTGAACATGTATCCTCGTTTTAAGTTTAAGAATGAATTATTGGTATGTCCAAGTATTTTTGAGCCATGTGTCAAATTTTGAACTTTCGTATGACGATTTAAGTTATTAGGTATATTGATATCATAGTTGCAAGGAGTCTTGATATTTTCCGGATGGTTTTAATGAGTTAAATTTTTGAAAATATTACGTACTGAATCTTCATATCCTTGTCCAAATATCGAGTTGTTTATGTCTCAAATCATTTATACCTTGTTGATGTTGAGGAAGATTAAAATATTTTGAGCTAAAATGTGTTGAGTTAGGAATCCACAAATTGATATGATTTGATAAATGAGAAAGAGATTTGATTTGGTCTATATGATAGACCCTTGTAATGTTGTGGTGGATTTCCTAACGCGTTCTAAGCTTGTCGGGGAGCAGTACTTAGCACCAAGAGGGAAATTTGGTATTTCCCCAAACCTATGTGCCACCGTAGGGTTGTTTGATGATGATATTATTGGCCAGAGAGCTTGATTGTGATTAGTATAGTTTTAAGGTCGTACTCCCTAACAAAGAGTATGATGCTCCCGCCAATGGGGGTTTCAAACGTTGGTATTCCATGTAGCTCAGGTGGGGTTGTCGGTTATAAGAAACTCCCGTGTCCATAAGATTAAGTTTCTTGAATTACCGAGTCTCTCCGAGATTTAATTCAAAGATTTGAGATGTTTATGATGTTTTATGGTCAGTTATGATGATTTATAATTACCTATGATGATTTTTTACGATATGATAATTTATGACGATTTAGGATAATTTATCATAATTTATGATTTATAATGATTTACGTGGATTACGAGATTTTATCATAGGAACTGTTTATTGTGAAATTACAAAAAATATGATTTGATATAATTCAAGCCAAGTGAGTTACCAAAATATAGGTACAAGTTGTAGCGCACATATCATGTTCAGCTGGATCGCAGCTCTCAATCGGCAGGTGATTAGTCCTTTTGATTCAGGGACTTGAGTTGTTCATATTTGAGGTATATTGTATTAATTTTATTTAGTCATATTGAGTAGGGGTAGTTGGGAGTCATGACCCAGCTATCTTTCGGTCAATGTTAGTAGAGGCTTCATAGACAGTCACTAGTAGTCAGTGTATTTAGTTTTAGATTTGTATAAATATGAGCAGAATTGTGACCGTGTAAATTTACTCTCATTTTGGTCAGACTAAGTTATGGGTTGTTTTCGTATTATTACTTCTATTTTATGTATTTATTCAGTTGCTTTGGGTTATGCCACATGAAGGGTTAGCTTGGGGTAACTTGTGACCTTAAGCACCGTGTGACGTCTCAAAATCAGATTTCGAGGCGCTACAAGCTTGGTATCTGAGAATAGAGTTCAATTGTCCTAGGGTGTCTATGAAGCCGTGTCAAGTAGAGTTTTGCGGACCGGTATGGAAATGTCTGTACTTTTGTTCGAGAGGTTATGAGGCATTTAGGAAAATGTTCCTTTTTTTCAAGTCGTAGATCATGCTGTGGAAAGGTTCCTTCAAAAATTCATACGATTTCATATCTTGCATAAATTGGGCCATTTTGCCTTGTTCTAAAATACCGGACATAGTCAAGCGTAAATCCTTATAGATGGTGCTTTCTTAGATAATCTTCTCTTATATTACGGGCTTGTAAGTGAGCTAGAAAAAAAATGATTTCATTAGTGCTCTTGAGTTCCAAAAAATTGAGGTGTTATATATACGTTCTTGAAGGTTGTGCATTAAGCCTATGTCAGAAGTTTTTTTGAATTTCTCCCTAGAATTCATGATGTGATTTCGTATTTTCCTTATCCGTGTACTAATGTTGAGATAGGGTGATTAACTAGTTCTAATTTTCTTTCTTGATTATATTCCTGGGCTTACTAGAAAAGGTTCCATAGCTTTCAAGATGTACCCTCATCCCTCTTGAGTCGTTCAGTTGAGGTAAAGTGAGACACATATTCTCGGATCCTTGATTATGGTGTACAAGGCTTTTATTTCTTGAAAATAATTTTTGATCATCTTTTGATGAAAACTTGAAGTCTAGTGAAGGCGTGTGGGACTTATTTGATTCACTAGCATAATTGTTTTGATATTTATTTCCTTTTCCAAAATACAAAACCAAAGTCTAGTAAAGTCGTGTGAGGCCTGTTTCGATTCACTAGCAGCTGGTTGTTTACTCTGTTGTTGTTGCATTGGTTGGAAATGTGGTGGAAGGCGGTGTTAATAAATTATTATGGCATAGGCCATGGAATTGTGGATGATTATTGTCGTTTTGAGGTTTTGGTGGACTAGTATGTTTGGGGTGTTTGATAGATGTAAATGGTTGTTGATATTGTTGTTAATCGTAGTCAGAGTGAATTATTAAGTTTGTATAGCGGGTGATGAGAAAAATGAATTTAATGATTGAATTGCTACGACGTTAGTGATAAGGAGGAGATTTAGTAGGTTTGATTCGTATGTACAGGAGCTTAAGTCTATTTGTTTGTGATCAAGTATGATATTGTGTGTTGAGATAGTAGTATGGTCAAGGTGTTATGGGGATTTTTTTAAGTTATTAAATGTTAAGCGGTTAGTGTTATTTTTTATCGGGTAAGTATGAATAAGGATATGTGGTATACGATGTAATTGTGAGTTAACTTGGGCATTAGAGGTTGACGAGGATGTTAGTTTGAGATGTGATGTTAGTAAAGCACGAAAAAAATAGTATGGTTTAGAGAAGGTTTGATGTATCCATGGTAAGTGCTAGAATCTAAGGTACGGAGTGCATGAATTGTTGTATGATAACTTTTGAATTTGTCTAAGTTGGTGGGTATTTGAGAGTTATGTTAAGAATGGGTTTTGCGCTCACGGGTGTAGTTATGCGGGTTAAGTTATGGATCTTGTGTATGGGTATATCTGGGGACCTGGAGTAGAGCGAATGCCATGGACTAGAGTTTGTATGGTGATTCGTTGACTCGGAGTGTTGGCTTAAGTCTAAGGGGGAGATAGTAGAACAAAATTAAATTAACTAAGTTAAGATTGCGGGATTCAGGTAGGTGTATAAATGGGTTGCTAGTTGGTGGTGAGAAGTAGTGGTGTTGATCCTATTTTACCCAAGCCTTTTCAATGACTTCGATATTTTCTCATGCCTTATGTTTCATTCCCCCGATCATTATAAATGTTCATGCATATCATGGGAAAACATGTATTCTCCTAACTATCAAAATATGGAGCCCCAATTTTTCTAGCGGGAGAAATCGACATTCCATAAGTTATAAACTCCAAACTCAAGTTGCGCGGTTCATAATGCATGTGCTTAACTTTTATTTTATATTCAAGTTCAGTCCAACGGCAACACCCTTAGCGACCAATAAGATTCAATTTATGTCCTGTGTGTCCTTAATCTTTAATCTTTATTCTGGTTGAATTCATGCATTTGATGCCCTAGTTCTCCGGCCTCAATAACCCAACCAAGTCATACACAACATCCCTTCATATTCTACCCTTTCATGACTTTCCATTTGTTGAGGGAGTGTGGATGAATAGTGGTGACGATAGGAGAGAGTGAGCGGGTTTTTGTTGATAGAGATTGTGCCATGTTCATCTTAGCTAAGGTGGCAAGTGTGGAGTAAGCTTGAGGCTAGGATTTTGATGGATGTCATGGTTATTTGAAGCATTTCGTGTTGTGTTTGTGAAAGTGGTTGTGTGATGGTTTATCTAGGTTTTTAGGTGGGGAATTATTGAAGTGAAGTCTTTTGCATGGATTAGTTAATTGGGAAAGTTAGTGAGTGTTTTCTTAAGAATAGTGCCCGGAAGTTTTCTTAATAAAGGATTGTAGAATTCGAAAAAGGTGTTTTATGGGTGTTGACTAGGAGTGTATACGTAATTATAAAGATAGGCTTGAACATCATGCGTGTATATATGGACGAAGATTAAAGTTTATATTATCGATAAGTTTTGGTGTCTATGTTGATTTAGAAGTCTAACCTAAAAGCTCTTGTAAATTGATCTTGCATAGCACTCATGTATTGTGAATATATCTCCTGTCTGAGGATATTAGCTGCAAGCTTTGGCCTTGCTATAAGTTGAATTACGTATATGCCTATAAATAGTTCCCTAAGCTTCAAGACTTGTTGATATGAATATGATGGTTGAAAATGGTGAGTATTAAGTGGATTAGAGTTGATTGAGTGGTAATAAGAATTATCTGTGAGATGAGGAATTGTAACAATGTGGATGTGTGTAAATTTATAATTCGGAATGGTGCTATGTTACGGTGTTAGGTGGAGGAATTGGTGACTCCAAATTATGCTTGAAAATGAGGAGAGAGAGTTTGGCTTAGTTAGATTTGAATAGCCAAGATTGCAAATGCCTTGTGAGAATTATGAATTGAATCAAGTAAGTTTGGTCTTTGGGGAAAATAGTATCACGGAGAAAAGGTGTGCGAAGCGTATTGATAAGCTTGAAAGTAAGTTGTACTACGTGGGGTCTAGTACTTTTATTTTGATATAATATTGATCGACCTACGCTCCGTACTTAAAATTGGGGTCGAGTTAGAAATCCTTATATATATATATATATATATATATATATATATATTATTCAGACCATATCCCAAACCCAATTGCTTCCTGGTAGCGTTGAAAGTTCCTTGGAAAGATTTTGAATCATGTCCTAATTGAATGAGAGTGTGTCTTGATTCGGTCCGTGCATGTAGAAATTCAACTTGATAGTTATTCCGATGGATTCATATATTTCTTCCATATTCCGATGTGGTCCAATCTCACTACTTGAAGTTTCGTGAGCATAACCATTTCAAGAATGATTTATTTCCGTCGAAGCGAGTTACCAAATTCTATTTAGCCTTTGATTTTGTTCCCGCCCCAAGTATTTAGCCATGGGTCGATCATAAAGTTTCCTGTGTATCAATTAGTATTATTCGGGGAGAACCGATCCCAAGAAGGAGATATTGTGATATCCCAAGTTTTCATATCCTAGATCTTTCATCTCTTCTTTGTGAATGGGGATTTAAATTGAAGTTAATAATTTTTCTTCATCCAACTCTTTTAGTAATAGACTCAACTATGTTGGTGTGATTATCATGAGCTTATGCGTCCGAAAGTACTCCAAAGCTTAGAAAAATAAAAACTTGTTCATCAAGCTATTTTAGTTGCGTATCCTCAATTTTCCTTGCTTTCCTAACCTAACGAGCGACATTCAGGGAGAAACGTTTCCAAGGGGGAGATGATTTGATACCCCGAGTTTTTCCCATTAAATATTTCGCTCTCAGATGTGTCGAGTCGTTAAAGCCTTTTTATCTTGCCAAGAGAAGCTTAGCACTCAAAAACAAATTTTGCTAAGTGTTGAAACTTTCTCACTTAGACCTCTGATCTTCAGGTATTTATTTGATGACCCTTTCTACATCTATTTTTCTATTTTCAAGTTGCGTTGCGATGGATAAAGGTCTTAATAAATCCCGAGTTAGTTTTGGAATTTTTGGAGTAGCATAAGGGAACGTTTGGGTGCCCAAAACAGTGGCACCATGCGATTAGCATGCTCCAGAAATTTTTAGCATTTCAAGGCCAACATCAAACGATCATCACTTCCTGAATATAAGAAACTGGGAGATCTGCTATATCAAACGAAAGATCTTTGAGTCTTCTTTCCAATGCAATTGGTTTCACCCTATTCCAACATCAGAGTAATAAGTTATGATCAATTTATTTCAGCATGTCAAATCAGTAATTGAGGGACGGATTTGATTTGGGTCATCTTCGATCGATCATAACTCCTTATATGTGACGAACTGGATGGCCTACCATATATAAAACTAAAGATCTTTGAGTTATCTTTCCAACGATATAAATTTCTCAAAAATCCAATACCCAAACGAGGAGTTATTCAGTTTTTCATGGCCAAGGTACGCAGAGTTTTTCTGCCATTAATCCAGTCATTTTACCCCTGCCCTATTTCGTGGAAATAAGAATAAAAACTGATTTTGGGCATCAAAGCTTGTTATTTTCAAAAAAATATACCAAGAAAGAAACCCTAAACCTCTAAATTCTCCTTCATAAATCTTCCAATTCTACCATGGAAATTCTAAATTAATCTGATAAATGAAGTCCCCGTTCCGAGCTCTTCGAGATGCACCAAATAATTTCGTGAATTTTGTTCCGAGGAAAGAATTCATTTCAATCTTTAATTTTAAGGTATGTGGGGTTTGAACAAGAATAATTCTTAAGTTCTTGTTCCCGCATCTTTAAACTTTATTATGGATTATTATGAGTTTGGCAAATGAAATTATTTCCAAGATATTCTACCATGAGATTTTGATAATGTATATATGTAAATTTTTCAAGCTTGCCAATTATGATTATTTAATGGATTCATATGGTTCTATAAGTTGAATTATGTCTAAATAATTTGATTATGAACATATAAGATTTGAATTGTAAGTTTTGAATCACATGAGTATTTGACTATTTTCATTCTATGAATGGAGATTTAATATTGGGATTCTTGGTGTTTCTATCAAGAATTGATATATTTTGAACATGTATCCACGTTTTAATTTCAAGATTGAATTATTGGTATTTTCAAGTATTTTTGAGCCATGTGTCAAATTTTGAGCTTTCTTATGACGATTTGAGTTATTAGGTATATTGATATCGAAGTTGCAAGGAGTCTTGGTATTTTTTGGATGGTTTTGATGAGTTAAATTGATGAAAATATTACGTATTGAGTCTTCATATCTTTGTCCAAATATCGAGTCGGTTATGGTTCAATGCATTGATACCTTGTTGATGTTGAGAAAGATTAAAATGTTTTGATCTAAAATGTGTTGAGTTAGAAATCCACAAATTGATATGATTTGATAAATGAGAAAGCGATTTGATTTGGTATTTATAGACCCTTATGATGTTGTAGTGGATTTCTTAACGCGTTCTGAGCTTGTCGGGGAGTAGTAATTAGCACCGAGAGGGAAATTTAGTATTTCCCCAAACCTATGTGCCACCGTAGGATTGTTTGATGATGATATTATTGGCCAGAAAGACCGATTGTGATTATCTCAGTTTAAAGGTCGTACTCCCTGGAAAAGAGTATGATGCTTTTGCCGACGGGGGTTTCAAACGTTGGTATTCCACGTAGCTCATGTGGGGTTGTAGGTTATAGAAAATTCCCGTGTCCATAAGATTAAGTTTCTTGAATTACCGAGTCACTCCGAGATTTGAGTCAAAGACTTGAGATGTTTATGATGTTTTATGGTCATTTATGATGATTTATAATTACCTATGATGATTTTTGACGATATGATAATTTATGTTGATTTAGGATGATTTATCATTATTTATGATTTATAATGATTTATGTGGATTACGAGATTTTATCAAATGAATTATTTATTATGAAATTACGAAAAGTATGATTTGATATAACTCAAGCCAAGTGAGTCATCATTGTCCATATGCATGTTTTCATGAAATCGATTATACTATTTATATTATTGCATGCACCCCCACATGCTCAGTATATTTTAAAATGTTGACCCACATATCTCCACGGGCTACATTCTTACCAAAATATAGGTACAAGCTGTAGCGCACATATCATGTTCAGTTGGGTCGTAGCTCTCGATCGGCAGGTGATTAGTCCTTTTGATTCAGGGACTTGAGTTGTTCAGACTTGAGGTGTATTGTATTTTCTGTATTTAGTCTTATTGAGTAGAGGTAGTTAGGAGTCATGATCCGGTTATCATTGGTTAATGCTGGTAGAGACTTCACAGACAGTCACTAGTAGTCAGTGTATTCAGTTTTAGATTTGTATATATATAAGCAGAATTGTGACCATGTAAATTTACTCTCATGTTTGTTAGACTAAGTTATGGGTTGTTTCCGCATTATTCCTTCTATTTTATGTATTTTATTCAGTTGCTTTCGGTTATACCAGATAAAGGGTTAGCTTGGGGTCACTTGTGACCTTAAGCACCGTGTGACGTCTCGAGATCCGATTTCAGTTCGTTACAACTACTCAAACTGAAAAGCCATTGGGATAGACCCCTAACTATCTTGAACTGGCCTGAAAGTAATACTCAAAACACTATTAAATCGAGAAAACTGCAGATATAGGTCCTCAAACCATGAGGACTCACCAAGGATAAAAATGTTGATGAAATGCTCGGAGATCACTGTCGCTGATGGGATTGAGCACCTGAACCTACATTATGAGACAATGTAGAACACAGACGTATATATGGATCAGTACTTTGAGGATGTACTGAGTATATGGGGGTGTATGCAATTATTAAACAATAATGTCATCAATTTTTATAGAAATCATGGATGCTGATATAACTAATGTCATCAACTTTTATAGAAATCATGGATGCTGATATAACTGACTCACATAGCTTGAGTAACTCAAAAATATAAATCTCATACATTATGAATAATGGAACACCTAGTATAAATTTCGTGAGTCAATATACTTGCTTCGAAAATATGTAGTTTTATTCCCTCCTCAAAATAAATAGACTAAGTGATCCAATGCTCACCTCTGTATCTGGGAGCTAAGACTGTAACTTTAAAACTGAAATCTAAAGTAAAAACAATATTTGGATAAGTTTGTGACCCTTTACATTTAGGGAACAATAACTCATCTCAAAGGAACATACTTTACTTTAGGAACTGATCATTTACTCTTACTAGTAGGAAAAAAAATACTCTCTTTAAGAAAAAATATATATTTTAAGAAAACTACTCTGAAAATCTTACTATTAGGGAAAAATACTCAAAAGCTGATTATTTACTTTTACTAGCAGGGGGGTTCTTTTAACAGACATACACCATGTGAGCTACATGAAGTCCAACATTTTTCCTTCTAAGAAAGATACCTCACGTTGGCGAGAGGCGTCATACTCTTCCCAGAGAGTATAACCTAAACTTATCGATTGCTATCTCAGCCTAGGGACCATAGATCTCAATCCTATGGTGGCACGTAGTTTTGGGGTATGAAACGGTAGTAACTTACCCGACTCGGTGCTAAATACTACTCCCTTAATTTAGATATTCTCATCTCATGGAAATCCACTTTGAAATAATCATATGGTTCATAAAGAACCCAACTATAAAATTTGTGATCTCATTTAGTAAAGTGGATTTCGAAGCTACTATGACCATCAAGGTCAAAACTTCCTCAATAATCTTAAAATACTCAATTCATGGGTGTTTATAGCACCAAAATTCTTAAAATTACAATCTCAAGTAGGGCTTAATGATCCATAATTCCATCTCTGGTTAAGACGTATCAAAATTTATACTCGATATCATAAAGATTCATAAATCATATAGAAATTAGGAAATTTTTCAGCAAAATTCATTATAGTCTCAACATACTTATGTACTTCAAGTTCTAAAACATTTAAACAATCATAATCTAAGGAAATAATAACATAGGGTATAAACCCATACTTCAAATTCATAGGGAAACATATAAAATCAAATATCTTTCGTAGTAAAAATCTAGTTTTGGGCATAAGAACGGAAGGATTGTTCTTGTTCAAACCCAAATACCTTTAATTAGAAGCTTTGGATGAACTCTAGATTTTGGGAATCTATTTATACTCTTGAATAAGGGTTCTTGAATCCTTTGACTTGGGAACCTTGAATCTTGACTCAATTTAGAAAATCTATGGTGAACACTTGAGATTCTTGGAAGAGGATTTGGATTCTTAGGGTTTTTGGTTACAGTAAATCTTGAGAAAAATATCATATGACACTTGTAGTGACCTTAATTCTGATATTTGTATGGTTTAAGAGGCTTGGAAAAAGTCCAAAGTGCACTTTTTAACTTTTGTACGAAGAAGGAAAAATTAAACTAGAAACCCGACTTTATGGGCCACCGCGACGCGCCACTATTGCAGTGGCTTACTAGAAATTGACAAATGGGAATCTGGGAGTCACCGCAGTGTGAAGCCATCTTGTTGTCACACTGGTTGGGACCTGGAACTTCAGTGTGATGCATCATAATCGTGCTAGGATACTGGAAAATGACTATTGGGAAATTGAGGTCCTCCGCAACACGCCACTATGGCGGTGTTCCACTGGAATTTGACAATTATTAAATAGACCCTCAACGTGATGTGCCAAACACTAAAATGGCAGTGGTTTATGACTAGAACTTAAATTATCCATAACATTTTGCCTGGATTTTGGATTTTGGAGGATCTTATATCGTTGGAAAGCTTATTAAATTTCCCACATGATAAAAGTTAAAATTAGGGAAACTTTATATGGTTTAAACGTTACACACTAACGAAGTCATTCCTTAGCCTTCAAGAGATAAAATTAGGCTTAAGGAAAAGTTTGGGGTATTACAATATATACCCCCTAGGGAACATTCGTCCTCAAATATCGCTAGCTAGGCTAAGAATACAGAGAAAAGAAAGTATGCACAGCTGAAACAACTTGCTAAACTGACTTTACATCATTCTAAACTCTGGAATATCTCAGAGAATACATGTACTTATATTATGAATAGCTATATAGGTGAAACTTTAATTAGAAAAGGGTATGACTTAAAGAAGAATAGTACCTCCGGCTTGATCTAAACTTACGGAGAAGAGGTGCGGATACTTGGATCGCATATTTGCCTCAGCTTCCCAAGTAGCACCCTCAACTGACTGGTTTAACCACAACACTTTGACTAAGTGAACCTCTTTGTTCCCCAGTGTACGGATCTGGTGTTGTAGAATCTCAATTGGAATCTCTTCAAATGAAAGGCTAGACGGGATATCTGGGCTCTCTGAAGGATCAACTACAACGAAATCACCAATGTGTTTCTTAAGAGTGGAGACATGAAAAATAGGATGCACAGCTAAAAAATCTATGGGCAACTCAAGCTCATAGGCTACTCTCCCCACATGACTTAGAATTCTATAAGGGCCCACATACCGGGGACTAAGCTTCCCTTTCTTTCTAAACCTTTTCACCCCTTTCATGGGTGAAATTTTTAGATACATCAAACATTAACTTCAAACTCAAGGTCTCTACTTCTCATATCTGCGTATGACTTTTGACGACTTTGAGCTGGCATCAACTTTTCTCTAATAAACTTCACTTTCTTCATATCCTCAAATACTGCATCAGGTCGAACCAAAGCAGATTCACCTACTTAAAACCAACCTATAGGTTATCTGCACCTTCTATACAAATCCTCAAACGGTTTTATCTTGATACCAGCATGGTAACTATTGATATAGATGCATAACAAGAATTAAGCCAGTCCATACCTAAAATAAGATCAAAATCAACCATATACAACTCTATTAAATCAACAAATATGACTCAATGAAGAACAGTAACATGGCACTTTTTATACATTTTCTTAGCAACAACAAACTCACCTGCTGGAGTAGAAACTAAGAAAGGATCAGGAATCTTTTTGGGATTCATTTCAATGCTCACAACAATTAATGGGGTCACATAAGAGAAACTTGATTTGGGGTCCAACAACACATACACATCAAAGAAAAAGACACGAAGCATACCAGTAACAACGTCTGAGGTCCGACATCTCTGCTCCTGATAGGATGGTAAAGCATAGAATCGATTCTGGCGCTAACTGCCACTAGTACTAGATGAATCACCCTAAAGAGAAGCTAGATGAGCTAAATTAGCTAGTGCCCTAGTATCCTGCGTCTGAGGTCGGACATCTCTGCTCCTCTGCCTAGCATGCAGGCAATCTCAAAGTCTATGGCCCATCTTTCCATAACTAAAACAACCCCTCTGATCAGCCAAGCACTCAGCGGGACGGTACCTACCACACTTAGTACATGGAGGATAACGAAGTCTTTTACACATATTTTTTGGGATCTAGACATAGAAGGCATATTCCCTTGCTCCTGCCTATTTTTGAGAGTGAGAGGACTAGCTAATGAAGGCACTGGCGTAGATGAACAACTCTGAAACTGTGGACGGTTTCCTCTATGGGATCTAGTCTGACCATGCTCATACTGCTTAGATCTAGCCCTCTTGTTTCCTCTAACTCTATCCAAATCCCTTATCTTGTCTTCCTCAATCTACTGGGCATACACGATTAGCCAAGTAAGATCCATATACCTATTGATCATAGCAGTCCTACACTCTTTAAACACCAGTCCAGATACTTTAGTCACGAACTTACTCATACTAGCTCAGGTGTCAGAAATCAAATCTGGAGCATACTTAGCTAGCTGGTTGAACTTAATGCAATACTCTTTTACAATCATGTAGCCCTATCTCAAGTTCATAAAATCCTAAATCTTTACTTCCCTTTTCTCAAGTAGGGAGAACTTGTCCAAGAAGGCATCCTGGAACACCCAGCAAGTGATAGGGGCGGCATCATCCCCTCTGTCTTTCCTCTATACAACAACCAAGTCATAAGAACTGTCCTTCAAGATGTAAGACACTAGCTCAACACTTTTTTTCCTCTAAAACATACATCACTTGTGAGATCTTCCTTACCTCCTCAAGATACAACTGTAGGTCCTCACTTTCCTTAGTCCCATAGAACTCTAGTGGATTCACCCTCATGAAATCACGGATCTTAGCAGTGGATAAATTACCTCCTTGATGATATGGAACTGTAGCCTGGTTATTGTCTAGAACGTTAATGGTGACTGCTTGGGCTAACGCTCAAAAGGCAACCCAAAACTCAGCATGAGTCACAGTGTTATTCAAGGGATCAACAGGCTGGGGTTGCTCGTTATTATTTATGCAGGTATTCGCTCTTCAGGGAAGCATTTTCTAAAATTATAGAGCACGAGTCAATAGCTGAGAGCGACAACTATAAGCATGATAGATTCTGGATGAAAGGAATAATATTTTCCAAAAATGTCTTGTAGCCTCTTGCTCATAAATGTGGTACGCTATACACCGATGATCAAGACTCTACATAACATGGCTTTTCGGACTGCCTAGGAATCCTTAAACCTTAGGCTCTGATATCAAGTTTGTAACGCCCTGATATCTCATCCCGAGATGTCACATGGTACTTAAGGCTACTAATAGCCCTGATACAACCCTTTGAGCCTAATACTACATCTAACACTAACTTTAAGATGGATAATCAAGGAATAACGCTCTATCAGGTCAAATCTAAACAAAAATAATTGGAAAACATATTTTGAATATCAAATATTAAAATGTCTAAAAGATAACTAATAGTATAGACAGACAGAGCCTCTACTACTCAAACTGGAAAGCCATTGGGACAGACCCCCTACTAACCTGAACTGTTCTGAAAGTAATAATCAAAACACTATTAAATCTAGAAAACTACAGACATAGGTCCTCAAACCATGAGGACTCACCAAGGATAAATATGTAGATGAGATTCTTGGAGATCACTATTGCTGGTAGGGTTGAGCACCTGAACATACATTGCGAGACAATGTAGCACATAAACATATATATGGATCAGTACTTTGAGGAAGTACTGAGTATATATGGGTGTATGCAATAATTAAACAATAATGTTATCAACCTTTATAGAAATCATGCATGCTGATATAAGTGACTCATATAGCTTAAGAAACTCAAAAATATAAATCTCATACAATATGAATAATGGAACACGTAATCTAAATCTCATGATTCAATATACTTGGTTTGGAAATCTGTAGTTCTATTCCATCCTCAAAACATATAGACTAAGTCATCCAATGCTTACCACTGTATCTGAAAGCTGACACTGTAACTTTAAAACTGAAATCTAAAGTAAAAATAATATTTGGATAAGTATGTGAGCCTTTACATTTAGGGAACAATAACTCATCTCAAAGGAACATACTTTACTTTAGGAACTGATCATTTACTCTTACTAATATGGAAAAAAATACTCTCGTTAAGAAAAAAAATATATTTCAAGAAAACTAATCTGAAAATCTTACTATTAGGGAAAAATTCTCAAAAGCTGATTATTTACTTTTACTAGTATAATACTCGTGCCTTTTCCTATCTAGAAATCATCTCAAGAATGATAGGACTTACTTTGAAATAAAAATATGCTTTCATACATGTAGTATTTTTTAGATTTTCACTTTGTATTACATGGGAAATTGAGTTGTCTTTCCAACGATACCAATTTCATCCAAATCTGACATCAGACGAAGGATTTATGGATGTTTTACTCAAAACTATTAGAATCGCTAGGTGTGAAGGCCCAGTTGGCGGACCATCAAACTAGTGATGGACCACCACTTGGACCATCACTTCCAAGGCAGAAGGGCCTCATTCTGGTTAAGGCCTAACGACCAAGTTGACGGACCATCAACTTAGTGATGGACCACCACTTGGACCGTCAACGCCATGCCAGTTGAGCAAAATTCTAGATAAGGTGTGATGGATGAGTTGATGGACCACCAGATATTTGATGGACCGTCACTCATACCGTCAACCCTTATCCAGTGAAGCCCATTTCTGGTCTATGTCTGATGGGCTAAATGACGGTCCACAAAGAGTCTGACGGACCGTCAGTCAGACTGTCACATGCCACATTTAGTATATTTCTAGGTCATTTTAATAGGGGTATTTTGGTAACTTACCACTCATCAATATAAACCCAATTACACCCGATTTCAGACACTTTTCATCGTTCTTTCACTATAAACAACTAGGGTTTCTCCCTAAATTAAATCTTCAAGACCAAGACTCAATCTTCTTTAAGAATCAGGGGATTTCAAATCCTTCCAGTTCAATAACATCAATAACCTTGAGTCACGTATGCATAGTGTTTATTTATGGACCCCTTTCGTTCATAGAGTTCAAGAACCATGATTTTAAATGACAAACTTTGATTTCCTTGTTGCAATGTGATGTTGTTCAAGTTAATGACCATTGTTAAAGTTACACTATTATTTTAAGATGATTTCCATGAAGAATGCATGTTTGTGGTTAAAACCCATAAAATTAGGTGGTTCAAGATGATTAACATTTGTTGAGAAAACCTATGCCTAAGGTGTGCGTGCAAGGTGTTTGTTAAAATCCCTATGATGCTAGAAGTCTTTATTTACATGATTTTATGATACCTAAATGACAATTCCATATTAGCTATACACTCAATATGAATTCCATGTTATTTATGTGTTGCTATTGTTGTGGTGTGAAGTATGTGTCATAATGGAATTATAGAACATGTACAAAAAATGTATCCATGCTTTCCCTACCATGTTTGAGATGTTGAATAGACTCATGAAGTACACTATCCCTTACTTATGATATTATGGATTGTTGACTCAAATCTTGTGATCAAGTCATGTCATATGTATCAGTTTTCTTTTATCGAGTCCTGGGGGTATTCATACCCAAAACTATAGCTGTGTGCCTCGAGCCATGCCATATTGTCATGATATCTTCAGTCAAGACACGTTCCATAGAATTTAGTCAGTCATGTGACTTAGGAAACCTCAAAAACCTCATGATCTTAGTCAGTTATCAGTATTATTCCCTCAGTCAAAGGAAATTCAGTTAACCCAGTTCATGTATAGTCAGTTAAGTCATGTTCAGTCTCTTCAGATGGGAGTAGGAGTTAGCACCAACTGAACGCAAGGATGGAAACTCACCTTCTTCAGATAAAGGTTTGATTCTTAGAAGCAATCCTTCTGTTCTAGAACTATGTACCCAGCATACGTTGAGACAACAACATTTCCAGCTTAAGAGTTGATGGGGCAGACATCCTCCGTTCTCTTTTAGGGACACTGCCAGATTTGAGGGTCACTCACAGCATGTCTTTACCTGTGGCATGGAATTAACATCTTTCTAATCAGGGAAGCAATTGGGACCTATTTCAACTACTTTAGCGTACATGGGGCATGTCGGTTAAACAACTATCTCCCATAGTTTCAGACTCAGTCTGATTAAAAAAACTCAGATAGTTCTTTAGATATTCGTATACTAGGACTGTTAGATACAGTTAAATCTTAGTTATAGTACAGAACTCAGATAGTTCCTTCAGATTCAAGACTGTCAGATACATTCCCTCATGTTATTAGAACTATATTTTCAGCTATGTATTAACATACATATTTAGCTATGACGCACTCACAACCTCAGTTACTATGTATGTATGTTTGCACTCTTACATTCATATCAGTCAGTCAGTTAGCATTATTCATGCATGTAAAAATTTCACATTAGCCTACCTCACTCGTATACTCAGTACTCCAGTTATACTGATGTATTTGTGCTATGGTTCTTTCTTTTCATGTTATACCATAAGTTCAGAAACACAAGTTCCAGATCAGCAGTAGCAGTCGCATGCGCACAGAGTTACAGTGAGTCCTCTTCATTCCTGGATGATATTACTTAATTTATTCATTTATTAATACATTTAGTTTTCAGTTTACGGAGTTAGTTGGAGTCATGTTCCTTCAACTCCTTATTCAGACAGTACTTAGAGGTTTTCAGATTCAGTTTAGATTCAATAGTTTTGGGTATTTGCTACCCATATGGATGTCATGTTTTGACATTTTCTTTATTCAGTTGAACCTTATGGCCTATTGTTCATATTTTCCATATTTTACAAGTATATTATACAGTGTATAGGCACAGATATCAGTCCTGGGTTAGCTTGTGGTCCTTCAGGGTCATAAGTATCGTGTAGCATTCTAGTTCAGAAAATCAGGGCGTTACAAACTTGGTATCAGAGCCTAAGGTTCAATAGAGTCCTAGGTAATCTAAAAACCACATCTAGTAGAGTCTTGTACATGGGTTCGTTACGCGCCACAATTATGTGTAGGAAGCTATAAGATATTTTAGGAATAGTTTCCCTTCTTTCAGTACGCATTCCGTGCTAGTGAGCATAATCTTAAGTTAAACTCTCAGTCTAATCCATCCTTCACTTATTTTAGAATATGCCTCCAAAGAGAAGAAACCAACCAGCTCCTCAGCCCGAACATCCTTTGGGCAAAACATATTTCCTATGCGGAGTTTAGGGTCGCATTTGCCGAACTTGCTTAGTCTGTGGCTGCCCACAATGAACGGCCACCAGCTATTCGGCCAATCCAATGGCAAATTCTGTAGTAGCTAGGATTTGGGACTTCTCCCGGATGAACCCTCCATATTTCTTCAGGTCTAAGTCTGATGAAGACCCTCAGGAGTTCATTCAGCAAGTACAGAAGGTCATTGACATCATGGGTATTACTTTTTTTCAGAGTGCTGAGTTAGTCGGATATCAGTTACAAGATGTGGCTCACACTTGGTACAAATAGTGGAAATCTGAGAGGGTATATGGTGTAGGTCCTATTGAGTGGGAGGAATTTGTCATGGCTTTCTTAGATAGATTTTTTCCCCAAGAGTTGAGGGAAGCCAAAGTTCTTAAGTTCATCAACCTCAGGCAGAGAAACGTGGTGGTTAGGGAGTATTCTCTCATATTTATTCAGCTAGCCAGATATGCCCCTCATGTGGTTGTAGACAATAGGGCTAAGATGAGCAAGACTGTGTCAGGGGTGAACAACAGTGTGGTAAAGAAGTGTAGGTCTGCAATGCTGAACGGTGATATGACCTTAGCCTGACTCATGACCCATGCTCAGTAGATAGAGAAGCAGAAGGTTAAGGCTAGATAGAGGTAGAATAAGAGAGAAAGATCAAGCAATTTTAGTTTTGATCCACCCCAATCTGAGAGAGAAAACCATTCACAGTTTTGTCCCAAGTCATCAGCCCTATCTCATTCTACAACCAGTGGTTCAGTTCCTAAGTTTAGAGAGGGTAACCAAGATAGATCCCCACGATCTAAGTCTCAGGGCAGTGTTAGCAGTGCGTGATCATTTGAACCATCTCATAATTATTCTTTAAGTAGTACTTGGATTGTTCATCATAGTCTTTATAGATGATATTCTGGTCTACTCTCACATAAAGCGTGACTATTCAGACCATCTCAGAATTATTCTTCAAACTCTCAGAGATTATCATCTATCCGCCAAGTTCAGCAAGTGTGAATTTTTGCTAAGATCAGTAGCATTCCTTGGCCATATTGTCTCTGATGATGGCATTAGAGTAGATTCTCAAAAAACTGAAGCAGTAAGGAATTGGCCTCCACCTATCTCTCCATTAGATATCAAGTGTTTCTTGGGTTTAGCTGGCTATTAGGAAGTTTTATCGAGGGATTTTCTTCTATTGTATCTCCTATGTCTATATTGACTCAGAAGAAGGTCAAGCTTCAGTGGTCAGACTCATGCGAGAAGAGTTTTGAGGAATTAAAGACTCGACTCACCTCAGCTCCAGTTCTAACCCTTCAAGATGGTTCAGATGGTTTCGTGGTATATTGTGATGCATCCAGAGTAGGTTTAGGTTGTGTCCTCATGCAGCATGGTAAGGTCATATCCTACACCTCCAAAAATTTAAAGCCACATGAGAAGAATTATCCTACTCATGATCTTGAGTTAGTAGCCGTAGTCTTTGCCTTAAAGATTTGGAGGTATTATCTTTATGAAGTTCATGTAGATGTCTTCATAGATCATAAAAGTCTCGAGTATTTCTTTTCTTAAAAAGATCTCATTCTTCATTAGAGAAGGTCATTAGATCTTTTGAAGGATTATGACATGAGTGTCCTTTACCATTCGGGAAAGGCCAACGTTGTGGCTGATGCTCTCAGTAGACTCTCCATGTGTAGTATTTCTCACACTAAGGATAGCAAGAAGAAAATAGCTCAGGAAATCCATCAGCTTACTGGACTAGGCATTCTCTTAGTCAAATCTTCAGAGGGTAGTGTATGTGTTTAGAATAGTTCAGAGTCATCTCTAGTTTTTAAGGTAAAATAAAAGCAAGACAGGGAGTCTAGCCTTGTCAAGCTAAAAGAGCCAGTTCAGAATCAGAAGGTTGAGTTTTTCTCTCAAGGGGGAGATGGTGTTCTTTGTTGTTAGGGTCATTTGTGCGTTCCAGGTGTAGATGACTTGAGGCAACAAATTCTTGTAGAAGTGCATGGTGCGTGATACTCTATTCATCCAGGGGCTGCTAAGATGTACCACAACTTATGGGAGATTTATTGGTGGAGTAGAATAAAGAGAGATGTTGCAAATTTTTTGGCTAGGTGCTCTACATGTCAGCAGGTTAAGATAGAGCATCAGAAACCTAGTGGTTTTATGCAGGAGTTCTCCATTTCTACTTGGAAGTGGGAAGAAGTGAACATGAACTTCGTGATGGCTTTGCCTTGCACTCATCATCAACATGATTTAGTTTGGTTCATTATAGATAGAATGACTAAGTCAGCTCATTTCCTTCTATTTTGTACTTCTTACTCAGTCGAGGATTATGCCAAACTCTTCATCAGGGAGTTGGTCAGATTACACGGTGTTCCCTTATCTATTATCTCAGACAGAGGTACCCAGTTCACCTCTCAATTATTGAAAGAGTTCCAAAAAGGTCTTGGTACCCAAGTCCATCTCAGTATAGTGTTTCATCCTCAGAAAGTTGGTCAAGCAGAAAGAACCATTCAGACTCTCGAAGATATGCTAAGGGTGTGTGCTGTTGATTTCAAAGAAAGTTGGGATGACCACTTGCCTTTGGTTGAATTTTCATGCAACAATAGTCATCATTCCAGTATTCAGGTAGCTCTATTCGAAGATCTCTATGGTAGGAGGTGTAGATATCCAATTAGTTGGTTCGAAGTTAGTGAGGTCTTAGTCATAGGTCCTGACTTAGTATTCGACGCCTTAGAGAAAGTTTAGTTGATCAAGGAGACAATTCGGGCTGCTCAGAGCCAACAGATGTCTTATATAGATGTTCGTAGAAAATATCTAGAGTTCAAGGTCAACAACTATGTATATCTTAAGATCTCTCCCATGAAGGGAGTGAAGAGGTTCAGCAAAAAAGGGAAACTCAATCCTCTCAATGTCGTTCCCTTCAGAATTCTCAGTCACTTTGGCAAGGTAGCTTATGAGCTCGAATTGCCTTCAGATCTAGCCTCAGTCCATATTGTCTTTCATGTCTCTTTGCTCAAGAAGTGCATAGGTGACCCAATAGTTGTAGTCCCTATTAGGAGCATTGACATTCGGAATACCCTCTCTTATGAAGAAATTCCAGTTGAAATCTTAGACTATCAGACTCGTCGATTGAGGAACAAAGAAGTCCCTCTAGTCAAAGTTCTTTGGAAAAATCAGTCTCATGAGGAAGCTACGTAGAAAAAAGAAGTAGATATGAGTACCAAGTACCCTCACATTTTCTCCGCCAATTCGAATCAAGCTCAAGGTAATAGTCCTTCTTAAGCTTATTCAGTTACACGTTCAGCATTCAGTAAAAACTTGGTATCTATTGCCATTGCATACTAAGACATCCATTCATGTGTCAGTACAGTATTTAATCATGCATCATCTATGCATTCTCACCTTGAGACACTCAGTTTATCAGATTGCTCAGTTACGTATTCATGTATCAGTTATCCATGCATCAGATATGCATAATCCGTATGCTATGTACAGTTTGTCAGTCGTGAGATCATGTTCCAGCTAATCATGTTCAAATATTTATTTCCCCTCTCAGTTAGTTTCATTCGAGGATAAATGTTCTCAAGGGGGAGATGTTGTAATACCCATGCCTTTTCCTAGCTACAAGTCATCTCAGGAATGCTAGGACCTACTTTGAAATGCAAATTTGTTTTTGTACATGCAGTATTTTTTAGATTTTCACTTTCTATTATGTGTGAAATTAAGTTATCTTTCAAATGATACCCAGGTGCGACGGCCCAGTTGGCGGATCGTCAAACTAGTGTCAGAACACCACTTAGATCATCACTTCCAAAGCAGAATGGCCCCATTCTGGTTAAGGCCTAACGGCCAATTTGATGGATCGTCAACTTAGTGACGAACTACCACTTGGATTTGCAAAGCCATGCCAGCTGAGCCACAATCTTGATAAGGTGTGACGGACGAGTTGATGGACCACCAGATATTCGACGAACCGTCACTCATACCATTAACCTTTATCCAGTGAAGCCCATTTATGGTGCATGTCTAACGGGATAAATGATGGTCCACCAAGAGTCTGACGGACCGACAGTCAGACCGTCACATGCCACGTTCAGTTTATTTTCATGTCGTTTTAATAGGGGTATTTTGGTAACTTATCACTCATCTATATAAACCCAATTACATCTGATTTTAGCTACTTTTCATCATTCTTTCACTACAAACAACTAGGTTTTCTCCCTAAATTAAATCTTCAAGGACAAGAATCAATCTTCTTCAAGAATCAGGTGATTTCAAATCCTTCCAGTTCAAAAACATCAAGAACGTTGAGTTAGGTATGCGTAGTGTTCATCTATGGACCCCTTTCGTTCATAGAGTTCAAGAAGCATGATTTTAAATGAGAAACTTTGATTTCCTTGTTGCTATGTGATGTTGTTTGTGTCAATGACCATTGTTTAAACGTCAAACTATTATTTTAAGATGATTTCCATGAAGCATGCATGCTTGTGGTTAAAACCCACTAAATTGGGTGGTTCAAGATGATTAACATTTGTTGAGAAAACCTATGCCCAAGGTGTGCATGCAAGGTGTTTGTTAAAATACCTAAGATGCTAGAAGTCTTTATTTACATGATTTTATGATACCTAAATGACAAGTCCATAGTAGCTATACACTCAATATGAATTCCATGCTATTTATGTGTTGCTATTATTTTGGTGTGAAGCATGTGTAATAATGGAATTGTAGAACATGTACATGAAATGTATCCATGCTTTCCCTACCATGTTTGAGATGTTGAATAGACTCATAAAGTACACTATCCCTTATGATATTATGAATTATGGACTCAAATCTTGTGATTAAGTCATGTTATGTGTGTCTGTTTCCTTCTATCGAGTCCTGGGGGTATTCATACCCGAAAATATAGTTGTGTGCCTTGATCCATGTCCTGTTGTCACGATATCTTCAGTCAAGCCACGTTCCATAGAATTCAGTCAATTATGTGACTCAGAAAACCTCAGAAACCTCCTGATCTCTGTTAGTTATCAGTATTATTCCTTCAGTCAACGGAAATTCAGTAAACCCAGTTCATGTATAGTCAGTTAAGACATGTTCAGTCTCTTCAAATAGGAGCAGAAGTTAGCACCGAGCGAGCCCAAGGATGGAACCTCACCTGCTTCAGATGAAGGTCTGATTCTTATAAGAAATCCTTGTGTTCCAGAACTATGTAGTCAGCATAGGTTGAGACATCAACATTACCAGCTTGAGGGTTGATGGGGCGGACATCCGCTGTTCTCTTTTGGGGACACAGTCGGAATTAAGGGTCACTCACATCATATCTTTACCCGTGGAATGGTATTGACACCCTTCCTATCAGGGCAGCGAATGGGTCCCAGTTCAGCCACTTTAGCATACATGGGGAATATCGGTTAAACAACTACCTCCCATAATTTCAGACTCAGTCTCAGTAAAAGAATTCAGATAGTTCTTTAGATATCCGTATACCAGGACTGTTAGATACAATCAAATCTCAGTTATAGTCTGGAACTCAGACAGTTCCATCAAATTTAGGACTATCAGATACAATCCCTTATGCTATCAAAACAATATTTTCAGCCATGTATTAGTGTACAGATTTAGCTATCACGTACTCATGACCTCAGTTACTATGTATGTATATTTGCATACTTATGTTCATATCAGTCAGTCAGTTAGCATT
Organism: Capsicum baccatum var. pendulum; assembly: GCA_030864225.1. NCBI lineage: Eukaryota > Viridiplantae > Streptophyta > Magnoliopsida > Solanales > Solanaceae > Capsicum > Capsicum baccatum. The sequence goes on along the minus strand of CM061557.1, from coordinate 166,162,918 downwards.
ATTCATGCATGTAAACCCTTCACATTATCCTACCTCATACGCATACCTAGTACTCCAGTTGTACTGACATATTTGCGCTACGGTACTTTCTTTTCATGTTACACCGTAGGTTCAGTGACATGAGTTCCAGGCCAGCAGTAGCAGTCGCATTCAGCAGACAGAGTTGCAGTGAGTCCTCTTCATTCAAGGACGATATTACTTGGTTTATTCATTTATTAATTCAGTTAGTTTTCAGTTTATGGAGTTAGTTGGAGACATTTTCCTTCAACTCCTTATTCAGACAGTACTTAGAAGTTTTTAGATTCAGTTCAGATTCAGTTGTTTTGGGTATTTTCTATCCACATGGATGTTATGTTTTGACAGTTTCTTTATTCAGTTGAACCTTATGGCCTATTATTCATGTTTTCAGCATTTTACAAGTATATTATGCAGTGTACAGGTACAGATATCAGTCAAGGGTTATCTTGTGGTCTTTTGGGGTCATAAGCACCGTGTACCATTCCGGTTCAGAAAATCAGGGCGTTACAACTAGCTAGGGGGTCTCTTAACCGACATACACCATGTGAGCTACATAGAGTCCAACATTTCATCCTCCTATGGAACAAACCTCACATTGGGTAGAGTATTCATACTCTTGCTAGGGAGTATAACCTCAACTCAGTGATCACTATATCGGCCTTGGTCCCATAGACCTCAATCCTAAGGTGCCACATAGTTATGGGGTATGAAACCACAGTAACTTACCCAACTCAGTGCTAAATATTACTCCCTTAAGTTAGTTGCTCTTATCTCATGGAAATCCACTTTAAAATAGTCTTATGGTTCATAAAGAACCCAACTATAAAATATGTGATCTCATTTAGTAAAGTGGATTTCAAAGCTACTATGACCATCAAGGTCAAAACTTTCTCAATAATCTAAAAATACTCAATTCATGGGTTCTTATAGCACCAAAATTATTAAAATTACAATCTCAAGTAGGTCTTAATGACCAATAATTCAATCTCAAGTTAAGACGTATCAAAATTCATACTTGATATCATAATGATTAAGAAATCCTATAAAAATCTGGAAATTTTTCAGCAAAATGCATTATATTCTCAACATACTCATGTACTTCAATTTCTAAAACATTGAAACTATCATAATCTCAAGAAATAATAAAATATGGTATAAACCCATACTTCAATTTCATAGGGAAAAATATAAAATCAAATAGCTTTTGTAATAAAAATCTAGTTTTGGGCCCAAGAATGGAAGGGTTTTCTTGTTCAAACCCCACATACCTTGAATTAGAAGCTTGGGATGAACTCTAGATTTTGGGACTCTATTCGTACTCTTGAATGAGGGTTCCTGAAGCCTTTGACTTGGGAACCTTGAATCTTGACTCAATTTAGAAAATCTATGGTGAACCCTTGAGATTCTTGGAAGAGGATTTGGATGCTTAGGGCTTTTGGTTGAGGCAAATCTTGAGAAAAATCTCATATGATGCTTGTACTGACCTTAATTATGATGTTTATACGGTTTAAGAGGCTTGGGAAAAGTCCAATGTACCCTTTTTAACTTCTGTACAAAGCTGGAAAAATTGAATTGGAAACCCGACATTATAGGCCACCGCGATGCTCCACTATTGTGGTGGCTTACTGGAAATTGAAAAATTGGAATCTGGGAGTCACTGTGATACAAATCCATCATGTTGTCCCACTGATAGGGACCTGGAACTTTAGTGCGATGCATCACAATCATTCTAGGCCACTGGAAATTGACTATTGGGAAATCGGGGTCCTTAGCGACACGCCACTATAGCGAAGTTCTACTGGAATTTGACAATTGTTATGTAAACCCTTTCTGCGATACCCCAAACACTAAAATGACAGTGGTATACGACTAAAACTTAAATTAGCCATAACTTCTTGCCCAGTTATTTGATTTGGGCGGATTTTATATCATTGGAAAGCTAATTAAATTTCCTATATGAAGCCATCGTCGAAATTAGGGATACTCTATATGGTTTAAACGTTACTCACTTAGGAATTCATTTGTTAACCTTTTAGAGACGAAATTAGGATTAAGGAAAAGTTCAGGGTATTACACTTTGAATAATTCATTGTCTTGTAAATATGACTAACTATAAATAGTAGATTTCCTGCCACCATAAAACCAAATATCCACCACATATCTTCCTTTAACCAACTCCTATTTAGCTCTCGCTAAAATAATATGCAAATCTTGGATAAAAATCAACTCTATGGTTCAACCAACACAAGCCAAAAGCGAGTTAAACAATATGTTGCTATAACTAAACTCGCTCGGCATCCTATTCTCACAACTCAGGATGAACAGTTCATCTTGCTGCAAATGGTAGAGAACTTACCATAACAATGGAAAAGCATTGGATTAACCCATCTCCAAATTGGAGCTATACAAATTGCATTGACATATCATAGAAGAAAAGGTCATCCAGTGATGGTATGACTTTCCCTACTTGATAGTAGATTCTATAATTACCAACGTTTAAATTTAGGGACATTAGAGGTTACCCTAGTTGTCAGGACAATTTTGTCATCTTATTCCCAAATTTTATCATACTTATATCTGATCTATATCGGATGAAGGTGTGAAGAATCCAGGTTAAAATCTTTGGAGCACCACAGAAAGAAGATGTTGTCAAGGCTACCCTTAATTACCAAATGTCCTAGCAAGTTCAAAACCACTATCTAAATAATGACACCTCCCCACTCCTAAACATATATACAACCAATAGAATCATGGAGTGCACTAACATCCCAAGATATATATCTAGAAATAAATTAGTCAGCATTCTTCCATCTTTTTAGGTAGCTACCTACAAAATGTTGAGAGATTACCCTCAACCTCTACAGTCCACTTATGTGCCGACCACTCTTATCATGACACTCCATATCGAGCAACCTTTTACATCCCTATGTACAAACTGAGATAACACCTCTTGTATGTAAAGGACTCAAGGGACGTCTTCCAGCTCCTCCCCAGTTCTATGAAAGAACATAATTATGTAATGAACCTATAATCAGCAAGAGCAAAAGATCCCATAGAAAGAGAAATTTAGGAAATCACAAATGCTTCATCTGCAATAATAAGCGACACTTTGCAAAAGTATGTCCTATATATAGAAAGGCTAGAAGGGTAGTGGATATCTTAGAGAAAACTATAGTTTATAAGTCTATGGCTAAAGTTGAAGCTCTTTGTTATCCTCATCCAGATCTAGATAGCATTCTTGAATCTATTTTTACATAGACAAAGAAACATCTGATGATGTCCCACCTCCCTTAATTGATGGCCAACCATAACCTTTCATTAGTAAATAATCATCTAATATTGCTCCTAAGAATATACTATCTAAAACTGTTGACCACTTTCATGCTGATGAATGTCTCAATGATATTGCAGATGCTCTAGAGCCATCAACCCAATCTCTTGCGGATGAATGTCGATCCATGTTTAGGAATAACTATAATGATCCATAGGTCTCTGCATTAGTCTATAATAAAAATAATGCGACTAGTGATCTAGTCCAAAAAAGATGCATGGAATTAACAATAGAGGTGAAGAAAATCGTTAAACCAGACTCCGTACTTTCACTATCGATGATGTCAAGATTTTACCTTTTCCTCATGAAGTTCTAGACTTCAACACTTTCATGGTGATGAAAAATCTTGATGAACAAGAACAATACATATTACTGTTATATGGAACTATAGATTCTCTAGAATTCTTACTGATTGGTGGGATTCACTTGCAATTGGGGGTAAAAACCCTTATCTTATATATAAATACATGACTGTCAACATTAGAATCCTACATGAAGTTTTTTGCAGAGATAAGGGCTATATTAGGCAACCCATTATCGAGGTCTTAAACAGGGTTTGTATGAAAAAATCGTTATTGAGGTGGATCATCCAGAATTGCCCAGCTCTTCATTGTAGCTGTAGTAGGAATGACATTATCACAAAATTCAATTGCCCCTGATATAGCCGCAAAGAGAGATGAAAGATTCAGTTGTAGTTCAAGAGGTCTATATAACCTAGGCCTCTATACAATAGAATCAATGCAGTCCAGCAAACTAGGTACTTCAAAAGGAGAAACCCAACAAACTACAAAAAGGAAAATGGTTGCTTCATATGAAAAAAGATTGGCCACTATGATAAGAAAAAACCTACGTCTAAAAAGTTGAAGGGCTTCATCCCTCTCTTTGAATAAATAGTTGATCACGTAGGAATCAATCTCTGCAAGGAGAAAGACCTTGAATCGGTCTTCTCACCGGAAAAAGAATCAATGAAGGAAATCCTCTTCTCCATAGATATATTCAAAGATTTAGGCGACATCTATACATATGATCTCATCTATATTGATGACCTCTACCTGATATCCAGTATCAAAGTAGACAACCAGATACCCTATAGTCAAATTATTATGTTCAATGCAATAGGAATTCTATCTTCTAAAATTATCGAATGCCCTCAAGATCTATTAACCTGATATGTGGATCTTTTCGATCGATCTATCATCCAAGAAAGAAAAACCCTCGACGAGCTGAATGTATTCTTAATGGAAGGTGAATCCATCCTGAAGCTAGTAGAAGTTTACTCGAAATACCCTTTCACCCATGTGCCAAAGCACTAGCTAATTACTTCCCACAGGAACTCATGTGGCTGTTTTGGTACATGTTTCATCATTACTATATCCTCAGGGAGTTCAAATATGATGCCTTCAGGGATGTCTATCAAATCCAACAATCTCTGAAGATATTCACGTTGTGGTTTAAGGCACGACAATACTGGATTTGATGATTCAATGATTTCTATGATGTAATGGTCTTCATGTTGCATTATCTACTAGGAATCATACACTACAACATCCAAGTTCAGCTCGACATTTCACTACTTTAGAAATTTCCTATTTCAATACTTTTCCTAGAAAATGATTATTATGAAGCACAACACTTCATTTCTTTGAAGAAAAATTCATTTGAAAGAAATTTAGTCAAAGAAATAAGAAAAATGGAACTACACCGAGGATCATCCCAACTGGGATGAAGTCTGATGAGTAGAAAGTTAATATTAGCCATCGTATGAGATCATAAGGGATAAAGTCACCAACTTCATCAAAATCAAACAGATGAAGGCTCCCCTACAGGAATGTAAAGATTTATCCAACAAAAGGAGTTACTTCACCAGATCTATTAACATAACCTATGAAGAGCAAGAATTCCTCAAACAGAAAAATGACATCAATTAGTGGATAGTAGAATGATAAGCGAGCTCATCACCAAAACTATTAAACACTACCTGAAAAGATGACGCTAGATGGCATATGAAGGAAATTATCATTCACTACAAGCTCGATGGAGTTACCTTCTTTAGTAGGTTACCCTTTCTAGTGAAATACCCCTATGTACATGAAAATCTCTGAAATGGGGATACCCTTTCAGATGGGATTGTCTTAAAGTTATTGACTCAGCTACTTTGAGGACAAGGAGCTTATGCACCAGCTTTGAGGGATCTTACAAGCTGTTGATACACCTAATTGCACATGCTCTCAATTACCAACAAAATTTATGTGCTTTTTTATTCAGCCTATCACATATTAGTGGGCTCGATTTGAATAAAATATTTTGTAAAAGACTTTTAGAAATTCGGACAAAGGATAAGGATTATCTTTTCATAATGAAAAAGGCTTATCTCTTAGAAAAGATAATGCTTATCTATTTATTATGGATAAGGCTTATATATTAGAAGATAGAATACTTTGTTTCAAGTTCATTTTTACTTTAATCTTATCAAGATCTTGCTTATCCTATAACAGGGTGCATAATCCTTTAATTGGATATCATCAATATTTACACTAATAGACTAACTTCTCTATTTGGATCAATCTCTCAACCTTAAAACCTCTTGTAAAGTTTCACTATTAATAAATATATTTCTTGACTAAACTCTCTTTCTAATTTTATCTCTTCAAAAGGGATGGGTGCTTCAATCCCTTAGGTCGAAGTGGTGGGGTAAGTAAAATATATCGTCAATTACTTATTATGATTACAATATGGAATTCTGAAGGTACTTTTCATGGATATAAAATGAAGTTATCTTCATCCAAGTAACGTAGATTTCTGTGTCCTTTAAAGGTATATGAAACAAAATTATCTTGGTCCACACAACAGCTTTTCAATAAATATTTCTTTTCTTTAAAAAAGCATGTAGATCTTAGGTCTGACATACTATACCTTTGTCCATCAAACGATTAAGCGCAATAGGCTGGGCAGAGCCATCATAATACCCGCTTATGTCATATACAAAATTATTTTATACTAAGGAGAATATTGGTTTGTTGTTCTCTAATATTGGAAAATTCAATTCATCCCATTGAGGGTTACAAAGTCTTTGTTACCAAGGAAAACCATCAATTAGTGGATGAGTATCTTAGTGATAAGAAATCTATTGTGTGTTGATTAAAACTTTTATTTCATATTATGTACTACATGTATGGACTTCAAAACTCCTAGCATGTTAGAAAGGTTAGAGTTTATGTCTGTGGTGTCGATTGGATCTTTGATTTCATATTGTGTACCATCTACATGGTTATGAAACTTACTGTTATAGTGAAAAGTTCAGAGCTATTTTGTTATTTACCTAGTTAATATTTCTGGTAGGAGTCCCATACCCCCACTGTTTCACTGTCTATTTGGTATTAGAGCCATCCCCATTCCTAGAGGGAGGGCTGAAGCATGAATTTTCATAACATCTATTGTTTGTATACAAGTTAACAACCTTTACATTTTTACTCTTGCCTTTACTTTGTCTTAGTTTTTAGCCATAGATACTTCCATAGTTTTCACTTTCCAATTACTACTACCAAATTCTAGTAAATATTAGGAGTCATATTAATTCTTTTATATTAGTCAGTGTTTTTCCAGTTATTATATCTAGAGTCTTTTACATAATCGAGTTGTAGTTACTTTTCATAGATTTTAGTACAAATTTTTTGTTGAGTCTTTTTCTTAGATCTTAAGCACAAATAACTGAATCTTTATAGTCCAAAAAATACAAAAATATTTCCATATCAAAGACTTCACCATCTTCTTCATCCATGACTAGATTATGTAGATACTTGGAGACATTACATATTTCTTCAACCATCAATAAAACTCTCTCATGCAAAGAAGACTATCGCTATCAAGTATATGTGTTGTATGAATAATAAGATATGTCTTCCACATATCTATTTATACCAAACCCATACTCTGCCTTTTCCAAAAAAAATGTCTTCCTTAGCCCCACTACTCTGACATAAAGGATCGAAGATTGCATTTCCAATATTCTTCTACTAGATTATTGAATATTTTACTTCATGTTTTGCTGCACTTTAAGATTATCTAGAGCTTCCTTCTTCTATAAAAGAAAGCATAGGCCTATAGTTGTAGATCATCCATCTCTCCACTTAGAGATTAACCTATGTATTTGTATCAATCTCTCTACCTAAAGCCCTCTTGTATTGTTTCTCTCTATCAATAAAGATGTTTGTTCGCTAAACTCTTTCTCTTGTTTTTCTCTCTCCCAAAATAATGGGTACCTTGATCCTTTATGCTTCATTAGTGGGATAAGGAAAACACTTAGGCAAGTACTTGTTGTGATTTATACATGGAACTCCAAAGGAACTTTACATTTATATGAAGTAAAGTTGGCTTCATCTATATGACATAGATATCTAAGTCCTTTACAAGTATTTGAAATGAAATTAGTTTGGTTTTCATGATAACTTTCAAATTTAGAGTTCTTTTCTTTGAAAGAGCCCTCAGATATAAGGTCTGACATAGTACGCTTTTATTCTATGGACACTTTAGGGAAACAGGACAGGAAGATCCACTGTAAGACCATTTTATGTCATATATGAAATAATTTTGCACTAAGAAGACTAATGATTTGCTATGTTCTAAGGCTGGAAAAGTTAATCCATTCCGTTGAGGGTTGCAAAGTCTTAGTTACCATGACAAACCATCATTAGTCAATGAGTAGCTCAGTCGTAAGAAAGATATTTTATGTTTATTAAAAGCTTTAATTTCGTATGGCGTACCTCTTATATAGATGTGAAACTGCCTATCAATTTTGAAAGGTTATGCTCTATGTCTGTGGTGTCAGTTGGATCATTAATTTTGTATGGTATTCCTTCTACATAGTTGTGAAATTACCTGCCATGTTGGAAAGTTTAGAGCTCAGTAAATTACCTATTTAATATTACTGGTAGAGTTTGTGCCCCACTTTCTCTCTATCTATTTTGTATTAGAGCCATCCCTACTGCCAGAGGGACCGAGGAAGAAAGTGTTTGCATAACATCTATTTTTTGTATACAAGTTAGCCAACTTTACATTTTTAAGCTTTACTTTACTTTGTCGTAGTTGCTAGCCTTAGATTCTTTCATAGTCGTGCCTTTCGGTTACTACAAACAAAGTTATGTAAATATTTTAGTTATTGAATTCCCATTATAGTGTCACTGTATTCTAGTTATTAAATCTAGAGTCTTGTACAAAATCGAGTCATAGTTACATTTCTAAGATTTTAGAATAAATAATTCGTTGAGTCATTTTCATAGATCTTTAGCACAAATAATCGAGTCCTTATAGTCTAGAAAAATTAAAAAATATGTATATGTTAGAGTCATCACTGTCCTCTTCATCCATGTCAAGTGTGTGTAAATTTTTAGAGACATACATATGTCTCCAACCAGTAATAAAACTCTGTTATGCAAAGAAGACTATCTCTATTAAGTAGATGTGTTGTCAGGAGGACAAGATCTGTCCTCTACATATCTACCTATATCAAACCCATTCTCTACCTTTGTAAAGAAAAAGTGTAATACTAATACAGGTTGATTCCTTGTACAAAACATGACCAGAAGAAGTTAAGGAATACTTTGTTGCATCAAAACATAACTAGTATGTTCTTATGACTCTAGCTAAGCAGTTTATCACTCTACAAATACCAAGGGACTTTCCCCATCAATGGAAAAGACATGGATTTACCCATATCTATTTTGGTGCTATTCGAATTGCCTGGACACATCAAGTGAGAAAATGACATCTTATAATGAAACGTCTTTACTTTCTAGATACTATATTTTAAGAGTACCAATGGGAAAACTAGGGAACTTTAGAAATCACTCGGGTATTAAGTAGTGTCACTGTCACCATGTTTCAACTTCAACATGTCTCTCTCCAAGCTGTATCTAACAAAGGAATTAAAGATTTAACTCCAAATCCTTTAAGATCTATCCAGAAATAACTCCATACAAACGAACCTACACTATCAAATTGTTTATCTTGTCTAGAACCACACACTAAACTTATCCCTTATAGGTGGACACCACTCCCTATCTCTTACCACTGATGCCAGAAAAGGAATGACCTAGTGTAGCCAGAACCTGAAATATGTCTTTAGAGAATAATTCCTCATAATTCATCAAAGTTCATGGCTCAAAAGTTATGTAATTATAAGATTTAATCCTCAACATCTCCAAACCTCTAAACTTATATTTTCTAAAATACCTTCTAAAGTATGACCATATGTACATCCCTGCTGGCACCACCCAATAAAGAGAATTCAAATCCATTGAATATTTCAGGATATTTCAATAGTTCCCTAAATAAACATAATTTGATTCATGAATTTGTTTGCAATGGATATAGTACACTAGTTTAAGGACCCATTCACAGGACGCTGCCTATGGGATATTGATTATGGCTGTTAGGAATGCCAAGAGGAATGGCTAAATGATTTCGCTGAGGAAAAAGATAAACTAGAGTGGCATAAGTCTTGGGGATTCTAAATAACCAACTTCCAAAATCCTTTGGATGAAAAAGAAGCCGAACATGCAGTTGAAGTCTCCTAAAAACATCAAGACTTACCATCACTACCCACTCCATCAAAAAACAAAGCCTTTAAATCATATCTTGAATCTCCATTATTCATGATATCTAAAACAAGCTCTAGTCCTAAATATAAATGTCCATTAAAAAACCCATTCAAAAGGAATCATTAAAACCATATTCCAGAAATACCATATATTATTCCATCTACCAAACAGAAGGATACCCTATATAAGGTTAATTTACAAATAAACTTGAAAGAAAATATTCTATCTCTATCCTATATTCTAAGAGATAAACCTTATCAATTATAACTAGATAAGCCTTGTGTTTCCTATGAGATAAGCCTTATCCATTAGGACTAGAAAAGCCTTATCCTTGATGCACACTCATAAAAGATATTTACAACTCACTTATTCAAACTAGGCCCCACTAATATTTTATTGACCAATTAAAATAAAACACACTAATATTGTTAGCATGTGATAGCATATGTAAGCAGGTGAGTGAGAAGGGTAAGATCTTTGAAGGCAAGTGCATAAGATCCTTGTCTTCAAAGTAGTTGAGTCAATATGTTTAAGAAAAACCCATCATAAAGGATAACCTATTTGAGAGGGTTTCTTGGATATATAGTTAACCCACTGGAAAAAGAAACCCATTATTGAGGGTGACCCATCTGAGAGGGTTTTTTGGAAATAAGGGTAACCCATTATAAGGAGTAATCCTTTAGAGAAGGTAACACCTCGAGCTTGTGGTAAATGGTAGTTGTTTGCATATGTCATCTGGCATCATCTTTTTAGGTAGTGTTGGATAGCGCCATCTATGAGCTCGTGTATCCTTTTTCCATCCACCAATAGATGTCATGCTTCTTTATAAGGCGTTCTTGCCCTTCCAAGCTTTTCTTAGTTGATTTTGTAAAGTAACTCCTTCTATTGGATGAGCCTTCATATTCCTATAGGGAATCCTTCATTCATATTTATGGAGTTAGCAACTTCATCCCGCATAATCTCATATCATGGTTGATTTTTTTCCCAGTTATCAAACTTTATCACAGTAGGGATGTTCATCGGTGTAGTACCACATTCCTAATTCCTTCGGTCATATTTCCTTTAAAATGTTTATGTTCTATTAGAAAATAAAGTGTTTCACTTCGTAATGTTCATCTTCAAGAACAAGTATTAAAATGGAAAGTTTCTAGAGTAGCAAAATTTCCATCTGAGCATGGACTCCATGGTTAGTGGTTCCTACCGGATGGTGCAACATGAATACCACCATATCATAGTAATCAGTAAAGTGATGACTCAAGTATTGTTGTTACATAAACCATAACATATATCTTTTTAAATCTAGTTTGATTCGATCAGAGTGCCTGAAGGCATTACACTTGAACTCCACGAGGATGTAGTATTTGTGGCATTGTTACCAAAACAACCATAAGATTTCTTGTGGGAAGTCATCGGCACGTGCGATGAACACATGATTAAAAGAGTATTTTGGGTGCACACCAAACTTTTTCAGGATGGATCTGTAATACTTCATAAAATATTGAATCTCATAGAAGATTATTCTTTCATGGAGGATTGATGGATTAAAGGAATCCACAAACAGATCCGGTTGTCTGCTATTATGGAAGATAGAATTCCTACCATGGTGAACTTGAGGATTTGACTAGCTAGTTTTTGGCAGTCTTCTCTAGTACTTGATATTAGGTAGAGATCATCGACATGAATATTACTTGATTATTTGCATACGTCTATGGAGAAGAGGGTTTCCTCGATCAGTTCTTCTTCCATAGAGAAGACCGATTCAAGGTCACCCTCTTTGATGAGATAGCTTCTTGTATGATCAACTATTTTTCAAAGAGGTGGATAGAGTCCTTTAATTTTTTAGCTTTAGGATAGTTCTTAGCATAATGTCAAGGCTTTTTTTCAGATAAAGAAGTCATTCTTCTTCTTGTAATTTGTTGGACTCCTTCATTTGAAGTCCCTGGTTTCCCAGATCACCATGCTACTATCATAAGGAGGGATTGGATGTTTGAACCTCCTTAATAGTATATATATTTGTTATATTTTCTTTTGGAGAAAGCAAGAGAAATTGAACATGGTGACAAAGTCATCCCTGTTACAAGCTTGATCAAGGGCTAGATTTTTTTGGACGATCTACTTTAGCACTGATCACTTTATGTATATGTCATCCAGAGCTTGAAAGATGACCTAGTGAATATAGCCTATCTATGGGATGGTTATGGATTTGAACTTTCCCTCCACAATCATCATCGTATGGCCTGCTAGCATTTTTGGTAGTGATGACATAAAGGTTTGCTTTAGGACGGGGTCTCCGCCCAACTTAAAGTATGTCTTTGCCATCTTTTAGAAGTGGATATTGATTATATCTCTTTCAAATGATGGTCACTTTATCTCAAAGTGTTTTCACCTGACCTTTCCTGTCTCTTACAAGTGCCTATGTAAAAGACCTCATGTAGGATATTGAGGAGGTGGTTCTTAATCTTCCTATAGATATCGAATCCAATGATCAAGTTATTTCCTACGATATTAGAACCAAGGAGATTCCATAGAATCTATGCAATCATCATTAATAGTAAAATCTTTATACAACAAGCTTATATCACTTTCTCAACATCTTTTTCTATTACAACCTTTAAATCTTTGGACATCTCCTCTTTATACTAATATACAATAGACACAATCATTGGTAAGCCTTTCCTACTTATAATTGTAATAATCATGTATTGACTGCCATTCATATGGCTTGGTATCATTTTAGCAGGAAGTGTACTATTTTTTTGATAATTTAGAGTTGCAAAATTCCAAACCATTTGATATTTAAGTTGATTGATGATAACGCTCAAACTACAGCTCTCGTAAGAGTGTACGCGGTCGCTGTCAAATATAGAACCCAACTAGGTTGGGTGTCGAATCCCACAGGGAATACTCGGTCACTAAGTAAGCAATGATTATTAGACTTTTGATGAAAGTTCTGTAAAAAAGGGGGATTTAATTGTAGCGTGTATTAAGAGTATCAAAGTAACAAAGAAAAACGGAATGTTTAGTAGGTTTTAATCAATGAAAATTGAGAGTTAAGGTTATGTCCACCTTATGAGTTATACGTATCTATTGACTATGAGTTATGCAGAATTCAGACATGTATGCGCATATAGAGAATCATATTCTATGGTAAATCCAGGCATCTTTCGACCATCAAGGACTATTTCACTTTAACTCTTTCAAGCTCAAAGCGTATCTAATGGTACAAATTCTCCAAGATGTTAATCCAGTTACAGCACTAACTTTTAAACAGGGGTTGGTGCTCTATTTCCTTGACATTCTATCTTTTCCAGACATGTAACTTTTCTTTCGAACAAGTTAATGCTATACTGGCGTATTCTATATGTTTGCAACCACAAGAATTTATATTAAGATGAAGAGAAGAATGATATAAGCAGCATACGTATCAAGAATTCACAAACTCATAGCAATAGATAGTATCTCATAAGGCTTCCATAACCCTAATAGAGAAGTTTAGCTATTCATGAGTGCAACAGAAATCACAAGACATTATCAGCATACCAAGATAAAAATGTCACGTGAAGTATGTTTTGGTAGTGCTTATGGCGTGAATTCCTTGCAAAATAGCGTTTCTCTTGTTATGATAATTAAAAGTCGAATAGATGAAAGAAAATTGTCAGAAATAAGAATTAGTTGAAACAGAATGCATGCTGAAAAGTTCAGCAAAATAGGGTTTTTATAACACCCATATCCTATTCCTACTAAGCTACTGCATACTTATCCTAATCCTACTAGGTTACTGAATTCTTTTCCTAATCCTACTATGTTACTACTGGTCCCCAAGTCTTTGGAAATGTTGTTTTTGCCCGGGACAAGTTTTCCATGCGTCACTTTCAGTCCATAGGCATCCAAACGCTGCTTTCCTTCTTTCGTGAAGCTTCCTTTGGCGTCAAGTTATCCATAAAATGCTGAAATCTTCATCATTTATACCTGAAAACTTGCTAATCACGTTGTTTAGCTCACTTACAGGAAAAAGGACTAAAAGTGCATAAATTATATATTTTTTCCTCAAAACTTAGCTAAAATATAGGTAAATTAAGGCGCTTTAGGTGTGTAAAATATATGGGTTGCCTCCCATCAAGTGCCTTAGTTTTGGCCGTAGCTCGACAAAATCCTAGGAAAACAAAAACAACAAAAACAATTAAAAATGATGGGTTGCCTCCCATCAAGCGCTTGATTTATAGTCGCGACATGACATAGCTATCTCGATTACTTAGACTTCATCGAGATAGATGGTGGATTTTTTTCTGAATGGATTCAGACGACAATGAGGCTTACTTATAGGATTGCAATCTTCTTCGAGATGACCCTTGTGCATACATATCCCAGGCGGGATACCAATTATATCATCAATAGTCAAACCCATAGCTCTCTTGTATCTTTTCAGAGCAGAGATGAGAGCCTCTATGTGTTGTTCACTTAAATCATCCTCCATACTCACAGGAAGTGTATTTCCATTTCCCAAGAATGCATACCTGAGATAATTGGGAAGCTCTATCGATTCTAGCACTGGTGGCTCTTCAATGGAAGTCTTTGCTGTTGGTGACGGTTGATTCCTAAGATCAAGGTTCGGATGCTTAGGAGTATGAGAATAGGACCCTATTTCTGTTAGAGCACACATAGTTTCTTCATGTTCTTGAGCCTCCTCACACTCAAAATTCAGCAGCTCATCAGATAGTGACTCATCAGTAAGCTGCTTTTCTACAGATAATTCTGTGTCATCCTTATAATTAACTTCAGCTACAGAGAACACATCCATATCTTCGGGATGCTTCATTGCTTTGCATACATCAAAACGGACCACTTCGTCATTCAACTGAAATAAAAACTCATTAGCTCTCATGTCAATAAGCACACTTCCAGTTGTGAGTAAAGGGCGTCCCAAGATTATGGGAACTTCAGAATCCACCTCGCAATCCAAAATAACAAAGTCTGTAGGAAAGATGAAGGTGGAAACCTTCACCGACACATCATTTAAGATACCAATAGGTCGTTTTACCGACCTATCTGCCATTACGAGCTGCATATTGGTTGGTGTAGGGTCGCCCAACCCCAACTTTCTATAGACGAATAGTGGCATCAAATTGATTATTGCTCCCAAATCGCACAATGCCTTAGTAAAATTCATAGATCCAACCGTGAAAGGAATAGTGAAAGCACCAGGGTCTGCCTTCTTCTGTACTAAGGACCTTGTGGCAATTGCACTGCAATGATGAATATTATCTGTCTCATAGCTTACTGCCCGCTTCTTTGTCAAAAGGTCCTTTATGAATTTAGCGTACCCAGGCATCTGTCCTAGTGCCTCCACCAAAGGAACATTAATAGTCAGCTGCTTCAACATAGTCATGAATTTACTGAACCTTGTATCATTCGTCTTCTTCTTCAGTCTCTGCGGAAAAGATGGTGGTGGAAGGGGAATTGTTTTCTCCACGACTTTCTTTTCCTCTTGCTTTGGATTGGTGATCATTTTGGATTGTGGACGTTGAGGGGTGACGTCATTGACGCCTTCTTCAGCTTCTTCAGCGTCCTCTGGTTCGGAAACATCTACTACATCGTCGGCCACTTGCCTACCTTTGGCTGGATTTTCCAACACCTTACCACTCATGGTAGTAATAGCCATACATGTTCCATCGTTCCTTGGGTTTCGCACTATGTCTCTAGGTAAGGTGCCAGCTTTTCTTTGATTTAATGTAGCTAAAATTTGACTCAATTGTTGCTCCAGTTGTCTTATTGAAGTGGAATGCGAGTCAACCAATTTCTTCATTGAGGCCAAATCATTTATTACCTCAGTTACTCCCGTGCTGGTTGCCTCCACTCCTTTCAACATCTTGGCCATCATATCATTCATAGAAATATTTCCAGAACCAGATGTAGTGGTGTCACATCTTCCAGGAGGAATATACACGCCACTTCTATCTGTCTTTTTCTTCCAACTACCTTGATCACGATCCTTATTTCCAGAATTATCATAATAGTTCCGACCTTGGTTTCCTTGGGCATTGCCTCAGAAACCCCCCTGATTGTTCACATAGTTGGCTTCTTCCTCAGAATTGGATTCCTCTCTTCTTTTTGACGCAACCGCTTTGACTTTTTCGGTTTTCCCTGATAATAGATGCTTTGTAAGAAGATCCATCTATGTTTTCATGTGCGCCATTTCTTGGTCGCATTCCTCCTCTCTTCGCCTTTGTTCTGCAGTTATGCCAATAGATATAGTGGGGCTTGTTACCTCAGAATCCCTGGTATGCTAAGATCTACTTTACTTTGTCATCCGGTCTAGCATATCGCTTTCCTGAACAAAGGTGAGGTCTATGAATGATCCTCCAGCCACATTATCCACCACTGGTTTAGTTACTGAATTCAAGGATCTGTATAGTATCTCCATCAAGTGGACATTGGTCATGTGATGGTTTGGGCACCTCATAAGCTTCTTCTTGAATCTCTCCCATGTTTCGTGGAGGGCTTCAGTTGGAAGCTGACGAAAGTTGCTAATTTCATCTCTTAATTGTGCTCTTTTGGATGGCAGAAAGAATCTTTCTAGGAAAGCATCTTTCAATTGCCTCCAATTTGTAATAGAATCAGAAGTTAGCCCGTTCAACCATAGAGTTGCCTCCCAAGACAGAGACAATGGAAATAAGCGCAGCCGAATTGCATTCTGTCCAATGCCTGGATTGTCGAATGACTTGCATGTAGAGATAAAGTTTACCAGATGCATATTCGGATCATCACCTGCAAGTCCACCGAATAATCCCTTGAGTTGCAATAACTGAATCATGGTGCTGGTGATGTTGAACTTGGCTCTGGGTGCTAATGGTGGAGGAATAATAGCTCCTGTGGCGCCAGCTCCATCCAGATCATCATCATCATCATCAAAGGGAATCTGCATAGCTTGGCGTTCAGGCCGAAATCTTGCTTGACGATCTCTTCTGTTTGTCGGTGTCACCACCTCAGCATCTTGCCTTGGGTTTAGTAGCTCGTCATCACCTAAGTCCTCATCATCAAGATCTGCTGCTCGCCCTGGGTTATCAATATTCTGTTGATGCACTTGAGCCGCAGCCAACGCAGCTAGTCTAGCCTGCTCCTGTTGAGCAGCCCTTCTCTCAATGCCACGTTGTGCATCCATCCTTCCAATAAGTTGCGGTTCAGGGTTTATGAGTAATAATGGTTGTCCTAAACTTCGAGTATTTGGCATGCACTGAACAAAAAAACTGCAGAAAACAAAAACAACAACTAAAAGTAAAGTACGAGAATCTTTGACCAAAGGGTCTAGTAATTATCACAAAATTAGTTGACAACCGTATTCCCCAGCAACGGCGCCAAAATTTGATAATGCTCAAACTACAGGTCTCGTAAGACTGTAAGCGGTCGCTGTCAAATATAGAACCCAACTGGGTTGGGTGTCGAATCCCACAGGGAATACTCGGTCACTAAGTAAGCAACGATTATTAGACTTTTGATGAAAGTTCTGTAAAAAGGGGGGATTTAATTGTAGCGTGTATTAAGAGTATCAAAGTAACAAAGAAAAATAGAATGTTTAGTAGGTTTTAATCAATGAGAATTGAGAGTTACGGTTATGTCCACCTTATGAGTTATACGTATATATTGACTATGAGTTATGCAGAATTCAGACATGTATGCGCTTATAGAGAATCGTATTCTATGGTAAATCCAGGCGTCTTTCGACCATCAAGGACTATTTCACTTTAACTCTTCCGAGCTTAAAGTGTATCTAATGGTACGAATTCTCCAAGAGGTTAATCCAGTTACTGCACTAACTTTTAAACAGGGGTTGGTGCCCTATTTCCTTGACATTTTCTCTTTTCTAGACATGTAACTTTTCTTTCGAACAAGTTAATGCTATACTGGCGTATTCTATATGTTTCCAACCACAAGAATTTATATTAAGATGAAGAGAAGAATGATATAAGCAGCATACGTATCAAGAATTCACAAACTCATAGCAATAGATAGTATCTCATAAGGCTTCCATAACTCTAACAGAGAAGTTTAGCTATTCATGAGTGCAACGGAAATCACAATAGACATTATCAGCATACCAAGATAAAAATGTCACGTGAAGTATCTTTTGGTAGTGCTTGTGGCGTGAATTCCTTGCAAAATAGCGTTTCTCTTGTTATGAAAATTAAAAGTCAAATAGATGAAAGAAAATTGTAAGAAATAAGATTTAGTTGAAACAGAATGCATGCTGAAAAGTTCAGCAAAATAGGGTTTTTATAACACCCATATCCTATTCCTACTAAGCTACTGCATACTTATCCTAATCCTACTAGGTTACTGAATTCTTTTCCTAGTCCTACTAAGTTACTTCTGGTTCCCAAGTCTTTGGAAATGCTATTTGTGCCCGGGAAAAGTTTTCCATGCGTCACTTTCAGTCCATAGGCGTCCAAACGCTGCTTTCCTTCTTTCGTGAAGCTTCCTTTGGCGTCAAGTTATCCATAAAATGTTGAAATCTTCATCATTTATACCTGAAAACTTGCTAATCACGTTGGTTAGCTCACTTACAGGAAAAAGGACTAAAAGTGCATGAATTATATATTTTGTCCTCAAAACTTAGCTAAAATATAGGTCAATTAAGGCGCTTTAGGCGTGTAAATACGCCTAACATCAGTTGATTGAATTTGAAGGTGATTCAACAAATAAAATATCTAATATGTCACACTTTATCTCTTTTATTTAAGAGTTTGTAGATTTGATTCTGTTTAACACCTTTGTTAATATATCTTCTACTTTTAAATTTCAAAATCATTACCTGCTTGATCATATCCTTTTGAAGGCCCATATAAATAACTTATGTAATTCTTTTAACCATCTTTTTTTCTCTAGTTTTCTTTATATCCATCTCCACTACAATCAATATAAACAAACATTACTATAGTTATTATCCTTGTAATAATTCCAACCATGATTTCCTTGGTCTTGGCTCCAATAATCTTGGTTAGACCCTTGGGCACTGGCTCAAAAATCGCCCATTTAGATGTTGACAAAATTCACCTTTTTTATACTTAGAATCATAATTGTCATGCTCTGATTTTATATCTTGTGAACTTACTACATTCACCTTTTTTGAGCTAACCTGCATCAAGTTCTTTGTTATCAACTCCATTTGACTTTTTAGATGAGCCATAGTATAATCATTTTCTTCTTATTTTTTAGTGTTTAGAATGAGTACCAAATGAGACCTCAAACTCCATAGTGTGGCATACTCTATTGGTCTATGTAATTTGATTCAGCATCATAGTTGTATTTGCATAGTATGTGACATCACAGAATCTCTAAATATAGTGTCATCTACAGCCATGGTTGTAGGATTCAATGACTAATAAATTATCTTTAGAAGATTCTCATAACTTACTTGTGGGTTGGGCACTGCTTCAACATTTTATTTCGCCTCGTCCTAGCGTCATGCAAGGCTTTTCAATGTTAATTCCTAAATTTAATAATCTCATATCTTAATTGTAGTATTCTAGAAGGTGGAAAATCTCCCTAGAAAATCCACCTTCAACTCCCTGCAATTAGTAATGGATTAACCCAAAAGATCTGTCTACCAAAGATTTTCTTTCACATACAGTGGGAAGGGTACCACTACCTGAGACTACCCATAATCATTACATGGTGCTTACAACCACAAGTGATCCTAAGATAACCCCTAAGAGTGGCATATTCCTTATCAATCAATTGAAAAATATATATATATAAGCTAATTTGACTGAGAAAAACAATAATCATGAGATAAGTTTCTTCAATGCTTTACCGTCAAAGTTTGCAACACTATAATCTGAAAGAAAGAGGGACTTAAACTATATACAATAACTCTGACTGACTATATATTAATTCTCTACTAATACATAATACAGTTTTTAGGAATAACCATAACCATCCCTAATCAATACATACACATAAGAAAAAATAAAATAACTACAACTACCTTGAGTGCTCAAAATAAGATAACTCATCACCTACTGGTTTAATGTTATTATTTTCTTGACTATGATCCAGATAGTAAGAACCTGAATCTACATCACATGAAAAATATAGGCATAAGAGGTGTGTGATTAGTACTTTAGTATGTACTAAGTTTGTGAGATGTGTAATAGTCACGAAAAAAATTAAAACATGCTTTGAAATTGAGGATACAAGTCATTTTCTAAAATATACATTTAAAACATGTTTGTACATAAAACTTGTAAGGCATATTAAAATCTCTAAATCTTGAGCTAAATCATTTTTGTAAAATTAAAAGTGGTATAAGCATAACAATTATACTAAGTCTCAAGTTAATTTTAAACATGATGTAAAACTTTACTGAATGCTAATTAAAAATTAAGAGATGAATTTGAATGCAAACTGAATACGTAGAGTTGAGCTGTAGTATAATGACTCTATATAAAATACATATATATTGATGTGTTGTGATAGTCTTAAAAGTGATATTATAAAACAAATTAAAAATAAACCGAGCGTCATGTATTAATATTGGATCTGAAAAGATTGTATATGAACAGATGCAATGACCAAGTATATAAATATGTAACTGGCCAATATTGTACTGCATAAACTTATTACAAGGTCATGTTATAACTGAGTTTGAATATGGGAGAAACTATTAATTAACATATAAACATTTGAGATAAACATAGAGTTTGATGTATAAACCCCATCTAAAAGGGCCAAAAATACCTTGTCAGGGTATAAAGGCTAATCCGATATGGCACCACAAAACTGATGTCCAAAAGGACTAAGGTATCAATCTTTGTATGATGAGTGCCCAGTATACATATCATGATTATATGCTTTAAATATGAAGTAATATAATGTAAATGATTCATGGAAATGAGAATATTGTGAATGTTATAATATAGTTACAAGAAATCAAAAAGAACAGTAAAAACATGATCATGTATGTAATCATCACAAAGAGAACTGATTTTAGCATGGAATTCTATCTGGGTAAAAATTCTAGTTCATGGGAATAAAAGAAATCATAACTAGAACTCATATTTTAAAAATACGTTTTGGGCATAAGGATGAAAGAATCCCTTATTGAATGCCCACATACCTAGACTGATGAAATCATGGACTGAAGCCTTGGAAATTTGGCTTTGAGATAAACCTTAGTCTTTTGCTTGCTTAAGAATTGAATCATTTTTTTGACATAGAATGAGTTTGGGGAAAATAATGAGGGATTTAGGGTAATTAAATAGATTTATAATTATTTTAAAAATTGAAGCAACGTAGTTTTTGGCTCAGATTAATGGGAAAAAATAAAACAACCCTTTTAATATCGTCTAAAAAGTTATTGTTATAAGTCCCACGTTTGGTGATGACTTGTAGGGTTTGGGGATGAATTATGGATCGATTCATCATCTGGGTCTCAAATATTTGTCTCTACTTTTTTGGTGATAAGTCACCCTATGATTCATAGTGTCCCAATGATGAGTCATCAAAGTCATCGTCACGGGCAGCTTTTACAATGCTTTAGTAATTTGGTCATCACTTTTACCTCTATTATCAGATTGAGGCGAAAATTGAGAAGTTGGAAAGATAATTGAATTATCATTATTTTTATATTTATTTATCTTAAAAACACCTATAAATTTAAAGGTTATTATCATTTGAAGTTGGCTATATCAATATTCTTCACAAGAATTCAATCGATAAGGGATGTTTTGATTAGTCTATGAGCTAAGAGCAATTTGTGTAATTAATATTTGTATAAATGACTTATCAAAATAAAAAAATTGTATTTTTTTTATTTTCCATATAATTGAATAGTGGTCCAAATATGGGCTTGTATTATTTGTTTTACAATATCTCTAACTTAGGATCATTCATCCTCGAATGAAGGTTGACTTGTGTGAAAAGATAAGGAAAGAGATGTAATCTTAAATATAGTATTTCAACTGCTAAATAATGGATTTATGACTAAATATCCAACTAAAACTTGGTTTGGTAAATGTGAGGGAACTTACTATTGCTGTCTGTCTGACTCAAGAGTTTGATAACTAAGATGATAACGATTTCTGAATCTGGATATTTGTTGTGGTTGGGATTAATTTAGCCTTGTAGTAAGGACTCAATTGTGTTTGCACATAGAATGAATATAAATAAATTACCTCATTTAATAGTCAGATACATGAATCTTAGTATAGTAAGACTAGATAAAGAGATGAGAAATTACAAGAAATTGTCTTTGTTATCATTAAACTTAATTATTTGCTATACAAATTGACTCATACATAGAGTTTTCTAATACAACTGAAGTCTTCCTAGCACAAAAAAATAATTAGAACTAAATATACTAGATTATATTATAAAATTTATAAGAGTTACTAAAAAAGACATATTTGTTACCTTCGATGCTTCTTTATAGAGGTATCGAAGATATGTAAGGATTTCAAGCATGATCTAAGTGAAATACTTGAATAAGGATTATAATATGGTTTGAGCATCAAAGTTTGCTAGTCTGAGCTCATAGAATAGGATGACATAGAGCTACACATGAGACACCACTGTTCTATAGTTACATATCATGGAAAGGAATTATCTTAGACTTAAAGTACGATTAGGATAAATATAGCGTAAGCAATATGACTGATAATTCTATAACATAGAAAAATTCTTCAACCATGGTTATCCTTATTAATCTACAACACTTAAATAGAAAAAATTTTCTACTTTCCTCAGGAAATACCATAACAAGCTACTAGACACTAAGTCTAGCTTCATATTCTTACAGCCTTCAAGCCTAACTTAGAGATCCAACTATGTACCTATAAAATGACCATACTAGACTCAATATGGGAATCAATCTTCTATACCCACTAGGAAAAATTAAGCTTAATATATATTACTTCTTGCCACATTAAATAATCAACCTTATGTTTTAAAAAGGTGACTAACAACCATAAGCCATTATCTAAAGGAATATAAACAAATCGTTAAAGCCTATATCTCTACTTCCAGAAATATTACCATCAAAGCATAAGAAGGGTCACATAAGAACTAAAACATGAGGGTCTGATATAAGAGGGATACTATGAAATTTTTATTTGAGCATTTTCATAAATTTGGAAAATAATTGAGGTCTAATGTGTAAAATATAATTGCGATAAGCTTATTTAATGAGATATAATCTAAGAACATAAATGACTTATTGTGATCTTACTATTCATTATGTATCACGAGTACCTTGAACTAACCATACTTTAAAACATGAGTAAATGAGTCATTACGTGCATGACTTGAGATAGGAATTCATAAATTTATGACATATAAGTCGTACCTCTGAGTGAATAGTCACTCCATATACTAGGAGCTAGGAGTGTACAAGATTTTATATAAAGTGTATAAATATGGGCTATGATCATAGTATTGACTTGTAAGGCATGAATATAGTGTTGTAATACAAAAAATTGTACTGAGACAAAATGGGTCGAGTATCTTCCTCTATATTGCTATTCTAGAACTCACTAAAATCACAACTATAATATGAAAACCTAACTTTGTTTCTTGTTCTATCATCTCCCCCTTATAATCAATTTATTATGATATGTTTGTGGACCTCTGAAACAAACTATAAACTGAAGTAGAGTTGCATTACTCTAGAGTTTGGAATATAGAAATTCACATAATTCTATACTCCCCCTAAAAGACTATATCTAAAAATGTAGAACATGTTGCTAGTACTTCATTTTGAGATTCAAAACATAAATTTATATATCCCCAATAATCATCACAATAGCATAAACGTTTCTTAACTTTGAACCTTCTGAATTATCACAATATCTGAGTTCACAATTTTTCCATCTATAATTTCAAACTCCTCTTTCTATTATCTTAATCATCAATAATTCGAACTTAGATTCTAACAATTAACATGGATATCCCCAAAAATGTAAAGAACTATACTAACTTACAACTATCAGATAAGAATCATGAAACTCTAACCCACTAAAACTTTTTTGAACATACCTAGCAGTAAAAAACTTCTCTATCATTTTGTTAACCACCTAATCTTGATCATGACAAAATAATTAACATACTATAAGTCCCCCTTAAATAGTAAATATCTCTCAAAGTGCTATCAGACAGTCTACACAAAACCTTTCTAGCTTCATAGATACATAATCTATTACATTTTGATGTAAACTACATTATCCCTACCTTATTACTGCTATACTTCTAGGCTCATGCCTTCAACTCTAGGTCATTCTTCCATAGTATTCTCATAAGGGATGTTTGGACACATCTTACTTGGGCTCAATGCATAATTTTTATGAATAATAAAGAACTCATTCAAAGTTTACAACATAAAGGCATCGGTAAAATATTTTTAAGCCTTCATGCAATCTCATCACTTTTTGTAAGGACTACTGGAGAAAATATTTTTAGTAGGAATTTAAGATATATTGTCTCTATTACCTCAAAAATAAGACCTAGTGTATAGTAATTGAGCAATTCTAGGATCTATATAAGTTTTTCTTAAAGAATATCGCTACTGCACGATATGAGATATGAAAGAAGGAAAAGATTTTTGAAATTCCTTTTAGTCTTCCAATTAAAAGTACAGACATCTCCGTACAATTATGCAAGACTCTACTAGATATTTCACAAGACTCTACCCCTAATCATAACTCACCGCTATGAAATACAATTTCTCCCAAGCTAACCCATGATAGTTGCATAATGATTTATTAACTGAATAAAATGTATATAAGAGTTAAATTGACTGATTTGAATCATAATAATAAGATAAACTATTTCAATATATTATTTCCAAAAGTTTACAATATCGGAATCTAAAAGAAAGATGAACATAAAATACATACAAGATCTCTGACTTAATATTTATGAAGTATATACTAACACTTACTATAGCTAGGACATGACCCCAACTATTCCTAATTAAAATATACGAATATGAAAAAATATACAAGAACTCCAACTTACTTGATTCCTTAAAATAGGAGAACTCATCGCCTGGTGGTGAAATTCTATGATCTGCTAGACTATTATCCTGATGGTAAGCACATAAATCTATGTCATATTAAAATTATAGGTAGAAGATGTATGTAATCAGTACATTGGAATGTAATGAGTTATCGAGATATGCACTTGTAATGGAAAAAATTAAAACAAGCTTTGAAACTGAAGGCATAAGTCATTTGCTAAATTATACATTTAAAACATGTATGTACATAAAAGATGTGAGGCATAGTTAAATAACTAAAATATGAGATAAAACATTTCAATAAACTAGAAAGCAATAAAAGCATAACTATTTTATATAATCTTAAGTCTACACTGAATATGATGTAAAATTGTATTGAATACTAACTAAAAATAAAAAGATAAACTTGAGTGCAAATTGAATACATTAAGATGAAATGTAATACGATGATCCTATATAAAATACATATATACTAATGTGTAGTGATAGTTTGAAAATATATAGTATAAAAAAAAGTAAAACTAAACTATGTGTCATGTATGAATATTGGGCCTGAAATAGTGGGATGTGAAAAATTACATTGACCAAGTAAATAAACATCTAATTGATCAATACTATACTGACTAAATTGATTACAATGTCATGCAATTGCTTTGTTTGAATATAGGAGAAACTTTTATCCAATATACAGCCATGTGAGCTAATCATGGTGTTTGATGTATAAACACCATTGAAAAAAGCCCATTATACTTTGCCAGGAAATAAAGGCTGATCTGACATGGTCTATAATGATGACGTCCAAAAGGACTAAGGCATCAATCCTTGTATGGCGGGTCAACCTTTAGATCCAGTGGTGGTGCCATAATTTAGGGACTTAGGGACTTCTACTAAAGTTCACAACCTAAATAATGAGGAGCCTGTAACCCGACATCCTCTTGGTGCTAAGTACTACTACCCACTAAATATATTTTCATATACCGAATAGCTCAATATTACTAAAGTTGTGAGGTTGAAAGATAAGTTGGTTGTCTATGTAATACCCCAAAGATTTCTAGCCAATTTCATCCCAAGAATTCCTAGTATTAGCTTCTAAAGTGAATGATAATTATTCCATGAGGAATTTTCAAGATTTTTACTTTTTTCCATGTGGAAAATTCAATAAGATTTCCATCAATATTTGATTCTCTTAAATCTGATAACCGGGTAATAACTTATGACTATTTCAAGTTCCAATCATAAAACAGTGCCATACAAGTTAATGGCATGCCGCGCAACTAGAGGAAATGGCATTTGGCAATTTTAGTAGGTGTCCGCGATTATGACGCATCGCGCCAGCACTCAAATTTAGAATTGTCCTTTTTCCAGTATCTCAGCGCGATTTCCCCTGCATCGCGCCAAAGTACCAGGTCACGAATGAAGGGGAAATATGATGGCTCCGCATCGCACCATCCCTCAGTTTCCCAATTTTCATACTCTGGTGACACAGCGTGATAGCGCTGCGTCGCGCCAGGGGTTCAATTTGGGAATTTTTTATTGAAATTACAAGACGCATCCAGGGTTAAAAGGGTCAATTTCCCACCCCTATTTAAGCCCTTTAACACATGATTTAGTCACTTTTACTCTAAAATACACTCTTTTCTCTCAAGTTTCTCTCAAGAACAAGCTAGGGTTTTCATAAAAGATCCAATTTCAATAATTTTTCACCATCAATCTTCACAAAATCACGAACTAAGTTATGCATAGTGTTTGTTCATAGACTCCTTTCGTCCATGAAGCCCAAGAATCCCTTTTCTAAATTTAAGTTATGGATTTTCTTATGAATTTTATGATTGAGCTTTTTTTGTTCATGTTGATAATGATTAATGGTATTGTATTCCATGAATGAGTGCTAAATTCCATATGGCTTGATTTTTATCCGTATAGATTCATGAAACTCTAGGATTAAACCCTTGAATGATTAAATTGGAATTTAATCACGACTGTTAATTGTTGTATGATGTTGTTTACACATTCTATGCCTACTATGTGTTTGGTTGAATGACCAGATGAAGGTAAAGTGTCTAATTAGCATGATATCATGAAATCCCCATGTACGTACAAGCTTATGCCTATTACATGTTTGATGAAATTCTTCAGTAAATGTATTATGATGATTATTATGTATTCAAGTAAGTCATGCTTTGTCAGTTTCCTTCCATTGATTCCTGGGGGTACTTGGACCCAAAATATTAGTTGTGTACCTAGATCCATGATATGATTTCATGATACTCTCAATCAAGCCATGATCCTTAAACTTCATACAGTCTTATGACTCAGGAAATCTCCATGATCTCATGAACTCAGTCAGTTGTCAGATATCAGCAATATTCCATCAGTCAACGGAATTTAGTAACTCAGTCTATGTTCAGTTCAGTAAATCATGTTGAGTGTCCATTCAAATTGGAGTAGAAATTAACACCGAGTGAACTCAAGGATGGGGACACACACTATTAGGTAAGGGTGTGATTCTTAGCAGTCATTCTTGCATTCTAGAACTATATAGCCAGCATAGGTTGAGACATCAATATTGTCGATGAGGGTTGATAAGGTGGATAAGCACTGTCAGATAAGGACCCCCTATTCTAGTACAGGGCATACTATCAGATGAGGGTCGCCCACAGCTTGTCCTTACCAATGGCGCGATATTGACACCCTTCCAATTGGGGTTACAGATTTGACCCTATCTCAACCATAATGGTATATCAGGGGCATGTCGATTAAATGTTACCTCCCACAATTTCAATACCAGTCTCAGTAAAAGAACTCAGATAGTTCTTCAGATTCAAGACTGTTAGATACAGTAAGAAACTCAGATAGTTTCATTAGATTTAGGACTGTCAGATGCAGTCACCCATATTATCAGTTACATTCAGATACAACTATTTATGCTATTAGATATATCATTTTTTAGTATGTCATTTCATCAGTATTCATATTTAGTAATCACAATATCACAGTGTCAGTTACAGTTACGTATTTATATATGCATTTTTGCATTCATGTTAGACAGTCAGCTAGCATTATTCATACATGTTATCCCTTGCATTAGCCTACCTCACATGTATACTCAGCACATTCCATTATACTAATGAATTTACACTATGGTGCTTTATTTTTATGTTACACCATAGGTTCAGAGACACGAGTTCTAGATCAACAGTTGATTCCAGTCTCAGCAGTCAGAATAGAAGTGAGTCCTCATCCTTTGATGACATGATTATTTCTCTACTATTTCATTGATTAGTTATTAGTTGGAGTTATTTGGGGACATATCTGATCAACTCCTTATTCAGATTATTCAGATAGTAAAGGCTTTCAGACTAGATGCAGACTATTATGTTTCAGACTTCAGTGTTTATAGTTTTGTTTTGGGTACTTTATTACCCCACAAATGGTATCTCATCTATGTTATGTTTATTATTGAACCTTATGGCCTTTCAGTGCATTTTTCTACGTTATTCAGTATTTTATTTAGTGTACAGGTACAGATATCAGTCATGGGTTAGCTTGAGGTCCTTTGGGGTCATGAGCACCGTATAGCATTTCGGTTCAGCAAATCAGGGCGTTACAGTCTAAAAGCATTCTAAATCCTAAAAACTGAATAATTGAGTGTTTGATTGATGATATATGATATCCTAGGTCATCGGGTGTTCATAACCCTCCATCGTTACAGAACGCCACTAGTAATGAATTTAGTATTTGGAAGAGAAAAAGGAAAATTTTATACCACAAGTCTAAAATCATGAATTTACTAACATGCCTAGGGTTCATAATTCTAAGTATGTGAAAATACTAATATTCATGGAAAATCAATGTATGTTAACTAATATGGACTAAAATCTACAAAATCATGTTAAATAATACTTAATAGTCTTGAAAATTGATGCATCTTACATAGCATGATCATATGCTTTAAATATGAAGGAATATCATGTAAATCATACATGAACATGGGCATAATGTGAATTATATAATATAGTAATAAGAAATCATAAATTATACTGAAAATATGCTCATGTATATAAATATATCAAAGAGAGCCTATTTAAGCTTAAAATTCTATTTGGGTAAAAATCCTAGTTCATGAAAATCATAGAAATCATAATTGAAATTCATAATTTAGAACTAGGTTTTTGGCATAAAGGTCAGATGAATCCCTTATTGAATGCCTACATACCTAGACTAATGAAATCTTTGACTGAAGCCTTCAAAATTTGGGTTTGAGAAAATCCTTAGGCTTTGGCTTGCTTAAGAGTTGAATTGCTTATTTTTCTGATTTAGAATGAGTACGGAGAAAATAATTAGGGATTTGGGGTGATTAAATAGA
The DNA here is from genome assembly GCA_030864225.1 of Capsicum baccatum var. pendulum. Taxonomy (NCBI): domain Eukaryota; kingdom Viridiplantae; phylum Streptophyta; class Magnoliopsida; order Solanales; family Solanaceae; genus Capsicum; species Capsicum baccatum. Next base: position 166,133,600 of record CM061557.1, on the reverse strand, counting down.
CTTAAACCTCTTGTAACAGCTTAAACGACATAGTTTTGTGGTTAAAAGAGTGGAAAAATTTTAAATACCCCATTTAAAATTATCTAAAGAGTTTTTGATTTTAGTCCTGACTAGTTTGATGACAACCCGTAGGGTCTCGAGATGAATTGTTACTCGAGTCATCTTCTACGCTCAAATTTTTGTCCCCGCTTCCATGGTGATGAGTCACCCTATGAATCGTAGTGTCCTGAAAATGAGTCATTGTCAGCGTCGTCATCACTGGCAGCTTTAACAGTGGTTCAGTAAATTGGTCTTAACTTTTTATTTCGTTATCGAAATAAGGCAAAACTAGAGGCAATGGAAAGATAATAAATTACATATATTTTTGTGTGTTTATATCTTAAATATATAAATAAAATATAAATGTTATGATTTTTTGAATTTGTCTAATAAATATTCTTCATAAGAATTCAATATGTAAAGGATATTTTGATTTGTATATGAGGTAGGAGCTATTTGTGGACCTAAAATATCTATAAATACTTTATCAAATGGCCAAACCATAATTCTTGATTTTTCATATACTTGAAGCGTGGTTCAACTATTATTTTGAATTTTTGGGGTGTTACAAAGGGAAACAAGTGCAGTTTGATAGCATCTTGACTAACCTTTGTCATTCTACATACCTTGCAAATTCCCAGAAAATAGAGGTTTGTATTATGTCAAGAACAACCTCAAATAGACCCATTGTATTCAAAATTCATATCATAGTTCTAGTGATGTCAAACTTAGCCCTAGATTCTAGTGTAGAAAGGACTATGTCCCCTGTAGCACCTACATCATCAAAATCAGTGTCACCATCATTTTTAGGATCATCAAAATGAACAACCAATTTTTTGTTATGTATCTAGTGAATTTAGTTGCTTTGAGCATTGGAGTCAATTATTATAGCTTCATAGTTCATATGATATTCAGCCTTCATAACTAATCAGGTTGGATTAACTTATCGGGCAGCCTAAACTTGATTGTTAATCTCTTGAACGTTTATATTCATGGAAAGTTCTAGTTTGTGTTCAATGGGAGTTTATTCCCAATGTTGGGAAGAAACTAAGCTTCACCCTTAAATAAATAAAAACAACAAACAAAATAAAATTAGGAAATATTGATACAAACCAAATAAACACAATTGAACTAATCCTAAACAATATTCCACAACAACAACCTCAATACATGATACTCCCAAATTAAACTTCTAAATAAATTATAAAGTTGTCGATGTTCAATTAAATAAACCAACAAGTTTAGGGTTGAATCTCTCAAAAAATATGGAAAGAAATAAGGGCAGTATAGTTATCACACTAATTATCGTTTATTTCTAAATAGGGGAGAATCTTATGTAAAATATTATTGTATTAACCAATGTAAATAATAGAGAATCACAATTTTTATGATTGTAATTCAGTACTGAGAAATGAATAAGCTTGTGTTCTCCATGATTTCATAAGACGACCAAGTCATTATTGGTAGTAGTTCATTTCAATGCCATGCATGCAAAATTATCAATTATTTAACTTTACCTAGGTGTTTGTCAACCTACTCAGATCATTTCCCATTAATCCAATTTGTCTAAGATTGAATACGATGACCTAAGGATAATTATCCAGGTTAATCAACCTAGTTACAACCTTAATCATAATATGAATGTAGAAAGCCTCAAATCCCAATTAATAGTTTCTTTTCCTATCCTTAACTTCTTTTATCAAAACATGTTTGATGTGGGAAAGCTCTAATGCGTGCAACTATTAGAGTATAATTAAGGTATAAAAACTAATAATACATACATGAACATCATACAAAACTACACCCGTTGTTACGCTAAGAATATTAATTCACCATGGTTCAAACAATCCTCACAATCCGATTTATATCCTCATAACATCAAAAATAAAATTATTGAATTCATCATTATAGCAATATCTTAAAAGAATGAACTCTAGGATAGATTAGATCGTAATACAAATATCACACACGTAACAAGAACTAGAAAAGACAAAACATTTTTGCCTATTTTTTTCAAAATGTGAAGTCCATATAAAATAAAATCTAACAAAAATATTTATAGTCTATATAAAGATAAAATTAGAAATACAGTGGGAAACTAGTCCGCAATGCGTCCACAAATGGTCATATAATCCATCGCCTAAGTGATGCCTCATTGGGTGCACCATCTTTTTGCTTTACTATTTACCTAAATTATTACTTTAATCCATTTACTTGTTATAATGGTTACTCGAACTAGTAACAACTTGTTGTTATATGCACCGTCTAGGGCATACTGAAAATTATTCATTTCCTTGATTTCACAATTTTAATTGATGGTTCATAGGACAAATGATTCCCCTAATTGTATTTTGGTTGTTAGATAATTATTTTAACATCATCTCATATACAGTTTGTCTCGAGATCTATAGGGTAAAGCAAGACTCATCATATAACAATTTTTATCAGAATTTAACACTTTTGTATTCTTGACATATTTTCCTTCATATGTTACACAATAAAATCAAATCTCACAAAAATCACAAAAAGAAATACAATGATGTATGGTTAAGAACACCAAATGTTCCATTAAGCGCCAATAAATCAATGATCAACTCAACCTCAGTCTTTGGGATCATCCAAGTTGCCTAAGAGGGACCTCCTCCAATGACCAGAGAGTTGTATTATCCCTCCTTAATGTACTAATAGGGAATAAATAAGGATTAAATGTGTTGGAGAGAACTACACACTAAGAAAATTGGCTAGCACACAGAGGCAAAGAACAATTTTTCCATATTACTAGGTTGAGCTAGCCTTGATGCCTTTGAAGGTATTGCAAAAAGATATGAGTTACTCTATCTATAGGATTTTTTACGTCGATATAAAATAGATAGGTGTAGACCAAAGGGTGTTCAGGCTTCAACAAAGTAATTCTTTCAAATGGATGAGGTGATTTTACTCTAACTTCTTAAAGATCCATCTATAGAGTCTTCAAACAATGGCTAGATTATTTAATTTAACAAGGGGGAAATTGATCACCATCTATCCTTCTCTTTTTGTTTTTTAAAATTTAGTACCTTAAGATCTTAATAAAAGAAGTAAAAATTATTGAATATTTCATTGATTAATAGCTCAAAATATAATATATCTTTGATCCTCTTATTTGTTGAGTTATCGGTAGATAAGAAAGGGAGGAAGAGTTAAAAAACAAGAAATGTTGAATAAAAATATAGGATAGCAACGAGAAAATCAAAAAATATTTATTGAACTAAAAGAAGGGATCATGATCAATGAGTTATGAAGATCCTATAATTTATAGGCAAAAAAGGTCATTTTCCCCAAATACCTAAGGCAGCACGTAAAAATTTATTTTGCTCATATTACATAGGGGCAGTTAAAAAAATTATTTAGCTCTTCCTTTTTTTGAGAGATAAAAAGGATGAGTGTTTTGAGTAATAGACTTTATTTCTCTTTCTATCTCAATTACTATTGAACTTAGCCTCCCAAATGATGGAGAACTAGCTATGCAGGGAAAACTCTACCTAGAGACATGTGGCACTATAAGGAGAGGAAAACTGATGATATATCGCAATAATAAGTATAGAGACTAAGATAAGTATATCTCAATACAACGGTAATGGAAGTTCCTTCTTATAAGGGTAAAGAACTCGATGGATCACCACGCATAGAGACATGATTAAAGGGTCAAATGTGAGACAAATTTATCATATCTCTTAGGTGCGTGGATTAACTTGTGCAGATCAAAATAATATAACAATATTATCTAGCCCATTAATGGAACAATCACGTGGTTTCTAGGTATATGTTTTAGTCCTATATGGATCTAGTGTTGAATTCTAATTGGTCAAGGGCATACATCTATATAACCTATAAATTTTTTCTCTCCTTACTTGAAATGACATTTACTGATTCTCTCTCTCATTAATACAATAGTTTACTTGGTCCCTAGCATTTTTTATTTCCTTATATTGACCTTGCTAGTGATAATCTTTTATTTTGAATAGCTGAGATAGATTAGAATAGATCTCAAACATGTTCATATTCTTATAAAAGATTTTTAGATTTGTTTTATTTGTTTCACTTCTTCCAATTGACTTGTAGATAGTTGAATTTCTTATCACCTAGTAACTAAAAAACTGGTATATCTGACCAGAAATAAGGTTAACTTGTAAAGCCTGCTCTAGACTAACATACAAATTCAATTGTACAAATGACATGGTAAATTGTAAAACTAAACATTAGAAAAGTATCCTAGACCATCATGAATCCTAGCTTTCTAACTATAACTTTTCAATTTTGCAATATTCATGAACTCAAGATTTGATTTTTATACAATTAACATCATTTCTCTGCCAAAACCAAAACTTATTTCCTGTATTCTTTTTTAATTAAAATTTGTTCCATTGGACTAGATTTTATTTAATTAAAAACGACGGATCCAACTAGAGGCGGCTCCAAGATAAAAGGTTTACGAATTTTGAATTTTATGGCAGGACACTGACATTAAGCGAACATAATAACCACCAAATTAACAAATAAGTACAACAATATAATATAGTTTAAAAAGATATGAACTAACTAAGAAGTATATAAATATAAGCACTATACAACATTTTTAAAGAAAACTAGAAAACATCTACCTTAATAAAATAAAAGGGAAGCTTGGAGAAAATTGCAATGTTGTTTTCATGTGACTTGAAGGTCAAAGGTTCAAGCCATGTAAACAATGTCACTAACTAATTTCTTAGAACATGATGACACCTACCCCAACCCACCAGTAGGTAAGCCAACCCATGATTCCAAATAGTGAGTAATGTATTATCAAGAGGAAAAAACATTAGTGAATTAGTCTACTAAAAGAGACTACTATAGAGAAGTAACCCTAAAAATTTTTGAAGTTAGTATAAGATCTTTTAAAAAATCAAGAGTACAAGGCAAGCATAATATATATATATATATATATATATATATATATATATATATATATATATAAAGAGAGAAGAGGGTATAGAGGACTATCTCCAAAATGCTAAATAAAGATCAATCCCAGTAACTGAGTGGGAGCAAGAACAACTCCAAATGATAGGATCTCACACCAAACTTATTTTAACGCCCCGAGTTTGTACCCTAGACACTACACGGTGCTCATAATCTTGAATGACCATAAGCTAACCCATGACTTGTACCTACTGCAATAATAAGTAATAAATAATGTAATTATGTGGAAATAGGTGGAAATATAGACCATAAGGTCCAAATTTATCAATAAATTTGAATGCGGTATTGAAATACCAAAAACTGAATATAAGTACTTAAAAACTGAACAACTATCCGAAAATACTCTAGTCTGAAAAGCCTCTAACTGTCTGAACTATGGAGTTGATGGGACAAGCCCTTAACTAACTCCATCTACTAAAATAAATTTGAAGTCCTACAAATAATAAGAATGTCCTCAAACTGTGAGGACTCACCATTACTCTGAAAGTTGAGAATATGAACTGCTAAAGGTGCTCTGGGGCCCGTGCATCTGAACCTATGATATAAGACATCATAGCACAAAGAAAAGCATGTCTCAGTACTTTGAATATACTGGTATGATTAGTGTGGTAGGATGAAATGCATAGGTTCATATGCATGAACAATACAAAGTGAATAACATGAGTATGACTGAGTAAGATTACATGCATGACTACGTAAACTATAACTGAAAACATGATAGTACTGGATACTAGATCTGAATATTAATTTACTGATACTGTATTACTGACAGGATAACTATATCTGACAGTCTTGAATTCTGTGGAACTATGCTGAGTTTCGTACTGAGATGAGTGACTATGTCTAATAGTCCTGAATCTATAGAAATGCAATTAGTTCTATTCTGAGATTGAGACTGGAACTAAGATTATGGGAGGTAATCATCTAACCAACATGCCCCTTCTCTAGTTTATTTGGAGTCCAACTTGTAACCCTAGTTGAAAAGGTGTTAATACTGTGCCACGGGTAAGGATAAGCTATGAGTTATCCCTCTCTAATAGAAAGCTCTTTCGTCCACCCTCGCTGGTAGGATAACTCAGATGAGAAGTATCAACCATCATAATATCTGGCAGGAAGATAGCTCAACCTACACTGGCTATGCAGTTCTGCAATGCAGGGATTGCTACTAAGGATCAAACCCTCTGTTGACAGGAATGCCCCCATCCCTGGGTTAATTCGGTGCTGAATCCTACTCCCAACTGAATAGACATTGAATCAATTTCTAGTCTGTACTAGGCTGGACTAAGCTGTTACTGAGATTATTATTTAGCTGAATGAACTCATTTAACTAATTTCCACTGACTGATGGAATACTAGTGAATTCTATTAGCTAACTGAGTTTACTGAGGTCTGCACTGGATACTGAATTAGACTGGGCTAATATGGATTCTACTGAGTTTTTCCTGAATTCTGTAACTGACTAAGAGAACTAATGATTGTGTCATGACTGATACTATTCTATGACTAACCATGACTATAGGTAATCAAATAAATTGTGGGGTACAAGTACCCCAAGGACTCGATAACATAAATTAAGAGACATGGCATAACATAAAATGTGTAAACTATGAACTTGATCATCATTCATTCATTGGGGCATTTTGACAAACACTTGCATGATATAACTTGCACATAAGCTAACTTGACATGATTTCATTCTATTAATAGTTCACCTGGACAATTTATCAAGCACTTGGTGAGCATAGTATATGCACATAGTATTGAACAACAAGTGAGCATCATAATTCTTCTCTAATTTCACAAGTCAAGGGTTTGTCATTGATTTACATGAATCTACACACATAATGATCAATTTCATATGATATATATATATATATATATATATATATATATAAAATCACCAATTAGGAACTTAGTCCAAATAGCAATCATGGATATACTTTAATCCCAACCATGGAAATCATAAAATCAATTAGTTGAAGTTCAAAAGATATTCTTGGACTCTAAGGGTGGAAGGAACCCTTGGATGAACACTTCACATACCTTAGTACCTAAATTATGAGAGATTGATGGTATAATTCTTGAGATTTGATTCTTGAATTGGAAACCCTAAGGCTTGTTCTTGAGAGATTTAGAAAGAAAGTGAGTATTCTTTAGTGAATTAGGGTTGAATTTCATGTTTTTGGGGGCTGAAGGTTGAAAAAAAAAGACCCAAATCCTAAGGACACGGTATTTTAATGAATGAAAACTGCACCATCGACGCACTGGCCAATGTACAATGTCATTGGCATTGATGTGACAGCCAACGCATCTCATCGAGTCCACATTGACTCACTGGAAATTAATGTTGGGAGCTGGGTAAAACATCTATCAATGTGATAGTCGATGCGGAATGCCAAGATCGCATTAATCCATTATTTTAGGATTTTAAAGGAGCTTCAAACAAAGTCCAAAAAATTTAAAACTGGTCTAGAAACACCTTTGGACATTCATGATCATGTATCAAACTAGATATGAACATTTAAGGGATGCAAAGGGTGAAAAATAATATTGCCAACTTTCAAAGGCCAAAATAACACTAAGTCTGAATACTTAGCGAGAATTTTCTAAGTCTAGTACCCCTTAACAAGCTTAAAGGACTGAATTAAGCTAAGAATTTTGTGGGATCTTACATTATCTCCCCCTCGGAAACAATCATCCTCTAATAAAACTGACTAAGCAGAGAATACTAGTAGACTGAACTTACTTACTAAACATGAACATCTGAAACATGATTATTTGATTGTCACTACCGACATACTAAATTTCATACTGGACAAGCATAACTGATGCATTAGGACATAAGTGAACATGATTCATGAATACATAACTGGGAATACTGATGAGCTGATTTTCTTATATTGGACATGTATCTCTGATATATGCATGCATGACTGAACTGACTCATAAACATAAGACTGATTGTGCAATGGTAAATGATACTAATTTTGTAACTGAAATCTAAACATGGAACTGAATGAGTTCGAGGAATACTATTACTTAAAGTGAAAAAATACTGATAAACTCTTGATCATTTTTGGAGTACGCATGAACGTGAACATGAGAACATGACTGAGAATGGAACGTGGTACATGAACTGAGCTGAACACACACTACCTGATTTCTCCATCTTGGGATAATTTAATTCATGAGATATTTGAATAAACCGACTAGATGGAAAGGCAGAAACCACACTACACAAATTTGTCTGTTTGACTGCTAATATTTAATTATTGTCTTTACTGACTAATGCATACTGAAAACTTATTCTCAACTATACTCTCTGCCTTAGTATGAAACTTCACCTGGGATTACTAAACAATATTCACATGGGCGCTGCGCACGAATGCATAAGCATACTAACTTATCTGATTGACTAGATGACTTATAGATGAATACTAGGCACGTAACACTGAACTATACTTAGTCTGAATAACGGGACTGAAATTGTAGAGTATTATGCATATAGGATAAGGACTGACTGAGTAACATGAGATAACTAAGCATGAATTCATGAAGAAGAAAATTTGTATTATATAAGAATGCAAGACCAAATGTATAACATGATTTTGAAATATTCTGTAAACTGAGGTACTGAAATACTGATAACTGAATAACTAATAACTGTACGCTATGGTCTAGTAAACCTAAAACTGAACTGAGTTACTGATCTGATTACTTGACAAAGGCTAATACTATGACTAAGACTGTAACTAATACTATGATTGATACAGTAATTGGGACTAAACACACTATAAGGATTGAGTACAAAAGTCATGAGCTGCATGTCCTGAGTTTGGAGTTCATGATTTCATGAAATATAATTCGTAATGCTGAGTGAACTGGAGCTCCTCATACTAGGTACTAGAAATACACATTACTCTATGGAAAGTATATGAATATAAGATGTTTTTATGGATCTAAGACATAAATCATGCATACGTATCGTGATGACGAAAGTACAAGCTTTGAACTGAGGTAAAGACCTATTGGGCATCATTCCCACCCATTACTTTTCTAAACATACTAATATGTATAACCACCAGGCTATAATAGACTAGCCCACTGGGGTGAAGGCTAAGAAAGGCTCTGCTAGAATTTTGGGACTGACTCCGAAATCAACATCTATATATAGAATAACAAAGTACAAAGAAGATCTTGGATCTAGCAAAGTGTAAATATGTAAATAGAAAACTTGTAATGTACTAGTGACCACATCAGGAGAACTTTCCTGATCCTGTCGGGACTGAAGAACATAGAGTCTATTTGGGCGTTGCCCACTGGTGGCACTAGAAGTGGTACCCTGCTTATTCAGGCAACCAAACTGAGTTGAAGGATGGCTATTCTGACTTCGTGGATCAACCTTAGGAAAGTCTCAAACTCTGTGACATGACTCACCATATCCAAAATACACATCACTATCGGCCCTACATATACCTTTATAACTTTTACCACATTCTTTGAAAATCGAATTAGTACGAATACTACTTGCACCACTCTGGGTTTTTGAGCTTGGGGACCCATCATTATTGTCATTCCTAAACCTTGGTACTATTGTACTAGCTGAAGATGGAACTGGGGCAGAAAACTTTTGACTAAATCAAGAACGATTACCATTCTCTGACCTTGACCGAGCAAAACTAAAGCTACCTATTCTGGCTTTTTTATTTTCTCTCCTTCTACTTAAGTTTCTATTCCTCAATCTATTGAGCATGGACCATGAGCCTAGATATTTCTATCTCCTAAATCAACATCGCAGTCCTGCACTCTTTAACTACTCAACCTGATACCCTAGAGACAAACTTGCTCTTTCGGGATCAATTATCTGCTACTACATGGAGAGCATACCTAGCTAACTGAGTGAACTAGAGGGAATACTCTTTAACACTCATACTACCCTACCTGAGATTGATGAACTCTAACACCTTGGCTTTTTTCAGCTCTAAGGGATAGAATCTATCTAAGAAGGCTATATAAAACTCTTTCCACTCTATGGGCTCTGCATCTGCACCCCTGCCTACCTTCCACTACTTAAACCACATATGTGCTAAATCTCGCAGCTGATAGGCAACTAACTCAGCACTCTCAACAGCAGCCATCCCCATGATATCATAACCTTCTACACCTGATCAAGAAATTTTTGGGGGTCCTCATCTTACTTAGACCCGATAAATGATGGAGGGTTCATTAGGGTGAAGTCTTGAATCCTGACAGCAATAGTATTGGCCACTGGGTTGGACGGAACGACTATTTTTCTTTCATATTGGGATACCATAAAATGAGCTATGGTGGTAATAGATGCTCTAAACTCAGCGTGGGAGACATATTCATCCAGAGAACCTGGCTGGATGGGCTGAAGTTCTGGCTGATCTCCCATTCCTCTTCCCTTAGTTTATTTTGGAGGCATATTCTATAAATGAAAGAGAATCTAGGATTAGAAAGTGAGTATAACTGGAGCTCATACTCACTCGCATGACATGAATACTGAAAGAAGGGAAACTTTTCCAAAAATATCTCGTAGCCTTTTGTCCATAAACATGGTGCGCAACACACCCATGCACAAGACTCTACTAAATATGGCTTTCAGACTTCCTAGGACTTTTTTGAACCTTAGGCTCTGATGCCAAGTTTGTAATGCCTCAAGTCTGTACCCCGGATGCTACACGGTGCTCATAATCACAAAGGACCACAAGTTAATCCATGACTGGTACCTTCTATAATAACTAAGTAATAAATACTATAATTATACAGAAATAGGCAAAAACATATGCCATAAGGTTCAAATCAGATAATAAATCTGAATGTGGTATCAAAATACCAAAATTGAATATAAGTACTAAAAAATTAAACAACTATCTAAAAATGCTTTAGTTTGGAAAAGCCTCTAACTGTGTGAACTGTGGAGTTGATGGGACAATCCCCAAACTAACCCCGTCTACTAAAATAAATCTAAAGTACTGCAAATAATAAGCATGTCCTCGAAATATGATGACTCACCACTACTCTAAAATATGAGAATCTAAACTGTTAAGTATGCTATGGGGCCCGTACGTCTGAACCTATGATATAAGACATGATAGAGCAAAGAAAACCATGCATTAGTAATTTGAATATACCGGTATGCTTAGTGAGGTAGGATAAAATGCATGGGTTCATATGCATAAATAATACTAACTAAATTAAATGAGTATGACTGAGTAAAAGTACCTACATGAGTGCGTAAACTGTAACTAAAAACATGATAGTATTGGATACCAAATCTAAATAATGATTTACTAAGGTTTGAATTTACTGATACTGTATTACTGATAACTAGATGACTATATTTGAAAGTCCTAAATTTTATTGAAGTATACTGAGTTCCGTACTGAGTTGAGTGACTATGTTTGATAGTCCTGAATCTGTAGAACTAAACTGAGTTCTATTCTGAGATTGAGACTGGAACTTAGACTATGGAAGGAAATCATCTAACTAACATGCACCCTCTCTAGTTAATTTGGGTTCCAAACTATAACCCTAATTAGAAGAGTGTCAATACCGTGCCATGGGTATGGATAAACTGTGAGTTAGCCCTCCCAAACAGGAAGCTCTTCCATCAACCCTCACTGGTAGGTTAAATCAAATCAGAAATATCAATCCTCATAATGTCTGGAATAAAGATACCTCAACCTATGCTAGCTACATAGTTCTGTAATGTAGGGATTGCTACAAAGGGTCAAACCCTATGCTGACAGAAATGCCCTTATCCCTGGGTTAACTTAGTGTTGAATCCTACTCCCAACTGAATTGATACTGAACTAATTTCTACTCTATACTAGCCTGGACTGAGCTATTATTGAGATTACTGTTTAACTAAACTTAACAAAGTTAACTAAGTTCCATTGACTGACAATTTACTACTGAATTCTATTAGCTGACTGAGGTTATTGAGGTATGAATTGGATACTAAATTAGACTGTACTAATATGGATTCTACTGAGTTTTTTCTAAATTTTGCAACTGACTGAGAGTACTACTAACTGTGTCATGACTGATACTATTCTATGACTGACCATGTCCCAAGTTAATCAAATAAATTGTCGGGTACAAGTACCATCAAGACTTAATAACATAAATTAAGAGGCATGGCATAACATAAAACATGTAAACTAAGAACTTAATCTTCATTCATTCAAAGGGGAATTTTGACCAACACTTGCATAATATAACTTGTACATAAGCTAACTTGAAATTATTTCATTCTCTTAATAGTTCACATGAGCAATTTATCAACCACTTGGTGAGCATAGTATATGGACATAGTATTGAAAAAAGAGTGAGCATCATAATTCATCACTAATTTTACAAGTCAAGGGTTTTTCATGGATTCACATGAATATTCAAACATAATGATCTATTTAACATGAGATATATATTTATATATATATATATATATATATATATATGTATATATAATCATGAATTAGGAACTTAGTCCAAATAGCAATCACGGATACACTTTAATTCCAACCATGGAAATCAAAAAATCTATTACTTGAAGTTCAAAAGAGATTCTTAGACTCCAAGGGTGGAAGGAACCCTTGGATGAATACTTCACACTCCTTAGTTCCTAATTCTAAGAGATTGATGGTAGAATTCTTGAGATTTAAATCTTGAATTGAGAACCCTAAGGCTTGTTCTTGATAGATTTTGAGAGAAAGTGTGTATTCATTAGTGAATTAGGGTTGAATTTCATGTTTTAAGGGGATGAAGGTTGAAAAAAAAGACCCAAATACCCCCAAGGATACATTCTTTTAATGACTGAAAACTGTATCATCAACACATAGGCTGATGTGCCATGTCGTTGGCATCGACATGATAGCTAACGCATCTCATTGTGGTTGCTTTAACTCATTGGAAATTGATTCTGGGAGCTGGGTAAAACATCCATCAACACTATAGTCGATGTGGAACACAAAGATCGTGTTGATCCACTGTTTTAGGATTCCAAAGGAGCTTCAAACAAAGTCTGAAAAATCCAAAACCTGTCTGAATACACCTACGGACATTCCTCATCATGTATCAACCTAGATATCAACATTTAAGGGATGTAAAGGCCGGGAAATAATATTTATAACTTTTGAAGGCTAAAATAACACTAAGTCTAAATACTTAGATAGAATTTCCTAAGTCTGGGACCCCTTAACAAACTTAAAGGATTGAATTAATCTAACAATTTTTTGGGGTCTTACACCTATGATCCATAGTAGCTCCAAATAATTCCCATGTCGGTGAGAACTCATTCTATGATTTGTAGGGTGTATTAGTATAGTATGAGTACAAAACTTAAGGTACTCAATATCTATTGGTCGACTAAGCTCAAAAAATAATGCAACTATAAATAAAATGTCAAAAATAAATATAAACTATATGCTATTATTTGTGGAATGAAGCATGATAATGCTAATAAAGAGGTAAGGATAACTATATAAAATATCCCAGATATTGGTCCTTAAAAATTTCTAAAATTCTATCCTGACTACCCAGACTACGACTCCTCCTTACCAGTCGTAAGGAGTCTTTCCAGGTCCTTAGGGACCAAATCATAGACTAGATAGTGTATGTAAGGCTAAGTTCTTCTCTGAGTACTAGTGGCTCAGTACGAGTTGTGAGGGCTCATTAGGAGTCATTGGGAGTGAATTTTAGGATGTCCGGTATATACACCAAGTGGGTTCTGTGTTAACTACGAAAGGACCCTACGAGTAGTTTGGACCTATTATAAGTCTTGGGATGTAAGTCATAGGGTCAACAATATGGATGCCTCCTAACACTATCTAGGTTATGGCTCATGGAGAAGATTTGTAAGCTATTGTTATGAATTGATGTGTGACCCGTAGTCACTGGAGACACCTTTTCCAACTTTTTATTTTAGGCACTTTGGACATTTCCTACTTAAACCATTTAGACCTCACATCCATAAAACACCTTTGGGGAATTCTTTTAACAATTTAACATATCAAAGACTCTCATAATTCTTTCTAAATCTCCTCAAGAAAGATACAGAGGTTTTCTTAGAACTAGGTCATCCAAAGGCTCAAAGGTTGAATTCTCTCTTTAATTTTTGGTATTTCAGGTATGTTACTTTTCTCCACTACTATTTGTTTAAAGAATACATTTTAAATATTTATTCAAGTGGTTTTGGCATTAGTTTTGAAACATGGGTTGAGGGTTTTCAATGCTTATTATTGAATAATGTTTCCGATGGTTTATAAAGGATTGTTCATGCTTTAATTTTTGTTTTTAAACCTATGGGGTGCATGGATGTTATTAATAAACTAGGGAATTTTCATATCCTCAAATTTTGACTTTTTAAGTGGTTATGACCTCAACCCCATATTGGAAATTAATTTTGAGTATGAAAAATTTGCATATTTAACTACTTTTGAATTATTGCTTGATGTGAAAGGTTAATGAAGTATACTGATTTTGAATTGAACCTTATGGGTTGTGCAATTCCCTAAGATAATGTATAATTAGACCTAGGTGTTATGAATTTCTGCCAAGTAATGATCATACCTTGCAAGTGTAGTTGGTATGACGATACCGACAATATTTGTCTAAATTTGTATCAAAGTACAATGAATAAGAATGTGCAATAATATTTTTAATTAATATTTAATATGGGTTATGTGGCAGAGTCATTAAAATACATGGTCCCAAAAGACCAACACTAAAAATTATGATTGCTAATGCGGGAGTCTATATGGCTGGGTGGCTCGAGTACCCTTTTTATTATAATATGATTAGGAGGTTTAAGTCCCCTATATTATATTACATGATTTAGTTCTTGCATCACCCTACTATTACGGGATATTTGAGTCCCCCACAGTTCATATGTGTACCATACACACTAGGTCCCTACTAGCTGGGGGAGAGCTGGGCCTATATAGATCGTAGGAACCTTCATATATTATTGCTATTGAACTACACAATCTTGGCTAATTTTTAAAGTGCATGTAAGCCTTGTCCCATATCTCGACATATGATATATATGTATATAGAATTAATTATGTACATTAGATTTAAATAATTTAAACTATTAATCATTACATTATGTTATCCTTATCTTAGGCTTACATGATAGTGTTCACGATATTATGTTATTCTTATCTTAGGGTTACATGCTAGTGTTTACTTGATTAACCATCTTTGGATGTTGTATCCCCACACGATGCAGGAACAAGAGATACTTCTACTTTTTCTGCATAGAGTTAGGTAGTTCAGCCTGATTCATTGGTTCATTATAGTAAAGTGCTGAACCTATTCTTCTAATGTATTATACATTTTATTAGTTTTTCTCATAAATTAGAATTAAGAGTTTCCATTATCACTAACATTATTATTGTCATTGTCACAATTGGGGGTATGTCCTGACCAAGACTGGTTTTAATTTTTGTTAAAAGGCTGTGTTAGATTATTATGGACTTGGGTGATGTTGGCAGGTTTTGTGGCAAATTACCAATTGTTTGTTATTGATATAACTTAAATAAAATTAACCTCATTCTAATTTTATCTTGTTATATGTTAAGAATTCATCTGACACTGGAGTTGTTATGTTCACTTGGTTAGCTACAGGGGGTGGTCTCCGGTCCTTATAGGACTTGAGATACCTATAAAAACTAGGCCCTAGTTCAGGTCCTAAAAAAGTTTGTATCAGATGTTAGGTTTGGTTTCATTATGTGTCTATAAATCCATATTCAAATAGAGTTTCTTTTATGGGTGTGTAGTGCGCCACACATATAATGGAGAGGCTATGAGACATTTACAAATGTTTCCCGTTCTTATTAATATATTTTAAGCTATATATTCTAAGGTCTTGAAATCTCTTCTAATTTTCATATGCTTGATTTTCAAATCTTTCCTTCTCGAAGATCTGATGCTTATGGAAACTCATCTGTCTAGTCTGAGGAGAATGTGGATGAATCTCATCCTACTTTAAATGTTTAGACCAAGTCTAGGGTCGCTGATTTTGATTGCCCAAATGGAGCTCCACTGCTGCCCTCTATTTCTCTTCAGGCACCTCAAGCAGATATGTCTAATATTGATTGTCTCCAATTGATTCAATAGCTTACCTAGTTAATAGCCTCTCAGACACATCATGTTGCTTATGTTGCTCCATCCTCAAAGGTAACTAGAATCTTCCAATTTATGAGGTTGATTTCACTGAATTTAACCAATTTAAAGAAGAGAAAGATCCTCAAAAATTTTATTGATGATATGGAAATAATTTTTGTGTCATGCATGCTATAAATGTAGAGGGAGTAGAGTTTGATGCTTACCAATTAAAGAATATATTGTATCAGTGGTATGAAGAATGGCATCAGTCTAGGGGTAATGACATGGAGCACACATTATGGGGTAACTTCTGTAGTACCTTTCTTGATCGCTTCTTTCCTTAAGAGCTTAGGGAGGCAAAGGCTGTGGAATTCGTTAGACTGAATCAAGGCAGGATGAAAGTGAAGGGCTATGCCTTAAAGTTCCATTAGTTGTTATGATATTCTCTAGAATTAGTGTCTAGCATTACAACTAAAATGAGGAAGTTTTCCTCTAGGTTGTCCCCTAAGTTAATCTTGGAGAGCTAGGTTGCCTTGTTAAACAATGATATAGACATTTGTAGACTTGTGGTATATATGCAACACATGCAAGGGGAAAAGAAAAAGAAAGAAGAGATTAGTGAAAGGTAGAGTGAGCAGTATTGCTTCTCGAATCAAGGTAGAGGTTAGTAATAGAGTGGTAGAGAAGGTGGATTGTTGCCTAAGAAAAGTGGGGTAATTCTCATTCCTACTCTACCACTAATGCTCCTTATCAAAAATGGTTGTGTGATCATTTATTTTTAGTATGATAGTAGGTTTAGAGCACCAGGATCTAGCCTTAAGATAGTGAGGCTCTGTCAGCTCCATCATATCCCCCGTGTAGATTTTGTTATTGGTACATTATGGTGTTTCTGAAGAGGGGAGGAATAAGTGATTTCTAAACAAGTGCTTTAAATATGGTGTTTTAGCTTAATCATATCCTATATGAAGAGGGATTTTCCTTCTAAGGTTTCTTCTAGAGCAAATAAGATTTAGTTTGCTACCTCATCTGCTCCTGCATAAAAGGGTACAACTTATACTTTTGGCTTTGTCACTGGGCAAAACAATCTATATGATATTTCCACCCAAAAAGATTTTAATGCATCCCCCGATGTTGTTAATGGTATGCTCAAACTTTTCACTTATGATATATATTGTATATTTGATCCAGGTTCTACCCTCTCTTATGTGACCCCTTATGTGGCTATTTATTTTGGTTTTGATCCTGAGTTTATTCTAGATCCCTTCTCTTTCTCCACCTTAGTCGGGACTCTATTATGGATAAAATGGTTTATAGGGGTAGTGTGATATCGGTTTGTGGTAGAGAGACCTTAGTGGATTTGAGAAAATTGGTCATGCTAATATTTGATGTGATTTTAGGGATGGATTGGTTGCACTCCTTTTATGGTTCTATTGATTGTCGGACTTGAAGTTTCAGTTTTCTTTCTCTTAATGAGCCGTCAATGGAGTGGGAAGGTATTTCCTTAGTACCTAAGGGAAGGTTCATTTTGTATCATATAACCAAGAAAATAGTTTCTAAGGGTGCCTCTATTACTTAGTGCATTTTAAGGATTCTAGGCCAGAAGGTCCTGCTTTGTGGACTATCCTTAAGGTTGGTGAATTTCTTGAGATGTTCCCTGATGATCATCCTATTATTCCTCCAAATAGGTAAGCTAATTTTGGGATTGTTCATCCTCAAGATGCTCTTTTTATTTCTAACCCTTCCTATAGAATGGCTCGAATGATTTGAAGGAACTCAAGAAGCAATCAAAAGATTTTTGGGTAAGGCTTTTATCCACCGTAAGGTGTCTCCTTGGGGTGTTGATGTGCTCTTCGTGCATAAGAAGGGTGGTTTTCTTTGGATGTGTATTGATTCCGCCAATTGAATATGGTGACCATGAAAAATAAATATTCCATTTTGAGGATTGATGATCTCTTTGATAAGATTGAGGGGGCTAAGTACTTTTTTAATATTACTCTTCAGTCAGGGTACCATTTGTTAAAGATTGTTGAAGCAAATATCCCTAAGGCTGTATTCTTTACCCGGTATGGTCATTTTGAGTTTCTTGTAATGTATTTTTGTTTGACCAATGCCCCGATGATATTTATGGATCTTATGAATTGGATTGTCCATTAGTTTCTAGACATGTTTGTCATTAATATTTATTGATGATATTTGGTGTATAAGAATAGTAAAGCGGATTATGTCAATCATCTCCTCCGTTTGTTGTAAAACTTGAAGGATTATTGGTTATATGCGAAATTCACAAAGTGTAAGTTTTGGTTGAATGTTGTGACTTATCTGGGTAATGTTCTTTCAAGTGAAGGAATCATGATGGATACATAGAAAATTGTGGTGGTAAAAAAATGGTCTAGATCCATGACTCCAACAAACAATCGGAGCTTCTTAAGTTTACCCAGTTATTATAGGAGGTTTGTGGAAAGTTTATCTTTTATTAATTCCCCAATGACTAAGTTGACTGAAAAGAAGGTGAAGTTCTGTGGTTTGATGCTTGTGGGGGTAGTTTTAAAAAGTTGCAGAATAAGTTGACTTCGACTCCAGTTGTTACTCTACCTGAGGTTACTGATAGTTTTGTTGTCTGTTGTGATGTATCTTGTGTAGGACTGGGTTGTGTGTTGATGTAAAATGGCAAGGGGGTTGCATATGCTTCTAAGTAGTTAAAGGTTCATGAGAATAACTATCAGACCATGATTTAGAAATTTTAGATGTGGTCTTTGCATTAAAGATCTAGTGATATTATTTGTATGGGGTCTATACAGATATTTATTCTGATAGTAAGATCCTACAATACATGTTAACTCAAAAAGAGCTAAATATCAAGTAAAAAAGGTAGCTTGAGTTGCTAAAAGTCTATGACATGAGTCTCCACTACCACCTACATAAAGCTAATATTGCTATTGATGCTCTTAGCAGGATGTGTACGGGGATCTTATCCCATGTGGACAAGGAGAAGTGGGATTTGGGGAAGGATATTCACCATTTGTCTAATCTTTAAGTCCATCTCATGGATTCTGAGGATAGACGTGTCATTGTTCATGAGATAGCAAAGTCATCTATTCGTGTGGAAGTGTAGGAGAAATAAGCTTTGGATCCTATCTTGATGCATATCAAGGATGAGGTGGGTCACTAGATAGTGATGGCCTTTGAGATTGGTCGTGATGGTTTCTTGAGGAACCAAGATAGATTTTGTGTTCTAGTTGTTCATAGGTTGCGAGAAAGAATTTTGGCCGACACTCATGTCACGTTATACGGTTCATCCCGATTCAATGAAAATGTATCATGACCATAAGGAAATTTATTGGTGGAATAAGATGAAGCGGGATGTTGCCAATTTTGTGGAAAAGTTTATAGTGTGTCAACAAGTGAAGGTTCAACACTTGAGGCCTGGTGGAATATTTCAAGAAATTAAGCTACCTCTGTTGAAGTGGGAAATAATTAATATGGATTATGTTATTAGTCTTCCACTGTCTTAAAATTAGTTTGATTCGATTTGGTTCATCATGGATAGGATGACTATGTCTGCTCACTTCTTGAAGTTGAGGACTATTTTTTCTTTAGAGAATTAAGCCTAATTTTTCATTGAGGAGATAGTCAAGCTTCATGGTGCTCTAGTTTCCATCATTTCTAATCGAGGCACCCAATTCTCATCTCACTTTCGACATTTGTTTCAGAGAGCTTTGGGGACAAAGTTGAGCCTTACTACCATTTTCCACCCACTGGTGGATGGGAAAGCATAGAGAACTATTTATACATTGGAGGATATGCTCAGATCTTATGTGATCGACTTCTGTGGGAGTTGGGTTGACCACTTTCCTCTCATAAAATTTTCCTACAACAACAGTTATCACTCTAGCATTGATATAAATGCGTTTGAGGATATGTATGGTAGGAGATGTCATTCTCCAATTAGGTGGTACAATGTTTGTAAGGCTAGGTTATTTTCTCCTAATTTGGTTCACCAATCCATGAAGAAGTTAAATATGATTTGGAATAGTCTTAAGACCGCCTAGAGTCATCAAAAGTCCTACACTTATGCGAGATGGAGAGAGTTGGAGTTTAATGTTGGTGACTGGGTGTTCTTAAATGTGTCTCCCATAAAAGACGTGATGTTGTTTGGGAAGAAGAGGAAGCTTAGTCCCTGTTACATTCATCTGAATTTGGTTTTGAAGAGGGTTCACAATGTTGCATACAAATTTAAATTTCCTTCTAATTTAAGCTCCATTCATCCGTTCTTCAATGTATCGATGTTGAGGAAGTGCGTAGGTGATCCTTCATTAGCTTTTACTTTAGAAAGTGTGGGCATTTCAGATTCTTTGTCTTAATAGGAAGTTTTGGTAGAGATCATGGATCGGTAAGTCCATCTGTTGTGGACGAAGGACATGGCTTCAGTAACGGTTCTTTGGAGAAACCAAGAGTTTGAGGAATCTACTTGGGAAGTCGAGTAGGACATGAAGTCCAAGTTCCCATTCCTATTGCCTATTTAAGACAATTGTGCTTAGTGTACCTGTGATGTCAGTATCCTTTTTTTGACTTTGTTATAGGAAATTGTGAATTTCTTGATTTCTTTATTTTTTATCTTTGTTAAAGGCATGCGTGGTTTTTTTTGGGGTCAAACCATGCTAATAAATGCCTTAACCCATCATTCGGGGATGAATGATCCAAAGGGGTTTGAATCAAACATCCCATATGTTGGTCTTAGAAAATATTGAAAATTTTATCCTTACAGCCTTGACTACAACTCCTCTATATGATTCATATGAAGTCTTGACGGGTCCTAGGGACTGAATCATAGCCTAAACAGTATGTCTGTGACATGTTATGCGCTGAGTATAGTGTCTCTCTATGAGTCGTGAGGACACGTTATAAGTTGTTGGGAGCAAATAATAGGATATACAGCGTATACCCCTACTAGGTTCTGTGTTAACTACGACTAGACCATAAGTGGCGTAGGGTCCCATTACAAGTTGTGTGATGTAAGTTGTAGGGTCAACAGTATGGGTGCGCCCTGATACTTTCTTTGTTATGACTTGTTTTAAGAGACTTAAGGTATTGTTTTGATTTGTTGCATGACACATAGTAACTGGCGACACTTTTTACAACTATTAAGTTGAGGGTACCTTGGACATTTACCATTTTAACCACTAAGACCACCTATCTATAAAACACCTTCGGGGCATTCATTTCACATTTTATCACATCTAAGACTCTAAATTCTCTCTAAATCCCCTCAATCAACATAGGTAGGGTTTCCAATAAGTAGGTCATCCAAGGGCTCAAGGCTTAGATTCTCTCCATAATTTATGGCATTTCAAGCATGATACTCTTTCCCACTACTATTTTCTTAGAACATGTGTTTTAAATAATTATTAATGCGGTTTTGATGTTGGTTTTGAACATGGGTTGAGGGTTTTTAATGCTTGTTGTTGAATAATGTTTCCTATTGTTTACACAGGATTGTTCATTCTATAATTTTTTATTTTGAACCTATGAAGTGCATGGGTATGGTGAATAAACTAGGGGATTGTGATTTCCACTATTTGTGTGTTTTGAAGTGGTTATGACCTCAACCCCATATTGTGAAATCGGTTTTGAGTATGAAATATATGCACATTAAACTACCCTAGGATTAATGCATAATGTGAAAGGTTATTGAAGCATATTAATTTTGAATTGAACTTTATGGGTTGTGTAATTCCCAAAGCTAATGTATAATTTGACCAAGGAGTTTTGACTTTACCCCATGTGATGTAATTATTTTAGCATGATGATGTTACCTTGAAAGTGCAGTTGGTATGGAGATAACGATAGTGTATACCTAAATGTGTATCATGGTTCAATGAGTGGAAATGTGTTATAATTGTTTTAATTGGTCTTTAATGAGGGTTATAAAATTGAGTCCTGAAAGTGGGGGCCCTGAGGGACCAATATTAGAAATCACTACTGTCGATGGGGAGGTCTATATGACCAGGTGGTTTGAATCCCCCTTATTATTATCATATGATTGGGAGGTTTGAGTCCCCAAAATTATATTACATGATTGGGTGCTTGTGTCACCTTGATATACCGGGAGATTTGAGTTCCCCATAGTGTATATGTATTCCCTCTAGTTTGTGTGACTACACCCACTAAGGCCCTACCAGCTTAGGGAGAGTTGGGCCCATATTGACTATGGTTTCCTTTATATTTTATGATAGTTGAGCTATACAATCTAGGCTATGTTGAAAGCACATATTATGACTTGTCCTTTATCCCGCATGTTATATATATGTATATGCAATTGATTATATTCATTGGATGTGAATGATTTGAACTGTTAATCATGGAATTATGTTATCCTTATCCATAAATTACATGCTAGTGTTTACCCCACTAATTGTCTTCAAAAGTTGTGTCCCCACGCAATGCAGGCACCTGAGATACTTTTTATTTCCTACACAGAGTTAGGTGGATCGACCCGATTCATTATTTCATTGTGGTGAAGTGGTGAGCCTCAATTCTCCGAAAAGCATAGACATTTCATCAGTTCTTATCATAGATTAGAATTGACAGTTTTCATTATCATTAACATTATCATTGTCATTATCAAAGTCATGAATATATCCTGAGAAAGCCTGGTTTTAATTTTCTTGTTAGAAGGCTTTGTTTGATTATTGTGGACTTGGGTGATGTTGGTAGGTTGTTTGGACAGATATTGGTCGTCGGTTGTAGTGATGATTTAGATAACATTAAGTTCATTCTTATGCTAACTTGTTATATGTTGGGGATAACTTGTTATATGTTGGGGATGATATGTTCATTTGATTAGGTGCAGGAGGTGGTCTCTAGTCCATGTGGGACTTGAGATACTCATCATGGCCAGGCCCTAGTTCGGGTCTTGACACTATCGGATACTAAAGTAATAATAGACAAAAGAGCAATGCCTTAAATTACTAGGAATATATGATAGAAGGGTGAAGAGAGAAAGAGAAAGAGATACAATATATATTAATAGTGATAAGTAAGGATATTATATACAAAGAATACCTAGAGAAGAATGGATATACAATAGCACAATAAAAGTAACTAATATGAAGGTACTACCCTTAGAGCTAGTCTAACATATTGAGGATCATAGTTAATAAGGGAGCTAACTTTAGCACAATCATAGCCTCTAAACAAAATAAGAAAATTATAATGCAGTCTACTAATACTATATCTCAACATAATAAAGAGAAAAGGAACTCAGGAATGTACCTACCACCACGGTACTAATACATAAATAGCATCCCATATATTAAACAATGATGACCATATAATAAGATAACTGGGTAAATCGGGAAAACAATAACCTAATTGGGACCCCATAAGACTAGAAGGCAAAAGCAAACACTTAGCAAATAGTAACCATAGCCTGTGCATGTATAACCCCTCATAAGACCGATCGTTATAACCTCTAAAAAATCATACTAGTGATAGGATTTAATGACCCTCTATGCAATTTCCTGGACTTGCATGAATTTTTGGCACTTTAAGCTTTCCAATAGTATCTATAGGTCATTTATGACTTGCCAGAACTGTTGACTCAGTTATCAGACAATTTGTTTGGTTTTAGGATAATTTCCCTATCTTGGAGCCTCTGCTATTTTGGATTTGGACTCAGACCAAAGTTCTTTGTATTTCCTTTGGATGAGAATTCTGACAGTACCATCCTCTCCGAATCAATAATTTTATGTTGGGGGACCCTTTGTTTAGGTCCCGAGGCTTCTGTATTCATTTTGGGCTATTCGGCGGATTATATAAAAAATAAAACTATGTGTGTGGGGCACACATTTATTAAAAACAATCTTTGATGAAAATTTTTATGATTCCATTGAATCCATAATGTCTTTTATGATTAAATTTCACTAATTTATAATTTTCATATGATTTCGAATAAATTCCGAGGGTCAAAAACAAGTGTTTGACAATGTTGGTGCAGGTGTGTTTGCAAAAGCGAACCTTTGACCATTTGACAGGTTCTCTTAAGCAACCATTTTTTCACTTAAGCTATATCTTTACCGTTTGACCAGGTCTCTTAAGTGATTAAATTGTCGCTTTAGAGAGCATCGCTATGTATAAAACCCAAATTTATATTTTTGACATTTTAAGAGCTAGGAAGCTCCAATTTTGACGATTTTTGATGCATTTTTCTTGTATAATAATTTTCTATCAATCTAGAACTCCATTTTCCCCATTTCTTAGGAACTTCTATTTTATTTTTCGTGATATCAACCCATATTGAGAATCAAAATCTAATTTTCACTATTTTTGGGGTTTGGGAGATTAGATTTGGTCAATTCCAATGGTGTTTTGATATTTATTTCATGGGTATGTTTTTAAATCTTATAATTATCAATTTCCATCAATTTTATCTACAGAAAAAAATTAAAATTCTTGATTTCAAAATGGGTTTCGGGGTTATTGCGGGTAAATCTTTAAAATGATTTTTGTTTTACTTGAACCTAGCTTTTATCTCATTTTGTCTTGGGTTTAATGTTGCCGCTCCAATGAGTATGGGGAAAGTATTTCTAAAATAAAATTATGGTTTTATACCTTTTATTTTAAACCTTATATTTGGGGTCCTTTTTTAGATCCACTTTGAATATAGCAAATATGGGCCACATTTTACTCATAAAGATACGTAGATTACTGTTTTTATAGTGTGATGGTATTTTGAGATTTTGGAGTGAGGACAGATGATTTGGGGATGATTCAAGGGTTGTGTTTTGGCATCGAGATAGGCTTTCGTCTACACTTCTTCATTTGATGGTGTTTTATATATGTTGAATGTTAGATAGGAATGGTTGGATGTGACTTTGGGTAGAACATCGTGACTTATCCTAATTTATGAGTTTAGGGGCTATAAGGGTAATTAACCTTTAAGGTGAAATTCTTGTTATACTTCTATGATCCTATTACTTTCTTCATAAATTGAGTAACTCATAGTTAATTATGATATTATGCTAAATATGGGATGAGATTTAGGTATTGGAAGCATGATTGGTATGTTATTCTTGTCTGGACTATTTAGCCTATTTTCGTACCATAATTTAGGTGGATTTAACTTAGTTGCTCTTATTTTAGGTAGATTTACTATCTTAGGGATAATCATGGCTTATAAAACATGTAAAGGTGAATTTAGATACCTTAGCCTAATCTGGAGTAGAAATTTCTTAAATATAAATTTTGGGAATTAGAAGTGAGGCCCTTCGGGGCATCTTAGGCCATTGTTAGCCTTTGTTGACTTATTTACATATTTTAGACATAGTTGTGACTAAAGAGACCTTATTACAAGGTAACTTATTGATTCAGTGGATTGTGACGGTTTCCCGAATTATGTTATGGTTATGCTTGGTGTATTATTAGTCCCAAGGTTTCTATTATGACATTGGTTGGATTTCAGGAGATGTTTTATCCTTGTAAAGTATGTTTACATAGTTTATAGATGTTTTGATGCTTATGATAGCATTATTTGGATATTGGTGATGGCATTCATAAATTTGGTACATTCAAGATACTGAAGCGATAAATGGTACAATTCCAACTAAAATGTGATTTTACTACTCTTTTTCAAAACAAGGGGTTTATTCCCACCATTCACTTTTAAAATAGATTTCTTCATAACAGCGATCGTACTATTTTAACCAATGACTTATAAGCTTTTGGGATTAAAAATAATGTTTTAGAGATTTGACCTAGGTAGATTTTCGTCCATAATCTTGCTACTACTTTGTCTTTGATTGAGTGTGTTTTCGACCCTTTCTACAATTTTATGATGACTTAATCCAGGAGTTTACGCTGAGAAATGTATTTATGAACATATACTCTTTTAGACGTGATCTTTTCCACATATTTGTCATGCCTCAAATCCTATATGGGCGAATAGGTACCCATAGCCATAAAGGCACGAGGGGATCTACCCATAATCTTTTACTTCTCATGCATGTAACTATGATAACCAAATGTTCCTCCATACTTGTATATAATGCATCGATAAGAAATAAACAACTAGCCAAATACTATATATACAAGACTAGGTCGTTGGGGCCATAACAACTAACTGATAAGACACTACCATGCTTAACTTTACATTTGTTGACAAAGACTATAAAAGACACATAGGCATTGTTATGGTCCGGAAAAAACACTGCCCTACCCTTAACTATTACTCCATACCATAACATATATAACATACTCAAAAAGCGCCGAATTAATCTGAAGCACACCAATAGTCGCTGGATATCCTGGGCTTCTACTGAGAAAGGGTATTAACTAAAGCACCTTCGCTTGCATAATAAAATACTGGCCCCCCATAAGAAATGTTACTGCAAAAATATTTACTGAATATGTAAGGTTCAAAGTAACTACACATATACAAGATCTCAATGGAAATAAGATACAAGTGTATAAAATAGAGCTAGTAGAGCACCTTTATAAATTCTTCTTGGGTCAGGCATATTACATTCTTTTCTTCATTTTACCTTTCTTACTTTATAATCTCTGTAATACATCTAATACAAATGACCAGTTGATCTGTGGCAAATACAAAAATTAAGATTGACCCATGCTAGGCTTATGCCCTAAGCTGCCACCCAAGTGCAAATAGATTAGTATGGGCCAATGGTTGGTTTTTTACCCTGAGTTTCCACCTAATTATGCATGTAGGTATAAGGATTTTCCCAAGTTAGGATTAAGCCCCAGAACTGCCACCCACACAATTAAGGTTTGTGTTAGCTTATTTAGCATTTGAAATTGTTACTTTGGTGGTCATAATATTATGGTACCTTGGAACAATAATCTACCAGTAAAATACATATGAATAAGCACTTAATGCAACAATAATGAGGTAGGGAGTTGTTGGTACACACATAAAATATTTAGGAGCTTAAAATAGAACATGCTTCTTATTTGACTAAACAAAAAACTCCTGAAACTTCCTAGTGAAAGTAGACATGTAGACTTTAAAATAAGCATAGATTGAGGTGTTTTAACACGTTAAACATTGGGAACGCGGTTTTTGGCTACATGGTAGATCATATGCTGCCAGTATGTTTCATTGCTAGAGGAAGACTTTGGAAGCTTTCATGGTGGAACATGTGTTTGATTTCATGCCAAAGAGTGAAAAATAAAGTATGCCTTACATACCTATACAAATAACTCCTATAATAACCAAATTAAATTCCTGCCTTTAGAATTTCTTATCTACAATAAAGTATATGACAAAACTAGTATTAGTAACTAACCAACACATTTAGGCTACTTAATTTCACCAAAATAGTATTCGGGAAATATGCCCTTAATTTATCAATCAAGGGTCTTATTTTAACCCTTTTCTCCTCTAATTACATCCATATACCATATATTTTCTTATAAGATCTATTGAAACAACTTTGGCTTCATTACACCCTCCAAATGATATAGAATGTAGTTTGGGAAATAAATATATACAATAATTAGTTTGGTAGTGTACCACCACACCCTACTTCTGCATTTCAAGATAAACTAGTCACATCCTTCAACAACATCAACCAAGTAGTCTCCAACATATGCAATAAAAATAGACCACAAAACAGTTGTCGACTTATTATTATCGCAGCACCCAAATATTGAACTCATCATCCATTGAGTTCTTAATAACAACACATCCATAATTCATACCCAAATTTATATATAAGGATAAGAAAATGGAGAAGTCACCTCACCTCAATTTTCTACTATTATTATTTTAACTTGAACTCTTCAAGAACTTGAACTTTCCTTTACACTTTAAACCACAAAAGAAAAGAGAAGTCTCTTAATAACAATGAAAAGTGAGTAGGTAGCTTTTTTCATATTTTGCCATGTATTGATAATTAAGCATTTATATCATTATTTCCTAGTCTTCCATGAAATAATTAAGGTAAAACTTATGTGTTTTCACTTACCTTTGCAAAGGTGAGGGTCTCTTCAAGAACCCTACAAGGAATTTTAGGGCTGTAGTTCTAAGCCTTGATAGAAAAGGGAGAGAGCTGAAGTAAAAAAGATGGAAATTGGGTTTAAAATAAGCGAAAAACCAGATATATTGGTCTTATATTGTGCAATATAGAACATTCTTTTAACCCTATTTCCAGCAACAATTTTGTCTAAGTAGGTGATTTAGCACAATAATGGTTCAAGCAGCTAAAAATGTCAAAGTGGGTGATGCAGCTACTTTCTTAATTCTTAGTTGGGCTCAATTTAATTGGGCCTCATCAGATCTAAGTATTGGGGTTTTTCTCTTTTTTTCTTCTTTTATTTAATTTGGGCCTAAATAACTAAATTAATAAGGGCTGAAATCTAGTCTATGGCCTTGGCCCATCAACTTGGCTTATAAGATCCAATAGGTGAATCATCTACTAGCTTAATTAAGTCAAGCAAACACCTCAATAAATTATTTCTTTTTCAATTTTTAATCCCTTTAGTCAAACTTAAAACTTGTATATACTTGGTTACTTTTAAACTTTAGATTCAAATATCAGCTTACGATTCCAAGTTTAATAGTTGTATCGATGTTAACTTTGTCGCGTCACATTAAAATGTATGGGCAGTATCTAGAACTCTATTTACCCATCAATACCCGCATAAAAAATCTCGTCCATTTCCTATAACACAAGGATATATCAAGTTACATATAAGTTGAACAATTATATGAAAAATATAGGGTGTTAGCTCCTCCCCCTTTGGAACATCCGTCCTCTAATATAGCCATAACTGTCAAACCTAACCAAGTTAAATCCTAAATATACTGTTTATACATTATACTTACTTTTTATTGTGACAATTAAGAAACTTGGACTTTCTCTTTTTATCCGAATAAATAGGGGTACTTGGATTGCATCGCTTCTTTAGCTTCCCATGTGATCTATTCTACTTGGTTTCTCCAAAGTACTTTTTCAAAAGTTGTTTCTTTATTTCATAACTTCTTAACTTATCGATCTAGAATAGCAACGGGTACTTCTTCATTGGTAAGATCTTCTATTACTTGTACATCTTTGATAGGAGTAATATGAGATGGATCTTTGCGTAACTTTCAATGCATTAAAACATAAAACACTAGATTGACTATTAAAAGCTCTTGAGGTAGCTCTAGTTCATAAGCGACTTGGATAAACTAATGAATAATCTTATATGGGCATATATAATGTCCACTTAATTTGCCTTTCTTACCAAATCTCATTAAACCTTTCTTGTTGATACCTTCAAGAATACTAAATCACCTAGTGCAAACTCTAGCCCCTTCTACCAGCTTAAGATTTATGTTGAGTTTGGGTTATTTCTACAAGTTGTTGGATCACTTTTACCTTTTTAATATCTAGATGAACAAGGTATGTCCCAAATAAGGATGTTTTAACCACATCAAACTATCCAATTGGTGATCTATGTTTCCTTCAATATAAAGATTTATATGGTGTTATTTTGTTATTTAAATGATAGTTATTTTTGTAGGTGAACTCGAAAAGAGGTAAATGATCATCCCAACTTCCATTAAATTCTAATACATAAGCTTGTAGCATATCTTTAAGTGATTGAATGGTACATTCTACTTGTCCATCTATTTGAGGGTGAAAAGTTGTACATAAATTTACTTGTGTTCCCAAATTTCTCTTAAAAGACATCGAACTATTTGCAGTACATTCTACTGCCCTATCTTATTTAATAGGGATTGGTACTCTGTATAACAGAACTATCCCTTTAATAAACAATTTTATGTACTCTTCAACTATGTAAGTGTTTTTAACTGGTAGGAAATATGCTAATTTGGTATGTGTAACGCCCCGGATTTCGGGCTTCAATATAGACCATAATTTTGATGTGTTGATAATCCCAAAGCCATAAATCCTATGCCAATATGGCATTTTAATTATTTGTGTAGTATGTGAATCCATTCAAGCTTGAATTTAGACCATAGAGGTCCTTTGACTCAAGGACGAGTTGAAAACTACTTCGATCGATTAATTTTAAGTGGACATTATAACTTGTGTCAACTTATATCGACCATGACTCTTAGTATATGTCTAATTAGAGAGCCTACTGTGTGTAAAATTATAGGTTTTCGAGTTAGCTTTCCAACGTTACCAATTTTGCTAAAATCCGGCACCCGAGCAAGAATTTATGGCCTTTCAATGTAGTATGCGTCGCCTAACCAAACGCACATGGACACTGGAAAGCATATGGGATAGCATATGTGGAGCCTATGTAAACATAGGCAATAGCATAGGCGGCTCCTGTGTAAGCATAGGTGATATCATATGTGGTGCATATGTAATGGTTTCAAGTGACTTAAACACTCCGTTTTTAGGGCAAAATGATCATTTTCCCACCGTTATTCAGCCATAAACACGAAATTCAGTCCCCAATTCTCCAAAATACATCCACATTCATCTAAAAATTCTCAAGAACACTCCCAAGGGTTTCAAACTAAAAACCCAAATAAATCAAGATTCAACCGTGAATTTTTAAAATTGATTAGAGATTCGAAATCCCCTATCCACAGGCTTCAAGAAGAACCCATTATTTTTCAAAATAGAGGTACACGAAGTTTTCCTAAATTCTCATGGGCATAGAAAAATCATGTTTTAGAATGGGGTTTTTGAATCTATATATATATTTATGCATTAAATGTTTTAACATCATTGTTTTGGTCTTTTGACCTTCCCCAAAGTGATTTGAGAATATGAATGTAAAAACCATGTATTTAAGAATGAATTCTTGTTTAGAGCATAATTTTCGGTGAATTCCCTCTTATTATGAATTCTTTAGATTTCTCATAGCATATGAATTATTTTGCAATGCATCCTTGAAAAGCACTATATGAAATGATTGAACTCTTATTATGATTTAAAGGTCATTTTAAATCACTAAAGAGGGAATCTAGCATTAATGTTTAATGTTCATAATGCATGTAAAGAAAGAGTTCATAGATTTGTTAAAGGCACTAGACCACCATATCTTGAGGATGTTTTTGCCTGATTTTGACTTGAGTTTTGAAACACGAAATCTTTTATATTAGTTCCATGATTATGGTGGTCTAAATTATGCTTTAAAATGAAAGATTTAGCTTAATATATTATGGCTCAAAAATCATGACTTGCAAGTCTTGGTATGACAATACCAATTCAGACAAATACCATATCAGACTCAGACTAATAGACATTTTAGACTATCATGATTTTAGATATTCAGAATGTTCCATGTACAGAAAATGTTATAAATGGCAATATAGAGATATTAGGTGGTTCCCTGAAGAGTGCTTGAGTTCAAGCAACTCATTGCCTAAAACTGTGGTTTGCCGACCCGGGTATATTATTATACGCTGACTTAAGTGTCGTGTGGCATATTAGATTCAGGAACTCCAACCCTTATGGCATACTCGGGTTGGAGGCTTCCCCACCAAGTTTGAGATTTACAAATAGGTTACATGTTTCCAGAAGATGCCCATGTGTTTTCAGAAACTCTTTTATACATAATGTTTAATGAAAATTTGCTCTCACATATTACATATATATATATATGTTCAATTACTCTATTTTCAATTGCTTCACGTACTAGTACAATTGTGCTGACCCCCCCCTCCTTCCAGGTTCTGAGGCACAGTCTAAGGGTCCGAATAAATAGTAGAGATTTTAGATCACAGACCAGATTTTGCAGTGGTGAGCCTTCTATGATTCAGAAGTCCTGGTTATTTAATATCACTACTATTAGTTAGGTTTTGGTCTACTGGGGGCCTTGTCCCAACTTTTAGACAACTTTGATTAGTTCATGGTAGAGATTTCATAGACTGAGTCAGACATTATTACTTAGATATATTTTGGATTTTAGTTTTTAGTATTATGATCACATTCAGATTGACAATGTTTTTGTATTAGATTTCTCTTTCCGCATTAGCTTTTATCATATGAATTATGTGCATGATTACAAGATAGATAGAGAAGGGTGTTCCAGGACTTCATGGTTTGGGATGCTCTTCACGGCTAGGGCCCCAGATCGGGTCATGAAAATCTTGGTATCGAAGCACGGTTCGTGGTCCCAGGATATCTTTGAAATCGCGTCTAGTATAGTCTTGTTTATGGTTGTGTAGCATGCCACACTTATAATGAAGAGGCTACTAGGCTTTTAGGAAATGTTTCCTTTATTTGTGATTTAGTTTGTGCTTTAGAGTCTGAACTATCCCCTAATCAATGATCTCTTGTATTTCAGAAACACTGTTATGCCTTCATGTCGTATCATCGATCAGAATGCTCAAGTAAATGAGGTCCGTCCCACTCATGGGATGCAGACCCATAACAGAGCTCACACTCCAAAACTTGTCCCTACTCTTGTAGTCCCTCCAGTCCCGACCAGTCCACCTCGGGCTCCGCAGACTGATGACAACCGTCCCCCAACTACTTAGAGAGATATTTCAAATGCAAAATTCAGACGGTCTATTCATATGCTAACACAGTTGGTAGCTAACCAGGCTCAATGATCAGAAGATGTTTGGTCTATATCTATTATGTCTGAGGCTACTAGGGTCGGACATTTCATGAAAATAAACCAACCTAAGTTCACTGGCACCACGTGGAGGAAGATCCACAGGAGTTCGTGGATGAGATGGAAAAGATCTTTAAGGTAATGCATATGGATGAGGTTGAAGGGTTGGAACTAGCAACTTATCAGCTTAAGGATGTTACAAATCAGTGGTATGCTGACTGGGAGGATACATAAGGTGAGAGTGCTGAGCCCACAGTTTAGGCCAAATTTGTGGAAGCTTTCCTTGATCGATTATTTTCTCTGGAGTTGAGGGCGGCCAAAGCAGAAGAGTTTATGAATCTGAAGCAAGGCAGTATGAGTGTCCAGGAGTACACTTTAAAGTTTACTAAACTAGCCCGCTATGCACCAGAGTTGACTAGTAATATGAGAGCTCGGATGAGCAAATCTGCATCCAGCCTTTCTGATAACCTGGTGCTTAAATGCCATGGGGAAATGTTGAATAAGGAGTTAGACTTTTCTAGGCTAACCGTTCATATATAGCAGGTAGAAGAGAAAAATAAAAAGATCTCTGAAGCTAAGGAGGTGGAAAGACAAGCAAAACGAGCCAGATCAGCCGACCAGAGTCACAGTCAGCCTCAAGGAGGTAAGTAGGAAAATAAATGGTAGAAAAAGAAGAATTGGGGTAATGCGCAGTCTACTGCCAGTACCCCAACCACCAGTAGATAGACGATCACAGAGTTTTCAGACTAACCATGGAACCAGAGCTTAGGATACTCGGTCATAGGGTAGTATGGCTCAACAGTATCATACTTTTCCATGGTATGGGACTTGTGGTAGAAATCATCCGCGAAGGTGTCAGTTGGGCTCTATAGTATGTTATTCATGTGGTCACCCGGGTCACTTTCAGAGGGACTATCCATCTGCTAGAAAGAATATTGGTGGTTCAAAGTCTCAGGCAAATTCTTCGGCACCACCCCCGCCTCAGAAGGGCGCCACATTAGCTGTCGGGAACAGTCGCAACCTGTTATATACTTTGACCATCCGCCAGGAGGCGGAAGCTTCCCCAGATATTTTTACCGGTACGTTACAAATCTTTTCCCGTGATATTTATGTTTTACTTGATCCCGGGCCTACCTTATCCTATTGACCCTTGATGTGGCTGTTGGTTTCAGGTTTGAGCCCAATGTGATTTCTGAACTATTTTCTGTTTCCACCCCAGTGGGGGATTCTATTGTTGCTAGGAGGGTGTACAGGGGTTGTGTTATGACTGTTGGTAGCTGGGATATATTATCAGATCTCACAGAGTTAGATATGGTTGCTTTTGATGCTATCTTGGGAATGGATTGGCTCCATTCATGCTATGCCACATTAGATTGTAGGACTCGAAGGGTCACTTTTTCTTTCCCGAATGAACCAGTTATAGAGTGGAAAGGACATTCTTTAGCACCCAAAGGGTACTTTCTATCCTATCTCAAAGCCTGCAAACTCATTTCTAAAGGTTGCTTGTACCACCTTATCTGAGTTAAGGACACCAATACCGAGAGTCTTCCTCTTCAATCTATTCCCATAGTAAAAGAATTTCCAGAATCTTTCCAAATGATCTCCCAGTAATACCACCTGAAAGGGAGATTGAGTTTGGTATTGATGTGTTGCCAGACACTCATCCTATTTTCATTCCGCCATATAGAATGGCTCCTGCAGAACTAAAAGAGTTAAAAGAACAGTTTGAAGATCTCCTAGATAAGGGTTTTATACGCCCCAATGTGTCTCCTTGGAGCGCGCCTGTACTTTTTGTGCGAAAGAAAGATGGTTCCCTTCGTATATGCATAGACTACCATCAGCTGAATAAGGTCACGATTAAAAATAAATATTATCTTCCTAGGATTGACGACCTTTTTGACTAGCTTTAGGATTCCAAGTATTTTTCAAAAATAGACCTTCGTTTGGGTTATTATAAGTTGAATGTTAGGGAGTCATGCATACCCAAGATAGACTTCCAAACCCGATATGGTCACTATGAATTTCTAGTCATGTCCTTTGGGTTGACTAATGCCCCTGCAGCCTTCATGGATCTTATGAATAGAGTATTCCATCAGTTTCTTGACTTGTTCATCATTTTATTTATTGATGATATCTTGATCTATTCTGAGAGTAAAGAGGATCATGAAAATCATCTCTGAATTATTCTTCAGACCCTTAAGGATCATCAGCAATATGCCAAATTTTCTAAGTGTGAATTCTGGTTAGATACTATTTCCTTCTTGGGGCATATTGTGTCCATTGATGGGATAAGAGTGGATCCCAAAGAAGTTGAAGCATTGAGAAAATGGCCCAGACCCATGACTCCAACCGATATTCAGAGCTTCTTGGGTTTGGCGGAGTATTACAAAATATTCATAGAGTTTTTCTTTCATAGCTGCTCCACTCTCTAAATTAACTCAGAAAAAGGTGAAGTTTGTATGGTCTAATCTGTGTGAGAATAGTTTTGAGAAGTTAAAAGACAAACTGACCACTACTTCTGTTTTGACCCTTCCTGAGGCTGTAGATGGCTTTATGGTATATTGTGATGCATCTCGTGTGGGACTTGGTTATGTGTTGATGCAGCGTGGTAAGGTAGTGGCTTATGTATCTAGGCAGTTGAAGGTGCACGAGCGAAACTACCCCACCCATTATTTGGAGTTAGCGGCTGTGGTGTTTGTACTTAAGATTTGGCGTCACTATCTGTACGGTATTCACGTTGATATTTTCACTGATCACAAGAGCCTGCAGTATGTTTTCTCATAGAATGAATTGAACCTCAGTCAGAGGCGCTGGATGGAGCTTCTGAAAGACTATGATATGAGCCTGTATTACCATTTGGGCAAGTCAAATATTGTAGACAACACCCTAAGCAGGTTGTCTATGTGCAGCCTTTCTTATGTAGAAGAAGGAAAGAAAGAGATAGTGAAGGATATTCACCGCCTTGCAAATCTGGAAGTGTGATACTTAGATTCCAAAGATGGAGGGGTAATTGTTCATGAGTTAGCTAAGTCATCCCTTTGTGCTGAAGTTAAGGAGAAGCAGGTTGAAGATCCCATCTTGATGCAAATCAAGAAAGATGTGGGTCAATAAAAGGTTATGTCATTTGAAATTGGTGGTGATGGTATTCTGAGATTTCAGGGTAGGTTGTGCATTTCGAATGTTGATGGACTGCGGGAAAGAATCTTTGATGAGGTGCACACTTCGAGGTATGTCGTTCACCCAAGCTCTACAAAGATGTACCATGATCTGAAAACCTTGTATTGGTGGAATAACATGAAACATGATGTAGCTGATTTCATGTCCAATTGTTTGAACTGTCAACAAGTGAAGGTAGAACACATGAGGTCAGGTGGTTCTTCCCAACAGATAGCCCTGCCTTTATGGAAGTGGGAGATGATAAACATGGACTTCATTACAGCACTTCCAAGATCCCAAAACTAGTATGATTCCATATGGGTGATTGTAGATCGGTTGACAAAGTCAGCCCACTTTTTACCTGTGAGGACTAATTATTCGGGAGAGGGTTATGCTAAGATTTACATTGACGAGATAGTTCGGTTTCATGGGGCACCAGTGTCCATTATATTCGATAGAGGTATGGAGTTTTCATCTCAGTTCTGGAGATCTTTTCAGAAGGGTTTAGGTATATAAGTGAATTTGAGCACATCTTTCCACTCTCAAACAGATGGGAAAGCTGAGCGTACCATTCAGAGGGCATGTGTCATTGATTTCAAAGGTAGTTGGGTAGATCACCTGCCACTGATTGAATTTGCTTACAATAATCGTTACCATGCTTGCATCAAGATGGCTCCTTTTGAGGCTTTGTATGAGAGGAGATGTAGGTCTTTGATAGGATGGTATGAGGTGGGTGAGACTCAGTTGTATGGGCCTGGTCTTGTACATCAGATAATGGAGAAAGTGAAGATCATTAGAGAATGACTCAAGACTGCTCAGAGTCGTCAGAAGTCCTATGCCGATATTCGGAGAAGAGAATTAGAGTTTGAAGTTGGTGATTGGGTATTTCTCAAGGTTTCTCCCATGAAAGGAGTTATGCGGTTTGGAGAAAGGGGTAAATTGAGCCCTCGCTATATAGGGCCATATTAGATTCTAAGAAAGATTGGTGTAATTTCTTATGAGCTAGAATTGCCTGTAAGTTTGGGTTCCGTTCATCCGGTATTCCATGTATCCATGTTGAACAAATTCATTGGAGATCATTCTTTGGTATTGCCAGTAGAGCATATCAAAGTGATAGATTCCTTGTCTTACGAAGAAGATTCCATTGAAATTTTAGATCGCCAAGTTTGAAAGTTGAGGAGAAAAGAGATAGCCTTAGTGAAGGTATTGTGGAGCAATCAAAAAGTTGAAGAAGCAACTTGGGAGTCAGAAGATGACATGAGAATTAGATATCCCAATTTGTTTGCTACGATGGATGATGATACAAAATGTACTATTCCTATCTTATCTTTTCAATACCTTATTATGCTTGAAATTGTGTTTGTCTGTGTCCCGCATCATCATTCGGAGATGAATGATCCTAAGGGGGGATAATGTAATGCCCCATATTTTGGGCTACAATATAGACAATGATTCCGATGCGTTGATAATCCTGAAGCCATAAATCCTATGCCAATATAGCATGTTAATTATTTGTGTAGTATGTGAATCCATTCAAGCTTGAATTTAGACCATAGAGGTCCTTTTACTCAAGGACGAGTTGAAAACTGCTTCGATCGATTAAGTTTAAGTGAACATTATAGCTTGTGACAACTTCTATCGACCATGACTCTTTGTATATGTCGAATTAGAGAGCCTACTATATGTAAAATGATAGGTTTTCGAGTTAGCTTTCCAACCATACCAATTTTGCTAAAATCCGGCACCCGAGAAAGAAGTTATGGCCTTTCAAAGTAGTATGCGTCGCCTAACCAAACGCACATGGCCACTGGAAAGCATATGCGGCGCCTATTAAACATAGGCGAAAGCATAGGCGGCGCCTACATAAACATAAGCAATAGCATAGGCGGCGCCTATGTAAACATAGGTGATATCATATGCAGCGCCTATGTAATGGTTTCAAGTGACTTAAAAACTCCATTTTTGGGGCAAAATGGTCCTTTTCCACCCTTATTCAGCCAAAAATACGAAATTCAGTCCCCAATTCTCCAAAATACATCCACATTCATCTAAAAATTCTCAAGAACACTCCCAAGGGTTTCAAACTAAAAACCCAATTAAATCAAGATTTAACCATAGTTTTTCAAAATCGATTAGAGATTCGGAATCTCCAATCCATTGGCTTCAAGAAGCACCCATTATTTTCCAAAATAGAGGTACGCGGGGTTTTTCTAAATTCTCATGGGCATAGAAAAATCATGTTTTATAATGGGGTTTTTGAATCTATAAATATATTCATGTATTAAATGTTTTAACATCATTGTTTTGGTCTTTTCACCTTCCCCAAAGTGATTTGAGAATATGAATATATGAAACCATGTATTTAAGAATGAATTCTTGTTGAGAGCATGATTTTCGGTGAATTCCCACTTAATATGAATTTTTTAGATTTCTCATAGCATATGAATTGTTTGACAATGCATCCTTGAAAAGCGCTATATAAAATGATTGAACACTTGTTATGATTTAAAGGTGGTTTTAAATCACTAAAGAGGGAATCTAGCATTAATGTTTAATGTTCATATTGCTAAAGGCACTAGACCACCATATGTTGATGAAGTTTTAGAATGATTTTGACTTTAGTATCGAAACACGAAATCTTCTATATCAGTTGCATGTTTTTGGTGGTCTAAATTATGCTTTAAAATGAAAGATTTAGCTTAGTGTATTATGGCTCAGAAATCATGACTTGCAAGTCTTGAAATGACGATACCAATTCAAACCAATGTCATATCAAACTCAGACTAATAGGCATTTCAGACTTTATGATGTTAGACATTCAGAATGTTGCATGTACAGAAAAGGTTAAAAATTGGCATACAGTGATGTTAGATGGCTCCCTGAAGAGGGCTTGAGTTCAAGAAACTCATTTCCTAAAACCGTGGTTTTTCGACTAGAGTATATTATTATATGTTGACTTAAGTGTCGTATGGCGTATCAGATTCAGGAACTCTAGCCCTTGTGGCATACTCGGGTTGGAGGCTTCCCCGCCAAGTCAATAGTGGATTCCATATCGCTCGTGGAATATCAGACTTGTAGGGGGTACCACCTAAATCAGATGTAATACACAGATCAGAGTTTGAGATTTACAGACAGGTTACATATTTTCAGAAGATGCCCATGTGTTTTTAGAAACTATTTTATGAATAATGCTTGATGAAAATTTTCTCTCACATATTATATATATATATGTTTAATTAATCTATTTTGGATTTCTTCGTGTGCCAGTATAATTGTACTGACTCCTCCCCCTCCTTCTAGGTTCTGAGGCACAGTCTAGGGGTCCAGATAAACAGTAGAGATTTTAGATCATAGACTGGAGTTTTCATTGGTGAGTCTTCTATGATTCAGAAGGCCTGGTTCTTTCATATTACTACTATTATTTAGGTTTTGGTCTACTGGGGACCTTGTCCCAGCTTTCAGACAACTTTGATTAGTTCATGGTTGAGATTTTACAGACTGAGTCAGACATTATTATTTAGATATATTTTGGATTTCAGTTTTCAGTATTATGATCACATTCAGATTGACCATGTTTCCGTATTAGATTTCTCTATCCGCATTACCTTTTATCAGATGAATTATGTGCATGATTAACAGATAGATAGAGAAGGGTGTACCGGGCCTTCATAGTTTGGGATGCTCATCATGGCTAGGGCCCTAGATCGGGTCGTGACAGTATGTCTATCAACTATTACCCATATGGAATTAAATTTTTGAGAGGTACGAGGCAAACCAGCGATGAAATCCATGTTGATTATGTCACATTTCTATAATGGATGATCTATACATTACATATCACCCAGGTATTTTGGTTCTCTACTTAACTCTTTAACAATTTAGAAATTTGGCTACAAATTCTGCAATGTTCTTTTTCAAGTAACTCTACCAATACACTCCTTTAAAATCATGATACATTTTAGTTGACCCCGGACAGATGGAATGCCTTTAATGATATGCCTCTGTCATAATCCTTTTTCTTAGCCAAACTTCATTAGGCATATAAAATTTGCTTTTGCATCAAAGTACTCCCTCATGCGTAAGCTCAAGTTCCTTTCTCATAGCACATTGTACATTCTGCTTAAGCTATAATAGAATAGGATCCGCATATTGCTTCTCTTTCACTTCAGCTAATAATGATGATTCTTCTACATTATGCATAATAGGCCACTCAACAGGAGTTTTAAGCAGGCAAAACCCCAAATTTGTTTAATTAGGTAGATCTTTAGTCATCCCTTGTCTTTTCATAGACTACCCTACAATGACCCGGGATAACCCTTAGTCGTCATACGGTGCTTATGACCCCGAAGGACCACAACCTAACCCATGAATGATATCTACTGTGAGTACTGAATAATAAAACTATAATTAATGCAGAAAATGGGCTAAAATGCCATAAGGTTCAAAATATCTGAAATACTGATAAATAACATCTAATAAAAACTAAACACTATCTGAAAACTAGTCTGAAAAGCCTCTAAATGAATTTTTCTAAAAGTGGAGTTGATGGGAAAATCTCCCAA
Source organism: Capsicum baccatum var. pendulum (assembly GCA_030864225.1). Classification (NCBI taxonomy): domain Eukaryota; kingdom Viridiplantae; phylum Streptophyta; class Magnoliopsida; order Solanales; family Solanaceae; genus Capsicum; species Capsicum baccatum. The sequence continues at coordinate 166,093,167 of CM061557.1, read as the reverse complement.
CTAACTCCATATATTGAACTAATACATCTACTAAAACTATGAAATATTATAATATCCTTGAGTAATCAGGACTCACTGCTAAATCTACTACTGTTGGTTGAACCTGAATCTACTATGCATGGTTGGGAACCTAAGTATCCGAACCTATGATATGAAACATTATAGCTTAGAAAAGTATGGATCAGTATGTGGTAATGTACTGGTATTCTAGATGAGGTAAGGATGAATGGAAGGGTTCATATGCATAAGGATATCACTGACTAAATGAGAATAACTTAATATCAGTAAATATTGAGAATGCAATCTATGCATATACGTATATATATATATATATATAAACTATAACTAAGATTTTCTTATGCTTAGTATTGAATTCTGATAATTGATTAACTGGTATTGATTGGTTGTATCTGACAGTCCTAATTCTGTAAAACTGTGTTGAGTTTTGAACTGAAGACTGAAACTGAGACTAAAACTGTGGGAGGTAATCATCTAACCGACGTACCCCAAATCTGAACTGATAGGGGTCCAACCTGTATACCAAGTTTTAAGGTTTCTAATACCATGACACAGGTACTAACACTAGAAAACCATGATGCTAAGCCTAACTGATGGGTGACACTTGGGCAGAGTCAAGCCTAGTCTGACGGGTGACTCCTCATCCTGCACTAGCTACTTAGTTCTTGAGTACAGGTATTTCTACTAATGACTCTGCCTTTCTGATGAGGAAGCCATCATCCCTGCTCTCGTTCAGTGCTAAATCCTACTCCTAATTGAAAGACACTGAACTGAGTATACTGGACTGGACTGAGACTAAGTTTACTGAGTTTTCCTAAGTTCTATAATTAACTGAGTTCTACTGAGTTCTGTAGCAGACTATGAGTATTGATCATGACATAAATGATACTATTCTGTAACTAACATTGTATCCAGGAAAATAGCTAAATTGTCGGGTATTAAATACCCCCAGGACTCGATAGCATGAAAAGTAAAGTAAAGCATAATCTTGAAAATATAACCATGTTCACCTGGTCATAATTCTTTCATAGATACATTTCATCAAACACTTTTAATGCATTAAATTATACATGAATGGGATTACATAATAACATGGTGTCCCTTCACTAGTCCATTCACATAAGCATTGTATCAAACACTCGTAGGGCATAAGTTGGTACATGATTAAGATCTCATAATAACATCTCATGATTCCTCTATCTACTTCATATAGGCATTTTAGAACATACTTGGGTAGCATGAGTATTTATCATGAAAATGGTCATCACATAAACATCGTGAATACAATACTAAATTGAAAATTCAAGGGTTAAGCATGTAATTCATATAATTCCCCCTAAATACTATTCTATTGTTCATGAATCTTATCATAATCATGGATTGAAAACCAAATCAACTTCATAGATGCATTAATCACTTTATAAATTTAAGGGTCTATCAAGATAATCACATATTTGTTATATATGCTATTTAATTTCATGAAAATTGCATTTAAATCATGGATTGGAACTCAACTAATATTATAAACATGAATTCAATCTAGTACAAACACGGAAATCATAAATACATCATCTTTGTACTTTGAAAAGGGATTCTTGGACTTCATGGGTTAAAGGGACCCATGAATCAACATCTAACATACCTTAATTTATGAGATTCTTGAAGCTATTTAAGGATTTGTTAAGCTTGACCTAGATTTCTTGAACTAGGGTTTGGCCCTTTGAGAGAGAATGGCTTGCTTCTTGAGAAAATTGTGAATTAATGAGCAATTTGTGTTCTTTTAGGGTTTGATTGCGTGTTTAGGCTAACTGGGGGTAAGGGGAAAATACCTTAGTGCCCACAAAAATAAAAATCAGAACTGAATAAAAATCTGGATTTTGTACGTTGACGCGATGCAGCGTAACTAGAAACTAACAATTGAGAACTGTGTTGATGGCGGAACATGGCGCCATCGCGGGCTGATGGGCAATTTTTGTATCGATGGATAGCTTATTTAATTTCCCACGCAATGAAAAGTTAAAATATTGAAAATTCCACTTGTATAAAAGTCTATTCATCTTTAAAGCAAGTCATTAACATTCTAGTGATGAATTTTAAGCTAAAAAAACATGGGGTGTTACATACCCATAAATGATCACCATAGCCTTATAACTTAATGCATTAGTTACCACATTTACTTTCCCTAGATGATACAAGATATCAATATCATAGCCTTTAAATAGTTCAAACCACCTTTGTTCCCTCAAATTTAGGTCCTTCTAGCTAAATATAAATTACAATCTCTTATGGTCATTATATATGTCAACATGAATCCCATACATGACACGACCCAAACTAGGGCCTTGTCTTAATGGGCATCTCGAGCCTAAAAGGTATCGAAGATCACCCCATTAACCTAACCTAACCATCACATCAATCATAACTTAAGAAGTGTCTAATCAATCCACAATTACAACATACCAAACCTATATACCCAAATCCATAGTCATCCACAAAGCCTCTAAAAATCTAATGTTTATAATATATTAGGACCTTCCCCCTGACAATAACCAAAAACCAAGTCTAACACAAGTCTAAGACCTAAGATAGAAAGACCATAAAATATATGTCTTCCCATATATGGAAGCTCACCACTTCAATGTCAATAGACGAACTGCTCGAACACTTGGCCACTATGTAGGAAGTGGAGAAGAAGATCTGTCCCCTGTATCGCATAGGGATATAGCCTCTTGAGATGGTTATTAGTAAGAACACTAGCCTGTAACTCAAGGATATGGAAAAAATAGTGCCATCATTCAAAACCAAGCCAAACCATTATATCCAAATACATTTATATACATAGGCATATATGTATATATATGTATACATACATAATATGTTGGGAAAGGGAACAAGGCTTAGCATGCATTTTCAAGCAACCGATCATGACACATAGCATGGAGGACACTAACCTCCCACCTACAGAGTTTTAAAAGATTGAACTTTTCGATCATATTAGGAAAGTGGACTCTAACTACAAGTCGTCTTATTAAGAAAGGGTACTCTAACCTCAAGCTATTTTGTTAAGAAACTGAACTCTAACCTCAAGTCATTTGGTTAGTCAAGTGGACTCTAACCTCAAGCCATTATACTAAGAAAGTGGACTCTAACCTCAAGCCATTGTGACCATAATTAGTCAATTTTTGGACTCTAACCCTTTTTCCATGAAATGACACCCATTCAATTCAACACTTAAGGACTCTAACCTGTTTAGCCAATTTGATCCACTAAAGTTACAATTCAACAACATATATGACCACAAGGTCATTATAAAACTATTTATCAACCAATCACATTAATAGGAAAATTCATTAGTTCCAATGACCATTCAAATCAATTTGTTGTCATAAAGACCTTTACATACCATTCATTTTTCATTAGCATTCATATACCAAGCTTTAGTTAAAAACATAATTCAATTTCATGTTTAGGGACTCTAACCCATTTAACCAATCAAACCACCACGGTCAACTCATTACTTTGACAACAAGTTCTCTATAATACTATTTACAACCCATTCATACTTATTATTCCACTGTCCTAGTTCAAAACATCTTTAACATTTGACTAGTTATTTCTATTAGATATTTTTACAAACCCCTTGAGGGCATACCTTTACAATGACGAAAATCCAAGTAGAAAATAATAAATCTTAGGGTTAATCTTGATCCATTTGTCAATACACAATCAACATACACCCACATATGCAAACCATCATCACAAACATCTATGGACACAAGTTTAAACAACAGTAAATAATACTCAACACAATTCTTCAAAACCCTCAACATTTGTTTTGAAACCACTATTCACAACTAATAATTAATTTTTAAAAAACATGATATTTTTAACTAACAATGAGGGAATAGTCACATGCCTTATAAAATATGATTCGTGGAAAGAACTTGATCCCTTTAGCCTCTAGAAGAACACCTCTTTGAAACCCTAGACTCCAATCTTCAAAATAGAGTTAGAGAGTGGTTTTGGAATGTTGTTATCCTTCAATGAGTGTTATGAGAGGCAAAAATATGATATATAACATGTGGACTTATTGATTTTAGGGTGGTAAATCTTTTGAATGTCCTCAACTTAAAAGCTGAAAACTAGCTTTGCGGGAGGGTTGGACCTCCCTAACTAAATCGTATACTAGGTAAGAGTGGTACCCTTTTCTCATACCCTAGGCCTCACTATGTACCTCCAAACTATCCAATATATGACCATACAATTCTAACTCATACCCTTAGGTATGAGAATTACCCCTTATCCATACCCTGGACAAAATAAATTGGAAAAGACCTGTAGCATCATATGATATGGTAACTTACTACTCGTACCCTATCATGAATATTGTGCCTAAAAGTACCTTGGACATAATTCAACCCACTTACACTGATCATCATATGATATGAGGAACTAGAACGTACCCTAGCATACAAAAAGTATGCTCAAACTATACCTTGTCCAGAAGCTCAACTTAGGAGATTTTCTAAGTGTTCAAAGCCAAGGTGTTTTAATTCAAGTAGTAGCGCATATTCTTCAAGATAATATAATTGTTGCTAGATCAAGATCATGTGTTTGATAATTTTTCTAATATGGTTGTAATTGTCTTGAGGCATATGCTATCACTTTACCATGAGGCATCAACACACATCCTAAGCCAATTCTTATAGAATAACAATACAGTACATAGACTTCTATGCCTTATGGAAGTGCCAATACGAATGTAGAAGTTAACATATTCATTAGATGTTGGAAACTCCTTTCACATGAATCATTCCATTGAAACTTGGTTCTTTTGTGTGTTAACTTTGTTAAAGGTGCAGAAATTGAAGAAAATCCTTCAATAAACCTTCTATAATATCCTGCCAACCTATGGAAACTACGAACCTCAATAAGCATTGTAGGTCCTTGTCAGTTCTTCACAGCTTCTATCTTTTGAATATCAATCTTTATTCCTTTGTTAGATACAATATGACATAATAATTCCCTAGATTTTAACCAAAACTCACATTTAGAGAAATTTGCATATAACACACGATCACAAAGAATCGATAACAGCTATTGTAAATGACCGGCATGGTCCTCTTTTGATCTTGAATAAACCATAATATCATGTATAAACACTATCACAAACATATTTGAGAGTGGCTTGAACACCCTATGAATCAAATCCATAAACGTTATGGGTGAATTAGTTATCGTAAAAGACATAACTAGAAACCTGTAATAGAAGTACCGTGTTTGAAAAGTTGTCTTTGGTATATCCTTCTCTTTGACCCTCACTTAGTGGTATCCAAACTCAAATCAATCTTTGAAAAGCAATTGGTGCCTTATAACTGATTAAATAAGTCAACAATTCTTTGAAGGGGAAATTTATTCATAATAGTCACCTTATTCAGTTGTTAATAGTCTATGTACATTCTCAATGAGATATCTTTCTTACAAACAAATAACACTAGTGTTCCCCAAGGGGACCTACTAGGACTTATAAATTTCTTTTCCAACATGGCTATTAATTGCTTTTTCATCTCCCATAATTCTATTGTGGCTATTAATTAATAAGGAACTGAGATTGGTTGAGTACCTAGAATAACATCAATACCAAACTTTACTTCTAATTTTGGAGGCAAACCTTGAAGATTTTTAGGAAATACGCTAGGAAATTCATTTACAACTAGAATAGTTTGAAGTGTTGGTGGCGTCACATCTATATCCTTCATTCTATTTAGATGATATATATAACCTTTTGAAATTATACTATTTTCCTTAAAATGAGAAATAGTTTTACCTCTTAGAACACTCATATTACCCCTCAATTCTAAGGCTACCTCTTTTTGAAAATTAAAATGTACCTCCGTAGTTCGAAAATATACCGTGGCATAACAAGAACCCAACTAATCCACACCTATTATAACTTCAAAATCTACCATTTTTAACTCAACAAGGTTAGCCATTTATAATGATCATAAATAGTTATTATAAAATTTTGATACACTCTTCAAGCTATAATGTATTCACTAATCGATATATATACTTCAAATTACTTAGCTAGTAATCTCATATTCTTTTGCAATTTTTAGCAACCAATGGACTGATATATGATAATGTGAAACCTGGATCGATTAATTCATATACGTTATGTTAAAAGATGGTTAATATGCCTCTAACCACATTTGAAGAAGCTTTTAAATTTTGTCAACTCACTAGAGCATATGTAGAATTTTAAAATCTACTAGAATTAGGTGATCCTTTTAAACCACTACCCCAACCTAAAATATTTATGCCCCAACTTCAGTTGGTCGTCCCATACCACCCATACACCTTTGTGGTCACTCTCTCATAATATTCCCTAATATACGATACTAAAACAAAGCATCTATCCCAAACCAACATGCACCTACATAAAGTTTTTCACATTACTTACATGGCTGCTAATGATGTTTTAATTGGCTCATACTCCCTTTCACTTGATACCCCATTGTTCATGAACTTTGACTCTCACGTCTTAGCCTAAATTGATTTCCCTTGGACCCTTTAAACCATGATGGAGCACTAGCATAAGAATAAAATGATGATTGCCTAGGCGGTCTATTAGAAAATAGAGGCTTAAAATCTCCTTGGTATGCGATAAACTATCCCATAGATCTGGCCCTCTTTGAATACCCTCTTTTTGATTTTTGTGTTTTTCTTCTTTACCTATGATCCTTCATCTTGTGTACCAAGGCTTGTACCCTATCTATATCATTATCTTTGTTCAAAGAAGAAATTGTACAATCTCTAACCAAATATGGATCTAATCTATCCATATATCAATGAACTCTATCATCCATAATAGCTACTACATTATGAGCATACCTAGCCAAAGAGTTAAACCAAAGGTTGTAATCCCCATCGCTCGTATTCCCTTGGTGAAGATTTAAAAACTAATTTGCATGGGCCTCTCGAATCTCAAACGAAAGGTAATGAACAAGATATGTCTCTTTGAACTCATTCCAAGTAGCTTAAGATGCATCGATACCCCTAGATCATTTCCAGTCTTCAAATTATATTATAGTCTCCCTTTTTAATCTATACATGCTAGCTCAACTACCTCATTACGCAATATATGAATGACATCTAGAGCCTTTTGGACTTTATCGGTAAAGTCCTGTGGGTGTTCATTAATATCTTATCTAGTAAATGTGGGAAGATCCAATTTAACAAAATCTTGCGTTCGTAGGCTAGCTTCCCTATCTGCACCACAAGAACCTATAGTTGGAATAGCTTGTTCTTGAGATTTTCTAGAAACTATACAGTTTAATAATTGCACTGCATTCTTTAGATCTTTATCAATAACATTAAGAGTTGATTCTGAGGATTGTTCTTTTCACCTTAGCTCTTCTAGAGATTGAGTAGTAGAAGAAGTTTTTGATATAAACCAAGTGTGAACCTCACTTTGATTAGCTTGTCTAGGTGGTGAGTATCTATTTCCTTCTTTGGAAGCCACATCTAGATGTTTAGTTATACTTTTGCTCCTTCTTGTAACTGGCATCTTTACTATAATAACGAAAAATAGATTCAATAGTTAAATATGACTTCATCTACAACTTGGTCTCTATTGTATGATATAAGATATAAAGAAAAAGAGACAATCCATAAATTTCCCATAGCCTTCTATTTATATATGTGGTGCATAACAAAACCATAAGAAAGTATCTATATGGACACGACTTTGTAGACTTATAAGGATGACCTGTACTGATACAACTTTTGTCATGCCACAAATCCTATTTGGGAAGACAGGCACCCATAGTCGTAAAGTCCCGAGAGCACTAACCCAGAATCTTATACTTCTCATTCATGTAACTATGATAATTAAAGTTTTTTCTATACATGGATATAATTCATCGATGAGAAATAAACAACAAGACTAACTTGGTTGTTAGGATCATAATATCTAAAAGATAAGACACTAACATTCTTAACTTTATATTGTTCTATAAAGCCTCTAAAAGATACGTAGACTTAGTTAAGGTCGGGACAAACCCATGCCTTGCCTTAACTACTGTACCATTCAAAAATATATATAATAGACTCTATAAGACCTAAATCAATCTGGATCTCACCAATAGTTATTGTATATCTTGGGTTCCTACTAAAAAGGTGTATTAGCTAATAAACATGTGCTTATATCATGAAATATAGGTCCCCACAAGGGACATCATTAAAAAAATATGTACTGAATATGTAAGCTTGAAAGTAACCACACATGATACAAGAGCTTAATGGAAATCAGATACAGATGTATAAGTACTGATGTAGACCACCTTTATATATACTTGTAGGGCCAGGTACATTACTTTTGTTTCTTGATTTTACCTTTCATACTTTATAATATTTGTAAGACATTTAATGTAAATAACCAGTTGATCAGTGATAAATACTAAACTTGGGATCGGCCCACGCTATGCTTACGCCCCTGAGTTTCCACCCATGTGTAAATATATCGGGATCGGACCGTTCTAGGATTGTTCCCCTGAGCTACCATGCACATATAAAGGTGTAAGGATCGACCTTTTCTAGACTTATTCCCCTAAGCTTCCACCCGCATAATTCATATTTGTGTTACTTAGTTTATTTATCCCTTAAGATTGTTACTCTAGTGGTCATAACATTATGGTACCTTAGAATAATAATTTACCAAAAAGATACATGTGTAAAAGAACTTAATGCAACAACAATAAGCTAGGGAACTATTTGTCCATGAATAAAATATTTAGGAGTTGAAACTAACACATGGGTCTTATTTGACTTAATGGAGAACTCTTATTATTTCCTTGTGAAATTAGACATACAGACCTTATAGTAAGCATGTATTAAGGTATTTTAACACATAATAAAGTTTTAATATGGACGTTAGCTGCATGGGAGATCATACGCTACCATTATGTATCATTTTCTATAGGAGAACTTTGGAAGCTTACTTGGATACACATGTGTTTGATTTCATGCCAAAGAGTGTGAAATAGAGTATGTCTTATATACCTTGTCTTATAACTCTAATGTTTACCCAATTAACTTTTTACTTTTAGGATTGATTATCTACACTAAAGTATATGGTAAAACTAGTATTAGTAACTAACCAATACATTTGGGTTATTTAACTTTACCAAAATAATAGCCTAGCATTTATTCCTTAATTTATCAATCAATGGTGTTATTTTAACCCTATTCTCCTCAAATAACATCAACCTACCATACAATTTTTTAAAAGATCCCCCGAATAAACTTTGTCCTTATTACACCCTCAAAAAGTATACAAAAGATTGGGGAAAATAAACATATACAATAATTAGTTCAGTGGTGTACCATTGCTTCCTTCTTCTATATTTCAATACAAACTATTCACACCCTTCCAAAACACCAACTCGGTAGACTCCAACATATACACATAAAATATTCCACAAAATGGCCCAAATATAACCTTTGTCGTAGAAACCAAATATTGAACTTATTATCCCTTGAGTTCTTTATAACAACACATCCATAATTCTTTTTCTAATTCATATATTAGAAGGATAAAATTGAGCAATCACCTTATCTAAATTTCTTTCAACTAATCTTATTAACTTGAATTCTTCAACAACTTGAACTTTCCTTCACACTTTAAACCAATGAAGAAAAGAGAAGTCTCTCAATAACAAGGAAAAGTGAAAAGGTAGCTTATTTTGTATTCTTCCATTTATTTATAATTAGGAATTTGTAGCATGCTTTCTAATCTTTTATGAAAGAATTAAGGTAAAACTTAAATGTTTTCACTTACCTTGTCTTACAAAGGTGAGGGTATCTTTAAGAACCCTAGAAGAAATTTTAGGGATGTTTCTCTAAGCCTTGATGGAAAAAGAGAAAGCTAAAGTTGAAAGGGTGGAAATTTTCTTTAAAGTTAATAAAAATACCAAGTTATTGGTCATATATAGACTCCTCTATAACCTCTCTTTTTACCCTATTTCCAGCAAAAATTTAGTTAGAGTAGGTGATGCACCTACTTGCTTAATTCATAGTTGGGCTCAATTAAATATAGCCTTAGAAGATTTAAGTATTAGGCTTTTTATACATTTTATTCCCCTATTACTTAGTTTGGGAGAAAATACGTACACTAATATAGGCCAAAATTTAATCTATGACCTTGGCCCATCTACTTGGTTCATATAGCTCAAGTAGGTGACTCACCTACTAGCTTAATTAAGTTAATTAAGAACCCCATTAAATTATTCTATATTCAGTTCATAATCCCATTAATATAACTTAAAACTTCTATATACTTGGTAACTTTAAAATTAGATTCAAATACCGGCTTATAATTCCAAGGTAAATAGTTGTATCGATGTTAACTTGGTTGTGTCACATTAAAATCTATGGGCAGTATCTAGAACTCCATTTACCCATCAATACTCGTATAACAAATCTCGTTCATTACCTATAGCACAAGGCTATATCAAGTTCCATATAAGTAGAACAAGTACATGAACAATATGGGGTGTTACAATTTAATATGTTAATATAAATATATGATACTAGGAAAAGTATATTATTGATGATATGATCTCCAGTTCAAGTTCAATGATTTATGATATTAATGATATGAGTTTTATTTCAAATCCAGCGATTGATGGTGATATAATGGTTAAGGTATTATGGATTCTCCTCTCATTCATTCATACATGTGCATTTCCTATCACTAGTATGAATCTATATATTTTAGAATTATGGGTATTTTTATAGGTATAGGTGATATGTATGGATTTTTGTGTTTTATATGTTGTTTAGACCTTTTAAACCTATGGCGATGAGGGTTTATTAAAGTCTAGGTTAGGTATTATATGTTTGGGCTAGCCGGTTACTTTATATTGTTATTGTTATTATGGTTAGTTCATGACAAGTTGATTATTGGACTGGTATTAAGGCTTGAGGTATGATTCTGATTCCTTTATCTTAAAAGTATATTACTACAGACGATTTTGCATTAGCTAGGAATTATGGCTTTGGACTCTAATATTCGTATGCATTTTATTATGGTTTCTTCATTATAATAACTATCTCATGTTTAGAAGTATGGATCAGAGACCCTAATTATATTATCAATAGTTCATACTATGATTTGGAGGCCTTAGGATTCTAGTGTAATGACTTACGTTGTACCATGAGTTGGCCTTGTTTATGTATATATATCCATCTATAGTATGTTATTATCATATATCCCTCCCTTCTTTCACTTATTCATATTGTGTATCTATTTTTGGGCCTTGTATACTAATATATATCATCCATCTTCTATTTATTCATATATTAGTTAGTAATATACGATATGATTATTAAGTTCCTAGGTATGACTAGAATAGGATAGTTTATCCTTATAGTCACCATAGCATTACGATGTTGTTGTTGGATACCGTAGAGAAGTGTACATTCTTTCTTGAATGATACTTATATTTGTGTTATCATTAGAGATTATTAGAAAGTTGCTCTCAGAGTACCATGTGCTTGGTACTCATATCATACTTCTGCAACCTATAGATTATAGTATCGATTCTTACTATTGTTGTATGTGCCATGTGGAGCAGCTATGGTTCAGAGACATAAGGTGAGCACTTGTGGTTCAGAGTATTTCTATTCTCCTTCATATGTACTGGACAAATCAAAATATTGTATTTAGGAATGGGTTGTACCAGTGTATTCATTCAACACTTCATATTGTAGTCTATAAGACCTCTCATGTTGATTTCCCAGTTTTGAGTCTATATAATGTATTTTAGCATTTTTATTATATTTTTCCACTTTATTCTTTAATTTCTCTTAATAGTTCATTACTAGTAGTTCTGGACTATAAGAAGGCTTACCTACTAGTGGGTTATTGTAGGTTCCATCATTACTTTAGAAATTAGGTCATGATAAATTGGTATTAGAGTCTAGGTTTATTGGTCTGTTGGTACAAGAGCTAAGTGTATAAAAGTGTATTGCAGAGACTTATGTAACCTATCTTTTAGAGTCTACAGTGTATTCATAGGAAGTTTTGTTCTTAACTCTTTATCTTGTGTCCATATTTCTATGAATCTCCAACATATTATTTGACTTTATTCTATCCCAGATGGATGATGTAAGTTTGTTAATGACGTAGATGAGACTTCTGAATGTATTCTTAGAGCTTCAGTGTAGCATCATAGTAGGGAGTCATGGATGGATATTGTAAAGCTTCAATGCCCGCTAGAGAATTTAGGTTCATCACAAGCTCTGGTAGAATTTGTGAGAGCTATAACCTGTCGATGTTCAGCAACGGGGATCCTAAGTCTTTTTTTAGATACATAACAACAAGGGGGTACATCCGGTTCATCAAGTATATGTCAAGCTAGAGTTGGGTTTATTGGTGTTTATTAGGGTTCCTTTTTAGTTTTAGAGTATCTGATTGGGTTTCTTTAGTAGGCTAGGAATAATACTATGCTATATACTTCAAATCATTATATGATGTATGGATTTATTAGAGTATTAGCACTGCCACTTCACTTGGCATCGAAGTACTTGATAGCAGATGGGCATTTTTTTTATTTGTTGATCACACGATGGACATAAAGAGTATGTATGGAGACTTATAAAGATAGTGGTAAGAGGCTATGTCATCATTCCAGTGCTATTGATATTCCATCTATGTGTGCGGATCCTTCCGGCAAAGATCAATGTTACATGTAATCTATTAATTCTACGCAGGTAGCATTTTAGACTATGTGTGGCTCTCAGATTAGTCATGGTGATTATTTTGGGCAGAGTTCCTATTGGACCTTATGACATTTTTAGTATAGGTCTTTAGGATATGGAGTCCATTCAAGATTAGAGTTTGTAGCACCTTGGAGTATTCCAGGAGCTTATTTTTGTTGTGGCGATATAGGTTATCAGTCTAGAGGGTGCTACAGATGTTATTTGGCAATTTCAAAAAGAGTTAGCATTTGCTCCCCGCTAATATTAAGTTCCTGAGGTATGTTATGATTACAGGGAGGATGGTCATTTAAGTATGAAGTACTCTCGGCATCAGTTGGACAATCAGTTGGGGTCATCTCATATTTTTTGCTAGGTTAAAGATTCTGCGGTTTTTTTATGACTATTGAGTGACTGGTCACTAATCAAAAGAGTTTCCCGATATCGGATCCCTAGTCATTCAAATTATTCAGGCCAGTCTCATCATGTTGTGGTCCCGCCAGATGGAGATAGTGTAATTAGCACCTCAATTGATGATTCAGTCAGTTTTTCCAAGTTTGGACACTCTTAGACTTTTTCTCCCTTGGACTCATCATACATGTGACTACAGATTTCATCATGATAGGTGCACTTTAATTTCTTGCCTTTACCTTTTTATTTGTGTTTAATGAAGTTCTCGTACCCATTAATGATTATATTCCTTCAAAGAATTTATATTAATTATTGTGTGCCCTGATATGAGTTAATGATGATATGGCTACCCCCATAAGTTATTTCTTTAAGTAGTTCATGTACTGGATCTGTATTGATTTTTTCCCCTTTTGTGTGTAGTATTTCATTTCATGTCATATTTACCTTAGCATATTGGCCTTATTGTTGCCCTAGAGTTGTAATTTCTAATTATTTTCATTTTTGTACCGCATATTCCCTTATATTGTAGTTTTTATTGATGTCATTATTTGATGAAAATCATCCTCACTTTGTAAACTGTTAGTATCAAGATAGAGTTTTCTCTTCTTTGAAGGTCTTATTCGTTGTCTTGGAAAGCTAACTTTGTTGGCTATTTTCACCATTGTATGAGATAATGTCGGTTATTTTCTTCTTCTGCTGGGAATGCAAGATCGGTTGTTGAGTGAATTATGGTATTAAAGGTAATTTGACCTTCTATGGTTTTGTTATGGTTCTAGAGTTGGCGATTTTGTTTTATTGCATGTTTTTGAATTTGGGATTCTTGGACTTGCCTACTGGTTTGCAAAGGTTTTGGCGTTGGCTATCACTCTTTATGTAGCCCATTTCTGAGGTTTACTAATTTGGGGTCTGTTCTTCCGATTTCATCGCCTGATAGTTATTTTGTTATTGATGTCGAGGAGTCCTGGATTTATTTTTTTGGATTGTTAGGTTTGTCTTCTGGTGGTGGTTTACTCTTGTATTAGTGTGCAGTTGGATTCTTCATTTTTGTTGCGATGTAGTTCTTATTTAAGTAGAGTGGAGAGTTAGAAATAGATGATCTTTCCTATGACCATTTCTTAAGTTGGCAAATTAGAAATTCTTCAACTTGAGTTCCCTTATTTATTATTTGTAGTGCTTTTCACCTTGGCATTGGTATCGTTATTGGTACTTTCTTCCTCAACAAGGTGTTTCATGGGTTGATTGAGTTAAAACTATCCTACTTTTGAGAATTTAGAAAATCATCATTTCAAAATTTGTTTGTCCTAATAAGGCTTAGTCGAGTGCTTCTCCTTGGTGATATGTGCCTATGGGTATTCTTTGCCAAGATGGAGTGTTTGATTGATCAGTTTCCGGCTAAAGTTACATTTCTCAGAGTTTCTAGTGAATTTGCTATTACTAGTGTTGTTTGCAACCTTGGTAAGTTCTTGCGTATGTTTTGGTGGTTCATGCCTGTAACGCCCCGAAATATCATCCCGAGATGCCACACGGTGCCCAAGGCTACACGTAGCCTCAAGGTAACCCTTTAAGCCAAAACACTACCCTTGGGTTCCAACACAACAACATACACGCTACGCTAAGGATATATATATAAGTACATATCATATCACATCGCACATGGAATGGAATATCGTTAGAATGTATATATATGGAATGTCTATACACAAACCAACCCAACAATACATTAGTCTGACATAGCCTCTTTACAGCAAAATCAACGAGCCATTAGGATAGACCCCCAAACGACTCAACAGACCAAAGGGATCACAAAACAACAAATCCAAAACTAGAAACTTGGTCCTCGAACCATGAGGACTCACCACTGAAGGAACGTAGATGCGGCACTCAGATATCACTGTCGCGGCTGCAGATGAGTACCTGAACCTACATCATGGTAAGAATGTAGCCCATATATAAATTTGTGGGTCAGCACAAGATACATATTGAATATGTGGGGGCGCATTCAAAATATAAATAATATCATAAATTTCAAAAAAACGTACATACGGACCATAATGACACACCTGGCTTGAGTGACATTGAATCATGAAACTCATAACATCATAGATATGAAATGTAGGAGAAAAACCTCATAAATCATTATAGATCATCATAGGCAACTTGACTTACCACATCAAAACTCGGAGTGACGCGGTATTTCAATAAACATGACTCTTATGGACAGGGGAGTTTCCTATAACCGACAACCCCACGTGAGCTATGTGGAATACCAATATTTGAAACCCCATTTGGCGGGAGCGTCATACTCTTTGCCAGGGAGTACGACCTTAAAACTGCAATAATCACAATCGGGCTCTCTGGCCAATAATATCATCATCAAACAACCTTACGGTGGAACATAGGTTTGAGGAAATACCAAATTTCCCTCTCGGTGCTAAATAATACTCCCCGACAAGCTCAGAACGCATTAGGAAATCCACCACAACATCACAATGGACTATCATAAAGACCAAATCAAATCTCTTTCTCATTTATCAAATCATATCAATTTGTGGATTCCTAACTCAACACATTTTAGCTCAAAACATTTTAATTTTCCTCAACTTCAACAAGGTATAAATGCATTGAACCATAACCAACTTGACATTTGTACAAGGATATGAAGACTCAATACAAAATATTTTCAACAATTTAACTCATCAAAACCATCCGGAAAATACCAAGACCCATTGCAACTTCAATATCAACATTTCTCAATTTGCCATCCAACTCTCATTTAAAGATACTTGAGACATCAACCCATAGTAGGGATATAGAATTTCCAATATCAATTATAAATTCATAATAAGGAAATAGTGGAATGATAGTACAAATCAAGGCTTAACAAATTAAATCATCATACTCTCATAATCAAATACTTTTTGGACTTAATTCCATCTCAACATCATACACATATCGGATGACACAATCCCATAGCTCATGGACAATAATATAAGATATAAAACCATATTTTCAATTCATGGTAAAACATGTAAAATCTCATGTTAATGTAATTCAACAAAAATACCAGGCACAAGATCGAAAGAAAAATCCTGTTCAAAGCCCCACATACCTAAAAATGGAAGATGAATATCAACTTCCAACTCCAGAACTTTATTCATGAAAATAAAGGGTGCTTCTCGAAGCCCTTAACATGATCAACTCGAATCCCAAATCAATTTGAAATTTCTATGGTGCAATCAAGAGACATAGAAGATGAAATTTGGAGTAGGGTTGGGGTTTGAGCCTTAGGAAAGTTTGGATCAAAACGAGCTATTGAATTCTCTTAATAGACTTAAATCTATGATTTACCCGGATGGATTGGAGTGGAAATGACCAATATACCCTTAAAAATTAAATAATGTCAAATCTGTCCTTTGGTGGACTGTTTTGATAGGCTGAAGTAGATCGACCATAAATTTTTGCTCTGATGGCCAAATTGGATGAAACCAATTTCATTGGAAAGAAGACATTCAGACGTTTCTGTTGATATATAGTAGCGCACCTAGATCATTATGTACTAGGATTTATGATCTTTTGAAGTTGACACTAAAATTCGCCTGGCCTCAGTATTTTTTTCTTGCACATTTACTGTTCACCACTATTCACGGTTAGATCGAAATGATCATAACTCATCGCTCGAGTGTCCATTTTGGATGATCCACGTATCTTTGGAAAGATTATTTGATGCTCTACGCGATGACAAGCTTCATATCCAGAAATTCCACACAGAAAAATTATTAATCACAATAAAGAACAGAATTCAACACATTTTCATTCGAGATCTTAATGGAAAATTTTTTTGGGGCATCACATCATCTCCCCCTTGGAATAGGTCAAGAATACTATGAAAATGAGTATATAGAGAAAAATCATCTTGCCCAATCATATACTCCATTCTAGATTTTTTTTTTATATCATAGAAAACACACAAGCCAAGATAAACATAACAATAAGGATTAAATCAAAAGAGAACGATACCTTTGACATGCTCAGGATTCGTAGGAAAGAGGTGGGGATATTTGGCGTGCATATCCGCTTCGGATTCCCAAGTAGCGCTTTCCACGGATTGATTTCGCCAAAGCACTTTAACCAAAGGAACTTTATTGTTTCTTAGCCTACGAACTTGAAGGTCAAAAACCTCAACCGGAATCTTTTCATATGAAAGACTATCTTGAATAGCCGAGCTTTTGGAAGGATCAATCACAACAGAATCACCAATAGACTTCTTAAGCATAGAAACATGAAAAAACGGATGGACGTTAGATAACTCTGCGGGCAATTCAACCTTATATGCTACCTTCCTAATGCGATTCACAATCTTATAGGAACCAATGTAACGGGGACTTAGTTTCCCTTTCTTCCCAAATATTTTCACCCCTTTCATGGGTGAAACTTTTAAGTACACTAAATCACCAACATCAAATTCAAGGTCTTTCCTCCTTATATCTGCATATGATTTTTGATGACATTGGGCGGTTTTCAACCTTTCCCAAATTAACTTAACCTTCTCCATGGCCTAGAACACCACATACGGTACACTCGCAGCAACCTCACCAACTTCAAACAAACCAATGGGTGATCTACACCTTCTACCATACAAAGCTTCAAATGGGGTCATTCCAAGAGTAGCATGAAAACTGTTATTGTAAGCAAACTCGATTAATGCTAAGTGCTTATCCCAACTACCTTTAAAATCAAGCACACAAGCCCTCAACATATCTTTTAAAGTCTGAATGGTCCACTCGGCCTGACCATCTATTTACGGATGGAAAGCAGAACTTAAATGAATTTGGGTACCGAGACCCTTCTGGAAAGATTTCCAAAACTGAGAGGTAAACTGAGTACCTCTGTCAGAAATAATAGCCAAAAGGATTCCATGAAGTCTGAGGAATTCCCGAATATATATTCTAGCATAATGTTCACCTGTATACGATGAATGCACAGGCAAGAAATAAGCTGATTTCGTCAGCCGATCTACGACAACCCAAATCGAATCATGATGGCGACGAGAAGGAGGCAAACCAACTATGAAGTCCATATTCACTTCTTCCTACTTTCAAGTAGGAATGATAAATTTTGCATCACGCCACTGGCCTTTGATGCTCTATTTTAACCTGTTGACACGTGGAACACTTCGCCTCAAATTCTGCTATGTTCCTCTTCATACCGTTCCACCAATAGATTTCCCGCAAATCATGGTACATCTTGGTAGCACCAGGATGGATGGAGTATCGTGTACCATGCGCTTCCGCCATAATCCTCTTCTTCAAGTTATCAACATCAGGAACACATAATATTTCTCGAAGTCTCAATACACCATCTCCCCCTTGGGAGAAAACCTCCACCTTTTGGTCTTTAATTGACTCTTTTAACCTGACCAAGGTAGGATCCCTGTCTTGCTTCTCCTTCACTTTTGAAACTAAAGAGGATTCGGAACCGCTTTGCACTCCTATACTACCCTTAGCATCACCAAACAACCTAACCCCCAATCTAGTCAAACGATGTACCTCATGGGCCAAATCCTTCTTACCAATCTCCACATGTGCTACACTACCCATGGACTTCCGACTAAGGGCATCTGCTACTACATTGGCCTTTCTCGGATGATATAGCACGTTCACATCATAATCTTTCAATAGTTCTAACCATCGTCTCTGCCTAAGATTTAACTCCTTTTGGGTGAATACATATTGCAAGCTCTTATGGTCCGTGAAGGCGTCGACATGGACACCATACAACTAATGTCTCCAGATTTTCAAAGTAAAAATCGGGGCAGCTAATTCAAGGTCATGGGTAGGATAATTCTTCTCATGAGGCTTTAGCTGGCTGGAAGCATAAGCTATAACCTTGCCATTTTGCATCAATAAACAACCCAAACAGACTCTGGAAGCATCGCAATACACCACAAAACCATCAACACCGTCAAGCAAAGTCAACACAGGGGCTGAAGTGAGTCGAGTCTTCAACTCCTGAAAACTCTTCTCACAAGATTCGAACCATAGGAACTTCACTTTGTTTTGGGTCAAATGGGTCATAGGAGACGAAATAGATGAAAACCCTTCAACAAAACAATGATAATAACCAGCTAGACCCAAGAAACTATGGATATCAGAAGGTGAAATAGGTCTAGGCTAACTCTTTATAGCCTCTATCTTTTGAGAATCAACTCTAATACCTTCAGAAGAAACAACATGACCCAAGAAGGCTACAAAGGTCAGCCAGAACTCACACTTACTGAACTTAGCATACAACCGATGAGTTTGAAGAGTTTCCAACATAATTCAGAGATGATCCGCATGATCACCCTCACTTTGGGCGTAAATAAGAATATCATCAAGGAATACTATTAAAAATAAATCCAAATATGGCTGGAATACACGGTTCATAAGATCCATGAAAGCTGCTGGAGCACTAGTTAACCCGAAAGACATTACAAGAAATTCAAAATAATCGTAACGGGTTTGGAAGGCTGTCTTGGGGATATCACATTCCCTAACCTTAAGTTGGTGATAACCGGATCTGACGTCTATCTTCGAAAAGTAGCTCGCACCTTGAAATTGATCAAATAAATCATCAATTTGAGGAAGCGGATATTTATTCTTGATAGTAACCCTATTAAGCTATCGTTAATCAATACACATCCGCAATGAACCATCTTTCTTGTGCACAAACAGGACAGGTGCACCCCACGGGGACACACTAGGTATGATAAAGCTTTTGTCTAAAAGATCTTTCAATTGCTCCTTCAACTCTTTAAGTTCCGTGAGAGCCATGCGATACGGAGGAATAAAAATAGGCTGAGTATCGGGAAGAAGGTCAATCCCAAACTTTATCTCTATATCAAGAGGTACTCCATGGAGATCTTTTGGAAAGATATCAAGAAACTCATTAACATCATTAATTGACTGAATGGTCAGGGTTTCACACTTAGTGTCTTTAACCCGAACCAAATGGTGGATGCAACCCTTGGAAACCAACTTCCTAGCTTTAAGATAGGATATGAAACGATCCTTAGGAATCACAGAACTCCCGAACTATTCAAGGATATGTTCATTAGGAAACTGAAACTTGACCACACAGGCACGACAATCAATAGACGCATAGCATGAGTGAAGCCAATCCATACCTAGAATGATATCAAAGTCAACCATATCTAGCTCAATAAAATCAGCATACATAACCCAATGAAAGACAGTAATGGGACATTTCTTATACACCCACTTAGCAATGACAGACTCTCCTACTGGTGTAGAAACCAAAATAAGCTCAAAAATTAGTTCAGGATCCGTTTCAAAATTTATAGCAACCAGAGGTGTCACATAAGAAAAACTCAAATCGGGTCCATCAACACATAGACATCAAAATAGAAAATAAGGAGCATAGTAGTGACAACATTAGGAGAGTCTTCCTTCTCCTGACGAGGTGGTATAGCATAGAAACAATTCTGGCATTGATCTCCAGCAGTACTAGATTAAAGCACCCTGGGGAGGAATTAGACGGGCTGCGGGAGGTGGGGCACTGGTAGCCTAACTCTGGGGATGGGAATCACGACTCCGCTGTCTGGAATACGAGCAGTCTCTAGGTATGTGACCCAACTTTCCATAACCAAAATAGCCCCGCTGCCCCATATAAAACTCCCCAAAATGGTCTTTACCACACTTAGCACACGAAGGAGGATAAGGCCGGTTGCTTACACTATCTTGAGACCTGGAAGGTACCGACCTATTCCCGAGCTCCTGCCTTCCCTGATATACGGGAGCACTAGCTGAGGAAGGTGCGGTATAAATGGACGTCTCTGAAACTGAGGGCGACTCCCTCCGGAGAATCTAGTCTGACCAGACCCCTGTTGCTCTGATCTGACTCTCTTAATCCCTCTTACTCTTTCTCTTTCCTTTATCTTGTCTGACTCAATCTGTTGGACATGAATCATTAATCTAGGAAGATCAATCTCCCTATTAATCATAGTAGATCTACATTCTTTCACCACATAACTCGAGACACTAGTTAGAAACTTTCTCATACTAGTCCTCGAGTCAGCCATCATATTAGGAGCGTACTTCGATAGCTGATTAAACTTAGGACAATACTCCTTAACCGACATGGAGCCTTATCTCAAATTCATAAACTCCTCTATATTAGCTTTCCATAACTCAAGAGGAAAGAATCTATCCAAGAAATCATCTTGGAACAATTGTCAAGTCACCAGAGCGGTATCTTCCTCTCTACCCTTATTCCATATCTGCACCCAATCATAGGCAACATTCTTCAACTAATAAGAAGCCAACTCCACACTTTCTTCATTGTTCACGTGCATAATCTGTGTAATTTTCTTTATTTCATCAACATACATCTACGGGTCCTCACCTGCTCTTGACCCATAAAACTCTAGCGTATTCATCCGCATAAAGTTACAAATTCGTGCTACTGCTGAATTATTTTCCTATGGAGGTAGAGCGTTGGACTAAGTATTGGCAGTAACTGCCTTGGCTAGCATCTAAAAAGATGCCAAAATTTAGCATGGGATACCGTCTCATGTAACGGATCAACGGGTTGAGGTTGGTTGTTGTTTCTGCGAGCTCGATGTGGAGGCATTTTCTGTCATAAGAACGCACAAATTAACAGCAAAAGGAAATAATTGAAAGCATGATAGACTCTTGTAGAAATAAAGAAATTACTTTTCCTAGAACGCCTCGCGGCCTCTTGATCATAGGTGTGGCGCGCTACACAACGATGCTCAAGACTCTACGTAACGCAGCTTGTCAGACTCCCTAGGACTTTTCACAACCTTAGGCTCTGATACCAAGTTTGTAACGCCCTGAAATATCATCCCGAGATACCACACGGTGCCAAAGGCTACACGTAGCCTCAAGCTAACCCTTTAAGCCAAAACACTACCCTTGGGTTCCAACACAACAACATACACGCTACATAAAGGATATATATATATATAAGTACATATCATATCACATTGCACATGGCATAGAATATCGTTAGACTGTACATATATGGAATGTTTATACACAAACCAACCCAAAAATACATTATTCTGACATAGCCTCTATTCAGCAAAATCAACGAGCCATTGAGACAAACCCCCTACTGACTTAATAGACCAAAGGGATCACAAAACAACAGCACTAAAACTAGAAACTTGGTCCTCGAACCATGAGGACTCACCACTGAAGGAACGTAGATGCGGCACTCGGATATCACTATCGCGGTTGTGCCTGAGTACCTGAACCTACATCATCGTAAGAATATAGCCCATAGAGAAATATGTGGGTCAGCACAAAATACGTACTGAGTATGTGGGGGCATATACAAAATATAAATAATATCATAAATTTCAAAAAAAATGTACATACGGACCATAATGACACACCTGGCTTGAGTGACATTGAATCATGAAACTCATAACATCTTAGATAGGAAATGTAGGAGAAAAATCTCATAAATCATTATAGATCATCATAGGCAACTTGACATACCACATCAAAACTCAGAGTGACTCGATATTTCAATAAACATGAATCTTATGGACAGGGGAGTTTCCTATAACCGATAATCTGATGTGAGCTATGTGGAATACCAACTTTTGAAACCTCCATTGGCGGGAGCGTCATACTCTTTCCCAGGGGTACGACCTTAAAAATGCAATAATCACAATCAGGCTCTCTGGCCAATACTATCATCATCAAACAACCCTATGGTGGCACATAGGTTTGGGGAAATACTAAATTTCCCTCTCGATGCTAAGTACTACTCCCCGACAAGCTCAGAACGTGTTAGGAAATCTACCACAACATCATAAGGGTCTATCGTAAAGACCAAATCAAATCTCTTTCTCATTTATTAAATCATATCAATTTGTCGATTCCTAACTCAACACATTTTAGCTCAAAACATTTTAATCTTCCTCAATATCAACAAGGTATTAATGCATTGAACCATAACCGAATCGACAATTGGACAAGGATATGAAGACTCAATACAAAATATTTTCAACAATTTAACTGATCAAAACATCCAAAAAATACCATGATTCATTGCAACTTCAATATCAACATTTCTCAATTTGTCATCCAACTCTCATTTAAAGGTACTTGAGACATCAACCCATAGTAGGGATATTGAATTTCCAATATCAATTATAAACTCATAATAAGGAAATAGTGGAATGATAGTGTAAATCAAGGCTTACCAAATTAAATCATCATACTCTCCTAATCAAATACTATTTGGACATAATTCCATCTCAACATCATACATATATTGGATGATATAATCCCATAGCTCATGGAAAATAATATAAGATATAAAACCATATTTCCAATTCATGATAAAACATGTAAAATCTCTTGTCAATGTAATTCAACAATAATACCAGGCACAAAATCGAAAGGATAATCTTGTTCAAAACCCCACATACCTAAAAATGAAAGATGAATATGAACTTCCAACTCCGGAACTTTATTCATGAAAATAAAGGGTGCTTCTCAAAGCCCTTAACATGATCAACTCAAATCCCAAATCAATTTAAAATTTCTACGGTTCAATCAAGAGACATAGAAGGATGAAATTTGGAGTAGTAGGGTTGGGGTTTGAGCCTTAGGAAATTTTGGAGAAAAATGAGCTATTGAATGCTCTTAATGGACTTAAATTCAAGGTTTACTCGAATGGATTGGAGTGGGAATGATCAAAATACCCTTAAAAATCAAATAATATCAAATTTGTCCTTTGGTGGACTATTTTGATAGGCTGAAGTAGACGACCATAACTTTTTGATCCGATGGACAAATTGGATGAAACCAATTTCATTAGAAAAAGGACTTTCATAGATTTCTGTTGATATATAGTAGATCACCCATATCATTTTTTCCTGCACATTTCTTGTTCACCACTATTCATGGTTAGATCGAAATGATCATAACTCATTGCTTGAAAATTATTAATCATGATAAATAATAGAATTTAACATATTTTCTTTCGAGATCTTAACGAAAAAAATTTCTGTGGCATCACAATGCCCTCCAGTGGTATGGATATAACTGGTTGTGTTTTTAGTTACTTTTTTATACTCTATAGTGATTTTGTTCTTCAGATATGTTTCAATTTCAGTTCCAATATCATTCTATAAGGATATATCTTATTTGGATGCTAAGGTTGATTCTGTGTTTGGCCTTATATTAGACTTATTAGCTCAGTTTTGGATTTTATGCTTTGGAATGATGGTTTGAATGTTATGACAGATTTGGAGTATGGATCCTTAACTATCTTCAATTTTTTTAGGGTGGTTGAGATTAAGTGGTTCATCCTTTGCGTTGATAATTTAGCTTGAAGTTGTAGAGCTAGCCTTTGTTTTCAAATTTTCTACAGTTAAGATTTAATCTATAGTCTAGATAACCTGCACCTTGTCTACATTTTTGGACTTTTTTAGGTCAGATGGATAGCGGTTAATAGGCATTTAAATGATAGTCAGTTGGAACGGTATTGGTTCCATCGTCTTTGACCTCTAATTTCAACTTTCACAAGGATTTTGGATGATCTACTCAGCGGGAGTAGTGTTCTTGAGTTGGATTAAGAATGGCTTCATTCTGGATTCATCAGACATCCTGAAGTAGATGGTTCAGTCGTGAGTTGTTGTGCTTCGAACTCCTACATTTCATTTTATATTGTCATCTAAACCGGTTGTAGAACTGTCATAGGTTAAGGACCTTGGCTATCCTTATATGTGTTCCCAAGTAGCGCCTTATAGGTTTGTTGCCATATTTGCCAACATGGATTTTGAGTGGATCAACTTCAAGTTTTTAAAGCTAGTATGATGAGATTGTGCAAATAGGACTTGGGTGACTTTCTACTTGATTTGGAGTGTTAGTGGGTCTAGAAAGGCAAAATAAGTTTATATATGGATTTAGAGTTGGTTGCAGCACTAATGTTTTCGATTGCCTTTGGCATTGATGAAATTTTATTTGATAGTGTTGGTATCGATGTGGTATCTTTGTGTTATTATTCAGATTTGTGTGCATCATACTTCCTCGGTT
Organism: Capsicum baccatum var. pendulum; assembly: GCA_030864225.1. NCBI lineage: Eukaryota > Viridiplantae > Streptophyta > Magnoliopsida > Solanales > Solanaceae > Capsicum > Capsicum baccatum. The sequence continues at coordinate 166,067,896 of CM061557.1, read as the reverse complement.
CAGTTTGAGGCCATTTGGTCCTTGAGGTTCTATTTTGACTATTTGAGAGTGAAGTGCAAATATTGGTTGGAATTTGCCGAAATATTACATATGCAACTCTTGTGGGTTGCACGACACACATACAATATAACTGGTGCACCAACACCAGCTGAGACATGGAAATTTCCAAGTCTCCGCCCACCCCTCAGAATTCATTCAGAATCCTATATAAGCAAACAAACTTTTCTACCCTTTTAAATTCGAAGTCCTGGACTCAATAGCAAAGTAAAAATTTTCATTCGAGGGTATTTTGATGAAAAGTGGGTCCAACACCTAACTTTTTTTTCTTATTTTCTACCAATGGCTGGAAATGAGCCTGGATGCCTCAAGACCTGAACCAAAGGTCCACGTAGCCTCAAATTGACATTTTGGTGTTGTTGGAGAAATTAGATTTAGCATACAACATCATTTGACTGATGATGACTATTTTGAACCAGCGAAGAGTTCAAAATAGGAATTGGCTCTAAAGACAAAATGAACTGCCCGATAACTAACTGTCAGTCAAGCAAGTCATAAATGACTTGGGGTAGCTTTGGGGAAGATCTAATGGTAAAAATAAGCAGAAATACGGAAAAGGACCTGAAGATTCCTTACAACATCCACTACTAAAAGAACTTTTTTCTACAAAAGTAAGGGATTAGGATGTACATAAAGTCTCAAATAAGTGGGGATACTTGGTACGCATGACTCTTTTGATCTGCCAAGTAGCTCCTCCACTGAACCTTACTACATTAATATCCCTACTTCCCAACCTCGTGACATCACGAGCTAAAATAAGTGCAGGCCCCTCCACGAAGGATAACCGCTCTTCAAATTAGACTAAATCTCATCCAACCATATGACATAGATCAGAATATATCATTGCAACATACAAAAATGGAAAACCAAATGGACAACAACTAAATCTTGGGAAAGGGTAATTCATGCATCACCTCACCAATAGTTTAAGGAATTTCAAAAAGGTACAATGTATCTGTGGCTTAGTTTTCCTTCCTCCCGAACCTCAGTACACCCTTCATGGGCAACACAAAGAGGAATACCTGATCAACAACTCAAAATCTCAATGCACGAAGACTATGATTTGTATAAGCCTTTTGTCAACTCTGAGTTGCCCTTAACCTGCGCTGAATCACCATAAATCTATCCAACGACTCCTGAAGCAATTCGTACCACAAGGTCTAACCTCAAAAGTCTCAAACCATCCAATCGGGGAACGAATCACCAACCATATAAAGCCTCAAAAGATGATGTCTCAATACTTCAATTATAACTATTTTTAACTGCGAACTCTGCCAAGACTAACTGATTCTCCCATTAAACTCCAAATCCATAATATACAATCAGATCATATCTTTGTGAACCTAAATATTATTGCCAAACTGGACATCTATCTGTAGATAGAAGGTTGTACAAAGATCCACCTGACTGCCCTACTTCTTCTTGAAATCTTTTCAAAATCTAGAATAGAACACGGAACCTCAATAAAAAATGATGGATATAGGCACACCATGTAAATGGACTATCGTATACACATAGATTGGGGCAAACCTCTCGACACAAAAGGACATCTTAATAGGAATAAAATGTGCCGACTTGGTCAACCTATCCACAATGACCCAAATACCATCTGAACCACATAAATTTTCTATGCGAACCACTAACAAAGTCCATCGTGATCCACTCCCATTTCACCTTGAGAATGGGTAATCTCTGAATTAATCCACCATGTCACTGATGCTCGGCCTTCACCAACAGACAACCCAAAAATGGCCTATAAAGCTTGCTAAATCTGTCTTTATGCCACTCTACTAATAATGTTCTATCAAATATTCATACATCTTTTTTGTACTGGATGAATGAAATATGTGGAGATATGAGCTTATGTAAAATCAATTAAACTAAGTCATCAATCCTCAAATCACAAATATGAATCTCGAATCTCAAGACACCCTTAGAATCTATTGTAGCCCTCTTGGACTCACTACTTAACACCTGATGATGAAGGATGTAAAGTCTATGTTCCTCAAACTGATAATCTCAAATCTGCTCAAATAGTAAGGACCTAGCCTCAACACTACAAAAATCCTCCTAGGGCCTGAAATGTCAAGTTACCCCATCAAGTTGACTAAGGAAGAAATGTCCAGTGCCAACAGCCTTCGGGAAACATATATACTAGACAATAAACCATACTCAATACCTTCCGACTCAAGGCGTCTTCTATAACATTCTCCTTTCTCGGATGATAAAAGATGGAAATATCATAATCCTTAAGCCACTTTATCCATCTATGCTTCCAAGCTTTCATCTCCATTTGGGTCATAAGGTGCTGAAAATGTGATGATCTGAGAAAATCTCACTATGCACACCATTAAGATAATGCCTCCAGATCTTAGGCATGAAAATTACCACCACCAACTCCAAATTATGAGTGGGTAGTTGCGCTCATACACCTTAAGATGCCTCAAAGCATAAGTGATAACACGACCTTGTTGTATCATTACACAACCCAAACCAATAATAAAAATATCAAAATACATGGTGAATCCCTCACCCAAATTAGGAAGAGTAAAAATAGGAGTTGATGTACCGAATTTCTTTGGCTTACTAAAGCTCGACTCGCACTCCTTGAACTAATGGAAAGGAACCTCCTTCCAAGTCAATCTATTTATTGGTGCTAAAATAGTAGCAAAACCTTCAACAAATTGTCTAAAATAGACAGACAAGCTAATAAAGCTACGAACCTCAATCGAAGATATACGCTTTTCCCAATCACGAATAGCCTCAATCTTTACTGAGTCTACAATAATCCCATCTTTAGAAACTGCATGACTAAGGAATGTCACCAACTCAAGCCAAATCTCACACTTAAAGAACTTGGGAAAAATCATATGATCACTCAAAGTTTGGAGTACTATCCTCAAATTCTACATGTGCTCCTCCCTACTCCTTTACTACACAAGGATGTCATTGATGAACACAATTATCAAGGATTCCAAATCAGGCCTGAACATTCGGATCATCAAATACAAGAATGTGGTTGGGGTTTTAGGTGAACCAAAAGACACCACTAATAACTCATTATTACCATAACAGGTCCTAAAGTCCTTGTTTGCAATGTACTCATCCCAAATCCTCAATTGATGGTAATAAGACCTCAAATCAATCCAAGAAAAAACCCCTACACCGTAAAACAGGTCAAACAAATCATAAACATGAGGCATAGGATAATGGTTCTTCACTGTCACCTTCTTAAGCTGCCTATAATCAATACACATGCACAAGGAGCCAACTTTCTTGTTCAGAATTAATATAAAAGACCCTAAGGGGACATACTCAATATAATAAAATCCTTACCAGGGAGATACTGAAGCTAAGAATTCATCTCCTAAAGCTTTACAGAAGCCATAAGGAAAGGTGCCATAGAAATAGATTGAGTTTTGGGCTCAAGATCAATAACAAACTCAATCTCATGGGTAGAAGGTATACCAGGAAGATCTATAGGGAAAACATTAAGAAACTCACTGACTACAGAAATACAGTAAAGCGATGGACTATCCATACTAACATCATGAATATAAGTGAAATAAGGCTAGAAACATCTCAAGATAAGTCTCCTAACACACATATAAGAAATAATCACTATTAGCTCACGGCTAATAGCTCCCTACCACACGATCGGGGGGTATGCCATGCATGTCTAAGGTAACAGTCTTCGCAAAACAATTCATAATCGCATGATAGTGAGATAAATAGTCCATACCTAGAATCACATTAAAATTTACCATGTCCAATATAATAACATCAACATGAGTATCAATATCTCTAATATTCACAACACATAATATGATCACCCGGTCCACTACTAAAGAATCATCTACGAGAGTATCTACACTTAAAGGCATATATAATGAATCCAAAGATAACTCTAACTATGGAGCATAATAAGAAGACATATAAGAAGAAGTGGATCGGTGATCAAATAAGGAAAAGGCAGTCTATCAGCATATTAGAATCATACCTATAACAATAATATCCGAAGACTCAGCCTCGGGTTTAGTAGGTATTGTATACAACTGACCACCCCTCCTAACTGGCTGGGCTTCTGAATATTCTCCTATCCTATCGGACTAAGAACCTCCTCGAGCACCCTGTTAACCACCTCTACAACCATGAGAACCTCCTATAGCTAAGGGATGAACTATTTTAATAAGGGAAACACTAACAATCATCTCACGACTACGACACTTTTATGAGTAATGACAAAACGCTAAACAACTATTTCAACATAAAAACCCAATTATCTAGAGGTTCTACTGTGAGAATTTAATAATTCTTGCATATTTGAATTCCCCATTAAGAGGGCTACAAGGGAAACCCATTAGTTTGTGAATAACCTTTCGAAATTTTTGAAGTCATCCAAAAGCTCCAAGTTTAAGGTATGAGGTTTTGAACAAGAACAATAGGGTGTTCTTGTCCATGGAGAATTCCTATCATGTTATTATATTTTGAGTTTTTATGAAACTATGTCTTACCCAAGCTTTGAGTTGTAATATTATTATGCATATTAATGGTTTAAATTGTCAATTTATGGTTTATGTTTCATAATTCAACGTCTATATCATGTTTTGAGAATTTCAAGTCCTATTATTATGAATTGAACCTTATGGTTAAAGAATGAGTTTGAGAATGAGATGTTAGCAATTTTTAAAGAATATCAAGAAGTGAGTTTTGATTGTAAGTTAAGATAGAAATCCACATTTTGAGTTTGAAGTAAAGGGGATGCATTTTGGCTCTCATTATATATATATATATATATATATATGTATATATATATACATATATATATATTTAAATTATTTTAAGGTGGATTTTCTAAAGTTCTGAGCTAAGTAAGGGAGTAGTATTTAGCATCGAGTTGGGCTTGATTCTGAGGTCTCATGCCCCAGAACTACATGCCCCCATAGGTTCTTGATATACCCCAAGTGGGTTAAGATAGTGATCACTAAAGTTAAGGTTTTATCCTATGGAAAGGATAGAACAGCTCTCCCCCTACGTGGGTAAGATGTTGGACTCTATGTAGCTCACATGGTTTATGTCGGTTAAGAGAAACTCTCTAAATTCCTAAAGTTCTCTAAGTTCTAAAGTCTTCCAAGTTTCAAAGAGTTTTAGTTTTAAAGTTACAAAGTTTTGAAAGTATAAGTATTTTGAAAGCAATGGTCCTAATAATTTCAGGTGTCATGATAATTTGAGGTTTTAAGTAAAAGCATGATGATTTATCAGTCTTGTGGAATTTATTTATTTCAAGCTATGTGAGTATGTTTTTGTAACACCCTGAAATTGGGTCCCGAGACGTCTCACAGTGCTTAGGATCACAAGTGACCCCAAGCTAACCCTTCTACTGGCATAACTCATAAGCAACTGAACAAAAAGTATAAATCTATACAAATCTGCGGAAAATAACTCTTTTCTGAACATGATAGATACAAAACTAAATTTACAAGATTACAACTCTGCTTTTACAACCAAAACTGAAACGGAATACATCAACTTCTACTGACTGTCTATGAAGCCTCTACTAGTACTGATTATAGGTAGCTGGGTCATGACTTTCGACTATCCCAAATCAATATGGCTGGATAAAGAAAATACAACACTTCTCGAACTATATAACTAACTCAAGCCCTTGAATCAAAAGGACTCATCACCTGCTAACTGGATGCCACGAACTGACTGGATCTGAAGATGTACACTATACCTTGTAACTACATTCGGAGAAAATGTAGCCCACATACGAATAAGTAGGCCAGTACCATGGAAACATACCGAGCATATGGGGGTGCAATGCATATATAAAATAATATCTTAATATCATCACAGTTTATAAAATTACGCATGCTGATATAAATGACTCACTTAGCTCGAATTAAAATCATCATAATCATAAGAGATTAAAATATATCGGGTGAAACATGTGTGTCATCATAATAAATCTCAATTCACTTCCATCTCGATTCCAAAGCAATCAAATCTCATAACAATTCTCTTTGGAATATATGTTCATTAAATTTTTCGAAAACAATGACTTTCTCAAACTCAGTCTTTCAAACAAATATGTTTTCATCTCGGATAGAAGAATAAGGCTTTTCATATTAGATAGGAGAATACACACACAAACATTGGGAGTCTCTTTCAACCGAGATAAACCATGTGAGCTACATAGAGTCCAACGTCTAACCCTTGTTGGGGAGAGTTGTCCTATCTTTGCCATCGGAGTAGAACCTTAAATCATCAATCCAAACACTAGTGATCACTATATAAATCAGCCTTAGGCTCACAACCTACGGGGGCACGTAGTTCTATGGAAGTACCAATCCTGCTATACCTCCCGCTCAGTGCTAAAGACTACTCCCGGACTTAGCTCAGATCTTTTCAAAAGAAAATCCACTAATAAATATTTCAACAATTCACAACGGGAGCCATCATGCTACCCCTTTCATAATAAATCAATAAAGTGGATTTCTTTTCTTATCTCAGTTTCAAAAACAACCCTTTTTATGACCAAAAGGTCAAAGCTTCTTTTTCATCTCAAATTATTTAAAATCAAGGTGTTTATAACACATGATTTTCTCAAAATAATAATCTCAAATAGGGTTCCAAGAACCCATACATCAATATCACCATAAAACCTTCCAAAGTTTCATACTTTATGACATAAGCACAAAAATAATCACTTAAAACTTAAAATTTCAGATTTATAATCATACATCTTGGTAAAGAAAATTAGCTTTGGGATTCAAATCTCATTGTGCTTATAGCACATAATTTCTCAAAGTACAATCCCAATTAGGACTCAAGGTCTCATACATCAAAATCATATTAAATTTTCTCAAGATTCATGCTTTTCATCATAAATATTTATAACGTACTTTAAAATCTGGAAAATTCAGCTTTATGTATAAAAATGTCATCATTCTCATTCAATTCAACTTCCAAAACATAGAGAGTATCATAATCTCATGTAAAACCATATAGGGTATAAATTCATGCTTCAAATTCATATCAAAACATGTAAAATCATGTATATTCATAAAACAAAAATCAATTTGGGTACAAGAACGAAAGGGTGTTCAAGTTGAAAAACCCCACATACCTTAAACTTGAAACTTTGACTGAACTGTTGACCTTGGGACTCTATTCATGAAAATAATGAGTGTTTCTTGTAGCCTTCGAAATAAGGATTCCAAATCTCGAAGAATTATTAAAAACTCATGGTTGAATCTTGAGCTATTTGAATTTTTAGGTTGAAACCCTAATGAATGTTCTTGGTGATTTTGAGAGAAAGTAAACTTATTTTGGTGTTATGGGAGTTTATCCCGTGTTATAGACAGATATAGGGGTAATTTTTGCACTTGAAAGTGAGGTATGTGACGCACAACCCATGGCAGACCTTAAGGTGTGCGTTGCACACCTTATGGAAGACATTTAAGTATGCCTCGCACTCCTAATCGCACACATTTGATTGGGCGGCGCATTGCCCATCGCACACCCTTACTGCCTCTCACGAAAATGGGCATAACTCTTCGTTCGGGTATCGAATTTTTGCGAAATTGGTATCGTTGGAAAGCTCATTCAATTATATACAATTTGATAGGTCTTGCGATAAAAAATTCCATGTATATTAAGATATATACACATTTGAAGTTGACACTTGTAGAATCGAATGTCAAACTTTGGATAAATCATTTGGTCTTAACTCAACCTTGTTCTATGTCATTGCTATAAACATTTTCCACCTCTAAAATACTCCATAGACTAGGATAATGATCATGCAAATTGTATTCACCTAAGAATCTCTTGGATTAGAGCTTAGACGCACAGGAACAACGGTTAGAATTCTAGCACAAAAATACGGGGTGTTACAGTTTTACACTATGCAGGTTTTCTGTAAAAGCTTATGATATTGAGTATTTTAATTGCACACTCCCCCATTTGCTCAGTACATTCCCAAAGTACTGACCCACATATTTTATATGTGTGCCATATATTCTCATAGTATAGGTTTAGATGCTCAGTATCAGCCTCACCAGTGATCCTTTCGAGCACTCTTATCTACATATCAACCATGGTGAGTCCTCATGTTTCGGGGAGCAGTTATTCTCAGACTTTTAGTTTTATTTAGTAGCTATTTAATCCTTTTCAGTTGAGTATGAGGCAGTTGGGTACCTGTCCCAATGGCTCTCTAGTTTGGAGTAGTAGAGGTTTGTCAGACTAGTCATCAAATTATCAGCACTTCGAGATTTTCTTTGAGTTGTAGTTTGTTTAGACCAAGTATTTCATTCATATTTTTTCTTTTATGATGTCACAGTGTTGAGTTCATGCATTTCACCTCTAAGTAAGCTAATATATGAAGTAGCAGTCTCAAATGGTTAGCTTGGGGCTACTTGTAGACTTAAGCACTGTGTGACATTTCGGGACCTGGTCGCGTGGCGTTACAATCCACTAGGCTCATATTGCAGGGCCTACCCTCACAAGTAATCAAAAACTCATATGCATCCTCTCCTCGTGCACCAGAAAAACCTAAGCGGATCTAATGTCCAGATCTTCCCAATATTTTTTACTCCTTAACAGACCTTGTAAGTTGGGCAACCACTGGCTGAGTAACTACTGGTGAAGGAGGGACATCAACTTTTGGAGTTGTTGGTCCAAGTTGTGCCCCCACCTCTGTATCACTCTTATCTAGAGATTATGCACCATCAGATGGTGCACTACCAACCAACCCTAAGAGTTGAATCAAAGTATCCCTAAGTACAGAAGAAAAAATAAATCTCAATAGAGCTTGGGCTAGTCCCTGTCCCACCTACTTGGGGCGGAGGTACCTCTAGCTCCAAAGAGAGAATAGATTCTTGTGAAGGGCCCCTTATTTGTTCCCTGAGATATTGACACATCTCGAGGCTGTTATGACCTCTAAGTCATCCACGATCAGCTATAGGATCCCTAGACACGATCCTAGGACCCTCATCTCGTATAGAGGATGCACTTGTACTAGCCATATGTGAAAGAGTAAAACTAAAGGAACGCTCTAAAAACCAACTCAAACAATTAGCTCAAAGTGAGTAAAAGAAGTGAAGAAATCCAAAGAATGTCCCATAGGCTCTTAAAGATAATAAATGGATGACTTCATTCTGATCCACGAGACTCTACTAGACACTTGTTCTTGTTCCAACAATACCTGTGAATCCTTGGCTCTGATACAAATTTGCCAAAACCCATGAGTCATGATGGCACCTACTAAATTCTTCCTATAGTAAGTCAAACCATTGCCCAGAGCTGTTAGTAATAGGCTAACTATGTTGAAATGCCCCAAAAAGGGTGAAATAGATAATTCAATTTGTAATAAGCAAGGCAATAGAAAAGGTCTGAAAGGTAGAAGTAACATAGAAACCATCTCACGACCTGGTAGAGTCAGTAAAAGAGCTACTACAACATACTATAAGCTCCAGAATAATTAGTACATTATTTCTTAATAAAAAAGACTAGACATAGATAAATAGAATTGTCCAACTACAAGAGCTCACCCTATATATGAAATCGACCACTGCACAATCCTTGAATTAGCGACAATAACTAGTACTTGGATGTGCACCAAAAAGATACAAAGGTGCAGTATGAGTACCAAAACCATGGGTACAATGTAGGCATCATCGGCCGACTGAGTCAAATAAACACACAAATATAATAAAATGCAAGATAACACAACTAAGTCAAGAAAAAACGTCTAATGTAAGAATTACTCCAACATCTTTGTACATCATTAAATGAATAAATTATAACAATAACATAATTAATAAGAAATCATAACTACAAAATTTGCACCTTTAAACCAACAAGTGTGAAAAAGTATGTAACCTAACACAGGCCCCAATAAGCCTTGAGGGTACAATCAAATAAAGTACAACCCAAACCACCATCATTTACAACTTCCATGATCAACTAGACTTCGTCCATCTCATGCCACACTATAACAATTTTTCCATTTCTAGACTTGAATCGGTATTCCATATTATCAATACCATACTCCCTTATAGGACATGAATCGGTTCATGTATCATCATAATCATAATCAATATCCAGAATCAATCTGGTAATCTTATATTCATTATCATGGGAAATGTCTGAACTTGAAATGGTATTTAATTATATAATCAATATTATAAATAATACCCAGACTCGAATTAGTAAATATATATATATCATCAATATCACACTACAAATAAGCCTTAACCCTCATCATAACCATCAAGTGTCAAATTTACTTAATATTACCTTAGTAAGAATTTTCAAGGTGTATAATAATCGTATAAAAGCTTTCAAGAACAATTAGAAATCTTTTCCTAAGGAAGGTCGAAGAGCCCACTTCCAAATCTCTGAAATCCCTTAAGAGGCAAATTCTACCCTGTACTAGGCTAAGATATCGAGGCCAACTTTTAGATGTTAACTAAAGCGCAATCAACCCTATGTTTAGAGAGTTTACCTAAAGCATGAGTATCTAATCCATGTTTTCCTAGATTACGGTCTTCTGATGGCCTAAAAGGTCTATCAAACCCAATTATTGCACACTCCATTAGTAACACCGAAAACCTATCCCAAATCTAACACAATATCATAAACATACTATGAATTTTCTCAATCTATGAGGAGGGAAAACCTACCTACCAGGATGCCAAAGAAAACTCAAAAAATCTGCTAAGTCACTGATTTTGCCTTTTAAGAAGCTTCCACAAAGTTCCACGATATCAAATTCATAATCTACTCATTAAAATGAGAATAATGATACTCATATTGCATTATTCTGCTTCGGGTCCAAAATCACGCAAAACCCAATATGTAGCCTATTTAAGAAATCTGTGCTTTCAAGACCAATTCAACATCTCCATATGCTCAAGGAACATTTACCCTAAAAAATTGGTGAATTCAGAGATATATTGGTTCTAAAATTAACTCATCGAGGTTTAGGGATTAAGAGAAGAAAAGGGAAATTCAACCATGGAAATAGAGGAATCTTACCCCAATTTTGAAGAAAAATGCATAATCAATCTTTACCAAAGCTCCCAAAAGCACACACAATGCAATTCCTAAATAGGGTTTAATTCTGTTGAGAATGGATGAGAAATGGCTAAACACAGCCTTAAATTTGGTAATTATACCCTTCTCAAGTGCCCGAGAGTTGCATACGTGACCTGTTAGTCATAATTCTATATATGCTGGCTTCCAGGGGAGTCACTTTTGTTATGCAAAAAAGTCACATCTATGACACTCGTAGGTTTTTCCTTCCAGATCGCGAACACGACACACGGACCATGATTTCTAGTACATCAGCACCAGTTGAGACTTGGAAATTTCTTAGTCTCAACCAACCCCTCGGGATTCATCAAAAATCTCGTATATGCAAATGGACTATAGTACCCTATAAAATCCTATGTTCTGGACTCAATGGCACAATCAAAATTTCTATGCATGGAAATTACCTTATAACAAAAATAAGAAAAAAATTTAAAATTTTACTTGAGGGGTCCTTACACTTATAATTCCTTCCTAGCATGCAATCTATAAAATGTAAAATGTCATAGAGAATAGTAGACCGTAGACTACCTCATCACTGACTCACATACTCGAATCATCTATGAATTTTTCGTCTCTATCCATGATATTTGAACAATGTTGCACTGCCAAAAACATAATTTATTCATTAATACTAGTAAAATGACATCCATGTTGTAACACAAAACTTCAAGCTGAAAATTTTTTCAAAAAATGCCCATGTGTCCTACAAACAAAATTCTAAAATCAAATTCATCATGAGGTCACTAGAAGGACAAGGAATGAAAAAGTAGAGCACAAATAAAGTCACAGTTAGGGATTAAACCATCCCTACCATGAATGTGGTAACTGACTAGACAGTCTTTCTCAAATGCTATCGATCTATCATGAATGTAAAGAACAAAGTTAAGAAGGCCAAGCTAGATTTATTTATGAATGCGAGGATGGGCTCATGAACGCGATGGTTACGGTTTCGACCCTTTGTGAATGAAAACCTCCCTTTATGAGCTCAAAGGTCAAGGGAGACATATACTAGCTGCTGAAAAACCAGCAGAATGATAAGTCTTAACAGACTCTTATAGGGTGCTTGAGATTTGAAAGGAACCCGTGCATGCAGATGAACCATGTTGCCATAAAACTTTGATATTCTAGACTCAAATAAACCATAAAAATTTCCTTCCAAAGTTTTTTCATTAAAATATGGTCCATACACCCATTGTTACATTTTTTATTAAATGCATTCAATAGAATAAAATGCATCTAGAACCTCAGAACTTAGACAAAGAGATTCCGTATTCTAAAATTCATATTCTAGAGCTAATAGAACTGTCGGAATTCCTACCAGAAGCCATCTACAAGAAATTTTGTTCCAAAAGAAATTTATCAATTTTAATAGCTCTAGAACTGGAAAATAGGCTTAAACCCCAAATGAACTACACAAAAACATGAATCGATAGTTCTAGCAACTCGTAATGATATGTAGCCGCTACTGGAAGGCACGAAACACCAAAAATATGCAAAAATAAATAATATACACTACTAAAATGACTTTTGTTCCTAAAATTCAATGGATTTAAAGAGCCCAAAATCTTAAAAGGATGAGGTGTTAGGACCGCTTACCCTACAAGGCTTTCCAGACAACCTCTACGGTTAAAACAATGCTTTCAAGGGATTTTACTAAAGTTATCAACTTTTCAATTACACATTTCCTTCACATTAAAAATAACCACAAAATCATCTTCAATGACCAACTAGCCTCCAATAGGACCAAGCACGACTCAAGCACTCTAACCCAAACCAAATCATACAAACATCACATTAACTCAAGTACAACTAAATGGGAACTCAACCATGCCAAAGATAACCCCATGCAGGAAATAATTAACCAACTCCAACTCCAACCCTAATATTCTTTTGTATATCCACATATGTTGTCTACTCTATGCTGCAAGAATCTATCCAACATCATATGAGTCTTTCCTACATTGTCATACCACACTATCTTTGAAAGATTAAAGCTAAGTCCTGAAAAGCTCCATATAGACTTACTTATGAACAATGCCAAATAAGATTTCACTTGGGTACTCAAATGGTATTAACCAATGTCTGTGATCTCTACCAAAGCCACTAATTGGTCCTGATGAGCCTCAAAAATAAAAGTCATAAGTCCAAAGTACACTTTTTGAAAACTGAATAATCAATTCAAAAATGCCCCACTGACTTTGGGTGAAACCATTCTAAGTTCATCTTGAGTTCACTTCTACCGATGAGTAGACTTCCAAAAGTCCCACTAAAACTAATAACCAAGGTCACAAAAAGTAGAAATCAATACCATGTATAAATGGAACATCTTTAAATTATTTATCGAATACAATCTATCTGAACTTAAAAAATAAATTGATAGGTAATGAGTAGGCCTAATTAGTCTGTCAACAAATGCTCAACTGAATCAAACCTTGAAATAGAGTCTATAACCAAGTTATAAAATACATAGATATAATTTAAACACTTAAGCTTAACTACTTGATCTCAACTATCCAAACCAATCATGAGTAAGCATCCATACTCTAAAACCTATTACAACTTTCAAGTCGTCATTTAAAAGAGTAAAAAATAATAACTGGAGCAAACAAGTCTTCACTAAGGTCAAATACCAAGAATTAATCTCACAATTAAAAATCATGTATATACCCCTAAGTAAGTCTCGCCTTCATAGCCTAATCATATATCTAACAATCCACAAAGGGGTTGAAACTGAAATATTGTCCAGGAACATAATAAAAACTAAGGAAGACCACATGCAAAGGATATAAGCAATAAAATATACTCCCGTGTAGGGCATAACACATCTAGGTATAATCAATAACTCAGTAGCGCTTCAAAGAGTACTAATGGTAGCCAAATCTCGAGCAACCTAGAAAATATGACATAACATACATATGGTCAAACCAATGCTAAATTCATGGAAATGAATACTCACTTCCAAACAACATCCACTTTGGTTACCAATAACTGATACACAAGCACATATCATCAAACAGAAGCATTCCATGAAGTCGTATTAGGCCGTTCAAATACCAATATGATAAATGTTAGAATTCACATATTTAAACCAACCTTAACTCAACTAAACCATGAATCACAGAGAAAAAATAAGTGAGTACTGAACTAAACGCCAGCACCAAGATCAACAATAATACCAGGTGATGATCTAGAAAAATCAAAATAAGAAACTCAAACTTATCAACATTAGGAGTAGGCCTTAGAATAGGGTTTGATAACACTGGAATCACAACCAAACCATGGAAAGCTAAACCCTCCTTCCCTCAACCCCTTAATAATGGGTCTAACTCTACGTATAGTGACCAACCAATAAAGATTCCAAACAAGAAGAAAAATAATCACAAAATGGGATACTAACAAGATAACATAAATCTAGTCGTCTATCGTGTAAGGATCAATAAAAGTAAAATCAAGAACCACAATAACATTAGTATAAGGTATATCTAGCACAAAATGATAAGCAACCAATATAACTCTAGGATCACATCAAAGTCAATATGCCTAAGGAAAGGGATTTTTTCAAAGCTCTATTGCCCAAGGAAATCAGAAGATCAATCAACTCAGTCTACTACTAAAAAAGTATCTATGGGGGTGGTCACATAAGCCAAAATCTACATAAAAGCTTCAAATAATCAATATAATAATATAAATACATATGAACATTAATGGGTATAAACACCCCAACCCAATTTAAAAAAGAACTAAAAGAAAAAAAACCAAAATCGCACCACAATAACAAAATCTAAAGTCATAGTCCCTAACCTGCTTAAAGAAATAAGATCTGAACATGCTCAACTCGATACTTAGCATTTGATCGGACAACTAAAATGCTAAGTGTACTACCTCTTCCCGAGGATGTTATATCTCTAAGAGGTTGATCTGTCTACTGACTGGTCAATTATCCTATGTTGGGTACACTCTCTAGACTAATTGCTAGTCTTTCTACATTCATAATAGACCCCTAATGCTCTAACCTGGTGAGAAATATAAGTTGGCATAAAATGGATGGTGAACTCAAGGTTGGGGCATTCTATAAACCAATGATCAATCTCATCACAATATAAACATACCCCAGGAACACTCTGATGCACTATACCTACTAACACAAAATGGTTGCTGCAACCTAAAGACCTAGACAAATACCCTGCATTACTCAACCAAAATTCTATCTATTTGTAACACCCCAGAAGTACCCCCTAGATGTCACATAGTTCTCAAGACAACAAATAGTACCAAGCTAACCCTTTTAGCCAAATAGTGAACATCTTTCACCAATTCTCGCTTTCCCTTATCCACATGAGCTAGACTTCCTATTGATAACCTACTAAGAGAATCAACAACTGCGTTAACTTTAGCTAGATGGTAATGAAGACTCATGTCATAATCTTTGAATAGCTTAAGCTATCTACTTTGCCTGAGGTTCAGCTCTTTCTGGGTGAACACATACTGTAGGCTCTTATGATCAGAAAAGATATCCACATAGACTCCATATTGATAGTGAGGCCAGATTTTCAATGTGAACACCATAGCCAATAGCTCCAATTCATGAGTCGGATAATGTTTTTCATGCACCTTCAACTGACTGGAGGCATAGGCTATCACTTTTCCATGCTTCATCAATATGCAACCAAACCCCACACAGTACACATCACAATAGACCACAAACACCACAAGAAAAACAACCTCTCAGAAAGTGAAATTTGGTCCCTAAAGGTCAAAATCTGGTCCCAAATGATCTTTTAGGACTAGAAAATGTTGGTCGCGACTCATCCTAATAGCCTCCTTCGCTAAAGGTCAATTGCGATGAGGTACTCTAGCTGGTGGTTAAATGTCATTAGTGATGGTAACATATCCGGTCTCAAAAACACTTTTAGAGACTATATATCTCATCCTAAATAGATGACTTTCATCTTTAAAAAGTAGTTATTTTCTAGTCACTACACCTTTTTTGCGATGAGTAACTGTCAGGTCCTAAACTACTCTATCAGGATAAGCAACTAACTTGTCCTTGATTAATCTTTAGAGAGGAGAAAATGCCTCATCCTAAAGTATCCTTTAGAGTCAAGCAACTAACCCGTCCTTGATTAACCATTAGAGATATGAAACTAACTCGGCCTACATTAATTTATAGATCAAACAACATTATATTCATATATCTAATTTACCACCAATGGTACATCCTGAAACTTCATATCATAAAAGTATATATTTCATTGCTAAATATAAAATTGCTACTGAAAATGTCAAAGTATAATAAATATAATCTCAATATTTTATAAACAAAAAAAAACTTAACCAATTAACATCTCGAGCTAGAATATTTTCAATAGTTTCAAAAATTTCTAAATTAAAAATTTTTAACCAATTAACATCCTGAGCTAGAATATGATGTTAAGCTTTACCTAATGTTCTCAGAAAAATAATAATTAACTTGTGCATCTTCTAAGCTAGCATCTTCACTTGTAACTTCAATCTTCAGAAATTTGTAAGAACAAAATTTTGCAACGACAATTAACAACTCTTATTATGCAAAATACTGCAGCTAGAAAAGGTGATGCATCATTGATAATGTAAACTAGATGGGAGAGCCGGTGCCAGAATAGACCCAATAATAATTTACAAGAAAAAATAAAAGCTCTTATAGTTTTCTAGTGACAATGAAGGAAAATTAAGTTCACATTAATTTTAATGTGATACTCTTTAGGTGGAGTACCATACAATTAATAACCAAAGCTTGTTTTATGTTTTTGTGGGTGATAAAAAGTGTCATGCTAAAGTTGCCCTGCAAAATAACAAAATAGTTGTATCAGATAGCGGCACAACTTTCAGAAGACATAATCAAGAAAAACTTTTGGCTATAAGTAATTCAGTTTGATCAAACATATAAAGCTCTATAATCATATAACCAAAGAAAGGGACTAGTTGGAGCATTAAAATTTGTCCTATGCAGGAGATTCAGGAAAGAGGCGGTTCAAAAAGTTATGGTGTTCGCACTAAAGAGAAAATGAAAGATTCTCACACCAGACTGGGAAATTGAAGGTCTCTACTGGTCTTTAAAAACAAGTCTTGACTAATCTATTACCTATTCAGCCAGTTGGATGTCAAGGAAAATTATGTGTTCCAAGAATGTGGTAGATCAAGTACAACAAATTAACAAAAGCGGTGGCAGCATGGCCAGGAAAATACACTTGCACCTTCTAGGAGATCAAACTAAAGTCCAATCAAATTGCCTTATGTTCAAGAATGCCTTATGTATAATCATCATATACTATATTGTATAATCATCGTTTCCATAAGCTGTTTGCGGTAGGGGATTGAAGAATCCTTCTTCATGCGTCCAAGATACCTAGTGGTATATGACGAATTTTAACAAAAGTAGCAAAATCTTTTCCTAAAGATCACATGCTTTAAGACATCCTAAAGAATGTATATGTTTACAGACTAATGATTTTATCAATTGGTTTTGCCTTATGCTTTATTCCTGGAATATCCTATGCAAAATACAACCAATAAGATGAAAAAAAAATTATATAGTTGTGTACAGTGCAAATAAAAGAAGCCTTGCTTCAGCATTTTGCATTGGAACCTCACCTGGCTGACACTTCTACTATGTGTTATTTTCATGAACCAATAGTTCATCATAGTAAATATATTTGCATTGAAGAGATTCAGAAACCAAATATATAACAGTGATAGTAAGCGAACTAACAGTTAGAAATTGTAGCTCTCCCTGACGCTCATCACCCTTGGAATGTTCACAGACAAATGATTGATCACATGTCAATATCACATTAAATTTGTAGAATTTTTACTTCTTTATGTATGATTGCAATAAATCCTTTTCGTTGATAAAGATACAAAATCAGCTCTTAGTCTTCCCTTGTCATATATCCCCCTTTAAGTCGGATCAATATATTTTAATCTACAAAAACTAATTTCATAGATCTATGCAGCATAAGAAAAGCTATATTTTAATTGCAAATGCAACAATTTCCCCCTGTTTACCAAATAAAATAGCCGTTAACACCTAGCGCATAATTATCGGCTATCATAAGGAATCGAATTAACATAGAAAAGATTAAAGAATCCCATAAGACATACTTTCCTCTTAAAGATCTGATGTCCACAAAGTGAGTATCCCTTAGAAACTGCATGATAAGGGTGCTACCCTTGTAGGATTCTTCACTTAGGCTATCGAGTTTAGCAATAGCTTTATCAAATGCTTGGTTGGCCAAGTGACATGCCTTGGTATGCGGTGGATTAGACAAAAGAGGGAAATAAAATAAGTTACGGGAAGTATCCATAATAAAAGAAAATCACAAGTTAAATTACCTTCCCAAGGCAGTATCACATGTGCTAAAATAAAGAAGAAATTTCAAACACTTGTACAACAACAATGACAGCATACCCTAGTGTAGTCCCACAAGTGGGTTCTAGGGAGGGTAGGATAAGATGTACGTAAAACGACCCCTACCATTGTGGGATAGAGAGGTCATTTCATACATACCCTCGCTTAGAAGGAAAGTTTTTGAAGCAGGAAGGCCAAATGTCAAATACTATATTACCAAAATTATCCATTGACACTCTTTAGATTATATAAATTCCTTATTACACTTAAAACTCTTATTTGTACTTCTATTTGAAATTCACAATTTCACTGTTTGGTGAGAGAATCATTTTCAAAGAGCTTTCCCATTAGTATCAAGCTTGCTTCATTTTGAATGACGAACAAGAAACAAGAGGTATACTTTTTTATTAACATAACTGTTGTATCCGGGTTAACTTTCGCTCACCTCGACTAATTCCAAAGGATCACTACCACCTCCCACAGTAACAGGTAACACAGATGAGAAGAAATCAACTAGTGTTTTTGTTTCTGCTGGGATTTTGAACCTAAAACCTCATGGTTCTCAACCCATTTCATTAACCACTAGGTTACACCCTTAGGTGAGAAACAAGAGTTATACTTTAAGGCTAATAGTCAGTTAACAGCTTCCATCTAGTTATAACATTTATATCTATTGTCCATAAGATTGATCTCTAATCTCTCAGGTGAATTCAGAATCTCGTAGTAGAAAATTAAGAAGTTCAACGCAAGTCCATGTCTGATTGGGTGAGCAGGAGCAAGATCTGAACTAGCGGTGGCAGTAGCGGCCTACAAAAGTAGAGCAATAACCTAAATAAAGAAATAAGACAAAAAGCAAACTAAATTCAAAATAATGTGCAATATGAACAACAAATATAGGAAACAAATGTTGCCGATCTTTCATATAGATGTCGAAGAACATTTGAGCCAAAACTGAAGGTATTGAACAAAAGAAACTTCATAAGCTTTGAGTGACTATCAGCAGCCTCTTTAAGATCATCCCCTGCTTTGAAATCTGCTAAATAATGTTAGTAATCTTCCTTCCTAGTGGTGAAGTAAAAGTAGGTAAATTTGTAAGTTCATCAATCATTTTCAAGGACCAAAAGAAACAAAGTCAACTAACTTCAATAATCTAAAACGGGGTCACTCAGAAAGCAACTGTGTGTTTATCTCCTTCACAAATAATGAGCCATGCCAAAATAGAAGAACAAGATAAAAAGATGGGAGAAAATATAAGAAAAAAGAGCAAGTGAAAAAATCAGCAACTCACATCTTATAGTGGAACACAGTAGATTCTCCGGTAGTGGAACAAAGAATAAGGTGCTCATCTATCACTGACAAAATGTCACATATATTCGTAAGCTCATATTCAACCCTCTTTCTGTAAGTCTTAATTATCTTAACACTGCTCATGGCCCTTACTCTCCTCCTTTTGTTCAATCAAAGACAATATCCGCCATGAAGCCTTTCTTCTCCAATACATTTTTATACCTAACTGACACCAAATTCCTCTCCTCAACTGTCAATTCGACATCCATCTTAGCAATAGCCTTCATTGATTCAACCAATTCGGGGACCAAAAATAATAGAGTGCATAATTACAAATTTATCAGAACTTTAAACAAACCGAATGGTAGTATTAGATAAAAGATTGCACAAATTTTATTAGTTAATTATGAATAGGAAAGCTTTAAATCCTCTCTTGTTTGTAGTGTGTGACTGTAAGAACAACAACACTTTTTAATTATAAATTTGAAAGTTTCAAGCCTTCTCTCATTTGTAGTTTTTATCTCTAAGAACAACAGTTCTTTCTCCTCTATTAGAGAGATTAGACAAGATAGACTAAGGCCGATGTGATTAAGTCAAACTACCCATTTTATTCTCAAATTATGCTTCATACACTCTTCATGCTACATTATAACATTAATGCTAGAGCATAATAAGTATTACTTGGATCTCTTAATATGACATCGGAACCTTAAACTTTGCCTTCTATTATATTACCATATATCAATCATAAAATGTGTTTCTAAATCATGAATATTACCCTATTTGTGGCAAAATGATGGAGCATTCACATAGCTTCAGTAGTATTTTCCACCACAGTACTACATAAAACTAACAAATAAATGTCCTGCTATGTAAAAAATCCTCGATAACAAATTATAGATCATGTCAAATAAAAGCCAAATTAGTCACCAATATTTTTCCAGTCCATTATACCATGCGAAAAACTCCCTCAATTGATCGAAAGAAGTAGCCATTACTCCTAACGAAAATAATTCTGGTTGAAAGGGCTTTTCGATTTTGTCTTCAAGATAAAATCTATCTCTAGTATAGGCAAAAACACTAGGTAATTTCTTCCCATCTGTCCAAACTTGAGGATAGAATTACTCGGTGTCTGTGCAGTGGGAGGTATCAAGTACCCTACAGAATTACCATGGAATTAGTCAGGATGCCAGCATGCTAAACAGAACATCGTGGTTATTAAAGAAAACCAAAGTAATTGCGCAAAAAAAGTTCACAATTTTCGACAACAAATATAGAGCGGTCACAAACTTGGCCACTCTTCTTGCATTATTATAATGACATTCTAGGATAGCACTGATTGAAGGAATTTGATTCAAAGAACTGTATCTAAATCAATAAGATGACAACAAATCTTAGCCAAGTTTTATCATCTCTCTGCTATTTCAAGATTAATCACCTTGGTAAGATAACTAAAGGCAAAATGTACAAAAGAAAATGTAATAATTATGAGAGACAGTCAAACAAGATACCATTGTTACCCAATATCGCCTATATGAAGTCAAAT
This sequence comes from Capsicum baccatum var. pendulum, assembly GCA_030864225.1. Taxonomy (NCBI): domain Eukaryota; kingdom Viridiplantae; phylum Streptophyta; class Magnoliopsida; order Solanales; family Solanaceae; genus Capsicum; species Capsicum baccatum. The sequence goes on along the minus strand of CM061557.1, from coordinate 166,046,516 downwards.
AATCAGAAGACATTCAAACCCTAAATCAATAAAGTCCTACAACACCCCTCAAAATTCTTGACTGTAAAAATAAAACCCAATAATTTACAACCAAACAATACAGCAGAAACAACCTAAATTTTAAACATTACAATGAAATCTCAACTAGGTAAAGACACTGGCACAAAAGCTAACTCAAACTGATAATTGATCATCCACAAATTAATATATTTCATAGTAAATGACCTAATAATAAAAATCACAATAATGAAGATTTAATTAAAATTCACATAAGCTCGAACAATCAAGCAATAAAATGAATATAGGACAATTTTGGAACAACAGGAGCAACTAGATGAAAGCATACCTCATCGCGTTCGAGAGAGATAACAGAGATTATGGCAAATCGTCAATAACCCAATAAAAAGGACACAACAATTAAGAATACACCCTTCTACAATTGCTAAAGTTGCGTACCATAATTGGCAAAGATGCGTATAATTAGTGGCAAAGTTGTGGATCCCTACAATTGTGCTTATGAGCGATCATATATATATATATATATATATATATATATATATATATATATATATATATATTTCGCGTTATTAAAATTTTATTATTAAATTTTTGCATTACTCTCTCCCGCTCAAGTCAGTGAATTATAATTTGGGATCAGTTATAATTTTATGAAGGGATCAGATTTTGTACCTTCGCAATAAAATATTATATTAAGGACAGATATATAGTCTCGTCCTAATACATGTACTTTTAGAATTGAAATTATTAATACATCCCTAAATGTTATTCATAAATAAAGCATTTTCTTGGAGTGAATTTCATCAGAGCCTTTAGGCAAAGTCAAAACTGGAGCCAAAGTCAGCTTATCCTTCAACTTCTCAAAACTAACCTCACAAGTATTAGACCACAAGAATTTCACCTTTTTTGAGTTAACTTAGTCAATAGGGCAGTCAGAGATGAAAAACTTTCCATAAACCTCCTGTTGTAACCAGCAAAACCCAAGAAGCTCTGAATATTGGTTGGAGTCGTGGGTCTAAGCCACTTCTTATCACTGCAACTTTAAGCAGATCCACCATGACCTCTTCAGAAGAAATGACATGACCCAAAAAAGTGAAAGCATTCAACCAGAATTCACATTTTAAAAATTTAGCATACAAATACTGATTTTTTAGGGTCTGTAATAAAATGCAGAGGTGATTAGCACTATGCACCTCGTTCTTAGAGTACACCATAATATCGTTAATGAACACAAAAATGAAGAAATCTAAAAACTTACAAAAGACTCTATTCATCAAGTCCATGAATATCGCTGGGCCATTAGTCAACCCAATAGACATAACCAGGAACTCAAAATACCCATACTGAGTACAAAAAGCAATCTTAGGGATATCTACCTCCCAAATCTTTAGCTGATGAAATCCATACCGAAGATCAGTCTTGAAAAAAAACTTAGCACCCTGAAACTAATCAAACAAATCATCTATCCTTAGAAGAATGTACATATTTTTTACTATTACCTTATTTAATTGGTGGTAATCAATACACATCTGAAGGGAACCATCCTTCTTACGCACGAATAAAACTGGTGAACCCTAAGGAGACACGCTAGGATAGATAAAACCCTTATCTAAAAGATCTTTTAGTTGCTCCTTTAACCCAGCTAAAGCAATACTATATAGGGGAATAGAAATAGGACGAGTTTTTGAAAAAAGATCTATCCCAAAATAAATCTCCCTATCAGGAGGAACACCGGGAATTTCATCAGGGAAAACCTCAGGATATTCGTTCACCACCGAGATAGAATATATAGAAGGACCGTCTGATTTAGAATCTTTAACCTGGACCAGATGATAGAGGCACCCTTGGAAATTAATTTTCAGGCTCTTAAGATATGATATGAACTTTCCCGTAGGAGCTAGGGAACTGCCCTCCCACTTAATAATTGGCTCATTTGGGAATTTAAAGATGACCTTACGAGTCAATAGTCTAGAGAACCATAACATGAGTACAATCAATCCATACCCAATATGACATCGAAATTAACCATGTCTAATTCAAACAGGTCCACTAAAGTCTCCCGACTACCTACAGATACCGCCCAACCTCTATATACTTTTCTGGCAACTACAGAGTCACCCACTAGGGTAGAAACAGAAAAAGGGTCTGAAATACATTCGACACTAAAGTCAAAATGAACAGCCATAAATGGAGTCATATATGAAAGTGTGGACCCTGGATCAAGTAAACATTACACATCACAAGAAAAGAGTTTCAACATACCAGTAACGACATCAGGCGATGCCTCAGACTCTTGACGGGTATTAAGAACATAAAGACGGCTAGTGCAGGAGACAGATAGTGCACCTTTTTATGCCAAAGCTGATAAAGAGGTAACAGGAACCTTGTTTTCCCTAGAGGCAACCTTAACAATAGGACAACTTTAAAGTATATGCCCTGGCTAACCATAGTTAAAGCACTTATCCTTTCCTTTGTCACAGTAACTGTAACGCCCCAATTCTCAAGAACCAGAACGCCACACGGTGCTTATGATCTCGAAGGACCACAAGCTAACCCTTTTTGTAATATCTGTACCTGTTCACTGCATACTATAATAAAGTACATTCAAAAACTGGCTAACACTTGCCATAAGGTTAAAACATCTAGAAATATACAATACCTTAAAACACACACTAATACATCTGTCTGAAAAGCCTCTACACTGCCTGAACTTGTGGAGTTGAAGGGACAATTCCCCCAACTAACTCCGTCTACTAAAATCAAATATTGTAATAACAACATCCTCGGATGATGAGGACTCACTGCTGCACCCACTGCTACTATACAAGTGACTTCTAAGATGCTCCAAGTTTCACTCCTCTGAACCTATGGTGCCCCAAAATAAAAGAACACCATAGCGCGAATGCGTCAGTACTAAGATGTACTGAGTATACAAGCAGGGAAGGCTAAATGCAAGGGCTTATGCAAGAACATTTAATCAACAGAATAATTATGAGAATAACGAACGAGTACACATATATGAATGCACAGTTCACAACCACTATAACAATTCTAACGACTCTAGATACCACAGCTCAGATACCACTTTACTGTTCTCGGAACACACTACTGTACTGGGGTACTGCATTACTGAATCACAGGATACCAACACTGATCAATCGAATACACTTATACCTCTAACTCCTGAAGATTTATATTGACACAGAAACCATAGGAAGTAGTCACATAACTCACCATGACTCCTTATAAGCAACTGAATATGTGGGGGTGCACGCAATAATTTGAATAATATCTTTGATTTCGTAAAACATGCATACGGAAAATGAAGACTCACATAGCTTGAATTTCATTATCCATACTTCTCATAATATTATAGAGAGGAAAACATAAGTAAAATCCCATAAATCATCATAAAATCATCAATATTCATCATAAATTCTCATGACTCATCATTGAAAACCAAACTCATCAGCTCAAGACTCGGAGCAACTCGATAGTTCAAGAAACATACTCTTATGGACAGGAGAGTTTCCTATAACCAACAACCCCACGTGAGCCAAGTGGAATACCAACGTTTGCCCTCCTAGGGAGAGCACTCCCATTGGCGGGAGTGTTGTACTCTTTCCAGGGAGTACAATCTTAAAGCTTTCATAATCACAATTTGGCTCTCTGGCCAATAATATCATCATCAACAACCCTACGGTGGCACATAGGTTTGGGGAAATACCAAATTTCCCTCTTGGTGCTAAGTAATACTCCCTGACTAGCTCAGAACGTGTTAGGAAATCCACCACAACATCACAAGGGTCTATCATAAAGACCAAATCAAATCTCTTTAGAAATCCACCACAACATCGCAAGGGTCTATCATAAAGACCAATCAAATCTCTTTCTCATTTATCAAATCATATCAATTTGTGGATTCCTAACTCAACACATTTTAGCTCAAAACATTTTAATTTTCTCAAAATCAACATGGTATCAATAACAAAGCAATTCGTCTTTGCGAACATAAAATCAATATAAATCATCCCGACTCTAAGGATGCAAATTAATATTCTCAAATGATCATTCTTTTATTCCAATATTCAAATCATCACAATAGCTTTTGAAAAGCATTTAAGATCTTCAAATCATAGTAAGATTTTGTATGTCGTAATGTAACTCAAATCATGGCTCTTATATCAAGAATCCTCAAAAAAATAATTTCATAGTAGTGGTATGCAATTTATGGCATAAAATCTCAATTCAAGAAAATAAGATAATAAGGTTATTATGTATACCAATATTGGATGATTCAAAGTTCCATAATTCATATCTTGAAAACACTTGAAATATCAACTCATGGTAGAAATATGAAATTCACCATATCAAATCATAACTTGGGAATAATAAAGTAATCATGTACATCAAAGCTTAAACAATTTATATTTTTCATAACCTAATAATTCGTCATTAAAACATCTTGAGTATTTACCCACTTTACAAAATCATAAAATTACAATGATAAAATCAATACTTTGGGCACAAGAATGAAAAGATATTCTTGTTCAAAACCCCACATACTAAGTTCTCACGGAATTCATGTTAAGTTCTCAAATCATCGAAAATTCATCGATCGTAGCACGACTAAGATTATCGCGAAATTGACTCAGCTCTAGACCAGCAGACTATTTCGGGCATACGTACCCCCAGCAATCAATAACATAAGTAATACATAGTATACAACAACGCATACTCACATGCCCACAGGCCATCATGCACCATACATTTATTAATACCTCACACCAATCATTTGAAGATCATATTCATATAAAAGTATTGGGATCTCATGCCATTACATTGTAGATCATTCAACAATGATGCATATGGTTAAGGAAGAATACAACATAACATAGTTCATCCAATCGGGATACACACAAATAAAATACATTCAACACATCATGGTTCACTTCTCAAGGTTCTTTCCTTTAAGATCTTGGTATATGCAATTCGACCCATAATTAGACATTTCACACTTAGCGTGGCCTAATAGCCTTACCATTTCCCTCAAGTATCACAGTAAACACGTAGCATGCATGTATGGTATAAACTCATCATTTCGATCACAAGGGGTCATACGATCCATTCTTCTTCAATTAGGCATTTCTACAATTACCTTGCATGCACCATTTAGGCATAGGTCAGTATGAACAATTACATGTGCTACAACACCATCATTCATCTTAATTCCACCAACAAAATCCCTCGTCCGCACTTACAACCATATCTTAAGCCTTCCACACAACATCTCCAATTTTAGATAATAACATAGAGTTCATGTTGAACGTATACATAGAAAGTAGTCTAGTCATTTAGAACTTATTATATCCTAAGAACGTAAATTTATAGCCTCTTAGACAATTCCACAAACACCTTACATGCACTTTTAGGCATTGGTGAATTCGTCAAATTCTCATGTTTTCCGCCACCCCATATATCTCATCCAACACACATAATCATCACATGCATGTATCAACCAACATACACCATCACCACACACATATATATATCAACCAACATGCATAATCATCATATATATATATATCAAGTAACATACATAATCCTCATATATATCTCAACCATCAAATATCAATCAACATATATATATATATATATACATCATCAAAGTCTAGAATATATATATATATATATACATAACTTGAACTTTCAAAAAGGTATTCGTGGACTCTATGGACCAAAGGAGTCCATAGATAAACACTTGCATACCTTAGATTTCGTGGTCGGAAGAGATTGACGAAAGGAATTCTTGAATCAAAGCCTCCAATTAATTTTCCCCAATTCAAAACCCTAACCCTAACTTTATATATATATATATATATATATATATATATATATATATATATATATACAATAAAAAACTGGACCCCTAGACCGAGTCAGGACCTAATAAGTAGGATGCATCCCATCAATATTGTCCTCGGGTGGGACAGAAGAGTTTTCATGAATTTCAGATCCTCTGGGAGGCATGATCTAAAAAACAAAAAAACGGGAATTAGAGAAGATTTTAGGACCTTAGACTCTACAGCTTAAAAATAGAACACAAGAAAGAGAAACATTTCTAAATGCCTTGTAGCCTCTCCCTTATGAGTGTGGCGCGCTACACACCCATAAACGGAACTCTACTTTACATGACTTTGTGAACTCATAATTGACCATGAACCTAGGGCTCTGATACCAATCTGACATGACCCAAATTAGGGCCTAGTCGGGTCGGATATGTCAAGTCTAACCCAAACTAAAGACCACCCAAATACCTCACTGTTACCACCCTACACTCCATATTGGTTGAATATTGAACATATAACAAGGTAAAATAATAATAATCTAAAGATAATAAAGAAAGTCTATAACCATAACCAAATAACCACAACCAAAAATCCAACCAATACCAATTCCAATGCTAAAAATAATACAGACACCGCCCATGCCTATAGTAATCAGACATAGCCTCTAACTAGAATCAAAGAACATCCAATTAGGACATATCTCAAACAATAGATAAAACTAAAACCAAAGAAATAACAATAATAAAACAAATTCCACAACATGAATTAGCGTCTTCCGGAGTATGGAAGCTCACCTCTTCAATCTGACTCAAAATTTTCCCCAAATCTAAGTCACTAAACAGGAGGAATGGTAGTATGGATGGTTCCTACATTGCGTGGGGATACAACATCTGAAGATAGTTAGCAGAGTAAATGCTAGTATGTACTCAGGGATAAAGGTAAAATAATGTCATCATTCAAAACCAAATAGCATAACCATATGCAAACTCATGTATACATACATACATATATATATATATATATATATATATATATATATATATATTGTGCCAGAATAGGGAACAAGGTTTAGCATGTATTTAAATCCTTAACCCGGAGTGTGTAGCTTAACCGTCATAAAAATCCACCCACAGGCTATATGGGTTCAGTTTCCCCTGCCGAAAGGGCCCGGGTATGTGTTAGCCACACGAACCAGGGGTATCAAGGAAGACTAGGGAATACGCCGACCCCACGTCAAACAAGTTACAATCATATCAATAGTGTAAACCAAGCACACAGGTCATCAAGACCAAACCTCATAACGATAATCATGAGTTTTTAGTGTCTGTCCTTCAGATCCACACCTTCACAACTAGCTATAAAACACCCATTATTTCCCCATTAAAACCTTTATCACATAACAAAACCATCAATTCCAAGAGTCAATTATTAAGGAATTATAAAGTGGTTCATCATATTGACTATAACTTTCAAGCAATGTCACCAGCTAATACTCAGGGGATTTCTTTGTACCCCGTGGACTCCATTATTAAAATCACATGGGGGATTCCTTTGTTCCCCACAAGGTTTTCAAAAACAACCTTAACTATTTATCCATTTTGTTCCATGCATTAGTTTCAAGAAATAGTCAAATCAAACATTTAGGGGATTCCATTGTATCCCTAATTCAAATTCCCACCTTTCCCATAACTACAAATCAATTTTACAAAACAAGTTTGGGGTTAAAACCTCTTAAAGAGTAACAAGTTTAAAGAAATTTATCTTTATAAAGTTCAACCACCATAACCATGCAACTATATTTTCAAAACCACAATTAAAAAGGAAAATTATAATTAAGCCATTAGAAACAATATCCATCCATGAACAACCATAACCCCCAACCTTTTTTTCAAAACCATAACAATATCATAAAAACCATACATTAAAACATATGACTTTAGTAAAATAAAAATGAAGGAGGAGTAATATTTCATAGACACTGAGAAATACAGAAAGAAACCACCCTTTGAAAGCCTTAATTGATTAGCTAATGAAACCCTAGCCTTTGTTTGAACAGAGAGTTTGAGAGTGTTTTAAAGGAAATAATGTGTTAACAAAGTCCCAAAGAATTTTTTAAGTCATGGTATCAAAGGGACATAAAGTGGGAAATGTCCTGAATGCTTCTAACTTAAAACTGTAAAAAGGTCGCATGTTGTAACAAGTCAAGCCCCTTGACTCGTGACCACAACATACGAATCATACCCTTGAGTCATCACCAAGACAGTGAGTTATACTCCCATACACTGTCCATCATACGACTCCATGATCCCATACGTGATATAACCATATAGCTCGTATGGTCTAATCATTTTCAAGACAGAACCCAAGGGATGGGACACTGGACAACATATAACTCAACCCTCCTACTCAGAGCCAAGTCAAGCTACTAAGTTTCTAATTTAGTTAAGATTTGTCCTTATGACTCATCACCACCCCTAACGAGTCATACCACCAAGTCATTACCAAGACTAAAAAACCAACCACCAACCACTGGAAACCTAATGACCAGGGTTAACTGACCCATAGCCACACTATACAACTCATATAGTTATGTCATCAATAGGACAGAGAGCTCAAAGCTCAAAAATTTCTAAGGGCCAAAATCTAAGGTGTTTTAAATATATATATTTATATATATATATATATATAATGTTATATGTAAATCCTTTAATTAGTTATTTCTCACATCATCAACGTAATATGACAAACAACTAATTAAATGATTTACATATAACATTAAATACATATATATATATATATAATATTATATGTGAATCATTTAATTAGTTATTTTTCATATATATATATATAATGTTATATGTAAATCATTTAATAAGTTAATTGTAATATCACCAGTATGTTTAGTACACTCTCGTTATTTGTTTTGTTAATTGTCAAAAAAATGTCAAATTAACACAACGAAACCCTACTATGTGTGTTTAAATTGAATAAGTCCTACTTGATGTGTGTAAATGAAAATTGATACCAACTCTAAGATATTGTTAATGGATTCTCTCTCTCTCTCTCTCTCTCTCTCTCTCTCTATATATATATATATATATATATATATATATATATATTTATAACATGAAAACTTCACAAGTTGTGATAACTATTTAAATCTCTTAGTTATTATTTAATTTTACCAAATGAGCAACCTATAATTTATAAACAAGATACTGAAATGTCTTAAGGAGTTGCATTGATAAATCGTATATCTCCATGTTATTTTATAAAAAAAATTTATAATTACAAACTTCCAAATTATACATGATTTTAAAAATATCCAATAGTTAACAATAGTAATGACTAGTTACTCTTTAATAATGTTTTCTCATGGGATGGACAAATATCTTCATGTCAAGCATATTTGTAAAAAAACAAATAAAGGAAGGCTCATAGACCTCCTTTATAAATAAAAAGATCTGGATATAGGCCTGGTCCAAAAGTGATCTTATCAAAAATAAAAAGACAACAAAACAAAAGGCAATAAAAAAAATAAAGGAGAAGTGAAGTCAAAATCAAAAGCAAAAAATAAAGGATATATGGGAGGAGTGAAAGAGTCTCAAAGCTTTATTCTTCTTCTCCACAATCATATGTCGAAGCTCCATACATCTTTATTGATGAACAAAGGAGTTGAACCAAGGCCCCAACCAGAAGGATCTCGATAGATATGTTCTCAATTATAGTTGAAAGGGCCTTTAAACCTCTCAAATTGATGAATCATTTATAATCACACACTCCTAGAATGAGCAAGAAAGGTAAGATTTCAATTCTTGTCGGTTTCATCTTGTTTTTGTTATGCATTCCGAACTAAGATTTAATTTAATCTCCCCCCTTTATAGGAGCTCGTCCAATTTATCATCGATGTAGTGGAACTCTTTCAAACATTAGATAGTAAATAACCTCTTTATTATTTCTACATATACATAACTAATTTTAAGTTCTCCTAGATTTTGCTTTTTCATAGATACAGACAATGAAGATTTTTAACTTTCACTCTTATTTTTATGCTAGATTTGATCTAATTTTGCGTAGGTTATCTCAAGACACTCTATACTTTCACCGAGTGTTATTATATTGATCATCCAGATGAATAAATTCTTCAGGATTAGAGAAAAGGTGATAAAAAATTCACAGTTATAAGGTTTAGCACTTATTGCAATGACATCTAGCCTGCAAACCAATTAACTCTCTACAACCGTTGATGGGTGGTGTCATAGATATATCGATCAATGGGTAGTCTAATGGGACTAAATAGACTATGTCTCTCACAGCACCCCTAGCCTTTCATAAATTATACTATAACGCCCTAATTTTCTGAACCAGAACGCTATACGGTGCTTATGACCTCGAGGGACCACAAGCTAACCCATGAATTATATCTGTACCTGTATACTGCAATTCATGACATAATAATGCAGAAAACATACACAATAGGCCATAAGGTTCAACTAAAATAATATAACATCCATGTCACACCCCTTTTTCGCTCGAGAGCCGAGTCAAAGGGTTTTTCCAATTAAAGTGACGATATTGAATAGGGATTAAATTATTTACGGAGTCGCCACTTGGAATTGAGTTTTGGTGTTCCAAGTCACTTTTTTTTTGAATCCCTAATCAAAAGGAAATGACTCTTATTTGGTCTGCGAAAACAGAAAATGGGTAAGGAATTCTATTGATCGAAGGGAAGGTGTGAGGCACCCTTCGAATCCCGTGGTTCTAGCACGGTCGCTTTTATTGACTTATACTTAACTAAAATTATTTCGACAAATTGTGTTAAGGCCAAAATTCACTCATTTTTTAATATACTAAAAACATGTCTATTATCTTATATTAAATAAATCGGTGAAAACAAATTTTAGAAATATATATTTTTTTAAGGTGCATTATTGCATCCTTGAAATTTTAAACGTCTCATAAAGATGCGTATGCCGCATTCTTAATAGAGACAAATATTTAATTATTTGAAATAATTAATCTTGACAAAAATCTTAAGCAAAAAAATAATAATTATTTAAACCAGTTAATTAATAATAAAATTATTAAAACTTTATCAATAATAATGAGAACAAGATAAAATAAAATAATTATAATAATATAATAATAAAAAAAAATGATGCAGATACATAACTAACTATATTTTAATCATATATTCTGCTAATTTCAAAAATATAATATATATATTATTATTATTTAATTAATATAACCTATATAGTATATTATGAGATAATCTAAATTTCCCAAAATCTTATTCAAATACCAAGATAGGAGATATGAGGAGAAAACAAGAAAAACGTAACCCATCAACGACAAAAACCTCACCGGAGTTAACTTTTGATTTTTCCTCTCTCCCTCTCGTTATCTTGTACTGTGTAAGTATGTGCAAGTGTATGAGCGTCTACAAAGAGGACAATTATTGTATGTGTAATAGTGTGCGGGTGAATTATATTCTATTTGTGTATTTGATAAATGAAAATATGAATGTTGCTATAGTGTCTGAGTTGGTAAACTATCTTCTAAATATTTTATTACTCTATTTTTTTTTATCATGCACAGAACTAGAAAATTTACTACATGCTATCAAATTTTATATACATAAGACTGCAACAAATTCATATACTAAAGAATACATGAAAATTATTTAACCAATTTTATTCATATTTTGGCTCCAAATAAAATTTATAATAAACAATGTAAGATTGAATAGGAACCTGTTGATGAATTCAAACGATTGTAAATATAGAATATTGCTACCGGAAACTCAACGAAATCTGACTTCCACTCTTTTTTTTTCTCCTTTTATTTGTTGATGATCTTTTCTCTCTGTTTTCTGATATTTTCTTTTTTTTTTACTCTCAGTCTTTGTCTGATTGTGAAAAGTACGTTGTTTTTTTTCTAGTCTATGTTCTCTTTTATCCGACCTCCTCTGTGTATGTCCTTATATGTATATATAGATGTGAGTGGATGGGATTGTGTAGGAGTTGAGGTGAAGTTGGATGAGGAGTTATGCGTGTGTTCATGGGGGGAGTTGAGGAAAGTGTGGGGAATGTGGGGAAGTTAGGGTGGGTTTTTCTTTTTAGGATAAGATTCCTTTTTTTTTTAAAAAAAAATATTAAAATAACAAAAATAATAATAAATAAATAAATAAGATAATAGTAACAAATAAAATAATAGTAATAATAATTATAATATAATAATAATAATTAATTAATTTTTATATTTCAAAAAATACAATAAAAGTCTAAAAATAGTCAAAAATAAATTATATAATTAAGATAGTACAAAAACTACTAACTTATTTATTTAAAAAGAAAAATATTTTTTTTAATTTTTGTATTATATTATTTTTTTTAAAAATAGGAATAAAATAAAATAATTTTCTAAAATTAACTTCATTTAATTATTTTAAACATAAAATAATAGTCAAAATAATATATGATTAAATATAAATATAATATTTAATATTGATAAACAAGTTAAAATTTAGAGAGGATCAAAAATCACGTGTCTACAATCCATATGGGCGAAAAATACCCAAAACAATTGAAAACTGGATCTGAAAGCTAAATTTGAGCGTAAATCCAAAAGCCTCTAAGTACTGTCTGAAATAGGGAGTTGAAGGAACATGTCTCCAACTAACTTCATAAAACTGAACTGAAGAAATAAATGAATAAATCAAATAATGTCGTCCTCGAATGAAAAGGACTCACTGCAACTCTGTATGCTGAATGCGACTGCTACTGCTGGTCTGGGACTCGTGTCTCTGAACCTATGGTGTAATATGAAAAGAGTGCACCATAGCGTAAATGTGTCAGTACAACTGGAGTACTGAGTATATGAGTAAGGTAGGTTAATGCAAAAGGTTTACATGTATGAATAATACTACTGACTGATTGATATGAACGTAAGAGTACAAACATACATACATAGTAACTAAGATCATGAGTACGTGATGGATAAATTTGTACGCTAATACATGGATGGAACTGTAGTTCTGATAACATGGATGACTATATATGACAACCCTAAATCTAGTTGAACTCTTTGAGTTTCGTGCTATAACAGAATTTGACCGTATCTAACAGTCCTGGTATACTGATATCTAAAGAACTATCTAATTTCTTTTACTGAGACTGATACTGAAACTGTGGGAGGTAGTTGTTTAACCGACATCCCCTATATATGCCATTATGGCTAATATGGGGTCCAATCTCTACCCTGACTGGAAGGGTGTCAATACCATGCTACTAGTAAGGATAATATGTGAGCAACCCTTATATAACAGGTAAATCTAGTGAGAATGGTAGGAACCCTCATATAACAGGTTAAGCCACCTCATCTACCCTCATATAATAGGCTGCAATGTCTCAACCTATGTTGGCTACATAGTTTTAGAATGCAAGGATGACTGCTAAGAATCACACCCTCATATACAGGTGAGTTCCCATCCTTGGATTCATTCGGTGTTAACTCCTACTCCCATCTGAAGAGAATAAACATGATTTAACTGATTGCACATGGACAGATTAACTAACTTCCATTGACTGACGGAGTAGAACTATTATCTAAGAGTTAACTGGGATCATGAGATTTTTGAGGTTTCTAGAATCACATGACTGATTGAGTTCTATAGATTATAGCTTGATTGAGACTATCGTGACAACATAACATGGCTCTAGGCACACAACTATGATTTTTGGGTACGAATACCCCCAGGACTCGATAGAAGAAAACTGATACACATGACATGACTTGATCACAAGATTGGAGTCCACAATTCGCTATACCATAAGTAGGGGATACTATACTTCATGTATTTAATTACTCCGAACGAGTCTTGACCCATTGGTCTTTATCAATTTCAGCTTCCACAACTATTCAAAGAGATGGAATCTCAATCTCTGCAGGTATAACTGCTTCAGTTCCATACACTAACAAGTAAGGAGTTGCACCAATTGATGTTCGAACTGTAGTACGATAACCCAACAAATAAAAAGGTAACTTTTCATGCCATTGTCGGGAACTTTGCACCATCTTACGGAGTATTTTTTTTTAAGTTCTTGTTGGCAGCTTCTACAACTCCATTTGCCTTTGGATGATAAGGAGTTGAATTCCGATGCATAATCTTAAATTGGTGGCACACATCTTGCATCAGATGGCTATTGAGATTCGCAGCATTATCCGTGACAATTATCTTTGGAATGCCAAAACGACAAATGATGTTGGAGTGAATAAAATTAACCACAACTTTCTTGGTCACTGACTTGAAAGTCACTGCTTCTACCCATTTCGTGAAATAATCAATGGCTACCAAGATGAACCTATTTCCATTCGAGGCCTTTGGTTCAATTGGTCCAGTTACGTCCATTACCCAAGCCATAAAAGGCCATGGAGCAGTCATTGTATGCAACTCAGATGGAGGTGAATGTATCAAGTCTCCATGTACCTGGAATTCATGACATTTACGAACGAAATCGATGGAATCTCGCTCCATGGTGAGCCAATACTAACCTGCTCGGAGTATTTTCTTTGCCAAAACATACCCACTCATGTGTGGTCCACAAATCCCAGAATGTACTTCAGTCATGATTTTTGAAGCTTTTTTAGCATCTACACACCTCAGAAGTCCCAAATCAGGAGTCCTCTTATACAAGATTCCTCCACTTAAGAAAAATCCACTAGACAAACATCGAATGGTTCTCTTTTGATTACCATCAGCATGTACAGGATACTTCCCAGTCGGAATATATTCTTTGATATCATAGAACTAAGGCTCCCCATCAAATTCTTCTTCAACCACATTACAATATGCATGTTGATCATGAATCTGTATATGCAAAGGGTCAATATAAGTTTTATCGGGATGTTGAAGCATCTAAGATAAGGTCGCCAAAGCATCAGCAATCTTATTATGAGCTCTGGGACTGTGTTTGAACTTTACTAATACAAATCGTTGACAAAGATCTTGCAAACAACTTCTATATGGTAGGAGTTTCGAATCATGAGTCTCCCAATCTCCTTGGATTTGTTGGACTAATAAATCTGAATCTCCTAATACCAACAATTCTTGGACTCCCAGCTCAATGGCTAATCTCAATCCCAGAATGCAAGCTTCGTATTCTGCCATATTATTGGTACAGTAGAATTGAAGTTGGGCTGTTATGGGATAATATTGTCCTGATTCAGAAATAAGAACCGCTCCTATCCCCACTCCTTTTATATTAGTAGCTCCATCAAAGAACAACTTCCAGCCTGAATGGCAATCTTCTGAAACAAACTCCTCAATATACAATACCTCTTCATCTGGAAAATAAGTCTTCAATGGTTCATACTCCTCATCAATAGGATTTTCAGCCAAATGATCCGCCAAGGCTTGAGCTTTCATTGCAGTTCGTGTCACATAAACAATATCAAACTCTGTAAGCAACATCTGCCATTTCGCGAGTCTGCCTGTGGGCATAAGCTTCTGAAAAATATACTTTAAAGGATCCATACGAGAGATGAGGTAAGTAGTATAAGATGACAAGTAATGTTTCAGCTTTTGGGCTACCCAAGTTAAGGCGCAGCACGTTTTCTCAAGTAGAGTGTACTTAGCCTCATAAGTGGTAAACTTTTTGCTGAGGTAGTAGATGGCTTGTTCTTTTATTCCTGTGACATCATGTTGACCCAATACACAGCCAAAAGAATTATCTAAAACAGACATGTACAGTATCAAGGGTCGGCCTGGCTCTGGAGGAACCAAAATAGGCGGATTCGACAAGTGTCTCTTAATTCTATCAAATGCCGCTTGACATTCTTCAGTCCATTCAACTTTAACATTCTTCTTCAACAACTTGAATATTGGCTTGCAAGTTGTCGTAAGCTGAGAAATGAATCTACTAATATAATTCAACCTTCCAAGTAAACTCATCACGTCCGTTTTATTTTTCGGTGGAGGTAAATCTTGGATAGCTTTTATTTTTGAAGGATCTAACTCAATACCACGTCGACTGACTATAAAACCCAAAAGTTTTCCTGACGGAACTCTAAATACACATTTTGCTGGATTAAGTTTGAGATCATACCTCCGAAGCCTTTCAAAGAATTTTCTCAAATCTTTGATATGATTAGATTGCTCTCTCGACTTAATGATCACGTCATCCACATAAACTTCAATTTGTTTATGCATCATGTCATGAAACATTATGGTCATTGCCCTAATGTAAGTTACCCCAGCATTCTTTAATCCATAAGGCACAACTCTATAACAATATGTTCCCCATGGAGTAATAAATGATGTCTTTTCCGCATCTTCTGGATCCATAATGATTTGGTGATACCCCGCATAACAATCCACAAAAGAAGCAAGAACAAGTTTGGCACAATTGTCCAACAAAATATGAATATTGGGAAGTAGAAAATTATCTTTCGGACTTGCTTTATTTAAATCGCGATAATCAACACACATCTGAACTTTGCCGTCTTTCTTTGGAACAGGGACAATATTTGCCAACCAAATAGGATACTGGCCACTCGAATGACTTTAGCCTCAAGTTGCTTCATGATTTCCTCTTTAATTCTTATACTCATGTCAGTTTTGAATTTTCTTAACTTTTGCTTGACAGGAGGAAAAGCAGGATCAATTTGCAACTTGTGAACTACCAAATCAGTGCTTAAACCGGGCATATCATCACAAGACTATGCAAAGATGTCTTTATACTCATGCAAATCTTCAATTATAGCTTTCTTTTGTTGTGGTTGAACATGGACACTTATCTTAGTCTCCCTAATATTTTCAAGATCTCCTAAATTGATCGCCTCAGTTTCTTCCAAATTGGGATTTGTCTTATTCTCAAAATGTTTGAAGTCTTTGCTTATATCCTCAAATGTTTCTTCTTCATCGTATTCAACCTCCTTATTCATTATTTCAAAATTAGATTGGTTTTTTTAACTCTGGTGAACAATTCTTCATGCATGTCATATCATTAGAATCAGCATAGAAAGAACTGTATGATAGAAAATAAATAAATAAAAATCAGACTTAAAATAAAACGAAGGGAAACTGCGCTTTATTAGAAACATAGATAGAAAGAGTTTTAACCTAAAATACCAGATTTAAAGTTCTGAATTATAATCCTAGAATGATTTAAATTACAGAAGTAAAAACAAACAAACTACTAAGACTGTAAGAAAACAAACAAACTACTAAGACTCTTTTATAATAGGGAGAGGAATGGCCTCCCAATTGTTAAGCTGGACATCAGGGCCGACAAATTGCGCATCTGCATTACTGGTAACTTCCCCAATTTCAACCATATCAGCTTCAATGAACATATTCTAAAAAAGGTCAATCAACTCTGTATCATCATCATTCATTGATTTTGCAACAGGTAACTTGGAGGATCCAACAACACTGAATTTGATGAAAGACTCATAAAGTGGCGGTATAGGCTTGGCAAGTGACCACGACTCTTTCTTACGCTTTTTAGCCTTCTTTATATCTTTAGCAGTAGGCTCGTATCCCAGACCAAAAGTACCAAAGTTCTCATAGAGGTTTACTGGATGAACTATGCCTTGCAAAAACATCCCTAGACCTTTTTCTGATTCGAAGCCATGCTTCAACATTTCATTCACTACCATAACAGATGCAGAGGATAATTGTGGTCTTGCGATGAGATTTCCCTCGAGGATATACTCAACAGCCACTACCTCAGAAGCTTGATGAATTAACACATTGGCAGTATCTGCTTCGATGGAAGAAACAGAGTAGTCTTTATACATTGATAAGTCTCCTTCACTATGAACCACTATCTCTTGCCTGTCACATTCGAATTTGACCATTTGATGCAACGTTGATGCGACTGCTTTATCCCATGAATCCATGGCCTTCCCAATAACATATTATATGAAGCATCAATGTTCAGTACTTGAAAATCCATAGCAAAATCCACAGGCCCAATTGTCAATATGATTTTTATTTCACCAATGGCATCAGTTTTTGATCCGTCAAAACCTTTGACGCACACATTGTTAGGTCGGATTCTTTCCACATTAACATTCAACTTTTGTAAATTTGACATAGGACAAATGTTAGTGCCTGATCCTCCATCAATTAACACTTGAGAGATGATGGAATGTTCGCATTTCACAGAAATGTACAGACCTTTGTTATGCTCCTTACCTTCTATAGGCAATTCATCGTCTGAAAAAGTAATTTTATTTGCTTCAACGATCCTTCCAACAACTTTTTCCAGCTGATTTACACTAATCTCACTGGGAACACATGCTTCATTAAGAATCTTCATTACAGCCTTGCGGTGTTCCTCTGAATGTATCAATAAAGACAACAAAGAAATCTGTGCTGATGTATTCTTCAACTGTTCTATAACAGAATATTCTGGCAATTTCATTTTCTTTAAGAATTCTTCAGCTTCTTCATCAGTGACAGGCTTCTTGACTGTCATTCGTTCTTCTCCACCTTGTTTATTCTTTCTTGACTCTGCTAAAGAATAACATCTTCCAGATTGAGTTAATCGCCCTACTTCATCTACATCTTCAGTCATTTTTTTCCCTTGTGCATCACCATAACGCGATCATAATTCCAAGGGACTACCTTTGTATCAACCATAGGCAGCTGTGACACTGGTTTAATAACAATAGGAGCTACAATAGCTCCTTTTATGATTAAAAGAGGCTTATTGGATCTTCCGGGAATAATGAGTTTCGGCTTTATTTGACTTGACCCAATATTTTCTGAAATCTCTTTCCTCATCACCAAGGGATCATTTGATGATTTGGGTTTTGTTATCACCACCTCCGCTTCTGCAGGCTTTTCTTTCGTTAAATCTACAGCATTTGCTGATTTTTTTTGAATCAGTTTTAATTTTAATGATCGGCTTAAAGGGAATCGTAGTATCTTCACCACTGAGTATCACATCGAGCATGTTTGTTTTATTATGATCTAGCAGCAGATTTTGATTGACATTTAGAGTGCCTGGACTTTCTACCATAATCTATTAGGTATTAATCAACTCTTGAATGGCTCTTTTTAGATACCAAGATTTCTCTGTGTCGTGCCCTGGGACATCAGAACAGTATTCATATCTTCTAGAATAGTCCAAATTCTTCAGAGGAGGATTTGGGATCCTTTTCTCAATTGGGTTTAAAATATTCATTTTTCTCAGTCTATGAAATAAACTGGTGTAAGATATTCCAATAGGAGTGAAATTATCTTTTACCATATTATCCCTTTTGAATTCTGCTCTAGGCCAAAAATTAGACCTTGGAGGGCCTCTTTGAACTTGTGGGGCCATTGGATGATTTTGGATTGCTGGTGTACGCCACTACGGGTAAGAAGGACCTTGAGCATATAGTTGTGTATTGTAAATAGGATATTGGGGGGATGGAACAAAATATAATGGATTCTGCGCGTATGGTTGACGTGCATCTCTCCAATTTTGTCATGGACCTGCCATGACAGTTGCTACATCCTCTTTTCTTTTCTTTCCCCTAAAACTTCCTGTACCACTTTGAATTGCCTGTGTTGTTGCTTTCAAAGCGGCTTGGCTGATGATCTTTCCTGATTTGATTCCGTTTACTACCATCTCTCTAACTTTGATAACTTCTGCAAATGTGCTTCTGATAGTAGAGAGCAAATGATGGAAATAATCAGGTTCTTGTGCTTGCAGAAAAATATCAATCATTTCAGATTCTTTTATCGATGGTCTAACTCTTGAAGCCTGCTATCTCCATCTGACGGCATATTCTTGAAAACTTTTAGTCATCTTTTTTCTCATGTTGGCAAGTGTAGTGCGATCTGGCACTATCTCAATGTTATACTGAAATTGTTGGACAAAATCTCAAGCCATGTTATCCCACATGTGCCAACGGGAAATGTCTTGGTCAATGAACCATTCAGAAGCTATCCCTATAAGGCTTTCTCCAAATTACGCCATCAATAATTTTTCTTTTCCTCCTGCTCCCCTTAATTGATTGCAAAACTTTTTCAAATGAGCTACAGAATCGCCGTGTCCTTCATAGTTATCAAATTTTGGCATTTTGAACTCTATCGGCAAATGGACATCAGGAAACATACATAAATCCTTGTATGAAACACTTTTTGGTCCACCTACGCCTTGCATATTTCTCATACTTTGTTCCAGGCTTCTAACTTTTCTAGCCATCTCCTCATGTTCCTCATTCTTAGCAATCTTCTCAATCAAGATAGGAGTATCGCGTTGATGAACATGATAATATGGATTTTGTGATTTGAAAGTCATTTCAGAAGGATATAACATATCATGATTTGGTTTTCCCATATTCTTTGGTATTGTCAGTTGAATACCTACAGTAGCTGGCGCTACAGAAGTAAAGAGTGGGTTATTTACGACAGATAGATTTGGTGGGCGCACGGTAGAATTACCAGCAACTCCAGACATATTAGCAAATGGGCCAAATCCTGGTGGGTAAAATGGATCACTAGTTTGATCTGGGTCAGAATTTGGATCATTTGAAGTTGAAAGTCCAGGGATTGAAGAAGGCGGGGCTTGTCCATTCAACCAAGCTTGGTACATCTCCGCCATCTGTTGTTTTAATGACTTTATTTCTTCCATTGATGTTACTTCCTGCGAAATCAACTGATTCTGCTCTTCTTCACTATCAGACCCTATATCTTCTCTGCGGGTCATTCTTCTTTTACCCTTGTATCTGGTGTTATATGGATGTGATGCCAGTTTAAACCACAAACCAACCACCAATTATTTTATCTTTCTGTAACCAAGTAGCAAACGGGTGAGTGTTATATATTTAACACATTATAATGCCACGTTATATGTCATGTTTCTATATGCATTTCCCAACCTATCATGGAAGCTTTGTGTTTCATCTCGGCTTTTCTAGGCATATTTTTAAAAGTTATGATCGAACCCTTTGGAGGGTTGCCTACGTATCATGTCAGGACATAAATCAGATCTTGCGTAGTTCGGGAGGAATTTAACAAAATTGTTGTCTTTTTTTTTCTTTTTATTATTATTATTATTATTGAAGAAAATAAATAAAGTGAAATAAAACATATGTAATATATATAGAAATAAACAGTCAACTTCATTACATTCTATAATATAAATACGATAAAATAACTGACCCAACTCCTAAAATAAAACCTACTAACTGACATCTGAAAACTACAAGACATAATATCTAAACAAGAAATTTTTTAAAACTGAAAATGAAAAACTATGACAAAGAAAACAACAATTCATTCAAGGAGATTTCGATTTAATATGTCCTCCCAAACTCAAATATATGTCCTCCAATGAAGTAGTGAGTCGCTTTGCAAAAGCTGGTACTTGTGCCAAAAAGTCCTCACAATCCAACTGCTGATAATCTAAACCCATTCTGGCAGTATCCTGCGCTACATGGTGGTCTTTCCCTCGAAGAGAACTGAAAACCTGATCCCATTCCTGGGCCTGTCGATCTCGAAAATCAACCATCTCTCTTGCACGTTGTTCATGAGCAGAAACAACCTATAACTGTTCTCGCAATAGTCTTCTTTCACAAATCCACTGAGATATTTCTCGATCAAATTCTTCTTGCATATTCTTTTCAACTTCTTGAAGTTGTTGTCGGCGAGATGCGGCATGTTTTGCAACATGTGACCCCCTAGTGGTAGCAAACTTGATTTGTCCCCGAAGTGCAACCTCAATAGCTGCTGACTTAGCTTTCTCTTCAGAAAATTCCCTTCGTTGTTCGTCTATTTTTGCCCTGGCATGCTCTAATTCTTCTCTCAAAACCTGGTTGGCTTCATGATGTTCTCGCATGGCTCTTTCAATTCCTATCCTGATTGCATCTTCCTGATCTATAGGTCCCTTAATCGATCTTTCTGGTCTGACTAGAGGACTCGACTGTTCTTTAAACCATTCCCGGTAATCTGTGTGCACTTCTCCTTTCTCACGCTCTATGACCATCGTTTTAATTCCCATAATATGGCGACCCTCCCAAATCTGCTGGGCCAAATCTTCTGGAAGTAAAATCTCTGGTCTGACCTCAAATACGAACTCAACCATGTCTTCCATTATGAGAATCATTTGACGCCTGCCTAGCTGACATAGAACTCTCAATGGAACATATGGTTGAACACCTCTAATACCCATTAATAACAAGAACGGACGAATGACAGAACTATGTATGACTTGCCTCCAAGGGAACCAATGGAGATTCCAAGTGATTTTATCTGTTTTCAAAGAACGAAAAAGGTTAACCCAATCTCCAATTTCTTTTGGACATTTATATTTCTCCATCCTTTCCTCGTAATCGTTGATGCGATTAAATCGCTCGGGATCGAATCTTGTCAATGTAGGACGTTGATAAAGATGTTCCACAATCCACATTTGTAACAAGATATTACATCCCTCGAAAAAACTTTTTCCTTTCTGACAAACAGTCAGAGCACGGTAAATATCAGCTAGGATCATTGGTATCATGGTGTAATCTTTCTTAATCAGTATCTGTACCACTCCCGCTAAATGAATATTAATTTTTTGTTCTCTTATTGGAAAGACCATAGTGCCTAAAAAGGCTACCATGAATGCAAATCGTCTGTGAATTTTCCAAGCCTCAAAACTTCCCTTATTACAAAGTTATTTACCGTACTTTTGAAACCCTTCTTTCCTTCCGTATCTGTCATACAAAAACTGCAAGGAAACCCAACCTTTTTTCATTGATTCTTCTTTTGTGTTCCTTATGTTCATGAGTTTGCAAAATCTGTTTATCGAAATAAGTCTTGGGGCTATAAGTTTCTTCCGATGCATATCATCATATCCAACATAGCTTGCTATCTCTTCTAAAGTAGGTGTCAACTCAAAATCTGAAAAGCAGAATACATTATTCTTCGGGTCCCAGAAATTCAGTAATGCATCAATCACCTCCCTATTAGGGTTGATTCTCATGATACTCATCAAAAAACCCAAATACTTATGTATTTCGCCATAATCGAATGTATCCATTGCATTCCACCATAACCAAAGTTGCAGAGGGGTACAATCCACAACCTGAAGCGGTACATTCCCATCTCTCTTTCTCTTTGGACGCTTTCCACGAACAGGGGGGACATTTTATACCTATTGAAAGGGACATAAGATTAATAAATATCTAGACTTAGACAAAACTTAATTTATTAATTTTGAAAAGAATTTATAACTTAACTTGTAAAACCTAGTGCGACCATTATTTAAACTTAGTTGCAAAGAACAATTTTATCAAAAATCAAAGCGAGAGAAACAAGATTGACAATTATTTAAATTGACTCTATCAAAAACTTTGCTATAACAGACTTCTAGACAATTTTGTCTATATGTTTGAAGACAATATTCCCTAAGAACAAAAATAAAATAACAGGACTCAGAAATAAAGAAAAATAGAATGACCGTTTTATGTATGAAGTTGTATAAAATTTTCAGTCTCATGACCCTAAAGGTTCAGGACTTGTTAAAATTGATATATATATATATATATATATATATATATATATATATATATATATATATATATATATATATATATATATATATATATATATATATATATATATATATATATATATATATTTTATAAAAACTTAGCCTCATGCTCCCTAAAGATTCTGGCTGTTGAAATATATTTTTATTTTATTGTTATTATTATTATTATTTTTAATCATAGCCTCATGATCCCTAAAGATTTAGGGCTGTTAAAATATATATAAAAATTGGACTTGAAAATTAGAAAAATAATTATGAAAATAATCATATTTTCAAAATATTTTCCAATAAATCTATGAATTTTTTTTTTAAAAAATAAGGTCGTATCCTAGGAAGGACTTCCTACGTATCTCACTAAGATGTGAGAATCAGACCCTCGTAGTTCATAAAGATTGTAAAAATTGTGTTGCTGTATATTTAAGAATTTTCTGTATTTTAATTTTTTTTTTCAATAATTATCAACTAAATTTGAGAATAAATTAATCTCTCGTATTTTAAAATTGCCTAAAGCCGGTCAACAAATAAATAGTCTTCCAAGCAAATGTCAAAGAGCACGTAGGATGCACATATTGGTCTTTATAAATTAGGTTACCTGTCCTAGACAGACCCGACCCCTGTGCCGAGTCCCGCCAAATCAAATGCATATGATGCAAATAAAGCGGTACCTAATAAGGATAACCAGATTCTGAGTTTTTAGTTCTTCTAAGTTGATGCCTAATAGGGATAGGTGTCTAGACTGGCTTACCCGAGCGGACACTCGAGTCAGGGAGGGACAACTTGGTCGGTAGCAGGGCAACACCGCCTTCGTTGTCGATCCGAACCCCACCTAACATGTGTGACTATATCCTTCACCAGGTTCCTTGACACTCCGGTTATCTCAAAAAGAAGGTGGGATGCATATGTTGCATTCCCTCTATCCTATTTCAGAGATTCAAAGGGGGTACGCGAGAGAAGACAATATATAATACAGTTCAAATAATATCAAAGCAGTAAATGAGCAACAAGTAGCACATAAGACCAATAAACACATTTCAAAATAATTAAAGCAAGAAAAGTCAATATCAAAGCTCGAATTCTTATTTATTCCCCAGCAGAGTCGCAAGAGATGTCACAACCCTTTTTCGCTCGAGAGCCAAGTCGAAGGGTTTTTCCAATTAAAGTGACAATATTGAATAGGGATTAAATTATTTACAGAGTCGCCACTTGGAATTGAGTTTTGGTGTTCCAAGTCACTTTTTTTTTGAATCCCTAATCAAAAGGAAATGACTCTTATTTGGACTGCGAAAACAGAAAATGGGTAAGGAATTCTGTTGATCGAAGGAAGGTGTGAGGCACCATTCGAATCCCATGGTTCTAGCACGGTCGCTTTTATTGAGTTATACTTAACTAAAATTATTTCGACAAATTGTGTTAAGGCCAAAATTCGCTCATTTTTTAATATACTGAAAACTTGTCTATTATCTTATATTAAATAAATCGGTGAAAACAAATTTTAGAAAAATATATTTTTTTTAAGGTGCATTATTGCATCCTTGAAATTTTAAACGTCTCATAAAGATGCGTATGCCGCATTCTTAATAGAGACAAATATTTAATTATTTGAAATAATTAATCTTGACAAAAATCTTAAGCAAAAAAAAAAATTATTTAAATCAGTTAATTAATAATAAAATTATTAAAACTTTATCAATAATAATGAGAACAAGATAAAATAAAATAATTATAATAATATAATAATAATAAAAAATGATGCAGATACATAACTAACTATATTTTAATCATATATTCTGCTAATTTCAAAAATATGATATATTATTATTATTATTTAATTAATATAACCTATATAGTATATTATGAGATAATCTAAATTTCCCAAAATCTTATTCAAATACAAAGAAAGGAGATATGAGGAGAAAGCAAGAAAAACGTAACCCATCAACGACAAAAACCTCACCGGAGTTAACTTTTGATTTTTCCTCTCTCCCTCTCGTTATCTTGTACTGTGTAAGTATGTGCAAGTGTATGAGCGTCTACAAAGAGGACAATTATTGTATGTGTAATAGTGTGAGGGTGAATTATATTCTATTTGTGTATTTGATGATGAAAATATGAATGTTGCTATAGTGTCTGAGTTGGTAAACTATCTTCTAAATATTTTTTTACTCTATTTTTTTTTATTATGCACAGAACTAGAAAATTTACTGCATGCTATCAAATTTTATATACATAAGACTGCAACAAATTCATATACTAAAGAATACATGAAAATTATTTAACCAATTTCATTCATATTTTGGCTCCAAATAAAATTTATAATAAACAATGTAAGATTGAATAGGAACCTGTTGATGAATTCAAACGATTGTAAATATAGAATATTGCTACTGGAAACTCAACGAAATCTGACTTCCACTCTTTTTTTTCTCCTTTTATTTGTTGATGATCTTTTCTCTCTCTTTTCTGATATTATTTTTTTTACTCTCAGTCTTTGTCTGATTGTGAAAAGTACGTTGTTTTCCTATTTTTTTTAAGTCTATGTTCTCTTCTATCCGACCTCCTCTGTGTATGTCCTTATGTGTATATATAGATGTGAGTGGATGGGATTGTGTAGGAGTTGAGGCGAATTTGGATGAGGAGATATGCGTGTGTGCATGGGGGGAGTTGAGGAAAGTGTGGGGAATGTGGGGGAGTTAGGGTAGGTTTTTCTTTTTAGGATAAGATTCATTTTTTTTTAAATTATAAAAATAATAATAAATAAATAAATAAGATAATAGTAACAAATAAAATAATAATATAATAATAATAATAATAATTAATTAATTTTTATATTTCAAAAAATACAATAAAAGTCTAAAAATAGTCAAAAATAAATTATATAATTAAGATAGTACAAAAACTACTAACTTATTTATTTAAAAAGAAACATATTTTTTTTAATTTTTGTATTATATTATTTTTTTTTTAAAATAGGAATAAAATAAAATAATATTCTAAAATTAACTTCATTTAATTATTTTAAACATAAAATAATAGTCAAAATAATATATGATTAAATATAAATATAATATTTAATATTGATAAACAAGTTAAAATTTAGAAGGATAAAAAATCACGTGTCTACAATCCATATGGGCGAAAAATACCCAAAACAATTGAAAACTGGATCTGAAAGCTAAATTTGAGCGTAAATCCAAAAGCCTCTAAGTACTGTCTGAAATAGGGAGTTCAAGGAACATGTCTCCAACTAACTTCATAAAACTGAACTGAAGAAATAAATGAATAAATCAAATAATGTCGTCCTCGAATGAAAAGGACTCACTGCAACTCTGTATGCTGAATGCGACTGCTACTGCTGGTCTGGGACTCGTGTCTCTGAACCTATGGTGTAATATGAAAAGAATGCACCATAGCGTAAATGTGTCAGTACAACTGGAGTACTGAGTATATGAGTAAGGTAGGTTAATGCAAAAGGTTTACATGTATGAATAATACTACTGACTGATTGACATGAACGTAAGAGTACAAACATACATACATAGTAACTAAGATCATGAGTACGTGATGGCTAAATTTGTACGCTAATACATGGATGGAACTGTAGTTCTGATAACATGGATGACTATATATGACAACCCTGAATTTGGTTGAACTCTCTGAGTTCCGTGCTATAACGACATTTGACCGTATCTAACAGTTCTGGTATACTGATATCTAAAGAACTATCTAATTTCATTTACTGAGACTGATACTGAAACTGTGGGAGGTAGTTGTTTAACCGACATCCCCTATATATGCCATTATGGCTAATATGGGGTCCAATCTCTGCCTTCAATACCGCGCTACTAGTAAGGATAATATGTGAGCAACCCTTATATAACAGGTAAATCTAGTGAGAATTGTAGGAACCCTCATACAACAGGTTAAGCCATCTCATCTACCCTCATATAACAGGCTGCAATGTCTCAACCTATGTTGGCTACATAGTTCTGGAATGCAAGGATGACTGCTAAGAATCACACCCTCATATACAGGTGAGTTCCCATCCTTGGATTCACTCGGTGCTAACTCCTACTCTCATCTGAAGAGAATAAACATGATTTAACTGACTGTACATGGACAGATTAACTAACTTCCATTGACTGACGGAGTAGTACTATTATCTGAGAGTTAGCTGGGATCATGAGATTTCTGAGGTTTCTTGAATCACATGACTGGCTGAGTTCTATGGATTATAGCTTGACTGAGACTACCGTGACAACATAACATGGCTCTAGGCACACAACTATGTTTTTCGGGTACGAATACCCCCAGGATTCGATAGAAGAAAACTGATACACATGACATGACTTGATCACAAGATTGGAGTCCACAATTCGCTATACCATAAGTAGGGGATACTATACTTCATGTATTTAATCAACACCTCAAACATGGTAGGGAAAGCATGGATATAATTCGCACACAAAATTCATATTTCCATCATCACAGATACTTCATGCCATCACCATAATAATACATAAATAGCATGGGTATTCATATTGAAGTATATCGCTAACATAGACTTGTCATTTAGATATCATGAAATCATGTAAATATGAAATTCTAACATCCTAGGTATTTTATCAAACACCTTACATGCATTCTTTAAGGCATAGATGGATTTCATACTTGCATTAGTTCAACCCACCCAAAGTTCATGATTTTCAACCAATAATCACATATATTCCATGAAAAATATCCTTAGATATCATCTTGAAACTTGAACAACAATCATCAACGTGTACATGCTTATATCACCACAAAAGTTTACAAAATAACATTTAAAAACATGATTCTTGAACTCTATGAACGAATTGAATCCATAGACGAACACTATGTATACCTTAAAGCTTGATCTTGAAAGAGATCTAATGATTTTGAAGGTTCGTGAATAAATCCTTAGGCTTGCCCTTGATTTTTCTTGACTAGGG
Organism: Capsicum baccatum var. pendulum; assembly: GCA_030864225.1. Taxonomy (NCBI): domain Eukaryota; kingdom Viridiplantae; phylum Streptophyta; class Magnoliopsida; order Solanales; family Solanaceae; genus Capsicum; species Capsicum baccatum. Next base: position 166,018,142 of record CM061557.1, on the reverse strand, counting down.
TTTAACCCCGTTGGGAAAGAATGTTCTTGTTCCCGAGGAGATGATCTTGAGAGAAAACCCTAATCTTGTGGTTGAAAGTGTATGAGAAAGATTTTTGAGATGTTTTAACTAAAGAGAATGGAAGATAATACGTTCCTTGAGGGTTATAAGTCGTGGGAAGTGAAGGGAAAAGACCAAAATACCCTTATGAAATAAATTCCCAGTTGCTGAAAATAATAGCTGACGACATTTGTGACAAGGCGTCAAAAATATGGTAAGCCATCAAAAATATCGTCACACAGAAGCTAGAATTGATGGTTTCTTCCTAAGTCTGACGACCTTCGTGGTAGGGTGTCACAAATGTGGTAAGCTACCACGAATGGCGTCACTTAGGAGCTAATTTCTGCCTAAGGCTAACGACCTTCATGTTACGGCATCACAAATATGGTAAGCTACCGCGAATGTCGTCACACAGGAGCTGGATTCTACCTAACGCTGACGACCTTCATGATAGGGCGTCACAAATGTGGTAAGATACCACGAGTGTCATCACTTAAGAGCTGGTTTCTGCCTAAGGCCGACGACCTTCATGGTAGGGCATCAAAAATATGGTAAGCTACCATGAATGTAGTCACTTAGGAGCTGGTTTCTACCTAAGGCTGACGACCTTCGTGGTAGGGCATCACAAATGTGGTAAGCTACCACGAATGTCGTCACACTATTTACAGCCTGACATGCTGGAGTAAAATAGGAACATCTCTTTGCTTCGATAGCGGATTTAGGCGAAATTGGTATCATTGGAAAGCTAATTCAATTATCTATCTGTTGATAGGTCATGAGATAAAAAATTTCAAGTATAAGGAGAGATAGGCTCGTTTGAATTTGACTATACCAATATCCTTCTCAAGAATTCAATATACATCTAACCTACTTATAAACCTATAAAATAACCATTATGTACTATGCATGAGCTTGGTACATAGCTCTAATACTGGTTTAGATTTTTTTGGGTATTACATATATCATCCCAAATCCACCAAAAAACCTAGTTTGCATTTCGAGCCTATTGTTTTGTCTAATGAAAATGTAGAAAAAAATGTGGAAAATAATACTACAAATGGAAAAAGAAACAACAAAGTGAAATATGTGGTTCTAATGAAGCCTAGTGTGATGCAAGAACATAATAAAAAACCAATAGGTGAGGCAATCCATATGACGTAGGAGAAGGTTAGCAAAATGAATGTCTTGGAAGAATTAGAATTTATTATTGGAAAATTTTCCTAGAGATGGCCAGAGTTGGAGTATCTTAGAGTGAAAATACCAAGCAATGTAACATTTAAGGTGATTGCGAGATTGGTCTTCTTAGAAATTGGCACATATGAATGAGGTTCAACCTAATGGAGGATTTTGTAAATATGATGTCTAAAAACATCAACTACATAAATGGGAGGGAGGTGCGTCTTATCAATGAAACCACTCATTTATGATGCCAACTTCAAGCAAAATAATGAAACTACCCAAGAAATGGCTTGGATTTCATTCCCAGACCTACTGCCTATATTCTTTATGAAGGAACTATTTTTTCCCTATCAATTATTGTTGGTAAACCTATCCATCTTGATATGGAAACTATCAACAAAACTCGCCCTTGTTATGGGAAGGTAAAGGTACAAGTGGATTTGGCTGTGAAACTACCAGAGTTACTGGAGCTTGAGGTAGTGAAAAACAAGTCAAATACTATTAGATTTCAAAGATCTAAATTGAATACAACATGCTTCCTAAATACTGTCATACATACAAGCTACAAGGTCATAAGGGGAAGGAATGTAGAAGCTTGCATCCAAATCTCAAAAGACAAGTACATGGAGAAAAAGTTGAAGATACAGTACAAGGAAAAGATGATACCCATGTCTGGAGAAGATATATAAATGGCAAATTTGTTCTTTTTAAATGGAATCCCACAGAAGGAACATTCAAAATTGAGAAGGGCGCAGATACTTTCTTGAGTGCCTTAGATGTAGAAAATGATCATACCAACAAAAAACATATCAGTGACTAATGCTTTTGACGTTTACAAGATGAGAGGGAAGATAATGTGGAGTAGCATGAAACTAACATAAGAGCAGTAGGGAATAAGGACCAATCCACCAGTAGAAATAAAAAAAATTCTTCATACATAAGCAACAGTCATACAAAACCAAGCCAAGATAAGGACTTACAGGCCCGAGTAATAGAAAATCTAGCAACAACACCATCACAAGTCCCAATGATAAAATGCAGCAACAATACTATCAATAGGCATAATCAGTAGTCACACAAGTTCAACAAAAGGCCTCAATCACGTAGACAAGCAACAAATAGAAAAGAAGCAGATATAAAAGTAAGTTCAAGAAAACAAAATGTTTCAATTAAAGAGTGGATAACACAATCATTCAAAAAGGAGAAAACTCAAGATCTTACAAGTAGTGTGAGGAGTACTAGATCAACAGTATATGGCTCCATGGAAACAACCAATTCAATAGATGAGAGAGTGTTAATGCAATATAAAAGTACTTGTAATACATAAGAAAATAAGTAAGCAAAGAACAGAAAAGTCAAGAGAATAGAGAAGAAGAAAATTAGTTAAAGAATCCTTCACAAAATACTTTGGTTGTTGTAAAAGACCCGATAGTGATTCAAATAGATGAGTCACTAGTTGTTTTTAGTTCTATTAAATCTCCTTATAAAGCTTTACAAGATATTATTACTCATAAGGTGGATACATATAAGGGCCTAAGACACAAAATAAGTGAAGGTAGATGATGAGAATGAAGACCAAATATAACGATATGCAAATATTTCCCCCAGAATAGTCAAGGTTCTTAAATAAACTAGAAAAGTGAAAAACAATGAAATAGAGAAGCCTCTTAACCTTTCAACGTAAAATGAAAGAGGAATGTGGGTCCAACAAAGTTAATCGATGATGAAAGCTTTTATTTGGAATATAAGGACAACAAAGTCAAAAAAGCATTCCAAAGAGTACAAATCCTATACAACTTTCACAAGTTTGCATTTATGGCTTTACTTGAGCCTTTTTAGCATTCTAGAATTATTAACGGGTACAAAAATAGGTTGAAGATGAAGGTATCATTTCATAACAAAAATGGGCAAGTTTGGATCTTACTCAATCATGGGCATGATTTTACACCGATTAATGATACTGACCAGTAGCAAACTTTAAAATACTTGATCAAACTTCAGGATCAATTTTTTATACTTCTATTGTTTATGTTGTAACAAACTGATTTCTTAAGTCATGATCACACCTACTAAAACCCACCTGTAGGTAAGTCAACCCATAATTCAAAGCAATTAGCAATGAACTATCAAGAGAAATGAAAGAAACAACAGTAAATAATTTAAATAAAAGGGACGAATATAGATTACAAACCTTAGACCAAGTGAAGTTAGTACAAGAGCTTCTAATACAATTAGAATACAAAGTGAAATACAGAATAAATACATGTATGATGATGTCTCTGAATTCTAAATAGAAATCAATGTAATCAATACAAAGGAGAGTAGAAATACTCCAAATTCCAGGAGATCACCCCAAATCTCTGATCCATAGCCGCTTCGTCTTATGCATACATCAATGGTGAGAACTCATACTATGATCAGCAGACTAGAGAAGTGTAGTATGAGTACCAAATACGTGGTACTCAGTGGCATCGACCGACTAAGCTCTAAAAATAATGTAAGCATAAATAACATATAAAGAAAGAATATAAACTATGTACATCTATCTAGGAAACTAAACATTATCATAATAATGAAGCAATAAGGGTAAACTATCTTATTCTAACATTATTTAGGAACTAAAGTACAATATTGTATATCATTAGCCAATATATAAATCAAGATTAAAGGAAGGATATATAGTAGTAATATGAGGCCAAGGAATACATATATAATATATATATATATACCCACACACTTCCCTATATAGGATTAAGCTAAGAGATAATAACCTGAGGGAATCAATCTAACCTCTCGAGGTTCATAACTAAGAAGGAAAGATAATACTAGCTTAATTAAGATGTCTAACAAAAGGATGACTAAATATGAGATAATCTAACAATAACATATCTTTCTATAAGAAAGGAAAGGAATAAAGAATGTACTGACAACCTCATAAACTAGTCAATAATAATCCTGCCATGACTAACCAAAATAGCCAACAATAAAGTAATCAACTAGTCCAAATAAATAATAACCTAATTGAGCTCCCATAAGCCCAAAAGGTTTAAGAAAACACTCAGCAACAACAATAATACCTTATACCTACAAACCTCTAATAAGGGTGATAATTATAAGCACCAAACAATCATACTGGTGGTAGACAATACATATAAATAAATGAATACCCATAAACCAATAGTAACTCATATCCGACCAGAGTGCTAATGCATCAAGGGTATACACCTCCTCTAACTCAGTGGCTTGCAAAGGCAGGACCTATGACGATCATTCTTCTCTAGCACTATGGATCACAAATAAAGGGGACCTTAAGGAACTCAAAATATCCGTATACACTACCTGGTCCCAAACCAAGACTTTCAATAACCATCATAATTAATTTACTCCATTTAGCACCGAATATATATATATATATACTTTTGTGTATGTATATGTGTGTGCATGTGTGTGTAAGTATAATATGTGCACAGACTAGAACCATGACTAAGATAGCATAAATTTGTGAATTTATTAATTGAGAGAAATGACGGGACTAAATCTACATAATAGTAGAGAAAGGGTCGAAATCTCTCTCGATAAAGTAAGTAGTAGTGGTAAAAGAGTGGATTAAATGTGCACTAAAATAAATCTCAATATAATTTCCAAAATAGAACATTTAGTTCTAAGAGCTCATAATTCATTAAATAAGTGGTATGTTTTCGTTATAGAAGAAATCCATTTTAAAGTAAAAAGTGGGAATAAATACCTTTTAGAAAATAGTAGTAAAATCAGGGATTTAGTTGGAATCGTACCACTAAGTGAGCATGAATGCGCCTAAAAGTATGCATGTCATCACCAATATCCATTCAATGCAACCATAAATGCCTAAACATCTATAAACAAGAATCATGTCCTTTAAAAGGATATAATATTTACCTGGAGTACAAATGGTAATGCAACCACGACCTGGGGCCTAACAATATATATACTTAACATAATAAAGCCTTATAATTCGGGAAACTATAGTAATAAAGGGAATACAATCACTATAAGGATCTAATAAAAGGAATACCTTCCAATTCACTAAGTCAAATGGTAAGTCTTACATTAAAGTATCCGTAATGTCAACCTATGGCTAAACAAGTCTATAATCAAAGATAATACGTTTCTAAGGCCACAACAAGTATCCTATGCTAATATTTAGGTCACATTTTTATCTCTAAATTCCCTAAGTAGGTTATGTCATGCTATATAAGTAATAAACATATCCTATCATCCTTACTTAGCATTCAATTAATATTATACACAATCTCATAGAGAAAAGTAGAGTAAAGCCTCTCTCGATGACAAACCACAATCTTGAATTGTCCATGAATCGTACGTCTTTGTCCCACAAACCTCAAATGTTACCACACTATCAAAATAATGATCTACACATCAATATGAGTTTAATAAGACCCATAATGCATTAAAACTCCAGACCCAAAATCGAATAAGAAATGGGCCTGCTAACGGAATCTTAAAATTAAATTCACTATGAGGTCCCTCCAAGGACAAGAAATGTGTGCTCAAAAGTTGAGCACAAACGGAGCACAAATAAGGGCCCAAATTAGCCCCTAAAATATATGAATTTAAGACCTAAAATCTAGGAATTTATATTGAGAAAGAATGGAATTTGAGGGGAAAAATAATGGAAAATGACCAAGGAGTGTTGAATTAGCTTACCTTAGCTTCAATGGATGATTCCCTACAATTCCCACACTTCAAGCTCCAAAAATAAAGGAAAAATACCATGACCTGATTTCTCAAGTCATGATGGAACCTACTATAACCCACCAGTAGGTAAGCCGACCAGTAGTCCAGAACTACTAGTAGCAAACTAACAAGAGAAATAAAGGAAGAATGCGGAATAAATGTAATAAAAGACTAATAAAATATGCCAAAACCTTATGGAGTCAGTACACGATATTCTAATGTAATAATAAGATTACAAAATGAAGTGCTAAATGAATATACAGGTACAATCCTTCTCTAAATATATCATAGAGATTAGTCCAATACATAAGAGTGGGAATAGCAAGACTATGAACGCTAGGAGCTCACCCTAAGTCTCTTAACTATAGCTACTCTAAATGATACATATCACAATAGCGATAACCCATACTATAATTTGCATTCTACAAATATGTAGTATGAGTACCAAACACGTGATACTCTGTAGGCAATAATCGAGTGAGCTCTAAAGCTAGTGCAAATATAAATAACATGCAAGCAGGAATGTAAATTATATCCAAATATCCAGGAAACTAACATAATAAAAATAAGGAGGTGATAAGGATAAACTATCCTATTCTAGCCATACTAAGGGATCTAAGAACTATACTGTATATCCCTGGCCAATATACAAATAAAGAGCAAAAGAAGGATATAAAGTAGTATACAAGGCTAAAAAATAGATATGTAACCCAAATAAATAAAGTAATAGAGGGATATACGATAATACCATAACTATATATATATATATATATATATATATAGAGAGAGAGAGAGAGAGAGAGAGAGATTCATAAACAAAGATAACCCAAAGGTACCACCTACATAGTCATACTAGAATCTTAAGGCCTCCTAATTATAGTAGGAACTAGTGATAACATAATCAAGATCCCTAATTCATACATCTAAACATGAGATAATTATTCATAGTAAGATAACCATAAGAGAAAGGAATAGAATCATACCGCAAATCTCAGTACCAATCCAATAATCAACCTATCATAAACTAACCATACTAATAATAGCAAATACAACAATTGGCTAGTACAAACAAGAAATGCCTAAATCAACTCCACAACTTGAAAGGTCCAATTAGCATATAATACACAACAAGCAATACTCATCACCTATACCTACGAAACCTAAATAAGGCAGATACATATAGGGAATACTAGTGATAGGCAATATGCATGTAAGGATGAATACAAAGTATAATCCATAATACCATAAAATATCCAAGTACCATAATGTAACCAAGTGTATACACCTCTTCTAGATTGATGGATTATAAAGGCAGGACCTAAGATGCCCTCTCTTCTTTGGTATGATAGCTCACAAATGAAAGGGCCTCTAGGGTGTTCGAGAGTACCCATATACATTGGCATGGTCGTAACCTAGGGTAAACTCCTAGACTAAATCATCATAAAAGTGTAGAAAGGGGTCAGAAGCTCTCTCAATCAACGTAAACAGTAGTAGTAAAACTGTGGACTAGAGTCTATCTCGAGAAAATCTCTAAAACATTATTTTTAGTCTCAAAAGATCCTAAATCTTTCATTACATTGGTACAATTCAAATTATGGAAAGATCCATTTTAAAGTGAAAAGTGGAAATAAATCTGTTTTTTAGGAAAAAAATAGTAAAATCATATTTTAGTTGGAATCGTACCATTAAGTAAGCATGAAAGTACCAAACCAACGCAATGCCATCACCACTATCCTAACAATACAACTACCAGTGTATAAACATCAATAAGCTAATCCACATCCTTTAAAAAGGATAAAAATCTCACCTAAAATCCAACAAATATCATAATCTAAAAAATAATAATAATCTATCAAGTCAAATAGTAAACCTTATCCTAAAGGGTTATTAGCCTCAACTATATTTAACATGCTAGCAACCTAGGGTAATAGGATTCTAGAAACAATATAAGTATTTCACCTTAAAGGTCGATTCACCCTTCTAGTCCTCGAACTCTTAATTTAGGCTAAGTCATGGTGTTTTACCAAATATCATATCCTAATATTCCAAACCAACAAGCAACATATATATTACACTATCTCATAAAGGAGTGTAGATAGAAGCCTACCTCGATGCTAAATTATAATTCCTTAAATCGACCACCAATCATCCATTTTACTCGACAATCCTAAAATACCACTATGCTACAAAAATAGTAATCTACATGACATTTTGAGTAAAAGGAGACTCATATTGCTATACTATTGGTCAGGTGAAAATTTAGGCCAAGAATAGGCCTACAAGGCCCACAAATAGAATCCAAATATAAATTCCTCATGAGGTCCCACGAAGGGTGAGGAATTGACACGACCTGAACTAGGGCCTAGTTGTATTGGGTGCCTCATACCCAATAAGGATTAGAGACCACCCCTAATACGCAACCATAATTGCTCTACTCCCTATGTCAGATGAATTTTGAATATATAATAGGATAGAACATTAATAAATCAAATATAGAAATTAAAGTCTATGAAACTATCCAACCGGTGTCAGCCCATTACCAATACCAATTCCAAGGCTAACACCAATACCGACACCGCTGATGCCCATAGTAGTTTCGCAAATCCTTTAATCGTAAACAAAGAAGATCTGTTTGGGACATGTCCCTAACCATATCCAAAAACCAAAGTCTAAGAAATAACCAAAAGTATGAAAAAATTCCATAATATGAAATGGGGTCTTCCAAAGTATAGAAGCTCACCACTTTATTCTAGCACATAGTTGTTCTCAAATTTAGATCACTGAGCAGGAGAAGTAGTATGGCCAATTCCTGCATCACGTGGGGATACAACACCGAAAGATAGGTTAGTGGGTGAATGCTAGCATGTACTTAGGAATAAAGATAAGGTAATTCCATTATTCAAAATCAAAGTAAATATCCAAATAAAGTCACATTCATACATATATATTATATCAAGATAGGCAACTATGTTTGGCATGCATTTAAATCTTTAACCTGGGCTATGTATCTTGGCCATCCTAAAATAGCTCATAGGCCATATTGGTCCAGTGTTACCCCCTAAATAGGCCCCGATATGTATATCCGCATAAACCAAATATATCAGAGGATTCGAGAATTCTCATGTACCCTTCTCTCTCTATGATACATATATAATTATAAAATTAAGGGATTCCCATGTACCCCATAAGTAAATGGTCACTACGACCAACCTTCATCTCGGCAAATATGAGTTTCCAGTGTCTGTACATTAGACTCACACCTTCACGATTAGTTATCACAACCCACCATTATTTCCCAATTAAAACCTTTAGCACATAGCTAAACCACCAATTCCATAGTTTATTGCTAAGGCATTATGAAGTGGTATCATCATACCAACTATAACTGTCAATCAATGTCATTAGCTAAGCCTTAGAGGATTTCCATGTATCCTATAATATTTCCAATTAATCAAAATCATGGACACCAAGTCCTTTCCAAATAATTTAATTCAATCAAACCATTTAGGATTCCCTTACCATATTATGCAATGCAAGTTTTTTAATAAAAGTTAAACTATGTGACAAAACCATTCTCATAGGAATTTTAACAAACATATTGAGGGCATATAGATTCCAAAGCCAAAACCAAGTATCAATTGACCATTCCCATGCAAACACATGTTCAAACCACTATTATAACATGAAAACCATAAGAAAAAATAGGGTAAAATATTATCCAATAAAGAACAACCAAAACCCCCAACATATATTTCAAAACCCAAATAATATCACAATAATACCATAAAAATAATCTATTAAAACATAATTTTAGTTGAACTAACAATTAGGGAGGATTAATATTTTGTAGATACCAAAAAAGAAGGATAGAGACCACCCTTGAGAGCCTTACTTTACTACCTTGAAGAAACCCTAGCCTATTTTTAAACCAAGAGCTTAAGAGAGATTTAAGAGTTTTTTTAGAGTGTTTGGTTTGGGAATAGTAGGTTAATAAAGTCCCAAGAGTGTTTTAAGTCATGGGGCCAAAAGAAATTGAGAGGGGAAATATCCAGAATACCCCTAACTTAAACTATAAAAGTTTCCCCTGGTGGGTATAGCTTAGACCCGTCGCTCGTATGGCTTGGCCATCTGCAGTGGGATTGTACTTCAAAGGTTAACTTTGGTCCAATAATATTCCTATTTTTACTTCATCAGCTCCTGCACTAAATGGTGCCACTTTTGGCTTCACCACTAGTCAAAATCGACTCTATGCTCTTACTACCCATCAGGAGTCTGAGGCATCCCCTAATGTCATCACTGGTTTGGTAAAACTCTTCTCTCGTGATGTGTACTATTTACTTAACTCGAGGTCTACTCCTTTTTATGTGACCCCATTTGTGGTTGTGTATTTTGGTTTTAATCCCGAGTATATTTTGAGCCTCTTTTCTATTTCTACCCTAGTGGGTAACTCAGTGGTTGCAATAAGGGTCTATAGGGGTTATGTGGTATCTATTGGTGATAGAGAAACCTTGATGGATCTGTTTAAATTAGACATGCTAGATTTTGATGTTATCTTGGGGATAGAATAGTTATACTCGTGCTATACTTTTTTAGACAATCGAACCCGTAAGGTCATATTTGAATTCCTTAATGAGTTAGTTATTAAGCGGGAAGGGATTTATGGAGTGCCTAAAGAAAGTTTCATATCTTATCTTAGAGCCCAAAAAAGGATTTCTAATGGGTGTCTATATATCATTTGGTATGGGTTAAAAATTTTAACTCAGAGTGTTCTTCTTTACAATCTTACCCATGGTTAGTGAATTTTCTAAGATTTTCCTTGATACCTTTCTGTTGTTCCTCTCAATAGGAAATTGATTTTGGGATTAATCTTCTTCAAGACATTCATCATATATCCATCCCTCTTTATAGAATGGCTCCGGCTGAGTTGAAGGAGCATAAAGAGCAGTTGAAGGATTTTCTTGACAAGTGTTTTATCTGCCCTAGTATGTCTCTATGGGTGTTCCTGTCCTTTTCGTGCCTAAGAAGGTGGTTCTCTTTGGATGTGTATTGATTGCCGTTAGTTGAACAAGGTAACTGTGAATAATAAGTACCATCTTTCTAGGATTGCTGATCTGTTTGACCAACTTCAGGATGCTAAGTATTTCACCAAGATTTACCTTTATTTGGGCTATCATCAGTTAAAGATTAGGGAGGAGGATATCCCTAAGATAGCCTTTCATACTCGGTATGGACATTTTGAGTTCTTGGTCATGTCTTTTGGGTTGACCAATGCCCCAATGACATTTATGGATCTCATGAACTGGGTATTTTATTAATTTTTGGATTTTTTATGATTATATTTATAGATGATATCTGGTATATTCAAAAAGCAAGGTAGAACATGCCAATCACCTCCATGTTATGTTACAGACCCTGAAAGTTCAGTAATTGTATGTTATATTTTCTAAGTATGAATTTTGGTTGAATGGTTTTACTTTTTTGGGTCATGTTGTTTTTAGAAAAAGGATCATGGTGGATTCACAGAAGGTTTTGGTGACCTAGACCCATGACTATAATCAATATTCAAAGCTTCTTGGGCTTAGCAGGTTATTATAAGAGGTTTATAGAGAGCTTTTCATCTATTGTTGCACCTTTGATTAGGTTAACTCAGAAGAAGGTAAAATTCTCTGGTCCCATGCTTGTGAAGGGAGTTTTGAGAAGTTGAAAGATAAATTAACTTCTTATTTAATTTTGGCCCTGCCCTAGGGTAGTAATGGTTTCTTGGTTTATTGTGATACATTCCATGTGGGACTTGGTTGTGTTTTGATTCATCATGGCAAAGTAGTGGGATAAGCTTTTATGTATTTGAAAGTTCATGAGAAGGATTATCTGGCTTATGATTTAGAATTATTGGTTGTGGTATTTGCATTAAAGATTTTGACACATTATCTATATGGGGTTCATGCTGACATCTTTTCAGATCATAAGATCCTGCAATATGTATTTACCTAAAAAGTGTTGAATCTCAGGAAAAAGAAATGACTTGAGTTATTTAAGGATTACGACATGAGTCTCCACTACCACCTAGGTAAAGCTAACCTGGTTGCTGATACTATTTGTATGTTATCTATAGGGAAATTGTCTCATGTTGAAGACGAGAAACAAGATTTGGTGAAGGATATTCACTGTTTGGCTAATCTTGGAGTTTTTCTCTTAGATTTTGAGGATGGTGGTGTGTTTGTGCAAAAGGTGGCGAAGTTATCTCTTGGTGTTGAGTTGAAGGAAAAAAAGGTGTTGGATCCTATCTTGATGCAAATCAAGGATGATATCGGTAGGAAAAATATGATGACTTTCAAGATTGGTGGTGATGGTAATTTGAGGTACCAAGGGAGGTTGTTGTTCCCAATATGGATGGGTTGCAAGGTAGGATTTTAGACGAAGCTTATGAGTCATGTTATTTGGTTCATCCTGGTTCGATAAAAATGTATCATGACCTTAAGGAGATCTATTAGTGATATAATATTAAGATAGATGTGGACAGTTTTGTGTCTAAGTGAATGGTGTGTCAACTAGTGAAAGTGGAATACTTGAGTCCTGGTGGGTTGTCTCAAGAAAATTGAGTTTCCTATAAGGAAATAGGAAGTGATAAATGTAGATTTTGTTGTCAATTTTCTACAGTCTCAAAACCAATTTTTTTCTATTTGAGTCATCGTGGATGATTAAGTCTGCTCACTTCTTGCCAGTGAGGACTAATTACTCTGCTGAGGATTATGCAAGGTTGTATATTCAGGAGGTCGTAAAGTTGCAAGGTAATCCTATTTCCATTATTTTGCATTGTCGTACTCATTCTCATCTCATTATTGGTGGTCATTTCAGTGAGATTTGTAGACTAAGGTAACCGATAGTACTATTTTCCACCCACAGATAAATGGACAAGCCAAAAGGACCATTCAAACCTTAGAAGATATGCTTTAGGCTTGAGTAATTGACTTTGGTAGTAGTTAAGATAACCACTTTACCTCTTGTGGAGTTTGCATATAACAATAGTTATCACTCTAGCATTGATATGGCCTTATTTAAGGCATTATATGGGAGGAGGTGTAGATCTCCTATTGGGTGGTTCAAAGTTTGTGAGGCAACCTTATTCGGTCCTAATTTAGTCCATCAAGTTATTGAGAAGGTGAAGGTGATTTGGGATAGTCTTAAGACTTCCCAAAGTCACCAAAAGTCCTATGCGCACATGAGGCAAAGAGAGTTGGAGTTCAACATAGGTGATTAGCTGTTCTTGAAGGTGTCTCCCATAAGGGAGTGATACATTTTGGAAAGAAGAAGAAGATAAATCCCCATTACATTGGTCCATATTTTATTTTGAAAAGAGTGGGAAGTGTTGCTTATGAATTACAATTGCTAAGGAGTTTGGATTCTATTCACTCCATGTTTTATGTGTCCAAATTAAGGAAATGTGTGGGTGATCCTTCCGTGGTGGTGCCTATTTAGAATGTTGGTGTCTCAAATTCCATATTTTATGAATAGGTTCTGGTATAGATCTTAGATAGAAAAGTTCATAGATTGTGGACTAAAGATGTATCATTATTAAAGGTCCTTTGGAGAAACAATAAAGTGGAAGATGCCACTTGGGATATGGAAGATGGTATGAAGGCTAAGTATCCATTTGTATTCCATATAATGGATGAAGAAGCTTGAGGTATGAATTTTGTGTTTCTTTGTTGTCATTCAGGTTTATCTTTAGATTCTACAGTGTTTTTATAATTCTCGTGTAAACATATCCTAGCTCATTATTCGAGGATGAATGATCTTAAGAGGGATAATGCAACACCCTTAAAATCATGAGCATTTAATTTTGACTTTCCAGTTCTTGACATATCAATTTTTGACTCAAATTATATTCGGGGATGCTAAAAATATAACATGGAAGAGTTTTGGAATTTTTAGATAGGGTATAGGGTAGTTTTGGGTCACATAGATAGTAAGCCTCCGCGATAGCCCTGTGTCACAAAGGCTAGTATCTGCGATAGCTTCTGTGCCATGGAGGCTAGGTCCCGTGATAGGGTCTAAAGCACGGAGGATAGGCTTCCTGATGAGGTCCGTGCCACTGACCTATAGTAATTTTGGGCTATCATATTCTTTTTAAAGTGGGATGAGGGGTAAAGGGGTCCTTTCACCTATAAATGACTTTTAATCACCATAAGGACCTATTTATATCAATTTTCAATATATGAAGGTCACTCTCATTACTCTTAAACATCATCTCTCAAATTCCCCTATTTAAGTAAAGACTAAAGTTCAAGGAGGTGATAATTTAGGGTCCTAAGGGTATGGTTTTCTTCGAATTTCTTGGCAATTAAGGCATGCATGTCTTTCCCTATACTTATACTTTTCTTAAAGGCATGAGTTGATTATAAATGCATAGTTGAGTGATTTTGACATGATTAGTCATTAAATTGATTTCTCCATGGTTTATTATGCAATATTAATATTTCATTATTAATTTTGAACATTGTAGGGTACATAAGAATGGTGAATAAATTGAGGGGTTATGTTTAAACCCGAAATTGATGATTTTTCTTTGATTTATGATTTGAAAACAATGTGCCCTCAATCTGTTTATGAAATTGACAATGAATATGATTTTGTCACATAGTTTAACTTGTTCACCCAAGCTCATTCATTGATATAAAAGGTTAATGAACCATGGTTTGATTTTATAGAACTTGGAGTATGTGTATTCCCCGTTTGAATGTCAATTAATTTAATGGGTTAGAGTCCCAAATGGCTAAGAAATTGATATGGCATAGTAATGAACTTGCAAGAGATGTTGGTATGACGATACCGATGGGAAGTCTTAATGCATAATTGGTTCCATTAATGGGAATGTGTGTTAAATATTTTAATTTGGCATAAAAGAAGGTTGTGTAGCTAATCATAGAAGGTCAAGGTCCTGGGGGGACAAATTCTACAAACTACATTAGCCGATGCGGTGGTCGATATGGCTTGAGGGTTCGAGTCCCCTTGCTAAGACCAGGTGGTTCAAGTCAACCTTATTATATAATTGGGAAGTTTGAGTTTCCCATATTACACTAGATGATCGGGTGCTTAAGTCATCTTAGTATATGATTGGGAGGTTTGAGTCCCTCGTGGATATATAAGATTATTCTTTGGTTCGTACGGCTACACGCATTAGCGCCCGACTAGGGGTGAGAGCTAGGGACCATATAGTCTAGGGGTACTTTTATATGATGGTTAAGATACACAGTCCAGGTTAATATTTTTAAACGTCCATGTTAAACCTTGTTCCCTACCTCGACATGTGATATACATATATATATATATTTATATATATATATATATATATTTATATATATATATATATTTTCATTTGATGGTGTGCATGAGTTTTGACTTGTTTTTAAATTATTATGCATGGCATTATTTATTCCCTTTTCCCTGAGTTACATGTAAGTGCTCCAACCACTAACCGTCTTCAAATGTTGTATCCCCACACGATGTAGGAACTGGCTATACTTCTACTCCTCCTGCACAGTGATCAAAAGTTCATGTCTGGTTCATGAGTTGAATTGAAGTGGTGAGTTTCCATCCTATAACAGACTTTATTTCATGTTTGGTTTCTCATGTCATAGATTTTATTTCACATTTGTTTTGGCTATAGTTAGGGGCATGTCCTAATACTTTATTGGTACTCAATTCTATTAGAGGCTATATGGATGCTGTGGACATGGGTATTTTGGATGTTTTCGGATGTTGAGTCGATACAAATTCTTTTTAGATTTCTTATTAAATGTTGTCTTATATTGGTATTCATCCGCTACTAGGTGTTCTTAGTTGTATTAGAATAGGCTCAGGGAGCAGTCTATGGCCCACGGTGAACTTGGGATACCTATCACAACTAGGCCCTAATATAGGTCGTGACACCCGGTTTGGACACTATGAGTTCTTGGTTGTGTCGTTTGGGTTGGCTAATCCTTTAGTGGCGTTCATGGATCTTATGAATTGAGTATTCTATCAGTTTCTGGACTAATTCATGATTGTGTTTATTGTTGTCATCTTGTTATACTCCAATAGTGAGGAGGACCATGCCAATCACCTTTGTATAGTGTTGCAGACTTTTATGGATCAACGATCGTATGCTAAGTTCTGGAAGAGTTAGACTGGTTGAATATTGTGACCTTCCTTGGTCATGTTGTTTCTAGTGATGGGATCATGGTGGATCCACTGAAAGTTAAGGCAAATAAGAAGTGACCTTGGCCTAAAACTCCAATTGATATTCCTAGCATCATGCGTTTAGCTGTATATTATATGAGGTTTTTGGTGAGCTTCTCTTCGATCGCCGCTCCATTGACTAGGTTGACTCAGGAGAAGGTGAAGTTTCATCTCTAGTTTTAACTCTACTCGAAGGTACTGATTGCTTTATTGGCTATTGTGATACAACCTATGTGGGACTAAGTTGTGACTTAATGCAACATGGTAAGGTTTTGGCGTATGAATCTAGGCAACTTATGGTACATGGGATGAATTATCTGACTCATGATTTGGAGTTTTTGGTTGTGGTTTCTTCTTTGAAGATTTGTGCGTCATTACTTATATGGAGTTCATGCTGACATATATTCAGACCATAAGATCTCTTAGTATGTGTTCACCCAGAAGGAATTGAATCTCAGGCAAAGGAGATAGCTTGAGTTACTCAAGGATTACGACATGAGTCTTTATTATCACCCAGGTAAAGCTACTATGGTTGTCGATGCTCTTAGTAGGTTAACCATGGGAAGATTATCTCATGTTTATAAGGAGAAGCGAGGTTTGTTGAATGATATTCACCATTTGGATAATCTTGGAGTTCATCTTTTGGAATTTTAGAATAGAGGTATAATTGGGCAAAAGTTGGCAATGCCATCTCTTGGTTCTGAGGTGAAGGAGAAGCAGGCTCGGGATCCTATCTTGATGCAGATTAAGGATGATATGGCTCAAAAAAAGGTCATGGGTTTTGAGATTGGTGGGGATGGTATGTTGAGGTACCAAGGTAGATTATGAGTTCTCGAGTGGGAGCATGGGGGGCGATATCTGCTTTTGACTGATAGAAAGCATCTCTCTTTTGTCCCTGATGCCTACATCATACACGGGTTTTTTATCTTTTCTTCAAGCTTATGATTTTCTTCTATTAAGCTAATTGCGGCCTTGCATGCGAACATCCCTATTTTCAATTACAATCCCCACTGATACAGAAAAGCCAAAGATTTCTCTGTCTATAGACTGAGACACCCTTACAGTAGAAAGAAAGTTCCACAAATCGGGAAGAAAGTTCCATAATGTTGATGGGATTCAAGAGAGGATATTGGCTGAGGTTCATGAGTTAAGGTACACTATCCATCCTTGTTCGACAAAGATGTACCATGATTTGAAAGAGAGCTATTGGTGGAATAATATGAAGAGATATGTGGCCAATTTTGTGGCCATGTATATAGTTTGTCAGCAAGTGAAGGTAGAGCATTTGAGGCCTGATGGTTTGTCTCAAAAGATTGAGTATCCAGTGTGGAAGTAATTAACATGGACTTTGTTACTGGTCTTCCGCTATCTTGAAGTTAGTTTGATTCGTTTGGGTCATCGCGGATAGGATGACTAAGTCCATTCACCTTTTGTCATTGAGGACTAATTATTCTGGGGAGGATTATGCTATGCTTTTCAATCAAGAGATCGTCAAGTTTCATGGTGCGAATGTTTCTATTATATCTGATCGAGGCACATAGTTTTTGTCGCACTTTTGGCGGTCATTTTAGAGGTAAGGTGAACCATAGCACCGCTTTCCACCCTCAGACGGATGGAAAAGTGTAGAGAACCATTCATACTTTGGAAGATATTCTAAGGTCTTGTGTGATTGACTTTGGTGGTAGTTAGGTTGAACATTTGCCTCTTATTGAGTTAGCGTATAACAACAATTGTCATTCTAGCAGTTAGATGGCTTCATTTGAGGCTTTGTATGGTAGGAGATGTCGTTCTTCAATTGGGTGGCTCAAAGTTAGTGAGACTAGATTGTTTGGTCCTAACTTAGTTCATCAAGCCATAGAAAAGGTGAAGGTTATTTGGGATAGACTTAAGTCTACTTAGAGTCACCAAAAGTCCTACGTGGATGTGAGGCGTAGGGAATTGGAGTTTTTATTTGTGATTGGGCATTCTTGAAGGTGTCTCTTGTGAAAGGGATGATGATGTTTGGAAAAAAGGGGAAGCTCAGTCCATGATATGTTTTCCCCTACTTGATTGTGAAAAAAGTTGGTAATGTGGCTTATGAGTTGAAGTTGCCTTCAAATTTGGGTTCTATACATTTGGTGTTCTATGTTTCAATGTTAAAGAAGTACATGAGTGATCTTTCCTTGGTTGTTACCTTGGAGAGTGTTGGTGTTTTGGATTTTTTGTCTTATGAGGAAGTCCCCATTGAGATTTTGGATTGGAAAGTCCATCGTTTAAAGACTAAAGATGTGGCTTCGGTGAAGGTTCTATGGAGAAATCATAGGGTTGAAGAAGATACTTGGGAATCTTAAGAGGACATGAAGTCCAAATATCCATTCTTGTTTCCTACTTTAGATAGTCGTGCTTAAGGTATGTGCATTCCAAAATATCTTTGTTATAGGTAATTTTTATCGTGTTTTTTGTTAAATCTTGCTAATAGATGCCTTGACTCATCATTCGGGGATGAATGATCCTAGGGAAGGAGAATGTAACACCCTAGATTTTTGACCCTGGAAAAATTCCTGAGTTTTTGAACTCACTGCCCTGACTAGGCCTTACCTTACTATTCATAAGGTCACATTACAGGGTGTAGGACCCCAATTGTGGGGTGACCAGTGAGATTTCCTAAGGTGTCTGTTCTCCATGTGACTAGACTAAACGAGTCATTAAGACTTTAAACAAGTTGTATAGTCCTCTTCGTAGACAAACCAGTAAAGGTGACTGATGTTTCTTCCTTGACCACAGCTAGAACCCAGCATGTCATAGTGACACCTCACGAGTCGTAGTGTATAATTTATAGGGTCAACAATGAGGAGTCCTTGAGCAACTGCTCAGACTACGAGTAGCGGAGACGACTCATAGCTAGATATCACGTGATGAGTGGGCGTCTTTTCCTATACTTTTAAGTAATAGAATTCTTGTTATTTCCCTGCTTCCGCACTTAGGACCCACATCCATAAAAAACCCAAAGAGTGTTATTTACATCCCTTTAACAATCAAATACTTGCTCTTCTCTCTCCAAATCCTTAAGTTAAGAATACTAGGTTTCCCAAGAAAGTGACAATTAGAGAGTCCAAAACTCATGAGGAAAGAAGTGATCAAGATAGACCCTTGAAAACTCATTCCATACTGCCTGCTCAGCATCATCACCCCTTAGCTTTTCACACTTCTCATAACACTGATTAGCTATATCTTTCAATTGATATGCTACAAACTCTACACCTTTATAATAAGTAGCATGCATCACCCTAAAAATCTTCTCTATCTCATTAATAAACCCCTGGGGATACTCCTCAACCTTAAAGACTATAAAGGTTGGGGGATTTAACCTCATAAACTGGACAACTCTAGTCACCTCAGATGAATGAGCAATAGAACCAACATGATTAGACTGAAGAGAGTGTGATACCATCAATTGAGTAAGAATCTGAATAGACTCATGGAACTCCACATTATAGATATCTCCCAGAGGTGAAATATCATAAGTGTCACCATATTTAGGAGGACTAGTAGGGACCGGTGCAACCTTATATGGAGCATTGCAGTCAGAAGCAGGGATCCTAGACCACAAATACAATCTATAAATAGGTTAGGTCCCTTCCATATTTTCTTCAGCCGGGACAGACCGTTAGATCTTTGGGAAGGAATGATCTAAAATGCGAGGAAGCTGGGAGTTAGAGAAGTTTCATGACACTAGACTCTAAAGCCCAAGAGAGAACAAAAGATAGGGAAACATTCTTAAATGTATTATAGCCTCCCCTTTATAAGTGATGTGAACTACACACCCATAAAGGGACTGTACAGGACACGACTTTGAGAATACCCAACGACCCTAAACTATGCTTTGATACCAAACTTGTCACGACCCAAACTAAGGCCTTGTCATGATGAGTATCTCGAGCCCTCCATGGATCATACACCACCCTCTTATCCTGACCTCAAGTGCACAATAATAATAATAAAGTGGAATCCAATAGAGATAACAATAAGAGATAAATAAGTCAAATGAAAGTTCTAAGAGTTAAAGCCAACAATCCAACCCACACTTGTCTAAAAAATCCTCAAAAACCAAAATTTCCAAATAGGTCGAGACATACCACTGATCATGAATAAAAGAAAAACAAGAAACTACTAATATAGAATATAAATAACGAAATAACATGCCTTTCAAAAGCTGGAGGCTTACCACTTCACAGGAAATCCCCATAAGAGTACTCAGCCACCTAACGTTGCACAAGAGCAATGAAAAAGCCTTTGGACCCTATATCATAAAATGATGTAGTATCCACGGACTGTTAATGGGGCAAGCACTGGCATGTAACTCGGGGAATAAGGATAAAATAATGCAATTACCAAAATCCAGTCATAAACCATATGCACCTCATTCATATACATATATATAGGATGTCAGGATGGGGACAAGGGTCATGAACATGAGATTTTAAAATATTAACCTGAACTTTGTAGCTCGATCCGTCCTAAAGGCACCCATGGGCTATATGAGCTCAGCTCTCCCTATTGAAAGGGACCCGACGCATGTTAGCTGCATGAACCAAGGAAAATCCTAAGGGAAAGATAACGCCACCAAGGCACTATCTATCCTAATTTTTATATATATATATATATATATTAAGTGTAGACCAATCACACAATCATATAGAACGCCAATACCGGAAACGTGTTTTTGAGTGTTTGTCCCCCTAGGACTTACACCTTCATGGTGAGATACACAATTCCTTTTTGAGCCTAAATTTAAACATTTTGCACATAAAACCCACTAGTAACCCAGGAGTTTTTCAGTAAGGCATTATAAATTTGTTATCGTTATACCAATATGCGTGCAATCTTATATAGTTAGGCCAAACCAATCCATCAAACCAAATTGACTTTCAAGTTCCATTTAAAATCCAATACATGACCACCAAGGCCATCCAAAGATATTTTAATATCCATTTGTCGTTTAATGCAATGCAATAGGTTTAAAAACAAGTTAAACTGTGCAATTACCCATATTCAAAATAATGATTATAAAGTGGGTTGACGTTAGGGACATTACCAAACCAAAATTCATCCAGTTTAGGGAAACTCATGTCCTCCATTCCAACCATTAAAACAATGCACCAATTAAGTCCTCAAAACATCAATCTAAAGCATGTATAATCAATTTAAAACATGGGACAAGTAATTAAAACAATAACAAACAAAAACCCTCAACCCAATTTCATACCCAACCTTTTAAATCACACGGAATTACATTCAATTAATGCCACAATGTAAAATTAATGTTAGGGAAAGAGAAACATGCCTGATATACACAAAGAATTGAAGAAAATTTGATGTTTGGAGCCCGGATGATGAATTCTCTATAAAACCCTTAAATGTTCTTGGGTTTTGAGATTAAGAGACAAAGAGAATGATTTGATACTTTAAAACTAAAGGGAAGTGGGTTATTTTATGTTTAAAGGTTGTACAAGGTGTAAAAAGACAAAAATCCCACCACCCTAAGTGAAAAAAAACAAAAACTAGGAATTTTTTAACACAACAGCGTGGCATACCAATATCACAGAGGCTAGCCTCCATGCCACATAGCTATTGCAGAGGTTATCCTCCGTGGCATGCAAATATTACGAACCCTTACTGCCTTGGGGTCCAAAAATGACCCCAAACCCCTTCCAAAAATTCCAAAACCTTCTCAAAACACCCTTTTAAAATCATTTAACTTTATTCAAGTAAAAACTAACATTATGAATGCTGGAGGGTCAAAAATAAAATAATCAAAGTTTTATGAGGTCTTACTTTATCCCCCCCCCCCCTTAGGATCATTCATCCCTAAATGATGTGTTAGGACATTTTTAGCATAATAACAGTGAGAATACATTAGAATCAAATGACAAACTCAAAATGTGACAAGACAAAATTGAAACTCATACTTCAAGTACACTCATCCAACACGGGGAACAAGAATATGTACTTGGCCTTCATATCTTCCTAAGATTCCCATGTTGCTTCTTTCACTTTTTAGTTTCTCCAAAGGAACTTCACTGAATTTACATCCTTAGTCCTTAATCTGTGAATTTGCCTATCCAATATTTCAATCAGGACATTCTCAACAACGTGCACTATCAAATAAGGGTCACCCATGTACTGTTTTAGCATAGACATATGGAAAACAAGATGAATAGAGTCCAAACCTTCTGGAAACTCTAACTCATAAGTGACATCCCCTATCATTCTCATAATATAACATAGACCAACATAACAAGGACTAATCTTCCCCCTCTTCCCAAACCTCATGACTCCATTCATAGGAGACACCTTTAAGAATACCCAATCACGTACTTTAAATTCCAACTCCTTCCATCTTATATCTGTTTAAGACTTTTGGTGACTCTAAGCAGTCTGAATTCTATCTCTAATCACTTTAACCTTATTAATGGCTTGGTGAACCAAGTCAGGGCCAATAAACCTAGTCTCACCTACCTCAAACTATCTAATAGGTGATCTACACCTTCTACTATAAAGAGCCTTGATAGGAGACATTTACATACTAGAATGATAACTATTATTACACGTAAATGCAATATAAGGCAAATGGTCAACCCAACTATCCTTAAAATAAGTAACACATGTCCTTAGCATATCCTCTAAAGTATGAATAGTCTTTTCCGCTTGTCCATCCGCTTGAGGGTGAAAAGCATTGCTAAGGTTCACCTAAGTACCCAAACCTCAGAAGTCAGAAGAAAACAATATATCTTGGTTTGAAATGATGGACACAAGCACTCCATGCAACTTGACTATCTCCTGAATGAACAACCAATCATAGTCCTCTCCTGAGTGGTTAGTTCTCACAGGTAAAAAGTGAGCAGACTTAGTCATTCTATCCACAGTGACCCAAATAAACTTATACTAATTATGTGACTGTGGAATACCCGTAATGAAATCCATATTAATTATCTCCAACTTTTGTATAGGAAACTACATCTCTTGAGACATGCCACCAAGTCTCAAGTGTTCAACCTTGACTTACTGACAGACCATACACTTAGCAATAAAATTCACCACATCTTTCTTTATATTTGTTGGACAATAAAATTTTGAGGACAAAAAATAAATAATTAAGACAAGAAAAATACTGCAACAATCAATTTACTAATTTCAATATGTGAGTGTTACAATATCTATGAATCCTCGAATTCGTCATTTCAAACATAAATTCAAGGACTTAAACCTTGATCTTGAATTTGAACTTGATTTGTTGATTTAAGGGACTTGATTTGTATTTGTGCTTGAATTCAAGGTCTTTTGAGCTTGTTCTTGAATATTGAGATCTTGATCATGAATCTTGATACACTTGATTTGAATGCTTGAACTTTGTAGAGAAATTACGGCGTTTGATCCACGAGTTTTCTCTTGCTTGCTGTTCGAGTTCTGATGTCTTTTTCTGAATTATGAGACCTCTATTTATAGTTGTGGAAAGGAAGAGTCATGATAAAGATGGAATTTCTTTGGCCAATCAAATTCAAGTGATGTGGTACCTTTTATGGGATTTGATTTCATTGGGCCTGCTGCATTATTTTTACATATGGCATGGTCCTATTGGCTCCTTCCCTTGACTTGGCATGCCATGTAATTTGACACGTGACATTTATTTGGGCCTCTATAATATGGCAATATCTTGGTCTTAGCAAAGTTGGCTCATCATTTGTAGACTAAATCAATGGGCTAGCCCAATGAATAGTGGACTTTATTTAAATTCATACATATTTGGACTTAAATAATTAATTCAATTATATTAATCCATAATATTTATTTGGGACTAATCTATTTTGAATTTAACATAATTCAAATTCCATATAGATTTTAATTTAATAAAATTTCATTTTCCACAAAATGCCCCCTACCTTAAGACTTGTCGAGATATTTGATATTTTTGAGACTAGACTTGTAGTATGATTTATTTAAACATGATTCCTTCATGCTTCAAAGATTTCCATAAAGCTGAACCATGCAATTTACATATTGATATTGCCTCTCAAAAAATTTCTTATTTTTTTATGAATCTCTACACATAAGACTTGTTGGTAAGGCATGACATCCCATTTCAAAATAGATTTTGGAAAACATTTTACCGTCTTACTTAACCAGGAATAAAACTCTTCCAACTTAAATTTATATTGGAGAAGGAAACAACCCCCAATTTGAATTTGTGTGTGAGAAGAATATAACCTCCGATTTGAATTTGTATTGGAGATGGAAATTCTTTCAATTTGTATTGGGGAAGGAAACAACCTCCAATTTGAATTAGTATGAGAGAATCAAACAACTTCCAATTTGAATTTGTATGGGAGAAGGAAGCAACTTCCAATTTAAATTTGTATTGGAGATGGAAACTCTTCCGATTTGAATTTTTATTGGAGAAGAAAACATCCACCGTACAACTCTATAAAAGGATGTAGGTTCCTCAGTTTTTCAATATCATCAATTTTGGAGTTTTCAAGCCATGAACAATATTGAGATAATTTCTTCCCCTCCTTCTTTTCTTTTATTCTCATCACTTTTTTTCCAGCACAACATCTTAGTGCTAAAAAAATTATAACTTATTTTAGATATATCAAAATCATGAACCGTTTGATATTCCAAAAACTAGACTTCTAGATCTATAACATATAAAAAATTCATCTTTAAATTCCTTCAATATAATTCTCGATAATTTTTTGAATTTAGCCATGAATTTTATCATGCTGAAAATTTCAGATCTGCGCGCCTTACTAAAACTTTCATATATTGAAGAAGGAATGACGAAATTACAAGCCACTTGATTCTTGTGAAACTAGAAACAAATATCTATAGAATATATAGAATTAATAATTTAATACTTTTAAGATTATTTTAGGTGTTATCCCGAAATCAACATTGAGTTTTTATGCATCAACAATTTAAAATTTATGCAACGTCACCGAAAAAAGTTATATCTCAATGTGGGAGTATTGAAATTATGATCCACTTAATTTTATAGATCTCGAAAACATGCATATATAAAATATCCAAAATTTGAATTTTAACACTTCTTGAATTGTTCTAGATGATTTTTTGAAGTCGATCTTATATGTTGTCCTTCAGAGAATTCCAGATTTGCATTGCCTCACCAAATAATTTATATCTTGATGTGGGACCATCACTACCAAAGAACATTTTTATTATTTCAAACTAGATTTTGAGGGCTTTATTCTCATCAAGGTATCTTGTCTCAAACCAAGTTAGGGATATACAACTTTCAAGATTGCAACGCTCTGACGGGTAACATCCTTTCTATTGGTGTTTTTTAACTTTATTTCTTGTTTCATTTTTTTTTCAGGGTTGAAACAAATAGTGATATATAAAAATCAGTTTAAAGTGTGAGTATTTAACTTTGCCTCCATCACCTTAAGACCCGACTAATTTAGATTGAAGATGGTGGACATCGACTGAAGTTGCGAGGGTTTAAGTTTGCCTTCATCACCTCAAGACCCGACCAATTTTGCTTGAAGATGATGTACGTCGGCTTAAGGAGTGAGGTCTTAAATTTGCCTTTGTCACCTCAAGAACTGACCAATTTTGATTGAAGACGATGGATGTCGGCTTAAGGTGTGAAGGGTTAACTTTACCTTTTTCACCTCATGACCCAGCCGATTTTGCTTGAAGATGGTAGGCATCAGCTTAAAGTACGAGGGTTTAACTTTTCCTTTGTTACCTCAAGACCCGATCAATTTTTCTTTAATATGCATAGTTTTCCTTAAGTATGGGCCCTTTCACCGATGTATTTATACAATGGTCTTCTCTAAGTATGGGCCTTTTTACTAATGCATTTATGTAATGGTCGTTTCTATGTATGGGCCCTTTTCAATGGTCAGCTTAAAGTGCAAAGGGAAAAATCTTGTCCACGTTAAGGCATGAAAATTTTGATATCCTTTTAAGGATAAATCCATGAGAGGCCAGCTTAAGGTGCAAAGGGACAAATCTTATCCACCTTAAGGTATAGAAACTTCAATATCCTTCAAGGATTAACCCGTGAGAGGCAAGCTTAAGGTGCAAAGGGATAAATGTTATCCACCATAATACATGAAAATTTTGATATCCTTTAAGGATAAACTCGTTAGAGGCCATCTTAAGGTTCAAAGAACAAATCTTGTCCACCTTAAGGCATAAAAATTTTGATATCTTTTTAGTTGTAAGATTGGATAACTTTAGCATTCCAAATCCCATTGAAGAATTTTTTTTTCTTTTCGACAGGTTGCCACCATTGAGTCATAGTTAATTGAGTAAGTCCAAAATTTAATTAGAATAGTTTCATACTTGTTGTTCATATCACAGATACTGCAGAAACATATTTTTTTGACACTCATGCAACTAAACTCAGAATAAGATTCCAAGCCCCTACATACCTCAGTAAAGAGTATCATGTCACAACGTAGTTCTAGTGAGTACTTTTTTTTACGTCCTAACTTTTGCCTAGATTGCCTCTTTTGAGGTTTTTAACCTAGTAGACTTCTTTATTTATTTATTTTTATTTTTTGAGCCTACACAATTTATACTCTTTTGAGCTAAGAGTGGACATGCAGTTTATACTCATGCCTTAAGGAGTGTTATCTTCCTTCAAGGATAGTACTTCTTTTAGAACTTAGCATTGATAGGGATAATCCTACGCCATCTGCATATATAAGCTTGTAAGCACCATTTGAATATACTTCTTGTATGACTTATGGACCATCCTACTTCGGGATGAATTTTTCCCCAAACTTATGGGAAGTGATAATGGGCCTTATTACAATAAGAACTTACTCTCCAACTTGGAAGCACCTCAAGCAAACTCTTTTGTTGAAAGAACGAGAGAGCTGGGCTTGATAACATTCAAAATTTTGCTGAGCCTCCAGCCTCTTTTCATCAAGAGATTCTAATTCTGCAAGATGTAATTTAGAATTTTCGGGCCCTTCTTGAATATCCAGTCTTAATAAAGGTATTTAATGATCTAGTGACAGGACGACCTCAACTCCAAAAGCAAGCAAATATAGGATTGCTTGCATTGGTATGCGGTAAGTTGTTTTATATGCCCATAAAGCTTCTTCCATTCATTTATGCTAGTATCTCTTGGACTTTGAGACAACTTTCTTTAATATATTGCATAAAGTATTATTAAATACTTCAGTTAGACCACTGGCGGTAGCATGGTACATAGAAGACTTGAGCTGCTTGAAGCCAAAGAGAACACAAATCTCGTTCATCAACTTATTATCAAATGTCTTGCCGTTGTCAGTTATTACATATTTAGGGATTCAAAAGAGGTAGATGATATTCATTTGGATGAAATTTGCAACATTCTCATACTTTACTTCTTTAAGAGCAATAACTTCGGCCCATTTTGAGAAGTAATCTATTGTGGCCAAGATGTATGGGTTCCACCTAAATATTTTGGTAGTGGACCAACAACATATATTCCCAAGCATTGAATGAACAAGATGCTAAAATTGGGTGTAAAACTTTAGGAGGTTGATGTATGAAATTCACATAGAATATGCAAGCTTTGCATCTTCTAGCATAGTCCAAGCAATCTTTCACATCGTCGGCTAATATTATCCCATCCTTTTAATGTGAACTTGGAATTTCAGTATATACTAGTGCGATCCACAAACTCATGAGTGTGTTTCTTGCAAATATTGAATTATTTCTTCCTTACCCAGACATCGCAAGAGTATTCCTTGAAATGATATTCTGTATAATGTGTCTTTATAGTAAAGAAAGCGAGGTGCACGACGATGAATGTTAATCTTTCTCCCCGGATCCTTTGGAAGTATCCCATAACATAAGTAATCTATGATAGGTTATTGCCAATCTTCTTTTATAGATTTAGAAATGCAACGAGGTATTCAACCTTATTTTCTACATCTTCATTTGACAGCACTACTACCCATTCTTAGAGGAGAGTAACTCATGTCTAATTTTGGAAGTTTTAGTGTTGAGGCCAAAGCATCTAGGGCATTAGCTTGCTTATTTCCTTTCCTCAGAACATGCTGGAGGGTTACTTTTCTAAGCCACCCCTTCAACTTTTGTGCATAATCATGATATGATCGTAGCTCAGGCTTTCTGACTTTATAGCTTCCCAAATGCTAAATGATCACTAATTGGGAGTCACTAAACACTTGTAATTGTATTTGTTTCATATCAACTACCATATCAAGTCCAAGTATTAATTCTTGATATTCTACAACATTATTAGAGCAATGGTTTGTTAGGCTAAAAGAGTATGGGATGACCTCTTCTTATGGAGTGATTAACAACACATTAGAACAAGCTCCATCTCGATGGTGGCACCATCAAAGTACGTCTTCCACGAGGGTCTAGCCTTAATAACCATTGCATCTTCATCAACAAGTTCATCGCTCAGTTCCCAATCATCAGGTATTGGGTGGTCTATCAAAATGTCAACTAATGTCTGTCCCTTTACTGTCTTTTGGGAACATACACAATCTTGAACTGCTAAAATTGAAGGTACCATCTTGCAAGTCGATCACAAAGGATATGTTAAAAATTTGATAAGATTTTCCCAAAACACAATACAGACAACATGAGCTTAAAATTAGTATTTCATCTTTTGAATTGAGAAGGCTAATGCTAAACACAACTTTTCGATTGGAGAATACTTTAGCTCATTTGGTGTCATCATTCTGCTCAGATGGTATAGAGAATTATCTTTGCGTTCACTATTTTCTTGAGCTAATATTGCTCCAACTGGCCTCTCTTATGCCGTAATGTAGAGTATCAATAGTTTCCCAGGTATGGGTGCATAAGAACTGGTGGATTCATTAAGTATGATTTGATACTCTTAAAAGCACTACTACAAGCTTGTTCTCATTCAAAGAGAGTGTCCTTCTTCATGACACGACTAAATGGTTGACATTTTCCAACTAGGTTTGAGATGAACCTCCTTAAATATTCTAGCCTTCCTTAAAGGCTTTTTAACTCATGAATATTTTTAGGCTCGGGCATCTTCAAAATTGCATCGACCTTGGCTTGATCAATTTCAATTCCTTGGTGTTGCATAATGAAGCCAAGAATATTTCTGGAAGAAACTCAAAAGGCACACTTCAATGGATTCATCCTAAATTGATATCTTTAAAGTAACTCGAACACCATTCTTAGGTCTTTTAAGTGATCATCTCTCTTTCTTTACTTCACCACTAGATCATCCACGTAGCATTCAATATTTTTATGGAGCAAGTCATCAAAGATATTTTGCATAGCCCTTTGATAAGTAGTGCCAACATTCTTCAAATCAAAAGGCATCACCTTGTAGCAATAAATACATTTGAGTGTACGAAATGCAATGAGTTCTTTATCCTTTGGTGCCATGCGGATTTGATTATAGTCGGATGAACCATCCATGAAGGATATTACCTCATAACCAGTGGAGGCATCAAACATCAACTCTGGCATGGGGAAAGGAAAGTCATCCTTAGGGCAGGCATTGTTGAGATCTAGAAGGTCTACACAAACTCAAATTTAGCTCTTCTTCTTCCATACTGGAAAAATACTTGAAATATACATAGGATATTTGACTTTACAAATAAATCCAGCTTCAATGAGTTTGTTAACTTTATTTTCAATCAATAGAACAAACTCTATCTTTACAGAACGAGCACTATTCTTGACCGCCAACTGATGGACTACTATTTTTAGATCTAAGCCAGGCATTTCCTTATAGCTCAAAGCGAAGATATCCATATATCTTCGAGTATATCCATATAAGCAATTTCCTCCTCCACTTCTAGAAACACACTCAGGTAAGATGGTCTTGGGTCTTTACTGGTTCTAAGATTAACTTCCTTCAAGGGATCTATTGTGGCCTTTACTCCTTTTTCAATTTGCGATGGAATATCTCCAGCATTTCCCCCTTCTTGAGGATTATCATAGTAGATGGATATGTGGTAACACCATAAACTATCTTCCATTACTTCATCAACATTTATTTGGGATGAGATCTCGGTTCTATTTTGGGTCGTAACATGATATGAGGAGCCAACAGTTTCTTCATCTTCCTCATGCTTCTTAGTATAAAGCATAGTATGATCTTTAGCTTATAACACCTCATTGTATAAAACCACTTGTTCTTTTTGTTGCCTCATTTTAGAAGGAATCAAAATTTGGAAATCCTTCTAGATTTTGATTGAAGAGTGCATCACCGTGCTTTGATAAACTCTCTGATGCTTGTTGCTTTTCTTCTTATTTAGAGGACCCAACCTCTCAAACACTGAAGTTCTTGTAGTTGATTCTCCAAATTGGTCAAACAAAAAGGCTTTTTTTTAGATATAGTAGACTTCTCTTCTATAGCGATGAATTTACTAACTGCATTCTTATAGAGATGCGAATTAGAGGTTTCTGCGTGTATCCTAAGCCTTCACGTGCCTATCTGGTTATAGCTTTCGATTAACATTTCCCAACCTTGATTGTTTATTAGGATTATATCCATACTTAACAAATAGCTTAAATACGTTTGAATCAAAGCCCTCTTTTGTATGCCTCATAGGAAGTGTCTTATGTAGTGGTGAATTTTGAGCCACAGACTCTCCAAGTAGACTTGAGGCTAGATTTATTGTGTTAATTTGCCTGATAGATAGAGTTAGACCTCCTAGTGCATTATCTTTTGTATCAGATGAATTATCTTTCTTTTTCTTTTCCTTTGGTATGTAATAAAGAATGGGATTTGCCTTTTTTTTTGTAGATATGATGCTTTATTTATTTGAAATAGAGATAAGCTTCTTAACGGAGACTTTTTTGATAGTTACCACGACCTTGTTAGCTGGAAAATCATCACACTTGGGCTTGGTGAATTCTTCAACCCTTTTCTCACTCACAACATAATTCTTCAAGTCGATTTTTTTATTGGAAAACTGTGATTCAGCCTCAGTGAATGGCTTATCATCGGCAACTATCTTTCTTTCCACTTTCCCTGTAAGCTACTTCAAGCATCGATAGTAAGAGGATGAGATAATATTATTCTCGTGTACCCAAGTCCTAGCATGTAATATATTATATGAAGTTCTGGCATCGATCACATGCATCAATGCATTTGATTGAAAATCATCCATATGAATCCCTAACTTGACAGATCCCATGGCCCTATAGTACCCTTGGTTGAAGCCTTGGATCATTATATGACCTTGGTCCAGCTCGTTAGTAGTGATTTCAAGTTCCTTTTTTGTGCGGATAGGTAGGATATTGACCTCGAATCCCTCATTAATCAAGATTTTATTTATCTTCTTTCTTGGAACTTGACCTACCATGTACAAAGGATGATTGTGTAGGGTTGTCCAAGCAGAAGATTGGGATTTATAAATATGATTTTTGTATCACAAAAATGTTTCTCCTGGCCAAGAGTTTCAACAAACTTTTCAGTAGATGAAGGTACTTCCATGGGTAGTTTTTCATCCTTTGCCCCTTATTTGGCAGTATTAAAACAGGATGCCTCAAGATTGAGTTGGACAGTCTTTGCGAGAAATCAACTTGGTATGAATTCTTCCAATGTTACTGGACACCGTGGTTTTTGGTGGTGTAGCTCCATTACCTTTGTCTTCTTTTGAAGTTCAACCAACTTCTATTTTTTTGATTTCTTTACCATCCTCCTTCTAGTTGGCTACTCGAACGACTCCTTTTGTAGAGTTTTTATTTCTGCATCTGCATCTGGTCACTAGCATCCTATTTCATGACTTTGTCTTTAAAGACGAAACACTTTTCTAGAAAGTTACTCACATGCCTATGATATTTTCAATAATTAGGGTAATTGATCCTTCCAACTACATTGGGCTACTTCATCTATGGGAGTTCAATTAGCTTATGCTTAAGGAGTACATCAAAAATCCCAAAAATATCAGAATCAAGAAAGGGATATTCCTTTTCTTGCATCTCCTTTAAAGTTTTCTGATTTGGACATGCTCCAGAAGTCATCTTCGCACTTTGCTTCTTTCTCACCTTCATGGTGACCTTCACAGGAGATACATCAATATTCATAGATTCCTTGTTGTCATTTTTGAGAAAAAACTTGCCCCATCTTTTAGGTTCCTATTTATCCTTTACCCTTCGAGGGTCATGGATAGGCGCTGCTCCCTTTCCAGAAAAAGACATACTCAACTCCATGTTATGAGCACGGTTAGCTAAATCTTCAAAGGATTTTGTGTTAATGCCTTAAAGGATATAGAGAATCTCCCAGTGTATTCCTTGGACGCACATCTCTATTGCAAAATCTTCGCTGAGCCTATCTTTGCAATTTAGTCTAGTATTTGTCCATTGATTGTTGAATTCATTGACTGGTTCATCCTTTCTTTATCGAGTATTTGTGAGCTCCACCATGCTCACTGTATGTCTTTTTCTATAAAAGTGATTCAGGAACTAATGCTCCGATTGCTCCCAATTATCAATGAAGTTAGGCTCGAGGTCTGTATACCAATCAAAGGCATTTCCTTTTAGGGAACGAACAAACTATTTGACAAGATAGTCACCATAAGTTCCATCATTATTACATGTCTCAACAAAGTGTGCAACATATTTTTTTGGGGTTTCCTTTGCCCTTAAATTGTTGAAATTTGGGGGATTGATAGACGACAGTCATTTTGAGGCTATATATTCTCACAGTGTATTGCTTGTCATATGCGAGGGAAGACTTGGTGACAACATCGTACTTGTCTTTGAGGGTCCTTTCAGTGAATTCTTTCAATTCGTCATTTGGGATCGTTCCCTCAAAAGAAATTTGTACCTCTTTAGTTGGTGGTGTTTGTTTCATAGGATGTTCTATACCGTGAGACTCTAGAGATTTCTCAGGTGCATGGCTAGACTCAGCATCCGTCAAGCATTCTATCCTATCCACTATCTTATCAATTAGAGCATCTTGATTTTGAACATATTTGGTTAGGCCCTGAATAGCCTTTGTCAGATTCACAAGTTGCTCCTATATAGACGAGGCATTAGCCACCATCGCTTTCATAATTACTGGACACATTCGAGAGTAACACGAATTAGCACATAAGTTTATCTTTAAAGTGCTCAGCTTATACGGTGTAAGGGTAGATGATGCATTTGTTGAACGACCATCACTCTTTGCACTAGAGTATTTGGAACCAAAATGCTCAAGTAGGGCTAGAGTTATCTTAAGTTATTCCACTGCACTGCTTTCTCCTTTTGAAGCACTTGCACTAGAATTCGTTTCTTTTGGGGTTGAAGGTCCAAAAACTAGAGTTGGCGTGAATGACACTGGATGTGTTTGTTGTCTTAGCAAGCCTTCCTTTCTCCTTTTGGCATCTCCCAAGCTTTCGAAAGTAACACAAAGGATGCTTTCTACTTCAGCAGAGAACTTTGAATCACTAGCCTTGGAAGCGGTTGATTGAGAGTTAACCTTCTTTGTAGTCATTTCATTATTCTTAAAATTTGAAGTATGAAAAGTTGAGATGAGAGGTAGAGATTTTCCCACTGAGCATGCCATAATTTGTTGAATAATAAAAATTTGAGGCCAAAATATAAATAATCAAGGCAAGAAAAATATTGCAACAATCAATTTATTGATTTCAATATGTGAATGTTACAATCTCTATGAATACTTTGATTCGTCTTTTCGAACATAAATTCAAGGGGTTAAAGCTTGATCTTAAATTTGAACTTGATTTGTTGATTTGAGGGACTTGATTTTGACTTGTGCATGGATTCAAAGGCTTTTGAGCTTGTTTTAAATATTGTAGTCTTGATCTTGAATCTTGATGAACTTAATTTTAATGCCTAAGTTTTATAGAGAAATTACGGCTTTGATCCACGGTCTTTCTCTTGCTTCTTGTTAATGTACTAACGTCTTTTTATTAATTATGAGACCCCTATTTGTAGTTGTGGAAAGGAAAGAGTCACGATGAAGATGAACTTTCTTTGACCAATCAAATTCAAGTGATGTGGCACTTTTTATGGGCTTTAATTTCATTGGGCCTGCTGCATCATTTTGACATGTGGCATGGTCCTATTGGCTCCTTCCCTTGACTTGGCATGCCACATCATTAGACACATGGTTTTTATTTGGGCCTCTAAAATATGCCTATATCATGGGCTTAGCAAAGTGGGCTCATCCTTTGTAGCCCAAATAAATGGGCTAGCCCAATAAGTATTGGACTTTATTTAAATCCATACTTATTTGGACTTAAATTAATTCAATTATATTATTGCGCAATATTTATTTGAGACTAATCTATTTTGAATTTAACACAACCCAAATTTTGTATGAATTTTAATGTAACATAATTTTGTTGTCCCCAATATTATTCCACTAATATTTCCCTCAAGTCACTATACATCTTAGTTAAAACTGGATGAGTTGTACACCTGGATTCATGAGCCTTAGTCAAAGTCCTTTCCCATAACCGATCAACATAAGGAACAGACAACCTTCCTTGATACCTCAAAATGCATCTGCCCTAATTACGAAAGCCTTAATCTTTTGTTGACCCACATCATCCTTAATATTTAAAAGTATGGGATCCAAAAATTGCTTCTCCTTCATCTCAGAACCAAGAGAAGACTTAACCGCTCCTTGAACAATTGCTCCTCCATCCCAGAGTCCAAGAGTCGAACTCCAAAATTGGCCAATCTATGAATATCCTTCACCAATTACCTCTTCTCCTCACCTACATGATATAGAATACCCATGGAAAACTTGCTAAGATAATCAACAACAACATTATCTTTACCTGGATGGTAGTGAAGGCTCATGCCATAATCCTTAAGTAGATCCAACCACCGTCTTTGCTAGAGATTTACTTCCTTCTTCATAAATATATACTGCAAGTTCTTATGGTCCGAATAAATATCCACATGTACCCTATCCAAATAATGGTGCATAATTTTCAAGGGAAATACCATAGCCACCAACTCTAAATCTTGAGTCGAGTAATTTCTCTCATGAACCCTAAGCTGCCTGGAAGCATAGGATACAACCTTGCCATGCTTCTTCAAAACACAACCCAGTTCTATTTGGGATGCATCACCATACACAACAAACCCTTTAATACCCTCATGTAGGGTATACACTAGCACAAAAGTCAACTTATACTTTAACTTCTAAAAACTACCCTCATAAGCATCGGACCATAAAAACATAACCTTTTTCTCAGCCAACCTTGTCAGCAGAGGAGCAATAAATGAGAAACTCAATACAAACCTCCTATAGTACCCAACCAATCTTGAGAAGCTCCAAATATCGATTGTAGTCATAGGTCTAGGCTATTTCTAAACTTCCTCAACTTTTTGTGGATCCACCGTGTTCCCATAAGTAGAAATTACAAGCCTGATAAAAGTCAAAGAATTTAACCATAACTCACACTTAGAATACTTTGCATACAATTTCTGATCCTTAAGAGTTTGCAACATAATTCGGAGATGGTTGACATGATCCTCCTCACTCGTAGAGTACAATAAAATTTCATCAATGAAGACTATAACTAACAAATTCAGAAACTTCTAAAACACTCGATTCATAAGATCCATGAAAGAAACTGGAGCATTATTAACCCAATGACATAACAAATAACTCAGAATGGTTGTACAATGTTTGGAAAGTAGACTTGGAATATCAACCTCCCAAATTTCAACTTATGATAGCCCCAACAAAGATCAATCTTAGAGAAACATCTACTGCCCTAAAGCTGGTCGAATAGGTCATCAATCCTAGGAAGAGGATACTTATTTTTCATGGTAACCTTATTCAGATGATGATAGTCTATACACATCCAAAAAGACCCATCCTTTTTTCACATAAAAAGTATAGGAGCATCCCACAGAGAAACACTAAGATGAATGAAACCCTTATCAAAAAATACTTTAATTTCCTTTAATTCAGTCGGAGCCATCCTATAAGGAGGAATGGAAATAAGATATGTATCGAGTAGAAGATCAATCTCAAAATCTATTTGTCTATCGGGAGGAATTCTAAAAAGATCATCAGGAAAAACTGTAGGAAATGCATTAACCACAGGGATAGATTGCAAGGAATGACTTTCAAAGTCAGAATCCATAACCCAAACTAGATGATATAGACACCCTTTTTGAAATAAATTTCTAAGATCTAAGATAGCAAATAAACCTCTCTTTGGGAACTGGGTAACTCCCCTCCCATTCAATCACCGGTTTATTAGGAAAATGGAAACTGACCTTTTTAGTCCTATAATATAGAGAAGCATAACATGAATGGAGCCAATCTATTCCTAAGATAACATGAAAATGTACCATATCAAGTTCTGCTAAATCCACAATTGTCTTCCTATTAAGAACTGAGAGCACACAACCTCTATAGATTTTTCTAGAAACTATAGAATCACACACCGGAGTTGACATAGAAAAGGGTTTAAAAATATTTTCAAGACCAAAATCAAAGTGTACAACCATATAAATTATCACATAAGATAGGATAAAACTCGGATCAAGAAAATAGTAAACAACACAAGAGAAGAGTTGTAACATTCCAGTGACAATGTTAGGGAATGCCTCAAATTCCTGACAAGTAAAAAGTGCAAAAAGACGATTCCATCTAGTGTCGGCACATGAAGTACCAATCTTTGGAGCAGGAAATTAAGAAGTGGAAATCGAGACTTTATTAGCTCTAGTGTTAACCCTGGCTGAAGGACAGTCTCTCTGTATAAGACCAAACTGACCATAATTATTTCCATAAAGTGGGGTTGACTGAGGTATACTAACTTGAGACTGGGAACCCTATGCCTTCGAACCACTGCTTGTCTTAAAATCTCGATCACTAAAAGGCTTACTAGCTGCGGAATAAGAACATCCCAATTTATTCTTCTTAGTCCACCTTCTACCATCTCTCCAATAGTTATGCTAACATGTACCCTGCTCTAAATATCTAAACTTCTTATTTTATCTCTCTCCCATATCTACCTACTTTTTTTCTTATCCTCCACCTACTGCATATAAACCACCAGCTTGGAGATGTCTATATCATTGTTCAACATCAGTGCATTATATTCCAATACCAAATCTTAGGACAAACTAGACGCAAACTTCCTTACTTTAGATCTCATGTTAACCATAAATTTCGTTTCAAAATAAGACAACTGCTGAAATTTCAAAGCATATTCCTACACACTCATCTTTCCCTACTTCAAGTTCACAAAATTTATGGCCTTAGCTTTCCTCAACTCCTAATGAAAGAAATGATCTAGAAAGGCCCCTAAAAACTCACCCATACCACTTTCTCTGCACTATGATTGCATAGTTGTTCCCACTCTTCATACCACTGATAAATTATATATTTCAATTAGTACATAGCAAACTCAACACCATTATAATCAGTAGCATGCATCACTATAAAAGTCTTCTCCATCTCATCAACAAACCCCTGAGGATCCTCCTCAACCTTAGACACTATAAAGGTTGGGGGATTCATCCTCATAGACCAGTCATCCCGAGTGACCTTGGATAAATGAGCAATAAAACCAACATAATTAGACTGATGAGATAGTGAAGCCACAAACTGAGTAAGAATGTGAATAGACTGGCGAAACTCCACATTAAAGATATCTCCCTGAGGTTACTGAGCATGAGTGTTACTAGATCGAGAATCCCGAGATAGACTAGCAGGGACCGGTGGAACCCCACATGGAGCTGTACAATCAGGAGCAGGAACCCTAGACGATATTTATACGTCATATATAGGGAGAGTCCCCTCCACATTCTCCTCAGGTGAGACTAACTTTCAAGTAGAATTCCTATGATTGTCATACTTTTTGGGTAGTATGATCGGAAATTTGAAGAAGCTAGGAGTTAGAAAAGTTTCATAACACTAGACTTAAAAGCCCGAGAAAGAACAAAAGAAAGGGAAACATTCCTAAATGCCTTGTCGCTTCCCTCTTATAAATGTAACACCCTACATACCTATAAAGGGGACTCTATTCTAAATGACTTTGTGGATACCCAATGCCTTGAACCTTGCTTTGATACAAAGCTTATGATGACCCAAACTAGGGCCTAGTCATGACGGGTATCTCAAGATCACCATGGATTGGAGACCACCGCTTTAGACTAACCTCAAGGGCATAATAATAATAATAAAGTGGAAACCAATCAAAATAGCAATAAAACAAAAATAAGTCACATAAAAGTTCTAAGAGTCAAAGCCAACAATCCCACTTATATTTGTCTACAAAAGCCTCTAAAAACAAAAATACCAAATAGGTCGGGACATGCCCCGATCATGACCAAAGAAAATTGAAGAAACTACTAAGATAGAATAAAAATAATGAAATAACAGGTCTTTCAAAATATAGAGGCTCACTACTTTATAGCAAATCCATATCGGTACTCACCCACCTAATATAGAATAGGAGTAACAAAAACCCTTCGAACCATACATCATGAAATAACATACAATTCAGGGATGATCAGTGGGGTAAGCACTGCCATGTAACTCAAGGAATATGGATAAAACAATGCAATTACTAAAATTTAGTCAAAAACTATATGCACCACATTTATATACACATATGTAGGATACCAAGATGGGTACAATGGTCATAAACATGAGACTTCAAAGTATTAACCTGAATTGTTTAGCTCAATCCATCGTAATGACACCCATTGGCTATATGGATTCCTCTCTTGTTGCTAGAAGGGCCCTAATTCATATTAGAAACATGAACCAAGGAAAAATCAAGGGATAGCTAAAACTAACAAGTCCATAGCCATCCTACAAAATATATATCAAATGTGCAACAAAGACACAGTGATATAGACCCCTAACGTTTGCAAATATTATTTCTAGTGTTCGTCCCCCATGACATATACCCTGATAGTGATTTATAAAATTCCCTTTAAGCCTAAATTAAAACAATTTACCAATAAAATCAACCAATAACCCAGGAGTCATTCATTAAGGCATTTATAAATTTAGTATCGTTATACCAATATGCTTTCAAGATAATATAATTATGCCAAACTAATCCACACAACTAGATTGACTTTTAATTTCTATTTAATATACAATCCATGGCCACCAAGGCCATCTAAAATATTTTTATATCAATTTGTCCTTTGATGTAATGGAATGGGTTCAAAAACATGTTAAATCATGCAATGGTCTATATTCAAAATCAAGATTATAAAGTGGGTTGAGGTTAGTGACATTACCAAACCAAAATACATCCAATTTGGGAAAATACATGTCCCCATCCAACTATTAAAATAATGCACCAATTCAGTCCCAAAAATATCAATTTAAAGCATGAATAATCAATTTAATACATAGTACAAGTAACTAAAATGTTAACAACCAAACACCCTTAACCCAATTTCAAATCCAAACATTTAAATCACATGGAAATCCATTAAATTAGTGCCACATTATAAATTCAAGGGATCTATTGTGGCCTTTACTCCTTTAAGTTGTGATGGAGCATCTCCAATATTTTTCTCTTCTTGAGGATCATCGTCGTAGATGGATATGTGGTAACACCAGAAAAAATCTTCCATCACTTCATTAACCTTCATTTTGGATGAGACCTTGTTCCCATTTTGGTTTTTAACATGATATGAGTAGCTAACATTTTCTTCATCTTCCTCATGCTTCTTGGAATAAACCACAGTACGAGCTTTAGATTTTAACACCTCATTGCATGAAACCACTAGTTCTATTTGTCGCCTCATTATAGAAGGAATCAAACTTTGGAAATCCTTCTGGATTTTGAGTGAAGAGTGAATCATCATGCTTTGATGACCTCTTTGACGCTTACTGCTTTTTTTCTTATTTAGAGGACCCAAACTCTCGCACACTGTTATTCTTGCAGTTTATTCTCCAAGTTCATCAAAGACAAAAGGATTTATGTTG
The DNA here is from genome assembly GCA_030864225.1 of Capsicum baccatum var. pendulum. NCBI lineage: Eukaryota > Viridiplantae > Streptophyta > Magnoliopsida > Solanales > Solanaceae > Capsicum > Capsicum baccatum. The sequence continues at coordinate 165,978,064 of CM061557.1, read as the reverse complement.
GATGTAGTATACTCCTCTTCTACAATGCTGGAGTTACTAATCGCCCTCTTTATGGAGATGCAAATTAGAGGTGGCTGCGTGTATCCTAGGCCTTCACGTGCCTGCCTGGTTGTACTTTCCATTGAAATTTTTCCCAGGCTTGACAACCCATTAGGATTTTATCTATCCGTAATAAATAGCGTGTATGCATTTGGATCAAAGCCCTCTTTTGTATGCCTTGTAGGGAGTGTCATATCTTACGGTGGATTTTGAGCTACAGACTTTTCAAGTAGTCCGGAGGCTGGATTTATTATGTTAATTTGCCTAATAGGTAGAGTTATACCTCCTAGTACATTATCTTTTGCATCAAATAAATTATTTTTCTTCTTCTTTACCTTTTGTACGTACCGTAAAACGAGGGCTGCCTTTTTTTTGTAGATATCATGCTTTCTTTATTTGAAATAGAGAGAGGATTCTTGACAGCAGATTTTTTGATAGTTATCGTGACCTTCTTATATGGAAGATCATTACACTTGGACTTTATGACTTCCTCAACCCTTTTCAAGCTCACAACATAATTCTTAAAGTAGAATTTTGCATTAGCAAAGTGTTATTCAGCCTCAGTAAATGGTTTATAATTAGCAACTATCTTTCTGTCCACTCTTCCTTTAAGGTAATTCAAGAATTGATAATAAAAGGATGACATAATTTTATTCTCGTGTACCCAAGTCCTACCAAGTAATATATAATATGAAGTTTTTGTATCAATCATATACATCAATGCATTTGATTGAAAATCATCCATATGAATCCCCAACTTCACTGATTCCATAGCCCTCTGCCCCTCTTGGTTGAAGCCTTGATTCATTATATGACTTTTGTCCAACTCGTTAGTAGCGATGTCAAGTTATGTCATTGTGAAGATAGATAGGATGTTGACCCCAGATCCTTTATCAATCAAGATTCTATTTATCTTCTTTCCTAGAACTTGACCTACCATGTACAAGAGACGATTGTGTAGGGTTCCTCCAAGCAGAAGATTGTGATTTATAAATATGTTTTTTGTAACACATGCATTTGCCTCCTATCCAAGAGTTTCAACAAACTTTTTAGAAGATGAAGGAACTTTTATTTGTAGTTTTTCATCCTTTGCCCCCTCTTTGGCAATACTAAAATAGAGTGCCTTAAGGTTGAGTGATCATTGTTTGCAAGAAATCAACTTGGTAAGAATTCTTCCACTGCTACTGGACACCGTGGATTTTAGTGGTGAAGCTCCATTACCCTCATCTTCTTTGGAAGTTCAACCAACTTTTACTTTTTTTGTTTCTTCACCATCCTCCCTCTAGTTGTCTACTCGAATAACTCATTTCATAGACTTTTCTTCCTGCATCCGTATCTGGTCTCTAGAGTCCATCCTTCGTCATCGCCTTCATCAATTGAACACTTGTCGGCTCTAATAGTTTCTCATTATGTTTTTCAGCATAAATTAGGACTGGATTAAGGGAGCCAAAAATGATAGTGATTTGATGAGACCTTTATGTCTCATCATCAAAGAAGATCTTGTTCTCATTTGTCAATTGCATGAATTTATCTTTAAAGACAAAGCACTTTTCCATAGAGTAACTCACAAGCCTATGATATTTACAATAATTAGGGTTATTGGTCCTTCTAGCTTTGTTGGGCCACTTTATCTCTTGGAGTTCAATGAGCTTATACTCAAGGAGTTCGTCAAAAATCCTTGGAACATCAGAATCAAGGAAGGGATATTTATTTTCTTGCATCACCTTTAAAGTTTCCTGATTTGGACATACTCCAGAAGTCGTCTTCACACTTTGCTTCTTTCTCACCTTCATGGTGACCTTCATAGGAGACACGTCAATATTCATAAATTCTTTGTTGTCATTTTTGGGGAAAAACTTTCCTCATAGTTTAGGTTCCTATTTATCCTTTCCCCTTCGAGGGTCATGGATACACACTGCTCCCTTTCCAGAAGAAGACATTCTCAACTCCATGTCATGAGCACGGGTAGCTAAATCTTTAAAGGATTTTGGCTGAATACCTTGCAAGATGTAGAGAAGTGCCCAGTGCATTCCTTGGATGCACATCTCTAATGCAGAATCTTCACTAAGCTTATCTTTTTAGTTTAGGCTAACATTTCTCTATAGATTGATGAATTCAATAACTAGTTGACCTTTATTTGCCGAGTATTTGTGAGATCTACCGTACTCACTATTCGTCTTGTGCTACAAAAGTGATTCAGGAACACATACTCCAATCTCTCCCAACTATCGATGGAGTTAGGCTCGAGGTCCATTTACCAATCAAAGGTGTTTCCCTTTAGGGAATAAACAAACTGTTTGAAAAGATATTCACCATAAGTTCTAGCATTATTACAGTCTCAACATAGTGTGCAACATGTTGTTTTGGGTTTCTTTTACCCTTAAATTGTTGAAATTTTAGGGGTTGATAGCCGACAGGTATTTTGAGGCTATATATTCGCACAGTGTATGGCTTGGCATATGCAAGGGAAGACTTGGTGAAAACATCATACTTGTCTTTGAGGGTCCCTTCAATGAATTCTTTTAATTCATCTATCGGGATCATTCCATCAAAAGAAATTTATACCTCTTTAGTTGGTGGTGGTTGTTTCACAAGATGTTCTGTCTCGTGAGCTTCTGGAGATTTTTCAGGTGCATGGCTAGACTCTATGTATATCAAGCCTTCTATCCTATACACTATCTTATCAATATATACATCTTAATTCTGAACATATTTGGTCAAACCCTCAGTTGCCTTTGTCAGATTCGCAAGATACTTCTCCATAGATGAGGCATCAGTCTATGGAGAAGTATCTTGGCGCGGATGGCAGTAGATGTGTTTGTTGTCCTAGCAAGTCTTCCTTGATCCTTGTTACAACTCCCAAGTTTTCAAAAGTAATACCAAGGATGCTTTCTACTTCTGCAAAGAACTTTGAATCTGTAGCTTTAGAAGTAGTTGATTGAGAGTTGACCTTCTTGGAAGTCCCTTCATTGTTCTTAAACTTCGAAGTATGAAAATTTGAGATGAGAGGTGGAGATTGTTCCACAGGGCGTGCCAAAATTTATTGGATCATAAAAATTTGAGGCCAAAAAATAAATAATCAAGGCAAGAAAAATATTGCAATAGTCAATTTATTGATTTTATATCTGAGTGTTACAATCTCTATGAATCCTCTAATTCGTCTTTTCAAACATAAATTCAAGGGGTTAAAACTTAATCTTAAATTTGAACTTGATTTGTTGATTTGAGGGACTTGATCTGGACTTGTGCTTAAATTCAAAGGCTTTTGAGCTTGTTCTTGAATATTGCGGTCTTGATCTTAAATCTTGATGAACTTGATTTTAATGCTTGAGCTTTGTAGAGAAATTGCAGCGTTTGATCCACGAAATTTCTCTTGCTTTTTGTTAGAGTTCTAGGGTTTTTTTCTGAATTATGAGACCCCTATTTATAGTTGTGGAAAGGGAAGAGTCATGATGAAGATGGACTTCCTTTGACCAATCAAATTCAAGTGATGTGACACCTTTTTTTGGATTTGATTTCATTAGGCCAACTGCATTATTAGACATGTGGCATGGTCCTATTGGTTCCTTCCCTTGACTTGGCATGCCACGTCATTTGACATGTGGCATTTATTTGGGCCTCTAGAATATACCAATATCTTTGGCTTAGCAAAGTGGGCTCATCATTTGTAGCCCAAATAAATGGGCTAGCCTAATAAATATTGGACTTTATTTAAATCCATACATATTTGGACTTAAATAATTAATTCAATTATATTAATGTGCAATATTTTTTGAGTTGAATCTATTTTTAATTTTACACAATCCAAATTTCGTATGGATTTCAATTTAACATAATTTCGTTGTCCACAATATTATTCCACCAATAGATTTCCCACAAGTCGTGATTCATCTTAGTCAAAACTGGAAGAGTTGTACACCTGGACTCATGAGCCTTAGTCAAAATTCTTTCCCGTAACCCATCAACCTAAGGAACACATAACCTTTCTTGATACATCAAAATGCCATCTGTCTTAATCTTGAAAGCCTTAATATTTTGTTGACCTACATCATCCATAATCTTTATAAGTATGGGATTTAAAAATTGTTTTTCCTTCACCTCAGAACCAAGAAAAGATTTAACCACTTCTTGAATAATTACTTCTCCATCCTCAGAGTCCAATAGCCGAACTCCAAAATTAGACAATCAATGAATATTCTTCACCAATTCTCTCTTCTCCTCATCTACTTGATCAGACTCCCCATAGACAACCTGCTAAGAGCATCAACAACAACATTATCTTTACCTGGATGGTAATGAAGGCTCATGTCATAATCCTGAAGTAGCTCCAGCCACCGCCTTTGCTTGAGATTCAATTCCTTCTTCATAAACACATACTGCAAGCTCTTATGGTTCGAATAAATAACCATATGCACCCTATCCAAATAATGGAAAAAATTTCAACGCAAAGACCACAATCGCTAACTCTAAATCTTGAGTCGAGTAATTTCTCTCATGAAACCTAACCTGCCTGGAAGCATAGGCTATAACCTTGTATGCTTCTTCAAAACACAACCCAATCTTAATTGGAATGCATGACAATACACAACAAACCTCTCAGTACCCTCAGGCAAGGTATACACTGGAACAAAAGTAAGCTTATCCTTCAACTTCTCAAAACTACCCTCATAAGCATTGGACCACAAGAATATAACCTTTTTCTGATTCAACCTTGTTAGCGGAGGAGCAATAAATAAGAAACTCAGCACAAACCTCCTATATTACCAAACCAATCCCAAAAACCTCCTAATATCGATTGTATTCATAGGTCAAGGCTATTTCTAAACTGCCTCAACTTTCTGTGGATCCACCATAATCCCATCAGTAGAAACTACAAGCCCAATAAAAGTCAAAGAATTTAACCAAAACTCACACTTAGAAAACTTTGCATACAATTTCTAATCCTTAAGAGTATGCAACATAATTCGGAGGTGGTTGGAATGATCCTTTTCACTCTTAGAGTACACAAAAATTTCATTAATAAAGTCTATAACTAACAAATTCAGAAACTTCCAAAACACCCGATTAATAAGATCCATAAAGCAGCTGGAGCATTAGTTATCCCGAATGACATAACAAATAATTCATAATGGTTGTACCAAGTTTGGAAATTAATCTTGGAATATCAACCTCCTTAATTTCAACTGATTATAGCCCGACTAAAGATCAATCTTAGAGAAATACCTACCACCCTAAAACTGGTCGAATAGGTCATTAATCCTAGGAAGAGGATACTTATTTTTCATGATAACCTGTTCAGTTTACGATAGTCTATACAACAACAACAACAAGCCTAGTGTATTCCCACACAATAGGGTCTGGGGAGGGTAACATATATGCAGTCCATACCGCTACCCCCAAAGAAGTAGAGAGGCTATTTCTAATAGACCCCCAGCTCAAGATAAAAAAAAAGTTGTAATGAAATGTGAAGTAGGATGGGTGGCTTAACAGAAGTAAAGAATCAGAAATAGTAAAATAGAACTCGGAGCAATACAGGATAGGGGAACTAAGAGCCATAAGATATAAGAAATAAGAAAAACAAAATCTGGAATAGGGTACCTGCTTAGTGGTAACCTACACTCACAGACCAATGCCGCACACCATACCCAGTCTCTTCTGACTAGCGGCTCCTACCTATCAACACAGTCCTCCGATTACTACCCCAACTAAACAAGGACTCTTCTAATTACTTGCTACAACCCATGTACTCACCCTAGACTTCTACCCTTATCTGCGACCTCCATACCTTTCTATCTAGGGTCATGTCCTTGGTAAGTTGAAGCTACTCCATGTCATGTCTAAACACTCTCCTTTAGTATTTCTTTGGCCTCCCTCTACTCTTCCTGAAGCCATCTAAGCCTAGCCTCTTACACTTGCAAACTAGGACATCTGCGCCCCTCCTCATCACATGCCCAAAATATCTCATCCTTCCTTCCCACATCTTTTCCTCCACCAAAGCCACTCCCAACTTCTCCAGAATAATCTCATTCCTAACTCTATCCCCTCTTGTAAGCCCACACATCCAACACAACATTCTCATTTCTGCCACCTTCAATTTTTTTAATATAGGAGTTCTTGATAGGCCAACACTCCGCTCCACACAACATGGCTGAATAGACTGCCACTCTATAGAATTTGCCTTTAAGCCTAAGGGGCACTTTCCTATCAAACAACACTTCAGAGGCGAGCCTTCACTTCATCCAACCAGCTCCAATATGATTCGAGACATCCTCGTTAATCTCACCATTCCCTTGAATCATAGACCCAAGATATTTAAAACAATCCTTCTTACATACAACTTAGGAATCCAACCTCACCCCCACTTCATCTTCCTGCCTTAAGTCACTAAATTTGCACTCCAATTACTCCGTCTAACTGATGATAGTCTATACACATCTGAAAAGACCCATCTTTTTTTCACTCAAAAAGTATAGGAGCATCCCATAGAGAAACACTAGAATGACTGAAACCCTCATCAAGAAGATACATTAATTTCTTATTTTGTTCAGCCAGAGCTATTCTATAAGGAGGAATGGGAATATAATAGGTATCTAGTTAAAGATCAATCCCAAAAATATATTTTTCTATCGAGAGGAATTCCAAAAAAGTCATTGGGAAAAACTTTAGGAAACGTATTAAGCACAAGGACAGATTGCAAGGAAAGACTTTTAGAGTCAGAATCCATAACCTAAACTAGATGATATAGACACCCTTTTGAAACCAATTTCTAAGATCTAAGATAGGAAATAAACCTCCCTTATAGAACTAAGGAACTCCCCTCCTATTAAATCACCAGTTCATTAGAAAAATGGAAACTGACCTTTTGAGTCCTATAATCTAGAGAATCATAGCATGAATAGAGACAATTCATCTCTAAGATAACGTTAAAATTTACCATATCAAGTTCTACTAAATCCACCAATGTCTTCCTAGTAAGAATTGAGACCATACAACCCCTATAATTTTTCTAGCAACTATAGAATCACCTGTTGGAGTTGACATAGAAAAGGGGTCGAAAATATTTTCAAGACCAAAACCAAAATGTACAACCACATAAAGTGTCACATAAGATAGGTTAGAACTCGGATCAAGAAAATAGTAAACATCATGAGAGAAAAGTTGTAACATACCAGTGACAATATTAGGGGATGCCCTCAAATTACTGAGGAGTAGAATGAGCAAAGAGACAATTACATCTAGTGTCTGTACATGAAGTAGAAATCTTTAGAGAAATAAATGAAGAAGTAGAAATCAAGACTTTATTAGCTCTAGTGTCAACCCTGGCCGAAGGACAATCTCTCTGTATATGACCAAGCTAACAACAATTATTCCCCTGATTTCTCCCCTCCTTACAATACCTATGATGAAGCTTCCCACAAAAATGGCAAGGAGTGTTAGGTGTGGTTGACAGAGGTACACTAACTTGAGACTGGGCACCCTGTTCCTTCAGACCACTTCTAGTTTTAAAACGTCGATCACCAGAAGGTTTAGGATAAGGAGTACTAGCCGTTAAAAAAGAACTTCCCAATTTTTTTGTTCTTACTCCACTACCTACCATCACTCCAATATTTCTAATGACCCGTACCCTGCTCTAAATATCTAAACTTCTTGTTTTACCTCTCTTCTATCTCTACTTACTTTTTTTCTCATCCTCCACTTGCTGCATATAAACCACCAGCTTGGAGATGTCTATATCATTGTTCAACATCGCCGCCGTACATTCCAATACCAAACCTTAGGACAAACCAGATGCAAACTTCCTCATTTTGGATCTCATGCTAGCCATAAACTCCGGAGCAAAACAGGACAGTTGCTGATATTTTAAAGCATATTCCTTCATACTCATCTTTCCCTACTTCAAGTTCATAAACTCTCCGGCCTTAGCTTTCCTAAACTCCTAAGGAAAAAAATGATCTATAAAGGCCTCTAAAAATTCATCCTATATCGCCTGCTCAGCATTATCACCACTCATTTGTTCCCACTCCTCGTACTACTAATAAGTTATATCTTTCAGTTAATACATAGTAAACTCTACGCCTTTATAATCAGTATCATGCATCACCAAGAAAGTCTTCTCCATCTCGTCAACAAACCCCTGAGGATCCGCCTCAACCTTAGAGCCTATAAAGGTTGGGGGATTTAAACTCATAAGCTGGTCAGCCCGAGTGACCTCAGATAAATGAGCAACAAAACCAACATGATCACACTGATGAGATTGTAAAGCCACCAACTGAGTAAGCATATGAATAGACTGGTGGAACTCCACATTAGAGATATCTCCTAGAGGTGATTTAGCATGAGTGTCACTAGACTAAGAATCCCGAGGAGGACTAGTAAGGATTGGTGGAACCCTACATGGAGCAGTACAATCAGGAGCAGGATCCCTAGACCACATCTATACTCCATAAATACAATGAGTCCCTTCTATATTCTCCTCAAGTGAGATAAGTTTCAAGTAGAATTCCTATGAACGTCATATCTTTTGGGTTGTATGATCTGAAATATGAGGAAGCTAGGATTTAGAGAAGTTTTATGACACTAGACTTAAAAGCCTAAGAAAGGACCAAAGAAAGGGAAACATTCCTCAATTCCTTGTATCCTCCATTAAGTGTGGTGTGATACATACCTATAAAAGGGATGCTACTCGACACGAATTTGTAGACAACCAATGCCCTGAACCTTGCTTTGATACAAAGTTTATCACGACCTGAACCAGGGCCTAGTCATGACGGGTATCTCAAGCCTACCATTGATTGAAGACCACCCCCTAGATAAACCTCAAGGGCATAATAATAATAAAGTAGAAGCCAATCAAAATAGCAATAAAATATAAATAAGTCAAATGAAAGTTCTAAGAGTCAAAACCAACAATCCCACTTATATTTATCCACAAAAGCCTCTAAAACCAAAAATGCATACAGGTCGGGACATGACCCGGCCATGACCAAAAGAAAATCCAAGAAACTACTAAGATAGAATAAAAATAATAAAATAATAGGAATTTCAAAATATAGAGACTCACCACTTCATAGCAAATCCAGAGAAGTACTCAACCACCTAGTACTGTAAATGAGTAACAGAAACCCTTCGGACCTTACATCATGAGATGATGTACTATATAGGGATGATTAGTGGGGTAAGAACTGCCATGTAACTCATGGAATAAGGATAAAATAATGCAATTACCAAAATTTAATAAAAAACTATATGCACCACATTTATATACATATATGTAGGATGACAAGATGGGTACAAGGGTCATGAACATGAGAGTTTAATGTATTAACCTAAACTGTGTAGCTCGATCCATCGTAATGGCACCCATGGGCTATATGGAGTCATCTCTCCTTACAGAAACGACCCCAATTCATGTTAGCCATATGAACTAAGGAAAAATCAAGGGAAAGCTAAAACCAACAATGCTATTGCTATCCCAAAAAAACTATATATCAAGTGTGCACAAAGTACACGGTCATGTAGATCCCTAACATTGGCAAAAGTTATTTCCAGTGTTCGTCCCCCAGGACTTACACCCTCACAGTGAACTATACAATTCATTTTAAGGTAAAATTAAAAGAATTTGCCAAAAAACAAACCAGTAACCCAGGATTCATTCATTAAGGCAGTTACAAATTTGGTATCATTATACCAATATGCTTTAAAGATAATACAATTATGCCAAACCAATCCACACAACCAAATTGACTTCCAAGTTCCATTAAAATCCAATCCATAACCACTAAAGACATCCAAAATATTTTTATATCAATTTTTCCTTTAATTCAATGAAATTAGTTAAAAAAATAAGTTAAATCGTACAATTGTCTATATTTAAAATAAAGATAATAAAGTGGGTTGAGGTTAGTGACATTACCAACCCAAAATTCATCTAATTTGGGGAAACCCATGTCCCCTATTCCAACCGTTAAAATAATGCACCAATTCAGTCCCTAAAACTTCAATTTAAAGCATGAATAATCAATTTAAAACATTGGACAAGTAATTCAAATATTAACTACCAAAAACCCTCAACCCAATTTCAAACCCAACCATTTAAATCAGATGGAAATCCATTCAATTAATGCCACATTGTAAATTTAAATTTAGGGAAAGAAAAATATTCTTGAAATACGTAAAGAATTGAAAAAATTTGATGTTTAGAGCTCGGATGACAAATTCACTATAAAACCCATAAATATTCTTGGGTTTCGAGTTTAAGAGAGAGAGAGAGAGATTGATTTGATCTTTAAGAACTGAAGGAAATGTGGTTATTTTATTTTAAAGGTCGTACAAGGGTTAAAAAGACCAAAAGATCATCACCCCAAGTTAAAAAAACAAAAATTGGTTATCGTAGAGCTTATCCTCAGTGACACACAAATATCATGGTTTCTCACCGCCTTAGGGTCCCAAAATGAACCTATAACCTTTCTAAAAATTTAAAAACTTTCTCAAAATACCCTTTTAACATCTCTAAAAATTATTCAAGTCAACAATCAACATTATGAATGCGAGAGGGTCATATAATCATCAAAGTGGTATGGGGTCTTACATTATCCAACTTAGGATTATGTGTCCCCGAATGATGAGGTAGGATATTTTAGCATGATAACAGTAAGTATATATCAGAACCAAATGAAAAATATAAGATGAGATAAGAGGAAAACTAAAATTATACCTCAAGAAGCCTCATCCAACACAGGAAACAAGAATGGGTACTTGGCCTTCAAATCTTCCTCAACTTCCTATGTAGTTTCTTTCACTTTTTGGTTTCTCTAAAAAACCTTCAACAAAGCTAAATCCTTAGTCCTTAATCTACGAAGATGCCCATCCAATATTTCAATCGAGACTTTCTCATAAGACAAAGAATTAGTAACACCAACATCCTCAGCAGGCCCAATCAATAAAGGGTATCCAATATATTTTTTTTGGCATAGACACATGGAAAACAAGTTGAATAGTTCCCCAACTTTATTGTAACTCTAACTCATAAGAGATATCCTGATGAGTGGTAATTTTGCCACTTATTCTCACTCATCATTCGTACACATTACCTTGTTTTAAATGAATCAATAACACATAATTATTATTAAATGCACTAATATCCACTCCTTCCAGGCATAGAGTTGAAGAGACAGAAAGATGTGGATCAAAGCTTGATATGATCAAAAGGAATCAAGAAAGTGCTGCTAATGACTCTGAGCAGAAATGACCTTGGATACCGCAGTCGCAGTCAGAGTACCCCAATCGTAGTCAGCTAAGTAGAGAACATATAAAGCCTTGGGTAATGCAATCTCGATCGAAGGAATGCGATCGTGGTTTATCAAGACGGCCAACATACCGCAAACACTCAATCATAGATACGACCGCGGTTGTGCGATCAGAGTCAATGCTTTGCAGTAACTGATCAGTAGGATAAATGAATAAGGGCATTTTTGACAATCCGAATAGCTGATTCAACACTTCTATAGAGGATCCACACACTTTTTGGAGAGGTGTGGAGAAATTTAGGAAAAAGTGAGAAAGAAAAGAGGAAGAACCCTATAATTTTGGGTGAAAATTTTATTATTCATAGTTATTGTAAATATTATTCTAAGAGGAAATTGGTGAAATTTAAATGTGGAATTGAAGATTATTTTACCTTCTATTATTATGTATATGATAGAAGAATTACTTTGTAAAAGTCTTTTCCCCTAAATCTCATGAGTAGCTAATTTCTTTAGTCTTGGGATTATGTTGAACTAAAGTGTAATTTTGTATGGAGTTATTGTGTTTGCATGATTCTTAGTTTTTGAGTATAGATTCCACCATTGCTTGAGTTGTGAGTTAGAATTTTTGGGTGAAAACCCAAAATCTCTAAATGGATTTGACGGGTGAAAACCCTAAACTCTAGAAACCTTTCAACCTCCTTGAAAGAGGGATTAAGGTGAACATGAGATAACTCATAACATCCTATAAAGAGGGTTATAGCGGTACAAGACAATGATGAACAATTAAGACTATGAATTACTTTCTTTTGCAATCTTAGATATAAATAGGGATGCTTGTTTGTGGATTTGGGTGTTTATGAATTGTACACTTTTTAGGTGCTCAAAAGAGCCAATGGGTGAAATCATTGTGGTTTTATTGAAGGATTCACCAAAATGTATTTTGACCTAGCCTATCCTTTAGTTAATAACTAAGCTTCATGCTAAACCATCTTCAACCCATATGTTTTACCTTTAGGTTGACATAATCCCAAGATCTTCTCGAATATTAATTTAAAATCAAAAGTATTACATTTGTGTCTTGTTAGTAGAAAATTGTTACAAACCAATCCCAAATTAAATTCCCCCTATTTTATTTTACATGTCGTGTTTATTATCATTTCGGGTAACCTTTTAGTAATTGGAGCAGCCATAGGACTTGAAATTAATAATTTTCTCCTTGTAGATTTGACCCTAACTCTAGTTGGGTTATTGACAATAACTGCCTCACCCCTCAAATATAGGAGTGAGTTGAACGTTATGAAAATGGAACCGTTGCCGATGAGTGAAATATAGATTTAGCTTATGTAGTGTGATTTTTACTTGGGTGCACCCATAGTTAATTTAATTTAATTTCCTTGTATTTTTTGATCTTTGATTAGGAAAACATTAGTTTTCCCAAATCATTATGAGTCACATGGACTCAGATTATCTTGGGGACGGAGATCATGAAAGTGATATTCGTATTCCCCCCACCGAGGAGCATGGAGTATTTTATATTACAAGTGTAATGATGCAATTTCTCCACTTAAAGGGACTTTTCGAGGGTGAAGCCCATGCAGACCTCAATGCCCACTTAAAAAGCTTTATAGAATTCTGTGCTCTATTCAATGTTGCACATATATCCTAAGAGTCTATCCGGTTACGCCTTTTCCCATTTTCTCTCATGGGAAAGGCAATGCTATAGCTAAGGAATTTTCCCACCGGATCTATTACTTTTTGGACAAGTCTCACGGAGGCCTTCTTATGTCAATACTTCAAACTATCTAGGATGTTGAAGTTGCAGGATGATATTTTTCATTTCCACTAATACCACAAAGAATAATGGTACGATGCTTGGGGAAGATTCAAGGAAGCACTTTTAAAATGCCCCACCTATGAGTTGCCAGAGATGATGCTTCTCCAAATCTTTTATAGAGAATTGGACAAAAAAATAAGGCCACAGTGGACAATGCATCTGGTGGATCATTTATCAACTCTTTATAGGGGATTATTTCAAAACTCTTGGACCAAATGGCAATTTGGTGTAAGGGTTAGGACATAGAGGATGTCGAGGTGGCCATGGGGGCTCCCTCCTCATCGTTTGTATACCATGAAAAAAAAGATAAAGAGGAAGAGATGATTTAAAGATGGTCAAAGTGATGTCATGTCTCAAACTCCTACTTGAGCATATGTTGGGTGACCAAATGGAAAGTGTAAGTGTGATAAGTGCAAAAGAAGTTAAACTTTGTGAAGATGCGGAAGAGTAGGTGATTGGTGACAAGTTAGGTATGGTACCTAAGAGCTCGAAGGGTTTCTATCTTTTCCCACAAGGACAATACGAGAATCAAGGTTAGAACCGGGAAATTCTAAGTATGGCACATTGTGAAGGGAAAGAGGAAATTGATAGAGATAATTTGGCGCGGATCTTAAGTAGTATTGAGAAGACCGGTGAAATGGTGAATGAGATGCAAAGTGAATACTCTATGCTCTACCAAATGGTTACATCTCACTCCACTGCCATCCAACAAATAGAGGAAAAAGTAAACCAAATATGAAAGTATCTCATGGAAAAGCAGAGTGAAGAAATACAAAATAGGGAGGAGACAAAGGTGAAGAGAAAAAGATTCAATGATGAAGAGCCAAAGTTAAGTGAGTTATTGATAGGAATGCCAATAGTTGATGATTGTCAAATTATCTCTATGCCATCTAACCTCCTTCATCTTCTTTTCCTAAAATGGTTCTTGAGAAAGAGAGAGCACAATAAGATCAACAAGTTTTTAGATAAATTTAGTACCCTTTCTATTAATATTCCTCATATTGAGGCATTGCAAGATATGCCGGGGCATGCTAAATTTATGAAGGATATGATATAAAAAAAGAGGCTTATGGAGGATAAAACAATAGAAGCGACACATCACTGTAGTTCTATTATGAAAAGAAAATATGTGGAAAAGAAGAATGACCCCAGTGCTTTTACAATCTCATGCATCATTAGCACGTTCATATTTGCTAAGGCATTGTGTGATCTTGGAGAAAGTGTTAACCTCATACCTTATGTTATATTTCACAAACTTGGATTAGAAAAAACAAAGCCCACAAAAATGAAGTTGCTCATGGATGATCGATCTATCAAAAAGCACATGGGAGTCCTCCATGATGTTCTAGTAAAAGTGGACTATTTCATCTTTCACCGACTTTATTATTTTGGATTGTGCAATAGACGTCAAAATTCCTATTATCATTGGGAGGATATTTTTAGCTATTGAGAAGGCTTTGGTAGATGTGAAGTCTGGAGAGATGAAGTTTAGATTAAATGATGAGGAGGTATCCTTCAATGTGTGCAAGTCTATGAAAAAACCAATGTACTTACAAGTCATCTCGGTGATTGATGTTATTAATAAGGAAGTGTCAAACCATGTTGATGTGAGCTTGTTTAATGATCCTTTGGTTAGGGTGCTATGGAATTATGAAAAAGATGAAGTGGAAAAGTATGATGAGGTGGTAGCATCTTTAACAAGGCTTGGGTTTCACACCAAGAACCCAGTTAAGTTAGATCTTGATCTAAATAACTGCGAAAGTCAACCCGCAAAACCATCCATCCTTGAATCTCCCAAGGATGAATTGAAAACCTTGCCACCCCATATCAAATACATGTTATTGGGGGAGGATGATACTTTACCAATCATCATTTCTAGTGACCTCAGCTCCCTTAAAGTAGATTCATTGAAGTTGGTGATAAAAATATTATTTGGGCCATTGGTTGGACAATAAAGGATATCATCGAAATAGCTCCCAACATTTTTCGCACAAAATTAAACTCAAGCAAGATAACATACCAAGTGTGGAACACCAAAGAAGATTAAAACAACCCATGCACGAGGTGGTAAAAAGGGAAATTATAGAGTGGCTCGATGCGGGAGTGATATATCCTATATCCAATAGCACTTGGGTGAGCCCGGTATAATATATTTCAAAAAAGGGCATAATGGTAGTCAAAAATGAAAAAAATAATCTTATCCCCATACAACCGGTCACCGGATGGTGAATGTGTATGGACTACCAAAAATTGAACTCATGGACCAAGAATGACCATTTTCCAATGCATTTCATGGATCAAATGCTAGATAGGCTTGTCGGGAGAGGATGGTATTAATTCTTAGATGGGTACTCGGGGTATAATCAAATTTGTATCACCCTGAAGGACTAAGAAAAGACAACTTTTATTTGCCCATATGGTACATTTGTATTCAATAGAATGCCTTTTAGGTTTTGTAATACCCCGACAACCTTTCAACGTTGGATGTTGTCAATATTCTCGAATATGGTTGAAGTCTATATGGCAGTGTTTATGGATGACTTCTTAATAGTGGGTAATTCTTTCGAGTCATACCTCAAACGTTTGAACAAAGTTCTTGAAAGGTGTGTGGAAACAAACCTTGTCTTGAATTGGGAGAAGTTCCACATCATGGTCAAAGAAGGGATGGTCTTAGGCCATAAGATATCAGGAAAGGGAATTCAAGTCAATAAAACCAAGGTTGAGGTAATTGCCAAGCTTCCACCTCCTATTTTTGTAAAAAGTGTTCGAAGTTTCCTTGGCTATGTCTGGTTCTATCGACGTTTCAAGGATTTTCCAAGATAGCACACCCTATGTGTAAACTTATTAAGAAATAATCTAAATTCCACTTTGATAAGGCATGTTTGAAAGCTTTCAAACATCTTAAGGAATTGCTCATTCGGACCCTATTATTGTGGCTCCAAATTGGTTATCCCCGTTCGAGATAATATGTGGCACAAATCGTATTGCATTAGGTGCGGTGCTAGGGAAGCATTAGGACAAGCTCTTTTATCCTATCTCCTATGCAAGAAAAACCTTGAATAATGTCCAACACAACTACACCGTCATTGAGCAAGAACTGTTTGCAGTTGTATATGTCTTTGAATAGTTTAGGGCCTATTTGTTAGGCACGAAGGTAGTAGTGCATAAGGATCATTCTGCCATTAAGTATCTCATATCCAAGAAACAATAAAACTCTCTTTTAATTAGGTAGATTTTGCTATTATAAGAGTTTAACTTTAAGGTGATAGATCGAAAAGGGTGTGAGAATCAAGTGGCTGATCATCTCTCTCGACTTGAAGGAAATAATAAAAAGCATGGGGAAATATAAATTGATGAAGCTGTCCCTAATGAATTGATCATGTCCATCGAGGGGAATAATAAAACATGATATGCCAACTTTTCCAACTATGTAGCAAGTGGTGTACTCCCCGAGGGACTAAGTTACCACCAAAAGAAATGATTTTTGTTTGATGCAAAGCGATATTTCTGGGATGATCCATTTTTGTTTTACGAATGTGCTGATAGAGTTATTAGGCAGTGTGTATGGATATTGAAATAAATGATATCTTGGAAGCTTATCACTCTTTGCCTTATGATGGTCACCATAGAAGAATCTGGACTACCACTAAGATTCTGCAATATGGATTTTCTTAGACTTCCATGCATAGAGATGCCATTGAATGGATTAAATTTTTTCATAAATGTCAAATGCATGGTGGTATTTCAGGCAGGCACTAGATGTTATTTAAGCCTAACCTTAAGGTGGAGCTCTTTGGTGTTTGGGGAATTGATTTCATGGGTCCTTTTGTTAGTTTATTTGGGAACAAATATATTTTGGTAGCGGTTGATTATGTCTCCAAATGGGCGGAAGATGGTACATCATTCCTGAAAAAGCATATTTTAACAAGGTTCATCACCCCTCGGGCCATCAATAGTGATGATGGCTCATATTTTTATAATCAGGTGTTTGGTGCTCTTCTTGACCAGTATGGGGTTAATCACAAAGTTACCACTCCATAACACCCCCAAATAAGTGGTCAGGTGGAGGTTTTGAATCGATAAATCAAGGCCATACTCAAAAAGACGATGAATGTAGGCCGCACAAATTGGGAAAGGCAACTTGGTGAAGCGCTTTAGGCCTATTGAACAGCCTACAAAACCCCAATTGGAATGTCTCCCTAGAAATTTGTGATTGGAAAAACATGTCATTTACCTGTCGAGTTTGATTACAAGGCCTTGTGGTCTTTGAAGTGGCTGAATATGAATTGGGGAGAAGCTTCGAGGCACGGGTGACACAACTCCATGAGATAGAAAAGTTCCGACTAAAGGCTTGTGAGAGTTCAACATTGTATAAGGAGAAAGTGAAAAAATTGCTTGATGCTCAAATATTACGGTGAGAATTTCATGTTGGAGAGAATGTACTCCTCTATAATTTCCATTCGAAACTCTTCGCGGGGAAGTTTCGCTCGAAATAGTCGAGACCATTTGTGATTTTTAATATCTACCCAAGTGGTGTCGTTGAATTGGATGATAATGAAGGGAAGAAATTTGTAATCAATGGTCAAAGGGTAAATCACTACAATGAGAATATCCCCATGGTGTCCAATTTGGAGTGTGTTAAATTCAAAGATGCTATATGGTGAAAGTTGCAGAGTCGTGCCGCGATGTTAAATTAGGTGCTTTATGGGAGGCAACATATCTTTGACTCATCTTGTGTTTGTTTTGATTTTTTGTAGGTCTTTTAACATAAGTAATGTTCCCAAAAAAAGGGGAAAACAGAGCTACAAAACAGTCCGTTGTGTAGAAAATAAAAAATAAAGAAAAAACAAGGGAATTTATTCTTAGTTAAGGCAATTGCGGACAGCAAATCACGATTGTGGCGGCGCGATTGCAGACATGTTGACACGATCATGACATCAGATTCCTACACTTCCTATTGTCTACAAGAGCCTTTCTCATCCCTTATACTTCTTAAATTCACTTCACTGGAGGTACTTCAGGCCTTTGAGTTGGGGGTGTGGCAAGGCTACTTGGGTTTTCCTAGCCGTGGACGAACTTTGTCCTATCATGGATTGAGTGAAGACATTATTAAGGGTAAAGCGTCGTGTTTGTATTTTGAGACATAGGTTTAGGGAAATTTTGAGTGCCCGTAGCATAAATATCAGGAATACAAGGGAAGTCTGAGTACCAGTGGCATTATAAGTTGGAAGTTTAGGGTCTCTTTGTATGCCATTGGCGTAGTTTGAGTAGCCATATGATTAGTCTTCCCATTTTGAGATGAAATATGAGACTAAGGCTTTGGTTGAAGCCATAGTTGAGCAAATTGTTCGCGGAGCTAATGCAAAACAAGAACCCCCCCCCCCCCCCCCCCCCCCCCGTCTAAAATTTTTGAATAAACAAGGACATATACGTGAGCAATGTTGTAACAAAACTTTTTTTTGTTTGTGGCTTCATTAATTTTTGATTTGTGAATAGAAATAGATACTCCAATTTAGTCTCTAATAGGAGGGACAATAGAGCTCCCTTCGAGAATTTTGCATGCTATGTGTGGTGAGCTATTTACATTTATCTCTTGTACACTTGTTTATCTAGAACTTATCTCGTTAGACTTTCAGAGCTAATTTTGATTGTAGTTGGTTGGATAAGTGATCTTAGGCTATCTTTCTGACTTTTGAACCTACTCTAGCCTAAAAAGCCTATGCGTGCATAATTGCAATCCCTAGTTATCCACTTTGACCCTTTGGACCTTTTGTTAGCAAACTCATTACAAGACATGAACCATTCTTCTTATTCCTATTTTGAACCATTATTTCCTTGAACTTCAAAATGCAATTTGTGGCTAAAAGCTTATGTTGGGTGTGCTGATAGCTAATGGAAGGAAATTTGGGACCATGAAGTGTTAGTGAAATGCCGAATGTGCCTAAGTGCTAAAAATAAAGGAATAGAAAAAAGAAAGGATCCAATAAAGGAAAGAATTACATAAAAATTGTAAGAAATAAAAATGAAAGAAATGGCTGGACAAAGGAAGCAAAACGTAGGCATAATAAAAGAGAGAAAACAAAAAAGAGTGGCTTATAGTCCAAAAGGCGGATTGAGGAGTATGACGCTAATGTTCAAGGATGGGTGTAACCATGTTTTCCCAAAATGATATATTACCCTAACCCGAACCTACATTACAAGTTTAGAAAGTTCTTTGAGATCTCAAACCATTTACTTTCTTTGTAGTGGCAATTGAAAATAGGGGCAATCCTATGGTATGACATTTGTTGCATAGAGATTTATTTTGTGTAAGAGAGAGTTTTTGAACTTAAATATCTTATTGCATATTTGGTAGTTGGGTGTGTGGAATTCTCTTTATTATGAGGATGGCATGTGAACAAGTTGAGATGGGTGATTGTGTCACCTCCCGAATAATGAGATAAAGGGAGTATAGCTTAGTTGTGGTCAAAAGAAAGCTATTCCTAGAGTACTGGTTTTGTTGCTTGGTTGCCCTTTAAAGTCTTATGCATCCTTAGATATTGCATTTAATATGAGGGGTGTAGCAAAAATAGCTTAGTACATGTGCAATGATGCTAACTGTGGTGATGACTAAAGTCAAAGTCATTGTGATCTTTAAGGCAAAAAGTTTAGGCATAAATATTTATCGTCTTAAGGTAAAAGGTAGCGTTGCTTGAGGACAATCAAAAGCTTTAAGTTGGGGGCGTTGATGAGTGGTGATTTTACCAGTCATTCTCACTCATCATTCATACACATTACCTTGTTTCTAATGAATCAATAAAACATAATTGTGATTAAATGCACAAAAATCCACTCCTTGCAGGCATAAAGTTGAGAAGACAGAAAGATGTAGATCAGAGCTTGCAATGATCAAAAGGAATCAAGAAAGAGATACTAATAACTCAGAGCAGAAATGGCCTCGGTTACCGCAATTACGGTCTAAGCAATTTTTGGAGAGTTGTGGAGAAATTGAGGAGAAAGTGAGAGAGAAAAAAAAGAAGAACCCTAGAATTTTTGGTGAAAAATTGATTGTTCATAGTTATTGTAATTATTATTCCAAGAGGAAATTCGTGAAATTAAAGTGAGTAAGTGAAGATTATTTTACCTTCTATTATTATGGATACCATGGAAGAATTCCTTGGTAAAAGTCTTTTCCCCTATCTCATGAGTAGCTAATATCTTTACTCTTGGGATTATGTTGACCTAAAGTCTAATTGTGTGTGGGTGTTAATGTGTTTGCATGATTCTTAGTTGTTGGGTATGGATTCCAACATTGCTTGAGTTGATGATCTGGAATTTGTGGCTAAAAACCTCAAATCTCCAAATGGGTTTTATGGGTGAAAACCCCAAACTCTAGAAACCCTTCATTATCCTTTAAAGAGCGATTAAGGTGAATATGAGATAACCCATAACATCCTTGAAAGAGGGTTATAGGGGGACAAAGCAATGGTGGACAATTAAGACTATGGATTACTTCCTTTTCCAATCTTAGATGTAAGTGTAATTAGAGTGTAAATCATGTCAAGAGATCATCCTAGAAACAGGGATGCTAGATTGAGGTTTTGGGTATTTATGAATTGTACACTTTTTAGGTGCTCGAAAGAGCCAATGGGTGAAATCGTTGTGGTTTAATTCAAAGATTGACCAAAATGAGTTTCGACCTAGCCTATCCTATAGTTAAAAACTAAGCTTTATGCTAACCCATCATCAACCCATATGTTTTACCTTTAGGTAGACATAATCCCAAGATCTTCTCAAATCTTGATTTTAAATCAAAAGTATTACATTCGTGCATTGTTTGTCGAAAATTGTTACAAACCAATACCAAATTAAATTCCCCTATTTTATTTTACATGTCATGTTTATTATCATTCTGAGTAACCTTTTCGTAATTCGAGAACCCATAGGACCTTAAATTTGTAATTCTCTCCCTGTGGATTTGACCCCAACTCTAGTTGGGTTATTGACAATGACCACCTCACCCCTCAAACATGGAAGTGAGTTAAGCGTTATCACATTCCCTATCCTCCTCATAATCTGATATGGACTAACGTAACTAGAAATATGTTTCCCCTTCTTCCCAAACCTCATGACTCCATTCATAGGATATACCTTTAACAATACCCAATCACTTACTTCAAATTCCAACTCATTTCGCCTCATATCCACATTAAACTTTTGGGCAACTCTGAGTAGTCTTAAGTCTTTCTCTAATCACTTTCACCTTCTCCATGGCTTGGTGAACCAAGTTAGGGACAAACAACTTAGTTTCACCTACCTCAAAACACTCAATAGGAGACCTACACCTTCTACGATAAAGATCCTTGGATGGAGCTATTAATGCTAGAATGATAACTATTATTATACATAAACTCAATTAGAGACAAATGGTCAAACCAACTACCCTTAAAATCAAGAACACAGGCCCTTAGCATATCCTCTGAAGTTTAAATAGTCCGTTTTGCTTGTCCATCCATTTGAGGGTGGAAAGCGGTACTAAAGTTTGCCTGAGTACTCAAACCTTTCTGAAGCAAACACTAGAAGTGAGAAGAAAACTGCATACCTTGATTTGAAATGATGGACACATACACTCCATGCAACTTGACTATCTCTTGAATGAACAACCTAGAATAGTACTCTCCTAAGTAGTTAGTCCTCACAGGCATGAAGTGAGCAGACTTGATCATTCTATCCACAATTACCCAAATAGAGTCATACTGATTGCCTAACTATAGAAGACCCGTATTGGAATTCATATTAATCATCTCCCACTTCTATATGGGCAACTCTATCTTTTGAGACATGCCACCAATCCTCAAGTGTTCAACCTTAACTTGATGATATACCATACACTTAGTAATAAAATTTCCCACATCTCTCTTTATATTATTCCACCAATAGATTTTCTTCAAGTCATTATACTTCTTAGTCGAACACAGATAAACAGTATACCTGGAATGATGCACCTCAGTCAAAATCCTTTCCCACAACCCATCAACATCAAAAACACAAAAACTTCCTTAATACCTCAGAATGCCATCTCCCTTAATCTCAAAAGCCATAACCTTTTGCTGACCTACATCAGCCTTAATCTATATAAGAATGGGATTACAAACCTGTTTCTCCTTCACCTCAGCACTAAGAGATCATTTAACCACTTCTTGAATAATTAATCTTCTATCCGCAGAGTCCAAGAGATGAATTCTAAAATTAGCCAATATGTGAATATACTTCACCAATCTTCTCTTCTCCTCATCCACCTGAGACAGACTCCACATGGATAACATGCTAAGAGCATCGACAACAACATTAACTTTACCTGGATTGTAATAAAGGATCATGTCATAAACCTTAAGTAGCTCGAGCCACCGCCTCTACCTGAGATGCAATTCCTTCTGCATAAAAACATATTGCACGGTCTTATAGTATGAAGAAATATCTACATACACCCAATCCAAATAATGGATCCAAATTTTAATGGCAAAGACCACAGCCACCAACTCTAAGTCGTGAGTCGAGTAATTTCTATTATGAACCTTAAGTTGCCTAGAAGCATAGGCTACGACCTTGACATGCTTCATCAAAACACAACCCAGTCCTAATTGGAATGTATCACAATACACAACAAACCCCTGAGTACCCTTTGGTAGGGTATACACTGGCACAAAAGTCAACGTATCCTTTAACTTCTCAAAACAATGCTCACAAGAATTGGATCACAAAAACATAACCTTTTTATGGGTCAACCTTGTCAGCGGAGCACCAATAGATGAGAAACTCTCCACAAACCTCCTATACATAAGGAATTGAAGAAAATATAATGTTTGGAGTCTGAATAATGAATTCACTATAAAACCCTGGAATGTTCTTGGGTTTTGAGTTTAAGAGAGAAAGAGAATGATTTAATCTTCTAAAACTAAAGAAAATGGGGTTATATTATGGTTAAAGGTCGTACAAGGGGTAAAAAGACCAAACTCCTCTTAACCTAAGAGGAAAATATAAAAATGCAGTGTTTTTAACACAACAGTATGGCATGCTAATATCGTTGAGTTTATCCTCTATGACATACCAATATCGCATACCCTCACTGCCTCAGTGTCCTAAAATCACCCCAAACCCCATCTAAAAATTTCCAAACTTTCTTAAAATATCCTCTTAACATCACTAAACATAATTCATGTCAAAAATAAACATTACGAATGTAGGAGGGTCAAAAATAAAATCTGTCATGACCCGAGTCGGGGCCCTGTCCGTGATGAGCATCCTAAACAGTGGAGGCCCGAGCGCTCTTCTACATCTGGTAATAATGCACAATACTCAAATAATAAATCAAAGATGCAGAATTATAATAAACAAAATCATGGTCATAAATCTGAAATCTGTTCGATAATATGAAAAATAAGTTTTTCAACATCTGAACAACATCTTTCTCGGTCTATGTAATCTCTCCTACATAAGACATCGATAACTTGTCTAAATCAAGGACAAGAAACCCAATGGACCTAAACCAAATTGAATCACAACTGACTAAAAAGAAATAGGCCTTCCAGAATACAGAAGGCTCACCAATTGCACATACTTCTCTTATGCCTGAACAAATCATGGCTTAGCAGGAACTCTAGACTGAGCCTCAGACCCTGAAAGATAGAGGATCAATACAATTGTACTAGTATACAGAGAAATCCAAAAATGTATTTATATATATAAAATAGATAAGAGCAAGTGATGAAAACATCATGCATGATATAGTTTAAAATACATGGGCATTCTTTGATAATCATAAAACCTTTTTGTCAATGCAGTCCTATACTTTATGTAACTTATGAGCTAGGTGGTACACCCTATATATCTGCTAACCCACTGGCTATATGGGATCCATCCTTAAATCGGCGGCCAAGCCCCCAACCCAAGTTTTCTGTAAGGTTTGGAGTATTTGAATTTGCTACGCCACAGGGCCGTCGCCAACGTACAATAATAATATACCATATCGGCAAAACACTATTTTGGGCAATGAGTTTTATGGCTCATGCCTTTTTCGGCTAACCACCTAATATCTCTTAATCCTATTTTTTAATACGCTCTAACCATGCATCTTTGTGAAATCAAATTCTAAAATGTAAATCAAAAATTAGTATCTTTAATTGTTCTAAATCTGTTGTGGCATTATCTGAATTTGGTATCGTCATACCAAGACTTGCAAGTCATGATTCTGAGCCAAAAATCTTATCATAGTTTTCTCTTTCAAAACATAATGTTAAGACCACCATACTTCCAATAATTCAAGAAGATTCATTCTTCAATACTTTTATCAAACTATGCATAAATCATTCTTTTCAGTCATTTCACAAACATATGGTGGTAATATATTTTTTGCAAACCATGCAATTCTTTCATTATATATATACTCAACATTTATCAACATGCAAAACTTCCCTCTCATCAATTTGAAAATCAACCTTAAATCATTCAACACTAGTTAAGAACATTGACACCATGCTTCTAAATAACATTCTTCAACTCATAACATTCTAAAATCAAGAAGTGTTGTAACATAAAAGGGAGCGTAAATAGTCATGCTCTCAATTAAATATTCACATCAATTTCATACATACATATATAATATTACAAATCAATTTGGGGGAAGGCCTCAAAACCAAAACAATAATTCCATTTAAGAGTTCATAATGCACAATCAAAATGTAAATTCCAAAACCCCTTTGTAAATTCATGAATTCTAAACTTTAAATCATATTCAAAGTGTTTAAACCAGCCCATGTAGTTTTGGGAAAACCCCACGTTCCTTATTTTGTCTAGTAGAGGGAGAGGAACCCGAAACACACCTTAGTTCTTAAAATTCTTGGCTTTAATGGTGAGTTCTTGATCTTTGGGGAAGGAGTTAGGGTTTTGAGAGAAAAAGTCATTTTTTGATGTTATGATCCCTCAATACTCATAAATTTCATGTTATGTAGAGTTATGATGAGGGGAAAATACTAAGTTACCCTCCCCGAGGCTGGTTTATTTAAAAAATATTGCATTGGTCCACTATTTCATCAACGTGGCACGTCAACTTAGAATTGGTTCACTTCTTCACCGACATGATACTCGATGTGGCGCGCTGACGTCGCATCGGGCCACTATTTTCAAAATCCCAACACCACTCTAACGATGTCCGAAAATTTCAAAACTTCTCTTAGACATCACCTTCACTCGCCCGAACATGAATCAACTCAAAAATTCATACCTCTAGGTTGGGAAAATCAAATTAAACATCACATAAGATTATGATCATAGAATGTGACTAAGTCCTCCTTTATACTTAGAAAAATTTCAAGTCGCTAGCCTCTCAAACCTGTTTCTAGGTGACATCAAGTTGAGAAAAACTAGGGGCATTAAAAAATTATTAAAGTTTTATAAAGTCTTATAATAACCAAGTATATACACCTCCTCCATCTCGATGGCTTGAAAAGGCATGGCCTATGACTACCTCTCTTCTTTAGCATGATAGATCATGGATGAAGGGGCCCATAGGGGCTTTAGGAGTACACGTATACACCAACTTGTTCCTAATACAGGATTTCTGATAACTATCATCATCATCAATGTACTTCATGTAGTACTAGAGAGATATATATATAATAAATACATGAACTTGAATAATGGATAGAAATGTATAAGTCTGTAAATCTGTTGACTGGGATCAACTCCGGGACTAAATCATCATACAAGTATATAAAGGGTTGAAATATCTTTTGATTAATATAAATAGTACAGTAAAACCATGGATCAGAATCTATCTCAATCAGAATTCTAAAAATCATTTTTAGTTCTAAAAGCTCATAAATCACCCATTAAGGTAGTATGATTCCCATTCCGAAGGAATCCATTTTAAAATTAAAAAGTGGGAGTCAATCCCATTTTAGGAAAAACAATAGTAAACACATGTTTTTAGTTAGAATCATATTATTTAGTGAGCATAAATGCATCAAATCTATGCAAGACCATCACCAGTATACAAATAATACAAATATAAGCATCTAAATGTTTATAGACTACGACCATCTCTTTTACAAGGATAATTCACACTTGGAGTCCAACTAATATCAGAATCATAGCCTTGGGCTCATAAATATATATGTCTGAGATAACCATATAATAATCCAGAAGACCATTAGAATTCACCGAATTAAGTATTAAAACTTATACTAAAGGGTTTATTAGCCTCAACTATGTCTAACATGCTAGCAACCTAGGTTAATAAGATCCTAGAAGCATAATAAGTATTTCACCTTATGGATCAATTCACCTTTCTAATCCCCAAACTCATAATTTAGGCTAAGTAATTTTGTTCTATCCATAATTATATTCTAATATCCCTATCTAACTTGCAACATATAAAATACACTATCTCATGAAGAAAAGTAGATAGAAGCCTGCCTCAATGTCAAACCACAAGTCTTAAGTTGTCCACAATTAATTCACTTTTTCTCCATGATCTCAAAAGGCTGCCATGCTATAAATATAGTAACCTATACTTCCTTAGGAGTAAAACAAGACCCATATTGCTATATAAAGGGTCGCATCAAAATTTGGGTTAAGAAAGGGCATATGGGACCCACAAATAGAATCTAAAATTAAATATGTCATGAGATACCTCAAAGAGTAAGTAATGTGTACTCAAAATTTAAGCACCAATGGAGGTTAAATCGGGTCTCAAATCAATCCTTGAAAGTTTAAAAATTTTAAGATCTAAATTTATGTATTTAAAAGAAAATGATGAAATTTTAGAAGGAAAAGTAATGGGAAATGACCAAGAAGTGTTAAACTAACTTACCTTAGCTCAATGCATGATTGCCCACACATTCCCTCTTCCGAAGCTCTCAAAAATAGTGAAAATGGGCCTGGAAAATAAGTTAAAAATAAAGCGAAGAAGGTGATATAACACTAATAGGATTTTCTAAAGTGATCATTAGTGATCATCGCTTAAGCTACCCAAATATCACTTAAGAAATCTACATGACATGCTGGCCTTTTCCATAAGCGGACCAGTGTCTTAGACCTTTGCTTAAGCGACAAGGTCTTCGCTTAAATAACTAGATGGAACCAGTTTTGGTCACTTAAGTGATCAAATGATTGCTTAAGAGATCATCGCTTAAGAGACCCAAGTGCCGCTTAAGTAGCTGAACCAATTGTACCAGGCATCAGATTTATCTAAGTCTAAATAAACTTCGATCGGGTGCTCGAGGTTCATTCAGATCCCCTTGTACATAAATGAACTATGCTACCATACCAATTTCAATATTCTAGACTCAGTGGACCCTCAACTTTTATTCAAAGTCATTTCGACTAAGTGTGGGGCCCACAACTATAGTTCTATTTATATATAGTCCATCCAATAGCCTAAACGAGTCCAGAAGCCTCAGGACTTAAACCAAGGATCCCTCTAGCCTAATATCAACAATTTGGAGTTGATGGAATTATTTGAATTTCATCTAAGGTCACCTACTAAGAGTTTTAATTCAATACCAAATCCTAAATAAGGAAAGCTCCAAAAATAGGTAAATAAGCCCAAAATCCAAATGGATAATCCGATAGCTGAACGGATAATTTTGGCAAGTCAAAAATAACCAGTAGCAGGTGTAGGAAGGCTCAAAATATTGGAACTATATCAAAATTAAGGAAATGACCTAGAGGGTCGTAAGGGTTATATTAATTAGCTAGATGATCAGCTAGTGTCCATCAAGAATGAGGGTTAAATGATATGTTTAGATAAATAAGAACGATAACTAAGTTAATTATTTAATTAAATTATACAAACTTTTATTTGTGTAAGTTGTAGCTAATTTGATGTTTGGAAATCTGTGATTAGTAAAGTTGTGGTAAGTTAATTATGTGTTGTTAATTGCAAACTTGTATGGTTAGTGATTAAATTAACCTTGATTCTTGAGTGATAATCACTACGGATGAAATCATAACCTCTTTGGAGCTCTGCATATTCCTGAGAGGTTCCAAATAGGGCTATGGAGATAGAAGGGACTGAACTCAGGGAAGGTAAGTGGGGATGCTCCAGACAACTTCTTATAGTAGCTATGTCCACCTCTAGATACTCATATTAGATCGGAGGTTATGTGGGATCATCATCATCATTTTCTGTTACTCTAATTCGCTTCCCATCATGCCCACTTTTCTTTTTTTCTTATTTTTGGGTGATGTACCCTTCACTTTGAGAGGAAAAGGGTATGTCATATTAAAAGTCCTTGTCAGCATCCTCCCTGGGCATCCCTACATACCTGTATAGCTAAAAAAATAGAATCAAATGGTAGGGAGACTTCTTGTTTCCCCAGTATAAATTCTTTCATTCTAACATAATTTTCCCGCACATTCAGTGAAATCCCCCACACAACATAATCCATCATCATGGTGTAAGGGTAGGTCATCTCAGAAGTGTTACATAAAGTATGGTTCCTATGAATCACAATATTCAACCACTTTTGAGCACGTACTATAAAGTGTGTGCTCCTAATTTAATCAGGATTTATCAAATAAACTTTTCACCAATCAGACTCCATAATTAGAGTATTCCTCAGCCATTGTATATCCATCTCCCATGTGTTTTCCTTATACCCAATATTTGGAACATTAGGCACCACCAAAATTTCATTGATTGTATCCACAACTATGGGAATATTTTCTCTTCAAATGCAAATAATGGGGTAGGGTCATCCCAAGGCATGGTCAGGAGGATTATATAGAATTCTTGGACCAACCTTAAGACCTTATCTTGAGGATACTCCCCCAAAGGCATCCAATCAAACTCTTGGAGATATTTTTAGAACTCTAGTGCCTCCTCCACTCCGTTGTTCATGAAAAATCTGCTCTCATAATAGAAACCTTTTCTTTGGTAATCCCAAAATCAATCCTGATAGTTTTGGCCAGGAAGTCATTGGATGGGAAAGGGAGCATTATCATTTTTTTACTTGGGACTGTGCAATACCCCAAAGACTTATCATAAATTAAAGAGAAGTAAAAACATATAATAAGGGGAATTAACCTTAGCTTTGATCTTTTGATAGTTTAAAAGTCGACTATCATACTGCGGATGGTTAACTTATCCAAATACTATAAAAGGAAAACGTAGAACTATATACCTAGAAGAGAGGACTCCTCTCATTAAAAATATACAAGGAAATGATAAATAAGGGATACTCTCCCCTTATAAGAGAACAAAATATCCTAAACAAAACTAGTTCACTTCATAAAAGTTCTAAATGAAAGTATATATCATAGATGAAGATGATGAGCCAAATATGTAACCACTTGTCCTTGGGTACCAGAAGTCATATAATCAATATGGTTTTTAATCCCTTTCAATGTTCTTCTTCTGAAGTTCACCACACCCATTTTATCAAGTGTAGACATCCTCTTGTCTCATGGGGTAGATGTTGATAAGTATAAAAATATTGGGTTGACTCTAATATTCTAGTAATTTAGTTAGATATTCATGTTCATTAATGTACTTTCTTATGCTTTATGGAGGTGTGATATCTTGTTTTATCCACTTGACAAGAAATGCAGATTCAACTGCCAATATAACCCTACTATATCATGATGAATATACCAAGTAATACCATAGATTGCATCCTGAACCTCAATTTAATTATTGGATATCAAGGTGAGTAACAAATATATAGATTATGTTGCCTTTTTTCTATTTAAGTATACCTATATATAGAACCAATACTTATTGGATTATCAATATCATACCCATAAATATTCAATTTGACCATAGAAATATGAAGTTTGCACCAACAAACATAAACCACCCTCATTTCATGTTGATAGTTCTCAATTAGGTACTTTCAGTTAGTAGGCTAAGAGATGTAAAAATACACAGTTCAAAGTAACATACTTATCTCCTTAACTATAATATCTTTTATTTTAGAAGAGCTTGATTTCTTGCCTTCATACTTACTAGCACACCTAATCTTCTAAAGATTCCAACAAATAAAGATGGGTGTTGTAATGACCCTATGTTCTTGCTTATTCTTTTGTTATTATAGCTTCTCCATAGCTTCCCCAAGTCATTTATGATTTACTGGGACTGATAGTTTGGTCACAAGGAAGTTCGTTTGTTTTTAGGTCCAATTCCCAATTTAGATATCTTTATCGATTCCAAATGATCACCAAGGGAAAAAATTAGTAAAATGATCTCGATGCAAATTTTGACTATGCCAACATCTCTAGAATATCAATTTTTGTCTAGGTAGACCTTTAATTTAGGTACCATTGCACCCAAGCCCATTTTGACCCATTGATTAGAAAGTCAAAATATCAAAAGATATAGGTGTGGGGTATATAATTGGTCTAAAAAACCTCTGATGGAAAATAAGACGTCACCAATACATCTAGAATATAAAATTTAGTGGGTTTACATAGTTTATTTCAAAAATTAGAGTCTGAATGAGTTTCGGAGGTCAAAAGTAAAATTTGGACTTTACTGGAACTGAAGTATGGAAATCGCAGCCCACATCATGGTGATCACGGCACCTATTGTGGAAATCGTAGTACCTCCATACCTGGAGGGGCCATATTTAGGCCACTTGGTCACAAATTTGGGAATTTTCACTTCTCCTTGAGATCTAAAAACCCTAGAGTGATATGTTAACTTCAAATTGAATCTTGGGTGTGAGTTGGAAGCTTATTTAACATATGTTTTCACGATTAACCATAGATAAATCTTGGATCCTTGAAGAAGCTTCTTGGAAGGGAAAAGTAAAGGTTTAGCGGATTATTGAACATTCTTCGGATTGGAGGTAGGCTAGGCTTACTCCTTGTTAGATTATGCTATGTTCATATAGAATTGTAATAATTTTTTAGATTGGTATGGGTTTTAAGTATTGTATTGATGAAATGTAAGATTTGGGTCAGTTGGACCATTTAGGCAATGTGAATTTTTGAATTGAAAAGTTTTTCTCCTTCCCCTTTGACTTAGGTGGAATAGACATCATTACACATGTTTATCATAACAATTCCTTAAAATACTCAATATTAGGTACATTTCTAGAGTTTCTCATACTTAGATTAAGTTTTCCTTAGCTTTTAATACTAGTGAAGGTTGCCTTAGCTCCGTTGGACATAGTAAAAGTACTTGAGTAGAATATCTACCTTTGGGCATATAGTGGATTGCTTTAAATCTAAGACTTTATTTAGATACCATAGCCTAGTCTGGGCTAGAAATTACTTAAAATGTATTCGGGGATTTAGATGTGGTCTTGTTGACCCATCTTAAGGCAATACTTATGATTAGTTGCCTTGAACCCTTATTCTTAGTAATTAACTAGAGAGTGCCCCTTTGTAAAAATATTTATGATTCTTGGTACTTGTAAGTTATGTGGAATGGCATTGAGAATAATACCCAGGGGATTATTCCTTTTATGCCTTATTGGCTAAAGTCTATGTCAAGCTATTAATGATGTTGTTATGATTAACTTTTGTTTGGGCCAATGAACGTCCTATTAAATAAGCCCTTAACTATTATATGGCCTAAGCCATAAATAATGTTATTAACCATGTTATGAATAAGCTATATATCATGTCATGTTTTATCCACTGTTCATACAAATGATAAATTATCTTTAGGCTAATAGTGGGCCAATGAGTACGCTACTAATAGGATATTGTTCATGATATCACCTATAGTTATTCCCACGGTCTAAATGCCTATATTATGAATTATGGTACTGCATTGGAAGTGATGTAAAATGATTGTTGACTAAATTATTTTTAGTATGATGTGTGGCTATGGATTATGCTATTAATTAAGCCCAAGACTATGTTATCATATGGACCATTGACTAGACTACTATTTTAAAACTTGAGCTATGATATTACCTAATTTATTCTTTTATCTAGTAACCAAACTAGTGCTTTTGCTATATAGCCCTTTTGTTGCTAATATTATGAGTCAGGATACTAAGAGCTATAGAAGGTATATTTATTTAATATATGATAAGCTATTCTACTAATTATGTTGAACTCATTAATGCTTTGTAATATTCATGCTATATATGTATATACATTCATATAATTATGGATAAATTATCCATGATGATGAATGATGAGATATGAAGGCATGTTTCTCCTTACTTATCTTTTACTTTAGCCATCATGGGGATTTTCATTTACTTAAGCCCTTATGGGCTGGTCGTTTACTTTAGCCCTCGTGGGGCTTGTCATTTACTTTAACCCTGGTGGATTTTGTCATTTACTTTACTTGTTATTTACATTAGATTTTGTGGGGCTTGTTCTTTATTATTGATATATTGATGATATAATGATACCCGGTAAGGTCGAAGGATATATTGATGATATAATGATGCCCAACAAGGCTGGAGGATATATTGATGATTTGATGATGCCCAACAAAGACAGGGGATATTATGATGATTTGTTGGTACCCGAAAAGGCCGAAGGATATTATAATGATATGTTGATACCCAAAAGTAAAGGATATAGTGATGACAAAGATGATTCAGGTTCTATTCTGTACAGTGAATTAGTTATGATTATGATGCCTACTGAGTACCCGCTGTTTTGGTATTCATACTATACTTCTGTACCTTTTTGGTGCAGATTCGAGTATTAGCTATCGCCATTGATCATGGTTCTTATGGATATTAATTTCCATAGGTAGGGTGACTTTTTAGAGTCTGAGTCACCCAATTTCCTTCTATTTTAAGTATTTAGTCTTTATTATTTGAGATAGATGTATTGATTGTTCATGATATCACTTATAGTTATGCCCATGGTCTAAATTCTTAGATTATGAATTATGGTGCTTGCATTAGAAGTGATGTATATGATTTTAGATCAAATTATCATTAATGTGGAGTGTGGCTATGGATTATGCTATTAATTATGATCAAGACTATGTTATCATATGGACCATTGACTAAACTACAATTTCGGGACTTGGGATGTGATATTACCCATTTTATACTTTTGTTCAGTCACCAAACTATTATTTTTGCTAGATATCCCTCTTATTGTTAATATTGTGAGTCATGATACTAAGGGCTATAGTAGGTATATTTATTGATTACGTGAGAAGCTATGCTACTAACCATGTTGAACTCATTAATTCTTTGTAATATTCATGCTATATATATTCATATGCTCATGGATAACTTGTCCTTGATGACGAATAATAAGATATGAAGGTATGTTTCTCCTTACTTCTCTTTTACTTTAGCCCTTGTGGGACTTGTCATTTACTTTAGCTCTCATGGGGATTTTAATTTACTTTACTTGTCATTTATTATAGCCCTCGTGGGGCTTGTCATTTACTTTAGCCCTCGTGGGGCTTATAATTTACTTTAGCCCTTGTAGGGCTCATTATTTATTGTTGATATATTGATAATACGATGATTCCTAGCAAGGCCAAAGGAAATATTGATGATATGATGATGCCCGATAAGGCTAGAAGCTATATTGATGATATGATAATTTCCGACAAGGCTAGAGGATATTATGATGATTTGTTGATACCTAGCTAGGCCGGAGGATATTATAATAATATGTTAATACCCGTCAAGGTCGTTGATACCTATTAGGGCTGGAGGATATAATAATGATTTGTTGTTACTCAGAAAGGCCACAGGATATTATGAGGATATATTGATACTCAACAAGGATGGAGGATATTATGATGATACATTGATACCCGATGCACTTGGGTGAGGTTTTGATAATATGATGATGCCCGGTGTGGCTGGAGAATATTGTGATATTACAATGATACCCAACAAGGCCAGAGGATACTATAATGTCATTATAATGCCCGGTAGGGATGGAGTATGATTTTGATATGCCTATATGTACATCTACTTGATTAAACCCAATTAGCCCTATGTATAGAAATTATATATTATTTATGCTCTTGCATAATTGGTTAGAATATTAGTAATAGTGGTATAGGTTATAGTCTTCTAATGAGTTAAGGTATTAAGTTGTATAGTGGGTGATTTAAGGATGAAAGATGCTTAGTGGTGGATATTATTAAGTGTCTAATAATGACTAGTGGATTCGTGAACCTTAGCGATAAAGAGAACTAGTGGCATTGATGGATATTTATAGGGATAATTAACTTATTATGGTGGTTAGTGATAATGGACTTAGCGATGGTGATAATTAGTTTCTAGTAATGACTAAGTTTATGATGTGATTAGTTGCTAAAAGAGGATTTGTGGATTAATAATGCTAATTATTAAAAGATGTTAATTAATAGAGAAATAGTGAATAAGTGGTGATTAGTGGTCGTATGATGAATGATGACTAGTGGGATTTTGATGGCTAGAAATGAATATCAGTTAATAACGAACATGGTCTAAGGATGAATCTTGACTAGATGCTTGATATTGGCTATTTAGTGAATAATAGTTAGTCGTTGACCCTTTAATGGTGATTATGTGATGAATAATGGATAAAAAATAATTAGCGATTATATGATAGCTAGTGAGTAATTGGTTTAGTAAATAGTGTTGGCTAGCTAATAATAAGCTAATAGGGTGTATTGACGAGCCAGATGCCTATGTGATGGTATGTGTATGGTTATGAGTATATTGGTATATGTTGTTCAATTACTATTATTGATGATGATTATGTATGATGGAAAATGGCCATTTGATAAAAATTAAGGAAAACTATGGATAATGAGGAAGTTAGGATATATTGTTGATTTGTTTCCCTTATATTTCTCTCGGGTGTGCTCTCCAGTGGTATGGAATGCCGTGATGATTTCATTACTTTATGCACTAGTTGTTGTATGGGCACCAACTTCGTTCTTGTGTTTGCTTGTAATTGTACTTGTACTGCCTTATGATTCTAAATCGTTAATTTCTTATGCATGATGTTATTAGCATGCTTTGATACCTTGTGTTATATTTTTATTCCAATATTTAATACTTGTTATGTTCAATGATATTGGCATGTGTCAATGCCTTATATTACACTATCTTTTTTAATTGTTTACTTATTATATGTAGTGATGATGAAGATCATTCAAGTCCGGTTTTGTACCTTAACTTAGTTATGAGTATCTTGCATTACATCATCTTTGTATCATGATTAGCTCAGTCGATCGATGATGCCTACTGAGTAACTATTGTTTTGGTACTCATACTACACTTCTATACCTTTTTGGTATAGATCTGAGTATTAGCTGTCATCATTAATCATGGTTCATATGATGATTGATTTTCGGATATAGGGTAAGCTCTTGGAGTTTGAGTCATCCCATTTCCTTCTATCTCATATATTCGGTCTTTAGTATTTGAGAAAAATGTATTAACTTTTCTAGACTTGGAGTTGTATTGATACTAGTAGTTGCTCTTGTACTAGCTCTACCAGGTTTTGGGATAGGTATCTTGTTTGTCTATTCATTCAATCTAGAACCCTTATGTTACAATTGATGTACTTAAATTTTACGTATGTTGGGCCTTTCTTCCTGGATTAACCCATTGTGTTAGCTCTAGATTATGGTATTGGCGTACCTACTGGTGGGAATTGGTAGGTTCCATTATGACTCATAAATTAGGTCGTGATAGGTGTAGCTTGTAGAATGAGCTTAAGAACCTCACTATAATGCTTAGTAATCCACCACCTCATCAGAAGGTTTCTCAAATAAGTAATATTATTTTGAATGCCCAAGTGTCTAAAAAATGCTTCTAAATATGTCTTGCAAAGCCAGGTATAATATAGATGTACTCAATTTTGCCCATTCTAAGTCTAAAGTAGCAAGATCTAGTTAGTGGATCATGACCAAAGAAGGTTATTATCTCATTTATAGGTAATTTTACTCTAAGAGCTCTCCACTATAGAAAACAGACCTTGAAAGGGATTTATTCATGTCATATAGGAGAATCAAACAAGTTCTTATTCTTTTTCCTTCTCACTAAGTCCCGATATGAAGAGAAATAGAAATTTTCATTAGCATTCAAAATCTAAATTGATTGATCAACTATCTCTTCTTGAGATCTGAAGGTAGTGTTGAGGATTTCTTGAACAAGCGATAGAGGTGCTTATCGTCTAACCATTTCTTCATTCCATGCTTCATTAACTAAGAACTATATGACAATCATATGGTTAGTCTAGGCAAAACATTGTTGTGATTTGCAGTTGCACCTACTCAAAGGTAAACATCCTACCATAAACAACTTCTAGAATTTTAAAACCAATGAAGATGATTTTAAACTATACTTTCATTTAGCAACATATGTTTCCTTAGATATTGACCATTGTACAACTTTTTGATGACTGGGTTGGCTCTTTTGCAATACTTAGCTTTAAAAAAATCACAGATAAAGATTTCTTAAACCTAAAACCCACCACTATTTATTTTAGCGAGCTAAGCAAACTTCATGTAGTAACTTCACACTAATCAACATTCTTCATATAGAAAACATAGAGTTTGTCAAGATGTATAGTGATATTTCTTCTTTTCTTTGTTACAACCCCATAAGTAATTTGCAATTAGACTTTTAATCCTCTTGAGAGTAGTTGATGTAGGAGTAATAACTAAAAGTAGATGAATAGGTAGAAATTTTAGCACTGACATCACAAGTGTAGCTTTGCCTTCATAGCTTAGCATCTTAGTGTGCCAACTTTGATCGTTGATATTACTTTAGCACCTATTCTAGCAAAATAAATAATTCATTAGCTTTCAATGTAAGGAGGGCAACCAAGGTAGGTAATAGGACTATCTGACTAAAACTAGTGATACTTTTAACTCTATCAACTGTATCTTGAAGAGCATTAGAAAGGATCATGAAATGATTTTTATCCTTGTTGACTGGTGGCCTAAAGGTCATATGATAGATATGCAAAGTATTAATAATAAGCGTTAAAGAGTAATTAAAAGTTGTTGCGATTCACTTGAGGACATTTTTTCCATATGAAAACATTGATAAAGCTATTGATTATGTAAATTGTTCATAACCTAGAAAAAACCTCAGCATCCAGGATAAAGAGAGCTGGAGAGAGGGGGTCACCGTGCTATAAAACACTAGTTGAGTGAAACAACCCATGTATAGATCCATTAACTATGATATAATACTAATTACATGACATTGTTTTCCATACTATGTCAATAAAAATTTCATTAAAGCCTATTCTCAACACTAAACAAATGTTTGACCATGTGACCCTATGATAGGAATAGCCTTGTCTAAAGTTATAAGCATATTATCATCTTTCTTAGGATTCTTAATGTTGTGAATGATTTCCTAATCAAGCATGGTGCTTTTTGAGATACTTCTCCCCTTGAAAAACCATGATTGATCGTCAGAGATCAAGTGAGAAAAAATAGGAACAAGTCTGAGGCAAATTAATTTGGAAATGACTTTATTAGTAAAATTGATGAGAGATATGGGTCAAATTTCATATGGATTTTTAGAATGGTCTGCTTTTGGGAGTTGAACGAAAAAGGCATGGGAAAATTAATTTGGCACACTATGATAACAAAACAAGTACTAAACCACCTCTAGAAGATCATTGCAGTTGACTTCCCAGCAAGTTTAAAATTTTTTTGCACTTATTCCTTTTAGTCTAGCATCTTAGGTAGGGCTGAAAGAAAACACCAAGTGCTTGGCATACTTTGAAGAATTTGATTATGATTTTTAATGATTATTCTGGGAAGGCAGTTAAACACCTCTTTATCAATTAGCTTATCCTCATCAGTAAAGATTCCTTTAAAGTATTTATAAGAAGCTTTAGCAATATTTTCATCCCCTTGAATACACTCTACTTGTTCATCACCAATCTTACGAATAAACAATCTACTTCTCTTCCCTTTAATCGGAGCATGGAAATATTAGAATTAGCGTCACTTTCTTTAAACCTATAAAACTAAATCTTTTATTTGAGAACCGCTTGTTCTAATTTGAGATATCTATGTATTCCACATTAATATAATTTAGATTGGTTCTAGAATCCTTAGTATTTATTGATGATTTTTTCTTTAACAACTCTCACCTTCTCTTCATACTCTTTCATAGTAGTATAAAGGTCATCATATTCCCTATTTCAACAGTTGCTTAAATTCTTTAAAACCCTTTTCATCTTTGCGTAACACCTTCACATAGGATTGCCCTTTGTAGATCTATCCCAATATGCTTTAACAATGTTAAGAATAGTGGAATTATCAATCTACCAGTGCATGAACATAAAATATTTGACTAGATTCTCTTTTCTCTTAGTAATTTCTAATATAAGGGATAGTAATCAGGCTTGATAGAACATAAATAAGTGATCAAGGAATGTGGCTTACTTTCTAACCACGTGTCATTAACCATGGCCCTATCCATTCTCTTCTATATTCTTGCATCAATAGCCCTATGATTGTACCAAGTGAACCTCTAACCTTGAAAACAAAGCTCATTTAATCCACAAGCTTAAATGACTCCAGTAACTTCAAAACTTCTGTTCATGTTATAAAGTTTCCCCATCTTCTCTTCCATGTCAGTGATAACATAAATATCATCTATATTAATGTTGAATCTAGACAAATACAATTATTTATCCCATAAAAGTCTCTCAAAAGCTCTCTACCCTTCGTATAGACAAAGTTTTTGAGTTGCACAGTTGGATAAGTTATATGCTTGATCTCATAAGCCTTCTGTTGATCATCATAGTCTGGAACTTCGCAGTCAACATCTTGATTCGAAAACAACCAAATTTTCCATTGTTAATACAAGCAATTTTATCCATGATGAGCTAAACTTTGTGAAAATCCAATTGAGACTTGCTTGTAAAAGGTTTAAGAATAAAAATAATGGAAATATTGTGAAAATTCTAAAGTATTCAAAGCGTTTACAAAACTCCCCAAGTATTAATACTACTTGCATTCCATCATAGTATATTAATCATCAAGATTATTGGATTAGGAATTAGTTGATTCGATCAATAGGGACATAAGTAATTTTGTTGAATTTCTTGCTTGTTTTGGTCTTTTTAAGCCTCCACCTATTACCACTATCAATTATCGAACCACAATGTTCAATTAGATGGTCATTTGTATCTTCATTTTTATCTCGATCATCTACTAGTAGGATATCCATATCCACCTCATCTTTTGAGTTTATAACACTATATTCATGCTATAGATTCACATCATGGCTACAAACTATCAATATATTTTCTTGAACTTGGAGAGATGAAATATGTAAAGAAGTTTGTTGCTTCTGCTCTAAAGTTTTTTGGTGTTGTTTTTATCTCCTCTTTCTTTTCTCTTTTTGAGTTGCTTTCCTTTTTTTTTTTACTGAGACCAAAAGTAAATTTTATGTTGAGATGATGAGATCCTTTCTACAATACACATTTTCCAAAACTAGTATCAATAGGAGTCATAGGGACCTCTGGAGTATTTTTTTTACTTTGGTCATAATTCATAGCATTTGTAAGACCTCCTCAGTAATATTAATATGATATTCATACTTATTTAACAAATAGACATCTTGGTGCATATTCATAGTGGTAGTAGGGACTCTAGAGTCTTTCATAAGGTCAGAAAAATGTATCTCATATTCATAATGAGCCAAATTTCCCTCCCCCGAGATTCCACTTCCTGCAGTATAGTAGTTTTCTCCTTCACATCAATCTCACCTCCTTCAACTTCATTACTAGATAATATAATAAAAACATTAGGGTGGGATCGATGAAGCATTAAATCAATACCTATGGTCCATATATTTAGGATATTAGCAATAACAACTTGATCAGCCTTGAAATTGCTATTATTTTTCTCAACTTGAGAATTTTCAGCAACTTTTTTTTATTACTGCTTGTTAAGATTTGTTTTTTGGTAGGACATTGGGTCGGTGTTGTTGATTCTGGACTCCAAAATCAACAATACATTCTTTGGGTATTTGCTCTTTAAATTGAGGATTTATACCTATTTTTTTATTGCTATTGAACCAGATGAGTTGCTCCCTTTGTAGATGGAGGTGATATTGGTCTATATACCTATTATTGATTACCTTGATCTTATAGATGGTGGTGGTTATGTTGTTATTGTTGATCATTTTTCTACTCTTTTTCCTTTGGATTTTCCATTGCTTTTACTTAGTAACCTTGTTCTTTCTCTAGCTTGATCTCTGTCTATTTGTTTTTCAAGCATATGATTCTTAGGTCAAGAACTTTGGGTGGTGGTGTCTTGCTGATGTTTCATTTAAAAGTTGTTATTTGCAGCTTCTTCTTGTTCTTTCTTTATTTTTTCACCTTCATCATTTTTATTTATAGTAAAAGTTGTCATGGAGTGTCCTTGATGTTTACAGTAAACATAGTAGTCTGGTACATCCGTATACAAGACATGTTGCCATCTACCATCTCTATTATCATACTTATCAAATTCCATTAAGACATGATGAGGTCTATTCTTAGTAAGATCCACTTGAATTTTCACTTTTGCCATACTACCTCTATTATTTCTATGTTGCCAAATCAAGGAAAAGAACTTTTCCAATAGGTAATAACAGAGGAGTCACCATTTTCATACAATAACAATGCCAAGGCAATTCAAGCAAAATTTCCCAAAATGTAATAAGAGGTGTCTCCTCTTCTAGTTTAAACGTAGATGTCCATGAGTAGAATCTCATTATTTGACCTTCAATGTATATCCTTCCTTTAGACCAAATAGTTGCCCTGAGTTGAAATGAGTCAATTTAACCCCCCTCCTCTAATTCAGTTTGCTGAATAAATTCTTTTTGTATTATCTCTATTTTAAGCATGGTATTGATAAACTTACTAATAAGCGTATACCTGCATCTCTCAGTCAATTTTACCATATAATCCTTAGGTATGAACACAATAGATGGAAGCCCTATTTGGTAGTGATTTTAGGAGGGCTAATCTCTATGGTAGACATTTTCATAGAATACTGAGCCCTCAATTTAGTAACCTTCGTATGGACAACAACAGGTGCAGGAAGATCAGGGATTCTGGGGAGGTTTTATTCCTTGGTTGGGATTGATTTTTGTTGATAGGATTAGGATTTTTCATATTCACATTAGTTCCATCATTAACATGCTTGGGATTATTAGGACTTGAAATTCCAAAATTGATAGAAACTATTAAAGGCTTACAGTTAGGTACATAAGGTTTACATTTGGACTTTTGGTTGTCAATGAGAGATTTTTCCTGTCTATCAGTACTATTATAATATCATGACCAAATTTCTCAAGTCATGATGACACCTACTATTACCCACCAGTAGACAAACCTGACCCATAGTTTAGAATGGCTAGTAATGGACTAACCAAAGAGATAAAGTAAAGAATATGGAATATCTAAAATACATGATCAATTATACAATATAATCCCAAAACCTGGTGGTATCAGTGCAAGAGCTTCTACATAAACAAGATTTCAAAGTGAAGTACAAATAAATATACTCATAAAACTTATACCAAATACAACATGGAGACTAGTGTACGATATAAGAGAGAGATAAGTAATACTCCAAATGTCAGGAGATGACTCTATGTTCCGAACTATGGCTGCTTCACATGATGCAGCCATCAATGATGATAACCCGTACTATCATCTCGGGCTGTAGAAAGGTAGTATGAGTACCAAACATGTGGTATTCAAAAGGCAACTGTCGACTGAGCTCCAAAGATAAAGCAAATATATACAACATATAAACAGAATGGAAAAATACACCCAAATGTCCAACCACAATATAAGACAATCAATGATATAATAATGATAAACTATCCTATCCATGTCCAAGAGACTAGAAAATTAAGTCTAAGGAAGTAGTAAGAATACACTATCCTATTCCATCCATACTTAGGAATCTCAACACTATACCGTATATCACTGGCTATTATGCAAGTAAGAGCGGAAAGAAGATACATATAAGTATACAAGGATAACGAATGACTATATAATCCAAGGAAATGAAGGAAAAGAGGGATATACAGTAATACCATATCTACATATAACTAAGTATCCATATATATAAGTATATAACAAAGGTCTACTCGAAGTAATGCCTAACTCATCAGACTAGCTAATTAAGACCTCTTAACCATAGTAGGAGCTAGTGCTAGAATACTCAAGGTTCTAATCCATAAATCAAGTCATCAGAATGTCATGTATAATAATGTAATCATAAGATAAAAGTGGTCAGAATCATACCTCAAGTCTAGATACTGCATTAATGACCAATCTGTCGTAAACTAGCCATAAAATTAATCATAACAATGATAATAACAATATAAATAACAGCACAGAGTAATCGGCTATTTTATACAACCAAATACCAAACCAAGCCCATCACATAACCCTACTGCATCAGGGTTAGGAGGTTCAATTGACATACAACACATCATAAGGCATAATTATTATCCATATCTATGAAACCCTCCCATACGAGTTAATAGATATAGGTACATACTGGTGATAGGCAACATGTATGAATGCAAGGTATATAATTAATATCTCAATCATCATTCGAATTTGAACCGATAATATAATCAATATCACAATCATCCTCTAGACTCAAATCGGGCATATATATCGATATCATAAGCATCCTCTGGACTCAAACAGAGTATATATCAATATTGTAATATATATATATATATATATATATATATATAATTTCTATACATAGATCTAGCCAGACTCAAACCGATAGATGTACACATAGGCACATCAATATAATTATCCTCCAGCCTTGTCGGGTATCAATGATCATCATAATATCTTTAGGCCTTTTCGGATATAATCACATCATCATAATATCCTCCGACCTTGTCGGATATCATCACATCATCATAACATTCTTTGGCCTTGTCGGGTATCATAACATCATCATAATATCCAAATCAATGTCAATAATAGAGAGCAAAGTAAAGAGCAAGCCCCTAAGAGGGCTAAAGTAAATAAACAAAAAAGAGAAGCAAAGTAGAGTATGTTTTCATTATTCATCATTCATCATTAGTGTCGCATTATCAATATGCATAGATACATAACATAACTATTATAACTATCATCGGGTTTACCCAGAATTTATATCATTAATACAATATCTTTCTCCATCCCATACTTGAGAGATATGTATTTCACTACTAAAAAGTAGGAAATCCGACCACAAAAATCGACCACATGTGGTTGGTTTTCCTTCTTTTGTGACCACAAAACTGACCAAAATGCGTGGTCGAAAAAGGTGTGGCATCTTTTGTAAAACCGACCACATATGGTCCATTTTTTAAAATAATATATATATTTAAAATTCAATATTATTTAAAAAAAGAATTTTTCAATAAAAGTTATCACAAGTGGTCGCTTTTATAAATTTAATAAAATAAATTTTCAAAATAAAACGATCACAAATGGTCGATTTTGCATGTAAATTAATTAACTAATTTTAATAAAAGTGACCACATGTGGTCTTTATTGTTTAAATTAATTAATGAATTTGTAAAAAAAAAAACTGACCACTTGTGGTCGGTTTTGTATATAAATTAATTAAATAATTTATTCAATAGCAACCACATATGGTCGCTTTTGTGAAAATTAATTAATTAATTTAAATTAAAAATCGACCACCAGTGGTCGGTT
The DNA here is from genome assembly GCA_030864225.1 of Capsicum baccatum var. pendulum. NCBI lineage: Eukaryota > Viridiplantae > Streptophyta > Magnoliopsida > Solanales > Solanaceae > Capsicum > Capsicum baccatum. Next base: position 165,934,309 of record CM061557.1, on the reverse strand, counting down.
CTTTATTTAATAATTTATTTAATAAAATAGTCTTTAATTAATTATAGTAAACCGATCACATGTGGTCGGTTTTCTGGAAATCTTTTTTGAAAACTGACCACATATGGTTGATTTTATGTAAAAGTTTCCAAATTTTATTTATAAATCGACCACTTGTGGTCAGTTTTTTGAAAATTTTCTAGAATACCGCCCACTTGTGGTGAGTTTTTTGTAAATTTTCTAGAAAACTAACCACATATGGTCGATTTTTATGGTAATTTTGTAAAAAAAATAATAGCATATAGCTATGCTACATTCCATCAACCAGCATAACAATAAAAACATTAAAAATCAAGTTATTTACAAAATTTATCAAGGTTCCAAATCTAAACTACAAAACATACAAAAGACTAAAAACTACAACTCATCATACATATCCCCATTGTCTTCCTTATCCTCAGCCTCACCTACAGGATTTGATTCCTCCTCTATGGTGTAATAATCATCCAATGGGCCTAGGCCTTTTGCATCCCGAGCTGCATCACCAGGACAAGGATGAAGAATTCCTGCATCGAATAAAAGAGTTGGTCTGCTCCTGCAGCATTCTCATTTGTGATGTTGTTTCCTTCTCCTTCTGCTTCTCCCTCTCAGTCTGTGCAGCAAGCTCTTTAGTCAGTTGACAAATCATATTTTTTAGTATATCAATGTTTTCTCTATCAACTGATAAGGAATAGGATGTATCGCTGGATGAAGACCTAGTATTCTCGCTAAAATATTTTCTTTGGTACCCGTAGTATTAGCCTTTAACTGGAGAACCCAAAGTTTGTTTCTAGAACTCCTCCTCTACATCTTTGGGTATTATTTCACCCTGAATTTCAAGAGTCTAAGTACTACGATACTCAATAATTAACTGCATATATTTTTTCTATAATCTAAGAAAAGTTAAAATTAATAGTAAAAAATTATTAAACTACTCGTACTTGAATAATATCAACTTTGACAAAAAGATCCATAAATACATGGTTTGATTCTTACATGGGTAGCTTTTGCACGAGGCTTAACCCCGACATCTTCATCAGTTGGGTTCTTTTTCTTCCTTACATGGGTCTCCTCTAATACCTCATGTATTTGTATCTTCCTACCTATTTTTCCCTGCATATGATAAAATTATTAATCTTCAAAATATTAAAAATTTAAATAGAAACAAACAACTAAACCTGTAAAAGTTACATACCATTTTTTGCTCCACAGTAATCTAACTAACTGCTTCCGCAGTATGTAGAGAGCCACCCTTGGATGATGCCCTGATGTTCTTTCCTTTGTCACTCAACACTTGGTATTCTTCGCTACTCCAATAGTGAAGATAATTTTTCCATATGGGTTCGAGTAAAAAACTTGGTCGTACCCTTTTTGTTCTGGCATAATCCAACATACCGTTCATTGTAAGTCTTGCTCTTCTATAAAAATTCTTCCGTATAGCAAAGTAATTTGTTAGATCCCACCAAAAATATTTCTTAAACAAAAATAAAAGTTTAATATTCAAGTTTTTGTTCTAACAATGTGTTAAGTGGTCGATAAGTTAAATCTTTACCTGAAATTCTTTAAACATTTCATTTCTATCAAATAGTGGAACCCTTTGCCAACTGGTCCAATAGCCTTTGAAGTGCTGACAAATGTATTTAGTCATAATTTTTCAATCCTGTCATCGAGAAAAAACCTACAATACAAGATCAAACATTATATCATAGAGCATTATAATATAGTAAATGAAAAATGAGTAATGTTGTTATATTTAGAAATCTCACCCTACTCCATATGGAATAATATACCGCCTTCATTGAGCATTTCTGTCTTCGGGCTATGGAACAAGTGCTAGTGGATGCACTGACATGGGTGGATCTGAAGCACCGGATGGTGTACCTCCAAGATAAAGATCTTTCAACCCAATAGATCCAGCAAAATCACTGTGAGAACGTAGGTGACTACTAGAAGAGAGTACTTTAAATGATGGTAGATGAATGTATATGCCAGCGATCATCTGATAGTACTGTGAAGGCGTTGGCATGGCGATGGGAGCAGAATAAGTCATTGTAGAGCCATAAAATGGACCCATGTGCATAGGAGTAGGAGATGAATAATGTGATGACCTAGAATAAGAGGGTCATGATGGCACGTCATCTAATCGATCCTCAGATATGTAAATATCTGAAGGTCATCTATAAGGCGAAGGTTATTTTTTCTTTTTTGTCTTTGTAGGATCAAATTTTTCCTTACATTTGTCACCTTTTCCTCCCGTCTAAATTATATAAAGTTAACAAGTAGTTAGTCTTTACAAAATGAATATAAGAAAACACAAGTGTTAAAACATTCCAAGGAACTAATTTTAAGTTACTAATTCACATTTCGAATCACTAAATCAGTGTTAAAACACCAGTGAAATAGTTACATAACCATAGAAAGTTTAGGCTCGCTCCAACAACACGAGATAGACAAGAATATTTCTATTACTAAATAAAAGATGGAAAAGTGACAACAATAATCTTACACAATATATTACATATAAATCTTAAAGAAGAAACCTAAAGGGAAATAGTACGAAGCATAAAGACAACAATACATAACAAATACAACCTACACAAACTAATCCTCCTCTCCTAAAGATTTTCTACTAAAATATCCACCCTTTTCATAAGTTTTCTCATATCCTACCCTCAGTCTCTTCTTCTGCAGTATTAACTTCTTCAACTATATTTTTTAGGTGGTTCAAATTATCCATTAAATTAATGTCCACTAACTGATGATCAATCTACATTTCATTTTGATGAGCAGTATCCAACACATTCGCAATTTCCACCCATCCTATAGGCTTGGTTTTGATTATAGTCCACCAATTAGGCTTATAACTGTGCAATGGATAAGGAGCATAAGACACTTGTTTAGCATTTTGTGCGAGAAAAAAAGGATCGTAAATAAGATATGCCCTATTATGATTCACTTCAATGATGTTATGCTCCTTATGTACTCTTGTGCCTCTTGTGCTTGGATCAAACCACTTACATCAAAATAGGACAATTTTTTAATTGGCAAACTGGCATATTCCATTTCTAAGATCTCTTGTATGATGCCAAAGTAATCAACATCATCATCACCCTTAACCTAAACACCACTATTCTTTGTTTTCCTTGTTCTAGAGTGTTCTTTGGTGGAAAATTTAAATCTATTTACTGTGTAATGGGACATTGTACGATCTTCAACAAGTCCCAAAGAAATATCTCTCAAGAATTGATCGTATGCAGACGCATTTGGTGAATTGTATACCTAAAAATATTATATATATATATATATATATTAGTTTAAGATGGTTATACTGTTATTGGTCCTAAGCCGAGGGTTTATCGAAAATTGCCTCTCCACTTCTCTTGAGGTAGTGGTATGTTTGTGTATACTCTACCCTTCCCAGAACCTACTAGGTGGGAATACACTAGGTATGTTGTTGTAGATATTAGTTGAAGAATGTGTGCATGTTTAAAATTTGTAGAAATATTAGTACACTTACACACCTCATATGTAAACTATGTTGCAAAGGATGCATACACTTGATTATCGTGGAATTGAGTCTTAAATGAACTGAAGATCCAACATGCAAAGCACAATTATTTTCCTTAAGGGAGTAAGTAAATGAATCAGATATGTTAATATTTAATATCTTTACTTCAGAGAGGGCTCAACTTTCGGGCAATTCAGCAAGATATACAAAGTTGCTGATTTGTGCTCCATCGTAGTGAGCCAACGAAATATGGTCTTTTTGGCCTTACTACCAGATTAATTGAAAATTGATATTGGTTGAAATGAGGCTCATTCTCATCATACTAATGTCAATTCGGTCTATCTCTTAAACAAGAAACTACATCACCAAAGTAGTATAAACAAAATTGAGACATTTCTCTTGTAAGATATGCCTCAACTATAGAGTCTTCCACCCTATATTTATTTTTGGAACCCCTTCTCAATTTTCCAATTGTCCTGCATAATTTTAAGATTAGATATTTACTATATAAAAATAGATATGTATTAATTTAAATATGTTGCAATTGCTTATCGTTCGCCTAGATATATCCACCTAGTTTGAACTAGACCACCTAGCTGAGCTTTATAGACAAGGTGAATGGGAAGATCTTCCATCACATCGAAGAACCTAGGTGGAAAAATCTTCTCCAACTTGTTGGTGATACCAACAATATTACTTTCCATTCGAGCCAGATTTTTTTTTAATGAGGTGGAACATAAGTCTTTGAAAAACAAACTAATCTCTACTATCGGTTTCCATATGTTTTTAGTCAAACCAATTGTAACTACCCAAAATTGTCTCCTAAGACATCACACGATGCTTAAGGATACAAGTAGCCCCAAGCTAACCCTTTGAGCTTGCTTCTACTAATAACACTTATTTCAAGATAAAATAATTCAAACACTAGCATAGTCATATCATATAAAGGGAGATACGGAGAAAATACTCGATCCAAACGACAACAATACTAGAATTCTCAACATAATCACAATCTGACAACTAGTCTGACATAGCCTCTACAAATCCATTAACTAGAGAGCCATTACGACAGGTCCCCAACTGAGTCGAAATAAACTGAAAGCAATAACATAGTCTCTCAAATGCTAAAATATCTGGCGATAGGTCATGAGGACTCGCCACTATAGGAATTTAGATAGAGGTACTCAAAAGTCACTGACGATGCTGGGACTGAGCACCTTAACCTACATTTTAAGACAATGTAGCACATAGACGTATATGTGGATCAGCACTTTGGAATGTACTAAGTATGTAGGGGTGCATGCATTTATATTAAACAACATCAATACTCTCTAATTAAATCATGCATGCAATAAGTAATAACTCACATGGCTTGAATAAGTATAAAATATAAAGCTCTTAAATCATGTAGAATGGAGCACGTAACACAAATCTCGTGAGTCATCATAGTTTAACTTTGAAATCGGTAATCTTCTCTTATTCTCATTACCTATAGGCTAAAGGAAACTAACAATACTTTCAACTCATTCATATGTCTCATGGAGAGTAAAAGTTCTTTAATTCTCAAGAACTCATAACTCTTTTGAACTCAAGTACTTGGAATTTAGAATCATATAACTTTGAAACATACTTGAAGGCACTTCATTCACTTTAGAAAAAGATCCCATTCCAAGATTTAAGGAAATCATTCTATCTCAATGGAAAGATACTCTAGTTTAGGGAAATAACTTATCTCATAGTTATAGAGAAAATACTTATATCAAGGGAAAATACTTTAGTCTTATAGAGCAAATCCACAACTTTACTATTAGGAAAATAACGTGTATCAAGGGAGGTTCTCTTAATTGACAAAACATTGGAATCCATGTAGCTTGCATAGTTTATGCAGTTTATGCAAGATACATGGAGTCCAACGTTTTGTCCTCCTAAGAAAGAGACCCCCCACGTTGGAGAGGAGCGTCATACTCTTATCGAGGAGTATAACCTCAATTCAGTGATCACTTATCTTGACCTCGGGTCCAATATCTCGACCTTAGTCCCAAAATATCCAACCTATGGTGGTATGTAGTTCTGGGGTAAGAAACCATAGTAACTTACCCAACTCGATGCTAAATACTACTGCCTTTAGTTTATCTCGCTCATCTCATGGAAATTCACTTTAAAAATAGTCTCATGGTTCATTAAGGACCTAACAATAAAATCTGTAATCTCTTGTAGTGAAGTGGATTTCAAAACTCCTTGACCATTAGGTCAAAACATTTCTCAATAATCTCAGAATACTCAAATCATGGGTGCTTATAGTACAAGAGTTCATAAAATTGCAAATCTCAAGTAGGGGTCAATAACCCATAATTCAATCTCAAGTTAAAACTCATCAAAAGTATCATAGATAGCATATAGATTCATAACTCATGTAGAAATCTAGAAATTTCAGTAATTTGTCTCAAAATCTCAACATACTCATATACTTCAATATCTCAAACATTTCAACTATTAATTTCTCAAGGATTAAAATCATAGGGTATAGACTCGGCTGCAATTTCATAAGAAAACATGTGAAAATTATGTCATTACACTCTTAATTCATGGGAAACATCAAAATATTGCAATCAATAAAAATGGGTGAAAAATCCTAATTCAAATTCATGTAAAATCTCATAAATTGCAGAAAACCATAGTTTAAATAAGCCTTTGACCACAAGGATGAAAGGATTACCCTTGTTAAAAACCACACATACTTTCAATTATGAAATTGGATGAACGAGCTTGGTCTAAACTCTTTTTCTTACTCTTGAGAGAGAGTTTTTGCAACCTTTGAACTTGGGGAACTCAAATCTCAACTCAATTTGTAGAATCCATGGTGAGTTCTTAGATTTCTTGGAGAAGGGTTTTAGATTTTCTCTTGAGGGAGAAACCCTAGCCTTTGGATGTTTTAGGAGATAATGAGGCTATCAAGTTCATTTGGAATATACCTTAGGGTTAAAAGGTAAAAGACCCAAAAGCTCCTTTTAAAAAGGACTTAAAAATTCTGAACGGGGGTTGCGACGGTCGAAGCGATGGTCCATCGCTAGCCTGATGATCCGTCAGGTCGTTCGCCATACACTGATTAGAAAAAGAACATACTGCCTCAGTGTGACGGTCAAAGTGATGGTCCATCGCTTAGCCTGACGGTCCTCAGATGGTCCATCGCACATTAGCCAGGATGAGGCCACACTGCCTGAGAACGACAGTTCCAGCGACTGTTCGTCATTTTGGCCATCGCACTTGGGCCAGAAAAGAAAGTTACTTCCTTGGTTGCAATGGTCCGAGCGAGGGTCCGTCGCAGATTCAACGGTCCATCAGATCGTCCATCGCACCCGGGTGTTCCAATAATTTTCAGTAAAACGATCATAACTTTTCACCCTGATACCAGATTTGGATAAAATTAGTATCGTTGGAAATCTAATTCAATTCTCTACCTGGAAAAAGTCAAATTTAAGAAAAATCTATATGGTTTAAACACCAATCACTTGGGAAGTCACTTCTCAATCTTTTAGTGCCAGAATTACACTTCACTTGACATACTCTAAGGCTCAGACTATGAGGGAACTTTGCGGGGTCTTACACCAATACAAGCAATTGAAAGTAATTTTTCCATGAAAACATGACAATCATGGCTTTTTATTTCATGTAAGATTACTTGTACCATATCAACCCTCTTTCCCAAAGTTGAGGCATATGTATCGGGCATCTTTAAAATGTGGTCCTACTTACATATTTTTTGCTTTTGATCCAACTTGAATGTCTAACTAGCCTAGGGCTTAAGAAAATTGACATTGGGACCCTCCTGTAAGTGTAATTATCTACGCTTGCAATATTCTGGTAAATTAAGTCGAGCCTTAGGATTATTGTTTGTAGTGCCGGTAACATCCATAACTGTGCTGAACAAGTTGTCAAAATAGTTCTTCCCAATATGCATGACATCAATATTATGTGTAGGTAGATTATATGGCCAATATTCTAACTCCCAAATATACTTTTCTTACTTCAATTATGTGAAATGCCATATCCATCAAACCTATAAATGCTTCCTCGCTAAATTTTGTCAAATCCTGAACTATTTCCCTGACGTCATGACCAGATAACCTTGGAGGTGGACCATCATGTTCAGTTTTATTCTTTCTCAATGAATTCTTGAGTCTCCTAAACTCATTATTAGGTGGCAAGAAATAACAATGACAATCAAACCATGAATTTTTCTACCATGTCTCAATGTGAAAGATTTTGTTTTTTTCATGCAGTATTGACAAGCCAACTTTCCAACTGTCATCCCCCCAGACAACATTCCATAAGCAGGAAAACCATTAATAGTCCACATTACATATGCATGCAGATTAAAATTCAATTTAAGTGAAATGTCCCAAGTTTCAACCCCCTCATGCCATAAAATTTGAAGTTCATCAATCAAAGGTTGCAAGTAGACATCGATTCTGCTTTTTGGATAACGCCATCTAGTAACAACACAATTTAGAAAACATATAGACTAGTCATCAACAATATAGGAGGAAGCTTATAAGGGGTGATAAATACAGGCCAACATGAATATGTCACAGCACCAACAGAAAAAAATGAGAAACCATCCGCACACAATCTCAAATGAATATTTCATGGCTCAACTACAAAATATGGATAAGTTGCATCAAAATTCTTCCAAGCCTCTCCATCAGATAGATGACACATAACACCAGTGGGCCTTCTATTTTCACTGTACCATCTCATATGATGAGCTGAGCTATTCAAATCATATAACCTCTTCAGCCTTGGTATTAGAGGTAAATAATGCATCGCCTTACTAACAATTTTATTTCCAGGATAACCACGCTTATATCTAGGGTGTTGACAAAATTTATAGGACTATAGGTTAGTATCTTTCTTAAAGTATAACATGCAACGATTTTCACAATAATCAATTCTAATTGAGGAGAGACCTAACTTTGACACCTTTCTGTTTTCCTTATAGAAAGAATCAGGAACCTCTAAAGCGGGGTCAACTAACTCTTTAATAAGGTCTATCAATGAGTCCATTCCTTCTTCAGTAGTATTCCAATTAGATTTGATATTAAATAATCTAACAACATCAGACAAATAAGAGTGCGAACACCCGTCAAATAACGGATGACTAGCAGTATGTAATTTTTCATAAAAATGGCGTGCTTCTCTATTGGGAACATCTTCAACATTTTCCCTATAGTCGCCCCTATTTTACATCTTAAAAGCATCATGAACCATTTCTGTCATCTTAGTATCTTGATAGTTATTATGCCCTGCAGACCTACTACTTTCACCAACAACAAAGTTACTTTGCTCAATATCACCATGACTAGTACGCAATCTTAAAAAATCCTCATGAAACCTTTTTCTATAAAGATGATCCTTCACAACTTCTTTTAAAATACTTGTACCATCATATTTTACACAAGGACAATGAATCGTCTAAAAAAGTGACCAATCATCAAGTGTCTTGGCATGTTCAATAAATCGATTGACAACTTCAACAAATTCCACCTTAAGACCCATTCTATTATCATTATTCTATTGATATATCCATCTATAGTCAGGTTCTATTTACACAATTAAACACATTCAAGTAATTAGTTCAAGAGGTAAAATTTCACCTTTCAAGTACCTAAATTCAAAATAAAAGTCACTAATTCACATTTCAAGTACCTACACTTCTACATTTTCAAGTCACTAATTCACATACAAAGTTACTAGACAAAACTACATTCAATACAAAATGTCACATTTCAAGTACCTACGCTTAATCACTTTTAAGTCACTAAGTCAAATCCCAAGTTAGTGAGCATAACAAAATTCAAAATGAAAAATTCACATTTTAAGTACCTATTAATCACTTTCAACTCACTAAGTCACCTTCTAAGTTACCAAACTAAACTACATTCAAAATGAAAAATTCACATTTTCAAGTCACTAAGGCACCTCCCAAGTTACCAAACTAAACTACATTCAATAATAAAATTCACATTTCAAGTACCTACACTTAATCACTTTCAAGTCACTAAGTCACATCCCAAGTTACCAAGCTTAAAAAAATTCAAAATGAAAAATTCACATTTCAAGTACTTACACTTAATCACTTTCAAGTCACTAAGTCACCTCCCAAGTTATCAAATTAAACTACATGTAAAATGAAAAATTTACATTTTCAACATTTTCAAGTCACTAAGTCACCTCCCAAGTTACCAAACTAAAGTACATTCTATAAAAAAATTAACATTTCAAGTACCTACACTTAATCACTTTCAAGTCACTAATTCACCTCCCAAGTTACCAAACTTAACTACATTCAAAATATAAAATTCACATTTTCAACATTTTCAAGTTACTAAGTTACCACCTAAGTTACCAAACAAAATTAAATTCAATACAAAAATTCACATTTCAAGTACCTACATTTAATCACTTATAAGACCCCGCATTTTGGGTCTTGTCTTTGAACCGTCGTTCCTGCCTGTATAAGTTATAATTCAAATGATTTCCATATGAATATAAGTTTCATGATCTCTATCCTTGTGTTTGATATGCCTTCAAGGTACAAAATATTCATGAGAATCACTTAGAGCCAAGTTGAGCTAAGGTCCTTTGATTCATCCAAAGTTTGGTATTTGATTCTATAAGGGTCAACATTGAACATGTATAACTTTTGATATACGTGAAATTTTTCATCTCAAGACCCAACCAACTGTAGATAATTCAGTTAGCTTTCCAACAATCCTAATTTTGCCTTAATACGATACCCGAGCAAAATGTTATAGCCATTTTCATGAGAGAGGTAGTAGCTGCGCACGATTAGCATAAGATGCATGCTCTATTTTGGTGCTCTAGAGCATGTGATGTACGATCCATTTTGCCCCTAAGGTTTCCAGCTTTTAGTCACATTTTTTCAAGGGCATTTCAGTTTTTTTCCTTTACCCAAAACCATCCATAACACATAATTTCATTTCCCAAAAGCATTAGATACATTATTATTCATCCCTTTCTCTCCAAGAAAACCCTAGCTCCCTCAAGAACACCAAGAACTTAATCAAATTTTGTTCAAGAGAAGCAAGAACCCATGCTTCCTAATTTAATAACTTCAATAAGAAGCTTCAAGAACACCATTAGAAATTTAAAGTTCAAACTTTTACATCCAATTAATAAAATAAGGTATCTGGGAGTTCATCCATTGGTCCCCTTTCACCCATAGAGCTCAAAACCCTTTTTTCAATTAAAGAAGAAAGTTTTCGATCATTATGTTATTTTAGATATTCAAGCAATATTTAATTTCATATTTTCCTAGTGTTTTTAATTCAACTCAGCCCATGTGTGAGTCCATGCAAGATTTTGAATTCCTCATATTGTGAATTTGAGTTTTCCATGCTTTATTCAAGTGAAATCCATGACAAATCCTAAATTCATGATTTTTATCATTACTCCCATGCTTTAAATTCATGTTTTTCACATGTTTGATGAAATTCCTATATCATGTTCAATCAATTTCAAGATTAATCCCAACTTATGATTTTTTTCTGGTAAATCTATTGTTTCCTCATGTTAAGACATTCCTATGGTCAAGGTATGATCTTTACATGTTTTGATGAAGCACCCATGTCCTATTTTAAAAGAATTTTATGTAAATTCCCTAATTTATGATTTTAGTTATGTAATCATGTTATGCTCCCATGTTTAAGATATTCTCATATTCAAGTTCATGATCCCCATATGTTTGATAAAATGCTCATGTGATGGGTTTCTTTAAATAATGATTTCATATTATGGTTTCAAAGATTTATTATGTCCCTATTGTTATTGCTATCGAGTCCTGGGGTTATGAATACTTGAAATTTAGCTGCTTACTTAGTTTCAGTATTTTCATAATGGTTTTAGATAAATCATGAGTCTTGTCATCCAATTTGTCTTCATAATCAGTTTAAAGGTTAATAAATACCTCATAATTTGTATGCACTATTATTTTCAAAATACTATAACCTAAGCTTATCAGTTATCAGTGCATGCACCAGTTAGTATTTTAGTGTCTTTTAGTTGGGAGTAGGATTTATCACCGAGTGAATATAGGGATGACAGCTTCCCCGTCAGTTAGGTAAAGTCATTGTAGAAGTTTATTTATTCCATAACTACATAGCAAGCATAGGATATGAGGAGTCACCCATCAGTTTAGGCTTGAATACCTCTCATGGGTCACTCATCAGTTTAGGCTTGACATCATGATCCTTTGGGACATCAGTTAGTTGATCCACATAGCCAATGTTAGTACTCGTGGCATGATACTGACACCCTTCCAACTGGGGTTACAGGTTGGACCCCGATTAGCTCAGATTGGGCATGCCGGTTAGATAATACCTCCTACAATCGGAGTACATTTTAGTGTATCTTCATTCAAGCTTGCTTGACTAAGTGTACAGACTTACAAATATTTAGTTTAACAGTTTTTAGTCTTTCAGATTATAGATTATCTTAGTACCAAAATAGGTATACACATAGTCTTGAATTCTCAAATATTACAGTTTCCACGCATTCATTCACAGTTATCTCATGTTGTTTTAATAGTCCTTAACTCATAATAATAGTACTGAACAACTTCAATCCAATTATTCAGACTAAGTATAGTTCAGTCTTACATGACCAGTATTCAACTATAAGTTATTTAGTTAATCAGATAAGCTTAGTCTATGTTATGCTTAGTTTTGTATATTTTATGCATTCATGATTTGTATGATTGTATATTCAGATCCTTGAGTTATGTCAGTCTTCATCACATAGCTTCAGACTCAATATTCATACTGTATCTATGTTTTACCATATCCCAGCTTCCGTCCAACTTATTTTACAAAAGTAAAGTTTTAAAAAATCAAGTGTAATGATTCACCATCTTATCAGATTATGTATGTTACTCATGTTTTAAGATGTTTTCAGCTTTTAGTTTATTCTAGATTATCGGTGAGTCTACTTACACTTAGCATGCATGTTTTAAGATTCATACATAACCAATTTTTACTTATTGCATTTACCACTGCATACTCACTACATTCAAGAAGTACTGATCCACATATACGTCTATGTGGCTACATTGTTTCATAATGTAGGTACCAATTATAGCTTAGATATCATAATCAGACAGTTGCAGCTTCCAGCCAGAAGGTGAAGAGTTCTCCTATTTGGAGAACTTTAGTCAAATTTAATTCATGTACTAAGTTGTATTTATTCTTATGTATTTATTAGTGGTAGTCGCAGGCATATCCCATCTATCTATAGTTAGTATAGAAGAGGCTTCATTGATGTCAGTCAGAGTCAATCATGTAATTTGGTTCCTTCCTTCAGATTTATTAGATTGTAAAACTTTATAGTTACATAGCATTTTGGATTTTTAGTATGATTATGTTCTGCACAACATAACTTGTTATTTAATGTATTATAATTCAGTTGCTTAATAATATGCCATTTCATGGGTCAGATTGGGATTACTTATGGTTTCTAGCACCGTGTGGCATCCAGGGTGTACTCCCAGGGTGTTACAAACTTGGTAACAGAACATAAGGTTCAAGTGTCCTAGGGTATCTATGAAGTCATGTCTAGTAGAGTCTTGCAGAACAATACTGAGGAGTTTGTACTTTTCTTTAAGTGGCTGCAAGGCATTTAGGAAATATTTCCCTTATTTTATGTCTCAGATCATGCTGTAGAAATGTTCTCTAAGAAACATATATAGATTCTCATCTTGCTCCATTCATGTTATCTCTACCTTATTTTCGAGGTAACAGAAACAGTTAAACTTAAATCCCTATAGATAGAGCTTTCTCAGACAATCCCCAAAGATAGTTATGGGATTGTATATAGAATCTAAAGTATCACATCAGTGATTTTAAGTTCCAAACTTTGAAGGACTTTATTCATGTTCATGAAAATTATGCACTAAGTCAAAGTTATATGTGCTTTCATATCCCTTCTCAGAATCCTATGACAGTATATAACCTAGAGTTAGAAGCGTGAACCTAGAAGTTTAGCAGCAGTAAAGTGGGGATAACATTTATCAATATTTAGTAGATAATGTATTCATGGAGCTAGTTGTATAAAAGGTGAATTATTAGGCTTGAAATAGGGTATCCAAGAGCTTAAGTTAAGTATGATAGCGTGGGTATACTTAGATAGTAACGTTGAATTATTAAGTGGCGAATGAGGCTGTGTTGTATGTGACGTTCTTACCAACTAAGTTATGGGCTATAGAATGTTAAGAGTTGTATATCAGAAGGAGGTACTAGCAGTGGGTTCTACACTTTCAGATACAGGCTGCCAGGCTGAGTTTAGTATTTATTTGTATTAATATTTTTTGAGTGCTAGAGTAAAGTGTTTATAGTTCAGTTTAGAGTTATAAAAGGGGTCCAGAGACTTAGAATGAAGCTTTAAGCTAAAGGGGAGATGATAGAACAAGTAACCAAGACAGGCTCTCAGATTCTATTAGTAGTACCAGTACGTGTAGAAAAGTAGTAAGGAAGGAAAAATTCAAACCTATTCTTATCTCAATGAAAAGTTTTTTCAGTCATCACGACATCTACTCATGCCTTACATGTCAGCTCCATCACCACATCTCATACTCATGCGCTTTATAGAAAATCATGTATGCTTCTAGTTCCCAATATGAGGAGTTCCAGTTCACTCAGTAGTACAAATCATATTTCATGAAATTATGAACTCCAAACTCAGGTCATGTAGCTCATGGCTTATGTACCCATGCTTTACAGAATGTTCAGCTCCATGTACTCATGCTACACTCCTAATGATCAATGAAAATTTAGTTTATGTCATGTATGTCCTTATTTTAGTTCTCTTCGATGAATTCATGCTTTTGATACTCTATTCCTCAGGCCTCAGTAAAGTGTCATGTTACGTATAGTATTCTTTCATGCTACAGGTCCTTATGCTATAACCTTTCAGTGACCTCTCCTTAATATTAAGATAGTAATGATGAAAAATTGTTTAGATGGGAAAGGGTAAGTGTTCCTTATTTTCAAGATTCATACTAGTATTACAGTGTTATGTGTGCACTTTGTAGATTCTAGTAGGCTTGAACGTAGCGAGAGAATTCATTTCATCTAAAATTCAAGTGGAGCACAGTTTTGAAGTGGGAGGTATAGTTAAGTATAAGCTTTCAATATGAGTTAGTGATTTTGCCTAGCAGTCAGAAAGACAAGTCCCTATGGTTTTATATCTTTCCTATTCATGAGGTAATTCACATCTATGCAAATTTAAAATTCATCTCAGTTATTCATATGTATCAATTTTAGATTCTAGATATTTATTCATGATTCCGTCTATAAGTGTCCCATGCATTATCTCAGTCTTTTCTTAGTATTTCAGCCAAGTTAGTATCTTTCAGGGGACAAAATATTTCAAGGGAAGATATTGTAATACGCCGAGTATTCATTTCCTAAAACTTTCATCTTTTATTCACGAAACATGATCCATCCTAAAGTAATGGTTACTCATAAGTTAACTATATCATTTCTATCTCAGCTTTATAACCATTCTCATGTCATTGCATGTATTCATGAAATCAAATCAGTTTGTGTATTATGCTCAGGCTCAGTTATGTAGTCACGTTCCAAGTTATGTTCAAAGTCATGAATGTTCAGAATATAATCTCAGTTACATTCATACAGTACTCTCAGTCTAACCAATCTTAATCGAGGACGAATGTTCCCAAGGGGGAGATAATGTAACACCCCGCATTTTTGGGATTTTCTTTGAACCATCGTTCCTACCTGTATAAGTTATAATACAAATGATTGTCATGTGGATATAAGTTTTATGATCTTTATCCTTGTGCTTGATGTGCCTTTGAGGTGTCATAAGAATCACTTAGACAAATTTGAGCTAAGGTTTTTTTATTCGTCCAAACTTTGGTATTCGATTCTATAAGGGTAACATTGAACGTGTATAACTTTTGATATACATGGAATTTTTCAGCTCAAGACCCACCAAATTATATATAATTCAGTTAGCTTTCCAATGATCCCAATTTTGCCTTAATTCGATAGCCGAGAAAAACGTTATAGCAATTTTCATGAGGCAGTAGCTGTGCATGATAAGTATACGATGCACACTCTATTTCGACACTCTAGAGCGTGTGACACACGCTGCATTTTACCCCGGAGGTTTCCAGCTTTTAGTCACATTTTTTAGGGGCATTTTAGTCCTTTTCCCTCACCAAAAACCGCCCATAACACATAATTTCAGCCCCCAAAAGCATTAGATAAATTATTATTCATCCCTTTCTCTCCAAGAAAACTCTAGCCCCCTCAAGAACACTAAGAACTTAATCAAATTTTCTTCAAGAAAAGCAAGAACCCAAGCTTTCTAATTCAAGAACTTCAAGAAAAAACTTCAAGAATGCCATTAGAGATTCAAAGTTCAAACTTTTACATCAAATTAATCAAATAAGGTATCAGGGAGTTATCCATGGGTCCCCTTTCACCCATGGATCCCAAGACCCTTTTTTCAATTAAATAAGGAATTTTTTGATCATTATGTTATTTTAGATGTCCAAGAAAGATTGAATTTCATGTTTTCATGGTGTTTTTAATTCAACTCATCCTATGTGTGATTCCAGGCAAAATTTTGAATTCCTTTTTCCATGAATTTGAGTTTCCCATGCTTTATTCAAGTGAATTCCATGATAGATCCTAAATTCATGATTTTTAGCAACACTCCCATGTTTTAAATTCATGTTTTTCACTTGTTTGATGAAATTCTCATGTCATGTTCAATCAATTTAAAGATACATACCCAAGTTAAGAATTTTTTCTTGTAAATCTATTGTTACCTCATGTTAAGACATTCCTATGGTTAAGCTATGATCATTACATGCTTTGATAAAACACCCATGTCTTATTTCTAGAGAATTTCATGTAAATTCCCTAATTTATGATTTTAGTTATGTAATCATGCTATGCTCCCATGTTTAAGATATTTCTATGTTTAAGTTCATGATCCCCATGTGTTTGATAAAATTCCCAAGTGATGGGTTTCCTTGAATAATGCTTTCAGATTATGGTTTAATTCCCAAGTGATGGGTTTCTTTGAATAATGCTTTCAGATTAAGGTTTCAAAGCTTTAGTATGTCCCTATTGTTATTGCTATCGAGTCTTGAGGTTATAAATACTCGAAATTTAGTTTTTTACTTAGTTTTAGTATTTTCAGAATGGTTTTAGAAAAACCACGAGTCTTGTTATCCAGTTAGTTATCATAATCAGTTTAAAGGTTAATAATTACCTCAGAATCCATATGCACTGTTATTTTCAAAATATCATGACCTGAGCTTATCAGTTATTAATTCATACACTAGTTAGTATTTTAGTGTCTTTTAGTTGGGAGTAGGATTTATCACCAAGTGAATATAGGGATGAAGGCTTCCCCGTCAGTTAGATAGAGTCGTTAGTAGTAGTTCATGTATTGCAAAACTACATAGAAAGCGTAGGATATAAGGAGTCACCCATCACTTTAGGCTTGACTACCTCTCAGGGGTCACCCGTCATTTTAGGCTTGACACCCTGGTCCTTCGAGACATCAGTTTATGGATCTACACAGCCAATATTAGTACTCGTGGCACATAATGACACCCTTCCAACTAGGGTTACAGGTTAGACCCCAATTAGCTCAGATTGGGGTATGTTGGTTAGATGATACCTCCCATAATCTTAGTATATTATTCAGTGTCTCTTCAGTTCAGGTTTTCTTGACTCAGAGAACAAACTTTCAGATATTCAGTTTAATAGTTTTTAGTCTTTCAGATTACAGATTATCTCAGTACCATAACAGATATACACTTAGTCTTTCTCAAATATTATAGTTTTCACGCATTCATGTTCAGTTATCTCATGTTGTTTTGATATTCCTTGCCTCATAAGCATAGTACTCCACAAATTCAGTCCAATTATTAAGACTAAGTATAATGCAGTCTTATATGACTAGTATTTAACTATCAGTCATTTAGTTAATCAGATAAGCTTAGTATATGTTATGTTTGGTTTTGTATGTTTACGCATTAGTTCTTTGTATGATTGTATATTCAGATCCCCGAGTTATATCAATCTCTATCACGTAGTTTTAGAATCAATATTCCTATAGTATCTATGTTTTACCGTATCCCAGCTTCCGTCCTGCTTATTTTACAAAAGTAAAGTTTTAAGAAACCAAGTGTTGTGATTCACCATCTTATCAGATTATATATGTTACTTATATTTTAAGATGTTTTCAGCTTGCAGTTTATTCCAGCTTATAGGTGAGTCTACGTACACTTAGTATGCATGTTTTAAGATTTCATACATAACCAATTTTTACTTGTTCCATTTATCCCTTCATACTCAGTATATTCCATAAGTACTGATCCATATATACGTTTGTGTGGCTACATTGTCTCATAATATAGGTACCAGTTATAGCTTACGCATCATAATCAGACAGTTGCAGCTTCCATCCAGCAGGTGAAGAGTTATCTTATTTTGGGAACTTCAGTCACATTTAATTCATATACTATGTTGTATTTATTCTTATGTATTTATTAGTGGTAGTTGGAGGCATGTCCCAGCTACCTAAAGTCAGTATAGTAGAGGCTTCATAGATGTCAGTCAGAGTCAGTTATGTAATTTTAGTTTCTTCCTTCAGATTTATCAGATTGTAAAACTTTATCAGTTACATAGTATTTTTGATTTTCAGTATGATTATATTTCTATTCAGCAGAACTTGCTATTTAATGTATTATAATTCAGATGCTTAACAGTATGTCAATTCATGGGTTAGCTTGGGATCACTTATGGTTCCTAGCACTGTGTGGCTTCCAGGGAGTACTCCCGGGGCGTTACATCACTTTCAAGTCACTAAGTCACCTCCCAAATTACCAAGCTTAACAAAATGAAAAATGAAAAATTCATATTTTAAGCACCTACACTTAATCACTTTTAAGTCACTAAGTCATCTCCCAAGTAACCAAACTAAACTTCATTCAAAATGAAAAATTCACATTTTCAACATTTTCAAGTCACGAAGTCACCTCCCAAGTTATCAAACTAAACTACATTCAATACAAAAATTCACATTTCAAGTATCTATATGTAATTACTTTTAAGTCACTAAGTCACCTCCCAAGTTACCAAGCTTAACACAATTCAAAATGAAAAATTAACATTTTAAGTACCTATACTTAATCACTTTCAAGTCACTAAGTCACCTCCCAAGTTACCAAACTAAACTACATTCAAAATGAAAAATTTACATTTTCAACATTTTCAAGTCTCTAAGTCACCTCCCAAGTTACCAAATTAAACTACGTTCAATACAAAAATTCACATTTCAAGTACTTACAGTTAAATCACTTTCAAATCACTAAGTCACCTCCCAAGTTACCAAGATTAACAAAATTCAAAATGAAAAATTCACATTTCAAGTACCTACACTTAATCACTTTCAAGTCACTAAGTCACCTCCCAAGTTACCAAACTAAACTACATTCAAAATGAAAAATTCACATTTTTAACATTTTTAAGTCACCTCCCGAGTTACCAAACTAAACTACATTCAAAACAAAAATTAAAAATTAAAGTTCACCTTCAAGTAACCACACTTAATCACTTTCAAGTAACATGTTGATTTATAGTATAAGTCAAACAATTGAACAAGTGTAATAAAGCAAATAAGTAGAGGCGTCGCATGTCCCTCTCACACCATATAATCATTACAAAATTCCTATGGCTTTCAAAGCCTTCTACAGCAAAAAATCCACCATAACACTACATTTAAAGACTTAGTTATAAGAAAATAAAGAGAAATCAACTTACCTTTGCTTGACCAAAATTAAAGAGAAAGAGATACGCGATCACCAAAAAATAGCAAAGCAATCCTTTTCCCGAATTTGAATTTTGTCAAACAGTAACATCAAATTAGCTCACAGAATATAGTCAATTTACTTTTGTTCACATTTACTTTCCCATTTCATTTGTAATAGTCAATTTGCTCCAAGTAGAAGAAAGGAAGGGCAAAATGAAAAAGAAGACCAAAATAAAGCTTCACAAAGATAAAGTAGTTAAGATAATAACTCTAAAGTTTCAAATAACCAGAATCAATTTCAAAATTAGGTGAAATTTTTACAATAATTCACTGGTGAGCAGAAGAACAACATCAAAACAAGGCGACAAGAAAAACTGTGTGCGGATGGTTTGCAAAGGTTTCGTTTTGCTAATAAAAATAAAAATTATAAGCTGTTACCAAACAACCCTTATTCGAACTTCAAAAAACCTTTAAATTTCACAACAACAGCAACAAAAATGAAGCATTAACCCTTAATCAAGCTAGTTATCGACCTTAATTAGCAGTACAGTAGCTCTAAAGTAGCAGTACGAACCTTTTATGTTGCCATCGAATACTATCGTCGCCGTGAAACTGCCGGCGCCGAGCTGTTATCACCGTGAAGCTGCCGTCACAGGTGTTTCGAGGTTCGTCGAGCTGTCGAATGTTGCCAATCAGGTCACAATTTAGGTCGGGTATGTGTTGTTGTGTAGAGTTGGTAGGGGTGAGGTAGGGTAATTAGACAGAAAAAGGGTTATTTTAATGGGTTAGATCGGGTCGAATTAAATATTTATTATTACAAATTTATTGAAAAAATAAAATTTAAGTGTTCGATTTATTTTTAAAAAAGTTACTATCAAAAAATGATCACTTGTGGTAAATTTTTATTAATAATGTACTATATACATTAAATACACGATTTTATTACCCCATAATAATATACAAAGGGAAAAAGGAAATTAAGATTGGGTTGGGTCGGGTCATTAATGGGTATTACCAAAATAAGCGGTTGATTTATTTTATTAAAAAATCATCATTCAAAAAATGAACACTTGTGGTCAATTTTTATTTAAAATTTAAAATTTTAATAAATCGTATAATATTATAACAACATCCAAATAATTTAATACAATGTGTGTATATAAAAATCAGATAATTAGTTATTTTATCATCACATTAGCACGAGTAGTATATTTCCTCAATCGTATAATAATATCAATGAATTTTGCAAATTACGATAAATTTTTTTGTTAATTAGCTTTTAAATACGATTATATATATACCTCGTAATACTATGTATTAATCAGATAAATTATCGATTAATTGATTTATGTTATTACAACTTCAACAATATAGGTGTGTCTACATTAACACAATTAGGATATCTATTTCCTCTATAGTATGATACCAACGTATTATTCAAAATATTTTGATATATAGATTCAGTTATCTAGTTTTCAATTACTGCATACGTCACTATACGAGATATATGTATATATACATATATTCAATTGGCTATCAACTTTCAAATACATACTATATACATAACATACACGATTTTACTGCCCCATAATAATGTACAACGTATTTCACATATACTCAGATGAATTATCGGTTAGTTTATCTTATGTCATTAATATACCTTCACTACATAATATGTATATATACTATATATATACCTATACATACACACACATATACACTCTATCGACTATATCAAGTTCTAAATATGTTCTATAGACATCACATACATACACGAGTATATTATCGAATAATATAATGCGACGTATTTCATATACATACTTTGATGAGTTATCGATTAATTTGATTATCTTACATTAATATAACTTCAACGTACAGTATATTATTACTTCTACCGTTTCAAATCAAGGTATTCAATATGTTTGTACATATATATATATATATATCAATTCTTGAATACGTACTATATACATCACATCCATAAGTATATTACCTCATAATAGAAAACATTCATTATATTCTAATGAATTATTGGTTATATATGTATGTTAAATTATTAAAACTACAATAGTAGCATAATATCATTACCTCAATTGTATGATATAGACATATTTATTATACAAATATTATGTTTAAAGTCATTTAACGTATATACAAAGAAAAATAAAAATATTTATTTTATATATTGAAACATAAGTAAAAGATAAAGATTATGATTAACGTAATTTATTTATTTTATTTGATATATTTCTTAGTAGAATTTTTTTACAAAATCTAAGGTTGATGTTTTTAATAATTATTATTATTATATTGGTTATCGACTATGTGTGATCAGTGTAATTTTAAAAAGTTATATATTTGATTTGACATATAATTATTTTTTAATAAAACCGACCACAAGTGATCACTTTTTAAAAATATT
This sequence comes from Capsicum baccatum var. pendulum, assembly GCA_030864225.1. NCBI lineage: Eukaryota > Viridiplantae > Streptophyta > Magnoliopsida > Solanales > Solanaceae > Capsicum > Capsicum baccatum. The sequence continues at coordinate 165,912,488 of CM061557.1, read as the reverse complement.
TTATTTTTAATACAAAAGCGACCACAACTGGTCGGTATCCTAAATATTTTTTTTTATTTTTCTTAATACCAAAACCAACCATTTGTTGTTGCTTTTATAAAATATTTTAAATTTAATTTTAAAAATAAAACCGACAACAACTGGTCTCTTTTTAAAAAAAGTTTTGAATTATATTTTTAAAATATAAGCGACCACAAGTGGTTGGTTTCCTAAATAATTTTTTTTTGATATTTTTAAATTTCAAAATTGACCATTTGTGGTCGCTTTTATAAAATATTTTAAATTTAATTTTGAAAATAAAATCAACCACAATTGGTTTCTTTTTAAAAATACTTTTTAATTATATTTTTTAAAATAAAACCGACCATAAGTGGTTGGTTTTCTAAATAATTTTTTTTTTCCAAAACCGACCACTTGTTGTCGCTTTTATAAAATATTTCAAATTTAATTTTGAAAATAAAACCGACCACAAGTGGTCGCTTTTTAAAAATATTTTTTAATTATATTTTTTAAATAAAACCTACCACAAGTGATCGGTTTTTAGAATAATGTTCTTTTATATTCCAAAATCGACCACTTGTGGTCACTTTTATAAAATATTTTAAATTTAATTTTGAAAATAAAATCAACCACATGTGGTTGCTTTTTAAAAATAGTTTTTAAATATATTTTTAAATTTAAACCGACCACAAGTGGTCGTTTTTTAAAATTATTTTCAGGCACAACTTTTAAAAAACTAAAAGCGACCACAAGTGATCGCTTTTTTTTAAAAAAAATTTAAATAAATAATGATTAATATAAAAATTATTGAAATGATTATTTTGGAACTTTAAAATATATGTGATCGCTTTTTAAAAAAATTATTTAAAAGAAAAAAAACAAAAAAACGACCACATGGTCGAAAAAACTATTTTTTAGTAGTATTTAGATATAGAGCAGGTGCATGGACTTAAGCCGTGGATAAAAGAGTGTAAATCCATAAGTTTGTTGCCCAGAGTGAACTTCAGGACAAAATAATTATAAAAGTGTAGAAATGGTCGAAATCTTTCATGATCAGAGTAATTAATAGTATCAAATCATTAAACGGAGTTTGTATTGGTCAACTCTTTAAAACATCACTATTAATCTCTTTTACATATAAGTTGTTCATTAAGGCAGGAATTTATGATTATGAAGAAATATGTTTTAAGGTAGAAATTGATCTTAAGCTCCTAACTAGTGGCAACAATAATAAGATCATAATATAATTTGTATCGTATCAATCCCCGATGCAACGATCATGAATGTACTAAATATATAAATGTCATCACCAGTATTTATACAATGGAAGCATAAGCAGTAACATATCAATAAACTACAATCACAACCTTTAAAAGGATACACTTCCTGGATGGTCAACTCATATCACAACATGACTTTGGGCCCACATACATATTTGAAACCCATATCAAGAATCATGTCTATAAATTATTTCATATCTATAACCAATAGCGTAATCACGAGGCATAACATCTCTATAATCCATAACGCATATCTATAATCCTCTCACATCTAGGAGACATAATGCAACAATAAAGCATAATTCATAACTATTAGACATATCACATCTATAAAACATCTCATATCTATAGGTCATGTATCATGACTATAAGGAATATCATGTCTGGACTATGCCCAACATTCGCAACAAGGTTCATAAGGCTAACACAAGTCTTATCCTAAGATGGGTTGGAACAACCCACTTCTAATGCTCAAACTTCAGTATTCAATACTAAGTCATTATACCCATAATCAAACTTAACATTCACATTCACGCACAATATATAACACGCATCATCTTACGAATAAGAGTAGATAGAAGCCTACCTCAAAGTCAAACCACAAATCCTTACATAATTCACCAAACGTCTATCTTCACTTCATAATCCCAAAATGTCATCACACTATGAAAATCATAATCTACTCACTAATAATAACGATACCCATATTGCACAATTATTCTTCGGGTTCAAAAACAACACCAAAACCCTAAGTGGTCCCACTTATGAAAATCATGTTTCTGAGGTCAACCCAAAATTCATTCATGATCAAGGAAACATAACCCTCAAGAAATGGGTGAAACTAAGTTAATTTGGGGCTAAAATTAACCCCTCGAGCTATTTGGGGTTTTGGGTTACCAAGAAATTAATCGAGAAAGTGATGAAATCATTTGGGTCAACAACCAAGAAATTCATCAAGAAAGTGATAAAATCTTACCTCAATTTGGATGATAATCATGATAATAGATGTCAATCAAGCTTCCATCTCACCCACAAGACACAATGATGATGTATCTCACACTTTCAGGTTTCTTGGCTCTCAAGAGTGTGAAAAATGGCCAAAACGCAGCTTAATGGGCCTTTAAATACCCATACTAGGTATAGAGGTGTCACTATCCCAGTCCATGGATTGCAATCGCAATGGTGCAATCGCCACGACCTTATTGTGGTTGCAATAGGGAAATCATGGTGGCTTTTGTCCGATCGCACAAGCACCAGCACCAGCAATCTTGGAAAACTTTCCAAGTTTCCAACAATGCCTCAGGATTCATTCGGCTCCAATATATGCAAATAAACTATGTAACTACGCTAGCTTTGATGTTTCGGACATAATGGGAAAGTCATATTTTCAGATCGAGGTTGCTTCAACCAAATATAGGTCTAACACTTTTCAAAATTTTCAACTTTCAAACCAATAGATCAAAATGAGCTCGGATGCATCGAGGTCGGAACCAAAGGTCTCCTAGCCTATAATCGATATTTTGATGTTGTTGGCGCAGTCAGCATTTGTATCTGAGATTATTTGAGTAAAGTTTTTTCCCGGTGGCCATTTGGAACTAACAAAGTCTTCTAAACATGGAATTGGCTCTAAGAATCAAATGGACTATCCGATAACTAATCGGTCAGTCCCAACAAGTAATAAATAACTTAGGCCAGCTATTGGAAAAGCTCTAGTGGAGAAAATAAGTGAAAATACAAAAAATGACCTGAAGGATCAATACAATATTCACTACTAGAAGGACTTTTATCCCCAAAAGTCAACAGATAAAAAGATCTCAAAAGCTAGAAAGGATGAGATACTGGGCCTTCATGTACCAAGCATGACCTTCCAGATAACCTCCACAAAGAGATAACGCATTTTGCCATAATTACCCCTTTTCAAACCCCTCTGTCACTTCACTTCCAAACAGTCAAAACTCAACTTTAACCACCAACGTGCCTCCAACTGAACCAAAAAGGTTGATGCATGCAAATCTATACCACAACACACTGATATAATGTCGATAGCCACACAAACCAATCTAAAGATAATCTAAGCCAAAAACACATCAAGGCATAAGTCATATAACCAAATCCAATCCTAAATATAACCTTTTTTAGCAGTCCATAATTTCTATCCACTCCAAGCCAGAAGAAAAATCACCTGAGCCCTATCCACACTATCTCATCACAGAGAACTCAAGAAACTGAAGTTGATTCGCTAAAAGTCCATGCAACAAACATGAGAATAAGCTCATACGTCGATATATGGGCACAAAAATGGAGATAATCAAGGAATGCAATCTATGTCAATACTTTAATGATTCTGGATAGAAATCAAACTGAAATCCAAAAGATCAAGGTATAACTACTTATCACTACATGATATGCTATAGGATATCTCATCAATCGAGAATGAAATAATACTAAATCCAACCCAAGCATACTACTCCCACTGAGTATATTATCCAAAATTTTCAAGCAGACTAGACTCGTGCTAAAAACTGAAAGAACCAATATCAGGTTCATGGGCTATCATCTGAACACTTATCAACGATAATCCAACTGAAGTTGAGAAAACTGAATAGGTAACCATGGTGTATGCTCAACCATCCTATAAATAAAATTCAAACTAAGACAAATCTAAAATGAAGGATGCATTCAAGCTATACAACTCCAAGCTGAAATCTCAATACCAAGGATGAATCGCTCGATCTCAACTACCCAAACAAAACCTAAAAACTGGTAGGCATTAATACTCCAAAGTATCATAACTTCCAAATCGCCATCCCAAGGCATCAAATTCAAAATTGAGCCAAAAAATACAAAGTAAGGTCAAATACTCGCATCGATAATACTGTACTGATGAGAAATATTTATACTAGATCATGCTGAGCCAAAATCAAAATATTGCTGAATAACAAATTCACAATAGAGGATAAATCACTGGTTGAATACTCAGGAGTCTACTCCATATCCACTGGAGGGCATGAACTATCAAGGAATACTTAAGAACTCATAAAGGCCTCAAACTATAGTAGTGAAGGTAAAAGCTCTAGCAACTTGGTGAAATGCAACTCAAGCCGAAAACTAATCAATCCAACACTCCATCCCTACAAAGAATAGTCATAGGCTCAGATCATTGAGTCAAAGAACTCAACCAAGCCTCATCAGGCTGAACAAACTCTGAAATGAAGATTTTTGAAATCCACCCAAGTAGGACAATCTTCACTCGATCTATCCATGAATCAAATCATCTAAAAAGAAAAATGCCAATATCGAAACTAAGGACAAAGTCAATACCACCACTAGAAAATCAACAACTCAAGATAAAGAATTTTTAATTTGCCAACTGAAGAAGCAATCATAGGAAAGGCTACCTACCTCTATCTTCCTAACTCCATAGAAGACAAGAATCACATTACTGTAAGAATGGAGAATCCCACTCCATACTTATAACAAGACAAACCATCATAAGAAGATGAATCCAATGAATCATAAAGATAAATATAGGACATCTCGATATCTATATCAAACCACAATCGGGCAATGAAATAGCAACAAGCAAAGAATGGACCACAAACTGCCAGTCTCACAAACAGGCTTTATAGAAAGGGTTAGCCATAAGAAAAATCTTCTTACACAGAAGGCAAGTCTAAGGGTCTCGTACTCAGAAATGATCTATATAAATAAATTACCAACTTTAGAACTATATCAGAACCATAAAAGGTCAACTTACCTTTGATATCACAATACATTCTTGAATCAATCTAACATAACTAACTAGGAGGGAAGATAATCAACCTCACCTTACTATGGAAAAGAAATCATCAAATCAGGCAATAGCTGCTCAAGCCACCAAATAAGAAATGCAAAGTATTAAAATTCTAACTATATAACACTAGTCTACAAGGCCAGCAAGGATCAATTAGATCAGGTAATAATATCAAATAATATCAATACCCTTAAGCAATAATAGCAATATAAATATCTATCATTAATATAATGGATAAGCGATACCAAAATGTACATCAATATCATGTACCACTCAAGGGCCACAATAAGGCCAATGTGCCAGGATAAATGAGACTCAAACCCAAAAGCTATACTCAGAGAGAGAAAATATTAATACAGGTCTACTCCATCGACTACTAAAAGAAATAAACCATAGAGTAGTCATATAAAAGATAAATTCAATAATAAGGCACACAATAACTAATATGAACTCATAAAGGCATAGAATAATCAATGGGTACAAAGACCCCAATACACACAATGAAAAAAGTAAATACAGAGAAATAAAAGCACACCAATCATGGTGAAATCTGCAGTCATATGTTTAATGGATCTAAGGGAGAATAAATTTGAACGGGTCAAAACTCGGACTGAACGACTGAATCATCAATTTAGGCGCTAAGTGCACTATCTCTAACTGAAGGTTCCACAGTCATCATGAGGTTAAAATAATTAAGCTAAATGACTATCAATCCCACATCAGTGATAGTCTAACTCTATCTAATCAACTAAATCATATTTGGGGAACTCTCTAAACTAGTGTCCCATCATAAAACAACCAAAATAAGATCTTGGAATACTTCGAGAAACTGCCCCTCATAATCTCGAATGATAGTCATGGACTAAAGACCCATACCCAAAATTTTTGTAAGGTCTTGCGAGAAATCTACACGCTATGATCACCATGACTAATCTGAGCACCACTCATAGTCTAAAATACTACCTGCATAAAGCCAAAATATTGCAAGTGAAACTGAACCCTACCAAAAGAATCCTTACTCTTAGATAAATACCAATAGCATAATACCAAGGTCATAGCCTCTTATTGCCTCCTCCATAAGTCTCAATACATACTCTCTCTAAGGCTGTCAAATGACCAACAACTTGAGAGAAGGAAAACCTACCTACTATCAAGTGCTCCTATACTAAATAGAGTGGCAATGATGATCCTCTAATAAATCTATGCATCATGCCCTTCTCAAAAGGATATAACATTGAAAAATTCTTGTCCCACTTAAGAAATTCAATCTTATACTAAAAAAATTATAAAGAATCCTAATAAACACCTATAGACCCAACTCTAGTCTGAGAATTGGTCTATGCAACATACTCGAGACCCCTAATGTTGAACCTCCAAGAACTAAAGTATTCAGGAGCTTTACTGGAGCCTAAGATGTCACTAAATCCTCTAGTTAATGCTGAAGAATTTAATATCCATCTCTGTCTCTCTGGTCTGATACTGCACTGAAGCATTAAAAACTCATGTTGAAGTCTCATCCTAATCTATTAACTATATTTTAACACCTACTTGGGATAGAATAGAGTCAGAGTATATGTTTAAGGTTCATAGCAATGTGGACACATGAAAAGGAATAAAGAAATGAGTTTCCTAAGGATGTCCCTTAAGCCTCCCAAAGATAGGTTACAAACGTCTCCGCACTGATCCATAGGATTTTACTAAACACTTAGATCTTGTACTAATACATCGGTGAAATCTAGGCTCTTATATTAATTTGTCATGACCCAATTTCTCAAGTTATGATGGCACCTATTACAACCCACCAATAGGCAAGCCAAACCAATAGTCTGGAATAACTAGTAATGGACTACCCAAAGAGATAATGGAAAGAACTAGAATATCAAAAACACATAATCAATTACATAATATAATCCCAAAATCTAGTGGTATCAGTACAAGAACTTCTATATAAACAAAATTTCAAAGTGAAGTACAAAAAAATATACTGATACTACTTATCTCCGAATACAACACAAAGACTAGTCTAATACATCAGAGAGAGATAAGTAATACTCCAAACATCAGGAGCTTACTCTAGGTCTCTGAAGGATGGCTTCTCCACATGATGCACACATCAATGATGATAACCTATACTATGATCTGTAGGCTGTAGAAGTATGGTATAAGTACCAAACATGTGGAACTCAGTAGGTAGTTGCCGACTAAGCTCAGAAGACAAAGCAGATATATACAACATATAAATAGAATTAAAAACTACACCTAAATATCCAACCACAATATAAGACAGTCAAGGAGATAATAAGGATAAACTATCCTATCCATATACAAGAGACTAAAGGCTAAGAAAGTAGTAAGAATATACTATCCTATTCCAGCTATACTTAGGAATCTCAACACTATATCGTATATCGCTAGCCAATATGCAAATAAAAGTGGAAAATAGATACATATAAGTATATAAGGCTAAATAATGCATATATAATCTGAGTAAATAAAGGAAATGAGGGATCTACAGTAATACCATGACACAACCTAAACTAGGGACTAGTCGTGTTGGGTATCTCAAGTCCAACCAGGACTGGAGATCACCCCCAATACCCAAACCATTACTACCCTACACCCCATGTTGGATGAATCCCGAACATATAACTAGATAAGATAACTTTAAATTAAAGACATGGCAATAATTCTAAAATCAAAACTGAAAGCCACAACCATTCAACCATCCAATACCAATCCCAATGCCAATACTAATACTAATGCTAACACTAATACTGACACCACCCATGCCTATAGCAATCCAACAAAACCTCTAACTAGAATTAAATGATATCCAATCAAGACATGCCCCCAACCATAACTAAAATCAAAACCAAAAAAAATAATCTAAAGAATTCCATCTCATGAAATGGGGTCCTCTGGAGTATAGAAGCTCACCACTTTAGTCTGACTCAAAGCTATCTAAATTACCAAGTCACTGAGAAGGAAGAGTAGAAGTATGGCCGATTCCTGCATTGTGTGTGGATATAGTGCCTGAAGATGGTTAGTGGGGTAAATGCTAGCATATACTTCAAGGATAAAGTTACAGTAATGCCATTAATCCAAACCAAGTCAAACTAATATACATAAACCATATGCCAATATGTATATACATATATATAATGCCGAGATAGGGAATGAGGTTTAGCATGTAGTTTACAACCTTAACTTGGATTTTGTTCTTGTATCATCATAAATCCACTCACGAGCTATATTGGTCTAGTGTTACCCCCTAAATAGGACCCAATGCATATAGCCGTATGAACCTAAGATATCATAGATGGTCGGGGATTCGCATGTACCCTTTGACCTCCTTGATACATAAACATAAGTATAGACTTAGGGGATTCCTATGTACACTGCAAGTATTTGGTCATGAAGAGCATACCTTATATCGGTAAACATGAGTTACCATTGTCTGTCCTTCAGACTCATACCTTCACAGCTAGATATCACAACCCCTATTATCGCCTAAATAAAACATTTAACACAACCAAACTACTAATTCGAGGAGTCAAGTATTAAGGCATTATAAGTGGTATCATCATACCGACTGTAGCTTGCAAGAAATGTCATTATCCAACACATAGGGTATTCCCATGTACCCTGCAGACTCCATTATTAAAATCACTTGGGGGATTTCCATATACCCTGCATACTCCATTATTAAAATCACCTGGGGGGATTCTTACCCCCACAAAGTTTTTGAAACCATCCGTGACCATTAAACTATTTATACCATGCATAAGTTTCGAGAAATAAGTCAAACCAAACACTTTAGGGATTCCATTGTACCCCTAATTCAAATTCCCACCTTTCTCATAACTACTAACCAATATTACAATACAGGGTTGGGGTCATAACCACTTCAAAAGTCAAAGTTTAGAGAAAGTTAAAATTATCAAATTCCACTACAAAACCATGCACCGACATGTTCAAAATCATATTTATGACATAGAGAACCATAATTAAACCATGGGAACACTTTATTCAAACATAAGAATTCAAAACACCCAACCTTTATTTCAAAACCATAACAACACCATGAAAGCCATGCATTAAAACATATGCTTTAAGTAAAATAACAATGAGGGAGGAGTGACATGTCTAAGATACCAAATATTTGAAAGAGATTGCACCCTTAGAACCCTAGATAACCACTTTCTTTGAAACCCTAGCCTTAGCTTGAAAAAAGAGTTTAAGAGAGAATTTGAGAGTATTTTCTTGGGAATGATGTGTTAATGAAGTCTCAATGGAGGTTTTAAGTTGTGGTATCAAAGAGACTTAAAGTGGGAAATATCCAGAATGCCCCAAATAGTTTATTTTATGGATTGAAGTTCCAAATCGGGGTAAAATTTATACGGGTATTATTTTAAAGCATTAGGTACCTAATCGTGTGCGTTTCTCCTATTTTAATCATAGGTCTTGGTTGGGTCAACTCTGGAATTGACCTAGTATGCTTGGGTACGAGTGGTGGATACGAATCGTACCAAAGCTTATGACTCATTTCTTTCACTCGTATAGACTGAGGACTTACCTATGTTTTAGATTGGATACGACTCTTAGTATTGAATCGTACCCAAAAGTTATGACCCTTATTGAGAATCGTACTTATTCCAAAAATTGATGCCTGATTCTAATTTTTCTCCCAGGTCCATATGAATACTACTCACGAGTCATACCATATTAATACGACTCGTGAAGTGTTGATAACGCTCAAGTTACACCTCAAATTAGTGTAAGGCGGTCGTCGTCAATATATTTACCCAACTTTGGAGTCGGGTTCAAATCCACATGGAAGAATATGAATGGCAATTAAACTAGTTTGAAACTATAGCTACAAGTTCAATTCAAACAAATATTATGAAAATATAAAATTAAGATGGGCGTTCTGAAAGTATCAAGTAATGTTATCACTTCAATATTAATGTTTGTAATCAATATAAATGGGAAACCAGAGCTATGTTCACCAAGGTTTTTGGGAATTGACAGATACTAGGTAGTGCTAGAGATTCTCAGAATGATTAGAACAGCAGAATATCCCTGACGATTATACTATCTGACTTATCTCTCGACCACACCAGACAATTTATTATCTAATTCTCTCAAACTTAGATAACTTATCTATTTCCAATAGGATGTTATCTCAGGCAGATTAATCCAGTTACGACATTAATCATTAAGCAAAAGGTTGTTGGCTTCGGATTCCTTGTTGATAATCCACGTCCTCTAGTCTATTTCTCCATTAGAAGCAAATAAAACCTAAGGCATAACCTAATGTTTGCAACCACTACATTTCAGTTAAAACAACAAAATTTCAAGATGTTCCACTACTCTTTGAATTCATTAAACACCTAGTATCATATCAAACCCTAATCCATAGATCCCATAACCCTGGCTAATGAAATTAGCCGCTCATGATTTGATTAACAAAATCACAAGTTGAATTCATAATGATAAGGATAACTTACGATTATATGAAAAACAACAAGTAGTTTCTTTGATTGAATCACAAGGTAGAAACCCAAAAAAAATTGATAAAAATAGGAAGAATAATTGATGTAAGAGAGCAATGTTACGTGCCTCTCTTCCCTAGGTTAATTGTCTTGAATAATGAAAACTTTTCTTCTCTTTTTAAAAACCCTCAAAATTGCTATTTATACTAAAGCCTAATTAAGGTAATAAAATAACAAAATCACAGCTGGGATCGGATTTAGGTGATGACATATTGGTGTTGATCGTCGGGCTTCTGACGACGTCTCAGATATATCGGCAGAAGTCGTGCCTTCTTAACTTATTTTTCCTCACTCTAACGATGTCCTCCGATGGCTTACCAGTAGGCTAGATATGGTGCACACATCTCTCTCCGAGGAGCATATTTACAATCTTTCCAAAAGTGAGGTCCATCACAATATGGACATGGATCATCAAGATACGATTTCCAACCACCAAGCTAATATTTATTCCAAGATGCCATAGTAATAAGTAAATTAGAATAAAAATCTACCTAACACAAGAAATAAATGAAAATTAAAAACAAATATTTACAAGTTTGAATTCATGCAAGTAGGCTAAAATTCCAAACCAACTCGATACGCCAAATTGTTTTTCGGCAATGACGCCATTTTTTGTAAAGCCAAACTTACATCTAAAATTAGTGTAAGGTGATCGTCATCAATATATTTATCCAACTTTGGAGTCGGGTTCAAATCCACTGGGAACAATGTGAGTGGCGATTAAACTAGTTTGAAACTATAGCTACAAGTTCATTTCAAATAAATGGTACGAAAATATAAAATTAAGATGGGGGGTTTGAAAGTATCAAGTAATGTTGTCACTTCAATATTAATGTTTGTAATCAATATAAATGGGAAACCAGAGCGATGTTCACCAAGGGTTTCAGGAATTGACAGATACTAGGTAATGCTAGAGATTCTCGGAATGACTAGAACATCAGAATATCCCTGATGATTATACTATCTGACTTATATCTCGACCTCACCAGATAATTTATTATCTAATTCTCTCAAACTTAGATAACTTATCTATTTCCAAGAGGATGTTATCTCAGGTAGATTAATCCAGTTATGTCATTAATCAATAAACAGAATGTTGGTAGCTTCCGAGTCCCTGTTGATAATTCACGTCCTCTAGTTTATTTCTCCGTTAGAAGAAAATAAAACCTAAGGCATAACCTAATGTTTGCAACCACTAGATTTTAGTTAAAACAATAGAATTTCAAGATGTTCCACTACTCTGTGAATTCGTTAAACACCTAGTATCATATCAAACCCTAATTCATTGATCCCATAACCCCGGCTAATGGAATTAGTTGCTCATGATTTGATGAACAAAATCACAAGTTGAATTCATAATGATAAGGATTACTTATGATTAGATGGAAAACAACAAGTAGTTTCTTCGATTGAATCACAAGGTAGAAATCCAAAAATAGTTGATAAAACAAGAAGAATAATTGATGTAAGAGAGCAATGTTATGTGCCTCACTTCCCTAGGTTAATTGTCTTGAATAATGAAAAATTTTCTTATCCTTTTAAAAACCCTCAAAGTTTCTATTTATACTAAAGCCTAATTAGGGTAATAAAATAACAAAATCACAACTGGGCTCGTATTTAGGTGATGGCATGTCGTTGTTGATTGTCAGGCTTCTAACGGCGTCTCAGATATGTCATCAGAAGTCATGCCTTCTTAACCTATTCTACCTCACTCTGATGATGTCCTCCGACGGCTTACCATAGGAGTGATGGCGTGTAGCAAATGTCGTCAGACCTTTATCCTATTTCACCATGTTCTGTCCCACTTGATGGTATCTTCTAATTGCTTACCACACTTATGACGACATATTAAGAATGTCGTCACCTTCTTCCAGCAACGCTTCTTCACTATTCTTTCTGACGTCTTCTTTTTAGTAGCTTACCACATCTCTGACGGCTTGTAAGAAATGCCGTCAGACTCATATCAGCTCATTTGTACCACATTTTACTTATTTTGTTCATCTTTCCTATATTTTCCTCCCATCCTTCACTTTCCTACAAAATCTTAAGAAATAACATCAAAAACTCCAATAATTACTTAAGAACTTACAATTATTTCAAGTTAAAAAGTCTTAAATGTGCTACAAATATCTAGCACATCAAGTGTCTGTATGATAACTTCTTTAAACATCTTTGTATTTTGTCTGCATTCTTTAGTCCTGCACATTGAACAAACACATTACCCTATAAATGAAATAAGTACAACACCTTGGGTTGCCTCTCATGCAACGATTGATTTAACATCGAAGCAGGATGCAATTTCCTTGGTTACTCAGACTTCATCAAGGTTAGTGTTAACTACTTTTTTCACATCTTCTATATTTCCTATATGTTGCTTACCTCGTTGTCCGTTTACCTTAAATGGGCTTGCACTATCTTTCTTTCTTTCTAAAGCACCATAGCTATACAGTCTTTTCACTAAGAATGGACCATGCCATCTTGGCTTTAGCTTACCTAGAAACTAATAAAGCCTTTAATTGTATAGTAGCACATGGTCACCTTTTTTAAAACCCTCTTCTCAGTCTTGCAATCGTGATGCAACTTCATCTTCTCCTTATAAATTGCTGAACTTTCATATGCCTGAAGCAAGAATTCATCCAACTCATTTATATTATTCAACTTTGCTTTCTCTGCATCCTTTGACTCTAAGTTTAGCATCTTCAACGCCAATAGTGCCTTATGTTCAAGCTCAATAGGTAAATGGCAAGAATTCCATACACCAGCAAATAAGGTGAAGCACCTATGGGGGTTCTATAAGCTATGCAGTAGGCGCATAATGCATCATCTAACTTTCTTTCCCAATCAGTCCTATTGGCATTCATAATTTTCTCCAATATGGACTTGATTTCTTTATTAGGCACTTTAATTTTTCCACTAGTCTGCGGATGATAAGTTGTTGCCACCTTGTGGTTTACTTCATATTTCTCAAGTAGACTCTTAAATAAAAGATTGCAAGAATGTGACCCTCCATCACTAATAATGGCACGTGGCATACCAAATCAAGAAAAAGATGTTCTTTCTTAAGAATGCGGTGACACTCCTTGCTTCATTGTTAGGAAGCACAATTGCCTCCACCCATCTCAAAACATAGTCAAAAACCACAAGTATATACTTCATGCCACGCGAACTCACAAAATGTTCCATGAAATCTATGCCCTATACATCAAACACTTCCAATTCTAAAATAGAGGTCATAGGTAATTCATGTCTTCTAGAAATAGTACCTTTTCACTAGTATTAATCATAACCAGTAGTATAGTCATGAGAATCTTTGTATATGGTCGGCCAATAGTAACCGCATTGCAGGATCTTATGAGTTATGTAGGCTCCTCCATGACGACCCCCAAAAGATAATGAATGACAAGCTTCAAGTATGCTCATCATCTCTACTTCAGGTATACATTTGCGAATGTTTCTATCGCCACAAATTATGAAAAGATAAGTTTATCCTAGAAAACTTTTCTTACCTCATGCATGAGCTTCTTTATTTTTTGATATAAAAGATCATCTGGGAATAGATCACTTGCTAAGTAATTTGCTTAATCTGCAAACCATTGAATTAAGTCTTAGGAAGCTGACAACATATGTTCATCTAGAAAACTATCATAAATATCCATCCCAATAGCAACATTCTGCATAGCTTCCTCCCCTAATAGAGATAAGTGATCTACAAATTGATTTTCTCTACCTTTTTTATCCTTCACTTCAAAGTCAATTTCATCCAACAACATTACCCATTGAATAAGTCTTGTCTTTGCATTTTTCTTAGTCATTAGGTAACTTAATGCTACATGATCTATGTGTACTATCACCTTTGTCTAGATCAAATAAGATCTAAACTTTTCAAAAGAAAAACCCACTACCAATAAATCTTGCTCCATCATAGTATAGTTATTTTAAGAAGGATTTAGTTCCTTACTAGCATAGTAGATGGGATGAAGGATCTTTTATTTCTGTTGTCTTAGTACAACCCCTAAGTCCAATCCACTAGCAATACACATGATTTCAAATCGTAAGGACCAATCAAGAGACACAATTATTAGAGCAGCCACCAACTTCTCTTTTAGGATTTTGAAAGACTTCTTATATACATCATCAAAGATAAATTTTACCACATTCTCAAGCAGCTTGCAAAGAGGATTAGAAATATTTGAAAAATCCTTGATAAATCTCCTATGAAAGCCTGCATGACTTAGAAAACTCTAAATTCCCATCACAAAAATTGTATAAGGTAATTTTTCAATCACCTCAACCTTTGCTCGATCAAACTCTATTACTTTCATATTACTTTGTGGTTTTTGAGTTGGCAATTTAGTTATGTTGGTTGTTTTTGAATTTGAGATCCTTAGACTTGCCTCCTGCTTTTGAAGGTTTTTGTTTTGGCTATCCCTACTGGTATAACCCATTTATCAGATGCCAGTTTGAGGTTCGTTCCTTATTGTAGGCTATTTTGTCGTCTGATAATGGTTTGATGTTGATGTTAAGATGTCTTGGATTTATCTTATAGGTATATTGGGGTCATTTCCCCGTGATGGATTTCCTTGTTGTTAGTGTGGAGATTTGATACTCTTTTTTTGTTATGATATGGTTTAGTCTAGTGAAGTGGGAAAGTTAAAGACAGGTGGCCTTTCATATGATGACTTCTTAATATGGCAAATTAAAAACTCTTTAGCTCAAGTTATGGTACTCTGGTGGTGGTCTCGACCTTGACCTTTATTTTAATATTGGTATTTCTCCTCGATGATTTAAGCCTGTGGCTATTTCCTTGTGTAGATGAACTATTGGATTGTTTAGTTACAACTTAAGTTGCTGTAACGGCCCGAATCTAGTACCCAAAATGCTACACGGTACTCATGACCTCGAGAACCACAAGCTAACCCATGATTGATATTTGTATCTGAACACTGCATAATATACTGTATAAATATACAAATAAAGGATGTAAGGACATAAGCTTCAAAACTGATAAAATAATCTCTGAAGGATATGGTATCACAATACCAAAACAAGACCTGAAATAAACTATCTGAACATGATAGTCTGAAAAGCCTCTAACTGACTGAACTGTCTGAATAAAGAGTTGATAGGACATGTCCCTAACTAAATCCAACTACTGAAATAAATAAATTAATGATATAATAAAGTAGTGGTTATGTCCTCGAAGGATGAGGACTCACTGCTAACTCTAATTGCTGAGACTGGAATGCTAATGATGCTCTGGAGCTCGTGCTTTTGAACCTATGGTATAAAACACCATAGCACAAATGTGTTAGTATGTTTGAATGTACTGGTATGCATGTGATGTAGGCTGAATGCAAAAGGGTTCACATGCATGAACTATACTAACTGACTGAATAACATGAGCGTGAGAATACATACATGAATATATAATAACTGTAACTGAGTTCGTGTTAACATGAATACTAAGTCTAAGTAATGATAACATGAGATATTGATAACAGTATAACTGAAACAACTAATACTGAGCGACTGTATCTGGCAGTCTAGTTTCTGATGGAACTAGTTGCGTTCCGTTTTATTCTGGGTTGACTGTATCTGACAGTCCTGAATTCTGTAGAACATCTGAGCTCTATTACTGAGACTAAATGACTATATCTGAAAGTCTTAGTTCTGTGACTGAAATTACAGGAAGTAGTTATCTAACCGATATTCCCCAAATAACACAATATAGCTGAGTTAGGGTCCAATCTATAACCCCAATTAGAAGGGTGTCAATACCGCGCCACTAGTAAGGAAAATCTGTGAGTAACCCTCATATAACAGGTAACTCTAGTGAGAACGATGGGAACCTTATAGAACAGGTTAAGCCACCTCATTTACCCTCATATAACAGGCTAAAATGTTTCAACCTACGCTGGCTACGTAGTTTTGGAATGCAAGGATTACTTCTAAGAATCACACCCTCATATAACAGGTGGGTTTCAATCCTTGGGTTCGCTCGGTGCTAATTTCTACTCCCATCTGGATAGACACTGAACATGATTAACTGAACTGACTGGACTGAGTTAACTAAGTTCCGTTGACTGATGAAATACTACTGAGATTATTGAGTTTTCCTGAGTCATGAGAGCGATTGAATTCTATGGATCATGCTTTGACTGAGAGTATCTTGAAAACATGACACTGATTCTAGGCACATAGCTAAATTTTTGGGAACAAGTACCCCCAGGACTCGATGGGAAGGAACTGACAAAGCATGACTTTCTCGAATACATGACCACATCAACAATCCATAATATAATAAGTTGGAGAACTCATGAAGTACAAGTTCTAAAGCACAACAATCGGCACATATATATCCATAACTCATTGACTAAGGCATTTCATCAAACACATAGGGAGAATTCTTTGGTTATACAATCATCAACACATCTAATTATCATGGATACATCAATCAACTTATAAATTGGAGAGGTTTATCATGGTTATTATGCAAATCTTCATATACTAGGGTCAATCATTTGAAAAAATGTAATTTAAAACACGAATCAAAACCCCACGAAATCATGAACATGAATTTGAATTCTATATAAATCATGAACATTCATAAATACACAGAGCTTGTATTTTGAAAAGAGATTCTTGAGATTCATGGGTGAAAACGACCCATGAATCAACATATGACATACCTGGGTTGTAAGTTTCGTGAAGTTCTTAGACTTAAAGAACTTGGAATCTCTTAGTTTCTTGAAGAATGATTTGGATCTTGTTCTTGGGGATTATCTTTGAGAGAAAACCCTAACTTGATATTATTGATGGATAATGAACTTATGAGTGTTGATCTGATATAATTAGGGGTTAAAACTGGTGAAAAAGACATAAATACCCTTTTAAAATGGTTTAGAATTCAATGAACGGGATCTGCGATGGCTTGTTCGATGGTCCGTCACTGGCTTGATAGTCCGTCGTTCTGACTGTTGCACCTGGGCCAGAATAGGGACTCACGGCCTTAGTAGCGACGACTTGGGCGACGGTCCATCGCTAGCTCGACGGTCCGTCGGCCTGAACCGTCGCCCTTATACAGAATGTGGTCTCACTGCCTCCACTGCGACAACTTGAGCGACGAACAATCGCTAGCTCGACGGTCCGTCGGCCCTCACCATTGCACCTAGGTAGTTTTGACTACTTTCTGTATTTCGACCATAACTTTCTCTTCCGATGTTGGATTTTAATGGAATGGGTATTGATGGAATGCTTATTTAATTTCCCACCCAAAAAGTGAAAATCTTAAAAATATTAGATGTATAAAAGTGGATTCATCTTTCCAAGTAAGGTTTTAACATTCTTGAGATGATTTCAAGCTAAGTAGGAGTACAGGGTATTACATTTGCATTTTTTCGAGTTGCTAAAGTTTTTGTCTTCTCTTGTGTGGTTTTCATCCTTGAGAAGTTTTGAGTATGTTTGGATAGTTCATGCCCTCAAGCGGATATAGAGTGGGTTATTTGCATTTTCAGCAAGTGATTTGTCCTTTGGCATGATTCCTATTTTGCGGCTATGTTTCATTCCCTTTAGCTGATATAGAGTTGGTTCTTGTGTTATCAGTCAGTGGTTATCCCTATGGTGATTTTTCTCCCAAAAATATCCCGACTATGGCTTGGTATGATTTATATCGGATACGTCAGATTTGGATATTACAGTTAATTTTAGATTATTGTTATTAATAAAGCCTTATTATCCCATTTTTGGATTTTGACTCCTTGGAATAGCGATTTAGAAGTAAGATAGATTTTGAGCATTAATACCTACCCATTTTTAGTTTTGATTTTGATATTTGAGATTGAGTGGTTTAGCATTGGTACTGAGATTTTAGCTTGGTGTTATATAACTGTCGTGCAGCCTTTATTTTTAAATTATTTCAGTTCAAATTTTATTTATAGGTTGGTTAAGCCTACTCCATGGTTTCCTATTTGATCTTCTAGACTTCGATTCAATTATAGTTGATAAGTGTTTATATGATAGCCCATGGGCATCATATTTGTTGATTCAATTTTGACCACGAGTTTCAATTTTGTTTGGGAATTTTAGATGATTTACTCAGCGGGAGTACTATTTTTGAGTTGGATTCAGTATGTCTTCATTCTTAGTGGATGAGACATCCTAGAGTGGAATATTCAGTGATGAGTAGTTATACCTTCGAATTGGAGATTTTAGTTTGATTTTTATCTGGGTTAGTTACAACATTTGCATTGATTGTATTCCTTGATTATCTCCATTTGTATGCCCAAATAGAGCCTTATGAGCTTATTCTTATGTTTGTCTTATGGACCTTCATCGGACCTTCTCCAGTTTATTGATTTCTCTATGATGAGACTGTATGAATGAGACTCAAATAAATTTTCCTCTTGTCTTGGAGTAGACAACAAGTGAAAAATGGTAAATGAAGGTTTGTTTTAGATTTGGAGTCGGTTTTATGACTCATGTCTTGGTTTGGTTTTGTCTTGGATAAGCCCTCATTGATTTATACAGATATAGAGATGGTATCAGCATGTTGTGATTCATATATGTATGCATCATCCTTCTTGGTTTAGTTTGAGCCTAATTAGTGGTTTAGTTGAGTTGTCTATATTGGAAGTAGAATGAGATTGTTGGTTAAAAAAGGGTACCTATGGAGAAATCCCTTGCAAGTGTTTTCTCTCCCCTAAGGTTATCTGGAAAGTTATGCTTGGAGCATGCGGGCCCAGTAGCTCATCCTTTTGAGCTTTTGAGATTTTTTATGTCCATTGACTTTCTGGGACAAAAATCCTTTTAATAGTGGATATTGTAATGACCCTTTAGGTCATTTTCAATATTTATGCTTATCTTCACCGTTCGAGCATCTCCATAGCTGCCCTAAGTCATTTATGACTTGCTGGGTCCGACGGTTCGATTACCGGGCAGTTTATTTGGTTTTTAGAGCCAATTCCCTATTTAAAAGTCTTCACTGGTTTCAAATGGCCACTGGACAAAAAAATTTGTAAAATGATCTTGAATACAGATTTCAACTGCATCCGTAGAACTGGAATATCGATTTTACTCTAGGTAGATCTTTTGTTCAGGTCCCAATTTGGTTGGAAATTTGAAAATTAGAAAGAATGGGTATGGGATCCATATTTGGTTGAAACAACCTCGGATGGAAAATCCGACTTTGGCATTGCATCCAGAACATCGATTTTAGTCCAGGGAGATCCTTGGTTCAGGTCCCAAGTCTCCCAGACTCATTTCAACCTTTTGAGAGGATTTTATAAAAAGTGATGAAACTATAGGTGTGAGACTCACTTTTTTCCTAAACGATCTCCGATGAAAGTTTGATGATTCCAATGGATTCGAAATGTGGTTGACACTCAAAATTCACTATTTGAACATGTTAGTTGGATTACAGATGGGTTCTGTGGGTCAAAACTTATTTTTAAGTTTATTGTTATCTGTTGCAACCACGATAGCGGCCAAGGGTGTGCGATCGCGGTAGTGTAATTGCAACTTGTAGGACTGCGATAGTGGTATCTATTTAGCTGTAGGGGATATATAAAGGTCCCAAGATGCGTTTGGGGCATTTTTCCTTCACCATTGATTCCTAGAAACCCCAAAATAAGTGCAATAACTCAAAATTGGTGATGGTGGGGCAGGTTACTTGGGAGATTAATTATCATCTTGTATCGCGATTATCTTTATGAATAGAGTAGGAAATCCTTTAATTCAATCTTGAATTTCTTAGTTTGGACCCAAAACCCCAATTTAGCTTAGGGCGTGGTTTTATCCTAAAGTATGCTTAGTTTTCACCGATTCTTTGAGGGTTATGATTCCTTACTCATATGTGAACATTGGGTTAGTCTCGGAAACTCATATTCCATATACGAGACCCACATGCGGTTTTCTGTGTCATTTTTGGACCTGAAGCACAACAGTGCAATAGGGGTATCATTAAACTCATATTGATGAGTAGATGATAGTTTTGATAATGTGATGGCATTCTGATGATTGTAAAGTGAAGATGAGCATGTGGTGCATGAAGTGAGATTTTTGCAGTTTGACCTTGAGGTAGGCTTCTGTCTACTTTTTTCCATAGATGATGTGTGATATATGTTGCATATGACTATGGATTTTAGGCTTGATTATGAGTAGGATAACTTGGCCTTAATTTTTGATGCTTGGGGATTAGATGAGGATTTTGGACCCGTATGATGACATGTTTATATCCCTTTTGTATCCTATTGCCTTCCCTCTTTAGTTTAGATTAGTTATAGCTCAGATATGATATAATTCTATGATTGGAATATGGTTTTAGCTTTAGAAGCATGATTTGTATATTTTTCACCTTAGTGGTCTAGTGTAGTAGTCTTGAAACCATAATTTGGGTAGAGTTTACTTACGTACCCTTGTTTCTAGTTAAAGTTGCTATCTCAGGATTGAATATCGTTTACTTGACATCTAGAAGATGAACGAGATACCTTATCCTAGTTTGGGGAATAGTATGCCTAATTTTGTAAATTGGGGATTAGAAGTGGGATCGTTCGACCCACTTAGGCCTAAGCTTGTGTTAAGTCTTGTGGACTTAGTGTGGATGTTAGAAATAGTAAACCTGAGAATAAGGTTACTTCATAACTTGGTAACTTGTATTGATGTTCCAGAAATGTGGCTTTTGAGCTATAGTTATGATACTCCTTGTGGAAGTGATATTGGGCATTTATAGATGATATTCCTTCTAAATACGTTATGTGGCATTTAGAGATGCTATTTCCTCCTAGACTTGATGATTTTCCTATAGAGATGCTATTTCCTCTTAGACTTGATGATTGGCCTATAGAGATGTCATTTCCTCTTGGAATTTATGATTGGCCTATAGAGATGTTATTTCCTCATAGACTTGATGATCGGCCGATAGAGCTGTTATTTCCTCTTATACATGATGATTGGTCTATAGAGATGTTTATGATTAGCCTATAGAGTTGATATTTCCTTTAGTCATGATTATTGGACTTAAGAGACGATGTTCCTCTTGGATATGTAAATTGGACTAGAGAAGCTATATTCGTCGTAGTCATGATGTATGACCTATTGATATATGATATCCTATAAATGATTACATGTCTATATATATTATGCCTCCTCGATTTGAGATGCCTATTCTATGAGAGATTATTACATGCTTATTGATATTATGCCTCCTATATGTGAGATGCCTCCTATATGGGAGACGATTAGAGGTATTATACGGCTTATAAATGTGATTATTAATATGAGTCACGGATATATGTATGGGCCTAAGGCCGTGATTATGATGATGTAATTATTTCAGATAAATTAATCGGCCAAGGACCGTGTTAAGATATTGATTCAATAGACAAGAAGTGTTTATCATTATATGTGATGATGTGATTACAGTTTATGAATATGAATATGTATATGTTTGTATATATATCTTTCTGGTATGGGATAGAGGTAGCTAGACACTACAGGAAATTACCCCTATGGTGACGATTGCAAAACCATTGCAATAGACAACAAAATCGTCGACAGAGCTCTACCACAACGGTTCAGCAAGTGTCCTATATGTGGGCGTTGCGATAGGTCTATGGTAATGGTTTATGCGACGGTTGGCTGAAACCGTCGTCATAGGTGAAGTTATAACAACAGTTAGTTTTTGACTTATTGGGACGCCTCTTTTCATCTATTACAATGGTTACTATCCATTGCAATTGATTCTATTGCAACGATATTAAACCGTTGCAATAGCATCTATTGAGACATTTTTGTTATTCTGTTTCAAGGCTTTTTGAGTACCTATTATAGCTATTTCTTTAAACTATTACAATGGTTTTATTGGTCTTTTGTGACAATTTTAGACTACCTATTGCAACGACTTATTGATCTATTGCAACAATTGTTGCCACGTTATTAAATTGAAACAATTTATATAAATAGCCACTCGTATTAATGTAAATTTTTATTAGCATAATAAATTATAACACAATATATACACATCATAAAACAAAATCATTCATTAATAATCTCATAATCCAAAATATTCAACAAGCTATTAATTTAAGTTTTTATATAGTAGCAAGTTTGAGTCGAGATAAGTTTCAAGAAATTCAACACAAAACTATTGATATTAGAGCATTTATCAACAATCCAAAAATCTTTTCAAGTAAGGTAAATGTCTTCATCACTTTCTTCATCTCTCTGTTCATTTTGGACACCTATAAACAGAGAACGAAGACTATAAATTAGCATTTAAATGACAACATATTTCTATTTATAACACATAACAGAAATTTTTTATAATAATAGATATTCATGGTTGTCTCCCATCTGCCTAAGACTTGACAGGCAGAGTTGGCCTGTATTTGAGTGATATGAAGTAGAAGCTGACAGGTGCCCTGTGGACTAGTTGAGTGCACCAGAAGATGGAACGAACACCACCATTTAAAAAAGAAAAGGTATCAATTCACTAAAAGCTTTTTGCAACCAATGTCATTGTCAAAAGATTCTAAACATTGTTCAAATGGATAGTATGGAAATCATTAAAATGGAACAATACTTTATGAAGTTTAGATCGGAACTCGGGCACAATAGTCATAGATTGTTCCTAATCAACAAGTGTTTCCTTCACATACCAAACAATGTGCTCAGGCAAACAATTACATTTCCAGCTTTCTTATCAACTTAGACTGGGCCAATAGAGTAGTCTTGGAGCCTTGGCGAGAAGTTCAAGTTTATTTATAGAGTATTGAATTTCTATTAGTAATATAGTTACATTATTTCTAATTGTGCCCCAACCCATAAAACTAACTAATTGAAACATCAGAAAACCTGAACCCCCATTAGTAACAAGACCAAAAGTATGAATGTACAAAGATGATAACCAGTGGATTCCAAACACTAGAGACGTTTCACCATAAATAAACTCCCGTTCTTACCTTTCTATAGGTGGGCATAGGCTCATCAGAATAGAATGGTGGATATCCCATGAGCATCTCATACATGATCGTGCCAAGTGACCACCTGATAGAAGAACAAGCAGAGAATGTAATAAAACAATATAAGCTTTCACTTGAAAGAGATAACATAATATGGAGATACTGATCAATCACATTCACATCCATATCCTTTCTTCAATAAAACCTCCGGAGCAATGTAATCAGGTGTCCCAACAGTGGAATAATCATGTAGTACGTTGTTGTGTTAAAATGATTCCATGTAATGAATACAACCAGCTATAAAAAATAACCATTTGGCGTTGTCCTTTCCTAGACAGTAGGGGACACATTCTGTTCTTGATATTAGGAAGTTGATTGATGTACTGGTTTGCTATATTGAATTTTCAAAATAGAAGTACTACATTTCACTCTTAAAAAGTATCAAGATCACAATTTTTTTCACATGCCTTTTAGATATTTTGAATTGTTTATTATTGTGACTCATAGTATTCTTTACGTAGTTCCCAAATATGTAAATTTTGTTTCAACAAAACTCAAAGATTCTATATCCAAATTTATGGTTGAAATTTAAAAGTTTAACTCTCAAAATCTGAATTGTGCCACATAAATTATGACGGAGGGGTAATAAAGATAGGCGAAACAGGATGTAGCCCATAAGGGATATTTAACCAATTTTTTCCTCAAAAGAAAATAATGAAGATAAGTTTCATTATTCAAGCATATTTGGCCACATCTACACAACTCTATTTTGTTAGAATTTTACCCACCTATTCAAAACCTAAAATGTACCAAATGTTATTTTAATAGTACAATCTCTAAAGTATAAGAAGAAGACGACCACAAAAAGTTAGAGTAAAACATCCATGGTCAAAATATAAAGCCATGAATTGCATCTTGCAGAAACAATACATGAAACTAGACCACAATAATTATCTAACTGTGACCTCTTTACCTAAGGTGCAAGTGATGTTAGGAGTATTTACACACCTAAAGTGCTATAATTTACCCATATTTTAGCTAAGATTTGAGGACAAAATATATAATTCATGCACTTTTAGTCCTTTTTCCTATAAGTGAGCTAACAAACATGATTAGCTAGTTTTCAGGTATAAATGATGAAGATTTCAGCATTTTCTGGACAACTTGACGCCAAAGGAAGCTTCACGAAAGAAGGAGAGCAAAGATTGGACGCCTAGGACTAAAAGTGACGCATGGGAAACCTGTCCCGGGAAAAAATAACATTTCTCAAGACTTTGGGGATCAGCAGTAACCTATTAGGATTAGGATAATGATGCAGTAATTTGTTAGGATTAGGAGAAGTACGCAATAGCCTAGTAGGAATAGGATATGGGTGTTATAAATACCCTATTTTGCTGGAGATTTTTATTATTCCCATCCATCCACCATCCATCCATCCATCAAAACAATTCTCCACTACCCTCATCCCTATTTCGATCCTTTCCCTTTTTATTAATAAATTTGTTGTTGACATTATTATTCATCTATTCTATTTTTAATTTTCACGACAAGAGAAAAGCTATTTTTCAAGGAATTCACGCCACAAGTGCTACCAAACATACATCAAGCAAGATCTTTATTTTGGTGTGATTATAATGTCTATTGTGATTTCCGTTGCACTCATGAATAGCTAAACTTCTCTGTTGGGGTTATGGAAGCCTTATGAGCTACTATCTATTGCTATGAATTTGTGAATTCGTGACACGTATGCAGCTTATATCATTATTCTCTTCATCCTAATGCAAATTCTTGTGGTTGCAAACACATAGAATACGCCAGTATAGCATTAACTTGTTCGAAAGAAAAGTTATATGTCTGGAAAAGAGATAATGTCAAGGTAATAGGGCACCAACCCCTGTTAAATAGTTAGTGTCGTAACTGGATTAACCACTTGGAGAATTTGTACCATTAGATACGCTTTAAGCTCGAAAGAGTTAAAGTGAAATAATCCTTGATGGTCGAAAGACGCCTGGATTTACCATAGAATACAATTCTCTATAAGCACATGCATGTCTGAATTCCGCATAACTCATAGCCAATAGAGACGTACTCATAAGGTGGACATAACCCCAACTTCCAATTCTCATTGATTAAAAATCTTACTAAACATTCTTTCTTTTTCCTTTGCTATTTTTCATTTTTACTTTGTTATTTTGTTACCTTATTGCACGCTACAAAATCCCCCCTTTTTACGAAACTTCCACCAAAAGTCTAATAATCGTTGCTTACTTAGTGACCAAGTATTCTCTGTGGGATTTGACACCCAACCCAGTTGGGTTCTATATTTGACAACGACCGCTTACACTCTTACGAGAGCTGTAGTTTGAGCGTTATCAAATTTTGGCGCCGTTGCCGGGGAATACGGTTGTCTACTAAGTTTGTGATAGTTACTAGACCCTTTGGTCAAAGATTATCGTACTTTACTTTTAGTTGTTGTTTTTGTTTTCTGCAGGTTTTTATCCAGTGCATGCCCCATACTCGAAGTTCTGGTCAACCATTATTACCTTTCAATCCTGAACCACATCGTATTGGCAGAATGGAGGCTCAACAAGAAATTGAAAGAAGGGCTGCTCAACAGGAACAGGCAAGACTTGC
The DNA here is from genome assembly GCA_030864225.1 of Capsicum baccatum var. pendulum. Taxonomy (NCBI): domain Eukaryota; kingdom Viridiplantae; phylum Streptophyta; class Magnoliopsida; order Solanales; family Solanaceae; genus Capsicum; species Capsicum baccatum. The sequence continues at coordinate 165,886,270 of CM061557.1, read as the reverse complement.
TGCTCTGGCCGCCGCTCAAGTGCATCAACAGAATATTGATAATCCTAGGTGAGCAACAAATCCTGACGATGAGGATCTAGGTGATGATGAGTTACTAAACCCTAGGCATGATGCTGAGATGGCGACACCAGCCAACAGAAGAGATCGTCAAGCTAGGTTCAGGCATGAACGCCGAGCCATACCATTCGATGATGATGATGATATTGATGGAGCTGGTGCCACAGGAGCCATTATTCCTCCGCCATTGGCAACCGAAGCCAAGTTCAACATCACGAGCACCATGATTCAGTTATTGCAACTCAAGGGATTATTCGGTAGACTAGCAGGCAATGATCCGAATATGCATCTGATCAACTTAATTTCTACATGCAAGTCATTCGACAATCCTGGCGTTGGACAGAATGCAATTCGGTTGCGCCTATTTCCATTGTCTCTATCTGGGGAGGCAACTCTATGGTTGAACGAGCTGACTCCTAATTCTATCACTAATTGAAGGCAATTGAAAGACGCTTTCCTAGAAAGATTCTTTCCGTCATCCAAGAGAGCACAATTGAGAGATGAAATCAGCAATTTTCGACAGTTTCCAACTGAAGCCCTCCACGAAACATGGTAGAGATTCAAGAAGAAGCTTATGAGGTGCCCAAACCATCACATGACCAATGTTCACTTGATGGAGATACTATATAGATCCTTGAATTCAGTAACTAAACCAGTGGTGGATAATGCGGCTGGAGGATCATTTATGGACCTCACCTTTGTTCAGGCGAGTGATATGCTAGACCGGTTGACAAAGCAAAGTAGGGCTTGGCACACCAGAGATTCTGAGGTGACAAGCCCCACTATATCTATTGGCATGACTGCAGAACAAAGGCGAAGAGAGAAGGAATGTGACCAAGATATGGCGCATATGAAGACACAAATGGATCTTCTTACAAAGCATCTATTATTAGGGAAGATCGAAAAAGTCAAAGCGGTTGCATCAAAAGGAAAAGAGAAATCCAATTCTGAAGAAGAACCCAACTACTTGAACAATCAGGGGGTTTCCAAGGCAATACCCAAGGAAACCAAGGTCGAAACTATTATGATAATTCTGGAAACAAGGATCGTGATCAAGGTAGTTGGAAGAACAAGACAGACAGAAGTGGCATGTATATTCCTCCTGGAAGACGTGACACCACTACATCTGGTTCTGGAAATATATCCATGGAAGATATGATGGCTAAGCTGTTGAAAGGAGTGGAGGCAACCAGCACGGGAGTAACTGAGGTAATAAATGATTTGTCCTCAATGAAGCAATTGGTTGACTCGCATTCCACTTCAATAAGACAGCTGGAGCAACAATTGAGTCAAATTTCAGCTACATTAAATCAAAGAAAAGCTGGCACCTTACCTAGCGACACAGTGCAAAACCCAAGGAACGATGGAACATGTATGGCTATTACTACCAGGAGAGGTAAGGTGTTGGAAAATCCAGCCAAAGGTAGGCAAGTGGCCGACGATGTAGTAGATGTTGTCGAACCAGAGGACGCCGAAGAATCTGAAGAAGGCATCAATGACGCCACCCCCCAACGTCCACAGCCCGAAAATACCACCAATCCAAAGCAAGAGGAAAAGAAAGTCGTGGAGAAAACTATTCCCTTTCCACCACCACCTTTTCCTCAAAGATTAAAGAGGAGAGCTAATGAGCTTTTATTTCGGTTGAATGACGAAGTGGTCCGCTTTGATGTATGCAAAGCAATGAAGTAGCCCGAAGATATAGATGTGTTCTCTGTAGCTGAATTTAATTATAAGGATGACAAAGAATTATCGGTAGATAAGCAGCTTATTGATGAGCCATTATCTGTTGTGTTGTTGAATTGTGAGCGTGAGGAGGTTGACGAATATGAAGAAACCGCTTGTGCTCTAACAGGAATAAGGTCCTATTCTCATGCCCCTAGTAAGATGGACCTTGATCTTAAGAATCAACCTTCACCACCAGCAAAGACTTCCATTGAAGAACCCCCAGTGCTAGCATCGAAAGAGCTCCCCAATTATCTAAGGTATGCATTCTTGGGAAATGGAGATACACTTCCTGTGAGTGTGGTGGATGATTTAAGTGAACAGCACGTAGAGGTTCTCATCTCTGCTCTGAAGAGATACAAGAGAGCTATGGGTTGGACTATTGATGATATAATTGGTATCCCGCCTGGGATATGTATGCACAAGGGTCATCTCGAAGAAGATTGCATGCCTACAAGTAAGCCTCATTGTTGTCTGCATCCATTCAGAAAACGATCCACCATCTATCTCAACGAAGTCTAAGTACTCAAGGTAACTATGTCATGCCGCGACAATAAATCAAGCGCAAGATGGGAGGCAACCCATCGTGATTTTTTTTGCTTCGTTTGCATTTGTTTTTACTAAATAAAAATCCAAAAAGAAGATTTGAGCCACGACCGAAACTAAGGCGCTTGATGGGAGGCAACCCATCGTTCTAATCGTTTTTGTCATTTTTGAGTGAATGCAGGTGCAAGAGGTATAAAGGAGGAGATTGGTTTCAAATTTTCTTTGGATGTATTGCATGTTGAAGGTGGTAAGTTAGGAGTGAAGAAGCAAAAGGCTATGGGTGAGGCATTTCTTATGTAAATCTAGGCCACGAACAAGGCAAGGCCTATACTATGGCCTAAGCTCTCGGATTCTAGAGTGCCATAGCATAGGCGCCGCCTATGCTCAACAATGCCATAGCATAGGCGCCGCCTATGCAAAAGCATTTTGTCTCTGAATCTCATATGCCATGGCATAGGCGCCGCCTATGCCTAACAATGCCATAGCATAGGCGCCGCCTATGCCCAACAATGCTTTGCAAAAGGAGCCGCCTATGCAAAAGCATTTTGTCTCTGAATCTCATATGCCATGGCATAGGCGCCGCCTATGCCTAACAATGCCATAGCATAGGCGCCGCCTATGACCAACAATGCTTTGCAAAAGGAGCCGCCTATGCCAAGCATAGGCAAAGCATTAGGCTCCGCCTATGGTCGTTTTTGGTCTCCAAATCCGATTCCAAATGGGTTAAAACCCGACCCAAGCTTGTCCTATAAATAGAACCTTAGTCTTAAATCAAAAACACATTGCAATTCCACCCTAAAGCGCTGCCTACCTCTCCAAATCCTCTCAAAAATTTTCCTTTTTCTCTTTTATTTTTCAAGAACACCTTCCAAGGCCATCAACCAAGTAAGTACTTCTTTGTTCTTCTTTTATGTTCCGTAAGTACTACACTACTACGTCTATAATGAATTGTTTAATCTTGAAGTAGTATTGGTGATTTGAATATGGTTGAGTTGTTGTGATGAAACTAAGTGAGTGAAAGAATACGTATAGATACTCTTGACTTGTTTCCAACTTGTATTTGATTTTGATACACTGTCATACTTTTGCGGAATTGACATAGTCTAGAACATTGCATAACCTTGTAACTTGAAAACTTGCTTGAATGACTTGTTTATTGCAATGAAAATCAAGGTTAACTACAAACATAAGATGTTGTGATAAATTGATACGATATCTATGTAGTAGTTGTATTCAAAGTGATGCATTAGTTCAAAAAATGAAAGCATTACCAAGATTACATGATCTAGAATTGAGAAAGGATAGTTAAGATGATACGAAAAGTATGACTGCATTGATTATATTGGTGGAACATAACACCTAAACGTATATCGATGAAATCTGAGTAATCGACATCGTTCATTTCACTAGTTCGTACAAATAAACTAAGTGTGGGGTGGTTCTACTACTGCTTGTTTATTGATTGTATCCACTGAGATGAAGCTAACATGACTATTAAGTTAATCTCAGGTACAATGGCACCAAAAGCAAGACAAGGGAAAGAAAAAGCAACCACTTCACAAAAAGGCCAAAAATTGGGATGAAAAGAGCAAGGAGAATCCTCCTAGCTGCAAATACCTCGTCGCATGTTTGGAATTAAATGGGTCCTAGAGGAGGAAGGAAAGGACTGGTATAGGAACAATAAAGAGAAAAAATATGTTCATGTGGAGTTGATACACAAGGAAAGCCTGGCAAAGAAAGAACCCCGTATGTTGGCTAAGATAATGGCGTTACATCTTGATTTCATCTTCTGAGATATGGGAGAGTGCAATCTTGATTTATCACGTGAATTTTATGCCAACTGGTCACCGAAAACTACAGGGAGTGAAGTAAAGATTTGGGGCCAAATTCTGCAACTAAATGCGGAGTTCTTCAACTCCTTTCTGGGTTTGCCATCTGTTGATCCATCACCACTCAAAGATCTATATAACAGACCTCCGTACAAGAAAATTAGACACACATTATGCGGAACAAGATCTATGGCACGATGGAGCAGACACAAGGACACCGGTCGGCACAACACCTTCCCATATGCTTCCTTAAATAGGGAAGCTAGGATATGGATGCGAATAGTCAACTCTTGCCTGATTCCAGGGACACAGTACACAAAGATAACATGAGATAGAGTGTGCTTGGTGTACGCGTTGATGATGAATGTTACTATCAACATCGGGGCAATTATTCGATCTACAATGCATAAGGCTAGGCTGCACAAGAGGTCCCACTTCAGCTTTGGCAATCTGTTGACTGCAATATTGAGGAAGGAGGAAATTGAAGAGGAACCGGCTGATCATAAGCTTCCACACAACCCAAAGAAGGTTGACCTCACAAAGGTTAAAGATGCTGAAACCACGCATGGTGTCAACCTTACCACTGCGGAAAGGCATGCTCGGGATGAAAGTTTCTTTCGCCATCTTTATGGCATGACTCGGTTTACCATGATGAGCGGAGGTCTTGTTCCAACTGCTGCAGAGCTCCAACAGCTGGATTATGACTACCCAATGAATGAGCATGCAAGGCAAATGTGTGGAGTAAGTGTGTACTTTGAGGAACCTCTTGATGACGATGTGCCAACCGATGATGATCGTCGAATGCCAGACTCGGATGTAGAGGAGAACTCTGATGACGACGACTCTGATGATGATTCCGGCGAAGGGGGTATGACCCCAGACATAGAGGAGGAGTCCGACTAACCAGGTTCTTCTTATTTATTTTCCACTGAGGGCAGTGTGTCCCATCTAAGTGTGGGGTGCTGGTATTTGCATGCTAACCTTCTTTATCTGCATTTGCATTTATTTATGTTTGTTTGATTCATTTATGTTTGTTTGTTTTGTTTTTTTAGTAGTTAAATTTTGTTTGATTCATTTATGTTTGTTTGTTTTGTTTTTTTAGTAGTTAAATTTTTTTTAATTTTAACTTTGCATAAAATTGTTCTGATAGGCAGCAGGATATTGTGACAAGAGTCTGTGATAAAATCATTACTATTGAGACGTTTAGGCTCTAATAGTGACTCATTACGTGATAATTGTGTGGTTCAATTCCTTCATCTGTTGGGTCAAGAGTCTATACTGCTTCCAATAAAGTCAACCATGTGCCTTGTGTGTGTAAGAATATAGTATATTCAGTGTTTGTGCCTGATGCTAGAACTTGTCTGGTATGTATGTAAAGCAAAATAAAGAGTGTGAGTTTAGGAGATAATTTAGGCATTTCTTTGGTGTAACATAAGAGAAAGCACCATAGCACAAATGCATCAGTACGTCTGAATGTACTGAGTATACACGTGAGGTAGGCTAAATGCAAAGGGTTATATGCATGAACAATGCTGGCTAATATGAACGTGAGAATACATACATGCATAAATAACTGTAGCTGAACTTGTGGACATACTGACTACTGAGTTTGAATACTGACAACATGAGTGTACTGATACTAAGATACTGAATAGATGAACGACTATTTTTGATAGTTTGAATTATGAAGAACTAGTCTGGTTGACTATGTCTGACAGTACTGAAGCTGAATACTAATATCATGAATTCTGATAACTGATATAATTGATGCATGAGTTCAAAAAACTAATATAACTAATATAACTGTGATGATCATCCTAACCGATGTAACTGATACTGAGCGACTGTATCTGACAGTCTAAGTTCTGATGGAACTATCTAAGTTCCATTCTACTTAGAGTAACTAAATCTGAGATCAGTCCTATCTAGCAGGTGATCATGAGTATACTAATATAAGGATGATTTGAATTAGTTTGAGATCAGTCCTATCTAGTCAGTGATATTTAAATCTAATAATTCTGACACTGATTAATCATAGTTGAGATCAATCCTAGCTAATAGGTGATCTTGAAGTCTATTTATAATGATAAGCATTGACTTTATCAAACAGTACTGAATCTGTACTACTAAACTGAGTTAACTGTGTCTGAAAGCCCTAATTCTGTAACTGAAACTGTAGGATGTGTTCATTTAACTGACATACCCCAAGCTAAGCTGACTGGGGTCCAATCTCTGCCCTGACTAAAAGAGTGTCAGTACCGCGCCACCAGTAAAGGCATCTGCTGTGGAGTCAGTCCTAATCTAGAGGGTGACTCCTAGGATCAGTCCTATACATATAAATGTGCTAATAGGCGACCTCTGAGTATATCAGTCCTATCTAATGGGTGACATCTCATACCTACGCTGGCTACGTAGTTCTGGAACATAGGGATTGCTTCTAAGAATCTCAGTCCTAATTTAGCGGGTGAGTCCCCATCCCTAGGCTCACTCGATGCTGAATCCTACTCCTATCTGAAAGAAACTGAACTGAATAACTGGGCTGAACTAAATAACTTAACTGAACTGATTTGCTGAATTGATACTGATTAACTAAACTAAAAATAGTGGTATTTTTTAGCGGAACTAAAACTATGTTTACTGGATTCTAATAACGGATGGAATATAATGAGTTCTGAGGACTAATTAAGAGTACTGAAGTTACTGAGATTTACTGTGATTACTAAGGTTACTGAGCATTGAGATTAGTGAGAATACTGAACTACTGAGATTATTGAGTTTTCCTGAGTCACACCACTAATTGATTTCTATAGATCATGGCTTGACTGAGAGTATCATGAAAACATGGCATGGGTCTAGGCACACAACTATATTTTTTGGGTACGAATACTCCCAGGACTCATGTAAGGAAACTGACACAACATGACTGACTTGATCATAAGATTGAAGTCCACAATTCACATTGTCATAAGTAGGGGATATTATAATTCATGTAGTTCTTCAACATCTTAAGCATGGTAGGGAGTGCATGGATATATTTCATCTACATATAGTATATATCCATTATCATACATGCTTCATACCACAACAATAACAACACATCAATAGAATGGAATTTATATTGGAGTATATAGCTAACATGGACTTGTCATTTAGATATCATGGAACCATGTAAACATTAATTTCTAGCATCCTAAGCATTTTATCAAACACGTTGCATGCATAATATTTAGCATAGGTGTACTTAACAAATTTAGAAATCTTGAACCACCCAAATTCATGGGTTTCCAACTAACCTATTCACATGATTCATGAAAAATATATCAAGACACAACCTTCAATCCAAAAAACAATCATTAACATGAATATAGTCATAAAACAACAAGGAAATCACAATTTATAATTTAAAACATGATTCTTGAGCTCCATGGATGAAAGGGACCCATGAATGAACACTATGCATATATTAGATAAAGAATTTATGAAGATTGACGGAAAAATTTCCTTGAAATAGACTCTTCAATGAAAACCCTAGGGCTTGTTCTTGAGAGTTTTAATCTTAAGAGGAAACCCTAATCTTATGGTTGAGAGTGTATGACAGAGTTTTTTGAGATGTTTAACTAAAGAGAATGGACGATAATACACTTCTTGAGGGTTATAAGTCATGGGAAGTGAAGTAAAAAGACCAAAATACCCTTACTAAAATGTCCCTCAATTGTTGGAAAAATATACTTAACGCCATCTGTGATAGGCCGTCATGTCTGTGATGGGCCATCACGAATGGTCGTCACAAAAGGGGTCCAAATTCTTGATCTTCTGCACAGGGATGATGACGTTGTCAGATATGTCGTCAAAATGTGACGACGTCATCAAAAAGGTCAGCAAAAACGTGATGGTCCGTCAGAAACATCATCACTATTTTCCAGCTTGACATGCTGGAACAAAATGAGGATAACTCTTTGCTACAATATCAGATTTAGAAAAAAATGGTATTGTTGGAAAGATAATTCTAAGATCTTTCATTTGATATCTAGTAAAAAAGCCAATTCATTATATACAATGATTCATGTTCAATTGAAATTGACCCAAGGTTTGACGCTCACTAAAACTTGAACGATAGGAAAGCTTTCAACTTGTACTTGAGTTAGGGGACCTCTATGATCTAAATTTATGCTCAAATAGATTTCCACACTAAATAATTGATTAAAACACTAAATTTATATAGGATTTGAGGCTTTTGGAACATCCACGCATAGGAATGACGGATTTTCATTCTAGTCCAAATGTGGGGTATTACAATATCTCTCCCTTGAGAACATTCGTCCTCGAATGATACTGGTTGAGATGTGAGAAAATACAACTTACTCAAATATATAGCATGAATGGTTGATCATGATTTCATGGCTGACATGACTGAAAACTGAGCATATCATACTGTACATTCATATTTGACGCATGGGTAGCTAATTTATGAATGTAGGACTAAGTGTTCCGATAAACTAAGTTTCTCAAACTGAGAATGCATATCTGATTCTTAACTGATAAGTTGAATCCATGCATATATTATGCATGATTATATGACTGACATGATACGTGAATGCATGACTGAAAGTACTGATAAGCTGACCATATATATCTGATGCGTGAATACATGACTGAACTGACTCATGAACATGCGACAGAACATGCAATGGTAAAGGCACTAAGATTGAACTGAAACATAAAAACATGACTAATTCTACTACGTGACATATGGACTGAACATCATGAACTGAAATGAACCTCTGAATACTTGACTTACAGCTGAGGCCTAACTTGAAGGTCAACTTATGAGTATTCTCTTTTCTAGACTGAATTTGTTATGCAAGGAGAAATTAAAGGATCTAAGTCATGAGAGAGTTAAGATAAAGTGGGGTATCTCCCCCTTGGGACGCTATGTCCCTCTAAGAACGCTTACCTTACGGAGATACTGGGTGATGCACAGGGCATCTACGAACTAAATTATAACAAAACTTTTGGAGTCTGAAACTAATGCATGAGATAGACTGAACTTGACTAATACTCGGAGGTTCTACCTTGAAGGAGTTACATTCTCTGAGATTTTGGATAGCATGAATAGATGAAAGGATGAGAAAACAAGCTATACAAATCTGACTACTCACTAACACGACATAAATACTGAAAAAAGGGAAATTGTTCCTAAAATATCTCATAGCCTACTGCACATAGGTGTGGTGCACAACACACACATGGAAAAGACTCTACTAGATGTGGCTTTCAGACTTTCTAAGACTCTATTGAACCTTAGGTACTGATACCAAGTTTGTTATACCCCGATTTTCTGAATTGGAATGCTACACGGTGCTCATGACCTCGAAGGACCACAAGCTAACCTATGACTGATATCTATACCTGTATACTACATAATATATCATAAAATATGGAAACATGAACATTAAAGGCCATAATATTCGAACTGAATAAACGTCTGATAACAAAATATCTAAAAAAGGTATAACAATACCAAAACAAGTCATAAATATTGAAAATAATGAGATCTGAATATTTAATATGACATCTAGATTGAAAGCCTCTAACTGAACTGAATAAGTATTTGAAGGAACATGTCTCCAACTAATTCCATCTAGCAACTGAATAGTAAATGTATCAATAATCATATCATTTTCGAATGAGAAGGACTCACTGAAAACTCTAAACACTGGAATACTACTGCAGTTTTGGAGCTCGTGCCTCTGACCTATGGTGTAACATAAGAGAAATCACCATAATGCAAATGCATCAGTATTCCATAATACTCTGGTTGACTATGTCTGACAATCCTGAAGCTGAATACTACTATCATGAATTCTGATAACTGATATGACTGATGCATGAGTTCAGAAAACTGATATAACTAATATAACTGTGATGATCGTCCTAACCGATGTAACTGATACTGAGCGACTGTATCTGAAAGTCTAAGTTTTGATGGAACTATCTGAGTTCCGTTCTACTTAGAGTAAGTAAATTTGAGATCAGTCTTATCTAGCGGGTGATCATGAGTATACTAATGATAAGAATGATTTGACTTAGTTTGAGATCAGTCCTATCTAGCGGGTGGTCTTTAAATCTAATGATTTTGATACTGATTAATCATAGTTGAGATCAGTCCTAGATAATAGGTGATCTTGAAGTCTATTTACAATGATAAGCATTGACTGTATCTAACAGTACTAAATCTGTACTACTAAGCTGAGTTGATTGTGTCTGAAAGCCCTAATTTTGTAACTGAAACTGTGAGATGTGTTCATCTAATCGACATGCCCCAAGCTAAGATGACTGGGGTCTAATCTTTTGTCACACCTCAATTCCTATTGGGGCGGACTGGCACCCGTAACCGAGGAGGCCCGGGAGAACCAGCTCATAACCTTATACTTCCCATGCATACCTCTATGACAACCCAAAATTCGGACAACATTATGTCGCATATAAAAGGAAATAATCACCTGTATAAGCTCGAGCATACATATATTTGTATATATAATACTTGGCCGTTGGAGCCATCACGTCTATTAACAAAGAACCACCTTGACTGTATATTAGGTATACAAAGCCTCTAGACAATACACAGAGTTTAACTAAGGTTGGGACACACCCTGCCATATAACTAACTTCTATACAATACCAAAAGTTACTGGATATGACACAAAAATCCCCGAAGAAAACTAGAGCTCACCAAAAGCAGCTGGATATCCTGGCTCCTACTTGTGCGGTGTATGAGCTGAGGTACTTGTGTCTGCAGCATGAAATGCAGGTCCCCTTAGGGGACGTCAGTACGAAATATGTACTGAGTATGTAAAGCTGTAGATAATCACATATGATATAGGAGCTCAATAGAAATCAGAAACAAGTGAATAAATCATAATAGGAATGGACCACACTTACTAGAACTTGTGAAAACTTGTACATTGTATTTATTCAATCACTTTACCTTCGTTCTTATCATCTTTGTAATCATTACTGTACTGTACTGTAACCATTAGGCTGCCTCTAGTACATATCAACTGGGATTGACCCATGATATGCTTATGCCCTTGGGATACTACCCATAAACACATAAATAGGGATTGACCCATGATAAGCTTATGCCCCTGGGATACCACCCGATAAGAGAGAACTTCTATCACTTAGTTCAATTAATCTTTGAGATTGTTATTTTGGTCGCCACCGCATTTTTGATACTTTGAAACAATGATACATTAATAAGAGACATATAAATAGACCATCAATGCAATAACAATGAATTAAGAACTCATTGGCACATCAATGAAGTGTTTTGGAGTCATCAATGCCATAACAATAAAATAGGAACTTATTGGTATATCAATTAAACATTTTGGAGTCATTAATAGCACATGGATCTTGTTTGAGTAACCGGATACCTTCTGACATTCATTAGTGCTATAAACATGTAAGATTTGGAAGAAAAGTAAGTATTGGAATTTCTTGACATCTTGTAGGGTGGAAATAAGTTCATTGGTAACGTAGGACATCATACAAAACCATTATGGATCACATGTTATTGAATAACTTTGGAAACTTTCTTAATAGAACAATTGTCACTTTCATGCCAAAGATATGGTATAGAGTATGCTTTACATACTTGACTGTCAACCTTCAATACCAGTCCCAAATGGACTTCCCGTCTTTTGGAATTACTTATCTACAATGAACATATATAGCAATCTAGTATTAGCGACCAAACATCACAATTCAATTATTTGAATTCACCAAACTAGTGGTTAAGTAGTAAGCCTTAATTACACCATAAAGGGTGTCACTTTAACCCTCTTATACTCCAATTACATTCACATCATGCATATTCATACAACATCCTCCAATATCAAGTTTGGATTCATTTATCCTTCCAACCAATCCATTAAACCAAATTGAGCCATAGACATAAATAATCATCAATTCAATAGTATATCACCATATCCACCTTCCATAAATCAATTACCATATCCACCTTCCACAATTCAATACTACCAAACCATGCAAAATAGTCCATAACCCTATTTTTATCACCTTTCAATAACAGCCAATACATATAATCCTCTATCACACATATACATATGGAAAAGAACAAAGGCAAATAATATTCATGCCTTAGAATTCACCTCTTGATTATGCAATCCTATTTTCACAGATAATAGGTGTCGTTTGAAACTCTCGAGATGACAAACGTAGTTATCGGATTACTTTAGAATTTCTACGGTTGAATCAAAAGTAATTTAAAGGTCAAATTTGGATAGGGTTTGTTCTTTCTCAATGATTGGTGATGAAAATGAGTTTTTGAACTCATATACATGTATATATACACATATTCCCATCCATAATATAATAGGAAATGACCAAAATGCCTTTAAAATTTAAATAATGTCAAATCTATCCTTTGGTGGACTATTTTGATAAGCTAAAGTAGATCGACCATAACTCTTTGCTCCGATATCGTATTTGGGTGAAATTGGTATCGTTGGAAGTATAATTCAAAGGGATTTCATTTAATATAAAGTAGGCCACCCAGTTCGTCCTGTACAAGGAGTTATGGTTGTTTGAAGTTGACCCTAAAAATCTATTTTGATAGGCTGAAGTTAAACGAGTATAAATCCTTACTTAGATGTTGGATTTGGATGAAACTAATTGCATTAGAAAGAAGACTCAAAGATATTTCTTTTCATATTAAGTGAGTTCTGATCATTCGAAGTTGACCCAAAAATTTGGCTGGCCTCAGTAGTTTGTGTGCAGGAAATTTTCCTACACATTTACTATTCCCAAATATCCCGGCCACAATTTTATAGTTTCGAACGTGCTCGATTATATCTGAAACCTATCCATTTTTGGAAAGATTATTCAATAACCTTCGCATGGAACCATCGATGGTCAAATTCTGGTATAAATAAAATAAAAAAAATTAATTCCATATAAATAAGACCAATACACATACTTGAATACGCCAATACACGTACTTGAATACGGGGTGTTACATCATTCGCCCCTTTAGGAAATTCATCCTCAAATGTTAGCGTAGTTATTCAACCGAAACAAGTTCAAGTTCATCATTAACATTCACATCATCACATAAATACTATGCATATATATAAAAAAAACATACTTGTTAATGTTCTAACTCCGTTTCTTGAACTTTCTCTTCATCTTTGAACAAATGAGGGTCCTTAGATTTCATTGATTCCTCAGCTTCCCATGTAATCTCTTCCCTTTGACAATTTCTCCAACGTACTTTCACAAATGTTATCTCTTTATTTCTCATCTTCTTAACTTTGGCGATCTAGAATAGCAATAGGAACTTCCTCATAGGTAAGATCTTCCGCAACTTGCACATCCTCAGTAGAAGTGATATGTGATGGATCTCCGATGCACTTTCAAAGCATTGACACATGAAGTACCAGATGTATTGATGAGAGCTCTTGGGGTAGCTCTAATTCATATGCAATTTGTCCAAAACTTCGAGTGATCTTATACGGGCCTATATAACGTGGACTCAACTTCCCTTTCTTGCCAAATCTCATAACCCCTTTTATTGGTAATACCTTCAAAAATACCCAATCATGTTTAGAAAACTCTAGCCCTCTCCTTCTACTATCCGCATATGACTTGTGTCGACTTTGGACTATTTTCAGTCATTGCTGAATTACTTTAACCTTCTCTATGGCTTGATAAACAAGATTCGGTTCGAACAAAAGAGTTTCACCCACTTCGAACCATCCTATTGGTGATCTACACTTCCTTCCATATAAAGCTTCATATGGTGCCATTTTGATACTTGAATAATAGCTATTATTGTAGGCAAACTCAATAAGAGGTAAATGATCATCCCAGTTTCCCTTAAAATCTATTACACAAGCTCGTAGCATATCTTCAAGTGTTTGGATGATACGTTCTGCTTGTCCATCTGTTTGAGGGTGAAAAGTTGTACTCAACTTCATTTGTGTTCCCAAACACCTCTGAAAAGACTTCCAAAAGTTTGCGGTAAATTGGGTTCCCCGATCTGATATAATAGAGATTGGCACTCCATGTAATTGGACTATCTCTTTAATGTACAACTTCACATACTTTTCAACTGTGTAAGTGGTCCTAACTGGTAGGAAATGTGCGGATTTGGTAGGCCAATCAACAATTACCCATATAGAATCAAACTTTCGGGATGTACGTGGTAAACCAATAACGAAATCCATGTTGATCATGTCCAACTTCCATCTTGGAAGATCAATGCATTGCATATAACCTCCGGGTTTTTGGTGCTCAACTTTAACTCTTTGACAATTTGGACATTCAGCTACAAATTCTGCAATGCTATTCTTCATGTCATTCCACCAATACATATCTTTCAAATCTTGATACATTTTGGTTGATCCTGGATGAATGGAATATCTTGAACAATGTGCCTCTGTCATAATCTTCTTTCTTAGCCCGTCTACATTCAGCACACACAATCGGTTTTGGCGCTGAAGTACTCCTTCTCTCATAAGCTCAAATGCCTTGGTCGCACCACTCTGAACGTTCTCCTTAAGCTGTAATAAAATAGGATCTGCATATTGCTTTACTTTCACTTCAGCTACTAATGAAGATTCCGCAGCATTATGTACGATAAGCTCTTTATCCGGAGTTTCAAGAAGGCGAACTCCTAAACTAGCTAACTGGTGAAGATCTTTAATCATCCCTTGCCTTTCTATAGGCTCCATCATAGCCTTATGACTTAACATATCAGCTACCACATTTGCTTTCCCTGGATGGTATAAGATATCAACATCGTAGTCCTTTAATAGTTGAAGCCATCTCCGCTGCCTTAAATTTAGATCCTTCTGATTAAAAATATATTGCAAGCTCTTATGTTCAGTATATATATCAACATGAACCCCATATAAGTAGTGACGCCATATCTTTAACGCAAAAATAATTGTTGCCAGCTCAAGATCATGTGTAGGATAATTTTACTCATGTGGCTACAATTGTCTAGAAGCATATGCTATTACCTTACCATGCTGCATTAATACATATCCTAAACCAATTTTGGAAGCATCACAATACACTGTATACCCTTCGGTGCCTTCTGGAAGTACCAACACGGGTGTAGAAATCAACTTGTTCTTTAAATCTTGAAAACTCTTCTCACAGGCATCATTCCATTAGAATTTGGATGCTTTATGGGTTAGATTGGTTAAGGGTGCTGAAATGGAAGAAAAGCCTTTAACAAACCTTCTATAATAACCGGCCAACCCGAGAAAACTACGAATCTCTGTAGGCGTTGTGGGTCTTGGCCAGTTCTTCACAGCTTCTATCTTTTGAGCATCAACCTTTATCACTTCACTAGATACAATATGACCCAAAAATGCCACCGACTTTAACCAAAACTCATATTTAGAGAACTTTGCATAAAGCTTACAATCACGAAGAGTCTGCAATGCCTGTCGTAAGTGATTGGCATGGTCCTCTTCTGATCTAGAATAAACTAGAATATCATCTATAAAGACTATCACAAATACATCCAGGAATGGCTTAAACACCCTATTCATCAAATCCATAAAAGTTGCGGGTGCATTTGTTAGCCCAAATGACATAACTAGAAACTCATAATGACCATACCATGTTCAAAAAGTTGTCTTGGGTATATCCTTCTCTTTGACCCTCACTTGGTGGTAACCTGACCTCAAATCAATATTAGAAAAGCATTTGGCGCCCTGTAACTGATCAAATAAATCATCAATTCTTGTGAGAGGATATTTATTATTAATAGTCACCTTATTCAATTGCTGATAATCAATAAACATCCTCAGAGAACCATTCTTTTGTGCACAAATAATACTGGTGCTCCCCAGGGGGACATACTAGGCCTTATGAATCCCTTTTCTAGCAAATCTTTCAATTGCTCTTTCAATTCTTATAATTCTATTGGGGCCATTCTATACGGAGAAATGGAAATTGGTTGGGTGCCTTGTATTACATTAATACCAAACTCTACTTCTCATTAAGGAGGCAAACCTGGAAGATCTTCAGGAAATACATCAAAAAAATCATTTACCACTGGAACAGCATGAAGAGTTGGTGGCTCCGCTTCTGTATCCCTTACTCTAACTAAATGATATATGTATCCCTTGGAAATCATTCTTCTTGCCTTAAAATAAGAAATAAATCTACATCTTAGCGCGCTAATTTCACCTTTCAATTCAAGGACTGATTCATTTGGAAAATAAAAATATACCTTTTTTGTGCAGCAATCAATTGTGGCATAACAAGACGCCAACCAGTCCATACCCATTATAACATCAAAATCTACCATTTCTAACTCCATAAGATGATCCATCATATCATGACCACGAACAGTTACTATGCAATTTTGGTAAACCCTTCTAGATATGATAGATTCCCCAACCGGTGTGGACACTTCAAATGAATTAACTAATAGTTCGGGTATTCTTTTGAACTTTCCAACAACCAATGGAGTAACATAAGATAATGTAGAATCGGGATCAATTAAGGTATATAAATCGAATAAAAAGATAGACAACGTACCCATAACCACATCTGGGGAAGCCTCTAAATTCTGTCGATCCGCTAGAGTATACATACAATTTTGAGCCCCTCTAGAACTCGTGGCTCATCTATTACCTCTAACACGACCCATTGGTTGTGCACCCCTTTCTGAATAAGGCATCAATGATGATGATGCAACAAATGACCCCGTAGGTCGTGCCATACCCTATGCCCCTTCGTGGGCATTCTCTCATCATATGCCCCGACATACTGCACCAAAAGAAAATATTGGTCCCTAGCCGACATGCGCCCAAATGATAACTTCCATATTTATTGCATGGCTCTCGAGGAGGTCTCGATTGGCTCATATTCCCATACCCTTGGTACCCCACTATCCGCAAACTCTGACTCTCACTTCTGTGCCCAAATTGATTTTCTCTGGACCCTTGGAACTGTGGTGGGGCACTAGCTGCAGAATAAGAAGATAATGGCCTAGGTGTTTTAACAGAAAATTGTGGTCTGAACCCTCCTTGGGATTCCATGAACTACCCTGTAGATCTAGCCCTCTTGGAATATCCTCTTTCTAATTCCTCTGTTCTTCTCCTCTTCCTTTGATCTTCCATTTTCTGTGCAAAATCTTGGATCCTCGCTATGTCCATACCTTTGTTCAAAGCGGTAATAGTACAATCTCTAAACAGATATGGATCCAGCCTATCGACATATTAATGAACTCTGTCATCCATAGTAGCTACAACATTAGGAGAATATCTTGACAAGGAATTAAATCGGAGACTATAGTCCCTCACGCTCATATTCCCCCAACGAAGATTTAAAAATTGATCTGCACGGGCCTGACGAATCTCGAATGGAAGATAATGATCAAGAAGTGCCTCTTTGAACTCTTTCCAAGTAGCTGGGGGTGCATCAATACCCTTAGATCGTTTCCAATCCTCGTACCAGTATATATCCTCCCCTTTAAATCTATACGCCACTAACTCCACTGTCTCTCTACCCGATTACATGCATAATATCTAAGGCCCTTTGAATTTGATCAATAAATTCCTGTGGGTCCTCGTTAAGATCTGATCCAGTAAAAGTGGGAGGATCCATCTTAAGAAAATCCTGTGTTTGAAGGCTAGCCGCCCTATATGTACCACTAAGACCCATGGTAGGAATGGCTTGACCTTGAACTTGCGCAGCAACTAGACGAGTCAAAAGTTGTACTGCATTTCTAAGATCTTGATCAACAACATTAATAGGTGGCTCTGGGTATATAGTTCTCCTCCCCCTTATTTCTTCCAGAGTGGAAGAAATTTCTGATGCATGCTCAGCTGGAGCCTCACTTTAATTAGCTGGTATAGTGGGTGACTTACTAGTACCCTCTCCAGCAGCCACATCTACTTGCTTATCGGTATTCTTACTTCTGGTAACCGGCATCATTACTATAATAAGAGAAACAAATGGATTCAGTGGTCAACTATGACTTCATATACAATATAGGCTCTATCGCACGATCTAAGACATGAAGAAAAGAAACAATTCCTAAATGTCCATAGCCTCCTATTTATAGATGCGGTGCACGACACACCGATAAAAAAGACTCTACGTAGACACGACTTTGTAGACTCACTAGGACGAACTTCTCTGATACTACTTTTGTCACTCCTTAAATCCTATTGGGGCGGACTGGCACCCGTAACCGAGGAGGCCTGGGAGAACCAACTCATAACCTTATACTTCCTATGCATACCTCTATGAAAACCCAAAATTCGGACAATATCATGTTGCATATAAAAGGAAATAATCACCTGTATAAGCTCAAGCACATATATATGTATATACAATACTTGGCCGTTGGAGCCATCACGTCTATTAAAAAAACACCACCTTGACTGTACATTAGGTCTACAAAGCCTCTAGACAATACACAGAGTTTAACTAAGGTCGGGACATACCCCGCCATATAACTAACTTCTATACAATACCAAAAGTGACTGTATATGACACGGAAAGCCCCGAAGCAAACTGGAGCTCACCAAAAGCAGCTAGATATCCTGGCTCCTACTTGTGCGGTGTATGAGCTGAGGTGCTTATGCCTGCAGCATGAAATGCAGGTCCCCCACGGGGGACATCAGTACAAAATATGTACTGACTATGTAAAGCTATAGATAATCACATATGATATAGGAGCTCAATAGAAATTAGAAATAAGTGAATAAATCGTAATAGGAGTGGACCACACTTACTAGAACTTGTGACAACCTGTACATTGTATTTATTTAATCACTTTACCTTCGTTCTTATCATCTTTGTAATCATTACTGTACTGTACTGTGACCATTAGGCAGCCTACAGTACATATCAATTGGGATCGACCCATGATAGGTTTATGCCCTTGGGATACCACCCATAAACACATAAATAGTGATCGACCCATGATAGGATTATGCCCCTGGGATACCACCCGATAAGAGAGAACTTCCATCACATTGTTCAATTAATCTTTGATATTGTTATTTCGGTCGCCACCGTATTTTTGATACTTTGAAACAATGATACATCAATAAGAGACATATAAATAGACCATCAATGCAATAACAATGAAGTAAGAACTCATTGGCATATCAATGTAGTGTTTTGGAGTCATCAATACCATAACAATGAAGTAGGAACTTTTGGTATATCAATGAAACGTTTTGGAGTTATTAATAGCACATGGATCTTGTTTGAGTAACCGGATACCTTGTGACATTCATTAGTGCAATAAACATGTAAGATTTGGAAGATAAGTAAGTATTGAAATATCTTGACATCTTGTAGGGTGGAAACAAGTTCATTGGTAACGTAGGACATCATACAAAACCATATGGATCATATGTTATTGAATAACTTTGGAAACATTCTTAATAGAACAATTGTTCACTTTCATGCCAAAGATATGGTATAGAGTATGCTTTACATACCTGACTGTCAACCTTCAATACTAGTCTCAAATGGACTTCCCGTCTTTTCGGATTACTTATCTACAATGAACATATATAGCAATCTAGTATTAGCAACCAAACGTCACAATTCAATTATTTGAATTCACCAAACTAGTGGTTAAGTAGTAAGCCTTAATTACACCATAAAGGGTGTCACTTTAACCCTCTTATACTCCAATTACATTCACATGCCATGCATATTCATACAACATCCTCCAATATCAAGTTTTGATTCATTTATCCTTCCAAACAATCCATTAAACCAAATTAGCCATAGACATAAATAATCATCAATTCAATAGTATATCACCATATCCACCTTCCATAACTCAATTACCATATCCACCTTCCACAATTCAATACAACCAAACCATGCAAAATAGTCCATAACCCTATTTTTATCACCTTTCAATAACAACCAATACATATAATTCTCTATCAAATTTGGCTAGGGTTCGTTATTTCTCAATGATTGATGATGAAAATGAGTTTTTCAACTCATATACATGTATATATACACATATTCCCATCCATAATATAATATGAAATGACCAAAATGCCTTTAAAATTTAAATAATGTCAAATTTATCCTTTGGTGGACTATTTTGATAAGCTAAAGTAGATCGACCATAAATCTTTGGTCCGATATCAAATTTAAGTGAAATTTATATCGTTGGAAGTATAATTCAAAGGTCTTTCATTTCATATAAAGTAGGCCTACCAGTTCGTCCTGTACAGGGAGTTATGGTCCTTTGAAGTTGACCCTAAAATCTATTTTGATAGGCTGAAGTAAAACGAGTATAACTCCTTACTCAGACGTTGGATTTTAATGAAACCAATTGCATTGGAAATAAGACTCAAATATATTTCTTTTCATAGGTCGCAGATCTCCCAGTTCATTATATTAAGGGAGTTATGATCGTTCAAAGATGACCTAAAAATTCGGCTGGCCTCAGTAGTTTGTGTGCAGGAAATTTTCCTGCACATTTACTATTCCCAAATATCCCGGCCACCATTTTATAGTTTTGAACGTGATCTATTATATCCGAACTCTATCCATTTTTGGAAATCTTTATATTGTTGGAATGCTTATTCAATAAACTTCGCATGGAACCATCAACGGGCAAATTCCAGTATAAATAAAATAAAAAAAATTAATTTCAAATAAATAAGACCAATACACGTGCTAGAATATGCCAATACACGTACTTGAATACGGGGTGTTACATCTCTTCCCTAATTGGAAAGGTGTCAGTACCACACCACTAGTACAGACATCTGTTGTGGAGTCAGTCCTAATCTTGCGGGTGACTCTTGGGATTAGTCCTACACATATAAATATGCTAACGGGTGACCCCTGAGTATGTCAAGCCTATCTAATGGGTGACATCTCGTACCTCCACTGGCTATATAGTTCTGGAACTTAGGGATTGCTTTTAAGAATCTCAATCCTAATCTAGCGGGTGAGTCCCCATCCCTAGGCTCACTCGGTGCTGAATCCTACTCCCATCTGAAAGACATTGAACTGAATAACTGGGTTGAACTAAATAACTTAACTGAACTGATACTTATTAAATGAACTGAAAATAGTGGTATTGTTTAGCAGAGCTAAAACTGAGTTTACAGGATTCTGATGACGGATGGAACATAATGAGTTCTGATGACTGATTAAGAGTACTGAAGTTACTGAGATTTACTGTGATTACTAAGGTTACTGAGCATTGAGATTACTGAGAATTCTGAAATACTGAGATTACTGAGTTTTCCTGAGTCACATCACTGATTGATTTCTATAGATATGGCTTAACTGAGAGTATCATGAAAACATGACATGGCTCTAGGCACAAAACTATATTTTTTGGGTACGAATACCCCCAGGACTCGATGGAAGGAAACTGACACAACATTACTGACTTGATCATAAGATTGAAGTACACAATTCACATTGTCACAAGTAGGAGATATTATACTTCATATAGTTCTTCAACATACTAAGCATGGTAGAGAGTTCATGGATATATTTCATGTACATATAGTATATCTCCATTATCATACATACTTCATACCAAAACAATAGCAACACATCAATTGCATGGAATTTATATTGAAGTATATAGCTAACATAGACTTGTCATTTAGATATAATGGAACTATGTAAACATGAATTTCTAGCATCCTAAGCATTTTATCAAATATCTTGCATGCATAATATTGAGCATAGGTGTACTTAACAAATTTAGAAATCTTGAACCACCCAAATTCATGCGTTTTCAACTAACCTATTCAAATGATTCATGAAAAACACATCAAGACGCAACTTTGAATCCAAATAACAATCATTAACATAAATATAGTCATAAAACAACAAGGAAATCACAATTTATAATTTAAAACATGATTCTTGAGCTCCATGGATGAAAGAGACCCATGGATCAATACTACGCATACCTTAGATAAATAATTCATGAAGATTGACGGCAAAATTTCCTTGAAATAGACTCTTCTATGAAAACCCTAAGGCTTGTTCTTGAAAGTTTTGATCTTGAGAGTAAACCCTAATCTTATGGTTGGGAGTGTATGAGATAGCTTTTTGAGATGTTTAACTAAAGAGAATGGAAGATAATATGCTCCTTGAGGGTTATAAGTCGTAGGAAGTGAATGAAAAAGACCAAAATATCTTTACTAAAACATCCCTCAATTGCTGGAAAAATATACTTGACGTCATCCGTGACAGGCCATCAGGTCCGTGATAGGCCATCACAAAAGGGGTTAAAATTCTTGATTTTCTACCCAGGGCTAACGATGTCATCAGAAATGTCATCAGAATGTGACGATGTCATCAAAGAGGTCCTTATAAATGTGATAGCCCATCAGAAACGTCGTTGCTGTTTTTCAGCTTGACATGTTGGAATAAAATGGGAATACCTCTTTTCTCTGATATTGGATTTAAGATAAATTGGTATCGTTGGAAAGATAATTTAAATATATTTTATTTAATGTATATTAATCCACCTAGTTCGTCATATACAATGATTTATGGTTGATTGAAGTTTACCCAAGTTTTGACGCTCACTAAAACTTAAACGATTGAAAGCTTTCAACTTGTACTTGAGATAGGGGACCTCTATGATCTAAATTCATGCTCAAATAGATTCCCACACTACATAATTGATTAACACACTAAATTTATATAGGATTTGAGGGTTTTGAAACATCCACGCATAGGAACGACGGATTTTCATTCTAGTACAAAATGTGGGGTATTACACTTTTAATTTCACCTTTTCACACATCATCTGAAACATCACAATATTTCAAGACCATAAAATTCAAAAATTTATTACTTTCTTAAACTTCATGTTAAATCAAATCCACTGTTTTCTTACTTTTTTGGAAAAGATAACAGAAAATGAATCGAACATCAACTCCAAAAATGGAATACACTAGTAACGAAGAACATAATAGTGATCTGTGCATATGTCACAATTGTAATGACTAGAAATAAACTGAAAATCTGAAGAATGCAACAAATAATAATAAGTCAAACAATTAGGTCAAAATTGTAGAAGAATACACTAACCTTAAAATTCCCAAATTAAAGTAATTGAAGTGCAAATTCGATTTGACTTTTCAATACAAATTGAGAGCCAAATTCGAATAAACTTTCCACCACTTAGAGAAATTAAAGTGTTCCCAAATCAAAGTGCAAATCAGATATGGTTTATCTTTAACTCACCAAAACACAATCTCCAAATGTTGGTCTAAAATTGAAGTCGCCGAGAGGACCATAGTGGCTGGCGAGTGAGACTAGATTTTACCACCGCCAAATAATCTGACAGGTACCACCCATAAAATTATAATACGGTTTGTTATCCTCAAAATCAAGAATAGTTTTAAGAGAGAGGTTTTTATTAAAATGGCTTTTGGGTGGACTTGGAAAATTTTGTGGAGGGAATTTAAACAGCCGATGCAATAGGTTTTTTGTGCCCACTAAGCGTTGCCATACATGATTTTTGTGCAACGGTTCCAATAACTGTTGCTATAGATTTACCTATTGCAAATGTTAGTATTCAATAGCAAGGGTTATAGAATTAAATTGTAGCTAATAGAACTATTATTTTTTGCAACGGTTGGAACCTTTGCAATAGACCTCCTATAACAATGCTTTGGCAACTATTGCTAAAAATTCTTTTGCCATAGGGGTAATTTCTAGTAGTGAAGATGCGATGTGATGCTTGTTATTCCACTAATTGAATACTGGTGTTGGCATGCATAGATTTGGTATATTTATGATTATTATATCAGTAAACGATTTGATTCTAGTTTAAATATGATCTTATGACTGCTCTTCCTAATTAAGGGTTAAGATTAGTGGTAGCTAGATGTCTTTTAGTTTTTTATAGCACATAATGGCTAGAAATCTGATGTACTAGTTAATGAATCTTTCTTAGTTAAGATATAGTAACTAGCGATGATTGATATGTGGCTAATGGTGATGTTGAATAGTTGATAAAAGAGGATTATTTGGTAAACGATGGTTAGTTAATGAAGGATGTTAGTTAATAAAGAATGGTTGGATGATAAATGGTTAATTATTGACTATTAATGTTTAAAGGATATAGTATAATTAGTTAATAATAATGAATGGTGGACAAAATGGCAGTTTTGGTGTAGTGATGAACCTTGACTAGATGTTAGATGTTTTCTATTGAATAAATAGGGGTTAGTTTCTATTCCGTGAGTAAGGATAATATTTAGGCTCATAACTAGATGTTATGTGATGACTAGTGAACTAGTAAATCTATTATAATAAGTGTTGGTTAACTAATAATTAGTTGTTGGAAAGTATTGACTAGATATATACTCTATGGTGATATGTCTATGTTTATGAGTATTTTTGTGTTTCTTATTCATTTATGGAATTATGATGATATTGATGGCCGACAAGGATGTAGGATACTATTGTGATGATATCGATACCCAGCAAGGCTGGAGGATACTATTGTGATGCTATTGATATTGGCAAGGCCGTAGATACTAATATGATGATATTGATACCCGGCAAGGACGGAGAATATATTGATGATATATTGATACCCAATAAGGCCAGAGAATACATTGATGATATGTTGATACCCGACAAGGCCGGAGGATATATTGATACCCGAAAAGGCTGGAGGATACTATTAGTTATGTGTTGGTACCCAGCAAGGTTGGTGGTTGATTACGATAATAATAGTCCCACTGAAGACAATCATGATGAGGTGTGATATTGATTGTGTACTTTGCATTCATTCCTGCATGTACATCGCCTATCACTAGTATACACCTATGTTTATCAACCGGTGTGGGACAGTTGCATTGATATAAGTGAAGAATATGCCTTGTGTTATTCATTTTGATTGAACCTTCTGAGCCCGGGGCGGTAGGGGTACTCATAAGCTCAAATAGGTATTTGGTTTTTTGGAGTAGCCGATTATTCACAATGTTATAGATATTGTTGTTAACATTATTATGATCATTATTATGGCTAGCTTATGATAGATTGGACATTGATCTAGTATCATGATTTGAGGTATGTCTTCGGCCTCTCCTATCTTATGACTGCATTATTATGCACGATTATTTTTTGTCTAGCCATGTGGATTAGAAATCCCAAGTATGATAGTATTTAAATCATGATACTATTATAATGAGGTCTCAAAATAAGAATATAATGATATAGGTTATGCTTTGAGATGACCTTATGTGTATATTTATATATACCTATATATATCTTGCTATAAGAAGCTATGATACTATCGTATATCCCTTCCTTTGTTGTTCATATTGTATAGTCATTTCTTTACCTTGTATATTACTATATATCTTTCTTTCGCTCTTTATTTATATATTGACATGGTTTATATGGTATATCATTGATGTATATTGAATGTAGATAGAATAAGATAGTTCACCCTAATACTTTCTTAGTTTTATTATGTTAGACTCTTGGACATGAATAGGATAGTTGTTCCTTATTATCTCATTGACTTGTCATATGATTCTGGACTCTTAGGTGTAGTTTATATTCTGTTTATATACTGTATATATCTAATTTATCATTGGATCTCAGGTGGAAGTAGCCTACTGAGTACCATTTTCTTGGTACTCATACTACACTTCTATAGCCTATAGATCATAGTATGATTTATCGTCGTTGATGTGTGCATCAGGCGGAGAAACCTTGGTTCAGAGACTTAGAGCGAGCTTCTTATGTTCATAGTATTACTTATCTCTTTCTCGTATGTATTATACTAGTCTCTAAGTTGTATTCAGAGATAAGCTATATCAGTGTATTTCTCTTGATATTTCACTTTTGTACTCTTTTTATATTAGAAGCTCCTATACTGATACAACTAGGTTTTGGGATTCTTCTATGTATTGATCTTTATTGCTTATATTCTGCATTTTTTCCTTACATTATTGAGTAGTCCATTACTAGACGTTCCAGACTACAGGTTGGCTTGCCTACTAGTGAGTTATGGTATGCACCATCATGACTTGAGGAAATTAAATCTTGACATCTTTAACAGGACTAATCATATCAGAACCATCATCGCATAGAGTAACTGCATCACTATCATGGAATGAATCTATATCCTCATCATCTACATCAATCACAGATACTACTCTCAATTCATTAGGATACTTCATAGAAATGCATACATTGAATGTAACCTATTCATTATTGAGTTACAGCATCATATGTCCTTTCTCTAGGTCAATCAAGGTCCTACCTATAGCCAAAAATGGTCTATCTAAACCAATCGATACTTGAAAGTCCACTTCAAAATCTAATATAACAAAATCAGCAGGAAATATAGTAGAAGAAACTTTTACCAAAACATCGTAAGGGATACCAAATGGCTTCTTCACTGTTTCGACCGTCATCACTAGTCTTATGGTAGATGGTTTAGGAGCTCCCAACCACAACTTTTTTAATACAACAAAGAGAATGAGGTTGATTCTAGCACCCAAGTCATATAATACTCGAGTGAAGTTAAAAGATCCAATAGTTCATGCTATTATGATAGCGTAAGGGTCCTCCTTCTTCACTACCAAAGATCTAGTGACAACAACATTGTAATAATGAATATTGTTAACTGGCTCATAACTGACTAACCTTTTCTTACTAATCAAATCCTTCATGAATTATGCATATCTTGGCATCTTCTCTAATGCCTTTACAAGCGATATGTTGAAAGTTAATTCATTTTCCATAGAGTAAAATTTTTTATACTTACCTTCTTCTTGTTTCTTTATCAATCTTTGCGTATAGGGAGAAAAGGGTCTTGGAATGGGCTTAAGAATAAGCTCTATATTCTTTTCTTCTCCAATATTCTGCTTGTTGATACTCCCAGCATCAACCAGCTCATCCTTATTCTCCTGCTTATTAATTGTGGGTATAGGTGGATCTATAGTAACCTTATCACTTTGAGTGGTAATGGCATGGAATTGACTATCATTTCTGGGATTTACCACTGTATTGCTTGGAAGAGGGTCAGGTTGTCTCTGATTTACTGTGGCTGATATCTCACCAAGATGCTGCTCCAACTACTTGATTATTGTAGCACGTGACTCAACTTTTTGGTTCAATACTGACAGATCAACCTTGATATCCTTCAAGCAGTTCTCTTGACTTTCTTCCCCTTTGGCAAGCTTGGCCAAAAGTTCCTCCATTTTGGACTCTGTATCTTGACTACCTGGTGGAATCTATCTGACAATCTTCTCCTTATAGTCATCCTTATGCTGCCAATCACCATCTCTGTATCTATCATTATAATAGTTTCGACCTTGATTCCCTTGTCCTTGGGCTCAAAAATCCGCCAATCTATGATCAAGATACTTTGCCTCATCTTTTGATTCCATCTTGAATAGTTTGGAAGTAGACCCTTGTTCCATAAATGCATTCACCTTTTCAACACTCATTGATGCAAATTATTTTGTAAGCAACTCAATATCCGTACAAAGCTATGAAACTTCTTGTGCTATCATGTCATTTCCTGCTCCGTAAGTATTTGTTTCTCAAATAGAATATGTACCGTTACCACATTCTGAATCTCGAGTATGTCATCCTCTGTTGGTAACCATGATATCATCTAGCATTTTTTGTGAAGCTTCCCAGCGAAGATGCATAAATGCTCCTCCTGAAATAGTGCCTATCATAGCTCTTGAACTAAAATTTAATGATTGATAGAAGATCTTAGACAAGTTAGATCCTCTTATTCTATGATTTGGTACCATGCTCAACTTCTTCTTGAATTGAAACTACACCTCATACATAGACTCGGCAGGTAGTTGTCTAAAATTGTAAATTTCATCCTTTAACTGTAATATCATTGCAAGAGGGAAGAATCTTCTCAAAAATTATGTGTTCAACTCATGCCAACTAGTGATAGATCCTCTTGGAAGTTACCTTAAATATAGAGATACATCTCCAGTCAAAGAAAATGGGAACAACCTCAATCTTAATAATTCTTGATTAGCTCCTGTAATGTTATAATTTGTGCAGATCCCAAGAAAAATTGTAATATGCATGTCTCCGTCATCTTTAGCAGCACCAAAAATTACACCCTTCAGATTTAAAAGTTGGATCATAGCACTAGTGATATCAAACTCCACATTAAGGGCTAATAGAGGAGGAACAATGGCTTCAGACTCTGTAGGCTCAACATAACCCAAATTTTCATCATCTTCCTCATATAGATCTAGGAGTCGATATGCAGGAATAAATGGAGACCTGCCTCTCTTGACTCGATGATCAACAACTTGTCTCAGTCGTACAAGTCCTCCTTGCTGAGCTACTACCGCCTCTACAGCAAGTCTAACTTTTTTTGCTTCTCTATGTTCTTTATCCAACAGTTGTTGTGTCTATAAGTCTGTAATATTTTGTGGATCCAATGGAACATGTGGGAGTACTGCGTTTGGGTCCACAGTTGGGGGATCTTGAACTCCTTCATGAACTTGGCCTGACATCCTTCTTGGTGTTTAAAGGATTTTCTCTAGTTCTGGATCAAATGGGAGTAAAGGATTGCCTCTAATCCTAGTACTTGGCATACACCAGTGTATGCCAAATCAAAATAGAAAATAAAAACCTGCGAACTTCACCAATTTAATTCACTACTAAAACTATCATCCTCAGCAACAACGCCAAAATGTGATATCGCCTAAAACTATACCTCAACTAGAAGTATAATGCAGTCGATTGCAAATATAGTAACGAAACAAAGTTAGGGTAGATTCAATAGGGAAATCATGAACAATTACTTTCCTAGATGTAATCCATGAGTAGCACAGGAAAGTAAATGGGGGGAATTTATTATCAATTGCAACTAGTAACCAATTCTTGAGTGCTTTTCAGCTAAAATCAATATGAGAGGAATGCCAGGTTTGTGTTCCCCCTGGCTTCTCAACTCTATATATTTCTCGTGATCAACCCAACTATTCTGTTGTTCTTTATGTAAAGCCTATAAGACAAGTCTTATCAGTTGGGTAAGCTAGAAGATAAATTTCACCCTTTACTTGGTTATCATATTAGTGTGTTTCCTTGTTGCTCCTTGCTACGACCTCAATTACACTTTTTTGGGAAGGATCATGTGATAAGATAGAATGCTTGGTTATCGAATCCCAAATCACTGTCTTAATATTCTTTTCCTAATCGCAAGCTTCATGGTTATTGAGTGGATGCGAATACAGGCCATCTTAAGCGTCTGCAACTGCTATGAGTTGAATTATTTTGAAGATGAATTAAGATACATGCAGAAACCCTAGAGAAATTGAGTATCACGCTTTTTCAATGTAGAAAATCCACCAGGGTTCTTGCAAACCTAGCTAAGCGGATTAGCCATTCATGTTTGTGCAAGAAACCATGATTATCAATAAATAACACAAAATCAATTGCACAAGAATAAGATGAATAAACTCTAAAGTCTTTAATTGAGTAAAACCCTAGAATATCAAGAACAATTATAAAAGCATGTTAAAGTATGTAATAATGCATAATAGTGTGTAAAAGAACATCACAATGTATAATGATACGTAACCTAATAAAACATAAAACCTAGGGTATTGATAGTATCTTAAAATAACTTAAAAATAATATTGGAAATACGAAAGGTAAAGTTAAGTCGGCTGTTGGTATAACTCGGTATTCACTCGTATCCTCAGCTTACGAGTTGTACCCTACCTTGTCATATCCATGCTAGTGTCTAATCTTTCCAAGGCTTTAACTCTCTGTTTAGCATATGATTTCCACTAACGAGTCATTTCTGTGTGTA
This sequence comes from Capsicum baccatum var. pendulum, assembly GCA_030864225.1. NCBI lineage: Eukaryota > Viridiplantae > Streptophyta > Magnoliopsida > Solanales > Solanaceae > Capsicum > Capsicum baccatum. The sequence continues at coordinate 165,856,264 of CM061557.1, read as the reverse complement.
TGACTCGTGTTCTTCATCCACATTCACCTAGACTTTAGTCTTTTCAAGTCTTGAACACTGGTTTGTATATGACATCCCTATACGAGTCGTACTCAGACTTTTGACTTATATACTCTTGACACTTCATCTCGTGGATGGTAGCTCAGATTCAGTTATAATCACGACTTTAGTATATGACTCGTATGCTTTCTTACATCTTGGATGCTTGATTCGTATCTTCTTTATATTGGCTCCTTAATTTGGATTTTTGTTCTAATAATCATACGATTCAGCATACGAGTCATATGAATACTTACGACTCAGGTGTTGACCCATATACTAATCGAAGTTTTTCTTTTTCAGGTCTTATTCTTCTCTTTGTGTTCAAAATCTATTGTAGACCTATTTGACCTACAATTCACACCAAAGTGCATCATATCTAACAAAAGACCATAACTTCATGCATAAATTAACAATTTTAAGCTTCGAAAGTGTCCTGTTCCATGCCATATCGGCTAGGTTTACCATTCTATTTATAGACTTGTATATGAACTTATAACCCTTTGAAATGGTTATTTTTGTATTTTCAGTGGATTATATATAGAATGATTATGTTAGTTTGGTACTTGGGAGTCGGTGCTAATTTCAGATAAAATCTGATAGTTCATTGATATTGAGTTTCGGGTCAAGTCCAACAACTGATGATGATATTGATGACATAAGTTCCTATTTAAGTCTAGAAAATAATGATGATGTTGATATTGAGTTTTGGTTTGAGTTCGACATTGACCATTTAATTATGAGATGATACGGTATGGATGGATTCATGTTTATGGCTTGTTTTTCAGTAAATTTATGGATTTTTGTCTATTTACTTTTCTTTGATTACACCGTCTGGTCTTATGGGGTCCGCATTGGGTTATATATTTTTCCACCTTACTGGCTTATATGGGCCAGTCTTCTAGTATTAATTATTCTTTCATTCTTATTATATATGTCCCGATTATTTATTTACAGTGTTGGAGTTTATAGGTTTGCCCTTTTACCTAGACTTAGCTTATTTATATTGCATCTTATCATGTTTATATCATGATTTAGCTTAGTTGGTCGATGAATCCTACTGAGTACCAATGGTTTTGGTACTCATACTACACTTTTATACCTTTTTTATGTAGATTCGAGTACTAGTGGTTGCTACTGACGTAACGATCGTGCTGAGTTGACTTCGGTAATAGAGTGAGCTCTTGGAGTTGGAGTTGTCACTTTTTCCTTATATTACCTGTCCAGTCTTACACTATTTGAGAAAAAATTGTATTTGAGTATTTCAATACTTATTTTCCTTTTGTAGTAGCTCTTATACCGATATTACAGCGTCACGGGATTGTTATTGGTGTTTTATCTATTTTTAGACTATCATTATTTCCTTATTATTTTCTAAGTCTTAAATTGCAATTTTCAGATTTTAGGCCATTTTCCACAAAAATTAGCCCATTGCTCATAACTCCGGGCTACTGTTGGCTTACCTATTAGCGAGATAAAGTAGGTGTCATCATGACTCATAAATTGGGTCATGACACATAACGAGTCTTGAAAGATGTCTTTGGAATGTCCTCGGACAAAATCCCTAACTAATGGTCAATCTTAGAGAACACCATTGCTCCTTGAAGCTGGTAAAACAAATGATCAGTAAGAGGCATAAGATATATATTCTTCACTGTTACCTTATTAAGTTGTCTGTAGTCAATACACATACACAAGGAACCATATTTATTCTACACGAACAAGATAGGGCCACCGCAAGAAGACACACTCAGTCGAATGAAACCCTTACCCACAAGATCCTGAAGCTGACAATTTAGATTCTTAAGCTTAGAAGGATCCATATAGTAAGGTTCCATAAAAATTGACATGACCCGAACCAGGTCCTTATCGTAAAGGGAATCTCAAGCCCAACAAGGACCAGAGATTTCCCTACTAAACAAAACCTAACTTCCATATCCATCCACAAATATCGGATGAATTATGAACATATAACAAGATAGCGGAAAACAAAACTAGTAATCAAAACTTAAGAAGTGTCTAATCAATCCATTAATGTCAACATACTAAACCAACATGCCCAAGCACATAGTCATCCACAAAGCCTGTACCTATCTGAAATCAATAATATGTCAGGACATGCCCCAGAAAATAGCCAAAAATAGAGTCTAAAACAAGTCTATTACATATGATAGAAAAACTATGAATTGTATGTCTTCTGAAGTATTGAAGCTCACCACTTAAATGTCAACACACGAACCGCTCGAACACTTGGTCACTGTGCAGGAAAAGAAGAAAAAGCTCCGAATACTCTATCGCTTTGGGATACTGCATCCGGAGATGGTTAGCAGTTGGAGCGCTAGCATGTGACTTAGAGATAAGGATTAAATTGTGCCATCACTCAACCAAGTAAAAAAAAATCATATGCAACCACATGTGTATACATATATATAATCCCAGGAAAAGGGACAAGTCCTAGCATGCATTTTGAAGCAACTGATCATGAAGCATGAAATGGGGGACTCTAACTTCCCACACATATAGTTTAGAAAATTTTAACTACCCGACCACATTAAGCAAGTGGATTCTAACCTCAAACCATTTGACCCTTCTTAATTAACCTTGAGATTCTAACCCTTAGTCTATGTAGTGACATCTATTCAATTCAACACTTAGGAACTTTACCCTATTTACCCAATTCAAACAACCAAGGTTACAATTTAACACCATATATGACTACAACGTCTTCATGAAACCATTTATCAACCATTTACTTTAATAGGCCAATGCCTTAGTTAAAATCACAATTCAAATCCATTCATGGTCATCAAAACCTTTACAAAACCATTCATCCTTCATTAGAATTCTTATACCGAGCTTTAGTTCAAAACAGAACTCATCATGTGACTAGTTTATTCTCTTAGACATTTTCACGAACACATTGAGGGAATACCTTTACCAAGACCAAATTCATGGTAAAAACCAATAAGTTTAGGGTTACACATGACCCATTTGTTGAACTAAAATTATCAAGCTCCAACATGTGCAAACTATTACAAAAAACATGTATAAACACAAGTTAAACCAAGAGTAAATAGTACTTAGTCAAATGCAACAAAACCCTCAATTTTGTTTTCAAACCACCATTTAAGAATCATAATCAAATTTTAAAAAACATGATATTTGATAACTAACAACGTGGGAATAGTCACATACCTTATACAAGAAGATTCACAATAAGAACTTGACCCATTTAGCCTCTAGATGAACACTTGTAGAAACCCTTGCCCTAATATTCAAGAGAGTGTTTAGAGAGATTATTTGGAGTATTTTGATCCTTCAATGTGAGTATGAGAGGTCACAAGGTGATTTAAGGCATGGAGATTTAAGGTTTTTGTAGTGGGAAATTTCTAGAATGCCCACAGCTTAAAAGCTACAAACTTACTCACAGGAGGGTACGACCATCCACCCTAAACTTTACCTTAGGGTATGCGTGGTACCCATATTTCATACCTTAGGCCTCATCTTGGACCTCCAAACTACCCAACATATGACCAAAAAAGGCTAGTTCATAGCTTGACATACGAGAAATACCCTATGACGCATACCCTAGACAAAATGCACTAGGATAAGTTTAGGGAATCATGCAACTTGGCAACATACACCTCGTACCCTATCATACGACTAGGGAGAGGACTAATTGTATCTTTGATAGAATGAAACCAAACTACACAAGCCACCATACGAGAGCAAGGACCCTAACCATACCCTAGCATACAACTTGTAACTTCAAGTCGTACTTTGTCCAGAAACTCAAACTTATGAAATTCTCTAAAGATCGAAAGACAAGGTGTTTCAATTCTCCCCCACATGGATCATTCATACTTGAATGATGGGTAAAGACTAGCACAAGCATGAGTTAACACATTATTACACATCAAGCCAACCTTTAATCAAGTTAGAAAACAAAGACAAGCAATAAAGATAAGAAGATCAACTCAGACCTCTAGAATAAGTTTCCGGGAAGGAAAACAAGTGTGGATAATTAGACTTTATGTCCTCTTTCGCTTCGCAAGTAGATTTCTCAATTTTATGGTTACTCCAAAGAACCTTTACCAAGGCCACATCCTTCATCTGCAACTGACGAACTTGACAATCAAAGATTTCAATCGGGACTACATCATGAGATAAGGAATCCGAGAAACCCAACACTTCTAAAGGAACAACCAATGAAGGATCACCTACACATTTCCTCAACATAGAGATATTGAAAACCAGAAGAATGGAGCTCAAATTTGGAGGAAAATCCAACTCATAGGCAATTTTACCAAACATCTTCAAAACAAAGTAGGTACCAACATACCGGGGACTAAGCTTCCCCTACTTTCTAAACCGTATCACACCCTTTATGTAAGATACCTTCAAGAATACCCAATCACCTACATTAAACTCCAAATTACTATGCCTCACATCCGCATAGGACTTTTGGTGAATTAAGCGGCTTTCAACCTATCACGAATCACCTACACCTTTTCAAAGTCTTGGTGAACCAAATCAGGGCTAAATAACTTCCCCTCGCCAACTTTATACCACCCAATAGGAGAATGACAACTCCTACCATATAATGCCTCAAAAGGAGCCATGCCAATGCTGGAGTTGTAACTATTATTATAGTCGAATTCAATAAAAGGCAAATGGTCGTACCATCTACCACGATAATCAATCACACATGCATGAAGTATATTTTCTAATGTTTGAATGGTCCCCTCTATTTGTCCATCCGACTGCAGGTGGAAAGCCATATTAATGCAGACCTTTGTTCCCAAACCTTTCTAAAATGACTTCCAAAAGTGATATAAGAATGAAGTACCATAATTTGAAATAATAGAAACTGGAGAACCATGCAACTTCACAATCTTCGCAATGTACAACTTATCATAATCCTTTGCCAAATAACTAGTCCTCATTAGTAAGAAATGAGCAGAAATAGTCATTCTATCCACAATAACCTAAATAGAATCACATTAGTTCTGAGACAGTGGAAGATCGGTGATGAAATCCATATAAATTACCTCCTACTTTTATTCGAGCAACTCAATCTCTTGATACAAACCTATGGGTCTCATTTGTTCAACTTTCACTTATTAACACACCATATACTTAGCCACTTAGCTAGCCACATCTTATTTCATTTTACTCCACCAATTGAACTCCCTCAGATCATGATACATCTTCGTAGATCCGGGATGAATATCATAACAAGATCAATGAGCCTCATCCATAATCCTTTCCCTTAATCCATCAATGTTAGGAACACATAACCTACCTTGGTACCTCAAGATACCATCATCACCAATCGTAAAATCAATAATCTTTTGTTGGCCCACATTCCTTTTAATCTTCATCAAATTAGGATCCAACATTTGTTTTTCCTTATCTCAACAACAAGAGATGACTGTGACACCTGATGCACAAATACACCACCATCCTCAGAGTCTGCGAGATGAACTACAAGATTTGACAAATAGTGAATATACTTTACTAACTCCCGCTTATGCTTATCCACATGAGCTAAACTTTCCATGGATAACCTGCTAAAACCATTGACAACTATGTTAGCTTTACCTGGATGGTAATGAAGACTCATAACGTAGTCCTTCAACCACTCAAGCCATCTCTTTTGTCTAAGATTCAACTCTTTCTAAGTTAACACATATTGTAGGCTTTTATAATCAGAGAAGATGTCAACATGAACCCCATATAGATAGAGACACCAAATATTTAACACAAATACCACTGCTAATAATTCTAAGTCATGAGTAGGGTAGTTCTTCTCATGAATCTTTAATTACCTAGAAGCATAAGCCACCACCCTAACATGTTCCATCAACATACACCAAGCCCAATACGATAAATATCACACTATACAATGAAACCATCACTACTTTTTGGCAAGGTCAAAACTAAAGCTAGAGTCAAATTATCCTTTAACTTCTCAAAGCTATCCTCACACGCATTCGACCACAAGAAATTAACCTTCTTCTAAGACAACCTAGTCAATAGGGATGTTATTGTAAAAAAACATTCCATAAACCTCCTATAGTAATTGTCCAAACGTAAGAAGCTTCAAATATTGGTTGGAGTCATGGGTCTAGTCAATTTCTTAACCATAACAACCATTTGAGAATCTACTATAATCCCTTCATGAGATACAACATGACCCATTAAAGTTACGGCATTCTGCCAGAATAAATATTTGGAGAACTTAGCATACAACTACTTATCTTTCAAGGTTTTCAACAAGATATGGAGGTAGTAGAGATCCACCGCACTCTTAGAGTACACCAAGATGTCATCGATGAAGATAACAAAGAAAAATTTTAGAAACTAATGGAATACCCTATTAATCAAATCCATGAATGCCGCAAGGGCATTGGTCAAGCCAAATAACATCACTGAGGACTCAAAATGCCTATACTGGGTATGGAAAGCCATCTTAGGGATATCCACCTCCCTAATCCTTAGATAATGATGCTCAGATCAAAGATCAATCTTAGAAAAGAATTTAGCACCCTGAAGATGATTGAAAAGTTCAGTAATTCATGGAAGGGGATACTCATTCTTTACCATCACCTTATTCAGTAATCTATAATCAAGATATATTTAAAGGGACCCATCCTTTTTTTGCATAAACAAGACTGGTAACCCATGGGGAAACACTAGGATTGATGAAACCCTTATCTAAAAGATCTTTCAATTACTCCTTAAGCTCCTTTCAAACTCAGCCAGAGCCATTCTATAAGGGGGAATAGAAATTGGACTAGTGTTGAAAAATAAGATCAATCCCAAACTCAATCTCCCTATCGAGAGGGACACCAGGAAGGTGGAAAGACCTCAGAAAAGTCATTTCCCATAGGGATAGATTGCAAAGAAGGACCCTCCCGATTAGAATCTTAAACCCAGATAAAATAACATAGACGGCCTTTGGATATTAACTTCTGAGCTCTAAGATATGCTAGGAACTTTCCCTTAAGAGCTAGGGAATAACCATCACACTAAACAATTGGTTAGTTAGGGAATTTAATCATGACTTTATGGGTTCGAAAATCTAAAGAAGCATAGCACAGTGCAACAAATCCATCCCCAGAATAATATCAAAATCAACCATATCCAACTCTATAAAATTTATCAGAGTTTCTTTACTACTAACAGCTACAACACACACCCTATAGACTCTTTTTTGACAACCACAGAGTCTCCTACCAGGTTAGAAATAGAAAAAGAAATCAATTGACACTTCAAACAAAAATCAAAATGCACATCCACAAATAAGGTCGCATATAAGAGAGAGGACCCCGAAATAAGCAAATAATACACATTATGGGAAAAGAGTTTTAGTATACCTGTAATAATATTTGGAGATGCCTAGCACTCCTGGATAGTAGGAAATGCATACAAGTAATTGTGACCAGCGTCAGTACCAGAAATAGAAGCAGAAGCAGAACCAACAGCAACACCCTTTGGTATGGGTGCAACCCATGTAGAAATAGGGACATTGTTGGCCTAAGAGGCCACTATAGAGAGGCACTCTCGCTACATGTGACCAATCTAACCATATATAAAACATCTGCTCCTCTTCTTCTCAAATAAACTATAATGATGCTGACCACAAAATCTACAAAGAGGGTAGGTTGGGGCTAATTAGGCTTCATTGGTCTAAGACTGGGTTTCTTATGCCCTATAAGCATCACCATATTGAAAATAGAAGTTAGGAATCCCCCAACTCTTTCTCTTATACCACATTCCACTAAACTATTGGCCTCTTCTTTGCTAACAAAATTGTCACCTCTTACTCTACCTCTCACAAATCTCAGCCTAATTTTTTTCTCTTTCTCCACTTGTTGCATAAACACATTCAATCGACATATGTCTATGTCTTTGATCAACAGGGCTACCTTACTTTTGAGAATTAACTCATGAGATAATCTTGAAGTAAATTTTCTAATTTGGGCCCTCATATTAGATACCAATTCGGGAATATACTGGGACAACTAATGGAAATTCAAGGTATACTCCGGAACTGTCATCCTCACTTTCTTTGAGTTATCAAATTTCTTTACTTTTGCCTCCCTTAAGTCCTAAGGAAAGAAGCAGTCCAAAAACATACTAGAGAAATCATCTCACATGGCAGAGCTAGCATCCTAACGTCTCGATTGCCCCCACCCTTCATACCACTGAATGCTATATCTTTCAATTGGTAGGTAGCAAACTCTATACCTTCAACCTTTGAAGCATGCATAACCCGAGAGATCTTCCCTAATTCATTGATGAAACCTTGAGGATCTTCATTAACCTTTGTACCTGTAAACATTATAAGGTGCAACCTCATAACTTGGCCAACTCTATTGGCTTCAGATGAACCCGCAGAAACACCAGTAGAACTAAACTATTGTGATTGAGACATCACCAACTGATTCAAAAAGGTAATAGAGCGACAAAATGAAGCATTGGTAACCTCCTCGGGAGGCGACTGAGAAAGAGGGTAAATCTCAGAAGTAGGATTAGTGGGGATGGGTGGAACCCTATGAGGACAATCAAATGTCATGGCCCCTAATCAAATCTAGACCCTAAAAGTTGGATGAGCTCTGGCTATATTGTCCTTCATTTGGATAAAAGAGTTTTCTTGAATGTCAGATCTACTTGGAGGCATGATCAGAAAGATATACAAATAGAAATTAGAAGGATCCAAGAACTTAGACTCTATATCTCAAAATATAACAACAAGAATGGGAAACATTCCTAAATGTCTCATAGCCTCTCTCTTATAAGTATGGTGTGCTACACATCCATAAAAGAGACTCTACTAGACACGACTTTGTGGATACCTAACTGACCATGGACCAAGACTCTGATGCCAAGTTGACATAACCCAAACTAGGGCCTTGTAATAATGGGCATCTCGAGTCCAACAAGGATTAGAGATCACCCCATTAACCTAATCTAACCATCACATCAATTCACAAACATTGAATGAACTCCGAACATATAACAAGATAGCAGAAAACAAGAATAATAATCATAAATTCAGAAGTTTCTAATCAATCAATTAATGTAAACATACTAAACAAACATACCCCAGTCCATAATTATCCACAAAGCCTCTACCAATTATAAATCAATAATATGTCAAGACATGACCTAGACAACAGCCAAAAACCAAGTCTAAACAAGTCTATGACATAAGATAGAAAGACCATGAAATGTATGCCATCCAAAGTATGGAAGCTTACCACTTAAATTTCATCACACGAACCACTCGAACACTTGGTCACAACATAGGAAGAGAAGAAGAAGGTTTGATCCCTGAATTGTGTAGGGATACATTGTTCGGATATAGTTAGCAGTTAGAGCACTAGCATTAAAAAGGATAAGCATAAAATAGTTCCATTACTCAACAAAGTTAAAACATCATATGCAACTACATGTGCAAACATATATAATGCTGGGAAAGGGGACAAGGCTTACCATACATTTTGAAGCTCCCAATCATGAAGCATGAAATAGGGGAATCTAACCTCCCAATCATATAGTTTAGAAAATTTGAACTTCCCCACCATTTTAATCAAGTGGACATTAACCTTAAGTCATTTTCACCACTCGGACTTCCCGGTCATATTAAGTAAGTGAACTCTAACCTCAAGCCATTTTGACCTTTCTTAATCAACCTTGGCAAATCTAAACCTTAGTATATGTAGTGACATCCATTTAATTCAAAACTTAGGGACTTCAAATGATTTAGCGAATTCTAACCTCAAAGGTATAAATTTAACATGATATATTACCACAAGGTCTTCATTAAACATTTATCAACCATTTACTTTAATAGGCTAATGCCTTATTTCAAATAATAATTCAAATCCATTTATGACCATCAAGACCTTTACAAAATCATTAATCCTTCATTAGAATTCTTATACCGAATTTTAGTTAAAAAAAACAACTCAATATGTGAGTAGTTTTTTCCTTTAGACATTTTCACAAACATATTAAGGGCATATCTTAACTAATACCAAATTCAAAGTAAAAACCAACAAGTTTAGGGTTACCCATGACCCATTTATTAAACCACAATTAACAAGAACCCACATGTGCAAACTATCACTAAAACAATTTATAAACACAAGTTAAACCAAAAGTAAATAATAATCAATCATACACAATAAAACCTTTAATTTTATTTCCAAACCACCATTTAAGAATCATAATCACACTTCAAAAAAATGATATTTGAGAATTAATAATGAGGTAAGAGTCACATGCCTTATACAAGAAGCTTCACAAAAAGAATTTGACCCCTTTAGCTTATAGATGAATACTCGTTGGCCCCAGTCATCAAAAGAGTGTTTAGAGAGAGTATTTAGTGTGTTTTGATCCTTAAATATGAGTTATGAGAGTGCAAAATGTGATTTAAGGTATGTGTATATAAGGGGGTTTGGGGTGGTTGATGTTGGGTGTATTTATGCATTCCAACGCTACTATTCTAACCTATTTAGCCTTGTTTTGAGGATAATTCATGTGATTAATTGATTGAGAATGATATAAATGAGAATTTATATGTCCAAGTATGTGTTTACAATTCTTAATGGTTGTTTCACATGAGTTTTTACTTAATTTGAGCATTTAGAGTTCAACCGAGAAAACTAGTATAACTAGCTTGAGTTTGGTGTTTTTCTAGTCTATTGTGTTGGGTTATAATGTGTTTTAATGAGTTAATAAGGTTTTTATTATGTATTTATTTGTGAATAAACTTATTTATAATGTTCAAGGGAAAATTGTATCAATAAAAGAGTCAAAACAATAAGTTAAAGCTCAATGTGAATTTAGCCTATGCTTAGCTCGTGTTTCTAGTTCTCGTTGAGGATGTTGTGTTGTTTTGAGATCTAAATTATTGTGTTTAATTATATATGATACTTTTTAATGGAATACTATGATATTTAAAGTATTTATAAGCTTTAAATAAAGTGGAAACAACTCAAAAAGGCTTGAAATGGATCACAGAAGCACAAAACACAGTTTGACGCCAATTTGGACACCTGAAAATATTAAGAGAGTGTAGGTGCGTGAAACGGAGTATCGGCACGTGAAACACATTAATGAATTAATAAGTCACCTAAAACAATGAAAAAATGCAATTTATATGCGAAGCAACACCCTCTAACGTGTTAATTACTGGGTTCGCAGACGACCAGAGATTATTTCCTTGGTCAACAAGGCATGGGCTATTTCTTATACTATAAATAGGACCTTATACTCATTTTTACTTACTTTTGGACATCATTGGAAGATATTGGAGGCTACCCCAACTTCTGTTTAGGGTTTTTATCACTCTTTAATTTTAGTTTCTTTCATGGTTTGTATTATCAATCCAAGGGATTGGATGATAAATATTTCCATTAAAGGCTCAAACTCCTTTTCCGGGGTTAAGGCCATGTTCATCATTAATTTTGTTGTGAATTAAGTTTGTTGAATTGATTATCATTGTTGGTTGTTTGTTTGTTCTTATTTTAACTATTTTAAGGATTAGCTACCCCTAGAATACATCAATTGTCAACTTTGTGAACTCAGGAGGGGGAATAGGGCGATAAAACATGGGAATAAACTAAGTATGGTTTGTATTACTTTATGAACTGAGGAATTCAAATTAGCATCTAGGACAGGGATGTACTTAGATTCCTTACTTGATTCACACATAGGATGACAACTTACATACACTTAATTGGATTATTACATCCCCGCTCAACAATGTAGTTATAATGTCCAAGTTAGGTAAAGGATTAGAAGTTGGGAACCTTAATCATGCAATTAAACCTATGAATCAACAACCAATATAAGTGATTTAACGAATAAAGTTCAATAACGTAATATGATTGTTTGTTAGCCTTAACCTTGGGCTTCTATCCATAGATTTTCCTAAGTCATTACTTTTTCCGCATTAGTTTAGTTTCTTTCTAGTTTACAATTCTTAAACCTTCTTAATTAATTTTTCACAATTGTTAAACTAGAATTGGATAGGTGGCGAATGCAAGTCCCTGTGAGATCGATACTTGGGCTTTCTTGAAGCCACTTTACTACTTGATAGGACCACGTACACTTGCATGTGTGCTCAAGAACTGTCAGTAGTAAATATCCGGAATGCCCTCAGCTTAAAAGCTGCAAACTTGCTCGCAGAAAGGTACGACCACCCACTTAAACCGTAGACGAGTTGTACCCATATATCATACCCTAGGCCTCATCTTGGACCTCCATGCTTCCCAACAAATGACCACACAAGTCTAACTCTATCTTAACATACGAGAAGTACCTTATGACTCTACCCTAGATTGAATGCACTAGACTAAGTTTAGGGCTTCATACGACTTGAAAACATACACCTCATACCCTATTATATGACTAGAGAGTGGCATAACTGTACCTTGGACAGAATGCAACCAACCTACACTGACTATCATATGATAGGAGGGACACTAACTATACCCTAACATACAATTTGTACCTTTAAGTCATACTTTGTCCAAAAATTAAAACTTAGGAAATTCTCTACGGGTCCAAAGTCAAGGTGTTTCAGAAATAAGTCTGGGGCGCAGCTCAATAACAAAATCAATATCATGCTTCGTAGAAAGACCTGGTAGATGGGTAGGGAGAATACTATAGAGCTCATAGACTATAAGAATAAAGTCAAGCGAGGGACTCTCCACACTAACATCACAAATATAAGCAAGATAAGACTCTCAACCCCTCAAAATTAGTCTACTAACCTGAATATAAGAAATATTCCCCATCGGCTGCAGATAATAGATTCCTGCCACACAAATGGAGGTATGCAATATATAGATAAGTGTTGCGACTCAGATGCACATGCAAGTGCACGTGGTCGTACAAGTAATATAGTGATTTAGACAATCAGATATCATTCCCACAAGGACTAAGAACTTAGACATTTAACCAACTTTTAGCTTTAGACAATGAGAAGTAAGTGCTATAAAGTATCAAGATGGTTTTGAAATTAAGAATAAAAATGTAAATTATTAACTAAGAAATAAAATTTTATGACTAGTCCGAAGCAAGCAACGGTTGTAAACAGTAATGATAAGAATTCTAGGGTTGAGGCTTTTTGTACAATCATACAAATTGCTATTCTTCTAGCATTCTAATTGGTTATTGGTTTGTTGGTTCGCAGGGTTTAGGCTACGATCATGGTCTCCCAACCTCAAATCTTATATCTATTAAATATTGTAGCTACCACTGCCACAGAGATACAATAATTCTTCTAGATTCATAAAGTTATCATCTTGCAATTGAACCAAACAAGGCTTCTAGGTATATCCCTATCCTAGATGCTAATTCACACCCCTTATTTTATAAAAGGGTAAGAACCTTGCTTCTTAATTTCTTCGTTCTATCCCATGATTATCCTCCTGGATCCACATAGAAATATAAATTTATTCTAATGGTGACCACTCATCAAAATAGTAAGCTCAAGAAATTAACAACAACCCAAATGATAATCCAAAATTAAACTACAATGAAGAATGTCAAAGAGTAATCATGTTCATGGCCTCAACCCTAGAACAATGGTATTTAGCCACTCATGTTTAAATTAAACTTCAAAAATAAGTAATAAGTCATACCCAAAATTAATCTTGAAGTAAGAAAGTTCAAAATAAATAATAAGAACCCTAAAAGAAAGAATTCTATGCTTTTCCGCTGTTATGCTTGCCAAAAATATGTTTGGAATTGTGCTCACGTGTTCCTTTCATACTTGGAAAAATTTCACCATATTTGCACACTTAACGCAATGCATCGCTAAACGTGTCATCCTAGCCAGCGCGTCGCATCAACATCGCATTGATTTACTAGAATTTGCCTTTAAAAATTTGACTAAGTTAACTTCTTCAACACACGATGCGACGCGTTGACATCGCGTCTTGTCACTAGAATTGTCATCTCAAAATCTGACTAAGTCTCAAAACTTATGCATCGACGTAACATGTTGAAATTTGCATCAATGCATTGGAATTTTCTTATAAAATTTTGGCTAAGGCACAACTTTTACAAATTGACGCGATGCGTCAAGATAGAGTCGTGTCACGAGAATGTTTCTCCATTTCTTCTCTTAATTATCGTACTTTCTCAGCTCGTTTCTTTTATTCTTGCTTTCGTGCATCTACAAATATTCTTGGACTTGATCAACATGGTCTTTCGAATCTTCATGATATGCATCCCATTTTCGTCCAAATCCATGGGAAATTTACCATGTATCTCTAATCACATTGGTTAGCCACGAAACACAATTTAGCTCAAAACTCAATACAATTAACACAATTTTTTTCTCAAAATAAATCCAACTATGGGTAAATAACGGTGTTTGGACATATAAATACACCCAAGATGACCACCCCACACTTAAAACCTTGTTCGTCCTCGAACAACTTCACATAGCACAATCACCAAACCTTCTAATCACAACCAAAGAGTCATGCTAGCGTTGGGAACATGAACACTTTATTTTAACTTCATTATCCCAACAGTGACATATAATTCATTAGCAAACTTAATAGAAGTACGCAATCAATCAAGACAATAAGTAATCCGGACTTTCATCCATATACACCCTCACAATAAGAATGTTTTCCCCCTATCTCTTACAATTTTTCACTGTATATCATGAGGGGAATATCAAAATTCATTCACTCGCTCTCAACAAAGAATTCATACATAATAGGTGATGAAACACATGCTTGCCTTTAGTGTAATACTCCATTAACAGTTGGATGTCGACATGTAGCATCAATTATGTCTTTCATGGTTGCAATGCAGGCTAAGGGACGGGTAGGAACTTTTTGGGAAATAGTGACTAATCTCCCTAAGCACTTTAATACATAATCATATTCAATCAAAATCACATTTTATCAACCCAAATTTTCATTTCATTATCTTTTACACATCTATTGTTTCACCCCCATTCTTTTTAAGCACATTACTAATCCTATGATTGGAGTATTTTTCTTTTTACATCATAGTTTTATTCTCTGGTTTTCTTCACACCCCAATTCTTGTTCCTATAGTAGCCACCCTCAACCTAAGTAATTTTCCTTGGTCAAGGTGCACATTGTCCTACACGGACCAGATCCACAACAGGTTCGTTGTAACAAACTGGGCAACAATAACTGAAACTTTCTCACGTATTTTTTTCTTACTTCTAACCGTCACGATTAAATACACAATGAGAACTTATTTCAATCTTCACTTTCACCTTTCTCCTTCTTAAATTTTACATTCCCCTCTTATTCCATTATCTGTATTAAAGCGCTTAGGAATTATGGACGGAATTAAAGTCTATCAAAGAAAGGATTTGGCTATGGATGAGGCTACCAAAGAAATCATGCTATAGGCTCAATGAGGCTAACTAAGGTCATGCATAATGGTAAGTAAATAAAGACATTACAATTCAGTTAACAAAGAAATGCCTAAATCACTTCCTACACACAACACCCTTTATTTCTCTTTGTAAATACACCGGGCAAGTTCTAGTCATTCCTTTACATGTAGAATATAAATAAATACTCACTCACTCAATGCATGCTAAGAATCAAGTTGGATCCTTATGGTTTACAATATTTCTCTTTATCAAATTTAACATTAAGACAATCAAATCGAACTACACTTGTTGGGATTTAACATCTAAAATCATCTCAATCTTTTGTTTCAACACAATTGTATTTATAGTCAAAAAATAAAACATCTTGTCCAACACACAACATTTCTCAAAAGTCGCAATCTGGGTCCTATCATTTTCTAAGCTTCTAAAGATGCACTTCCCTCAAGACGATCGTCATCCATTATCATAGGGGAAGGCAACTAACTATAGCGTTGCATAATGAGAATTGCCAAAAAGGGCACACGTGATTATTGTAATCTGAAAATTACCACAAAGGGTGAAAATAAAGCAAACACTTTAAAATAAATTTTCCAAAAAAGGCAATAATGTCAACTTACAAACCCAACAAAATATAAAAACAGAAATAGAAATTATTCAACCAAAACCCAAAAGAATTCAGAAATTAAAGATTAAATATGAAGGAGATAAAGATGAAGGTCAAAGACCCACCCACCCTCCGCTTAAACGTACCACTGTCCCAGTGCTAGCAATAAGCGTAAGGCAGGATTGCATCATACTCACTGCTCAGTCAAATGTCACCAAAGCCATCACATTATCATCAACACCATCATCGTTGCCAAAGTCATCTCCTGAACCACCATCATATGACTACTCCTCATCCACTGACTCATCTCAAATAACCCATGCACTTCTCCTTATTCGTGGGGACGTCATCATCTAATGGCTCATCAAAATTTGGGCCAATGTACAGCATAGTTCGAGAATAAGGTCCTAATGGGTAGTCCAACTCGACAGCACAAATCTCTTGTTGGGTGGCTGGATGCCCCCTAGTCTTCAACTGCAACATAGTAAGCCTATACATACGGGCTATGATCTTATCATTCTGGGCTTGACGCTCGAGCATAGTCAAATTCACACCATAAGGAGCAGGTACCTTAGTGAAAGAAAAATCTAATGGCCTATCACCAACAGGTGGTATATAATCCACCTCCTCCTCGAGCATACCCTACAGCCTCAGAAATCTAGTCAGCAACCCACTAAAATAATATCTGTGACCCCCCAAAAATCTGGCCTTTCTCATCATCGAAAAAATAATAGCACCGACATTCAAAATCCACATCTTCACGCATTAGAGCATAGATAATACAAACTTTATCACGGGTCACTTCTGTCAAATATGTACCATGAACAAAGCAGGCATAGATGATTATTGTCCATAAATGAGCCTATCTGTTCAAATGAGCAAATATGAGTGATTCATAAGTACCACCCTCTTTGTGGTGAATCCTCCTAGCTGTCAAATGAGTGTTGCAAAGGAGATAATCGATGTGCTAATATGGTGGCTCAATAATCATTCTCTTTAATGGCTCCACATCCACAAAGGGTGTACCAAGCAGCTCATTAATAGTAATAGCAGTAAAAGTGATCACATGACCACGTACCTCAACCTCAGAGTCTTTTGGTTTCCAATTCGCATAAAATTCCCTCACTAAGCTTAAGTTGAATTCAGCTGGCTGCTCAAATAGGAAATTCATGTGTTGAAACTTTATTCTTCGCACCATAGATGGATATTCTTTCATCCGGCTTGCCCTATTAATGAATGGATCGGCTGAATATTTACTCTTTTTGTTGTGGATACCATTCTCCCTGCTTCAACCACATCCTTGGTCCCGAACCTCCTTTGACCCCTAGGAATATGTGGGGCTGAGGGAACACGATCAGTTTGGCAGCTTCTCTTATGAGTGGGATCAGACATACCAGTTATATTCTTCCCCTTTCTTTATTGTTGATGGCTACTCGACATTGTACCTATCAAACATAACATCCCACAAACACATAAAGAAAACACATTCAAAACTAGAAACCACTAAGTGTGAAATTTACCCCATACTTAGTTGCTAGCATAGGTTCATAAAAGAGGAACTCAAGGTACTCAAACTTCCCTTGTTCAACATAATTACCATCATCCATTTTCCAATATCAGACAAAAACTTCATCTCAAGGATATGGCAGTTTAAACAAATCTCATCACACTAACCTAGTGACTGCTAACTTGTATAGAGAAAATAGGGATTCATTATCATATTACCTCTCTTCAACACTTTCACCTATTTTCCTTCATATGTTAACCCTGATCTCACATCAATAGTACCCAATTAAGAAATTAATAGCTATTACTAAGGTAGTGTAAGATTGATATCCACCCCACACTTAGTTGCTATTATGTTATGAATCAAGCACATCCTAAATTATTGAAATTCAACATATGGTACAGCAAAACACTCAATTACCTATCAATTTAGATCTCAGACCCTTAGTGTAACCAAATCAGTCAAATCAAGAATCCCGTTCCATAGTACATTAGCTTCCCACCTGAGAAAGAGCAAATGAACAACAACAACATGTCACCCTCACCCCCTAATGTTCTCTAACCAGATTGTAAATTAACAGTTTATGAAAGTTCAAATAATTTAAACACAAAATATTAGACATTTAACTTCAATTCGGGCTAATCCTTATATCACAAATTTTAATGAAACCAACTTATGCCATCATGTAGAGCACTTGGATCCATAAGACTAAAAATATCAAAACTTACCTTGGTCTTAGTTGAAAGGATGAGGATAAAGTTCAATCGTATTGTTATTACCAAGAAAGGACAAGACTTCTAAAGGGAGAAAATAGAGTTTTTGAAAAATTGGGCGGCACGGCTAAGGTTTAGGTAGTGAGGGGGAAATGAGTGAGGTAAGGTATTTATAGAGGGGGGTAAATTAGGTTTAAATTCTTACTGATGGATGTAGACGATGCGATGCATCAGAAATCGCATTGAAGAATCGATGCGACGCATCGAGTCTGCATTATCACACTGGAAATTGCCTCAAATAATTATTCTAAGCATTACCTAGATGACAACTGATGCGACGAGATGGGTAATATTTTGTAGGACCAAAGAGACACATTGACATTGTGTTAGTTCACTTGAAATAGCCTTAAAAAAATTCTAAGTGTGGGCATAATGGACATCGATGCGACGCATCAAGATAGCATCGATCCACTGGAAATTGCATTCAAAAAATTTGCTAAGGCTAAATTTCCCATATTTTAATGAATCTTTTCTTACCCTTTACCTTTTCTCACCATGTATCACCTATTTACTTACCAAAAGATCAATGTTCACCCTCTTCTCATATTCTCTATCTCCACCTAGTTTATCGTTTCTGCACATCAACAAAAAACAACAAAATCATGTAAGAAAAAAATGGGTTGCCTCCCACCAAGAGTCTTATTTTTGTCATGGCACGACTCATCTTTATGTATTTTTTTATTTTTGTCCTTAACAACTAAAAAGTAAACTACCTATTACATTATATTTGTTGCCTCCCATTACATCATGGCACGACTTAGCTTAGTCTCACTCCTTAATAAAAGTGATGGACAAATTGTGTTTATCTCTATGATCAGCCTAGTAATGCTTCACACGTTGTCTATTCACTAGAAACTTCTCTATCTTCTCCTTATTCCACAATTCAACTACTCCATGAGGTGTCATTTGTACTACTTTGAAAGGCCCAAACCACTTAGACCATAATTTGCCTGGAAACAACTTTAATCTCCAATTAAATAACAAAAAAATTTATTCAGGTTCAAACACTTTAACTTAAATCTGTCTATCGGGCCATCTCTTGACTTTCTCTTTGTAAAGCTTTGTGTTATCATAAGCATTGAGACAAAATTCATCTAATTAAATGAGCTCCAATAATCTTTTTTTTCCCGCAGGTTTCATCTCAAAATTCAACTTTTTAAGCGCCCAATAAGCTTGATGCTCAAGCTCAACAGGTAAATGACATGCTTTTCGATAAACCAAATGATATGGGGAAGTAACAATAGGCATCTTATATGCTATTCGGTATCCCCATAATGCATCATCTAACTTCTTAGCCCAATCTTTTGATTGACCATTAACCGTCTTCTGCAATATTTGTTTAATATCTCGGTTGGAAATCTCAACTTGTCCACTCTTTTGTGGATGATACACAGTGGCCACCTGATGCCTAACAATATATTTTTCTAAAAGATTCTTGAACCAAGTGTTAATAAAATGTGTACCACCATCAATGATTATAGATCTTCGAGTACCAAACCTAGAAAATAATTTCTTCTTCACGAACTTCAGTATTACTCTTGCATCACTAGTAGGAAAAGTTGTAGCTTCCACCCATTTAGACACGTAATCAACTGCCACTATGATGTACAAATTACCATTTGATGGTGGGAATGGTCCTATAAAATCAATCCCCTGAACATCAAATACTTCCACTTTAAGGATGTTGTTTAGGGGCGCATCTCCTGATGCCTTGAAATCGTTCCCAACCTTTGGCATTGATCATAACTCTTTACAAAAGCTACTGCATCTCGAAACAATATTGGACAAAAGAAGCCGGATTGCAACACTTTTCTTACAATTCTTTCACCCCCATGGTAGCCACCATAAGGGGGATGAATGATACTTTTGCAGTACTTGTACAAATTCAATTTCCGGAATGCATCTTCGTATAATACCATTTGGTCCTTTCTTAAGAAGATAAGGCTAGTCTCACATAAAAGCACGAGAATAATGAAGCAGTTTATGCCTTTGTTGAATTATACTTTCAGAAGGATAAAAGCTACTTGCCAACAAATTTACAATGTCCGCATACCAAGGAACTTCATACTCCTTTATAGACAATAATATTTCATCTAAAAACTCTTCCCAAATACAGAGAGATTCATCAAAAACATGATTATAAGTTTCAAACCTTCACAAATGGTCTGCAACTTGATTTTCTGCTCCTTTACGATCACGAACCTCTAAGTCAAACTCTTGCAATAACAAAATCCATCAGATTAACCTAGGCTTTGGATTTTTTTATTGAAGAGATATTTGATGGACGTATGGTTATTGTGAACAATAACCTTTGTGCCCACCAAGTACACTTTAAATTTATCAAATGCATACACCAATGCTAATATCTCCTTTTCAATGAATGTATAATTTATTTGGGCATTATTCAAGTCTTTACTAGCATAGTGAATAGAGAGAAATACCTTGTCTTTTCTTTGTCCCAAAGCATCTCCTATAGCCATGTCACTATCATCGGACATCAATTCAAATAAAAATTCCCAAGTCGGAGAAATCAAATAGGTGCTTCAATCAGCTTCTTTTTTAGCCTCTCAAATGCTTCCTTACAATCTTCCCCAAAATCAAACATGGCCTTTTTTTCTAACAGTTTGCACATCGTACTTGAAATCTTTGAGAAATCCTAAGTAAAATGCCTGTAGAAACCTGCATGCCCCAAGAAACTTCTCTCTTTTCATTGTAACTGGGTGTGGCAACTTTTCAATCACTTTAATTTTTGCCTGATCTACCTCAAGTCCTCTGCATGACACTTTGTGGCCAAGGAAAATTCCTTCCTTTACCAAAAAGTGGCAATTCTCCCAGTTCAACACCAAATTTGTCTCTTCACATCGATCTTGGACTTGATCTAAATTCTACAAGCATTTTTCGAAAGAATCACCATACATAGAGAAATCACCATAAATACCTCTACAAATTCTTCCACCATGTCATAGAAGATTGCCATCATACATCTCTAAAATATCGCAGGCACATTGCAAAGGCCAAAGGGCATACGTCTGAAGGCATAGGTACCATATAGGTAAGTAAAAGTTGTTTTCTCTTGATCCTCAGGAGCAATGATGATTTGACTATACCCTAAGTACCCATCAAGAAAACAGTAATCATCCTGTCCTGCTAACCTTTCCAACATCTGATCAATAAAAGGAATAGGATAGTGATCCTTTCTTGTGGATTTATTTAACATTCGATAGTCAATACAAATTCTCCATCCAGTCACCATATGAGTGGGGATTAGCACATTTTCTTAATTAGTAATCACGGTCATCCCACCTTTCTTTGGGAAATAATGTATTAGGCTCAACTACTTGCTGTCAGAAATTAGATAAACAATCCTATTATCGAGCCACTTAATGACCTCTTTCTGCACCATGTCTTTTATAACTGGATTCAACCTGCGTTGTTGCTGTACTCGTGGCTTGAAACCTTCATCCATATGTATTTTGTGCATGCAAACAGATGGATTATTCCTGTAATGTCAAACATTTTCCACTCGACCACCTTCTTCCTTCATTTCAACACTGTCATTCTTTTTATACTTGCATATCAGATAATTTTGTTGACAAAATAAAAAGCAAGGTATCATTATCACCAAGGTAAACATATTTCAAGTGACGAGGAATAACCTTAAGCTCAAATTTTGAAGTTTCATAAATTAAAGCTTTGGGGGATGGACCAATTGGCATATTCAATGGCTCAAAAGGCAATTTTCTTATTTCAATGAGCACCGAATTCATGAATTGGAATAATGCCAATGCTTTCACACCTTCATACAGATCACAACCTTCCAAAGCTTGCTCTAAGGGATCATCTAACAATAACAGCCTTTAATCAGACTCAAGATCATAACAGATATAACTGACAACTCCTCATAAATAGCTGGCAATTTTAGCGTTGTATACACATCAAAAACATCCACTTTATTATGCACTATCATTGTTATTTTTCCTTTCGCTACATCAATTAATGATTTCCTTGTTGCTAAGAAAGGTTTTTCCAAAATAAATGAAACAACAGGATCAGTTTTGAATTCAAGAATTACAAAATCCATTGGAAAGATTATGGATCACACTTGCACCAAGACATCTTCGATAATACCATCGGGCCTAGCAAGGGACTTATCTGCCAATTACAAAATGATAGTAGTGGGTTTAGGACTCCTAAGACCCATTTTCTGGTACCACGATATGAGCATAAGATTGATACTAGCCCCCAAATCACACAATCAACATGAACTAATGGTCTGTCCAATGGTAATTTGTAAAGTGAAACTACCTGGATCCTTCAGTTTCATAGGATATTTGTTTTGAATCTTGGATTTGCAATCTTCAATAAGTGCAACTATAGCATATTCGGTCAACAAGTTCTTATTTCCAACTATATCATTCAAGTATTTTGCATATTTTGGCACACTCTGAAGAATGTTAACAAAAGGCAAATTTACATGAACTTGCTTTAAAAGATCTAGGAAATTCTTATAACTCATCTCCTCTTGATGCTTCCTAGTCTTTTGAGGAAAGGGTAAGGGAACAGTCTTATTCTCTACATTAATTTTATCACTTTCTATTTTTTTTCCTTGACTTCTTTCTTTGCATTGTCTTTAGAACTGTCATCAGTGACTGTGGAGCTCACCTGCTCCTGAACTGTCTCCTTGGTTTGTAGCCCACTTTTTTTGTAACCACATTCACCTGCTTAGGATTTGTCTCTATTTCTTTAGGTAATGCTCCTTGAGGTCTTGTATTTTGTGCTCCTGCAATTTGACCTAGTTGCAACTCTAGATTTTTAGTAAGCAATTGTTGACTCTTTAACTCCATTGTAAACTATGCCTGTTGAGTCTTTATTTCAACTGCAAACTATGCCTATTGATCCATAAACTGCTTCATTAACTCCTTTATATTGCTAGCTTGAGCAGTTGCCTGATTATTCTGAGCCCGTTGTTGATTTGGTTGCACTGGTCCCTTGAAATGGTTTGGATTTTGTGCCTGATTTCTACCATATAAGAAATTGGGATGGTTTCTCCAATTGGATTATACGTGTTACCAAAATTCTATTGTCCTCGATGATTTTCAGTTCCTACGTAGTTGACAGAATTTGGATTAGCTGTACAAGCGTCTGCTACATGCTCACCACTTCCAAAAACCTCTCACTAAGAATTTGTTGTTTTGACTGCATTAGTTGTGGCTGTTATTTATGTAACTGCCAACTTTATATTACTAAGCTGAGTAATGATATGAGTTTGTATGGATGCAATCTATGCTTGTATGCAGTGAACTGGTCTACCTCCAATACCCTTGCAACCTTTCTAGGAGTACTCCTTGAATCAGTATGCCAATCAGGATTCCTTTGTGAAATCCAATTCAGCATTGTGCACAATTCTTCATGTCTCTTCTCAAGAGCCTATCCACTTGCTGCTGAATCCAAGAGAATCTTCGCATATGGCTCCAATCCCTCAATTATAGTATGAACAAAAACATCATTGGACTGATGATGGTGAGGGCAATTTCTGATTATACCCTTAAATCTCTCCCAATCTTGGTATACATTCTCTCCTTCTTTCTATCTGAAACTCAAGATCTCACTTCTCAAGCATACAGTCTTCCCAGATGGAAAGAATCGAATAAGGAATTTCTAAGCTAAATCTTCCCATAAAGTGATGGAGAGTGGTGGTTCAGCATGTAACCACCTTTTTGTTAACCCCATTAGAGAGAAAGGAAAGAGCACCAAATTGACATAATCAGAACTAACCCCTTCAGGAATGTAAGTATCGCTTATTTCCAGGAAGGTCTATATGTGCTTCTGCGGATCTTCATGTGAAAGTCCATGGAATTGCCCCACTGAATTCAGCAATTGCACCATATTGTGCTTCAATTCAAATCGACCATCTGGTTCTGGCTTGTGAATACTATTTATCACATGGTTCGGTAGTTGGATTGGCACTTAATGAACAGGTCTAATAGCTAGTTGAGTAGGAACAACTGGAATAATACAGGGTGGAACATTTCCGGCATTTGTATCGACTGGTTCATTTCTTTGTTCAGCCATTCTTCGCCTTTGTTGAAAGATTTGTTCTGGTTCTACAAAAGGCTCTACCAATTCTTTATCTCTCGCCAGTCCTTTATTCAGCTCTGCCTGTAAAAATTTAGCTACTAAGATTAAGTTGTTAACACTTAAACTTAATATCAAAATAAAAAATTTAGTAATTTACTAATTATATTAGTCCTCGGCAATGATGTCAAAAATTTGTTGTGAATCAGACGCACACGCAAGTGAACATGGTCGTACAAGTAATATAGTGATTTAGACAATCAGATATCATTCACATGAGGACTAATCAACTAGAAATTTAACAAACTTTTAGTTTTAGACAATCAGTAGTAAGTGTTGTAAAGTATAAAGATGGTTTTGATATTAAGAATAAAAATGTAAATTATTAACTAAGAAATAAAATTTTATGACTAGTGCGAAGCAAGCAACAGTTGTAAACAATAATTATAAGAATTCCATGGTTGAGGCTTTTTAACAATCATACAAATCGCGATTCTTATAGTATTCTAATTTGTTATCGGATTGTTGGTTCGCAAGGTTTAGGCTACGATCTTGGTCTCCCGACCTCAAATCTTCTATCTATTGAATATTGCAGCTACAACTCCCATAGAGATACAACAATTCTTCTAGATTCATAATTTTATCATCTTTCAATTAGACTAAACAAGGCTTTGAGGTATATCCCTATCCTAGATGCTAATTCACACCCCTTATTTTATAAAAAGGTAAGAACCTTTCTTCTTAATTTCTTCGTTCTATCTCACGATTCTTCTCCCGGATCCACGTAGAAATATAAATTTATTCTAATGGTGGCCACTCATCAAACCAGTAAGTTCAAGAAATTATGAATAACCCAGATGATAATTCAAAAAGAAACTACTATAAAGAATATCAAAGAGTAATCATGTTATGGGCCTCAACCCCAGAACATGGGTATTTAACCACTCATGTTTAAATTAAACATAAAAAATAAGTAATTAATCATATCTAAAATTAATCTTGACGTAAGGAAGTTCAAATTAAATAATAAGAACCTTAAAATAAAGAATTGTTTCCCTTTCCTCTGCTGCTATGCTTGGCAAAAAAAATGTTTGGAGTTGTGCTCAGATGTTCCTTTTATACTTGGGAAAATTTCACCAGATATGCACACTTAATGCGATGTGTTGCTAATCACATTGTCCCAGCCAATGCATCATGTCAACATTGAATTGATGTACTAGAATTTGCCTTTAAATGTTCGACTAAGTTAACTTCTTCAACAAACGACGCGACGCATTACCATCGGGTTGTGTCACTAGAATTGTCATCTCAAAATCTAACTAAGTCTCAAGACTTATGCATCAAGACAATGCATTGACTTCGCGTCGATGCACTGGAAGTTGCTCATAAAATTTTGGCTAAGGCACAACTCTTACCAGTCTATGTGACGCGTTGAGATAGCATCACGTCACTGGAATATTTCTCCATTTCTTATCTTAATTCTCGTACTTCCTAAGATCCTTTCTTTTATTCTTTCTTTCGTGTATCTACACATATTCTTAGACTTGATCAACATTGTCTTTCACATCTTCATAATATGCATACCATTTTCATCCGAATCCATGGAAAATTTACCCTGTATCTATACTCATATTGGTTAGTCACGAAACATATTTTAGCTCAAAACTCAATATAATTAACATAATTTTTATTCTCAAAACAAATCCAAATATGGGTAAATAATGATGTTTGGACATATAAATACTCCGAAGATCAATAAGGTAACAATCTTGGAAAAACAATCCAAGACCAATGATAAGGGGACAACCAGTCCATACCCAGAATCACATCAAAATCCACCATGTCTATTATAATTTAGATTGGCCTGAGTATCCAACTTTTTCACAATCACAATACACGATATATAAACTCGATCTGCTACTAAAGAATCACCAATAAGAGTATATACACATAACGACATAAATAAAGAATCCCAAGATAATTTGAATTCTCAGGGAATATTAAGAAGATACATAAGAATATGATGATCTCAGATTAATTAAAGCAAAAGCTGGCTGAAGGAACACTAAGATCGTACCTATAATAACATCATCTAAATACTCTACCTCGAGTCAAGAAGGTACAACATACAACTAAACACACTTACTACCTAGCTGGAATCCTAATCGATCTCATATCCTACCTGCCAGAGGATCTCCATGAGTACCTTAAGGACCAACCCAACGACCATGCATACCATATCTTGTAAGAGAAGGTACTGAACTAATTAGTGAAACACTCTAAGATGTAGGAACCATCTCACCATAATTGGGGCACTTTTTTAAGAAATGGACAAAGTCCCAATAACTATAACAAGACCTGGCGCTGCACGAAAATTAAAATATCTGGCTGACCCAAAATATTAATCACAAATAGAATAACTAGAACATGAATCCCCCAATGGCTAAACACTGCTCTAGACAGAATGATCACTGCAACTTGATAGACCTCTAATGGTTATCTAAAGTACATCATAAATGTGTCTTCTAGCAAGACATTTATAGTAATAAGACTGAGGTGGATGGTACCTACCATGAGAACCACTGCCTCTGAATCATGAGCCAATATAGCTGTCACTGAAACCACCCTGATATCATAACCTCTTATTGTTGACCCCTTAGGCCTCCTAATGTATTTTATCATAGCATGTGCATGATCATAAAGCTCATTGAACTATCTACTAGCAACAACCAAACTCTACATACCCACGTAGAGGGGAAGTCTTAATCCTTAAATAAAATACCAAACCCATTCATACTCGATCGATAAGATTGTAGTAGCATGTGTAGATAACTAATAAAATCAAGCCTCATACTCCAAAATATTAATGGAGCCTTGGTCCAACCTAGAGAACTAATTTCACAAATGATCTCTAAGACTATGAGGCATATACTTCTTCAAGAATACCTTATAGAACTCAGTCTAAGTCAAAGAGGGAGATCCAACTGGCCAAGAATCCAAATAACCTCTCTACTAGTGTTGATCTGCCAGATCTAACAAAAAAGAAGTGTAATCCTCACCAAAGTCCCTCCTTGGACCAAATTACGAAGCACATCCTCGCAAACAACTAAGAACTCATAAGCATCCTCACTTGGTGCACCAGAAAACCAAGGAAAAGTCAATAGCAAAAACCTACCCAATATCTTCTGCTCCTCAATAGACATAATAAGATCGGCAGCCATCAACTGAGCAACAACTGCCATAGGAGGCAACTCAACTCAGATAGCCATAACTATAGACTAAATACTTCCTCAATATCACTCTGATCCATAGGCTATGAACCATAAACTAAACCTAATAAATAAACTAACACATCCCTGAGCAATAAGGATTAATTAACCCCAATAGGGCCTAGGTTAGTCCCCAACCCACCACTTTATAAGGTGGAGAAATCTCCAATATAGGAGAAAAATAGTATATAATGATGGCCACCAAACGTGATCTACATCTAGCACTATCTCTATTAACTTTCCTCGACCTCTAAGTCATCCACAAATTATAATAGGATCCCTAGTAGTGGGCTTGGGGTCTTCATATTGTGTAGCGGTAGCACACATCCTAGCCATCTATTAAATAGTGAAATGGAAGTAATCTTTAGAAAAAAACTTAGAGTCAAAGCACAAAATTAGTGAAAGTAGTGAAGATCTCCTATGAAAGTCCTATATTCTCCCAAAGATAAGTATTGGATGTCATCGTTTTGACCTATGCAATTCTACAAAACACCTATTTGTGTACCAACAATACCAATAAACCTTATGCTTTGATACATTTTATGTTTAGTTTAATGATGAGCATCTAATCTACAAGGTGCTAGGTCTCGGGATGTCCAAGGTACAGTATAGTTGGCATGCGCCATTGGTAAAGTTTTGTCATCTTGTGTAATAAACTTACACGTGCTATGTTGTACCGATTTGTATAGTTGGTCCAATGATATTTCAAGACCTAATCATCACCTACCTATAAAAAAAAAGAGACACCTCTTCAATATTTGTTTTTGTGCAAATACAAAGAGTAAAGTGAGGCAACAAAAACTGTATTTCAACACTGCTTAAGTTCTTATCTTTATAAGGTCTTAAAGTGTAATAGTTCTTAAGTAAGTAATTATTTATAACTGAACTACTCATCTTATAAGAGTAGTGATTTCTTTTTTAGAGAGAGCTTCTTAGGTAGAGTTACCTAAGCAATAGGCTGATTAGAGTTATTCGGTGTAGAGAGAGTCCTTGGTAGAGTTACCAAGATGAGTTGGTAGTAGAGTTGCTGTTAGCGAAAGGATCCTAGAGGTAGGGTAAAATATAGACTATAATCAGGGGATTGATTATAGTAGATCTCCTTAGTGCTTATGAGAGAAAGGCGTGGTTTTTCGTATTTTGGGTTTCCAATTAAAATATTGTGTTCTTACTTTCCTGAATTGCCTTTAAATTTTAATCACCTCCTAGTTTCTTTATTACTTTATCGCTTAAGATTGATCTTCAGGGAACTGGTCACTCACTATGTGGTGAAACCTTCAAGGGTTCCAACAATCGGTATTATGGCTAGGTTACTCTAAAAGGGTCACACCTAGATTGTCTTTGTTAGCATAGATGCTCTACTAATTCCAAAAGAAGGGCAATCTACTACTAGACCACTAAGATTTAATATGCAGTATTATGGGTGGTGGAAAACTAGGATGTTTGACTTTATGATGGCTAAAGATAGTGAACGGATGGACATAATCCTTGATGTTCCTCATGTTACTATTAAAGAAGTCAAAGATGAAGATATTACATATATGGTCATCAAAAGTAGAAGGAAGTTTAGTTAAGAGCATAGAAGAAATATTTAGAAAAACTACAAGGCCAAAAACTTTTTAGTTTGTGGAATAGGGCCTGATGAATATAATAGGATCTCATCTTGAGAAAATTCCAAAGTGATCTGGGATTTCTTGAGGATTTCACCTAATGGTACTATCAATATGAAGGATTCAAAGGTAGACATGCTAACTACTTATTATGAAGCCTTCATCGTGAAAGAAGAAGAAACTATCCAAGAAATGCATACATGATTCACTTCTATCACTGATGAACTTCATCGCTTAGGAGAAGTGATTCCAGTGTATAAGCAAGTAATAAAGATTCTCGGTGTTCTTCATAAGTCAAAGCAAAGTAGATACCATCAGTAAGGCAAGAAATTTGATGACCCTCACTATGGATAAACTCATTGCAAATCTTAATACCTATGAGATCAAGAAGCAGCCAGAAATGGAGAAGAATAATGCAAAAAAGGAAACATCCCTTGCATTGAAGGCCTTAAAATGTGATTTAGTTGATGGCGAAGACATTGATATTTCCTATTTAGTAAATAAGATTGTTAGGTCCATGAAAAGGAGTGTTCAGCTCTAAAAGATAGAAAGATATACTGAAGTATGTCACAAATGTGAAAGTCCTGAGAATATTATCAAGGACTATCCTATGCACAAACTGGTTCTTTAGGATTACCTCAAGGCTGCAGGTGACAAAGGGAAAATCAGGTACCAGGTCCTTGTAAAAAAAATAAGACAGGATACAACTGATCTTTCAATCAAACAAGCCTTAGCTGGTTAGGGTGACTCATCCAATGAATCTTATAAAGCTGAGAAATCTATAGATGTTTCCATGTAGGCAGTGGAGGATGATAAAGTAGCATTTTATTCCTTATTTTCCCTTATGGCAAATACTAAAGAAGAAGAAGAAAATGAGGTAACACTTTTGACATTAAAGAAAACTTGGCCAACTATTATGCTAAGAAAATAAAAAGGCTTGCAAGTGTTTTGTTAGAATTTGTATGTAAACTTACCAATGAGAAGAATGAATTGGAAGAAAATGTACAAAATCAAGAGCATGAGCTGATTATTCCAACTCTCAAAATTTTTGAAACTGAAAAGTTGTTCACAAAGATGAACTCTGAAAATCTAACGTTAATAAGGAATCTGAAGAAAGTAAATGGCGTTGATAGTAAAGGGAAGAAGGAAGCCTCAACAATTCATATTGATCTTGAGGAGAAATTAAAAGCTTCATAACAACACCTAATGGCAACATTATACAAGAATGAAGAATTAGATAGGGACCTAGTCCTTCTGAAAGAAGAGTTGAACAAATCACTTAAGTGGACTACTTCCTCACTAATCCTTTCTGATATAACCAGTCAAGGAGACTAGGAATGTAGAGGTTTGGGCTACCAAGAAATATTCTAACCTAGTGAGTCTATAGGAAAGGCAACTTATGATGACAAAAGCAAAGAGCATAAAATCTTGTGCACATACTATGGAAGAAATGGACATTTGAAGAAAGGATGTCATCACCAAATTAAGGCAAATTTGAGGAATTCTTAATATATTCAGGAGAAAAGTGCTCATCCTAAGGTATTCAAGTCTATAAAAGAAGTGAAGAAAAATCCATCAATGCCTAGGTGGGCTCAGAAGAATTTGATCACTCCACTTCCCTACTACTGGGAACTCCGACTCAAGTGGGTTCCTGAATCTAACAAGTGATCATGATTCGAGGCATAAGAAGGGGATTTTAGTAAGGAATAGCTCATTGATTAAAAGACTTCAAAGCTCACTGATGAAAGGTTTGTGTGTGTTCTCTCTCTTAAGACACTACAGGTAAAGGCATCTTATTGTTAAAAATTGATCTTAAGGACCTAGTTCTTGGCATATCTAAAGCTTTTGTTCAAAATGTAGACTTCGAATGACCTACAAGATTTGATAATTGAAAATTCTTTAGAGAATAAACTGTAAAAGAATTTTGTGGATTGATATAAGAGGTGCTTGTAGTTCCTAATTATTCAGGAAAATTATTGATACTTAATAGTGATGAAATAATGAACAAGAGGATGAAAGACATAGATAAGTCCTGATTCTTAAGGACCCAGTCCATAAGAAATTCATCTTAGAAGGAGAAACTTTAGAAGCCTGAATTTAGTCATATCTTGGACCTAGTCCTCAGACCTGCCTTGGGAGCAACTTTTGAGATAAAAAGAGTATGCAGAGATTAAAGCACGATACAGACTTAATCTAAAATGTGAATCAGTGTCTCCTTAAAAAATTGGCTATGATAAGGAGACATGTATCCTTTATGAAGTTAGTACACATTAGTCTAAATCAGCAACACACCCTTGCAGGTATACACCCACGAGATTAACTTTGAAAGTGGAAAATATGACTTACACAAATTTAAAGATTCTCTCAAAAAATTAAAGGGACCCGATCTCATCTCTCAGGTTAGTATCACTGTACTGTGCTTTAATAATCATAAATTATTATCTAAGAAGGACATTTTCTTCTCTTCTCTGCATAAAAGTTGCAAATTCCTCTGCTGAATAAATAGTTACTATTTTTAAAATCAAGTCTGTCATTCCAAAAGGATCATCTTTGATGGTTACTTTCACCTCTTCAAATTGCTAAATCAGACTTTTTCTCATTCTTAGTCTCAACTTATCACTCCTTGACTATTCTAAGAAAAATGTTCTATTGCGCTCTCCTACACCAAAAAAACTAAATTGATTATTCCTTTATCAAATACCTTGAGTCTTCAATACCCAAAGCCATAGAAAAACTTCACCTTGGGTCCTTTAATTCAAAGTCTGGTAATCTTTCTAAAATGAGGGAGAAATTCATAGCTATGAAAATTAAGAAAATATAAGATAGACCTGGTCCCAAGAAGATAAAAGTTGAAATTAAAAGTAAAGATGCAGGTAATGAGTTCAAAGGAAAGGATGAAGGACATGAGTAGTTAAAAGGGGATAAAATATTGAATAAGTGCCTGAAATTTGCAGAGAAACTATCTTTTAATGGACCAGGTGTCACTGTTGAACCAACAAATGAAAATACAACACTTCAGGAAAGAGTGGATGAATAGAATGCTTAATGAAGGGCCTTACCAGATAGTAATGTGATGCTCTGATTGCTGAAAATGCAAGAATGAAGTACTGCTAAAGTCCTTTCACCCAATCCTTCTTCCACCTAAGCATATTATTCTCATCCCCCCTTCAACCTTGTGTTAGTTCCATATCCTAGTTCTCATAATGTATTTTTAAGATAATTATTTTATTAGGGTTATTTTAACTTACTGCACAGGTACTAACTAGTATAAATGTATAAATCTTGTTTTATGTGTTACACTTTTTCCTTTTATAGTTTGTTTTTCATGTTAGTGTTGCCCCAGTGGCCATGATTTAACTAATTTATGCATAATTAACTCTTAGTTTACTAATAATCCTTTTCAATTATGCCAAACGGGGGGATACTGACTTCATATAAAAGGATTGAGTGTAAGTACTAACATTTTGCATACTGATGGAAGTAACTGATGTGTTAAGTCAAAGATAAATCACAATGATAGGGACAGGTGGAAGTGTGAAAATATAAATGCACCAAATGAAATAAAGGTGCATACCGACAATGGGAATTTTTTTACTGCAAATTGACAACAAGGGACCAGGTACTTGTGTTGTATGATGATGGAGGAAGCATTATGATGGGACGGAACATTCATCTTCAGGTGGAAATCACTCTGATTAAATATGATGAATGTGCACAGATACTCAAAATTTTATGGTTTGGTTGGACATCATTAAAAAGGGGAAAATTATTATATTTAGTTTTTATGCTGAGCATCTAAACTACGAGGGACCAGGTCCCTGGATGTGTAAGGTAGAGTACAACTGGCATGCACCTTAAGCACAATTTTGTCATCTTGTATAAAAAATTCTCGATTTTATTTTGTGCTATTTTGTACTGATCTGGACATCTAGTACAAAAAATTTTCAAGCCCTAATAATTACCTACCTATAATAGGAAAGAGATGCCTCTTCAACAATTGTTTTTTACGAATTCAAAGAGTGAAGAGAGGCAACAAAAACTCCATTTCAATACTGCTCAAGTTCTTAACTTTATGAGTGCTTAAATTGTAATAGTTCATGAGTGGGTAATGAATTGTAATAGAACTACTCAACTTATAAGAGTAGTATTTTCTTGTTGAGACAGAGTTGCTTAGGTAGAGTTACCTAAGCAATATATTGATTAGAGTTAATCAATTTAATGGGAGTCCTTGGTAGAGTTAGCAAGATGAGATGGTAGTAGAGTTGTTGCTAGTGAAAGGAGCCTAGAGGTAAGCTGAAATCTAGACTGTAATCAAAAGATTGATTATAGTGGATTTCTTTGGTGCTTGTGAGGGAAAACCGTGGTTTTTCCTATCTTGGTTTTCCACGTAATATCCTGTGTTCTTACTTTCTTGCATCGACTTTAAATTTCTAGGATCTTCCAGTTGTTTTACTTTCCTATCACTTGAGATTGATCTTCTAGGACCTGGTCCATCACTGTGTGGTGCAACCCTCAAGGGTTCCAACAATACCAATTTGTCAAGAGTTGATTACTAGTCATGATTGAACCTACTTTATCCTACTAATAAGCAAGCCAAACCATAGCCCATAAATATAAGCAATGGGCTAACTCGGTGAAAAATAGAATAAATGTTGGAAATATGTGAGTAAAAGACTTACATGCATTATTTAAGACATGTAATAATATTAAAAATATGAAAGGTAGATAAGATAACAATAACATCCCATAACCTCGTAGTGCCAGTACAAGAGGCACTAAACTAAAAGAATACAAGAACTATAGTAGTAAAATATGCATCACTCGAATAATGAAAGACTAAACAAAATTAGAAAATGGAGAAAATATCAACTCCGGCTTTGAGAGTTCACCCCATCTTCAAACACGAATCAGCGTGATCGTAGTATCAGCAGCGGCCACTAGTACTTGGATCTGTACCAAAAAGGTACAGAAATAGGGCATGAATAACTAAGGCATGAGTACTAGGTAAGAATCATCGATCGACTTAGATAAATCATAATATAAGTACAATAAAAATGCAAGATAAATCAACTAAGTCAAGGTAAAAGGGCAAAGTTAGATTAATTCTCCAAATGTTGTAAATAAATAAATAATCAAAAATAATAACATAAAGAATAGATAAATATCACTACAAAACTGGCCTCTATAAGTCTGTAAATTTGGAAAAGTAAATAACCCAACGAGGTCCGCCAAAAGGCCATAGGGTACGAATCAGGAGAATAAGTAATTGAATTTTTACTAATTGATCACATCTTAGAACCATAATCAAGAATCTATCCATACCATAAATATATCATAAATAACCTCTCAATGACAAACTCTAATTGAAGCTCATATCATCATAAACATTTGTGATACTTGAATTTGAACTAAATTAGATCAAATGCAAGACTTGAACCAAAACTCATATCATCAATTGTTAGAGTTGAATCAGAATTCATAGTAACTCCCAAACACCAATAAAGTATAAACATCATGAATCTAGCCTCTTTGAACTATAAAATATTAATTTAAAGGATATAACAAGTCTATAATGTAAATAAGGAGCTAATGATAATTTTGGCGTAAGGTGGGCTGAAGGTCCCATTTCTAATCCCCAAAAATCTATTCTAAGGCAAATTCTACCCGAACTAGGCTAAGGCATAAATTTTGATTACTAGATATTAAATAAGCCACATTTAGTCATAATATAGCAATTGTACCTTAAACATGTGTAACTAAGTCAATTACGCCTTGTTTACGATTCTTTGATGGGTTAAATCATCCAAATTACTCTAATTATGCCTCCAAAACCTAATTTCCAACCCATATCTAGCACATTTTCATAAATATTCTATGGTTAATCTCAATCTATAAGGTAAACCTAGCCTACCTAGATACTAAAGAAAACCTGATGAAATTTACTAAATTGGCGATTTTCCCTTTTGAAAAGCTTTTGCATGATGAGACATTATCAAAATCATAATATAGTCCTCTATACGAGAACAACCATACCCATATTACACTTGTATTGTTTAGTTCAAAAATCATGTAAGATCCCATGTGGGGCTCATTTAAGGAATCATACTTTTAAAACTGTCAACAAGTTTCTTTGTGCTCAAGCAATATTTACCCTCAAGAATGGGTAAATTCTAAGCTCAAATGGTGCTAAAATCAACCTATCAATATTCTAGGGATTTGGGGAAATAATTTAGAAATTAATCATGGAATTTATGGAAACTTACCAAGAATTCAAAGAAGAAATGAGTAATTCAAGCTCACAAACACCCTAAGATCACCTATTAATGTTTCTCCCTTTTCCAAGCATTCTGGGGTTGTACACTATTGGACTTATGTGAAAAATTAGAGAATAATTAGACTAATTAGGATATTTAATGGCATCCAAGTGTTTCTTAAGTCGACACTGGACCACTTATGCGGTCATCACTTTCGTAACCAAGTGCTTATTTTGTGATGCCTACTCCATCTGCATATGCCACTTCAGCAAGGCATCTGTCGCTTAAGCGGTGATGGCTACGCTTAGGTGGCCTTTGTTGGGCTAGCCTGGTCTCTTAAGTAAATGGAGATCCCACTCATTTGCTTAAGCGAATTCACTAGCTATGTTCAATATCTACAGACTTGGAATTTTTCCAAAACTGTACCGACCCCTCGGGATACATTTGAAATTCCATGAATGCAAATGCACAATGATACCCTATGAAATTTGATGTTTAAAACTCGATCGAGAAGTTAAAATTTTCATACAAGGTCATTTCAATAAAAAGTGGGTCACACACCCAAATGTTATTTCTTAAAATTTTTCTAATAGCCCAGAATAAGTTTAAAATCCTTGGGATAACAAAGGTCCCTAATCCTAAAAGATGTTCCAAAGCTATTGGAATTGTCAAAATTGGCATACGTGTTCATTTGACTAAGTTTTTTTCTTGATAGCCAATTCTTACCAGCAAAGACTTCAAAATAAGGAATTGGCTCTAAAAACAAAAAAAAACTGCTCGACAATTGAACTATCATCTTTAGGAAGTCATAAATGACTCGGGGAAGATATAGAAAAGCTCTACAGAATAAAAATATCTGGAAATCTAAAGACTGACCTAGAGGTTCATTACAATCACATATATCAATTCAATCTTGCATAACTCAACTAAGCTTGAGACTTGCCTTTCTGTGAAATTTCCACCCGATCTCGATCTTGAAATATATACTAAAACACAAGGGTAATTTAACAATCATTAACCAAAACCTAGTGATTTTATGCTTAGATTACACCCTTGCACCAGAAAATCAACTACAAAAAAACTAAAATCCACTCTTAACCCACCCTAGACTATGTAACACAAACAATTCTAAAACTAGATAATAAATTTACTATCTAAGGGGATGAATTCCTTAACTTAATGAATCAAAATGATGGAAAACTGAAGAATTTCACCGTAAATTGTCTCCCCTTGCCCAAAAATGTGTTTAAGAGAAATACACTATTTTTGAGGCTTTTTAGAATAAATTAGTGATCTATGTCGCTATTGAGACATAAGTTGCTATAGAGACATCCCTATTGCAACACATGTTGCTATATCGACCGTTGACTATGTTGAGTGGGCACTATAGTAGGACTTTATCCATTTTAGATATGTCTCTATAACAACATGCATGCCACTATAGCAAAATTGATAAGAAAAATGCTTGATTTCCCCTAAAACTTCTTTTTTCACGCCACACCTTAAATCTGAGACTTCACAAATATTACTCATTACATTAAGATCAATTTCGAGAGTTCTACTTACATAAATTTAATTTTGCAAAATCCTAGAGGTTTCTTTCTGTCTTGGCTAACTAGAAATCAAGTTAAGCACTACCATACTTACCAAATTAATTTTTGGATTTCCATATTTTATACATAGCTATAATTTAATCTGAAACTAGCTAGCCTAAAATTTATATCTTCAAATCCAGGAAGAATTCTATTATGAAATTTTAAAAAAGAGACACATACGTAACGACAAAAAAGGTCATTAGAATAGATACCAATTTACCATCATTCATCCCCAAATGATCAAATAAGAAAAATAGTTTGAAATAAGAAACAAGTGAGTACCTATATTCTCAAATTATTAAGGGTAATGGTCAAACATGTACTTTTTGGTTTTTCTGAGTGTCTTATTCAGCTGGATGATGCTTCCTTTAAACTGTTAACGAATAAATTTCCTTTGTACTCAAATTCTAGACATCTTTATTTGGAATCACCACCGGTTCATCCTCATAAATTAAATCCTTATCTAATAGAATCGAGTCCCATTTAATAAAATAATCTACATCATTATGGTACATTTTTAGATAAACACATGAAATATTAGATGAACTCTCAATAGCCCCAGCGATAAACCTAGTTTGTATTCAACTAAACCCACATACTCAAAAATCTTAAAGGGACTAATATAATAAGGTGGCTTGCACTCTCCCTTCATAGGAGACACCTTAAGTAGAACTTATCAACAACCTAAAAAGTAATGTCTCTTAGCTTACAATCTGCATACTCCTTATTTCTACTTTATGTAGCTATCAACTTTTTTGAATAACCCTCACCTTTCCTTGAGCCTTCCTTATCAAGTTAGTACCCAACATTTCAACAACCTCAGTCTTAAACAACCCAATAGGAGACCTACACCTTCTCCTAGAGAGTACTTCAAATATGGCCTTGCTTGTACAAGAGTGATAATTGTTGTTGTACAAAACCTTACACAATGAAAAAAATAGGTCCCAATGACAGTTAAAGTCAATAATATAGGATATGAATATGTCCTCTATTACCTTAGCCATCCTTTCCAATTGCTCATCTATTTAAGGATGGAAAGATATGCTAAAGGTGAGCTTAGTACCTAACTCCTGATGCATCATATCCTAAAATTTAGAAGTATATTTGGTATTCATGTAAATAATAATTTTAAGGGGCACCCCATAAAGTTTTCTATCTCCTTGATATAGATCTTTTTTGATTACTTAGAACTGTAGTCAACCTATACTAGCACTTGAGTTGATTTCATCAACTAATCCACTATAACCCAAATGTAATCATACTTTCCCACGGTCTTTTGAGCTCCCACCATAAAATCCTTTATAATATTCTCCCATTTTCATAGAAATATTACTATTTACTTTTGGACACATATTATATTATGTCACTCTCTATCCCTGTCCACCAATAAAGCTACCTTAAGTCACAAGACATTTTTGTCATATGTAGATGAATAGAATAATGTGAACCATGGGCCTTAGAAAGTGCATCACAAATCAAATCACTAACCTGAGGAATACATATCCTTCTCTTAAGACACAAAACCCTACCTACATCAAGAGTGGTGCTCGCCAACTCTCCATACATTACCTTATCCCAGAGTATATCCCACTTGTTATCCTCAAATTGTTTGGTCTTACTCTGATGTAGAAATGTGGACTTTACCTCCACACTATCAAACACTCCACACTTGTCTAAAATACAAAAATTCATACACTAAGATTCTAGAGTTTGAAACTCTCCTGATAAAGGTCTCTTGTAAACCCTCAAAGAAAAACTACTCATACTCACAAACTTTTGGCTAAATACGGCTACCACTATATTTGCACTCCCTAGTAATACTGGACAATTAAGTTATAATCCTTTAAAAACTCAATCCATCTTTTATTACTTAAATTCAACTCCCTTTGAGTAAATATATGCTACAAGCTACAATATCTGTGGATACCTCATGATTGACACCATAAATATAGTGCCTCCAAATTTGTAATGCAAACACCACCACTACCAACTCTAAATCATAGGTTGGGTAGTTATTTTCATGAGGTTTCAATTATTTTAATGCATAGGAAATAACATTTCTATCCTGCATTAACTCATCACCCAAGCCCAAAATTGGAGTATTACAAAATACTAAAAAGTCCTTACCTTCAACCGATGAAAGAATAAGAGTTGTAGTCAAGAGTGTCTTGAGATTTTTATAGCTCTCTTCACGTTGTTGTAATGACCCTCTAGGTTATTTCCTTTATTTTTTTCATTTTCTCTAGCATTTTGAGCCTTCTAACAATGGCTATAATTATTTTAATTTGCCAGAACTGTCGGTTTGGATAATAGTTTGTTTGGATTTTAGGCTCATTTCTCTATTTTAGAGCTCTTGTTATTAAGGAGTTAGTCTCGAACTAACAAGCCTAGTAAATTGTGTCAGATGAGAAATCTAAAAGCACTGTCAACTTCAGAATGTTAGTTTATGCTAGGGGACCCTTAGTTCAGGTCCCAAGGCTTCCGAACTCAATTTGAGCTACTGGGTGGATTATATTAAAATTATGACTATAGGCGTGGGACTTTATTTTAGTTAAAACAATCTCAAATGAAATTTTTGATGGTTTCATAAAGTTTGAAATGTTTAAATTTTGTATGGTAATATAGATAGTTTGAACGCACAAGATTTTTAACGAATACCGAGCATCCATTCAGAGTGCATTTTGGACTATGCCAAAAATCTAGTACTTACCACCATATGGTGAAATCACTAAATTGAACCTTTGGTAGCTTAAAAAGTTGGCTCTTTAGCGACATAGAGTATCTTTAAAGTCTTTAGTTGTATGGTCGAGGATTGGTTAAGCGATCCTTATCCGTATTAGTAGGCATTACTTTAGCAGCCAAGGTTCTAATTTAGTGATGCTTGTATCCTTGTGTTTGACCTCTTTAGCGAACTTGTGCCGCTATAGTGGTAGCCTACTTAAGTGGACAAGTGACCACTTTAATGGCACTTGGGGATTGTGAAATCCCTCTTCTTCACCTAATTTCCCTCCTCATTTTCTCTATTATTTCAACTATTTTTAGAGTTTAAAGAAAGGGAAAGTGTTGTGAATCATCCATTTAAGATAAGGTAAGTTAGCATAACATTCCTCTATAATTTTTCATCATTTTCTTTGTTAAATTCCATCCTATTTCACTGTAAATTCTTTGAAATTAGATATTTAGATCCTTGGACTTTAGGGTCTAATCTGGTCCCTATTTGGTGTCCCATTTTTTTCAACTCTTAAGAATATATTTCTTGTCCTTCGAGGGACCTCATGACTGGTTTATTTTTTGTATTCAATTTTTGGGCCCCATAGGCCTGTTCTAGACCCAAATTTTGACCCAACCTTTAATATATCAATATGAGTCTTATTTTAAAACTATTTATATGTATATTATTATTTTAATATCATGGAAATATTTTGGATCATGGAGCAAGGATGGGCAAGTATGGATGATTCAAGGATTATTGTCTGGCATTGAGGTAGGCTTCGATCTACTTTCTTTGTAAGATGGCATGTAGTGTATATATCATGCTAGGAGGGTATGACATGACATATTTATGATCAAGATATCATTATTTAGCATAATTTATGAATTTTGAGAAAGAAGGGTGAATCGACCCTTAAGATAAAATATATGTTGTGGCTATGGGATCCCACAACCCTAGAATATAAGCATGTTGACCATAGTTGATGCTACGCATATTTTAGTATAATTTTTACTATTTGAATTAAGGACTTGGGTCATTGTTCCCTGGATCATAGAATTAACATTATACTCATTATATACTATTGGGCTTGAGGTCATGGTTACTATGCCAGTTGGACACTAGGTGTGTATCCTACCCTTGTAAAAGGGTGTGATTTTAGTATATGAATAATTAGGAGATTGTTATTGTATTCTCTGGATAATGATTTATGACCTTTTGGAACTAAATATGATTTTTTTTCAAATTAGATTAATATAGACTCCAGGTAATGGATTACCAAGATATCAACCACTACTATTTACTTCAGTCGAGAGACATTCCGACCCTTTTTACTCTATGATACTAATTTATTCTCGGAGTTGATCTCGAGTAATGGATTCACAAACATATAGTCTTTTAGACATAATTTAAGTCTGTGTGTTTATTATATATACATCTCTCTGGTTGTTGATGGAGTAGATTAATGATAATGATTATTGGAAATATTGGATTGGGAACAGGTAGTGTAAATGGATATTATCTAATCACTTAAGGACCCTTTCATCCATAGGCCATCATGCCAGAGAAGAGAGGTCATTGTAGGTCCTGCCTTTATGAGCTATTGAGATGGAAGGGTATATACACTTATTATGTTATGTCCCTTAGATCAGATGTGGTACTATGGATTTACTTTGCATCCACTTATTCATTTGCATTGTCTATCTAATGTATATTACTTTGTTCTTATACTTATCAACCTCATAGGGGTTGAATAGGTATAGGATATGATTTCTATTTGGTGAGTGTTTATTGAACCTTTTGGACTTATAGGGGCCCAATTAGTATTACTTGCTTAGACTAGCTTGTTACTTTATTATTGTTATTAAGGTTAGTTCGTGGAAGGTTAATTAAGGATTGGTATCCGAGGATATTGGTATATTTCAAATCCCTTACTTTACTATGGTAAATTGCATTATAACTAGTTTATTTGTGGTTAGATATTTTAACTATAGGCTCTAATCATACTAGAATTAGGTTTCTTACTTTGTTTGGATTACCTAGTGAGGTTAGGTTAACTACATTAGGTTGTTACCTATAATGACCTATTAGGTCATTTTCCATATTTTCATACATTTTCACTATTTAGAGGTTTCTATAGTTTCCCCAAGTCATTTGTGACTTCCTGGAGCTGCCAATTTGATTACTGGGTAGTTCGATTGGAGTTTAGACCCAATTCTCTATTTTGAAGTCTTTTTGGTAAGGATTGACTATTTCGGGTAAACATTGTCTAATGACCTCGTATGTTAATTTTGATAGTTCCATCATCTCTGCAACATCAAATTTAAGCTACGGGACCTTTCATTTATGTCCCAAGGCTTCTAAACTCATTTTGGGCTATTGGTCAAAATTTGATAAAAATGGCCCTTGGGTTTGGGTCTTACTTTTCATTGAAACACACCCAGTGGAAACTTCAACTGTGCAATTAAGTCCAGAATATCGAATTCAATAGGTTATAATAGTTCATTTGTGTTCATAAGATATTGAATGAATAACATAGGGGGTGGTAGAAACATGGAATTTTCCAAGTTTTAGCTGGAGCATCTTCTAAGGAAAAACTTGGGTCGCTTTAATGAAGGCTGCCTATGCAGCTAGCTGGTCACTTACGTGACCAAGGATTTTGAGCTAGGTCACTAAATTGGAGTATATTCCACTAAAGCAGAGGTTGCTTAAGTGTCTTCTTATCAACTTTTACATAAGGTTTAGACCGCAGTGGGTACCACTTAAGTGGTAATTAGTTGTTTTAGCGGTGATCGCTTAAACGGTACCTGGAAGGACATTAAGTATCCTCTTACTCAATTTTCTCCCTATCGTTCACAAGTATCAAGTACAAGAAGCCCTATAGAGTGGAGAAAATTGGGAGAGTGTTCATTGGGCGATTTTGTAGAGTTTGTGAGCCCAGAGCAACTATTTCCTTATCGAACCTTGTTAAGTTTCCATCAAATTATTGGTTTTATTCTTCTATATAGGCAAATTCCTAGATTATAGTGGGGTTAATTGTGGTATCTTTTGAGTTCCAAATTTATCCATTCTTGATGATAATTACTCCTTGAGCATGCAGTGGTGTTTTGATGATTTAGAAAGTGCAATTCTGCAAGCGGGCCTCGCATTATCTTTTGGCTCGAGTTTGGAACTAAATTTTAAAAATAGAATATAGGTACCCTTATTCTTTTATTGATGTGTAGATTGTAATTTTGATAGCGTGACATTGTACAAAATCCTATCGAAAGAGGATATATCATTGATTTAGTAGACTTTTCAAGTCATGATGGCACCTACTTTACCCCACTAGTAGGCAAGCAAAATCGTAGCCTAGAACTCTATGTAATAGGCTAATTGGTGGAAGATGGCATGAATTCCAAAAATGGGCAAGTAAATGAAGACGATAAATAAATTATAATAATAATAATAACATAATTGAAGAGAAATAAAAAGAAGAGTCATATGGTTCCATGACCTAGTAAAGTTTGTACAAGAATTACTAATTAAAATAATTCAAGTACTATACAAGTACGCATGTAATAGTCTTAGAGAAACGAACACTAAGCAAAAATAAGGATGGAGAAATGTTCAACTTTTGATATGAGAGCTCACCGTGACTCCGAAGTTTGACCAGCATAA
Source organism: Capsicum baccatum var. pendulum (assembly GCA_030864225.1). NCBI lineage: Eukaryota > Viridiplantae > Streptophyta > Magnoliopsida > Solanales > Solanaceae > Capsicum > Capsicum baccatum. Next base: position 165,812,753 of record CM061557.1, on the reverse strand, counting down.
TCGCGGTGTCAACACTGGCAACTAGTACTTAGATCTGTACAAAAAGGTACAGAAGTGTAGTGTGAGTACCAAAAGCTACTGGTACTCAATTATCATCTTTGGTCGACTGGGCTAAATCATAATGTAGACATAATAAATTGTGAGATAAATAAGATAATTTAAGATAAAAAGGCAAACCAAATAACCCTCCCAAATCCTGAAAGCAAAAAACCATGATAATTAAATTAAAAGAAAGAATAATTATCTCTACATAACTAGTCCCCATAATCCAAAAGGTGCAAATAAGGTAAATAATGCAATGGTGGTGCACATAAGATCGAAGGGGGAAATCAAGAAGAACTAGTAACCGACATTGCACTAACTAACTATGTCTTTAAATTGTAACCACAAATCCTTCGAAATTGTATCACTATAATTGAATTACTTCCATAACCATCATAAATAACCTCTTAATGTTAGGCTTGAATGAGAACTCATTCCATTATTTGCTGGACTTGCATAGGAACTCATATCATCAATAATACTGGAATCAAACCAATCTTAGTATCATAAATCACTAGACTTGAACAAAAAATTTGTATCATCTCGCGGGTTCCAAACTATCATAATGCATCATTTATCTAAACCTCATCGGACTAAATAATGTAATTAAAGTAATGTGCAAGGCCTATTGAGTCTACAAGGAACTAATAGAAATATTTGCCTAATGTAGGTAAGAGGTGCCCACTTTGAACCCTATAAACCATTCTAAGGTATATTCTATCAAAACTAGACAAGCATGTCAAATTTTGATACAAGATGCCAAATAAGCCTCATTGAGTCCTAAGATATCAGTTCTACCTAAAGATTAAGTAATTAAGACAACCATACCAAATTAAGTGTCCTTAACTGGCTAAAGGATCCAAATCACACTTAATATACCTCCAAGACCTAATTCTCATCACAAAACTAGCATAATGTCACATTTCACACTATAATTAAGCTCAATCTATGAGAAAATTAAACCTAACCTAATAGAACCCAAAGAAAGCTTGGTGATGTCAACTATATCAATGATTTCCCCTTTTGAGATGCTTCCACATGATGCTACACTATCACAATGGTAATCTAATCATCAATATGATAACAACAATACACATAGTTCATTTCTATTTTTTGGGTTCAAAATCGAGCCAAAATCCCATATGGGGCCAGTTGCAAAATCATGCCTTTGAAACTGTCAACATGCCTCTCTATGGTCAAGGATTATTTACCCCCAAGAATGGTTAAATGCTATATCTTATTTTGAAGATGATCAGATGAAAACAAGGGACCACTTCCCTGGGTCTCCCAAATTCGGTACAGTTGTCACTATCCTATACAGTATTGTCTTCTAGTACAACGAACTGCGCTGGTGAGATTGTACCCATCCTGATAGCTGGACCAATTAAATTTCTACCCTAATAATTATTCCACTATTAAAGGAAGAGAATTCTTTTAAATTGAGTAGTTATTGCAATCTGATTAATCAAGTGAAAAATTGGCTAATACTTAATTGTGCAACATTGCTCAAGTTCATAGTTTCTCTATATGCTAAAATATTGAGTATTCTTGAGTCATGTTTGAGTCTATAATCAAATTACTCATGTGATAAGAGTAATTCCCTTTCTCTTGTATTTTTTAGAGTGCTTAGGTAGGGTTACCTTAGTTTAATATTGGTTAGAGTCAATAAATATTGAGGTATGTCTTGGCAATGTTATGAAGGTGGGCTTGTAGTAGAATAATTAAAAGATGATAGAGCCTAGAGTTAGGTTCAAATAGAGTCTATAATCTAAAGGTTGATTATTATTGATTCTTGCATGCTTGCGAGGGCAAGCCATGGTTTTTCCTCACTTATGCAAAGAGGTTTCCACATTAAATTTTTTTGTTCTTTATATTTCGTGCAAAGTCTTATTTACTTACTGATCTACTGTTTGATTGCTTGTAACTAATTTTAAGGGACCTAGTACCTCATAGTGTGGTGCAACCTCCCACGTTTCAACAATTGGTACCAGACCAAGGTCACTCTAAAAGGTTCATACCTAGAGTGATTTATTGATCATGGCTACTGCACTTAATTTGGAAAAATGACAATTTGCTGCTAGGACACCCCAATTTAATGGGAAGTACTATGGGTGGTGGAAAACTAGGATGTTTGACTTTATTAGTGCTGAGGACAATGATATGATGGATAAAATACAAGATGGTGCTCATGTGCCTGTTAGAGAAGTCAACGAGGGAGCCATGACAAGGATGGTTATCAAAAATAGGAGATAGTTTGATAATGAAGACCGAAAGAAAGTTGAGAAGAACTTCAAGGAAAAGAAACTACTTTTCTGTGGCATAGGACCTGATGAGTATAATAGGATTTCTACTTGTGAAAATGCTAAAGAAATCTAGGATTGCCCGAAGATAGCTTATGAGGGAATAATTGATGTGAAGGATTCTAATGTTGACATGTTGACTACTCAGTATGAAACCTTCACTATAAAATAAGGAGAGACAGTTTAAGGATTGCATAAAAGATTCACTTCTATCATAATGAGCTATACTGCTTAGGAGAAGTGATTCCTTTCTATAAGCAAGTGAGAAAATTCTAGGTGTTCTTCCTAAGTCTTGGTAAAGAAAAGTGGATCCTATTACTGTGACAAGAAACCTAAAAACTCTTACTATGGATGAACTTATTGGTAATCTAAAAACTCATGATATTAAGAAGAAACAAGGACAAGATAAGAAGGAAGAAAAAAAGGAAAAATATCTGGCACTGAAGGCTTCAAAATCTGGTTCAAGTGAAGAAAACATTGATGTTTCCTCTTTGGCAAAAAAATTGTTAGAAATATGTATAAAATGGCCAATTTCAAAGAAGAGGAAGTAGCATAAAAAAGGGTGGCAATGTTGAAGTTTGTCACAAATGTGGAAGTCCTAAGCATTTCATTAAGGACTATCCAATACAAAAAATAGATTATTAGGAATATCTCAAAACTAGAGGTGACAAAGGAAAGAATGGGGACTAGGTACCAATAAAATTAAGAAGAAAATTTGTAGCTAGTGAGGCACACTCTAGCAGTATGGAAAGATTTCTCTAGTGAATCTAATGAAGCTAAGAATGTAGTAGATGTGTCTATGTTGGCTGTGGAGAAATGTGAGGTTACCTATGATTCCTTGTTTGTTCTTATGGATAACATGAATATGAAGAATAAAATAAGGTAACTGTCTCTCACATTAAGTAAAATTTAGATAAATACTCCGCTAGGAAGATAAACAAGCAAGAAAATGTGATGATTGATTCTTTATGTTAACTGACTACTGAGAAAAATGATCTATAGGAAAAAGTATACAATCAGGAACTTGAATTGATTGCTTTAACCCTCCAAATATCTGAAACAGAAGAATAATTTGCTAAGTTGAAATCTTATAATCTTAGTTTATTAAGTCAACAGGAGAAAGTAAATGATTTTGATGATAAAAGGAAGATAAAAGTTTCAAAGCTTCAGATTGAAATTGAAGATAAATTGAGGAATTCTTAAAAGCACCCTATGATTGTCCTCCATAAGAATGAAGAATTAGAAAGGGACCTGGTTCATCTAAGGGAAGAACTTAATAAATCACTAAAATGGACCACATCCTCACAAATCCTTTCTAATCTAACTTGCCTAAGTGTCAATAATGGTAGAGAGCTTGGATATAAGTACAATACCCAATCAATTAGCTCTTATGGAAAAGCTATTAATGGTATTTTAAATAGGGTACACAAACCTTTATGTACTTATTATGGAAGAGATGGACACTCGAATGAAATATGTCAGCATTAGCTTAAAGCTAGAATGAGCAGTGATAATTACATCAAGAAGGAGAATTATTAACCTAAGGGTTTCATGCCCTTAAAAAATGAGAAGAATAATTTTCTACCGAGATGGGCCAAGAGAGATTTGATCACACATTTGTCATTATATTGTGAATTCAAACTCAAGATGGTTCCTAAATATAACAAATGACTATGCTTATAGGTAAGATGAGGGGAATATAATTAGAACTGGTTCATGGATAGTGGATGTTCAAAGCATAAGACAAGGAGGACTAACTTGTTTCTTTCTCGCCAGACACTTCAAGGTTGAGGTTTCTCTCTTGGAAATTATTAGAAAGGATATATTCATGGTGTGGGAAATATAGGAAAATCATTTGATCAAGAAATAAAAGATATGTACTATGTGAATGGCCTCAGTTCATTCTTCTAAGTGTTTATTAAATATGTGACAAAGGCAATAAGGTCAAATTTTTAGTCGATGGATGTATTTTGCAAAGGTTGAAGTCTAGGAAAGTTATTCTCAAAGACAAGAGAATCAAAAATATGTATGTGGTTGATTTGGAGTCTGTGGCTGATAGGAAATTCACTTGCTTAAGTGTTCAAAATAAAGATGCGGATTTATGGCACAGAATGCTGGGACATTAAAGTTTCTCATTACTGAACAAGCTTATTTCAAGGGACTAGATCCGTAGCATGCCAAAATTAAAATTTTTAGAAAACAAGTTTTGTAATTCCTATGTTAAGGATAGGCAAACTAGGTCTTCTTTTAAGCTGAAGAAGCAGGTGATTACTTCTAGACCCTCAGAGATGCTGCATATGTATCTATATGGACTTGTTAAAGCCCAAAGTAGAGGAGGAAAGAAGTATGCATTTGTAATTATGGATGACTACTCAAGGTTTACCTGGACAATATTCTAGAAAACAAAGGATCAAACCTAAGAGGTTCTGGTTATCTATGCCAAGAAAATTCAAATAAAGTTGAATTTTAAGATTGCTTAATTTAGATCTGATCATGGAACTAAATTTGAGAGCTCCTAAGTTGTAGGATTCTTTACTGAAAATGGAATCATTCATAACTTCTCTGCTCCAAGGACTTCTCAGCAAAATGGAGTATTTGAAAGAAAGAACAAAACCCTTACAGAGATTGCAAGGATCATGTTGATTGATAGTGGGCTTCCAAAGAACTTTTGGGCTAAAGATATAAAAAATTCTTGCTATGTGATAAATAGATGCTTGGTTAGATAACTACTTAACAAGACCCCATATGAGATTATTTTCAATAGAAAGCCAAAGATTGACTACTCAGACCTTTTGGGTGCAAATGTTTGATTCTAAATAATGGAAAATATGATCTAAGGATGTTTGACTCAAAAGGTGATGAAGCAATATTTATGGGAAATTACTCAAAAACAAAAGCATACAGAGTTTTCATGTGTTGATGAAAGTGTTCCTGTGGCCTTTGATGAGTTAGGAAAGTTGATAAATCCAGGTGATGGTGAAGAATTAGAAATTGAAGAATCATTCCTGTTCAAAAGAATGATATTGCTGAAGACGATGGCCAAGAGGTAAATGATGCAAATGAGATTGATGAAGGTGATGGTGATTCTAGGTCTCTGTCATAAAACCCAGCTCTAGTTGAAGAACAATAGAAAGGATCTAGTCAAACTCCTTAGGGACCTGCTCCTAGCAGAAATATCTTAGAAGGTCAAAAAGGAGGCACATATATTTGCATCCACTTAAGAATCTGACTACTGATAACACTCAACTTACACGTCAATTTAAATGTAAGGCAGTTGTCGTCAATATATTTTCCCAACTTTAGAGTTGGGGTCAAATCCATAAGGAACAATATGAGTGGCAATCAAATTAATTCAAAATGATAGATAAAAGTTAAATTCAAACAAATGGTACAGAGAGATAAAATGAGGGAGATAGGTTTCCACACTAATGTTTCTTTTTTGGGTTTTCTAGTATAAATTCGGGGCTATGAATAATTAGAGTTCTAAAAATTATGCACAGATCTTGGGATTATGCATTACTAAGGGAGTGACATAAGGGAGTTAGTCATCAACATTGATTTAGTAAGTCAAATATAGGTAGGCTTGGTTATAAATGTTTATGCTAGTCTTTCAACAAAACACTAAACATTCACCTATAGATTCTTTAAAATACTTAATAGGTGTGATCAATAATTAGTAACCACAACCTCAATCTAGGAATCCCTATTTCTAGGATGAAACCCATGGCATTGTTAACCTCACATTCACCTTTATGTCTAAGATAGTGAAAATTTAGCACACACGTATTTGTCTCTCATTGCTTTGGCCTTCACATCCCTCTTTCGAAGGTGGCACTTGGAGCTTTCACTCAACAAAACCATGTGGGTATTTGGGGCGTTCACCCATCAAATACCAACCAAAATAGCATAACAATGCTCAATCCCATAAAAATGAATTACCAAATAGATGCTAACAATAAAAAACCACACTCACTTAAACCCATATTCACATATAACCCCAAGTGGGAGATTTAGCTACACATAAGATAAATAAGCATAGATATACCCATAATCTCAATTGAATTGAATTTTTGAAGACTTAAGTTAATGTTACTTCAAACTTGGTTCTCCGACAATATCAACAATAGATGTGAGCAAATCTTCCACATAGAAAGTCTCCAATACATTCTTCACCAAAAATTTATACAATATTTTCTTCTCCAAAAATAGAGGCTATGAACTACACTAAAACTAAAACCTGAAAAATTGGGGAAGATTTAATTATTTCCTCATGATAGAGTTTAAATCCTTTTTGTCAAATTGGGATCAGCACATGAAATTTCATTTTTTCTCTTAGGCTGAAATCCTCTGCTAGGCTGCGATCGTGCAAGTTTGGCTGCAATCGCGGCTACCCGACCTCGGTTTACCTCTATGATCGCGATTGATCTACCATTTCTGCTCCCCTTTTTATCATTTTGATCTCCAATCCATATTCTTCCAACCCTTTAACTCTATGCCTGCCAAAAATGGATATTAGTTCTCTAATGACAATTATGGCTAATTTATTCATCCAAAATAGGGTAATGTGCACGAATAACGAGTGTGATTGAGTGGTAAACTCACCACTCATCAACACCCTTAACTTAAATTATTTGATTATCCTCAAGCAACACTACCTCTTATCATGAGACACAATTATTTGAGCCCAATCATTTATGCCTTAAAGATCACAATAACCTCAACTTAATCGCAACCATAAATAAATCATTGCACATGGGCTAAGATAACTTCACTACACCCCTTATAAACTACTAAAACCAAGGTTAGATAGGACTTCAAAGAGTGACCAAGAAACAAAAACCAATACTCTAGAAGTGACTCCCTTTTCGACCACAACTAAACTATGCTCCATTAGCCTCATAGTCGGGAGGTGAAAAATCACCCACCTCAACTTGTTTCACATGTCGTCCTTATAAGAAAGAGAATTCCTTACATTAAGATACAAAATATGCAATAAGAAATTTTAAGTGCACACACACTCTCTCATACAAAAGAAATCTCAATGCAACAAGTGTTATACCATAGGCTTGCCCTTATTTTCAATCTCCACTACAAGTAAAGTAAATGGTTGGAGATCTCAAAGGGCTTTCTAAGCTCTTAATGTAGGTTTCGGTTAGGGTAGGATATTGTCTGGGAACAACATGGCACCTCGCTTCCTTGAACATCATCATCATACTTTTCAATCTTTCTTTTTTATTATTGGCTACTCTTCTTTGTTTTCTCTCTTTTCTCATGCCTACAATTCACTTAATTTGTTATCCACCTTTCATTTCTCTCTTTTTCTTGAACCTTTCATTCAATTATGTCCTTTATTGGATCCTTTCCATTTCTAAACATTTGTTTACATCACTTAGGCACCTTGGCATTCTAATAACACTTCATGGCCTCAAACTTTCTTCCATCAACTTTACCACCCCCAACTTGGTCTTTTAACCTCAAGTTATATTTTCAAGTTCATATAGGGTAGGTTTAAAAAAGGGATAAAGAGAATGGTTCACAACTTGTAATGTGTTTTCCAAAGAAAGGTCCAAAGGTTCAATATTGGTAGCTAGGAATTTCAATTATGAATAGAAAGGCTTTTTAGGCTAGAGTTGGTTCCAAAATCACAAAGGTGGCCTAAGGGTATTTCTCCAGCCAAATACAATCAACATTAGGTTTGAAAGACTAACGTGGCAAGGTTTAGAAAATACAAGTATACAAAGGATGATCGCAAAAAAAAACTCGCCAGTCATGGAATGCAAAAACTTGCCACGGAGGATCAAATGTCCTTCCCACTCAAGACAAATTTGGAGTATCTATTTTTATTCATAAGTCAAAATTTATGAAGCCATAAAAAGAGTAAAATATTTGTTACAAAGTTACTCACGTCCATGCCCTTAATTTTTGAAAAATTTTGGATAGAGGGAATTGTTTGTTTTTCAACAACACAATGCATAATTTGCTAAACTATGGCTACAACCAAAGCCTTAGTCTCACATCTTGGCTCAAAACACACAAGCTAACCATATGGATACTTGGACTTTGCCAATGGTGTATAAAGTGACCCCAACTTAACAAAGTATAATGCTACAGGTACTCAGGTTTTCCTTGCATTAATGACACTTAATGCTACGGGTATTCAGAATTCCACTACACCTGTATCTCAAATCCAAACACAACACTATACCCTTAAGAATGTCATCACATAATCCATCATAGGGCAAAGCTAGTCATGCATCAAAAAGATCAAAATAAAATTAAATCAAAAGACTACTAAGAATAAATAAAAATCATGATAATCCATAAAACGTGGGCACCGTCAGAGTACCCAAATATGTAGCATCTTGAACCACTATAAAATTAATATCCAGAGTGTCATCCCAATACAATGATAAAAAGATATATCCATCAATGCATCACCCAAATATTACAGATCTAGGGGCACCCCCATCGTAAAGGAATAAAGTGGCCTTACTACATGTGTAAGAAATCAAGATTAAGAGGGTCTACCTATATCTGTATCAAGATCTGTCTCCCCCAGTTTATTCAGCATCACCACCACCTGCAACATCGGCTGACGACTCTGTAGGTACCTCATCCTCGTTATTTACTCTCGATGAAGGTAGTGGGTGGTTGGATTTGAGTACCTTAAAGATGTCTTTCACCCCTTCCCCAGCTTTTTTGAAATATTTATCTCTCTTCTTTTATCTCTTTAATATGAGTCCTTGACGTCTCTATGAGAAGCAACCAAGGCTGAATAAGCTCTTTCTAAATAGGCAATTGTGGCTCTCTTCTTCTTTTGTTCCTCTCTAGATTTCTCATATTCTGATTGGGATATGTATGAGTGATCAGCAGTGGAGGACTCTTCTGGTCCCTAAGGTAGTTTGGACAATATTTTCCGCACCCCTATATCTGAATAGATATATCATCGAAGGCAGTGGCTGATGAAGGTTAGCAAGAGTCTGTGACCTCTTAGACTAATTTTCCTGAGTCCATCTTCCTGTTCTTACTCTAACCTGGTGTGCCCTCATCTCTAAATTTTAGTGGGTAGATGAGGGAACCAGGGTACACCTAAATATCTATGTCTTACTCCTCTACTTCACCTCTCCTTCATAATTTCGTTATAAGGGAAGGAAGGAGAAGATAAGTACCTCCCTAGTTCTTAAAACACTACCACTTAAAGAGAGCAATCTCACCCATATTAAGAGCAATGCTAGATAAGATGCAGGCTACCATTAGATCTTTTATGTTTGTGACAACAGTCATATGAGTGCATGGTGAAACTCTGTTATAGATGATGTTCAGCCACAGTCTAGCTTCAGCCTTGAAGGTGGGACTTTTTTTCCAGGACATAAGATATTATCCATCCAAGTCCCTGGCTCGCATGCCTTGGTATGAAACTCTAAAATGTCACTATTTGAAATCCCATACACTGCATTAATTTCCTCTGCTCTAAAGTGCACCTATTTACCCCAGTTTTCCATGGCTTAGTTTGCTAGGGAGACTACGCAGAGGTTTGCATATAACTCGCACACTCATTGGTCTTTATAAAGGCATAGTTCAGGGGCAAAACACATCCACCTAGTTGTAGTGAGCCTAGCATGGAATTCTAGGAACTTCTCTTCTACCTTGTCTAGGTTTATACCCTTTTTAAGGAGTAGCTTTGTTCTGTAGAAGTCTGCATTGTATTGGTGTGGGCATTTCGTGGACATAAATTGGGTATCATCGAAGTCTTCCATTTTAGAGTAACTTAGAACCTGTAAGCAATGCACTTCAGGCCAATATTAGAATTATCAAACCAAATCATGCTAGCACATGTAGATAAGATCATGAGGTTATGCTATCAAAGGTTTTAGGGGAAGCTAAGGGTCTACAAAATTTTTAATGATTGCTAGAACCAACCCTTAGGTAAGGCGATAGAGAAACTCTGACCGCGATCGTGGTGATGCGACCGCGGTCATCGAGATTGCAATTATGGTACCAGAGACTAAGTTGACAGTTATGTACATGACCTCGAGATGCAATCCTAACCCCAATCCCCTATTCTGACTTGGTATAACAACATTATAAATAGAGAATTTCACACCTAGAATGTGTGCACACAACCTCGAGCTTAAAGTATTTGAAGATTGATTTTGAAGGGGCTTTTTAGTCGTACACATGGTGTACACGTCCATGAAAGAGGTTTTAGGTTTACTTTTGGGTTCTCAAGACTTCCCCAATAGTGTGTACACTAACTACAACAGCTAACCACTGCACAATAACAACTAAGCATCAATTTGGTAACACAAAATTAATTCAGGCCCTTTTTATATGGTACGAGTTCAAAGTATGAATTTATATCAAAATCACAAGAGTTGAGACGACTTACCACATTAAATGATGCTTTTAGAATGATATGCTACTTGGATATGCAATGCAATGCCAAAAATTGGAGAGGATTTGAGAGAAATTGAGAGATGAACAATGGGAAGAATGGGTATCCAGATGGTCTTTTGAACTGAATTGACTTCAATCGCGGTCACAGTTCCACGATCACATTGAAATGGCCTCTGCGATTATGGGGACACGGACCGCGATCGTACTAACTAAGACCCAATAACTGGGTTTTTTCATTTCCAGCTCAGTCTAAACTTACTAATTCCACACGTTTCCTCCTCAATTTCGATCAAAATTGCTCATGGCACCACATTGCAAAGATTATGCATGCATAAAAATATAAACCAAAATCTATCCTACCTTGCATAAATAAAAGGATATCTACAATTTTTCCTAGCATGATGGGTTGCCTCTCATCGATCGCTTAGTTTAATATCATAGAATGATGCCTCCAGTCCTTCTCTTTATGTCTCTACTTAGTAAATTTGAATCTCCATCATAACTTTTGGTCAATACGCAATGAGCGGTAGAGGGACAAAAGATTTAAATTTTCTAATATGAAACTTGTAAAATGTGAGGGAATGGCAAGCAGATTTTGATCTTGCCATTTTGAAGACTTTAACCTTTTATCCAAACTCACATCGATCATCCGGACCCCCTCCTGGGTAAAGTCTCTGTATCAATAGGCCATTCCTTATACCTCAGAAGTTGAGCATCTCATCTTTTGATGGATGGGGTTCCATGTGCTCTTCTGGAATAACAAACTCCAAAATATAAGAGTCGGACTCCACCTCCCTATATTTCTTCATTTGGTTGATGGGATGGATCCTTATCGTATCCTCTATGCCTAATGTTGAAAAGTGGGTAGAATGAAGTCCAATCCCTAGTATTGGAATTGTTTCCTCCAAAGTATCTTCACCATGGATTGAGCTAGAGTTGTCATAAAGGATTTGCTTTGTTTCTTTTTGAGACACTAGTACCATTCCTTTTATTGTGTCTTCTTCTTTCTCATATGATATGGATGATTGGGAAGCTACCAAGGAGTCTTCTCTACCAAGATCATCATCATAGCTTGGTTTCTTTTCTTGATAAACCTCCTCTTGAGAAATGGGCATGGTTGTGATGTTTGCAAGAATTATGTCCTCGCCCAATTATTTTGCCTCGAGATTTTCCCTTTTAAACACCCATAGGATTGATCCAAGTCTTGTGTATTCTCCCCAGTTGTAGTTACTCGATCTAAAATAGTTTGAATTATTAGTTCAATGCCAGTGGTTCCATTTTGTTACTCCTCTTTCTTTTCCTTATAAGACCTATCAATCTCATAAAAAGAACTAGCAATTCGGTTAGTATAATGAGATGAGGGAGCACGTAGATAATCACTTTAATGTCCTTCTCGACTACTACATAACGAACATCTCTAGACCCTATAGGATTGAGATGGCGCATCCATCTCTCTCAAGGGAGCATAGTTACAATATCTTATAAAGTATGGTTCGTCATAATATGGAAATGGACAGTCATGATAGGACTTCTAACTACCAACATCATATTTATCGAAAGATGCCATAGAGAAAATAAAAATAAAAATAAAATAAAATAAGCTAAAAAGCTACCTACAAAAGAAAAATCACAAACAAATATTTACAAGCTAGAATTCAAGCAAGTAACTAAAATTTCAAACTAACATAATACGCCAAATTATTCCTCGGCAACGACATCATTTTTTATAAGCTCAACTTATACGTCAATTTAAAAGCTAGGTGGGCGTCGTTAATATATTTACCCAATATTGGAGTCAGGGTAGAATCCACAAGGAACAATATGAGTGACAATCAAATTAATTCAAAATAATAGATACAAGTTAAATTCAAACTAATGGTACAAAGAGAAAAAATGGGGAGGATAGGTTTCTACACTAATATTTCTTTTTGATTTTTCTTGTACAAATTCGGGGCTACGAATAATTAGAGTCCTAACAATTATGCACAGATCTTGGGATTATGCATTACTATAGGATTGACATGTGGGAGTTAGTCATCAACATTAATTTAGTAAGTCAAATATGAGTAGGCTTCGTTATAAATTTTGATGCTAGTCTTTTAACAAAACACCAAACTTTCACTCATTGATTCCTTTGAATACCTAATAGGTGTGTCTAACAATTAGTAACCATAACCTCATTCTAGGCATCTCTATTTCTAGGATGATACCTATGGCATAGTATACCGCACAGTTACCCTTAGGTCTAAGATAGTGAAGATTTAGCAAACTACACACGTAAAATCTTTGCTTTGGTCTCCACATCCCTCTTTCGAGGATGATATGGATTCATAAAGTTTACCCAAAACCCTACTTTCGAAGATGTGCTTGAACTTTCTAGAGCTTGGAGAATTTACTCATCAAACCCATGTGGGTATTTGGGGTTTTCACCCATCAAATCCTAACAAAAATAGAACAGCAATGATAAAATCCATAAACATGAATTACCAAATAGATGCTAACAATAACAACCCACACACACTTAAACCCCTATTCACAGATAACCCCAAGAGTGAGATTTAGCTACACATAAGATAAATAAGCATAGATATACCCGTAATCTCCATTGAATTTAATTGTTAAAGATTTAAGTGAATGTTACTTCAAACTTTGTTATCCCACAATATCCACAATGGAAGTGAGTAAATCCTCCACTTAGAAAATCTCTAATGTATTCTTCACCTAAAATTTATAAAATATTTTCTTCTACAAAAATAGAGGCTATGAACTACACTCAAACTAAAACTTGAAAAATTGGTGAAGAAGGAATTGTTTCCTTATGATAGGGTTTGAATTCTTTTTTGTCAAATTGTGATCAGCACGTGAAATTTCAATTTTGCCTTTAGGTAGAAATCCTTTGCTAGGCCGTGATTGTACAAGTCTAGTTGCGACCGCGGCTACGTGACCACGATTTACCTCTATGCCCATGATTGATTGACCATCCTTGACTATCGCGACCACTTTTGGCAGATCGCAAACACGGTACTTGAGGCTCTTCTATTTCAGGTCTTCAGTTGCACTTTCTTGCTCCTTTTATTATCATTTTGAACTCCAATCCACATCCTTCCAACCCTATAACTTTTTGCTTAAAAAAAGTGGATATTAGTGCATCTAATTGCAATTATGTCTTATTTATTCATTAATAAAAGGGTAATGTGCATGAATAATAAGTGTGATTCAGTGGTAAAATCACTACTCATGAATTACCCTTTGGAATCTAGAGTCCAAACAAGAGCTTAAGCCAAAAATTCCATGGCATTATCAGTATTCCAATCCTAAATTAAGCCTAAAAATGTGAAAGAATCTCTGGAAGAGGCTGGCTAGATCAATGCAATAAGAGGAGCTTCAACAATTTGAAAGAAATAAACTCTAGCACCTTTTCCACAGACCTATTAATTATTAGCACTAAGTGGGTGTACAGAAGCAAGCAGGGTGAACAAGAAACTACCAATAGAAGTAAAGCAAGGTTAGTTGTTCAAGGATATAACGAGGAGGAAGGAATTAATTATGATGAGACATTTTCCTGGTAGAAAAGATAGAGGCTATCAGGATTCTTATTGTCTTTTCTACCTATATTGGGTTCAAGCTTTTCCAAATGGATCTCAATAGTGGATTTCTTAATGGAAAATTAAACGAATAAGTCTATGTCAAACAACCACCAGAATTTGGGGATGCAGATTTTCTTCATCGTGTACTCAAATTGGACAAAGCTCACTATGGGTTGAAGCAAGCTCCTAGGGATTGTATGAGAGACTTTCAAATTTTATTTTTGAAAATGGCTTTAAAAGAAGTAAAAATTACAATACTCTCTTTTTAAAATCTAGAGGTAGTAGCTTACTTAATGTTAAGATATATGTTGATGATATTATCTTTGGAGATATTTCTAAATCCATGTGTGAAAAGTTTGCAAAGCTAATAAGGAGTGAATTTGAAATGAACATAATGAGAGAACTAAGTTTCTTCCTAGGTTTGCATGTCAAGTGAACTTCTCGTGGGACAATTATATCTCAAGAGAAGTACATCAAGGAGCTACTGAAGAAATAAAACATCAGAATGTCAAGCCAATTAAAACTACAATAGGAACCAACTCCAAGATGGATGATGATGAATTTGGTCTCTAAGTTAATGAGACCTTGTATAGAGGGATTATTGGATCCTTACTATATCTCACTGCAAGCGGGCTAGATATTGTGTTTAGTGTGGAATGTATGTAAGATCTTAGGCATGTTCTAAGGAGTTTCATTTGAAATTTGCAAACAGAATTCTAAGGTATCTGAAAGGTACAGTGGACCTAGTCATGTATTATCCTTCTGGGTACTGTTTTAATCTAGTAGGATATGTTGATGCTGATTATGGTGGATATCTAGTGGATAGAAAATGTACCTCTAGAATGGATCATTTTTGGGTTCCTCCTTAGTCTCCTAGGGTTCTAAGAAGAAGAAATTAGTTGCTTTATCTACTGTTAAAGCTGAGTATGTGGCTGTAGCTTCTTGTTATTCTCAATTATTATTGATTAAGTTGCAACTAAAGCACTTTGGGATTGTCTTAGACACTATCCCTCTAATGTGTGAAAACATATTTTCTCTTAACATGGTCAAGAATCCAGTGCAACATAAGAAGACCAAGCATATTGATGTGAGACATCACTTTTTGATAGACAATGTTGAGAAGGGAGCTATTTCCATAAAGTTTTGCAAGACTGAAGATCAAATAGTAGACGAATTTGCTAAGGCTCTTTACAAGGAACAATTTATGAAAAATAGGATGATGTTGGGGTTGATCAAAATAACCGGACCTACCAGATGAATCAGTTTTTCTTGATAAAAAATGGCTACAATCAGGACAATGGTTATCACGACTCGAGACTATCCCTTAGTCATAACACAGTACTCAAAACCACAAGTGATCCCAAGCTAACCCATGAACTGACATGATACTTTAGAAACTAATTTAGAATAAATAAAATAGCTAAATTTGTTGTGCAGAACTATAATCATGACATAATATGGATAAATAATACTGATAAAGTTTAAAATCTAATAAAACTGAAGAGAGAATATGAATTTACATTTAATGACTCTTACTTACTATATATGAAGCCGGGACATGCCTCAAACTACCACTAATCAATACACATGAATAATCAAAATAAAGTACATGGACTACAACTGATTGGAGTCCCCAAAATAGGAGAACTCATCACCTGCCAGCTAGAAGCTACAACCATCTGATTATGATCAGTAAGATATAAAAGGTACCTACATTATGAGACTATGTAGCACATAGATATATATATGGATCAGTACTTCTAGAATGTACAGAGTAAGTAGAGGTGAGTGCAATATGTAAAACTTAATACATATATGTAATCTTAAAACATGCATTCTAAGTGCAAGTAGAATCACCAGGAGATTGAAATCAACTAAAAGCTTAAGTATCTTAAAACATGAGTAAAAAACATGATACGATAAGCTGGTGAACCACTATACTCAATTTTCTTAAATTATTAATTTTGTTAGAATAAGTAGAACTGAAGCAAGGAAACGATACATGTGACTACTGTATGAAAATATCATGTCAAATTGAATAGACTGTAAAACAGAACTGAGGTTCATGAATGGATACTGAGCATTAAAACATGAATATGTAATATTTGAGAATGAAAGACCAAGCACAAACATGTTTCTGAGATAATCTTTAATCTAAAAGACTAAAATTTATATAACTAAATAACTAGAAATCTGTACACTTGGTCGAGCAAACTTGAACTGAAATACACTGAAGTACTTTACTGAGACTGTGGGAGGTATCATGTCAGCGACATACCCCAATCTGTGCTAATTGAGGTCAAACTGGTAACCCCAGTGGGAAGGGTATCAGTAGCATCCCACGGGTACTAACACATATATGACAATGCGGATCCACAAGGATGATGTCCCAAAGGACTAAGGAGTCACCTTCTACTGGCAGGTGCTCTCATGAGATATGTGTCAACCCTCAACTTGCAGAAAGACATCTAAAACCTACGTTGGCTATGTAGTTATGGAACTTAGGGATTTTTATTAAGGGTTACACCTTCTACTGGCAGGTGAGCCCCCACCCTAGTTTTGCTCGGTGCTAAATTCTACTCCCAATTGAAATACACTGAAATATTAACTGGTTCATGAATTAATAAATGATAATTGATAAGCTCAGGTCATGTTATTCTAAAAATAATAGTGCATAACGATTCTGATGTACTTATAAACATATAAAGTGATAATTCTCAACATAATCATGGTGCTCTGAATATGACATAAAAACCATGGTCATACTGACTTGCTACTTGGAAAACATAGGAATCATATAAAACATATCAATGTCGGGTGCTCATAAAACACCAGCACTTAATGACTATAAAATATGATAACAAAGCTTTAGAATTATAGTATGGGATCATGGTTAAAGACCCAAAAGATAGACATTTCATTAAACAGGTTAGAATCTTAAACATGATCATGGGAATGTTTTAGACACGATAAAACAACACTAATTTTATAACTCAACAATTCAACATAAAATCAATAAGCTACAACATTGAAATAAGTAAACTAGAAAATAGGACCACGCTTACAGCGCTAAATACATGAGTTTAACAATTTGACTTAGTATTGACCAACCATGACATGTAATTTTGGGTTTTGAATCACATAGAACCATAATTTACATGATAAATCTAATAACAAGGCTTGAATCTAAAATTAGTGAAGGAAACATAGATATAAGTAAATCTTGATGCACTTAAAGCCTTTAATCTCATGGAAATATCATAATTCAAGAATATTGATATTTGGGTATGAACCCTAATTGTAGATCATGAACTTTAATAATTAAAGTAAGTTTTGGGTACAAGTATGATAGTGGATCCTTATTCATAAACCCCGCATACCTTAATTGACGGATCCTTGAAGAAATCTTAAAATTAAAGCTTGAATCCTTGTGTTCTTGAGAGGAAAATCTTGAACTTTTTTCATGGATTAAAGGGAAGGGTTTTCACGTGAGTTGATTTGAATAAAGTGGAAAACAGTTCCCTTTTAGGTGCTTTAATTTGTGCCTCGGACATTTAGGGATGAGGGGAAAGGACCAAAATGCCCATTGACCCTTAAGAAGCCAAAATTGAAGGGGGGAAAGCTCAATGTTGTGTCCCATATAGTGTGGAGAGTAAAATGTATCTCACCCCATATATCATGTAGAGAGAAACGCATCTTGGCTAAATTGTGGTCCCTTACTGCCTCTCACGAAAAAAGCCATAACCTTTCACTGGGTATCAGATTTAGGAAAATTTTGTATCGATGGAAATATAATTAAATTATCTATCATTTGGTGTGTCTTGAGCCTAAAAATTCTAATTATATAAGAATTTATACATGTTAAAAGTCTACCCTTGTGGAATCGAACACCAAAATTTGGTTGAATCAAAGGCTCTTAGGTCAACTTTTCTCTAACTGATTTCTATGAATATTTTTCACCTCATAAGCACTACACACACTAGGATAAAGGTAATGATACATGTATTCAAATTTAAATCATGGGGTTAGAGTTTACACATGTAGGACCTAGAGTTCAAAGTTTAGCCAAAAAATACAAGGTGTTACATCATCTCCCCTTTGGAATCATTCATCCTCAAATGATGGATAGGAACTTGTTGAAGTCTTATGAATATGGAATGATGTACACATGACATGTCTTGAAATAAAGGATATAGTTGAGCTGAAACATTATAACCTTTATCATGAAACTAATTTTTGAGATGACTTGTACAAGAGGTATTACACTGTCTGAGCTAGAATACTTGGAAAATTGAGTTTCTGCACTAAACACTTATGAACTAAGTCATGACTACATCTTTAAATTAGAGACATAATGCATGGACTAAACTAAATTCATAACTTTCATGGACATTAATGAATTAATTCATGGAATAGCCATATTCATGAGATTTCAGATAGTATGACTAGATAGAAACATGGAAAACCATAGGAACTTGTTTGTCTAACTGCTAAAATAAGTTTCTGGCTATACAGATTGAATTATACTGGAAGATTATACTCAACTGAAATATTCTGAATAAGATATCTGATTAAGGAATCTTAATATGGCTATAACTCTATAACATGGAACGGAGGGCTATAAAACATAAGTTGGGATACAATCACTATCCCTTAAGGCAACTCCTAATGCTCAATATTAGCCCCAACTCTGAGTTGAACTACATAGCCTCACTATGTTCAAACCTAACTCAAAATCACCAGGTACTGCACATAACTCCATAACACTAGTCTGAGCCATGTATTCAATACCCCATGTGTGTTTAACATCTTTTATCTCATGAATAATTTTCTTACCATTTCCACAGCTAAATTAACCTCTTACTAGGAATCTACTAGAGCACAATGTATTTATCAACATATATAGCAAAACGAAATTTTACGCCTATCATTATAACCACATACAATCTTCTAGGAAAACACCCATAAAAGTATCTTTCTCATATTCTCTAAACCTCTATCAATAACAATTTTCTTTCACTATTCTTAAGAAGACACACTTGGAATTCTCAACTAACCATGGCATATACTAAATGTTTTTCCTCACTCTTTCTTCACCATAATATCCTTTGGTAAAAAATGCAAACAACAATCTTTCCTTTAACAAGGAATATTTACTCTTTCCACTCTAAAAAATTGTTATCACCACATCATTTCATAAGAGAGGTCACTAAAAGGTTAGAATATGAGGATCTGAAACATGAAAGAATACTATGCAAAACTTGAACACTTAATTGGGGCATGAGGAATAGAGTATCAAAATCATGAATTCATTAAAAAGATCAAAACTGAGGGTATATATGACATAATCTAAATTTCATTGGTTGTTAAGGGTTTACCATGAGTACCTGCAACTGAACATTCTGTAAAACATGAGTACATGAGTTTGAGATGCATGACCTGAGTTTGGAGTTCATAAATTCATGGAATATGATCTATACTGCTGAGTGAAGTAAAAATCCTTATACTAGAAACTAGAAACGTACATGATTCTATGGACAGTGCATAAACATGGGCTATGATCATATGGCTGAATTGTAAGCCATGAGTAGATGTCGTGATAATTGAAGTAAAAATACTATAATAAGAATGGGTTAGGCATCTTACTTCCTAGTGTTATTCTGCAACACATTGGTATCACTACTAGAATTTAAGTGCCTAACTTGGTTACTTTTTTTATCATCTCCCCCTTAGCTTTAAGCCATCATTCTAAGTATGTAGACCCTTTTGATAAACACTAACCTAAACTACAACCACTCTACTTTAGAGCTTGAGATATAATAATACACATCAATACTAAACTCACCCTAAAAGATTGCACCTGAAAGTGTACAATCCACTGCTAGTACTTTTTTCTAAGATAAAACTCTTAACTTTCTATAGCCCTAGAATCATCATATAATAACTTAAACATTGACTAATTTAGAATCTTCAATAGTATCACCATACCCCGAATTCACACCATAAAAAATTTCAAACTCTTCTTTCTATTTGCCTAATCCTCAAAGATTCAACTTAGATACAAACATGTAACATAGATAATCACAAACTCTTAATGAACCATACTACTTCCATCATATCCTACTAGTATCACATCTCTAAACATATATTTTTTCTCTAAAGCATGAGAATTACCATTTCACATGAACATACCCTACATTAATAACATATAATTTTGAATCAACATACTCAAATTCTAGCATGCACTGTTTCAAGCCTACTGATTCACCTTTCATATAACTAGCCCCATGTATACATAATTTTCTAAATTTAGATAACACTAACCCCACTTTAATACTGCTAAACTTTTAGGTTCATGCTTCTAACTCTATGCCATACGTTATTATGGGATTCTGAGAAAAGATTTAGAGGCACATGTGACTTTAGCTTAGGGCATGATTTTCATGAATATGAATAAAATCTTTCAAACATTGGAACTTAAAAGCACTGATGGGATACTTTTAAGCTGCGTACAATCACATAAATATCTGTGGGGACGGTCTAATAAAACTCTATCTATAAGAATTTAAGCTGGTTTTTTCTATTGCCTTAAGAATAAGGTAGAGATGGCATGAATGGATTAATGTAAGAATCTGCATAAGTTCTTTAGAGAAAACATCTAATGAATGATCTAAGATATGAAAGAAGGGAAACATTTCTTAAATGCCCTGTAGCCTCTCAAAGAAAAGTACAGACGTCTCCATACCGTTCCTTAAGACTTTATTAGACATGGCTTCATAGAAACCCTAGGATACTTGAAATCTGGGATATAATACCATGTTTTTCAAGACCTTAGACTACCTCCTAGTCATAACACAATGCTTAGAACCACAAGTGATCCCAAACTAACCCATGAACTGGCAAGATTTGAGCAACTGATTTAGAATAAATAAAATAGCTAAATTTGTTGTACAGAAACATAATCATGACATACTCTGGATAAATAATATTGATAAGGTTTACAATTTGATAAAACTGAAGAAAGAATTGGAATTTACATTTTATGAATCTGACTAGCTATCTATGAAACCTCTACTATACTGATTGTAAATAGATGGGATATGCCTCTAACTACAACTAATCAATACAAATGAATGATAAAAATAAAGTACATGTACAACAATTGACTAGAGTCTCCAAAATAGGAGAGCTCATCACCTTCTAACTGGAAGTTGCCATTGTCTTATAATGATGTGTAGGCTACTACTGGTACCTATATTATGAGAAAATATAGCACATAGACATATATGTGGATTAGTACTTTTATAATATACTCAGTAAGTGGGTGTGAGTGCAATAAGTAATATTGAATATATATGCAATCTTAAAATAGGCATGCTAAGTGCTAGTATACTAACTAAGAGACTGAAATTAGCTAAAAGCTGAAATATCTAAAAACATGAGTAACAAACATGATCCAATAAATTAGGGAATCACTATACTTAGTTTTCTTAAATCTTTATTTTTGTTTGAACAAGTAGAGCTGAAGCTGGGAAATGGTACACATGACTACTGTATGAAAATCTTATGTAAAGCTAAATAGAATGTAAAACTGAACTGAGGGTCGTATGGATACTAAGCATAAAAACATGAACATTTAATATTTGAGAATGCAAGACCAAGAACAAATATATTTCTGAGATAATCTATAATCTAAAAAACTAAAATCTGTATAACTAAATAACTGGAAATCTGTAAACTTGGTCAGTCAAACCTAAACTTAATTACACTAAAGTACTATACTGGCACTGTGGGAGGTATCGTGTAATCGACATGCCACAATCTGAGCTAATTATAGTCCAAACTATAACCCCAATTAAAAAAGTATCAGTACCGTGCCACAGGTACTAATACATGGCTGATGATATGTATCCACAAGGGTGATGTCCCAAAGGACTTAGGAGTCACCCTCTATAGGCAGGTTCTCTCATGAGATATGTGTTAATCCTCAACTTGAAGGAAGACATCACAAATATATGCTGGCTACGTAGTTATGGAACTTAGGGATTTCTACTATGGGTCACACCCACTACTGATGCTAAGCCCCCATCCCTGAGTTTGCTCGACGCTAAATTCTACTCATAATTGAATGACACCAAAATATTAATTGGTGCATGCACTGATAATTGATAACTTATAAGCTCAGGTCATGGTATTCTGAAAATAACAATGCATATGAATTTTAAGGTAATTATAAATATATGAACTAATAGTTCTCAACATGATCATGGTGTTCTAAATATGACATTAAAACCATGGTCGTACTGACTTACTTCTTGAAAAATATGGAAATCATGTAAAACACATAGGTATCGGGTGTTCAGAACCTGCCAAATGACCATAAAATAGGATAACAAAGCTTTAAAATTATAGTATGGGAACATGGTTCAAAGACCCAAAACATACACATTTTATCAAATATGTGAGCATTATGAACTTGAACATGGGAATGTCTTAGACATGAGAAAACAACATGATTACATGGCTAATTTCATAACTCGGGGATTCAACATGAAATCAATGGGCTATGACATGGAAGTAAGCAAACATAAAAAAAAAGAGATCATGCTTACAGGGGCTAAACACATGAGTTTAAGAATTTTTCTTAGTATTGACCAACCATGACATGTAAGGTTGGGGTTTGAATCATATAGAACCATAACTTACATGATAAAGCTAATAACATGGATTGAATGAATTGGTGAGGAAACATGGATATAAGTAAACCTTGATGCACTTAAAGTCTGTAATATAATGAAAATATCATAATTCAAGAATATGGCTATTGGGGTATGAACCCCAATTGAAAATCAAGAACTTTAATCATTAAAGTATGTTTTGGGCACAAGGATGGGAGACGATCCTTGTTCATAAACCCCACATACCTTAATTGATGGATTCTTAAAGAAATATTTAAATTGAAGTTTGAATCCTTGTGTTCTTAAGAGGAAAATATTGAATTTTTTTCATGGGGGAAGGGGAGGGTTTTTACATGAGTGATTTGAATAAAATGGACAAATAATGTCCTTTTGGATGCTTTAATTCGAGCCTTTGATGTTTAGGGATGAGAAAAAAGGGCCAAAGTTCCCCTTGACCCTTAAGAAGCTGAAACAAAGGGGGAATATGCTCTGCATCTTGTCCCATATCATGTGGAGAGAGCAACACATTGTACCCCATATTATGTTGAGAGAGCAACGTGCCACGGACAAATTGTGGAATCTTACTACCTCTCACAAAAATGGCCATAACTTTTTGACCGGGTATCAATTTAAGGCAAAATCGGTATCATTTGAAAGCTAATTAAATTATATAACATTTATTGTAAATTGAGCTAAAACATTACATGTATATATGAAGTTACACTTTTAAAGTCGGCCCTTATGGAATCGAACACAAAAATTTGGCCGAATCAAAGGCTCTTAGCTCAACTGTGCTATAAGTGATTTCCATGAACATTATTCACCTCATAAGCACAACACACACTAGGATAAATTTCATAATACATGTATTTAAATATAAATTATAGGATTAGAGTTTACACACATGGGAACAATGGTTCAAAGTTTAGCCCAAAAATGTGGGATGTTACAATAGGATCCTTGGTAAATTATGTACTTGTTGGTCTAACTCAGCATCATACCTTTGCAGGTATACACCTATGAGAACAACTTAGGAGAAGTACAAATGTGACATGCACAATGTTGAGGATTCACTCAAGAAAGAGAAGGACCTGGTCACATCTTTTAGGTTAGTATCATGAATGTGCTTATTTGTTTCTTTAAATCTTGTTGTCTCACTCCTTCTCTTGTTAAAAGAAAAATCTAGTAAAATAAATCCCTACTTTGAAAATGACTTCTAAATGTAAACAAATTCCCCATTCTTATATCTTTCAAAGGACTATTAGATTAGTATAGATAAAAATTCT
Source organism: Capsicum baccatum var. pendulum (assembly GCA_030864225.1). Lineage (NCBI taxonomy): Eukaryota > Viridiplantae > Streptophyta > Magnoliopsida > Solanales > Solanaceae > Capsicum > Capsicum baccatum. The sequence continues at coordinate 165,788,463 of CM061557.1, read as the reverse complement.
CTCTCAAATTGTCTTGAAAATCCTGTTTTTTCTCCTAATCCTCCAAAGCCCAACTCCTTATTCACTCAACTCGTTGGTAAAAAATTATTCTTGAAACCTTATATTGTTTCTAGTAGAATAATAATGATGATGCCTAGGTTTCTAAAATTCTCATCTATTGTCAAATAGTGCAAGAAAGAGTGTATTTGGTCCTAAGAAACAAAATTCAATAAGATAAAAAGAAATCCTGGAGAGGAGTCTAGAAGTTCTACTAAGAAGAAGCAGACTTGTAAAGGACATGATCCTAAGAAGAGGAAAATAACTTAAGGAAAAACCATTAGCATTTCTAAAAAGGTAAAATTAGAGAGAGGAAAAATGTTGTGTCTAAAGAAGTGAGAACCAGGTTCTTGAAAAATCAAAATGTGTTAACGAGGAGGATCTTTGAATCAAATGTGTTAACAGAAACCAAGCATGATTGAATTAGTTGAGTTTTTTAAGCATCAAGGATGGCTCCATCTTATGGAAGGACCCATTCCCACAATTTTTGATTAAGTAGTTGGGGAATTCTATTCCATATTTAATTTTTCTGAAGACAGACTGCAGATGACTGCTATAATTCAAGGGAAAAGGCTGAATCTTAATGTTGCATTACTTGGGAGAATTCTATATATTACTATCAATGGTGTAAGGAATTTCTTAAAGCAATGTTCCACAATAGAGTTTTTAGCAAAAGCATCAAAGGTTAAAAAACATTTCGTGGTTGTATTGAATAGGAAATTACTCAAGAGTGAGTTATAATTAGTTGTTGATTTTGTTAATAAAGTAATTTTTCCCATATTACTAAAGTGGAAAATTGCTTCAACTGCTATTTTGTATGTGATGGAGTTTCTCAATAGTTTTGAGTTCACTAGTCTACCGAAGTTAATGATAGAGCACATACATATAGTTGTTCATGGGAAAAAGGAAAACATGGCATGCCTTATGGATACTAGTTAAACAAAGTGTGATCATTTTGGTATTTTCTGTGAAGATGGAACTCTTGGAAATATGCTACAAATGCTTGGTATAAATACTCTAGTAAAAACTTAGTATGTGAAAAAAAATTAGGTTACATCTCTCAAGGTTAGCTCAGCAAGGTAATAGAGGAGGTGAAGTTCAACATAGCTGCTAAGGATGCAGAGATTAGTAAATTGCACAAAATAGTTCAACATTTTTCTAATAAGGAACCAAGTTTCTCTGATGAGCTTATAACTAAGAATGATACACTAAAGATTGGAGTTTTAACTCTAACAAATGAGGTTCTTAACTTGAATGCAAAGAAAAGGGCATCTGAACAATAACATAGGTCTATTACTCTAAACCCTTCTCCCATCTCCTTCACCCAATAATTTTTCTTAATCTTGTGCCTTTTTCTATGGAATATTTAAGTTGTGCAGTGAAATGATACTTACTTTTTACACTTCAATGAATCTTTATTATGTGTTTCATCAATTTCCTCTTTATGTTAAAGTTGTTCTTAATGATAGTGTTTCCCCAGTAGCCATGACTTAATAACTTGTGCTTATTTTACTCTTGGTTTATTGTTGTCACTTTTTGATAATGCCAAAAGGGGGAATACTAAATCCATATAGTAGGTACTAGGTTAGTGTGTTGCATGATATGTTAGGGACCAGGGACCAGGAGTATTGAATGTTGGTATATTGATAAGAGGAGAAAAGGGGGAAAACACTGGTGAAGCATGATGGGTGAAGCATAATGGCATATTGATAGCAGGAAAGATGCATAGTGATAGGGGGAATATTCATCGATAGTAATGGTAATCACTCTGATTTAATGAGGTAAATAAACATTGATGCTCAAAATCTGTGGTTGGTTTGTCATCTTCAAAAAGAGGGGAAATTACTACATCTTGTTTTGATGATGATCACATAACAACAAAGGACCAAGTTAGTCTTCATGATTTCAGTACAACTGTCACTATCTTGTGCAGTTTTATCTTCTAGTATAATAAACTGCGCAAGTGAGCTTGTACCCATCAGGACATCTACCCAATAAGTTTTCTATCCTAATTATTATTCAACTATAAAAAGAAGAGAATTCTTCTCAATTGAGTAGTTTTTGCAATCTAACTATTCAAGTAAAAAATTTGCAAAAACTCAACTATGCAACATTTCTTAGTTTCATAGTTTTTGTGTGTGCTAAAATATTGAGTGTTCTTGAGTCATGTTTGAGTTTGTAATTAAATTACTCAATTTATAAGAGTAATTCCCCTTTTCCTAAGTTTTTTTAGAGTTCTTAGGTAGAGTTACCTGAGTTTAATATTGGTTTCAGTTAATCAATATTAATGTGAGTCTTGGCAGAGTTGTCAAGGTGGGCTCATAGTAGAGTTATTACAAGCTGGTGGACCCTAGAGTTAGGTTCAAATCAAGTCTATAATCAAGAGGTAGATTATAGTGGATTCTTGAATGCTTCTGAGGGCACGTTGGGGGTTTTCCACGCTTGAGCAAGTAGGTTTCAACATTAAATTATTGTGATCCTTATATTTCCTGCAAAGTGTTGTTTACTCGTTGCTTTATTGTTTGATTGCCTATGACTAATTTGAAAGGACCTGGTCCCTCGTAGTGTGGTACAACCTTCCATGTTTCAATAGTAAATTCTAAGCTCAATAGATACTTAAATTAAACCAATAGTAATCCAGGGATTTGGCTCTAAATAGATGAGTTAAATCAATAATTTGATGAAAACTTACCAGGATTTCAATGAGAAAACAATTAATCCGGGCTCACAAATTATAACAAAACCACATAATAAAAACTCTCACAATTTTCCACACTCTCTAGGGCTTCTTGATCTTGAGACTTTTGAAAAATAGGGAGAATATTGGGTAAGAGGCCATTTAATGACATCCCAGGTACCGCTTAAGAAAACACTTGACTGATTTAGATGTCGCCACTAAAGATAACAAATACTTCTTAAGAGGTACCCATTTGGGTTTGACCTTTACGCTAAGAGGACAAGAGATTAAGTTCTAGGCTCCTCCTAAGCAACCCGGCTAGAAAGCCTTAGTATGTTAAGAGAACTCAGCTAATGCATCCCAAGTGCCGCTTTGGTAAATGGACCAGCTGGGTGATGCACTAACTAAAACTTGGAAAGTTCCAACTTTCCACCAAACCCTCGAGATTCATCAAAATATCATGAACAAAAATAAACTATTCTATCATATCAAATTTAATATTTCAGAATCAATGGCACACTTAAAATTTCCATCTAGGGCCATTTTGATGAAACGTGTGCCCCATACCCAAGGGTTAATTTTATCAAATTCTAAAAATAGCCCAGAATGAGTCTAGAATCCTTGGGACACAAACCAAAGGTCCCCAAGTCACAAATGACTTGAGGCAGCTACTTAAAATCTCTAAATAGTGAAATGCATGGGAATGCAAAAAATGACTTATAGGGTAATTACAATATCCATTAATGAAAGAATTTTCATTCGCAAAAGTAAAGGGATAGGATGTACCTAAAATATCAAACAGGTGATGATACAAGGCCCGCATCTCCCTCTCGATCTCCTAATTATAAGATGTACCTAAAAGCTCAAACTGGTGAGGATACAAGGCCCGCATCTCCCTCTCGATCTCCCAATTATCCTTCTCTAATGGGAGGTATCTTCACTAGACTTTAACTAATAGATTCTCTATAGAGAACAACCTCTTCAAATCCTTGGACAATATAAACATGGACTCCATCATAAAGGTCATTGTTCGAGGTACCTCTTGGCAGGTTTAATTTTGGATTTTATTTGTGGTCCCAATGGGCATGTTCTTGACCTAAATTTTGACCCAACCTTTTATTTATCATTATAGATCTAATTTTACTCCTATTGGCATGTATATTATTGTTTGGATAGTGTAGCAGCATTTCTAAAGCGTGGAGAATAGACGAGCGAGTTTTTGAAAATTCGAGGATTGTAGTTCGAGATCAAGGTAAGTTTCGGTCTACTTTACTTTTTAAGATAGTTTCTAGTGTAGATTTCATACTAAGTGGGTATTATAGGACAATCTTATGATTAGGATATCATGATTTATCCTAATTTAGGAGTTTGTGCATAGAAGGGTAAATTGAACCTTAAAATGAAATACTTGTTATGGCTATAGGATCCTACCACCCTATAATATAAGCATGTTGACCATAGTTGATGCTAAGTATCCTTTAGTATAGGTTTACTATTTGATTTGAGGGATTGGATCATAGTTCCTTTAATCCTAGAATTATTATCATACTAGTTCTATACAATTGCACCTTAGGTCGTTGTTACGATGCCAGTTGGACTCAAGGTGAGTAACCTACCATTAGAAAAGGGTGTGATATTAGTATATGGGGGTGTAGGTATTATATTTGTATTATCTTAATACTGGTGATGTCATGCATACATTATGGTACATTCATGTTCTCTTAGTTGTATGATTCTGAACAAACCATGATTTTACTACTATTTTCTTTGAAAAGGGGAATTATTCCCACTTTTAACTTTTAAATTAGATTGTTTTATAATAGGAACCATACCACCTAACTTAATGATTTATGAGATTTTAGAAAAAAGTTGATGTTTTGGAATTTGGATTGACATAGATTTTGGTCCTCGATTTACCTACTCTTTTATTGTTTATATTTACTTCAGTCAAAAGAGATTCCAATCCTTTCTTCTAAATGATACTGATTAAGTCTCAACGTTGATCTTGGGCAAAGGATTTACAGTATTATACTCTCTTAGCCATAGTTTGAGTTTGTTTATTTATTATAAAAACATTTCTTGTGGTATTGGACGAAATAGATTGATGATGATGATGGTTATTGGAAATCCTTGATTGGGACCAGGTTGTGTCTAAAAATATTCTATAATGTCTCAGCTATCCTTTATCTACGATCCATTATACCATAGAAGAAAGGTCGTCATGGGTCTTGACCTTTTATGTTGTTAGGATAGAGGAGGTGTATATACTTTGTACATTAACACTTGGATCAGATATGGTACTATGGAGTTACTTTGCATCTATTCATTCATATGCATTTTCAGTCACCAGTATATAGTTTGGTGCTTATATTTATTATTCTTATGGGGGTTGCATAGGTATAGGCTATGATTGTTTTTTGCTGAGTATTGATTAAACCTTCTTTGCTTATGGGCCTCTAGTTAGGTATTGCTTTCCTTGACTAGCGGATTACTTTATTATTATTATTATTGTTATTATTGTTAGTTCGTGGGAGTTTTATTATTAATTGGTATCATAGGATGTTGGTATGTTTATGAGCCCTTACATTACTATGGTAAATTGCATTATGTACAATTTATTTGTGGTTTGACATTTTAACTGTAGGCCCTGATTATGCTAGAATTAGCTTCCCTAAGTTTTTAGGAATTCCTAGAGAGGATAGGTTGACTACCTTACATTTTTACCATTGAGTTAAACTTATATACTTATATATATACCTGAATTACTGTATATCCTTCTCTTTCTTGATCATTCATATTGTATGTATTCATTGGCCTTGTATATTAATATGTATTGTTATTTCATTTTTCATTATTTTATTGGATAGTGATATATGCTATTACACTTTAGACCCAAGTCACTACTATGATAGAATAGTTTACCTTATTGCCTCACTAGCTTTATTATGTTAGTTTCCTATAATTATATTCCTCCTTTATATATTATTTATGCTTGAATTATCTTTGGAGCTCAATCGGCAGTTGTTTATTGAGTACCACGTGTTTGGTACTCATACTATGCTTCTACATCCTGCAAATCATAGTATGATTTCTCATCGTTGTTGTGTGAATCATGTGAAACAACTATAGATTAAAGATTTGGGATGAGCTCCTGAGGTTTAGAGCATTATAATCCCTCTTATTTATTAGACTGATACCTATATTATATTTAGAGATGGGTTGTACATGTATATTTATTTAGCATTTTACTTTGTAATCTTATTGTATTAGAAGATCGTATACCATCTTCACCAAGCCTTGGATTCGCTTTACAATATTTGTCCCTTTAATTATATTGATTATCTTGTTTTCTTTAGTTTCTCTTGATAGTCCATTACTAGCAGTTCCAGACTACGGTTTGGATTACCTACTGGTGTGTTATAGTTGGTTCCATCATGAGTTGAGAAATTCGGTCGTGATATAGTTTTATCTAAAAAAAATTCCACTTCTTTTTGAACCAATCATTTCAAGTGTGTTACAATTGATAAGAAGTTTTTGACAAACCTATGATAATAACTGACAAGACCCATAAGTCTCCTTACCTTGGTCATTGAACAAGGACAAATCCAATCCTTAAGTGGATCAATCTTATGGGTATCTACCATAACCCCTTTTTCAAAACTAACTTGCCTTAAAAGGGAAATCGAAGACAACCAAAACTCTCACTTTAAAAACTTGGTAGATAACTGCTTCTCTTTTAGAATCCCCCACATTATCTGATGATGACCTTAATGCTCATCCTTACTCTTGGAGTAGACTAGGAGATCATCAATAAACATAATAACAAAGGAAACTAGGAATGACTTTAAGATATTTTTCATCAAACACTTAAAGACTGCAGGCTTATTAGTTACCCTAAGAGACATCACAGAAACTCGTAATGACCATAACCAGCTCTAAAAGTTGTTTTTGGTATGTCCTCTGGTCGAATTTTTAGCTGGTTATAACCCGAGTTCAAGTCAATTTTGGAAAATACAAACATATCATCTATGCGAGGCAATGGATATTTTTTTCTAATGGTTACCTTATTCAGCTATCTATAGTCACTACACATCCTCATACTACCATACTTTTTCTTCACAGACAAGACCAGATCACCCCAAGATGAAACACTTGGCTGAATAAAATCATTTTTGAGTAGTTCCTACAATTGATTTTTGAGTTCTCCCAGCTCTACTAGACCTATTTGATAGGTTTGAATAGACATAGGGCGAGTACCCGACTCTAAGTCAATACAAAAATCAATGTCTCTATCTTATGGCATACCCAATAAATTAGAATCTTTATCAAACCATTATTTAATACCATTAACAATTAACAACCATTACAAAGTACCCATTAATTTTTAAAGTCAAAACTCATTCCATAAATATCCATGAGTTCTACTATACCTGACACTCATCTTTTTTGGCCCTCAACCATTAGTAATTAAGATCCTTATATAACCCTTAGTGTTTTCCACAAATATGGTCATAACTTGATACTCTGTCCTTATTTTGTTCATTTAAATCTATAAGGAACAATTTAACCACATAGTGACACCCACCTTCTAGGGCCAAATACAATAACCGCTAGACTACCGACCACATCATGACATACAAACTCGAACACCTATCAGATAACCTAACCTATATTCATCATAATTAACTCTAGTATACCCTACTATCAAGTTTAATAATACACACAACAACTCAAGTCAACGCACCACTATCCACCTTAGAAATCCCTATAAACATAGTCAATATAGGCATACAGCAAGTCAAAAATCATAACTTATCCCTAATATACATCCCCTTCATCTATTCCCCTTGTAAGTTGGCAATATAGATTATAACCTTTTATTTTATTAACCTTAAACCATACATCAAATGGATTCCTCCAATACAACTAGAAAACATTACAATCATAAGTCCATATTCATAGAAGATACAATACACCAATCATCACATAGTTCAGTTCATACAAGAAATAAATAGTCAAGATAAATAATCATCCTGGTCCACTCAAGGAATCAACTAACATATTTTAGAACAATTAAGCAGCTATTTTGGTCCACTCAAGGATCCAGCACACACACACACATATATATTATGTAACATATAAGCATGGCCCACTCAAAAAATCAATATACGCACTATATGTCAACCAAACAAATAACTTTGTCTAGTCAAGGAACTCAAGTAACATAGTAATGGAAAATATCATGCACCTTAATATACGTAGGAAACCACTTTTAGCAATTAAGAACATAAACTCAATTCACTGAAAGGAACCAAAATACAGTCACAACAATTAAGTCTAGTTCCGTTAAGAACTATTATAATCAAGAAGAAACATAATCCTTAGATAACTCTAGGAAATGTCACACTTACATATAAATTCTATACACATGCTAATGGTCTAATGTATACACTAAATAGTCATGACTTTCAGGGGATAATCTTTTGTCATGTAATAAATTCCAAATGTCAAGTTTCTACCAACCTTATATTAGACAATCCTAAGGAATTTCAAAATAATGATACATTCTATAAGAATTAAATATATTATAAAACTTGCAACCATAATGATAATAGTAACAACACTTGTAAAACCCAACAAGCTTTTATATGGGTTCATTGCATGTGATTAACACTTGGAATATCAAATAGTCATTTACTAATACTTGATCATGAATTGTACAATCAATACTAAGAATTAGTTTGAAATACCCAGGGCTTTGGTCCTTCGAGATTTCTTTGGTTTTGAACACTTAGGTCATCATACGACTCAAGCTTATTTGTAATAGGGTATGGGTACGACATTATAGTCCAAGTCATATGATAATCATGTGTGTGGTAGGTCATTCACTATCTAAGGTATGAGTGGACATCATAAGAGTCGTGTGTACATGATATGAGTGGCATAGTCTAAATCGTATGTTGTTCCCCATCTAGCCTTCACATTCTTCTTACGGTACGACAAGGTAGGTACTTGTCATATTGTGCAAGTATGACTTAGGAAAGGGGAGTTGTATGGTGGATAGTATGTGATGTCCAACTTTATTTCCTCTTTTCAAGTTAGGGTTACTACTCGTACAATGGGGTATTAGTCAGGTACCCAAACCATACCCACCAATGGGAATTTTTGCAGTTTAAGTTGGGTTCTTCTAGACATTTCCCTTCTTAACTTCTTTTGACGCCAAGACTTAAAACAATAATGGGACTTTATTTAACCTATTATTATTAATCAAAAATACTTTAAACACTCTTAAATCTTTTAAGCTTTTGGTTTAAAAAGGACGATAAGGTTTCCATAAGGTGATTCAGAAAAGGGCTTACAAGAGCAAATCTCTCTGTTTTATTTTGTATTTAAGGTATGTTAATACTCAATAATTTTTAGTTCAACTAAATCCATGTTTTAATGAATGGTTTTTATGATTTAATTATGGGTATTCATTGGTTTTGAATTGTATGTTGTGGGTTTTGGTTGTTAATGGATGAATATTATTTTCCCATGTTTTTCTTATGGTTTTAATATTAAAATTATTGAATTGAACATGTGATTTCATGGAAATGGTAAATTGGTCCTTGGTTTTGGTTTTGGAAACTATATGCCCTGATCATGTTTATTAAAATGCCTATAAGAATTATTTTGTCACATAGTGTGACTATTATTGAAACTATTGCCTTGGATAATATGTTTATGGAGCCTAAATTGGCTTAAATCATTTTAAATAATTTGGTAAGGCATTGGTGGCAATGGTTTTGGTAATTGGAAATCATGTGGTGTATATGGGAATCCCCTAAGGCTTGGCTAATGATATTGCTTACAAGTTATAGTTGGTATGAAGATACTACTACATAATGCCTTAGTAATTAACTCTGGAATTGGTGGTTTGGTTATGTGTTAAAGGTTTTAATTTAACAATAATGGCAGGTTGTGATAGCTAATCGTGAAGGTATAAGTCCAATAGACGGACACTGGAAACTCATGTTCGCCGACATGAGGGTTGGTCATGCTGATCATATACTTGTGGGGTACACGGAAATCCCATAAGTTTATAATTGTATATATGTATCATAGAGGGATAAGGGTACACAGGAATCCCTTACCCCTATGATATCTCTGGTTCCTGCTACATGCACTAGGGCCCATTCAGGGGGAAACATTGGGCCCATAAAGCCTATGGGTAGATATAGGATGGTCAAGCCACACATACCAGGTTAAAGATTTCAAATACATGCTAAACCCATCTTCCTTTCACGGTATGGATCATATATATGTATGGATGTGATTGTGTATGGTTATTTACTTGATTTTAAATGTTGGCATTATTTTATCCCTACTCCTAATTACATACTAGTGGTGACCTTCCATACTTTGGAAGACTCTATTTTACATTATGGTCTTCTTTGCCTACTTTTGTAATTTCTTAGACTTTGGTTATGGCTATAGTAAGGGTAATGTCCTGACCGAATGTTGTTTTGATTTTGAATAAAGGCTTTGTGTGACTATTTTGAGTTGGTATGGGCATTATTGATATTGGCGTTAGCCTTGGAATAGGTATTGGTACTGGGGCTATCACAGTTTAACTATATTTTATTGTTGATTGTACCATCTTGTTATGTTATATAATCAAAATTTATCTGACATCGGGTGTAGGGTTGTTATGGTTAGGTATAAGGGATGGTCTTTATTCTTTGTTGGGCTTGAGGAACTCGACACGACTAGGCCTTGGTTTGGGAAGTGTCAGATTTGTATAAAATCCCTAGGTTCATGGTCACTTGGGAATCCATAAAGCCCTATCAAGTAGAGTATCTTTTAAGAGTGTGTAGCATCCATAACCATAAGGGAGAGGATACAAGACATTTAAGAATGTTATCCTTACTTGTGTTCTATTTTTGAGCTATATAGTCTAAGGTCCTAAATTTTTCTCTAATTTATGTTTGTTCCCTTTTCAGATCATGCCTCCTCGACATCCTAAAGTTCATGTTAACCCCTATATCCTAATTGAGAACAATGCTGGTAGGAGGAACCACTCTACTTATGGGGTCTATACTCGGTTCAGGGGTCCATCTATGGATTGTTCTAGACTTCCACCGATTCCTTCTAGTCAACCTAGCGATCCTCAGGCTAACGTAACGAATGCTGAGTTTTATTAGTCAATTCATATGTTTACACAGGTTGTAGGTACTTATTCTTAGCATAGTGTTCCTGTTACTCCATCTTCTAAGGCCATAATGGTTGGCTAATTAATGAGGTTGAACGCTCCGACTTTTACTGGTGTTAAGGTAATGGTGTATCCTTATATTTTTTTGGATAAGATAGAAAATATCTTTCGTGTCATGCATGCCACTAATGTAGAAGGTGTGGAGTTTGCATCCTATCATTTGAAGAATATGGTATACCAACGGTATGAGGAATGGGAATAGTCAAGGTGCAACAATGCTGAGTCATCTCTGTTAGAGGATTTTTTTCCATTACTTTTTTGGACTGCTTCTTTCCTCAGGTGTTGATGGAAGCTAAAAGCAAAAGAGTTTATTAATATGAAGCATGGTAAGATGTCAGTCAAGAATTATGCTTTGAAGTTTTACTATTGTCTCAATAAGATCCAGAGATGGTTTCTAGCATGAGGTATAGAATGAGAAAATTCACTTTCAGGTTGTCTAGAGATTTGATATTGTAGATTAAGGTTGCCTTATTGATCAAGGTCATGGATATATCTTTGCTGGTTGTGTACATGTAATATCTAGAGGAAGAAAAGAAGAAGCAGAATAAAATAGAAGATAAGGAAGGAAAAGAAATTTAGTTTCATTAAGAGGGGTGGCCAGTAGCAAAGTGGTAGGGATGGCAGGAAGTGGGTCAATTCTGGGTCTTACTTGATAGATAATGCTCCCTACCTAAAGCCATCTGGTAATAGGTGATTCCAAGGTGGAGACAAATTCATGGCACAGGGTGCTCAATCTCAGACTAGTGGGTCCCAATCAGCTCCATTATATCCTCTCTATAGGTTTTGTGGTAGATTGCATTGGGGTTTATATGATGAAAGGAGGGAAAGGTGCTTCAACTGTGGTCAACTAGGGCATATGCTTAGAAATTTTCCTATTAGTAATGTTGTTTCGGGGGAAAACAAGGTTCTAGTTGCTTCATCATCCACTCCGGCACTAAAAGGTGCACCATCTAGTTTCGATACTGGTCGGAACTATCTTTATGTTCTCACTAAACGACAGAAGTCTGAGGCATCGCCTGATGTTGTGACTAGTATGTTGAAACTCTTTTCTCGAGATATGTATTATTTACTTTATCCAGAGTCTACTCTCTCTTATGTGACTCCTTTGTGGCTGTGTATATTAGTTTTGGTCCAGAGTGTGTTTTGGACTATTTTTCATTTTTACCCTTGTAGGTGACTCTGTGATTACTAGAAGAGTCTATAGGGTTTGTGTGGTATCTTTTTGTAGTAAAGAAACTTTGGTGGAGCTGTTAGAATTAGATATGGTCAATTTTAATGTTATATTAGGATTGATTCATTGCACTCGTGCTATGATTCTCTAGATTGTCAGACCTGTAAGATTGTCTTTAAATTTCCTAATCAGCTATTTGTTAAGTAGAAGGGTGGTTCCTTAGATATTAAGAGGAAGTTCATATCATATATTAGAGATTGGAGATTGATCTCTAAGGGGTTTGTCTATCTTCTAGTCCGGGCTAAATATTTTAACTCGGAGGGTCCTTTTGTATTTCGTCATAGTTGTAAATGAATTTCCTTAGGTCTTTGTTGATGTTACGCTCTTAGTCTGTACCCCGGACACTACATAATGTTCATAATCTCGAAGAACCACGAGCTAACCTATGACTGGTACCTTCTGCAATAACTGAGTAATAATATATTATAATGTGGAATAATGGGCTTAAATGCCATAAGGTTCAAATAACTAAAATAAAATTAAGATAAAGTATCTCAATACCAAAATTGAACCACTGTCTGAACATCTAGTCTGAAAAACCTCTAGCTGAATTGTCTGAATTGTGGAGTTGATGGGACAATCCCCCAACTAACTCCATCTACTGAAATGCTGAATATAATGAGGTAATGAAATAAAAAAATATCCTCAAATGATGAGGACTCACTGCTAGTCCACTGCTGTTGGCTGAATTTGAATCTACCTACGCGTGATCGGGAACCTAAGCATCCGAACCTATGGTATAAAACACCATAGCACAAAAGAAAAGTATGCGTCAGTACGTGTGAATGTACTGATATGCAAACTGAGGTAGGCTGAATACAAGAGTTCACATTCATGAACTATAACTAACTGACTAACATGAACATGGCTGAATGAGGAATACATGCATGAATACATGAGCTATAACTAAAGTTATAATAATATTGAATACTGAGTTTACTAGTAACATAGATTACTGATAACTGATATACTGTTATTTAGTGACTATTTTTGACAGTCCTAACTCTGATGGAACCAGCTAAGTTCCATACTGAGCTGATTAACTATATCTGACAATCTTGACATTTGTAGAACTATCTGAGTTCTTTACTGATGACTGAGACTGAGACTGTGGGAAGTAATTGTCTAACCGAATTCCCATTTTTAACTAATTTGGGATCCAACCTGTAACCTCAGTTGTAAGGGTGTCAATACTGTTCCATGGGTAAGGACAAGCTGAGAGTTACCCTCATCTATAGGTACTTTAATGAGAATGGTGGGACCCTTAACTAGCAGGTTAAGCCACCTCATCAACCCTTATCTTGCAGGTTTAATGTCTCAACCTATGTGGTCTACATAGTTCTGGAACACAAGGACTGTTTCTAAGGATCACACCCTCTACTGGCAGGTAAGCCCCCATCCTTGGGTTCACTTGGTGCTGAATCCTACTCCAAACTGAATAGACACTGAACTGAGTATATTGGACTAAACTAGACTAAGTTTATTGAGTTTCATTGACTGATAGAATACTACTGAATTTCGTTAACTAACTGAGTTTATTGAGGCCTAAACTAAATACTGTTGAGTTTTTCCTAAATTTTGAGACTGGCTGAGAGTACTACTAATCATGACATGACTGAGATGGATTCTATAACTGACATTGGCTCTACGAACACAGCTAATTTATCAGGTATTAAATACCCCCAGGACTCGATAGCATGAAGATAATAAGACATGACAATTCTTGAATACTTGAAAATAGTCAACAACTAACAATACAATATATAAGGCATTTCATCAAGCACTTGAAAGTCGTGAACTTGCACAAAAATAGGAATGCATGCTAATATGTCATAATTTCATTAAACTAATCTCATGAACATTCCATCAAACACTTACAAGGCATAGCTTTATACTTGGACATTAACAACAATGCTAATACATCATGACTACCATATTAATTCATAATTCAGGGGTTTCTACCTAAGAGAATCAAAATTCAACTTTCATGCCACCATACTATCGAGAAATACATTCCCCTTGAAATGCATACCTCAATATCAACATGATTACATTTAAACCCATAATATGGACATCACAACGTAGGTTTTTAAAAGAAGTTTCTTGAACTCCAAGGGTGGAAGGGACCCCTGGATGAACACATTACATACTTTATAGCTTAAATTTGGAAAGATTGATTGTGAAATCTCTTGGATTTAATTCTTTTATTGATAGCCCTAGGGTTTTGGTCTTGAGGATTTTATGAATAATGATTGTATTATGCCTCTAAAAGGTCTAAACTTTGTGTTATAAGGGATGAAGGGCGTGGGAAAAAGACCCAATTATCTTTTGAGGCGTAGATTTTAAATGACTAAAAAATTGGGTTACCAATATGCAGGTCGATGCAACGCATCGATGGCATCAACGTGACATCTAATGCATCGTTCCAAGTTAGCGTCGACTCACTGGAGTTTGACATTGGTAGCTGGGAAAAATATTAACTAATGCAATAGTTGACGTGACATGCCAAGATCGCATTGCTTCACTATTTTGGAATTCCAAATGAGCTTCAAATAACGTTCAAAAAATCCAAAACTTGTTTGGGTTCACCTATTGACATTCCTGATTATGAATTAACTCAAATATAGACATTCAAAGAACGTTAAGGTCGCGAAGTAAAAGCACCAACTTTTGAAGGATAAAAATATAAGTAAGTCAGAATACATAGCAAAATATTCTAAGTCTAGGACCCCTTGACAAGATTAAAGGTTAATCTAGAAATTTTGCGGGGTCTTATAGTTGATGACATTTTTGGTGTTCCTCCTGATAGGGAGATTGAGTTTAGGATTGATCATATTTTGGACACTCGTCAAATTTTTATTCCCCCATATAGAATAGCTCCAACTAAGTTGAAGAAGATTAAGGATCAACTCAAGGATCTTTTAGATAACTATTTCATCCATCCTAGTGTATCCCTCTGGGTGCACTAGAGTTATTCGTGCGTAAGACAGATGGTTCCTTTTGGATGTGAACTGCTAGAGGAATTTGAATTAGGTGACAGTAAAGAATAAGTATCCTCTTCTAAGGATAGATAATTTGTTTGATCAGTTGTAGGTTCTAAATTTTTCTCTATGATTAATCGTTAGTTTGGGTATCATCAGATAAATATTAGGGAGGAGGATATCCCTAAGACTGCCTTCTATAGTTGGTATGGACATTTTGAGTTATTAGTTATGTCTTTTGGGTTGACCAATGCCCCAACGAAATTCATGGATTTGATGAATAGGGTCTTTCATTAATTTCTAGACTTGTCCGTCATTGTTTTCCTAGACATATTCTTATGTATTCTAAGAGTGAGATGGATCATGCGAATTTCCTCCGCATTATAT
The DNA here is from genome assembly GCA_030864225.1 of Capsicum baccatum var. pendulum. NCBI lineage: Eukaryota > Viridiplantae > Streptophyta > Magnoliopsida > Solanales > Solanaceae > Capsicum > Capsicum baccatum. The sequence goes on along the minus strand of CM061557.1, from coordinate 165,772,900 downwards.
TGCAGATCTTGAAAAAGCCGTAGTTGTTTGTCAAATTTTTGAAATGTGAATTCTAGTTGAACACTAGCACTTTTCTGGGTCATATCATTTCTGGTGAATGGATCATGGTGGATTCACAGAAAGTTGTAGTAGTTAAGAAGTGGCCTAGACCTATGATTCAAACCAATATTCAAAGCTTCTTAGGTTTAGACGATTGTTATAGGAGGTTTGTAGGATGTTTTATGACTATAGTTGCCCCATTGACTAAGTTGACTTTGAAGAAGGTAAAGTTTTTGTGATCTGATGCTTGTGAGAATAGTTTCAAAAAGCTAAAGGATAAGGTATATTCATATCTGGTCTTGACTTTGCCGGAAGGTACTAATGGGTTTGTGTTCTATTGTGAAGCATCTCGTGTGGGGCTCAGGTGAATTTTAATGCAGCATGGTAAGGTGATATCTTATCCCTCTAGATAGCTGAACATGTATAGGAGAAATTATCCAAATCATGATTTGAAATTTCTAGTTGTGATGTTTGCATTGAAAATCTGATGTCACTATTTGTATGTAGTCCATATAGACATCTTTTCTAATTATAAAGGCCTACAGTATGTATTGACTTAGAAAGAGCTTAACCTCAGGCAAAGGAGGTGGTTTGTGCTTCTAAATAATTATGACAGGAGTGTTCACTACCACCCAGGTAAAATTAAGGTAGTTGCTAATGGTCATAGCAGGTTGACCATGAGGAGTCAAGCTCATGTGGATAAGGAGAAGTAGGAGTTCGTAAATTAAATTCACCATTTAGATAACCTTGGTATTCGTCTCTTGGACTCTAAAGATAGTGGTGTATTAGTGCAGAAAGTGGCACGGTTGTCTCTTAGTGCTGAAATCAAGGAAAAGAAGATAGTAGATCCTTTATTTGTAAGGATCAAGGGTGATCTAGGTGGGTAAAAGGTGATGTCCTTTGAGGTTAGTAGTGGTGGTACTTTGTGGTACCAAAGGTGGTTATGTGTTCCTAATATTTATGGTTTACATGAGAGGATCTTGGTTGAGGCATATGATTCGGGCTAGTTTGTTATCCTAGTTTGACAAAAATATATTACAGCCTTAAGGAGATGTATTAGTGGAATAAGACAAAGAGGGATGTGGCTACTTTTATAGAAAAGTGCAAGGTGAGTCAACAAGTGATCGGAGAGAGCATAAGGCCCAGAGGACTGCATCAAGAGTCTAAGTTTCCTAAATGGAAGTGGGAACTAATCAATATGGATTTCATTACCAGTCTTCTTTAATCTCGAAACCAATTTGATTTGGTTTGGGTCATTGTGGATAGGGTGACAAGGTTAGCTCAATTTTTACTAGTGAAGACTAACTTTTCGACTAAGGATTATGTGAGGTTGTATCTCCGTAAAATTGTAAATTTTCATGGGGTACCTATTTATATCATCTCAGATCATGGTACGTAGTTTATATCTCATGTTTGTCGGTCATGTCATTAAGGTTTGGGGACCAAGGTGAGTCATAGTACAACTTTTACCCACAGTCAGATAGGCAAGACGAAAGGACTATTCAGACATTAGAGGATATGTTTTGTGCTTGCGTGATAGACTATGGTGGTTGTTGTGTTGAGCCTTTACCTCTTGTAGAGTTTTCTTACAACAATAGCTACCACTCTAGCATTTGGATAGCTTCATTTGAAGAATTGTATAGTAGGATGTGTAGATCTCTTATTGGGTGGTTCGAGGTGGTGAGGTAGAGATGATTGCTCAAACTTGGTTCACCAAGCAATGGAAAAGGTAAAAGTGATCGGGATAGGATTAAGTCTTCCCAAAGTCACCAAAAGTCCTATGCAAATATTAGGCAAAGGGACTTAGAATATGAGATTGGAGATAGGGTATTCCTAATGTCGTCTCCCATGAAGGGAGTGATGTGCTTTAGGAAGTAGGGGAAGATCAGTCCCTAATATGTAGGTCTTTATGTGAATTTGAGGAGGTTTGGTAATAATTCATATAAGTTTGAGATGCCTTCTAGATTGAGCTTCATTCACCCTATATTCCATGTCACTATGTTGAGGAAGTGTATTGGCGATCCATCGCAGGTTATTCCTATCAAGGATTTTCGTCTTTTGGATTCCCTATCTTATAAGAAGATCCCACTTGAGATCTTATATTATCAAGTTCGTCGGTTGCAAACCAAGGATACAGCTTCGGTAAAGCTTTTTTTAAGGAACCATAGGTTTGATGAAGATACTTAGGAAGCGGAAGAGGACATGAAGTCCAAGTATCCATTCTTGATTTCTGCTCTAGAAATTCATACAGAAGGTACGTGTTCTTCATAACATCCTTGTTTTCAAAATTTGTTAAAGAAGAGATTAAATTTCTTTTGTTCTTTGTTTTCTAACTTAGTTAAAGGTCAGAGTTGAGGTGTCGGGGTTTAATCATACTTGTATTGCCTTGTTCATTCATTTGGGGATGAATTATCTAAGTGGGGAAGAATTGAAACACCTTGGGTTCTGGTCGTTATAGATTTCCTTTGTTTTAAACTCTCTGGCCATCATATGACTCAAGCTTATTAGTCATATGATGTGGGTAAGACTTAGTAGCCCAAGTTGTATGATAATAATGTGTGTGGTAGATCATTCACTGTCCAATGTACGAGTAGACATTATAAGAGTCGTATGTACATGATTTGAGTGACATAGTCCAAACCGTATGTTGTTCTTCGTCTAGCCTTGACACTCTGCTTAGGGTTTGACTAGGTAGGTACTTGTCGTGTGGAGATGGTACGACTTAGGCAAGGGGAGTCATATGGTAGACATTCTGTGATGTCTAACTTTATGTCCTGGATACGAGTTAGGGGTACTACTCGTATGATGGGGTACCAGTGAGGTGCCCAAACCCTACCTACCTGCGGGAATCTTGATAGTTTAAGTTGGGGGTATTCTGAACATTTCCCCTCGTAACTTCTTTTAGCCCCATGACTTAAAACACTATTGGGACTTTTTTTCCCGTATTATTCTCAATCAAAAACACTTTATAAACTCTCAAATCTCTCTTAAGCTTTTGGTTTAAGAGAGATGCTAGGGTTTCCTCAATGTGATTCAATTAGGGGATTTCAAGAGCAAATCTCACTGTGTTCTTTGGTATCTAAGTCATGATATTCCTCTCTCATTGTTAGTTAACCTAAATCCATGTTTTAATGAATGGTTTTCATGATTTAATTATGGGTATTGTTTGGTTTTGAACTGTATGTTGGGGGTTTTCATTGTTAATAGATCAATATTGTTTTCCCATGTTTTTCTTATGGTTTCTGTGTTAAAATTGTGGAATTTAACATGTGGTTTCAAGGTAATTGTCAATTGGTCCTTGGTTTTGGTTTTGGAAACTATATGCCCTCAACATGTTTGTTAAAATGCCTATAAAAATGGTTTTGTCACCTAGTTTTACTTTTGTTGAAACTATTTCATTGCATAATATTGTTAAGGAACCTAATTTGGCTTAAATAGTTTTAAATGATATGGAAAGGACTAAGTGGACATATTTTTGTAATTGGAAATCATGTAGGGTACATGGGAATCCCCTAAGGTCTGGATAATGACATTGCTTGCAAGCTATAGTCGGTACGATGATACCACTACTTGATGCCTTGGTAATTAACTCTTGAATTGGTAGTTTGTTATGTGCTAAAGTTTTTAATTGGGAAATAATGCTGGGTTGTGATAGCTAACCGTGAAGGTGTGAGTCCAATGGACGAACATAGGAAACTCATATTTGTCGACATGAGGGTTGGTCATGTTAACCATAATCTTGTAGGTTACATGGGAATCTCCTAAGTTTATAATCGTATATATGTATCATGGAGGGAAAAGGGTCCGCAGGAATCCCCTACCCCTATGATATCTCCAGTTCGTGCTGCTACACGTACTGGGGTTCATTCAGGGGGTAACACTGGATACATATAGCCCATGGGTGGTTTTAGGACGTTCAAGCTACACAGCCCAGGTTAAAGGTTTTTAATGTATGCTAAACCCGACTCCCTTTCCCAACATAGACTATATATATATATATATGGATGTGATTGCATATGGTTATTTACTTGATTTTAAATGTTAGCATAAATTTATCCTTACTCTTGAGTAAATTCTAGCATTCACGCACAAACCCGTCTTCCGGTGTTGTATCCAGACACGATGCAGGAACCGGTCATACTACTCTTCTTACTCAGTGATCATGTATCCTGAAACAACTTGTGTTGGACTAAAGTGGTGATCGTCCATACTCTAGAAGGATCCATTTCATGTTATGTTCTTCTATACCTACTTTTGTTAGTTCTTAGACTTTGGTTTTGGCTATGGTCGGGGGCATGTCCTGACCAGTTGTTGTTTTGATTTCGAATAGAGGCTTTGTGTGACTACTTTGGGTTGTTATGGGCGGTGTCAGTATTGGTGTCAGCCTTGGTATTTGTATTGGTATTGGGGGAATTACTTTTTACTATATTTTATTTATGTTTGTTCCATCTTGTTATGTTATATATAATCATAATTCATTCAACGCCTGGTGTAGGGTTGTTATTGTTGGGTATTGGAGGTTGTCTCCAGTCCCGTTTGGTCTCGAGGCACCCGACACGACTAGGACCTGGTTTGGGTTGTGTCATAGTTATTATGCCCACATAAGACAAATTAGGCTTCCACTATATTAAAACCATCATCTATAATTTGCACGTTATTCGGTGAGTTATGACCCACCCCCAACGATTTATCCTAATAGTTTGATACATTACCAATTTTCTATTCCTATGGTTACCACCATAGACTATTATGAATCCACAAACACTAACCACACTTAATGAATAAACATTTATTTAGGTTAACCCAAATTTAAGATACTACACCATAATTAATCTTACAAGAATCAACAACAACAATAAGGTGACATATAATTTCATGAATAATTTAAATATCGCAATATAATAACAATTTCTTACCCAATTATCCAAGTTTTTCTATGCATTTTATCCTTTCTATACCGTGCTCAAAGTCCTATGCATGAAATCTCCCATCAATATACGCCATACTTATGCTTTCTAATATAGGTATAAACTATTCAATTAAACTTGGCCTACATGAATGCCAAGCAACTGGAATGGAGTCATGCACACAAGATTTTCACTTTGTAGAGGTGAATACTGATGGAAAATATAGCGGGGAACCATGGTCTTTACCTCACTAATGCAAAAATTCCTTTTGTCTATTGCTTCTAGGCTATGACATAATCTATTGATGGTTTTTAAATAGCTCTCAACCTATATACAATTACAAGGAGAAAAGAAAATACAAAAACTATACACTAGGATTTCTAGTTCATTCATCCCGCTATAGCGGCCTATAGCCCTCCATGGCTACTCTGCTATAGCGGGAAAATTTCTGCTAACGCAGGATGATGTCAGTCGGACATAAATTTTAAGTTTCATTAGCTCATACTAATTTGAGATAGGATTATTAACATTTGTTGTAACCCCAGATTCATAATGATGTGTATTTTAATAATGACGAAATAGGTCATTACACCTTTTAATCCACTCAAAAACATAATCCACTATCACAAATATAATCTAACCTTAAAAGGCTCAAAATCTGATTTTAACCCATGTAGACAACTTTCTTTACCAACTAACCTCAACCCATTCACTATTGATGTTGTAGAATCACATCCCTTAGTACACCATAAATCATATTCCATTGATTTGATCATGTCTGTCATATGAAACCTAGCCTACAAAGTTACCACAATCAAAACCTCCATAGTAACTAACCATAAACCATGACCTAAACATTATAAACTTTCCTCTTTAAGTACACCTTACCAATTTTCACGACATCATGTCACACATAATAATGTCACCATAGCTTGAACAATACCAAAGCAACCACATCATTATAAATTTAAGTCTCACTTTTTGAATATAGCTTAGTGTTACAATCAAATTAAATACTCTTATTCTGATTTTCCAAATGTCATGTTCTATTTCTAATAAATTTTACCATTATATGTATAAAGTCCTTAAAATCTATCCGATGGTTATTCCCAAAATACCATAAGTTTTCCATATAATCTAAGTCAAAATTAGGAACTGATTGCAAATTTGGGACACCTAATGTCACGATGCAAAGACAAAGGGTCATGATGGCACTTGTCTCAGCAAGCCTTGACAAGTAAGCCTATCACCCAAAATGATATAAAAAGGGAAATCAATACCAATAAAAACACAAGGCTTCTAGAGCGATATCGAGCCACACAAACATGATAATAGCTAAAATATAATCATGATACAAAACCAAATTCCAAAACTTGGTGTCACAATGTATGAACCACTAATAAAACTTGAAGTCAAAATATACATAGGATATCCAAAAGGGAGCAAACCCTCTCTATCTTAATCTAATAAGTCATAGTTTAGATAAGAAAAGGTAGTGGCCAACTCCGGATGCAGAGATCAACTGCTACCTCAAATAGACTCCAAATGTTGCCTGAATAAACTAGTCGTGCAGCAGACTACCTTGATTTGCACCAAAGGAGCACAGTAAGGATTAATACGGTCACTTTTACTCAGTAGGCATAATAGGCCGAATGAGTAAAATAGAAATGAAAGCATGTCAACACAAACTATGGGCATATCACCTGCAATTAGAAAATGTACTAAACGGTAGTACACACCATCTCCACTAGCAGTTCTACTATATATACATATAGAAAATACAGGTAAGAGAAAAAAGAACAAATATACACATACACTAAATACAAGTATAAGAAGATAGAACATATGGAAAGATATCAAGTCGAGAAAAAAATACAATCACAAAGTAAGCACAATATATGAAATGTAATGAAGGGCGATGATGATGATGATGCACTAGGTCATCTCACTACATCCATATACACCTACCGAGCTCTACTCTAAGGTAGGACCCTTGGGAGGTTCATTAACCCACACCTACTGAGCTCTACTTCCAGCTAAGACCCATGGTGGGTTCGTCAACCCATATAAAGAAAATATTCATAACTCCTCTCCAACACATACATCGATATAGAGTTTTTAAAGATGTCACATTTTCTGTCAGAAAAAGCCAATATTTCCAATATTTCCATGGTGGTACTAATGTTTCATGAATGAGTATCATATGAGGATGTAATGCTCAAAATCAAACAAAATGAGAGTTTTAAATATCAAACCAATATATTAACTATGTGAGCCAAAATCTACTCAAGTCAACAAAATATCCATGATTCAATATAGTCTATAAACTATCAAGAGAAATATTCAAGGAAAAGGTCATTAATACCACATAAATCCAAAAATATTAGATTCTCCACCAAAATGATTATAACCAAACAAACATTTATTATATCACGCCAACAATATCATATAAGACCCTACACCACCGTACATAGCAAATAATGTCAAAAAAACACAAAATATTATCCTTATAGGCCCCCATATGGTCACATAAATCACCTAAATACATTTTCTATGTTACAACCCCATTCCCATAGCATGCTTTTACATTATTTTTAACTACCCAACCACGTTTGAAGAAAGTTAAGCCATAACTACCTTGAATACAAAAACCGAAACAAATAAGCCTTTATCACTAATTTTTTTACCTCACATAAGGATCCAAAAATCAGCTAAAACACACAAATATCAGATATACACAACAAAAAAATCCAACGATACCTACAAAGCCCACTTCCAAATTAAGGTCAAAATGGACCCCTGAAATGGATTTTCGAAAAAGAAGGGTAAAACTAGATTTTTCATCCAAAATCATATTTCCCAAGATTAAAGAAACTCATAGAAGAAAACCCAAGTGAAAGTTAGGTAAAATTATGGTCTGAATCAATGAAATGCTAATTTGGGCCTTTAGGGGCAAAATCCCCAATTCCACCATTAAATCTAAGATTAAGAAAGATTTAAATAATAAAATCAATGAAAAGTAGTTGAAATGGGAGTTTGGGGATTACCCAAGCATAAGAATAGAAGAAAATGCAAAAAAATATGATCCCTAAGCTCCAATTCTTAATATTGGTGAAGAAAACTGAGAAAAGGATTAATTATATACCCAGGTTCAAGTGTCACTAAAGTGGTCAAGTGGCCACTTTAGCAGTCACCGCTAAAGTGGTCAATTACTACCTTAACGGTACCCGCTTAATGTGCTAGTTTGCAAAAGCAGCCAAGTGGCACTTTAGCGCCTGCCACCAAAGAGGCCAAATTGGCGCTTTAGTGGCTGCACTAGCTGCATGGTGACCAGCTTTGGACAATTACCCGTGGACCCCTCGAATTCATTAAGAATTCAAAGAATGCAAATTAACTATGCTACCCTCAAATTAAATGCTCCAACAAACTTAATGGAGATATCCAAATTTTAAAAATAAATTGTTTTCACGAAATTTACCCTCGAGACCTAGTTTCACAACTTTCTAATTGAAGGGTCAAAATAAGATTTTGAAGCTGTAAAACTATACCAACGATGTTGCCAACCTAAAGTCAACGTTCTAAATCCACTGGCACTATCTATATTTCCATCTGATGTACAGATAAAAAGATGTCGACCAAAGTCAACTAATAAGACTTTATGACCAACAAAACTCACAATCTCACATAAATCACACCGAAATGCATTGGGAACCATGCTAATCATCCCCACACCCTAGAAATTCCACAGTGCAACCACGGGGAGGGAAAAAATAGTCAAATCACACAAAATAAATATTTCACACAAATCACCAAAAATCGGGTCATTATATCATCCACCACTATGAATCTAGTTCATCCTCAAACAAAGGGAAATATAAATTATTGAATCCGTAAAAAGATAGTGAAACTACTAAAAATATCTGACTCAACCTCCCAAATAGACTTATCTATAGGTCGATGCCTCCACTGGACATTAACCACATGAATAACTCTAGAATTCTACCATCTAACATCCATGGATAGAATGGAGACAGGCTCCTCAACAAAAGACAATCACTCACCTAACTGGAATAAATCCAAATGAATGACATAAGACTAATTTGGAATCTAATGAAGAAACACGAAAACATGAAAAACTCAATGTAAAAATGATTAATCTAGGGGAAATGTGAACTCATATGCCACAAGTGATAATTCTGGGGTAGTGCTTTGATAAGCCACATCCCTAATAGTTCAAAGAATCTCAAAAGTCCAAATATACTCTAGCTAAGCTTTCCCCTCTTTCCAAACCTCATGACACCCTTCATGGGCAATACACAAAGGAAGACACGATCACCATCACCAAATCTCAAGGCACAATGTCCATGACCTGCATTGCCCTTTTGTATACTCTGAACCACTCAGTCTATCCTGAATGACACAAACTCTATCAAAATACTTACAAAGCGAGTCTGTACCTCGTGGTCTAATCTCTTAAACATCAAACCAACAAACTAGGGAGCAACCATGCCTACCATACAAAGCCTTGAATGGATCCATCTTAACAATAGAATGGTAGCTATTATTATATTAAAATTTTCCAAAGATAGATGTTGCTCCCATTTTCCACCAAATTCTATCACACAAGCCTAGAGCCTATCCTCCAAATTCTGAACAGTCCCCTCTGGTTGACCATCGGTCTAGCGGTGAAATATTGTACTAAGATCAACCCAAGTACCCAAGTCCTCCCAAAAACTCTTCCAAAAAATAAGATGTGAAAACTAAACCTCGATCCAAGATGACAAACACTGCCATACCATAAAGATGAACTATCTTATGAATATAGATATAGGCTAACCTCAAGGCACTAAAAGAGACCTGAGTCAAAATTTAACAAGAAGAGTTGGTCACTCAATCCACAATCATCTAACCAATATCAGAACCACAAAAAGTACATTGCAACCTATTCACGAAGTCTATAGTGATCTGTTCCTATTTCCACTTGGGAATGGGTAACCTTTAGAGTAAACCACCAGGTCTCAAATGCTTGATCTTCACCTACTGGCAACATAGAACGAGCTTCAAAATCCCCTACATCTTTTTTCATGCCTCTCTACTAGAAATGTTATCTAAAATCATGATACATCTTAGACACTTCCAAATAGATGAAGTACTTCGAACAATGAGCCTTCTCCAAAAATAGTCTAATCTAATCACCCACCATAAAATTTGGATGAAGTGATACTTCCATAGCCTCACCACATAACACCTTATATCAAATTACTCTTAACCTAACATTATAAAATTGATGATCCCAAATCTGTTGTATCAAGGATGACATGGCCTCTACAAAAGCAAAAAAACACCTAAGTGCCAAAATATCAATACTAACCATCTATTTATACAGTGACTGAACCTCCAAGGCAAAAGTCCTCTCCTTAGTCAAAAGTTGTTCCAAACTAACCATGCTAGTCGACTTTTGGATCAAGGCATCAGCAATAATCTTAGCCTTGCCTGGATGGTAGAAAATAGTGAAGTCATAATCGTTCAGCAAATAAACCCAATGGTGCTTCCACACATTAAGATCTCCTTGAGTGAAGAAATATTGAAGGCTACAAAATCTGAGAAAATCTCATAACGGACTCTATACAAGTAGTGCCTCAACAACTTTGAAGTAAAAACAACTACGTACAACTCCAACTCATAGGTAGGGTAATTCCTGTCATGGGGCTTTACATGAAGAGAAGTATAACTAATTTCCTTACCCTCTTGTATCAACACAACACCTAAACCAACACTAGAAGCATCAAAAAATGGTAAATTTCATACGCTCCTTAGACAAAGTCAGGATAGGAGTTGAAGTCGACAAATCCTTGAGCTTTTGAAATCATGCATCACAAGCATCAGACCACTGAAAGAAAATATTTTTCTAAGTCAACATGGTCGACTGAGTTCCAATATATGAAAATCTTCACCAAAATTCCAATAGTAGCTTGCTAAACCAACAAAGCTCCAAATCACGGTCGGAGAGGTAAGCCTAGTCCAATCACAAACTACTGCAACTTGGTCGGATTGTCCATAATACCATCCTTGGTCACCACGTGACCTAAGAAAGAAATTGTTTCTAACCAAAACTTATAGTTGTAGAACTTAGCATACAACTGCTTATCCCTCAATCTCTAAAGCACAATCCATAAATTCTCCTCATTATCGGCCTCACTCTTAAAATAAACCATTATATCATCTATAAATACAATAACAAAGAAGTTGAGATACGATTAAAATATTGAATTCCTCACCAGCATGAACATGATTGGGTATTGGTCAACCCAAAGGACATGACCAAGAACTCATAATGACTATACTAAGTCTTAAAGGCTATATTTGGAATATCCAAAGCTCTAATCCTCAACTGGTGATTCTCAAATCTCAAATTAATCTTTGAAAACACCAAAGCACCTTGAAGCTAATTGAACAAATCATTAATATGAAGAAGCGGATACTTATTCTTAACTATCACCTTGTTTAATTATTGATAATCAATGCAAATACAAATAGACCCATCCATTTTATTTACAAACAACCCAAGAGCACCCCAAGGTGATAACACTGGGTTAGATAAAGACATTATCCAACAACTACTATAACTAATCCTTTAATTTCTTTAACACTGCTGGGTGTCATCATATAAAGAGGGATAGAAATGGGGTTGGTGCTCGACTCAACATCAATAGCAAATTCAATATCATAATCTGGAGGCATACAAAGAAAATCTAAAGGTATACATCCACAACTCATGAACAATACGAATAGAATCCAATGAATGAGGTAAAGCAATACTAGTATCACAAGTATGAGCCAAATAAGGCAAGTATTTTCTCTCAGCCAAACGACGAGCCTAAAGGAATGATATAATCCTCTTGGGACCCTAATAAGGCACAACATTCCAAGCTATCCTTGGCACACACAGTGAAACTAAGGTCATAGTCGTAGCATAAAAATTTAGGATTATATTATAATGAGCTAACCAATCTATACCTAAGATGACATCAATATCTACCATATCTAATACAATCAGATCTACCCAAGTCTCAAGCCTAGTAAAAACACATCACAAGATAGGTGTTCCAAATCCATCACTAAAGAGCCTCCTACCGAGGTAGATACACTGATAAGCATAGAAAGAGGCTCACACACAGAATTAAAACTCAAAGAAAAATATATAAACACAAAAAAAAGTAGACCCTATCTCAAATAACTCAAACATAGATCTAAATTAAGTAGGGACGATACCTGTGATGACAATATTAGATTTCTCTATCTGTGGCCTGGAAGGTATGGCATAGCACTGACCACGTCCATCACATGATTGGTAGTCCCATGGCCACCACCACTACTTCTGCCTCTTGCACCCCTAGTAGATGTTTACCTCTCACAGCTAATAAGAGTGCAACTCTAAAAAATTATTAGGGACAGTCCTTTATAACATGGCCAAACTCATCACAAATAAAGAAAGCCCTATGACCCCACTCAATAAAAGGAGGTATGGCTGAGATAGGATAACTAATCAAAGTTATTGAATCAGAAGACCCACTATGTAAATTCTGTGAGGATTCTTAAGTTGGACTACCAAGATACCCATAGAAGCCTTTAAAATCTCTACCTCAAGAAATGTGACCTCCAAGCTCGCCCTAACGATTTACCTTCGTAGTACCTCCCTATGATGCTCGAAGAATAGACTCAGTTATCTTAGTATGATCCACAATACTCTAATATGATACCCCATACACTACCATCTAAGTCATATCAAGGTGAAGAGAAACATCTAACCCTTTCATGAACCTCAAAAATAGACTTACTGGGAATAATGCATAAGAATATCTAGACAAGGCATGAAAAATGCCTCATACTCCACAATAGTTATGGAGCCTTGCTCCAAGAAATCAAACTCATCTCTCATCTGATCCCTCAAACTAAAAGGCATAAACCTATACAAAAAGCCCTCTATAAACTGATCCCAGACCATCTTTGGCAAATAAAAAGGTCGGCAACCAATAAGTGACCATGACGGATCTCTGTTTGCATCGCTCAAATTATTAGTAGTATAACTAACCCCATGCAACTCAACCAAACCAAGGTTATGAAACTTCTTACTATAATCAATCAAGAACTCACAAGCATCCTTGCTTACATCATCATTGAACCTAGGATGACCCAAACAAGTGAATCTTTAAAACCTCTTCTAATTCTCGAAAGACATAACAATGCTTATAATAATAGGAGCCATAGTAAATTTTATTGGCTAATCCATATAAGGAGGCATCATAGAAGAAGGCTCAACTCCGAATCACAGAATTCCATACTCAAATATAGGCACAGAAGAAGGAAATGCACTTTGAGTCTGTGGAGTGCCATAAGCATATATCATTTTAATAGGAGAATCCATACTCAAAACAAGAGAATCCATACTCAGAACTACACTTGTGCTCTTTCCGAGATTAGAGTAGGCATCAAAACTAAAATATGCTCAACTTGAGGCTTGGGGAGAGTCCTCTAGTGCAATCTTTAGACAGGATAGATCTTCATAAATGACCTCTACCTTTATCCTAACCACTATTTGCAATTCACCTTCTAGACTGGGATCTCTTCTCTAATAATGGATCCATATCTCTAGCCTTACTTGATTTAGTCCTCATCATCAGTGGAGAAATAGTGAAATAAAAGATCCACATGATGAGGATCAAGATAAAGGAATTTTCATAAAGATATCTTATATCCTCTCGAGGATTGATAGGGACGTCTACATATCAATTTGTAAGACTATATTAGACACCATTTTCTTACACTGTTGAGACCAATGAATCTGGCTGCTTTGCTACCAATTTTTCATAACCCAAAAACAAAGTGTCATGGTGGCACTTGTTTCAAAAATCCCTGACATATGATCCTATCACCCAAATATATATAAAAATAAAAATCAATAGCAATCCTAAAATAAGGCCTGTAAAGCAAAGCCAAGTCACACAAACATAATAATAGTAGAAATATAAGAAAGATACCAAACCAAATCTCAAAACCTGGTGTCATAGTGTAAGAACCAATAATACATATTGAAGTCAAAATATACATACGATATCTAAAAAGGATCAAACTTTATCTCTAAATCTAAGAAGACATAGTCTAGATAAGAAATGGTTGTGGCCACGCTAAATGCATAGATAAACCGCTAACTCGAATAGACTTCAAAGGCCTCCTGAATTAGCTATTTGTGTGGTGCACTCAAACCTAGATCTGCACCAAAAGGGTGTATTAAGGATTAGTATGGTCCACTATACTCATTAGGTATCATAGGTCGACTAAGTAAAGTAGAAAATAAAATTTGTAAACACAAACTATAGGCACGTCACCTACAATCAAAAAATGTACCAAATAGTAGTCGACACTATCTCTACTAACAATTCTACTATATATACATATATTAAATACAGGTAGGAGAAAGAAGATCAAATATGCACATACACTAAATACTAATACAAAAAGATAGAACAAATAGACAGATATTATGTTGAGAAAGGAAATAAAACCATAAAATAAGAATAATATATGGAATGGAATAAAGGTGATAATGATGATGCACAAGGTTGTCACAAAACCTCCCTATAGGACCACTAAGATGTTCGTAAACCCACATCTATCGAGCTCTGCTCCTAGGTAGGACCTATAGATAGTTTGTTAAGTCATGTACAACCAATATCCAATACCGGTATCCATAATTCCTATTCGACACATACATCAATAGTTGGTTTGTATAGATGTCATATTTTCTATTCGAAAAAGACAATATTTTCAATGGTGATAACAAAAATTCAAGTCTGAGAATGATATGAGGATGTAATGCTCGCAACCAACCTAAATAGGATATTCTAATATCCAACTAATATATCAACCATGTGAGCGAAAAATTCACTCAAGTCAACCCAACCATCCATGGTTCAATATAGTCCATAAACCATCAAGAGAAATATTCAAAAAAGGTAATCGATACTATATAAATCCCAAAATATAGTCTTTTTCCACCAAAAAAAGGTACAACAAAAAACATACATCTATCAGTATCAGGCCAACAAAATAATACAAGACCCCACACAATCGAGCATAGAAAATAATGTCTCAAAATACCAATGATTATCCACAAAGACCCCCATACAGGCACATAAATCACCTAAACACATTTTCCATGATGCAACCTCATAAACATAGCATTATTTTATATTATTATTAACTACCCATTCCAATCTAATGAAAGTTAAATCATAATCTACCTTGAGTGCCAAAATCAAAACAAATAAAGTTTTATGACTGAGCTTTCACCTCACACACGGACCTAAAAATCAGCTAAAACACATAAATATTGAATATATGCATCAAAAGAAAGTCAACAATACCTATATTTCCCACTTATAAATTGGGGTCAAAACGGACCCATAAAATGGATTTTTGAAAAAGAAAGGTAAAATTGGATTTTTTATCCAAAAACATGTTTCCCAAGATTAAAGAAACTCATAGGAGAAAACCCAAGTGAAATGGTAAAATTGGGGTTTCAATCAAAGAAATACTACTTTTCACCATACAAAGCCAAAATTCACAAATTCCACCTTTAAATATGACTTAAACAAGATTTAAAGGATAAAATTAAAGAAAAGTAGTTAAAATGGGATTTTAGAGCTTAACCAAGATTAGGAACGGAAGAAATGTCCAAACAATCTGATCCCCAAACTCCAAGTCTCAAAAATAGTGAATGAAATTGAGAAAAGGGTTATTTATATATCCAGGTGCCAGGTGTCACTAAAGTAGTCAAGTGGCCACTTTAGTGGTCACTCCTAAAATAGTCAAGTATCACTAAGCGGTACCTGCTTAGCATGCTAGTTCTCTAAAGAAGCAAGGGTCGCTTTAGCTCCCTCCACTAATGTAGACAAAGGCCACTAACAAAACCTTGCCTAGTTGATAGTTCGCTGCTAAAGTGACCAAGAGGCACTTTAGCACCTACTATTAAAGCGGCCAAATTGGCGTTTTAGCCTGTTGCACCAGCTGAGTAGTGTACCAACTGTGGTTACTTGGATAAGACCAAGTCTTTGTGGATCCCTTGAGATTCATATAGAATCTGAAGAATTCAAACAAACTATGCTACACAATCTAATTTGATGTTTTGAACTTAATGGCAATATCAAAATTTTAAAAAAAATGTTTTTTCATAGAATTGACTCCTGAGACCTATTTCTATAATTTTTTGAAAGGAGGCTAGAAATGAGATATAAAATTAATAAAACCACACCAACCATGTAAATAATCTAAAATAATAGTTTTAAGCCTACCATGAAATTCGTTTTGCCATCCGACACTGCAATACCCCACATTTTGGACTAGAATGAAAATCCATCATTCGTATGTGTGGATGTTTCAAAATTCTCAAATCCTATATAAATTTAGTGTGTTAATTAATTATGTAGTATGGAAATCTATTTGAGCATCAATTTAGATCATAAAGGTCCCCTAACTCAAGTACAAGCTGAAAGCTTTCCTATCGTTCAAGTTTTAGTGAGCGTCAAACCTTGGGTCAACTTCAATCAATCAGAACTCGTTCTATATAACTAACTATGTGGTTTACAATATATTAAATGAAATCTCCTTGAATTATCTTTCCAACAATACCGATTCTGCCTAAATTTGATATCGGAGCAAAGAGTTATCCCTATTTTATTCCAGCATATCAAGCTGCAAAATAGTGACGACGTTTCTGATGGGCTATCACATTTCTGACGACCTTTTTGATGATGGCGTCATAGTCTGATGATATTTCTGATGACGTCGTTAGCCCTGGGCAGAAAATAAAGAATTTGGACTCCTTTTGTGATGACCATTCGTGATGGCCTATCACAGACCTGACGGCCTGTCACGGATGACGTCAAGTATATTTTTCCAACAATTGAGGGACGTTTTAGTAAGGGTATTTTGGTCTTTATCCTTCACTTCCCATGACATAACCCTCAAGGAGCGTATTATCTTACATTCTCTTAAGTTAAACATCTCAAAAAAAATCTCATACACTCTCAACCACAAGATTAGGGTTTCTTCTCAAGATCAAAACTATCAAGAACAAGCCCTAGGGTTTTCATAGAAGAGTCTATTTCAAGGAAATTTCACCATCAATCTTCACGAATTCTTAATCTAAGGTATGCGTAGAGTTCATGCATGGGTCTCTTTCATCCATGGATTTCAAGAATCATGTTTTAAATTGTAAATTGTGATTTCATTGTTATTTTATGACTATATTCATGTTAATAATTGTTGTTTGGATTCAAGGTTGTGTCTTGATGTGTTTTTCATGAATCATTTGAATAGGTTAGTTGGAAACCCATGAATTTGGGTGGTTCAAGATTTCTAAATTTGTTAATTACACCTATGCTTAATATTATGCATGCAAGGTGTTTGATAAAATGCTTAGGATGCTAGAAATTCATGTTTACATGGTTCAATGATATCTAAATGACAATTCCATGTTAGCTATATACTTTAATATAAATTCCATGCTATTGATGTGTTGCTATTGTTGTGGTATGAAGTATGTATGATAATGGAGATATACTATATGTACATAAAATATAACCATGCATTCCCTACCATGCTTAAGATGTTGAAGAACTACATGAAGTATAATATCCCCAACTTATGATATTATGAATTGTGGACTCAAATCTTGTGATCAAGTCATGTCATGTGTGTCAGTTTCCTTCTATCGAGTCCTGGGGGTATTCGTACCCAAAAAACATAGATGTGTGCCTAGAGCCATGTCATGTTATCATGATAATATCAGTCAAGCTATAATCTATAGAACTCAGTCAGTCATGTGACTCAGTAAACCTCAAAAATCTCATGATCTTAGTTAACTCTCAGATAATAGTACTACTCCGTTAGTCAACAAAAGTCAGTTAATTTGTCCATGTAAGGTCAGTTGATTCATGTTTAGTCACTTTAGATGGGATTAGAAGTTATCACCGAGTGAACTCAAGGATGGGAACTCACCTACCAGTTTAGGGTGTGATTCTTAGCAGGCATCCTTGTGTTCCAAAACTATGTAGCCAGCATAGGTTGAGACATCTTAACCTATCAGATTAGGGTTGATGTGGTGGCTTAACTTGTCAGTTTAGGGTTCCCACCGTTCTTCTTTGAATACCTTCCAGCTAAGGGTCACCCACAAATGCCTTACTAGTGGCGCGATATTGACACCCCTCCAGCCGAGGTAGAGATTGGACCCCAACTTAGCTATATGCATTATTGGGGCATGTCGGTTAAACAACTACCTCTCACAGTTTCAGAATCAGTCTTAGTAAAAGAACTCAAATAGGTCTTCAGATTTCAGTATATCAGGACAGTCAGATACAGTCAGACTTAGTTACAGTACGAAACTCAGATAGTTCTATCAGAACTTAGACTGTTAGATATAGACGCTCAAAATCAGTTACATCGGTTAGGCTGATCATCATAGTTATATCAGTTATATCAATTTTCTGAACTCATGTATCAGTCATATCAGTTATCAGAATTCATGATATCAGTATTCAGCTTTAGGACTGTCAGACACAGTCAACCAGATCAGTTCTTCATAATTCAAACTGTCAGAAATAGTCATTCATCTATTTAGTATCTCAGTATCAGTACACTCATGTTATCTGTATTAAGACTCAGTAGTCAGTATCTCTACGAGTTCAGTTACAGTTATGTATGCATATATGTATTCTCACATTCATATTAGTCAGCATTGTTCATGCATATAACCCTTTGCATTTAGCCTACCTCACTCATATACTCTGTACATTTAGATGTACTGACGCATTTGGCCTATGGTGCTTTCTCTTATGTTACACCATAGGTTCAGAGGTACAAGCTCCAGATCAGCAGTAGCATTTCAGTATTCAAAGTTTGCAGTGAGTCCTTCTTATTCGAGGATGATATAATTATTGCTACATTTACTATTCAGTTGCTAGATGGAGTTAGTTAAAGACATGTTCCTTCAACTCCTTATTTAGTTCAGTTAGAGGCTTTCAGACTAGATATCAGATTAGATATTCAGATCTAATTATTTTCAGTATTTATGACTTGTTTTGGTATTGTTATACTTTTTTCAGATATTTTGTTATCAGACGTTTATTCAGTTAGAACCTTATGGCCTTTCATATTCATGTTTCCATATTTTATGATATATTATGCAGATACAGGTACAGATATTAGTCATGGGTTATCTTGTGGTACTTCAGGGCTATAAACACCGTGTAGCATTTTGGTTTAGAAAATCAGGGTGTTACAAACTTGGTATCAGAGCCTAAGGTTCAATAGAGTCCTAGGAAGTCTGAAAGCCGCATCTAGTAGAGTCTTGTACATGCATGTGTTGGACACCACACTTATGTATAGGAGGCTATGAGATATTTTTAGAATAGTTTCCCTTCTTTCAATATTAATGTCGTGCCAGCAAGTCAGTTTAGCAATCCAGTAGTCAGATTTGTATAGCTTGTTTTCTCATCCTTGCATCTATTCATGCTATCCCAAATCTCAGAGAATGTAACTATTTAAAGGTAGAACCTCCTAGTAGTTGCAAGTTCAGTTCATCTCATGCATCATGCATTAGTTTCATACTCCCAAAGTTTAGTTATAATCTAGTTCGTAAATACCCAGTGCATCACCCAGTATCTCCGTAAGGTAAGCATTCTTAGAGGGACATAGCATCCCAAGGGGGAGATACCCCACTTTATCTTAACGTTCACATGCCTTAGATCCTTCAATTTCTCCTTGCATAACGAATTCCGTCTAGAATAAAGGGTACTCATAAGTTAACCTTCAAGTTAGACCTCAGCTGTAAGTCAAGTATTCAGAGGTTTTGTTCAGTTCAAGATGTTCAGTCCATATGTCACATAGAAGAATCAGTTATGTTCTCATGTTTCTGTTCAATCTTAGTGCCTTTACTATTGCATGTTCTGTCACATATTTGTGAGTCAGTTCAGTTATGTATTCACATATTAGATATGCATGGTCAGCTTATCAGTACTTTCAGTCATGCATTTACATATAATGTCAGTCATATAATCATGTATCAGATATGCATGGATTCAATTTGTCAGTTAAGCATCAGATATGCATTCTCAGTTTTAGAAACTTAGTTTCTTAGAACACTCAATCCTACATTCATAAATCAGCTACCCATGCATCAGATATGCATGTACAGTATGATATGCTCAGTTTTCAGTCATGTCAGCCATGAGATCATGATCAATCATTCATGCTATATATTTGTGTAAGTTCTCTTTTATCCTATCTCAGCTAGTATCATTCGAGAATGAATATTCCCAAGGGGGAGATATTGTAACACCCCATATTTTAGACTAGAATGAAAATCCGTCATTCCTATGCGTGGATATTTCAAATGCCTCAAATCCTATATAAATTTAGTGTGTTAATCAATTATATAGTGTGGGAATCTATTTGAGCATGAATTTAGATCATAGACGTCCCCTAACTAAAGTACAAGTTGAAAGCTTTCCTATCGTTCAAGTTTTAGTGAGCGTCAAAACTTGGGTCAACTTCAATCAATCATAACTCAATTTATATGATGAACAGGGTGGTTTACTATATATCAAATGAAATATATTTGAATTATCTTTCCAACGATACTAATTTATCCTAAATCTGATATCGGAGCAAAGAGTTATACCTATTTTATTCCAGCATGTCAAGCTGGAAAATGGTGATGATGTTTCTGATGGGCTATCACGTTTCTGATGACCTTTTTTACGATGTCATCACATTCTGATGATATTTCTGACGACTTCGTCATCCCTGGGCAGAAAATCAAGAATTTTTACCCCTTTTGTGATGACCATTCATGATGGCCTGTCATGGATGGCGTCAAGTATATTTTTCCAGCAATTGAGGGACGTTTTAGTAAGGGTATTTTGGTCTTTTTCCTTCACTTTCCATGACTTATAACCTTTAAGGAGCGTATTATACTCCATTCTCTTTAGTTAAACATCTCAAAAAGCCCTCACATACACTCTCAACCACAAGATTAGGATTTTCTCTCAGCATCAAAACTCTCAAGAACAAGCCCTAGGGTTTTCATAGAAGAGTCTATTTCAAGGAAATTTCACCGTCAATCTTCACGAATTCTTAATATAACGTACGCATAGTGTTCATCCATGGGTCTCTTTTATCCATGGAGCTCAAGAATCATATTTTAAATTATAAATTATGATTTCATTGTTGTTTTATGACTATATTCATGTTAATGATTGTTTTTTGGATTCAAGGTTGTGTCTTGATGTGTTTTTCATGAATCATATAAATAGGTTAGTTGGAAACCCATGAATTTGGGTGTTTCAAGATTTCTAAATTTGTTACGTACACCTATGCTCAATATTATGCATGCAAGGTGTTTGATAAAACACTTAGGATGCTAGAAATTCATGTTTACATGGTTCCATGATATCTAGATGACAAGCCCATGTTAGTTATATACTTCAATATAAATTCCATGCTATTGATGTGTTGCTATTGTTGTGGTATGAAGTATGTATGATAATGGAGATATACTATATGTACATAAAATATAACCATGCATTCCCTACCATGCTTAAGATGTTGAAGAACTACATGAAGTATAATATCCCCAACTTATGATATTATGAATTGTGGACTCAAATCTTGTGATCAAGTCATGTCATGTGTGTCAGTTTCCTTCTATCGAGTCTTGGGGGTATTCGTACCCAAAAAACATAGATGTGTGCCTAGAGCCATGTCATGTTATCATGATAATATCAGTCAAGCTATAATCTATAGAACTCAGTCAGTCATGTGACTCAGTAAACCTCAAAAATCTCATGATCTTAGTTAACTCTCAGATAATAGTACTACTCCGTTAGTCAACAAAAGTCAGTCAACCTATGTAGCCAGCATAGGTTGAGACATCTTAGCCTGTCAGATTAGGGTTGATTAGGTGGCATAACTTGTCAGTTTAAGGTTCCCACCATTCTCCTTTCGAACACCTGCCAGCTAAGGGTCACCCATGGTATTGACACCCTTCCAGTCGTGGCAGAGATTAGACCCCAACTTAGCTATATGCATTATTGGGGCATGTCTGTTAAACAACTACCTCCCGTAGTTTTAGAATCAGTCTCAGTAAAAGAACTCAAATAAGTCCTCAAATTTTAGTATATTAGGACTGCCAGATACAGTTAGACTTAGTTACAGTACGAAACTCAGATAGTTCCATCAGAACTTAGACTGTCAGATACAGTCGCTCTATATCAATTACATCGGTTAGGCCAATCATCACAGTTATATCTATTATATCAATTTTCTGAACTCATGTATTAGTCATATCAGTTATCAGAATTTATGATATTAGTATTAAGCTTTGGAACTGTCAGACACAATCAACTAGACCAGTTCTTCATAATTCAAACTGTCAGAAATAGTCATTCATCTATTCAGTATCTCAGTAATAGTACACTCATGTTGTCAGTATTCAGACTCAGTAGTCAGTATCCCCACGAGTTCAGTTACAGTTTTGTATGCATATATGTATTCTCACATTCATATTAGTCATCATTGTTCATGCATATAACCCTTTGTATTTAGCCTACCTCACTCATATACTCTGTACATTCAGACATACTGAGGCATTTTTGTTATGGTGCTTTCTCTTATGTTATACCATAGGTTCAGAGGCACGAGCTCCAGATTAGCAGTAGCATTCCAGTGTTCAGAGTTTGCAGTGAGTCCTTCTCATTCGAGGACGATATAATTATTGCTATATTTACTATTCAGTTGCTAGATGGAGTTAGTTGAAGACATGTTCCTTCAACTCCTTATTTAGTTCAGTTAGAGGCTTTCAAACTAGATGTCAGATTAGATATTCAGATCTAATTATTTTCTATATTTATGAATTATTTTGGTATTGTTATACCTTTTTCATATATTTTGTTATCAGACGTTTATACAGTTCGAACCTTATGGACTTTCATGTTCATATTTTTGCATTTTATGATATATTATGCAGTATATAGGTACAGATATCAGTCATGGGTTAGCTTGTGGTCCTTCAGGGTCATGAGCACCGTGTAGCACTCTGGTTCAGAAAATTGAGGTGTTACAAACTTGGTATCATAGCCTAAGGTTTAATAGAGTCCTAGGAAGTCTAAAAGTCGCATCTAGTAGAGTCTTGTACATGTGTGTGTTGTGCACCACACTTATGTGCAGGAGGCTATGAGATGTTTTAGGAATAGTTTCCTTTCTTTCAATATTCATGTCATGCCAATAAGTCCGTTTAGCAATCGAGCAGTTAGATTTGTATAGCTTGTTTTCTTATCCTTGCATCTATTCATGCTATCTAAAATCTCAAAGAATGTAACTATTTCAAGGTAGAACCTTCTATTAGTTACAAGTTCTGTTCATCTGATGCATCATGCATTAGTTTCAGACTCCTAAAGTTTAGTTATAATCTAGTTCATAGATGCCCTATGCATCACCCAGTATCTCCATAAGGTAAGCATTCTTAGAGGGACATAGCATCCCAAGGGGGAGATACCCCACTTTCTCTTAACATTCACATGCCTTAGATCCTTCAATTTCTCCTTGCATAACAAATTTAGTCTAGAATAGAGGGTACTCATATGTTGACCTTCAAGTTAAACCTCAGCTGTAAGTCAAGTATTCAGAGGTTCAGTTCAGTTCATGATGTTCAGTCTATATGTCACATAGCAAAATCAGTCATGTTCTCATGTTTCAGTTCAATCTTAGTGCCTTTACCATTGCATGTTCAGTCACATGTTCGTGAGTCAGTTCAGTTATGTATTCACGCATTAGATATGTGTGGTCAGCTTATCAGTACTTTCAGTCCTCCATTCACATATCATGTCAGTCATATAATCATGCATCAGATATGCATGGATTCAACTTGTCAGTTGAGCATCAGATATGCATTCTGAGTTTGAGAAACTCAGTTTATCAGAACACTCAGTCCTACATTCATAAATCAGCTATCCATACATCAGATATGCATGTACAGTATGATATACTCAGTTTCAGTCATGTCAGCCATGAAATCATGATCAGTCATTCATGCTATATATTTGTGCAAGTTGACTTTTCTCTCATATCAGCTAGTATCATTCGAGGATGAATATTCCCAAGGGGAAGATATTGTAATACCCCACATTTTGGACTAGAATAAAAATCCATCATTCCTATGCGTGGATGTTTCAAAAGCCTCAAATCCTATATAATATTCTATATAATATTAGTGTGTTAATCAATTGTTTAGTATGGGAATCTATTTGATCATGAATTTTTCATAGATGTCCCCTAAATCAAGTACAAGTTGAAAGCTTTCCTATCGTTGAACTTTTAGTGAGCGTCAAAACTTGGATAAACTTCAATCGACCATAACTCATTTTATATGATGAACAGGGTGGTTTACTAAATATCAAATGAAATCTCTTTGAATTATCTTTCCAACGATATGAATTTCTCCTAAATCTGATATCGGAGCAAAGAGCTATCCCCATTTTATCCCAGCATGTCAAGCTGGAAAAAGGTGACGATGTTTCTGATGGGCTATCACGTTTCTGACGACCTTTTTGATGATGTCGTCATATTCTAACGATATTTCTGATGACGTCGTCAGCCCTGGGCATAAAACAAAGAATTTGTACCCCTTTTGTGACGACCATTTGTGATGGCCTATTACGGACCTGACGGCCTATCACGGATGGCGTCAAGTATATTTTTCCAGCAATTGAGGAACATTTTAGTAAGGGTATTTTGGTCTTTTTCCTTCACTTCCCATGACTTATAACCTTCAAGGAGTGTATTAAATTCCATTATATTTAGTTAAACATTTCAAAAAGCTCCCACATACACTCTGAACCACAAGATTAGGGTTTCTTCTTAAGCTCAAAACTCTCAAGAACAAGCCCTAGGGTTTTCATAGAAGAGACTATTTCAAGGAAATTTTGCCGTCAATCTTCACGAATTCTTAATCTAACGCATGCGTAGCATCCATCCATGGGTCTCTTTCATCCTTGAATCTTAAGAGTCATGTTTTAAATTATAAATTAAGATTTCATTGTTGTTTTATGACTATATTCATGTTAATGATTGTTGTTTGGTTTTAAGGTTGTGTCTTGATGTGTTTTTCATGAATCATATGAATAGGTTAGTTGAAAACCCATGAATTTGGGTGGTTCAAGATTTCTAAATTTGTTAAGTACACCTATGCTCAATATTATGCATGCAGGGTGTTTGATAAAATACTTAGGATGCTAGAAATTCATGTTTACATGGTTCCATGATATCTAGATGACAAGTCCATGTTAGCTATATACTTCAATATAAATTCCATGCTATTAATGTGTTGCTATTGTTGTGGTATGAAGCATGTATGATAATGTAGATATACTATATGTACATGAAATATATCCATGTAATCCCTACCATACTTAAGATGTTGAAGAACTACATGAAGTATAATATCCTCTACTTATGATATTATGAATTGTGGACTCAAATCTTGTGATCAAGTCATGTGAACATGTGTCAGTTTCCTTCTATTGAGTTCTGGGGGTATTCGTACCCAAAACACATAGTTGTGTGCCTAGAGCCATGTCATGTTATCACGATAATCTCAATCAAGCTATAATTTATAGAACTCAGTCAGTCATGTGACTCAGGAAACCTCAGAAATCTCATGATCTCAGTTAACTCTCAGATAATAGTACTACTCTGTCAGTCAACGGAAGTCAGTTAATATATCCATGTACAGTTAGTTGAATTATGTTTAGTCTCTTCAGATAGGAGTAGAAGTTAGCACCGACTGAACCCAAGGATGGGAACTCACCTACCAATTTAGGGTGTGATTCTTATTAGTCATCCTTGTGTTCCAGAACTATGTAGCCAGCATAGGTTAAGACATCTTAGCCTGTCAGATTAGGGTTGATAAGGTGGATTAACTTGTTAGATTAGAGTTCCCACCGTTCTCCTTTTGAATACCTGCTAGTTAAGGGTCACCTATAATTGTCCCCTCCAGTCGGGGAAGAGATTGGACCCCAACTTAGCTATATGTGTTATTGGGGCATGTCGGTTAAACAACTACCTCCCACAATTTCAGAATCAGTCTCAGTAAAAGAACTCAGATAGGTCTTCAGATTTTAGTATATCAGGACTGTCAGATACAGTCAGACTTAGTTACAGTACGGAACTCAGATAGTTCTATCCAAACTTAGACTGTCAGATACAGTCGCTCAGTATCAGTTACATCGGTTAGGCTGATCATCATAGTTATATCAGTTATATCAATTTTCTGAACTCATGTATCAGTCATATCAGTTATCGGAATTCATGATATCAGTATTCAGCTTCAGGATTGTCAGACACAGTCAACTAGACCAGTTCTTCATAATTCAAACAGTCAGAAATAGTCGTTCATCTATTCAGTATCTTAGTATCAGTACACTCATATTGTCAGTATTTAGACTCAGTAGTCAGTATCTCCACAAGTTCAGTTACAGTTATGTATGTATGTATGTATTCTCACGTTCGTATTAGTCATCATTGTTCATGCATATAACCCTTTGCATTTAGCCTACCTCACTCGTATACTCAGTACATTCAGGCATACTGACGCATTTGCGCTATGGTGCTTTGTCTTATGTTACACCATAGGTTCAGAGGAACAAGCTCCGGATCAGCAGTTGCATTCTAGTGTTCAGAGTTTACAGTGAGTCCTTCTCATTAGAGAATGATATGATTATGGCTACATTTACTATTCAGTTGCTAGATGGATTTAGTTGGAGACATGTTCCTTCAACTCCTTATTCAGTTCAATTAGAGGCTTTCAGACTAGATGTCAGATTAGATATTCAGATCTCATTATTTTTAGTATTTATGACTTGTTTTGGTATTGTTATACCTTTTTCAGACATTTTGTTATCAAATATTTATTCAATTCGAACCTTGTGGCCTTTTATGTTCATATTTCTGCATTTTATGATATATTATGCAGTATAAAGGCACAGATATCGGTCATGGGTTAGCTTGTGGTCCTTCGAGGTCATGAGCACCTTGTAGCATTTCGGTTCAGAAATTTGGGGTGCTACAGATACCCAGATCTAAAGATGTTGACAAAGTCAACTAATAAGTGCTTAAGACTGTGAAAAATGAGAATCTCACATAAATTACACTAATATGCATTGGGAACCCTGTATGATCCTCATACCCTAGAAATACCATAATACAACCATGGGGAGAGGTAATAGACAAATTACACAGAAATAAATATTTCACACCAATCACAAAAAATCAAGTTGTTACACCTAAAGTCATTTTCTTGAACCGTTTAACTGCAAACCCTTCTAAATTACTCACTATAATAGCAGAACTAATCACAATGTCTTCTTATCAAATTTACTTAGAAGCTATGGCCCACCCACAAAATGTATCATACCATCAATATTATACCTTAAATCACAAACGTACTGGATTAATCATGAAAATACTCAATTACTACATGAACATCTTACTAAACTTCTCAGTCATATTCACACAATCAACCCACTATAAACCTTATTTATCCATGAATTCAATATCCCAATATCTATTCACTACTCTTGTTCTCAACTAATATCACCAGCCCTCAATTTAACCCCTGAAATTTTCTTCACATCCTAAACTTATAAATGCCTACAATTGATCAACCACATTAATTTACTTTATAGAATGATGCCTCACTAAAGTGTCCATAACAAAAAAAAATAGCTGGATGTTCAACTCTAAATACAATTTCGAGCTCTATCATCCAAATTGGTGAAATAATTGACAGCTTTCTAGTTTTACACTTGTTTATTGATATATCTATCTTTATTCATCATTCTACCTTTGTACAAACATATTACAAAATCCTACTGGATCCACCACTTTTCCAAAACATAATTATTGAGAAGTCAAACCTAAATAACACTATTTATTTCCATCGATCAAGTAACTATAATACATTATATAAGCCACACAATATATAGCCCAATATAATATGTACCAATGCATGCATCTCACACAAACAAGTACACCTGGCACTTGCTAATGAAATATTGTTGTAATATCCCACAAAATCTAATAATGAAAGAAACTTCCACTTTTTTCCTGAAACTGTCAACCATCTCCCTTTAAGAACTCTTAAAATATGATCTTTATTAATTATTCATATCCCTCCACACATTTTCAATTTACCTTTTCATAAACCCAATCAATAGTAAAGATAACAAACCTCATAACTATAACTAAGTAAAAGCATATCTCACTGCGACCATCGTATCATTAAACTCAAACCATTCAAGAAACTTCATAAAATTAAAAGTATTCACACCATTTAAAACCTTTTTGTAGTAAATCCTTTATCATACATAGAAATTTGCCTTCTTACATGATCCACTGTCCCTCCATAATTTTTAAGTTGTTGTTATATGAACCTATTCTTTTACTTAATAGATAAGACCTTGTCAATACACTCATACTAAAACATTGTGGTAGAAATTTTAACCTCTGTTAAAGAATCTTTATTCTCATAATACACTAATCAACCCATCCTAGTTATGAAAAATATCATTAACTATAGTTATCAGAGTTACTACATATTTTACTTTGCCATTCTTTTAATCATACAATTCCTAATCATCAATACATTTTGATATAATCTAATCCATATGTGTATTCTTTTTACTACTTAACAACTAGCCAAAGAAGATAAGATGATCAACAAAGTTCTACAACACATTATTCAAACTTCAAAGATGAACATCCCTAAACTATATCTTATAATAAAAAATTGTACTCAATCTGTCTTTAAATCATTAATACAATCGAAATATGGATAAAGAACCTTCCCATTAGGCTACCAATACCTTTATAGTACCAAGTATCATATTACACCATATGACATAACCCCAAACTATGAGTGAGAGAATGGAATAAAAAGTTTAAGAGATAAAACGAACCAAGAATGCACAATAATAAATCAAGATATTGAGTTACATAAATTCCTATATTATCTCAAATATAGATAACAATTGTCTCCGCACTAACCTATAAGACTCTACTAGACTTGGCTTGTATTTCTGAGACCAATGAATTTGGGGCTTTTATACCTATTGTCAAGACCCAAAACTGGGATCGTGATGAAACCTATCACACGAATTCTAATATATAAGCCTAAAACCCTAATCCAACATAATTATTAAATTATAGAAAGAATTAGAATATATAAAATAAAAGATAAATCCTAATAATTTGAAAAGATAATCTAATTAATGTAAATACAAAATTCAACATCAATCTCATGTTTGGTTCTCACAAAACAAGCCTCTAATTAGGAATAACACAAGAAAGGTCTAAAAAAACATCTTAGCTATCAAATAGAACACAGATTGAGATAGAAAAGGATTAAAGATAATCGGGATCAATATCCATTACCTCAAGAACAACTGCAAAGCACCATGAACACTACACTGCTTAATAACTATAGACCACCTATTTAGTATCTACATGAGAAAGAAAAAAATATGGAATGTATAAGAAAATAAAGCACTGGAGGAATAAGATAAATAAAATATAAAGGGATGGAAAGGAAGACAGCAAAGTGGAATCAAAGGGAGCGAATAATATATTGAAGTAAGGACCACCTTCAAATATCCAAATAAACACATTAACATATGAGAAAAACCTCATGGGAATTAGATCCTCAAATACACTCATTTCTAAACTTTAAATGACAAAAGCATTAATAAGATTTCAAATACTCAAAAGAGTATTTAGTTTTTCCTATTCAATAAAAATAATCTAACTCTAAAGTGAGATACGCTTCACTATTTATAAACTAGATTACTAATTACAACACTTACTAAATTAAGGATCTTCTTAGTCAAGAGGCTTGCATTAAAAGAATAGCCAATTTGCATTCACAACCTCTTTTACCTTCTTTGAGTAGTCTTCCACATGGAACCTTGTACTTCCATTTTATCATATTCCTATGCTTCAAACCTTCATTCCAAGCTCCTTCCATACTTTTAAAGTATTGACTCAAGCCAAAGCTCTTAACTCTTTATCTTGACTTTGCTTGCATGCATCACTATATGTATGATGAAGAAAATAGCAAGTGTGAGTACGGAAACACTTATTCTTAGCATCATTTTCTAATGAGCATAATTTTAAAAGATAGTGGAAAATCATCAAATCAATGTAATGACCTATTTTTGGTGATTTTTGTGAAATGTTTATTTTTATGTAATTTGTCCATTTTACCTCTCACCATTGTTGCATTATGGTATTTATTGGGTGTGGGGATTATTGGCTTAGTTTTGAATGTATTTTAGTGTGATTTATGCTAAATTGTGGTTTTCGATAGTTATAAAGTCTTTGTAGTTCTCTTCGGTCAACATTTATTAATATGTGCATCAGATTGCAAAATGGATAATACTAGTAGATCCAAAATACTGATTTTAGGTTGATAACAATGTTGGTCTGGTTTTATGTCTTTTTTATCTTATTTTGACCCATTATTTGGAAAGCTGTGAAATTGGGTTCAGCGGTCAACTTTGTGTAAAGGACATTTTTTAAAAAAAATTTGGATATCACCATTTAATCTGGAGCATCAAATTTAGTCTAATAGCATAGGTTATTTATGTTCTTAGTATTGATAAATTCTAAGGGGTCCACAAAGAGTGCACCACTCAACTGGTGCACTCGTATAGGTAACTCCTTGGTCGCTTAAGAAACTTGGCTGCCAGCTAGGGCTATCGCTTAAGAGATGTCTCCATTGATTCGGTTTCTGTCTCTTAAGTGATAGATATATTTCTTATATGATAAGATAATCATCATGCAAGTGACGCCTGATCTTTTAAGCAATGTCTACTTAAGAGACCCGATAGTTGCTTAGGTGATGCCTGGGTGGATTATATCCTTATTTTCATAATTCATCACAACTTTTTATACTTAAAGATTGGGATTTTGGGTTTTTGGGAAATTTCATCCATTTTTAAACTTGGGTAGCTTAAAATCCCTATTTCAATTATTTTTATTTAATTCTTGCCATTTAAATCCTTGTGAAGCTTGAATTCAATGGTGAAAATTAGGCATTTTTTACCAGAAGGCCTAAAATTGGTAATTTTATTATATATCCCCCAATTCCAACCTATTTTCACTTGGGTTTTATTCAATAAGTTTCCTTAATCATGGGAAAAAATTTAGATAAATTCTTATTTTACCATTTTTTTTAAACACTTTCTGGGTGTCCATTTTGACCCCAATCTAAAAATACAAAATATGGGTATCATTGGCTTTATTTTAATGTGTAGATACTATATTTGAATATTTTAGTTGATTTTGGGTCTGTTCTTTAGGTGAATGCTCGATGTGAAGGCTTGTTCATATGGATTATAATATTTAAGGTAGGTTATGGCTTAACTTTTAATTGACTGGGCTGGGTAGCTAATATTGGTAAAAAATTCATGTTTCATGTGTGGGAAATAAACTTAGAAATGGAATTATTGTTGTTTTGTGCCCTTGTAGGGGCCTATGTGGTGTTATTTGGTGGTTTTGAGACACTATGTGCAATATACGATAAAATGATGTCTTATATGATGTTATTGGACTTATCTATACATATTTGGTTGTATCTACACTGATGAGAAAGCCTAAAATATAATTTATGTGGTATCAATTGCATATTATTGTGTATTTCACTCTAATTGTATATTATTACATTAGATTCATAGATTATTGGAATATTGAGTGGATTGTGGCTCACATGGTTAGTATATTGGTTTCATTTTAAAATTCTCATTTTATTTTGTTGTGAGCATTACATACTAAAAATATATGCACTTTTAAAATATTGGTTCCACTATGGAAATATTGGAAGTACTGGCTTGTGATATCTTTATAGACCATTTATCAAGGGATGTGCAAAAGAGGAATGATGAGTATTCATATTGGATATTAGATTGTATATGGATTGACGAATCCCTATGAATCCTACCCCAGGAACACAACTCAATAGGTGTATATGGAGGTTGTGCGACAACCTTGAGTATCACATATATTGTGCTACTTCTATGTTGTATTATTGTCCTTGATGTTACATATATGTATTTATACATCTTTCTTATACGTGTATTTTGTATTCCTATATATTTGTGCTTCTTTCTCATATTTTTGTATGGTATATATGTATATTGTAGAACTATTAGGGGAGATAGTATGAGCATCCATTTGGGACATTTCTAATGGCATGTGATGTGCCCATAGTGTGTATTTATATGCTTTATTTTCTATTTTGCTCAGTCGATCTATGTTACCTACTAAGTAAAAGTGGACCCTACTATGCCCTTTCTGTGATGATCCATGTTTGAATTACCAAATTATAGCTAATTTAGGTGCTATCTAGAGTATATTCAAGGTAGCGATTGATCTATGCTTCTAGAGTTGACCTACTACTTCTTATCTAGCTCATGTCTTATTTTGTATTCTGAGACAAATTTTGATCCTTTTGGACTATCATTGTATCATTTTACATTTGAGATGAATTTAGTAGTTGTTACACTATGACCCTAAGTTTCGTGATATTGTATGGTTCGTACACCAAGTGCGGTTCAGCTTCACTCTAGAAGCCTTACCTTTGGGATTAGTATTGATTTATCGTTTCATATTAGTTTGGGTAATAGTCTTGCTTTTTAAGGCTCGTCGTGACTAGTGCTATCATTAACCTTGGTATTTGGGTCATGACAACCAACTATCTAAATCAACATAAATATTCACTCAAGAAAATCTACCCTAGACTAGTAGATATAAATTCAACCTCATAGAAACATGTATGAAAAAGTTAAAAGACCATAATATAATTAATTAAAAGAAAAAAATAGTACATGCCTAATACAATGCAAGTAAATGAATTTTGTAACCAATTAAGCATGATGTTGGTGATATCAATGAGTTTTTAGAATATGTATGCAATAGATATACTATGGACCCCATTTGTTTCAAGTATAGTTATTTTTTATAAGGATCGTAAGATGTTTAAGGGATTTACTCATTTGGGTCCTCCTAGATTTATTGGTGTTGTAGGAGATGGTGCCTGTGAGTTCTTGATTTATTGTCATGAGAAGTTACATAAACTTGTTTTACTTGAGTCACAAGGGGTTTTTTATACTAGTTAAAAGATGATAGATGCGACCAGGGATTGGTAGAGGTCACTTGTTAGTTACAGACCTCTTAATTCTGTAGTGATGAATTAGGATCAATTTGTTGAGGCATTTTTGTATAAGTTTATGTCGTATAGTTTGAGGTATTAGATGAGAGATAAGTTTGATCACTTGGAGTAGGGCTCTATGACTATTATAGAGTATCTGGCAGCTTCCATGCCTTTTCTAGATATTCTCATGCTAGCATTGACACCGAGTCTAAGAAGATTTAGATGTTTGTGTAGGGGTTGGATATTTCTCTTTAGCTATATATGACTCAAATTGTAGCGTATAGAGCATCATTTTTTAGCATAGCGAATCATGCTATGATGACTTAGTTTATTCTTCAAGGGTGTCTGGGAGGTGCCAAGAGGGTGTGTCATCAGGGTGAGTTTATAGTTCGCACTCCTCAAGTAAGAGATTCTAGAGGCTTCCGTGTATATCATGTTAGACAAGTTAAAGCACCCTTAAAGGGTTTAGGTGGTGGGTCTTCTGTTCTAATATCTTTGGGTAGTCGTTTTAGCTCATTTATACCTCTTTCTATTGAGTTGGCTATAGATATTTCTATTTATGTGATGAGGTTGTCCATTTTCCTAAGGAATTCCCTCATCGTATGTTTAGTCCTACTCCTATATCAACTATGCTAGGTAGAGGTTCTACTATATGTGCATATGTAGAGATAGTGGTGGCTATGGTTGTGGTCACGAGGCTACTTAATTAAGTGGTGGTTATGGATAGTGATATGCTATACTCGCCAGACCAAAGGCAGAGAAGTCCAATGTGGTTATCATTGGTATTATCCCCATTTGTTTCTGATCTATGTATATGTTATTTTATCTAGAATCGACTTTCTCCTTTGTTCTACATATTTTGCTTTTGTTTTGATTCTAGTAGTAACCCTTTTTAAATTCCTATTCATGTATCTATCCCTATAAGAGACTCTTTAGTGGTAGATTAGGTTCACCTATCTTGTGTTGTGAATTTTACTAGTCGTTGGACTTGGGTAGAACTGATTGTCCTAGATATATTAGACTTTGATGTAATCTTGGGTATAGATTGCTTAGCTTCTTATCATATTGTTTTAGATTGTTATGCTAAGACTGTGACCTTAGCTTCATTGAGTGTGCAAGGGATAACTTTGAAGGGTGTTCTTTATTTAAGTTCCTAGAGAGTTATATCTTTCCTTTAGTATCATCACTTGGTTGAGAGGGGATAATTGTCCTATTTGGCTCATATTCATGTTACTAGTGTTGTTTCTCTTGCTTCTTTAGATACTATTTGTGTTATCTCTGAGTTCTTGCATATTTTCCCTATGGATATACATAGTATGCCCCCATATTGTGATATTGACTTTGCTATTGATATTGATCCAGACACAAAGCATATTTCTATTTATCCTAATAGGATGGCCCCAACAGAGTTGAAGGAATTAAAGGATTAGTTGCAGATTTGTCGGATAAGGGATTTACCCGATCTACTGTATTACCTTAAGGTGTGCCTCTCTTGTTTGTGAAGAAAACATATGGGTATATGCATTTATGTATTGTTTATCGGAAGTTAAACAAGGTGATGATTAAGAATGTGTATCCTCTTTCTCGTATTAATGATTTATTCGATTAGCTTCAAGGAGCATTGGTATTTTCAAAGATTTACTTAAGGTTTGGTATCACCAGTTGAGGATTAGGGCTTCAGATATTTTAAAGACAACCTTTCAGACTCAATCGTTATAAGCTCTTCGTCATGTCCTTTGGGTTGACCAATGCCCCAGACTTATTCATAGATTTGATGAACCTACTGCTTTAACCGTATCATGACTCTTTTGTCAATGTATTTATCTATGATATCTTGGTTTATTCCAACAGTGAGGTGGACCATGTGGACCAATTGTGGATCATGCTTCAGAGATTAAGGGATGAGACATTTTATGAGATTTTGTATTCTAAGTTCTCTAAGTGTGAGTTTAGGTTGGATTCCATCTCTTTCTTGGGTTATGCGGTGACCGCAGATGGTATTATAGTTAATCCGGCCAAGATTGCAGTGGTTTATATTTGGGATAGGCCTACCTCTCCCACCAATATTCACAAGTTTATTGGTTTAGCAGGTTACTATCAGTGTTTTGTTGAGGGTTTTTCATCAATGTAGCTCCATTGACCCAAGTTTACTCAGAAGAAGATTTCCTTTCAATGGTCTGATCCTTATGAGGTGAGCTTTTAAAAACACAAGGATTTGTTGAAATCATCTCCTATCTTGACTTCACCTAAGGAGGGCGTGGTTTTTACCATTTTTTATGATGCTTC
The DNA here is from genome assembly GCA_030864225.1 of Capsicum baccatum var. pendulum. Lineage (NCBI taxonomy): Eukaryota > Viridiplantae > Streptophyta > Magnoliopsida > Solanales > Solanaceae > Capsicum > Capsicum baccatum. The sequence goes on along the minus strand of CM061557.1, from coordinate 165,737,347 downwards.
AGGTGTTGGGTTAGGTGTCGTGTTGATGAAGAAGGGTAAGGTATTGTGTATGCTTCTTGTCAGTTGAAGCCCCATGAGAGCAATTACCCTACCGACTATCTGTAGTTGTGTGTGGTTGTTTTTTCTTTTAAGTTATGGAGTCTTTACTTAAGGTATTTCTTCAACTAGCGGGATCTTAATATGAGGCAGCGACGTTGGCTTGAGTGGCTCAAGGATTATAATCTTACTATTCTTTATCATCTAGGATTGGCTATTCTGGTTGCGGATGCCTTGTGCAAAAGTCGACTAGTATGGGTAGCTTACACAACCCAAACTAGGTACTGGCTATGAAGGGCATCTAAAGTCCTCTGAGGATCGGGGACCACCCCCTTTGCCTAACAATACAGAACACACACAAACACATAAAAGCGGATGTGTTACGAACATATAACAAGATAGAGTAAATAGTGACTCAAATTTCTTTGATAGTCAACAACCAAAATCATCTACAGTAATCCACAAATCCTTTATAACATCAAAACAACCTACGTCAGGACATGCCCCGACTCTGAGAATGACAATGACAAACATAATGTTAATGTGAAGACTTTTATTCTAATTCATGGAAGAAATTGATGGAATGATCAAGTCTTTTGGAGAATGGATGCTCACTACTTCACCACAAATGACTGACGAACCAAACTGATTCACCTAACACTGTGCATGAAAAGTAGGATTTCCTTTGGACCCTGACTCTCGTAGAGGTACAACGTTTTAAGACAGTTAGTGGGATGAGCACTAGCATGAAACTCAAGGGTAAGGGGTAAAATAATTCCATGATCAATAGTTCAAAATTCATAATAATACAATGCACACAATCACATTCATATACATATATATATATATATATATAAGATGTCGGGATAGGGTACAAGGCCTAACATAAACTTTAAAATCATTAACATGGACTTGTAGAATACTTGCCATAATAAGGAACCCACGAGTTATATGGGTCCATCTCTCCCCTTGCTGAAAGGGCCCCAGTGCGTGTGACCGCACGAACAAGCAAATAATCACATATCCATATGCACTATGGGGGACTTGAACATCCCTACATACATTAAGAGTGACTTAAGCATTAAGTTATATAAGATGGAGGACTCGAACTACCCGGTTATTTAGACCCCCTGCATCGGCAAATGCGGTTTCCTAAATTGGCCCCTCGAGACCTCAACTTTCACGCCATAGATATACAAACCTCATTAAATCCCAATTAAGATACTTTTCACACATTCACAATTGTCTAATAAGGAGTCATTCGTTAAGGCATTATCAAGTGGTATCATTATACTGGCTATAATTTGCAAGAACATGTTACTTTTCCAAATTAATCAATTTGTCAATGGGACTCTTACCCAATTAGCCAATGAAACTCCAATGTTCCATGTAGGAACCAAACAATGTAGCCAAGTGGTACTATAACCTAACCAACGCAAATCCGAAGTCCCAAGTAGGAACCAATCATCTAGCCAAGTGGGTCTCTAATGCCTCCGCCAATAAGACTCTGAAGTTTTCAATTCAATTTCAATTCTTTGCAATCAAGACCTCTTTAAAAGTAAATTCAGGTTCCATTACTCTTTTAAACTATTCAAGGTTTCAAAATACTTTTCAATAAGTAAATTCTCATGTTCAAAACCAATTTCACTAGATTGGGTTGAGGATATTGTAAGCTTCAACTCACTAAATTATCAAACTTGTGGATTACCAAATTCCCCATTCAATTCTCACGCCCATGCATCAAATTTGTTTCAAAACCACCATTGTCCTAAACAATGCATATGTAAACATGAAACATCACATAAATAACAATCATTCAAAACCCTTAACCTATATCTAAAAACCAATAATTAAACCACATGAGTAACCACTTAAGCACATGATTTTAGTGAAATATGTTTTGGGGAAAGAGGTATAAGCCTGAAAGGATCACTATTTTGGAGAGAATTTGCCCTTGGAAGCTCTAGAAAACCAACCTTGAGAAAACCCTAATACTCTTTCTTGAGAGAATTTGTGAGAAGAGAAAAGTTATTTTGATGTGTTATGGATGGTAATAAGGTCCGAATAAAGTTTTAAGGTCGTGGGTTATGTTTAAGGACAAAGGGAAATGTCCAAAATGCCATTAAGTTAAAAGTTAAAAATTTGTCACCGGTGACTACGAGTCACTATACGACTCATACTCCCTACGGCTCGTATGGTCCAAGTGGTAATTAAGATAAAAACTTTTGGGTACACATTGGTCAGCCTATGATTGGTATCATATGACTCATATAGAGTCATTATAACTCGTTGAGTCTAGTCGTACTCAAAGCAAAATACTTTGGGCATCATACTAGTTTGGCTAGGATGGGGGCTATACAACTCGTAATGAGTCCTTACAATTCACTACCACAAGTTGTCACCAAAGTAAAAACTTAGGAAAAACTCGTTGGACACCCTATTATTTGGGTCCTATCACCCGTCAAGACACCCTACAGATCGTAGGGCGAGTCATAGAAAGATAGTGAGTTAAAAACTCCAATGTTTTTCTAGGTCCAAAAATCCAGGGTGTTACATTCTTCCCCCTTAGGATCATTCGTCCTCGAATGATTGGTCAAGGCATCTATTAGAATAATTTAAGGCTACCTTTAACAATACAGAAAACAAACTTTTTAAGAAATACACATACTTTAAGGACGATTATCCGAAACGGGGAATAAGAATGGGTATTTGGACTTCATGTCTTCTTCAGATTCCCAAGTAGCTTCTTCAACTTTATGATTCCTCAAAAGAACCTTTACCGAAGCCACGTCTTTTGTCTGCAGCCGGTGGATTTTCTCATCTAAAATCACAATCAAAACTTCCTCATAAGAAATAAAATCTAAAACACCAACACTCTCTAAAGAAAACTCCCAAGAAAGGACCACCCACACACTTATTTAATATTGAATCATGAAAGATCAGATAATGGAACTCAAGCTCAAAGGCAAATCCAACTCCTAAGATACACTGCTCACTCGCCTCAAAATATGATATGGAATAAAGTAATGTGGACTGAGATTTACCTTCTTTCAAAAATGCATCACTCCCTTCATAGGAGACACCTTCAAGAATACCAAATCATCATCATCAAACTCCAAGTCCCTTTGCCTTATATCTGCACAGGAAATTTGGCGACTCTAGGTGGTCTTAAGCCTATCCCGAATCACCTTTACCCTATCCATAACTTGGTGAACCAAGATAGGACTATATAATATTTTCTCACCATCCTTAAATCACCTAAGACCTACACCTCCTACCATAAAGATCCTCAAAAGGAGTCGAGCCAATACTTATGTGATAGATATTACAAAACTCAAACTCTATAAGAGGAAAATGATCAACCCAACTACCACCAAGGTCAAGCACACAAGACCTTAGCATATCCTCTAAAGTCTAAATAGTTTTATATACTTGTCCATATACCTAAGGGTGGAAAGAAATGCTAAGTTTCACCTTACATACCAAACCTCTCTTGAAAGAACACAAAAAGTGAGATGAGAATTAGTGCCCCGATCAGATATAATTGAACTAGAACACCATGCAACTTTACTACCTTCTAAATGAAGAGCTTAGTGTAATCCTCTGTTGAATAGTTAGTCTTTACTTATAGGAAATAAGAAGACTTGGTTATCCTACCCATAATGACCTAAATCAAATCAAACCTATGGCAAGATCGCAGAAGACTGGTAATGAAATCCATATTAATCAATTCCCATTTCAACATGGGAAACTCCATCCCTTGAGACAACCCACCAGGTCACAAATGCTCTATCTTTACTTGTTGACAAACAATACACTTGGCCACAAAATTTTCCATATCCCAATTCAAGTTGTTCCACTAATAGATCTCTTTCAAAACATAATACATCATCATCAAACAAGGATAAACAGTGTACCTGGACTCATGAGCTTCAGCCAAAATCCTCTCTTACAGCCCATCAACATCGTGAACACACAATCTGCCCTGGTATCTCAAGATACCATCACCACCAATCTAAAAAGTTATCAAATTCTTCTAGACCACATCATTCTTAATCTACATTAAGATAGGATGGAAAACCTATTTCTCTTTCACCTTAGAACCAAGGGATGACTTCACCACCTCTTGTAGCATTACACCTCTATCCTAAGCGTCCAAGAGATGAACCCTAAGATTAGTCAATCGGTGAATATCCTTCACCACTCTCACTTATCCTTATCCATATGAGATAAGCTTTACATTGATAACCTACTAAGAGAATTAAAAACTATGTTAGCTTTACCTAGATGATAATAGAGACTCATTTTGTATTTTTGAGAAACTCAAGATACCTCCTTTACCTGAGATTCAACACCTTTATGGTAGACACATATTGAAAACTCTTACGATTTGAATAGATCTCAACATTAACCCCATACAAATAATGGCATAGAATCTTCAAATAAAAGATCATAACAAACAATTCTAAGGCATGTATCGGTTAATTCATCTCATGAACTTTTAATTATCAAGAAGTGTATGCCACAACCTTACCATATTGCATCAACACACAATCCAGTCCCATATGAGAGGCATCAAAAAAACCAACAAATTCATCAGTATCCTCAAGCAGGGTCAAAATTATAGAAGAAGTTAATTTATCTGTTAATTTATCTTTCAACTTCTCAAAACTACCTTCGTAAGTGTCGAACCACAGGAACTTCACTTTCTTATGAGTCAATCTAGTCAATGGAGAAGCAATCGAAGGGAAACTCTCCACAAACCTCCTATAATATATGGCTAAATGAATGAAACTCCTAATGTTGGTTGGATTCATGGGTCTAGGCCACTTCTTATCCTCTTTAACCTTTTGTGGGTCCACCATAATACCTTTACTAGACACAATATGACCCAGATAGGTTACAACATTCAACTAGAAATCACACATATAGAATTTAACATACAATTGATGCTCCTTAAAAGTCTGAAACACTATGCGGAGGTGATCAGCATGATCTACCTCGCACTTAAAATAAACCAAGATGTCATTAATAAACATAATGGTGAATAAATCCAGAAACTAATAGAAAACCTTGCTCATAAGATCCATAAATGCCATCGAGGTATTATTCAATCCAAAAGACATGACCAAGAACTCATAATGGTCATACCAATCATGAAAAGCAGTTTTAGGTATATCACCCTCCCTAATTTAAAGTTGATGGTAATCCAATCGAAGATTAACCTTATAGAAGTGCTTAGCACCCTAAAGCTGGTCAACCAAGTCATTAATCTTAGGAAAAGAATATTTATTCCTCAACCTCACCTTATTGAACTAGCGATAGTCTATACACGTTCGAAAGAACCCATCATTCTAATGTATGAAAAGCACAGGATAACCTCATGGGGAAATACTAGGATGAATAAAACCCTTATCAAAGAGATCTTTCCACTACTCCTTATATTCTTTCAACTCAAACGGAGCCATTCTATTGGAAGAGATAAAGATAGGACGAGTGCCTAAAAAAAGATCAATCCTAAAATCAATTTCCCTATTGGGAGAAACACTAGGAGATAACTAGGGAACATATTAAGAAATTCACAAACTACAAGGACTGATTTAAATAAAGGACTCTTGGAACTAGAATCTTTAACATGCACTAAATGGTATAGATAGTCGTTGGATATAAACCTCCAGGCTATAAGATACAAAATAAACCTTCCTTTAGGCACTAGGGAACTACCTTCACACTCAATCACCAAATTATTTGAGAATTAGAAATTATCTCTATGGGTTCGACAATCTAGAGAAACATAACATAAGTGGAGCCAATCCATCCCTAAGATAACGTCAAAATCGACCATATCCAATTTTATCAAGTCTACCAAGGTTTCACTACCACTAATAGATACCAAAAAACCTCTATAATCTCTTATAGAAACCATAGAATCACCCACCAGGGTGGACATAAAAAAAGGGTCTGAAATTCTCTCATGACCAAAGCCAAAATAAACAGCCATATATAAGGCAACATAAGAAAGAATAGACCCTCAATCAAATAGAAAATACACATCATGGGAAAAGAGTTATAACATACCATTGACAACACCTAGATATATGTCATATTACTGGCATGTGGAAAAAGTATAAATGCAATTCCAACTAGTTCTAGAGCCAAAGGTAGCACCCTTTTATGTCAGAGCTAAAGATGTTGAGGTCGAAAACTTAATAGCCCTAATAGAAACCCTTCAGAAGGAAATTCCTACCGTATGTGGCCCAATTGATGACACTTGTATAACTTATTTCTCCTCACAAAATCCATAATGCACCTGCCCACAGAAATAACCAAGGGATAAGATAGAGTTGATTGAGCTCTACTACCCTAAGACTGGGCATCCTATTCCTTAGGACCATTAATATTCTGGAAACGACAACAAATAAATTAGGATATGGAGCACTAGCCATAGAATAAGAATAGAATTTCCCCAAATCTTCTTCTTAGACCACCAAATTCGAAATATCCATATCCTTGCTCTACAAGTTAGCCTTGTATTCCAATAACAAGTCATAGGACAACCCAGAAGCAAACTTCCTCATCCTCACCCTCATAGAAGATGAAAACTCAATAGCATAATAGGAAAATTGGTGAAACTTCAAGGCATACTCCTTAACAGTCATCCAACCTTACATAAAATTCACAAAATCCTCGGTCTTTGCTTTTCATAACTCTTGAGAAAAGAAATAGTCAAGAAAGGCACTAGAAAAGTCATCCCACAAGGTGACCTCAACATCATCACCTCTTGAATAATCTCACTTCTCATACCATTAATATTCCATATCCTTTTACTGATATATGGAAAACACCACACTTTCTATGTCAAAAGCATGTATTACTTGGAAAATCTTTTCTATTTTATCAATAAACCCTTAAGGATCCTCCTTAACCTTAGAACCATTGAAAATCAGAGAATTAAGCCTCATGAATTGTTCTCCTCTAGTGGCCTTAGTAGAAGGGGCAATAACACACTCATATTTAGACTTGTGAGACTAAAAGGTCACCAACTAAGTCCGTAGATGAATAAAGCATCAAAACTCAGCAGTAGAAATGTCTTTTGGGGTATTTGGGAATGATCATCATTAGCCCAAAGGGCTTGAAGAGAACTGGTAGGTACCGGTGAAACTCCATTAGGGCAGTACAATCTGGAGCTAGAGCCCTAGATTAGGTTTGACCTTAATAAGTAGAATCAACTCTACTGACATTGTCCTTAGATAGGACAGAAGAGTTTTCACGTGCATCAGATCTCCGGGAAGGCATGATATAAAATACAAATAAATATGTGTTATAGGAGATTTTATACCTCAGACTCTATAGCTCAATATTAGGTCATGAGAAAAGAAGAAACATTCCTAGATGCCTTGTAGCCTCTCCTTTAATAGTGTGGTGCGCTACACAAGCATATAAGAGAAACTATTTGAAACAAATTTTTGTGCATCAAACAACACCAAACCTAGGCTCTGATACCATCATTGTCATTACCCAAACCAGGGCCTAGCTGTGATAGGCATCCCAAGTATGTCGAGGATCAGGGACCACCCCATTTTCCTAACCATCAAGAACGCACATAAATATATGATGGCAGATGAGTTTTGAATGTATAATAATATAGATTAAATAGTGAATCAAAAGTCTATGAAGGTCACTAACTAAAACCATCCATAGTAATCTACAAAGCCTCTATACCACCAAAACAACCTATGTCGGGACATACCCCTAACTCTAACAACAAAAAATACAATGATAATCTTAATGTGAAGTCTTAATTCTAATTCATGGTAGAAACCGATGGAATGATCAAGTCTTTCAGAGAATGGAAGCTCACCCCTTCACCGCAAATGACCGGTGAACCAAATAATTCACTATAAAAAAAGTAGGATTGGCTTTAGATCCTACATCACATAGGGATACAGTTCGAAGATGTATAGTAGGTTGAGCACTTGAATGTAACTCGGGGCTAAGGGGTAGAATAATACCATGATCAATAGTTCAAAATTCATCAATAATCTAATATACATAATCACATGCATATACATATACATATATATCAGATGTCAAGATAGGGTACAAGTCTTAGCATATACTTCAAAATCATTAACCTAGACTGTGTAGCATAACCATCATAATAAGGCACCCATGAGCTATATGGGTTCAGCTCTTCCCTAGCTGAAAGGGCCCTAGTACGTGTGGCTGCACAAACTAGAGAATAATTATATATGCCTATGCACTATGGGGAACTCAAATCTCCCAGTATACATAGAGTGACTTAAGCACTTAGTCATATAACATGGGGAACTTGAACCACCCGGTCATTTACACCCCTGCGTAGGTAGCCGCAGTTTCCAGTATTGGCCCCTTGGAACCTCCATTTTCACAACATAGCTATAAAACCCTCATTAAAGCCATATTAAAACACTCATCACACATTCCTAATCATCAAACAAGGAGTCATTCATTAAGGCATTATGAAGTGTATTGTCATACAAAATATAGCTTACAAGAACATGTCACTTTGCTAAATTAATCAATTTACCTATAGGTCTCTAACCCAATTAGATAATGAGGCTCAAAAATTCCTTGTAGGAACTAAACCATGTAGCCAAGTGGGACTCTAATCCAACTAGCCAATGGGAATCCAAAGTCCTAAGTTTTAACCAATATCTAGCTAAGTGGGACTCTAAGCTAATAGGACCCTGAAGATTTAAATTCAAATTCTATTCATGGCCATAAATCCCTCTTTAAAATTCAATTCAGGTTCCATTACTCTTTATTACTATGCAAGGTTTCAAAATACTTTTAGTAAGAAAATTTTTATATTAAAAGCTAATTTTATAAGATTGGGTTGAGGTTATTGTAAGATTCAACTCATTAACTCATTAAACTTGAGGAAGACCATATTCCCCATTAAATATACATACCCATGCACCAATTTGGTATCAAAATCAATATTTAAAATATAAACAATGCATATGAAAACATAAAACATCATATAAACAACAATCATTCAAAACCCTCAACCCATATACAAAGACTAACAATTAAACCACATGAGCAACCATTTAAGCACATGCTTTATCAAAATATGTTTTAGACACTTTTTTCTGTCTCAAATTCCTCAAGACAAGAACTCCTAAGGTTTCAAGAGATTGCCAATTAGGACTTTCAAGGGTTGATTTCTCTCCATAATTCTTGATATCTCAGGCATGTTACTCTTACCAAATCTTATGTTGTTAAAGCATATGTTATAAATTATTATTCCAACAGTTTTGAATATTGGCTTTGGAATATGGGTTGAGGTTTTTGAATGATTATTTTCTTAAATGATGGTCCCATGCTTTATATGTGATTTTTCATGCTTTAGTGATGTTTTTGAAAGTGTGGGGTGCATAGGCATGGTAAATAAACTAGGAGGTCATAGATTACCCCAATTTTGTGGATTTTGATAGTTGAATTTGTGTTAACCTCAACCCAATCTTGTGAAACTTGCTTTGAACATAGAAATACGCATCAAAAATACCTTTGTAACTATTGCATAGCATAAAAGGCTAAGGAACCAAATTTGTTTTAATGAACAAAGGGGGTTGTGGCATTCCCCCATACTGATTTAATGAACAAAAGGGGACATGGTATTCCCCCACACTAATTTAATGAACAACAGGGGTTAAGGCATTCCCCCAACTTAATAGAATTGTAATGGCATAATTATAAGCTTACAAGTGTAAGGGTATGATGATACCTATGGTGTACCTTCGTGTTCAATTCCTTGGTTTAATTAATAGGAATATGTAAATGTTTTAATTTGTCTTAAAGAGGGTTGTGCTTCTACGCCAGGAAGGTGGAGGTCTTAGGGAACAAATACTGGAAAATCATGTTTGCCAGTGTGAGGGTTGGTCTTGATGACTGTGTGCTTGTGTCACACTATATATATAAATATATATCTTGGATTAACATGAGGTCGGGTGATGTATGATAGAAATATAGCACTTTCAAAGTTTTTTTAGATATGGTATGTTTTGGGTATGTTTTGCAGGAAACTAGGTTTTGGATGCAATTTTGAAGAAAAAAAGGAAAGTAAAGTTTTTGGGTACATACAAAGGCAATTTTTGGTGTATGTGCTACATATTTAGCGTATGTGAGCAGATTATGTTGAGAAACTGAAAGTCCAGAGGCTAAGCTGTAGGAAAAAGTAAGAATATCAATATATAAAGTCAACATATAGATCGTATGTTCAACATACGGACCGTATGTAGACACCACTGTTCTGAAGCAAAAAAATACAGTACGTTGCAGTTTTAGTTTCAGAGGCTTGGTACATACAAAGTCAACATACGATGGTACGTTCAACATACGGTCTATATGTGTACTTAGTATGTACTGAAATGCAAAAGCTCAGAGAGTTTAAGATGCATGATTCAAGGGTGGCAACGTACAAAGTTCTACATACGATTTGTATGTTCAACATATGATTTGTATGTTTTTTATTTAAGTTGCCATTGACTTTGTTTTTCCTTTATCATTTGGGATTTGATTCTTAGGGTTTCCAAGTATTCTATAATACTAGGGTTACCAAGTATTCTATAAATATTCTAGTGACATTTTATATTTAGTTTACGCACTCTTAATAATTAAAAACATATATTCGGATTCTGAGATCCATCTTTGGTTTTGGAATTATTTTGTATTGATTGTGGTTGTTAATTAAGTTGAAGTTTTAGGTTTTTTAGTTGTTGATTATTGTGCGATTGATGAATGTTTTCAAATATGAATTCCTTTAATCATTAAAAAAACATGAGCGGTTAATCTTTTTTAGCTAGGGTTGTGGGAACCTTGGCTACATAACAAAGGGAAGTGTTCAATCCTTCTAGAGTATCGTTGCTGCATTATTAGGGTTTTCTTTACTTTTATTGATTTCTTAACGGGTGCAAACATTAGGATCCCGCTTGTATTTACTACAAACCCAAGCGGGAGGTAGAGATTGGGAAAAGGAAATAACAATAATGATTTGGGGTTAATTACTGAAATAAGCTTACTTGTATTATCTTATTAAGCCAGTTAATTCCATCGAATCAACTTGAGAATGAGAGAAGAGTTAAAACTAGGGTCCAAGGTAAGGATTAGTAAGGTGACACTCTGATACAGAAAAGAGATAAGTGAAATTTACCAAATGGTGATAAGAGGCAATTGGTGATACCTATCTTACCAGATTCTATATGTGCAATAGTTGTATGGTTAGATTAAGCACGAGAAGCCTACCGAGTTAGAATCTAGGGGGAACACAGTCCTAGTGTTCGTCTATAAATGCATTACAACCAGAGTGGATATTCGTACTTGTTTAATATAGTCACTATATTTCCCCCATTCACTGTTCCAGTTTTGCCTATTGATTATAGCAGTAAAGATCCACAATTCCATGTATTCCCTTAGGATTCAACCCTAACCTCTATTGGGTTACTATATTTGACAGCGACTGCATAATCATCAGATTAAAGGTGTATCTTGGGAGTAGTCAAATTTTGGTGCCATTGTCGGGGAATATGGTGTTGAGTTGTGAGTCAAAGTTGTTGCAGTTTATGGGTCTTTTTGTTTTGGTTCTTAGTTGGGTGTATGCCGGTGTATGCCTAGAATACTGAGTAAATAAAATCCCTTACTCCCATTGAATCAGAATCTAGAAAGAATCCTACAAACATCTAGTAGGATGAAAGAGTCGAAGAACGATGACCTTCCTGAAGGGGTTCGTGATGGTGCACACTAGGTTTCTCTCCCTCCTCCTGAAGGATTTCATTAGACTGAGGTGATATTAGCAAAAGTTGCAAATTAGAGGAGGGAAGAAGATGCTTAACACATAGCTTGGAAGGCAGAGTTAGTTGTGCATAAACCAAAAGCAAACTGTTGAGCAGCACTCAGTGGTAATCAGGATAGAGTTCAAGGTGGCCGATCCCATATGATCCTAGTATACCAGTATTTTCAGCCATATGAGAATAATGATGAGGATTTGGGGTGTTGAGCAAGCTGAAATAGGATCTATTATTCCTCCTATTTTAACCCCAGGTATCAAGTTTCATATAACTAGTGCTATGATCTAGCTCTTATACTTGAAAGGTGTGTTTGCAGGGTTGCCTACAAACGATGCAAACTATAACACCACGATTTTCTAAAACAGAATGCTACACGGTGCTCATAGCCACGAAGGACCACAAGCTAACCCATAACTGATATCTATACCTGTATACTGGATAATATATTATAAAATGCGGAAACATGAACATGAAAGGCCATAAGGTTCGAACTGAATAAACGTCTGATAGCAAAATTTCTGAAAAAGGTATAACAATACCAAAACAAGTCATAAATACTGAAAATAATGAGATTTGAATATCTAATCTGACATCTAGTCTGAAAGCCTCTAAATGAACTGAATAAGGAGTTGAAGAAACATTTCTCCAACTAACTTTATCTAGCAACTAAATAATAAACGTAGCAATAATCATATCGTCCTCAAATGAGAAGGACTCACTACAAACTCTGAACACTAAAATGCTACTGTTGATCTGGAATTCGTGCCTCTGAACCTATGGTGTAACATAAGAGAAATCACCATAGCGCAAATGCGTCAGTACGTCTGAATGTACTGAGTATACGAGTGAGGAAGGCTAAATGAAATGGGTTATATGCATGAACAATGCTAACTAATATGAACATGAGAATACATACATGCATAACAACTATAACTAAACTTGTGATGATGCTGACTACTAAGTCGGAATGCTGACGATATGACTTTACTGTTATTGAGGTACTAAATAGATTATTGACTATTTCTGACAGTTCAAATTATGAAGAACTAGTTTGAATGACTGTGTCTAACAGTCCTAAAACTAAATACTAGTAACGTTAGCTATGACAACTGATATAGCTGATATAAATGTAATTATCGGTCTAATCGATATAACTGATACTGAGTGACTTTATCTGACAGTCTAAGTTCTGATGGAACTAACTAAGTTCCGTTCTACTTGGAGTAACTAAATCTGAGATCAGTCCTATCTAGCGGGTGATCATGAGTATACTAATAATAAGGATGATTTGACTTAGTCTGAGATCAGTCCTATCTAGCGGGTGATCTTTAAATCTAATGATTTTGATACTGATTAATCATAGTTGAGATCAGTCCTAGCTAATGGGTGATCTTGAAGTCTATTTACAATGATAAGCATTGACTGTATCTAACAGTACTGAATCTGTACTACTTAGCTGAGTTGACTGTGTCTAAAAGCCTTGATTCTGTAACTAAAACTGTGGGATATGTTCCTCTAATCGACATGCCCCAAGCTAAGCTGACTGGGGTCCAATCTCTTCCCTGACTGAAAGGCTGTCAGTACCGCACCACCAGTAATAACATCTGTTGTGGAGTCAGTCCTAATTAGCGGGTTACTCCTGGGATCAGTCTTATACATATAAATGTGATAACAGGTGACCCCTGAGTATGTCAGTCCTATTTAATGGGTGACATCTCATACCTACGTTGGCTATGTAGTTCTAGAACTTAGGGATTGCTTCTAAGGATCTCAGTCCTAATCTAGCAGGTGAGTTCCCATCCCTAGGATCACTCGGTGTTAAATCCTACTCCCATATGAAAGACACTGAACTGAATAACTAGGCTAAACTAAATAACTTAACTGAACTGATTTGCTGAACTGATACTGATTGACTGAACTGAAAATTGTGGTATTGTTTAGCGGAGCTAAAATTGAGTTTACTGGATTTTGATGACGGATGGAATATAATGAGATCTGAGGACTGATTAAGAGTGTTGAAGTTACTGAGATTTACTGTGATTACTGAGGTTACTGAGCACTGAGATTACTGAGAATACTGAACTATTGAGATTACTGAGTTTTCCTGAGTTACATGACTGACTGATTTCTATAAATCATGGCTTGACTGAGAGTATCATGAAAACATGACATGGCTCTAGGCACACAGCTATATTTTTTGGGTACAAGTACCCCCAGGACTCGATGGAAGGAAAATGACACATATGACTGACTAGATCATAAAAGTAAAGTCCATAATCCATAATATCATAAATAAAGAATTTTATACTAAGCATAGTTCTCAACAATCTATTTCATGGAAGGTAATTTCATACAATATGTATATACTTGCATAGCTTTCAATATCATGCTCATTACATATTACAACCACAATCCATAAATCATAAATTGGGGAATTTCATGAAGTACATGGATATTCTACATCTTGGACATGAGTGGGTTTTGCAAGTAAGCATAGCATAATTCCATAAGACTAGTTCATGAGTAATTCAACAGTGTTCACAAGACAAATTATCAACATGGATGACATTGAATCACAGAGGCCTATCATGAATCCTTCACTTAGTCACAATTTAGCTATAATGCATGATTTTTAGTCTCTTAGGTATTTTATCAAACACCTTACATGCCCAACTTCGGCATAGGTGTAAATCATATAATTACTCATCATAAATAATCAAACTTACATGTTTTCAACTCATATGATGTCATAGATTCATAATAACACATAAAGATTCTATCTTGTCATCATTCAACACATAAACATGATCAACAATCCATTCATAACATAAAAACCATAATATATAGTTTTAGAAAAAAAAAAGGGTTCTTGAACTTCATGGACGAAAGGAGTCCATGAATGAACACACGCATACCTTAGAAAGGAAACCTTGATGATTTTCTGGAGAGTTCTTGAATTGGGAAACTTAATTCTTGATTATCTTACAAAAAGGTTTGAATCTTGCTTTTGAGAGATGAGTTTGATGAAAACCCTAATCTTGTGGTTGAGAGTGTAAGAGAGGGTTTTTGAGATGCTTAACTGAAGAAAAAATGGGAAAAATTATCTCTTTAGGGTTATAAGTCATGGAAAGTGAAGGAAATGACCAAAATACCCCTTGCAAAAATGCCCTTGAATTGCTGGAAACATATACTTGACGTCATCCGTGACAGGCAGTCAGGTCCGTGATAGGCCGTCACGAATGGTTGTCACAAAAGGGGTCCAAATTCTTGATTTTATGCCCAGGTTGATAACGTCATCAGATATGTTGTCAGAATGTGACGACTTCATCAAAAAGGTCGTCAGAAACGTGATAGCCCGTCAAAAATATCGTCACCATTTTCCAGCTTAATATGCTGGAATAAAATGGGGATAACTCTTTGCTCCGATAACAGATTTAGGCAAAATTGGTATTTTTCAAAAGATAATTCAATTATCTATCTGTTGATAGGTCATGAGCTCAAAAATATCAAGTATAATGATATATATGCTCATTTGAACTTGACTATACCAATATCCTTCTCAAGAATTCAATCGGTAAGGAATGTTTTGATTCGTCTGATAGCTAAGAGTTATTTGAAGCCTTAATATACATATAACTTACTCATAAAAATATAAATAACCATGATGTACTATGCATGAGCTTGGTACATGTCTCTAATATTGGTTTGGATTTTTCGGGGTATTACACAAACATGCATTTGGCCAATTTTACTAGAATTTGCACTTCTTATACAAATCCAGGTGTGAATCAGGAGGCACTTAGATTGAGGTTGTACCCCTTCTAGATTATAGGAGAAGCATCTTTATGGTTGGTGGAACTTCCAAGAGGATCTATCACTATGCAAAATGAGTTGTGCAGGCAATTCTTGAATAAGTTCTTTCCTCCATCCAGGATGTTGCAGCTTAAGGATCAAATTTATAATTTTAGGCAGCTATAGTTATAGTCTATGTACAAGGCTTGGTTCAGGTTTAATAAAAGGCTGAGTATAGTGCCCAACCATCAGATTTCAGGGACGATCTTACTAGAAATATTCTACATAGCCCTAACCATCAGCTCTAGAGCCATGGAAGACACCATCTATGGAGGAGCTTTTATGAGAATACGCAGGGAGGTAGCTTCTGATATTCTAGACCATATCACTCTCACTAATCGAGGGTGGAAAACTTGAGAAGCTGAGAGAGGTTCTGGAACTTACGCTATTGGTGCCCCCAGTTACCAGAGAGTAGCTAATGATTCTATGGCAAAAAAGATTATGCTGCTGAGGAATAATCTTGGGTTGTTTGCTAAGTAGTTTGTGACAAAAAATTTCAAGAAAGTGAACGCAGTAGGAGCACAAGGTGCAGCTTCCAAAGCTTATGAATAAGAATTAGAAGAGGATGCTAGGTGTCACGACCCGATTTCTCAGGTCATGATAGCGCCTACCATAATCCACCAGTAGGCAAGCCAATAGTAATGGACTACTCCATAATGTAAGGAAAAGAATATGGAATATATGAAATAAAGATCAACACATAGAAGAATCCCAAAACCTGGTGGTATCAGTACAAAAGCTTCTAATATAATAAGAATACAAAAGTGAAAAATCAAGAGAAATACACTACAACTTATCTTCGAATGCAACTTAGAGACTAATCTAATACATTAGAGAGATAAGTAATACTCTAAACGTCAGGAGCTCATTCTAAGTCTCTGACCCATGGCTGCTCTGCACGATGCACACATTAACAGCGATAACCCATACAATGATCTGCACGCGACAGAAGTGTAGTATGAGTACCAAACAAATGGTACTCAATAGGCAACTGTCAACTAAGTTCCAAAGATAAAGCAGATATATACAACATATAAGCAGAATGGAAACTATACCCAAGAGTTCAGAAATTTTTTAACAAGTTAATGAGAATAACAAGGGACAACTACCTGTTCATGTCCAAGAGTCTGACATAATAAGATTAAGGAAGTATCAAGGTGAACTATCTTATTCCAGCTGTATTCAATCTACGTCAATATTGTACTGTATATCCCAGACCAAATACAAATAAAGGGGAAAAAAGATATATAGTAATATACAAGGTGAAAAAATGACTATATAAGCATGAGGTCATCACAAAGCATAATCTATATTAACGAATATATATATATATATATATACATATAAATATGAGGTCATCACAAAGCATAATCTATATCATCATATCCTCATTCTAAGACCTCATTATAATACTATCATGATTTAAATACTATCACACTCAGGGTTTCTATTCCACACGGATAGACATGAAATAATTGTGCATAGGAATGCAATCATAACATTGAAAAGGCCAAAGACATGCCTCAAATCCCAATACCGAATCAATGTCCAATCTATCATAAGTTAGCCATAATAATGATCATAACAATGATAAAAAATATCAATAACATCGTGAATAACTAGCAACTCCAGATGACAAAATACCTAGCCGAGCCTATGCGTACCCCTACCACCCTAGACTCAAAAGGATCAATCAACATAAATCAACACAAGGCATATTCATCACCCATATCTATACAAAATAGTCACATATCGGCTGATAGACATAGGTGCATAATGGTGATAGGCGATGTACATGCAAAAATGAATCAAGGTACATAATAAATATCATAATTCATTATAACCATCTCTATAATAACAGTCATCATCATCATAATCAACCTCCAACTTTGCTGGGTATCAATATATCACCATAGCATCTTCCTGTTTCGCTGGGTATCAATGTATCATAAACATCAATACACATATTTAGAGAGATATAATAGGTGCATGGGCTTAAGACGTGGCAAAAAGGAGGGTAAATCTACAAGCCTATTAGTATACTCGTAGTCATAATCGTACCATCATAAAAATATTTACATTGTCAATACTTTCCCACTATATGTTATTAGCTGAGCAACGCTTATCATTATTAAATCCCTAATTCGCTAGTCATCACATGACTGCTAATTATTAGCCTAAACATTATCCTTCACATAATCCTTACTCATAGGATAGCAACTAACCATTAATTATTAACTAGCCAATACCTAACATCTAGACAAGATTCATCACTAGACCATAATTGCCATTTATCCACTATTTATCAATGTCAACTAATTATCTTATATCCGTTAATCCTTAGTAGTTAACAAATTACCATTTATCATCTAACCATTCTTTATTAACTAACCATCATTTACCAACTAATCCTCGTTTACCAATTATTCGACATCATAAACTTAGTCATCAATATCAACTAATCTTAACCTATGCTAGACTCAACATCATTATTAGCCACATATCAATCATCGCTAGATACCATATCTCAACTAAGTAAGGTTCATTACTAGTACCTTAGATTTCTAGCCATCAAGTACTGTAGTCACCTAAAAGACATCTAGCTACCACTTAGCTTAAACCTTAATAAGGAAGAACAGACATAAGATCATATTTTAGATAGAATCACATCAATTACCAATATAATAATCATGAAAGTACCAAATCTATGCATGTCATCATCAGTATTCAATCAGTGAAATAATAAACGCCATACCATATCTTTCTTTGTCCTATATCAGAGAGATATATGTACAAACAGATATTCATATTCATAAACTATGATTGCATCTTTTAAAAGGATAAACACTTCTCGAATATCCAATAAATATCATAACACGGCCTTCATCCCAATAATATGTCAGGAATAATCACAACATCATAATCACCGCCTTCAGCTCATATACATATCTGAACGAATATCGACAATCATATTTATAAGTCATAGCATATCTCTAATCATCTCACGTATAGAAGGCATCTCTCATATAGGAGGCATAATTTTAATAAGCATAAAATTATCTTTCACACAAGAGGCATCTCATATCTAGGAGGAATAATATCAATAAGAATATAATTATATCTAACATATCTCATGTCAATAGGTCATACAGCATGACTTATGTGGAGTATAACCTCTCTCAGCCAATTGTCATATCTAAGAAGAACATCACCTCTATAGGTCTAATAATCATGACTAAAGAAAATAGTAACTCTATAGGCCAATCACCAAGTCTAAGAGAAAATAGCATCTATATAGGCCAATTATCAAGTCTAAGAGGAAATAGCATCTTTATAGGTCAATCAACAAGTCTAAGAAGAAATAGAATCTCTATATACCAATCATCAAGTCTAAGAGAAAATAGCATCTCTATAGGCCACATAGAGTATCTAAGAGAAATATCATCTTTAAATATCCAATATCGATTCCACACGAAGTATCAAAACCATAGATCAAAAGCCACCTGGGAACATCAATACAAGTTCCAAGTCATGACGTAACCTTATTCTAAGGTTTATTAGCCTCATCTATGTATAACATCCACAACAAAGTCCACAAGGCTCAACATAAGTATAGGTTTAAGTGGGTTGGATGAACCCACTTCTAATCCTCAATTCCCATAATTACACACACCATGCCCCCAAACTAGGCTAAGGTATCTAGTCCAACTTCTTGATGTTAAGTAAATTACATTCAAGCCTAAAATAGTAGCTTAGACTAAAAACAAGGATACTCAAGTTAACTCGACCCAAATTATGGTTTCAAGACTACCACACTATCCTAATAAAATTGAATATACAAATCATACTTCAAATGCTAAAAACCATATCCCAAACATAACATTATGTCGTTACCACTCTACAACTAGTCTAAACTATAGAGGGGAGGTAATAGGAATCAAAAGGATTATAAATATGCCACCTTATGATTCCAAAACCATCATTTAATCCCCAAACATCAAAAACTTTCATCCGAGGTCATTTAAGCAAAAAGTAGGGCCCACACTTATAGTTTTATCATTTTTTATAATATTCGCTCAAAGGCCAAAATAAGTTTAGGAGATTTGGGACCTGAACCAAGGGTCCCCCTAGCCTAAAATTAACATTTCGGGTACGATGGCAAAGTTGGATTTTCAATCAGAGGTTATTTCAACCAAATGAGGGTCCCACACCCATTTTTCCAATTTTTAACTTTTCAATCGATAGGTCGAAATGAGCTCAAGTGCATTGGGACCCAAACCAAAGGTCTACCTAGATTAAGATTGATATTTTGGATCTGCTGGCACAGTCAGAATTTGGATCCGAGATCATTTCACTAAATTTTTGCTCGATGGCCATTTGGAACCAACAAAGACTTCTAAATAGAGAATTGGCTCTAAAAACCAAACAAATTTCCCGATAACTAAATCGTCAATCCCTAAAAGTAATGAATGACTTAGGGAAGCTATGGAGAAGCTCAAATGGTAAATATAAGCATAAATATAGAAAATAACCAAAATGGTCATTACACTAGGTATTTGGATCATCAGTTGGTAGGTTTTCAACCCCAAAGGAAAAAAGACCAAGGTCAAAACTACTATAATGATAGATATAGAGACCACAACAGGGATAAAGATGGTGACTAAAGATAGAGAGATGGTTATAGTAAAAAGGGAGACAGGTATATTCTAACTGGAAAATGAGATATGGAATCAAGAATTAAAGAAATACAAACTAAACTGGTAAAGGGAAAGAAACTAAGAAGGCTATACTTAAGGATATCAAGTCTCATATTCCAAGTTTGACCTAGAAGGTTGAGTCTCACGCAATATCTATCAAGCAGTTAGAGCATCAGTTTGGGCAGATGTCTTCTACTTTGCATCAAAGGCAGTCGGGTACCCTCTCAAGTAACATGATGCAGAATCCTTCAAACATCAGTTATTGTCGAGCTATCACCACTAATTATGGTGACACTACCAATGATCCCCTTGTACCTACTATTGAGGAGTTGAAGATTGATAGAACGGAGAGGGTGAGACACCTGAGGTAGAGTCTAAGAAGTGGACATAGAGTGATGATGATTTAGAGTATGATAGTGGTGAGGATTGGTCATTGATCCCAATGATAATGTATACACTTATAGTGTAACACATAGAGTGATGATGATTTAGTGTATGATAGTGGTGAGGATTGGTTGCTGATCGCAATGATAATATACACCCTTGTAGAGTGACTCCTTTATTATAGTTAGTAAAAGAGAAAAAGAACCCCAAAGAAGTCCCTATTCTGTGTTCTATTGGGCCTTTCAATGTTAAATAGGATTTATGTGACTTGGGATCAAGAGTAAATATGATGCCACTGATTGTGCACAAGCTGTTGAGGATGGAGGAAACACAAACCTACATCCATAAAGTTATTGATGGTTGACTCATTTATGAAGAAACCGGCAGGTGTTTTTTGTGACGTAGAAGTAAGGGTGGCACTCTTTATATTCCCCATAATTTCATGGTTCTTGATTGTGAGGTGGATTTTTAAGCCCCTATTATATTTGGAAGACCCTTCCTATCCACTGTTAGTGTGTTGATTGATATGGACTTAGAGGAGATCACCTTTAAACTAAATAATAAGTAAGAATCTTTTGATGTGTATATGACAGTGCCATAGCTAGACGATATATGAATGGTGTTTATAATAGACACTATTGATGAAGATGTTGTTACAGAGGCCAGCAAGCCAAATATACTAGGTTTTGAGGAGAGAATAGAGGTGACATCCACTCGACTATTAATTTTTGAGATCGAGGTGGCAATATTATATGAGCAGATCTAGTCATGGCTCTAGACTACACTAGAGACGATTGAGGCTAGACTGCAGTCTGGGCATCGATCAGGAATGTTAGCACTACGAGCTAAGTTTCCCTCATAGATAGATATTTTTAAGGGTCGAGTATCAGCCCGGTTTAATAAGATTGTGATGCCAGATCTAGGATACATTAGGAAGAAGGTGGACCTACTTAGAGCAGAGGTACGCTCTCTCACTAGGAGCCATATATCAGCTATCCCTCTAGTTGTATCTCAAGTTGTTCAGCTATTACCTCTGCGTGGCCCCAGATACTTTGATTTATTCATAAAGAATGATATGGTGGTCCTCGTAGTTGGGACCAAGACAGGTCGAGAGGGACTTATAGAATCCAAATAAGCCATATGTTCAATCCCTAAAAAGGGCCACCCATGATTTGAAGGAGACTGAGTTTATTGATAGGCAAAGTCATGCTCGATCTAGTTGTGGGTGCATCTTCTTCTAGTGCACCGCCACCAGCATGGACTCTGCTGGTGGATATACCTCCATCTATGGAAGATGTTGACACGGATACTTAGTGCTCATAGGTATGTCCTCGTTCCTTTTCTTTTATATTATTTTATTACATTAGGGAAAGTGTATAGTATTTTAGTTGGGGTAAAGTATACCATAGCCATCGTAAGTTTTTATTTCCATAATTCTTTTCCTGTCGGTCGTGATATGGTTGTAAACCTGGCATGTCTTAGTTAAAATTTGTGTTGTATTGTATTTTGTTTTGTATTGTTGTGTTTTTGTGTAATTACGAGATTTTTAAGTATTTAGGGCAGTTGTCTTATTTTTGATTGATTTTTGAGAAAATGATACCCCTCCAAATTTTTATTTTAGAATAGTGTGGTGTGAATGTATATATGTGTGAGCATTGTGGATCATGTTATGGCATTAGGATTAGGGACATGATAATCATTTGCTAACAATTGCATAAACCGAATAGATAGTAGCTTGTGATATTGACTCTTTGCCATGTGTGTGAGATGCTACCTATTTCCCTTTATGTGTTAAATCTAAAACTTGTCTAATTAGTCTTACCTAGGGGGCAGGATAGTTAGTTAGGAAAGGATTATAGGTAGTTTTTTATGCTAGTCCACGTTTAGCCTAAATGACCTTCCATGTGTAAATTGTATCCCTTGATCTCTAAGTTTAAGCCTTGTAGCCTAATTTTCTTATTACACCTTTCACCTTCCCATTTGTGTTGCAATAATCCTATTTTGGCTTATTTCTCCTTGGATATTGTGCACCTTAACTCAGGCAAATTACCTAAGTTGAGGGTGACTATCATAGGGGTATGTGATGTAAAGTAGATAAGTAGAAAGGTAAAATAAAATATAAGATAGTAGGGTTGGATGTGGTATAAAAATGAAAAGAAAAAGAAAAAAAGGAAAATTGTGAAAAGGTGAAAAAAAGGAATAAAAGTCCACATCCAAACCTAAAGTGCAATAAAGAATAAAAAGGGAGAAACAAGGGCAGAATAAAAAGAAAAATGGTTAAGTGTGGACCCTAAGAGTAGTTGTAGTGCCAAGGAGGCTTAGTCACTTGTTATGTCCATATGTACCATACAATCCCCCCCCCCCAAGCCTACATTATAGGTTGAATAAATCTCTATAGTTAGCCTAACTTGACTATCCAAAAACTAACGTAAAATAAATAAGGGCAAGCCTATGGTATTTGATGCACATTGATTAGAACTTCTCTTTTGAGTGTGAGTGTCCATTTATTGTCCCTGCATGAACATGAATTATTTCATATGAGTGAGTGAGACTTCTTTCTTATTAGGGCACATGAGTTATATTGCTAGTTTCTTACTTGTTTTGGGTAGTGTAACTTGTATATATATGCATGATTATTTGTTACTAGTGTAATGTCATACCTTGATCCCATTGTGTCACATTATTATGCTTCATGTTTATACACAGTTAGTTTTGAAAGGTTGAAATAGGAGAGGGTATTGTGGTTTGAGCTTAAAATGTTGATTGACTGCCTTGAATAGCTTAGATTCTCTTGTTTTATTTTATTATGTTGTGTTACCTGAGGAAATGCAAAAGTTCTAAGTTGAGGGAGTTGATGTGCTATAGAAATATAGCACTTTTGACACTTAAAACTTGGAAAATAAGAAAGTCTCTTAGGATATTTTGTTAGATACGATGTATTTTGGGTATGTTTTGTAGGAAACTGGTTTTGGGTGCAATTCTAAAGAAAAAAGAAGAAAATGGAGTTTTTGTATATATATACAAAGGCAATTTTGGGCGTATATGAGTAAAGTATATTAAGAAACTGAAAGTCCATAGGCTAAGATAAAAATAAAAAGCAATAACATCAACATACGAAGTCAACATATGGACCGTATGTTCAATATACAGACCTATGTTAAACATAAGAACCATATGTAGACACTATATGCTCTGAAGTGAAAAAATACAAAGAGATGCAATTTTAGTTTCAGAGTCTTGGTACAAACAAAGTCAACATACGGTCCGTATGTGGACTTAATATGTACTGGAATGCAAAAGTCCAAAGAGTTAAAGATCCAAGATTCAAGATTGGCAACATACAAAGTTCAACATACGGTCTGTATGTTGACTTTGTAAGTAGTCACCGACTTTGTTTTTCCTTTTTCATTCGGGTTTGATTTTTAGGTTTCCATGTATTTAATAAATACCCTAATGATGTTTTGTATTTATTTTACGCAATATTTATAGTCAAAAACATAAATTCTGATTTTGAGATCCGTCTTTAGTCTTGGAATTATTTTGTATTAATTATGGTTGTTAATTAAGTTGAAGTTCTAGGTTTTTTTGTTGTTGATTATTGTACAATTTTTGAATATTTTCAAATATGAATTCCTTTACTTGTTATGCAAACATGAGTGGCTAATCTCCCTTAACTAGGGTTGTGGGAACCCTAGATACATAATGAAGTAGGGAAAGTGTTCAATACTTCTAGAGTATTGTTGCCACATATATTGGGGGTTTTTTTTCTTTAATTGTTTTCTTAATGGGTGCACACGTTAGGATCAAACTTGTATTTACTATGAACCTTAGAAGGAGGTAAATATTGGGAGAAGTAAATCACAATGGTGGTTTGGGTTTAATTGCCAAAATAAGCTTACTTGTATTATCTTCTTAAGCCAGTTAATTCCATCTAATCAACTTGATATCGAGAAGAGATAGTTGAAACTGGGGTTCAAGGTAAGAGTTAGTAAGGCGACACTCTAATACTGAGAGGCAATAAGTAAAATTTACCAAATGGTACTGAGAGGCTATTGGTGACACTTATCTTACTAGATTCTATATGCGCAATAATTGTATAGTTGGATTGAGCACGAGAAGCCTACCGAGTTAAAAGCCAGGGGGACATAGTCATAGTGTTTTTTTATAACTGAATTACAACCAGAGTTGATATTTGTACTTTTTTATATAGTGACTACATCCCCCTTATTAAATTCTCCAGTTTTGCCCGTTGATTAAAGCGGTCAAGAGCCACAATTCCACATATTCCCTTAGGATTCAACCCCAATCTTCGTTGGGTTACTATATTTGACAGCGACTATATAATCTTTAGATTGAAGGTACAGCTTGGGTGTGATCATTGGGACATTCCCTGGTCTTTCTTGTTTATCCCTGGTTTGTACGGCTAACACCCATTGCGGCCCTTTCAATAAGAGAAGCTGGACCCATATAGCTCGTAAATGTCTTTATGATGGTTCAACTACACAGTCTAGATTAATGATCTTAAGTGTCATGCTAAACCTTATTCCCTGTCCTAGCATCGTATATATACGTATATATGGATGTGTGTGAACATATACATTGAGTTTGGATTGGATTTTGAAACTTGTATTATTTTATGCTAATCTTGAGTTGCATGCTAGTGGTTAACCTGCTAACCTTCTCTAGACGTTGTATCCCCATGCGATGCAGGAATGGAAGATACTTCTATTTTTTCTGTATAATGAGAGGATTTCTAGGTTGTCAGCAGTCAACTTTAAGGCGGTGAGCTTCCGTTCTCTAGAAGGACTATCATTTTAAAGTCTCGTTTTATTTATGTCTTAGACTACTTTTATTGGACTCTTTTGGCTATTGTCTAGGGCATGTCCCAACTTAGATTAATTTTTGTCTATTTAGAGACTTTGTGAATTACTGTGGATTGAAATGGTTGTTGAAATTCTTTGATTCTTTTCTAAGTTAGTTGAGTTGCCTATTTTGTTATATGTTCGAAACTCAGCCTACCTTGTTATATATTGGAATTCATCCACTGCTAGTTGTTTAGTGTTATGTTTTGACAAGGCAAAGGGGGCGGTCGCCATTCCTCGATGGACTTGGGATACTCATCACGACCACACCTTGGTTCGGGTCATGACAGAGATGACTTCTTAAGGTTCAAGGAAGTCTATGTGTTCCTGATATTGATGGGCTGTGGATAAGGATTTTGACAAAAGCGCATAAGTCTAGATATTCATTTCATCCAAGTTCAACTAAAATGTATCATAATTTGAAGGACATATACTGGTGGAATAATATGATGAGGGATATGGAAAATTTTGTTACAAAATATATGATTTGTCAGCAAGTCAAAGTTGAACATTTGAGGCATGGTGGCATGTCCCAGGAGATAGAGTTGCCTATATGAAAGTGGGAGATGATTAATAAGGACATTGTTATGGGTCTTCTGTGGTCTCGCAATCAGTAGAATTCTATTTGGGTCATTGTGGATAGGATGACTACTTTGCTCACTTTTTGCCTGTGAGGACTAACTACTCAAGAGAGGATTATGCTAAGTTATTCATTCAAGAGATAGCTACGTTGTTTGGGGCACCAGTTTCCATCATTTCAGACTAAGATATATAGTTTTCTTCTCTCTTATAATGTTTATTTTAGAAAGGTTTACGTACACAGGTAATCCTTAGCACCGTTTTCCACCCTCAAGAAGATGGACAAGTAAAGTGGACTATTCAGATTTTGGAGGATATGCTAAGGGCCTATGTATTTGACTTTAAAGGTAGTTGGATTGACAATTTGCCTAATATTGAGTTTGTGTACAGTAACAGTTATCATATTAGTATCTGAATGGATCCTTTTGAGGCTTTTTATGGTAGTAGGTGTGGGTCTCCTATTGGATGGTTTGAATTTGGTGAGACTGGGTTGTTTGGCCCTGACTTGGTTCACCAAGCCATGGACAAGGTGAAAGTGATTAGAAAAAGACTTAAGACTACTCAGAGACGCCAAAAGTCTTATACGAATATGAGGCGGAGGGAGTTGGAGTTTGAGATTAGTGATTGAGTGTTCTTGAAGGTTTCTCCAATGAAAGGAGTTATAAGATTTAGGAAGAAAGGGAAGCTCAGTCCCCGTTACATTGGTTCATATCAGATTTTGAGAAGAATTGGGAATGTCACTTATTAGTTAGATTTGTCTGTGAGTTTGTCTTCAATTCATCCCGTGTTTCATGTATCTATGCTGAAAAAGTATGTGGGTGACCCTTCTTTGATAGTTCTAGTTGAGGATGTTGGCGTTTTGGATTCGTTGTCTTATCAGGAAGTCTCAGTTGAGATATTGGATAGGCAAGTTTGTAGATTAAGGACAAAGGGTGTAGCTTCGGTGAAGGTTCTATAGAGGAGTCAAAAGGTAGAAAAAGATACATAGAAAGCTGAAGAAAATATGAGATCCAAGTACCCAATCTTGTTCCCCGTGTTGAATGAAAGTATGTAAGGTATGAGTTTCATTTCCCTCTTATCATATTCCGAATGTGTCTTTTGATTCTATTGCATTCTTGTTATTCACGTGCTAAAAATGTCCTAACTCATCATTCAGGGATGAATGATCGTAAGATGAGATAATGTAAGACCCCATAAAATTTTGAACATTTTATTTTTGACCCTCCCACGTGTGTAATGTTGATTTTTGACTTGAATTATGATTAGGTATGTTAAGAGGGTACTTTGGGAAAGTTTTGAAATTTTTAAAAGGGTTTCGGGGCTATTTTGGAACATTGAGGCAGTGTGCCTCCGCGATAGTAGCAGAGGTTAGCCTCCACGATAAGGGCGTGGCACGGAGGTTACCCTCGTAATAAGGGCGTGTTACACTCCTGTTTTAATTTCGTCCAGTTTTTTTCACTTGGGTGGAGGGTGTTTATGTTTTTTTACCCCTTGTACGACTTTTAACATAAAATTGACCATTTTCCTTCAATTTTCAAAGATCAAATTCCACACTCATTCTCTCTTAAACTCAAAACACATGAAAGCTCAAGGGTTTTACAGAGAATTCAACATCCAAGCTCCAAACTTTAAATTCTCTTCAAATTGTTCTATATTTTAGGCATGTTGCTCATTCCTAACTTGTATTTTTACACAATGGCATCTATGTAATCAATATTCATGTGTTTTAATTCATGGGTTTGAAATTGGGTTGGGGGGTTTTGATTGTGATTACTGAAATTGCTTTTCTCATGGTCTAAATAGACTATTCAAACTTTATATAGTTTTTGGGAATGAATTGGTGCATTGTTTTAATGGTTGGAATGGGGGACATAGGTTTCCCCAAATTGATGTAATTTTGGCTTAATAATGGCATTAACCTCAACCTACTTTGTAAACTTGATTTTGAAAATCGATAAATTGTATCATTTAACTTGTATTTTGAACCCATTACATTGCATTAAATGATAAATAAATGAATATGGCTTTGGATGGATTTGGTGGCCTTCGTTTTAGATTATAAATGGAATTTGGGATTCAATTTGGCTATATGAATTGGTTTGGCATAAATGTATTGGCTTTCAAGAATATTGGTATGACGATACCAAAATGGTAAATACCTTAATAAATGACTCTTGGGTTAATGGTTGGTTTATATGCAAAGTGTTTTAAATTGGTATAAAAGGAAATTGTGTAGCTCACCATGAAGGTTTAGGTTCTGGAGAGATCAACACAGGAAACCACGTTTACCGGCATTGGGGGTCCATGTGACCGTGTGTTTGGTTTAAACATTATGTATATATTTTGGGAGGGATATAGCCTTGATTTCATTAGACTTTCCTCGATTTATCCTCAGTTTATATGGCTAAAATGCACTAGGACCTTCCAGAATGGGGAGATAGAACCATATAGCCCATGGGTTCCTTTAGGATGGAGCGAGCTACACAGTTC
Source organism: Capsicum baccatum var. pendulum (assembly GCA_030864225.1). NCBI lineage: Eukaryota > Viridiplantae > Streptophyta > Magnoliopsida > Solanales > Solanaceae > Capsicum > Capsicum baccatum. The sequence goes on along the minus strand of CM061557.1, from coordinate 165,708,616 downwards.
AGGTTAATATTTAAAACTCTCATGTTTATGACCCTTTTCCCTATCCCCGACATCCTATATATATATGAATATGAATGTGATGCATATGGTTTATGACTTGTAATACCCTAAGTTTTCAAGATCTAGACCCATCAAAGAATAGGCCATTAAATTAGTTTTTCAATGCCACAAGTCTCGCTTTAATCCGATGTCATGGCAAGAAGTTATGGCATTTTGTTCAAAGGCACTGTCAAGCTGCCAGTGGTAATGGTTCAGGCAATGACTTGTTACCAGACGTAACGTGTCATGACCTAGACTCGTTACCATGGTAGTGAGTAAACCAAGAATTTATGTCAGTGGAAATGAGCCCAGCCCATGGCTCATTATCAGACATAACGAGTCATTATGTGGACTCTTTGCCACACTAGTGAGGAATCTAGAAATTTAGTCTCAGAACACAACTACTATGAATGACTCGTAAGCAGACATAACGTGTCATTAGGAGGGGAAGTCGTGATCATAAAAGAAAGGGGACAAACCTCAGAACCTCAGGTCACGACTCAGACTACGACTTGTGACCAGTCGTAAGGAGTCGTGATATGAGCCATGACGATTGGAACCATAAATTTCTGCACGATTTTAAGAATGCTTTTTTTGGTATTTTCCCACCCTTTTAACCCCAACCCTACATTTTTTGGGCACTCCAATATTAGTTATAAAGTGACTAAATTACCCTAACACTTCATAAACTCCAAAATCATTATGCTTAGACAAAAAGAAACAATTTTATTCTTCCCTAAATCAAACTCATGTTCTCCGAGTTCAAGCACAAGTTCCAAGAAATTCCCAAGGACTTCACTCAAGGTATGTGGGATTTCATTAATGGGTCCCTTCCACCTATTGAATCCCAAAAACACCGTAATTCCCAAGAATATTTTCCCCTCAAGTTGGGTTCCAGGTCAAATATGAGTTTTCTTTAAACTCTTTAGTTTATTGTGAAATAAATCCATGAATATATGTCTCCCAATCAAAATAGCATATTCTATGTTAAAAACCATAAATTCTCTTATCATGACATATTGTTGAGTTTATGGGTTTAAATTATGAATCTTCTCTTAATATCAGTTAATGTCATCATGTGTAAAGATGGTGGGTTATGAACATCCGATACTTAGGAATTCAGTAATGTCTATCAGTTTACATGTTACTAAGCACATCAGATTCATACCTGTATTTTTATGTACAGAATACCATGACCTGAGCATATCGATTATCAGTTCATGCATCAGTTTATTTAGTGTCATTCAGTTGGGAGTAGTACTTATCAACGAGTGAGTGCAGGATGGCAGCTCACTTATTAGTTAGGATTGAGAACATTAGTAGCAGTCCCTAAGTTACTAAACTATGGTACCACCGTAGGTCAAAAAGGGTCACCTATTTGTTTAGGCTTGATACCCTTGTCCTTTGGGACATCAGTTTAGTGGATCCACGCTAGCCAGTGTTGATACCCTTGGCAAGGTACTGATACCTTTCTAATTGGGGCTACAGGTTGGGTCCTAATTTTGCCGGATTGGGGTATGTAGGTTGTAGTCAGCTCCCACAGTCCTAAGTTTATGATTCACTTTATGTTTCAGCTTCAAACTTTACACAATCTTGCTTCTAGATATACAACTTATTCAGTATTCAATTTATGCCAGTTAGTTTTCCATCCTGCATACTCAATATATTTAAAGTACTAATCATATATTTCTTTGTGTTATATTATCTCGTAGTATAGGTTCGGACGCTCAATATCCGGACCGCACTTAAAATGTTCCTATTTCGCTCAGCTACAACCTTGGTGATTCCTCATCAGTCGAGAACTGATTTTCATTTGTTTAATTTTAGTATTTTCATTTATTTTATCTAGTTAGAGTTAGTTGGGGACCTGTCCCAATAAATCATCATGATTTAGAGGCATTCAAACAGTTAGACAGATGTTTAGATTTCATTATAGTTTTTAGGAAGTCACTCTTATTTCCAGTTTTGGTTGATGTTTAGGATTTCATTATGACTATTTCATCAGTTGTTTATTTCAGTTTAGCTTTTACGCAAAATGTTATTAATATTTTATAGTAGTCGTAGTGTTTGCCAGGTCATGGGTTATCTTGGGTCACTTGTGACCCTAAGCACCGTGTTATGACTAGGGGGTAGTCTCAGGTCATTACATGACTTGATTTTAGTAATTTTATTATTTTATCTCTTTTTCTAAGTTAAATGTTAGTTCCTACCCCACTGACCGTTCCTGGATGCTACATCATTTCATGATGTACGGTCTGAAGGATTTTTTGTTACTCCTATGCAATGTTAGATGATTCGGTATTCCAGTGGATCTGCTGTGAAGTGGTGAGCCTCCATATTTCAAAAGGTCCAATTATCTCACTGGTTTCTTTATTGTCTTAGTATTTCATTTTGGATTTTTTTATCATAGTCGGGGATATGCCCGACTTAGTTTGGTATTCTGGTTTAGAGACTTTTGTGGACAAGTGTTGGATTGTTTATTTTGTTTTGATTCTTAGAGCTTACATTTGACTTATCTATCCTCCCTATTGCTATTATGGTTGACCTCTGTTGTTTATATTTATATTCTTTTGAGAGGTGGTGGTCTCCGACCCACGGTGGGCTTAAGATACCTGTAATGGATAGGCCATGGTTTGGATCGTGACATTACTATTATGGACTATCACAATATTTTCTACCAAGGTTTTTTGGGTCCATGAAATCAATAAAGGCAGAATAAATTCATGTTGACACATACCTCTTTCAATTCATAATTGTTCTCTTGCTTACAAAGCCTACACGAACTTATTTTAGCTACTATAATACCTTGATTAACCAAAATAAAAAACATATAAAATTAATCAAAGACAACTCCAAAAGAATTTTTTTGAATAATTCGATAAACACATTTATGGAAAAAACACAACTCGTTAATGAAAAAGAAAGAAAGTATTTAAAGTGGTAATACGAAATAAGATGTAATTACCTTAGCGATTTCGATTTCAGGTGAGTAATTAAGGTTCTTTAGATTTTTATTGAGTGGGTTATAAGGGTCGGGTGAGTGAGTCAAATACTTATTGTCGTTGGGGTTCAATATTTATTGTGTCTTAAATGTTTTTCCCTTTATAGGTTTAAAAGGTGGTGACTAGAAAATGTTGAGTGGCACATGCCAAAGTTTGGGTCTTGAAAAGTCTAAATAAATTCACTTTTAAGTAGTATAGATGTGTACTAAGTCAATTGTTTTGCATAATTTAAGGGCTCATTTGGTACTAGTAATAAACAATAACTACTTTTGAATTAATCTTAAAATAAATTTATTCCGCATTTGACCAGAATAAAATTACAGGATAGCATATCAAAAAATTATTTATCATAAAATTAAAATAACTAATAGGGGTCATTTGGTGTGAAATATAAGTAATAATAATCCTGAGATAAAATATAGGATTATTTTATCTCATGTTTGATTGAAGGTATTAGTTGGTGGGATATTTATTCCACCATTTATGCCATAGTGATGAGATATAAAATATGTCACATATATGATGGTATAACTAATCTCGAAATTAATTATTCGGAATAACTTATTTCCACCCAAATGAAATCTCGAAATAACCTATTCCCACCCAAATCACCCCATAGTAAGATAATTAATCCTATAATCCCGTTTGTGGAAGGTTGCTTGGATGCTTGCCTTGATACTAATCCGAGGACCATAAGCCTTGAATAAGAACCATCCTTGGTTTTGAGAGCATGAAAGAGGCTCCATTCATCAAGTCCAAACACACAAGGAGCCATTCATCCGAGGGAGTGTACTTACTATTAAGTGAAGAGAGACCTTGAATATACTCCAAGGTAACCTTGGATAGGGCGCCTTAACTTAGGGGTATTATGGTCTTTTAATACTCCTCTTTTACACTCCAAAGGAGCACCTTTCATTAAGGGCATTTTTGTCATTTGATTATAATAAGTATAAATAGACCCTTTATCTTGTATTTTCCTTAGCTATGATGAATATTGAAAGGATACTCTTTAGTTGATAGCTTTAGTCTTCTAGTTTAGTGTAGAATCCGAAATTAGGGTTAATGCTAAGTGATGGATTTCACTTGTGTTGACAAATTGGCAAGAAAGGTTGGTGCTTGGGGAAGGTGACTCCCTTTGTGTCTACCTAAGAATGAGGTGTAATCAATGTTGGTGATTTGTGTTTAAGTGTTTGATATACACTTTAGTTCTTCGCATTAGTATTGGTAAATGTCTCATTATCTATCCTTTTTCATTTAATGCAATTTTCTTCTTGTTTCTACTTCATCTTCTCTTTCTTTAGTTGCTGATTTTTCCTTCTTTAATGTTGAATTTCGGTTATAGCTTCGTTTTAGGTATCATCGGTGTAAGATCGGCAGCAGATCAAATCGAGACCGTTAGAACGGGTGGTGCGTCAGTCCCGACCTGGTATCAGTGGCGGTGGCCGGTAGGCATTTCAGAACCGGCCTATCAGATCGGGCTGCCCGATAAGAGAAGGGTTATTCGCACCGGTCCGGTTGGTAACGGTCCAACGACAAGACGAAACCAATTATTTTTTAATAATTATTAAATAGAAGTGTAATTTTATGCTAAGTATAATATATTAAGTATATTTTATATTATTAAAGTGATATAACTTTTATAAATAGTATATTAATAAATAGTATAAAAATAAATATAAAACGTTTATACTTTCATTTTTTATTTGTGTTAAATTTTAAATTTTTTTAAAGTTTTAAAATATTTTTTATACTTATATTTTTTTTAAAGAAAATAAGTATAAAAATTTATACTTATAGTTTTTACTTAAGTTTAAAAATAAATGTTTTCAACTTTAAAGTTTTATTTTTAAAAGAAAAATTGAAACTTGAACTTTTAAAAGACTTTGATTTTTATTAGTTTAAAAACTTTAATATTTTAATGAACTTGAAACTTTAAAGTTCAAATTTAAATTTTCAACTTTAAAGTATAAATTATTGCTTAAAGAAAAAAAAGACAATTTTTAAAAAAAAATGAAGGTGATAGCCTATAACGCCCCGAATTGGTACCCGGAATGCTACACGGTGCCCATGACCCCGAAGGACCACAAGCTAACCCATGACTGATATCTGTAAACTGAGCACTGAATAATAGTAATAATATCGTTAATGCAGAAACATGAACTGAAAGGCCATAAGGTTCAATACTAGTACATAACTGAAAAGTATGGTATAACAATACCAAAACAACTGAGATAACTGTCAACATGCTATAGTCTGAAAGCCTCTCAACTGTCTGAATAAGGAGTTGATGGGACATGTCCCCAACTAACTCCAACTACTGAAATAAACTGAAAATTGAAATATTAATGTGATCATCATGTCCTCGAAGGATGGGGACTCACTGCTAACTCTAATCGCTGAACTGGGATACTACTGGTTCTATAGAGCTTGTGCTTCTAAACCTATGGTATAAGATACCATTGCGCAAATGTGTCAGTACTTTGAATGTACTGGTATGCAAGTGAGGTAGGCTGGATGCAATAGGTTCATATGCATGAACAATACTAACTGACTAAATAATATGAAAGTGAGAATACATGCATGAATATGTAACTATAACTGAGATCGTGATAATGCTGACTCATGAATTCTGTTAACATGGGTTTACTGATATATGAGTACTGATACTGGGGTACGGAATATGAATGACTGAATTTACTGAATACTGAGAGATTGATGTTGTATCACTAATATAGGAAAGACTGTTCGTAACAGTTCTGATTATGAAGAACTGGTCTGATTGATTGTATCTGACAATCCTGAGTTTGAATACTATAGCATGAGTTTTATAGAATTAATATACTATTAACTGAGTTCGTGATAACATGATTACTGATTCTGAGTACTAATAACATGAGTGACGGTATCTGACAGTCCTGATACAGATGGAACTAGCTGAGTTTTGCACTATACTGAGTTGACTGTATCTGACAGTCCTGAGTTCTATAGAACTATCTGAGTTCTATTATTGAGACTGAGTGACTGTATCTGACAGTCCTGATTTTGTAACTAAAACTATGGGAAGTAGTTATCTAACCGATATGCCCCTAATATGCCATTACGGCTGAGTTGGGGTCCAATCTGTAACCCCAATTGGAAGGGTGTCAATACCGTGCAACTGGTAAGGACAAGCTATGGGTGACCCTCATCTGATAGTGTCCCCTGTACGAGAATGGTAGGGCCCTTATATGACAATGCTTATCCACCTCATTAACCCTCATCAACAGTGTTGATGTCTCAACCTATGCTGGCTACATAGTTCTGGAATGCAAGGATGACTGCTAAGGATCATACCCTCATCTGATAGTGTGTGTCCCCATCCTTGGGTTCACTCGGTGCTAATTTCTACTCCCATCTGAATGGACACTGCACATGATTTACTGAACATGAGCTGAATTACTGAATTTCGTTGGCGAACGAAATACTATTGATATCTGACAACTAACTGAGTTCATGAGATCATGGAGATTTCCTGTGTCAAAAGAATGTCTGAAGTCTAAGGATCATAGCTTGACTGAGATTATCGTGAAAACATGACATGGCTTTAGGCGCACAGCTAATGTTTTGGGTACGAGTACCCCCGGGACTCGATGGAAGGAAACTGACCAAGCATAACTTACTTGAACATATAATTAACATCATAATCCATAATACATTTATAGAAGCATTTCATCAAAACATGTGATAGGCATAACTTGTACATACATGGGGATTTCATGGTATGATACTAGCTAGAAACATTTCCTTTATCCAGGCATTTAATCAAACATATTGTAGGATGGTACATGTAAACATCAGTGTATAATAATTAAATATCATGGGCCAATTCTAATTTCATTATTCAAGGGTTTAGTCATAGGTTTGCATGAATCTATATCTATAATAATTTACCTCACATAGAATTTATCACCCAACATGGAGTAGAATTCAATTTCTTATTTATCAACATGAAAAAGAACAGCGCAATCATAAAATCATAAAGAAAATCCATAACTTGAAGTTGTAAAAGGGATTCTTGGACTTCGTAGATGAAAGAAGTCCATGAATGAACACTATGCATACCTAGTATGTGATTTCTTGAGGATTGATGGTGAAACCTTCTTGAATTTGAATCCCCAATAGAAACCCTAGCTTGTTCTTGAGAGAAACTAGTATATTTTGGGTGAAGAATGACTAAATCACGTGTTATTGGGTATATATAGGGGTGGGAAATTGACCTTTTTAACCCTGGATTCGTCTTTAATTTTTTAGAAAATTTCTCAATTTTCATCCTTGGCGCGACGCGCCACTATCGCGCCAAGTCACTGGAAAGTGACAAATGGGAAATTGCACGGTGGTGCGACGCGGAGCTATCGCCTAGCCACCTTGTCTGTGACTTGGAAGCTTGGCGCGACACACCACTATCGTGGAGTAATACTGGAAATTGATAATTGCCATTTGAGCTATCCCTGCGATGCGCTGAAGGCTCAGGTGATACACTGTCTCACTAAAAAAGGCTCTAACTCTTCACTCGGATGTCGGATTTGGGTGAATTTGGTATCGATGGAAAGCTTATTCAATTACCCACATGATAAAATTTGAAAATCTTGAAAATACCAGGTGTACAAAAGTGGATTTATCTTTCAAAGAAAGTTTCTAACATTTTTGGGATACTTTTCAAGATAGGAAAAGTATGGGGTATTACAATATCTCCCCCTTGAGAACATTCGTCCTCAAATGAGACTGAGTGAGATAGAAGAAAAGATAAGCTAAAGTACATTCTGAGCATGAACAACCAAAGCGTGACTATATGAGTGACATTACTGAGTTTCATACTAAGCATGCATATCTGATGCATGATTTTATGACTGAGCTGATGCATGAATGCATGTCTCAGAGTATTGATAAGTTGATCACGCATATCTGATATGTGAATACATGACTGAACTAACTCATGAATATGCGACTGAACATATAAGGGTAAAGATACCAAGTTTGAAATGAAAACTGAGTGTGGAACCGAATACCATATTTGTAACTGAAATCTGAACATAAAACTAGATAAGCTTAAGACAAGCTATTACCTTGGGCTGAGCCTGATCTTAATTACTTAATATACATGAGTGGAAACATGAGAACGTAACTGGGTCTGGAACGTGATACATGAGCTAAATATTAAGATCTGAATTGAGTACCTTGAGTACATGGCGTACGACCATGATTAGAGCTAGAGGGTCAACTTATGGGTACCCCCTACTCCTAAACTAGATTTCTTATAGTAAGAAAGAATGGGATGTTCTTGTTATGAAAGTTTGGGGGTTAATAGTGTATCTCCCCCTTTGGGACACTATGTATCTCGAAGAATACTGACTTGGCTGAGTCGCTGAGGAAACTGAAGCGATGATACATGGACCAAGTTAAACATGCAACTACCTATTTGTTCCATCTTAGAATGATCACATTCATGAGATCCCGAATAGTACGTCTAAATGAAAAGGACGGAATCCTAAACCATGCGAACTTGTCTGTCTGACTGCAAAACTAAAGGACTAATTTTATGGACAAACTTATGATGAAAACTTATGCGCGACTGGAGCCTTTATTTAACACTTTTTATATAGAGTTCTAATGGCTTTAGAGCACAAGGAAATCTTGGCCTTGTTTAAACAAGACACAAGAATAAGAAAATCATCACATGGCTAAAATTTGGTAAGATGAGTTGGGGCCTACGAACACCATTTAAGATGAAATTACTAAACCTCTTGCACTGCACCTAATATTACTAAAAAGAGTCACATGGGTGCTGAACCCAAGTGCATACATATGCAAACTTATCTGATAAACTGGATGGCTGATAGCTGAATATTGGATGTGTAAGGCTGAACTGTACTTGATCTGAATAGCTGAACTGAGACTATAAAGTATTATACACCAAAGGTAATGTTGACTGGGTAACATAAGGTAACTGAGCATAAATTTATGAAAACTGTATTATTTGAGTATGCAAGACCAAGCATAGAACAAAATTCTGGAATAGTCTGTGAACTGAGGTATTGAAATACCTATAGCTAGATAACTAATAATTGTACACTATGGTTAAGAAAACCTAAAACTGAACTGATTTACTGATCTGATTACTGAACTGAAGCTGACCCTATAACAAGGATTGCAACTGATACATATAATGTAACTATGTGCTGGGTTCAAATGAATGGACATGGATAACTGTGGTTAGACTGATATTGAAGTACTAAATTTTGAGATTGAACACTGATTACTGAGTTCTGAACACTAAAACTGTAACTGACATGGTAACTGAGTTTGGATAGTTATACGACGGGGGCTGAAAGCAGATTTGTCCTGAAGATCACTATAGTAATGAGTGTGGCCCTCGAGTGCCATGAATCGGATATGATCATACTTATCCATGAGGTCGTCCTGAAAGCACTAAGCACACATTATATCTTTCGATGTCCTTTTAATCATGCACGTTGTGCTATAGTGATCACTAAAGTTCATTGCACTAGGAGTTTGGTGTTGCTTGACTAAAGATTAGAAGTGCAATACTTTGACTGTCGATAATTGTAGAAGACCAACTTTTTTCCATTCCACAGCTAATGTTTTTGACTTTCATTCCAGTAAAGTCAACCATGATAGTATTTTTTGTTTCTTTTGCTGGTCCTAACTACATTGTTTACCCCCATTATGTTTATCTTCTCCGAGGCAAAGATCTAGATTGCCTCATCTAACTCTAAGCTTCCCTTTCTCGTTTATGATATCTTGGATGCATAATTTGCTCATATGTAAATACTAATCGTAATATTTCCCAAATGTTTTTTTGTTATATAATAAGACATTGTTTCCAGTGGATGTGAAAAGGCTAATTAATAATTGCATGTCAGGTAGTAAAAATGGAAAGTCGGGTTGTGAATTTTGTGGGCTTTAAACTTGCTGCTCCAACCATAAAAAAAATTCCTGAGGTACCTGTAATTAGCAATATTTGTAAATTTTATCATGTAACTTGTAAGATTAGGCTCCTTATTTGTGCCATTATCCATTATTTTTAGAAGATTTGTTCAAGCAGCACAGCTTTTGCAAATTTATGCGTCCCAATTGTGCAAGGAATAGTGAACGCTCCAGGGTCATCTTTCTTTTTCGCAACCTTACTATCTATGATAGCGCTACACCTATGAGTGACCTCAATAGTGTCTTCTTCAACAAGTTTCTTCTTTGACATCAACTTTTTCATCAACTTAGCGTATCTCTGGATCTCTGGGATTGCCTCAAGTAATGGGATATTTATCGATAGGTTGCTAAGTTTGGCCATGAACTTCCTCAATTTATCATTTTTAACTTTTTATGCAAATGTTGAGGGAACGGGGGAGGAACTTGGATGGTTGGTCTTGCTTCAAATTGTGGCCTTTCAACTTTAACCACATCTTCATCACTTTCTTCGATCTCTTTCTCATCATTTTCTTCTATTCTTTGAGGCTTCACCTCCTTTGGTTTAGCCTTGGGCAAATTTTTGCTCAATTAGCCCCTAAAGGGTTCGTCAAGTGTTTTCCCACTCCTTATGAAAATAGCTAAGACTTGCACGTCATTCTTTGGGTTAGAAATTGTGTCACTTGAAAGTCAACCTCTAGGCCTCGCATTTAATTGTATGGAGATTTGCCTGACTTGGGTCTCCTGTTGATTGATAGAGGTGGAGTGAGACACCATTATTTGAAAGAGATGAGAAAAATCACCCTTTAATTCGTGGACCATTTTGTCCATATCTTCCACCCTACTCAAGATCCTTGCCAGCACTTCCTCGGTCTAGAACTTTTTAGGGTCGATGACATTCGACTCTTTGGGCTTAGCCCTATCATGGGGTAGAACATAGCGGTCATAATTATATTCCCTATCTTTCCAATTTCTATCTTGGTCACAATCCATCCAACCTTGGTTCCCTCCTTACCTTTGATAGGTGGGGCTGGAACCCTCCGAGAAGTTTTCCAAGTACCAGATTTCTTCATCCAACTTCTTTGACTCTTCATCATATTCGTAAGACTTTAATGCTACGGCATTTACCGCTTTTATAGGTGCACCCATAATATGCTTCGTCAAGAGCTCAAGTTGGGTCATCATTTTGGCTATGTTTTCCTTCTTCTATTCTTCTCTTTTTCTCTATTCATTAGTCACCACAGAGGTAGTAGAAAGGATCTTGGAGCATCAGTATCACAGATGTGACAACCCCTATTTTGTTTTGACACTTCTTCTATCAATCAAAAGGCTGCAAGAGGGTGCAATTTCACTATAGAGTTGCCCGTCACATTATCCACCACCGTTTTGCTCAATGGATCAAGAGCTCTATAGAAAATCTCAAAGAGAATCTTATCCGGAACCTCATGATTTGGGCATTGGGCTAGCTTTCCATTTAACCTATGCCAAGCTTCAAACAACGGCTCTCCATTTATTTGCCGGAATTTTACAATCTCATCCCGCTTTTGAAGCCTTTTTTATGGTAGAAAGTATCGATCAAAAAACACCGTGGTAAGCTCTTCCCATGATGTAATTGAGCTGGGTGGAAGTGAGAGAATCCATAAAACCACCTCACCTATTAGTGAGAATAGTAAAAGATGAAGACGGATGGATTCTTGTGTAATATGTGCTATGTTAAATCGAGCACAAACTTCCACAAAGCTCTTCAAATTGACATTCGGGTCCTCATATGTTTGACCCCTATGCAACCCTTTCATTTGCAACATGTGATGCATAACGCTAGTCACATGAAATACTCCATTCTCATTGGTTGATGAGATGCGAATTGCACTTGTTTTTCCCGCTTCATTTAATTGGCCTTCATCATCAAGAGGGGCATCGAAGGGGACCATATTGCTTATATTATCGGTCATTGCTCCGTTTACACTTTGATCACCTACAAAAGGTTCAAAAACAACAAATAAAGTAAATTACACCACTCCAAGTATTCCCAAGTAAGAATGACACCACACAAGCGAAATCTATATTTCACTCCCCGGCACCGACGCCATTTTGATAATGCTCAACTCACTCTCATAATTGAGGGGTGAGGTGGTCATTGTCAAGTAACTCAATTTGAATTGGGTAAAATCTCAAGGAGCGAATTATAGACTTCAAACCCTATGGGTGCTCAAATTACTATGAGGTTACCTGGAATGCTAACAAAAATGACATGTAAAATAAAATAAGGGGATTTGTTTGGAAACTTGTTGTATAATCTTTTGCAAATGATCAAGAGATGACACTTTCATTTTAAGCAACAATGTTGGGGGAAATCTTGGGATCATATCTACCTAAAGGTAAAAATATACGGGTTAATGATTGTTTAGTATGAAATTTAGTTGTTAACTAAAGGATAGGCTAGGTCAAAGGTTATTATGGTTAATCTTTTGATAAAACCACAATGATTTCACTCGTTGACTCTTTCGAGAACCTAACAAGTGTGAAATTCGTAATCACCCAAAACCTCAATCAAGCATCCCTATTTCTAGGATAATTCTCTTGACATGATTTACACTCCTAATACACTTATTTCAATAGTTTATAAGTGTTGTCTTATAACTTTTATAAAATTTACATCAAAATATAATATTCCCTCCAATATTTTTAACACTAAAATATTAAATCCCTTTAATATATTTTATTCTCTCCAAATTTTAATTACCTAAAAAAATCATAAAATAAATTAATATTGAGCTGAAATTTGCACAACTAAGGTTTATTTAAATTCGTGCGTGTTTTAGTATGGAATTGAAGCATCCATGTCGCACAGCATGAAATTTGCACAGCTAGGGTCCTATTCACATTCTATCTCTGTATAATTCCTTTTCTCTCGCTGCTTCATACACTGTCAAGAGGCAAGCAAAATCAAATTATATTCCTCCTCCGCCACATCATCCACCGATTTGTTGGTCGTACCCTCATTGATTACAATATCCAGAAGGAGTCCACTCTTCACTTGGTCCTCCATCTCCATGATGATTTGCAGAATTTTGTTAAGACCCTCACAGGGAAGACGATCACCCTTGAGGTGGAGAGTTCAGACACCATTGGCAACGTTATGGCCAAGATCCAGGACAAGGAAGGGATTTTGACAGACTAGCAAAGAAATATTATAGCGGAAAAACTATTTAAGTAATTAAAGTATATAAAAGATTAAAACAAACTTACAAGTTTTATTGGAAACTTAGAAAAACATTACAAACTGGTTTACAAGAGATTGGGCAGAGAGAAGATTTCTTATGTAGGAAATTTCTGAATGCCTTCTCTAAAGTATTACAATGCCTTATATAGGCAAGAATAAATGAAGAAGTACATCTAGAGTGTACAAGTGGACGGCTTATAATTTGCCGACAAAGTTGAGTGATTACTTTGAGAAAGTAAAAGTGGTTTGGCTTGCCTTTTCCAAAAGCTGCCCAAGTTGTCTGAGTGCGTTTTACTTTATTAAAGTAAAAGTAGATTCTTCTCTTTTCTGAAAAGCTGAGGTGATATTTTTGTCTTCTTTAAGAGACAGGATGGGTCTTATATTCCAATCAGAAATAGTGAATTGCCCTTTGCAGAGATAATTCCAGTTCTTTGAACCTCTATCTCTTAGAAGGGTCCATTTCCTATTCATAATAGGGATCTAAGTAGGCCATAGCTATCCCTTGTGGGTTTAGCATATCGCCATTATCATCACTGCTTCCTGTAGAAGAAGCTTCTACGATGAGCTGAAGGAGTTCTTCAGCATTGGTAGAGGCATCTTGGTTATCTAAATTGGCCAAGGCTTTCTTTAGCTTCTCTTTCAGAGCCTTCTTGCTAGCGGAGGAGCTGGAAGAGGATGCTGCAGGCTTTCCTTTGTCTGGAGTTTTGGGAGCAGTCGGTTTTGGAGTCCAACCTTTAATATTTATCTCTTTGGATAAATACTTAATCCTGTGTTGTTCTTCTTTGGAGAAGTTCCAAGAGATAATATAAGATATCCTTTTCTTAATAAAAAATTTACACATTTGAATATGGTCGGGAAGTGTGGAACATCCTTCCTTAATTACAAAATCAGGAAGTCTGTTAAGAAACTGCTGGGGAAGAACGTCTTTAGTTCCTCCAAAACAAAGCCACCATTCGTAAAACCATGTTGGTATAATGGCTCCCATCATGGCAGGATAATATTTAACGAACCAAGTATGTCCTGGTCGGACGAACAAAAAGTTGAACCATGCCGATCTATAGTCGTACCAATTGTAAGTCTGAGGCCTATGTGGCATCGATAAGGCAATGGGTGTATGTAGATGATCTACAAACCAATTGAAAGGGGTTAATACCCTCTTGATGGTAAACTTGGAGTAGCCGAAATAGAACAAAATTTACCCACCATGAGAACAAAATAGAACTTGACTTAATAGATCATTAGTTATCAGAAGGGAGTAGAAGATAAGTTAATCTACACTATTAGATTATGCTCATCCTTAATTTACATCCAGCATATAGGAGGCTAATGAAAACTTTTAAGAAAAGCTAAAGAAGTAAAAGAACTAAAGAAAACCAAAACTTTAGATCAACAAGACCAGCTTTGTGAGCTTAATCGTCCAATTGTTGTTTTATCATCGACTTTCGTAAGTACTTGACTGGAGCTTTTCTTTTGTTCATTGGATATTTGCTGATCAAGGCCTACTTTGTTACTTATTCTTTCAGTCTGTAAGCCTGGAGCGTCAGGATTTCTTGAGACTTGTCAAAAAAGAGGTAACATATCATTGATTGAACTACCGTTGTGAAATATTTTAACATTCCTAATAAGAAATTTAAGCAAAAGGGAACTGTCTTCTTAGATTTCATGCAATATATGTTATTTTAGTTCTTTCTTTTTTGTTTGTTGACTTTCTTGAAGAAGTTAAACTGAAAAACTTGTTTTCCAAAGTCAGATTATGTGTTTATCATTATTTAAACATGTAAATATCTTTTGATTACTTGTTTTTCCACTTGGAATGGGTTGTTGTAACGTCTACTAATTTAAAATTACTTAAGACTTTAGATCAATTTCCTTTTGAGAACTAAATCACAATTAGCTTATGGTAGCTATAGTTCTGATGGGAATGGTATAAATTTCTCCTAATTTTCAATAGCTTAGTGATTCTGATGAGTTTTGGGAATGATCCTCACTGGGATTTGAAATTGTTCCTCTAATATCTAATACCACGTACTTTATTATCTTATGTTTGTTTCAATATGTCATAGTTGTATTTGTCGTTATTGATCATTAAGATTATATTGAGCATTTTGTTAAGAGTTCTTGTTATAATATTTGTTAATCACTGCATATGTGAAGTTTAATTAGCACCTTTTGAGGTTATTATGTAGCACTATCGGTGATGGCACAATCTAAATTTATTGCCTCTTGTTATTTTTATTTTTCAGCATCAACCATGTGATTATCTATCTATATTAATTTTTTATTTATTTTAATTAATCAATGTACCTTGTCTGCAGGGAGCTATCTGTTTTAGGATTCTAACTAAGGTAGGTTATAGATTACCAAACTTAAAAAAGAGTAACAGGCATTAGACAAGTTTTGGACGATGGAATCTAATGGGTATGTGTTTAAAAAAATAGCGTATTAGACAGGATTGCAATAGAATCTAATTGGGTATGTGTTCAAAAGAGTAGTAGGTATTAGACAGGTTTTGGAAAATAGAATCCAATTGGGTATGTGTTCAAGTACTCAACCTGCTTGTTTGTTGTTCTTTTAGATCTACTGCAGTATTTGTTCAAATTACTATTATTCAAAGATAAATGTAGTACCATAGTAATAAGGAGGCAGGATGATTGAGAGACTCTAAACTTTCATATGTTACACTTATTTATTCCTTGACTGCTTTCAATTATTTTTTTTGTGCCTCTACTTATTTATTTGGAATTATTTATTTATCTCCTCTCTTACCTCTTTTTTCTCTTATTGTAGGAATCTTGCCTGAAGCTGAACACACATAAAAACTTTTTATTCAGGGTTTGAGAAAACAAACTTCCAAACAGGAAATTGAGCATATATGCTCCAAATATATGACTTTAACGAAGATCATATAGACTCTATCTGCTCTTTATTTTTCACTGTTACTCTTGTTCAATTTGAAGGAATCTCCATGTATCATGCTTCAATTCATGCATTTAGATATAATATGTATGGGCACAAACTCTAGCTTTTGTGCACTTTTAGTGGCTAGTGCTATAGGATGAAAAGCAATATGTATCAACTACTTTACCACTATAAATATCGTATGAAGTGCAATTAAATCCTTGATCTAAATATGGTTTTGCTGGAAGGTATTTTCTCAATGTGGGATTATTGAAGAAGTATTCTATATTGCTGATGAACTAGAATAATTTCGTGGCATGTAACAGTCATTATCTTCTCCCTCATTATTTTTTTGACGTCTAATTTGCAGGAGTATTTGTATTTGGCCATAGTTTGCTAAGATGCTCTCTTACTGAACCTAGTTTTAGACATATTTCCGTAGGGCCATGGCTGCTTCTCTAGTTGCGACTAGTAGTCACCTGGTTGTACTCCCTCCTTAATTTTACTAATCATTTTCTTCTTGATATGTTTGAATAGTATGGTCATATTTTCTATATTTGGTACCATGCTTATTATTCATGCTACATGTACATAAATATAATGTCAGCACACCTACTTATGGATTGTCTATGCATGCTTTATATTTCAACTTTTTTTTTCTTGATGTTGATATGATTTTTGCCTTGAAGGATGTGTTTTTATCAGATTTGCTTGTAGAGACATGGTAGTTGTGGCAATGAATGCACTACATGGAACCTATGTAAATGAAGTAAGTCCCTGAATTAATTTATATCTCTGGTCGAATCGAAACTAAATCTTCTTTCTTCACACCTCCTGCAGATTCATACACAACACCATCTACACACGCATTGGGGTCACATGGATTAGGATCAAGAAAATTAGTACTTGAATCAATCCTTCCAAGATTATTGCGTACAATTCCAGTGGTATTCATATCGGTCATTTTTCAGCATCTTCATGTTGTTTCTGAACACTCATATCCACATCCTGAAAGACGTGTGGATTTTTGGGTTTGAATATTATTTTTGGCGTTGCTGTTGATTCTTTTGTTGCTACTGATGATCTTTATTTTTTCTTTTTCGTTGAGTCTACCACTGATTTTGCTCTTACACTTGGTCTTTTCTTTTTTTCTTTCTTAACTTTTACTTGGTTGAGTCACTGGTTCCTGCTGTTTCGTGGTGGTGGTAATTATTTGATGTTGTCATTATTGAGAACTCTTTCAGATTCAGCATTCTCTTATTTCTCTTTCTTTCTCTTAAATTCATCATCTCTTTTCTTAATTGTACAAGTCAAATGATTATGCCCTTGATACTTACAGTAAGAACAAAACTGAGGAACCCCTTCATAATGCACTTGCTGCCACAAATGTGTGCATGGTTGTTTGTTAAAGCATTCATCTGGTTGTTTGTTAAAGCATGTAGCTTTGGTTTTTTTTTGGACTTCCTGGAATATGATTTGTTTAGTTAGTAATGTTTGATTTCATTGTATGATGTCTAGTATTTCAGAATTTGTCCTAGTATATCGATAATTGTAGAAGACCAACTCCTTTGCATTTCACAGCTAATGTTTTTTACTGTCATTCCAGTAAAGTCAATCATGATAGTGTTATTTGTCTCTTTTGCTAGTCCTAACTACAGTGTTTACCCCCATTATGTTTATCTTCTATGAGGCAAAGATCTAGATTGCCTCATCTAACTCTAAGCTTCCCTTTCTCGTTTATGATATCTTGGATGCATAATTTGTTCCTATGTAAATACTAATCGGAATATTTCCCAAGATTTTTTTTGTTATATAATAAGACAAAGTTCCCAGTGGATATCAAAAAGGCTAATTAATAATTGCATGTCAGGTAGTAAAAATGGAAAGTCGAGTTTTGAATTTTGTAGGCTTTCAACTTACTTCTCCAACCATAAAAAAAATTCCTGAGGTACCTGTAATTAGCAATATTTGCAAATTTTATCATGTAACTTATGAGATTAGGCTCCTTCTTTGTGCCATTGTCTATTATTTTTAGAAGATTTTTTCAAGCCGCACAGGCTTCTTTGAGGTACATGAGATAAGCATTCTTCTTTTGCTTTGAGTCCTAGAAAATGAAATTAATATGAAAAAGTAATTTAATCCAACCTACAGGTTCCCTCTGTTGAACTAGAATTCATGGCAAACTATTTAGCAGAGCTAACACTTGCTGAATATGATTTTCTTAAGTTTCTTCCATCTGTTACTGCTGTATCCATTGTATTTCTTACCAAATGGACACTTGGTCAATCTAACCACCCATGGGTATGTAACTGTTTTGCTCCTTTATCCTGTCATCTTCTTTGCAATTGAATGCAACCACAAAATGACTCTAGAAATGGCTTGCAGAATCAAACTTTGGAGCACTACACCAGATATAAGGTGTTAGAGCTAAAAACTACAATTCTTTTACTGCATGATTTACAGATGAACAGCAGTGGAAGCACCCTAAATACCATCCAAGAAAAGTATAGACAACTAAAGGTAAGAAATTGTATTACAAATTTACATTAATCCCCATGTATCAGCTGTTTATCATTTTACTCGATATAATGAAGCTTTTATTTGTATTGATAGTTCAAATTTGTGGCAACTTTATTATCTCCCAAACCAGTCCAATCACTGTTCTAGGAAATACTAATTTAAAGTTCGATTGGTTGATTCATGTTTGGCAGATCCATTGTTGCTTTCACATGCGGAATGACATTAATTTTTAACCTACAATAATCCATCCTTCCTCAAAAGGGTCTTATTCTTTCATTCAACCCTCTTTCAAATTTTAACCACTATGTATTGTCCAATTATGTTCAGTCACTAGCAGACAGAAGGTGATACAGAAACATGGAGATTTTGATGAAGCGGATGCCATAAGTTAAAGAAATGGAAATATGTAAGAAGTAACTTAACAGCACCTGGTTAGCTACTTGCTATCGTGCATTTACAGCTATTTGGAAACTCCTGTTGTTAAATGGTTCCAACTTTGCATTTCTATTCTTTAAGCTTAATAAATCATTTTCCATACTGAACTAAATACGAGCTATTAAAGTCTACCAAGCTTATATAACTTCCCACACTTTCTCGTTTAGAAATTTATATTTGTTGAGATGGTGATAGGTACTTAAGGGGTAATTTCAGGGTGGGGTGGGGTTAAATATTTACTAGCGGACGTTCTTTACACTCCAGCAAATTTACTATGGTAAAGTCATAAAACTATATATTTGGCAAATTTTAGGCAATATTGCCACACTTTAAAAGTATGGCTAAAACATGATTACACTTTACAAGTATTGTCATAGAGTATGTATAAAAGGCTACGTTTTTTAAGTGTGGCTAGTAATAAAGAAAAGGCAACTTTTTTAAAGTGTTGTTATAGAGGTGTTACAAAAGGCTACGCTTGTGAAGTGTGCCCAATAGTAAAACAAAGGCAACGTTTTTTAAGTGTTGTTATAAAGGTGCTACAAAAGGCTACGCTTGTGTAACACCCTAAAATCTGATCTCGAGATGTCACACGGTGCTCAAGACTACGAGTATCCTTAAGCTAACCCTGTCTGTATACTACTGATCCTAACTCTTATAAAAATGGAAATGTAGACATGAAAATCACACTGAATGCGGAAATTGTCTATAATATCTGAATGAAATATCTGAAACATCAAAATGAATAATCTATATCAACACTAGTAGTATGACAAGCCTCTACTACTAATAACTAGAGAGTCACTAGGACAAAACCCCCAGCTAACTCGAGCTGTCTAAAAGAAAATGCTAAAAACTTATAAACTGATAAACTGCAAAATCTAAATGGATAGAATAAGTCCCCGAACTATAAGGACTCACCAACTGGAATGTACATAGAGATGCTCAAACTACTCACGTTGTTGATACTGAGCAACTGTACCTATATTATGAGACAATGTAGCAAATAGACGTATATGTGGATCAGTACTTTGAGGATGTGTTGAGTATATGGGGGTGATATGCATAAGTAAAACATCATCTCATAGTCATAATTTATAAAACAATGCATGCTAAATGTAAATAACTCACATAAGTTGGAATGTCTGAAATACTAAAAATAATAGTCATGAATAACAAATCATTCTTTTTGAATCTAGTGAGCCATAATATTTAGTTCTAAAAGTTGTACTCGTATTCTCCCTTTTTAAACCATTCTGTCTAAGTGTAGAAGGACTCAGTACTGAATCTGAAATTTGAAGCTACTATCTTTCTGTAAGGTATAATCTGAGTAAAACTTGTGCGCCTTTATACTTAGTTTTCTAAAAGCTTTTTCCACTCTAAAATCGGTAGTCTGTAAACCTTAAAACTTTAGGGAAAATACTTTATCTGAAAAGTTGTATGTCTTTTACTATCAGGGGAAATACTTTAAAACTGTTCTGCAAGGGAGGTTCTCTTAATCGACATAAACCATGTGAGCTACATGGAGTCCAACGTCTCGTCCTCCTATGGAAGAAACCTCCCATTGGGGAGAGGTATCATACTCTTGCCAGGGAATATAACCTTGGCTAAAGTGAACACTATCTCAATCCACTATAGGCTCTGAATCTGAATCCTATGGTGGCACGTAGTTCTGGGGCATGAAACCTTGGAATCATACCCATCTCGGTGCTAAATACTACTTCCTTTAATTTGTTATGATCATCTTGTTAGAAATCCACTTTAAAACTCGCATAAGGGTTTATTATAAAACCATTTATGCATTTATCTAAATAAATCTGTAAATGAAACTATTTTGCTTTCTGTAATCTGTAGTAAATTTGTAAAGTAGATTTTGAAACTTATTTGAGGATCAATTGATCAAAACTTTATAGATAATCAGCTCATAGGATGCTTAAAGCATCATCATTCTCAAAATCTCAACATATAAACTTGGGGATTAACAACCCATATATCAAACTCATGTAAAAGCATCATAATAATCATACTTGATAATGAAGACAATGAAAATTCATCTCGAAATCTGGAAATCACTGTAATAAGCGTGCAAATATGAAAATAGACATGCAATTCAACTTATAATTCTATTGTAATCTCATAATCTTGTAAATGGCAACATTGGGTACGAACCTTAATTTCAAATTCATGGAAAATCATAGAAAATCAAATAACTTTGTAATTTAAAATAAGTTTTGGGAACAAGGATGAAAGGAGTATCCTTGTTCATAACCCCACATACCTTAATTGTTGCTTAGATGAAGAAACCTTGAATCTTGGATTCCTATTAAGTTCTTGATGATGGGTTCTTGATGTTCTTGCTTTTGAAACCCTCACTTTGGATCTTTATTGGAGAATCAATGGATGATTTTGATTCCTTATAGAATAAGATCTTGGTTTCCAGGGTTTTGCTTTTGAAGAGGATGATGTATAATGAGCATAATAAGCTTAGGATATGATTAATCTTGTGTTTTTGACGGATTGGGGCTTAGGAATTGTCCAAAATACCTTTTTGAAATGCTTAAACGAAGCTGGAAAAATGTAGTTGGGTCCTAATTTAATGGGCCACCGTGACTCTGGGTTGCTTTCAATCACTCTCTAATTAACTGAACTTTCTCCATGACTTCAAACACCATGTCTGGCCCAATCAAAATGGCCCCACCCACTTCGAACCAACCAATCGACGAACTACATCTCCGCCCATAGAGAGCCTCAAATGGAGCCATCTGAATGATAGCATGATAACTGTTATTATAAGCAAACTCAATCAATGGCAAATATTCATCCCAACTACCTTTGAAATCAAGAACACAAGCTCTCAACATATCTTCTAAAGTCTGAAAGGTCCTTTCTGCCTAACCATCTATCTGCGGATGAAAAGTTAAACTGAGGTGAACCTGGGTACCAAAACCCTTCTGAAAAGCTCTCCAAAACTGAGAGGTAAACTGAGTACCCCTATCTGAGATGATAGACAAAGGAACTCCATGCAATTTAACCATCCCTCGGATATAAAACTTAGAATAATCTTCAGTCGTATAGGATGTGTGAACTGGCAAGAAATGCGGTGACTTAGTCAATCTGTCTACAATAACCCAAATCGAATCATGATGACGACGCAAATGGGGTAAACCAGTCACAAAATTCATATTCACCTATTCCCACTTCCAAGTGGGGATTCCAAACTCTTGCAACGTACCACCAGGCCTTTGGTACTCTACCTTAACATATTGACAAGTTGAACACTTAGCTACAAACTCTGCTATATCTCTCTTTTTACTACTCCACCAATAGCTTTCCCGCAAGTCGCGGTGCATCTTGGTAGCACCGGGATGAATAGAATACCGCGCACCATGCGTTTCTGCCATAATCTGTTGCCTCAAATCATCAACACAGGGCACACATAATCTATTTTGGTATCTCAACACGCCTTCTCCCCCTTTAGAGAAAACCTCTACCTTTTGGTCTTTAACTAACTCCTTTATTTTGACCAAACTAGAATCCATATCTTGCTTCTACTTCACTTCTGAAACTAGGGAAGACTTGAAACTACTCCAAACCCAAATATTTCCCTCGACGGAATCAACTAATCTTAACTCTCAATCTAGCTAAATGATGCACTTTTCAAGCTAACTCTTTCTTATCATCCTCCATATGCACTGCCCATTGATAATCTACTAAGGGCATTTGCCACTACATTGGTATTGCCCGGATGATACAACAAACTCATATTAACAACTCCAACCACTTTTTTTATGGAGACTTAACTCCCTTCGAGTAAACACATACTGCAAACTTTTGTGATCCGTAAACACATCAATATGCACACCATACAGATAATATCTCTAGATTTTCAAAGCAAACACCGCAGTAGCTAATTCAAGATCATGGGTTGGGTAATTCTTCTCATGAGACTTAAGATGTCTAGAGACATAGGCGATGACCTTACCTCTCTGCATCAACACACAACCCAAACCAATTCTGTAGGCATCATAATACACCACAAAACTATCTGTACCATCGGGTAACGCTAGAACTAGGGCTGAAGTGAGTCAAGTCTTCAACTCTTGAAAACTCTTTTCGTAGGAATCTGGTTTCTTTTGGGTCAACTAGACATAGGAGATGCAATAGATGAGAAGCCCTCAACAAAACATCTTTAATAACCATCTAAACCCAAGAAACTCCTAATGTCTGATGGAGAGATAGGTCTAGGCCAATTTCTCATGACTTCTGTCTTTTGGATATCGACTCTAATGTCATCGGTGGAAATAATATGACCAAGAAAAGCTACTGATCTAAGACAAAATTCACACTTGCTAAACTTGGCGAACAACTGGTGATGTCTAAGAGTTTTCAGTACAATTCTAAGATGGTTTGCATGACCATCCTCACTACGAGAGTAGATAAGGATATCATCTGTAAAGACTATGACAAATATGTCTAGATACTGTTTGAACACTCTGTTCATCAAGTCCATGAAGGCTACTGGGGCATTAGTTAGCCCGAAGGACAAAACTAGAAACTCAAAATGACTATAACGGGTTATAAAGGTTGTCTTTGGAAGATCACATTCCCTTACTGTAAGCTGATGATAGCCGGATCTAAGGTCTATCTTTGAAAAATAACTGGCACCTTAGAGTTGGTCAAATAAGTCATCAATTCTAGGAAGAGAATATTTATTCTTTATTGTGACCTTATTTAGCTGACGATAGTTAATGCACATACGCAAAGAACCATCTTTCTTTTGCACGAATAGGATGGGAGCGCCTCATGGAGAAATACTAGGCCTTATGAAACCTTTATCTAGAAGATCTTTGAGTTGTTCCTTCAACTCCTTAAGCTCTGCGGGAGCCATATGGTATGGAGGAATAAAAATAGGCAGAGTATCAGGAAGAAGGTCAATACCGAACTCTATCTCTCTATCGGGAGGTACCACTGGGAGATCTTTCAAAAAAATATTAGGAAATTATTGACTACATTGACTGACTGAATTATTGGAGTCTCAAAATTAGTGTCTTTAACTTGAACAAGATGATAAATACATCCTTTGGAGATCAACTTTCTGGTTTGAAGATAAGATATGAAATGGCTGTTGGGGGACACTGAATTACCTAACCACTCAAAGACTGGCTCATCTGGGAACTGAAACTTCACCACACGGGTGCGATAATCAATAGAGGCATAACAGGAATGGAGCCAATCCATACCAAGAATAATATCAAAATCAACCATGTCTAACTCTATCAAATCTGCGAATATGACTTTAAAAAAGACAGTGATAAGACACTTTTTATAGATTTGTGTAGCAACAACTAACTCACCCACTGGCATAGAAACCAAGAAGGGCTCAGGGATTTTTTTAGAACTTATCTCAAAATTTACTACAACTAATGGGGTCACATAAGAGAAACTCGACCCAGGGTCTAACAACATATAAACATCAAAATGAAAGACATGGAGCATACCAGTAACAACATTTGGGGAATCTTTCAGCTCCTGGCGGAATGGTAAAGCATAGAACCGATTATGGTGCTGACCGTTGTCGGTACTGGATGATGCGCCTTGAGGAGGAGTTAGGCGACCTAAAGGAGCTAGTGCACTAGTAGCCTGAGTTTGGGGATGAACATCTCTGTTTTCCTGCTTAGCATATGGGCAATTTTTAATTCTGTGACCCTACTTTCCACAACCAAAATAATCCTTTTGTCAAGCCAAGCATTTGTCGGGATGATTCCTACCACACTTAGTACAAAGAGGATAATGAGGCCTCTTACTTACACTGTTCTAAGATTTGGACATAGAAGACTTACCCCACTGCTCCTGTCTACCTATGGGAGCAGGAGCACTAGCTAAAGAAGGTGCAGGCATAGATAAATGATTATGAAACTACAAACGATTCCCCCTTTGAGACCTAATCTGACCATAATAAAACTGCCCTATTCTATCTTTCTTATTTCCCTTCTCACTTCCCCTTAACTTCTTTGCCTCAATTTGCTGAATACGCATCATCAATCTAGCAAGATCTATGTCTCCAATAAGCATGGAAGTCCTACACTCCTTGACCACCAATCTAGACACTCCATTCACAAACTTACTCATGTTTGACCTAGGATCAGCCACCTAATCAAGGACATACTTAGACAACTAGTTGAACTTGAGGCAATACTCCTTCACCATCATTAAGCCTTGTCTCAGGTTCATGAACTCTTCTATCTTAGATTTTCTCATCTCATGTGGGAAGAACTTATCCAGAAACGCATCCTGAAATATCTGCCAAGTTATGGGATCTGCATTCTCCCCTTTACTTTTCTTCCACATCACTACCTAATCATATGCAACATCCTTCAGCCTATAGGATGGTAGTTCTACACTCTCTTCTTTAGAAACATGCATAATTTGGGTGATCTTCTTCACCTCATTAAGATACAACTGTGGGTCTTCACCTGCCTTCGACCCAAAGAACTCTGGCGGATTCATTCTCATAAATTCCCAAATTCTAGTTGCGGCTAGGTCTCCTTCTTGCTGAGGTGGGACTGCATCCTAATGGTTTCACTAAACATTAGCTATCACAGCTTGGGATAGCGCCTGAAAGGCAGCTCGAAACTCTGCATGGGACACATTCTAATTTAAAGGATCTGCAGGCTGAGGTAGTTGATTATCATTTCTGCGGGCATTAACTTGACGAGGAGGCATGATTAACTGTCACGTGAAAGCACGAGTTAAAAGCAGATAGAGATACTATAAGCACGATAGATTATGAAAGAAAGATATGATTTTCTAAGAATGTTTCATAGCCTCTTGTTTATAAATATGGCGCGCTTTATACCTATGACCAAGACTCTGCGTAATGTGGCTTGTCTGACTTCCTAGGACTCTTAAAAACCCTAGGCTCTGATACCAAGATTGTAACACCCCAAAATCTAATCTCGAGATGTCACACGGTGCTCAAGACTACGAGTAGCCTTAAGCTAACCCTGTCTGTATACTACTGAGCCTAACTCTTATAATAATGGAAATATAAACATAAAAGTCACACTGAATGCAGAAATTATCTATAATATATGAGAATAATCTTAATAAAATATCTGAAACATCAAAATGAATAATCTATGTCAACACTAGTAGTCTGACAAGCCTATACTACTAATAACTAGAGAGTCACTGGGAAAGCTAACTCAAACTGTCTAAAAGAAAATGTTAAAAACTCATAAACTAATAAACTACAAAGTCTAAATGGATAGAATAAGTCCCCAAACTATAAGGACTCACTAACTAGAATATAGATAAAGATGCCCGAACTACTCATGTTGCTGATACTGAGCAACTGTACCTATATTATGAGATAATGTAGCACATAGACGTATATATGGATCAGTACTTTGAGGATGTACTGAGTATATAGGGGTGATATGCATAAGTAAAACATCATCTCATAGTCATCATTTATAAAACAATGCATGCTAAATGTAAATGACTCACATAAGTTGGAATGTCTGAAATACTGAAAATAATAGTCATGAATAACAAATCATACTTTGTGAAACTAGTAAGCCATAACATTTAGTTCTAAAAGTTGCACTCGTATTCTTCCTTTTTAAACCATTCTGTCTAAGTGTAGAACGACTCACTACTGAATCTAAAATCTAAAAGCTGAAATCTGAAGCTACTATCTTTTTTGTAAGGTATAATCCGAGTAAAACTTGTGAGGCTTTACACTTAGTTTTCTAAAAGCTTTTTCCATTCTAAAGTCTATAGTTTGTAAGACTTAAAACTTTAGGGAAAATACTTTATCTGAAAAGCTGTATGTCTTTTATTAGCAGGAAGAAACACTCTAAAACTATTCTGGAGGGAAGGCTCTCTTAACTGATATAAACTATGCGAGCTACATGGATTTCAACGTCTCGTCCTTCTATGAAAGAAACCTCACGTTGGGGAGAGGTGTCATGCTCTTGCCAGGGAGTATAACCTCAGCTAAAGTGATCACTATCTCAACCCACTATGGGCTCTGAATCTGAATCCTATGGTGGCACGTAGTTCTGGGGCATGAGACCTTGGAATCATACCCATCTCAGTGTTAAATACTACTCTCTTTAATTTGCTACACTCATCTTATTGGAAATTCACTTTAAAACTTGCTTAAGGGTTTATTATGAAACTAGTTATGCACTTATCTGAATAAATCTATAAATTAAATTATTTTGCTTTCTGTAACCTGTAGTAAATCTGTAAAGTAGATTCCAAAACTTATCTGAGGATGAAAAGATCAAAACTCTATAGAAAATCAGAAATAATCAGCTCATAGGATGCTTAAAGAATCATCATTCTCAAAATCTCAACATATAAACTTGGGCCTTAACAACCCATATATCAAACTCATGTAAAATCATCATAATAATTATGCTTGATAATGAAAATTCATCTCAAAATCTGGAAATTACTGCAATAAGCGTGCAAATATGAAAATAGACATGCAATTCAACTTATAATTCTCTTGTAATCTCATAATCTTGTAAATGGCAACATTGGGTATGAACCCTAATTTTAAATTCATGGAAAATCATAAAAAATCAAATAACTTTGTAATTTAAAATAAGCTTTGGGCACAAGGATGAAAGGAGTATCCTTGTTCATAACCTCACATACCTTAATTGTTGCTTAGATGAAGAAACCTTGAATCTTGGATTCCTATTGAGTTCTTGATGATGGGTTCTTGATGTTCTTGCTTTTGAAACCCTCAATTTGGAGCTTTCTTGGAGAATCTATGGAGGATTTTGATTCCTTGTTGAATAAGCTCTTGGTTTCTAAGTTTTTTCTTTTGAAGAGGATGATGAATAATGAGCATAAGAGGCTTAGGATATGATTAATCCTGTGTTTTGGACGGATTGGGGTCTTGGGAATTGTCCAAAATACCCTTTAAAAATGCCTAAATGAAGCTGGAAAAAAGTAGTTGGGTTCCGATTTAATGGGCCATCGCGATGTGCCACAATTGCGGTGGCTCACTGGAAAATGTACGAGTGGGAATTGGGTTCCCTCCGCGATGCGCTAACGTCGTGGAGCCCCTACGTTTGCCATTTCAACCACTAGCGCGACGAGCCAGTATCGCGGAGTGACACTGGAAATTGCCAAGCAAGAAATTGGGCCTCCTCGCGACGTGCCAAAATCGCGGAGTCTCACTGAAAATTGAAAATTATGATTTTACATTTCTCCGTGATGCGCTAAGGACCCAAATCACAGTGTTTTACGACAGAAACTTAAAATAGTCATAACTACTTACTCGGTTATCGAATTTAGGCAAATTTTATATCGTTGGAAATCTTATTCAATTTCTCACACAAAGAGAGGTCTAAATTTGAAGAATTCCATATGAAAAAAATAATATTCACTTTGGAAGCTCTCCCTTAAAATTCAAAGGACAAATCTAAGCTAAGAAAAGTTTGGGGTATTACAGCTTATGAAGCGTTCCCAATAGCAAAACAAAGAAAACACTTGTAAGTGTAGCTTTATCAAATAAAAGTGTTGTCAATGACAAGCTACAAAGCGTGGCCTTTATATTGATCAAAAGTTACGCCTCTTTAGGCCACCCCCAAAAAAGTGTTGCTTTAAGTCCGAAAGTGTAGCCTTTGATCAAATGCCACACTTTCTGCTATATTAGGCCACACTGTACAAGAGTAGAAATAGAACTAAAATGTTGTAGTGAGTAATGGTGAAATCCTTACTCAACAACTAACAATCATGCAAACACAACAATACCCACACACAAACTACACTATTGTTCAAGATAATCCCAAAACTAAATTACTTAGCTACTCATGAAGAAAGTAAAGAGAGAAATACCATAAGAATTATCCAAAACATTCATTCTTCACAAAAATGATAAGAAATCAAGCCTCAAAAATTAGTTATACACTTGCCCAATTAGGGTTTCAAGCTTTCAATTCAAAATATCTTATAAAGTAAGCAATGCCCAAAGAAAAAAGGATTTTTGCTTATATATTGTTTGGAATTTGTCTATGCAATATTACAAATCTGTCCTTGGAGATATTCCCGTAAAATCACGATCGTGCAGGTTTGATTACGACTTCATTGTGCTAACCATCTTAACTAACTACGACTGCGGTATGACGATCGCGGTCGCGGTAACTGAGGCTGAATATCATCAGGCCTTCAGATACACTCTTTTTTTATTCATTTGATATTTTTTGAGCTTCGATCCACATCTTTCCTCCTTCTCAATTTTAGACCTGCAAAATTTAGAGATCGATGCATTAAAAAATAATTTTGTCTCATTTAACTTTACAAACATGGTTGTGCACATAAATAGTTAGTGCATATGAGTGGTAAAATTACCACTGATCACCTATATTTTATTGAAATAAAAAAATACATGTATTACAAATATAAAAAGAGCATCTAGTCTATGCAGTCACCTTTTAGGAAGAGTTTTGTTTCAACTAGGTCTTGATTATCATACTAGTATCTACAATTCTCAAAATATGTTTTTCGTAACGTATCTATCAGTTCCTTGAAAACATGATTCGAAATTTGTATTTGGTTTTCTTTATTCATTGTTTCCATGGCATCATCGCTATTATCTCTAAGTGCTTTATCTATTTTGATTTCGGCTTGATGCGATAATTTTGACAGTCCAGCGCTCCTTCGTTCGGTGTTGATCAAATCTCTTAACAACATTGATATTTTTAAATTATCTCTTGCTAACAAAAATTTATGATCTCCAGTAAGAAATCTCCCCGTGCTTAAAGTTTGCTCCGAAGTCAGTGAAGATGCTTGAACAACTAGCACATCTCGAATCACTCTTGAAAAAAATAAAAATTCTTTTGTCTGATTCTTCCACAAAGTTAAAAGTTGAGGATCTCCATTTTCATGCCTAATATTTTCTCATGACTGATTAAATATTGATCACAATCATCATTGTTAGCAGAATTAAAACCTAGTTTTTTATTCATAATTTCATCAAAATTATTAAATTTAGCCTTACGACATGGAGGTTCAGACAGTTCATCATTTAGTAAGTTGGCTTTATAAAGATCATACAAATTTCTAACTTTAGTTAATATATTATCCTTACAAGCTTCAACAGATGAAAAATCATCACTTGTTCTAAATTTTTTAAAAATATTTTCAATCATTTTTTTCTCACCTCGTTCTATGTAAATTGGGTTTAAAAAAGTAGAAATTAAAAATATTTGAGGAATATAAAAAAAATATTTTAAAAAATTTTTGTCATATATATAATAGCAACTTGAAAATGTTCACGATCTTTATATTTAACAAATTCAAATGAAATAATACAAATATTTATTCAAGTCGAAGAAATATTAAAGTAATATTGACCAGATATAATATATGTAGCACTATACATTTTCTTAAAGAAATAAATAAGTTCTTCACATTCTTTTCAATCCTCATCGGTGATTTTCATTCTCCGATTCAAATTATGTTTGTTATACATCATTTATAAAGGCGCACAATAAACAATAGCAATATTAGGCATTTCATATAAAGAATTTCATCAAGTAGTCTCTTTTTTTGAAATTTTTCTAAATGACATTTCAAATATAGCATAGGTTTTTTAAAATTCCCTAATCCTAGACCTTATTTTAGCTTTAAAACCCCATGAGCAAACAACTCGAATTCTAATACAAGAATCACCAAATACGTCAATATCTTCCATCACTATTAAATTATAAATATATGCATTACACTTACCATGAAAAACATCATCATCAATTGGACAAAATCCAAATTTCAGAAAATCAACAGTTTTCAAATTAGCAGAATCATTATCTAACGTGACACTCATTATCATATCACAAAGTCCAAAATATTTTAAAATATCTCCTATCAAATAAGTTATATAACTGTTAGTTTTAGTCTCTTCAATATTTTTATAGCCTTTAACTCTTTTTTGTATGCTTCAATCATAATTAATCCAATGAGTCGTAAGAGTAAAATAATTGTTGCCATTAAGATTACAACCCTTATCAGAAGTGATAGATATTTTACCATTAAAATAAGCAAAATAGTAACGAAGAAAAGACAATGTTTACATTGATATTTAAAAATATCTGCTTTATTGTATTTCTTGAAAAAACTCAAAAATCAAGATTATACATTTTTTTGAATATAATGAACGAAATTGAGATATTCACCAAAACTAAAAGGCAAACCACAAACTACAATCTTTTTAGCTAATTTTACACGTTCTTTATCTTGACTATATGCGAGTGATGTGCTCGGCCAGCCGGATTACTAAAATCTGAAATATTATGGACCATGTTAGAACCTCCTACACATTGGCTAGTATCGGGCAAGGGTGTACCATTTTTTAGCCTTAACAATAGCTTCTTGGCGAACAAATTCAAAAATACAACCTCTCAAATGTCTAATTAACTGTCCTGTCCCGCCATGCGATCCCGTAGTCAAATGTTTCTTCACTTCCTTACATTTATTGTAAGTAAAGATAATATTCTTCTTATTTTGGGTCATAAATTTTTAAGCTAGTGATTTCTTAGGACGTTCGGTCTTTCCTACTCTAGTAAGCCTAGGTAAATTTTCTACTTCATTTTTTTTTGATATTTTCATAACCGGACTAAACGAGGTAGGAGTGTCTTCTAACTCTTGATCTTCTAAATCTTCCTCTTTTAGTAAGTCTTTCTCAAAATTACCACAACATCTATCTAAAGCCTCATGGTCTACAACATTATTGGAACCAACATCAATAACATAAAGACGTTCAAAAAAAGTATTAACAACATGAGTAAGATCATCGGTATTAATTCTTAATCTCGGTAGCAACGATTTAGAACTACCTCCACTCCCACCTCTACTACTACTAGTACACTTATTTTTTTCTACTATTTTATTTTTAACCTGACTAAAATTTGATTAGTTATCACTACCTTTTTTTTTTTTATCGAAATTCATATTTAATATGAAAAAATAAAAAGATGAAAAACAAATAATATAAATATAACAAAAAATTAATAATAGTTAGTAAGTAAACAAATAAAGAGATGAAAATTGAAACGAATGTACTGCACGTCTGCATAAAAACTGACGTATATAATCAACACGCAGAATTAAGAGATGACACTTGAAGCTTGCTTTAAAAAAATTCCTCTACTTGATCAAATAAAATAGGAAAAATAATTATAGAATAATTGATAATAGAGATTGCAGAGAGTTTTTGAGAATTTGTAAAAAATTTAAAGAAAAGAGTTAATATATATAGGAAAATATTGGGAGGGAGGGCTGAGTAGGGTAACTAGCAGTTTGGGGGTCCACTAACGACTCCCAATGGCTAGCCTAATTATTTTTAAAAAATTAATAAAAATCTAATCGTTTATCGGGCTAATCGGATCGGTACTAAATCAAACTTTAGATCAAAAGTATTCTATCTACGCCAAAATTGGTGACTGATTGTAATAGTGCCAAGCTCTATCGATCTATGCTGGATCGGGCTATGTTGCAATAAGATATGATTCTATGTAACTGTTTTGGCATTATAATTATATTTCTCTTTTAATTAATGATTATACAGTTCTAACTGGCTCATTTATTTAATATTTTATATATATGATTGACAATTGTTATATGTTTAAGATTTTTTAGTAGTGGCAATATTTGTTATGATAGTTTAGACAGTTGCAGCGCATATGGTGTGACTCAACTATATGTAGTTTATGCATCAACTAAACTTAATTGCAACATTTTACAAAATGTGTAAGTAATAACAAATAGCAAATAAAGAAAGACAATCAAGCTAAAGATCAATATTACCAATTCATTATACAAAATAATAGTTCATTACAACACCAATAAGTTCTTTACAAGATCCTCAATTACAATCCCCTACAAAATGACAACAATTACACTTTAGAGCTTATGGCAAGAGAATTTAATCTCCTTTCAACTGTACAGGAGGTGTTGTGGTCCTCTAATAGTGTTTCACTATTTTAGATTGCTTGCTGACATTTTTAGTTAACTCCATGAATTTTGGTGAAGCTCTCTTAAAATAAGTAACCCCTACTAATGCTAGTAATTTCATGAGTTGTTGACCATATTTATATTTATTTTCATCTTTTATTGAATCTTGCTCACTACTATTTCATTGTTGTTGTTGTGATCTTGCTCTCTTTTTGGCCATCATTGCCACTGATATGGCTACTGCATTTTTGATCTATTTTACTAATTTTGGATCGATTTTCAGTCCGAAAAGCTTACTTTGGAAATACTCCTTGGCTAATTTGGATTGTTTTGCACATTTTGTCTATGCTTTGTAATTTATTACAATGATAAATACATGGCCAATGACAATATATCTCTGTCGAATTTTTAAGGCCATCCCGTAACAAAAGTCGAATTTTTATTTCTCAAATTTGCTTACTTAATATCAAAATAAATACATGGTTGATAACAATATCACTCTGTTGATTTTTTGAGGCCTTCTTAAATAAAAGACGGACATTGCGCATACGAATACGTAACAATAAATAAATAAATTCGAGCGATGATGAAATCTTTACAATATCACGACAGCACAAAGGGTTTTACGATTCTTATTTTGGCAAGACGATTTAGGATGACCAAGTAGTCGAGCAATCACTTCGTAGCCATGTCGCATCTAAAACTTAATCCGAGCCCACTTTGTAATAAAATTCTATTCTTTATACATCAACATATAGGTATGTGTACACATAATTGTATTTACTTTAGTGATTATTTGTTCATTTTTAATACTTCTATCAAGCATTTATACATGTTCTTGGTAACACATCCCGAAGTGCTATTTGAAAGGGAGTCCCGAGCTTTATATTTGTATTTTATTTCTCATTTGTAAATTGTACAAAAAGATAACAATATAGCGAAAACTTTACTTTTGGGGTGTTGGGTGGCAACCTTTTTACTTATACAATATTCATCATGTATTTAGGCAAAACTTAGGCCGTTAATATTTACACAAACAAATAAAATTAATTAATTAATTCACACATTTATATCATAAATATTGTATAGTCTTTCTTTTCAAGTAAAATCTTTATTTTTCTCTTCGTAATTTCAGTCAAGTAGGTAGTATTATTTATGAAATACTTTTTTCCTTTTTATAGTACAAAAGATACTTTCTCTTCATACATCACAAAGTACTTTTCTTTCCCACATGTAATTTGTACATTTTATACATATTTTTTTTTACATATTTTCATAACAATAAGCTTTACTTATATACTTAATATACATACATTTTTCATATTATTTGAAATATTTATATTTTAAAAAAAGAATCACTTTTTACCTCCTCCCTCTTTGATAAATTTAGTCTAGTTGGGTATCAAATTTGTAGATTCTGAAGGGTGCCTAACCTCTTTCATTCGGAATAACTTGAACCCTTATCTAGATTCTCAATTGATTTTTCACAGACTAAAACATAAATCACACATGTTAATAAATAAATAGGTTTTCGTACTTTCATTAAAAGTTAGGTGACGGCTCTGTACAAATTTCAATTCTTTTAGAATTCACGAGTCATGTTTTATTTAACTTTGACAAAAACATGGCATGACAATCCATGTTGGCACGTGCCTCTTTCAATTCATATTTTTTATCTTGCTTATAAAGCCTATTCAAACTTATTTCAGCTGCTATAATACCTTGATTAAGCAAAAAAAATATATAAAATTAATCAAAGACAATTTCATAAGAATTTTTTTGAATAATTCGATGAACACATATGAAAAAGAAACACAACTCCTTAATGGAAAAGAGAGAAAGCAACTAAAGTGGTAATATAAAGTAAGATTTATTTACCTTAGCTTCGATTTGGGGTGGGAAATTAAGGTTCTTAAACTTTTTATTGAGTGGGTTATAAGGGTCGGGTGAGTGAGTGAAATATTTATTGCCGTTGGGGTTTAACATTTATTGTGTTTCAAATGTTTTTCCTTTTAAAGTTTATAAGGTACTGACTAAAAAATATTGAGCAATACACACCAAGGTTCGGGTTTTGAATGGTTTAAATAGATTTACTTTTAATTAGTATAAATGTGTATTACAACAACAACAACAAATCCAGTGTATTCCCACATAGTGGAGTCTGAGTGTAAGATGTACGCAGTCCATACCTCTACCTCTAATAGTTATGCATAGTTTAAGGGTTCATTTGGTATGAGTGACAAATAATAACTATTTAATTTTAAAATTAATTATTTTAAATAACTTATTTCCACTCAAATAAAATTTTGAGATAACTTATTCCCACCTAAATTGCCCCTATAGCATGATAATTAATCCTACAGCACTTCTCGACCAAAGTAACTCCACGAGAAGCGTCAATGTTGGAGGGATAAAATATATTTTCTCCGTTTAAAAAAGAATGATCTAATTTATTTTTTAATCTATTTAAAAAAGAATATTTTTTTTCTTTTTAATAATATTTTAATTTCAATTTTTCAGGTAACATGTTTAGGTTCATAAAATTAAAGGACATTTTTGAATACGGAGTGGCCTTGATAAAAGTGATTAAGAATTTTGCAGAGAAGAAGTGCACAAAAATGTTCATAGTATCTGTAAACATTAATCATTTAAGTCAATATCGAACCAATAAATGTCATTATCTATGAATTCATTGTACCACAATAAATCTTCTTCTATGAAGCGATGAACAAGAGTTTCTAGGATAAGGAAATGAATATCTTCATTTAAAGGAATGCATTTAATAATCGTAATGATAGTTTTTTCAGAGAGGAAATAAGTGTAGAAACTCATGTCAAATATTTGCGAGATAAGAAATCAGGCAAAGAGTTTTCACTACCCCGTTTATATTGAATTTCATAGTCAAAAGGGGCTAATTGAGCTTGCCACCGAGCAAAAATTAATTTAGAAGCATCATGCTTAAAGTCTTTACTAAACATGAATTTAACAGATTGAGCGTCAGTTCTAATTATAAATTTCTGATTATACAAATCATCTTGGAATTTTCGACCGGTTTTTGGTAAATCTAGTAGATTTACGAAAGGATTTTCTAGCTTCACGTTCTTCTTTACTCCTATGTCCAGAACGTTTATTTTTATGAGTTTTGGAATAACGTTGGGATTTTCTCACTAAGGGTTTATCCATGCCAAATTGTTCACAGAAATCTCCTAATTGAGATTTTTCTCGGAGTTTATCAATCTTAATTTGTCTAGCTAATTTCAACTCGTTACAAAGGGCTAAGCCTTCTTGGGTACACGCTACAATAAGCTGACCATAAGTTTTTTCTGAATACTGGACTTCGCCATAAAATTCCAAGATGATTTGTATAATCAGAAATTTATAATTAGAACTGACGCTCAATCTGTTAAATTCATGTTTAGTAAAGACTTTAAGCATGATGCTTCTAAATTAATTTTTGCTCGGTGGCAAGCTCAATTAGCCCCTTTTGACTATGAAATTCAATATAAACGGGGTAGTGAAAACTCTTTGCCTGATTTCTTATCTCGCGAATATTTGACATGAGTTTCTACACTTATTTCCTCTCTGAAAAAACTATCATTACGATTATTAAATGCATTCCTTTAAATGAAGATATTCATTTCCTTATCCTAGAAACTCTTGTTCATCGCTTCATAGAAGAAGATTTATTGTGGTACAATGAATTCATAGATAATGACATTTATTGGTTCGATATTGACTTAAATGATTAATGTTTACAGATACTATGAACATTTTTGTGCACTTCTTCTCTGCAAAATTGTTAATCACTTTTATCAAGGCCACTCCGTTACCTATGGATTTACACATACTTATTCTAAGAAGAGTCATTGCTAATATTATCACTAACGATACTCTATATGAAGATCTTTGTGAATATATGTCATGGTATGCTGATCAAAACCCTGATGACTAATGCAGTATGGAACCCCCTTGGCAACCCGCCAAAGGAAGAGGAAGAGGGGGAAGAACTCAAAATTCTGCATATTCATATCAAGGAGGAAGAACAAATCCTTCATATTTTGACAGACGAAATTCTGCCTATAGCTCAGCAAGTTCTAATTTTCCTGTCTTACAACAAGGAAATAGAACCTTAGTTAATTCAAAAATCCCTCGTAATGAGGCATCTTCATCATCACAACAAACTCCGCAGATTGACTCTTCTATACATCTGGAAGATATTCCTGAAACTCATCCATTATTCAAACAATTACAATCTTATTTATCTGAGCAAAGAAAATCTGCAGATTCTTTTGCATCTATTGTGAATGAAAACACTGAAGATAAGCCTTCTTATGAAAAACTAGAGGCTAGAGAACTTATTTTATATCTGGAAAATTAGCATATTCCCTCACAAGAAAACTCGGAAGAAGCTTGGCGATTTCTCAAAAACTATCTTACCGCTAATGTCTATGTTGCAGGAGAATCTTATAAAACTCGCACATATTACGAACATATTCTTGTTCAGACATTTAGTGCAACATTCGACCACAGTCCCCTTGGCGAATCTACCCCCGGAGTACACGGATACTCCAAAATGGTCATTAAAAAACTTATTCCTATTGAAGAATGGGGTATTTCGTCCATGACACAACGATCTATGCCGATGGGGCCAATGGGCCAAACCCTTGCTAATTTCACCTATTGGGATTATATTAAAGCTTTTTCTCATGTATTATACTATAACAATTACAAACACAAACACACCTGGTTTATCAAAATCTGTTCTAAAGTATTTGAAAAACCTATTCCCAATTGGTTCGTTCAGTGGTGGACTAATCACGGGCCTACTATCAAAATATTGCCATCAAAATATTCCTCTCTATATTACGCTTGGAAAAAATCCTCTCCATTCCTAACCGAACTATATCTTTCGGAGCATATTTGTAAACTCGACACTATTGATCAAATGTATTTCTACATCGAATTCTCTATTCCTTGGATACATCGGTGGTCAATAGAAATTGGCTATGACGCCTAGAAAATCCCGGCACTATACCGAACATTCTATTGTAATTTCTGGGATAAATTACTCCGCACAGATCCCGAAACAAAACTGGCCTATGATCATGATCAACGGAAAGAAATAGTTCAAAAAATTGCTGCCTATGAGAAAACCCCCAGAAAATCCATATTGGTCGAAGACAAAAATCTTAATTATGTTTCCCGATGTATTTCGGCTCATAATGGAAATAAAATACAATTGATTGAAGAATATTTGTCGGAGGTCCGCGATAAATTGCTACAGACTGTTGAACAACATTCCGATGCCTCAATGAATAGCACAGACGCAAACACCGACGATATCACTGACTCTCAGCCACCCGAAATTCTGAATGAAGATGAAGAACTAGAAAAGGCTGAAGTATTTCTCAAAAGATGGGCAGGAAAAGACAAGATTTAAAACCTTTATGAAAAAATACTGTTGTAATAGTAAAAACACTGTTGTAATAGTAAAAACACTATGCACAGAACCCCACATATTACTGTGCAAGATTCTCTTCTCTATTATTTAAAGAGCCTCATTCTCAGAGAAGAGGCATCAAGTTTTTTTCTAATTTTCTCTCTCTAAAACTTTCTACTCTCTGTAATAGTTTGAAGATAAATAAATAAGAAGAAGTTACTACTACTATTCCAACTGCTTTAAGATTAACAAGGTACATATCTATTTACTTTACTGTTTTCTTCTTTTAATCCTTCTGCCATAACCACGTCGTGACTATGTCCGGCTGAAACA
Organism: Capsicum baccatum var. pendulum; assembly: GCA_030864225.1. Classification (NCBI taxonomy): domain Eukaryota; kingdom Viridiplantae; phylum Streptophyta; class Magnoliopsida; order Solanales; family Solanaceae; genus Capsicum; species Capsicum baccatum. The sequence goes on along the minus strand of CM061557.1, from coordinate 165,669,792 downwards.
ATTCCTTATGTCTATACTAAAGATCTAACCTCACTAACATGTTAACTATGAAAGCTCCAGACTCTACTTAGATAAAAAAGAATTTTTGGAATTTCTTGACTTGGTTCCAAAATGGAGGTACAGTCGAGTTTAATATTCTTATGATAGCCTTGTCTCTGTGACTCCGTCTAGTAAGTTGTGCCTCTTAAGCCCGTATTGATTGAGAAAGGACGAATTTTGCACAATTAGAACTTCTAGACACACAGGTTTATCAAAAGATTGTTAGATCTCTGACAGACCCCATGTTTGGGTAAAAGATTGTCCATACAGTCAACAAATTTCTTAAGATTCTTTTCTATTTCGATTGGTACTTTGGTTCGGTTTTCTGACTTAGGCGTAATCCGATATTATTTTTTTCTTTTTAATAATATTTTAATTTCAATTTTTTAGGTAATATATTTAGGTTCATAAAATTAAAGTACATTTTTGAATTTACAAGATTAAAAAATATTTTGATATTTAATACAATTTTAATTTAAGATCATAAATTTATTTTATTTTTTTTAAATTTTGTTTCAAATCAAAATAGGTCAATGCAACGGAAGTCGTGGGTGGAACACTGCAGTACCATTCATACACTAAACGTTCCCACCCTTATCATCATTTCTCCCTCATTCTATCTCCTCCCTCCGTTATCCCTCTGCCATGGCCTGTTCTTCTTCCATTATAGGAGTTCCCTCCATATACCAAACCAACCCTTCACGAAGACCCACCACTAGCCCACCTTTATATCTTCCTTTCTCCAATGAAAAATCTCATTTTAATGTTCGTCTCAGACATGGTCTGTTTTCTTCCAGTCCTTTTGTGGCTTCTGCTGTGGTAACTCCAAATTCTTCGGTGCTTAGTGAAGAAGCGTTTAAGGGAATCGATGTTTTTGGGAAGGATTCTTTGAATGTTAGCAAAACCGAATATGAGTCTGAGGTTGAAGATGATGAGTCAGGATCTAAGAATGAGAATGAACTTGCTATTTCTAAACTTGGTTTACCTCACAGGCTTGTTCAGTCTCTTGAGAAGCGTGGAATTACTGAACTTTTCCCAATTCAGGTTCGAGTTTTTTTTTTCTTTCTCGAAGTTTTATCAAATTTTATTGTTGTTCAGCTGTTAAGTGCAATTTTATTTTAATATAATATATATCGCTATTTTTTATGCCAAATTGGTACAATTATTTGTTTTATATCCTAATGGTTTTAAATGCTTGCTTGCATTTCAAAAAAGGGGGCTCGACACCTGGCTAACTCGGGGCAGGAGGAAGACGCTCATCTTAAGCTGTCTATCCCTTTCATTTTTTGCATAGAGGCTCTTCCGTGCCTCCAACTTGTGACCTATTATCACTAATGAGCAACACGTGCAGTATTGCGCTGAGGTTCGCCTTCAGATTTGTGACTGTAATTGTACCAGCTGCAAAGGTAGCAGGCCAACAATTTAGAATCTGCATTTAACTGTATTTAGTGGCGGGAGAGCTAGCTCTAGATCTGGCGCATAGTTGCTCATTTGGTCATGGGTTCGAGGTGTGGGAACAACTCTTTTGCTGAACTGCAAGGGGAAGGCTATGTGCGATATACACTCATTCTCTCCCTATCCCTTGTGTGTGGGATAAAGCCCTTTATTTAGCTGGATCTAACTGAAGCATGCCTAATTCCTCACATAACATGATATGCTAGTATTCACCCTCTGATGCAACATAAGTCATTACTCTTGCGATGCATGTTTGATTCGGTGGACTATTTTCTGTGATATATTCCCGTGGTTTATGTAGGTTATTGAAATTAAAGGTGATTTTGAATGCAAGAAAGCCTTTTTCGCTGCAAATATGGAGAAATTATCCTAAATCATGTGTCCTTACTATGTAGAGAGCTGTTCTAGTGCCGGCACTGGAGGGTCGGGATATAATTGCTCGTGCAAAGACTGGGACAGGGAAGACACTTGCCTTTGGTATTCCCGTATTGAAAAAGCTTAGTGGGGATGAAGAAATGATAAGTACTCAGAGGTAAAGGTTTGATCATGATGGGCAGAGTTTTTTGTTAGTCTTGACGAGTATATGCTAATTTATCTTTCAATATCCAGACGGGGACGACTTCCGAAAGTTTTGGTACTTGCACCTACTCGAGAGTTAGCCAATCAAGTAGAGAAGGAAATGAAAGAGTCAGCACCATACTTGAACACTGTCTGCATATATGGAGGTGTTTCTTATGCTACACAGCAAAATGCACTTTCCCGTGGGGTTGATGTTGTTGTTGGAACTCCAGGTAGACTTATTGACCTGATAAACAATAACTGCTTGAAACTGGGGGAGGTGGAATATTTGGTTCTCGATGAGGCTGATCAAATGCTCGCAGTTGGATTTGAGGAAGATGTGGAAGTTATTTTGGAAAAACTTCCACCACAGAGGCAAAGCATGCTTTTCTCAGCCACCATGCCTGGTTGGGTAAAGAAACTGGCTAGGAGGTATTTGAACAATCCTTTGACAATTGACTTGGTAAGTCTTCGTTCTTTCTCAGGGTTACGTATCATTGTCCTTCTTGATTGTGATATCATCTTGACGTATGCAGTACTTCAATGTGTCCATGAATGATCTCTAGTTGCTCTTTTCTTTTGTAGCAAATGCCATTGTTCTCTGATTGGAAGTGAAAATCTTCAGTATATTTCCTTACTTCTCCATAGAATTTATGGATAATTGGTTTAAGTATATATATATATATATATATATATATATATATATATATATATATATATATATATATAAATGTCTTTCTTCCCAGGTGGTTGTCTTACCTTTTGTTCTTTCCCTTCTTTCCAAATACTCTTTTAGGTTGGTGATCAAGAGGAAAAACTGGCTGAGGGGATCAAGCTTTATGCTCTATCAACTACAACAACATCAAAACGAACCATACTTGGTGATCTTGTTACGGTATGAATTAACAGCCTATTTTCGTAGCTTTTTTCCACTTATGAAGAGTTCAAATAGTCATTTTGCCATCATTGTGCAAAACAATAGTACTCAAGCACTGTGCAAAACAATAGTACTCAAGCATTCAAAGATTTATTGTTTTGCTTTAAACAATTTTTCAGGTTTATGCAAAGGGTGGAAAGACAATTGTTTTCACACAGACAAAACGAGATGCTGATGAGGTCTCAATGGCATTATCTAATAGCATTTCTTCTGAGGCACTGCATGGCGACATTTCTCAACATCAGAGAGAAAGAACTCTAAATGGATTTAGGCAAGGAAAATTCACTGTGCTAGTTGCGACTGATGTTGCATCTCGTGGTCTTGATATACCGAATGTTGACCTAGTAAGTTCATAAGGTTGTATGTATACCCACCTTAACAGCTGAACTGCTTTATTTTTAACTTCTGTTATTTATGGTCCGGCTTATGTAATAAAAATTTGGGATTTTGGGTGTTTATCTAGGTGAAAGGAATGCTTATGACATTTTATAGATGAGTCAAAATTTGAGTAACAGAATCGGTTGGCTTTGTTAGAAAGCGTGCAGTTCTCACTAATACATTGCTGCATAATTGCCTAAAGCTGTATATACTGGTGACAGTGTGGAAGAAATGGGTATTATCAATGATACTAATGTTATTGTATTTCATAGATATGATATTCAAACACTAGAACATGTTATTCTCTTTCTTTCCTCCTCCTCCTCGTTCTTGTTCCCCCTTCTGTTAAAAATTTTCAATTTTTCACTTCTGACTTCTGAAGCAGATCTTGGAGAAAGCTAAGTGTTATGAAATGTATATATATTGATGTAAAATTTCTGCTTAGATCTATGCCAAATTGATGTTATACTCTTCCAACGGTGTTGTAATGTGATTGTGAATAGAATTATTACAATCATAAAATCAGTATTACGTCTTATTTCGGGAGGGTGAGTTGATATGGGTATTCATTATATTCCATCATTTGCCAATAACCACAATATACTGTTTGAGTCTCTCCCGCTTGAGAAGTCCTGCACATTCATTTGGACATTGTATTTTCTGTGATTCTATACTCTGTTTATGGGCATCAGTTAACAGTAATAACCCTTTGGATCCATCCTCCCTTTTTTATTTAGGTAATCCATTATGAACTACCCAACGATCCAGAGACTTTTGTTCATCGTTCTGGTCGAACGGGCCGTGCTGGAAAAGAAGGCACTGCTATTCTGATGTACACAGGTAGTCAAAGGCGAACTGTCAGATCTCTCGAGCGTGATGTGGGGTGCAAGTTTGAGTTCGTTAGTCCTCCGTCTGTCAAAGAGGTTTTGGAGTCATCAGCTGAGCATGTGGTGGCTACACTTAATGGAGTTCATCCCGAATCTGTTGAGTACTTCACTCCAACTGCACAACAGTTGATGGAGCAACAAGGAGTGAATGCGCTTGCTGCTGCACTTGCTCTTTTGGGTGGATTTTCTAAACCACCATCTTCTCGATCTCTAATAACTCATGAACAGGTAAGAGTAGTTATTGAGGTAACTTTGTTGATTGATAAATAAATCTTATTGGTGCCTCTGTATGGTACTTATGTGTATTGATTAATCTTAATGGTTGCCTCCATGTTGAGTTAATCAGTTAAGAAATTTCGATTGTACTCCTTTCCCTCCTTTTATCATCCGTTGTGCTGGCGACTGATAAGCTTCTTCTGCATGTAAGTTAAATGTCTAATTCAACGGCCGAGTGAGGTGCTGAAGTGATGATACTCACCTCCATCTTATATATTGCTCCCATCTCTTTTCATCAGCCATGGCAGTGTTCCCTTGCCCTAACCCCCTCGTGAACTTTCATAGTAATTGACACTAATAACCTCATTGTGGTGCAAAACTCTAGTATCATCAAGTGATATGAGCAGTTGAACTGCTGCATGCCCACTCAGCAGGCCTTGTTAGTTGGATCATGGGTGAGTTCATTGTCCTATTCAACTGCCCAAAAGTCGTACCTAGTTTTTCGCTGATAGCTCCCCAACGTCATATATGCTTCTCCTATATTTTATCAACCTCTAATTTGGATCTTTCCTCACTTGATGATAACAATCACCAGATGCTATGACTGATCTCAAAATGCTAGTCTTAAGTAACCACGACTTGAGATTTTGATCCATCTGGTTCCACATTCTTTTATGCTTCTAGTTATAAAGTATTTGCCCATTACATAATTTGTGATCAGCATATTTCCACTGCAGGGGTGGACTACATTGCAGCTGACACGTGATTCTGTAAATTCCCGAGGATTCCTATCGGCAAGATCTGTTACTGGTTACCTCTCTGATGTGTATTCACCAGCTGCCGATGAAGTTGGCAAAATTCACCTAATTGCAGATGAAAGGGTGTGTAACCAATATGCTAATGATTTTTCTATATGTTCCACATTGTTAACACCCCTAGGAAGATGTGGTGTCTCGTCTTCTGATCCCCTTCTCGGTGTCTTTGCTCTAACCAGAACCGTTTCACTTATTTTGAGCTCAGGTTCAGGGGGCCATATTTGATCTTCCAGAAGAGATTGCAGCAGATCTACTAAATCAGGAGTTACCACCTGGAAATACTATTTCCAAGATTACCAAGGTTAATATGCTTCTTACTATGGCACTTGTATATATTCTGTGACTTAGCTGCACAGTTTATTTTGCTGTTAAATCTTAAACCCGAGACAGGGTAGATGTAATCTTTGTAATCCTGTGTTTTGCAGTTACCTGCTTTACAAGATGATGGACCAGCTAGTGATTTCTATGGGAAGTTTTCTAGCAGGGATACTAGGGGGTCACGAGGAGGATTAAGAGATCGTAGAGGCAGAAACTCCCGGGGTTCTTCTAGTGGTCGTTTCTCAGATAATGATGATGATAATTGGAGGAATGACTTTAGGCAGCAAGGTGCCCGAACAAGAAGGGGAGGAAATGATTGGCTCATCAGTGGTGATAGGCGCTCTAGCCGGTCTCTATCTGGAGGAAGCAGAGACAGGTTTGTTTCAAATCTTTATGGGCACACTATTTATTATGGTCTACTATTGCTATGTATCTGATTCTCTCTTTTCTTCCTTATCAACTTTCCCTGGTTTGAATTGTATCATCAACATAGTCCCGGGACTTTAATTCAGTCACCACTGCCTTATTATAAAGGAAAAACAAACCCAATAACTGCTGGAATTATTTCTACGATGGGACGGATTATCAGCATTATATTATTAACTGCTAACATGGTCATTGTCTCGATCTTGACCAGTTTGATTATTGCTTCAAGTCAATTTGTTATCATTGAAGCCCAATCAAATAATCCAAATGAGAAAATTACATCTTCAAAGCTCATCAAAGCTCATCACTTCAATAAAAGCATTGAAGTCAGGAGGCCAACCCCCAATTTATTTTTAATGGATCCGCAATTAAATTAAAGTCCTCCCTACTAGGCACGGAAGTTAATGCAAATCGATAGTTCCTTCAATCATCGAGTACACTATCTACTTCCCACACTTATCATGGCAACGTCACCAATCTTTGGTGCTTATGGGGGGCCCTATTGTACACCTGCACCACTAGAGTCTTCATAAGAACTCATGGATGAGGGCCAAGGTGAAACTGTATTAACGATGAGAGTGGTCAAATCAGTAGCAAAGGCACCAGGACGCACGGTTGAACCGGTAGGATGTGTGCAAGACTTTGTGAGCTTGTCAACGATCACCCAAATTGAATCAAACTTTCTAAAGTGCATGACTAGCAGCGCCGGCTCAACGGCCAAGCTAATGAAGCAATGACTTACGGTCCCCAAATATTGAAGACCTAATTTCTTCAATTAATACCCCTTTATTTCATTTTATATGATACAGTTAACTCGATATAGGGTTTAATAAAGAAAAAAAAGGCTTTAAATTTGTGAAACTGTTTTTAAGCATAGAAAATTGTATATTACATAAATTTATAGAGATGCACAAGAGGTTAATTCTATTATCCATCAATTTTTGTTGAAAATTGATGATAAAAAGGTACAAGATCTTCATTAAAAAGAGATAATTACTTGGCCGATGTGGTTGATGGTGACTAATGTTAATTTACATTCTAATAATAATATTTTGTTCTGATACTAAACTATCTATTCTCTAAATATTAAGGATGAATGGCATTGAATAAATTAAAATAGCATTTTTTTTCATTCTTCTCAAGTTCGCAAGCATTATGCCTAACAAACTGAGACAATGTAAATTTATAGTGATATCAAATTATCAACGTCTAGAATCATGTTTTCTTGTTCTAATTTTGTATTGTCTTTTTTTTTTTTTTTTTTTTTTAAATTTGAACATATTATATATACTTTTACCTCATAATAGTATATTGATTTGATTTATTTAACAGAATTTTTTTTGAGATAGGTAACTTTTTACATTCACACAAAAACTCATCAGAAAACTGATGAGGAGTGATTTACAAATCCCCAGGGGGTGCCATCATAATCAAAAAACCAAAAAAACGAACTTTCAAAAATTTTGCAGTTGGCCCATAAATTCCACTAAACTATCTACTTCCCCCACCAATTCTTGTTTACACCAAAAAAAAAAAACTAAGACATCTCATCTTGGTCTTCTGTGTGTTACTAGCCTTCCCTTCACTGCATCTCTCATTTCTTTCTTTCCATAATGTTCACTATATGCAGTCAGGGACATCTTTCCACCAGTTTTCCTCTATGATTCTCTCTTTCCAATTTCTTAGACAGTGTGTCAATATCACAAAAGTGGTTCTGGGCATTACCCAATTTACCCAAGTATACAAAATAACATGTTCCACAGATATGTAGCTGCCTTGCTATGCATAGATAAGTGGCTATTCACTTCAGCTTCTTCTCCACTCATATAACACCTTGAGCAGATCTGCGTACCTCTTCTTTGTAGTACTTCATGGGTTAGGCATGCTCTTCTAATTACCAACCAAATGAAACAGTCAACTTTTAAAGCAGTCTTTATCTTCCCAATTAACTTCCAAGGCCAAACCATTGTCAATGAATGGTTGATATTCCTTTCCCAGTAGCAAGACTTTACTGTGAAGATTTCTCTGTTTTTTGGTTTCCAAATTGGTTTGTCAGGCTCTGTAGATGTGTGCCTGGAAACAAATTTAGAGCATGTAGTAAGGTTGCTACTCTTCCGACCTCCCAGTCATTGAGAGCCCTTTTGAACACTAGATCCCAGCCTGATGGCTCCATATCTGTGCTATGGTGTCATTTTGCTGCAAGCTAATGATGTAAAAATCAGGAAAATTTGTCTTCAATTTCTCCTCCCCTATCCAGATCTCATTCCAGAAACTGATCTTCAAGCCATTCCTGACTCTAAAGGTCACCTTTGCATTGAAGGCAGGCCACAATCTTGTGATGGTTTTCCATACAGAGAAACCAAAGGTGCCAGGCACATCTTCAGTGATTCAGAACATCAGCTGTTCTGTAAACCATATTTCTTAGAAATGAACCTCCTCCATAATGCCATATCTTCACAGCAGAATCTCCACAACCATTTTTGTAGCAGACTGGTGTTCTGTATACTCAAGTTTTTAATGTCCAAACCCCCTTGGGTTTTGCTCAACCTCACCTCATGCCATTTAACCAGATTGTAGCAATTCTTCTCTTTATTACCCTGCCAATAAAACACCCTTCTAAGAGTTTCTTTTCAATACTTTTTGGCAAGGGGAAAAGACTCAACATATAAGTTGGGAGGGCATCCATAACTGATTTGATTAGAGTCAATCTGCCTCCCAAAGAAAGATATTGACTTTTCCATCTTGCCAACTTCTTTTCACTTCTCTCCCGTACTTCATTTCATACTTGCAACTCTTTGTTCTTGGCTCCTAGGGGCATCCCAAATATTTGGTGGGAAGAGAAGCCACTTGACAACCCAGGTTGTCAGCAAGACCTTGCATGTTTTATACTTGGTTAATGATACGGAACAAACTACATAATCGAAACTAAACTAAGATACAAAGAAATGAAAGATTAAGATAGATAGGATAAGCAATAAGATAGACACAATGAAAGGAATTGATAGCAAACAAATGGTATGTTAAACCCTTAATCTTCTATTCAATAAACCAAATAAAACACCTAAATCATACATTGATCACAAAGGAATCGAATTCCCAAGCAACCAAGGTTTCTAAACTATAATTCAATGCAAGCTAATCCAAGCTCGCACACACTTACAAGAGATTAAAAGTTCATTAGCATCCAAAAGTTGGTAGGAAAACTCCGATTTATAGCCTAGGGCTACGTTATACAATATTGGGCCACAAGTGACTCATTTTAGAAACATTAGGTCAAAACATTTCTCAATAATCTCAGAATACTCAAATCATGGGTGCCTATAGCACAATAGTTCATAAAATCTCAAGTCTCAAGTAGGGCTTAATAACCCATAGTTCAATCCCAAGTTAAAACTCATCAAAAGCATGATAGATAGCATATAGATCCATAACTCATGTAGAAATCTGAAAATTTCAGCAATTTATCTTAAAATCTCAACATACTCACATACTTCAATGTTTCAAACATTTCAACTATCAACTTCTCAAGGATTAAAATCATGGGGTGTAAGAAAACATGTAAAAATCATGCCATTAGGCTCTCAATTCAAGGGAAACATCAAAAGCTTGCAACCAATAACAATGGGTGAAAAACCCCAATTCAATTTCATGTAAAATCTCATAAATTGCAGAGAATCGTAGTTTAAATAAGCCTTTGGGCACACGGGTGAAAGGATTACCCTTGTTCAAAACCCCACATACCTTGAATTAGAAGCTTTTACTGGACTCTCGCTTGTGGAACTCTATTCATACTCTTGAATGAGGATTCTTGAAGCCCTTGACTTAGGAACCTTGAATCTTGACTCAATTTAGAAAATCTATGGTGGATTCTTGAGATTCTTGGAAGAGGTTTTGGATACTTAGGGTTTTTGTTGAGAGAAAACTTGAGAGAGACTTCATAGAATGCTTGTAAATGATCTTGATTTGGTGTTTGCACGGTTTAAGAGGCTTGGAAAAAGTCCAAAATGCCCTTTTTAACTTCTGTACGAAGCTGGAAAAATTGAATTGGGAACCCGATTTCATGGGCCACCGCGATGCGCCACTATCGCGATGGCTTACTGGAAATTGACAAATGGGAAATTGGTAGTCACTGCGACGCGGAACCATCGCGTTGTCCCACTAGTTGAGACCTGGAACTTCAGCGCGACTCGTTACAATCGCGCCAGGCCACTGGAAATTGACTATTGGGAAATTGGGGTCCTCCGCGATGCGCCACTATCGCGGAGTTCCACTGGAAATTGACAATTGTCAAATAGACTCTCCGCGATGCGCCAAGCACCAAAATGACGCTGTTTTACGACTAGGATTAAATTAGTCATAACTTCTTACTCGGGTATCAGATTTGTGCGAATCTTATATCGACGGAAAGCTTATCGAATTTCCCATGTGATAAAAAGTCGAAATTGGTGAAATTCTATATGGTTAACACGATACTCACTTAGGAAGTCACTTCTCAATCTTTTAGGGCCGGAATCACGCCTCACTTGACACGCCCTACGGTTCATTCTATGAGAGAATTTCGCGGGGTCTTAAAATATCTTCCTCTTGGAAACATTTGTCCTCGAATGTCGCTGGTTGGACTAGGAACACAGGAAAAATAGATTACACATAGCTGAATCTCTCTAAACTCTTGAATACCTCAGAAATTGCAAGAACTCATGCAAGAATAGATACATAGCTGCTCTATAGATTCGAAGGGCTAAGTTAAGGAAAAATAATACCTTCAGCTTGATCTGAACTCACGGAGAAGAGGTGTGGGTACTTGGCTCGCATGTCTGCTTCTGCCTCCCAAGTAGCACCCTCAACAGATTGGTTCCGCCATAAAACTTTAACCAAGGGAACTTCTTTGTTCCTTAGTCTACGAATCTGAAAATCTAGGATCTCAACAAAAATCTCATCGAAGGAAAGACTGTTCTGAATATCAGCACTCTCTGAGGGATCCACTGCAACGGAATCAGCAATATGCTTCTTAAGCATGGGGACATGAAAAATAGGATGAACAACTGACAACTCTGCGGGCAACTCAACCTCATAGGCCACCTTACCAACACGGCTCAAGACTCTATACCGGCCAACATAACGGGGACTAAGCTTTCCCTTTTTGCCAAACCTCTTCACCCCTTTCATGGGTGAAGTCTTCAAGTACACCAAATCACCCACCTCAAACTCAAGATCTCTTCTCCTTACATTATGACTTTTGGCGACTCTGAGCGGTCTTCAACCTCTCTCTAATCAACTTAACTTTCTCCATAGCTTCAAACACGGCATCAGGCCCAATTGCGGCAGCTTTACCTACTTCAAACCACCCTATGGGTGACCTACATCTCCTACCATTCAAGGCCTCAAATGGTGCCATCCCGATGCTAGCATGGTAACTATTGTTATAGGCAAACTCTATCAATGGCAAATGCTCATCCCAACTACCTTTGAAATCAAAAGCACATGCCCTCAACATATCTTCCAGGGTCTGAATGGTCCTCTCAGCCTGACCATCTGTCTGCGGATGAAAAACGAAACTCAAAAGAACTTGGGTACCAAGACCCTGCTAAAACGCCCTCCAAAACTGAGAAATAAATTGAGTGCTCCTATCCGAAATGATGGACGAGGGAACTCCATGCAGCCTGACGATCTCCCGGATGTACAATCTAGCATAATCCTCAGCTGTATAAGATGTGAGCACGGGCAAGAAATGCGCGAACTTAGTCAGCCTATCCACAACTACCTAAATAGAATCATGATGACGATGCGAAAGAGGTAACCCGGTCACGAAGTCCATATTCACCACCTCCCACTTCCAAGTGGGTATACCAAACTTTTGCATCACACCACCACCACCAGGTCTTTGGTGCTGTACCTTAACGTGTTGGCACGTTGCACACCTTGCTACGAACTCGGCTATATCCTTCTTCATACCATTCCACCAATAGATTTCCCGCAAGTCGCGGTACATCTTGGTGGTGCTGGGATGAATAGAATACCGCGTGCCATGCGCTTCAGCCATAATCCTCTGCCTCAGATCATCAACACACGGAACACACAATCTACCTTGCACTCTCAACACGCCATCTCCCCCTTGGGAGAAAACTTCTACATTTTGATCCTGAACTGACTCCTTCAGTCCGACCAAACTAGGATCCTTGTCTTGCTTGTCCTTCACTTTCGAAACTAAAGAGGATTTGGAACTACTTTGCACCAAGGTACTCCCCTCGGCTGAATCAAGTAACCTTACACACAATCTAGCCAGACAATGTACATCGCGAGCTAACTCTTTCTTCCCTTCCTTTACATGAGCAACACTACCCACTGCTGGGGGCATCCGCCACTATGTTGGCCTTGCCCGAGTGATACAACACACTCATATCATAGTCTTTTAACAACTCCAACCACCTCCTCTGCCTAAGATTCAACTCCCTTTGTGTAAACACATACTGCAGGCTCTTATGATCAGTAAACACATCAACATTAACACCATAAAGATAGTGTCTCCAGATTTTCAAAGCGAAGATCACAACAGCTAACTCAAGATCATGGGTTGGGTAATTCTTCTTATGCGGCTTCAACTGCCTAGAGGCATAGGCTATAACCTTACCTCTTTGCATCAACACACAACCCAAACCAATTCTAGAGGCATCACAATACACCACAAAACCATCTGTAGGCAAAGTCAACACAGGGGTTGAAGTAAGTCGAGTCTTCAACTCCTGAAAACTCTTCTCACAGGAATTTGACCACTGGAACTTAACTTTCTTTTGGGTCAACTGGGTCATGGGAGACGCAATAGAAGAGAAACCTTCAACAAAACGGCGGTAGTAGCCCGCTAGACCCAAGAAACTTCTAATGTCAGACGGAGAGATAGGTCTAGGCCAATTTCTTACAGTTTCTGTCTTTTAGGGGTTAGCTCTAATACCTTCGGTTGAAACAATATGACCCAGAAAGGCTACAGACCTTAGCCAAAATTCACACTTACTGAATTTGAGGAACAATTGGTGATCTCTAAGAGTTTGCAAGACAACTCTAAGGTGATTCGCATGGTCATTCTCATTACGGGAGTATGTTAACTGATATTCAATTTGAATGCTTTTGCATCTCAAATCGACATCCATGTGCAAAGCTAGTAGTTCGTATAGTTGGTTGTACGAAGCGTTTATACTCAACAATATTGCATCACTGATGTAATCTTCATATTGTTGTTCAATGTTGTTCATAATACCATTGTGATGTCATCTATGAAGACAATGACAAACATATCAAGATATGGCTTGAACACTTGATTCATGAGGTCAATGAAGGCGGCTGGGGCATTGGTTAGTCCGTAGGACATGACTAGAAACTCAGTGACCATAGCGGGTTCGGAAGGCTGTCTTTGGAATATCACATTCCCTCACTTTAAGTTGATGATAGCCGGATGTAAGGTCTATCTTGGAGAAATAACTTGCACCTTGCAACTGATTAAACTGGTCATTAATTCTCGGAAGAGGATACTTGTTTTTGACTGTGACCTTGTTAAGTTGACGATAGTCAATGCACATACGCAAAGAACCGTCTTTCTTTCGCACAAAAAAGACGGGCGCGCCCCAAGGAGAAATATTGGGCCTTATGAAACCTTTGTCTAAAAGATCTTTGAGTTGCTCTTTCAACTATTTAAGCTCAGCAGGTGCCATACGGTATGGCGGAATAGAAATAGGCCGAGTATCGGGAAGAAGGTCAATCCCGAATTCTATCTCTCGATCGGGAGGGGTGGTACCCCTGGGAGATTTTTCGGAAAAACATCTGGAAACTCATTAACAATATTGACTGACTGAATAGTTGGAGCCTCGGACTTAGTGTTTTTGACTCTAACTAAGTGATAGATGCAACCTTTGGATATTAGCTTTCTGGCTTTGAAATAGGAGATAAAATGACTCTTGGGAGATACCGAACTCCCGGACCACTCAAAAGCTGGTTCATCAGGAAACTGAAACTTGACCACACGGGTACGACAGTCTATAGACGCATAACAAGAATGAAGTCAATCCATACCCAGAATAAGGTCAAAATCCACCATGTCTAACTCTTATCAAATCAGCAAGTATGACTCTATGAAGAACAATAACAGGGCAATCTCTATACACTTGTTTAGCAACAACTGACTCCCTGACGGGTGTAGAAACTAGGAAAGACTCAGGAATCGAAAAGAGTCCTCCTGCTCCTGACAGGATGGTAAGGCATAGAATCTGTTCTGGCGCTGACCGCCAGCAGTGCTAGATGAAGCGCCCTAGGCAGTGGCGGGACGGGGTACAGGAGCTGGTGCACTAGTAGCCTGTGCCTGAGTCGGGCATCTCTGTTCCCCTGTCTAGCATGAGGACAATCTCTAAGTCTGTGGCCCTGTTTGCCACAACCAAAACAACCCCTCACCTCAGATCTACAAAACACTCCCCGAGATACTCCTACCACACTTAGCACAGGGAGGATAGCGGGGCCTGTTACCAACACTGTTCTGCGACCTAGACATAAAAGATCTGCCCCCTTGCTCCTGCCTGCTTCTAGGTATGAGAGCACTAGCTGATGAAGGCACTGGCATAGACGGACGCCTCTGAAACTGAGGGCGGTTCCCTCCATGGAACCTAGGCTGGCTAAACTCATGCTGCTCAGATCTAACCCTCATGTTACCCCTCACTCAATCTCGCTCCCTAATCTTATCTGCCTCTGTCTGCTGGGCATGCGTCATCGATCTAGCCAGATCAATATCCCTATGCAACATCGCAGTCCTACACTCCTTTAGTACCAACCTAGAAACACCGGTCACGAACTTGCTCATACTAGCCCGGGTGTGAGAAATCAAATCAGGAGCCCTGCCTCAAGTTCATAAACTCTTCAATCTTTGGCTCCCTCATCTCAAGCGGAAAGAACTTGTCCAAGAATGCATCTTGGAACACCTTCCAAGTCATAGGAGCAGCATCCTCACCTCTACCTTTCCTCCACGATACAACCCAGTCCTATGCTATGTCCTTCAACCTGTAAGACGTCAACTCAACACTTTCTTCCTCAGAAATATGTATCACCTGCGTGATCTTTCTCACGTCCTCCAGGTACAACTGTGGGTCCTCACCTGCCTTGGACCCATTAAACTCTGGCGGATTCATCCGTATGAAATCACGAATCCTAGCCGCGGCTACATCACCTCCCTGCTGATTAGCAACTGCGGCCTGGTTATTGGCCCGAACATTAACGGTGACTGCTTGGGCTAACGCCTGAAAGGCCGCCCGAAACTCGGCATGAGACACAGTCTCATTCAAAGGATCAACAGGTGGGGGTTGCTCATCATCGTTCCTGCGGGCATTCGCTCTTCGGAGAGGCATTTTCTGAAATAGAAGAGCACGAATTATTAGATGAGAGGGACAACTGTAGGCACGATAGAATCCGAAAGAAAGAAATAACGTTTTCCTAAAACGTCTTGTAGCCTCTTGCTCATAGATGTGGCGCGCTACACACCGATGATCAAGACTCTACTCAATGTGGCTTGTCAGACTCCCTAGGACTCCTTTAAAACCTTAGGCTCTGATACCAAGTTTTGTAACGACCCGAAATCGCCTCCTTGGGACGTCACACGGTGCTTGAGGCTACAAGTAGCCCCAAGCTAACCCTTTGAGCCTGTTTCTACTAATAACACTCATTTCAAGATGAAATAATTCAAACACCAGCATAGTCATATCATATGAAAGGAAATACGGAGAAAATGCTCGGTCCAAACGACAAAGCAATATCGAAAACCTCAACACAACCACAATCTGATAACTAGTCTGACAAAGCCTCTACTAATCCATGAACTAGAGAGCCATTGGGACAGGTCCCCAACTGACTCGAAATGAACTGAAAGTAAAAACATAGTTTCTCAAACGCAGAAATGTCTGAAGATAGGTCCTCGAACCATGAGGACTCACCACTATAGGAATGTAGACTGAGGTACTCGAAAGTCACTGACGAGGTTGGGACTGAGCACCTGAACCTACATTATAAGACAATGTAGCACATAGACGTATATGTGGATCAACACTTGGGAATGTACTGAGTATATGGGGGTGCATGCATTTATATAAAACCACATCAGTACTCTTTAATCAAATCATGCATGTAATAAGTAATGACTCACATGGCTTGACTAAGTATAAAATGCGAAGCTCATGCATCATGTAAAATGGAACATGTAACTCAATCTTGTGAGTCATTATACTTTCATCTTTGAAATTTGTACTCTTCTCTTATTCTCATTACTCAAGGCTAAAGGAAACTTTAAGCAATACTTTCAACTCATGCATATGTCTCATGGAGAGTAAAACTTCTTCAATGCTCAAGAACTCATAACTCTTTTGAACTCAAATACTTGGAATTCGAAATCATATAACTTTGGAACATACTTGAAGGCATTTCATTCACGTTAGGAAAATATCTCATTTCAAGCTTTAGGGAAAAATACTCATATCAAGGGAAAGTATTTTAGTTTTAAAGGAAAATATCTTATCTCAATGGAAAATACTTTAGTTTAGGGAGGTAACTGATTTCGAAATTTAAGTGTCAAGGGAGGTTCTCTTAACCGACATAAACAATGCGAGCTGCACGGAGTCCAACGTTTTGTCCTCCTAAGGAAGAGGCCTCACGTTGGGGAGAGGCGTCATACTCTTGCCAGGGAGTATAACCTAGGTCTAGTGATCACTAAACAAACTCGGCCTCGGGCCCAATATCAACTCTGCTTTAGGCCCAATAACAATCATAAACTCGGCCTCAGGCCCAACCTATGGTGGCACGCAGTTTTGGGGTAAGAAACCGTAGTAATATCCAACTTTCACATAACTCCTGGTACATCTCCTCTAATCCTAGTGTCAATGCACTCACTAGCAATTAGAGCAACATCCATTTTTTGTCTCCCTTTGATGAACACCTTTGCTATTGTTTTGTAGACCCCAGAGATTAGACAGATTAGACTGATGGGTCTAAAATCTCTTAGATAATTTGCCCCAGCCTTCTTAGGAATTAAAGCTACAAAAGTAGCATTGAAGCCTTCTCAAACTAATGATGAGAATGAAATCTGTGGAATGTCTGCATCAGTTTATCCTTTATTGTTTCCAAAAAAAAAACTTGGAAGAAATCCGTGATGTATCCATCTGGATCGAGGGCTTTATCTGCAGCACACAATTTTATCCCTGCCAATACTACTTCAAAAACTCCTTCAAGACTATATTTATTCCTACCAATAGTACTTCAAAAACTCCTTTAAGACTATCTCTTTCCTTTGATGAATTGTCTGTACTCCATGAAGGTTCAAAGCAGGTCTCTAATTTTCTGATTCTTTGTAGAGATCTTGATAAAATTCAACAATGTAGCCCTTAATAGCTACAGGATCATCGGATTGCTCTCCATTGATCAACAGGGAATCAATAGTGTTGAGTCTCTTGTGTGCAGTGGCTATTTTGTGAAAAAACTTAGTTTTCTGATCCACTGGACTCTGAATCTCTGTCTCCAATAGATTTCTTCATTTTTGGCCACCTCCTCAAATTCCATAGCTAAATGAGCCTTTATCTGTTGTTCATCATCATTTAGAGGTCTGTTCTCTTGGATGGATTCCAAGCTCCCAACTTGATATAGGATGTGACTTTTCCTTGTCTTCCAGTTCATTCTATGCTCCTTGCTCCATTCTTAGAGTTTAGCCTTTAATAAACTTAATTTTGTTGCCAGGATGTGGTCAAGAGTACCAAACACAACAAAAGAACACCACCATCTTGGACTTTTTCTTTGAAGCCTTTAACATTCAACCACCATTTTTCAAACTTAAAAGAAAGAATTCCTAAAGTTTTCATCTCCACAAGTCAAAATAATGGGGTTGTGGGGTTGTGATCAGAACCAAGGCTAGGAAGAGAACTTTGCCTAATCTGAGTGAACATTTCATCCCAAGGAAAAGAATACGGAAACCTGTCTATTCTAGAGGCATTTTTGTCGTTTTCCCCTCCTCTCCAAGTGTAAGATCCCCCCAAAAAGAGGGGGAGGGGGTCTATGAGTTCCAGTTCATTTGTGCAGTTGGAGAAATCAGCCATTGCTCCGGATAAGTTAACACAATTAGTTTTTTCGGAAGGGAATCTTGTTATGTTGAAATCTCCACAAAGCACCCAAGGTCCCTTACACAAGCTCTTGATAGCCCCTAGTTCTTCCCATAGATCCCTTCTTTCAATCCTATCACATGATGCATAAACAGCTGTGAGAAACAAGTTTAAATCCTGGTTAATCTCAAAAAGTTTACAAGTAATCATTTGACTGCCACTCTCTACTACTTCCCCCCTCCAAGACCTATTACCCACATGATAATAATTCCACCCTTAGACCCTTAAGCTTCCTTCCATACTCCCTCCATCCATCTATTTTCCCCCAATTGTTAAATATATCTACCCACTGTCCCATTTAGTTGTCTCCACCAGGACAATTATGTCTGCTCCCTCCTGTTGAATTCTACTTCTAACTAGTTCCCTTTTCTCCTCCCTGTTCAACCCCCTGACATTCCCTTTTCCCTTATCTTTAGCTTCGTAACGGCTGAGTGGATTGTTTCCTCCCTCTGCTTTTTGAATCACTCTTTGGTTCTGAATCTTTGAATTTTACATCAAAGATAAGATTTTTGAGCTCCTTTGGAACCATCTGTTTGTCAAGATTTCCTGTTGCTGGGGCTTTCTTCTTTCTCCTTTGATCTATTTTGAGTAGCAACGATGTGGCCTCTTCTATGCAGCCCTCAAAAGCAGCCCCAAATTCCTGACTAAGTCTGAGAATGTTTTGTTGAACGAATTGGAAGTGGATCCCTCAAAGGAGTAATCTAATTCATGTTGCCTTGGTCTTCTATCTCTCCTTCACTACCTGCCTCCCCCCTTATAGTTGAATTTACCTCTCCTTCCTGCAATTGAATTTCTGCTCCCAGATGATTGATTGATTTCCTGTTGTTCGAGCAATATCTCAGCTTCGAAGGCTAAGCTTTGATCGACAAAGGCCAAAGAGTTGTCTTGGGTTTCTGAGGTGGTGGGCCACAAATTTATTTCATCCAAAAAAAGGCTCAACATTTTTTGGTTTAGATGCCCGGCCCACACCCCTTGGCCCATTTGATATTTGCTGATTTGAAAAGTTAGTGGGTTCCACTAACACATGGATTTTCCCCCCAAAAGGCCACTATCAGCTTTATATTTTGAATTGCTCTGACCCCTTTCCTTATCTTTGTCTTGTCGAGACCCAATGAACCTAGGGTTTTCTGATGACCCTTCACCTCGAAAGAAGCCCCCTTTTTTTGCCTTTCTCCGGCCTGAATGCAATCGTCTCCTTTTCGGTAGGTGACCCAAATAGGTAGTGAAAAGACAGTTCTCATCGGTGATGTCGATTGATGTCGGAAGCCATCTCATGTGATTCTTCAGTTTTGTTTCTTCTTCTGTTTCGAGCCACCCCCCACACCTTTCACCTATTTTCTTCATCACTGAACTAGACCAGAGGTGGAGAGGAAGCCCCAGCACACGAATCCAACACCAGTTGAATTCATGAAAGAGCCTGCAGTCGGATTCCACCGTTGAAGTTTGAGCGTACAACCTTGTCTCTTCCAGGATCCCATCAGGATGTGTTCAGCTTCCTTCCTAGAATGGAACTCAAAAAGAAAGATTTCTCCGTACATGTCATAGATCGAGACTCCTTGTGCTCCCTTCCAAGTTTGCTGAGCCCATCGCCTCACCTCATTTCTGGTGGGTGTGTCCTCTTTGCCAGTGAAAAATCCGACTAAGCACCTGTTCAAAAGGTCATTCTCTGCAAGATGGACTTTCGCCTTTATCACTTCTCCTTGGACTTTCGCCTTTATCACTTCTCCTTTGGCAGAGTCCTCTATTTCTGAAGCTATCTCTGGTTCTGTCTTTGTCCATTTCCCTTTTTGAAGCATCTCCCCATAACTCCCTTACCCCTTGTTTGCAGCCTGTTTTGCCTCCCCATCGTATTTATACACTTGTTTGTTGGTTGAATCTCTATTAATGAAGTTATTTATTTTGTCTGCAAGTTTCCCCCACCCAGCATTAAAAGCATTTTCTGGAATGATAATAACTGTTCTGTCTGTCCCCTTGACCTAATCAAGGATAGAAACCTTCATAATATTTGTTGGCTTTCAGAGAAAGAAAAATGTTAGTGAAATAGTCTTTGCATTTCCAAGTTTTAAAAGATCCCCCTCTCGTTTCTGATGCTTCGTAAAATCGCTTGCAAATCCAGAGAAGAGATTCTTTGCTCAACACCGTTCTCCTCAGATGGTATCTGCCACTTTCTACCCAGTCATACCAAGTCTCTGCTCTGGCTCTTGACTCGGTGATGTCGTAGCCCCTGAGCGAAAATAGATCCTATTTTCCATCCTTCCTTGAGGAGAGGATGGTAGATGTAAAGAAAAAAAAAGGAACAGAAACTGAGGAGGAGGGAAAGGAAGAAGGAGGAGAGTGTGTGAACGGAGACGAAATCTCAAAGGCCAGAAGGGACCTTAAGTCAATGCCTCGAAAAGAGTGCCTTAGAGCATTTTAAAAAATATCAATTCCTGAATTATTGGCACATCATTCTTGCCAATTCTTCTGTGTCTAGGAGTTGACGTTACCCTGTTTGCCCCTCTCTTTTCCATCGCACTCTTTCTTTCATCAAGCCTCATTAGAAGTGCATGTGTTTTTCCACTGAAACCTTCACATGCAACTCCATATGTTCTGCTTAGTTCCAAAATATGGGAATTCACCCATCTGGAAGCTTCAATCTCACCGCCAGTTTGGTTCCCAGGATTTTTATGGCTACCTGCTCAGCATTGAGAATTTGTTGGATCTGCACGTCATCATCAGTAGATTTTTGTACCCTCGAGTTTTCCCCAAACTGATGTCATTATATGCAGGCCTCGAAATCTACTGCAAATAAATAGTATCATCCATTTGAAATCGATTGCAAGGAAAGAGGGGAAAAAGGGTGGATTCCGGTGATTGGAAGAACCATTGGAAAAGGAGAGAGAGAGGGACCCTAAAGGGGTCTGGGCATTCCTCAGCTTTTTGTGCCTAGGGGCTTTTCTTTTGTGTTACAATCTTTTAAAATAATATTTGGGGATATCTAACAGAATTCAGATACATCAATTATAAAGCATGGGTCAATGCTATTCAATATGAACTATTTTCTTTAAAGTTTGAGGCCTCTTAATCATGTTAATCTTGTGCCGCCCCTGATGACTACATAGTCGACCTAACATGAAGTGCATTGATCCGCTCCCATTTCTACTCAGGAATAATCATACTTTGATCTTACCCATCGTGCCTCTGATGCTCATATTTGACCTACTTACAATTTAAGCATCGAGAAACAAAATTTGAACATTCATTTTCATATTCATCCATCAATACAACTCTCACAAGCCTTGATACATCTTGGTGGAACTTGGATGTATTGAATACTTTGAACTATGTGCCTCTCCATGAACCATATGTTTTCACTTATCAATGTCAGGAACACAAAACTGGCTATCAAGTCGTAGTACCCTAGCATCACAAATAACAAAATCTGTAACTTCCCCACTGTAAATCCACTTTTGAGTCTTCCTGAATCGAAATCCTCATGCTATCTTGCCTTAATCAGCTCAACTAAGGAAGACTGTGCAATGATACATAAAAGTTCCTTGCCAAGCACGGTCATCAATCCTAACTCTCCGGTTAGCCAAAATCTCTATCTCAACGGCTAACAGTTGCACAGATACACACTAGTTTCTTGCCAAGCACTGGTCATCAATCCTAAATCTCCAGTTAACCAAAAGCCAAAATCTGTATCTCAATGGCTACTAGTCACACATTTGCTATTATTCGAGCCAAGCTGCCCATAAACTTCTGGCTCAAGGCATCTGCCACAACATTCTCGTCTTTCCTGGATAATAGTACATCATAGTCCTTAAGCAATTCAAGCGACTAAATTGTCTTTAAGCTCTTTTGCTTGAAGATGTACTACAAGCTATTGTAGTTGCCTAAATTTGACTCAAGTGACGTTTTATTATTCTTGCGATTCTTTAGCTGCATAGAAGCATAGCAATCTCCTTACCATTCTGCATCAAAAAACAACTCGTGTTTGACGCCTCACAAACCATGAAGACTCCTATATCCATAAGCAAAGTCGACACTAGTGCTATGGTCAAAGTAGTCTTGTGCTTTTGAACTAAGTTGCTCGAACTCTTCACTTTCGGGTGGGTGTTTGATCCATACCTGATCGGGTCAACTAATTTTGGGTACTTTGACCAAAATCGATATGAAAGTTCGAATGGATTTAATATTTGTGTAATCAAAACAAAAGCTAAGGTGAAATTGAAGAAAATAGAAAAACTTGTTCATAGAAATTTCTGTTACTGCTTTTCCTTTTATCTCCTTTGAGTTCTCCTTTGAGTAGGGCTGATTATAAAATACTGGAAATCTAATTACCGAACTGAATAAAAAAATTTAGTAATTGGTATTCGGTAATTTGATATTTAGTATGGTATTTGGGAGTAAAATTTCAATATTTCGGTATTCAGTATTTACCGAATATCGAATTATTACATACATATGTATCTAATACGATGTCTAATTAACCCAATAGACAACAATATTAGTCATCCCAAAGAATCTCTTGGACCTTGGTAATATATTCGTAAAAAGCCCAAAAGAATACTAAATAAGATTTCTATTAAATATACTTTTTTTAAGTTTAAACGTAGTTTGCACATCTCCAACTTTAATATGTATTACCAAATACTGTATCGAATCGAGGTTAAATTTATCGATTACCAAATTATCGAACCGATTTTTAAAAGTATGGTATATGGTATTTACTCTCAAATACCGATTACCGAATTATCGAACCCGGACTTTGAAAATAACCAAACCGAATACCAAACGCCCACCCCTACCTTTGAGGATCCTCCTCCTAATCAATATTTTCTCCTCATTTTTTCCACATAATATCTTATAATTTAAGTTTTAATAACTCTATCTTTAGATATTTGAATTAATTTTAGTCGGATCCCTGCACTCATATTCACACTTGGATCCATATCCCCAAATATTAAAACTTGAGACCATGAAGGATCCAACCTCTAGATCCGCACTTGTATCGGACACCCGCACCTAAGTCCAAGCAACTTAGCTTTTGAAAGTTTGATCACACTCATTAAATTTCCAAAACGTGTCGCTCTTGTAAGTCGTTGGAGAAAGCAATTGCACTTGACAACCCTTCCATAAAATGCTTGTAATACTTGGCTAAACCCAAAAAAACTATGCATCTCAATAAGTGTAGTAGGCCTCACCCATTGTTTGAACTACCACAATTGGTGCAAGCCGAGCTTCATCAATACCATGGAATGAAGAGTTGAAGCTCGAGTATATGTTAAAGTGGAAGTACAAGAAAGGAGAAAATGGGAGAAAGAGGCTATGGACGCAAAGTGGCTATTCTTGATATCCAGGCCTCATGCTAAAGAAGACCCTTATTTCATTAAGGGTATTTTTATAATTATTAGTGTAGATATGAATAATGGAGAATAACTCATTTTAGAGTTAAATTTTGTTGATTGAATATTAAATAAAAACTAAATACTCTTTTGAGAATTTGAGAGCATGTTGAAGCTTTTGATTTTTTCATGTATAGAAGGAAGGGTTGCTTGAGAATCTAATTCTCTTGAGGTCTTTCTTATAGATTTAGGTACTTATTAGGATATTTGAAGGGGTCTTTACTTTAATATAATATTGATTGCCTTAGATTCCACTTTTTGTGTCTACCTTTCTATCCATTTATCTTTGTTTATCTTTATTTTCTTATTTACCTTGTCTTCCACGTTTTCTTTCTTGCATCATTTGGTATCAGAGCTTGGATTAGGGTTGTTTTTATAAATGATACAAGAAAGAAAACGTGGAAGACAAAGCAAATAAGAAAACAAAGATAATTGGATAGAAAGGTAGACACAAAAAGAGGAACCAAAGGCAACCAATACTATATTAAAGTAAAGACCACCTTCAAATATCCAAATAAGCACCTAAACCTATGAGAAAGACCTGGGAATTGGATTCCCAAGCAACCCTTCTTTCTTAACATGTAACAATCAAAAGCCTCAACAAGCTCTCAAACTCTCAAAAGAGTATTATTTTTAATATTCAATCAACATAATCTAAGTCTAAAATGAGTTATTCTCCCGTATTTATAGCCTACACTGATAATTACAAAAATACCTTTTGAAACAAGGGTCTTCTTTAGCATGAGACTTGAATATCAAGAATAGCCATTTTGCATCCATAGCCTTTTTCTCTCCTTTCACCTTTCTTCCTTGTACTCCCACTTTAGCATATTCTCAAGCTTCAAATCTTCGTTCCATGATATTGCTGAAGCTCGTCTTTCACTAACATTTATCTTAGGATCACCCTTTACCCTGTATCTAGACACGTCTTCCAACAATACTATTATGTCCACTAGAACTCTGTGTTATTATGTCTAACCGGAACTCACATTTCGAGAACTTGACATAAGATTTTGTTTCCTCAGTGTTTACAACACTATCCTCGAGTAATGCTCATGTTCTACCTGGCTATGGGAGTATTCTAAACTATCATCAATGAATAAAGCAACAAAAGTGTAACAATTAGGTCGCTCACCTCGTTCATGAGATCCATAAATGTTGTTACTGCATTAATAAGCGCAAAAGATATTACCATGAACTCAAAATGTTTGTATCTAGTCGGAAAAGTTGTCTATTATGTCCTTACTCCTTAATCTCATTTGATGATAACCCAATCCCAATTCATACTGTAGTGAAACAGTTACTTATCATCAATGAGGCAACATATCTCTCTTGTTGATCATCACCTCGTTCAACTACCATTATTGATATATACGCAATTAATAAACCATCGTCTTCATGAACAAAACTGTACACCCCGAAGTCAAACAGTAGGCCTGATGAAATCTTTATCAAGCTAATATTATATTTGTTCCTTAGCTATTTCAACTCTGCCTGTGCCTTGCGATACAGGGAATTGAAATAGACCTTTATCACGGGCAAATATTAATACAAAACTCAATCTCCCACATCAGAGGTAACTCGGTAAGCCATCCGGAACACACCGGATACTCACGTATTACTGGTACATGGACAAGCGTATTACCCCTGGTCGGGTGGCGAGAACTACAACAATGAAGCTGAAACTATCTTTTCTAATCATTTTCTCATCCTTAATACAACAACAACAACATATCCAGTATATTCCCACCAAATGGGGTCTGGGGAGGGTAAGTGTACGCAGTCTATACCACTACCTCAAATGTGAGATAGAGAGGTTGTTTCCGATAGACCCCTGGCTCAAAATAAAACAATCTAGATATGGAATAGTAAAAGAACAAGATACAATAGAAAGTAACATATCCAATAATACCATACACAAGATACTCCAAGTAACACACCAAAAGATATAACCTCCTAAACTCAGAGTAACCTTCTACCCTAATCCGCCTTCTCCACAACTTCCTATCCAGGGTCATGGCCTCGGTAAGCCGGAGCTGCTCCATGTCATGTCTAATCGCCTCCCCCCAATATTTCTTCGGTCTACCTCTACCCCGCTTGAAACCTTCCCTACCCAACTTCTCACACCTCCGCACTGGGGCATCCGTGCTCCTTCTCATCACATGACCGAATCATCTCAACCTCGCTTCCCTCATCTTGGCTTCCACCAAAGCCACTCCCACCTTATCTTGAATGACCTCATTTCTAATCCTATCTTTCCTAGGACACCCATACATCCACCGAAGCATTCTCATTTTCACCACCTTCATCTTCTGGATGTGGGCCTTCTTAACAGGCCAACACTCCGCCCCATACAACAAAGCCGGTCTAACCATCGTAGAACTTTCCTTTAAGTTTGGGAGGTACCTTTTTGTCACACAAGATACCAGAGGCGAGCTTTCATTTCATCCACCCTACCCTAATCCTATGAGTGATATCTTCGTCAATCTCTCCATTTTTCTTAATCATAGATCCCAGATACTTGAAACTATCTCTCTTACTGATAGAATGAGTGTCAAGCTTAACAACCACATCGAACGCATGAGATACCTCGCTGGAATTACACTCCAAATATTTCGTCTTGGACCTACTCAACCTAAACCCTTTAGACTCAAGGGTTTGCCTCCAAACCTCCAATTTAGCATTAACTCCCCTACATGTCTCATCAATCAAGAATACATCATCCGCAAAAAGCAAATAATAAGACACCTCACCTTGAATGTGCCGGGTCAAAACATCCATCGCCAAGGCAAAAAGATATGGACGAAGCGTCGTTCCTTGATGTAACCCCATCAAGACGGGAAAGTGCTCCGAGTCCCCTCCTGGTACAAGAAAACCCAAGTAAACACAAAATGCACACTCCAAATAGTCCACAAATTACAAGAACCCGTGGACCAAGTGGAGACCTCTCTCGGATTCACAAATACAACAAGAATACAAGATGAACAAGGTGTATTTCACACCAAAACAACAACAATACGTGAAGAATTAGATGAACTCAAAGGCACAAGATTCGGATTTAACAATAACAACAAGAACACAAGATTACAACGCAAACACTAAACACAATTACAAGGAAGTAAAGGGATAAATAGATAGACCACATGAAGGTATAATGTTAAGAACCCAAGAATGGTAACACTTCGACCCTTAACACTAAACAACAACAACAACAAACCCAGTATATTCCCACCTAGTGGGGTCTGGGGAGGGTAGAATGTATGCCGTCCATACCACTACCTCTAAAGAAGTAGAGAGACTGTTACCGATAGACCCCCGGCTCAAGAACCCTTAACACTATACACAACAATAAACCTATCTCTTACAAAGACACAAGATCGGAATCCACCTCCCAAGCATATCAATGTTTCCAAGCAAACAACAACAAAAGAGAATCCACCCTATTGTTGTATCCTAGTTTCGGTTTTTCCTCCAAAGAGATGAGAGGACTTGTGTTTTCCAATGTCTTAAGACTTACAACATCATCAATGAACTAAGTAAAGAAACGCTAACATGTTCCTTATATAGTTATTACAAAATGGAATACAAAAATGTCCATAATACCCTCAAGGGTTAGGTGCCCCTCAAGTGTAAGAGTGGGATGATTTTTGCTGTGTTTTGGACCTCTTCTACATTTCAATTGCACACACCAAGTCTTGGATCTAACATATGCCCTCATGAGTCCATCTACGTGATCGTACTTGTATCACCTCCCCCAGCCCTAACCCGAGTTTTGGCTCCGTTGTACGTATCCTTAATCGCCCTAGCATACACCATAGGTACACCTCTAGCCTCCAAACACCTCCAAAGAACCTCTCTAGGAACTCTATCATATGCCTTCTCTAAGTCGATAAATACCATGTGCAAATCCTTCTTCCTTTTCCTATATTGCTCCACCAGTCTCTTAACGAGATGGATGGCTTCAGTAGTCGAGCGCCCTGGCTTAAATCCGAACTGATTTTCGGAAATAGTAACAATCCTCCGCAACCTCAACTCTACCATCCTCTTCCAAACTTTCATAGTGTGACTCAACAACTTGATACCCCTATAATTGTTGTAATCCTGAATGTCATCCTTTTTCTTATACAACGGAATTATCGTACTCCACCTCCAAGCTTCAAGCATCTTCGCCGTCTTGAAAATTATGTTAAATAACCGAGTCAACCACTCCAACCTCCAAGCTTCCGGCATTTTCTCATCCTTAATGAAAGATATATTTTGCTCTTAGCTGCAGTTCTCTTTTTTTCTCAAGACAGTTCCCTTGGAATTTCAAACCCTACGACTTTTACGTGATAGTTTAGTGTAGTCGGACACAAGGCCAGCCAATCCATACCCATTATATCATCAAAATCAATCATTTTAACACAATCGAGTGGATCGTTGTCCTTCCTTGAGAATTCACAATCCTGGTAAAGTCGATCTACAACAATAGACTCACCTAACCTGAGTCAAATCTACGAACAACTATCTAAGAGTTCAAGATCACTCTCTGAACAAGATGCAAGTACAAAAACATACAAATATGTAGATCTGATCTATAAGTGGAAATGCCTTAAAAGAGCAAACGTTTATGGCCTGTCAGATGTCACCATAACATGGATGCCTCAACATTTTTCCTATCAATAGCATAGAATGGGGTGGTGGCCCCCCTGCACCATGTGTGCTGATTACCAGTACAGCATGTGGCTTTAAGAGCGACCCTAGCTGGCTGAGCTGAATGTCTTGAGTATAAGCGAATCTAAGACTATGATGTAGTCCCACCGATACCCGAATGCCTCAGACATAATTTACATAATGTCCCTTCTCTCCACAAGAACAACAAATTCTCGAGCTCTTCTTACACTGAGCAAAGCAGATTTTGCAACAATCAACACATTTTAGTGGAGTTAATTGTGGACTGACCTGCCTCGTCTTTGTTGTGTGGCTGTAGTGTTGTCTCTGTTGGAAAAAGTAGCTCTGACTGAACTACTATCTGCATCTTGCACTGAGATCTCACCATTATTAAAACCATCGAATTTTCAATTTAGGATTTTAGGGATAAACCCTTGAATTTCTGAGTGAAGTATTTTTTTTTTTTTGAGAAGAATTTCTGAGTCAAGTGTATTATGTTTTGAAGACAATCTTGTAGAAATCAATGCATGTTAATCCGAAATAGTATCAGGGATCATACCTCTGTAGAATAGGGTGATTAGGATTGGATCCCACCCACCCACCCCCCAAAAAAACCTATTTCTCATCAGCGTAGATGCTGCTTCTGTTGAAGCTTGGCAAGCATGTTAATTGCCTATTCTTTACAATTGTAGCGAGCCACATCCCAATCCTCCTCCTCTTATTTTATTATACATTTTTGCTACTAAATGACATAAATAGCTCACTCTTTAATTTGGTCCTTTATACTCCCTCCGTCCCATTTTATGTGTCGTCATTTGACCGGGCACGGAGTTTAAGAAATAAGGGAAGACTTGATAATATTTACCAAATTGTCCTTTATCAAAAAATGTGCTACTATTTTTTTTAAAAATAAGTGGGCCCAATAAGGGTAAAGTGTAATTATGTTTTTAACTATTTACAAAATAAGGAAACATGACATTCTTTTGGGACGGTCTAAAAAGGAAATGATGACACATAAAATGGGACAGAGGGAGTATATAACATTAGAAATATATATTACTACTAATCTTTGCACGAAGTGGACACTCGTGGTCCAAGGTCAGAGAGAAAGCCATATGAAAACGCTGCCGACCAATGTTAAAAGATAACAAGTAGGGTATAACATAAAGAGGTACACAGTCATTACATTTCATTACCATTTAAGAGTTCAAAATTCCATTCGTAAGTGTGTCTGGTCTTATTTTCTTTATTTTCTATATCAAATCTAACTATTCTTGAGGTGCCTCAAAACTTTTTTCTTCCCTCTTGCTCCTCTTGCTCATCTCCTACTTTATCCATTCTGAGATGAAAAAGAAAATTTCAGAAACCATTCATGAAGAGTGAATCAGCATTTTTTCCAAAAAGATTATGTGGCGAGATTTAGCTTTACAGAGACTCAATCTGATTTCTAACTTCAACACATCCTTTTCACCCTGTTAACCACAAATTGAAGATGGCTCTCGTTTTTTTTTCTGGGTCTCTGTTGCTATCACAATCACCCTTCTGATAGGGAATTGCAAAGATCATCGAAGCCATACTTATGAAAAGATTGATACAAGTAAAGAAAGGCGTTCACTTTTTCTGAAGATAAAGGACTCCTTGTGTCTAATGTTATATGTCTGGACCAAAATAACTCTATCCCAAAGTAAAATGATAGAAGTTTTGGTTTCTATTGCAGAAGCTTTGGTGGTGCATGTTTCAATTGTGGGCGCAGTGGTCACCGAGCATCTGAATGCCCCAACAAAAGGGACTACTAGGTTGGTAGGTTGCTTCATCGTCCTTCCTGCAGTAAATGTATGTGGGTGACAAGTTCTGGCATCCCTGAACATTCATGCACAATTTTCTGACATAGCCAGCATTGAAGATAAGGGAGTATAGATGATGCAGCCTTTTATATGAGCAACAGCAAGATCCTCTATTGTTCCCTCCAGCACCATTTCCTCAAATCCTCACATTGCCCTGCTGATGATTATTTTTTGTCACGTTGATTGATTTTCCGTTTCTCAAACATATATTTTTGGTAATCAGTTTCAGTTGTTTTCTCCTAGTGGTTGATGGTTTATTGATGTTGTAGGTGGTGAGGGTAAGATATAGCCCCCCATAGTAGAAATGTGTCGGGCTGAAGAGTCCCCAATTTATAACGTAAGAAACAGATGCTGCTTTAGGTCAAAGCACCCTAAGGTGTGGGCTTGTTGAATGTGCTCTATTATTGTAAGCAAGGTTCATTTAAGTAGGAGTAACACTTGTGGTAGTGAGTAACAATCACCAGTAAATTCTGCGTCCTCATTATCTTCTCCAACCTTTGGAACTGCACAAGTTTTGATGCATTTGGCTTTATCAAGTTAACAATATGGAAGAGACAAAATAGTGGCTCGGAGTACTTTATTTTACTATAACTAGTCTCGTGCACGTGCAACTCGATTCATTTGGTGTAGATTTTTGGAGTTACACAAAAGGTAGTTCAGTGAATCGAAGCATCCGATAGAGGGAGAACAGTAAGATCACAATGGTTTATTGTATGAAGCCGTAATCTTGAGCAATAATTTTATTAGATACTTCGAGGTTTTCCCAAGTTTTTTGTAAATAATTATACACCATAATATATTTCAAGTTTTTATAGATGATGACATATACATTGTCATATGGCGCAACTTATTTATTGGGTCAAGCTGGTTTGATATTGTTTAAACTTACGAAGATGGAAAATAAAAAAAAATAAGACATCGAAAAAATTTGGCCCGGGAAAAAAAGTGGAACTCAGTTAAACTCTTAATCGTCTCCATGTTATCACTAGTTTGCAAAAGTATTTCCCAATTATATAACAAATTGTAAAAAAAATAATTAGAAATCAATAAATTAAAGCTTCAATGCCCGATTCAGGAATATCGCTGATTTTAATAGTCCATGTGATCGACTTGTGTTGAATTTATTATAAAATAATAAAGTCTCATAACATTGACCTCCTTTGTGATTTGTGATGTTATGTTTACTTTCCTTATTTTAAATTTTTTGAGACAACTTTTAATCTATTTATTATCAATAGAAAAAATAATAATTATGATACGTGTAAATTATCCGTTTCATATAATAATATTTATATTTATTGACGCAATCTGTGCAAAAACTTATGGACAAAAGGTAGTTGCTATGATGGTAACTATCGGCCTCTTTCAACCATAAGGGTCTAAGTTTTGAGTCATCAAGAGAGCAAAAAGGATGGAAGTTAGGGTAAACAAAACATATGCTTTTTGCCTTTTCTGGTGTATGTGGGAAACTCTGTCATTAATATGCAGTGGCAGAAACTAAAATCCTAACACTAAGAATAAGAGCTAAAGATAGAATAACAGAACTTAAGACACATGATGGAGATTAATTGAAACTACCTTTTTCATATAACTTTTTGTAAGTAAGTATGTCACAATCTGAGACTATCCCTTAATCATAACACGGTGCTTAGAACCACAAGTGATCTCAAAATAACCCCTATACTGGCATAATTCTTGAGCAACTGATTAAAAAATATATAAAAGCTAAATTTGCTGAGCAAAAGCATAATCATGAGATAAGTTGTTTCAATGCATTGTTGTTCAAAGTTTACGACACTGTAATCTGAAAGAAAGAGGAACTTAAATTACGTACAATGACTCTGACTGACCATCTAGGAAGCCTCTACTAATACTGACTAAAAGTAGTCGGGACATGACCCCAACTATTCCTAATCAATACATACGAATAAGAAAATAAAATAAAAAAACTGCAATTGACTTGAGTCCTCGAAATAAAAGAACTCATCACCTGTTGGTTGAATGCTGTGATCTGCCTGACTATGATCCTAAGAGTAAGCACCTGAATCTACATCACATGAAAAATGTAGGCAGAAGAGGTGTGTGATTAGTACATTGGAATGTACTAAGTATATGGGATAACACTAGTCATGAAAATATTTGAAACATGCTTTAAAGTTGAGGACACAAGCCATTTATTGAAATATGCATTTATAACATGTCTGTTAGTAAAAACTATAAGGCGTAGTGAAATTTCTAAATCATGAACTAGGACATTTCTATAAACTGGGAAGCGGTGAAAGCATGACTATTGTATTTAATCTCAATTTAAGTCTGAATATGCTGTAAAACTATACTGAGGACCATGTATGAATACTGAGTTTGAAACCGTGGGATGTGAATTGATGCAATGACTGAGTATAAACATATACTGAATAAAAACTGAATATAAGGTCGTGCATAATCTAAAAACTAAACATAATCTAAAATATGAACTGAGGACTTTGGGAGCTAACTATAACCGACATACACCAATCCGAGAAAATTAGGATCTAACTTGTAACCCCAGTTGAAAGTGTGCTAGTACTTTGCCAAGGGTACCTACATTGGTTGCCATGGATCTACTAAATTGATGTCCTGAAGGACTAGGGTGTCGGTCCTCAATTGGCGGGTGACCTCTCATAACCTATGACGGCAACGTAGTTTTGGAACTTAGGGACTTCTACTAAAGGTCTCAGTCCTCAATTGGCGGGTGAGTCTTCATTCCTGCGTTCACTCGGTGCTAAGTACTATTCTCAACTGAATGACACTGAAAACTGCATAGCTCATCATAATTACATTCTGAAAATATCCACAATGGATAATTTGAAGTACTCAAGACATAGAAACTGATATATGCATGAATCCCTAGGTATCGACTGTTCATTACCTACCAGCTCTGACTAATGCAATTGAACATGATAATATTAAAAACTGAAATAGGGAATAGAGAAATTTCATAGCACGAGTCCAAAATCATGAATTTACCAACATACCGAGGGTTTATAATTCTAAGTCTGTGAAAATATTAAATTTCATGGGAAAACATGGTATGACAACTAATATGGATTGAAATTCGCAAAATCATGATAAATAGTGCTTAGTAGTCTTGAAACTGATAAATCTCATATAGCTTGATCATATGCTTGAAATCTTAACTAATATCATGTAAAACATGCTTGGATTTGAGAATATGATGAAATGTGGGGGTGCACCACCTTATAAGGGACCAGGTCCCTCAGAGTCAGACACAAACAATAAAACAGTAAAACAGTAGGGAAATAAAACTTTTACAGAAATGTGAAGAACACAATGGTTTAATGTGGAAACCTCCTTGCTCAAGGGAGAAAAAATCACAGCTTGCCCTTACAAGTACTCAACAATCCACTATAATCAAGCTCATGATTACAGACTCCATTGGAGCTTAACTCTAAGCTTGATACAATACAAATTTGGTACATATCAAAAACAAGCCAAAAATAGTCCACAAACAAAGGAAAACCCGAGAGCTCAACAAACACCAAATCTCGATTCCAACAACATCAAGAAACAAGGTGTAAATGACACCAAAAGCACTAACAACAACAAAAGATAAACAACAATAACGAGAGGAAAAACACTACAATAACAACAATCCAACGGTTACAAGATTACAAGAACAACAAGAACCAAACGGTTCACTAGACTACACAATAATACATGATATGTAAAGATAGGAAGTGAGACATACACCATTACAAGGTTAAGAACCCAAAGATGTATTAAATCTAAGGACCCCAAGACTTACAATAGAAACACCACACTCTTACGTGACACAAGAGAGATTTCACCGCGCAAGCACCAACGTTTCCAAGCAATACACAATCACAAGTGAATCCACACTTGTTCATGTCCTAGTTTAGGCCTAGAGACCCTCTCTCTCAAGAGATGTGTTCTTTCAACAATATCCAACAAAAACTAATGAACTAAAACCCTATATTGTTCTATATATAGTACTTTACAAATAAAAAGATAAAATGACAAAAAGGCCCTTTAATGACCAAGTAGGCAAATAGGCACCCATGGAGTATTTTTAAGGGCGGTTTGGAGCCCTTTTTAACACTTCAACTCGTACACCTCCGAGGTTACATCCAAAATACTCAAAAACGTTCATCTTCATGATCGTGCTTGTATCATCCTCTCCATCTTGAGAGGAATTTGACCTCAAATTCATGGCACTAGCCAAATGAAAATGGCTCCAAAACAGTCCACAAAATAAGAAGAAACCAAGAACACAACAATTTCAAGTCTCGGCCAACGCTTCATTTTGCACCTTAGCTTCCTCTTCATCTTGAGATTTTCCTTCAATCTCATCTGGCTCAATTGAGTTTAGCCAAGAAGTTTCACTACAAAACAACAAACAGGTTAGTTGTAAAAGAAAGTCCCTCACACTCTCTCTTTATTTCTTTGTTCTTGGATTCCTCACACTTAATATCACAAGTGTTGTATGCTTGCTTTTACTTCGTGAGGTGTTGAGAGGTAAATTCCAATGTTTACAACGACTCCAAAATAGAAAAAAATACACAAGGATGTAAACACAACGAACGGTTTCAAACCAACTCATAATCTAGTAAGTGGTTACTAGCTTGTAAGTTAGTATTGGAATCAACAAAAGAAACAACAAAATGAAACTAGAAGATCAAATTTGAGCTTAAAATTTATCGTGTGAACTGTAATTGGTGATGTGTCACCCCCTAATTGGTCACGGGGCCACACAAGTTTTAATCACCATTCTTGGAATTTTTAGTCCTTGTACTTTTGGAATGGAAAACAATTAGTATCTGGAGGGAAAAACACAAGTCTTGTAACTCTTTTCAAATTCAACTAAAAAAGGTGAGATTAGACTTGTACTAGTTTTCACAAAACAAGGCTCCTAGAAACAAGGAAAGTGGTTGAAAAAGTTATTGTCAAGTCAAGAGTGATGTGAGCTAGTCCTTTCACCAACAAGTCTTCCAACTTTGTCTTCACCTTTTCTAGATCTATTAACTACTTTAAGTTGGTCAAGATAAGAGAAGTGATGAAGAACAACAAGAACACAACAACTTTTCAAGAACAACAATAACAACACCTTCAACGCTCACTCCAATCTCCACAACAAGTCCATAAATTTTAGTCTAGGTCTTTGTTCACAACACAACTTTAACAAGTTTTTAAGCTCAAATATAGATCTAGATACCTTTAGTGTTAGTGAATCAAGAAATAACAATAACAACAAAGAAATTCTAGACCTAGACTATGCGAATTTCGATCAAGACTACACAAGAACACTACAAGTTTCTCGGCCATAAACAAGAACAAGAACACTTTTTTTTTTGATTTTCTAGCAAGCCCAATATTGATTTTGTTGGAACGAAATCAACCACAAGCTTTGATACCAAATGATACGATACAAATTTGGTACGTATCAAAAACAAGCCAAAAATAGTCCACAAATTAAGGAAAACTCGAGAGCTCAACAAACGCCAAATCTCGATTCCAACAACATCAAGAAATAAGGTGTAAATGACACTAAAAGTACTAACAACAACAAGAGATAAACAACAATAACGAGAGGAACAACACTACAATAACAACAACCCAACGGTTACAAGATTACAAAAACAACAAGAACCAAATGGTTCACTAGACTACACAACTAGTACATGATATGTAAAGATAGGAAGTGAGACATACACTATTACAAGGTTAAGAACCCAAAGATGTATTAAATCTAAGGATCCCTAAGACTTACAATAGCAACACCACACTCTTACGTGACACAAGAGGGATTCCACCGCTCAAGCACCAATGTTTCCAAGAAATACACAATCACAAGTGAATCCACTCTTGTTCATGTCCTAGTTTAGGCCTAGAGACCCTCTCTCTCAAGAGATGTGTTCTTTCAACAATATCCAATAAAAACTAATGAACTAAAATCCTATATTTTTTTATTTATAGTACCTTACAAATAAAAATATAAAATGACAAAAAGTCCCTTTAATGACCAAGTAGGCAAATAGGTACCCATGGAGTGTTTTTAGGGGTGGTTTGGAGCCCTTTTTAACACTTCAACTCGTACACCTCCGAGGTTACATCCAAAATACTCAAAAACGTTCATCTTCATGATCGTGCTTGTATCAAAGATCCACTAATTTGTAATATGTCTATTAAAACTCTCCTTGACAATTCTACCAAGATCTCCTCTCAGTATTAATTAACTCTAACCGATATCAACTCTGGTAACTCTACCTAAGCATACTATATATACAAGAAAAACATTACTTTTATAAGATGAGTAATTCAGTTACAGACCAAGACTTGACTCAAGAACAATCACTCTCTCAGCACAAAGAAACTTAGAACTTGAGCAATATTTGAGTTTTCATCGATTTTCTCTTTGAATAATTAGATTGCAAACACTATGAATTGAGAAACATTCTTTCTATTTATAGATGGATAATGATTAGGGTAGCATTTTGATTGGGCCAGCTATCCTGATTAGCATACAACCCATCTACGCAGTTTATTACACTAACAAATAAAACTGCGCAGACATGTGACAGCTGTACTAAATTTATGAAGACCCAAGGAATTGGTCCCTTGTTGTTAGCTGATCATCATAAAAACAAGATATAACAATTTCCCCCCCTTTTGATGATGACAAACCACAAAACTTGGAGCATCAAACTTCATTTACTTCATTCAATTAGAGCGATCACCACTACTGCAATGAATGTTCCTCTACCACTATGCACCATGCTTCCCCTGTCAATATACCAACATGATTTCCTGTAAGACCCCGGAAAATCCTAAGCTTAATTTAGTTCTTTAGGCTTGTCAAGGGGTCCCAGACTTAGAATATTTTAGCTAAGTACTCAGACTTAGTATCATTTTAGCCTACGAAGGTTGGCAATATCATTTCGCAACCTTTATGTCCATTAAATATTGATGTTTAGGTTGATGCATGATCAGGAATGTCCGTAGGTATTTTCAGACAAGTTGCGGATTTTTTGTATTTCGTTTGAAGCCACTTTGGAACCTTAAAATAGTGGATCAACACGATCTTGGCGCGCCACATCGACTATCACGTTGATTAATATTAACCCTAGCTACCAGCATCCAATTCCAGTGAATCGATGCGCACATGACACGGTGCATTGGCTATTGCGTCGATGCCATCGACGTGTTGCGTCGACCTGGCATTGGTAACCCAGTTTTCAGTCATTAAAAGACCACGTTCTTGGGGTATTTAGGTTTTTTTTCCTTGAACCTCATCCCCCAAAACACGAAATTAAATTCCCTATAGAGCAAATATACTCATTCATTCTCCAATTAGCTTAAGAACAAAATCCCAGGTGCTTAAATTTCAAATCAAGAACTCAAGATTCAACCATAAACTTGCAGGAATTCTTCTACACAGGTATGTGGAGTGTTTATCCAAGGGCTCCTTCCACCCTTGGAGTCCAAGAATCTCTTTTGAACTTTAAGTAATTGATTTTATGATTTCCATGGTTGGATTTAAAGTGTATCCATGATTGCTATTTGGATTATGTTCTTAATTCATGATTATATATATATATATCTCATGTGAAATTGATCATTATATGTGTAGATTCATGTGAATCCATGATAAACCATTGATTTGTGAAATTAGAGATGAATTATGATGCTCACTTGTTGTTCAATACTATGTGCTTATTCTATGCTCACCAAGTGCTTGATAAATTATCCATGTGAACTATTAAGAGAATGAAATCACGTCAAGTTAGCTTATGTGCAAGTTATATCATGCAAGTGTTTGTCAAAATGCCCTAATGTATGAATGATGATCAAGTTCATAGTTTACTTGTTTTATGTTATGCCGTGTCTCTTAATTTATGCTATCGAGTCCTGGGGGTACTTGTACCTGACAATTTAGTTGATTACCTAGAGCCATGGTCAGTCATAGAACAGTATCAGTCACGACACGATCAGTAGTACTCTCAGTCAGTTACAAAACTCAGGAAAACTCAGGAGAATCCATACTAGTCCAGTCTACTTCAGTATCCAGTTCAAACCTTGCTTAACTCAGCCAGCTAACAGAATTCAGTAGTATTTCGTCAGTCAACGGAACTCAGTGAAATCAGTTTAGTCCAGCTAAACAGTAATCTTAGTAACCGTTCAGTCTATCCTAGTACAGACTAGAAATCAGTTCAGTGTCTATACAGTTGAGAGTAGGATTCAGCACCGAGTTAACTCAGGGATGGGGGCATTCCTGTTAGTAAAGGGTTTGACCCTTAGTAGCAATCCCTGCATTATAGAACTATGTAGCCAACGTAGGTTGAGGTATCTTCCTGCCAGACATTATGAGGGTTGATACTTCTCATTTGAGTTATCTTGCCAGCGAGGGTTGACGTAAGAGCTTTTTGTCAGAGAGGGTTAACTAACAGCTTATCCTTGCCCGTGGCACGACATTGACACCCTTCCTACTGGGGTTACAGGTTGGACCCCAAATCAGTTAGAGAAGGGGCATGTCGGTTAGATGATTACCTCCCACAGTTTCAGTTCTAGTCTTAATCTCAGAATATAACTCAGTTCAGTTCTATAGATTCACGACTATCAGACATAGTCACTCAGCTTAGTACGAAAATCAGTATGGTTCCATAATACCCAGAATTATCAGATATAGTCAGTTAGATAATCAGTAATATAGAATTCGTAAACCCTGATATCGGTTATCAGTATTCCGATTTAGTACTCAGTATTAGCATGCTCTCAGTTACAGTCTATGTGTTCATGCATGTACTCTTACTCAGTCATACTCATGTTATTCAGTTATTATTGCTCATGCATATGAACCCATGCATATCAGCCTACCTCATTGAGCATACCAGTATATTCAAAGTACTGACGTATGCTTTCTTTACACTATGATGTCTTATATCATAGGTTCAGACGCACGAGCTCCAGAACACCCTTAGCCATTTAGATTCTCAGCTTTCAGAGTAGTGGTGAGTCCTTATAGTTTGAGGACATACTTATTATTTACAGTACTTCAGATTTATTTTAGTAGATGGAGTTAGTTGGGGTCTTGTCCCATCAACTCCACAGTTCAGACAGTAAGGCTTTTTCAAACTAGAGTATTTTCAGACAGTTGTTCAATTTTTCAGTATTGATGTTCAGTTTTGGTATTGTGATGCCATATTTAGTAATATTTACAGTATTGAACCTTATGGAAAGTTTCCTCCTATTTCTATATATTTACAGTATTTATTACACATTTATTGCAGTAGGTACCAGTCATGGGTTAACTTATGGTCCT
Organism: Capsicum baccatum var. pendulum; assembly: GCA_030864225.1. Classification (NCBI taxonomy): domain Eukaryota; kingdom Viridiplantae; phylum Streptophyta; class Magnoliopsida; order Solanales; family Solanaceae; genus Capsicum; species Capsicum baccatum. The sequence continues at coordinate 165,630,378 of CM061557.1, read as the reverse complement.
TCGAGATTATGAGCATCGTGTAGTGTCCAGGGTACAAACTCGGGGTGTTACAAACTTGGTATATGAGCCTAAGGTTCAACAGAGTCCTAGGAAGTCTGAAAGTCACATCTAGTAGAGTTTAGTGCATGGGTGTGTTGCATGCCACACTTATGGACAAAAGGCTACGAGATATTTTAGGAAAAGTTTCCCTTCTTTCAGTATTTATGTCATGAGAGTGGGCATGATATCCAGTTACACTTCTTTTCTAATCCTAGATTCTCATCGATTTACAGAATATGCCTCCAAAGAGGACTCAGGAAGAGGAACGGGAGATCAGACAACTCCTCAGCCCATCCATACAGATCCTTTGGGCGAGCATGTCTCCCACGCGAAGTTCAGAGCAGCCTTCACCACCCTAGATGTGGCAACCTAGAATGAACGTCCAACTGTGGTTCCGGCCAACCCAGTGGCTAATACTGCTGCCGCTAGGAGTTGGGACTTCACCCGAATGAACCCTCCATCGTTTATCGGGTCTAAGTCAGATGAGGACCCTTAGGAATTTCTTGATCAGGTGCAGAAGGTCACCAATATCATGGGGGTGACTGCTATTAATAGCGCTAAGTTGGCCGCATATCAGTTATAGGATGTGGCTCACTTATGGTTCAAACATTGAAAGGCAGAGAGGTCTGCGGATGCAGGGTCCATAGAATGGGAGGAGTTTGTAGTTGCTTTCTGGATAGGTTCTTTCCGCTAGAGTTAGGGGAAGCAAAGGTTTTGGAGTTTATAAACCTGAATTAGGGAAATATGACAGTGCAGGAGTATTATCTCAAGTTTACTCAGTTAGCCAGATATGCCCCGCATATTATAGTAGATAGCAGCGCAAAAATGAGTAAGTTTGTGTTAGGAGTGTCTAGCAGCGTGGTCAAGTAGTGTTGGACCGCAATGCTTATTAAGGACATGGACATAACCAGGCTCATGGTCCATGCTCAGCAGATAGAGAAGGCCAAGAATAATGAGAAGAAGAGAGAGAATAAGAAAGCGAGAATAGGTAGTTTCAATTTCGCTCAGCCTAAGTCAGAGGGTGGGAATCGTTCTCAGTTCCACCCAAAATCCTCTGTTACATCTCCTTCCTCAGCTAGTGCTCCAGTACCAAAATTCAAAGATGGAAATCGCGACAGGGCATCAGGCCCTAAACCCCAGGGCAGTGTTAACAGTGCCCAAACCAATCCCCTTTGCCAGAAGTGTGGCAGAAACCACTAAGGTATCTGCAGAGCTGGTAGCGATGTGTGTTTAGGATGTGGCAAGCTAGGCCATAGGGTCAGACAGTGTCCTCAGGTTGGTTCGTAGAGTTGGCATAAATGTCCCCCCAGCTCAGTCCGATCTTTCAAATTAGCAGGGTGCCTCTTCCAGTGCCACCAGTAGGCAGAGCTCGAACAGACTCTATGCTATTTAGTCTCGATAAGATCAGGAAAGTTCTCCTGATGTGGTCACTGGTACATTACAAGTTTTCCATTTGCATGTTTATACTTTGCTAAATTCAGGAGCTTCTTTGTCTTTTGTTACTCCATATATAGTTGTTGATTTCGGAGTCAGTCCCAAAATTCTAGTAGAGCCCTTCTCAGTTTCTATGCCAATTGGTAAATCTATCATATCCCGGTGGATATACAGGAACTATCTGATTATGATATCTCAAAAAGTTACTTCAGATGATTTACTAGAATTAGAGATGACTTATTTCGATGTTATTCTCGGCATGGATTGGCTTTATTCCTGCTACACCTTAGTTTACTGCAGAAACAGAGTTGTCCAGTTTCAGTTTTCAAATGTGCTCGTCCTAGAGTGGAAGGGTAGTACTTCAACACTTAGGGGTCAATTTATTTCTTACCTCCAGGCTAAAAAGATGATATCTACGAGATGTATCTACCATCTCGTTCGAGTCCAGGATTCTAGTTCAGAAACCACTGCTCTTGAATCAGTATCAGTAGTATGTGAATTCCCAGATGTGTTTCCCAAAGATCTTCCCGGAGTTCCTCCCGAAAGGAAAATAGATTTGGAATTGATCTTCTCCTAGATACTCAGCCCATTTCTATCTCGCTATATAGAATGACTCCTGCAGAACTCAGAGAATTAAAGGAACAATTAAAGGATCTCTTAGATAATGGATTAATCTAACCCAGTGTGTCCCCGTGGGGTGCACCAGTGTTATTCACGCTTAATAAAGATAGTTCTCTCAGAATATGCTTAAATTACCATCAGTTAAATAAAGTTACAGTCAAGAACAAGTATCCATTCCCCAGAATCGATGACTTGTTTGACCAACTTCAGGGTGCCAGGTATTTCTCTAAGATAGACCTCAGATCAGGCTATCATCAGCTCAGAGTCAAAGAAAGTGACATCCCAAAAATAGCTTTTCGAACTTGGTATGGTTACTTTAAATTTTTAATCATGTCCTTTGGTCTTACCAATGCCCCAGCAGCCTTCATGGACTTGATGAACCGTGTGTTCAAGCAGTACTTGGACATGTTCGTCATAGTCTTCATAGATGAAATTCTTGTTTACTCCCGTAGTGAACACAATCATGTAGACCATCTCAGAATAGTATTGCAAACTCTCAGAAACCATCAATTATTTGCCAAATTTAGTAAGTACTAATTTTTGCTAAAGTCAGTAGCATTCCTTGGCCATATAATTTCTGGTGATGGCATTAGAGTTGATCCCCAAAAGACCAAAGCAGTGAGAAACTGGACAGGCCCATCTCTCTGTTAGATATTAGGAGTTTCTTGGGTTTGGATGGCTATTACAGATGGTTTATTGAGGGATTTTTATCTATTGCATCCCCTATGTCTAGATTGACTCAAAAGAAAGTCAAGTTCCAGTGGTCAGATCCTTATGAGAAGAGTTTTCAGGAGTTGAAGACTCGACTCACTATAACTCCAGTTTTGACCCTACTAGATGGTTCAGACGGTTTTGTTGTGTACTATGATGCTTCCAGAGTCGAATTGGATTGTGTTCTTATGCAGAGAGGTAAGGTCATAGCCTATTCTTCTAGAAAGCTTAAGCCTCATGAGAAGAACTATCCTACTCATGATCGTGAGTTAGCAGTAGTAGTTTTTGCCTTAAAGATTTGGAGTCATTACTTGTATGGTGTGCACGTTGATGTGTTCACTGATCATAAGAGCCTGCAGTATGTGTTCTCTCAGAAAGACCTCAACCTCTATCAGAGAAGGTGGTTGGAATTTTTGAAAGACTATGACATGAGTGTTCTGTATCATCCGAGAAAAGCCAATGTAGTGGCTGATGCTCTCAGTAGAATGTCCATAGGTAGTTCTGCCCATGTTAAGAACAGTAAGAAGAAGTTAGCCCAGGAATTTCATCAGCTAGCCCAACTAGGTGTTCGTTTAGTCGATTCAGCAAAAGGTAGTATGTTGGTAAAGAGTAGCTCAGAATTATCCCTAATTTCTGAAGTGAAGGAAAAGTAGGATAGAGATCCTAGTCTAGTACAGTTGAAGGAATCAGTCAGAATTTAGAAGGTAGAGGTTTCTCCCAAGGAGGAGATGGTGTTTTTGTTGTCAGAATTATCTGTGTGTTCCAGGTGTAGATGACTTGAGGCAGCGAATTCTTTCAGAAGAGCATGGTGTGTGTTACTCTATTCATCCAGGGGCCACAAAGATGTACCGTGATTTGTGGGAGATTTATTGGAGTGGGATGAAAAAAGACATTGCAGAGTTTGTGGCTAAGTGCTCAATATGTCAGTAGGTTAAGATTAAGCATCAGAAGCCTAGTGGGTCCATGCAGAAGTTCAGTATTGCCACCTGTAAATGGGAAGAAGAGAACATAGACTTCGTGATGGGCTTCCCTCTTACTCGCCGTCAGCATGGTTAAGTTTGGGTCATTGTAGACAGGATGACCAGATCAGCTCATTTCCTTCCAGTTCATTCCTCCTATTCAGCTGAGGATTACACCAAACTCTATATCAGGGAGTTGGTCAGATTACATGGTGTTCCATTGTCTATTATCTCAAATAGAGGTACCTAGTTCACGTCTTATTTTTGGAAAGCATTCCAAAAGGGTCTTGGTACCCGAGTTCATCTCAGTACAACCTTTCATTCTCAGACAGATGGTCAAGAAGAAAGGACCATTTAGATCTCTAAAGATATGCTGCGATCATGTGCGATAGACTTTAAAGGTAGTTGGGATGACCACTTGCCTTTGATTGAGTTCTCATATAACAACAGTTATCACTCCAGTATTCAGATGGCTCTATTTGAGGTGCTATATGGGAGGAGGTGTAGATCTCCCATTGGTTGGTTTAAAGTGGGTGAGGCTGCATTAGTAGGGCCTGACTTGGTGTTTGATACCTTAGAGAAGGTCCAGTTGATCAGGGAAAGGCTTAAGACAACTCAAAGCTGACAAAAATTGTACGCAGATGTGCACAGAAAGTATCTCGAGTTCGAGATTAGTGACTATGTGTAATTAAAGATCTCTCTTATTAAAGGAGTGAAGCATTTTGGAAAGAAAGGGAAACTCAGTCCTCGATATGTCGGTCCTTATCGAAATCTCAACCATTTTGGAAAGGTAGCTTATGAGCTTGAGTTACCTTTAGATTTATCTTCAGTACATCCAGTGTTTAATGTCTCCTTTCTAAAGAAATGAATAGGTGACCCATCAGTTATAGTCCCTATTGAGAGCATAGATATTCAGAACAACCTCTCTCATGAAGAGATCCCAGTCAAAATCCTTGACTATCAGATTTGCAGACTAAGGAACAAAGAAGTTCCTCTAGTCAAAGTTCTTTGGCGGAATTATTTCTTTATACTTGGGAAGAAGAAGTAGACATGCAAACCAAGTATCCTCATCCATTCTCTGCTAATCCAAACTCAGCTCAAGGTAATAGTTTCCTTGAGCTTAATTAGTTTCATGTTCAGATTTCAATTACAAATGTGGTATCAGTTCCCATTGCATGTTCAGTTATACATTCATGAGACAGTTCAGTCATGTATCCATGCATCAATATGCATGTTCAGTATATAGATTCAGTTTATCAGTAATCCCAGTTATACATTCATGAATCATGTTCAACTATATCCATGCATTAGATATGCATATTCAGTATGATAATTCAGAATAGCAGTAATATCAGTCATATAGTCATGTTCCAGATGTTCATGCCTAATAAGTAAGTCATTCTCTCAGTATTCTTAGTCTCAGCAGTCTCATTCGAGGATGAATGTTCCCAAGGGGGAGATAATGTAAGACCTTATAAAATCTTAAGCTTAATTCAGTCCTTTAGGCTTGTCAAGGGGTCCCAGACTTAGAATATATTAGCTAAGTACTTAGACTTAGTGTCATTTTAGCCTACGAAGGTTGGCAATCTCATTTTGCGACCTTTACGTCCATTAAATGTTGATGTTTAGGTTGATTCATGATCAGGAATGTCCGTAGGTGTTTCCAGACAAGTTTTAGATTTTTTGGACTTCGTTTGAAGGCCCTTTGGAACCTTAACCTAGTGGATCAATGCGCTCTTGGCGCGCTTCATCGACTATCGCATTGATTAATATTTTTTCCAGCTACCAGCGTCCAATTCTAGTGAATCGACGCAAACATGGTGCGACATATTGGCTATCACATCGATGCCATCGACGCGCTGCGTCGACCTACATGTTGGTAACCCAGTTTTCAGTCATTAAAAGACCGCGTTCTTGGGGGTATTTAGGTCTTTTTACCTCAAACCTCATCCCCCCAAAAATGAAATTAAACTCCCTATAGAGCAAATATACTCATTCATTCTCCAATTAGCTCAAGAACAAAACCCTAGGTTCTTAAATTTCAAATCAAGAACTCAAGATTCAACCATAAACTTTTAGGAATTCTTCAACACAGGTATGTGAAGTGTTCATCCAAGGGTTCTTTCCACCCTTGAAGTCCAAGAATCTCTTTTGAACTTCAATTAATTGATTTTATGATTTCCATGGTTGGAGTTAAAGTGTATCCATGATTGCTATTTGGATTAAGTTCCTAATTCATGATTATATATATATATCTCATGTGAAGTTGATCATTATATGTGTAGATTCATGTGAATCCATGATAAACCCTTGACTTGTGAAATTAGAGATGAATTATGATGCTCACTTGTTGTTCAATACTATGTGCTTATTCTATGCTCACCAAGTGCTTGATAAATTGTCCATGTGAACTATTAAGAGAATGAAATCATGTCAAGTTAGCTTATGTGCAAGTTATATCATGCAATTGTTTGTCAAAATGCCCCAATGTATGAATGATGATCAAGTTCATAGTTTACATGTTTCATGTTATGCCATGTCTCTTAATTTATGCTATCGAGTCCTGGGGATACTTGTACCTAAAAATTTAGCTGATTACCTAGAGCCATGGTCAGTCATAGAATAGTATCAGTCACAACACGATCAGTAGTACTCTCAGTCAGTTACAGAACTTAGGAAAACTCAGTAGAATCCATACTAGTCTAGTCTAATTCAGTATTCAGTTTAGACCTCGGTAAACTCAGCTAGCTAACAGAATTCAGTAGTATTCCGTCAGCCAATGAAACTTAGTGAACTCCGTTTAGTCCAGCTAAACAGTAATCTCAGTAACTATTCAGTCCAGCCTAGTACAGACTAGAAATCAGTTCAGTGTCTATTCAGTTGGGAGTAGGATTCAGCACCGACTTAACTCAGGGATGGGGGCATTCCTGTCAGTAGAGGGTTTGACCCTTAGTAGCAATCCCCGCGTTATAGAAATACGTAGCCAACATAGGTTAAGGTATCTTTCTACCAAATATTATGAGGGTTGATACTTCTCATCCGAGTTATCCTGCCATCGAGGTTGACGTAAGAGCTTTCTATCAGAGAGGGTTAACTCACAGCTTGTCCTTACCCATGGCACGGTATTGACACTCTTCCAACTGAGGTTGTGGGTTAAACTTCAAATTAGTTAGAGAAGGGGCATGTCAGTTAGATGATTACCTCCAACAGTCTCAGTTATAGTATCATTCTCAGAATAGAACTCAATACAGTTCTACAGATTCAGGACTATCAGACATAGTCATTTAGCTTAGTACAGAACTCAGTATGGTTCCACAGTACTCAAAACTATCAGATACAGTCAGTTAGATAATCAGTAATACAGTATTCGTAAACCAAGATATCGCTTATCATTATTCCGATTTAGTACTCAGTATTAGCACGATCTCAGTTACAGTCTATGTGTTCATGCATGTACTCTTACTCAGTCATACTCATGTTATTCAGTTATTATTATTCATGCATATGAACCCATGCATATCAGCCTACCTCACTGAGTATACCAGTATATTTAAAGTACTGACGCATGCTTTTCTTTGCGCTATGATATCTTATTTCATAGGTTAAAATGCACGGGCTCCAGAGCACCCTTAGCGATTCAGATTCTCATCTTTCAGAGTAGTGGTGAGTCCTAATAGTTCGAGGACATTCTTATTATTTATAGTACTTCAGATTTATTTTAGTAGATGGAGTTAGTTGGGGGCTTGTCCCATCAACTCCACAGTTCAGACAGTTAGAGGCTTTTTCAGACTAGAGTATTTTTAGACAGTTTTTCAGTATTGATATTTAGTTTTGGTAGTGTGATACCATATTCAGCAATATTTATAGTATTGAACCTTATGGCACGTTTTTGCCTATTTTTGCTTATTTATAGTATTTATTACATAGTTATTGCAGCAGATACCAGTCATGGGTTGGCTTGTGGTCCTTCGGGATTATGAGCATGGTGTAGCGTCTAGGGTATAGACTTGGGGTGGTACATTCCCCCATCACTATTCCTACACTTCAACACATGTGTCACACTTGGTACAGTCTCTTTATCATAGCCAATTTTGTGGAGAAACACTGAACTATTGAGTAGGCCAGTTCATATTGATTAGCCCCAATTTCAACCTATTTTTTACTAATTGATCCTTGTTTAGGCTTTTGTAAAAATGTCTGCTATTTGACCCTTAATCTTGCAAAACTTCATGCATATAACTCTTTTTTCAACATTATCTCAAAAAATAATGCGTTACATCAATATGTTTTATCCTCTTATGCTGCACTAGATTCTTAGCCATGTTGAGAGAACTTGTATTATCACACATCAGATTAATAGTATCTGAGACAATCTCAAAATCCTTCAGTTGCTGTTTGACCCATAATAATTTAGCATAATAAGAAGCTGCAGCCACATACTCAGCTTTAGCAGTAGATAAAGCAACTGAATTCTGCTTATTAGAACCTAAAGAAATTAAGGAAGAACCAAGAAAATGAGCCATTCCTGAGGTGTTTTTTCTGTCCACCAAGTATCCAGCATAATCAACATCAGCCTAGCTTATCATATCAAAATTGTCTCCAGATCGATAGTACAGGACCAGGTCCCCTATCCCTTTCAAATACCTAGAATTCTTTTTGCAGCTTTCAAATGAGACTTCTTTGGGAAAGCCTGAAATCTGGCACAAATTCCCATACTAAACATAATATCTGGCCTGCTTGCAATGAGATATAATAAGGATCCAATAATTCTTCTATACATGGTGTCATTAACTGAAGGACTAGGATCATCATTATTCATCTTTGAACTGGTTCCAATTATAGTTTCAATTAGTTTGGCATCTTCCTATTATATTTCTTCAGTAACTCCTTGATATACTTCTCTTGACAAAACATTATTCCTTGAGAAGTTTGCTTGATCTGCAGGCCTAGGAAGAAATTCAATTCACCCATCATGCTCATTTCAAATTCACTCCCCATTAGCTTTGCAAACTCTTCACATAGTGATTCAGAAGTAGCTCTAAATATTATGTCATCAACATATATCTGAACAATTAGCATGTTGATACCTCTCGACTTTAAAAAAGAAGTATTATCAATTTTCCCTCTTTTAAAGCCATTTTCCAGAAGAAACTTTGAAAGTCTCTCATACCAAGCCCTTGGTGCTTGCTTCAAACCATAAAGAGCTTTATCCAATTTAAGCATATGATGAGGAAAATCTACATCTCTAAAACTTGGAGGTTGCTTGACATAAACTTCCTCTTCAAGTTTTCATTTAGAAAAGCACTTTTGACATCCATTTGGAACAGTTGGAACCCTATGTAGCCAACAAATGCAATAAGAATTCTGCTACCCTCTATCCTTGTTATAGGGGAAAATGTCTCATCATAGTTAATTCTTCCCCCCTATTTCTACCCTTGAACAACCAACCTTGCTTTATTTCTGTTGATGGATCCATGCTCATCCTGCTTGTATTTGTACACCCATTTGGTCCCAATAATTGTTCTATCAACAGGTCTAGGAACCAGGTGCCAGACTTTACTTCTTTCAAATTGCTGTAGCTCATCCTACATTGCATTGATCCAGTCAACATCTTTCAGAGCTTCTTTAAAATTTTTGGGCTCAATTTGGGACAAAATGCTGAGAATGCCATGAAATTTCTGGTTTGAGCTCTTGTTTGGACTCCATATTCTAAAGGTGAGGTCAGATCCTCAAGTGGGTGAGATAATTTGTGCCTCATGTTTGACCTTCTGAGAAAAGTGCCTCATGTTTGACCTTCTAAGATAAGTTCCACTGGGACCAAGTTCCTGAGGATTTTGATTGGACCCTTCTTGATGTTCTTCATCTGGACCAAGGGTCTGTAACTGAGATCCTGGATCATCATCACCTTCATCATTCCCATCTGCATCATTTAGTCCTTGACCATCATCTTCAATAATATCATCCCTTTGAACATGAATGAGTTCTTCAATCTTAGAATCTTCATCATCACCTGGATTCACTAGCTTTCTTGACTCATCAAAGACCACATGTATACTTTCTTCTATACACAATGTTCTTTTATTAAAACTCTATATGTTTTTCTTGTTGAGGAGTAACCCACAAAAGTTGATTCATCACTTTTGGACTAAAACTTTCCTAGTTCATTCTTCCCATTGTTTAGCATAAAACACTTGCACCCAAAAGGCTGAAGTAGTCAGTCTTAGTCTTTCTATTGAACACAAGCTCATAAAGGGTCTTGTTTAGGAGAGATCAAATCAAAACTTGTTTGTTACATAACATTCAGTATTAACAACTTCATCCCAAAAGCTCTTTGAAAGCCCACTGCCAATCAGCATGGTCCTTGCAATCTCTATGAGAGTTCTGTTCTTTTTTTCAACAACTCTATTTTGTTGAGGAGTCCTAGAAGCAGAGAAGATAATGCAAATATACATAACATATAAGCATAAATGTAACCTACACCCAAATATCCAACAACAACATCATAAAGCTAATGAGATAATACGGATAAACTATCTTATTCATGTCTATGAAACTAACATAATAAGGCCAAGGAGGTATTAAGGATGAACCATCCTAGTCTAGCCATACTCAGGAACCTCAACACTATACCGTATATCGCTAGCCAATAGAAGAATTAAGGAAAAAAAAGATATACTTAAGTATCCAAGGCCAAAGAATGAATATACAATCTGAATGAGTGAAGGAAAGAAGGAATATATGGTATACCATAGCTACATTATGACATGACCCGAACAGGGGTCTGGTTGTAATGGGCATCCCAGGTCCAACCAGGATTGAGGCCACTCTCGATACCCATCCCAACCTCCAAACACATACCCTGAGTTGAATGAATTCTGACCATATAACAAAATAGCGTATTTGAAGATATATTGACTTTGGGATAAGTGTACTTCCTAAACCAACCCAACCATGTCAATCCATCCAACAACCAACCAAACCAAGTCAATAACCAAATGTGTTTATATATATATCCAAAACAAAATGGAACAATCATAAATCAAATATAGTCCATCAATGTAAGCCCCAATACCAATACTAATGTAAAGGTTGACATCAATACTGACACAGTCCATACCAACCCATAGTAGTCTCACAAAGCCTCTAATCGAAAGTAAAATAATATCCGGTCAGGACATGCCCCCGATCATAGCCAAAACCATAGTCTATAAAATGACCAAAGTATGTAAGGACATCCATGATATGAAATGTAATCTTCAAGAATATGGAAGCTCACCATTTCAATCCAACATAAGCTGATCCTGAATGCGATCACTGAGCGGGGGAGTAGAATGGTTGGTTCCTGTATCGCATAGGGATACAACCGCCCGAAGACGGGTTAGGGGTGAATATTAACAAGTACTCAGTATAAGGATAAAATAATTCCAACCTTTAAAACCAAGTAAATAACCATATGCATACACACCCATACATATAAGATATATATAATCCATGCTGGGAGAGGAGATCGAGTTTAGCATGCATTTAAAATCATTAACCTAGATATGTGTAGCTTAACCATCCTAGAATCAGCTACGGGATATATGGGTCCAATGTTACCCCCAGAATGAGCCTCGATGCATGTCGCCGTATGAACCAGAGATATCATAGGAATAGGGAATTCCCGCGTACCTTTCGCTCTCCATGATACATATACACTAGTGTAACTTAGGGGATTCTCATGTACCCCATAAGTATCATATATGGTCTGCACGACCAATCCTCATGTCGGCAAACATGAGTTTCCAGTGTCTGTCCATTGGGCTCACACCTTCATGGTTAGCTATCACACTCCACCACTATTGCCCAATTGAAACCATTAGTGCACAACCAAACCACCCATTCCATTTATTATTAACCAAGGCTATAAGTAGTGGTATTGTCATATCGACTATATCTTGCAAGCAATGTACTTAACCAACCTTTTTAAAGATAAGGGATTCCCATGTACCCATAGATTACATTATTAAGTTGCTTGGGGGATTCCCATGTACCCCACAAGATGATCATTATTAGGTTTTCTTGGGGGATTCCCATGTATCCCACAAGTGAACTAAATTAATCCATAGCCACGATCACTAAGACCTTACCATTTAAAGATCAAAGACCATCCAAACCAGTTAGGGTTCTATTACCACTTTATACTATGCAAAGTTTTCAATGAAAGTTCAACAATTAGTAAAAATATTCTCATATGCATTTTATCAAACATGTTGAGGACATATAGTTTCCAAAACCAAAACCAAAACCAAAACCAAGTACCAATTAACCATTTCCATGCAACCATATGTTCAAACCACCATTAAACATGAAAACCAAAATTAAAACATGGGAAAACCATAACAAAACCATTTATAACCAAAACCCCCAACATATATTCAAAACCCTAAACCATACCATGATTATGCCATGAAAACTATACATAAAACATGCCTTTAGTTGAAACTAACAAAGAGAGAGGAGAAACATGCGCCTTAGATTATGAAGAAGATGGAGAGAAATCGCCCTTTGAAAGCCTTAATTGATCCTTTAGATGAAACCCTAGCCTTTGCTTATCCCAAGAGCTTAAGAGAATTTAAGTGTGTTTAAGAGAGTTTGATTGATTGCAAATTGGTTATTAAAGACCCCAAAAAGTGATTTATGTCGTGGGGTTATAAGAGGTTAATAGGGGAAATATCCAGATTACCCCCAACTTAAATTGTATAAAATTCCCGCAAGAGGGTACGACTATCCCCAAACTGTACCCTAGGGTACGAGTGGTACCCTTATCTTATTCCATAGGGCAACATACGATTGGCATCATACCACTAGTACCCTAACATACGACTATTATAATCCAACCGTACCTTGGACAAAAGCTAACCAAACCCACATTGGTTAACATACGACCATGACCCACCAATCGTACCCTATCATACGACTAGTACCCCTAGTCTTTGATGTCTAGAGATTTCAAAACTCAGGAAATTTCAAAGGATCAAAACTTAGGGTGTTTTAGTTCTCCCCTACTTGGATCATTCATCCCCGAATGATAGACGACGCAGTTTCAAGCATGACTTACACCCCCGACTCTAACCTTTAACTAAGTTAGAAAACAAAGATGCAAGGGAATCAAACTTTTCTTTAACAAAGTTTGAAAACAAATGTATGATGAAGAAAACATACCTTCCGCATGAATCCTGGAAGCAGAAAACAAATGCGGATACTTGGACTTCATGTCCTCTTCTGCTTCCCAAGTAGACTATTCCACCTTGTGGTTTCGCCATAAAACCTTAACCGAGGCCATATCCTTGGTTCGCAACCGACAAACGTGCCGATCCAAGATCTTAACAGGGATCTCTTCATATGACAAAGAATCCAAGATACTCAATCATTCCAAAGGAATAACTGATGAAGGATCACCTATACACCTTCTCAACATAGAGACATCAAATACAGGAAGAATGAAGTTCAAATTAGAAGGCAACTCCAACTCATATGCAACCTTGCCACCTTTCTCAAAATCACATAAGGACCAACATACCAGGGATTGAGCTTTCCCTTATTCACAAACTGCATCACTCCCTTCGTGGTGACTTTGGTCTAAGTCCTTACGTTTTACATCTGTATAGGACTTTAGGTGACTTTGGTCAGCCTTAAGCCTATCCCGAATCACCTTTACCTTCTCCATGGCCTGATAAACTAAGTCCGAACCAAACATATCCACCTTACCAACCTCAAACCACCCAATAGGAGATCTACACCTCCTACCATACAATGCCTCAAGAGGGGCCATCCCAATCTAGAATAGTAACTATTATTGTAAGTAAACTTTACAAGAGGTAGATGCTGGACCTAATTATCACCATAGTTAATCACACACGCATGAAGTATATCCTCCAATATCTGAATAGTCCTTTCTTCTTCCCTATCCGTCTGTGGTTGAAAAGTAGTACTCAGACTAACCTTAGTACCCAACCTTTTCTTAAACGAGCTGCCAGAAGTGAGATGAAGACTGTATACCGTGATTAGAGATAATATAAATAGGTATCTCATGCAGCTTCACAATCTCATAAAGATAAAACCCCGCATAATCCTCAGCCAAAAAGTTAGTCCTCACTGGCAAAAAGTGAGCCGACTTTGTCATTTTATCCACAATGACCCAAATTGAATAAAATTAATTTTGAGATCGATGAAGACCAGTAATGAAATCTATGTTGATTATTTCCTATTTCCATTCAAGCAATTAAATTTCTTGATACAACCCTCCGGGCCTCATGTGCTCAACTTTCACTTTTTGACACGCCATGCATTTGGCCACAAAATCAGCCACATCCCTCTTCATACCATTCCACTAATACATCTCCTTGAGGTCATGATACATTTTTGTTGAATCAAGATAAACAACATAACATGATTCATGATTCTCAACCAAGATCCTTTCTCACAAACCATCGATGTCGATAATACATAACGTTCCTTGATACCATAAGGTACCATCACTTTTTGCCACCAACATCACCCTTGATTTTTATCAAGATAGGATCTAACATTTGCTTCTCCTTGATCTATGCACCAAGAGACGACCTCACCACTTCCTATACCAATATACCACCATCCTTAAAGTCCAAGAGAAGAATTCCCAGGTTAGCCAAGTGGTGCATATCCTTCACCAACTCCCACTTTTCCTTTTCTACATGAGCTAAGCTCCCTATGGACAACCAGCTAAGAGCTTCAACAACCACGTTAGCTTTACCTAGATAGTAGTGAAGACTCATGGCATAGTCCTTGAGAAGCTCAAGCCATCTTCTTTTCCTGAGATTAAGCTCTTTTTGAGTGAACACATATTGTAAACTCTTATGATCCGAGAAGATGTCCATATGCACTCCATACAAATAGTGCTGCTAGATTTTTAATGCAAACACCACTGCTAAAAGTTCCAAATCATGAGTAGGATAATTCCTCTAATGTACCTTCAACTGCCTAGAAGCATAGGCGATCACCTTACCATGCTTCATCAAAACAAAACTAAGTCCTACTCGGGATGCATCACAGTAAACCATAAACCCCTCAATACCTTCCAGCATAGTCAAAACTGGAGCCAAAGTTAGCTTATCCTTCAGCTTCTCAAAACTATCCTCACAGCCATCTGACTAAGAGAACTTTACCTTTTTCTGAGTCAACTTGGTCAACAGGGCAGCTATAGTCGAGAAACTCTCCATAAACCTCCTATAGTAGCCAACCAAATCTAAGAAGCTCAGAATATCAGTTGTAGTCGTGGGTCTAGGACACTTCTTATTTACTGCAACCTTTGGTAGATCAACTATGATTCCCTCACTAGAAATAATATGACCTAGAAAAGTGACAACGTTCAACCAAAATTCACATTTATAGAATTTGACATACAACTGCTATTCTTTCAGAGTCTGCAACACAACACGAAGGTGATTGGAATGATCCATCTCACTCTTAGAATACACTATGATGTCATCTATAAACACAATGAAAAACAGATCTAGAAACTATCGGAAGACCTTATTCATCAAATCTATAAATGTTGCTGGAGCGTTGGTCAACCCAAACGACATCACCAATAACTCAAAGTACCCATACGGGGTACAAAATGAAGTCTTAGGGATATCTGCCTCCCTAATCTTAAGCTGATGATACCCAAATCAAAGATTAATCTTAGAAAAAAATTTGGCACCTTGCAGTTGATCAAACAAGTCATCTATCCTTGGAGGAGGATACTTGTTCTTAACTGTCACCTTATTCAACTACCGATAGTAAATACACATCTGAAGGAACCATCCTTCTTACATCTGAATAACATTGGTGCACCCCACGAGGATACACCAGGGTAGATAGAATCCTTATTTAGAAGATCCTTAAGTTTCTCCTTGAGTTTCTTTGACTTAGCTAGAGCCATTCTATAAGAGGGAATAAAAATTAGATGAGTGTTCGAAACAAGATCAATCGCAAACTCAATCTCCCTATCAAGAGATACACCAGAAAGATCATCAAGGAAGACCTTAGGAAATTCATTCACCACCAAAAACGAATGCAAAGAAGGAACTTTTGAGTTAGAATCTTTAACCTAAACCAGATGATAGAGATACCACCTTGGCGATTAATCTCTGATATCTAAGATATGATACAAACTTTTCCTTAGGAGCTAGAGAACCACCCTCCTATTCGATAACCGGTTCACCCATGAACCTAAAGACAACCTTACCGATTTGATAGTTTAAGGACGTGTAGCATGAGTGCAACCAATCCATATTAAATAACATCACAATCCACCATATCTAATTTATACAAATCCACCAAAGTATCCTTACCACTGATAGATACCATACACCACCTATAGACTCTTTTAGCAGCCACAGAGTCACCCACTAGTGTAGAAATAGAAAAAGAATCTAAAATAACCTCGAAACCAAAACCTAAATACACAGCCATAAATGGGGTCACATAAGAGAAAAAAGACCCCGAATCAAGTAAACAAAACACTTCATGGGAGAAAAGTTTCAACATATTAGTCATGACATCAGGCGATGCCTTGATCTCTTCTCAAGTAGTGAGTGCATTAATCGATTCTGGCCTGTGCCAATACCAGAAGCTGAAATAAATACAAAAGCAATACTGTTTGGTGCAGAAGTAGATAAAGAGGCAATAGGAACCATGGTCGCTCCCGAATTAACCTTACCAACCATAAAATTTCTAAGCATATGGTCTGGCTGACCACATTTGAAATACCTATCCCTCCCCTCATCATAAAAACCCTAATACAACCGACCATAGAACCTACAAGGAGGAAATGATGAATCTGAATGTTCCCCACTTTCCTGAGATTGGCACCCTATGCCCTAAAGTTGTCACCACCCTGTTGACACCTATCTCCCAACGACTTTGGGTAAGGAGCACTAGCTATGGAGAAAGAACTACAACTCCCCCACTTTTTGTGTCGCCACTTACCACCATCCCTACTACCATTCCTACCACTTTACTGTTCACCACCACCTTACTCAGAGAACCTAAAATTTTACGCTGGTTTTTCCCTATCACAGCCTGTTTTCTCATTTCCTCCTCCATCTATTGCATATGAACAATGAACTTAGAGATATCCATGTCCTTGATTAGCAATGTAGTCTTGCTTTCAAGGATTAACTTACGATATAGTACCAAAGAAAAATTTCTCATACTGACCCTCATATTAGACACCATCTTCGGAGCATACCAAGACAACTAATGAAACTTCAAGATATACTCCTTGACCAACATCTTCTTCTATTTCAAATTAACAAATTCCTGTACTTTTTCTTCCCTCAACTCCCAAGGAAAGAGGTGGTCTAGAAATACATTGGATAAAGTCTCCCATAAAGATGTATTATCAGCCCCACCCCTTGCTCTATCCCACTCCTCGTACCATTAGTATGCCACATCCTTCAGCTAGTAGGCAACAAACCCCACCCTTTCCAGATTTGTGGCATGCATAACCCTGATTATCTTTTTTATCTCGTCCAAAAAACCTTGAAGATTCTTCTGTACCTCAACATCAGTAAAAATTAGAGAACTCATCCTGATGAACTGCCAACCCTTGTGGCCTCAGAAGATAGAATGTCAGATGCATCATACTTAACCTAATAAGCTACCAACTGAGCAAAAATATGAATCAACTGACAAAAATGAACATTCATCACATCAGACTGACGAGAACTAGAGAGAACTGGTGGAACTCCAAAGAAATTAAGGACTGGACCCCTAGACCGAGTATGGATCCCTTAAGTAGAGCGTGTACCATCAATATCATCTCCAATTGGGACAGAGGAGTTTCTATGAAATTCAAATCGCTGAGGCATAGTCTGAAAAGTAAACAAACAAAAATTAGAGAAGATTCCAGGACTTAGACTCCAAGCTTAAAAATAGAACACAAGAAAGATAAACATTCCTAAATTCCTTATAGCCTCTCCCTTATGAGTGTGGTGTGCTATGCACCCTTAAAAGAGACTCTACTCTACACGATATTGTGGAATCCCAATTAACCATGAACCTGAGGCTAGGCTCTGATACCAACTTGACTCGACCTGAACTGGGGCCTTGTCATAATAGGCATCCCAAGTCTAACCAGGATCAACAACCACCCCCGATGCCCAATCCAATCTCCAAACACATACCCTGTGTCGGATGAATTTTGAACATATAACAAGATAGTGTATTTATAGATATACTGACTTTGGGATAAGTATACTTCCTAAACTATCCTAACCAAGTCAATCCATCCAATAACCAACCCAACCAAGTCAATAACCCAATGTGTTTATATATATAATCCAAAACAAAATGGAGTAATCATAAATCAAATATAATCCACCGATGTTAGACTCAATACAAATACTAATATCAAGGTTGACACCAATACCGATACTGCTCATACCAACCTATAGTAGTCCCACAAAGCCTTTAATCAAAAGTAAAACAATATTCAGTTATGACATGACCTCTACCATAGCCAAAACCATAGTTAATAAAATGTCCAAAGTATGTAAGGATATCCATGACATAAAATGGAGCCTTCCCAAATATAGAAGCTCACCACTTCAATCCAACATAGGCTGATCCATAATCTGATCACTGAGTAGGATGAGTAATATGGTCGATTCCTATATCGCATGGGGATACAGCCTCCCTAAGATGGGTTAGCGGGTGAACGCTAGCAAGTACTCAGGATAAGAATAAAATAATACCAACTTTTAAAACCAAGTAAATAACCATATGTATAACACCCATACATATAGATATATAGATAATACATGATGGGAAAAATGACCGAGTTTAGTATGCATTCAAAACCATTAACCTGGGTATGTGTAGCTTAACCATTATAGAACTACCCATGGGCTATATGGGTCCAATGTTACCCCCCGAATGAGCCTCGATGCATGTAGCCACATGAACTAGAGATACCATAGAAGTAGAGGATTCTCATGTACCCTTCGCTCTCCATGATACATATACACTATTGTAACTTAGGAGATTCTCATGTACCCCATAAGTATCATATATAGTTGCCATGACCAATCCTCATGTCGGCAAACATAAATTTCCAGTGTCCGCCCATTGGACTCACACCTTTACTATTAGCTATCATACCCTTCCATTATTTCCCAATTAAAACCATTAGCACACAACCAAACCACCCATTCCATTTATTATTAACCAAGGCTATAAGTAGTAGTATCATCATACCAAATATAGTTTGCATGAAATGAACTTAGCTAATCTTTTTAAAGATAAGGGATTCCCATGTACCCATAGATTACATTATTAAGTTTCTTGGGGGATTCCCATGTACCACACAATATGATCATTATTAGGTTTGCTTGGGGTATTCCCATGTACCCCACAAGTGTACTCAATTAATCCATAACCATGATCACCAAGACCTTACCATTTAACTATTAAAGACCATCCAAACCAATTAGGGTTCCATTACTGCTTTATACCATGCAAAGTTTTCAATGAAAGTTCAACAATATAGTAAAAACATTCTCATAGGTATTTTATCAAACATGTTGAGGGCATATGGTTTCCAAAACCAAAAACAAGTACCAATTAACCATTCCCATGAAACCACATGTTCAAACCACCATTAAAACATGAAAATCATAATTAAAACAAGGGAAAACCCATAATCATACCATGATTATTCCATGAAAATCTTAAATAAAATTTTCCTTTAGTCTAAACTAACAATGAGAGAGAAGTAACATGCGTTAGATTATGAAAAAGACAGAGAGAAATCACCCATTAGAAGCCTTAGTTGATCCTTTAGATGAAACCCTATCCTTTGCTTATCCCAAGAGCTTGAGAGAATTTGAGAGTGTTTAAGAGAGTATGATTGATTGAAAATAGGTTAATGAAGCCCCAAAAAGGTGCTTTATGTCATGGGTTCAGAAGAGGTTAGGAGGGAAAATATCCAGATTGCCCCAACTTAAACTGTATAAAATTCTTGAAGGAGGGTATGCCCCCCTAAATCATACCCTAAGGTATGAGTGGTACCCTTATCACATACCCTAGGACTCACCTTAGACCCTAACACTATCTATCATACGACCACCAAGGACAATCCTTACCCAATCATAGGACTAGTACCCTAAATCCGTACCTTAGTTAGGATAGGCTCCTCTAGGTTAAACATAAGGCAACATATGATTGGCATCATTCCACTAGTACCCTAACATACGACTTGTATAATCAAACCGTACCTTAGATAGAAGTCAACCAAACCCACGCTGGTTAACATACGATTATGACCCACCAACTGTACCCTATCATACGACTAGTACCCCTAGTCATAAGATGTCAAGAGAGTTCAAAACTCTAGAAATTTTTAGGGATCAAAACCTTGGGTGTTTTAATATAGATGATTTATATATATACATAAAAAAGGTCTACTCGATGTACAACCTAAATTTTCAGGCCTGTACCTTAAGACCTCATACTCACAGCTAAAACTAGTGCTAGTATATTTAGGGTTCTAATCCATGCATCTAATTATGAGATAATCATTCATAATAATATAATTGTAATTTAAAAGAGCCAAAATCATACCTCAAATCTCAAGATGTTAACAAAGCATTCACAAACTAACTATAACAATGATCATAATAACAATAACACAACAACGTGGGTAACCGGCTAGTCCAGACAAAAAATTCCTAAATGAGACTTTCACAAACCCCCACCATCCTAGTCTTGGAAAGTTCAATCAACACACAACACACCACAAGCCATACTCATCACCCATACCTATGAAACCTCTCATAAGGTTGATAGATATAGGTATATACTGGTGATAGGTGATGCACATACTTTTTGTTTTGAAAGTGGTTATGTTTGGCGACTTGGTAGGTTGAAAATGGTTAAGTGTAGAGATTTTAAAGGTGTTATTTTATTTTGAAAGTGGTTATGTTTGGTGACTTGGTAGGTTGAAAATGGTTAATTGTAGAGACTTTAAAGGTGTTTTTTTGTTTTGAAACTGGTTATGTTTTAGCAAATTGGTAGGTTTAAAATGGTTAAGTGTAGTGATTTTAAAGGTTATTTTTTAATTTTAAAAGTGGTTATATTTGGTGACTTGGTAGGTTAAAAATGGTTAAGTTTAGGGACTTTAAATGTATTTTATTATTTTAAAAGTGGTTATGTTTGGTTACTTGGTAGGTTGAAAATGGTTAAGTGTAGGAACGTTAAAGGTGACTTGTTAAGTTGAATGTGGTTATGTTTGGTGACTTAGTAGGTTTAAAATGATTAAGTGTAGGGACTTTAAAGGTGCTTTTTTTTAATGTGGTTATGTTTTGTGATAATTGAGTTTTTGTGACTTGATCTAATTAGTTGAATCTGATTGATTGCGTAGATAGAATCTGATTTTAGCTAGATATATCAACGAAACAATGATAATATAATGGTATTAGGGTGGTATTTGTTGAAGGTGTCAAATGATTTGTCGAATATGCTAAGACACTTGATGCTTGGACATATTTTTAGGCTATTCGTTGTCCTTGTGTTAGATGTGATGGTATAAATCTTTTAAATGAAGAAGATTTAAAGGAATATTTTTATAGAAGGAGGTTTCACGAGGATTTTTTAAGATTGCATAGTATTCATGATGATGTTGCGCAAAATAACTTTGTTGTTGGAGAAAGTAGTATGTCTGCAGGGCATAATGAATATCAAGATACTAGGATGATAGAAATGGTGGACGATGCTTTTAGGATGCAACACGGGGCGACTTTAGGGAAAATATCGAAGATGTCCCTAATAGAAAAGTAGGCAAATTCCCTGAACAATTGCATGCTGCTAGTCATCATTTTTTTGATGGGTGTTCGCACTCTCGTTTGTCTATTATTGTAAGATTATTAAGTATTAAATCTAACTGAAATATTTTTGAAGGAGGAATGGACTCAATGATAGACCTTATTAAAGAGTTAGTTGACCCGGTTTGGAGGTTCCTGATTCTTTCTATAAGGAAAAAAGATTGGTGTCAAAGTTAGGTCTCTCCTCGGTTAGAATTGATTATTGTGAAAATAGATGCATGTTATACTTTAAGGAAGATGCTAACTTAGAGTCCTGTAAGTTTTTTCAGCACCCTCGATATAAGCGTGATTCTAGTAGATCAAATTGATATTAAGACAATGCATTATTTACCTCTAATACAAAGGTTGAAGAGGTTGTATGCTTCAAACAGCTCAAATCCTCGTATGAGATGGCATAGTAAAAATAGAAGGCCCACTGGTGTTATGTGTCATCCATCTGATGGAGAGGCTTGGAAGCATTTGATGCAACTTAGCCAGATTTTCCAGCTGATCCACAAAATTTTCATTTGGGATTATGTACGGATGGTTTCTCTCCCTTTTCAGTTGGTACTGCGCCATATTTATGTTGGCCTTTATTTATCACCCCTTATAATATTTCTCCTGAAATGTTGATGACTAGTCCCTATATATTTCTGAATTGTGTTGTCCCTGGCCCGCATAATCCAAAAGGTGAAATAGATGTCTACTTGCAATCTTTGATAGATGAACTTCAAATTTATGGAATGAGGGGGTTGAAACTTGGGACATATCACTTAAATAGAATTTCAATCTGTGTGCATATCTAATGTGGACTGTTAATAATTTTCTTGCTTATGGAATATTATCTGGGTGGATGACAGCTGGAAAGCTGGCTTGTCCATACTGCATAGAAAAAACAAAATCTTTCACATTGAGACATGGCAGGAAAAATTCATGGTTTGGTTGTCATCATTATTTCTTGCCACCTGATCATGAATTTAGGGGACTCAAGAATGCATTTATAAAGAATAGAAGCAAATATGATGGTCCACCTCCAAGGCTGTCTGGTCATGATATTTAGAAGATAGTTCAAAATTTGCCTAAATCCAGCAAGGAACCATTGTACTGGCTTGATAGATATGGAGTTTCGCATAACTGGACTAAGCAAAGTATATTTTGGGAGTTAGAATATTGGCCAGATAATTTACTTAGAAATAATGTTGATGTTATGCATACTGAGAAAAACTATTTTGACAACTTGTTCAACACAGTTATGGATATCACCAGTAAAATAAAGGATAATCCTAAGGCCAGACTTGACTTACCAGAATACTGAAAACACAGAGAATTACACTAACAGGAGGGGCCCAATGGCAATGTTCTTAAGCTCAAGGCTAGTTTTACATTCAAGTTGGACCAAAAACGTCAAATATGCGAGTGGGTTCAAAGTTTGAAGATGCCCGATAGATATGCCTCAAATTTAGGAAAGAGGGTTGATATGGCACAAGGAATCTTGCATGGAATGAAAAGAAATAATTGTCATGTTTTCATAGAACAATTACTTCCAATTGATTTTATTTGTTAACCTGAAAACAAATGGAAACCAATACCAGAGATCAGTTTGTTCTTTAAAGACTTATGTGCCACCACATTAAAAAAAGAAAATTTGGCGCGAATGGAAAGTAATATTGTTGTTATCACCAACAAGCTGGAAAGATTTTTCCACCAACTTTCTTCGATGTGATGGAACATCTTCTCATTCACCTTGTGCATGAAGCTTGGCTAGCGGTCCAGTTTAAACTAGGTGGATGTATCTATTCGAACGATAAGCAATTGCAACGTATTTAAATTCATACATATCTTTTTTTAATATAGTAAACATCTAATCTTAAGATTGTGCAGGGCAATTGAAAAATTAAAAAGGGGTCTCAAAAGCAAACATAGGGTGGAAGACTCTATAGTTGAGGCATATATTACAAGAGAAACATCTCAATTTTGTTCATACTACTTTCATGATGAAGTTGCTTGTTCAAGAAACCGATCAAATCATCATCAGGATGAAGTGAATGAGCCTCATTTACAATTGATATCAATTTTCAATCAATCTGGTTTTAAGGCTAAAAATACCATATGTCGTCGGCTCTCTCCTATGGAGCGCAAATCAACAACTTTGTATGTCTTGGTGAATTGCCCAGAAGTTGAGCCCTTTCTGAAATAAGGAGATTAAAATTTTAACATATCTTATTTGTTTACTCATTCCCTTAAAGAAACTAATTGTGTTTCGCATATTGGATCTTCAGTTGATTTAAGACTCAATTCCACAAAAATCAAGTGTATGCATCCTTCGCAACATGGTTTACATATGAGGTTCGTAAGTGTATTGATATTTCTACAAATTTTAAACATTTACACATTCCTCAACTAACATATATATAATATATAGATATATATATGTATAATATTTTTAGGTACACCAGTCACCAAATGCAGCCACATATGATTAACTCTTTAGAGATATTTCTTTGGGTCCAGTTGAAGCTCATGCAACATCTCATTACACAGTAAATAGGTTTAAATTTTCCACCGAACAACACTCCAGAACAAGGAAAACAAACAATAGTGGTATTTGGGTTAAGGGTGATGACGATATAGATTACTTTGGTATCATACACGAGATCTTAGAACTGGAGTATCCTGGTTTCCCAATATAAAAAATTATCCTCTTTCGATGTAAGTGGTTTGATCCAAGCACAAGAGGCACAAGAGTACATAAGGAGCATAACATCATTGAAGTGAAGCACAATAGGTTGTATCCTGTTTATGATTCATTTGTAAGTGCATTATGCTCCTTATCTGTTGCAGAGTGATAAGTCTGATTGGTGGGCTATAATCAAAACAAAGCCTATAGGACGGGTGGAAGTTGAGAATGTGCTGGAGAATGAGTATAAAAATGAAATGTAGATTGATCACCAGCTAGTGGACGTTGACTTGGTGGATACTTTGAATCACTCAAAAAATATATTTGAAGAAGTTAATATTACAGAAGAAGAGGCTGAGTGGGTAGGAGATGAGGAAACTTTCAAAGAGGGTGAATGGTTTAGTGGAGAGTCTTCAAAAGAGGAGGATTA
Source organism: Capsicum baccatum var. pendulum (assembly GCA_030864225.1). Lineage (NCBI taxonomy): Eukaryota > Viridiplantae > Streptophyta > Magnoliopsida > Solanales > Solanaceae > Capsicum > Capsicum baccatum. Next base: position 165,605,637 of record CM061557.1, on the reverse strand, counting down.
GTTTGGGTAGGTTGTATTTATTATGTATTGATCATGTCTTTATGCTTTGTATTATATATTTACCTTCATGTTTCTTGTTTAAGATTGATATGTAATATACTGCTTAAGATTGTTGTTTTCGCTTTTCCATGATTTATATAGTAATAAAAATATTTTTTATCTCGTGTTGTTGGAGCGATTTGAAATGTGAATTAGTAACTTGAAATTAGTTACTTGTAATGTTTTCTTATATATTCATTTTGTAGGAACTAACTACTTGTTAACTTTATATAATTTAGATGTTAGGTAGATTTGACAAAGGTAAGGAAAAAGTTGTTCTTACAAAAACAAAAAAAAACAACCTCTGTCGTATAAACGACCGACAGGTATTCATATATCTGAGGGTTGGTTTGCTGACGCGACAGCACGACCCTCATATTCTAGGTCGTCTCAGAATTCGGTTCTTACTCTTACACATGTGGGACCACTTCATGGGTCTACACTGACTCATTCTGTTCCTACCACCGTGCCACAATAATCGTAGTACTATTGGACTACCGCTAGCCCATCCAGAGTACTACCTCATCCGTACCCTCCTGTAGCAGTCACGCAGATTCTCACAGTAGTTCTGCAGGATCTATTGGGTTGTCGGATCTTCAGCTTAGAGGAACTCTATTTGGTGCTTCAGATTTCCCTACGCCAGTGCATCCACCATCACTTACTCCGCAGCCAGGTGACAGAGATGATGTTGGGAGGCGTTGTTTTACTCCATATGCGACAGGATAATATTTCTAAATATAATAACATTATTCATTTTTTTATTTCTGTATTATTAGGATCTATGAAATTACTGATTGATCTTGTGTTGTAGGTTTAGGCCGGATGCTGGAGTTGGACAAACTGCGAGACAATGCATTTGTCGGAACTTCAACGACTACTGGACCAGTTGACAAAAAGTTCCAGAAATTGACAGGGAAAGAATGTTTCAAGAATTTAATGTAAGGATTTAACTTATCGACTACTTAACACTTTGTTAGAACAAAAGATTGAATATTATATTTTTGTTTTTGTTGTAGAAATTTTACTAGTGGAATGATGTGAATGCATGTCTTATAAAGAGAAACTTTTTCAGAAGATGTAGATCCAGATTTAACGGTCCGTTGGATTATGCCTGAACCAACTTGGTACAACCTGACTGAATTAGTGAACCCTTATGGCAACAGTATATTCGCTATTGGAATAACGAATAATACCAATAGCTGAGGGACAAAGGAAAGAAAGCCCGGGTATCGTTTAGGGGTGGCTCCCTACATACAACGGGTGCCAAAAGTATAATTGTTGTCGAGGAAAATTGGTATGTAAATTTTACCGTTTTAATTGTTTGTTTCTATTTACATTTTAATTATTTGAACATTGATAATTTTTTCATATGCAGGAAAAAGAAAAGGGTAGGAGCATACCACAGGGTGAGCTATTCGATGAGACTCGTCTGAAAAAAAAAAGAACCCGACTGATGAAGATATTTAGGTTGTTGAACCTCGTGCAAAAGCTGCCCATGTAAGAATCAAATTTTGAATTTATGAATTTTTTTCTCAAAGCTGATATTATTCAAGTATAAGTACTTTAATATTTTTTGACTTTTAATTTCAACTTTACTTTGAATATAGGACAAATATATGCAACTCGTTAGTGAGTATCATAGTACTCAGTCTCCTGAAAGTCAGGGTGACCCACTACCCCAACATGTAGAGGAGGAGTTATGGGATAAAGTTGTGGGTCCTACAGTGAGAGGCCATTACTACAGATACCACAAAAAAAATTTGGTGAGAATATTAGGTGTTCGTCCGGCCCTACTTACTCTAACTCTTCAGTTGATAGAGAAACTATTGAAAGACTAGAAAATACGATTTCTAAACTCACTGAAGAGTTTGCTGAACACAGGGAGAGAGGGCGCAGAAAAAGGAGGAGAAAACATCATCACAAATCAGGATATTGCAGGAGCAGTTCAGCTTTTTCATTCAGACTGCAGGGATTATTCCTCTGTGTCCTGGTGATGCAGTTCGGGCTGCAAAAGGTCTACACCCCCTAGATGATATCAGCACAGATAAGGATGCGAAAGACGAGGACGAATTCGATGAAGATGAGTTTTAGTTTTTTGACTTTTGTATGTGTTGTACTTTAAATTTATACATTTTGTTGTAGTTTGTACACTTTTGTATGTATTGTTGTAGTTTTTACACTTTTATACTTTGTTGTACATTTTGTATGTGTTGCAATTGTTACATTTGTTTTTGTTGTTGTTGTTGTTGTTGTATTGCATGTTGGACCATTTTTTGATTTTTATTTTAAAAAAAGATTCCCAGAAAAACAAACCGACCACTTAATTAATTTTAAAGAAAACTGACCACTTCTGGTCGGTTTTCATTAAAATTAATTAATTAATTTTATAAAAACTGACCACCTGTGGTCGGTTTATTTTGAATTTAAAAAAAAATCATTTTTTTAATTTAATAATAATAATGAATTTTAAAAATATATATATATATATATATATATATATATATATATATATATATTTAAAAAAAGACCACAAGTGGTCGATTTTTAAAAAGCTACCACTAATTTACCGACCACGCTATTTGGTCGGTTCTGTGGTCGGAATTTGAGTGGTCGATTTTTCTCTTTTTTTAGTAGTGGTGGTGGTGGTGTAATTGGTGTTAGCCTTCGCAATGACAGTGGTGGTGGGTATAATTAGAATAATGGGGGTGATAGGTTTTGTAGCGGCTAACAACAGCGGTTGATAGCGATATTGGTTGTCAATGGTGGTTGTGAAGGTGAAAGTGGTTGGTGATGGTGGTGGTTAGTAGTGGTGGATGGTGATTGACAATGGTGGTGGTGGCAGAGATGCTAGCGGTAGTGACTGATAATTGTGGGTCAGTGATGATGAATATTATCCAACACAAGAATACTTCATAATAACATTAAGACTTGATTTCAGATACGAATAATTAAGACCTATTCATATCTACTAAGAGCTAAAATCTTAATAAAAAACATATATACTTAACGATCTGAAATCTGAACCATTTAAATTACGACCTCCATTAAGTGCAAATAAATAAGCCATAAATATCTATCTCATCACGGATAATGTTTATATTACTTACATCACGTATTAAGAGCCTATCAAGGTATTTAAGCCTTTATAAATTCATAAACTCAAAAAGAACACTAATTTCAAAGATCAAATTTTTTTTCTTAAACACGTGCACAATGAAACACTACCACATTAGAGCCCGTTGGTCACCAAAATTTTTACTTTTTTGAAAAATTATTTTACTATAATAAAATATTATAGTGTTTTGTCATAAGAATTTAAAATACAATTTGAGATTGTATTTGGTAAAACTTATTTTTATTTTTTCACTTTAGTTTCTCTCACAAAAAGTCAGAAAAAACTTCAACTTATTTTCATGGCCAACTCCAACTCCAACTCCAAAAAGTTGAAATTTTCATGGCCAAATGACTAAAAAAAGATATCATTCCCAAGCTAGTTTCGTCTGAGAAAATAATAATCATAATCACATCTCAAAACAAGGAAAACGGCCATAACACACTGGAAAGAACATTAAATTTTTTGATTGCATGACCAAATAGCAATATTCTCTTCTGTTTCTTTTTTCCGCAACTCATCTTTAAACCCTACTCTACAAGGGTGCACACTTACTACATAAACACCCTTCAAGAAGTAAAATGACGGAAACAATTGTAAATAATGGCTTGCTTGGCTGATTTTATGAGAATAACAATAAGATACAAAAACAAAAAAATTACATGCATATAATAAATGTAACATCATTCATGCCCATATTGCAAGAAGGGACATGAGGCCAGCCCCTAAGAATAGTGCAAAATAAGAAACCACTTGAAGCCTGGTATTGCAGCTCATTCTCTTACTCAAGAAATCTGCAGCAATAAGATCTACTAAAGCCATGTAGACTAGAATTCCAGCAGATATAGAGTTAAGGATACCTTCAACCACTAAAGCTCTTGGGCTGTGTGGGTCGTAAGATGAAGCAGCTCCAACCCCTATTGCAATTCCCAAGGGGGTTGTTATGGCAAAAAATGTTGCCATTACAGTAGAACGGAGTGAATTGAACTGCGCCTGTGAGATGCAACCTCCTAATGCAAAACCTTCGAAGAACTGGTGGAACGACAATGCAACGAGCAAGGGTCTTATTGTGCATGGACTTTCTGAAACGCCCAATGATATGCCTATTATGATAGAATGTGATACAATCCCAAGCTCCAAGACCTGCAATAGAAAGAATTTGTTCAAATGACCAAGTATACACAAATAAAACAGACAGGTGAGGTATAGAAACATTATGTATCTTTACGAAAGACTGGGCAAATCAAACTGTTGCTCATTTGCCAATAAAACAAATGTAAAAGCCAGGTCCCAATCTTATAAAATACTAAGGAAACAAGCAGCCCAAGAAATCTGCTATTATGAGAAACCATACACAACTGTAATCTGTGATTACCTAAAACAATTCTGTGAACAACTTTAATGCACACCACATCAAAATATCTAATGCGTCGCCTGATAGACCAAGGAAAGCATTAACAAAATTTAGGCAATATTCCATGAGAAGTTAGATTTCACATGACAAATATATGCAGTATCTCGGAAATTGGGTGAAAATCTTAAGCACCAAACAATTAGAAATCAACTAGCAAATACCCAACTAAACCTAGATAAATGAAATGATATAGTTACCCACTGAATGTATTTATCAAAGCTCAAGGGAACAGAAGCTTATAAACTGTTTCAGTCAATCAACTACATACCCCTTTAAGTTGGAGTCGTCAATTGAATTCTCTTTATAAATTCCACAAATACTTTCAAGGTGTTATAAATTCGGGAAACCATTCAAAACCACAAATCATTCAAGAAAATTTACATCAAGTTTTGTCGCATGATAGGTGTTAAAGTCCAAACACTCTTTCTCATAAATGCTGGCATTTAGGAAATGGAATTGATCACTTTAAAACCTACAACTGATGAGATTGTCCAAAACCTTCCAGTCAGCATCAACAAATTCCACAACAAACTTAAGCCTAGAAGTGCAGAGATAGGTCAATGACATGCTAAGTTGCTCGGACTCGGGTGCGGGTGTCCAAGACAGGCGTGGATCCTAGAGTATGATTCGTCACAATTTAAATTTTAAGACGCGGGGGTGAGAATCCGAGTATGGATACGGGTGCAGGGATTTGGCTAAAAAAATTAAAATATTATAAAAATAGAGTTCTAAAGATATTCTTGGTTTAGCTGTCACATTACTTCACTCTTTTTAGTTACTTTTGCAATTAGTTTTACTTTTTCAATTAGGAGTACTATTAGCCTATTAGGAGTTACGTGATTTTGTAAAAAAGCAAGGCATAAGAAATCGGATCTCAATTTTTCTCCTCAAATGTGTTCTTGATTTTGGTCAAAGTATCCGGATTCAATTGACCGAATCACAGACGCAAGAAGCACCCGCACCTGCGTCAGCGTCGAACGGGTTCAGCGGCAAAACTGAAGAGTCCGCCCAACATAGATGACATGCGAAACGATTCAAGAAAAATTACCTGAGAAACAACAACATGCCTCACTCCACCTTCCTCATCCCCACCACCGAAGCTATGCGAGTGCGAATGACCATGGGCGTGGGAATGCTCCCTCACGTCCCCGTGTTCTTGTGAATGGTTATGTCTGTGATGAGCTGCATGTGCATGGATCCCCACAATGTGTATTGCACCACCTTCTTCTTCACCAAACAATTTCTCATTCCTTGGCTTTGGATCAACTGGTACAATAGCTGATTCTGACACCAAGTCTCCTGAATCAGTCTGATCTTTTTGGTTTTGTTTCTCTTGTTTCCTTTCATAATACTGAGTCCCAACAAAGTCAACCACTAAGGTAGCCAATGCAGACATCATGGCAATAAAACCAGCAAACGGGAATTTCGTCCACGGAGATTTCGGAAGACAAGGGTTAGTTAACGACGACGTAGCACCTGGTAACATGTGTACAAAACCTGTGGCAAGGATGACACCAGCAGCGAAGGCTTTAGCAGTGAAAAACAGGTTAGAGTCAGTTCGAAGGAACCGGTGTTTCTTGCCAATTAATGGGATGCCAACTCCACAAACACCAGCTATTAGGATGGCAGAGATAGCCACCATTTTAAGGGTGAGAGCAGCAGAGTTATCTTGGCGTCCTTCCATCTCTTCAACAGCACTGCCACAGGCACTATTTGAAATAGATTGAGCAAGTTTCAGCATAATGGTATCTGTTTTGACCAAAATAATAGTAAGTCTCAGAATTATTTCAATTTCTACATAACTAACAAATGAAGAACTATCTTCATTCAATTTCTACAGAATTAAGAGTGTCCATAGATTTCAAATACTTGGATATGAAACATGAAATTCATTTAGAATATTGAAGACAATGGAATCTAAAAACAGATAACAAATTAAAAGAGTTGGTTGCCTAAACTTTGGCAAGAACTCCATTTTTGACAAAGTACAACTAACACTGCCTTTGTGTTTACTTTCCTTTTCTCAGCTTTACTACATGAGTAAGATTCAACAGCCAAAACAGACAAAATTAATGTGCAGAGCGAATGAAGACAAGATATACAACTAAAATAAACAAACCTTTAATACCAACTCCCCATATAATTCATAAAAGCCAGAACAGTACAAAATTGAACACGTCAAGATAATGAACTTCAAAACTAACAACCAAGCCAGAACAGTACAAAATTGAACACGTCAAGATAATGAACTTCAAAACTAACAACCAGTTAAAACAAAGAATGTCCAATTTCATCACAAGATGAAGGCACAGTACTGAACTTTCAAACTGAAACAAAAATCACAGATGAAGGCACTGAGTAGCAAATTGGAACATCAAACGAATGAAAAAAGAAACTTATTTCGGGGAATTCTTCATCGATTACAAACTAAAGAAAATAAAATCAAGAATTAAAGGCTCAATTACAATCCCACAGAGAATAGTTTACCTGAGAAAGCCCCAGTCTTTTCTCTAATATGGTCCATGAAAAAGAATGGCACAAGATCCTGGAAAAAACAAAGTAGAGCTTTCAATAAGAAGGGGCAATAGAAAAAGAGAAAGGAATACACAATTAAAAAGGAGCGGTAGTGGGAGGTTGTGGGGGCACTGAAGAACGAACCTCAATGAATGACATGGATTTGTGCGAAAGAGAGGGAATTTATCTTTCTCTTCTTTTTTTTTCAATCACGTAAAACAAATAAGCTTACACAAACAGAGAAAAGCAAATCCACAAACACAAATCTCTCTACATCTAATAATTATATATATAGCAGAGGGGTTTTTATCTAACGCGAAAGTGGTGAGAATATATTGTAATAATAATTCTTGAAAAACCGTTTTCTTTATTATATCATCCAAAAGGAAACTGTGGATATTGAAAAGAAGGAAAAAGAAAGCGGAAATAGTAGATGATGAGAAATGGAAGAAACAGAGAGAGGAAGTTGTGGATGTCGACATTATTTGTAAAGAAAAAAGAGAGAGGAGATGGACTTTGGAGCTTGTAAAATAAGAGAATGAGCACCATTGTGTCGACACCCTGCGTAATACTACTATTAGTCAATTCATTCTAGCTTTTCATTGCTTTTTCTTTTCTTTTTTTAATAAAGATAACTTAGTTGTCCCAATTAGGATTGTTCATGTTTTTTATTTCCATCCTGCATCCAGAGTACATTACTATATCACAATCCATCATGGTAACTTAGATTGTTCATCTTTTAATTTTTAACTAAATAACCAAACTACAAATCGAATTAAATTGATTAAAAGATCGATATTTGACTTTATTTGATACGTTTTAAAATTGATACTATTTTGTTTAGAAAATTTTTAAAAAATAACTAAACTGAACCAATAAATTATATATTCAAATTTTATAATTATTTATATACATAAATAAAATATAAATATTTGTTGTATTTTACTAATGATTGTATTGTGAATTTCTAATTGGTTTAGTCAATATATAAAATTTACATTTTAATGGTCAAACTTTGTACTTCGTTTGATTTGTTTTTTCTTTTTCATGCCAATTATGCTGTGACTTGCAAGTTTTTAGACAAACGTTTTTGAATAACTAGTTTAACCGTATGTGTCTTACACATGTAATGTTTGATTATTTAAAATTAAATAATTTTTCCTATTAATGAGATTTTTAATGAAGTGCAAAAAGTTCAAATCACTTTTCAAAATTGCTTCATACTTTAATATAATAATATAAACATAAATATATATTTTAGCATAAGCGCATATATATTTTACCATCAGAAGTTTTAAGTGGTTGATGAATCATCACTTGTGCATTTTTCATGCAGTACCTATTTCTCTTGCTGTCAGAGGCTAAGAGAAATACATCAATTTGAGTCATATTTGTGGTACAATATTTTTTTATATTTAAAATCTATCCTTATTTTTAAAGTCAAATCTTTACAAAATCATTGATTATATTTTTATTGTGTACTTAAAACTTTTAAAATTTGGTACTTTTAAATTTTTCTTATTCTAACGTTTTTATATTTGTTTCAAAAATTTCCAAATCTTCTTAAAATAAAATTTAGTTGATTTGGAATTCTTAAACTAATGAAAAAAAGTATTAGTTGTCAATAATTCCAATGACTTCTAATAAAGAAAGATTTTATCATAAATATATTTAATTAATTTTTAACTTTTAAATATTAGGAAAATAGTGAAAACGATTTTGTCCAAAACAAAGACTTTTAACGAAGGACAAAAAGTTTAAACAATATTTCTAAAGCTCTTCGTATTTTTAATATATTATATAGATTATAGATATAGATCACAGATTATATACATAACTATGGATTATTTTTTTGGTGTATGTTTTTCGCCAAAACACATTCACTTGTGGTTTTTATCCTATAGGTAATATTACATATACGTATTACTTTGGCATTTAATTCACAAAATCAAGGGATAAAACTGTTGTTCGGAATGCCAAACAAGATAGGCTTGTTATAGACATTTGCTTAGTTGGCGTTATTGAGTTGCATCTAAGCAAACTTTTTTTCCATTGTCATTTCTTACGCTATTATCAATTTATTATTAGCTAGTCATAAATCAAAAAAATCAAACCAAGCCAAACCAAATTGATAAGAATCGAATCGGCAGTTTTTTTTTTGTTTGATTTGATTTTAAATATTTAAAAATCGAGTTAATTGATTTGATTTTAATTTTGACTAATAATCGATCCAAATCGACCCATGAACATCCCTAATCCTAACCAATTTTTGTATAATCAAGAATAGCTCCCAACCTTTTTTAAATCTCATTCTTTTATCAAAATAAGAGCAGATAAACAAAAAAAAAATTATGTATAATCTTTTCTACTCTTCCTCTGAACATGATGTAATAATTATCTAACCACTTATTTTGAGTATTTGCATTCCAATTGGTACTACGATTACGTTTATATATTGCTCATATTAATTGTGGCCTTATCTCGTAACCATGAACTTATGCCACCAAACATCAATCTCAGAAGTTAAGAGGACCCTGTGGACGCAAAGGAACGCCTCTAGGGAATCCTTCACAAAAGTGACCATTTAATCGTAAAAGCGAGGTGGAGACAAGTGTTGACTTTTACTATCGCGGATTCAATATTGTGATACAGACTAGGGTGACTTGACCTAATTTTATTAAAGCAAAGTAAATTTTACAATAGCGATGGGTCCAGCTCATTGAGATTGGTTGTTATGGGGTACTTCGGTTGATGGTCGCCTTTGTATTTGGGGTATTAATGATTTGAGGCACTTGATACTTGACGACACCCATTGCTTGAGATACTCAATACATATGGTATTACAAAGACATATCAAAAAACTTTAGAAACTATTTTAAAGGAAAGGGATGAAGAAAGATGTAGTCGAACACATATCTCATTGCTGAAACTATTAGCAGTTCAAGTATAAGCATCAGAGACCTATTGGTTTTGTGTGAGTACTCCATATTCTTGAGTAAATTTGGGAGCGCATTACTATAAACTTTGTTATTTGTTTGTCACACACTTTGACAAAGCATAATTTAATTTGAGTGGTTGTTGATAGACTTATCAAGTCCGCATATTTTTTGCCAATTGTTACTACTTACACAAAGTTTATTTAGAGAGATTGTATGCATACATTGTACACCTATTTCTGGTATGTTGAACTGTAATAACAATTCACTGGTCGCTTTTGATAGTACTTTAAAAAAATTGGGTACTTTGGTTGAGTTTAGTACACATTTCACTCACATATTAATGGTCAGTCCCAACAGATTATACATATTAGAAGGCATATAGTAGAGATCATGCATTATTGACTTTGAAGGTTATTAGGTAATTATTTACATCTTAGTGAATTTTCCTCAAACCATAGTCATTGGTTCACTATTTAGATTGCATCATTTGAGGTATTATATGACCGTTGGTATCGTAAAATAGTTGTGTAGATAATAAAATTCGAGTCAGAAAAATAATAATTGAGATAAAAAAATATCGTAACAATCATTTTATAGATTTCAATTCTTGAGTGTTACAATCTCTGTGAATCCTCTGCTTCGCCTTTTCAAATAAAAATTCAAGAATTTCGTGCTTGATCTTGATTTGTTAATTCGGATTCAAGGGCTTTTGAGTTTGATCTTGAATCTTCGCCTAGATTTTGAGTTGTATATGAACTTGAATGCTTAATTGTAGCTTGTACAGAGATATGTTGCATTTGATTCACGAGCTCTATCTTGCTTTTTGTTAGAATTGTTAGTCCTGTTTTTGAATTTTGAGACCCTATTTATAATTGTAGGAAGGAAAGAGTCTGTAATGCCCCGAGATTCCATCCCGAGACGTCACACGATGCTTATGACCCCGAAGGACTACAAGCTAATCCTTTACTGATATCTGTACCTGTACATTGCATAATATATGAAATAAATGCGGAAACTAGCCATGAGGTTCAACACATCTATGAATACTCATAATATAAAAAAACTGAATACTAATACATCCGTCTTAAAAGACTCTAAACTGTCTGAACTGCAGAGTTGAAGGGACAGGTCCCCAACTAACTCCCTCAACTGAAAATAAACAAATTCTGAAGCAATAATAGTAAACTGAGATTCGTCCTTGAAATAAGAGGACTCACTGCTACTGCTGCTGACTGGGATTGAACTGCTGAGGATACTATGGATCCTGTGCCTCTGAACCTATGGTGTCAAATAAAACACCATAGTGCAAATGCATCAGTACAGAAATGTACAGAGTATGTAAATGAGTTAGGCTAATACAAGGGCTCATGCATGCACAATATCTAAATTGAATAATCATGAAGATGCCACATGAGAACACATATATGAATGCACAGACCATGAACACAATTATCGCAACTCTAGATACTGAAACTCAGATACCATTTTACTGCTGACTAAATTCACTACTGACACTGAGATACTGAATCACTGACTCATCTGATACTGGTAACTGAGAGTCTGGACGTACTCACATCAAGGACTGAATTCTGAGCTTACTGCTTTCGACTGACAAGATTAGAGATCAACTTTTCTAATGGATTACTCTGAAAACGATTATCAATGAGAAAAAGTATGATCATGTCCGAATCTGACAACAAGAATACTCAACAGAATCTGAGATGGAGATCAAGCCTATCTAATGGGAGATCTCTAGATATGATAATAAGAAGACTCCACAGAATCTGAGACTGAGATAAAGCCTATCTGACGGGAGATCTCTAGATATGATAATAAGTATCTGTATATGAGACCAAGCCTATATGACGGGATGGTCTATGAATCAATGGAACTATCTGAATTCCTCACTGAGATAGATGATTGTACCACACAGTCTTGATTTTTGAAGATTGATACTGAAACTGCAACTGTGGGAAGTAGTTACTTAACTAATATGCCCCAACCTACCACAGGTAGGGTCCAACCTGTAACCCCAGCTGGAAGGGTGTCAATACCGTGCCATGGGTAAAGACCTCTCTGGTTAAGCCTCTTTGATAGGATGACCCTCGCAGGAAGTCAGCCTGAGGCAATATAATAGTCAAATCTCTCTGATGGTGACAACCTCAACTGACGGAAGACTTTTACATCTTGCGCTAGCTACGCAGTTCTGGAGTTCAGGGATTGCTCCTAACGACTCGACCTCTTTGACAGGGAGCCGTCATCTCTTTCCTCGCTTGGTGCTAGTTTCTACTCCCAACTGAAAGGCTGAACTAAAATCTTAACTGAACAAAACTGAACTGAATCTAATACTGATCATGTTTCTCAAAAGATCTGACTGAGTTACGCTAAGATTGCTTAGTTCCGTATCTAACGGAAAAGGTATCTGACTGACGATATAGAGCTTAAATAGATTACTTGAATCGTTTCTGAGATTAGAATTGAATAACTTGAATACTATTAGATCTAAGCTGGTTACAGGGTTGAGGATAGATTACTAGCGATATAAAGATTACAAAAATAACTGAGATTATTGAGCTTTCTTAAGTTTTGCACTTGTCTGAGGATACAGAGTTCTATCGTTCACTGATATCTGAGAATCATGGCTCGATTGAAATTATCGAGAAACTGACATGGGCTCTAGTTAATAGCTCTATTATCAGGTATAAATATCCCTAGGACTCAATAGCATAAAAGTAAAGCATAATCATTCATTCATCATCACGATCGTTCATATATCATCACAATCATTCATGCATCATCATAATCATTCATTCATTATCATAATCATTCAAGACATCACCTCAAGCATTTAACGATCACAAATATCTTATCATCATCACAGTTGCCAAGGGGTCACTATAAGCATCTAAAAAATAATCATATAATAACGTAGGGAAAACATGCTAATAGATTGTACTCCATTCAACAAGGTTTTACCTCAACTATTTCATACCTATGTAAATATTGACATGTGTTTGGATATCACATGGCTTGAGGAAAATTCATACTATCATGGAATAATTCATTCACTTGGGCATTTTATCAAACACTAGGCATGCATAAACTAACTCACAATTTGGGGTTTCATCTTCAACATGCTACAATTGCCTTTGTGCTTCACCTAAGCTCTTTATCAAACCTAGGGGTAACATGCTTCGCTTATTTAACCATTTCTACACCCATTTGACATGAACACATCACATAGAAAGCAACATACGGAAAATTCATCACAAATATCACATGAATTTCACCTACTAGTGTTAAGGCTCATGAATCTTGTAAACAAACATGAATCAAAACTCAACAACACATTGAACATCAATTTCAACTCATAAAATCATTAACAACTCATAAACATAAAAATCTTTGAGTTTTGAAAAGGGTTCTTGAGCTTCTTGGATGAAAGGGACCCAAGAATCAATATCTACATACCTTAATCTTTGAAATTGGATGAATTCTAATACTTGAGACTCTATCCGCACTTGTAATAAATAATTCTTAAAGCCCACACTATGAGGAACTTGATTCTTGAAGAAACCTTGAAGAATTTATGGATGATTTTTTTGAAAGATTAGGGTTCTTGAGTTGAAACCCTAGATATTCTCTCTTAAGAGAATTAGAAGAGAAGATGGAGAAATTAGGGCTTAGAGTTGGATGCTCATATTTATAGAGGCTTTCAAATAGTGGAAAGTGACCAAAATACCCTTGTAAAAACGTCCTTAAATTGCTGAAAAAAATAGCTGACGACATCTGTGATAAGCCGCCAAGTTGGTAATAGGCCGTCACGAATTATCATCACAAAAGGGTGAAATTTTGAGTTTCTGGTTAAGGTTGACGACATTGGTGATAGGCCATCACGAACGTGATGGCTTATCACAAATGTCGTCACTATGGTCAGAAATATGCCCAGGTCTGACGACATTGGTGATAGGCCGTCACGGGCGTGACAGCTTGTCATAATTGTCGTCACCAGTTTCCCATCCAGACATGCTGGAGTAAAATGGGCATAACTCTTTGCTCCGATATCGGGTTTTGACAAAATTGGTATCGTTGGAAAGAAAATTCAAAGAGCTTTCATTTGATATATAGTAGGTCGTATAATTAGATATATACAAGGATTTATGGTCGATTGAAGTTGACCCAAATTTTGACGGTCACTAAAACTTGAACGATAGGAAAGATTTCAACTCGTCCTTGAGTTAGGGGAACTCTATGATCTTAATTTATGCTCAAATAGTTTCCCGCACGATTCAAAGTATTTCATACTTAGGAAGATATTTCTGAAATATTTAGACTCAAATTTTTTGCTTTACCAAATACGGTCTAAGGTTCAGACTGGAAGAGAATTTTGCGGGGTATTACAGAGTCATGGTGAAGATGAACTTCTTTTGACCAATCAGATTTAAGTGACATGACAATATTTGATTGGAAGAAACATGTCATTTGTAAATATGACATATTTTTATTAGCCTTGGAATTGGTTGCCTATGCTGTATCACTCTGACATATGGCATGATCCTATCAGCTCTTTCACTTGACATAGCATGCCACATCATTTAACACGTGGCAGTCAATTGGGCCACTAGAATATGATAACATCTTTGTAAAATGGGCTCATAATTTGTAACCCAAATCAATGGACTACCTTAATAAAAATTCATCTTTAGTTAAATTCATATTTATTTGGACTAATATATACAAAATTTATATGATTACTAATGCCCCTACTTCAAGACTTGTCAAAATATTTAATCTTTCGTTGACTAGACTTGAAGTATGGTTTAATATATAAACTAAGTAGTCATTTGGCCATGAAAACTAAAATTTTCCAGAGTTGGAGTTGAAGTTGGAATTGAAATTGGAGTTGAAGTTATGTTTGGCCATGTCTTTTTTGAATTTTTTTTTTGACTTTTGAAAAAACTTTTTTAAATATGATTTTATGCCCTAACTTTTACAAACTATCAAAATCACCCAACTAAAATTTACCTACTAATGGAAAAGGAACACAATTAGCCACTATTATAAAAATAATTACATATACATGGCCATATTTAGTGAATTTCAATTAGGACATATATAATATTTACATTAATAGCTGTTTTCTCATATTTGAAAATTTTAAATGTGGATGTTATATTAACAGATCACTACTTCCTATTTTTTAGGTAACAAATATTATCTTTCAAACAAATTTATTTTTTTAGAAATTTATTTAATTTTTCCTTCATTTTTCGTTCCTAAAATATAGAAAATGATGAGTTGTTATTAAATTTTAGGGTGCCGCTAATTTATTTCTTTAATTTTCTTATACATGAAAGATTTTACTGTGTGTGAATAAATTATTTCTATGTAAAACATGCTTTGCATATTTATGATATATTATATTATATACCATAAATATATAAATATGCTTAGTATGTTTCTTTATACTTTGTATTTTTATATATGTGTGTATATGGTATATACATGGTAGAAACTTTATATATATCATACTTTGTATATTTATATATGTGTGTATATGGTATATACATGGTATAAACTTTATATATAACATACTTTGTATATTTCTATTATAAATATAATACTTTATATATTTATGGGTATAAATATAAATTAGCAGTAAAATAATGTCTTAAATAAGGGATAAAAATAATGATGAGAGAGAAAAAGAGATATATATTAATTCGGATAGCATTAAATTTGAAATTATAATTATCTTATCCTTTAAAACTGCTATACACGTAATATTGAAAAAGTAATGTTATAAGGAGAGTTTTATGTAAAAATTTAAAAGATTGGGGTTATATGTAATAATAATAAAAGTTGGAATTGGAGTTGAAAAATTGTGAAAATAACAAAAACCTGTTTTCCTTTTTCAGAAATTTTTTTTGAAATTATTTTTTGAATTTTCATGGCCAAACACAATAATTTTCAACTCCTTAAAAATTTTCTGAAAAAAAGGGAAAAATTTTCATGGCCAAACGGGCGCTAAATGTAGATTATATTTTTATTTTGGGGGGGGGGGGGAGGGGAGGGCCCCAAATTTTCTTTAATCATACGTTGTACTTCCTCCATTTTAAAATAATTGAATTGTTGAAATATGACACATATCTTAGCAGAAAAAGATAAAGACATAAATTAGTTATGTTTTTCTATTTTTATTCATGTTTTTTTATTTTTGTCCTTTTCAAACTCCCAAGCATTAATAATGATCATTGAAATTCATTTTTAAAAATTTAATTAATGAAGGGTATAATTAGAAAAAATTTTCAACATCTATCTTGAATAATGAACAATCAAGTAATTTGAATACTAAAAAAATACTTCAACAATTCAATTATTTTAAAACGGAAGGAGTAACATTTTTCTTTTTTTTTTGACATAGGATTAGCATATTACAATTGCCACCTCAATTTTTTTCTCCATTTAGGATTGGGATATCCTACTGATGCCTTAACTTTTACTTTTTTTGTTGCGATTTGGGTAGTGTTGCCGCCTCATCTTCTCCTAGTTCCATTAGATAAAGCAGCCACCGTCCTGTTGCTTCTATAAATAACCCGCATGCCATATAATACTCTGGAGATCTTCAACAGCAGCTCCGAGCTCGCAAGGTACGTCTCTTCCTTTTATTTACATGCTTTTTTCGTTTTAAAATACTTGGAATGTTTAAACGATCAATAGATAATTAATAGTTTTTTTCAATCATATTCGTAGTAATTAACCCTTATATTAATTTAATCAAATTTGTGTAGTTAAGGTTAAAAACACAGTAGGATCATATTACTCAACTGGCATTCCTTATAATTTTTTTCGTAAGAGTTGTGCAAAATCTATTTATGTAGATTATTTTAATATAGAGGGAGCATTCGAAGAAACGACTTAAATTTAATTTTATTTTTTAATTCAATGTAACATATATTCCGAAAAAATCCACAATTTGATTTTTTTTTCTTTTCAATTAACAAGAGATTCGGGGAAGTAACTTGATCTATTATTTTTTGACGATCAAGATATACCCGTACTTAGGTAAATATTTCTTTTTCATGTTCTTTTTCTCTTTCTCCTATCTCTTTTTTTTTTTTTTTTTTTTTTTTTTTTATAGTAGTATTGAAACAAATAGCAATATGTAACAATTGACTTAAGGTGCGAGCATTTAACTTTGCTTCCGTCATCTTGAGACCTGACAAGTCTGACTTCAAGTTTGGTCTCTTTCATTAATGTACTTATGCAATGTCCAGCTTAAGGTGCGAGAGTTTAACTTCACATTTGTCACTTTGAGACCTAACAAATTTTGCTTCAAGTTGGTCCCTTTCTCTAATATACTTATGCGTTGGTCAGCTTAAGGTGCGGGAGTTTAACTT
This sequence comes from Capsicum baccatum var. pendulum, assembly GCA_030864225.1. Lineage (NCBI taxonomy): Eukaryota > Viridiplantae > Streptophyta > Magnoliopsida > Solanales > Solanaceae > Capsicum > Capsicum baccatum. The sequence goes on along the minus strand of CM061557.1, from coordinate 165,588,219 downwards.
TGCCTTCATCAGACCTGACAAATTTAACTTCAAGTTTGGTTCCTTTCATCGATGTACTTATGCAATGGTTAGATCAAAGTGCGAGAGTTTAACTTTGCATCTGTCATCTTGAGACCTGACAAGTTTGGCTTCAAGTTCAAACCCTTTCATCGATGTGTTATATAATGATCGACTTAAGGTGCGAGAGTTTAACTTTGCCTCCATAACCTTGAGACTTGAAAAGTATGGCTTTAAGTTTGATGAATCATTGGCTTTAGTCTACATGACTATATTTCAACAAAGCCAAAACATGGAGGACCTTTCTGTCAGTTGGCATTTCTACACGTATATTTTTGAATCTCAACTTTGTCTTTGACCAAGATTTCTTTATTTATGCAGCTTGTAGAGATGGTTCGCTTTAGAAACTATATTTTTATCCTCCAATAAAAAGTATCTCCTAGTTGAGGTTGATGATGGTACAATTTTAATCAAGTTATTAACTAATATTCCAATAGTTATCAGGTATGCAGATTCGTGGCCACCCTTGCATAATTCTCTCTATATGTTAGGTTGGACTTCAGAATATGATATTGATTCTAATAGATTGATTAAATTATGGTCTCTTCGGACTCTCAACCAACAATAATTGAACATTGCGAGCACCCTTCTTTGCTTAAGACGTCAATACTCTAGGGAGATATATGCTGGGGAGGTACCATGGAGATAATCGGTGAATATCACCACACTCAAGGATAATGGGAATAAACTGAGGGCATATTGGTTGGAAGCGAACAAACCTTGAAGGCAACAAAAATATATGATGCTTTTTATGTTTCACTTTTACTTATGATCAGAATTTGAACATATTGCATTCATTTTTTGAAGCTTGTTGTACAAATACCAACATATTGCTTACATCAGTTGGAGAGCTATTAATATCCCTTTGAGATTTACACAAAATTATAGGCCTTCCCATTGGCGTTATTCCCTATGAAGAAGTAGTGCCCGAAGCTAAGGATCTCATAGGTGTTGGTGAAAAGAATGAGAGATTTATCCTCGTTCTTGTGAATTCTTATTTGTAGCCTTCCAATATTTTAAAAAAAACTTCTAACCCAAGAGTTATTCTAAGCAAGTGGATAAAGTTTTGGTGCAAAAGAGTCTTGAAATATGAGTTATCTCCATTAAGGAGGGAGAAAAATTAGTTTACTTGAAGTCAACACATAACCGAACTGGGGCTATTCCTAAAGCAGAAAAGTGATCAAGGTTCAAATAATGTGACATTTTCTAAACTTAGAGTGGGTATGAACATAGGACTAATACATATTTGACAGAATTTTTATTATGTTGGTTGTGCACCTTTGTATTTCCTTCTAAGGATGGAGATTTCATTTGTTCTGGAACTTTCAGAATTACAACTATGATGACAGATAAACAAACTTTCAGCTTGTAATTTCGATCTTGTCGATCATTTATAATGGTCTAAGAAGAATCTATAAATCTTTGCAACTTGAGCACCTTAGAGTATCCTTCCTATTCATTAAGTGTATGGTTGACTTGCTTACTACTTAATGCATTTCTCACTTTCTAATGGACCATCCATTCCATGATAGCGATATGTTATAGTGAAGGTGGGCAAGGTATTTTGATGGAGAGCTTTCCAAAAAAACATATTCATCAAGGAGGCAGTGTTGTTTGGACTTCTACCATGCTGATCAAGTTCACTCTTTGTTATTTTTTGGATAATAATAAGGATGTAAATTCAGAGATAAGTTACTTTATGGGCCTCCATTTTAACTTCCTCTTTTATAGATATGGAGACTCATTCATACTTGAGTCATACAGTCCGTATCAATTTAGCCATCAGTTTGGATTTTATCAAAACATCCCTGTAAGATTGAAAAGTGATATTTGAATGCTTTATTAGATAAAGGCCTTAGATTTTATCAAATTTGTGTATCACATGGATCTACGTAGAAAGCAATTTTCCTTAAAGCTAAATCAAATGTGTGGAAGTACTCTTCAACTGCGTATAAATCTTTATGGGACAAAGTTCATGGAAACCTTCTTGAAGCTAACTTGCGATCTTTGGTGAATGTCGTAGGTCTTATTACTGACACTCCTCAAGAATATGGAGAAGAGGTCCCAATTATGGTTAAACCTCATGTTTTGAAGTCTAAAGTAGTCATTTCATACAAAGTTAAGGGTCCTTTATATGCAGAAACTCAAAAAGAGGAGCTGCCCGCTTAGACTCACCACATTTTCCACAAACAAACATCTAAAGATGATAGCGATAGTAGTCATGAAGATTGTTGCTAGAAAAAGGTGAAATCATATTTTGACAAGCCAAGAGATACTAACTCGCGTATGGTGGAGATTATTGACGATCATGATAGTTTCTTGAGGACTCCGCTAGCCATTGAAAAGGTAATAACTTAACTTTATACTATTTCATAGCATATCAATTGCCTTTATATATCCCAGTTATTATGCTTTTCTTTGTGTGAGCAACTAAGAAATGTCAAAACTTTGGTGGATCCTTACCAAAGAAAGCCACAAGATAGTAATGAATCTGTAGCAAGCCTAGACTTAAGAGAGTTACTTTTGCCATCCAAAGAGGTCACTTTTAATCCTCGTTGTAAAGTTAAAGGAAATGTAGAATCAAACTTCCACTAGCAATCAGCGGAAACTAGGTCTGTTTTTTATGGAAAAAAGGTTGTCTAAGAGCTTGAAAGAGAATTTCCATAAAAGCCTGGGATAACATCCACATCAAACTCACAGGCCTTACTGTGAATCATGTTTATTCTATCAAAGATAATTTCAAAGTCATACTCAATGACATCAGTGGAATGGATGAGGATAATTCCTCTTTACAGAATCTATTAGGGCCTTTCTTTTAGCTTGCAGCTTCCTATGACCAACCACGATCGATCCTTGTTGATGAAGCCATAAAAATTAAAATGACAGAGTCATATTTGAAATCCAAAGAGCATCTTGAGATTGTGTTGAGGGAAATGGACGTGAATCTGGAAAAGTAACCTTTCCTGCAAATCCCTTGAGAAGGCAAGAAAAAGGGTGAAAAAGTTTGACAAGATGCAACCAAGCAAGAGGTTGAAGAGGTGGAATCCAATGTTTCAACTACTAAGGAAGAGTTTTACAAGTGTTCTGACATTTCCCTAGCAACAACAAATGCCTCAAATATCATAGAAAAGAAGAAGCAAGACTTAGAGGCTATTCACCAAGATTTAGTTAATTATAATCTATGGTTAGATTATCCTTAGGAGATGTTTCCTTTTCTTCAAACTTTCTTCTAGCTTTGTTTTAGCATTTTATTAATTAGTTGGATTTATTAGTAAAAATGGGAACTCTTTTTCCTTTATATTTCACATTCCTTTCAATATTCCTTTTGATATTACTCTTGGGTTTCAACTTTAAAAATTACTTGCTTACTTTATTGTGTTGATGTTGTGGTATTAATTAATCAAATTCATATATTTTTTTCACAACCAAGCTAGATTTGAAAATTCAATTCGGAAGCCTTAAGAATTGAAGCTTTTATCTTGTGAACTTGATGATTGCAGGCTTGGTAGATTTGTGACCAAAATCGTATGCTTGGAGAACTTTAGCACTTCAAATCCCATTGAACTAACTCTCCTTTTTTTTGATGGGTTGCCCTCATTGATCCACAAGTATTTGGTGTAAATCCAAAATTTAATCAAAATATTTGTATACTTAACTTTCATATGGCAGATAAATCGGGAGATGTATTTTTTGAATTATGAAACTGAACTCAAAATGAAATTCTAAGCACCTACTACTTTGGTAAAGAGGATCGAAAATTCTTCATTCCTGGGAAGAGGAAGAAGAAGATAGGACAAAGGCCTTCTCTTTCCGTCCACTCTTCCCGAAGTCAAGTACAAGTTAGTTCTGGATGAGCTCTTTTTGTGTCCTAACTTTTGCCTAGGCCGCCTCTTTCGAGGTTTTCAACCTAGTAGACTCTTTTCTTAGGAACCATACTATAATGCTCCATACTTTCCTAAGCTCAGTTCAGCTACTAGTTGTATGTATAAGAGGCTTAAAGCTTGAAAATTTTACCAAGTGTTGGGGACTTAATCATTTTAAGGCCTCTTAACTTGGAGGATTTTTAAGTTGACCCTCCCAGCCCCGAGACATTGGTATTTGAGTTAATGTATGTTCAGGGGTGTAAGAAGTATGTCTCGGGTAAGTTTTAGATTTTTTAGATGAGGATTAGGTTGTGTTTAGATTTTGATTCCAGTAGCTTAACGCGATTGCGTTGCGCCACGCTGTTTTGGGTAATGAGGCACTCACCGCATCGTGGTGACCTTGTCATCTGCATTCCAGTTACAAATTTAATCCCCTGAGGATGATTTTTTCCATCGACCCAATTTGTAAAAACACGAGATTAAACTTCAGTTTGGGCATTATTTGCCCAAATTCTCAAATTTCCTCACAAGAACAAACCCTAATCATCCCCAAGTTCATCAATCTCATTCTTTTCTCTCCAAGGAAATCAAGAAATCAAGTTCCCAAATCTAAGAACCTATAAGCAAGCTTAAAGATTTGTGTTTCTCTTCAAGATTTAAGGTTCAAGGTATGTGTGATGTTCATCCATGGGCCCTTTTCACCCATAGAGTCCAAGAACCAATATTTATATTTTAAATTACGAATTTGCATGTTTATGATGAATTATTTCCATGAAGCTTTCTTAAATTTTGATTATACATTATGTTTACAAGTGGTTTTCGTTGGAAATAGTCCTTACACGTTTGAAACATGAAATTTCCATGTTAAATCTCTAATTCATGGTTTTGTGTTATAACTATGGTATTTTCACACGCTTTTCCCATTCCCATGTTTAATATCCTGATCCTCATGTGTTTGATGAAATGTCTTAAGTGTTGAATTTTGAACAATGATTTATGACTATGGTTTCAGAGCTTTCATATGTCCTTATTATTATTTCCATTTAGTGCTGGGGGTTATGAATACCCGATGTCTAGCTGTTTACATAGTTTCAACATTAGCAGATGGTTTCAGACAAACCTTGAGCATTATTATTCAGTCAGTTATCAGGAATAGTTGTTCGTTCAATTAAACTTAGATCAGTTTAGTAATTAGTGTCAATTTAGTTGGGAGTAGGATTTAGCACCGAGCGAATGTAGGGATGGCGACTTCCCAATCAGTTAGACAAAGTCATTAGTAGTAGTCCTTGTATTCTAGAACTACATAGTCAGCTTAGGCTATAAGGAGTTACCCGTCAGTTTGGGCTTGACTTTCTTTGAGGAATCACCCATCAGTTTAGACTTGACTTCCTCCCAGGGGTTACCCGTCAGTTTAGGCTTGACACCCTGGTCCTTTAGGATATCAATTTAATGGATCCACACAACCAGCATTAGTACCCATGGCACGGTACTGACACCTTTCCAACTGGGGTTACAGGTTGACTCCGCTTAGCTCAAATTGGAGCATATCGGTTAGATGATACCTCCCACAGTATCAGTTCAGTATTCAGTACAAAATTCAATTCAGGTTTACTTGACCATAGTATACAGACTACCAGTTATCCAATTATCAGATTTTAGTACTTCAGTTTATAGACTATTTTAGAATTATGTTGTATGCTTGGTCATGCATTCTCTGATTTTACAGCTTTCACGTATTTATGCATTAGTTATCTCAAGCTATTCAGTCAGTTGTCATTTCACACATATGAACCTATGCATTTTAGTCTAACCTTATCTCATATACCAATACATTCAAAGTATTAACCGCATACTTTCTTTGTGCTATGATGTCTTATATCATAGGTTTGGACACTTAGTTTTTTCATTGCGCTTAGATAGTTCAACATTATAGCAGCAACAACAGTGGTGAGTCCTCATCTTTCAAGGATAAGTTTATCTTTTATTTAGTTATTTCTGTATTCCTCTATTTCAGTCAGTTGGAGTTAGTTGGGGAGTTTATCCCATCAACTCCACAGTCAGTTAGTTAGAGGCTTTTTAGATATTCAGATAGTAAGTTAGTTTATCAGTGTTATTAGTTAGATTTTAGTATTTTTGTAGATATTTTCAGACTTGTAGATTCAGTTACATTTTCAGTATTTAAAACTTTATAGGATTTATCAGTTGTATTCCATATATGTCTTTATTATCAGTTAATCAGTGCTCACAGCAGCTACCAGCTTATTGGTTAGCTTATGGTTTCTTGTGACTGTCAGCACCGTTGTCATGACTAGGGGGTAGCCATGGGTTGTGACAATACTTGGTATCAGATCCTAAGGTTTTACATTGTCTTAAGGAGTCTGAAAAACCGTATTGACTAGAGTCATATGCATGGGTGTGAAACACCCCACACTTATGGACAACAGGCTACAAGATGTTTCAGGAAAAGTTCCTTTCTTTCAGTGTTTATGTCATGCAAAAGAGCATGATGCTCTATTTAAACTCTCTTTCTTATCCATCCTTTATTCTGTTACATAAAATGCCTCCCAAAAAGAATAACAAAAGAAGGAATGGGAACCAGCCCGCACCTTCGCCTATTCAGAAAGATCCATTGAATGAACACGTCTCTCATGCCGAGTTCAGAGTTGCATTCACTACCTATCTCATTCAGTAGCTGCTCAGAACAATCAACAGACTATTTCTCCAACTGACCCAGTGTCAAATACAACTGCAGCTAGGATTAAAGACTTCACCCTAATGAATCCCCCTCAGTTTTTGGGATCCAAGTCTGGTGAGGATCCGCATGAGTTTCTTGATGTGGCTTAGAAGGTGACAGATATCATGGGTGTCATGTTTAGTGAGAGTGTAGAATTGGCTGCTTACCAGTTGCAGGATGTAGCTCACACCTGGTATGAGCAGTGAAAGGATGATAGGGGAGTAGATGCAGGGCCTGTAGAGTGGAAGGAGTTTTCCACGGCCTTTTTTTAGACAGTTTCTTTCTCTTAGAGTTGAGGAAGTCTAAGGTGCTGGATTTTATTAATTTGAAGAAGGGTAATATGAGTGTGAAGGAGTATTCTCTTAAGTTTACTTAGTTGGCAAGGTATGCTCCTTTGGTGGTGGCTAATAATAGGTTTAGAATGAGTAAGTTCATGTTTGGTATATCTGATAGTGTGGTCAAGGAGTGTCGAACTGCTATAGTGATTTAGGAGATTGACTTATCGGGGCTTATGGTCCATGATTAGAAAATTGAGGAACAAAAGCTTAAGGAGAAAAAGAGAGAGAATAAAAAGGCCAAAACCAGTAGCTTTAATTTTTCTCAACCAAGGTTAGAGGGTGGTAACCATTCTCAGTTCCACCAGAAGTTTATGCCCCAACTGTATCTTCATCTAGTGCGTCAGTGCCAAAGTTCAGAAATGATAATCGGGTAGGGTGCTAAGCTCTAAGTCCTAGGATTGTGTAAATAGTAGTCGCACTAACCCACTTTGCTAGATATATGGTAGGAATCATCAGGGTGAGTGTAGAGCTGACAATGATGTGTGTTTTGGGTGTGGTAAACCAGGACACAAGATACAAGAGTGTCGAGTAGTTGCTCAAAAAGGAAGATAATTGCACCTGCAGGGCCAGTCCAATCTGTCATCAGCTCCAGCAGGTTGCCCAACTTAGTAGGGCGCCACTTCAGTGCCACCAGTGGTCAGCGCCAAAATAGATTGTTGCACTCCAGTCCCTCCATGATCAAGAAAGCTCTCCTAATATGGTTACAGGTACGTTACAGGTCCTTTATCTTCATATTTATGCTTTGTTAGATCCCAAGGTTTCGCTTTCTTTTATAGCCCCTATATAGCTTTTAATTTTGGTGTCAGTCTCAAATATTTAGCAGAAACCTTCTCAGTGTCTACCTAGTAGGTGTCTCTATTGTTGCCAGGCAGATATACAGGAATTGTCCGGTTGCAATCTCCCAAAAAGTCACCTCAGTTGACCTTGTGAAGTTAGAGATGACTGATTTTGATGTCATTCTTGGTATGGATTGGCTCCACTTATGTTATGCCTCAATTGATTGTAGAAATAGAATCGTTCAGTTTCAGTTTCCTAATGAACCAGTTATTAAATAGAGGGGTAGTACTTCAGTTCTTAGGGAGCAAATTATGTCATATCTTAAGGTATGAAAAATGATATCTAAGAGGTTTATATACCATCTTGTTCGAGTTAAAGACTCTAGTTATGATGTCCCAAGTCTCAAGTCAATTTCAGTAGTAAGAAATTTCCAGATGTTTTCTCTAAAGATCTTCCCGGAGTTTCGCTCAAAAGGAAAATTGACTTTGAAATTGATATCCTTCCAGATCCTCAGCTTATCTCTATTTTTCCCTACAAAATGGCTCCAACTGAACTCATAGAGTTAAAAGAACAATTGAAATCTCTCTTAAATAATAGATTCATCAGGTCTAGTATTTCCCCATGGGCGCTCCCGTCCTTTTCGTGCATAAGAAAGATGGGCTCTCTCAAAATGTACATCGATTATCGTCAATGGTATAAAGTCACAATCAAGAATAAATACCCATTCCCCAGGATTAATGACTTGTTCAACCAACTTCAGGGTGCCAGCTATTTCTCTAAGATAGACCTCAAATCCGGTTATTATCAGCTTAGAGTCTGAGAATGTGACATTCTGAAAATAACTTTCAGAACTTGGTATGGTCACTTCAAATTTCTAGTTATGTCTTTTGGACTAACAAATTCCCTAGAAGTTTTCATGGACTTGATGAATCGAGTGTTAAAGCAGTACTTGGACATGTTCGTCAAAGTCTTCATTGATGATATTCTTGTCTACTCCTGTAGTGAAAATGATCATGCAAACCATCTAAGAATTATATTGCAGACTCTTAGAGCCTATCAGTTATTTTCCAAATTCAGTATGTGTGAGTTTTTGCTAAGATCAGTGGCCATATTATTTTCGATGATGGTATTAAAGTTGACCCTCAAAAGATCAAAGAAGTGAAAAACTAGCCCAGACCCATCTCTCCGTTCGATATTAGGAGTTTCTTGGGCTTGGCTGGATATTACAAGTGGTTTGTTGAAGGGTTTTCATCTATTGCATCCCCCATGTATCGATTGACTTTGAAGAAGGTCAAATTTCAGTGGTCAGATTCTTGTGAAAAGAGTTTTTAGGAGTTGAAGAATTGACTCACTTCAACCCCAGTCTTGACTTCCCCAGATGGTTTAGATAGGTTTGTTGTTTATTGTGATGCTTCTAAAGTTGGTCTTAGCTATGTATTGATGTAGAGAAGTAAGGTCATATCCTATGCCTCTAGACAACTTAAACCCTACGAAAAGAATTACCCTACCCATGATGTTGCTTTGACAACAGTTGTTTTTGCCTTAAAAATTGGAAGGCATTATCTTTATGGAGTTCATGTTGATGTGTTCTTGGATCATAAAAGTTTGCAGTATGTGTTTTCACAGAAAAATTTAAATTTTTGTTAGAGAAGGTGGTAGAATTGTTGAATGATTATGATATGAGTGTGTTGTACTATTTGGGCAAGGACAATGTAGCGGCAAACACCCTTAGTAGATTGTCAATGGGTAGTGTTGCTCATGTTGAGAATGATAATAAGAGGTTAGTTCAGGAGGTTCATCAGCTTGCTAGATTAGGTGTTCTATTTTTTGATTCAGCTGAAGGTAGTGTTTGGGTTCAGAATCTATTTTAGTTGCCAAAGTGAAAGAAAAGCAAGATAGGGATTCCAGTTTGGTTAAGTTGAAGAAATCAATTAAAGATCAGAAAGTGGAGATTTTCTCCCAAGGGGGAATAGTATGTTACGATGTCAGGGTAGACTGTGTGTGCTATGTGTTGATGGTTTGAGACATCGAGTCCTTGCAGAAGTGCATGGTGTGCGTTATTCAATTCAACCAGGGGCCACTAAGATGTACCATAAATTGCGAGAAATCTTTTGGTAGAGTAGTATGAAGAGGGATATTGCAAAGTTTGTAGCTAAGTGTTCTAATTATCAGCAGGTTAAGGTTGAGCACCAGAGGCCTAGAGGCACATTACAGGAATTCAGTATTCCCACTTGGGAGTGGGAAGAGGTGAACATGGATTTTGAGACAGGTTTGCCTCGTACGTGTCATCAGCGTGATTCGATATGGGTCATTGTAGACAGAATGACCAAATCAGCCCATTTCTTGCCAGTTCATACTTCTTATTCAGCCAAGGACTACACCAAGCTCTATATTAGAGAGTTAGTTAAGTTTCATGGAATCCCGTTGTCTATTATTTTAGATAGAGGTACTTAGTTTACCTCTCACTTTTGGAAGGCTTTTCAAAAGGGTCTTGGTACCTAAGTTCATCTTAATAAAACTTTCCATATTCAAACAGTCGGTCAGGTAGAGAGAACTATTCCGACCCTGGGGTATATGTTGAGGGAATGTGTTCTTGATTTAAAGGGTAGTTGGGATGACCACTTACCTTTAACCGAGTTTGCCTACAATAACAGTTATCACTTTAGAATTTAGATGACTTATTTGAGGCTCTCTATGGGAGGATATATAGATCTCCTATTGGTTGGTTTGAGGCAAGTGAGTCTTCTTTAATAGGACCAGATTTGGTGTTTGATGCAATGGAGAAGCTTCGGTTGATTAAGGAGAGGGTTAAGACAGTCCAAAGTTGTCAAAAATCCTATACAAATGTGAGAAGACGGGATCTTGAGTTTGAAGTTAGGAATTTGGTGTATTTGAAAATCTCACCCATGAAGGGAGTGAATAAATTTTGCAAGAAGCGGAAGCTTAGTCTCCGATATGTTGGCCCTTATAGAATTTTAAGTCGTTTTGGTAAGGTAGCTTATGAGCTTGAGTTGCCTGCAGATTTGGCATCAGTGCATCCAGTGTTCTGTGTTTCCTTATAAAAAAAATGTATTGGTGACCCAGCAATTGTAGTTCCTTTAGAAAGAATAAATGTTCAGGATAGCCTTTCTTACAAAGAAATCCCAGTCGCGATCTTTGATCATTAGATTCGTAGATTATGGAACAAAGAACTTCCCTTGGTTAAAGTTCTTTGGCGGAATCAGTCCGTCGAGGGAGCCACTTGTGAAGCAGAAGCAGATATGCGTATCAAGTACCCTCATCTTTTCTCTGCAAGCTCAGACTCAGCTTAAGGTAACAATTCTTATTAGATTTACTCTTTTCCATTCTCATTCCCAGCCATATAATTATTCTTATTTCTTTGTATGCATTCATGGATTCAGTTCAGTCATGTATCATGTTTCAGATTCAGTCATGTAATCATGTTTTTAGTTATGCACGTTCAGTATGTGATTTAAGTTTTCCCAGTATTCTCAGCTTAATCAGTCTCATTCGAGGAAGAATATTCCCAAGGGGGAGATATTGTAATACCCCATATTTTTTTTAGCTCAATTCAGCTTTTAGTTGCATGTATAAGAGGCTTAAAGCCTAAAAATTTCACTAAGTGTTGGGGACTTAGTCATTTTCAAGGCCTCTTAAATTGGAGGATTTTTATGTTGACCCTCCTAACCCTGAGATGTTGGTATTTGATTTAATTCATGTTCAGGGGTGTAAGGAGCATGTCTCTGGTAAGTTTTAGATTTTTCGGATGAGGATTGGGTCGTGTTTGGATTTTGATTCCAGTAGCTCAACCAATTGTATCGCGCCACGCTAGTTATGGCAATGAGGTACTCACCGTGTCGTGGTGACCTTATCATCCATGTTCCAGTTACGAATTTAATCCCCTGAGGGGTAGCCATGTCTTTTCCCATCGGCCCAATTCGTAAAATCATGAGATTAAACTTCAGTTAGGGCATTATTTGCCCAAATTCTTCAATTTCCTCTCAAGAACAAACCTTAATCATCCCAAAATTCATCAATCTCATTCTTTTCTCTCCAAGGAAATCTTGAAATCAAGTTCCCAAATCCAAGAATCATCAAGGAAGCTTAAAGATTTGTGTTTCTCTTTCAAGATTTAAGGTTCAAGGTATGTGTGATGTTCATCCATGGGCCATTTTCACCCATGGAATCCTAGAACCCATATTTATGTTTTAAATTATGACTTTACATGTTTATGATGAATTACATCCATGACGCTTTCTTGAATTTTGATTATACATTATGTTTAGAAGTGGTTTTCATTAGAAATATCCCTTACACGTTTGAAACATAAAATTTTTGTGTTAAATCTCTAATTCATGATTTTGTTTTGTAACTATGGTATTTTCACATGCTTTACCCATTCCCATGTTTAAGATCATGATCCTCATGTGTTTGATGAAACGTCTAAGATCATGATTTGCTACTATGGTTTCAGAGCTTTCATATGTCCTTATTGTTATTTCCATTCAGTCCTGGGGCTTATGAATACCCGATGTTTAGCTGTTTACATAATTTCGACATTAGCAGAATGGTTTTAGATAGACCATGAGCATAAGTATTCAGTCAGTTATCGAAATCAGTTGTCTGTTCAGTTAAACTTAGATCAGTTCAATTGGGATTATGATTTAGCACCAAGCGAATGCAGGGATAACAACTTCCCCGTCAGTTAGGCAGAGTCGTTATTAGCAGTCTTTGTATTCCAGAACTAAGTAGCCAGCGTAGGCTTTGAGGAGTCACCCGTTAGTTTAGGCTTGACTTCCTTTGAGGAGTCACCCGTCAGTTTAGGCTTGACTTGCTCCCAGGGGTCACTTATCAATTTAGGTTTGACACCCTGGTTCTTTAGGACATTAGTTTAGTGGATCCACACAGCCAACATTAGTATCTGTGGAACAGTACTGACACCCTTCCAACTAGGGTCACAGGTTAGACCTCGATCAGCTCAGATTGGGGCATGTCAGTTAAATGATACCTCCCACAGTCTCAGTTTAGTATTTTAGTACAGAATTCAGTTACGGTTTGCTTAGTAAACATTCTGCTAGTTATTTATTTATCAGATTTTAGTACTTCAGTTACAGACTATTTGAGAATCATGCTATATGCTTGGTCATGCATTCTCAGATTTTACATCTTTCACGTAATTATGCATCAGTTATCTCATGCTATTCAGTCACTTGTCATTTCATGCACATGAACCTATGTATTTCAAACTAACCTCACCTCATATACCAGTACATTCAAAGTACTGACCGCATACTTTCTTCATGCTATGATGTCTTATATCATTGGTTCGGACGCTCAGTTTCCTAATCGCTCTTAGATAGTTCAGCATTACAATAACAACAATAGTGGTGGGTCCTTATCTTTCTAGGATAAGTTTATATTTTATTCAGTTATTTCTGTATTCCTCTATTTCAGTTAGTTGGGGGTTTGTCCCATCAACTCCACAGTCTGTTAGTTAGACGCTTTTTAGGCATTCAGACAGTCAATTTATCAGTGTTATCACTTGAATTTCAGCATTTTTGCAGATATTTTTAGACTTGCAGATTCAGTTACATTTTAAGTATCTAAAACCTTATAACATTTATCAGTTGTTTTCCACATATGTCTTTATAATCGATTACTCAATGCTTACAATATGTATCAGCTCATGGGTTAGCCTGTGGTCACTTATGACTATAAGCACCGCTGTCGCGACTAGGGGGTAGCCTCGGGTCATGACATGACATGAAACTACTAAAGAAATGTCAAAAAATTATGGCCAACGTCATTTTTTTGAACAAAATCGACGGAAAAGCGACACTGCCATTTGCATCGTAAAATGGCCAGTTGTTTTTTAAAAACGCCGACATGTTTTGCTTATTTTACGATTGCCAGCATTGTTTTTCTAATATATATATATATATTTTAGAAAAAGCGACATTGTATGTCGTCTTTTGTTCTTCATGTGAGAGCAAATGATGAACAAAAAATGACGAACATCGTCATTTTATTGAAGAACAAATTAATTTTTTTCAGAAAAAAACAAATTAATTTTTTTTAGAAAAAATCGACACAATTCGTCATTTTCTTCTTCAACAACAACAAGAACAACAACATACCCAGTGTATTCCTACATAGTGGGGTCTGGAAAGGGTAGAGTGTATGCAGACCATACCGCTACCTCAGGTGAAGTAGAGAGACTATCCGTCGTTTTGTTAAAAAAATAATTCTTTTTAGAAAAAGCAGTGCTGTTCGTTGTTTTTTGTTCTTGATAATGAAGTAAAAAGCGACTGCCATCGTCGGTTTTCTTGAAATAAAATTTAAAAAGTGACGGAAAGCATAGCATTTCTGAAAATGTATTTTAAAATTTTTCAAAAAAGCAACGGACAAAAGAGACCCTATCCGTCGCTTTTATGTATTTTTTAATGCAAAAAATAGCATTTTCTACATCCCACCTATCAAATAAAAATGCAATTCAATATATTCAACCCCATGCAACACCCATTACTAAAATAATCATAGAACACACTACATCAACAAATCATTTAAGCAATTCAAATCAACAACACTTAAACAATCAATTCAACAACATCCAGAACACTTAACAATTAATCCAACACACTCCTAAAGGTTTTTCACTAATTAAAAGCTAAGTTCAAGAGTATCTAAAAATTGTCGAAAAGTTAAGTCCAACAACACTAAGAAGTAGCCCCAACAAACTCCTTATCACTTTCTGTTTTCTCTTCACTACTTGATTTAGGTAATAGAGAATGGTGACGACGACGATGCTTGCTAGCCATTTATTTCTTAAGTTTCTCGATTGTTTTGCACGCGACTTCATTTTGAACAATGGACTGTGCCAAGGCACGTGTAAGCTATGCAATCTGATGCGACATAGCAACATTTCTCTAAAAAATAGTGGAAATGGCTTGATTGTATTTTCTCAACCAACAACACATTGTTTGAAATTCAATTGACTAGAGTTATATGATATATATATATATATATGTATATATATATGTATATATATTACTATTAAAGTTAACTAAATAATAATTAAATCTAGTATACCTTAAACTCTTCAAACATGGCTTGTTTAGTCTTTTGGACTGTCCCACCATCCGTGCCAAGGATATGTAAAAACCTCCTAAAGCTCTCCCTTACAGCCTTATTGACTTCTTTTGATGCGGGAATACCACCTGTAAAAAATATAATAAGTATGTAAGCATGAGTATTTTGTTAAGGTAAAAAATAAACCTATCAATTGAAAAATAAACTTACGAAGATCCATCAGGATCGATGAACACTCTACCAAGCCTGTCCGTATCTCCATGAACTAGACCAATCAGATCTGCATTAGTATCATTTTCTATAGGAGGAGGTAGAGGTAGATATTGAGGTGGATGTCGTGGTGACTTAATCATTTTGAATTCACTAGTATACATTTCAAAACACTACACTTAAATATTTTCAACTCTCTAATTCATATTTCAAGTGAATAAACTTAACCATTTTCAAGTCATGAATTCACATTTCAAGTGAAAACACTAAATCAATTTCAAGTCATGAATTCACATTTTCAAGTGATTACACTTTACTAATTTTAAAACACAAGTTCACCTTTCAAGTAACTACACTAAACCAATTTCAAATCACTAATTCACTTCTCAAGTGACTACACTTGATAATTTTAAAGTCACAAGTACACATTTCTAAACACTACACTTAACCATTTTCAACGCTTTAATTCACATTTCAAGTGACTAAACTTAACCATTTTCAAGTTATGAATTTACATTTCAAGTGACAACACTGAACCATTTCAAGTCATGAATTCATATGTTCAAGTAATTAGACTTAACTAATTTTAAAAAACAAGTTCACCTTTCATGTAGCTACACTAAGCCATTTTCAAGTCACTAATCCACTTTTCAAGTGACTACACTTGATCATTTTCAAGTTACAATTTCATATTTTAAGTGACTACACTTAAAGTATTTTTAACTCTCTAATTCACATTTCAAGAGACTAAACTTAACCGTTTTCTAGTCATGAATTCACATTTCAAGTGACAACACTAAACCATTTTTAAGTCATGAATTCATATTTCAAGTGACAATACTTAACCATTTTCAAGTCATGAATTCACATTTTCAAGTGATTATACTTTACTAGTTACAAAACACAAGTTCACTTTTCAAGTAACTACACTAAACCATTTTTAAGTCACTAAACCACTTCTCAAGTGACTACATTTGATCATTTTGAAGTCACTAATACACATTTCAAAATGCTATAATTTATCATTTTCAAGTCAAATTCTTATTTCAAGTGGCTACACTTAACCATTTTCATGTCTCTAATTCACATTTCAAGTGACAACACTAAACCATTTTCAAGCCATGAATTCACATTTCATATTGATTACACTTTGCTAATTTCAAACCATAAGTTTACCTTTAAAGTAACTACACTAAACCACTTTCAAGTCACTAATTCACTTCTCAAGTGACTACAGTTAATCATTTTAAAGTCACGAGTACATATTTAAAGTGACTAAATAATTTTTAACTCTCTAATTCACATTTCAAGTGACTGCACTTAACTATTTTCATGTCTCTAATTCATATTTCAAGTGACAACGCTAAACCATATTCAAGTCATGAATTCACATTTCAAAGTCATTACACTTTACTAATTTCAAAACAGAACTTCACCTTTCAAATAACTATACTAAACCATTTTCAAGTCACTAATACACTTCTCAAGTGACTACACTTGATCATTTTGAAGTCACTAGTACACATTTCAAAAAACTACACTTGATCATTTTCAAGTCACAAATTCACATTTTAAGAGACTAAACTTAATTATTTTTAAGTCTTGAATTCACATTTCAAGTGACAACACTAAACCAATTTCAAGTCATGAATTCACATATTTAAATGATTACACTTTACTAATTTTAAAACACAAGTTACCTTTCAAGTCAATACACTAAATTATTTTCAAGTTACTAATTCACTTCTCTGATACAAGAAAACCAAGAAACACACGGAATTGGCTCAAAACAGTCCAAACACACTCCAAAAATATTCCACTAATTCAAAGAATTGAGGACCCTTTTGAAGACCACTCTCGGATTCAAGAATGAAATACAAGAAGGACAATATAATTAGGTGTATGACACCTTTTGCAGCCAACAACAAACTAAGTTAACAACACAAGATGAAACAACAATGAGAACAACAACAAAAATGGCTTCATAATACAAGATACAAAACGGAAACAAGATTACAAAAGAAAAAGGATAGATAGATAGACCACATGAAGGTATAATGTTAAGAACCTAAGAATGGTAACTCTTGGACCCTTAACGCTACACACAACAATAAACCTATCTCTTACAAAAACACAAGATCGGAATCCACCTCCCAAGCATTAATGTTTCCAAGGAAATGCAAACATAAGTGATTCTACAGTTGTCTAAGCCCTAATTTCGGTTTTGGGTGCTTCAAGGAAAGAGGACTTGTGTTTCTTTGTCTTGTAAGACTTACAACTTCATTCATCAACTAAGTAAATAAAACCCTACATGTTCCTTATATATTACAAAATAAATAGAAGTTAAAATGACCAAAAGGTCCTTTAAAGAGTGGGATGCCCATCACGTGTAAGTTATCGGCTGATTTTGGTGTGTTTTAGGCCTCTTCTACACTTAAATTGCACACACCAAGTCTCGAGATCAACACACACCCTTATAAGTCCATATCCCTGATTATTCTTATATCACTTCTTAAGTGACTACACTTGATTATTTTGAAGTCACTAGTACACATTTCAAAACACTACAATTAACCATTTTCAACTCACTAATTCACATTTCAAGTGACTAAACTTAACCATTTTCAAGTCATGAATTCATATTTCAAGTGAACACTAAACCATTTTCAAGTCATCAATTCACATTTTCATGTTATTACACTTCACTAATTCTAAAACACAAGTTCACCTTTTAAGTTACTTCACTAAACCATTTTCAAGTCACTAATTCACTTCTAAAGTGACTACACTTGATCATTTTGATCAAAGAAGTAATAGTTGAAAGTAGTATTGAAATTATGTCATAGAACATTTTTCTTAAGGAGTATGCATTACCCAAAAAAATTTACTTAATACAAACTAAAGGGAGTAACAAGTTAGGCACTTTGCCTCGCTTAGACAGTGGTTCAGTGCAAGCACCAATGTGGTAAAGTCTGCAACTTTTTGCCTATAGGATCTACTTTTAAAGAGGTGCCAAAAATGAACAGTTCTTACAAGCTGATATGCTAATTGTTAATGAAGTACTCCCTCCATTTCATATTACAAAACCTATAGCTTTCAAAGTAACTACACTTAATCATCACAAAACCTATGCTTTCAAAGCATCCCACAACAAATAATACCACCACAACACTACATTTAAAGACTTCACTATAAGAAAACCAAGTCACGGGTTCATAATTTCAAGTAACTACACTTAATCAGCTTCAAGTCAATAGTTCACATTTCAAGTCACTGCACTTAATCATTTTCAACTTACAAGTTCACAATTACAAAGTAACTATACTTGACAATTTTCAAGTCATAAATTCTTATTAATTTCTAACCATTTTCTAATCACTAGTTCACATTCTCAATTGTAATATAAGTCAAACAATTCAATAAATTTAATAAAGCAAATAAGTAGAGGCGTCGCATGTCCTTCTCACACCATATAATCATGACAAAACCTATGGCTTTAAAAGCCTTCTACATCTAATAATCCCACCATTACACTACATTTAAGGACTTTACTGCAAGAAAATAAAGAGAAATCAACATACCTTTGCTTAGCCTAAGCTAGAGAGAAAGAGGCAAGCGATCATCGAAAAATAGCAAACCAACCTTTTTGGTAAGAAATAGCAAACCAACATATTAGTAAGACATGATGGTGGAAATATTATATCACCAATAAGGAAATAAGTTGCACCAAGATCAACTATTATAAAGAATTGAATTTTCAGCTCATAACCTTGAAACAAACCAAGGCATATTTTTTTAATATTACCAATACTAAAAGTTTATATTCATTTCTAATATGAAAGGAGATATTACCATAAAATATGGTTACATTGTGATATACAAACAAAATTTTCCAGAGAAGATATATAGAATCGAAAAATTTAGAGTACTTTGAAGAATTTGACATAGGTACGACACTATTTTGAAGAGTTTGAACAACATAGGTAAATAGATAAGAATAAATTATTTTATCAAGGGAAAGTGTGATTGAGATTATAAATGCCTTACTATACCATTCCCTAACCAGCAAAGGTAGATATTCTTAACTAAACAAGGTCAAATTGATAGAATATATGTCTTATTAAGTAAAGGTAGATATTCTTAACTAGATTTCCACCTTGATATTGTATACCAAATATGGGCACTGCAACATTATTAACAGGTAAAGATTAAACCTTTAAACTCTGCATCATCAACTAAATACCTAAGGAATTAATTCTTTTCTCTTTCTTTCCCAACTCACAAAACCAAAGAAGCATTTTCCCGACACAGTAGTAGAGGTCTTTTTCTTTTGAACCGTTGAGAAAGTTCACACCAAATTATCCTCTTAAAACTACTCCTTGTAACTATTCAGTTCTAAGTAGAGAAATTATAATACCTTCAATTTTTTTGTGTAATAGCTAAGACTAAAAATTGGTAACTTTTAGTAACTCTTAGTTTTCAACTATTTTATACAAAAATAGCTAAAACTAAAAATTATAGAGCTTACCTTCTTCAGAGAACGGCTGCGTTAAAGTAGCGGTGATGGAAAGAAGGCGGCGGAGCAGCAGAAACAAATAGAGAAATAAGGAAATGATACACTATCAAGTCCACAACGCAAGAATCCAAATTCTTTAATTAACACGAACTTCTTACTTGGACCAAGAGGAATTCTATGACCTCAAGATCTTTGTTTCCACCCAAGATACAACACAAATATCACTCAACTTATGATTTTTTAGATTTAGGGCTTCTCCAATGGAAGAGAGAGAAGTTCCACATATTACAAGTGTTTATGTCTCAAAATATTATGAAAGAACTAGCTTCCAAATAACCCTAATATTATCTATTTATATTACACCATAAATGAAGGAGAAAATAACCAGATTGCCTTTGCTATGGGGTGGCCTTGGAATGTAAGTTTATTACAATTCAAGGCCCCTCTTCACACTTAAAAACATTTAGACCATTAGGTGGATCAATCACCAACTCACACACGTCCATTTGCATGAACAAGGCTTAGAGTTTTTGTAACTCCCAAGCTTGGCTATGTGTGAATGGTCGTGAACTTGTTGGACAACTTTCTACACCTGTATCATCCTCTCCATCTTGAGAGAAATTTGACCTCAAATTTGGCATTTGGTCATTTTCAACCGCATCCACGAGAGAAAGATCACACACGTTGAAAGTGTTGTGCACTTTATATTTCGATGGAAGGTCAATCTTGTAGGCGTTTTCATCAATTTTCTCAAGTACTTGGAATGGAACATCACCCCTCGAGATAAATTTAGACTTCCTTTGAGATGGAAACCGATCCTTCCGAAAGAGCACCCATACCCAATCTCTCAGTTCAAGAATAAGTTTCTTTCTCCTCTTGTTGGCCCTCCTTGCAATTTCTTGGTTTTTCTTCTCAAGTCGAAGCCGCACCTTCTCATGTAACTTCTTCATAGAATATTCCCTCTTGCTTCCATCTAAGCTAATCATGAGATCACTTGGCAAAGGCACTAAATCCAAAGGGGTAAGGGGGTTGAGGCCGTATACACACTCAAAAGGCATCATTCCTGTACTTGAGTGTATGACACGATTATAGGCAAACTCAATCAATGGTAAGTGCTCCTCCCAAGAAGTCATTTTTCCCTTAACCATTTAACGTAGCATGGCACCCAAGGTCCTATTTACTACTTTCATTTGGCCATCGGTTTGTGGGTGGAAAGACGCAGAGAACAACAACTTGGTACCAAGCCTACCCCACATGAACTTCCAAAAGTGATTTAGGAACTTAGAGTCACTATCACTCATAATGATCCTCGGAACACCATGCAATTTGACAATATTATCAACAAATAAGGAGGCTACGCTAGGTGTGTCATCACATTTAGAGAAAGGAATAAAGTGCGCCATCTTAGAAAACTGATCGACTATAACAAAGATAGTATCCCGACCTCATCTAATCCTTGGCAACCCCAACATGAGATCTATATATATATATTAAGCCAAGGACATAGAGAGATGGGTAGTGGGGTGTACAAACTATGAGGTAGGTGCCGAGATTTGGCTCCTTTGCATTCTACACATTGGCCGCAAATCCTAACCATATCCTTGTGCATTCTTGACCAATAGAATTGCTCCTCTAATATTTTGAGGGTCTTTTAGACCCCAAAATGACCCATTAGACCGCCATCATGTGCTTCCATCACAAAAAACTCTCTCCAAGAGATAGAAGATACACACAATTATCTACCTTTAAATAAGTAACCATCAAACTTGGCATTGGGATTTAAACCCCTAGCTGAATCCCACTTGTCCCTATATAATTCTTCATATTCCCTAAAGATAGGAGAAAAGTGAGGGTCCTTGGGATATAATCCTCTTAAGCTCTCAAAACCCATTAATTTTGACGACAAAGTGGACGCAAGAACATGTTTTCTAGACAATGTATCTGCTACTACATTATCCTTACCCTTCTTGTATTGGATAACATAAGGGAAGGTCTCAAGAAAGTCAATACATTTGGCATGCCATTTGTTAAGCTTGTCTTATGCCCGAAGATGCTTTAAGAATTCATGGTTCGTTCAGATCACGAACTGCTTAGGCCATAAATAGTGTTGCCAAGTGGCCAAGGCTCTAATTAAGGTGTACAACTCTAAATCATACGTGGAGTAGTTTAGAGTTGCTCCTTTGATTTTCTCGTTAAATTAAGCAATGAGTTTTAAATCTTGCATCAAAACAGCCCCTATGCCTACTTTACTCGCATCATTCTCAACTTCGAATGTCTTATCAAAGTTGGGAAATTATAACAAAGGCGCGGAGATTAACATAGCTTTTAATGATTCAATAGCCTTAGCTTGCTCGTCACCCCACTTGAAGGATGGATCTTTTCGAATGACCTCGGTCAAGGGTGTGGCTATGGTGATAAATCCTATGAAAAACCTTCTATAAAAACTAGCCAACCCATGGAAGCTTCTTACTTTTCCAACTGTTTGTGGGATTGGTCAATTTTTGATAGCGTTTATCTTGGATTCATCCACTTCGACCCCTCTTGAACTAATAAACAACTTCATTAACAGCAAAGGAGCATTTTTCCAGATTTGCATGCAATTTTTTCCTTTCTAAGGACATCAAACACATATTATAAATGCATTATATTCTCATCCAAAGACTTACTATAAACCAAGACATCATCAAAGTAGACAACAACCAACTTTCTAATAAATGGCTTCATCGCATGATTCATTAGCCTCATAAAAGTACTTGGAGCATTTGTTAGGCCGAATGACATAACCATCCATTCATAGAGACCAAACTTGGTCTTGAAGGCGGTTTTTCATTCATCATCGAGTTGCATTCTTATTTGGAAATAGCTACTCCTTAAATCACTCTTGGTAAATAAACACGAACCATTCAATTTATTAAGCATATATCTGACCTAGGGATAGGGTGACGATATTTTACCATAATCTTGTTGATGGCTCGGTAGTCCACATACATATGCCACATTCCATCTTTCTTAGGCACTAGTAGCACCGGAACCGCGCACAGACTCATGCTCTCCTTGATATATCCTTTGTTGAGGAGTTCCTCAACTTGACATTACAATTCCTTGGTGTCCATAGGGTTGCTTCTATAAGCCATCTTGTTTGGCAATTGTGAGCCTAACACAAAGTCAATTTTGTGCTCAATTCCCTGAAGCGGGGGTAATCCTTACAGAAGTTCTTTGGGAAACACATCTTCATGATCCTGCAACTCACAAGAAATCAAAGGATAAATGGAAGTATTAGTGAGGTTAGTGTTAAAACAATGAGCCAAAAACAACGTAGGCGTGTCCTCCTCATGATCCACGAAGAGTTCCTTCTTTCTAACCAATATCACTATGTTTTCTTTCCCTTTTGATGTTGAGGCAGCCTCGGATACCCCTACTGCCCCACCTAAGGGTTCATTTTTTTTTTTTGGATTTCTTTCTCTTTTCCTTCAATTCTCTCATCTTTTGATGCCACTCATTTACTTATGAAGGCAAAAAAGGATGAAGTGTAACCTTTCATCCATGCTTCTCAAGTGTATATCGATTGGACCTCTCATCGTGTTTAGTAGACCTATCATACTGCCAAGGTCTACCTAACAAGAAGTGACACGTGTGCATCGGTATCACATCACAAAGCATTTCATCATGGTAGTTTCCCACATTAAACCGTATCACACATTGCCTTGTGTCCTTTAATTTACCACATTCATTCAACCATTACAACTTGTAAGGACTAGTGTGCGGTGTAGATGGCAACTTCAATAAGTTTACCATAGCAACACTAAAAACATTTACACAACTACCACTATCGATCACCAAAGTGCACATACTCCCCTTTACAAGACATTTAGTATGGAATAAACTTTCCTTTTGACTTGGGTCATCTATTACCTTACTAATCATGACGCGCCTAAATACAAAGTTTGGAACCACACACTCATATTCTTGCGGATAAACATCTTCACCATCATCATCATCATTATTATGTGGTCCATTCTCGGGTTCCTCTCTATCTTGAGGCTCAACCTTATCCTTTCCCTTTTCAAGACCCACCTCCTCACTAAGGTAATACAATATCCCTCCCCGTAGGACTACGTTATGTTAGTTTGGAGATTCATTGGCTTTATACCCCCAACCTTAGCACTTGAAACATTGGAATCCTTTTGGGTTAGGATACTTGTAAACTTCTTGTTTTGGAGGAATTTTGTGGACTATTTTGGGCTCAGGCATCCTTGTACTGGCGGGTTGGTCCTTGTTTTTTGGCCAACCTGAAGAGGATTGAGCCATCTCCTTACTTCTAGGCTAACCCAAGGTGGATTTTCCCCTTGCCTTAAACGACGACCTCTCTTTAAGTTCCCTTTAAATCTCAAGAGCCACTTGGAAAATACCTTCAATGGTATCAAACTTGTGAAGTGTTAAATGAGTGGAGATCTTTTCGTTCAACCCACACTTGAACCAGATGATTTCATGACTAATTTGTTCCCTACTATGATCAAGCTTCAACATGAGTTGTTGAAACTCGTCATAATATGCCATTACACTTTTGTTACCTTGACGCAAGTTATACAATCTAGCAAGCAACTCATGGCGATAACTCTCGGGAAGGTACCGTTGTATCATCAAGTACCTCAACCAAAACCAAGGTGCTGCTGCCCATCAACTAATTCATTACCAAACTACTTGACATACTCCCACCAAGTGTTAGCATAACCCTCAAAATGAGCTATGGCATAACAACTTTTCTTTTCTTCCGATATATCATTAACTTGAAACACTTTGTCACAAGCCATTTCCCAAGCTAAGTAGTCCTCGAGGCACTTTCACCTTTAAAGATTGGTAGGATCAACTTGATGGTGTTGATGCCTATATCTCTCTCTTGGTGTCGTTTTTCCCTTTACTCATACCCTTGGTATCTCCTTGGATCCCTATGACCCCCTTTCATCTCCCCACCTTATGTAAGCATCATCAAAGGCTCTATATCCTTCATATTACTCTATACCATACTCCTCAAAGTTGGATGGATGGTTTTGGATATTTGGAAATTTATTTGGAGGAATTGGATTTTGTAGAGGTGGTGGTGTTTGGTTTAATGGAGCTTTGAAGGGAGGGTTTGGATTTAGCGGAAGTACTTGACGTCCAAGTCCCTCTTGTGGGACTTGAGGAGTTTGGGAATGTATTGGTCTAGTGGGATCACAGTTTGTAGGGAAATGAGTGGTTTTACTTGTGGCATTTAATGGAGCTTAGGGTGGATTTAGCATTCGGTGCAATGTTTCGGGAGTGATGGTTGCGGAGGAAGTTCTATCATGCCCACTTGAAGAAACATGTAGAGGAATATAAGGGCAAGAGTTTCTTTGACTCTCCACTTGTTCTAATCTCCCACTAATAGCCGACACATCTCCCTTTATTGTTGACAAATCCCCTCTCACTGCTCTAACTTCCATAGTCAACCTTTCAAGTGTTCGGGTAACGACCTCAAGAGTGGCCCTCATAGAGTCAAGAGCATTTGTATCCATATTTTGGGAGGTAGTCCCTTCCATTGTCAAGGTATTACCTACAAAATGAACAAACAAGTTAGTGAAAAAAAAATCCCTCTCCTCACTCACACTCTTTGGATCACCTCACACTTTAGTTTCACAAGTGTTGTAGATTGGCTAGTAACCCGTAAATCCTTAAGGTATGAGTAAGCTCTTATCCGGAGAGGATTCTTGTTTGAAGACTCAAAGAATTCTCGTCTGGCTATAATCAAGAAGTAACAACGTATTCGAAAGATAAAAGCATCCAAGTAAACATTGACATAAACAAACAGATTCAAATGACTAATTGACAGCGTAGTAGGAATGTACTAGTTTGTTAATTAGTTCTAGAACCAAGTAAGGAAAACAAAAATCAACAATTAGAAACCTGAAAAATCCAAATTTGAGCTTATTAGTGATGTGGAAGTAGCAATGGTGATGTGGCAGTATATAATTGGTCTTGGTCCCACACAAATTTAGTCACAAATCTGAAATTTCCATATTCACACAACTTGGAATGGATGACAATTGGTTTTGGAGGGAAAGTAAAAGTCTTGTAGTCTTTTCATTTTTTCAAACTCAAAAAGGTGAGATTTGACTTTACTAGTCCCACAAAACAAGGTCCCTTGATTTAAGAAAAAGTGGGTGGAAAGTAGATGTCAAGTCTAGGAGGTGATGACTCAAGTCTTATCACAAACAACTTTACAACTTTTGTCTTACAACATTTAGGATCTATTTTACACTTTTGTTGTCTTAAGTTGTAAGAATAGATGAAGAACAAGATGAACACCACAAAAACCTTCAAGAAAACAATAACATCTTCTTCAAAAACACAACACAAAGCCACCAATTGTCATCAACAAGGTACAACCTTTTGCCCACTTCAAGTCACCACAACAATGATCAATATTACAAGCTCAACTTCAGATCTAGACACTTTTAGTGTTGGTGATAAAGAAAAAAACACTATAAACACACTAAACAAGTAAAATAACACCTATATATAAACACAAAAAGACCAATATCGGCCAAGAAAACAACACAACACTATTTTCTCGGCCAAAAACAAGATGGACAGATTTCTCTTTTTTTATTTGAAATTTTCAGATTTCAGCAATTTTTTTTCAACCCTCAAACCCAATATTGATCTTGTTAGAACAAAATCAAATATGGATTTGATACCAAATGATCTACTATCAAGTCCACAATGCAAGAATCCAGAAACAACAACAAGATGAATAAACTGACGCAAGAACAACAAGTGCTAGTGAATCGAAATAAGCCACACACGACTTCAATAGGCTTTAAGAATCACGTTTTTAGAATAATATGATGAAGTTTTCAACAAGAACAAGCAAGTCAACAAGGTTCCAGTGAATCAAAAGAGCCCCACACGGCTTCACTAGACTTCAAGATTACAAAACACAATCTTAACAAGATTACAAGAAGATAGTAACTTGATATGTAGTATTCAAGAGTCTAAGAACCCTAACAAAAAGAGAGGACCCTAAGACTAAAGAATATTAACACCAAGTTCTTAATTTTACCTAGAGGAACTCTCTGACCTCAAGATCCTTGTTTCTAGCCAAGATACAACACAACGATCACTCTACTTGTGATTTTTTAGATTTGGGGCTTCTCCAATGGAAGGAGAGAAGTTTCAAAATATTACAAGTGTTTATGTCTCAAAATATTATGAAAGAACTAGCTTCCAAATAACCCTAATATTCTCTATTTATATTATACCACAAATGAAGGAGAAAATGATCAGATTGCCTTTGCCATGGGGTGGCCTTGGAGTGTAAGTTTATTACACTTCAAGGCCCCTCGTCACACTTAAAAACATTTAGACCATTAGGTGGATCAATCACCAACTCACACACGTCCATTTACATGAACAAGACTTGGAGTTTTTGTAACTCCTGAGCTTGGCTACGTGTGAATGGTCGTGAACTTGTTGGACAGCTTGCTACACCCGTATCAGGAAAGGAAGAGAGAGAGAGATAGTATGTGGAAAGAAAATAGGGTGTTTTCCTTAGTATATGTTTCACTAAAAAAATTATATATATTATAATTTTTAAAATATAAAAATATTTATAAATTAAAAATATCAAATATCGATGGATAGTGTTGTTTTCATAAAGTTAATTTTATTTATTTTTAACAAAACCGACATTGTCCGTCGCTTTTAGTAAAAAGTACAGAAAGATTAAAAATAATTAAAAATTACGATGGACAACGTCGCTTTCTAAAATTAATATTTTAAAAAATAAAAAATTATAGCGACGTTGTCTGTTGATTTTAGTTTAAATAAATAAAAATAAAAATTAAATTACAAAATCGACGAACGACGTCGCTTTTTTAAAATTAATTTTTATTTTTTAAAAGTAATAACGACTTTGTCCAACGCATTTATTTTAAAAAATATAAATTATTTATTAATTGTTGGCACAATAATCCGCCAAAAAATACAAAGAGAGTTGAGATGTTGTTCGTCAATTTAAAATAAATTAAAAAAGCGATGGACAATGTCATTTTTTTCATCGCTTTTTAAAATAAATACTATTCTTTGCTTTTTTGTGTGTCATTTTTTAGCTCTTTTTAGTAGTGGCACATAGTTTATACTCTTGCGGGCTAGAAGTGGACATGCAGGTTATGCTCGTGCCTTAAAAAGCACCATCTTTCTTCGAGGATTCTATTTCTTCAAAAACTTGACATTAATAGGACCAAGTTTTATGCCATCTGCATTGGCAAGCTTTTAATGACCATTTAATATATCTCTTGTACGGCATATGGTCCGTCCCACTTTAAGGTGAATTTTACCCCAAACTTACTAGAAGTAATAATAGGTCTTCTTATTGGAAGGACTTGATCTCTAACTTAGAAGCACCTCAAGCGAACTCTTTTATTGAAAAAAATAAGATAGGAAGGCTTGGTAACATTTGATATTTTGTTGAGTTTCTAGCCTCTTCCCACCAAGAGTTTCTAACCCCGCAAGACGCAACTTAGTATTTTCTTATTTTGTGAGCGCTTCTTGAATAACTAGTCTTTAAGAGGGTATTTGACTCTCAAGTAGTGGAACTGCTGTAACTCCAAAAGTAAGAGAGGACGGGGTTGCTTACATCGATGTGTGGTAAGTTTTCCTATAGGCACTTAAAGATTCTTCTATTTGTTCATGCTAGTCTCGTTTGGACTTGGAGACGGATTTCTTCAATAGGTTTCATAAAGTATTATTGAATTCTTTAGCTAGACCATTGGCGAAAGCATGATACATAAAAGGTTTACATTGCTTGAAAACCAAAGAGATCATGAATCTTGTTCATCAGCTTGTTATCAAATGGCTTGCCATTATTGGTTATTATATAATGAGGGATTCCAAAGTAGTAGATGATATTCACTCAGATAATGTTCGCAACATTCTATTCACTTCCTAAAGAGCAAAACTTCAATCCATTTTGAGAGTAATCTATTGCAGCCAAGATGTACAAGTGTCCACCCAAAGACTTTGATAATGGCCCGACAATATTTAATCCCCAACCATCAAATAACAAAGAGGTAATGGTCGAGTGTAGCAATTTGAGAGGCTGATGTATAAAATTCACATTAAATTGTAAAATATCACACCTTTTAGCATAGTCCAAGAAATCTGTAACCATCATTGGCCAATAGTATTTTTTTTTTATGTGAAAGTGGAGCGTTGGTATAGACTGATGTGATTTGCATACTCCAGAGTGTGCTAATTTCAAAGCTTGAACTGCTTCTTCCTCTCCCAAACATCAAAGGAGTACTTCTTTAAATGATCTTCTGTATAGCTTATCCTTATAGTAAAGGAAGTGAGATGCACGACGACGAATGTCAATACTTCTTTGTGGACCCTCTGAAAGTATCGCATAACACAAGTAGTCAATGATAGGTTGTCGCCAATATTCCTTCACAGATTTAGACACAGCAACGTGGTGCTCAACCTTGTTTTCTACATATTTATCCTTATTCGGTGGTGGTACTACCCATTCTTGGTGGATAGTAACTCATGGTTGATTTGGAAGATATAGGCTAGAGGCTAAAGCAACCAAGGTATCAACTTGCTTATTTTTTTCCTTGGCACGTGTTGAAGGGCCACTTTTGTAAGCCATCCCATCAATTTCTGAGAATAATCATTATATGAATGTAGCTCAAGCTTTTTGATATCATAGATTTCCAAGATCTACTTGATCACTGATTAAGAGTACTTGTAATTATAGGTTCTTTATGTTGACAACCATCTCAAGTTTGAGTATTAATGCTTGATATTCAGCAACATTGTTAGAGAAATTATTTGTCAGTATGGAATAACCTATCCTTATAGAGTGACAAACACCATGCCAGTAACAGCTCCATCTTAATGCACGACACCATCAAAGTACATTTTCCACGAAGGCCTAACTTCAATAACCATTGCATCTTCATCAGAAAGTTTATCGGTCAATTCTCAATTATCAGGTATCGGGTAGTTTTCTAAGAAGTCTGCCAATGCTTATACTTTATGATATTTTGGGGAATGTACATGATCTCAAACTATTGAAATTGAAGGTACCACCTTGCAAGTTAATCTCTACGAACTGATTTTGATATCACAAGATTAATGGAATTTGCCCTAGACACAAGACGAATGACATGAGCTTGAAATTAGTGCTTCATTCTTTAGATTGAAAATACCAACGCCAAATATAACTATTTGATCGAATAATAAATCAGCTCATTCGGTGCCATTATTTTGGTCAGATAATAAAGAGTGTTTTCCTTGCCTTCACTATTTTTTGAGCCACTACTGCTCCAATTGACCTTTATTGTGTAGTGATATAGAGTATCTAAGGTTTCCAAGTATGGGTGCCACAAAAATTGGAGGCTTCATTAAGTATTATGTGATACTTTTAAAGGCCTTACTACATGTTTTGTCCCATTCAAAAGGAGCATCCCTCTTTATAAGACGGCTAAATGATTGATATTTTTCGATCAGATTTGAGATGAACCTCCTTAAATATGCCAACCTTCCTTGCATGTTTTTTTAACTCATGAATATTTTTAGGCTTAGACATCTTTAAAACGGCATCGACCTTGGCTTGATCAATTTCAATTCCTCAGTGTCGTCCAATAAATCCAAGGAACTTTCTAGAAGCAACTCCAAAGATACATTTCAATGGGTATATCCTAAGTTGATATATTTGGAGCAACTCAAACACCATGTTTTGGTCTTTCAAGTGGTCACTCCTCTTTCTTGACTTCACCACTAAATCATCCACATAACACTCAACATTTTTATGGAGTAGGTCATCAAAGATATTTTGTATGGCCTTTGATAAGTGGCATCAACATTCTTCAAACCATAAGGAATTACCTTGTAGCAATAAATATCTTTGGCCGTACGAAATGTAGTGAACTTTTCATCCTTTGCTTCCATATAGATTTGGTTTAGCCGGATGAGCCATCCATAAAGGACATTGCCTCATAACCAGTGGTAGCATAAATTATCAACTCTGATATAGTTATTAAAAATTTATCCTTAGGGCAGCCATTGTTGAGATCCCTAACGTCAACATAAACTTGAATTTTCCCATTCTTCTTACTCATCGAAACAATAAATGAAATCTATGTGGGATATTTAGCATCACGAATAAAGTCAAATTTGATGAGTTTGTTAACCTCATTTTTAATCAATAGAATCAATTCTACCTTGAAGAACTTTTAGGCTTGCTTAATAGGATGGTTGCCATTCTTGACCACTAACTGATGAACTATCACTTTTGTATCTAATCTAGACATCTCCTTCTAAATCCAAGTTAAAACATCTTTATATTCTTTGAGTATGTCCATATAGGCAATTTCTACATCTATTTTTCAAAAACGTTCAAGTAAGTTGGTCCTAGGTCTTCATTAATGCCAAGATTGACTTTCCTCAAGGGATCTGTAGTGGTCTTCACTCCTCCTTAAAGTTCTAATGGAGCATCTCCAACATTTTCCTCCTTTTGAGGATCATCGTCATTTATAGATATATGGTAACACCAAGAAATATTTTCCAACTCTTCATTAACCTTCATTTGAGACGAGGCATCATTCTCACTTTGGGTTTTAATGTATTAGTTTCTGACGGTACATTAAGCATCTTTTATGAGGGATAATTATTTATTTTCTAACAACTATTAGTGTTATTTGATGTGTGTTATTCTTTTTATCAGATAAACTTAAAAGCAGGGAAAGATTAGAAAGACAGGAATCTAGAACTTTGTAATGGGCTAACCAACTAATTGTCAGAGTCCCGATGGACCAACAGAATGGTCGCTGCCACTAAGAAGAAAGTTAAAAATCTTGAAGATGGGTGATGGTCTAGATGATAGATCATTCGGCCTATATTGGTTTGTCATCGCGCTTATTAGAGTTAACCAAAATGATAGGAAATTTAGGTATTATGGACAAAAGATGCAATGGGCTTATCAAGCCCTGACAGACCGTCGCTTAGGCCATTATTATAGCTATACAGAATAAAGTCAATAGCTTATCAACTATGATTTAGTCAATGAACCATCGCAGTCCTGACAAATCCTAAAAAAAAAATCATCGGTATTGACTCAGCAACTTAAATTTGAATTTTAAATTCCAACTTTTTGGGAGCCAATAAATACCTAGTTTAAGGTTAGAATAGTCATATTTTGACTATTTTCAACTATGTAATGTAAGATTGCTGAAAAATAAGTTCAGAGAAAAAGCATTGATAATGCTCAAGATACACCTTCAATCTAAAGATTATGCAGTTGTTGCCAAATATACTTAACCCAATAAAAGTAGGGGTCGAATTCCAAGGGAATACATGGAATTGTTGTTTTTACTTGCTGTAATTAACGGGAAAAACTAGCAAAGTGCTATATGTAGTTTTGATGATGAGAAGCTAAACTGCAAGGGACTAGGTCCCTAGAAGTGCAAAGTAATGTACAGCTGGCACACAGTATCTGCACAATTTTGTCCTCTTGTGGAACAAACTTGCAGGTGCTATTTTGTATCGACTTGGATAGCTGGGTCTAATGATATCCCAACACTAATCATCACACAACTCTAAAAGAAAATATATGCCTCTTCAACAATTGTTTTTTGCAATTTTAAAGAGTGAAGTGAGGCAGTAAAAACCTAGTTCAAAAACTACTTAAGTTCTTAGCGGATTATGTGAGCTTAAATTGAAATTGTTCTTGAGTGTTGATTTGTAAAATAAATATTCATGTTATAAGATTAGTGTTTTTTTTTGAGAGAGCTTCTTAGGTAGAGTTATCTATGCTTGTTTCTAATTAGAGGTGATAAGTTGAGAGAGTCCTTGGTAGAGTTACCAAGATAAGCTTGTAGTGGAGTTACCACTGGTGAAAGGAGCCTAGAGGTAGGCTGAAATATTATTATAATCAGGAGGTTGATTATAGTGGATTTAGAGGTGCTTATGAGGGAATGTCATGGTTTTTCCCATTCTAGATTTCCATGTAAATATCCTATGTTTTTACTCTTCCTGCATTAACTTGAATTTCTCAACATCTTATAATTATACAACAATTTTATTCCTTGTAATTGATCCCGAGGGACCAGGTCCCTCACTATGTTGTCCAACCCCTAAGGGTTATAAAAATTGGTATCAGAGCGTGTTCACTCTAAAGGGTTCGTACCTATAGTGATCTAGTCATCATGGTTGCTATGACTGAACTAGGGGTAAAAAGAAAAGAAGCAAGAGGAAAAATATTACTGACCCTAAAGGCTCTGTAATCTAACGTAGGTGAAGAAGATACCAAAGTTGCACTTCTATCAACAAAGATTATTAGAGCTATAAAAAGGGCTGGTCAACTTAGCAAAAAAATGATCAAAATCCTAAATAAAAAAGAAGGAAAGATGCAGTCAGCAGTATAATAAAAAAGGTGTTGGCTGCATAGGAGGTCTTCTCAAATAAATATGAGAAAGACAAGGAAAATGGAGATGATCTCATGCTGAAACATGGTGAGAAAAGGATAATCTCAGGTTCCTGTAGCTTTCTAATGGCCACTACTGAAGAAAAAGAAGAAAATGTGATAGAAAAGGGGGATGAAAACCAAAACTGGTTTCTGGATAGTGACTTTTCTAGACAATGACAGGAAGGGTTGACTATTTTCTCACACTTAAGACACTTCAAGGGGGAGGTGTATCCTTTGAAAATAGGAAAAAGAGGGTACATCCAAGGTGTTGGAAAAATTGGAAAATCACCTCATCATGCAATAGAAGATGTGCATTATGTGAATGGGCTAAAATATAGTCTTCTAAGTGTTTCCTAAATTTGTGACAAAGGAAATAAGGTAAAATTCTAATTTGAAGGATGCATTGTATCAAGCATGAAATATGGAAAGATTATTCTCAAGGCCAAAAGAATTAAGAACAAGTACGTAGCTGATCTGGAGTCTATAGCTGATGAGGAATTAACGTGTTTAAGTGCAAAAAGTGAAAAGTCAAATTTATGGCACAGAAGATTAGGGCATGTGAGTTATTTATTGTCAAACAAGCTGATCTCAAGGGACCTGATTTGTTGTCTTCCAAAGCTAAAATTTCTAGACAACAAATTCTATGATGTGTGTGTTAAAGAAAAATATACCAGATCTTCTTTCAAATTGAAGAAACAAGTAAGTACTTCCAGACCCCTTGAAATACTTCACATGGATTTATACGGACCCATCAAAGTCCAAAGTAAAGGAGGGAAGATATATGAGTTGGTCATTGTAGATAACTATTACAGGTTCATTTTGACAATGTTTATAAAAGCCAAGGATGAAACATATGGGGTTCTTCTGGATTTTGCCAAGAAAATCCAAGTGAGGCTAAATTGCAAAATTGCTAAATTCAGGTCTGATCATAGGACTGAATTTGAGAATTCTCAAGTTGATGAATTCTATAATAAACATGGAATAAGTTACAACTTTTTAACTTCTAGACTCCTCAACAAAATGGAGTTGTTGAAAGGAAAAATAAAACTCTTATAGAGATTGCAAGGACTATGCTAGTTGATAGTGGTCTTTCACCGAATTTTTGTGCTGAAGTAGTTAATACTGCTTGTTATGTGATTAATAGGTGTTTAATTAGATCACTTTTGAATATAACTAAGTATGAGATGGTATTCAATAGAAAGACTAGAATAGACTATTTTAGGCCTTTTGGATACAAGTGTTTTGTGCTAAACAATGGAAGAGAGAATTGGGAAAATTTAATTGCAAGAGTGATGAACTATGTTTGTAGGATAATCCTAAACTAGAAAGGGCTATGGAGTGTTTAACAAATGAACTCTGTGTGTTAAAAAAATATTCATGTGATCTTTAATGAGTCAGGAAGACAAATGAACACTAGAGATAGTGAAAGCTTAGAAGATGAAAAACTTATTCCTAGTACTGAAGAGGATGATCAAGGGATCAATGATGCAGATGGGAGTGATAACGGGGATGATAGTCCAAGATCTCAACCATAAATTCCAGCTCCACTAGAAGAACAACCAGGTGAAACCAGTCAGAATTCACAGGGACCTGGTCCCAATGGTATAAATCTAAGATGGAAAAGTTGGAAACATAAGTCCTCTCATCCCCTTGAGAACTTGAATACACCTTTGCAAACAGGAGTCCAAACAAGAGCTTAATCCAGGAATGCTATGGAATTTTCAGCCTTTCTATCTCAAATTAAACCTAAGAATGTAAAAGAGGCCCTGAAAGATGGTGATTAGATTAATGCAGTGCAAGAAGAATTGCATCAATTTAAAAGAAGCAAAGTCTGGCATTTGTTCGTAAATACAAACAATTATCCGGACTAAATAGGTGTGTAGAAATAAGCAAGAAGAAGATGGCACTATCAGTAGAAACAAGTCAAGGTTGGTTGTTCAAGGTTATAACAAGGAGGAAAGAATTGACTACGATGAGA
The DNA here is from genome assembly GCA_030864225.1 of Capsicum baccatum var. pendulum. Taxonomy (NCBI): domain Eukaryota; kingdom Viridiplantae; phylum Streptophyta; class Magnoliopsida; order Solanales; family Solanaceae; genus Capsicum; species Capsicum baccatum. The sequence continues at coordinate 165,553,171 of CM061557.1, read as the reverse complement.
CCTTTTCACCTGTAACAAGAATAAAAGCAATCAAAAATCTTGGTGCATAAATGGGATTCAAACTATTTTAAATGGATGTCAAAAGTGCCTTCCTGAATGGAAATCTGAAGAAGAAGTGTATGTTAAATAGCCACCAGGCTTTGAAGATACATATTTTCCTCATCATGTACTTAAATTGGACAAAGCTCTTTATGGGTTAAAGGAATCACCAAGGGCTTGGTATGAGACACTCTGAAAGTGTCTCATGAAAAAGGGCATCAAAAAAAGAAAAATTGACAATACTCTATTCCTAAAGACCAGGGGTAGTAGTCTATTGATTGTTCAGATATATGTTGAAGACATAATAATTAGAGCTACTTCTGATACCATGTGTGAAGAATTTGCTAAACTGATGGGAAGTGAATTTGAGATGAACGTGATGAGTGAATTGAGCTTCTTTATAGATCTCCAGATTAAACAAACTTCTAAAAGGACAATGATCTGCCAGGAAAAGTATATCAAGGAGCTACTGAAGAAGTATAACATGAGAGATACCAAGCCAATTGATGCCCCAATTGGAACTAGCTCAAAAATGGATAATGATGAGTTAGGTCCTTCAGTAAATTATACAATGTATAGAGAAATTATTGTATCCTTGCTATATCTTACTGCAAGTAGGTGTGGCATTGTTTTTAGTGTAGAAATATGTGCTAGATTTCTAGAATACCCAAAGGAGTCTAATCTGAAAGATGAAAAAAGAATTCATAAGTATCTGAAGGGGTACAAAGGACCTAGTCCTTTACTATCCATCAGGAGACAATTTCGAATTAGTAGGCTATGATGATGCTGAATACGTTGGATATTTGGTAGACCAAAAAAGTACCTCAGGAATGGAACATTTTCTTGGCTCATCCTTGATTTCCTGGGGTTCAAAGAAGTAAAATTCAGTTGCTTCATCTATTGCTGAGGCTGAATATGTTGCAGCAGCTTCTTGTAGTACACAACTTCTATGGATCAAGAAACAATTGAAAGACTTTAGTATTGTCTCAGCTACCATACCTCTAATATATGACAACACAAGTTCTCTAAACATGGCTAAGAATCTAGTGCAGCATAAGAGGGCTAAGCGCATTGATATGAAGCATCACTTCCTAAGAGACAATGTTTAGAAAGGAGTAATTTGTATGAAGTTCTGCAAGACTGAGGATTAGATAGAAAATATCCTTATTAAGGCTCTACACAAGGTACAATTTGTTAAGAACATGCTAAGATTAATCCTGATCAAAATGACCTAATATACCATGTGAATAAGTAGTTCTCCATAAAATTGGATATGGTCAGGAGACAAGTATCCTTGGTAAAATATGTAGCTATTAGTCTAACTCAATATCATACCTTACAAGTATACACATATAGGAACAACTTTGGACGAATCAGATGAAGTGTGCGCCAATATGATAAGTCACTAAAGGAAGGGGAAGGACCTAGTCCCATCTCTCAGGGACACAGTCTCTCTCTCCATGTTAGTAAACTTATCTAAGTCTAAACTGAATACAATTTCATCTTTGCATTAAACTCATAAACCCTGCTCAACTCAATCATCCAAATCATCCAAATACAAATCCTTCATAGCAAATTTTGAACATCCTATTGAAAGGCACCAAATTTCAAAAGGATTCGGTCCAAAGAAGAAGAAAATTCCTACTCTAAACTTTGCAGAGATTAAAAAAATAGGGAGCGAATGGAACATTAGAAATTATATACAAAAAAATATGGATGAGTTTGAAATGATGGTTAAAATGTTAACCAATGAGTTATATTTGTTCCATGGTCCCAAGATGGCCTCATATCATCAAACTTTCTCCCAAAATTCTTCAACTTTTCTTTCAATTTCTGTGGCCTTTTTTATGGAACTTGAAGTGAAACTCTTGCACTAAAAAGTGATACATAATTTGTTGGACATGGATGTTTTCTTATTTTTGTGCTCTTTATCTAGTTCTACCTCAAAGTTACTCTTCATGTTAGCATTTCTCCAGTGGCCATGGGTTAACTAATTTGTGCTTAATTTACTCTTTGTTTACTGTTATTCCTTTTCTATGATGTCAAAAGAGGGACTACTAACTTCATATGTAAGGGATATGAATAGGGCATTTTGACAGGGGGAAGAAATGATAATGATAAAATTGAAGGTGCATTATGACAAGGGAAAGTTTTTGCTGCAAATTGACAACAATAGACCAAGTTCCTATGTTGCATAATAGATGAAGCATAAATATATGAGGTACATTCATCCTCAGGTGGTAATCACCCTGACTAAATGTGATGAATATGCACTGATGCTCAAATTGTATGGTTTGGTTTGTCATCACCAAAAAGGTGGAAAATTGCTATATATAGTTTTGATGATGAGAAGCTAAACTATAAGGGACCAGATCCCTGGACTTGCAAAGTACTGTACAGCTGACATACAGTATCTACACAGTTTTGTCCTCTTGTGTAACAAACTTGCAGGTGCTATTTTTTATTGACTTGGACAGCTGGTCCAATGATATTCAAGCCCTAACATCACACAAATATAAAAGGAAAGATATGCCTCTTCAACTATTGGTTTTTTTTGCAATTCTAAAGATTAAGTGAGGCACCAAAAACCCATTTCAAAAACTACTCAAGTTAGCGAATTATGTGAGCTTAAATTAAAATTGTTCTTGAGTGCTGATTTGTAAAAGAACTACTCATGTTATAAGAGTAGTGTTTTGTTTTGAGAGAGTTGCTTAGGTAGATTTAGCTAAGCTTTTTATTGATTAGAGGTAATCAGTTGAGAGAGTCCTTTGTAAAGTTACCAAGATGAGCTTATCATAGAGTTACTACTAGCGAAATGAGCCTAGTGGTAGAAAAAAATCATACTCTAATCAAGAGGTTGATTATTGTGGATCTGGTGGAGCTTGTGAGGGCAACCCATGGTTTTCCCATTCTGGATTTCCACATAAATATCCTGTGTTTTTACTCTTCCTGCATTGCCTTGAATTTCTCAACATCTCATAAATTCACTATAGTTCTATTGCTTGTAATTGATCCTGAGGGATCAGGCCCCTCACTATGTGGTGTAACCCCCAAGAGTTTGAACAATAAGTAAATAGGTGGATTGAAGTATCAATACCAAACAAGTTGCTAGTATTAACTTTGGTTGTAATTAGTCATTGGTGAATACTAGGATTGTGTCCCCCCGGCTTCTCAACTCCATAGGCTTATTACATTTTTTTTGAACCAATACGATACCTTGTATGTAATATCTGATAAGTTATGTATCACCAATTGTCTTTTGGACTAGCTAACAGATTTCGCCCTTTATCTTTCGAGTCTCATGATGTCACCTTACTAACCCTTCTCCTTGATCCCAGTTAACTATTACCTTTTGAGTCTCTAATTAATAAATGACAACTAACAATATTTCTTAGATAATACCTAGTAGCGTGGATCGACAGTTAAACTTCAAATTATTGTTGTAATTATCTTTTCCCAGTTACTACTCCTGTTTTGGAGTAAGTAGAAATCTAGGGGGGATCCTAACATTTGTAACCATTAAAATATCTATTAAAGTGAAGATAATACAATGTATTCATGGGTATCAGTTCAGAACAATGTAGCATTTCCCCTACTTTGTCAATTTGCCAAGTTTCCATAACCCTAACTCAGGGGTTTTAGCCGCTCATGCTTGTTGAATAATCCAACATTCACGATTGAAACCATAAAATGTATCACAATAATCAAAAATGAAAACACAATACTTTAATTGGATTAATCAAACAAAATCGATACAAGGGAATTCAATACCAAAATCGGATATCAGAATCAATTTTTTTCTAAGTATTAAGAGTGCATAACTTCTACTTAAAAAATAAGGGGTATTTATAGTAAATGAGGAAAACCTAAAAATCAAAGTCTGGATGAAAAAGAAGAAAAAGGGTCGGTGTCCACTTACCTATGTCTACATGAGACCTGCCAATAGGCGCATATGCCATATTCGGCATGCCACTGCGTGCATGTAGACATGGGTAAGTGCCAGAATAATTTCTGCACTGTTTGCTCTTTAGACTTTGGACTTCTGGCACTTACCTTACCCACATGTGCTATTGCGGTCTGCATATGGACATAGGTAAGTGTTGGAAGTTCTTTTTCAGCTCTTTTACTTTCTGGTTCTTCAATTCTGGTACTTACCTCAATTACATACGGTCCACATGTAGACATAGGTAAGTGCTAAGCCTTCTAATTCTTGCAACCAAGCTTCCAAACTTCAAGTTTTAACACATGGTTTGGTCACGTACATTCGGAAAGTGTCACAAATACCCTAATATGATCAAGTAAGTTACCCAAAACTCCATTTTTCATATTCACCTCTAAAACCTAGTTTCCTGTAAAACATACCTAAAACACATCATATCTAACCAAACAACCTAAGAAACTTTCATATTTTCATAGTTTTTAACGCTGAAAGAGCTATATTTCTATAGCACATCAACACCCTCAACTTAGAACGTTTGCATGTCCTCAAGCAACACTATACAACAAAGAAAAACACGACGGTTAACTAGGAGAATCTAATTTATCCAAGGCAGCCAATCAATACTTTAAGTTCAAACCATAACACCCTCTCCCATTCAACTTGTCAAAACTAACTGTGTATAAACATGAAGCACAATAGTATGACACAATGGGACCAAGTGATGGAATTACATTAGCAAAGAACAACCATGCCTATATACAAGTTAGACTACCCAAACAAATAAGCGGCCAGCAATATGACTTATGTGTCCTCACAACAAAGAAGTCCCACTCACTCATATGAAATAATGCATGTCAATACAAGGACTGTCAAGAGACAGTCACACTTAGAAGAGAAGTTCCACCTAATGTGCATCAAATACCATAGGCTTGCCCTTATTTTCTTTATCTTAGTTTTTATATAGTCAAATTAGGATTACTATAGGACTTTGTTTGGCTTGAAATATAGGCTTGGGGGGCTGGTATGGTACATATGAATATATCAAGTGGTTAATCCTCCTTGGAACTACACTAACTTTGGGTCCATACTTTAACGAATTTCCTTTTATTCCACCCTCATGTCTCCCTTTTATTCTTTATTGCACATTCAGGTTGGGTCTGGTTTCTTTTATTCATTAGTTTTCTCTTGTTTCCTTTTCATAGTTTTTCTTTTTTTCTTCTTTTTCTTTACTTTTTCTACGACACCTATGCCTAAAAACATTTTCTCTCAGTTCACCCTTCTATATGCCCACTTTACATTATACACCCCTATAATATCCATCCTCAACTTAGGTGATTTTCCTGTGTTGAGGTGCACAATGTCCAAGGAGGAATGGGCCAAAATCGATTACTACAACACAAATAGGAAGGTGACAGATGAAACAAGAAAAATAGTCTATAAAGTATAAACAGAGATCAAGGGATACTATTTCACATTGGGAAGTTCATTTAGGCTAAAAGTTGACTAAAATAAAAAACGACCTATGATCCTTTCCTAACCGACTATCCTACAACTTAGTTAAGACTAATCGGGCAAGTTCTGAATTTAACACACAAAAGGAACTAAGTAGCATCTCATGCACACATTGCACAGAGTCAATATTACAAGCTACTACTTATCTGGTTCATGTAATTGTTAGAAAGTGATTATCATGTCCCTAATCCTAATGCCACATCAAGATCCATAATTTTCACATATATACATTCACATGGTTCTAAAAATTTAGAGGGGTATGATTTTTCTCAAAAATCAATCAAAAACATGACAACTACCTAAATACTTAAAAATCTCCTAATTCTAAAAAACCCTAACAAAATATGATACAAAACACAATATGACACAAATTTTACCCTAGACATGTCAGTTCTACAACCATATTTCAGTCGAGAAGAAAAGAAGCACGACAGCAAAAACCCGCGGTGGCTGTGGTATACCCCACCCTAACTAAAAATATTGCACTATCCTTAATCCACTAAAATAATACAAAAAAAGGGAATGAGGACTACTTGGGATACACTAGGCGTCTGTGTCATGATCTTTCCCAAATTGAGGTATATCTACTGGCGGAGGCCATGGTGCTGGTGGTGCATAATAAAAAGATGCACCCACAGCTATCTTGGCTTACCTCTGCTTATCAGCAAACCTAGTCTCTATCAAATCATGGGTGGCCCTTTTCAGGGCTTGCTCATATGGCCTGTCTGGATTCTTCAGGTCCCCCGCTTTGCCTCTCTCGATCCCAACTGTGTGGAAAACCACATCATCCTCTATGAAAAATCAAAGTATCTGGGACCACGTAGAGGTAATGGCTGAACAACTAGGGATACAATTTAAGAGATGGGTAATATGTCGCTTTTAGTGAGAGAGTGTATCTTTACTCTCAGTAGTCCCCCCTCTTCCTTAATGTCTTCTAGATACAACATCTTTATCCTCTTGAACCAGGTGGATACTCGACCCTGAAAAACATCTATACATGAGTACAACATAGCTTGTAGCTTTGACATCATAGCTCGATATACATACTATAATTAAGCTTCATCCGTCTCTAGTGTAGTCCGAACCCATGGCTGGATCTGCTCTTATACTTTTGCCACCTCAGCCTCAAAAATGGATAGCCGAGTAGTCGTCACTTTTATTGTCTCTTCAACACCTGGTATATCTAGCACACTGGACACTGTAATAATATCTTTATCAATAGTGTCTATCACAGACACCACTAGCATATTATCTTACTGCTGCACTTTCATATACACTTCAAAAAATACTTTCTAATCATTCAGTTTAAAGGTGATCTCCCCCTAGTCCATATCAATCAACACCCTACCAATTGATAAGAAGGGTCTACCCAATATAATAGGGGCTTGAAAATTCACCTCACAATAAAGAACCATGAAATCAATGGGGAACATAAAGGATTCCACCCTTACTTTTACGTTACACAAAACACCCACTAGTTTCTTCCCTTATGAGTCAGCCATGAACAGCTTTATGGATGTAGGTTTGAGTTCCCCCATCCTCAACAGCTTGGATACAACTAGTGGCATCACATTTACTCCTGATGCCAAGTCACATAAAGCCTACTTGACATTAAAGGGCCTAATAGAACATAGAATGGTGATTGCTCTAGGATCCTCCTTTTCTACTAACGGTGAGGTAGGGGTCGCACTATAAATATGATTATTGGGCTCGATGACCCAATCCTCACCATTATCATACTTAAAATCATCATCACCCTATGTCGACTTCTCAGACTCTACCTTAGGTATCTCATCGCTCTCAGTGCTATTAATATTTAACTCCTCAATAGTAGGTATAGGGGGATCATCAGTAGTGGCACCATAATTAGTGGTAATAACTATACAAGGAGTGATATTTGAAGGATTTTGCACCGTGTTACTTGGGAGGGTACCCGACTACCTTTGATGCAAAGTGTTAGACATTTACCTAACCTGATGATCTAAATGATTGATAGATCTTGCACGAGACTCAACCTTATGGGTCAAACCTGAAATATAAGCCTTGATCTCCTCAAGGCTATTCTCCTAACTTTCTTTCCCCTTTACCAGTTTGGTCAACATTTCTTCCTTTCTTGATTCTGTATCTCGTCTACTAGAAAAAATATACCTATCTTCCTTCTCCTTGTAATTATCTCTCTATCTCCAGTCACCATTTCTATCTCTACTGTGGTTTAAGACCCCGTAAAATCCTAAGCTTAACTCAGACCTTTAAAGCTTGTTAAGGGGTCCCAGACTTAAAAAAATTGGCTAAGTATTCAGACTTAGTGTTATTTTAGCCGTAGGTTGGAAACTCTATTTCACGACCCTCATGACCTTAAAGTAATAATTTTTAGGTTGAATCATGATCAGGAATGTCAGTGGGTGTTTCCAAACAAATTTTGGATTTTTCAGTCTTCGTTTAGATCATATTTGAAAGCTCAAACCAGTGGATCGATGTGCTGCATTGCCCATCGAATGGATGAATATTTTCCTCTAGCTCCCAGTGCAAATTCCAGTGAACCGACGTGGACTCGACGTGGTGCATTGTCCATCACATTGATACAAATGATGCAGCGCATTAGTCTGCGCGATGCTAGGTCAGTTTTTATCATTAAAAAGCCGCATCCTCAGGAGTAATTGGGTCTTTTTTCCATATCTATCAGCACCAAAACCCGAAATTAAACCCTTCTAAGAGAAAAACTATTCATTCTTCACAATTTGCTCTCAAGAACAAACCCTAGTAGATTTCAAATTCAATTCAAGGCTTAAGAACTTACCATCAATCTTTCAAAATTTAATTGTTAACATATGTCAAGTGTTCATTCCGGGGTCCCTTCCACCCTTGGAGTTCAAGAATCTGTTTTTAAAACATCAAGTGTATTGATTACATGAATTTCATGTTGATTTTGATTAAATTCATGATTATAATGATTAATTGGCTTTCTAATCCATGTTTTGTTACAAGTTTCATATGGAGTTGTTTGATATATGTATAGAATCATGTAAATCCATGCTAAACTCTTGAAATTATAAATGGGGATTTAAATTATGGTGCCCATATGTGGTTAGTGTCATGTGCATGGATTATGTCCTCCAAGTTTTTGATAAATTGCTCATGTAAATAAAGAAAAAGGGAAACCAATCATGTTATGTTAGCTTATGTGCAAGTTATATCATGCAAGTGTTTGATGGAATGTCTGTATGAATGATTTATGATTAAGTGCATATGGTTATGCCTTTCAAGTTTATCCTATGATTTATTTTTCATACTATCGAGTCCTGGGGGTATCCAATACCCAAAAAGTTAGCTGTTTACCTAGAGCTAGGGTAGTTACAGAACAGTCTTAGTAGTGTCATGATCAGCAGCCTCTGTAATTAATTACAGTTTAGTATTTAGTTTAGACCTCAGTAAATCCATCTAGTCAATAGAACTCTGTAGTATTCCATCAGTTAACAGAATTCCGTAGTACTCCATCATTTAATGAAACTCAATGAACTTAGTTCTGTATAGTTAGACAGTATGATTAGTAATAGTTCAGTCTGGCTTTGTACAATTTAGAAATCCGTCCAGGGTCTATTCAGTTGGGAGTAGGATTCAGCACCGAGCGAACCTAAGGATGGGGGCATTCCTTCCAGCAGAGGGTTTGACCCTTAGTAGCAGTCCCTGTATTATAGAACTACATAGCCAACGAAGGCTGAGATATTTTCCTACCAGACTAGGGTTGATATATCTCATACGAGTTTTCCTACCAGCGAGGGTTGACAAAAGAGCTTCCAGTCAGAGAGGGTTAACTCACAACTTATCTTTACCTATGGCACGATACTGACATCCTTCCAACTGGGGTTACAGGTTGGACCCCAATCTATCCAGAAAGGGGCCTGTCGATTAGATGATTACCTCCCACAATCTCAATTTTAGTTTTAGTCTCGATATAAAACTTAGTTCAGTTCTACAGAATCATGACTGTCAGATACAGTCACTCAGTTCAGTACGGAACTCATCACAGTTCCACAGAATTAGGACTTTCAGCTACAATCATTCAACTATCAGTTATACAGTATAAGTAAACTTAGATATTAGTAAATCAGTAATTCAGAACTCAGTATCTAGTATCATCATGACCTCAGTTATAATTTACGTATTACATGCACGTACTCTTATTCAGTTATACTCATGTTATTCAGTCAGTATTATTCATGCATATGAATCATGTATCTCAGCCTACCTTACTTATCATACCAGTATAATCAAAGTACTATGCATACCTTTCTGTCACAACCCGAACTAAGGCTTGGCCATGACAGATATCCCAAACCCTAAGGGACCGAAATATCCCTCTCTATCTGGTAAGCATACACACATTCATATAAATAAATAAGATGCGGAAACATAATCTTCTACGGAAACATGGTCAATTCTGAATTCAGCAAAAGTATGAAAATTGAAAATCAACTACATCTAATAACATCTAACTCAGTCTGCGAAATCTCTACTATAGAAAAATCTGACAACTATCTAAAAACTGGGACAAGTTCCCCAGTAGACCAAAGTGATAATAAAGGACATAATCTGAAAGACAGACCTTCTGGAATAGAGAAGGCTCACCAACTAATCACTGCAACTCTGTCAGATAAATCTACTGCCTTTTTGGATCCCTAGATGAGCCTCAAAACCTGGAGGGAGGAGGGGAGGGGTCAATACAGATGTATTGGTATACAAAGAAATCCAAAATAAAGCTTATATGAAAATAAAATAGTTTGGGAAATAAATTTGTCAAAACATTATACATCAAGTGGCTTTCGAAACACATGGGCCCATTTCTGAAAAACATGTAACCTGCCTATCAATGCAAGTTCTGATCTGTATATTACTTCTGAGTTAGGTGGCACTCCCCTACAATTCTGTTATTCCACGGGAGGTATGGAATCCGCCATTGACTCGGAGGGGAAGCTCCCAACCCAAGTATGCCGCAAGGGTTGGAGTTCCTGAATCTAATATGCCACAGGGCTCTAGGCCAGCGTAATAAATAAACTCGGATCGATAAATCATAGTTTTGGATGATGAGTTATTTGATACTCACACCTTTTTGGGGAACCACCTAAAATCTCTTTATGCCCAATTTTATCCTGTTCTAAATCATGCATGTTTCTAGTTTCAACATCTGAAAAGTCTGATTTCAAACATGCATTAAATCTATTCTGAATTATCATGGCATAATCTGAATTGGTGTCGTCACACCAAGACTTGCAAGTCCTATTTTTGAGCCATAATGCATCATGCATAATTCTTTCATTAAAACACAGTTAAGACCGCCCAAACATGCAAACAATATAAAAGATTTTATGTTCCGAGAACACAAGTCAAAACTATGCTGAGATTGTTCAAACATATGGTGGTCATGTGCTTTTGGAAAAATCATGTACTCTTTCATTATATGAATATTTTCTACATTTGTCACTATGGACAAACCTCTATTTCGAATTCAAAACCATAAATAAATTTGTAGCATTAATCAAGATATTTCATATCATGCTTTTCAAGATACATTCAGAACAATCCATATCATGAGAAAATTGGAAAATCATACCAAAAAAGGGATTCATGTGCATCATGATCTCCATTCATTCATAAATTATAAAACATATGCATACGTATATATAATTTCAAATCAGTTTGGGGAAGGTCAAAAGACCAAAACAATACCGTCAAGATTTTTAAAATATAAATGTATTCATAAATCTAAAAACCCCTTTCTTAAAATCATGATTTATATGCCCATGAGATTTTTAGGAAAACCCCACGTACCTCAAAATAGGAAAACAATGGTGTTTCTTGAAGCCTATGATCCGGGGATTTTGAATCTTCAATCGATTTTGAAAACCCACGGTTGAATCTTGAGTTTCTTGAAGTTCTTGTTTGAAGCTCTAGAGAGGATTCTTGATGATTTTGATGAAACTAGGGTTAAGTTGATCAAACATACCCTAAATCCTTTGTTTGGACGGTTTTAAAGGCTAGGGAAAAGTCAAAATTACCCTTAATGACTCCTAATCAAAACTGGAAATTTGAACCTAAAAGCCTGATTTCAGGTGCCACCGCGACGCGCCACAATCGCAGTGGTCCACTGGAATTCGACAAGTGGGAAATTGAGTACCTCCGCAATGTGCCACAATCGCGTAGCCCCACTGGAATTTGACGATTGTCAATTTGACCCTCTCCACGACTCGCTAGACACCAAAATGATGATGTTTACGACTGGAACTTTAAATTATTCATAACTTTTTCACCGAGGGTCCGTTTTGGACGAATCTTATATCATTGGAAAGCTAATTCAGTCATCTACGTAATGAAAGGTTGAAATCTAGGAAATTCCACATAAAAATTAATTTAGATCATTTTAAAAGCTAATGCTTAGACTTTCCATGGAGGAAATTTAGCTAAGAAAATGTCGGGGTGTTACAATATCCCCCCCTTGGGATCATTCGTTCCCGAATGATGATTCGAAAAATAGACAAGCATGATTCCAAGCATACTAAAGCATAGAAAGATTAAGGTAAGAGTTGTACCTTCAAATCCATCATATACTGGGTCAAAAAGGTGTGGGTATCTTTCTCTCATGTCATCCTCTGATTCCCAGGTAGCTTCTTTAACTTTCTGATTTATCCACAACACCTTAATTGTAACTATTTCTTTACTTCTCAACTTCTGGACCTAACGATCTAGGATTGCAATAGGTTCCTCTTTATATGATAAGGAGGCTGTCACCTTGATCTTTTCTACAGGAAACACTAAAGAATGGTCTCCAATGCATTTCTTCAACATGGATATGTGAAATAACGGATGGATAGAACCCAAAATGGCAGGCAATTCTAACTCATACGCAACACCACCTATTCTCCTCAAAATCTGATATGGTCCTATATAGCAAGGACTCAATTTACCTTTCTTCACGAATCGCATGACTTCCTTCACAGGAGAAACTTTTAGAAAAACCCATTCACCGACCTAAAACTCTAAATCTCTTCTCCTAACATCAGCATAAGATTTCTGATAACTCTGAGCCATCTTAAGTCGTTCTTTGATGACTTTCACATCCTGTATTTCCTGATGAATAAGATCGGGCCCAAATATTTGCATCTCACCTACTTCATACTATCCTAAAGGAGACCTACATCTTCTCCCAAACAGTGCCTCAAATGGTGCCATCTTAATACTGGAATGGAAACTGTTATTATACGCGAACTCTATCAATGCCAAGTGCTCTACCCAACTACCTTTAAAATCAATCACTCAGGTCCTCAATATGTCCTCAAGGGTCTGAATAGTGTGTTCGGCCTACCCATCGGTCTGAGGGTGAAAAGCAGTGCTAGGTTCACTTGGGTACCTAATCCTTTCTAGAAAGATCTCCAAAACTGAGAAGAGAAATGTGTACCTTAATCGGATATGATGAACACAAGTGCACCATGCAAATGAACTATTTCTGCAATGAACAGCTTGACGTAATCCTCTCCCGAATAATTAGTCCTGACAGGCAGAAAATGGGCTGACTTGGTCAGTCTATCTACAATCACCCAAATTAAATCATACTGGTTCGGGAATTCGGGAGCCCTGTAATGAATTCCATATTAATCATCTCCCACTTCTACAAGGGCAAAGCTATCTCTTGGGAAGAACCACCTGGCCTCATGTGTTCTACTTTAACTTGTTGACAATTCAAATACTTGGAAACAAAGTTAGCCACATCACACATCATATTATTCCACCAATATAAAGATTTCAGATCTTGGTACATCTTAGTAGAGCCTGGGTGGACAACATACCTCAAATTGTGAGCTTTGTCAAGGATTCTATTCTGCAAATCATCCACATCTGGTACACATAATCTACCCTGGTATCTCAAAATACCATCACCACCGATCTCAATAACATCACCTTCTGCTGACCCACATTATTATTAATTTGCATCAAGATAGAATCTTCAACCTGCTTCTTTTTAACTTCCACACAAAGGGAAGATGTAGCTATCTCATGAACAACCATTCCCCCATCTTCAGAATCTAAGAGTCGCACTTTTATATTTACAAGACGGTGAATATCTTTCACCATCTCTCTCTTCCATTTCTTAACATGAGAAAGACTGCCCATAAACAATCTGCTAAGGGCATCGGCTACCACATTTGCCTTACCCGGATGATAGTGAAGGCTCATGTCATAGTCTTTCTAAAGCTCCATCCAATGCCTTTGCCTGAGATTTAGTTCTTTCTGTGAGAAAACATACTGCAAACTCTTATGGTCAGTGAAAATATCAATATGGACCTCATAAAGATAGTGCCTCCAAATTCTAAGTGCAAACACCACAACTGCTAATTCCAAATCATGAGTGAGGTAGTTCCGCTCATGTACCTTTAATTGCCTAGATGCATACGCCACCACCTTTCCATGCTGCATAAGTACACACCTAATTCCCACACAGGACGCATCATAGTACACAATAAAACCCTTTGTACCTTCTAGAAGAGTCAAAACAGGAGCCGTAGTCAACTTGTCTTTCAAATTCTCAAAATTATTCTCATAAGACTCAGACCATAAAAACTTTACCTTTTATGAGTCAACTTAGTAAGTGGAGCAGCTATAGAAGATAAACTCTCTACAAACCTCCGCTAATACCCTGCCAAACCCAAGAAAATCCAAATGTCGTTTGGAGTCATGGGTCTGGGCCATTTCTTTACTGCCTCAGTCTTTTGGGGATCAACCTTAATCCCTTCACTAGACACAATGTGCCCCAATAAAGCAATAACATTCAGCTAGAATTCACACTTGGAGAATTTAACATACAACTTATGATCTTTGAGGGTCTGAAGAACAGTGTGGAGGTGATTGGCATGGTCCTCCTCACTTTTAGAGTAAATCAAGATGTCATCAATAAAAACTATGACAAACAGGTCTAGGAACTGATGGAACACCCTATTCATTAAGTCTATGAAAGTTGCAGGGGCGTTGGTCAACCTGAAGGACATGACTAAGAATTCATAATAGCCATATCTTCTTTGGAAGGCTGTTTTAGAAATGTATGACTCCCTAAATTTCAACTGATGATATCCCCAATGAAGGTTTATTTTTGAAAAACACTTAGCACCCTGAAGCTGATAAAAAAGGTCATCAATTCTAGGAAGAGGATATTTATTTTTCACGGTAACCTTATTCAACTGGCGGTAATCTATGCACATACGCAGGGAACCATCTTTCTTTCGCATGAAGATTATAGGTGCACCCCAAGGAGAAACACTAGGTCTGATAAAACCCTTATCTAGGAGATTTGCTAGCTGTTCTTTCAACTCTTTTAACTCTGCAGGAGCTATTCTATATGGCGGAATATAAATAGGACGGGTATCTAGCAACACATCAATGCCAAAATCTATCTCCCTATCAGGTGGAATTCCTGGGAGATCATCTGAAAAAACTTCTGGGAATTCATTTACTACTGGGATAGACTGAAAGGGGGAGACTTTCGGCGTTAGACTCTTTAACCCGAATAAGATGGTACATGAAACCCTTAGAAATAAGTTTACGGGCTTTGAGATAAGATATGAAGTGACCTCTAGGTGATAAGGAATGCTCCTCCCACTCTATTGCTAGCTCATTCGAAAAAGAAAAGGTAACCTTTTGGGTCCTACAGTCTAGTGTGGCATAACACTGATGGAGCCAGTCCATCCCTAGGATAACATCAAAAGAAACCATATCAAGTTCTATGAGGTCTGCTATAGTATCCCTACTAAGAATAGACACAACACAATTTTTGTACACCCTTCTAGCCCCAATCGAATCTCCCACCGGAGTGGAAATAGAGAAAGGTTCAACAATCACATTGGGTTCAAACCCAAAACCAACAGCCACATATGGGATCACATAAGTTAAGGTAGACCCAGGATCAAACAATACATATACCTCATGGGAAAAGATTTTTAATGTACCCTTGACTATGTCTGATGAGGCTTCTGCCTTCTGGCAATTAGTCAGAGCATACAGCCGGTTGCGACCGCTCATGGCAGCTGAATTGGTGCCCTTTTGAAGTAGTGGTGCTGCAGAAGAGTTTTCCTGAGACTTAGCTCCACCAATATTCCTCCTAGCAGAGGGACATTCTCTCTGTAAGTGGCCCTCTGACTGCATGAATAACACACCGATGAGCCCAATTAACACCTTCCCAGATGATGCCTACCACAAGTCTCACATCATAGATAAGAGCGGTACTGCTGAACCACACTATATTGCGACTGAGTATCCTGGATCCCTGGCTGGACTAAAAACTCTAAGATCGTCTATCAACTGGAGGTTTGGGCACTGGGGTGCTAGCTACAGACTGCGCCTTACCCTAAAACTTCTTCTTTTGCCATTTGTTACCCCAATTACCACCCTGCTACTGACTGGGGTTCTGATCTGCTGATCTGGCTCTCTTCCCCTGGCTGTCCTTCTCTCTGGACTCGGCTATCTTCTTCTTCTTCTCCTCAACCTACTGCATATGGACTGTCATCCCAGCAAAGTCCAATTCCCTATTTAGCATCGCCCCTTTACATTCAAGCACCAGATCATCTGAAAGGACGGAAGCAAACTTCCTCATTTGGTCCCTCATACTGCTTGTCATCTCAGGAGCATAACGGGCTAGCTGATTAAACTTTAAAGTATACTCCTGAACACTCATCTTACCCTGCTTAAGGTTCATAAACTCCAACGCTTTGGCTTTCCTCAACTCTAGAGGAAAGAACCGGTTAAGAAAAGTTTCCACAAATTTGTCCCACACTGTGGGCTCAGCATTGTCACCCTTCGCTTCTTCCCACTCATTATACCATTGGTTCGCTACATTCTTTAGCTGGTATGCCTCTACCTAAACACCTTTCACCTGATCCATATGCATCACTCTGAAAATTATCTCCATTTTATCAATGAACTCTTGCGGATCCTCTTCTACCTTAGTGCCAGTAAACTTAGGCGGGTTTATTCTTATGAATTGACCCACCCTAGTAGCTTCAGATGTAATAGGTGCAGATCCAGCATCTTCTGATTGTTGGGACTGATCAACCTCTAACTATGTCAGTATATGAATATATTATCTAAATTCTGTATTCGAAATATCCCCCTGAGTAATCGGGGGATGGTTAACATTAGTCCAAGGAGCCTTAGGTGGACTGGTTGGGACTGGAGGGACTCCGGTAGTAGGGAAAGGTTCTGAAGTGTGAGCTTTGTTATGTGTCCTTATCCCATGAGTAGGACAAACTTCGTCCTCTTGAGCATTAATATTGGTGCGACGGGGAGGCATAACTAGTTTTTCTGAAAAGCAAGAGATCATTGATTAAGGGAAAGATTAGACTCTGAAGCTCAAACTAAATCACAAAGAAGAGAAACATTCCTAAACGCCTAGTAGCCTCCTACTTATAAGTGTGGCGCACTACATCCTTATAAATAAGACTCTACCCGACAGAATTTTGCAGACACCCTAGGACCATAAATCGTGATTTGATATCAAGTTTGTCACGACCTGAACTAGGTCCTGGCTATTGATACGCCCAAATTACAACTCTCAATAGAAAGCGTAAGTGGTTTCTGTCAAATATAGAACCTAACTAGGTTGGGTGTCGAATCCCACAGGGTATACTATGCTCACTAAGTGTTGTAATCATTATTGGACTATTGATCAGAGGTTCCTAAGAAGAAAAGAGGGTTTTAACTTATAAAATAACTAATTGTAACAAGAGTATCCCACTAAGAATTCTCTTTGTAATTCATAACTTTATGAGATTAAACAAACCAGGGTTATGGTTACCAAAATGCTAGCACCATTCTGGTTGTGAATCATTTATAAGTTCCACTTAGCAAATTCAATTGAAAAAGAGGTTGAGTCCTATTCTTTATCCCTTAGTTTCTCAACCTAAGTGGATAGATTATCCTCTAATTCTCTTAAACTCAAAGGATGGATTGTTCTTTCAACCCATTTCTCATGTAAGCTAATCCTGTTAGGGCATTGGCTGTTACTCTAAAGGTTAAAGCCCTTAGAATTCATGTCAACACTTTCTTTTCCCAACAAACACTTTCCTTTCAGACAAGTGATGTTCTAGGTCTCACTCTTCAAGTTTACAACCAAGAAAAGTGATGAAATTGAAGAAAGGTTTATGCAATATCATTTAGTTATGAAACTCAATTTGATTCCCAACCCATAAATACATTTCACATTAAGGATCCCATAATCCTAGTTATGGGATTTTAGCCACAATACCCCATAGACGAAGAAGAAATAATTCTTGTATTATTCATAAATAGATTAAGAATTTACTTACAAAGAATCACAATAATCAGTTCTTGAATCTTCAATAATCAATGTTCAATGATAAATTTGTTCAAGATCTCTAGAATCCCCAAAGTACTAAGTTCACCATAGTTTCAATAGATGAGAAAAACTTATAAAAGATAAAAGATGCATTCTTAACCCTAAAATTTGGTATTTATATGTTCCCAGCTAAAAAAAGAATTTAAAATTTAAAAGCAGAAAAGCCGTGTCCCAATTAATGGTCCATATGGTGGTCCATCAAAGTGTTAACGGTCCACCATCTTGTCCGTCACTCATTTCTTCCAAATTTCACTTTCTGGATAAGACCTAACGGTGACACTGGCATTCCATCGCAAGAATTACGGTCCACCATACTTATTGTCACTGAGTCTCTCTAAAAGGTGGTTTCTGGATAAGCATTGATGGTCCATTTGGTGGTCCGCCGCATGGATGATGGTCCACCACGTTGATCATCACTGAGTCCCTCTGAAATATGGTTTTTGGATACGGGTTGATGGTCTATATGGTGGTCCATCACATGGCTGATGGTTCACCATATGGTCCGTCACTCAAGACATTAGCATGCCATATTCTGGTTCGCCTTGACGGTTTACCTGGTGATCCGTCAGAAGCCTGATGGTCTACCATTTTGACCATCAAACTTACTTTTCTTCTACTTTCTTCCAGCTTTCTTTTGTGGTTATCTCCTTTCACTAAAAAACTAAAAAATTTATTAAATAACACTTTGGTTGCTTGAAAACATACAATTTTTCTAAGAATATAATGCTAACTGTTCCGTAAGATACCAGAACATCAGTCGTGATGAACATCCTAAATCCTGATGGCCCAGAACGTCCCTCTCTATCTGGTAAGCATGCACACATTCATATAAATGAAGAAGATGTAGAAACATAATATTCTACGAAAACATGGTTAATTTTGAATTCAGCATAAGTATGAAAATTGAAAATCAACTACATCTAATAACATCTGACTCAGTTTGAGAAATCTCTACTACAGAAAAATCTGACAACTGTCTAAAAATTGGGACAATGCCCCCAGTAGACCAAAATGATAATAAGGGACATAATCTGAAAGGTGGGCCTTTTGGAATAGAGAAGGCTCACCAACTAATCACTACAACTCTGTCTAATGAATCTACTACCTTTCTGGACCCCTAGACTGAGTCTTAGAACTTGGAGGGAGGAGGGGTCAATACAGATGTACTGGTACACAAAGAAATCCAAAATAAAGTTTATATGAAAATAAAATAGTTTGGGAAACAACTTTGTCTAAACATTATACATCAAGTGGCTTTCGAAACGCATGGGCCCATTTTTAAAAAACATGTAACCTGCCTGTCAATGCAAGTTCTGATCTGTATATTACTTCTGAGTTATGTGGCATTCCCCTACAATTTTGATATTCCACGGGCAATATAGAATCCGCCATTAACTCGGCGGGGAAGCCCCCAACCCAAGTGTGCCGCAAGGGTTGGAGTTCCTGAATCTGATACGCCACATGGCTCTAGGCCAGCATAATAAATAAACCCATATCGGCAAATCACGAATTTGGGCAATGAGTTGTTTGATACCCACGCATTCTTCGGGGAACCACCTAAACTCTCTTTATGCCTAATTTTATCTTGTTATAAATCATTCATGTTTTTAGTTTCAACATCTGAAAAGTTTGATTTCAAACATGGATTAAATTTGTTCTAAATTATCATGACATAATCTGAATTGGTGTCATCACACCAAGACTTGCAAGTCCTATTTCTGAGCCATAATGCATCATGCATAATTCTTTCATTAAAACACTGTTAAGACCACACAAACATGAAAAGAATATAAAAACTTTCATGTTCCGAGAACACAAGTCAAAACTATGCTGACATTGTTCAAACATATGGTGATCATGTGTTTTTGGCAAAATCATGCACTCTTTCATTATATGAATATTTTCAACATTTATCAATATGCATAACCCTCTCTTTCGAATTCAAAACCATAAATCAATTTGTAGCATTAATCAAGATATTTCATTTCATGCTTTTAAAGATACATTCAAAATAATCCATATCATGAGAAAATTGGGAAAATCATACCAAAAAAGGGATTCATGTGCGTCATGCTCTCAATTCATTCATAAATCATAATACATATGCATACGTATATATAATTTTAAATCAATTTAGGGAAGGTCAAAAGATCAAAATAAAACCATCAAGATTTCTAAAATATGAATGTATTCATAAATCTGAAAACCCCTTTCTTAAAATCACGATTTCTATGCCCATGAGATATTTAGGAAAACCCCACGTACCTTGAAATAGGAAAATAATGAGTGTTTCTTGAAGCCTATGATCCGGGGATTTCGAATCTTCAATCGATTTTGAAAACCCACGGTTGAATCTTGAGTTTCTTGAAGTTCTTATTTGAAGCTCTAGAGAGGATTCTTGATGATTTTGATGAAAGTAGGGTTAAGTTGCTCAAACATACCCTAAATCCTTTGTTTGGATGGTTTTAAAGGCTAGGGAAAAGTCAAAATTACCCTTAATGACTCCTAAATGAAACTAAAAATTTGAACTTAAAAACTCAATTTTGGTGCCACCGCGACGCGCCACAATCGCGGTGGTCCACTAGAATTCAACGAGTGGGAAATTGAGTACCTCCGCGATGTACCACCATTGCGGAGCCCCACTGGAATTTGAAGATTATCAATTTGACCCTCTCCACGATGCGCTAGACATCAAAATGACGATGTTTATGACTGGAACTTTAAATTATTCATAACTTCTTCACCGAGGGTCCATTTTGGATGAATCTTATATCGTTGGAAAGCTAATTCAGTCATCTATGTAATGAAAGGTTGAAATATAGGAAATTCCATGTGAAAAGTAATTTAGATCATTCTAAATGCTAATGCTTAGACTTTCCATGGACAAAATTTAGCTAAGAAGACGTCGGGGTGTTACACTTTCTTTATGCTATAATGTCTTATATCATAGGTTCAGACGCACGGGCTCCTGATCTACTTAGCATCCCGATCCATCAACAACAGACTAGTAGTGATTCCTTATTGTTTGAGGATAGATTTATTATAATAGTATTTCAGTACTCAGTTTATTTCACTAGTCGGAGTTAGTTGGGGACTTGTCCTATCAACTGCTTGTTTAGATAGTAGAGGCTTTTAAGACTAGAGTATTTATAGACAAATGTTTTGTTTTGGTATGAATGTACTATAATCAGTATTTAATTACAATTTTGAACCTTATGGTAGATTTCCACCTAATTTCCACATAATTACACTATTATAATTCAGTTATTGTAGCAGGTACCAGTTATGGGTTAGCTTGTAGTCCTTCAGGATTATAAGCACCGTGTAGCATCTGGGGTACAGATTCAGGCGTTACAAACTCTGTATTAGAACCTAAGGTTCAACAGAGTCCTAGGAAGTCTGAAAGCCGCATCTAGTAGAGTCTTGTGTATGGGTGTGTAGCGCGCCATACTTATGGATAGGATGCTATTAGATGTTTTAGGAAAAGTTTCCATTCTTTCAGTAATTATGTCATGCGGGTGAGCATAAGCTAAAGTTAAACTCTCTCTCTAATCCAAGTTTCTCTTTTATTTATAAAATATGCTTCCAAATTGGACTAAAGAAATAAGAACGAGAGACCAGCCAGTACCTCAGCCCGTCCAGCCAGATCCCCTGGGCGAACATGTCTCTCATTCTAAATTTAGAGAAGCTTTTACCACCCTAGCTCATTCTGTGGCATCCCAAAATGAATGCCCAACTACTATTTCAGCCAACCCAATGGCCAATACTGCTGCAGTCAGGATTTAGGACTTCACTCGAATGAACCTTCTATTTTTACCAAGTCAAAGTCAGATGGGGACCCACAAGAATTTCTTGATCAGGTGCAGAAGGTTATAGATATTATGGGGGTAACAACTAGTGAGAGTACTGAGTTAGCTGTATATCATTTGTAGGATATGGATCACTCATGGTTAAAATAGTGAAAAGTAGAAAGGGCCGCAGATGTAGGGACTATAGAATGGAAGGAATTTGCTATTACTTTTTGGATAGGTTCTTCCCGCTATAATTGAGGGAAGCAAAGGTTTTGGAATTTATAAATTTGAAGCAGGGTAACATAACATTACAAGAGTATTCTCTTAAGTTTACTCAATTATCCAGATACACTCCTTATGTGGTAGCAGATAATAGATCTAAGATGAACAAGTTTGTGTCTAGCGTGTCTAATAGTATGGTTAAGGAGTGGAAGACCGCAATATTCATTAAGGAGATAGACATATCCAGGCTCATGGTCCATGCTTAGTAGATAGAGAATGCTAAGAATAAAGTGAAGGGGAGCGAGAACGGGAGAGCTAGAATAGGTAGCTTCAACTTTACCTAGCCTAAGTTAGATGGTGGTAATTGTTCCCAGTTCCACCCCAAATCCTCAATCCCAGCTCCGTCTTCAACCATGGCTCTCGTTCTAAAATTCAAAGATTGCAATAGAGGGTGTCAGTCCCTAAACCCCAGGGTAGAGTTAGCAGTGCCTAAACAAAACCTCTCTGCCAGAAGTATGGCAAAAACAATCAGGGTGTCTGCAGAGCTGGCAGTGATGTATGTTTTGGATGTGGAAAGCCAGGCCACAGAGTCAGACAGTGTCCTCAAGTGGGTTTACAAAGTTAGTATAATCATCCCCCAGCTTAGTCTGGTCGCTCGAATCAGCAGGGTACTGCTTCCAGTGAGACCAGTAGGCAATGCCAAAATAGACTGTATGCACTTTAGTCCGGAAAGGATCAGGAAAGTTCTCCTAATATGGTCATTGGTACGTTACAAGTTTATTATTTACATGTTTATGCATTGCTGGATCTAGGAGCTTCTTTGTCTTTTGTAACTCCTTATATAGATGTTGACTTCGGAGTAAGTATCGAAATTCTAGTAGAGCCTTTCTCAGTCTCTATCCTAGTGGGTAAATCTATCATATCCCGATGGGTTTATAGGAACTGTCTGGTTATGGTATCTCAGAAATTCACTTTAGCAGACTTAGTCAAATTAGTGATGAACAATTTTGATATCATTCTCGGCATGGATTGGCTTCATATGCCTCAATCAATTGTAGAAATAGAATTGCCCAATTTTAGTTCCCGAATGAGCCTGTCCTAGAGTGGAGGTGTAGTACTTTAGAACTTAGGGGTCAGCTTGTTTTCTACCTTAGGGAAAGGAAAATAATATCTAAGGGATGTGTCTACCATCTCATTCGAGTCCAGGACTCTAGATCAGAAACCCCTATTCTTGAGTCAGTATTAGTAGCATGTGAATTGCTAGATGTGTTTTCCGAAGATCTTTCCAGAGTTTCTCCGAAAAGGGAAATCGACTTTGGAATAGACCTTCTTCTATATACTCAGCCCATATCTATTCTGCCAAATAGAATAGCTCCAGAAGAACTCAAAAAATTAAAAGAACAGTTGAAAGATCTCCTAGATTAGGGATTCATCAGACCCAGTATGTCCCTATAGGGTGCACCAGTTCTATTCGTACGTAAGAAAGATGGTTCTCTCAGAATATGTATAGACTACCATCAGCTAAATAAACTCACTATCAAGAACAAATATCCACTTCCCATAATTGATGACTTGTTTGACCAACTTCAGGGTGCCAATTACTTTTCTAAGATAGACCTCAGATCAGGCTATCATCAGGTAAGAGTCAGAGAATGTGACATTCTGAAAACAACTTTCAGAACTCTATATGGTCACTTCGAATTCTTAGTCATATCATTTGGTCTTACTAATACCCTAACAACTTTTATGGACTTGATAAACCGTGTGTTCAAGTAGTACTTGGAGATATTCATCATAGTCTTCATAGATGACATTCATGTCTACTCCCACAATGAGAATAATCATGCAAACCATCTCAGACTAGTATTGCAGACTCTCAGAAACTATCAGTTATTCGCCAAATTTAGTATGTGCCAATTTTGGCTAAGGTCAGTAGCCTTCCTCGGCCATATCATTTTTTGTGATGGCATTAGAGTTGATCCCTAAAAAACCGAAGTAATGAGAAACTGGCCTAGACCCATCTCTCTATTAGATATTCAGAGTTTCTTGGGTTTGGCTGGCTATTACTGATGGTTTGTTAAGGGATTTTCATCTATGGCATCCCCTATGTTCAAATTGACTCAGAAGAAGGTCAAATTTCAGTGGTTAGATTTTTGTGAGATGAGTTTTCAAGAGTTGAAGACTCAACTCACTACAACCTTAGTTTTGACTCTACCAGATGGTTCAAATAGATTTATGGTATATTATGATGCTTCCAGGGTTAGTTTGGGGTGTGTTTTGATATAGAGAGGTAAGGTTATAGCCTACACCTTTAGACAGCTTAAGCCCTATGAACAAAACTATCCAACTCATGATCTTGAGTTAACAACAATAGCATTTGCCTTAAAGATTGGAGGCACTTCTTGTATGGTGTGCACGTTGATGTGTTCACTGACCATAAGAGCCTACAGTATGTGTTCTCTCAGAAAGACCACCTAAACCTCCATCAGAGAAGGTGATTAAAGTTTTTAAAGGACTACAACATGAGCTTGTTGTATTATTTGTGTAAAACCAATGTAGTGACTGATGCTCTAAGTAGGATGTCTATGGGTAGTGTTGCTCATGTCGATAATGGTAAGAAAAAGTTAGCTTAGAAACTTCATCAGCTTGCCCGACTGGGTGTCCTCTTAGTCGATTCAGCAGAAGGTGATGTATGGGTATAGAGTAGTTTAGAATCATCTTTGATTTCCAAGGTGAAGGACAAGCAGGATAGGGATCCCAACCTAGTTAAGTTGAAAGAATCAGTCAGAGATCAGAAGATAGAGGTTTTCTCCCAAGGGGAGATGGTGTATTGCATTGTCAGGTTTAGCTATGTATGCCAGGTGTAGATGACCTGAGACAACGGATTCTTGCAGAAGCGCAAACTGCACGTTACTCTATTTATCCAGGGGCCACTAAGATGTACTGTGATTTGTGGAAGATCTACTGGTGGAGTGGGATAAAGAGAGATATTACAGAGTTTGTAGCCAAGTGCTCAACATGTCAGCAGGTAAAGATCGAGCATCAGAAGCTTAGTGGGGCTTTGCAGGAGTTTAGTATTCCCACTTGGAGGTGGGAAGAAGTGAACAAGGATTTTGTGATAGGTTTGCCTCGTACTCGTCGTCAGCATGATTCAGTTTGGGTCATTATAGACAGGATGACCAAATCAACTAATTTCCAACCAGTCCATACCTTTTTTTTAGCCGAGGATATCCAAGCTCTAAGTCAGAGAGTTGGTCAGATTACACGGAGTTTCGTTGTCCATTATCTTAGATAGAGGTACGCAGTTCACTTCTCATTTCTGGAAAGCCTTCCAAAATGGTCTTGGTACCCAAATCCACCTTATTATATCTTTCCACCCTCAGAAAGATGGTCAAGCATAAAGTACCATTCATACTTTAGAGAATATGCTGCGAGCGTGTGCGATAGACTTTAAAGGTAGTTGGGATGACCACTTACCTTTGATTGAGTTCGCATATAAAACGACTATCATTCCAACATTCAGATGGATCCATTTGAGGTGCTTTATAGGAGGAGATGTAGGTCTCCCATTAGTTGGTTTGAAGTGGGAGAGGCCACAGTGGTAGGGCCTAACTTGGTGTTTGACACCTTAGAGAAGGTTCATCTGATCAGGGAAAACCTTAAGATAGTTAAAGCCGACAGAAATCATACACAGATATGTGGAGAAAGGATCTCGAATTCAAGATTAGTGATTATAAGTATTTGAAGATCTCTTCTATGAAAGGAGTGAAGAGGTTTGGAAAGAAGGGGAAACTCAATCCTCGATATAGCGGTCCTTACCGAATTCTCAGCCGTTTTGAAAAGGTAGCTTATGAACTTGAGTGGCCTTCAAATTTAGCTTCTGTCTATCTAGTGTTCCATCTCTCCTTACTAAAGAAATGCATAGGTGACCCATCATTTGTATTCCCTGTAGAGAGTATAGGCGTTCAGAACAACCTCTCTTATGAGGAGATTCCAGTCGAAATCCTTGATTATCAGATTTGTAGACTGAGGAACAAAGATGTCTCTCTAGTCAAAGTTCTTTGGCGGAATCAGTCCATTGAGGGAGCTACTTAAGAAGCAGAAGCAGATATATAGACCATGTATCCTCACCTCTTCTCTGCAAACTCAGACTTAGCCCAAGGTAACAGTTTTCCCTTGAAATTACTAAATTTCATGCTCAGATTTACCTTATAGACTTGGTATCAATTACCATTGCATTTTTTAGTTATGTATTCATGCATCAGATATACATGTTCAGCATGAGAAATTTAGCTTATATGCAATTCCAGTTATGTAGTCGCGAATTTTGTTCAGCTATGTACTTATGCATAAGATTTGCATGTTCAGTACAAAATTTTAGCATAACGATAGTGTCAGTCATGAAATCATGTTACAGTTGTGCATGTCCAAGATCTAAATCTAGTCTATCAGTAGTCTCAGCTCAGTCAACCTCATTCGAGGATGAATGTTCCCAAGGGGGAGATATTTTAAGACCCCACAAAATCCTTAGCTTAACCCACACCTTTAAAGCTTCTTAAGGAGTCCCAGACTTAAAAAAATTTGGATAAGTATTTAGACTTAGTATTATTTTAACCTTCGTAAGTTGGAGACTCTGTTTCATGACCCTCATTACCTTAAAGTAATGATTTTAGGTTGAATCATGATTAGGAATGCTAGTGGGTATTCCCAGACAAGTTTCAGATTTTTCAAACTTCGTTTGGGTCATATTTAAAAGCTCAAACTAGTGAATCGATGCAATCTTAATGCACCGCATCGCCAATCGCGTCGATGAATATTTTTCTCCAGCTCCTAGTGCAAATTCTAGTGAACTGATGAAGACTCGACGTGGTGCATTAGCCATTGCGTCGATGCAAATAACACAACATGTTGTTCTATGCGTCACTAGGTTAGTTTTCAGTCATTAAAAAGCCGCGTCCTCAAGGGTAATTGGGTTTTTTTCCCACGTCTATCAGCCCTAAAACACGAAATTAAACCCTTCTAAGAGCAAAAACTATTCATTCTTGACAAGTTGCTCTCAAGAACAAACCCTAGGAGATTTCAAATTCAATTCAAGGCTTAAGAACTTACCATCAATCTTTCAAAATTTAATTGTTAAGGTATGCCAAGTGTTCATTCAAGAGTCCCTTCTGCGCTTGGAGTTCCAAAATCTATTTTTAAAACGTCAAGTGTATTGATTACATGAATTTCATGTTGGGTTTGATTATATTCATGATTATAATGATTAATTGGATTTCTAATCCATGTTTTGTTACAAGTTTCATGTGGAGTTATTTGATATATGTATAGAATCATGTAAATCCATTCTAAACTCTTAAAATTGTAAATGGGGATTTGAATTATGGTGCCCATATATTTTTAGTGTCATGTGTATGGATTATGTCCTCCAAGTGTTTGATAAATTGCTTATGTAAACAAAGAAAAAGAGAAAACAATCATGTCATGTTAGCTTATGTGCAAGTTATATCATGCAAGTGTTTGATGGAATGTCTGTATGAATGATTTATGATCAAGTGCATATAGTTATGCCTTTCAAGTTTATGCTATGATTTATTTTTCATGCTATCAAGTCCTGGGGGTATCCAATACCCGAAAACTTAGTTGTTTACCTAGAGTTTTGGTAGTTACAAAACAGTCTCAGTAGTTTTATGAATAGTAGCATCAGTAATCAGTCACTATTACTGTTCAGTATTCAGTTTAGACCTCAGTAAATCCAACTAGCCAACATAACTCTGTAGTATTCTATCAGTTAACAGAATTTTGTAGTACTTTGTCTATTAATGAAACTCAGTGAAATAATCTCATTTCATTTCGATAGTACAATCAGTAACAGTTCAATCTAGCCTAGTCCAGTTTAGAAATCAGTCCAGTGTCTATTCAGTTGGGAGTAGCATTCAGCACCGAGCGAACTCAGGGATGGTTGCATTTCTTCCAGCTGAGGGTTTGATCCTTAGTAGCAGTCCCTGCATACAGAACTAGATAGCCAGCGTAGGTAGAGATATTTTCCAGCCAGACTAGGGTTGATATATCTCATATGAGTTTTCCTACCAGCGAGGGTTGACGAAAGAGCTTCCTTTCAGAGAGGGTTAACTCATAGCTTGTCTTTACCTATGGAACGGTACTGACACCCTTCCAACTAGAGTTACAGGTTAAACCTCAATCCATCCAAAAAAGGGGCACGTCGATTAGATTATTACCTCCCACAGTCTCAGTTTCAGTTTTAGTCTCGGTATAGAACTCAGTTCAGTTCTGTAGAATCATGACTGTCAGATACTCAGTTCAGTATGGAACTCAACACAGTTCTACAGAATCAGTACTATTAGCTACAGTCATTCAACTATCAATTATACAATATCAGTAAACTCAGATATCAGTAAATCAATAATTCTGAACTCAGTATCCTTTGTCATCATAACCTCAGTTACAGTTTATGTATTTCATGCATGTACTCTCATTCAATTATACTCATGTTATTCAGTCAGTATTGTTCATGCATATGAACCCATGCATCTAAGCCTACCTCACTTATCATACCAGTATATTCAAAGTACAGAAGCATACCTTTCTTTGTGCTATGATGTCTTATATCATAGGTTCAAATGCAGGGGCTCCCGATCATACTTAGATGCCCGATCTATCAGTAACAGACTAGTGGTAAGTCCTCATTGTTCGAGGACAGATTTATTATTACAGTATTTTAGTGCTCAGTTTATTTTAGTAGTTAGAGTTAGTTGGGGACTTGTCCCATCAACTCCTTATTCAAATAGTAGAGGCTTTTCAGACTAGAGTATTTATAGACAGATGTTCTGTTTTGGTATGGATGTACCGTACACAGTATTCACTTATAATTTTGAACCTTATGGCAGATTTTGTCCTAATTTTTGCATAATTACAGTATTACTATTCAGTTATTACAGCAGGTACCAATCATGGATAACTTGTAGTCCTTCGGGATTTTGAGCACCGTGTAGCGTCTGGGGTACAAACTCAGGGAATTAGATGTGGTCTCTATATCTGTTATCATAGTAGTTTTGATCTTGGTTTCCTGCCCTTGGGGTTGAAAAATTGCTAACTGACAATCCGGATACCTAGAATCCTCCTCTAATTCAGACTCATAAGCTCTAGAAGTTGCACCCTCTAATGCATTCACTTTCTCAGAATTTTTTGTCATAATCTACTTAGCCAACATCCCATGATTAGTACTCAGCAACATAATCTGTTGCATCACTAAATCATCATCTACTCCGTGGTCACTGGAGGAACTAATAGCATAAGTGTCAGAACCCCTCTCAGCCTCCCGAGATTGCTATACTCGATTAGTGAGAGAAATCTGGTGTAAGATATTCGAAGCTACCTCCTAGCGTAGTCTCATAAAAGCTCTTCTAGAGATGGTGTCTGACATGGCTCTGGAGCTAAAGGTCAAGGCTCTATAGAATATCTCCAGTAAGCTTATCCTTGAAATCCGATGGTTGGGTGCCATACTAAGCTTTTTCCTGAACCTGAACCAAGCCTCTTACATGGACTCAAATTGTAGCTATATGAAATTATAAATCTCATCCTTAAGCTGCAACATCTTGGCTTGTGGAAATAAATGGTTCAAGAATTACCTATGTAACTCATTCCATGTTATGATAGATCCTTTTGGAATTTCCCCTAACCATAAACATACTTCTCCAGATAATGAAAAAGGGAACCACCTCAATCTAAATGCCTCTTGATCAACCCATGGATTTGTATTAGAAGTGCAGATCCTAGTGAAATTAGATGGATACATGTTTACGTCATCTGAAGACAATGCCTCAAACACACCCTTCAAGTATAAGAGCTGGATCATAGCACTAGTTATATTAAACTTAACACCTGGTAGCAAAGCAGGAGGTGTGATAGCTCTTATTTCAGTCGGCTCAACATACCCCAGATCCTCTTCATCATCCTCATATGGCTGAAAATATTGGTACACTGAGATTACTTGAGCACGACCACCCCTAACTCTATTCTGATTTCCACCAAATGCTAATTGGTGGTCTGCTTCCGGTCAATGCACAACTAAATATGCCTCATGAGCTATGCACTAAACATCTTCTTCCCTCCTGTGATTAGTAGCTTGTGCTAACAACACCTCTGTATGCTAGTCAATAATGTCCTTGACTCCTTCAGAAGGAGGGGGATGCACCTGGTGTGCACCCTCACGAATCCCTTCAGGAATATCATCTCTTTTTTATTCTTTCATCCTACTAGGTGTTTGTAGGATCCTCTCTGGATTCAGATTCATTGGGAGTAAGGGATTACCTCTACTCCGTGTACTAGGAATACACTGGCGTATACCCAACTAAGAACAAAAATGAAAGACCCAAAAACTACAACAACCTTAATTCACAACTCAACACCATATTCCCCAGCAACGGCGCCAAAATTTGATAACACCCAAGCTACACCTTCAATTTGAAGATTATGAGGTCACTATCAAATATAGTAACCCTACAAAGGTTGGGGTTGAATCCCAAGGGAATACATGGAATTTCTGCTTTTAGCTGCTGTAATCAATGGGCAAAACTAGAAAAGTAAATGGAGGGATTGAAGAATCAATATCAAATAAGTCGCTAGTAAAAATTTTGGTTATAATCAGTCATAGGTGAACACTAGGATTGTGTCCCCATGGATTCTTAACTCTGTATGCTTATCGTGATTTATTGAAC
The DNA here is from genome assembly GCA_030864225.1 of Capsicum baccatum var. pendulum. Classification (NCBI taxonomy): domain Eukaryota; kingdom Viridiplantae; phylum Streptophyta; class Magnoliopsida; order Solanales; family Solanaceae; genus Capsicum; species Capsicum baccatum. The sequence goes on along the minus strand of CM061557.1, from coordinate 165,522,538 downwards.
CAACCCGATACCTTGCATGCAAAATTTGAAAAGTTATGTACCACTAACCTTCTTTTGGACTAGTTGAAAAATTTCACCCTGTACCTTTTGAGTCTCAGGATGTCACCTTACTAACCCTTATCATAGATCCTAGTTAACTATTACCTTTTGAGTCTATAGTTATTAGATGACAGCTAACCATCTTACTTAGAAAATACCTAGTAGCATGGATCAATAGTTTAAACTTAAAATTACTATTGTAATTATCTTTTCCTACTCACTACTCCCCTTTTGGAGTAACTAGCAATAATCTAAGCGGGATCCTAATGTTTGCAACCGCTAATATAGCTATTACAGTGAAGATAATACAATGCATGCATGGGTATCTATTCAGAACAATGTAGCACTTCCCTACTTCGTCAATCCGCCATGGTTTCCACAATTCTAGCTAAGGGTATTTTGTCATGACCCAATTTCTCAGGTCATGTGGCGCCTATTATAACCCACCAGTAGGCAAGCAAACCCATAGTCCGAAATGGCTAGTAACGAACTACTCACTCAATATAAGGAAAAGAGTGCAGAATATATAGTGTACAGATCAATACATACGAGTATCCCCAAACCTAGTGGTATCAGCACAAAAGCTTCTAATATATTTAGAGTACAAAAGTGAAATGTTAAGAGAAATGCTCTGATACAACTTATCTCCAAATAAAACATGGAGTCTAGTCTGACACATAAGAGAGAGAGATAACTAATACTCCAAACGTTAGCATCTGACCTTAAGTCACCGGACCACAACTTCTCTTCACAATGCACACATCAATGGTAATAACTCGTAATACGATCTACAGGTTGCAGAAGTGTAGTATGAGTACCAATGAATGATACTCAATAGGAAACTTCCAACTGAGCTTCAAAGATAAAGAAGATTTATAAAGCATAAAAACAGAATGGAAACTACACCCAAGAGTACGGAAGTCATATGGCAAGTCAGTAAGATAATGGGGAACAACTATCCTATTTATGTCCAAAATTCTCAACATAATAAGATGACGTGTCAGGGAGAACTATCATATTCCTTCTAGAATCAATAGACGTTAATACTATACTATATATCCTAGACCAATATACAAATTAATAGAGAAGGAAGATATGTATATAGCATTATACAAGGTCAAGAAACGATATACAATATGTACAAATGAAGGAAGGGATATACGATAGCGCCGTAACTTCCACATGGAGTATCATGTCCATAGGTCAAAACCCATAATTCGGGGGACATTGATACAAGATACAAAGTCACGAAGTAACCTTATACTAAGGTTTACTAGCCCCATCTGTGTCTAACATCTGCAACTAAGTCCACAAGACTAACACAAGTCTAGGCCTAAGTGGGCCGGACGATCCCACTTCTAAACCTCGATTCCCACAATAAGGAACACCATGCCTTAAACTAGGATAATGTATCTAGTTCAACTTCTAGATGTAAAAATATGCCACATTCAAGCCTAAGAAAGGAGCTTCAACTAGAAACAAGGGTACTCAAGTCTATTCTACCCAAGCTACCATTTCAAGACTACCGCACTAGTCCAATAAGGAGAAATCCACAGTTCATTCTTCAAATGCTAAAACCACAACCCAAACATAATATTACATCATAAACATGCTACAACTATTCTAAACTAGATAGAGAAGGCACTAGGATTCAAAAGGCTTATAAGCATATCATCTTACGGGTCCAAAACCCTCATCTAATCCCCAAAGCATCAACAATCAAGGATGAGTTACTCTATCTATAATCAAGCCTAATATCCATATTCACACACAATATATATCATATGTCATCTATGAAGAGGAGTAGACATAGGCATACCTCGAAGTCGAACTGCAAAATATCACATCATGCACTATATGCTCATCTTTACTTCTCAATCCAAAAAATGCCATCACAATAACAAAACCATAATCTATTCATCAATATGAGTCTAACAATACCCATATTGCACTATTGCGCTTCGGGTCTAAAAATGATATCAAAACCATCCAAGTTGGTCCCATACGAAAAATGAGTTTCTGAGATCAACCCACTCTTTAAAACCCATTAGGGAGTTATATCACTCAAGAAATTGGTGCAAATCACCGATATTTGGGGCTAAAATCAAGCCTCAAACCATTTGGGGTGTTGGATCTTACATCAAGAAATTAACACCAAAATTGAAGGAATCTTACCTTAGATTTGATGTTAATCACGAATACACAAGCTATTCAAGCTCCCAATCAACCCACAAAACTCACTTTAAGGATTTTACACTCTATTAGGGTTTGGGGACTCAAAAACAATGGAATAAATGGCCAATTCTCAGCCAAAATAGCCTTTAAATAGACCTTGCCCAGTTCTGAGGAGGCGCGATCGCACATACTTACTAGGCTGCGATTGTGGCCATCGCAATCAAACTGAACCCGTCGTGATCACGGTTTCTCCATCCATGACAAACGATAGCTGAAACTTGGAATTTGATTCCAATCTTCGGCCAATGCATCGAGATACATTCGAAATCCAATATGTGCAAACAAAATATGCAATTATATAGATTTCAACATTGTGGACTCGTTGATGATGTTAGATTTTCAATCCGAGGTCGTTTAACTGAAGTTCTTGCTCAATGGACATTTGGAACCAATGAAGACTACTGAATACAGAATTGGTTCTTAAAACCAAACGACTTCCTTATGACCGAGTCATCGGTCCCAGTGAGTCATAAATGACTTGAGGCAGCTATGGAGAAGCTCAAACGGCACAAGTAAGCATAAATATTAACCTAAAGGGTCATTACAAAATCCACTAATAAAAGGACTTTCGTCCTTGAAAGTCAACGACTAGAAAGAATCTCTAAAGCTAGATGGGATGAAGTGCTAGGCCCGCATCTCCGAGTATGACTTCCCATAAAACCTCAGTGGAGATAAAAACACTTGTAAGACATTTTTCCACGGGTATCCCTTTTTCCAACAGTACCTCTCTTATTCTTACAAACAACTAATACTCAACTCAACCACTCACTAGCCTTAAACTGAACTAAGAAGGGTGATGCATGCATGTCTAAACCACATCATGCTAATACCATCTCTATATTTGCATAAGTCAACAAAGTATTATCCGTGCCAAAAGTAACATAAGTAACGAGTTATATTACCGACTCTAAGTCCAAATGTACCGTCCATTTACCATTTGGCACATGCTACCCATTCTAATCCAAGAAAAAAATCACTTAGAGTCTTTTCCACGTAGTCTCATCACAGAGAACTCAATGAAATAAAGTTGATTCGCTGAAAGTCCATAAGACAAACAAGAGAATTAGCTCATAAGGCTCTGTCTGAGCACACCAATGGAGATAATCAAGGAATGCAATCCATGCCAATGTGGCTACTAGTACGGATGACAATCAATCAAAAATCTTAAAAACCAAGGTAAAACTACTAATTAATGAATATTCCGCTCTAGGATGTCTCATCTACCGGGAATGATGTCATACTGAATCCTACTCGAGTATACTACTCCCACTTAGTGAATCCTCCAAAGTTCTCAAAGAAGACTTAAGCTCTAAGTCAAGACTGAAATAACCAATACGGACCCATGGGCTATCATTTGAACACTTATCAAATATAAACCAATCGATGTGAAAAAGACCGAATAGGCAATCATGGAGAGGGCTCATCCAGCCTATGAATGAAATATAAGTAAAGACAAGTCTAAACAAAAGTTTCACGCAAACTATACAACACCAATCTAAAACCTCAATACCAAGGTTGAATCGTTCGATCTCATATCTCTTAACCAAAACTAAAAATTGGTAGGCATTAATGCTTCAAACCTAACATACTTCCAAGTCGCCATTCCAAGGAGTCAAATCCAAAACTGAGCCAATAAGGCTATATCAATATCAACTATCTCAAATTAACTCTAGTATTAAAACCTGAGAAACCCGAGATAAATCATACCAAGGCATAGTCGAGACATATATGAAGAACAAAATCACCATAGGGATAATCACTGATTGATGACATACGGGACCAACTCTATATCAGTTGGAGGGCAAAAAATATAGTCGTAAAATAGAAATCACACAAAAGGATAAATCATTGGATAAAAATGCATATAATTCACTCCATCTGTCGGAGGGCAGAAACCATCTTGACATTCTCAAAACTTCCCAAGGATAAAAACCACTCCAGGAGTGGCAAAAGCTTTAGCAGCTCGAAAAATGCAACTTAAGCTAGAAACTAACCAATCCTATACTCTTATCGGTAGAAATAGCCATAGGTACATATCATCAAGGAGAAACACTCCATCTGGCCTCATTAGACCATACAAACTCTAAAATGGGGATTTCCCAAATCTATCCAAGTAGGACAATCACCACTCGATCTATTCAAGAATTACATCATCATAGAAGAAATATACCAATTTCAAAACCAAGGTTAAAGTCAAAACCACTACCAAAAAATCAACAACTCAAGATAAGGAACTTCCAATTTGCCAACTCAAAAAGCGATCAAAGGAAATGCCACCTACCTCTAACTCTCTAACTCCACTTAAGGCAAATCTATATTATAGGAAAGGAGCATGTAATCTCCACAACAATGATAAGGGCAAACCATCAAAATAGAACAACCCAAAAAATATAAGAGATGGATCCATGAGCACTCATCATCAATAAATTTTTTTTTATTAGACGAAGAAATTAGCCGCAAACAAAGAATGGTCCTCAAACTGGTCAATCTCACAAATGGGATCTATTAAAAGGGATAGTCAAAACAAAAGCCCTTGCAACCCAGGAGGCAATCCCAAGGGTCTCAAACTCAATAATAAGCAATATAACTAAATTGTCAACTCTACGGTTATAACAGACACACAAAAGGTCAACTTCCCTTTTGATATCACAATACATCCCCGAATTGATCAAATACAGGTAACCAAAAGGGAACACAGTCAACCTCACTGTGCTAGGGGAAAGACATCATCATGTCGGGCTATATCTACTCAAGCCACTGAATAGCATCACAAGAAAATGAAAGTTTAGCTATATAACACTAGTCTATACAGTACATAACAAGAACCAATTATCTCAAGTAACAATATCAAGTAATAATATCAGTAACCCGTGTAGTGGTAGCAATATCAACAACGATATCAATATCAATCATACTGAACAGATGGTACCAAAATAAACATTAATATCATGTACCACTCAAGGGCCATAATAGGGCTAATGTGCCAAGATAAATGGGACTCGAACCTAAACCACACCTATAGGGGAACAACATCAATATAGATTTACTCCATCCACTACTAAAAGAAATAAACCATAGAGTAGTAATATAATCATTAATTTAATAATAAGGCACATAATAATCAATATCAATTCATCAAGGCATATACTCACCAATGGGTATGAAAACCCCAATACACATAATATGAGATAAATGTGGGAAATAAAAGTACACAAATCGTAGAGATATCCACAATCATATGCCTGACGGGCATAGGGATAAATAAATCTGAATAGGTCAACTCTGACCGACTGACTGAATTAACAATTGAGGTGCCACATATACTACCTCTAATTGAATATGCCACCATATCATGAGACTGATTTGAATGACTGGAAATCCCATGCTAGGGATACTTTCTAGATTAGTAGTTGATCTCTCTACAGTCAAAGCAGACTTTAAAGAACTAACCTAGTGAGTATATAAATTAAGACCAAATGGCTGTCCAACTGGCATCGAGAGAAATTTGTAAAATTGTATCCTTTATTCTAAAATCACAGCCTCACTTAGGCACTTTAGACTAGTGGGGAATACATGCTAACTCTAGCCGATCATCTATATCATACCTGGGGCATTATCTAAGACAACGTCTCATCATGATACAATCAAATCAAGATCCTGGAATACTTTGAGATATTGGCCCTCATAATCCAAAAAGGTCGCCATGGTCCGAAGGACCATACCACATCTTTGTAAGTCAGAATGGGACTCTACCCACTATGATCATCACGTCTAATATGAGAACTACTCATGGTATAGAATGTCGTCTACGTAGAGTTGATGGGTTACAGGGGAAACTGAACTCTACTGGAAGGATCCTTACTCTTGGATAAAATAACAATTGCACTATACTGATGGCATGCCTCTTTCTTCTATTTCCATAAGTCTCCACACATTCTTTTATGGTAATCTCATAATCAACACCTTGATGGAAGAAAGATTCGGCTGCTATTAGGTGCTCTGATGCCAAATAAAGTGAAAATACTAACGCTCTAACACATCCATGCACCCATGTCCAGCTCAAAAAGATGTAGCATAGAAAATTGCCTGGACCACATGAGAAATCCAATATCATACTCAAAATTGGTAAAGAACCCTGATGAACACCAATAGATGCAACTCTAGTTTGAGAACTGCTCGATGAATCAAACGTTATCCATGGCTGAGAGAGATCTACAACATGACTCGAATGATCTATACTAAACCTAAAAGGATGAAGTAGTCCCAAGCTTAACTGGAGCCTAAGATGGCCCAAGTCCTTTTTGGCTATAGTTGAAGATCTTCGATATCTATCTATGACTCTCTAATCTGATGCTGCTCTACAATTCTAGGAACATATGTTGAAGTCTCATCCATATATGTCGACAAGGTCGCATCATCCTTTGGGGATAGAATAGAGTCAAAGAAGGTGTTTGAGGTTCATAGGAAAATGGGAAGACGATAAGGAGTGAGGAAGTGAATTTCCTAAAATGTCCTGTAGCTTCTCAACGATAGGTTACAAATGTCTCTGCACTGATCTGCAGGACTCTACTAAGACTTAGCTCTTGTACTAACACACTGATGAAACCTAGGCTCTGATACCAATTTATTACGACCCAATTTCTTAGGTCATGATGGCGCCTACTATAATCCACCAGTAGGCAAGCCAACGCGTAGTCCAAAAAAGCTAGTAACGGACTTCTCAATCAATATAAGGAAAATAATGTAGAATAAATAAAGTATAGATCAATAATACAAACAACCCAAAACCTGGTGGTATCAGTACAAGAGCATCTAATAGATTTAGAGTGAAAAATTGAAATTTTAAGGAGAAAACTTTGGTACAACTTATCTCAGAATACAACATGGAGACTAGTCTAGTACATAAGAGAGAGATAAGTAATTCTCCAAATGTCAGGAGCTCACCTTAAGTATCAAAACCACAGTTGTTCCACACGATGCACACATCAATGGAGATAACCAGGTCTATGATCTGTAGGCTGCAGAAGTGAAGTATGAGTACTAAATGAATGGTAAGCAGTAGGCAACTGCCACCTAAGCTCCAAAGATAAAGCAGATATATATAGCATATAAATAGAATGTAAACTACACCCAAAAGTCCAAAAGTCATATGACAAGTCAATGAGATAATATGGAAAAACTATCTTATTTATGTCCAAATTTCTAACATAATAAGACTAAGGAAGTATAAGGGAGAATTATCCTATTCCAGCCACAATTAATAAATGTCAATACTATACCGTATATTCTAGACCAATACACGAATAAAAAGTGAAGAAAGATATTTATATAGAATTATACAAGGCTAAGATACAATATACAATATGTACAATGAAGAAAGGGATATACAATAGTGTCATAACTTCATATAGCTATATATTGAGGTCATCTCAAGCATAACCCAAATCATCATATTCTCATTCTAAGACCTCATTATAATACCATCAAGATCTAAGGTTATCATGCTCAAGGTTATAATCCATATGGATAGACATGATATAATGTGCATAGCAATGCAATCATAAGGTAAAGGATACCAAAAACATATTTCAAATCTTAATACCAAATCTGCAGCCAATCTATCATAAGCTAGCCATAATAATGATCATAACAATGATAATAACAATATCAATAACAACATGAATAGTTAAGTACTCCAGATAACCATATACCTAACTAAGCATATGCATACCCCTACCATCCTAGACACAGAAGGTTCAATCAACATATAACAATACAAGGCATATTCTTCACCCATGTTTATGCAACTATCCCATACCAGCTGATAGACATAGGTGCATACTGGTGATAGGCAATGTGCATGCAGGAATGCATACAAGATACATAATCAATATCAGAACTCACCATAACTATCCTCATCATGACCATCATCATCGTTATTAACCTTCATCTTTTTTGGGTATCAGTATATCATCGCAGTATCCTTCGGCCTTACCGAGTATCAATATATTATCACAGTAGTATTCTTTGGCCTTGTCGAGTATCAATATCATCACAGTAGTATTCTTTGTCCTTGTCGAGTATCAATATCATCAAAATAGTATTCTCTGGCCTTGTTGGATATCAATGTCATCATAATAGTATCCTCCGTCATTGCTGGGTATCAATGTCATCACAATAGTATCCTTTGATCTTGCCGGGTATCAACGTAATCACAATAGTGTCCTCTGGCCTTGTTGGGTATCAATGTCATAAGAATAGTATCCTCCAAACTCACCGGGTATCAATACACCATCACAATTAACATTAAGGAATAACATATACTAATATACTCATGAACATAATTATATCACCACAAAGTATCTATATCGACTATACTTCCCAACGACTCGTTATTAGCTAACCAACGCTATTGATAGTGAAACCACTAGTTCGCTAGTCATCACATGACCTTTAATTATTCATCTAAACATTATCCTTATTCAAGGGGTAGCAACTAACCACTATTTATAAGATAGTCAACATCTAACATCTAGCCAAGGTTTATCACTAGACCATAATCAACAGTCATCTACTATTCGATATAATCAACTAATTGTCATATAACTATAAAGCATTATTAGAAAAGACATAACCAGTTATCATATAACCATCTTTTATTAAATTACATCACGCATTAACTAACCTTTGTTAACCAACTAATCCTCATTTGAATATTCATTAGTCGACCATTTAGCTACTATTTAATGTTATTAACTAGCCACCACTTATTACCAACATCACTTATTATCTAACCTCGTTAATACACAACCTCTCATTTAAAAACTAATCAACATTATAAACTTAGGCATCAATATCACCAATGTCCACCTATGCTAAATCTGAGATGATAGATATCAACCATCTCTAACTACCATATTCAACTAAGCAAGATTCATAAACTAATAGACATGATTCATAGCCACCAATTGCCATAACCTTCTAATAGACAACTAACTACCACATCGCTTAACCCCTGATCATATTTCATCCAGAATCACATAAGTTACAAATACAAGAATTATAAATTCACCAAAGCTATGCATACTATCACCAATATCCAATCAAATAAGTCAAAAGCTATATACTGCATATTTCTATGTCCCATACCAGAGAGACATGCATATAATATGAATCCATAAACTGTACTCGTATCCCTTACAATGATAAGAACTTGTTAAATATCCAATCATTAGCATAACACGACCCTTTGCCCAATTATATACAGATATCCAGAATAATCCCAATATTATAATCATAGCCTTAGTTCCATATACGCATCCAAAATTTATATCAATAATCATATTTATAAGCCATAGAAAATCTCTAGTTATCTCAAACATAGGAGGCATCTTGCATATAAGAGGCATAATATCAATAAACATGTAATCATCTCTCACATTGGAGGCATATCACATCTAGGAAGCAGAACATCAATAATCAAGTAATCATCTCTCACATAGGACATCTTATATTAATAGGTCATACATGATGACTAACAAGAAATAGCATCTCTATAGGTCAATCATCAAGACTAAGCGGAAAGAGCATCTCTATAGGTTAAACACCAAGTCTAAGAGAAAAGAATATCTCTATAGTCCACATAATATTTTTAAGGGGAATATCATCTCTAAATGTCCACTATGACTTCCATAAGGAGTATCATGGCCATAGCTCAAAACCCATAATTTAGGGAACATTGATAGAAGCTACCAAGTCATGAAGTAACCTTATACTAAGGTTTACTATCCCCATCTATGTCTAACATCTACAACTAAGTCCATAAGACAAACACAAGTCTAGGCCTAAGTGGGCTGGACAATCCCACTTCTAAACCTTAATTCTTATAATTAGGCACACCTTGCCCCGAAATAGGCTGAGGTATCTAGTTCAATTTATAGATGTCAAATAAGCTACATTTCAGCCTAAGATAGGAGCTTCAACTAGAAACAAGGGTACTCAAGTCTATTCTAACCAAGCTACTATTTCAAGACTACCACACTAGTCCAATAAGGTCAAATCCACAATTTATGCTTCAATGCAAAAACCACAACCCAAATATTGCATTACATCATAACTACGCTACAACCTATTTAAACTAGAGAAAAAAGGCACAAGGATTCAAAAGGCTTATAAACATATCATCTTATTGGTCCAAAACCCTTATTTAATACCTAAATCAGAACCAATCAAGGATAAGTTACTCTATACATAATCAAGCCTAACATCCATATTCACACACAATACATATCACACATAATCTATGAAGGGGAGTAGAGAGAGGCCACCTCAAAGCCAAACCACAAAATATCATATCATGCACCATATGGTAGTCTTCACTTCACAATCACCATAATCCCATCACACTAAACAAACCATAATCTACTCATCAATACGAGTCTAATAATACCCATATTGCACTATTGTGCTTCGAGTCAAAAAATGATACCAAAACCCCTAAGTGGGTCCCACATACAAAAAATGAGTTCGCGAGACCAACACACTCTTCAAAAACCATTAGGGAGTTATATCCCTTTAGAAATTGGTGTAAATCACCCATATTTGGGGCTAAAATCATACCTCAAACCATTTGGAGTTTTGGGTCTTAAAATCAAGAAATCAACACCAAAATTGATGGGATCTTACCTTAGATTTTATGTTAATCGTGAATACACAAGCTATTCAAGTTCCCAATCAACCCATAAGACTCACTTTAAGGACTTTACACTTTATCAGGGTTTGGGGATTCAATGAAATGGAAGAAATGGCCAATTCTTGGCAAAAGAGCCTTTAAATAAACCTTACCCAACTCTCAGGAGGCACGATTTCACATACGCACTAGGCCACGACCGTGGCCATCGAAACACACTCAACCCATAGCGATCATGGAATCTCCATCCATGATAGACGATGGCTGAAACTTGGAATTTTATTCAAAGTTTTGGCCTATGCCTCGGGATACATCCAAAATCTAATATGAGTAAATAAAATATACAATCATATAGATTTTGAAATTTCAAATGCGTTTATGAAGTCAGATTTTCAATCAGAGGTCATTTTACTAAAGTTTTTGCTTGATGGCCATTTAGAACCAGTGAAGACTTCTAAAAATAGGATTGGTTCTAAAAAAACAAATAAATTGATTGGTTACCAAATCATCGATCCCAAGGAGTCATAAATATGGCAGCTATAGAGAAGATCAAACAGTAGAAGTAAGCATAAATTTTAACCTGAAGGGTCATTACAATATCCATTTCTAAACAAAATTTTACCCTTGAAAGTCAACGACTAGAAAGAATCTCTAAAGCTAGAATGGATGAAGTACTGGGCTAGCATGCTCTGAGCATGACTTCCCTGGTAAACTCAACAGAGAGAAAAATACTTCTAAGAGATTTTGCCATGAGTATCCCTTTTTCAACTCAATCGCTCACTGGCCTCAAATTGAACCAAGAAGGGTGGTGCATTCACATCTAAACTACATCATATTTATACCATCTCAATAGCCTCATAAGTCAACAAAGTCTTATCTGATCTAAAACCAACCCCCGTCACGAGTCATATTACCAATTCTAAATCTAAGTATACCTTTTATTTCCCATTTGGCATGTGCTATCCACTCCAATCCAATAGGAAAAACACTAGAGTTTCACCCACATATTCTCATCATGGATAACTCAAAGAACTGAAGCTGATCCCCTGAAATTTCATACGACAGATAAGAGAATAATCTCATAAGGCTTTGTTTAAGCATACCAATGGAGATAATCAAGGAATGCAATCCATTCCAATGCTGCTACCAGTCCAGTTTACAATCAAATAGAAATCTCAAAGACCAAGGTATAACTACTAATCAATGAATCTTCTGATCTAGGATGTCTTATCCACCGAGAATAAAGTCATACTAAATCTAACTCGAGAATACTACTCTGACTTAGCAAATCATCCAAAGTTCCCAAAGAAAACTTGAGCTCTAAGTTAAAACTGAAATAACCAATACAGGGCCCATGGGCTATCATCTAAACACTTATCAACTATAATCCAATCGATGTCAAAAAGACTAAATAGGCAATCATGGAGTGGGCTCTACCAGCATACGAATGAAATGTAAGCAATGACAAGTGTAAAATAAAAGCTATATGCAAACTCTACAACACCAAGCTAAAATCGCAATACCAAGTATGAATCACTTTATCTTAAATATCTAAACCAAAACTGAAAACTTTTAGGCATTAATGCTCCAAATCTATTATACTTCTAAGTCGCCATTCCAAGGAGTCAAATCCAAAACTAAACCAATAAGGCTATATCAATATCAACTATCTCAAGTTGACTCTAGTATCCAAACCTGACATTCCTTAGATAAATCATACCAAGCCACAGTCGAGTCATATCTGAAGAATAAAATCACCACATGGATAAGCACTTATTGATGACACACGCAACTAACTCTATATTAGTTGGAGGGCATAAAATATAGATGCAAAATAAAAATCACACAAAAGGAGAAATCACTGGCTAAAAATTTATGTAACCCACTCCATATCTATTGAAGGGCATGAACTATCCTGACATACTCAAAAACTTACCAAGGATGAAAACCACTCTAGGAGTGGAAAAAAATCTAGCAACTTAAAATGCAACTTAAGTTAAAAACTCACTAATCCAATACTTTATCTCGACAAGAATGGCCATAGGTACATATCATCAAGGAGAAATACCCACCAGGCCTTATTAGGACATACAAACTCTGAAATGGGGATTTTCCAAATCCACCAAAGTAGGACAATCACAAATTGATCTATTAAAGAATCACATCATCATAGAAGGAATATACCAGTCTTGAAGCCAAGGTCAAAGTCAAAACCACTTCTAGAAAATCAACAAATTGAGGTCACGTGATGACCCATAATCAAACCTTATGAGTTATTATGAGTAATCATAGTCACAACAGTGCTCAACCAAGATCTATTCCAGTGGTTTGGGGTCCAGTACACGACTCATAGTCTGACATTATGAATCCTTGTATGGACCTATAACCTGACGAGTAAAGGGTCCAAGAATCAAGACTCATGTTTTGGTGGTTTTATTAGTTACTTAGATATATATTTAGTCCTCAAAGAGCTCCTAGATTTTGGACAAGTCAAAACATCCCTTTGTGATTAAATTCTTGTGAAGTATATAACTATAGTCAGCTTCAAACAAGCATAAGTTTTGGTATACTAAGAATTTTTTAGCTCAAGACCCACCAACGGATATATAATTGAATTATCTTTCAAACAATACCAATTTCAACTTAATTTGATTTCAGGGTGAAAAGTTATGGCCAAAATACTGAAGCACTATCAAAGCTGCCCAGAGTATGACTCATAATCTCTCATTATGGGTCATTAGGAAGGGGTTGTAATCTGGGTAGTAAAGGCTGAAAATGAGTTTCTGACTACGACTCCTAGCCAGACCTTTCGAATCATGACCTAAGTCATCGGGACTACTTCCAGGCGACTTCCAGATGGTTTTTAAGGTTTTTTTAGTCTTTTCCCACTCTTTTAACCTCAAAACTACATTGTTACACCCTCCAAACAACAATTATCAAGCATAAATAGTACCCTAACTTATCATAACTCAAAAATCATTTATCACAGAGCAAATAGAGGCAATTTCTTTCTTCCCAAAGTCAACTAGGGTTCTTCAAGTTCAAGTTCAATCCCAAGAAATTTATCCAAGGCTTTTACATCCAGGTATACGGGTTAATCATCAATGGGTTCCTTCGGTCCATTGAGTCCCAAAAATCCCTTTTTGTTCAAGTATGAAACTTTTATCCTCTTCTATGAAAATATCAATGTTAATTATGAATTTAATTCATGGTTTCTTAGTTTTGTTGAATTCAAGCCATGCCAATATGTTTTCCCATGTGAATTTTGTTATTGCATGCTTTGAATTTAAATCAACCATGTCCTATTTTATTGTCACCATGTTAATTTACCAACTCATGAAGCAAGCCATGTGAACATGTTGCCCTCCCAAGTTTAATATATTCCATATTCAAATTCACGAATTTTATCAGTTTAGTGATTTGCATTATGTTTTGGGTCCTTGAATTATGAATTTCCTTATAGTGTTTTAAATAATGTTATTGTATTTAAGTATCACTCAGTGTTGGAGGGTTATGAACACCTGATGCCTATGTGTTTTTACATGATACAGTTTTCAAGTAACAAGTCAGCCAGACCATGGTTTTATTATCATATTTAGATCATCATGGTCATGTTGAGAGCTTACCAATACAACACCATTTTATGTTAAACCAATAATAATACCAATTTCATTCAGTTGGGAGTAAAACTTAGCACCGAGTGAACACAGTGATGACATCTCCCCTATCAGTTATGCATAAGCCATTAGTAGTAGTCCCTAAGTTCCAGACCTACGGAGCCACCAAAAATTTTGAAGGGTCCTCTGTTCGTAGAGGTATGACGCCCTCGTCCTTAGGGACATTAGCCTTATAGATCTAGTCATATGTTTGTACCCCTGGCAAGGTACTAGCACCCTTCCAACTACAGTTATAGGTTGGGCCCCGATAGCTCAGATTGGGGCATTTCAATTGTAATTATCTCCCACAGTCTCAGTTCAATATTCAGAGCGTGCTAGCTAAGATTTGCATGACCAAGTGTACAGATATCAGTTGTTCAGATATTAGTTATGCAGTTATTCAGTTATTTAGATATTAGTTATTTAGATCATTTCAGTATTTGTGTATGCTTGGTCTTGCATTCATTTACATGTTTATGTATTCATGCTCAGTATTCATACACGTCCTTAGTATGGTTTTGAAACTTATTCAGCTTTAACTTGAGATTTACATATGGTATTCATGTTTCTACCGCTTCCCAGCTTGCAAAAAATGTTTTCAACTTATGATATAGAAATTTTAGTGAGTCTTATAGCTTTTTATGTAGAGCCATGATTAAATGCATATTTCAGTAAATAACTTATGTACTCAATTCTAAAGTATATATTAAGTATTTCTATGATTTACAACATATCTCACATACTCAGTACATTCCAAAGTATTGACCACATACATGAGTTTGTCGCTACATTCCTTCATAATGTAGGTACCAGATATAGCCCACACACCAGGGTCAAATAGTTCTCTGCTTTACTCAGCAAGTGACAATTCTCTTATTTTGGGGACTCTAGTTCGTTGCAGTTTATGTATTGTATTTTCCTTATCCTTATGTATTGATTTGTTATAGTTGGAAGCATGTCCCAACTACCTATAGTCAGTATAGTAAAGACTTCATAGATGGTCAATTAGAGTTGGTATTTGAAATTTAAGTTTCTCTAAGATTGCAGTGTTGTAAATTTTGATCAGTTATGCATTGAAACAACTTATCTCATATTTATTATGCTTTCACTCAGTTATTTAGCATTTATATATATACACATACATACATATATATACATACATATATATATATATATAAAATCAGTTTCTCAAGTATCATCTGTAATGACCCAAAATCACCCCTCAGGATGCTACATGGTGCCTAGGGTCATAAGTGACCCCAAGCTAACCCTTCACTTGGCATAACACATAAATAACTGAATAAAATGCATAAATCCAGAGGAATAAAGTGGAAGATAACTCTATTATGAATTTGCTCAATACAAAACTGAAGTCACAAGGTTACAACTCTACTTTTATATCAAACTAAAACTTAATACATCAACTTCTACTGACTATCTATGAAGCCTCGACTAGTACTGACCATGGGTAGCTGGGTCATGACTCCCAACCACCCCAACTCAATACGACTGAATAAGGGAAAACACAATACTTTTCTATTATATCACTGACTCGTGGCCCTAAATCAAAAGGACCCATCACCTGATGACTGGAAGCTGTGAAATGATTGGACATGGTACATGTGCTACAATCTTGTACCTATATTATGTTAAAATATAGCACATAGACGTATATATAAATCAGTACTTTGAGGAGGTACTGAGTATGTGCGGGTGAATGCATATGTATAAAACAGTGACAATCTTCTTCAATCAAGTCATACATGCAATATGGGATGACTCACATGGCTTGAACAAGTATAAAATGTAAAGATCATAAATCATGTAGGATGAAGCATGTATCAATAATCTCGTGAGTCATCATACTTTAACTTTAAATCACAAATCTCCTCTTATTCTCAATACTCAAGGGATAAAGAAACTTTAAACGATACTTTTAAATCATTCTTGTGTCTTATGAAAAGTAAAACTTCATCAATGCTCAAGATCTCATAACTCTGTTTGAACTCAAATACTTGGAATTCAGAATCATATAACTTTAAAACATGCTTGAAGGCATTTCATTCACTTTAGGAAAATATCTCATTTCAGGCTTTCGGGAAATCATTCAATCTAAAAAAAGAATATACTCTAGTTTAGAGAAAATAACTCATCTGAAGGCTTCATGGGAAAAATACCAAATCAAGAGAAAATACTTCATTTTAAAGAGACAATTCATATCAATGGAATGCTTTAGCTAGGAAACAACTTTGCAACCTCATTATTAGGAAAATAGCTCATAGGAGGGAAAATACTTTAGTTACCGAAGAAGTAGTTGATCTTAAGTTTAAAGGTCAAGGGAGGTTCTCGTAACCAACATAAACCATGCGAGCTACATGGAGTCCAACATTTTATCTTCCTAAGGAGGAGACCCCACGTTGGGAAGGAGCATCATACTCTTGCCACGGAGTATAACCTAGGTCTAGTTATCACCAAACGAAACTTGACCTCGGGCCTAATCATAATCATCATAAACTCAGCCTCAGGCCCAACCTACGGTGGCACATAGTTTTAGGGTAAGAAACCATAGTGACTTACCCACTCGGTGCTAAGTACTACTTCCTTTAGATTATCTTCTCTCGTCTCATAAAAAATTACTTTTAGAATAATATCATGGTTCACCACGAGCCCAATAATCAAATTGATAATCTCATATGATGAAGTGGATTTCAAAGCTTTCAGACTATTAGGTCAATTCATTTTTCAATCATCTCAAAATACTGAAATCATGGGTACTTATAGCACAAGAGTTCATAATTTCACAAGTCTCAAAAAGGGCTTACTAAGCCATAGTTCAATCTCAAGTTAAATCTCATCAAAAGCATAATATATAGCATATAGATTCATAAATCATGTGGAAATCTGGGAATTTCAACAATCTATCTCAAAATCTCAATATAGTCATATGCTTCAACATCTCAACATTGCAAATATTAGCTTCTCAAGGAGTAAAATCATGGGGTTTATACCCAGCTATAAATTCTCAATAAAACATGTAGAAATCATACCATTTGACTCTTTATTCATGGGAAATATCAAGATAATGCATTCAATAATAATGGGTGAAAACCCCAAATTCAAATTCATGTAAAAACATCATAGATTTTAGGAAATTCATGATGTAGTTAAGCGTTTTGGGCACAAGGGTAAAAGGGTTGCCCTTGTTCAAAACCCCACATACCTTGAATTAGAAGCTTTGGATGAACTCTCACTTTTGGAACTCTATTCGTACTCTTGAATGAGGGTTCTTGAGGCCCATGACTTGCGAATCTTGAATCTTGACTCAATTTAGAAAATCCATGGTGGATTCTTGAGATTCTTTGAAGAGGTTTTTGATACTTAGGGTTTTTGTTGAGAGAAAACTTGAGAAAAATTTCATAGAATGCTTGTAAATTGACTTGAATTGGTGTTTACACGGTTTTATAGGCTTTTAAAAAGTTCAAAGTTCCTTTTTTAACACCTGTACGAAGCTGGAAAAAAATTGAACTGGGAACCCAATTTCATAGGCCACCGCGATGCACCACTTATCGCGGTGGATCACTGGAATTTGACAATTAGTAAATTGAGAGTCCCCGTGATGTGGAGCCATCACGTTGTCCCACTGGTTGAGACCTGGGACTCCTCCGCGATACGACACTATCAAGGGGTTCCACTAGAAATTGACTATTAGGAAATTGGGCTCCTCTGCGATGCACCACTATCGCAGAGTCCTACTGGAAATTGACAATTGCCAAATAAACCCTCTCTGCGATGCACCAATCACTTAAATGATGCTGTTTTACGGCTAGGACTTAAATTAGCCATAACTTCTTACCTGGGTATTGGAAATGGGAGAATATTATATCGATGGAAAGCTTATCAAATTTTCCATGTGATAAAAAGTCAAAATTAGGGAAATTGCACATGGTTCAAAATGTCTCACACTTAGGAAGACACCTCTCAAACCTCTAAGGTTGGAATAATACTTTACTCAACATGCTCTAAGGCTCAAACTATGAGGGAATTTTGCGGGGTGTTACATCATCCTAGTACATAGGTTAACTTAGGATCACTTGTGGTTCTAAACACCGTGTTACGACTACGGGGCAGTATTGGGTCATGATAGTTACAAATACCCAAAAATGATCAAGTAAGTAGCCAAAAACTCAATTTTTCATCTTTTTCTTGAACTTCACCTCCAAAACCTAGTTTCCTACAAAACATACCCAAAATACATCATATCTAACAAAAGAACCTAAGAAACTTGTATTATTTCATAGTTTTAAGTATCCAAAGTGTTATATTTCTATAGCACATCATGTATACACTATTTCTCATTGGAATTTTGAATTAGGAAATTCAGATTCTCTTTGGATTGTAAGTTAAATTTGCAATATTTATGAAATTAACATTTTCATCTATTTATTAATCATATGTGGCTAAAACTCCAATAACTAGGGTTATGGGAGCCCTATTGTAATTCAAATCTGGGGTTATGGGAACGATGAATCTTTGTTAACATTGTAATTATACCTCTTTCTTTTTAGTTTCATGATTTCACTTAGTTTAAACTTGAGGAGTGTTCCTTTAAACATAACTTTCTTGAATAAAGAAGTTAATATTGGGAAAAGAGAATAGTGGCAAGATATTAGAGCTTTAACCTCTAATCAAGATTACTGCATTAATCAGATTAATCTTTTGGGGAATTTTTTTTTTGTACTAATCTATCACTTTATGTTTGAAAGAATTAAAGTGAATCCATCTTTGAAGGTTGAAAAATAATTGGATGGGAAATTCTATGCAAACTTCTCTATAATTGTAATTGTTGATATAGAGTTTATAAAATCCACACCCCTGAGAATTGAAACAGTTTGGTAAACATTACCCTAGTTTTCTATTTCTCATTTGTTCGTAGGTTCGAAAGAAAATATTGGTCTTTACTAAACTAAAATCACTAAAGTAATATTTTATCAAACCCCCCCTTATCCATCGAAAACTTATGATTAAAAGTATATTAATAAACATACAACTTAGTTAACACCTTATTCCCCATGGGATTCGACCCCAACCTTTTTTGGGTTATATATTTGACAACGACCTACAATCTTTTCATAGAGTTGTAGTTTGGGCATAACAAATTTTGGTGTTGTTGTCGGGGAATAAGGTTGTTAATTGAGTTTATGTGTATTAATTGACTCTTAGTCAAGTTTCCTAATTTTACTTTTATTTGTTGTTTTTGTGATTGCAGACTATTAATTGTGTATATCAAGAACCCATCGGTTAGGTAATCCTCTATTACCTTTTGATTTGGAGCTATGAAGAACTTTAAGGAGAAATATGGAAACTCAACAAGAGGCTGAAAGATTGGTTACACTAGCTGCGGCATAGGTTAACTAACAAAATATTGATGCACTCGAATGTGTTCAAAATATGGATGATGACGATCTGGGAGATAAAGTATTGGTTGACCCGATGAATAGGCAGCATATTGATAATATTGCACCAGCTCGGAATCATCAAGCTTAAGGAAAATGGCACCAATAGCTTATGGTGCAATTTTCCTTGGACGGCGATGATGCTAATTTAGATAGAGTTGGCACCACTGGAGCAATCATGACAACTCCATTAGCTCCTGGGGTGAAGTTTAACATTACTAACACAATGATTCAACTTCTCAACTTGAAAGGGTTGTTTGGTGGATTACTTAGTGATGATCCTAACATAAACTTGGTGAATTTTATCAACATCTACAAGTCATTTGACTATCCTATGGTGGATCAGAATTTAATTCATCTAAGGCTATTTCAATTTTCTCTGTCTAGGGAGGCAACTCTGTGGCTGGCTGAACTAGCACCCGATTCTATAACAAACTGGAGGTAACTAAAAGGAGCTTTCCTAGAAAGGTTTTTTTCACCTTCCAGAATGTTACAGTTGAGGGAGAAAATTAGTAACTTTAGCCAACTGCCTAATGAAGCCCTTCATACAACATGGCTAAGATTTAAGAAGAAGTTGATTCAATGCCTAAATCATAAATTGATAGATGATCATTTAATGAAAACTATCTATCGGGTTTTGAACTCAAATACAAAGCCACTAGTAGATAATACAGCTAGAGGAGGATTTTATATTTATTGAGGCTACAGATATTTTGTATAGGATAACAAAGACAAGTAGAGCTTGGAATACCAGGGATTCTACGGTAGCAAACAACACTTATTCAGTTGGTATATCGGTGGAGCAACACTGAAGAGAAAAGAAGTGGGACTAGGAGATATCCCATATGAAGAGACAGATAGATTTGCTCATCAAGAATTTGCTCTCAGGTAAGGTGGAAAAGGTCAAAGCAATGGAATCTTATAGTAGAGCAGCTGAATCAAATTTAGAGAAAGAAGCCAATTACTTGATCAACTAGGGAGGTTTTTTGGGTTGGTGGATTAGGAAATAAAGGTTAGAACTATCAATGGGAAAATTCTTATGTTAAAGCTGTTTATAGAGATTGCGATCAAGGAAGTTGGAAAAATAAATGTGACCAAAGAAGATTGTATATGCCACCTAGAGGCCGTGATAATATGGAAAATAATTCTATGAAGATGTCTATGGAATCCATGATGGCTAAATTGTTGAAAGTGGTGGAGTCGTCTAATGCAGGTGCTAAAGAAATGAGGAGTGCTCTGTTGACCATGATCCAATTAGTCGATTCTCACTCCACTTCTATTAAGCATCTAGAGCAGCAAATGAACCAACTATCGACAACATTTAATCAAATAAAAAGCAAAGCATTACCTAGTAATACAATTTAGAATCTAAGAAATGATAGTTCATATATGGCCATTACCACTAGAAGCAGTAAGATGTTACTGAAACCACGTCCGATAGTATACCCACAAGTTGATGATGTGGAGTTGGATGATAAGATGAATGTACTATACTAGCTAAGTCTAAGAAGATAGGAGATTTAAAGGAGAAGAGTGCAAAAGTAGAGCAACCATCCAAGTTGAAAAGTGCTATTGACTTAGGGCATGAAAAAGCAAAGGAGATGGAGGCCCCTTTAACAAAAATTCCTAAGCCACTACCTCCATTCCCACATCGGTTGAAGAAGAAGGTAGATGAGGGAAAGTTTATCAAGTTCATGGCTATGCTAAAATAGTTGTTAGTGAATGTACCTTTGATTGAGGCTTCAGAGTAAATGCCAGGGTATGCTAAATTTATGAAGGATATTTTTACAAAGAAGAGAACATTTAGTTATGAGCCTGTGGATAATGTTCATCATTGAAGTGCCATTGCTACTAGATCCCTAGTGCAAAAGACATTTGATCCTAGAACATTCACTATACCATGTACCATTGGAGAATTTATCTTTGCTAAAGTGCTTTGTGAATTAAAGGAAAGTATCAACCTAATGCCATTAGCAATTTATCAACAGTTGGGTTTAGGGACTCCTAAACCAACATCTATGTGTTTATTGATAGCGGACCAATTAGTGAAGAGACTGGTTGGTCTTCTCTATGATGTGCTAGCAAAAGTGTAAAATTTATATTCCCTGCAGACTTTGTAATCCTCAATTACGAATTTGATTTTGAAGTGCCCATAATCTTGGGTAGTCCGCTTTTAGCAACCAAAAAAGTGTTAGTTGATATGAAGCAGAATAAGCTCAAATTTAGGCTCAATGATAAAGAAGTTAATTCTGATGTATTCCAGACTATGAAGCAACTGAAGGAGATGAATGTAGTTTCAGTTATTGAAGTTGTTGGTAAGGTTGATCTAGTGGTACCGGTTGAAGAGAGATTTATTGTTGAAACCTTGGTTGCAGAAATAAACTTTGATAGTGAAGAAATTGAAGAGTACGAAGAGACTGATCAGAATGTATGTGCTTTGACTAGAATGGTATCATATTTATTATACTTCAAAGAAGATAGAATTGGACCTAAAAAATAGAGCAACATTGTTTGTAAAAACTTCCATTTAAGAACCACCGGTGTTAGACTTGAAGGAGATACCTTCGCTATGTGTTCTTAGGTGACTGCAATAATTTACCAGTGATAATTAAAGTTGATTTAGTGGAGCATTAGGTTGACACTCTTGTATCCGTGTTGAAAAAATATAAGAGGTCTATAGGGTAGACGATTGTCGATATCATAGGCATTCCACCTGGCATATTGTTGCGACTCAGATGTACACGCAAGTGCACGTGATCATACAAGTAATATAGTGATTTAGACAATTAGATATCGTTCCCACGAGGACTAAACAACTAGAAATTTAACCAACTTTAAGTTTTAGACAATTAGTCTTAAGTGTTGTAAAGTATCAAGATGATTTCTGAATTTGAGAATAAAAATATAAATTAATTAATTAGAAATAAAATTTTATGACTAAAGCAAAGCAAGCAATAACTATAAACAATAATGATAAGAATTCCAGGGTTGAGGCTTTCTGAACAATCATACAAATCTCCATTCTTGTAGTAGTCTAATTGGTTATCGGGTTGTTCGTTCGCAAGGTTTAAGCAAAGATTTTTGTCTCCCAACCTCAAATCTTCTATCTATTGAATATTGAAGCTACAAATCCTGCAGAGATACAATAATTCTTCTAGATTCATTAAGTACTCTTCTTGCAATTGAACCAAAGAAAGCTTCTAGGTATATCCCTATCCTAGATGCTAATTCAAACCCCTTATTTTATAAAAGGGTAAGAACCTTGTTCCTTAATTTCCTCATTCTAATCTACAATTATCCTCCCGGATTCACATAGAAATATAAATTTATTCTAATGGTGGCCAAGAATTAAAATAGTAAGCTCAAGAAATTAAGAACAACCCAGGTGATAATCCAAAAAGAAACTACTATAAAGAATATTAAAGAGTAATCATGTTCTTAGCCTCAACCCCAGAACAAGGGTATTTAGCCACTCATGTTTGAATAGAACATCAAAAACAAGTAATTAATCATACCTAAAATTAGTATTGAGGTAAAGAAGTTCAAAAGAAATAATAAGAACCCTAAAAGAAAGAATTCTATGCTTTTCCACCACTGCTATTCTTGCAAAAAAGTTTTTGGAATTGTGCTCTAGTGTTCCTTTTATACTTAGGAAAATTTCACCAGATCTGAAGCCTTGACGCGACGCATCGATAATTGAGTCAACAAAACCAATGCGTCGCATCAGAATCGTGTTGATGCACTTGAATTTACCTTTAAAATTAGACTAAGTCAAGTTCTTCACCACATGACGCGACGCGTTGACATCGTGTCATGTCACTGGAATTTACTCCTCAAAATATGACTTAGTGTCAAAACTTTTTGCATCGACGCGATGCGTTGACATCGCGTTAATGCACTAGAAGGTTTAGATGAATTTTTTGCTAAGTAATAGAACTTAAGCATCGACACGACGCGTTGACATTGCGTTAATGCACTGGAAGTTGCTCTTCAAATTTTGGCTAAGGTGCACTTTTTACTAGTTGACGTGACGCATCGAGATAGCATCGCATCACTGGAATTTTTCTCCATTTCCTCTCTTTCTTTCCGTCAATCCTCAGCTTCATTCTTTTATCCTTACTCTCGTGCATCTACAATGTTTTTGACTTTGTTCAACATGGTCTTTTGCATCTTCATGATATGTATCCAATTTTCTTCCGAATCCATGAAAAATTTACCGTGTATTTCTAATCACATTGGTTAGCCACAAAACATAATTTAGCTCACAATTCAATATAATTTGCACAATTTTCATTCTCAAAATAAGTCCAAATATGGGTAAATAGCGGTGTTTGGACATATAAATACGCCCAAGATCACCACCCCACACTTAAAACCTTGATCATCCTCGAACAACTTCAAGCAACACTATCATAAAAAATTCTAATCACAACCTAAGAGTCATGCTAGTATTGGGCACATGAACACTTTATTTCACACTCTATCGTCCCAACAATGACATTTAATTTGTTGGCAAACTTAATAAAAGTACGCAAACAGGAAACTCAATAAGTAATATGGACTTTTATCTGCATGCACCCTCACAACAAGAAAGGTTTCTCCATATTACTGAAAATTTAACCATTTTAATCAGGCGGGCAACATTAAAATCCAATCACTCACTCTCAACAAAGAATTCATACATAATAGGTGATGAACCATAGACTTTCCCTTAGTGTATTACTCCACTAATAATCGGATGTTGAAATGTAGGATCAAATAGGTCATTTTATGGTTGTAATGAGGCTAAGGGATGGGTAAGAACTATTTGGGAAATAGTAACTAATCTCCCTAAGCACTTTAATACATAACCACCTTCCATCAAAGTCACATTTTGTCAACCCACTTTTCATTTTATTATCTTTACACATTCATTGTTTCACCCCAATCTTTCTAAGTACATTAACAATACTACGGTAGGAGTATTTTTCTTTTTACATCATAATTCAATTTTCAACTTTTTTTCATACCCCAATTCTTGCTACGCACCTCTATAGTATCCACCCTCAACCTAAGAAATTTGCCTTAGTTGAGGTGCACATTGTCCTTAGTGGACCCGGGCCAATACAGGTTCATTGTAACACAAAAATTAGGTAACAAAAACTGAAATTTTCATCATATATTTTTTCTAACTCCTAACCATCACAATTAAATGCACAACAAACACTTCTCAAGGGCTTGACTTTCACCTTTTTCCTTCTTTATATTTTCATTCCCTCTTATTCCATCGTCTGTATTAAAGTGCTTAGGAACTAAGGATTGAATTAAGGTCTATCAAAGAAAGGATTTGGCTATGGATGAGGCTACCATAGAAATCTGGCTATAGGCTCAACGGGGCTAACTAAGGTCATGCAAAATGGTAGAAATAAAGTCTTTACAATTCGGTAGAAATTCCTAAATCACTTCCTACACCTAACACCCTTTATTTTGGTTTGTAAACACACCGGGCAAGTTCTAGTCATTCCTATTCATGTAGAATATAAACAAATACTCACTCACTCGGAGCATGACAAGAATCAAGTAGGATCCTTACGGTTTTCAATATTTCACTTTATCAAATTCAACATTAAGCCAATTAAATCAAACTACACTTGTTGGAATTTAACATCTAAAAATATCTCATTTTTTTGTTCAACACAATTTTTCAAATCTAATAAATCTTTGCCTAACACATAGCATTTTTCAAAGGTCACCATCATAGTCCTATCATTTACTCAGCTTCTAAAGACATGCTCCCCTTAAGACGGTCGTCATCCATCTATCATAGGGGAAGGGACTAAATATAACGTTACGTAACTAAAATTGCCAAAAAGGGCACACATAATACTTGTAATCTGAAAATTACCACAAAGGGTGAAAATAGAATACTGTAAATAAAACAAACACTTTTTAACTAATTTGCCAAAGAGGGCAATCAATTGACAAAGAGGGAAATATTGTCAACTTACATCCTACAAAACATAAAAACAGAAATAAAAATTATTCAACCAACACTACCAAAAACCAACATTGTTCAGATATTAAAAATGAAAGAGATAGATATGAAGAAGATCAACGACCAACCACCCCATACTTAAACATAGAACTATCTCAGTGCTAGTAATAAGGCAAGGAGGTGTCGTACTTCCTACTCAGTCAAATGTCACTAAGGCTATCACGCCATCAGCATCAATATTAGCACCATCATTATCACCCAAGTCATCACCAGAATCTCCATTATAAGACTACTCCTTATCCTCAGACTCATTATCAGAATAAGCCATGCGCCTCTCCTCATCCGTGGGGATGTCATCATCTACTGGCTCATCAAAATCTGGGACAATTTGCAGCAAAGTCCAAGCATGAGGTCCTAATGGATAGTCCAGCTCTACTATATGAATCTCCTATTGGGTGGATAGATTCCCTCAGTTCTTAACTGCAACATAGTCAGCCCATATATATGGGTTCTGATCTCATCAGTACGAGCTTGATGCTCAGGAATAGTCAAATTCACACCATGAGGAGCTAGTCCCTTGCAGCGAGAAATATCCAATGGCCTGTCACCAATAGGTGGAAAATAATCTGCCTCCTCCTCGAGCACACCTTGTTGCCTTAAAAATCTGGTCAGCAGCACTTCGAGCCCATATCTATGACACACTAAGAATCAACCCTTCCTTATCGCTGAAAAAATAATGGCACCTACATTCACATCGATATTATCACGCATCAAATATTAAATAAGACACATCCTATCAAAGGTCACCTCCTTCATATGTTTCCTATGAACAACACATGCATAGATGATTCTGGCCCATAAATGTGCCTTCCTATTCATATAAGCAAATAGAAGTGATATACACATACCTCCCTCTTTGTGGTGAATCCACCTCGCCGTAGATCAAGTGTTGCATAGCAGGTGATGGATATGCTGATATAGTAGCTCAATAATCATTGCCTTTAGTGGCTCCAGATCTGCAAAGGATGCACCTAACAACTCATTAATAGTATTCATAGTGAAAGTTATCACATGACCACGTACCTCGACCTCAGAATCATTCGGGTTCCAATTCACATAGAATTCCTAAAATAAGCTTAAGGTACATGCACCCGGTTGCTCAAAAAAAAATTCATGCGGTGGGCCTTTATCTTTCTCACCTTAGATGGATATTCTTTCATCAAGCTTGCCCTATTTATAAATTGATCGGCTGAATATTTTGAATCTTTGTGTTGAGAGTACCACTTTTGTCCTACGGCAACCACCGCCTTAGTTATGAACCTCTTTTGACCCCTAAGAACATATGGGGTTGTAGGCACCTGATCATCTTCATGACTCCTTTTATGCCTAGGCTCAGATGGTCTAGCTGAACTCTTTCCCTTGCATCTTTATTGATGGCTTCTCGACATTGTACCTATCAATCATCATAGGCCATGAACATATAAAACAAGCAGCTTCAAAACTACCAACAACTAAGTGTGAAATTTATCCACACTTAGTTGCTAGCACAGTTTTGTATATGAATGCACTAGGGTACTCAGACTTCCCCTTTTTATTTGACAAGTCTAATCTTCAGTTATTCAGCATTAACACACAAAGACATTTTGAAATTGGCATAATTCACAATCTCAGCTCAATGACCAATGAATGAATAATTTTCACATAAACACCTCCAATTATGAGTGCATGACCTTTCTTTAATAGTTTCACATATTCACTTTCATTATGTTAGACTTAATATCACTTCAATAGTATTCACTTTAATACCTTATAGCTACCACTAAGGTGTTGTGAAATTGGAATTCACTCTACACTTAGTTGCTATAATGTAGTGAATCAAACACATCCTACATTCTTGAAATTTCCCCCATGATTCAGTAAAACAACTCATTTATTTAGAAACTAAGTTAATTTGAAAGTGCACTTCATCAATTTAACAAGAACATGAAGAATATAATCTCTACACAGCTTATAGTCATTCATGTAAATACTCCATAAGAACTAAGACCAGTCAAAACAGTTTTAATAATCCACCACCATAGATCTACAAGTTTCAGCTCAAATAAAACCCGCAACCTATACAATTATTGTCACTAATTTACCTAAACATGCCATTTATCATCTCAAGTTAACAAATCAAAACAAAGGCATGCCCTTTATCACTAAATATTTAGCATTCTAAGCATTATTTACCATATAAAGAAACCTTGAGTAAATAAAAGGTACAAGACTTACCTTTGACTTGATGAAGAAAAATAAAGTATGAATTATGCACCATAAAAGTAATAATCGATTTTTAAATTAAGGGAATTTTTGGGGGGCGGCAGCGCTAGGGTTAGGGTGAATGGTGAAATGGGTTAAGGTCATATATATAGAGGTGACCCAAAAATGAAGAGTCGACGAGGCACATCAGATATCGCAATGGATAAGCGATGCGACGCATTGAGTTCGCATCATTTTACTGGATTTTTCCCTAGAAAATTTATCTAAGTGTTATCTAATGAGCACCGACGTGACGTGATGTGTAACGCCTTGAAGGTCTGACTCGACGCGTCAAGATTAGGTTAGTTCACTGGAAATAGCCTTAGAAATTTTTTATAAGTGTGGGCATAATGTACATCGACGCGACGTGTCAAGATCGCATCGGTCCACTGGAATTTGCATCAAAAAAAATTTCTAAGGCTAAATTTCCCATACTTTAATGCATCTTTACTTACCCTTTACCTTTTTCTCACCATGTATCATCTAGTTACTTACTCAAAGGCCCATGTTCATCACCTTCTCATCTTCTTATCTTCTCTTTCTCCATTAGTTTTTCATTTTTGGACATCAATTAAAAACAATAAAATCATGTAAGTAAAAGTAGTTTGCCTGCCACCTAGCGCTTTATTTTTTGTCATGGCACGACTCTTAATTTTATATTTTTTCCCTACCAACTAAAAATTAAACTGCCCATTACATTACATTTGTGGGTTTCCTCCCACATAGCACCTTATTTTACGTCGTGGCATGACTTATCTCTGTTCTACTTATCAGCAAAGATGATGGACTCCTTGTGCTTATCCGGATGATCCACCCAGTAATGCTTTATGAACTGTCCGTTCACCAGAAAATTCTCCTTCTTATCTTTATTTCACAACTCCAAATCTCCATAAGGTGTCATTTGCAGCACCTCAAAAGGTCCAGACCATTTAGATTGCAATTTACCCGGGAGCAACTTAAGCCTTGAATTGAACAATAAAACAAGTTGTCCAGGTTCAAACACTCTCTCTTCAATTTTTTTATCATGCCACCTTTGGGTCTTCTCCTTATATATCTTGGTATTTTTGTAGGCATGAAACCTAAACTCATCAAGCTTATTCAGCTGCAATAATCATTTCTCCCCCGCGGCTTTCATCTCAAAATTTAACTTTTTTACGGCCCAATACACTTGATGTTCTAACTCCATAGGAAAATGGCATGCTTTACCATAAACCAAGCAATATGGAGACGTCCCAATGGACGTCTTATAAGTTGTTTTGTAAGCCCAAAGTCCGCCATCTAACTTCTCATCCTAATCTTTTCGCTACCCATTCACCATTTTTTACAGTATCTGCTAAATCTTCTGCTTGGACACCTCAACTTGTCTACTTGTTTGGGGATGATACACCGTAGCAACCTTGTGCCTGACACTATATTTAGCAAGAAGATTTTTAAACCAGGTGTTGATAAAGTGTGTACCTCCGTCACTAATTATCGCTCTAGGTGTACCAAATCTGAAAAATATGTTCTTCTTCATAAATTTCACCACTACTCTTGTATCAATAGTTGGACTAGCCACAGCTTTCGCCCATTTAGAGACGTAGTCAACTACTATAAGAATGTACAGATTGCCTTTTGAAAGTGGGAATGGGCCCATAAAATTGATACCCCAAACGTCAAAGACTTTTACTTCTAAAATATTATTAAGGGGTATCTCATGACTCCTAGATATAGTGCCTAACCTTTGACATTGGTCACAATTATTCACAAAAGAAATTACGTCCCTAAACAACATAAGCTAAAAAAAATAGATTGCAACATTTTTTAGCAGTCCTTTCACATCCATAATATCCACCATAAGGAGATAAGTGACAATATTCAAGCACCTTTAAAAATTCAGCCTCTGGAATATACTTACAAATAACTCCATCTGGTCCCTGTTTAAAGAGATATGGTTCATCCCAAATATAGGCACGAGAATCATAAAGTAATTTCTTCCTTTGTTGCATGGTGGCATTAGACGGATACACCTCATAAGCTATCAAATTCATAATATCAGCATACCATGGAAACTCACCTGCATCTAAGGACAACAACTTTTCATCAGGAAAAACTTCCTTAATGCTAAGAGAGTCATCAACAATATGGTTTTGACTTTCCAGACATGACAACTGGTCAACAACTTGATTTTCAGCTCCCTTTCGATCTCGAACCTCAAGATCAAATTCTTGTAGTAGTAGAATCCACCTAAACAATCGAGGCTTTGCATCTTTCTTGTTCACAAGATACTTAATGGAAGTGTGGTCAGTATTAACAATGACCATAGTGACAACTAAGTAAGATCTAAACTTGTCAAATACGAATACAACTGCCAACCTCTCTTTCTCTATAATCATATAATTAACTTGAGCATCATTTAACACTTTGCTAGCATAGTAGATTAAACAAAATACCTTATATTTTCTCTGACCAAAACTGCTCCCACAGCAACGCCACTAGCATCACACATCAGCTTAAATGGTAACTCCCAGTCTAGTGCGATCAGAATAGGTGCTTCAGTTAACTTCTTCTTAAGTTTTTCAAAAGATTCCTGGCAATTTACCCCGAACTCATACTTGGCCTCTTTATCAAATAATTTTCACATAGGGTTTGCAATCTTTGAGAAATCTTGAATGAACAACCTATACAAAACTATATGTCCTAGAAAGCTTCGCACTCCTTTGACTGTGACTGAATGTGGCAACTTTTCAATCACTTTAAACTTTCCTTACCTACTTTGATTCCTTTACTTGACACTTTATGGCCTAGAATAATTTCTTCCTTAACCATAAAGTGGCACTTTTCCCAATTTAGCACCAAGTTTGTCTTTTCACATTGAGCTAGAACTCGGTCAAGATTCTGTAAGCACTTTTCAAAAGAATTATCTGTCATGCCTCAAATCCTATTGGGGTAGGCTGGCACCCATAACCAAGGATGCCCAGGAGAACCAGCTTATAACCTTATACTTCCCATGCATACCTCTATGACAACCCAAAATTTGGACAGCATTATGTTGCATATAAAAGGAAATAATCCCTGTATAAGCTCGAGCAAACATATATATGTATATACAATACTTTACCGTTGAAGGAATCACATCTATTAACAAACACCCCCTTGACAATGCATTAAGTCTACAAAGCGTCTAGACAATACACAGAGTTTAACTAAGGTTAGGACACACCCCACCATATAACTAACTTTTTATACAATACCAAAAGTGATTGTATATGACATGGAAAGCCCCGAAGAAAACTGGAACTCACCAAAAGTAGATGGATATCCTGGCTCCTACTTGTGTGGTGTATGAGCTGAGGTACCTGTACCTGCAGCATGAAATATAGGTCCCCCGTGGGGGACATCACCACAAAATATGTACTGAGTATGAAAAGCTATAGATAATCACATATGATATAGGAGCTCAACAAAAATCAGAAACAAGTGAATAAATCGTAATAGGAGTGGACCACACTTACTAGAACTTGTGACAACCTGTACATTGTATTTATTCAATCACTTTACCTTCGTTCTTATCATCTTTGTAATCATTACTGTACTGTACTGTGACCATTAGGCTACCTCCAGTAAATATCAATTGGGATCAACCCATGATAGGCTTATGCCCCTAGGATACCACCCATAAACACATAAATAGGGATTGACCCATGATAGGCTTATGACCCTGGGATATCACCCAATAAAAGAGAAATTCCATCACTTAGTTCAATTAATCTTTGAGATTGTTATTTCGGTCGCCACCGCATTTTTGATACTATGAAATAATGATACATCAATAAGAGACATATAAATAGACCATCAATGCAATAAAAATGAAGTAAGAACTCATTGGCACATCAATGAAGTGTTTTGGAGTCATCAATGCCATAACAATGAAGTAGGAACTTATTGGTATATAATGAAAAGTTTTGGAGTCATTAATAGCACATGGATTTTGTTTGAGTAACCGGATACCTTCTGACATTCATTAGTGCAATAAACATATAAGATTTGGAAAACAAGTAAGTATTAGAATGTCTTGACATCTTATAGGGTGGAAACAAGTTCATTGGTAACGTAGGACATCATACAAAACCATTATGGATCACATGTTACTGAATAACTTTGGAAACTTTCATAATAGAACAATTGTTCACTTTCATGCCAAAGATATGGTATAGAGTATAATTTATATACTTGACTGTCAACCTTCAATACTATTCCCAAATGGACTTCCCGTCTTTTCGAATTACTTATATACAATGAACATATAAAGCAATCTAGTATTAGCAACCAAACATCACAATTCAATTATTTGAATTCACCAAACTAGTGGTTAAGTAGTAAGCCTTAATTACACCATAAAGGGTGTCACTTTAACCCTCTTATACTCCAATTACATTCACATGCCATGCATGAAATACAACATCCTCCAATATCAAGTTTGGATTCATTTATCCTTCCAACCAATCCATTAAACCAAATTGAGCCATAGACATAAATAATCATCAATTCAATAGTATATCACCATATCCACCTTCCATAACTCAATTACCATATCCACATTCCATAACTCAATTACCATATCCAACTTCCATAATTCAATACAATCAAACCATGCAAAATAGTCTATAACCCTATATCCATCACCTTTCAATAACAACCAACACATATAATCCTCTATCACACATATACATATGGAAAAGAACAAAGGCAAACAATATTCATACCTTAGAATTTACCTCTTGATTATGAAATCTTGTTTGCATAAATAATAGGTGTCGTTCAAAGCTCTCAATATGACAAACGCAGTTATCGAATTACTTTGGAATTTCTACGGTTGAATCAAAAGTAATTTAAAGGTCAAATTTGGCTAGGGTTTGTTCTTCCTCAATGATTGATGATCAAAATTAGTTTTTGAACTCATATACATGTATATATACATATATTCCCCTCCATAATATAATAGGAAATTACCAAAATTCCTTTAAAATTTAAATAATGTCAAATCTGTCCTTTAGTGGACTGTTTTGATAAGCTAAAGTAGATCGACCATAACTCTTTTCTCCAATATTATATTTTGGTGAAATTAGTATCATTGGAAGTATAATTCAAAGGGCTTTCATTTCATATAAAGTAGGCCACCCAGTTCGTCCTGTACAAGGAGTTATGGTCGTTTGAAGTTGACCCTAAAAATCTGTTTTGATAGGCTGAAGTAAAACGAGTATAAATCCTTACTCAGACGTTGGATTTGGATGAAACCAATTGCATTGGAAAGAATACTAAAAGATATTTATGTTAATAGGTCGAATCTCTCCCAGTTCATTATATTAAGGGAGTTATGATCGTTCGAAGTTGACCCAAAAATTCGGCTGGCCTCAGTAGTTTGTGTGTAGGAAATTTTCCTGCACATTTACTATTCCCAAATATCTCGGCCACCGTTTTTTAGTTTCGAACATGCTCGATTATATCCAAAACCTATCCGTTTTTGGAAATCTTTATATCATTGGAAATCTTATTTAGTAACCTTCGCATGGAACCATCGACGGGCAAATTCTGGTATAAATAAAATAAAAAAAATTAATTTCATATAAATAAGACCAATACACGTACTTGAATACACCAATACACGTACTTGAATATGGGGTGTTACATTATCGTGCATAGAGAAATCATCCATGAATACCTCTACAAAGTCTTCTACCATGTCTGAGAATATCGCCATCATACATCTCTGAAATGTAGCAGGTATATTGCATAAGCCGAAGGGCATGCGTCTGAATGCATATGTGTCATAGGGACATGTGAAAATGGTCTTTTCCTGGTCTTCCGATGCTATGATTATCTGATTATAGCCGGAGTACCCATCCAGAAAACAATAATACTCTTGTCCCTCCAATCTATCCAATATTTGGTCAATGAAAGGAATAGGATAGTGATCTTTACGAGTCGCTTTATTCAACATTCGATAGTCAATATAGATCCTCCAATCGGTCAGCATGCGCATGGGGATCAACTCATTATCATCATTAGTTACCACAGTCATCCCTCATTATTTAGTACATAGTGAACTGGACTCACCTGTTTGATATCGGAAATTGGATAGACAATACCACTATCTAACCACTTAATCACTGCTTTTCTGCCCACCTTCTTCATCACAGGATTCAACCTTTTTTGTTGCTGCACTCTCGGTTTGTAACCCTCTTACATGTAGATGTTTTTCATACAAAATGCTAGATTGATTCCTATAATTTTGAATATTTGCTAACCAATTGCCTTTCTTCTCCTCTTTAGAATTGCTATGGCTTTCTTCACCTATACATCTAATAATCCTATACACAAAATAACAGGCAAAGTGTCTTGATCACCAAGAAAAATATATGATACATATGGAGGGAGAACCTTAAGCTCCAAGTTAGGAACTTCTTTAACCGAGGCCTTGGGTGATGGACTGATTGGCCTATTCAGTGGATTGAAAGGTACATTGTTCGTCTCAATCACTACCAAATTCAAAACTTGGACCAATTCCAATACTTCTGCTTCTCCATAAAGATCATAACCCATCAAAGATTGCTCTAATGGATTATCAGACAAGAGTGAATGCCAATCTAAAGCAAGGTCAATAATCGATATAGATGAAAACTCCTCAAATATAGCTGGCAGTTTCAGTGCCTTGTACACATCAAAGACTTCTACTTTATCATGCACTCACATTGTCATTTTCTCGGCTGCTACATCAATTAGTATCTGTCTCGTTGCTAAGAAAGGTCATCCCAAAATAAATGGAACTACAAGATTAGCCTCAAAGTCAAGAATTACAAAATCCACTAAAAAGATTAAAGATCCAACATCTTTAATAATACCATCCGGCCTAGAAAGTGATCGATCTACAAACTACAAAATAATAGTAGTAGATTTGGAACTCCCAAGACCCACCTTTCGGTACCACGATGTGGGCATAAGATTTATGGTATCTCCCAAGTCAAACAATCCCCATGCACTAATGGTCTATCCAATGGTAATCTGCAAGGTGAAACTACCTGGATCCTTAAGCTTTGTGGGCGATTTATTTTGAATCTTAGATGTGCACTCCTGAGTAAGTGGAACTGTAGCCTACTCAGTCAACTGGTTCTTATTCGCAACTCTGTCCTTCAAGTATTTTGCATATTTTGTCAGATTCTACAGAATATCAATAAGAGAATGATTCATTTGAACCTGCTTCAGAAGATCTAAGAACTTCTTATAACTCACTTTCTCTTGATGCTTCCTTGCCCTTTGTGAAAAAGGTAAGGGAAGAGTCTTCTTCTCCACATGAATTTTTTCACTTGCCACTTTTTCCTTAACTTTTTTCTTTCCATTGTTTTTATCACCCTCATCAGTGACTGTGGGTTAGCCTACTCCTAAATTGTCTCCTTAGTTTGCAGCCCATTCCTTATTATAACTGCATTTACCTACTTAGGATTTGACTCTATATCACTAGGGAATGCTCTTTGAGGACTTGTATTCTGTGCTCCTGCAATTTGACCCAGTTGTAATTCTAGATTTCTCATAAACAATTATTGACTCTTCAACTCAGCTGCAAACTATGCTTGTAGAGTCTTAATTTGAGTTGCAAATTGCACTTGTTGGGCCATAAACTACTTCATTAATTCCTCCATATTGCTAGTTTGAGCAATGGTAGCTTGATTGTTCTAAATCGGCTATTGATTTGGTTGCACTTGTACCTTGTACTAATTTGCACTCTGTACCTAATTCCCACCCCATGAGAAATTGGGAAGGTTCCTCAAGTTGGGATTATCCGTGTTACCAAAATTTTATTATCCTTACCGATTCGCATTTCCCACATAGTTGACAGAATCTTGATTAACAGAACATGCATCTGTTGTGTGCTCACCACTTCTGCAAACCTCACATTGGACTGCATTTGCTTTGGCTGGTGGTTGTGTAACACCCAACATTATGGTATTAAGCTGATTAATCATATGATTTTGCATGGCTACGATCTGTGCCTGTAATGAGGTGAACTGATCTACCTCCAATACCCCTGCAACCTTTCTAGGAGTACTCCTCAAATCTGTATGCCAGTCAGGGTTTCCATATGAAATCTAATTCAGCAGTTTGTACAATTCTTCATACGTCTTCTTAAGAGCATATTCACCTGCTGATAAATCCAAAAGAATCTTTTTATTTGGATCTAATCCCTCAATGAAAGTATGCACAAGAACATCATTTGACTGATGATAGTGAGGGATATTTTTGAGCATACCCTTAAATCTCTCCCAAGCTTGGTAGAGATTCTCTCTTTTTTCTGTCTAAAACTTAAGATCTCTCTCCTCAAGCATGCAGTCTTCCTAGATGGAAACAATTGAATAAGTAATTTTCGAGCAAGATCTTCCCATATAGTGATGGAGAGTGGTGGTTCAGTATGTAACCTCCTTTTTGCTTCCCTCATTAGAGAGAAGGGATAGAGTGTCAACCTGATATAATCTAAACTGTCCCTTCAAGAATGTAAGTATCACTTATTTCCAAGAAGGTCTGTATGTGCTGCTGTGGATCTTCATGTGAAAGGCCATGAAATTTTCCCTTTGAATTCAGTAATTGCACCATATTCTGCTTCAATTAAAATCAAGCTCCTGGTTCGGGCTTGAGAATACTGCTCATCATATGGTTCGTGAGTGGGATTTCCACCTCACGAATAGGTCTAGCAGCTGGTTGAGCAGGAACAACTGGAATAATCAGAGGCAAAATATTTTCGGCATTTGGATCAGCCGGTTCATTCCTTTGCTTAGCAATTCTTTGTCTTTGTTGAAAGATCTGTTTTGCTTCTACAAAAGGCTCTGCCAACTCTTTGTCTCTCACTAGTCTTGGATTCAGCTAAATCTGCAAAACTTTAACTACTAAGATCAACTTTTAAATACTTAAACTTAATACCAAAAACCAAAAAATAAGCAATTTACCAATTATATTAGTCCTCGAAAATGGTGCCAAACACTTGTTGTGACTCAAACTCACACGCAAGTTCACGTGATCGTACAAGTAATATAGTGATTTAGACAATTAGATATCATTCTCACGAATACTTAACAACTAGAAATTTAACTAACTTTTAGTTTTAGACAATTAGTATTTAGGATTGTAAAGTATTAAGATGATTTTTGAATTTAAGAATAAAAATATAAATTAATTAATTAGAAATAAAAGTTTATGACTAAAGAAAAGAAAGCAACGGTTATAAACAATAATGATAAGAATTCCAGGGTTGAGGCTTTCTGAACAATCATACAAATGTCCATTCTTATAGTGGTCTAATTGGTTATTGGGTTGTTGGTTGACAAGGTTTAAGCAACGATTTTTGTGTCCCAGCCATAAATCTTTTATCTATTGAATATTACAGCTACAACTCTCGCAGAGATACAACAATTCTTCTAGATTCATTAAGTACTCTTCTTGCAATTGAACCAAATAAGGCTTCTAGGTATATCCCTATCCTAGATGCTAATTCAAACCCCTTATTTTATAAAAGGATAAGAATCTTTCTCCTTAATTTCCTTATTCTAATCTAAAATCCTCTCGGATTCACATAGAAATATAAATTTATTCTAATAGAGGCCAAGTATTAAAATAGTAAGCTTAAGAAATTAAGAACAACCAAGGTGATAATCCTAAAAGAAACTACTATAATGAATATCAAAAAGTAATCATGTTCTTGGCCTCAACCCTAGAATAAGGGTATTTAGCCACTCATGTTTGAATTAAACATCAAAAGCAAGTAATTAATCATACCCAAAATTAGTATTGAGGTAAAGAAGTTCGAAAGAAATAATAACCCTAAAAGAAAGAATTCTATGCTTTTTCGCCGCTGCTATGCTTGCCAAAAAAGTGTTTGTAATTGTGCTATCATGTTCTTTTATACTTAAGAAAATTTCACCAGATCTGAAGCCTTGATGTGATGCATCGATAATTGCATAAAACACTAATGCCTCACATCAACATCGCGTTGATGCACTTAAATTTACCTTTAAAAATCAGACTAAGCCAAGTTCATCACCACACGATGCGACACATTGACATCGGATCGTGTCACTGGAATTTACTCCTCAAAATATGACTAAGTGTCAAAACTTTCGAATTGATGCGATGCGTTGACATTGCGTCGATGCACTGGAAATTGTAGATGAAATTTTTGCTAAGGCACAGAACTTACGCATCGATGCATTTTCTTTATTTTCTCTTTCTTTCCATTAATCCTTCCCTCCGTTATTTTATCCTTACTCTCGTGCATCTATAATGTTTTTGACTTTGATCATCATGGTCTTTTGCATCTTCATGATATGTATCCAATTTTCTTTTAATCCATGGGAAATTTACCATGTATCTCTAATCACATCGGTTATCCATAAAACACAATTTAGCTCATAATTCAATATAATGAGCATAAATTTTCATTCTCAAAATAAGTCCAAATATGGGTAAATAGAGGTGTTTGGACATATAAATATGCCCAAGATCACATATGTACCCATAAGATTTAGTTAGAAGAAGATTGTACCTCTATTATTGAGCATCAACGCAGACTAAATACACCAATGCAAGAAGTTGTAAAGAAGGAAATAATAAAATATCTAGATGTAGGAGTGGTTTACCTAATCTCTAACAGTAAATGGGTAAGCCTAGTCTAAAGTTTCCCCAAGAAAGAAAGAACGACTGTAGTGGCTAATGAGAAAAATAAGTTGATTCTAATTAGGCTAGTGACAGGATAGAGAGTGTGCATAGACTATAGGAAGATGAATTCTTGGACAGTGAAAGACCATTTTCCAATGTCCTTTATGGACCAAATTCTTGATCGATTAGTGAGAAAGGATTGGTATTGCTGCTTAGATGGATACTTAGTTTACAATCAAATTTCAATTTCTCCTTAAGATTAAGAAAAAAATGGCATTCACCTGACCATATGGAACCTTTTGTTTTAAAAGAATGTTGTTCGGGTTATGCAATGCATCGACCACATTCTGAAGTTGTATGATATCTATTTTCTCAAACATGGTGGAAGACACTTTGGAAGTGTTTATTGATGAATTTTTAGTATTTAGTTCTTCGTTTAGTAACTATTTGATGAACCTAAGAACTGCTCTGCGACATTGTTAAGAATTCAATCTTGTCCTAAACTAAAATCACTAAAGTAATATGTTAACAAAAAACCCCTTATTCATCAGAATCTTCTACTAAAAGTCTATTAATAAGCATACAACTTAGTTAACAACTTTTTCCCTATGGGATTCAACCCCAATCTTTATTGGGTTATATATGTGACAATGAAAACTTACACTCTTTCTAGAGAGTTGTAGATTAGGCTTATCAGGTTGTAATATTATATGAAGAGCCTACACTTTCTTCATCTTCCCCACGATTCTTGGTATAAACCATAGTACTAGACATTGTCTTAAACACCTCCTTGGGTGAAACCACAAGTTCTATCTGTTGCCTTATTCTAGAAGGAATCAAACTTTATAAATCCTTCTAGATCCTAGGAGAAAAATGTATTATCATGCTTTGATAACTTCTCTAATGGTTTCTGCTCTTCTTCTTATTAATTGGACCCAACCTATTGAATACAAAAGTTCTTATGGTTGATTTTCCAAGTCTATCGAATATGGATGGAATTTTGTTAGAAGTAGTGCACTCTTCTTCCATAGTGATGTTGTTTCTAACCATCTTTTTTATGGAGATGGGAATTGGAGGTGGTGGCGTGTATCCTAGGCCTTTATGTGTTTTTCTGGTAGTAATTTTTGACCAAAGTTTTCCCAATCTTGGTGGGTCATTAGGATTGTATCCAGCCTTAATAAATAACTTTTAAGCATTTAAATCAAAGTTTTTTTGTATTTTTCATAGGGAGATTCATATTTTCTGGCAGATTTTAGGCCATAAATTCTCCAAGTAGACTTAAGGACAAGTTTATTGCATTAATCTAGTTGTTGGGTAGAATTAGTCCACCCAACTATATTATCTTAGGCATTGGATGAATAATCTTTCTTTTTCTTTACCTTTAGTGTGTACGAAGCATGGGAGTTGGATTCCTCTTTAAGGGTGCGATATTTCCTTTATTTGAAGTAGATGGAGTCTTCTTAGTGGTGTCATTTTCAATAGCCATTGTGACCTTCTTAGATGCAAGATTATTTCACTTGGTATTTATGATGTCATCAACCTTTTTCACCTTCACAACATAATTCTGCAAATAGAATTTAGCACTGGTAAAGTATGAATCTGCTTCAGTGAATGGCTTATTATTAACAACTATTTTTCTTTCCACTCTGCCTTCGAGGTACTTCAAGCATTGATAGTTAGAGGATGAGATAATTTTGTTCTCGTGTACCCAAGGAATAGTAAGCAATATGTTGTATGAAGTCTTGGCACCTATCATATACATCAATACATTTGATCTTAAATCATCCACATGGATCTCTAACTTGATAGATCATATGGCCCCTAACCCTTAAGTTGAACCCTTGGATCATCAAACGATTTTTAGTAAGTTCATCAATTGTGATGCCAAGTTCCTTCATTGTGTTAATAGGTAGGATGCTGATTCTGAATCCCTCAACTATTAAGATTTTA
Organism: Capsicum baccatum var. pendulum; assembly: GCA_030864225.1. Taxonomy (NCBI): domain Eukaryota; kingdom Viridiplantae; phylum Streptophyta; class Magnoliopsida; order Solanales; family Solanaceae; genus Capsicum; species Capsicum baccatum. The sequence continues at coordinate 165,481,561 of CM061557.1, read as the reverse complement.
TTTATTTTTATCCTAGGATATAACCTAAAATATACAAGGGATGGATGGGTAAGGTTTCACCAAATTGGATAAGATCATTTGTAAATGTGATTTTTGTATCACATACATGTTGCTTCTTGGCTAAGAGATTCAGTAGGCTTTTCAGAAGATAAAAGAACTTTCATGGATAGGTTTTTACCCTTTACTACTTCGTTGCCAGTATTAAAGCAAGATGTCTCAAGGTTTACTTGAGTAGTCTTTTCACAGAACCAACTTGGCAAGAATTCCTCCAAAGTCACAGGACTCCGAGGTTTTTGGTGGTGATGATCCATTAGCCTCACCCTCTTTAAAAGATCAACTAGCCTCTATTTTCTTGGTTTTTCCACCATCCTTCTTCTAGTTGGTTACTCAGATGAATTTTTTCATAGACTCATTTTCTTGCATCTCCACCTAGTCAATAGAGTTCATGCTTCATCATCACCTTTGTTAACTGGAGACTTGTATTTCTCCAGTGATTCCTTCTTATGCTTTTTGAAGTGTATTTGGACCAAATTGGGAAAGCCAAAAGTGATAGACTAAGTGAGAACTGGCCTTCTTATCATCAATGAAGATCTTTGTCTCATTTGCCAGTTACGTGATTTTATCCTTGAAGACAAAATATTTTTGCAGAGGGTGACACAAACCTATGATACTTGCAATAGTTTGGGCCATTAGTTCTTCCATCTTCATTGGGTCACTTCATTTCTAGTAGATCAACAAGCTTATGCTCAACAAGATCATTAAGAGTTTCAATGACATCAGAATCAAGGAAGAGGTATTCCTTTTCCTGCATCTACTTCAAGTCAACTTCTAATTTGGACATGCTTGAGAAGTCATTTTCATACTTTGATTCTTGCTCATCTTTGTGGTGAACTTCATCGAAGACACATCAATATTCATAGATTTTTTCATGTCACTTTGGAAGACAAACTTTCTTTATCTCTTGAATTCCTTCTTATCCATCCCTTTCGAGAATCATGGATAGGCACTACTTATTTTTAGGTAGAAGACATACGCAACTCCATTTCATAAGCCCAGTAGCTAAATATTTAAAGGATTTTGGATTAATGCCTTACAAGATATAAAGAATCTCCAGTGCATTCTGTGGAAGTACATATGTATTACTAAAGTTTCACTGCCTATCTTTGCAGTTTAGGCTTGCATTTCTCCATCGATTTATGAAGTCAATGACTGGATCATCCTTTCGTTAATGAGTATTTGTAAATCTCTATCATGTTCACTATATGTCTTGTACTATAGAATCAATTTAGGTACTCATGCTCAAGTTACTCCCAGCTATCAATGGAATTAGGCTCAAGGTCCATGTACCAATCAAAGGCATTTCCCTTTAGGGAATGGATAAATTATTTGACAATATAGTCTCCATAGGTTCCAATATTATTACATGTCTCAACAAAGTTCACGACGTATTGTTTTTATTTCCTTTGCCCTTAAATTATTGAAATTTGAGGGGTTGATAGCTAGCAAACATCTTGAAGCTATTAACCCATGCAATGTAAGGCTGGGCGTATGTCAAGAAAGTCTTGGTGGCAACATTGTACTTGTCTTTAGGGGTACCTTTAATGAATTCTTTCAATTGATCAATTGATATCATTTCCTCATAAGAGATTGTACTTCTTTAGTAGGTGGTGTTTGTTTTATAAGATGTTCTGGCTCATGAACTTCTAGATCTATCCTAGGTGAGTGGCTAGAATATTTATCTATTTATTCATCCATCCTATCCCCAACTTATCAATTCAAGCATTTGGACTTTGCACATATGTGGTCAGACTATTAATTTCCCTAGCTAGGTTTGCAAGCTCCTCCTTCATAGATGAGGCATCAGTTAGCATTGCTTGCATGATAATTGGAGATGTTGGAGAGTAACATGAATTTTTACATAAGTTGATCTTTGAACTATTCAAATTACGTAGGTGGAGATTATATGTTTGTTAAATAACCATCATTCTTTGGAACACAATTTTTTTCACCAAAGTGCTCAAGTGAAGCTAGCGTCTTCTTAATTGTCTCTGTCTCATTGCTTCCTTCTTCTGAATTACTTGCATAAGACCTCGCTCCTTTAGGGTTGAAGAACCAAAATTAGAGTTGGTGCAGACAACACTTGGTGTGTTTGTTTTCCTAACATGCTAGCTTTTCGAAGCTCCAAAGCTTCCAAAAGTAACACCAAGGATGTTTTCTACTTCAGTAGTTCATTGAGAATTGACCTTTATGAAAGTCATTTCAGCATTCTTGGACTTTGATGTTGTAAAATTTGATATGAGAGGCAGAGATTATCCCACGGAGTGTACTCAAATTTGTGGCTAGTAAAATTAAAATTGGAAAAATAATAGTTGGGACAAAAAAATATCGCAATAATTGTTTTATTGATTTGAATATATGTGTGTTACAATCTTTATGAATTCTCTGATTTGCCTTTTCAAATATAAGTTCAAGGGCTTTGAGCTTGATATTGAATTTAAACATGATTTGTGTATTTGATGGATTTGATCTTAACTTGTGAATTTGGATTCAAAGGCTCTTGAGCTTGTTTTTTAATCTTCGTTTTTATCTTGAGTTGAATATGAACTTGAATGCTTGATTTGTAGCTTGTTGAGAAATTTATTGCATTTGATTCACGAACTCTCTTTTACTTCTTGTTAGAATTGTTGGTCCTTTTCTAAATAATGAGACCCCAATTTAAAGTTGTAGGAAGGAAAGAGTCAAGGTGAAAATGAACTTTTTTTGAGCAATCAGATTTAAGTGACAAGACGACATTTGATTAGACATAACATGTCATTTGTACACATGGAACATTTTTGTTGGCCTTGGATTTGATTGGTCATGCTACATTATTCTAACTTATGGCATGATCCTATCGACTTCTTCACTTGACTTAGCATGCCATGTCATTTGACAAGTGACACTCAATTCAGCCTCTAGAATATGGTGACATCTTAGAAAAATGGGCTTATAATAAAAATTGGACTTAAAATTAAATCCATATTTATTTAGATTTAAATAACACCTTAAAATTATGTAATGAGAGTGTATGCAAATATATTAATCCAAACAAGGTTGGGGTCAAATTTCGTGGGAAATCGAGAGAAACGATTATAGATTTGATGAATACCAGATTGACTGTCAAAATTCTATTTCGTGAGAGTCAAAGAATACAAAAGCATTATGGTACTAGTGGCTAAAGCTCAAGCTTAACACCTTGAGAACATAGGTTTGAACCCTGTTAGGTTCTTTTCTTGAAACTTTTTTTATCATATAGACATCTTTTTATCACAATTTGTCATTAAAAAAATTATGGGTCATCACTGCATACCTAGTGTATTCCTATAAAGTGGGATCTGGGAAGCGTAGTATATGCGCAGTCCATATCACTACCTCAGATGAGTAGAGAGTTCATTTTCAACATACCCCCGACTTGAGACATATAACATTATACCTAAAGAAACCATAAAAGCATACAACAAGGTACTACTAAAAAATATCTATCCAAAACCCTAAACATCATGAAATACCAAAAAGAAGAAACTCTAAGAACAGTTATAAATAAAATGTTCTTCCCTACTAAAATGGACGAACTCCTACCCACTAGACCTCTACTCTATTTTGTGTCCTCCACACCTTCCTAGCAAGGGTCATGTACTTAGTAAGAAGTAACTTCTCCATATCATGACTAATTACAGCCCTCTGATATTTCTTTGGCTTACCTCTACCCCAGCTAAAACCATCCATAACCAACCTCTCACACATCTATAATAGAGCATCTGTGCACCTCCTCAGCAAATGCTCAAACCATCACAACCTCACTTTCCGCATCTTGTCCTCCATCAAAGACACTCCCACCTTCCCCTAAATAATCCCATTTCTAACCCTATCTTTCCTAGTAACTCCACACATATATCTCAACATCCTCATATCTTCCACCTTCAACTTTCAGATATAGGAGTTCTTAACTGGCCAACACTGTGCTCCATACAACATAGTCAGTCGAACTTCCCTCTGTACAACTTATTTTTAATCTTAGGAGGGACCTTCTTATCATATAAGACTCCTGAAGCAAGCCTCTAATTCAAACATCATGTGGTAGTACGATGTATGAGATCCTCATCAATCTCACCATTACCCTGAATTATAGACCCAAGATACTTGAAACTCTTTCTCTTCTAAATAACCTGAGAATCCAACTTCACTACCATATATCCTCATGCGATAATTCACTAAACTTATATTCTAAGTAGTTCATCTTGGTCCTGCTCAACATAAATCCTTTAGACTCAAGCGCCTATTTCCAAACCTCTAACTTATCATTAACTCCTCCCCGATCTCATCATCAATACAACATCATCAGTAAATATCATACAACAAGGAACCTCTCCTTGAATATGTTACATTAAAACATGCATCACCAAGGCAAATAAAAATAGGTTAAGAGTCGATCCCTGGTGCAACCCTATCAAAACCAAAAAGGGCTAAATCTCCTTCTACCATCCTCACACATATCTTTGATCCATCATACATGTCCTGAATTGACCTAGTGTATTCCATGGGAACCTCTTTAGAATCCAAGAACCTCTATAGATACTCCCTAGGGACTTTGTCATATACTTTCTCAAGATCAATAAATAACATGTGCAAGTCTTTTTTCCTCTCTCTAAACTATTCACTAATCTCCTCACAAGGTGAATGGACTTAGTAATTGAGCGACCTGACATAAAACCAAACTAATTATCAGAAAAAAAACAAACTAATTCTCATCAATAGTCATGATCCTCCTCAGCCTTAAATCTACCACCCTTTCCCAAATCATTATAGTATGACTCAATAACTTGATACCTCTATAGTTGTTGGAACTCTGAATGTCCTCCTTGTTCTTATATAATTGAATCATCGTACTTTATCTCCATGTTTTGGTTATCTTTGCTATCCTAAAAATGATGTTAAAGAACTTTGTTAGCCTGTCACGACCTGATACTACCCCCTAGTCGTGACACAATGCTTAAGGCCACAAGTGACCTCAAGATAACCCAAGATCTGGAAAAAGCTATAAAGAATAAGAAAAATAACAAAATACTGTGCAAAAGTCATTCAATAAAACATTGGTGTACTCGAATCAATAACAAAAAAAGTCTAAAACACATCTCTAAAAAAACATAACTAACTATTTGGCTGTCTGAAAGCCTCTAAACATAATGAGTTGTTCTGACAGGTCCCAACTAACTCTGAGTACTGAAATGACATGAACTAAAGTAAAGTAAAGCATGATAAATCATATGAATAATCCTCGATTGATGAGGACTCACCAATGCTGTAGCTGAATGGTATATGAATGGACTATTTGTGATCTAGAAACTGAGTGTCCATACTTATATTATCAAATCAATATAGTGCAAAAGAGAGTATATCATTATTACTTTGAATGTACTAGTACGTGAGATAGGGAGTAACTAAAATACATATAGGTACTGATCATGAATGCATGAATATGTAAAATGAATGCAAGATCAAGCATAAACATGTACTAAAATAATCTGAATAACTGATATATGGACACTTTGTCATGCAAACCTAAGCTGATATAATCTGAATACTAGACAAAAATTATGGGAGCTAACATTGAACTGACATGCCCCAATCTAAGCTAATCGAGGTCTGACCTGTAACTCTAATTTGAAGGGCGTTAGTACCTTGCCACGGGTACCAACACTGGCTGTGTGGATCCACTAAACTAATGTCCCAAAGGACTAAGGTGTCACCCTAAACTGACAGGTGCCCCTAAGAGAGTATTAACCCTATACTGGTGGGAAAATCTCTCATAACCTATGCTAGCAGCATAGTTTTGGAACTTAGGAACTTCTAAAAAAGGTCTCACCCTTAACTTAAAAGTAATCCTTCATCTCTAGGTTTGCTTGGTGCTAAGTTATACTCCCAACTGAATTAAGGCTGATATTGAAAAAAGTTTAACATAATTCAAACTGATAAATGCTCAACATGATAATTATCTGGGTATAATAACACAAACATGATCTGAATGTATTATGACTTAAAATTTATAACATGCATGACTATCTAGGTATCGAGTGTTTGTAACTAGCTAGCACTAAAACTAAATATAGAATTATCAAAATTATAACTTGGTGGAGAAATTTCATAACTTGAACTGGAAAATAATACAATTTTGTCAATATTGAGATATATCATGGTAGGGATACTAAAACATGTTTAAACTTATAGAGGAACACATATTCATGGTGGAATTCAAGTGTTAAATTGAAGAATTGAGAAATTCATACTTTTCATGGAACCCTAAATAAAAGTGGAATTAAACTTAAGAGTCTAGGGAAAACCTTAGGACTCAATGGATGAAAGGAGTCCATTGATGAATATCCCACATACATGAATTTCTTGAATTCTTGAAGGAAACTTGTATTTGGAGCCTTGAGAGGTGAATTCTTTGAAGAAACCATTACTTTATTTCTTGAGATTGGAGGGAAGAATGATTTTTTAAAACTGACTTTGAATGTGCAAAATAGCGTGTATTGGAGGTTTTAAGTTATGGAAAAGGAGGTTGATGCGAGGAAAAGACCAAATTACCCCTAAGGAAATCCAAAGAAAATTTCGGAAATTTTCAGTTGACAACTAAGTTACTAGCTTGTCAAGTAGTTGATAACTTATCATCCTAGTCGTCAACCTCTTACTGGACTTGGACACTTTCTTGTTACGGTTGATGACTTAGTTGACAACTTGTCAACTAGTTGATAAGCTATAAACTTAGGCATCACCTTCCTTAAGTGATTTAGGTTCTTTTGATGGTTAAGGCTAACGACTAAGTTGAATGCTCATCACTTAGTTGATAGCTCATCACTCAAGTCATCACCTTCTCTCAGACAGATACTCCGAGGTAAAATGAGCATAACTTTCTACTTGTATATTGGATTGAGGTGAAATTTAAAGCGTTGAAAAGAAGATTCAAAGATATTTCATTTGACATATAGTATAACACATGAATAATTTTAGTCTAGGAGTTACACACATTTAAAGTTGACCCTTGTAGAATCCAATACAAAAAGTCAATCAATTCAAATGCTTTCAACTCAACTTTGCTCCAAGTGATTCCTATGACCATAATCATATTGGAAATACTTCACACTCAAGGTGAATGGTCATGAAAATTAATTATAGCTTGACATAATCTATTAAGGGTATTTAATCAAATAATGAATAGCTGAAAACTTATCTAAGAGCTTGTGGAGTATTACACAGCCACTCCAAACCTGCCCCGCCAGAGATCTTCCAAAAATCCATTAGAATCTCATCTAAAATGGCTAGGATACCCATACAAACCCTATGAATAGCCCTTTTAAAATCCTCAACCTTGATACACCTACAATAACCATAATGTGACACCTCTCTGAATTCTCCAAGCCCCTCGGCACAAAACCTTTGTCCCCCTCATCGTTGAAAGTCTATGGAAATAGTACTGTCAACTCTTTCTAATAAGGACATCCTCAACCAACACTTTTCCATCCTCTTCCTTATTGTACTTTACTTGATCAAGGTTATGCATCCTCCGCTTCTGCCCTTGGTAATTTAATACAACCTTTCTCCTCTAAAGTTGCATACAAGCTCTTGAAATTTTTTATCTTAGCCACAATAATCACTAATGTAGCCTTTCTCCTAGATAACTAAGATTCCTCCTATTTATCTGCTTTTCCACATTATCCTTTCTCTTAATCAGCTTAGTATATCCACCTTCTTAGTCTTCACCTTCCTTTTAACTTCTTTATTCCACCACCAATCCCTCTAGTGCTTGCCAGATCAGCCTCTTGAGACACCTAACACCACTTTAGCAGTCTTTATAATGAAACTAGTAGTCACCTCCTACACACTATCCATATTTCCTCTACTCTTCTATGCCCCCAACTTCCTCATATTTCTAAAGCACTGGACAACGTCAAGTTACCCTACTTAATCCTAGGCTAATTCTTTACACACCTCTTTTTTCTACCCATTTTGATTACCAAGTCCATCACCAACAACTTTTTTTGGGTCAAAATATTCTCACTAAGTATGACTTTATAATCTTTACATAGCACTCTATCACTCTTCCTAAGAAGAAAACATCTATTTAGGTCTTGGCTATTGAAATACAAAGGCTAATAAGGTGCTCCTCCTTCTTTAGGAATATCGAATTCCCTACCTACAACCGAAAATTCCTAGAAAAATCCAAAAGTAAAGTTGTCCTCCTTCATTATTTTTCCTAAAATAAAAATTGCCATGAACATTATCATAATCTCTCGATAAAGACCCAACATGCCCATTAAGATCCTCTCAAATAAATAGTATCTCGGTTCTTGGTATACCTCTCACCGCCTCATATAAACATTCTCAAAAAAAAAATTCTGTTCTTCGTCCAAACCTACTTGCGGAGCATAATGAAACAACCTGAGTGTTGATCTCTGAGAATTATAGAAATTTTATCCTCACTGTCCTAACTATGACTTACCCTACGAGTTGTAGGGATTCTTGACGAGTCGTTGGACTCAAATCATAGCCCAAATAGTATGTGTGTGGATTTTTATTCTTAGTAAGAGTGGCTCACTTTGAGTCATAAGGACTCTTTACGAGTCGTTTATGAAAATAGGAGGATGTCTAGTGTTTACCCTAAATGGTTTTAGTGTTGACTACGACTGGACCCTATTATTCATAAGGTACCACTATAAGTCGTATTAATTGAATCGTAGGATCAATACTATGTGTGTCTGATAAACTATATTGGGATGACGAGTCATAATGAATCCCTATAAATCATATAGTGACCCGTAGATGCTGACAACCAAATTTCATCTTTTAATTTAAGGGAACTTTAGATGATTCCCTTCTTACCCGATTAAAACCCCACTTTATAAAGCACTAAAAGGGGTTATTTCTTATTTATAACAGGATTAAATACACTTAAAACTCTCTCAAATTATCTCAAGCAAGATACTTAGGGTTTCTAAGAAGTAGGTTGTCCAAAGGATTAAGAGTTAAATTATTTTCGTGAAACATGGTATTTCAGGCATATTACTCTTCACAAATTGCTAATTAGTTAAAAGAATATATTTTAAAGTGTTGTTCATATGGTATATATGATGGTTTTGAAATATGGGTTGAGGGTTTTGAATGTTTTTTTTGAACAATGTTTCCCTTGGGTTACATATGGTTGTTCATGCTTTGATTATGGTTTTGAACTGGTGGGGTACATGGGTATGGCGAATAAACTAGGATTTTGTGATTTTCCCCAACTTATGACTTTTGATGTGGTAATGACCTTGACCCCTTATTGTAAAAATAGAATTGAATATAAAAAGTATGTATATTAAAATACTTTTGAATTATTGCACAACGAAAAAAGTTAATAAAGCATAATTATTTTGAATTGAACCTTATGTGGTTGTGTAATTTCCCAAGCTAATGCTTAATTGAACCAAGGGGGCTATTAATTTTCCCAAATAATGAAATTATTTTGACTTGTTAATGTTTTCTTGAAAGTGTAGTTGGTATGATAATACCAACAATGTATGCCTAAATATGTATCATGATTCAATGAATGTGAATGTGTGATAAATGATTTAATTTGGCTTTAATAAGGGTTGTGTAGTTAAGTCATAAAAGTGGAGATCATGAGGGACTAATTTTGGAAATCGCAGTTGCCGACACGGGGGTCTACATGACCGAGTAATTTGACTCTCCATTATTATTATCCTATGATTTAGTGGTTTTAATCCTTCATATTATATTAAATTATTACTTGATTGTGTCACCTTGATATGTCGGGAGGTTCGAGTCCCTTATAGTGCATATGTATACCCTTTGGTTCCTGTGGCCACACACACTAGGGCCCTATCAGCTGGGGGAAAGATAGGCTTATATAGCCCGTGGGTGCCTTCTTATGTTATGATAGTTGATCTACACAATTCAAACTATTATTTAAAGTATATGGTAAGCCTTGTTCCCTACCTCGGCATATGACATATATATATATTAGCATATGATTATGTGTATCAAATTTTGGGCTGGTTTTGAATGGTTATCCATGACATTATTTTATCCCCTATCCCTGAGTTACATGCTAGTTCTCAACCTATTAACCATGTCTGGACGTTATACCCCCACATGATGCGGGCACCAGAGATACTTTTACTTTTTTTATGCAGAGTTAGATGGATCGGATCCATTCGTTGGTTCATTATGGTGAAGTAGTGAGCTTCCATTATTTTAAAGACTTAGACATTTCACCAGTTCTTATCATTGACTAGAATTTAGAGTTTACATTATCATTAACATTGTCATTGTTATTGTGAAGGTTGGGAGCATGTCCTGATACTTTATTGATTTTGATTTTATTTAGAAGGCTTTATTGGATTACAGTGGACTTGAGTGGTGACATTGCTCTATTGTTTTAGCAGTTTTTAGCTATTGATTTATCCTAAAGTCTTTGAGTTTATCTTATACTAACTTGTTATATGTTCATAATTTATCCGATATTGGGGTATTGTGTTCTGTTGGTTAGGTGTAGAAAGTGGTCTCTGATCCTTGTTGGACTTAAGATACTCATCGCAGTCACGCCTTGGTTTGGTTCATGACAAATTTTGTATCAGAGCCTAGGTTTGGTGTCATTGGGTGTTCATAAAGTCGTGTCAAGTATAGTCAATTTTATGAGTATGTAGCATGTCACACTTATAGTGGAAAGGCTACGAAGCATTTAGAAATGTTTTCCTTTCTTGTTATTCTATTTTGGGCTATAAATTCTAGGATATTAAAATCTTCTCTAATCTCCATATGTTCACTTTTCAGATCATATCTCCTAAAAGATCTGATGTTCATGGAAATTTTTCCGTCCCATCTGAGGATAATGTGGATGGATCTCATCCTACTAAAGCGGTCAGACCCGATCTATGATTATCGCTTTTAATTACCCTAGTGGAGTACCATTGGTTCCTCTTTGCCCTCATTGGGCACCTTAAGTTGATGTGTCTAATGTTGAGTTTCACTAGTCGATCTATTTGGTTTCCCAATTGGTGTCTTCTCATACTAAGCATATTTCTTCTGTTGCTCCATCCTCTAAATTTACTAGAGTTGGCCAATTTATAAAGTTGAGTTCTCTGACTTTCACTGGTTCTAAAGTTGAGAAATATCCTTAAAATTTCATCGATAAGATAGAAAATATTTTTTGTGTGATGCATGCTATTGATGTAGAGGGTGTGGATTTTTCCACTTACCAGTTGATGTGGTGTATTAGTGGTATGTGGAATAGGACCAATCTAGGGACACTGATGATGAGTCCACTTTATGGGATGACTTCTCTAGTGCTCTTTTTGATTGATTCTTTCCTCAGGAGTTGTGGGAGGCGAAGGATGAGAAATTCATGAATTTGAAGCAAGCCAGGATGATAGTCAAGAAGTACATGTTGAAGTTTCACCAGCTATCTCATTAATCTCCAAAGTTGGTATCCTTTTTGAGAGCTCGATTGAAGAAATTTTCTTCGGGATTATCTCATGAATTGGTATTGAATGCAAAGATTCTTTGCTAAACAAAGACATGGACATCTCCAGGTTGGTGGTGTATATGCAATAAATAGAAGAGTAAAAAAGAAGAAAGAAAAAGTGAAAGATTGAGTAATAAGTTTTAATAGTTATATTAGGGTGGAGGTCAGCAGTAGAGTGGTAGAGATGGGGAAAAATAGTCTAAGAAGAAGTAGGGCAATTCTGGTTCCTACTCTATAGATAGTGCTCTTTATCCTAAGTTGCTGGGTGATTGTGGTTTTTAGAATAGTATGGGCTCAAAGGTACAGGGTGCCCATCCTCAGGCTAGCGGGTATTAGTCAACTCCATTATATCCCCTTTGTAGACTATGTAGTTAGGTGCATCATGGTGATTATGAAGAAGGGAGGAACAAGTACTTTAAATGTAGACATATTAGTCATATACAGAGGGATTGTCTTTCTAGGGTTCTTTCAGAAGAAAATAAGATTTATGTTGCTACTTCATCGGCTCTTGCACCAAAGGGTGCTACTTTTTTTCTGGCTCCGGCACTGGACGGAATCGTCTATACACTCTTGCCACTCACCAAAATTTTAAGGCATCCCCCGATTTTGTTCTTGGTATGTTTAAAATTTTACGAAATTGTCTGTACGCTCTTGCCACTCACCAAAATTTTGAGCCATCCCCAGATGTTGTTATTGGTATGTTTAAAATTTTATCTCGTGATATATATTATCTATTAGATCCTAGGTCTAGCCTCTCTTATGTATCCCCTTATGTGGCTATTCCTTTTGGTTTTGACTCTGGCTGTATTCCAGATCCCTTCTTTATATTTACCCCAGTGGGTGATTCCATTATGGCTAGAAGGGTCTATAGGGGTTGTGTGATGTTGGTTTATGGTAGGGAAATCATGGTGGATCTGATAGAGTTGGACATGTTATAGTTTGATGTGATTTTGGGGATTGATTAGTTACAATTGTGATATACATATCTTGATTATCGAACCCAAAAGGTCAGTTTCCAATTCCCTAATGAGCAAGTGATCGAATGGGAAGGTAGTTCCCTAGTGCCTAAGGAAATGTTCATTTCATATCTTAGAGCACAAAAATTAATTTTCAAGGGGTGCCTCTATCACTTAGTGTATGTTAAGAATTCTAGATCCTAAGGCCCTTCTTTGCAGACTATCCCTATGGTCTGTGAATTTCCTAAGGTGTTCCCTGATGATCTTCCTAGTGTTTCTCTAAATAGGGAGATTGATTTTGGAATTGATCTTCTTTTGAACACTCATCCTATTTCTATCCCTCCTTATAGAATAGAGTTCGCTGAGTTGAAAAAACTCAAAGAGCAATTGAAAGATATTCTAGATAAGGGTTTTATTTGCCCTAGTTCTTCTCCTTGGGGGGCTCCAGTTCTATTTATGCTCAAGAAGGATAGGATTCTTTTGATGTGTATTGACTACCGCTAATTAAACAAGGTGACTGTAAAGAATAAGTATCCCCTTTCGAGGATTGATGATATGTTCTATCAGCTTTGGGGTGCTAAGTTATTTTCTAAGATTGACCTTCAGTCGAGTTACCATTAGTTAAAGATTAGGGAGATGTATATCCTTAAGACTGCTTTCTGAACTCGGTATGGTCATTTTATGTTTTTGGTAATGTCCTTTGGTTTAACTAATGCCCCGACAGCATTCATGGATCTTATTAATAGGGTTTCTCGTCAGTTCTTAGATTTGTTCATGATTGTATTTATTGATGATATTTTGGTGTATTCTAAGAGTAAGGCAGATCATGTCGACCACCTCTATTTAGTATTGCAAACACTAAAGGAGCAGTAGTTATATCCTAAATTCTCTAGGTGTGAGTTCTAGTTGAATGTTGTGACTTATCTGGGTCATATTATTTCTAGTGAATGAATCATGGTGAATCCACAGAAGTTTATGGTGGTTAAGAAGTGGCCTAGACCCATGAATCCAACCAATATTCAGAGCTTCTTGGGTTTAACTAGTCATTATTGAAGGTTTGTGAAAAGTTTCTCTTCTATTGTTGCCCCATTGACTAAGTTGACTTAGAAAAAGGTAAAGTTTTTATGGTCTGATGCTTGTGAGGGTAATTTTGAGAAGTTAAAGGATAAGTTGAATTCGGCTATGTTCTTGACTCTACCTGAGGGTACTGATGGTTTTGTTATCCATTGTGATGTATCTCGGGTGGGATTGGATTATATGTTGATGAAGCATGGCAAAGTGGTTGCATATGATTCTAGACAGTTGAAGGTTCATGAGAAGAATTATTTGACTCATGATTTGGAATTGTTAGTAGTGTTATTTGCATTGAAGATCTGGCGACATTATTTGTATGGGGTCTATGTAGATAGTTATACTAATCATAAGAGCCTGCAATATGTGTTCACTCAAAAAGAGCTAAATCTCATGAAAAGAAGGTGTCTTGAGTTGCTAAAGGACTATGATGTAAGTCTTTACTATCATCTAGGGAAAGCTAACGTAGATGTTGATGCTCTTAGCAGGTTGTTCATGGGGAGCTATTCCCATGCAAATGATTAAAAACGGGATTTGGTAAATGATATTCACCGTTTGGCTAGTATTAGAGTTCGTCTCTTGGATTCTGAGAATGGTTGTGTGATTGTTCAAGAGGTGGTGAAATATTTCTTAGTACTGAGGTAAAGGAGAAGCAAGTGTTGGACCCTATCTTGATACAGATCAAGAAGGATATGGGCAGGAAAATGGTGATACCTTTCAAGAGTGGTGGTGATGGTATCTTGAGGTACCCAGGTAGATTATGTGTTCCCAATGTTGATGGGTTGTGAGAAAGAATTTTGGTCGAAGATCATGAGTCCTGATACTATTAATCCTGGTTTAACGAAAATTTATCATGATCTTAAGAAAATTTATTGGTGGAATAATATGAAGCAGGATGTGGCTAATTTTGTGGCTAAGTGCATGGTGTGTTAGCAAGTGAAGGTGGAATACTTGAGTCCTGGTGAATTATTCTAAGAAATTGACCTGCCTATGTATAAATGAGAAATAATTAATATGGAATTTGTTAATCGGTCTTCTGTGGTCTCGCCAATATTTTAATTCAATTTGGGTCATCGTTGATAGGATGATTAAGTCTACTCACTTCTTGCCAATAAGGACAAATTTCTGTTATGAGGATTATGCCAAGTTATACATTGAGGAGATCGTGAAGTTTCATGGTGCTCTAGTTTCCATCATATCTGATCGAGGTAATCAATTCTCTTCTCACTTTTGGTGTTTGTTTCAGAGAGGTTTGGGGACTAAGGTAAGCCTTAGCACCATTTTTCACCCACAGATGGATAGGTAAATAGATAGAACTATTCATACTTTTAAGGATATGCTCAGATCTTGTGTGATCGACTATGGAGCAAGTTGGTTTGACCACTTGCCTCTCATAGAATTTGCCTACAATAACAATTATCACTCTAGTATTGGATGGCTCTGTTTGAGGCCTTGTATAGTAAGAGTTGCAGGTCTCCTATTGGGCGGTTTAAGGTTGGTAAAAATAGGTTATTTGGCCTATGATTTGGTTCACTAAGACATGTAGAAGGTGAAGGTGATTCGGGATAGGTATAAGACTGCCCAAAGTCATCAAAAGTTCTAAGGCAAGGAAGTTGGAGTTTAATATTGGTGACTAGGAATTCTTAAAGTCTTTCATGAAGGACGTGATGCAATTTGGGAAAAGGAAAAGTTGAATCCCCATTTTGTTGGTCTGTATTTGGTTTTAAAGAGGGTTGGCAATGTTGCATATGAATTTGAATTCCCTTCTAGCTTGAGCTCCAGCCATCCGATCTTCCATGTTTCGATATTGAGGAAGTGCATGGGTGATCCTTCATTGGTTGTTCTTTTGGAAGGTGTGGGCATTTGAATTCCTTGTCTTTTGATAAAGTTCCAATAAAGATCTTGGATCGGCAAATCCATTAGTTGCAAACGAAGGATGTGGCTTCGGTAAAAGTTCTTTGGAATAACCAAAAGTATGAGGAAGCTACTTGGGAAGCCAAGGAGGACATGAAGACCAAGTATCTGTTCCTATTTCCTATTCTGGGAAATCATGCTTAAGGTATGTGTGATATTAACATCTTTATTTTTTGTGTTTGCTAAAGGTAAGTATGGGTGCATTTCTGTGTTAAATCGTGCTAAGGGCTGCCTTGACCCATCATTCGAGGATGAATGATCCTGGGGGGAGAATAAAACACCCCAAGTGTTGATCTCTGAGAATTTTTAAAATTATATCCTTACTGTCCTAACTATGACTTATCCTATGAGTCGTATGGAGTCTTGACGACTCATGGGACATAAATCGTAGCCCAAACAGTATGTGTGACTTTTTTTTAGTATGAGTGTCTCACTATGAGTAGTAAGGACTTGTTATGATTCGTTATGTAAAAATCGTAGGATGTCCAATTTTAGCTCAAAAGGTGTCTGTCTTGACACGAATGGACCTAACGAATCCTAAGGTCCCATTACGAATCGTATTAGTTGAGTCGTAGGGTCAACAGTATGTGTGTGACCATAAAATATTCTTGTCTATAACTCGAGGTGATAAGTCATAACGAATCCCTTCGAGTCGTATAGTGATCCATAGACACTGACGACAAAATTTTAGTTTTCAATTTGAGAGCAGTTTGGATAATTCCATTCATACCAAATTAAAAACCCACACTCATAAAGCACTCAAGGGGGTTATTTCTCATTCATAATGTGATTAGATACTCTGAGAACTCTCTCAAATTCTCTCAATCAGGATACTTAGGTTTTATAAGAAGTTGATCATCCAAGGGCTCAAGGGTTGAATTCTTTACATGAAACTTGGTATTTTAGGCATGTTACTTCTCTCTAATTACTAATTTGTTAAAAGCATATATTTTAAAGTGTTGTTCTTATGGTATTGATGATAGTTTTGGAACGTGGGTTAAGGTTTTTGAAAGTTTGTTTTTAAACAATGTTTCCCATGGTTTACATATAATTGATCATGCTTTGATTATGGTTTTGAACTGGTGTGGTGCATGGGTTATACGGGACATAGAAGACTCTTATCTTTAGAGGACATGAGTGGAGACCAATACGTTAAGACTAGAGCTTGGGGGCTACCCAACCAAGAAAACAAGCCTTGAAGTGTCAAGAAGGCCTTCAAAACACTCCAAGGTCGTCCAAGAGCACACTCCAAGGCCGACCATTTGTATTGTCTCATTAATAGCCTTTTAGTCATTTTGTGTAATAAGCTTAACCTAGATTATAAATAGAACATGTTAGCTCTTTTTTCCATAGCTTTGATGATATAATTTTGAGAGCTCTTGAGAGGGTCTTGCAAGTGTGGGTTTCACTTGTGACAAGGGTGGACATTACTTATGTTGGTAACTAGCTTACAAATGGTGGTTTCTTAGGGATTCCGGTTCCCTTGAGGTTCCGTAAGAACTTGGTGTTATCTTGTATGAATTATTGGGTCTTTATGTTTGATACACACTTAGTTTCATAGTGCTTATGCATTTGTATGTCAAGTTTCCTATCTTTACTTTCTTGTAATTGTTTGTTGTTCTAGTCAATCTGCTGATTCTTGTTGTTCATAATTTTTGTTATCATCTTGTTAATCATATTGTTAGTTTGGTTGTTGGCTGTTTTGGTTCAATATACAACTTGTTATCTCGTGTTATTCTTGTTGTTGTTACTGCCAAGACAAGTTCTCATTTGGCCCCTCGATTTGTGCTTTATTTGTAGAATTTTTTGTGCAACTTTTGAGTGTTCCGTAGATCATGTTGGTATCATTTGGTATCATAGCTAAGGCTGATTTTTTCCCACAAGATCAATCTTAGGCTTGGTTAATTGAAAAATTAAAAAAAAAAGTGTTCTTGAGTTTGGTGTTCTTAGCCGAGAAGTGTGTTGTTGTTGTTGTTGTCTTGGCCAAAAGTTTGAGTGTAGATCTAGGTATCCTTTATGTGTTTTGGTAGTTTCTTGTGTTAGCTTCTTGTTCACTAGAACTTCTTGAGTCTAGTTCCAAGTTCTTGAGCTAAATTTTCAAGTTGTTGTTGAACCTTGTGGACGGCTATTGTTGTTGTTGTTCTTGTTATTCTTGTGTTGTGTTGAAGAAGAAACTTCAAAAGAGGTTGTTTGATCTTAAGTCAAGAAAAGGAGAGTGGGGCTTCTTGTTTGTCTTGGAAACATTTTCAAGACAACACCGAAGTAGTAAAAGAACAAAAGGCTTCTAAAAAGTCTAGTTACCATAAAGGAGTAAGGCCACTTTTCAAGATTAACTAAAAAGGGAAAGGAGACAAGACTTCCAAAAAGGTTGTCTTACCAAAAGAGTGAAAGTCGGTCAATACTTTTGAATCTTGAAAAGAAAGCCTAAAGTCTTGTTTGTCTACCTACCTTGGCCGTAAATTCCTCTCCATCATTTGAAGATTTAACACTCAAGTTTGTAACAAATTTTTTTTCTCAACTTCAACAACATTTCAGCGACCAATAGTTGGCTGCCACATCATCATAGGCTCAAGAATTTTGGAATTCCTAGTTTCTTTTCCTTGATTCAATTAGTTGTAATTTTTTTGATTCCAATACTAATCAGTAATCTAGTACTCATCTACTAGATTGTAAGTTTTTCTGTTCATGCATTCGTGTTTAGCATTTCGTTGTGTGCTTTTATTATTTTTGTAACTCGTTATAGTTTCTTGACTCAAGTCCGTACATATTTTATTTGAGTTATTTAAAACAAGAATCTACTCCGAACTCAAGCCACAATTGGAACCACGTAACCTCATTGGAGTATAAGCGGGTTACCAACACTTGTGAGGCCAATTGAGTGATACTTCAAAGGTGTGAGATTGAGAGTTTGTAAGGCTTTCTTTGACTAACTTTTAATGTGTTTTCTGTTTTGTGTTGTTTTGTTTAGTAGTTCTTGATTGGTACAATGGCGTATAAAGGTGAAATTCCTCGTTGAGTTAAATCAATCATGGCAAGGTTTGATGTCATAGATGGCCGATTTGAATCTCATGAAAGTGCAATGGCAAGGATGAAAGGAAAGGTGGAGGGGATGGAAGGTTCTTTTTCAAGGAGAATGGACACCTTGGAAGTTCATTTAGATTCCAACCATTCAAGTCCTAAACACTACCATGCTTCAACTAGTGGACATGCTACCAACGCCTCCCCTACTATAACTTCGGATACACTTCACCAAATGTTCAATCCACTTAGACAAGTCCATTAACCCATCAACCAATTCCCTACTTATCCAAATAACCAAAACCAAGTCCACCAAGAAGCTCCCCAAAATTGAGACCCCCTTGAAATGCCAAGACCACCACTAAATCAAAACCAACCAATCCAAATTGATGATATGGAAGGTGAGGGTACATATGGAGGTGACGACTTAGATGAGGTGGCTCTTTTTGTGGAATTCATGAAAAATAAAAGAGAAGCTTATGGCAGAGGGCAGAGGGGCCGTGGTGGAAGGTTTGGATCGGCTTCTCATGGTAGAGGCAATTTGAGACACCATCCTCATGTTCAAGAAGAATTAGGGGACAAGGAGGAAATATGGGTATAGACATGGGTATTAACTCCATCAATATCACTCTTCCTACTTTTAAAGGAACTAGTGATCTATCTATCTATCTTGATTGGGAGTTACAATGCAATTGGGTTTTCCAACTCAATGAGTAAACTCCTCATAAGAAGGTTGCCCATGCCATTGCTCAACTTAAAAGGTATGTGTCTACTTGGTGGGAGACTAAATAGTTGCAAACATCAAGAAATGGCAATCTTGACCTTCCAGATTGGGATGAATTGAAAGCACTTATGAGAGAGAGATATGTCATGGAAAGGTTCAAGCAAGAGCAATTAATAAGGCTCTACAACTTGCATCAAGGTGATAGAAGTGTGGAGAAGTATCATAAGGAGTTTCAAAACTTGATTCTTCATCTTTATATTGTTAAACCTCCAATTCATTGCATAGCTCGGTTCAAAGGTGGCTTGTGATATGAGATTGTTTCTCAACTAGTGGTCCACAAGTTTGACCGAATTAAGGATCTTTTTGAAGCGGCCATTGAGGTTGAAAGGAACAATAATGCCAAAAATACCTTCGGATGGAACAAGAACAAGGATGCATACAAACTCTTTGATAATAAACCCATTGATAGGGCCATCCAAAGGTATCCACCACGGCTTGGAGGTAATACATCTTCTACTCCTAATCCTAAGGGTATTGTTTGTTTTAAATGTCAAGGTTGGGATCACAAGGCTAGTGAATGCCCCAACCGAAGGAGCATTATGTGGGTGGAGGGTGATCCTTAATTTTTTAGGGATAAAGTGACCTTAAATGAAGGTAGTAAGGAAATCCCTCAAGAGGATGATGACCATGATGGTAAGACTGAATTGGTGGTAGAAGAAGGGGATATTAATTTTCCTTGCGGGTTGATGATAAAGTCTTCTTATGAAGATTCTTGGCTCGAAGAAGGATAGGTCTTGAACTTTAACCTTTTGATGAGGAGGTACCCAAATGGTGAAGGTGAGGCATCCCGGGTTCAAGAAGAAGAACTTGGTGTCAAACCCAAGCGCTTGTTATTCACCACATTCGGTACTAGCATTGTGCCAAATTCCAAGCCGAAATCAAGCTCAAGTCCTTGTTCCAGAGGTATGTTCCTACCCCCTTTTGCTTCTTGTCACACTTATGTGGATAGGAAAATTGTTTCTCCAACTTTGTGTTTGGGTTTTTGTGATTGGACGGGTATCCTACTCCCTAAGACCCCTCGGCATTTGTTGTGTGTGCAACCTTGGTTTGACACTATTGTTGATTGTGCTAACATTAACCCTCATGCTGTGAAGAATATGTGTTCTTTTTTCTCCTCTATTATTTTGTAAGGTTCAGATTCGAGGTCAAATCCTTTTCATGAAGGAGAGGATCATATGGAACAAAGTAGCCTCTTAGCTTTTGAGCATATGAGTGGAGACCAATATGTTAAGACTCGAGCTAGGGGGCTTCCCAACCAAAACAACAAGCCTTGAAGTGTCAAGAAGACCTTAAAAACACACCAAGGTCTTCCAAGAGCACACTCCAAGGACGCCCCTTTGTAATGGCTCATTAAGGGCCTTTTAGTCATTTTGTGTAATAAGCTTAACCTAGACTATAAATAAGACATGTTAGATCTTTTGTCCATAACTTTGATAATATATTTTTGAGAGGTCTATAGAGAGTCTTGCAAGTGTGGATTTCACTTGTGACAAGCGTGGACATCACTTGTGTTGGTAATTAGCTTAGAAATGGTGGTTGCTTGGG
Source organism: Capsicum baccatum var. pendulum (assembly GCA_030864225.1). Lineage (NCBI taxonomy): Eukaryota > Viridiplantae > Streptophyta > Magnoliopsida > Solanales > Solanaceae > Capsicum > Capsicum baccatum. The sequence goes on along the minus strand of CM061557.1, from coordinate 165,460,713 downwards.
AATATCGGTTCCCTTGAGGTCCCGTAAGAACTTGGTATTATCTTGTATGAATTCTTGGGTCTTTGTGTTTGATACACACTTGGGTTCATAGTGTTTATACATTTGTATGTCATGTTACCTATCTTTACTTTCTTGTAATTATTTGTTGTTATTCTAGTCAATCTGTTAGTTCTTGTTGTTCTTGTTGTTCTTGTCACATTTGAATCATATTGTTAGTTTGATTTTTGTCTGATTTGGTGTAATATACACCTTTTAATCTCATGTTATTCTTGTTGTTGTTGCTGCCAAGACAAGTTCTCATTTGGCCCCGCGATTTGTTCTTTGTTTGTGGATTGTTTTGTGCCACTTTTGAGTGTTCCATAGATCATTTTGGTGTCAATGGGTATTGTGAATAAGCTAGGAGATTGTGATTTCCCCAAATTTGTGTCTTTTGAAGTGGTAATGACCTCAACCCCATATTGTGAAATTGGTTTTGAATATGAAAAGTATGAATATTGTAATACTCTTGAACTATTGCATAATGTGAAAATTTAATGAAGCATAATGATTTTGAATTGAACCTTATGGGGTTGTGTAATTCCCCAAGCTAGTGTATAATTGAACCAAGGTGGATGTGAACTTCCCCAAATGAAGAAATTATTTCAGCATATTGATGTTACCTTGCAAGTGTAGTTGGTATGACGATACCAACAATTTATGCCTAAATGTGTATCATGGTTCAATAAATGGAAATGTGTGATTAATGATTTAATTAGGCTTTAATGAGGGTTGTGTAGCTGAGTCATGAAAGTGGAGGTCTCGAGGGACCAATACTAAAAATTATGGTTGCCGATGTGGGGATCTACACGACCAGATGGTTTGAGTCCCCCTTATTATTATCCTATGATTGGATGGTTCGAGTCCCTCTTATTATATTACATGATTAGGTTCTTGTGTTACCTTTACATGTCGGGAGGTTTGAGTCCCCTATAGTGCATATGTATACCCTATAGTTCATGCGGCCACACGTACTGAGGCCCTTCCAGCTAAGACAGAGCTGGGCCCATAGCCTATGGGTGCCGTCTTATGTTATGACGGTTAAGATATACAATCCAGGCTAAAGTTTTAAAGTTCATGCTAAGCCTTGTTCCCTACCTCGGCATGTGATATATATGGGTATTTCCATATAATTGTGTATTCAGTTTTGGACTGGTTAGCTATGGCGTTATTTTATCCTCTAACCCTGAGTTATATGCTAGTACTCAACCCACTAACCATCTTCGGATGTTGTATCCCCACAGAATGCAAGCACTGAAGATACTTCTGTTTTTTCTGTGTAAAGTTGGTGGATCAGCTTTATTTGTCGGTTCATTATGGTTAAATGGTGATCTTCCTTTCTCTAGAAGACTTAGACATTTCATCAGTTCTTATCATAGATTAGAATTTAGAGTTTACATTATCATTAACATTATCATTGTCATTGTCAAGGTCGGGGGCATATCCCGACACTTTATTGATTTTGGTTCGTTTAGAAGGCTTTATTGGATTCATATGGACTTAGGTGGTGACGTTGCTTGGTTGTTTTAGCCAGTTGTTGGCCATTGACTTATCCTGAAGTCTTCGAGTTTATCTTATACTATCTTATTATATGTTTGAAATTCATCCAAAATTAGGGTATTGTGTTCTATTGGTTAGGTGCAGGGGGTGGTCTTCGGTTCTCATTGGACTTGAGATACCCATCATGGCCAGGCCCTGGTTCAGGTCATGATACATAAGCACTAACAACATTCAACGTAGACTCTCCAATGACCAACTTAATCGATATCAACCTATCATTAACCCGCTTAACCTCCACTACCTGCCCCCAAGCTCTTTTTCAAATAAGATACCTACCATATTCTAATGCCTCACACTACCCGAGTACCACAACTTATACCCATCCACATCCCCCGCCTGAGAGCCTACCAATTTGGTTTCCTGGGCACAAGCTATATTAATATTTCTCTTCCCAAGAATCTTTGCGAGCTCTATGGATTTTTCTTGAAGAGTCCCTATGTTCCAAGATCCAACTCTCAACCTAAAAGTTCCATCATCCCTCCTAACCCTACTACCCCTCGCCCCTAACGCCAAACTCGATCCCATACCTGACCCTAACCCATAACCATACCAAAACTCTACCCTTACTCTCGATCTTAGTCCAAACCCTAACCCCAAACCGACCTATCATCCTAGTATACCATCGACCACCACAACCACTACTTAATGAGAGAGGAAAAGAAAAAATGTGAGAAAATAAGTAAGGCTAAATAACAAATAGATAAGGCTAAAAGACATAATGGTAGTAATGAGTGAAATCTATGAAGAAGAGTGAAGAATTAACCACGTATACCAAAAGCCACAAAACGTATATACTATAAAGCAAGTTTTGATAAAAACTACTACCCACAAGTGAAAAGAAAGTGTAAATAGATATGCTAGCCTCTATTAACTTGACACAACCCGACCTCGGGCCTTGTCTTAATGGGCATCCAACTCAAACCAGGATTGGGAACCACCCCCTATTACCTAACCCAACCACATATATCCAGCCTTAGATAGGCTGAATTTCAAACATATAACATGATAACATTAGGGTCAAGACTAGGACCGACCCAACCGATTCTAACCATACCACACCAACTGCCAAACCATACCAAACCAAACCATAGACCACAAACCAAAGGGAATATCAAGCCATAATATGAAAATCAATCCCAAAATGTAGTAGGATGGAAAAACCAACAATATCTTTTAATGATGTCAGCCCACCAGCTTATTCCAATGCAAAGGCCGACACCAATACCGATCCCGCCCATATTAACCTCCATAAGTACCACAAAGCCTTTATCAAAAAGAGTACACAATTTTGGTTAGGACATGCCTAAAACCAATACCCAAAATAAAACAAAAGTGTCTAAATAAACCCATAACATGAAATAATTCCTTCCGAAAGAATGAAAGCTCGCAACTTCAGTTCAAATATTGATACCGAATCTGCCTACTAAATAGGTGGAGTATAATGGTCGGTTCTGTCATAGCGTGGTTATACAGCCGTCAGTAGAGGGGTTACCAAATGACCGCTAGCATGAATCTCGGGATAAGGATAAAATATGACAGTTATATATCAAAGTGAAACCATCCATAATGTATACAACCATACATATATAACTGTTGGGAAAAGGAACCAGGTTTAACAAGCATTTAAAACTTTAATACCTGGGTTGTGTAGCTTTGCCATCCAAACCACCCATGAGCCATATAGGTTCATCACCCCCTATTGAAAGGCCCTAGTATGTTTAGCCGCACTACTAGGGAATATCGTATGAGATGACTAGTACATCCCCCAATATAAAATATGATACACACAAATGGTCATCAAGACCTCTCATATCGATAAATATCAGTTTTTGGTTTTGGCCCCTATGAAATCACCACCTTTTATGGTTTAGCTACACACTTCGCCATTAATGCCCAATTAAAACCACATCCAAAAAATACATTTACCATTTATTAACAAAGGCCAATATTAGTGGTATCGTCATATCACCTCTTACTTGCAAGTAATATCCATAGCCAAACTATTTAGGTTAAGGGGACCTTAGGTGCCCTTCCAATTACCATATTCAATCAACTTGGGAGACTTTCATGTTCCCTACAAGCATAACCATTTGACCTTTAGCCTTTTCAAACCATTTAAACTATGCATAAATCCTTTATCTAGTTTAAAACATGCAAAAGTTCCATTAAAAGAAGTCAATGCAATGAACATATCTTTATAAGCATTTTATCAAACACCTTGGGGGCATAATATAACTAAAACCAATTCCAAAGACCATTAAACAAATACCATACAATCCAATTGTCCAAATCCACTATTGATGCACATAAAAGCATAAGTAAACCATAGAAAACCATAACCAAATATTCAATTTCAAAACCCCCAAATAATAGTTGGAAACCATAATCATGAAATAGTAAAATCATGAAATCAATCATATAAACCATGTCTTTAGTTTAAATTACAATGAGGGAAGAGAATCATGCCTTATACTAAAGAATTGATGGAAGGAAATCACCATGACAAGTTTCAAAGTAATCCACAAGATGAAACCCTAGCCTTCTTGCCCCAAAAGCTCTTGAGAGAATTATGAGATGTTTTGGAGTAGTTTCTAAGTGTTAATAAATAAAATAATAGGGTAAATAAACTCCTAAGTGTATTAGAAGTCATGGGTCCTAGTTAGAGTAAGTAGGGATATGTCCAGAATACCATCACTTAAATCCCTTAAAATCCCATCACAAGGATATAACTGACACATACGAGTCGTACCCTCCTATATGATCGGTATCCACTACTCGTATCCAAGCCTCAACCCTTGGATCAAACACTATCCAATATACAACTCATCTAACAAAGTCGTAACCACAACATACGATGCGTACCCATACCCTGTATCCCTAGCAGAATAAAATACCAGGAGGATTAAACACCACCTACCATATGAGTCATTGATATGACTCGTACCAAGCCCTACAACTCATACCCCTAAGTCGTACCCATTCCAGTGACCAAAACTATCCCACCCACAATACTGGTTATCATAGGATAGGACCATACCACTCGTACCCCAGCATACGACTAGTACCCATGAGTCGTATTGGGTCTGGAGAATAAAATTCCTAGAAATTTTCTAAGGATCAAAACCCTGGATGATTCAGTCTCCCCCGCTAGGAACATTCATCCCCGAATGACGGACAAGATTGGGGTAACCACACACAGAGTCATTTGCATTGCCAAACATCCCTTTAACAAAGTTTGAAAATAAAGAGGCAAAGATGTTAATCTTTCCTTTAACAAACTCAGAAAATAATGATATGTTAAAGACACATACCTTTCGCACGAATCCCAGGAGTAGAAAACAAATGCGGATACTTGTACTCCATGTCCTCTTCCACTTCCCAAGTATCTTCTTCCACCTTATGGTTCTGCCATAGAACCTTAACTGAATCTACTTCCTTGGTCTACAACCGATGAACTTGCCTATCTAATATCTCAACCAGGACCTCTTTATAAGATAGATAATCCAAAATACCCAACCCTTCCAAAGGAACAACCGAAGAAGGATCACCAAGACACTTCCTCAACATAGAAACATAAAAGACCAGATGAACCAAACTTAGGCTAGATAGCAACTCAAACTCATAAGCAAATTGCCAACTCTCCGCAAAATCATATAAGGACCAATGAATCGAGGACTGAGGATCCCCTTTTTACCAAATCGCACCACTCTCGTCATGGGAGATACCTTGAGTAACACCCTATCCCCGACGTCAAACTCCAAGTCTCTACGCCTAACATCCGTATAGGACTTTTAGCAACTTTGGGCATCTATAAGCCTATCCCAAATCAGTTTGACCTACTTCATCGCCTGAAAACCAAATTCGGATCAAACATGTCCACTTTTCCAAGCTCAAACCACCTAATAGGAGAACTACACCTCCTACCATACAATGCCTCGAAAGGAGCCATACCAATACTTTAATAATAGTTATTGTTGTAAGAAAACTTCACCAAAGGTAAATGCTCAACCCAATTGCCACTATAGTCAATCACACAGACCCGAAGCATATCTTCCAATGTTCGAATAGTTCTCTTTGCTTGCCCATCTGACTGTGGACGAAAAACAGTACTCAGACTAACCTTAGTTCCCAACCATTTCTAGAAAGACCGCAAGAAATAAGACATAAACTATATACCAAGTTCAGAGATAATCGAAACAAGTACCCCATATAGCTTCACAATCTCCTGAAGATACAACCACACATAATCCTTTGCCGAACAGGTGGTCTACACTGGCAAGAATGCGCAGACTTGGTCATCCTATCAATGATGACCCAAATTGAATCATACTGATTCCAAGATCGAGGAAGACTGGTAACAAAGTCCATATGGATCAATTCCCACTTCCATTTGGGAAAATTAATTTCTTGATATAACCTTCCTAGCCACATGTACTCAACCTTAAACATAACTCTCATGCCATTCCACCAGTAGATCTCCTTAAGATCAAGACGGATCTTAGTCGAGTTGAGATGAACAACATAGCACAACTTATGTACCTCATCCAAAACCCTTTGATGCAGCCTGTCAACATCAGGAACACACAACCTTCCTTGGTACTTTAAAGTACCATCAGCACTGATCTCAAACACTACTGCATTTTTCCCACCAATATTACCTTTGATTTTCATCAAGATAGGATCTAGCACCTGTTTTTCTTTAATCTCTATACCAAGAGATGATCAAACCACTTCTTACACCATTACACCACCATTCTTAGAGTCCAAGATTAGCCAAGGGATGAATATCCTTCACCAATTCTCACTTTCTTTCCTCCATACTAAAGACACTTATGATCAAAAAAGATATCCATATGAACACCATAGAAATAATGCCTCCATATTTTTAAAGCAAACACAACCTCCAACAACTCCAAATCATGAGTAGGATAATTCCTCCCATGTACCTTCAAATACCTGGAAGCATAGGCTATCACCTTCCCATGCTGCATCAAAACACAACCAGGCCCTACCGAGATGCATCATAATAAACCACAAATCCATCATTGCCTTTCGGCAAAGTCAGGATAGAGCCAAAGTTAACTTATCCTTCAACTTCTCAAAAATTCATGTACAAGCATCCGACTAAAAAAATTTAACCTTCTTCTAAGTCAACTTAGTCAAAGAAGCAGCTAATGAAGAAAAGCTTTCCATAAACTGCTTATAATACTTGGCTAAACCCAAGAAGCTCCGAATATCGAATAGAACCATGGGCCTAGGTAACCTCTTCACCATAACAACCTTCTATAGATCCACTATGATTGCTTTATTAAAAATAATATGGCCAAGAAAAGTCACAGCGTTCAACCAGAACTTACACTTAGAGAACTTAGCATACAACTGTTATTCCTTTAAGGTCTACAATACCACATGGAGGTGATTAGCGTAATCCACCTCACTCTTTGAATAAACCAGAATGTTATTAATAAACACAATGATAAAGAGATCTAAATACTGCCTGAACACCCTATTCATCAAGTCCATAAATGCTGTCAGAGCATAAGTCAACCCAAATGACATCACAAAGAACTGAAAATGCATATACCGAGTATGAAAAGCCGTCTTAGGGATATCTACCTCCCTAATCTCAAGTTGATGGTACCCAAACCAAAGATCTATCTTAGAGAAGAATTCGCACCCTGTAACTGGTCAAATAAGTTATCTATCTAAGGAAGAGGATACTTGTTCTTGACCGTCACTTTGTTCAACTGTTATAGTCAATGCATATCCGAAGGGAACCATACTTCTTGCGTGCAAACAACACCGTTATACCCAATGGACAAATACTAGAATGAATAAACCCCTTATCCAAAAGATCCTTAAGTTGGTCTTTGAGTTCCCTTAACTCAGTCGGAGCCATTCTATACGAAGGAATAGAAATTTGATAAGTTCCCAAAAAAAATACCAAAGCCTATTTCCCTATCCGAAGGAACACCAGGAAGATCATCCAAAAAGACTTTTGTAAACTCATTAACCACAAGGACCGAAGATAAAGAAGGACCTTCCTAGTTAGAATCTTTAACCCAGACCAAGTGATAAAGACAACCCTTAGAGATTAACCTCCAAGCTCTAAGATAAGAAATAAACCTCCCCTAGGAGCTAAGGAACTACCTTATCATTCTATAATCAGTTCACCAGGAAACTTAAAGATAACCCTATGGGTCCAACAATCCATATATGCATAAAAGGAATGCAACCAATTCATACCTAGAATTACATCAAAATCTATCATATCCAACTCAAATAGATCCGCCAAGCGCTGCTTACTACAAACAGACACCACATACCCCCTATAGACTTTATTAGAAATATTCGAGTCACCTACCAGGGTAAAAATAAAAAAAAGATCTGAGATAACATTCGAATAGAAAGCAAAAGACACAGCCATACATAGAGTTACATAAGAAAGAGTAGACCCCTATAATGCCCTAATTTTCTAGAATCAGAATGTCATACGGTGCTCATAATCCCGAAGGACCACAAGCTAACCCTTATCTAGTACCTACTATAATAACAATATAAAAATACTGAATAATGCAAAAAAATAGCAGAAAATTTTCCATAAAGTTCAAAACATCTAAAATAATCAATACTGAAAACTAAATACTAATACATCTGTCCGAAATGCCTCTAACTATCTGAACTATGGAGTTGATAGGATATGTCCCCAACTAACTCCGTCTACTAAAAATAAACTGAATCTAATGCCATAATAAAATAAGGATCATCCTCGAATAAAGAGGACTTACTGCTACATCTACTATTGTAGGCTGAGTCCGGACTGCTAAGGGTGCTCTAGATCTCGCGCTTCTGAACCTATGGAATAAGACACCATAGCGCAAGAGAAAAGTATGCGTCAGTACTTTGAATAAACTGGTATGCTAGATGAGGTAAGGCTAAATATAAGGGCTTATGCATCAATAGTTACTTATCTAAATAAGATGAGAGTATTGAAGGAGGACATATGCATAAATGTACAAACCAAAACTGGAATCACAGTAACACTAAATACGAACTCTGAATGTGAGTTTCTGAATACTGAATTACTGATGACTGAGTCTATTAGTACTGATATTTGAGTTTACTAATACTGAGAGACTAAATAACTGAGTCTATTAAGATTGATGTCTAATCTTGCTGATATCGATTTAATATATCTGAGATCAAGCCTATATAATGGGTGACCTCTGAGTTTACTAGCAATGATGTCTAATAATGGATAAACTGAATTTAGGATCAAGCCTATTTAATGGGTGATCTTTGAGTCTACTGATAATGAATATGATTGTCTAAATCTGAGATCAAGCCTATATATAATTGGTGATCTATGAGAGGTAGTCAAGACTAGTATAACGGGTGACTCTTCAACTGATTTCTATTACTGAGACTTAATCTGAAACTAAGACTGTGGGAGGTAGTCCTCTAACCGACATGCCTTTTTAGCTAGTTGAGATCCAATCTGTACCCCAGTTGAAAGGGTATCAGTACCGTGCCATGGGTAAAGACACTTCTCTCTAAACCTAGAAAGTCATGCCTAATATAACAGGTGACACCTGGTTGGAGCCAAACCTAAAATAATGGGTGACTCCTAGTAGGTAGTCAAGCCTAATATAATGGGTGACTCCTCATCCTGCGCTGGATACACAGTTCTAGAGATATAGGGATTGCTACTAATGACTCTGCCTAAATAACGGGAAAGCTGTCATCTCTTTCCTTACTCGGTGTTAAATCCTACTCGTAACTAAATAGACACTGAACTAATTCTTAGACTGTACTAGACTGACATAAATCTATTACTATTTATATTTCTTGACTAATCTGACCGAATTCACTTGGTTTTGTTGACTGACGGAATACTACTAAGGTTTGAACTGAATATTGAATACTACTAAGATCTGAGTTGAGTACTGAACTGGAGTTGGATGCTAATCATACTTTGATTACTAAGATTTCTTAAGTTCTGTAACTGTCTGAGAGTAATGAATTCTGTAACTGACTGAGTTCTAAGAATCGTGACTTTACTGAGATTATCGTGAAAACTGACATGGGCTCTAGACTTGCAGCTAAATTGTTGGGTATAATTACCCGCAGGACTCAATAACATACAAGAAAAACACAACCATCTTAAATAATCATGACCATGGACTTTCTTTCATTCATAATTACATTCATTAAAGCATCTCATCAAGCACTTGGAAATCATAAACATGTAATAGTATAGGGAGACATGCTACTTGCTCATACTTCATTCAACAAGGTCTTACAATAGACATTTTACATGCATTGAAGGGAACATAATTAGGGAATTTCATACTAACATGTCACAATTCATTCACTAAGGCTTTTCAACAAATAGTTGGCATGCATGAACTTACACACAATTGGGGATTTCTAATCAGCATGCTATAATGGCTCTAATTCCTTCACATAAGCATTTTATCAAACATATGGGGAGCATGCTTTGGTTATACCATAGATTCTATACTTAATCATCATGAATACATCAATATAATGCAACTTGGAGAGGGTTTACCATGAACATCATACAATTCATCACATACTAGAATCAACTCTTGAAATTGGTTGTCTAAATCATTAATTAAAACTCAATAATAACATGAACTTCAATTTCAACTCACATGAATCATGAAAACTCATAAATATAAGATATTTGAATTTAGAAAAGAATTCTTGAACTTCTTGGGTTGAAGGAACCCAAGAATCAACATCTAACATACCTTGCTATGTAATTCTTGAAAGATTCACGGTGAAACCTTGATGATTTGGGTCTTGGATTAGAAACCCTAGGTCTTGTTCTTGAAGAAAATTGAGAGAAACCAATAATATTTGGCTATAAATATGCTGAATCTCGTGTTAAAGAGTATATATAGGGGTTGGAAAAAACCTTTTTGCCCTTGGAATTGAAATTCAAAACTAGAAAAATCCTCATTTTACGTGTTGGCACGACACGCCATAATCGCGCCAGCTTATTGGAAATTCGATAATTGGGGAATTGAGCCTTGGCGCGATGCGGTGGAAATTGCATTGCCACCTTGGTTATGAATTGAAAAGACATCGTGACGTGGTGGAATTACGGAGGCTCACTGGAATTTGACAATTGCCATTTTGGCTTGCTCCGTAATGTGCTAAATTGCCAAGTGGTACACTGTCTTACTAAAATGGCTCTAACTCTTCGTCTGAGTGTCAGATTTGGGCGAATTTGGTATTAACTAAAAACTTATTCAATTCTTTACATGAAAAAAGTCGATATTAGGGAAATTCTACATGGTTTAAAATATTTCCCACTTTAGAAGTCACTTCTCGATCTGTTAAGGCCGAAATTACACTTTACTTGACACACTCTAAAACTCAGACTATGATAGAACGTTGCGGGTTCTAACAACCCCAGATCAATCAAACAATATATGTCATGAAAGAAAAGGTGTAACATACCAGTAATGACATTATGTGATGCCTTAGATTCCTGTCGAGACTCCAAATCATACAACCTATTCCAACCAACACTAAAACAAAGAGCAGTAACAAAAACAGATGTCAACCCACCAAGTGTAGGAGCAGAACATAAAGCCACATGAATCTTATTCGCCCCCATAGTAACCTTATTGACTGGATGATCCCTGATCCAATGCCCTATCTAGCCACACTTGAAGCATTTTTCCCTCCCTTCCTCGTAATAGCCCCGATGAAGATGACCATAGAATCGATAAGAAGGACACGAAAAAACTGACTGACCTCAGCTCGCCTGAGATTGGGCAACCTGTGCTAGAGAATTGCCACCACCTTGATGAAGCCTATATCCCAACTGGTAAGGAGCACTAGCATAAAAGGATCCAGAACTTCCCCACTACTTTTTCTGCCACTTGCGACCATCCCTACCACCTTGAGACTGAACACCTCCCTAATAAAAAAACCTTCTCCTCTTTCCTTGCCTATCCTCAAACTTTTTCTACTTTCTCTTCTCATCCTCAACTTACTGTATATAAATAGTCAACCTTGAGATATCCAGATCTTTAATCAGGAAGGCAGTCTTGCTCTCCAGAACCAAATCTCTATTCAACCCAGAAGTGAACTACCTCATTCTTGACCTTATATCAGTCACCAAATCAGTAGCATACCTTGATAGCTGATGGAACTTCAAGGCATATGCCTTTCCTGATATCCTTCCCTGCCTGAGGTTCACAAATTCCTCTATCTTAGCTTCCCCTAACTCTTAAGAAAAGAACCGATCCAAGAAGGCATTAGAAAAGGCCTCCTACAAACCTTCCTCTTCTATATCACCTTTATCCCTATCCCATTCCTCATATCATCGATAAGTAACATCCTTGAGCTGATAAACTATAAAGTTAACCCCCTCTATATTAGTAGTCTGCATCACCCAAAAGATTTTTTTTCATCTCATCTAAGAAGCCCTATGGATCCTCCTTCACCTTGACCCCAGTAAAAGTTAGAGGACTCATCTTTATAAATTGACCAACCCTTATTTGTAGCCTCAGTAGACAAAGTATTAGTCGCACCCCGCTCAGCCTGAGCAGCAACCAATTGGGAAGTAACATGAATAGACTAATAAAATTCTGCATTTGTCACGCTGCCCTAACGGACCTGAGGAGAACTAGACGTAATAGGAGAAACTCTAGTACTATCAGGAATAGGACCATGAGATCAAAGATATACTCCAGACATAGGATGCACCCCTTCAGCATTATCCCCAGATGGGATGAAAGAATTTCCTTATGTTCTATATCTAGGAGGCATGACCTGAAAGATGAACAAACAAGGATTAGAGGAGATTCCAGGTTTGAGAACTCAAGTTTAAAGATATAATAACAAGAAAGTGAAGCATTACAAAATGTCTTGCAACCTCTTTCTTATGAGTGTGGTGTGCTTTATACCCCTAAAAGAAAATCTACTCGACATGGCTTTGTTGATTTCCCAGTTGACCATGAACCTAGGCTCTGATACCAACTTGACATGACCCAACTCTGGTCCTTGTCGTAATGGGCATCCCAAGTCCAACCAGGACCGAGGACCACCCCTATTACGCAACCCAACCACCTATATCCAGCCTTAGATGGGCTAAATTTTGAACATATAAAAAGATAGTGTTATTGTTATCATTAAGACTCTGGGATAGGGTCACAACTGGGACCGACTCAACCAAGTCCAACCGTACCACACCAACTACCCAACCATACCAAACCAAACTATAGACCATAAACCAAAGGGAATACCAAAACATAATATGAAAATCAATCCCAAAATATAGTAGGATAGAACAACCAACAATATCATCTAATAATGTCAGCCCACCGACTTATTCTAATGCCAAGGTCAAAACTAATACTGATCCTGCCCATCCAGGCCCCCAAAAGTACCACAAAGCCTTTATCAAAAAAAGTAAATAATTCCAATTGGGACATGCCCTCAATCATGGCCAAAACCAATACCAAAAATAAAAGAAAAGTTTCTAAATAAATCCATAACATGAAATAATACCTTCCGAAAGGATGAAAACTTACCACTCCAGTCCAAATGGTGATACAAAATCTGCATACGAAACAAGTGAAGTACTATGATTGATTCCAACACAGCATGGGCATACAGCCGCCAGTAGATGGGGTTAGCGAATAACCGCTAACATGAATCTCAGGATAAGGATAAAATAATGTCAGTAATAAAACAAAGTAAAACCATCCATAATGCATACAACCATACATATGTAAGTGCCGGGAAAGGGAATTAGGTTTAGCATGCATTCAAAACCTTTATACCTAGGTTGTGTAACTTTATCATCCTAACCACCCAGGGCCATATGGGTTCAGCTCCCCCTACTAAAAGAGCCCCAATGCGTGTAGCCGCACGACCAAGGAATATACCATGGGATGATTAGTACACTCCCCAATACAAAATATGACACACGTACATGGTCATCAAGACCCCTCATATCTGTATATATGAGTTTTTGATTTTGGCCCCCCGGGATTGCCACCTTTCATGGCTTAGCTACACACCCTGCTATTAATGCCTAATTAAAACCATGTCCAAACAATCCATTTACCATTTATTAACCCAGGCCAATATTAATGGTATCATCATACCACCCCTTACTTACAAGTAATATCCATAGCCAAACTATTTAGGTTAAGGGGGCCTTAGGTGCCCTTCCAATTTCTATATTAAATCCACTTGGGAGACTTCTATGTTCTCCACAAGCATAACCATTTAGTCTGTAGCCTTTTCTAACCATTTAAACCATGCATAAATACTTTATTCATCTTAAAAGATGCAAGAGCTCCATTAAAAGAAGTCAATGCAATGAACATATCTTTATAAGCATTTTATCAAACACCTTGGGGCGTAATATAACCAAAACCAATTCCAAGGATGATTAAACTACTACCATGCAATCCAATTGTCCAAATCCACCATTAATTCATATAAAAGCATAAGTAAAACCATAGGAAACCTTAACCAAGCATTCAATATCAAAAACCCCAAATAATAATTGAAAAACATAATCATGAAATAGTAAAAACATGAAATCAATCATATAAACTATGCCTTTAGTTGAAATTACAATAAGGGAAGAGAATCATGCCTTATACTAAAGAATTGATAGAAAAATATCACCAAGACAAGCCCCAAAGAAATCCATAAAATGAAACCCTAGCCTTCTTTCCCTAAAAGCTCTTGAGAGAATTATGAGATATTTTAAAATAGGTTCTAAGTGTTAATGAATAGAATAATAGGGTAAATAGTCTCCTAAGTGTATTAGAAGTCATGGTTCCTAGTTAGGATAAGTAGGGAATATCATGAATACCCCCACTTAAATCTCTTAAAAACCCATCACAGGGATACGGCTGACCCATACGAGTCATACCCTCCTATACGATTGATATCCACCACTCGTATCCAAGCCTCAACCCTTGGATAAAACACTATCTAGTATATGACTCATCCAGCCAAGTCATAACCACAACATATAATTCGTACCTATACCCCATATCTCTGGCAGAATAAAATTCCAAAAGGATCAAATACTGCCCACCATACGAGTCCTTGATACGACTAGTATCAAGCCCTGTGACTCATACCCCTAAGTCGTACCCATTTAAGTAACCAAAATTATCCCACCTACTAACACTGGTCAGCATACGACAGGACCATACCACTCCTACCCCAGCTTATGGCTCGTACCCGTAAGTTGTATTAGGTCCGGAGAATGGAATTCCAGGAAATTTTCTAAAGGTCAAAACCCAGGATATTCATAACTTCTATCAAGTAACAGAGAAGCAATAACTAGTAATTTCACAAGAAAAATCACGATAATCAGACAAGAAACCAAGAGCAAAAGGACTGAAATAGCCGGGCAACCTAGACAAGATAAACTAGAGGAGATAAAGCGAGTGCACCTGATCCGGAGGGAAGATGAAGTGGGGACTTTTCTTGATCGATTTTTTGGATTTTGGAAAGTTGGTGGAGAAATTGATCGCCAAAATTTTGCTATTATCGCCTTTACCTACTACTAATACAATCCTTGAACTTGATCGCTGTAAAGAGTACTGATCACCAAAAAAATATACTGATCGTCGAAACAATTATGGGTAAGCAGAATAAAACCATATACCTATTATAACTAAAATCTTAACGAAACCAATAGACACGACTAAATCTTGTAAAATGATTTACTAAAAATTTTAAGTACAATCTTCCTTTGTAAATATTATGTTACTGTTCAAAGTAGCATGGCATCTAAAACTTTTAAATCATGGATCTGCCTCTCCTTTATAAAATAACCCTACAAAAACTATATATAAATTTGAAATCCTAACAAGTTCAAATTTTCTTTCACCATGATGCACTAGTTAATTCACGATCGTACATTGATCCACAGTATGTTAATTTCCTTTAAACTAGATATCGATTGCTCCTTAGAACTTCTATATCTTTCTCATTTACGTACCATATATTGATTAATGGTAGATTCTTATGGAAACTTTATCATTCATGCATGCATAGAACCTGAATGAAACATTTGTCGTACTTAATGCCTATTGACACCTTTTAAAAAAAATTCATGAGTAGATCCATGGGTTATGAATCGATCTACAACTGTAGATGACCTTATTAAAGAAAAAATTCTACTATATTTTTCTCTTTTTTGTCTATTTCGATTTCCAAAACCTACAAAACAATATTCTAATACTAAAACCCATAAATCATGCATAAAAATATATTAAACTTCAAGTAAAGAGATATGATGTGTCCTAATTTCAAGATGCACCAATAGGTCCAACTTAAAGACTATGCTTCCCTCAAGTCACACAAGACACTCTACTATATCTTAATCTAAGCACAACAAAGTAAGTTAACTATAATGATTTTATAATTGCTAATGCCATTGACTTTCAAAATATAATTTTAAACATATTGACTCATGACTCCTAGTTGAGAAAACAAACAATGCATTTTTAATCTATGTACATAATACTCTATCAGCTACACAAAGAATACAAGAGGCGCATAGTGCGAAAAGTTAAGTTATTCAGCTATTTTCATTAAAGTGTCCTCACAAAGACTAAAGAAATATCCCAAAACATCACAAAGATAGACAATAAACAAATTGGACTAAGGACTAAATAAATGAGAAATCACTCAATACTCGCAAAGAATTTAATATAATAGACATGCAGATATCATAGACTTAATTATATCTTCTATTGTCATTTTCTTTGGAATACTCTAATACAATACAACAACAACAACAAACCCAGTGCATTCCCATCTAGTGGGGTCTGGGGGGGGTAAGATGTATGCAGTCCATACCTCTACCTCTAAGGAAGTAGAAAGGTTGTTTCCGATAGACCCCCGGCTCAAGACACGAGATACCACACAAATACATAGTAAAGCCCAGAACAAGATTTCATAACATAAATACGGCACCCATAAGTAATAGAAAACAGAGGAAAGCACCCGGATTCGTCATAAAACATGGAACACAGAATCATAACAAGAATAATACCCCCACCAAATAATTCCCTACACTAGCGACCCAAACTGGCCCTAGTCTTCTGCCCTAATTCGCGTCCTCCAGACCCTCCTATCTAGGCTCATGTCCTCGGTGAGCTGTAACTGCTCCATGTCTCGCCTAATCACCTCACCCCAGTACTTCTTTGGCCTACCCCTACCCCACCTAAAACCATCCAACGCTAGCCTCTCACACCTACGAACCGGGGCATCCATGCCCCTCCTCTTCACGTGTCCGAACCAGCTCAATCGGACTTCCCGCATCTTGTACTCCACTGGAGTCACACCAACCTTCTCCCTGATAGTCTCATTCCAAACTCTGTCCCCTCGAGTCAGCCCACACATCCAGTGCAATATCCGCATTTTTGCCACCTTCATTTTTTGGATGTGGGAGTTCTTAACTGGCCAACACTCCGCTCCATACAACATGGCCGGACGGACTACCACCCTGTAGAATTTGCCTTTAAGCTTGGGCGGCACCTTCTTATCACACAAAACCCCTGACGCGAGTTTCCACTTCATCCATCCCGCCCCAATACGATGCGAGACATCCTCATCAATCTCCCCGTTGCCCTGGATCACGGACCCGAGATACTTGAAACTATCCCTCTTACATACCTCCTGTGATTCCATCTTTACTACCACCTCATTCTCCAGCCTCACGTCATTAAACTTGCATTCCAAATACTCTGTCTTGCTTCTGCTCAACCTGAACCCTTTAGACTCAAGAGTTTGTCTCCACACCTCTAATTTGTCATTCACACCCCCTTGAGTCTCATCAATCAGAACTACATCGTCTGCAAAAAGCATACACCAAGGCACCTCCCCTTGAATACGCCACGTCAACACATCCATCACCAAAGCAAACAAAAAGGGACTAAGAGTAGATCCCTGATGCAATCTTGTCAAGACAGTGAAATGCTCCGAGTCTCCTCCCGCCGTCCTCACCTGAGTTTTTGCTCCATCATACATGTCCTTAATTGCTCTGATATATGCCAGCGGGACTCTACTCACCTCCAAGCATCTCCATAGTACCTCCCTGGGGACTTTGTCGTATGCCTTCTCCAGGTCGATAAACACCATGTGCAGGTCTTTCTTCCTTTCCCTATACTGTTCCACCAGCCTCCGTACCAGGTGAATTGCCTCCGTCGTCGAGCGTCCAAGGCATAAATCCAAACTAGTTTTCCAAAATAGACACTATCTGTCTCAGCCTCACCTCGACCACTCTCTCCCAAATCTTCATAGAGTGACTCAGTAACTTAATCCCCCTATAGTTATTGCAACTCTGGATGTCACCCTTATTCTTATAGAGAGGGATCATGGTACTCCACTTCCAAGCCTCGTGCATCTTTGCCATCTTGAAGATTTCGTTAAACAATCCAGTCAACCACCTTACACCAGCCTCTCCAACGAACTTCCAAAACTCCGTCGGTATCTCATCCGGCCCCGTTGACCTACCCTTTCGTATCCTGTGAACAGCCTCTCTAACCTCTTCTACCTTAAAATGTCTACAATAACTAAAATCTCGACACTCCTCTGAGTGCTCCAGTTCCCCTAACACAATAGCTCTATCCCTTTCGTCATTCAAGAGCCTATGAAAGTACGACTGCCATCTATTCTTAATGTGGCCGTCCTTCACCAACACTCTACCGTCCTCCCCCTTAATGCACCTCACCTGGTCGAGGTCACGTCCCTTCCTCTCCCTAGCCTTAGCAAGTCTAAACAACTTTTTCTCCCCTCCTTTCCCCTGTAACCCTGCATACAAGCTCTCAAAGCGGCCGTCTTAGCGGCCGTGACTGCTGACTTAGCCTCTTTCCTAGCTAGCTTATACTCTTTCCTGTTTACCCACTTCTCTTCTTCGTTCTTACTCTCCACCAACTTAGCATACGCCCTTTTCTTGGTCCCCACTTTCTTCTCCACCTCTTCATTCCACCACTAATCTCTTCGGTGATGCCTGGCCCAGCCCCTAGACACACCCAACACCTCACTTGCATTCTCCTTGATGCACCTAGCCGCCTTATCCCACATACTATCTATGTCCCCCCTACACTCCCACACCCCCATTCCCGCCAACTTCTCCCCTATCTCCCACGCATTCACTGGCGTCAAGCTGCCCCACTTAATTCTAGGTCTACACTCCTTACTCCTCTTCTTTCTATTCTTCTTTATACCCAACTCCATAACCAAGAGCCTATGTTGGGTCGAGAGATTCTCGCCCGGGATGACCTTACAGTCCTTACACAACACTCTATCCCCTTTCCTAAGCAACAAAAAGTCAATCTGGTCCTGGCTATCGCGCTTCGAAAGGTGATCAGGTGATCGTCCTTCTTCGGGAAGCCCGAGTTCACCACCACCAGCCCAAAGGATCTCGCAAACTCCAAAAGAGTAGCCTCTTCTTCATTTCTCTCCCCAAAACCAAAAACACCATGCACATCCCCAAAGCCTCCCGGTAATGCCCCGATGTGCCCATTGAAATCTCCTGCTACAACAATCTTCTCCGAGCTTGGCACGCCTCTCACCACCTCCTCCAATGCCTTCCAAAACCACATCTTCTCCTCCCCCTCCGAGCCCACTTGCGGCGCATAAGCACTAAACACGTTCAGGGTAAACCCCCGCATGACCAACTTTATAGTCATTAACCTATCGTTGATCCTCTTCACCTCTACTACCTGACCTCTAAGATCTTCATCTACTAAGATGCCAACTCCATTCCTATGCCTCTCGCTCCTAGAGTACCACAGCTTGTAACGATCCACATCCCTAGCCTTAGACCCTACCCACTTGGTCTCTTGAACACACACAATATTGATCTTCCTCTTCCTAAGAATCTTCAAGAGCTCTATGGACTTACCCTGAAGGGTCCCTATATTCCAAGACCCAACCCTCATCATACCATCACTATCCACACGCCCTCCTCTACCACCCCCGCGGCCAAACGTTGGCCTCCCTCCCACTCCCGCCCTTTTCTCATCCCCTGCCCCCACAATATCCCCACGCCCCAACCCCCTCAAATATGACCCTATCCAACCATTACCTCGCACAGCCACTACTACAAGAAAATATAAAAAAATATAAAAATATAAAAATATAAACGATGGTAGTAGCAAAGCAGCAGCAAGAAATACAAGGCTCACACAAAATCAAAGAAATAATCAAGAAATAAAACTAAACTCAAATAGCGAGCAAACACTACTGGACTCAAAACCCACAGCCCCAAAAATAGAGCCCCAAGCCGCTAACCCAATCAAAAGCAGTGCAAGAAACGACCACAGCAACAACAACAACAGACAACAGACAATACCAACAAATCAAACGCAAGTCAAGTTACAGGGCATAATACTAGCATAATACGAGAAATGAAATAACAAAGGTTAGAAGTCATCGGGTTACGCTTGTAGACCAAGCCGGAAATCAAAACCCAGAGTAGATCGGGTTCCGGGGAGTTTCGGTGCTGAGATGGAGCTGCGGCTATTGGAGACCGAGGGAACTGGTCGTCCTTTGGGTGTTGCGGCTGCTGGCGACCTAGCGGCGGGTGTAGATGGAGCTGCGGCTATTGGAGACCGATCGGCGGCTGGCTAGAGACCGACCTGCGGCTGCTACTGCTGGCGGTCGAGCGGCGGCTGCTGGGGACCGGCCGGCGGCTGCTGGAGACCGAGGGGGGGCTGCTGGATCTCGCCGGAGCCGGAGGGGGGGCTATTGGATCTCGCCAGAGCCGGAGAGGGGCTGTTGGATCTTGCCGGAGTCAGAGGGGGGCAGTTAGATCTCGCCGGAGCCGAAGGGAGGGGCTGTTGGATCTCGTCGGAGTCGGAGCTGGAGCCGAAGAGGTGGGGGGAGCCGGAGACGGAGCCTGAGATGGAGCTGTTGGGTCTCACCGGAGTTGGCGGGGGGGCAGGGGTATGAACGGAGAGAGGGAGGGGGGTATGAACGAAGGAGGGGGAAGGGGATTGGAACCGGAGGTCGGCGGCGGAGGATGGCGGGGGTCGGCACCGAGGGTCGGCGCCGAGTGTGCAATGTTGCATATTGCACACTTTTACATATATCTTGCATACTTTTGATGTTGATGCTTCCTTCTTCTTTGGAATTTGATAGTTTATCCCATGCTCACCAATAGGTACAATTCTTATCACCTTTGAAACCTCATAAAAAATTGGAGTAGTGCTTCTCAATGAGTTTTAGAGTTTCTTTTTTAGGTGTAAGAGTAGACAAGATACAAATAGGGAGAGAATTAAGAACACTCGAGATAAAAGTGATCCTACCTTCATAAAATATTTTCCCTTGCTATCCGACCAGCCTTTATAAAATTTTGATAATCGTATCATCAAAATAGTAATATTTCCTCTTTCTGATATACATGGGAACATAAAGAGTAAAGCTATAATGATAAAAATATAAAGAAATTGCAGCTGTAAATTGCTACAAAAGAGACTGTAGGAAAGGGAAAAACTGAAAATTTTGAGTGATTTCTATTTTTCTAGATGGCTACAAATGCACAATATGCCTCCTATTTATACTAGTGTATGGATGATTCTAGATATCGTTCTAGATACATCTACAAGAAAAATCTAGTGATCCTTATCTTCTACTACTCTAGAATATCTAGATAATTCTACAAGATATTTATTCAAGATACTACACTAGGATATTCTAGAAGAACCTATTATAAAAAAATCTAATATCTAGAAGTTTCTACTACAAAAATATCTACTAACTAGGAGTTTCTAGATAAATCTTAATTTACTAACACTCCTCCTTAAGATTTTTCAATGAAACTCCCTACACCGACTTTGAAACTCAAAACTTGTTTGTGAGAAGAGCCTTGGTTAGAATATCGGCTTGTTGTTCTTCACTTCTACAATGCACCAGCTTAACTTTCCTATTCATCTCGGCATCTCACAAAGCATGGAATTTGATGTTGATATGCTCCGTTCTTCTATGTTGCACTGGATTTTCAGCCATAGAAATGGTGATTTATCGTCCACATAGATCATTGTTGGTTCTTATGGAAAAAGATCTAATTCAAACAAGATTTTTCTTAACCAAATTCCTTGATTTATAGCTGATGCAGCAGCTGTGATACGGATACGACCACGAAGGTGGGTGAGTGTGAGATTGAATTGACCCAAGACTTGGAGTGTACACGTGATGTGAAAAGGAAGTCCAAAATAGGATCCAAAATTAGTCCATACAATGCACTCCAAGGGAGCCCACTTGAAGACTTTGGTTAAGGGGTCATTTTGGATATTTCACACTATTCTTGTAATACACTATAAATTCAACCTTCTAGGGTTTCATTCATTAGACTTTGATGATAATGAATGTTGTATAACATTAAAAGACAAGTCCTATCTCCTTGAGGCACAAATCCGAAACTTGTAACTAGGGTGATACTGGGGTGCAATCACTAGTGTTGCATTTTTGCTTAGAACATTGGGTGCTAGAGGAGGTTGAGTTCTCTTTTATGCTCACCGAAGAGAGTAGGTATTCCTATTATCATTGTATTAAGGGTCTAGGTGCTTGAATACACTTAGGTTCTTAGTTTATGAGATAGTGTATTTCACTCTATCTATTCTTTCTATTCTTGCAATCTTGTAAAGTTTGTATCTCGTATTGTACCCGTTTGTGTTGTTGTTGTTGTTGTTATTCCTATTGTTAAGATCATCTTGTTCTTCATCTTCTTGTTGTTAAATCTAGTTTGGTGGCTGTTTTGGGGTTGAAACACACCCTTATATTTCGTTCTTCTTATTGTTATAGTGAATCCGAGAGTGGTCACCAAATAAGTCCACGAGTTCTTAAAACCAGTGGACTGATTTAGTGTTTGTTTTGTGGCTTTCATTATCTTTTCCGTATCATTTGCTTCAGCTGCATGCTCAATTTCTACAGAAGATTGAGCTGCAATATCCTGCTTCTTTGTTCTCGAAGAAAAAATGCCTAAACCAAATGAGAAAGCGTAACCAGATGTGCTTTTGTAATCGTCCAAACATCCACCCCAATCACTATCTGAATAGCCAATAAAAGATCCATTCTCCATATTTTTATACCAAATTCCATAATCTATTGTTCCTCTAATATACCTCAACACCCTTTTAGCAGCTCCAAAATACTTGGTGCTGGGACATTGCATATATCAAGACAGTAGACTAGCAGCAAACATCACATCTGGCATGGTAGCAGTCAGATACAACAAGCTTTCAATAAGGCTCCTATAAAGTTTTGAATCTTCCCGCTCTTCTCCATCATCCTTTATTAACTTTTCATCACAAAAAGTGGATTTGCAATAGGTTTACACTTATCAAGCTTGAACCTTTTTAAGAGATTCAGGGCATACCTCTTTTGGGATAAGAAAATTCCTTCAGAAGATTGAAAAATTTCCATTCCTAGGAAGAACTTCATCTCCCCTAGATCAAACATTTTAAAAATTTTTAGCATCATATTTTTAACTTCTTGAACTACAAGAGAATCTTCACCTGTGATCATCAAATCATCAAAATAAACAGATATCACAATTAACTTCCCATTAGCTTGCCTTTTGAAGTATAAAATAGGCTTATTTAGGCTTCGGTTGAAACCTTGAGACAGCAAATGATTATCCAGCCTACTGTACTAAGCTCCCAAAGTATGTTTAAGGCCATAGAGAGATTTTTTAAGCTTATACACCTTGTCTTCTTCGCTTACAAATATAAAACCATTAGGTTGTTCAATATAGATATCTTCTTCAAGAAATCTATTTAGAAATGTAGATTTAACATTAAATGGTAGATTTTCCACTTGTATTATGTTGCCAGAGCAACTAGAAATCTTACTGTTTATGCCTCACGATAGGAGAAAACGTATCTCCAAAGTCCACTCCAGGCTGTTGGGAATAGCCTTTAACTACGAGTCTAGATTTATGTTTGAAAATGGAGCCATCTGGATCGAACTTCATTCTATAGACTCATTTGACACCGATGATGTTCTTTTGTTCGGGCCTATCAACCAGCTCCTAAGTATCATTTTTATTTATCATGGAAAGCTCCTTCTCTATTGCAGAAATACAAGCTTTATGACTCGCTTTTTCTTCAAAGAAAGATGGTTCGACAAGAGCAAAATTGCATTGCTCATAAACTTTAGCTAGTGATCTGGTCTTCAAAATTAGAGAACCAGTTATCAATTCAACATTTGAAAAGTGTCCTGCTCCAACAATAGGACTTGAAGAAATATCACTTTTCTGCAGATTTTGAGCTGCATCTGAAGTACTTCCATTTTGGTTCTTTATAAAAATATCTGGATCCCAATTATAGTGGCTAGACTCATTCTCTAAAAAATCTCTACTGATAAGCACCTTCTTCGTACAAACATTATATACTTTGTACCCTTTTGCAGCTATGCAATAGCTCAATAAAATACAGAGTTCCACCTTGTTATCCAATTTGCCTCTTTTAGCATCTGGAATATGTGCATAGCAGACTGAACCAAAGACTTTTAAGTGTCTCGCAGATGGCTTTATATGCCTCCATATTTCGAATGGCGTCATGTCTTGAAGTGCTCTAGTTTTTAATCTAGTCGGCAAATAGATGGCAGTATTGACTGTCTTATCCCAAAAATATTTAGGCATCTTCTTTTCTACCAACATGCTTCTTGCCATCTCCATCACTGTTTTGTTTTTCCTCTCAGAAACCCCGTTCTGTTCTAGAGTGTAGCTAATAGTGAATTGTTTTTGAATACCTATATCTTTACAATATTTACTAAACTGATGTGAAGTATATTCATTTCCATTATCTGACCTGATATACTTCAACCGGTAGCCACTCTTTTTTTCTATAATAGCCTTGAATTCTTTGAAAACAAAAAACACTTGAACTTTGCTACTTAGAAAATAGACCCGTGTCATTTGAATTAGATCATCTGTAAAGAGAATAAAATATTTTTTCCCACTCAAAGAAGTCGTCCTTATTGGTCCATATATTTCTGTATAAACCAACTCTAGCTTTTCCTTCACCCTCCAAAGACTTCCTTTAGGAAAGGATCGTCTATGCAATTTACCAAATTAACATGACTCACAAACATCTCAGCATATGTCAATTTCGGTACATCAAGCACCATACCCTTGGATTTCATATACAATAATGAACTAAGGTTGTAATGACCAAATCATTTATGCCAAAGACAATTATCACTCATTTCAACATTGAAAGAGCAATTTTCATCAGAATAGCATGAAATTGGAAAGAAATTTCCAATCATGCTAATTTTAGTTAATTAACAACCTTTAGTATCATAAATGACATATTTTTTATCCTTAAAAGTAAGTGAATAATTATTGTGAAGCAACTGAGAACCACTAAACAAGTTTTGAGTCATCTTGGTATGTAAAGAACATCGTTTATGATTTTCATACCTTCGTCCGTAGGGAATTTTATTGATCTTCTTCCTTGAGCTTGCATCAGTGCACCATCTCTAAGCTTCACTTTGGTCCTATCAATCCTATCCAGGCTAACAAATAAATTTTCATTAATCATCATATGCCTTGCGCATGCACTATCGACATGCCAATTATATCGATCAACGTATGATGTGTGCGAAACCATGAATATCTCCTCCTCTATTTTTTCAACTTTGTGGTCTTCCGCAAAATTTACTCATTGGGAAGACTGACCATTTTGAGTCTGCTTTTTCCTGCAATACTTCTCAATGTGCCCATACTTCTTGCAGTATCTGCAATGAATAGGAGACCTCTTGGACTTCTGCCAATAATTCTTCTCCAAGTGGTTTGTGTTTTTACAAATACCACAAGGTGGAAATTTTCCTCTCCTCAACGATTCACCTTGGTATCCACCAAATTTCACCTTTCCAGAGTGGTCTAAAGAGACTTTTTTGCCTTTCTTTTATTGCTTAGATTTATGCCTTACTTGAAAGGCATCTTCGATTATCCCTTCGCTTCTCATTGTTACCCGGTCCTCGTGGATTTATAATTTAGAGATCAGCTCAGCTATGGAAAGAGTAGTCAAGTCACAAGACTCTTTAATAGCTGAGATTTTTGATTCAAACTTATCCGGAAGGATGACTATGATCTTCTCTACAACCTTCTAATCTAAAAAGTTTTCACCAAGTATCCCTATTTGGTTCACAATATCTATCATCTTGGAAGAGTATTCTTTCACACTATCTAAATACTTTATCTTCAAGAGCTCAAACTATCTCTTCAAAGCTAAGACCTTAACAGACTTAACTCTGTTGCTGCCTTCAAACACCTCCTTTAGATTATCCCAAGCTTCTTTGGCTATCTAACAAGTCATAATCCTTGTAAACATCACTTTCGTAAGTCTTGAATGTATGCAAGTGAGAGCTCTTGGAGATCTAGTCACCAACTCATCATACTTTTTTATATCATTGAGAGTTGGGTTGTCTCTCAATAGTTGGACAACAGGTTATCCTCTTTCAACGATATCCCACAAGTTGAGAGCCTTCAAATAAGCCTTCATTTTAATGGCCTAAATATGGTAATTCTCCCCCGAGAAAATCGGAGGACCCGTGGTTGGTTGATTTTCTGGTGCCATATTTTTTTAGCAAATAGATCCAAGAAAAGGAGCTAAAAATAAGATGAGTCAATCAACAAAAAATAGCTTCAGGTCCCGTAAGAAATGGTCTCTGATACCATGTCAAAAATAAAGGGAACAGAAAGAGTAAAGCTACAAGGAGATAAATATAAGAAAATTGCAGCTGTAAATTGCTACAAAAGAGACTGTATGGAAGGGAAAAGCTGAAACTTTTGAGTGATTTTTATTTTTCTGGATGGTTACAAATGCAGAATGTGCCTCCTGTTTATACTAGTGAATGGATGATTCTAGATACATCTACAAGAAAAATCTAGTGATCCTTATCTTCTAATACTCTAGAATATCTAGATAATTCTACAAGATATTTATTCAAGATACTACACAGGATATTCTAGAACAACCTAATCCAAAAATTATCTAATATCTAGAAGTTTCTACTACAAAAATATCTACTAACTAGGAGTTTCTAGATAAATCTTAATTTCCTAACATTCTTCTATAAAATCAGCATCAATTCTCATCCTATTAATGCCCCAAGCAATAAAGAGCTATTATTAATAATAATAACTTTCTGTCTTGAGGCTTTCTCATAAGTATGTTGATTTCGGTATCATGATGGTTTAGTGATCTATCCACGAAGGAATAACTAATGAAAATAAAACTATTGTTAACATTATTAGTATATCATATTTTGCATTATTCTTACACACCCTATCAAACGGCCCTTTTCATTTGTTATATAGAATAATTTGTATGTGTCTCCTGTTTATACTAGTGAATGGATGATTCTAGATACATCTACAAAAAAAAATCTAGTGATCCTTATCTTCTAATACTTTAGAATATCTAGATATTTCTACAAGATATTTATTCAAGATACTACACTAGGATATTCTAGAAGAACCTATTCCAAAAAATATTTAATATCTAGAAGTTTCTACTACAAAAATATCTATTAACTAGGAGTTTCTAGATAAATCCTAATTTCCTAACATTCTTCTATAAAATCAGCATCAATTCTCATCCTATTAATCCCCCAAGCTATAAAGAGCTATTATTAATAATAATAACTCTCTGTCTTGAGGCTTTCTCATAAGTATGTTGATTTCGGTATCATGATGGTTTAGTGATCTATCCACGAAGGAATAACTAAGGAAAATAAAACTATTGTTAACATTATTAGTATATCATATTTTCATTATTCTTACACACCCTATTAAACGGCCCTTTTCGTTTGTTATATAGAATAAATTATCTCGAAATTATAGTGCTGAAATTATAATTCCTTGACTAATTTATACCAAATGGGAGGTGACATAAAATAATCTCATGTTGGATGGAATATCCCAAGATTGAGTTTGATATTAGAATTATACCATATTTGGTTGATGGTATAAATTAGTTCGCAATTAGTTTACATATAAATTTAATACTAAATTTAACCGTGGAAATCCAATCTTATAATGGTGTTTCTAAGAGGTTGTCACTTGTCACTGTCGAATATTAATCAGGTAAATTAGTTAATATTTACTTTGACCATACTGATCAGTTTCCACCAATAACAATAAGTATAATTAAAAAGAAAAAAAAAATTGTAATGGAGAACCAGGACTTCTACTAGCTAGAGATATAGGAATTAATCGTCAAACTGCCATTATTAATATGTGTAGTATTAAGCACATTGCTTACAATTTGTAGCTAAAATTGGTATATCCTATACTATATTGTTAATCTTTATTATTTTATTTTTAAAAAAACAATTTGATATACTACACATCCCATGTTCACATAGGATCGGCGAAGAACCGTACCCCTATCTTATACTATGTTGTACTTGGTTAATCAACCAAAACTATTTCTCTCAAAACATGTCACTGCGTAGTAATAGCATTTCTACAAGGAAAAAAAAAGTTAGTCTTGATATCGGGGAAAGAATTTAGTAAATGAAGCAAATTTTGAGGATAAAGTGATGATCTTTTAATTCGTTGGACATTTTCTGAAATTTCTTTTTAAAACATTTCTGACATTCTTTCTCTATACATCATGAAACATTGTGTTTTGGTCATTTTTTGTGCACGAATCACAACTAATTATATTATAATAAAAGAAAAAAAAATATCTAAAATATTCCATTACAAAAATCCAAAAAAAGGATAAGGTGTCACTATCCTTAATTTAAATATTCGCATCACCTCCCTCCCTTTCTTTCAACATTACCTACCATTAGATAATAGTATTTTTCTTAGAAGTATAATCTATAACAACCTTTTAATTATTATTCCCTCGTCCTCCCCCTTCCCCCTCCCCAACTCCGACTTGCCACCCTCCCCCTCCCCCCCCTCCCCAACATACACCCAAAAAAAATCTCACAATATTATTATCTTAAAATTACACAAATACACAACTTATGTTTTCAATATTACAAAAAATCTCAACTCCCTAAACCTATTACAAAAATCCCAAGATATACACAAAATGTTATGTATATGTCGGTTATGTTATGTAAATTAATAGGGAGAGAGAGTAAAGTAACTAAAAAAGCGGGAGAGATTGTAATTACTTCTAAAAGGATTGGTATTTATGTTATTTATTATTATTGAGATTTTCTTATATGAATCGTTGGTGAGTTCATTACTTGACATATTTAAATTAATTATCAAACTTATAATTTTAAATATTGATATATGTTAACTTTTTTATGATAAAGGAAAATAAATTATTAGAATTTAACACTTTCTCAGTGTACCAGTTAAAAGTAATTGTATATTATAAATTATACAAACTTTTATTATTATATAAATATAATTAAGTTACTTATTTAATTGCATAAGGATAGTAAATTTGTCAATATAAAGTAAGAGTTATTCATACGTACATTTTCGTTACTTAATTAATAATTGAAAAAAAATAAGTATATATATGTTTGATATTTGAATAATTAATTAATAATAAACATAATATATATTGGTTTAACCTCTATACTTATATTATAAATAGGATTGGTTAACTAAATTATTTTGAAATGATGTCAATATTTAATTTGGGATAAATTGTGCATAATCTTTGTATCTTTTAATAAGAAGAAAAAGTTGACTACGATTTTTTAGTATGAACTTTTAATGTGTTTTTATTCCAAAATTTAAAATTTTATATTATTTTAATTTTCATTCAAAAGAAAATAGATATTTTTATCGTGCTGAAACTAAATATGAAATCTTAAAGAATGATAATAAAGAGAAATTATAAATAAACTCAGAATCTATTAAATTGATCTGGTCAAGTGATCTATATATTTTGAAATAATTTATATCCTCCATAAAATTAATACTAGTCCTTCAATTTTGTTATCTCTTTTTCTGCTCTTTCTTATATAATAATTATTAATTTTTTATATGGTTATACTATATAAAATAAAATATTATCAATTATATATAAAATTAAATTTAGTTTTTACTACTTTTATTATGTCCTAATCATAAATGAGGATTAACTTGGTTATTTTATTTTAAAAAATTATACGTAGTTAAAGTTAATAAAAGCATTATCTACAATTGAGTAGTCATCATACTAATTATGAATATTTAAAAACAAAAAAATATATAAAAAATATTAGAGAAAAATTTCAAGATATGAAATAACCTTGAAATTAGCAATTAGGTATATATTTGTACAAGAGAATTTTATTAAGAAAGGTAAAATTATTAGGAAAAAACTTACAACATACGAAATAACCTTAAAATTAATAATTGAGTACATATTTATATAAATAACGCAACATTAAAAATATTAAGATCTAAAAGTATACATAAGATTAATTAAAAATTATAAAAATAACATAAATACATAAAATTAGTTAAAATAAAAATACAAAGGTGCAAAAAATGTAACAACATGATTATTGTGGATCGAACCCTAGTACAAGTGTTTGATTTTAATTGAAAATTTGAAGTACTTCAATTTGTTTAGCTCTCAGTATTATAAGATTGAATTGCAACTCAATTTCTGCATTAAACAAGTGGCCAATACAAATTTTTGACATCAGATAAGATCAATTTGTGCATTAAATAAATGATAAATACAAATGTTTGACTTCCATTGCAAAATAAATTTATTCAATTTATATAACTTTTAAGTATTAAAAAAATTAAATTAGGACTTAACTTGAGCATATAAGAACTAGCCAACACAAATATTTGTAATGATCAAAATTTGTGAATTTTCTATTTTTGTGTATTTTGACCATTTTTTTCTTCTCCATAGTTGTTATATGTTTATTTTAAGGTGTAGGGATGATTGCGATTTTTATGTGATCGAAAACGATTTTGTGCAAGTTTTTATTTTTTGAAGGCTTGAGAAGTCATATAGTTGACTTCGATCAACGTTTGTTGTTCTGAGTGTTGGATGAAAGAACAGACTATGCCCGTAGATCCAAAATATCAAATTTGACTTAGCTACGGGGTTGATTCGGTTAGGGGACTATTATATCTCATTTTGATCCTTTGTTTAGAAAATAGTTAAATAGGATCTCAAGGGTAATATTTTGATAACAATCTTTTTTTAAAAATTCAATGTCGTCATTGAGACCAAAATATCGACATTAGTCTAGTAGCATATATGATTTGTCTCTATGGGAACCCAATCAGAGCTTAGTAAGCTTGCACCAAAATCAGTATTTGCTTATATCTGGTGCAGCCGCTTTAGCGGCCAGTTATAGCTTAAGCGGTAATCGCTTTAGCGGTTGGTACCTCTTTAGTTGTAGCCTCTTAAGCAACCATTTAGCTGCTTAAACAGTAACCGTTGTATATATCTTCTCCCCCTCTTTTCTTAATTTTCATAATTTCTGGACCTTTGAGCTTCAGCTTTGAATAATTTTTTAGGGTATTTTCACAATATGAGCTTAGGTAAGCTCAAAACCTTGTTCTCATCAGTTTTCATCAATTTTATCATCAAAAACTTCTTTAAATCATGATTTTAAAAGGATTTTTCTTTGATTTGGACCTTATGTTTAATCCATTTGCGTGTGGGTTTTCTCCTATCGACTTCTATTACCTAGGGGAACGTGTTTTCAAAATAAAATTTTGATTTTACCTCTTTTGATTTCAAACTCATTTTTCAAATTCATTTTGAACTCAACCCAAATATGGACAGTATTGTTATCGTTAGCTTTCTTTTAACACGTAGATATTATATTTGAATATTGTAGTTGATTTTGAAGTTGTTCACAATAAAAAGTCTCGATGTTGAAGCATTTTAGACTAAATTTTATCGTTTTGAGGTAGGTTACCATTTAACTTCTTTCAATTGAGCTAGATAGTTAATAACTAAGTAAAATATGTTATGTGTTGGGGTAAATGACTATGAAGTTTGTATTTCAAGATTATTTTTATTATTAGCTACCTGGGGGGGGGGGGGCGGTTGATATTCTATTTTTGTTGATTTGTGATATCTGATATTGAGTGTTGCTTGTTTGGGGGCTTTAATTTTTATTATTGATCTTATTTGTACATTGAAATGCTTTTATAATAAATATGATGTTTGTGAGGGGGCTTAGTTTGCTAATATAGGCCTTGTTTGAGCATCGGTTGCTTGTACCATGAAAAAGATACTCGAGTTAGCGGTTGATAGGATATTCATGATTTTTTGAATGCACATTTATTCTGATGGTACCTATTTGGAGTTGATAATCATTAATTATGGACATATTGAATTGATTCTGGCTTCAGTTGTATGTATGTACGTGTTGGATGGACTAGATATCATCATATTTAGTTGATTGTGATTATTATTCCTCATTCCATATATATATATATATATATATATATATATATATATAGAGAGAGAGAGAGAGATACATACATACATACATACATTAGATATTGGTACAATTGAGAAACATTATTTTTAAAAGAAAATGACTCACTTTTGAAAAAACCTTGACCGAGGTCATTTGCCGACAAGGTTAGCTTGAGATTGAGATATAGTATATGGGTTATGAACCCCTTATGGGTCCTATTGGTAGCTGGGAGCTCGGTGGGTGTATACAAAAAGTCATGTGATGTTTTCATCATTTATCCTATTTGTATTTCCACATATACATCTGTGTTGTTCTGTTTTCATGTATCTATATATTAGAACTATTAGGGCAGACAATATGAGCTATCGTTTGAGACTTTTCTTCTTGCAGGTGACCTGCTCATGGTATATTTTACTTATCTTATTTTCTACTTTGCTCAATTGGTCTATGATACCTACTGAGTACAAGTGGACCCTATTCACTCCTACTTTGCCCTTTTGGTGCAGATTCTAGTATGAGCACTTCTCATGGCAGCTGATTTGTGATTTTTAGAGATTGTGATCAAGGTACTAGGTTACTCTAGGGATCAGAGTCGACTCTCGGACCTTTGCTTACTTTATTATGTCTTTACTTATTTTTGGAGATAAACTTTGTGTCTTACTTATATTCAGATTATGTATTAAATGCTCTACACTTTGACACCACTTCTTGGGGTTTTAATGTAATTTATTCAGATTTTTGTTTCGTTTATATCTTGTGATGATTTAAATTCATTTTACAAGTCTCATCTTAGTTATTTTCGTGTTTTCTTTATCAATTTGAGTGATTGACTTACTTATCAAGGTCGGGCTACGATAAGCGTCATCATGACTTAACTTTTGGGTCATGAAAATACTTGAATTTAGTTTAAAATTGAAATTTTTAAATTTATATACTCTATGACTGCATTTATTTTTGTTAAGATTAAGAAGTCTGAATCGGAATGCACATCTGAATGATTAAGATGTTGCTTTTAGATCTAAAGACTGAATAATTACTACTCTTTGTTTTTAAATATTTAAATATGTATAAGTTATTTATATATAAATACAATAAATATAAAATTTAAATAAAATAATAAGAAATATTATTCTAATAAAGTATCAGAAAAAACTTAATCTAAACAAAGTAAAAATTATCATTTTGATACAAAAATAGTATACTTAAATATATAAATTTCAAATAGTTATATCTCATGCTAGGATATAAGAAAATAAACTATTCAAATAATTTATTTTCATAGTATAATATAGTAATATTACCTAAATTGTACGAGAGTTATAGTAATTGATAAACAATATAGCTACAACTTGACGTTGGACTAATGAGATGAACTATTTTTTTCATGGGTGTGCACTCATCTTTAGTGCAAATTATGACTATGAAGAATAATAATCATGAATTAGTAATTAGGTAACATACACATCTGGCTTCAATTAAACATTCGACAATACATATTTATTATTAAAAGAAGGGTTGTACTTTAGGAAATAGTTTGAAATTAGATGATAGTTAGGCATGAGGGAGAGAGAGCACATTAATTGTGTTAGCAAAAGTTTTATGAGAGTCTGAATGATTAAGACTTTGTCACGGATCTGATTCATTCAAAGATGTTTAGACTCACTAAGAAGTATTAAAACATAAGTATGAACCATTCAGATTAAAACCTTCATTAAGTGCAAACAAATGAGGCCTAAGTATTATAAGACTGCATTGAGACTTAATATGTGGATGTAACAATCAGTTAATCCTGATGAGTGGCTTTAATTAAAAAATTAAAACTTATTCAATTTATATAATTCTAAGTATTATTAAATTGCTTCAAATTATGCAACTCTAATACTTAATTTATGAATGTAACAATCAATTAATTCTGATGTTTGACTTTAATTGAAAAATTAAAAATAATTCAGTATATATAATTTTAAATATTATAAGAACGAATTGAGGCTGAATTGTGGATGCAACAATTAGTCAATCTTAATGTTTGTCTTTAATTTAAATAATAAGTTGTTCATAGTAATATAACTCTGTGTATTACAAGACCAAATAGAGACTCAATTTATGTGTGCAATAATTAGTTAGTAAAAATATTTGACTTTAATTAAAAAACATTAAATTAATTCAGTCTATATAATTCTAAGTAAAACTGAATTGAAACTCAATTTATGGATGTAACAATTAGTTAATCATTAATGTTTGACTTTAATTTAAAAATTAAATTGATTCAAATAATATAACTCTAAATAATAAGATTAAATTGAGACTCAATTTGTACATTTAATTATTAGTACAACAACAACATACCTAGTAAAATCTCAAAAGTAAGATTTGGGGAGGGTAAAGTGTACATAGATCGTACCACTACCTCAGGGAGGTAGAGAGGCTATTTTCGGAAAACCCTGGGCTCAAGTGTAGCACATTTAATAATTAGTCAATACAAAATTTTTATTTCATTTGAAAAGTTGAATTGATTCAATTTATACATCTTCAAGTAATATAAGATGTATAAACAACATGAATCCCAGACTTCATGTATTTAATTACCTTCTATTTCAAATTTATTTTCTCTTTCCCAGATTAATAAAAGTACTTATACATGTCTCACGTGCCTTATACATTACAACCTATGTATAAGGAACAATCTTTTGACTATATTTAAGGAAAATAAATCAGTCTCCTTAATTATCTAATGTAATTAATGCTTGTATTTGTTTTCTTGATTAGTGAGCCTTAAAATTAGTAACAATAATTCAATTTTAAAAATAATTGAAACAGCTCTTCTTCTTTTTGTTGATCAAAACATCTATGTTGTTTCATACAAATTGATCTGTTTCCCACCCCAATTGTTGCTTTTTTTATTAAAGCTTTGTTTTTCTTTAAAATCAAACACATCAATTTTGTTAAGGCATTTCGATATTTGGCAAACAGAAACAGTGTATGAAAACTACAAAAGTTGTTGTTGTTGCGAAAAACATCCCATTTTTTAGGTTGATCTCGATGATTACATCAGAACTAGATATTGATGAATCTAGGAAAAAAATAGATGTCAGGTATGTTGTGGAAGACAATTCTTATCCAATTATTATAAGAAATGATAATGGAGTGAGAGTGTATGTAGTGTTGAAGAAAAGTTTTCTAGGATTTGTATCTTATCCTTTGTGCATATCGACATTGGATAAGTTAAGAGAAGAATTAGAGTTTGACAACAAAACTAGAGTTGTACTTTGTGTTGAAGAAACCGAAAATGGCACGCTTGCTCTGTCCGTTGTTGAATCACAAAATCAGAATTCTTTATATGTACCAAAATTTGAAGTAAAAAACTTTATTACTGATGCCAAGAAACCGAAGTAAAGGTTGATCAGCTTTATAAGAATAAAGCATCTCTCGTTGTTGTAACGACGAAATACACATTAGCAAATGGCTTTAATTGTGGAGCTAAGCTTTCTGATAAAGAGAGGTATGATACGAAATTGTTCACGTAGCAACATGAGATAAGATTGTGGTTTTTAAAATGTTAAACTGCTTAACACATACATTAATATAATATACAAATGATCTTAAGTTGCATTACTGTGTAAGTCATGAGTTGTTAGATGCAATTTTTTCCAGCTCCTAATACATAGATCATTTGAGTTTTCAAGTTTGGTCTAAATATTGAATTATGTATAAAGCAGCAGTGGTTTAATAATTTTCTATAATGAAGAAAATTAGTAAAGCTGTTATGTATGTGGAACTTAATGACTAAAATATCTAAGTAGATTTCGAAAACTTACACATTTAATTTTGTTTTTTAGTCTAGCATATACATAAATCAATATGTATATACTTTATGATTTGTGTAAGGAAAAAATATATAGTAAAGCTGTTTTGACTCTAGAATATACAGTTATGTATAAGAAAAGTATATATTGTAAAATTGCCTTGAATAAGAAATATATATATATATATATATATATATATATATATATATATATATATATATATATATATATACACACACACATACATATATATACTAGTTTAGAGTACGTGCTTTACGCGTGTATATAGTGTCAATAATAATAAATGTATAAAAAGAAAATTGTTGTGTGTATATTATATTATTAAGTATAAAACTTTTAAAATATAACATAAAATATAATACGAATAAAACAATTATTTCCTCTTCGCCAACTAAAATCATAATTTTTTGAGTATCTTTATTTTGCTAACAACCTCATGCTATAGTAATACTCCCATCATTTTCAAATACTTTTCATCATTGCTAACAATGTAGAACATAATATTACTTCATATCCTTTTTTGAGTACAAGATTGATATCCTAAACAACAATAACAACATATTCAATACCATCTCATAAAGTGGAGTTAGGGTTTGGAGATGGTAGAATTTACTACTGCCAAAACACATAATACTAAAATTTGACCACGAAGGAATAAGAATTTGTTGAATCTAAACAATTAACAGACCAGTAATTCATTCATAAAAAAAAATTGAGCTTAAGTAGCTTCTAATTACAGAAAAAAAATACTGAAATCAAATTGAGGCCAAGACGAACCAAAAATCATAGAATTCTAGCTACAGAATGAATTTAAAGATACAACAACTGAAATTCAAACAAATAACACATAAGCTAAGGTTTAGGTATTAAAAATTCTAAAACAATAACGAATTGACACATACAAGAAAAAAACTTTTTTTGTACTTGCTTGTATTGTTATTGTCTTCTGCTTCCCCATCTGAGTTTGAATTGGAGTTGATTTGTAGAGAGGACTAGTAGTCACAGTTTGTAATTTCAAATTGTTTTTTTCACAACTCAAATTCCTTTATCGGGGTAAGATGTACCCTAATAAATAAGAATTGGAATGCACCATCTCTCTTTCCACTTTCCAACAATCATAGCTTTAACTTCTAGAATATATCATCATAGGGAAAGTTTTCTATTCATTCTGAGGGACTTGTTATCGTACAATGTTGGATCCTATCAATTTAAAGAAAAAAAGACAGATTCTCCATGTGTGAAGCATTTGAAATTCACGCAGGGTCTGGGGTAGGATCACACCTTGAGAGAAGTGATGTAAGAAGTCGACCATGAATCAATCATCATTAATCTGATTCAATGACTCAAATTATTAATAGATCATACGTGGATAACGTTACAGTAGCTCCAAGGTTCTCTATCTTGATCCTGTCCAACTATACACTACAAAAATCATATGACTTGATCTTTCACGCACCCCACAATAATTACTTCATAGAGGCAATTGAAAAACCATAGTTTTCAAGATGTATTCATGTCTTAAAGTCCAATGAAGAAAGAGGAAATAAACATAAAGAGTATACTCTTTATGAATTATCATCTGCAGTAAGAATACAAGACGCCTTATAGTCCATAACTATTCAAGAATGGGTTTATTATATATGAATTCATCAGGAGCACAATGTCCCTCATCTCATTTCTGACATTGAAGTCGAACTTCGCCGCTATAGGGCAAAACATGTTGGAAGAATCTCTTCTCTCTCCATATATAAAGAGTTCTAAAACTAAAAAATCTAAATTGTACCTAAAACAAAGAGCCCTAAACCTAAAAGATACGCCAGGAAAAGTCCTAAACCTAAAAGATACGCCGGGAAAAATGTATTTTTGGTCTTTATTTAATCAAACCTATTTTAGATGGGAAAGGTTTTTTTGCCAATTCTTTTAATTTTTAATATGTTTATTAATATTTAATAATTAAAAAAGGTGAAAAGACGATTTTTTCTAGAGTGAAGACTTTTAATGAAGGGCAAGAAGTTCAAATCACTTTTCTAAGGATCTTTACACTTTTAATATTATATATATATATATGTATATTTATTAAAGCTGTTTTGTCTCTAGGATTTGAATTTATGTATGAAAATGGAAAGACAACGTACTTATACATGAAACATAATGTATATGAATTGCACTGCGTTAATGTTGTTGTGTTTAAGGAATATATGAAGTAATACTGATTTGTTTCTAGAATTTGATGTAATGTATGAAGATGTTAAGTCTGGCTTATTTATACATGAAGATGTTATGTATGAGAAATTCTTAACATGTATAGTTTTAATAAGAAGATAACCTTAATATGTTGTTTATATATATATATATATATATATATATATTCCTTTGTTTAAAAAAGAATGACTTATTTCTTTTTTTTAGCAAATTTTTAATTTTAACTTTCCACATGAAATGTTTGAGACCATAAGATTGAAGGGCATTTTGGTACATTTGACATATCTTTAATTTATTACCACAAGATTCAAAAGTTTTTTTTTATTTTCTTAAACTTCGTGTCAAGTTAAACTAAATCATTCTTTTTGATACAGAGGGAGTATGTATATATGTATGTATGTATAAATATATATATATATATATATATATATATATATATAACTAAAACTAAATATTTTGATTAAATTTGATTCAGCTACGTACTTCATTGTCGTAACGAAGATTACAAATGGATACTGGAAGTATCTTCTCTCAATAAATCCGACGTTTTAGTTATTAGATAGTTTGATTCTGAACATACTTGCCGAGTCAATAATAGAATTCTAAGAAATGTGTTGTCTACAACAACTTTTATGAGTGAATTTATAGCACCAAAGTTGGTTAATCACAAGAGAATACACACACCGGTAGACATAACTGAAGAAATGAAAGTTGTGTATGGAGTTGATATAAATTTTATAAAGCATGGTGTAATACTCCACAAGATTCTAGACATGTTCCAGCTCTTAGTTACATGTTTAAAGGGGGAACTGATACAAGATCTAACCTAGAACTTAAACAAAAACGTGAAAACACACTATCCAAAAATCAGCAACTAAAGAAGAGAAGATGAAGAGACACAAATTCAAACAAAACAAAAGGAAGAATTGCATTAAGTAAATGGATAGATAGCGAGACATACACCCACACCAATGAATAGCACTAAGGTGTGTATCAAACACCAAGACACACAACACCAATAATGGATAGCACCACACTCTTAGGTGTATACAAAGGGACCAATGACCTCAAGCACCCACCTTTCTTGCCAAAATGTCAACACAAGGTTAACCCTAGTTTCAATGTCTTTTCTAAGACCTACACTAAGATAGGTTTTCCAAGACCTACACTAAGGAAAGAAAATACAATTTGAGTATCACTTAAAAATTAATCAAAACTAATGAAAATAGAAGATAAAAGTATATTTATACTATTATATAATAATGACTAAAATACCTTTAACGAAGAGTGTTTCTTTGGAGTGTAAAAGGGAGGTCTTAAAAGATCAAAATGCCCTTAGTTAAAGAGCCTTTGTAATGTAGGAAATATAGTGTTTTCAAGGCCCTTCATATTCATATTTAAGCAAGTACATTCCCTTGGTTGAAGGCATCAAACTCTCACAAGCCCCCATTTGTATAAACAAGGCTTGTAAATATTGTAGCTCCTTGGCTTGGCTTCTTGTAAATGGCCTTGAGTGCTTGACACTTGTATCATCCTCTCCATATTGAAGAGAGTTTGACCTTAAAATCATGGGTTCTTCATCCTCAAGAGTGTCCAAGCGTGAAAGATCACACACATTGAAAGTGTGATGTACTTGGTAATCCGGTGGTAGATCAATTTATATGCATTGTCGTTGATTTTTTCAAGTACTTGAAATGGTCTATCACCCCGCAGCATAAGATTAGCCTTTATTTTATTTGGAAGCCACTCCTTCCTTAGGTGAATCCACACCCAATCTCCGGGTTCAAGCACAAGTCTCCTTCTCCACTTGTTTACCCTTTTTGCAACTTCTTGATTTCTCTTTTCAAGTCTTCTTCTCAACTTCTCATTCATCCTTTTCATGGATTTGGCTCGCTTTCTTCCATATAAATTTATCATAAGATCACTAGAAAAAGGAGTGAGATCTAAGGGGGTAAGGGGATTCATACCATAAACACACTCAAAGGGAGTCATACCCGTAATTAAGTATATAACCCGATTATATGCAAATTCTTCCAAGGGTAGATTATCTTTCCATGAAGTCATTTTACCTTTAATAATGGAACTTAACATAGAATCTAAGATCCTATTTACTACTTCCATCTTGCCATCGGTTTGTGGGTGGCAAGAGGTTGAGAATAGCAATTTCATACCAAGCCTACCCCATATTGACTTCCAAAAAAGACTTAGGAACTTTGAGTCCCTATCACTCACAATGGTTCTTGGAATCCCATGTAGCTTGACAACATGTTCAACAAATAAAGAAGCTATACTAGGGGCATCCTCGGTTTTAGAATAAGGGATGAAATGTGCCATTTTTGAAAATCTATCAACAACAACAAAGATGATATCCCTACCTATTCTTGTCCTTGGCAACCCCCCAAAAAATCTATGGATATGTCAAGCAAAGATCTAAGGAAAGTTGGATTCAAGGTATATAACCCTTGAGAAAAGAGGCCAGATTTTGCACTCCGACAATCCATACATTAGCCATAAACCTTAGCAACATATTTATGTATTTTTGGCCAATAGAATTGCTTGTCTAAAATACCGAGGGTCTTGTCAACACCAAAATATCCCATGAAGCCACCATCATGTGCCTCTCTAGCAAACAACTCTCTCCATGAACTAGAAGGAACACACAATCTCCTTCCCTTGAACAAGTATCCATCAAATCAAGAGTAGAAGGAGTGACCATTTTCCTTGAGCCATCTTTCCCTTCCTCACTCTTCACATTTCCTAAAAATAAGAGCATAGGTAGGATCCTCGGGATACAACATCCTCAAACTCTCAAATCCCATCAAACTTTAAGACAAAGTAGCAACAAGCACATACTTCCTAGGCAATGCATCATCAACTATATTTTCCTTCCCCTTTTTGTATTGGATTACACAAGGGAAAGTCTCTAGGAATTCAATCCACTTAGCATGTCACTTATTCACCTTGTTTTGTTACCTAAGGTGTTTTAATCATTTATGATCCATTTGAATTAAAAACTCCTTAGTCCATAAATAGTGTTGCCAATTACCCAAAACTCTAACCAAGGCGTACAACTCTAAATCATAAGTGGTATAGTTTAGAGTTGCTCCTTTGAGATTTTCACTAAAGTAAGCAATGGGTATTTTTTGTTGCATCAAATAGCCCCAATACCCACTTTTCTAGCATCACATTCGACCTCAAACATTTTGTCAAAATTGGGCAATTATAACAAGGGGCCAAGATGAGCAAAGCTTTCAAGGTCTTGAAGGCCTTAGCTTGCTAATCACCCCACTTAAAGGGTTGGTCCTTTCTAATAATCTTGGTTAAGGGGGCTGATATATACCTTGAAAAACCTCCTATAAAAGCTTGTCAACCCATGGAAACTTTTGATTTCTCTAATAGTTTTCGGGGTCAGCCAACTTCGTATAGAGTCTATCTTGGATTCGTACATTTCCACACCCCTTGAGCTAACAAAAAATCCCATGAATACCACTTTGTCAACACCAAAAAAACATTTTTCCATATTAACATACAACCTCTACTTTTGGAGGACATCAAACACACATTGTAAATATATTACATGTTCTTCAAGGGACTTGTTATAGACCAAGACATCATCAAAGTACAAAACCACAAACTTTCCAATGAAAGGATTCATAACATGATTAATTTGCCTCCTAAAAGTGCTAGGAGCATTTATGAGGCCGAATGAAATGACCAACCATTCATATAGACAAAACTTGGTCTTGAATGCGGTCTTCCATTCATGACCGGGTTGCATTCAAATTTGGTGATAGCCACTCCTAAGATCAACTTTAGAAAACACACAAAATCCATTCAAATCATCAAGTATATCATCTAACCTAATGATAGGATGGCGATACCTTACTGTAATCTTATTGAGGGCTTGGAAGTCTACACACATTCTCTATGTCCCATCTTTCTTTGCCACCAACAAGACCGGTACCTCACATGGACTCATGCTCCTTTTGATGTATCCTTTTCTAAAAAGTTCTTCC
Organism: Capsicum baccatum var. pendulum; assembly: GCA_030864225.1. Taxonomy (NCBI): domain Eukaryota; kingdom Viridiplantae; phylum Streptophyta; class Magnoliopsida; order Solanales; family Solanaceae; genus Capsicum; species Capsicum baccatum. The sequence goes on along the minus strand of CM061557.1, from coordinate 165,418,664 downwards.
ACTTTCCTTTGAAGTTCCTTCTATTGGATTACTTCTATAAGCTGGTTTATTGGGTAATTGTGAACCCGACACAAAGTTAATTTGATGCTCAATGACCCGAATAGGGGGTAATCCTTGCAAAAACTCCTTTGGAAATATATCATCACAGTCCTTCAAAACAAGATAAATAGAAGAGGGAATAGAAGAAGAAGTAAAAGGGTTAGTATTAAGAACAAGAGCTAGTAGAAGCATAGAAGTGTCATGGTTTAGTTTCTTGAACAAGTCCTTCCTCCTAGCCAACATTACCATGGACCCTTTACCTTTTGTTTTTGGAGAAACCATGGTTGCCTCATTGGTACTACTTTCATATTCACTTTCTTTTTTTCTTTTTTCTTTCAATTCTTTCAATTGTTAATGTAATTCAGTCACTTGGGGTGGTGAAAGTAGAAGAAGAGTTAATTTTTGACCACCATGCTCAAGTGAGTACTTGTTATACCTTCCATCATGTTTGATAGACTTGTAAAATTACCAAGGTATACCCAATAACAAATCACATAATCATTGATAACTCCCCACTTAAAACCAAAACCGAATTAAGCATTGTCTAGTCACCTTTAATTCCCCACATTTATTCAACCATTGTAGCTTATAGGGATTGGCATATAGAGTAGTAGGAAGTTTCAAAATGTTAACCATGGTAGCACTTGGTACATTGGTGCAACTTCCACTATCAATCACCATAGTACACACTCCACCTTTGATGAGATATTTGGTATAAAACAAGTTTTCTCTTTGGGTCGGATCTTCAATTGCCTTACTGACCATAACTCTTCTTACCATATAATCAAGAATTTAACATTCACCATCTTGTGGCCAAGTTTCTTCTTTCTCATATATTTCATTCACATCATCAACTAGTTTTTATCTATCTTGAGGTTCAACCTCATCAATTTTGGTTTCCATCAACACTTTCTCTCCTAGATAGTACAACTTCCCCTCTTTTAGAATCACATTCATTTAGTTTGGGAATTCACTTGCTCTATGCCCCTAACCTTGGCACTAGAAATATTAAAATCCTTTAGAAAAGAGAGGAGGAAGATTTGACTTACCTTCCAACCTTGGAGGTTGGTGTTGAACATTCTTGGTTGCGGGTCGAGATTAATGAGATAAAGAATCTTTGTTTTTGTTCCGACCCGAAGACAAGTGAGTTACCTCTTTACTTCTAGGAAAATCCGAGGGTTGTTGACTTTTGATCTTATAGGCCGATTTCTTTTTATTCTCTTTTTTAATCTCCATAGCCGCTTGGAAGATACCATCAATGGTTTAAACTTGTGAAGAGTCAAACGGGAAGATATGTCCTTGTTCAACCCAACCTTGAAGCGAATGACATCATGTTGTACTTGTTCACCCCTATGGTCAAGCTTCAAGACAAGTTGTTGGAATTCATTATAATATGCCATGATACTTTTGCTACCTTGCCATAAGTTGTAAAGCTTGGCAAGGAGCTCATTCCTATAATGCTCCGGTAATTATCTCTTTCTCATTAGTCTCTTCAACATCTCCCAAGGAGGTTGTTGGCCACCAATCAACACATTACCAAACCTCTTTGTATAGTCCCATCAAGTGTTTGCATATCCTTCAAAGTGAGAAATAGCATAACAACTTTTCTTCTCTTCAGAAAGATTATTCACTTGAAAAAGATTTTCATAAGAACATTCCCCAGAAAGATACACTTCTAGATCACTCTCACCTTTGAAGATTGGAATGCCAACTTTGATTGAATTAATGCCCACCTCATGGTTTCCTTATCTTCCTTCTTGCCTTTGGTTTTGACCATAATGCCCTCTTTGATCAGTCTTACTCTTATTTCTTCCTCAAACCAATAGTCATCATTAGGAACATCATAACCTTCTTGCTCCCCTTTACCATAGTCTTCAATATGGATTGGGGGGTTTCTAATTTGTGGTCTTTGTGGAGGGGAGGTCTTTGGTTTATTTGATTTAGAGCTTGGTAGTTAGCATTTTATGGAGGTATTTGGTTTTGTGGAGGAGATAGCCTTTCATCAAGTGGATTTCACATTTGAAGGTTCGGATTTGGTGGTGGGGTTTAGGATCCAAGTCCTTCTTATTGGACTTGGTTTATTTAAGGATGTAATGGCCTTTGGACATCTCAGTTTAGTGGTGTTTGGACTTGGTTTTGTTGGGGAGGTGTAGGGTAAAGCATTTCGTAGAGAGTTTTGGGAGTGATAGTCATAGATGAGTTATTATCTTGAATACTAGAAGGAACATTGTAGGGATTAGGGGTAGAGGGTCGTGAGTTCCTTCGAGTCTCAACATAATCATTCCTTCCACTCATGGTGGACATATCACCTTTCAATGATCCTAAATCACTCTTCACTTCTTCCAAACCGTACATCCTAGACATATCACGTCTCGTCTTGAGATGTGATACCCTCGGTTTCCATTTTTCAAGTACCTAAAGAAACAAGAAAAACCCACAAAATGAGAAAACAAGTTAGTCCAATAATCCTCACCACTTTCACACTCAACTCTTACCTCACACTTGGTCTCACAAGTGTTGATACTTTGGCATGGACTTGGAAAGTGAGTGAAGGATGATTCTACTTTGGCCCAAAATAGATTTTCGTTTGATATGAATCAAAGAAAATTGCTTACGGGCTTGAACCAACAAGTTACAATGAATTACAAACGAGAAAAAAACACAGACAACGATGACACAAAACAAAAGGACTCTAAGCTAATTATCAACCTTGTAGGTAGTTACTAGTTTGCTAAATAGTGATAGAATCAACACAAAAGAAACTAGAAACAATAAATTGAAACTTAGAAGTATAATTTAGAGTTCAATTTGGTTGTTCATAAAAGTGATGATGTGACAGCTTGTGATTGGACATCACTTTTCAAAATTTTCAATTCTCAAATTCTTATTTCGGCCAAACAACACTTAGGGAAAGAAGAGAATCGGTTTTTGAGGGGGAAATATACAAGTTTGGAGCCTTTTTGAGCTTTAAATGGATTCAAAATCAATTGGTCCCCTCAATTGTACTTTCAATTGTACTTTGATGTTCCCTTGTCCCCTCTTCCTTTTTGGAAGACTTAGAATATACTAAGGAATATTCTTGTACAAACAATTAGTACACTTTTTTCTTTTCCCTTTTGGATCAAACAAGCTACTTAAATAGTCTTTTTCAATAAGAATTGAAGATGATGGATGAACAAAATGAATATTCAAGAGTTGACCAAGGTTTGACCACTAGGCAAATGAACCCTAATTTATAATTTTTCTTTTAGATCTAGGTTTCCTTTGCCAAGCCAAGCACAATCAACACAAAATCAAGCACAAAACGTCCTAAATATCATAATACCGCACGGATTCCACCTCCAAAAGCTTCAAACACATCACAACAATGGTGGATCTAGCTCAAAAACAACTAAATCTTGTTTCAAACTTAAATCTAGACTCTTTAAGTTCTAGGGAACAAGGATCTAGCACTAGAAACCAATGAAACAAAGCAAAAATGTGTAGATCTAACTTGCAACTTTCGAATCTACAACTTCAACACAAGATACTAGTTTTTTGTGATTTTTCTTGACTTTAGACTCTTTTTTGTAGAGATTTTCTTGGATCCAAGACTTAGAGTTGTGGGAACAAATCTAATACATGACTTTTGATACCAAATGATACAAGATCTAACCTAGAACTTGAACAAAAATGTGAAAACATACTAAGAAACCAAAAATCAGCAACTAAAGAAGAGAAAATGAAGAAGAGAGACACAGATTCAAACAAACCAAAAGGTCAAATTGCATTAAGTAAATGGATAGATAGTAGGACATACACACACACACCAATGAATAGCACCAAGGTGTGTATCAAACACCAAGACATACAACACCAATGATGGATAACACCACACTCTTAGATGGACACAAAGGGATCAATGACCTCAAGCACCCACCTTTCTTGCCAAAATGTCAACACAAGGTTAACCTAGTTTCAATGTCTTTTCCAAGACCTATACTAAGATAGCTTTTCCAAGCCCTATTCTAAGGAAAGAAAATACAATTTGAGTATCACTCAACAATTCATCAAAACTAATAAAAAATAGAAGCTAAAAGTCTATTTATACTATTACATAATAATAACTAAAATACCCTTAATGAAAGATGCTTCTTTGGAGTGTAAAAGGAAGGTCTTAAAAGACAAAAATGCCCTTAGTTGAGGCGCCTTTGTAATGTAGGAAATATAGTGATTTCAAGGCCCCTCCTCTTCATATTTAAGCAAGTACACTTTCTTGGTTGAAGGCATCAAACTCTCACAAGCCCCCATTTGTATAAATAAGGCTTGTAAATATTATTGCTCCCTGTCTTGGATTTTTGTAAATGGCCTTGAGTGCTTGACACTTGTATCAAGACCAAGTCATTATTTTGCACAAAGTACAAAAGAAAGCTATTTTAAGACCCCAAAAATGTGAGCATCTTATTTTTTTTTGGTATTCCCAAGTTTAAAACATTGATTTATGAGTTAAAATACATTTAGGGATGTTAAAATGGTCATCCAGGAGAGTTTCAAAATTTTCATAATAGGTTCGAGGTGTTTTTGTTCCTCGGAGGCAAACTGCCTCCTCATTTTAAACGTGTCACGAAGGCTAGATCTCTGTGAGAGCCACCATGCCACAGATCTTAGTCTCCGTGATAACCTCCGTGCCATGGAGACTGTATTTTCCTGCATTTTTAATTATGGCTCTAAAGGGCATTTTAGTCTTTTCCCTCACCCCAAACGCCCAATTGACGAATTAAAACCCACAATAAGGGTATCAATTACCCTATTATCCATCAGTTATCATATGTAAAGTCATCCCCCTTTTCCAAGAACATAAAATTCAAGTTTCTCTTAAAGGATTCAAGCATTGGAGTTGTAATTACAAGCTTCTTCTGTAAGAATTCAAGCAATTAAGGTATGTTGAGTATTATTCAATGGGTTTCTTCAACCCATTGAGTCCCAAAATCTCATTTTGTTTAATTATGAATTTTTCATCCTTTTTTATGAAATATCAGTGTTAATTATGAATTTAATCTATGTTTTCTTAGTAGTTTTGAATTTACACTATGGCAATAAGTTTTCCCATGTGAATTATGCTCTTTATGCTTTAAATTCCAATCACACGTGTTATTTATAGTTGAAACCATGTTAACTTACCAATTCATGAATTAAACCATGTGATCATGCTATCCTCCCAAGTTTCACATATCCCCATACCTAAAGATCATGACTTACATCAGTTTAGTAAAATATGTTGTGTTTTGGTCTCTATATCATGACTTCCTGCCAGTGTTTTAAATGATGTTATCATATTTAAAGTTTCATTCTGAGGGGTTATGAATACCCGATACCTATGTGTTTTTACATATTTTTATTTCCAAGTAACAAGGCAGTCAGACCATGATTTTATTATCATATTTAAATTATCATGTTCATACTGAGCACTTATCAGTACAATACCATGTCATGTTAAACAAATAATAATACCAGTTTTATTCAGTTGGGAGTAACACTTAGCACCAAGCGAATGCAGGAATGGCAGCTCCCCCATTAGTTAGGCATGAGTCGTTCATAGCAGTCTCTAAGCTCCAGACCTATGACACCATCATAGATTATAAGGGGTACCCCATCAGTTAGACATGACACACTCGTCCTTCAATACATCATCTGGTTCCACATCGTCAGTCATGTGTTGGTACCTCTGACATAGAGCCAGAACCCTTCCAATTGGGGTTATATGTTTGACACCGATAGATTAGATTAGGGCATGTCGATTGTAGTTAGCTCCCATACTATTAGTTTAGTATTCAGACTATATCAGATCAGGTTTTCATGACAAAGTGTATAGTTATTAGACATTCAGTTACTCATGCTATACAAATTATCTCAGTTCATGAGTGACTTGGTCTTGCTTTCTTTTTACATGTTTATGCATCCATGTTTAGTGTCCACGTGTATTTCAGTTAGCCTCTACCTCGCATACCAGTACATTCAAAGTACTGACCGTATATTATTTTTGTGCTATATTGATTTCACAATATAGGTTTGGATGATCAGTTCCCGATCGCCCTTAGCCAACTTAGACCCATTCAGCAGTAATAGTGGTAAGCCCTCATCCCTCGAGAACAAGTTATGTTCAATTATTTTTAGTATTTCTTTTATTTAAGTCACAAGAAGTTAGCTGGTGGTATGTCCCATAAACTCCACATGTCCTAGAGGCTTTTAGAGTAGATATTTTAGATATTCAGATGTTTAGATATTCATTTGTTTTCAATATCTTTTATCAGTAATTCAGATATATTGGTATTTGTTTCATTATCCCACCTTGACAATAATTATATTAGTTTAGCTTCCGTATATGATACTTTATCATTATCATGTACCAGATCATGGGTTAGCTTGGGGTCATTCGTTGCCTTACATACCGTATCGGGACTAGGGGCTAGCCTAGGGTTGTGACAAAACTTAGTATTAGAGCCTAAGGTTTTAAAGTGTCCTAGGTTGTCTGAAAGCCATGTTAAGTAGTGTATTATACATAGGTGTAAAGCACGCCACACTTATGGGCAAGAGACTATGAGGTTTCTTAGAAAATTTTCCCTTCTTCCAGTATTCGTGTCGTGTGAAAAAGCGTGAGCTTTATTAAATTCCCTTTTCCTAACTCGTCCTTCACCCATTTACAAAAAATGCGTTCCAGAAAAAATAATGAAATAAGTAATGGGGATCAGCCCGCACCACCACCTATTCAGGAAGATCCCTTGAACGGATATGTTTCTCACGCCAAATTCAGGGCTACCTTCACAGCTTTGGCCCATTTGTGGCTGCTCAGAATAACCAAAGGATATTTCCCAAGCCAATCCATTGATGAATACAACTACAACTAGGATTTGAGAATTTATGCAGATGAATCCTCTATTATGTTCTGTATCCAAGTTTGAGAAAGATCCATAAGAGTTTCTAGACTGTGTGCAGAAGGTGACTGACATTATGGGTGTCAATTTGAGTGAAAATGCTAACTTAGGTACTTATCAGTTATAAGGAGTTGATCATACTTGGTTCAAGCAGTAGAAGGAGGACAGAGGTGTTAAAGTAGGGCTTATAGAATGAGAGAAGTTTTCCACGGGGTTCTTTTACCAATTTTTCCCACTTAAGTTAAGGTAAGATAAGATACATGATTTTATAAAACTGAAGTAGGGTAGCATGAGTGTGAAAGAGTACTCGCTAAATCTCACCCAGTTGGTAAGGTATACACCGACCATGGTGGATGATTCTAGGTCCAGGATGAGTAAGTTTGTGATGGAAGTTTCTGAGGAAGTGGTTAAGGAGTGTAAGACAACTATGTTGATCAAAGAGATGGATCTCTCTAGGTTGATGGTCTATGCTCAGCAGATTAAGGAAGAGAAGTGTAAGGAGAAGAAAAAGGGAGAATAAGAGTGCCAGAATACGTAGCTTCAACTTTTCTCAGCAGATGTTTGATGATGGAAATCGTTCTCAGTTCCGCTAGAAATTTTAAAATTCATCCCCATATTCAGCTAGTGCACCAGTGCCTAAGTTCAGGCAAGATAGTCGAGATAGAGCGCCAGGCTCTAAGTCCCATGGTAGTGTAAATAATGGTCGTATCAATCTACTTTGCAGAAAGTGTGGTAAGAATCATCAGGGTTAGTGTAGAGAAAATAGTAATGCCTATTTGGATATGGTAATTCAGTCCACCCATTAGGTATATAGAAGGGAAAAAGTGATCATCAGCAGGGCCAGGCTAATTCTTTAGCAACCCCAGTAGGCCGCCCTACTTAGCAGGGTGTCACCTCTAATGCCACCAGCAAACAACGTCAGAACTGACATTATGCTCTTCAGACTTGATATGAACAGGAAAGTTCTCCTAATGTGGTTATGAATACGTTACAAGTCTTCCATCTTCATGTTTATGCATTGATAGACCCTGGAGCTTCAATTTCTTTTGTGACTCCTTAGATAGCTATAGACTTCGGTGTTAGTACTACAACAAATTCGATTATCAGTGACAAAATATTTTGTCATGAAAAAAGCATATTTCGTCATAAAAATATTTCATGAAGAAAATATAATTATCGCTCATTCATTCCTAAATCATGGGTCGTTAAATGTATATTGAGACGACTTAGTGCTTCATTACAAAATAGCCTTGCATTAACTACTAAAATATTTGTTGTCCCCAAATGCATAGCATTTATGACGATCTTGTTCGTCATAAAAATTATATTTTTTATAGGTAAATAGTATTTTTTTTGTCACCAAAGAAGCTATAATGCCTATGAGAATGATGTGCCGCTAACTGTTTATTTGAATTAGTGATGAATTAATTTGTCTTTAATCTTCAACGTATTTTATCGCGGAACAAATATTATTTCGTCACTAAATACTATCTTTTACATACGTATTCTATATTTGTCTCTAAATGTATAAATTAATGACAACATTACTTTCTTATCATTTTGTAGCCGAAAGCGATCACGTCGTCACTAAAAATATATTTTTTACCTATGAATTAATTTTGTCACTAGAATATGACATAATTAGTGATGATAGCAATTGTAACAAAATACAAAGTTAATTTATAGGTAATAAAGTGGGGTATTCAGGAACGAAATTTACTCTTGTCACCAAATTCTGTAATTTGATGATGAATATGTGATGGACAAATATTTCATCACTAATCACAACCATTTGTATTTAGCTAGTTAGGTTTTCATAAATTAAAACTGAAATCATACATAAATATCTTAAACTTTATTATAAAGAGCATTAAACAAATTTTTAAAAACCCAACGTACTAAAAGACGTAAGATAATAGCAAAAAATAAAAATAAAAAAATGGTCAGATACTAATTAAGAACAACCAAAATGGCATTTATGAGATGATATCTCACTAGATACACTTAAATAAAAATCAACATTGACCAAAATTCATCCAACTTGAAAGTCTAACTGAGATATACTAAGCATTAACAAAATGAAGATAATAAAATGGAGGTTTCTTCTCAAAATATCATTGCAAAAATGTTTTTTGTATGAACTAGTCTTGATTTATACCTTCCACAACCTGTGTAAAAAAATAATTCAAGATTACAATTCATATGTTATGATATCATGATATACTGCAACAACAATGATATATATTCTTAGCGTAATTTTACGAGTCCAAAAAGGATTGAATGTTACGCAGACCATACCTCTTTCATTGCAAGGTTAGGAAGAGTGTTTCCAATAAATTCTTGACTAAAAATAAATATAAAAAATGCAGGAACGTATATGCTTTGTACAACACAACCTCATTATCCATATTTTCCATCATGAGAACAAGCTAATAGTAAATAGCAAATTAATAGTTCAACATCAAACTAGTAGTAAACAACAAATTTCTAGTTTAAAAATAGGAATAAGATAAAATGGAAACAGAGTAAACAAAGACAATTGAGATCTCTCATAGAACTTCTATTTGGTTCGAAAATTTGATTTTTGATGATTGGGAATTCAATCCCAAGTCTAATTAGTAAAATAAACAAAGAATGGTTTAAAAATAAAATTAACAAGAAGAGACTTATATAGTTATTAATTGTACCTCAAGGGATAACTTGATAAGGTCCAATGATCACTGTATCATGAAAAGGAAATATAGTTAGGGGCCAAATCCTACAAATTTTTATGTAATTTAATTAAAAGAACTATAATAAAATTTATAATTTAAACTATACTAATCTAACCTTGACTGAGATGAGCTCATAAAATGCTGCAGTTGTTTCAAAATATCATCTTGGCATGCTAATACAATTTCCAATTGAGAATTTAATGATGTTATTTGAGATTGTTGATTTTCTACCACGAATTCAGCTGTATCTAATCGTTTCTGTAAATCATGTTGGACAGTAGAAGCTTCCTCCTTCACCTTTTTAAGGGAGTCTTCTAACTCTGCCCACTCTTCTTTGTGTTGCTCGAGTAGTGTCAGGTTTCAGACCATAACCAAGACCTTTTATGTATTCTGAATTTTTACTATGTATAACATCCGCAATTTCATCGATAGTCATGAATGACTCTCCCGAAGTAAATATAGCTTTCAAATCATTCATGTTATTCTGCAAAAAATATGTATTTATTAATGTTATGATAACAACAAGTAAATCATATTTGCATATGCGATCAAAATATCTGATTTCTTACATAGTTAGAGCTATCTTGTTTAGATGACCAGCCTGTTTTAGTCGAGTAATGAGTGTTTTTGTAGAAGTCAATTCTGTCTGGTTCCACCCCTTCATGTTCTTCACCCTATAAAATAAATAAAAAAGATGATTGCATAGAATGACAATAAAGTTAGCCTGCTTCACGAAGTAAGAAGAGGAAAATCTAGTACTCGTTGATAAAAAAAATGATATTCACTATAGTTTCATCACTAAATCACCATTAACGAGAAAACAAAAAAATATATGACTTACAATTTCAGCACGAGCAACTACAAATGCTTTCGAACCCATGATATGATTACATTTTAGCTTTGATCGATTGATCTTGTTTACCTGACATCATTTCTACAAGAACAACACATATATATTTAAGTAAATAGCATTGAAACAAATATAGTGCATATTTAGTCGAATATATGTCACCTTATGCTCTGGATCTGACCATATGTCACAAAGCCTATTCTAGTTTCCGGGTGTCAGTTCTGGTACTTTAATTTTACAAGCATCTTCCTCAGAACATGCACTTTCAAACATCTTTTCAATTTGTAACGCCATTGACGGCTCCTATTTTTTAGGATATCTTCACAACTATCTTTGACGTAATATTCATCCAAATTAATTTCAAACTTTTCCTGGAGAAGATGTTTAAAGGGATAAACATAAAAATCAAGATTTCTGACGTATTAAAAGGATACTATCATCAGTGTTACAAGATTAAAAGATGTAAAAAGTCTTACATGACATCTAATCAGTGCAACATCTTTTTCCTCTTTTGTAAGCTCCTTCCACTTGTTTGGAAGCATAAGAAAATTTCGCGCAATTATCCCCAAATCATTTGATAGTTTTGATGACTGCACCACCTTAACTGGCCTTCTCTTACCAACTGGAATTTCTATTATCATTTTTTTCCCAAAGTCCTTTTCAGCATTACAAGACCTTTTCCCCTAGTTTTTCCTCGATGCTTCTTAATGCTACTTTTATCATCTGAGTAGAGAAAGTTAGTTGCAAATAGTTATATATACATTATATCATTTCTAAAAATATAATTAAGAACAACCTTTAATAGATGAATCTTATTAGTCAAATTCGACGTACGTAATGTTAAGATTGCATAGTAATAAAAGAAAATGACTGTGGAGGATGATAAAAAAATAACAAATTAATTTTATGAAATGTGACACACTACCTCAACTAATTAATTTTTTTGAGTAATTACAAATTCGGCACTCCAGCCAATTTCTCTTGTTATTATCAGTGTCGATAATTTTTCCTTAGACATGTCATTCATTTGTTTATGGACCAGAACATAATTTGCTAACATATAAGATTACTTTTATTGTTCATACAAGAGAGATGCTAATGGCTGAAGAGTAATTACAAGAGTAATTCGACACACTACTACAATTGCATAGTAATTACAAATTCGACACACTACCTCAACTAATTAATTTTATGAAATATCCATCATCTTTCATCAACATAAGTACCAGATAACTTAGTTTAACCAAGATTGCGTGTATGGTTTTACCTGTAGTAGTTGCAGGAGTACTTTTGTTTGACTCACCGATAAATTGAGTAGCTGAAATAGTTTATCCAGTAAGTGTCTTTTGCTTATATATATGTTCTCCTAGTGGTATGACTTTGCTTATATTCCTGCTAAATATCATAGCATATGAATTATAAAGCTTAATTATGAAAATTCAACAATTTTGAATATCTCTTTGTTATATTCTTGCACATGATAACTCATGCCAATCTAAAAAATCAACTTTTTTTAGAACAAAATGATTTTGTTGGTGATTTTAGTTAATCTTTCATCATGGGAAACAAACACTATTTTGGGTTAGATGAAGTTTTAAGTCTTTCCGAGAATGCAAATATCAATTCGAGAGTTTAACTCCACAAGCTAGAAAACCAAACTAAAACAATTCCAAACACCTCACTGCTTGTAAAACACAAGGAAAAGAAGAACAAAGAGGCAAACCAAAAGACAAGCAAGGCATTTGATTACTCCGAGCACTAAAATATACGAAAAATTGGCATATAGGAATCCTAATTTTCACTTAATATAAAATTGCAGTCACGTTTCTTGAAGCTTGAGAATTCTACTGTGAAATTAGCTTTGTCATTTATCTCATATACTAGATTAGTGTACGTGTTTTGCACGTATGTATTTTCTTTACCTTATTATTCAGAGTGTGTTTTCCTGTATGAATACCAACATAATTTTGACTTTTGATATCAATGATGAAACGTTTATTTATGTAAGACATCAAACTAAAGCACCGGATTATAAACAAACAAAAAAAGAAACCCAACAATATTAATTAGAGCTCTTCCTTAGCAGAGGGAACAGAGTAGTCTTTTCCCTCAATAGAAACAACTTTAGGACCCTTAATTCTGTTAGGAGACAACTTAGCAAAAGAAATAGTAAGTACCCCATTCTCAAGCTTAGTTTTCAGGATATCAATATCAACATTCTCAGGCAGACGAAACTGCCTCCAGAACTTGTCGTATCTCCTTTCAACACAGTGCCAGTGATTATCATTTATGTCTTCGTGTTATTTCATCCTCTCTCCACTCACTCTTTTGTTTACTACATTTAATTTTATTCTTTAATTATTAGTGTGATGTTAGTTATCATGTTCCTCTTTAAGTATATTTTTTTTGTAATATTATTATGTTACTTTTTTAAAATTATTTACTTGATAATATAACATAGACACAACAATTATATATTAATCTTATAATCAAATTTGATGTTAAATCAAATATTTGATGTTAAACCACATGTAGTTTGTTATGACAACATTTGCACTATAGGATGAAAATACTTGCGACATGTTTTTATCAATTGACATTGTCCAGTTACCACATGAGTTAAGCAAAGAATGCCTAACAAACTTGTCCATATGCATGAATATGATTTTCATCAACAAAAGCATAGTTGCATGTAGTAGAAGACATGTTGTCACTCTTTAATACATCTATACCTTTTAAGTTTATAAAAACATAATATAAGTAAATATTCATACTTGATTTGTAAGCACTCCAACTTGGTATCAATTGAAAAATAAACACACCAATTAATTTTCAAATGTGTCACGTAGACACCCGACGATGGCGTATTCGATGTTTTAAATTTGATACGTAGTAAAATAACGCTACACTTTTCAATTCAACTTCTATATACTGATAATATAGTACTTTTACGCTATCAGGTTGCCTAAAAGATAACTACAAATAACTGTCAATATAAATTAGACTATTAATATCAAAAATAAAATAGACAACTTGCTATAATAGATTATAATACACAAATGATGTAAAAATCTTCTAAACTATATACCATGATAAATAGGCTAAACCAAATCATGTAATCCAATTAAGCATTTAACACAATGTATTAACAAATTACTAAAGCACAAACAAATCACGTAATCCAATTAAGCATTCAACACCATGTATTTAGCTAAATTTTCAATAAATTAGCCCTTAATCACCCCCCCCCAAAACACTAAAGCACTACATGACTAATTTAGGATTCATATAACCCCAACAAATCTAATCTTATCACCCAAAACACATCTACCATTGACTATTACTCCTACACAGGTCGCAACAATTACAGATAATAAAGGCTAAGAGTATCAACGACTCACTGTTTAAGACTTGATTGACATAGATAGAGTTAGCAAACTACAATAAACAATTTATTTACTGAGAAAAGTTAAATTACCTACTATCTGAAGAAGAAGAATATGTGATGCTTAGCAGTGGTGCATGAAACTTCAATTGGCATGAAAGTTATAAAACTTATATATGAAAACTTTACAATTAATTATATAGTGTCTTTATGTTAGGATACAAATACTCAACATACTTTTTAAATATGAAATGTTTCAATAAAAAGGAACAATCAAAATGGAAGATATTTTAATTGGAAAAAAAAATTTGCAAATTAATTTTAGTCTCTTTATATTAGGATACTAATATCCAACATAATATTTTAATCATGAAATGTTTTAATTAAAATAATAATTAAACATTTAATAAGTACTAATAATTACTAATAATTAAGTTGACATTCATGTCTTTATTTTTATAAGTACCAATAATTAAGCTGACATTCGTGTCTTTATTTTTATAAGTACCAATAATTAAGTTGATATTCGTCTCTTTATTTTTATATATCTTACAAATAAGTACTAACAAGTAAACTAAAATTATATGAGAAAAATAGTTTTAAAAAAAAGGATTTTATCTATTAAGTACAATTAATTGTAGTGTCTTTATGTTAGGATACGGATGCCAACATAATTCTTTTAACCATGGAATATTTCAATAAAAAGAAAAAATTAATATGGAAGGTATTTTAATTGGGAAGAAAATTTTGCAACTAATACTTATTATTTTCAAATAAACTAAAATTTTGCTTCCTATATCTTTCCTTATTTGAACAATATTAAAGTCCTAATATTTAAAATTTTAAAATCAATTATAATTTCATTAACTTATAACAACCCTTTCTTTATTAAACTAAGCAATTATCCCTAAAACTAAACAAAGAAAACGACAAAGAACATAGGTAATACAAATTAGAATTCTATAGAATAGTAAACCTGAAAATATCTCTAGGCATAAATAATATACTCCTTAAAAATAATTTAAAAGCCATTAAAATTATTATTTTTTCAACATACATCTGACAAAAAAAGGTAGTTTTTCCTTTTGTAGAACTATGTTGAGGGTTAATTTATTTCTTTTATACATGAAAAGGAGTCGTAAATTATGGAATGTTATAAAAAAATATTAGCTGGCCTCAAAGTACTTATCAATTAAAATTAATAACTAAATTAAAATTATATAATGAAAATAGTAACATTAACTAGGATGTTGTTGTTATACTTGGTGTGTTCAAGAAATCTATAATCTATATCTATAATCTATATCTATATCTATAATCTATAATCTATAATCTATATCTATATCGATAATCGATAATATATTAAAAGTGTGTATTTGAACTTTTTGCCCTTCATTAAAAATTTTTGCTTCAGATAAAATCGTCTTTTCACTATTTTACTAAAATTTAAAAATTAAAAATTAATTAATTATATATGATTAAATCTTTCCTTATTAGAAGTCTCAGAATTAATGACAACTAATACTTTTTTCATTAGATTAAGAATTTTAAATCAATTAAATTTAATTTTAAAAAGACTTGAAAAATCTAAAAGTAAATATAAAAGTGTTAGAATAAGAATTATAATATATGAAAAAGTCTCAATTATAGGAAGTTAATTACATGTCTATTTTTAATAGTAACAGAATAATTACTTAATTCAAAATTTAGTATTTTTTTTTTATGAAAAAAGTTGTACTATAATCTATATCTATATCTATAATATATTAAAAGTGTAAAGGGCCTAAGAAATATTGTTTGTGTTATAAATATATTACCATATATAGTGAATGTCTACTTTACCATATGTGAATATCTATTTATGAAAAAGTTAGAAACCCCAAGGTTAGTTTTTCCTTATAAATAAAGGGGTTTTACCTTTATTGTAATTCACTTCTCAAGAATCCTAGGAGAAATAAGAATTACTCTCTATTCTCTCTCTACTCTTCTTCTTTATTCTTTATTAGTTCTGCCGTCTCAAATTTGAAGGCTAAGGTATTATTTTCTTTCTTTTCAAATTGCTAATAATCTTACAAAATCTGAGTTCGTTGCCTCGAGTAAGAACTAACTTTCATGGTATTGAATGTTGAAATCCACTTAAATGCTATGGGTCTTAGAGATGCCATAAAGAAAGAAAATACAGCATCTAATCAATATCGTGCTAAGGCTATGATTTTCTTGCGTCATCATCTAGACGAAATTATGAAAATTGAATACCTTACTACTAAGGATCCACTTGTTTTGTGGAATACCCTAAAATAAAGATTTGACCACTTAAAGATGGTCATCCTCTCAAAAGCATGATATGAATGCATGCATCATGAAAATAAGATGTTGGGTTCAAACCCCATTGATTTGTGGCCTAAGATGCCTTTATATGAATATGAATCAGACATTGAGTTTGAACATTATGATGCTAAAATGTTGGGTTTTAGTCTCATCGATTTATGCCTAAGACGCCTTTATATGGGTAAGACATTGAGTTTGAATCTCAATGCACCATATTGATGATATTATGATGACTAAGGCAAAATAATGTAATTTTAACGAAAAGTCATGAAATATGTCTCATTGAACATGCTCCATTCTCTGAAGTGAATATGATAGCAGTGCATAATATGTCTGAAAAGACAAGTGATTGAATGAACGAATATACGTGTGGAAGGACAGTATGAAAATGATCGTCAAAAGGGATGATATTTTCACACGCATATTATGATCATAAGATATTTTAGAGAAAAATTCTCTAGATCATATGTATGCCTCGATTTTCTCTTGAAGTAGTAATATCATGAAAGAGGTTATAAGCTATCAGAATCTGATAAGCTTAAGGCATGATTATATTACATTCCTGGGAAATGAGAAACTTATTAATACAAATGTGCACTTGATTATGATGGTATCACAATTCATTTCCGAATAAGGCAGACAGAAGTTATTTTGAAATTTACTTCTAAAGCAGTAAATTTGAAATTTATTTATATAATAGTAAATCTGAAATTTACTAAAGAAAAAAAATACATGTCATGGTAAACTTGTGTTTACTACTATAAATGAGTTCATAAGTTGATATGAATGATTGTGACATCTCGAATATGTGCATATTGAGTATTAGACATTTATTAAGAACTAGAAGATTCTTCAAGAATTGTTTATGTCGCTTGTTCTCATGATAAGTTGGTTGGACTAACTAATTTTGGGATTGGATCCCTTAAAATCTGAAAAGTATAAAAGGTGAATAAGAGCCCGTTCACTTGTCATGTGATCTATTAAGATGCATCGATATAAGATGATCACTAGTACGTTTATTATCAACCTTCAGTTTGACATTTATAAAGTTGCTTGCTTAGTAAAATTGAGTTAAGAGCATGAGTTTCAGATTGTGTAATCAAGACAATTCATCTTGATGATAATGGTTTAGCATCGAATGCCTTCAATAAATTGTTAAACTATTGCTAATGAGAACAAAAGCTTCATGTGTTGGTTTGAAATATTATATATAAAAGTACTTGCATGCATCAAATCAATAAATTATGATTAATTTCCCCTCAAAGTTGGTTCTAAGTCAGGAATCACACATTGTCCATCTAATAATTTGGATGTATGGTATATGATTAATGAATATACCATGATGTACAAAGATGGATTCTTCAAAGAAGATAGAGGATATATGTTAGTTTTCCTCACATAAGGGGGAGATTATAAACAGCTATGAAATATGTTAGAAATTATCATTAGATCCTCATTCAAGATAACTCAAGTCAAATGCCAAACACATCTCATATTTAAGCTGCAAGTGCTCATATTTTGTGTTCATAAATGATAAAGTCGATGCATGCGTGAATCATGGTAGATCAATTGGTTCCAAATAAAATAATCCTTGAAAAGAATAAGGAGCAAATATTCATAATAAGTAGGTAATGTGCTCTTGAAGAACCTACGCCATAACACTTCATGAAATCTTATGAGAGGTTTAGGTACATGAAAATAATGAAGTGATGAGATCTCAAAATGTTATGTCACACTGTGAACCGATACCAAATGATATATCATCAATATCTTTGATACAATTTTGGCACAATATTATAAAAGATTATGAGGATCTAAATTCTACATTTATTTAAGCATGCTGACGTAGAAATATTTATCAAGTGACATGAAAGGATACATCTTGGTTAGATAAACTTATTTGATTTGTAGTCCAGATACTTGAAGATGTTACCCATGAAATATTAAATTTTGTCACTTGACAAAATTTGTATGAAAACTTTTAAGGATTTAAAATGTTTGAAGCATATAAAAGTTTCTGGAAAACTTATTTATAATCCTTATATTGTATGAGCTTATAGCTTGAAAATTATTGAAACTCTTTAAGAATTTCCAAAAGCAATAGATTATATGCTGAAATAAAAAAATATACCAAATTGGATTAATTATATATTTTAGTGCAATTAGTGTACTAATATATCTTGTAAAATACTACAAGACCGAATATAGCCTTTTGTTCAATTTGTTAGCAAGGCATAGTTCTACTCCTATGAGAAGACATCGAAATAAGATCAAACATATGGGCTTATTTATTTTAAAGATTGTAGTCTCGATCTTGTTGGTTATGCTGATGTTGGGTACTTATCTGACCCGTATAAATCTCGATCTCAAATAAGCTATATGTTCACATGTGAGGATACTGCCATATCTTGGAGATATACAAAGCAGTCTATCTATCCACTTTATCAAACCATGATAAGATAATAGCTATCCATGAAGCAAGCCGAGAATGAGTATGGTTGAGATCCATGATACATCTCATTCAAGAAAAATATGGTATAAAATGTGACAATATACCCACAATTTTATACGAAAATAATGCAACATGCATTACACATCTTAATGGAGGATTCATATAAGGAGATAGAACAAAACACACTTCATCAAAGCTTTTCTACTTACATGTGCTCTAAAAGAATGGTGATATTAACGTGCAACGGATTCATTCAAGTGACAATGTAGCTAATTTATTCACCAAGTCTCCTTCAATTGCAATTTTCAAGAAAATGATGCACAAGATCAGGATGCAAAGGCTCAAGGATGTTCACATTAGGGGGAGTTAATACACTTTTTACTCTTTTTCCCTTACGAGGTTTTGTCCCTCTAGGTTTTCCTTATAATTTTTTTAATAAGGCAGCCTATATGCATATTGTTAGAGATGTGTACTCTTTTTCTTTTACTAGATTTTTTTTCACTGGGTTTTTCATAATAACGTTTTAACGAGGCAGCCTATATGTGTATTGTTAGAGATGTGTACTCTTTTTCCTTCACTATATTTTTTCCCACTGGGTTTTTCATAATAAAGTTTTAACGAGGTACATTATCTATCAATTAGACATTCAAGGGAGAATGCTATAAATATATTACCATATATAGTGAATGTCTACTTTACCATGCATAGTGAATGTCCACTTTACCGTATATGAATATCTATTTATGAAAAAGTTAGAAACCCCAAGGTTAGTTTCTTCCTATAAATAAAGGGGTTTTACCTTCATTGTGATTTAGTCCTCAAGAATCCCTCAAGAGAAATAAGAATTACTCTCTATTATCTCTTTGCTCTTCTTCTTTATTCTTTATTAGTTTATAACAGTTTGAACTTTTGTCCTTCATTAAAAGTCTTTGTTTAGATAAAATTATCTTTTTCATATTTTTTTCTAGTATTTAAGTGTTAAAAAATAATTAAATATATTTATGGTAAAAACTTTCCTTATTAGAATTCATCAGAATTAATGATATTTTCTGATATTTAAGTGTTTAAAATTAATTAAATATATTTATGGTAAAAAAATTTCTTATTAGAAGTCATCAGAATTAATGACAACTAAAACTTTTTTCATTAATTTAACAATTCTAAATCAACTAAATTTGATTTTAAGGAGATTTGAAAATCTAGAAATAAATATAAAAACGTTAAAAAGAGAAAAAATTAAGAAGCACCAAATTTTAAGTACGTAATAAGAATGTAATAAATGATTTGGTAAAAATTTGACTTTAGAAACAACAAAATAAATTTAAATATAGAAAAAAAGAAAAATAATCATGCCACAAATACGATTCAAATTGATGTGTCTCTCTTAGCCTCTAATAGCAAGGGAAAGAGGTACTGCATGACCAACACAAAAGTGATGATCGATCAACCACTTGAAACTTCTGGTTGTAAAATATATTTGTGCTTACACTAAAATATATGTTTATATTTATATTATTTTATTAAAATATGATGGATCTTTTAAAAGTGATTTGAAAATTTTACAAGTCACTGAAATTCTCTGCAATATATGAAATCATTTAATTTTAAATAATCAAATATTATGCATGCGAGGCACGTGCGGTTAAAATAGTATCCCCAAATATGTATAATACATGTATACTAATTGTATATTTATGTATAATTAGTGAGAATTTATACATTTATTATACATAAATTATACAATAATAATACATTTTTTATATACATAGAGATACATATTTTATACAACAATGATACAGTTTCGTTATCTACAATACATTTTTCAGACATATACATATTGATACAATTTCTATACTATGATGAAAATAGTTGTATTCTTTAGTGATACAAAAATGATACAATTTTTTTGCACATAATACATTTCTCATACACATATAGTAGTGATATATTTGCTATATAGTAATGATATTATTTTATACGGAATGAAGCTATTTTGAAGAGGCTAAAAACCTTTTCTAAGCTTTTTGGGCGATCTAATGTCCATTATTTCTGTTCTTGCCCACATAATACATTGCTCTACTTGTAATCATTAATAATAGTAGCCAAAGAAAATTTTGTATTTTTCTACGAATTTTTTTGTCGAAAATAGTTGAATTATTCAACTATAAATTTTAAAGTCGTCGCTATTTATACTTTGCAAATTTTGTGATAAATTTTTATTGTCACTAAATCATAAATTGATTAAAGACAATAAAATGACCGTCACTAATTATATATATTATTAATGACAAAATCTAATGTCATAATTAAATATAAAGTTTATGGCTAAATCTTACAACATCTAACTACAAAATATAATTTGTCACTATTATAACAACATATTTTTTGTGACAATATTTTTGTGTTAAAAAATTAATTAGTTTTAAGATAAAAAGTTGATTTGTCACAAACTAGATAAATTATTAGTGAAAAATAATGTGTCACTGATAACTCATAGTTCGTGACTAATGTTGCTTATTAAAATAGCGCTAACTCATTTTTTGGGTGAAAACTTTAGAGGACAAAATTGTGCTACGAAAATTTACATTTGTCACTAAAAATATGTGACCCATGTATTTAACGACGAGAGGTAACGTTTGTCATTAAAAGTGAACAATTGGTTACGAATTTTAGCCAGATGGGTATACAGAAACTACCCGGTCATAGTGTCTTAGAAAGTTACTTTAGTTGATCTTGTGGAGTTAGAGATGACTGATTTTGATGTCATTCTCGACATGGATTAAATCCATTCATGTTATGTCTTAGTTGATTATAGAAATAGAATTATCCAGTTATAGTTTCCTAATGAGCCCGTTATTGAATGGAGGGGTAGTACTTTAGTGCCTAAGAGCCAGTCTTTCTCCTACCTTAAGGCAAAGAGATGATATCCAAGGGATATATATTCCATCTCATCCGAGTCAAGGACTCAAATTCTGAAACTTTGAGTTTTAAGTCAATTCCATTAGTGAATAAATTTCTAGAAATATTCCCTAAATATCTTCCCGGATTTCCTCCCAAAAGGGAAGTTAACTTCAGAATAGATCTCCTTATAGATACCCAACCTATCTTAATTCCACATTATAGAATAGTTCCAGCCGAGTTTAAGGAATTGAACAAATGGTTGAAAGATCTCTTAGATAAGGGTTTTATCAAGCTGAGTATTTCTCTATGAGGTGCTCCAATCCTCTTCGTGTGCAAGAAGGACGGTCCCTCAGAATGTGCGTTAACTATCTTTAGTTGAATAAAGTCACAAACAAGAATAAGTATCCTCTCCCCAAGATTGATGACTTATTCGATCAATTTTGGGGTGCAAGTTATTTCTCTAAGATAGACCTTAGATCCGGCTATTATCAGCTTAGAGTCAAAGAATGTGATATCCTGAAGACAACATTCAGACCTCGGTATAGTCACTACGAATTTCTAGTTATGTTTTTTGGACTAACAAATGCTCCTCTAGATTTTATGGACTTAATGAACAGGGTGTTCAAGCAGTACTTGGACATGTTCGGCAACGTCTTCATAGATGATGTCCTCATCTATTCCTGTAGTGAAAGTGATCATACAGACCATTTGAGGATTGTAGTGCAGACCTTTAAGGATCACCTGTTATTTTCTAAGTTTAGTAAATGCGAGGTCTAGTTGAGATCAATAGCTTTCCTTGGTCACATTATTTTTGGTGATGACATTTGAGTTGACCTACAAAAGACCAAAGCAATAAAAAAACTACCCTATACCTATCCTTCCCTCGGATATTATGAGTTTCTTGAGCTTAGCTGGTAATTACAGATGGTTTGTTAAAAGGTTTTCTTCTATTGCTTCTCCCATGTCTCGATTAACCCAAAAGAAAGTCAAATTTTAGTGGTCAGATTCCTCTGAGAAAATTTTTCAGGAGTTGAAAACTTGACTCACTTCCGCTCCAGTATTGACTTTACCAGATGGCACAAATGGGTTTGTAGTTTATTGTGATGCTTCTAGAGTTGGTCTTGGTTTTATGTTAATACAGCGAGGTAAGGTCATAACCTATGCCTCTAGACAGCTTAAACCCCATGAGAAAAATTAACCAACCCATGACATTGATGACGTAACCCGACTGGAGGCCTTGTTGTAATGGACATTCCAAGTCTGGTTGGGACTGGAGACCACCCTTGTAACCCAATCCAACCGCCAGTCGCCTGCCCTGAGTTGGCTGAATTTTGAGCATGTAACAAGATAGTGTAATATCTCACATGAAGACTCTGGGATAGGATCACAACCATAACCAACCCAACCGATTCCAACCATCTTATACCAATAATCCAACCATACCAAACCAATACCGAAACAAGGGACATAAACCAGGCTATAACCAAAGAAGATTCCAAAACATAATATAATTAATCCCAAAATAAGATATGACGGAACAGTAAGAAATTATGTCTGATAATACCAACTTCAATATAAATACCAATGCTAAGGCTGACATCTATACCGATCTCTAACATTCCAACCCATAGTAGTAAGATAAAGCCTCTAACCAAAAGAGTAATAAGATCTAGTTGGGACATGTCCCCAACTATGTCCAAAACAAATATCCAAAATAAAATCAAAGTGTCTAAAAATATCCATAACATGAAATAGAGCCTTCCGAAAGGATAGAAGATCACCACTTTAGTCCAAATGGTGATCCCCAAGTCAATCACTATGTTAGAGGAGTAGAATGTTCGGCTCCTGCATAGTGTGGATATATAGCCGCCAGTAGTCGAGTTAGCGAGTGAATGCTAGCATGATCTCAAGATAAGGATAAAATAATGTCATTTATAAAACCTAGTAAAACCATCCGTATGCATACAACCATATATGTATATATATATACCTGGAAAAAGGGACCAGGTTTAGCATGCCTTTTAAAACCTTTACCTGGGTTGTATAGCTTTGCCATCCTAAACCACCTACAGGCTATATGGGTTTAGCTCCTCCTGCTGAAAGGGCCCTAGTACGTAAAGCCGAACGACTAGAGAAGAAAACCTAGGATGACTAGTACATCCCCTAAAATATAGTGTGACATCATGTACATGGTCACGAAGACCAGCCTCACATATTCAAATGTGAGTTTCCAATTTTGGTCCCTCCGGGACCTCCACCTCCCACGGTTTTGCTACACATCGCTCCATTATTGCCCAATTAAAACTATTAACAAATAAACAACCAATTCATTTATCA
Source organism: Capsicum baccatum var. pendulum (assembly GCA_030864225.1). Lineage (NCBI taxonomy): Eukaryota > Viridiplantae > Streptophyta > Magnoliopsida > Solanales > Solanaceae > Capsicum > Capsicum baccatum. The sequence continues at coordinate 165,394,747 of CM061557.1, read as the reverse complement.
TTTACTAACCAAGGCTATTTAGTGGTGGCATCGTCATACCGATTATACTTACAAGTACTATCCAAAGCCAACCATATATAGGTTTAAGAGGACTTCCAAGTGCCCTTCCATTTATCATATGAAACCACTTGGGGGATTACATGTAACCCACAATCATAACCATTTAACCATTCAAATCCATTTAAACCACACATAATTCCTTTACCAAGTTTTAAAATAAGCAAGAGTTTCATTAAAAGTACTCAATGAAATAAAAACATGCTTATAGGCATTTTGTCAAACACATTGGGGGCATAATATAACCAATACGAATTAAAATTACCATTAAACCATTATCATGCAATCCAACTATCCAAAAATACCATCAATGCACATAAAGCATAATTAAAACCATGCAAAATCATAACCAACCATTTAATATCAAAACCACCAATTCATATTTGAAAACCAAAATCATACAATCAATGAAGTCATGAATACATTCATAAAACCATGATTTTAGATAAAATTAACAATGAAGGAATATAACATGCCTTAAACCAAGATGATGATGGAAATAAATCACCAAGACGAGCCCCAAATCAATCCTCTAGTTGAAATCGTAGCTTCTCTTGCCCAAAAGCTTTTAAGAGAATTATAAAGTGTTTAGAAGAGTTTCTAAGTGTTAATGAATGGAATAATAGGGTAAAAAACCTCCCAAGTAGGTTATAAGTTATGGGACCTTATTAGGATAAGTGGGGAAATATCCAGAATACCCCTACTTAAGTTGCACAAAATCCCGTCCCAGGGATACGACTGACCCTCACGAGTCATACCCTCCAATAAGAGTGGTACCCTACACTCGTATCCTAGCCTCAAACATTATATACAACACTGTACAGTATACAACTCATTCAACCAAGTCGTATCCAAAGCATATGATTTGTACCCTTCATTCGTACCCCTGACAGATTAAAACCCATGAAAGATTTAGACATTATCCACCATACGAGTCCTGGGTACGACTTATACCCTAGATTATGGATTATGGTAAGCCACTCGTACTTAGATCAAACCTAATTAAACAAGTCTAAGATTAAGTTAAGGAACCAAATGATCCATAACCACTAATACGACTCGTACCCCTAAGTCGTATCCATTCAGTAACCAAAATCCATCCTACCAGCCAATACTATTCAGCATACGATTGGACCTTAACATTTATACCCCAACATATGGCTCGTACTCATGAGTCATATTGGATCCAGAGACCAGAATTCCAGGAAATTTTCTAAGGCCAGAAACCAGGGTATTTTAATTAAGTTAGAAGCAGTTATTTTTGCCTTAAAGATTTAGAGGCATTACCTTTATGGAGTTCATGTTGTTGTTCTTACAGACCATAAGAGTTCACAGTATGTGTTCACACAACAAGACCTGAATCTTTATTAGAGAAGGCGGCTTGAATTCTTGAAACACTATAATATGAGGGTGTTGTATCATCCAGGTAAGTCTAATATAGTGGTTGATACCCTTAGTAGATTGTCTATGGGAAGTGTTATTCATGTTGATGATAATAAGAAGGAGTTAGTTTGTAAGGTTCATTAGCTTGCTAGGTTAGGTGTTCGGTTGGTTAATTTGATCGAAGGTAGTATATGGGTTCAAAATAGTTTGGAATCTTCATTAGTTGCCGAAGTGAAGAAAAATAGGACAGGGATCCTATTTTTGTCAAGTTGAGGGAGGCAATTAGGGATCAGAAGGTAGTGGTTTTCTTCCAAGGGGGCTATGGTGTACTTCGTGGTCAAGGTAGGTTATGTGTTCCATGTGTTGATGGTTTGATACAACGAATATTAGCCAAAGCGCATGGTGCATGATATTCTATTCACCCAGGAGCCACTAAGATGTACCGTGATTTGCACGAAATCTATTAGCAGAGTGGTATGATAAAAGATATTACAGAATTCACGGCTAAGCGTTAGAATTATCAGCAGGTTAAGGTTGATCACCAGAGGCCTAGTGGTATGCTTCAAAAGTTCAGCATCCCTACTTAGAAGTAGAAGGTGGTGAATATAGACTTTATTATAGGGTTACTTTGTATGCATCATCAAAATAATTTGATATGGGTCATTGTAGATCGAATGACCAAGTCATCCCATTTCTTACCAGTTCATACTTTGTATTTAGCTAAGGATTATGCTAGACTAGTCTATCTCAGGGAGTTGGTAAAATTTTATGGGGTTCTATCGACCATCATTTCAGATAGAGGTACTTAGTTTACCTCTCACATTTGGAAGGCTTTTTAGAAAGATCTTGGTACCTAAGTTTATCTCAGTATAACTTTTCATCCTCAAATAGATGGTCAGGCAGATAGGACCATTCAAACCTTAGAGGGCATGCTGAGGGCTTATGTTATCGACTTCAAGGGTAGTTGAGATGAGCACTTACCTTTGATTGAGTTTGCCTACAATAATAGCTATAACTTCAATATTTAAATGGCTCCATTTTATGCTCTCTATGGATAGAGGTGTAGATCTCCTATTGGTTTGTTTGAAGTAGGTGAGGCTGCTTTAATAGGGCTAGATTCAGTGTATGGGGCGATGGAGAAAGTTCAGTTAATTCACGAAAGTCTAAAGAAAACCCAAATTCATCAGAAATCTTATGCAGATGTGAGGAGAAAAGATCTTGAGTTTAATGTATGTGACTCAGTATATTTATTAATTTCACCTATGAAAGGGGTGAAGAAATTTGGCAAGAAAGGGAAGCTTAGTCCCCGCTATATTGGCCCATATAGAATTTAGAGCCATTTTGGGAAGGTGGCTTATGAGTTTAAATTGCCTATAGATTTGGCATCAGTACATCTGGTGTTTCGTATCTCTTGGCTAAAGAAATATATTGGTGAATTAGCTTCTGCTGTTTCTTTAGAGAGTGTGGATCTGAAAGATGGACTTTCTTACGAAGAAGTCCCAGTTGAGATCCTTGATTGTCAGATTAGTAGGTTAGGCAATAAATAAGTTCCTTTTGTTAAAGTGTTATGGCAAAATCAGCCTGTTAAGGGAGCTACTTGGGAAGTAGAAACACATATACGAGCCAAGTATCCCCATCTTTTCTCTACGAATTCCGATTCAGCTTGAGGTAATGGTTTCTCTTAAAATTGATTCTCTCATTTGCTATCTCAGATATCCAACCATCCTTATGTCCTTGCATTTATTCATGAATTTAGTTCAATCATTATATCATATTTCAGATTCTATTATCAAATCATGATTCAACTCATAAGTATTCAGTGCACAATCTCAATTTTCTTAGTATCTCAACTTAACCAATTTTATTTGAGAATGAATGATCCCATGGGAGAGATATTGTAATACCCCACAAGATTCTAGACACGTTCCAACTCTTAGTTATATGTTTAAAAGGGGTACAAGTCATTGTTTTACACTAAGTACAAAAGAATTATCCATTTTATGACCCCAAGAATGCAAACATTTTATTTTTTTGGTCTTCCTGAGTCTGAAATATTGATTTATGAGTTAAAATATGTTTAGGGATATTAAAAGGGTCATCCGGTAGAGTTTTGGAATTTTTGAAATAGGTTTGGGGTGTTTTTGGACCTCAGAGGCAGAATACCTCCATGTTTTGGACATGCCACGGAGGCTGGATCTCTGTGATAGCCACCATGCCAAAGAGGTTAGTCTCTACGATAGCCTTTATGCCATGGAGACCAGCCTCCGTGCCACAGATGCTGTATTTTCTTGCATTCTTAATTAAGGGTCCAAGGGTCATTTTGGTCTTCCCCCCACCCTAAAATTCCCAATTGATGAATTAAAATCCCAAGAGGGGCATTAATTACTCCATTCTCCATCAGTTATCATACGTAAACTCATCCTCTTTTCCCAAGATCATAAAATTTAAGTTTCTCTTCAAGGATTTAAGTTCCAATTCCAAGCTTTTTCTTCAAGAAGTCAAGCAATTAAGGTATGTGGGGTATTCATCAATGGGTTTTTTCCACCCACTAAGTCCCAAAATCCTTTTTTGTTCAAGTATGAGTTTTTTATCCTCCTTTATGAAATATCAGAATTAGTTATGAATTTAATTTATGTTTTCTTAGTAGTTTTAAATTCAAGCCATGTCCATAAATTTTCCCATGTGAATTATGCACTTTATGCTTTAAATTCCAATCACATATGTTATTTATAGTTTTACCAATTCATGAATTGAACCATGTGATTATGTTATCCTTCAAAGTTTAATGTATCCCCATACCTAAAGATCATGGCTTTCATCAGTTTAGTGAAATGTGCTATGTTTGGGTCTCTAAATCATGATTTCTTACCAGTGTTTTAAATGATTTTATTGTATTTAAAGTGTCATTTAGTGTTGCGGGTTATGAACACCCGATACCTATGTATTTTTACATATTTCTATTTTCAAGTAACAAGGTAGCCAGACCATGATTTAATTATAATATTCAGATTATCATGTTCATGCTGAGCACTTATTAGTACAGTACCATGTCATGTTAAACAAATAATAATACCAGTGTCATTCAGTTGGGAGTAATACTTAGTACCGAGCGGACGCTAGGATGGTGGCTCCCCCATTAGTCAGGCATGAGTCGTTAGTAGTAGTCCATAAGTTTCATACCTATGACACCACCATAGATTATGAGGGGTCCCTCTTCAGTTAGGCATGGCATCCTCATATTTTGGGACATCAACCTTGTGGATCTACTTCATCAGTCATGTGTTGGTACCCCTATCAAGGTACCTACATCCTTCCAACTAAGGTTACAAGTTGGACCTTGATAGCTCAGATTGGGGTATGTCGATTGTAGTTAGTTTGCACAGTCTCAGTTTAGTATTCAGACTGGATTAGATTAGGTTTGCATGACCAAGTGCACAATTATCAGACATTCAATTACTCTTGTTATACAGATTATCTTAGTTCATGATTTACTTGGTTTTGCATTCTCATTACATGTTCATGCATCATGTTTAGTGTCCTTATGTATTTTAGTTATCCCCTTCTCATGTACTAGTACATTGAAAGTACTGACTGTGTACTCCCTTTGGCGCTATATTGCTTTCACAATATAGGGTCAAACACTCAGTTTCTCAATCTCCCTTAGCCATCTCAGACCCATTCAACAGGAGTAGTGGTGAGTCCTCATCCATCGAGGACAAGTTATGTGCAGTTTTTTTTAATAGTTCTTTTATTTCAGTCCCTCAGAGTTAGTTAGGGGTTTGTCCCATTAACTTTACATGTCTTAGAGGCTTGCAGACTAGATATTTTAGATATTCAGATTAGTTTTCAATATCTTTTATCGGTAATTCAGACATATTGATATTTGTTTCATTATCCTACCTTGACAGTAATTATATTAGTTCATCTTTCGCATATGATACTTTATTATTATTTTATTTTGTGCTCACAATAATAACTAGATCATTGGTTAGCTTGGGATCACTCATGGCTTTAAGCACTATGTCGTGACTAGGGGTAGCCTCAAGACGTGACATATGAAAAGCTAAAGAGCAGGAAATAACAATGCTTACAGGTGGTGCAATCGATAAATATAAAAACATGTCGCGATACATTTATAGTCTAAACACAATGTATCTTGAATCTCACATTAGGATGGATAAGACAATGGATAATGAGTTCAAGTATTTGTTTATTGCATCACATTACATGAAATGGGGTTTTCAATTTTGCAGACCTGTGGTAGTGGTTAACGGTGCTCATTTGAGCGGACGGTACAAAGAAACCTTTTTTGGAAAGCACACTCGATGGTGCAGGTATTAGTTATACTTGTTATTACTTTCACTATGCTTTATAACAAAAATATTGTTTTTGTTTGTGCATGTTCTTATTGCTATGGTATGTTCTTATTTTAATTATATGTTATTTGTTATTACTGTGGGGGAGCATGATGTGCATTCTTACCTTCTTTCTTTGGAATTAGGTTGTATTTTGACAATAACTTACGGGGTTGTAGAATCTGAGAATGACGATTCACGAATGTGTTTTTTCCAGCAATTTAGGGATACATTTGGCGAATGAAAAAATATGTGTATTGTATTAGATCATCAGGAAAGCATCATACAAGGTGTAAGTATTGTGTATCCCACTGTACCTCATCTAGTATGTATTTAGCACTTGTAAAAGAACGTTTGCACTCATTTTCATAAAAGAAAAGATATGCTCAGTGGCCTTTATTATTCTATGGACTAAGCTTATCGAAAAGAGGTTTTTGATTACCTTATAGCAAAGTTTGCATAGGTGAATCATTGGGTTAAGGATTACTTAGAAGAAGATGGATATGATAAATGGTCTCTATGTCATTCACTAGTAAATAGAGGTAGGATGATAACTTTTAATATTGCTGAATACATCAATAATTACTTGTTGGAGGTACGCGAACTGCCTATTTTAGAATTTTTGGAAGAAGAAAACATTTTGTTTGGAGCATGGAACTCCAAAAATAGAGAAATTGCATCAAATACCAAGACAACCATAGGAAGAAGGTTTGAGGATATTATGACTCTTAATGGTGCGAAAGCTTCTCGAATGACTATTTGACATAAATAATACATGTATATATATTTATTTTTTATTAATAGTTTTATTTTTTTAAAATAATAATACCAGAAGATGCATATAAATTATTTATCATATGTACTGTTTCTTATATGTCAATTAGGTTAAGGCTGCCGCAAGCTATCCTTACTATGTATATAAATGTGGTAAAAGGTACATTGTCGATCTTGATCGTGAAATGTGAAACTGTGGATGAAATCAAATTTATGAAATTTCTTACCCTCACTTAATTACATTTTCAAAGAGTAGAACTGTAGATGACTTTTGTCTTTATTGCTTAGATTACTACAGACCCAGTTCTACAGTTAAGACGTGTGAAGTTCATAATTGTTCTTATGCTAGATATAAGGGATTGGCATGCCCCTAACATTGTAGAAGATGAATAAGTATTAATTTCAAAATATAGACAATTAGTAGAAAGGCCAAAGAAATGGAGGTGTAAGAAATCAGGTGAATCTCTCACGTCAAGATCAAATTGTTGTGGTAGATGTAGTCGTGCTGGTCACAACAGACACACCTGCAATTTTTTTCAAAAGATAATTGAATACAAAATATTTGTGATACATATCATTAACCAATGATGTTGGCTCTTTCTTTTAACTTTCAGTAGTTTGATTAGTGTTTAATTTTCAGTAAATAATTTTTATTATCATGTAATGAAAGACGAATAAGGTTAAACTTGTTTGATTAATTGGTAATTTTGCTTATTTGTTAATCTGTTTGCCTATATTTCTTTTTATAAAAAGTGTTAATTTGCAAAGGATAACAGATTATTAATCAAACAAAATTTTCATACATTACAGTTACAATTTATCACACATAACTTACAACGTATGAGATGTATTACCTGATGTATGTCAGTTATTTCATAAACTGCATAAGGTTCATGATAAAGAAGACGATCTTGTATGCAGTTATGTTGTACCTAATGTATATGCAGTGATTACCTAAACTACTTTCAATTTTTATACAATATTTTTATCTTTAATTTGCTTAACAGTATGAATCAGTTATATTTCTAATACATAACATATTATTAATCATATATCTTAATGTGATGTATTATATGTAATATGAAACTATGTATATGTTAACTACTACCTTATACATAATATGCTATTGTATAAGGTTACCATGTTAATGTATGCGGTTAATTTATATGAGACGAATGGGATGTGAATACAGGTAACTACAACCTTATTCATATCATACGTAACATGCCAATGTATGAGGCTAACGTTGCCATGCATATGTATTTTTTCTATTAAACATAACATGTAATGTATTGTATAAATTACATTTTTAACATGGTTTAGTTAAATAACATTATAAGTAGATATGTACAAGATCGAGCATTTTAATACAAATTATCGTATATGTTATGTATTTTGTAAATTCGTTGCACATATCTCTTATACTCAACAATTTTAAAAAGATTATAAACAAATTATACATTGCAAATATTTATTTTTCATCATAACTTTAAACAACATGCTACATAAAATATGATTGTATAACCATATTCTTAACATAGTTATTTTTACATTTAGTTTTTGCTAACAAGACAGACCTATAGAACAAGAAGAAGAACAAAGTTACTTATTAAAGATAGTTAAAAATCCTTACAACATCAAAAACCAAATAATACATATCCAAAAATACATTCAATGCTTAACAACGGCTACATGTCTTTAACATCTATTCTAAAAACAAGGAAGTAACAGTTTTTATGTAGAAGGTAAAAATATTGCGCTATTCTAAACTAACAATTGTTGTTTGTCAACTGATTGCACATATCTTGACTTTGATCATGGAGGACATCATTGTCTTTTTTGTATCCTTCATTGGACTTGATCACTTTATAATTCCAAAGTAATGTAGCATAGCATAATTGATGAATTTGTGCGTCAAACCCACCTGAAGTACTATTAGCCTTTCATTTAAGAATTTTGTCTATCCAGCTACAAAAATGCCATAGTCTCTGAATTGAAAAAATACTTTATTAATTAACAAGACATAAAAAAATTCTATAATATACATACATAAGTAATAGTAATTGCACTTACAAACTAGCACACGTTTGCTAGGCTTTATAATGGGTGTTGGTTGACAACCTGAGTGTGTTGACCTAATTTATCCTTGTATACGTCCATGTTTGGCCAGTTAGTACATTCTATTTTTTCAATAAATCTATTATCAAAAAACTAAGTTGGCAACATCACTGCTAACTTGTGTATTTTAGGGGATGAGTCCTTATTTCTGGATCCTAATAAAGAGTCATACACCCGTATCACTCTTTCTTTCAGTACAATAATTGCCAACACCCAATGAAATTCTACGTTGTAATTAACAAAAACGTACACCTCATCAACCAATTCCAAGGCAAGCCCACAAGAATACTGAGTCTGTTAATTGTGTTAGTTATTGATTCCTCATTTCTTGCAATAACACATGATTCCGCGTAGTCTTTCTACGTAAAAGTCAGAATTTTGAAGCATTCAGATAATACCTATAATATGTCTTCTCAATATATGATTTGAAGAAGCAATTTATTGTTGTGTATCTATATTTTTGACCTAACAGCTGCTTCAACTTCTTTTGTAAATAGTAGAATATCATGTCTATAGGATACACATAATAACAAAAAATCAAAAATTTCAAAAATTATGAGGATAAATCAGTCATAATATCAACCCAAACAAAAACATGTACAGTTTGTTATCAAATCTAGATTTAATTTTTACTAGACTTACAAAAATAACACAAGCATTTAAAAAATGTAACCATGTTTGTGCATACTATAATCATGATTATGAATAAATTAAGTACTTAAAGTTCAAAATTTCTAAGTTAGAGTAAAGATATGCACTGTAATGTAGAAGGTACCCTTATACGTTTGACAAAAAGAATGGGAGTTACTCTAGCATTATAAGATAAAATAAATCATTTGTAAGGTTTTTTTATTTAAGGATATCTTAATTGTTGTGATTTGTGTATGACTCTATAATATACATACTGTGATATGTATGTATGGAAAAAATATTGCAGGTTACACTAGCCTAATACATAACAGTTTTTTTTCATAAATAAACATTTTATTTCACCAAACGAAGATTACAAAGTTCCAAACAGGGTCAGACCCCCTGTTTCTCATACATGAATTCAAAACTTACTAGCTCTAAGATTTCACCTAACAACTAGGGAATTCGATCTAGTAGTAACTAACAAAGACATTCTATAAACATTACAATTAAGAACTTATATTATCAATCTGGTGACTTCTTCATAGTGCTGCAACTCATTGCTATAGAGGACCTACCCCTTTCATGTATATTTCGCTCTGGATATGGACATGGATGGTAATTTCCCTACAAATCTGGACTTCATTATAGCTGCCCTATTAGAATCTAATAAGGTTCCTAGTTCTCCACATTGTATTGATCACCATCACAAATACACTACTCATGATGGAGCTTCTGACTGATCTTCCCTTTGTTTATTTTACCATCCACTCTAATTTAGTTTTTCAGTCACCTACACTCCTCTGAACACCCATCCATAGTAGCAATCTTCTCCATAGTCTTCTAATGACATTACACTCTATGAATATATAATCATGGGTCACATCAACACTTCGATAGAGCACACATTCAATAGGCACCTTCATCCCAATTCTTGCTAGTCTTTCTACTAGAAGGGAGCCTATGGTATAGTGATAGCCATAATGTGAACTTGTGCCTGGGATGTATACATGGGTGTAGCATAATACCTTTAGAAGGGACTTTTGGATACTGAGGTGACATAGCATCATAAGGCTTTTTGATCAGGAACTTTGTGCCTTTGACACATGCTGCCAGTCTAGTCTGTAGGTCTCCTTGTAATCCAAAGGCCCTTTTGACCTGCTGTCTTGACTCACTGATCTTTTGGATAGCTCAAGTAGCATTTTTTGGGCTTTCACAATACTCTACAGTGTCATATTTTATGTAATAGCTATGAATCCATTTAATTCACAGACAATCCTTCCTTTTTGCTAGAGCCTAGAGCTATTTTGTAATAGCAGCTGCATTCCACAAGTATAAGTTCATGACATTTAAACCTCCTGCAGCCTTTGGAAGGCAGATTTTTTCCCAAGCCACAAGTGTTTTTTAGAAGTCAGTATATTCCCAGTCTACAAAGAAACTCTACACAACCCATTTATCATCTTCATAATTTTCATAGGAAGCAAGAATATCTGAGCCCAGTAGGTCTGGATACCGAAAACCACAACCTTTATTAACTGGAGTTTGCTTTCATATGAGCGTAACTTTGCACTCCAGCATGTTATTCTTTATATAATCTTTTCCACAAGGGGCATACATTGATCAATAGTTATCTTTTTTTATGAGAGAGGTACGCCCAAATATTTAAAGGGAAGACCCTCCTCCTTGTAGCCCAGATACTTAAGGATTTGTTGCTTTGCCTGTGGTTTTACACCTGAGAAATAGACTGAGCTTTTGTCAATGTTTGCTTGCAAACCTGATAACTTGGAAAACCTGTGGAAATCCTCCTGGATGAGAATAATTAAGGGTAATTTAGTTTTGCAGAATAGGAGAAGATCATATACAAAACAGATGTGCTTAAGCCCCAGTTTTTTCCATTTTGGGTGGTACTAGAAGCCCTTTTCTCTATCTATGCAGCTCAATTCTCTATTTAAGTACTCCATAGAGTGACATAGGTCCACCTTTTTTTATACCTCTTTTCCCTTGGAAAGATTTTGTGAGTCCCCCATTCAGGACCAAGGAATAGGATACAAAACTTATATACTCCATGACCCAGCTTATGAACTTTATAGAAAAACCTATGTCAGCTAGCATACTCTTAAGAAAGCTCCATTTTATTGAGTCGTTGGCTTTTCTAAGATCCACTTTCAATACACACCTGGGAGAAAGACCCTTTCTAAAGTACCACTTAAAGAGTTCATTGCTAAACGGAATATTATCAATAATACTTCTTCCCTCAATAAAAGAAAATTGTGAGGGTCCTATAATAGTCCTATAACCTTCTTCATCCTATTGGTGAGTATATTTATTATCAATTTATAGAAGGTTTACAATAGGTTATAGGTCTATAGTCTTTCACCATGGTTGGGTTAGCATATTTTGGTATTAAAGTCACAGTTGTACAACTAAAGGATTTCAATTTTTTTTTGTCACAAAAAACTCATGAACTACCTTTAGAACATCATTCTTTATAATATTCCACTAACCAGTAAAAAATTCTACTGGAAAGCCATCTACCCCAGGAGATTTGTCTACTAGCATACTTTTCAAGGTACTTAATATTTCTTGGTCAGTAACATCTTGCACCAGTTCCTGTTTCTAAGTGTATGTAAGGCAAAGTCTACATTTAATTACCTCAGAGTTTGGGCTTGAGACTTTAGGTGCAGTTATGCCCATTAAACAAGAGAAAAATCTAGTGAATTTATCTTCAATAAGTATAGGGTCAGTGATTTTGTTACCTATAGTATTATAAATGGAGGAAATACTGCTTCTATTAGCTCTGAGTCTTCACTGAGCATGGAAATATTTAGAGTTTGCATCACCACATTTGATTCACACATCCCTGAACTTTTGCCTTAGAACTTTCTCCTCAACTAGGTTCTAGTAAAAGAGATCCTGGATGAGAGATTTCTCTTCCTGTATCAACTCCTGGTTCATAGGTTCTGTGGTCAGTATGTTCTAGTTATTTTATTCTTTTCTCTGGTCTGCTGAATCTTCTGGGCATAAAAAGCAAGATAATTGTTCAATCACTTCAAATCATTCTTTAGGGTCTTGAGCTTTTGATTCAGTTTGTACATACAGGTTCTTGAGAACTACTTCTGCCATGTGTCTACTATAATTTCAAGGAATATTTGATGCTCTATTACAGTGGTATAGGGCTTGAATAGTTTTGGCTTTGGCAGTAGTTGAGTTGTATGATGGATGATAATAGGGGAATAGTCAGAGACCCATGGAGGTAGGAACTCAGCCTCTACATAGCTATAATTTTTAAGCCAGTAATAGTTCCTTAGTACCTAGTCAATTTTAGAATATACTCTGTGTTCCTATTATTACTTATTATAAAATGTGTAATAACATCTTTTTGCCTATAGAGAGGTTAATTGGAGGTGGTCTACACAGTCTTTGAAATCCTGTACTTTCTGTTGAGTAATAACAAATCCAATTCTATTTTCAAAAGACAGTATAATATTAAAATCCCTAAGTAGTAGCCAGACTTCATGAATAGCATTTCCCATTGATTTAAGCTCCCTCCATAGTTCCTGTCTCTCCTAAATGTTATTTTTAGCATAAATAATTATAACATATGATGCAAAATTCCCACCAACATCACTAATATAACAATGAATAAATTATTGTGTCACCTGTATGATAGAGACATTCATATGAGATTTCCATAACTCCCATATTCTCTCATTTAAAGCCACTGGGTAGCTACAGTAATTATTCCATCCATCACCTACTTTCTTAAGGATAGTTGTAACCTTCTGTTTCTTTACCCTGGTTTTTAGGCAACCCATTATATCTATATTATGATTCCTCAAAAAGAGCTTTACCTCTTACTATTTCAAGGGGTGGTTTAGCCCCCTGACATTCTAGGTGGATATTATCATATATTAGGGGCTTCTCCAGGCAGCCCTAAAGGGTCCTCTTTAGTAGGGATATGCAACAAGGGGGAAAATTTATTTCCTATGCTTGTGCTAGGCATATCCTAATCAGTATTTACCACTGTGTGTGAGGAAGTGCTTACCTCTTTCCCTGGGGGGCCTATGACAGGATCAACCATGGTTTTTTTTGTTGATGTTGTATTCACTATGCTATGTTGTCATTGATTCTGTTAAGGTCTCTTTTTCCTTCTATTTGTTCTCTTTTCTTTAGTGCTTCCTTAAAAGACTCTGTCTCATCTTTCTCAGCCTCTTTTTTTATGTGTGGCCAAATTTTAAACAGTGGACATAATACTTTGGTCTCTATTTATACTCAAGCAGTTTCTAAAAAACACCTATTGGAGTAATCATCTCTATGACATCGATTAAAGGTTGTGCTACATTAGTTTCTACCAACAACCTTGCATACGATATTCTTTCTATTATGGCAGTCAATTGATCAATGTGTTTTGGTTTGCCAATAGCACTTTCTACCTTGGTTAGTACTTCGCAGGACCAATACCCCACAGGTAATCCTGGGAATGTAACCTACAATGAGATGGTAGTGATACAGTTTGGGTCAAATTCAAAATTTATGTCCAATGTTTGCACAATAAATGGCTTTCTATGGAAAGTATAAGGTCCTCCTATTAGGACTCTATCATACTCCTAAGCCAATTCAAATATAAATATAAAATACCCATCATCATAACTGAGAACTTGGGGTTTCACCAGACACTTCCACACGTTCATAATGTAAGCTTCCATGGATTTCATATAGAGGGTATCCCTAATTACATAGACTACCAGTGCATGTTTCCAATACTGCATTTGTCTACGTATATCATCCTTTACAATAATTACAAATCTCTTACCTTACTTCAAAATTAGCAATACATACGATAGCAATATTCTTTTGTGGCTAGCTCAATTCTCACATACTTTGGCTTGACTATAGGAAAATTATTAGTCGAATTTGTCACTGTAGAGAATTGGAGGTATCTATTTTCTTATTGCCCAATCGAGTCCCCAACGTTTTGCAGATGTAGTGTAATACCCCATACTTTTTCCTAGCTAATTTTATCTTAAGAATGCCTAGTATTAGATTCTAAATTTAATGATGGTTATTCCATGAGGAATTTTAAATATTTCAACTTTCTATCATGTGAAAAATTTAATAAGCTTTCCATCGATATAAAATTCACCCAAATCCGATAACTGGGTCAGAAGTTATGACTACTTTATGTTTCCGTCGTAAAACTGTGCTATATTAGTTAGTGGCGCGTTGTGCCACAAGAGGAAATGGCATTTGAAAAATTCTAGTAGGGGTTCACGATTATGGCGCTTCGTGCCAGGGCCAAAATTTAGAATTGCACATTTCCAATGTCTTAGCGCGATTTCTGCCGCGTCGCGCCAAAGTTTCAGGTCGCAAAAGAAAGGGCAACACGATGGCTCTGCGTTGCGCTATCCCTCAGTTTCCCAATTGTCAAATTCCAGTGACATAGTGCCATATCACCGCGTCGCGCCAAGGGTCCAATTTGGGAAATTTTTACTGAATTTAAATGACACATCCAGGGCTAAAAGGGTCAACTTTCCACCCCTATTTAAGCCCTTTAACACATGATTCAACCACTTTTCACCAAAACTACACTCTCTTCTCTCAAAAACCTCTCAAGAAAGAGATAGGGTTTTCATAGAATATCTAATTCCAAGAAAGTTTCACCATCAATCTTCACAAAATCACGAACTAACGTATGTATAGTGTTCATTCATGGACTCCTTTCATCCATGAAGCCCAAGAATCCCTTTTATAAATTCAAGTTTATGGATTTTCTTATGAACTTCATGATTGGGCTGCTCTTGTTCACGTGGATAATGAGAAATTGAATTCTACTCCATGTTGGGTGATAAATTCTATGTGGATTAAATTATTATAGACATAGATTCATGCAAACCTATGACTAAACACTTGAATGATTAAATTAGAATTGAACCATGATGTTTAATTATTGTACAATGATGTTTACATGTACCATGCCTATAATATGTTTGATTAAATGCCTAGATGAAGGAAAAGTGCCTAACTAGCATGATACCATGAAATCCCCATGTATGTACAAGTTATGCCTATCACATGTTTTGATGAAATACTTCTATAAATGTATTATAGTTTATGATTTTAGTTATATGTTTAAGTAAGTTATGCTTGGTTAGTTTTCTTCCATCGAGTCCTGGGGGTACTCGTACCTGAAACATTAGTTGTGTGCCTAGAGTCATGTCATGTTTTCATGATACTCTCAGTCAAGCTATGATACTTAGACTTCAGACAATCTTATGACTTAGGAAATCTCCATGATATCATGATCTCAGTCAGTTATTAGATATCAGTAGTATTCCATCAGTCAACGGAATTCAGTAACTCAGCCCATGTTCAGTTCAGTAAATCATGTTTAGAGTCTATTCAAATGTGAGTAGGAATTAGCATCGAGTGAATCCAAGAATGGGAACACACACTATCAGATGAGGGTGTGATTCTTAGAAGTCATCCTTGCATTCCAAAACTGCGTAGCCAACATAGGTTGAGACATCAACACTGTCCGGTGAGGGTTGATGAAGTAGATAAGCGCTGTCAGATAAGGGCCCCACCGTTCTCATGTAGGGGACACTATCAGATAAGGGTCGCCCATAGCTTGTCCTTACCGGTGGCGTGGTATTGACACCCTTCCAATTGGGGTTATAGATTAGATCCCAACAAAGCCATAATGGCGTATCAGGGGCATGTCGATTAGATAACTACTTCCCACAGTTTTATGTTACAGAATCAGGTCTGTCAGATATAGTCAATTAGTCTCAGTAATAGAACTCAGATAGTTCTTCAGATTTCAAGACTTTCAGATACAGTCAAATCAGATACAATATGAAACTCAGACTGTTCCACCAGATTCAGGCTTGTCAGATACAGTCACTCATGTTATCAGTTATATTCAGATTCAGTAATCATGTAATCATAGTATTAGTGTCAGTTGTTATGTCTCATACATATATTCTCATGCTCATGATAGTTAGTCAGTTATTATTTTTGTTCATGCATATGAACCCCATGCATTCATCCTACCTTACATGCATACCAGTATATTCAAAGGACTGACATATTTGCGCTATCTGTCTTATACCATAGGTTTAGAGACACGAGCTCCAAAGCAACAGTAGATTCCAGATATCTGTAGATAAAGTTAGAAGTGAGTCCTCATCTTTTAAGGAATGATTATTTTCCCTATTATCTCATTAATCGGTTTATTAGTTGGAGTTAGTTGGGGACATGTCCCATCAACTCCTTACTCAGACAGTTCAGTCAGTTAGAGGCTTTCTAGACTATCATGTTTCAGACTTTAGTATGTTCAGTTTTATTTTGGGTATTTTATTACCCACACAGATATTATATCATTCAAATCATGTTCATTGTTGAACCTTATGGCCTTTCAGTTCATGTTTCCACATTATCAAGTATTTTTGCAGAATACAGGTACAGATATCAGTCATGGGTTAGCTTGTGGTCCTTCGGAATCATGAGCACCATGTAGCATTTTGGGTACCAGATTTGGGATGTTACAAACTTGGTATCAAACCCTAAGGTTCAATAGAGTCCTAGGAAGTCTGCAAGCCGTATCTAGTAGAGTCTTGTACATGGGTGTGTTGCATGCCATATTTATGTGCAAGAGGCTATAAGATGTTTTAAGAGCAGTTTCCCTTCTTTTAGTACTCATGTCGTGCCAGTGAGCATAATCTCAAGTCAATCTCTCAGTCTAATCCATTTCTTCCTTTCTTCTACAAAATATGCCTCCTAAAAGAAAAAATAGAAATTAGTCAGCCCCTCAACTTGAAGAACCTTTAGGCGAATATGTTTCTCATACAGAGTTCAAGGACGCATTCACTTCTCTTGCTCAGTCAGTTGCTGCTCAGAATGAACAACCAACAGTTATTTCAGCTAACCTAGTGGCCAATTCAGCTGCAGCTAGGATTCAGGACTTTACCCAAATGAATCCTCCATCCTTCCCGAGGTCTACTGAAGATGAGGACCCTCAGGAATTCATTGATCAGGTTCAGAAGGTGACAAACATCATGGGGGTAACTACTATTAAGAGTGCTGAGCTAGCTACATATCAGTTGTAGGATGTGGTTCATACTTAGTTCAAACAGTGGAAGTCAGAAAGGTCAGACGATGCAGGTCCTATAGAGTGGAAGGAGTTTGTCATTGCATTCTTAGACAGATTCTTTCCCCAAGAGCTTAGAGAGGCTAAAGTGATAGAATTCATCAAACTCAAGAAGGGAAATATGATGGTGAAAGATTATTCTCTTAAGTTTACTCAATTAGCCAGATATGCCTCTCATGTGGTTGCAGACATCAGAGCCAAGATAAATAGGTTCGCTTCAAGGGTAAAAGATAGCGTGGTAAATGAGTGCAGATCTACCATGCTGAACAGTGACGTAACTTTAGCCAGGCTTATGAATCATGCTCAATAGATAGAGGAGCAGAAGATTAAGCAGAGAGAGAAGCAGAATGAGAGAGCGAAGACAAGTAATTTCAACTTTGCTCAGCCTAAATTAGAAGGAGGAAACCATTCCCAGTTTTGTCCTATCTCATTAGTTCCATCCCCTTCTTCAGCCAGTGCTTTAGTTCCTAAGTTCAGGGAGGGTAACAGAGATAGAGCTCCAGGATTTAAGTCTTAGGGTAGTGTTAGCAATGCCCGAACTAATCCCCTTTCTTAGACTTGTGGTAAGAACCACAAGGGTGCTGGCAGAGCTGGTAGCGATGTCTCTTTCAGTTGTGATAAGCCAGGACACAGAGTCAGAGACTGCCCTCAGTCAGGTTATCAGAGTCATCTCCGCTCCTCAGCTCAATTCAATGGCCCAAATCAGTAGGGTGCCACCACCAGTGCTACTAGTGGGCAACGCCTAAATCGTCTATATGCTCTTCAGTCCTGACAGGATCAGGAAATTCTCTTGATATAATTACTGGTACGTTACAAATCATTCATGTATATGTTTATGCTTTGCCAGATCCAGGAGCTTCTTTGTCTTTTTCTACTCCTTATATAGCAGACGATTTTGGAATCAGTCCTAAAATCCTAGCAGAGCCCTTTTCAGTCTCTACCCCAGTGGGTAAAACCATCATAGCTCGGTGGGTATACAAAAACTACTCGATTGTGATATTTTAGAAAGTCACTTCAGCAGACTTAGTCGAATTAGAAATGACTGATTTTTATGTCATTCTTGGCATATATTGGATTCATTCTTGCTATGCCACAGTCAACTGTAGAAACATAACAGTCCAATTTCAGTTTTTATATGAACCCGTCTTTGAATGGAAAGGTAGTACTTAAGCGTTCAAAGGTCAACTTGTTTTCTGCCTTCGGGAACAGAAAATGACATCTAAAGGATGTGTCTATTATCTTGTTTGAGTTAAGGACACTTCTTCTGAAACTTCGAGTCTTGAATTAGTTCCAGTTGTAGCTGAATATTCAGATGTCTTTCCCGAAGATCTTCCAGGAATTCCTCCCGAAAGGGAAATAAACTTTGGCATTGATCTTCTTCAAGATACTCAGCCTATATCTATTCCACCATACAGAATAGAACCAGCAGAACTCAGAGAACTGAAAGAACAATTGAAGGATCTCTTAGATAAGGGATTCATCAGGCCCAAATTTTCCCCTGGGGTGCTCCAATGTTATTCTTGCGCAAGAAATATGGTTCTCTTAAGATGTTCATAGACTACCGTCAACTTAATAAGGTCACAGTCATGAACAAGTATCCTCTTCCCAAAATCAATGACTTGTTTGACCAACTTTAGGGTGCCAGTTATTTCTCTAAGATAAACCTCAGATTCAGCTACCATCAGCTCAGAGTTAGAGAATGTGACATTCTAAAAATAGCTTTTTATACTCGATATGGTCACTTCAAATTTCTAGTCATGTCATTTGGTCTTACCAATGCCCCAACAACTTTTATGGACTTGATGAACCGTGTGTTCAAGCAGTACTTGGATATGTTTGTCATAGTCTTCATTGATGATATTTTGATCTATTCCCGCAGTGAGTGGGATCATGCAGACCATCTCAGAACAGTACTTTAGACTCTCAAAGATCATCAGCTATTCTCCAAATTCAGTAAGTGTGAATTTTGGCTAAGGTCAGTAGAATTCCTTGGTCATATCATTTCCGGTGATGGCATTAGAGTAGATCATCAAAAGACCGAAGTAGTAAAAAACTAGCCCAGACCTATGTTCATCAGATATCAGGAGTTTCTTGGGTTTGGCTAGCTATTACAGATGGTTTGTTGAGGGATTTTATTCTATTGCATCCCTTACGTCCAGATTGACTCAGAAGAAAGTCAAGTATCAGTGGTCAGATCCTTGCAGAAAGAGTTTTAAGGAGTTAAAGACTCGACTTACCTTAGCTCTAGTCTTAGCTCTCCTAGATGGTTCAGATGGGTTTGTAGTGTATTGTGATACATCCAGAGTAGGATTGGGATATCCTCATGTAGCATAGTAAGGTCATAGCCTACGCCCCCAGATAGCTTAAATCCCATGAGAGGAATTATCCTACTCATGATCTTGAGTTAGTAGCCATAGTCTTTGCCTTGAAGGCATTATCTATGCGGTGTACATGTAGATGTCTTCACTGATCATAAAATTCTTCAGTATGTCTTTTGTCAAAAAAATCTCAATTTTTGTTAGAGAAGGTAGTTAGAGCTTTTGAAAGATTATAACATGAGTGTCCTTTATCATCCGGGCAAGGCTAATGTAGTGGCCGATGCTCTAAATAGACTATCCATGGGTAGTATTTCTCATATTGAGGATAGTAAGAAGAAATTAGCTCAGGAAGTCTATCATCTTGCTAGACTACACGTTCGCTTAGTCAATACAGAAGAGGGTGATATATGGGTTCAGAGTAGTTCAGAATCATTCTAGTTTCTGAGGTAAAATAAAAGCAAGATAGAGATCCCAGCCTTGTCAAGTTGAAAGAAAGTAGAGGTTTCTCCCAAGGGGGAGATAGTGTTTTGGGTTGTCAGGGTCATCTTTGTGTTCCAGGTGTAGATGACTTAAGGCAGCAAATTCTTGCACAAGCGCATGGTGCGCGCTACTCTATTCATCCAGGGGCCACAAAGATGTACCGCGACTTGCAGGAAATCTATTGATAGAGTGGGATGAAGAGAAACATTACATAGTTTGTGGGTAAGTGCTCTACATGTCAGCAGGTTAAGATAAAGTATCAGAAGCCTAGTAGGTCCATGCAGGAGTTCAATATTCCTACTTGGAAGTGGGAAGTTGTGAACATGGACTTCGTGACGGGTTAGCCTCGAACTCATCATCAACATGATTCAGTCTGGGTCATTATAGATAGAATGACCAAATTAGCTCATTTCCTTCCAGTTCATACCTCTTATTCAGCCGAGGAATATTCCAAACTCTACATCAAGGAGTTGGTTAGATGGCATGGTGTTCCACTGTCTATTATGCCAGACAGAGGTACCTAGTTCACCTCTCATTTTTGGAAAGCATTCCAAAAGGGTCTTAGTACGTAAGTTCATCTTAGTACAACCTTTCATCCTCAAACAGATGGTCATGCAAAAAGGACCATTCAGATGTTAGAAGATATGCTAAGGGTGTGTGCAATCAATTTTAGGGGAAGCTGGGATGACCACTTAACTTTGATTGAGTTTGCATACAACAACAACTATCATTCCAGTATTCATATGGCTCTATTCAAAGATCTCTATGGTAGTAGATGTAGATCTTTAATTGGTTAGTTCGAAGTTAGTGATGCCTAAGTTATAGGGCCTGACTTAGTATTCGACGCCGTAGAAAAAGTCTAGTTGATTAGAGATAGACTCCGGGTTGCTCAGAGCCGATAGAAGTCTTATGCAGATGTCTGTAGAAAAGATCTCGAGTTTGAGATTTTTAATCATGTCTATCTAAAGATCTCTCCCATGAAGGAAGTGGAGAGATTCGGCAAAAAGGTAAAGCTTAGTCCCTGATATATTGGTCCCTTTAAGATTCGCAATCACTTTGGCAAGGTAGCCTATGTCTCTTTGCTCAAGAAGTGCATAAGTGACCCATCAGTTATAGTCCCTATTCAGAACACTCTCTCTTTTGAAGAGATTCTAGTCGAAATCTTTGACTATTAGACTTGTAGATTGAGGAACAAAGAAGTCCTTCTAGTTAAGGTTCTTTGGCAAAATCAGTCTGTCGAGGGAGCTACTTGAGAAACAGAGGTAGACATGCATACCAAGTATCCTCACCTCTTCTTCGCCAACTCAGATCAAGCTCAATGTAACAGTTCTCCTTAAGCTTACTCAGTTTCATGTTCAGTGTTCATCACAAACTTGATATCCAGTTTTATGCTCATGTTCCCATTATAAATTTGGTATCAAGTACCATTGCATATTCAGTTATGCACTCATGTATCAGTTCAGTTATCAAATTATGGATCAGTCATGCATTCTTATTGTGAGAAACTTAGTTCTTCAGAACACTCAGTCATGCATTCATGAATCAGTTACACATGCATTAGATATGCATATTTAGTATTATATGTTCATCTTGTCAATCATGTCAGTCATGAGATCATGTTCCAGTTATTCATGGTCAGTATGTATGTCAGTTTTCTTTTCTCCCCTCTCAGTCAGTCTCATTTGAGGATGAATATTCTCAAGGGGAGATATTATAATACCTCATAATTTTTCTAGCTAATTTCACCTCAAGAATGTCGAGTATTAGTTTATAAATTGAATGATGGTTATTCCATCAGGACTTTTCAAGATTTTCACTTTATATCATATGGAAAATTCAATAAGCTTTACATCGATATAAAATTCGCCCAAATTCGATAACCGGGTCAGAAGTTACAACTATTTCAAGTTCCCATTGTAAAAAAACACCATATTAGTCAGTGGCACGCCGCTCCACAAGAGAAAATGACATTTGGAAAATTCTAGTAGGGGTCCGCAATTATGGCACATCGTGCTAGGGCCCAAATTCAGAATTGTCCATTTTCCAGTGTCTCAGTGCGATTTCCCCTACGTTGTGCCAAAGTTCTAGGTCGCAAAAGAAGGGGCAACGCGATAGCACCACCTCACGCCATCCCTCAATTTCCCAATTGTCAAATTCAAGTGACATGGCACGTTAGCGCCGCTTCACACTAAGGGTCCAATTCAAGAAATTTTCACTGAAATTAAATGACGTATCCAGGGTTAAAAGGGTTAACTTCCCACCCCTATTTAAGCCCTTTAACACGTGATTCATCCACTTTTGACCAAAAATACACTCTCTTCTCTCCAAAACCTCTCAAGAACGAGCTAGGGTTTTCATAGAAGATCTAATTCCAAGAAAGTTTCACCATCAATCTTCACGAAATCACGAACTAAGGTATGCATAGTGTTCATTCATGGACTCCTTTCGTCTACGAAGCCCAAGAATCCCCTTTATAAATTCAAGTTTATGGACTTTCTTATGAACTTCATGATTGGGCTACTCTTTTTCATGTAGATAATGAGAAATTGAATTCTACTCTATGTTGGGTAATAAATTCTATGTGGGTTAAATTATTATAGATATAGATTCATGCAAACCTATGGCTAAACCCTTGAATGATGAAATTAGAATTGAACCATGATGTTTAATTATTGTACAATGATGTTTACATCTACCATGCCTACAATATGTTTGATTAAATGCCTAGATGAAGGAAAAGTGCCTAACTAGCATGATACCATGAAATCCCCATGTATGTGCAAGTTATGCCTATCACATGTTTTGATGAAATGCTTCTATAAATGTATTATGGATTATGATGTCAGTTACATGTTCAAGTAAGTTATGCTTGGTCAATTTTCTTCCATCGAGTCCTGGGGGTACTGGTACCCGAAACATTAGTTGTGTGCCTAGAGCCATGTCATGTTTTCATGATACTCTCATTCAATCTATAATCCTTAGACTTCAGACAGTCTTATGACTGAGGAAATCTCCATGATCTCATGAACTCAGTCAGTTATCAGATATCAGTAGTATTCCGTTAGTCAACAGAATTTAGTAACTCAACCCATGTTTTGTTCAGTAAATCATGTTCAGAGTCTATTCAGATGGGAGTAGGAATTAGCATCGAGTAAACCCAAGGATGGGAACACACACTATCAAATGGGGGCGTGATTTTTAGAAGTCATCCTTGCATTCCAGAACTATGTAGCCAGCATAGGTTGAGACATCAACACTGTCTAGTAAGGGTTGATGAGGTGGATAAGCACTGGCAGATAAGGGCCCTACTTTTCTCATATAATAGACACAATCAGATGAGGGTCGCCCACAACTTGTCCTTATCGATGGTTCGGTATTGACACCCTTTTAATTGGGATTATAGATTGGACCCCCACTCAACCATAATGGCGTATCAGGGGCATGTCGCTTAGATAACTACTTCCCACAGTTTTATGTTACAGGATCAGGACTGTCAGATATAGTCAATCAGTATCAGTAATAGAACTTAGATAGTTCTTTAGATTTCAGGACTGGCAAATATAGTCAACTTAGATACAGTACGAAACTCAGATAGTTCCATCAGATTCAGGACTGTCAGATATAGTCACTCATGTTATTAGCTATATTCAGATTCAGTAATAATGTTATCACAGTATTAGTGTCAGTTGTTATGTCTCATGCATGTATTCTCACGCTCATGATAGTTAATCAGTTATTATTATTGTTCATGCATATGAACCCCATGCATTTATCTTATCTCACATGCATACCAGTACATTCAAAGTACTGATACATTTACGCTATGGTGTCTTATATCATGGGTTCAGAGACACGAGCTCCAGAGCAACAGTAGATTCCAGATATCCACATATAGAATTAGAAGTGAGTCCTCATCTTTTGAGGACATGATTATTTTCCCTATTATCTCATTAATCCGTTTATTAGTTGGAGTTAGTTGGGGATATGTCCCATCAACTCCTTACTCAAACAGTTCAGTCAGTTAGAGGCTTTCTAGACTATCATGTTTCAGACTTCAATATGTTCAGTTTTGTTTTGGGTATTCTATCACCCCACATAGATGTTATATCATTCAGATCATGTTCCATATTGAATCTTATGTCCTTTTAGTTCATATTTCTGCATTATAAACTATTTTATGTAGTATAAAGATACAGATATCAGTCATGGGTTAGCTTGTGGTCCTTCGGGATCATGAGCACCGTGTAGTATTTTGGGTACCAGATTTGAGGCGTTACATATAGCGACCAAGGTGATTCAGAATTTATTGATGTATCCTCTACTTTCTCAGGAATATATTGAAACTTTAGGGAAAGGAAATTTTTAAAAGTGAGTGACAGTAGTTCTCAACTAATTCCATCGTGTAGTGTAACTAACTTCGCTGGAGATCCAGTAGAATTATTCCAGCGAGTCATGATGTGTTGTTTAGCTGTGGTGCATGTTAGCGTCCTACTAAAATACACCGAGAGAAACATCACTAATAAAAATATTAATAAGATGGAATACTGATCTACATAACAATTATATGTATAAGGAAACCAATTTTATGTACATTGTCAACAAATTTTTGTTTACTTATGTATTATATTGTATAATATACATACATTGATATGTATAATGTCAAAAAATAAAGTGCATCAGGTATATTTCATTTTTGTAAGAAATTAGTTATGTTCGTTTTACAAACGTTAATATATACCTTATCATTTCAGCATGTGTTAGTTTGTGACATCGTGTAAAATCAGTTTTTGGACTGTAGATGAGCAACGATGAAATCCAACTATAGAAAACCAAGACCATAACAGTTAGCTCAGTAGTGATTATCTTTTTATTTCCTGTACCATTAATAGTGTATAAGTTTTAGTTAAAATTATGTTAATGTACAAACGGTTACAATTAAATAGAATCTAATTTCTTACTTTCCAACATGGTATTTGTATAAACCTTGCACAATCTATTCAGAGTATATCAATATTAATCAACTAGGGAAATCTTCAGAAATGGAGAAATCATCAAAGGCATACTTTTATTTCTCTTTAGTATCATAACTCCCATCACCTTTTGAAATTGATCCAAATTTTGTTAAGTAGGGTGACTTGAAAATTCTAGACTTCTTTCGTAACCTTTTAGTTGGTGTTTCCATGGCATCAATATATCAAACCTATGCATCTTGAAATTAGGTGAAAACTGATTGTTGCATATCATTCATTGACTCTCGGTAATTGTACTTGAAGTAACAACGTTATGTGGATTAGCAGTCATTGGTGAGGTCATTCTAGATATAAGTGCATCTATAATATCTTGTACTGAATCTAGTATTGTGCTGGTGAAATCATCCTACAAAATTGGTATCCTAATGTGTTATTTACTGCTAAAGGTAAAGATAAGCATTATTTTAGTAAATGTGCATTTATTGTTTTGTGTCATATACATCACTGGTAATGTATTAGATGCATTAACGTTTGTCTTGAATAAAAATCAAAGCATATATATATGGCATGTCATTGTGAAGCACTATCTCATACATAATTTTTTTATCGTATGTTATGAAAAGACACTCTCATACATAACCTACATTCTTAAATAATATAGTTTCATACATAATAAAGCATTCCTTATAATTAATTGGTAATGTATTATAAATCTTAACTGAAGTATACAATGAAAAATTTCATGTTATGTTTATCTGTGAATGTATTGGACATTCAATTACTATCGAATACATAATAATTTTTTTACATCATATATTATGAAAAAACACTCTCATACATAACCTGCATTCTTAATAATACAGTTTCATACATAATAAAGCATTCCTCATACTTAACTGGTAATGTATTGTATATCTTAAATGATGTTTATGATGAAAAATTTTCTATTATGTTTATCTGTGAATGTATTAAACATTCACAACCATTAATCACATTAATTATAATTACCCAACAACATACATGCTCTAAATTATCCGTGTATATTTGATAACATATTTATGTGTGAGTATCTACTTAGATTTACCTTGTATTCGCTTTGAGCTTCACTTGTTGTTTTGTTTTCAGGATTTAGGTTGATGCATCTTTTATAATCCGTGTCAATATGTTGAATGTCAACTGGTTCACCTGTAAGGATATCTCCTATTGTACCTTTGCCCCCATCATCATCCTGTTGATCTACGAAATAAACGAGGCATAAAATATGATAAAACGTAATATATATAGTAAAAAGTAAGCCATTCAAAAACTACGTAACACTCCACTATGAGTGGACTATCCTCTTTTTTCCAAATTATCTGCGCCACCTTCTTCCTTCTTTAAATACTTTTTTCTTAATTATCAGCCTCTTACTCATCCTAAATGAACCGCATTGTCGTAATATTCATATTTTACTAACTATTGAAAGCTAAAGATGATTAAAATCTTTATGGTTAGATCTTTATTTTCTTTATGCTTCGGAGAGTTCAAAACTTTGACATGCTGATTTGATATCAATATTTGTAGGTCTTCAATTTTTTTATCAACTTTAATACAAAAGTAAATCAAAAAATGAGAAGTAGCATTATCTAGTGAACACAAAAATGCAAAAAATAAATTGTACATATTTACGACTTAAGGTAAGACTTTATCTCAATTATGTCTGATTTCATCATGAAATTACCTTGAGGCATTGTGGAAGATGTACAAAATGTCTTGTCTGACTCACGCTACAGAGAAGCAATTGTTCATCCACAGTTGTTTTTGAAAAAGACCCCAATACATCTCCTTTTGACTGATCTCATGTATAATTCTCATCACCTTTCACTTCGAGATTATTTTTCTCAAATATCATTGTCTTTCTTCTTTTAGAAGCATGGCCTGCTGATAAATCTGAAGAATCCTACCTTGGTCAAAATTTCTTGCGATGGTATTGTACTAAAATCATCAAAATCTCCAGCTACAAAAAGAATAGATAGTTTCTTTTCATCGATTAGCCTTTTCAACTAGCAAGCAGTAGATGTGCTAGGAACCAATTGTGAAACTCGATCACAAATCTCAATACCCTCTCTAAATAACAAATTAAACTTTTGAACTTTTTCACTTCTGGGTTGTAAGTTGTTGTAAACAAACTGTGAAATTATAAAGGCATATACCAGTATTAAAAATCAAAAATATATTGGAAAAAAATAAAGATATCATTTGATATTAACCTTACTGAACATTCCGGCCATAAAACTCTCGTATTTAGGCCTCACACCCACTACAGACCAGTTGAAAATCCTTGAAATAATATTTCTCTAACGGACAATAATTTTTTTATCAACTTCAGAAAAACACTCAAACATCCACACATTTAGTACATGCATTATTCCTCCTAAAGTGTATAACTATTTCTCGATAAAGAAATCCTATCTCTATCCATTCATCAACTTCTCAAACAAAATTTTCATCATGAAAATTATTTATAACACTCATCCTCAACCATCTGAAAGTGAGCTATACTAACCAATGAATCATGATATTGAGAAAAAAAAGAATGTATGAATGTAGTATAAAATTGCTATGTTAACGCATCCTAAGAGTTATCAAAATTTCCCATCTTGACCTGGTGAATCAATGTTAACTTAGATATTTCAGATTTTGCATTTGGAAAATACTTCGACATTAAGGTTGATGTCGTCAATGTAGTATACATGTATTCATTGATATTACTGGTACTTTTAAGACTGATAATTATAGAAAACTCAAGTATTGTAAATTTTAGAATATTACCCTGTAAAAAAACATGAATCTCGTCATGTTTTTCCTGCTGTATTTTGAGTATCAAAATGAATTTGGATATTTGACCTAACCAGTTGCACCGAGGCATGTTGAGAAACAGACCAAAGAGTATGTTTCGAAATACCAAGAATTTTGTCGTTCAAAAATTTCTTTATATCTTCTCCAAAGTCCCGATTACATGAACTATCAATATGCAACGGGTAAGATGAAACTTTGTCAATATGATATTTCATCCCATGAGATATCGATATATATTTACAACCTTATTAAAGTCTAACACAATAAAATAAGGTTACATTGAGAAGAAAAAAATACAAACATAAAAAAGAAATTTTGACGGTAACATACAGTTTTAGCAATGTATAAGATAAAACAATACCTGAAGTTATCCAAGAAACACCTAATACATAAGGAACATATATTTGTGTATAATATAATCATGTTCATGTTTAGGAATATAAACTCATGCTATTAATGTATGATGCGGTAATATACACATCTGGATATGTGTAATATCAAGTAAACCTGTAGGACACTATAACCTTATATATAATATGCATATGTATAATGTTATCATGCTAATGTATGAGGTTAACATAGTAGAGATAACTTATGTATTATGCTGTAACATACATTGCATAGTAATGTATGTGAGTTTAAATAACATCACATCTATGACATTATTATGTATAAGGTAAAAAGTACTTCAGATAACCAAAAACTTATACATAAAAATGGTTATGTGTAAGGCTATGATAGATAAAAATTGTAGGTAACCATAGTATTATACATAATATGATATGTATAAGGTAAACAAAAAACAGCAGGTACCTATGACCTTATACATAATAATGTTATACCATATATATATTGCAAAGAAGTGTATGGAAATTGAAACAATAGCAGATCTATGACATAAAAATTACTGTTAACCCTATACATTATACAACTATGTATACAAATGTATAATTTTCCTTAAGAAAACATATTAAATAGCAAATCATTATACCATTGGAAGACGCGATCATCCCGATTCATTAATTTTCTTCTTAGTTGCAGATTTTGAAACATATTTTTTGAACTTGTACTAGAAACTTTCCTCAATTTCTTCGTCTTGACTCGATCATTTCGATATTTTGATCTGTTTTCTGTGAAATTGAGATCCTGATAATCAAACGTACCAGAAATAAATTCAGCAATGAGATTTGTTTGTTCTTTAACATCTAATTGACTAATTCCTAAACTAAAACTCAAAGCAGAATCCACTAAAATGGTTAGATTTTGAGAAATAGACATGCAATAAAAAATTTGAAATGAATCTCAATTTGTGGGTGTATCATTAGCTAATCCTAATGTTTGACTTTAAGTAAAAAAATTGTATTACTTCATTTTATAACTCTAAGTACTATAAGAATGAACAGAGACTCAATTGTTAATGTCACTCAATTTGTTAATGTAATAGTTAGTCATTGAACTAAAATTAAATTGATTTAATTTATACAACTTTAAGTATTATAAGATTGAATTGAAACCCAATTTGTGTACTAAACAATAATTCAGTAAATGTGTTTGACTTCAATTGCAAAAATGAATTGATTCAATTTGTATATCTTCAAATATTACACAAATCAAATATAGTATCAATTTGTTGATGTAACAATTAGCCAATCATACATCCTAATATTTGACTTAAGTAGAAAAATTGAAATACTTCAATTTATGTAATTCTAAGTATTATTAGTGAAGTTATATTCAAATTTTGAAAACAACCAAAACACTATTTTGACATTTTATTTTTTTAATTAAGAAATCCTATTTTTTTTATAAAGTGACCTCATTTTAATTGTACTTTAACTACAAATGATCTATTTTCCCTCCAAAAATTTCTTCCTCTTCCTTAAGATCTCCCTGCAAACCATCACC
Source organism: Capsicum baccatum var. pendulum (assembly GCA_030864225.1). NCBI lineage: Eukaryota > Viridiplantae > Streptophyta > Magnoliopsida > Solanales > Solanaceae > Capsicum > Capsicum baccatum. The sequence goes on along the minus strand of CM061557.1, from coordinate 165,364,770 downwards.
TCCAACTCCACCCTTCATACACCTAAGTTACCCTCCCCTTTTCTTTAAGATAATTATTGTCTTTTATTATAACATACTCTTTACCCAATAAATTATTCTAATTTTTAACAAGTTTTACATACACGTGTATTCTTATCGTGAGTAGTTTATACCATCTATAGAATTACTATTACAAATTCTTCAATTTTGTTATCTTTTTACTCTTTTTCTTCAATGATAATTTTTATTTTTTCGTTTGGTTATATTATATAGAATAAAACATTAGAGTTTTTATATAAAAATAATTTTTTATTATTTTTATTTTATTCAAATCATAAATGATCAAATTAATTAAGTGATTGTCGTATTTGTATTCATTAAAAGGTGGATTAACTTGATTATTTTACTTCAAAATAGTAAAGATAGTTGAAGTCAATAAAATCATTTATCATGAATAAGATATTAAAATTGACTGGTTGTCATATTAATCATGAAAACTTATAAATAAATTGTAAAAATAGAAAACTTATAATACACACACAGAGAAAGAGAGAGAGGAAGAGAGATTTCAAGATATGAATGACATTGGAACAAGCAATTGAGTACATATTTATATAAATAAAGTAAAAAAATACTAACATCTAAAAGAATACTAAACAACAATAACAACAAAAAAAATCAGTCTGATCTCATTAATGGGATTTGACTATAAAAAAGATCAAGAGAATTTTTTTAATAAAAAATATTAGGAATATATATATATATATATATATATATATATATATATATATATATATATATATATATATATATATATATATATATATAATGAATTGAATACAAAATAGAAGGAAATAATAAAAAAGAAATAAAAAATAAGAGATGACCCAAAGATATATTATATTATTCCAGACAAAATCAAAAAGGTACTTTATATCATAAAATACTAAAAAGATACTTTATTTAAGTTTACATATATTATTTAAAGAGAAATAACAAAACATACTTTTGAAAGAATTCTGAAATTTTATTGATTTAAATTATATTGACGAATATGTGTGTGCAAAATATTTTATAAACATTTTGTTTTGTTTAAGTTATAGTAATTTGTCATCTCAATTAAAAGGAAAAACATAGGAACAATTTTAAACTTCATTTTTTAAAAAATATTCGTATACATTTCTAAATTTGGTTGATCTAATAATTATTTTATTTTATTTTTGATGAAAATTTCTTTCTAATTTTTTTCATTGAAAATTTAAAATAAAAACAATCTTACTCCACTTTCAGATGTTTATATTTTTTGATATTATACATATGCACATATATATAATTTCACTTGCTATATATTTTTTTTTTAATAAAGAAAGTAAAAATTTATTAGTTTTATTATTCATTCGTTTTTTTCCTCAAAGTGCTTTTGTTTCTTATTACTCCCTCAATTTCAAAAATAGTTGGTCCCTATTGACTTAACACTCTCTTTAAGAAAATATTAATTAGGTGCTTATTTTATTCAATTAGCCTTATAAATAAGCTTTGAAAGTATAAATGTGAGTATATACACTTTATATAGTCATTTAATAATAAGGATAATCTTGGACGAACATAATAAAATTCTATTGATTTTATAAATGGGATAACTAAATTAAATCAAATATTTTTAGTAAGAAGATCAACTATTTTAAAACGGAGGGAGTAATAAATAAATAAGTAGAGAGGAGCATGTAAAGTCTTACTAATTAATAAAAATGTAGAGAAAACATGAAAATGATAGTAAATGTCATTTACTTGGAATTGTTTTTCATAAATTTACAGAAATGCCATTTTTGAATATTTCGGAAACACTTTTTTGGATGTTTAACAGTACTCTATAATATAACTAGATCTTGGGAGGCCGTGCCAGCACGGGTCTAATATATATTATTTCTTCTGTTTCAATATATACGGAGGCAACCAAATGTTTTTTAGATTTTTAAATATTTTAAATTACTTTTTACATAATCTTCACAAAATATATGTTACTCTTTTTGTCCATATTTATGTGGCGATTGAGACTCAACAAATCATTTTATATTATATTTTAGATATTTTAAATTGATAACTATTGTAATTTAAATTATTTTGGACATAATTTTCACATAATATATGTTACTCGTTTTGTTTCAATTTATATTGTATAAATATAATTTTGAGAGTCAACTAAACATTTTACATTTTCTGAATATTTTAAATTTTATACAATTTTTATACTTTTTAATATTTTAAATTATTAATTATTATGATTTATAGTACTTTTTTACGTAATTTCAATATATATTATTATTAAAAACAATTAAAGGGAATAAAATGATCAGCTGAAATTTTAACTTTGGAGTTCATGCATATTAAAGAATTGAGACAGTGGTTAGCCGAAATTTTCATTGTGGGGTCCACAATATTAAAGAAATAAAACAACGAAAAAATGTGTATCTAGGCTGGGCTTTTTATCCAATACCCAATGTACACATGAATAAATATTTAGGTACATTAACTTGAAGCACACATGACAATCATAAGGTGTGTGCTTCACTCACACTTCTATATAGTAGTAATACATGTGGTCCTAAATTAGAATGTTGAAACTATGAGGGTGCACCACACTATGAGGGACCAGGTTCCTCAAAACCAGTCACAGGAAAAAGCATAGTAAACCAACCAGGAACATAACACAGTGCAGGAAATGTAAAAAACACAAGATCTAACGTAGAAATCTCCTTGTTCAAGGAAAGAAAAATCATGGCTTGTCCTCACAAGCTCTCAAGAGTTCACTATAATCAACCTCTTGATTACAGACTCAAACTTGAACTTAAATCTAGGCTCCTTCTGTTTGTAATAACTCTACTACAAGCTCACCTTGACAACTCTGCCAAGACTTCAACAAAACTGATTAACTCTAACCAGTGTCAAGTTTAGGCAACTCTACCTAAGCTCCCCCAAAGAAAAAAGAAAAGAGCAGTACTCTTATAGAATGAGTAATTCAGTTACAGACTTAAGCTGGACCCAAGAATACTTGTTATTTTAGCACACACAAGAAATGAGATCTTGAGCAAGGTTGAATATTGAGTGTTTACCTTTTTCTCTCTTCACTCTTTTGAATTTGCATAAAATTTTTGATAGAGAAACATTCTTTTCTTTTATAGTTGAGTGATGATTAGGGTTAAAATGTAATTGGACTAGCTGTCCTAAATAGTATATGTTTCACCTATGCAGTTTGTTATACTAGAGGACAAAACTGCATAGACGCGTGCCATCTATACTATAGCCTTGAAGATCCAGGCACCTAGTCCCTTGTTGACATCTGCTCATCATCAAAATAAGATATAACAATTTCCCCCTTTTTGATAATGACAAACGAAGCACAGAGTTTTGAGCATCAATATTCATTCATCATATTGAATCAGAGTTATTACCACTCCTGAAGATAAATGCTTCCCTGCCATTCATTCCTCATGATTCAATCATCATACAACTTAAGTACCAGGTCCCTTGTTGTCAATTGACATTAAAATCTCAACTCATTCCTGCATTTTAATGTTTTCCCCTGGAAATATGCACCATAATTTCTCCTCCTATCAATATGCACCATCATTTCTTCCCCCTGTCAATATACCATCATGCATTACTAATCACCACACATGTGCACTTGGTACCTGGTCCTTGGTCCTTGTCCCCAACATCATCAGTACATACATCACTTAGTATATTCACATGCAAGTAAAATTGGTCCTTAACATATAAAACCAGTATTTCCCTTTTGACATTATTGAAAAGTGAAAGCAGTAAACCAAGAGTAAACCTAAGCACAGGTTACTTAACTCATGGCCACTGGGGCAACACTATCATGAAGAATATCTTTAATATAAAAGGAGAACAGATGAAGCACACAAGTAGAAATTCATTGATTTTAAGTAGGATCAAAACCATTACAATGTACTACAAAAAATATAAAACAACTATCTGCAAAGGCCATAATAGAAAGAGGGACTAGAAAGTGACACATGAGACTGACACAAAAGGACTTAGGTAGAAAGGGGCTTAGGAGAGAGGGATTTTAACAACAACTCCATTCTGGCAGCCTCAGTAGCATGGGCATCCAATAGTTGTTTGGTGAGGACCTTCATTTTAGCATTCAGTCCATGAGCTTCACCAGTTCGTTCTACCACTTTGGCCTAGAGCTTTGCATTTTCTGCTGCAAGTTCCTTAGTGGCACCTGGTCCCTAAAAAAATAACCTCTAATTTTGCATCTTTAGGTTTACTATCTAAACGTCTTTAGCAGCCAACTTGATTCACAATTTTTCCATTTCCCTACCCAACCTTTCTTAAGCATCCAACAACTTAGACACTTGAGACACTATTCCAGCCTTGCCTTCTATGCATTCATTTTCCACCAGAGTTGTCAAATGGAATATCTGCTTGACTATCTTAGGTGTTTTCTTAGTTCTAATCATATAAAAATACCCAAACATTTTGTTCAAGAAATAACCATATGGCATCCCATGTCTTTTTTTTCTTAAACCACCTTGTGCATATGCTCTACATTAAAGCAGGCTGACTTATCAATTCAAATTTACTTATATGTTCAATAAAAAACATGTCAGAAGTAGATTATATGGTTATTTTCTTAGATCTTAGCAATAGGACCTTGTTGATGAACTCGAATACCAGCTGAAACTCACTTATTAATTTTTTTTCACTGCAGCTATTGATGTCTCTCCAATATTCAAGGCATTATTATAAAGTCTATTGAGGGCTGCTACTTTGCAACTGTCCTCACACCTATGAAAGGTACATCCAAGATCTTTCCCAGTGATTCTTCATCAGATTCGATAGTCTTTCCTTGCACCTGTACTGTTAGAATTAGACAATTTTCTGAGAAATCTATTGAGTAATAGAATTCTCTAACTTAATATTAAAAAACTATGGGTCCTAATTCCTCAAATAGGTGAAGCCAACCCTAGTGTCTGACATGCTCAACTAGCTCAATCATCCCAGACTTATATTTTTGGGATCAAAAACTCTTCTTGACAAAACCTTATATGTTTTTAAGACCCCAATCTTTCTTTCTTTATACATGCCTTTTTATTCTTCCTCCTTCTTCATTATTTTGGTCTCATTACTTGCTTCTTTCTTTTCATCAGTTTCTCTCTTCTTGGGATCAGGTCCTTCAGAGACTTTCTTTCTTTTGACAACAATATGTTTTTTTTCTTACAAAAGGTCTGCCAGACTTTAGACTGGAGGACCTGGTCCTTCCAACAATATGAATTTCCTGTCCTCTCTTCTTAATTGCAGCAGTACCATCTGAATCAATCTTCTCACACTCATAAATTTCTACTGCTTCAATATTTTTCTCCTCTTCCACCATCACAACTTTCTTAAACCTTGTTCTCTTAGTGGTTGAAGAATTGCTAGCCTTTATAGCATCGTCCAACACCTTCTTTTCTGATCCTCTGGTAGAATAGGATGTTGTAACCTTCACACAAGTAACCACTATCTTTTCTTTACCTTTTTTTCCTCTATTTATTCACAGACCACTTTAGAGGTAGTTTATACTCATTCTTATTATCCTTCTCATTTGGAGGTAACACCATTCCTCCTCTCTTATTTACTTTATACTTTTCACTTACTGCCTGTTCTTTTCTACTAACTAAGATTTCCTTAGTAGCATATGTAAGCATAAGTAGATTTTTAGCTACCTAGTTCTCACTACAGGAAAATTAAACCCTCTTTACTGGAATTTCTTTACTAAATAATGACCAAAAATAGGGTTTGAATTTAAGGGAGTAGGAGAATTAGGTACTTGTTGTGTTTCATAAGGTTAAGCTTTTTCAGATTTTGTAGATGAATCAGGGAATTGAGACTTTATATAGTTTTGAATTTTTAGGACAAAAGGAAGTTTCAGGTTGAGAAATTTATTGTTCTATTGGTGAGACAAACCCTTGATTTGGATTCTCTATCATGATTGGTTGTGTATAAATTTCTGAGGTTAAGGAGGGTTCAATGGAGACTAACTTATTTGTGGGTTCTAGACCTTTTAAGGAAGATTCAGTTAGAGGAATTGACTAAGGTTATTATTGGGGACTCGATGTGATATTTTTCATGGTTTCTATTGTTGAAGGATCAAAGTGTTCTATTTGGGTATGTTCAATTTGATTTATGAAGTTTTATCCACTTTGGAATGTTTAACTGGGTTTAAGAAAGTAGGAAAATCAGCTATTTAGTTTTGTGAGTGAAAAAGAGTGAATGGGACCAGTTTGGTTTAGAGAAGACAATCAATTAAGAGAGATGAGTTGAGAAGAAGAATGGGAAATAGTTTGAATTAACAATTTAAAGAGGTGACCATCCTAGTCATCTTTCACAGGCCTATTTGTACCCAGCTATAATCTCTTCCCTTATAAAAGAAATCATTAAATACTCCTTTTGAAATGACATGTCTGATCCTAATAAGTGGGACTCTTCATTTTGCAAAAATAATTGATGGATTTTATTTAGAAAAGGGAAAACACATGGACTTTGAGACAACATTTTATGATTATTAAAGCATCTTGTATTGATACTAACCTTAGATATGAGATTAGGTCCCTCTCCTCTTTTGTTTAGGGTGAATCTTTAAATTTGTACAAGTCATATTTGTCCACTCCCAAAGCTGTTCCCATGGATGTATACTTGCAAAGGTATGGTACTGAGTTAGACCAATATGTACCTATTTTACCAAGGATACCTGCCTCCTTATCATAGCCAGATTTGAGGAAAGACACTGATTTGCATGTTAGGTTAGGTCAATTTTATCAATCCTTGATTTAACCTTTTATCCTCAGGACACTCCCTCTTTGGAACTATTAAGAGGTAAGCCAACAGTTCTGAGAACTAGGTGTCAGTTTTTGCTCAATTCAAGCTGCCTCAAGATCCTTCTTCTGGGATGAATTCTTTTTTGGACCAAGTCCTTGAGAATTCTTTTATGATCACTTCTTGTTGGTTTTCTACTTAAGATGGGATCAGTAACTGGCATTTAGAATTTACATCAATCTCTTCTGCACCCTTCAACCTTTTACCATCATCTTCAGTATCATCAATCCTTTGAGTATAAGTAAGATTTTCAATTTTAGAGCCTTTACTGCCACCAAGGATCAATTGATTTCCCGACTAGTTAGGAGTTTCATGCACTTTATATCTTAAAACTTTCAGCTCTACCTTACCAGGGACCAAGTCCTTTGAAATCAACTATTTCAAAATGATACACTTCTACCTTGAAGTGTCTTGATAGAGAGAATAAAGTTAGACCTTCCAGTATTCGGTATTGAACACACCGTATCAAGGAACTATTTTTGTCTGCAATCCCCTTTCTTATTTCTAGTACCATGATCACTTGTTGGATTTGGGAACCCACTTTAGTTTGAGTTCCTTATATGAGGAGAATGGTGTGATCAAATCTGTAATACCCTGGGAAATGTTTTGTTGAAATTTTATGCGTAAACGTGTTGGGTTCTATCTTCTAGAATGAATTATAAATTTTTCATGTGGAATGTCTTAGATTATGACCCACCATTGCGTATAGTATCAAATAATCTTTCCAACAATATATAGATCCTCCAAAACGGACACTCGAGCGACGAGTTATGAACATTTCGATCGAACCATGAATAGTAGTGAGCAGTAAAACGTGCAGGAAAACGTACTGAGGCCTGACGTATTTTTTTCCAACTTTAAATGATTATAAATCCTTGTACATAATGATCTGGATGATCTACTATATATCAACGGAAATCTCTGCGAGTCCTCTTTCCAATGAAATTGGTTTTATCTAATTTGTCTATCGGAGCAAAAAGTTATGCTCGATCTACTTCAGCCTATCAAAAGTGAATTTTTGGGTCAACTTCAAATAATCATAACTCCTCGTACACAATGATATGGGTGATATACTATATATCAATGGAAAGACATGAGAGTCCCCTTTTTAATGAAATTGGTTTCATCCAATTTGGATATCGAAGTAAAACGTTATGGTTGATATACTTCAAACTATCAAAACAGTCCACCAAAGGACAGATTCGAGAATAATTTGATTTTTAGGGGCATTTTGGTCATTCCCTCTCACTGAAAATCCGTCCAAACCCTATATTAAAGCCTATCAGAAGCATTATATGTTATATTTCATCAAATTCCCTCAAAAAGAAAACCCTAAGCTCCTACATCCAACTTCAAGAACCTCAAAAGTTCACCATTAATTCTGCAAATTTATTCAAGATTCCAAGTTCCTAGTTCAAGAACTCCAAGAACCATCATCCAAAGGCACAATTAACATCTCAAAAATGAGTATCGATCTAAAGTTCATCATTCAAGGTATGTGGGATTTTTCAACAAGAATTCTCTTCCGTTCTTGAGCCCAAAAGTAATTTTCTTTACAAAGGCATGAATCTTGAATGATATTTATCATGATTTTGATATTTGGGTCATGAATCACCATTGGAAAATGTATTCTTTTAGAAAGTGTGTGTTATAAGCACATTGATGTTGAATATTTGATATATTTTGAATGATTTAACCTTTTGGTCTTAATGGAGTTGTTTTGAACTCGAGTGTGAAAGAAATCCACAACGTGGTTGATTTTGATAGATGGGAAGCATGATGACTCCTGATGTATATTTATATATTACTGAAATTGTTTTGTTGTGGATTGTCTTTTAAATGATCTCAGCTAAGTCTGGGAGAAATCTTTAGCACCGAGTGGGAGGTATAAAGCGACCTTACTTCCCTAGAACTACGTGCCCCCGTAGAAGTGATCCTGAGGTTGATTTATATAGTGATCACTAGTTTGTGTGGATTTGATATCGATAGTCCTACTCTGATGGGAAGGATAGGACGGATCTCCCCAATGTGGGTTGTACGTTGGACTCCATGTAGCTCACATAGTTTATTATACTAATTTCATCCTCTCATGATTATGATTATTTTCTACGGGCTATGTGAGTCTTTCATACATCCTACATATTTCTTATAAATAGTTATGATGATGATGTTTATACAACTGCATACACCCCTATATACTCAGTTCCTTTCCATGGTACTGACCCACATCTTCGGATGTGGGCTACATTTTCTTAGAATGTAGGTTCAGGTGCTCAGTTCTAGGTTCGATAGTGATTCTTCGGGCACGCTGTTCTACATTCTCTGTTGTGGTGAGTCCTCATATTCTGAGGACGTGATGTCTGATGTTTGTTTCACAAAATCATTTACATTTGATAACTGAGTATGAGTCATTTGGGGCATGTCTCAATGGCTTGCTGGTTTTATTTATTTTCTTAGAGGCTTGTCAGACTAGTATAGATATTAGGAGTTGACTAATAAGTCGTATTTTGTTATCTTTTTGAAATTCTTTTATTCTTGGATGATTATTACTCTATTGATATTTGAGGGTTATTTATGGAAACCTCATTGATTTGTGTTGAACTGAATGAAAATGACTCAAAGGGTTAGCTTGGGGCTACTCGTAGCCTCAAGCACTGTGTGATGCTCCAGGACCCATTTTCTGGGGTATTACAAACTTGGTATCAGAGCCTAAGTTTTTAAGGTGTCCTAGGGAGTCTGACAAGCCACGTTAAGTGGAGTCTTAATCATCGGTGTGTAGTGCGCCACATCTATGAGCAAGAGGCTACAAGACGTTTAGGAAAAAGTGTGATTCTTTCTTTCTGAAGTCTATTGTGCTAAAAGTGTCTCTCTCTGCTATTGATTCGTGCTCTTCTTTTTTAGAAATATGCCTCCACATTGAGCGAGAAGAAATAATGATGGCCAGCAACCTCAACCCGCTGACCTATTGAATAAAAATGTGTCTCATACTGAATTTCAGGCAGCCTTTCAGGCGCTGGCCCAAGCTATTACTGCAAATGTTCAGGCCAACCCAACCCCAGCTCCACAGCAGCAAAGAGGTGATTCATCTACTGCTAGGATCCATGACTTCATGCGGATGAATCCTCCAGAATTCTATGGGTCCAAGTCTGTTGAGGATCCACAATTATTTTTAGAGGAGGTGCGGAAGATTACTCAGGTGATGCATGTATCTGAGGAACATAGTGTGGAGTTGGCTGCGTATAGGTTGAAAGACCTTGCTTATGACTGGGTTGTTTCTTGGAGGAAAGGTAGAGGTGAGGGAGCTATCCCTACAACTTGGCAAGAGTTCTAGGATGCATTCCGAGATAAGTTTTTCCCTTTAGAGATGAGAGAGGTGAAGGTGGAAGAGTTTATGAACCTATAATAGGGCTCTATAAATTTTAGGAAGTACTATCTAAAGTTCAATCAGTTGGCCAAGTATGCTCCTAACTTAGTGGCTGATAATCGGGCTAGTATGAGGTAGTTTGTGACTGGAGTGTCTAGTTATGTGGTTAAGGAGTGTAGGTCTACTATGCTGAATAGTGAGATAAATCTTTCTAGGCTGATGACTTATACCCAATAGATTGAGGCAGACAAGATTAAGGAGAGAGATAGAATGAGAGGGAATAAGAGAGCTAGGTCTGAGCAGCACAGACAGGGTTAGACTAGATCACAGGGAGGGAGTTGCCCTCAGTATCAGGATCGTTCATCTATGCCGGCGCCATTATCTGCTAGTGCTCCCTTTCCTAGAGGTAGGTAGGAGTAAGGTAGCAAGTCATATGGATACAGTTCCCAGTACAGTGCTGGCAGTAAGCCAAATCATCCCCTGTGTCCTAAGTGTGGTAGGGCTCTTTCGGGTGAGTATTGGGGTGAGAAGAGGGGTTGTTTCTGGTATGGTGACATGGGTCACAGAGTTAGATATTGTCCACAGGATGGTCAAGGGCGTCGTGAATATCGCCCTCAGACCCAGACTCAGACTGTTAGTGCTCCAGTTCTAGTGACTTGCCTATCCCCAGCTTAGGGCGCCTCTTCTAGCAATGCTGGTGGGTAGTTCCAGAATAGATTCTATGCTTTACCATCTCGCCAGGAACAGGAGGACTCTCTTGATGTTGTTACTAGTATGCTTCGTATATTTTAGTTTGATGTGTATGCTTTGTTGGATCTTGGATCCAGTTTCTCATATGTTACACCTTTGATTGCTATGAATTTTGAAATGAGTCCTGAGATTATTCTTGAGCCTATCCTAGTTTCTACCCCAGTAAGTGATTCGATTGTTTCCCAAAAAGTGTATAAAAAGTGTCCTGTTACCGTTCTTCATAGAGTCTTGTTGGCTGATCTGATTGAGTTAGACATGGTAGATTTTGATGTGATTCTGGGTATGGACTGGCTGTATTCTTGTTTTGCCTCTATTGATTGTCGAACCCAAGTGGTCAAGTTTCAATTTCTGGGTGCATCCGTGTTTGAGTGGTTTGGGAATTCTGTGTCACCCAAGAGTCATTTTATCTCTTACCTCAAAGCTAGAAAGCTTATTTATAAGGGGTATATTTACCATTTGGTTAGAGTCAAAGACACTAAGTTTGATACACCAACTCTCCAGTCTGTTAATGTCGTCAATGAGTTTTCTGATTTCTTTTTAGATGATCTCCCAGGGATACCTCCTGATAGAGAGATAGAGTTCGGGATTGATCTTCTTCCTGATACTCATCCCATTTCTATTTCTCCTTACTGTATGGCCCCTGCAGAACTTAAGGAGTTGAAAGAGCAACTCAAAGATCTACTAGATAAGGGTTTCATAAGGCTCAGTGTTTCTCCTTGGGGTGCACCTGTGTTGTTTGTGAGAAAGAAAGATGGCTCTTTGCGTATGTGCATTGATTACTGCCAACTGAATAAAGTCACCACAAAAAATAAGTACCCCCTTTCGAGAATAGATGATTTGTTTGACCAATTGTAAGGTGCAAGTTATTTCTCAAATATAGACCTTCATTTCGGCTATCATCAACTCAAAGTTAGGGAGTGTGACATCCTAAAAACCACTTTCTAAACTCGTTATGGCCATTTTCAGTTTCTTGTTATGTCTTTCGGGTTAACTAATGCCCCAGCAGCTTTATGGACCTTATGAATCGAGTGTTCAGACCATATCTGGATATGTTTGTCATAGTGTTCATTGATGATATACTGGTGTACTCCCATAGAGGAAGAATATTCTGATCATCTCTGAACTGTCTTGTAAACCCTTAGAGATCACAAGTTATTTGCCAATCTCAGTAAGTGTGAGTTTTGGCTAAGGTCAGTTGCTTTTCTGGGTCATATCATTTCTTCCGAGGGTATTATAGTTGATCCCCAAAAGACCGAAACTGTTACAAATTGGCGTGGACCTATTTCTTCGACTGATATCCAAAGTTTCTTCGATTTAGCTGGCTATTACTGCCATTTTGTTGAGCGTTTCTCCTCTATAGCGTCTCCTATGACTCGGTTGACCCAAAAGAAAGTAAAGTTCTTGTGGTCCGAATTTTGTGAGAAGAGTTTTCAGGAGTTGAAGACTCGACTCACTTCAGCCCTTGTTTTGACTTTGCCTGATGGTGTTGATGGGTTTGTGGTGTACTATAATGCTTCGAGAGTTGGTTTGAGTTGCGTATTGATGCAGAAGGGTAAGGTGATAGCTTATGCTTCTAGACAGTTAAAACCCCATGAGAAAAATTACCCCACCCATGACCTTGAGTTGGCTGCTGTTGTGTTTGCTTTGAAAATCTGGAGACACTATTTGTATGGTTTCCATGTTGATGTTTTAACTGATCATAAGAGTCTGCAGTATGTGTTTACCCAGAGAGAATTGAATCTTAGGCAGAGACGATGGTTATAATTATTAAGGGACTATGATATGAGTGTGCTGTACCATCCGAGCAAGGCCAACGTTGTGGTGGATTCCCAAAGTAGAGTGTCCGTGGGTAGTGTTTCGCATGTGGTAGAAGGTAAGAAAGAGTTGGCTCGTGATGTACATCGTTTGTCTAGATTGAGGGTTAGGTTGTTTGACTCTGCTGAAGGTAGTATAAGGTTTTGAGTAGTTCTGAATCCTCCTTGGTTTCGAAAGTGAAGGAAAAGCAATACTTAGATGCTAGTTTGGTCAGACTGAAGGAGTTAGTCAAGGAACAAAAAGTAGTGGTTTTCTCCCAAGATGGATATGGTGTGTTGAGATTGCAGGTAGATTATGTGTCCCGAATATTGATGATCTGAGACAGAGGATTATGGCTGAAGCACACGGAGCACGATATTCTATTCATCCTGGCGCCACCAAGATGTATCGAGACTTGCGGGAAATCTATTGGTGGAGTGGCATGAAGAAAGATATAGCAGCGTTTGTAGCTAAGTGTGCAACATGCCAACAGGTTAAGGTTGAACACCAAAGACCTGGTGGTATGATGCAAGAGTTTAGTATTCCTACCTGGAAGTAGGAAGAGATAAATATGGACTTCGTGATTGGTTTACCTCCTTTTCGACGCCATCATGATTCCATTTGGGTTGTGGTTGATAGGTTGACTAAGTCTGCTCATTTCTTGCCTGTTCATACTTCATATACTGCTGAGGATTACGCTAGATTGTATATTCGAGAGCTAGTCAGACTACATGGATTTCCCTTGTCTATTATTTCGGATGGGGGTAATTAGTTCACTTCGCAATTTTTGAAAGATTTTCAGAAGGGTCTTGGTACCCAAGTGCTTTTGAGTTCTACTTTTCATCCGCAGACCGATGGTCAGGCTGAGTGGACCATCCAGACCTTAGAGGATATATGGAGAGCTTGTGCACTTGACTTTAAGGGAAGTTAGGATGATCACTTACCGTTGATAGAGTTTGCTTACAATAAAAGTTTCCACTCTAGTATTGGCATGGCTCCGTTTGAAGCCTTATATGGGAGAAAGTGTAGATCACCCATAGGTTGGTTTGAGGTGGGTGAAGCGGCTGTGAGTGGTCCTGATTCAGTATTTGAGGCTATGGAAAAAGTTAAGTTTATTAGGGAAAGGTTAAAAACTGTGCAGAGTCATCAAAAATCATATGCGGATGTTAGAAGGAGAGACCTTGAGTTTGAAGTTGATGACCTAGTGTGTCTGAAAATTTCACCCATGAGGGGGAGTGAAGAGATTCGGAAAGAAGGGGAAGCTTAGTCCCTGTTATGTTGGTCCTTACAAAATTCTTAGCCATGTTGGTAAGGTAGCTTATGAGGTCGAGTTGCATTCCGAGTTGTCCTCTTTTCATCCAATATTCCATGTCTCCATGTTTAGAAAGCATATTAGCGATGCTGTGGTAGTGGATTCCTCTGTGAGTGCTGACATTCAAGAAAATCTTTCTTTTAATGAGGTTTCTATTGAGATTCTTGATTTCAGTGTCCGAAGACTAAGGAACAAAAAAGTTCCCTTGGTCAAGGTGTTGTGGCGAAACCAATCTGTTGAGGGTGTAACTTGGGAAGCTGGGGAGGATATGCGATCCAAGTACCCGCACCTATTTTCCGTGAACTTTGATCAAGACGAAGGTACCGTTCTTTCCTAAATCATGCACTTTTGATAAAAGTTGCAGCAATTCAGCTGTCATTTATTATGTGTTCATCTGTAGTTTCTTGAATTTATGCATTATATGTTGCATTCGGAGTGAGAAACGATGTGGTGATGAGTCTAACGAATGGTTTCAGCTGTATGCTCTATTCCCTATCTAATCTTGGCATGTCTAGCATCATTCGAGAACGAATGTTTCCAAGGGGGGGATGATGTAATATCCTGGGAAATTTTTCGTTGAAATTTTGTGCGTAAACGTGTTGGGTTCTATATTCTAGAATGAATTATAAATTTTCTGTGTGGAATGTCTTAGATTATCACCCTCCATTGCGTAGAGTATCGAATAATCTTTCTAATGATATGTGGATCATCCAAAATGGACACCCGAGCGACGAGTTATGAACATTCTGATCAAACTGTGAATAGTAGTGAACAGTAAAACGTGCAGGAAAAAGTACTGAGGCCTGGCGTATTTTTGCTCCAACTATAAACGATCATAACTCCTTGTACATAATAATATGGCTGACCTACTATATATCAACGGAAAGCTCTGCGAGTCCTCTTTCCAATGAAATTGGTTTCATCCAATTTGTCTATCGGAGCAAAAAGTTATGGTCGATCTACTTCAGCCTATCAAAATTAAATTTTTAGGTCAACTTCAAACAATCATAACTCCTTGTACACAATGATCTGGGTGATATACTATATATCAACGGAAAGACATGAGAGTTCCCTTCCTAATGAAATTGGTTTTATCTAATTTGGATGTCGGAGTAAAATGTTATGGTTGATCTACTTCAAACTATCAAAACAGTCCACCAAAGGACAAATTCGAGAATTATTTGATTTTTAGGGGCGTTTTGGTCATTTTCCCTCACCCAAAATCCATCCAAACCCTATATAAAATCCTATTATAAGTATTATATGTTATATTTCATCAAATTCCCTCATAAAGAAAACCCTAAGCTCCTACATCCAACTTCAAGAACCTCCAAAGTTCACCATTAATTCTGCAAATTTATTCAAGATTCCAAGTTCCTAGTTCAAGAACTCCAAGCACCATCATTCAGAGGCACTATTAACATCTCAAAATTGAGTATCGATCTAAAGTTCACCATTCATGGTATATGGGGTTTTTCAACAAGAACTTTCTTTCGTTCGTGTGTCCAAAAGTAATTTTCTTTACAAAGGAATAATTTTTATTTGATTTTTTATGAATTTGAAGTATGAACCCATATCTTATGATGATTATTATTAAATCTTTATGGTTATGATTTTGAAAGATGAATTTACATGTGTGGAGATATAAATCATGAATCTTGAACAATATTTGTCATGATTTTGATATTTGGGTCGTGAATCCCCATTGGAAATTGTGTTTTTTTAGAAAGTGTGTGTTATAAGCACGTTGATGTTGAATATTTCATATATTTTGAATGATTTGACCTTTTGGTCTTAATGGATTTATTTTAAACTCGAGTGTGAAAGAAATCCACAACGTGGTTGATTTTGATAGATGGGAAGCATGATGGCTCCCGATGTATATTTATATATTACTGAAATTGTTTTTTTTGTGGATTGTGTTTGAAATGATCTGAGCTAAGTATGAAAGAAATCTTTAGCACCGAGTGGGAGGTATAAAGCGACCTTACTTCCCTAGCACTACGTGCCCCCGTAGGAGTGATCCTGAGGCTGATTTATATAGTGATCACTAGTTTGTGTGGATTTGATATCAATAGTCCTACTCCGATGGCAAGGATAGGACGACTCTCCCCGACGTGGGTTGCATGTTGGACAACATATAGCTCACATGGTTTATGTCGGTTATAGGATCTCCTAGTGTGTATGTGTTTCCTTGTTTCTATGGTGAATGGTGAAGTGATTTGAAAGTGGAATTGTGAAAGTTATTCTTTCGAAAGATTTAAATGATATTTACATTATGAGAATTGGTATTCTTGACGAATTGAAAGTGATTGACAAATTATATGATGACTCACATGTGTTATTGTACTTATTTCATCCTCTCATGATTATGATGATTTTCTTCGGGCTATATGAGTCTTTCATACATCCTGCATATTTCTTATAAATATTTATGATGATGTTTATACAACTGCATACACCCCCATATACTCGGTTCCTTTCCATGGTACTGACCCACATCTTCGGATGTGGGCTACATTTTCTTAGAATGTAGGTTCAGGTGCTCAGTTCCAGGTTCGATAGTGATTCTTTGGGCACGCTGTTCTACATTCTCTGTTGTGGTGAGTCCTCATATTCTGAGGACGTGTTGTCTGATGTTGGTTTCACGGAATCATTTACATTTGATAACTGAGTATGAGTCAGTTGGGGCATGTCTCAATGGCTCGCTGGTTTATTGATTTTCTTAGAGACTTGTCAGACTAGTATAGATGTTGGGAGTTGACTAATAAGTCATATTTTGTTATCTTTCTGAAATTCTTTTATTCCTAGATGATGATTACTCTATTGATATCTGAGGATTATTTATGGAAACCCCATTAATTTATGTTGAACTGAATAAGAATGGCTCAAAGGGTTAGCTTGGGGCTACTCGTAGCCTCAAGCACCATGTGACGCTCTGGGACCCATTTTTTGGGGCGTTACAAAATCCCTTTTGGCCTATCTAGGTAGAAAATTCCTTTTCATAATTACCAGAGGCCTGAAGCCCTTAGGATGTAAATTTTCTTGCTGAACATATCTAGAACCATTCATTTTAGCTCTAATCCAACTCTGACTATTTTTATTTATGTGCCCATCTCTTCCACAATGAGTACATAGAGGCCTGTGGACCTTGTTCTTGGCATCATGAGCAACCTTTCACTGAGATCCAAGAACTTAGGTTTTTCCTTAATAACCAAGACCCTTTCCATTATTAGCACCTTGACTAGTTAAGTTAGAAAGGATTTGTGAAGATGTAGTCCATTTAAGAGATTTATTATGCTCTTTTCTTAAGTGGACCAGGTCCCTTTCTAACTCTTCATTATTATGGAGTGCGGACATAAGATACTTTTGAGAGTCCTTTAGTTTCTCTTCAAATTCAATTTGAAGCCTTGAAACCTCTTTTTTCCCTTTACCATTTAAAGCATTTACTTTCTTCAATTAACTCATGCAACTCAAATTCTCAGATTTTAATTTAGTGACCATTTCTTCAGTTTTAGATATTTGGAGAGTTAAAGCAAGAAATTTTAATTATTGATTCTCTAATTTCTCTTTTAAAGTATTTTTCTTAGTAGTTAGTTCACACACCGATTCTATTAGCACATTTGTAAGTCTTTTTATCTTCCCAACAGAGTAGTTATCTAGGTTTTCCTTAATGTCAAGAGTTACTTCTTTTTTTTTCTTCATCTTCTGTATTTTCCATAAATCAAAAAAAAGGAATCATAGATAACTGGATCATAGACACTTCTCCAGACTTCTCATCTTCATCAAATATACTGGAAGAATCTTCCCATACTTTTAAACCTTGCTTTACTGCATAATCAGTTGCATCCTTTCTTTTTGAATTTTCAGGGACCTAGTCCCTATTTTTTTGTTGTCACCTCCAGTCTTGAGTTATTCCTGGTAATATAGTTTTTGCATTGGAAAGTCCTTAATGAAATGCCCAGGACTTCCACATTTGTGATACACTTCAACATTGCTTCCTATTTTTCTGCTGCTTCCTCTTCTTTGGAACTAACCACTTTTCCTTGTGGCATTTACAATCATTTCTGCTAGATAGGCAACATCAGTGTCCACTTCTGCTAAATCATGTTTTGAAGCCTTCAATGCTAGGGATTTTTCCCTTTTTGCTTTATTCTTGACACAACCTGACCCTGGGCCTTGTCGTAATGGGCATCCTAAGTTCAACTAGGACCCGGGACTACCTTTTGTTACCCAACCCATCCACTTTTATCCAACCTTTGATGGGCTGAATTTTTAACATATTACAATATAGCATAAATGTTCTCATCAAGATTCTAGGATAGGGTCACAACTGTGACCGACACAACCGAGTCCAACCATTCACACCAACCTCTCAACCACACCAAACCAAATCATAGGCAATAAACTAGGCCATAACCAAATAAGTAAGACAAAATTTAATATAATTAATCCCAAAATGTAATATGACGAAACAATGAGAAATTTTTTCATATGGTGTCATCCCACAAGCCTATTCCAATGCCAAGACTGACACCAATACTGATCCTACCTATACCAACCCCCAGAAGTACCATAAAAACTCTATCCAAAAGAGTTACAAATCCGGTTGAGACATGCTCCAACAATGTCCAAAATCATTTAAACCATTTAAAGTTCCTATACCATGTTTAAAACATTCAAGAGTTCTATTAAAAGAAGTCAATCCAATGAACATATCTTTATAAGCATTTTATCAAATACCTTGGGGGTATAATATAAACAAACCAATTCCAAAGACTATTTAACCATTACCATGGAATTCAATTGTCAAAAACCACCATTAATGCATACAAAAGCATAATTAAAATCATAAGGAACCATAACCAAGAATTTAATAACAAAACCCCCAAATAATAGTTCAAAGCCATAATCATGAAATAGTAAAACCATGAAAACAATCATATAAACCATTAATTTAGTTGAAATTATAATGAGGGAATAGAATCATGCCTTATACCAAAGAATTGATGAAAAGAAATCACCAAAGCAATCCCAAAAGTAATCCTCAAGATGAAATTGTATCCTTCTTTCCCCCAAAAGCTCTTGAGAGAATTATGAGATGTTTTGGAATAGTTTCTAAGTGGTAATGAATAGAATAATAAGGTAAATAACCTCCTACGTGTATTAAAAATCTTGGGTCCTATTAGAGTAAGTAGGGAAATGTCTAAAATACCCCTACTTAAGCCCCTTAAAAACCCTGTCACAGGGATATGACTAACCCATACGAGTCGTACCCTTCTAATATAATTGGTACCTACCACTCATGTATAAGACTCAATATTAGATCTTATACTATCCAGTATATGACTCATCCAACCAAGTCGTAATGATAATAAATGATCCATACCCATGAACCATATTCCTGGTAGAATGAAATACCAGGAGGATCAAACACTGCCTACCATGCGAGTCCCTGATATGACTCGAACCAAGCCCTTACGACTCATACCCCTAATTCGTACCAATTCTAGTGATCAAAACCATCCCACCAACTAACACTAGTTAGCATACAACAGGTCCATACCACTCGTACCCCAACATACGGCTCGTACCCATGAGTCATATTAGGTCCAGCGAACAGAATTCCTAGAAATTTTCTAAGGGTGAAAATATAGGATGTTTCAATCCTTCTCCAGCCCTTGTTGCTTCTTGAGTTCATGGGTTTTTAGATTTCTAATTACTTTATCTATATCAAGGGTCTTCCAATTTCTTACGTCAAATATAATATACACTTTTCTTTCCCAGGACTTAGGAAGAACACCAAAACTCTTTCTTACTTGATTATATAATGGAATCACTTCTCTCAAGAAATGAAGCTCATTTATGATAGAAATGAATCTTGTATACATTTCTTGGATTGTTTCTTCTTCTTTCATGGTGAAGGTTTCATATAGAGTAGTCAGTATGTCTACTTTAGAATCATTTACATCTATAGTAACTTCATGAGCAGTCCTCAAGAAATTCTAGATCTCCTTAGCATTTTCACAGGTAGAAATCCGAGTGTATTTATCAGATCCTATGCCGCAAGCTAATAGTTTCTTGGACTTGTAGTTTTTCTCAATGTTCTTTCTATCTTCATCATTGAACTCCCTCCTGCTTTTGACAACCATTATTATAACCTCTCCTTCTTTGACTTCTCTAATAGAAACATGAAAACCATCAAGAATTATGTCCATTATCTCACTATCCTCAACCATAATGAAGTTATACATCCTGGTTTTCCATAATCTATAATACTTCCCATTAAATATAGGTGGACTAGTGATAGATTATCCTTCTTCTAGGTTTGGTAGAGAAACCATGCTAAACAAAATACTCTAGGTATGAACCTTTTAGAGTATTCTGGCTCTAATACCAATTTTTGAAATTGTAGAGATTGCACCACACTGTGAGGGACCACGTCCCTTAAAATCAGTCATAGGTAAAAACATAATAAACCAACCAGGAATGCAACACAATGCAAGAAATGTAAAGAATACAAGATTTGACATAGAAACCTCCTTGCTCAAGGGATGAAAAATCATGACTTTCCCTTACAAGCTCTCAAAAGTTTACTATAATCAACCTCTTGACTATAAACTCAAACTTGAACCTAACTCTAGGATCCTCCTGCCTGTAATAACTTTACTATAAGCTTACCTTGATAAATCTATCAAGACTCCCTCAAAATTGATTAACTCTAACCAGTATCAATCTTAGAGAACTCTACTGAAGCACCCTCAAAGAAAAAAGAAAATAGCATTAATCTTATAGAATAAGTAATTCAGTAATAGACTCAAGCTTGACTCAAGAACACTTGGTATTTTAGTACACACAATAAATAAGATTTTAGCAATGTAAAATATTTAGTTTTTACCCTTGATATATGACTAGGAGGTTTGAGTCCCCTGTGTATACATTTTATGATTATTCTTTGGTTCGTGCAGTAACACGCATTGGGGCCTGACCAAGGGGTGAGAGCTGGGGCACATATAGCCCATGGGTACTATTTTGATGGTAACGCTACACAATTTAGGCCATTGTTTTACATTTATGCTGAACCTTGTTCCCAATCCCAACATGCAATTTAGATATGTATGTAAAATATGTGCATGTGTATTTATAGTGGTTTAGACTTAGAATTATTTTATCCCTTCCCTAAGTTACATGCTAGCATTCACCTCGCTAACCATCTCTAGATGCTGTATTCCTATGCGATATAGGTAATAGAGATATTTCTACTTTTCCTGTGCAGTGATAGGATTATGGGTTTTCAGCAACCAGCTTTGAAGTAGTTAGCTTTTATTCTCTAGGAGGGATATCATTTTGAAGTCATGTTTCCTTTATTTCTTAGTCTATGACCATTGGATTCTTTAGGCTATCATCGAGGACATGTACCAACTTAGATTACTTTTTTAGAAGCTTTGTGGATTACTATGGATTGGATATTACCGAAATTCTTAAATTTCTTTCTGAGATGCCTATCTTGTTATATGGTTGAAACTCATCTTTTCTTGTTATATATATGAAATTAATCAACAGTTTGGTGTATTGTATTCTATTTGTCTAGGTAAAGGGGTGATCTCCAGTCCTCAATAGACTTGAGATAGCTATCACAGCCAGGCCCTAGTTTGAGTCATGATAAAGTTTGAATTAGAGCTTAGGTTCAGGGTCAATTGGGTATTCACAAAGCCGTATCAATTAGAATCTCTTTTATGGGTGTGTATCACACCACACTTGTAAGGAAGAGGCTACTAGGAATTTAGGAATGTTTTTCTTTCTTGTGATCTATTTTCTAGCTATAGAGTCTAAGGTCTTGAATTGTCCTTTAATTTTATTTTTTCATATTTTAGATCATGCCTCCTCAAAGATCTGATGCTCGTTGAAACTCCTCTATCCCACTTGAGGACAATGCGGATGGAACTTGTTCTACTTATAAAGTATAAACCCAGTGTAGGGCCCCTCCTTCTGACTGCTCATAGGGAGTTCCACCAGTTTCTACTTTTCTTTCTTGGGCTTCTCGAGCTGATGATACCTAATACCTCAGGGTGATATGTCTAATGTTGAGTTTCGTTAGTCAATTCATTTGCTTACTCATTTGGTGCCCTCTTAGTCGCACTAATCTGAGTGTGTTACTCCTGTTACTCCTTCTTTAGAGGCCACAAGGTTTTGCCAGTTCATGAGGTTGAGTCCTCCAACTTTCACTAATTCTAAGTTTAAGGAGGATCCTCAAGGTTTCATAGATGAGATGGAAATAATATTTAGAGTAATGCATGCTTCTGACTCTAAGTGTGTGAAGTTCATTGTATATCAGCTGAAAGATGTAGAATACAAGTGGTATGAGGAGTGGGAATAGTTAAGAGGAGATGAAACTGAGCCAACTATGTGGGATGACTTCTCTGGTGCCTTTCTTAATTGCTTCTTTCCACCGAGAGCTGAGAGAATCAAAGGCCTATGAGTTTGTGAATCTGAAGCAAGGCAAAGTAACTATGAAGGAGTACCTCTTGAAATTTCATCAGCTCTCTCGTTATGCTCTGGAGTTGGTATCTTCTATGAGGGCTAGAATGAGAAAGCTTTCTTTGTGTTTATCTCTAGACTTAGTGTTGGAATGCAAGGCTTCCTTGTTAAACAAGGACATTGATATCTCTAGGCTTATGGTGTATATGGAATAGGTCAAAGATGAGAAGAAAAAGCAAGAAGATATGGGAGACAGGCAAAGTATGAAATTCAGGTGTTCTGAGCAGGGTGAAGTCCAATTTAATAGTGGTAGAGAGGGCACGCATTGGTCTAAGAAGAAGTGGGGAAATTCTAGTTCTTAGTATATGCTAGTGCTCATTATCCTAAGTTGTCTAGTAATTGTTGCTTTTAGATTTAAAGTGGGTTTAAGGCACAAGGTTCCCAGTCGTAGACTAGTAGAGCCCAGTCAACCCCATCTTATCCTCATTGTTATTTTGGTGGGCAGGTGCATCGTGGAGTGTGTGACAAGGGGAGGAATAAGTGATTTAACAGTGATTGGCTTGGTCTCATAAAATAGGATTGTCCTTTAAGGGTATCTTATGGAGGTACTAAAGTTTCAATTGCTACGTCTTTACCTCAGCACTGAAGGGTGCTACCTCAGGTACTAGCACTAGCCAAAATTATCTATATGCTCTT
The DNA here is from genome assembly GCA_030864225.1 of Capsicum baccatum var. pendulum. Classification (NCBI taxonomy): domain Eukaryota; kingdom Viridiplantae; phylum Streptophyta; class Magnoliopsida; order Solanales; family Solanaceae; genus Capsicum; species Capsicum baccatum. The sequence goes on along the minus strand of CM061557.1, from coordinate 165,341,515 downwards.
ACCACCCATCAAGAATGTGAGTTATTTCCTAATATTATTATTGGTACATTATATCTTTTCTCTCATGATATGTATTGTATGCTTGATCCGAGGTCTACTTTTTTATATGTTACCCATTATGTGGCTATTCATTTTGGATTTGGTCCTTAATGTATTTCTAATCCCTTTTCTATGTCTACACTAGTGGGTGACTCTATTATGGCTACAAATATCAATAGGAGTTGTGTGGTATCTATCTATGGTAGGGAGATGTTAGTGGATCTAATAGAGTTGGATATGAGGGACTTTGATGTTACTTTGGGGATAGATTGGCTCCATTCATGCTATATGTCTCTTAATTATATAACCCAAATAGTCAGTTTCTAATTCTCGAATGAATTGATGATTAAGTGGGAAGGTAGTTCTCCAGCACCTAAGGGGATGTTCATTTCTTATCTTAGATCCCAAAAATTTATTTCCAAGGGGTGTTTATATCATCTAGTTTGGGTTATGGATTCTCTAGTTTAGGTAAGGGATTCTAATTCTGAGGTCCCCTCTTTGCAATCAGTCCTTGTATTTAATGACTTTCCCAAAGTATTTTTTGATGATCTTCCTAGTATTTCTCCTAACAGGGAAATAGATTTTGGGATTGATAGTCTTCTGAATACTTGTTCCATCTCTATCCCTTCTTGTAGAATGGCTACGACTGAGTTGAGATAACTTAAGAAGAAATTGAAAGATCTTCTTAACAAATGTTTGATTCGCCCTAGTATTTCTCCATGGGGTCCTCCTGTTCTTTTCGTGCATAACAAGAATGGTTCCCTTTGAATGTGCATAGACTATCGGTAGTTGAATAAGGTAATAGTAAAGAATAAGCATCCTCTTGCCAAGATAGATTATCTCTTTGACCAACTTCAGGGTGTTAAGTGATTTTCTAAGAGTTATCATCAGTTACAGATTAAGGAGGTGGATATCCCTAAGATTGCATTACGTACACATTATGGTCACTACGAGTTCTTAGTCATGTCATTAGATTTGACTAATGCTACACTATATTTATGGACTTAATGAATTGGGTATTCAGATAATTCTTAGATTTGTTTATGATTATGTTTATTGATGCATCTTGGTGTATTCTATGAATGAGGAGGATTATGCCAATCAGCTCCAAGCAATGTTACAGACTCTTAAGGATCAACGATTGTAAGCTAAGTTTTTAAAGTGTAAGTTTTGGTTGAATGTTGTGACCTTCCTTGGTTATGTTATTTGTAGTGAGGGGATTATAGTGGATCTATAGAAGGTTGAGGTGATTCAAAAGTGGCCTAGACCCTGAATACAAACCTATATTCAAAGATTCTTGGGTCTAGCAGGGTATTATAGAAGGTTTGTAGAGAGTTTCTCTTTAATCGTTGCTCTATTGACTAAGTTAACTCAGAAGAAGGTGATGTTTTGGTGGTTTGATGCTTGTGAGGGTAGCTTTGAGAAGTTGAAGGATATGTTTACTTTTTCTCTAGTTACTGATGACTTTGTTTTTTATTGTGATGCATCCCATGTTGGACTGGGTTGTGTGTTGATACAACATATTAAGATTATGGCGTATACTTCTAGGCAGCTTAAGGTGCATAAGAAAAATTATTTGACTCATAACTTAGAATTGTTGGTTGTGGTTTTTGCTTTAAAGATTTGACATCATTATTTGTATGGGGTTCATATTGATATATATTCTAACCATAAGGGCTTACAGTATGTGTTCACCCAGAAGGAGTTGAATCTCAAGCAAAAGAGATGGCTTGAATTTCTTAAGGATTAAGACGTAAGTCTTCATTATCACCCAGGTAAAGCTAATATGGTTGTTGATGCTCTTAGAAGGTTATCTATGGGATGCTTGTCTCATGTTAAAAAGGAGAATTGAGGTTTGGTGAAGGATATTCATCATTTTTGTAATTTTGGAGTTTGTCTTTTGAACTCTGAGGATAGATGCGTGATTGTGCATTAGGTCATGAAGTCATCTCTTGGTGCTGAGGTGAAAGAAAAGTTGGTTTTGGATCATATATTGATGTAGATTAAGGATGATATAGGTCAGTAGAAAGTCATGGCTTTTGAGATTTCTGGTGTTAGTATCTTTAGGTACCAAGGTAGATTATGTGTTCCCGATGTTAATGGGCTGCGAGAGAGGATCTTGGTTGAGGCTCACGAGTTGAAGTACATAATTCATCCCGGTTTAATGAAGATGTACCATGATTTAAAAAAGATCTATTGGTGGAATAACATAAGGAGAGACGTGGCCAATTCTGAGGTTAAGTGTATGGTTTGCCAGCAAGTGAAAGTGGATCACTTGAGGACTGGTGGTTTCTCTAAAGAGATTGATCCACCCGTGTGGAAGTGGGAAGTAATTAACATGGACTAATTATTCTATACAGGATTATGCTAAACTTTTTATTCAGTAGATCGTCAAGTTGCATGGTATGCCTATTTCTATAATATATGATCAAGGTACATATTTCTCCTCTTATTTTGGCATACTTTTTTGACAGGTTTAGGACTAAGGTAAACCTTAGAATCGCTTTTCATCCTCAGATGGATAGACAAGCGGAAAGGGCTACTTAGACTTTAGAAAATATGCTAAGGGCCTTTTTGATTAACTTTTATGGTAGTTGGTTTTATCATTTGCCTCTCATAGAGTGTCGTATAATAATAGCTATCATTCGAGTATTTAGATGGCTCTGTTTGAGGCTTGGGATGGTAGGTGGTGTAGGTCTCCTAGTGGGTGGTTTGAAGTTGGTGAGACTAGGTTGTTTGGCCCAGACTTGCTTCACCAAGCCATGAAAAAGTTGAAGGTGATTTGAGATAGACTTAAGACTACTCAGAGTCACCAAAAGTCCAACGCAGATGTGAGGAGAAGGGAGTTGGTGTTTGATATTTGTTATTGGTTATTCTTGAAGGTTTCTCTCTTGATAAGGGTGATTAGGTTTGGAAAAAAGGGAAAGCTTAGTCCCAGTTATATTGGTCCATACTTGATATTAAGAAGAGTGGGCAATGTGGCATATGAGTTGGAGTTGCTTTTGAGTTTGGGTTCTATCCATCCAGTATTCCTTGTTTCAATATTGAAGAAGTGCATAGTTGATCCTTCCTTGGTGGTTTCTTTAGAGAGTCTTGGTGTTTCAGATTCCTTATCTTTTCAGGAGGTCCCTGTGGAGATTTTTGATAGTCAATTTAAGGACTAATAATATGGGTTTGGTAAAAGTTCTATCGAGGAACAAAAAGGTTAAAGGATCTACTTGGGAAGCTAAAGAGGACATGAAGTTCGAATATCCATTCTTTTTTCTTTTTTGGATAATTGTGCTTAAGGTATGTGTATTGGTTAATACCATTGTTTTCTGACTTTGTTAAAGGAAATTGTGGTTGTATCTTAAAATCATGCTAATGGATGCCTTAACTCGTCACTCAAGGAAGAATAATCCTAGGGGGGGATGTAACACCCTGGATTTTTGTCCTTGGAAAACTCCTTGATGTTGAGCTTATTTCCCAACCTACGAATCACAATACAAGTTGTAAGGTGCCATTATGGGTCATTGGACCCCAAATCGTAGGGTGACCAGTGTGTTACCTAAAGTCTCTAACTTGAGTACGACTAGGACATAACGAGTTGTATGGACACTTTATGAGTCGTAAGGTCCCTTCACTAGCCAAACCTGTGTAATGATCATTTATTTTTTATGTGCCTATAATTGGACCTAATGAGTCATTATGTCTGAGTAAGAATTGTGGGGTACAACTTATTGTCAGGCCAGTATGGGTGCCCTGAGATCCTAGTTACACTATGAGTTATGGTGACGACTCGTAAGGAGTCATCATGAGTTGTAAGGTGACCCGTGATGACTAGCAACATTTTTTCAGATTTTATTTAAGGGTACTTTAGATATTTCTTGGTCCTAATCCAGGGGTCTATCGGAAATAGCCTCTCTACTTCTCTTGAGGTAGTGGTATGGTCTGCGTATACTCTACCCTCCCCAGACCCCACTAGGTGGGAATACACTGGGTATGTTGTTATTGTTTCACTTTGGATATTTCTCTCTTTCCCCCACTTAGGACCCATGTTCATAAATTACCAAAAGAGGGTTATTTCCATCACTTCAATAATCAAATACATGCTCTCTTCTCTCTCAATATCCATAAGTTAAGAACACCTAAGGTTTCAAAGAAATTAGCCACTAAAGCTCCCAAGGATTGGTTTCTCTCCATAATTCTTTATATTTAAAGCTTGTTACTGTTCTCAAATGTTTATTTTGTTAAAAACATAAATTTATAATTTTTATTCATGTTATTGAATTGTGATTTATGAATGTTGATTGAGAGTTTTAATCCTTAATGAATAAATTATTTTCCCATGGATTTTTAAAAATAATTCATGGTTTTAGTTGATGGTTTTTAACTACTTGGGGTGTATGAGTGTGGTTAATAGGAATTGGGGGAAGAGGTCGTGGATTCCTTAAATTGATGGTATTAAATATTGTAATCGGTATAACCTCAACCCAATCTGGCAAAGTTGGTTTTTAATATGAGTTTATGCTCAATGAACTACTCTTAAATTATGGAAATTGTATAAAAAGACTAATGAAACATGAATGATTTGAAAGTCCTTTATGTCGATGGATTGATTTTAAAATGGAACTTTAGAGCCAGATGGCTAATTGGGTTTGAGTCCCAATTGGCTAAATATCTTGAAGTCCTATTGGCTAATGGTTTAGAGTCCCAATTATCTAAATGGGTTGGAGTACTATTGGTTAGTGGGTTTGAGTTCCATTTTCTATTTGATTTGGAATGATGATATTAGATTGCAAGCTATAATTGGTATGACGATACCACTTGATAAGCCATAATGAGTGACCTCTTGATTAAATGAATGGGTTATGTGCTAAATATTTTAATTGGGTTTAAATGGGGTTGTGTAGTTTGCCGTGAAAGTGGAGGTCTCGAGAAGACTAATACTAGAAACTGTGTTTGCTGGCGCGAGGGTCTAAATGGCCTGGCATTCAAGTCATCCCTTGCTTTATAATTGGGCATACATGTCACCTTTGATATATAACCGGGAGGTTCGAGTCCCCTATGCATGAATGGTATAACTATTCTCCAGTTTGTATGGCTACATGCCCTAGGGCCCGACTTGAGGTTTAGAGCTGGTGTCCATATAGCCTATTGGTACCATTACGACAGTTATTCCACTATTAGAAATGAGTGCTATGGGAACACTTATTTAGCGATGGTTAAATAACCGTTACTATAAATAACCTATGATGATGTTTTTAACCGTCACATATAGTTGTCTACTCTATTAGGACAAAAATTAATTATAGCCATCACAATATACATATAACCATCGCAATAGGATATTCTATGGTGACTATTTTACGAACAGTCGCTATAGATTATTCATAGCCACAGTTATTTTATGATGAAAAATAATATATCCTGATTATTTTAATTATATTTATTAAAAATAAAACATTTCAAAATTTGGTCTTTAGGGTTTAGAAAGCCCCAAAACTTTGATACTATTAGAGACCGCAATTGTTCATACATGTTCTTCTTCTTCGACTATACTCATCTTCTTCTTCATCAATACTCATCAATTGTTCAAGGAATCTGGTTGTTTAAGTGAAAAATTATTCTGTTGAGAAAATTGTTAAGTGACCTTTGGTATTCTCCGTTCAATTCGGTTTAAATCGTTCATCCTCTCTTGTTCAACCTCGTTGTATTCCCTACAACAACTTCTTTATCAAGGTCAGCAAAATGTTCTAGCATTTCTTTTTTGCTTTCTTCTTATCACCTCACTTTCTCTTTGTTTTCCTTGATATGAATTTCGCTTAGTTCATTACTGTGTTTATAGTTGACGTGGGTAATTTCTTGCACCGCTGTTTGAGATTGTGTTTAATTTTTATAGTGTTGGAAGCCCGTAGACTTTAAGTTAGTCTTACTTGCAGTTGTTATTTTGTAGTAAAATCTTAATTTCCGATAGAATTTTGTTAAGCCATGGAATACTATATATTCTTTTCTTGCTATTCTTCTACATATAGATTTTTATTTTGAGTATCCTTTCTTGGAAACCATTAATTTCAGTAGTCTTGAGTTTTTATCTGTGACATCCGTATGGCACTTTATAAGGTCTTGACTACAGTCTCTCGCCTAGTTCTTACTTTTATCTCAGACCCTGCCTCTGGTTTAATAGTTTTAATCTTCAAAACTGATGGTTTTGGGTAATCATTTCACTTTATTTTAAGCTTTTTTTGTTATTGTTGTTGAACGAGCAATGAGTAACGCGTTTGGAGTGTATTTATGGCCTTTTTGAGTTAGGTTTTGATTGATTTTTGATTGAGATCTAAGTGTTTTGAAAGTAATTGACTTGTTTTGGTATTAAATTATTGCAACACATAATCTAATTTATTTGAAAATTGAAACCCCTTTTGCTAAAAAAATACCTTTTTTTAGTAATCTTGAGATTGGGTTTCTTGTCTTTGAGTTTGAATTGCTATTTTTGCTGCTGCTTTTTGGGGTTCTTGATTTGTAAGCAACCCATTTCATTCTCCCTTTGTCTTTTTTATCTGAGCTTCAAGGGTACGGATAAAATTGAAAGTTTAGGATTGTTCGCGGATAAAATTAGAAGCAGAATAAGAGCGTTATTGTGGGATTGTGCTGGGATTAAAAGTTGTAAGTAACGAAAATGGGATTTAGGATTCTCTTGGGATTGATCGATTTTAATGTTGGTTTTCTAATTTTGTAGAATTTTTGGCTGTTAGTTTAATTTAGATTTAGTATGTGACCTACTTTGTTTGGATTTCAATGTTAAACTATTATTATTGTCGTTGTAGGAGCTCTTTTTTTCTATAATCTAAGGGTTTTTTTGGTGGTTGAGCTTATATTTTTGAATGTGTATTTGGAGAGGGTAGTGATTTGATTAGTTAATAGGAAAGGAAAGCTGAAACGTGTTCCATTTTACTTTTGGTTGATTTGATCCAGTGTATTGTTTTAAGCTTAGAAATTTCTTTTGATCTCTTTTTTTTCTTACTGTATCATTCTATCATACTACTGTAATACCTCAGGCACCATACTGCAATCCCAAAAACTCTTGGTAGGGTAAATGTTAACCTCTGCTAGTCAGATTTTTGAATTAGGATTCTTTACTCCTTCCAATTTCAATAAAAGGTACGTGGGGATATGGTTTAAGAATATCCCTCCTATTAAAGTTGTGTGGGTTGCAAATAGAGAGAGTCTACTTAAAGTTTCTGATTCTGCTGCGAGTCTATCAATTAGCAACAATGGAAACTTGGTGTTTCTTGATGGTACATGGAATGCTATCTGGCCAAGCAATGTGTTGTCCCTACTATTAACACAGTAGAAGCTATTCTCCTGGACAATGGGAATTTGGTGCTAAAAAATAATGTCTCAGGAAAAATATTTTGGGAGAGTTTTGATTATCATTGTTCTTAAAAATTAGTACCTTTTTTTGACTGGGTAGGTAGGAACAAAAGAGAATTTGAAATAAGCTCCTGGAGATGGGTTATCTCATGTTACTTTCTGACCATATTTCCTCACTGATATCCATCCTTCACTATCTATAACAACATAACATAAGAATCAAAATTAGCTACAAACTTCATCGTTAATCTGTTGCTATATAGCTCGTATCTAATATAATATTTTGATAAAACTTACAAGAGAAGTATCAAATGCTTCAGTTTTGACATAAACTCTACAAGTGTTAATTTTAATGTATTCTTCTCTTGGTTTCTTTGTAGATGAATCTTCATCACTTGAGATGCTCTCTGAGTATAATCCTTGAACTTATTTCACAATTTCATTGTTGTTTTTGACTTTTTTTTGATCCATCGCTATGATCATGATTATTATCAGCAGCAGTACTAGTAGTACTATTTTGCTTGCTCAAATATTTAGTCAATTGATTTCTCAATGCATTGTAGTTCTAGCACATAACTGTTAACATCTCAGTCAGTTTCTTGTTTTCAACACTTACTCTATTTAGTTCCTCCAATAAATCACCTGCCTACAGAATGCAATACAAAATTAAAACAAAAGAAGAAGCAAATAAAGATAAAAAAAATTTGGCTTTAGATCATATGTTTTTAAAAAAAATCATTATTAAACTAGTGTCAAGTTAAAGTGCATCACATAAAATGAAATTGATGACGGAGTAAGAAGAATTATATTATAACAAATCTCATCTTTGTCAGGCATGAGATCTCTTCTAAGTCCAATGAAATTACTCTCAACTTCTTATTTTTGAAAGCAAAAGGAAATCAAATTAAAGCATACATATATACATATATAAACATTAAGGCAAATTAATTCATGCATGATTATAAACTATAAATGGGTTTTCACTCAACTAAAAGTGTTATTATCTTAGAAAATCATGATCCCTCTTCTTGATTTCAATTTTCTTCAACAAAGAAAATCACTACTTTCTGAGCTAACATGTATTAATTAAGTGACAATATGAGAAATCAACTATACTTTAACAGAGTGGTTTTCTTGTGCCTATACTTTTTCCTCAATTTTTTTATGTCCACGCTTTTTACCTCAAATAGCTATGTGGTTGTGTTGTCTTTTTGTGTACAATATGCCGTTAATGTCGAGGAATCTCTTTTGTAAAATTAGTAAGGGAAAGCTTATATTTATTTGAAGTAAGTACAAACCTTTTGCCCACTTCAGTTTTTTTTATTTGAAAAGGTACTACAATTTTATCTATTATCTATGCCTTCTCTAGATTATTTTATATTAAGCATTGTTCTATTTTGAGCTGAGGGTCTTTCATAAACATCCTCTCTATCTCATTTCTGAGGTAGTGATATGGACTACATACACTTACCCTTCCTAGACCCCACTTGGTTGGAATATACTATTGTTGTTGATTTTTTTCATTTGAATTTTATGTGAAATTCAGTTTGACATTTGGATTCCAATAAGAATTTCGTATTTTCTTTTCTTATATGGCAAATTTTGCACTTAAATAGAATCGATTTGTCTTAATAGTTCTAAACCACTATTTTTATGGATGTATTTGCTTTCAGAAAAGGCACGTGTTTTCGGTCATTGTGCTGACAAATAGTGTCTCAAATTATAGCTCCACTTGTATAGCCATAATTGCTCTTACTATTTACAAAATGTAATATATAGAAGCTAGAGCAACTTAATTCCTGGTTTTGATGCTAAGTACGTAGTAGTGTATGATGGAGTGTGCATTCTCAATCTTTTCTCTTAGGTTTAAATAGTTTTTGATATTCACTAAATATCATATTAATAGGAAAATGTGAAGGGGGAACTTTGTCTCTAAAGCAGATGTTTATGGTCATAAGAGCAAGAAAACCTTATCATACATACAAGACGTCTAATGAAGACACCACTAGTAAATTGTATGAAACTTATCTTTTTCAACTTTATATTGATATAAATGATCAATTCTTAATTTTTATTTGAATGTGCTTTTGAATATGACTATTAGGCTCAAATAGAGGAAATTGAAACACAATAGGGTTCAAATGGACAGCCCATTGATGCATTTTCAGCCGTCATGGGTACTGAACATTTGAGACGTGTAAGACTTCTTGGAGGAGGGTTACAATGACTTCTTTGAAATGATTAAATGATAGATATGGAACAACTTTAAATTAGACAAACGCTATTATGCTACAAATCTAAGAAAGGATACAAAAAATAAAGGATCAAATTGAGAAGCAGAAGAGAACCATTCAACAAGAAGTTGGATTGGTTAACGAGGGTAGTCTCTGGTCCTGATCGAACTTGGGATGCCCATTATGATAAGGCCCTGGGTCAGGTCATGTCATTAATCCACTGCTTGTTGTATTGTGTTCTATTTGGATAGGTAAAAGGTGTGATCTGCATTCCTCAGTGGACTTGAGATACCCATCACAGTCAAGCCCTGGTTCAGGTCGTGATAAAGTTGGTATTAGTTCCTAGGTTCATTATCAATTAGGTATCCACAAAGCCGTGTCATGTAGAGTCTCTTTTCTAGGTGTGTAGCACACCACACTTATAAGGGAGAGACTATGAGATATTTAGAAATGTTTTCCTTTCTTGTGATCTATTTTTGGGCTATAGAGTCTAAGGTCCTGAAATCTCCTCTAACTCTATTTATTTGCAATTTATATCATGCCTCCCTGAAGATCTGGTGCTCATGGAAACCCCTCTGTCTGACCTAAGGACAATATGGATGGAACTCATTCTACTTATAGAGTACAGACCCGATCTAGGGTCCCTTCTCTTGACTGCTCATGTGGAGTTCCATCGGTCTCTACGAGACCTTCTCGAGTTCCTCGGGATGATGATACTCCTACTCTAATACCTTAGGGTGATGTGTTTAATGCTCAGTTTTGACAGTTGATTTATTTTCTTACTCAGATGGTGGCAACTCAGTCATGCCAGTTTGAGTGTGTTGCTCCTATCACTTCCTTTTTTAAGGTAATAAGTGTTGACCAGTTCAGGAGGTTGAGTCCTTTGACTTTCACTAGTTACAAGGTTGAGAAGGATCCTTAAGGTTTTATAGATAAGATAAAAAGATATTCAGAGTGATGTATATTTCTGACTTTAAGGGTATAGAGTTCGCTGCATATCAGTTAAAGGATGTGCCATATTAGTGGAATGAGGAGTGGGAATAGTTAAGAGGACATGATTTTGAGCTAGCTATATGGGATGGATTCTTTGGTGTCTTTTTGATTGCTGATTTACTCTGGTTATGAGAGAATCGAAGGGCAACGAGTTCATGAATCTAAAGCAAAGCAGAATGACTGTGAAGGACTATACCTTAAGATTTCATCAGTTATCTCAGTATGCTCTGAAAATGGTATATTCTATGAGGTCTAGAATAATAAAGTTCACATTGGGTTTATATTAGGACTTGGTGTTGGAATTCAAGCCCACCTTATTAAACAAGGACATGGATATCTCTAGGCTTATGGTGTATATGCAACAGGCAAAAGATAAGGAGAAGAAGAAGCAAAAAGGTATGGAAAAGAGGTAAAGTAATAAATTCAAGAATTTTAAGCAAGGTAAAGGCTAGCAGAATAATGGTAGAGAGGACAGGTTGTGGTCTAAGTAGAAGTGGGGAAATTCTGGACCTTATTCTACGTCTAGTTCTCCTTATCCTAAGTCATCTGGTGATTGTTGCTTTTATATTGACAGTGGTTTTAATGCATAAGGTGCCCAATCACAGATTAGTGGAGCCTAGTCAACCCCATCTTATCCTTCTTACTATTTTTTATGGGCAAGTACATTGCATTAGAGAGTATGTAATGAGAGGAGGTATAAATCTTTAAGTGTTAACTTTGGTAACATGTAGTGGGATTTCCCTTTAAGGGTTGCCTATCGAGATATTAAAGTTTTGATTGCTATGTCTTCATCTCCATTACTGAAGAGTGCTACCTCGGGTATCGTCGCTAGCCAAAATTATCTATATGCTCTTACCACTTATCTTGATTATAGGTATTTCCTAATATCGCTATTGGTACATTACTACTTCTCTCTCATGATGTGTATTTTCTGCTTGATCCGAGGTCTACTCTTTATTATGTGATGCCTTATATGGCTCTTCATTTTGGTTTTAGTCTTGAGTGTATTTTTGATACCTTTTCTGTGTTTACCCCGGTGGGTGACTCTGTCATGTCTAGAAAAGTCTATAGGAGTTGTGTGGTATCTATATGTGGTAGGGAGACATTGGTGGATCTGATAGAGTTGTATATGTTGAAGTTGATATTATTTTAAGAATGGATTGGCTCTATTCATGCTACATGTCTCTTGATTATAGAACCCGAAGCGATAGTTTCCAATTCCCCAATGAACCAATGATTAATTTGGAATGTAGTTCTCTAGCACCAAAAATGAGGTTCATTTATTATCTTAGATCCTAGAAATTTTTTCCAAAGGGTGTTTATATCATCTAGTTTTGGTTAAAATTCTAATTATGAGGTCCTATCTTTAAAATATGTCCCTATAGTCAATGAGTTTCCTGAAGTTTTTCCTAATAATCTTCCTTGTATTCCTCTCTATAGGGAAATAGCCTTTGGGATTAACCTTCTTTCAGATACCTGTCCTATCTCTATCTATTCTTATCTAATGACTCCAACTGATTTAAGAGAACTTTAGGAAAAACTAAAAGATCTTCTTAACCCAGGTTTTATTCCCCCTAGTGTTTCTTTGTGGGGTGCTCCTGATCTTTTCATAGTAAGAAGGATGGTTTTCTTCGAATATGCATAGATTATCAATAGTTGAGTGAGGTACAGTGAAGAATAAGTATCCTCTCCTTATAGATGATCTGTTTGACCAGCTTCAGAGTGCTAAGTGTTTTACTAAGATTAATCTTCAATTGGGTTATCATCAGTTGATGATTAAGAAGGTGGATATTTTTAATATTACATTACATACCCGGTATGGTTATTATGAGTTCTTAGTCATGTTGTTCGATTTGACTAATGCTCCAGCTGTATTTATGGGCTTAATGAATCGAGTATTTGTCTTAGATCATATACATTGATGACAACTTGGTGTATTCCAAGAATAAGGAGGATCATGCCAATCACCTTCGAGTAGTGTTGCAGACTCGTAAGGATCAATAATTGTATGCTAAGTTTTCGAAGTGTGAGTTCTGGTTGAATGTTGTGACCTTCCTTAGTTATGTTGTTTCTAGTGAAGGGATCATGTTAGATCCGTAGAAGTTTGAGGTGGTTATGAAATGGCCTTGACCTATAATTCCATCTGATATTTAGAGTTTCTTGCGTTTAGCTAGGTAATATAGGAGGTTATTTTTAGAAGTTTTCTTCAATCATTGCTCCATTGGCTAAGTTGACTTAGAAGAAGATGAATTTTATGTGGTCTAATTCTTATGAAGGTAGCTTTTAGAAGTTGAAGGATAAGTTGACTTCTGCTCTGGTTTTGAACCTACCCAAAGGTATTGCTGGATTTGTTGTTTATTATGATGTATGTTGTGTGGGGTTGGGTTGTATGTTAATGCAGCATGGTAAGGTTAGGGCGTATGCTTCTAGGTAGTTTAAGGTGTATGAGAGGAATTATCTGACTTACGACGTAGAATTGTTGGTTATGGCTTTTTCTGTAAAGATTTGGCGTCATTACTTGTATGGGGTTCATTTAAATATATATTTAGATGATAAGAGCTTGCGGTATATGTTCCCCAAGAAGGATTAAATCTTAGGCAAAGAAGATGGCTTGAATAGCTTAAGGATTATGCCATAAGTCTTTATTATTACTAAGGTAAAGCTAATACGGTTGTTGATGCTCTTAGCAGATTATCTATAGGAAGCTTGTCTCATGTTAATGAGGAAAATAAAGGTTTAGTGATGGATATTCACCATTTGGATAATCTTGGAGTTTGTCTTTTTTACTTATACGATAGAGGTTTGATTGTGCAAAAGGTGGTAAAGTTATCTATTGATTCTTAGGTGAAGGAGAAGTAGGTATTGGATCCTATCTTGATGCAAATTAAGGATGATACAGGTCAATAGAAAGTCATGGATTTTGAGATTAGTGGTAATGGTATCTTTAGGTACCAAGTTAGATTGTGTGTTCCCGATGTTGATGGGCTGTGAGAGAGGATCTTGACTGAGGCTAAGTCTAGGTACACATTTCATCCTAGTTTGATGAAGATGTACCATGATCTGAAAGAGATCTATTGGTGGAATAACATAAAGATTGATATGGACAATTTTATGGCTAAGTGTATGGTTTTTCAACAAGTAAAGGTGGAGCACTTGAGTTATAGTGGTTTGTCTCAAGAGATAAGTTGCCCGTGTATAAGTGGGAAGTAATTAACATGGACTTTGTTACTGGTATTCCACTGTCTCAAAGTCAGTTTTATTCAATTTGGGTCATCATAGGTAGGATGACTAAGTTTGCTCACTTCTTGCCAGTGAGGACTAATTATTTTGCACAGGATTATGCTATATTTTTCATTTAGAAGATCGTCAAGTTGCAATGTGTGCCTATTTCTATTATATCTGATCTAGGTACTTAGTTCTCCTTTTACTTTTGGCATTCTTTTCCAAGAGGTTTGGGGACTAAGGTTAATCTTAGCACCGCTTTCCACTCTCAGACAGATGGATAAGCAGAGAGGGCTATTAATACTTTGGACGACATGCTATCATCCTATGTGATTGTCGTAGTTGTGTTGATCATTTTCTTCTCATAGAGTTTGCGTATAATAACAACTATCAATTGACTATTCAGATGGCTCTGCTCAAGACTCTGTATGGTAGGAGCTGTAGGTCTCCTATGGGGTGGTTCGAAGTTTGTGAGACTAGTTTTTTTAGCTCGAATTTGGTTCTCCAAGCCATGGAAAAGGTGAAGGTGATTTAGAATAGAATTAAGACTATTAAAGTCACCAAAAGACCTCTATAGATATGAGGTAGAGGGAGTTGGATTTTGATATTAGTGATTAGGTGTTCTTAAAGGTGTCTCCCGTGAAAAGGGTGATGAGGTTTTGAAAGAAGGGAAGCCCAGCCCCCATTATGTTGGCTTGTACTTGATTTTGAGAAGAGAGGTCAATATGGCTTATGAGTTGGAGTAACCTTCGAGTTTGAGTTCTATCCATCCAGTATTCCATATTTTAATGTTGAAGAAGTTTCTGGGTGATTCTTCCTTGGTTGTTCCTTTATAGAGTGTTGGTGTTTTGAATTCCTTCTCTTAATAGGAGCTCCTGGTATGGATTTTGGATAGGCAATTCCATCGTTTGAGGACTAAGGATGTGGCTTTGGTTAAGGTTGATGTTAGGCGTATTTACACGCCTAAAGCACCTTAATTTACCCATATTTTAGCTAAGTTTTAAGAACAAAATATATAATTCCTGCACTTTTAGTCCTTTTTCCTGTAAGTGAGCTAACCAACGTGATTAGCAAGTTTTCAGGTATAAATGATGAAGATTTCAATATTTTATGGAAATTGGATGCCAAAGAAAATTTCACGTAAGAAGGAAGACAGTTTCTGGAAGCTTGTGGACTGAAAGTGATGCATGGAAAACTTGTCCTGGGCAAAAACAGTATTTCCAAAGACTTAGGGACCAGCAGTAACTTAGTAGGATTAGGAAAAGGATGCAGTAACCTAGTAGGATTAGGATAAGTATGCAGTAGCTTAGTAGGAATAGGATATGGGTGTTATAAAAACCCTATGTTGCTGAACCTTTCAGCACCAATCTTCCGCTACCCTCATCCTTATTCCACCCTATTCGATCCTTTCCCCTTTTCTTCACAAATTTGTTGTTGACATTATTTTTCATCTATTCGACTTTTAATTTTTACGACAAGAGAAACGCTATTTGCAAGGAATTCACGCCACTAGTGCTACCAAAACATACTTCATGTGAGATTCTTATTTTGGTATGATGATAATGGCTATTGTGTTTTCCGTTGCACTCATGAGTAGCTAAACTTCTCTGTTAGGGTTATGGAAGCCTTATGAGAGACTATCTATTGCTATGAGTTTGTGAATTCTTGACACGCATGTTGCTTATATCATTACTCTCTTTATCTTAATTTAAATTTTTGTGGTTGCAAACATATAGAATACGCCAGTATAGCATTAACTTGTTCAAAAGAAAAGTTACATGTCTGGAAAAGAGAGAATGACAAGGAAATAGGGATACCAACCCCTGTTTAAAAGTTAGTGCTGTAACTGGATTAACCTCTTCGAGAATTCGTACCATTAGATATGCTTTAAGCTCGAAAGAGTTAAAGTGAGATAATCTGTGATGGTCGAAAGACGCTAGGATTTACCATAGAATACGAATCTCTATAAGCACATGCAGGTCTGAATTCCGCATAACTCATAGTTAATAGATACGTAAAACTCATAAGGTGGACATAACCCTAACTTACAATTCTCATTGATTAAAACCTACCAAGCATTCCATTTTTACTTTGCTATTTTAATTTTATTACTTAACGTCGCACTCCAATCCCCCCTTTTCACAGAAATTTCTCCAAAAGTCTACTAATCGTTGCATACTTAGTGACCGAGTATTCCCTGTGGGATTCGACACCCAACCCAGTTGGGTTCTATATTTGACAACGACCGCTTACACTCTTACGAGAGCTGTAGTTTGAGCGTTATCAAAGGTTCAAAGGAGGAACCAAATGGTTGAAAATGCTACTTGGGAAGCTAAAGAGGACATGAATTCCAAATATCTATTCTTGTTTCTCGCTTTGGATAATTGTACTTAAGGTATGTGCATTCCTTTATACCATTGTTTTCTAATTTTTTAAAATGAAATTATGGTTGTTTTCTGTATTGAAATCATGCTTATGGTTCCCTTGACTCATTATTTTAGGATGAATAATCCTTTAGGGGGTAGGGGGTGAGGGGAGAATGTAACACTCAGGATTTTAGTCCTTGGAAAATTCCTTGATTTTAAGCTTATTGCCCAACCTACGACTCACCATATAAGTCGTAAGGTGTCATTATGGGTGGTAGGATTCCAAATCATAGGGTGGCTAGTGTACTACCCAAAGTCTCTAACCTGAGTACAACTAGGACATAACGAGTCATACAGACTCCTTACAAGTCTTAGGTTCCCTTTCATAGCCAAACTAGTGTAATAGTCCCTTGTTTTTTATGTGCCTACGATTGGACCTAATGAGTCATTATGTTTATGTACGATTCTTGGGGTATGACTTGTAGTCAGACCAGTGTGGGTGCCCTGAGATCCTAGTTATACTACGATTAATAATGATGACTCGTAAGGAGTCATCACAAGTCATAAGGTGACCCATAATAACTAGCGATATTTTTTTAACTTTTATTTAAGGGAACTTTGGACAATTCCCGCCCCCCACTTAGGACCCACGTCCATAAAACACCCAAAGAGGGTTATTTCCATCACTTCAATAATCAAATACACGCTCTCTTCTCTCTCAAATCCCTAAGTCAAGAACACCTAGGGTTTCAAAGAAATTAGCAATTAGAGCTCCTAAAGGTTGGTTTCTCTTCGCAATTCTTGATATCTCAAGCATGTTACTCTTCCCTAAATTTTATTTTGTTAAAAACATGTATTTACAATGGTTATTCATGTGATTAAATTGTGGTTTATAACTATGGGTTGAGGTTTTAAGCCTTAATGATCGAATTGTTTTTCCCATGGCTTTATAAATAATTCATTGTTTGAATTAATGGTTTTGAACTACTTGGGATGCATAGTTGTGGTTAATTAGAATGAGGGTCATGGATTTCCCAAGTTGATTGTATTGAATATTGTAATTGGTATGACCTCAACCCAATATTGAAAAGTTGGTTTTTAATATGGATATATGCATATTGAACTACTCTTGAATTATGACAATTGCATAAAAAGGCTAATTAAACATGAATGATTTGAAAGGACTTTATGGCCATTGATTGATTTTTAAATGGAACTTTAGAGTCTAGATAGCTGAACGAGTACGAGTTCGAGTCCTAATTGACTAAATATCTTGAAGTCCTATTGGCTGATGCGTTAGAGTCCCAATTGTCTAAATGGGTTGGATTCCTATTGGTTAGTAGGTTAGAGTTCCATTGGCTATTTGATTATGCATGATGGCATTCGCTTGGAAGATGTAGTCGGTATTATGATACCACTTGATATAGCCATAATGAATGACTCCTTAATTAAATAAATGGGATATATGCTAAATATTTTAATTGGACTTAAAGGGGGTTATGTAGTTTCTTGTGAAAGTGGAGGTCCCGAGAAGACTAAGGTTGGAAATCACATTTACGAGTGCGGGAGTCTAAATGGCCGAGTGTTTGAGTTACCCTTAATTTATATTCGGGTGTTTATGTCACCCTTGATATATGATCGTGAAGTTTGTGTCCCCTGTGCATATATGTTATGATTATCATTTAGTGCATATGGCTACAATACTAGGGCCCGACTAGAGGGGTGAGAGCTAATGTCCATATAACTTATGGGTACTATTATGATAGTTATGCTACACAGCCCAGGCTAATATGTTTTACATTCATGATAAACCTTGTTCCCTATCCCAACATGTTATATATATGTATGTATAATGTATGCATGTGGATTTTATGATGGTTTTTGACTTGGCATTATTTTATCCCTTCATTGAGTTATATGCTAGCGCTCACTCTGCTAACCTTCTCAAGATGTTGTATCCCCATTCGATGCCAGGAATAGAGAAACTTTTACTTTTCCTATGTCATGATAGAATTCTGTCTTGTTAGCAATGAACTTTGAAGTGGTGAGCTTCCATTATCTGGATGGGTTATTAATTCAAAGTCTTGTTTCTTTTATGTCACAGACTATGACCATTGGATTCTTTTAGCTATCATTAGAGGAATGTCCCGACATAGATTGGTTTTGGTCTATTAAGAGGCTTCATGGATTGTTGTGGATTAGGATATTGTTAAAATTCTTAAATTTCTTTGCGAGTTGCCTATCTTGTTATATGTTTGGATGTTAACTTATCTTGTCATATATTTAGAATTCATCACTGCTAGCTGTATTGTGTTCTGTTTGGTTAGGAATAGGGATGATCTCTGGCCCTCGGTAGACTTGAGATACCCCTCACGGCTAGGCCCTGGTTCGGGTCATGACACAACTAGATCTTTTTTTTAGTACGATACCTAGGGCAATTTTGGTCATGGGGCCTTTTACCATTTCTCGAGAGAGTGCCCAATCGTGGAGCTATGGTTCCTATAGCTTAGAATATTCTACCGATTAGGGTAGTTCATCCCCTAGCTAGAGGTGGTATACATGGTCATTCGAGTGGTCCCCAAGGTGCTTGTAGAGGTCTTCAGGTAGGTAGGATAGGAGATCGGCAAGACCAGCTAGGTGGCATGTGTAGTAAGTTGTATGTTTTGCCGGCTAGACCTGATATAGAGTATTTGGATACTGTTATTAAAGGTATGATTTCAGTGTAGCGTCAGCCAGCTTTTAGAATTTTTTGTATTAGAACTAGTAATAACCTAAACATGCCTCATGAAATTTGTCTTTGAAATATGACTATATGTTTAATTTAACCATTTTTAAAAACTATTGCATTTCATAAAAGGTTAATAGAATATAAATAATTTTAAAAGGCCTTGGTGGCCATGGAATGTCTTTAAGTTAGAACTTTGGAGTCTTATGGCTAATTGGTTTGGTTTGGTATAATGGAATTGGCTTGCAAGTATAAATAATTAGTATGATGATACTATTCGGTAAATGCCTTCACGCATGACTCCTTGATTAAATGGATGGGTTATGGGAAAATGTTTAGTTGAGTTTAAAGGGGGTTATGTAGCTCGTTGTGGAAGGTAGAGGTATCGGGAGGACCAATACTGGAAACCATATTTGCATGTGTGGGGGCCTTGGTGGTTGTGTGCATAATTCATACTTTACATGTATATTTTTGAATAGCTAGGGTCGTGGATTCCCCAGCCCTTGGATTTTCTTGGCTTATGCGGTTAACACACATTGGGACCCTTTCAGCAGGGGGAGAATCCATATAGCCCGTGGGTTCCCTTAGGATGGTTAGAGCTACACAGTCTAGGTTAATGGTTTTAAATTTCATACTCAAACACTATATCCTATCCCGATATCTTATATATATATATATATATATATATATAGAACAAGTACATTGACATTTGGTTTTGTTTTTGAAAATGACATTATTTTATCCCTTATCCTAAGTTACATGCTAGTACTCACCCCGCTAACCCTCGTAAGATGCTAATTGTTTTATAATGTATGGTCCAAAAACACCTCTTTTACCCATTGCATCGTTTGTAGATTCTGGTTCATCGGTTGGTCTACATTGAAATGTTGAGTATCCATCTTACAGAAGGCTGGACATTTTACTGATTTCTTTATGAGTATTGAAATCCTATCATTTTATTTTCATATTTTGGATTCCCATTTTGTCCATGGTCGAGGGCATGTCCCAACCTAACTTGGTATTTTGGTTTAGAGGCTTTTGTAGAAAAATTGTGGTGGAAATTGTTGCTGCTAACTCTTAGAACTTACTTTTGGGTTGCATTAACTCCCTTATCTTTATGGTTTGTTTTTTTTCACTCTTTCTATTTTACCTATATTGTCCTCAAATGATTAGGCTATGAGGGTGGTCTTTGTCCCTCAGCAGACTTGAGATACCCATCATGACTAGGCCTGAGGTCGGGTCATAAACAAGCTTAGTATCAGAGCATAGGTTTAGGGTCTTTGGATGTCCATAAAGTTATGTCTAGTAGAGTCCTTTTTATGGGTGTGGAGCGCGCCACACTTATACGGAGGACACTACAAGGAATTTAGGCATGTTTCCCTTTTTTGTGTTCTATTTTTGGCTATAGAGACAAGGGTCAGGAAATTTCTCTAACTCCTGGTTTGCTTGCATTTTAGATCATGTCTCCTTGAAGATCTGATGTTCATAGAAACTTTGTCAGAATCTCTGCCCCACCCTAGCAGAATATGGAGGGAGTCACCCTATTTATAGAGTACAAACTTAGTCTAGGGTCCCTGCTCCTGATTGTATTGCTTCACCTGAGGTTCCCCCAGTCCCTACTGGTCTCTCACTAATCAGTGACACTTATGATCAGTCACCACTGGGGGATATTTCTGATATGGAGTTTTGTTGGTCCATTCATCTGCTTACCTAATTGTTGGCATCTCAGTCTCGTCAGTTTAGTCTTATTGGTTTTATTGTGGTTTCATTTGAGGTTACTTGAGTTGGTCAGTTTATGAATCTCCCAATCTTTATTAGCTCTAAGGTTGAGGAGGATCCTCAAGGGTTTACTGATATGATGGAGAAGATATTTAGGGTGATACATGCTATAGATGTAGAGGGTATGGATTTTGCTGTATATCAGCTAAAAGATCTGGCATATCAGTGGTATGAGAAGTGGGAGTAGTCGAAAGGAGATTATGTTGAGCAGTTTATATGGGAGGAGTTGTCTGGTGCTTTTTTTGATTGTTTCTTTTCTTAGGAGTTGAGGGACGCCAATGCTAAAGATTTTAGAACTTGAGGCAAGGTAGGATGAGTGTGAAGAAATAACCTTGAAATTCTATTAGTTGTCTCATTATGCTTCAGAGTTAGTGTCCATTATGAGGGCTAAAATAAGAAAGTTTACCTCGGGTTTGTCTCGTGACTTGGTATTCGAGTATAAGGCTGCGATATTAAACAATGATATGGATATCTCCAGGCTTGTGGTTTATATGCAGCGAGTTAAGGATGAGAAAAAAAACATGTAGAGATAAGGGAGAGGTAGAATAAAAAGTACAAGTATTCAGAATAGTGTGAAAATGAATAGAATAATGAAGGCATGGTAGATAGTGGACTATGAAGAATAATTAGGGGAGTTCTAATTCCTGTTCATCAGCTAGTTCTTTGTATCCGAAGCCATCTGGTGATCATCGATTTCAGGCTAGCAAGGGTCCTAAGGAACAGGGTGCCCAATCTCAGGCTAGTAGAGCTCAATCAGTCCTACCATATCCTCCTTATAGATTTTGCAGTTAGGTTCACCGGGGTTATTATGATAAGGTGATAAATCAATGCTTTAACTGTGTTAAACTTCATCACATACAGTAGGGTTGACCTGTGGCTAAGGTAGCCACTAGGGCTAACAAAGTTTTGGTCACCATATCTTTGACTTCTACACTATAGAGTGCTACTTCTGGTACTAGTACTGGCTGAAATAGTCTCTATGCTCTTCATTAGGAATCTGAGGAATCTCACGAGGTTATCACTGGTATGTGAAAGCACTTCTCTTGTAATGTATTTTGTCTGCTTGATTAGGGGTCCACCCTTTCCTTTGTTACCTTATCTGTGGCTGTGTATTTTAGTTTTGGTCCCAAAAGTATTTTCGACCTTTTTTTTGTGTCTACTTTGGTGGGTGAATCTATTGTGGCTCGAAAGATATATAGGGGTTGTGTGGTGTCTATAGAGACCTTGGTGGATTTAGTAGAGCTTGATATGGTAGATTTTAATGTGATCTTGGGGATAGATTGGCTTTATTTGTGCTATGCTTCTTTTTATTGTCTGACTTGAAAGGTCAGTTTCCAATTCTCTAATGAACAAGTGATCGAATAGGAGGGAATTTAATAGTTCCTAAAGGGAGGTTTATTTCTTATCTTAGATCTCAAAAGTTGATTTACAAGGGATGTCTATATCCCCTGGTTCAGGTTAAAAATTCTAATTCTAAGGTTCCCACTTTACAATTTGTCCCTGTGGAAAACAAATTTCCTAAAGTATTTCTCGAGGATTTTCCTAGCATTCCTCCCGATAGCGAATAGACTTTAGGAGAAATATTTTATCGGATACCCATCCTATCTCTATTCCTCCGTATAGAATGGCTCTAGCTAGGTTAAAAGAGTTTAAGGAGAAATTAAAAGATCTTTTTGACAAAACCTTTATTCGTCCTAGTGTTTCTCCATAGGGTGCCCCTATTCTTTTTGTGTGAAAGAAAGATAGGTCTCTTCGTATGTGTATACATTATCGGTAGCTGAATGAGGTGACGGTGAAGAACAAGTATCCTATTTCTAGGATTGATGATTTTTGACCAGCTTCAGGGTGCTAGATGTTATTTCTAAGATTGATCTCCATTCGGGCTATCAGTAGTTGAAAATTAAGGAGAGTGATATTCGTAAGACTACTTTTCGAACCAGGTATAGCAACTATAAGTTCTTTGTTATGTCATTTGGATTGACTAATTCTCTGACTACTTTCATAGACTTTATAAGTTGAGTTTTCAGGCAGTTTTTGGACTTTTTTTATTATCTTCATTGATGATATCTTGGTATATTCTAAGAGTTAGGAGGATCATGCCAATCACCTATGATTTATGTAGCAAACTCTTAACAATTAGAAGTTGTATGTTAAATTTACTAAGTACGATTTTTGTTGAATGTTGTGACTTTCCTTGGGCATGTTATTTCTAGCGAGGGGTCGAAAGTGGATCTATAGAAAGTTAAGGTGGTTAAGAGGTGACCTAAACCTACGGCTCTAATTGATATTTGGAGCTTCTTGGGTCTGGCTAGGTATTGTAGAATATTTGTGGAATGGTTTTATTCTATTGCTGCTCAATTGAATAGACTGAGTCAGAAAGAGGTTAAGCTTTTGTGGTCTGATGTGTGTGAGGGTAACTTTGAGGATTTGAAAGATAAGTTGACTTATACACCAGTTTTGAACTTGGTCGAGGATACTTATGATTCTTGGTGTATTGTGATACGTCCCATGTGGGATTGGGTTGTGTTTTGATGCAACATAGAAATGTAGTGGTTTATGCTTCTACAAAGCTTAAGGTTCATGAAAGGAATTATCCAACTCATGATTTGGAGTTGGCGGTCATGGTTTTTGCTTATAAGATTTAGCTCCATTATTTGTATGGGGTGCATGTTGATGTCTATTTTGATCATAAAAGGTTGTAGTATGTATTTAACCAGAAGAAGTAGAATCTTTGGCAGAGGCGGTGACTCAAATTGTTCAAGGATTGTGACATGAGTCTTCACTATCATACAGGTAAAGCTAATATAGTTGTTAAGGCTTTTAGAAGGTTTTCCATAGGGAGCTTATCTCATGTGGAAGAGGATAAAAGAGGATCGGTGAAGGATATTCACCGATTGGCCAATTTGGGAGCTCATCTTTCTGACTTAGAGGATGAGAGAGTAATTATTCAAGAAGTGTTCAAATCATCTCTTGGTGCTGAAGTGAAGGAAAAGGAGGCTTTGGATCCTATCATTATGCATATTAAGAAGAATGCAGGTCAATAAAAGGTTATCCCCTTTGAGATTAGTGGTGATGGTATTCTAAGGTTTCTAGGTAGGTTGTGTGTTCCTGATGTTGATGGGCTGCAAGAAGGATTTTGACGAGGCTCATGAGTCGAGGTAAACAGTTTATCTATGTTCGATAAAGATGTATCATGATTTGAAGGAGATCTTTTGGTGAAACAATATGAAGAGGGATGTGGCAAATTTTGTGGCTAAGTGTATGGTCTATTAACAAGTGAAGGTTGAGCACTTGAGGCTTGGTTGAATGTCTCAAGTGATAGAATTGCCTACATGAAAGTGGGAGATGATCAACATAGATTTTGTTACGGGTCTTCTACGGTCTCGCATTTAGTATGATTCAATTTGGGTCATTGTGTATAGGATGACTAAGTCTTCTCACTTCTTGCCTGTGAGGAGCCAAGTTGTTTATTAAGAAAATAGTTAGATTGCATGGAGAACTAGTGTCCATTGTTTCAGACCAAGCTACATAATTTTTTTCTCACCTTTGTTGCTCATTTCAGAAAGGTTTAGGGACTAAGGTGAACCTATGCACTGCTTTCTACCCTTAAATGGATAGACAAAAGGAATTGACTATTCAAACCTTGGAGGATATGCTAAGGGCTTGTGTGATTGACTTATGGGAAGTTGAGTTGATCACATACCTTTAATTGAGTTTTTGCAAAATAACAGTTATCATTCTAGTATTGGGATGTCTCCTTTTGAGGCCTTTTATGTTAAGAGGTTTAGGTTTCCTATTAGGTGGTTTAAGGTTGGTGAAACTAGGTCGTTTGATGGATCCTTTTGATTCCTCTTATGGTAGGAGGTGTAGGTCTCCTATTGGGTGGTTTGAGGTTGGTAAAACTAGGTTGTTTTGTACTGACTTAGTTCATCAAGCCATGGAGAAGGTGAAGATAATTATGGAGAGACTGAAGACTACACAAAGTCACCAAAAGTCATATGCAGATATGAGGTGAAGGAGTTGGAGTTCGATATAGGTGATTGGGTGTTTTTTAAAGTTTCTCCTATGAATAAAGTGATAAGATTTGGAAAGAAGGGGACGCTCAGTCCCCGTTATGTTGATTTGTACCAAATTTTGAGAAAACTAAGGAATGTTGCTTATGAGTTGGAGTTGCCTGCGGGTTTGGGTTCCATTCATCCAGTTTTCCATATGTTATGTTGAAGAAGTGCGTAGGTGATCCTTTTTTTACTGTGCCTATTAAGAATGTTGGTATTTTTTATTCCGTGTCATATGAGGATATCCCGATGGATATATTAGATAGGCATGTCCATCGATAGAGGACTAAGGCTGTGGCATTGGTGAAGGTTCTTTGGAGGAATCAAATGGTAGAAAAAGCTACTTGTGAAGCTGAAGATATTATAAAGGTGAAGTACTCGTTTTCATTCTCTAGGTTGGGTGATCAAGCTTAAGGAATTCTCTTCTTTTACTCTAATCAATTTTTGGGTGTTGTTCATGGTCTTGTGGTTGCTTTTTGTCTTGTATTCATGGAAAAGATTTCCTTAACTCCTTATTTAAGGATTAATGATCCTATGGGGGTAGGGAAGGGTAATGTAATATCCCAGGTTTTGGACTACAAATTTTTCTCTGTAATCATGCTCACTCCCTATGGTACGACTTAGGTGACAATTAGTAAAGAGTCATCATGAGTCATTTAGAGAAATCATGGTCTAACCAGTAGGGTTTCCCTAAGTTTTTGTCATGGTCATGACTGGGACCATACGAGTCATAAGGTAATGTTATGAGTCGTGGTGAAGGACTCATGATCTTAACTGTGAGATGGCCCAAGGTTGTTGTCTTGGTAACGATCAGACTCCATAAATCATATAGAGAGGTCATGAGTCACAGAGTGGTATTCATAGCCAAACCAGTAAAAAGGCCTTGAGTTTCTACCAGGATACGAGTCTTGGTGATGAGTTATGATTAGTGACCACGAGTCATAATGTGACCCATAGTCACTGCAATAGTTTTTCTTGCAATTTTAATTAAGGGAACTTTGGTCATTACCTTTCATCCCCAATTGTAACCCATGACCATAAAATATATAAAGGGTCTTATTTTCATCCTTTACCATAATAAACACTCTCTTCTCTCTCAAATTCCATAATTAAGAACAATCTAGGGTTTCAAAAGGGTTGGTCATCTAAGATTCAATTTGTGGTTTTCCCTACAAACTTCTTTGTGTCTTAGGCATGTATCTCTTTCCTAAACTTGTATTTTCATCTTGGCATGCAATAGCTTGGTATTCATATAGTTTTAATGTTTGATTTCAGAACTTGGGTTGAGGGTTTTGGATGATTATTGTTTAAATGGTATTCCCATGGTATAGATCTATTTTTTTATGTTTTGTTGATGGATTATGGAACTCATTGGGTACACGATCATTGTGAATTTAATGGGGGTCGTGGATTCCCCAAAATTTTATGGATTTTTCATACTGGAACTGGTAATAACCTGAACCCACCTGATTAAAATTTTCTTTGAAACATGGCTATATGCTTAATTTAACTATTTTTTAAAACTACTGCATTGCATAATAGGTTAATAGAGTATAAACAATTTTAAAAGGCCTTGGTATCCATGGAATGGATTTAAATTAGAACTTTGAAGTCTTATGGCTAATTGGTTTGGTTTGGTTTGGTATAATGGAATTGACTTACAAGCATAAATAATTCATATGACACTACCATTCGGTAAATGGCCTAATGGATGGATCCTTGGTCAAATGGATGGGTTATGGGCAAATGTTTTAAATAGTCTTAAAGGAGGTTATGTAGCTCGTCGTGGAAGGTGAAGGTCTCGGGGGGACCAATACTTGAAACCACATTTGCCAGCATGGGGGACTTAGTGGTCGTGTGCATAGTTTACACTTTACATTTATATTTTGGAATGGTTGGGGTCGTGGATTCACTATAACATTTTAGTCCTACTACCACTCTTTTAAAGTGTGGCCTAAAATAGCAGAAAGTGTGGCCTTTGATCAAAGGCTATGCTTTCGGACTTGAGGTAACACTTTTTGGGGGGTGGCCTAAAAAGGCGTAACCTTTGATCAAAGTCCACGCTTTTCAAGTCTTTCCATATCATCTACATTTAAAAAGCGTGTCCATTAAGGTATAAAGGCCATGCTTTTCAACTTGTCATTGGCAACACTTTTATTTTATAAAGATACACTTACAAGTGTTGCCTTTATTTTCCTATTGGGAACGCTTCACAAGCGTAGCCTTTTGTAGCACCTCTATAACAATACTTTAAAAGCGTTGCCTTTGTTTTGCTATTGGCACGCTTCACAAGCGTAGCCTTTTGTATCACCTCCATAACAACACATACAAAACTTGTCTTGTTCTTATTACTAGCCACACTTCAAAATCACAGCCTTTTATACATCCTCTATGACAATACTTGTAAAGTTTAAGCATGTTTTAGATACATCCCACAATTTAATTAAAAAGCCACACTTTTGAAGTGTAGCAATATTGCCTAATATTTTATAGTTCAAGCCACATTTTGCAGAATTGGCATTAGGCATATAAATTGGTAGTACGTATTTTCTAATTGATAAATAATTATTTTGATCAGAATGTATACATCAGTAAACAGATTACACAAACATACATATTTATATATAATCATACACACCAATTAGCTAATGAATAATTGAAGTGTATAGATTTGCAATGAACTTCAAAAAAAATATGTATTTTACATACTAATAAGAAAACAACATAATAAAAATTTGTACCAAGTTCCACATAAAACCAAATGTGTATAAACGTATATTTAAATATTTCAAAAATTCTTCATCATTCAGTTCAATCTAGATCAAGTTTGTGGCACCCACCATTCAAATTTGATCCCCCGCATTGTTCCTACACATTAAAAATGAAACAAACAATTAGAAGTAAAATTATGCTCAGCAAATATACTAATATTTTTTCAATCTTGAACGAGTAAGTATGCAAATACAAAGTTTCTTTAATTCATTCAAGAAAGTTAAAAGTTTAGAATTTAAGTTTCTTGTGAATTTGTAAAAAACACCTTTTCATGAACCTAACCATGAGCTGAGCTGGAACAATTTAAAAGAATTTTTCCTCTTATAGCTTGTGCATTTCTCATATCAAGTGAAGGAATGTTAGATCCGTCACTCCCTGGCATATCTTAAAAATTAAATCCAATATTGTTTTGCACCAGTTGACTATAAAAATGTCGCATTTCTTCTCCCATTTCACTTATTTCTTCCTTCAGAGAAATGACTTCATTAGCATGGTTTTGTTTAAGCTTGTTTAGTTCGTCATATTTTTTTAGAGAAATTGTTGTCACTAATTTACCTTAGCCTCTAATTTGACTAGGCTTCTCCTTTCCAAACACTGCAGTGAATGCATCATCTTGTGTTTTCCAAGCATTTTGATGATTTTGAAGTTCAGGCTATCAAAAAATAAAACAATAGATGCCAGGAGAAGAAATATGTTGTTTAATGGACAAGGAAATCTGCAGTTCATATTCTGTAAGTTGTTGTGTTGCAGACCAAGGAATTTTAGGACTACTAGTAGTAGTATATACATTGAGTAATAATGGAAAATAGAAGAATGAACAAGTTAGGAATAGTTTTTCAGGAATTTCAGAACTACTACCAGTAGTGTACTACACAGAATGCTTACTTTCTTGGTGCTACACGACACTGCAGATTGTCGAATAAATGTAACAGTAGATATCTTAATTCGGTATATTATAGGAAGATATATCAGTTCACTATAGAAAACTAATAAAGACAACCAGCCTGGTTAATAAATAGAAGGATATATCAGTTCAGTTCATACCGCTATTATAGGATGATATCTCAGTTCAAGCAAGAATATTTATATTGAGAAAAGTAACAACAATAGTTTTTAATAAATTTATAATGTTGTCACTCCAAGATGAATAATCAAAAGACCTTAGAGTGAAAAATTGGTTGCCGCCAGACTTTTGCTAGTGTTATAAACCTTAGGTCTTGTTATGCAGCTAAACGAACACTCAGATAATCTCTCTTTAAAAAGAAGTTCATATTGGATGGCTCCCGAGGTACTCCCCTCTTTAAAATTATACCAGAAATGTTTCTTGTCTCGCAATAAAAAGAAAACTCGAACTCAAAACACAAACAATTTCCAGGGGTCCATTTTCCTACCTCAAGTTTGTCATCTTTATGATTTTTCTCAAATCTATTTGTTAGTTATCCTTGAATTGTTTGTTCCTTCATGTTAAATTTTGAGAAGAGCAATATTTTACTTGGAATAGTGCCCTCTATAGAAACTAAATCAGTTATGACAAGCCTCAAGGCCTTTCAAACTTTTGGGCTTAAATCTTCAAATGATGGCAGAGTCACTTGCATGGCTACATACAAAGTGAACAAATTGTGTTGATTTGTGTTGCTTATCCACAGTCTGGTGTTACCAATGAGACTCACAAAGAGCAAGAACTCACTAGCTAATTAAATTTGACTCATGACCAAAAGTAGGTGTTAGAAAAATAATTTTATTTCTCCATAATGTAGTAACTAGCTAGGTGTTTGTTTCTTTGAACTCAGGTTATTTAAAGAAAAAATGAGTTTGGTTCCACTGTCAAGCTTGATTGATATAGAAGGTAAGCTTCGAGCTAATTAAAGGCAACACACACTATCAAATACGACAAATAGAAGCCACCATATCAAAACTTATTTAAACACAACACCAATGACACTTATATCGATTAGTACCATCTATTTTATAGCATTGAAATGTGAAAACAATGCAGTAAGATATATTTGAAGGTATGTGGCTCAATGTTTTTTCACTTTTTGACAAATTTCTTACTCGTTTTAGCTTATTTTGGAGATAAACTTTAAGATGAGAGAAAATCTAATGACTTACTACAATAAGAATTGCTAATAGAACAGTGTCATGAATTACACTGTAATTGCGCACACACCACCCTCCTTAGACTCCACTTGTGAAATTACACCGGGTTTGTTGTTGTTGTATAATACATATCCCGGCTATTTATTTGGGAAGATGACTATTTATGTTAATTTCTACCAAGATGACAAGTAAAATATTTATAATGACAACATATTGAAACGTTACCACAAACAACTAAAGGGACATTCATTCTCAGAAATTTTGGATTATCTTTGACAAGAGGAATATGTATTGCTATCAGATAAAGGATAACAATATACAGTAATCATGATTACTGGAAGTAAAGAAGAAATGTCATACATCTGATAGTGGATTTTAAAGTTACGATGGTCTAAAAAAAAGTAGTTTTAGCTTTGTAATTACTGAAGAAGATTTAGACTACTCCCAAAGTGCACAATGGCTTCAAGTATTAGTTCCAACAACATATCTATTGAGTATCACTTAATAATCCTACCAAAATTCATCTCTAATACTTTAAATTTAAGGCCAGATGACTTATGCTCAAACATAATAAATCAAAGAAGTAAAGCTTTCTAGTATCTCCCAAAAAATAATGAATGACTTATCATTAATGCCCCACACTATATTCCATACAAAGAAAGAAAGCATTCAGTAAAGAAGTATATAACACAAAATGACTAAATATTGCAATTTGGATATCTCCTGAACTTCTTTTCCCGTCTTTGTACGAGTTACAACAAACACTTTACCCTTTGATAGTTGCTCATTATTTTCTTTGGTACCCCGCTAAAAATTACATAAAATTAAAGTAAAAACAAACATCAATATGTTATGACAAAGTAAAAAAGAATTTGAAAAATAGATTTTTTTTTTTAAAAAGGATCTACTAAATATTACCAACGCCATGCATACTCTTGCAAAATTAACAGGTACCATTTGATGTCTCCACTTTTGCTTTTTCCTATTTTGAGAATTTACCTCGCTTAAGGCCTAAAAAATAGAACATAAATTAAATATTAAAAATATATCAAGAGTAGATATGCAATATTTTAATCTCACTTGAACATCTGGAAGCTTCCAATACTTGATCAACTAACGTAAGTGAATAGTTAGAACGCCATCGGGATGTTTTGCTAGCATTTATTCATCAGTAAGTTCTTTATCAAAACATCTATATTTAACTTCTTTTTTGCGTTGCCTCCAAGTATCACGAAGACCATCAATCACCCACTTCTGTCCTTCCTTTGGAATCAGAAATTTTGACTATACAAAATAAATATATTAAGCTTCGGTTAGTAATAAACATAATATATGTACAATCCCAGATATTAATTTTTCTTACATTGACTTAATCCCACATGCGTTTTTTAGTTTCATCTAGAAGAGTATGCCAACTACTGTACATCAAGGTGATAAATCTGTGATTCCTTGCAACTGTTCCTATGAAGTTGCTTAAATTAGAAAATGCCTCGCCAATTGGTCCCATTGCTTGTCTTAAGTCAAATATCACCGCCTCTCTTTCATTTGAAGTTCTCACATGAATTTTTTTACATGTTTTTTATCGTCGAATATTTTTATTCTGAGGCATCCCTAGATTAATGTAACAACCAAGAAATAAGAAACAAATACAATGAGTAATAAAATTATAGGATTCAAGACATACCATTTGTACCACAATAAACATTTATATCCTCATCACTATTTAACCACCCATCCTCACTAATTTCTTCTTGTTCCACAGGATCATCAAATATTTTAGTATTCTCATCTAGATCTTTAGTGGGCGGAACTCTAACACCATCTGTTTTGTGAATATCATGTTCTTTTTCACCACTTATGCATATCCCTTGTTTTTCTAGAAACTGATCAAGACTACTTGATGATAGGACAGGCTTCCTCTTCACCTATTTGCAGTTTTCTAGTTCTTTAATAACATTTTGTTTCTCTTATTCAACTTGTGATCTTCCAATGATATCTGAAGTATTAACATCAAACTTTGAAAATCTTTGGAACATAAAGTTGTGCATAGGTAATTCAACTCCTCTTTTTGTAATGGTCTCTCCAAATTGAGGTTAAAATTTCTGTTGTTTGTTTTATCCTTTTCCAATGATCATATGTGAAGTATTAATCTCTTCCATTAAGGATGATTGGATAATTGATTTCTGAACAATCAATATACTCTTTTCTTGTTATGCAATAGAGTCTTTAAGATTCTTCCTTTTATGTGTCATTGTGCCTAAGCTTTCCTAATTTTATCACTATATTCTTTTGCAAGTTGTTCTCTCTTAATCTTATATTACTTGACCAATTCAGCACCTGAACGGTATTAAGTATCAAATTTTATATTCTTCAGAGGACTTTGATCTTTGTTCAGATTTGAAACTTTTTTCTTTAGAGTTGCTGCCTACTTCATTCTTACTAACTGCAAATAAAGGCAAAGTGTATTAATTTCACACAAATGATATAAACTTAGCCTTACCAACATAAGTTTACTAAATTTCTGTAGTTGTACCTCAGTGTCTTTTATTTAACATCATGTATATCTATCCCAAGTTTTAAAATATCTAAACAATAATGAATTAGACGCAAAAGGCACAAAATAATGAAAAAGAACCTACATTAATGCTTCAACCCCATATTTCACTCTAAAGTTTCTGGATCTCCATTCTCCCAGTGATGAAACACCTGTTTCTAGACTTCTAGTTTATTATCTTAGAGACATTTCTAAATAATGTGATTTGAGCCACTATCTCTACTTCCCAATCAGTTCAATGGAAAAAAGAGAGTTTTTTGAAGTATGCCAGTATGGTAGGTTCAATAAAAATACTACTATTTTGGACATACTACTTTGGACTACATACAAACTGATGTAAAGGGCCAACATAGTAGATTCAAGAATTTGAAACAAATCCATGGGAATTACTACTTTGGATTGCATATTAACTATTGTAACACAAAAAAACTATTGCTTTCATAGTTCATAAACACATATAATGTATATTTACATATCACACATATTTTAAATAGAGAGATACCAGACATAAAGTGGCTAC
This sequence comes from Capsicum baccatum var. pendulum, assembly GCA_030864225.1. Taxonomy (NCBI): domain Eukaryota; kingdom Viridiplantae; phylum Streptophyta; class Magnoliopsida; order Solanales; family Solanaceae; genus Capsicum; species Capsicum baccatum. Next base: position 165,308,803 of record CM061557.1, on the reverse strand, counting down.
TATGAATGCAACAACAAAGATCACATGATGGTCTAGAATAGTGGAATACATAGACACAACTCATAGGATCATCCACTAGTCCTTTCCTAAATTTTTAGTTTGTTGACACTTGACACTGTAAGAGTATCAATAAACTGAGCTAAACAATGTCCATCGCATGCCCATACATCTAATATTTGATCAAGAAAGGGTGACAATATAAAAACAGCAACAATCACATAGAAATAGTAGGCACAAAATCTGTAAACACACTTGGCGGACATTATGTATACACAAAATCTATAAATACAAAACAATGATCTCACACAAAAACAGCAAAAGTCACATATATATATGGAAATAGAAAATTTGTAAACACAAAATCCTAATTCCAACTTCCCAAAATCAAAATTCACATGCAGTCATATACTAAACAGTAAACACACACATATACACTGAGTGAAAGGATAAATAAAGGTATACATGTTTAATATCACAGAGCTACCTTAAAATTCATTGGTCCGCTATCTTTCAAATGACCACTACCTGATAAGAATAGAGTAAAATATGTATTTAGGAAACATCACTGTAGGGTACAACTATAAAAGGTCATTAGCTGACATATATAACTATATCATGCTAAGAGTAATCAAGAACTATAGGGTCATTAATAAAATAATCAGGCTCAGGAAAGAAGCCAACAGGATACTTACAGATTGTCATAATATCATGTATCTGCATATTAAATATCCAAGAGTGTTTGCACCAACAAACAATTAAATAACAAAAAGATTGAGCTAGCACCATGGGTCATTAATAAACTAATAATCATGTACACAAAAAATCTAAAAAAAAATACATAAACATTATCAATCTCCTCAATGTTTCTACATATTAGATGTCTAAAAGTGTTTGAACCAACAAATAGTCAAACAATAGGAAGAGTAAACTAACATTATGGGACATTAACAAAATAAAAAAGTCATGGTTCATCCTCAAAATAAACATCATCTTCAGACTCATCTACAAACTCCTCTCCATACTCTTCTTCATACATATCTTTAGGCTCGTCTTCAGACTCATTGTTATGCTCAACTTCAAGTTCTTCAATAAGAAATCCTTTGACATCCACATCAATAATTATTTTTGGAATATCATTTCTTATTAAGATAACTTCACCGTTATCATCCGATATAGATGGGCCCACAAAATATTCAGAAGGCTTATTTTCATAACTTTCTGAGGTTTTAGACTCAACCTAGTCACTTATGTTAAACAATTCTCTCAGAACAGTTATCATAACATAATGTCTATCTTGATCATATGGATCTTTCACATAGAAGCACTGGTGTACTTGAGATGCTAGCTCAAAAGGTTCTTCCAAAAAGCACTTCTTGTTGAAGTAGATGTAAGTAAGGCGATAAATATCTTTTTCAACCTCATACAAGTCATAATTGAATAAAACAATCTTAAAATAGCCATAATATTCTAACTCTAGTATATCAACTATTCTAGCATAATAAGTTAAATCTGCATGAACATGATTTTTATCCTTTGAACTTGAAATAGAGGCAACTAATGTAACATCACTATTTTGTATTTTATGCCTTGCATCACGCTGCCTAATATGGCATCTATATCCATTAATAAGATACCCAAAATATCTTTAAGCAACTAAATTTGGTCCTCTAGAAAATTCTTTTATCATATCAGGCACATCATCTTGCAAAGCACGAGATTCAAACCATTCAGAGCAGTTTTGACTATGATTCTCAGACTTGCTCAATTTAGATCTTCACAAGATCTCTACATAATAAGTATTGTTATTCATTAGAATAATAAATACAACAAGCTAAAAACTATTTGTAAAAAGAAAATACTATAAGTGACTAAAGTACCTAATATACTCTTGAACTTCATCACAATTGGCCAATAAGTACACATGCGCATGATTCAGTGACTTATTATCTAAAATAGTAGTTTCATTTTTCATTGATCCTAAAGGACAACCTTTGCAAGGGAACAAACAAAAATTTTGTACATTACCTGAGCTATACTCATTATCATTTTGAGGTCTTCTATTAAATCTGATTCATACACCCCCATGAAAATATCTAGAGCATAAACTTAAACACTTTTCAACCATATATGCCTCTGCTATGGATCCTTTGGGACAATATCTATTGATAACATATAATTTAAACGTACATATATCTCTTTCTGACACTACTGGAAATTAACCCTATGGCAATAAACTTTTTAGCGATGGTTAATAAAGCATTGCAATAGGTGGTCTATTGCAACACTTTCAAGCGTTGCCAAAAATAATTATTCTATCATCTATAATTTAACACTATAACCATCGCTTTTGACATTAAGCATTACAATTGATGAATAAAATAAGCTATAGCAACGCTTATTTTATTCTCTCCATTTTGACGGAAAATTTTATTAAGTCTGCCAAAAAAAATATTTTAATAAACCTTTTATTGGACTTTCAGTCGATGATTACCCTAATTACTAAAGGTTCTGTGGGAGGAGATCTGCATAACTCTGTGGGAGATTGGTCGGTGACAAATTTTAGGTATTTTACTGTAACTCTGTGGGATTTTTGGGGGTTTTGCTGTAGCTGTAACTCAAGTGTTCTTCCAAGGAATTTTTTCGTTCATTATTAGTAAGTTGTCACTCAATTTTGACCTAATTTTTGGGTATTTTTCTTCTTTGTAGAATTAGTACTTGTGGTGCCCAGCCACAGATTAAAAGCCCTCTTTCTTTTGTTCTTTCTTCAAATCCATTTTCCGATATCCAGTTCTCTATTGGTGCTTGTATTTTCCCTGATTTTATGACTAAAATAAATGGATAACCTATAGCTTCGAGGCCTAAATACAACTCCACAAATTGCTCAACTTTGGTATGGCTAAGGTTTCCAAAACATGCATACACAATAGACTCAGGCTGGCAAGAATAAAAACATTTCTTTAAATAGTCTTCTTTGTCAAATGAAACCCTATTCACTCTCTACATTTTATCTACAGTGTCATTGTTACAAAGGGACAAAGGTCCAATACACCAAACACTACCATCTTTAAGTTTTCAGAATTTATCAATGTATCTTTGTTCCAATTCCTCGAAAGTATTGATTAAAACCCTATAGGCTCTTGTTTCAGTTGCTCAAATTTTGTCTCAAATATATTGCACGCAAAGGGCTGGTGAAGGATTGAATGTTGAAGGCAGCTGAACTTTGGTTACTTCAATTCTATCAGGCAAATCAGGTATGACAAAAGGCCCTGATTCAGAAATTTTGTTTTGATCCTTCATGATGTACAAGTTATGCATACATAATTGGTTAAAACAACTCATTCTATCAAAAATAATTCTTGGAATTTGAAACTTATCAGCTGTCTCAGTAGTCCAAGCAATATGCTTATCAGAAATAATGCAATTCGGCTTAGGCTTTATCTCAGCAAGTAATTTTTCATCTTGGTTTTGTAGCATATCAATTGCAGTAAAGAAATTTCTTCGATAAGCTGTATCAAGCAGAACATCTTCACTTTTATATCCCTTTGGAAACCCCACTTCCTTAGCTGGAAATTTGAGTTCAAGTACCCAAATAAAGAGTCCAGAACCGATGGCACGATGAATTACTGTAGTGAATCGGATAACATTAAGAGGTTTCATATAAATAACTGGGCTCTGATACCATTAGTAGGGGGTGCGGATAACTAACTTGTGAAATAGATCTATTATATGTATAATTAATCTATTTTTCTTTGTGCGTGGATATTTCTTAAATTTTGTTTCAATATCTTTTAATGATTTATTCTTTTCGTAAGATGTATTCATTAATTTGTGTAGTTTATCATTTTATCCTGTAGTAATTGTAGAGTTACAGATTTCTGTATAATAATTTATCCTAATTGTACTGTAATGTATATCTAATTCTAGATTTTCAATGTTATTTATTATCTTGTGTTGTTCTTCTCATAGCGAGTTTTTTAAATTATATAAACTATCACATGTACTTTTTTCTAAATTTTCTAAGGTTTCTTCTATCCATATTAATTTTTCTTTTAAATTCTCCATTATTTTTCTAATTCAATTTCTATAATTAATTTCTTTATTTAGATTATCTTGATTTTCTCTAGTTTTTCTAATATATTCTAACATCTCTTAATCTGAAGAATATCCATCTGGATAATTATCCAGGTATAACTGTGCTATCCAATTTATAGTTTCAATTTCATAGTCTAATACTTTTTCTAATATTATTTTCTTAATATCTATAATTTCTATATCTCTAAGTATATATAAGATTAAGACTTTAAGATTATCTATCATTTAAAATTGACTAAATATTTAATTATAATTTTTTGTAGTTGTTTGTTTTAGTCTTAGTAGTTCTTGCATATTTTCATTAAGAAATTCTATATATTTTATATCTTTAGTTCATCTGTTTTTCTATTAACTGTATGTTTCTCATATCTATTTTCAAAATTCTAGATATATGTAATTTATCATGGTAAGTATTTATAGGAGTAGTTAGGTAGGTATGGTATGTAATTTATTCTAGTCATATAATATTTACCAAATGCTTTTTCTAATATGATTTTTCTTATATCTACTACTTTTATATCCTTAAGTCCATACAAAATAAGTATTTTAAATTTATCTACCATTACATCAGATAAATAATTATTCATTTTCATAAAATTGCTATTTTCAAAATATTCCCTTCAATCATGTACATAACAAAATATGGCCATCTTAGATTACTATATACTAGATTATTCTTAAATATCATGTTCTTCGTCACTATTAGCATGGTAATCTAGATATTTTTCCCTTAAACAGTGCCTCTACTCTGGTTAGTCCCTACCACGGCTTCTTGCCTCATTGGTTTCACCTTTAGGATGGCATAGTTCTTAGGGATTTTTCTCTGTTTTCACTTTGCTAATAAACTTCTTAACATATTATTCTTCGAATAATTCTACTATAAAGTAACTAACATGAATTTACTTTATCATACCATGATTGTTGAAAATTATGAATTTAGCTATTCATAATCATAAATAAATATACCTGTTCAGGTAGGTTTGATATTTCTAAGGTTTGTTCCTCCATAGCTTTTTCCATTGAAATAAATCTGTTTTTTAATAACTAATTAAAATATTTGTTGCGGACAGGAGAGAGAATTTGTGCTTCAATACATGAAGGCTTGCTTTGCAATGCCTTCGGTTCATCTTATTTATAAACTGAATGAATCTTTACAAGAATCTGCACGTTTTTAAAATTAATCTACTTTACAAAAAAGTCTTCTAATAAGACAAAAATCATTAATGCCTAATCTAATAATAGTCAAAAAGCCTAAAGCCTAAAAAGTCTAAAATAGTCTAAAAATCTAGCCTATACAAAAATTTTCAATACTTCACGTAAAATGAATTGTGAAAGTTTACATGTTGCTTTCACAATTTAATAGCTTGTCTTCTATTATTACTCCGTTGATATCTTCTTGCTGTCGTATCTGCTGCTTTTTCATTATTGCTTCTTATCTTGTATTTTCCAACTGGCGTTCTTATCTACTTGGTTGATTTTTCTTCTATTCTAGCTGAACTTCTGGGATATCATTATCTCCTCCATTATATTTTGAACATTTATGATCTGAATATTTATGTCCAATTGTCTTGCAATATCTGGTTAATAGTTCTTCCAAAATAAATTTTTCTCTAATAGCTCTGGCGATAGGTTCCGTCTCTGGTTTAAGCAACATCAGAATCCATTGCCTAATAGTTTCCATATCTGTTTCTCGTAATTCCTTTGAATTCGAATATATTAGTACATGATTTCTTGAATAATAACTCCATATGGGATTTTGGTTGCAGTATGTGTTCGCTAACTCTTGCAAAATTGTAGATAGTCCGATAATTCTCTTATTCGCATAAAATTTTGATATCTCAATTCTAGGTATTTCTGGTTGTGGAATAATATATTGTGGTATAATCATGTCTCTTGTCATTCCTATCTTTACAGCTGTTATGGGTTTTTTAACTTCATCATATAGTATCTCTGCTGGTGCCGTGTAAATTTTTATAAAAAATAGGGTACCTTTGGTTATTCTTTTAAAAATGATAAATGCTTCATATATTTCTGGTATAGTGGATATCTCATTTACGTCAGAGGTATATACAGTACTGAGTAGTCCATATTTATAGCAAGTTTTAACTAGACTTGGTTTGGTTTTAGATAAAGCAATTAGCTTATTATATCCGGTCAATCTCTGGGTTATATAGTTTGTATCTAGTTCTTGGATGTTTATAGCTCTGGGGTTAGTATTTAAAAAGGCTTGCACATTGTAGATATTTTCTATATATGTTCGGGCTGTGTAGTTGTAAGCCTTTTTGTCTTGGTTTAGGCTATCTCGGTATGTGGTAATTTGTGGGGGTATAAACATGGGATCTTTTGATGTATTTGGTATATATGGTTTATCAAATAGCTTGTTTAGGTTCATATTTGTGTTTTTCCTAACTCCTTTGCTTATACCTGCAGAAGTAGATTGATAAACGTTATTGGTTTTATGGAGTGTCCCATCGTCTCCTTCTAGATCTGGAACTTTAATGTCTTCCGATTGACATAGCTCTGCACACTGCTGAGTTAGCTGATTTGTAGCTATAGACTTCAGTTTAACTTCATTAGTCTTTAGCTTTTCTATTTCATTACTCATACTGTCCACTTTCATTGAAAGCGTAGTTAGGGTGTTGAGTATTTTTTCAAGAGTATCCTCTTCTATTATATCAGTCTGTGTAGCTTTGTCTTGATATGTAATCTCCAATAAAATTTTTGTTAGTACTAATTACTTCAATTATAAATGTGAAATTTAATATATTCAAGACTTGTCTCCAAATCTCATTTGTTGTAACTGAATTTTGTATTTTCTTTGTTAACCACCAGCGTACTGTGTATTATCCGATCGTACAATAAACTTGTTATATACAATATATGTCTTGAATGCTAACAAACATTTATATAATGAACATAATTCTTTCCTATTTATTTCCCATTTTATTTATGTTTCATTGAATGTACCTGAGTAGTATCTACAATGATGTTCTAATTTTTTTGCTTCATATCGGTATTTATGTACTCCTCCATAACTACATTCACTAGCATCTGCTTCTACTATATATATAAATTTTTTATTTTCATCTGGAAATTGTAGTTTTGGTAATTCTTTACAAAGTAATTTTATTTTTTGAACTTGTTTTTTATCTTCTTCATTATAGTTATATTCTACATCCTGTTTTAATTTTTTCTGTAGTGGTTTTAAAGTTTCTGCTAATTTTGGAATATATTCTCTTACTTGGTTTACTAATCCTAAAAATGATTATAATTTATTTTTTGTATCTAATTCTTCTTTCGAATTTATTATTTTTTGTACTATATGTTGTTGCATTTTTACTCCACTCTTATCTATTTGTATTCCTAAAAATTCTATCTGATTTTTCATAATTTCAGCTTTCTTTTCACTTAGACTTATTCCCGATTTTTCTATTATATCTGTAAATTGTCTTAATAATTTTAAATGTTCCTCTTTAGTTTTTGGATATAATAATATATCGTCTATGTATACTATACAATTAGATAATTGTTTAAAATAACTATCCATAAAATGTTGATATCTACCTGGTGCATTTTTATATCCAAATGGTAATACGTTCCATTCATAAAATCCTTGTAGTACCGTAAATGCGGTTAATTCTTTAGATTCTTCTTCTAACTTTAAATGGTAAAATCCTGATTTACAATCGAATTTACTAAAATAATTATATCCCTGTATTTGTCTTATTTTTAATATCTTATTTGGTATTGGATAATTATATGTCATAGTCTTTGCATTTAAATTTCTATAGTCAATAACCATTCTACTTTTTCCTCTTTTTTGTTCACTATGTTTATTTACTATAAATGCTGGATTATTATGTTTACTATTACTTTTTTGTATATATTGTTTTTCTAATAATTCATCTATATGCATTTTAAATTCTTTTAAATCGTCAAAATTATATGTTAATGGTTTCTGGGTTATTATGCTATTTTTATCTATTAATTCAATTTTTATAGTAGTTTTATGTTTTTTCCATCCTTTTAATGGATTTTCACGATAAAATTGTTCTAATTTTTTCTTAATTATTTCTATCTTATTTATTGAAAATATAGTTATTTCTATTTTATTTGTCGAAAATACAACTAGTTCTATTGTATCTTCAGTATTTTTTATATTTTCTAACTTTTGTGTAATTTTTTCGCTTCCTTTTATCCAATCAATTTTCTTTCTTATTTTATTATTAACTCTTTTTGCTCTTACTTTCTGTTTACAAGGTGTTGTAAACCACCAATCTGTTTTAGTTATTATATGCGGGTATAATTTATCTAAAAACGGCATTTCTAAAAGTATATCTTTTAATGTTAGTTCATAATTATAAATTTCTTCTATTGTTATATCTTATCCCATACTTGTATTTTTACATTCCTAGCTTTATAAGTAATTAAGCTTCCTTCATTATTAAATCCTTTAACTACTATTGGTGTTTTTAGTTTATCCCATTTTCTTTCTGGTAAGCAATTATATCTACATAAATTAGCTTCTGCTCCTGTATCTATCATAGGCGTGTAATATCTACTGTAATATCCTTCTACTACTATCTTCATTAATACATATATTTTCATTTTATGTTAAGACTTTTCTTAAGAATAATTTTTCTCTGTTATATGTTAAGGTTAATTGTGTATGTTCGATATTATATGGTTTTGCTTGTTCTAGCCATTTTATTCCTAATATTATGTCTGCTTTTTGCATTTCTTCCTTTACTTCAAATTCTATTTTTATTTTTCTAATTCCTATTATTATTTCTTTTTCTGCTATATTTTTACTATTTATTAAACTTCTTGGTAGATCTGGGCATATATCATTATCAGTTTTTATTTCTTCATTTTTTACTAGATATTTTGCTATATAATTTTCTTCTTGTCCTGTATTTAAGAGTATTAAATATTCTTTTTCATTTACCTTTCCTGTTATGTAATATTGGTTTAAATTATTTGTTGAATTTATTTCTTAACTTGTTCTTTTTGATGAGCTTGATGATTCTGGTTTTTCATCAGCTATTCTTTTCGTTATACTTATTCTATCATTTATTATTTCTAAATTTTCTTCTATATCTATGTCTGTATAACTATAATCGTTATAATATATTGTTTTTACAATTTGTTCGAATGGACTTTCTATTCGTATTTTGTTAATCTTATTTTTTCCTATTATTTTATATTTTGTTGTTAATACATATAAATTTTCGTATCTTGCTGTAAATATTTTACTTGCTGGGGTTAATTCTATTCTTGATATTTTCCATTATAATACTAATGATTTATCTATATTTTTATCTGTTACCGCTACTGAATAATTTGCACTTATTATAAATTTAAATTATTGGTATATTAAATTTCCTTTTATGGCAGTTATTATGCTTTTTTCTACAGGTTTTATAATTCTATCATCTGCTAAATATAATTCTATTGGTGTATCTATTCCTTCTCTAAAACATGTTTTTATTAATATCTTTATACCTCCAAGGTGTACATATTTTATTGGGTCTCCTCTACTTTTTATATCGTTTATCTCTTTATTAATTATTCTTTTTGTTACTAGTGGTATACTAGATTTACCTTTTGCATATCTACAGTCTATTACATGTTCCTTTTGGCATACTACATAATATTCTTCTTTTTTCTTCGTAAATAGATTTCTTATTGTTGGTATTTTAAATATTTTTTCTACACTTAAGTCTAATTCCTTTCCTTTTATTTCATCAAATATGTTGCTGTCAAATATTATTTTTTGTTCTGTTCCTTCATCATTTAGATATTCTTCCTTTGTTATTATTTTTATATCTTCTTCAATCATTTGATTCATCTATTTCACTATCTATTTCATTATCTGTTTCAGTTTCTGAAATTTCATATATACTATCCTCACTTTCTAATTCATAATCTATATAATCTATCTGCATATATTCTGTATTATTTATTTTTATTTCTGATATTTGTTTATTTTTTAGATTTTTAGGTAATTTACAATCTCTAGCTAAATGTCCTAATTTTCCACAATTATAACAAGTATATTCTTTTATAGATTTATTTTTTCTATATGGTCTTTTGTATTTATAATTTTTTACATAATATATTTTTCTTGGTTTCTTGTATTTATATTTTGATTTTTTATATTTCTTATGTCTTTTTCTTTTCTTATAATATCTTTCTTCATATCCAAATTGGAGTGTTATTTTATCTTTCCAACATGCTAAATTTCTTATCAATGTTTTTTCCATTTTTAATTCTTCTCTATATTTTTCACATAAGTTTCTATACCATTTTTGTAAAAATTTTATTCTTGCTCCTAGAGTATCTACTATTTTTGCTTCTTCCCAACTCTTTATTATCTTTGAACTAAATGGTTCGAGTAATTTATTAAAATATAATTTCCTTATTTCTTTACTTTCTTCTATATTATATGCTCCTTTATAATAATATTCTTTAAATGCGCAAGTATATTAATCTATATAACACATATTACATATTGTTGATTTTCACATTAAATTCCTATTTGTATCATTTTCTTCATCTTGTTCTTCTTCTATTGTTGTCATACTACCAAATTCATCTTTTATAGTTGTTTCATATTTTTTTAATAATTCTATAGGTGTTAGTTTAGTTGTTGTTGATGATGTTCCTTCTATAGGTTTATTAGTTCTTAATATCTTCTTGTTATTTTCAGTTAAATTTGAAAACCATAATTTTACTGTTCCTATTAGTGTTCTTTCTATATATTCTGGTGCATCTGTTATGTTTATATTTTTATCTAATAATTGTTTTGTCATATATCCTATCCATAATTGTATTGTTTTTTCTGTATCTATTACACAGTCTAAGTCTAAAAAGTTATAATTTGTATTAACTATTTGTTTTGGTGTCCATTTTTCATATTCATTCATTAGATTATATCTTTTAAACTTATTCTTATAATATGTAGGTTTTCTTATTTTCGATGTTCTAGGTATTATATTTTCATCTTCTTTTTTATCAAGAGTATTTATTTCTGTGTTGATACTTTTTAAGTTTTCTTCATTAATTACTTCTTGTTTTTCGTTGATTTCTAAATTTTTTGTATTTGTTAATATTTCTGTATATGTTTCACTATCTTCTGAATCATAATTATTTGTCTCTTCAACATCTATATTATTTATTTCTAATTTCTTGTTTTTTATTTCTTTATCGTTTATTTCTAATTTTTCTTTAAATTGATTTATCTCGTTTAGTAATTTTTGTTCTTTATCTTTTTCTTCCTTTTCTTTTTGTCTTTGTTTATACAAATCTTTTAATATTTGTAGTTCTTTTTCTAATTCAGCAATCCTACTATTTGATAACGCTCAATCTACATCTCTCGTAGGAGTGTAAAGCGGTCGTTTGTCAAATATAGAACCCAACCTGGGTTGGGTGTCGATCCCACAGGGAATAGCTTGGCCAACAAGTAAGAAAAATTACTAAACTTTTGGTGCAAGTCTCATAAGAAGGGGGGATTGTAATGTGTAACCAAAACAATAAAGTAAAAGCTGAAAATAGCAAAGTAAAAGAGAGAGATTGTTACGTTGGTTGTAAGCAATGAGAATTGAAGCGTTGGGGTTATGTCCACCTTCTAGGGTATACGTCTCTATTGGCTATGAGTGTGTAGAATTGTGACATGCATGTGCTTATAGAGAATTATATTCTATGGTAAATCCAAGCGTCTCTCGACCTAAACAAGGACTATTTCACTTTAACTCTCTCGAGCTTAAAGCGTGTCTAAGGGTACGAATTCTCCAAGAGGTTAGTCCAGTTACGGCACTAGCTTTTTAATAGGAAAGGGTGTCTTACTACCTTGACATTATCTCTTTTCCAGACAAATAACCTTTCTCTCGAACAAGTTAAATGTTAGACTGGCGTATTCTTGCGTTTGCAACCGCAAAGAATATAGATTAAGATGAAGAGAATAATGATATAAGCAATATACGTGTCATGAACTCACAAACTCACAGCAATAGATAGTATCTCATTCGGCTTCCATAACCCCAACAGAGAGGTTTAGTTACCCATGAATGCGAAGGAGATCACGATTGACATTGTTATTATATCACGATATTGAGTAATGGCGTGTAGATCAAGTGATAGGCGTGTGGAGTGTTTCCTTGGCTTGGTAACGATTCTCTTGTTGTGGAATTTAAGAATAGAAGAAGAATAGAATTAATGGAAAGATTAGAAGAGTTGTAGAATTGTTGTGGTGGAAGAAGAGAGGGATGGAAGAAGATTAATTGTTGAATGTATCTCTCCACTAAGGGAGGACTTAATTAAAAATCTCTAGCATGATAGGGTATTTATAATACTCCTATCCTACTCCTACTATGCTAATGAAATAAATAACCAAATCCTACTAAACTAAGGAAATACTTAACCCATTTGTACTAGGTTAATGTAACATTCTACTAATCCAAATAAACTAATGAAATACATAACCCAATTGTACTAGGTTAATGTATCATTGTCGAAAATCCACCTTTGTGTCTGTAAGTCCCCAAAGTCTTCAGAAATGCTGTTTTAGCCCAGGACAGATTTTCCATGCAGCAGTTTTGGTCCTTAGGCGTGTAGACTTTCTTCCCTTCCTTTGTGAGCTTTCTTTTACGTCAAGTAAGCCATAAAATTCTGTATTTTGCATCATTTATACCTGAAACTTTCCTAATCATGTTCGTTAGCTCATTTACAGGAAAAAGGACTAAAAGTGCATGAAATATATAATTTGTTCTCAAAACTAGGCTAAAATATGGGCAAAATATATTGATATAGGCGCGTAATTTCGCCTATCATCAACACCCCACACTTGCAGCTTTGTTCGTCCTCGAACAACATATCATGTCCTTCTAAACATCAACTTAGGGTTTTTACAACAACAACACAAAACATTTATCAAGACAAGCACAACAATTATCAACAAAGAGTAGCTTTCCGATTATAAGTAGAAACAGTTTAGCCTCTAGCATAGACTCGTGATGGTGGTTAACTCACATGCAAACATTAAGGTGCATAGAATCATATACAACTATCCAAAGCTCATCAACCATGTGTGTCTCACAATATAGTACCCATAATCACTCACAAATATAGCATATTTTTCAAACATGGGTATCAAAATATCCTTGCTCTCACTCTCACAAAGAATTCATATGTAGCAACTAATGACCATAGGCTTGCCCTTAGTGTAATACTCCACTAAATATCAGAATGTTAAGATTAGGATCAAGTAGGTATTTTGATGGTTGTAATGTAGGCTAAGGGACGGGTAGGACTATTTTGGCCAAGAATAGTGACTAAGCTCCTAAGCGCTTTAATACATCACATTGTATCATTGACACTTTTTTATTTCAACCTTTCTTCTTTCTTTTATTCTACCGCCCTTGTTCTCCTCTTTTGTTTTTCAATTTTAAGAACAACTTACTTTTCAGCTTTCTTTTCCTTTTTCTTTTCACAACATACCTCTTATGATAGCACTTTCTTTTCCATAACACATTCAAGCACCATTTACAATTTAAAGTATCATACTTACCCAATTTCCTCTTATGTTGTCACATGACTTTTTTAATTTAAAGCACTTAGGAATTTGGATCAAATTACGGTCTTGAAAAAAATGGATTAGGCTTACATACAAGGTTGTCAAAGAAATAGGCTAAAGGCTCAAAAAGGTTTAACTAGGGATGATGTCCATGGGTAGGTAAAACTAAAGGTAAACAAATATAGGTTGCCAAAGAAATGCCTAAATCATATCCTAACTTACACTCCTTATTTTCGCTTTGCATACATACCAGGCAAGTTCTAGCATTAGCCACAAACATAGAAGATACTATTAATCTCACACACACAAGGCACATGGTCGACTTGATTGGAAGTAATATAGACTCTCGACCCAACAAGTGAAGGAATTGAACCACAAAATATCACATAATGAGTCACAACTAGAGTCTAAACGTCTCAATAGTCACAATTGTAACACATACTCTTGTTATAATCTCATGTTGCCGGTCAAAATAATTTCATGCGAAGCTAGAAAAAATTTTAACTACTAAAAAAGCAAAATGAAACAAAATGAAACAAAAATGAAACAAAAGCAAACAAACATAGATGCGAATAGAGAAGTATAGCATGTAATACCACCACCCCATACTTAGTCGGGACACTGTCCTCAGTGGAAAATAAATACGAGGAACCTGGTCAGTCGGACTCCTCCTCTATGTCTGGGGTCATACCCCTTGCGTTGGGATCATCATAAGAGTCATCATCCTCATAAGTTCCGCATAAGTATCCCACTTAATTCCAGGCGGGAGTCGAGGTATTTGCAGCGAGGAGGGTTCTCCTTGCTTTCTTGCTCTTTTGGGAAGTGGTAGCCTTTTCCTTCCCTTGTCTTGCTTTCGGTTCGATTGTACCTGAGACTAGAAATAGTGTTAGTGGTAGCACAATCCCAATGGATACAATCTATACACAGGCAATAGGGGTACCACCCCACACTTAGGTTGTTGGCACCAACTAGTGAGGTGAAAGTGATCGATTACTCAGAATTCATCGACATACGTTTTAGGAACTATCTTCCGACAAGAAGATCAGTGATGTATCACTACTTGCAGCCATTGCACTACGTTCATGTTACGTATAACAACACTACTACATAGGGGTTACATCATGGTATAGTTATTTTCAACAATCACATCCTCCTATGTCGGTAGGCAACTATAAGTCTTATCCCGATGAACGAGATAGTCTAACATGTAAGTATCCAAGTAACAAGCTTAAGCAATGTTCATAGCCATGGCAATTCTGTAAATAGTATAACAATGCTTTATTAAAACTAAATTCAAGTCGGAGACCGGTCAAGGTTATCCTAACGTATATGTTCACTCACTTGGTTGTGTATCAACAATCCAAACACATTAACATCACCAATGATCTTTGAAGATGTAGAAATTCATAATAGGCATAGGAACATAGTACTTACTAGAAATAGATGAAGAATAAAAGAGTACTTACGTGATTGAAGCCTTTGGAGATGTTCTTGTGAATTGGAAGAGCAAAAAGAGAAGTTTTGAGATGATTTGGATGGATGTGCGGCGCCTTTGGGTCAATTTTTAGTGTGGTTATGTTTCAAGACTAAGTCCCCTTTATATAGGAAGAGAATGGGTTGGGTTATGACCCATTTACAATCGGTTTTGGAGACAAAAATGCTACATATGCGGCGCATAATGCTTGGCATAGTCATGACATATGCGGCGCATTGTCTATAGCATAATAGGACATATGCGCTGCATAGTCTATGGCATTTGTAGACATATGCGCCGCATAGTCTATGGCATATGAGATACTGAGACCAAATGCCATAACATAGGCGGCGCATAGTCAAAAGCATACCTAGGAATAGGTGGTGCATAGTGTATAGCACACTAGATTCCGAGACCTTAGGCTATAGGATAGGTTGTGCATCGTTCATGGCCTAGTTTTACCAAGTCCTAGCCTTTCTCGATGCCTATTTTGGCATGAGGAATGCTTAATCCATAGCCTTATGCATCACCATTCCTAACTTACCAACTTTACCATACAATGCGTCCAAATCGTCAATTGAAATCAATCTCCTCGTTGAATACTTCTTCCACCTATTTTTGCTCAAAACCAAACGAAAACGATTAGTACGATGGGTTGCATCCCACCAAGCGCCTTAGTTTTGGTCGTGGAATGACTCTTATTTTTGGATTTTTCATTTAGCAAAACAAAACAAGTACTAGAATGAAAGGAAAAACGATAAACAATAAATGAAAAAACGATGGGTTGCCTCCCATCTAGCGCCTTATTTATTGTCATGGCTCAACATAGTTACCCGAGTACTCAGACTTCGTCGAGGTAAGTGATGGATCGTTTTCTGAAAGGATTTAGATGGCAATGAGGCTTACCTGTGGGCATGTGATCTTCTTCGAGATGGCTCCTACGTTTCTCCGGAGAGTCACCAATTATATCATCAATAGTCCAACCCATAGCTCTCTTCTATCTCTTCAGAGTAGAGATGAGAGCTTCTACGTGCTGTTCACTTAAATCATCTGTACTCTCTGGAAGTATATTTCTACTTTCCAAGAACACATACCTTAGATAATCGGGAAGCTCTTGCGATTCTAGCATTGGTGGCTCGTCCAAGGGAGTCTTCGCTTTTGGTTGATTCTTGAGATCACAATCTGGTTGCTTAGGAGTATAAGGCTCTATTTCTATTAGAGCACTCATAAGTTCTTCATAACCTTCATTATCTTCATGCTCGACTTTCAGTGGCGCAACAGACAATGGCTCAACAGTAGGCTATTTCTCTATAGATAATGCTTTTGTATCCTCATGATGAACATCAGCTACAGATAACTCATTCATATTGCTGGGCTGCTTCATTGCTTTGCATATATCAAACCGTACCACTTCGTCATTAATTCGAAACAAAAGCTCATTATCTTTCATATCAATAAGCACACTTTCAGTTGCAAGGAAGGGACGTCCCAAGATGATGGAAACTTCAGAATCCTCCTTACAATCCAGAATAACGAAGTCTGCAGGAAAGATGAATGAAGAAACCTTCACCAACACATCATTCAAGATACCCACAGGTCATTTTACCGACCTATCAGCCATCACGAGCCTCATATTGGTTGGTGTAGGGTCTCCCAACCCCAACTTTCTGTAGATAGATAGTGGCATCAAATTGATGCAAGCTCCCAAATCGCACAATGCCTTAGCAAAATCCAACGATCCAATTGTGCAAGGAATAGTGAAAGCTCCAGGATCTGCCTTCTTTTGAACTAGCGATCTTGTAGCGATTGCACTACAATGATGAACATTATCCGCCAAGTCATAACTTGCTGCCCGCTTCTTTGTCAAGAGATCCTTTATAAATTTTGTATACCCAGGCATTTGTTCAAGTGCCTCCACCAATGGAACATTAATGGTGAGCTGTTTTAACATATTCATGAATTTGCTGAACTTTGTGTCATCCGCCACCTTCTTCAATCTTTGGGGAAAAGGTGGTGGTGGGTATGGAAGTGTTCTCTCCTCTTGCTTCCGTTTTCCCAATTTTTTAGGCTGCACAGTGCTGGATGTGGCTTTATTGACGTCAGGAGTAGTAGCTGCGGCATCTTCTCCTTTTGCGTTGTCATCCATGTCCGCAACTTCGTCAATCACTTGCTTGCCTTTTTCTGAAGTTTCCAGCACCTTACCACTTATGGTAGTGATGGCCATGCATGACCCATCATTCCTTGGGTTTTGCACAGTATCGCTAGGTAAAGTGCCGGCCTTTTTTTGGTTGAGTGCTGCTGAAAGTTGACTGAATTGCTGCTCTAGTTGTCTAATTGAAGTGGAATGTGAATCTACTAATTGTTTCATGGCGGACAAATCATTAATTACCTCCGTAACTCCCGTGCTCGTTGCTTCAACTCCTTTCAATAATTTAGCCATCATGTCTTCCATACTTCCAGAATTAGATATGGTGGTTTCACGTCTGCCAGGGGGAACGTACAAACCACTCTTTTCATTCTTGTTCTTCCAACTACCTTGGTCTTTGTTTCCAGATTTATCATAATAGTTCCGACCTTGGTTTCCTTGGGTATTCCCTCGGAAACCCCCCTGATTGTTCAAGTAGTTGGCCTCCTCTTCCGAATCAAATTCGGCTCTTCCTTTTGACGCAATCGCTTTCACTTTTTCAGTCTTCCCTAATAGATGCTTTGTAAGAAGATCCATTTGGGTTTTCATGTGCGCCATATCTTGATCACGTTCTTCTTCTCTTCTTCGTTGGTCTGCAGTCATGCCAATAGATAAAGTGGGGCTTGCTACCTTAGAATCCCTGGTATGCCAAGCTCTACTTTGTTTCGTCATACGATCTAGCATATTGCTTGCTTGACCAAAGGTGAGGTCCATGAAAGAACCTCCAACTGCATTATCCACCACTGGTTTAGTTATTGAATTCAAGGCTCTATACAAGATCTCCATTAGGTGAACATTAGTCATGTGATGGTTTGGGCATCTCGCTAGCTTTGTCTTGAACCTCTCCCATGTTTCATGAAGAGCTTCAGAGGGAAGCTGATGAAAGTTGCTGATTTCATCTCTCAATTGACCCCTTTTGGATGGCGGAAAGAATTTTTCTAGGAAAGCGTTTCTCAATTGCCTCCAATTTGTAATTGAATCAGGAGTCAGCCCATTCAACCATAGTGTTGCCTCCCCAGACAGAGACAATGGAAATAGACGTAATCGAATAGCATTCTGACCAACACCAGGATTGTCAAAGGACTTGCATGTAGAAATAAAGTTGATGAGATGCATATTCGGATCATCGCCTGCTAGTCCACCAAATAATCCCTTGAGTTGCAATAACTGAATCATGGTGCTTGTGATGTTGAACTTGGCTCCGGCCGCTAATGGTGGTGGAATTATTGCTCCAGTGGCTCCGGCACCATCAAGATCATCATCATCATCGTCGAAAGCTGGCTGCAAAGGTTGGCGATCATACCTATACCGCGCTTGTCGACCTCTTCGGTTGGCAGGTGTTGCAGTTTCAGCGACATGCCTTGGGTTTAGTAACTCGTCATCTCCTAAATCCTCATCATCAGGATTTGTTGCTCGCCCAGGATTATCAATGTTTTGTTGTTGGATTTGAGCAGCGGCAAGAGCAACTAATCTTGCTTGCTCGTGTTGAGCAGCCATCCTGTCGATTTCAGCTTGTGCTTCCATTCTTCCAATGCGTTGTGGTTCAGGATTGATTGGTAATAACGGTTGACCAGAACTTCTGGTATGGGGCATGCACTAAAGTAAAAACCTGCAAGAAACAAAAACAAAAACTAAACGTAAAAGTACGAGAATCTTTGACCAAAGGGTCTAGTAATTATCACGAACTTAATTGACACTCGTAATCCCCGGCAACGGCGCCAATTTTTGATAACGCTCAATCTACATCTCTCGTAGGAGTGTAAAGCGGTCGTTTGTCAAATATAGAACCCAACCTGGGTTGGGTGTCGATCCCACAGGGAATAGCTTGGCCAACAAGTAAGAAAAATTACTAAACTTTTGGTGCAAGTCTCGTAAGAAGGGGGGATTGTAATGTGTAACCAAAACAATAAAGTAAAAGCTGAAAATAGCAAAGTAAAAAGAGAGAGATTGTTACGTTGGTTGTAAGCAATGAGAATTGAAGCGTTGGGGTTATGTCCACCTTCTGAGGTATACGTCTCTATTGGCTATGAGTGTGTAGAATTGTGACATGCATGTGCTTATAGAGAATTGTATTCTATGGTAAATCCAAGCGTCTCTCGACCTAAACAAGGACTATTTCACTTTAACTCTCTCGAGATTAAAGCGTGTCTAATGGTACGAATTCTCCAAGAGGTTAGTCCAGTTACGGCACTAGCTTTTTAATAGGAAAGGGTGTCCTACTACCTTGACATTATCTCTTTTCCAGACAAATAACCTTTCTCTTGAACAAGTTAAATGTTAGACTGGCGTATTCTTGCGTTTGCAACCGCAAAGAATGTAGATTAAGATGAAGAGAATAATGATATAAGCAATATACGTATCACGAACTCACAAACTCACAGCAATAGATAGTATCTCATTCGGCTTCCATAACCCCAACAGAGAGGTTTAGTTACCCATGAATGCGAAGGAGATCACGATTGACATTGTTATTATATCACGATATTGAGTAATGGCGTGTAGATCAAGTGATAGGCGTGTGGAGTGTTTCCTTGGCTTGGTAACGATTCTCTTGTTGTGGAATTTAAGAATAGAAGAAGAATAGAATTAATGGAAAGATTAGAAGAGTTGTAGAATTGTTGTGGTGGAAGAAGAGAGGGATGGAAGAAGATTAATTGTTGAATGTATCTCTCCACTAAGGGAGGACTTAATTAAAAATCTCTAGCATGATAGGGTATTTATAATACTCCTATCCTACTCCTACTATGCTAATGAAATAAATAACCAAATCCTACTAAACTAAGGAAATACTTAACCCATTTGTACTAGGTTAATGTAACATTCTACTAATCCAAATAAACTAATGAAATACATAACCCAATTGTACTAGGTTAATGTATCATTGTCAAAATCCAGCTTTGTGTCTGTAAGTCCCCAAAGTCTTCAGAACTGCTGTTTTAGCCCGGGACAGATTTTCCATGCAGCAGTTTTGGTCCTTAGGCGTGTAGACTTTCTTCCCTTCCTTTGTGAGCTTTCTTTTGCGTCAAGTAAGCCATAAAATGCTGTATTTGGCATCATTTATACCTGAAACTTTGCTAATCATGTTTGTTAGCTCATTTACAGGAAAAGGGACTAAAAGTGCATGAAATATATAATTTGTTCTCAAAACTAGGCTAAAATATGGGCAAAATATATTGATATAGGCGCGTAATTTCGCCTATCATCACTATTTTTCGTATTTCTTCTGTAGTTTGTTGTTTTATTTTTTCTATTTCCTTTTTTCTATCTATTTCTTCATTTTCTCTTTCTATTCTTACCATAACTATCAATTTATCTTCTAATTTTAATTCTTCTTTTTCTAACATTAAATATAAATGTTCACCAATTTTCTTATATCTTCTTCCTAGATTAGAAAATACTATTTTTATTTTTAATCCTTCGTGATTTTCATATATTTTTTCATCTATTATAAATTTTTCTTTGTTCATTTTATTATGAATAGTTCATGTTGATATATATATATATATATATATATATATATATATATATATATATATATACTCTAAACTATCTATTTGTGATTCTAATTTTGATATTTCATATTTTTGTGTATTTATTGAGTTTTCACTAACTCCGACAAATATATTATAATGTAGTCTTTCTATTCTTATTTTTAATTCTTTACGTTTTTCAGAAATAATTTGTTTTAGTTCTTTGTATTTTTGTACTTTATTCATTTAAACCATATTTATAATATTTTGGTGGATATCTAAATCTAATTTTATCATAATTAGGTGGTATGTGTCTCATTCTTTTAGATTTTAAATGGATTATTAATTTTCTTTAATACTAGATATTAAGGTAATTAGGTAGGCTAATCTTTGTGGGTTTTCTTTTGTTTTATTTATACTTATATATTCTGAATAATTACTGATTAAAGATTCTTTAAGTTTTTTAAAAGCTTCTCTGTTTTTAAATGGTCTTCTCATAATTAATTCAATCCAATCTAAATTCAAACATAAATTCAAACATATATGTTACTGCTGTAATTTTTAAATAACTGGGCTTTGATACCATTAGTAGGAGGTGCGGATAACTAACTTGTAAAGATCAAAAGTAAAATAGATCTATTATATATAATGGATATATTTTACTTTGTGATATTATTTCATTTATATTTTCTCTCTAATATTTTAAATATTTGTAGTTTATCATTTTATCCTGTATTAATTTCAGAGTTACAGATTTTTGTATAATAATTTATCCTAATTGTACTGTAATGTATATCTAATTCTAGATTTTCAATGTTATTTATTATCTTGTGTTGTTCTTCTCGTAGTGAGTTTTTTAAATTATATAAACTATCACATGTACTTTTTCCTAAATTTTCTAAGGTTTCTTCTATCCATATTAATTTTTCTTTTAGATTCTTCATTATTTTTCTAATTCGGTTTCTATAATTAATTTCTTCATTTAGATTATCTTGATTTTCTCTATTTTTTCTAATATATTCTAACATTTATTTATTCTTAATAATATTCATTTGAATCTAAGTAATATTGATATTCATAATATATGTGTAAGTTTTCTATACTATTTAGTAATTCTTCCTCTCCATAATCTTGTAATTTTTCCCATATTATTTTCTTTATGTCTATAATTTCTATATCTATAAATATATATAAGATTAAGACTTTAAGATTATCTATCATTTAAAATTGACAAAATATTTTATTATAATATTTTGTAGTTGTTTTTTTTAGTCTTAGTAGTTCTTGCATATTTTCATTAATAAATTCTATATATTTTATATCTTTATCTTTCATATATTTGTCTAAATTTTCTTTCATCTGTTTTTCTATTAACTGTATGTTTCTCATATCTTTTTCCAAAAATTGTAGATATATGTAATTTATCATGGTAAATATTTGTAGGAGTAGTTATGTAGATATGGTATGTAATTTATTCTAGTCATATAATATTTACCAAATGCTTTTTCTAATATGATTTTTCTTATATCTACTACTTTTATAACCTTAAGTGCATACAAAATAAGTATTTTAAATTTATGTACCATCACATCAGATAAATAATTATTCATTTTCATAAAATTGCTATTTTCAAAATATTTCCTTCAATCATGTACATAACAAAATATGGTCATCTTAGATTACTATATACTAGATTATTCTTAAATAACATGTTCTTCGGTCACTATTAGCATGGTAATTTGGATATTTTTACCTTAAACAGCGCCTCTACTCTGGTTAGTCCCTACCACGACTTCTTGCTTCATTGGTTTCACCTTTAGGATAGCATAATTCTTAGGGATTTTTCTTCGTTTCCACTTTGCTAATAAACTTCTTAACATATTATTCTTCGAATAATTCTACTATAAAGTAACTAATATGAATTTATTTTATCATACCATGATTGTTGGGAATTATGAATTTAGTTATTCATAATCATAAATAAATATACCTGTTCTGGTAGGTTTGATATTTTTGAGGTTTGTTCCTCCATAGCTTTTTTCATTGAAATAAATCTGTTTTTTAATAACTAAGCAAAATATTTGTTGTGGAGAGAGTATTTTGTGCTTCAACACATGAAGGCTTGCTTTTCAATGCCTTCGGTTCATCTTATTTATAGACTGAATGAATCTTTACAAGAATCTGCACGTTTTTAAAATTAATCTACTTTACAAAAAAGTCTTCTAATAAGACAAAAATCATTAATGCCTAGACTAGTAATAGTCAAAAAGCCTAAAGCCTAAAAAATCTAAAAGTCTAAAAATCTAGCCTATACAAAAATTTTCAATACTTCACGTAAAATGAATTGTGAAAGTTTACAGGTTGCTTTCACAATTTAATAGCTTGTCTTCTTTTATTACTCCGTTGATATCTTCTCGTTGTCGTATCTGCTGCTATTCCATATCTCCATTATTATTTTTTATCTTGTATCTTTTAGCTGGCGTTCTTATCTACTTGGTTGATTTTTCTTCTATTCTAGCTGAACTTCTGGGATATCATTATCTCCTCCATTACATTTTGAACATTTATGATCTGGATATTTATGTTCAATTGTCTTGCAATATCTGGTTAATAGTTCTTCTGAAATAAATTTTTCTCTGATAGCTCTGGCGATAGGTTCCGTCTCTGGTTTAAGCAACGTTAGAATCCATTGCCTAATAGTTTCCATATCTGTTTATCGTAATTCCTTTGAATTCGAATATATTAGGACATGATTTCTTGAATAATAACTCCATATGGGATTTTGGTTGCAGTATGTGTTTGCTAGCTCTTGCAAAATTGTAGATAGTCCGATAATCCTCTTATTCGCATAAAATTTTGGTATCTCAATTCTAGGTATTTCTGGTTGTAGAATAATATCTTGTGGTATAATCATATCTTGTGTCATTCCTATCTTTACAACTTGTATGGGTTTTTTAACTTCATCATATAATATCTCTGCTGGTGCCGTGTAAATTTTTATAAAAAATAAGGTACCTTTGGTTATTCTTTTAAAAATGATAAATGCTTCATATATTTCTGGTGTAGTGGATATCTCATTTCCGTCAGAGGTATATACAGTACTGAGTAGTCTATATTCATAGCAAGTTTTAACTAGACTTGGTTTGGTTTTAGGTAAAGCAATTAACTTATTATATCCGGTCAATCTCTGGGTTATATAGTTTGTATCTAGTTCTTGGATGTTTATAGCTCTGGGTTAGTATTTAAAAAGGTTTACACATTGTAGATATTTTCTATATATGTCCGGGCTGTGTAGTTGTAAGCCTTTTTGTCTTGGTTTAGGCTATCTCGGTATGTGGTAATTTGTGGGGGTATAAACATGGGATCTTTTGATGTATTTGGTATATATGATTTATCAAATAGCTTGTTTAGGTTCATATTTGTGTTTTTCCTAACTCCTATGCTTGTACCTGCAGAAGTAGATTGATAAACGTTATGGGTTTTATGGAGTGTCCCATCGTCTCCTTCTAGCTCTGGAACTTTAATGTCTTACAATTGACATAGCTCTGCATAATGCTGAGTTAGCTGATTTGTAGCTATAGACTTCAGTTTAACTTCATTAGTCTTTAGCTTTTCTATTTCATTACCCATACTGTCCACTTTCATTGAAAGCGTAGTTAGGGTGTTGGGTATTTTTTCTAGAGTATCCTCTTCTATTATATCAATCTGTGTAGCTTTGTCTTGATATGTAATCTGCAATAACATTTTTGTTCGTACTAATTACTTCAATTATAAATGTGAAATTTAATATATTCAAGACTAGTCTCCGAATCTCTTTTGTTGTAACTGAATTTTGTATTTTCTTTGTTAACCACCAGCGTACTGTGTATTATCCGTTCGTACAATAAACTTGTTATATACAATATATGGCTCGAATGCTAACAAACATTTATATAATGAACATAATTCTTTCCTATTTATTTCCCATTTTATTTCTGTTTCATTGAATGTACCTGAGTAGTATCTACAATAGTGTTCTAATTTTTCTGCTTCATATCGGTATTTAAGTACTCCTCCATAACTATATTCACTAGCATCTGTTTCTACTATATATATAAATTTTCTATTTTCATCTGGAAATTATAGTTTTGGTAATTCTTTACAAAGTAATTTTATTTTTTGAACTTGTTTTTTATCTTCTTCATTATAGTTATATTCTACATCCTGTTTTAATTTTTTCTGTAGTGGTTTTAAAGTTTCTGCTAATTTTAAAATATATTCTCTTACTTGGTTTATTAATCCTAAAAATGATTGTAATTTATTTTTTGTATCTAATTCTTCTTACGAATTTATTATTTTTTGTACTATATGTTGTTGCATTTTTACTCCACTCTTATCTATTTGTATTCCTAAAAATTCTATCTTATTTTTCGTAATTTCAGTTTTCTTTTCACTTAGACTTATTCCCGATTTTTCTATTATATCTGTAAATTGTTCTAATAATTTTAAATGTTCCTCTTTAGTTTTTGTATATAATAATATATCATCTATGTATATACAATTAGATAATTGTTTAAAATAACTATCCATAAAATGTTGATATCTACCTGGTGCATTTTTATATCCAAATGGTAATACGTTCCATTCATAAAATCCTTGTGGTACCGTAAATGTGGTTAATTCTTTAGATTCTTCTTCTAACTTTAAATGGTAAAATCCTGATTTACAATCGAATTTACTAAAATAATTATAGCCCTGTATTTGTCTTATTTTTAATATCTTATTTGGTATTGGATAATTATATGTGATAGTCTTTGCATTTAAATTTCTATAGTCAATAACCATTCTACTTTTTCCTCTTTTTTGTTCACTATGTTTATTTACTATAAATGTTGGACTGTTATGTTTACTATTACTTTTTTGTATATATTGTTTTTCTAATAATTCATCTATATGCATTTTAAATTCTTTTAAATCGTCAAACTTATATTTATTATGCTATTTTTATCTATTAATTCAATTTTTATAGTAGTTTTATGTTTTTTCCATCCTTTTAATGGATTTTCACGATAAAATTGTTCTAATTTTTTCTTAATTATTTCTATCTTATTTATTGAAAATATAGTTATTTCTATTTTATTTGTCGAAAATACAACTAGTTCTATTGTATCTTCAGTATTTTTTATATTTTCTAACTTTTGTGTAATTTTTTCGCTTCCTTTTATCCAATCAAT
The DNA here is from genome assembly GCA_030864225.1 of Capsicum baccatum var. pendulum. Classification (NCBI taxonomy): domain Eukaryota; kingdom Viridiplantae; phylum Streptophyta; class Magnoliopsida; order Solanales; family Solanaceae; genus Capsicum; species Capsicum baccatum. The sequence continues at coordinate 165,282,795 of CM061557.1, read as the reverse complement.
TTTCTTTCTTATTTTATTATTAACTCTTTTTGCTCTTACTTTCTGTTTACAAGGTGTTGTAAACCACCAATCTGTTTTAGTTATTATATGCGGGTATAATTTATCTAAAAACGGCATTTCTAAAAGTATATCTTTTAATGTTAGTTCATAATTATAAATTTCTTCTATTGTTATATCTTATCCCATACTTGTATTTTTACATTCCTAGCTTTATAAGTAATTAAGCTTCCTTCATTATTAAATCCTTTAACTACTATTGGTGTTTTTAGTTTATCCCATTTTCTTTCTGGTAAGCAATTATATCTACATAAATTAGCTTCTGCTCCTGTATCTATCATAGGCGTGTAATATCTACTGTAATATCCTTCTACTACTATCTTCATTAATACATATATTTTCATTTTATGTTAAGACTTTTCTTAAGAATAATTTTTCTCTGTTATATGTTAAGGTTAATTGTGTATGTTCGATATTATATGGTTTTGCTTGTTCTAGCCATTTTATTCCTAATATTATGTCTGCTTTTTGCATTTCTTCCTTTACTTCAAATTCTATTTTTATTTTTCTAATTCCTATTATTATTTCTTTTTCTGCTATATTTTTACTATTTATTAAACTTCTTGGTAGATCTGGGCATATATCATTATCAGTTTTTATTTCTTCATTTTTTACTAGATATTTTGCTATATAATTTTCTTCTTGTCCAGTATTTAAGAGTATTAAATATTCTTTTTCATTTACCTTTCCTGTTATGTAATATTGGTTTAAATTATTTGTTGAATTTATTTCATAACTTGTTCTTTTTTATGATGATTCTGATTTTTCATCAGCTATTCTTTTTGTTGTACTTATTCTATCATTTTTTATTTCTAAATTTTCTTCTATATCTATGTCTCTATAGCTATAATCATTATAATCTATTGTTTTTACAATTTGTTCGAATGGACTTTCTATTCGTATTTTGTTAATCTTATTTTTTCCTGTTATTTTGTGTTTTGTTGTTAATACATATAAATTTTTGCATGTTGCTGTAAATATTTTACTTTCTGGGGTTAACTCTATTCCTGATATTTCCAATATAATACTAATGATTTATCTATATTTTTATCGGTTACCGCTACTGAATAATTTGCATTTATTATAAATTTAAATTTTTGGTATATTAAATTTCCTTTTATGGTAGTTATTATGTTTTTTTTCTATAGGTTTTATAATTCTATCATCTGCTAAATATAATTATATTGGTGTATCTATTCCTTCTCTAAAACATGTTTTTATTAATATCTCTGTACCTCCAAGGTGTACATATTTTATTGGGTATCCTCTACTTTTTAAATCGTTTATCTCTTTATTAATTATTATTTTTGTTACTAGTGGTATACTAGCTTTACCTTTTGCATATCTACAGTCTATTACATGTTCCTTTTGGCATACTACATAATATTCTTCTTTTTTCCAAGTAAACATATTTTTTATTATTGGTATTTTAAATATTTTTTCTATACTTAAGTCTAATTCTTTTCCTTTTATTTCATCAAATATGTTGCTGTCAAATATTATTTTTTGTTCTGTTCCTTCATCATTTAAATATTCTTCCTTTGTTATTATTTTTATATCTTCTTCAGTCATTTGATTCATCTATTTCACTATCTATTTCATTATCTGTTTAATTTTCTGAAATTTTATACATACTATCCTCACTTTCTAATTCATAATCTATATAATCTATCTGCATATATTCTGTATTATCTATTTTTATTTCTGATATTTGTTTATTTTTTGGATTTTTAGGTAATTTACAATCTCTAGCTAAATGTCCTAATTTTCCACAATTATAACAAGTATATTCTTTTATAGATTTCTTTTTTCTATATGGTCTTTTGTATTTATAATTTTTTACATAATATCTTTTTCTTGGTTTCTTGTATTTATATTTTGATTTTTTATATTTCTTATATTTCTTATGTCTTTTTATAATATCTTTCTTCATATCCGAATTGGGGTGCTATTTTATTTTTTCAACATGCTAAATTTCTTATCAATTTTTTTTTCATTTTTAATTATTCTCTATATTTTTCACATAAGTTTCTATACCATTGTTGTAAAAATTTTATTCTTGCTCCTAGAGTATCTACTATTTTTGCTTCTTCCCAACTCTTTATTATCTTTGAACTAAATGGTTCGGGTAATTTATTAAAACATAATTTTCTTATTTCTTTACTTTCTTCTATATTATATGCTCCTTTATAATAATATTCTTTAAATGCGCAAGTATATTCATCTATATAACACATATTACATATTGCTAATTTTAACATTAAATTCCTATTTGTATTTTTTTTCCATCTTGTTCTTCTTCTATTGTTGTCATACTACCAAATTCATCTTTTATAGCTGTTTCATATTTTTTTAATAATTCTATAGGTGTTAGTTTAGCTGTTGTTGATGATGTTCCTTCTATAGCTTTATTAGTTCTTAATATCTTCTTGTTATTTTCAGTTAAATTTGAAAACCATAATTTCACTGTTCCTATTAGTGTTCTTTCTATATATTCTGGTGCATCTGTTATGTTTATATTATTATCTAATAATTATTTTATCATATATCCTATCCATAATTGTATTGTTCTTTCTGTATCTATTACACAGTCTAAGTCTAAAAAGTTATAATTTTTATTAACGTTTTGGTGTCCATTTGTCATATTCATTCTTTAGATTATATCTTTTAAACTTATTCTTATAATATGTAGGTTTTCTTATTTCTGATGTTCTAGGTATTATATTTTCATCTTCTTTTTTTATCTAGAGTATTTATTTCTGTGTTGATATTTTTTAAATTTTCTTCATTAATTATTCTTGTTTTTCGTTGATTTCTAAATTTTTTGTATTTGTTAATATTTCTGTATATGTTTCACTATCTTTTGAATTATAATTTTCTGTCTCTTCAACATCTATATTATTTATTTCTAATTCCTTGTTTTTTATTTCTTTATCGTTTATTTCTAATTTTTCTTTAAATTGATTTATCTCGTTTAGTAATTTTTGTTTTTTATTTTTTTCTTCCTTTTCTTTTTGTCTTTGTTCATACAAATCTTTTTAACATTTGTAGTTCTTTTTCTAATTCAGCAATCCTACTATTTTTAGTTTTTTCTATTTTTCGTATTTCTTCTGTAGTTTGTTGTTTTATTTTTTCTATTTCCTTTTTTCTATCTATTTCTTCATTTTCTCTTTCTATTCTTACCATAGCTGTCAATTTATCTTTTAATTTTAATTCTTTTTTTTCTAACATTAAATATAAATGTTCACCAATTTTCTTATATCTTCTTCCTAGATTAGAAAATACTATTTTTATTTTTTAATCCTTCGTGATTTTCATATATTTTTTCATCTATTATAAATTCTTCTTTGTTTATTTTATTGTGAATAGTTCATGTTGATATATATATATATATATATATATATATATATATATATATATATATATATTCTAAACTATCTATTTGTGATTCTAATTTTGATATTTCATATTTTTGTGTATTTATTGAGTTTTCACTAACTCCGGCAAATATATTATAATGTAGTCTTTCTATTCTTATTTTTAATTCTTTACGTTTTTCAGAAATAATTTGTTTTAGTTCTTTGTATTTTTGTATTTTATTCATTTAAACCATATTTATAATATTTTGGTGGATATCTAAATCTGATTTTATCATAATTAAGTGGTATGTGTCTCATTCTTTTAGATTTTAAATGGATTATTAATTTTGCTTCAATACTAGATATTAAGGTAATTAGGTAGGCTAATCTTTGTGGGTTTTCTTTTGTTTTATTTATACTTATATATTTTGAATAATTACTAATTAAAGATTCTTTAATTTTTCTAAAAGCTTCTCTGTTTTTAAATGATCTTCTCATAATTCATTTAATCCATTAAGAAGCATGCTTTTGCAATCTTGATTCTCTTGCCATCTGTGGTATCTTTTGGATGAAAGCTCTTCGTAATATCCACCTCTTTCAAATCATAACGAGCCTTTGCATGGAATTTTTTTTTGCTAGAAATATCCAAAAGAGTTTCAATTACAGCATCAACTATGTTCTTTTCAGTGTACATCACATCAAGGTTGTTGGGTAACGAATTGTGCTCCTAATAAGGTAATTAAAAAAAGATTGACCTTTTTTCCCACGGGCCACTATTTGATCTCTTTCTCTTATTTCCAAACATATTTTTAATGTTTCATAAGTTGTTAGGCACATCAGTTCCCTTTAACAAATGTGAAAAAGGTCTAAATTAAGTTTTTCCATTGAAAGATCTTTTATTAGATCTCTACGGATGATCTATGGGTATAAAAACATGATGATCCATATAACACATATTTCTACTATGTTAAAGATAGAAAGAATTAGTGCCATAGTTAGAAAAAGGCAAGCCAACTTTCCTTTTATACTCTGACCATATAATATAACATATGCAGGGAAGTCACTAATTGTCCACATAAGATTTTGTCTTATTTGGAAGGTTTGATTACTTGACAATAAATTCAAATCATCAATCAATGACTGTAAATAAATATCTAAGTCATTTTCAGGTGAACGAGGCCCATGAATAAGTAAGAAAAGAACCGAATACTCTTATTTCATTCACATCCAAGGTGGAAAATTATACACTATCATCATAACTGGCCATGTGCTTTGAGATATACTTATGGTCTAAAATGAATTGAATCCATGAGTTAACAAGACAAGTTTTAGATTACGAGAATCTAGTACAAAATCTGGATACAAGCTATCAAAATATTTCCATGCTTGTCCATCAGTGGGGTGCCTTAACTTCCATCTTTAGGACGCTCTTTGCCATGCCACCACAATGAATCTGCTATCTTTGAGCACATAAATAGCCTTTTGAGTCTAGGAATTAATTAAAAATATCTCAAAACTTTTGCTGGAACACGATGAGATTTTTAAAAGGCTCAACAACCTCACAATCTACTTCAAGAGGTTGATTATTTTGAGAAGATCCCCAAATATGACACGATTCATCATCCTTATGGTTATTCCTAAACAACATACAATCATTAGGACAAGCATGAATTTTCTCATAATCAAGACTGAGATCCTTGATCATACACTTGGCTTTATTGTAGGATGAAGGAATGTTCAACTCTGGCATTGCCTCTTTTAACAATTCTAAAAGAAAAGTAAATGATTCATTGCTCCATCCATGCAGACACTTCAACAAGTATAAACGGATTGTGAATGATAATCTAGAGAATCCTTTATAGACGAGATACATCTCTTGGCTTGCCTCATCAATTAAGTTACAGAATTTCTTGGCAAGTTCATATGGACCTTCATAAAGTCCTTCATCTTGTGGAACATGTCTAAATTGATCATGCAACAATCCCTCAATATCATTTTTGAAGTCATCCATATGATCATCAACATTCAAATGGATTTTCCATTCCCCGTGATTGATCCATATTTAATAACCTTAAACAAATCCATTGTTTATTAGATGATTATACTGTACATCCCTTCGAGTCCAATGGACATTACAACACCTATCACATGGGCACTGAATTTCTTCACCTTGAGGATATCCATAAGTGTAAGTAAAATCCAAGAAAGATATAACACCTTGTTTATACTCATCGTTATACCTAGGTAAATCCACCCAATCCTTGGATGGAACATTTGTATTCCTAAAGAAGTTAATATTAAAATTAGATCTTGTAACATACAAAAGCATTAATTACTTACAAGTAAATTCTAAAATCCATGAGTAAGTTATTAGAATTATGTGTTGGCTGATAATAAAAATTTCTTACCTAGTCATGGCACTTGTGCTAAGATGAACCCAAGTTTGAATCGGCCTATTCAGATCTTTCTAAATGTCCTAAAAAATAAGTAAATTAATAAGTGACAGTAACAAAGACAATTTGAAAGGAGTTAACATATTACAACAACAACAACAACAACAACAACATACCTAGTGTATTCCCACATAGTGGAGTCTGGGGAGGGTAATGTGTGCGTAGACCACACCACTAACTAAGATGAAGTAGAGAGGTTGTTTTCAATAGACCTGTAACTCAATACAAATAATAGTATACGTAACACCAAACACAAAAGCACACAACTAGAAGGATAACACCCTGTTAACTAATACAAAAACAAGATAACCATACCTATAGTAGGATAGATAGGGAAATTGAAACCGCTGAATGAATATTATAGTTTCCCACTATTAAAGTGTAGGTTTTGGAGAATAAATTCTCAAATAACTAAACCCTAAATATTGATGGAGGACAGACACACAGGGCCAAACATTTTAGGTTCTTTGATTACTTAGTTGATCATAAGTAGTTTATTTCTAAAGTAAGCAGGCCAGCAGATAATGTTCATATACTGAATCTATGGGAAAGGTTTGGACTGAGCTAAGAAAGGTCAAAAAAGTACTTAAGGAGCTCAATACTACTAAGTTTCAAGGGTTTCAGAAACTAAAAAAAATCTAGGAAACACTTATAGCGAGTATAAAAACAAATGGGGAGCCAACTACTAATTGATGAACTGATTAGTAAAAAGAATGAGTTAACTTAAAATTACAGAGAGTATTCTCGTTACTCTTTGCATTCCATCTTACACTCAAATTTTAACCCAGTAGGTCACTGCAAATGGTGGAAAATTAGGGCTCAATAAATTTAGACTAGTCTGACATTTGGGTTATGGAGATACAGGAAGGTATGTTTAATGAAAATGAAATAGTGGGAGAAGTGCCTCAGTACTCACTATGTAGGGTTTACCACACACTCCAAAATCCTTTACTCTTTTCTCTCTATTTTTCCTTATAATCTTCCAGAAACATCTAGCTTTACATGAGTAGATGAAAGTTAAACATACAGACAATTAAGGCTGGTTGGGTCGGGCAAACATTGCCCTTGCTACTGATAATGACTCTGGTGGCCGAAATACTAAGATTAGGCATTCAAAAGAAGAGAGGAAGACTATGGTTGAAACTTTCATAAAGAAATATCTGAAGTCAAATGACGAGAATTTTCCATCACTTAATTTTATGCACAAGTAAGTTTGTGGCTCTTTCTATACATTATGAGAAATAGTTCATGAGACAATTCCGTAAAATAAAGTTTTAGGTCCAGCTACGTTATCTCCTGAAGAGAAGAATAATATTATGTTTGCAGAATAATTTCCAAAAGGATCTATATCAACTGAACAACAAAGTTTATCTTTATCTTGTGATACCCATGTTATGTCAAGTTTTGTGCCTAACCATTACATGGATAAAAGTGAAGAGGCTAATTTTGGTGTGAATCAAAAGTTTGATATAGATGAAGTGAAGGTTGCAGAAGATGGACTACAAACTAGCACTAGTAATATTTTTGAGATAATTGAACAACCTAATGAATCTTACATGATTGATTTTGAATCTGATCATAAAAAACATGGATGAGGTATGGAATTCTAGTGGGATTAATGGAGTTGACCATGAGATTCTCAAAGAACAAGTTATTGGTGACTATGAGACAACCAAAGAAAATGAAATCTTTGGTAAATCTGACTTACTTAACAACCTGTCTTTTGAGCATCAAAATACCTTTGTACAAGGCTTAGATTCTCTTGAGATCATCCCTGAAAGTATGAATGCCACTCTTCTGTGTGGGGTTGATATTAGTCATCCTATAGTTAAAGAAGATGAGTCATATGGAGAACCAGTATCTATAGAGTCGATAGTAGGAGAGAATCTAAATGTTGAAGGGGGATTGGATGAACTAGAAGCATAAAAAATTGGAACACCTCTTCAAAAAATAGAATTACTGGTGGAGAAGTGTGATACTCTGTAGGATTCTAAGCTCAATTCAGCTCTTAGTTGCATTCTTAAGGTGTCCAAGTCTTGAAAATTTTACTAATTGTTGAGGACTTAGCCATTTTCAAGACCCCTAAACTTTGATAATTTTTATTTTGGTATTCTCATCCCCGAAATATGGATTTTTAAGTTGATTCATGGTTAGGAAGGTTAAAAGTATGTCTCTAGTGAGTTTTAGGATTTTTAGATGAGGTTTGGGACATGTTTGGATGGCCAAAATAGTGCAGCAATTCATTTGGACCATGACGCATTGCTCTCTCCCATAGTGAGGAGCTCCGCGATGCGTTGCTCTTTCTAGTGGAGTAACCTCCGTGGTGCATTGCTCTCTCCAGTGGAGTAAGCTCTGTGGCGCGTGGCTCTATCCTACACAGTGTTTTTGATTAAGGTCCCAAGGGGTATTTGTGTAATTTTCCTCACCTTATTTCATCCATAACACAAATTGGGTCTTTCAAAAGGGCATTATTTGCCTCTTTAACCCAAATTGCTCTCAAGAAACCTTCTATAAAACCCCTTATTTCCCTAGAATAATATAAGTTCGAATACATGAGTATTCATATATGAAATTTTTGAAACACTTAGTATATTTCAGGTTAGCATTTTCCATTGCATAGGAAATTGAATTAGCTTTCCAACGAAATAAAATTTGCCCAAATTCGATAACCGGGTAAGGAGTTATGCGATTGAAAGTTTCAATTGTTAAACACCATCATTTTAGTCCCGAGTACATCGCAGAGGTATTTTAAATGATGATTGGTAATTTCCAGTGAAGGTATATGATCTTGGCATGCCTCACCAAAGGCCAAATTGGCATTTGGTAGTTTCTAGTGTCTCTCTGCGATTCTGCCGCATCGCAGGGAGTTTCCAGGTCGCATCCAAGGTGGCAACGCTATATCTCTACATCGCGGTATGATCCACATTCCCAGTTGGCAAATTCCAGTGGCTTGATGAGATAGTGGCGCATCGCACCAAGGGTAAAAATCAAGAATATTTTTAGTTTTAGGATTTTAAATTATAGGGGACCATTTGGTCTTTTCCCATGACCCCAAATTTGCCTCAACATGGGATTTAACCATAAGAGAGCATTATTTTCTAACTTTTTGGCTTATTCTCTCAAATTAAAACCAACCCTTTTCAAGAACAAGAACCCTAACTCTAAAATTCAAGGCCAAATCTCAAGAACTCTCTACCAATCCTTCCAAATTCATTATCCCAGGTATGTTAGATGTTCATCCATGGATTCCTTTAATCTCTGGAGTCCAAGTATCCATTTTAATTACAAATATATCATCTTTTCAAGATTTATGATATTAAATTATGATTTAAAACTATGAATCTCCATGAACTCAATGAATAATGATTTTATACCATACTTTAAAGAAATTATCATTGTTATCAAATCTCCCATGTTTTATTGTTGACATTCTTCGAATATGATCATGATTTAGTGTTATCAATTTTGAAGTCATGCTATTATTTCATGTTTTATACTATTCCCATAAATTGACTAAACTATGAAGTACAAGTGTTTGATAAAATGCCTATAAGAGTGATTTAATAAAAGCCTTCATGCTTTGTCTCCCAAGCTTTATTGTGATTTTAACATTGTTGTTTTGAGTCCTGGGCTTATTGAATACCAAAAACCATAAATGTTTATTTAGTATAGTCTTAGTACATTACAGAATAGTCTTCAGAATATACTATGAGCATTAACAGAATAGGCAGTTATAAGTCAGTTAAACTCAGAACAGTCAAGTATTCAGTGTCTTTCAGTTGGGAGTAGGATTTAGCACCAAGTGAGTGTTGGGATAGAGACTTCCCCGTTAGATAGGCAGAGTTGTTAGTAGTAGTCCCTATACACCAGAACTACATAGCCAGTGTAGGCTATGAGAAGTCATCAATCAGATTAGGCTTGACTATCTCGCAGGGGTCACCCATCAGTTCAGGCTTGAAACCCGTAGTCCTTTGGATATTATATCAGTTTAGTGGATACACAAAGCCAGTGTTTTACCCATGGCATGGTATTAACACCCTTCTAACTAGGGATACAGATTGGACCCCGATTATCTCAAATTGGGGAATGTCGGTTAGATGATATCTCCCACAGTCTCAGATATAGTCTCCGTTACAGTCCCAATTCAGTTATTCAGTCTTAGTGTTGTTTGACCAAAACATATAGATTTTAGTTATTTCAGTATTTCAATTTACAGATTTTGCTCAGTTCATGTTATATGCTTGGTCATGCATCCTCAGTATCTACAGATTTTCACGTATATTTAGTATTTGTAGATTTTTATGCATACTCTGTATTTATAGATTTCTACATATTCCTAATACCTACAGATTTTATGCTCTCTATTTAGTACTCTATGCTTTACACACATATTCAGTTAATTATTAGTTTTATTCATGAAACCATGCATATCCACCTACCTCATTTAGCATACCAGTACATTCAAAGTACTGATCGCATACCTTTTCTTTTGTGCTATGATGTATTATATCATAGGTTCTGATGCTCAGTTTCTGGCTCGCAATTAGACTTATCAAATCCTCATCAGTAGTAGTGGTGAGTCCTCATACTTCTAGGATAGGCTTCCTTTATTTTATGTCTTAGTTTAGTAGTTAGTTGAAGTTAGTCCTGTCCCATCAACTCATACTTATTTATTTTAGAGGCTTATCAGACATTAGAGTTAGTTATTCAGACATTTCAGTTAGTTATCCAGTTTATCAGTATTTTATCAGCTTCAGTCAGTTATTTCTATAGACTCATATTTTAGTTTTGAATTTAGTTATTAAAACCTTATGGCATATCAATTGTTCTTCCACAATCATGATATTATTATTCAGTGCTCACAGCAGGTACCAGCTCATGGGTTAGCTTATGGTCCTTCGAGACTGTAAGTATCATGCGATGCCTAGGGTGTACTCTTGGGGAGTTACAAACTTCGTATCAGAGCCTAAGGTTTTAAAGTGTCCTAGGAATTCTAAAGGCCGCATCAAGTAGAATCTTGTGAATGGATGTGTAGCGTGCCACACTTATAGATGAGAAGCTACAAGGCATTGTGGAAAAAGTTTTCCTTCGTTCAGTATACATGTCATGTGAGTGAACATGAGCTCAAGTTAAACTCCCTGTCTAATCCATTTCTTTCTTCCATTTATAGAACATGCCTCTCAAGAAAAATGGAAGAAAAATAGGAAACTAGCCAGCCCCTCAGCCCATCCAGGCAGATCCTCAGGACAAGCTTGACTCTCATGCAGAATTCAAGGCTGTGTTCACTACTCTAGCAAACTCCGTAGCAGCACAGAATGAATGGCCAACTGCTATTCTAGCTAACCCAGTGACCAATACTGCTGCAACCAGAATTTAGGATTTCACCTATACGAATCCTCCTTCTTCCATGGGATCCAAGTCTAAAGAGGATCGACAAGATTTTTAGATATGGTTCAGAAGGTCAGAGTGTTGAGTTGGATGCATAACAGTTGCAGGATATATCCCATACTTTGTTTAAGCAGTGGAAGGTTGATAGGGGTGTAGATGTAGGGCCTGTAGAATGGGAAAAGTTTGCCATAGATTTCTTAGACAAATTCTTCCCATTAGAGTTAAGAGAGGATAAGATGTTAGAGGTTATTAACTTGAGGAAGGGCAGCATGAGTGCGAGGGAGTATTCCCTTAAGTTTACTCAGTTAGCTAGATATGCTTCTTATGTGGTAGTTGATAACAAGTCCAAGATGAGTAAGTTTATGTCTGTTATATCTAATAGTGTGGTCAAGAAGTACAGGACCATAATGCTAATTAGTGAGATGGACTTGTTTAGGCTGATGGTCCGTGCTCAATAGACAGAGGAGCAGAAGATTAAGCAGGGGGAGAGAGAAAATAAGAGAGTTAGGATGGGTAGTTTTAACTTCAGTCAGCCAAAGTAAGAGGGTGGTAACCATCCTCAGTTTCATCAGAGGTCTTCATCCCTAGCACCCTTTTTAGCCAGTGCTTGCATACCCAAATTTACAAACGACAACAGGGATAGAGCACCAGGATCTAAGTCCTAGGTCAGTGTTAGTAGTGCTCTACAAATCCTCGATGTCAGAAATATGGTAGACACCATCATGGTGAGTGTAAAGTGGGTAGTGATGTGTGCTTCAGGTGTGGCAATCTAGGCCATCAAATTTGGGAGAGTCGGGTATTTTCTAAGAAAGGTAGGGATGTGAGCCAAAAGGGTCAGTCCCATCACTCCTTAGTTCTATACGGTTGCCCAAATCAGTAGGGTGCCACTTCCAGTACTACCAGTAGTCAGTGTTTGAATAGATTATTTGCTCTTCAGTCCCACCAAGATCAGGAAAATTCTCCTGACGTAGTTACTAATACGTTGTAGGTATTTCACTTACATATTTATACTTTATTAGACCCTGGAGATTTTCTTTCTTTTGTAACTCCTTATATAACTGTCAATTTTGGAGTTTGTCCCGAAACTTTAGTGGACTCTTTTTTAGTGTCTACCCAGTAGTTTTTTCAATTATAGCCAGATAGGTATGTAGGAACTGTCCGATTATAATATCTCAGAAAATCACTTCAGTTGATCTCGTGGATTTAGAGATGACGGAATTTGACATCATTCTTAGTATAGATTTGCTCTACTTATGCTATGCCTCAGTTGATTGTAGAAATAGAATAGTTCATTTTCAGTTCCTAAATGAACCAGTCCTTGAATGGAGGGGTCGTATTACAGTGCTTAAGGGTTAGTTGATTTCATACCTTAGAGCAAGAAAAATGATATCCAAGGGATGTGTCTATCATTTTGTACAAGTCAAAGACTTTAACTCAGAAATTTCAACTCTTGAATCAGTTCCAGTAGTAAATGAATTCTCAAATGTATTTTCGAAAGATCTTCTCAGAGTTTCTCCCAAAAGGGAAATTACTTCAGAACAGACCTTCTTCCAGATACTCAGCCCATATCTATTCTGCCATATAGAATGGCTCCAACTGAACTCAAGAAGTTAAAAGAAAAGTTAAAAGATATCCTAAATAAGGGATTAATCAGACCCAGCATCTCCCCATGGGGCGCACCTATTCTATTTGTTCATAATAAATATGGTTCTCTTAGAATGTGCATAGAGTACTGTCAGTTGAACAAAGTCACAATCAAGAATAAATATCCACTTCCTAGAATCAATGACTTGTTTGATCAACTTTAGGGTACTAGCTATTTTTCAAAGATAGACCTCAAATCAAGCTATTATCAACTTAGAGTCAGGGAATGTGACATTCCAAAAATAGCTTTCCAAACTCGGTATAGTCACTTTGAATTTCTTGTCATGTCCTTTGGTCTCATAAATTCCCCAGCTGCCTTCATGGACTTGATGAACCGAGTGTTCTTTTAGTACTTGAACATGTTTGTCATAGTTTTTATTGATGACATTTTTGATTACTTCCCTAGCAAAACTGATCATGCATACTATCTCAGAATAGTGTTACAAACTCTTAGAGCTCACCAGTTGTTCACTAAATTCAATAAGTATGAATTATGGCTACGATCAGTAGCTTTCCTTGGACATATTATTTTTGGTTATGGCATTAGGTTTGATCCTCAAAAGACCGAGGCAGTAAAAACTAGCCTAAACCCATCTCTCTATCAGACATTAAGAGTTTCTTGGGTTTAGCTGGCTATTACCATCAGTTTGTTGAAGGATTTTCTTTTATTGCATCTCCTGGGTCCAGATTGACTCAGAAGAAAGTTAAGTTTTAGTAGTAAGATTCATGTGAGAAGAGTTTTCAGGAGTTGAAGACTCGACTTACCTCAGCCCCAGTTCTTACCTTGCTAGATGGTTCAGATGGGTTTGTTGTGTATTGTGATTTATCCAGAGTATGTTTGGATTGTTTCCTTTTGTAGAGAGGTAAGGTCAAAGCCTATGCATCCAGATAACACAAACCCTATGAGAAGAATTATACGACTCGTGATCTTGAGTTAGCAGCAGTAGTAGTTGCCTTAAAAATTTGGAGGCATTATTTGTTTAGGGTGCACGTAGTTATGTTCATTAACCATAAGAGGAAGCAGTATGTGTTCTCTCAAAAAAATTTAAATCTGCGTTAGACCATGTAGTGTCTGATGCTCTCAATAGGTCATCTATGGGTAGTGTTGCTCCTGTTGAGGATGGCAAGAAGAAGTTAACTTAGGAAGTTCATCAGCTTGCCCGACTAGGTGTTCGCTTACTTGATTCAGCAGAATGTTGTGTATGGGTGCAGAGCAGGTCAGGCTATGTGCTCTGCAAGCCAACAAGTTAAGATTGAGCACCAGAAGCATAGTGGGTCCATACAGGAGTTCATTATTCCCACTTGGAAATAGGAGAAAGTTAACATGGACTTTGTGATGGGTTTGCAACATACTCGTCATCGGCACGATTCTATTTGGGTATCATAGACAAGATGACCAAATCAACTTATTTCTAGCTAGTCCATACCTCTTATTTAGCATGCCAAACTCTATCTTAGAGAGTTGGTTAGGTTGTATGGTGTTCCCTTATCTATCATCTCAGATAGAGGTACCCAATTTACTTCTCACTTTTAGAAAGCATTCCAAAAGAGTCTTGGTACCCAAGCCCATCTCAGTATAACTTTCCACCCTCAGATAGTTGGTCAAATAGAGTAGACCATTCAGACTCTAGAAGATATGTTGAAAGCATGCATAGTTGATTTTAAAAGTAGTTGGGATGACCACTTTCCTTCGATTGAATTCGTATATAATAATAGCTATCATTCCGGTATCAGAATGGCTCGGTTTGAAGCTCTCTATGGTAGGAGATGTAGGTCTCTAATTGGTTGGTTTGAAGTGGGTGAGGCTGCATTAGTAGGGCCTGACTTTGTGTTTGATGCATTAAAGAAGGTTCAGTTGATCAGAGAAAGGCTTAGGGCTGCCTAGAGCTTAAGGCTCTCATAACCCTAGTTAGGGGAACTTTAGCCACACATCTTAGAAAGAGAAGAAAATTTCATTGTATTTCTCATAAATAATTCAAGGAATTATTTACAAAGAATATCCTAAGGATTTTCCTTGATCTCAAAAGAAAAATATTGAATAAAGTATTAAAATCCACAATTTCAGCTCTTTCTCAGAGAATAATAAGATACAAGTTTCTCCAAAGTTAAAAATCAGATAAAAATGAATGAAAGATACATAATCTAAACCTAGACTTGGTATTTATATGTTCCCAAGTACAAGGCATTTAAAATTCAAAATCAGTATTGCCGCATCACAGTTGATGGCCCGTCAGTATCCTAGCGATCTATGACTTGGACCGTCGCTGAAGGTCCCAAGATAATTCATTCTTTTTAAGGAGTGATGGTCATGTTGATGGGCCATCACTGGCCTAACGATATTTCACTTGTACCATCACTTTATCACTCGAGGAACCACTTTCTATCTCAACCTGACGGCCAGGTTGACGTCCCATCACAGGTCTGATGGTTTATCACTTGGACCGTCACTTGGTTATCCATTATTCCTATTCTGATTAGCTTTGATGGATACTCTAACAGTCTGTCACATGGTTGACGGCCCATCAGTTTTATCGTCATTCTTCTTTTTGTTCCTATTTCTTCCATTTTTCCAAGTTATCCTTTCAACTAAGTTCTTAACCTGAAAACATTAAAACCCAGCATCAAATATACTAATAGTTTCTTAAATATACTCAATTATCCCTTGTAAAACATGTAAAATAGTCCGTAAAGAGCCAAAACATCAGTAGGATCCTCTTTGGATTCAGATTTAGTGAGAAGAAGGGATTTCCTCTACTCTTGTGTTAGCAATACACCGATGTATGCCCAACTAAGAACATAAAAGGAAAAAACCCAAAAAAACTACAATGACATAAATTCACAAATCAATACCATATTCCCCGATAATAGTGCCAAAATTTGATAATGCCCAAGATACACCTTCACTCTAAAGATGATTTTGGTTGCTATCAAATATAGTAACCCAATAAAGGTTGGGATTGAATCCCAAGGGAATACGTGGACTTGATCATCTCAAATGTTGTAATCAACGGGCAAAAACTAGAAAAGTAAATGAGGGATTTGAATGGCAATTTCGAACAAAGAGCAAATATCAACTTCGATTGTAATCAACATTGGTGAACACTAGGGTTGTGTTCCCCTTGCTTCTCAACTTAGTAGGATTATTGTGCTTTGTTAAACCAACCCGATACCTTGCATGCATAATCAATGAGTTATGTACCTTTGATAGTCTTTTAGACGAGTAGAAGGATTTCACTGTTTACTTTTTGAGTCTCGATATTTCTCCTTGCTAACCCCTATCTTGATCCCAATTAACTATTATATTTTGATTCTCTAGTTATTAGACGAAATCTAACCATCTTACTATAATAAACCCTAGAAGCTTGGATCGATAGTTAAACTCCAAATTACTATTGTCTTTATCTTTTTCTAGTCAAGAATCCTCGTCTGGGGTAAGTAGCAATAATCTAGGTGGGATCCTAACATTTTCCACATGCTAAGAAAACTATTATATTAAAGATAAAGAAATACATGCATAGGTATCGGTTCAGAATAATAATAGCACTTTCCCTACTTCATCAATCTACGAAGGTTTCCAAAACCTTAGCTATAGGTTTTAGGCAATTATGCATGTGAAGAAATCAATAAACTTCATAATCAAAATCATAGATAAAATCACAATGATAAGAATTATAAAAACCCACAACCATGTGAAGAGAATCCCAAGATCAAAATCGAACCTTGGAATCAAAATATGTATGTGAATATGAAAAGAGTGTTACCCCTACTAAAAAATGCATAAAGGTTATTTATAGTACTTGTGGAAACCCTAAAACCAAAGCTCGACTGAAATAGGATAAAACAAGGTTGGTGGCTACATGTGGTCTGTACCTGCTCCCTTACCCTTGGAGTAAGTAGCACTTGCGGTCTACACTTGGTGTCTAACTCTGTGCATAGATAGTACTTGCAGTCAATCGGGTGAGCGCAAGTACAAATTATAAGTACTGGTTTAAAAAATCCTACAAGTTGGCTCTCGAGATTTTAGACTTCTGGCACTTGCTTTGCCTACTTCCGGTCCAAACGTTCTACTTGCTGTCCACATGTTGACTTAGTAAGGGTCAGAAGTCATCTTTTCAGCTGTTAGTCAATTTTCAAACATACTTTGATCACAAACAAGATAAAAAGTGTCGCGAATATCCATAATTGCTCGAAAAAGTAGCCTTAAACACCTTTTTCATCTTTTTTGCAAACTTTGCATCCAAAATATGATTTCCTGCAAAAAAATACCCAAAAATGCATCATATCTACCAAAATAACCTCAGAAACTTGCATATTTTCCTTATTTTAAGCATTAAAAGTAATATATTTCTATTGTACATCAAGTACATAGGGATAAAGAAGGTTGTTTTTGGAGGTTTTTTTATGTGAGTGGTCGAAACTGATGGTGATAGTATTGTCACTTCTTTTAGCGAAGTTTAGTTCCGTGGACTGGAGAGGTTGAGGAAGGTCTCAACTTCTAATAGTTTGTGACCCATGAGTCTGGAGTACTTTGACAAGTTTATCTCTGGGTATTTTTCATGGGATCCGGGTATAATATGTTGTTCCGTTGGTGGCATCTATGTTTAGGAACAAGGCATTTTCTCCACCTGGAAGGGATAGATCCATACCATGATTTTGAACCCTCCAAGCTACTTGGTAGTAGAGAGTGTCCTAGATGGAATTTCTAGCTTGCAAGGATACATAAATTTGAACATGGATCTTCAATGACTCCGTCAGATACGAATCATAAAGGGACATGTTGAAGTTTGGAAATATGGTGACAAAGACCTTTCTAGTGTTCTGTGTGATTTTTAAGGTACCTAAATTCGCATGTTAGAATTCATTTTATCAGATATCAACAAGAGAAAGATGCACCACTACTGGCTAGCCTTTTATTCTATGATACGTCAGTATGACCCTAATAGCACTAAAGTGAATATAGGTAAAGACTTGGATTTTCCACTATCGCAAAAAATCTTTCGGCATATGTAGAGTGATGAACTGTTCTTCTTGAGTTACAAGAATAGGAAAATGATCGAGTTTTAGCGCAACAATATATTCTTTAACTCCATTTGGTCGATGTTGAACCATAGAACAAATCTGCATCCACGGGTCACATGTCTTCTTTACAAAGGCAGAATAGAGGTTCAATATGGTAGATATGTTATGGATATTTTTTATTCTGGTGGTAACTTTATACATATAGTCATATTTAAATGATAGAGTTTTACAAAAGGTAGGTGACATATTTAGTTTGGCAAAAGATTTACATGGATTACACACTGACGAAGAACAAGACTCTGACATAAACATATTTTTGTATTTTTCTGGACTATAATAACTTGATGTATTTATGCTAAAGATATAAGGAAAAGACTCAACAATATTTGTTCTAAAATATAATAAAAGTAACTACGACTCAATTATGTACAAGACGTTGGTTATGTGAACTAAAAATAAGAACTATGGTAGTGAAAAGATTATGACTCGCCTCAAATATTTACAAGACTTTGTGTGTAATAACTAAGAAAAGGCTATGGACATTTTTTAGATAAAAACTTGGTCAAAATAAATTAAAGACTAAAAATGTAAAGTTTGCTCATAGCAGTAGCAGATGTTATTTGAACACTTACTTGCTCCCTCCCTCCAGGAGTGCTAACTTATGCCCAACGATACGTTACCAATTAGTATGGAAAGTACAAAACAATGAAGATGCCTTATCCATTCCAGGTGACAAAACCTCCTTGTCCTTAGCCATAAATACCACCTATAGCACCACCCTAGGCGTACAAATCATAAAGAACCTATATAGGGAGGAATTTCTCACAATCCTTCCAAGTTCATGGGTTAATACTTATAAGAGGTTAATATTCTATTCTCAACTTCTATGATCTCTTAACCCCCTATCAGATACTAAACCTCAACACATATTTCTGCCCATCCACATGTTTATCACAACAGATACATATTTGGGGAAAGATAATTTAGACCAAACATATATCACATACCAACTTAAAAGATCGATGAAAGATAATGATTGGGTACAAAAGTTCAATTATGAGGTATGCAATGTACATTGGATCAAGTGGCCTTTTATGAGACATTGTCCAAGGGTTAGCAACTATAACTTGTAGAGTGATACGAGGCCCAACCAAATGATCATAAAGAAGATGAGGTAGGGTAAGATGAGTATCAGGATTTGAGGCATGCCAAACTTATAGAAGTATTAGAAGAAAGGAGACAGGCTATTCCGTCTATGACATGTCTGCTAGAACCTCAATACTGTCCTTCATTGACCAGCAATAAAGAGAAATGGCATCACTCGAGGAATAGATTACCCTAGTGAGATACGATACTACCAACCCATAAAATATGCAAGCATACGTTGTACTTCCCACATCACCACAAAAGCTACACAACCCATTTCCAAAACACCATATCATTCATCTACATCCAAGTCACTCAATACAACTCAAGAAGACAAGCAGGGATTTGACCTTCCCAGATTCTATAGAAAAGGAAAAAAGCCATGGTAGATTACTAGCATGCCAAAAAGACACCAGGATAGATCAAAAGAATGAAGGTCCCACCTGATGCTGATATGATAAACTTAGTGCCTATTGATCCATTACATGATGACATATTCTCAGAGCTAGATCCTATCATCCCAAATATTGACCTAGAGATCCAAACTAAAGTGCCACCAGATGAAGTATGGACTTTATCAAACAAGGTCTTCTAAATAAAAACCAAGCATGTGCTGAGATCTTCTGGACCAATGATCAAACCATGCCAAAATAGGCATTCCTAGAGTCGGATACAGCCGGAACAAAGGTCATACTCTTTGTTCCTATTATATCTGACTCTAGGACCGCCTGTTCTAGCATAGTTAAATTATTGGTCTAGAATATCTCAACACATCTGTGGTCATCATAGAGAATATTTCCATACGAAATTAATTTCCTCATCAATAACACATACCGCAGTCTCTAAGCTTTTCAACATGATACGCAGTTTCACATCTATACAAGCAGCATGCCATATGAAATCAAAGCTTTTAATTAATACGTAATAGCTCTCTTACGACTAGTCTACGCATATACTAAAAAATGGTTTGCCATGAACAAAGACTTCGCAACCCTTAAGAGGGTGGCTTGACTTTTCTAGTCATGGAACACAATAAATTATTAGTCTACTAGTAAAAAAACAAATGTTTCGTATATGACATAAACGGGTCTTGGGTCAGCTCTCCCGTGGTCTGTTTCCCTTAAACATTTGCGTAATAAAGGATGTACTATGATAGACCTCATATATGTATGTTCTAAAAATAAAAAAAGCAAATTAGAAAGCTATAGTGCTGTCCAAGTAAATTTTATTCCATAAATATGGAAAGGACTAAAAGTTGTATCTCACTTGGATAGAGATAACGTCATTTCATATTCATGGAAAATATCTTTGGATTTCAATAGTGTAGTTGCAACAAGTGTACTTACCAATGTATTTCCTAACCCCGCTACTCTGACCTAAAGGATCGAAGTACCCATCCCTTTGGAAGAGAGAAACTAGAGAGACATTTTAGCTAATAAACATTTTTATTGATGAAGAGAAACTTTATAAGAGAGATTTTTAGGTGGGGAAATAAGTGATCCCCAACAAAAGGCCTATGCTTTATTTTATAGGAAAAAGAAGCTCTAGATAAGCTTGAAGTACAAAAAAAATTTAAATAAAATATTACAACACTATCCATCTTCTAAGATATGAGGCCTATCTATTCAAAATTAAGCCTTATCCTAAGAACAAGCTTCTAGGATATATATACAACCTATTTTATTCAAACCGGGCCCCAATAACATGTGATGGGCCTAATAAAACAAAACATACCTATGTTGTTGTCAAGTGATAGCATGTGAAAATAGGTGACTCAGCAGCTAGCTAGCAAGTAGATCAGCAGATTGTAAGCTCCTTGCAAGCAAATATCTACCAAGTAGCTTGATAAGCAGCTTGTAGGCAAACCTATTTGAGAGGGTAACCCATCTTTCTTTGGAAATAAGGGTAACCCACTATAAAGTATAACCTATAGGAGAGGGTAACCCATCTAATAGGGTTTCTTGGAGATAAGGTTAACCCACTAGAAAGGGTTTCATAGTAAACTCTGGTAGGTAATTTCTTAGAGCTTGTGGTAAATGGTAACTTTCTTGTACATTTCATTTGGCATCATCTTGTAGGCGGTATTAGATGATGTCGGTAATGAGATCGCGCATATTTCTTCCATCCACCAATAGATGTTGTGCTTCTACCCTAGGCATTCTTGACCTTTCAAGTTTCTTTCAGTGATCTAGTGAAAAAACTCTTTCTATAGGATGAACTATCGTATTCTTGTAGGGGATATTTCAGTTGTATATTTTTGATAGAGTTGGTGACTTCATCTCTCATAATTTCATATAGTGTATGATATTTTTTTATTGCTCGTCAACCTTTATCCATGTGGGGATGATCACCAGTGTGGTTCCACTTTCCCCATTCCTTCAGGCAGACATCTTTTGAAATATTTCTATTCTTCTTGAAAATTAATCGTTGTTCTTCATAATATTCATATTCAAAGGAGAATATTAAGATGAAAAATTTCTAAAGAAGTCAGACTTTTGGATTATCTTGGACTTCATGGCCAGTGATTCCAATTGGATGGTGCAATATTAATAACATTGCATCATAGGAATCCTTTAAGCATCAAACCCAAAACTGTCGTGGGATGGACCATAGCATGAAACTTTGTAGAGCCGGTTGGATTCAATAAAAATATCTGAAGGCATCACACTTGAAATCTATAAGGATGTAGTACTTGTGTCATAGGTATTATAATATCCATAGGAGTGCTTGTAGAAAGTCGTTGGCTAGTGTTATGAACACATGGAAAGAAAAGGTATTCTGGGTGCACTCCAAACGACTTAAGGATGGATCTACCATACTTTTTGAATATTTAAAGCTTATTGAAGGTTCTTATTTTGTAAAGGATAGATGGATTGGAGTGATTCACATACTGATTGAACAGGACTAGGAGGCAATCTGTTATTTCAAAAGATAGAATTCCTATTGTGTTGAACATAAGGATTTCACTTGTTTATTTCTAGTTGTCTTCTCTAATACTGGATATAAGGTAGAGATCATTAGCATGGATGTCTCCTGATTCTGTATATACACCTATGGAGAAGAGGGTGTCCTTCATTGGTTCTTCTTCTAGCGCGAAGATTAATTTAAGGTCATTCTCTTTGCTGAGATTGATTATTGCATAATCAACTATTTCTTCAAAGAGGTGGATGGAATCCCTCAACTTTTTGGTTTGAGGACAATTTCAATCATAATACTGGGCTTTCTGCGGATGAAACAGCCATTTTCCTTTTTGTAGTTTGTTTGGCTTCTACATCTGAAGTACCAAGTTTGCTAGATTACCTTACTGCTATCGTTGGGAGGCCTCAACAGTTTAATAGTAGTTGTATTTTTGATCTCATCTTGTGGCACGAGCAGGAGTCATTGGAATTGGTGACAAGGTCATCCCTATTAAAGGCTCGATCGATGGATGGATTGTTCTGGACAATCCAATCCAATATAGATCTCGTTGTGAATATGTTGTCTAGAGCTTGGAAGATGGTCTTCTTGATATAGACTATCTATGGGATGAATAAGGATTTGAAATTCTCCTCAATAATTATAATTGTGTGTACTTCTAATATCTACGGCAGTGATGACACAAAGGCTTATTTCAGGCTAGGATCTCCACCCAACTCAAAGCATATCTTCGCTATCTTCTGGAAATAGATATCAATGTCATCTTTTTCAAATGTTAGACACTTTATCTATAATAGCTACCACTGAATATTTTCCTATCTCTAGCCTATTTCTCCACAGAATACCTCTTGGAGTATCCTTATGTTGAAGGCAAAGTCTTAGAAAGTTAGATAAGTGTTTAGATCATGATCCCAAGAGAATTCCATCAATATATAAGTATTCTAGAGAATTTGGATGTGAACTCTAAGAGTATGATGTATTTTTCTCGTTCATCAAAATTATTCATTGCAATCCAAGTATATAAGGTCTAGGATTAAATCTTTATGTCATCAAGAGTGAAAGTGTGTAATCCGGTTCCTACAACTTTTTTTTCCATTGTACATAGTTCTAGCTTTATCTTTGTGATTAGGTCATTTGTCATCCCATTTTAGTTGTCTATAAATTTGTAGACCTCAGGTTCCTTGGAGTGGTTCATGTAGATGGAAGGATGGTCTTCTTTAGGTGATTTTACTGAAGATTTAGGAGTATCTTTAATAGTTATTATAGCATCAATAGATGAATCAGATGAATTTCCTCATTATGAATATCGAGAAGCCTATTAAAACATTCATGATTAGTATCGAATGAGTTTTCTTGATGCTTCTTAGAGACAAAGCCAAATATTTCATTGATGGCCTTTAGATATTTCTCTTCTTGATGGCCTTTGCAAGGTTTTTATTGTTGAGGATGGAATTTCTAATATCTGCAGCATAAAGCATTGGAACCACTTTATCTTAGCTAATCAAGTCTTTACCTGAAGGGACATCTGGAAGTAGTCTTTTGTAATTGAGAAGACCTTTTTTGATGAATTCCCAATCTTTATCTGGTGGCTCTTTATTTCGGGTTTCTGCGCTTTGAATTTTAAGGTTATCATCTGGGACCATAGGATCTACACATCTTAAGACCATATTATTACCTTCATATGGAATCTGTATAGAATGCTTTATGCTTTTGACTCATTCTTCTGCCATTTTGGCTTGCTTTTGGGCTGCCATGGCATCTTTCCTTTCCCATACAAATCTGGCATTATCAAACTTCTATTCTGCTTTCTGAGATGGAATGACTGGCCTAGATAAATGAGACTGGTAAGTGCAAAAGGGTTGGCCTGATCCTTGTAGAGGATATACCATTTCTATAATGTGTTCATAGCACTAACCAATTACTTCCGACAAGAACTCATATGGCTATTCTAGTACCTATTCCACTGGTACTATATTCTTATGGAGTTCAAGTGTGATGCCTTTAGGCATTTTGATCAGATCCAACCAGCTCTAAAGAGACTCATGATATGGTTCAAGCCATGACAATACCTGATTTGATGGTTCAAAGACTCCTACGTTGCAAAGGTATTTAATGTTGCATTGTCTAGTAGGATTCACAGGACACGACATCCAAGCTCGACTGGAAATTTCCAGTTTCAATACTTTCTCTTAAAGATGAATACTATGAAGTCCAACGCTTCATTTTCCAGCAGAATAGATCTATTCCAAAGGAAATATGGCCGCAAGAATAGGGAAAGTGGAACTACCCTAATGATCATACCTACTGGGATGAAGTCCAACGAGCAACAAAAGAATATCAGCCACTGTATGAAATCACAACTGTTGTATTATGGGACAATGTCCATGGGTTGGCAACGATAACTATGTAGAGTGCATCGAGGCCTTACCAAATCATATTGTGGAAGATAAGGTAGGGTGGGATGAATATCTGGATTCAGGGTACGCCAAACTTGTAGAGGTGCTAGAAGAAAGAAGACATGCTATCTAGTCTACGACATGTCTGCTAAGAGCCTCAATACTATCCTTCACAAATCAGTAATGAAGAGAAATGACATAACTCAAGGAACAAATTACCCTGTTAAGATATGGAAATACCAACCCACAAAATATCTATGAATATGTCATACTTCGTACATTACCATAAGAGCTACACCAACCCTTTTCCACATCCCACCTTATTCATTAACATCTGAGTTACTCAGCCAAACTCAAGAAGATGAGAAGGGATTTGACCTTCCCAAATTCTTATGGAAAAGGAAAGAAGCCATGGTATACTATAAGAATGTTGAAAGGACACCCAAAAAGGACAAAAAAATAAAGGTCCCATGTGATGCAGATATGATTAACTCAGTGTCTGCCATTCTATTACACGATGACATCTTCTCGGAGCTAGATCCTACTTTTCCAGATGATGACCTAGAGATCCAAAATAAAGTGCCACCAGATGAAGACTAGGACTTAATCAAATAAGATCTTCTCAATGCCGACCACACATGTGCTAAGATCTTCTATACCAATGATCCAACCATGCCAGAACAGGCAGTCCCAGAGTCGAATACAGTAGGAACAATGGGTCATACTCCTATATATTTCCAAGATGACCTTGTTGAGGAATATATAAAATGCACCAATGAACTTGATAGCCTTGAAAAAGAGAAGCAACAGTATGGCAAGACTCAAACTCAATCAATTTATTTGGCAGGCATGATTACCTCAAGTTGTGAGTCATCTCCCAGTAATCTAGACCACGTCCTATCAGAGACAATGACAAAACCATGGGCTTGACTACTTTCAATTAATCCAATCTGGACTCCAATCCAGTTGGGTCTCCCCCTCTCTCAAAGTTCCAAGCAAGGCATAAGAGGTATTTACAGTACAAATGAGCCAGAAATCAAAATTTTTTAGATAAGGAACCTATAATTAGCAAAAGTGCCAAAAAGATATATTCAGGAAAGCACGAATGCTTCATTTACCATAATAAAAGATACTTTGCAAAATCATGTACTAAGTATAGAAAGATGAAAAGGGTGGTTCAATCCTTAAAAGAAACAAAGGCTACTTAGTTACCAATTGAAGATGAAGCTTTCTATCCCAATCTAGATAGTATTCCTGAATTTATTTTCAACACAGATAAAGGAATATCAAAGGATATTCCATCTCTCCTTATCAATGACCAACTTCAGCCTCTTATAATTGATAACTACTTGGAGAGAGTATCATTGCCTATAAATGAAACTGAGTTTAATTGGATAACAAAACCAATAGAAAGAATAAATATGATCTCTGAGCTAGAAAACCCTCATGTCAAGATAAAGATATATCCATTCAAATGGGATAAAACATACACAAAATGTATCATATATAACAAAATAACCTTAGAAACTTGCATATTTTCCTCATTTTAAGCATCAAAAGTGCTATATTTTTATAGCATATCAACACCCTCAACTTAGAATGTTTACATGTCTCCAGTCAAAAAAATACAACAAAAACAAAAACAACGCTTAACTAGGAGAATCTAAGCTATTAAAGGCAGTCAGTCAACACGTTAAAGCTCAGAACACAACACCCCCTCCAATCTTACTTTTTAAAACCAACTGTGTATAAATATAAAGAACAATAATGTGATACAATTGGATCAAGGTATGTAAATTACATTAGCAACAGACAACCATGCATATGTAAATGTTACACTACTTAAAAAAAGAAAATAGCTAGCAATATGACTTAAGTGCCCCTAAAACAAGGATGTCCCTCTCAATCATATGAAATAATGCATGCCAATGCAGGGATGGTCAAGAGACACTCACACTAAGAAGATAAGTTCCAATCAATGCATGTCAAATACCATAGACTTGCCTTTATTTTCTTTACCTTAGCATTCAGATAGTCAAGTTCGGATCACTATAGGACTTTTCTTGGCTTATAGTGTAGGCTTGGGGGCCGTTACGATACATATGGATATATCAAGTGACTATGATAGCCTTATTTCTCCCTTTTATTCTTTTAAGTATATTCAGGCTGGGTGTGATCTTTTATTCTTTCTTTTTCACTTTTGCACCATTTTCTATTCTCTTACTTTTTCTACCATACCCAACCTTACTAACTTTTTCTTTCATTTTACCCTTCTACATACCCACTTTACATTACGAACCACTATGATAGCCACCCTTAACTTAGGTATTTTTCCTAAGTTGAGGTGCACAATATCCAAGGAGGATTAGGGAAAAAATAGGTTCATTGTAATATAAATGGGAAGGTGAATAGTGAAATAAGAAAAATAGACTTATAAGGCTCAAAACATGGATCAAGGGATATCATTTATATATGAAAGGTCATTTGGGCTAAAAGTGGACTAAAATAAAAAATGACCTATGATCCTTTACCAACCGGATATCCTTCAACTCAGGCAAGACTAACCAGGTAAGTTCTAAATTCAACACATAAAGGGAACTTTGTAGTATCTCACACACACATGGCACAGTCAATATTACCAACTAGTACCTATCCAGTCATGAAATTGTTAGCAAGTGATTATTATGTACCTAATTCTAGTGACATAACATAATCCACAATGTTCACACATATATACATTCACATAATTCTAAAACACAAAATTTGATGTGGTATTATTTTTTCTCAAAAATCCATATAAAAACATGATAACTTCCCTAGATACATAAAAATATCCTAATTATACAAAATATATCACAATACAAAAAAAAAATACAATATGAGAAAAACTAACCTAGAAATGATAGTTCTACAACCATACCATAGCCAACAGAAAAAGAAGCACGACAAACAAAACTCGCGGTGGCTATGGTACACCCCACCCCCAACTAAGAATTGTGCACTGTCCTCAATTCACTAAAATAAAGTAAAATAGAGGGAAGTGAGAACATACCTGAGATTCACTAAGCATCTGTGTCATAACCATCCTCAAATAGGGGTATATCATAAGAGAAGGCCATGGTGGTGGCAGTGCACTATGAGAAGATACATCAACAGCTAGCTCAGCATGCCTTTCTATAAAGAAACACATTCTCCATCGAATCATGGGTGGCTCCTTTTAGGGCTTGCTCATATTGTATATCTGGATTTGACAAATTCCCCTCTCAACCTTTCTTGATCCAAACTATGAGACTGAAATATCATCCTTCACAAATAAATTAAAGTGTCTGGGACCATGCGAAGGTGATGGCTCAATAATTGGGGATATAACTCAAGGCATGGCAAATATGTCACTCTTAGTGAGAGATACACCTCCGCTCGTAAGATATCCACCTTCACCCTCATATGTCCTAGATCTGACATCTTAATCTCTGTAAATCAGTCTGCCACACATCTCTCATCAAAACCTATTACATTTGGTACACTGGCCTCTATAACCACATCCTTATCAATAGTGTCTATTATAGACACACTCGCATATCATCTAGTCACTGCACTATCATACACATATCAAATACCACTTGCTCATCATTTAATTTGAAGGTGATCTTTACCAAGTCTATATCAATCAATCCCTACCAATGGATAGGAAAGGTCTACCCAATATATAGGATCTTAAGAATTTACCTCACAATCAAGAACCATGAAATAAGCGGGGAACATAAGGAATGTCACCCTTACTTCTACATCACAAAAAATACCTATAAGTTTCTTCATAGATGAGTTAGCCATCAACAGTCTTATGGATGTAGGTTAGAGTTCCACTATACTCAATAGCTTATACACAGCCAGTGGCATCATATTTACACCTAATCTAAAGTCATATAAAGCCTGTTTAACATTTAAAGGCCCAATAGAACACAGAATGGTGACTGCTTTGGGGTCCTCCTTCTTTTCTAGTAACAGTAAAGAAGAGGTCACTCTATAAGGGTGCATATGATCATTGGTCTCGATGACCAAAATTATTACCCCATGTCGACTTCTTAGACTCTACCTCGGGTATATCATCACTCTCAGTTCCATCAATCCTCAACTTCTCAATATTAGGTACAAAGGGATCATCAATAGTGGCATCAAAACTAGTGGTGATAGCCATATAATGATTTATAGCTGGTGGACTTGGACCTTTTTTACTTGGAAGAGTAAAAGTCTTTTTTTGTATGAGAGCCAATCCCACTCCCGGAAGGAGGGAGAAAGCAAATGTTTGCATAACATATGTTGTTTGTACACTGATGTGTGAGCAGATGCTAACATATTTGATACTTTTAACC
This sequence comes from Capsicum baccatum var. pendulum, assembly GCA_030864225.1. NCBI lineage: Eukaryota > Viridiplantae > Streptophyta > Magnoliopsida > Solanales > Solanaceae > Capsicum > Capsicum baccatum. Next base: position 165,254,047 of record CM061557.1, on the reverse strand, counting down.
AAGAATAATTACAAAGTCTTAAGCCACTTTTGTTATTTTTGATTATTTTATATTCGATATTGCAGTAAAAGTCAAGATACAAGATAACCAGTAATAATGGAAGTAAAAGAGTTGATTTTTGAGCAAGTAAAGAGGGAAGTATAGCTGAAGGCCTATCTGATAAGTCATCAGCCTTGTGATAAGCTATTAAATTTACCATCAGCCTTAGACAGAGAATGAGCTTTAGCTAGAATTCATGACGACATCTGTGATTGGCCATCAGAAGTGTAATAAGACATCAGGCTCGTCGTTAAGCTTAGGCAGTCTCGTTAGACGTCAGGCTCATCGTTAGGCTTAGGCAGGGAATCCTATATTCCCTGCGAGATTCAACACCAACCTAGTTGGGTTATACATTGACAACGATCGCTTACATTCTCATAAGAGATGTATAGTTTGAGCGTTATCAAAAGTGGCATCATTACTGAGGAATAAGTTGTAAATGTAAGTTGTGTGCACTAATTGACTGTTAGTCCAGTTTTCTAGTTTTACATTTATTTGTTGTTTTTGTTTACTGCATGACTTTTGTGGTACATGCCAAGAACCAGAAGTTCTGGAGAACCATTATTACCATTTAATCTGAAACCATAACTAATCAGAAGAATGGTAGACCAGTAGGAGGCTGATAAATTAGCAGCCTTAGCTAGAGCTCAGGTGAATGCACAGAATAACGATCAACAAGTGCAGTATCCAAATCTCGAGGATAACAACTTAGGAGACGAGGAGTTGCTAAACCCTGGTAATCCAAGGCGTGCATAACAAATAGTTGCACCAGTACAATGTAATGCTTAAAGGAACCATCCATTCTGAGAAGGCAAGATCACCAGCCGGTCCAGTATAACCTCAATGATCATGATGATGGAATGGATGAATCAGGTGCAATGGGTACAATTATTCCTCCACCGTTAGCACCTGGGGAAAAATTCAACATTACGAGTACTATGATTCAACTCTTTAATATGAAGGGGTTGTTTGGTGGCCTTCCTGGGGATGATCTGAACTTCTATCTGGTGAACTTTGTCACCATTAGTAAATCTTTTGATAACCTAGGAGTGGGTCATAATGATATCCGTTTGATATTGTTTCCATTTTCTCAGTCTGGGGATGCAACATTGTAGCTTAATGAGGTGACACCCGATTCTATAACCAACTGGAGGTAGTTGAAAGGAGCTTTCCTAGAAAGGTTCTTTCCATTTTCCAGGAGGGTACAGTTGAGGGATGAGATCAGCAACTTTAGAAAGCTCCTAATTAAAGCCTTGCATGAAACCTAGGAGAGATTCAAAAAGAAGACAATGCAGTGTCTGAACCATAACATGACGGACATACACTATATGGAGACTTTGTACAGGGCTTTTAACTCTATGACAAAACCGATAGTAGATAATGCTGTTGGTGGTTTATTTATTGATCTTACATTCCTAGAGACTTCAAAAATGCTTAAGAGAATGACCAACCAAGTTGGGCATGGCAACCAGGGACTCTGTGGAAGCAAGCCCCACTATTTCTATTGGTATGACTGCAAACATACAGAAAATACGAAGAACGTGATCAAGGCATGGCTCACCTAAAAATACAGATGGACTTACTAACCAAGAATTTGCTATCAGGTAAAATTGAGAAAGTGAAGGTTGTGGGATCGCATAGCAAAGTGTAGTCTGACTCAGAAGAAGAGGTGAACTATATAAATAATCAAGGGGTTTCCGAGGCAATATCCATGGAAATCAAGGTTGTACTTATTATGACAAGGTTGGATATAAGAATCAGGAGCAAGGTAATTGGAGGACCAATAATGATAGGAGTGGGTTATATGTCCCTCCTGGAAATCATGAGACTACTACAACAAGTTGTAAAAAGATGTCCCTGGAGTACATGATGGCTAAATTGTTAAAGGGAGTGGAGGCTACCAACTCAGGGGTGACTACCATGAAGACTGATCTATCCTCTATGAGTCAGTTGGTAAACTCGCACTCCACTTCAATCAAACATTTGGAATACCAAATAAGCCAACTCTCCGCAGCACTGAACCATAGAAAAAGTAGAATATTACCTAGTTATGCAGTTCAGAATCCATGAAATAATGGCTCATGTATGGAGATTACCACTAAAAGTGGTAAGATATTACCTGGCCCTTCTGTGGGCAAAGGTGGATTGAAGATATGACCGAAACAGAAGACGAACCTAAAGAAGAATGTGCAATGGAGTCTGGGAAGCTAGATGGTTCTAATGATGCTCTGGAACAAGGAATGGAGAAGGAAAAGGAAGTAGTGGTGAAAACTCTCCCAAGACCACCACCTCTTTTTTCTCAAAGATTGAAGAAGAAGCTTGACGACATAAAATTTAGTAAATTCATGGCAATGTTGAAGAAGTTAATGATAAATGTACCCTTGGTGGAGGCACTCGACCAAATTCTAGGGTATGCTAAATTCATGAAGGACCTTGTGATGAAGAAAAGAGTGGTGAGCTATAAACTGGTGGAAAATCTCCACTATTGTAGTGCCATTTCTACATGATCCTTAATGCAGAAGAAGGCCGACCCTGGAGCATTCACTATTCCATGTACAATCGGGTCTCTTAATTTTGCTAAGGCCCTATATGATTTGGGGGCGAGCATAAATATGATGCCTCTAGCCATGTATAAAAAGCTAGGTTAGGGGGATCCTAACCCGACAAACATGCAGTTGGTGATGGCGAATAGGTCTGTAAAACGGCCATTAGAAATATTACATGATGTATTGGTAAAGGTGGACGACTTTATACTTTCTGCTGATTTTGTAGTCCTAGACTATGAGGTAGATTTTAAAGTACCCATCATTTTGGGTAGACTATTCCTTGCTACTAGGAGAGTAGTAGTGGAAATGGAGCTGAATGAGCTGATGTTCAGGTTCAATGAAAATGAAGCAAAATTTGAAATGCACTCATCCATGACACAGCAAAAGGAGATGTGTGTTTTCTCAATCGTGGATGTGTTTTATGAAGATGGGAAAGAGATAGCAACATAGTGTATTAATGAAGTCTGAGTAGTCAAGATAACCTTGTCGTGCCGCGACATTAAATCAGGCGCTATTGGGAGGCAACCCAATATTTTATGTTTAAACACAAGTGTTTTAATTTATTTAGATAGGAAGCATTTTGAACTGAAGAGGTATGCAAGGATCTAGGTAAAAATTGATAAAGTCCGCCAAGGGACCCTGATGACAAGTATGACGACTTATCACAATTTTGATAAACTGTCAGATATGTCATCAGAAAATCCAAAAGAAGGAAACACTCTGCCTAAGGTTGACAACATCTATGATGACTTATTAGACATCTGATAAACCATCAGGTAATCTTAGGCCCAAATACTGAAAAATTTGACCTATCCCACAATCAAACCTTTTCACCTTCCCGCGTATCTCCTTTCTTTTCTTTAAGTTTTATTTCCTTCCATATTTAGTTTATTCGCTTACTCTTTTCAAAATTAATTCCTAAGTAAAACAAGAAAAATATTCTTCCCTGAGAAGTGTGGGTTCGAAATCAAGATCAAGAACTCTTCTTTTATCTACTACTTCCTCTCACTCGCGTAACCAAGTCAAGTTGCCCATCAGGTATGCTCATAACTCAACTCTCCTCATCATTAGGTAAGTAATGCAACTGAGGTAAATCTTAGTTTCAAAGGGATTAAGGCAAGCTTAACTTGCCATTGTGTGAAAAAACAGAATCTAAGGTGTACAATGCTGCATTATACATAAAAACCTAGGGCTTAGCTCAAGAACACAACTACATGTGATTCTAAGAAGAAAGTGGATTGATAATCAAGTCTAAAACTTAGTTGGATGTTGTATTCTGAGCTAATGACGTGTTTGATAAGCTATCACATTTGTGCTGGCTTATCAGACTATGTCATCACAAGTTGAGAAAAATAAGCCTGTTCTGTTTAAGTCTAATGTCACAAATGATAAGTTATCATATTTGTGACGACTTATCAGAACATGTCGTCACAACTTTGATCTGATACAATTGTGAACCTCTTTATAGGGATATGGAATTATAATGACTGAACTTATTGACTTAGATGATTATGAGTGCTAAATGAGTGCTTTCTTTTGCTACAGGTCTTATAGTGGCACCCAAAGAAAAAAGCCCCAAACCTACAAAGAAAGTGGCAAAGGGGAGTGTCCCTCAAAGACTCTTCAATGAGGAATTAAATTTTGAGGAGGAGGATCCACTGCTCAGGAATAAAAGGAAAAAAGAAAAGCCCCAAAAAACCTTTGCCACCTCCATAAGTATAGGTGAAGGAGAGTGAAGAAAGTGATACTGAAGAAACACCACCACTTGATAGTACATCTTCTGAGCAGACAATTTCTGAGCAGCCTGAGTCTGAGCATTCTAAGTCTGGGGATCCTGAGTCAGAGCATGCTGAATCGGAGCAACCTGAATCTGAGGGACCATCATCTGAGTCCCCTTCTGCTGAGAAATAGAATAAAATCTCCAATATAGGGAACTCTAGTTAAATGCAACAACCCCAGGGTCCGAGACAGTGTTAGGTGGCAAATTCCCAAGAAATAAAAAATCTTCTATGATGGGCATCTCCAGACTAAAAGAAGGACCATTAAAAGGACAATCTCTAAAGAAAAGAAGATTATCACTACTGGGTTGAGCAGATATCCTGAAGTGGAGCAGAAATTCTGAGACTACAACTTGGGATGGACCGCAAAAGGCGGAAGCTCATTTTGCCCTACACTAGTTTGGGAGTTCTATGCAAACTATCATGCTCGACTGGAGAACATATACAAAGAAAGGGAGAAATCAGTAGATCAACACTTGTTGGATAAAGTTCCAGTACGGGGTGTGATGGTGGATCTCTCAAAAACAACAATCAAAAAATTTCTTCATGGCCCCAAATTCACTCCTCAGGCCACGTCACCTATATTTTATGCTCGGTTGAAGCCTCATGCAAATCGACGATCTTGGTTAGCCGTCCTCATAGTTGAAGAAAAACCTAAATAGATGACCAACCCAAATAAAAGGATTTTCAAGGCCTCCTTGACTCAAGAGGCAAGGTTCTGGTGGGGTGTAGTGCGCACCCATTTGATGCCTACAAAGGGAGATAACATCTTTGGAGATGATAGGGTAATATTGGTTGCAAGTCTTGTGCTAAACTCAACTTAAACTTTGGAGAAATCATTGCTGAGGAGATGAAAATTTGGGTCTCAAAGCCTGACATGGCATATTCTTTCCCTTGTCTAATTACAAGGTTATGTAAGGCAGCCAATGTACCTGAGGTTGCAGGGATAGACAACGAACTGCCTGCCAAGAAGACCCATAACCCCATCCAATATAATGAAAATCAATTGAGGATGACACTTGATAGAGGAGCAGGGGTTGCAAAAGATCCACTAGTTACAGATACAAGCTCAGCACCTAATGTAGAGGTGCTGGATTCTGATGTTGCACCACGGACATCCCCAGCTCTAGCAGACTTAGTTTCTAGAAATGAAACAAATCCTTCAGCAACTGTGTTTACCATAGAATTTGCCTTCAACCCGATGAATTTTAGAAGAATGGCAAAACAAGCAAAGTGGTTTGAGGCTCAGCTGCAACCTTTTGCCAAGAAATTTTCCACTGCGGTAGACAAGAGAATTAAGGTCGCACTTGAGCCCTTATATGACTTTTACGATCGGATTGATGAGTTAGAAAACCATTTCAATACACGGTTAAGAGAAATATCAAGCTTAAACCTTTCACAATTTAAATCATCCCTAGATAAGGTAAAGGAGGATGTTGGAGTATTACAGCAACACCAACTTATGGTATCACAGACCTGGCTGTTGATGAGTCTAAGGATGAAATCCCATTGCTTGATCTCGTAGGAGAACCAATGAATTAAAAAAATGGGCAAGAAAAAAGGCAAGGGTAAAGGAGAAAGGCCTGATAGCAATGAAGAAAGAAAAGTGGAGAAGAGGGCGAGAAAGAGGGCTGAAAAAAAAGAGAAGAAGAAGGCAATGATAGAGTCCCTAGATGACAATGAGAAATGGGAGGAGGACCTACGAGAGAGAGTCGTAGGTGCCTCAACTAGTAGGCCTCCAACAACTGCTATCTCCAAATGAGGATAAGGTATCTGAGGATGCAGCAGCATGGTTAGGGACCCATGATTCCCATTCTTGATCTACTCCAGGTATACCCAAACCCTTAGTTTAGATTTTCTTTGATTTTAAGTTGAGGGTGTAGGGTGAGTTATTGTTGTAACATTTTGTAGTTCACTAGGATAAATACAAGTACCTGAGGCAGTTAATGTGGTTTTTTAGTTTGTAAACACCACTCAAATGGTCTGATAATTTAACTAGGTGATTTGCATCTAATTGTGACCACTATGAATCTTATTATGGTTTCAGTTCTAGTGACTTGATAATCATTACTAAACAATTGCATGAAATGGATAAGTAGTAACTTGTGATATACTTCTGTGCCATGTGCTTGTGAGATCTTGCTTAGCTCCCTTTGTATGTTGAATCCAGTCCTAGCTGACCTGTCTGAAAATCTTGGTAATAAAAATAAGGGAAAGCCTATGGTATTTGGCATACATTGATTGGAACTTCATTATGATAGTGAGTGTCTTTTGATTGCCCCCATGGTTACATATGTGATGTCTGATATAAGTCGAGTGGGACTTCTTTCTAGTAAGGGCACACTGGTTATGTTGCTAGTTGCTAACTTCTTTGGTTAGTGTAATCTTGGTAAATGCATGGTTGTTGTTGCTGAATTGATGCCATATCTAGATTCTTGTGAATCGTATTGTTGTTCTTCAATAATATTCACAGTTTTTGTTTTAAATTAATTAAACTTAGAGATGGTGAAGATGTTTTGAGATAATATGGATGGTTGATTGCCGAATGTACTCTATATCCTCTTGGTTGTGTTTTAGTTGCTTAAGGACAAACAATTGTTTTAAGGTAGGGGAGTTGATGTGTGCGTAGATGCTAACACATTTGAGTCTTTTAACTAAGAATAATTTCAAAGTCTTAAGCAACTTTTATCATTTTTGATTGTTTTTCTGTTTGATATTGCAGTAAAAGTCAAGATGCAAGAGAACCAGCAATAATGGAAGTAAAAGAGTTGATTTCTGAGTAATTAGAGAGGGCTGTATAGATGACGACCTATCTAATAAGTCGTCAGCCTTGTGATAAGCTATCAGAGTTGCCGTCAGCCTTAGACAGAGAATGAGGTTCAGCTGGAATTTATGACGACATCTGTGATAGGCCGTCAGAAGTATGATAAGCAAGCATGCTCATCGTTAGGCTTAGGTAGGGAATGAGATTTAAAGTGAAGGAGCAACGACAATTTTGATGAGTCATCACAGGTCTGATAAGCCATCATGTCTCATCGTCAATCGATGACAGAGATTGTTAAAAGTGAAGAGGAGCTGACGACATTCTTGATAAGTCATTAGACTCCTGATAAGCCGTCACACACCTCGTCACCTGTCTGAGAAAATACTGTGATCTATGATTTTTTTCCATAATTAGGCTGAAGTATTTAAATCATATGTTAGGGGTTTCTAACAAAAGAGGGGGGCGGGAGGGGGGGGGGGAAATGACGTTTTGAGAATCTCTTCTCTCTTGTTTTCTGTCTTGAACTTTACAATTATTTTTGGAGAATTTATTATAATTGTTTTGGGATTTTTGATGTTAGGCATATTTACACGCCTAAAGCACCTTAATTCACCCATATTTTAGCTAAGTTTTGAGGACAAAATATATAATTCCTGTACTTTTAGTCCTTTTTCCTGTAAGTGAGCTAACCAACGTGATTAGCAAGTTTTCAGGTATAAATGATGAAGATTTCAGCCTTTTATGGAAATTGGACGCCAAAGGAAATTGCACGTAAGAAGGAAGGCAGCTTCTGGAAGCTTGTGGACTGAAAGTGATGCATGGAAAACTTGTCCTGGGCAAAAACAGTATTTCCAAAGAATTGGGGACTAGCAGTAACTTAGTAGGATTAGGATAAGGATGCAGTAACCTAGTAGGATTAGGATAAGTATGCAGTAGCTTAGTAGGAATAGGATATGGGTATTATAAAAATCCTATTCTGCTGAACTTTTCAGTATCTATCCATCCATCCATCTAACCAATTTCCGCCACCCTCATCCTTATTCCTCCCTATTCGATACTTTCCCCTTTTCTCCATTAATTCGTTGTTGACATTATTCTTTATCTAGTTGACTTTTAATTTTCATAACAAGAGAAACGCTATTACCAAGGATTTCACACCACAAGTGACGCCATTTACATACTTCTCGTGAGATTGTTGTTATCTTGGTATAATGATGATGTCTATTGTGATTTTCGTTGCACTTATGAGTAGCTAAACTTCTCAGTTAGGGTTATGGAAGCCTTATGAGATACTATCTATTGCTATGAGTTTGTGAATTCTTGACACGTATGCTGCTTATATCATTCTTCTCTCCATTTTAATATAAATTCTTGTGGTTGCAAACATATAGAATACGCCAGTATAGCATTAACTAGTTTGAAAGAAAAGTTACATGTCTGGAAAAGAGAGAATGTCAAGGAAATAGGGCACCAACCCCTGTTTAAAAGTTAGTGCCATAACTGGATTAACCTCTTGGAGACTCCGTACCATTAGATACGCTTTAAGCTCAAAAGAGTTAAAGTGAAATAATCCTTGATGGTCGAAAGACGCCTGGATTTACCATAGAATACGAATGTTTATAAGCACATGCATGTCTGAATTCCACATAACTCATAGTCAATAGATACGTATAACTCATAAGGTGGACATAACCCTAACTCTCAATTCTCATTGATTAAAACCTACCAAGTACTCCGTTTTACTCTTCTATTTTCCATTTTTACTCTACTATATTGTTTACATCATTTGCATGCACAAAATCCCCCCTTTATTCGCAGAACTTTCATCAAAAGTTTAATAATCGTTGCTTACTTAGTGACCAAGTATTCCCTGTGGGATTTGACACCCAACCCAGTTGGGGTCTATATTTGACAACGACCGCTTACACTCTTACGAGAGCTGTAGTTTGAGCGTTATCAAATTTTGGCGCCGTTGCCGGGGAATACGGTTGTCTACTAAATTTTTGATAGTTACTAGACCATTTGGTCAAATATTCTCGTACTTTACTTTTAGTTGTTGTTTTTGTTTCCTGCAGGTTTTTGTGCAGTGCATGCCAAACACGCGAAGTTCGGGACGACCATTATTACCCATAAACCCTGAACCACAACTTATTGGAAGGATGGATGCACAACATGACAGGGCTGCTCAACAGGAGCAGGCTAGACTAACTGCATTGGCCATTTCCCAAGTACATCAACAGAATATTGATAACCCTGGGCAGGCAACAAATCCTGGCGATGAGGACCTAGGTGATGATGAGCTACTAAACCCTAGGCGTGATGCTGAGGTGGCGACACCTGCAAATAGAAGAGATCGTCAAGCCAGATTTAGGCCTGAACGCCGCGCTATGCAGATGCCTTTCGATGATGATGATGACGATTTGGACGGAGTTGGTGCCACAGGAGCTATTATTCCTCCGCCCTTGGCACCCGGAGCCAAGTTCAACATCACTAGCACCATGATTCAGTTATTGCAGCTCAAGGGACTATTTGGTGGTCTTGCAGGTGATGATCCGAACATGCATCTGGTCAATTTTATCTCCACATGCAAGTCATTCGACAATCCAGGCGTTGGACAGAATGCAATTCGACTACGCTTATTTCCATTGTCTCTATCTGGGGAGGTAACTCTATGGTTGAATGGGCTTACTCCTGATTCTATTACAAATTGGAGGCAATTGAAAGACGCTTTCCTAGAAAGATTATTTCCGCCATCCAAGAGAGCACAGTTGAGAGATGAGATCAGCAATTTTCGACAGCTGCCAACTGAAGCTCTCCACGCAACATGGGAGAGGTTCAAGACGAAGCTTATGTGGTTCCCAAATCATCATATGACCAATGTCCACTTGATGGAGATATTATACAGATCTTTGAATTCGATTACTAAGCTAGTGGTTGATAATGCTGCAGGAGGGTCATTCATGGACCTTACGTTTATTCAGGCAAGTGATATGCTAGATCGTATGACAAAGCAAAGTAGAGCTTGGCATACCAGGGATTCTGAGGTATCAAGCTCTACTATATCTATTGGCATGACGGCAGAACAGAGGCGTAGGCAAGAGGAACGTAACCAAGATATGGCTCACATAAAAACACAGATGGATTTTCTCACCAAGCACTTATTATCAGGGAAGACCAAAAAAGTCAAAGCAGTTGCGTCAAAAGGAAGAGATGAATTCGATTCTAAAGAAGAAGCTAAATACTTGATAATCAGGGGGGTTCCCGAGGCAATGACCAAGGAAACCAAGGTCGGAACTATTATGATAAATCGAGAAACAAGGACCGTGATCAAGGTAGTTGGAAGAACAAGACTGACAGGAGTGGTTTGTATGTTCCTCCTGGAAGACGTGACGCCGCTGTATCTGGTTCTGGAAATATGTCCATGGAAGATATGATGGCTAAGCTGTTGAAAGGAGTGGAGGCAACCGTCACGGGAGTAACTGAGGTAATAAATGTTTTGTCCTCAATGAAGCACTTAGTTTACTCATATTCTACTGCAATAAAACTGCTGGACCAACAATTGAGTCAACTATCAGCGACAATCAACCAAAGAAAAGCTGGCACTTTACCTAGTGACACTGTGCAAAATCCAAGGAATGATGGATCATGCAGGGCTATTACTACCAGGAGCGGTAAGGTGTTAGACAATCCGTTTAAAGGCAAGCAAGTGGTTGATGATATAGAGGAGATTGTTATTGCCGCAGATTGTGATGATTCTATAGAAGCTAAAAATCAGAAGGAGCGCGTTCATGAGAAAACTATTCCTCTTCCACCCCCACCTTTTCCTCAGAGATTGAAGAAAAAGGCTGATGACACACCTGAAAAGGCTGATATTCGGAAGCAAGATAAAAAGGAAGTGGTGGAGAAAACGATTCCCCTTCCACCACCACCTTTTCCGCAGAGACTGATAAAGAAGGCGGATGATACAAGGTTCAGTAAATTCATGATGATGTTGAAGCTGCTGACTATTAATGTTCCTTTGGTGGAGGCGCTGGAACAGATGCCTGGGTACGCTAAATTCATGAAGGACCTTTTAACAAAGAAGCGGGCAGTAAACTATGAGCCGGCAGATAATATTCATCATTGCAGTGCAATTGCCACAAGGTCCTTAGTACAGAAGAAGGCAGACCCTGTTGCTTTCACTATTCCTTGCACGGTTGGATCTATGAATTTTGCTAAGGCATTGTGCGATTTGGGAGCAAGCATCAATTTGATGCCACTATCCGTCTACAGAAAGTTGGGGTTGGGCGACCCTACACCAACCAATATGCGGCTCGTGATGGCAGATAGGTCGGTAAAACGACCTGTTGGCATCTTAAATGATGTGTTGGTGAAGGTTTCCACCTTCATCTTTCCTACAGACTTTGTTATTTTGGATTGACAGGTGGATTCTGAAGTTCCCATTATCTTGGGACGCCCTTTCCTCGCAACCGGAAGTGTTCTTATTGACATAAGAGCTAATAAGCTTTTATTTCGGTTGAATGACGAAGTGGTCCATTTTGATGTATGCAAAGCAATGAAGTAGCCCGAAGATATGGATGTGTTCTCTATAGCTGAAGTTAATTGTAAGGATGACAAAGAATTATCTGTAGAAAAGCAGCTTACTGATGAGTCACTATCTGATGAGCTGCTAAATTTTGAGCGTGAGGAGGCTCAAGAACATGAAGAAACTATGTGTTCTCTAACAGAAATAGGGTCCTATTCTCATACTCCTAAGAAGCCGAACCTTGATCTTAAGAATCAACCGTCACCAACAACAAAGACTTCCATTGAAGAGCCCCAGTGCTAGAATCGAAAGAGCTCCCCAATTATCTAAGGTATGCGTTCTTGGGAAGTAGAAATACACTTCCTATGAGTGTGGAGGATGATTTAAGTGAACAGCACGTAGAGGCTCTCATCTCTGCTCTGAAGAGATACAAAAGAGCTATGGGTTGGACTATTGATGATACAATTGGTATCCCGCCTGGGATATGTATGCACAAGGGTCATCTCGAAGAAGATTGCATGCCTACAAGTAAGCCTCATTGTCTTCTGAATCCATTCAGAAAATGATCCACCATCTATCTCGATGAAGTCTAAGTAATCGAGATAGCTATGTCGTGCCGCGACAATAAATCAAGCGCTTGATGGGAGGCAACCCATCGTTTTTAATTGTTTTTGTTGTTTTTGTTTTCCTAGGATTTTTTTGAGCCACGACCAAAACTAAGGTGCTTGATGGGAGGCAACCCATCGTTCTAATCATTTTTGTTGTTTTTGAGTAAGTGTAGGTACAAGAGTTGTAAAGGACAAAATTGGTTTCAAATTTTTATTTGGAAGCGGTTCATGTTGAAGGTGGTAAGCTAGGAATGAAGAAGAAAAGTCTATGGGTTAGGCATTGCCTATGAAAATCTAGGCAACGAACAAGGCAAGGCCTATGTAAATCTAGGCAACGAACAAGGCATGGTCTAAGCTCTCAGAATCTAGAATGCCATAGCATAGGCGCCACCTATGCCCAACAATGCTATAGCATAGGCACCTCCTATGCAAAAGCCTTTGGTCTCGGATTCTACAATGCCATGGCATAGGCGCCGCCTATGCCCAACAATGCCATAGCATAGGCGCCGCCTATACCAAAGCCTATGTCCAACTAGGCTTTGCGAAAGGCGCCGCCTATGCCAAGCATAGGCAAAGCATTAGGCGCCGCCTATGCCCACTTTTTAGTCTCCTAAACCGATTCCAAATGGGTCAAAACCCGACCCAAGCTTGTCGTATAAATAGAACCTTAGTCTTAAAACAAAATTGCATTTCAACTTCACCCTAGGCGCCGCCTACCACTCCAAATTCTCTCAAAAATTTTCCTTTTGCTCTTTTACTTTGCAAGAACATCTTCCAAGGCCATCAACCAAGTAAGTACTTCTTTGCCCTTCTTTATATTCCGTAAGTACTACACTACCACGCCTATAATAAATTGTTAAATATTGAAGTAGTATTGGTGATTTGAATGTGGTTGATTTGTTGTGATACAACTAAGTGAGTGAAAGTATACGTAAGGATGGTCTTGACTTGTTTCCAACTTGAATTTGATTTTGATACACTATCATACTTTTGCGGAATTGACATGGTCAAGAAAATTGCATAATCTTGTAACTTGAAAGCTTTCATGTTCGAATGACTTGTTCATTGAGATGAAAAATCATGGTTAACTACAAACATGAGATGTTGATTATTTCTATGCCATACCTTGATACAATCTTTATGTAGTAGTCTTGTTCAAAAGGGTACATCAGTCCAAACATGAAAGTATTGTCAAGATTACTTGAGATAGAATCAAAAAGGATAGTTAAGATAGCAAGAAAAGTATGACTGCACCAATTATATTGTTGGAACATAACACCTAAACGTATATCGATGAAGTCGGAGTAATCGACATCGTTCACTTAATTAGTTTGTGCCAACAAATTGAGTGTGGGGATGTGCCACTACTTCTTGTTTGTTGATTGTATCCACCAAAATGAAGCTAACATAACTATTATTTTAATCTCAGGTATAATGGCACCAAAAGCAAAACAAGGAAAAGAAAAAGCGACCACTTCACAAAAAGGCCAGAAAAGGAGACGAAAAGAGAAAGGTGAATCCTCCTCACTGCAAATACCTCGCCGTATGTTCGGAATCAAATGGGTCCTCGAGGAGGAAGGAAAAGAGTGGTATAGGAACAATAAAGAGAAAAAATATGTTCATGTGGAGTTGATACACAAGGAAAGCCTAGCAAAGAAAGAACCTCGCATGTTGGCCAGGATCATGGCGTTACATCTTGATTTCATCTTCCAAGATATGGGAGAATGCAATATCGATCTAACATGAGAATTCTATGCGAACTGGTCACCAAAAACTACAGGGAGTGAAGTAAAGATTCGGGGCCAAGTTCTACAACTAAATGAGGAGTTCTTCAACTCTTTTCTGGGTTTGCCATCTGTTGATCCATCACCACTCAAAGAGCTGTATAACAGACCTCCGTACAGGGCAATCAGACACACACTGTGTGGAACAAGATCAATGGCAAGATGGAGAAGACACAAGGACACCGGTCGGCACAACACCTTCCCATATGCTTCCTTGAACAAGGAAGCTCAAATATGGTTGCGAATAGTCAACTCTTACCTGATTCCAGGGACACAGTACACGAAGATTACAAGAGACAGAGTGTGTTTGGTGTACGCATTGATGACGAACGTCCCCATCAACATTGGGGCGATCATTCGATCTTCAATGCGTAGGGCCAGGATACACAAGAGGTCCCACTTTAGTTTTGGCAATCTGTTGACTGCAATATTGAGGAAGGAGGACATCGAAGAGGAGACAGCTGATCATAAGCTTCCACACAACCCGAAGAAGGTTGACCTCACAAAGGTTAAAGATGCTGAAACCATGCATGGCTTTAACCTTACCACTGCAGAACGTCATGCTCGGGATGAAAGTTTCTTTCGCCATCTTTATGTCATGACTCGGTTTACCATGATGAGCGGAGGTCATGTTCCAACTGCTGTAGAGCTCCAACAGTTGGATTATGACTACCCAATGAACGAGCATGAAAGGGCTATGTGTGGAGTAGGTGTGTACTTTGAGGAACCTCTCGATGACGATGTGCCAACCGATGATAATCGCCAAATGCCAGACTCTGATGTGGAGGAGAATTCGGATGACGATGACTCTAATGATAACTCCGATGAAGGGGGTATGACCCCAGACATAGAGGAGGAGTCCGACTAATCCAGGTTCTTCTTATTTATTTTTCACTGAGGACAGTGCGTCTCGTCTAAGTATGGGGTGCTGGTATTTGTATGCTATACTTCTTTATCTGCATTTGCTTATTTATGTTGGTTTGTTTTATTTGTTAGTAGTTAAAAATTTTCGAATTTTTTTTTCCTTTCCTTCAGTTTTTTTTAAGATTTTAAATAAAGTACATGAAATTGTTCTGATAGGCGGCATGGTATTATGACAAGAGTTTGTGATAAAATCATTACTATTGAGACGTTTAGGCTCTAAGTGTGACTCACTATGTGATAAGTGTATGGTTTAGTTCATTCATCTGTTGGGTTAAGAGTCTATACTGCTCCCAAAAAAGTTGACCATGTGCCTTGTGTGTGTGAGATAATAGTATATTCTGTGTTGGTGACTAATGCTAGAACTTGCCCGGTGTGTGTGTAAAGCGAAATAAAGAGTGTAAGTTTAGGAGATGATTTAGGCATTTCTTTGGCAACCTGTACTTGTTTACCTTCTTTTTACCTACCCGTGGACATTATCCTAGTTAACCCCCTTTGAACCTTTAGCCATTTTCTTTGACAGCCTCATATGTAAGCCTAATCCATTTTTTTCAAGACCATAATTTGATACAAATTCCTAAGTGCTTTAAATTGTAAAGTCATGTGACAAAATAAGAGGAAATTGGGTGAGAGTGATGCCTTAGAAGTGTATTAGTACTTGAAATTGTTATGAAAAGAATGGCTATCATAGAGGTGTGTTATAAAAAAGAGAAGAGAGAAAATGAAAAGAAAAATAAAAAGTTAATACTGTTCAAAATTGAATAACAAAAGAGGTGAGAAGGGGTGGTAGATTAAAAGAAAGTAGAAAGGTTGTTTGGAAGAAAGTGTTAATAGCTTAATGTGATGTATTAAAGCGCTTAGGGAACTTAGTCACTATTTCTGGCCAAAATAGTCCTACCCATCCCTTAGCCTACATTACAACCTGTAAAAGACCTATTTGATCCTAAGCTCAGCATTCTGATATTAGTAGAGCATTACACTAAGGGCAAGCCTATGGTCATCAGTTGCAACATATGAATTCTTTGAGAGAGTGAGAGCAAGGAAAATCTTTTACCCATGTTTCGAAAAATGCAAAACTTGGGAGTGATTATGGGTAATATCTTATGTGAGACACACATGGTTGATGAGTTTTGGGTAGTCTTGTAAGATTCTTTGTGCCTTAACTTTTGAATATGAATTAACCATCATCACGAGTCTATATTGGAGGTTGAATTGTTTCTAGTAGCGATCTATAAAACTAATCTTTGTTAATAATTGTTGTGCCTGTCTTGATGAATATTTTGTGCTGTTACTGTGAAATCCCAAGTAGATGTTTATATGGATATGATATTTTGTTCGAGGACGAACAAAGCTTTAAGTGTGAGGTGTTGATGTTAGGCGTATTTACACGCCTAAAGCACCTTAATTCACCCATATTTTAGCTAAGTTTTGAGGACAAAATATATAATTCTTGTACTTTTAGTGCTTTTTCCTGTAAGTGAGCTGACCAACGTGATTAGCAAGTTTTCAGGTATAAATGATAAAGATTTCAGCATTTTATGGAAATTGGACGCCAAAGGAAATTGCACGTAAGAAGGAAGGCAGCTTCTGGAAGCTTGTGGACTGAAAGTGATGCATGGAAAACTTGTCCTAGGCAAAAATAGTATTTCCAAAGACTTGGGGACCAGCAGTAACTTTGTAGGATTAGGATAAGGATGCAGTAACCTAGTAGGATTAGGATAAGTATGCAGTAGCTTAGTAGGAATAGGATATGGGTATTATAAAAACCCTATTCTGCTGAACTTTTCAGCATCCATCCATGCATCCATCTAACCAATTTCCGCCACCCTCATCCTTATTCCTCCCTATTCGATACTTTCCCCTTTTCTCCATTAATTCGTTGTTGACATTATTCTTCATCTAGTTGACTTTTAATTTTCATAACAAGAGAAACGCTACTACCAAGGATTTCACGCCACAAGTGACGCCATTTACATACTTCTCGTGAGATTGTTGTTATCTTGGTATGATGATGATGTCTATTGTGATTTCCGTTGCACTCATGAGTAGCTAAACTTCTCGGTTAGGGTTATGGAAGCCTTATGAGATACTATCTATTGCTATGAGTTTGTGAATTCTTGACACGTATGCTACTTATATCATTCTTCTCTCCATCTTAATATAAATTATTGTGGTTGCAAACATATAGAATACGCTAGTATAGCATTAACTGGTTCGAAAGAAAAGTTACATGTCTGGAAAAGAGAGAATGTCAAGGAAATAGGGCACCAACGCCTATTTAAAAGTTAGTGCCATAACTGGATTAACCTCTTGGAGACTCCGTACCATTAGATACGCTTTAAGCTCGAAAGAGTTAAAGTGAAATAATCCTTGATGGTCGAAAGACGCCTAGATTTACCATAGAATACGAATCTCTATAAGAGCATGCATGTCTGAATTCCGCATAACTCATAGTCAATAGATACGTATAAATCATAAGGTGGACATAACCCTAACTCTCAATTCTCATTGATTAAAACCTACCAAGTACTCTGTTTTACTCTTCTATTTTCCATTTTTACTCTACTATTTTGTTTACATCATTTGCACGCACAAAATACCCCCTTTATTCACAGAACTTTCATCAAAAGTCTAATAATCGTTGCTTACTTAGTGACCAAGTATTCCCTGTGGGATTTGACACCCAACCCAGTTGGGTTCTATATTTGACAACGACCGCTTACACTATTACGAGAGCTGTAGTTTGAGCGTTATCAATTTTCAACTTTGAATCTAATCTGAGAAACACTTGTTGCTATTCATATTGCTGTAACTTCATATACCAAACTATGAATTCAACTTGTTGTCTTGATTATTTTATTATGAGTAGCTAAATTTCCTTAACCCGAGTTGTGGGATCTATGGGTTTGGGTTTGTAACGTAACTAAGTGTTCAAGATTCTAATGGTGGTAGAAACTTCTTGTTAATTCCATTATTTTATACTCTGACTATTGGTTGGAAATAATAGGCCTTGCTTACTGTTGATTTAACTGAGATAAGAAATCAACCCTAGTAAGAAGTAAATTATCAACAGGGACTTGGAAGCATCAAACTTCCATTTAATAATTAATGTTGTAACAATATCAATTAACTTGAGATAACATCCTGTTATGAAATATAAATTCCCTAAGTTCAAGAGAATTAGGTGGTTAAATGTCTAAATAGGTTGAGAAACATTTAGACATAACTTCGACAAGGATAGTCTGTTATTCCTAACTACCACAAGAATATTGAACCGTTACTAGCGTCTGTCAAATCCCAAAACATATAGTGAACATAACTCTGGTTTTCCTTATCATATTGACTTCAAATACTAAATTGAGAAGTAATTATTTATTACCTTTCCAAAAAACTCCATTCACAGGAAACTAATAACTATCAGTTGATTAACCCGCACATAACTCAAATTCACACCATATTTCCAGTGGGATTCAATCCCTACATAGTTGGGTTATATATTGACAATGATTGCTTACATTCTCGTTAGAGAGGTGTAGTTTGAGCGTTATCAAAAATGGTGCCATTGCTGGGGAATACGGTTGTAAATATAAGTTATGTGCACTTATTGACTGTTAGTCAAATTTCCTAATTTTACGTTTATTTTTTGTTTTTGTTTGCTGCAGGACTTTTGTGGTGCATGCCAAGAACCCAAAATTCTGGTGAACCATTAGTACCATTTAATCCGGAACCGCAACTAATCGGTAGAATCGCAGACCAGTAGTAGGCTGACAGGTTAGCAGCCTTAGCTAGAGCTTAGTAAATGTACAGAATAATGGTCAACAAGTGCGGCATCTAAATCCTGAGGATGATGACTTGGGAGACGAAGAGTTGCTAAACCCTGGTAACCCAATGCGTGCAGAGCAAATAGCTGCACCAGTACAGTGTAATGCTAACAGGAATCGTCTATTCTGAAGAAGGCAAGATCACCAGTTGGTCCAGTATGACCTCAATGATCATGATGATGGAATGGATGGAGCAGGTGCAATGGGTGCAATTATTCCTCCACTGTTATCACCTAGGGAGAAATTCAACATTACGAGTACTCTGATTCAACTCCTTAATCCGAAGGGGTTGTTTGGTGGCCTTCCTGGGGATGACCAAACTTGCATCTGGTGAACTTTGTCACCATTTGTAAATATTTTGATAACCTAGGAGTGGGTTAGAATGCTATACGTTTGAGATTATTTCCATTGTCTCTATCTGGGGAGGCAACATTGTGGCTTAATGAGCTGACACCTGATTCTATAACCAACTGGAGGCAATTTAAAGGAGCTTTCCTAAAAAGGTTCTTTGCACCTTCCAGGAGGGTACAGTTGAGGTATAAGATCAGAAACATTAGATAGCTCCCAACTGAAGCATTGCAAGAAACCTAGGAGAGATTCAAAAAGAAGCTGACACATAGTTTGAACCACAACATAATGGACATACACTTGATGGAGACTTTGTAAAGGTCTCTTAACTCTGTGACAAAATTAATTGTAGATAATGTTGCTAGTTGTTCATTTGTTGATCTTACATTTCCAGAGGCTTCAAAAATGTTTGAGAGAATGACCAAAAAGAGTTAGGAATGGCATACCAGGAACTCTATGGTAGCAAGCCCCACTGTTTTTGTTGGTATGACTGTGGAACAACGCAAAAGAGACGAGGAGCATGATCAAGACATGGCTCACCTAAAAATACAGATGGACTTGCTAACCAAGCATTTACTATCAGGTAAAATTGAGAAAGTGAAGGTTGTGGGATTACAGAGCAAAGTAGAGTCTAACTCAAAAGAAGAGATAAACTATGTAAATAATCAGGGGGTTTCCGAGGAAATAGCCAAGGAAATCAAGGTCAGACTTATTATGACAAAGATGGATATAAGAACTAGGAGCAAGGTAATTGGAGGTGCAATAATGATAGGAGCATGTTATAAGTCCCTCCTGGAAATCATGAGACAGCTACAACAAGTTCTGAAAAGATGTCCCTGGAGGACATAATGGCTAAATTGTTATAGGGAGTGGAGGCTACCAACTCAGGGGTGACTACCATGAACACCGATCGGTTCTCTATGAGTCAGTTGGTAAACTCGCACTCCACTTTGATCAAATAGGTAGAATAGAAAATAAGCCAACTATCCGCAGTGCTAAACCAGAGAAAGAGTGGAACATTACCTAGTGATATAGTTTAGAATTCGTAGAATGATGGCTCATGTATGGAGATTACCACTAAAAGTGGTAAGATATTACCTGTGCTTTCTATGGGCATAGGTGGAGTTACAGATGTGACTGAAGCAGATGATGAACCCGAAGAAGAATGTCCAGTGGATTCTGGGAAGCTTGATCATTCTAATGATGCTCCAGAATAAGGAAAAGAGAAGGAAAATAAAGTAGTAGTGAAAAATCCACCATGACCACCACCTCTCTTTCCTCAAAGATTGAAGAAGAACGTTGACGATATGAAATTTAGTAAATTCATGGAAATATTGAAGCAGTTAACGCTAAATGTGTCTTTGGTGGAGGAACTCGAGCAAATGCCTGGGTATACTAAATTCATAAAGGACCTTGTGATGAATAAAAGAGCAGTGAGCTATGAACCATAGGATAATCTCAACCATTAGAGTGTCATTTCTACACGATCCTTAGTGTAGAAGAAGGCCGACCCTGGAGCTTTCACTATTCTATGTACAATCGGGTCTCTCAATTTTGCTAAGACCCTATGTGATTTGAGGGTGAGCATAAATTGATGCCTCTATTTGTGTTTAAAAATATAGGTTTGGGGGATCCTACCTTGACAAACATACGGTTGGTAATGGCGGAAAGGTCTGTAAAGCGACCAATAAGAATATTACATGATGTATTGGTAAAGGTGGCCGGCTTTATACTTACTGCTGATTTTGTAGTCCTAGACTGTGACATGGATTTTGAAGTACCCATCATTTTAGGTAGACCATTCCTTGCTACTGGGAGAGTAGTGGTAGACATGGAGCTGAATGAGCTAAAGTTCTGGTTTAATGACAAAGAAGTAAGATTCTAAATGCACTCATCCATTACACAGTAAAAGGAGATGAGTGTCTTCTCAATCATGGATATGTTTAATGAAGATGGGAAAGAGGTAGCAACATGGTGTCTTGACGAATTCTGAGTAGTCAAGACAACCTAGTCGTGCTGCGATATTAAATCAGGCGCTATTAGGAGGCAACCCAAAATTTTTATGTTTAAATGCAAGTGTTTTAATTTATTTAGATAGGAAGCATAATAAACTGAGAGGTATGTAGGGGTCTAGGTAAAAATTGATGAACTCAGCCAAGGGACCCTGACGACAGATGTGATGAGTTATCACAATTATGATAAGCCATCAGATATATCCTCAAAAAATCCAAAAGAAAGCAACACTCTACCTAAGGTTGACGACATCTGTGATGACTTATCAAACATCTAAAAGCCGTCAGGTAATCTTGGGCCTAAATACTGAAAAATTTAACCCGGCCCACAGTTAAACCTTTTTACCTTCCTGTGTATCTTCTTTCTGATCTTTAAGTTTTATTTCCTTCCATATTTAGTTTATTTACTTACTATTTTCAAAATTAATTCCTAAGTAAAACAAGAAAAATATTCTTCCATGTGAAGTGTGGGTTTGAAATCAGGATCAAGAACTCTTCTTTCATCTACTACTTCCTCTCACTCGCGTAACCAAGTGAAGTCGCCTATCATGTATACTCATAACTCAACTCTCATCTTTATTAGGTAAGTGATGCAGCTGAGGTAAATCTTAGTTTCAAAGGGATTGAGGAAAGCTTAACTTGCCATTGTGTGAAAAATAGAATCTAGGGTGTACAGTGCTACATTATGCGTAAAATACTAGGGCTTAGCTCAAGAACACAACTCCATGTGATTCTAAGAAGAAAGTGGATTGATAATCAAGACTAAAACTGAGCTGGAGGTTGTATTCTGAGATGACGACGTGTTTGATAAGCTATCATATTTGTGATGGCTTATCATACAATGTCATTACAAGTTGAGAAAAATAAGCCTGTTCTATTTAAGGATGCTGAAACAAATGATAAGTTATCATATTTGTGACGACTTATCAGAACATGTCATCACAACTTTGATATAATATAATTGTGAACCTCTTTTAAAGGATATCGAATTTTAATGACTGAACTTTTTATGTTGGATGATCATGAGTGCTAAATGAGTGTTTTATTTTACTACATGTCTTGTAATGTCACCCAAAGGAAAAAGCCCCAAACCTACATAGAAAGTGACAAAGGGGAATGTACCTCAGAGACTCTTCGATGAGGAATCTGGTTATGAGGAGGAGGAGCCATTGCTCAAAAAGCAAAGGAAAAAGAGAAGCCCAAAAAATCCTTTACCACTTCCACCAGTTGAGGTGGAGGAGAGTGAAGAAAGTGAGACTAAAGAAATAACACCACCTGACAGTACAGCTTCTGACCGAATAACTTCTGAGCAGCCTGAGTCTAAGCATTTCGAGTCTGGCGAGCCTGAGTCAGAGCATGCTGAATCTGAGAAACCTGAATCTGAGGGACCATCATCTGAGTCCCCTTCTACTGAGCAACAGGATGATGAATAATCTCTGATTCGAGGAACTCTAGTTAAATACAAGAACCCTGGGGGTCTGAGATAGTGCTATGTGGCAAATTCCCAAGGCATAAAAAATCTTATATGATGGGATTCTCAGAACTAAAAGAACGACCATTAAAAGGCCAATATTTGAAGAAAAAAGATCATCACTACTGGGTTGAGCAGATATCCTGAAGTGGAGCAGAAATTCTGAGACTACGACTTGGGATGAAGCTTGAAAGGAGGAAGTTTATTTTGCCCTACACTAGTTCAGGAGTTCTATGCAAACTATCAGGATCGATTGGAGAACATATGCAAAGAAGGGGAGAAATTACCATATCAATCTTTTTTGGATAAAGTTCCAGTACGGGGTGTGATGGTGGATCTCTCTAAAATAACAATCAATAGATTTATTCATGGCCCCAAATTCACTCCTCAAGCCACTTCACCTATATTCTACACTCGGTTGAAGCATCATGCAAATCAGTGGTCTTGGTTAGCCACCCTCATAGCTGAAGAAAAACTTGAATAGCTGACCAACCTGAATGAAAGGATTTTCAAGGTCTCCCCGACTCAAGAGGCAAGGTTCTGGTGGGGTGTAGTGCGCACCTATTTGATGCCTACTGAGGGAGATAACTCCCTTGGAGATGATAGAGCAATACTGGTCAAAAGTCTTGTGGCTAAACTCAACTTGAACTGTGGAGAAATCATTGTTGAGGAGATAAAAATTTGGGTCTCAAGGCCCCAACACAGCATATCCTTTCCCTTGTCTACTTACAAGGTTGTGTAAGGCAGCCAATATACCTGAGGTTGCAGGGATATACAACGAACTGCCTACCAAGAAAACCCACAATCCCATCTGATATGATGAAAATCAGTTGAGGCTGACACTTGACAGAGGAGCATGGGCTGCAACAGATCCACTAATTATAGATACCATCTCAGCACCTAATGTTGAGGTGCCAGATTCTGAAGCTACACCACTGATATCCCCAGCACTAGAAGACTCAGTGCCTAGAAATGAAACAAATCCTTCAGCTACTATGTTTACCATAGAATTTTCCTTTGACCCAATGAATTTCAGGAGAGTGGCAAAACAAGCCAGGTGTTGTGAGGCTTAGCTATAACTTTTTGCCAAACAATTTGCCTCTACGATAGATGAGAGGATTAAGGTCGCACTTGAGCCTTTCTGAGCCTAGCTCGGTCGAATTGATGAGTTAAAAAACCATTTCAATGCACGGTTAAGAGAAATATCGGGCTCAGACCTTGCACAGTTTAGATCATACCTGGACAAGGTAAAGACGGATGTTGGAGTATTAAAGCAGCACCAACTTATGGTGTCGATAGACCAGAGTGTTGATGAGTCTGAGGGTGAAATCCCATTTCTTGATCTCATGGGGGAAACAATAAAGAAAAAGAAGAAGAAGGGCGAGATAAAATCTAAGGGTAAGAGAGAAAGGCCTGATAGCAACGAAGAAAGAAAAAAGAGAAGGGGGCGAGAAAAAAAGCTGAAAAAGAGGAGACGAAGAAGGCGATGATCGAGTCCCTAGATGACAATGAGAAATGGGAGGAGGCACTACGAGCGAGAGTCATAGGTACCTCAACTAGTAGGCTTCCAACAACTTCTAGGCCAGATATGTCAGAACAGAGGGAGGCTCTCGATAGAGATAAGGTAGCTGAAGATACAACAGCAGGGTCAAGGACCCATGATTCCCGTGCTTGATCTACTCCAGGTATACCCTAACCATTAGTTCAACTTTTCTTTGATTTTAAGTTGAGGGTGTAGGATGAGTTGTTGTTGTAACATTTTGTAGTTGACTAGGCAAAATACAAGTACCTGAGGTAGTTAACCTGGTTTTGTTATTTTTTGAACACCTATCAAATGGTCTGATTATTTAACAGTGTGATTTGCATCTAATTGTGACCACTGTGCATCTTGTTATGGTACCAGTTCTAGTGACTTAATAATCATTGCTAAAAAATTAAATGAACTGGATAAGTAGTAAATTGTGATATACTTGTATGTCATGTGCGTGTGAGATCTTACTTAATTACTTTTGTATGTTAAATCCATAACTTGTTCGGTTAGTCTTACCTAGATTAAAGGATAGGGGTTAGGAACGAATCATAGTCCGTTTTGGTATTAGCCACTTTTAGCCTAAATGACCTTCCCTGTATGCATAATATCCCTTGATACCTATTTTGAGCCTGATTAGCCTATTTCTTTTTTTATGATACCTATCACCATCCCATTTATATCATAATGAACCTGTTTTAACCCTGGTCCTCCTTGGACAAAGTGCACCTTGACTTAGGCAAATGGTCTAAGTTGAGGGTGGCTATCATAGGGGTGCGCGATGTAAAATAAGTATGAAGAAAGGTAGAATTAAAGAAAAGAATAAAAATCTAGGTGCATTGGAAAAGAACAAGAAAATAAAAGTTATGAAAAAAAAAAGAAGTGATTGTAGAAAAGACCGCACCCATCTTGAATATTTGGGATCATGAAAAGAGAAGAATAAAAAAAGGTTAATAAGTGAGACCCCAGAAGCTAGTGTAGTGTCAAGGAGTCTTAGTCACTTTAAATATCATCGAGTATCATACCAGCCCCTAGCCTACATTATAAGCCAAAGAGAAGACCTATAGTGATCCTAGCTGACCTGTCTAAGAATCTTGGTAATGAAAATAAGGGAAAGCCTATGGTATTTGGCATATATTGATTGGAACTTCATTATGATAGTGAGTGTCTTTTGATTGCCCCCATGGTTACATATGTGATGTTTGATATAACTGGAGTGGGACTTCTTTGTAGTGAGGGAATACTGGTTACATTGCTAGTTGCTAACTTGTTTGGATAGTGTAATCTTTGTACATGCATGGTTGTTGTTGCTAAATTAATGCCATATCTTGATTCCTGTATGTCACATTGTTGTTCTTCAATAATATGCACAGTTGTTGTTTTAAAAATAATTGACCTTGGAGATGGTGAAGATGTTTTGAGATAATATGGATGGTTGACTGCCGAATGTACTCTGTATCCTCTTAGTTGTGTTTTAGTTTCATGAGGACAAGAAATTGTTTTATGTTGAGGGTGTTGATGTGTGAGTAGATGCTAACACATTTGAGGCTTTTAACTAAGAATAATTGCAAAGTCTTAAGCAACTTTTGTCATTTTTGATTGTTTTTTGTTCGATATTGCAGTAAAAGTCAAGATGCAAGAGAACCAACAATAATGGAAGTAAAAGAGTTGATTTCTGAACAAGTAGAGAGGGAAGTATAGCTGATGACCTGTCTGATAAGTCGTCAGCCTTGTGATAAGCTATCAGAGTTGTCATCAGCCTTAGACAAAGAATGAGCTTCAGCTGGAATTTATTACGGCATCTGTGATAGGCCGTCAGAAGTATGATAAGCCATCAGGCTCGTCGTTAGGCTTAGGCAAGGAATGGGATTTGAAGTAAAGAAGCGACGATAATTCTGATAAGTCATCACATATCTGATAAGCCATCACATCTCATCGTCAACCTAAGGCAGAGATTGTCAAAAGTGAGATGGAGCTGACGAATTCATGATAAGTCGTCAGACTCCTACCAAGCCGTCACACACGTCGTCACCTGTCTGAGAAAATACTCTGATCTATGATTTTGTTTCCATAATTAGGTTGAAGTATTTAAAGCATATGTTAGGTTTTTCTAATAAAAAGGGGGGGGGGGGGAGGGAACTGACGTTTTGAGAATCTTTTCTCTCTAGTTTTCTGACTTGAACTTTACAATTATTTTTGGAGAGATTATTACAATTGTTTTGGGATTTTCTACTGTGAATCAAATCTGAGAAACACTTGTTGCTTTTCATCTTCCTATAATTTCATATTTCAAACTATGAATTCAAGTTGTTGTCTTGATTATTTTATTATGAGTAGCTAAATTCCCTTAACCCGAGTTGTGGGATCTATGGGTTTGGGTTTGTAACGTGACTAAGTGTTCAAGACTCTAACAGTGGTAGAAACTTCTTGTTAATTCCATTATTTTATACTCTGACTATTGGTTGCAAACAATAGGCCTTTCTTACTGGTGATTTGCTTGAGACAAGAAATCAATCCTAGTAAGAAGTGAATTATCAACAGGGACTTGGAAACATTAAACTTCCATTTAATAATTAATATTGTAACAATATCAATTAACTTGAGATAACATCCTGTTATGAAATATAAATTCCCTAAGTTTGAGAGAGTTAGGTGGTTAAATGTCTAAATATGCTAAGAAACATTTAGACATAACTTCGACAAGGATAGTCTGTTGTTCCTACCAACCACAAGAATCTTGAACCGTTACTAACGTCTGTCAAATCCCAACTCCCATAGTGAACATAACTCTGGTTTTCCTTATCATATTGATTTCAAACATTGAATTGAGATGTAATTATTTGTTACCTTTCCAAAAAACTCCATTCACAGGAAGCTAATAACTATGAGTTGATTAACCCGCAGATAACTCTAATTCATACCATATGCCCTGTGGGATTCGACCCCAACCTAGTTGGGTTATATATTGACAATGATCGCTTACATTCTCGTAAGAGTGGTGTAGTTTGAGTGTTATCATACATGTGAGCCAACTTTTCATTTTTAGTCTTTACATTACTTTGTCATAGCTGCTAGACTTAAAATAGTCCATAGTCTTCACAATCCAATTCCAACTACTGAAGTCCTATAAATATTAAAGTAGTAGTCTTTCCTTTATCCTAGTCCTTGTTTATGCAGTTATTATCCAGAGTCATGTGCATAATCGAGTCATAATTTATTTTCTTACAGTTTAGAGTAGATATGTCTTTATTGTCCAGAAAACTACAAAATATGTCTGTTTTAGAATATTTTCAAGTTCCATACATGCTCCCAACCACTAATAGAACTTTGTCATGTAAAAATGACTATGTATACTAAGTAGATGTGCTGCAACCTGAGTAGGATATCTCTTCCACATATCTACCCCTACCTAACCCTTACTTTGCCTTTGTCAAAGAAGCATGTAATCCATGGATGCAGATTGATTCCTTGAAATAAAATAGGCCAGAAGGAGTTAAGGAGTACTTTGTTGCGACAACACTGGACCAGCATATCTTTATGACTCCGACTGAACAAGTTATCAATATGCAAATTCCAAAAGACTTTCCACAAGAGTGGAAAAACCATGGTTAAACCCATATCTATTTTTGTGTTATTCGTATTGTGTTAACTTATCATGGAAGAAAAGTCCAGCCAATAAAAACATGTCTTTCTATTCTTGATATGAGATCCCACAAATATCAACATGAAAATTTAGGTACTCTACTTATTACTATGAATGCTGGGATAGTCATTTTACTCTATTCCCAAACTTGACCATGTCTCTTTCAGATCCATACTCTACTGAGGCACTAAAAATGTAAGTCCAAATCCTAGAAACCCCAAATGCTGCTAACTTATACCCAATAATACATTACTAATTAGCTTGGCTTGTACAAAACCATAAAGATACCCTGTCTGAACCAGGAGACCAAACCTCCTTATCCTCAGTCACAAATACGACCCATAGCACCACCCTAGGCGAACAAATCTAAAGGCAAGTATATAAGGAGGAATTGCTCATAATCCTTTCAAATTTAGGAAAAGATAGTTTATACCCAACATATATCTCACACCTACTTAAAAGATCCATGAAAGATAATGATTGGGTAAAATAGTTCAATCATGAGGGATGGAACGTACACTAGCTCAAGGGTCCTTTTATGGGACATTGTCCATGGGTTGGAAATGATAACTGTGTTGAGTGCAACGAGGCCCGGCCAAATCATCATGTGGAAGATAAGGTAGGGTAGGATGAATATCTGGATTCAGGTTCTACCAAACTTATAGAGGTTCTCAAAAAAAAGAGACAGGCTATCCAGTCTGTGACATGTCCACTGGAAACCTCAATACTATACTTCACTGACCAGCAACAAAGAGAAATAGCATTACTCAAGGAATATATTACCCTATTAAGATATGGTTACCAATCCCCAAAATATCCAAGAATATGTTGTACTTCGTACATTACCATAAGAGCTACACCAACCCTCTTCCACATCCCTACCTCGTTCATCTACATCTGAGTCACTCAGCCAAACTCAAGAAGATAAGCAGGGATTTGACCTTTCCAGATTCTTATGAAAAAAAAAGCCATGATAGACTATAAGAATGTTAAAATAACACCAGGATAGGACAAAAGAATAAAGGTCCTACGTGATGCGAATATGATTATTTCAGTGTCTACCACTCTATTACATGATGACAGCTTCTCAGAGCTGGATCCTATCTTCCTAAATAGTAAACTAGAGATCCAAAATAAAGTTCTATCATATGAAGACTGGGAATCCATCAAATAAGATCTTTCAATGACGACCACATATTTTCTAAGATCTTTTATATCTATGATTCAACTATGACAGAATAGGTAGTCCTAGAGTCAGATACAACAGAAACAAGGGGTCATCCTCCTCAACATTTCCAAGATGACCTTGTTGAAGAATATATGAAAGACACCAATGAATTTGATAGCCTTGAAAAACAGAAATAATAGTTTTACATGACTCCTACTCGGTCAATTTATGTGGCAGGCATGATGACCTCAAGTTGTGAGTCACCTCCCATAAATCCAGATCACGTCCTACTCAAAGACAATGACAAAACCACTAGCTTGAATACTATTAATTAAGAAGATCTGGCCTCCAATCCAGTTGGGTCTCCCAAACTCTCAAAGCGCCAAGCAAGGCACAAGAAGTACATGCAGTATAGATGATCTAGAACTCAAAAGCTATCCGATAAGAAACCTATAATTAGCAAAAGTGCCAAGAAAATATAGTCAGGAAAGGACAAATAATTCATCTACCATGACAAAGGACTCTTTGAAAAATCATGTACTAAGAACAAAAAGGTGAAAAGGGTGGCTCAATCCTTAAATAAAACAATGGCTACTAAGTGACCAATCGTAGATAAAACTTTCAATCCCAATCTAAATAGCATTGCCAAATCTGTTTACAACACAGACAAAGGAATATCCAAGGATATTCCGTCTCTCCTTATCAATGGACAACCTTAACCTCTTATAATTGATAACTACCTAGTGAGAGTTTCATCGCCCATCAATAAAATTGAGACCCATTAATGAAACTGAGATTTATTGGATAACAAAACTGATAGATGAGATAAACTTGCTCATAGAAGGAATCAACATAATCTCTGAGCCAGAAACCCCTCATGTTGAGCAAACGATATATCAATTCAAATAGGATAAACCCCTTTAGTTCATCGCCTTTATGGACACCAAAGCAACATCCTCAATACTAAATCTCGACATTATTCTCAAAGATCAATGGTTTTATCACTTCTATAACTTTGTCACAACATTTAAAGGAGGAGTCCTTACAACCAAGTTGATCATGAGGCAGCCAATCATAATCAAATTCTTTCCAAGAATGCTCTACAAGACAAAAATCCTTGGTTCTAATATCCCAATGAATGACTTGATAATTATATTAGTCCATAAGATTAGTATTAGATGACTATTCACTAATAAGAGGCTATGGTTGTCCATCAATAAAGAGAGAAGTAATGTTCTCAGGTGTTTCATCATCTGCATTGAGAACAAATTCATAAATATTGTTTGTGCTAGAATGATAGCCTTGCGGGGCTTTATATTTGACTTGGTGTTGGGGATCTATTATTTTAGCTAAGAGTTGATTTTCCCTCTTAGCTTTATTAGATTTGTGATATGCTCCTACAAAGTGTCCCTTATCATGGCATATGAAGTATTTGTCCTTGCTTGAATTTCTCTTCTTAGCGTATCTTGTATTCTTTCTAATTATAGGTTCATTATCAAGAAGTTTGCACTTTGGCTCGTCGGTGTTGTATATATCTCTAT
The DNA here is from genome assembly GCA_030864225.1 of Capsicum baccatum var. pendulum. Classification (NCBI taxonomy): domain Eukaryota; kingdom Viridiplantae; phylum Streptophyta; class Magnoliopsida; order Solanales; family Solanaceae; genus Capsicum; species Capsicum baccatum. The sequence goes on along the minus strand of CM061557.1, from coordinate 165,223,550 downwards.
TCCTTGCTTGGCATTTTTAAAGCTGGGGAATCCCATTTGGATTGAAAACTAAATTTTCATGTGTAGTATCAAAGCTGACAGATTTGGGATATTTATCTGATATGGTGTTGTCAAACAAAATTTCCTTATGATTTTTGAGATTTTATAGAGGATAAGAGCCTGTGTACGAAATTGACTCTTTTGGCATAATCTTATCATCTTTTGGGGCCACAGGACATAGATTCACTTTAATGAGGTTGATCAAGTCAGTGGCTTGGTCATTTTCATCAAGAAAGGTTATTTTAGAGAGACCCATTCTCCATTATGGAATTCCTTGGTAGGGAGCTGGAATGGATCATCTAAAGTGGTGGGATTTGATCCACAACTTTAGATCATCATGTGTGCAAGATCAACTAACTTGTCATTTATTTCCTATCATTTTCCTTTTATATAAAAATTTTGGGCTATTGTCTGAATAAAAGAAACATTTGTCATTTCCCATATGTGTTTAGTGATATTAAGCCTAAGCCTTTATTTGTCATTAGATATTAGGGTTGAGGACATGGGTATTGGTGGACTGATAGAGTTATGGATCTTATAATGTGAGGGATACTTTCATGGTGGTATGGGAAATAATGTTGGATTTAGACTAAGTTTTAATTTTGTGATGCTTAAGTGACCTCTTACTTTAGGTGTTAGTTTCAGGCTTTCAGTAAAGTGGTCTCTGTTAGTTGTTGGCTGATGAAGCCAAATAGTAAGGTGTCAGGAGGGCATACATCATATTTAAGGTGTTCAGTTGATGTTCTAAGACTTTTCGGTGTTGTAAGGCCCTGATAATTCCATCAGGTAGTCTTGGTAAGATAGCATTCTTATTTGGCAATTTTGGAGCGTAGATTGGGTTATACTTTCTAAAATGGTGGTTTGGTTGGATAGAATTTATGTGACTGGATCTAGAATGGGAAATCATGAGCATCTGAGGGTTAAATTCATATTGAGGATATTTTACATCATCCCCGCTGCAATTTTTATAGTCATAAATAGTCTTCCATAGGTAGTATCCTAAAAAAGGGCATTTGCACTACATGGCATAGCGGCAGTCATGATTGAAATACTCAATCCAATCATGTTCATCCATGTAGCTGCCTAGGATCTAATGTAGAATTTCTGGCTTGCTGATGTGTGGGAGGTCACTGGAAGGTTGGTACATATGGATGTAGAAGGTCATTTTGGGAGTCTTTTCTTGGTGAGAGTGGTCGAAGCTAATTTTGATGGTGTTATCACTTCTTTTGGCAAAAGTCAGCTTAAAGGATTGGAGAGGTTGAGGATGGTCTATCAAATTATCATAGTTTGTGACCCATGAGTCTTAGAGTACCTTAACATTTCATCTCTAGGATTTTTTCTTAGGATTTGAGTACACTGAGTGGTCCCATTTGTGTCATCTTTGTAGAGGTACAAAGCATTTTTTCCACTTGGAAGGGATAGATTCATAACATAATTTTAGACCTGCCAAGCTCCCTGGTAGTGAAATATAGAATGGATGGCATCTCTAACCCGTAGAGCTCCAAGAATATAATTTGAATCTTTAGAGCCTCCATCAAATACGGATCTTAGAAGGAAATATTAAAGTTGGGAAATATAGTGAATAAGACTGTCCTAACATTTAGAGTGATTTCTGTAGTCCCCAGATTGGTATGTTGGTATTTGTTGTATCTGGTATTAAAAATGGAAAGATGTGCCATAGTGGCTGGCCTTTTTCATCGATACCAAATTTGCCCAAATCCAACACTAAGGCAAAGAGTTAGAGCCATTTTAGTGAGATAGTGTGCCAATTGGAACTTTAGCGTGTTGCGAGGCCAGCCAAAATAACAATTGTCAAATTCCAGTGAGCCTATATAATTCCACCATGTCATATTGTCTTTCCAGTTTGCAACCAAGGTGGTAACACGATTTCCACCACGTCGTGCCAAGGCTCAGTTTCCCAATTGTCCAATTTCTAGTAAGCTGGCATGTTTATGGCGCATCGCGCCAACATGTAAAATAGGGATTTTCCTAGTTTTGGATTTTAATTCCAAAGGCAAAAAGGGTCTTTTCGCAACCCCTATATATACTCTTTAACATGAGATTCAGTACATTTACACCCAAATATTGTTGGTTTCTCTCATTTTACTTTAAGAACAAGACCTAGGGTTTCTAATCCAAGACCCAAATCATCAAGGTTTCACTGTGAATCTTGTAAGAATTACATAGTAAGGTATGTCAGATGTTAATTCTTGGGTTCCTCTACCTAAGAAGTTCAAGAATCCTTTTCTAAATTCAAAGATCTTATATTTATGAGTTTTCATGATTCATGTGATTTGAAATTGAAATTCATGTTATTATTGAGTTTTAATTCATGATTTAGACTACCAATTTAAAGAGTTGATTCTAGTATGTGATGAATTGTATGATGTTCATAAACCCTTTAAAATTTACATGATATTAATGTATACATGATGATTAAGTGTAGAATCTGTGGTATAACCAAGGCATGTTCCCATATATTTGATAAAATGCTTATGTGAAGAAATAAGAGCCATTATACAATGTTGACTAGAAATCCCCAATTGTGTGTAAGTTCATGCATGCCAAGCGTTTGTTGAAAAGGCTTAGTGAATTAATTGTGACATGTTAGCATTAAATTCCCTAATTATGTGTTCTTTAATACATGTAAAATGTCTGTTGTAAAACCTTGTTGAATGGAGTATGAGCCAGTAGCATATCTCCCTATACTATTACATGTTTATGATTTCCAAGTTCTTGAAGAGACGCTTTAATGATTTTAATGGTGAATGAAAGTCCATGGTCATGATTATTTAAGATAGTTATGTTTTACTTGTATGTTATCGAGTCCTCAAAGTAATTATACCTGACAATTTAGCTGTAAGTCTAGAGCCCACATCTGTTTTCACAATAATCTCAGTCAAATCACGATTCTTAGAACTCAGTCAGTTACTAAATTCAGTACTCTCAGACAGTTATAGAACTTAAGAAATCTCAATAATCCAAGTATCATTAGCATTCCAGCTTCAGTTCAGTACTTAACTCAGATCTTATTAGTATTCAATATTTATTTCAGACCTTAGTAGTATTCCGTCAGTCAACTAAACCAAGTGAATTCAGTCAAATCAGTCAAGAAATATGAACAATAATAGATTCAGCTCATTCTACCACAGTCTAATAATTAGTTCAGTGTCTATTCAATTGGGAGTAGGATTCAGCACCGAGCGAGGAAAAGGATAGTGGTTTCCCTGTTATTTATGAAGAGTCATTAGTAGCAATCCCTATACCTCTAGAACTGCGTAGCCAATGCAGGATGAGGAGTCACCCATTATATTAGGCTTGACTATCTCCTAGGATTCACCCGTTATATTAGGATTGGATCCAATCAGGTGTCACTCATTATATTTGGCATGGCATCCTGGGTTTAGAGAGAAGGGTCCAACTAGGGTGCAGGTTTGCAGGTTTGACCCTAACTAGCTAGAAGAGACATGTCGGTTAGTGACTACCTCCCACAGTCAGCCGTTATACTAGGCTTGACTACCTCTTCGAGATCACCCGTTATATAGGCTTTATCTTAGATTTATATAATTATATTCAATATTAGTAGACTCAGAGATTACCTATTATATATAGTCTTGATCTCAGATTCAGACAATCATATTCATTATCAGTAGACTTAGAGATCACCCGTTATATGTAGGCTTGATCTCAGATTCAGACAATCAAAGATCACTCGTTGTATAGGCTTGATCCCAGATTTAGTTTATCCAGTATCAGACATTATTACTAGTAAACTCAGAGGTCACCCATTATATAGGCTCAATCTCAGATATAATAAATCATATCAGTATTAGCAAGATTAGACATCAATTTTAATAGACTCAGTTATTCAGTCTCTCAATATTAGTAAACTCAGATATCAGTACTAGTAGACTCATTCATTAGTAAGTCAGTATTCAGAAACCCATATTCAGAGTTCGTATTCAATGTTACTGCATTTCCAGTTTTTTTTTGTGCATTCATACATATGTCCTCCTTCAGTACTTTCATGTTAACCAGATAAGTAATTGTTCATGCATATGTCCTCCTTCAAAGTCCTCCTTCAAAGTACTTACGCATACATTTCTCTTATGCTATGATGTCTTATACCATAGGTTCAGAAGCACGAGATCCAGAGCATCCTTAGCAGTCCAAACTCAGTTTGTAGCAGTAGATGTAGCAGTGATTCCTCTTCATTCGAGGATGATCCTTATTTTATTATGGAATTATATTTAGTTTATTTTCAATAGACAGAGTTATATGGGGACATATCCCATCAGCTCCTCAGTTCAGACAGTTAAAGGCTTTTCGGACAAATATATTAGTATTCAGTTTTCAGTATTGATTATTTTAGATGTTTTGAACTTTATGGCAAGTTTTCTACTAGTTTTCTACTTTATTTAGTATTTTTATAGAGTTATTACAGTAGGAACCAGATAAGGGTTAGCTTGTGGTTCTTCGAGATTATGAGCACCGTGTGGCGTTCTGGTTCTAGAAAATTAGGGCATTACAAAATGACATGTGCAAGAAAGTTACTATTTACCATAAGCTCTGAAGTATTAAATTTTAGAGTTGACCATAAAACCCTTTCCAGTGGGTTACCCTCATATCCAAGAAACTCTGTCAAGTAGGTTACCCTTTCCATCGGGTCACCCTTATCTCTGAAGAACCCTCTCAGATGGGTTACCCATTAAGATGGGTTTGCCCACAAATTACTTATGAAGCTACTTGGTAGAGACTTTCTTGGAAGGATCTTACAAGCTGCTGACCCACCTATTTTCTAGCTATTGAGCCACCTTCTTACACATGTTGTCACATAAATTTAATATATTTGTGTTTTGTTTTATTAGGTTTATCATATGTTAGTGGAGTATGGTTTGAATAAAGTAGGTTGTATATATCCCCTAAAAGTGTGGCCCAAGATAAGGCTTACTTCGTCCAAATGGGTAAGGCTTATCTCTTAAAAGATAGGATAGGATTGTAATATTTTATTTCAAGTTTATCTATACTTCAATCTTATCTCGAACATCCTTCTCCTATAAAAGGAAGCATAGGCCATTAGTTGGGGATCATCAATTTATCCACTTAGAGATTAGCCTCTCTACTTAAAAGAAACTCTCTACCCTAAAATCCTTTCTTGTAAAGTTTGATATTATCAATAAAATATTTGTTGTCTAAGTTCTCACTCTTGCTTCTCTCTTCTAAAGGGATAGGTACTTTAATCTTTTGGGTAGGAGCAGTGGGGTAAGGAAACACTTCGTCATGTACAATTGTTGTGATTTCAATGTAGAACTTTGAAGAGCTTTCCATGATAATAAAACAAAGTTATCTCTGTCCATGCGACATAAATCTCCAAGTACTTTCCATGTTTATGAAACAAATTGGTTTGTTCTACACAATAGCTTTTTCATTTGCTTTTTTTTGAAGAACATGTAGATCTGAGGTATTATGTACTACATTTTTGTTCCTCAGATGGTTGAGGGAAATAGTCCATAGAAGATCTATTGTAAGACACGTTTATCTCATATACAAAAAAAATGTATTTGTACTAGGAGACTAATGATTTACTATGTTCTAAGACTGGCAAAGTCAAGCCATCCAGTTGAGGGTTGCAAAGTATTTGTTCATGTCAAACCATCCTTTAGTAGATGTGTTTCTTAGTCGTAAGAAAGATATTGTATGTTAATTAAAAGTTTTGATTTTGTATGGCATGTAGTCTATATAAATGTAAAACTGCGTATTATGTTAGAAAGGTTAGATACTATGATTTGTGGTGTAGACTAGAGCTTTGATTTCGTATGGAGTGCTACCTCTGTGGTCATGACACCACTTATAATGTTGGAAACTTTAGAGCTTTGTTTCTAATCACCTAGTTAATATTGCTAGTACAGTTTGTGCCCCCACTTTCACCCTGTCTATTTGGTATTTACCAGTCATGCAACGCAGTAAATCTTTAGTCTACCAGTACACATAGAATTTTTCTATATTTGAGATAAACAGGTATTATGGAATCTCTCCCATGGCCTGTTGCCCTCAAGCGTCCACGGAATAAAGGTGTACTATGTCAGACCTCAAATCCATGTGTTCTTTAAAGAAAAGAAAGCAAATCAAAAAACTATCATACAGAACAAGACAATATCATTTCATAAACATGGAAAGTACTTGAAGATTTATATCATATGGACAAAGCTAACTTTGTTTCATTTTCATGGAAAACACTTCAAAGTTCTACATTGCATCACAACAATTGTACATGCCGAAGTGTTTCCTTTCCCTACTACTCCTACCTAAAGGATCAAAGTACCCATCGCTTTGGAAGAGAGAACTTAACCAAAAAATATTTTTTTTTATAACATCAAACTTTAAAAGAGAGGATTTGGGTGTAAAGAGTTTCATCCAATAAGAGAGACTAATCTTTAAGTGGAGAAACTGATGATCCTCAAATAAAGGTCTATGCTTTCTTTTATAAGAGAATGAAGCTCTAGATAAGCTTAAAGTACAGATAAACTTGAAATAAAAAATTACAATCCTATCCTATATTCTAAGAGATAATCCCTATCAATGAGGACTAGATAAGCCTTATCTTAGGCACATACTTCTAGAGGATATATACAACAAAATTTATTTGAACTAGGAACCACAAACATGTGATGGACCTAATAAAATTAAAAAACACTTATATTGTTGGTTTGTGACAGCATGCGCAAGCAGGTGACTGAGCATCTTGTCAAGCAGGTGGCTTAATAGCTTGTAAGATCCTTGCAAGCAGGTTTATACCAAGTCGCTGGACAAGAAGTTTGTTGGCAAACCCATCTAAGAGGGTTTCTTGGAAATAAGGGTAACCCACTAGAAAGGGTAACCATCTGACCTAGTTTCTTGGAAATAAGGGTAATCCACTGGAGATGGTTTCATGGTAAACTATGAAATGTAATTCCTTGGAGGTTGCGGTGAATGGTAACTTCTTGCACATGGCATCTGGTGTCATCTTTCAGGCAGTGTTGGATGGTGTCGGTGATGATCTCACGTATCTTTCTTCCATCCATCAGTCAATATTGTGCTTTTTTCTAAGGCGTTGTTGGCCTTCAAAGCTTCTTTTCAATGATCTAGTGAAGTAACTCTTTTTATAGGATTAATCTTTGCATTTTTGTAAGGAGCTTACATCTGTATGCTTTTGATGGAATTGGTGACTTCATCTTTCATGATTTTATATAGTAGTTGATATTCCATTATTACTTATCCGACTTTATCCTAGTAGGGATGATTGCCAGTGTAGTTCTACTTCCCCTATTTTTTCGGACAGATTTATTTTGGAATACATCAGTTTTACTCAAAAATAAAATGTTGGGCATCACGTATTCATCTTCAAGAGAGAGTATTAAAATTGGAAGCAGCTAGAATCATAAAAATTTTGGCTGAGCTTGGATATTGTGGCTTGTGATTCATACCATATGATGCAGCATAAATACTATTGCATCATAGTAATCTTTGAAGAATCAAACCCAATAGTGTTGTGGCTTGAAGCACAACATAAATCTCTCTAAAGCTAGTTAGATTTAACCAAAATGCCTGAAAGCATCACACTTAATCTTCTTGATAATATAGTGCTAATGGCAGACATACCAGAATAACCAAAAGGGTTCTTGTTGGTAGTCACTGTCTAGTGTTGTGGACACATGATAGAAAGGATATTTTGGGTGCACTTCAAATGGCTTTAGGATCAATTTTCCATACATTCTAAATACCTAAAACCCATAGAAAGTTGTTATTTCTTTGAGAATAGATAGATTGAAGGGATCCACATACTAATTAACCAGATCTGGCGAGTAGTCTATTATTTCAAAAGATAGAGTTCCTAATATGTAAAGCATATTAATCTAACTAGCAAGCTTGTTGTTGTCTTTTCTTATACTGGATATTAGGTAGAATTATCTATGTAAAGTACCTAGTTCGCTGGATGGCCTTGATCCTATTATTAGGAGACCTAAGTAGTTTAAACCTCTTAAAGTGCATATTTTTCTGGGATCTTGCATAATATCTTGAGCAGAGACAGTTGGATTTTGTAACAAGATTGCTCCTTCTCTATGCCTAATCAAGTGATGTATTATTGTGGATGATCCGCTTTAGTATAGATCTCTTCTTGCATAGGTTGTCCAAGGCATAGAAAATGGCTTACCTGCTGTAGGCTACATTTCTGTGAAAGACTTTTTGTAAGATCCTGATGTTGAATGTAATGCCTAAAGATGTGAGATAAATGTTCTTATCCACAATCCCAAGTGCTTTCCATGAATCACTACAAATAATCTGTAGGTGTATTTTGATAGTACCATGTATTTTCCTTATTTAGATAAATTCTTCATTATAATGAAAGTGTAGAAGTCCTGGATTCTTTGAGGCCAAGGTGAAACCTTGACATCATTGACATTGAAGGTATAAAGTCCAGTTCCAATGGTTTCTTTCGTTGTTGTCATTAGTTCTGACCTTATTTTTAAAATCAAATTATTTGTTTCCTCATCGTGGTCTTTAATTAATTCAAATACCTCTAACTCATTAGAATAATTCATAAACATGGGTAGATGATCCTTTTAAGGGGATTGGAATGATGGTTTAAGGGTAGCCAATGCATCTTCATTTCTTTTGATATATTTATAAGAGGGCAGGTCACCATGCACATCCATAAGATTAGTATTAGATGACTATTCACTAATGAAAGGCTATGGTTGTCCATTAATAAAGAGAGAAGTAACGTTCTCAGGTGTTTCATCCTCTGCATTGAGAACAAATTCATGAATGTTGTTTGTGTGGAATGATGGCCTTGTGGGGTTTTATCTTTGACTTGGTGTTGGATATCTATTGTTTTAGCTAAGAGTTGAGTTTCCCTCTTAGCTTTATTAGGTTTGTGACATGCTCCTGCAAAGTGTCTGTTATCATGGCATACGAAGCATTTATCCTTGCTTGAATTTCTCTTCTTAGAGGATCTTGCATTCTTGCTAATTATAGGTTCATTATCCAGCAGTTTTCCCTTTGGCTCATCGGTATTGTATATATTTCTATGCCTTTCTTGGCATTTTGAGAGCTGGGGAAACCCATTTGGATTGAAAACCAAATTATCATGTGTAGTATTATAGCTGACAGATTTTGGACATTTATCTGATATGGTGTTGCCGAACAAAATTTCCTTATGATTTTTGAGAGGGTATGGAGAATGAGAGCCTGTGTATGAAATTACCTATTTTGGCATAAGATTATTATTTTTTGGAGCCACAGGACATGGATTCACTTTATTGAGGTTGATCAAGTCAGTGGCTTGGTCATTTATGTCAAGAATGGTTCTTTTAGAGAGACCTATTCTTTGTTAGGATTTACTTGGATGGGAGCTGCAAGGGATCATCTAAAGCAGTGGGATTTGATCCACAACTTAAGATCATCATGTGTCCAAGATCAACTGAGTATTCATTTATTTCCTATGATTTTTCTTTTTTGTATAAAAATTGCAAGCTATCGTCTGAATAGGAAAAACATTTGTCATTTCCCATATGAGTTTAGTGATGTCAAGCCTAAGTCTTGGTTTGTCATCAGATATTAGGGTTGAGGACACGGTTATTGGTAGACTGATAGAGTTATGGATCTTATGTTTTGAGGGATACTTTTATGGTGGTATGGGAAATAATGTTGTATTTAGCCTAAAGTTTTGATTTTGTGATTCTTAAGTGACCTCATACTTCAGATGTTGGATTCGGGCTTCTAGTAAAACGGTCTCTATTAGTTGTTGGCTGATGAAGCCAAATAGTAAGGTGTCAGGCAGGAATACATCATATTTTAAGGTGTTCAGTTGATGTTCTAAGACTTTTCATTGTTCTAAGGCCCTGATAAGTCCATCAGGTAGACTTGGTAGGATAGCATTCTTATTTGGAAATTTTGGAGCGTAGATTGGGTTATCCTTTGCAAAATGGTGGTTTGGTTGGATAGAATTTATGTGACTGGATCTAGAATGGGAAATCATGAGCATCTAAGGGTTAAATTCATATTGTGGATGTTTTACATCATCCCCGCTGCAAGTTTTATAATCATAAATAGTCTTCCATAGGCAGTATCCTAAAAAAAGACATTTGTACAACATGGCATAGCGACACTCATGATTGAAATATTCAATCCAATCATGTTCGTCCATGTAGCTGCTTAGGATCCAATGTTGAATTTCTGGCTTGCTGATGCGGGGGAGGTCACAGGAAGGTTGGTACATATGGATGCAGAAGGTCATTTTGGGAGTCTTTTTTAGGTGAGAGTGATCAAAGCTAATTTTGATGGTGTTATCACTTCCTTTGGCAAAAGTCAGCTCAAGAGATTGGAGAGTTTAAGGATGGTCTATCAAATTATCATAGTTTGTGACCCATGAGTCTCGGAGTACCTTAAAAATATCATCTCTAGGATTTTTTCTTAGGATCTAAGTACACTGAGTGGTCCCATTAGTAGCATCTGTGTAGAGGTACGTAGCATTTGTTCCACCTGGAAGGGATAGATTCATAATATGATTTTGGACCTGCCAAGCTCCTTAGTAGTGAAATATAGCATGGATGGCATCTATAACCTGTGGATCTCCAAGAATCTAATTTGAATCTTTAGCACCTCCATCAAATACGGATCTTAGAAGGACATATTGAAGTTGGGAAATATAGTGACAAAGACTGTCCCAGTATTTAGTATGATTTTTGTAGTCCCCAGATTGGCATGTTGGTATTCGTTGTATCTGGTATTAAAGAGGGAAAGATATGCCATTATTGGATGGCCTTTTTTTCTATAATGTGTCAACATGACCCTAATAGCACCAAAGTGAATATGGGTTAAGCCTTGGGCTTTCCAATATCGCAGAAAATATTCTGGCATCTATAGAGTGATGAACTATTCCTCCTGAGTTGCAAGAATAGGATTTTTGTTGATTTTTGACTCAATAATGTATTTGTTAACTCCCTTTGTTTGTTATTGTACCAAATAATGGATCTGCAACGACGGGTTATATGCCTTCTTTATAAAGGCAGAGTAAAGGGTCAATAGAGGTAGATATGTTGTATATATTTTTTGTCCTAGTGGAAATACATCTACTTCATATCGGCAGTCATATTTAAATGATAGGCATTTACTGAGGGTAAGTGACATATTAAATTTGGCAAGATGTTTACATAGACTAGACATAGATGAAGAAGAAGACTCTGGGATAGACATATTTTTGTAATTTTCTAGACTATAAAGACTCAATGTTTTTGTGCTAAATATCTAAAGAAAAGACTGTGAAATATTTTTTCGATAATATAGGAAAAAGCAATTATGACTCGATTATGTACAGGACTCTGGATAATAACTTGAAAATTGATGACAAGGTAAAAGAAAAGGTGATGACTCAAATATTTAAAGGACTTTGGTAGCTAAACAATGAAAATTGTGGACTATTTTAAGGCTAACAACTAAGACAAAGTAAAGTAATGACTAAAAATATAAAGTTGGGTCATGTTTACAAACTATCTCCCACAAAAACTACCTTGATACCATAGCCTCTTATCGCTGCCTCCTTTTACCTCATGCTGCATTTCCTTCATAACCTGAGCATGATCAAAAACCTCAGCAAAAGATACATAATAGCTGAATTCTATGTAGATATGCAAAGAGGAAGTCTAAAGTCCTAAATAAATCAACAAACCCTCTCATACTCTGTATTAAAAAAAGAAGTAATATGCCTAGTTGATAACACCTAAGATACACCTCTTCTCGGAAGATACTTGCGGTCACTGCCAAATATAGTAACCCCAAAAAGTTGGGGTCAAATACCAAGGGAATAAGTGGACTTATGGATCTCAGATACTGTAATAAACAGGCAAAAATTGGAAAAGTAAATGGGGGAATTTGAAAGGAAATATCGAACAAGGAGCAAATATCAACTTCGATTGTTATCAGTATTGGTGAGCACTCAGGTTGTTTTCCCCTGGCTTCTCAACTCTGTAGGCTTATCAAGATTTTTTGAACCAACCCTACACTTGGCATGCAAAATTAATAAGTTATGTACCTTCTACAGTCTTTCGGATGAGTAGAAGGATTTTGGCCTTTATCTTTTGAGTCTCAGTATGTCGCCTTACTAACCCTTATCTTAATCCCAATTAATTATTAACTTTTGAGTCTCTAGTTATTATATGTAATCTAACAAACTTAATAAAATAAACCCTAGAAGTGTGGATTGACAGTTAAACTCTAATTACTGCAGTCTTTATCTTTTCCAAGTCACTTCTCCTCTGTTGGAGTAAGTACTAATAATCTATGTGGGATCCTAACATTGGCAACTTATTAAGAAAAATATTATATTGAAGATAAAGTAATACATGCATGGGCATCGGTTCTGAACAACAATAGCATTTTCCCTACTTTGTTAATCCGCTAGGGTTTCAACAACCCTAGCTATGTGTTTCTAGTTTCAGATGCTTGCGATGAAATCAACAACATTCATAATCGAAAGCATAGATGAAATCACAATAATAAGAATTAGAAAACACACAACCATAACTAGATTAATCAACCAAATTAAATACAAGAGAATCCCTAGATTAAAACCTAATCTCAGAATTAAAATATGTTTATGAAAATAAAAAGTGTGTTTTTTACTAATAAACACATAAGGGTATTTATAGTACATGAGAAAACCCTAAAACCAAAGCCCGAACAAAATAGGAGAAAACTGAATCGGTGGCTACATGTGGTCTGTACCTACGCCCTGGCCTTGGTGTTTGGTAGTACCTACGGTCCTGACCCTGGATGCAGGTACACGGCGCAGGTAGTGGCTGAACGAATCCTTCAAGTTTAGCTCTTGGGATTTTGGATTTCTAGCACTTTCTTTACCGCAGGTCCTACATGTAGCCCGTAGGTTGACTTAGAAAGTGTCAAAAGTCATCTTTTCATCTCTTCATCAATTCTTGAAAATTCTTTGATCACGAACAAGACGGAAAGTGTCCAGAACATCCATAATTGCTCCAAAAATGAGCCAAAACACCTTTTTAAATCTTTCTCACGAATTTAGCATCCAAAACATTATTTTTGGAAAAACATACCCAAAATTCATCATATATGTAGTACCCCATACTTTTCCTAACTTAAATTCATCCCTAGAATGTCAAGAATTTGTTTTAAAGATGAATACCATTCATTTCATACGGTATTTTTAAGATTTTGACTTTTTATTGTGTGGGAAATTGACTAAGTTTTCCATCGATACCAAATTCACCCAACTACGATACTCAGTGAAGAAGTTAGAGCATTTTTAGAAAAACAGTGTGCCCCCTGGACTCTCAGCACGTCACAGAGAAGGCAAAATCTACAACTATCAAATTCCAGTGCCCTACACGATAGCCCTGCATCATAGAGAAATCCATTTTCCCAATTGTCCCACTCTAGTGAGACTCCACAATTCTGGCGCGTCGCGCCAGGGTCCGAAATGACAATCCAAGAGGCACTGCGATTGTGGCACATTGCAGAGAGCACCCAGTTCTCGTTTTTCCTTTTCTAGTGAGCCACCGCGATTATGGCGCTTCGCAGGCGTCAACTAAATAGGGAAAATGTTGCATTTTTCAGTTCTGACTTGAAGTTTAAATAGGGCTCTTTGGTCTTTTCCAAGACCCGTCGTGAATAACAGAGAATTTAACACATTCAAAGATCATCATATTCACTTTTCATCTATTCACTCTCAAATAAAAACCCTAAGCTCAAACTTTCCCTCGAATAAATCCAAATTCCTCCATTAATTATCCAAGGAAACTCAAGATTAAGGATTCCCAATACAAGAACTCCAAGAATTATTATTCAAGAAAACAAATAGGATCTCAAAAGCAAGCTTATTCATCTAGTTCATCATCCAAGGTATGTGGGGTTTGAACAAGGATAATTCTTTCATCCTTGTACCCAAAACTTTATTTTAATTAAAAATTTACTGCAATTCATGAGATTATGAGATTTCCCATGATTTAGAAGTTGAATTACATGACTATATTCATATTTCTATGCATTATGCAGTAATTTCCAGATTTTATAGTGAATTATGAGTGTTTAAAATTATCAAGCATGAATTTTAAGATGTTTTAACATGAGATTGATGCATGGTTCGTTAAGCCCCAATTTAAGATAGTTATTTCGAGATTATTTGTGCCATGAGCACCCTCAAATAAGATTATTCATATATTTTGATAAAGATTTGACCTTTTGGTCCTAAGTTAAGATAAGAATCCACTTTGTTCAGATAACTTGAGATTTAAAGAAAGAAAAGCATAATTGGTTTTCTTGTAAACCCTTGTACTATTTTTGAAGTGGATTTCTTACGATCTTGAGCATAAGAATGGGAGTAGTATTTAGCACCGAGATGGGTAAGTTACTACGGTTTCATACCCCAAAACTACGTGCCAACATAGGATTTAGATTTATTCCCACTTCTACGTGGATGACTCAAATTATGATTACTTAATATAGAAGTTCTATTCTACAGGCAAGGATAGAACATCCCTACCTATCAGGGGCCAGACGTGGGACTCCATGGATGCTCACATAGTGTATGTCGATTAGAAGAACCTCCTAAAAGATGTCCCCTACTCTTAAAATAGTCTATTGGTTTAAAGCCTTACGATAAAGTGTTTGTCCTTATAGCTTAATGGTAAAGATTTTAAGAATAGTTCCTCAGAAAAGAATAACAGAAGGCTTTTATAAAACTATGTGTAAAGGATCACAAAGCTTACTTAGATTATGCTTTACAGAAAGATATTAGTTTCAAATTTCAGATTTAAAGAGTGAGTCCTTTCTACACTTAGACAGTATGATTGAAAGAGAGAATGCAAGTACAACTTTTAGAACTAAATGTTATGACTCACTAGATTTATAAAGTATGATTTGTTACTCATGATCTTCAGTATTACAGATATTCCATGAGTCATTTACATTTAGCATGCATTGTTTTACAAATTATGATGATTGATATTGTGTTTTACTTATGCATTCACCCCCATATACTCAGTACATCCTCAAAGTACTGATCTACATATACGTCTATATGCTACATTGTTTCATAATGTAGGAATCAGTTCAGTTGTAGCATGCATACCTATTCAGACAGATTGCAGCTTCCAGTCAGCAGGTGATGAGTCCTCTTGATTCAAGGGCTCAAGTCAGTCATATAGTTTGAGTAGTATTTTATATTATTTATTTAGTTATATTGATTTGGGATAGTTGGGGGGTCATGTCCTAGATATCTATAGTCAGCATAGTAGAGGCTTCATAGATGTCAGTTAGAGTCAATTATGTATTCTCAGCCCCTCTCTCAGACTTTATAAGAATGTAAAAGTTGTATTGATATTGTATTTTTCCCAAAATCCATCATTATTATGTTTCCGCATAGTAAACTTAGTCGTTTTATGCATATCATTCAGTTTCTTATGAGTTATGCCAGTAGAAGGGTTAGCTTGGGATCACTTGTGGTCCTTAGCAACGTGTGACATCTCGGGACAAATTTTTGGAGCGTTATAATATATAAAAAATAACCTTAAAAACTTGCATATTTTCCTTGTTTTAAGTGTCAAAAGTGCAATATTTCTTTAGCACATCAATACCCTCAACTTAGATTGTTTCAATGTCCTCAGGTAACAAAATGCAACAAAGCAAAAATGATACTTAACTAGGAGATTCTAAACTATTCAAGGTAGTCAGTCAACACTTTAAGCTCAAAACACAACACCCCCTCCACTCTCACTTTTCAAAACCAACTGTGTATGAACATGAAGCACACCAATGTGACATAATGGGATCGAGGTATGGAATTACATTAGCAACAGACAACCACACATATATACAAGTTACATTACTCAAAACAAGAAAATAGCTAGCAATATGACTCAAGTGCATGCTTAACAAAGAAGTCCCACTCACTCATATAAAATAATGCATGTCAATGCAGGGACGGTCAAGAGACACACACACTTATAATAGAAGTTCCAATAAATATATTTCAAATACCATAGCCTTGACCTTATTTTCTTTACCTTAGTATTCAGATATCAAGTTAGGATCACTATAGGACTTTTCTCTGCTTGTAATGTAGGCTTTGGGGATGGTATGGTGCATATGTGCATATCAAGTGACTAAACCTCCTTGGCACTACACTAACCTTGGGGTCTCACTTACTAGCTAATTTCCTTTTATTCCACCCTTATATCTCCCTTTTTATTCTTTATTACACATCCAGGTTGGTATGGTCTTTTATTCATTTTGCTTTGCTTTTTCACAATTTTTCTTCTCTTTTTCTACCACACCTAGCCCTACTAGCTTTTTCTCTTAATTTACCCTTCTTCATACCCATTATACACTATGCTCCCCTACGATAACCACCCTCAACTTAAGCATTTTTCTTGAGTTAAAGTGCACAATATCCAAGGAGGACTAGGGCCAAAATAGGTTCACTATAATATGAATGGGAAGGTGAAAGCTGAAAACAATGAAATAAACTACAAGGCTCAGAACAAGGATCAAGGGATACAATTCACACATAGAAAGTCAATTAGGATAAAAGTGGACTGTAGTAAAAAAATGGCCTACGATCCTGTCCTAACTGGCTATCCTTCAACCTAGGCAAGACTAGCATGGCAAGTTCTGAATTAAACACGCAAAGGGAAATAGGTAGTATCTCACACAAACATAGCACAAAATCAATATCACAAACTACTACCTATCCGGTTTATGTAATTGTTAGAAAGAGATTATCATGTCCGTAATCCTAATGCCATAAAAAGATCAACATTGTTCACACATATATACATTCAGATAGTTCTAAAACATATAATTTTAGAAGGGTATCATTTTTCTCAAAAATCATTAAAAACATGATAACTACCCTAAATACTTAAAAATCTCCTAATTACACAAAATATATCACAACATAAAACAAAACACAAAACAACATAAATTAACCTAAAAATGTCATTTCTACAACCATACCACAACCGACAAGAAAAGAAGAACGGCAAAAAAATATTCATGGTGATTATGGTATATTCCACCTCCAATCAAAAACTGTGAACTATCCCCAATGCACTAAAATAATAGAAAATAAAGGGAATAAGGACGTACCTGGGATGCACTAAGCGTATGTGTCACGATCTTTCCCAAATGGGGGCATATCCACTAGAGGAGTCCATAGTGCTGGCGGTGCACTGTAAGAAGATGCACCCATTGCTAGCTCAGCATGCCTCTACCTATTAAGAAAGATAGTCTCTATCAAATCATTGATGGCCTTTTTTAGGACTTTCTCATATGGCATGCCTAGATTCTATTATTTCCCCTTCCCATCCTCTCTTGTTCAAAAATATGGGGATCGTTACATCATCTTTTACAAATAAATCAAATTGTCTAGTACCATGCAAAGGTGATGGATAAATAATTGGGAATACAACTAAAGGGATAGATAATATGTGAATCTCAGTAAGAGAGCACACCTCTGCTCGTAAGATATCCACCTTCGTCTTTATATATCATAGATCCAGCATCTCAAACTCTATAAATCGATATTCCAAATGTATCTCATAAACACCTAGTGTATTTGGTACACTGGTATCTATAACAATATCCTCATCAATAGTGTCTATTATAGACACCACTCCCATATCATTCGGTTTGAAGGTGATCTCCTCCAGAACCATATCAATTAACACCTTACCAGTGGATAGGAAGGGTCTACCCAAAATAATGAGGCTTGAGAATTCACGTCACAATCAAGAACCATGAAATCAGTAGGGAGCATAAAGGATGCAACCTTGACTTCTACGCCACACAAAACACCTATTGGCTTCTTCATAGATAAGTTAGCCATCAATAATTTTATAGATGTATGTTTGAGTCCCCCATCCTAAACATCTTGTACAAAGCCAAGTAGAATCACATTTACTCCTGATCCCAAGTCACATAAAGCCTTCTTGACATTCAAAGGCCTGATAGAACACAGAATGGTGACTTCTCCAGGGTCCTTATTCTTTTCTATTAATGGTAAAGAAGGGGTCTCACTATAAGGGTGCACATGATCATTGGTCTCGATGACCTAATCATCACCCTTATAACACTCAAAATCATTATCACCTTATGTCAACTTCTCAGACTCTGCCTCAAGTATCTTATCGCTTTCAGTGCTATCAATTTTTGACTCCTCAATAGTAGGTACAGGGGGTTCATCAATTGTGGAACCATAACTAGTGGTCATAGATAGACAATGACTTATAGCTAGTGGACTTTGAACTTTTTCACTAGGAAGAATAACAGGCTATTTCTGTTTGATCATAGCAGACATTTGCCTGAATCGGTGCTCCAACTTCGTGATAGCAGTGGCATCAGATTCCACCTTTTGAGTCAACCCTGAAATGTTATCCTTAATATTCTTATGGTAATTCTCTTGACTTTCTTGACCTTTCACTAGTTTGTTTAGCATTTCTTCTATTCTTGATTCAGTATCTCGTCTGCCATAAGGAATAGACCTGTCCCCTCTCCTTGTTATCATCTTTTCATCTCCAGTCACCGTTGCTATACCTACTGTGCTCTCTATATCTATCATCATAGTAGTTCTTACATTGGTTTTCTTGCCCTTGGGCTCAAAAACCCTCCTAGTAATAATCTAAATACCTAGCCTTCACTTTTAATATAGACTAATAAGCTCTGGAAGCTACACCTTGTTCTCCTACTATACAAACTTTCTCGAAATTCATGTTCATGAACTGCTTTTCCAGCAACCCAAGATCAAACCCCAGTAGCATAATCTCTTACTCTATATAATTATCAGCTACTTTATAGTCACTAGCAACTCTAATGGCATAAGTACCAGAACCCCTTTTTGCCTCTTGAGTTTGCCACCCTCGATTAGTGAGCGAGATCTAGTCTAGAATATTAGAAGCTACCTCCCAACACAATCTCATAAAATCCCTTCTAGAGGTAGTGTCTACCATATCTTTGGAAATTATAGTCGGGGCTCTATAGAATAACTCCGATTAGCTCATCCCTGAAATCTGATGGTTGGGAACCATATTCAACTTTTTGAACCTGAACAAATACTTATGCATGGACTCAGAAATTAGTTGTTTGAAACTATTGATCTCATCCTTAATCTACAACATCCTAGATAGAGGAAACAATCAGTTCAAGAATTGTCTGCACAACTCATTCCATGTACTAGTAGATCCTCTTGGAAGTTCCCCTAGCCATAATGATGCTTATTCTGTAAACGATAAAGGGAGCAACCTTAATATAAGCACCTTCTCATTTATCCCTGGATATGTATATAAACTGCAAATTCCAGTAAAATTGTCTAGATACATGCTTACGTTATCTGTAGGTATAATACCCCATACTTCTACCTAGCTTGAAATCGTCCCAAGAATGTTAGAAACTTACTTTGAAAGATGAATCCAGTTTTGTACACGTGGAATTTTTAGGAACTAGTGATACCCAAGCCATCGCTATATAGCAGTGAGTCTTTTTTTTGGTCCACGTACGATGGTCGAAATGACGAACCACCACACGAACCGTCGCAGGTCCCGTTCAGCAAATTTTAAGTCATTTTTAAAGGGTATTTGAGTCTTTTCCACCTATTTTAACCCCAAATTATATCAGACCAAGGCTCATAATTTCATTATTCATTCACAACATCAAATTAGGATTTTCTCTCAAAGGTAATCCCCAAGAACAAGATCCAAATCCTTCTTCAAGAAACCAAGAAATTCAAGTTCTTAAAGTCCAAAAACTTCAAGAAACTCACAATCAAGGTATGTCATGTGTTGATTCATGGGTCCCTTTCGCCCATGAAGCTCAAGAATCTCTTTTCAAAATACAATATTTGTGTATTGATGAATGTTCATGATTTAAATTGAATTGAAATTCATATTTTTAATGTTGTGGGGTTTTGATTCTTGTTTTAAATTACATATTTCAATGGTTAACCCTAGTATATGAAGATTTTCATAAAAAATCATGATAAACCCCCTTTCAAATTACAAGTTGATTGATGTATCCATGATTATTAGATGTGTTGATGATTGGATAACCAAAGCATGCTCCCCATGCGTTTGACTAAATGCCTATGTGAAAGTGAAGTTCCATACTAGTATGATAATATGAAATCCCCATTTATGTACAAGTTTATGCATGCCAAATGTTTGATTAAATGCCTTAATAAATGAATTAAGGATCGTGATGTTGGTCATTTATTCAAGCAAGTCATGCTTTTGTCAGTTTCTTTCCATCGAGTCCTGGGGATACTTGTACCCAAAAAATAGTTGTGTGCCTAGAGTTAGTGTCATGATTTCATGATATCCTCAATCAAGCCACGATCCATAGAACTCAGTCAGTTATGTGACTCAGGAAAGCTCAGTAATACAGTAATCTTACTACTATTCTGCCAGTCAATGGAACTCAGTTAATTTAGTCCAGTTCAGTTCAGTAATCCATGTTCAATGTCTATTTAGATGGGAGAGGGATTAGCACCGAGTAAACCCAAGGATTGGGACACACACTATTAGATGAGGGTGTGATTCTTAGAAGTCATCCTTGCATTCCAGAACTATGTATCCAGCATAGGTTGAGACATCAACACTGTCAGATGAGGGTTGGTAAGGTGGATAAGAACTGTTAGATAAGGGCCTCACTGTTCTCTTTTGGGGACACTGTCGATGAGGGCCACTCACAGCTTGTCCTTACCGGTGGTGCGGTATTGACACCCTTTCAATTGGGATTACATAGTGGACCCCAACTCGGCCATAATGGCATATTAAGGGTATGTCGATTAGATAACTACTTCCCACAATTTCAGTTATAGAATCAGGACTGTCAGATACAGTAATTTAGTCTCAGTAATAGAACTCAGATAGTTCTATAAAATTTAGGACTATCAGATATAGTCAACTTAGAATAGTACGAAACTCAACTAGTTCCATCAGAATCTAGACTGTCAGATACAGTCGCTCAGTATCAGTTATTTTAGTTATACAATTATTAGTATCTTATGTTATCATTACTTAGGTTTAGTAATCATGTTGTCACGAACTCAGTTACAGTTATTATGTATTCATGCATGCATTGTCACGTTCATGTTACCCAGTCAGTTAGTATAGTTCATGAATATGAACCCATTGCATTCAACCTACCTCACATGCATACCAGTACATTCAAATGTACTGACGCATTTGTGCTATGGTGTTTTATACCATAGGTTTAAAAGCACCAGCTCCAGAGTATCAGTAGAATTCTAGTCTCAGCAGCCAAAGTTAGCAGTGAGACCTCATCCTTCGAGGAAATAACCATTATTTTGTTATCTCATTAATTAATTTATTAGTTGGAGTTAGTTGGGAACATGTCCCATCAACTCCTTATTTAGACAGTTTAGTCAGTTAGAGGATTTTCAGACTACCATGTTCAGACACTTATTTTAGTTGTTTTGGGTATTTCATACCCCATCCATATGTTATATTTTTAACAGTTATGTTGTTGTTTTGAACCTTATGGCCTTGCAACCTTTATTTCCACAATCATACAATATATTATGTAGTGTTCCAGTATAGATATCAGTCATGGGTTAGCTTGTGGTCCTTTGGGGTCATGAGCACCGTGTAGCGTTCTAGGTACCATATTAGGGTGTTACAGTAGGAAACCCAACAAACATACCATTCATGTATAAAATATGGATCATGTTACTCGATATATTAAACTTAATGCTTGGGGTAAAGTTGGAGGAATAATGGCTCCAGTCTCTGCCAGCTCAACATACCCTAAATCCTCTTCATCATCCTTATATGGTTGCATGTACTGGTATGTTAGGATCACATAAGCTCAGCTACCCAAACTATATTCTAGTTTCCACCAAGTACTGTTCGACGCTCAGCTTCTTGTCTCTGCACAGCAACTCTACCTCCCAAGCTATCCGTTTAGCACCTTCTATTGCCCTCCTCTTATTTTTATCTTTATATAATAATATTTTCATCTAATGGTCAATAATATCCTAAAATCCTTCAGGATAAGGGGGAGGCACAACAATACAAACCCCTTCAAGAATGTCATCTCTGTTTTGTTCTGACATCTGAATAGGTGTTTATTGGATCCTCTCTGGATTTGGATTCAGTGGGGGTAAGGGATTGCCTGTACTCTGTGTGATAGGTATACACCGGCATATACCCAACTACAAAAAAAGTAAAACCCAAAACCTATAAATATTTAATTCAAAAATCAACATTGCATACGCCGACAACGGCGCCAAAATTTTTTAACGCCCAAGCTACACCTCCTCTCCAAAGATGCTTGTGTTCATTGTCAAATATAGTAACCCACCAAAGGTTTGGGTCGAATCTCAAGGGAATACATGGACTTGGGGATCTCAGATATTGTAATCAATGGGCAAAAACTAGAAAAGTAAATGGGGAGATTTGAATGGCAATATCGAACAAGGAGCAAATATCAACTTCAGTTGTAATCAGTATTGGTAACACTAGGATTGTGTTCCCCTAGTTTCTCAACTCTGTAGGCTTATCATGCTTTGTTGAACCAACTCGATACCTTGTATGCAGAATTGATAAGTTATGTACCTTCTACAGTCTTTTGGACGAGTAGAAGGATTTTACTCTTTACCTTTTGAGTCATACGATGTTACCTTACTAACCCTTATCTTGGTCCTAATTAACTATTACCTTTTGAGTCTCCAGTTATTATATAAAATTTATCTTACTAAGATAAACCCTAAAACCATGGGCAGTTAAACTCAAAATTATTGTTGTTTTTATCTTTTCCTAGTCACTACTCTTCTTTTGGAGTAAGTAGAACTAATCTAGGTGGGATTCTAACATTGTCCACCCATTAAGAAAACTATTATATTAAAGATAAAGCAATACATGCATGGG
Source organism: Capsicum baccatum var. pendulum (assembly GCA_030864225.1). Classification (NCBI taxonomy): domain Eukaryota; kingdom Viridiplantae; phylum Streptophyta; class Magnoliopsida; order Solanales; family Solanaceae; genus Capsicum; species Capsicum baccatum. Next base: position 165,200,562 of record CM061557.1, on the reverse strand, counting down.
TATAGGCACATAACAACAATAGCACTTACCCTACTTCGTTAATCCTTTGGGGTTTCCACAACCCTAGATATGGGTTTCTAGTCACTCATGTTTGCGAAGAAATCACCAACATTCATAATCAAAAACATAGATGAAATCACAATAATAAGAAATAGAAAACCCACAACTGTAATAGGATTAACCAACCAAAGACAATACAAGAGAATCCTGACATTAAAATCAAATCTCAGAATTAAAATATGTTTATAAGTATCAAAATTGTGTTTTCTTACTAAAAACACATAAAGGGTATTTATAGTACATAAGGAAAGAGCAAAACCAAAGCCCGAATGAAATAGGAGAAGACTGTGTCAGTGGCCACATATGGTATGTACCTGTTCCCTGACCCTGGGAGCATATAGTACCTACCGTCTAGACCCTGGGCAGAGGTAGTACATGCGGTCCTCACCCTGGGCGCAGGTAGTGGATCAAAACATCCTTCCAGTTCAACTCTTGGGATTTAGGACTTCTAACACTTGCTTTTCGTACTTGTGGTCCATAGGTCCTACCTGCAGTCCGCAGGTTGACTTAGTAAGTCTTGGGAGTCATCTTTTTTTCTCTTCTTCACTCCTCAAACATGCTTTGATCACGAATAAGCCAAAAAGTGTCCCGAACATCCATAATTGCTCAAAAAAGTAGCCAAAAACACCTTTTTCACTTTTTCATGAACTTAGCATCCAAAAGATGATTTCCTATAAAACATACCCAAAATGCATATTATCAAACAAAATAACCTAAAAACGTGCATATTTTCCTCGTTTTAAGCATTGAAAGTGCTATATTTCAATAGCACATCACTAGACAACTCATGATATTTAGCCTCACACTCCACAAAAGTCATGGATACCTTCTCCAACCTTAAGATCTTTTCCATCAACTGATCCTTAAGGCTGCAAGGCATACACTTCTCTAAGAAAATCTCGGAGAACTAAGTCAATGCCAATGGAAAGATATAGTTGGCCTAGAATCAAGATGACCTCTCCACCAATGTTGAGATGCCATGTCCAACTATAAAGTAGTGTAATACGTACCCCGAATCTCCACTAGGACTAAGTTATGGAGTCTATCCTCGCAAGCAATCAAGAACTCATAAGCATCCTCGCCCGATACACCAAAAAACCTAGATGGAGCCAATCTTAAGAACCCACCCAACATCTTCTGATCCTCAATAGACCTCACAAGTTGGGTAACTAGTGGCTGAGAAACCATCAATATAAGAGGGACCTCAACTCTAGAAGTCGCAGCGAAATACTATGCCCTCGCCTTAGTACCACTCTAACCATAAACTATGCACACCAGATGGTGCACCACCAACTAATCCCAATTGCTAAACCAAAGAATTCCTCAGAACTAAAGAAGAAATAAACCCCGGTGGAGTCTAGGATTATCCTTGGCCTACCATTTGCTAAGTTTGAAGAACCTCTGTCTTAGAAGCAAGAATAGGGTCTCGTGAAGGCCCCCATCCTGGCCCCTAGTTACACATACATCTCTTGATTGTCTATTACATCTAGTTCTTCCATGAATAATAATAATATCCTTAGGCTTAGTTTTAGGATCCTCATCTCGTGTAGCGATAGCATGCATCCTAGCCCTCTGCAAAAGAGTAAAACTAAAGGAATTATCTAGAAACCAAATCAGACCATAGAAAAAAATGAGTGAATAGGTGAAGAATTCCTAAAAATGTCCTATATCCTTTCGAAGATAAGAAACAAATGTCATCGTTCTGATATGTGGGACTCTACTAGACATTTACTCTTGTACCAACACGAATCAAGGACTAAAGATGGTTGGAAGAGCCCATTTCTAAGCCCAAAATCTATTGTAAGGTAAATTCTACCCAGACTAGGCTAGGGTATCTAAATTCACTTTTAGATGTTAAATAAGCCTTAATTAACCCTAAGATAGCAATTGTACCTGAAGCTTGTGTAACTAAGTTAATGTTACCTAATACGATTCCTCAATAGGCTAAACAGTCCAAATAATACAAATCATATCAGTTATACCTCCAATACCTAAATTTTATCCCATATATATCATAATAACATAATCATACTATGAATTAGCTCAATAAATGAAGAAAGTAAACCTAGCCTACCTAGACACCAAAGAAAAGCTCGAAGAATCTGCTAAACCAATGAATATACTTTTTGAGAACCTTTTGTAAGATGTCATGCTATCAAAATCATAATCCACTCATCAAAAGGAGAACAGTGATACGAATATTGCACTATTATGCTTTGGGTCCAAAACTAAGTAAAAATCTTATATTGGGCCCGCTTGCTGAATTGCACTTTCGAAACTATCAATGCGTCCCTCTATGCTCAAAAAATATTTACCCTCAAGAATGGGTAAATTCTAAGCTATATAGGTACTACAATCAACCTACCAATATTGTAGAGATTTTAAAGAAAGCTAAAGGATTTAATCCATGAAATTAATGGAAAATTACCAAGAATTCGGAGAAGAAACATATTATATGAGCTTATAAAAACTCCAAAATCACCCACTAATAGTCCTCCTAAATTTTTACACTTTTTAGAGTTATATGTTCTTTAAAATTGGTGGAAATGGGAGAAATTGGGCTAAGTGGTGAATTTATAGTGTTCTCAGGTGTCACTTAAGAGGACACTGGGTCTAAGGGTATCTGTAGTGACACTCGCTTAATCTGCTAAATGTTGCTTAAGCTACTAGTGGCCGCTTAAGAAATACTTGTTGGAAAATTCCATGTCACCTAAGCGACTGGATAGTGTCTTAAATGGGCATTTCTTAAGAAACATAATGGGTGCTTAAAAGATGCTCTAGCACCATCTGAGACTTTGAAATTTTGAAGTCTCAACCGACCCCTCAAGATTTATCCGAAAATCCGTATATGCAAACGAACTATGATACCCTATTGAATTTGAAGTTCTGGACTTAATGGTGCTGACAAAATTTCCATCCAAGGTCGTTTCAATGAAAATTGGGTCCCACATCCATATGCCATTTTCCTTAACTTTTGATCTATAGCCCAAAATGAGTTTGGAAGCTGTAGGATCCAGATAAGAGGTCCTTCTAGCCTAAAATCAATGTTTTGGAGCTATTAGAACTGTAAAAATAAGCATATGAGGTCATTTGACTGATGTTTATTCCTGGTAGCCAATTCTAACCAGCAAAGACTTCAAATAAAGAAATTGGTTCTAAAAACCAAATAAACTGCTCGGTAATCGAACATCAGCTCCAACATGTCATAAATGACTTGGAGAATCTATACGAAAGCTCTAAATGCAAAAAATGAGCAAAAATACGGAAAATGACCTAAAGGGTCATTACATAACCCCTGGGACCCGATTTAGGCATTTTTCACTAGTTTCCAAACAGAGGATCAAAATGTAATTTAAAGGTTCCAAAGCTAAACGAACCTTTGTACTAATTAAAATTCAACATTCCCAATCTAATGGAACTATCCAAATCGCCATCCAGTGCTCAAAACACAACATGTTGACCAAGGTTAAACTAATGGCTTTTACAACTCTAAGAGTCTCGAACTCTCGCAAATCACCCACGAATGAATTAGGAACCATGCCATCCATCCCCATACCTCATAATCAACATATAAAAAATATTTGGCGGGAAAAATTAGTAAAATACATAAAATGAAAAATTTCACATATCAGGTTGTTACATTATCCACCACTAAAACACTAGTTCATCCTTAAACTATAAATCAAATAAGGTACCTGGAGCGGTAAAAAGTTGAATGTTTGACAATTCGTGTCAGATTCAACATTCTAAGTAGCCTCCTCAATAGGGAGATTTCCCCACCAGACCTTCACTAAATCAATACTCTTAAAACTCAACTTTCTACTTTACTTGTCTAGGATAGCAATAGACTCCTCCTAAAGGTTTAAAATAGAGTCTAACATAATAGAATCTCATCAAATCATAAGGGAATCATCTGAACAGTACCTCTTCAACATGGAGACATGAAACACAGGATAAATAGTTGATAGATGTTGATGCAAAGATAGCCTATACACCGCATCACGATACATAGGCATACCAGACAAATCTATATGAAATATGTCCTAAAATTCCCTACCAATTCGAACAAATTCCAAAGAAGGCGATGATGTAACACTAGTATCGCTAATGAAAGCCAAATAAGAACGACATCACTTTTCTAACATGTGATAAGCATATAAAAAAGATATCTCCCTTCAGACCCAATTTTAGAGTACCAATCCAAGCAATCCGTGGAACACCCAAAGTAACTAAAGTCATAATTTTGGAATAACAATCCAAAATAGCATGATAAGAATCTAACCAATGCATACCCGAGATAAAATCAAAATCAACCATATCTAGGATAATTATCTACTCAAGTCTCATGACTCGTAAAGGTCATAACATAATACATGTACACTTGATCCACAACTAAAGAATCTCGTAATAGGGTAGCAACATGGAGAGGCACAACAAGGGACATATATGAAGCATTATAAAAAGTAGCAAAATATGTAGACTCGTAGGAGAATTTAGAATATGAGTCAAATAACTTGAAAGAAGATCATCGGTAAGATACCTATAATAATTACATTGGAGGCCTATACTTCAAGTTTCCCTAATATAGCATAACACTGTCCATATCTACTCTCGGGCTGAGCAACCTCACATCCACAACCACGAGTTCCTCGAGGTCCACTTCAACAACCTATAGTTCCACTCCTGCCACTCTATCCACTACCTCTAACTACAAAAACAGGAGTGGGAAAAGTTAAAGTTGATGACCCTACTAAGAAAATATGAAAGCATGTCGAGGACAATCCCTGATGTAGTGACTAATCTCATGACGTGCAAAGCAATTTTTGCTACTAGCATCATGCTTAGATAGATAGAAGGACCTAAACGCTCACCTTGTCTCAACGAACTAAAGTTGGAGGCTCTACTCGCATGTCCTAATACCTGGCTACCAAGAACCAAAGAAAATAAAGTTCTACCACTTGATCCCTATAAAGTTTCATGAATCAATCTAACATGATAATAAAGCAAAACTCTATTGGAGAAATCCCTACCTTGAGATGTATATCCACTAAACTCACCCTGTGGGCACACCTTCTTGGTGTCTCACTGAGTAGCATGGCTAATTAACTCAATCAACTTAGAGTGCTCTATATTTTAAAAAGAATCTCCTAAAACTACTATCTGAGTTGTAGACAAATGATAAGGATCCTTCAACCCCTTGACAAACTTCTTAATCCTCTTAGACTTGGTAGGGATGCTAGCGATGGAATATCTGGATAATGTATGAAAGTATGCCTCATCCTTAGAAATGGACATGGGGACCTACTCTAGGTGATCAAACTATTCTCTCATTTGATCTATCAGACTGTAAGGCATGAAGCTCTTTAGAAAAGCATTAGAAAATTAGGTCCATATCATAGTAGGAAAATCCAATGGTATAAAACTACAAAGATTCCTTCACCATTTTTTGGCGATATTAGTCAACTGATAAGTCATATAAGCAATACCATGACACTCAAGGGATCCGAGGTTATGCAACCTCTCCTGGCTGTCAATTAAAAACTCATTGACGACCTCTCTAATAGCACCACTAAACTTGGGAGAATCCAAGAATATAAACTTCTCAATTCTTTTCTGATAATTAAAAAACATCATTGGGTCTAAAGCAATAAAATGAATTATAAATCTAGTAGTCAATGAATCCATACGTGGGGGTAACACTAAAAATAGTTATACCACTAAAGTCAGAATATCATATGTAGAAGCTTGACTTGGTGGTTGAACACCTTCTTAAGTTTGAGGAATATATGATACACTCAAAGAAACACATCCTGGGGAATACCATCTAGACAACTCATGAGACTAATCAATAGATCCTGAGTACTAAGGTATTTACTGAACTCTATGGGACTTGAGATATCCCAACACCAATAGTCTAATAGTCATTCTCCGTATACATAACTTCAAGCTTAGGAGAGGCATCCTTATCACGTCCACTAACTGGGGAAGCTCCTTATTCTTGTCCTCTACCTGTAGGCCATCCACGATCCCTACCTCGCCCTCTTTCAGAACTTAATTTATAAGCCATAATGGTACCTACTTTATCCCACCAGTAAGTAATCCAAACCATAGCCTGGAGCTAAAATTAATGGGCTAATTTGGTGAAAAACGACATAAAAGCCAGAAATTTATATGTAAAGACCTAAAACAACAAATTAAGTAATAAAATAGTCTAAAATATAGATAAGATAAAAATAAAATCCAATGACCTCGTAGTGTCGGTACAAGTTCCACTAGAAAAAGGGAATACAAGTGTTGTAATAGACAATTTACATTAGTCTCGAATAAAGAAAGATTAAGAAAAGTAGAAGAATGAGAAAAGGGCAACTATAACTCCGAGAGCTTACCCTGTCTTAGACCTCTAAGCACCACGATCGTAACGTTAGCTGCAGACACTAGTACTCAATTCTGCACCCCAAAGGTGCAGAAGTGTAGTATGAGTACCAAATCCATAGGTACTCATTACTCATCATTGGCTAACTGAGCTAAATCATGATACAATACAACAAAAATGCAAGATAAATAAACTAAGTCAAGGTAAAAAGGCAAACCAAAAATAATACTACAATATCGTACATAAGTAAATAAAGAATTCGAGATAATAATAACATAAAAAAATTGCATAGCTATAACAAAAAAAATATCCCCATAAGCCAGTAAGTACGAAAAAGTAAATATCCCAACACTGCCCTCGATAAACCTGGAGGGTGCAATCAAAGAAAAATAACTAAAAATTCATTATTGAACCACCACTCAAGCCATGACCGTGAATGCATCCATTCCATAATATAACATACATATCCTCTCAATGTTGGACTCAAATGGGAACTCAATATCATCATCATTTGTTGAACTCAAACCAGAACTAATATCATCAATTATTGGATTTGAATCAAAACTCAATGTCAATAGACCTCCGAACGTGGTCCATAATTATCACCAACTTCCAAGTACCAAACTAGCATAAATATCATGTATCTAGCCTCATCAAACCCTACAATAATTTTTCTCCTATTTTCACACAAATTTAATAGTGCTTAAGCAACCAGCTACCTGCACGCCTATCATTTAGTGGCACCCTCTTAAGAGGCCTATGCTTAAGCAATAAAGGATCTACGTTAGCAACCATTAGTTGGGAAAGCCTAGTCACTTAAGACACCGACTGGCTTCTTTAGTGGCCCTTCACTTTAGTGACCCAAAGGGCGTTTAAGAAGGTGCACCAGCTGAAGATTTGGAACTTTTTAAAGTCTTTACAGACCCCTCAAGTTTTATTTGGAATACCGTATATGAAAATGAACTATCTTACCCTATCAAAATCAATGTTAAACACATAATGGCACAGTCAAAATTTCCATCTGAGGAAATTTTGATGAAAAGTGGGTTTCACACCCAATTGCTATTTTTCTTAATTTCTGATCAATAGCCTAAATGAGTTCAAAAGCCTTTGAACCCAAACCAAGGGTCTAAAGTAGATGTTTCGAAGCTATTAGAAATGTTGGAATTAGTATACGAGGTCATTTCACTAAGGTTTTCACCCGATATCCAATTCTAACCAGTGAAGACTTTGAAATAGAGAATTGGCTCTAAAAACCAAAAGAACTACCTAGTAATTGAAATATCAGCTCCAACAAGTCATAAATGACTTGAGGAACTTATAGGAAAGATCTAAATGGCAAAAATAAGCAGAAATGCGTAAAATGACCAGGAGTGCCATTACAATATCCATTACTAAAAGTACTTTTATATGCAAAAGTAAGGATTAGGATGTACCTGAATCCTTGAACCAGTGAGGATAGTGGTCCCACATCTCAATTTTTTTCTCCAAAGTAGCTTTCTATACTGGGCTATGTATCCCCTGAACCTTAACTACTGGGATCTCCCTAATGCACAACCACTTGACATCTCTGGAAAATATGAACACATAATACTTCACAAGGGTAAACCGTTTATCCAACTAAACCGAGTCCTATCTGAGCACATGAGTTGCATCTGCGAGTATGTCACTGCAACATAAAAACCTGAAAAACTTGATAGAAAATAGAAAAATCTTGGGGTAAGACTAACTCATAAGACACCTCACCAACTATATGAAGGATCTTAAAGGGTCTAATATATTCGGGGCTGAGCATAGCTTTCCTCCCGAACCTCATCACACCCTTCTTTTGTGATACTTGAAGGAATAACCGATCACTAACTCCAAATCTCAAGGCATGTAGCCTATAATATGCATAAGCCTTCTACCTACTATGAGCTACTTTCAACCTATCTAAATTACCCAAACCCTATCTAGTGAAACCTGAAGTAACTCTGTACCACAGGTTCTAATCTCAAAGGTATTAAACCACCCAATCGGGAATGTCATTGACAATCATACAAAGCATTAAAGGGTGTCATCTTAATACTCGAATGATAGCAATTATTATATGCAAACTCCACCAAGGCTGAGTGTTGTTCCTACTAACCTCTAAAATCCATATGTCCAAGGAATGTCACTGATTCAATCCAGAACTCACACTTAGAGAATTTGGAAAAAATCCTAAGATCTCTCAGAGTCTGAAGCATGATCCTCAAATTTTGAATATGCTTCTCTTTATTCCTCAAATACACTAGGATATTTTCAATGAACACAATCACAAAGAAATCTAAATAATGCCCGAACATATGGTTCATCAAATCCATAAATGCAGTTGCGGCGTAGGTCAACCTAAAAGACATCACCAAGAACTCATAATGGTCATATTAGGACCTATAGGCTGTCTTTGGGGTATCCTCAGGTCGTACCCTTAACTAATGTAACTAGACCTCTAGTCAATCTTAGAGTACATTGATGCTCCCTAATCTGTCAAAAAAATCATCAATATGAGGTATAAGATATCTGTTCTTCACCGTCACCTTATTAGGTTTCCTATAGTCTTGAACATATATGTAAGGAACTATCCTTTAGTACAAATGAGATAGTAGCACCCCAAGGAAGCAAACTTGGTCGAATGAAAGCCTTACTAGGAAGATACTAAAGCAAAGAATTTGGCTCCTTAAGCTCAACATGAGCCATATAGTAAGGTGTCATAGAAATAGGTTAGGTTTCCAACTCAAAATCAATCATAAATTCAATATCATACTAAGGAGGAAGACTACATAGATCATTAGCATAGACATCAGGAAACTTATGAACTATAGGAATAGAGTCAAGTGATGTACTCTCTACAATAATATCATGAATATAAGTGAGATAAGGCTCGCAACCCTTTAAAATAAGTCTCCTATCTTGAATATAAGAAATAATACTTATCGGCATGCGGATAATAGCTCTCTACCATACAATCGAGGGTAGGCCAGATATGGATAAGGTAATAGACTTGGTAAAACAATCCAAGACTGCATGATAGTCGGATAACTAGTACATGCCCAGAATTACGTTAAAATCCACCATGTCTAACACAATTAGATCATCCTAAGTATCAAACTCTTGAACAACCACAACGCATTATTTATAAATCAATCCACTACTAATGAATTACCAATAGGAGTAGAGACACATAAAATCACAAATAAAGAATCCCAAGATAACTCTTACCACAAGCATAATTAAAAGACACATAAAAATAGGCAGATCCATATCAAATTAAGAAAAATCCAATTGATGGCATATCAAAATTGTTGTCGTGATTATAGCATTTGAAAACTCAGCCTCGGGTATAGTAGGTATGGCATACAATAGTCTATGCCTACTTGGTTGGGATTTATATTGATCTCCCATCATACCTATCTAAGAACCTCCACAAGCACTTTTAGGACCACCCCAATGACCATGCATCCTATGTCTAGCTGGGGGCAGAACTACTCTAATCAGTGGAATATTTAAGCTAAAGGTACCCTTGCTCCACGACTATGATATTGTATTAGGAAATGGCCAAAGGCCTCATAAATATAACATGGCCGAAGTAATTCACTAAAACTAGAAGATTTGGCTAACTCAAAATAACCACCTCATCTTGAATAACCAAAAGATGAACCCCTCATAGGCTAACCATTACTCTAGCTAGGATGATCACTAACTAAACTGGCCTCCATTGGTGATCTAAAGATTAGGATGAATGAGCCCACTAAATTTGATCTTGATACTGATAAGACTGGTGTAGACGGTACCTACCTAGAGAACTATTACCTCTGAACCATGTGCTACTATGACTCCTACTAAAACTACCCAGATATCATGGCCTCTTATCGCTGCCCCATTGGGCCTCGCAATACATCTTCTCCACAACCTTAGAATGATAAAAAAACCTCAAAAAAAAATATGACAACAAAAACCAAATTCTATGTAAATATATGAAGAGAGAGTCTAAATCCCCAAACAAAACACTAAACCTACTTATACTCGGTAGTCAAGATAGTTATAACATGCCTATCCAACTCATGAAAGTGATCCTCATACTCCACAAAAGTCCTAAACCTACTCCAACCTCAAGAACAGATCCCTCAAGTGATCTCTAAGACTGTGAGGCATATGATTCTCCAAGAATACCTTGGAGAACTGAGTCCATGTCAATGTGGGAGATCTAGCTGTCCTAGAGTAAAGATGACCTCTCCACCAGTGTCGAGTTTCCTAGTTCAACTAAAAGGTAGTGTAATCCACACCATGAGTCTCAACTAGGTCCAAATTATGGAGCCAATCCTCACAAGCAATCAAGAAACCATAAGCATCCTTGCTCAGTGCACTAGAAAACCTAGGTGAAGCCAATCTCAAGAATCAACTTGGCATTTTTTATCCTCAACAACAAAGAAGGCTAAGAAACTATAGGATGAGCGACCACAAATATAGGAGGGATCTTAACTCTGGGAGCCACAGTTATAGGTTGTACCCCTGCCTTAGTACCACTTTGATATCTAGATAGTGGACCATGATATGGTGCATTACTAACCAATTCTAAGATCTAAACCATTGCATCCCTAAGTACTAGAAAAGAAATAAACTCTAGTGGAGCCTAGGCGGGTCCCTGATCCACCACTGGACAGGGCAAAAAATATCTGGTTTGGGAGTAAGAACAGGGTTTGGTGAATGATCAACTCTCAAACTGCATTTCTAGTTAAAGCTAAAGTAGTCATTGTCAAGTAAAGTAACCCAACTCGATTTAGGGTTGAACCCATAGGGAATACGTGGAATCATATCTCTTATTTATTGAAACTAATAGGCAGTGCAAAAAGTAAATTGGGGGGGGGGGGTTATAGTAGTAATATCAAAAAAGTAATAGAACACAACTTTTTTTGAATCAGTCGAAGATGAACACTACGATTGTGTTCCCCCTGCTTCTAACTCAATAGGCTTCTTGTGGTCAGTCCAACTATCAAACTACTATTTATGTAGAATCTAGAAAGTTAGGTATCACCAACCACCACTTAGCATACTTTGGTGAATTTTATTCATATCCTTTCAGTCTTAGAGCATCTCCTTACTAACCCTTACCTTGGATCCCAATTTTAACTATCTTCTCTCAATCTCAAGTTGATTAAATATAAGTTAACCATCATAAATAGATAATGTAGGTAACCTTATTTTGGCAGTTAACCCCAAATAATTATTGTGATCTCCTTTTCCTAATCTCTACCTCCCTTTTAGGTTCGTAGTGAATGTAGGATAGATCCTAACATTTGCAACCATTAAGACAGCAATAAATACAAAGAAAACTATAATGCATGCAACAACAACTATCTAGAAGGATTGAACCTTTCCCATACTTTGTTATTTAGCTAGGGTTCCCACAACCATAGCTAAGGGAATTAGGTACTCATGTTTGCAATACTATAAATCGAATTTATAATTAAAGACATTAAAATGATATCACAATAATCAATGGATAAAAGCCAAAGTCTTTAACTGAATAAACAACCAACATCAATGCAAAATAATCCAAACATCAAATTCAAATCCTGGAATCAGATATATGTTTGTAAGTGTTAAGAGTGGAAAATCTAACTAAAAATGCAAAAGGGATATTTATAGAGTATAAGGAAACATAGAAATCAATTCCCGAATGAAAAAGGAAAATTGAGGTCAGTGACCACCTACTAAGCCACATATCAGCCGTAGGTGGTCAACGTAGGTGACTCCCTCTTCTCCGGCAGCTTCTAAACTCTCAATATATTCTCTCTGCAACCTACTCTATCACCTATGGATCATAGGTGGCACCTACAAACCGTAGGTTCCCCTCCGTAAGTGACGAAGTCATTTTCCTGCACTTTTAAGCCTCTAGACTTCTAGTTTATAACATCTACAGATGGTAGGTAGGACATACGGGTCATAGGTGCCCACTTCTATGGAAAAATACTTTAGCTTTCACTCCTTACTTCTAGAATAGTCCCAAAACCTAATTTCCTACAAAGACATAATAAAAACACATCATATCTAACAAAACAACCTAAGTAACTTGCATATTTCTTTGTTTTGAGCCTCAAAAGTTCTATAAATTCATAACACATCAACCCCAATAACTTAAAACATTGTATGCCCTCAGAAAACACAAGAAAACAAAACAAAACTATGCATAACTAGGAAAAATCTAAGCTATCTAAGGAAATCAATTAACATTGTAAGCTCAAAAACATTACCCCCTCCTATTTCTAAAATCCAAAACCAATTGTGTGTATGCATGAAGCAAAACTATATGACAAAAGAGAATCAAGGTATGGCAATTGCATTAGCAACAGACAACCATGCATATATACAAGTTACACTACCCAGACAAGTAAGCAGCTAGAAATACAACCCATGTGCCCTCACAACAAAGAACACCCACTCACTCATATTGGATTAATGCATGTTAATGTAAGAAAGGTCAAGAGACACTCACGCTCACTAGAGAAATTCTAAAATTGAGCATAGAATATCATAGGCTTTCCCTTATTTTCTTTACTTTAGTTTTTAGACAATCAAGTTAGGATCACTATAGGACATTATTCGGCCTGTAATGTAGGCTTGGGGGGCTGGTATAGTACATATGAATATATCTAGTGACTATTCCTTCTTGGTACTACACTAACTTTAGGGCCAACTTATCAACCAATTTCTTTTATTACACTTTTATTTCTTTTTTTTGTTCTTTTATTTTGCATTCAGGTTGGGTGTGGTTTATTTTATTCATTAATTTTCTTTTTCTTTTTATTATTCATATTTTTTCATTTCTTTTTCTTCCACATCCAGCCTTACTATTTTTTCTCTTATTTTACCCTTCTACTGCCCGCTTTACAATACGCACCCCTATGATAGCCACACTCAACTTTGGCTATTTGCTTGAGTTGAGGTGAGCAATGTCCAAGGAGGACCAAGGCCAAAATAAGTTCACTGTAACATAATTGGGAAGGTGAAAGGTGTAATAAGAAAAATAGGCTATAAGGCTGAAAAATCAGGATTAAGGGATATTTATTCATACATGGAAACTTATTTAGGCTAATTATGGACTGCAATAAAAATAGCCTATGATCATTTCCTAATCAATTATCCTACAACCTAGGCAAGACTAATTGGGCAAGTTTTGGATTAAACACACAAAGGGAACTAAGTAGCATCTCACACACACGACACAAAGTCTCATCACAAGCTACTACCTATTCGATTCATGAACAAGTTATCAATGATTATCATGTCCCTAATACTAATGCCCTAACAAGATCCACAATGGTCACACATAGGTACATTCACATAGTTCTAAAAACAAATTTTTGGAGGGGTATCATTTTTCTTAAAAATCAATAGCAAAAATAGGTCAACGACCCTAAATACTCAAAAAAAATCCTAATTACACAAAAATACAACACAATATGAAACAAAACACAATACAACACAAAATTAACCTAGAAATATCAGTTCTACAACCATACCATGGTCCATAGGAAAAAAACACAATAACAAAAACCCACGGTAGTTATGGTGTACACCACCGTCAACTAAAAAACTACTTACCATCCTTAGTGTGTGTAAATAATGTAAAGAAAGGGAATAAGGATATACCTAGGATGCACTAGGCATTCACATCTAGATCATTCCCATGTGGGGGTATCTCAACTAGCGAAGGGTATAGTGGTAGTGGTGCACTATAATAGGGGTTTAACCCACAGTAATCCTAACATAGTTCTTTCTATCATTATAGTAAATCTTCCTCGAATCACATCTAACCCTTTTTATGGCCTGGTCAAATGGCATGTTGGGATCCAAAAACTCTGTATCTTTACCTCTCTCGATCCTATTTATGGGGACTATATCCTCATCTTCCATAAATAAATTAAAACATCTAGGTCCATGTGTTGACTTCTTCTCATCTTCCATAAATAAATTAAAGATTCTAGATATGTTGACTTCGGCTCTGGTCCTAACTCTACCTCACGTGGGGCGGTACTGTGTGTTGATGTAGCATGGTAGGGTTGTGGCCTATGCTTCTAGTCAATTGATAGTACATGAGATGAATTACTCGATGCATGACTTAGAACTATTGGTTGTGGTCTTTTCCTTAAAGATTTGGCACCATTATCTATATGGGGTTCATATTTATATCTATCTAGATCATAAGATCTTGCAATATGTGTTTATCCAAAAGAAGTTGAATCTCAAGCAAAGGAGATTGCTTGAGTTACTCAAGGAATATTATATGAGTCTTCACTATCATCCAGGTAAATCTAATGTGGTTCTTAATGCTCTAAGTAGGTTATCCATGGAAAGTTTCTCACATATGGATGAGAAAAAGTGATAACTAGCCGTCTAACCTTAGAGTTCGTCTCTTGGACTCAGCAGATAGAGGTGTGATAGTGCAAGAGGTGGTGAAGTCATACCTTAGTACTGAGATAAAAGAAAAGTAGGTTTTGAACCCTACCTTGATGTAGATTAAAGGAGATATAGGCCAGTAGAAAGTGATGGTTTTTTAGATTGGTTGGGATGGTATCTTGAGGTACCAAGGCGGGTTGTGTATCCCTGATGTTGTTGGGCTATGAGAGAGGATCTTGGTTGAGGCTCATGAATTGAGGTATACAGTTCATTCTAGTTCACCAAAGATGTACAATGATTTGAAAGAGATCTATTGCTAGAATAACATAAAGTGAGATATGGCAAATTTTATGTCCAAGTGTATGGTTTGTCAACAAGTGAAGGTGTAGCACTTGAGACCTGGTGGTTTATATCATGAGATTGAGTTGCCCGAATATATGTGGGAAGTGAAAAATATGGATATTGTTACTAGTCTTCCATATTCCCTCCATCAGTTTGATTCTATTTGGGTCATCATGGATAGGATGACTAAGTTTGCTCATTTCTTATGTATGAGGAGTAATTACTCTACTGAGGATTATACAAGGTTGTCCATTTAGGTAATCGTAAAGTTATATGGTGCTCCTATTTATATTATATCTCATTGCGGTATTTAGTCCTCCTCATAATTTCAGCATTCTTTCCAGAGAGTTTTGGGAACTAAGGTAAACCTTAGCGCTACTTTCCACCCCTAGATGAAAGGTCAAGTGAAGAACACTATTCAGACTTTAGAGGATATGTTAAGGTCTTGTGGGCTTGATTTTTGGTATAGTAAGGTTGATAATTTACCTCTCATAAAGTTTGTATATAATAATAACTATCATGAAATCATTGGGATGGCTCCATTTAAGTCTTTGTATGGTAGGAGATGTTGTTCTCCTATTTTATGGTCTGAGGTTTGCGAGGCTAGGTTGTTCGATCCTGATATGGTTTATCAAGGTATGGAAAAGGCGAATGTGATTTGGAATAGACTAAAGACCGCCCAAAGTTACCAAAAGTCCTATGTGGATGTGAGGTAAAGGGATTTGGAATTTGAAGTAGGAGATTGGGTATTCGTGAAGGCGAATCCCATGATAGGAGTGATATAGATTGGAAAAGGGGAAAGCTCAGTCCTCATTTTGTGGGCCCTTAGTTGATTTTGAAGAGAGTGGGTAATATGGCTTCTGAGTTAGAGTTCCCTTCCTATTTGGGTTTCGGTCACCTAGTTATTCATGTTTCAATATTGAGGAAGTTCGTGGGTGATCCTTCCATGGTGGTTCCATTGGAAAGTGTTGGTGTTTTGGACTCATTTTCATATGAAGAGGTCTCTGTTGATATCTTGGATTAGGAAGTTTATTTTTTATGAACAAAGGTTATGGCTTTGGTAAAGGTTCTATGGAGGAACCAAAAGTTTGAAAAATCTACTTTTGAAGCTGAAGAGGACATGAAGTCCAAATACCCATTCTTGTTCCCCATTTGGATACTCATGCTTAAGGTATGTGTTAATCTTAGCAACTTTGTTTTTTGTCATTGTAAAAGGTAAGTGTGGGTGTGTTTCTATGTTAAATAATGATAATAGATGCCATGGCCCATCATTCAAGGATGAATCATCCTAAAAGGGGGAGAATGGGAAATGAACCACTGCAAAATTTTATTGTAAAATGTCATTACAGGTCATAAGACTCCAATCATAAGGTGTCCAGTAAAGGTAGCATAAGTTGTTGTCCGGATTACAAGTGTCTCCAAACAAGTCGTAAAGACTCTAAATGAGTCGCATGGTCCTATCCATAGTCAAACCAGTGTGTGCCCTAAGTGATACTATTTTGACTATGACTTGGACCCTACGAGTCATAGCGTCACCTGACGAGTTGTATAGCATGAGTCGTAGGGTCACCAGAGAAAGTTCCTTCAGCTCCTGTCTCAACTATAACTTGTGGTGATGAGCCATAACGTTTCCTTACGAGTCTTATAGTGACTCGTAGTCAGTGGCGACAATTTTACAACTTTTAATTAAGGGCACTTTTGACTTTTCCCCTTTTCCCCAAATCATGACCCATGACTAAAACCCCCTTAGGGTGTCATTATCACTCCAAAACAAATTGAAATAACTTCTAAATCGCTCTCAATTCTCCAAGGTCAAGATAATTAGGGTTTCCAAGAAGTTGATCAATTACAGCTCCCAAGGGCAAATTCTGTCCATAACTCTTGATATTTTAAGCATGTTACTCTTCCCCTTCTATTATTTTGTAAAAGCATGTGTTTTAAATAGTTATTCATGAGGTTTTGATGTTAGTTTTAGAACATGGGTTAAGGGTTTTGAATGTTTGTTATTTTGAATAAATGTTTCCCAGGGTTTACATATGATTATTCATGGTTTTGAACTTATGGGGGGCATGCATATGTCGAATAAACTAGGGGATTGTTCTTTCCCCCAATATGTGAGTATTGACCATTGAAGTGATAATGACCTCAACACCATATTGTGAAATTTGTTTTTAATATGAAAAGTATGCATATTGAACTCCTTTTGCACTAATGCATGATTTGGAATGCTAATGAAGCATAATGATTTATAATTGAACCTTATGGGTTGTTTAATTACCCAAGATGATGTATAATTTAACCAAGGGGGTTTTGAATTCCCTCAAATGATGACAATTGGTTTGGCATGTTGATGTTAGATTTCAAGTATAGTTAGTATGACGATACCAACAGTGTATTTCTAAATGTGTATTATCGTTCAATAAATGAGAATGTGTGATAAATGTTTTAATGGGGCTTAAAAGAGGGTTGTGTAGCTAGGCCATAAAAGTGGATTTATCGAGGGACCAATAATGGAAATCGTGTTTACCAGTGTGGGGTCTAAATGTCCTAGGGTTTGAGTCCCCTAGCTTATGTCCAGGTGGTTTGAGTCTAACTTATTATATGACTGGGAGGTATATGTCCCCCATAATAAATTACATGATCGGGTGCTTAAGTCACCTTAGTATATGGTAGGGAGGTTTGATTCCCCGAGGTATGTCCCTACTTAGATTATTTTCAGACTTGTAGAGTCATTGTGGATACTACTGTGGATTGGGTATTGATGTTGATATTCTTAGATGTCTTTGAGTTGTTACTCTTATTATCTTGTTATATGTTTGAACTTTAGCCGCTGCTGGGAGTGTTATATCCTATTTAGATAGGAAAAAAGGATATGGTCTGCAGTCCTCGGTGGACTTGAGATACCCCTCAGGGCCATGCCTTGGTTTGGGTTGTGACAGCAGAGAAGTAAGGTAGTTTGAATTTTACGAGAAAAGAGGGAATTTTGAGTTTGAGGGGTTAAAACGTCCTAATAGGTTTTAAATAGTCAACTGAGTTTGTTTAGGGTTAGGTAGGGTCGGGGTCGGCCATGTTTTTTTAAAACAAAACAAGGCGTAAAAACTGGCCATTTACGGCACCACCTAGGGACCATAGGTGCCAGCCCATAGGTGGGCCCAATTTATCGACCCTATTTCCTACTCTCTTGACTTTGCATTTTGATACTTATTGCACTAATTATGAAGTCATAAGTGGTATTTACGACCTCATAAGTATTTGCACAAGTTCGAGTTCAAAGAATTCCCCAAAAATCCTTAAAATTCTCAAAATTCCATCTTTATATTTAATGCACAACTTACCTGGCCCATGTGAAACTTATGACCTTCATGAGTTGATCACAAAGTCCCCTTACCTGGGATATTCTGAAGCTACCAATTTTACCATATTACAGGTCATTCCTTATTCCATTTTACCTACAATACATAAAAACAAACATGAACACTAAAATAGTGGGTTGCCTCAAACCCAGTGCTTGATTTTATGTTGTGGCACGACATGGCTATGTTGGATACTCAGACTTGACCAACAAGCCCATGGGTTTCCTCCTATGCAGTACTTGATTTAACATCGCAGCACAATGCGGGTACCTTGATTACTCAGAATTCATTAAGGTACCCAAAAGAATATCCTCCTGGGTTATCAACACACTGAATAACCTACACCACCCTCATATCAGTTGGTTGCTTCATAGTTCTTCGAATGTTGAATGTAACTTCATTGTTATTGACTCAAAACTTAAGCACCCCATTTTCTATATCAACCATCACTCTACCTATGGCCATAAACGGTCTTCCCAATATGATAGGCATCACGAAGTCAACCTCTTAATCCAAAATGAAAAAAACAGCCAAAAAATAAAGTTTTCAACTTTCACCAACACATCAAAAGGTATACCTATGGGTTTCTTTACTATGTGGTCTGCCATCAACAAACTTATAGAAGTCAGCTCTGGAGAGATCAAACCCAACTTCATAAACATAACCAATGGCATCAAAGTTATGTTGTCTCCCCAAGTCACATAATGCTCTGGAAAATCTTGATGTCCCTATGGTACATGGGGTCGTGAATGATCTAAGATCACTCTTTTTCTAGGCCAGCGACTTAGAAATGATTGCACTCTAATGGTGCTATACACCAACATCCTCAAAACTAGATGCTCACTTCTTTGTCTCCAATTCTTTGATAAACTGGGCATACCTAGGCATCTACTCCAAAGCTTAGAGAAGAGGGTGTTCAAACTCAGATCTTTTAGCATCTCGATAAATTTCTTAAACTTTCCTTCTTCTTTATTCTATTTTAGTCTTTGAGAAAAAAGTGTGGTGATCGCGGAATTTGTTTCAATATGGTCTTATTAACCATTCCTTTACCTTTATCCTCACCAACACTAACATTAACACTTGTTGCCTTTGTTAACTCCACAATAGGTGTTTCATTATCCATAGTACTATCACTATTAGTCATATCCACAACAGGGAATAGGAGATCAACAATAGACGTACTACTCCAAGTAGTAATAGAGAGAGAGTGACCATCATTCTTTGGATTCTTTACTATTTTGCTCGGAAGGGTACTCGACTACCTGTAGTTTAAATTAGAAAAAATCTACCCAAACTGCATCTCTAATCACTTGATTGCAGGCGCATGAGACTCAACCTTCTGGGTCAGACCTGAGATATCAGCCTTAATCTCCTCAAGGAATATTTCCTGATTTTCTTAACCCCTTACCAGTTTGAACAGCATCTCCTCCATTCTAGATTTTGTGTCACAGCTGCCTAACGAAACGTATTTGTCTCCCTTCTCCTTGTAGTTATCCTTTATCCTCTAGTCACCATTATGCTCTCTACTGCGATCTATGTATCTATCTCCAAAATAGTTTTGACCTTAGTTTCCTTGCACTTTGTCTCAGAAACCCGCCAATTCATAATCAAGATACTTTGCCTCCTCTTCCAAAATAGACTCATATCCTCTTGAGGTCGAACGTTGTGCACCTAATGTGTTTACCTTCTCAAAATTCACTGTTGAAGATTGCTTAGTCAAAAACCCAATATCATTCCTCAGCTGTGCAATTTCTTATTCCACAGAATTATCAACTTCTCTATTGTCACTGAAAGGTTTAATGGCATAAGTTCTAACACCCTTCTCAGCCTCCAGAGTATACCACCCTTAGTTAGTGAGAGAGATTTGGTATAGAACATCAGAAGCCTTTTCCCAAAGCAAACGCATGAAAGCTTCTCTAGCAAAGTCGTCCTTAAAATTCAATGATTGGGTACCATGCCCAACTTTCACTTAAACCAAAACTAAGCC
This sequence comes from Capsicum baccatum var. pendulum, assembly GCA_030864225.1. NCBI lineage: Eukaryota > Viridiplantae > Streptophyta > Magnoliopsida > Solanales > Solanaceae > Capsicum > Capsicum baccatum. The sequence goes on along the minus strand of CM061557.1, from coordinate 165,180,029 downwards.
TCGTACATTGACTCAGAATGATGCTGCCTAAAGTTATATATCTCATCTTTTAAGTGCAACATTCTGGCTGAAGGAAAGAAATAGTTTAACAATTACTTGCACAACTTATTCCAAGTGGCAATCGAACCTCTAAAAAGTTCCCCCAACCACAAAAAAGCTTCTCTGGTCAACGAAAAGGGAAACAACCTCAATTTAAGTGCCTCCTCATTACCCCCAAAATAGTATAATAAGTGCATATCCAAAAAAAATTAGAAAGATGTATATTTGCATCATCTTTAGCCGAGCCCAAAAATACACCTTTCAAATTCAAAAGTTGGATCATGGCACTGGTTATGTCAAATTTCACAATGGGAATGCAGGAGAAATAATTGCTTCTATTTCTGTTGGATCAACATATCTCCTATACTCTTTCTCATTATCTGGATGAAAACAGTTGTATGATGGGATAACTTAATCTGGACCACCTCTAACTGTATCCCAAGTTCCATCCAGTGGTGCTCGACGATCAACTATCGATCTTGGCCTAGCTACCTCTTTCTGCTGAGGTAACCGCTAAACTTTAACCTCCCTTCTTTGGTGAGGTAATCTTCTAAAAACTGCTCCATTTATTTATCAAAAATGTTCTATCGATCACCTGTAGCAGGGGGAGGTACCAAATTACGATCATCCTGAGCCTCCTCAAGATGATCAACATGTACTGGTTTTGTCATAGTACAATTAGGCTGTAAGATCCTTTATGGGTTTGGATTTAATGGGAGTAAGGGGTTTCCTTGACTCCTGGTATTAGGCATACACTAGTATTCACCCAACTAAGAACAAAAAATGAAAACTCAAAAGAATTAGGATGTTAAATTAATAACTCAACACCGTACTCCCCAACAACGGCGCTAAGATTTTCATCAATGCCTAAACTACACTTCTAATTGAAAGTATGCTGAGAGGCGGTTGGTGATACCTAATCAATTGGATGTAAGTTAACCATCTAAAATAGCTAATACAGGTAAGCTTATTTTTTCAATTAACCCCAAATCACTATTGTGATCTCCTTTTCCCAATATCTACCTCTCCATCGAGTTCATAGTGAATACAGGTAGGATCCTAACATTTGCAACCATTAAGAAAGCAATAAGTACAAAGAAAGCCACAATACATCCAGTAACAAGTATCTAGAAGGATAGAACACTTATGCTACTTAATTATCTACCAGGGTTCCCACAACCCTGTCTATGGGAATTAGTCGCTTATGTTTGTAATACGATCAAGGGAATTCATAATTGAAGACATTCAAATGATACCACAATAATCAATGGATAAAACCTAAAGTTTTTAACTAAATAAAACAACAAAATCAATACAAAGCAATCCTAAGATCAAATTCAAATCCTATTATAAATATATGTTTGTAAGGGTTAAGAGTATGTGAAACTAACTAAAAATTCCAAAACGATATTTATAGAATATAAAAAAACCCTAAAAAACAAATTCATAATGAAAAAGGAAAACTGAGGTCGGTGGCCACCTACAGACCGTAGATGGTCCATATAGGTGACCCCCTCTCCTCCAGCTGTTTCTGAGCGCTCTTGAATTTAGCCCTCTACAACCTACTCTATCAGTTATGGACTGTATATGGAACCTACAGACTGTAGGATCCCCTCCGTAAGAGATATAGTCTTTTTCCCACACTTCTAAGCCTCTAGATTTCTTGTTTATGACACCTACGGATAGTAGGTAGAACATATGGGTTGTAGGTGCCCACTTCTGTGACCAAAAACTTCAAAATTCACTTCTTTATTCTAGAATAGTCCTAGAACATAATTTCCTACAAATCATAACAAAAACACATCAAATATAACAAAACAACCTAAGTCACTTGCATATTTTTATTGTTTTGAGCATTCAAAGTGCTATAACTTCATACCATATTAGTGAAGGCCCCCTATTCTGGTTCCTAGTCATGGATACATCTCTAGGTTATGATCTACCTCCAGGTCATCCACGAACTTTTATAAGATCCGTAGTTTCAAACTCAAGATCCTCATCTAGTATAGTGATAACACATGTCCTAGTCATCTGCGAAAAAGTAAAACCAATGGAATCTTTAGAAACCAACTTAGACTCTTAGCACATAATGAGTAAAAGAAGGGAAGAACTCTTATAAGTGTCATATAGCCTCCCCCAAGATAAGAAATGAACGTCATCATTCTGATCTGATGGGACTCTACTAAACACTTTCTCTTATACCAACAAAGCTGGTGAACATAGCGCTCTCTACCAATTTGTCACAACCCAACTTTTGAGTCATGATGGCACCGACTTTATACCACTAGTAGGTAAGTCAAAAAGTTTCCCAAAGACAAAAGTAATGGGCTAATTTGTTGGAAAATGGTATAAAAGCTAAAAATTTACAAGTAAAGACTTACAACAATAAATTAAGTAATAATAATAGTCTAAAGATAGATAAGATAAAATAACATCCCATGGCCTAGTAGCACTGGTATAAGAGCCACTAGTAAAAGGGAATACAAGTACTATAATAGCCATTATACCTTAGTCTCAAATAATAAAAGACTAAGAAATATAGAAGAAGGAGAAAATGGTAACTTCGGCTCCGTAAGCTCACCTGGTCTCCAAACTATAAGTAGCATGATTGTAACGTCAATGGAGCCTACTAGTATTGGATTTGTACCGAAAAGGTACAGAAGTGTAGTTTGAGTACCAAAGCCATAGGTACTCAGTAGGCATTATTGGCTGACTGAGCTAAATCATAACATAAATATAATAAAGATGCAAGATAAGTAAACTAAGTCAAGGTAAATAAAAAATCTGACATGATAATAAAATAAGCAAATGCATAACTATTACTATAAAACTGGACCCCATAAGCTAGTAAATATGCAAAAGTAAATAACCTAATGTAGGTCCCCATAATCCTAGAGAATGTGATCAAGGAATAAATAACTAAAAATTCATTAATTAACCTTACACTAAAGCCATAACTTTTAATTCATCCATGCCATAACATACTATACATAACATATCAATATCAAACTCAATTCAAAACTCAGTATCATCGTCATTATTTGCCAAACTCAAACTAGAACTTATATCATCAATTGTCGAAATTGAATTGGAACTTAATATTAGCAGACACCATACTTAGTTCGAAATTGGAACCAATCACCAATCACCAAACTAGCATAAATATCATGTATCTATCTTTTTCAAACTCCATAATAAACATTTAAAATGGTAAACATATATATATAAAAGTCAACAAGGACCTAATAAGAGTATTAGCCTAAGGTGGGTCAAAGGGGCCCACTTATAATCTCCAAAATCCTTTTTAAGGCTAGTTCTACCTCAGACTAGGCTAAGGTATCTTAATTTACTTCTAGATGTTAAGTAAGCCACAATTAGTCCTATGATCGTAATTCTACCTAAACATGAATAACTAAGTCAATTAACCCTAATTTATGATTCCATAATAGGCCAAACAATCCAAATATTACTAATTATACCTATAAGGCCTAATTCCCATCCCTTACCTAGAATATTATCATAAATATATTATGAATTAGATTAATAAATAAGGAAAGTAAACCTAGTCTATCGAGAAACCAAAGAAAAGCCTGGTGAATTCTACTAAATAGTTGATTTCCTCTTTTGAGATGCTTCGACAAAATGTCTTGCTATCAAAATCATAATCTACTCATCAATAAAAGAACAATGGTACCCATATTAAACTTTTATGCTTTGGGTCTAAAATTTTGTAAAAATCCCATATGGGTCCTGCTTGTGGAATCGCCCTTCAAAATTTGACAATACATCCCTCTATGCTTAAGGAACACTCACCCTCAGAAATGGGTAAATTCTGAGATCAAATGGTTATACCATTAACCCACCAACATTCAGGGATTTTGGAAAATAGTAGTGAAATTAACCATTGAATTAATGATAGCTTACCAAGAATTCAGAAAAAAAATAAGTAACTTAAGATCAAGATCACCCCAAAATCACCTATGAATATTTCTTCAAAGTTCCCATGTGTTCTAGAGTTTTCCAGTGAAAATGGGAGGAAAATCAGGCAAGTGGGGATTTTAAGGCTACCTAGGTGCTGCTTAAGTGGTCACCACTTTCGCGAATAAGTGTCGCTTTAGTAGTACCTACTGCCTTCACGCCTATTGCTTAAGCAGTTATATTTCCACATAAGTGGCCTTCACTTAAGTGGTGAGGGATGTGCTTTAGTATCCCTCATTTGGGCAAGTCTAGTTGCTTAAGTGACTGACTATCTTCTTTAGTAGCCCTTTGCTTAAGCGACCCAAATGGTGCTTAAGCGGGTGCACCAGTTGGAGACTTAGAATTTTTTTACCTCTCCACCGATACCTCAGTATTTGTTATGAATCCTATATATGCAAATAAACTATGTCACCATATCAAATTTGATGTTCCAGTCTCAATAATGTAGTCAAAATTTCTATCTGAGGTTATTTCGATAAAATATGGGTCCCATACCTAAGTGTCATTTCTCTTAATATTTGTTAGGCTTTATATTTTATTAGATACTGTGTTATACTTTTTAGGAGGTGTAATTTGAGGGACATTAAATTTTGGCACCATTGCTGGGGAATACAGTTATGGGTTGATTGATTGAGGTTGTTGATTTTCTATTTTCTATAGTTCTTTGGATGTAAGTTAGTATTAGCATAGTACTCAATGTTAAGGAAATCCCTTTATCATACTTTGTATTGAGTTGGAACAAACCTTATAAAATAATTGTATGATAGAAGTCATTATTATGGAGCTCGGCACGATGGGGTTCACAATGATCCAAGTCCCTTGAATCTGCCACCTCTGCATGGTATTTATAAAATAGCTGCATAGATCACTGGTTGATAATAGCTAAAGAGAATGCTATCATGTAACTCAAGATACAGAGCTAGAAGTGATAGAGCTAACCATCCCCATCTTATCAATATTTACCAATTTTTAATGTTTTTGGAAAAGATTTAAGGTATGTTGAGCCATTAAGATAGGAGCTATAATTCTTCTTGAGTATCCCCAAGGGGTGGAATTTGACATTACAAGTGCAATAATTCATTTACTTAATCTGAAGGGTGTGTTTGTTGGTTTGCCGACTGATAATGCAAACAAGCACATCATGAATTTTATTAGGATTTTCACTTTATATAATCTAACTAAGGTAAGTTAGGAAGATTTGAGATTTAGGTTGTTCCCATACTCTCTTATAGGTAAAGCCATGTTATGGTTAGGGAACTAACTAATAGATCCATAAACTCTTGGAATGAGTTGCGGACATAATTTATGGATATATTTTTCCTGCCTTCTAGAATGCCGCAATTAAAGGATGAGATCTATAATTTTAGGCAATTATATTCAGAGGCACTATATGAGACATAGTTGAGGTTTAATAAGAAGTTGATAACTGTGCCTAATCACAGAAATTTAGGGAGGAATTTACTTGAAAAATTCTACAGAGCCTATAATAGAAACACCAAAGTTGTTGTTGATACTATTATTGGTGGGGATTTTGTAAGCCTTCATTAGGAGCTAGCTACATAAATCCTAGACTGAGTCTCTAAAACCACCCAAGGGTGGGATACTCAAAAGGAAAAAAGAGGAATCAGTACTTATACTATTGGTTCTTCCAATAAATAGAGAATCCTAGATGATACAGTGGCTGAGGTGGCACAACTGAGGATGCACATAGGGTTACTTACCAAGCAGTTTGCAACTATGAATGTAGAAAAGGTAAATGCAGTGGGTTTATAAGGTAAGTCTATTAGACATGAAGAGTCTAACTTTGAGAAAGAAGCTAAGTATTTGGACAGAAAAGTGGTGGGTTTCTGAGCTAAGGAACAAGCATCTAATTGATATGCTTGGAACTCAAGGTAATGGAATCAAGTTCGTAACTACTATAGAGACATATATAAGGGCAGAGTAGAGAGAGGGATGGTGACTGGAAAACAAAGAATGATTATAAGAGAAAGAGCATTGTGTATATTCCATCAAGAATCGTGGTGCTGATTTGAGGGTGGAAGCATTACATACAAAGATTATCAAGGGTTCATAGATCCAAGAGAGTTTCCCTAAGGTAGAATCACATGTTACTGTAATTAAGCAAAAGAAGCAGTAGTTCAGTCAGATGTCATTTTGAATTAGTATTAGTCAGGCACTGTTCCAACCAACATTCTTTAAAATCCAAAGAATGATAATCACTGACTAGCCATCACCACTTAGAGTAGTAAGGCTACTGTTGATCCTCCTATGCCGATAGTTGATAAGGTAAGGGATGGGACTCTTGATCTTGAAAATACACCCATACCTAAAATAGAGAAGTTTGTGACTAATGGTGAGACCTTACAAAAATTGATGGGTGGTAAGAAATGAGTTGATACTAATAAAGAAAAGGGTAAAGAGGTCAAACTAGTATTGAAGACTATTCCACAACCTCTCTCATCTTTTTCTCAAAGGTTAAAGAAGGAGAAGTAGGAAGAAGGGAAATATAAGAAATTCATGTCGATGTTGAAGGAATTATATGTGAATATACCTTTTGTAGAAGCATTTTATTAGATGACTAGTTATGCAAAGTTCATGAAGGATTTAGTGACGAAGAAGCAGATAATGAGTTTTAAGCTCGCTAATTGTATACATTACTACAGTGCTATTTTTTCTTGGTCTTTGCTTGAGAAGAAAGAGGATCCTGGAGAATTTACTATTTATTTTATTTTTGGGTCCCTGAATTTCGCACTTCAAATATGTGAGTGCAATTTGGTATTGAATTAGGAGAAGTATCACTTTATTATTAAAAAGGAAATATTTTTGAGGTATAAGATTTTAAAGAAGGTAATAGAGGCTGACAAGTCTAAACTTATGGTGATTGAGAGATTGCCTCCACCAATTTATGTTAAAGATATTGGGAGTTTCTTAGGTCATTTAGGGTTCTATAGGCGGTTCATTAAGGACTTATCTAAAATTGCAAATCCATTGTGAAAATTACTAGAGAAGGAGGTGAAGTTTGTGTTTGATAGTACTTATCTCAAAGCCTTTGAGTGCATGAAAAAGAGGTTGATTTCTTCCCCTATTATTACATTTTTAGATTGTATCTCCTATTTAAGGTGATGTGTGATGCCAGTGATGTAGCCTAGGAGTTTTCCTAGGCCAAATATGAGAGAAATACGTCATCCCATCTATTATGCCATCAAATGAATTTTACCCCACATAAAAAAAATTCCACAATTTTTGAGCAGAAATTACCTGCGGTGATGTTTTCTTTTAAGAAGTTTTGTATAACATACTAGGTTGACCCTTAAAAATTTTTCTAGGATTCTAGTCTCTGAACCCAATATGACTCATGGAAATAAGCTGTATGATAGGGCACAAATGGTATGGTCCTATCATATGTTGACCAGTGTTGGTTGGTGGGATTGATTTTGGTTACTGGAATGGATAAGACTTTGGGGTTTGAGTTGTATTGGTGGGTATGAATTTTTTGGCTCCTTAAATTAATCTTATACTTGGTTACTTAGGTTGGATCTAAGTATAAGTAGCTCACCATGAGCCTTAAGTCAGGGTACGAGTCATACCATGGAATCATATGGTAGATAGTATCTAAATCTTTCTTGGGTTTAATCTGCTAGGGCTGCGGATAAAGGGTAGGGATCATATGCATTAGATATGACTTGGTTGGATGAGTCATATGTTGGACAGTGTTAGATCCAAAGTTTGAGATATGAGTGGAGTATACCAATCGTATTGGAGGGTATGACTCATGAGGGTCAGTCATACCCCTATGATGGGATTTTGTATAGCTTAAATGGGGGTATTCTGGATATTTCCCCACTTATCCTAGTAAGGTACCACCTATTTGGGAGGTTATTTACCCTTTTATTCCATTCATTAACACTTAGAAACTCTTCTAAAACACTTTATAATTCTCTCAAAAGCTTTTGGGCAACGGAAGCTAGCGTTTAAACAAGAGGATTAATTTAGGGATTTTCTTGGTGATTCTTTTCCATCATCATCTTGGTTTAAGGATGTTCTCTTCCCTCATTGTTAATTATAACTAAAGCTATGGTTTTTATAAATGTTTTCAGGATTCCATTGGTTGTATGATTTTGGTTTTCAAATATGATTTTGGGGTTTTGATATTAAATGGTTGGTTATGGTTTTCTATAGTTTTAATTATTCTTTTATATGGATTAATGGCATTTTTAGGTAATTGGATTGCATGGGAATGGTTTTATGGTAATTGGAATTCGTTTGGTTACATTATGCCCCCAGTGTGTTTGACAAAATGCCTAAAATAATGTTTTCATTGCATTAAGTACTTTAAATGGAACTGTTGCTTGTTTTAAAACTTGGTAAAGGGATTATGCATAGTTTAAATAGCTTGGAAAGGTAAATGGCTAAATGGTTAAATAGTTATGTTTGTAGGTTAACTGGAATTCCCCAAGTGGCGTAATATGGTAATAGAAAAGCACTTGGAAGTCCCATTTAACTTATATATGGTTGGCTATGGATAGTACTTGCAAGTATGGTCGGTATGACGATACCACCACTAAATGTCCTTGGTTAATAAATGGTAAATGAATCAGTTGGTTTCTTGGTAATGGTCTTAATTAGTCAATAATGGCAGGATATGTAGCAAATTCGTAGATAGTGGAGGTCCCGAGGTACCAAAACAGGAAACTTATATTTGCCGATGTGAGGTTGGTCTTAGTAACCATGTTCATGATGTCACACTTTATATTTGGGGGATGTACTAGCCATCCCAGGTTTTCTTCCCTGGTCATACAGCTTCATGCACTAGGGCCCTTTCAGTAGGGGGAGCTGAACCCATAGTGGATGGTTTAGGATAGCAAAGCTACACAGCCCAGGTAAAGGTTTTAAATGCATGCTAAACCCGGTCCCATTTTCCTAGCATGATTATATATATATATATATGTATGTATGCATGGTTGTGTGCATATGGATTATTTTACTTGCCTTTATAAATGTCATTATTTTATCCTTATCCTGAATTTATGCAAGTGATTACTCTCTAACCCATCTATTGGAGGTTGTATACCCACGTTATGCAGGAACCGGCCATTCTACTCCTACAAAGTACTTGACTTAGGGATTAGCATTTGGACTAAAGTGATGAGCTTTCATCCTTTTGAAAAGCTCCATTTTATGTTATGGATATTTCTAAATACTTAGATTTTACTTTGGATATTAGTTTTGGCCATGGTTGGTGGCATATCACAATCGAATTTTACTACTTTTTTTGTTAGAGGCTTTGTGATACTACTATGGATCGAAATGGGCAGGATTAGTATTTGTGTTGGCCTTGGCATTGGAATAAGCTGGTGGGCGAATATCAATGGACCTAATTTCTCACTGTTCCATCGTATATTATTTTAGGATTAATTATATTATGTTTTGGAACTTATTTGCTTACGGCCTAGTTCATGGTTAATTATATTATATTTTGAAACTTATTTGGTTATGCCTGGTTCAAGTCCTTTGGAATGGTTTGGTACGATTGGGCGGTTGGTGTAGGATGGTTAAACTTAGTTGGATCGATCCTGGTTATGATCCTATTCCAGAGTCTTCATGAGAGTTGTTACACTATCTTGTTATATGCTCAAAATCTAGCCAACTCAGGGCAAACAACTTGAGGTTGGGTTAGGTAACGGGGGTGGTCTCCAATCCCGGTCGGACTTAGGATGCCCATTATAACAAGGACCCCAGTCGGGTCGTGTGAAGTTGGTATCAGAGCCTAGGTTCATGGTCAATTGGGAGTCCACAAAGCCGTGTCGAGTAGAGTCTCTTTTTGGGCTGTGTAGCATTTCACACTCATAAAGGAAGGGTTGTAACAAATTTAGGAATGACTCACTTTCTTGGTATTTAATTTTCAAGCTTGGAGTCTCAGTCTTGAAATACTCTCTAATCTTTGTTTGTTCGTCTTTCATATCAAGCCTTGTAGATCTGGAAAACAAGAAAATTTTTCTATCCTATCTATGGGTAATGCTAAAGGGGTGCGTCCTACTTCTAGGTTTATCTTCGATCTCATGGTCCTATCCCAGATAGTTTTCGAGTTCCACCAGTTGCTACTAGTCTTCCTCAAGGTAAGGTGACTAAAGAGGAATTTCGTCAGTCTATTTATGTTATTGCTTAGATGGCGCTACTCAAGCTGAGGGGGGTACAACTGGTGCTTTCTTTGCTAAGTCCACAAGGTTTGGACAAGTTATGAATATAGTTCCTCCTATTTTTTCTAAAGTAAAGGTGGAGGAGGATCCATAGGGCTTCTTGGATAAAATAGAAAAGATATTTTGGGTGATGCAAGCTACCAATGTGGAAGGGGTAAACTTTGTAGCTTGTTAGCTCAAAGATGTTGCATATCAGTGGTATGAAGAGTGGTGTAGAGATAGGGGTGATGTGCAAGAATCAGTCTTGTGGGATACTTTTTCTAAGGCCTTCTTAGATTATTTCTTTCCCTGAGAGTTGAGGAAAGCAAGGATGGTGGAGTTTGTGAACCTCAAGCAGGGGATGATGTCTATCAAGGAATATGCCTTGAATTTTCACCAATTTCAAGTTATGCTCCTAATTTAGTGGCTGAAATGCAAGATATAATGAGAAAGTTCGCTTTTGGTTTGAATCAGCATTTGATTTTGGACAACAAGACTGCCTTACTAATTACAGATATAGACATCACTAGGTTGACCGTTCATATGCAGCAAGTAGAGGTTGAAAAGAGAAATCGGGTGGAGTTTTGAGATAGATGGGGTAAGAGGAGAAAATTTTTTGACTTGGGAGGTGCTTAGTCTTAAGGTAGTCGGGATAGTGGCAAATAGAAGAAAAAAAGTGGGGAGTTCAGGTTTCTTCTCTTCTGCTAGTACTCCTTTCTAGTCGAGCGGCAGGCGCCATCAAGGTGGTGATAATTTCTGGGCACAGGGTGCCTAATCTCAGGAAAGTATAGGTCAGTCAATTTCTTCATACCCTCCTTGTCAATTTTACGGTCGTCCTCATATGTGTTATTGTAATGAAGGAAGGGATAAATGCTTTAAGTATTGTCATACAGGTCATTACCTCAGGGATTGTCCAATTAATAAGGTTGCTATGGGGAGGAATAATATTTTTGTGGCTTCATCTTCTATTCCTACACCTGGTAGTGTTGCATCTACTTCTGTTAGTGCTCCTGGTTCTAGTGTTGGTCAGAATAGGTTGTATGCTTTGGCGTCCTTACAAGAATCTGAGGCATTACCTAATATCGTTACTGGTATGTTATAGCTTTTCTCTCGTGATGTATATTATTTTCTTAATTTGGGATCCACTCTCTCCTATATGACTCCTTATGTGGTTGTATCTTTTGGTTTCTATCCAAAAGTTATTTCGAATCCTTTTTCTATTCTGCCCTAGTAGGTGACTCAATTATTGCTAAGAGAGTCTATAGAGGGTGTGTGGTATCTGTTTGTGAAATGTAGACCTTGGTGGATCTGTTTGAGTTGGGTATGGTAGATTTTGATGTCATTCTAGTAATGGATTGGTTACACTCTTGTTACGTGTCCTTGGATTGTCGGATCCATAGGGTTATCGTTAGGTTCCCTAGTGAGCTAGTTATAGAATGAGAGGGTGGTTCTTTAGCTCCTAGGGGGAGATTTATTTCTTATCTTAGAGATCAGAGGTTAATCCCCAAAGGTTGTCTTTATCACATGGTCCGGATTAAAGATTCTAAGTTGAAAGGTCCTTTTTTCTAGTTAGTTCCAGTTGTTAATGAGTTTCTAGAGGGTTTTCCAAAAGAATGTCCTGGAGTTCCTCCGGATAGAGAAATCGAGCTTGGTATTGACCTAGTTCTGTACACTCATCTAGTTTTTATTCCTTCATATAGAATGGCTCTAGTTGAGTTGATGGAACTCATGGAGCAACTTAAGGATTTTCTCGATAAGGGGCTTATTCGTCCTAGTGTATATCTACGGGGAGCACCGGTGTTTTTTGTGCGCAAGAAGAATAGTTCCCTCCAGATGTACATTGACTATAGGCAGTTGAATAAGGTGACTGTCAAGAAAAAGTATCCCCTTCCAAGAATAGATAATTTGTTCGGCCAGTTGCAAGGTGCTGAGTTTTTTTCAAAGATAGATCTTCGGTCTGGGTACCATCAGCTAAAGATTAGGGAGGTGGATATCCCTAAGACGACTTTATATACTTGATATGGGCACTTTGAGTTTTTAGTAATATCATTTTGGTTGACTAATGCTTTGGTGGCATTTATGGATTTGATAAACAAGGTTTTTTATCGGTATTTGGATCCCTTCATTATTGTGTTTATTGATCACATTTGTTTATTCAAAGAGTGAGATGGATCATTCTAATAACCATCGTATAGTGTTGCAGACCTTAAAGGAATATCAATTGTATGCTAAGTTCTCTAAATGTGAGTTTTGGTTGAACGTTGAAACTTTATTGGGTCATATTATTTCTAGTGAGTGCATCATGGTGGATTCGCAAAAGGTTGTTATGGTGAAGAAGGGGCCTAGACCCATGCCTCTATCCAATACTCGGAGCTTCTTGGGTTTAGCCAGGTATTATAGGCAGTTTGTGGAAAGCTTTTCATCGATAGTTGCTCCTTTGACCAAGTTGACTCAGAAGAAGGTCAAGTTTTCTTGACGGATACTTGTGAAGGGAGTTTCGAGAAGTTGAAGGATAAGCTAACTTCAACTCTAATACTGACTTTGTCGGAAGGAAATGATGGGTTTGTGGTTTATTGCGATGCATCTCGGGTAGGGCTTGCACTACTAAGAAAAGGACAAAAAACGCCGGCAAAAGTGACAGCCAGTGTTGCTTTTTGGGCCAAAACCAACGAAAAAGTGACACTATCACTTGTGTCGCAAAAAGGCACATTGTTTTTTAAAAATGACGGGCTGCATCATTTTTTTATGACAAACAATGTTGCTTTTTGAAAATAAAGTTTTTTTAGTTATTATTCATCATTTTTTGTTCTTCATGTGAAGAACACATGTTGAACAAAAAACGACAGACATCATCATTTTATTGAAGAAAAAAATATTTTTTCAGAAAAATAATATTTTCGTCGTATTTTGAGAAAAATAAAATCTTTTTTTAGTAAAAATGATGCTATTCATCACTTTTTGTTCTTCATAATGAAGATAAAAGCGATGGACAGCGTCGCATTTTTTGATAATTTATTTTAAAAAATTTCGACACTATCCGTCGTATTTTGAGAAAAATAAAATCTTTTTTTGAAAAAAAGCAACATCGGTCGTCGCTTTTTGTTCTTCATAATGAATACAAAAAACGACGGACAGCGTCGCATTTTTGAAAATTTATTTATAAAAATTTAAAAAAAGTGATGAATAGCGTCGAATTTTTGAAAATTTATTTTTAAATTTTCAAAAAAGCGATAGACAAAAGGGACCCTGTTCGTCGCTTTTCTGCATTTTTTTATGCAAAAATCTGCCTTTTCTACATCCACCTGCCAAATAAAAATATAATTCAATATATACAGCCTCATGCAACACACATTTATAAAATAACCATACAACACACTATATTATCAGAACATATAAGCAATTCAAATCAACAACACCTAACCAATCAATCCAAAATCCAAAACACTTAATAAATAATCCAACAAATTCCAAATCACTTAAACAATCATAAAGTTTTTTCATTAGAGTCTATAGGCGTCCTAGATTTCTTCTTAGTAGTTGACTTCGAACTCTTATCAGGACGAGTCTAATCACCGTACCCACCGGATGCCATCTGTATGCAAGTTTACATCAAAACATATAAAAATCAAGTCATTAGTTCATATTTCATGTGACTACACTAAACTATTCTCAAGTTAGTAGTACACATTTCAAGTAACTACACTCAAACCATTTTCAAATAGCTAATTGATATTTCAAGTCACTATACTTAACCACTTTGAAGTAACTACACTTGACCATTTTCAAGTCACTAGTACACATTTCAAGTCACTACACTTAACCATTTTCAAATAATTTATTCACATTGCAAGTCACTATACTTAACCACTTTCAAGTAACTAAACTTAATCATTTTCAAGTCACTAGTACACATTTCAAGTCACTACACTTAACTATTTTGAATTAACTAATTCACATTTCAAGTCACTATACTTAATCATTTTCAAGTAACCATACTTTATTATTTTCAAGTTATTAGTTGACATTTCAAGTCACTATACTTAACCATTTTCAAATAACTATACTTAACCATTTTGAAGTCACTAGTACACATTTCAAATCACTACACTTAACTATTTTCAATGTAGAAAAGAGGTACTTTGATCAACTATCTTTTATCATTTTCAATGTATAAAAGGGGTACTTTGATCAACTATCTTTTAAATGTATTAGCATAACATATTAAGCTATAGCAGAACACAGAAGAAAGATATGAATAGTTCTTATGTTATATCGTGGTGGATATCATCCATTAATATTTCAAACCCCTTGCTTCTAGGTCACACCAAAGGGATATTCTACTCAATTTCCTCAAGTAAATCCATTAATATATCTTAATTCTACTAGCATAAGTTGCTTATGATATAGTTGGTAAAATTAATACTCACAGAAAAGAAAGCAATTGTAAAATTAACAAGAAGTTGATTCAAATTTACAGAAGAGAACAATTACATACTTCATTAATTATATTTTTATATTTGAAAGAAACTAATGTGCTTTATTTCTTTGATATTATTTTGTAAGATTTGCTTATTACACATATTGTCATTATGTGGATTGCTAGTTGAGCTACTGACTGATGAAACGAAGATAAATATGAATGATCAACTCCAAATTATGTGATGACAAAAACTTGAGAACACAACTGAACAGAAGAAGTAAAATATAAGGATGTTACTAAATGAGCTAAATAGAATGCCAGAAGTTCTTGTGATGAGAAGGACAGAAAATCAAATGGGTTTTTTAGTTTATGTCTTTAGTACCTCAGTAGCAAGGTATTAAAGAACCTTACAGGTGAAGTTTGTGTTTTTGTCGGTGGTGCGGCAGTTGTTGGCCGTTATTGGTGTCGCAGCGGCACTGGTCGATGGTTCTCCGGCGTCTTAGGCAACTAATGGTTAAGGGTTGTTATGGTGGTTCAAGAGCCATAGTGGGCGGTGTTGGCTAGATAGGGGTTGTTTCACTTAGATAGAGAATTAAAAAGAGAGAATGAGGAGGTCAGAAGCAGTTATTTTGAGAAAATAGTAAGGATTAGCGTTTGGTGTTGGTTTAAAAGAAAAGAAGGAAAGTTTTAGATCTCAAGCATTGGATTTTTTTTTATCGATGGCAGAGATCAAATTGATCTGAAAATGTGCTAGAATTTAAAATCCAAATAGAGATAAAAAATTTGGATAAAATTGTCATTAACTTGATACAAAATGGCTAGAAAATAAACAATTTAAGAAATTAAGTTGAATTAGGGCTGCTATTTTAATAAATGTGGAAATGACGAGAAAAATAGTAAGGTGTCAATATAAAAATAAACTAAGCATGCAAGAATTAATGTTACGTAAAATTACTATATAAAATAGTAGCCTAAGAGTGGTATCGTGAGGTCAATATATACTCTGATGAATTATCATTTAATTTAGCTTACATTATTATATTATAACTTCAATAGTATATTATTACCTTGATTAATCGATCATATGATATCAATGTAATCAATATATATAGTTGATTGACTATCAACTTCAAAATATGTACTATATACATTATATACACAGGTATATTACCTCGTAATAAAACTTATTTCATATATATTCTGATAAATTATCATTTACTTAAGCATATATTATTATATTATAACTTCAACAGTATAGTATTACTTTGATCAATCGATCGTATGATATCAATGCATTCAATATCTGATTGAATACATTTTATTTTTTAAATATAAAAATTATTTATTTAATAGTAAATTAAAAATATCAAATATTGATGGAGAGTGTCATTTTCATAAAGTTAATTTTTATTTATTTTTTAAAAGAGGCCACATTGTCCGTCACTTTTTGTAAAAAATACGAAAAAATTAAAAAAATAATTAAAAGTTGCAATGGATAGTATTTCTTTTCTATAATTAATATTTTAAAAATAAAAAAATGTAGAGACGTTGTCCATCGATTTTAATAAAAATGAAATTTAAAAATCGATGGATAACGTCGATTTTTATCATAAAGTTAATTTTTATTTATTTTTAACAAAAGCGACACTGTCCGTCGCTTTTTGTAAAAATACAAAAAAATATTAAAAATTACGAGAGATAATTTCAATTTTCTATAATTAATATTTTAAAAATAAAAAATTATAGCAACATTGTCTGTCAATTTTAATAAAAATAAAAATTAAATTTAAAAACTGACGGACAATGTTGCTTTTTATCATAAAGTTAATTTTATTTATTTTTAATAAAAGCTACACTGTCCGTTGCTTTTCGTAAAAATGCTGAAAAAATAAAAATAATAAAAAATTATGACGGATAGTGTCTCTTTTCTAGAATTAATATTTTAAAAATAAAAAAGTATAGCAACGTTGTCCGTCAATTTTAATAAAATTAAATAAAAATAAAAATTAAATTGAAAAATTGACGAATAACGTCGCTTTTTAAAAATTAAAGATTATTATTTTTAAATAAATAATGATGTTATCCGTCGAATTTATTAAAATAAAATATAAATTATTTGTTAGTTAGTTGGCACAATAATACATAAAAAAAAGCGACTGACATTAAGACGTTGGCTGTTGATTTTAATAAAAAATAAATAAAAATAAAAATTAAACTAAAAATGCGATGGATGGTGTCGCTTTTTTTGTCGCATTTTAAATCGAAATAGTTCGTCGCGTTTTTGTGTTATTTTTTTGGCCTTTTTTAGTAGTGTTGGTTGTGTGTTTATGCAGCATGGTAAGGTAATTGCTTATGCTTCCAGGCAGTTGAAAGTACATGAGAGGAATTATCCTACTCATGATTTAGAACTATTGGTGATTGTGTTTGCTCTGAAAATATGACAACATTATTTGTATGGTGTTCACGTGGATATCTTTTCTTATCACAAGAGTCTACAATATGTGTTCACTCAAAAGAGGCTTAATGAGCATGACAAGAATTATCCTACTTATGATTTGGAGTTGTTGGCGGTTGTGTTTGCTTTGAAAATATGATAGTATTATTTGTATGGTGTTCACGTGGATATATTTTATGATCATAAGAGTCTACAATATGTGTTCACAAAAAAAGCTTAATTATAGGCAGAGGAGATGTCTTGAGCTTTTCAAGGACTATGATATAAGTCTTCACTACCACCCAGGTAAAGCTAACATGGTTGCTAATGCTCTTAGCAGGTTATCCATAGAGAGTTTAGCTCATATGGAGGAAGAAAAGTGAGAATTGGTGAAGTATATTCACTGCCTGGCTAATCTTGGAGTTTGCTTATTAGACTCCAAGGATGGTGGTGTGATGGTGCAAGAAGTGGTTCGGTCATCTCTTATTACGGAGATTAAGGAGAAACAAGTTCTAAACCCTCTCTTGATGAAAATTAAAAGTTATGCTAGTGGGAAAAAGTAGTGGTGTTTGAGATCAGTGGTGACGCTACTTTATGATACTAATAAAGGTTATATGTTCCTGATGTCGAGGGTTTACGTCAAAAGATTTCGGCTGAAATTCATGAATCACACTATGTTGTTCATCCCGGCTCGACTAATATGCATCATAATATCAAGGAGATCTATTGGTGGAATGGCATGAAGAGGGATGCGGCTGATTTTTTAGCCAAGTGCATGGTGTGTCAATAGGTTAAGGTTAAGAACACGAGGCCAAGAGGGTTGTATCAAGAAATTGATTTTCCTGAATGGAAGTGGTAAGCGATCAATATAGACTTTGTTACCGGTCTTCCTTGGTCTCGAAATCAATATGATTCGATTCGGATCATCGGGATAGGATGACTAATCTGCCCACCTTTTGCCAGTATGGACTACCTTCTTAGAGGAGGATTATGTAAATTTGTATCTTTAGGAGATCATGAAGCTGCATGGGGTGCCTATTTTAATTATTTCTGATCGTGGCACAGAGTTTATATCTCACTTTTTATGATCTTTTAAGAAAGGATTGGGGACTAAGGTTAGTCTGAGTACAGCTTTCCACATGCAGATGGATGGGCAAGCGAAGAGGACTATTCATACATTTGAGGATATATTTCGAGCTTGTGTGATTAATTATGGTGGAAATTAGGTTGACCACTACCTTTGGTAGAGTTTGCCTGCAACAATAGCTATCATTCTAGTATTGGTATGACCCCTTTTGAGGCATTGTATGGTAGGAGGTGTAGATCTCCTACTGGTTGGTTTGAGCTTGGAGAGGCAGATATATTTGGTCTTGATTTAGTTTACCAGGCTATGGAGAAGGTAGAAGTGATTCGGATAGGCTTAAGGCTGCCTAAAGTCGCCAAAAGTCTTATGTGGTTGTTAGGTGTAGAGACTTAAAGTTTGAGGTTGGGGATAAGGTTTTTCTCAAGGTATCTCCCATAGAGGGAGTAATGCGGTCTAGTAAGAAGGGGAAGCTTCATCCCCAGTATGTTTGTCCTTATGAGGTTTTGTGGAGAGTTGGTAATGTCGCTTATGAGCTGGAGTTGCCTTCTATCTTGATCTTGGCTCATCCGATCTTTCATGTTTCTATGTTGAGGAAGTGCATTGGTGATCCTTCTTTGGTTTTTCCTTTGGAAGGATCGGGTATCACGAATTCTCTGTCTTATGAGAAAATCTCGATTGAGATCTTTGATAGTTAGGTTCGTCGATTGCAAACTAAGGATATGGCCTCGGTTAAGGTTCTATGGTGGAACCACAGGGCGGAAGAGGCTACTTAGGAAGCAGGGAAGGACGTGAAGTCCAAATATCCACTTTTGTTTTCTTCTCCTGGGATTCGTGTGGAACGTATGTGTCTTCAACACATCTTTATTTTTTGAGTTTGTTAAAGGAAAGATTAATATATTTGCCTCTTTGTTTTCAAACTTTGTTAAGGATTGGGAATATATTTGATAATGCAAATGACTCGTGCATGTGGTTACACCTAACTTGTCCGTCATTCGAGGACGAATTTTGCTAGTGGGGGAGACTATAACACCCTAGGTTTTGACCTTTAGAAAATTTCCTAGAATTCTAGTGTCTAGACCCAATACGACTGATGGGAATGAGCCATATAATGGGGTGCGAATTGTATGGTCTTGTCATAAGCTAGCCAGTATTGGTTGGCAGGATGGATTTTTGTTACTGGAATGGATACGACTTACGGTTATGAGTCATATTAGTGGGTACGGATTATTTTGTTCCTTAACTTAATCTTAGACTTTTTTACTTAGGTAGGATCTGAGTACGAGTGGCTCAACATGAGCCATAAGCCAGGGTTCGAGTCGTACCATGGACTCGTATGGTGGACAGTGTCCAAATCTTTCTTGGGTTTAAGCTATCAGGGGTATGGATGAACGATATGGATCGTATTCTTCGGATATTACTTGGTTGGATGATTTGTATGTTGGACAGTGTTAGATCCAAAGGTTGAGGCTAGGATACGAGTGGAGGGTACCAATTGTATTGGAGGGTACGACTCGTGAGGGTCAGTCGTACCCCTATGATAGGATTTTGTGCAACTTAAGTGGGGGGTATTCTGGATATTTCCCCATGTATCCTAATAAGGTACCATGACTTATAACCTACTTTGGAGGTTATTTACCCTATTATTCCATTCATTAACACTTAGAAACTCTTCTAAAACACTCTATAATTTTTTCCAAAGCTTTTGGGCAAGGGAAGTTATTTCAACTAGAGGATTAATTTGGGGATTGTCTTGGTGATTCCTTTCCACCATCATCTTGGTTCAAGGTATGTTCTCTTCCCTCATTGTTAATTCTTACTAAAGGCATGGGTTTTACGAATGTTTTCAAATATGATGTAGGAGTTTTGATATTAAATGGTTGGTTATGGTTTCCCAAGGTTTTAATTATGCTTTTATATACATTAATAGTTGTTTTGGATAATTGGATTGCATGGGAATGGTTTAACGGTAATTGGAATTGGTTTTGGTTATATTATGCCCCCAATGTAGTTGACAAAATGTCTTTAATAATGTTTTCATTGTATTAAGTACTTTTAATGCAACTCTTGCTTGTTTTAAGACTTGGTAAAAGGATTATGCATGGTTTAAATGGCTTGAAAATTAAATGGCTAAATGGTTATGTTTGTGGGGTATATGGAATTCCACAAGGGTTTAATATGGTAAATGGGAGGACACTTGGAAGTCCCCATAAACCTATATATGGTTGGCTATGGATAGTACTTGTATGGTTGGTATGATGATACAACCACTAAATGGCCTTGATTAATAAATGGTAAATGGATTTGTTGGTTGCTTGGTAATGGTTTTAATTAGGTATAATGACGGGATGTGTAGCAAATCGCGAAAGATGGAGGTCCCATGGGACCAAAACTGGAAACTTATATTTGCCGATGTGAGGTTGGTCTTGGTGACCGTTTGCATGATGTCACACTTTAACTTGGAGGATGTACTATTCATCCCCGGTTTTCTTCCCTGGTCGTGCGGCTTCACGCACTAGGGCCCTTTCAATAGGGAGAGTTGAGCCCATATAGCCTGTAGGTGGTTGGCAAAGATACAGAACCTTGGTAAAGGTTTTAAATGCATGCTAAACCCGGTCCCCTTTTCCCGGCATGATTATATATATATAATTACATATATATATATATATATACATGTATGTATGTTTGTGTGCATATGGATGGTTTTACTTGACTTTATAAATGACATTATTTTATCCTTATCTTGAGTTCATTCTAGCGATAACTTGCCAAATCATCTATTGCCAGTTGTTTACCCATGCTATGCAGGAACTGGATGTTCTATACCTCCTACATAGTGATTGACTAGGGAATCAACATTTAGACTAATGTGGTGATCTTCCATCCTTTCACAAGGCTCTATTTCATGTTATGGATATTTCTAAACGCTTCAATTTTGTTTTGGATATTTGTTTTTGATAATGTTTAACTCACCCCATGTTTGAGGGGTGAGGCGGTCATTATTAATAACCCAACTCGTGGGGTCGAATCCACAACAACAACAACAACAACATAGCCAGTGTATTCCCACCTAATGGGGCCTGGTGAGGGTAGAGTGTACACGGAACATACCACTACCTCAAGAGAAGTAGAGAGGTTGTTTCCGATAGACCCCCGGTTTAGGACCAATAACAGTATAACAAATATAAAAAGTAAGCGCATAGAAACTAGTATGGTACACAAAACAAAACAAACTAACAGTATAACAAACACAAAATAAGTGTATAATAAACTAGTATGGGATGCAAAAAAGCCAAAACCACTAGCCCCAAACTACAGCCACAACACTATGAACCAGAAACTCCAGACCCAAAGGATCACTCCCCTATTACTACCTCCACGCTCCCACCCCCTAACTCTCTACCCTAATCCGCGTCGTCCACACCTTCCTATCAAGGGTCATGTCCTCTGTAAGTTGTAATTTCTCCATATCATGCCTAATCACCTCCCTCTAATATTTCTTTGGTCTACCTCTATCCCACCTAAAACCATCCCTAGCCAGAGTCTCACACCTCCATACTGGAGCATCAGGGCCCCTCCTCATCACATGCTCGAACCAATGTAGACTCACTTCTCACAACTTATCCTCTACTGAGGAAACTCACACCTTCTCTTAAATAATCTCATTCCTCACCCTCTTTCCTAGTATGTCCACACATCCATCGCAATATTTGCATCTCCGCCACATTTACCCTTTGGATATGAGAGTTCTTAACTATCCAATACTCCACTCCATACAACATGGCCATCTTGACTACCACTCTATAGAACTTACCTTTAAGCTTTGGGGACACCTTCTTATCATAAAGAACTTCTGAAGTGATCCCTCACTTCAACCACCCTGACCCAATACGATGCATGACATCCTCGTCAATCTCACCATTACCCTAAATTATAGACCCCAGATACTATAAACTCTCCCTCTTCTAAATGGCCTAAGATTCTAGCTTCACAACCACTCCATCTTCTTGCTACATATCACTGAACTTACACTCCAAGTACTCTGTGTTGGTTCTACTTAACCGAAAACCTTTAGATTCAACCGTCTGTCTCCAAATTTCCAACTTATCATTAACTCCACCCCGAGTCTCGTCAATTAGAACCACATCATCTGCAAATAACATACACCAAGGCACCTTCCCTTGAATATGTCGCATCAACACATCCATTACTAAAGCAAATAGAAATGGGCTAAGAGTCAATCCCTGGTGCAACCCTATCGAAACTGTGAAGTGCTCTGAATCTCCCCCTACCATCCTCATATGAGTTTTTGCACCATCATACATATCCTGAATCGACCTAGTGTACGCCACGGGAACCCCTTTAGCCTCCAAGCACCTCCACAGAATCTCCTTGGGAACTCTGTTATATGTTTTCTCTAGATCAATAAACACCATGTACAAGTCCTTTTTCCTCTCTCGAAACTAATCCTCTAATCTCCTCACAAGGTGAATGGATTTAGTGGTCGAGCGACCAGGCATAACACCAAACTGATTCTTAGAGATCGTCACGATCCTCCTCATCCTCAACTATACCACCCTTTCCCAAACCTTTATAGTATGACTCAATAAATTAATATCTCTATAGTTGTTACAACTTTGAATGTCTTCCTTGTTTTTATACACTGGAATCATCATGCTCCAGCTGCACGCTTCAGGCATCTTAACAGATCTAAAAATAATGTTAAACAACCCTGTCAACCACTCTAGACCTGCCCCGCTAGTGGTCTTCCAAAAATCTACTAGAATATTATCTGGCCCCGTCGCCCTACCCCGATGTATCTTGTGAATATCCCTATTGACCTTCTCAAACTCGATACGCATACAATAACTATAATCACGACCCTCCTTAGATATCTCCAAGTCTACCAACACAGAACCTTTGTCCCCTTCATCATTCAAAAATTTATGAAAATAGCACTGCCACCTCTCCCTAATGAGGGCATCCTCAACCAACACTATACCATCCTCTCCTTTGATGCACTTCACTTGGTCAAGGTCACGATCCCTCCACTCCCTGGCTTTGTCTATCCTATACAACTTCTTATCTCTGCCTTTCTCCTCTAAAGCTGCATACGAACTCTCAAAAGCTATTGTCTTAGCCATCGTAACCGCTAACTTAGCCTCTCGTATAGCTAAATTATAATCCTCTTTATTCTTCTGCCTGTACTCATCATCCTTGCTACCAACCAACTTAGCATAAGCCACCTTCTTAGACTCCACAAGGAGCAAATTATAAATTTTAAATCCTATGGGTGTCCTAATTACTAATAGGTTACCTGGAATATAACAAACACGATATATATAATAAAGTGGGGGGGATTGTTTTGAAAGTGATTTGCAACAATATTTGGTTACTGACACACTAATTTAGAACTTTTGATTTACAATCAAGATTTGAGAAAAAATTTGGATTATGTCTACCTAAAAGTAAGGAGTTCATTGGTTGTTAAGAGTCTAACATGAAAGTTAGTTGTAAAGTAAAGGATAGGCCAGTTCTAAGGTCTTTGTGGTTAGTCTTTCAACAAAACCACAAGGATTTCACCCGTTGGCTCTTTCGATCACCTAACAAGTGTGCAATTCATAATCACCCATAACCTCAATCAAGCATCCCTATTCCTAGGATGTTTCTCTCGACATGATTTACCCTCCAATTACACTTATTTCAAAGATTGCAAAAGGTAGTAAACCATAGGCTCAATTGTCCACCATTCCTTGTCTTCCTATAACCCTCTTTTAAGGATGTTATAAGTTACCATATGTTCACCTTCATCCATTTTTCAAGGATGGTGAATGGGTTTCTAGAGTTTGGGGTTTTCACGCATCAAACCCATTTGGAGATTTGGAGTTTTCACCCATAAATTCCAACTAATAAACCCAAACAATGATTGAATCTATACTCAACAACTAAATATAATGCAAACACCACAACACCCACAAACAATTACACTTTACTTTAACATAATCCCAAGATTAAATTAATTAGCTACTCATGAAGAAAGTAAAGAGAGATATACCATAAGGATTATCCAAAGAATTGTTTCTTCACAAAACACTAAGAATTTAGCCCTTCAAAATTAGTTACAACCTTTCCCAATTACGGTTCTTTCTTTAAATTTAAAAAATGTTTGTTAGGTAAGCAATACCCAAAGAAGAAAGGGGTTTTTGCCTATATGAGGTTTAGGATTCGTCCAAAAGAAATCACAAAACTGTCTGGGGTCATAATCCCTCTTAGCTGTGATGGTGTAAGGTTGTACGCAATCGCGGCCAATACGAATGCAGTTGTGTTCCGCTTTTGCACTATCCTGACCATCTTTGACTGACCGCGACAACGGCTTGAGGATGCTATCACGGTAACTAAGGCTGAACTGTTCCAAGTATTCAACTGCACTTCTTTTGCTTCCATTTGATCTCTTTTAGCTCTAATCCATAACCTTTAATCTTATCAACTAGATACCTACAAAATGTGGATATTAGTGCATTTAAATCATGACAAGACATAATAGCACAATGTTTGGTGCAAATGACTGGTAAAATCACCACTTATCAACACCCCCAACTTAAAATTTTGGTTGTCCTCAAGCAACACCACCCTTTTATATGAGACAACTTCACATGTATGCCCACAGTCGATTACCCAATGATCATGATAACTCCAACTTGATTATTACAACAAAAAGTTCTTCACACATGGGAAAAATAATTTTTAATGACTCTCCTCAATGTAAAATAGGATAATGGAGGATGCAATAGACTTTGAGGATCAACCATGTGATAATTGATACTCACTCTAGAAATGACTCACTTGTTGAACTCAACCATAATATTTTTCCTTTTATTTTATTGTGTGGATGATGACAAAATCACCCACCTCAACTTGTTCACATGCCTCCTCACAAGAAAGAAAATTTCACAGGCCTAGTTACCAACATTGAAACAAGGATTTTAAGTGAAAACACTCTCTCTCTATCTCTCAAGAAAATCTCAATGTTAACAAGTTCCATGCCATACGCTTGCCCCTATTTTCAATCACCACTACAATGACCACACTTGGTTAGGAATCATAAATAAATTTTTGAGCTTGTAATGTAGGTTTAGGGTAAGATATAAACTTAGGACAATAATACTAAACCCTCCTTGAACTTCTACAATACACTCTTTTCACTTTTTGTTATTGGGACACTTATTTTCCTTCCCTATTGTGCCTACTTTGTCTTTTCTTAGTTTTTCCACTTTCCCCTTTCTCTTCTTTTTTTGTGCATAAATTATGCCTTTCTATCCTTTGTTGGGTCTTTTCTTTCTTCTAATTATTTTGCTTTATTAGCTTAGCTTTTAGGCACTTTCTAATGATTTCATGGCCTAACTATACCCTTTTCAATTTCCACCACCACCCACTTAGGATTTTAGCCTCAAATTGTATTCTTAAGTTCAAGGAAGGTAGGGTTCAAAAGAGGAGAAATAGAAGGGTCAAGGATTGTAATACATTTGCCAAAGAAAAGTCCAAAGTCTCAAATAGGGTGACTAGGGGTAACTCCTATGTATTGGTAGACTTTTTAGGCTAAAGTGGGCTTCTAATGTCACAAGATAGCCTATGATCATTTTACCAACCAAGCATAATAAAAATTTAGCCTCGAAAGACTAATAGGGAAAGTTCTAGATGGTACAAGTACACATGAAATATAGACCTGTAAGCTTAGACACATGCATGAGAAGCTCGTCAAGGCGGTTCAATTGTTTCACCTGCTCGAGACAAAAATAAAGTACCAACTATTTTTCAAAGTCACTTATTGGAGTCATAAAAAGAGGTAAATTTTTATTGCAAGGTTGCTCATGTCATGCCCTCAAATTTTGCAAAAGTGTGGGTGTTTGTTTTGCATCCGCACCACACATAGTTTGCTAATCATGGAAATAAACCAAGCTATTGTCTCACATTGTGGCTCTAATACGGGCAAACCACCCACATGGCTACTCAGACTTAGCCAATGGGTATGAATGAGATCCCAAATCATCAATTCCACAGGTACTCAGAATTTTCTTGCATTAATCACGATGCCATGAGTACTCAGACTTCCCCTGCATCCATGGTTAAAAACCCAATTACAATGCTTTTTCCTTAAGAATGTCGTCACTCAGTCTATCATAAAGAAAATCTCATCCAATAGAAGTAAAATAAAGAGAAAATCTATTAATAAAAGAACTAATATATGCAAGTGTGGGTACCATCACAGTGTCTGAATATTACAACCCAAAAAATAAGAATCATCCAAAAGAGCGAGGAAGCTATGCAGAAATAACAATAATACAGGTCTAAATCAAATGAATAAGAATAAGGAGACAAACCCAACTAAAAAGGTAGCAGTGTCCCCATTGCATAAATAATTAAGGATAAAAGAGATAAGGGTGCACCCTGAAACTATTTCAAGGGTTGTTATCACTCTCGAACTCTACATCCTCACCATTCTCCTTAAGATCGGAAAACTCAGTTGGGGCCTCATCATCACTCTCCACTCAAGTGGAAGGAAGTCTATCTTGGGGTTTTAGGACCTTCCATAATCCTTTTACCCTCTTCCACATCTATATAAAGAACTCATCCCTCTTTTTCTTTATTGTGACCATCTTTTTATGTGTACTTCAGAGGTCTCGGTATGACTCCGCCAAAGAGGAGTAGACTTTCTTAAGCCTAGCAATGGTAGCTTCTTTCTTCTTTTGATCTTCCTTATACTTCTCATAATTGGCATGTGACACATATGAATAATGGGTGGTAGAAGGCTCTCCTAGTCCTTGGGGTAAACTAGACAGAATCTCCCTGATGGCTGTAATATCAACTCTACTCTCCTCAAGATGTCCGATGGTGGTTGGTCTATAAAACTCAGGCTTAACACAAGCTGACTTTTCTAAGTCAATTTTACTCGTCTTAACTTTACCAGGTGCACCCTTTCCTTAAATCTTTAAGGGGTAGATAGAGGCATCAGGGTGCACCAATATATCACTATCATACTCTTCAACCCCCTATATCCTGCATAGCTCAATAATCAAAGAGGGTAAGAAGAGATGCATACCACCTTGGCTCCTTAAATAATTTATTTCATTGCAAGAGATGACCAACATCCAAAGGGATGCCGTCTAGAATGCAAGCAACCATCCAAGCATACAGGTCTGGGACTGCTGTCATATGGGTGGAAAGAGAGACTCGGCTACAAATAATATGCAACCATATCTGAGCCTTAGAGATAAAGTCGTTCATTGACATGTTACTTTTAGTCTATGACCAAGAGACTTCTTTTATAGGTAATAGCTGTAACACCAACCAACTCCCCAGTTTACAACCTTTTGCTTTGAATTCACCCATGTCTACATGTTGGAGCCTATAAACATTATTGATTTGCTCAACCCCAACTCTTACTGGTTTGCCCCAAATCTTAATAGTCATATTGAATAGGTCCAAGAAAGATACTTCACTAATGTTAGCATAAAATTCATGAACCCATTGTTCATTTACAATGCATGGATCCGGGGCAAAGCACCGCCACCCCGTGGATTCAAGTTTGTCATAAAATTCCAGTAGATTTTCTGGCATATTCTCCAATAAAATTCCTCTTCTTGCAAGCATCTTTGTCCTTTGAAGATCAGTGTAGTAGAGAGTGTATAACTCGGGTGACATGAATCAAATATGATCATACTTCTCCATGAAGTTGCCCTAAAATCACAAGGCACACATGATATAAATCAATGACAATTTGACATGCAAACTTTGCCCATTGTTCACTAAGGCTTATTAGAATAGGTGCTTGGTGGTGCTTGGCTAAGAACTGGAAGTGCAGGAATTTCGGCATGGCAGGAAACTACCCCGATTACTGCAATTACGGGCCATGACCGCATTTGCAGTGCCGCAATCATGAATCGTTACTATAGTCGCGATACCTGAGGCTGGTTTAGTACCAGCTTCTCATATTCGAAACCTTTCAAAAATTTTAAGCCACTAGCATGTTCTACCATATGGATTTACATGAAGACCAATTGAACGATGCTAACAAGTGTTCAAATGTGCCTTTTCAATTAGCAAGAATCATTATTGAAAGTTCATTTGGGCAATGTATCAAACACTTGTGTGCACACTACATTGTTCTACATTTTTCAAATATATTTGGGTACTCAAGACTTCCCCACTTGTGTGTACACATTACTCAAACACCCAAAACTATACCAATATCAATTATGATAACATGGAAGTATAACAATCAAAACTTTAGGCCTTCTCTAAATCATGCATTCTATGGCCTATTTTCAAAGATCTTAAGCATGGATTCATGACACCTACCAGACTTATGATGCAAGGAAGAGGCTAGGATGGTGTTGGAGAGCTATCAATCTTGGCCAAAATCTAGTCCAATTAGAGAATAAAACTTGATAGGGAGTGTAAGGGAAAATAGGAGGAAATTAGGGATTAAGTGGCTGAAGTGACCACGATCGCGATAAGTTGTCTTTGATTATGAACACGTGGGTCACCACGATCGTAACTAGTTACCGCGATCACGGTAACTAGGAGCATTTTTGCTCCCTTATTTTCCCCTATTCAGCTCTTTGCTTAATTTTTCATAGATTTTTTCCTGTACAATTTTCAATGCAAATTTATGCACTTTTCCCTTTCCAAGCTCATCCAATGCAATACATAGTACCACAAATGCATGAGTTATTTAGATGCAAAAACTAACATATATGCTACATAAACCTAACAAAATGGATAAGAGCCACTTTTGTGGTATTTGTAGGTTGTCTCCCATCTAGCGCCTTAGTTAACGTAGTGGCACGACATCTTCCTTCTTATATTTTCAAGGTGGACCCTCAATCCCCTCCTTATTTTCCTTTTCACCCTCAACATCCACCATAGACACAACTTGAAGTTCTGCGGTTTGTTTCTTTGTCTTGTAAATTTTGTAAGAGACCTCATCCTCTTGTACCCTAAACTTCATTTCCCTCATCTCCAAATTAACAATGGATCTTCCGATGTAAAAGAAAGGGTGGCTAAGGATAATAGGTACCTCTTGGTCCATTTCAAAATCCAATACCACAATATCAAGTATAAACTTGTCCACTTTAACAAGGATATCAAATAAAATTCTCACCGGTCTTTTGATAGACCGATCTGCCATTAAGAGTCGCATAGAGGCTAGTGTAGGGTTATATAATCCAAGATTCTTGTAGATGAAAAACGGTATTAAGTTTATGCTTGCACCAAGTTCACATAGATCTTTTGCAAACTCATGCATCCCTATTGTGCAAGAAATAGAGAATGCTCTGGGGTCGTCTTTTTTTTTCACAACCTTACTATCCATGATAGCACTACACCCATGAGTGAACTCAATGGTGTCACCTTTGACAAGATTCTTTTTGGACCTCAACTTTTTCATTAACTTAGTGCATCCCGGTATCTTTTGGATCGCCTCAAGCAATGGTATGTTAATCGATAGATTGCTAAGTTTTGCCAGGAACTTTTTCAATTTGTCACCTTTCTTTTTTTTATGCAATCATTAAGGAATGGGGTAAGAACTTGGATTGTGGTACTTTCTCCACTTTGTTGTTTTTTAAACTCAACCACTTCTTCGTCACTTTCGTCAGTCTCTTTCTAATCATTTTCTTCTCAACTTTGAGGTAGCATCTCTTTTTCTTTAGCTTTGGGCATTTTCTCACTCAAATCTACTTTAGAGGGCTGATCAAGTATCTTTCCAATCCTTGTCACAATTTCTAGAACTTGAGTAATATTTTTTATATTAACAATCGTGTCACTAGGAAATCCACCTCTAGGTCTAGAATTTAGTTGCATGGAAATTTGTCTAATTTGGGTTTCCAGTTTCTTGATAGATGTGGAGTGAGACACCATGGTTTTGGATAGTTGAGAGAAGTCACCTTTCAACTCATGGACCATTTTGTCCATACCTTCCACTTTATTCAATATTCTTACTATCACATCCTTGGTCTTGAATTTTTCACAGTCAATGGCACTTGACTCCTTTGTCTTAGCTGGATCATGAGGGGGAACATAACGGTCATAATCACACTCCCTATCTCTCCAATCTCTATCCCACTCGCGGTCTATCCAACCTTGATTCCCAGTTTGCCTTTGATAGGTTGGAACCCCTCGAGTAGTTAGAAAAATACCAGATATCTTCATCCAACTTTTTTGCTTCTTCATCAGCTTCATAAGATTTTGATGCTATGGTTTTTATCGCTTTCATGGGTGCACCCATAACATACTTTGTCAAGAGTTCAAGTTGGGTCACCATTTTCTCTATGGTCTCCTCCTTCTTTTCATTCTACTTTCTTTGTTCATTATCAACTAAGGAGGTACTAGAAGGGATCTTAGGAACTTCGATATCCTGAGTATGCAAACCCCGATTTTGCTTTGGCACTTCTCCTATCAATAGAAAGTCCCCATGATGGTTAATCTTCACTATAGAGCCACCTACCATATTATCAACCACTATTTTTTAAAATAGATCAAGGGCACGGGTGAAGATCTCAAGAAGTATCTTCTCCAAGACTTAATAATTTGGGCATTTGGTCAATTTTCCATTAAATCGTTCCCAAGCTTCAAACAACGGCTCTTCATTACATTTTCCAAAAATTCACAATCTCATCCTACTTTTGAAGCATTTTATATGGTGGGAAGTATCTATCAAGAAACACTATAGTAAAATCATCCCAAGATAAAATTGAGCTAGGTGGAAGTAAATAGATCCATAAAACTGCGTCACCCATTAGTGAGAACGGAAAGAGGAAAAGCTGGATGTATTCTTGAGTAATATATGTTATATTAAATTGCATACATACTTCCACAAAAATCTTCAAATAGACATTTGGTTACTCAAAGGCTTAACCCTCGTACCATCCTTTCATTTGCTATGTGTGAAGCATGACACTAGTCATATGAAAGACTATGTTCCCATTCGTTAGTGGGATATGGATTACACTTGTTTGTCCCATTTAATTTAGTTAGACCTAATCATCTAAGGGACCATCAAAGGTGCCCATGTTGCTTGCTTTGTCACTCGTTATTCTGTTAACACTTCGATCACCTAAAAAATTTTCAAAAACAACAAATAAAGTAAATTATACCACCCCAGGTATTCCCAAGTAAGAATCACACCGCACAAGTAAAATCTATATTCCACTCCTCATCAATGATGCCATTTTGATAACTCCCAACTAACTTCCATGGTTTAAGGGTGAGGCGGTCATTGTCAATAAGCCAACTCGTGTTAGGGTCGATCCGCAAGGAGCGAATTTTGAATTTCAAATTCTATGGTGTGCTAATTACTAATAGGTTACCGGGAATGCTAACAAACACAACATGTATAATAAAGTGATGGAATTGGTTGGAACTTTATTTGCAACAATCTTTTTTGATTTAAAATCAAGATTTAAGAAAATCTTGGGATTATTCTACCTAAAGGTAAGGAGTGCATAGGTTATTGAGAGTCTAACATGAAACTTAGTTGTTGAGTAAAGGATAGGCTAGGTCGAAGGTCTTTGTGGTTAGTCTTTCAACAAAACCACAATGATTTCACCCATTGTCTCTTTTGAACACCTAACAAGAGTGCAATTCGTAATTACCCAAAACCTCAATCAAGCATCCCTATTTCTAGGATGATGCTCTTGACATTATTTACCCTCCAATTACACTTATTTCTAATGTTTCAAAAGGTAGTAAACCATAGGTTCAATTATCCGTTATTGCTTTGTCTCCCTATAACTCTCTTTTAAGGATGTTATAGGTTACCATATGTTCACCTCTATCTCTTTTCAATGATGATAAAGGGTTTATAAAGTTTTGGGTTTTCACCTATCAAACCCATTTGGAGATTTGGGGTTTTCACCCACAAATTCCAACTAATAAACCCAAACATTGGTGGTATCCATACTCAACAACTAAACATAATACAAATATCACAACACCTATAAAAAATTACACTTTAGTTAAACATAATCCCAAGACTAAATACTTAGCTACTCATGAAAAAGTAAAGAGAGATATACCATAAGGATTATCCAAAGCATTCGTTCTTCACAAAACACTAAGAATTTATCTCTTCAAAATTAGTTACAACCTGGCCCAATTAGAGTTCTTGCTTCAAATTGAAAATATGTCTATGAGGTAAGCAATACTAAAAGGAAAAAGGGTTTTTGCCTATATAAGGTTTGGAATTCATCCCATAGAAATTATAAAACTGCCCGAGATCATACTCCAGCTTAGCTGCGATCGCGTGAAGTTATCTGCGATCACAGCTAATGCAACTGTGATTGTGTTTTGTGATAACACTATCCTGACCATCTTTGACTATCCGCGATCGTGGTAACTAAGGCTGAACTATTCTAGGTCTTCAACTGCAATTCTTTTACTTACATTTGATCTCCTTTATCTCCAATTCACAAACTTTCATCTCATCAATTATATTCCTACAAAATATGGATATTAGTGCATTTAAATCATGATGGTGCCTCATTTCTTATACTAAATATGGTAGTGTGCATAAATGTTTGATGCAAATGAGTGGTAAAATCATCACTCATCAATTTTGGCCATAGTTGGGGGCATATCCCAACTAGATTTTACTACTCTTTTGGTTAGAGGCTTTATGGTACTATTATGGGTTGGAATAGGCGGTATCGGTATTGGTATCAGCTTTGGCATTGGAATAAGTTGGTGGGTTGACATCCTTGGATCTAATTTCTCACTGTTCCATTATATTTAATTTTGGTAATAATTATATTATGTTTTGGAAATTATTTAGTTATGGCCTGGTTTATGTCCTTTGAAATGGTTTGGTATGGTTGGGCGGTTGGTGTGGGATGGTTTGACTTAGTTGGGTTGGTCACGATTGTGATCTTATCCCAGAGTCTTCATGTAAGAATTTACACTATCTTGTTATATGCTAAAAATTCAGCCAAAACAGGGTAGGTGGCTGGAAGTTGGGTTAAGGTAATGAGGGTGGTTTTTGGTCCCAATCGGACTTGGGATACCCATTACAACAAGTCCCCGGTCGGGTCATGTCATTTTGGTCCTATTTTATTAGGACCAAAAACATTGTGCAAATTGATCATGAAGCTTTGAGGTACCATATAGCAAAGAAATATGTAAAACCTATGTTGATTTGATGGGTATTATTGCTTCACGAATTTGACTTTAAAGTTACAGACCAAAAGGGTATAAAAGATTTGGTTGCAAACATATATCCCACCTATAAGAGAATTCAATGCTTAAATTAGGGGATGAGCTTGATATTGATGATACTTTTCAAGATATGCGATCCACGAAATCATCACATGACTTAATCCCCTAGTTTACTAATTTTGCCAGTTATTTGGCATGTGATCTCATCCTAAAAGACATGTCGTTTCAGCAGCAAAAATGATTTATGCATAAGGTACAAAAGTTTTTCTCGAATGATCCTTACTTATTTTGGGTGTGTACATATGGTGTGATTCAGAGGTTTATTCCTAAAGTTAAGATGATGAGCATTCTTGAAGCCTATCACTCATCTCTAGTTGGGGTCACTATAGTGGTACTGGCACGGCCTACAAAATCTTATAGTGTGGTTATTGTTGTTTAACTCTTTATAAAGATGCACATGATTATGCTAGGTCCTGTGACCAATGCCAGTGCCAAGGAAATATCTTACGAAAGCATAAGCTCCCCATGATACCAATTCTTGAGCTTGAGGTGTTTGATGTGTGGGGAATTTATTTCATGGGTCCATTTGTTAGTTCTTATGGAAAGAAATACATTTTGGTGGAAGTTGACTATATCTCTAAATGGGTGGAAGAAGTTTCCTTTCCCAATAATGAGGGTCGTCGAGTCACGGCACTTTTAAATAAGAATATATTCTCTAGATTTTGCACTCCACGTGCTACATTAGTGATGGCGGATCTAATTTTTACAATCATCTATTTAAGGTACTACTTTAGAAATATGTTAGGAAACATAAGGTGGCAACACCTTACAATCCCCAAACAAATGAGCAGGTTAAGGTCTTCGATCGTGAGATCAAGTCCATTTTAGTGAAAATTGTGAATGCCAACAGGACTTATTGGTTGAGAAAGATATATGATGCACTTTGGGCCTACGGTATAGCCTACAAAACTTCCATAGGTTCCTCTCCGTATCATCTTATTTATGGAAAGTCATTCCACTTTCCGATTAAACTTGAGTCCAAGGCACAATAGGCATTGAAGAAGTTAAATTTTGAGTGAATGATGCTACAAACTTGAGGATGACATAGATGAATTCTATCTCCATTCTTTTGAGAGTTCTTCCATGTATAAGGAGAATATGAAGTTGTACCATGACAAGAAGATTGAGGATAAGGTATTACAGCCTGGTAATATGGTCTTGTTGTATAATTTAAGACTTTGCTTATTTCCTGGCAAGTTAAAGCCAAGGTGGTCTGGATTATTGACCATGGTTAGAGTATTCCCGCTTGTTGCAATTAAAGTGAATCGAGATAGAGATTCCCCATTCAAGGTGAACAGGCATCGTGTTATGCATTACATGGGAAGTGTGGAGGAGTTAAAGGGTTATGAGGATGTAACACATGGAAAAGTCTAAGTAGTCAAGGAAATTAATTCATGCTGCGGTGTTAAATCAGGTGCTACATAGGAGGCAACCCATTGGCTTATCGGTGAAGTCTGAACAACAAACATAATCATGTCGAGGAAACCCAAGGTGTTAGTCTTCACTTTGTTTCAATTGTATAGGTTAAAAGCATGGATAAACACTTGGAGAAAGACAAAAATTGCAAAATTTTATACAAGTCTAGGTAAGTGGACCTATGACCTTACTTACAGGGTCGTAGGTCAAACCCACAATATGTAAGTTAAAGTTGTGGTAATCAAGAGAATTTTTGGATCTCTAAAGTTGTACCTACGGACCCTACTTAAGGGGGCAGTAATTAAATCCTATGACCATGTAAGTTAGGATTGTAGAAATCAGAGGCAATCAGGGTTCATGACCAACTTATGAGCCTACTTATGGGGAAGTAAGTAGTATATATGGTCCGATAGTGGTTCAAACTATTTTGGGCCTAATTTTAAAAATTAGGGTCAGGCCTATGTGACCCAAACTTATTCAACACCCCATATGCTATAAGACCCTAAAAACCAACCCATTAAACCCTAAACACTTTCAATACAAACTATCCTCTTTCCTTAAAACTCTCCAACTTTCTTCTATAATTATAAAAGAAAAACTTCTCTTACAATAACATCACTTGCACTCACATTGTTAGAGAATTGGGGCTAAAATGTAGTGTTAAACTTCTACTTCTAATATCTACAATCCAACTAATAATTCCTGGCCCCAACTTGGTTAAAAATTTATTCTTGATCATTGAACTTGTGATGGTACTTGAAAAAACATGAAGTTGTGAAATTCTCATAATCTTGAAATATGTGGAGCCTAAACTTGGTTAAATTTAATTGGCTGCATGAATTTTAGCTTGGGAAGCCTTTGATCATAAATATAAATGGAATTGGAAGTTGAATAGTTCTAATAATATTTATAATAACTATGGAAATGGACTTATTACATGTTGTAGTGTTTAAGCTTGGTCTAAAATTGAAATTATAATTGTGCGGGGTTTAAAAATTGGGGTAACACTGACTTACTATCAAATTGGTAGTTACGAAGCTACTTAAAAGATCATAAGTAGTACCTACGGAGACCGTAAGTGGCCTTGTAGATATCAAACTTTAAACCTTGAAGCTTCAGGGATTTGTTTGGTACCTATGATGGCTACCTACGGGCGTTGTAAGTACTACCTATGGCCCATAAGTAAGGATTGTAGGTAGCCCCTGCCTTGGGTAGTCAATTTTGTTCTAAATTTTTTTTGATATAGTGTTTCAAACTCTAAAAACTTCTTTTTATGGTACTATGGCACCAAAGGCTTCCTAGAAGAAGGGGTACAATCCAAGTTCCATGATGAGTCTCCTAAGCGAAGTGGTTTCGTTGAAGAGTATCCAATAAGTCTGGATAGCACAGCATTCTCGAGGCTGGTCACCAAGGTAGGTTGCAACTTCATTAATTGTTATTGAGTTGAGATTTTAGCCCTCGCCACCATAAGCTAGGCCATAGCCTGCACCATCCCGCTTTATTCTGATTGGGATTCTAATGATGTCAGTTATTACTTAACCACCACACTCTTCTTATCCTAATGAGGGAGAGAATGATTCAACTATTGGTTCAAATGAGGAGGTTGATTTAAGATTAGGTTCCTGAGAGAAAGAAGATGAAGCCTATTTTATCTTGTTTTTATGATGATCAACTGAAAACAAAGGACCAAGTCCCTAGGTATTCATGGAAATATATTACTGTCACATGACCTACACAGTTTTGTCGTCTAGGGTAACAAATTGCACATGTGAGATGTGTACCAGTCAGGAAACTTGGCCCAATCAGATTTCTACCCTAATTATTATTCAACTATAAAAGAAAGAGAATGTTTTTCAATTTTGCAATAGTGCTCAAGTTCCATTCTTTATCTATTGAGAGTGTGTGTGTCTTCTTGGTCAATTTTTCATTTGAAATTGAATTACTCATGTTATAAGAGTAATGTTTTCCATGTTTCTTTTAGAAGTTCTTAGGCATAATTACCTAAGCTCAATAATGGTAAGAGTTAATCAGTATTGAGGTATGTTCTTGGCAGAGTTGCCAAAGTAGGCTTGTAGTAAAGTTATTACAAGCAGGTGGAGCCTAGAGTTAGGTTCATTGAAGTATGTAATCAAGAGCTTGATTATAGTGGATTGTTGCAGTGCCTGTGAGGGCAAGCTGTGTTTTTTCCTCCTTTGATCAAGGAGGTTTCCGCGTTAAATCCTTGTGTTTTTAAATTCCTGCAAAGTTTTAGATTTCTTACAGTTTTATTGTGTTATTGCTTGTAACTGGCTTTAAGGGACCTGGTACCTCATAGTGTGGTGCAACCATTCTCATTTCAACAATTCATATCAGAGAGAGGTCACTCTAAAAGGTTCATACCTAGAGTGATTTATTGATCATGGTTGCTCCACCTAATCTTAAAGAAAGGAAATTCAGAACAAGACCACCCCAATTTAATGGGCAGTACTATAGGTGGTGGAAAACTAGGATATTTGACTTCATTACGGCTGAGGACAGTGAGTTGATGGATATAATACATGACGGTACTAGTGTTCCTTTTAGAGAAGTCAAAGAAGGAGATATAAAAAGGATGGTTTTCAAAAATAGGAGAGAGTTTGATGATGAAGATCGAAAGAAAGTTGAGAAGAATTAAAAGGCAAAGAAACTTCTTGTCTATGGCGTAGGACCTAATGAGTATAACAAGATTTCTACTTGTGAAAATGCTAAAAAAATCTGAGATTGCCTGAAGATAGCTCATGAGGGAACAACTGATTTGAAGGATTCTAAAGTTGACATGTTGGCTACTCATTATGAAACCTTCATCATGAAAGGAGAGACAATTCAAGAAATACATACAAGATTCACTTCTATCACAAATGAGCTACACTGCCTAGGAAAAGTGATTCCCTTGTATAAGCTAGAGAGAAAAACTCTAGGTGTTCTTACTAAGTCCTGGGAAAGCAAATTTGATGCTATTACTGAGGCAAGAAACATGGAGACTCTCAATATAGATGAACTCACTGGTAATCTAAAGACTCATGAGCTTAAGAAGCAGCAAGGACAAGACAAGAAGGAAAAAGGGAAAAATCTATGGCACTGAAGGATTCAAAATCTAATTTAAGTGAAGAAGACACCGATGTTGCCTATTTGGAAAAAAAATTGTTAGATATATGAAGAAAAGTGATCATTTTCAAAGAAGAGGAAGCAGTGGTAAAAAGGGTGGCAATGTTGAAGTTTGTCACAAATGTGGAAGTCTTGACCTTTTCATTAAGGATTGTCCAACATACAAAATGGATTATCAGGAATATCTCAAGACAGGAGGTGACAAAGGAAAGAACAAGGAATAGGTCCTTATAAAATCATGAAGAAAAGTTGTAGCTGATTATGCAGTGAGGCAAACTCTAGCAGTATGGGGAGATTCCTATAGTAAATCTAATGAAGCTGAGCAGGTTGAAGATGTGTCCATGCTGGCTGTGGAGGAATGTGAAGTTACCTATGATTCCTTGTTTGATCACATCGAAAACACAGAAAGTCAAGAAAAAATGATATAAATCTCTCTAATATTAAGGGAAAAATAGAAAACTACTCTGCTAGAAAGATAAAAAAGTTGGAAAATATGTTGATTGATTCTATATGTGAACTGACTACTGATAAAAATTCTCTAGAATAAAAAGTAGAGAATCAAGAGCTTAAATTAATTGCTTTAACCTTCCAGATACCTGAAATAGAAGAACAATTTGCTAAGTTAAAATCTGAGAAGCTGAGTTTATTGATTCGATTGGAGAAAGTAAATGATTCTGATGATAAAGAGAAGAAGAAATCTTTAAATCTTCAAATTAAACTTGAAGATAAGTTGAGGGAGTCACAAAATCACCTTATAAATGCCCTCCATAAGAATAAAGAGTTAGAAAGGGACTTGGTCCGTCTAAGGAAAGAACTTAACAAATCTCTAAAGTAGAGCACATCCTCACATATCCTTTCTAATATAACTAGTCGAAGTGTCAATAATGATAAAGGGGTTAGATATCAGTACAAGACCCAATCACTTGGGTCTCAAGGGAAAGTTATTCATGGTATTAGAAATAGGGTCCACAAACCCCTATGTACTCATTGTGGAAGAGATGTACACTTGAAAGAAATATATCATTATTGGCTTACAGCTAGAATGAACAGTTCTAATCATATCCAGTAGGAGAATTACTATCCTAAAGGTTTCATGTATTTGAAATATGTGAAGAAAAATTCTCTGCCTAGATGGGAAAAGAAAGATTTGATCTCACCTTTGTTGTCTTATTGGGAACTCAAACTAAAGTGGGTTCCCAAGTCTAACAAATGACTATATTTGAAGGTAGGAGGAGGGGAATGCAGTCAGAACCGGTTCATGGATAGTCGATGTTCAAAGCATATGATAGAGAGGACTTACTGCTTTTTTTCTCTCAAGACACTTCAAGGTGGAGATGTCTCCATTGAAAATGGAACAAAGGGCTATATTCACGGCGTGGGAAAGATTAGCAAGACATATAATCAAGCATTAGAAGATATTAACTATGTGAGTGGGATGAAGTACAGTATTCTGTGTATGGTGGGGAATTAACTTGCTTAAGTTTTCAGAGTGAAGATGTTGATTTATGGCACAGAAAGCAGGGACATGTAAGTTTCTCTTTGCTGAACAAGTTGATTTCAAGGGACCTGGTCTATCGCATGACAAATCTGAAATTTCCAGATAATAAGGTTTGTAATGCCTATGTTAAAGGCAAACAAACTAGGTCCTCTTTTAAGCTGAAGAAGTAGTTGAGTATTTCTAGACCCCTAGAGATATTGCATCTGGATCTATGTGAACCTGTTAAAGTCCAAAGTAAAGGAGGAAAGAAGCATGTGTTCATGAGTGTGGATGACTACTCAAGGATAACCTGGACAATCTTCTTAAGAATAAATGATGAAACCTATGGGGCATAGGTACTACCTACGACCCGTAGGTGGTCTGGCATAGGTAATAGTAAATTTTCTTCAGCTTTTGAATCTCTGATGTTCAACTTTCTGGCACATATTATGGTACCTATGGGGTGTAGGTACCCATATAGGTAGCTTAAAATCATCAATTTTCTCATATTTTCTCCTTTTCAGCTCCAAAACCTAGTTTCTTGCAAAAAAACGACACAAAACAACTCAATCTAACAAAAAGACCTATGTAACTTGCATATTTTCATCATTTTAAGCTTCGAAAGTTCTATGAAACCATAACACATCATGCGGGTACCACTATGATAACCCCCAACTAGTGATGAATGACAAGCCTTAAGGATTCCCATTATCTCCACCTTAGGAATACATCTATGGATAAAACTATCCGCACAAATCTGAAAAAGATAAAGCTCATCCCAGAAAAATTTTCTCACCTCATGAATGAACCGCCTTCACTACTAGAATGAAAAATCTTTTGGAATAAGATTACTTTCCAAAAAGTTGGCAAAATTAGTGAACCAATGGATTAAGTCTTAAGAGGCTGCCAAAACTTGCTCATCTGGAAAAGTATCATCTATGTCAAGCTCATCCCCTAACTTTTACATTGCCTCCTCCCCAAGGAGAGATAAGTGATTAGTAACCTAATTCTCAATGCCTTTACGATCTTTTACCTCAAAGTAAAATTCTTACAATAAGAGGACCCAATGTAACAACCTCGATTTGGTATCGTTGTTTGACATTATATACTTCAGAGCTGGATGATTTGTATGAACAATGAATTTGGTCCCTATCAAATAGGACTGAATTTTTCAAAGGAAAAAACCACCACAAGCAACTCTTGCTTAGTGACTGTGTAGTTATTTTGTTTGGGTTTAATTGCTTGTTAGCATAATAGATCATGTAGAGGATTTTATCATGTCTTTGGCCTAGACAGCACCCACGTCCACTCTTCTATCATCCTATATAACCTCAAATGGTAAAGACCAATCAAGATATACAATTATGGGAGCCGAGATCAACCTGTCCTTAAGGAACTCAAAGGCCTTAAGACATGCATCATCAAATACAAATTTCACCTCCTTTTATAAAAACTTGCATAGAGGATTAGCAATTTTACAGAAGTCCTTGATGAATCTCCTATAAAATCCAACATGACCAAAAAGCTTTAAATACCTTTAACTAAGATTGGAGGAGGCAATGTTTCAATCATCTCTATCTTTGTAATGTCCCCATCAATACCCTGCTTTGAGATTTTGTGATCGATAATAATACCTTCTTTCACCATAAAATAGCATTTCTCCTAATTCAGCACCAGATTGCACTCCTCATATCTTTGGAGCGTGTTGGCCAAATGGTCCAAACAATTATCAAAGGAGTCCCCAACTACCAAAAATTCATCCATGAAAATGTCTATAGTGTCCTCTACCATGTCAGAAAATATAGATATCATACACTGCTAAAAGGTGGCAGGAGCATTGCATAGTCGTAACGGCATCTACATGAATGCAAAAGTCTTATAGAGGCAAGTGAAATTTGTCTATTCATGTTCCTCAAGAGCAATAGAAATCTGATTGTATCCTGAGTACCCATCAAGAAAATAGTACCAACCCATGCCTTGTAATATTTCAAGCATCTTATCCATGAACAAAATAGTTAAATGGTCTTTTTGAGTCCAAGTATTCAACATCTTGTAATCCATGCATAGAGTCCATCCAGTAAATGATCTTATGGGCACCTCATTTTGGACCACACTAATCCCACCCTTCTTAGGTGCATATTTAATTGGGGCTGACTTACTTGCTGCCCATATTGGGGTAAATCACTCCAGCATCTAACCACTTGATAATATCTTTCTTCTCTACTTCTTGTATAGAAGGATTCAACCGATGTTGGTGCTCGATGTTGAGCATACACTCTGGTTCAAGTTGTATCTTATGAGTGCAAATACTGGGTAGAATCCACATGTCTGTAATTGTCCATCGGATGGCCTTCTCAAACCTCTGCAGCACTTAGATCAAAGTTTCAACTTGTGTCTCGAATAAATAAGTAGCAATAATGAACGGCAAGGTATTGTTAACCCCAAAAAATGAATAACAAAAGTGAGATAGAAGGGCCCTCAATTCCAAGACCAGTGGTTCCTTAATAGAGGGTCGAGATGGAGGAGTGGTTCTATTCTTAAAATCAATATATATCTTCTATGGAGCATAATTATAGGAACCTCTACCATACAATGTGCTCACATCTCATCAATGCCATAGCAATCAAAGTTTATGATAACCACTAATAATGCCTCAACCCTTAGTCTCTCTTTAATGGGCATAGTCACTACATAATCATAAATAGTATCAATCACGGAAACCACTCTCAAATCCTTTGGTTGCCATATATACTAACACACATTAAAAGTCACTTGCTCATCATTGAGTCTGAATTTTATCTACCATATCTCCATGTCAACCAAGTCCCATCCCGAAGCTATAAAAGGCCTTCCCAAGATAATAGGGACTTCAAAGTCCACCTCACACTCAAGGATCATGAAATTAGTGGAAAAATCAAGGATGCCACTTTCACCTAAACATCACACAAAATACCAACCAATCTTTTCATAGTTCGATCATCCATCAATAATCCTATGGATGTAGGTTTGGTTTCCACCAACCCTAAATGCTTGTATACTACCAACGACATTAGATTGATACTAGCTCCTACATCATATATAGCTCAAGAAAATTTGAAGGACCTAAAGGTACATGGAATAATAAATTCTCTGAGGTCCTCTTTCTTCTCAACCAATTATTGAAAGGCAATGACACTACAATGATGCACATTATCAACAGACTCAAAACTTATCCTCCACTGTCTAGTAACCAAATCCTTCATGAACTTAGTATAGCTTGGTATGTATACCAATGCTTATACAAGAGTAATATTAACAGACAGTTCCTTCAAAATCAATAAGAGCTTTTGATACTTTCCTTCCTCTGATTTCTTCTTCAATATTTGACGAAAAGGTGGAGGGGTCATGGAATGGTCTTTATTACAGGCTCAACTTCCCTCTCCTTTTGTTTTTCCATCTCAACTCTTTTATCAACACCCGTTGATTTTTATGATAACTCACCACTAGTCACTAACTTTTCAAATTTTTATTCAAATGTCTCATCTACATCAATAACATCATCCTAGATTCATCAACTATAGGAAAAGGCGGACAAATGGTTGCCTTACTACTTTGATTGGTGATGGCCAAATAGTGATTGTCATTATTTGGATTCTAGTATTAGTCAAAAAAAATGCCCAATTTATGCTAGTTCACAGTCGCTGACATCTGACCAAATTGTTGCTCAAGCTTCTTAATCACCATAGAATATTATTCCATTTTTTTGTAAGGCCCTGCAAAGTTCCCTCATAGTTTGAGCTATAGGGCATGTCGAGTGAGGCGTGATTTCGGCCCTAAAAGATTGAAAAGTTGTTTCCTAAGTGAGCAACGTGTTAACCATATAGAATTTACCTAATTTCTGCTTTTTTTCATGTGGGAAATATTATAATTTTTCCATCGATATAACATTTTCCTAAATCCAACACTCGGGTAAGAAGTTATGGCTAATTTAGCCTTAGTCGTAAAACTACATCATTTAACTGTCTGGCGCATTGCGGAGAGGGTTGATTTGGAAATTGTCAATTTCTAGTGGAACCCTAAAATAGTGGTGCATCGCAAATGAGTCCCAAGTCCCAACCAGTTGGAAAAAATGATGGCTCCACGTCGCGGAGGCTGCCAATTTCTCAATTGTCAAATTCCAGTGAGTCGCCGCAATAAGTGGCGCATAGCGGAGGCCAATGAAATCGGGTTCCAGTTCAATTTTTTCAGTTTCTCATAGATGTTTAAAAGGGTACTTTGGCCCTATTCCAAGCCTATAAAATCATGGAACCACTAAATCAAAGCCATTTACAAGCATCTTATGAGGTTTCTCTCAAGTTTTCTCTCAACATAAACCCTAAGTATCCAAAACCTCTTCCAAGAATCTCAAGAATCCACCATGGATTTCCTAAATTGAGTCAATCTTCAAGGTTCCCAAGTCAAGGACCTTAAGAACCCTCATTCTAGAGCACAAATAGAGTTCCAAAAGTGAGAGTTCATCAAAAGCTTCTAATTCAAGGTATGTGGGATTTTTGAACAAGGGTAACCCTTTCACCCTTGTTCCCAAAAGGCTATTTACATCATGAAATTCTTGAAATATATGAGGTTTTTACATGAATTTGAATTGGGTTTTTCACCCATTATTATTGAATGCATTTTATTGATATTTCCCATGATTTAAGAGTCAAATGGCATAGTTTCTATATGTTTTCTTGAGTATTTACAGCTGGGTATAAACCCTATGATTTTACTCCTTGATAAGCTAATATTTTCACTATTGAGATATTGAAGCATATGGCTATATTGAGATTTTGAGGTAACTTGCTGAAATTCCAAGATTTCCACTTAATTTATGAATCTATATGATATATATATTATGCTCTTGAAAAGCTTTAACTTGAGATTGAATAATGGGTTAGTAAGCCCTATTTGAGACTTGTGAAATTATGAACTCTTGTGCTATGAGCACCCATGTTTTGAGTATTTTAAGATGATTGAGAAATGAATTGACCTAATGGTCCTTGAGCTTTGAAATCCACTTCACTATATAAGATTATCGATTTGATTATTGGGTTCGTGGTGAACCATGTGATTATTCTAAAAGTGGATTTTTATGAGATGAGCTAGATAATCTAAAGGGAGTAGTATTTAGCACCGAGTGGGTAAGTTACAATGGTTTCTTACCCCTAAACTACGTGCCACCGTAGGTTGGGACTGAGGCCGAGTTTATGATGATTATGATTGGGCCCAAGACTGAGTTTCGTTTAGTGATCACTAGACCTAGGTTATACTCTCTGTCAAGAGTATGACGCTTCTCCCAAATATGGGGTCTATTCCTTAGAAAGATAAAACGTTGGACTCCATGTAGCTCGCATAGTTTATGTCGGTTACGAGAACCTCCCTTGACATTTAGACTTTGAGATCAAATACTTATTTTCCTTCCCTATAAGCTATTTTCGTAAATGGTCGAATTGCAAAGATGTTTCCCCAACTAAAGTATTT
This sequence comes from Capsicum baccatum var. pendulum, assembly GCA_030864225.1. Classification (NCBI taxonomy): domain Eukaryota; kingdom Viridiplantae; phylum Streptophyta; class Magnoliopsida; order Solanales; family Solanaceae; genus Capsicum; species Capsicum baccatum. Next base: position 165,135,119 of record CM061557.1, on the reverse strand, counting down.
TCTTGATGTGAGTTATTTCCTAAATGAGAGCATCTTCCCTTGTTATAGTACTTTTTATAAAGCCTTGAGATAATTTATTTCCATAAACTAGAATGCCTTTCAATTTGAGATGGAGTGATTTCCCTAAATCTTGAGATGAGATAGTTTCCTAAAGTGAATCAAATAACTTCAAGTATATTTTCAAGTCATATGATTTCGAATTCCAAGTATATAATTTTTAAATAGTTATGAAATGTCGAGAATTGAAGAAGTTTTACTCTTCATGAGACTTATGCATGAGTTGAAAGTATTGTTCAAAATCCCTTAGCCTTTGGGTATTGAGAATAAGAGAAGATTTTGAATTTTGAGACTAAACAATGATGACTCACGAGATTTGTGTTACATTCTCCATTCTACATAACTTATGAGCTTTATATTTTATACTTATTCAAGCCATGTGAGTCGTCTCATAATGCATACATGATTTGATTAAAGAAGATTGTTACTATTTTATTCATATGCATTCACCCCTGCATACTCAGTACATTCCAAGTACTGATCCACATATATGTCTATGTGCTACATTGTGTCATAATGTAGGTTCAGGTGCTCAGTCCCAGCCTTGCCCATGATTCTTCGAGTACCTTGCCTACATTTTCTACAGTAGTGAGTCCTCATGATTTGAGGACCGATCTTCATATATTTACCGTACTTGAGAGACTATGTTTTATTTTCAATTCATTTCGAGTTAGTTGGAGACCTATCCCAACGGCTCTCTAGATTTTGATTTATAGAGGCTTTTCAGACTAGTGTCAGACTTGTGATGTGTCAAGGGTTCAATATTGTGGTTTTGTTGAGATTTCTCTATATTGTGGTCTTATGGACCGAGTATCTTTTCCATATTTCCCTTTATGTGATATGACTATGCTAGTGTTGAGTCTATTCTTATCTTGAATTGAGTGTCATTGGTAGAAACCAGCTCTAAGGTTTAACTTGGGTCCACTCGTAGCCTTAGGCACCATGTGACGTCTCAGGAGACGATTTTAGGTCATTACATTTTGGTTCAAGCCTAAAATATTTGCCATAATCTTCTTAAGGCAACTTTTTTTACTTTTTGAACCCTTAGCTATCTTAGTGAGCAATGCCTCCATCATTGACTCAGTGTCACGGCTTCTCAGCGGAATAGATGCACCACTCTTCTCTTTATAATCATATTTGCACCTCCAGTCACTATCTCTCTCTCTCTACTCCAATCCCTATATGTATCTTAATAGTAATTTCAACCTTAATTTTGTTGCCTCAAGTTCCAATTGTCTTGAGAAGATAATTGGCACTTGGCTAAAATACCTGCCAACTCTCTATCTAGATACTTTGACTCTTCATCCATATTAGAATAATATGACCTAAAAGCTTTACCTTATGCGCCCACAGCATTCACCTTCTTAGAATTCATAGTTTCAAACTACTTCATCAGTAACCCAATCACCATCCTTAGTTACTCGAACTCTTGAGCCACTAAATTATCTACAACTCTATGCTCACCAAAATCACCAATGGAATAAGTATCAGCACCTCTCTCTACGTCCTAAGTATGCCACCCTCAGTTGGTAAAAGAGATCTAATATAACATTTGCAATGCTACATCCCAGAGCAGGTTCATGAATGCTGCACTAGTAATAGTATCTTCCATAACTTTGGAACTGGTATTCAGGGCATGATAGAAACTCTCCAGAAGATTTAGCCTTAAAATTCTGTGATTAGGCACCATCATTAGATTCTTATAAACTGAAACCATGCCTCATACATTGGTTCATAATACAATTATCTAAATCTATAAATCTCATCCTTCCACTGTAGCATTCTTTTAAGAGGAAGGAAACAGTCTAAAAACTACTTTCGCTACTCATTCCAAGTAGTAATGGACCCACGAGGTAGTTTCCCTAACCATAATATCAATTTACCAATTAGAGAGAATGGGAACAACCTGAGTCTCAACTTTTACTGATCCACCCAAGGTATACTATATAAAGTGCAAATTCCAATTAAATTAATAAGATATATGTTTGCATCATCATTCGACTAGCCAGCAAACACACATTTTAGATTCAGCAACTGGATCATAGCACAAGTAATGTCAAACTTTAACCCCTAGAGTTACTTAGAAGGAATAATGGCTCTTGTCTTGATTGGCTCTACATACCTCATGTCTTCATCTATATCTTTATATGCTGGCAAATATTGAAAAGTTATAGATAATTGAGCTTTATCACTTATACCTCTAAAAATATAGGATAATGGAGCTCTATCTGTTCTACCTCTATCGAATTTTACTTGATATCAGCTTTCTTCCTTTGTCTCACTCTTTCTTCCTCCTAAGTTGTATGTTGGATAGCCTTATTATCCTTTCTTATATTTTTTTCTGCTAATAAATGTGCATTGGTGTAATACCCCACAATTTCCTAGTTTAGCTCAGCCCCTAGTATGTGTCGATAGCCCTTGGAACCGAAAACTAAAGTTAAGTGTTGAGGGGTTTAGTCACTTTTGACTCCCTTTAAACTCCAGGGATTTTTAAGTTGACCATTCGGGTCCCGATATAATGTTTTTTGAGTTGAATTATATTCAGAGGTGTAAGTAGCATGTCTCAGCAAGTTTTGACTTTTTTGAACGAGGATTAGATGGTGTTTGGATTAGAATTACAGTAGCTCATCGCATTTCCATTGCGTCGCAGTAAGTATGGCATGAAGAGGTCCACTGTATCATCGTGGGGTGTAAACAGGAATTTTTCAGTTTCCAAAGGGTCACCCCGATTCCATCGTGTCACAGTGGGTATCACGATGACCCACTCACCTCATTGCGGTGACGCCCAAATCAGCAATGGTCCCATTTTCAATGAGTTACCATGATTACACTGAGCCATAGTAGGTATCACGATTACCCATTTGGTGCATTATGGTGAGGTCGTGATTAGCGTTCCAGTTATGGGATTTAAATTCTCAAGGGTTGTTTTGTCTTTTACCAAGCCCCAAAATTATGAAAACGGAAGATTAAGTTTATTTTTTAGCAAACTATACTCATTATTCATCAAATTCCTCTCCAAGAAACCCTAGAGCTTCAATTTTAAACTTCGAGAAATCCAAAATTCATCATTCCTTTTTCAAGATAATTCAAAATTCGAGTTTCCTGATTCAATAACTTTAAGAAACAATCTTCAAGAACAAAAATAGGAATTCAAAGTCAAGTTCCTTCATCAATTTAGTCAATTAATGTATGTGGGGTTATGAACAAGGATAACTATTCCATTCTTGTGCCCAAAACTAGTTTATAAACTTGAATTTACATGAATATACATAATTTGAGTATAGGATTTATACCTAATTGTTATTATCTAATCTTTATGATATTACAAGTCATTTGAATGTTGAATTGCATCTCTATTTTGTATCCATAAATTTGGCTTGGTTTTACGTATATTGAGAATTTAATTTCATTGTCTTGACTAGAATTGTTAAAGAAATTTCAAGATTTTGATCATCAAGCATTAACCTTGTGAGGATTTCACATGAGTTAAAGCATGGGTTATTAAGCATCCTATGATTAGTTTATATTTTATTTTTGAACAAGATTGATCTTTTGATCCTTAGCTGAGATATGGAATCCACTTTATTAGTTTTAATTATAGTTTTGATTACAGTTTAAAGTAAACAGATGCATAACTAGTTTTCATAGTAAACCCTTATGCTAGTTTTAAAGCAGATTTCCTAAAGAATGAGCTTACAAATTAAAGGGAGTAGTATTTAGCACCTAGCAGGAAGTGTATGTTTAGCGCATCCTACTTCCCTAGAACTACAAGCCAACGTAGGTACAGAATCAGATTATATTTTATTTGTATATGGATACAGATACAGATTATGATCACTTAGCTTAGGTTATACAACTAGGCAAGAGTATGACACCTCTCCCTAACGTAAGGTTTTTTCCTTAGAGGAAATAGACGTTGGACTCCATGATACTCACATAGTTTATGTCAGTTAGAAGAACCTCCCTAAAAACAAAGACTTACAGAAAAGCTTTAGAATTTAAGTATGAAGGCTCTCAGTTTCATTCAAATATTATTTTACATCAAATATTAGTCATGAGTTTTCAGCTTTCAGTTTACAGATATAAAAGTGAGTCATTTCTACACTTAGACTGCATGATTTAAAGATAGAATACAAGTACATCTTTTAGAACTAAATGTGATGGCTCACTAGACTTACACAGTATGCTTTATCATTTATGATTTATGATTATCAGCTTTTAGTTATTCAAGCCAATGTGAGTCATTACACTTAGCATGCATTCTTTCATAAATTTTTATGAACATTGAGATATTGTTTTACTAATGATTCACCCCCACATTCTTAGTATATTCAAAAAGTACTGATCCACATATATGTCTATGTGCTACATTGTTTAATAATGTAGGTTCAGGTGCTCAATTCTAGTAGCTTGATTGACCGTGAGCATCTCTATCTACATCTTGACAGTTAGTGAGTCCTCATAGTTTAGGGACTCAGTTATTTAGACTTTTAGTTTATTAAAGTATCCCGTTTAGTTATTTTCAGTCAGATTGAGTCAGCTGGGGGTCTATCCCAACGGCTCTCTAGTTGTTAGTAGTAGAGGCTTGTCAGACTGCTAGTTATAACTCAGATTTTTAGTGTTGATTGTCTAGACTTAAGTCAAGTATTCTCAAATATTATGTTCTGTTAATTCCAGATTAGATCAGACAGTATTCAGCATTCCATCATTGATTATATGTTTATATTTCTCTATTATGAGTTTTAGATTTGGTAGAAGGTTTGAAGGGTTAGCTTGAGACTACTCATAGTCTTGAGCACTGTGTGATTGCGGGACTTATTTTATAGGCATTACAAACTTGGTATTACATTTTATGGTTTTAAAGAGTCCTAGGGAGTCAGACAAGCCACATTACATAGATTCTTGATCATGGGTGTGAAGCATGCTACATTTATGAGCAAAAGGCTACGAGATGATTTAGAAAATCATCCTTTTCTTTCATGATCCATCATTCTTATAGATGTATCTATCTACTTTTAACTTATACTCTTACATGATAGAATATGCCTCATAACAGATCTAATGCCGCAGAAATGATAACCAGCCACCCCAGCCTGTTGATCCTCTGAATGAGAATGTGTCTCATATTGAATTATGGGTTAGCTTTCAGACGTTGACCCAAGATATGACTACCATTATTCAAGGCAACCATCAGGCTATAGTCCCATATAAAAAGAGGGTGATTTAGCTATAGCCAGACTTCATGACTTTATAAGGATGAATCAACTTGAATTCTATGAGTTGAAGGTAGGTAAGGACCCACGGATGTATCTTGATGAGGTGAATAAGATCACTCAAGTTATGCATATTACTAAAGAGAAGAGTGTAGAATTGGCTCCTTACTGACTGAAGGATGTTACTTATGATTGGGTAGTTATGTGGAAGAATGGTAGAACTGAAAATGCAGCTCTCATGAGTTGGCAGGTTTTTTAGGATACGTTTCTAGATAGGTTCTTTCCACGTGAGTTGCGAGAAGCAAAGATTTAGGAGTCCATGAATCTGAGGCAGGGCTTGATAACAGTGAAAGAGTACTGCCTTAAGTTCAATCAGTTATCTGAGTATGCTTCTGATTTGATAGCTGACCCAAGGTCTAGTATGAGTAAGTTTCTTATCGGAGTGTCTAGTTTGGTAGTCAAGGAGTGTAGGACTTCCATGATTATTGGGGATATGAATCTTACTATATTGATGACTCATGCTCAACATATTGAGGTAGTAAAGTTGAAAGGGAGAGATTGAGGAAAGAAGAAGGCTAGAACTGGGCAGTTAGAGTATGGCCAATCAAGATTTGTAGGGGAAACCATTCATAGTTTCAGGGTTGCCCGTCTATGCCATCACTATCTTTAGCCAATTCTCCTGTACTCAAAGCCAAGCAGGAATAGTGGGGTATGATTTCTATGTCTAGGTCTCAGAATATAGTGGGTGGAAGGCTCAGTTATCCTACATGTGCTAGATGTGGTAAGAATTATCTGGGTGAGTGTTTGTTGGAGAAGAAAGGTTGTTTTGGGTGTGGTAAGTTGGGTCATAGAATGAAAGAGTGCATGTATGCTAAGTAAAGAAGCAGGGATATTCATCCTTAGACTCAGGCTCCTAGCATACCAGCTCCTCTAGGTCGCCCAGCCCCTCCTCAGGCTGCATAATCCAGTACCGGGGGCGGTCAACGCCAAAATTAATTCTATGCTTTGTCATCCCGCCAGGAGCAAGAGAGTTTAGTAGATATTATTACTGGCATGCTATGTGTCTTTCATGTTGATGTTTATGTGTTGCTAGACCTAGGTCCAAATCTCTCTTATATAACTCTTTTGGTTACGATAAATTTTGGAGTAGATCCTGAAAGGATTTCTAAGCCTTTCTTAGTTTCTACCCCAATGGGTAAGTCAGTTGTTGCCAAACAGGTCTACAGGAAGTATCCTATCACTATCATTTATAAGATCATATTAGTAGACTTAATAGAGTTAGATATGGTAGACTTTGACCTTATTCTGGGAATGGATTATCTTCATTACTATTATGCATATATAGATTGTCACATTCGAGTGATGAAGTTTCTATTTCCAGATGAGCCAGTATTTGAGTCGGAAGGTAATTTTGTATCTCCTAAGAGTTATTTCATATCCTATATTAAGGCCAGAAAGCTGATCTCAAAAGGGTGCATTTATCATTTAGTTTGAGTCAAAGATACTAAGTTTGAGGCTCAACAGTTCAGTCGGTCTATGAAGTCAATGAGTTTCTTGAAGTTTTTCCTGAATATTTACCAGGGGTACCTCCTGATAGAGAAATAGAATTCTGTATTGATCTTCTTCCTAATACTCATCCCATTTCTATTCCTCCGTATCGTATGGCTCCAGTCGATCTTAAAGAGTTAAAGGAGAAACTCAAAGATCTTTGAGATAAAGGTTTCATAAGGTCCAGTCTTTCTCCATGGGGCACTCCTGTCTAATTCATACGAAAGAAAGATGGTTCTCTATGAATATGCATTGACTATCATCTGTTGAATAAAGTCATTGTTAAAAATAGATACCCTCTTCCCAAAATTGATGACTTATTTGATCAATCCAAGGTGCAAGTTACTTTTCTAATATAGACCTTAGATCCGGCTATCACCAGCTTAGAGTAAGGGAATGTGATATTCCCAAGATAGATTTTAGAACCCATTATGGTCATTTGGAATTCCTAGTCATGTCGTTCAAGCTAACAAATCCTCCAGTAGACTTTATGGACTTGATGAACCGAGTGTTCAAAAAGAACCTAGACATATGTGTCATAGTCTTTATCAATGATATTCTTGTCTATTCTTATAGTGAGAATGACCATGTAGACCATCTTAGAATTTTGTTACAAGCTCTTAGAGACCACTAGTTGTTTTCCAAATTAAGGAAGTGCGAATTTTGGCTAAGTTCAGTAGTTTTCCTCAATCATATTATTTCCAGTGATGGCATTAGAGTTGATCCTCAAAAGAGCGACACAGTGAGAAACTATCTTAGAACTATTTCTCCATCAGACATAGGAGTTTCTTCGATTTAGCTGGCTATTAAAGACGGTTTGTTAAGGGGTTTTCATTGCATCCCCTATGCCCAAATTGACTCAAAAGAAAGTTAAGTTTCAGTGGTCATATTCTTATGAGAAGAGTTTTCAGGAGTTAAAGGCTCGACATACTTCAGCCCTAGTCTTATCATTACCTGATGGTACAGATGGATTCATTGTCTTTTGTGATGCTTCTAGAGTTGGTTTGAGTTGTGTTTTGATGTACAGATGTAGAGTCATAGCCTATGCCTCTAGACAGCTTAAGCCTCATGAAAATAACTATCCTACTCATGACCTTGAATTAGATGTTGTTGTATTTTCTTTGAAAATCTAAAGGCATTATCTTTATGGAGTGCATGTTGATGTGTTTACGGATGACAAAAGTCTACAATATATGTTTATGTAGAGAGAGTTAAATCTTCGTCAAATAAGGTTGTTAGAATTATTGAAATATTATGACATGAGTTTTTTGTATCATACGAACAAGGCCAATGTTATGGCAGACGCCCTTAGTAGACTATCATGGGTAGTGTTGCTCATGAAGAGGGTGATAAGAAAAAGTTTGTTTGAGATATTCATCATTTTGCTAGGATAGGTGTGTGAGTAGTTGATTCAGCTGGGGGAAATGTTTGGATCCAAAGTAGTATATAATCTTCTTTTGTTTTGAAGGTGGAGGAGAAATAAGATGAGGATCCCAGCCTAGTTAAGTTGAAGGAGTCGGTAGAGATCGAAAGATAGAGGTTTTCTCAAAAAGGGGAGATGGTGTGTTGAGATACCAGAGTAGATTATGTGTGTCATATGTTGATGGTTTGAGACAACAGATTATGGATGAAGCACATAGTGTGCGTTACACCATTCACCCAGGCGCTACTAAGATATACAGAGATTTGTGAGAAGTCTATTAGTGGAGTGGTATGAAGAAAGATATTGTGGTGTTTTTGGCTACGTAAATTGTTTGTCAATAGGTTAAAGTGGAGCACCAAAGACCTGGTGGCACTTTGGAGGAGTTTAGTATTCCCACCTGGAAGTGGGAAAAAGTGAAGATGGATTTTATAATCGGGTTACACCATTCGCGACATCAGCATGATTCAATTTGGGTTATTTTAGACAGGTTGACCAAATCATCCCATTTTCTGCTAGTTCATACATCCTACTCAACCAAAGATTATGCTAAGTTGTATATTAGAGAGTGGTTATATTACACAAATTTCCTTCATCTATTATTTCAGATAGGGGTACTCAGTTTACCTTTCACTTTTGGAAAGCCTTTCAGAAGGGTTTTGGTACCCAAGTTCATCTCAGTTAATCTTTTCACCCTCAAACAGATGGTCAGGCAGAGAGGACCATTCAGATCCTAGAGGATATGTTAAGGGCATGTCTTCTTGACTTCAAGGGTAGTTGAGATGATCACTTACCATTGATTGAGTTCAACTACAATAACATTACCATTATAGCTTCCAGATGACCCCGTTTGAGGCTCTTTATAGGAAGATATGTAGGTCATCGATTGGTTGGTTTGAAGTGGGTAAGGCCACTTTTATAGGGCTAGATATGGTGTTAGAAGCTATGTAGAAAGTCTAGTTGATTTGAGAAAGGTTGAAAATAGCTTAGATTTATCAGAAATCTTATGCAGATGTGACGAGAAAGGATATTGAGTTTGAAGTTGATGACTTAGTTTATTTGAAAGTTTCACCCATGAAGGGGGTAAAGAGATTTGGCAAAAAGGGAAAGCGGAGTCCCTGATATGTTGGCCCCTACAGAATATTGAGTCGTGTTGGGAAGATGGCATACGAGCTTGAGTTGCCTGCAGATTTGTCATTCATTCACGTTGTATTCCATGTATCCTTACTAAAGAAGTGTATTAGTGATCCAACTATCTTTGTACCCTTAGAAAACACAGATATTCATCATAGCTTCTCTTATGAAGAGATTCCAGTTGAGATTCTTGATCACCATATTCGCAGACTAAGGAACCAAGAAGTTTCCTTGGTCAAAGTTCTTTGGCGGAATCAATCTATTGAAGGCGGCACTTGGGAAATAGAAGCAGATATGCGAACCAAGTACCCTCATCTTTTTTCCAGAAATTCAGACTCAGTTTAAGGTAACAAGTTTCCTCAAATCATCTTTTTTATTCTATGTTTCAGCTTTATATAGTCACTCTCATAATAATTCTTGCTTTTGCAAATCAGTTTAGCCATGCAGTCATGCTTATAGTTGTGCATGCCAGTGTATAATTTCAGTTCTGTAGTAACCTCAGCTTAATTAGTCTTATTTGAGGATGAATATTTCTAAGGGGGAGATATTGTAATACCCCGCACTTTCCTAGTTCATCTCATCCCCTAGTATGTGCCCATAGCACTTAGAACCTGAAAATAAAGTTAAGTGCTAATGGGTTTAGTCACTTTTGAATCCCTTTAAAATCTGAGGATTTTTAAGTTGACCTTTGGGGCCCCGAGATGATGATTTTTTAGTTGAATTATATTCAAGGGTGTAAGTAGCATGTCTCTGGCATGTTTTTTGAGTTGAATTATATTCAAGGGTGTAAGTAGCATGTCTCTGGCAAGTTTTGGATTTTTTGGACTAGGATTGGATGGTGCTTGGATTGGAATTCTAGTAGCTCACTGCGATTCCATTGGTTCATGGTGATTATCGCATTAAGAGGTCCAGCGCATCATGGTGGAGTGTAAAAAGACATTTGTCAGCTTTTAGAAGGTCACCGCGATTCCACCGCTTCACGGTGGGTATCGCGATGACCCATTCACCACATCGTAGTAACTCCCAAATCAGCAATGGTCCCATTTCCAGTGAGTCACCATGATTTCACAGCATGGCAATGGGTATTATGATGACCCATTTTACGCATCGTGGTGAGGTCATGATCGGCATTTCATTTATGGGATTTAAATCCTCAAGGGTAGTTTTGTCTTTTAGCAAGCCCTTAAATCATGAAAACAGAAGATTAAGTGTATTTGTTAGCAAAATATACTCATTATTCATCAAATTCCTCTCCAAGAAACCATAGAGCTTCAATTTTAAACTTTAAGAAATCCAAAATTCACCGTTCCTTTTCCAAGATAATTCAAAATTCAAGTTTCTCGGTTCAAGAACTTCAAGAAACAATCTTCAAGAACACAAATAGGAACTAAAAGTCAAGTGCCTTCATCAATTTAGTCAATTAAGGGGTCAACTCTTCATTATCTTTCTTTGGTTGAGTGGCATGTATTTCCAGGATGCTCGTTCTTCTAGTTTTGAAGAGTGTCTAAGTGATCCAACTCATATTGGGCCTAGTGCCCAAGTGGTTTGGCCAAAAGTGGGCCTCTTTCATCTTTGTGCCCAAAACTAGTTTTTAAACTTGAATATACATAATTTGGTATAAGGTTTATACCCAATTGTCATTATTTGATGTTTATGATGTTACAAGTCATTTGAATGTTGAATTGCATCTCTATTTTATGTATCCATAAATTTGGCATGGTTACACATATATTGAGAATTTAATTTCATTGTCTTGACTAGAATTGTTAAAGAAATTTTAAGATTTTGATCATCAAGCATGAACCTTGTGATGATTTGACATGAGTTAAAGCGTGGGTTATTAAGCCCTAGTTTGAATATTGATATTCCAAGAAGATTATGATTTTAAGCATCCTATGATTAGTTTATATTCAGTTTTTGAACAAGATTGATCTTTTGATCTTTAGCTGAGATACGGAGTCCACTTTATTAGTTTTAATTATTGTTTAAGTAAATAGATGCATAACTGGTTTTCATAGTAAACCCTTATGCTAGTTTTAAAGTACATTTCCTAGAGAATGAGCATACAGATTAAAGGGAGTAGTATTTAGCACCGAGCGGGAGGTGTAGGTTTAGCATATCCTACTTCCCCAGAACTATGAGCCAACATAGGTATAAAATCAGATTATATTCTATTTGTATAAGGATATAGATACAGATTGTGATCACTTAGGTCAGGTTATACTCCCTGGAAAGAGTAAGACACCTCTCCCTAATGTGAGGTTTTCCCCTTAGGGGAATGAGACGTTGGAATCCATGATAGCTCACATGATATCTACAATTTTCACTAGCACTTACGGCACCATAGGTGGTACCTACATGCCATAAGTTACCTCTCCTAACTATTAGGATCAACGCTCTAACTTCTAATTCTCTAAAGTTGCATCTCTGAAACCTATGATAGGCCACTTATGGATCGTAGGTGGGACCTATGCCACTTAAGTGGTATAGTAAGTGAGCCCTTCTACAATCTTAACTCGTTTTCTTTATTTTCAGCTCCAAAACTTACTTCCCTATAAAATAGACACATAAACACATCATATCTACCAAAACAAACCTAAGTACTTGCATATATTTTGATTTTAAGCATCGAAAGTGACATAAAACCATGGTACATTAACCATATGTGTGTGAGGCATCTACCTAGTTCCCTATGTACATTTAATCTAGAACTTGCCTGATTAGTCTTGCCTAGGTTGTAGGATTGCTGGTTAGGACATAGTCCTAGGTTGTTTTTTAATTAAATCCACTCTTAGCCTAAATGAACATCTAACTATGAATAAGTATCCCTTGATCCCTAATTTGATCATAAGTTAACCTAGTTTCTTGATTTTAACCCTTTCACTTTCCCATTTAATTATAATGAACCTGTTTTGGCCCTAGTCCCTCTGTAGACGTTGTGCACCTCAATTCCAGCAAAATGCTTATGCTGAGGATGGCTATCATAGGGGTGTGTAGTTGAAACTAGGCATGAAAAGGGGTGTGAATAGGATAAAAAGAAATTAAGGTTTTGTGTGGTATAAAAAAATATAGAAAATATGAAAAGAAAAAGAAGAAAAGAAAAATAATCAAAAAGCAAAAAAGAAAACCACACTTGATCCAAATAATCAATAATGGAGAAAAGGGAGAAATAAAAGGAAAATGGTTGAGAAGTGGAGCCAAATGTAAGTGTAGTGTCAAAGAAGGTGAGTCACTATATCCCAAATGTTCCATACCTACATCAAGCCCACATTATAAGTCGAGCAAAGTCCCATAGTGATCCTAGTCTGATTGTCAAAAAACTAATGTCTAGAAAAAAAAAAGGGGAAAGACTATGGTATTTTATGCACATTTATTCAAACTTCTTTTGTGAGAGTGAGTGTATTATTATAGTCCCCTGCATTGAGATTCTTAATAATACTATAAAAGTTGGGACTTCTGCTCTGTGAGGGTACGTAGGTTGTGTTGTTAACTGCTTATCTATTCGGATAGTGTAACTTACATATATGCTTGATTATTTTCTGCTAATTAAATTCTATTATTTGATTCTTTCATGTCATATTGTTATGCTATATGTATCCATACAATGGTTTTGAAAAGTTAGACATAAGAGGGGGCAAGAGTTTGTAAGCTGAAATTGAGTTGACTGTCGTAGGTGCCTTAGGTTTCATTTAATTAAGTATCATAGATTGTTGTTATATTTTAGTTGTCTGAGGACATACAAATGTTCTAAGTTGAGGGTGCTGATGTGTGTGGTTATGGAACTTTTGATGCTTAAAACATGGAAATTATGTAGGTACTTAGGTCCTTTTGATAGATATGATGTGTTTTTATGTTGAGTTTGTAGGAAAAAAGGATTTGGTGCAAAAGAGGAGAACAAATATGATGAAATGCAGAAAAAGGCTACTTATGGACCCACTTACTAGCTATAAATAGCATTTATATCTCCCATAGGTGGGCCCGTAAGTAGCAAATGGAAGTTTTGAAAGTTGATATTTTTATCTGAGACCTAAGAAGGCCTACTTATGAGGCATAAGTCATACCTACATCCCTCGTAGGTACCCCTCTAAGTTGAGTTCTGAATGCTATTGATTTCCTCTAAGACCTATCTTGTTGGTAGTACCTACGGCCCGTAAGTGAGGTCATAGGTTGATGTCGACATAGTTTTCTTATTTTTTTTGTTAGAGTTTTTAGGGTTTTTTATGTAACCTAGAAATACCCCTTTGATATTTGTTATTAGGTTATGCACTTTACATACTTACAAAATTATATTGAGGACTGAGATACACTTTTGATCTTGGAAGTCTTGTTCTTGACTTTTACGGTTTGATATTAATTTGAGATTTTGGTTTTCATTATTAATTCATTATGAGACTATTCATGTTCTTTTAGTTATGAACTCTATGGATGTTCTTGCAATCATGAGCAGCTAAACCTTTTAACTAGGGTTATAGGAACCCTGATGGAATAACGAAGTAGAGAAAGTTCAATGCCTTTCTTGATTGGTGTTCTTAAATGTATTGTGATTTTGTTTGCATTGATTGCTTTCTTAACAACTGCAGACATTAAGAAACTGCATGTATTTGAAACTAACTTGAGAGAGAGGTTGAGATTAGGAAAATAAGATCATAATAGTAATTTGAAGTTGCCAACCTTCATCTAATTAACTTAAGATCAAGAGGTGATACTTAATCTAGGATCCATGACAAAGGTTAGTAATGAGACACTCTTGAGACTGATAGGAGATGATTTAAATTTACCAAAAGGTCTCAAGAGATGGTTGATGATACATAACTTGTTAGATTCTACATCCAGGGCACCGAGATAGTTTGATGAGCACGTTAAGTCTGTGAAGTTAGGAAGTCAAGAGGAACACAATCCTAGTGTTCATCTATATTGATTTCAACCTAAAGTGTTCAAGCATTGTTACTACTGCAATTCTTACAAAATCCCCCATTTACCTTCTGTATTTTCAAACTATAACAGCGTTCTTGATAAAGATTTGTCTTATTCCCTATGGGTTCACCCCATCCTTCGGTGGGTTTTCTATTTGATTAGGGACTGCATTATAATTTTTAGGAGGTATCATTTGGGCGACATCAATACTCTTATCAAATAAGGTCTTTGATTTATGATGCTAAATTCAATATTAATAAGGAAACAGCTTGAGCTATGGCATGGATTTCTTTCCATGATCTTAAACCAACCTACTTTGTGGAAGAATAATTATATTCTCTAGTGGTTGTAGTTGGGAAGCCTATTCATTTGGATTTGGCTACGATTAATAAAATAAGACCTAGTTGTGTCAGGGTTAAAGTTCAAGCTGACCTTTTGGCAAATCTTCCTAAATATGTTGAGATAGAGATTGTGAACTCTAACGCAATGGAATCAAGAACAGAGCAGGTGAAGATCATGTATGATTTCTTATCTAAATATTTCAATAAGTGCATTCTCCAAAGGTACAATGAACTGGAATGCAGGACACCACACCTTGAATTTAAGGCAGCATATGAAGAGACTATTCAAAAGGAAATAAAATCCCAATAAGGAGATGCAGAGAGTAGTCCAACTAAAGTTAAAGTGGCTAGAAATTACAGACCTAATAGAAAATGAAACCCTATAAAGTGAATTTTTATCAATAAAGGGTGCCTAAGTGAGAAAGTTGTGGCACTAGATAAAGGCATTGGTAACGCTAATTCACTTACAATGATGAAAGAAAGGGATGAAGAACATAAAGAAGACATAACTTCAATGGTCACAACAAAAATTATAAAATAGAAATAGGATATATAGCGGCAGGGGAATAAAAATATTTCCACCAAAGAGTAGGTCTCTAGATCTTTTCATGGAAATGAAGAAGTTCAACTAGTAGAGAATCGGGGTGTCTTGTAGTAGCAAATAAATGAGAAATCAAACATAGCAGTGGTATAGATGATAAAGTTTGTTCAGAGGAAGAAAATATAGAAGATAACCTGGTTAAAAGAAGTAAGTCCTCTTCATGTGGTGATGTTCAAAAGAGTCCAGATATTAAGCTTAACCTTGATAATGACATGAACACTAATAAGGAATGAAAATTCATCAGTTGAGGTAGTAAAGGAGAATAACTCTTTCCATAATGGATTTCATGACTTTTTAAGAGAAATTGGTGGAGAACAACTTGCAGATAGCAAAGAAGTTAGTGACCAGCAAGCTATATCCACACTAGTAGCAATCAGTACTGACAATAATAATTTGGCAGTTATTGATTCTCCTCTTAGTATAGATGAACCTCCAATATGAATTGGAACTATTGAATACCCTACTGAGGTACTACATAACATTCTAACATAATTTTGAGAAGGTAAAGGTGTATGCATAGATAGAAGATGTTGGAGATAAATCAAATTATCTTGAAGCTGGGGTAGAAAGAAATACTGACTTATCACCAAGGGTAATAAGTCAATAAAATCTTTAAGGAATGGGAAGAAACATGATAATAAAAGGTTGCACAACCTATCAGAACCCAACTGAAGAAAATTATGGGAGCAAAAAAAATAAAAAAAAGTTATGAAGGCTATTATCTGGAACATCAGGTCTGTAAAGTCTCAAAAGGCATTTCAAAGAATTCAGATGTTGCACAAGTTACATAAATTTTCTTTTATAAGATTATTATAGTCTTTTAAACATATCAGAACCATCAACAAATACAGAAGTAGAATTTAGATGCCACTAGTGTTTCAAGTATTACTGAAAAAATATGGTTTTTTGTGAACCATGGTTTTAATGTCACTATTATTAGTGAAAAAGAACAACAATTTTCCTTTAATTTGTGTGACATATCTAGTGGTATTATTTTATAGTGTCAATTGTATATGAAAAGTATGATAGAAATCAAAGGTTGGAGCTTTAGAAAGACATAAATATTATATCTAATGGGCACCAAAGTCCTTGGTTAATAGGGTGAGACTTCAATGTTGTGCTTAATAGAGATGAGAAGATTGGTGGATTTCCTATAACATATTCAAATGTAGAGGATTTTAAAAATTTCATTGAGTCTTGTCATATGTTACAGGTGCAGTATAAAGGAAGTCCATTTATATGGTGGAATGGAAGATGGGGGTTGACTATATTTTTGAGAGGCTGGATAGAGTTATGGTTTCATCTAATTTTTAGAATTTATTTTCACATGGATAAATCAAGTATTATCCAGAGATGGATCGGATAATGCTTCATTATTCATTACTTGTGAAAACAGAAATATCAAGCATCAAAGGCCATTCAGATTCTTGAAATTTTTGACTGATCGCACTGATTTTAAAAAGGTGGTCAGAAAGAATTGGGATATTGGGTACACTTGGGTACACATAAAATCCTTTCTTGGGTTTCAAAAGAAAGACTAAACAGATGAAGAATGCACTTTCTATGTGGAGTAGGCAAGCTTATGGTGACATTTTTCAGCAACTACTTATTAGTGAAGAAATATCCAAAATGAAAGAGAATCTCTCTGAAGATAATCCTACCAAGGAAGATAAGGTTTTAATGCAAAAGGAAAAGGCAAAGTATATCAGATATATACATCTAGAGGAAATCTATTGGCAATAGAAGGTTGGGTATGATTGGTTTGAGAGTGGGGATATAAATACTAATTTTTTTCATAGTATTATTAAAGAAAGAAGAAATACACTTTAGGTTGATTGAATCCTAAATAATCAAGGTTGTTGGTTAAAATATGCAGATCAAATTGCTAATGAGGCCATTAACTTTTATCAAAAGTAATTTACTCCAGATAGAGATGCTCCTAAGTTTTTTGTATTTGATTATATTCCTGATATAGTCTTTGATAATGAATAATGTGTTATTAGAGGCTCTTCCTTATGATGATGTAGAAATCCAGCAGGTTGTAGTTAGCCTAAATGGAGATAGTACTTGAGGTCTTGATAGATTAATTGGGAGATTCTTTTAATCTTGTTAGGAGATCATCAGTGAAGATATTATTAGATTGGTGTTGGGTTTCTTTGAAGGTAATACTCTGCCAAAATCTATTACTCACACTAATTTAGTTCTCATACCTTAAAAGGAAAAGGTGCAATCTTTTTATCTTCTGAGACCAATTAGTCTTAGTAATTTTGTGAATAAGATTTTTTTCAAGGATTATGAATGATAGATTGGAAATCATTTAACCTATATTGATTTCTCCTAACAAATAAGGTTTTTGTAAGGGTAGGAGTATTATTAAAAATGTTTTATTAATGCAAGAGTTGATCTTTGATATAGAAAAAAGGGGAAATCCTTCAAATGTTGTACTAAAATTGGACATGGCCAAAGTTTATGATAGGGTGTCTTGGTTTTTCTTAATGAAGGTTTGGAGGAAAATAGGTTTTTCTAATAAGGTAGTAGATGTGATTTGGAGGTTGATCTCCAATAACTATTCTTCTGTGTTGTTAAATAGTCAATTTGTTGGATTGTTTCACTCTACTAGAGGAGTAAAATAGGGAGACCCTTTCTATACTACTCCTTTTATTTTATCTATTGAGGTGATGACAAGAGCTCTTAACCATCTATTTGGTAATGCTTCTTTTATTAAGTATGGTATGCCTAAGTGGAGTTCTAACTTGAATTATCTAACTTATGCTAATGATACAATTATTTTCTCCTCTTCTAATGATTATTCCATTAAAAAAATGAAGATTTTTCAGGAATATGAACTAGAGTCTGGTCAAAAGGTGAATAGGGATAAGAGCTTTTTTTACATTAATAAGAATACTCCAATTGATGGGGTGCAATTGGTTGAACAACCTATAGAGATGAATAGAGGTTCTTTTCCACTTAAATACCTTGGTTGACCTCTATAGAACTCCAAGAAGAAGAAGGAACACTAAGAAAAGTTGCTTGAAAAAATTAGAAATAAACTGGAAGCTTAAAAGGGAAGATTGCTACCTTATGGAGGTTAAAAAGTACTCATTTACAATTTGTTATAGAGCATTCCAATATATGTTCTTTCAGTAATGGTGCCACGTAAAAGTGTCTTTAAAGAAATACAGAGGATTTTTGTAAGATTCTTTTGGCATAATAAAGATTCAGGAAGAAGCAAATATTTGGTTTCTTTGAATAAGCTTTGCTTGCCCAAACAAAAAGAGGCAGTGGTCTTTAGATATCTTCATAATGTGTCTCAGGATATGAATGCTAATTGGTGGTGGAGATTTAAAACACAAAGTAATTTGTGGACTAATTTTCTGTGGAACAAGTACTTCAAATAGTTCCCTAGCTTAGTGCGATGGACAGGAGGATCTCAAGTGTGGAAGGCTATGTTGAAGAATTGAGAAAAAGTAGAACAACAATTATGGTGTCATCCAAAAAGTGGAACATCCACAATCTGGTTTGACAATTAGACCAATGTTGTTCGTTATTTGTCAAGACGAGGTCCGTACATGCCATCCAGTGATAGATATTGCAGAATTTCTCAAGGTAGATGGACAGAATTATGGGGTAATGCTGGATGAAGTCCTAATCCATGTAGCCAATCATGTCAAAGATAACATGGATTTTTTATTTTACGAAAATAAAATAGATCAACATTGGTGGACCATTCATAGTACAGGTAATTTTACTATTACAAGTGCTTGGGAATTACGGAGGGAAAGAGATGCTGAAAATAAAGACTTAAGGGAAATTTGGAACAAAGGATTGCCTTTTTAGTTTTCTTTTTTGACCTGGAGGATATGGCAAGGGATGATTCCAATTGCTGCTCTGATGCACAGCTGGAATTCTTATATCTCTGAAGATTATGTTTGTTGTAGCAGTCCTGGAAGGGAAACTATCAATCATCTTTTTGTTAAATGAGAGACTGCTAAAAGGGTATGGAATAACTATTGTGGAGCAACTGCACTGTGTATCAGAGACTAAATCTAAAGTAGAGTGTAAGACTATGGAGGAATCAAGAGAGGAATTGAAGAATGAAATTTGTGTTTAATGATATTCATATAATTAGTGTCTAGTTCTAGTGGAAAATAAGGAATACATTAGTACTGTGGAGGTTCTTATCATGAAAGCAAGATTATATGGGAGATTAATGATGTTATTGCTGAGTTCATCAAAATTAGGTTCAAAATAGAGATGTCGAGAAGAAAATGGATTCACATATGTGATGTTTTATGGGGATACAGAATCTCTCTTTCTTTAAGTGGTTAAATGGATACACCCTAAAGCTGATTGTCTTAAAGGTAATACTGATGGTGCTTTAAAAAGTAATTCGGGTACTAGTTCTAATTCTTTTTGCATTTGAAATCAAAATGGTGATTTAGTGGTGGTAAAAGGCTCTATAATTAAATATACCACTTGTTTGGTGGCAGAAGCTATAGCTACAAGAGAATACCTTTAGTACTATAGGAGTAACTCTATCAGACATTCCATTCTAGAGAGTGACTCTTGGGAAATGGTGCAAATACTAAATAAAAAATGGAAGGTCCCATGGAGTGTGATAATGGTGGTCAAGTCCATTAAATTATTGATAGAAACATATCAGTTAGAGTGGTACATTCCCTTAGGTAAGGTAAAACTCGAGCTTATTTTTTTACTAACCTATTTTTTATTTTGTAGGTGATTTTGAATACGACAATATTGAACAAGTACCATTCGGAGGAAGGAACATCATCAATTTAGACAATATAGGAACCCCAAACATAATAAGAACAACTCATGAGACATAAAAAACAATATCAGCAATAGTAAATATAGGGTGCAGAAACAATTCAATAATAGAAGTAGAAGTACAATAAAGCAGACTGGAAAAAGCAATTCAAAATATTAGTTCCACAATCATGGAGTAAGGTCTAGGTACAAGGTGTTACCTAGAAGTTACACATCTAGTCCCATATTGTCTATCACTCTTCTTTAGCGCATTATTAGATTTACCAGTATATGCTAACCTCAAAATCATAGAAATGAAGATATGAGAATACATTAAACACTATATATAGTTAAGATTATCCATAGAAACAACTTTACCTATTGTTGGAAATGAATTCCTCTGAATATAAATGCATACATCTAGCAAGAATTTAGGATACAACTGGTTTGAGTATCCAAATAGCAGCAACGTCAGATCTATATTTGAAATATTGTCTTATAGACGTGAACAACCTATCGCAAAAATAAGGGTTTTGTTATTCTTAACTTTAGCTTACGAGTCTCTAATTTCTATCTTAGGTGGTGGTATTATCTTCCATTAAATCTCAATACACTAAGCTAGGAAATGGAAGGAAGGTAGGCTAAAGGTGTTGCACCCAAGTGCGCACGCAAGTGTACGTGGTCTAACTAAGTAATATAGTGGCCTTAAATAAAGCTGAATATCAATCCCTCGGAGACTTGTGTTGACAACTTATCCAATTCTAGTTCAACTATTGATGTAAAGTAACCAAGAGAGTTCTAGAGTTGTAAACTAAAAGTAAAATAACTAATGCAGAAAAGTAATGACTTTGGACAATCAATGGATAGAGACCCAGGGTTAAGGCTTACAAACAATCATACTATGCTATTGAACTTTATTAGTTATACCACTTATCTTGGTTGATGATTCATATGGTTTATTGCATGATCGTGGTCTCCCGACCACTAATTGTCTACCTAACTTGGACATTACAACTACATCATGAGAGGGGATGTAATTATCCAATTAGATGCATGAAGCTATCATCCTACATGTGAACCAAGAAAGGCTTCTAGGTATATCCCTATCCTTGATACTTATTCAAATTCCTTATTTCATAAAATAATAAGAACCTTACTCTATTCATCCCCACATTCTATCTTCCTATTCCTCCTCCCGAGTTCGCAAGGTCAACAATATATGTATTCTAAGGTTAGCTACTCTTTACAATATTTAAAATAAAGATGAACAAGAAAACAAATATGATAAGAAATCCAAACAATTTTAATTCAAAATGAAAGTAAACATGTTCTTATACTTAACCCCGGAATGGGGGCTTTTAGCTGCTAAAGGACATAATAGTTATCAAGATGAGTAAAAACATGATAAAGTCCATTAAAAACTAAAGTAAAGAAATAAAAAACCTAATTTTAGTTTTTTTCCATCCCCTCTACGAGTTTTAAAGTATTCAAGGTGTATAGAATTATGTTCAAATGTCCTATTTATAAGTGGACAAAACTGCCGAATTTGCACTAGGCCGTGTCGCAGGGGTCATTACGCTGGGATGGGGGTTGCACTGTGGGCTCATTATGAGGGTAAACTGTTTTAGGTCCCTTAGGAATCTTCCTATGCACATCACGCTCCCCACATCCATTTACAAGGTCCCACGTGCGCTGGTGATATCCAACGTGTCAAATTTTACATCGAGTCATGTCTTGTGCTTCCATTGATCCATTACCAACCTTATGGTGTTGTTTCCACTTGATTTATAGCTTTAATATCATTAATATATCCTTATAATAAATTAATCAAGCATATTATAACATCAACCAACACGGATTAGAGCTCAAAACAACACAACATCCATAACGGCGAACTAGAAACTCGAGTTAAGACTAGGCTTGCCCACGTTGATCTTTAACTTATTATTTTGACTCTTATCTTGATTAAATTGACCTTTAAACATTATAAATAAGATGTTACACACATAATTACACAATTAAACCATAATAAATTCATTTAACATGTTAGAATCCATCGAGATCGACTAGAACGACACCCAGCTCAAGCGAGTAACACTAGTTTTCTCGTATTGACTCTAAGTGGTCAGTTTGAATCCAAACTTGTTTGAAAACTCCTTTAAAAATTGTAATCAGATACTTAAACACTTATATTCTTATTCATATCATCATTAAGCACTCAAGTTGTCCTCAAAATAAGGTTAAATAATCTAGGATAACAACACTAAAGTGCATAAAACCGCCTCATATCACCACCCCACACTTAAAGCCTTGTTCTTCCTCGACAACTCTTTACTATAAGAATCATAAGCTGGTGTGACTCCATAATTCTACTAAAATCCAGACACTCAATCTAGTACTACAGTGACCACACAGAATGCAAGTTTCTACCCTAAGCATGTTTTGTACACAATTGTGAGTTCAAGAACACTACTACAAAACATCCTAGCCTCAAGAATTGATTCACCAAGTTAGTAAACTCATACATATTGTTCAGTCACAAACATCATACAAATCACTTTACTATATCAAGCATGTGACCTTACCACAAGAGAATTAACCCAAAATCGCTCACATAAATGCAATTTATAATAGAATGGGTACAAAAATCAAGTTACGCTCACTCTCACAATGAATTCGCAAGTTAAACATGATAAACCATAGGATTTCCCTTAGTGTAGTACTCCACTAATATCATAATGTTGAAACTTAGGATCGAATAGGTCTTTGGTAGTTGTAATGTAGGCTAAGTGATGGGTAAGAACTATTTTGTCCAATAATAGTGACTACTTCCCTAAGCGCTATCAACTGAGCAGTCACATAAATCAATTGACGGAACTCTGCATTCATCACGTATGCCTGAGGAGCCTGGGGAAGACTAGAAAGAACTGATAAAATTCTAAAAATATCAGGGACTGGACTGCTAAACCTAGTATGGATTCCCTGAGTATAATGTGTCCCATCCATATTATCCCCAGTTAGGACAGAGGAGTTTTCATGAGCTTCATATCATCAAGGTATGATCTGAAAGACAAGCAAATAAAAATCGGATGAATCCAAGACCTTAGACTCTAAGATTGAAAATAGAACAGAGAGAAAAAGAAATATTTCCTAAATGCCTTGTAGCCTCACCCTTAAAAGAGAATCTACTCGACACGGCTTTGTGAACTCCTAATTAACCATGAACCTAAAGCTTTGATACCAACTTGACATAACCAAAAATAGGGCCTTGTCGTAATGGGAATCTTGAGTCCAACCTAGACCAAGTACCACCCCTAATACCCAACCCAACAATCAAAATGCATACCTTATGTCGGATGAATTTTGAACATATAACAAGATAGCATATTTGAACCAATCAAGACTCTGGTATTACTCGATGACCATGACCAACCCAAATAAGTCCAACCATCCAATACCAAACCAATATCCATACCTAAACCAAAATGATAACTAAGTATGAGTCGATAACATAAAAGGATAGAATAATCATAAATACAATCCAACAGTATCATCCCCAATACAAATGCCAATACTAAGGCTGACACCAATACCGACACCAACCATACCAACCCATAGTAGTTCTACAAAGCCTCTAACCAAAAGTAAAACAATATCTTGTTGGTACATGCCCTCAACCATAGCCAAAACCAATGTTTATAAAATAACCAAAGTATGTAAAAACATCCATGACATGAAATAGAGCCTTTCAGAATATGGAAGTTCACCGCTTCAAACCAACCGAGTTGATCCCGAATATAGAAACTAAACAGGAGGAGTAGAATGGCTAATTTCTTTATTGTGTGGGGATACTGGAACCCAAAGATGGGTTAGCAGTGAGGATATGCGGGTTATTATAGCCCAATACTTCACTAAAATTATTTTTTATTTTATTTTAAAATGATAAAATAAAAATAGATCATTTTATTAATCAAAACTTAAAGTGTCCTAGTGGCCAAATTTTCTTAGTAGAGATGTTTTTCCTTTTGAATAGTAACATGGGAGGATAAATTATAGGTGACAAAAAAGTTTTAAAATAAAGTGTAGGTGACTTAAGTCTTAAGAATTTAGTATTGGTTACAATTATTAAATGATGGGTTAAGAAAGTTTGAGAATTACACACAAGTATTTTATTTTACACTTTGACCCAATATAAACCCTAAACTAAAAATTGAGGGGGGGAAATGATGGACCAGTTGTTGCTCTTGTTTTCTCTCTCTTCACTTTTATTATTGTTTACTCTCTCTTCGCTTTTATTATTGTTCATTGTTGCTACTGATTTTTTTCGTCTTTTTCTTCTTCATTGTCATTATCTTTTTCTTCATTGTCATCTTCTTCTTCTCCTTCATTTGTCGTACCATTTTTGTTTTTTTTACTGCTACTGCTACAACTGAACCAAATTTTTAAGTCAAATTTTATTTGTATATCACTGGGCATTACTTCATAGGTGATTTTGGTAAGTTAAATTATGATTTTTAGTTGAATTTCTCATCTGGGTATCTGCTACTATTATTTTTTCAATAATGGATAGAACCTAAAGCTGAATCCAAAAAATGACTCATATGTTGGATTCATGTTACAACATAATAGAGCCTAAAGCTAATCCAACAGATGAGTCATTTATTGCAATAGATGACTCACCTTTTGGAGTTCATGTTACAATGGACAAACCCTAATTTTTATTCCAACATATGAGTCATCTGTTGCAATAGGTGACTCATATTTTACAACAGATGACTCACCTATTGTAATAGATGACTCATCTATTCGATTCATGTTATGGTACTAGGGAAAATCTAAAGTTGAAACCCAACAAATGAGTCAACTATTGCAATTGATGGCTAATCTATTGCAATAGATGAGTCAACTGTTGGAATCAGCTTTAGGTTTTTCCTAGTACCATAACATGTTAGGTTTTGTCCTGTAACATAAATCCAATAGGTGAGTAATCTGTTGCAACTGATGACTCATCTATTGGAATTCATGTTATAATACTTGGACAAAACCTGAAGCTTAATCCAACAGATGTCTCATCTATCACAACACTGATAATGATAGAGTAGTATATATAATTTTTTTATTCTATATACTTAATATCATTATTAATTTTTACTATAATATACTATTACCCTTTTAATAAATATATTTAGGTACCATTAATGGAGGGATAAATAACAATAGAGATTGATGGTCATTGTGAATGGATCGAGAAGAAAATCAATATATTTGGCGTTGGGAGGATGGTGAAATATTATAGACAATAGCAATAATAGCCTAAAGAAAATTTTTGTATGATGATTCTGAGAACTTAAGCATCAGCTATTGTGGATTAAATTGTCAACCAAAATATCTTGTCATCAGTTACATGCAAAAATATTTTGAAATTCAGAGAGCCCTGCCTTTTAAGATAAGCGATCATGTTCGTTTACGTGTGTATCTGAATGATGTAGCTAGGTCAGTTTTAAGGGTGTATGTGGTTAAAAAATTAATAGAGAATAAGAATCAGAATATAGAATAAGAACAACATATATTTAATGATAAATTGGATGATGTGGACATGGATATTTCAGATGATGATAAGGGTAAAGATGAAGTAAAGATAAAGAGAATCAAACACCTATGCCCGTTTTTGCGAGCAATAGAGTGTGCAGTTCTTAATCAACACAATCAATAAATCTTCAAGATGGTGAAATTGGTTTTTACAAGGGAATGACTTTCAAAAACAAGTAAGAACTAGTCACTTCATTGATATTGCTTGATTGAAAAAAGATTTCAAACTCAAGAATCTGACTAATTCATACAATGTGTATTGTTTTGGTGTGCTCATTTAGAGTGCAAGTGGTGATTGAGGCCTATAAATTCATAAGTTCTGATAGATTCGTCATAAGAAATTTGAAAATTATCAAACATGTAGTTTGGAGCATATTATGATCCATAATCCATACGCCAAAGTAGATCATCGATAAATACTTAAAAAATAGACTCCCCCAATGTCAAAGTCCCTTCTACAAGATATATGGCCAATCAACTCCATAAAAAATTAGGACCAAAAACTTGTTGAGCCCAAGCACACATGCGAGTGTACATGGCCTCACTAAGTAATACAGTGGCCTTATAAAGAGACGAATATTGACCCTTCAGAGACTTGAGTTAAACAACTATCCAATTCTAGTTTAACAATTGAGATTAACTAGTGCAACATAACTAAAAGAGTTTTGAAAATTATAAATTAAAAGTAAACTAAAATAATGCGAAAAGTATAGACTATGGACAATCAATGGATGAAAACCCGGGGTTAAAGCACTACGAAAAATCATACTAAGATATTTAGCCTCATTTTTTAGATTACTTATCTTGGTTGTTGATTCACAGGGTTGATATTATGATCATGGTCTCTCGAGATTCTAATCACCTATCTAACTTAGCCAACAACTACATCGTTGAGCGAGGATATGAGAACTAAGCTAAAGGCATTTATATTTCATCCTGTAGTGAATGAAATAAGGCTTCTAGGTATATCTGTATCCTAGATTCTAATTCAAATCCCTTATTTTATAAAATAACAAGAACCTTACTCTATTTATTCCCACGTTCAATCTTCTTATTCCCCCTCTCACGCTCACAAAGTCAACAATTGATATATTCTAAGAGTCAAAAATCCTTAAAATAGTTATAATAGGGATAAATAAACAACTAAATATGATAAGCAATCAAAAAATCAATTCAAAGCAATAGTAAACATGTTCTTGGCCTTGACCCCGGAAAAGGGGCGTTTAGTCGCTAATGGACATAATCATAATAAAGATGAATGAATACATATTATAATCCATAAAAAAACTAAAGTAAAGAGAATAAAACCCTAATTGAAGTATTTTTAATCCCCTCCTTAAACCTCCAAGACGTCCAAGGTATCTAACAATGTGTTTGAGTGTCCTACTTATAAATGGAGGACTTTTGGCCGTGTGGGAATAAGGGTCGTGGTGCGATGGTCAGTCCAGTCAAGTAGGGGTCGCAGCACAGTGGTCAGGCCAGTCAATTAGAGGTCGAGTCACAACCCTTAGTCAAGTCAAGTAGGGGTCGTGGCCCCCCTCTATCTTGACGTTTACCTGGAAAACCATTTTGATGCCCAAACTTTGTTTGTGTATTTGTCTTTCATCCCAAGCCTTTTGGTGTTTTCTCCACTTGATTTACAGCTTGTACATCCTCCATATAACATAATAATAAAATAACCAAGCATCCTATAGCATAAACACCATTTATTAGAGTTCAAAACAACACAACATTAAGAACAGTGAACTAGAAACTCAATCTAAGAACTAGTGTCGTCCTTTAAATCTTTAGGTTATTGTATTGACTCTTGGCTTTTTTCTAGTGAACCTTAAACATTATAAACAAGTTTTTACAAATATAATTACACAGTAATACCTGTAGGAACTAATTACACACACTATAATCCATTGCGATCATCTAGACAAACACCTATCTCAAGCTAGTAACACTAGTTTTCTCGTTTAAACTCTAAGTGACCAATTTAAGTACAAACTTGTTTGAAAGATACAATAAACATTGTAATCACATATTTAAACACTTAGATGCTCAATTATATCATCATTAACACATTAAGCACAATAAAATTCCTCAAAATAAATCTAAATAAGCTAGGATAATAACACTAAGGTGCATAAAACCACCTCAGCTCACCACCCCACACTTAAAGCCTTGTACGTCCTCGAACAACTCTTTACTCTAAGCATCATAAAATGAGGTAACTCCACACTTATACTACGATCAAGACACTCAAGTTAGTACTACAATGACCACAAATAATGCAATTTTCCACACTAAGCATGTTGTGTACACAATTGAAAGTTCAAGAATACTAGTCCAAAACATCATGGCCTCAAGAATTGGATCACCTAGTTAGCAAACTCATAAATATTGTTCAATCATAGACATCATATAGTATACCTATCTGTCATTAAACATGTGCCCTCATAATAAGAGAGTTACCCATAATTACTCACAAAAAGGCAATTTATAATAGGATAGGTACCAGAATCAGATTATGCTCACTCTCACAAAGGATTCACAAGTTACGAAAGGTAAACCATAGGCTTTCCCTTAGTATAGTACTCCACTGATATCAGAATGTTTAGGCTTAAGATCAAATAGGTCTTTATGAGTTGTAATGTAAGCTAAGTGATGGGTAGTAACTATTCTGGCCAATAATAGTGACTATTTTCCCAAAGCACTTTAATACATCATGTTATACAATCAACTCACCTTTAACAACAACTTTACACCACTTTTGTTCAACCCTATCTTTTTTCCCATCTCATTAAGCTTTTTCACATACACTATGGTGGGAATATTTCTATTGACAACTCATTTAATTTGAATAATTTTTTTCTTTACATTACACTACTCCCAACCACAACACATAACAATTATACACACTAATAACTATCACTTTGGGGCTTCAGTTTTACCTTTCTCCTGCTTGAATTTCCAACTCCTTAACTTAATTAATTTAACACTAAAGCTCTTAGGAGTTTGGATAAAATTAAGGTCAATCAAATAAGGGGATTAGACTACATATGAGGCTACCAAAGAAAAAGCTAAAGGCTCAATGGGGTTAACTAGGATTATGAACAAGGGTAGGTCAAAACAAGGTATGAAATATGGCTATTAAAGAAATGCCTATATCATCTCCTAAACCCACACTTTTTATTTCACTTTATACACACACTGGGAAAGTTCTATCATCAAATGCAACAAGGAATATACAAACACCTTACACGCACATGGAATATGCTCGGCTTAAGAAGGATCATTATACACTCTCAACCAAACAACCACATTAATTCAACTTTACACCAACAAGTACAAGAGTCATAATCATGATTCTAGGAGTATAAAAAGTAGTAATTCACACACTCAACATGCTCTTTACAACTGAAACACTTGTATCATGTAATCATATATAGAACTGATAACACTCAACTTACACGTCAATTTAAATGCAAGGCGGTCGTCATTAATATATTTACCCAACTTTAGAGTCAGGGTCGAATCTATGAGAAACAATGTGAGTGGCAATCAAGTCACTTTAAAATAATAGATACAAGTTAAATCCAAACCAATGTTAAAAGAAGGTAAATATGGGGGAGATAGGTATCTACACTAATATTTCTTTTTGGATTTTCCTAGTATAAATTTGGGGCTATAAATAATTAGAGTTTTAACAGATGTGCACGAATCTTGGGGTTATGCAAAACTAAGAGAGTGATATGTGGGTGTTAGCCATCAACATCAATTTAGTAAGTCAAATATAGGTAGGTTTGGTTATAGATTTTGATGTTAGTCTTTCAACAAAACATCAAACTTTTACTCATTGATTCTTCGAATACGTAAAAGGTGTGTTCAACAATTGGTAACCACTACCTCAATCTAGGCATCCTTATTTCTAGGATGATACCCATGATATAGTCAACCTCACATTCACCCTTATGTGTAAGATAGTAAAAATTTAGCAAACTACACAAACAATTGTCTATCATTGCTTTGGTCTCCACATCCCTCTTTCAAGGATGATATGGATTCCTAAACTTTACCCAAAACCCTTATTTCGGAGATGACTTCGAATTTTCTAAAGTATAGAGCTTTCACTCAGCATACCCATGTAGGTATTTGGGGCTTTCACCCATCAAACCCTAACCAAGTTAGCATATCAATGATAAGACCCATAAACAAGAACTACTAAATAGAAGTTAATCAATAACAACCCACACACACTTTAACTCTTATTCACACATAACCCCAAGAGAGAGATCTAGCTATACATAAGATAAATAAGTATGGATATACCTATAATCTCCATTGAAGTGATTTATTGAAGCTTAAATGAACGTTACTTCAAACTGAGCACTCCTATAAATCAACAATAGAAGTAAGCTAATCTTCCACTTAGAAAGTCTCCAATGTATTCTTCACCCAAAAATTATACAATGTTTTCTTCCCCAAAAATGGAAGCTATGAATTCAAGAGCTAACCCTAAAAATTGGGGAAGATGGAATATGATACATGATGCTAGGGTTTGAGTCTTTTTGTCAAAATAGATCAGCCACATGTATTTCCAATTTTGCCCTTGGGCTGATTTCTTCCGCTAAGCCATCATCGCGCGAGCCTGGTGTGACCGCGGTTATGCAATTGTGGGTAACTTCCGTGATCACGATTGAATAATTTTTGCTTGTCTGTCGCGATTGCGGTCAGCAGACCGCGAACGCGGTATCTAAGGCTTTTCTGCTCCATGTCTTCTGCTGCACTTTTCTTGCTCCTTTTTGACCATTTTCAGCTCCAATCCACATCTTTTAATCTCCTCAACTCTATTCCTACAAAGAGTGGATATTAGTGCATTTTATGACCTATTTGTCTCATTCATTCATTCAAAACAAGGTAATGTGCACAAATGTTTAGTTGGAATGAGTGATAAAATCATCACTCTTTAATACCTCCCCCAACGTATTTACTTGTCCTTAAGCAACACTACCTCATACTATGAGACAACAATTCTCTATGCCCAAACTTTAAACCTTAAAGCTCATAATACTTCAACTTTATCTGCAACCACAAGTAGTTCATTGTACACAGTCTAAGTTAATCTCCGCTACACCCCTCATCATAAGATGCATCATTCAAGGATACATAGGACTTTAAAGAGCAACCAAGCAAAAACAACCAATACTCTAGAGGTGGACTCCTCTTGACCATAACTTAGCTATACTCTATTTGCCTGATTCTTCGAAAGGTGACAAAATCATCCACCCCAACTTATTTTACATACCAATCCTCACAAGAAAGAAATTCTACACATCAAGCTACCATAAATGCAATAAGGAGTTTTAAATGCAAGAACTCTCCCTCATACAAAAGAAATCTCTATGCAACAAGTGTCATACCATAAGCTTGCCCCTATTTTCAAACCTCACAACAAAGAAAGTAAATGGTTGGAGATCTCGAAGGACTTTCTAAGCTTGTATCATAAGTTCGGGTTAGGGTAGGATATCATTCAGGAACAACATGGCTATACCCTTCCTTGAACATCTACACCACACTATTCAATCTTTTTTTTTACTATGGGCCTCTCTTCTTTGCTTTCCTCTTTTATCATGCCAAATTTTTGCATCCTTTGTTTACCCATTTATTTTATATTTTTTTCTTGCAACTTTCATGCAATTCAATCCTTTTGTTGGATCCTTTGTTTATCTATTCCTTTATTTACAACACTTAGGCTCATAAGACATTTCACTAACAATTTTATGGCCTCACTCTTTCTTCCATCAAGCTTTACCACGCCTAACTTAATATTTTAGTATCAAGCTATACTTTCAAGTTCAAGAAGGGTTTGGTTTAAAAAAGGAATAAAAAGAATGGATCATGGGTAATAATGAGTTTGCAAAATAAAGGTCTAAATGCACAAAGTGGGTAGTAGGGATTATAATTATGCATGGGTAGGCCTTTTTGGCTAGAGTGTTCCAAAATCACAAAGGTAGACTAAGATCATTTCTCTAACCACATACAATCAAACTTAGTTTAGAAAGGCTAACGGGGCAAGTTCTAGATAACACAAGTGTACAAGAGATGAATACCAAAATCTCACCACACATGGCATGCAAAATTCGCCAAGGGGGATCAAATATCCCTCCCGTGAGATACAAAATGGGGAGTATCTATTTCTATTCATAAGTCAACATTTATGAAGACACAAAAAGAGAAAAAGTTTTGTTACAACATTTCTCACATCCATGCCTTTGATTTTTCAAAAATTTTGGATGGAAGGGGTTGTTTATTTTACATTAGCTTCTCGCACAATTTGCTAAACTATGGCAACAACCAAAGTCTTAGTCTCGCATTTAGGCTCAAAACGCGAAAACTACCCATATGGCTACTTAGACTTCGCCAATGGTGTACAAAGTGACCCCAACTTTACAACAAACAATGCCACAAATACTCAGACTTCCCTTGCATTTTTGACATTTATGCTATGGGTACTCAAACTTCCCCTGCACCTATACCTCAAAACCCAAACATGATGTTTTACCCTTAAGAATATCGTCACTTAATTTATCATAGGGAAAAGCTAGTCATGTATCATCAAAATCAAAATAGAACTATAGTAAGAAGAAAAACTAAAACTACAACCACATGATAATCCATAAACGTGCGCACCAACCGGGTAAGCAAAATGTAGCATTTATAAATCAAAATTAAAATACTATCCAAAGCGTCATCCCATAAAAACCACCAACATAAATATCTAGAAAACAAAACTAAAATAATACACATCTATGGGTACCCCTAACTAAAAGAATGCAGTGTCCGCACTACAGGTGCAGGCAAGTAAGAGTAAAAGGGTCTCCTTGAATATGTATCAAGAGCTATCTTCTCCTACTGACTCGGCATCATCACTACCATCATCATCAGCTTACCACTCTGCAAGGGCCTCATCCTCACTATCTAATCTTGATGAAGGTACTGGATGGTTAGGTTTGAGCACCTTGAAGTTTCCCCTCACCCCTTTTCCTAGCTTTCTAAAGAATTTGTCTCTTTTCTTCTCCCTCTTCATTAGTTTCTTATGTAAAACTTTGAGGTCCCTGTGAGAGACGGTTATGGCCGAATAGGTTCTCCCTAAACTAGCTACTATGGCACTCTATTTCTACTGCTCTACCATGTACTTCTCATAATCTAATTGTGCTACATATAAATAACGATCTGTGGAGAGCTCTCCCATTCCCTGAGGTAGTTTGGACAATAGTTCTCTCACTCCCTACATCTAAATAAAAATGTCATCAAAAGCAGTGGCTAATGAGGGTCTGTAAGAGTATGTGTTCTCCTGGACTGATTTGGCCATGTCCATCTTCCTATTCTTACTCTAACCCGGGGAACCCTCACCTATGAATTGGAGTGGGAAGATGAGGGATCCTGGATACACCCAAGTATCAACACCATACTATTTAACTTCTGCCCTCTTTCAAAGCTCAGTGATAAGGGGAGGGGAAAAAAGATGCATACCTCCATGATTTTGGAAATAGCTCCACTTCAAAAGAACAATCTCACACACATTGAGAGGAATTCCAGAAAGGATGCAAACCCCATCTGAGCTCACTAATCGATGATAATGGTCATGGGTGCATAGCGATACTCCATTGTTTATGATGTTTAGCCAAATCCTGGCTTCTTCTATGAAGTACTTCATAAAAATATCTCTCTTGGGTAATGGACCAGGGAACTTCTTTTCTAAGACATAAAATATTTGCTAACCAGGTCCTTGGCTAACATGCCTTGGCATAAAACTGCCCCGTGTCAGCATTTGGGAGCCCACAGACCACATTAATCTTCTTCTCTCCAAAGTTTACTTGCTTACCTCTAATGGTAATCACTAGGTTTGTGAGAGAAACTACATTGAGGTTAGCATAGAACTCACGTACCCACTGCTCATCAGCATAGCAGGGTTTTTGGGCAAAGCACATCCAATGGGTCACAGTGAGTCTAGCATGGAATTTTGGGTGCTTCTCTTCCACCTTGTCCAAGCTAATACCCCTTTCAAAGAGTAGCTTAGTCCTATGGAAATACTTATAGTAGAGGTGCTGGAATTGTGCGGCCATGAACCTAGTGTCGTCAAAATCTGTTATCTTTGAGGCTGAGAACCTGCAATCCATGTAACTCAGACTAACATTAGTATTATCACACCAAATACATAGTAGGTCAAACAGATAAGATCTTATGGTAGTGTTATGTAAGGTTTTGGGGGTGGCAGAAGATGTGCAGAAGTTTCGAATTCTACCAAAATCTGCCCTCAGGTATGGTAATCCTAGTCATCGAGTCCGCGATCGTTGAACCTGAGACCAAGTTAGACAGTTTTTGCACGGTATTTAAAATGCAATTTAAACCCCCAATCCCTCATTTCAACTAGGCATAACAAGAGTATAATTAGAAAATTTCAAGCCTATAGTGTGTGATCAATGTCCTAAACTTAAAGAAATTGAGCATGGAATTCGTTAGGGCATTTAATTGGACAAATGGCGTATACTTCAATTTATGCGGTTTAAGGCTTAATTTTGGGTACTTAAGACTTCCCCAATAGTGTGAACACTAACTACAATAGCTAAACACAGCACTATAATAACTAAGCATTAATTTGGTAATGAAAACATTATTTCAGGACCTTTTTATACATAACGAGTTCAAAGCACGCAATTATATCAAAACCGAGAAGATTTAGACAACTTACCGACTTATATGATGCAAGGGTTGAATTGGCACTTGAATATACAATGAAAAGTCATAAATTTGAGAGAAATTTAATAGAGAAGAATGAGAATAAATTCCATTTGGATGGTCACTTAAACTGATTTGACCGCGATCGCGATCACGCAGCCTTCGCGATTGTGGTGGCACGGATCACGGTCACAATAACTGACACTAAACAACCAGATTCCCTGCACTTTCTGGTTTAATCTAACATGCCAATTTCTCACATTTTTTTTCCAAATTCAATGAAAATTCCTATTTAGCACTAATATTTCATGGATTATGCATGCAACAAAACACAGAAAAAAAGGAATTCTACACTATTATGCGTAAATAAAAAGGATATGGGCAACTTGTCATGGTGTGATGGGTTGCCTCCTATCAAGCGCTTAGTTTAATATCATGGCACGATGCCTCCATTACTTCATTTTATGTTTCTACTTAGAGGATTTGAATCACCGTCCCAACTTTTGTTTAATATACAATGAGAGATAGCGGGATAGAAGATTTAAATCTTCAAAGATGAAACATGGAAGATGTGAGGACACAGCGAGCAAGATTCAATCTTTCCATCTTGAAGACTTTAACCTTTTACCAAACTTTACGTCAAACTTTCGGTTTGGCTCCTTAGGTAAAAGTGAGCACATCAATTGGACATTCCTTGTACATAAGAAATTGAGATCCTTGGCCATTGATGGATGGGATTCCATATGCTCTATTGGAATTCCAAATTCCAAAATATAAGAATCGAACTCTGTCTCCCCACAATGCACTATTTTCTCGGAGGGATGGATCCTCATCACATCCTCTAAGCATAATGTTGAAAAGTAGTTTGAATAAGGTCCAACTCCTAATTCTGGGTTAACCTCCTCCAAAGCATCTTCACCCTAAAATGAACTAGAGTAATCATAAGCGGTTCACGTTTATTTTTCTTTAGACTCTAGTCCCATTTATTTTATTTTGGTCTCTTCTTTCTAATATGATTTGGATGATTAGGAAGCCACCGAGGAGTCTTTGCTACCAAGGCCATCACCATAGCTTGGTTTCTTGTCTTGATAAATATCCTCTAGAGAAATGGGCATGGTTATGAGGTTTGCAAGAATTATATCGTTTCCCAATTCCTTTGACTTGACATTTGCCCTTTTGAACACCCCATAGGATTTATGCAAGCCTTACGCATTCTCCTCAGTTATAGTTAATCAATCCAAAATGTTTTGAAGCATTGCTCCAAGATCAATGGTTTCGGTTTATTGCTCCTCTTTCTTCTGATCATAAGTCCTATCAATATCATAAGAAGAACTAGCAATTCGGTTAGTTTGAAAAGGGGAGGGGGAATTTTGACAATCATCCCAATGTCCATCTCGACCACTACATAATGAGCATCTATACTCCCAATAGGATTTAGACAGTTGGTCCATCTTTTTTCGGGGAGTGTATTTATAGTCTTTTCTGAAGTGTGGTCCAACATAGATTGGACATGGGTCATCACGATAAGATACCCAACTAACAATATCATATTTGTTAGGAGATGTCATAGAGAAAAATAAAAATAAAATAGAATCTACCTATAAAGAAAAATCAGAAATAAATATGTACAAGCTTGAATTTAAGCAAGTAACTAAAATTTCAAACTAACTTAATATGCCAAATTGATCCCTGAAAACGGCGTCATTTTTTATAACACTCAACTTACACGTCAATTTAAGTGTAAGGCGGTCGTCATCAATATATTTACCCAACTTTGGAATCGGGGTCGAATCCACGAGGAACAATGTGAGTGATAATTAAGTTACTTCAAAATAATAGATACAAGTCAAATACAAAGCAATGTTACAAGAAGGTAAAAATGGGAGAGATATGTATCTACACTAATATTTTTTTGGGATTTTTCTAGTATAAATTTGGGGCTATAAATAATTAGAGTTTTAACAGGTGTGCTTGGATCTTGGGGTTATGCACTGCTAGAAATCAACATCAATTTAGTAAGTCAAATATGGGTAGGTCTTGGTTATAGATTTTGATGCTAGTCTTTCAAAAATACATCAAAGTCTCACCCATTGATTCTTTCGAATACCTAATAGGTGTGTTCAACAAATGGTAACCACTACCTCAATCTAGGTATCCCTATTTCTAGGATGATACTCATGGTATAGTCAACCTCACATTCACCCTTATGTCTAAGATAACAAAAATTTAGAAAACTACACACACAATTATCTATCATTGCTTTAGTCTCCACATCCCTCTTTCAAGGATGATATGAATTCCAAAACTTCACCTAAAACCCATCTTTTAAAGATGGATCAGGTTTTCTAGAGCATAGAGCTTTCACTCATAATACCCATGTGGGTATTTAGGACTTTACCCATCAAACCCCAACTAATTTAGCATATCAATGATAAAAACCCATAAACATGAACTACTAAATAAAAGCTAATCAATAACAACCCAGACACACTTTAGCCCCCTATTCGCACATAACACCAAGAGGGAGATCTAGCTACACATAAGATAAATAATCATGGATATACCCATAATCTCCATTGAAGTGATTTATTGAAGATTAAGTGAATGTTACTTCAAACTTGGCACTCCCACAAATCAACAATGGAAGTGAGCTAATCTTCCACTTAAAAAGTCTCCAATGTATTCTTCACCAAAGAATTATACAATATTTTCTTCTCCTAAAATGGAGGCTATGAATTCAAGAGCTAAAACTAAAAATTGGGGAAGATAGAAAATGATACATGATGCTAGGGTTTGAGTCTTTTTGTCAAAATTGGGATTAGCCACGTGCATTTCCAATTTTTCCCTTGGGCTGATTTCTTTCACTAAGTCACGATCGCGCGAGTCTGGCTATGACCGTGGGTAACTTCAATGATTTTGGTTGAACAACTTTTGATTAACTATCGTAATCATGGTCAGTAGACCACGACCGTGGTACCTTAGGACTTTCTGCTCCAAGTTGTTAGCTACACTTTTCTTGCTCCCTTTTGATTATTTTCCGCTCCAATCTACATCTTTTGATCTCCTCAACTCTATGCCTGCAAAGAGTGGATATTAGTGCATTTTATCACCAATATGTCTCATTCATTCATTCAAAACAAGTTAAGTGCACAAATGTTTAGTGAGAATGAGTGGTAAAATCACCACATCAAGCACCAACAAGAACATCCTATTTATTAACAACAAAAAAATTTAAAATTACTAACAAAAATAGGAATTTCCTCACCCCACACTTAAAAATCTACTTTGTCCCTAAAGTGTACTTAAAAGTAGAGATAGAAATACTCCCTGAGGCCTCTAGGACTTGCTAGTATCATCTTTACTCGTCAAGAGGGGTCCGAGGACCCCATACTTAGTCTGCACCATGCTTCTTAGCTTAGTTTTTTCGGTACTTAACAACCTGTGACTCAACAAAACAAAAAATAGTGAAGTGAAAACTAAAAATACTAAAAATAAAACCTAGCTTAACTTGGGTTGCCTCCCAAGCAGCATCTAACAACCTCTTCATCATCCAGCCACATTGTGAGTGTGCCCTCCTAAACATCTATCAATGCTCCTTCTGTTGCAAAGAATGAACGTCCCAAGATAGCTATCACTCTTTCATATGCCTTAAAATCTAAAACAATATAATCAGCAGGAATAATAAACTCTCCAACTTTAATGTAAACATCCTCTATGATTCCTTCAGAATGGGCTATGGTTCGACCTGCCAACTGGAGCAACACAAAGCTCAATCTCAGTTTCCCCAAGACCAATGAGTTAAACAAGGAGAGGGGCATCAAGTTAATATTTACCTCTAAATCACTAAGTGCTTAGACTACCTCACTATTGCCAATTTGAATAGGGAGCATGAAACTCCCAAGGTCTTTGAGATTTTTGGGAATATTTCGTATAACTACAGAGCTACACTCCTTGGTGAGTGATACTATCTCAACATCCTACAGTATAACTTTGTTAGTGACCACGTCCTTTAAGTACTTAGCATACTTGGGCATTTCCTGCAAAATATCTAAAAGAGTAAGGTTAATGTGAAGCTCTCTAAACACATCAAAAAAATTCTTAAAGCATGCATCCTTCTTCGTTTTTCTAAGCCTCTGTGGGAAAGTGGTGTCAATCTCTACTTATCCTGTCTAGTAACTTTGGATTTTAAGTGCTCATACTTCTTCGAATTTTCAGCAACTTTATAATTTACCTATTTAGTTGCCAACTCCATATCTACCTTCTTAGTTGTCTTTGGAGTTTCTTCATTGAGCTCTTTACCACTCCTCAAAGTAACTGTCATCACTTGTTTAGGAGTCTCAGCATTACTTGGGAAACCACCATGAGGCCTAGCATTTTATGCTTGTTGTATTTACTCAACCTGCATATCCAAGTTCTTTATAGCAATCTGCTGGCTTATCATATTTCTTGGTGGCTCTTTATATCTATGGCAAATTGTGTTTGAGCAGCTAAAAGTTTTTTCAAAACATCTTCCATATTGCTACTGTCCTGATTCCCTTAAATTTGTTGTTGTTGATACTGTTGTTGGTTTTTCCATGATTGATTTAGTGCCTGAGTCTGCCACTTTAGATTGTGGGCATTCCCATAATTAGGCCTTTGATCATTTCCTACAAACATCACTGACTTAGGATTTGCACCACACATGGTTGCAGAATGACCATTGTTTCCACAAACATTGTACCAAGTAATTGTCTGCTAAATTGCATTAACTGTTGTTGCAGGCTGTGTAACCCCTAATTTTAAATTGTTGAACTGGGTCATTAACGGATTTATAGTCCAGCAATCTGCATGTATATAGTAGTAAATTGGTCCACCTCCAACATACCAGCAACCTTCTTTATAGTAATTCTTGAGTCAGAATGTCACTGAGGAGTTCCTTGTGCAATCTGGTTTAACAAGGTATATAGCTCATCATACGTTAATTCCAATACTTGGCCACCTGTAGCTGAATCAAGAAAAAATTTTGTGTTGTGATCAAGTGCCTCAAAAAAAGTGTAAGCTAGTACCTCATTGGACTACTAATGATATGGACAGTCCCAAAAAAGAGCTTTTTGAATCTCTCCCACACATGATATAAGATCTCATCTGGCTTCTGTTTGAAGCTTGCAATCTTACTACACAGTCTCACAGTATGTCCAGATGGAAAAAATCGGATGAGGAATTTCTAGGCGAAGTCATACCAAGTTGTGATTGAACTTGACGGCTCAGCGTTCAACCACTTCTTTGCTTTCCAAAATAGTGAAAAGGGGAATAGAATGCCTAACATAATTAGTTGACACACCCATAGGGATTAATGTGTCACTGATCTCAAGAAAGTTACACAGGTAGACTTGTGGATATTCGTGTGAAAGCCCCATAAACTATCCATTGTTGATCAAAAACTGCACCGTGTTCTGTTTCAGCTAAAAATTACCTCCAGCAACCTATTTCCTAAAAAGGGAGGTCAAATTTGTCAGAAGTGGGATTTTCACTTCACGAAATGTCCGACGGGTAGGTTGATCTTCAGCCATTAGAGAAGGATTGTCTTGTTCCCCATGAATTTAAGGAATACAGGGGAGAAGTATTGTTTTTCTCCTTAATTGATGAAAGCGTTGCTCGGGTTTGGGGCTTGGTTCAACCAATTTCCTATCCCTTGATACCTTACTAGCCTGTAAACCAATTTTCTGTAAATTCAATACCAAGACCAAGCGTAAAGCATCAAAGAAATCAAAAAAGTAAAAATAAAACTAAAATAGATGCCAATTTATAAGTCCCCAACAAAGGCGCCAAAAACTTGTGCCCAAACGCATACGCAAGTATTGGCCTCACCAAGTAACACACTAGCCTTAAAAAAATCTGAAATAGATTCCTCAGTGACTAGTGTTAAACAACTATCCAATTCTAATTTAACAATTAAGATTAACTAGTGCAACGTAACCAAAAAAGTTTTGAAAGATTAAAAACCAAAAGTAAACTAAAATAATGCAGAAAAGTATAGACTTTTGACAATCAAGGGATGAAAACCTGGGGTAAAAGCACTACGAACAATCATACTAATCTATTAAAGCTCATTCATTTGATTACTTATCTTAGTTTTTTATTCACAGGGTAATATTATGATCATGGTCTCTCGAGCCTCTAATCACCTATCTAACGTATACCCATAACTACATCGTTGGAAGGGGATGTGAGAACTAAGATAAACGCATTTATATCTCATATCATAGTGAACCAAATAAGGCTTCTAGGTATATCTCTATTCTAGAAGCTAATTCAAATCCCTTAGTTTGTAAAAGAACAAGAACCTTACTCTATTTATCCCCATATTCTATCTTCTTGTTCCCCCTCTTGAGCTCACAAGGTTGACAATTGATATATTCTAAGGGTCGAGAATCCTTAAAATAGTAATAAAAATGATAAATAAATAGCCAAATATGATAATTAATCCAAACAATATCAATTCAAAGAAATAGTAAACATGTTCTTGGCCTTAACCCCGAAAAGTGGGCGTTTAGCCGCTAATGGACATAATCGTAATCAAGATGAATGAATACATATTATAATTCATAAAAAAACAAAACTAAAGATAATAAAACCGTATTTGAAGTGTTTTTCATCCCCTCCTTAAGCCTCCAAGACGTCCAAGGTATCTAACAATGTGTTTGAGTTTCCTATTTCTAAGTGGAGGACTTTTGGCCATGTGGGAATAAGGGTCGTGGCGCGCTGGTCAGTCCAGTCAAGTAAGGTTCATGTTGAAATGGTCAGTCCAATAAATTAGGGGTCATATCACAACCCTTAGTCTAGTCAAGTAGGGGTCGCGGTGCCCCTCTATCTCGAGGCTTTACTGGAAAACTATTATGACTCCTAAACTTTGTTGGTGTATTTGTCTTCCATACCAAAACTTTTGGTTATGTTTCCACGTGATTTACATCTTGTATATTCTCCATATATCACAATGAACAACTCATCAAGAATCCTATAGCATAAAACACCTTGGATTAAATCTCAAAACTATACAACATCAAGAACGGTGAACTAGAAACTCAAGCTAAGAACTAGTGTCTCCTTTAAATACTTAGCTTATTGTTTTATTCTTGGATTGGTTCAAGTGAACCTCAAACATTATAAACACATTTTAAACATATAATTACACAACAATAGCATTAGGATCTAATTAAACACACTATAATCCATGACGATCAACTAAACAAACACCTAGCTCAAGCTAGTAACACTAGTTTTCTCGTTTGAACTCTAAGTGACCAATTTAAGTACAAACCTGTTTGAAAGACACCATAAACATTATAAACACATACTTAAACACATATATGCTCAATTATATCATCATTATCATATTAATCACACTATAATTTTGCAAAACAAAGCTAAATACTCTAGGATAATAACACTAAGGTACATAAAACCACCTCAGATCACCACCCCACACTTAAAGCCTTGTTTTTTCTGGAAAAACTCTTTAATATAAGAATCCTAAGGTGAGGTGAATCAAAACTTCTACTACGATAAATACACTCAAGCTAGTACTAAAATGGCTGCACATAATGCAAGTTTCCACACTAATCATGTTATGTACATAATTGAAAGTTCTAGAATACTACTCCAAAACATCCTACCTTCAAGAATTGACTTACTGAGTTTTCAAGCTCATACATATTGTTCAATCATAGACATCATATAATTCACCCATATGTCATCAAACATGTTACCTCATAATAAGAGAGTTACCCATAAGTAGTCACACAAAGGCAATTTATAAATGAATGGGTTCAAGAATCAGATTACGCTCATTCTCACAAAGGATTCAAAAGTTACTCAAGATGAACCATAGGATTTCCCTTAGTGTAGTACTCAACTAATATCAGAATGTTAAGGCTTAAGATCAAATAGGTTTTATGTGTTGTAATGTAAGCTAAGGGATGGGTATAACTATTTTTGCTAGTAATAGTGACTATCTTCCCAAAGCACTTTAATACATCATGTTATACAGTCAACTCACCGTTAACAAATATTTTACCCCACTTTTGTTTACCCCTATCTTTTGTTTTGCCCCATCTCATAAAGATTATTCACATAAACTATGGTTGGAGTATTTTCTATTTATAACTCATTCAAATTGAACAATTTTTTTCTTTACATTACACAACTCCCAACCACAACACATAACAATTGTACACACCAATAAGTATCACTTTGGGGATTTAATATCACCTTTCTCCTAATTGAATTTCCAACTCCTTAACATAATTAATTTTACACTAAAGATCTTAGGAGCTTTGGATCAAATTAAGGTCAATCAAGGAATGGAATTAGGCTACATGTGAGGATGCCAAATAAAAGCTAAAGGTTCAGTGGGGTTAACTTGGATTATGAATAAGGGTAGGTCAAAAGAAGGTACGAAACACGGATATTAAAGAAATTTCTATATCATCTCCTAAACCCACACTTTTTATTTTTCTATGCACACATACCAGACAAGTTCTAGCATTAAATATAACAAGGAATATACAAACACCTTACACACACATGGACAATTCTCGACTCAATCAAGATTATTATAGACTCTTAACCCAACAATCACATGAATTCAACTTTAAGCCAACAAGTGCAAGAGTCATAATCATGAGCCTAGGAGTGTAAAAAGTAGTAAGTCACACAATCAACATGCCTTTTACAATCAAAACACTTGCATCATGCAATAACATATAGAACCAACAAGAACATCCCACTTATTAACACACAAAAAAATTAAAATTACTCCTAAAACTAGGAATTTCCCTTCCCCACACTTCAAAATCTATTTTGACACCAAAGTGTACTTAAAATAGAGATAGAAATACTCCCTGAGGACCCTAGTCCTAGATAGTACATCTTTACACTTCAAAGAGGGTTCGGGGACCCCACACTTAGTCTTCTCCATTTTTCTTAGCTCAGGTTTTCCTGTACTCAGATTTCCCATCAACCCATGACTCAAAAAAAACAAAAATAATGAAGTGAAAACTAGAAATGCTGAAAATAAAACCTACCTTAACTTGGGTTGCCTCCCAAGAAGCACCTAATTTAATGTTGCTAGATGACCCAATCTTTGGCTCATCTGTTTTCCTTCAACCTCTTCCTCACACTTGAACTCTATCTTCTTATTCATTTCATTTCTCTTGAGTGTGAACTCTCATGATAAACATCTCTCTTAATAATAGCCTTTTCAAGCTCCTCAATCTGCATTATTTTGGGTTGAGGCAATTGTGGTTTGTGTTGCTCAATGAGGAAGTCCAAAGAGGTTTTTGGTGGACTCAACTCCATTAACTCATACTTATCCCCTTCAATCACAGTAATCATGTATAAATCCTTGTAGTGGGATAGTGTTTTGAGCAGTTTGTATAGTTTGAAAATAGCCTCTTCATCATCCAAATGCATTATGAGTGTGCTCTCTCTCACATCTAACAATGCTCTTCCCATTGCCTAGAATAGACAACCCAAGATAACTGGCACTCTTTTATCTACCTTAAAATCTAAAATAATAAAATCAGCAGCAATAATAAACTTACAAACTTTAATGAGAACATCCTCTATGATTCTTTCAGGATGGGATATCGTACGGTCTACCAACTAGAGCAACACAAAGGTCAGTCTTGGTTTTCTCAAGCCCAATGTGTTAAACAAGGAGAGGGGCATCAAGTTGATACTTTTCCCCAATTCACTAAGTTCTTAGACCACTCCACTATTGCTAATTTGAATAGAGAGCGTGAAACTCCCAGGGTCTTTGAGCTTTTTGGTCATCTTCTGC
This sequence comes from Capsicum baccatum var. pendulum, assembly GCA_030864225.1. Lineage (NCBI taxonomy): Eukaryota > Viridiplantae > Streptophyta > Magnoliopsida > Solanales > Solanaceae > Capsicum > Capsicum baccatum. The sequence goes on along the minus strand of CM061557.1, from coordinate 165,090,988 downwards.
ATAACTACAGAGCTACACTCTTCGGTAAGAGCTACTACCTCAACATCCTACAGTTTAACTTTGTTAGAGACTACGTCCTTCAAGTACTTAGCATACTTTGTCATTCTCTAGAAAATATCTAAAAGGGGAAGGTTAATATGAATCTCTCTGAATGTGTCAAAGAACTTCTTAAAGCATGTATCCTCCTTCAATTTTCTAAGCCTCTGTGGGAAAGGTGGTAGTCTCTACTTATCCTGTTTAGAAACATTGGTTTTTGTGTGCTTGAACTTTCTCAAATTTTCAGCAACTTTTTCATTTACCTATTTAGTTGCCAACTCCGCATCTACCTACTTAGTTGTCTTTGGAGGTTCTTTATTGATCTCTTTACCACTCCTCAAAGTAATTTCCATAGCTTATTTAGGATTCTCAGTATTACTTGGCAAACCACCTTGAGGCCTAGCATTTTGTGCCTACGGTATTTGCCCAACCTGTATCTCCAAGTTCTTTGTAGCAATTTGTTGGCTCTTTATATCTGCTTACTGTCTTTATATATCTACTACCAATTGTGCTTGAGAAGCTAAAATTTGTTTCAGTATCTCTTTCATATTGCTAGTAGCCTGATTATATTGAATCTATTATTGTTGAAACTGTTGTTGTTGGTTGTTCGATGATGGATTTGGTGGCTAATTCTTCCACTCCATAATTCATCCTTTGAGCATTACCTACAAATATCATTGACTCGGGTTTTGCATCACACATAGTTACAGAATGACCATTGTGGACACAAATCTCGCACCAAGTATTTATCTACTGAATTGTATTAATTGTTGTTACAGGCTGTGTAACCTCCAATTTCATATTGCTGAACTGACTCATTAACTGATTTTATAGTGAAGCAATATGCGCAGATATAACAGTTAATTGGTCCACCTCCAATATATTTGCAACCTTCTTTGTAGAATATCTTGAGTCAGAATGTCACTTAGGATTTCCTTATGCAATCCGATTCAACAGGTATATTGCTCATCATACGTCAATTCCCATGCTTGACCACCTGCACCTGAATCTAGAAAAAATTTTATGTTGTGATCAAGTGCCTCAACAAAAGTGTAAGTTAGTATCTAATTAGACCGCTGATGATGTAGATAGTTCTAAGGAAAAGCTTTGAACCTATCCTATGCATGAAATAAGTTCTCACCTAGCTTCTGTTTGAAGCTCACAATCTCACTGTACTGTCTCGTAGTCTTTTCTTATGGAAAGAATCGAATAAGGAATTTCCAGGCTAAGTTATCCTAGGTTATGATTGAACTTACTGGATCAGCGTTCAACCACTTCTACATTTCCCCTAATAATAAAAAGGGGAATAGTGTCAGCCGAACATAATTGGTTGACACACCCGTAGAGATGAATGTGTCATTGATCTCAAGGAATTTCCATAGGTGGACTTGTGGATCTTCATGTGAAAACCCCATAAACTGTCCATTGTTGATCAAAATCTGCACCATGTTTGTTTCAGCTCAAAATTACCTCTAGTAGCTGGTTTCTGAAAGGGGCGGTCAAATTTTTTAGATGTGGGATTTCCACTTCACGAACTGCCCTTCGGACTATTTGATCTTCAGCCATTTAAGCGGGATTGTCTTATTCTTCTTGAATTTTTGGAATATGAGGGAGAAGGATTATTTCTCTCCTAAATTAATGAAAGAGTTACTCAGGTTTAGGGCTTGGTTCAACCAATTCCCTATCCCTTGCCACCTTAGTAGCTTGTAAACCTGTTTCCTGCAAATTCAATACCAAGACCAAGTATAAAGCACCAAAGAATCAAAAAATTAAAACTAAAACTAAAATATTTGCTAATTTACAAGTCCCCGGCAACGGCACCAAAAATTTATTGCACCTAAGCACACACAGAAGTGTACGTGACCTCACCAAGTAATATAGTGACCTTACAAAAATCCAAATATTGAACCCTCAGAGACTTGTGTTAAACAATACTAAACATGTGTTTGGCCTTAACCCCGAAAAGAGGCGTTTAGCCGTTAATGGACATAATTGTAATCAAGTTAATTGAATACATATTATATTTCATAAACAAACTAAAGTAAAGAGAATAAAAGCCTACTTGAAGTGTTTTCCATCCCCTCCTTGAGCCTCCAATACATCCAAGGTATCTAACAATGTGTTTGAGTGTCCTATTTATAAGTGAAGGACTTTTGGCCGTGTGGGAATAAGGGTCGTGGCGCGCCGGTTGGTCTAGTCAAGTAGGGATAATGGAGCACTGGTCAGTACAGTCAAGTATGGGTCATGTCGCAGCCCTTAGTAAAGTCAAGTAGGGGTATTGGCCCCCCTCTATCGTGAGGCTTCACTGGAAAACCATTTTTGCGCCTAAACTTTGATTGTGTAGTTGTCTTCCATACCAAGCCTTTTGGTATTTTTTCCACTTGATTTCTAGATTTTATATCATCCATATATCACTACAATAAACTCACCAAGAATCCTACATCATCAAATTCCATGGATTAGAGGTCAAAACTACACAACATCAAGAACGGCGAACTAGCAACTCAAGATAAGAACTAGTGTCGTCCTTTAAATCTTTAGCTTATTGTTTTTACTCTTGGATTGATTTGAGTGAACCTTAAACATTATATACAATTCTTTACACACATAATTACATAATATTATTAGTAGAAACTAATAATACACACTAGAATCCATCGCGATCAACTAGACAAACACCTACCTCAAGCTAGTAACACTAGTTTTCTCGTTTGAACTCTAAGTGATCAATTTAAGTACAAACTTGTTTGAAAGACACCACAAACATTGTAATCAGATACTTAAAAACTTATATGCTCAATTATATAATCATTAACACATTAAATAAAGCTAAATAAGCTAGGATAACAACACTAAGGTACATAAAACCACCTCAGATCAGATGTAAGGTGAGTTATTTGAATTTTATAAGGGATTATAGATATTTCAAAGTCTTTGGTTATGGGAACACATAAGAATGGGTATGCAGTTCTTGATGCCTACTGTTACATGCTTGAGTCCACAAATCTTAAAAGTAAGACAGCTTTGCAAGTTGATGAAAATGGAAGGTTCAAGTACTTTATTGTTGACTATGGTGCTTGGATTCTTGATTTTCAGCAATTGAGAAAAATCATAGCCATCCACAGGATATTCTTGAGGAGAAATTATGAAGGAGTGATGAGTGTTGATTTTACCACTCATTCTCACTCATTATTGATTCACATTACCTTTTTTGAATGAATTAATGAGACATAATTGTGATTAAATAAACTAATATCCACTCCTTGCAGGCATAGAGTTGAGGAGACAAAAAGATGTGTATTTGAGCTTGAAATGATCAAAAGGAATCAAGAAAGTGCTACTAATGACTCAGAGCAGAAATGGCCTCAGCTACTATGGTCGCAGTCTGAGCACCGCGATCACAGTCAGCTAAGTAGAGAACATATAAAGCCTTGGATAATGTGATCGCGGTCAGAGGAACATGATCATGGTTTATCAAGATGTCCAACATACCGCGATATCTCAATCTTAGATGCGACCGTGGTTGCGTGATCGCAGTCAATGCTCTACAATCACAGATTAGTAGGATAAATGAACAAAGGCATTATGGTAAATTTGAAAAGCTAATACAAAACTTCTATAGAGGATCCAAACACTTTTTTTGAGGGGGGGGGGGGGGTGGATAAATTAAGGAGAAAGTGAGAGAGAGAAAAAAAAGGAAGAAACCTAGAATTTTGGGTGAAAATTGATTGTTCATAGTTATTGTACTTATTATTCCAAGAGGAAATTAGTGAAATTAAAGTATGGAATTGAAGATTATTTTACCTTCTATTATTAAGGATACCATAGAAGAATTACTTGGTAAAAGTCTTTTCCCCTATCTCATGAGTAGCTAATTTATTTAGTCTTGGAATTAAGTTGAACTAAAGTGTAATTGTGTGTAGGTGTTATTGTGTTTACATGATTCTTAGTTGTTGAGTATGGATTCCACCATTGCCTGAGTTGATGAGTTAGAATTTGTAGGTGAAACCCCCAATATCCAAATGGGTTTGATGGGTGAAAACCCCAAACTCTAGAAACCCTTTATCATCCTTGAAAGAATGATTAAGGTGAACATAAGGTAACCCATAACATCCTTAAGGAGGGTTATAGGGGGACAAGGCAATGGTTGACAATTAAGCCTATGGATTACTTCCTTTTGCAATCTTAGATATAAGTGTAATTGTAATGTAAATCATGTCAAGAGCATCATCCTAGAAATAAGGATGCTTGATTGAGGTTTTGGTTGTTTACAAATTGTACACTTTTTAGGTGCTCGAAAGAGCTAATGGGTGAAATCGTTGTGGTTTTATTGAAAGATTGACCAAAATGACTTTCGTCCTAGTTAACAACTAAGCTTCATGCTAAACCATCATCAGCCCACATGTTTTACCTTTAGGTTGACATAATCCCAAGATCTCAAATCTTAACTTTCAATCAAAAGTATTACATTTGTGAATTGTTAGTAGAAAATCATTACAAACCAATCCCAAATTAAATCCCCCTATTTTATTTTATATGTTGTGTTTATTATCATTCCGGGTAACCTTTTAGTAATTAGAGGACCTATAGGACTTGAAATTTATAATTTTCTCCTTGTGGATTCGACTCCAACTCTAGTTGGGTTATTGACAATAACCATATCACCCCTTAAACATGGGAGTGAGTTGAGCGCTATTAAAATGGCACCGTTGTCGGGGAGTGAAATATAGATTTCGCTTGTTCAGCGTGATTTTTACTTGGGTGCACCCATAGTGAATTTAATTTAATTTCCTTGTTGTTTTTGATGTTTGATTAGGTAAACATTATTTTTACCAACTCATTATAAGTCACGAGGACTTAGATTATCCTGGGGCTGGAGATCATGAAAGTGTTATTCGTATTCCCCCCACCAAGGAGTATGGAGTATTTTATGTTACAAGTGTAATGATGTAATTGCTCCACTTAAAGGGAATTTTTGAGGGTGAAGCCTATGAAGACTGGAATACCAACTTAAAGGGATTCGTGGAAGTCTGTGCTCTATTCAATATTGCACATATATCCTAAGATTCTATCCAGTTACGCCTTTTCCCATTCTCACTTTGGGGAAAGGCAATGCTATGGCTAAGGTATTTGCCTGCCAGATCTATTACTTCATGGACAAGTCTCATGGAGGATTTCTTATGTCAATACTTCACACCATCTAGGATGTTGAACTTGTAGTATGTGATTGTCTATTTCCGCTAATACCATGAAGAACCGTGGTATGATGCTTGGAGAATATTCAAGAAAGCACTTTTAAAATGCCCCACCGATGAGATGCCAGAGAATATCCATTTCCAAATCTTTTATAAGGCATTGGACCAATGAAATAAGGCCATAGTGCATAATGCATCCAGTGGATAATTCATCAACTCACCATATGGGATTGTTTCAAAAGTCTTGGACCAAATGGAAATTTGGTGTAAGGGTTGGGACATACCGAGGTGGCCATGAGGGATCCCTCCTCATCCTTTATGTACCATGATAAAAAATATAAAGAGGAAGAGATTGATATGAAAATGGTCAAAGTGATGTCATGCCTTGAACTCCTATTGAGCATATGTTGGGTGACCAAATAGAAAGTGTAAGTGTGATTAGTGCAAAATAAGGGTTTCCATCTTTTCCTACAAGGGCAATATAGGAATTAAGGTCAGAACCAGGAAAGTCTAAGCATGGCATATTGTGAAGGTAAAGAGGAAATCGATAAAGATATTTTGGCATGGATCTTGAGTAATGTTGAGAAGACCGATGAAATGGTGAATGAGATGCAAAGTGAATTCTCCATGATCCACTAAATGGTTACATGTCACTCCACTGCCATCCAACCACTAGTGGTAAAAGTAATCCAAATATCAAAGTATCTCATGGAGAAGCAGAGTAAAGAAATGCAAAATAAGGAGAAGACAAACGTGAAGAGAAAAATATCCAATGTTGAAGAGCCAAAGTTAAGTGAATTATTGATAGGAAAGACAATAGTTAACGATTGTCAAATTTTATCTATGCCATCGAACCCCATTCATCCTCCTTTCCTAAGATGGTCCTTGAGAAAGGGAGAGCACGATAAGCTCCACAAGTTTTTCGATAAATTTAGTACCCTTTCTATTAATATTTCTCTTATTTAGGCATTGCAAGACATGCCGGGGCAATCTAAATTTATGAAGTATTTGATATCAAAAAAGAGGATTGAAGAGGAAGAAACAATAGAAGTGACACACCATTGTAGTGCTATTATAACAAGCACATGTGTGGAAAAGAAGAAGGACCCCGGTGCTTTTACAATCTCATAAACCATTGGCGCGTTCACATTTGCTAAGGCATTTTGTGATCTTGGAGCAAGTATGAACCTCATGCCTTATGCTATATTTAATAAGATTGGATTAGGAAAACCAAATCCCACCAAAATGAAGTTGCTTATGGCCGATCGATCCATCAAAAATCCCATGGGAGTCCTCCATTATGTTCTAGTAAAAGTGGACTAGTTTGTCTTTTCGGCTGACTTTGTTGTTTTGATTGTGCAATGGACGTCAAAATTCCTATTATCTTTGGGAGGCCATTTTTAGCTATTGGGAAGGCTTTGTATATACGGAGTCCAACGAGATAAATTTTAGATTAAATGATGAGAAGGTATCCTCCAATGTGTGCAAGTCTATAAAACAACCAATAGACTTACAAGTCATCTCGGTGATTGATGTTATTGATAGGGAAGTTTCAAACCATATTGATGTGAGCTTGTTAAATGATTCTTTGGTTGGGTGCTATAGAATTGTGAAACAGATGAAGTGGGGAGTATGATGAAGTGGTAGCATCTTTAACAAGGCATGGGCTTCACACTAAGAACCCAGTTAAGTTGGATATTGATCTAAAACTATCCATCCTTGAACCTCCCAAGGCCGAATTGGAACCCTTACCACCCCATCACAAATACCTGTTCTTGGGGGAGGGTGATACTTTACCAATCATCATTGTTAGTGACCTCGACTCCCCTCAAGTACAAGCATTGAAGTTGGTGATAAAAAAATCCATTTGGGTCATTGGTTGGATGATAGTTGATATAATCAGAATAGCTCTTGGCATTTGTTCACACAAAATTAAACTCAAGCAAGATCACATATCGAGTTTGGAACACCAAAGGAGATTAAACCAACCCATGCAAGAGGTGGTAAAAATAGAAATTATAAAGTTGCTCAACACAAGAGTGATATATCCTATATCCAATAGCACTTGGATGAGCTTGGTATAATGTGTTCCGAAAAAGAGTGGCATCACGATAGTCGAAAATAAAAAAAAATAATCCCATCACTATCTGATCGGTCACTGGATGGAGAGTGTGTATGGACTACTGAAAATTGAACTAATGGACCAAAAAGGACCATTTTCCAATGCCTTTCATGGATCAGATGCTAGATAGGATTGCTGGGAGAGGATGGTATTATTTCTTAGATGGGTACTCAGGGTACTATCAAATTTGTATCGCCCTAGATGGCTAAGAAAATACAACTTATACTTGCCCATATGGTACATTTGCATTCAAGCAAATGACTTTTGGGTTGTGTATTGACCCAATAACCTTTCAACGTTGCATATTGTCAATATTTCCGGATATTGTTAAAGACTCTATGGAAGTGTTTATAGATAACTCCTCGATAGTGGAGAACTTTTTTGAGTCATGCCTCGAACATTAGAACAAAGTTCTTGAAAGGTGCATGGAAACAAGCCTTGTCTTAAATTGAGAGAAGTGCCACTTCATGTTCAAAGAAGGGATCATCTTAGGACACAAGATATCAGGAAAGGGCATTCAAGTCGATCAAGCCAAGGTTGAGGTAATTGTCAAGCTCCCATCTCCCATTTCCATAAAAGGTTTTTGAGGTTTCCTTGGCCATGCAGGGTTCTATCGACGTTTTATCAATGATTTTTGCAAGATAGCTCACTCCATGTGTAAAATTCTTGAGAAAGAATCTAAATTCCACTTTGATGAGGTATGCTTGAAAGCTTTCAAACATCTTAAGGAATTGCTTATTTTGGCCCCTATTATTGTGTCTCTGAATTAGGCATCCCCATTTGAGATAATGTACAACACAAGTGGTATTGCATTAGGTACAGTGATGGGGCAGTGTAAGGACAAGCTCTTTCATCCTATATACTGTGCAAGGAAAACCTTGAATGACGTCTAACGCAACTACACCATCACAGAGAAAAAACCATTAGCGGTTGTATATGACTTTGAAAAGTTTTGGGCCTTTTGTTAGGCATGAGAGTAGTGGTGCACATAGCTCCTCATGGCCAAGAAAGAAACAAATCCACATTTAATTAGGTGGATTTTCCCATTACAAGAGTTTAATTTTGAGGTAAAAGACTAGAAAGGGTGTGAGAATCAAGTTGTCGGTCATCTCTCTTGACTTGAAGACAACAATAAAAAGCATGGGGAAATAGAAATTGGTAAAGCTTTACCCGATGAATTGATCATGTCCATCGAGGGGAATAATACACCATGGTATGCCAACTTTGCCAACTATGTAGCAAGTGGTGTACTCCCAAAGGGACTGAGTTACCATCAAAAGAAATGGTTTTTGTTTGATGCAAAGTGATATTTTTGGGATGAGCCATTTTATTTGAGAATATGTTGATGGAGTTATTAGGCGGTGTGTCATAGATATTGAATTAATTGATAACTTAGAATTTTGACACTCTTCGCCTTAAGGCGATCACTATAGAAGAATCTGGACTACCGCCAAGATTCTACAATGTGGATTTTATTGGCCTTCCATAAATAGAGATGCCATTGAATGGATTAAATCTTGTCACAAATGTCAAATGGATGGTGGTATTTCAAGAAGGCACGAGATTCCACTCAAGCATAACCATTAGGTAGAGCTCTTAGATGTCTGGGAAATTGATTTCATGGGTCCTTTTATGATTTCATTTGGGAACAAATACATTTTGATGGTGGTCGATTATATCTCCAAATGGGTGGAACCCATCACACTGCATACAAATGAGAGCAAATGCGTTACTATATTCCTAACAAAGCACATTTTCACAAGGTTCGACACCCCTCGGGCCATTATTAGTGATGGTGGCTCACTTTTTTACAATCGGGTGTTAGTGCTCTTCTTGACAAGTATGGGGTTAAACACAAATTTGCCACTCCATACCACCCCCAAATGAGTGGTCAGGTGGAGGTTTTAAATCGAGAAATCAAGGCCATACTTGAAAATGAGGTGAATGTAGGCCATACAAATTGTGCAAGGAAACTTAATGAAGCACTTTAGGCCTATAGAACGGCATACAAAACCCCAATTGGAATGTCTCCCTATCAATTGGTGTTTTGAAAATTATGCCATTTACCCGTCGAGCTTGAGCACAAGGCCTTGTGGGCTTTGAAGAAGTTGAATATGAATTGGGGAGAAGCATCTGAGGTACGGGTGACATAACTCCATGATATGGAGGAATTCTGACTAAAGTCTTATGAGAGTACGGCATTGTATAAGGTGAAAATAAAGAAATAGCATGATTCTCAAATATTACAGTGAGAGTTCCATGTTGGGGAGAATGTACTCATTTACAATTCCCATTTAAAACTCTTTGTGAGGAAGCTCCGCTCGAAATGGTCGAGGATGGTCGGGGCCTTTTGTGATTTCTAATGTCTACCCAAGTGGTGCCGTTGAATTGGAAGATAGTGAAGGGAAGAAATTTGTAGTCAATGGTTAAAGGGTGAAGCACTACAATGAGAAAATCCCCATGGTAGTGATGAGTGATGATTTTACCACTCATTCTCACTAAATATTTGTGCACATTACCTTGTTTTGAATTAATGAATGAGACATATTAGTGATTAAATGTACTAATATCTACTCTTTGTAGGAATAGAGTCTTGGAGATCAAAATATGGGGATAGGAGCTGAAAATGATCAAAAGGGAGCAAGAAAAGTGTAGCTAAAAACTTGGAGCAAAAAGTCTTCAGGTACTGCGATCGAGCAGTCAAGCAACAGTCATCCAACTGCAATCGCGGAAGTAACCCACGTGCAATCACAGTTTAGCATAAGAAATCATCCCAAGTACAAAATTGGAAATGCACATGGCAGACCCCAAATTTTGACAAAATGATTCAAGCTATAGCATGATGGATCATAATTCCAATTTTTAGGTTTAGCTATTAAATTCATAGCCTCCACTTTTAGAGAAGAAAATATTGTATAACTTTTGGGTGAAGAATATATTGGAGAATTTCTAAGTGGAATATTATCTCACTTCCATTTTTTATTTGTTGGAGTGCCAAGTTTGAAGTAACATTCACTTAAGCTTCAATAAATCACTTAAATAGAGATTATGGGTATATCTATGCTTATTTATATTATATGTAGCTAGATCTCCCTCTTGGGGTTATGTGTGATTAGAGATTAAAGTGTGTGGGGGTTGTTATTGATTAGCTTCTATTTAGTAATTCATGTTTATGGGTTTTATCATTGATATGCTAACTTGGTTGGGGTTTTATGGGTGAAAGCCCCAAATACCTACATGGATATGATGAGTGACAGCTCCATTCTCTAGAAAACCCAAAGCCATCTTCAAAATAAGGGTTTTGGGTGAAGTTTAGGCAATCAAATCATCCTTAAAAGAGGTATGGGGGGACCAAAGCAATGATAGAAAATTTTGTATGTAGTTTGCTAAATTTTCATTATCTTAGACATAAGGGTGCATGTGAGATTGACTATACCATGGGTATCATCCTAGAAATAGGGATTCCTAGATTGAGGTTGTGGTTACCAATTATTGAACACACCTATTATGTAATCAAAGAATCAATGGGTGAAAGTTTGGTGTTTTGTTGAAAGACTAGCATCAAAATCTATAACCAAACCTGCCCATATTTGACTTACTAAATTGATGTTGATTGCTAACACTCACATATTACTCACTTAGAATGCATAATCCCAAGATCCGCACATACTTTTTAGAACTCTAATTATTTGTATCCCCAAATTTATACTAGAAAAAAACAAAAATAAATGTAACATTGGTTTGGATTTAACTTGTATCTATTATTTTGAAGTAACTTGATCGCCACTCATATTTTTCCTCATGGACTCGACCCTGACTCTAAAGTTGGGTAAATATATTAACGACGATTGTCTGGCACTTAAATTGACGTGTAATTTGAGCATTATCAGGTATCCAAGGTGAAGTATGTTAGATTCAAAGATGCTATGTAGTGAAAGAGGGAAGTCGTGTCACGGTGTTAAATTAGGCATTTGATGGGAGGCAACCCATCTTTGACACATCTTGTGTTTGTTTTAATGTTTTGTAGGTCTTTTAACTTAAGTAGTGTGCCCAAAAAATAGAGGAAAATAGAGCTGGAAAAATGGCAGTTGTGCAAAGAATCAAAAATAGAGCAAAAACAAGGGAATTCAGTCTCAATTACCGCGATAGCAGACAGGAAACCACGATCATGGAAGCGCGATAGCGAATATGTTCACACAATCGCGATATCAGATTTCCACACTACCTACTATCTATGGGATCCTTTCTCATCCCTTACACTTCTTAAATTCACTTCACTGAGGGCACTTCAAGCTTTTGAGTTGGGGGTATGGCGAGGCTACTTGGTTTTTCCTAGCTGTGGATGAACTTTTCCCTATGATAGATTGAGTGATGATATTCTTAAGGGTAAAGCATCATGTTTGGGTTTTGAGACATAGGTGCATGGGAATTCTGAGTACCCATACCATAAATGTCAAGAATGCAAGGGAAGTTTGAGTACCTGTGGCATTGTAAATTGTAAATTGTAAATTTGGGGTCGTTGTGTATGCCATTGTGAAGTCTGAGTAGCCATAAGGTTAGTCTCCCTATTTTGAGAAGATATGTCAGACTAAGGCTTTATTTGTAGCCATAGTTGAGCAAATTATGCATGGATCTATTGCAAAACAAGAACCCCTCTCTGTCCAAAATTTTTGAAAAATTAAGGGCATGGACGTGAGCAATGTTGTAACAAAACTTTTTCTCTTTTTGTGGCTTCATCAATTTTTGACTTGTGAATAGAAATAGATACTCCAATTTTGTCTCTAGTGGGAGGGACAATTGAGCTTCCTTAGCGAATTTTGTACGCCATGTGTGGTGACCTATTTACATTCATCTCTTGTATACTTATTCCATCTAGAACTTGCCCCATTAGTCTTTCAAAGCTAGTTTTGATTAAAGTTGGTTGGAGAAGTGATCTTAGGCCATCATTGTAACTTTATAACCCACTCTAGCCTAAAAAGCCTTCCCTTTCATAATTGTAATCCCTAGTTACCCACTTTGATCCTTTGGACCTTTTGTTTGAAAACTCATTATAGGCCGTGAATCATTCATTTTATCTCTCTTTTGAATCATTCCCTCCTTGAACTTGAAAATGCAATTTGTGGCTAAAAGCCTAAGTTAGGGGTGGTGATAGTTGATGGAAGGAAATTTGGGGCGACAAAGTGTTAGTGAAATACCAAATGTCCCTAAGTTTTAAAAATAAAGGAATAGAAAAAAAATCCAATAAAGTAAAGAATTGCATGAAAATTGCAAGAAAAAGAAATGAAAGAAATGGGTGAACAAAGGAAGAAAAAAGTAGGCATGATAAATGAGAGAAAACAAAGAAGAGTGGCCCATAGTCAAGAAGGAAGCTTGAGAAAGGTGACATATATGTTCAAGGATGGGTGTAACCATATTGTTCCCAAAATGATATCCTACCCTAACCCAAACCTATGTTACAAGCTTATAAAGTCCTTTTGAAATCTCCAACCATTTACTTTCTTTGTAGTGGTGATTGAAAATAGAGGCAAGCCTATGGTATGACATTGTTGCACAGAGATTTCTTTTGTGAAAGAGAGAGTTTTTGCACTTAAATCTCTTATTGCTTATTTGGTAATTGAATGTGTGGAATTCTCTTTCTTGTGAGGATGGCATGTGAACAAGTTGATGTGGGTACCAAACAATGAGGCAAAAGGAGTATAGTTTAGTTGTGGTCAAAAGGAAGCCTTTCCTAGAGTATTGGTTTTGCTGATTGGTTTCTCTTTAAAGTCTTATACATACTTAGATATTGCATTTTATGATGAGGGATGTAGTGAAAATATCTTAGCACATATGCAATGATGCTAATTGTGGTGATGACTAAAGTCAAAGTCATTGTGAGATTTAAGGCATGAAGTTTGGGCATAAATATTTTTTGTCTCATGGTAAGAGGTAGTGTTGCTTGAGGACAAGCAAAAGCTTTAAGTTGGGGGTATTGATGAGTAGTGATTTTACCACTTATTCTCACTCATCAATCGTGCACAATACTTTTTTTGAATGAATCAACAAGACATAATTGTGATTAAATGCACTAATATTCACTCCTTGCAGGAATAAAGTTGAAGAAACAGAAAGATGTGGATCAAAGCATGAAATAATCAAAAGGAATCAAGAAAGTGTTACTAATGACTCTAAGTAGAAATGGCCTCGGTTACAGCAGTTGTGGTCTGAGCACTACGATCACAATCAGCTACGCAAAGAACATATAAGGCCACAGGTAACACGGTCTCGGTCAGAGAAATACGATCGTGATTTGTCAAGACAGCCAACATATTGTGATCGCTCAATCATAGATGCGACTGCGGTTGCGCGATTGCAGTCAATGCTCTGCAATCATGGATCAGCGAGATAAATAAGCAAGGGCATTGTGGTTAATTCAGAAAGATGATTCAAGACTTCTATAGAGGATCCAAACACTTTTTGGAGGTGTGTGGAGAAATTAAGGAGAAAGTGAGAGAGAAAAAGAGGAAGAACCCTAGAATTTTAGGTGAAAATTGATTGTTCGTAGTTATTGTAATTATTATTCCAAGAAGAAATTGGAGAAATTAAAGTGTAGAATTGGTTATTTTACCTTCTATTATTCTGGATACCATGGAAAAATTACTTGGTAAAAGTCTTTTCCCCTATCTCATGAGTAGCTAATTTCTTTAGTCTTGGGATTATGTTAAACTAAAGTATAATTTTGTGGGGGTGTTATTGTGTTTGCATGATTCTTAGTTGTTGAGTATGGATTCCACCATTGCCTGAGTTGATGAGTTAGAATTTATTAGTGAAAACCCCAAATCTCTAAATGGGTTTGATGGGTGAAAACCCCAAACTCTAGAAACCCTTCATCATCCTTGAAAGAGCGATTAAAGTGAACATGAGGTAACACATAACATACTTGAAGGAGGGTTATAGGGGGACAAGGAAATGGTGGACAATTAAGCCTATGAATTACTTTCTTTTGCAATCTTAGATATAAGTATAAGTGGACTGTAAATCATGTCAAGAGCATCATCCCAGAAATAGGGATGCTTGATTGAGATTTTAGGTGTTTACGAATTGTACAATTTTTAGGTGCTCGAAAGAGCTAATGGATGAAATTGTTGTGGTTTTATCGAAAGATTGACCAAAATGACTTTTGACCTAGCCTATCCTTTAGTTAACAACTAAGCTTTATGCTAAACAATCATCAGACCCCATTTTTTACCTTTACGTAGACATAATCCCAAGATCTTCACAAATCTTGATTTTCAATCAAAAGTATTACATTCGTGCATTTTTAGTTGAAAATCATTACAAACCAATCCCAAATTAAATCCCCCTATTTTATTTGATATGTCGTATTTATTATCATTCCAAGTAACCTTTTAGTAATTAGAGCACCCATAGGACTTGAAATTTATAATTTGCTCCTTGTGGATTCGACCCCAACTCCAGTTGGTTTATTGACAATGACCTCTTCACCCCTCAAACATAGGAGTGATTTGAGCGTTATCAGGGAGTTTTATTATCGGCGGTGGCACAAGATGCAGAGAATCACATATTTCTTGTAGCTTTTTATGTAATGAAAATAGAATGTGATGCCTCGTATATATATTTTTTGAACAAATAGAAAGCTGTGGAGATAATAATGATAAGTTGTGTATAATTTCGTATAATCTAAAAGATGGTTTCAATTGTTTACCCTTCAACTCAGTATGATTGTTGCATGAGGCACCTTGGGGAAAATATTCGAAACAACTATCACAACTCAAAGGTCATGTCTTATTTATATAAAGCAGCTAAAGCGTATGATAGAGCTAAGTTCTTTGACCATTTCAAATAAAATAAGGATACCCAAAGTAGCAGAACATCTCGAACACGTCAGATTTGAGAGATGGAGATAAGAATTTTATTATATAATAGGTACATTATTTTAAATTTAATGTCGTCTTTGAGTTTATTGTAATATTATGTCATACTAAGTGATTTATTTTGTATAAGTACAATATTATGACATCAAACATAGATGAATCTGTGAATGGAATGTTTAACGTTGAAACAGAATTTCCTATTGTGGCACTAATTGGTGAAATAAACATGAGGTTTTCCAAATTATTTCTCGAGAGGCGTATGGAGTTGGTAAACTCACCAAATAGGCTAGTTCCTTCCATGGAAAAACAAATATCAAAGTACGTCAATTCGGGAAATAAGTTATTGGCACATCAAATAGATAATTATAAGTTTAGTATCAACGGTCATGGTAAGTTTCCACGGTCGATCTTCAAAGAAGAACCTGTACATATAGAGTTTTTGACTTCGACAAAATACGTTATCCAAATCCTATGGCAGCGCTTCGAGCCCAATATGATACATAATTTAAAAATTAAATTTATTAGTACTCATCTCTGTATTATTCGATGGAAAAATACATAATGGCAAATTATGAGGATATTAATTTGGTTCCTCCTAAAGATTCTTGGGTAGTTACTGTAGAAATTTTGGAGAAAGAAATACCTTCTCCATATATTGACCCAATAAAACTAGGAATAAGGCAATCTAAGAGGAAGAGTGGAGTTGAAAAATCATTTCCAAAAATAAAAAAACAAATGCTCTATATGTAAGAATATTGGCCACAAAAGAACTACATGCCCGGATCGAAATGCACCATGCTTGTTGTAAAAGTAAAATAAGTCTTGTTGTTGGTTTTGATATGAACTTGATAATTTTAACTCATTTTTGGTAATGTAAATGTTATTTTATTTATTATATAAATAAGTTTTTATTTGTGGGCCAACAAGTAACTTGTGCATCAAATAAAAAGGGTAATAAGATAGTAGATAAATATAACTGAGTATAAAAACATTTCCAAAAGATGACCCATATGTTGCAATAGACGACTTATCTATTGGAAGAAATCAAAATAGTTCTTGCTACTAGATTGACTTTATCCAATAGATGACT
Organism: Capsicum baccatum var. pendulum; assembly: GCA_030864225.1. Classification (NCBI taxonomy): domain Eukaryota; kingdom Viridiplantae; phylum Streptophyta; class Magnoliopsida; order Solanales; family Solanaceae; genus Capsicum; species Capsicum baccatum. Next base: position 165,074,671 of record CM061557.1, on the reverse strand, counting down.
CATCTATTGCAACATATGGGTCATCTGTTGGAAGAAATCAAAATAGCTCTTGCTACTAGATTGTGTTCTCCCAATAGATGGCCCATGCATTGCACCTTACAGGTTATCTATTGAAAGAAATCAAAACAGTGCTTGCTACTGGATTGAGTTCTTCCAACAGATAACTCATCTGTTGCAATAGATGGGTTATCTGTTGGAAGAAATTAAGACAGTTCTTGCTATTTGATTGAATTTTTGGAATAGAAGGCCCATTTGTTGCAACAGATAGGTCATCTATTGAAAGAAATTAAAATAGTTCTTGCTACTGAATTATTTTCTCTCAACAGACAACCCATTTGTTACAACAGATAGGTCATCTGTTTGAAGAGATCTAAACTATTGATATTCTATTTTATTTCTTCTAACATATGGGTAATTTCTATTACAACAGATAGATTATTTGTTGCAATAGATGGGTAATCTATTACAATAGATTACCTATTTGGTTGAAGATATCAAATAACTAGAAAGACTTGTTTTGATTCTTCCAATAGATTAGTCATTTGTTGCAACAAATGTCTATATCTATTTGATAATTTCCAATAAATGAGTCCTCTATTACAACAGGTTAGTCATCTATTACAACAGGTTAGTCATCTATTACAATAGATGTTTATATCTGTTTGACTAGTTTGATTTGAAATGACTTATTTAAAACCATTATTAGTAAATAGTCTTGTTGTTGGTTTACTATGAACTTGATTATAATATAACTCATTGTTGGAAGAAATTAAACCTCTTGAAAACCATCCATTATTCAATGAAATCACAAAAAAAGGAAAGAAGATGTAAATACCAACAACAAGTGGTCATTCATTCATTCATAATTCATTTAAATACATAAAAATAAAAATAAGGCGCATATCCATTGAGAAAGTATGCCCGAAAAGAGACATTATATTTATGCGAATAAAATCTATGACTATGTGCTCTAGCTACCAAAATACTTCACCAAAAAAAGAGGTAGGGGATTGTGAGTCAATGGAGCTATGAATATTAGGATGGGTGATAATAGCATAAATCTTTGTAGGTATAGCAAATTGCAATAGTCCCTTGGGGATAAATCCCGACCACCTGAAACAAATAAACAAAGATGGACAGCTTAGAGGTGAAAATAATAAAAAGGAGGAAAATTAATCTTGAAAACTTATACTTACTAGGTGTGAGTATAAGTGAAGATTATAGTCAGAGAAGTCACATGTATGAGATTAAAATAAGATAGAAGTTGAATCAAAGGAGGTATCGGATAATCTCAACGCTCAACCATCGTGGGAATATCTCTCAACTCAAGCTCAGGCAAAATGGTCGAGAAGAGAGAAAAGGAGAGACAATAAAATTGAAGAAAATGTGAGCAAACAAGTTACTTTTAAATATTGGTGTTGGTGAACTTTGAGAAGAAAAAGGAGACAAGACAAAGGTACAAACATTTGAGTTCTCCTTAAACGTTTGAGGTCCCTATAAATGTTTGAGTTCCCTAGGATTTTGTCTTTTTTTATGTTGGACAGAAAATTGATTTTAAAAAAATATTTCAATAGATGACTTGTCTATTGCAATAGGTTAGTCATCTGTTGAAAAAATCAAATCTTTTAAAGACCTATTTTGATTTCTTCTAACAAATGAATAATCTATTACAACAGATGATTTATCTATTAGAAGAAATCAAACAACTAGCAAGACCTATTTTGATTTCTTCTAATAGATTAGGCATCTGTTGCAATAGATTTTTATATATGTTTGGTAATTTTCAACAGTTGATTCATCTGTCTCAACAAGTTGGTCATCTGTTGCAATAGATGTCTACATCTATTTGATGATTGTTAATAGATGTGTCATCTGTTAAAAATAGGTTAGTCATCTGTATAGATGTGTCATCTGTTAAAATAGATTAGTCATCTGTTGCAATATATATCTATATTTGTTTGACAAATTTGATGTGAAATGATTCAAAGTAAACTATTATTAGAAATAAATAACTTAGTTTAAGTAAAATTAGCACTCAGTTAATGAGTTCAATTCCAGTTTCAATTAATTTCATAGTAATTACATGATCATCTAAGTGTATTCATCCTGAATAGAGTGATCAATTGGCTAATTTGATGTGAAATGATTCAAATTAAATCATTATTAGTAATAAAAAATAAATTAAGCAAAATTAGCTCTCAGTTATGAGTTCGATTCCAATTTCAATTAATTTCATAGTAATTACATAATCGTCTAAGTGCATTCATCCTAAATAGAGTTGTTCATTGACTAATTATATTTAAAATAATTCAAATAAAACCGTTATTAGTAATAAATAAATTAATTTAAGTAAAATTAGCTCTCAATTAATGAGTTCAATTCCAATTTCAACTAATTTCATAGTAATTACGTAATCATCTAAGTGTATTCGTCCGAATAGACTGATCAATTGACTAATTTGATGTGAACTGATTCAAATTAAATCATTATTAGTAATAAACAAATTGATTTAAGTAAAATTATCCCTCAAGTAGTGAGTTCAGTTCAAATTTAAATTAATTTCATAGTAATTGCATGATCATCTAAGTGTATTCGTCCTAAATAGAGTGATCAATTGACTAGTTTGATGTGAAATGATTCAAATCAAACCATTATTAGTAATAAATAATTTTATTTATGTAAAATTATCTCTCAATTATGAATTCAATTCCATGTTCAATTAATTTCATAGTAATTACATGATCATGTAAGTTTACATTCTGAATAGAGTGATCAATTGACTATTTTGATGTGAAATGATTCAAATTAAACCATTATTAGTAAAAAATAAATTAATTTAAGTAAAATTAGATCTCAATTAATGAGTTTAATTCCAATTTCAATTAATTTTACAGTAATTACATGATCATCTAAGTGTATTCGTCCTAAATAGAGTGATCAATTGACTAGCTTGATGTAAAATGATTGAAATCAAACCATTATTATTATAAATTAATTAAGTAAAATCAGCTCTCAGTTATGAGTTCAATTCCAATTTCAATTAATTTTATAGTAATTACATGATTATCTAAGTCCATTCATCCTAAATAGAGTTATTCATTGACTAATTTGATGTGAAATTATTCAAATTAAACTATTATTAGTAATAAATAAATTCATTTAAGTAAAATTAGCTCTCAAGTAATGAGTTCAATTCCAATTTTAATAAATTTCATAGTAATTACATGATCATCTAAGTGTATTCATCCTAAATAGAGTGATCAGTTGACTAATTTGATGTGAATGGTTTAGATTAAATAATTATTAGTAATAAATAAATTGATTTAAGTAAAATTAGCTATCAATTAATGAGTTCAATTCCAATTTTAATTAATTTAATAGTAATTACATGATTATTTAAGTGTATTTGTCAAGAAAAGAGTGATCAATTGTCTAATTTGATGTGAAATGATTCAAATTAAACCATAATTAGTAATAAATAAATTAATTTAAGTAAAATTAGCTCTTAATTAATAAGTTCAATTCCAATTTCAATTAATTTCATAGTAATTACATAATCATCTAAGTGTGTAACCTATTGCAATAGATTTAACATATTTCGACAGATGCCTATATTTATTTGATAATTTATAACAGATGAGACATCTATTGCAACAGATGACCCATTTTTTGCAACAAATGTCTTTATCTATGTGGTTATTTCCAATAGATTACTCATCTATTGTAATAGATAATGTATCTGTTGCAATAGATATGTGTATCTGTTTGATAATTCCAACAGATTACTCATCTATTGCAACAGATCATGCATCTATTACAATAGATGTGTATATTTGTTTGATAATTCTAGCAGATGACTCATCTGTTACAATAGATAATGCATATGTTGCAACAAATGTGCATATCTGTTTGATAATTTCCAATAGATGAATCATTTTTTGCAATAAATAATGCATCTATTGCAATGTAAAAATATATTTGTTAGATAATTTTTAATAAATGAGACATTTGTTGTAATAGGTTAGTCATCTGTTACATTATGCAATGTATGTCTATATCTGTTTGGTCTCTTCCCACAGATGAGTCATCTGTTGCAATAGGTTAGTCATTGCATTATGCAGCGTATATATCTATAATGCACTTATTCTAATATTTGAACTTAGTAATTATGTTTTGTAATAATTCAAAAGTTTTCAAATCTAAGGATAAAATAAAATTCATTACAAAACAAATAGACTTTAGTTTGAAATACTAAAATATTGTCATCACCAATTAAGCAATACAATTAACGAAAATACTAAAAATAAAAAATTATCATCAATAAATTTTATACACATCAAGATAAATAAATTACAAGACAAATCAGGGCTCCAAACTTGTAGAGAGTACCCAGCAGCCCAGACCTCTTGCATCCTTGCCACTGTGTTGTCATTCAATAAGGTCTTTAAAGTTGCCATTTATGTTCCAGTGTTAGCAAACATTCAATAAATTTAAGCTTTAACCTGCGCACGACACTGGTCTTATTTTTGGGAAGGCCCTATATTTGAGCTTTAAAAGACAATCTTTTGTTGAGCAACTTCTTTGTAAAGTGATTTATTATGCCACTTTACTTCAACAATTTTGGGAATAACTCCAGTAGTGTCTCTATGCAAATGAAAAATTCCCACTTCTCAAAGACTAGTAAGTTGCAGTCATAAATATTCATGAATCCCTTACTGATGGGGATCTCAAGAGTCACAATTTATTCTTCAAGTTCATGACTGCAAGAATCCTCTATTCCCCGATCCAATCCATGGCATTTGGAAATGTCCTCTTCCCTCTACAATAGTCAATCATATCATCATCTCAGACAAACTCAGCAACTAACTCCTTAATTTTTTTGGTGCCGAGAGTTGTCGATTTTTCGCAGAGTTTGTTGTACCTAACTAAGAGGTTATTATAGAAGTTGAGGTGCATGATACTATCCCCAAGATCATAATGCTCTATGAATTGGAGGTGTCTTTTCCTCATGAGTCAAAGATTTTCATCAACTTAATGTGATATAAGGATATAATTTTTAAATAAGTTAGTAACTTATAAAAAATGGAAAGATGTAACAGATAGACCATCTGTTGCAATAGATGGGTCATCTGTTGCATAGGTTCCCTAAACTTGTTAACAGATTATCCATTTAATACAACTTATACAACAAATTGATAATCGTTTGCAACAGATGTGATAAGTCATCCATTTGACAACTTACTAGCATATTTTAATCCAAAATTATCATATTTTTCCATTGATTTATTGTTAATTTCTTACTTGATGCTCATTGGTGTAATTAAAGTTGAAACAGGAAGATGAGCAAGAAAACTTGATAAAAATGAGTTGAGGAAAAGGTAAAAAGAAGAAATGTGAAAGAAAAAAGCCAAATGTTGGAAATCAGGCCCAACAATTGACCCTTAGTTACTGCAATCACGTCCTGAGGGTTGCAATCATGATTATTAGTCAGGTCAACCAATGGCGATCATGAGATAATCACGCAATTACAGTATTGTGATCATAATTAAGAAATGGTGATTATGATACTGCGATCACAATAGAGCGGAAAAAGTTCAGGGGCAAAATTATAATATGCTTAAAAAGACCAAGAGCAAGGTAGCATTTTTGTAATATTTATTAAATATGGAAATGGGGCTTAAATTAGGGGGGGTTAGCTTATTTTCACCATTTTTTATCCTAATTTTCATCTTCACTTTTTAGCTTATCACTTAGAGCTTGAGAGCAAAATTGGTACTAATCTTGAGCTAAGAAGAGATTAGAGTAACTCCTAAGTGGAGAATTGGCAAATTTCATTAAAGAATTATTGAAATTTAAAGTGTTGTTTGACATTCTCTTTATTTTTCATGAATCAATTTGATGGAGATTTTGGTATGTGTTTACTCACCATCTTTATGAGTAGTTAGCTCTTCTCTTAGGGTTATGCTTGAATAGTGTGTGATTAGTGTATGGGTGTTGTTGATTTCTCCTCCTAATTAGTTATTTGCTATGAGTTTTTCTTATACTTAATGTTTGAATTAGAAATTGTGGGTGAAAACCCCAATTTTTTGGGATCCTATACCATCCTTAAAAGAGGGATATTGGGTGAATGGTCTTTACAAACAATAATTTGGCTTAGCTTATGGGATAACATCATCTTAGAAATAAGGGTGTTGTTTGAGTTTAGTCATTTGATAATATTATCTTTAAAATAAGGGTATTAATTTATGTAGTGGATTGGTTGGTTGGCAACATTCACTCGAAAGAACCCATGAATGAGATTTAGGGTTCTATTGAAAAATTAACACTAATACCTCTAAATCTAGCCTACCCATGACTATGGATAAATTTGGATAAAGTCTCAATTATCCATGCACGAATTCATATCTAGAATGGCATAACCCCAAGATCCGTTCCTAATTGATTATACTCTAATTACTCTTAGCCTCGAGTTTGTTTTCTAAAAGCCCAAAAATTGTTATATCTTTGACAATTTTCAAAATCCCCTAAATACTTATATCCTAAATTTGAATTTAGCAAGTAACTTTTATCTGGAATTTACTCAATCACCATTCACATTGTTCCACATGGAGTTGACCTCGACTCAAAGTTGGGTATTATAGTCGCAACAATCGTCTTGCACTTAAATTGACGTGTGAGTAGAGAATTATCTAGATGCTCAGAAACAGATGGCCATCTGTTTCAATAAATAAGTCAGCTATTGCATAGGTTCTCTGAACCTGTGTTAATAGATTAACCAATCTACATCAACTTATGCAACAGATGGATAATCTATTGCAATAGATGACTTAGAATGTAAAAAAAAAATAGTTAGAAGGTTAGAAAAGTAAACTTACTCAGTCCTTATACCGTACCTTCATATTAATTATGTTATTGAAGTTTAGTGACCTAAATTCATGCATGTTGTAGAATTGTGAGGCCTTTATGGATCTAATCAGTGTGTTCAGATTAGACTTCTTGGTGGGTTGAACCAACATATGTATGATCACCTTTTTCAGTGGTCCCTGCTCTCCAGTGGCCCCTTGAATTTGCTCAACTTTGGATAGTGGCCCTTGCTGAACATTGGAAGAAAAGTGAGTCATAATTTCTCTTGATTTAATACTTGAGTGTACCTTTGAAATTCCTTTTTTCTTCCTCCAAACCTGCAATAGAGTGAATTGATTTGTCAACTTTCTTGATGGTATAACACCCCTCTTGAATGTCAATTCATTTATAACAGTATTCAGAGTATTTATGCTTTTAATCAAATCTCCATGTCTGTCCTTTCACTCTTGGCATTTACAAGCCGAACATGAGATTAAATAGGGACCACTGAAAGGGGTGAGTCCACCATCATTATGACCATTATCATGGTTAACTTTGGTTTCAAATAATTTTTTTTATGAGCATCATCAACATGCTCATCATAATGTCTGACACCACCTTCAGCATACCTGACACCAGCATCACTAACTCTAACTTCACCATCAACACCAACACCATCACCAACTCCACTACCAATACAAACACCATCACCAACAATACCTAAATATGTTGTAAAATCATTAAGAACCTAAACATGAGGCTCAACAAGAACAAACTGACCTTCCCTAGCTGCTCTTTTGATGTCTCTTGATCTGGCAAATTCTTTCTTTATTAGGTCCACTTTTGGGTTTATTTTTGTTTGACCAATACTTAGAGTAACAAAAGAAGGCATCTTCAACTATTGCTCAGTAGGTACAATCCAGGATACACAACCTATAATAAAAGTAGATATGTTAAAATCAAATAACAATTTGCAGTAGATTGGGTGATATGTTAACATAGAGAACCTATGCAACATATGGGTAATCTATTATAATAGATGACTCATCTATTTCAATAGATGAATCTATTGCAACAGATTACCCATCTGTTGTGAAAGTTGCAGTAGATGGGTAATTTGTTAACACAAGTTTAGAGAACCTATGTAATAGATGGACCATTTATTGCAATAGATTACTAATCTATTGTATAAGTTGTAGTAGATAGGTAATCTGAAAAGATAAGTTGCAATAGAAGAACCATCTATTACAACAAATAACTCATCTATTGCAATGTCTTAACTTGAGTAAAATTATTATATTTAAAAGAAGACTTACTTGATACAATCCAAATGGCCTACGGATTGCTAGAGATGATGCGTACATGTTAAAAGACACTTGATGGATATCAAAAGGCATCCATTGGATGATTACAATGATCAAGGAGGCTCAAGGGACATTAAAAAGGTCAAGGGAAGGTAAAACAGGGCTAGAAAGCCTCTGAAAGAGGACATGCACCCCATTCGCTTTGGAGGTGCACTCAACCCTTGGGATGTGCCCTATGTGCGCCCTATATGCTCTACAAATGCTTATCCATATGCTTAATAGGCTTCTATGTTTTGTCTTTCCTAAATGGGTTACTTTTGGGCCCAGGTGATGTAATAAATTAACCTAGACTATAAATAGGACTTCTTTTCATTTAGTAGGCAGTTTTTAAAGAATTATGAATAATGCTCTATTGAGAGTGTGAGGCAAGCATGGAATCGCTAGTGTTAAAACTTCATTTAGAAATATGGGTTGCTCGGGAATCCAATTCCCTTAAGGTCTACATAGGATTTAGGTTCTTTGCTTGATATATTGATTGAGGGTTTAGGGTTTGATATACCCTTTATTTGCTATTAATTCCTTTTATTGTGTCTATCTTATTACTTTTCCGCTCTATCATTATCTTTATATTTGAATCTTAGTTGCAGTGTTCATTCTCATAGTTTGTTTGTATATCATTTGGTATCAGAGTCGAGCTAGATTCCATTCCTACAAAGTCAATATTGGGTTTGTTATCTTGAAAATCCATAAAAAAGGGAAGTGTCAAAATCGAAAATCCCAAAAAGTTGGTATTCATGCTTTTTAGACCTAGGTCAAAATTTGAATTTTGATTTTGTATTTTTCTTTTGTTTATAGTGTTAGATTTGTGCTCTCTAATACAATAGGAGTCTAGGTGTCAAATCTGAGCTTAATCGGAGTCAAATTGAGTGAGATACCATTGTTAAGAGATTAGACTTGAAGAAAGGTATACAGGGATGAAAATCTAGAAAAATTGGTTTAGAATTTGGGCAAAATGATGTTGGGAATGAGTTTACAATATTGAAAAGTGCTTATGTTCAAAAATTTTACTCATTTCGAGCTCCGGAGAAGAAGTTAGTGTTCTTGGTATTCTTAGAGGAATTCAAATTTTCAACCTGAAAGATTCATCAAAAGAGGGCGTTTAATCCAAAAAGAAGGAAGAAAAGTGTGAAAAGTGTTTTTACTAAAGCGTAAAAGAGGATTCCAAAGGATATTCCACAAGAGAGTACAGGGGGGGCTATTTAGAGGGCAAAAGGTCCATTTCAAGAGAGAGGGGCAGCCAACCTGCTTTGCATCTGCATACAAGGTGAGCTTGGTCTGCTCTAGTAGGTCCAACGCATCTCAAAGGTAAGGCCCATCCTATTTCAAGGGTGTGCTGGACATGTGCCCCATCTTCTGAAGAATGTTCCCCAATGCAGAACATCTCTAGTGAACGCAAACAGCCCCCAAATGCACTCCAAACGCATTTCAACATTTATCCAACATCAATTCAAGTCCTAAAACACATCTCAACACTTTAAAAACTCCATTTCTAAAGGTTTTATTCTTAGTTTTAATTTCTTGATTCTTAAATCTCTTCTTTGATTCTTAACTACTCATCAACTAGTAACTCATCTACTAAGTTGATTGATTAGTTCTTGAGTCCTTTTTCTTTCATCATCCTACTTTTTTCCAAACTTTTCTCTTTTGAATTTGTTGTTAGTTCTTGACTCAAGTCTGTACATATTTTATTTGAGTCATTTTAAATAAGAATCGATTCTGACCTCAAGCTACAATTGGTACCAAACATTCTTATTGGAGTATAAACGATCTATCAATGCTTCGACGCCAATTGATTGAACAACTAAAGGTGTGAACTTTGAGAGCTTGTGAGATTGATTTTATAACCTCTAACTTGTTTTTTGTTTTTGTTTTAGCATTTCTTTTGTTAGGTACAATGGCATCTGAAGAAGATAACCCAAGTGCTTTGGGAGGGATAAACTTAGAAGCTATAATAGCAGCTATATTGAGTGTGAAACAAGATGTTAATGCTATGGATATGACTGATATAGATTGAAGGATAAACTCCATGACTCAAAAAATGAAAGGTATGGAAGGATCACTTTCAAAGAGGATGGATACTATGGAAATTCATCTAGATTCCACCCACTCAACTCCTCAAAACTACCATACTTCCTCCACTGGACATGGTCTCCACACCTCCGCTACTATAACTCTAGAAACACTTCACCAAATGCTTAATACTTCAAGGAAAATACATAAGCTCATCATCCAAGCTACTACTTACCCAAATAACTAAAATCCCATTCATCCACTACAATCCCAATTCAATCAAGTCCACCAAGAAGCTCCAAAAAACCAAGACCCCCATTTCCAAATACCCTAAGAACTACCTAAAGCCCCACTTAACCAAAATCAACCACCTTAAATCCCGACTAACCACAATCAACTAATTCAAATAGAGGTTGAGGGAGGTGAGGAACCTTATGGGAGAGGTGAAGAGTTAGATGAAGTAGCTCTCTTTCCATAGTTTTTACAGAATAGAAGAGGAGATCATAGGGGAGGACATAGAAGATGGGGAGGAAGATTTGGTCCGGTTCAACATAGAAGAGGAAACTTGAGAAACCATCTCCAAGTTTAAGAAGATTATCAATGGGGTTAAGGAAGTAACATGGGTTGCGAAATGGGTCTTAACTCAATCAAGATCACTCTTTCGACATTCAAAGGAACTAGTGATCCATAAATCTACCTTGATTGGGAAATACAATGCAATAGGTTCTTCTGACTCAATGAGTTAATTGGACAAAAAAAAGTTGCCCATGCAATCTCTCAACTTGAAGGGTATGCTTCTACTTGGCGGGAGACAAAAAGGGTGAAAAGATAAAGAAATAGTAATCACAAAGATAAAGAAATAGTAATCCTTACCTTCTGGATTGGGATGAATTAAAGGCACTTATGAAGGAGAGGTATGTGATGAAAAGATTCAAGCAAGAGCAACTAACAAGGCTCTACAATTTGAGATAAGAAGGTAGAGATATGGAAGACTATTATAAGATGTTTTAAAACTTAATACTTTATCTTGAAATTGTTGAACTCCCAAATCATTGTATGGCTCTATTCAAAGGCAGGTTAGATTATGAAGTTGCTTCTCAACTAGTTGTCCATAGGTTTGACTGAATAAAATATCTTGTTGAAACATCTATTGAGGTTGAAAGGGACAACAATACCAAGAAGTTTTTCAATAAAGGTTACAATTCTTCTATTTTCTCCGAATGGAACAAGAACAAGGATTTCAATAAGTCCTTAGATATTAAGCCCGTAAAAAAGGCAATCCAAAGGTATCCACCAAGAAATAAAGGCAATCTATCTTCTAATCCTAATTCTAAGGGTATTATTTACTTTAAATATCAAGATACTAGTGAATGTCCCAACCTAAGGAACATAGTATTGGTGGAGGGTAATCCTTACTTTATTGGGGATATGGTGACCAAAAATAATGGTGGTGAGGAAAACCCTCAAGAGGATAATGACCTTAAAAGAGAATGAAAATTAGCGAAAGTTGAAGGGGACTTTAGTGTACCTTGTGGATTGATGATGAAAGTTCCCAATGAAAATGTTTGGCTCAAAGAAGGAGAGATCATGAATCTTAACCTTATGATGAAGGGGAATATAAATGGTGAAGATGAGAAGCTTTGGGATCAAGAAGGAGAGCTTAGTGACAAATCCAAGCCCTTGTTATTCACTACATTTGGCACTAGCATTATGCCAACTTCTACATTGATGCATAAAAGGATAAGTCCACATGGTGCAAGTTTAGAAGGCAAAAGACCAAGCACAAGTCTTTTCTCCAAAGGTATGTACCTACCACCTCTTATTTCTAGCTTTACTTGGAATCATGATGACATTTACCCTAAGGTGGATAATGTTATAAAGTTATTTCATTTAAAACCCTACCTAGTTGGTGTTGATGTCTTTTGGAATGACTTGAATGTGCATAAAATATGTGGCCTCCCCAACCCGGATGGCAAATCTATTTGTTATTCTAAGAAAAGTCTATAGTTCCCACTTGATAAACAACTCTTGCTCCTTGTTTTTTGTCACACTTATGTGGATAGGCAAGTGGGCTCTTTCTTAGAAGATTGTTCAAGTGAAAGGAATGTGATGTGATTAAGTTGTTTGTTCTTAACTTCATGTGATCTTGCTCTTGGTATCACCTCAAGTAATCATAGATCTTGTCATTCCATTTTTTTGATTTGTGAGCATAACCATGTTGGTGCTAAGTATGTCTTGTGTGAAAACATAGTTTCTTATGAAAAAAGGGTAATCTACACCCTAATGACTCCTCGGTTCTACCCTTAGTTGTTCCAGCATGTAATGATTTGCTTGGTAACATTGTTAATGGAACTTAGGAGAATTTGTTTATTTTTATCATAGCTAACTCCTTTGTACTCTATCTGTTGACTTCTCTTCTATGAAGGATGTTTGATTATATGTGAAGTAGATGTCCCCTCGGCATAGATGTTTTGATTTTAAATATTATTCTAACCCTCATGCCATGAGGAAATATTGGTTGTATTTTCTTCTCTTGTGTTTAAAGCTTGTATATTTGAGGATGAATCTTCTTCAAGAAGGAGAGGATGATACAATCCAAATAGCATCTAAATTGCTAGAGAGGATGCTTACGGGTCAAGTGACACTTAATGAATTCTTGATGGCTATCAAAAGGCATCCATTGGATGATTATAATGATCAAGGAGTCTCAAGGGATGTTAGAAAGGCCAAGGGGAGGCAAAACGAGGCTAGAGAGCCTCTGAAAGAGGACATGTGCCCCGTCCACTTTGGAGATGTGCCCAACCCACTTTATATATGCTAGAGCAGGTCAAAACATCCCACTATACCCTTGGTATATGCCCCATGTGCGCCCTATGTGCTCTACAAATGCTTAAGCATGTGCTTAATAGGCTTCTATGTTTTGTCTTTCCTAAATTGGTCACTTTTGGGCCCATATGATGTAATAACTTAGCCTAAACTATAAATAGGACTTATTTTCATTTAGTAGGTAGTTTTTGAAGAATTATGAATGAATAGTCTATTGAGAGTGTGAGGAAAGCATAGAATCGCTTGTGTTGAAACTTTATTTAGACATATGGGTTTCTCGGGAATCTAATTCTCTTGAGGTCTATGTAGGATTTAGGTGTCTTGTTTGTATATTGATTGAGGGTTTAGGGTTTCATATACCCTTTATTTACTTTAAATTCCTTTCATTGTGTCTATATTATTACCTTTCCATTCTATCATTATCTTCATATTCACATCTTAGTTATAGTTTTCATTTTCATACTTAGTTCGTATATCATTACTAAATCATCAGGAGGGTTGAAGAGATCAAGGGGATTAATATTGGAGTTATTCTTAGCAGACAACTATCTAAGGATTCTTGGATGAGAAACCTTATCTAAGTAGTCCTTGACCTGTTGTTGTAGGTAAGGAATTGCTTCAAATGCCCAATCCTAAAAATGTAAACATGTCTTAAACAAAAGTCATAACAATTATTTAGTAGAATAAATAAATGAAAGACTAAATAAATAGTGATAAAATTTACCATGAGCCCCACGAAAGTCGTATAAGCTGATCATCTTTGGGGATAACTTTGTCAATAAATATTTGACAGTTAAGAAATAGCTTTAACATCCCCATGGATAATTGTTGAATTTATCTAAATTCTGGTCAAGCACCAACAATTCAAGTTCTGTGACTTTATTGATGTCTCTAGCACATATAATGGAATAAACAAACCAAACTAAGCACAATGGCTCCTTGTACTTCTTCAAAAACTTTTTATTCTGGAAATTAGCTATCAACATCCTGGCTTTGTATCTAGGTCTAACAATGGCCAACAACTCATTTATTTTTTCTTTGCCTTTGTTATTTTTGGTGGGTAGCGGTGGCTTGGTTAATGTCTTACCTTTCTTTAGTGGTGGTTCGAGTGTCCTTCTTGCCTTTGATTGTTTCAAGGGTGTTACTTTGGGAAGAGGTTCAACTGGATGATGGCATCTCAGTCCAGTCATTATGGCATACTCTTTCATGCTAAAACAAACCAAGCCATAGTAATTTAACTAAATTTCATCCATCTTATTGTCTTTATCCTTCAATGCTTCATCATTACCCTTGTACTTGATCCTACGTTTGAGAAGACTAGATAGCATGGTCATTTGAAAGTGTGCATTGTTGTCCTCTGCAATATCAAGAAAGTATCCAAAGCGAATTGGACTTAAAATAATTCTCCAATTTTTTCTCCCTCAAAATCTTCCTAAGCACATCAAATTTTTTCCCCATGAGCTACAAAATAACCAAACAAATCTGCAGAGTTATCTATCGACATCTCTACTTGAAACTTGTCAATACTAAAAAAAGATCATATTGGTTGATCTAAGTCCACATTTAATCGATGATTTAACAACATCATCATCATATTTATCATCTCTTATATTTTCTTTTTCAGATCCATCTTCTTCCTTATCATCTCCTTCCACATTTTCTTTTTTCTCGTCTTTTTCACTTTTTTTTTCGTATTCATCTTCATCTTCACCTTAATCCTTATCTTCTTTATCTATATTATCTCCATCTTATCTTCATCATCTCTATATTCTTTCTTATTTTTATTTTTATTTTTATCTTGTCGCTCTTCTTTATCTCTCTCAACTTTTTTTCCATGTCCTTTAGTAGATTCTGCAATATATCTATCCCTTTCCACCTCTTCCTCCTCTATAGATGGTAATTCTTCATTCGTTTCTGAAAGAGCTTGTTCAGCAAGCCCTTCTAGTGGTATTTGTAATTTAGTCTTCTTGGTTGTTTGGTCAGAAGTTTATCCATTTTTTTCTTTTAGGAGACATCTTTTATATATAAACAAGAAAAAATAAGCAAGATTGCAATTGATGTGTGTATCATAAAAAAAAGATAATAGAAAATTTAATAAATACAACATATTACAAAAATATTTCCAACAGATGACGCATCTATTGCAATAGATGATCCATTCGTTGTAACAAATAACCCATCTGTAGCAACAGATAGGCCATCTATTGGAATAGATCAAAATAATCTTGCTACTGGATTGAGTTCTTCTAATAAATGACTCATCCGTCGCAACAGATTGGTCATCTATTGAATGACCTATTTTGATTTCTTTCAACAGATTACCCATCCGTTGCAATAGGTGGTTCATCTGAAGGGATGACCTATTTTGATTTATTCTAACAAATGACCTATCTATTGCAACAGATAGGTCATCTGTTGGAGGAAATCAAACCAGTAGCAGGACTTGTTCTAATTTATTCTAACTTATCGTACATAGTCAAAATATCTTTACATTGGGCCTGTACTGACACAATCCATGCTCCTCTAGTATATATATATATATATATATATATATATATATATATATATATATATATAAGCAAAACTAAAAAGCAAGACAAGAAGTCAAGTGGCAAAATATTAAAAAGCCACGTAACAGTTTTTATGACAAAGTTAAAAAATATTGTAATAAAAGTTTTGAATTGAAAAATTAAGTATTTGAATTTGAATTACATTATCCTCTTAAAAAAATATTTTCATTATCTGAAAAATTGAAACCATAATTAAAGAGTTTTAATAGACATTTACTATTTCAAACTTATCAAAATTTAAATGTTATAAAATATATTTAAATATAATTTATTTACACACTAGGAAAGGATAAAAATATAATTAAAATAAAATAATCAATACAAATAGTAGTACACAAGTTGTCGTACTTTAATTTAAAACTGAAATGTAGGAATAGTAGTGATAATAATAAGAATAATAGTAATAATGATAATAATAAAAATAATAATAATTATTAATAACATTAGTATTAGTAGTAGCAGCAATAACATATTATTAACACGAACAACAATTTCACATTAGTTTAATGATAGTAATTAAAACAATTCATACAATGATTTTTATGAATATTAAATTGTGTTGTATAATGGATAAAGTAACAAGGTAAAATTTCAACTGGTAATTTCAAATATTTTATCTCATTCAAATATAAATTATAAGATAAATATGTGTTGTTTTTTTAAAAAAAAGTATGGACAAGAAAGAGTAACAACCTAATTTTTTTATAATAACTGATATGATATTTAAATTTGAATTCAAAAGAATTTGGGATGGAATGAAGTTCTATCTTCCTAACCTCTTTTATATATACTCATACAATAATAGCTAATGTTAAGTTTCTTTCTCTTCCTTTGTTATTGATCATTAGCTTCATTTACTGCACTTTCATATTTTTCAATTTTTTTTGTTTAACGTTTTTATTTTTTATATATAGATTACTGATAATTGTATTGCAGACTATTTTTTTCTACTATATTCATCTCTGAATTAAAGTAAGTATATTTATTTTGATATTAAATTTCAAATTTAAAAATAATTGAATTGGATTAAAATTTTATCTTCTTAACCTCTCTTATATATATTTCTGTATTAATATATAATTTTAAGTTTCTTTCCCCTTTTTTTAAAGATTGAATTCAAAGAAAAAGTTGTAAAAGGAGGAATACGAGATGAGAAAAGAGGAGTTTTGCACATGTCTTAATATTTTTATTTTTGCAAGAACTTAATCTACTTAATATGTGTTTTCACTTTTTGTCAGGCTTTTCTTTGATAATTTACTAAGGAAAGAGATAACGAGAATGTTGTAAACCAAATAAGAAAACATATAATGATGAAAATTTATTAATATTTACTTCTTTTAACTCTGTAGTTATAGGAGAATTCACGTATAGAAAATTTTGAAGAGAAAAGCTTATAACAACGGAATCAAATGGAGTATAATTTTAAGAATATTGCAACTGGTCTGAATATGCATGACATTATTATCTGAAGTGTTACGGAAAAGTATATAAGAAAGCATTTCGTTTCAGCAGCAACAACAATAGTAGTAGGAGTACTTTTAACTTTAGAAAGACGTAGTAATAATAATACTTAAATATGAAAGATACAAACGCAATAGTAATAATATAGTAGTACTTTTAATTTCAAATATTTAGTTTATTAGATAATATATATTATATTGAAAAAATATAAGGATAAGAAAGAATTACTATCATATTTGAATTTTGAATTCAAATGAAAGCTGAATTGGAATGGAGTTTTATACTTAGCCTCTATTATAAATACTCCTATGTCATTAGTTTTATACATGAATTTATTTACTGTATTTTTATATTTTTCATTCTTCAATTTTTTAAAACAGTTTAGAATATAACATTTTCTTCTTTATCATTCTCTGTTAATGTTCAAAGTCCACTAATTTAAATTAATATACGTATCTCTTCTTTTCGATGACTCAATTTAAGGAATATTATTGTTGTCACTATTTTTTTTACCATAATTATATATCTCCATCATCATCTCCTTATTACTTTCATGTTTGTTAAAAGTTATGACATTTTTTAAACTGAATTCACGTATCGATTCTATCACAAATCATTCTCAATAGATAATGAAAAGCGAAATTTATTCGAAGGGCTATAACATGCTTGAACTTAATCAGATAATATTTTTTTAGGGTAATGATGAAGATATAAATTAGTATAGTAGCTACTAATTGATTTTGAGCTTAAAAAATAGATAATTGTATTTGATGTGATTATTCAGCGTTAATAATAGCTTGTATTTGCTAAAAGAAATTAATGTGTGACATTTTATTAATACATTGAAAAATATTTTTGTAAAAGTACTTGTGTTTATCAAACACAAAATAATATTATGTGGTTAAAGATATAGTGATGAATATTATGATGGAGAGGATGGGTAGGAGATTGTGGTGGCTGAGGTGGCATAAGGGGCTTGGCTAGGTGGGATGGTGGTATTTGAGGTTAAGTGCCTGTTTGGATGGTCGTTTCCCATGGTATGGTATGGTATGGTATGGGATGGTATGGTTATCAAGGGAACTATGTTTGTTTTGATTGTTTTTTAAAATGTATTGTATGATATGGTATCTTTTCATGATTTCGTAACCATGAAATCCCTTAATTTTTAGAACCATGGATTTGGTAGTATCTTATGATTTTCTTATTTCCTTTTTCGATTATGTCCTTACTTAATATTTTCTAATTCTATTTTACCCTTTAAATATTCAATCCCTACAACTCATCTATGTTATCTGCATACATTATTATACAGATTCTATAACACTATGTACATTAACCCTGTCACGTATCAATAAGAAAAAATCAACGATACACAAGTAGTGACAAAGAAAGAACACAAATGTTGGTTTCACATGAATCCAACATCTTTCACACAGAA
This sequence comes from Capsicum baccatum var. pendulum, assembly GCA_030864225.1. Lineage (NCBI taxonomy): Eukaryota > Viridiplantae > Streptophyta > Magnoliopsida > Solanales > Solanaceae > Capsicum > Capsicum baccatum. Next base: position 165,056,159 of record CM061557.1, on the reverse strand, counting down.
TATAGAAATATATGTGAAAATAAAATTAAAACTTTTAGTAAGAATAGATTTTGACCATGATTCCTTAATGACAATATAGCATTCATAGCCAAAATTTATTTCAAAAAATATATTATATATGTACTCTTGATTATTTCATGAAAGTAAAGTTTTAACTTTGCTAAAAGTTTTATGCATTTAACGATTTGTAGAAAAAAAATTATTTTATTAATAATTGTGATAAATCAAAAATTTATAATAATTAGGGGTATTTTAGTAAATCTACCCATTACGATACTGTACCATACCATCAAACCAAATACAAAAACTGTTATTGAACAGTAGTGAAGATACAGCGTATCCAAACATTGTATTGGACCAACTATATAGTACTATACCATACCATATTATACCGTACATTATGAAACCATGACAAACTACCATCCAAACAGAGTATAAGGGGTAGGAAAAAAAGATCTTTAAGAAAATTTGAAAAAAAAAAAACAACTTTAAAGTTTTTTTGGGTTAGCAATGGTTAAAATAAAATTTAAATTTTTTCTTTAAGCAAAATAAAAAATATATATTTTTTGTTGGGTAGGAGCTCGGGGGTGGTGGTGGGGTAAGGGTGGATGTAGTAATGATAAAAAAAAATTAAAAATAAAATAATTTTCTTTGGTTGGGGGAGTAAGGTCGGGGTTAGGAGGTGGATGAGGTAAGAAAATAATTTTAAAAAATTATTAAAAATATTTTTAAAAAAGGTTTGGGAGAGGGTGTGGTGGTGGGGTAAAAGTTGAGGTGTTCGTGAGATTTGATGGGATGGGTGATTTTAAAAGTGGTTTGAAAGATTTTGATTGAATTAATTGAGCATGTAATAATAAGAATAAATAAAATGCTTAAAGATATCGGTAATTGCAATTATGATTAGTTATTATCCATATGTACGAATTAATCTAGAGGCTTAAGAAAGTCGAGTAACCCTAATAAAAAATCTAATATTATTTTTGTCATATCCAAACATCAAAAATAATTGCATTTGTGATTAGTGCTTAAGTTTAGTTGTAATTTTATTATTAATAATTTATTTAATATTTCATAATTAATAAATATGTTAAGGAGATACAATAAAAGTTGACTAATTTTATAATTTCAAAGTTAATAATCTACTATTTTTAATAAATATTATTTTAAAAAAAGTTTGACGCATCACGTGAGTACTTATAAGTTTTTTCTAAAAGTGTTTAATTAAGTTTTTAATGCGCGGCGACTTATACTAGTTAACTTAATTAAGTTTTTTTAAATTGTTTGGGACCCCTATGCTTGGTCAGTGTCACCGATATAAAGCCTTAAAAACATCTTGTCCAATTTTTTCTATTACTAACATTTAGCTCACAGTGACCAGCCGGGGTCGAAGCTATGGCGCGGAAGAAGGTGCAAGGGGATATCAAACTGGCGGCTAAGAATACGAACCAGAAGCGACTGAGCAACGCCGAGCGCTCGGCGTACTTTGCACGCAGAGAAGCCACAAAGGTCTTGCGAACTATTCTACAAGGAGACACTTGGCGTCGAGCTGTTGGCTCCATCAAGTCGCTGGTGTATAGCCCCTCTGTCAGGAACAAAAGAGCTACTTATGCTTTGGTTTGTCAAACACTCAAATGTAAGTTCACCCACTTAATAATAGTACCCCTTTTCTAAATACTTGTTAGAGCGCATGCCAGATTTTTTCTTTTTCTTTTTAAAAGCCTATTTTGTTATAGTATTTGACAAGGTATGAAGTTAAGAAAAAAATCAAGTTGTTTGACGGGCAAGTAATCCAGATGAAGTAAAGTTTGTTTTGACGATTAGGTACTTGGGTAAGTGGTAGTTAGCGTTGAGAAAAGCCCATCTAATATCTTTAAGGTTGTAGTCCTTGAAAAGTATACATAATTTATGTTTACTATCACAAAATGAGAGGATGGAGCTAAAAGAAGAGTATTAATATTTAGGCAATTTGCTGAAGGGCTTTTACCGATTTCTAGCTGCTAAATGCAAATGAATACATGTTCGGCTGACTAAAATTGCTTGTCTGCTTTCTTGGTCAACTGCATTTTGGGTGTTTTTGCTATTCAGAAGTGGTCATTGGATAATTTAACCTCTACAGGCATTAACCTGAAATGTTTCTGTGTAGTTTCTGATGTACGGTGGCGAAAGTTGTTTGCTCTAGAGTCTGGACCGTCGTTACAGTTGGAAAATGGGTTGCACTTATCTTTGCTACTTAAGATAATAATATAGTCTTTTAAATCAGAAGCATCTGCTCGCCCTTCTCATTTTACTAGTTGAGAATTGTTAGAACTCTTCTTTGATTTTGTTAGCTCTATAGCTTAAAAAGAAGCTACAAATCCTTATTTATGGGAGCTTAACTGACCTATCCTTGTAATGTTTGCATCTTCTTGATGCCCTTGAACGAATCTACTTACTTCATCAAAAAGAAAAAAAAAGAAATTGTAAGAAGCATGATTCATAGCTTGTCTCTTGGAGGTTTAATGTAGTAATTGTTTTTGGTTTTCTCTTTGTGATTTTATCAAAAAATCATAACTAGTACATGGACTTCAGCGGCGCAGAGTAGTCTTTTGAATTTTATAATCTCAAAGACTTTACCATAACATATTGGAAGCTATTTACTCTTTAAATATCTTAAGTGTCAAAATGTGTTATTAAAAGCTTAAGTTGATGGAGCAATGCGAAGCGAAGCGTTTTTGATTTATCAGTGAAACCATGTGTTTCGTAGAAATGTGCCTTTGCAACAATGATGCACAAATTGATCCCAACAATAAGCGATCGATTCTTTTACATCTCAACTTTGAGAAGTTGGATTATTATCGTTATTATTCCATCCATTCTAGCTTATGTGACGCTGGTTCTCTATTCGTCCGTTCCAAAAAGAGTGACACATTTATATATTTGAAAACAATTAACCTTACACTTTTCATTTTACCCTTAACAGTTAGCATTATTCTAAGAAAAATTACCCTTAATGTGAAGCTTTTATACCCACACAAAAAGTTATGATATGCTTAAGGCTAGAAGTTTCGGAAGTTTACAGCCACACAAACTATTATGAAGTTTCGAAAGCTTTGAGACTACTAGTTTCAAAATTCTTCATTTCTTTCTTAAACTCCGGGTTGATTCAAATGATTTCATATCAATTGGAATAGAGGGAATATTGCTTATCCAATACTAAAATTAGTTGTGTTAATTGCATTTGATTGTTGTAGTACTAAGTTTATACATGTTTGATTATTTTTTAACTTCATAATTTGTCGCTTCACTTCAAGAAAGGGTGCACTTCACTTATTGCTTTTCACTTCAAGCCCCATGGGATTTGTTGGTTTTTTTCCTTTTGCTTTTAAAAGAACTGGTATTAACTTAGTAACTCAAATTCATGCTATCTCCATACCTACAAAAAGGTCCATCTGTTGGCTTCATAATTGCAAATGTTCTGGATTCTTCCTTGTTGCAGATCTTCCCGTTATCAAGGATGTCTTTCACACGGCCAATGTGCTGAGCAACAAGTGGAAGGTTAGATATATTTTCAACGTCTGATTTCATTGATTGTTAGATTTTGGCACTTTGACTTCTTTCATTGCATGGTATAGGGGCTTACCTGTGGTACATGAGAAATTCTTGTTGTCTACCCAAAAGGTAGGAGTAAGATCTGCGTGCATCCTACCCTCCTTAGTCCCCACTTGTGGGATTACATTGGGCATGTTGTTGTACTTGAAGATTTCCTCCTTTTCGTTTCTCTTTTTGAGTAATATTTTGAATAACATGTGTTCGGCATAGGTGTTCCTCATTTGAATATTTTCTATTACTTTTTTAATGTATAGTTAATTAGGTTTCATCATTTTATGTTGATTAAATAAAATGAAGTTGTTGACAGACTGCAGGTGCCAACATCTTCAAAATATCAAATAGACATAGATTTTTGTTTTTGATAAGGTTAAATATATTTCATTCATAAACAAGGCTGAGTTGGCCATATACAATGTAGAAAACAAAAAGTAAAGTATCTGCAAAATCTGATTCTCTACAAATTCCACGTGTTCTTCTATACAAATAGGAATATTATAGGTGCACCAAAAGAAAATAAGAGCCCGGAAGCTATTCCTCACCTGGGAAAAACTAGACTCTACCACCTCAAAAGCTCTCCTATTTCTCTCTATCCAAACAACCCACATCAACACAAGAGGAACCAAATTCCAAGCCTTACGTCTTCTCTTCATCCCTCTTCTCCAACTAAACATTAAATCTTTCACAGTTTTTGACATCTCCAAACCACCGAAGCATATCCCCCCATAATCTCATGGTAAAGACATAGTGAATGAGAAGATGATCCACTTCTTTCCCTGTCTCTTTACACATGAAACACCAGTTGACACAAACAACCTTATGCTTTGTAAGATTTTCTGCTGTCAACATCACACCTCTAGATGCTAGCCAAGAGAAAAAAACGCACCTTCCTCGGTACCAAAGCTATCCAAATTGCATCGCATGGAAACATGACCTCCTCCCTAGTTAGGAGTTTCTCAATAAAAGATTTAACAGAGAAAACTCCATTGTTCCCCAAACCCCGTCACAAAGCATCAGGTTCATCCACCGAATTGACTTGCCTGTGAAGGGTGGCCATCAACCTCTGGGGCTCGGTCACCTCCCAATCGTGGAAATGCCTTCTAAATCTCATGTCCCAAAAATTCTCTCCATCATGTATCTCCCTAATACGTTGGACCGACACGTCTCCTTGTCATGACATTCTATACAAAATCTGAAAATTATCTTTCAATAAGTGATCGCCACACCACCTATGTCCATCTTTCAATGACCGGGATGTTACTATGCCTTTTGGTTGTGGCTTGCGGAGGAATATAATGAAGGGATGGGATGATTTCAACAGAAATATCTCATTCAAGGTTGGAAGTAGACATAGATTATCCAAAGTAAATGGCTTTCTCCTTTCTGGGAAGAGCTTAAGCTCATAAAATTTTCAAATAACTAATGATTTTATCTGTGGCGTAAGTAGTCTATTATAATATTTTCTTAGTGGTCAATAGTCATTTTCAAATTTATCTTGGAAACCTCTGAACTTTTTGTTTATATCAAAATAAAACCTTATTCTTGAGTGCTGCTTCTTGATATTTCACTATATCAAGAACAACAGTTTTAACATGATATGAACTAACTAGTAAATATGGTGTTTGCACTTCAAATAATCCAGTGAACCAGGCAACCAGCTCAATTCAAAATTTCAAAAGCATAGGAGGGTTCTTATTATTCTTTAATTTCCTTTTTAACTGTAGGCTCAGTTAAATGTTTCTACTGCCAACCACCTAGGTAAGCTAGGTGCTCCTTACTCATCTTTCACTTGCTTTTTTGAAGTACTCTGTTCTTAACATATCCTGTAACCCTGTTTACAGCAACTATTTTACATGTTGGATAGACATCTTTTGTGTGCAATAGTTTGGATCTGTCTGCACAGTAGAAAGTAATGAATTATTGCAATATGAAACATCCATATAAATTGTAAGCAGCAATCGGGAAATCCGACATTTTGTAATGGAACTTTACCAGTGTTTTGGAAGGACAATTATTAGTAACGTATAGCAATACTTTATGGTGATCTATAGATTGGACTGGTCGTAATCAAGATACACTTTGGGAATCTCTTGAGTGGATTTTTTTTTCCCTTTGATTCAATTTTGCACTAATTTTGCTGCTAATGTTGTTGCAGAGGCAAGAAGAATTAATGTATATAATCTTGTATGACATCCTTTTTGGCCAGGTATTGTAAATATAATCCCCAGCGTGTTTCATTGCTTTGGGCTCTTGCTTATGGAGATGGTTTAATTTCATACAGGAGGCTTTATTAGCTGGTGATGCAGAAAAGTTTCTTCTGCAGAAAAAGGATGTGTTGCAGACAGCTCTTGCCAAACTCTTAAAGCGAAAGAAAGTAAAACATGTCTCAGATTTAATGAAGTCTTATAAAATCTCTGGTTCGTAGTTCGACTCCTAGTATGTAATGGTGGTTATCTCTATGGCTTAAACAATTGTTATATACATAGTTCAAACTTATCTACAGACTTTTAAAATATAATTGAACTGAGAACTGAGAATATCCTTTCTTTATCAAAAATAGATGGAAAATTGTCTATATACTAGGTTCTGTTGGGTTAACTTGGCGTATTTATTAGATGGAGCAGAAAGAGCAGTTTCAGAGGTGTCACTGGAATCTTGTTTTTCATTTCATTGCAGACCTTCTGAAACCCCGTTATGCTCGTGTAAATACTCTGAAGATGGACATAGAGTCTGCCCTACTCGAATTTAAGAAACAATATGAGGTATGATATAACCCTTAGATGCAGCAGTTATGTTGCGCTGCCTGAATAATTCAAAGTAACTTTGGTGTCATTTGACTCTGTAGAATATAGGTTTGGAAGGTGTATCAGAAATAATTCCTTAAACATACTAAGCCAAAATCTGATCCCAACTATCATATTTGCAGTACTTCCTCCAGTGAATTATTTGCCTGACAGGTTTATAGATTTTTTATTCAGTTTTTATGATAGTTGTCCTTTTTTCTTTTTCGTACCTATACCTCTAATGAGGTATGATAGTCCTATGGTGGACATGCACGTTTTGTTTAGAATATTGAGATGATAACAGATTGAGGTCCTAAAGTTGAGAAATTTCCTTTCGGAAGAAAAGGAGGGGAGTGGGGGTGGTTCCAACTGTTCTAGAGTTTGAAGAGTGGCTTCTCAATTGATAATTGACGTATGAACCTCACTTGGGAGGACAGAGGAAGAAGGCAGACTTAAATATACTGTGTGAACTACTGGAGATTGGTATGATTTAAAGTATGTAATACTGCAAATTCTTCATGTTTGTCAACTCAATGATATTATTATTGCTGTATTCGTGTCCTTGTTTCTACAAAAGATAGAAGAATTAGTGTGTATCAATTCTGCATTGAGGAAACAGTCAAATGTTCATTGATCAAATTATTCACCTTTTGAAGAACTGATTAATTGGACAAGAACAAAGATAGAATCCCGTTTTACTTTCTTATTGGGCTGTATTCTCGTTGTTATAAAGTTTATTTATGTTTATTTTTTGCACATTGAATAGGTTTGTCAGGATGCAATGGTTTCTGGTCTGTTGATTTTCCCACCAAGGACTGATCTGCATGATCATCCTTTGGTGAAAAGTGGAAGTGTCTTTCTGCAGGTGTAAAATTCTTTTTCTTTTCTCAGTGAATTTTGATGTGAATACAGCGAAAGAGTTTCTTGTTATGCAATCCTTTCCCCTCTTTTGGGTTCTGTTGTAGATTGCATTGGCATGCAATTAATGTTTCTGGTTTCACTAGGGTAAGGCAAGTTCCATGGTTGCAGTTGCTCTTGGGCCTAAACCCAGATGGGAGGTAATTACATGGAAAATGAGTAGTTAGGTGTTCTCTTGATTTTCATTTTCCACTTGGGTGTTGTTCATAGTTGCTTATTATCTTGTGAAGGTCATCGATGCATGTGCGGCACCAGGGAACAAAACTGTTCATCTAGCTGCTCTTATGAAGGGAAATGGAAAGATAATAGCTTGTGAACTTAATAAAGAAAGGGTTAAACGTCTGAAGAACACCATTGAACTGGCTGGAGCAACTAGTATCCTTTTAACAGCTTTCTGGTATCCTATTCACCTTCTTGCATAAGATTGCTTCAGAACAAATTTAACCATCATTTGATTCTAGATGGACATATACCTGAAGTGTATTGGAAGCCCTTAAACTCTGTGCTTAGGTCCTTGTTTTTGTTTAAATAATCCCATCTTTAAGTAATTCCGGTGATCTCGCAAGTGTTCAGTCAAACTGGATGGAGTATAAGTTATTAGTTTCTATATAGCGTTTGACTTTTAATGCTGTAAACACCTTTCTCCATTATGTGTCTGAAGTTTGTTTTGTGAAAATATGGCTTTTGGAACTGAAGAGTGAAGATATCTTTAATGGTTTCAATTCCCAATTTGAATTGATTCCTAAAACCAGTTAGTCATAGATAATTTGTCTAATTGGTTTTTGTTTCACTGTTTTCATAATATGCTTTGATAACTTAACTTGTCCTTAGATGTGAAAGTCAAGCATGAGGACTTCTTCAACATGAGTCCTGAGGATCCAGTGTACTCGAAGGTAACATGCAAGACATTTTTCGGGTTGTTGGTTGTTAGATATTATCAACTTACTCAATGGAATCTGTTACTTTCTGTCCAGTTAATCAATCTATATAACTTGCTGCACTGGATAAAAGTAATCGGTTGACCTGATTTCACAAACATGATTGATAGGAATTGTTTTCTTTGAAGAACTTGTTAGTTTTATCCACATAATTCATTTTTTTTATCAAAAGATTCTCTAATACCATTATCAATCAAAATATAAATAAATTTCTCTGATACAATGGATAACAGACTGGAGAAGAGCACAATGTCTCCTCAACTGTGAGTCGGTAATACTTTGATTGAACATGACAAAGCCTTTGATTCTTCATTGTTAATTTGTTGAAAAATACTTAAATATAGGCATATGATTTTAGTGTGTTTATGCCAGCATAGAAAAGGAAAAAATCCTTCCTGTTTCTGGATAGAGTGAAAAAGGATATGAGTCAGCGCTGGTCTAACTATCAATATTTGATCTGGAGTAATGCTGGGTTACACTCAAATTAATGTTCCTGACTGATGACGATTTTACAACAAAAAATTAAGTGGGCAGTTCACATTTTCAGCAAGCATGGTTTCAACTTTGTAACTCTCTGTTTTTCAGTTTGGAGTTTTTGAATGGTTTTCCGTTTATTTAACACATAAACCGGCCACCAGGTTCAAGCAATACTGTTAGATCCGTCATGTTCAGGATCTGGGACTGCTGTTGATAGATTAGATCACCTGCTCCCCTCATATACTGCAGGTGATTTTGCTTTTTGTGTATTCATTTTCTATTCCTTTGAATAACCAACCCTTTGCTTAATTCCTTTTTAAATATTTTTCTGGAAAAACTGCGCAGACTCTGATTTAGATAGATTAGAAAAGCTTGCTGCTTTCCAGAGAAAGGCGTTGGAACATGCATTATCTTGTGAGATTTATAATATTGTTTCTGATTTGTTTCTTTAACCACAAATGCAAATTTATGTATTTTTGTGCATATGACTAAATTTACTCTCTCATCTTGATGTAGTTCCAGCTGTAGAGAGAATTGTTTACAGCACTTGTTCTATTAACCAAGTTGAGAATGAAGATGTCATCAAATCTGTTCTGCCTCTTGCTTCTTCTTATGGGTTTGAACTGACAACAATCTTTCCCCAATGGCCTCGCCGAGGTCATCCAATTTTTGATGGATGTAAGTGATCATATCTCATAAGCTTTCTTTATTGGTGCTTACCTGACCCTTGTCATTAGAATCAACAACTGCCTTCCAGGAGTTGGTCAAACCAGACTATTAAAGAAAGTGCACCATGGAAAGAAAGAAAGAACATTGCTCTTACAGTTTTCAAGTTCTCTAAGCATTTCCAGGCATCATATAATTTCGTTTTCAATTGCTAATAATCTATGCTAGATCTGGTTGTTTTACCTGAAACTGTTTTAATTATATTCTTTTAGAAGTAAAGTATCGTTTATGATCCAGGGTGGTAGTAAAGCTGGAATCACAGGAGGTATGTAAGAGGGATAGTTTCAAGTATCTCGGGTCCGTGATCCAGGGTAACGGTGAGATTGACGAGGATGTCTCGCACCGTATTGGGGCGGGATGGATGAAGTGGAAGCTCGCGTCGGGGGTGTTGTGTGATAAGAAGGTGCCGCCCAAGCTTAAAGGCAAATTCTATAGGGTGGTAGTCCGTCCGGCCATGTTGTATGGAGCGGAGTGTTGGCCAGTTAAGAACTCCCACATCCAAAAAATGAAGGTGGCAGAAATGCGGATGTTGCGCTGGATGTATGGGCTGACTAGAGGGGATAGAGTTCGGAATGAGACTATCAGGGAGAAGGTTGGTGTGACTCCAGTGGAGTGCAAGATGCGGGAAGTCCGATTGAGATGGTTCGGACACGTGAAGAGGAGGGGCATGGATGCCCCGGTTTGTAGGTGTGAGAGGCTAGCGTTGGATGGTTTTAGGCGGGGTAGGGGTAGGCCGAAGAAGTACTGGGGTGAGGTGATTAGGCGGGACATGGAGCAGTTATAGCTCACCGAGGACATGACCCTAGATAGGAAGGTCTGGAGGACGCGAATTAGGGCAGAAGACTAGGGCCAGTTTGGGTCGCTAGTGTAGGGAATTACTTGGTGGGGGTATTATTCTTGTTATGATTCCGTGTTCCATGTTTTATTACGAATCTGGGTGCTTTCCTCTGTTTTCTATTACTTATGGGTGCCGTATTTATGTTATGAAATCTTGTTCTGTGCTTTACTATGTATTTGTGTGGTATCTCGTGTCTTGAGCTGGGGGCCTATCGGAAACAGCCTTTCTACTTCCTTAGAGGTAGAGGTATGGACTGCGTACATCTTACCCCCCAGACCCCATTAGGTGGGAATACACTGGGTTTGTTGTTGTTGTAAAGTATCGTTTGTCTTCAAAAGGCCCACATGTCATTAGACAGAAGATTAAACTGTGTGCTACCACCTTCAATAGCGTATAGTATTTGCTTTACACTGAAGGCCGCAGGAAAACATGTATGTATGAGAGTTCAAAAGATACAGCACCATCCTGAAGAACAATAACTCAGTTCCATTAAAAACTAGCTTCCGTTTTTGGACTGATACATTCTGGTCCTTCCTGCCAATGTGTCTTAAATATCTAAGCTAGCCCCTTGTGGTTCTTCATCGGTTGAACTTCTTTAGTTGCATGTGTATGTTACCTTTTTATTTATTTGCAGCTCAACATGTGCTGAGAACCGATCTCATAGAAGACAAGGAGGGCTTCTTTATTGCTTTATTTGTAAGGAAGGGTGTGAGTCCTCCAGCCAATCATAACAGAGATGTTGGAAACAGGTTACTAGCTCTTCAACGAAGAAAGAAGAGAAAAATAAATTCTTTCTTCCTCCTCAGAACTTTGGGTTTGTTCTTGTAAGCCTACTTTTACTTCCATCAATCAGGCAATCCGTAATTGATAAAATCCTAGAGGATATTACCAGAAATTCGTCCAGATTAGAATGTAGTATGGCCCAGCTTTTGTATTTCCATTTCAGGTTTCTAATTGTCTACTAAACAGTTATCCAGCAAAAACTTACTTGCATTTGATGCTTTCACTCAATTGTATTTCTCCTCTGTTCTTTCCTTTTCTTAAAAATGTATTTTCTTTAAAAATATTTTTAGTTGCGTAATCATTGAATGGATAGTCAACGTACTAAAGTACTGGCGAATTGGTTTGACTAGGATATATTTAACTCTGAGTTTTTCTTTGGGGAAAGGGTATGGGCTGACCATTTTGAAAAGAAATGATCAGCAATTTTAAATTTTTGATAATTGGAGTCAGTCGACCTAATTTATTTTTTGTTTTTAGCCATTATGCCCAAAACTAATAGCCTTACACAATAAAGAGTATTAAATGCTCTTTTAACAACTCCTCTTAAATGGGTGAATCTAAAAATAGATCCCAATTAGGATGATTTTTAAATTTTAGCTCCAAATAAAAAAACTTCCTTAAAATAGCTTTTACCTATTAACTAATATTTTTCGGACAAAATTATCCCTGATTAATGGAGTAAATTACATAAATGGTCTACATAATGGATAACAATCTCATATTTATATCTTTCAACTTTTATTTTTTTCTTTTTTTAATTTTACTTTGATTTTTTTTTCTCTTTTTATTTTAATTTTCTCAACCCTTACTTTTTTTCTTTTTTCCTCTCAATTTTTTTTCTTTTTTATTTTTTCTTTCCTCTTTTGTTGTTCTTTTTAGTTTTTTCTCAACCCTTAGTTTTTTTCCTTTACACCTTTCAACGTTCACTTTTATAAAAAAAAAAATATTTTCTTTGATTTTTTTTTCTTTTTAAATTTTTCTTGACCTTTATTTTTATTTAATCTTTATTTTTATCAATCTTTATTTTTTTTTCTATTCTTTCTCAAATTCTACATTTTCTTTGATTTTTATTTTTTTAATACTTTTTTTCATTTTTTTTCCGTAATTTTTATTATTTTTGTTCTTTTCTTTAATTTCTTCCATTCAAGTTACATCTCCTGAGCAAGAGTTGACACTATCACATTATAAAGGCAAGACTTACGACTTTCGAACAATAAGCTACATTTCATGGATAAGAGTTGACACTACTACCTTGTAAAGGCAAGACTTATGAATTTCAAACAAGAAGTTATGTTTTATGGACAAGAGTTGACACTACGACATTGTATTTTGATTTATGAGATGTTTTATAACTCTTACCTTAGAGGAAAGACTTAACTTATGGACTTTCAAACAACAAATTATAGCCCACGGGTAAGAGTTGGTTCTACCACATTATGTTTTCATTTATGAGATGTTCTACAACTATTGTTTTAGAGGCAAGACTTCGCTCAAGGACTTTCAAAAAAACACATTACGTCCCACGGGCAAGAGTTGACTTTACCACGTTATGTTTTCATTTACGAGATGTTCTACAACTATTGCCTTAGAGGCAAGACTTAGCTTAAGGACTTTCAAATTATAAATTATGTCCCACGGGCAAGAGTTGACTCTACCACATTATATTTTCATTGAGATGTTCTACAACTATTGTCTTAGAGGCAAGACTTAGCTCAAGGACTTTTAAACAACAAATTATGCCCCATGGGCAAGAGTTAATTCTACCACGTTATGTTTTCATTTATGAGATGTTCTAAAACTATTGCCTCAGAGGTAAGACTTAGCTCAAGAACTCTCAAACAACAAATTATGCCCCACGGACAAGAGTTGACTCTACCACATTATGTTTTCATTTATGAGATGTTCTACAATTATTGTCTTAGAGGCAAAACTTGACTCAAGGACTTTCAAACTACAAATTATGCCCACGAACAAGAGTTAACTCTACCACGTTATATTTTTATTTATGAGATGTTCTACAAACTCTACCACATTATATTTTCATTTATGAGATGTTCTACAACTATTGCCTTAGAGGTAAGACTTGGCTCAAGGACTTTCAAACTACAAATTATGCCCTACGGACAAGAGTTGACTTTACCACGTTATATTTTCATTTATGAGATGCTCTACAACTATTGCCTTAGAGGAAAGACTTAATTAGCTCAAGGACTTTCAAACTACAAATTATGCCCCACGGGCAAGAGTTGACTCTACCACGTTATGTTTTCATTTATGAGATGTTCTACAACTATTGCCTTAGAGGCAAGACTTAGCTTAAGGACTTTCAAACTATAAATTATGCCCCACAGACAAGAGTTGACACTACCACGTTATGTCTTCATTTATGAGATGTTCTACAACTCTTGCCTTAGCGACAAGACTTAGCTCAAAGACTTTCAAATTATAAATTATGCCCCACGGGTAAGAGTTGACACTACCATATTATGTCTTCATTTATGGGATGTTCTACAACTCTTGCCTTAGAGGCAAAACTTTGCTCAAGGACTTTCAAATAATAAATTATGCCCCACAGGCAATAGTTGACACTGCCACATTATATCTTTGTTTATGAGATATTCTACAACTCTCGCCTTCGAGACACGACTTATCTCAAGAATTTTCAAAGAACTTCGTAACAACAATTCATGCCCTTAAATTTGCTTTGATATCAAAGAAAGAAGATCCCTTTGTGGATTATTCAATTTTTATTTATTAGCAAAATATAATAAAAATTGAGAAAAAAAAAGCGAACAAAAAAACTAGAGAAATTAAAAAAAGATTGAGAAAAAAAGAAAAGAAAAAACATAAAGATCAAGAAAAAAGCGAAGAATTAAAAAAATTGAGAAAAATAAAAATGAGAGAAAAAATAAAAATAAAGTTTGAACAAAATGAGGGAAAAAAAGAGAACTGAAAAAAGAAAAAGGCGATCAAACAAAATAGAGAAATAAAAAAAAAGAGTGAGAAAAAAAAGGCAAGAAAAAAATAAATATTATGAAAAAAGCAAAGAATTAAAAAAATTGAGAAAATAAAAAATGATCTAAAAAAATAAAAATAAAGTTTGAGAAAAATGAGTAAAAAAAAGAGAACTGATAAAAATAAAAAATAAAAGAAAAATAAAGGTTAAAGACAAATGAATTAAAAAAAGAAAAAAAATATAGATAATGCTTGAGAAAAAATAAAGGTTGAGACAAATGAATTAAAACATGAAAATAAAATTAAAGGAAAATAATAAAAAGTGAAAATAATAAAATTAAAAAAAATAAAAAAGTGAAAATAATAAAAAATAAGATTTGAGAGACAAATAAATATGAAAAATTTTAAAAATATATTTGAGGTATAGAGGGGTAAAATGGTACTTATACTATACTTCAAAAGTAAGGAAAGTTATTCTTTAAAGACATTCTTTATTGGGGTCAAATATCTAAAGCCACCCATATTTAGGTCTACGACATGCAATTTCCTGCTCTTAAATCACTTTTTCAAATCTTTATCTTTTTCCCTTTATTATGCGTTGATAAATCTGTGTTTCACGATTAACATTAAAAATTGATTTGCTATTTTTTGCATTGTAGCATTCAAAACTCTAGACATGGAACAAAAAATAGAAAGTAAAGGAAAGTTAAAATTAGCTGGTAAAGGGGTCAATTTTGACCCCAAATTTATGGTTAAGACAATGATTTTACAGAATCATCACATATGTGGTTGTACTTGAAGCAATGTCCTAGTTCTTCAAACTTGAAGAAGAAAAAATGTGATAGAATAGGGTCTCGAGGTAAGAGAAAATTCATGTCGAAAAGTCCATGTTCTTCTCAGATGATGACTCGGTCACAAAGTCAGAGACTTTTTGATGCATGTAAAGATTAAGAAAAGAATCTTTCAAAAGGGAAGGAGAAGGTCGATGAATATGTAGTTGTTACTGCGAAGAAAAAAAGTGAATTCGAAAAAAAATGATGAAGATGATGGTGTATCGCCAAAGAAAAAGCGTAAAGTTTCTGATCAGCTCGGCAAATCAAGTTATAGTTTATACTACATTGATACACTTTTAAAAAAAGAAAGAGGAGATCCTATACCTAATTGATACTCTTTTATACAACATTGATACACTTTTATAACAAGATAGAAGAGGAATCTATGCATGCATATGCAGTGTTCATATATTCAATTGATACTCTTTTATACTAAATTGATACACTTTTATACCACATTGATACAGTATGTGCAAGTATATACAGTAACATATATTCAATTGATACTCTTTTATACTAGATTGATACACTTTTATACCACATTGATACAGTATGTGCAAACATATACAATAGTTATTTTCTACTAGCCGCCCAGCTAAGACAAATAACAATTTAAAAAAAGATAGAAACAAGGAGTACATTTTTACTTCGTAGTTTGATATCAACAAATCTTCTTTTGTTACACTTTTCTACCATATAACCTACCTAAAAATCCTTACCTTGTTTCGAAATTCTCTATTTGATTTTGAGTTTTTTGTTGAAAATGATGGAAAAAATCGGGTCTATCGAATGAAAAAGCAAGCAAGAAAGTGGTGAAAGACGATCCTTTATCTTTTTATGAATTTATTGAGGATGATTTATCATTTATTGGTGAAAAACTATATGAAGCTAATTGAATATAGATTCTTAGATATTTATACAAAAGTTTGTGGAATGAAAAAGGTAAAAATGAGTATCAGAAAAGGTAATGGAGCGGAAAATTAGGAGTTTGAATGAAAAGGAAAGAAAGGTACAGTTATATTTTGATTTGGGCGCATTTCTGGTTATATGCAGTTAAACTTATGGGAGTGGCTATTTACCGAGTTTTTAGTTTTAGGTGCTATTTTCATGGAATTATTTTAGTTTTAGGTGTTATTTTTGTCTTTTTCCCTTTTTCTTTTCACATAATTAATCTTAAAATGGCAGTAATAAATATGCCACTGAGATTAATTTGATACATTAGTTGGAATTGTGATCTTTTGGCTATTGGGAGTCTTCTTGTGATCTAAAGACATTTGAGTCCTTTCTACCAACGTGACCAATATGCGTGAAAAAGGGAATCATGTAAAACAAAGAAAGTAAGGGCTCAAAAGTTCGTATTGCCTTTTAAACGCCCTGCTGATTGTGATTTCTATCTTCTGAAAAAATCTCGTTAATAGGATTAGGGAAGGCAATATTTTGGAAAAAATTGAAGTCCATACTTAGATTCAAATCTTTGGATTCTTGAATTACTGATTGGATTTTGAAGATGAACTTTTAAATTTTTTGAATTTTCTGATAAAATTTTTATTCCTTATACTCACTTAACTTTGACTTGGCATGTGTCACGATCCAAAGTCACAAAGGGTCGTGATGAAATCGACCCCAATCCAGCCATATGGTAGGCAAAGCAAACTCTACAAAAATAGATGATTCAAAGTAAAGCCAACAATATGAAATTCGTACAAATAACTAGTAATAATATATCAACGATGTACAGGAGAAATTGATCAAGAAATCTGAAATACCAAGGCTCAATTTTCATATGTACAAGACTGATTCTAATATAAAATATCCAATCAAAATACAAGTCTGTCCAAGGAAAATTAAATAAAGCAAAAAAATAAATAGACCAAATTGAGATAATCTCCTATTAGATGAGTTCACCACAACATCAGATACCGCAGATATGCATATCGAATTTTCAAAAGCAGAAGTGAGTACAACCACTAATACTCTGTAGGTATCATAGGCCGACTAAGCTTAAGCGGATACTATATCAAATAAATAATACCAAAAAATCCCGCACGCAGAAAAGTTCGAGCAGTTCAATATCAATAAATACAATATGTCATCTCAAACACAAGAATAACACAAGAATGATGCAATGCAATGATATGAGATGATATGCAATGATCAATGCCTACCAGTATACACTCCCTCTAGTTAGGTGTTGCGAGATGGAACCAATTGGAAACTCGCGAGGTCCATATACCTTACTCAAAATATTACCTCAGACGAAATTAGTATCTTATATCTCCATCTGAATCTTACCTCAACCAAATAAATGAAATCTTACCTCGGACCAAATAAATTAAAGGTTATTCATTTTGTTTTTCAAAAATTAGTATTTCTAATGGTACAATCTAGTGATCCATGAGATGAATGGATATGCATGCTCAAAATGATGACATGGACCAGAATACAACCAATATGTACAAAATCTAAAAATATCAATCAACTCATGAAACCAGACTACAAGCCTCAATATCAAGCCAAAAATCCCAATCCCAATTCATTAAGTGGTACAATCCCCAATTTGGGCATCACAACAATAATCCTCTTTATTCACTATTAGAAACCACGAGTTCACCAAATCCATCGTATGATTTACAAGATAAGTTTATATGTAAATAAAATTTGGAGAAAGTTAAGTCATAACCTACCTCAAAGCCGAACTGCAAGTCACCAATGGTCTCGAATTAAATCTCTTCTTCCATCGATATCCATATTGCTATACTTCTATTCTGGGTCCAAAAACTCTCCAAATCTATCAAGAGCAAATTTCATGCGTAAATATGAGTCCATCGATATCCATATTGCTATACTTCTATTCTGGGTCCAAAAAATCAACTTAAAATTTAACTCCGAGCCCCAAAGGAAAAAATTGAAAATTTATTAAAAAATAAATTTACCATAACTTAAGGAGTTCAAATCTAAAATTTCATCAAAAAATGGAGTTAATATCAACATTGAAATCATCAAAATACTATTTCTTAACTTTATCGAAAAATCTTCAAATTTTCAAGTTGAAAAATAAGGAATTGAAGATGGAATCATGAAATAATCATTGGAGAATGTTAAAATATTACTTTTGAAACTTATTCAATGAAGAAATAACAAAAACCACCTTTTGATTATCCCAGAATTGATTAAAAAGATTCAAAAATTGTTATCAGATTTTGGAGCCAAAAATGAGATTTAATATTAGTCTAGGTTACTCTTTATACGCTAACACGATGGATCAGTAACGATTGCAACACAAACCTGACTTGACCCATCGTGAATGCGATAAAAAACCCTTGACCCATCCCAGCACCCTCCTTCGTGATCGGGATCGTACCTCTGCTATCATAATAACCCTTTACTGTCCTTCTTCACAAAAATGACCAATGCCTTGCTAATGCAAAGAAGAAATAATAGTTTCACCAGTAGCTGTTGCACTAGCAACTAGAAGGAACCAACGATTCTCTGAATAGACCCTCGAAGATTGGTTAGAACTTCATGAACATAAATCAACTATGCTACTAGACTAAAATTGATATTTCGAACTCAACAAAACCATCAGAATCACAAACAAAGGTTTTTATCAATAGATGTTGATCAAAGCTAATTCTAAGCCTAAACTTTCAAAAATCCCCTCTAAACACTCAAAATTAAATTAAGAGCCCCAGGACCCAAACCAATAGTGTTATTAACCCCACAATAATATTCCAAAGCTAATGAAACTAAATGATGTCTCATACGATGTCTATATCTCTAATTATTGACCAGAGTCAATCATTCCAAAGTAAAAGCCTTTCAAAATAAAAAATTCATAAATCACAACTGATCACCTCGAAAATTATGCCACCCACTCCCACAAACCAAAAATACTACACTACAACTTCGAAAAGGGTAAAATAATAAAAAGTCAAAAGTCAAGATAGAAATTGTTGTATCACCCTCTACTTAAACACATTCGTTCTCGAACGTAAGAGTAAGGAAGATACCTGAATTATCAAAGAGTAGGGGATATTTAATCTACATATACGATCGTCTCCTGTGTAGCCTCCTTAACTAGATGAAGATTCCACTGAACCTTCATAAATGATATCTCATTGGATCTCAACATCATTGTGTAAATGAGATCCAACATTGTGAAAGTTAATTTTATGGTAGTTCAGTGGCATAGTAAGATTGTCTAAAAGGAAGCATCATAAAACTAAATTATATTTACATGTAGAACAAAGTTGTTTAGTTACATTCTTTAAGTAGATAGAAAGTGGAAAACAGTGAGATTGTTTGTGATCATAAAAAGGACTGATGTTCTATCTTTATTTTGGTTGGACAATCACAAATACCTTTTGATTAAGGATCTACTTCAGAATTTCAGTAGGTTATCTCAACCTGAATGTGTACTCCTGAATAATCTCATTTTCAAGAAAAGAAATAATTTTCATCATGTCCTTCATCAACGGAAGATGAATAAACTAATTTTCATGACAAATGTTTAGCTGACAACAAATGCTAGCTGCAAATTTATTTGAACGGACGCATCCTCACTCTATCCATTGGATGATATCTTATTCAGTATTAGGTCTACTTGCTAAATGAAAATTACCAAGAGGAACTACAATATCCCACAAGTACAAATAATTAAAATTGAAAAACAATGAAAAAAGATGCACGAAAAGGAAAATACAAAAATTGAAGACATTGGCCTAGTGCCAACAAACTTTCTCAATTTCTAAGATACACTAACTCCATTCTTTATCTAGTGATCTTATACCTTAGGATAAATCACATGCATAAAAAAGCTTAGTCAGATAGCGAAAACAAACACTTAACTAATTGCAGATAAATTAATATGGCATGTCATACCATATCTTCAGGTAATAGATATTCATAGTAACTCAACTAAGCAATACTATGATCTACTTAGAGTACATTTAAATAGGTAATGCACATGCTTAAATGGAAGATTGTTTAGCAGATCAAACCTCATACTAACTCTTATAAAGATCAACATTGACTGAGCATCTCTTATGATAAAACAGGCATAGAAAAAATTATTGCATCAGCTAAATACATCACTGCACTTCTACTTGACACTATTATAATGATAAAGGACTTTTCTACTACAAGAATATCATCTCGTCTAAGGTTCGATATCTGATTTTTCAGCTCTAGCAAGTTTCGTTTCTTTTCAGAGAAACAGTTACTCATTACTATTTCTTTTGTGGTAGTTAAAAGCAAATGAAAGATCCCCAAGTGTTTGTAGATTCTTCTATTGTCTTTGAAAAAGGGAAAAAAATTGTTGGCACTTCACATGAGGGAGGTGCCCATTAAGAATTTGTAAATAAGCTAATAGGTGTAAGTAACAAGATCAACAATAGAATCTCAACATCTATATATTATTAAAATGAGAGGAGAAAAACCTCTACAGTTAGCCAAGTGAAAGAATTTATTTTGACACATGCATATTTTTAGTTAATTAGTTGGAAATTAGTTGGTATTTCTTTTACTTTTATCTTTTTTTTCAAAAAAAAAAAATCAAAATAAATTTTTCATTTACTTTATAATTTTATTGTGTTTTAATTGTTGACATTTATAGAATAATAATAATTAAATTACTATAAAAATACGATTTTCAAAAATTCCTTTACATTTATATTATTAATATTAATAGAAAAGGATGCAACATCCTTAGTAAGCCAAGTGGTATCCTCTAGGCATATTCAGACAAACATTTAGTTAGATTAGTTATTTATTATTATGCTAACATTAAAAATTCAAAAATTAATTGCATAAAAGATTTCCTTTAAAAAAATAAAGAACTTTGGAAGTAAATACTTATGAGTGTCATATGGATTTTGTCCACAAAATTATTTTTACGTTAATAGTGAAGAATGTCATTACCCAAAAATATGTCTTCACAATACATATTTTGAATTTCAAATTTAAATTTCAAATCTACTTAGTAGTTGCATTTCAAATTTCTCTCCAACATGTGGTTACATTAGTGGTTAAAAAAACTCTTTACATTGTGTCAGCATTCCACAACTTTTCCATACATTTCTCTTAAAAGAAATCCACATCAACATCTATTAATCAATAAGACGATGATATTTTGGTCATCATTAAAAGACTCCATTGATGAGATCTAAATAGAATTCAATTTAGAGGACACAATGGACGAAAATTGAGTTAGTTATCAATAAATTTTTTACTTGTGCCTTTTTTATTCTCTCTTATACTCTATTTTCATGTCTTTTTTATGTTTTTAATCATTATACCAACTTTGAATTTGAGGCATAGAAAACAACAATTAGGGATTCAATGATATTGGGAAATGCAGTAAACAGAGGAGCTGCAAATCTAAATTAATTGACTTTGATATGAACTTCCAGATTTATTCTCTACCTTCTTGATGATTAACACTCTTCAGAGTACAAAGTCAATATTAATTCTGTAAAAATATGATTACATAAATGTATGTATATCTTTTTCCTCTTCTTTCTCCCTATTTTTCATTGTGTTTTGCTCATTTTCATTGACATTAAGAATTTATTCAAGTATAAAAAATTTCATAGGTATGCCAATATTCATGCTTTATATAAATATATAAAAACTCAACCTTTAATATATTGTTCTCATGTTGTTCATTTCTTTAATTGGTAGTCTTACCATGTTCAATTTATTTCAAATCTCCTAGAAATTGGGTTTGTCAACTACATATCTCATAATTTATTGAGAAGAAGATTTTTAGATATTTTATTAATACGATTGTGATTTCTACACAAAGAGGTCTCCACCAAATATCTAGGCCATTTAATTCAGATCAATTTTAATATTTGATAATTATTATATTTCTAGTGAAAAAATATCAACTTATAGCTGAATGTTGATTTTTATGCATTTAATTACAGCCCGTTAGCTTCCTCTTTCTTAAATGGTCAAGTCTAGGTGATCTTAACAAACTAATATGGTGACAACAAGGGTTTTCTATAATTTTCTTTACCATATGAAATGATGTATGATAATAAAGGCTTTTTATAATATCTTGATTTAAATATTCTCCCATAGAAATAAGAACGAATAGTCATAACAATACCTTCTTATTATGTGATGCTTCTACTAAAACAATAAAGCACATGTTCTTTTTGATGTGTATTCTCGCAAGCCTATTTTGTGATACTCTGTTGAATTGGCATATTAATATACAGAGGCAGGTCATTTGGGAATATGGAATAGAATAGCAAGATGACAAGAAGAAAAATGAGTAGGGCATTCATTAGGGTTGTGGTTGATATAATTATATATCATAATTAGATTGTAAGGAATGAATAATTGTGAAATATGAAAGTACTAATGGGAAAAAATATCTTTTTTTGCAAGATACACATACAAAGATAGAAGATGGATAGAAAAATATTGTTAAAAAAGTTGTATATAAAGATTAGATTGTTAGTTGTAATAACAATAAATATAGAGTTTAATAGTTGCTTGTTTATTTTTTTTTTGATGTCTATAAATTCAAGTTGCAAACGAGGCCCCTTTTTATAGGTGTTTTAATAATATATGGTTCATTCGATTAGGAAAGAAAAATAACAAATCACATAGTCTCTTTTTGGATCGAGTAGTGTACTTAGTTAATTTGGATTCAATTATTTTTTGAATTATAAATAAAGGAAAAAATGAAAATATATTTATATGTACAATCTTAATTATTTATATGTTGAGTATGAAGCTCATAATTAACCTATTTTAATTCTTAACTAATATATCAAGTACTATATACGATTATGATGTCTGAATTTGGTTCAGAAGTTAATCCACAACTACATGGCAATTTATATAGTTGTTGCTCTAAGATACATATTGGTATAGAGTAGTTGTTTGTAGATACATTATGAAAATAAGAAAGATTTTATTTGACAATTTGCAAACATGAATTTGTTTTCACATAATCAACAAACAAACACAAAAAATTTGCTGCAATTATTTTTCTTTGTACATGCCGCGCATAGCGCGGGTACTAATACTAGTTTTTAATTAATATGGGTGATTTATTCATGAAACAACTTCATGAAAATGATATCTTTCCTATCATTGCTTCTCCATTTACATTATCTACAACATCATCGTGGTAGCTGATGGTCCATCTCCAATATAATTGGTAGAAATCAAAGGTCATTCCATTTATTATGCATCCTTCAGGTGAAAGAAACATACAAATAGAATAAGCGTGAATCTAACATGAGTTAACTATCACTCTAGTCTATAGAATAAAATTAAAAGGAAAAAAAACTAACAAGAGCAATATTTATTTTATTTGCTCTGTGCAAACAGTTAGTTACCTTCACACCATTTGTAACAGCAAGAGAACAAGCTAGAGGCTCTTCTAAAAAAAAATTGATACTTTTCATTTTTCCTTCTTTACAAACTTTCATCATGCCATGTTGCAAGCGATGAACTTGTTTCTTTAGCCAAAATAGCGTGACATCTTGTTGTTGAGTTCCGTTTACCTCAAATACTAAATTTATCAAGGCATTTGGTACACAAAATTATTTCTTCATCAGTTGTGAGATTTCTCGTACCAACATAAAGTTGACCTTTGAAATATTTCTGAAAAAAAATCTTTCATTGCAGCCACAAGAGCCTGCTACAACAATGTACTTGAATCGATTATCGAATTTGGAATGTATGATAATTTATTTAGTTGGTATAACCATTTGATGTAAAGGCAAAAAAGATACATTAACCATATGGTCATAAAAGGAGTAGCCTCCTATGAGGCCTAATAAATTTGCAGGTACGCTTTTAGTGAACTCCTCACTTATTAGTTCTTAACCATCATAAAATCGATAAATAACCCTACTAGGTAGAGTAAATTTACTTTCAAAATCTTCTCCAACTCGACTATTTTGTCTTCAGATGCATCTTTACACAATATAGACAAAACTTCAGGAAGATTTATGGCTAGTCACTCTTTAAGTCTGCTCAACATCATTTAACTAGGGTAACCAAGGTCTATGGTTACATATTAAAAGCCCCCCTCCATGTTTGATAACATGCTTAATTAAAAAACATATACATGCCAAGATGTCACAAGTGTTTCTAAAGTGGTTAATATTCACATGATCATTGCATATAATGACTTGTGTTTCTTTGCTTTTCTTCTTTTTTCATTTTGGGTTTGTTTGTTGATAAAAGCTACTCTAGTTAAAGAAAATTATTAGCTCAAGAAAGCAGCAATCATTACAAAATAATACTACAATCACTTGAAATTTTTTACTCCCTACATCTTTTTTTTATACAACCTTATCACTATTCAAAGTGTCAAACACTTTGCTCCCTTCATTTCAATTTATTTTGTCTTACTTTTCTTTTTTAGTTCATTTCAAAATGAATGTCTCTTTCCCTTTTCACAACTCTTTAATTTCAATTTTGCACGTAGCATGGTAAGATCACAAGATTAAAAGACATTGCGTCCTACATATTTTTAGTTTAAGACCATTGAAAAGTCTGATTTTCTTTCTTAAACTCACTCCGCGCCAATTATGCTTAGTTTTTACATACGACATACAACAAAAAACTATAACGCCCTGAATCTGGTATTCGAAATGCTACACAATGCTCATGACCCCAAAGGACCACAAGCTAACCCATGACTTATATCTGTACTTGTATACTGCATGATATACTATATAAATGCAGAAACATGAACTGAAAGGCCATAAGGTTCAAATCTGTAACATAACTGATAAATCATAACATATGGATGGGGTATGAAATACCCAAAATACTGAAATAACTGTCTGAACACATTAGTCTGAAAAGCCTCTAACTGATTGAACTGTCTGAATAAGGAACTGATGGGACAGGTCCCCAACTAACTCCAACTAATAAATTAATTAATGAGATAAATAATCATATCCTCAAAGGATGAGGACTCACTGCTAACTGACTGCTGATATTTGGAATCTACTGATGCTCTGGAGCTCGTGCTTCGGAACCTATGGTATGAAACACCATAGCGCAAATGCGTCAGTACTTTGAATGTACTGGTATATATGTGAGGTAGGCTAAGTGCATGGGGTTTATATGCATGAACAATACTGGCTAACTGACTAATATGAATGTGAGAATACATGCATGAACACATAGTAGCTATATCTAAGATCATGATAACATGAGTTTACTGATAACTAACATGACTGATAACTGAATTCTGATGATTGATATAACTGATAACATAAGTGAGTGTATCTAACAGTCCTAAATTTGATGGAACTAGCTGAGTTCCTTACTTTTCTGAGTTGGCTGTATCTGACAGTCCTGAATTTATTAACTGAAACTATGGGAAGTAGTTATCTAACCGACATGCCTCTAATACGTCATTATAGCTGAGTTGGGGTCCAATCTGTAACCCCAATTAGAAGGGTGTCAATACCGCGCCACTGGTAAGGATAAGCTGTAAGTAACCCTCATATAAGAGATAACTCTAGTGAGAATGGTGGGAACCCTTATATAACAGGTTAAGCCACCTCATCTACCCTTATATAGCAAGCTATGATGTCTCAACCTACGTTGGCTACATAGTTTTGGAATGCAAGGATTGCTTTTAAGAATCATACCCTCATATAACAGTTGAGTTCCCATCCTTGGGTTTACTCAGTGATAACTCCTACTCCTATCTGAATGGACGCTGGACATGAATTACTAAAATAAATTAACTAAATTCCATTGACTGACGGAATAGTACTGAGATTACTGAGATTTTTTGAGTCACATGACTGACTGAGTTCTATAGATCATGGCTTGACTGAGGATATCATTAAGCATGTCACTGTCTCTAGGCACACAACTATATTTTTTGGGTACAAGTACTCCCAAGACTTGATAGAAGAAAACTGACAAGGCATGACATTCTTGAATGCATGACCAATCATCAACAATCTATAATACAATAATTGGAGATATTTCATGGGCATTTGATTATCATAGCTTGGTACGTGAATAAGATAACATGTATACATAGCATAATTTCACAAGGGTAACTCATGAGCAATCCAACAAACAAATTTCAATACATAAGAATAGCATGGAAGTTATTTTGGATCAGAATTTAGCTATAGTGCATAATTTCTATCTTCCTAGGCGTTTTATCAAACACCTTGCATATGCACCGATAGGGCATAGGATTAATCATCAAATCGACACATTATAAATAAATCAATTTATGGATTTCACTTACTTGCTAATGTAATTTCATGAAAAACACATAAATATTCCAACTTGGGAATCATATAACAAGATAAACATGGTTACAACTAACCCACAACATAAATATCATGATTTATAATTTGAAATAGGGTTCTTGAGCTTTATGGAAGAAAGGAATCCATAAATCAACACAACACATACCTTAGTTCTTGGTTTAGCTAAGATTGACGGAGAGACTTTCTTGAAATTGAATCCCCAATTGAAACCCTAGCTTGTTCTGGAGAGAAAATTGAGAGAAACTAGTTTATTTTGGGTTCCAAATGCTGAATCTCATGTTAAAGGGCTTAAATAGGGGTGGAAAATTGACCCTTTTAACCTTGGACACGTCTTTTAAATTGGTGAAAATTTCCCAAACGGGACCCCTGGCGCGACAAGGCACTATCACGCCGTGTCACTGGAATTTGACAATTGGAAAATAAGGAAATGGCGTGATGTGGAGCCATCGCATTGCCACTTCGTTTGCAATCTGGAAGTTTAGCGTGACGCACCACTATTGCGGACCCCTACTAGAATTTAAAAAATGCCATTTTCTTTTGTAACGTGGCGCGCCACTGACTAATATAGCGCTGTTTTACGATGAGAACTTGAAATAATCATAACTTCTTAGTAGATAATACTAAACATTCTTGGGATGAAATTAGTTAGAAAACTTTGGGGTATTACTAAAACCAATAGACTAATCTAACGATAATAGTAAGGATATGAGGAAAGTCGAGGAGAAAATCAAAAGATAGAGAGAGAAGAATACTCACAAGCTTCCTTTCTAGTACAAAGTATATGTCGAAAATGTTCTATCTTCACTTTACCTTCCTTACCCCATCACCTTCTTCTATTTATTTGGATTAATCTTGAGCAACCTGAAAAGAAAATAAGACTTTACTATCGAAATAACTACTATACAATGTTTAGCTTTCGAGTCGGAGCTACTAAAATATAAAACAAACACTTCTACAATTTATTTACTCTTAATTCTTCCTATTATTACACCTTGTAAGACATATCATCAAATATATTGTCAAAAAATTAAGCAATGTATCTTACAATTGAAGAGGGAAAAAGAATTAACTTGATTAAGCAAAAATGATAGATTTGTAGCTAACATTAAAAGTAGTCAGGGATGTATTAAAACGTTTTACTATATTACTACCTCACCTTTGACCTTTGAAATTGCTGATTAGTATATCGTAGAACACCTGTTAACAGAGAATTTTTTTTTAAAATTAATTTAGGCATATTATCAAACATATATACTCAATGCATCAATGTCCAAATTGGATATCTAAATGCATGTGAAATTCAACAAGTTATTTAAAAGGACAAAACAACTACAATACCCACTAATAAAATTCATCAAGGTAAAATTAGATGCAATAGGGAAAAAAATTAGAGAGGATAAATCAGCAGAAGTAAAGCACACACTTAGAGAAATTTTGGAGCTGAATTTGAGAAATTTAAAATTCCAAAAAACAGGTGCATGCAAGTGAAAGACTTGGATATAGTTAGCATGAAGATAAAAATAAATCGAGTACTAATTTTTTTCAGAAATTGATGGATGGGCCAGTTTTCATACAGCAGAGCCGAAAAATCCATTGTATGTTTTTTACCAATAAAACTTTGGAATCACGTCAAACTCAAATAGTTAAAATATGATAGAATACTAAAAGATCAAATATTAATTTTTATCAATAGATAGTGGTACAAAGAGTGTAGATTAATGCTGAAAAGCTCCTCATAGAAAGAGCAAAAATTGAAACAAAAACACTGAAGGAAAAGTGAGAAAACAGGGATGTATTGCACAGTAGTATCTAGGTATAGCTGTTGTACACAATTATGGGACATGTGTTTGGAAGTAAGTATATTATGGTTTTACCCTTCGCTGTACAATAACCCTTCGCTGTACAATAATCCTTCACTTATTAACGATTTTATCCTTTGTCGTACAATAATCCTTCACTTATTAAAAGGTAGAATTCTGATCTAAAATCTATCGAATCCTATCATATCGTATGACAACCATCAAAATAACACTTTTTCAAAATCTAGACCTAGAAAACTAGATGCACAAATGAAAGACTCAAAGTTAAAACCAACTCATAGGCTACCTCTCCAATACACTGAAGGATCTCAAAAGGACCAAGAAACCTTAGGCTAAGTTTCCTCGTCTTCACAAACCTTATCATACCCTTCATGGGTGATACCTTCAACAAAATTCAACCAAAAGTATAAAGTCATGAACCCTCTAGTTTGGATAAGTCTTCTGCCTAATATTTGTTATCAAGAACTGATCCTGTATTAACTTTACCGTATCCATTAAATTCTGCAAATAATCTGTGTTCCAAGGCCTAACATCAAAGGAATAAAACCATCCAAGTAGAAATCTAAACTTTTTTCCATTCAATGCCTCAAATGATACTATCTGAATGATAAAATGGTAACTGTTGTAGTAGACAAATTCCACCAAAGTCAAGAACTTATCTCACTAACCATACAAACTAATTGGTCTCACAAACTATACAAACTCTTCACTTTATGGACATCAAAACCTAATCAACAACTATTTTGCCCATCGACTGGCCATCCACAGTGGATGGACTTTCTCTTAGTATGACAAATTTTCCACCATAGATTCAAAACACAGAAGAAGACATATCAACTTAACCTAGTTTTCCTAGGGAGAAGCCTTCTGCAACAACAATGACCAATATCGTACAACATCAAGAAATAATCTCATGAAGGAAAGTAGTCGTACAACATCAATAAATAAGCTCATGCAAGAAAGTGGTAATAAAGAATGGAATTCCACACATCAAATTAATGGAAGATGAGGTTGATAGAATTAACAAGATTGGAAATTTTCAATCTGCAGTGATAGGTAAATTCACGTATGAATGGGCATTTTTGAAAGAATTGAAAATAATTATCCCTTAATAATGTGACATTAAGGGAGATTGTTGTCAAACTGTCCTATTTCAAAGTAAACATATTTGTATTCGCCTATCTCAACATGATGATTTCATTAATATGATTTCAAAAGGAGCTTTCTATATTCAGTGTGAAGATGGTTACTCATATCTTATGTGCACTTTGATTTATGATGTGAGATTCAGAATTAGTGGAGAAACTACGAAGATGATGGCATGGATATCATTTCCAAATTTGTTAACCACATATTTTGCAAAAAAATATTTGTTTTCTTTAGCTTGGTAGTTGGGAACCTCTTTAACTTGATCTAGACAGAATTAATAAAATTAGACCAAGTTATGTGAGAGTGAAAATACTGATCTATTTAAAAGGAACTCTCCCTAAATCAGTTGCCATGGACATTAAAAATAAAAGTACAAGTGAAATAAGGACTGAAATCATTAATATTAGGTATGACTATGTCCTAAAATACTATAATGAATGTAAAATGCAAGGGCATGGAATTGATGAATGTAAAAGTAGTAGCAAAAATAAATGTGGAGACAAGGTAGAGGTAATTGAACAGAAAAGAAATGTAAAACAAATGCAGATTAGTAATAAGCATTCCCCTAAGCCATGAGTTCAAAGATTCCAAAAACATAATTGAATTATATCTAGTGGTAAGGTGGTTGGTGATCCAGTATTATGGAATGTTTGAAAGATAGAAATCCTAGAAAACAAAAATGGTTGATCATGTGACTCAAACTACGTAGGGAAATAGGTTTATATGTTACGAGAGATGATAAAAGGTTTTAAGTATCCTAATACATTAGACAAGTACAACAACAGTAATAACTCAAACCCAACAAAGAATAAAGAGAACATTAATTTTGATACATATGCAACAAATATATCAAAAAATTCATAAATGGGAATCAGCTAAGGAATGGGTCAATAATGTTTTTGGCTAGTAGCGGAGGGCAATGTAGCAATATTAACAAATTCTACTGGCTCTATTATAGAATAACAAAACCTCGACAAGGAGCAAGTTACAGCGGAGTGAAATATTGTAGACTCTTTATGATAAACTTATGAAGGAGTAAGAAGTGAACACAACAGAGCTAACCAAGATTACAGAGAAAGGATCTATAAGTGTAGCTTATAATGATAGATTAAGTGAGCCTCATCAGTAGAAACTATAATTAAACAAAGTAATGAGATGATTCAGGAGGTACTAGGGGAGTTCAATGCAAAGATGAAGGAATATTTACATCAACCTGTAATACATATATGGTAGTTGTAGAGAAAGAACCTACATATGCAACTCAAAGAGATAGTCTTAAGGACCTTCAAAGTGCATTAATAGAAACCTGCAACACAATAGTATTGTAAAAGGCTAGGGAATAAATCTGTACTTACAAAGGATCATGGACAATGGTGGTAACTGGCTAGAGAAGAGCAGCAATACCAATACCTTTTTACTATAAAAAATTCCTACAAGACAGAGATACAACTTTTTTTTCATTATTGAGGCATATGCCTGAACTCATCACTGAAATAGAGAATGCAAATCTTAGTAAGCTACCTATTATGGAAGAAGTAAAGAAATCCATTTTCAATCTTGGTGGAGACAACTCAATGGGTCCAGATGGCTTGGTGATAGATTCTATCAAGTTTGTTAGGAGAATCTGGGTCAGGATATTCTCAGGATTGTCTACGATTTGTCAGAGGCAATACTTTTCCTAAGTCGATTACTTACACTAATTTAGGCTAGGTAAGGAAGGATTTAGGGAAAAAAGACTCAACACTAGGGTTTAACTCTCTTTACCTTTGAATTTTACCTACCTTGGCTATTTCTTTACTAGCTCACTTACCTATCTCTCATTCATTCACACTTTACCGCAATCCTTTTTTTAATAAATATATATAAGCATCAGCCACCCTCAACTTATGCTGATACAGTCAGTCAAGGTTCATAATGGCTTGAATAGACCAGGGCCAGATACTTTAAACCAAGTTCTAAATCTACTTTCCATTAGATAGTTAATATTTTGACAATAGCCACCCTCAACTTAGGTGTTTTGCCTAAGTTTAGGTACACAATGTCCAAGACTGGACCAGGGCCAAAGTTAGGTGTTAAAAACCTAAAGAGAGTTAATTAGAGTTATTGGTGATGAAGAAGAATTACTACAAGCTCAAAGAAGGGTTCAAAAGTGGAAAAATCTTTTTGCTGGGGTTAATTACTTTGGCTAAGTGGACTAAAAATACAAGGAGGCCTGATATCACATCTTATTCCCTCAACCCAAAACAAAATCAATGAACCAGACAAGTTCTAGGTACTACACTATGCAAGTACTAACATAAAAGCTCGCACGCACAGGCAACTAAGTCAAACTCATTCTACTACTCTTAGGATTTCTGTCATATGTTCATGCACATCTTATATATTAATGCAAATAATAGAATCACTAAAGGTTGCTTACATATGCTAAATGACTAGACTACATAATTACACGTATATGTTCATAGCTTTATGTCAACGTCATTCATCATCCATTTATACAACAAGATGCTAAAAATAAAAAACATTTCATAAATAAACATTAACAAACAGATATTTACATCACAACCTAAGAAAAGAAAATGCAATCCTAAATATGCTGGTTCACCTAAATAGCACACGGGAGGAAAAAAACATCGGCAATGAAAAACCCTGTGGTACAAGTACACCTCCCATAGAAAAATATATGCTTTGTCCTCAAACGCATAAAATTTAAGTACAAAGGAGGGGAAATACTTGTAATACCTCTTATTCATCTGAGGCATCTGTTAAATATAGTGAGGTTCTAGTATCCTCACCTATTGAAACGTTGACCCCCATGGTGGTGAGGGTACTAATAAACTCATCCTCCAGAATCAGAAGGATCACATTCGGAACAGGGTCTGAATCGACCTCTCTATCTGGGGCAGAACTAGTAGATACACCAGTAGTTTCATCTTATACTTTCTTTATTCTTCTCTTTTCATCTCTCTTCAATCTTTTTGTAACTTTCTTCATGTCATACAACTCTCTTTCTTATGGTGTCATTGCTTCTCTATTTCTTCTCCTAGCAACTTTTCTTTCTGCACTCTCATCAACTTATTTCTTTTCTTTATCTTTCAATGGTTTTCCCATCAAATCAACAATCTCTTCATCACAACTCATCATCAGGGCTGGTTCACAAATAGGCTACTGAGACTGCCTGTTCTTCAACTCTGCTATGTCAGCTTATGCTTATTTAAACTCCACCATGAACTTGGCCAAGTCGAGAATGGATATTATATGTAGCCTTTTGTTGATACATTCTTCTATATGGTCCATCTTCAACAAAATGTTTTGGAATGGAAGGATTGCTTTTGCAATAATTTGATCAGCAAAAGGCTTGAACTGTGAAGCCCATGTGTCCAGCTATTTCTGAAACTTCTTCTGTTGCTTTATCGACTTTACAAAATTCTCCTATGTTAGCCTATATTCTATAAACTATGCCCCACCATTAGATGGTGCATACCCTAACCCTACAGAGGTACTTGGTGGCACATACTTAGGTGGCATAATGTAGTGATGGGCAATGGAATACCTGAAGGTATTTTTGAGGTATCCAGGGATGGTGCGGAATGAGTCTGGTAGGATGAAGGCTTGGTAACCCTCATCTCAAACTTTGAGTCATCTTTTAATTTCTTAATGTCCTGTCTATGTGTAGCCTGAATTGCGTTATCTACCTCCCAAATCAAAGGCACACCAGCCTGCCTGCATAACTCTGTGATCAAGCAAGGGAATGGTAATGTACTTTCCAATTTATGAGCCTTCACAAACATTTCATCAGAAACAATCTGGCTAAAATCAATTTTTAGCCCTGATATCAAACTAGCAACAAGCAAAGCCCTGTGACTATCCAAGTTTCCACCACTTCCTGTTGGCATCAACTTCAATTGAATCATAACCACCAAAATTTAGCTCTGAAGCTAAGGAAAGACTTCCCTATGCGCTCATGTAGGTTTGTTGACCGAAAGGGATTATCATCATCAGTCAACAACCCAGCCAACCAAGGTCTCTGAGTAGATGTGGAGGTTAGCCGGTATTCAAGATCAAGAACAGTAGGTGGATCTTCGTAATCAGGTCCAAACAATATCCTATTGATTGTTCGGGCTGAGATGTTGATGTTAAATCTTTGGACTGGGACTGACTCCATGTTTGGAATGTCTAAAAGCTTTGTCCTCTTGGGATAATCCTTCTCTATCAGCCCTAAATAATTAGCAAAGAATTTCCTTACCAGATTTGGATGATATGAATGAGGTGGCTTGCTTATCCAAGATAACTTATACTCATTAAACCGACATTCCAATTTGAGATACTCATGTAGCTTAGTTGTCACTATCTAGCACTCTTGAGAGAATGGTCTTTTGATTTCTCTATTTGTTGTTGATGCCAGTCCATCATAGAACTTGTCTCTTGCTCTCTCAAGTTGCCATCTGATTGTATCCCTTATTTGAGGATCTTTATGCCTAATCATATTGGCATCCTCAGGTTCAGTTTCCACATCAGTCGCTTTATTTTGTACCTCTATATTAGTAGCCTCAGTTTCAGCCTCAACTAGCTTGGGATGAGATGTATTAACCCTTGCCTCATCGGGGCTTGAACTAGTACTATTGGTGCTACTCTCACTCTCTTCTTTAGACTGGGAGTGTGTAGGAAGTGTCCTATCTATTTGGCGAGTGTTGAACGCTGGTGCCTTCTTACTCCTAGTAGGTTCGACTCTTCCTCGTGCTTGGACACTACCTTTAGTCAATAGATATTTACATGCCATAATACCTGAAAAAGGTACAATGGATTAGTTGGCAAATCAAATAGATGGAAAATGGTTGAAAAATTTGCTTGATGTTCATCCCAACGGTTCATCGATGATGCGACAGTCTGCTAGGATGACCGTCAGCCTTAACTAGTAAGTGCTGATTTGTCAGGGTCTTGCGACTGTCAAACTGATGGTCCGTTAGGTTACTGATGGTTCACTGAGTTGTCTATCGCGGCTATCCAGTGAATAATATTTTTGGGGCCTTTGAGATGGTTCACCTGACGGCCCATCGCAGATTCAACGATCCGCCAACAGTAAAATCATTAACAACAAGGCAAAACAAAATAAGACTAAATCCTTTTATCAACCAACAATTGCTTTACTTTTTGATTTTAAAGTCAAAGAATTAAGAAAAAGGTTAGGATCATACCTTGGTAGCATAATAAATTCACTCTTCTCTCTTGAAAATGTAGATGTGACAGAAATTAAAAGACTTTGTAAATTATTTCTAACTTTTGTTGTGATGAAAAAAGAAAGAAGAGGTGTTGTTTAAATAGGAGAGAAGAAAGAAGAGGGAGAGTCCTAGAGGAAGTAACTAACTTTAGATTCTTTGAATTCAGAGAGAGTTAATCAGTTGTGGAATTTGAAGAGGTTGCAACATAATCAATCACCCTATTTTATCTCTTTAAAAGCATTGGGTCAAGTGTGGGTGGTTTAAATAAGCTTCAGATTTAACCCAACCCGACCTAAAACTAGGATTACATTAATGAATGACCTGACGGTCCGTAAGGCCATCGCGACTTACCAGAAACTGAGCAACTCTGCTTTATTGCAATGGTTGGTATGGCAGTCCGTCATCCTTCGATAGTTCATCATTCTCTCTGTTAACCCCCTTTCAACCATGAAATTCCTTTTTTTCTGCGTTCTCAATCTTTTATACTTCACAAATACATCAAAAATACACAAAAATATCGAATAAACATTAGCTATGCTTACAATAAAACCTTGTGGGTTGCCTCCCACTAGCGTCTGATTTAATATTGTGACACGATGTAGTTATCTCAATTACTCAGGCTTCATCAAGATAGATAGTAGCTATGCACTTTATCGAGTCTATTGGACTGCTATATGACTTCGGTAGTTGCCCATTCACTTTGAAGACACTTCCATCTTTATTTGCAAGTTCAACTACCTCCGACGGGTAGACTTGATTAACTAAGAATGGGCCTGACCATTTTGATTTAAGATTACCTGGAAACAACTTCAGTCTGGAGTGGAAGAGAAACACCAAATCGTCCTTTTGAAATTCTCTTTTCGCAATCCTTCGATCGTGGTAATTCTTCATCTTCTCTTTGTAAATATCTGCCCTTTTATATGTACCAAGACAAAACTTATTCATCTCATTTAGCTATCCCAATCTTAGTTGTGCTACCTCACTTCAATGCAAATTCATCCTTTTAAGTTCCCACAACGCCTTATGCTATAATTCAATTGGTAAATGACATGCCTTGCCATAAACCAATTGATACGGTGACATGGCGATGGGTGTCTTGAAAGCTATTCTATCTGTCTATAAGACATCATCAATCTTCCTAGACCAGTCTTGTTTGCTAGCAGTCAATGTTTTAGCAAGTATGGATTTTATCTCTCTATTCGAGATCTCCACTTGCCTACTAGTTTGTGGGTGGTATGGAGTTACTCTTTTATGTTACTTAACACCATACTTTTCTAAGGAAGCTCTAAACAATCGGTTGCGAAAGTGAGATCCACCGTCGCTTATAATGGTGCATAGCACCCCAAATCAAGATAAAAAGTTCCTTTTAAGAAATGCAACCACTCTCTTCCCTTTATTATCAGCCCAAGCGATGGCCTCAACCCATTTCGATATGAGCTCCCATATGTATTTCATCCCATATGAGCTCACAAAAAGCCTCATGAAATCGATGCCCCAGATGTCAAACAATTCTACTTCCGTTATTTTTGACAAAGGCATCTCATGGAGCTTGGAGATTGACCCCTGCCTCTGACATTGGTCACATCTTCTTACGAACTCTTAAGCATCCTTGTATAAAGTTGGCCAATAGTAGCTACTCTGTAGAACCTTTCTAGCAGTACGATCACCTACATGGTGACCTCCAACCGGGGAAGCATGACATGCTTCCAAGACACTCAACATGTCTACTTCTGTCATACACATTCTTATGATATTATCATCACATTGCCAAAATAGACACGGCTCATCCTAGAACTAATGTGTCACATCATGGAAAAACTTCTTTCTTTGATGAAAATAAAGATTCTCTAGAATTACCTCGCTCACTACATAATTTACGAAATATGCATACTAAGGTATCTTCTCCAATACAACAGTCAAGATTTCCTAATCCGAAAATGCATCATTTATCTCAAGTTCATCTTTGGTTGCTTGATCTACCTCAAGTCTAGACAAGTGGTCTGCAACTTGATTTTCACAACCCTTTCAATATTTGACTTCAAAGTCAAATTCCTGAAGTAGCAGTACCCATCTAATCAACCTTGTCTTCATATTTTTTCTCCATCAAATATCTTAAGGTTGCGTGGTTAATATGGACCACCACCTTTGTTCCTAGCAAAAATGCCTGGAACTTCTCAAAAGCATTGACCACTGTAAGAAGTTCATGTTTAGTGACGGTGTAGTTCTTTTGGGATCCATTCAGTGCCTTGCTTGCATAGTAGATAGGATGAAACAATTTATCTTTCTTTTGGCCAAGTACAACCCCAAGTGCAACACCACTTGCATCACACATAATCTTAAATGGTATTGACCAATCCGGTGCTATAATAATCAGAGCGTCAAATAGATTCCCTTTAAGGGATTCAAGTGCCTTAAAGCAATCAACATCAAAGTTAAACTTTGCCTCCTTCTCCAAAAGTTTGCAAAGTGGATTTGTAATTTTTGAGAAGTCCTTTATAAATCTCTGATAGAAGCCCGCGTGACCAAGGAAACTATGCACCCCCTTTACTAAAATGGGAGGTTGTAGCTTCTAAATAACCTTGACCTTAGCTCGATCAAACTCAATCCCCTTGGCTCAAATTTTGTGGCGAAGGACAATGCCCTCCTTCACCATGAAGTGGAATTTTTCCCAAGTAAGTACAAGGTTAAACTCTTCACACCACTGCAAGGCTCTAATAAGATTCACCAAGAAAAATCTCAAATGAATCACCTATCATAGAAAAATCATCCATAAACACCTCTAAGGTGTCTTCAACCATATCTGAGAAAATAGACATCATGCACCGTTGAAAGGTTGTAGGTGCATTACATAAACAAAATGGCATCCACTTGAAAGCAAAATACCATACGAGCAAGTGAATGTAATTTTCTCCTAATCCTCCGAGGCTATAGAAATCTAATTATAACCAGAATACCCATCCAAAAAACAATACCAACCTTTTACCGCTAACAAATCAAGCATCCGATCCATAAAAGGCAGTGGGAAGTGGTCCTTCAATGTCCATGAGTTGAGCTTTCGATAGTCTATACAAACTCTCCACCCAATCACAGGTCTGAGTGGGATCAACTCATTCTTCACATTTGCTACAACGTCATGCTCCCTTTCTTGGGCACACATTGGATAGGGCTTTCTGATTTACTTTCAAAAATAGGATATACCACTCCTATATTAAGCCATTTGATAATCTCCTTCTTAACCACCTTTTGCATAGGTGGGTTAAGATAGAGATGGTTCTTAATTGTTGGCATGTAGTCTTCCTCCAACTTAATTTTATGAGTACAAATACCAGGAGAAATGCTAAAAATATCTGTAATAGTCTACCCTATCTCCCTTTTGTACCTTTAAAGAACTAAAATAAGTGCCTCCACCTCCTGCTAACCCAAATCAACCAAAATAATCATAGGTAACATGTTTCCACTACCTAAAAACATGTATTGAAGATGCCCTAGAAATTTCTTTAACTCCAACACTAGTGGCTCCTCAATAGACGACTTAGTCGATGGTGTTGGGCAATTTTTAAGATCCAGATCCAGCTTCTTGGGAGCATAAGAGTATGATCCCATTCCCATAAAAGCACAAACAGTCTCCTCATACTCTTCAATGCCTTCACTATCAAAATTTATTAGAACTGCAGCTAAGGGCTCCACAACAAATTTCTCCTCTATCGGTACCTCCTACTCATCCTTATAATAAACATAAACAATAGAGACCAAACTCATTTCCTTATGTTGCTTCATAGATTGGCAAATATCAAATCGAACCACTTTATCATTTAGCCTAAACAGGAGTTCATTAGCTCGCAAATCAACAAGCACATTTTTGGTTGCAAGAAAAGGTCGACCCAAGATTATGGGCACCTCAAAATCCACCTCACATTTTAGAACAACAAAGTTTGTAGGAAATATAAAACTGTCCACCTTTACTAGAATATCATATAATATTCCCACAGGCTGCTTCACTGGTCTATCTGCCATCACAAGTCGTATGTTTGTGGGTGTAGGATCTCCCAAACCTAAGTTCTTATAAATAGCTTGCGACATCAGATTAATGCTTGTTCCTAGATCATATGAGGCCTTATCAAAGTCAAGAGACCCAATAGTAAAAGGAATGGTGATTGCTCCTGGGTCTGCCTTCTTTTGCATCAAGGATCTTGTAGAAATAGCACTACAACGGTGTATATTATCCATTAGTTCGTATCTTACTTCTATCTTATTCATCATAAGATACTTCTTAAATTTAGCATATCCTGGCATCTGCTCAAGTTCCTTCACAAAAGGCACATTCACAGTCAACTGCTTCAACATTGCCATATATTTACTAAACTTTGTATCATCGTCATTCTTCTTCACTCTATGAGGAAAGAGAGGCAGTGGTTTTGGGAGAGTAGTTACCACTAGTTTTTACCACTGCTTTCTTCTCCTTGTCTTTTTCTTTTTCTAACTCATCAATTTGCTGATGATTAGAAGGGATACCAATACCATCCAATTTCTCAGGCTCCACTGGATAACTTTCTTCATGTTCAATATTTTTTTTTGATCATATCTTCAATCATAGATTTTCCCATAGAAGGGCCTGGTAATACCTTACCTCTCTATGTGGTAACTGCCATACAAGAGCCATCATTATGAGGATTCTGAACTGTATCACTTGGCAATGTTCTAATTTTTCTCTAATTCAATGCTGTTGAGAGTTGGCTCATTTGCTACTTCAACTGTTTGATAGAAGTTGAGTGTGAAGTTACCAACTGACTCACGAAAGAAAAATCCCTTTAATATCTTCTCCATCATGTCCTCTATGGACATTTTGCTCGAGCTTGTTACAACATTATCTCGGCTTTCAGGAGGTAAATATAGTCCACTCCTATCATTTTTGTTCTTCTAATTCCCTTGTCCCTATCCTTGTAACAAGCTTTGTCGTAATAGTTCCAACTTTGATTTCCTTAGCTATTGCCTAAAAAACCCTCTGATTATTTAGATAGTTCACCTCATCTTCCAAATCAGAGTCAGCTCTGCCTTAGGATGCAATAACTTTTACCTTTTCCGTTTTTCCAAATAATAAATGTTTAGTCAGCAAATCTACCCGTATCTTCAAATATGCCATAAACTGATCTCGTTCCTCCCCTTTCTTGTATTGCTCTAGTGTCATACCAATAGACACAGTAAGTATTGATACCACAGAATCCCTGGTATTTCAAGCTCAACTTTGCTTAGTCATCCTATTGAGCATTTTTGAGGCTTCTGAAAAAATGAGATCCACAAATGATCCTCCTGCAGCATTATCCATGACTGGATTTGTAATAGAGTTTAAGGCCCTATGAGAGTTTATCAAATGGATATCAGTCATATTATGATTCGAGCATTGCATCAGCTTCTTTTTAAACCTCTTCCAAGTCTCGTGAAGAGCTTCAATTAGAAGCTGCTGAAAGTTGCTAATTTCATCCCTCAATTATACCCTCCTGGAAGGTGGAAAGAGCCTTTCTAGGAAAGCCACTTTCAGCGGCCTCCAGTTGGTTATATAATCGGGAGTCAGCCCATAAATCCATAGTGTTGCCTCCCCAGAAAAAGACAACATAAATAAGTGAAATCGAATGGCATTCTGGCCCACTCCTGGGTGATCAAAAGACTTGAAAATGGTGAAAAAGTTAACTAAATACATGTTAAGATCATCTCCTGGAAGACCACCAAAAAACCCCTTTAGATGGAGGAGTTGAATCATCGTGCTGGTAATATTGAACTTAGATCTGGGTGCTAGAGGTAGAGGAATAATAGCTCCAATTGCACCTGCTCCATCCATTCTATCCTCAGCATCATTAAGATTAAACTGCACAGGTTGGCAATCCTGCCTTACTCTGAAGGGATGATTCCTATTTACATTGTGATTCACTGGTGAAGCTACATTCTCTGCACGCCTTGGGTTGATAGGATCCAACAAGTCATCATCTCCCAAATCATCATCATTAGGATTTGGATGATGTGTTGGTTAGTAGTCATTTGGTTGATTAAGCTGAGCTCTACCCAAGGCGGCTAGTCTTTCAGCATCTTGTGGGTTTGCTATTCTGCCAATCAGCTGAGGTTCCTGATGTACTAATAATAACGGTTCACCTGGACTCTGTGTTCTTAGCATACACAATCATTACCTTACAAGTAACTAAAACAACAAATAAAAGTAAAGTTTAGGAAACTTGACCAAAGGTCAATTAACAAACACAAGCTTAATTGACAAACGTATTCCCCGGTAATGGCGCCAAAATTTAATACGCCCAAATTACACCTCTCTTGTAAGCGAGTAAGTGATCGTTGTCAATATATAACCCAACTAGGTTAGGGTCGAATCCCACAGGGAATACTTTGTTCACTAAGTATTATGATTGTTACTAGACTATTGATCGAAGGTTCCAATAAAAAGGAGGTTTAAGTTTGTAAGTGTTATCTCTTTGTTTGTAACAAAGATTGTTCAAAATAGTGATTCTTGAAGAAAATAGTAATTCAATGGGAATAGACAAACTAGAGTTATGGTAATCAAGATGTCCAGGCAGTTAGGGTTGTGAATTATTTTGAATTTCCAATTAACAACTATAATTGCAAGAGTTATTGAATCCTATGATTTACCCATTTGTTTTTCAACCTAAATGAGTAGATTATTCTTCAATCCTCTCAAACATAAAGAATACATAGAGTTATCCAATTACTCTCTTATGTGAGTTAATCCTGTTAAGGCATCAACCCTTAAACCAAAGGTTACCGCCTCTAGATTCCATGTAAATCACTTCTTTTCCTAACAAGCACTTTTCTAATGGAACATGCGATGTGGGCTCACCCTTGAAGTTTGCAATTGAGAAAGGTTATTATTATGAACAAGGGTTTATAAAAATTTAGTTAATCATGGAAATCAAATATTTTAACAATCTCAATTAGATTTTCACATCAAGGCTCCCATAACTCTAGTTATGGGATCTTAGCCACACATTTCCATAGAAGAACAAAAAAGAGTCATTTTATTTCTCATAAATAGTTTCAGAAAATACTTACAAGGAATCCAAGATTTGTTCTTGAATCTTTAAGAGAAAAAATTAATAATATGCTTAGATCCACAATTCTAGCTATTTCTCAGAGAGTACTTCTTAAAATGATGTTCATAGTTGAAAAAATATGATAAAAGATATGAAATAAAACCTAAAACTGGGTATTTATGTGTTCCCAGTTACAGAGGATTTAAAATTTAAACTCAAAAAAACTGCGTCCAAATTGACAGTCAAGACGGCGGCCCATCGAAAGACAGGCGGTCTATCGCATGGGCCATCACTGATGGTCCTAAAATGTTAGGTTCTATTTAGGTCTGACGGATATGTTAGCGGACCATTGCTAAATCGGCGGTCCATCGAATGAGCCATCACTTGATCGTCTAAAATCCTGAGTTCTGGTTAAGCCCAAAGGCCAAGTTGGCGGTCCGTCACAAGTATGACGGTCCACCACTTAGACCGTTGCAGCATTCACATGGTTTCTTCATTCTGTTTTGGCTTGAAGATAGCCCTGGCAGTCCATCGCATGGCTGACGATTTGCCATTTTTCCCGTCAGAGTTCTTTTTATGCTATTTTCCAAGTTTCTTCTGTGGCTTACTCCTTAACTTGAAAATACTAAAATCTAGTGTTAAATACAACATCAGTTGCTCGAAACGTACAATTATCTTAAGAAAAAGATGGAAAATATTCTGTCAAAAGCCGAAACGTTAGGGGGGTTGGTTTTGGAAGAGTGTTTGTCAATAGTAACTCAATTCTTCAAACTACACAACAATTGTAATTTAACTTCGATATAGAGAGAATCCTGGGATTATGTCTACCTAAGGGAAAATTAGGTATGAGTATGTATAGATTTGATGTACATTCTAGTCGTTAACAATATGGTAGGCTAGTTCTAGGATCCTTGAGGCTAGATTGTCAACAAAACCTCAAGAATTTCACTTATTGAACCTTTTGGTTACCTAACAAGTATGTTAATTATATTCACCTAATACCTCAATTGGGTATCCCTATTTCTAGGAAAATACCCAAGGTATAGTCAACTTCATAATCACTCTTATATCGAAGATAGTGAGAATTAGAAAACTAAACCCACTAATTCTCTATTATTGCCTTGGTTCCCACATCCCCTTTTAAAGGATGATGTGGGTTCCAAAAGTTCACCCAAACCCCTCTTTCAAGAATGATTTGATCTTTCAAAAGTTTGAGGTTTTCACCCACAAACCCATTTTAAGAATTTGGGGATTTCACCCACAAATCCTAACCAATTTAACCAAACAATAGTAGAACCTATCATCAACTAACTAGAATATACACAAATGCATAACAACCCACAACTAATTGCACCTTAGTTCAACATAATCCCAAGACAATGAGATTTAGCTACCCATGATGAAAGGATAGAAAAATATACCATAAAGGCTGTGCAAAGAATCCATTCTTCAAGAAATTACTAAATTCCAAGTCTCCAAATCAAATTACAATTCTTGCCTAATTTAGGGTTTCAACTTCAAACTTAAAATGTTCCAAGAATCTAAAATGTCCAAAATGGGAAAAGGTTATATACTTTTAAGGGATTTAGGGTTAGCTGCTAAAAATTACAAAATTGTCCCTGGGCCTAATCTAGCATTGTCGTGATTGCATCAGGTTTGCTGCGATCGTGGCTACCGTAACCACGGGTAGATCTATGCAATCGCGGTTGCTGA
Source organism: Capsicum baccatum var. pendulum (assembly GCA_030864225.1). Lineage (NCBI taxonomy): Eukaryota > Viridiplantae > Streptophyta > Magnoliopsida > Solanales > Solanaceae > Capsicum > Capsicum baccatum. The sequence continues at coordinate 165,013,088 of CM061557.1, read as the reverse complement.
ACTTCTTAATTGGCTATTATCGCAACCCTCAGTCTGTGATCATGGTAATTGAGCCTCGTTCTGTACATGGTCTTTCATCTATTCACTTTTTTTCTCCTCTTTGTTCTTTTTTGGCTCAATTCCACATCCTTCTATCTCATCACCTGTATGCCTAAAAAATGTGGGAATTAGTGCATTTAATCATAATGTTATATCATTTATGTCTCCAATCATAGTAGTGTACATGAATGATAGGTGAAAATGAGTGGTAGATTCACCATCATCAATCACTTAAGCAACAATCACTTAAGTGAGACCGGTGTCGCTTAGGCGACACTTTAGCAGTAAAGGCTAGTTACTTAAGCAACCTAAGCATCGCTTAAGCGAGTGCATTAGCTGGAGATTTAGAGAATTTCATGTCTCCACAGACCCCTCAGGATTTATCCGGATTCTTTAGTATGCAAACAAACTATGCTACACCATTAAATTTAATGCTATAGACTCAAAGGCGATATCTAATTTTTGAAAAAAACATCATTTTTACAAAATTAACCCTCGAGACCCAATTTCACAATTTTCCAAAACGAGTGTTGAAATGTGATATAAAAGCCATAAGACCACACCAACCATGTTGCCAACCTAAAATCAATATTTTGGATCTACTCGCATAGTCCGTTTTGCCATCTGACGTACAAATCAATAAATGTTGACCAAAGTAAACAGTAAGGCTTTTTAAGCAACCAAAAACCATAAACTCTCATAAATCACACTTAGAAGCATTGGGAATTGTGCCAACATTCCCAAACCCCAAAAAACCCCAAGGTAACCATGAGGAGAGGTAAAATAGACAAATAATACACAAATAAATATTTAACACAATTCACTAAAAATCAAGTCATTATATCATCCACTACTAAAAATCTAGTTCTTCCTCAAAGTAATGGCAATAGAAGTACTCGAATCGATAAAAAGTTGGGGATAACTACTATGCATATTAGACTCGACCTACAAAGTAGACTTATATATAGGTTGATGCCTCTACTATACCTAAACTATAAGAATAACTATAAAATGCTGCCATCTAACATCCTTGGCTAGAATGGAGATAGGCACCTCAATAAAAGACAATCGCTCATCTAACTAGATTGAATCTCGATGAATGACTTGATAGTAGTCAAGAATGTAAAATTGAAGTATAAAAATATGAAAAATAGATGAGCAACTGATAAATTTTAAGCGAATACTAACTCATAAGCTATATCCCAAATAGTCTGAAGGATCTCAAAAGGTCTAATAAACCTGGGCTAAGCATTCCCCACTTCCCAATCCTCATCACGCTCTTCATGGGCATAACATGAAGAAAGATATAATAACTAACACCAAATCTCAAAGCACGAAGTCTACGATCTGCATAGCACTTCTGCCTACTCTAAGCCACCTGAAGTCTATCCTAAATAACCCAAACTCTATCTAATGACTAATGAAGCAAGTCTATACATCGAGGCCTAATCTCCAAAACATCAAACCAACTAAATCAAGAGAGACAAAGCCCATCATACAAAGACTCAAATGGAACCATCTCAAACTTGAATGGTAGATATTATTATACGCAAATTTTTCAAAGCTAGATACTACTGCCACTGACCTCCAAAGTCCATCACACAATCACATAGAATATCCTCAAAAAAATAAATAGTCTACTTAACTGGCTATTAGTGTGGGGGTGAAAATTTGTACTAAGATCAACCCAAGTACCCCACTTCTCCTGAAAAGTTTTTCAATAGTGATATATGAACATTGAACCTTAATTCGAGATGATAGACACTGGCATACCATGGAGATGAACTATGTCATAAATATAGATATGGGCAAACTTCTCATCACTGGAAGAGATGTAATCCAAAATGAAATAAGAATATTTGGTCAATCGATCCCCGATGACCCAAACACTATCCGAACCACAAGAAGTGTAAGGAAACCTTATCAAAAAGTCTATAGTGATTAATTCCAATTTCCAATCGAGAATGGTTAACATCTAAAGCAAACCACCAAGTCTCAAATGCTCAGCCTTCACTTGCTGGCAACATAGGTAATGAGCTACAAAATCTATGACATCCTTCCCTATACCACCCTACCTATAATGTTACCTCAAATCATGCTACATATTAGTAACTCCTAAATAGATGGAATACCAAAAACAATGAACCTTATCTAAAATCAATCTAATCTAATAACCCATTCTTGATGTACAAAATTGGCCACTAATCCTCAAGACACCATCTTGATAAAGAGAGGCTTCTTCAGCCTCACTATTGAACACCTGAAATGCCCTAGTCTTTGACCCTTGAAAATTTCCTAAGATTGAGCTCACTACCTTGTTGATGACTTACCAAATAATTCATATGGTATATTTATAGGTCTAGGGTCCCAAGTAGTTACCAATCTAGTATGTTATTGGCAAAGTTCTATCCTGGTTATGAGAGACTCCTCACAAGTCATATGATTATATGACGAGTAGTTAAGGGTCCAATCGTATGTTGTCCAATGTCCAAGACCATGGTGTTCTGTGTTGGTCTCGACTATACCATATGAGTTATATGGTCTAGTGATGAGTGGGACTAGAGATTTATAAGTTGGATATTGTGTGGTGTCTAATTTTCTTTCTTAGTGGTGATTAATTGTAAGATTCATATGTTATGTTGGCAACTCAATGGCTTGACTCGTAACTACCTGTGGGTTTTCTATAGTTTTAAGATGAGGGTACTGTAGATATTTCCCACCCTAGGCCCTTAAGAAACCATGTATTATAACATATTTTGGTCATCCATTATATAATTTACAAGATCAAACACTCTCTAAACTCTCTCTAAAACTTCTCTAGAAAGATTGGGCTAGGGTTTTTTTAAAGTGGTTATATAAGGGGTTAAAAATCAAATTCTCTCTATGAATCTTTGTAATTTAGGCATGTGACTCTTCCCTAATTGTTACTTTACTAAAATTATATTTTTTAAGCATTGTTCATGAGTCATTAATGGTGGTTTTTAAAACTATGGTTGAGGGTTTAAATGTATAATTTTGAGTATTGTTTTTGCATTGTTTAAATTATGATTATACATATTTGATAATGTTTTTGGACATGTGGGTGAATAAAAATTGTGGTTTAACAAATGGGTTATGTTTAAACCTAATTTTTTTGGGTTTTGTCTTTGATAATGGTTTGTCCTCAACTTGTATGTGAAAATATCAATGAGAATGATCTTGTCACATGTTGAATTTTATTTTGAATTTAGGCATTGGCCTATGAATGTTATTGATTGGTAAATAGTTTATAGAAGCCTTGTTGGTTGTAATAATTTGAAATACCAAGTAGATTTGAGTCCCTAAGGTTTACATTGAATTGATGTCTTTGTTTAGACAATGCGTTTGAGTGTCAAGTTGATTAATAATGGTTATGGCATGTTGTATGCTTGAAATTGGGGTTGGTATGATGATACCAATGGGATACCTTTGGTAAGTTATTAGATTAATGGTTTTGTATATGAAATTAATGTCTTAATTGGGCTTTAAAGTGAGATGTGTAGCCTAGTCTTGAAATTAGAGTATGAAGGACTAACGCTAAAAACTGAGCTAGTCGATGCTAGTATCTACATGAATGGGATGTTCAAGTCCCCTAAATGAATATATAAATGGAGGTATGAGTCCCCCATATTGGATACATTGGTTCTTAAGTCACCTTGATTATGTTATAAGGTTTGAGTCCCCTATAAAGGCATATATAGATATTGATATTCTCTGGCATGTGCATCTACACATTTGCCTGTATAGCTTATGGGTGCCTTTTTATTGATAGTTAGGCTAGACAACCCAGGTTAAGGTTTTTAAAGTTCATGCTAAGCCTTATTCCCTACCCCAACATGTGGTATTATGTACATATATGTATTTTATGTGATACTATACATTGCATGTCATGTTGTTTTTAAATTGTTACCATGGTATTATTTTATTACTCTATTCCTGAATTACATGCTAGTGCTCTAACCATAAATTATCTTCAGACGTTGTATCCCCATGCAATGTAGGCACCAAAACTTTTTCTACTTTCCCTGTGTAGCGATCAGATGCTTGAGTTAGTTTGTGAGTTGACATTGAAGTGGTGATCTTCCATACTTTGGAAGGCTTTATTTCACGGTCCTTCTTTTCTATGTCTCAGACCTTGTTTAGACTTTGTTTTGGCTATTGTCAAGGACATGCCCCGATATTTTATTAATGTTAAGTTTTGTAGAGGCTTTGTTGGACTACTGTGGACATGGGTGGTTTGGTTGGTTTTTTGGCAACGGGCGATTATCTTATTGCTACTGGTTGGTATAGACTTATCATTGAATTTTTATTAGTTTTATTCTAAGCTATCTTGTTATATGTTTGAAATTCATTTGACACTTATGGTCATTGTACTGGTTAGGCTAGATGAAGGGGGTAATCTCTGGTCCATTTGAGACTTGGGATATTCATCATGGCTAGGTCCTAGTTTGGGTCATGACAAAGGTAGTATCAGAGCCCTCGGTTCATGGTTAATTGGGTATCCACAAAGCCATGTCAAGTAGAGTCTCTTTTAGGGCTGTGTAGCATACCACACTTATAAGAGATGGGCTATGAGACATTTAGGAATGTTTCTCTTTCTTGTTGTTCTATTTCGAGTTGTAGAGTCTAAGGTCTTGGATTTCTCTAATTTCAATTTTCTTGCATTTTTTGATCATGGATCCCAGATGATATGGAGCTCATGGAAACTCTTATGTTCCACTTGTAGACACTATTGATGGGACACACCCTACTTATTGGGTTTATACCTTGTCTAGGGTTCCAGTTCCTTATTTCCCTCCTAGAGTTCCAATGGTTCTCTCTAGCCCCCTTTGAGATTCTCAAGCTGATGTAATGAATGTTGAGTTTTGTTAGTCTATTCATATGTTGGATCAGTTGGTAGCTCCTTAGTTCGAGCATAGTACTCTATCTTTTAAGGCCACAAGGGTTGGCCAATTCATGAGGTTGAGTCCTCTAACTTTTATTGCTGTTAAGGTTGAGGAGGTTCTTAAGCTTTTATTGATTAGATGAAGCAGATCCTCTTGATTATGCAAGCTTTAGATGTTTAAGCTATGGGGTTTATTGCCTATCAATTAAAGGATATGCAAACTAATGGTATGAGAAGTGGGAGTAGTCCAGGGTAGATGATGCTTCTTCTGTACCATGGGATAAATTCTCTAGTGCTTTTTTGGACCGCTTATTTCCTTAGGAGTTGAGGGAGGTAAAAGTAGAGTAATTTGTGAATCTGAGGCAAGGTAGGATGTCACTTAAGAAGTATACCTTGAAATTCCATTAGTTATCCAGGTATGCTCCAGAGTTGGTGCCTAGCATGAGATCTAGAATGCATAAGTTTGATTCTGGGTTGTTTCATGAGCTGATTATGAAGAGTAAGGCTGCCTTGTTGAATAAGGATATGGATATTACTTACCTTGTAGTTTATATACAATAGGTTTAGAAAGAAAAGAAGAAGCAGGCTGAGAATAGTGAAAAACAAAGTAAGAAATTAGTTTTTTTGATGAAGGTAGAGTCCAGTAGCAAAGTGGTAGATATAGTGGAAAGTGGCCTAAGAAGGAGTGGGGGAGTTTTGGTTCTTTCTCTATGGCTAGAACTCCTTACCCAAAGTCATCGAGTTATTATTTTCCTCAGCATGATGGAGGGAATAGGGTACCCAATCTTAAGATGGTAGGGCTTAGTCCACTCCATTATATCCGCTTTGCAGATTTTATGGTCAGTTGCACCATGGCTAATATGAGAAGAGGATAAATCAATGTTTTAATTATTGTCAGATTGTCCATATGCAACGTGATTGTCCTCCCAGGGTTGCTTCTAGGGACAATCAGGTTCTTGTTTTCTCTTCATTAGCTTCTGAACCAAAGGCTGCCTCTTCTGCTTCCAGTACCAGCATTGGCTAGAATTGCTATATGGCTTTTTATCAGGACTCTGAGGTATCTCCTGATGTCATTAATGGTATGTTGAAACTCGTTTCTCATGATATTTACTATTTACTTGATCCAAGGTCTACTCTCTCTTATGTGACCCCATTTGTGGCTGTGCATTTTTGTTTTATCCTGAGTTTATTTCAGATCTCTTTTCAATAACTACCCTAGTGAGTAACTCTGTGGTTGTTAGAAGAGTCTATATGAGGTTTGTGGTATCTGTTGGTAATAAGAAAACTCTGGTAGACTTGATAGAGTTTAACATGGTTGACTTTGATATTATTTTAGAAATGGACTGGTTGTGCTGATGCTATGCTTCTTTAGACTATCGGACCTATAAAGTTATGTTTAATTTCCCTATTGAGCTAATTGTTAAATAGGAGAGAATTTCTCTAGTGCCTAAGAAAAGGTTCATATCGTATCGTAGAGACCAAAAATTAATTTCCAAGGGATGTATCCATCATTTGGTCTGGGTTAAAGATTCTAACTTGGAGAATCCTTTATTGATATCCATTTACATGGTCAGTTTATTCTAATAGGATTTTCCTGATGATCTTCACAGTATCTTTCTCAATAGGGAGATTAGTTTTGGTATTGACCTTATTCCAGACACTCATCCTATCTCTATTCCCTCATATAGAATGGCTTTAGCTATGTTAAAAAAACTCAAGAACCAGTTGAAAAACCTCTTAGACAAGGATTTCATCCATCCTAGTGTATCCCCGTGGGGTGTTCCCGTCTTGTTTGTGCGTAAAAAAGTTGGTTCCTTTCATATGCTAATTCATTACTGACAGTTGAACAAGGTAATGGTAAAGAACAAGTATCCACTTCCAAGAATTAAGATCTCTTTGATAAGCTTTAGGGTGCCAAATTCTTTTGTAAGATTAATCTTTATTCTGGGTATCATTAGTTAAATATTAGGGAGATGGATATCTCTAAGACAACTTTCCATACTCGGTATGGGAATTTTTAGTTCTTGGTGATATTATTTGGCTTGACTAATACCCCTGCGGTATTCATAGACTTGATGAATAGGGTCTTTCATCAATTTCTAGATTTGTTTATGATTGTCTTCATCGATGATATTTTTGTATACACTAAGAGGGAGGATCACGCCGATCACCTTTACTGGTGTTGCAGACCTTGAAGAATTAATAGTTGTATGCTAAATTCTATAAATATGAATTTTGATTGAAGACTGTTACAATTCTGGGTCATGTTGTTGATACTAAAAGGATCATGGTGGATGATTATAAAGTTGTTGTGGTTATGAAGTGGTCGAGAGCCATGAATCTGACTAATATTCAGAGCTTCTTGGCTTTAGCTAGTTATTATAGTAGGTTCGTAGAAAGTTTTATTCTATTAATGCTTTATTGGCTAAGTTGTCATAGAAAAAGGTAAAGTTCTTATGGTTTTATGCTTGTGCAGGTAGTTTTGAGAAGCTAAAAGATAAGTTGACTTCAACTTTAGTCTTGACTCTGCCTGAAGGCGCCAAAGGTTTCATTATCTATTGTGTTGCATCTCAGGTTGGTTTGAGTTATATGTTGATACAACATTGCAAGGTGGTTTCTTATGTCTCTAGACAAATAAGGCTCATGAGAAGAACTTTCCAACTCATGACTTGGAGTTGTTAGCTGCGGTGCCACTATTTGTATGGAGTCCATGGTGATATCTTTTCTTTTTATAAGAGTCTACAATATGGGTTCACTAAAAAAGATTAATCTCATGCAAAAGAGATGGTTTAAGTTGCTGAAGGACTATGATATGAGCTTTACCACCATCCAAGAAAAGCTAACATAGTTGTTGATGCTCTTAGTAGGTTATCTATAGAGATTCTAAATCATGTGGATAAGTATAAATGGTAATTGATGAATGATAGTCACTATTCGGCTAACCTTTGATTTCATCTTATAGACTCAGAGGATGGTGGTGTTTTTGTGCAATAGGTGGTAAAGAATGGTATCTTGAGGTACCAAAAGAGGTTGTGTGATCTCAATGTGAGTGAATTATAAGGAAGGATCTTTGTCGAGGACCATGAATCGTGGTATATGGTTCATCTTAGTTCAAAAAATATGTATCATGATCTCAAGGATATGTATTAGTGGAATACTATGAAGCTAGATGTAGCCAACTTTGTGGCTAAGTTTATGGTGTGTTATCAAGTAAAGGTGGAGCACATGATGCCTGGTGGGCTACTCTAAGAAATTAAATTTCTGGTGTAGAAGTAAGAGATAATTTATATGGATTTTGTTACTGGCCTTCTGCGGTCATGGAATCAGTGACTCTTTTTGGGTTATCATGGATAAGTGACTAAGTTGGCTCACTTCTTTCCACTGAGGAATAATTATTCTGCCGAGGACTAGACAAAGTTGTTCCTTTAGGAGGTTGTAAAGTTGCATGGTGTACCTATATCAATTATCTCAGATCGTGGTACTCAGTTCTTATTGTAATTTTGGCTTTTATTTTAGCGTGGTTTGGGGACTAAGGTGAGTCTTAGTAGTGCTTTCCACCCGCAGTCAGATGGGAAAGCAGGAAGGATCATTCAGGCCCTAGAAGATATGTTGCAAGCCTGTATAATTGACTTTGGTTGTAGTTGATATGACCATTTGCCTCTTATTGAATTTCCCTAAAACAATAGTTACCATTCTAGTATAGGTATGGCCTCATTTGATGCATTGTATGGTAGGAGGTGTCTATCTCCTATTAGGTGCTTCAAAGTTGGTGAGGCAGAGATGTTTGGCCTATATTTGGTTCACCAAGAAATGGAGAAGGTGAAGGTCATTTGAGATAGGCTTAAGACCACCCAAAGTCGCCAAAAGTCCTATGCAGTCGTAAGGCGAAGGGAATTGGATTACAAGGTTAGAAATTGGGCGTTTTTAAAGGTGTCTCCCATGAAGGGAGTGATGGAGTTTTGAAAGAAAGGGAAGCTTAGTCCTCAACATACTGTTTTGTACTTGGTTTTGAGAAGGGTTGGTAATATTACATATGATTTGGAGTTTTCCTCTAGCATGAGTTCCATTCATCCGATATTCCATGTGTCCATGTTGTAGTAATATGTGGGGTGATCCTTTGTTGATTGTTCCTTTAGAGAACATTGGTATTTCAGATTTTATCCTATAAGGAGGTCTCAGTGAGGATCTTGGATCGGCCAGTTGATCATCTGAAAATGAAATACATCGCTTCAGTGAAGGTTTTATGGAAGAACCAAATATTTAAGGAAACTACTTGGGAAGCCGTGGAGGGCATGAAGTCCCAGTATCCATTCCTATTACCTATTCTAGAAATTTGTTCTTGAGGTATGCGTGTTCTTAATTTTCTTTTTTTTTGACTATGTTAAAGGAAAGATTAATTTCCTTGGCATCTTTGTTTTCTAACTTAATTTAAGGCAAGCGTAGAGATGTTTGTAGTTCAACCGTGCTAGTCGATGTCTTGTCCCATCATTTGAGGATGAATGATCCTAAGTAGGGGAGAATGAAATGCCCTAAGCTTTGACCCTTGAAAATTTCCTAAGCTTAAGCTCACTACCCTGTTGACGACTTACCATATAATTCATATGGTGTGGTAACAAGTCTAGGGACCCAAGTCATTACCCAACCAGTGTGTTATTGGCTAAGTTTTATCCTAGTTATGAGAGACTCCTTATGAGTCGTATGATTATATGACGAGTGGTTAAGTGTCCAGTTGTATGTTGTCCAGTGTCCAAGCCCTTGGTGTTCTGTGTTGGTCATGACTAGATCATATAAGTCGTACGGTCTAGTTATGAGTAGAATTAGGGTGTCGTAAGTTGGATAGTCTATGACATCTAATTTTTTGTCTTGGTGACAACTCAATGGTAAGAGTTGTATGTTGTGTTGATAATTCAATGGCTTGACTTATAGCCACTTGCGAGTTTTCTATAACTTTAATCTGGGGGTACTTTGGATATTTCCCAGCCAATCCCTCAAGATCCCACATCATATAACACCTTTTGGTTATCTATTACACAAATTAAAAGATCGAACACTATCTAAACTCTATCTAAAACTTCTTAAGAGATATTGGGCTAGGGTTTCTTCAAAGTGGTCATCTAAGGTATTAAAAATCAAAGTTCTCTGCATTAATCTTCGTAACTCAGGCATGTGAGTCTTCTCTCGTTGTTAGCTTACTGAAAACATATGTTTTATGCATTGTTCACGAGTCATTAATGGTGGTTTTGAAAACCGTGGTTGAGGGTTTGAATGTATAATGTTGAGTATTATTTTCTCATAGTTGAAATTATGATTATAAATGTTTTGATAATGGTTATGCTCATGTGGGTGCATGGGAATTATTGTTTAACAAATGGGTCATATTTAACCTTAAATTTGTTGGTTTTTGGATTTTATAATGGTATGCCCTAAACTTGTTTGTGAAAATATCAATGAGAATGATCTTGTCACATAATGAATTGTCTTTTTAATTAAGGCATTGCCTATGATTGTTACTAATTGGTAAATTGTTTATGGAGTCCTTATTGGTCATAAATATATTTGAAATACCAAATGGGTTTGAGTCCCAAGTTGATTAATAGTGGTTATGGCATGTTATATGCTTGCAAGTAGGGTTGGTATGACGATACCAATGGGATAGCTTTGGTAAGTAATTGGATTAATGGTTCTGTATGTGAAATGAATATTTTAATTAAACTTTAAAGAGGGATATGTAGTCGTGCCGTGAAAGTGGAGTTCGAAGGACTAATATTAAAAACTGTGCTAGCCGATGCAGGTGTCTATATGACCAGGAGGTTTGAGTCACCCGAATGAATATAGAAATGGGATGTTCAAGTCCCCAATATTGTATATATTGGTTCTTAGTTCATCTTGATTAGGTTGAGAGGTTTGTGTCCCTCAAAAATACATGTACGGATATGGGTATTCTTTGGTTTGTATGGCTGCACACACTAGGGACCTTCCAACTAGGGGAGAGTTGGGCTGAAACACCCTAGGTTTTGGCCCTTAAAAATTTCCTGATCTTTGAGCTCACTTTCCATTTAACAAATCACCATACAAGTATGGTGTAGGTATAGGTAATGTGACCCAACTCGTAAGGTGTCTAGTGATGGTTAGGTTTCCATTGTCATTATGATTTGGTGGTACGTGTTATTAGGTGTGGTGATGGGTCGTTAGGGAGATTTTTTATTTAATCAGAAAGCTATTAACTTAATTGGCTCTGAGTATGAGTATCTCTCTAAGAGCCATGAGGATAGGTTACGAGTTGTTGTGACAAGTCGTATGTTTTCCAGTTTCAATCACCTTTAGATTCTATCTAGGATATAACTAGACCATACAAGTTGTATGGTCTAGTCAGGAGTGGATATCAGGGAGTCATATAATGGATAGTGTATGGGTGTCCAACTCACTGTATTGGTGACGACTCAATGGTACGAGTCATATTTTGTGGTCATGAGTCACGGGGTCGACTCGTAACCACCTACGGTATTTTTACAGTTTTAAGTCAGGGACATTTTGGACATTTACTCTTTTAACTCCCTTTGATTACCACAACATAAAAAACCTTTTGAGACTTCATTAACCTATAATTCCCAATCAAACACTCTTAAAATCTCTTCATACTCTTGATTCAAGCAAAGGCTAGGGATGTTCAAGATAATTAATTATGGCTTTCAAGGGTGGTTTCTCTTCATTTTCCTTTATGTATAAGGCATATTACTCCCCTATCATTGTTATTTTACAAAGATCATGTGTTTTAATGTATGATTTTCATGATATTGTTATGGTTTGAAATAATGGTTGGGGTTTTTGGATGTTCATGGTTGAACAATATTTCTCATGGTTTAATTATGTTTTCTTTCATGCCTCTGATCTTATTTTGGCATTGTGGGATACATGTTAATGGTAAATGGATTTAGGGGTGCTTTGGATTCCCCAAGTTACTTGGTTATGATTTTGAAACATACGTACCCTCAACCTATTTGTTAAAATGCCAATGAGAATGATTTGGTCACATAGTTTGACTACTCTTGATATCTTTGCATTACTTAAATGGTAATGGTACCTGAATTGGTCTAGTTGATTTTAAATGGTTTGGAAAGTCCTTAGTGGCCATAGTTTTAGTTTAATTGGAAAATTTTACATCAACTTGGTTTAATGGTTTTGGTATGGCATAAAAGGATAGACTTGTAAGCTCTAATTTCAGTATGACGATACCAAAGGTTAATGCCTAAACAAAAAACTGCTTGGTAAATGGTTGGAATAGGTAATTGGTTTTAATAGCGGCTTAAAGAGGGTATGTTATCAAAGCCATAGAAAGTAGAGGTCCCCAAGGACCAATGCTTAAAACTCATGGTTGCTGATGTGAGGTTTGGTCATTGTGATCCTGTGCCTGATGTCACCCTTATATTTTGGGAGATGTACTAGTCATCTCAAGTTTTATTCTTTGGTTCATGCAATTAAAACATAATAGGGCTCTTTTAAGAAGGGGAGATAAACCCATATATCAAGTGGGTAGACATTTAGGATGGCAGAGCTAAACAACCTAGGTTAAGGTGTTAAATACATTCTAGACCCAACTCCCTATCCTGGCATAGTATGTATGTATATATATGTTATTGCATATGGTTATTTACTTTGATTTTGAATAATGTCATTATTTTATCTTTATCCTTAAGTACATGCTAGTGTTCACTTTCCAAACCATCTTTGGGCGCTGTATCCCCATGCGATGCAGGAATCGGACATACCATCATTCCTCTTACTCAGTGACTTAGATTCAGGGACAAATTTGAGTCAAATTGAAGTGGTGATCTTCCATAATCCGAAAGACTCTATTTCATGCTATGGATTTCTTTTCATTATTTTTGTTTCTTGGATTATGGTTTTGGATATGGTTAGGGTCATGTCTCGATCGGATGTTCTTTGATTTTTGTCAGAGGCTTTATCAGATTACTATAGGCATAAGCAATGTCGGTATTAGTTTCAGTCTTGGTATTGGTATTAGCATTAGGGTTGGAACCAGTTGGATATTTGGTTTAGGTTATTGGATGATGATTATAGACTTTATTTGATATCTTTGAATTATTATTATTTTATCTTATATGATTGGAATTTATTTAACATAGGGTGCAGAGCAGTTATGATTGGGTATTGAGGGTGGTCACCAGTCTTTGTTAGACTTGAGATGCCCGATACGACTAGGCCTTAGTTTGAGTTATGTCAGATAGGTATTATAGCCATAGATTCATGGTCAATTGGGTGTCCGACAAAGCTGTGTCGAGTAGAGTATCTTTTAAGGGTGTGTAGTATGCCACACTTATGAGGGAGAGGCTACGAGGCATTTAGGAATATTTCTATTTCTTGTGTTCTATTTTTGAGCTGTAGAGTCTAAGGTCTTAAATTCTATTCTAATTCCCATTTGATCGACTTTTAGATCATGCACCCTCGAAGATCTGAAGCTTACGAAAACCCCTCTATCCCACTCGAGGACAATGTTGATGGGACTTATCCTAATTATGGGGTCCAGACCTGATCTAGGGGTCTAATTCATGATTGCTTTTCTAGAGTTCCATCGGTTTCCTCAGTCCTTATCAATCCCCTCAGGCTGGTATGATGAATCATGAGTTTTGAAACTCTATCCATATGTTGGTCCAGTTGGTATATTTTAAGGATGAGCATGGTGTTTGTATTACTCCATTTTTTGAGGATATAAGAGTTGTCCAGTTCATGAGGTTGAATCCTTTAACCTTTATAGGTGTTAAGGTAGAGGAGTATACTCAAGGTTTTCTCGGTGAGATGGAAAAGATCTTCCATGTTATGCATGCCACAATTGTGGAGGAGGTGGAGTTTGCCGCCTACCAACTAAAAGATATGGCATACAAGTGGTATGAGGAATGGGATCAGTCAAAGAGTTATAATGCTGAGTCAGCCTTATGGGAGGATTTTTCTAATGCTTTCCTAGAATGCTTCTTTCCTCAAGAGTTGAGGAAAGAGAAGATGGAAAAGTTTGTTAATCTGATGTAAGGTAAGATGCCAGTCAAGGAGTATGCCTTGATGTTTAACCAGTTATCTCGATATGCTCTTGAGTTAGTTTATTACATGAGGGATAGAATAAGGAAGTTCGCTTTTGGATTGTCTGAAGACTTAATTTTAGAGAGTAAGGCTGCCTTGTTGAACAAGGACATAGATATCTCCTGGTTGGTTACATACATGCCACAGGAAGAGGAAGGAAAATAGAAAAAGATTGAGATAGTAGAGAGGCCGAGTAAGAAGTTTGAATTTTCTAAATAGGGTGATGGCCAATAGTAGAGAGGTAGGAATGACAAGTGGCCGAAGAAAAAGTTAGGCAATTCTGGGTCTTACTCGGTGGCTAGTGATCCCGACCCAGAGCCATCGGGTGATAGATATTTCTAGGGTGGCAATAACTATAGGGAATAGGGTTCCCCATTTTACGCTAGCGAGGCCTAGTAAGATTAATCATACCCTCTGCAGATTTTATGGTCGATTTTATTGGGGTTATTATGATAAAGAAAAGGACAATTGTTTTAGCTGTGGTAAATCAGAGCACATGGTTAGAAGCTGTCAAGTGGCCAAGTTTGCTTCAGGGGAAAATAATGTTTTGTTGACTATTTATCAGCTCAAGCACTAAAGGGTGCACCATTTAGTTTCGGTAGTGGTTGGAATAGTTTTTATGCTCTCACTAACCACCATAAGTGTGAGGCATCAACTGATGTTATGACTGGTATATTGAAGCTCTTTTTCCCATGATGTGTACTGTTGACTTAAACTGGGATTCACTCTCTCTTATATGATCCCATTTATGGTTGTGTATATTGGTTTTGGTCTGGAGTGTGTTTTAAACCCTTTATCTATTTCTATCTCAGCTTTTGACTATATGGTTGTCAGAAGAGTCAATAGGGTTTGCATGGTATCTATTGGTGGTCGGGAGACTTTTTGGATTTGTTTGAATTAGACATGGTTGATTTTAATGCCATATTGGGGATAGATTGGTTACACTCGTGCTATGCTTCTCTAAACTGTCAGACCCTTTAAGCTATCTTTAAGTTCCCTATTGAGCCAATTATTGAGTGGGAGGGTGGAGCCCTAGCTCCTAAGAGGAAGTTCATATCATATCTTAAAGCTTGGAGATTAATCTCTAATGGATTTCTCTATCATCAGGTCCAGGTGAAAGGTTCTAACTTAGAGGGTCCTTCTTTGCATCTGTCCTAGTGGTGAATGAATTTCTTGAGGTCTTCCCTTATGACCTTTCCAATGTCCCTCTTGTTAGGGAGATCGAGTTTTGGATTGATCTTGTTTCGAACACTCATCTAATTTCTATTTCTCCATATAAAATGGGTCCAGCTGAGTTAAATGAGCTTAAAGAGGAACTAAAGGACCTTTTAGACAAGGGTTTCATCCATCCTAGTGAGTCCTCGTGGAGTGCACCAGTGTTATTCATGCATAAGAAGGATGGTTCCCTTTGGATGTCATTGATTACTAATAGTTGAAAAAAGTGACAGAAAAGAATAAGTACCCTCTTCCAAGGATAGATGATTTTTTTGATCAGTAGCGGGGTGCTAAATTTTTCTTCAAGATTAATCTTTGGTCCGGGTATTATTAATTAAAGATTAGGGAGGTGGATATCCCGAAGGCTACTTTACATACTTGGTATAGGTATTTTGAGTTTCTCGTTATGTCTTTTGGGTTAACCAATGCTCGGATGACATTTATGGATTTGATGAATAGGGTCTTCCATCAGTGACTACATTTTTTCGTTATCGTGTTCATAGATGATATTTTGGTGTACTCTAAGAGCGAGGTGGATCATGCTTATCACCTCCACATTGCATTACAGAACCTGAAAGATCTGTAGTTGTATGCCAAATTATTGAAGTATGAATTTTAGTTACACAGTCACTCTTCTAGGTCAAGTCCTCTAGACATTTGAAGGTGCATGAAAAGAATTATATGACCTATCACTTTGAGCTATTAGCTACGGTGTTCGCATTGAAAATATGGCATCAATAATTGTATGGAGTGTATGTGAATATCTTTTCCGATCCTAAAATCCTTTAATATGTATTTACTCAAAAAGAGCTAAACCTCAGGCAAAGGAGATGGCTTGAGCTACTCTAGGATTATGAAATGAGTCTTCACTACAATCCATGTAAAGCTAATATTGTTGGTAATTCTATTAGCAGGTTATCTATGAGGAGTCTTTCTCATATGGATAAAGAAAAGTAGGAGTTGGTGAGAGATATTCACTATTTGGCTAACCTTGGAGTTCGTCTCTTGGACTATGAGGTTGGTGGTATGATTGTGCAAGAGGTGTCACGGCCGTCTCTTGGTTCTAAGATCAAGGAGAAGCAAGTATTAGATCCTGTGTTGATGATGATCAAGAGTGATATAGGTGGGCAAAATGTGATGGCCTTCGAGATTTATGGTGATGGTACTTAGGTACTAAGGGACGTTATGTGTTCTCTATATAAAAGGTTTGCGAGAGAGGATCTTAGATGAGGATCGTGAGTCATGCTATGCTATTCAATCTATTTTGACAAAAATGTATCTTGACCTAAAGGAGATGATTGGTGGAACAATATGAAGCATGATGCGACTAGTTTTGTTGCTAAGTGTATGGTGTGCCAACAAGTGAAAGTTGAGTGTATGTGGCCCGGAGGATTATATCAAGAGATTGAGTTGCTTGTATAGAAGTTGGAAGTGATCAACATGGATTTTTTTACCAGTCTTCATCAATCTCGAAATCAGTTTGACTCAATTTGGGTCATCATGGATAGGATTACAAAGTCTGCTCAATTTTTACTAGTGAGGACTAATTTTTTGACAGAGGATTATGCAAGGTTGTATCTTCATGAGATTGCAAAGTTGCATGGGGTACCTATTTCCATCATCTTTGATTGTGCTATGCAGTGTTCATCTCACTTTTGACAATTGTTTCAGAATAATTTTGGGACCAAGTCTTAGTATAACTTTCAGCCACAATTGGATGGGTAAGCAGAAATAACTATTCAGATATTGGAAGATATTCGTATATCTTGTGTGATTTACTATGGTGGTAGTTGGGTTGAGAATTTGCCTCTTATAGATTTGCATATAACAATAGCTACCACTCTAGAATTGGGATGGATCTATTTGAGCCTTTTTATGGTAGGAGGTGTAGATCACTTATTGGTTGGTTTGAGGTTGGTGAGGAAGAAAAGTTTGTCCTGGATTGGGTTCACCAAGCTATGGAAAAGGTGAAGGTGATTTAGGATAGACTTAAGGCTTCCCAAAGTCACCAAAAGTATTATGTGGTTGTAAGTTGTAGGAATTTAGAATTTGAGCTTGGACATAGGGTGTACTTGAAGGTGTCTCATATGAAGGGAGTTATATAGTTCAGGAAGAAGGGGAAGCTCAGTCCCTGGTATGTTGGTCCATACTTGGTTTAGAGTAGGGTTGGCAATATTGCACATGATTTGGAGTTGCCTTCTAGTTTGAGCTCCATTCACTCAGTATTCCATGTTTCTATGTTGACAAAGTATACGAGTGATCCGTTGCAAATATTACCTATCAAAGATATTAGTATTTTAGATTTTCTGTCTTATGAAGAGTTCCCAGTTGAGATATTAGATCGGCATATTCGTTGGTTGCAGGCCAAGGATGTGACCTCGGTAAAGGTTCCATGGAGGAACCACAAAGTGGAAAAGGTTACATAGGAAGCTGATGAGGATATAAAGTGCAAGTATCCATTCCTATTTCCTATTCGGGAAATTCAAGTGTAAGGTAAGTATAATTCTTAATATCTTACGTTTATAACTTAGTTAAAGGTCAGAGTAGAGATTTTAGGGGTTCGATGGTTCTAGTCAATGCCTTGTTTCATCATTCAGGGATGAATGATCCATGTCGGTGAGAATTAAAATACCCTGGGTTTTAGACCTTGAAAATTACTTGAGCTTTAAGCTCATTGTCCTTGTAATGACTAACCATATGAGTCGTATGGTTTGGGTACGGGTTAGGTGACCTGAAATACCCTAGTTTTCTAGATCTTAGAAAATTTCCTGGATTTCTGGTCTCTATACAGGATACAACTAGGGGAAACAACTTGTACACTAGGATACGAGTGGTATGGGTTTAGTTGTATGCTGACCAGTGTTGGCTGGTAGGTTGGATATTGTTTTTGGAATGGATATGACTTTGGTGTTATGAGTTATATCGGTGTACATAGACTATTTTATTACTTCACTTAATCTTAGACTTGGTAGACTAAGTTAGATTTGAGTACGAATGGCTCACCATGGTTGTAAGAAAGGGTATGAGTCGTACCATGGACTTGTATGGTGGGCAGTATTCAATCCTCTTTAGATTCTATTATACCTGGGGTACGGATCACGTGTACTAGTAATCTACATGGATACAACATGGTTTGGGGTGAGTCATACCTTGGACAGTGTTGGGTCCAAAGTAGATGTCCTTCGTTATGATTAGTGGGTACCACTTGTATTGGAGGGTATGGCTGGTATAGATAGTCGTATCACTCTAACGGGATTTTGGTGCAGTTTAAATTAGGGCAATTTAAACATTTCCCCACTTAACCTAATAAGGCCCCTTGACTTTTAACTCACTAGGGAGGTTATTTTCCCTATTATTCTATTCATGAACACTTATAAAAACACTCAGTAATCATCCATAAAGTTGTTGGGCAAGAAAAGTTAGGGTTTTATCTTAAGGATTAATTTGGGACTTGTGTTGGTGGTTTCTCTCCATCACCTTCTTGGTTTAAGGCATGTTCTCTTCCCTCATTGTTAGTTCCAATTAAAGTCATGGTTTTATACAATGTTTTCATAGTTTGATTATTATATAGTTTTGGGTTTTTAGTTATAAATATTTGGTTATGGTTTTCCAACGTATTAATTATGCCTTTTTATGCTTTAATGGCGTTTTTTGATAATTGGTTGCATAGGAATGATTATTTGGTAATTGGCATTAGATTTGGAAATACTATGTCCCCAATATGTTTGATAAATAAAATATGAGAATATTTTCACTACATTGTTGGATTTTTAATGGAACTATTGTATGGTTTAAACTTGGTAATGGAACAATAAATGATTTGGAATGGTCAAAATGGAATGGTCTTGGGTTTAGCAATCATTCTTTTGGGATGCAATGGAATCCTATAAGTAATCAAAATAATGAAACTCTTATAGGGTACATAGGACCCCCCCCCCCCAAGTAAATTGGATAATATGATCTATGGGTATATGGGAATCCCTTGATCTAAAAAAGGTTTGGCTAAGGACAATACTTGTAAGTTATAGTCGGTATGACGATAATACTATTAATAGCCTTGGTAAATGATAAATGGTATTATTAATTGGTTGGTCTGAAATGTTTTTAATTAGGTAATAATGGTGGGGTATGATAGCTAACCTGAAGGTGGGAGTTTTATGAATGAAAACTAAAAACACATGTTTATTGACATGAGAGGTAGGTCATGGCGACCTTATATGATACTATGAGGTATAAGGGAATCCTTTAAGTACACTATACATAAGTATCATAGAGGGTTAGGGTACTTGGAAATCCCATACTCTTATGGTATCTCCGATTCATGCGGCTACATATATCAAACCGTTCATGGGGTTACAGTCAACCCATATAGCCCGTGGGAGGTTAAGGATAATTACGCAACACATACCTAGGTTAATGGTTTTAAATACATGTTAAACCCAATTCCCTTTCCTAGCTGAGTTATATATGTATGGTTTGTATGCATATGGATGGTTTACTTAGTTTTGTTAAATGTTATTATTTTATCCTTATCCTAATTTCATGCTAGAGTTCACCCGCTAACCCACTTTCGAGCAACTGTATCCCCAAGCAATGCAGAAACCAACCATTCTGCTCCTCCTGCATAGTGATCAAATTTCGGGATCAAATTTTAGATTACAGTGGTGAGCTTCCATCTCAGATGACTCTATTTCATGGATGTTATTTCATACTTTGGTTTTTATGGATATTAGTTTTGTCTATGGTAGGGGGCATATCCTAACCAGATTTTGGTATTCTTTTGGTTAGAGGCTTTTGTAGAACTACTATGGGTTGGTATGGGTGGGATCGGTATTGGTGTCAGCCCTGGTATTGGCATTAGTATTAAGGCTGATACCGTTGGACCAAATATCTCACTATTCTATCCTCTTTTATGTTGGGATTATATATAATTATTATGGAACTTATATGGTTCTGGTTTGGATTGTGGTTTGGTTGGTATTAGTTATTAGTTAGGTATCAGATTGTTGGACTCATTTTTATGGTCATGGATATAGACCTATCCTAGAGTCTTGGGTTATTTAATAATGTTATCTTATTATTTGTTCGAAATTCATCAGACAAAAGCTATGCACTGGGCGAATGGGTTTGGTATTGGGGGTGGTCACTAGTCCTAGTTGGACTTGGGATGCCCATTATGACAAGTCGGTTGGGTCGTGTTAACTTGGTATTAGAGATTTAGGTTCATGGTCAATTGGGACACCATAAAACCATTTATAGTAAAGTTTTGTTTAGGTATGTGTAACACATCACACTCATAAAAGAGAGGCAATAAGGCATTTAGGAATGTTTCACTTTCTTGGTATTCTATTTTCAAGCTTGGAGTCTAAGTCCTAGAATTTCCTCTAATCCTTATTTGTTTTGTTTTAAGATAATGCCTCAATGATTTGGAACACAAGGAAATTCTTTTATTCCATCTGGGGATGATGTTGATGGGGTACGCCCTACACCTAGAGTTCGCACATGATCTTAGGGTCCTATCCCTGATTTTTTTAGAGTTCCCCTGATTTCTAGTATCCTCCTTAAGGTGAGGTTACTAATCAAGAATTTCACCAATCAATTCTTATTATTGCTCAGTTGCTTATTTCTCAGGTTGAACAAGATACACTGGTGTTTTATCTATTGAGGCCACAAGGGTTGGCCCAATTTATGTAGAATCCACCTACTTCTATTGGAGTAAAAGTGAAGAAGGATCCCCAGACATTCTTGGATGAAATAGAGAAAATATTTATGTTAATGCAGGCCACAAATATGGAAAGGGTAAACTTTACAACTTATCAGCTCAAGGATATTGCGTACCAATGGTACGAGGAATGGGATAGGGATACAAGTGATATTGAGGAGCTCTCCTTATGGGAAGCCTTTTCTAATGCTTTTCTGGACCACTTCTTTTGTCAAGAGACGAGGAAAGCGAATATGGAGGAATTTCTAAATCTTAAGTAGTGAAGAATTTATGTCAAGAAATTTGCCTTAAATTTCCATCAGCTGTCAGGGTATGCTCTAGATTTGGTGGTTGATATGAGAGCAAGGATGAGAAAGTTCACTTCTGGTTTATCTCAGGATTTGATCCTAGAAAGCAAGACTGCTTTACTGATTAAGGATATGGATATTTTGATCTTGGTTGTCCACATGCATCAACTGGAGGATGAAAAAGGAAACAAGTAGAGTTTGGGTAAAGATAGGGTAAGAGGAGTAGGTTCTCGGAGCAGGGTAGTGCTCAGTAGTAGGGTAGTGGGGATGAGGGCAAATGTTCGACGAAGAAGTGGGAGAGTTCTAGTTCCTTCTCTACTGCTAGTGCTCCTTACCCAAAGTATTCAGGTGATAAGCATCTGCAAGGTAGTGATAATTTCTGGGCATAGGGTGGCTAATCTCAGGTGAGTGGGGCACAGTCAGCTTCTTCATATCCTTTTTGTAGGTTCTGTGGTTATTTTTATTAGGGATTATGTAATGATGGGAGGGACAAGTATTTTAAATATGGTCAGCCAGGAAATATGTTCAAAAACTGTCCAATTGGTAAGTGTGCTTCGAGAGCGGTCAAAGCTCCAGTTGCTTCATCTTCTGCTCCTGTGCCTAGTCATGCGGCTTTGGCATCTACTCTTATTTTTGGTAATGGCACTAACCGAAATAGTTTGTATACTCTTGTATATCGGTAATAATCTGAGGTATCACCTGATGTCATTAGTGGTACATTCAACTCTTTTCTCGTGATGTGTATTGTCTTCTTGATTCGGGGGTTCCCTTTTTCCTATTTAGACTTATATATGGCTGTAAGTTTTGGTTTTGATTTTGAGATTGTTGCGGTTCTTTTTTTTACCTTGGTAGGTGGCTCAGTTATTGAAAAAATGGTCTATAGGGTGTCTGTGGTATCTGTTGATAGCAAGCTGACCTTTGTAGATCTTTTTGGGCTTGATATGATGGATTTTGATGTTTTTCTGGGGATGGATTGGTTACACTCTTGTTACGCGTCCTTAGATTTGTAACCCATAAGGCTATCTTTAGGTTCCCTAGTAAATCAATTATGGGTAGGAGGGTGGTTCCCTAGATCCTAGCGGAAGGTTTGTTTCTTATCTTAGAGCTCGGAGATTAATATCAAAAGGGTGTCTTTATCAATTGGTCTGAGTTAAAGATTCTAACTTGGAGGGTCCTTATTTTTACTCGATTTAGATGGCAAGTAAGTTTCTTGAGGTCTTTCCAAATGATCTTCTTGGTGTTCCTCCAGATAGGGAGATTGAGTTTGGTATTGATTTGGTTCTGATCACTCATCTAATATCTATTCCTCCTTATAGAATAACTCTGACTAAGTTGAGGGAACTCAAGGAGCAAACTGTGGATCTTCTGAAAAAAAGGTATATTCATCTTAGTGTATCCCCATGGTTGCACCGGTGTTGTTTATGCACAAGAAAGTTGGTTCCCTTCGGATGTGCATTGACTATCGATAGTTAAATAAGGAAATAGTTAAGAATAAGTATCCTCTTCCAAGTAAAGATGATTTCTTTGATTAGTTGCAAGGTGTCAAGTTCTTTTCTAAGATAGATCTTCAGTCTGGGTATTATTAGCTTAAGATTAGGGAGGAGGATATCCATAATATGACATTTTGTACTCAGTATGGGCACTTTAAATTCTTGGTTATGTTATTCGATTTGAATAATGCCCTGTCAGAATTTATGGATTTGATGAATAGGGTTTTCAGGCAGTTATTTGATCTTTTTTACATTGTGTTCATTGATGACATCGTGGTGTATTCTAAAAGTGAGGTGGATTATGCCAATCACCTCTGTGTGGTGTTGTAGACCTTGAAGGAATAGCAGTTTTATGCCAAGTTCTCCAAGTGTGAGTTTTGGTTGAACATTGTAACTTTACTTAGTCATTTTCTTTCTTGTGGGGGGATCATGGTGGATCCTCAAAAGGTGGCTATGGTTAAAAGGTGGCCTAGACCCACAATTCCAACCTATATTCAAAGCTTCTTGGGTTTGGCTAGGTATTATAAGTGGTTTGTAAAGGTTTTTTCTTTGATAGATGCTCTTTTGACTAAGTTGACTCATAAGAAGGTAAATTTCTCTTTTTCATAAGCATATGAAGGGAGTTTTGACAAGCTTAAGGACAAGTTAACTTCCTCTCTAGTTTGGACATTGCCTTAAGGTAATGAGGGGTATGTGGTGTATTGTGATGCATCTAGGGTGGAACTTGGTTGTGTTTTGATGCAAGGTGATTGCCTATGCTTCTAGTCACTTGAAGTTATATGAGAGAAATTATCCTACTCATGATTTAGAGCTTTTAGTGGTGGTTTTTGCTTTGAAAAGCTAGCAACATTATTTGTAAGGAGTGAACATAGACATCTTTTCCAATCATAAGAGTCTAAAGTATGTGTTCACTTAGAAAGAGCTAAATCTCAGGAAATAGAGATGGTTGAAGATTCTTAAGGACTATGTATGAGTCTTCAGTACCACCTAGTTAAAGCTAACGTGTTTGCTAATGCTCTTAGAGGTTGTCCATGAGAAGTTTGGCTCATGTGGAGAAAGGAAAATAGGAATTGGTGAAGGATATTCACCACTTGGACAATCTTAGAGTTTATTTTATTACTCCAAGAATGGCGGGGTAATGGTTTAGGAAGTGGTTAGGTCATCTCTTGGTGAAGAGATTAAGGAGAAGCAAGTGCTAGATCATGTCTTGATGAAAATTAATAGTGATGTTGGTAGAAAAAGGTAATGGTATTTGAGATTAGTGGTGATGATACTTTATGGTACCAAGGAAGGTTGTGTGTTTCTAATGTCGATGGTTTGCTACAAAGGGTTTTGGATGAGGCGCATACATCACACGATGTTGTTAATTTAAGTTCAACAAAAATGTATCATGATCTCAAGGAGATTTATTGGTGGAATGGTATGAAAAGGGATGTGGCAGATTTTATAGCTAAGTGAATAGTGTGCCAACAAGTCAAAGTTGAGCATATGAGGCCTGGTGGGTTATATCAAGAAATTAATTTGCCCAAATAGAAATGGGAGGTGATCAACATGGATTTTGTTATCGGTCATCCTCGGTATCAGAACTAATTTTATTTGATTTGGGTCATCGTGGATAGGATGATGAAGTATACTCACTTCTTTCCAGTGAAGACAACTTTTTAACAAAGGACTATGCAAAGTTTTATCTTCATGAAATAGTAAAGCTTCATGGGTAGATTGTTTTGATTATCTCTAATCTTGGTATGCAGTTTTCATCTCACTTCTGGAGGTATTTTCATAAGGGATTGAGTATATGGTGAGTCTGAGTACTGCTTTTCAGTCTCAGACGGATGGGAAAGTGGAAAAACTATTCAAATATTGGAAGATATGCTTCGAGCACGTGTGATTGATTATGGTAGAAATTGGGTTAAGCATCTAACTTTGATAGAGTTTACTTAGAACAATATCTATCATTCTAGAATTATGATTATCCCTTTTAATGCATTTTATGGTAGGAGGTGTAGATCTTCTATTGTTTGGTTTGAGCTTAGTGAGATGGATATGTTCGATCTGGATTTGGTTGATCAGGCTATCAAAAAGGTTAAGGTGATTTGGGATAGGCTTAAGGCTGTCCAAAGTCACCAAAAGTCCAATACGAATGTAAGACGTAGAGACTTAGAGTTTGAGGTTGGGGATAAGGTGTTCCTCAAGGTATATCCCATGAAGGGAGTAATACGGTTTGGTAAGAATGGGAAGATCAGTCCCTGTCTTATTGGTCCCTATGTGATTTTGTGAAGGGTTGGTAATGTGGCTTATGAATTAGAGTTGCCTTCGAGTTTGAGCTTCATTCATCCGGTATTTCATGTATCTATGTTGAGAAAGTGTCTTGGTGATCCTTCTTGGTGGTTTCTTTGGAGGGCTTAGGTATCTCAGATTCTCTATCTTATGAAGAGGTTTCGGTCGAGATCTTGGATAGGTAGGTTTATTGTTATGGACCGAGGATGTGTCCTTGGTTAAGGATCTATGGTGGAACCACAAGGTGGAAGAGGCAACATGGAAAGCGGAGGAGGACATAAAGTCCAAGTATCCACATCTGTTTTCTGCTCCTGGGGTTTTTGCGTAAGGTATGTGTTCTTCAACATACTTTTGTTTTCAAACTTTGTAAAAAGAGAGATTAATATCTTTTCATCTATGTTTTCTAATTTGGTTAAAGGTTGGATTGATATATAATAATGCAAATGAATCGTGCTTCTAGTTACCCTACTATGTCTATCATTTAGGGATGAATGTTCCTAGTGGGAAAGACTTAAACACCCTTAGGTTTCTAGACCTTAGAAAATTTCCTGAATTTTTGATCTTTGGATAGGATACGACTAGGGTAAATGACTCGTACACTAAGATACTAGTGGTATGGGTTTAGTCGTATACTGACTAGTGTTGGTTGGAGGATTGGATTTGGTTTTAGGAATGGATATGACTTGGGTGGTACGAGTCATATCAGGGGACATGAGTTGTTCAGTTTATTCACTTAGTCTTAGACTTTGTATACTAAGTTGGATCTAAGTAAGAGTGGCTTACCATGAGCCGTAGGACAGGGTATGAGTTGTACCATGGACTCGTATGGTGGGCAGTATTTAATCCTCTTTATATTCTATTCTCCCAGGTTTATGGTTCATGGGTACTAGTTGTATACTTGGATATGACATGGTTTGGGGTGAGTCATACCTTGGATAGTGTTGGGTCCAAGGGAGATGACCTTGGGTACGAGTGGTGGCTACCACTAGTATTAGAGAGTACAACTGGTATGCATAGTTGTATCCCTCTAATGATATTTTGGTGCAGTTTAAGTGAGGGCAATCTATATATTTCCCCACTTAACCTAATAAGGCCCCATGACCTTTAACTCACTTGGGAGGTTATTCTTTAACACTTAGAAAAACACTCTCTAATCCTCTCTAAAGTTCTTGGGCAAGAAAAGGTAGGGTTTCATCTTAAGGATTAATTTGGGACTTGTGTTAGTAGTTTCTCTCAATCATCTTCTTTGTTTAAGGCATGTGCTCTTCCCTTATTATCTTTTTGGTTTAATCCATGCTCTCTTCCCTCATTGTTAGTTCCTATTAAAGGCATGGTTTCATACAATATTTTCAAGGTTTGATTATTATATAGTTTTGTTTTTTTTTAAATATAATTTGGTTTGGTTATAAATGCTTGGTTATGGTTTTCCCATGTTTTAATTATGCTTTTATATGCTATAATGGTGGTTTTGGATATTTTGTTGCATGGGAATGGTTATTTGGTAATTTGCTTTGGTTTTGGAATTACTATGCCACCAATATGTTCAATAAAATGCCTTTGAGAATGTTTTCACTACATTGTTGGATTTTTAATGGAACTATTGCATGGTTTGAACTTGGTAATGGAACCCTAAATGGTTTAAATAGTTTGGAATGGTCAAAATTGAACGGTTTTGGGTTTAACAATTATTTTTGTGGGGTACAATGGAATCCCCCAAGTAATCAAAATAACGGAATACTTGTGGGGTACATGGTACTCCCCCAAGTTTATTGGATAATTTGATCTATGGGTACATGGTAATCCTTTGATCTTAAAAAGATTTGGCTAAGGACAATACTTGCAAGTTATAGTCGGTGTGATGATACCACTATTAATAGGCTTGGTAAATAATAAATATTATAATGGATTTGTTGGTTGGAAATGGTTTTAATAAGGCAATAATGGTTAGATATGATAGCTAACCATGAAGGTGGTAGTTCAATGAATGAACACTGGAAACTCATATTTGCCGACTTGAGGGGTAGGTCATGGAGCCCTTATATGATACTTGAGGTACAATGGAATCCTCTAAGTACATTATACACATGTATCATAGTGGGTAAGGGTACTTGGGAATCCTATACACTAATGGTATCTCCAGTTCATGAGGCTATACGCATCGAGGCCCGTTTAGGGGGTTACAGTGAACCCATATAACCTAAGGGTGGTTAAGGATAGTTAAACTACACATACCTAGGTTAATGGTTTCAAATGCATACTAAATCCAGTTCTCTTTCCCGACACGATTATATATATGTATGTTTGTATGCTTATGGATGGTTTACTTAGTTTTGTTAAATGGCATTATTTTATCCTTATCATGAGTTCATGCTAGCGGTCATCTGCTAACTTGTGTTCAGTCAACTGTATCCCCACGTGATGTAGGAGCTAGCCATTTTACTCCTCCCCAGAGTGATCAAATTTTAGGACCAGCTTTTGGATTGAAGTGGTGAACTTCCATCTTTTCATATGGCTTTATTTTATGAATGTTATTTCATACTTTGGTTTATTTATGGATATTGGTTTTGGCTATGGTTATGGGAATGTCCCAACTAAATTTTGGTATTCTTTTGGTTAGAGGATTTTATGGAACTACTATGGGTTAGTATGGGCGGAAGCGATATTAGTGTCAGCCTTAGTATTGACATTAATATTGGAACTGATATCGTAGGACCAAATTTCTCACTTTTCTATCCTCTTTTATTTTGAGATTATATATAATTATTATGGAACTCCTATTGTTATGGTTTGGAATATAGTTTTGGTGGTTTTGGTTATCGATTAGGTATCAGTTGGTTGGACTCATTTGGGTGGTCACAGATATAGACCTATCCCAGAGTCTTGGGTTATGTAATAAGTCTATCTTGTTATATGTTCAGAATTCATCCGACTCAGGTTATGCGCTGAATGGTTGGGTTGGGTATTTGGGGTGGTCCCCAGTCCTAGTTGGACTTAGGATGCCCATTATGACAAGGACCCCAGTCGGGTTGTGTCATGACCTAACTCATAAGGTGTCCAGTAAATGGTGGCTAGGTTTCTGTTGTGGTTACGGGTTGGTGTTATGGGTCATTAGCTGTGGTGATAGGTCGTTAGGATGATCATTTATTTAATCAAAAACTTAGTAACTTGACTTGTCTCTAAGTATGAGTGGCTCACTTAGAGGTGTAAGGATAGGTTACGAGTCATTGTGACAAGTCGTATGTTGTCCAGTGTCAATCCCTTTGGATTCTATTTTGTTTACGACTGGAACATACAAGTTATATGGTCTAGTCACGAGTGGGGATCAGGGAGTTGTATGATGGACTATGTATGGGTGTCAAACTCAATGTATTTGTGATAACTCAATGGTACGAGTTGCATATTGTGGTCATGAGTCACGGGGTCAACTCATAACCACAAGCGGTATTTTTACAGTTTTAAGTTGGTATCATTCTAGACATTTTCCCTTTAAACTCCCTTTGATTACCATGACATAAAACACCTTTTGGGACTTGATTAACCTATTATTCTCAATCAAACAATCTGAAAATCCTTCTCAAACTCTTTGTTTAGGCAAAGGCTAGGATTTCTTCAAGATAATCAATTAAGGCTTTCAAGGGTGGTTTCTCTTCATCTTCCTTGGTGTCTACGGAATATTACTCTTCCCACATTGTTAATTTACAAAGATCATGTGTTTTAATGTATTATTTTTATGATATTGTTATGGTTTGCAATAATGGTTGAGGTTTTTGGATATTCATGGTTGAACAATGTTTCTCATAGTTTACATATGTTTTCTTTCATGCTTTTGATATGATTTTGACATTGTGGGATGCATGTTAATGGTAAATGGATTTAGGGGTACTTTGGATTCGCCAAATTACTTGGTTATGGTTTTGAAACTTATGTGCCCTCAACCTGTTTGTTAAAATGCCAATGAGAATGATTTTGTCATATAGTTTGACTACTCTTGATATCTTTTTATTGCATAAATGGTAATGGAACCTGAATTGGTTTGGTTGATTTTAAACGGTTTGGAAAGGCCTTGGTGGCCATGGTTTTGGTTTAATTGGAAACTATGGAGTCAACTTGGTTTAATGGTTTTGGTATGACATAAAAGGATAAACTTGCAAGATCTAATTTTTGTATGACGATACCAATGGTTATTGCCTAAAAACAACTCCTTGGTGATGATAGGCGTATTTACACGCCTAAAGTACTATAATTGACCCATATTTTATCTAAGTTTTGAGGACAAAATATATAATTCATGCACTTTTAGTCCTTTTTCCTGTAAGTGAGCTAACAAACGTGATTAGCAAGTTTTCAGGTATAAATGATGCAGATTTCAGCATTTTATGGATAACTTGACGCCCAAGGAAGCTTCACGAGAGAGGGGAAGGAGAGCTTGGATGCCTAGGACCAAACGTGACACATGGAAAACCTGTACCGGGCAAAAACAACATTTTCAAAGACTTTGGGGATCAGCAGTAACATAGTAGGATTTGGATAATGACGCAGTAACTTATTAGGATTAGGATAAGTACGCAGTAGCCTAGTAGGAAAAGGATATGGGTATTATAAATACCCTATTTTGCTAGAGATTTTTATTCATTCCGCAATACAATAATTCTTCAATTCCGAATCATTCTAATTCTTCCATTAATTCAAAAACTTCTACTTTTAATTCTTATTCTCTTCATCTTAAGTCGACTCTTAATTTTCACAACAAGAGAAACGCTATTCTAAAAGGGAATTCACACCACAAGCCATACCAAACCCTACTACACGTGAGATCTTTATTTTGGTATAATGATAATGTCTATTGTGATTTCCATTGCACTCATGAGTAGCTAAACTTCTCTGTTGGGGTTATGGAAGCCTTGTGAGATACTATCTATTGCTATGAGTTTGTGAATTCTTGATAGGTATGCTACTTATATCATTATTCTCTTCATCTTAATTTAAATTCTTGTGGTTGCAAACGAATAGAATACGCCAGTATAGCATTAACTTGTTCGACAGAAAAGTTATATGTTTGGAAAAGAGATAATGTCAAGGTAATAGGGCACCAACCCCTGTTAAAAAGTTAGTGCTGTAACTAGATTAACCTCTTGGAGAATTTGTACCATTAGATACGCTTTAAGCTCGAAAGAGTTAAAGCGAAATAGTCCTTGTTAGGTCGAAAGACGCTTGGATTTACCATAGAATACAATTCTCTATAAGCACATGCATGTCTGAATTCCGCATAACTCATAGCCAATAGAGACGTATAACAAATAAGGTGGACATAACCCCAACTCCCAATTCTCATTGATTAACATCTTACTAAACATTCTTCCTTTTTACTTTGCTATTCTCCGTTTTTACTTTGTTATTTTATTACACTATTGCACGCTACAAAATCCCCCCTTCTACGAGACTTTCACCAAAAGTCTACTAATCTTTGCTTACTTAGTGACCATCTATTCCCTGTGGGATTCGACACCCAACCCAGTTGGGTTCTATATTTGACAGCGACCGCTTACACTCTTACGAGAGCTGTAGTTTGAGCGTTATCAAATTTTGGCGCCGTTGCCGGGGAATACGGTTGTCTACTAAGTTTGTGATAATTACTAGACCCTTTAGTCAAAGATTCTTGTACTTTACTTTTAGTTTTTGTTTTTGTTTTCTGCAGGTTTTTATCCAGTGCATGCCTCATACTCGAAGTTCTGGTCAACCATTATTACCTTTCAATCCTGAACCACATCGTATTGGCAGAATGGAAGCTTAACAGGAAATTGAAAGAAGGGCTGCTCAACAGGAATAGGCTAGACTCGCTGCTCTGGCCGTCGCTCAAGTGCATCAATAGAATATTGATAATCCTGGGCGAGCAACGAATCCTGACGATGAGGATCTAGGTGATGATGAGTTACTAAACCCTAGGCGTGATGCTGAGATGGCGACACCAGCCAATAGAAGAGATCGTCAAGCTAGGTTCAGGCATAAACGCCGAGCTATACCATTCGATGACGATGATGATGATCTTGATGGATCAGGTGCCACAGGAGCCATTATTCCTCCGCCATTGGCACCCGGAGCCAAGTTCAACATCACGAGCACCATGATTCAGTTATTGCAACTAAAGGGATTATTTGGTGGACTAGCAGGCGATGATCCGAATATGCATCTAATCAAGTTTATTTCTACATGCAAGTCATTCAACAATCCTGGCGTTGGACAGAATGCAATTCCGTTGCGCCTATTTCTATTGTCTCTATCTGGGGAGGCAACTCTATGGTTGAACGGGCTGACTCCTGATTCTATCACTAATTGGAGGCAATTGAAAGACGCTTTCCTAGAAAGATTGTTTCCGCCATCCAAGAGAGCACAATTGAGAGATGAAATCAGTAATTTTTGACAGCTTCCAACTAAAGCCCTCTACGAAACATGGGAGAGATTCAAGAAGAAGCTTATGAGGTGCCCAAACCATCACATGACCAATGTTGACTTGATGGAGACACTATATAGATCCTTGAATTCAGTAACTAAACCTGTGGTGGATAATGCGGCAGGAGGATCATTTATGGACCTCACCTTTGTTCAGGCAAGTGATATGCTAGACCGGATGACGAAGCAAAGTAGGGCATGGCATACCAGATATTCTGAGGTAGCAAGCTCCACTTTTTCTATAGGCATGACTACAGAACAAAGGAGAAGAGAAGAAGAACGTGATCAAGATTTGGCGCACATGAAAACACAAGTGGATCTTCTTACAAAGCATCTACTATCAGGGAAGACCGAAAAAATCAAAGCAATTGTGTCAAATGGAAGAGAGGAATCCAATTCTGAGGAAGAACACAACTACGTGAACAATCAGGGGGGTTTCCTAGGCAATGCCTAAGGAAACCAAGGTCGGAACTATTATGATAATTATGGAAACAAGGACCGAGATCAAGGTAGTTGGAAGAACAAGACTGACAGGAGTGGCGTGTATATTCCTCCTGGACGACGAGATGCCACTGCATCTGGTTCGGGAAATATTCCAATGAAAGATATGATGGCTAAGATGTTGAAAGGAGTGGAAGTAACCAGCACGGGAGTAACTGAGGTAATAAATGACTTGGCCTCAATGAAGCAATCGGTTGACTCCCATTCCACTTCAATAAGATAGCTGGAACAACAATTGAGTCAAATTTCAGCCACATTAAATCAAAGAAAAGATGGCACCCTACCGAGCGACACAGTGCAAAACACAAGAAACGATGGAACATGTATGGCTATTACTACCAGGATTGGTAAGGTATTGGAAAATCCAGCCAAAGGTAGGCAAGTGGCCGATGATGTAGTAGATGTTGCCGAACCAGAGGACGCCGAAGAAGCTGAAGAAGGCATCAATGACGTAACCCCCAACGTCCACAGCCCAAAAAAATCACCAACCCAAAGAAAGAGGAAAAGAAAGTCGTGGAGAAAACTATTCCCCTTCCACCACCACCTTTTTCTCAAAGATTAAAGAAGAGAGCGGATGATACAAGGTTCAATAAATTCATGACGATGTTAAAACAGCTGACCATTAATGTTCCGTTGGTTGAGGCACTTGAACAGATGCCTGGGTACGCTAAATTCATGAAGGATCTTTTAACAAAGAAGCGGGCAGTAAGCTATGCACCGGCAGATAATATTCATCATTGCAGTGCAATTGGCACAAGGTCCTTAGTACAGAAAAAGGCAGACCCTGGTGCTTTCACTATTCCGTGCACGGTTGGATCTATGAATTTTGCTAAGGCATTGTGCGATTTGGGAGCAAGCATCAATTTGATGCCACTATCCGTCTACAGAAAGTTGGGGTTGGGCGACCCTACACCAACCAATATGTGGCTCGTGATGGCAGATAGGTCAATAAAATGACCTGTTGGTATCTTAAATGATGTGTTGGTGAAGGTTTCCACCTTCATCTTTCCTGCAGACTTTGTTATTTTAGATTGTGAGATGGACTCTGAAGTTCCCATAATCTTGGGATGCCCTTTCCTCGCAACTGGAAGTGTGCTTATTGACATGAGAGCTAATGAGCTTTTATTTCGGTTGAATGATGAAGTGGTCCGTTTTGATGTATGCAAAGCAATGAAGCAGCCCGAAGATATGGATGTGTTCTCTGTAGCTGACGTTAATTCTAAGGATGACAAAGAATTATCTGTAGAGAAGCAGCTTACTGTTGAGTCACTATCTGAGGTGCTTTCGAATTGTGAGCATGAGGATGTTGAAGAATATGAAGAAACCATTTATGCTCTAACAGGAATAAAGTCCTATTCTTATGCCCCTAAGAAGCTGGACCCTGATCTTAAGAGTCGACCCTCACCAACAGTGAAGAATTTCATTGAAGAGCCCCCAGTGCTAGAATCGAAAGAGCTCCCCAATTATCTAAGGAATGCGTTCTTGGGAAGTGGAAATACACTTCCTGTGAGTGTGGCGGATGATTTAAGTGAATAGCAAGTAGAGGCTCTCATCTCTGCCCTGAAGAGATACAAGAGAGCTATGGGTTCGACTATTGATGATATAATTGGTATCCCGCCTGGGATATGTATGCACAAGGGTCATCTCGAAGAAGACTGCATGCCTACAAGTAAGCTTCATTGTCATCTGAATCCATTCAGAAAATCATCCACCATCTATCTCGATGAAGTTTAAGTAATCAAGATAGCTATGTCGTGCCGCGACAATAAATCAAGCACTTGATGGGAGGCAACCCATCGTTTTTAATTATTTTTGTTGTTTTTGTTTTCCTAGGATTTTGTCGAGCCACGAACAAAACTAAGGTGCTTGATGGGAGGCAACCCATCGTTCTAATCGTTTTGTTGTTTTTGAGTGAATGTAGGTGCAAGAGGTGTAAAGGAGGAGATTGGTTTCAAATTTCGATTTGGAAGTATTGCATGGTGAAGGTGGTAAGTTAGGAATGAAGAAGCAAAAGGCTATGGGTTAGGCATTGCTTATGAAAATATAGGCAAAGAACAAGGCACGACCTATGTAAATCTAGGCCACAAACAAGGTAAGGCCTATGCTATGGCCTAAGCTCTTGGATTCTAGAGTGCCATAGCATAGGCGCCGCCTATGCTCAACAATGCCATAGCATAGGCGCCGCCTATGCAAAAGCATTTTGTCTCTGAATCTCATATGCCATGGCATAGGCGCCGCCTATGCCTAACAATGCCATAACATAGGCACCGCCTATGGTCACTTTTGGTCTTCAAATCTGATTCCAAATGGGTCAAAACCCGACCCAAGCTTGTCCTATAAATAGATCCTTAGTCTTAAATCAAAAACACATTGCAATTCACCCTAAAGCGCCGCCTACCTCTCCAAATTCTCCCAAAAATTTTCCTTTTTCTCTTTTATTTTGCAAGAACATCTTCCTGGGCCATCAACCAAGTAAGTACTTCTTTGTTCTTCTTTTATGTTCCGTAAGTACTACACTACTACGCCTATTATGAATTGTTAAATCTTGAAGTAGTATTGGTGAGTTGAATGTGATTAATTTGTTGTGATACAACTAAGTGAGGGAAAGAATACGTAAGAATGATCTTGACTTGTTTCCAACTTGTATTTAATTTTGATGCACTGTCATACTTTTACGAAATTGACATGGTCAAGAACATTGCATAATATTGTCAATAGAACTCTTACATGTTGGAATAACTTGTGTATAAAGGTGAAAACCATGGTTTACTACAAACATACAAAATTGTGATTATTCCTAAAACTTGATTCAATCTATATGGAGCAGTCTTGCTCAAAAGATATATCAAACATGAAAGTATTGCCAAGATTTCATGAAGTATGACTGCACTGATTATATTGTTGGAATAAAGCGCCTAAAACGTATATCGATAAAGTCTGAATAATCGATAACTTTCACTTCACTAGTTTGTACCAATAAAATAAGTGTGGGGTGATGCCACTACTGCTTGTTTATCGATTGTATCCACTGAGATGAAGCTAACATAACTATTGTTTTAATCTCAGGTACAATGGCACCAAAAGCAAGACAAGGAAAAGAAAAGCAACCACTTCACAAAAAGGCCAAAAAAGGGGACGAAAAGAGCAAGGAGAATCCTCCTCGCTGCAAATACCTCGCCGCATGTTTAGAATTAAATGGGTCCTCGAGGAAGAAGAAAGGAGTGGTATAGGAACAATAAAGAGAAAAAATATGTTCATGTGGAGTTGATACACAAGGAAAGCCTAGCAAAGAAAGAACCCCGTATGTTGGCTAAGATAATGGCGTTATATCTTTATTTCATCTTCCGAGATATGGGAGAGTGCAATCTTGATTTAAAACGTGAATTATATGCCAACGGGTCACCGAAAACTACAGGGAGTGAAGTAAAGATTCGGGGCCAAGCTCTGCAACTTAATGCGGAGTTCTTCAACTCCTTTTTGGGCTTTCCATCTGTTGATCCATCACCACTCAAAGAGCTGTATAACAGACCTCCGTACAGGAAAATTAGACACACATTATGCGGACCACGATCCATGGAAAGATGGAGTAGACACAAGGACACCGGTCGGCACAACACCTTCCCATATGCTCCTTTGAATAGGGAAGCTAGGATATGGCTGCGCATAGTCAACTTTTGTCTGATTCCAGGGACCCAGTACACAAAGATTACATGAGATAGAGTGTGCTTGGTGTACGCATTGATGACGAATGTTCCGATCAACATTGGGGCAATTATTCGATCTACAATGCGAAAGGCCAGGCTACACAAGAGGTCCCACTTCAGCTTTGGCAATCTGTTGACCGCAATCTTGAGAAAGGAGGACATCGAATAGGAACCGGCTGATCATAAACTTCCACACAACCCAAAGAGGGTTAACCTTACAAAGGTTAAGGATGCTGAAACCACGCATGGCGTCAACCTTACCACTGTGGAAAGGCATGCTCGGGCTGAGAGTTTCTTTCGCCATCTTTATGGCATGACTCGGTTTACCATGATGAGCGGAGGTCGTGTTCCAACTGCTGCAGAGCTCCAACAGCTGGACTATGACTACCCAATGAATGAGCATGCAAGGAAAATATGTGGAGTAGGTGTGTACTTTGAGGAACCTCTTGATGACGATGTGCCAACCGATGATGATCGTCGAATGCCAGACTCTGACACGGAGGAGAACTCTGATGGAGACGACTCTGATGATGATTCCGACGAAGGGGGTATGACCCCAGACAAAGAGGAGGAGTCCGACTAACCAGGTTCTTCTTATTTATTTTCCACTGAGGGCAGTGTGTCCCGTCTAAGTGTGGGGTGCTGGTATTTGCATGCTATACTTCCTTATCTGCATTTGCTTATTTATGTGTGTTTTGCTTATTTATGTTTGTTTGTTTTAATTTTTCTTTAGGAATTTTTTTTGTTACAAACTTTGCATAAAATTGTTCTGATAGACAGCATGGTATTATGACAAGAGTCTGTGATAAAATCATTACTATTGAGACGTTTAGGCTCTAAGTGTGACTCACTGTGTGATAATTGTGTAGTTTAATTCCTTCATACGTTGGGTCAAGAGTCTATACTGCTTCCAATAAAGTCAACCATGTGCCTTGTGTGTGTGAGATGATAGTATATTCTATGTTTGTGGCTGATGCTAGAACTTTCCTGGTATGTATGTAAAGAGAAATAAATAGTGTGAGTTTAGGAGATGATTTAGGCATTTCTTTGGCAACCTATGATTGTTTACCTTCATTTTATCTACCCATGGACATCATCCTAGATAACCCCCTTTGAGCTGTTAGCCTATTTTGTTTGACAACCTCATATGTAAGCCTAATCCATTTTTTTTCAAGACCATAATTTGATCCAAATTCCTAAGTGCTTTAAATTGTAAAGTAATGTGACAAAATAAGAGAAAATTGGGTGAGAATAGTGCCTTAGAATGTAATGGTGCTTGAATTTTTTATGAAAAATAATTGCTATCATAAGAGGTGTGTTATGAAAAGAAAAAGGAAAAGAAAAATAAAAAGTTAATTCTGTTCAAAATTGAAAAACAAAAGAAGTGAGAAAGGGTGGTGGATTAAAAGAAAGTAGAAAGGTTGTTTGAAAGAAAGCATAAATGGCATAATGTGATGTATTAAAGCGCTTAGGAACATAGTCACTATTTCTGGCCAAAATAGTCCTACCCGTCCCTTAGCCTACATTACAACCTGTAAAGACCTATTTGATCCTAAGCTTAGCATTCTGATATTTAGTGGAGCATTACACTAAGGGCAAGCCTATGGTCATCAGTTGCAACATACGAATTCTTTGTGAGAGTGAGAGCAAGGATAATCTTATACCCATGTTCGAAATATATACAATACTTGTGAGTGATTATGGATTATATTTTGTGAGACACACATAGTTGATGAGTTTTGGGTGGTTGTCTATGATTCTCTGTGCCTTAAATTTTGAATATGAATTAACCATCATCACTAGTCTATATTAGAGGTTGAATTGTTTCTAGAAGTGATTAGAAAACTACTCTTTGTTAATAATTGTCGTGCCTGTCTTGATGAATATTTTGTGATGTTACTATGAAACCCTAAGTGGATGTTTAGAAGGACATGATATTTTGTTCGATGACCAACAAAGCTTTAAGTGTGGGGTGTTGATGATTGGCGTATTTACATGCCTAAATTACTATAATTGACCCATATTTTATTTAAGTTCTGAGGACAAAATATATAATTCATGCACTTTTAGTCCTTTTTCCTGTAAGTGAGCTAACAAACGTGATTAGCAAGTTTTCAGGTATAAATGATGCAGATTTCAGCATTTTATGGATAACTTGACGCCCAAGGAAGCTTCACGAAAGAGGGGAAGGAGAGCTTGGACTCCTAGGACCAAATGTGACGCATGGAAAACCTGTTCCGGGCAAAAACAGCATTTTCAAAGACTTTGGGGATCAACAGTAACATAGTAGGATTAGGATAATGACGCAGTAACTTATTAGGATTAGGATAAGTACGCAGTAGACTAGTAGGAATAGGATATGGGTATTATAAATACCCTATTTTGCTAGAGATTTTTATTCATTCCGCAATACAATAATTCTTCAATTCCGAATCATTCTAATTCTTCCATTAATTCAAAAACTTCTGCTTTTAATTCTTATTCTCTTCATCTTAAGTCGACTCTTAATTTTCACAACAAGAGAAACGCTATTCTAAAAGGGAATTCACGCCACAAGCCATACCAAACCCTACTACACGTGAGATCTTTATTTTGGTATAATGATAATGTCTATTGTGATTTCCATTGCACTCATGAGTAGCTAAACTTCTCTGTTGGGGTTATGGAAGCCTTGTGAGATACTATCTATTGCTATGAGTTTGTGAATTCTTGATACGTATGCTGCTTATATCATTATTCTCTTCATCTTAATTTAAATTCTTGTGGTTGCAAACGCATAGAATACGCCAGCATAGCATTAACTTGTTTGAAAGAAAAGTTATATGTCTGGAAAAGAGATAATGTCAAGGTAATAGGGCACCAACCCCTGTTAAAAAGTTAGTGCCATAACTGGATTAACCTCTTGGAGAATTTGTACCATTAGATACGCTTTAAGCTCGAAAGAGTTAAAGCGAAATAGTCCTTGTTAGGTCGAAAGACGCTTGGATTTACCATAGAATACAATTCTCTATAAGCACATGCATGTCTGAATTCCACATAACTCATAGCCAATAGAGACGTATAACTCATAAGGTGGACATAACCCTAACTCCCAATTCTCATTGATTAACATCTTACTAAACATTCTTTTTTTTTACTTTGCTATTCTCCGTTTTTACTTTGTTATTTTATTACACTATTGCACGCTGCAAAATCCCCCCTTTTACGAGACTTTCACCAAAAGTCTACTAATCTTTGCTTACTTAGTGACCAGCTATTCGCTGTGGGATTCGACACCCAACCCAGTTGGGTTCTATATTTGACAGCGACCGCTTACACTCTTACGAGAGCTGTAGTTTGAGCGTTATCACTTGGTAAATGGTTAAAACGAGTAATTGGTTTTAATATGGGCTTAAAAAGGGTTGTGTTAGCAAAGCCATGGAAGGTGGAGGTCCCGAGGGGAGTAAAACTGGAAACTCATGTTTGCCAATATAATGTTTTGTCATGGTGACCGTGTACATGATGTCACATTTATATTTTGGGAAATGTACTAGTCATATAAGGTTTTATTCTCCAGTTTGTATGGATAATACACACCTGGGTCCTTTCAGCAGGGAGAGTTGAACCTATTTAGTCCGTGGGTGGACATTTAGGTCTGTAAAGCTACACATCCCAGGTTGAGGATTTAAATGCATGTTAAACCCAGTTTATATCCCATCACAATATATATATATGCATGTGATTGCATATGGTTGTTTACTTTAGTTTTGAATAATGGAATTATTTTATCTTTATCCCTGAGTACATACTAGCATGCACTTAACTAACTATCTTCGGGCGTTGTATCCCATGCGATATATGAACCGGACATACTACCATTCCCCCTGCTCAGTGACATGGATTTGGGGACAACTTTCAGTCAATTTAAAGTGGTGAACTTTATACTTCATAAGACCACATTTCATGCTAAGTACTTCTTTTCATTATTTTTGTTTCTTGGATTTTTTTTTGCTATAGTCGGGGGCATGTCAGGACATGATATCTTTGATTCTTGTTAAAGGCTTTGTCAGAGTACCATGGGCATAGGCGGTGTCGGTATTGGTGTCAACCTTAGTGTTGGTATTGGCATAAGGGTTGGCACTGGTTGGATATTTGGTTGAGGTTATTGGATGATTATTATAGACTTTATTTAATGTTTTATATTTATTATTGTTTTATCTTGTTATGTGTTTGGAATTCAGCTGACATATGGTGTATGGCGGTTATGGTTGGAAATTGGGGGTGCTTTCTGGTCCTGGTTGGACTTAAGATGTCCGATACGACTAGAACCTGGTTTGGGTTATGTCTTGGGCCCATGTATCCGAAAGGTGCCTTATTTTATGATGGTTATGCTACACAACCCAGGTTAAGGTTTTTGAAGTTCATGTTAAGCCTTGTTCCCTACCTCAGTATGTTGTATTGCATATATATATGTGTTTTATATGATACTATACATATCATGTCATATTGGTTTTGAACTATTCTCATGGTATTATTTTATTTCTCTATCCCTAGGTTACATGCTGGTGCTCCAAACGTTAACCATCTCGATGCAAGTACCAGAACTACTTCCACTTTTCCTGCATAATGATTAGGTGCTCGAGTTAGTTCATGATATGACATTGAAGTAGTGAGCCTTCATACTTCGGAAGGCTTTATTTCATGGTCCTTATTTGCAATGTCTCATACCATTTTTAGACTTTGTTCTGGCTACTATCAGGGGCATGTCTTGACATTTTATTGACATTCAGTTTTGTAGAGGCTTTGTTGGACTACTATGGACTTGGGTGATTTGGTTGGTTCTTTGGCGACAAACGGTTGTCTGGTTGCCGGTGGTTGGTATGTACTTATCATTAAATTGTTATTAGTTTTATTCTATGCTATCTTGTTATATGTTTGAAATGCATTCGACACTTTTGATCGTTGTGCTGGTTAGGCTAGATAAAAGGGTGATCACCAGTCCACGTGGGACTTGGGATACCCATAACGTCCAGGACCTGGTTCGGGTTGTGATAACACCTCATCCCAAATCACTCTTAATGCAACATCACAATAATGATGAGCCAGAATCTGCTCCATCAAGGAAGACTAGCCTCCATGAATGCCAAATACTAAACCTCATAACACAAAGTCCTTTCCTATGTCAAAAAATATGTGAATCTACCTATGCTAGTTCATTCTCGATATAAGGTATCTTCAACCATATTAGCCTTACCTAGATGATTATAACACCTGGGTTTTGACCCTTAGAAAATTTCCTGGAATTTTGATCTCTAGACCTAATACGCCTCGAGGGTACAAGTCATATATTGGGGTGCGAATGGTTTGGTCTAGTCATATATAAACTAGTATTGGTTGGTGGGATGGATTTTGGTTACTGGAATGGATATGACTTAGTGGTACAAGTCATATTGGTAGGTACAAATCATTTGGTTCGTTAACTTAATCTTAGACTTGGTTGCTTTGGTTGGATTTGAGTATCAATGGCTCACCATGAGCCGTAAGCAAGGGTATGGGTATTACCATGGACTCGTATGGTGGACAGTGTCAAAATATTCCTTGAGGTTAATCTTCCAGGGGTACGATGAAGGGTAGCTTCAGATACGACTTGGTTGGATAAGTCGTATGCTGGACAGTGTTGGATCCAAAGGTTGAGGCTAGGATACTAGTAGAGTGTACCAATTATAATGGAGGGTACGACTCTAGAGGGTCAGTTGTACCCAAGGGATG
This sequence comes from Capsicum baccatum var. pendulum, assembly GCA_030864225.1. Classification (NCBI taxonomy): domain Eukaryota; kingdom Viridiplantae; phylum Streptophyta; class Magnoliopsida; order Solanales; family Solanaceae; genus Capsicum; species Capsicum baccatum. The sequence continues at coordinate 164,971,665 of CM061557.1, read as the reverse complement.
AGATTTTGTGCAAATTAATTAGAGGTATTCTGGATATTTCACCACTTATCCTAGTGAGTTCCCATAAATTCTAACCTATTTGGGAGGTTAGTTACCCTATTATTCCATTCACTAACACTTAAAAACTCTTTTAAAACACTCTACAATTCTCTCAAGAGCTTTTAGGCAAAGGAAGCTAGGGTTTCAACTAGAGGATTAATTTGGGGCTTGTCTTGGTGATTTTTTCCTCCATCATCTTGGTTTAAGGCATATTATCTTCCCTCGTTTTTAATTCTAACTAAAGGCATGGTTTTTATGAATAATTTCATGATTTCATTAGTTGTACGATTTTGGTTTTCAAATATGAATTAGGGGTTTTGATATTAAATGGTTGGTTATGGGTTCCCATGGTTTTATTTATGCTTTTATATTCATTAATGGTGGTTTTGTATAATTCAATTGCATGGGAATGGTTTAATGGTAATTGGAATTGGTTTTGGTTATATTATGCCCCCAATGTGTTTGACAAAATGCTTATACAAAGTTTTTCATTGCATTGAGTACTTTTGATGGAACTCTTGCTTGTTTAAAAATTGGTAAAGGAATTATGGATAATTTAAATGGCTTGGTAAGGTAAATGTCTAAATGGTTATGATTGTAGGGTATATGGAATCCCTAAAGTGGTTTAATTTGATAAATAAAAGGGCACTTAGAAGTCCCCTTAAGTCTATAAAAGGTTGGCTATAGATCGTACTTGAAAGTATGGTCGGTATGACGATACCACCACTTAATGAACATGTCTAATAAATGGTAAATGGATTGGGTAGTTTCTTGGTAATGGATTTAATTGGGAAATAATGTATGGATGTGTAGAAAAGCCATGGAAGGTGGAGATTTTGGTTGGACCAAAACTAAAAACTCATATTCTCCGATATAAGGTTGGTCTTGGTGATCGTGTACATGATGTCATACTTTATATTTTGGAGATGTAGTCATCCTAGTTTTTCTTCCCTAGTCGTGCGGCTACACATACTGGGGCCCTTTCAGAAGGGGAAGCTGAACCCATATAGCCTGTGGGTCATTTAGGATGACAGAGATACGCAACAAAGGTAAAGGTTTTAAATGGATGCTAAACCTAGTCCCCTTTCCCGACATAGTGTTATATATATATATGTATGGTTGTGAGCATATGGATGGTTTCACTTGGCTTTATAAATGACATTATTTTATCCTTATCTTGAGATCATGCCAGCGTTCACCTGCAAACCCATCTATTGGCGGTTGTATACCCACGCTATATAGGAATCAAACGTTCTGCTCCTCCTACATAGTAATTGACTCGGGGATTTGTATTTGGAATAAAGTGGTAAGCTTTCATCCTTTCGGAAGGCTCCATTTCATGTTGTGGATAATTCTAGACACTTTAATTTTATTTTGGATATCGGTTTTAGCCATGGTTGGGGGGATGTCCTAACCATATTTAATTACTTTTTTGGTTAGAGGTTTTGTGGTATTGCTATGTGTTAGAATAGGCGGGATCGGTCTTGGTGTTGTCCTTGGCATTTGAATAAGTTGGTGGGATGAAATCATTGGACATAATTTCTTATTATTCCATCATATTTTATTTTGGGATTAATTATTTTATGTTTTGGAACTTATTTGGTTATAACCTGGTTTATGGCCTTTGGAATGGTTTGGTATGATTGGATAGTTGGTATGGGATGGATGGACCCGGTTGGGCCAGTAACGATTGTGATCCTATCCCAGAGTCTTCTTGTTACCTGTTACATTATCATGTTATATGCTAGAAATTCAGCCAACTCTGGGTAGGCAACTGGAGGTTTGATTGGGTAATGGGGGTGGTCTCTGATCCCGATCAGACTTTGACACCCATTACAACAAGGACCTTAGAGGGGTTGTGTTAACTTGGCATCAGAGTGTAGGTTCATAGTTAATTGAGAGTCCGCAGATCCGTGTCGAGTAGAGTCTCTTTTAGGGGTGTGTAGCGTGCAACACTCACAAGGGAGATGCTATAAAGAATGTAGGAAATTTTCACTTTCTTGGTGTTCTATTTTCAAATTTGGTGTCTCAGTCCTGGAATCTTCTTAAATCCTTTTTTGTTCGTATTTCAGATCATGCCTTATAGATCTTGAACATAGGGATATTGTTTTATCCTATATGGGGAAATGCTGAAAGGGTGCATCCTACTTCTGGAGTTCATTTTTGATCTCATGGTCCTATCCCTAATAGTTCTGGATTTCCACCAATTGCTACTAGTCCTCCTTAAGGTGAGGTGACTAATATATAATTCTGTCAGTCTATTCATGTTATTGCTCAAATAGTCGCTACTCAAGCTGAGCGGGGTGTAACTAGTGCTTTCTCTGCTAAGGCCACAAGGGTACGCCAACTTATGAAGATGGGTCCTCCCACTTTTTCTGGAGTGAAGGTGGAGGAGGATCCACGGGGATTCTTAGATAGAATGGAGATACAAGATACCAATATAGAGGGGGTAAACTTTGTAGTTTATCAGCTCAAGATATTGCATATCAGTGGTATGAAGAGTTGACAGGGATAGGGGTGATGTGGAAGAATCAGTCTTATGGGATACTTTTTCTAAAGCTTTCTTAGATCATTTATTTCCCTAAGAGTTGAAGGAAGAAAAGATGGAGGAGCTTTTAAGTCTCAAACAAGGGAGGATGTCATTCAAGGAATATGCCTTAAAGTTTCACCAATTGTCAAGGTATGCTCCTTATTTAGTGGCTGACATACAGTGAAGAAAGAGAAAGTTCGCTTCTAGGTTAAATAGGGATTTGATTTTGGAGAGCAAGACTGCCTTGCTTATTATAGATATGGAAATATCTAGGTTGACTGTTCATATGCACTAGGTAAAGGACGAGAATAGGAAATATACTGAGTTTGGAGATAGACAGGGTTAGAAGAATAGGTTTTCTAACCACAGAGGTTCTCAGTCTCAGGGTGGTCGGGATGGTTGCAAATGAAAGAAATAGAAGTAGGGGAGTTCTAGTTCTTTCACTTCTTCTAGTGCTCTTTACCAGTCAGGCGATAGGCGTCATAAAGGTCATGAAAATTTCCGAGCGTAGGTTGCCCAATCTCAGTAAAGCAGAGGTCAGTCAGTTTCTTCATGCCCTCCTTGTCGGTTCTGTTTTCGTCCACATCGGGGTTATTTTAATGAACGAAAGGACAAATTCTTCAAGTGTGGATGAGAAGGACATCGACTTAAGGATTGTCCAGTTAATTAGGTTGATATGGGTGTGAATAAGATTTATGTGTCTTTATCTTCTGCTCCTACACCTGGTGGTGTTGCATCTGCTTTTATTACTACTCTTGGTTCTTGTGTTGGTCAGAACTAGTTGTATACTTTGGTGTCCCAACAAGAATCTAAGGCATTACCTAATGTCGTTACTGGTACATTATATCTTTTCTCTCATGACGTATATTATTTGCTTGATTCAGGGTCTACTCTCTCCTATGTACTCCTTATGTGGCTGTATTTTTTGGTTTTAATTTGAACATTATATCAGATCCTTTTATTGTTTCTACCTAAGTAGGTGACTCAATTATTGCTAAGAGAGTCTATAGGGGTGTGTGGTACTTGTAGGTAGAGAGAAGAACTTGGTAGATCTGTTTGAGTTTGGTATGGTAGATTTTAATGTCCTTTTGGGTATGGATTAGTTTCCATCTTGTTACACATCCTTGGATAGTCGGACTCATAGGGTTATCTTTAGGTTCACTGGTGAGCGGTTATATAATGGGGAGGGTGATTCTTTAGCTCCTAGGGGAAGATTTATTTCTTATCTTAGAGCTCGAAGGTTAATCTCCAAAGGTTTTCTTTTTCACATGACCCGAGTTAAAGATTCTAACTCAGAAGTTCCTTCTTTCCAGTTAATTCCAGTGGTTAATAAGTTTCCAAAGGTCTTTGTGGATGATCTTCATTGTGTTTCTTCAGATAGGGAAATAGAATTTGGTATTGATTTGATTCCGTATACTCATCCAATTTCTATTCCCCTATATATAATGGATCTGGTTGTGTTGAGGGAACTCAAGGAACAACCTAACGATCTTCTGGGTAAGGGGTTTATTTGTCCTACTGTATCTCAGTGGGGTGAACCGGTGTTGTTTGTGTGCTAGATGAACATTTATATCATTATCAACACATATAGCAGATGAATCATCCTCAAAACAAGGCTAAAAAGGTTAGAATAACAATGTTAGAATGCATAAATATGACCTACATCACCACTCCATACTTAAAACCTTGTTCATCCTCGAACAACTCTTAACTATTAACACCATGAGTTGAAGAGACTCCATAATTCCACTACAAGCAAGACACTTAAGCTAGTACTATAATGACTACACAGAATGCAAGTTTCTACACTACACATGTTACATACACATCTGACAACTCAAGAATACTACTTCAAAACATCCTAGCCTCAAGAATTAATTACACAAGTGGAAAACTCATGCATATTTGTTGATCAAAGACATCACATAAATCACTTGCTTTTATTAAAACCTGTTCCCTCACAGCACGAGAGTTCCCCAAAATTACTCACAATAATGCAATGCATAACACAATGGGTGCAAAAATTATGTTTCACTCACTCTCACAAGGAATTCACAAGTTACACATAATGAATAATAGGCTTTCTCTTAGTGTAGTACTCCACTAATATCAAAATGTTAAGCTTAGTATCAAATAGATTTTTTCCAACTGGATATTCTTTTGTTCTGACTAGAGGCTTCGTTGGACTACTATTAGCATGGGCTGTATTAGTATTAGTATCGGTATTGGTATTGGTATTGGCATGGGTAATGGTTGGTTATTTGGTTATGAATGATTGATTTTGGATGTAAACTTAGTACAATGTATTTGATTTGATATTCTCTTATTTTGTTATATGTTTATAATTCAAACCACAAGGGGTGTCAGGTATGATTGATTGCTTAGGTATTTGGGAGTAGTCTACGGTCCTTGGTTGAATCTAGATACTTATCACAGACAGTGCCTGATTTGTGTCATGATAAATTTCTTATCATATGGGAAAGTATCAATCAAGATCTAGGATAGGGAAGTTCATAACTTTCAGACAAAAGATATAGCTTCCATAAAGGTCCTTTGGATGAATCATAAGGTAGAAAAAGCCACTTGCGAAGCGAAGGAAGATATAAGGGATAAGTACCCTTTCTTATTATAAGTGATGGACGAAGGAGCTTAAGTTCTGAATTTTGTTTTCCCTTCTTATCATTTGATTCTGGTGTATTATTGCTTTTCTCGTGCGAAGAGTGTTCTAGGTCATCATTCGAGTATGAATGATCTAAAGGGGGGATAGTGTAACACTGTTAAATTTTGAGCATTTTTATTTTTGGCCTACCCACGTTCAAAATATCATTTTTGACTTAAATAATACATAGAGATGTTAAAGGGGTTTCCCGATGTAGTTTTAGAATTTTTCAATAGGATTTAGAAGGGTTTTCGACTATAGAGATAGTAAGACTCTGCGCTATCGAAGTTCAAAGAGAATGGCTTTTGAGATAGCCTCAGTAATATTGAGGGTAGTCTCCGTGTTAAGATCAGTGGCACGGAGGTTAGTCTCCGTGATAAGTTTCGTGCCATGAACCCATGTAAAAATGTGGTTGTCTTATTTTATTTATTTTTGATGAGGGGTAATTAGGTCCTTTTTCCAAGTGATGGATTTTAAACATTACATAAGCATATTGCCATCAGTTTGAATGACACAACACCAATTATTTCACGCTCAAACTTAATTTCCAAAAAATTCATAAGGGTTACAACGCACGTTCATCATTCGAGTTCAAAATTCAAAATTGCTCAAAAATCATTGAGTGCTAAGGCATGTTACTCTTTCCTAACTATTAATATGTCAAAGAATGTTTATTAAATTACAATTTGTGTGGTTTTGATATTGGTATTAGAACATGGGCAGAGGAGTTTGGAATGTTTTCTTTTGAACAATGTTACCCATGGTTTACATATGATTGTTTAAGCTTTATTCATGGTTTTGAACTTGTGGGGTGCATGGTAAGTTCAATAAACTTTGGGATTGTGATTTCACTAATTTGTGAATATTGATTATTAAAGTTGTAATGACCTCAATCGCATACGATAAATTTTGTTTTGAATATGAAAAGTATGCACATTAAACTACTTTTAGAACTATTGCATAATGTGAAAAACTAATTATGCATAATGGTTTTAATTTGAACCTAAAATTATTGTGTAATTGCCTAGGCTAATGTATAGTTGAACAAAGGTAAGGGTTGTGAATTTCCCCAAATAATGATAATTGGTTTGGCTTATTAATGTTACCTTGCAAGTGCAGTTTTTTTGATGATATCAACAAAGTATGCCTAAATGTGTATTATGGTTCAATGAATGGGAATGTGTGATAAAGTATTTTATTAGTCTTAAAAGAGGGTTTTGTATCTGGGCCACAAAAGTGGAATTATCAAGAGACCAATACTGAAAACCGCATTTGCCAATGTAGGGGTGTAAATAGCTTGAGGGTTTTAGTCCCCTTTCTTATGACCAGGTGGTTTGAGTACACCTTATTATTATTATTACGTGATTGGGAGTTTCGAGTCCCCCACATTACATTAGATGATCAAGTGCTTAAGTTACCTTAGTATACGATTGGGAGGTTGAGTCCCTTATGCATATATATAAGATTAGTCTCCAGTTTATGTGTCTACATGCACTGGTACCCTAACATGGTTTAGAGCTGGGGCCTATATAGCTCGTACATACTATTATATGACAGCTAAACTACAGAATCTAGGCTATGGTTTTAAATTTTATGTTACGCCTTGTTCCCTACCCCATATGTGATATATATATATACATATATATATATATGTATGTATCTTTATGAATTTAATTCTTTGCATAGAATTTTAATGATTTTGAACTATTGATCATGGAATTATGTTATCCTATATCCCTGTGTTACATGCTAGCGCTCCAACTACTAATCGTCTTCTAACGTTGTATCCCTACGGGATGTAGGACTGACAATACCTCTATTCCTTTTCAATAGTGACTAGATGATCATGAGAAAACTTGCAAGAAATACTTAAGTGGTAAGCTTCAATCCTTCGGAAGACCCCATTTGATGTTTTAAGTTATTGTATATATTGACTCTTTATCATGGAATTGTTTTTGGCTATGGTCAAGGGCATGTCTCGACTAATATATATTTGGTTATGCTAGAGTCTTTGTTGGAGAATTACTGTCGACATGGGTTTGGTTGTTGAACTTATATGCTTCTTTGAGTCTGAATCATATTCTTCTATCTTATTTTACATTGGAGTTCTGCTGTTTTGTTGTGTTGAAATTGGTTGACTAGGCTAAGGAGGTGGTCTCTGGTCCTCAGCGGACATAGGATGCCAGTCATAGCAAGGCCCTAGTTTGGGTTGTGACACAAAGGTTATGATGATAATTAAGACAAGGTACTCGATAAAGAGATAAGGATGTTAGAAAATTATCTGGGGTGTTTTACCCCACCTATCAAAGGCAAGGCGGGAATCAAGGTTGGAACGATTGTGATTGAGATCGTGATTGGGGTTATAGAGAAGAGGATAGATATTATGATTATAGGATAAAATGATAGAGGTTATGAATGATATGTCCCCCTTCATGATCTTGTCATGGAAAAAGAATCAAGAATGGTGGACCTGGATAAACTCAAAACTGAGCATGTGCTTTCTCAAATTTTGATGCGGGTTGCAGGTATCGACAAAATGATTAGGAAGATAAAGGGTGAAATTTCTCAACTTAACCAAGCGATTGTTTAACATTCAGACTCCATCAAGCAATTGGAGACACAAGTGGGGAAAATTTCTACCCAACTTAATACTAGGTCAAAATGGGGCCTACTTAGTACCATAGTGGTAAATTCTAAAAAAGAAAGCAATGTCTTCAAAATTGTTACTAGAAATGGTAGAAACAATAGTGAGCATGTCATTGAAGTTGATGAAAAGTATCTAGATAAACAAATTAATGTTAATGGGAAAAGGTCAGGATCGCCAAGTGTTAGTGCTTCAAAGTCTCTTGAAAAGGGCGACGAGGAGCGAATGATAGTTGAAGCGAAGAGGGATGAGGAAGAAAATCATAAAGTAATTGATGGTGATAATAAAATTGGAAATTACACTCAAATCTTTTTCTTTCCCCCAATTATAATTCCTCTACCCTTTCCACAAAGGTTAAAAAAGAAAGATGACAATGCAAAGCTCAGAAAGTTTCTTGCAATTCTTATGAGCCTCTCAACAAACATTTCACTATTAGAGCATCTTCAAGAGATTCTGGATTATTCTAAATCAAGTCGAAGAAGAAGGTTGCAGATGGCGAGACCATTGAAGTTACCCACACATGTAACGCCATCATGTAAAATGCCATGGCAGAGAAAAAAGGAAGACCCGTGTTCTTTTACCACCCCTTGCACAAGTAGGACCCACAAATTGAAAAAGGAATTATGTGATCTTCGTGATAGCATAAATTTAATGTCATATACAATATATCAATATTTTTGGTTGGGTTCTACTACACCCACCACCACGAGCTTACCAATGGCGGATCATTCGATCAAGAAATCGATTGGAGTGTTTACAATGTATTGGTAAAAGTTGATAGATTCATTATCCCAGAAAATTTTGTTGTGATTGATTGTGACATCAAGCATGAAATACCCATTATTATTGAGAGGACTTTCTTAGCAATCGGAAAGGTATTAGTGGATATGGAGCTTGGAGAATGACATTTTGGGTGCATAGTAATGGATCTTATTTTGGGTATACAAAGTCGAGAAACAACTAAGTGTGTTAGAAGTTTACTCAGGTATTGATGTTGTTTATGAAGGAGTGGATGTTGGGTCATCTCAGCACAAATACCCAACTTGAAGATTAACAAATGTTGTACCACGATGCTAAATTTGGTGTTGGATGGGAGGAAACCAATCGATGCCACAAAAGTGGCCCATACCCTTTAAATTTTATTTGTTATAATAGATTTTGTTGCTTAGATTGATGCACATAAATGAGGTGCACAAAAGAGTGAATTTGATTGATAATAATTAAGGTAAAGTGTGGTTAAATTGAGTTGTGGGCTGAACAATTGAAAATAGGGGAGCAAAAATTTATCTTAGTTACCACAATCGCGATCACGATAGTTGTTACAGTGCAATGATGGAACTCTAACCGCGATTGCATTTCAGAGAATTTTAAAACTTGAATAGTCTCCCAAAAACCCCTACCACACTTCTCTTAAATTGCTTTTAATTTCACCCTTTTTTGGCTTTGTTGAAAATATCTGTAGTGGGATTGTAACCTCCCTACATTACTTTATCAGGTATGTGCTTCAATTCACATTTGGTATGCTCAGGTGTGAGACATGGAATACATGTTTTGGGCAATGGCCTAAAATTATTGTTTGAATGCTTGATCTTGAGATTCATAGAGCTTGTTTGGTGTGTTGTTTGTTGTTTTTAGTGTGTGCATGGTTATGGAATTCTTGAGTACCCAAAATTCTTAAAAACGAGTAATAATAGCATATACATTCCAAATGTTCGGTAAAATGCCCGAATGAATTCCTTTCTAGTTTCTTTATGTTTAAGGCATATTTGTGTGTTTAGGATTTGTGTTCCATATTCTTGGTGTCATTTATTGGTTATGAATACAAATTGGTATAGAAAATTGAATTTTTTTGATATGATCATGCTTGGCCTATTGTCTCATGTTCTGCGATCATGATCGTGGAAGAACGATCGCAGTCGACTGACTTGTGATTTCGATAGCATGATTGCTGTCTTATGGTCCATGATCTCGTCATCTTAGAGCTGTACGGCAGCAAGTTCCAAAACTCCTAATTCTTAGTTTAAGATGAATTTTTTTATCACATATCCATCTCTTTAGATTAATTAAGTCATATAGCATATTTTTAACATAATGATTTTGATAATTAATGTTTTTATGTTGTTTTTGTGATTTCAAAGCTAAAAATGGTAGACTACAATCAAACTCGCTTCATGGAACCTGAATATCAACTCTGTACTATGTAGACCTACCCAAGAAAAAGCTATTCCCGGAGCAAGGCATATGTTTGGATAATGTGCCATAGAAGCTCTCGACCTTTCATGATAGATTGGTGGCCACTAGGTGGGGATGCTTAGCCTCGAATTCATGTCGGGAAAATGAACATTGGGTTAGGAAGTTCTACACAAACAATGGCGTACTATCCTTCCTGACCCAGTTGTATGAATCGGGGAAAGGTAGTCCACTTTAGGGCCGAGCATATCAACAACATATATGGGCTACCGAATGCTGACATGGCAGAATTTGAGGCAAAGGGTTGTGAACTAGGGAGCTGTCTATTTATGAAGTTGTGTCTAGGAAGAGAGGTCCCGTAGGCTTCCACAAAGATGGGGATCTCATTGCATGATTTAGTAGATAAGGCTCGGATCTTGTTAGCCATAATTAGTATCTGGGTTTATCCATGCACTAACATGACCTATTTCCCGAATACACAAGCTCAGAGTGTCTCATGCATCTTAGGCAACATTCCATTTAATATAGTCATATTGTGCTGTCAATTATGAGGCATTTAAAGAACTGAGGTGGATCTAAACTCATGATTCCTTCCTTGATCACAGAACTATGCAGGAGAGTCAGGGTTGAGATTACCCTTAGGATACTTGGGTACGCTCGAAGAACTCTTTTTTACACTATTACGATTCTGGGTGAGGGCACACTTAGAAAAATAAAAAAGGAAAATCGACTTGGATGAGTTGGTATATGATGACACGGACTCATGCAGGTTATCCACAACATGGAAATTTGATAAGATCCCTAGTGATATAAGAACAATCTAGGAGCTTGTGTCTAGGTTGCACACAGGACTGGGAGGACGTTCTACTGCACACAACTCTTATGTTGCACAGATTGATAATGAGAGGGTGTTGGTAGACCATAGGGAGCTTAGGGACACCATCTATAAGCTTGAGAGGTCCTACTCCACTTTAGCTTGATAACACTAAAAACTATGGTAGTCTTATGATAAGATATGAAAAAGAGAGAAGAAGAGAGAGAAATTTTTACCCGTACATGGAAAGGGGTGAAGCCCTATGGAAAGTCCTAAATTTCAAAGATAGACTTACCTTCCCAAGATCAGAGTCAGATGAAAAGGACCTAGCTTTATGGTTTGATGATTAGGAGTCAACTTCTGTTTGGGCCAGAGATGATGAGGAGGAGAGGGCGAGTGATGACAATATGTGATGCGGTTATAGAATGCCCCTTTTATCTTTTATGTTCTTTATTGATATGCATTGAGGACACTACAAGCTATTAGTTGTGGGTTCCCATCTTCGTATTTCATTTGATATTTAGCTAGTCTGTATTATTTGGATATTATTATGTTTATTTAGATGATGATATTTTTATTTGGGTTGTAATATTGGGAACCCCGATGGTGCCTACATTTGATGGATTAGTCACTTGTGTTCAATTTTTTATTTGGTTTGATTCTTAGATATTTATCTTGTTTTATCGATGATGTTGTATACCCTATGATAGATTGAGTGACAAGATTCATCACGAAAAATCATTATGTTTTTGGTTTTTAATCTATAATATAGGGGAAGTCTGAGTACCGATGCAATTTTAGATTTGAGATTGCTCTTACTCCTATGGTAAAGTCTGAGTAGCCATATGGTTTGACCTTGTATGAGCCAAAATGTGAGATAACAACTTGATTTGGTGCTAATGATAACCATTATTGCATGGAAAAATGCAAAGAAAGCATCCCTCTCCATCCAAAAGCTTTTTGTGAACATCAAGGGCATGGACATGAGTAACTTTATCACAACACTTTACCTCTTTTTGTGACTCCAAAGTTTTTAGTTGGTAGTGTATGGTAAAAATCTCCTTTGATCTCTAAGTAGGAAATGCAATTAAGATTCCTTGAATAGTTTGCATGACATATGTGGTAAGATTAGTCATTTGGTTTTCATGCTTAATCGAGTCATCTAGTATTTGCCCCGTTAGTCTCTCTAAGATAAGATTGATTTTGCATGGTTAGAGAAATGATCTCAGAACCTCTTTGTGAATGTGGAAATCCACTTTAGCCTAAAAGGACTACTTGAATGTAGATTGTTTCCCTAGTCACCCATTTTGAGCCTTTGAACCTTTCTTTGAAAACAACATTACAAGTCGTAAGCCATTTGAATTTCATCCCTCTTTTGAACCCCACCCTCCTTGAACTTGAAAGTGGAACTTGAGGCTAAAAGCCTAATGATAACGCACAAGTACACATGCAAATGTACGTTGTCTACTAAGTAGTAAGGTGGCATTTAATAAATTTGAATATCGATCCCACAGGGACTTCATCTAACAAGTATGTGATTCTAGTTATCAATTTAGATTCAATTGATACAGGAGTAACCAAAATATGGTTTTGAATATGTGTAAACTAAAATATAGTGAGCAATTCCTAAAATAAAGGTCTTAGAACTCTCAATGGAGAAAATCCCTGGGTTAAATCACTTCGAACAATCATACTATGTCATTAAACTTTATTCGTTAACTTGCTTATCTTGGTTGTTGATTCGTAGTGTTAATTTCATGATCATCGTATCTGACCTATAACTATTTACCTATCTTGAACATTATAACTACATCATTGAGCGGGGATGTAGTAGTCCAATTAAGTCTTTAACCTATCATCCTACATGTGAACCAAGTAAGGCTTCTAGGTATATCCCTGTCCTAGTTGCTAATTCAAATTCCTTATTTCATAAAAGAGTAAGAACCATACATTGTTTATTCCCATGTTCTCTCTCCCTATTCCCATTCCCGAGATCACTAGGGTGACAATTGATGTATTCTAAGGGTGATCAATAATCAAAATAATTAAAACAAGAATAAACAAACAACAAATAATGATAAGCAAATCAAACAAAATCAATTCAAATAATAGTACTCATGTTCTTTGCTTTAACCCCGAGAAGGGAGTTTTTAGCCACTCATAGCCAAAATCAACATCCAAATAATTGTATGAATGACTAAAACCATAAAGAAAGAAAAAAAAAATAACGAACGAAAACCTAAAATAGAGTTATAGTAGACTCCTAAATGCTCCCCTCCGATCCAATATGTTCAAAATATGTTTTAAGATGTTATATTTATAATATACAAGTTATGAATCAAATACGATTAGGTTTCCATGCTGTCCTTTTACAGTTTTGCAGACTTCTCCCGCTTTTGAGCATCATTAGGTCACACTATAGTGGCCATCGCTATAAGCTTGCAACGCAGTGTAATCATGGTGAGTAACTGGAAGTTCACAAATGCCGAATTGACTATTGGCATGATGCGGCAAAAACCACATCGCTATTAACTTGCCATCGCGGTGACACACTCCCAAGCATCCTATTCACCTCATGTGGTCTTATTCATTCTTCGGTCCATACCAAGATTTTATGTGTGTTTTCAATGGATTTCCAGCCTTTAAATCATCAATGTATCATCATCCTCAGCTCATAAAACATCCTACATAATAATACACCATGAGGTAGTGACCAACAACGCAATATCATGAATGATGGACTAGAAAGCTATCTAAGACTAGGCAAATTTACATTGATCTTCAACTCATTATTTCAACTCTTGACTTAATCCAATTGATATTTTCACCTTAAACACAAGTTTTTTCCCATATACATACCCAATAATGTTCCTAGAAACTCATTAGGACAAAAGAATCCAACACGATAGACTAGACAAGCACATAGCTCAAGCTAGTAACACTAGTTTTCTCGATTGACCTTTAAATTCTCAAATTGATTACAAACTTTTGTGAAAACCTCTTTAAAAATAGTATGTACATACTTGGAGACTTAGATGCACATTTATATCATTATCAACACATATAGCATACGAATCATCCTCAAATAAGGCTAAAAAGGCTAGAATAGGAACGTTAGAATGCATAAATACACCCAACATCACCACCCCACACTTAAAGCCTTGTTCGTCCTCGAAAAACTCTTAACTATTAACACCATGAACTGAAGAGACTCCACACTTCCACTACAAGAAAGACACTTAAGCTAGTACTACAATGACAACACAGAATGCAAGTTTCTACACTAAGCATGTTGCTTACACATTTGACAACTCAAGAATACTAGTTCAAAACATCCTAGACTCAAGAACTAACTCAACAAGTGGAAAACTCATGCATATTCATTGATCAAAGATATCACATGAATCACCAACATTCATCAAACTTGTGCCCTCATAACAAGTGAGTTACCCAATTAATTACTTACAATAATTCAATGCATAACACATGGGTACAAGGATCATGTTTCGCTCACCCTCACAAGGAATTCATAAGTTACACATAATGAATCATAGACTTTCCCTTAGTGTATTACTCCACTAATATCAAAATGTTAAGCTTAATATCAAATAAGTTTTTTTTCGGGTTGTAATGCAGGATAAGGGCCAAGTAGGAACTATTTTGGAATACTGACTAATTTCCCTAAGTGCTTTAGTGCACTACATTGTGCAATTAAGACCACTCTTCAACAACCAAATTACACCATTTTTGTCTACCCAATTCTTTTGTTTTTACCCCATCTTATTAAGCTCGTATACATATACTATGGTGGGAGGATTATAGGCACAACTCATTCAATTTGAATAAATTTCTATTATTTTAATTACTCAACTCCCCACCACCACACATAACAATCTTTGTGAACAACAATAAGAATAACTTTAGGGCTTTAGTTTCACCTTTTCTTCTTCAATTTCACACTTCTAACTCAATTAAATTTACACTAAAGTGCCTAGGAGCTTTGGATAAATTAAAGTTTTTCAAAGATGGGATTTCACTATAATTGAGGATGCCAATGAAAAATCTAAAAGCTTAATTAGGCTTACTAGGATTAAGCACAAAGGTAGGTCCAATAGAAGGCAAAAAATAAGACTATCAAAGAAATGCCTACATCATCTCCTACACCCATACTTCTTATTTTTCTTTATAAATACACTGGGCAAGGTTTAGACGTAACATGCAACAAGGAATATACAATACCTCACACACACATGGCATATGCCTAACTCACATAGGATTATCATACACTTAACCAAATAATAGCATAAATTCAAATTTAAGCTACAAGTACACGAGACAAAAATTTGAGACTAGGAGTATCAAAAGTAGTACTTTGCACATTTCAACATGCTTATACAACTAAAAAACTTGCACCATGTAATCCAAAATCTTACACACAAAAAATTAAATTAAGCCCAAAATTTAGAATTTCCTCACCCCATACTTAAAAAGCTACTTTGTCTCCTAAGGAAACTTAAAAGTAATAGATAGAAATACTACCCGAGGCCTCTAGGCCTAGGTAGTAGCACCTTTATATATCAAGGAGGTTTGGGATCCCCACACTTTGTTTTTGCCATGCTCCTTAGCTCACGATTTTGGTACTCAAACTTCCCATTAACCTACAACTCAATCAAAAATAAAAACTATGTGAAATAAAACTAAAAACTGAAAAATAAAACTTACCTATATAACTTGGGTTGCCTCTTAAGTAGCACCTAATTTAGTGTCGCGGAACAACCCAACTATGACTTTGTTATTCTATTTCATTATCTTTCTCACACTTGATCTCCATCTTCTTATTCTTTTCACCCCCTTTGTGTGAACTCTCAAGGGCAACAGATTTTTCAACTTTAGCTTTTTTGTAGGCTCATCAATTTGCATTATGTAGCACTTTGGTCGTTGTGGCTTAGGTAGCTCAATGAGTTATTCTAAAAGAGGTCTTTGGTGGACTAACCACCCTACACTTATCCCCTTCAATTACAGTAATCATGCATAAGTCCTAGTAGTAGGATAGTGAGTTGAAAGCTTTATAAACTTTAAATACTGCCTCTTTATCCTCCAACCTCATTGTGAGCGTACCTTCTCTAAGATCAGCCAAAGCTCCTTTGGTTTCTAAGAATGGACTCCCTAAAATGATTAGTACCTGATCATATTCTTGAAAATCTACAATAATAAAGTAAAAAAAAATAACAAATTTACCAACCTTTATGAGGACATCCTCAATAATTCCTTCTTGGCGTGCAATGATCCTATTTGCCAATTACAGTAGCAAAGGGCTCGGTCTAGGCTTCCCCAAGTCCAAAGTGTTGAACAAGGAGAGGGGCATCAAGTTGACACTTGCTCCTAAGTTACTCAGTGCATGGACTACTTTACTACTACTCCCAATATGAATAGGGAGAGTAAACTTCCACGGATTCATTAGTTTTCTTGGGATTTTATATGTCACCATAGAGCTACAATAGTTAGTGAGTGTTATAGCCTCCACATCCTGTAGCTTTACCTTAGTAACAACCATATCCCTTAAGTACTTAGGTTACTTGGGTATACCCTGCAAAACATCTAAAAAAGGTAAGTTAATGTAAAGCTCTCAGGACGTGTCAAAGAACTTCTTAAAATATGCATCCTCCTTTACTTTTATGTGCTAGTGTGGGAAAGGAAGTTGTGACATCTAATTATCCACCTCTACAACAATTTTTTCTTTTGAGTACTCAGACTTCCTTGAATTTTCAACAACTTTTTCAGACACCTATGGGGGGAGGGGGGATCAAATCTACATCTACCTCCTTAGTTGCCTTTGAAGGTTCTTCATTGTGCTCTTTACCACTCCTCAAAGTGATTTCAATTACTTATTTTGGATATTCTATATTAACTGCAAACCACTTTGAGGCCTGGTATTCAGTGTTTGTTGTAACTGCCCTAACTGCAACTCTAAGCTTCTTGTCTTCGCTTGCTGATTCTTTAATTCTACCTGTTAAATTTTCATTTCAGCAACCATTTATTCTTGACAAACTAATAGTTGTTTCATCATCTTCTCCACATTTCTAGTGGACTAATTTGGTGGAGCTTGTTGCTATGGGGTGGTCTATGTCTGAATTGGTGGTTGAGTTTTCCACTTCATGTTGTAGGTGTTACCATAATTACGTCTTTGAACATTACCCATATACATTACCGATTTTGTATCTGCAACACACATATATGCTGAATGGCCACTATTACCGCAAACTTCACACCAACCTAAAACTTGTTGGATTGCATTGACTGTGGTTGCAGGCTATGCCACTCCCAACTTCAAACTGGTTATTTGATTTTGCAATGCAAGCAGATATGGAAGTAAATTGGTCAACCTCTAACACACCTGCCTTTTTTTTTGTATCGCTTCTCGATTCTAAATGCTACTTAGAATGTCGTTGAGCTATGTGATTTAATAAAGTGTAAAACTCATCATAAGTCATCTCAAGAGCTTGACTACCTGCAGCTGAATCTAACAGAATTTTTGTATTGTGGTCAAGAGCCTCTAAGAAAGTATAAGCTAGTACCTTATTAGACTGTTGATGGTATGGACTATCCTGAAGAAGTGCTTTGAAGTGCTCCCAAACATGATAAAGATTCTTGTCTGGCTTTTATTTAAAGCACACTATCTCACTACAAAGTCTCGCAGTCTTACTAGAAAGGAAAAATTGAATAAGCAATTTTCAATCTATGTCGTCCCATGATGTGATTGAATTCGCCGACTCTGCATTCAACCATTTTTTTCTTCCCCCAATAGTGAAAGGAAAACAACGTCATCCCTACATAATCTGCATTAACCCCCGTAGAAATTAATGTATCTCTAATTCCAAGTAAATTCCGTAAGTGGACCTGTGGATCTTCATGTGAAAGCCCTGTGAACTATCCACTGCTGAAAAGAACTTCACCTTATTTTGTTTGAGCTAAAAATTACCTCCAGCTGTCGGGTTCTAAAATGGGGAGGTAAAATTTATTGGAAGTAGGATTGCCACTTCCTTAACTGTCCTGAGGCTATTGGTTCTTCAGCCATTAGAGCAGGATTTTCTTAATCTTCTGCGAGTTGAGGAATATAAGGGAGAAGGATTACTTCTCTCCTTCATTGATGGAATAGTTGCTCAGGTTCAGATCTTGGTTCAACCAAGTCCTAGTACCTTGCCATCTTACTCCTTTGTAAACCTATTTTCTACAAATATAAAACCAAGACCAAGCATAAAAACACCAAAGAAATCTAAAAGTAAAACTTAGAATAAAACAATTGCCAAATTACAAGTGTTTGGAAACGATGCTAAAACATTGATAGTGAGCGCCCATGTAACTATACATGGTATACCAAGTAGTAAAGTGGACTTCAAGAAAGCCAAATATAGATCCCACAGGGACTTGATCTAGCAAGTATTTGATTCCAGTTCATAATTTAGATTATATTTATGCAAGAGTAACCGAAATATAGTTTTGAATATGTGTAAACTAAAATAAATTGAACAATATGTAAAATAAAGGTCAAAGATGCAAGGGCATTGGTAATACCAAGGACATAACTAGAAATTCAAAGTGACGACCATACCGAGTATGAAAAACTGTCTTTGGGATGTCACATTCCCTAACTCTGAGCTGATGATAGACTAATCTGAGGTCTATCTTGGGGAAATAACTTGCATCCTGCAGCTGGTCAAACAAGTCATCTATTCTAGGCAGCGGATACCTGTTCTTGACCATGGCTTTATTGAGCTGACGGTAATCAATACACATTTTGAGAGAACCGTCTTTCTTCCACACGAATAAGATTGGCCCACCCTATAGGGATACATTGGTCCTGATGAACCCCTTATCTAAGAGATCCTTCAACTGATCTTTCAGTTCCTTGCATTCTGCTGGTGCCATTTTATATGGAGGAATAGAAATAGGTTGAGTATCTGGGATAAGGTCTATACCAAAGTCTATTTCCCTTTTGGGAGGAATGCCTGGAAGATCTTTGGGAAAGACATCTGAATATTCATTAACCATTGGGACTGATTCGAGACTGGGACATTCGGAACTAGAATTCATAACATGCACGAGATGATACATACACCACTTAGAAATTATTTTCCTTTTCCGAAGGTAGGAAAATTGTTAACCCCTGAAAGACAAAGTGCTACCCTTCCACTCTAGGACGGGCTCATTCGAGAACTGAAATTGAACTATCCTATTTCTGCAGTCGACTATGGCATAGCTGGAATAAAGCCAATCCATATCGAGAATGACATCAAAACAGTCATCTCTAACTCAACTAAATTTGCTGATGTGGATTAGACTGAGAGACTGACTTAAAATTATGCTTACTAGCACGACATGAATACTGAAGAAAGGGAACTATTCCTAAAACATCTCATAGCCTCCTGTACATAAATGTGGTGCACAACACACCCATGTACAAGACTCTACTAGATGTGGCTTTCAGATTTCCTAGGACTCTATTAAACCTTAGGCTCTGTTACCAAGTTTGTAACACCCTAATTTTTTTAACCGAAATGTTACATGGTGCTTATGACCCCAAAGGATCACAAGCTAACCCATGACTGATATCTGTACCTAAAAACTACAATATATAACGTAATAATGTAGAAAACATAAACATGTAGTCCATAAGGTTCAACTGAATAAAGAATCTGTCAAAACTAATATCCATATGGGTGAAAGATACCCAAAACAACTGAAAACTGAATCAAATCTGAACATAAGTCTGAATACTGAATCTGAAAGCCTCTAAGTGATGTCTGAATAAGGATTTGAAGGAACATGTGTCCAACTAACTCCGTAAACTGATAAATGGCTAAAATAATAATGAATAAATCAAATCATATTGTCCTCGAATGGAGAGGACTCACTAAATCTCTGTGATTGGAAATGCTACTGCTACTGCTAATTTGGAGCACTTGTCTCTGAACCTATGGTATAACATGAAAAGAAAGCACTATAGCGCAAATGCGTCAGTACGAGGGAATGTACTGAGTATACAATTGAGTTAGGCTAAAAATAAATAGGGTTTACATGCATGACCAATGCTAACTGTCTGACTGACAAAAACGTAAGAGTACAAATATGCATACAAAGTAACTGAAATCTTGGGTGCATGATAGCTAGTCCTGTATACTAATACATAGTTTACTGATGGTTAACATGATTGATACTGAAATTCTGATAACATGGGTGACTGTATCTGACAATCCTGAATCTGATGGAACTATCTGACTTTCGTATTGTAACTGAGTCTGACTGTACCTGACAGTCCTAATATACTAAAATCTAAAGACCTATCTGAGTTCTTTTACTGAGACTGATTCTGAAACTGTTAGAGGTAGTTGTTTAATTGACATGCCCCAATAATGCATATAGCTAAGTTGGGGTCCAATCTCTGCCCCGACTGGAGGGGTTTCAATACCGCGCCACTGCTAAGAACAGTTGTGGGTGACCCTTAGCTAGTAGGTATTTGAAAGGATAATGGTGGGAACCCTAAGCTATCAGGTTAATCCATCTCATCAACCCTAATCTGACAGGCTAAGATGTCTTAAACTATGCTGGCTGCGTAGTTCTGGAATACTAGGATGACTGCTAAGAATCACACCCTAAACTGGTAGGTGAGTGATAACGCCCAAACTACAACTCTCGTAAGAGTGTAAGCGGTCGCTTTCAAATATAGAACCCAACTGGGTTGGGTGTCGAATCCCATAGGGAATACTCGGTCACTAAGTGTTGCAATTATTAGTAGACTGTTGGTCACAAATTCTACGGAAAAGGGGTATTTGATTATGGTGTGAACTACTATTATTAAAGTAACAATGGAATGCTTTGTTTAGTAAGATTTAATCACAGAGAATAGTAAGTTAGGGTTATTTCCACCTTATGAGTTCTACGTATCTATTAACTATGAGTAATGCAGAATTTAGACATGCATGCGCTTATAGAGATTCATATTCTAATGGTAAATCCTAGTGTTTCTCAACCATCAAGGATTATTTCACTTTAACTCTCTCAAGCTTAAAGTGTATAACTAATGGTACAAACTCTCCAAGAGGTTAATCCGGTTAAGGCATTAACGTGTAAATAGGGGTTGGTAGCCCTATTTCCTTGTCACACTCTCTTTTCCAAATATGTAACTTTTCTCTCGAACAAGTTAATGCTATAATGACATGTTCTCTATGATTACAACCATGAGAATTAAATTAAAACAAAGAGAGTAATGATATAAGTAGCATACACATCAAGAATTCACAAACTCATAGCAATAGATAGTATATCACAAGGCTTCCATAACCCTAACAGAGAAGTTTAGCTACTCATGAGTACAACGAGAATCACAATAGACATAATCATCATACCACAACTAGAATAATCTTCACGATGGG
Organism: Capsicum baccatum var. pendulum; assembly: GCA_030864225.1. NCBI lineage: Eukaryota > Viridiplantae > Streptophyta > Magnoliopsida > Solanales > Solanaceae > Capsicum > Capsicum baccatum. The sequence continues at coordinate 164,950,359 of CM061557.1, read as the reverse complement.
ATGATTTTCACGTCAATAGCCAAGTAGCATTTTGCCCTCTAGCCATTTTTCTCAAGAGAGTCGTGTTTCTCTGTTCTAACTTACAGAATCTATAAACTCAATAATACTAAAAGTGTCGAATGAAAAGAATATCGAATGAATGCTGAAAAATTCAGCAAATAAGGTTTTTATAACATCCCTGTCCTAGTCCTACTAAGTTACTGCTGCACTCCTAGGTATTTAAAAATAGTGCTTTTGCTCGGGACAAATTCTCCATGCGTCACATTCAGTCCATAAGCTTCCAAAAGCTGCCTTTTCTCTTATGTGAAGTTTTCCTTTGTTGCCCAAAGGTCCACAAAGTGCTGAAATCTTCACCATTAATACCTGAAAAATATGCTAATCACATAGGTTAGCTCCCTTAAAGGAAAATGGACTAAAAGTGCCGGAATTATATATTTTGTCCTCAAAACTTAGCTATAACATGGGTAAATTATGGTGTTTAGGCGTGTAAATACGCCTAACATCAGTGAGTTCCCATCCTTGGGTTCACTCGGTGCTAACTTCTACTCCCATCTGAAGAGACTGAACATGATTTAACTGACTATACATGCACAAATTAACTGACTTCCATTGACTGATGGAGTAGTACTATTATCTGAGAGTTAACTGAGATCATGAGAATTCTGAGGTTTCCTGAGTCACATGAATGACTGAGTTCTATAGATTATAGCTTGACTGAGATTATCGTAACAACATGACATATCTCTAGGCACACAACTATTTTTTTCGGGTACGAATACCCCCAGGACTCGATAGAAGGAAACTGACACACATGACATAACTTGATTACAAGATTTGAGCCCATAATTCATAATATCATAAGTAGGGGATATCATATTTCATATAGTTATTCAACATCTTAATCATTGTAGGGAATGCATGGATATATTTTGGGTATATATTGTATATCTCCATTATCTTGCATGCTTTATACCACCATAATAGCAATACATGGAAAGTATGGAATGCATATTAAAGTATATAGCTAACATGGACTTGTCATTTAGACATCATAGAACCATACAAACATGAATTTCTAGCATTCTAAGCATTTTATCAAACACCTTGCATGCATTTTTTAAGACATAGGTGGGTTTCATACTTGCACCATATTGAACCACCTAAAGTTTATGGTTTTCAATTAACAAACATATATATTCCATCAAAACACCTTTAGACATCACATTAAAACTTAAACAACAATCATCATAATGTACATACTCATATCACCACAAAAAGTTTACAAAATAATATTTAAAACATGGTTCTTGAGCTCTATGAACAGATTGGATTCATAGATGAACACTACACATACCTTAGAAAGGAAACCTTGATGATTTGCTGGAGAGTTCTTGGATTGGGAAACTTAATTCTCCATTATCTTGGAAAAAGGCTTGAATCTTGCTTTTGAGAGATGAGTTTGATGGAAACCCTAATCTTGTGGTTGAGAGTGTAAGGGAGGGTTTTTGAGATGCTTAACTGAAGAAAAAATGAGAAAATTACACCTCTTTAGGGTTATAAGTCGTGGAAGGTGAAGGAAATGACCAAAATACCCTTATGAAATAAATTTACAGTTGCTCAAAATCATAGCGGACGACCTTTGTGATAGGGCGTCACAAATCTGATAAGCTTTCATGAATTTCGTCTCTTAGGATCTAGTTTCTGCCTAAGGCTGACGACCTTCGTGATAGGGCATCACAAATGTGGTAAGCTATCATGAATGTCGTCACTTAGGAGTTGGTTTCTGCCTAAGGCTGACGACCTTCGTGATAGGGCATCACAAATGTGGTAATCTATTACGAATGTCATCACTTAGGAGATGGTTTCTTCCTAAGGCTAACGACCTTTGTGATAGGGCGTCACAAATGTGATAAGCTATCACGAATGTCATCACACTGTTTCCAGCTTGACATGCTGGAGCAAAATAGGAATAACTCTTTGCTCCGATATCAAATTTAGGTGAAATTGGTATCGTTGGAAATCCAATTCAATTATCTATCTATTGATAGGTCATGAGATAAAAAATTCCAAGTTTAATGAGAGATATGCTTTTTTGAAGTTGACTATACCAATATCCTTCTCAAGAATTCAATCGGTAAGGAATGTTTTGATTCGTCTGATAGATGAAAGTTATTTGAAGCCCTAATATACATATAACCTACTCATAAAACTATAAAAAAATCATGATGTACTATGCATGAGCTTGGTACATGGCTCTAATATTGGTTTGGATTTTTCGGGGTGTTACAATAATGGTGTAAGTTGAGTTTTATCACATTACTAATCCTTATTTTTTTATATAGGATTAACTATCTCCTCTCAGTATCAAGTTAATCAGATGATGGTTAGTATCTTCAAATTATTGTTGTGATTTCTTTTGACTAATCTCAAGCTTAGTCTCAAGTTAGTATAAAATACAGGCAGGTTACTAACATTTGTAACCCTCAAGAAAATAATCAATACAAAAGAAATCACAGAATATGCAAGAACACCAATTTAGAATGACTTTGCACTTCCTCTTCTTTGTCAATACCTAAGGATTACAATGAATCTATTTTTAGGTTTTAGCTATTCATGATTGCAAGAACACTCATAGAATTCACTATTAAAAGCATATAAATGATCTCAAGAATAATAATAATGAAATCAAAATCTCAAATTAATATCAAACCCTAAAAACGAAGAACCAAGAATGCAAGATCAAAAGTGTATCTCAGAATTTTAAAAAGTGTAATAAGTTTATAGAGTGAGTAAACTAATAATATGACATTAAATGGGTATTTATAGTTACATAACAATTTTGCTAAATAAAACAGGCTAAAAAAGGGTCAACAATGACAAGGTGTTTTGCAACGCTTCATCAAGACTGACAATGACTCATTGTTAGCCTCCATTATTTAGGCTCCATGTGGCTGGAGATTACTCGTCGGGTTAATATATGAGTCATTAATTGATTCGTAGGATCCCTACCTAAAATTTAGGATTTGAAAATTTCCCTCTATATATTCAGAATGAGTATCACTATGAGTTATAGTCTAACGCAATGACTTGTCACCAACTTCCATTTCCACTACTATCTAAATGCAACTTTCAAGACTTTTGTTCCACTTTGCTCAGAATGACTCTTACTAAGACTCATAGTTTGTCCCTGCGAGTTGTAGTCAATGTGTACTTTACTATTTTTAGTCTAGAGCCTCAATTGTCTCACCATGACTTGGGAAATGAGCCGTAGTTTAACCAAATGACTCATCATCCAAGCAGTCTTCTGTTATATGGTGCCTTTTTCTTCCTTGTTTTGTCCTCTCACTTTTGACCGCATTTTCCTTCAAAACTCAATGAATACATCATCTATCTATCTATCTATATGTATGTATAAATACCTTTGGTTTTGTAAGAAATCATTGTTTTAAGTATCTTAGTTGTCGTAATTCAACAACTCATCAACACCCTTAATTTAAAATATTTGTTGTCCTCAGGAAATCAACATTCCTTTTTAAACTAAGATGCTTAACTCTAGAGCAAAACTTAAATCGCTTAGGCAACAACTTTTCTTTGATGAATCATTTACAACAGCCCTAGTAATAATAGCCCTAGTGGTATCCTAGGTGCTCAAGTCAATGTTGGCTTCGATTGTGGTCGATGCACTCAATGGTGGAGGGGTCTCGAGACGTAAAACTGTACTATCAGCTATAGCTGTAGAAATTATCTTATTTATTAGGGAGCTACCATATCTCTTTACTATCTCATAGACCTTAGTCTAGTGGTCCTGTGACCCGTGCTGGCTAGCTTCCTGAGCTACCCACATCTAATATCTCACTTGCCTTCTCTTCTATTTCTGACTTACCAACTCACCACCTTTCTCTTAATCTCATTTTTCCTTACCTCTCATGCCCCAAATGTCTGGCATATCCTTAATTAGTATCTTCTCAATAATATCAATCATAAGAGATAAAAAAGTTGGGAATGTCCTTGTAGTCATGTGCTATATCACAGCACATAAAATCAAAAACACCACATGAACGCTCACCAAATGTGTGGTCCAAACACCTACAAGCTTTTAATTAATACGTTGCTTAAAATAGTCAAACCTTTTTAGTATTTCTCGTCAATCTTGATTTCCTTCTTTATCTAATGCATCCCCTCCTAGATATTTGTCACTTTCCACTCAGGGGTGCCTGGAGATTTTAGTACATTAGTGAAAAATTCCCTCGAGACCCAAACATATCTACCTAAAGGTGGACATAAAGTGGATGGTCTCACAGAAGAAGGAGTTGTGGTGTGTGGGTCACTAGATTTTATGGACCTTACTGCATCAGTGGCAACCTATGGCTTTATATCGTGCCACCTCATCTAGAGTGTCTCCATGGTCTGCAAAATCCAGAATGTTAATGTCCATATGCATGGTGGACTGAAAAGCGACTTATAGTAGCGCCACACCTACCTTGTCCATAGAAATTGAGTTTGCCAGGTATCGAATCAAACCAAAATCTATATTCCTATGGAACATTAAAAATTGATCAAAATAAGAAAGAATGAGCATCAACTCATCCAAACATATCTGCATCAGTAGGCACATGAAGGCTAGGTTGGTGTCTGTACTAATAACTCAATCTCAGTTCTCCCACATAATAATCTTAGCTATGTAGATATAATAGCTCTCTATTAGACCAGCCACAAAAGTAACCCTATCGAGGGTCAAAATCTTTTCTCCTATAGTCAGGCTCAACTGATACAGAACTAGTGTCCACCAAGCCTTTGAAGCAAATATTAAACTAGCCTTTGTGATTTGCATGGATGGATCCACAAACCATGGCACATTTTTTTTATTAGTAGCAATGATGCCCTCTATCCACCTCAAGTACATAAACTTGTCTTTTGACCCAATTTACTTGGTTTTTACCCTTTTCATCTCCTCAATCCGATGGTCAATCTTTGAAGTGTTAGTAGGTAGCTCAAACTCTATTCCATGTAAGATTGGGTAATAGTTTTCATAGAAATATTCTCCCAAACACCTTGAATCATGCACGAATGCAATGGATCACCCCTTTTTAATTATAACCCTTGTGGATACATCTACCTCAACTCCATTGGTATGCCATGTAAAGCTCTTCAAACTAGAGTTAGGTTATATCTATCTGAAGTATAGGTCATCCACTTGAAATGATATTTTTAAAATTGAAAATTAAACTCAGGTGTCTCATACATGCACCAGTCAATAATTTGGGTTTAAGGAAGAACAGTCTTTTTTAGTTTCCCTATGCTAGGAACAATGGCACTATTCCACTCAAATAGCTTCTGCATCCCTAGGTCCCCTATCATTTAAGCATAGGAACATGGGTTAGCTCAAGATATAATTTGGTCTTGACCTGTGGTGGAGTAGGAATATCAATTGGGGCACTATCACTTGATTTTTCCTCTTCACTACCCTCGATATCGTCAGAACTACACTTCCAACCCTTACTACCTAATTCAGTATGGAATGCAACATTGACTTTATTTTGAAGAAATTTTTTACTCCTTCATCACCACCCTCAAGGCTTAACTATGAATCCTCACCATCTACAGATTGGGGAGGTGAGTGTGGCGGTGATTGGCTAGGATTTTCCATTGGAGACTTATACTTTTGTCCTCGAGGTAAGATTCTTCTTGGTTCCACAGGCTCTGTGATAGGATATTATTCCATGAAACCACCAGATTCATCATCATTTGGTTAATCCCTAAGTTGATTGGTGGGGTAAGCTTTATTCTTTGGGGTTTGCGTGGGCCCATTACTAGTGTCGTTCTTTGGTGCCAATGTACTTGAGGAATGAAAATTATTAGTTTATACTAAAAAAGTAAGGAAAATTGAAAATTTTTAAACTTGTTTGGCAACAATTCAATCTACAACTCATTGTTAGAGGCTACGAGTGATTCCAATAGTCGTAGGGTGTGATATATTAATGGACGGAGTTAGTGATGTCCTACCGAGTCCACCCAATGAGTCGTTCTGTCAGTCGACAAATCTTAAGGTGACTAGAAAAGAATTTTTTATTTAATATGCATTTCCAATCACAACGAGACAGACTATATTTTGTATGCTGAGACAATGTCTTTAGGGTGACCAGAAAACCTTTATCTTCATTCAACTATTTTTTCAGTAATTCAGGATTAAACAATTTTTACTCATATTTTCAGGGGTACTCAGACTTCCCCTTAGTTCTTTACACACAACTAACACCATAAATCATTCCCCTCTTTGTTTCTACTCCCATATTACAGAAACACCATGATTTGTCATGAATCTCAGCAGCTATTCTTAACCCTAGGAAAGTTTTAAGAAAAACATTAAAAGCAATATTTACTTAACGTATAACGACTAATAATTTGCAAAGAGTATTAGCACACTTACTTTGCCTTAAAAGATTCTTGGATTCTTTACTTCACATAGTATTGTTCTTGGTGAGATAGGAGTTTTGATTTCTTTTAGAGTAGTTGTGAATCTAAATAGGGTGATTTAACAGGATGAGAATCATATTAGGAGTGGGAGGATAATTAAGGAAGATGGTGATAGTTACACACGTTCTAAAAGTAAAGGGATCATTTAGGGTTTTAATTACCCTTTTAGTATGTGTGAGTTGGGTCGAGTCAGACCATTAGATCTGTGAGATTTTCCACTGACCGTGACTTTAGAATGTACTATAGTCAATGGATATGAGTCATTGTCTCCCCTATTTAATATGAAGACATAAATGGATAAAAATTCCTTAAAACTCAAGGTGACGAGTCATAGTCTATAACTACGATTAGTTTTGAGAGTCGTAAGGACTCCAAAGAGCACATACTTGATTTTCTTTTTTTCTTTTGATCCCTATGACGATCCTGATGATGAGTCTGGGCACCAGAGTTTTTTGTGTCTTTCCTACATAGTATAAACCTACACATTTGAACTCAAAGATTTCCTTATAACTTAATTAAGTACAAAACATAGGTTTCCTACCATGGAACTCTTGATTTAACTTCACAACATGATGTGGCTATGTTTTATAATCAGAATTCACCAATAATCCCATGGGTTGCCTCCGATACAACACCTAGTTTAACATTGCTGCATGAATTAGCTCTTTTGTTTACACAAACTTAACCAACTCTAACAGTCTCACACACTGTCCTCTCCCTCATGCTTCCTATGTAATCCTAGGAAATAAGCAAAGCCGCAAATTGCACATGACCACAACATTGGGTTAAAATACCTTTCTCTTAATTTTCGTATCATAGGATAGCTTCAACTACTCCTTATATAGGGATGAGCATTCATAAATATAGAGGTAGAATTAATCTAACTCATTCATCTTATATATTCTCAAGTGTGCGGCATCACTCCACTAAAATTCAGCTTCTTCAACCCACAAATTACCTTATGCTCAAGTTCAATTGGCAAGTGCATTTCTTGTCGTACACAGCTGATAAGTTGAGACACCCATGGGAGTTTTGTAAGTTGTTTGATAGGCCCAGAATGCATATCTATGTTTATCAACCAATCAGTCCAATTGGCATTCACAGTCTTCACCAAAATAGACTTGATCTTACAATTGGAGACCTCAACCTGCCTAGATGTCTCTGGATGGTAAGTTATTTCCTTCTTATGTTTCACACCATATTTCTAAAGTAGGTACTTGAATATGCAATTGAAGAAATGGGACCGATCATCACTAATGATAGCTCGCAGAGTACAACACTAAGTGAAAATATTTTTCTTCAAAAATTTTATGACACTTCAACCATAATTATTGGGAAGAACAACTTCTTCAACCTACTTAGACACATAGTTAATACTACAAAAATGAAGTTATGCCATGCGAACTCACAAACAGACCCATGAAATAAATTCCCATGCATCAAAGAGTTCAAGATCAAGAATAGGTGTAATAAGGAGCTCACATTTTCCTGAGATGTTGCCCTGCCTCTTTCATTGGTCACAGTCCTGAGCATAGTCATGTGCATCATTATAAATTGTCAGCCAATAATAACCACATTACAAAATCTCTGGGCTGTGCAAGTACTAAAATTCAAGATGCTGGTGAATTGAAAACTTTTGTGAGTTTTTTAATGAGCTTTCCAAGTCGACTTGTCTGCAAATTAACACACATAACAAAATAAATTATATTTAAATAAATAGATAAGTAAATAATCAACTTGAAGTAAGGACACAAAGATATATCCTAGGTCAGAATACCTATGTGGTGCCTACTTCCTATCCCCTTGGGTTTCAAAGTTTCCTTAGATATTTCAAAGTTGAGGTTGAGTACAATAATGATGAACATGTTCCGAAGACTTATTTTTTTCTTCAGATCTTCTAATACAACTTCAGTGTGTAATACAAAGTTGAGTAAATCCTAATCCTTATATAACCATTGTAAACAAATAAGTACAAAGTTTTGTGAGATTAAGATTAAGAAACTTTGAGGTTCTTTCTTAAAGTTGTATGGTGTCTTCTGTCCTTCGCTTTGGCTTTTATAGTCTTTTACTGCATATTCATCTTTTCTTCATAAGGAAACTAAAGGGATTTCTTTTAAATCAAGGATTGGGGTTTATTCTTTGATTGAGGGAGTTTGCACCTTATGTTATGTCCATACTGGGTGCAATCTTTATTTCTCATAGCCATACATGTTTATATTAAATATGTACATATAGAGGGTGTGATCTTCTTTCCTTTGGCCTTTCTGTGAGGTACATTCAATCATCCTTTGATTGTATTGTCCATCGATATCCTTAGTTTAAGTGGTTCTTGTTACCTTGTTCAACAAAATCCTTAATTGATGTAGCTCCATATTTAGAACTTCTACATGGAGGAGATATTCCTTACCTTTTTGCGAGATATCCTCCCATTATTATGGATATTCAATATCCATTGTGTGAGATCTCCTTCCATCAATAAAGATTTTTAATATCCTTCAAATGCCAACTTATTAGTTTGTCATTATTATAATATAAAACATAAATATAGGAGGCTAAAAATCTCCCTATTTTTAATAATGACAAACAAGCATTAAACATCGGTTACCTTTCCTATCATAGTAGTCGACTTGTTTCGCTTGACTTGTAAGCACTTTCGACATTCTTTTGTTCCTTGATCATCAGTCAAATCCTATCCATTGATAGTCGACTTTCTCCCCTTGACTTGTAAGCACTTCTAATGTTTTTATCTTTCTCCCTCTTTTGGCATAGTAAAAAAAACCACAAAACAGTAACAAAATAGAGAAGTAGACATATAACAGAGAAATAAGCTAATTAATTACCAAGTACTAGGCAAAAACAAAAAAAGTGTGGCAGATGGTGTGTCAAAAGATTATCTTACAACCTAACCAAAACAAGGTTTAGGATCCCCTTTTGATTAAAAGTCATCCTTCATCTCTAAGAAAAAATATATGTTAGGGTAATGTGCATGTTATGGTAGAACATGTCATAGGATTTTTTAATATTTTTAAAGGAGTAGGAGTTCAAGTTTTTCTCAGGCAGAATCCTTCTTGCACCAGTCGTAATCAACCAAAACATAACTTGTTCCTACAAAAGTTTTGGAGAGGTAAGTTACAACGACTTGCATCAGGCGTATGAGAAGAGATCAATAGAGTAATATATAAAAATCCAAGTAATTAGCGGTCTATATAGCAAAATGGCAGAGGCATGAAAGGTTGTTGCAGTATCAATCATATATTCAGGAATTCATGCTGCCCAATTAATATTGTTCTTTTTAGCTGGACAATATAGGAGAGAGGTAGAGATCCACATAAAACATGCGAAATGGAACCTCATAAACCTTAAGTCTAAAAAGATGAAAAACCAAAGTCAAATCATGAAACTTAGAAAAGTGACTGATATTACAGAAAGCATCTTTTAATAGAAAGAGATTGATTATGCATCCATATACAATGGTGCAATTTTTGAAGGTAGAAAAATTATCTTTTTAAGAGCATGTACAGAACTTGTGCATGTCCTTCGAAGGGAAGAAGTTTAGGGTGATTGTACAATGTTTCTTTACGAATAGGAAAGGCTGGGAGAAGGATGCCTTTTGATGAGAGTTGATTGTTGATAATCTGATAAAGATTCGTAAGAGGACTTGGGTGGGAGAACAGGACTGTCAGAGAGAGTTTCAAGAAGGGATTTTGAAACACTAGCCATAAAGTGAGTTCTGGTTGTGGAAGAAGAGTGGAATTGGATTTTAAAATAGCACAAAAGAAGAAAAAAGGACAAATAAGTAAACTTGGGGAGAGAGAGAGGATGTAGGAAATTACTAGGAAAGAGGATAGTAGGAGAAGATAATATAGGGTAAAGTTAAAGGTGACTGATGGAAATAAAAGGATGGCATAAGAGGGGATGTTAGGAAGGTAAAGGGGTGAAGAAGTGGTAGAGGTGGTATGAAAAGTTGTGACACTAATGATGACCCGTGTTGAAAATGAATTTTTTAATTTAAAATTATTTGACAAAAAATTCAGAAAAAGTAAAAAGATTTTTGTTCAAAAATAAAACTCAGAGGTCATTAATACTGAGAATTCCAAGTCTCTTTCTAAGATAACAAAATACTTCTTCTAACTAGGGGTTCATAAATATATCTGTCAATTGATTTTCAGAGTCAACAAATGTTAAAGAAAAATCTCCATTTTCTACATGATCTCTAATAAAATAATGTTTAATATCAATGTATTTAGCCCTAGAATGATGCATGGTATATTTAGACAAGATAATAGCACTTGTTTTATCATACATGATGGGAACATACTCAAATGATAAATTAAAATAAAGTATTTGATGCATAATCCATAAAATTTAAGTACCACAACTTCTAATGGCTATGTATTCGGCTTCAGTTGTTGAAAGAGCAACTGGAATTTGTTTCTTGTTGTGCCATGAATTCAGGGTATCACAAAGAATTTGACATGTTACTCTAGCATTTTTTCTATCACTTTTATAACCTGCAAAGTCAACATCTGAATATCCAATTAAATTTAAATGAGAGGAGAAAATGACCATAGTCCAATATCTCGAGTATCTATGAGATATCAGATGATTCTTTTGGCAATAGTTAGATGAGACTCTTTGGAAGTTGACTGGAACCTGGCATACTTATATACGTCGAATATAATATCTGGTCAACTAGCGATCAAATAGATTAGTGAACCAATCATTCCCCTATATATCTTTTCATCAATATCTTTTTCAGATAAGTCTGAATCAAGACTCATGGATGGACTCATTGGAGTTCTATAGGTCTTTCACTTTTCCATGCCAAACATTTTAATGAGTTCCTTTATGTAGTTATCTTGATAGATGAAGTATCTTTGGGTGTTTTCATAATTTGTAATCCCAAGAAAAATGTGACCTCTCCCATTAGGTTTACAAAATTCTCACCCAAAGAAATGTTAAGTATTCTAAACATAATATTATCAACATAAATTTGTACAATAAGAATATTTGAGTCAAGTTTTTATATGAACAGAGTTGTATTAATTTTACCTCTTTTAAAATTATTATTTAGAAAGAAAGTACTCAATCTCTCATACTAAGCTTTTGGAGCTTATTTGAGACCATAATGTGCTTTTGATAATTTAAAAAACTAATTTGGATAAGCAGGATTTTTAAAACAGAGAGGTTGTTTTACAAAGACTTCTTCATGAATGCATCCATTTAAGATGGTACTTTTGATGTCCATTTGATATAACTTAAAACATTTGAAAGAACCAAAAACTAATAAAATTTGAATTGATTCTAACCTTGCCACAGGAGAAAAGGTTTCATCATAATCAATACCTTCTTGTTGGTGTAACCTTGAGATACAAGTCTGGCCTTGTTTCTAATAACCTTACCTTTTTTATTTAGTTTTTTTATACCCATCTAGTTCCAATTACTATTCATTTCTTGGGTCTTTCAACTATAGCTAAACTTGACTTTATTCGAATTAATTCAATTCATCCTTCATATCCTCGACCCTAGATTCATTTTTGAGGGCCTCATTCATCTTGTTTTTTTCAATTTGAGATACAAGGGCAACAAATGCTTGATTTCTCAATAAAGCTCTTGTCTATATTCCATTATTTGGATTTTCAATGATGAAATTATTTCAATAACTAGCATTGTATTTTCATTCTCTTGGAACACATGGTTTTATTCTTTCTACTATGGGAGTTGACTCTGGAGATGATGTAGTCGACTTGTATTATGATGGTCCGAGAGTTGTGCTAGGATCGTCTCCAGGTTGTAGATCGCTCAATTGTTCTTCATTAGTACTTACACTTAAAGGAGGGTGGTTAGTTTCATTAAATACAATATGCATACATTTATCAACACATAACGTTCTTTAATGATAACCCCTATAAGAACAACGGTGGGGGAGTACCCAAGAAAAATACCTTTGTCACTTTGTGGATCAAATTTACCCAAGTTATTCTTACCGTTGTTGTGGAAGAAGAACTTGCATCCAAAGGGATAGAAGTAGCTAATGTTTAGTTTCTTCTCTCTCCACAACTCATAAGGTGTCTTCTTTAAGATAGGTTTGATGAGGCATCTTTTGATGATGTAACATACTTTGCTTTCTACCTTTGCCCAAAAGTGATTTGGGAAAATATATTCTAATAGCATGGTCCTGCATCTTCTTTAAGAGACCGATTCTTTATCTCTATCACACCATTTTGTTGAGGATACTAAGGTGATAAGAAGTTTTGAGAGTATCAATTCTCGTCATAGTATTTCTCAAAAGCCTAGTTTTCAAATTCTCATCTATGATCAGTGTGAACATAGGTGATAAAGTGTCTAGCTTCTCTCTTTACTTTTCTACAAAAGATCTCAAAGTTTATAAGAGCCTCATGTTTATGTCATGAGTAATCATTAACTATAACAAAAACATATATTTTTCCACCAATACTTACGGTCTTGGTGGGGCCAAACAGATCTATGTGGATTGTTATAAGGGGTTGGGAGTAGAGACAATGTCTATGACTTTGAATTATGCCCAGGTCTATTTACCCAATTGGCAGGCATCATAGATATGATCTTTTTTAGCTTGAGTTTTGGCAGACCTTTCAATAGTTCCAATCTAGATGATTTCTCAATGATATGCATACTAGCATGCCAAAGTACTCGGTGCCATAACTAAGTTTCACTAGTTTGCATAGTGAGACAGGTAAAGGTAGCAAAGTCAAGACTTTTTAAGACATAAATGTTATCAACACATTCACCGATGTAAGAGATGTCTTTTTTATCGTGTTTGATGGAACAACTTCCAACTTTGAAGGAGACTCCAAATCCAGCGTCACACAACTGGCTAATATTGAGCAAGTTATGATTGAGGTTGTCTATTAGATACACTTCAATAAGTTCACATGAGGAGCTGAGATTTACTGAGCCGACATCAAAGATTTTACCTCTAGCCTTTTAACCAAATCTAATTGATCCCCTTTCTATTTTCTTTAGAGCATAAAAGTTTTCTTTATTGTCAGTCATATGTTTGGAACATCAACTATTGATAACCCACATTCCCTTCTTATAGCTTTTACAGGCATGTTCCTGCAAAATAAGAAAATTAATTTTGTTTAGGTACCAAATTTATCTTGGATCCTTATGGGTTATATGTGCTCTCTTTAGGCTTCAAAACCCACTCCCTTTTATTCTTTTGCCTACATCTATAAGATTTGTGTCCTTTCTTTCTATGGATATATAGATAGTTCCTTGAGAGAAGAAAAAGGTCTTGGATGATTTAAATTATTTTGATAAAGAACTTGAATTAGTTTTAAAAGAATTTGATCTCACAAAATTGTGACTTTTTGATTTGTTAATACTATTCAATTGCATTGTTAGATCATCAAGCTCTACTATAAGTATGTCAATTTCAATTTGACTTTCTTTTCAACTTGACAGTTTTTGTGTTCCTCTTTGAGTTTTCATTTAATTCAAGATACCTAATTTTTCTTCTCTTGAATGATTATACAATAGTCGTCTATAAATTTCTGAGGCATTTTGGTTATCATATCTAAATTAGATTCAAGCATATTGTAATTATGAAAGTTGTGTGGTCTTACCTCGCGCAATTCAACTTTTGCCATAAATCACGTGTTGGCTACTTTTCTTTCTTCTTCAGTTTCATCTTCATAAATTGAAGTTCTAATTTTTTAATTATTTCTAGACTATCTTCATATTTATTTTGGATAGTTTTGTTTAAAGTGGACGGTCCTACCATAGTGATAACAATGATCATCATTTCTAGTGGAATCATTATTTTTGACTCCTTGGGATCTTTGCTCTCTCTATTTCATGATTTTCCTTACTACCCAATTTATGAGAGCTATACCTTCACTATTAGCTTCTTTTTGAAAATCCTCCCCTTCAGTTGATGTGGCATTGAAGACTACAAACTTCTTCTTTCCCTCCTTGAGGTACCTGTTGATATAGTTTCGTTCATATGTAATGAGATTACCTCGTAGCTCATTATATGTCATGTTGTGAAGGTATCCATCTTCCAGAATGGCAGCTTTAGTTTCCCAAACTTTAGGCAGACTTCTAAGTAGCTTCTAGACTTGCAGGCTATGCGGATAGATCATCCCCTATGATTTTAGCTAAAATATGATTTTTCTAAATATGGCAAACATTGTTTCAATGCTCTCATTTTCTTCCATTTTTAATAGCTTATATTCATTGACTAGGGAATCAATCTTTGACATTTGAATTTGGTGGTTCCTTCATAAGTTACCTCCAATTTATACCACATCTCTTTTGTAATCTTGTAGGTTGATATCTTGTCATATTCTTAGCACTAACTACACAAAGAATTAAACTTATAGATCGTGCATTAGGTTGGTTTACCTCTTGTTTTTCTTTAGTGACCTCAAAGTTTTCAAGGTCTTCTATATAAGTAGGGCTCGATTCTTTGTCTCTCTCCATGTCCTTATGCTTCTCCTTGAGTTTTGGAATGTGCTTTAGTCTATTATTGATGACAACTCATTCTTGGAAGGCATTTGAATGGATGAAGATTCTAAATTTGTTCTTCTAAAAGAAGGAGCATTGTTAATTTAAGTATGCTGGTCTTGTGGAGAAATCACCATCTTAAGAAGAACATCAGGAATTTAATAGTTTGTCATTTGATCTTTGCTTACGTCCAGTTAAGAAACACTGTTGGTGATACCTACTCTAATATCAATTGAAATTCAAGAGGAGTTGTGAATTAAAAATTTCTATGAGTCGACTATTGAGCCTTCATATTCGAATTTACTACAAATTAACACAATTCACAAAATAAATTAGACTTAAATAAATAGACAAGTACATAAACAACTTGAGGACATGAGGATTTATCCTGGTTCAAAACACCAATGTAGTGCCTGCTTCTAGTCCCCTTGGGTTTCAAACTTTCCTTAGATCTTTCGAAGTCGAGGTCGAGTACAATAATAATGAACAAGTTTTGGAGACTTATTTTGTTTTATCAGATCTTGTGACACAACTTCAGTTGGTATTACAATGTTGAGTCAGTCCTATTCATTATATAAATATTGTAAACTAATAAGTGCAATGCTTTGCGAGATTAAAATTGAGACACTTTGAAGTTTTTTCTTGAAGTTGTGTGGTGTCTTCTGTCCTTTGCTTTGGCTTTTACAGTCTTCTGCTGCATCAACTTCTTTTCTTCATAAGGAAACCCAATGGATTTCTTGTCAATCAAGTATTTGGGTTGATTCCTTGATTTCGGGAGTTTACACCTCATGGTATATGCATACTAGATATGTTTATACTCAATGCGATCTTCTTTTCTCACAGCCATACATGTCCATATCAGATATGTCCAAGTAGAGGGTGTGATCTTCTTTCCATTGGTCTGTCCATGTGGTATATTCAATCATCATTTGATTTCCTTGTCCATCGAGATATTTAGTTGATGTGGTTGTTTTTACCTTGTCCAATGAAATCCTTAATTGATATAGCTCAATATTAAGTGTTGTCTTCTTCGAGGGGATATTCTTTTTCTTTGTGCAAGATATACTCCCCTTATTAGGGATCTTTAATATCCTTTGTGTGAGATTTCCTTCCATCATTATATATTTCCAATATCTTTCAAATGTCTACTTATTAGTTTTTAATTAATTAAACATAAAACTTAATTGTAAGAGGCTAACAAGTAACTTAATGGTAACCCTCAACTAGAGATGAACGACAGGCCTCCACAATGCTCATCATTTAAAATTCAAAAATACACCTTTGAATCACACCATCCGCACACACCCAAAATAGGTAAGGCTATCACAAAAGAACTTTCGTACCTTATGCATAAATCATTTTTGCTACTAAAATAACATGTTATTTGGGATATGGTCACTTGACAAATAACTAACAAAGTCTAAAACAGAGGATTAAGTATTGTGATGTTGCCAAGACATGCTCATCTATAATAGTGTTATATATCTCAAGATCACCCCTAGTTTAAGTATCACCTCCTCTTATAGATGGTCTGCAACCTATTTTTCTGTGTCCTTTTAATCCTTCACCTCAAAGTTGAACTCTGGCAGCAATAGTACCCATTAAATCAATCTAGGTTTAGCATTTTTCTTTGACATAAGGTAACTAAGATATACATGGTCAATATGCACAATGTCTTTGGTACTAATCAAATAGGACCGTAATTTCTAAAAAGCAAACACCACCACAAGAAACTCCTATTTAGTAATCGTGTAATTTTTGTTTGTGCTATTGAGTGATTTGCTTGAATATTAAATTGGGTGAAAAATCTTATCGCATCCTTGGTCTAGGGTAACTCCTAGGGACACACCACTGTTATCACACATCACATCAAATGAAAGGGCTCAATCCGGAGATACAATGATCGAAGTAGAAATCAACCTCTCTTTTAGGCACTTAAAGGACTTGAGACAAGTATCACCAAACACACACTTCACCCCCTCTCTAATAACTTGTAAAATGGATATACAATCTTAGGTAAGTCCTTCATGAACCGCCTATAAATGCATACATCATCAAACAAACACCTAATACATTTCAGAGAAATCGATGGGTGCAATTTTTAATTTTCCTCAGCTTTATCCCTGTCAACCTCTATCCCATTCATCAAAATATTGTGTCCAAAAACTATCCTCATTTTAACCATGAAGCAAAAATTCTCCCAATTACAGCCCAAGTTGAACTCTTTAAATTTCTGAAGTACATTACGAAAGTGGGCCAAAAAGACAGCAAATGAGTACCCATAATTGAGAAATCATCCATGAAGACATCGATAGTATCCTGTACCATATCAGAAAAGATAGAAATCACACAATGTTGAAAGGTGGAGGGGGCATTATAAAGACTGAGACGGCATCCTATTGATAACGAACGTACCATATGGACATGTGAAAGTGGTTTTCTCTTTCTTCTCTAGGGCAAGACAATATAACATCAAGAAAACAATACTATCTGACCCATGTATTGCATAGCAAATGATCCTTCTATGTCAAAGTATTAAACTTACTGTAATGTATGCCAAATATCAATTTTGTAACTTATCTTATAGGATATAATTCATTTCATAATGGACCACAGTGATCCCACCCTTCTTTAGTACACACTGAATCGGGCTCACCCACTTATTGTCTGCAATAGGTAAAAAACACTTGTATCTAACCACATTATGATCTCTTTCTTCACCATCTCTTACATATGTGGACTCAGACGATGTTAATGCTCCATGCTTGGCACACACTCCAGTTCCAACTGAATATTACGAGTGAAAATTTTGAGGAGAAGCCAAATAATATCTGTAATAGTCCAACCAATAGCCCGTTTAAACCTCTGTAATACTGAGATCAAGAATTCAACCTACATATCCAACAAACATGCAGCAATGATAACCAGTAGGGTAATAATGCCACCCAAGAATGCATAACGCAATAAGAGGGGAGGATATTCAATTATAAAACTTATGGCTACTCAATAGATACCGAGATGGCTGGGTTTCTCTATTCTTCAAATAACAATCAAACTTCATGGGTGCATACAATTAACAACCTCTTTCAAAAAGTGCACTTCCTAGCTCATCATAATCCTTGATGTGATCACTATCAAAGTTCATGATCACTATCGATAAAGCCACTACACTAAGTTTCTCCTAAATTAGAAATCAGTCTATCTTTATCTATAGTGTCTACCACAGACACCACCCATATATCTTTTGGTTGCCTCATCAATTAACACATATTTAAAGTAACCTGTTCATCATTGAGCCTAAATTTCCTTTGTCCTATCTCCATGTATCCAAATGCCTTGTGTCTTGGAAGGGCCTTCCCAATATAATGGTGGAGTTAAAATCTACTTCACAGCTGAGAATCACAAACTATATTACAAATATGAAAGAAGATACCTTCACCAACATATCACATAAAATACCAACTAGCTTCTTCATAGAATGATTGACCATCAATAGTCTCATAGAGGTCGACTTAGGTGACCCTAATCCGAACTGCTTGTATATAACTACATACATCATATTAATACTAGCTTCAAAGTCATACAATGCTAGTGCAAAATCTAATGACCCAACATTGCAAGGAATAGTGAAAGCTTGGGGATCCTCTTTCTTCTCATATAAAGAACGGGAAGAAATAGCACTACAGTAGAGCATATTATCAGGGAGCTCAAAACTCACTATCCTCTTCTTAGTCACTAAAGCGTTCATAAACTTTGTATAACCAGGTATCTTCTCCAAAGTTTCTATAGGAGGGATATTCTTGGATAATACCTTAAACATCGACATGAATTTATCATATTTCCCCTCTTTTGCTATCTTCTTCAACCTTTAAGGAAAAGGTTGGGAGGTCATGTAATTGGCATCAAGATTAGTTTGACCTCCTTACCCTTTCCTATATCATTGTCAACTCGTTTTTCTAAACCCATCAATTTCTGCAATATCCCACCACTTGTCACCAACTTCTTAGATTCAGCTTTTGGTGCATTATCAACATAGTATCATTCCTTACCTCATCAACCATAGGTATAGGAAGATCAATCGTAGCCTTACCACTTAAAATAGCGATGGCTAAAAATGATTATTATTCTTTGAATTCTAAATGGTGTTGCTTATAAAAGTGCCCAATTAACATTGATTCAATGTAGCTGACATCTCTAAAACCTACTTCTCAAGTTTCTTAATCACTATAGCATGAAATTCTACTTTCTAGATCAATCTCGATATGTCTACCTTAATCTTCTTAAGGTAACTTTCTTGGCTCTCTGAACCTTAACAAACTTAGAAAACAATGCTTCCATCCATTAGTCAGCACCATAATTTCCTGGTTAAATATAAGGACTACTCTTCTCCTTTTAATCATCCTTTCTCCTCTAATAAGCATCACGTTCTCTACTCTTTTCCCTATACCTATTGTCATAATAGTTTTGACCTTGATTCCCTTACTTAGAGTTATAATACACTTGATAGAACCCTTGGTCCTTTGATAGAAAATAATTATCTCTCTATTCAAGTACTTTACTTCCTCATGAAAGTGAAGCTCATTAGGTTTAGTAGATTTTCCTCGTGCTCCTACAACATTCACCTTTCCCTCTCTGATGGCTGCAAACTATTTAGTTAGTAACCTAATCTCAGTTCTCAACTTTGCTACCTATTGAGCCACTTTCTTATTTAAGGTGCTCTACTCTATGGAAAAACCAATAGCATAAGTACTAGCTATTATATCTACCTTTTGAGTATGCCACCCTCTGTTGGATTTTGTAATCTGGTCTAAGATTTTTGTAGGCAACTCAAATGAAGACTCAACATAACCCCACCTGTAACAGTATTATCCATAGCCTTAATATTTGTATTCAAGGCTCAATAAAATATCCCCAACAACCTCCTTTCTAAAATCTTATGATTGGGAACATTTATCACCTTTGTCTTGAACCTCAACCATGTCCCATACAATGCCTCTGAATGTAACAATATGATGTTATAAATCTTATCCTTCATCTATAACACTCTAGAAGGCTGAAACAGTTTGTCCAAGAAATATGTCCTCAACTCATTCTAAGTTGTAATTGACGCACGAGGCTGTTCCCCTAACAATAATATTGCTTTGTATGTAAGAAAGAATGGCAACAAATTATGTTGTAAAGCTTCCTAACTCACCCTCTTAGATTATATGAAGTTAATATCCCAACTAAGTTTATAATGTATATGTTTGTATTACTAGTAAGCTGACTAGCAAACAAACCTTTCATATTAAGCAACGGAATTATTGCACTCGAAAGATCAAATTTCACCCCTTGGGGAAACTTTGGATGAATATTAACTCCCATCTCAATCGGTTCAACATACCCTGAATTTTTTCTTGGTCATCATAAATTCATAAGTACAGATAAGAGGGTGCTTAAACTCTCCACTTCTAGCTCTATGTTTATTGAATGTTGGTCGGTGATATGCTTTCTTTTGTCTAGACCTTTCTTTGGCACATCAGGCTAGTTCTAACCTCACATTTTCTCCAGCTAATAACCAAGAAAGAGTCTTTGCGATAGTTTCTTGAATTCTATATGGAGGTTATAGATTCAATTCATTTGGGTTATCCTAATTCCATTCAAGAAGAGCTCCATGATCATACTCTTCTATGTTATTATTCAATTGTAAGTTTTGTTCATGATCAAGATATAGGGATTTCCTTGACTCCAAGTATTTTTCATACACCGACATATATCCTAAAAATAGTAGAAAAAAAACCAACATTCTTAACAAACTCAATAAATCAATTTGTAACCTTATTCTACGATAACTCTAAAATTTTGTTCAACCCAAATTACATCTCCTAAAAGTATAACGTGGTCACTTGTAAAATAAGAATCCAACAATGTTGGGGTCATTCTCAAAAGGAATAGGACAACAATTTATCACAAACTAATTGATGTAGATGGAAAGTGATAAATATAAATAAGTGTTTTTGTAAGAAAAATAGTAATAGTAATGATGCTCGGATAATTAGGGTTGGTATCCATATAAAATTATGTCTAGGATTGTGTTTTTCCTGACTTCATAAATCCACCTTATCGTGCTCGTTAAACTATATTTGTGCCTTGCATGCAGAATGTAACATGTTATGTATCACCTAACTGTCTCTAAACCTTTGTTTGGGTGAAATTCACTCATCTCTTCTTGATCTCTGAGTGTCATATTACTAACCCTTGTTTTGGATCCCAGATTAACTATCTCCTCTTGGTATCAGGTTAATAATATAAAGGATGGTAGCTTAAAATTACTATTGTGATTTGTTTTTCCTAATCTTAACCTCTCTCTTGCGTTTGATCAAATACAAGTTAGTTCATAATGTTCGCAACAATCAATAAAGAAATCAATAAGAAAGAAATCACATTACATGCAAGAACACCAATTTAGAATGACTTTGCACTTCCTCTACTTTATTAATCCATCAAGTTTTCCACAACCCTAGTTATGGGGTTTATCTGCTCATAATTGCAAGAACACATATAGAATTCATAATTGAAATCATATGAATGGTCTCATGATTAATAAGAATGAAAACAAAAATTTAGAATTAGTATCAAACCCTAAATACTAAGAACCAAGATTCCAAAATCAAAAGTGTATCTCAGCACTCAGAATAATGTAATAAGTGTATAGAGTGGATAAAATAATAATAAAACATCAAAGGTCTATTTATAGTTACATCATAGTTTTCATAAACAAAACAGGATAAGGTCGATAGTGATAATGCCTCAAGCAACGAGTCGTCTAGACTAATAATGATTCATTGTTATCCTCCATCGTCTAGGCTCCATGTTGCTTGTGATGACTTGTTAGGTCATTATAAAAGACATTGACTTACTCATAGGATCCCCAACTAAATTTTAGGATTCAAAAATTTTCCTTCATATGCTTAGAGTAAAGATCAGTACATGTTGTAGCCTTACCATATGAATCATCACCAACTTCTATTTTTACTATTATCCTAATGAAAATTTTAGGACCTGTTTATATGAAATAACATATCCCCAATGCATCAGAACACACCCCAGACAAATATTAGATGCATCACAATAGATAGTAAAACCCTTCCCACAACTAGAAGAGTTAGAACATGAGCTAAAGTAAGCAAGTCCTTGAGCTTCATAATTATCACCACACAAATTGTATACCACTGAAATAGAACCTCATTCTAGATCAATGAAGTAATAGTGGTTCAAATAGCAAAACACTCCTTAATGAACCGCCTATAGTAACTTGCCTATCCAACAAAACTACAAACTTTCGCAGGTGATTTAGGCCTAACCTAAGTATAACTAGCCTAAAGCTTTGGTGGGTCCACCATAATATCATACATAGACACTATGTTCCCTAATAAGGCTACAAATATAAGCTAAAACACGTACTTCGAGAACATGACATCATGTCGATGATTTTTCTAAGTGTGGAGCACAATCCTCAAATCTTGCTCAAGCTCCTTCCTACTCCTTGAATATAACAGAATGGCATTAATAGATGCTATCACAAAGGAGTCCAAATTTTTCCTAAACATGTGGTTCATCAGATCAATAAAAGAAGTTGGAGCATTGGGTAACTAAAAAGACATAATCAGGAACTGATAATGACTGTAATGAGTCTTGAATGACATCTTAGGGATGTCTACAACTCAAACTAATAATTGATGGTAACTAGACCTCAAATCAATCTTAGAAAGTAGTGTTTCACCCTACATCTAGTCGAATAAAACATTGATACGAGTCACAGGATACTTATTCTTTACGATCACCTTATTCAACTTCTTATAGTGAATGCACATACACATAGACCCATCTTTCATCTTAACAAATAGGGATCAAGAACCCAAGATAATAATATTAGTCTGATTAATTCCTTATACAAAAGATCTTGAAGCTTGTTGTTTATCTCCTTTAGCTCAATAGGAGCCATATAAAATAGAGTTAGTAAAATAGGTTGGCTGTCTGGATCGAGGTTAATAATAAACTCGATATCAAGCTTAAGATAAAGTCCAGGTAGTTCTATTAGTAACACATCAGGAAACATATAAAAAATATGGATATAGTCAAGTTATATCAGAACTAACATCCAGACGCATACAAGAAATAACTCAAACTTTCTCGATATTAGACTTCTAGACCAAATATAAGAAATAAACCCTATTGTTGCATGTCTAACAGAACCATGTCATACAATCGGGGTTACTGCAAGCAAAGTGAAACACCTTGGCTTTTGACTCTAAGAGAAAATTTTCTAGAAATTTGAGTTTTGGAAAACATATGACTTAGGGTACAACTCATATGATAGGATACAAGTTTGGGGTCTTCAACTCATATGTAAATCAGCGTGTTCTATATCATTTTATATAAAATGTATGTATGGACTCTTTACTAGAAGTATATTAAGGTACGAGTCATATCTGGCTAAGTCGTATGATGCCAATAAGTTAGTCTAGAGCATTCTGCTTAGGGTACAGGTTATAGGGTACTTCTTGTATGCTAGGATATGAGTTAAACCTTGGTGGTTGTATATTGGTTAGTATAGGGGTCTAAGGTGAGGTCTAGGGTATGAGACAAGGGTACCACTCATACCCTATGGTATAATATAGGGGGTATGGTCGTATCCTCCGGCTAGTTAGTTTTCAGCTTTTAAGCTGATGGTATTCTAGATATTTACCACCCTAAAACTTTAAGTACTCACATCTTAAAATGGTTTGTGGGCTATCATAACTCACTATTAGAAGATTAAACTCTCCAAAAACAATCTCTAAATTCTCTTGAGGCTTAAGGGTCACACTTCTTTCATGAATCTTCTTGAATAAGGCATATGACTCTTCCCATATCATTAGTTCTCAAATATCATGTGTTTTAAAGTGTGATAATGATTCTTAAATTTTTGTTTTAAAAGTCAAAATTAAGGGTTTTGTTGTATACGATTGAGTATTGTTTACTCTTAGTTTAACTTGTTTTTATATATGTTTTTAGAGATGGTATGCATAAATGGGTGCTTGGTAATTGTGATTTAAATAATGGGTCACGAATCACCCTAATCTTGATGGGTTTTACCTTGAGTTTTGTCTTGATAATAGCATTCCCTCAAAGTGTTTCTGAAAATATCTAAGAGAATGAAATAGTTTTATGACAATGGAGTTATGAACTAAGGCATTGGACTTATGAATATGAATGGTTGATAAATGATTTTGTAAAAGCCATGTTGTCCATATATAAATTATAGCCTTGGTGGTTTAAATTATTAAATGGGTTTGAGTCCATAAATATTAACTTTATTTATGTATTTGATAGACAATGGGTTCGAGTCCCTAATCTTTAAATTGAATAAGTGTCTTTGTTAGAATATCGATTTGAGTCAGAAAGTCAATTGAATGAAAGGTTGATTGATTATAGTAAAGGCATATGGTATACTTGCAAGTAGTGTTGGTATGATGATACCAATGAAATGTATTTGGTATGTAATTAACTTAATAGTTGTGTATATGAAATGATGGTTTTGAATTGGGCTTAATAGAGTCCGAAGGACTAACACTTGAAACTGCACTAGCCGGTGAGGGTGTCATATGACTGGGTGGTTTGAATCACATAAATAAATATAAAAATTGGATGTTTGAGTCCCCCAAAACTCATGAAATTATGGTTAAGTCACCTTGATTATGTCGGGAGGTTCGATTCCCCATATAGACATATACGGATATGGATATTCTCTAGTTCATATGGCTACCTGTACTGAGGTCCATCCAACTAGAGGTGACCTGGACCTATATAGCCTGTGGGTGCCTTATTTAATGATGACCATTCTACATAACCTAGGTTAATGATTTCAAAGTTCATTTTAAATCTTGCTCCCTATCCCGACATGGGATAAATATTTATGTAGATGTATTTATTGCATTAGTATATACATTGATTCATTGGTTTTGAACTATTGGAATTATTTTATCCTTATCCTTGAGTTACATGCTAGAGCTCCAATGCTAACCATCATAGACACTATATCCCTATGCAATACAGGTATTGGTTATTCAACACCTCCTACTTAGTGATTGGGCTCGGGATCAGCTTATGTTGACTTGAAGTGGTGAGCTTCCATACTTTGGAAGGTTCTATTTCTTGTTTTTGTTTCTTATGTTTTCATTTTGTTTGGTCTCTGAAACATATTTTTTCTATAGTTGGGGGCATGTCCCGTTCGGATATTGTTTTACTTTCGGATAGAGGCTTTGTGGAACTACTATAGGTTTGTAGGGGAGGTGTTGGTATTGGAGACAACCTTGGCATTGATATCGGTATTATGGCTAATAACATTTAACTATATTTATAATTATTTCATCATACAATGTTATTGATATGTATTTGATTATTATTTCGGTTTCTGTTTTGGTTGTAGGTTGGCTTTGGATGGTTAGACTTATTCTTGTTGGCCATTGTCATGGACCTATACTAAAGTCTTTCAGTTGATAATTACTCTATCTTTGAGTTGATAATTACTCTATCTTTTTATACGTTAAGAATTCATCCAACTCAGGGTATATGATTGGAGGTTAGATTGGGTACCTAGGGTGGACTTTGGTCCTTATTGGACTTTAGATGCACATGAACACAAGGCCCCAGTTGTGTAGTCTGAACTGAAGGTGCAATCTTACAATGTTGGGGATAATCAGGGGTGAAGTGACCAACAACCCCATAGTTTAACATACCCAAGGTACTCTGTTATGTCTAGGATGTCTTTGAAACAACCACCTCAACTCGAAGATCCTGATTGAAAACCACTCTATGGCTGAATGTTACTATTACCATTGAAACCACTATAATCAGGCTGACCCCTGACTTATATCCGAAGCAATGCCAGAACTAGTCGACTAGGTTGGCCATGATTTTGTTTAGGATACTATTGTGGTTACCTACTATGAAACCCTTGGCCTTTGAACTATTAACCACTGTGGCTCCTACTTTAGCTATCATGGTAATAAGGTCTCTTATCACTGTCCCCTTGGGCCACATGATGACCCATCTCTTCTATAGAATAAACATGATTATAAAACTCAAAAAAAGTCTTCCATAAAGTCATTAAACTTTGTGTATCCCTATGAAGTGGTAATCTTAATCCTATAATTAAGCATTGAATTTGCACATACTCCATATCCAGAATTATAGTGGTGTGCATGGATAAATGATGAAATCTCACCCGTATGCTTCCACAGACATAGAACTCTGTCTTAAAGAAAAAAAATCATATTGAAGGCACTCACGCAAGATTCAAGGCATATACTTCCCCAAGAAAGCCATAGAAAATTGAGTCCAAGTCACTTAAAGAGATCCAACTACTTTGAATTAAGATAACCACTCCACCATATCCTTGCTACTATGCCTAGTTTATTAGCACCAATGTCCATTCCAATCGACTTTGCCAACAACATAATCGATAACCTTTTATCACAACTAGGTAGGAACTCATAAGGATCCTCTCCTGGGGTCCCATCAAACATGGGTGGAGTAAATATAAAAAATCTACCCAGCATCCTATACTCATCTAAACACATAACTAGTTGGGCTACTACCGGTTATAGGACTACTGGTTATGGAAAAACATCTAGCCAAGGCACCACTATTGCAGGATGTTCCCCTAAAGCAATACCACCCTATGATACAGGTTGAGCACCCTCAGTCGGTGAACTACCAACTAACCCCAATAACTGTCCCTTTGCATCATGAATGACTAAAGAGGATATAAATTTCATGGAGCCTAGGCTGGCCCCTAGACCGCCTGCTCCTGTGGTAGCAGAACAATTACAGCTCTCTCAGTCTCAGGAGCTATGATAGGATCAGGTAATGGATCCTTGGCCTGATCTCAAACTGGGGCTACTTCTCTATCGTTCCCTATCGTGCCCTAGACTTGTGGGTCGATCTCAACCGCTAACAAGCAATCTAGTAGTGACCTTAGGTTCTTGATCCTTTGATCCTGCACCTCCTATCCTAGTCACCTACACAAAGAGTGAATGAATAAATTTAAACAACCAAATCATACCCAACACACGAAAATGGAGCAAGAAAATTAGATGTTTCTTAAAAAATTCTCCATAGCCTCCCAAGATAGCATATAGACATCTCTATACTCCATAGCCTCCCAAGATAGCATATAGACATCTCCATACCAATCCACGAAACTATACTAAAATGAGATTTATTACAAATAATACCAAAAAAACATAGGCTCTGATACTAAGATATCATTACCCAATTTCTCAAGTCATGACGGAGCCTACCTTATCCCACCAGTAGGCAATCCAAACAATAGACAAAAATGATAGGCAATGGGCTGAAACAAAAAAGTACCATATATAATGATAATAATAGTAATAATAAGTGAAAGACATAATAGAAACATATAAGGTATATTAAACGAGGAAAGTAAAAAGGGCAAAATATACAAAGAATCCCTCCCAAGACCTAGTAAGGTTGAAACTAGAGCCACTACTAAGAGATACGTAAAGTACTAGATAGAATAAAAAATATACACAATATACAAGAATAATCTTGAGTACAAAAGACTAAACTAGAATGGACAGAGGAGGATCAACCTCGGATGATAATAAGCCCACCTTACTCCAGATTAGTATTGGAAATTTAGAATCACGTTAATGCCGACTGCTAGTACTCAAATATGTATTAGGTGAAAGATGCGGAAGTGTAGTATGAGTACTAAAGCAATAGGTTCTCAGTAGGCATCATCAACCGACTAAGCTTTATACAGCAAAAGTATAGTTAAAATACGAGGGTGTACTTTAAGCCAACAATAAATAGGGATAGAAAGGTAAAACCCTATCGAGCTACACTAATTTAATAGAGGAATAAATAGAAGTGATACAAAGAGATAAATAATTCTATAATAAAAGGCAAACCAAACATATATTATTTGGGCCCTCATTAGTCCGCCAAGCACACTGATGAAGATAATTAACCCAACCGTGCGCTAATGAGATGGCAGGACACACAAAAAGTATTTATAGAAAATCAACATAAATAATCCATAACTAAACCAATCCCAAGAAACCATACTAGCCTTCCCAATATGCATAGGGCTTGAATTGACACCATTGAGTTGTAATGAGAGGCCACATACATGGCTAGAACTAGTAGTGGTGGATACTTACAAAAGGCAATATGCCAGCTTCAAATCAGATATAGTAGGTAATGATGAGAGGCCACATATATGATGTACAACAGAACCCATGATCAGATGTTTGACTCAAGACAGAACTCAAAGAAACCAGAACTCCCAGAACAATTATACTAAGTACCATAACTCTCAACTCATCATAACCAGATGCTAGACTAGAATCATAACTTATAGTAATCATACCCAACTATAAATTAAAACCCAGAGCATACCATATTTGATGCAATAGTGGTGTTGAATTGCATAATAAATGACAGAAACAAAGTATATGCTAACCCTAATTAGTAGTTAAAATACATTTAGATAACCATTCGGTAACTCAATTAAAAAGAGATAAATCAAAGGTTTCACAAATAAAATAACACATCTTAATCTCGTAAATACTACATTATGCTAAAAGAAAATAGAATCGATTTGGTAGAACAGAGTCCTAACCAAATAAATAAGGCATGATATCAATATCAAATGATATGTAAACTACAACTACCTGGAAAAAAACTAGTATAATAGTACACAATTATAATAAATAAGCTCAATCTAATAATCGGGTAAGACTAGCCGACTGTCACGACCCGATTTATGAGTCATGATGGCATCTACTCTATCTCTCTAGTAGGTAGCCAAACCCTTGCCCAAAGCTAAACATGTGGTAAAACTTGGTGGAAAATGCCTATTCATAGGCAGAAATGAAAGACACACTTATTAATATGCAAAAAGATCTAAATAGATAAAACAGTCAATACAAGATACCATCCCATGACCTAGTAGAGCAAGTACAAGTGCATCTTATAATAATAAAACTCAAAGACTTAGAATAGTCAACAATATTTGTCTTGATAACTAAGGACTGAATATCAAAAGAAAGAAGGAAATAGATAACCTTGAGTACGAGATCTTACCCTATCTCCAAAAATATCAACACAGCACAATGAACGATCAGCGACAAAAACTAGTAATTGGATCTGCCCCAAAAAGGTACAGAAGTATAGTATTAGTACAAAAATAATGGGTTCTCAGTAGGCATCATTGAATGACTAAGATAAATCATGATTTAAGTATGAGAAATTTCAAAAAACGATAACTAAGTAAAGGTACAAAAACAAACCAGAATCATCCCCAACATTGTTACATAATAAGTAATTAAATTGGAATAAAAGTATAACATAAAGCATCAATACGTTCCGATGTTGCCGTGCATAATAAGTAAACATTTTAAAATAATAACATATCATAAAGCATCAACATAAGGAAACATAAGTAAAAAATTAGCTCCCATATGCGATTGGTATGTAAAGTAAATAACTTCACACAAACTCCTAATCGCTTGAAGAGTACACTCAACAATAGAATAAAGCTACTATTCATTACTTACTGATAACCAACTCATTATTTAACCATCATTCAATCATTATCATTAATTAGCCATTTACCAATATTTGACAATGTACCAATATTCAATAATATTACCATCATTTACCAACCTTGTAATCGTTCCACACTAGTCACCATCTATTAGCTAACCATCTTATATTAACTAATTAATTTAATTACTATTCAGCATATAACCTCTAGCCATAAACTTGAAACCATTCCCCATATATTTGCTAATCACTATTCATTAGACAACCATTATTTATCACCTTACATTATTAACTATCTAATAAATATTTCACAACTAATCCTTGATTACCAACTAATCATTATTTTATCACTTAAACAACATTCACCACTAATCATCAGTTATCATTAGTCATCAATTATACCATCTTCTTGTCATTTACCATGTTTGGTCCATATCCGACCTCACAAATATCAATTTCACACCCAACTACACATAAGTATATATATATATATATATAAATAATAGCCATACATAGGTCATATCCTAATTTGAACCAATAGATGTACAAATATGCACTTTAATACAATAATCCTCTGACCTTACCGCATATCAATGCATTATCACAAATATTCTCTGGCCTTGTCGGGTATCAATATATCTTCACAATAATCCTTTGCCCTTGCCAGTTATCAAAATATCATCATAATCATCCACCAAACTTGTCGGGTATCAATATATCATCATAATTATTATTTGGCTTTGCTGGGTATCAATATATTATCATAATCATCCTCTAGACTTTTTGGGTATTAGTATATCATCATAGTCGGTGGCACAATCAATAGCATAAGTGATCATATAATCAAGCTTCATGATTTCAAGTATAATTAATTGTATAACTTCCTATATAATAAATAAACATGACTTCCAAGATAATTTATAGCGTAATTGCTAATATCATCAATAAGGATGTTTCTAACATAATTACAAGCATAATTTCCTGGCATGTTCATAATCGTAAGAAATATCATGAGCAATGACTTAATAATAATAGTATATTCACTGGATTATCATTATCATAAAAGATTTTTTATAATTTGAATCATCGATAGTCATCAATGTATGATCTATAACACATTTATAGAGAAATCATTAGCATTTCCAGTAACTTACCATAACATGGCCCATAACTTATCATAGGATAGTGAATAATACCATTAATTAGTCCATGAATCTTTACTTCTAATGTCATTATCACCATAATCGATTTCTATTGTTCCTTAATATTGCCTCGAATAGGCATTGTCTAGGTATTCAACAAGCATATAAGAGTTTCAAGAGAAATAATCATCTATATTGAATTAAGGTAGGTCAAAAAGCCCATTTAAAAATTCGAGAAATACATACTAAGTTAAATCCTAATCCGGACTGTACTAAGGTACCTAAATTCACTCTTAGATGTATGGAAATCCATAATTAGCCCTAAGGTAAAGGTTATTCGCAATCACAATGGTAAACAAAAATAGTAACTAAGGAAACCTCTTTTAATGTAAAAAACTAAAGCCAATCTTACCCGAAATATGGGTGTCTAAAGCTATTTATCTAACTTGAGTGTTTTAAGGTATTTTCATACTAAATACGAGATATGAAGCCTAATTCACCTAAGGCTTAAAGAAATAAGTCAAGTATTTCAACTCTATGGTCTCAAATTAGCCTAAACGGGCCACTTAACCCATGTCTTCCAATTCATTAATAAAACAACTAAAACTTATCCAAAATCAAACACCATATCACAAAAATACTATGAGATAGCTCAATCTAAAAAGGTATAAACCTAGCATACCTTGTCACCGAAGAAATCCCAACGAATCGCTAACTACTGCTTTTCCCTCGAGAAGACTCCTCAATATGCCAAAC
Source organism: Capsicum baccatum var. pendulum (assembly GCA_030864225.1). Classification (NCBI taxonomy): domain Eukaryota; kingdom Viridiplantae; phylum Streptophyta; class Magnoliopsida; order Solanales; family Solanaceae; genus Capsicum; species Capsicum baccatum. The sequence continues at coordinate 164,918,893 of CM061557.1, read as the reverse complement.
TATCAAAAACACATTCTAATCATCAATACAAGAATAACAATACCCAAACTGCACCCTTGTGTTTTGGGTCTAGAAATTTTACCAAAACCCTATTTGGATCCCACTTATTGAATTCGCATTTCAGAAGCCAACCCAATATAATATAAAGCTTAAGGAATCATTACTCTAAAGAATGGGCGAAAACAAAGATAAATTATGGCTTAAAACAAGCCTTATAGGTTTTGGGGTTTTGAGAAATAAATCAAGAAATTTCACTAAGAAAAGTATGAATTTTTACATCAAATTGGAAGCTAATCGTGTAATTAAATATTAATATAGCTTCCCAATCATCAAAAATCTTAAATTTTAAGCTCTCATATTATTTAGAGCTTTTAGTTCTCAAGGAAGAGAAGAAGAATCACCAAAATTGTTTAAAAGGCATACTTTTATACCAAGTCTAGGTACTTGGGAGTCGCTATCATGACCTCGATGTTATAAAACATGGTATCACACTTCTTCCTCATGACTCACAACTGCGAGACCCCTTTATGATCACAGTATCTTCTTTACTTGAGAGAGTCACGATCACAGTTCAAAAAGGTGGTATTGCAGGACACCAGCTGACCGCAATGGAATAGGAATTTCTAAGTCCACGCCAAGACATTGAGACTCACTTAGAATCACATGTACGTAAATAAACTATGTAACCATATAAAATTTGATGATTCAGACTCAATGGCAGACTAGATTTTCCATTCATGGATGGTTCGACCGAATATGGGTCTCACACCCATAATTTATTTTCTTAACTTTTTGAGTATTACGTCAAAATGATCTCGGTTGTCCTAGGACTCAAACCAAAGGTCCACCTAGCCTAAAATCAATATTTTGGAGCTACTAGTATAGTAAGAATTTGCATAAGAGGCCATTATACGAAAGGTTTTGCCTAGTGGCCATTTGGAACCAGTGTAGACTTCTAAATAGGATATTGGCTCTAAAAACAAATGAACTACCCGGTGATCAAACTGTCAGTCCCAGCAAGTCATAAATAAGTTGGGGAATTTATGGAAAAGGATCTAACAAAGAAAATAAGTATAAATATGGAAAATGGCCTAAAGGGGCATTACAATATCCACTACTAAAGAAACTTTTATCCCTAAAAGTAAGGATAATGATGTACTTGAAGTCTTAAATAGGTGTGGATACTGGGCCCGCATCTGGCTCTTGATCTTCCAATTGGCCTCCTCTACTAGTTGGTGCCTTCTCTAAACCTTAATGATAGGAATCTCTCAAGTGTACAACATTCTGACATAACTAGCCAAAATGAGCATTGGCTCATCTAGAAAGGTCACACGCTCATTCAATTTGAATAATCCCATCTAAGAACATGAGACGGATTATTTGGAATATATCCCCACAATATGAATACATAGAAAGATGGAGGAACAACAACAAAAGCTAGAGGTAAATCTAACTTATAGGCTACCTCCTGACAATATGAAGAATCTCAAGAGGTCCAATATATCAAATACTGAGCTTGCCCTTCCTCCCGAACCTCATCACACCCTTCATGGGTGATAACCTAAGGAATACATGATCACTAACTCTAAATCTCATGTAATGAAGAGTATGATCTACATAGAACTTTTGCCTACAATAAGTTGCTCTCAACCATTCCTTAATTGGGCTAAATCTATCCAGCGACTCCTAAAGCAAATTAGTAAAATGATGTCTAACCTTAGAAGTCTCAAACCATTCAAATGGATAACGATATCTCCAACCATATAAAGAGTTTAAAGGCTCGATCTCCATATGCAAATGATACTTATTATTACTCACAAACTCTGCTAAGGCTAAGTGTTTCTCCTACTAGCCTTTAAAATCCATAACACAGGCTCAAAGCATATCCTCAAGAACCTGAATTGTACGCTTCAATTGACCATCTATCGACAGATGAAAATTTGTACTGAATCCACTTGAGTACCCAAATTCTCTAGAAAGGATCTCTAAAATGTCAAAGTGAACATGGAACTTTGGGCTAAACTAATAGAAATTAGCACACCATGCAAATAGACTATCTCCCAAACATAGATATGGGCTAATCTCTCAATATTAAAGGATATTTGAATAGGAATGAAGTGTTCTAACCTGGTCAAACAATCTACAATGACTTAAATACCATAAGAACATAAGAAGTTTGAGGCAAACTACTAATAAAGTCCATGGCAATTCTCTCCCATTTTTTCTCAAGAATTGGAAACCTCTGAGTCAATCCATCGGTCACTGATGCTCAGCTTTTACAGGCAGGCAAAATAGGAGATGATCTACAATGTCTGTCATATATCTCTTTATTCTACCACCTATAATTTTTTCCTAAATCTCTATATATTTAGGTTGTACCAAGATAAATGGAATATTAAGAGTTGTGAGCCTCATGCAAAATCAACTGAATCAAATCATTGATATTCGAAACACAAATGCGACCATCAAATCTCAAGACACCCTCAGAATCTAAGGTGTTCCTTTCAGATTCACCACCCAACACCTGATCACGAAGGTAGTGAAGCTTACTATCCTTAAACTAATGATCTTAAATCTACTCAAATAACGAGGACCTCGCCTCCACAATATAAAAAATCCTCCTAGGATGTAAAATATCAAGGCAAACCATCAAGTTGGCTAAGGATTGAATGTTCTATGCTAATGATCTCTATGAAATTGAAATACAAGAAAAACCTACCCATACCTAATGCCTTTTGGCTCAAGGCATCAGCTACCATATTTGTCTTTCTCAATGATACATGAGAGAAATATCATAATCCTTAAGAAACTTCATCCATCTATGATGTCTAGAATAAAGCTCTCTCAGGGACATAAGATGATGAAGACTGCGATGTTTGGAGAAAATGTCATAATGCACCCCATAATGATAATGCTTCCAAATCATAAGCACGAAAACTACCACCGCTAATTCCATATCATGAGTGGGGTAGTTGTGGTATTACACCTTAAGATTTCTAGAAGCATAAACAATAACATGACCTTTCTTAATCAATACACAACAAATACAAACACTAAAAGTATCCCAAAAAATGGAGAATCCCTCACCCTTAATAGGATGAGATAAAATAGGAGCTAACATAGGAAAAATCCTTGACCTTTCCAAAGCTCAAATCACACTCCTCAAACTATCACAAAAAAAACTTCTTTTGAGTCAATCTGGTGATAGGGGTTGAAGTAGTTGAATCACCTTGATGAAGCATCCATAATTACTGGCCAAAGCAATGAAGCTACAAACCTTAGTCAGAGATGTAGGCCTATCCCAATTATGAATTGCCTCAATCTTAGTTGGGTCTAACATAATACCATCCTTAGACAACACAATTCCAATGAATGTCACTGACTCAAGCCAAAACTCACACTTAAAGAACTTAGAAAAATGCATATTATCTCTTATCTGAAGCGCAATCCTCTAATGTTATGCATGCTTCTCTCTACTTATCAAATGCCCATAGATCTCATAGATGAACACAATTATGAAGGAATTAAATAAGGACTAAAAACTCAATTTGTCAAATTTATGAACGTCGGTGGGGCATTAGTCAACCCAAATAACATCACTATGAACTTATAATAACCACAATTGGTCCTAAAGGTTGTCTACAGGATATCCTTAACCCAAATCCTCAACTTATGGTAATCATACCTTAAGTCAATCTTAGAAAAACAATGTTGCACCCTGAAGCTGGTTAAATTAATTATCAATGTGAGGCATAGGATAATGGTTCTTCCCTGTGACCTTATTAAGTTGCCAATAATAATTACATAAAAACATAGAGCCATCATTCTTCTTACAAATAATATAGGAGATCCCCAAGGAGACACACTCGGTCTAATAAAACACTTACCAAAAAGATCTTAAAGATGAGAATTCAGCTCCTTAAGCTCGGTAGGTGCAAAATTGTAAGGTGTCAGAGAAATAGGTCTGGTTTCAGGATCGAGATCAATAGCAAAATCAATCAAACAGATAGGGCGAATACTAAATAGGTTAGTAGGGACACACCAGGAAACTCACAAACAACATGAAGAAAGTCAGGCAATGGACTCTCTATACTAGTATCACAAATATAAGCGAGGCAAAACTCACAACCCTTAAAAATAAGCCTCTAGAAAACATATAAGAAACAATCCCCGTTTGCTCGTGGCTAACATCTCTATTCTACACAATAGGGGGTATACCGGGAAAGACTAAGGTAATGGTCTTGGTAAAACAATCTATGACTTCTTGATAGTGGGATAACCAGTCCATACCAAGAATCACATCAAAATCCACTATTTTAAGAATAATAAAATTAGCATAAGTATTAACATATCTAACAGTCACAACAAATAATCTGAAAACTTAATCCACTATAAAAGAATTACCAACAAGAATAGATATACATAATGCCATAGATAATAAGTCACTATACAACTTAAATTATGGTGCATAATAAGTAAAAATATAAGAATCGGTGGATCTTAGCTTAAATAAATCAAAAGGACCACTAGAAGCACACCAAAATTGTACTTATAACAACAACATCAACAGTCTCATCCTTGGGCCTAGCAGGTACTTCATACAACTGACCACACTCAGCACTTAGCTAGGACCCTAACCAACCTATTAATCTGTTTACTTTAGAACCTTCTCGAGCATAGAGAAAACCACTTTTATTAAAATGATAACCACCTTTAGCTGAGGGATAAACTGCTTTAATCGTGGAATCAGTCTAAACTAAAACAGCAAACACTCTACGACTAGGGCAATCTTGCGAATAGCGACATGAAGATCCACAACTATAACAAACACTTGAGTTAGACAAGAAAAAAAAACAAATTCGACTGACCAAGAATAACTACCATATAAAGAATAACCATATTATGAACCTCTTAGAGCCATCAAAAGCACTAAACTGACCAACATTAGTAATCTAAAGCACTGCTTGAATAAATCGACTAGGCTGACTAGGAAACTGATAAAATGGATGTGAAGGATACCTACTCTGAGATCTACTCTCTATGAGTCAGGAACTATGGATTATTCCACTGACATGCCCAAAAACCTAGGCCTCTTATCATGGCCCTAACTATCATGGTGCATATCCCCCATCACTCGAGCGTAATCGACACCTTAACAAAAGACCTACCTGCAATAACTAAGCTTTGAGTAGAATATGAATGAGAAGTCTTAATCCTCTAACAAAGAAATTGACTCTCTTAGACTCAGTATCAAGAATAGAAGTTGCATGCCTAGATAACCCTTAAAAATAAGCCTCATATTCAATAACTATCATAGAGCCCTACTTCAATCTAGAGAATTGATCCCTTAAACGATCTTTAAGGATGTGAGGCATATATTTCTCTAAGAACATCTCAGAGAACTAAGCCAATGTCAATGGAGAAGATCTAGCTAGTCAAGAACCCATAAAACTTCTCCACTAATGTCGAGTAGCCAATTCCAACTAAAATATAGTATAATCCACACCACGAGTCTTAGTAAGGCCCAAATTATGAGGCCTACCCTCACAAGCAATCAGGAAATCATATGCATCCTCGCTTAGAGTACTAAAAAACCTAGGCGAATGTAATCTTAAGAATCTACCCAATATATTCTACTCCACCAAAGACATTACAAGATGAGAAACCGTTGTTGAGAAACTACCGCTATAAGAGAAACCTTCTAATCTAGGAGATATAACTACAGATTATGCACTTGCCTCAAGACAACTTTGATATATAGATTGTGCACCCTAAGATGGTGCACTACTAACTAACTACCAAATATTAAACAACCCATCTCTAAGAAGTGAAGAAGAAATATAACTTAGTGGTGCCTTGGATGCTCTGTCTCCTATTGCAAGATGGGGTGGAAGAATCTCTGGCTTAGGAGCGAGAATAGGACCTAGGAAAGAAAGCCTATCCAGGTCCTTGGCTGGGAACATATCACACGGTTGTCAACTACCTCTAGGTCATCCATAAATAGAATTAGGATCCATAGGATTGGTCTCAAGACCCTCATCTTGTGTTGTGGTAGCATGTGTCCTGGCTATCTACAAATACGAAAAATCAAATAAATGTTCTATAAACCAACTCAAACTCTTATTACAATATGAGTGAAAAAAGTAAATAACTCCTAAGAATTCACATAGCCTCTCAAAGATAGGAAATAAACGTCATCATTCTTATCCGTAGGACTCTACTAAACACTTGCTTGTGTGCCAACAATACCAGTGAAACTTGTCTTTGATACCAAATATCGTGACCAGATTTATGAGTCATGATGGCACCTACTCTATCCCAATAGTAGGTAAGCCAAACCCTAACTTGGAGCTAAACACAATGGGTTAACTTGTTGGAAAATACCCAATCATAGGTTGAAATGAGTTGCATACTTATAAATAAGAAAAAAGTTCTTAATAGATAAAACATTCAATACTAGATACCACCCTACAACCTAGGAGAGCCAATATAAGAGCATCCAATAATAATGCAACTTAAAGATTTATAATAGTCAGCAACATTTGTGTCAATAACTAAAGACTAAATATAAAAAATTGAATGAAATAAGTGACTCAAACTCTAAGAGCTCACCCTATATCTAGAAATATAAACACAACATGATTAACGATTAGTGGAAACTACTAGTACTTAGGTCTGTACCAAAAAGGTACAAAAGTATAGTATGAGTACCGAAACAACAGGTACTCAATAGGCATTAATGGCTGAATGATTTAAATTATGTTATAAGTATATGAAAATGTCAGATATCATAACTAAGTCAAAGTACAAAAAAGAACCTGAATTATCTCCAACATTGTTATACATAATAAGTCATTAAATTTGAATAACAGTACAACTTAAGGTATCAACAAATGTCAATGTCACCGTGCATAATAAGTACACTGTTTTAAATAATAATGTATCATAAAATATCATCATAAGCAAATATTACTACAAAACTAGTTCTCATATGCCAATTGGTGTGGAAAGTAAATAGCATATAACATACTTTCATATGCCTTGAGAGTACACTCAAAGATAGAATAAAGCAACATTCATTGCTTATCAATAACCAACTTGTATTTGAACCATTACTCTACAATTTAACATCAATGGGCCATTTACCAACCTTGGATAATGTACCCACATTCCACAATATTACCATTACTTAATAACCTTGTCATCGTTCCTCACTATTCACTATCTATTATCTAACCATCTCATATTAACTAATTCACTTGATTACTATTCATCATATAACCTCTAGTCATCATTTAACAACTATTCAACACATATCTACTAATCACTATTCATTAGACAACCATCATTTATCATCGAACATCATTTACTATCTAATCTTTATTTACGAACTAATACTTGATTATCAATTAATCATTATTTTATCACTTATAAAATATTCAACATTAATCATCAATTATACTATTTTCTAATCATTTACCACATTTGGGCCATATCTGGCATCATTAATATCAATTTCATATCTTACTACTTATAAGTATATATATATATGATAGCCCTATGTAGGTCATAGCCGGACTCAAACTGGTAGATCTACATATACGTACTTTAATATATCATCCTCCCGCTATGTCGGGTATCAATGAATCATCATAAATATCTTCCAGCTTTGTCGGGTATCAATATATAATAAAAATCATCCTCCAGCCTTGATGGGTATCCATATATCATCATAATCATACTTCAGCCTTATCGGGTATCAATATATCATTATAATCTTTCTCCGGCCATGTCAGGTATCAATATATCAATCACTCATTCTCTGGTCTTGTCGGGTATCAATATATCATCATAATAATATTATAGCCTTGTTGGGAATCAATATATCATCATAGTTAGTTCCTTAATCAACAACATAAGTGATCATATAATCAAGCATCATAATTCTAAGCATAGTTAATAGTATAACTTCCCATATAATCAATGAGCATAACTTCTAAAATAATTCATGGCATAATTGCTAATATCATCAATAGGGATGTATTCTAGCATTATTATTAGCATAATTTTGAAGAATGTTCACAGTTATAAGTAATATCATGAGCAATCGATTACCAATAGAATATTCACAGGCTTATTATTAGCTTAAAAGATAGTTTATCATTTGAAAGATCGATCATCATAGTATGATCTAAACCATATTCATAGAGAAATCCATATCATTTCTAATAACTTACCATAACATGGTCCATATCTCATCATTGGATAGCTAACAGTACCATCAATTAGTCCATAAATCATTACGTCTAATGTCATTAGCACTATAATCAATTTCCATGGTTCCTCAATATTTCCTCAAAAAGATATTCTCTAGGTATCCAACAAGTGTATAAGGGTCTCAACAGAACTAAAAATCTATCTTGACTTAATGTGGATCAAAGATCCCACTTCTAATTCCCCAAAATACATTCTAAGTTAAATTCTTCCCAGAACTAGGCTAAGGTATATAAATCTACTCTTAGATTTATAGAAAGCCACAATTAGAACTATGGTCAAGGTTCTTCCCAATAACAATTGTTAAGCAAAACTGATAACTAGGGGAACCTCCTTTAATGTAAGAAACTAAAGCCAATCTTACCCTAAATATAGGTGTCTAAATTATTTTTATCTAACTTGAGAGTTCTAAGGCATTATTATACTAAATATGATACATAAATCCGAATTCACCTAATGTTTAAGGAAACAAGTCAAGTGATTCAACTCTATGGTCTCAAATTAGTGTTAACGGACCAAATAACCCAAGTCTTACATTACATCAATCCAACACCTAATACCCATCCCAAATCTAACATAATTTCATAAGAATACTATGACATATCTCAATCTAACAAGGGATAAACCTAGCCCACCTTGTCACCAAAGAAAGCCCAATGAATTGCTAAACTGCTGCTTTTCGCTTTTGAAAAGCCTTCTCAAGATGTCAATCTATCAAAAATATATTCTTCTTATCAATATGGGAATAATGATACCCATATTTCACCATTGTTGTTCGAGTCAGAAAATCATACCAAAACCTCATATGGGTCTCACTTATGGAATTCAAATTTCTGAAACCAACTAAACATAATACAAGCTCAAGGAATTATTACACCCAAAAACGGGTGAAAATAAGGCTAAATTGGGGATAAAATAAAGACCTAAAGATTTTGTGGTTTTGAGTAATAAATCAAGAAATTTCACCAAGAAAAAGGTGGATTCTTACCTCAATTGGAAGATAATCACGAAATTAAATTTTAATCTAGCTTCCCAATTACCAAAAATCTTTAATTTTAAGCTCTCACACTATTTAGGGTTTTTATATCTCAATAAAGTAATGAAGAATGGCCAGAATTATGGAAAATGGATCCTTTTATACCCAATTCAGATACTCGAGAGTAGCTCTCACAACCCAAAGGTTTGCGATCACAATATTTCACTTTTGCCACACGAGTCACAATCATGACATATCTTTATGATTAAAGTATATCCTCTGCTTGATTGAGTCATGATCGCAGTCCAAGGAGCCACTGTCGTAGGGCACCAGTTGACACCAATGGACTTGGAATTTCTAAGTCCCCACCAATCCCTCGAGATTCACCTAGAATATCGTATATGAAAATAAACTATGTAACCATACAAAATTCAACATTATGAATGTGATGGCATGACTGAATTTTCCATCTGAGGTTGTTTCGAGCAAATGTGGGTTCCACGCCTATATTTCATTTTATTAACTTTCTGACCAATAGGTCAAAATAAGATTCGGTGTCTCGGGACCTGAACCAAAGAACCACCTAACCTAAAATCAATATTATAGAGCTGCTGGTGTATTCAAAATTTTCATACGAGATTATTTCACAAATTATTTCATTCGATGGCAATTTGGAACCATTAAAAACTTTTAAATATGGAATTGGATCTAAAATCAAACAACAACTTCCTGATCAAACTGTCAGTCCTAAAAAGTCGTAAATGACTTGAGAAATCTATGTAAAAGCTCTAACAGAGAAAATAAGAAAAAATATGAAAAATGACCTAAAGTATCATTACACTGAAAACCCCCTTAGAGAAGCCTTCGAGTAGTGATCTCTTAAACAATTTGATGTAGATAATCATTTTATTTTTCGAAACCAAAGAAGTCATCAAAAATGCTTCCAATGAAACATCTTTCTAGCACAAAGTTATATATCAAAAGAATGACCAAAATAATATCTAAGGTTAGGTGAGTATATCCTATGAGTTAATGGAAACGGGAGAATTTATTGGGATCAACTACTGACCCACAAGATTATATGATGCAAGAAATTGAATTCACTACTACAAACTATATATATATAATATGATATAGGTGGTGGTCTTTTCCATCAGATGACATAGGTTCTTAATTATAAAGTATGTAATGTGAAAAATACATATTGTTTAATTACTAAAAAGTGTAAGAAACATAAGGTGCAGTCTTTCAATTTAATTGCACATTGTGGTGTTGTTGTCACCATCATATACTAGCTTCTTAATTTAAACATTAGCGGAAATTTACTTGGATATTGCATAGGTTCATGGTAACATAAATATCAAATTTTTAATATATCATAATTAATAGAATATTATTTTTAATAAAACCTCTATTATATAATATTAATATTTTGATATATCAAGATTTATTATCTCTACTTAAAATATTAATAGACTATAATAGTTATTATAAAGTAATATTAATATATCATAACTAAAGAATTTCTTCAGTATCAAAAATATTTTAGAAGGATAATAAATTATGTTTCTACCAAATGCTAACTTAGATTAAATATTCCAAAACATATTTTGTCTCTCTAAAATTCTCAAAACGAACCAACCAAAAACAAAATTATCATTTCCAAAAGTCATAAATAACTTAGGGATGTTATATAAAAACTTTAGACACTGAAAATATATGAAAACTACAAAAATGACCGTGAGGGTCATTACAATAGGATCTTACAATGTGGGTACTACTACTCCACCATTCATAGAGATGAATATGACTATGTGAGGGCTTGTTATCAATGTCTAATAAAAGGAAGCAATTAGAAAAGGTAAGAGCTTTCAATGATTTCAGTACAAGCAATTGAGCTATTGGGTCTTTGGGGAATCTATTTCATGAGCCGCTTTACAAGCTCATATTATATGAATTTTATTTTGGTTGTGGTAGATTATGTTTTGATATTGATTGAGGTAGTTTCGCTTCCTAAAAATTAATTCTAAAGTTAGACCTTATTTCTCTAGATTTGGTATACCAAGAACAATCATTAGTGATCCAGCCTCATATTTTTGCAATCGTTTATTCGAAGTCATTCAAGAGAAATATGGTGTGAAGTATAGGGTGGCAATATCCTACCATCCTTAGATAAGAAGGAAAATTGGGGTCTTAAATCATGAGATCAAGTCTATTTTGGCAATGAACTATAAAGTTTTGTGATGTATTATAGGCCCATTGGACAACATTTAAGAACCCTATTGGTGCTTATCATATTAGTTTGTGCATGACATAAATATCCCCTTTCCTATTGAGCTTGAACATAAGAAATTATGGGAATTTATGAAGTTAAATCTAGAGTGAAATGATACAGAAAAGATGATATGTGAGTTGCTGAATCAGGTGGATGAATTTCAACTTAGAGCCTAAAAAATTTCATGTATGAAGAAAAGGATGTAGTCATACCATGAATGGAAGATAGAAAAGGGAGAGTTTGACACTAATGATATAGTTATGTTATTCGTGTCCAAGCTTTGCTTGATTCTTGAGAAGTTTAAGTCAAAATGGAGTGGATTGTTTCGAGGTGTGACAATGTTTCCATATGGTACAAATGAGCTTGAAAATAACAAAGTACAAAATTTTACAGTAACTTGTAATAGGGTGAAGTACTACCTTAGTGATGTTGATGAGGTAAAGATGGTACATTATGTGGATCATTATAGTGCCTGAGTTATCATGTAGATCCAAGTCATTCCATGTTGTCGACACTACATGAGATGCAACCCATAGGTTAGTTTGGTGAAGTCTATGTAGCCAAACTAGCCACGTCGTGCTGTGATGTCAAATTATGTGTTGCTTGGGTGGAAACCCATGAATTTTGCACTGATTTTACTTTTATTTGTGATATTGCGTAACATGTTTTATGTGTCTTGGGAAAATGGAAAAAAGAACTTAGGACCTAGAACAAAACAAAAACCATAAGAGAACTAAAGGATCATGGTTTCTATAATATGTAGGAAATCTAAGAAAATAATTTCCAAAAGTTGGTCAAATGATTGAGCATAAATGTTTTTTCAATGATATAAATACCATGGAATCCATCATCTAACTAAACTCCAGTAGATCAGCTTTCATCTATTGGAACTAATGAGTTTAAGAATGATCGTTGATAAATATAATGATCATTTTAAGCATTATTGTTACCCAGGTGAGTTTTATTCTTCTTCATGGAACGAGGACATACAATGATCATTATATGATTCCATGATCTGAATAATGAGCTGTGTGTTGGGTCCAATTATGAATTTTAAGAATTAGATACAACTCTATCCAGTTAGAATTAAAAGCCCTACTATATATATATATATCTGAGAACCCAATCAGATTATACTCTTATTCAAATAAAAAAACTACTCCCTCACTTAATCAATTTTGACTTATGACAAATGAAAAATTAATTTTGGCGATGATTTTGGGAAGTACACACTACCTTCCATTCAGGAATTCAAGAACTATCATTAATTTATTGAGTAATTGCTGAATGTAACTAAATTATGCTTAGAATTTAGGAAATAAGTAGAAAACATATAACTTTACCATATACGATCAATACTATACCTTACTTTGACTGAGTTCGAAGGAAGTTTCACTTGCATTCTCTTAGTCGTTTCTTCACCAAATGTTTAAGTGTAGAGCATCACCGAAGTAAAATTTGAGTAACCCTATAATGTGTTCTCTGTCACAGGAATAAATGTTAAAATAAGGTCACCATAATGAAATTATACTGATTAAAGATTAGTGCAACTCATTAACACAACCAACGTCGTATCGTTGAATGATCGTGGGTTGGACCATTGTAGGTGCCAACATGTTAGGTCGACGAAAGTCCATCAGAAGATACATTCCAATCAACATCATATCTAATAATGATCACTAGTAGTTGTCGTCTTAATGATCACTTCTCAAGAAAATTAGATAAGAACTTCCAACGATTGAAAGATTGATCGCCCTTTCATTCAATGATCCTCATATAGGTTATCTATAGAAAATACTGAGTACCTATTTATACATTGGTTTGATACTAATGATTTTTTATACAGGGACCATGGAACCAAAGGTTATCAATGAAGCAACATGAAGCAACCCAGAAATAAATAGCTAAAAAGCTTGCACCAAAAGACATGGTTTGTTCCTTGAAGAGAGAATCAGATGACTCTAGTGGTTTGGAGATTAAATTCACCTTAGTTGATGATCAACATGATACTTCGGGCAGAAAATCAGAAGCTACAAAGTCCTAGTCCGCACCTTTAACAACATTAGAGCTTATATTTAGCAATTCCAATTTGATTAGGAAGGCTAAGCTTCAAACCCAAATAGGGGTGAGCCACAGATGCTACGGTTGCGGATGATATAAGTTCATCAGGGGAGGATCATTCTGCATATGGTTTTTATAGTGATAATCGGTAACCCTCTAAAAAAGCTACTGCTTCAAGTCTTCCTCAAAAGGGGAAAACCCAAGGCGATCAGTAGTTCTAAAGTTCAAGGAATACTATAATGATGAGTGTCGCTAGGAAGCAAAAAATAGGGAGTCAAGTAGAATGCATCATGATACTCGGGCCACTACAAAATGTTCCACAATTGAACTGGTGTTCAAGAAATATATGTTGAATTGGATGATCAAACTAGTAGGCAATAATGGAGATAAGTTGGTTCATGAATTCTATGCCAACTATGCAGCAATTCTAGGGGACTTGAATTCTTTAAAGGAGAAGTACATGAGGAAGCAACCCCATTTGGATATTGTAATTATATAGGTTATGGAGATTAACATCTCTGAGAATGCTATTTCACGACCTCTATTTGGTAATGATTTTGAATTGTTAGCTAAAACTCCAAAATATGACTGTTAGATGATTAATTTGAAAAAGGTTAAACAACTGAGTAAAGAGGACAAGCTAATGAATTATGAGTGGTCCATAGGCCACATTGTTGAGGCTAAGGAGCGAAATGGGTAAATGGCGTAGTAATCTACAAGAATGCACCCAGATAAATTACTAAGTCTTGGTTATCCATAGTTTAGGAATTTCATAGCACCAAGTAGATACAACAATTTCCTAACTGTTGATAATGCAAGGATGGAAGAAGATTTCATTAAAGACTTATAGTAGAATATTTTGTGGATCATTGCGGATGAGATTTGGGAAAGGTGATACTTTTTCAAGCTACTCTACCCTTCCCTAACATAGTGACCCTATTCTGTTGGATGACTAATGTGACTTCAGTACTGACTATTGATAGATTTACCTTGAAAACAAAGACCACATATTGCAATAATAAAAGACTACATAAACCCGATGGCTGAAACTTGAGGTCATTTTCTAGACTTAACCACACATGGAGTAGAGAGGTTGTCAATGCTACAATGATTCTAGATTTCTAAGTCAATAGTGCTTTATAAGATTCACAAAATCTCACAACACCTTTGGGTACACTCTGGTTCATGCCAATATTCTACAATTTGATGCCCATGCATTTCCTTAAAAATATGATGAAATAGATGGTCGTATTTAAGTCAACAATAAAGATGTTTGAAGAAAAGGTAAAACCATATGTGGAAGATGAGATCAAAGCTGTTGTATAGGGTATGTTAACCCATTTGATATATTTAGGAGCTGGATGATGGCAAAAAAGTAGGATGCCTAGAAGAATTATTGAGAAAATTCATAGCTACGGTTAACACATTGAAAATCATAGGGAATGATATTTTAAAGAGACCATTCCCAGTTATGGAGCCTCCACCCTTATTGATTATTGAGGATTTTGATATTGAGGTACCAAACTTTTACACATAGGCCCTAGTAGATGGTGGCAAGGGAAAGTAAGTGGATGAGATATATTACTATATACAACCTTATAAGAAAAGAAAGAGGAGGGATAAGGTAAGAAAGAAGAAGAAAAACAAGGATGACTTAACAACATTATCCATTGAGAGTGAGAGAACCTATAAGGTGAATTTGTCGAGAATCAATAAGGTCCATGATGGTGTTGATTCTATTATTGCTGAGAGTCGAGCGGGTACATAGATTTCCCTTATGATATATCTTTGAGTGCATCGGCCAAAACTAGTTCCATCATTAGTGTGAGTGCCACGAACAATGTCGAGGCCACAAAGTTAGAGAGCATGTAAGAGTTGTATTTGTTACCCTAGACGATCCGTCAACAATAGGTGTCTAGTGTGCCAACAATATGTATCTATCTTAGTAATTATTTTCATTTATTTTGTGCAGTTGGGTTATTGCACAGTTTCCTTATTGGGGTGGCGGTATAGTGACATTCGAGGGTTTTTAATGTCGTACTTCTTTCCATAGATGAACAATCTAGTGAGAACTGGCATATTTAGGAGTTTAATTTCTATTTTTTGCTATTTTGGTGTTATTTTTGTGTTGTCTATGTAACCAAGAGAGAAATAGGAGAACTTGAAACAGTGCAAATAACAAAAGAGCATACTACTTGTGTTTTTGAATGTTATTTTTAAAAAATACCCATCCAGAAATTTCTAGAGTTGTTTTGTATGTTTTCTGTGATTTGTGACCAATGTGGAACATATAATCGCATTAGGATTATAAGCTTGATAACCATAGTCCAACTATGCACAAACCGAATAGGTAGTCACTACTTTTGTATCCCTAACCCATGTGTGTTGTGAGCTACATACCTAGTCGATGTGTGTGTGCAATTTAGAACATTACTGGTTAGTCTCACCATGTTTATACCACAATAGATAAGGAAGGATCATAGGCCAATCTTTAAAAGTCGACCATAAGACTAAAAATCCCACAAAATAGGATATGATATCACTTGTCCCTTTTTGAGCCTAAGAAGATCTTTTTATTAAGATAGCCTATTCACTTTCCTGATTTGATTACAGTGACCTACATTGGTACTAGTCCCTTCTTGGACACTGTGCGCCTAACTCAGATAAATGCCTATGTTATCGGTGGCTATCATAGGGGTACATGTAAGAAAATGGGTATGTAGAAGAATGTTGGTAAAGGAAAAGGGATTTGTCTGCAGTGAGGTTTAAAAATAATAATAATAACAACAATAACATACTCAATGTATTCCCACAATGTCGGGTTTGGGAAGGGTCAATTGTAGGTAGTCCATACCACTACCTTAAATAAAGTAGAGACAATATTATCGATACAACCCCGACTCAAGACAAATAACAATATAACAAATAGAAAACATAAAACAAACAACAAATTGAGATAATACACTAGATAAAATAACCAGGACACCCCTAGAATAATACTATAACGTATCTATCTAAAATTACAAACATCACCAAAACTACACAAACAAGAAACTACAGACACATACAAAGCACTCCTACTAGTAAGTATGAACTACTACCCACTAATTCTCTACCCTGAATCACATCCTCCACACAATTATATCAAGGGTCATGTCCACTATAAGTTGTAACTACTCGATGTCATGCCTAATTACCTTCCTTCCAAATTCCATTAGCCTAACACTACCCCACCTGAAGCCATCATTAGCCATCTCTCACAACTCTATATTGGGGCATCCATGTACCTCCTCAACATATGCCTATATAATCTCAACCTTACTTCCCACATATTGTCTTCAACAAAAGCCATCTTTATGTTTAAATATGGGAGTTCTTAACTGGACAACACTCCACTCCATACTACATAGCTGATCGAGCGTCAATTTATTAAACTAACCTTGAAGCTTAGGTGTAACACCCCGTATTTTCCTAGCATAATCTAAGTCCCAATACATTAGTATTCATCTATGAAAATTTTGAAACACTCATTATTTTTCAGTTTAGAGCCTGTCATTGTGTAGGTAATCTAATTAGCTTTCCAATGATATAAAATTAGCCCAAATTCGATAACCGGGTAAGAAGTTATGGAGAATTTAAGTTTCAGTCATAAAACATCGTCATCTTAACCCTCAGCAATCGTGTAGTCATCCTAAATAACAATTGTTAATTTCTAGTGTGACTCTGCGATAATGGCACATCGCGAAGCAGGCTAATTTCCTATTTATCAATTTCCAGTGGGCCTCCGCAATTATGGTGTGTCACGGAGATGGCGAAAATGGCATCCATAAGCTTACTACGATGGTAACACATCACGTCATCTATCTAGATCCCAGTTGTCCCTTTTCCAGTAGCTTAGTGCGATAGTGGCGCATCGCGCCAAGGCCAAATATTGGGATGGTCAATTTTTAGCTTACGTTTTAAATCCGTATAACGGTATTTGGGTCTTTTTACTAAACCCTAAACTCGTCCTACAACATACAATTTAACCTAATTGACCTAAATAATCATTAAATCTTCAATAGCGCTCAAATTAAAATTCCCACTTTAAAGAACAAGAAACCCTAGATCTAAATATTCAAGGCAATTCCTCAAGAACTCTCTATTCAACTCTTCAGATTCATTAACCCAGGTATGTTAGATGTTCATCCATGGATCCCTTTCATCCATAGAGTCCAAGCAACATTTTTTAAATTATAAAATTGTGATCTTTTCAAGTTGTCATGTTTTAAATTATGATTTCATCCATAAATCTCCATTTACTATTGATTTTTTACCATGTTACTATGAAATTATTGTTATTATTCAATCTTCCATGCTTTAATATTATTATTTACTAAATTAAACCATGATTATAAATGAATTCATGCTATTCCTACAAATTCCATGACATTCCTATGATTTTTTTAAACCATGAACTATAAATGTTTGATAAAATGTCTACAAGAGTAATTTAATTATTAACAGCCTTCATGTTTTGATCTCCAAGTATTAGTGTCATTTTACTATAATTTTTGTGAGTCTTAAGGGTATTGAATACCCGAAATGCATAGCTTTTTATTTAGTCTAGACTTAGTACATTACAGAACAGTCTTTAAAATATACTATGAGCACTTCAGAATAGTCAAATACCAGTTAGTTAAACTCAGAACAATCTAGTATCTCATTGTCTATTAGTTGGAAGTAGGATTTAGCACCGAGTGAGTGGAGGGATTGAGGCTTCCCCATTAGATAAGAAGAGTCTTTAGTGGGAGTCCCTATACTCCATAAATACATAGACAACGTAGGATATGAGTAGTCACCCGTCAAATTTAGGTTGAATATCTCGCAGGGGTCACCCGTCAGTTCAGGCTTGATACCCTTAGTCCTTTGGAAATTATATTAGTTTAGCAGATCCATACAACCATCGTTATTACCCGTGGCACGGTATTAACACCCTTCTAACTGGGTTATAGGTTAGATACCGATTAGCTCAAAATGGGGAATGTCGGTTAGATGATACCTCCTATAGTCTCAGATGTAGTCTTAGTTACCGTCCCAACTCAGTTATTTAGTCTAGTATTTTTTGACCAAAGCATACAAATTTAAGTTTAAATATTTTACTCAGTCCATGTTATATGCTTGGTCATGCATCCTCAGTGTCCACAGATTTTTACGTATCTTCAGTAATTACAGAATTTCATACATACTCGATATTTACCATTTTCTCCATATTTTTAGTACTTACAGATTTCATGTTCTCTACTCAATACTCTATGCTTTACATTTATAATTAGTTAGATATTTTTATTAGTTCTGTTCATGAAACCATGCATATCAACCTACCTCATTTAGCATACCAGTACATTTAAAGTACTGATCGCATACCTTTTGTTTTGCACTATGATGTATTATATCATAGGTTTTGATGCTCAATTCCCAGCTCATGATTAGTCTTATCAAATCCTCAGCAGTAGCAGTGGTGAGCCCTCATACTTTGAGGACAGACTTACTTTATTTCATGTTTCAATTAGTAGTTAGTTAGAGTTAGTTAGGGCTTGTCCCATCAACTCATATTTGGTCAGTCAGTTTTAGAGGCTTTTCAGACATTAGAGTCAGTTATTAAGTATTCAGATATTATAGTTAGTTATTTAGTTTATCATTATTTTAATAGATTCAGTCAGTTGATTCTATAGACTCATATTCTTATTTTAAATTCAGTCATTAAAACCATATGGCATGTCAGTATTCTTCCGTATTTATGATCATGTTATTTAGTGGTCATAGCTGGTACCAGCTTATGGGTTATCTTGTGGTCCCTCAAGACTATAAGCATCGTGTGGCGACTAAGGGGTAGTCTCGGGTCGTTACAAACTTGGTATCAGTGCCTATGGTTTTATAGTTTCCTAGAAAGTTTGAAAGCCACGTCAAGTAGAGTCTTGTGCTTGGGTGTGTAGCGTTCTACACTTATGTACAAGAGTCTACTAGGCGTTTAGGAGAAGTTTCCCTTCTTTCAGTATTGATGTTGTGCGAGTAAGCATGAGCTCATGTTAAACAACCTATCTAATCCATTTCTTCCTTTCGTTTATAGAACATGTCTCCCAAGAAGAACGAAAGAAGAACAGGAACTTAGTCAGCCCCTCAGCCCATCCAGGCAGATCCTCTGGACTAGCATGTCTCCCATGCAGAATTCAGGGCTACGTTCACTACTCAAGTGAACTTCATAGCAGCACCAAATGAACGGCCATCTGCTATTCTGTCCAGCCTAGTGGCCAATACTACTACAACCAGAATTTAGGATTTTACCTGGATAAATCCTCCTTCATTTATGGGATCTAATTCTAAAGATAATCTATAGGAATTCTTAGTTATGGTTCTGAAGGTAACCAATGCTATGGTGGTGATGTCTAGTTAGAATGCCGAGTTGGCTGCATATCAATTGCAGGATGTAGCCCATAATTGATTTAAGTAGTGTAAAGTTGATAGAGGTGTAAATGCAGGGCCTATAGAATGGAAAGAGTTTACCATAGCTTTCTTAGATAAATTCTTTCCATTAAAGTTGAGGGAGACGAAGGTGTTAGAATTTATTAATTTAAGGCAAGGCAACATGAGCGCGAAATAGCAAAACTCTTCCTCATCTGGAAGAGTCAGAACATGAGCTGAAGTAAGCAAGTGCTTGAGCTTCAGAATTCTCACCACACAACTCGTAGACCACTGAAATAGAACCTCATTCCAGATTAATATAGTAATAGTGGCTGAAATAGCAAGAATCCTCTTAATGACCCAACTATAGTAACTTGTCAATCAAACAAAACTACAAACCTTCCTAGGTGATTTAGTCCTAGCATAACTATAACTATCCTAAATCCTTGGTGGGTATACCATAATATCATACTTGGACACTACGTGCCCTAATAAGGCTACAAACTTAAGCTAAAACTCATACTTTGAGAACATGGAATCATGTCGATGATTTCTTAAAGTGTGGAGAACAATACTCAAATATTGCTCATGTTCCTTCCTACTTCTTGAATATAATAGAATGAAATCAATAAATACTATCACAAAGGAGTCCAAATTTGTCCTAAATATGTGATTCATCAGATCAATAAAAGTAGTTGGGGCATTGGTTAACTAAAAAGACATCATCAGGAATTGATAATGATTGTAATGAGTCTTGAATAATGTCTTAGGGATGTATGCAACCTAAACTCATAATTGGTGGTAACTAGACCTCAAATCAATCTTAGAAAATAGTGTTGCACCCTAAATCTAGTCAAATAAAACATTGATACGAGTCACAAGATACTTATTCTTCACAATCACCTTATTCAACTTCTTATAGTAAATGCACATACATATAGAACCATCTTTCATCTTTACAAATAGGGCTCAAGCACCTAAGACAATAATCTTAGTCTGATTAATCTCTTACGCAAAAGATCTTAAAGTTTGTTGTTCAGCTCCTTTAGCTCAATAGGAGCCATATGAGATAGAGTTATTAAAATAGGTTGGCTGTCTGGATCGAAGTCAATAATAAACTCGATATCAAGCTTAAGATGAAGGCCAGACAGGTCTATTAGTAACACATTAGGAAACATAAGAAAAATATGGATATAATCAAGCTATATCAGAACTAACATCCAAACACATACAAGAAATAACTCAAAATTCCTCAATATTAGACTCCTAGACCAAATATAAGAAATAAACCCTATCGTTGCACATCTAACAGAACCCTATCATACAATTAGGGTTACTCCAAGCAAAGTGAAATACCTTGGCTTTTGACCCTAAGATAAAAAATTTTAGAAATTAGAGTTTTGGACAATATACGACTTAGGGAACAACTCATATGATAGGATACAAGTTTGGGGTCTTCAACTCATATGTAAATCAGTGTGTTTTATGTCACTTTCTATAAAATATGTGTATGGACTCTTTAATAGAAGTATGTTAAGGCACGAGTCATATCTAGCTAAGTCATATGATGCCCATAAGTTAGTCTAGAGCATTCTTCTTGGGGTACAGGTTATAGGGTACTTCTTGTATGCTAGGATATGAGTTAAACCTTGGTGGTTGTAAGTTGGTCAGTATAGGGGTCTAAGGTGAGTTCTAGGGTATGACACAAGGGTACCACTCATACGCTATGGTATAATTTAGGGGGTATGGTCGTACCCTCTAGTGATTTAGTTTTCAGCTTTTAAGTTGATGGTATTCCAGATATTTCCCACCCCCAAAACATTAAGTCCTCACATCTTAAAATGGTTTTTGGGATATAATAACTTACTATTGGAAGATTAAACTCTCCAAAAAACAATCTCTAAACTGTCTTATGTCATACTTCTTTCATCAATCTTCTTGAATAAGGCATATCACTCTTCCCATATTGTTGTTCTCAAATATCACGTGTTTTAAAGTATGATTATTATTCTTCAATTGTGTCTTTTAAAGTCAAAATTAGGGGTTTTGTTGTATATGATTGAGTATTATTTACTCTTAGTTTAACTTTTTTATACATATTTTTGGTGATGGTATGCACATGTAGGTGCTTAGTAATTGTGATTTAAATAATGGGTCATTAATTACCCTAAAATTGATGTGATTTAAAAGTGTTTATGAAAATATCTAAGTGAATGAAATAGTCTCATGACAATGGAGTTTTGAACTAAGGCATTGGCCTTATGAATATGAATGGTTGATAAATGATTTTGTAAAAGCCATGTTGTCCATGTATAAATTATAGCCTTGGTGGTTTAAATTGTTAAATGGGTTTGAGTCCCTAAATATTAACTTTATTTATGTATTTGATAGACAATGGGTTCGAGTCCCTAAACTTTTAATTGAACAATTATCTTTGTGAAATGATCGATTTGAGTCATAAAGTCAATTGAATGAAAGGTTGATTGATCATGGTAATGATATATGGTATACTTGGAAGTAGTGTTGGTATGTTATACCAATGAAATGCCTTTGGTAAGTAATTACCTTAATAGTTGTGTACATGGAGTGATGGTTTTAAATTGGGCTTAATAGCAGTATGTGTAGTTGGGCCATAAAAATAGAGTTTGAAGGACTAACACTTGAAACTCCACTAGCCGGTGAGGGTGTCTTATGACTGGGTGGTTTGAATCACCTGAATGAATATTAAATTGGAGGTTTGAGACCCCTATAACTCATGCAATGATGCTTAAGTCACCTTGATTTTGTCGGGAGGTTCGATTCCCCCATGTAGACATATATGGATTTGGATATTCTCTAGTTCAAATGGTTACACGTACTGAGGCCCATCCAACTAGAGGAGAGATGGACCTATATAGCCTGTGGGTGCCTTATTTTATGATGACCATTCTACATAACCCAGGTTAATGATTACAAAGTTCTTGTTAAATCTTGCTCCCTATCCTGACATGGGATAAATATATATGTATATATGTTTATTGCATTAGTATACACATTTATTGATTGGTTTTGAGCTATTGGAATTATTTTATCCTTATTCTTGAGTTACATACTAGCGCTCCAATGCTAACCATCATAGACACTATATCTCCATGCGATACAGATACTAGTCATACTACACCTCCTACTCAGTGATTGGGCTTGGGATCAACTTGTGTTGACTTAAAGTGGTGAGCTTTCATACTTTGGAAGGTTCTATTTCTTGTTTTTGTTTCTTATGTTTTCATTTTGTTTGGTCTCTAAAATTGATTTTTTCTATGGTTGGGGGCATGTCCCATCCGGATGTTGTTTTACTTTCGGATAGAGGCTTTGTTGATCTACTATAGGTTGGTAGGGGAGGTGTTGGTATTGGAGTCAACCTTGGCATTGATACCGATATTATGGCTAGTACCATTTAACTATATTTATGATTATTTCATCATACAATGTTATTGATATGGATTTGGTTATTATTTCGGTTCCTATTATAGTTATTGGTTGGATTTGGATGGTTAGACTTATTCTGGTTGGCCATTATCATAGACCTATCCTAATGTATTTGAGTTGATAATTACTCTATATTGTTATACCTTAAGAATTCATCCAACTCAGGGTATATGATTGGAGGTTAGATTCGGTATCTAGGGTGGTCTGTCGTCCTTGTTGGACCTGAGATGCCCATGACCACAAGGCCCCAGTTTGGGTCATGTCAAGTTGGTATTAGAGACTAGTTAATGGTAAATTGTAGTCCACAAATCCATGTTGAGTAAAGTCTCTTTTAAGGGTTTGTATTGCGCCACACTCATAAGGGAGAGGCTAAAAGGAATTTAGGAATGTTTAACTTTCTTGTTTTCTTATTTTGAGCTATAGAGTCTAAGATCTTGGATTCTTCTAATTTCCATTTGCTTATATTTAAGATCGTGCCTTAACGATCTAAATCTCATGAAAACTCCTTTGTCCCAACAAAGGGAAATATTGATGGGACATGCTATACTGATGAGATCCATACACGATTTAGGAGTTCAGTCCCTAATTAATCTAAAGTTCTATTTGTTCCCCTAGTCCTTCTTAGGATAATGTGATGAATGCGGAGTTTCATCAGTCGATTCATATAATTGCTAAATTGGTAGCTTTTTAGGCCAAGCGTAGTGCATCTACTACTCTATAATCTAACGCCACAAGGGTTGGCTAGTTTATGAGGTTGAATTCTTTGACTATTACTAGTGTTAAGGTTAAAGAGGATCCTCAAGGATTCCAAGTGAGGTTGAATAGATTTTCATGGTGATGCACGCCACGAATGTAGGATGGGTGAAGTTTGTTGCCTACCTTTTGAAGGATATGGCATACAAATGGTACGAAAAGTGGGATTAGGCAATGGGTGACATTTATAAGTCATCTTTAAGGAAGGATTTTACTAATGCAGTTATGGACCTCTTCTTTTCTCAGCAGTTGAAGAAAGAATAAGTAGAGGGGCTTATTAATCTAAAGCAAGGGAAGATGCCGATCAATGAGTATGCCTTGATATTTCACTAGTTGTCTCGATATGCGTTAGATGGTGTCTAACATAATAGCCTAAATATGAAAGTTTGCTTTGGGACTATCTTATGAGATGGTCTTTTAAAGTAAGACTGCCTTGCTGATAAAGGACATGGATATCTCTAAGTTGGTTTTTTACAAGTAGTAAGTAAATGAAGAGAAAAAGAAGTAGTATGAGTTTAGTAAGAGGCATAGGAAAAAATTTAGGCCTTCTGAGTAGAGTGGGAGAGATGGTAGTAAGTGGCCAAGGAAAAAGTGCGAAAGTTCAAGTTCATACTCCACAACTATTTCTCCTTACCTATAGTCATCGAGTGATCATCGGTCTCAACATAATGGTGGGTTTTGGGCATAGTGTGTCCAATCTCAGTCTAGTGGGGCTTACTAAGCTCCATCTCACCCTCCTTGCAGGTTTTATGAGAGGTCTCACCATGGGTTTTATGAGAAAGGGAAGGATATGTTCTTTTATTGTGGTCAGATTGGTTACATGCAGTATTACTGTCATGTTAGGGTGTCTTTTATGTCTAGTAAGTCTCCTGTTACTTATTTATCTACTTCTACACCAAAAGGTGCTGCTTTTGTATCTTTTTCTGCTTCTGGTACTGGCACTGGCCGAAATTGGTTATATTTTGCTGTGTCTCGCTAGGATTCTAAGGAATCTCCCAATGTTGTGACTGGTATGTTGAAACTTTACTTTCGTGATATGTATTGTTAACTTGATTCATGGTCCATTCTTTCTTATATGACTCTATTAATGGCTGTACAATTTGGTCTTGGTCTTGAATTGATTTCTAGTTTATTTTCTGTATCTACCCTAGTTAATGTCTCTATTATTGGAAAAAAAGTCTGTAGAGGGTGTGTGGTATCTGTTTGTGGTAGAGAAGCACTTATTGATTTGATAGAGTTAGATATTATTGACATTGATATCATATTATGGATTGATTAATTGCATTCGTGTTTTACTTCCTTAGATTGTCGAACATGTAAGGTCATGTTTAATTTCTCTAATGAGCGGTTCATTGTATGGGAAGGGGTTACTTTAGTTCTTACGGGGAGATTTATCTCATACCTTAGAGCCCAAAAAATGATTTCAAAATGGTATTTGTATCATTTGGTCTGATTTAAAGATTCTAACTTGGAAGGTCCTTCTCTAAAATCCATCCTGTGGTTAATGATATCCCGATGTTTTCCCCGATGATCTTCCTGGTATCCCACTATATATTGAAATTGATTTTGGTGATTGATCTTATTCAAGACACTCGTCCAATTTCCATTCCTCAATATAGAATGACTTAGGTTAAGATGAAGAAGCTTAAGGAGGAATTAAATAAACTCTTAGATAAAGGTTTTATATGTCCTAGTGTTTCTCTTTGGGTTGCCTCGGTGTTGTTTATGCGCAAAAAGGATAGTTTCCTTTGGATGTGCATTGACTATCGCAAGTTGAATAAGGTTACCATAGAAATAAGTATCCTCTTCCTAGGATCGACAATTTTTTTATCTTCTTTAAGGTGTGAAATGTTTCTTTATGATTTATCATAGGTCGGGTTATCATCAGATTATGAATAGGGAGGTGGATATCCTAAAAAATGCTTTCAAAACTCCGTATGGTCATTATGAGTTCCTATTTATGTCTTTTGTGGACTAGACCTGCGACTCCAACCTACATTCGGATCCTTTTTTGTTTAGCTGGTTACTATAGGAAATTTATGTAATGTTTTTCGACTATAGTTGCCACATTGACTAAGTTAACCCAGAAAAAGATCAAGTTCTTGTGGTCAGATAGGTGTAAAGGTAGCTTTGCAAAGTTAAAGGATAAGTTGACTTCAGCTCCGTTTTTGACCCTGCTCGAGGGTAATGATGTCTTTGTAGTGTATTATAATTATTTTCTTGTTGGGCTGAGTTGTGTATTTATTAAATATGGTAGGGTGGTAGCTTATGCTTCTAGGCAATTAAAAGTTCATGAGAAGGACTACTTACTCATGACTTGGAGTTGTTAGCAGATGTATTTGCACTAAAGATTCTGTGTCACTATCTCTACGGTGTTCTTGTTGATATCTTTTGTAATCATAAGAGCCTGTAGTATGTGTTAACTCAGAAAGAGTTAAATCTTAGGAAAAAGAGGTGGCTTGAGTTACTGAAGGACTAACATATGAGTCTTCACTACCATTAAGGTATAGCTAACATAGTTACTAATGCTCTTAGTAGGTTATCCATGGGGATTTTGCCTGATGTAGATTAGGATAAGCCGGAGTTGGTGAAGGACATTCATCATTTGTCTATCCTTGGAGTTCGTATCATGATCTCTGAAGATGGTGAAGTGTTTGTGCATCTAGTATCACAGTCATGTCTTGTTGTGGAGATAAAGGAAAAGAAGATTTTGGATCCCTAACTGATGAATATTAAGAGTAATATGGGTTAGAAAAAGTTTATTGGCTTAGTGATTGGTGGTAATGGTATCCTAAGGTTCCAAGGTAGGTTATGTATTCCCGTCGTTGGTGGATTGAGAGAAAGAATTTTGGCTAAAACTCATGAATCATGTTATGCTATTCGTCCTTGTTCCACGAGAATGTATTATGATCTCAGGGAGTTCTATTGTTGGAACAATATGAAACAAAAGGTGGCTTGCTTTGTGGCTAAGTGTATGTTGTGTGAACAAGTGAAAGTTGAGCACATGAGATCTAGTGTTTTGTACCATGACTAACATAGATTTCTTTACCAGTCTTCCTTGGTCGTAGGATTTGATCTGGGTCATTATGGATAGGATGACTAAGTACGCACACTTCTTTGATACAAGGACTAGTTATTCAGAGGAGGATTATGCTAAGGTTTATCTTGCAGAGATCGTGAAGTTTCATGGTGCTACAGTTTCTATCATTTTGGACCATGGTACTCCGTTCTCATTGTATTTTTGGAAGTCATTTCAGAACAATTTGGGAACTAAAAGTATGCCTTAGTACAACTTTCCATCCCTAGTTAGATGGACAAATGGAGAGGACCATTCAGACATTAGAAGATATGCTTTGTGCTTACGTGATTAATTATCGTTGTAAGTAGTTTGACCATTTACCTATCATTGTATATGCTTATAATAATAGTTATCACACTAGCATTGGTATGACTGCTTTTGAGGCATTGTATGGTAGGAGATGTCGTTCTCCTATTGGGTGGTATAAAGTTTGTGAGAATAAGTTGTTTGGCTCTGATTTTGTTCACCAAGCCTTAAAGAAGGTGAAGGTGATTCAGGATGGATTAAAAACCACTCAAAGTCGCCAAAAGTCCTATGAGGATGTAAGGCATAGAGATTTAGAGTTTGATATTTATGATTAGGTATTCTTAAAGGTATCTCCCATGAAGGGAGTGATGTAGTTTGGTAATAAGGCGAAGTTAAGTCCTTGGTATGTTGGTCCTTACTTGGTTTTGAAGAAGGTTGGAAATTTTGCCTATGAATTTTAGTTGCCTCCTAGTTTAAGCTCCATTAATCCAGTTTTCCCTATCTCTATGTTGAGAAAGTTGGGGGTTATCATTTTTCGATTGTTCTTTTTAAGGGTTATGCATTTTGGATTCCTTATAATATAAGGTAATCTCGGTTGAGATCATGTATCATCAAGTTTGTTGGTTGCGGACAAAGGATGTGACTTTATTAAAGGTTATTGGAAGAACCATAAGGTTGAAGAAGCTACTTGGGAAATGGAAAAGGACATGAAGTCCAAGTATCTATTCCTATTTTTTTCTCTGAGAATTCGTGCGGAAGGTATATATATATATATATATATATATATATATATTGAAATAAGGATTTATAACTCGACCCCAATTTTAAGTACGGAGCATAGGTCGATCAGTCTTATATCAAAATAAAAGTACTAGACCCCACGCAGTACAACTTACTTTCAAGCTTATCAATACGCTTCGCACACCCTTTCTCCGCAATACTATTTTCCCCAAATACCAAACTTACTTGATTCAATTCATAATTCTCACAAGACATTTGCAATCTTGGCTATTCAAATCTAACTAAGCCAAACTCTCTCTCCTCATTTTCAAGCTTAATTTGGAGTCACCAATTCCTCCACCTAACACCGTAACATAACACTATTCCGAATTATAAATTTACACACATCCACATTGTTACAATTCCTCATCTCACAGATAATTCTTATTACCACTCAATCAACTCTAATCCACTTAATACTCGCCATTTTCAACACTCATATTCATATCAACAAGTCTTGAAGCTTAGGGAACTATTCATAGGCATATACGCAATTCAACTTATTGCAAGGCCAAGGCTTGCAACTAATATCCTCAGACAAGAGATATATTCACAATATATGAGTGCTATGCAAGATCAATTTACAAGAGATTTTAGCTTAGACTTCTAAATCAACATAGACACCAAAACTTATCGATAATATAAACTTTAATCTCCGTCCATATATACACACATGATGTTCAAGCTTATCTTTATAATTACGTATACACTCCTAATCAATACCCATAAAACACCTTTTTCAAATTTTACAATCCTTTATTAAGACAACTTCCGGGCACTATTCTTAAGAAAACACTCACTAACTATTCCAATTAACTAAACCATGCACAAGACTTCACTTTAATAATTCCCCACCTACAAACCTAGATAAACCATCACACAACCACTTTCACAAAGACAACACGAAATGCTTCAAATAACCATGACATCCATCAAAATCCTAGCCTCAAGATTACTCCACACTTGCCACCTTAACTAAAATGAACATGCCACAATCTTTATCAATAAAAACCCGCTCACTCTCTCCTATCATCACCGCTGTTCATCCACACTCCCTTGACAAATGGAAAGTCATGAAAGGGTAGAATATGAAGGGATATTGTGTATGACTTGGTGCGGTTATTGAGGCCAGAGAACTAGGGCATCAAATGCATGAATTCAACCAGAATCAAGATTAAAGATTAAGGACACCCAGGACATAAATTGAATCTTATTGGTCGCTAAGGGTGTTGCCGGTGGACTGAACTTAAACATACAATAAAACTTAAGCACATTCATTAGGAATCGCGCAACTTGAGTTTGGAGTTTATAGCTTATGGAAGGTCGATTTCGCCCGCTAGAAAAATTAGGGCTCCATATTTCAATAGTTAGGAGAATACATATTTTCCCATGATATTCATGAACATGTATTATGATCGGGGAAATGAAATATAAGGCATGAGAAAATATCTAAGTCATTGAAAAGGCTGGGTAAAATAGGATCAACACCACTACTTCTCACCACCAACTTGCAACCCACCGATACATGTACCTGAATCCCGCAATCTTAACTTAGTTAATTTTTTTCTACTATCTCCCCCTTAGACTTAAGCCAACACTCCGAGTCAACGAATCACCATACAAACTCTAGTCCATGGCATTCGGTTTACTCCAGGTCCCCAGATATACCCATACACAAGATCAATAACTTAACCTTCAAAACTACACCCACGAGCGTAAAACCCATTCTTAACATAACTCTCAAATGCCCACCAACTTAGACAACTTGAAAACTTATCATACAACAATTCATGCCCTCCATAGCTTAGATTTTTTCACTTACCATGGATATATCAAACCTTTGCTAAACCATACTAACTTCTTTGTGCTTTACTAATATCACATCTCAAACTAACACACTCATCAACCTCTAATGCCCAAGTTAAGTCAAAATTACATCGTATACCACATATCCTCATCCATACGTACCCGATCAAGGATAACACTAACCATTTAACATTTAATAACTTAAAAAAAATCCCCATAACACCTTGAGCATACTACTACCTTAACACACAGTATTACACTTGATCACAAACAAATAAATTTAAGCTCCCGTACATACGGTTCAAACCTACTAAATCTCCTCCCTATCACTAACGTTGTAGCAATTCAATCATTAAATTCATTTTTCTCATCACCCGCTATACAAACTTAACAACTCACTCTGACTATGATTAACAAAAATGTCAACAACCATTTTCATCTATCAAACACCCCAAACATACTAGTCCACCAAAACCTCATAACGATAATAATCATCCACAATTCCACGGCCTATGCCATAATAATTTATTAATACCGCCTTCTACCACATTTCCAACCAATGCAAGAACAACAGAGTAAATAGCCAGCTGCTAGTGAATTGAAACAGGCCTCACACGGCTTTACTAGATTTTGGTTTTGTATTTTGAAAAAGAAAATAAATATCAAAACAATTATGCTAGTGAGTCGAAATAAGCCCCACATGGCTTCACTAGACTTCAAGTTTAAATTAAAAGATGATCACAAAATATTTTCAAGAAATAAAAGCCTAGTACACCATAATCAAGGATCCAAAAATATGTGTCTCGCTTTACCTCAATTGAATGACTCAAGAGGGATGAGGGTACATCTTGAAAGCTTTGGAACCTTTGCTAGTAAGCCTAGGAATATAATCAAGAAATTGGAACTATTTAATCACCCTGTATCAACATTAGTACACAGATAAGGAAAATATAAAATCATATCATGAATTCTAGGGAGAAATCCAAAAACACTTCTGACATAGGCTTAATGCACAAACTTCAAGAATGTACATACGACACCTCAATTTTTCGAAACTTAAGAGCACTAATCAAATCATTTTTTTTCTAGCTCACTTACAAGCTCGTAATATCAAAGGAGATTATCTAAGGAAGCACCATCTATAAGGATTTATGATTGACTATATCTGGTATTTTAGAACAAGGCAAAATGGCCCAATTTATGCAAGATATGAACCCGTATGAATTTCTTAAGGAACCTTTCCACAACATGATTTACGACTTGAAAAAAAGGGAACATTTACCTAAATGCCTCATAGCCTCTCAAAGAAAAGTACAGACGTCTCCGTACCGGTCCGCACGACTCTACTAGACACGGCTTCATAGACACCCTAGGACACTTGAACTCTGTGCTCTGATACCAAGCTTATAACGCCTCAAAATTGGATCCCGAGACGTCACACGGTGCTTAAGGTCACAAGTGACCCCAAGCTAACCCTTCATCTGGCATAACCCAAAGCAACCGAATAAAATACATAAAATGGAAGAAATAATGCGGAAACAACCCATAACTTAGTCTGACCAACATGAAAGTAAATTTACACGGTCACAATTCTGCTCATATATATAAAAATCTGAAATGAATACACTGACTACTAGTAACTGTCTATGAAGCCTCTACTAGCATTGACCAAATATAGCCAGGTCATGACTCCCAACTACCCCTACTCAATATGACTGAATACAGAAAATACAATACACCTCAAATCTGAACAACTTAAGTCTCTGAATCAAAAAGACTAATCACCTACCGATCGAGAGCTATGACCCAGCTGAACATGATATGTGCGCTACAGCTTGTACCTATATTTTGGTAAGAATGTAGCCCATGGAAATATGTAGGTTAGCACTTTAAAATGTAATGAGTATGTGGGGGTGCATGCAACAATATAAATAGTATAATCAATTTCATGAAAACATGCGTACAAACAATGATGACTCACTTGGCTTAAGTTATATCAAATCATACTTTTCATAATTTCATATTAAACAGTTTATATGATAAAATCTCGTAATCCATGTAAATCATTATAAATGATAAATTATGATAAATTATCCTAAATCATCATATCATCAAAAATCATCATAGGTAATTGTAAATCATCATAAATGACCATAAAACATCATAAACATCTCAACTCTTTGACTCAAATCTTGGAGTGTCTCGGTAATTCAAGAAACTTAATCTTATGAACACAATAGTTTCCTATAACCGACAACCCCACGTGAGCTACGTGGAATACCAACTTTTAAAACCCCCATTGGCGGGAGCGTCATACTCTTTGCCAGGGAGTACGACCTTAAAATTGCAATAATCACAATCGGGCTCACTGGCCAATAATATCATCATCAAACAATCCTACAACATCACAAGGGTCTATCATAAAGACCAAATCAAATCTCTTTCTCATTTATCAAATCATATCAATTTGTGGATTCCTAACTCAACATATTTTAGCTCAAAATATTTTAATCTTCCTCAACATCAACAAGGTATCAAAGCATTGAACCATAACCGACTCGACATTTGGACAAGGATATGAAGACTCAATGCGTAATATTTTCAACAATTGAACTCATCAAAACCATCTGAAAAATACGAAGACTTATTGCAACTTCGATATCAATATACCCAATAACTCAAATCCTCATAAGGAAGCTCAAAATTTGATGCATGGCTCGAAAATACTTGGAAATACCAATAATTTATTCTTGAACTTAAATCTCAATTCATAGAATGAAAATAGTCAAATACTCATGTGATTCAAAACTTACAATTCAAATCTTTATAAGTTCATAATCGAATTATTTAGACATAATTCAACTTACAGAACCATATGAATCCATTAAATAATCATAATTAGCAAGCTTGAACAATTTACATATATACATAATCAAAATCTCATGGTAGGATATCTTGGAAATAAATTCATTTGCCAAACTCATAATAATCCATAATAAAAATTAAAGATACGAGCACAAGAACAGAAGAATTATTCTTGTTCAAACCCCACATACCTTAAAATTAAAGATTGAAATAAATTCTTGCCTCGAAACACTATTCACAAAATTGATTGGTGCATCTAGAAGAGCTCAGAACGGGGACTTCATTTATCGGATTAATTTGAAATTTCCACGGTGGAATTGGAAGATTTAGGAAGGGTAATTTAGAGGTTTAGGGTTTCTCTCTTGGATTTTTTTTGAAAATAATAGACTTTGATGCCCAAAATCAGTTTTTATGCTTATTTCCACGAAATGGGGCAAGGGTGAAATGACTGGATTGCCCCTAAGGAAATTGAAAAATGGTAGCAAAATCCTGCGTACCTTGGCCATGAAAAACTAAATAACTCCTCGTTCGGGTATTGGATTTTTGAGAAATTTATATCGTTGGAAATCTCACTCCAAGATCTTTAATTTTATATATGGTAGGTCACCCAGTTCGTTATATATAAGTAGTTATGATCGACTGAAGTTTACCCAAATCAAATCCGTCCTTCAGTTACTGATTTGACATGCTGAAATAAATTGATCGTAACTTATTACTTTGATGTTGGAATGGGGTGAAACCAATTCCATTGGAAATAAGACTCAAAGAGATTTCGTTTGATATATAGCAGATCTCCCATTTCCTTATATTCGAGAATTGATTATTGTTTGAAGTTGTCCCTGAAATGCTGAAAATTTCTGGAGCATGCTAATCGCATGGTGCCACTGTTTTGGGCACCCAAAAGTGCCCTTATGCTACTCCAAAATTTCGAACCTCACTCGCGATGTATTAAGACCTTTCCCCATCGCAACTCAACTTGAAAATTGAAAAATGGATGTCGTAAAGGTCGTAAAATAAATACCCGAAGATCAGAGGTCTAAATGAGAAAGTTTCAATACTTGGCAAATTTTGTTTTTGAGTGCTAAGCTTCTCTTGGCAAGATAAAAAGGCTTTAACGACTCGACACATTTGGGAGCAAAATATTTAACGGGAAAAACTTGGGGTATCACTTATATGCTTGGTCATGCATTCCCAATGTCCACAGATTTTTATATATCTTCAGTAATTACAGAATGTTAAGCCTACTCGGTATCTACAGTTTTCTCCATATTTTTAGTACCTACAGATTTCATGTTCGCTACTCAGTACTCTATATTTTACATGTATAATTAGTTAGTTATTATTGTTAGTTCTGTTCATGAAACCATGCATATCATGCTAACTCATTTAGCATACATTACATTCTAAGAATTGATCGCATACCTTTTTTTTATGCTATGATGTATTATATCATAGGTTCTGACACTAAGTTACCGACTCGTGATTAGACTTATCGGATCCTCATCAGTAGCAATGGTGAGCCCTCTTACTTCAAGGATATCCCTCTTACTTCGAGGATAGGCTTACTTCATTTCATGTCTCAGTTAGTAGTTAGTTGGAGTTAGTTAGGTCCTGTCCCATCAACTCATATTTAGTCAGTCAGTTTTAGATGCTTTTCAGACATTAGAGTCAAATATTCAGTATTCAGATATTATAGTTAGTTATCCAGTTTATCATTATTTTAAAATATTCAGTCAGTTATTCTTATAGACTCATATTCTAGTTTTAAATATAGTTATTAAAACCTTATGGCATGTCGGTATTCTTCTGTATTTATGATCATGTTATTCAGTGCTCACAGCAGGTACTAGTTCATGGGTTAGCTTATGGTCCCTTGGGACTATAAGAACGGTATGAAGACTAGGGGGTAGTCTCGGGTCGTACATTAAGAGGCACCATAGTATCATTTAATATTCCTAAAGTAAGCCTCAGTTCCGAACATCCTGCACTAATATGGTGCATGACATCCACGTCAATATCTCAATTTCCTCGAATCATATATCAAAGATATATTAAAATATCTCTATCACAAATGGCCTCAAAATTCACCTTCATACTCACACCAGTCTTATGTATCCAATAACTAAATTTACATTCCAAGTAGTCTTTATTGGTCCTGATCACCCTAAACCCTTTAGACTTTAGGGTCTATCTCGAAACCTTCCACTTATCATTGACTCCTCCCTTGGTCTCATCAATTAGCACTACATAATTAGAAAATAACATATATTAATGAACCTCTTATTGAATATTCTACACCAATACATCCATTACCAAGAAAAATAAAAATATACTAAGAGTCCTTCCCTGATGCAACCCTATCAAAAATGATAGTGCTCTTAAACTCCTCCTACTATCTTTATGGAATTCTTTACTCTGTTGTACATTTCCTAAATTGACCTACTATATGGAACGAGAGTAGATCTAGGCTTTAAGCACCTCCATAGAACTTTTTTAGATACTTTGTTATATGTCTTCTCAAAATCAATAAACAATATGTGCAATCCCTCTCCCCCCTCCTTATACCACTCCACTAATCTTTTCAAAAAGTGAATTGACTTGATATTCGAGCGACCTGATATGAAAATAAACTTTTTTTTTAGATTATAATGATCCTCCTTAGCACCAACTCTACCACCATTTCCTAAACCTTCATAGTATGACTAACAACTTGATACCTCTATAATTGATGTATGTCTAAATTTCCCCTTTTTCTCATATAATAAAATCGTTTTACTCCCATATATGATCTTTAGGAATCTTTTCCATCCCAAAAATTATGTTAAACAACTTTGTCAGCCACTCCATACATGTCATGTCAATGCTCTTATAAAAAGCCACCAGAATCTCGTTAGGACCAGTCACCCTCCCCCTACACAACCTATGAATATTATCCTTGACCCTCTCAATCATAATATACCTATAATAACAATAATCATGACACCTCCACAGCTTATTTAAATTCCCAAACATGAAACAACTTTCCCCTTTGTCATTAAAAACTATATAGAAATAAGATTGCCATCTCCTCCTAATGAGTGAATCCTCAAACAATACTTTTTCTTCCCTCCCTGATACACTTCACTTGGTCAAAGTTTCCATCTATCCACTCCTTAGCCTTGTAAATCCTATACATTCTTTTTATCCCTATATTTCTCTTCTAAAGATTCACAAGATCTAAACATTTGTTGTCTTAACCGCTGTAATTGCTAACTGGCCTCTTTGCTAACAAACATATTCTCCTCCCTATTTAGTCATTTCATATGCCAACCCTTGCTATAAACCCACTTTGTATATGCCACTTTCTTAGTCTCCATATTTCTTTTGACTTCTTTATTGGACCACCAGTCCCCCTAGTGCTTTATAGATCTACCTCACAAGGTATCTAATACCTCCCAAGTCAACTCCCATATACTATCCAGATCCCATCTACTCTCCCAGGACCTCTTATTTCTCAACTGTTCCCCTATATCTAATGCACTATACAAAGTTAAGCTACCCACTTAATCTTGGGATGAACCTATATAACTCTCTTCTTTCTGCCTTTCTTGATTTCTAATTCCATTACCAAAAGCTTATATTGGGTTAAAAGATTCTCTCTCTATATGACATTAGTATTTTTATGTAAAACTCTATAAAACTTCCTAAGAAGCACAACATTTATTTGAGTTTTGTCTACAAAAATATGAAAGGTAATAAGGTTCTCCTCCTTCTTTAGAGAAGATCAAATTTGATACCACCAACCAGAAGGCCGTAGAAAAATCCAAAAGTAAGGATCCTCCTTCTTTACTTTCCCCATAATTAAAACCTCCATGCACATCATAGACTCTTCATAATGACCCAATTTAACCATTTAAATTACCATCTATAAAAAAAACTTTTCAATGCTAGGGATGCCTCTTGCCACTTTATTTAAAACCTCGAAAGAGCTCATTTTCACCTCCTCTCCAAGATTTCTTGCGGCACGTACGAACTAATATCATTTAATCTAGACCCTCTAATGACAAACTTAATCAACATCAACCTATTATTAACCTGCTTTACCTTCAACACCTACTTTCTAAGATCTTAATTTACTAAGATACCTACCCCTTTCTAATGCCACACACTACCAGAGAACCACAATTTATACACGTCTAGATCCTTCACCTTTGAACCAAACGATTTGATCTCCTGGACATAAGCTATAATAACCATCCACGTTTTGTGACTTTTCACATGCTCCATAGACTTATATGGAATAGTCCATATATTCCAAGACCTTACTCTCAACATAGAGTTTTTTTATCCTACTTAACCCTACTGCCCCTTGCCCCCAATCCCAAAATTGACCCTATATCTAACACTAACCCAGACCTAAACCTTTCCCTAGACCCCAACGTATAACATGACCTTATTCTACCATCATCTACTAAAGTCAATACCCACTAAGAGAAGAAAATAAGAAGGCACGCACATATGTTAGGCAAAAAGAAATAATGGTAATAACAAATGGAATGAGTAACAAAGCTTTAAATTATTTAAGATATATGCTAAGGAAAATAAATACTTTTGCAAACTAGTGTAGAAATTTGTACCTAAAGTACTTTTGCAAACAAGGATCTAAGAGATTGTGAATGAATTCTATAAGTGATGCTGCTGGTGAAGTGCGACTTTGTTGGATAAAATATAAATTCAACTGCCATTAGAGGTATGACAACGATTAAATGGTCGAACTCTTTGGGAGGTTTTTTGTTTGTGTTAGTCCAATCTAGTCTTATCTAGATCTGGTTTAGGCTGGACCGACCATATTTTTTGCCAAGAATAGGGCTAGTAGTCATTGGATATTTCCTGAAGATGTAATATATGAACCCATAAAAGAATGGGGAGAAGATTAAAGAAAGAGATAGAAAGAGTAAGGTAAAGGTTGATACTTACCTATTAATCACATTTTTTTAGGTCGCCAGTGAGATAGGTCATCAGGGGAGATGGAGAGAAGGTAATTCGGTGATAGGCCCATAGTCAGAGTACTTGCAATGAGAGAGAGAGAGATAAAGAGAGAGTATTAAGGTTTTTACGTCAATAATACTAGAAATTATATACTTTCCAGTAATAATTCCATTGGTTCAATGATGTTCCATCATGGACTAGTCCTAGATTGAAAAAAAAGTAGAGAACAAATGAAAGAAAAATTTTGCAAAATAAAATGACACTCAAAGTCTAAAAAAAAGTTGAATAAAGAAAAAGAAATAAATAGGGTTGAAAAGTGGTGCCAAAATTAGCATAATTCCAAGGATGGTTGAGTCACTAAATCTAAATTTTGCAAACTGTATTGAAGCCTACATTAGAAGGAAATAAAAGTTCTATAATGATTCTAATACGACTGTCCGAAAGATTTAGGCAATAAAATAAGGGCAAGTCTATGCTTTTTTGGAGTGAGTGTTTTGATTAAGTCCCCGTTTTGATATCCACTATGTATATTGAGTGTGGGTCACTTCTTTGATGAGAGGTCATGGGGGTTGCAACGTAGTTTCCATTTGTTCAGGTAGCGTCATTGATTTGCATTCTATGTTGTATGTGGATAATGTATTGCCATTGATTGATCCTACTGTGTTTTGGTATGAAGTTTGAATGCACATAATCATTATGTTTTTTTTTGAAGTTTGGAGGGGTTGAAATTTTGTTTGGATTTATGCATGCTAAAGCTTATTTTTTCAACTACGACTATTGTAGGACTCTTGGATTTCTCTATATCAAACATCGTGTATTTAGTTTCTTTGTTAATTTTGTATTATTCTCTTGAGGTTATGCAAATGTTATAATTTGAGATTATTGATGTTTAGTGGACTTACTATACTTTTGATGCTTAAAATAAAGGAAAATTCTTGTTTAAAGGCTTATTTTACGGGTATGATGTGTAATTAATATATTTGTAGGTTAAACTAGTTTATAGAAGTAAAATGCGGGAATTCGGACTCTACGACATTAGACAATCTAGACAATGACTATTGAATCTTATAATGTCATACCTTACTATCATTGGAAGAGCCTGACAAGGTGAAATATGAAAGATAAAAGGCAAGAGAACAACGATCATTAGAAGAAATGATGACCTCATCCTTAAGATCATGTGAGAATTATTTTATAAAGTTAAAATTTAGGGTGGAACTAAGAGATGATCCAATAATTGTCCCTTGAAATATCGATTTTATCTTTAGCATCATCCCCTATAATGTTTGTAAGTAAGTAAAAGGATAGTATCAACTAATAATTCCAAAGGATGATTGTGTTATCTACCATTGAATGTCCTTTCCTTTGTTCGAAGCACCGACTCTACAAATCCTATTGTGTTTAGGATAGGTTTTGTATTTGTCTATAAATGCTCCTATTAGGTTTATTATTTCATTTTACATTCTCTTCATACTTTTGAGGCATATTATTTTTCTTAGAACCATAACATGGATTTTTAGGGTTTTAATTCAAAAATGTGTTTTTCATTTTATTATTGTAAGTTCATAATTCTCTTTTATGAACTCTCATGTGCTTGCAATCATGAATATCTAAAAACCACAACTAGGGTTGCGGGTACTATGATGGATTGACAGACTAGTATTCAAAGTACGACATGATTTTCCAAGGGTGTTTGTGTATTTATTGTTATTCTATTTTGTTTGATAGTTTTTTAATAGTGTTCAATGTTGAAATCGCGTTATACTTACTCCCAACAAAAGAATCAATAATGGATAAGAAAAGAAAAATAACAACATGACTTGGAACTATTAACCTCTATTTAATTAGCTTGAGATAGTAACTAGATAGCTTATTTGGGATCCAAGATAGGGGTAGTGATGCAAAACTCATGAGATGATAAGACATGATTAAGGATAGTCATCTATTAGGGGTGTAAAGTCATTTAGCCAAAAATTACTTATTGGTTATCTATGCTGAGTACCCTGAGATATCACTAGTATGATGAACCTATGGAGTTATGAAGTTATGGATAATACTGCCCTGGTGCCTCTCACACATTAATTACCAATCCAATGAAATTAACAAATGGCTATGATTTGAGGTTCTCAAATCCCCCCCCCCCCCTCCCAATTTCTAAAATTTTTTCACAAATTGTTTATCCATATATATTGATAGATAATTAGACCTAGTCATCATGAAATATACCACAACCTAGTTGGGTCTATATTTTATTCATGACCACTTTATAGTTTTATCGTACGAATAATTTCGACGACATCAATGGGGAGCCCACATGAAATGAAGACGTCACTATAAAAGAATATACTAAATATGTCAGGAATAAAGTGAGTATATGAAAAATTAGAGGTAAATGGCATCAACTATCACTATATACTATATAAATAAGGATAAAAGACCACCATTGCTTACATTTGTGATATCGCTTACATTTTATTTTTTATTTACTTTTTCTCTTCATTGATTTATAAACTTTTTACGTAACATGATTTAAATTACCAGATGATCAATGATAAAATAGGATTACCCATGTTAGGTACTTTAACCCCTAGGATATAATACTCCCAAATGCACAAATTGGGATCCACCCATGCTAGGAATTTACCCATGGTATACCACCAATAAATGCATATATTTTGATTCACCTATTCTTGGAATTTTACCTTTGATACGACCCTAGATACATAATTGGGATCAACCCATTTAATGTTTATCCCTAGGATACCACCTATGAATACATTAGTTTGCTTTACCTTATTTCTTTAATCTTTGGGATGTTTCCTTTGGTGGTTATAAAATTTCTGAGCTTTTGGAGCTACAGAGATGTAAACAATATATTTTGGGTAAACACAATAACGTATGACACAAATCTAACATAAATGTAATAATTAAGAACTCATACAACATATGATCCCGTTTAACCTGGGGAATAATGTATAGAACTTGAAACATAGCATAACTTTGTGATACTACTACTTGGAAAAATATATAGACATATATGGTAGAACAAAAATATATGGAGTTACTTTAAATGACTTATGAGATCACGGGTAGATCTAAATTAGGGACAAATGTACATTTTTTATAAGGAAATTTAAAATATATAATGGATAAACTATATATCCAACACATGAAGACTCGTAACATGATTAATGTAGAATATTTTCAACTAAATGAACCATCTTTGACTTAGAGGATGACCCATGAAAGTTACTACTTAGAACACCTTTTTTATTCTTTCACTTATGGGAAGAAAACATACCCTTTCTTGACAAATATCACTAGCATGGTACCAATCATAAAATAAAGAAAACACCCAAGCATATCTAAGATATCTCGGGTGATGGTACTTGAAAATTTACAAAATTTCATCCTCAATATCCTGACTATGACTTACCCTATGAGTTATAGGGAGTCTTGACGAGTCGTTGGACCCAAATTTTACCGTAACCAGTGTAGTATCCAAGTATTCTTATTTGAGTATGAGTGTCTTACAATGATTCATAAGGACTCACTTTTAGTTGTTTAGTGGAAATTATAGGGTGACCAACATATGGCCCAAGTGGTTCCGTCTTAGATACAACTAGGACACTATGAGTTGTAAAGCATGATACGAATTGTATGACATAAGTCATAGGGTAGACAGTATGGGTTCCCCCTAACACTATCTTGGTGACAAGTTCTAAGGTGTTGTTAGAAGTCACTGTGTGACCCATAGTCACTAGAGACTCTTTTTCTAGCTTTTAAGTTTAGGGCAGTTTAGACATATAACACATTAACCACTTAGACTCCACATCCATTAAACACCTTTGGGGCATTCTTTACATACTTTAACACTTCAAAGACTCTCTTCATTCTATCTAAATCACCTCAAGCAATATACTTTTAGTTTCCATGAAATTAGTCATCTAAGGGCCCAAGGGTTGAATTCTCTACATAAAACATGGTATCTCAGGCATGTTACTCTTTCCTAACTGCTAATTTGTTAAAAAATATAATTAAAAGTATTTTTCATATGGTATTGATGATGTATTTGAAACATGAGTTGAGGGTTTTGAATGTTTATTATCGAATAAGGTTTTTTATGGTGCACCTATGATTATTCATGCTTTGATTAAGGTTTTGAACTGGTGGAGTGGATGGGTATAGTGAATAAATAAGGTTATTATGATCTGCCCAAACTTGTGACTTT
Source organism: Capsicum baccatum var. pendulum (assembly GCA_030864225.1). Classification (NCBI taxonomy): domain Eukaryota; kingdom Viridiplantae; phylum Streptophyta; class Magnoliopsida; order Solanales; family Solanaceae; genus Capsicum; species Capsicum baccatum. The sequence continues at coordinate 164,876,673 of CM061557.1, read as the reverse complement.
TGAAGTATTACCCAAAAACTATATGGTGAAATTTGTTTTGAATATGAAAGGTTTGAACCTTGAACAACTCTTAAACTATTGCATAACATGAAAAGTCAATGAAGAATAATGATTTTTAAATTAAAAATTATGGGGGTGTGTAATTCACCAAGCTAAAGCATAAATGAACCAAGAGGGGCTACGAATTCCCCAAATAATGAAATTATTTTGGCATGTTGATGTTACCTTGGAAATATAGTTAGTATGAAGATACCAAAAATATATGCCTAAATGTTTATCATGGTTCAATGAATTGGAAAATGTGATAAATGATTTAATTGAGCATTAATATGGGTTGTGTAGTTGAGTCATGAAAGTAGAGGTATCGAGGGATCAATACTGGAAACCACACTTACCGATGTAGAGGGTCAACATAACGAGGTGGTTTGAGTCTTTCTTATTATTATTATATGACTTGGAGGTTCGATTCGCTAAATTATATTACATGATTGATTACTTGTGTCACCATGGTATGAAGGAAGGTTTGAGTCCCCTATGGTGCATATATACATTCTCTAGGTTATGCGGCCACACAGGAGAGAGATGGGACCATATACACCTTGGATGGCCTCTTTTGTTATGATGGTTGATCTATATAATCCAGTTAAGGTTTTAAAGGCATTCTAAGCATTGATCCGTACCCATGCACATGATATATATTTATTTACATTTGATTATGTGTATTGGCTTTATGATTGGTTTTGAATTGTTATCCATTACATTATTTTTTCCCTATACTTGAGTTATATTCTAGTGCTCAACCCATTAACCTTCTTCAGATGTTGTATCGTTATGCAATGTAGGCACCAGAGATACTTCTACTTTTCTAGCATTGAGTTAAGTGGATCAGCTCATTCGTTGGTTTGTTATGGTGAGGTTGTGTTCTTCCATTCTCTTGAAGGTTTATTTATTTCATTATTTTTCTGAATAGATTAGAATTAAGGTTTTACATTATCATTAACATTGTCATTGTCATTATCAGGGTCAGCTGTATGTCCCAATACTTTATTGATTCTTATTTTTATTTAAAAGGATTTGTTGGACCATTATGGACTCGGGTGGTGATGATTCTTTATTGTCTTAGCTGGTTGTCGGCCATTGATTTATCCTTTGGTCTTTGAGTTTATCTTATACATTTTTGTTACATGTTTAGAATTCATTTGATATTGGGTTATTGTGTTCTATTGGTTAGATGTAGGTGGTGATCTTTGGTCTTTGTTGGACTTGAGATACCCATCATGCCCAGGACCTAATTTGGGTCATGACATAGTTGGTATTAGAGCCATGTTTATCATTATTAGGTGTCCAAAATATTGTGTCAAGTAGAGTCATTTTTATTGGTGTGTACCGCGCTACTCTTATAATAGAGAGGCTATTAGGTATTTAGGAAGTTTCCTTTTATTATTGTTCTATTTCGAGTTATAGTGTATAAGGTTTTAAAAATATACTCTAATCCCTGTATGTTCACTTTTAAGATCAAGCCTCCCAGAAGATCTAATGTATATGGAAACACTTTTATCCCATCTGAGGGTAATTTGGATGAAGTTCGTCCAACTTAAGGGTTTAGAAATAATCTAGGGTCACTGATTCTGATTGCCCTAGCAGAGTTCCACCGGTTTACCCTTTCCTATCCCGAGCACCTCAAGCTGCCGTGTCTAATGCTGAGTTTTGCAAGTTGATTCATTTGCTTACCTAATTAGTTGCCTCACAGATTAGGTGTGTTGCTTTGGTTGCGCCATTCTTTGAGGTCACTAGAGTTGGCCAATTTATGAGGTTGATTCCTTCAATTATTAATGTTTCTAAAGATGAAAATGATCCTTAAAATTTCAATAAAGAGATAGAAATTTTTTTTTGTGTGATGCATGCTACTAATGTGGAGGAAGTGGAGTTTGCCACTTACTGGTTGAAGGATGTGTCATATCAGTAGTATGAGGAATATGAGTAGTCTAGGGGTGATGATGCAGAGTTCAGTTTGTGGGATGACTTCTCTAGTGGTTTTCATGATTGTTTATTTACGTAGTAGTTAAGAGAGGCTAAGGTGGAGAATTTTGTGAACTTAAAGTAAGGAATGGTGGTAGTAAAGAAGTATGCCTTGAAGTTTCATTAGCTATCGCGATATGCTCCAAAATTGGTGTCCAATATAAATTCTAGAATGAGCAAGTTTGCTTCTCGATTGTCCCATGAATTGATCATGGAGAGCAAGGCTGCCTTTCTTAAAAAGGACAGAGACATATCTTGACTCGTGGTGTATATGTAACATGTAGAAGAGGAAAAAAAAGCAGGCAGAGATGAGTGAAAGGCAGAGAAAGAAGTTTTAATATTCAGATCAGGGTGGAGGTCAGTAGTTGAATGGTAGTGATGGTGGAAAATGGTCTTAGAAGAAGTGGGGTAATTCTGCTTCCTAATCTATAGCTAGTGCTCCTTATCTGAAGCCATTGGGTGATTTTAATTTTCATAATAGAGTGGGTCTAAGGTTACAGGGTGCCTAATCTCAGCCTAGCAGGGCTCAGTTAGCTGTATCATATCCCCCTTGGAGACTTTGTGGTCAGGTGCATCATGGTGCTTGTGAAGAGGGGAAGAATAAATTTTTTAAATATGGAAAGATCGGTCATATGCAGAGGGATTATAGATCTAGGGTTTCTTTTAGAGCAAATAAGATTCTTGTTCCTACTTCATCGACTCCTTCACTAAAGGTGCTGCTTCTGCTTTTGGATCTAGCACTTGATGGAGCCACCCATATGCTATTGCTACTCACAAGGATTTTGAGGCGTCCCCTAACGTTATTACTAGTATGCTTAAACTTTTCTCTTATGACGTATATTTTCTATATGATCATATATTTACCCTCTCTTATGTGACATTTTATATGGCTATCAATTTTGGTTTTGACCCTGAGTATGTTCTTGATCCCTTCTCTATGTCTAATATGGTGGGTGACTCCACTATGTTTTGAAGGATCTATAAGGTTGGTGGGCTATTGGTTTGTGGTAGAGAGACCTTGGGGGATCTGATAGTGTTGGATATGTTAGACTTTGATGTGATTTTGGGGATGGATTGGTTGCATTCATTCTATGTGTCTCTTTATTGTCTAACACGAAGGGTCAGTTTCCAATTCCCTAATGATCTGGTGATCAAATGGGAATATAGTTCCTTAGTGCCTAAGGGAAGGTTCATTTCCTATCTTAGAGCCTAAGAATTTATTTCCAAGGGGAACCTCTATCACTTAGTACATGTTAAGGATTCTAGATACGAAGGTCCTTCCTTGCAGCCAGTCTTTATGGTATGTGAATTCCCCAAGGTATTGCATGATGATCTTCTTAGTGTTCCTCCTAATAGGGAAATTACTTTATGGAAAGATCTTTTTTTTGAAACATGCCCTATTTTTTTCCCTTCTTATAAAACTGCTCCAGCAGAGTTGAAAGAACAAAAAAAGTAGTTAAAAGATATTCCAGATAAGGGTTTATCCACCCTAGAGTTTCTCCTTAGGTTGCTCCGATTCTATTCGTGCGTAAGAAAGATGGGACTCTTAAGATATGAATAGATTACCGCCAATTAATAAGGTAATGATGAAGAAGAAATATCCCCTTTCAAGGATTGATGAACTCTTTAATCATCTTCAGGCTGCTAAGTACTTTTTTAAGATTTATCTTCAGTCTGGAAACCATCAGTTGATGATTAGGGAGACGAATATCCTGAAGACCGCCTTCCGAACCCGGTATGGGCATTTTGAGTTCTTAGTGATGTCCTTTGGTTTGACTAATACCATGACAACATTCATGGATCTAATGAACTAGGTTTTCCATTATTTTTAAGAGTTATTCATTATTGTGTTGATTAATTATATTTTTGGGTTTTCTAAGATTAAGCCAAATCATGTCGATCACCTTCATTTAGTGTTGCAGACCCTTATGGAGTAGCAGTTGTTTGCTAAATTCTCTATGTGTGAGTTTTGGTTAAATGTTGTGACCTATCTAGATCATATTATTTCTATTAAAAGGATCTTGGTGGATCCACAGAAAGTTGTAGTAGTTAAGAAGTTTCCTAGACCCACAACTCCAACCGATATTTAAAGCTTCTACGCTTAGCCTATTATTATAGAAGATTTGTGGAAATTTTCTCTTCTATTGTTGCCTCATTGAGTAAGTTGACTCACAAGAAGGTAAGGTTATTGTGGTTTGATGTTTGTTCGGGTAGTTTCAAGAATTGAATAATAAGTTGGCTTTGGTTTCGGTCTTGACTATACCTAAGGGTGTGAATGATTTTGTTGTCTATTGTGATGCATCTCGGGTGGGACTGGGATGTTGGTTTATGCAGCATGGAACGGTGGTTGCATATGATGTAACACAGTTAAAGGTTCATGAGAAGAATTATCCGAATCATGATTTGGAATTGTTAACTATGGTTTTTACATTGATGATCTAACTATATTATTTTGTATGGTGTCCATTTATCTATTTATTCTCATTACAAGATCCTGCAACACATGTTCTTTTAAAAGGACCTAAAACTCAAGAAAAAAGAGTTGGCTTGGGTTGCTAAAGGACTATGACATGTGTCTCCACTATCATCTAGGAAAAGCTAACGTGGTTACTGATGCTCTTAGAATATTGTCCATGGGGAGTTATTCCTATGTGGATGAGAAGAAGGATGATTTGGTGAAGGATATTCTCAATTTTTATAATCTTGGAGTCCTTGTCTTAGATTTTGAGGATAGTGGTGTGATTGTTTCAGAGATGGCGAAGTTATCTATTGGTGCTGAGGTAAAGGAAAAGAAGATGTTGGATCGTATATTGATGATACTTAAGAAGGATGTAGGTAGGCAAAAGGTGATGGCTTTCGAGATTACTGGTGATTGAATCTTGAGGTACCGAGGTAGATTATTTATTCCTAATGTTGATGGGTTGCGAGAAAGAATTTTGGTCATAGCTTATGAGTCGTGATATACAATTCATCCGGGTTCGATGAAAATGTAACATAATCTTAAGGAAATTTATTGGTTGAATAATATGAAGGGGGATATTTCCAATTTTGTGGCAAAGTGCATGGACTGTCAGCAAGTGAAGGTGGAGAAGTTGAGGCCTATTAAATTATCCTGAGAAATTGAGTTCCTTGTGTGGAAATTGGAAATAATTAATATGGATTTTGTCACTGGTTTTCCGCAGTCTCACCAATAATTTGATTAGAATTTGGTCATCTTGGATAGGATGATTATGTATGCTCACTTCTTGCCAGTAAGGACTAATTTATCTTCTGAGGATTATGCCAAGTTGTACATTGAGGATATCATGATGCTGTATGGTACTCTAGTTTCCATCATATTTGATCAAGGTACTCAGTTCTCTTAGCACTTTTGGCATTCCTTTTTGAAAGGTTTGTGGACTAAGGTGAGCGTTAGCATCACTTACCACCCGCAGGTGGATAGGCAAGCGGAGAAAACTATCCAGACTTTAGAGGATATGCTCAGATCTTAAATGATTGATTATAGTGGTAGTTGGGTTGACCACATTTTTCTCATAGAGTTTTCCTACAACAGTAGTTATCACTCTGGCATTGGTATGGCTCCGTTTGAAGCTTTGTATGGTTGGAGTTTTCGTTCTCCTACTGGGTGGTTCAATTGGTGAGGCTAGGTTATTTTGACCTGACTTGGCTAATTATGCCATGGAGAAGGTGATGGTTATTTGAGATAGGCTTAAGACCGCCTAAAGTCACCAAAAGTCCTATATAGATGTAAGCCGAAGGGAGTTGGAATTTAATGTTGGTGACTGGGTGTTCTTAAAGGTTTCTCACATGAAGGGAGTGATGCAATTTGGAAAAAGGGGAAACTCAGTCTCCGTTATGTTGGTCCGCATTTGGTTTGAGGAAGGTTGGTAATGTTTCATATTAATTGGAGTTGCCTTTTAGTTTGAGCTCCATTTATCCGATCTTTGATTTCTCAATTTTAAGGAAGTTCATGGGTAATCCTTTGTTGGTTATTACTTTTGAAGGTTTGGGCATTTCGGATTCCTTGTATTATAAGGAAGTTCAGATGGAAATCTTGGATCGGCAAGTCCATTGATTCTGTACGAAGGACGTTGATTTGGTGAAGTATCATTGAGAGAACCATATATTTGAGGAAGCTACTTTGGAAGTTGAAGAGGACATGAAGTCCAAGTACCCATTCCTATATCCTGCTCTGGATTATCATTCTTAAGGGATGTGTATTCCTTAATATCTCTTTTTTCTAACTTTGTTAAAGGAAATTATGAATTCTTGGATGTCTTATTTTAATTGTCTTTGTTAAAGGTAAGCATGGTTATGTTTATAGTAATATCGTGCTAATAAATAACTTTTCTTATCAATCGAAAATGAATGATCCCAAGGGGGGAGAATGAAACATCCCAGGTGTTTGTACTTGAAAATTTCTAAAATTTTGTCCTAACTGTCCTTACTACGACTTACCCTATGAGTCATTGGGAGTTTTAACAAGTTGTTGGACCCAAATAATAGTCTAACCATTGTATATTGTCAATTTTTCTAGACTGAGTAAGAGTGGCTCACTATAAGTCTTAAGGACTCAGTACGAGTCATTTGGTTTGAATTGAAGGGTGACTAGTGTAAGGCCCAAGTTGTTCTATCTTGGACACGACTGTACCCTACGAATCGTAGGTCATGATATGAGTCATATGATGTAAGTCATAGGGTAAATAGTATGGGTGACCCCTGAAATTATCTTCGTAATGACTTGCAGTGACCAGTCATGAGGTATTGTTATGAGTTGTCGTTTGTCCCATATTAACTGGCGACACTTTTTCCAGCTTTAAGTTGAGGGCACTATGGATATTTTACACTTTAACACTTAGACCCACATCCATAAAAAACCTTTGGGGAATTCTTTCCACGCTTTAACAAACCAAAGACTCTCTTTGTTCTCTCAAATTCCCTCAAGAAAGATACTTAGGTTTTCAAAGAAGTTGGTCATCAAAGGGCTCAAGGATTGAATTCTCTCCATTAAACTTGGTATCTCGGGACTAACTGTTAATTTGTTAAAAGCACATGTTTTAAATTGTTATTCATATGGTATTAATGATAGATTTGAAACATGGGTTAAGAGTTTTGAATGTTTGTTTTCCAATAATGTTTTCCATAGTTTACCTATAATTATTCATGCTTTGATTATGATTTTGCACAGGTGGGGCGCATGGGTATGGTGAATAAACAAAAATCTTATGATCTACCACAACTTGTGACTTTTAAAGTGGTAATGACCCCAACCGCATATCGTGAAATTGGTTTTGAATATAAAAAGTATGCACATTGAACTACTCTTGAATTATTGATTAATGTGAAATGTCAATGAAGCATAATGATTTTTAAATTAAACCTTTTGTTGTTGTGTAGTTCCCGAATTTAATGCATAATTGAAACAAGATGGCTTTGAATTTCCCCAAATAACACAATTATTTTGTCATGTTGATGTTACTTTGCAAGTGTAGTTGGTATGACGATACAAACAATATCTTCCTAAATGTGTATCATAGTTCAATGAAGGGAAATGTGTGATAGATGATTTAACTAGGCTTTAATGAGGGTTGAGTATATGAGTAGTGAATGTGGAGTTCCCGAGGGACCACTACCGGAAATCGCAGTTACCGATGCAGGGGTCTACATGACCGAGTGGTTTGAGTCCCTCTTATTATTATGATATGATTGGGAGGTTTGACTCCCCCACATTATACTAAATAATTGGGTGCTTCTGTCAACTTTGTATGTCGGGAGGTTCGAGTCTCCCATGGTACATATATATAAATATATATCTTCTAATTCGTGTGGCCACATGGACAGGGGACATTCTAGATGGGGGAGAGCTTGGTCCATATAGCCCGTGGGTGCCTTCTTAAGTTATGATAGTTGAGCTACACAATTTTGGCTAATGTTTTACGGGGAATTCTAAGCCTTGTTCCCTACCCCGACACGTGATATATATGTATTTGCATTTGATTATGTGTATTATATTTTTGAATAGTTTTTAATTGTAGGCCATGCCATTATTTTTCCCCTATCCCTGAGTTACATTCTATTGCTCAATAAACTAACCGTCTCTGGATGCTGTATCTCGACGCGATGCAAGCAACGAAGATACTTCTACTTTTTCTATATAGAGTTATGTAGATCAGCTCGGTTCATTGATTCGTTATTGTGAAGTGGTGATTTTCCATTCTCCGAAAGACATTGACGTTTCATTAGTTCTTATCATAGATTAGAATTGAGAGTTTACATAATCATTAACATTGTCATTGTCATTGTCAGAGTCGGGGGCCTATACCAGAACTTTTTTTATTCTGGTTTTGTTTTGAAGGCTTTATTGGATTACTACGGACTTGGGTTGTGATGTTTCTTAGTTGTTTTAACCGGTTGTTGGCCATTGATTTATCCTAAAGTTATCTAGTATATCTAATACTATCTTGTTATATGTTTGAAATTCGTCTGACATTGGGGTACTGTGTTCTGTTTGTTAGATGCAAAGGGTGCTCTTCGATCATAATTGGACTTGAGATACCTGTCACGGCCAGGCCCTTGTTTGAGTCATTATAATATCTCGACTTATAAGTAAGCCCTTGGATGGAAAGACACCTCTCAACATAACTTTTAATAAAATCAGTTAATCTCAGTAGTGTGTTAATTAAATAAGTGAATTACTACACTAACTGAAAAGACCAGCATGATATCTAAAAAAGCATAATCGCTATATGGATCGACAAGACTAGCATGATATATAAAAGCACTTAAATTACAATACAGGTTGAGAAGACAAAATATCTAAAATCGTATAAATTATTGTGCGGTCCGACTAGAATAACGTGATATCTAAACCACACAATCTGTATGCGGACCAACAAGACCACCATCATATATAAAAACTACGTCAATCTTTATTGAAAACAACACAACCACCACTTTACTAATTAAATATTTGGTCTAAGATTTATAAGACCGTAGAATATTGAAAATAACCATAATCACAAGCACTCTTGAATCTCACCTAATATAATCCATATCTCTTTAAAAATCTCATAGTCATAGAATATGTCACTTCATTGAATATTTTAACTATGTCATAAATAATAAAATATCAATTCGAGTGAAGCCTAACTTATAATATATTTTTTTCAATATAATTAAATTACTACTCCATTAAAATATTAGTTAATGATAAAAATCTTCTCAAATAAGTACATAAGCAATAAAATATTTTACGAAGGCAATAAAAATATAAAATTTTACAAAATTTTAATTCAAATTAAACATTTCTAAACATGATCGATAGTAGTTAAATTCTTAAATCTTGACTCGGTCCGATGGGATGATAGAGACCGTAAAAACCTAGGGAGTTACTTTAACGACCCAAGACTACCACCTAGTCGTTACATGGTGCTTACAATCCCAAGAGGCAATAAGTTAACCCATGAGCTGGTACATGCTATGAGCACTGAATAATATAATCATGAACGCGGAAGAATAACTGAAATGCCATATGGTTTTAATAATGAAATAACGACTAAATTATGAATCTGGTAAAAATGATGAAATCTAAATAGTCTAAATAGCTAACTCTAGTATCTGAAAAGCCTCTAAACTGGATACTACGAGTTAATGGGATAGGCCCCAACTAACTCAACTAACTGTTGTGATAAAGACATAAAGTAATATAATCCATCCTAGGATGATGAGGACTCACCACTGCTACTGTACTGCTGATGATTCGCGGGACTAAGTGCGATCGGAGAACTGAGCGTCATCAACTATGATATGATACATCATAGCGCAAAAGAAAGGTATGCAATTAGTACTTTAAATGTACTGGTATGCTAAATGAGCTAGGCTGATATGCATGGTTTAATGAACATAACTAATAATTTACTGGATATGCATGTAAAGCATGTATAGTGAGTAGAGAGCTTGGATTCTGTAGATACTGATAATGCATGGAAATATGTAAATACTGAGGATGCATGACCAAGCATATAACATAACTTAGTAAAATCTGTAATCTAAAATACTGAAATAACTGAAATCTTTATGTTGTGGTCAAACAACAATAAGACTGAATAACTGAGCTAGGACTGTAACTTACACTATATCTGAGACTGTGGGAGGTATCATCTAACCGACATTCCCTAATTTGAGCTAATCGTGGTCCAACCTATAATCCCAGCTGTAAGGGTGTTAATCTCGTGCCACGATTACTAACAATGGCTATGTGGATCCACTAAACTTATATAATGTCCAAAGGACTAAGGATGTCAAGCCTGAAATAACGGGTGACCCCTGCGAGATAGTCAAGACTAATTTGACGGGTGACTACTTATATCCTACGTTGGATACGTAGTTGTAGAGTATAGGAACTACTACTAACAAATCTGCATATTTGACGGGGAAGATGCCATCCCTAAACTCGTTCGGTGCTAAATCTTACTCCCAATTGAAAAACACTGAGATACTAGACTGTTTTGAGTTGAATAACTGATATCTAACTATCCTGCTAATGCTTATAGTATAATCTGGAGACTATTTTCTAATATAAAGTGGATAGACTAAATAAACAACTATGGTTTTCGAGGACTCAATGCCCCCAGTACTCAAAACAACAATACTAAAAAGACACTAAAGGTTGAAGACCAAAACATGAAGGATCTTATTAAAGAAATCACACTTGTAGGCATTTTATCAAACATTTGTTGTTCATGGTTTACAAAATCATAGGAATGTCATTGAATTTTTAGGAATAGCATGAATTCATCATAATAACATTAAATCATAGTTTAATTCAATAAATAATAACATTAAAACATGGAAGATTGAAAAATTACAGTAATTTCATGGTAACATGCTATAAAATCAATAGTATATGGAGATTCATGGATGAATCATTATTTAAGACATGATAACTTGAAAAGATCACCATTTTATAATTTAAAAGGTTTGCTTGAACTCTATGGATAAAAGGGACCCATGGATGAACTTCTAACATACCTGGGATGATGAATTTTGAAGGATTGATAGAGAGTTCTTGAGATCTGAACTTGATTCTTAAGAGCTAGGGTTTCTAGTTCTTGAAAGAGGGGATTTTTAATTTGAGAGAAAGTGAATAATGATAAGTAGTTAGGTCAATTAGGGGTTAAATTTCGTGTTTAGGATGAGTTTAGGGCTTTGGAAAAAGACCCTAATACCCTTAAATAAATTTAAAAACACAAGATAGAAACTGAAATCCTGATTTTTGGCCTTAGCGCGACACGACACCATTGCGCCAAGCCACTGGAAAATGGATAACCGGGACCTGGACAAACACCACAATGTACCAAAATTGAGGTAAGCCTGTGGATTCCAATTTGGCCATCTCTGCGACGTGCCATGCTCGCAGAGGCTCACTGGAAATTGACAAATGGGAAATTGGCCTTCTCTACGATGCGCCATGATCACTGAGTCACACTAGAAATCAAAAATTTTGATTTGGGTTGCCTACACGATGCGCTAAGGTTTAGAATAATAGTGTTTAACGACTATAACTTTTAATCACAATATCTTCTCACCCGGTTAGCGAATTTAGGTAAATTTTATATCGTTGGTAATATAACTTAATTTCCTAAACAATGGCAGGCTCTAAACTAAAAAATAATTACTATTTCAAAAATTTCATATACAAATACTCATGTATTGGGACTTTGATTATGCTAGGGAAATATGAGGTATTACAATATCACCCTCTTGGAATCATTTGTCCTTGAATGAAACTGGTTAAGCTGAGGAAACTGATGGACTGAGCTTACATACTGAATATGCATGTATAATGCATGGAATGCATGATTGAAATAATTTATGAATGCACGACTAATATGAACATGATGTGCGGCAAAAGCTGAGTATAACAAAGAAAAGAAAATCTTAAGTAGGTTGGTAACTTATACTGAATATGGATTCACTGAGAATAGATGAGGGTACTTAGTCCGCATATCTTCCTCTGCTTCCCAAGTGGCACCCTCAACAGACTGATTTTGCCAAAGAACTTTTACTAGTGGAACTTCTTTAGTCCTTAGTATGTGAGCTTCTGGGACTTTCTCAAAGGAAAGACTGTTCTGAATATCTACACTTTCTAAGGGAACAACTGCAGTTGGATGGCCAATACATTTTTTCAACAATACGACATGGAACACTGTGTGTACTGAGGCCAAATCTGAAGGAAACTCAAGCCCGTAAGCTACCTTTTCTAAACAACTGATAATTCTAAAGAGACCGACATATCGGGGATTCAGTTTCCCTTTCTTGCTTAATATCTTCACTCTGTTCATGGGAGAGATTTTCATGTGCACAAAGTCACCGACCTCAAACTCGAGATCCTTTCTCCTCATATCTGCATATGATTTTTGTCAGCTCTGGCATCTATAAGACTTTCTCTGATCATCAAAACCTTTACTAATGCATCAAACACCATGTCAGGCCCTACTACTACAGCCTAACCTACTTCAAACCAACCAATTATAGATCTACATCTCCTACCTTAGAGAGCCCCAAATAGAGCCTATGGATATTAGAATGATAGTTGTTATTGTATAAGAATTCAATTAAAGGAAAATGGTCATCCTAACTATTCTTGAAATCAACAATGCATGCTCTCAACATATCTTCAAGAGTTTGAACGGTCCTTTCTGCTTGACTATCTGTCTGGGGTGAAAGGTTGTACTGAGGCGGACTTGGGTACCAATACCGTTTTGAAATACTTTGAAAAAATAAGAGGTAAACTAAGTAGCTCTATCTGAGATGATAGCTAAGGAAACACTGTGAAACCTGACCAATTCTCTGAGATAGAGTTTGGCATAGTCCTTGACTAAATAAGAGGTATGAACTGGAAAGAAATGAGCTGATTTGGTCATCCTATCAATGATAACCCAAATAGAGTCATACTGATAGTAAGTATGAGGCAAACAACTCACAAAGTCCATGGTCACTTCCTCCTATTTCCACATAGGAATATTGAACTCCTGCATGGACCCACTAGGTTTTTAGTGCTCAACCTTAACTTGCTGACATGTAGAGCACTTATCTACAAACTCTATAATATCTCTCTTCATCGCACTACACCAATAGATCTCCCGCAAATTGCAATAAATCTTAGTGGCCCCTAGATGAATAGAGTAACGCACCCCATGTTCTTCTACAAGAATTCATTTCCTCAAATCATCTATATCAGGCACATACAATCTACCCTGACAACACAAATCACTATCTATCCCTTGGGAGAAAACCTCCACCTTCTGATCTCTGACTGATTCTTTCAATTTAACTAGACTGGGATCTCTATCCTACTTTTCCTTTACCTCAGAGAATAAATATGACTCTAAGATACTCTTCACTTATACACTACCTTCTGCTGAATCGAGTAAACGGACACCTAGTCGGGAAAGCTGATAAACTTCTTGAGATAACTTTTTATTACCATCCTCAACATGAGTGACACTACCCATAGACATTCTACTAAGAGTTTCAGCCACAACATTGGCCTTGCCCAGATGATACAGAACACTCATGTCATAATCTTTCAATAACTCTAACCATCTTCTCTTACGTAAATTCAAATCTTTCTGAGAGAACACATACTGAAGGCTTTTATGATCTATGAACTCATATACATGGACCCCATAAAAGTATTGCCTCTAAATATTTAAGACAAACACTACAGCTGCTATCTCAAGATCATAAGTTAAATAATTTTTCTCATGGGGTTTAAGCTATCTGGAGGCATAGGCTATGACCTTACCTCTCAGCATGAGTAGAAAACCCAAACCTACTCTGGATGCATCATAGTACACAACAAAACCATTTGAACCGTCTGGTAGAGTCAAGACTGGGGTTGAGGCGAGTCGAGTCTTCAACTCCTGAAAACTCTTGTCGCATGAATCTGACCACTGAAACTTAACTTTCTTCTGAGTCAATTTGGACATGGGGGAAGCAATAAAAGAAAACCCTTCAACAAACTGATAGTAATAGCCAGCTAAACCCAAGAAACTCCTAATATCTGATGGAGAGATAGGTCTAGGCCAGTTTCTCACAACTTCTATCTTTGAGAATCAACTCTAACACCATCGCCGAAAATAATATGACCAAGGAATGCTACTTATCTTAGCTAGAATTATCACTTACTAAATTTAGCAAACAACTAATGAGCTCTAAGAATCTGAAACATTATGTTGAGATGGTCTGTATAATCGCTTTCGCTATGACAATAGACAAGAATGTCATCAATGAAGACTATGATGAACATGTCCAAGTAATGCTTGAACACTCGGTTCATCAAGTCTATAAAGGTTGTTGGGGAATTTGTAAGACCAAAGGATATGACTAGAAATTCAAAGTGACCATACCAAGTTTGGAAAGCTTTTTTTGGAATGTCACATTCTCTGAGTCTAAGATGATGATAACCTGATCTAAGGTCTATCTTGGAAAAGTAACAGGAACCCTAAAGTTGATCAAACAAGTCATCGATTCTAGGAACTGGATATTTTTTCTTGACTGTGACCTTGTTCAACTAATGGTAGTCTATGCATATTCTGAGAGAACTATCTTTCTTACTCATGAATAAAATAGGTGTGGCCTAACGGGAGATGTTGGGTTTGATAAATACCTTATCTAAGATATCCTTCAACTATTATTTTAGTTCTTTGAAATCAGCTGGAGCCATTCTATATAGCACAATAGATATATGCTGAGTATCTACGAGAAGGTCTGTTCTGAAGTCGATTTCTCTTTCGAGAGGAACTCCGAGAAGATCTTTAGGAAACACATCTTACAATTTCTTTACTACTGGGACTGACTCAAGAGTAGGAGTTTCTAAGTTAGGGTCTTTGACTAGTACAAGATGATAAACACATCCCTGTGACATCATCTTTCTGGCTCTAATGTAAGAAAATCAACTGACCCCTTAGAGCCGTAGTACTACCCCTCTATTCAATGTCTGGTTTATTTGGAAACTGAAAATGAACTATTTTTTTTATACAATAAACTGAGGAATAGAATGAGTGGAGATAATCCATGCCAAGAATGACGTCAAAATCTATCATCTCTAACTCCACGAGATCAACTTAAGTAACTTTTTGAGATATTGTGACCGAACAGTTCCTGTACACCTGTCTGCTTACAATGGAAATGCCCACTGGTGTAGATACTAAAAAGGGCTCTGCTAGATTTTTGGGACTGTGATAACGCTCAATCTACAACTCTCGTAAGAGTGTAAGCGATCGTTGTCAAATATATAACCCAACTAGGTTGGGTATCGATCCCACAGAGAATAGCCGGTCAACAAGTAAGTGATGATTATTAGACTTTTGGTGCAAGTCTCATAAAAGAGGGGGGATTGTAACGTGCAATTGATGTAAACAAAATAATAGAATGAAAACAGAAAATAGCAAAGTAAAAAGAAAGAATGTTTTAGTAAGACGTTAAACAATGAGAATTGAGAGTTAGGGTTATGTCCACCTTATGAGTTATACGTCTTTATTGGCTATGAGTTATGCGGAATTCAGACATGTATGTGCTTATAGGGAATTGTATTCTATGGTAAATCCAAGCGTCTTTCGATCTAACAAGGACTATTTCACTTTAACTCTTTCGAGGTTAAAGCGTATCTAACGGTACAAATTCTCCAAGAGGTTAATCCAGTTACGGCACTAACTTTTTAACAGGGGTTGGTGCCCTATTACCTTGACATTATCTCTTTTCCAGACATATAACTTTTCTTTCGAACAAGTTAATGCTATACTGGCGTATTCTATGCGTTTGCAACCTCAAGAATTTGCATTAAGATGAAGAGAATAATGATATAAGCAGCATACGTGTCGCGAATTCACAAACTCATAGCAATAGATAGTATCTCATACGGCTTCCATAACCCCAACAGAGAAGTTTAGCTACTCATGATTGCAACGGAAAACACAATAGCAATTATCATCATACCAAAATAATCTCACAATAAGTATAGGGGTAAGAATGGCGTGAATTCCTTGCTGAGTAACGTTTCTCTTGTTGTGGAAATTAAGAATTGAATAGATGACTAGAAAAAGAATAAAAAGTTGAATTAATGGAAGAATTAGAAGTAGTAGTGAATGATGAGAATAATGTTCTTTAAAAACTGCAGCAAAATAGGGTATTTATAATACCCATATCCTATTCCTATAAGGCTACTGCGTACTTATCCTAATCCTAATAAATTACTGCATCATTATCCTAATCCTAATAAGTTACTGTTGATCCCCAAAGTCTTGAAAAATGCTATTTTTGCCCAGGACAGGTTTTCCATGCGTCACTTTTGGTCCTAGGCGTCCAAGCTCTCCTTCCCTTCTTTCGTGAAGCTTCCTTTGGCGTCAAGTTATCCATAAAATGCTGAAATCTGCATTATTTATACCTGAAAACTTGCTAATCACGTTTGTTAGCTCACTTACAGAAAAAAGGACTAAAAGTGCATGAATTATATATTTTGTCCTCAAAACTTAGCTAAAATATGGGTAAAATATAGTACTTTAGGCGTGTAAATTCGCCTATCATCAACACCCCACACTTAAGGCTTTGTTCGTCCTCGAACAAAATATCATGTCCATCTAAACATCTACTTAGGGTTTCATAGTAACAACACAAAATAGTCATCAAGACAGGCACGTCAATTATTAACAAAGAGTAGTTTTCTGATCACTACTAGAAACAATTCAACCTCCAATATAGACTCGTGATGATGGTTAATTCGTATTCAAAATTTAGGGCACAAAGAATCATACAAGAATACCCAAAACTCATCAACCATGTGTGTCTCAGATAAGATATTACCCATAATCACTCACAAGTTTTGTATTTTTCAAAACATGGGTACAAGATTTTCCTTGCTCTCACTCTCATAAAGAATTCATATGTTGCAACTGATGACCATAGGCTTGCCCTTAGTGTAATGCTCCACTAAATATCACAATGCTATGCTTAGGATCAAATAGGTCTTTTACAGGTTGTAATGTAGGCTAAGGGATGGGTAGGACTATTTTGGCCAAAAATAGTGACTATGTTCCTAAGCACTTTAATACATCACATTATGCCATTAACACTTTCTTTTAAACAACTTCTCTACTTTCCTTTTATCTACCACCCCTTCTCACCTCTTTTGTTATTCAGAATTAACTTTTTATTTTTATTTTCGTTTTTCTCTCTTCTCTTTTTTTATAGCACACCTCTATGATATCCACTCTTTTTCATAACAAATTCAAGTACCAATACATTCTAAGGCACTACTCTCACCCAATTTCCTCTTATGTTGTCACATGACTTTACAATTTTAAAGCACTTAGGAATTTGGATCAAATTATGGTCTTGAAAAAATGGATTAGGCTTACATATGAGGCTATCAAAGAAAATAGCTAAAGGCTCAAAGGGGTTGACTAGGATAATGTCCACGGGTAGGTAAAACGAAGGTAAACAATCACAGGTTGCCAAAGAAATGCCTAAATCATCTCCTAAACTCACACTCTTTATTTCACTTTACATACATACCAGGCAAGTTCTAGCATCAGCCACAAACATAGAATATACTATTATCTCACACACACAACGCACATGGTTGACTTTATTAGGAGCAGTATAGACTCTCAACCCAACAGATGAAGGAATTGAACCACACAATTATCACATAATGAGTCACTAGTAGAGCCTAAACTTCTCAATAGTAATGATTTTATCACAGACTCTTGTCGTAATACCATGCTGCCTATCAGAACAATTTCATGCAAGGTTTTTAAAAAAATTTATCTAAAAAAACAGAAATTTAACTACTAAAAAAACAAACATAAATATAAATGCAAATGCAGATAAAGAAGGATAGCATGCAAATACCAGCACCCCATACTTAGACGGGACACACTGCCCTCAGTGGAAAATAAATAAGAAGAACCTAGTTAATCGGACTCCTCCTCTATGTCTGGGGTCATACCCCCTTCGTCGGAATCATCATTGGAGTCGTTGTCATCCGAATTCTCCTCCACGTCGGAGTCTGGCATTCGTCGATCATCATCAGTTGGCACGTCGTCATCAAGAGGTTCCTCAAAGTACACACCTACTCCACACATTTGTCTTGCATGCTCATTCATTGGGTAGTCATAATCCAGATGTTGGAGCTCTGCAGCAGTTGGAACACGACCTCCGCTCATCATGGTAAACCGAGTCATGCCATAAAGATAGCAAAAGAAACTCTCATCCCGAGCATGTCTCTCAGCAGTAGTAAGGTTGACGCCATGTGTAGATTCAGCATCTTTAACCTTTGTGAGGTCAACCTTCTTCGGGTTGTGTGGAAGCTTATGATCAGTTGGTTCCTCTTTGATGTCCTCCTTCCTTAATATTGCAGTCAACAGGTTGCCAAAACTGAAGTGGGACCTCTTGTGTAGCCTAGATTTCTGCATTGTAGATCAATTAATTGCCCCAATATTGATAGGGACATTCGTCATCAATGTGTATACCAAGAACACTCTATCTCGTGTTATCTTAGTGTACTGGGTCCCTGGAATTAGGCAGGAGTTGACTATGCGCAACCATATCCTTGCTTCCCTATTCAAAGGAGCATATGAGAAGGTGTTGTGCCGACCGGTGTCCTTGTGTCTACTCCATCGTGCCATAGATCTTGTTCCACAAAGTGTGTGTCGAATGGCCCTATATAGAGGTCTATTGTACAGCTTTTTGAGTGTTGATGGATCAACTGAAGGCAAACCTAGAAAGGAGTTGAAGAAATCAGCATTTAGTTGTAAAACTTGGCCCCGAATCTTGACTTTATTCCCTGTGGTTTTCGGTGACCAGTTGGAATAGAATTCTCGTGTTAAATCGAGATTGCACTCTCCCATATCCCGAAAGATGAAATCAAGATGTAATGTCATTATCTTGGCCAACATGCGCGGTTCTTTCTTTGCTAGGCTTTCTTTGTGTATCAGGTCCACATGAACATATTTTCTCTCTTTATTATTCCTATACCACTCCTTTGCTTGCTCCTTCAGGACCTATTTAATTCCGAACATGCGGCGTGGTACTTGCATCGAGGATGATTCTCATTGCTCTTTTCGTCCTCTTTTCTTGCCTTTTTGTGAAGTGGTTGCTTTATCTTTGTCTTGTATTGCTTAGGGTGCCATTGTACCTGAGATTATAACGATAGTTAAGTTAGCATCATCTCGGTGGATACAATCAATAAAAAGGCAGTAGTGGTACCGCCCCACACTTAGTTTGTTGGCATCAACTAGTGAAGTGAAAGTTTGTCGATTACTCAGACTTCATCGATATACGTTTTAGGCGCTATATTCCAACAATATAATCAGTGCAGTCATACTTCTTGAAATCGTGGAAATACTTTCATGTTTGATATATTAAGACTTGATACATAATGATTGAATCAAGGTATAACATCTAGAAATAATCACAACCTCATATGTTGGTAGTCAATTATAATTCTTATCTCGATGAACAAGTCATTCCAACATGTAATAGTTCTATTGACAAGATTATGCAATGTTCTTAACCATGTCAATTCCGCAAAAGTATGACAGTGCATCAAAATTAAATACAAGTTAGAAACAAGTCAAGATCATTCTTACGTATTCTTTCCCTCACTTAGTTGTATCACAACAAATTAATCACATTTAACTCACCAATACTACTTCAACCTTAAACAATTCATAATAGGCGTAGTAGTGTAGTACTTACGGAATATAAATGAAGAACAAAGAAGTACTTACTTGGTTGATGACCTTGGATGATGTTTTTGCAAAGTAAAAGAGCAAAAGGAAAATTTTTGAGAGGATTTGGAGAGGTAGGCGGCGCTTATGCTAGGTTTGCAATGTATTTTTGGTCTAAGACTAAGTCTCTTATTTATAGGGCAAGCTTGGTTCGGGTTTTGACACATTTAAAATCGGATTTGGAGACCAAAAGTGACCATAGACGGCGCCTAAAGCTTTGCCTATGCTTGGCATAGGCGGCGCCTTTTGCAAAGTATTGTTGAGCATAGGCGGCGCCTATGCTATGGCATTGTTAGGCATAGGCGGCGCCTATGCCATGGCATATGAGATTTAGAGACAAAAGGCTTTGGCATAGGCGGCGCCTATGATATGGCATTCTTAGGCATAGGCGGCGCCTATGCTATGGCACTCTAGAATCTGAGAGCTTATGCCATAGCATAGGCCTTGCTTTGTTCGTGACCTAGTTTTACATAGGCCTTGCCTTGTTCGTTGCCTATATTTTCAAAAGCGATGCCTCACCCATAGCTTTTTGCTTTTTCATTCTTAACTTACCACCTTTAACATGCACAACTTCCAAATCATAATTTGAAACCAATCTCCTCATATACTTCTCTTGTACCTACATTCACTCAAAAACAACAAAAACGATTAGAACAATGGGTTGCCTCCCATCAAGCACCTTAGTTTTGGTCGTGGCTCGACAAAATCCTAGGAAAACAAAAACAACAAAAGCAATTAAAAACGATGGGTTGCCTCCCATCAAGCGCTTGATTTATTGTCGCGGCACGACATAGCTATCTCGATTACTTAGACTTCATCGAGATAGATGGTGGATCGTTTTCTGAATGGATTCAGACGACAATGAAGTTTACTTGTTGGCATGCAATCTTCGTTGATATGACTCTTGTGCATACATATCCCAGGAGGGATACCAATTATATCATCAATAGTCCAACCTATAGCTCTCTTGTATCTCTTCAGAGCAGAGATGAGAGCCTCTACGTGCTGTTCACTTAAATCATCCGCCACACTCACAGGAAGTGTATCTCCACTTCCCAAGAACGCATACCTTAGATAATTGGGGATCTCTTCAATGGAATTCTTCACTGTTGGTGAGGGTCGATTCTTAAGATCAGGGTGCAGCTTCTTAGGGGCATGAGAATAGGACTTTATTCCTGTTAGAGCACAAACGGTTTCTCGATATTCTTCAACATCCTCATACTCATAATTCGAAAGCACCTCAGATAGTGACTCAACAGTAAGCTGCTTCTCTACAGATAATTCTTTGTCATCCTTATAATTAACGTCAGCTATAGAGAACACATCCATATTTTTCAGGTTGCTTCATTGCTTTGCATACATCAAAACGGACCACTTTATCATTCAACTGAAATAAAAGCTCATTAGCTCTCATGTCAATAAGGACACTTCCAGTTGTGAGGAAAGGGAGTCCCAAGATTATGGGAACTTCAAAATCCACCTCGCAATCCAGAATAACAAAGTTGGCAGGAAAGATGAAGGTGGACACCTTCACCAACACATCATTTAAGATACCAACAGGTCATTTTATCGACCTATCTGCCATCACGAGCCGCATATTAGTTGGTGTAGGGTCGCCCAACCCCAACTTTCTGTAGACGGATAGTGACATCAAATTGATGCTTGCTCCCAAATCGCACAATGCCTTAGTAAAATTCATAGATCCAACCGTGCACGGAATAGTGAAAGCACTAGGGTTTGCCTTTTTCTGTACTAAGGACCTTGTGACAATTACACTGCAATGATGAATATTATCTGCCGGCTCATAGCTTACTACCCGCTTCTTTGTTAAAAGGTCCTTCATGAATTTAGCGTACCTAGGCATCTGTTCCAGCGCCTCAACCAATGGAACATTAATGGTCAGCTGTTTTAACATCGTCATTAATTTATTGAACCTTGTATCATCCTCAATCTTTTTCAATCTTTGAGGAAAAGGTGGTGGTGGAAGTGGGATTGTTTTCTCCACGGCTTTCTTCTCCTCTTGCTTCCGTATTTTAGTCTTTTCAGGCTGCAATATACTCGGTGTGACGTCATGGACGTCGTGGTTGGTTTCTATTGCGTTTTCTCCATTAGCCTTATCATCGTTGTCTGCTACATCATCGACCACTTGCTTGCCTTTGGATGAAGTTTCCAGCACCTTACCACTTCGAGTAGTAATAGCCATACATGATCCATCATTCCTTGGATTTTGCACAGTGACGCTAGGTAAAGTGCCAGCCTTTCTTTGATTGAGTGCTGCAGAAAGTTGGCTCAATTGTTGCTCTATTTTCTTTATTGAAGTGGAATGTGAGTCAACCAATTGCTTCATTGAGGACAAATCATTTATTACCTCTGTTACTCCCGCGCTGGTTGCTTCCACTCCTTTTAATAGTTTAGCCATCATATCCTCCATATTTCCAGAACCAAATGTAGTGGCGTCACGTCTTCCTGGAGGAACATACAAACCACTCTTGAAATTCTTGTTCTTTCAACTACCTTGGTCCTTGTTTCCAGATTTATCATAATAGTTCCGACCTTGGTTTCCTTGGGTATTACCTCGGAAACCCCCTGATTGTTTAAGTAGTTGGCCTCTTCTTCCGAATCAGATTCGTCTCTTCCTTTTGACGCAACTGCTTTTACTTTTTCGATCTTCCCTGATAATAAATGTTTCGTAAGAAGATCCACTTGTGTTTTTAGGTGCGCCATATCTTGATCACGTTCTTCTTCTCTTCTCTTTTGGTCTGCAGTCATGCCAATAGATAAAGTGGGGCTTGCTACCTCATAAATCCTGGTATGCCAAGCTCTACTTTGCTTCGTCATCCGGTCTAGCATATCACTTGCCTGAACAAAGGTGAGGTCCATAAATGATCCTCCAGCCATATTATCCACCACAGGTTTACTAACTGAATTCAAGGATCTATATAGTATCTCCATCAAGTGAACATTGGTCATATGATGGTTTGGGCACCTCATACGCTTCGTCTTGAACCTCTCCCATGTTTAATGGAGAGCTTCAGTTGGAAGCTGCCGAAAGTTGCTGATTTCATCTCTCAATTGTGCTTTTTTGGATGGCGGAAAGAATCTTTCTAGGAAAGCGTCTTTCAATTGCCTCCAATTTGTAATAGAATCAGGAGTCAGCCCATTCAACCATAGAGTTGCCTCCCCAGACAGAGACAATGGAAATAAGCATAATCATATTGCATTCTGACCAACACAGGGATTATCAAATGACTTGTATGTAGAAATAAAGTTGATCAGGTGCATATTCGGATCATCGCCTGCTAGTCCTCCAAATAATCCCTTGAGTTGCAATAACTGAATCATGGTGCTTGTGATGTTGAACTTGGCTCCGGGTTCCAATGGTGGAGGAATAATGGCTCCTGTGGCTACGGCTCCATCAAGATCATCATCATCATCGTCGAATGTTAGTTGCACGGGTCGGCGTTCATGCCTAAACCTAGCTTGACGATCTCTTCTGTTAGCAGGTATTGTGATCTCAGCATCACGCCTAGGGTTTAGTAGCTCATCATCACCTAAGTCCTCATCATCAGGATCTGCTGCTCGCCCTGGGTTATCAATATTCTGTTGATGCACTTGAGCCGCAGCCAACGCAGCTAGTCTAGCCTGCTCCTGTTAAGCAACCCTTCTCTCAATGTCACGTTGTGCATCCATCCTTCCAATAAGTTGCGGTTCAGGGTTTATGGGTAATAATGGTTGTCCCGAACTTCGAGTATTTGGCATGCACTGAACAAAAACCTGCAGAAAACAAAAACAACAACTAAAAGTAAGTACGAGAATCTTTGACCAAAGGGTCTAGTAATTATCACAAACTTAGTTGGCAACCATATTCCCCGGCAACGGCGCCAAAATTTGATAACACTCAATCTACAGCTCTCGTAAGAGTGTAAGCGGTCGTTGTCAAATATATAACCCAACTGGGTTGGGTATCGATCCCACAGAGAATAGCCGGTCAACAAGTAAGTGATGATTATTAGACTTTTGGTGCATGTCTCGTAAAAGAGGGGGGATTGTAACGTGCAATTGAAGTAAACAAAATAATAGAATGAAAACAGAAAATATCAAAGTAAAAAGAAAGAATGTTTTAGTAAGACGTTAAACAATGAGAATTGAGAGTTAGGGTTATGTCCACCTTATGAGTTATACGTCTCTATTGGCTATGAGTTATGTGGAATTCAGACATGCATGTGCTTATAGAGAATTGTATTTTATGGTAAATCCAAACGTCTTTCGACCTAACAAGGACTATTTCACTTTAACTCTTTCGAGCTTAAAGCGTATCTAACGGTACAAATTCTCCAAGAGGTTAATCCAGTTACGGTACTAACTTTTTAACAAGGGTTGGTGCCCTATTACCTTGACATTATCTCTTTTCCATACATATAACTTTTCTTTCGAATAAGTTAATGCTATACTGGCGTATTCTATGCGTTTGCAACCACAAGAATTTGCATTAAGATGAAGAGAATAATGATATAAGCAGCATACGTGTCGCGAATTCACAAACTCATAGCAATAGATAGTATCTCATACGGCTTCCATAACCCCAACAGAGAAGTTTAGCTACTCATGATTGCAACGAAAAACACAATAGCAATTATCATCATACCAAAATAATCTCACAATAAGTATAGGGGTAAGAATGGCGTGAATTCCTTGCTGAGTAACGTTTCTCTTGTTGTGGAAATTAAGAATTGAATAGATGACTAGAAGAAGAATAAAATGTAGAATTAATGGAAGAATTAGAAGTAGTAATGAATGATGAGAATAATGTTCTTTAAAAACTGCAGCAAAATAGGGTATTTATAATACCCATATCCTATTCCTATAAGGCTACTGCGTACTTATCCTAATCCTAATAAATTACTGCATCATTATCCTAATCCTAATAAGTTACTGCTGATCCCCAAAGTCTTGGAAAATGTTGTTTTTGCCCGGGACAGGTTTTCCAATGCGTCACTTTTGGTCCTAAGCATCCAATCTCTCCTTCCCTTCTTTCATGAAGATTCCTTTGGCGTCAAGTTATCCATAAAATGCTGAAATCTGCGTCATTTATACCTGAAAACTTGCTAATCACGTTTGTTAGCTCACTCACAGAAAAAAGGACTAAAAGTGCATGAATTATATATTTTGTCCTCAAAACTTAGCTAAAATATGGGTAAAATATAGTACTTTAGGCGTGTAAATTCGCCTATCATCAGACTGACTCTGAAATTGATGGCTAGATATAGAGTTGCAAAACAAAAAGAAGCTCCAGGGTCATGTAAATCATAAACATATAAGTGAAAGCTTGCAATGTACATGTAACTACATCAGTAGAATTTTCTAGATCTTGATGGGACTGAGGAGCATATAATCTATTTGGACGTAAACCATTGGTAGCACTAGAAGTGGCACCCTGATGAGTTAGGCAGCCAAGTGGAACTGACGACTGATGGGACTGGCCCTGTTGGAGCACATGCCTACCTTTCTGAGCAACTAACTGACACTCCTGAATCTAATGGCCTAGCTTGCCACACCCAAAGCACAAATTAGTACCCACTCTACACTAACCCTGATGGTGTTTGCCATACTTCTGACATAAAGGATTGGTACGAGCACTACTAAAACTGACCTGGGACTTAGAGCCTGGTGCCCTATCCCTATTTTTGTTTCTGAATTTGGGTACTGGGGCACTAGCTGAAGAAGGTACTGGGGATGGAAACCTCTAATGAAACTGAGGACGGTTATCACCTTTTGACTTTGGCTGATAAAAATTTAAACTACCCATCCTAGCCCTCTTATTTTCTCTCTTCCTCTCCATAATCTTTTGTTCCTCTATCTATTGAGCATGGACCATCATCCTTGAGAAATCTATCTCACTAATCAGCAGTATGGTTCTTCACTCATTTACCACACTATCACACACACCAGACATAAGCTTACTTATCTTGGACCTATTATCAACTACCACATTAGGAGCATATCTAGCTAACTGGCTGAACTTGAGAGACTACTTCCTAATAATCATGCTACCTTGCCTCAAATTAATAAATTCTAACACCTTGGCCTCCCTTAACTCTAATAGAAAGAATCTATTCAAGAATGTCCTGGCAAACTCTTCTCGTTCTATAGGCCATGAATCAAAACCTCTATCAACTTTCCATTGCTTAAACCAAGCATGGGATATATCCTACAATTGATATGCAACCAACTCGGCATTGTGACTATATGTCACCCCCATAGCATCCATTACCTTCTAAACCATATCTAAGAATTCCTGTGGATCCTCTTCAGAATTGGACCCCGTGAAGAAAGGAGGATTCATCTGGGTGAAATCATGAATTCTGGATGCAGCAGTATTGGCCACTGGGTTGGCTGGAATAATAGCTGGCTATTCATTCTATGTTGCTATAGAGTTAACTAAAGTAGTGAATTCAGCCCTAAATTCTACGTGAGAGACATGCTTGTCCAGAGGATCTACCTGGACGGGCTGAGTTCCTATTCTTCTTCCATTCTTCTTAGGAGTCATGTTCTATAAACGGAAGGAAGAAATGGATTAGACATAGAGTTTAACATGATCTTATGCTAACTCACAAGATAGGAATATTAAAAGAAGAGAAACTTTTCCTAAACGCCCTATAGCCTCTCATCCATAAGTGTAGCGCGCTACACACCCATGCACAAGACATTACTCAGTGCAACTTTCAGAATTCCTATGAATATTTCAAATCATAGGCTCTGATAGTAAGTTTGTAACAACCTGAGACTACCTCTTAATCATTACACGGTGCTTATGGTCCTGATAGACCACAAGCTAACCCATGAGTTGGTACCTACTGTGAGCACTGAATAATATAATCATGAACGAGGAAGAATACCTAAAATTCCATAAGGTTTTAATAATGAAATAACTACTGAATTATGAATCTGGTAAAAATACTAAAATCTAAATAATCTGAATAGTTATTTGCAGTGTTTGAAAAGCCTTTAAATTGGATATTACGAGTTGATGGGAAAGGCCCCAACTAACTCTACTAACTACTGAGATAAAGACATGAAGTAATATAATCCGTTCTCGAATGATGAGGACTCATAACTACTACTGTACTGCTAATGAGCTGAGGGACTAAGTGCGATTCGAGAACTGAGAGTCAGAACCTATGATATGATACATCATAGCGCAAAAGAAAGGCATGTGATCAGTACTTTGAATATAATTGAATACTAAATGAGGTAGGCTGACATGCATGGTTTCATGAACACAACTAATAATTTACTGGTTATGCATGTAAAGCATGTGTACTGAGTATAGAGCATGGAATCTGTAGATACTGATAATGTATGGAAATCTATAAATATTGAGGATGCATGACCAAGCATATAACATAACTGAGTAAAATCTATAAACTGAAATACTGAAATAACTAAAATCTGTATGCTTTGGTCAAATAATACTAAGATAGAATAACTGAGCTGGGACTGTAACTAAGACTATATCTAAGACTGTGGGAGGCATCATCTAACCAACATTCCCCAATTGGAGCTAATCAGGGTCCAACCTGTAACCTATCTAGAAAGGTGTTAATAGTATGACACAATAACTAACAATGGGTGTGTCATTCACTAAACTTATAATGTCCAAAGGACTAAGGGTGTCAATCCTGAACTGACGGGTGACCCCTCCGAGATAGTCAAGCCTAATCTAATGGGTGACTACTCATATTCTACACTAGCCATGTAGTTCTGGAGTATAGGGACTACTATCAATGACTCCGCCTATCTGACGAGGAAGACACCAGCCCTACACTCGCTCGGTGTTTAATCCTACTCCCAAATGAAAAATACTAATATACTAGACTATTCTGAGTTGAATAACTCATATCGACTATCCTGATAATGCTCATAATATAATCTAGAGACTATTCTATAATGTACTGAGGCTAGACTAAATAAACAACTATGGTTTTCGAGCATTCAATACCTCTATGACTCAAAACAACAATACTGAAAAAAGACTAAATCTTGAAGACCAAAACATGAAGGCTCTTATTAAATAAATCACTCTTGTAGGCATTTTATCAAACATTGGTAGTTCATGGTTTAAACAAAATCATAGGAATGTCATGGAATTTGTAGGAATAGCATGAATTCATCAGAATAACATTAAATTATGGTTTATTTAAGTAAATAATAACATTAAAACAAAGAAGATTGAATAATAACAATATTTTCATGGTAACATGGTATAAAATCAATAGTACATGGAGATTGATAGATGAAATCATAATTTAAAATATGATAACTTTAAAAGATCACAATTTTATAATTTAAAAGGGTTGTTTGGACTCCATGGATGAAAGGGATCCATGGATGAACATCTAACATACCTGGGATGATGAATTTGGAAGGATTGAAAGAGAGTTCTTAAGATCTTACCTTGATTCTTGAGAGTTAGGGTTTCTAGTTCTTGAAAGAGGGGATTTTTAATTTGGGAGAAAGTGAATAATAATGAGTATTTAGGTCAATTAGGGGTTAAATTTCATGTTTAAGGCTTAGGAAAAATACCCAAATACCCTTAAATGAATTTAAAAACTCAAGTTAGAAACTGAAATCCTAATTTTTGGCCTTGGCGAGATGCGCCACTATCATGCCAAACAACTGGAAAAGGGACAACTGGGACTTGGACAAATGCCGCGATGTACTACCATCGTAGTGGTCCTATGGATGCCAACTTGGCCATCTCTGCGATGCGCCATGATCGTGGAGTCCTACTGCAAATTGACAATCTGAAAATTAGCCTGCTCCGAAATGCGCCATGATTGCAGAGTGAAACTGGAAATTGGCAATTGTCATTTGGTCTGCCACACGATGTACTAAGGGTTAAAATAACGATGTTTAATGACTGAAACTTTAAATTGCCATATCTTCTTACCCAGTTATCATATTTAGGAAAATCTTATATCGTTGGAAAGCTAACTGAATTTCCTACACAATGGCAGGCTCTAAACTAAAAAATATTGGGTGTTTCAAAAATTTTATATATAAATACTCATGTATAAGGAATTAGATTATGCTAGGGAAATAAAAAGTTTATTTGGAAATTAAAAATGAACTATTTTATTTCTACAATCAACTGAGGCATAGCATGAGTGGAGCCAATCCATGTCGATAATGACATCAAAATCTGTCATCTCTAACTCCACTATATCAACTAAAGTAACCTTTTGAGAAATTATGAATGGAAAGTTCCTGTATACCTGTCTGGGTAGAATGAAAATGCCCACTGGGGTAGACACTGAAAAAGAGCTCTATTAAATTTTTGGGACTAACTCCGAAATTGATGACTATATATGGAGCTACAAAAAAATGGAAGCTCTAAGGTCTAGTAAAGAATAAAAATTCAAGTAAAAGACCTGCAATGTACCAGTAACTACGTTAGGAGAATTTTATTGATCTTGGAGGGACTAAAGAGAATCTAATATGTTTGGACGCTGACCACTGGTAGCACTGGAAGTGGTACCCTGCTGAGTAGGGCAGATGGATGGAACTGACGACTGATGGGACTAGCCCTGTTGGTGCATGTCCCTACCTTTCTGAGTAACAATCTGGCACTTCCAAATCTGATGGCCTGGCTTGACACACCTGAAGCACATATCACTACCTACTCTACACTAACCCTGATGGTGTTTGCCACACTTCTGGCCTAAAG
Organism: Capsicum baccatum var. pendulum; assembly: GCA_030864225.1. Taxonomy (NCBI): domain Eukaryota; kingdom Viridiplantae; phylum Streptophyta; class Magnoliopsida; order Solanales; family Solanaceae; genus Capsicum; species Capsicum baccatum. Next base: position 164,847,132 of record CM061557.1, on the reverse strand, counting down.
GATTGGTACGAGCAATGTTAACAATGACATGGGAATTAGAGCCTGGTGCCCTATCCCTGTTGTCATTTCTTAATTTGGGTACTAAGGCACTGGATGAAGAAGGTACTGGGGCTGGAGAACTCTGATGAAACTGAGAACGATTACACCCTTTTGATTTTGGCTAATTGAAATTCAAACTACCAGTCCTAGCCCTCTTGTTTTCTCTCCCTCTCTTTAATGTTTTGCTCCTCTATCTGTTGAGAATGGACCATCATCCTAGACAAATCCATCTTACTAATCAACATTGCGGTCCTATACTTCTTGACCATACTGTAAGACACGCCAAATATAAACTTACTCATCTTGGACCTATTATCAACTACCATATGAGGAGCATACCTAGCTAACTGAATGGACTTGAGAGAATACTCCCTCACACTCATGCTACCTTGCCTTAAATTAATAAATTCTAACACCTTGGCCTCCCTCAACTCCAATGGAAAGAATTTGTCCAAGAAAGCCATGATAAACTCTTCTCATTCTGTAGGCCCTACATCAACACCTTTATCAACCTTTCACTGCTTAAACCAATTATGGGCTACATCCTGTAATTGATATGTATCCAACTTGGCACTCTGACTAGACGTCACCCCTATAGCATCAGTTTCCTTTTAAACCATAACTAATATTTCTTGTGGATCCTCTTCAGACTTACACCCCATGAAGGAAGGAGGATTTATCCAGTTGAAATTCCAAATTCTTGTTGCAATAGTATTGGCCACTGGGTTGGTCGAAGCAGTAGTTGGCTATTCATTCTGTGTTTCTACGAAGTTTGCTAGAGTAGTAAACGCAACCCTAAAATTTTGCATGAGAGACATGCTCGTCCATAGAATCTACCTGGATGGGCTAAGGGGCTGGATGAGTTCCTATTCTTTTTTAGTTCTTCTTGGGAGGAATGTTCTGTAAACAAAAGGAAAAAATAGATTAGATAAGGAGCATAACTTGAGATCATTCTCACTCGCACGACAGGAATATTAAAAAAAGGGAAACTTTTCCTAAACTCCTTGTAGCCTCTCGTCCATATGTGTGGCGCGCTACACACCTATGCATAAGACTCTACTCGATGTGGTTTTTAGACTTTATAGGACTATGATAAACCTTAGGCTCTGATACAAAGTTTGTAATGACTCGAGACTACCCCCTATTCATTACAAAATTCTTACGGTCTTAAGAGACCACAAGCTAACCCATGAGATAGTCCCTGCTGTGAGGACTTAATAATATAATCATGAATGCGAAAGAATAATTGAAATGCCATAAGGTTTTAATAATGAAATAACTACTGAATTATGAATCTATTAAAAATACAAAAATCTAAATAGTCTGAATAGCTAACTGTAGTGTCTAAATAGCCTCTAAACTGGATACTGCTTATTGATGGGACACGCCCAAACTAACTCTACTAACTACTAGCATAAAGATATGGAGTTATATAATCCATCCTCGGATGATGAGGACTCACCACTGCTACTGTACTACTGATGATCTGAGGGACAAAGTGCCATTCGAGAACTGAGCATCAGCACCTATGATAGGGTACATCATAGCACAAAAGAAAGGAATGAGATCAGTACTTTGACTGTACTAGTATGCTAAATGAGGTAGGTTGATATGCATAGTTTTATGAACAAAACTAATAATTTACTGGATATGCATGTAAAGTATTGTACTGAGTAGAGAGCATAAAATCTGTGGATACTGATAATGCATAGAAATCTGTAAGAACTAAGGATACATGACTAAGCATATAATAACTAAGTAAAATCTATAAACTTAAATTCTGAAATAACTAAAATTTGTATGTTTGGTCAAACAACACTAAGATGAATAACTGAATTGGGACTATAACTGAGACTATATCTAAGACTGTGGGAGGTATAATCTAATTGACATTCCCTAATTTGAGCTAATCGGGGTCCAACCTATAAACCCAGCTAAAAGGTTGTTACTATCATGACACGAGTACTAACGATGGCTGTGTGGATCCACTAAACTGATATAATATCCAAAGGACTGAGGGTGTCAAGCCTGAACTAATGGGTCACCCCTGGGAGATAGTCAAACCTAATCTAATGGGTGACTACTCATATCCTACGCTGGCTACATAGTTCTAAAGTATAGGGACTGCTACTAACTGCTCCGCCTATCTGACGGGGAAGCTACCATCCTTATACTTCTCGGTGCTAAATCCTACTCCCAATTGAAAGACATTTAGATACTAGACTATTTTAAGTTGAATAACTGATATCTGACTATCCTGATAATGCTCATAATAAAATCTAGAGACTATTCTATAATGTAATGAGCCTAGACTAAATAAAAAGCTATAGTTTTCGGGCATTCAATACCCCCAGGACTCAAAACAATAATACTAAAAAGACACTAAAGCTTGAAGTCTAAAACATGAAGCTCTTGTTAAATAAATCACTCTTATAGGCATTTTATCAAACATTTGAAGTTCATGGTTCAAAACAATCATAGAATGTCAGGGAATTTGTAGGAATGATATGAATTCATCATAATAGCATTAAATCATGATTTAATTCAGTAAATAATAACTTTAAAAATAAAAGTTTTAATAATAACAATAATTTCATGGCAACATGGTATAAAATCAATAGTACATGGCGATTCATTGATTAAATGATAATTTAAAACATGATAACTTGAAAAGATCACAATTTTATAATTTAAAAGGGTTGTGTGGACTCCATGGATGAACACCAACATACCTAGGATGATAAAATTGGAAGGGTTGATGGAGAGTTCTTGAGATCTAACCTTGATTCTTGAGAGCTAGGGTTTCTAGTTCTTAAAAGAGGGGATTTTTTATTTGAGAGAAAGTGAATAATGATGAGTATTTAGGTTAATTAGGGGTTAAATTTTGTGTTTAGGACAAGTTTAGGGATTAGGGAAAAGACCCAAATACCCTTAAACAAATTTAAAAACACAAGCTAGAAACTAAAATCCCAATTTTTGGCCTTGGCACGACGCGTCACTATCGTACCAAGCCACTAGAAAAGGGAAAAATGAGACTTGGACAAACGCTGCAATGCGGCACCATCTTGGTAAGCCTGTGGATGCTATTTGGCTATCTCTACGATGCCCCTTGATTGTGGACGCCTAATGGAAGTTGACAAATGGGAAATTGGCCTGCTCCTCGATGTGCCATGATCAAGGAGTCACACTGGAAATCAACAATTTTCATTTGGGCTTCCTACTAAATGCGCTAAGGATTAAAATAATGGTGTTTAATGAATGAAACTTTAAATCTCCATATCTTCTACCCGGTTATCAAATTTAGGCAAATTTCATATCGTTGGAAAGCTAACTGAATTTCCTGTGTAATTGCAGGCTCTATAATGAAAAATAATGAGTGTTTCAAAAATTTCATATATGAATAATCATATATTGGGACTTGGATTATGCTAGACAAATATGGGGTGTTACAGTTACATCCATTCCACCACAGGAAAATTTGTCCATGAATGTGAATAACATACATGATTAAGTCTAGGAAACTTACAGCTTGACTAAGCTTCCTACATACACCATACTATTCCATATTGTAATGACTCTTTATGTCATTTTCTGTATTTTGACTCATTTTTATAATTTACAGCTTTTCTATAGCTATCACAAGTAACTTATGATTTTTTATTGAGAAGATAGTTCAGTTACTAGGTAATTTATTTGGTTTTTAGATTCAATTTCCTATCATAAAATCTTTGCTAGTTCAAATCGGTCACCAGATAAAATATTCAGTCCAATGACCTCGTATGCCAATTTTGACATTCCCAAAAGCTTTAAAACATTGATAATAGGATACATAGACCCTTGGTTTTTCTTGAAAGGTTTCCGAACTCATTCCTAACTAATGACCGAATGTTAAGAAAATAGCACTTGGGTGTGGGACCCACTTTGCATTAAAATAACCTCACAAAGAATTTTGACTGTGCCATTTCATCTAGAGTGATGAATTTGATAGATTAGAAAAGTTTGTATGGGTTTTCATAATTATGGATGAATCTCGAGATGTTGGTGGAGACTTGGAAATTTTAAGTCTCCGCTGGAGCGGGTGCATTCACTTAAGAGATCATTGGGTATCTTAAGTGGCCTAGATTGCTCAGCAGGTATTTCTTAAGTGATTCCTTTGGCACTTAAGGGATGGTTGATTAAGCATCCAAAGTTTTTTTAAGCGACATATGCATATGTCAGAAGGTATCGCTAAAGCAACACTTGGTCTCTTAAACGATCACCGCTTGAGCGATATCTGGGAACCTGGGAACCCTAAAAATTCCAAACATAACCCTTTTTTCTCTAATTTTTCACCTATTTTCTAGAGTGTAGAGCCCTAGCAAGTTTTTAAAATTGGGAGAAATTTTAATGGGTGATTTTAAGGTGTTCATTATCTCGAGTAACGAGTTTCATATCTAAATTCTAGGTAAGCTTCCATAAATTTCAAGATTAAATACTTCATCGTATTCTAAAATTAGTAAAATGTTAGTGGGATGATTGTAACACTATTTGAGCTCAGAATTCACTCATTCTGCAAATGGGCCGGAAATGGGATTTTTATGTAATTTTGGACTTGAATCACAAAATTGTAATAGATATCATCCTTATTATTTTGATAAGTAGATTGTGATTTTTGTATCATGCCATCTTGTAGAAGCTTCTTAAAGTTAAAATTGATCTATTAGCTGATTTTTTTAGGCTTTTCTTTAGCATCCAGGAAGGATAGGTTTATCTTTCTCATATATTGAGAAAATTTGCATTATATTTATGATATTATGCTATATATGGGATGAAAATTAGGCCTTGGAGATTTTGTTGGTATAATTATTATTCTTTGGACTGTTTAGGCTATTTATTAACCGTAAAATTGGTATAATTGACTAAATTAGTCTTATTTAGGTAGAATTGCTATCTTATGAATAATTATGGTTTGTTTAATATCTACAAGTGAATTTAGATACCTTAGCCTAGTTAGGGGTAGAATTTTCCTTAGAACAAATTTTAGGTATTAAAAGTATGTCCCTTAGACCAACCTTAGGCCAAGATATGTGTTAACTCTTGTAGACTTATATACGCATGTTAGACACATTTAAAATGATTACTTTGGTAGTTTGAGGAGACTATGTACATGATATTTATTCTAGTTTTGTACTTGGTATTTGGTGCTAATTCTGAGTAAATTAGGTGATTTATTGATATTGTGTTTCAGCTCAAGTCCGGCAATTAATGATGATATTGAAGCCATGCATTTCGATTCAAGTCCAAAAAATAATTTTGATGATGATATTGAGGTAGGATTTGAGACTGGCTGTGGGAGTCACTTTGTAATCTGATACGTCAAGGATGGATTTGTGCTTATAGCTTGATATTCAGTTAATTTATGGATCTGTGGTTATTTACTTTCCTTTGATGAACCCTATGATTTTTTAGGGGCCCTCAATAGGTTTTTGATTACACCCTGTGGTTACTTTACTTTTTCGTACTTACTTTCTTTTGATTGCACCCTATGATTTATGCTTTCTTCCAAGTTACATTTGTTTGTGTTATTTATTTACAAAATTGAAGTGCTATTTTAGGTTTGCCCTTATTCCTTATCTTTACTTATTTCTTATCACATTTGTATTATGATCTATGTCTGTCAATTGATTATGCCTAATGAATACCTGTGGATTTGGTACTCATGCAACATTCTTTACCATTATTGTGTAGATTTAAGTTCTAGTGGTCGTCGCTGACATGATAATCATGTTGAGTTTAGTTCAAAGATAGGATGAGCTCTTACAAAAAGGGTTTCCTATTTTTTCATCTAATATTTATGTTTATTTTCACCATTCAATAATGATATATGTTGTCTATTTTAGTAATTCTGTTCCCTTTTTAGTAGCTTTGGTAACGACGTTACTAGGAATGGTTTTTGATGTTTTCTCTTTCTTTTAGACTATTATGATTACCTTATTATTATTATAAGACTTCACTTGTGATATCACAAATTTTATTCCATTGCCTACCAAATTAGCCCATTTAATATACCTTAGGGCTATAGTCTGGCTTGCCTACTGGTGGGATAAAGTAAGTTCCATCATAAATAATAAATTGGGTCATAAAAATTTTGTATTGAAACCTAGGTTTACCGGTATTGCTGGAGCAAGAGCAAGTGCAAGATGGAGTACCATAGATTAAAATAATAATGTTTATTTCTTATCTTTGAGAGGCTATAAGATATTCTTAGGAGTTCTTCACTTCTTTCACTCATTTTGTACAAAGAGTCTGAGTTTGTTTATTAAGAATTCCATTAATTTTACTCTTTTATAGATGGATAGCACTCGTGCTACTACTACCTGAGATAAGGATCTTAAGTTTGAGCTTAAGGATCCTTTCGTTGTTCATAGTTGACCTTGAGATCGAGGACATCCTAGGAATGAATCCCTAGCTAAGAACTATGATAGGGGCCTTCACCAAACACTATTCTTACTCCCGAGCTAGAGATTCTTTTACCATTGCAAGCGGTGGGCTAAGTAAGAGCCCAGGCTACATCAAGGATCATCTCTTTTTCAATGCTTATGTTTAGCATTTGTGATTGTTTAGTGCTGCACCATCTGATGCTGCACAAACCATGAATCAGAGTGGTACTAAGACAGGGCACAACTAAAAACTATGGATCGCAGAGTTGAGGTCCCTATTGCACTTGTTGTTGCTCAATCGATAGTTGCTTAGTCAGTGGTTCCCCAGCCTACTATGACTATTGATGAGCAGTAGATGATAGGCAAATTCTTGATATTGGCTTTTCTTAGGTTTTGTGGTACACCTAGCGAGTATGCTTATGAGTTAGTGATTGTTTGGGAAGATAGGCTTCACAATTTGGGCATAGTTGAGACTTATGGTCTGGATTATATTTCTTTATAGTTGTACTTTGAAGCTAGACATAGGTGGAGAGATCTTCTTAATTCCAGGCTAGCTGGATCTTCCCTATTGACATGGACTCAGTTCTCTAAGATTTTATTGTTGAGTATATGCCTTGTAGTCTGAGAGATTATTTCTTAAGGTTTGAGTAGGGCTTCAAGACTGTGCTAGAGTATAAGGTTCAATTTCATGAGTTGTCTTGGTATACTACATGTTTTCTGACTATGAACTATGAGAGAATTTGGTACATTGTTCAGGGACTGAGACTACCTCTTCGCATGACTACATAGAGTCTGGTTACTACAAAAAGGTCTTTTACAGAGGTTGTTTTGTCATGCTCAATTTATGATGAAGTTGCATTATAAGGCCCTAGTGGGAAGTAATGATAAGCCATGATATCAAAGCATCTTCAGTGAGAGCCGTAGTGGCTTATGGTTTAGAATTAGTGGCTCTTAGGGTAGGTACCATCTATGTAAGACTTATTAGTATCATGGTTAGTTCAGTAGACTAGTTCATACCACTTTTTTGACCACTAATGGAGGTCAGTCTAGTTTTAGTTAACCTCTAAGCCAAAGTAGTGTTCATCCTTTTAGGGGTTCATTATCTAGTTATTTTATCCATGTTGGTTATTCCAAGTCAATTGGATCTTTTAGTTTTTGTGTAGTGCCTTGGGAATGTTATGGTTATAGGTCCTTTGTCCTTTCTCAAAAGAGTACCCCAGTTATGGATTGATAGTTTCACCTCTAGCTAGAGGTGGTATGCATGGTCATTGGGGTGGTCCCCAGGGTGCTCATGGAGGTTATATAGAAGGTACGATAGGAGATCAGTTAACAGTCTAGCCAGGTAGCAAGAATGGTTAGTTTTATGCCCTACCTTATAGACCATAGGCTGAGCCTTCAAATGTTGTTACTACAGGTACAATTTTGGAATGATATAAGCTAGATTATTCCTTCTTAGATCTGGGATCCACTTATTTTTTGTGTCTTCTTATAACAATCATGGGATTCATTATCTAAGCAATTATATGTATCTTCTCATTATCATGGATTGGTTATCCTACCATCATGTACTTTTGGATTTTTTTAGACCGTTACCTTATCCATTTCTGACATACCCCCGATCGTATGGTAGGGATTATTAGACATGATTCAATTTGGGATTATTTCTTATTTTCAAGTTAGGAGACTTATTTCAAGGGGTTGAAAGTCTTTTCTTGCTTATTCATGATATTAGGATGGAGAATCGGCCGCTTGACTCTATTCCCATAGTTTGTTTATTTTCTGATGTTTTCCCAACTAATGTATCTAGTGTTCCTCTTTAGCATAATATTAAGATTGTTATTGATCTTGAACCGAGCATCGGACCTAATATGGTAGGCTTCTAGATTTTTAGGTAAGGTTTTCATTTGGCCAAGTGTGTCTCTTAAGGAACTGGTATAATGATTTTGAGTTTCTAGTTATGTCTTTTGGGTTGAACATGACCTATCTACTTTTATGTATATAATGAACTGTGTGATCAGGCCTTATTTGGATTATTTTGTATGAATGTTTATTGATGAAATCCTTATGTATTCTGTGAGTAGAAAGGAGCATATGCGGCATTTGATGATTGTTCTTTAGACTTTGAGAGATCATATATTTTTTGCCAAATTTTTTATGTTTGAGTTATCGCTTGACTAGGTGATATTCCTCATACATATGGTGTCGAAGGATGGGACAGTGATGGATAAAACAAAGATTGAAGCTATTCGTGATTGGACCAGACCTACATATTCATTTGAGCTTCGTAGCTTCATTAGTTTGTCCAATTACTATAGATGATTCATTAAGTGTTTGTCTATAATTAGGGTGTCGATGAGTAGATTGACTCGATAGGAGGTTTCATTTTGATGGTTTGAGAAGTGTGAGTCAAGCTTTGGAAAGATCAAGGGATTTCTTACTTCTGCTCCTATTTTGGATCTTCCCTTTGAGAGTGATAAATTCACCATATATTGTGATGATTTCGATGTTGGCTTATTTTGTATGTTGATGCAACATAGTTGATTTATAGCTAATGTATTGAGGTAGCTTAAGGTTCATAAGTACAACTACCACACTTATTATTTGGAGTTGGCGGGGATAGTTTTAATGCTAAAGATTTGGAGGCATTATCTTTACAGAGTGCATGGTGAGGTTTTCATAGATCATCATAGTCTTAAGCATTTTATGACCCAAAGAGATTAATTTTAGGTAGCATAGGTGGATAAGATTTCTTAAGTATTATGACATCAATATTTTTTTATCATTCGGGCAAGGCAAACATGGTAACAGACGTCTTGAGATAGAAAGATGTGAGTATGGGTAGCTTGGCTTCTAATTTTGTTTCTAAGAGGTTGTTGGTGCAAGATATCAAGTACTTAGCCAACTTGATGGTATGACTTGATGTTTCTAACCTACGTGGATTCTTGCTAGTGTTTTGGAAAGGTCTACCTTATTTTAGAAGATTTAGAGTTATCGATTTGATGACAGAATACTTTGTATAACTTATTATCAGGTGTTAAGGGTGAGTCCAAGAGCTCTACCAAGTCTGACAATTGGTGATGATATTGATGACATGAGTTTTGATTAAAGTCTGACAAATAATAATTATGATGATGATATTAAGTTTTGATTCTATTTCTGCATTGAGAATCTATTTGTGATCTAATATGGCATTGATGGATTCATCGGTATAGCATCATATTCGATAAATTTATGGAACTAGAGTTATTTACTTTCATTTGATTGAACCCACTAATCTTATATGGGCCTTCATTGGGTTATTTACTTTTCTGCACTTACTGCCTTATGCGGGCCAGCCTTATAGTATTACTTATGCTTTATTCCATGTTACATTCATTTCGGTTATTTATTTACAGTATTGGAGTGCTATATCTAGTTTTCCCTTTAAACTTGACTTAGCTTAAATATCTTGCTTCTTATCATACGTATATTATGATTTAGATTATTCGGCCGATGATGCCTACTGAGTACCAGTGGTTTTGGTACTCATACTACACTTCATTACCTTTTTAGTAAGGATCTGAGTACTAGTTGCACCACTAACCTGATGACCATGATGAGTTGAGTTCAGAGATAGGGTGATTTCATAGAGTTGGAGTTGCCCTTTAGCCTTCTACTATTTATGTCTAGTCTATCACTATTGGAGACTGATATGTATTGACTATTTTAGTACTTATGTTATTTTTTTAGTAGCACTTGTACCGACAATACTAGGTTGTGGGGTGGTTGTTGATGGTTTAACTATCTTTTAAACTATTATGATTGTCTTATTAGTATTATAAGTATTTGCTTTCAAATATCCAACTTTTATGCCTTTTTCTACCAAATTCGCTTGTTGCTTATATCTCCGAGCAATGATTAGTCTTACCTACTGCTGGGATAAAGTAGATTTCATTATGTCTCATAAATCGGCACGTGACTCACACCTACAATTTTTATGACCTGATTTAAGAGTCATGATGGCACCTACTAAGACGCACCAGTAGGTAAGCCAACACCGTAACTTAGAGCTAAAGTGAAGGGTTACTTCGGTAGAAATTCCTGACATGGGCCACATTACATGAACACAATCATAACAATAATGTTCCACAATATATAATTAACTTAGTATACATATCCCATGACCTGGTAGTATCAGTACAAGAGCATCAAACTTTGATAATAGGAAAATAACACAGAGTCTAAATAAACTTATACAGTTGTCTTGAATACAAAAGGATGAATAAAGATAGAAGGGAAATGGGTGACTCGAAACTCTATGATCTCACCCTATCTCTTGAAGATCAATAGTACACGATCTCAACTCAAAAGCAACAACTAGAACTCGGATCTACACAAAAAAGGTGTAGAAGTGTAGTATGAGTACAAAAACAAACGGTACTCAGTACACATCATCGGTCGACTAAGCTAACTATGATATAAATGTGATATAAAGCAAGACAATATATCTAAGTCACAAACTAGAACCTGAATCTTCATCATAATCATTGTACAAGATAACAAATCAACTAGAACAATAATATGACATCTCATAATGATACATATCACAACAATCATATAACATGAATAATCTATTCGGAAGCGTAAAGCAACATATATACAATTACAATCGCATAAATACAAAGTTCAATAGACATACTACCATTATAGAATAAAGTAAACGAACTTTCCACGTCAAACCATACCATTGGAAAGTACACCCAAAACAAACATAATGTAATGAATTCATCACAACATCCCATACCACCTGAGATTGCATCAATTGATCAAATCATCGACGTGTCAAGATATATATGTATATATATATACATATATATATATAACCGACTCACATTTAACCAAGGTTTCCACATTTCCCTTCATATATCATTTGCCAAAATCCATCATCATCATATACCACAATTTAAATAACTCATACAAATGTAATCATAATAATAGTCACACAACCGTCTAGGTATCTATAGTATCAATACACTTTATCTAGTCATTATTAGTCTACTAATTTTCTAGCCATCTTAAGGCCTACAATCATTAGGTTAACCAATTATTTATAATCCTTCATTAGCATATAGCAACTAATTATTATACGCTATGAGCCAATATTTATATCTAGTCAAGATGCACAATTAAACCATAGTTATCATTTGACCAAAGTCCATTACAAATTACCGTAGGCTCACTATTCATCACATAGGAAGGGGATTACATATCATCAAACACACTTATCCATCTAATATCCTATAACTCTTACTATTTTGCACCATAAATCTCAAAGTCAACATTTAGGCATCCAACGACATTACCTACAGGGCATCAAAATCACTATTTATCAACAATGCTAAGTCTATTATCATCATAAGCCGCTTAGAACCATAATTACTAGTTACAATAATTTAACTAAATGAGATCAACCAAAAAGTATTCTGGGGGTCTAGACATCAAGTAATATAACCACTTTGTATAAACTACTAGATGTCACATAACACATTTTACTAGGCGAAATTCCAGAATCTATCCATTTATTCTAGTCAATATATCCACTAATTTATTCCTTGTTCTACACATGGTTACACTTACCAATTAGTCTTAACATAAAATTCATCATATTCCATTTTTATTAACTAATTAGAATTAAAAATAGCCATGCATATAAAATAAGTGATTAACAATAGAATTATAGACTTCATTCCAAGGAAAACATCATATCCCTAATGTAGATACTTGTAAAACCATACAAGGGAATAACCACACATATAAACATATATATTTATATATACTTACCATACATAGCATCAATATATCCTCTGGATTCACAAGGCATCATCATAACATTAATACCTTTTCTAGATTCACCGAGCATCATCATAGCATTAATAATTTTTTAGAATTTATCGGGCATCATCGTATCATAATATATCCTCTGGCCTTGTCAGGAGTCAATATAACATCAATATATCCCTTGGCCTTGACGAGTATCAAAAAACATCAACATATCCCCCGAGCTTATCAGGCATTAACTTGACATCAATATATCATCTGTCCTTGTCGGGCATCAACATAACATCAATACATCCTCCGATCTTGTCGGGCATCAACATAGCATCGATATGCCCTTGGGATGAACCGGGAACAATAATATGATCAATATTCACCATAACATCAATATTCATCCAAGCAACAATGTATATATGTATATAACCAAATCAATATCAAGTACAAGCTTCACAAACAATAGAATGTAAGAAATGTAAGGGAAGGCATATCATGGCACCTCACCATTTATCATTAATACTTTATAATGGTAACTATATGAACATACATATTCATATTGTCTGAACACTCAATACATTAATGGCTTGACATGATTATTAGCATGGTCAATCCCAAGCCATGGTCATACTTTCTAGAATCTCCCTTATTAGGCATAATTAACAATACTAGCAAAAGGAGTTCTGTGACACAAAAAAAGTTAAGTCATTAGACATGGGCACAATATGATTAATGGCATAATTAAAGATTCACATAATAAACTAGTAAAAACTAAGTTATAGCATAACCATAGGTTCAATTTACAAGACTTTCCAATGTTATTCAAGAAATGAGAATAGGATATTCAATCGTGTATGCACATTATTTCCAACATCAACAACCAGAATAATATACATACCAGGTTCAGCCACTATATTACCGTAGCAAAATCTAGGTATTTATCAAGTATCTAGGTTACAAATGGAGTTATGTAGTTCAAGCTTAAGGTGGGTGAAGTTCCTCTTCTAATATCTGAAATTATTCTTCAAGAGTAACTTCTAACCAAAATTAGACTAAGTTATCAAAATCATATCTAAAAGGTGTATCAACCCACACTAGTTCTATAGGACAATTCTTCTTCAAGTATTAGTCTTATGTCATCCAAGCACCTAAAGTCAATTTACAACTTTACAAACTAAACTAAAACATTAATAAGGTGAGTGAATAATGTCACTCCTATCTAACTAGAGTAGCCAGTGCATTGTCATTCTATTCATATGATAACAAGTACAACTACCCAATGTTTTTGACTAAGGGTCAAATATCACACTTGCCAAGTTCAATAGAAAAAATGTCGCAACTAATCCCAAGCATTACTATTTACCATTTCAACATCTAAGACCACACCCAATATTATTAAGATATCCAATTTATACAACAATAAAGCTCAATCTAACTAAAAGTGAGCCTAACCTACCTTGAGCCCAAATAGCTCATGAACCAACAATCTTCACTTTTCCTTTCCTCGAAGATCTTCCATGAGCCAACCTATCAAAAACATAATTTATGCATTATTATAATAATAACAACAATGATATTGCACCATTGTGATTTGGGTCAAAAATGACACCTAGCCTATGGCCGTCCGATATATGGAAAATAAGTTTTCGAGCTCAACCAAATATTCAAATATAATTAGGGAGCTATAACCCTCAAGAAATTTTTACAAACAACCACATTTGGGGATAAAAATTACGACTCAAGTCATTTGGTTTTTTGGTCTAGAATTAATAAATTCAACACAAAAATGGAAGGAACCATACCTTAAATATTATGTTAATCGCGAGTACATAAGCTATTCAAGATCCTAATCAACCCACAAGACTCACTTTAAGGATTTTACCCTCTATTAGGGTTTGGGGACTCAAAGTAATGGAAGAATGGGCTAATTCTCGACCAAAAGATCCTTTAAATAGACCTTTCCCAACTCTTTGGTGGAACAATCACACTAGGCCATGATCGCGGCCATCGTAATCACACTTAACCAACCGCAATCGCGGTATCTCCATCCATGATAATCTATAGCTGAAACTTGGAATTTGATTCCATGCTTCAGACAATGCCTTGGGTTGCATCAAGAATCTAATATGAGCAAATGTGATATGCAACCACATAGATTTCAATATTCTAGATGCATTGGAAAATAGGGATTTCACAAACAATGTTGTTTTACTAATGTTTTTGCTTGGTGGTCTTAGGGAACCGACAAAGATTTCTATACGGGGAAATGGTTTAAACAACCAAACAAACCACCTTATAACCGAACGATCAGTTACAGTAAGTCATAAATGGCTTGGGGAGGCTATAGAAAATATTTATCAATGGAAATAAAAGAGAATATGAGATATGAAATGAAGCATCATTACAATATCCACTACTAAGGAACTTTCATCCCCAAAAGTTAAAGATGAAGAAAATACTTGAAGTCTCAAACAAATGAGGATACTGGGCCCGTATCTCACTCTTAATCTCCCTAGTATCCTCTTCCACTGGGTGGTGCTTCCACTGAACCTTAACTATATGATTCTTTCTAGTACGCTACTATCTCTCATCACTAGCCAAAATAAGCACGACACCTTCACATAGGTCAACTGCTCGTCTAACTGGACTGAATCTCATCAAAGAACATAAGACGGATCAAGAATATACTTTAGCAATATAGAGACATAAAAAATTAAATAAACAACAACAAAATCTAGAGGTAATTCTAACTCATAAGCCACCTCACCAACTGTGGGAAAAATCTTAAAATGATCAATATAACAAGGCCTGAGCTTAATCTTCCTTACAAATTTCATATCACCCCTCATAGGTGAAATATAAAAGATCACATGGTAACCAACCCCAAATCTCAAGGCACAAAGTCTACGATTGACATAGGCCTTCTGCCTACTCTTGGCCACTCTCATCCTATCTTGAATTATCGTGATACTATCTAATAAATCCTGTAGAAAATCTTTACCATGAGGTCTCACCGTGGAAGTGTCAACACATCCTATCAGAGTAAAACATCTCCTACCTTACAAAGCCTTATAAAGTGTCATCTCAATGCTAAAATGATAACTATTATTGTAGGAGTACTCTACCAATGCTAAGTATTGATCCTATTATCCTCTAAAATCCATAACATAAGGTTAGAGCATATCCTTAAGTACCTGAATAGTCTAATTGGACTGAATATTTATCTGTGGATAAAATGCTATACTCAAATCCAAACAAGTACCCAAATCTTCCATGAATGCTCAAAATTATGAAGAAAATTTAGAACCATAGTAAAATATAATAGACAAGGAACCCCATCCAAACAAACTATCTCTCAAACGCAAATTTGGGCTAACCTTCTGGCACTAAAGTTTATTTGAATAACAATGAAATATGCTAACTTGGTAAAATGATCACAATAACATAAATACCATAATGACCACAGGAAGCACGAGGCAAACCACTAATGAAGTCCATAGTAATTTGCTCCTATTTTTACTTGAGAATAGACAATCTCTAAGTCAATCCACCTATCCACTGATGCTCGGCCTTAACTAGTTGACAACATAGGCAACGAGCCATAATGTCTCCCATATCTCTCTTCATACAATCCCATAAATAATGTTGCCGCAAATATCTATACATCTTATACATATTAGGATAAATAGAATATTTAGAACTATGATCCTTATGAAGAATCAACAAATTAAGTCATTAAGTCGAGGAAAACAAACATGTCCTTAAAACCTTAAAATATCCTCAAAATTAACTGTGAGTCTCTTACACTCAGCACTAGTCACCAGATTATGGAAAAACACAACTTTCTATCCCCATTTGATGATCATGAATCTACTCAAATAGGGAGGACCTCACCTCTTCATAAGCCAAAACCCTCATAGGATTTAAAATATAAAGTCAAACCATTAAATTGGTAAAGGACTGAATTCCCATGCAAGGGCCTATAAAAATCTTATATATATACCAAGATACACATAATCAATGTGTTGCGACTCAAGGAATCAGATACTACATTTTTTTTAACCAGAAATTGGTCATCTAAGGGCCCAAGGGTTGAATTCTCTCCAAATAACATGGTATCTAAGGCATGTTACTCTTCCCTAACCCCTAATTTATTAAAAAAATATTTAAAAGTATTTTTCATATGGTATTGATGATGTATTTGAAACATAGGTTTAGGGTTTTTAATGTTTATTGTCGAATAAGGTTTTCCATGGTGTACCTATAATTATTCATGCTTTGATTAAGGTTTTAAATTGGTGGGTTAAATGGGTATAGTGAATAAATAAGGGTATTATGATCTCCCCAAACTTATAACATTTGAAGTGGTAATGATCGAAACACGATATGGTGAAATTGGTTTGAAATATGAAAAAAATAACGTATTGAACTACTCTTAAACTATTACATAAAATGAAAATTCAATGAAGAATAATAATTTTTAAATATAAATTCATGGGGGGTGTAATTCACCAAGCTAATGCATAAATAAACCAAGAGGGGCTATGAATTCCCAAAATAATGAAGTTGTTTTGGCATACTGATGTTACCTTAGAAATATAGTTAGTATGAAGATACCAACAATGTATGCCTAAATGTGTTTCATGGTTCAATGAATGGGAATATATGATAAATGATTTAATTGGTCATTAATATAGGTTGTGTATTTGAGTTGTGAAAGTAAAGGTATCAAGGAATCAATACTGGAAACCACACTTGCCGATGCGGTAGGGGGTCCCCCTTATTATTATCATATGATTTGGTGGTTTGAGTCCCCCAAATTATATTACATGATTAAGTGCTTATGTCACCTTGGTATGAATGGAGGTTTGAGTCACCCATGATGCATATATATATTCTCTACTTTGTTCGGCCACACAGACTAGGGCCCTTCCAGCTGGGACCATATAGAGCTTGGATGCCTTCTTTTGTTATGATGTTTGAGCTACATAATCCAGGATAAATTTTAAAAGGTCATTCTAAGTCTTGATCTATACTCATGCACGTGATATCTATTTATTTGCATTTGATTATGTGTATTGGCTTTTTGACTGATTTTTAATTATTATCAATGACATTATTTTACCCCAATACTATAGTTATATTCTAGTGCTCAACCCATTAACCATCTTCAGATGTTGTATCCTCATACAATGCAGGCACAAGAGTTACTTTTGCTTTGCTAGCACAAAGTTAGGTGGATCAACATATTCCTTAACTTGTTATGGTAAAGTTGTGATCTTCCATTCTCTTGAAGGTTTATCCATTTCATTATTTCATATCATAGATTAAAATTAAGCTTTTACATTATCATTAACATTGTCATCGTCATTGTCAAAGTCGGGTGCATATCCCAATACTTTATTTATTCTAATTTTGTTTAGAAGTATTTGTTGGATCACTATGGACTTGGGTGGTGATGTTGCTTTGTTGTCTTAGCTGGTTGTCAGCCATTGATTTATCTTGTGGTCTTCGAGTTTATCTTTAACATTTTTTTTATATGTTTGGAATTCATCTGATATTAGGTTATTATGTTCTGTTGGATAGATGTAGGGGTGATCTCTGATCCTTGTTTGACTTAAGATACCCATCATAGCTAGGCCCTGGTTTAGGTCATGACATAGTTGGTATTAAATCCAGGTTTGGTATCATTAGGTGTCCATAATGTTGTGTTAAGTAGTGATTTTTATGGGCTTATAATAGAGAGGCTATTAGGCATTTAGAAAGGTTCCTTTTATTGTTGTTCTATTACGAGTTATAGTGTATAAGTTTTTAAGAATATCCTCTAATTCCCAAATATTTGCTTTTTAGATTATGCCTCCTAGAAGATCTAATGTATGTGGAAACTCTTCTGTCCTATCTGAGGATAATATGGACAAAGTTCTTCTAACTTAATGGTTCAGGAATAATTGAGGGTCGCTAATTCTGATTGCCCTAATAGAGTTCCACCGGTTCACCCTTACCTACCTCAGGTACCTCAAGTTGCCGTGTCTAATGCTGAGTTTTGTAAGATTTATTTGCTTACTTAATTGTTTCCTCGCAGAGTGGGAGTGTTGCTTTTGTTTCTCCATCTATTGATGTCACTAGAGTTGGCCAATTTATGAGGTTGAGTCCTTCAATTTTTACTGGTTCTAAAGTTGTGAAAGATCCTTAAAATTTTAATATTGAGATGGAAAAGATTTTTTGTGTGATACAAGCTATTGATGTGGAGGGTGTGGAGTTTTCCGCTTACTAGTTGAAAGATGTGTCGTATAATTTGTATGAGGAATGGGAGAAGTCTGGGGGTGATGATGATGAGTTAGGTTTGTAGGATGACTTCTCTAGTACTTTTCTTGATTGTTTATTTACTCAGGAGTTAAGAGAGGCAAAGGATGAGCATTTTGTGAGCTTGAAGTAATGAACGATGGTAGTAAAAGAGTAGGCCTTGAAGTTTCATTATCAATAATGATATGATCCATAATTGGTGTCTAGTATAAGTGATAGAATAGGGAAGTTTGCTTCTCAGTTGTCCCATGAATCGATCATGGAGAGCAAGGCTACCTTGCTTAAAAAGGACATGGACAAATCTAGACTCATGGTGTATAGTAAAATGTAGAAGAGGAAAAGAAAAAGAAAGAAGAGATGAGTTAATTGCAGAGAAAGAAGTTTCAATATTTAGATCAGGAAGGAGGTCAACAACTAAATGGAAAAGACGGTGGGAAATCATCTTAGAATAAGTGGGGTAATTTTGGTTCACAATCTATGGCTAGTGCTCATTATATGAAGCCATTGGGTGATCTTCATTTTTAGAATAGAGTGGGTCCAAATATGTATCATATACCCCTTGTAGACTTTATGGTTAGGTGCATCGTGGTGCTTGTAAAGAGGGGAAGAACAAGTTTCTTAAATATGGAAAGTTCAGTCATATATAGAGGGATTACAGATCTAGGGTTTCTTCTAAAGAAAATAAGATTCCTGTTCCTACTTTATCAACTCCTGCACTAAAGGGTGCTACTTTTGCTTTTGGATCTGACAATGGATTGAACCACTCATACGCTCTTGCCACTCACCAAGATTCTAAGGCATCCCCCAATATTGTTACTGGTATGCTAAAACTTTTCTTTCATGATGTATATATTCTACTTGATCCTGGGTCTACCCTATCTTATGTAGCCTCTTTTATGGCTATCTATTTTAATTTTAAGCTTGAGTATATTCTTGATCCCTTCTCTATGTCCTATATGGTAGGCGACTCCACTATGGCTAGAAGGATCTAGAAGGGTTGTGGGATGTCGGTTTGTGGTAGAGAGACCTTGAGGGATCTAATAGAGTTGGACATGTTATACTTTGATATGATTTTGGGGATGGATTGGTGGCATTCATTCAATGTGTCTCTTTATTGTCTAACACGAAGGGTCAGTTTCAAATTCCCTAATGATCCGCTGATCAAATGGGAATGTAGTTTCCTAGTGCCTAAGGAAAGGTTCATTTCCTATGTTAGAGCCTAAAAATTTATTTCCAAGAGGCACCTCTATCACTTCGTGCATGTTAAGGATTCTAGATACGAAGGTCCTTCCTTGTAGCCTAGCCCTATGGTTTGTGAATTCCCCAAGGTGTTCCCTGATGATCTTTTTAGTGTTCCTCCGAATAGGGAAATTGCTTTTTGGATTGATCTTCTTTTTTAAACACGTCCTATTTTTATCACTTCTAATAGAACTACTCTGACTGAGTTGAAATAACTAAAAAAATTTTAAAAAATATTCTAGATAAAGGTTTATCCACCCTAGTGTTTCTCCGTGGGGTGCTCCGATTTTATTCGTGCATAAGAAAGATGGGTCTCTTAAGATGTGCATAGATTATCGCCAATTAATAAGGTAATAATAAAGAAAAAATATCCCCTTTCGAGGATTGATGAACTCGTTAATCATCTTTAGGCTGCTAAGTAATTTTTTAAGATTTATCTTAGGTTTGGATATGATCAATTGATAATTGGAGAGCTGGATATCCCAAAGACTGCCTTCTAAACCCGGTATAGGCATTTTCAGTTCTTAGTGATGTCCTTTGGTTTGACTAATGCCCCGACAACATTCATGGATTTAATGAACAAGTTTTTCCATTAGTTCTAGGATTTATTCATGATTGTCTTTATTGATTATAATTTTGGGTTTCCTAAGATTAAGGCAAATCATGTTGATCACCTTCATTTAGTGTTGCAGATCCTTATGGAGTAGCAATGGTCGTCTAAATTCTCTAAGTGTGAGTTCTAGTTAAATGTTGTGACCTATGTAGGTCATATTATATCAAGTAAAAGGATCATGGGGAATCCGCAGAAAGTTGCACTGGTTAAGAGGTGTCCTAGACCAACAACTCTAGCTGATATTTAAAGCTTCTACGCTTAGCCTGTTCTTATAGAAGGTTTGTGGAAAGTTTCTCTTCTATTGTTGCACGATTGACTAAGTTGACTTAGAAGAAGGTAAGGTTATTGTGTTTTGATTCTTTTTGGGTCGTTTCAAGAAGTTGAATAATAATTTGGCTTTGGCTCTGGCCTTGACTCTACCTCCGGGTATGAATGGTTTTGTTTTCTATTATGATACATCTCAGGTGGGACTGGGATATGTGTTGATGCATCATGGAAAGGTGGTTGCATATGCTTTAACATAGTTAAAGGTTCATGAGAAAAATTATTCAACTCATGATTTGGAATTGTTAGCTGTGGGTTTTGCATTGAAGATTTGGAAACATTATTTTGTATGCGGTTCAGATATATATTTATTTTCATTACAAGATCCTGCAACACATGTTTGCTTAAAAAGACCTAAATCTCAATCAAAAGAAGGTGGCTTGAGTTTCTAAGAAACTATGACATGAGTCATCACTATCGTCTAGGTAAAGTTAACGTTGTTGCTGATGCTCTTAGAAGGTTATACCTGGGGAGTTATTCCTATTTGGATGAGAATAAGGATGATTTGGTGAAGGATATACTCCATTTCAATAATCTTGAAGTCTGTCTCTTGGATTTTGAGGATAGTACCGTGTTTGTTCTAGAGGTGGCGAAGTCATCTCTTGGTGTTGACGTAATAGAGAAATAGATGTTGGGTCATATATTGATGATACTCAAGGATGATGTGGGTAGGCAAAAGGTGATGGCTTTAGAGATTAGTGGTGATGGTATCTTGAGGTACCAAGGTAGATTATGTGTTCCTAATGCTGATGGGTTGCGAGAAAGAATTTTGGTCAAAGGACATCAGTCGTGATATACTATTTATCTTGGTTTGATGAAAATGTAACATGATCTTAAGGAAATTTATTGGTGGAATAATATGAAGGGGGATATTTCTAATTTTGTGGAAAAGTGCATAGTATGTCAGCAAGTGAAGGTGGAGTACTTGAGGCCTATTGAATTATTCTAAGAAATTAAGCTCCTTGTATGGAAATGGGAAATAATTAATATGGATTTTGTTAATGTCTTTCATGGTTTCACCAATAATTTGATTCAAATTGGGTCTCACTTCTTACCAGTAAGGACTAATTTCTCTTCTAAGGATTATGCCAAGTTGTTCATTGAGGAGATTATGATATTGCATTGTACTCTAGTTCCATCATATCTGATCAAGGTACTCAGTTTTCTTAGCACTTTTGGCATTCCTTTTCGAAAAATTTGGGGACTAAGGTGAGCGTTAGCATCACTTTTCACCCGCAGGTGGATAGGTAGTACTCAGCCTTTTAGGGGTTCACTTCTGGTTATTCTATCCATGTTGGTTATTCCAAGTCAACTAGATCTTTTAGTTTTAGTGTAGTGCCACAGGAATGTTACGGTTATAGGGCCTTTGGCCTTTCTCAAAAGAGTACCCCAGTTATGGATTGATAGTTTCACCTCTAGCTAGAGGTGGTATGCATGGTCGTTGGGGTGTTCCACAGGGTGCTTATGGAGGTCTTATGGAAGGTAGGATAGGAGATCAGTTAGGAGTCTAGCCAGGTAGAGAGCGTGGTTAGTTTTATGCCCTACCCTCTAGACCCTAGGCTGGGCCTTTGAATATTATTATTACAGGTACAATTTTGGTGTGACATCAGCTAGATTTTTCCTTCATAGATCTGGGATCCACTTATCTTTTTGTGTGTGCTTATATCTTCTTGGGATTCATTATCTATGCCATCATATGTATCTATCCCTATGAGAGATTCTTTAGTAGTAGATCGAGTTTATAGATCGGGTGTTCTGATTATTCCAGAGTTTGATATTCCAACTAATATTATTACGTTAGATATTGTTGATTTAGATGTGATTCTGTTCATAGAGTGGTTAACCCATCATCATACACTTTTTGGATTTTTTCTAAGACCGTTACCTTATCCATTCCTGACATACCCCCAATTGTATGGTAGGGGCTATTAGCCATGAGATAATGGGGATTATTTCTTGCTTTCAAGTTAGGAGACTTATTTCAAGGGGTTGTAAGTCTTATCTCACTTCTTCGTGATATTAGCATGGAGAATCGTCGCTTGACTCTATTCCCATAGTTTGTTTATTTTTTGATATTTTCCCAACCAACCTTTATAGTCTTCGTCCTTAGCATAATATGGAGATTGTTATTGATCTTGAGCCAAGCATCTGACCTACTTCTATGGCACTTTACCATATGTCTCATTTCAAGCTTTAGGGGCTGAATTCTAGGCTTCAAGATCTTTTAGGTAAGGTTTTTATTTGATGAAGCGTGTCTCCTAGGGGAGCTTCTATATTTTTCATAATGAAGAAAGATAGTTCCATATGCATCTACATTGATTGTAGGCAGCGTAATATGGTGACTCTAAAGAACTAGTATCCTTGCCTTGCATTGGTTATTTATTTGATAAACTTAAGGGAATAGTGATGTTCTTTAAAATTAGCTTCAGATCTAATTACCATCAGTTGAGAATTTGGTATGAGTATGTCCCAAACATAGCCTTAAGGACCTGGTATAATGATTATTAGTTTCTAGTTAAGGCTTTTAGGTTGATAATGCCCCATCTACATTCTTGGATATGATGTATTGTGTGATCAGGCCTTATTTGGATTAATTTGTAATCATGTTTATCGATGAAATCCTAATGTCTTCTAGGAGTAGAGAGTAGCATATGCAGCATTTGATGATTGTGCTTCAGACTTTGAGAGATCACATGTTTTTACCAAATTTTTTATGTTTAAGTTATGGCTTGAGTAGGGGATATTCCTCAGACATATGGTGTCGAAGGTTGTGAATATGGTGGATCCGGCAAAGATTGAGGCTATTATGGTTGGACCAGACCTACGTATTTATTTGAGGTGCATTGCTTCATTAGTTTGTCCATTTACTACAGATGATTCATTGAGAGTTTCTACAATTTGGGTGTCGATGACTATATTGACTCTAAAGCAGTTTCCATTCTGATGGTTTGAGTGTGAGTCGAGCTTTGGAAAGATCAAGGGATTTCTTATTTTAGCTCCTATTTTGGCTCTTTCCCTTGAGGGCAAGGAATTCACCATATATTTTGATGATTTTGATGTTGGCTTAGTTTGTGTGTTGAAATAGCATGGTTGATTTATTGCTAATGTATTGGGGCAACTTAAGGTTAACAAATGTAACTACCCCACTCATTTTTTGGAGTTGGCAGGAATAGTTTTCACGCTTAATATTTTAAGGCATTATTATTATGGAGTGCATTGCAAGATTTTCGTAGATCATCACAGTCTTCAGCATTTTATGACCCAAATAGAGTTTAATTTTAGGTAGCATAGGTGGATAAGATTGCTTAAGTATTATGACATCATTATTTTTTATCATTCGAGCAAGACGAAAGTGGTAGTAGATGCCTTCAGCTAGAAGGATGTGAGTATAAGTAGCTTGGCTTTTAATTTGGTTTCTAAGAAGTTGTTGGGGAAAAATACCAAGTCCTTATCCAACTTTATGGTATGAATTGATATTTGTAACCTAGGTGGATTTTTGCTTGTGTTTTATAAAGATCTACCTTATTTGAGAAGATTAAGAGTTATTAATTTGAGGATATATGACTTTGAATAATTTATTATTAGGTGTTAAGGGTGAGTCCAAGAGCTCTAACAAGTAGTTTTAGGATGTTTGAGATTTTACAGTTGATTTGTGTTTTGAAGGTTTGAAGTTTAATTTAGTCGATTCAATGTGAGGCTCATAGCTCAAGATATTCCATTTACATGGGAACAACTAAGATGTATAAATATTTAAGGAAACATTATTGGTGGCGTGGTATGAAGAGTGATCTGGCAGACTTCATAGTTCATTTCCTATTTATTAGTAAGTAAAGGCAAAGTATTATAGACCTGGTGGCTTCATTTTGAGATTTCCCATTCTCGATGGATATTGGAGTGGATCACACTTCGTGTTGTTCCGATAGTATTTGTGTCATTGTGGATCGGCTGACCAATTTGGCATATTTCATTCCTATTCAGATGTCTTTCAGCATTGACAGGTTAGCCCATATATATGTTCACGAGATAGTTTATTTGCAATGGGTTCCCTATATCTATCATTTCAGTTTGGGGTTTATCGTTCACTACTAGATTTTGGATAGATTTTTGTAACGCCCCAAAAACGGGTCCCGGAGCATCACACGGTGCTTGAGGCTATGAGTAGCCCCAAGCTAACCCTTTGATCCATTTTCATTCAATTCAACACAAATCAGCGGGGGTTCCATAAATAACTCTCAAATATCAACAAAGTAATCATGGTCCAATAATAAGAGAATTTCAGAAAGATAACAAAATACGACTTATTAGTTAACTCCCAACATCTATACTAGTCTGACAAGCCTCTAAGAAAATTAATAAAACCATCGAGCCATTGAGACATGCCCCAACTGACTCATACTCAGTTATCAAATGTAAAAGATTCCATGAAACCAACATCAGACATCACGTCCTCGGAACATGAGGACTCACAACAACACAGGATGTAGAACAGCGTGCCCAAAGAATCACTGTCGAACCTAGAACTGAACACCTGAACCTATATTCTGAGAAAATACAGACCACATCCAAAGATGTGGGTCAGTACCATGGAAAAGAACCGAGTATATGGGCGTGTATGCAGTTGTATAAACATCATCATCATAAATATTAATAAGAAATATGCAGGATGTATGAAAGACTCACATAGCCCGAAGAAAATCATCATAATCATGAGAGGATGAAATAAGTACAATAACACATGTGAGTCATCATATAATTTGTCAATCACTTTCAGTTCATCAAGAATATCAATTCTCATAATGTAAATATCATTTAAATCTTTCGAAAGAATAACTTTCACAATTCCACTTTCAAATCATTTCACCATTCACCATAGACACAAGGAAACACACACACACTGGGAGATCCTATAACCGACATAAACCATGTGAGCTACATGGAGTCCAACGTACAACCCACGTTGGGGAGAGTCATCCTATCCTAGCCATCGGAGTAGGACTATCGATATCAAATCTACAATAACTAGTGATCACTATATAAATTAGCATCAGGATCACTCCTATGAGGGAACGTAGTTCTAGGGAAGTAAGGTCGCTTTATACCTCTCGCTTGGTTCTAAAGATTTATCCCGGACTTAGCTCTGATCATTTCAAACACAATCTACAATAAAACAATTTCAGTAATATATAAATATACATCGGGAGCCATCATGCTTCCCATCTATCAAAATCAACCACATTGTGGATTTCTTTCACACTCGAGTTCAAAATAACTCCATTAAGACCAAAAGGTCAAATCATTCAAAATATCTCAAATATTCAACATCAACGTGCTTATAACACACACTTTCTCAAAAAAAACACAATTTCCAATGGGGATTCACGACCCAAATATCAAAATCATGATACATATCATTCAAGATTCATGCTTTATATCTCCACACATGTATATTCATCTTTCAAAATCATAAACATCAAGATTTCATAATAATCATTATAAGATATGGGTTCATGCTTCAAATTCATAAAAAAATCAAATAAAAATCATGCCTTTGTAAAGAAAATTACTTTTGGACACAAGAACGAAAGAGAGTTCTTGTTGAAAAACCCCACATACCTTAAATGATGAAATTTAGATCGATACTCATTTTTGAGATGTTAATCGTGCCTTTGAATGATGGTTCTTGGAGTTCTTGAACTAGGAACTTGGAATCTTGAATAAATTTGCAGAATTAATGGTGAACGTTGGAGGTTCTTGAAGTTGGATGTAGGAGCTTAGGGTTTTATTTTTGTGGCAATTTGATGAACTATAACATATAATATTTATAATAGGCTTTAATATAGGGTTTGGACGGATTTTGGGTAAGGGGGAATGACCAAAACGCCCCAAAAATTAAAATAATTCTCGAATCTGTCCTTTGGTGGACTGTTTTGATAGTTTGAAGTAGATCAAACATAAAGTTTTACTCTGATATCCAAATTGGATGAAACAAATTTCATTAGAAAGAGAACTCGTAGAGTTTTCCGTTGATATATAGTAGATCACACAGATCATTACGTACAAGGAATTATCATCATTTAAAGTTGGAGTAAAAATTCGCCAGGCCTCAGTACTTTTTCCTGCACGTTTTACTGTTCAGTTCTATTCACGGTTCGATTAGAATGTTCATAACTCGTTGCTCGGGTGTCCGTTTTGGATTATCCACATATTTTTGGAAATCTTATTCGATACTCTACGCAATGGTGGGTGATAATCTAAGACATTATGCATGGAAAATTTATAATTAATTCTAGAAGATAGAACCCAACACGTTTTTGCACAAAATTTTAACAAAAAATTTCTCGGGGTATTACATCATCCCCCTTAGAAATATTCGTCCTCGAATGACGCTATATATGCCAAGATTAGATAGGGAATATATTATACTGCTGAAACCATTCATTAGACTCATCACCACATTGTTTGTCACTCCGAATGCAACATAGAATGCATAAATTCAAAAAACTACAGCTGAACACATAATAAATGATAGCTGAACTGCTGCAACTTTTATCAAAAGTTCTGTATTTAGGAAAGAACGGTACCTTTGGCTTGATCGAATTTTGCAGAAAATAGGTGTGGGTACTTGGATCGCATATCCGCCTCAGCTTCCCAAGTTGCACCCTCAACAAATTAGCTTCGCCACAATGCTTTGACCAAGGGAACTTCTTTGTTCCTTAGTCTTCGGACACTGAAATCAAGAATCTCAACAGGAATCTTATTAAAAGAAAGATTTTCTTGAATGTCAGCACCCACAGTGGAATCCACTACCATAGCATCGCTAATATACTTTCTAAGCATGGAGACATGTAATATTGGATGAACAGAGGACAACTCAAAAGGCAACTCAACCTCATAAGCTACCTTACCAACACGGCTAAGAATTTTGTAAGGACCAACATAACAGGGACTAAGCTTCCCCATCTTTCAGAATCTCTTCACACCCCTAATGGGTAAAATTTTCAGATTCATTAGGTCACCAACTTCAAACTCAAGGTCTCTCCTTCTAACATCCGTATATGACTTCTAACGACTCTGCGCAGTCTTCAACCTTTCCCTAATCAACTTAACTTTTTCCATAGCCTCAAATACCGAATCAGGACCACTCACAGCCGCTTCACCCACCTCAAACCAACCTATGGGTGATCTACACTTCCTCCCATATAAGGCTTCAAACGAAGCCATGTCAACACTAGAGTAGAAATTGTTATTGTAAGCAAACTCTATCAACGGTAAGTGATCATACCAACTTCCCTTAAAGTCAAGTGCACAAGCTCTCAACATATCCTCTAAGGTCTGGATGGTCCACTCAGCCTGACCATCGGTCTGCGGCTGAAAAGCAGAACTCAAAAGCACTTGGGTACCAAGACCCTTCTGAAAAGCTTTCCAAAATTGCGAAGTGAACTGAGTACCCCTATCCGAAATGATAGACAAGGGAACTCCATGTAGTCTGACTATCTCTCGGATGTACAATCTAGCATAATCCTTAGCAGTATATGAAGTATGAACAAGCAAGAAATGAGTAGACTTAGTCAACCTATCAACCACAACCCAAATGGAATCATGATGGCATCGGGAAGGATGTAAACCAATCAAGAAGTCCATATTTATCTCTTCCCACTTCCAGGTGGGAATACTAAACTCTTGCATCATACCACCAGGTCTTTGGTGTTCAACCTTAACCCGTTGGCATGTTGCACACGTAGCTACAAACGCTGCTATATCTTTCTTCATGCCACTCCACCAATAGATTTTGCACAAGTCTCGGTACATCTTGGTGGCACCAGGATGAATAGAATATTGTGCCCCGTGCGCTTCAGCCATAATCCTCTGTCTCAGATCATCAACATTCAGGACACACAATTTACCCTGCAATCTCAACACACCATCTCCCCCTTGGGAGAAAACCTCTACTTTTTGGTCCTTGACTGACTCTTTTAGTCTGACCAAACTAGCATCTAAGTATTGCTTTTCTTTCACTTCCGAAACCAAGGAGGATTCGGAACTACTCTGAAACTCTATACTACCTTCAGCAGAGTCGAACAACCTAACCCCCAATCTAGCCAAACGATGTACATCATGAGCCAACTCTTTCTTACCTTCTACCACATGTGAAACACTACCCATGGACACTTTACTTAGGGCATCCGCAAAAATATTGGCCTTGCCCGGATAGTACAACACACTCCTATCATAGTCTTTTAACAATTCTAACCATCGTCTCTGCCTAAGATTCAATTCTCTCTGGGTAAACACATATTGCAGACTCTTATGACCAGTGAAAACATCAACATGGACACCATACAAATAGTGTCTCCAGATTTTCAAAGCAAACACAACAACAGCCAACTCAAGGTCATGGGTGGGGTAATTTTTCTCATGGAATTTTAACTGTCTAGAAGCATAAGCTATCACCTTACACTTCTGCATCAATACGCAACCTAACCCAACTCTCAAAGCATCACAGTACACCATAAAACCATCAACACCATCAGGAAAAGTCAAAATAGGGGTTGAAGTGAGTCATAGGAGACGTTATAGAGGAGAAAACTTCAAAAAAATGGCGATAACAACCAGCTATACCCAAGAAACATCAAATATCAGTCGGAGAAATAGGTCTAGGCCAATTTCTAACAGCTTCGGTCTTTTGGGGATAAACTCTAATACCCTCGAAAGAAATAATATGACCCAGAAAAGCAACTGACTTTAGACAAAACTCATAGTTACTAAACTTGGCAAACAACTTGTGATCTCTAAGGGTTTGCAAGACAGTTCGGAGATAATCAGAATGTTCATCATCACTACGGGAGTACACCAGTATATCATCGATGAATACTATGACAAACATATCTAGATATGGTCTGAACACTCGATTCATGAGGTCCGTGAAAGCTGTTGGGGCATTAGTTAACCCAAAAGACATAACAAGAAACTCAAAATGGCCATAACGAGTTCAAAAAACGGATTTTAAAATGTCACACTCCCTAACTTTGAGTTGATGATAGACAGAATGAAGGTCTATCTTTGAGAAATAACTTGCACCTTGAAATTGGTCAAACAAATCATCTATTCTCAGAAGGGGGTACTTATTTTTTACGGTGACTTTATTCAGTTGGCGGTAATCAATGCACATACGCAAAGAGCTATCTTTCATTCTCACAAACAACACAGGAGCACCCCAAGGAGAAACAATGGCCTTATGAAACCCTTATCTAGTAGATCTTTGAGTTTCTCTTTCAACTCCTTAAGTTTTGCAGGGGCCATACGGTAAGGAGGAATAGAAATGGGCTGAGTATCAGGAAGAAGATCAATCCCAAACTCTATCTCTCTATCAGGAGGTATCCCTGGAAGATCATTCGGAAAGACATCAGAAAACTCATTGACGACGTTAACAGACTGGAGAGTTAGAGTCTCAGACTTAGTGTATTTGACTCTAACCAAATGGTAAATACACCCCTTGGAAATAAGCTTTCTAGCTTTGAGGTAAGAGATAAAATGATTCTTAGGTGACATAGAATTCCCAGACCACTCAAACACAGATGCACCCAGAAAATAAAACTTGACCACTCGGGTGCGACAATTAATAAAGGCATAAGAAAACTACAGCCAGTCCATACCTAGAATCACATCAAAATCTACCATGTCTAACTAAATCAGATCAGCCAACAAGACTCTATGAAGAACGGTAACAGGACACTTTTTATACACTTTCTAGGCAACAATCGAATCACCCACTGGGGTAGAAACTAGGATAGGCTCAGGAATAATCTTAGGACTCATTTCAAAATTCATAGCAATCAAAGGTGTAACATATGAGAAACTGGATCCAGGATCCAACAAAGCATACACATCAAACTGAAATATACAAAGCATACCAGTAACAACATCGAGAGAGTCCTCCTATTCCTGGTGGGACGGTAAAGAATAGAATCTATTCTGGTGATGCCCGCCAGCATTGCTAGAAGAGGTTCCCTGAGCTGGGGCTGGGCGAGTCACTAGAACTGGAGCACTAAAAGTCTGAGTCTGGGTCTGAGGGCGATAGTCACGACACCCTTGTCCATCCTGTGGACAATCTCTAACTCTGTAACCCATGTTACCACATCGGAAACAACCCCTTTTCTCACCCCAATATTCAACCAAATGAGCCCTACCACACTTAGGACACAGGGGATGATTTGGCTTACCGCCAGCACTATACTGGGACCTGGATGCATATGACCTGCTACCTTGCTCCTGCCTACCTTTAGGAATGGGAGAACTAGTAGATGACAGTGCTAGCATAGACGAACGATCCTGATACTGAGGGTGACTCCCTCCCTATGATCTAGTCTGACCCTATCCGTGCTTCTTGGAATTAGATCTCTTATTCCCTCTTATTCTATCTCTCTCCTTAATCTTGTTTGACTCAATCTATTGGGCATGAGTCATCAGTCTAGAAAGATTCATCTCACTATTTAGCATAGCAGGCATACACTTCTTAACCACATAACTAGAAACTCCAGTCATAAACTTACTCATACTAGCCCGATTATCAGCCACTAAGTCAAGAGCATACTTGGCCAACTGATTGAACTTTAGACAGTACTCCCTCACAATCATAGAGCCCTGTCGTAGCTTCATAAACTCTTCCAACTTTGTCTCCCTCATCTCCAAAGGAAAAAACTTATCCAGGAATGCATCCTGGAACTCTTGCCAAGTTGTAGGGATAGCTCCCTCACCTCTACCTTTCCTCCAAGAAACAACCCAGTCATAAGCAAGGTCTTTCAACCTAAACACAGCTAACTCCACACTATGTTCCTCAGATACATGCATAACCTGAGTAATCTTCCGCACCTCCTCTAAAAACAACCGTAGATCCTCATCATACTTGGACCCATAGAATTCTAGTGGATTTATCCGCATGAAGTCACGAATTCTAACAGCAGCTAAATCACCTCCCTACTGCTGTGGAGCCAGGGCTGGGTTGGCCGAAATATTTGTAGTAATATCTTGGGCCAGCGCCTGAAAGGCTGCTCAAAATTTAGTATGAGACACATTTTCATTCAATGGGTCAGCGGGTTGAGGTTGCTTACCATTATTATTTCTTCTCGCTTAACGTACAGGCATATTTCTAAAAGAGGAAAGCACGAATCAATAGCATAGAGAGACACTTTAAGCACGATAGACTTCTGAAAGAAAGAATCACACTTTTTCCTAAAACGTCTTGTAGCCTCTTGCTCATAGATGTGGCGCGCTACACACCGATAATCAAGACTCTACTTAACGCGGCTTATCAAACTCCCTAGGACACCTTAAAACCTTAGGATCTGATACCAAATTTGTAACGCCCCGAAAATGGGTCCCGGAGCGTCACACGGTGCTTGAGGCTACGAGTAGCTTTAAGATAACCCTTTGATCCATTTTCATTCAGTTCAACACAAATCAACGGGGTTTCCATAAATAACTCTCAAATATCAATAGAGTAATCATTGTCAAAGAATAAGAGAATTTCAGAAAGATAACAAAATACGACTTATTAGTCAACTCCCAATACCTATACTAGTTTGACAAGGCTCTAAGAAAATCAATAAAACCAGCGACCCATTGAGAAATGCCCCAACTGACTCATACTCAATTATCAAATGTAAATGATTCCGTGAAACCAACATCAGATATCACATCTTCAGAACATGAGGACTCACAACAACAGAGGATGTAGAACAGCGTGCCCAAAGAATCACTGTCGAACCTAGAACTGAGCACCTGAACCTACATTCCGAGAAAATACAACCCATATTCAAAGATATGGGTCAGTACTATGGAAAAGAACTGATTATATAGGGGTATATGTAGTTATATAAACATCATCATTATAAATATTAATAAGAAATATGTAGGATGTATGAAAGACTATATAGACCAAAAAAAATTGTCATAATCATGAGAGGATGAAATAAGTACAATAACACATGCTAGTCATCCTATAATTTGTCAATCACTTTTAGTTCATCAAGAATATCAATTCTCATAATGTAAATATTATTTAAATCTTTCGAAAGAATAACTTTCACAATTCCACTTTCAAATCACTTCACAATTCATCATAGACAAAAGGAAAAACACACACACTGGGAGATCCTATAACCAACATAAACCATATGAGCTACATGGAGTCCAACGTACAACCCATTTTGGGGAGAGTCATCCTATCCTTGCAATTAGAGTAGGACTATCGATATCAAATCTACACAAACTAGTGATCACTATATAAATCAGCCTCAGGGTCACTCCTACGGGGGCACGTAGTTCTAGGGAATAAGGTCGCTTTATACCTCCTGCTCGGTGCTAAAGGTTTCTCCCGGACTTAGCTCAAATCATTTCAAAGACAATCTACAACAAAACAATTTCAGTAATATATAAATATACATCGGGAGCCATCATGCTTCCCATCTATCAAAATGAACTACGTTGTGGATTTCTTTCACACTCGAGTTCAAACCAACTCCATTAAGACGAAAAGGTCAAATCATTCAAAATAACTCAAATATTCAACATCAACATGCTTATAACACACGCTTTCTCAAAAAAACACAATTTCCAATAGGGATTCATAACTCAAATATCAAAATCATGATAAATATCGTTCATGATTCATGCTTTATATCTCCACATGTAAATTCATCTTTCAAAATTATAAACATCAAGATTTCATAATAATCATCATAAGATATGGGTTCATCTTTCAAATTCGTAAAAAAATCAAATAAAAATTATGCCTTTGTAAAGAAAATTACTTTTGGGCACAAGAACGAAAGAGAGTTCTTGTTGAAAAACCTCACATACCTTGAATGATAAACTTTAGATCGATACTCGTTTTTGAGATGTTAATCGTGCCTTTGAATGATGGTTCTTGGAGTTCTTGAACTAGGAACTTGGAATCTTTAATAAATTTGCAGAATTAATGGTGAAATTTGGAGGTTCTTGAAGTTGGATGTAGGAGCTTAGGATTTTCTTTTTGAGGGAATTTGATAAAATATAACATATAATGCTTCTAATAGGCTTTAATATAAAGTATGGATGGATTTTGGGTGAGGCAGAATGACCAAAATGCCCCTAAAAATCAAATAATTCTTCAATCTATCCTTTGGTGGACTATTTTGATAGTATGAAGTTGATCAACCATAACTTTTTACTCTAATATCCAAATTGAATGAAACTAATTTCATTAGAAAGAGGACTCTCATATATTTCCGCTGATATATAGTATCTCACCTATATCATTGTGTACAACGAGTTATGATCGTTTGAAGATGACCCAAAAATTCACTTTTGATAGGCTGAAGTAGATCGACCATAACGTTTTGCTTCGATAGACATATTGGATGAAACCAATTTCATTGAAAAGAGAACTCGCAGAGATTTCCATTGATATATAGTAGGTCACCCATATTATTATGCACTAGGAGTTATGATTGTTTAAAAATGGAGCAAAAGTATGTCAGGCCTTAGTACTTTTTCCTGCACATTTTACTGTTTACTACTACTCATGATTCGATCGGAATGTTCATAACTCGTCGCTCGGGTGTCCGTTTTGGATGATCCAGATATTATTGGAAATCTTATTTGATACTCTACGCAATGGTGGTTCATAATATAAGACATTCCACACGAAAAATTTATAATTCATTCTAGAAGGTAGAACCCAACACGTTTACGCATAAAATTTGAACGAAACATTTTCCAGGGTATTACAATTTTCAAGGGGAGTTGGGTGTTCAGGTTGATCTTAGTAAAGCCTTATATCCTCATATATTGGAAAATCAGAGCAAACTACTCATGTTCTTATGGATATGCTAATAGTATGTGTTATCGATTTTGGAGAATAGTAGGAGAAACACTTAGCTTTGGCATAGTTCACATATAATAATAGTTACTATTAAAGTGATGATATGGTGACATTTGATGCTTTATATGTTAGACGAGGTCATTCTTTACTTGGTTGGCTTGAGACCTCTGAGATTAGACCCCATGGTACTGACTTGCTTTAGGATTCATTGGATAAGTTCTGGGTGATTAAAGATAAGTGGAGGGAAGGTTAGAGTAGGCAAAAGCTTATCCAGATTATAGACTTTGTCAATTGATATTTTTATTTGATGATCAAATACTCCTTTGAGCATTACCAATAGGTGTTGTTGAGGTTAGGGAGGAAAGGCAAGCTCAACCCAGATACATTGGATCCATTGAGATCCTTCAAACAATTGGAGAGGTGGAATACGAGTTATCCTTAACTCTGAATTTTGTTCATGTATATTCAGTTTTCTATGTTTCTATGTTATGGTGGTATATTTCTTATTCATCCCAAGTTCTTAGATAAAACTCGATTTAGTTGGATGAGCGGTTGACCTTTATGGTGTAACGACCAGAGCCAGGACCCTGGACGCGATGGGCATCCCAAAGAATTAAGGGCCTAAGAGACACCTATAACGGCCCAAGCCTGTATGACTCTAAAATCTATCACTGGAGATTAAGGCTTGCTTACTTACATACCTAGCATCCCTCTTATGTTTTCTCAATGTGAGACTCATTATATTAAGTTGGAGTGTCATATACACCCCTTTATGGACACAATGTCCTCGCCGACGTTTTTCCTAACGAATACGATTTTCTTATACTCAGTACTGAGGTTTGACCTACCTTAAAGGGATTAGCATAAACTAAGTTTTAACTCTCTCCCACATTGATAAGGCTGACACAGGAGCAGCTCTGATACGATAATTATCATGACTCAAGCCAAGGCCACGGCCGCGATGGGCAACATGAATCATCACGGCTTGAGATACCCATGTAATGGACTAACCCATTAGTGATATTATCCTCTCTAGTCCCAGGCCCTCACGACTTTAAAATGTGTCACTAGTAAGTAAGGATTATTTACTTACACACCCAGTATCCCTTCTGTGTTTTACCAATAAGGCACTCGTTATCCTATTATGCTGTGTTACATATGAAGGGTCCGGTGTTTGTATTAGCAATCGATTTCCGGCGATTACACTTTAGAGAGATTTAAATAGCAAAGGTTCAGTGGTGGGACTTACCAGTAGAGAGGGATACTTATGAGATCAAGAGAGAGATGAGGGCCTAGTAGCCTTACCTATTTGAGGCTTTAGGTACATCTTAACCCTTCACTTTTATGAAAAAACCTTTTTTATAAGTGGATATTATAATGACCCTCTAGGTCATTTTCTATATTTTTGAATATTTTTGGCATTTGGAGCTTTTCTATAGATGCCCAAGTAATTTATGACTTATTGTAATTAAAAGTTCAACAAAAGGGCAGTTTCTTTGTTTTTTTGAGACAATTCTCTATTTTGAAGTCTTCGCTGGTTAAAATTATCTACAAGGAAAACAACTTATTCTAACAAACTCATATGTCATTTTTGATAGTTCCAACAGCTCTGGAACATCAATTTTAGGTTAGGTGGATTCTTTGTTTGGGTTTTGAGGCTTCCACACACGTTCCAAGCTATTTAATGAAAGTTAAGAAAAATAGCATGTAGGTGTGGGACCCATTATTCATTGAAACAACCTTGGATGGATTTTTTTTTACTGTGCTATTGATTCTGGAATGTTGAATAGGACAGGGTATCAAAGTTTATTTATGTATATGGGATTCTGGATGAATCCCGAGGGGTCGGTGGAAACTTTAAAATTTTAAAGTCTCAACTGGTACTGATGTATTTACTTAAGCCCCATTGGTTCTCATAACCAAAGGCAGCTTAATCTTTTTGGATTGCTCCATAGGTATCGCTTATATGATGCCTTTGGTACTTAAATGATTGCTTCTTAAGTGGCCAAAAGTGGCTTAAGCCACATGTGCAGGTGGTTTGCATGTATCGTTAAAGAAACACTTGGTCACTTAAATGACCCAGTGTCTGCTTAAGCAACACCTAGAAACCTAGGAACCCTTTAAATTCCCCACTTTGCCCATTTTCTCCCATTTTCCACCTATTTTCAAAACTGTAGCACCCTAAAATGTAAGAAAACTTAGGATAATCATTAGTGGGTGATTTTAGGGATTTCGTAAGTTCGGTTAATGCATTTATTCTATGAATTCATGGAATAATAATTATTGGGTTATTTTGGGGTGTTTATCAGTTCGATCAACACATTTCTTCTTCAAATTCTTTGTAAGCTTCCATTGGTTTCATGATTAAATCCCTTATCATTTTCTAAAACACTGGTGGGTTGATTGTAGCACAATTCGAGCTTAGAATTCACCCATTCTTGGGGGTAAATATACCTTGAGCATGGAGGGATATGTTATCGATTTTGATAGTGTCATTCTACCAACAGGCCCCTTAAGGGATATTTACTTAATTTTGTACTCAAAGCACAAAAGTGAAATATGGATACCATTGTTCTCGTTTTGATGAGTAGATTGTGATTTGTATAGAATGGCATTTTGCGGAAGCTTCTTGGAAGGGGAAATTGATGATTTAGCTTATTTCTTTGTTATTTTTTTCGACATCGAGGAAAGTAAGGTTTACCTTTTCATACATTGAGCTAATTCATTGTATATTTATGATATTATGCTACATAAGATAGGATTTAGGCCATGGATATATATATATATATATATATATATATATATATATATATATATATATCCTTGAGCATGGAGGGATATGTTGTCAGTTTTAATAGTGCGATTCTGTAAATAGGCCCCTGATGGGATTTTTACATAATTTTGTACTCAAGCACAAAAGTGAATATCCTACCATTGTTATCATTTTGATGAGTAGATTCTGATTTTTACAGAATGGCATCTTGTTGAAGATTCTTTGAAGGGGAAATTAATGATTTAGCTAATTTCTTCGTCATTTTTCGACATCCAGGAAGGAAAGGTTTACCTTCTTAATACATTCAGCTAATTTGTTGTATATTTATGATATTATGCTACATAAGAGATGGGATTTAGCCCATGGATATATATAAGAATATATATATATATATATATAATTAGCATTAGTTGGACTGTTTAGTGCATTTTGGGATCATAAATTTGGTATAATTGACGTAATTAGTCTCTTTTCTATATAATCTCTATCTTAGGACTAATTGTTGCTTATTTAATAACTAAAAGTGAATTTCAATACCTTAATTGTCATGACACAAACCAGGGGTTAGTAGTGATGGGCATCTCGAGTCTAATAAGGAGTGGAGACTATCCCCTTCACCTAGCCAACAAAATGGCAAACCTCTAATGACGGACAAATTCTGAACATTAAACAAGAAAGCATAAGATAAGCTCAAATAATTTAAGATATGTCTACAACCGATAACTAGTAACCAATAAAAAAAACAACCAATATCACCTAAGTCTATAGTACTCAAAAAAGCCTGTATAATTCGAAAAGAAAATCTATGTCGGGACATTCCCCCGACCCTGAAAATGAAAATGACAATAATAACGTTAAATTAAACTCTTCAATTCTAGTTTATGAAAGGAAACATATGAAATGACCAAGTCTTTTGGAGAATGGAAGATCACTACTTCACCACCAACGAATGACGAAATGAGCCGATCCACCTAACACTGTGTAGGAAAAGTAGAAGAATTTTTGGTGCCTGCATTGTGTAGGGATACAACTTCTTAAGATGTTTAGTGGGTTGAGCACTGGCATGTAACTCAAGGGTAGGGGATAAAATAATTCCACGATCCACATTTTAAAAATCATTCAAGCCAATGCATGTAATCATATATACGTATAAACATGTCATGCCAAGAAAGGGAGAAAGGATTATCTTAAAGTAAAACCTTATACTAGACTATGTAACTTAACCATCATAAATAGGAAAAACCTTATACTGGACTATGTAACTTAACCGTTATAAATAGGCACCCATAGGCTCTATGCTCTCAGCTCCCCATGCTGAAAGGCCCTAGTGCGTTTTAGCTACATTAATCAGAGTTATCAAGGAAGACCAGGGAATGTCGTGACCCAATGTTAGTTCAAGATACAAATATATGAATAGTGTGAACAATACCTATCAAGACTAATCCTCAAGTTGGTAAACATGAGTTTCCACTACAAGTCATCCATGTCCCACACCTTCACAGATTCACTACATAACCTACATTATGCCCAATTTAAAGAAAGTTTCATATAACCCATTTATTAACCAATGAACCAACTATTAAGGCACACCATTGGCATCGTCATACACTTACACTTACAATCTTAACTCTATGCCATAACAATCACATTAACTTGGGGATTCACCTTGACCCCCTTTGTTCATTAAATACAATCATGGCCAACAAGGCTTTCAAAATCAATGTTCATTATTTAATAATAATGGAATGCAATAACATAGGTGAGTAAGTCAAACCAAGTGACAATTTCATAATTTAAAATCATTTACACAAGTGAGTTGAGGGAACACAATTATTCAAATCCAATTCCAATCTAAAAATTTCAATTTGGGAAAACAATGGGCCCTTTGTTTATTCAACATTCCCATGCACCCCACAAGTTCAAAAACATTAATAAAGTATAAACAATGTAAAATAAATAATCATAAAGCAAGTTAAGAATCAACAAGGTCAAAACCCTTAACAACATAAAAACCCACTTTTTAAACCATCCAATTAAACTATTTAAATACTTGCTTATCAAAAAGTAATAACTGGGGAAGGGTACCATGCCTTAAAAACCAAGAGTTATGATGAGAATTTGACCTTGGGATCTCTAATTGATGAACTTCTTTGAAAACTTAAATATTTTGCTTGAGAAAATTTAGAGAGTTTGAGAGAGTATTTTGAATGTGAATCATATATTATTGATATTCGAAAGAGGGTTTTAAATCAAGTGGTATAAGTGGGGAAGGAGGGTAATTACCAAGATTCCCTTCATTAAAAGACTAAAACACCACTGTCAGTCTTTACGGGTGCCCTTATGAATCGTAGGTTCACCCTACGAATTTTATCGATAAGTCATAAGCTGGACAATGTCTTAAGGCCACCCCGCACTAGTTTGGTTACGAGTCGCACCATACAACTCGTAATGATTCCATACGACTCTTAATATTTTAGTTGTAATTTTACTAAAAGCATGAGATAATACACTGGTTTCCCTACAATTCACACCTTATGACTTATCACGAGACATTATGACTCGTTGGATCCAAATCGTAGTCAAGACAGAACTCCAGGACAATATATTGGCCAAGATATAATTGAGTACCTAAGACCCATAATGACACCTTACAACTCGTAGTGTGAGTCATAGTAAGGACAATAAGCTCAAAGATCAAGAAATTCTTAGGGAGTGAAAATCCGATGTGTTACATTAGCCTAGTCCTGGGTAGAATTTTCCTTAGAATGGTTTATTGGTATTAAAAGTTGGTCCCTTCGACCAACCTTAGTTCAAGATTTGTGTTAACTCTTCCAGATTAATATATAAATATTATACCCATTTAAAATGCTTATTTTTTATACTTAGGAGACTAGATACATGATATTTAAGCTAGTTTGGTACCTTGGAAGTTGGTGCTCATTTCGAGTAAATCCAGTGATTTATTATATTGTGTTTTGGTTCAAGTCTGACAATTGATGATGATATTGATGATATGAGTTTTGATTATAGTCTAACAAATAATGATGATGATGATATTGGGTTTTGATTCTATTTTGGCATTGAGAATCTATTTTTGATATGATACGTCATTGATGGATTCATGGGTATAGAATCATATTCTTTAAATTTATGGAACCGTAGTTATTTACTTCATTTGATTGAACCCTCTAATATTACAGGGGCCTTCATTGGATAATTTACTTTTCTTTACTTACTACCTTATGCGGGTCAGCCTTATAGTATTACTTATGCTTTATTCCATGTTACATTCGTTTCAGTTATTTATTTGCAGTATTGGAGCCTTATATCAAGTTTATCCTTTAAACTTGACTCAGCTTAATTATCTTGCTTCTTATCATATGTATATTATGATTTGTATTATTCAGCCGATGATGCCTACTGAGTACCAGTGGTTTTTGTACTCATACTACACTTTGTTACCTCTTTGGTAAAGATCTAATTACTAGTTGCGCCACTAACCTGATGACCATGATAAGTTGAGTTCGGAGATAGGGTGAGCTCTCAGAGTTGGAGTTGCCCTTTAGCCTTCTACTATTTATGTCTAGTCTTTCACTATTTGAGAATGATATGTATTGACTATTTTAGTACTTATGTTATTTTTTAGTAGCTCATGTACCGACAATACTAAGTTGTGGGGTGGTTGTTGATCGTTTAACTATATTTTAAACTATTATGATTGCCTTATTAGTATTATAAGTATTTGCTTTCAAATATCCAACTTTTTTGCCTTTTTCTACCAAATTCGGTTGTTGCTTATATCTCCGAGCAATGACTAGTCTTACCTACTGGT
Source organism: Capsicum baccatum var. pendulum (assembly GCA_030864225.1). NCBI lineage: Eukaryota > Viridiplantae > Streptophyta > Magnoliopsida > Solanales > Solanaceae > Capsicum > Capsicum baccatum. The sequence continues at coordinate 164,805,921 of CM061557.1, read as the reverse complement.
GGGATAAAGTAGATTTCATCACAACAAATAAATCGGCACATGACACACGCCTACTATTGTCATGACCCAATTTACGAGTAGGGATGGAACCTTCTAAGACCCACCAGTAGGTAATCCAACACTGTAACCCGGAGCTAAAGTAAAGGGTTACTTCGGTAGAAATGCCCGACACGGGCCACATTACATGAATACAATCATCACAATAATGTTCCACAATAGATAATTAACTTAGGATACACATCCCATGACCTGGTAATATCATTATAAGAGCATTAAAGTTCGATAAAAGAAAATACAACACAGTTAAAATAAACTTATACATTCATCTTGAATACAAAAAGAGAAACTCTATGGACTCACCCTATCTCTTGAAGATCAACACTACATGATCTCAACTGAGAAGCGACAACTGGTACCAGATTTCCATCCAAAAGGTACAGAAGAGTAGTATGAGTACAACAACAAACGATACTCAGTAAGCGCCATCGGCTAACTAAGCTAAATATGATATAAAGGCAATATAAAGAAAGACAATATATCTAAGTCAAGGTGCAAAATCGAACCTGAATCATCATCATCATAATCACAGTACAAGATAACAAATCAACTTGAACAATAATACGACACCTCAGAATGATATATATCACAACAATCATATAACATGAATAATTTATTCGAAAGTGTAAAGAAACATATACACAATTATAATTCTATAAATACCAAGTTCAACACACATACTACCATTAGAGCATAAAGTAAAAGAACTTACCACATCGTCTCATACTTTAGGGAAGAACACCCAAAACGAACATAATGAAACGAACTCTTTACGATATCCCATATCACCGGAGAGTGCGTCAATTTATCAAATCATCGATGTATCAAGATTTATATGTATAAATATATACATATATATATATATAACCAACTCACATTTAACCACGATTTCCACATTTCCCTTCAAGTATCATTTGCCAAAATCCATTATCATCACCAATTACCATAATTTAAATAACTCGTACCGATGTAATCATAATAATAGTCACACAACCGTCTAGGTATCTATAGTATCAACACACTTTATCTAGTCATTATGAATCAACCAATGCTTATTATTAGGCAACTAATTTTCTAGCCATCGTAAGGCCTACAATCATTAGCTTAACCGATTCCTTGTAATCCTTTATCAGCAGATAACAACTAATTATTATATGCTATGAGCCAATGTTTATATCCAGTCATGATACACAATTAAACCATAGTTATCATTTGACCAAAGTCCATTACAAATTACTATATGCTCACTATTCATCACATAGGAAGGGGATTACATATCATCAAACAAACTCATCCATCTAATATCCAACCCCTCTTACTAGTTTGCACCATAAATCTCAAAGTCAACATTTAGGCATCCAACGACATAACCTACTGGGCATCAATATCACTATTTATCAACAATGCTAAGTCAATTATCATCATAAGCTGCTTAGAACCATAATTACTAGTTACCACAATTTAACTAAACGAGATCAACCAACTAGTATTCTAGGGGTCTAGACATCACGTAATATAACCACTTTGTATAAACTACTAGTTATCATATAACACATTTTACATGGCGAAATTCCATAATCTATCCATTTATTCAAGTAGAATATATCCACTTGGTGATTCCTTAGTTCTACACATGGTTACTCTTACCTATTAGTCTTAACACAATATTCGACATATTCCATTTCTATTCACTAATTAGAATTAAAATAGCCATGCCACTTAAACAAGTGATTAACAATATAATTATAGACAACATTGCAAGGAAAACATCACATCCCTAATGCACATACGTGTAAAACCATACAAGGGAAAACCCACAAATATATAATTACATATTTATATCTACTTACCATACATAGCAAGAATATATCCTCTGGATTCACCAGGCATCATCATAACATCAATATCTCTTCTAGATTCATCTAGCATCATGATAATATCAATATTTTTTTTAGAATTCACTGGGCATCATCGTATCATAATATATCCTCCAGCATTGTCGGGTATTAACATAACATCAATATATCATTTTGCCTTGCCAAGCATAAAAAAAACTTTAATATATCCTCTGAGCTTATTAGGCATCAACTTAACATCAATATTTCCTCTAGCCTTGTAGGGCATCAACATAATGTCAATTTATCCTCCGGTCTTTTCGGGATCAACATAGCACCAATATGCTCTGCGGATTGACTGGGATCAATAATATCATCAATATTAACCATATCAGTATTCATCCAAGCAACAATGTATATACGTATATAACCCAATCAATAAAGTAAAAGCCTCACAAACAAAAGAATGTAAGAAATATAAGGGAAGACATAACATGGTACCTCACCATTTATCATTAATACTTTATAATGGTAACTGCATGAACATGCATATTCATATTGTATGAACACTCAATACAATACTGGCTTGACATGATTATTAGCATGGTCAATCCTAAGACATGGTCATACTTTATAGAATCTACCTTATTAGGCTTAATTAATAATACTAACAAAAGGGGTTCTTCGACACAAATAAAAGTTAAGTCATTAGACATGAGCACAATATGATTAATAGCATAATTAAAGGTTCACATAATAAACTAGACAAAGCTAAGTGATAGCATAACTGTAGGTTCAATTTACCAGACATGCCATTTTTATTCAAGAAATGATAATAGAATATTCAATCGTGTATGCACTTTTTCCAACATCAACATCCAGAATAATGTACATACTGGATTCAGCCACCATATTACCATAGCAAAATCTAGGGATTTATCAAGTATCAAGTTCACTAATAGAGTTATGTATTTCAAGATTAAGATAGGTCAAGTTCCGCTTCTAATATCCCAAATTATTCTTCAAGACTAACTTCTACCTGGAATTAGACTATGTTATCAAACTTATATCTCAAAGGTTTATCAACCCACACTAGTTCTATAGGACAATTCTTTGTCAAATATTATTCTAAAGTCATCCAAGCACCTAAAGTTAATTTACAACTTTACAAACTAGACAAACACATTAATAAGGTGAGTGAATAACATCACTCCTATCTAACTGGAGCAACTAGTGAATTCTCATGCTATTCATGAGATAACAAGTACAACTAGCAAAGGTTTTAGACTAAGGGTCAAATATCACACTTGCCAAGTTCAATAACCAACATGTCTCAACTAATCCCAAGCATTACCATTTACCATTTCAACATCTAAGACCTCGCCCGATCTTATTAAGATATCAAAATTATACCACAATAAAGCTAAATCTAACCAAAAGTAAGACTAACCTACCTATCAACCAAAAGAGCCTTTGAATAGACCTTTTCCAGCTCTTAGATGGAGCAATCTCGCATACACCCTAGGCCATGATCGTGGCTATAACAATCTCAATTAAACAACCGTGATCGCGGTATCTCCATCCATGACAGTCTATAGCTGAAACTTTTAATTTGATTCCAAGCTTTGGCCAATGCCTCAGGATACATCCAGAATATAATATGAGCAAATGTGATATACAACCACATAGATTTTGACATTCTGGATGCGTTGGCAAAGACAGATTTCACATACGATGTTGTTTTTATAATATTTTTTCTTAGTGGTTAGAGGGAACCAACAAAGATTTCTATACGGGGAAATGGTTCTAACAACCAAATAAATCACCTTGTAACCAAACTATCAGTTTTAACAAGTCATAAAAGGCTTGAGAAGCTACAGGAAAGATCTATCAATCGAAATAAGAGGGAATATGAGATATAAAATAGAGGGTCATTACAAAATCCACTATAAAGGAACTTTTATCCCCAAAAGTTAAGGATGAAGAAAATACCTGAAGTCTCAAACAAATGAGAATACTAGGCCAGTATCTCACTTTCAATCTCCCAAGTATCCTCTTCCACTGGGTGGTGCTTCCTCTGAACTTAACTACAAGAATCTTTCTAGTATGCTACTATCTCTTATCACTAGCCAAAATAAGCATGGTACCTTTACAAAGGTCTACTGCTCGTCTAACTAGGCTGAATCCCATCAAAGAACATGAGACAGATCAGGAATATACTTCTACAACTGAGAAACATGAAAAATCAAATAAAAAACAACAAAATCTAGAGGTAAAACTACCTCATAAGCCACCTCACCAACTGCGGGGAGAATCTCAAAATAACCAATATAATGAGGCCAGAGCTTACTCTTCCTTGAAAATCTCATCTCACCCCTCATAGGAAAAATAATAAAGGTCATATGAACACCAACCCCGAATCTCAAGGCATAGAGTCTACGATCGACATTGTCCTTCTACCTACTCTGGGCCACTCTCAACCTATCCTCAATTATCCTGACTTTATCCAATGAGTATTATAGAAAATCTGTACCATGACGTTGTACCTTTGAAGTGTCAACCTATCCTATCAGAGAACGACATCTCCTACCTTACAAAGCTTCATAAGATGCTATCTCAATGCTGGAATGATAGCTGTTGTTGTAGGCGAACTCTACCAATGCTAAGTATTGATCCCACTGTCCTCCAAAATCCATAACACAAGCTCAGAGCATATCCTTAGGTACCTAAATAGTCCAATCGGACTGACTATTTCTCTGTGGATAAAATCCTATACTTCAATCCATATGAGTACCCAACTCCCATCAAATGCTCAAAATTCCAAAGAAAAGACAGAACCACATTCTGATATGATAGACAAGGAACCCCATGGAAAGAAACAATCTATCGAACGTAAATCTGTGCTAACCTTCCGGTACTGAAGGTCATCTGAAAAAGAATAAAATATGCTGACTTGGTAAAATGATCACAATAACCCAAATACCGTAATGACCACAAAAAGCATGAGACAAACCACTAATGAAGTCAATAGTACTATGCTCCTATTTTCACTTAAAAATAGATAATCTCTAAGTCAATCCAACTACCCGTTGATTGTCGGCTTAAACTAGTTGACAACATAAGAAATGAGCCACCAATTTCTACCATATCTTTTTTAATGTTGCCTCAAATCTCGATACATCTTAGTCGTATTGGGATGAATGGAAAGTCTAGAGCTATGAGCCTTATGAAGAATCAACTAAATCAAGTCATCAAGCTGAGGAAAAAAATACGTCCCCAAAACCTCAAAGTAACCCCAAAATCAACTATGTGTCTCTCACACTCAGTACTAGTCACCTGATTACAGAGAAAACAAAACTTGTTATCCCTATATTGTCGATCATAAATCATCTCAAATAGGAAGGACCTCACCTCTTCACAAACCAAAACCCTCACAGATCCAAAATATAAAGTCAAACCATCAAATTGGCTAAAGACTGAATTCCCATGCAAGGGCCTCTGAAAATCTTATATATACACCAAGCAACCTATATTCATTGCTTTGCGATTCAAGGCATCAACTACTACATTTGCCTTACCTAAATAATACAAGATGGAAATATCATAGTCTTTTATCAACTCCATGTACCTGTACTAGTGAGCATTAAGATCTTGATGGGTTATAAGATGTTGAAAGATGCGATGATCTGTGTAAATCTAAAATCCACACCATACAAATAATGCCTCCAAATCTTAAGTGCAAACACTACCTTCGCCAACTCTAAATTATGAGTGGGGTATTTGCACTCCGGCACCTTATGCTTTCTAGATGTATAAGCAATAACACGGTGCTGCTGCATCAAAATACAATGAAAACCAACACTAGATGCATCAAAATATATGGTGAATCCCTCACCCTTAACAAGAAAAGGTAACATTAAAGTTGAAGTGAGTCAATCCTTGAGCTTTCCAAACCTCAACTTACACTTTTTCGACTATCTAAAAGGAACTTCCTTCCAAGTCAATCTAGTCATAGGGGATAAAATAGTAGCAAAGCACTCAGCAAAGGGCCTGGAATAACCAACCAAACCAATTAAATAGTGAATCTCAGTCGGAGACGTAGGCCTAGCCCAAATACGAATTGCCAAAATCATAGTCGGGTCTGCCACAATACACGATTTGGATACCATATATTAAAAAATGATATGACTCAAGCCAAAATTAACTCAACGAGAAGTTGAAAAAAAAACATGGTCTCTCAAGGTCTGGAGAACAATCCTCAAGTTCTACCATGGTCCACACTATTTCTTGAATACACAAGAATATCATTAATAAACATAATGACAAAGGAGTCTAGGTACGAACTGAACACAGGGTTTATAAAATTCATAAATGCGAATGGGGCATTAGTTAGCCCAAAAGGCATCTCCAAGAACTCATAATGACCATAACTGGTCCTAAAGGCTCTCTTCGGGTTATCCTCTGCCCAAATCCTTAAGTGATGATAACCTAACCTCAAATCTGTCTTAGAAAATATGATTATTCCTTGAAGCTATTCCGATAAAGAAATAATGTGAGGAATAGTATAACGGTTCTCCATCATTACCTTGTTAAGCTGCCTATAATCAATACACATATGCATCAAATAATCCTTCTTCTTTTAGAACAAATAGAAGCTCCCTACGAGTAGGTTTACCATAGTGACTTTGCTACCAACAGAAACCACAAAACCCCCTATAGAATCTTTTAGCAATCACAGAGTCACCTATCGGGGTATAAATAGAAAAAGAATCTAAAACACGCTCCGAACTAAATTCAAAATGCACTACCACAAATGGGGTCACATAAGAGAGAGTGGAGCCTGGATCAAGTAAATAGTACACATCACGAGAAAAGAGTTTTAACATTTTAGTCAAGACATTAGGTGATGCCTCAAATCTTGTCTGGTAGTTAGAGCATAGAGATGTTAAAACCAGTGCCGGAGCCAGATGGTGCACCCTTTGGTGCTGGAGCTGAAGAAGAGGCAACTGGAACCTTGTTTTCCCTAGACGCTTCCTTACCAATAGGATAGTTTCTAAGTATGTGACCTAGCTGAGCACAGTTAAAACACATGTCTTTCCCCTGATCACAAAAAACCTATATACAATCTACCATAAATATATCGGGACAATACAATTAAGTTGACTCAGCCCCATTAGCCTGAGACTGGAACCCTATGCCCTGAAGTTATCCCCACCTTAGAAACACCTATCACCCAATGGCTTTGGGTAGGGAGTACTAGCCGTTGAGTAAGACCAAAATTATCTCTATTATTCTTAGGACACTTACCACCATCCCTACCACTTTGTTGTTGGCCACTACCCATCTAAGAGAACCTAAATTTCTTTCTCTACCTCTCCCCTAACTCATCATGCTGCTTCTTTTCTTTTTCCACCTGTTGCATGTAAATAACCGACTTGAAGATATCCATGTCCTTGATCAACAAGGTGTACTTGATCTCAAATATCAAGTATCGGGACAACCCGGAAGTGAACTTTCTCATCCTAGTCCTCATACTAGAAACCATCTTTAGAGAATACCGATATAACTAGTAAAACTTCAAGGCAAACTGCTTGACTGGAATCTTGCCTTTCTTCAGATTGACAAACTCTTTTGCCTTTGCTTCCCTCAACTTGTAAGGAATGAAGTAGTCCAGGAAAGTATTAAAGAAATCTTCCCAAAGGGCTGACTCAGCATCATCACCCCATTACTGATCCTATTCCTCGTACCACTAGTACGACACATCTTTCAGCTAGTAGTCAGAAAACTTAACCCCCTATATATTAATGTCATGCATAACATGAAAGATCTTTTCTATTTTATCTAGAAAACCTTGTGAATCCTACTCCACCTTAACATCGGTAAAGGTTGGAGGGTTTAACCTCATAAATTGGCCAACCCTTGTGGCCTCGAAAAATAGAGTAATAGATGCACCACTCTTAGTCTGAGAAGCTACCAAGTGATCCAACATATGGATAGACTAACAAACTATGCGTTCATCACTTTAGCTTAAGGATCTCGAGAAGGACTACAGAGAACCAGTGGAACTCTAGGAGGATAATCAAAAATTGAACCCCTACACCGGGTTTGGACCCCATAAGTAGAACAAGTCCCATCAACATTTTCCTTGGGTGGGACAAAGGAGTTTACATGAGCATCAAATAATCGAGGAGGCATGATCTGAAAAGTGAACACACAAGGAATAGAAGATAAGTTAGGACCTTGGACTCTAAGGCTTGAAAATAGAACACAAGAAAGAGAAATATTTGAAAATGTCTTGTAGCCTTCCCTTATAAGTGTGGCGTGCTACACACCCTTAAAAGAGACTCTACATGACACGGCTTTGTAGACTCCTAGGTAACCATGAACTTATTACTCTGATAACAATTAGACATGACCCAAATTAGGGCCTAGTCGTGCCTGGCATCTCAAATCTAACACAAATTAAAGACCGTCCCCAATATCTCACCAAAATCACCCTATACCCTATGTCGTATGACTTCCGAACATATAACAAGATAGAATAATTATAATTGAAATATATTTAATAAAGTTAATAACCATAACTATCCAAACATCTATCCAAATAGTGTTAGACCCAATACCAATACCAAAGTCAAGGCTGACAGCAATACCGACATCGCCCATGCCAATGGTAGTGACACAAAGCCTCTAACTGAAATCCAAGAATATCCAATTAGGACATGGACCCAACTATAGCCAAAACCAAAGTCCAAGAAAGAAACAAAAGAACCAAAAAGTCCCTAGCATGAAATGGTGTCTTCCGGAGTATGGAAGCTCAGCACTTCAGTTTAACACAAAGCTTTTCCTCAATCCAAGATCTCTAAGCAGGAGTAGTAGTATGGCTGATTCCTGCATCGCATGGTGATACAACACCTGAAGAAGGGTTAGCCAATGAACGCTAGCATGTGCTCAGGAGTAAGGATAAAATAATGCCATTATTCAAAATCAAAGTAATTAGTCATATGCAATTAAATACGAACATATATATACTATGTCGGGAAAGGGAATAGGGTTTAGCATGAATTTAAAACCATTAACCTAGGTTGTATAGCTTCACCATCATAATCTACCCATACACTATATGGTTCTAATGTTACCCCTTGAACGAGCCCCAGTACGTGTAGCCGCAAAAATCGAACATGTCATAGGGGTTGGGAATTCTAGTGTACACATTGCCTTTGATGATACATGTATACAGCTATAACTTGGAGTATTCCCATGTACCCCACAATCATATGGTTATCATGATCAACCCTCATGTTAGCAAACATGAGCTTCTAATATTTTTCCATCGTACTTACACCTTCACGGTTAGCTATTACAACCCACCATTATTGCCCAATTAAAACATTTAGCACACAACCAAACCACTAATTCCAAGTGTTAATTATCAAGGCATTATGAAGTGGTATCGCCATACCAGCTATACCTTGCAAGCAATATCACTAGGAAAGCCTTAGGGGATTCCCATGTACTCTATAAGATTTCAAATTAAACAAAAGTAATGGCCAGCAAGGCCTTCCCCATCCATTTAAAATTAAACAAACCAATTTAAGTTCCATTACCATATTATGAAAAGGAGAGTTTTAAATAATAGTCGAACTATGTGACAAAAGCATTCTCATAGGCATTTTAACAAACATGTTGAGGGCATGAGATTTCCAAAACCAAAAACCATGTTTCAATTGACCATTGCCATGCAACCACATGCTCAATCCATAATTATAACATGAAAACCATGAGAAAAAATATGGGAAAACATTATCCAACCAAGAACAACAAAAAGCCCAAACATATATTTCAAAATGCAAACATTACCACAAAAATACCATGAAAACCATCTACTAAAACATGTTGTTAGTTGAACTAACAATGAGAGAGGAGTACCATACCTTAGACAACAAGGAAGCCAAAGACAAACCACCCTTTTAGAGCCTTAATTGATTTCTTTGAAGAAATCCCTATACTTTCTTGAACCAAGAGCTTGAGAGAGATTTTAGAGTGCTTAGAGAGTGTTTGATTATGAACAATAGGTTAAGAAAGCCTCTAAAGGTGTTTTATGTTGTGGGGTCAAAAGGAGTTGAGAGGGGATATTTCAAGAATACCCCTAAGAATGCAGGAGGGTACAGTTGGACCCCTCAACTCGTATCCATATTATTTGAGTGGTACCCTACACTCATAAGTTGATCTGAACGTTGGACACAATATTTTGTCCAACATACGACTCCTAGGCCTAACTCGCACCATCAATATACAACTAGTATCCTTCCAGTAACACCGTAAGAAGGACATCTAGGCTAGATACTGGACAGCATATGGTTAGGCACTATACTTCTCACATCATGAACATACGACTCATCACTACTAACACGTAACCACAATAAAAACCCAGCCACCACAAACTAGATAACTTATGAGCTGGTTCACCTACTCTTACCCATATCATACGACTCGTATGACCAGTCATATGATGATTAGAAAGCTTAAGACTCTAGAAATTTATAAGGGTCAGAACCTAGGGTGTTTCAATTATCCTCCACTTAGATATTTCATCCTCGAATAATAGAACAGAGCAGTACAAGCATGATTAAACCCTCAAACATCTCTACTGTTACCTTTAAGACAGAAAATAGAACACCAAGGAATTCATCTGTTTACCTTTAATAAAGACAATTAACACAGAAGTTAAGAATTAACACATAACTTATGCACGAATTTCCAGAACGGGGAATAAAAATGTATACTTAGACATCATGTCCTTTTAAGATTCCCATGTAGCCTCTTCTACCTTATGGTTCCTCCATAGAACCTTTATTGAGGCCACATCTTTGGTCCACAAACAACGATCCTGACGATCCTCAATTTCAATCAAGATCTCTTCATAAGATAGGGAATTCAAAATACCAATATCTTTGACAGGCACAATATACAACGGATCACCAATATATTTCCTTAACATAGAGACATAGAACATCAGATGAATGGAGCTCAAATAAGAAGTCGACGCCAACTCATATGAAACATTACTAGCCCTCCTCAAAATTACATACGGACCAACATACTAGGAACTGAGCTTTAATTTCTTTCCAAACTGCATCACTTTCTTCATAGGAAACCCCTTCAAGAACACCCTATCCCCAACCTCAAACTCCAACTTTTAATGCCTTAGATCCGTAATGGATTTATGGCGACTTTGGCAGCTTAAGCCTATACGAAATCACCTCCACCTTCTCCATAGCTTGTTGAACCAAATCCTAGAAAAACATATCCTTCTTATCAAGCTCAAATCACCCAATAGGAAATCTACACCTACTACCATACAACACTTTAAATAGAGCAATCCCAATGCTAGAGTTATAGCTAATGTTGTATGCAAACTTATAATAGGTAAGTAATCAACCCAACTACCGCCATAGTCAATCACACAAGCCTGAAGCATATCCTCCAATGTCTGAATAGTTCTTTCTACTTTCCCCTCTAACTACGGGTGAAAAGGAGTACTCATACTTACCTTAGTCCCCATCACTTTCTAAAAGCATCATAAAAAGTGAGGTAAAAAATACATACCATGATCTGAGATGATAGTAACTGGTACCCCATACAAATTCACAATCTCATGAAGATACATCCTCGTATAATCCTCAGTTCATAAGTTAGTCCATACTGGCAAGAAGTTAGTTGCCTTTGTCATCCTATCCATGATGACCTAAATTGAATCAAACTGATTCCGCAATCGTTGATGACTAGTAATGAAATCTATATTGATCACTTCCCACTTAAATAAAGGCAACTTAATTTCTGATACAATCCTCCAGGCGTCATATACTCAACTTTCACTTGCTAGCACACGATGCACCTGGCCACAAAATTATCCATATCCCACTTTATATTGCTCCACAATATATCTCCTTGAGGATATTATACATTTTTGTTAATCCAAGATGAACAACATAGCGTGATACATGTGCCTCAGAAAAAATCCTCTCTCATAAACCATCAACTTTAGGAACACATAATGTCCCTTAGTACCATAAAGTACTATCACCACTAATCTTGAAGGCTATCACCTTCTTCCCACCTACATCACCCTTGATCCTTATCAATACAGGATCTAATATTTGCTTTTCTAAGATTTCAGCATTAAAAGGTGATCATGACTCTTACTATACCAACATACCACTATACTCGAATTCTAACAGGCACACTCCAAGGTTAGTCAAACGGTGAATGTCCTTCACCATCTTCCACACCCCATACAAATAGTGATGCAAGATTTTTAATACGAATACCATAACTAGCAATTCAAAGTCATAAGTTGAAAAGATATTCTCATGCACCTTTAACTGTCTAGAGGCATAAGATATCACTTTTTAACTTGTATCAAAACTCAAACAAGCCCCACACGGGATAAATCACAATAGACCACAAACCCATCAGCACCTTCACACAAAGTCATAAATGGAGCCAAAGTTAACTTATCCTTCAGCTTCTTGAAACTCCCCTCAAAAGTATCAGACCACTAGAACATTACCTTCTTCATACTAAACTTAGTCAATGGGGATGCTATAGAAAAGTAACCTTCTACAAACCTCCTATATTAACCAGCAAAACCGAAGAAGCTCTAAATATCTATTGGAGTCTTGGATCTAGTCCACTTTCTCACTATTGTAACTTTTTGCAGTTCTACCATGATCCCTTCACTAGAAATAATATATGCCAAAAAAGTGATAGTGTTCAACTAGAATTCACATTTTAAAAATTTGTCATACAACTACTGCTGTTTTAAGGTCTGGAACACAACATAGAGGTGGTTAGCATTATCTACCTCACTCTTCAAGTACACTAGAATATAATCTATGAAAATAATAATGAACAAGTCAAGAAACTTATGAAATATCCTATTCATCAAATCCATGAATGTCATTGGGCCATTAGTATACCCAAAAGAAATAACCAGAAATTCAAAATATCTATATCGAGTAAGAAAGGCAGTCTTACAGATATCTACCTTCCTAATCTTTAACTGGTGATACCCAGATCGAAGATCAATTTTGGAGAAAAACATAGCACCTTGCAACTAATCAAATAAATCATCTATACTTGTAAGAGGATACATATTCTTTATCATTACATTGTTCAATTGTCAGTTATCAACACACATTCGAAGGGATCCACCCTTGTTACACACGAATAACATCAGTGCACCCCATGGAAACCCACAAAGATGGATGAAACCCTTGTCTTAAAGATCATTGAGTTTCTCCTTAAGCTCCTTCAACTTAGCTGGAGCCATTCTATATGTAGGAATAGAAATTAGACGAGTGTCCGAAACAAGACTAATCCCAAACTAAATCTCCCTATAAGGAGGAACAGTAGGAAGGCCATTAGGGAAGACCTTAGGAAATTAATTTACCACCGAGATAAAATGAAAAGAAAGACCCATCGAATTAAATTTCTTAACCTAGACTAGATGATAGAAACACCCCTTGGAGATTAATCTTCAAACACTAAGATATGATATGAACCTGTCTTATGAAGCTAGGCAATTGCCTTCCCACTCAATAACTGGTTGATTAGGAAATTAAAAGACGACCTTACGTGTCTGATAGTCTAGAGAAGCATAACACACGTGCAAATAATCCATCCCCAATATGACAATAAAATCCACCATATCCAATTCAAACTGGTCCACCGCAGTGTCTTTACTACCAACAGATACCATACAACCCCTATATACTCTTCTAGCAATCACAGAGTCACCTACCTAGTAGAATTAGAAAAAGGGTCTGAAATACACTATGGACCAAAATTAAAATAAACATCCACAAAAGGGGTCACATAAGAGAGAGTGGACCCTAGATAAAGTAAATAGTACACATCATAGGGAAAGAGTTTCTATATATTAGTTACAACATCATGTGATGCATTAAACTACTGTAGGGTTGTGAGAGCATACAGACAGTTTTAACCAGTTCCAGAGCTAGATGGTCCACCCTTTGGTTTTAGAACTAAAGAAGAGGAAACTAGAACCTTGTTTGCCCCAAAGGTAACCTTACCAATAGGACAGTTTCTAAGCATATACCCTGGCTAATTACAGTTGAAACACCTGTACCTCCCCCCATCATAGAAACCTTAATAAAATCTAACAAAAAACTTATAGAGAGGATATGATAGAGATAATTGGGCCCCACTATCCAGAGATTAGGCACCCTATGCCCTAAAGTTTTAGCCACCTTGGAAATGCCTATCACTCGATTACTTTGGGTTGAGAGTACTAGACATCGAGTAAGACCCCAAATTTCCACACATCTTCTTGGGCCACTTACGAACATCCCTACCACTCTGCTATTGGCCACCACCCTACTCAGTAAATCTAAATTTATTGCCCTACCTCTTCCCTATCTCATCCTTCTTCTTTTTTTCTTGATCCACCTATTGAATATACATAATTAAGCTGGAGAATCCATCTCCTTAATCAACAAAGAAGCCTTACTCTCCAATATCAAGTCTCAGGATAACTTGAAAGCAAACTTTCTCATCCTAGACCTCATACTAGAAACCATCTCCGGAGTGTATTGAGATAACTGGTAGAACTTTAAGGCATACTCTTTGACTAGCATCTTGCCTTGCTTTAAATTGACAAACTCTTCCATTTTGCTTCCCTTAACTTTTGAGGAAAGAAGCGGTCTAGGAAAGCATTAGAGAAATCTTCCCATAGGGCTAACTCAACATCGTCACCCTTTGACAGATTCTATTTTTTGTACCACTGGTACACCATATCTTTCAGTTGGTAGGCGGGAAACTCAATGCCCCCTATAATTATGGCATGCATAACATGAACGATCTTTATAATTTCATCTAGGAGACCTTATGGATCCTCCTCCACCTTAATACCAATGGTTTAACCTCATAAATAAGCCAACCTTTGTGGCCTAAGAAGATAGAGTAACAGATGCCCCATGATTAGTATGAAAGATACTAACTGGGATAACTTATAGATAAACTAATGAAACTCTATGTTCACTTCATCCTGAGGAGATCGAGAAGGATTAGAGGGACTCAGTGGAAATCTAGGAGGATAATCAGGAACTAGACCCCTAGACAAAGTTTGTACCCCATAAGTAGATCGTGTCCCATCAACATTGTCCTCGAGTGTGATAGAGGAGCTTCCATAAGTATCACATCATCAACGAAGAATGATTTGAAAAGTACACACAAAGGGATTAGAGAAGAATTCAAGACCTTAGACACTACAGCTTAAAAATAGAACACAAGAAAGAGAAATATTCCTTAATGTGTCATAGCCTCTTCATTATGAGTGTGGCATACTACACACCCTTAAAATAAACTCTAGTTGACAGGGATTTTTGGACTCCTAAGTGACCATGATACTAGGGATTTGATACCAATCTAACAAGACCCAAACCAAGGCCTCGTCAAGTCGGGCATCTCTAGTCTAACCTGGATCGGAGACCGCCCTTAATACCCAAGCATAACTGCACCATACCTTATGTTGGATGAATTCCAAACATATAACAAGATAGAACAATTATAACTAAAAAATATTTAATAAAGTTCATAACCATAATCCTCCAACCATCAAACCAAGAATCAAAATGGTGTCAACCCCAATAATAATACCAAAAACAAGGATTACACCAATACCGACATCACCCATGCCTATAGTAGTTATACAAAGCCTCTATCTTAAATCCAAGAACATTCAGTCGGGACATGTCCCCAACCATAGCCAAAACTAAAGTCCAAGAATGAAACAAAAGTATGAAAAGAAGTCCATAGCATGAAATGGCGTCTTCCAGAGTATGGAAACACATAACTTTAGTCCAACACAAACTTCTTCCCAATTCCACGATCACTTAGAAGGAAGAGTAGTGTAGTCGGATGATGAGTGGTGAAATTACCACTCAATCGCACTTAACATTCATGCACGCTACCATGATTTGAATGTAAAAGTAAGACACATTTGGGGTTAAATGTACTAATTCCCATATTTTGTAGGTGTACAAGTGTTGAGAAAAAAAAGAAAACTTGATATAAAAAAGATCAAAACAGAATTGAAGAGCAAGAGCTGGACAAGCTGATGCAGGATCAAGATCTAGCCCTCAGTTATCGCAATTGTGGGTGTTAGCCCATAATTGCGCCGAGTCAATCTAGTCAACCAACTATGATCACGATGTACAAACCACAATTGCAGTGAGTGCGATCGCCACTAATCTTTTCTGAACACGTGAGAGAAGAAAATAGCCCAAGGGAAGAAATGTCATTATGACCAGCGGACTCCAAATCCAATTTAAAACTCAAAACCCTTTCATTCTAGAAAAAAAATCATTCCATAACCATACCTCCATCCTTAGTTTAGGGTTTTGTAATTTCTTAGAGCTTAGAGCTTAAATTGACACTATTGGGATAATATTAAATTAGAAGATCTTGAAGAGTAGATTTAGCTTTGTCTATTAAAGATTCATTTGAGTCTAAAGTTGTTTTATCCTTTTTTTATTTTCTTATGAATAACTTTGATGGACATCTTGGTATATTATATTTTATTATCCTTATGATGTGCTAGATCTACCTCATGGGATTATGCTAGATTAGGGTGTAAATATGTATGGGATTTGATTTATTTATGTTTATTTTAGTTTGTTTATGATGAGTTCTATTATTGCTTGATTAAATTGGTTGGGATTTTCTGGTGAAAACCCCAAATACCCATATGAGTTTGATGAGTGAAAACTCTAAGCTCTAGAAACTCAAAGCCATCTTTAAAAGAAGGGGTTTGGGTGAACCTTAAGAATCCATATCGTCCTTGAAAGAGGGATATGGAAACCAAAGAAATGGTAGACAATTATTTGTACAGTTTGCTAATCTATCACTATCATAGACATAAGGGTGGTTGAGAAGTTAATTATACCATAGGTATCATCCTAGAAATAGGGATACCCAATTGAGGTATTGGGTTGCTTTAATTGACAAACTCATTAGGTACTCCAAAGGGTCAATGGGTGACATATTTGAGGTTTTTTTGAAAAACTAGCCTCAAATACCTTAAACCTAGCCTACCGCATCTTCAAAATTAGAAGGTGCATCAAATTATCATGTTCCTATGCATATCTTGATGCTAGGAAAGCATAGTCCTAAGATTCATTTTAATTTATTATGCTCTAATTATTCTTAGTCTCAAGTTAGTGTCTTAGAAGCCCAAGCATTACTCTCACATTAGCAAACATTGTAAACCCCCAAACTATCTACTACCATAGGTTTGAACTTAGCAAGAAATGTTTATTTCGAACCTACTCAACCACCACTCACATTGTTCCTCATGGATTCGACCCCGACTCTTAGTTGGGTAAATATATTGATAATGACCGCCTTGTACTTAAATTGACAAGTAAGTTGAGCGTTATCATAGGTTCCTTTATCGTATGGGGATACAACGCCCGAAGATAGGTTAGCAGGTGAATGTAGTACATATATATACCATGTTAGGAAAAGGAACGAGGTTTAGCATGCATTTAAAATTTTTAACACTGGTTTATAGATTTACCGTCATAATCCACCCATGACCTATATGGGTCTAGTGTTACCCCCTTCATGAGCCCTAGTGTGTGTAGACGCTTCATGGGGATTCTATTGTACCCTTCACCCTTCATGATACATTTATAAAAGTATAACTTCGGGGATTCCCATGTACCCCATAAGCATATAATCATCATGACTAATCCTTATGTGGGAAAACATGAGTTTCCAGTGTCTTTCCATCGGAATCTCACCTTTATGGTTAACTCTTGTAACCCACCATTATTGCCTAATTAAAACATTTAGCACATAACCGAACCACCAATTCCAAGAGTCAATTATCAAGGCATTATAAAGTCATATCATTATATCGATTATAGCTTGCAAGTAATGTCATTAGACAACTCTTAGGGGATTTCCATGTACCCCACATAATTTCCAATTAAACCAAAGCCATGTCCACCAAGGCCTTCCCCAAATATTTAAAATAAGCTAGACCAATATTAATCT
Organism: Capsicum baccatum var. pendulum; assembly: GCA_030864225.1. Taxonomy (NCBI): domain Eukaryota; kingdom Viridiplantae; phylum Streptophyta; class Magnoliopsida; order Solanales; family Solanaceae; genus Capsicum; species Capsicum baccatum. Next base: position 164,787,943 of record CM061557.1, on the reverse strand, counting down.
CCACTACCATATTATGAAGAGTTCTCAATAATAGTCAAACTATGTGACAAAAGCATTCTCAAAGGTATTTTAACAAATATGTCGAGAGCATGTGATTTCTAAAACCAAAAACCATGTATAAATTGACCATTCCGATGCAACCATATGTTCACAAAAAAATTATAATATGAAAACCATAAGAAAAAATACAAAAACATTATCAAACAAAGAAAAACCAAAACCCCCAAAATATATTTCAAAACCCAAACATCACCACAATATTACCATGAAAACTATCCACTAAAATATATTTTTTGTTCAACTAAAAATGAGGGAGGAGTAGAATGACTTAAACAACAGGGAAGATGGAGAGAAACTACCATTTTAGAGACTTAATTAATTTCCTTAAAGAAAACCCTAGCCTTTCTTGAACCAAGAAATTAAGAGTGTTTAGAGAGTGTCTTATTGTGAATAATAGGTTAAGGAAGCCTCCAAAGTTGTTTTATGTCGTGGGGTCAAAAGAAGTTAAGAGAAGAAATGTCCAGAATACCCCCATCTTAAACTATAAAAAAAAGAATTCAGAAGGGTATGGTTAGACCTCTCAACTCGTATCCACACCATAAGTGGTACCCTCTACTCGTAACTTGATTAGAATGTTGTACACCACATTCTTTCCAGCATATGTCTTTATAAGCCTAACTCGTACAATCACTATACAACTAGTATTCTTCAATTCAGACCCTAAGCAGGACATCTAGGCTAGACACTGGATAACATATGGTTTGGCACTATACTTATCGTATCATTGAACATATAACTCATCACCAACAAAGCATAACCCAACCATCATAGACTGGAAAACTTAAGAGTTGGCTCACCTGACCCGTACACATACCATATGACTAGTATGGAGAGTCGTATGATGAACAAAAAGCTCAAGACTCGAGAAATTAGCAAGGGCGAGAACCCAAGGTGTTTTATTTCATTGATTTGTATTAGATATTTTGTTGTAGTTACATTCATTCTTGAATGTTGTTATTGGACATAAACCAATATTTATGTTTTGGATTTGGGTTTTATTCTTATCTCATGCTATTTTATTGATTGATTACTACTAATTTATAAATGGGTATTGCTTGTCTAAATTAGTCTCATGCTTTATCAATTTCTACTCTAATTGAGATTGAAATAGTAGATTACAGTGGGCGCTAGCCATTTACTTCCACTAATGTTTGAAAGATCTAATTGAGGTTGAAAATATTAATTTAGCATCATTTGGAACTTATGATCTATCTACTTGAAATTTTTGCTAGGCATAATCAAATATTAGTGTATTCATAAATTGGAATTATTCATGTTGACATTTATCTAATGTTCAATAGAATTTAGCCAAGAAATATTCATCAATCTATCAAAATACTTGATGGATACTTGAGGTTCCAAGGCTACTTGCTAACTCATAGTTAATGATGACTATTTGATTTAAATACTTTAGGTCATTAATAGAATTGACTCCGTAAATCATTTTCCTTGTTTCCCATTGTTGTGAAAGCCATTGATCACCTTTGTTCGATATATGTTTCACTTCTATTATTTGAAAATCCCCAAAATATTTGTATCTTTGTTCAGATTTTAGTGAGTTGTTTTTATTTCAGACATTCACAATCATTAGACACATGTTTCCTCATGGATTCGAGCCCAACTCTAAGTTGTATAAATATACTGTTGATGACTACAAGTATCCCATTCCTAGATTGTATTTAAGCATTATAAACTGACCTGTATTCTCCAAAAAAAGAGGGTGTCCTTAGATTCAAATCACATTTTGACATTTCGTAAGCTTTTTTTGTTAAATTATGGTGGACATATTGAATCAAAAAATACATGTTGATGATATTTATGTATAATAAATACTAAAAGGGGTAGAGACCTCAAGTAGTAGAATGGAAGGTTCACAAGTGTGGAATTACATGCTGAAAAATATAGAAGATTTTGATAAGATGATATAGTGGAAACCTAAATGTGGCCATTCAAGTATGTGGTGTGGTAATTTGACAAAAATAGTTGAACTATTCACTATCATCCTCCATCTATTAATATGGATATTTCTATAGAGGAGGTTGATGAATTAATGGAGAATTGTACTTGGAATACTAAAAATTACAACAACTACCCCCACAGGAAGTTACAGAACAAATTCACATGGATATTCATTGTTTGGATATTAATTAAAATTAGGATAAGCCTTGGTGGATACTATCGAAATTAAGCAAATTTAATGTTAGTTGTGCTTAGGGAAAAAATGGGACAAAATCAGGAAATATTTAGTTTGTATTCATACATATGGATTAAAGGTCTACCTTTTATGGTGTCATTTTTCTATGGACAAATAAATCAACTAAATTTTTTAAATCCCCCTCATCCATCACCTTCCCCCACTACAATAGTACCTAGGGTTGATGTAATGACCTGAATTTTGATTAAATGTGTGAAATGCGTATTTTTGTGTGATTTGACTATTTTATCCTTCCCGTTGTTTTATTATGGAATTTTAGAGTGTGGGGAAGATTGGAATGGTTCCCGATATATTTTTGTGCCATTTGTATGATATTATGGATTTTGGAGGCTTTGAGAGCCTTATATGTGATTTCAGTTTATATCCTTTGATCCGAGTGATAGATGGAAAAATGAAATATGCGAGAAGATCTAGAACATTAATTTTAGGGTAGTAACATAGTTGGTGTGGTTTTATGGCTTTTAAATCTCATTTCTACCCTCGATTTGATAAGTTATGATTTTGGGTTTCAAGGGTCAACTTTATAAAACAATGTTTTTTATTTGAAATTCTAAAATTTCCATTGAGTTAGGATCATCAAATTTTATAGGTTTTCATAGTTCGCTTCCATTCATGGGATTCCCAATGAATCCTGAGGGGCTTGTGAGGACTTAAATTGAACTAAATCTCCTTCTAGTGCACCCATTTTCTGATGCACCCTCGATCGCGTACTAAGTGCCGCAATTATGATTAGGCCAATAGAATTGATGTGTCAATCATGACCTTTTTCTATGATTGCAACACCTCCATCATTCTGGATACTACATTACAACCTGAGGTTGCGATCATGAAACATGGAGCTTAGGGTTTCACAATTTTGAGCTATTTTCTATGCTTCTCATATGGATAAGCTCCATTACACCCATTTTAACTAATTTATTCTATCTTTAACAGTAAATTCTTGTATTAAACATGGATTAAGCATAAGATTAGAGAATTTTGGCCCGTAAGGCCTAAAAAGTGTATTTCACCAATTTAAACCCCTATGTCACTCCTTTTCACTTAAATAATTTTCCTTATCCTATAATTACTAGTTTTTCCTAAATTTCATTTCCAAAACAACTTCAAATTTTGATTTTAAAATGAACTTCAAAGTTTTTTATCAGATAAAATTTAAAAATAGGTTTTCTTTGATTTGAACCTTATTTTTAACTCGTTTGTTCTTGGGTTTTCAGTTATAGACTCCTAAAAACATATAGAACATATTTTTTGAAAAAATTTATGATTTTTCCCTTCTTTTTTGAAAAACCCATTTCAGGGGTCATTTTTTGTCCTGACTTAAAACTAGGTAATATGAATGTTTTTGTCTTCCTTTTGATGCATAGATTCTATATTTTGATGTTTTAGTTGATTTTGGATCCATTTGTGAGGTGTAAGTGTTTGACATTAAAGTGGAGCGTACTAATTTTAAAATTGGAGGTAGGTTATGGCTTAACTCTTTCAGTCTAGGTTGGGTAGTTCATATGTATACAAAATTTATGTTAAGGGTGTGGTAACTATCATGAAATAGCTATCTTAATGTGCTTTACCCATGTGGGGGCCTATATGTGATATTATGTGGTGTACTTGATATATTATGTGCCATGAGTGACTGTGTGGGGTCCTATGTGATGTTGATAACCTATAGAGATGAAAGTAATTATATTTTGTTGATGAAAAGCATATTATGGTACCAAATATGTATGGTGATGTATTCATACTCTATTAATATATGAATCGTGTGGAAATTCATGAATGGTGGTAATATTGAGTAGATATTTGGCTCACGTGATTGGAATATTTGTCGAGGCTGGAATAAATATGGTTGGTTCTGGAAATACTAATTGTGATTGGATGTGATCATTACATCTTTGTATCCTACTTTTTCATGAAACAAATGGTACCACCATTGAAATATTGAGAAACATTGGCAACACCTTTAAAATCCTTTCCCAAGGCATCCACCGAAGAGGATTTATGATATATGAATTGTATATAGGTTGACGGGGTCCTACTTCTTATAGCTTTAGCTTCATAGGTCTATATAGAGACCATGTGATTGTCTGAAAGGCTGTGCGACGGCCTTAAGGTTATGCCACAACCTCATGTATTGCATTATCATCATCATCATCAAGAATATATTTTTTGTATCTACTTTATTATTCTTATAATGTGATTGCATATTCTATTTTGACTTGGGACTAATACACTATTCTATCTTCTCTTACTTATACTTGATGATTTTGTAGCCTTGTTCCCTTGCTCATTTGTGGTATAAATGTATACTCGTGTCCTTGTCTTGTGCTTTGTTGTATTATATGTGGATATTATGGAACTATTAGTGCAAGTAGTGTGGGCTACCATTATGGGACATTTTTTATTGCAAGTGATGTGCCATTTATTTGTATTTTTTATATTTTATTATCTACATTGCTCGATCGTCTTATGATAACTACTAAGTACAAGTGGACCTTACTTATATCTACTGCGCCCTTTTTGTGTAGATCCTAGTTCGAGTGCGCTCCAGTTTGTAGATTTGGGAGACTATTGGAGCTTTCAAGGTAGAGGTTGATTTCAGGCATCAAAAGTTCACTTCTATCTTATCTATATTGGACTATGTCTTTATTGTATTTTAGAGATAGAGTTGTATCCTATTTTTGTTGTCCTTGTATTAGATTCTTGGATTGTATTAGCAGTTCTTACACTATTGGCACTAGGTTTTGGGAATGTATGGTATTTCGGTTATGTTTCATTCTGTATTTTGATATTGTTATGGTTTGGCTTCTTTCTATAGGCCTTACCTTGGGGGTTATTGTTGTCTTGTTCCCCTTGTGTATCATTTTGGGTGATAGGCTTGCTTTTCAAAGTTTGTTGCGACAATGCATATATAAATTCCAACGATACCCACAACTTATTCTAAATACAACACAATTATCTTCTCAACCTCCTTCATAGCACAAAATCCTCATTGTACTACTTAATCTACCTAGTCGAACATTGATTAAGGCCTACACATCTACCCTATTAGTACTTATCCTATTTATCAACAATATATACACATAACCGACCCATTTTTCATTACTATTCGATTAGCGTGCAGAATAATAATATACCATAAATAATGATAATTCACCATAATAATTTAGGATTACTAACTTTTTTTAAATGACTCTCTTTTTGCTTGTTTTACCTATCCAATAACCTCACTTGCAGGCCTAAGAATGGAATCTCCCATTCATCTTGTTTAGCATACATTTTATAGCCAAGGTCTACTACTAAAGTTAAATCTAGCTTACCTTGGTGCCAAACAGATGCTATAGAGGCATGAACTTTTAATACTTGCTCCATTCTAGTAATCTCAAGTGTGAAATGCACAAGAAATCATTGGGTTTTTTACCCCTCTAAGTATCCTTCTTTCCATCATTTGATAGCCTTAAGGAAACCCTAAGGGGTTTTTAGAAAAAAGCCACCATCCTGGTTTGCAACTGAAAAGAAAAAGGTGTTGTAAAATTCGAATAGATTGCTTTTTAGTGCCCCACTATACTAGCCATCACTCAGCTACTGCAGCTTTGCTATAGCAGAAAAATTCCCTTTATAAAACTTTTTTCTACTCTAGATTCATCTAATCTTCTTCTTTATGAACATTTTACAGTTCTTTTTAAAGAAGTATTCAATACCTTACTCCCTTCACATATTGTGATTTTAGTAATAGTGGAATGATTCAGTACAATAGATATCAATTTACCCCGTTCATCCTTGAACGATCCTATTAGGATAGTAACTAGATGGACATGTACCCCGAATCACTAATACTCACTTACTGAGCTAAAAGTTTTTTATTTTTAAAACATTGCTCATCAAACTTACAACGGGATTCCCATAGATTATACCATACCTATTTTAATGCAAACACACTTATGTAATCCACCATAATTAGAATTTGCATAATACTACGTTAACCGTGGGCTCACCGACATGACCAGGAATTAATTAGTACTTCAAAATCGAGACAATAAGAAATTTCCATCCTCAAAAGTTGATTGGGCTCCACTGTAGCAAGACACCTACCACTAAAGAAGCACCGACGATAGTGGGTTGTAGACCCTATTGTTGTGAGATGGGTTTCTCAGCAATTTCGCAGCCTTTAAAACATAAAACTCCCCTTCCATTAAATCAACTCACTCATAATGTCAGAATAAGGTAAATTGTGTTCAAGCTCTGTCCCTATATTCTATTACTCATATTATCATCGTGTAGCATTTGAAATCATTGAAATAAAGTGGGTTTGGGGTTGATTTTTGAAGACATAATTTCTTTTTTTGAATTTGAATAAATTTTCAAAGCATGTTTACTTCTCTTATGTTTACATGCTCTCATGGAATTCTAGCTATAAGATTTATGGAGTTCATGGCCGGATTGGGGATCGAACAAGGGTAGAATATGAAAGGTCATTGTCAAATAAAATTCTTGGTCATTGATCTTAAATCGTGTTTTGAACACCCTGAGTGTATAGTAGACCCATTGTACTTTCGCAACTATGATCTGTTGATATGAGGCAAAAATTATATATATTTAGTCATTATTTACCTCACAATTTATATTTCTATTCGTCCTTTTTGAGCATTAATTTTAGGAATTATGCATAATATTGTATTTTTATGTGTAAGATTAAATTGTGTGAAGATGAAGAAATTTGAACCAAAATATGAATTAAAAAAGCAAGATTGTATAAGAAAATCAAGCAAATAGCTTAATGGATCAAATTTAATAAAATATACAAGAAGATATGCTATAATGTGAATATTTGAAATTGAAAAATAGGCGCCTGAGCATTGCTACATAGAAGCAAGAAAAAGCGACGAAGAAAAGATGAAGTGGCAATGCGGTAGACCAGCACAGTCCAAATTGTGCTTGATTTTTATTTCTTAGTCCATTTTAGACTAAGTTATATTAATTTGGAGTTTCTTTTACACCTATAAATATCCTACAAAAATAGTTTTTACGTAACTTTTAAGATTTTAAACATTGATAACTTTGATGACTTTATAACATGTAAACATTTTATTGAAAGAAATCTTGGAGCCGCCGTGGAAGTTAGAGAAAAATTATTTATTCTTTTCTTCTCCATCTTTATAAATTTTTCTTTGACAATTGAAGATTCTAGATTTATTCTATTCAATTTGAAAGTTCATAATTATGATTTCAAGTCATGAGTAGGTAAATTACACAACTAGAATTGTCGAAACCATGATGGATTAAAAAATTGGTGATCATAATATGAAGTTATTCTCAAATGGAGATCATGCATGTATTATTATTTCCTTTGATATGATTGTTTTCTTATGAGTGCATGGTTATAACTCTTCTTATATTTACTTACGATAAAATTAGGGGTAACAGATGGGAAAAGGAAATAACTAGTAGTGATTTGGAGCTACCAACCATTATTTAATAGGTTGAGACAATAATTCGGGATAACTAATTTGGGAATAAGATAGGGTTTAGTAGTGCAAACTCAGGATAAGAGAAAACTTACTTGAGGATATTGCTTATACAAGAGAATAAAGTTATTATAAGTATACATAAATAATCAATTCTACATGCCAATCACCGGGAAAGATCACAAGTAGGAAGAACCTACCAAGATATGAAATCATGGAGAACACAATTCTAGTTCATCATTCTCATTGATTTTCTCAGTATAAACTAATATTTATTTATTTGGTTACTGCAATTTACATATTGTTTACTTGGTTTTTAAATCCACCCACTTGAAATAAATGACGAAAAACCTAAAAAAACTATATTAACCTATCTCCTAATCCTATTCCCGTGGTTTGATCAACCTTGGTTAGGTTTTATATTTGACAACGATCATCTTATAACTCATTGTGAGGTGTAATTTGAAAAATATAAAATTTTGATGTTGTTACGGAGGATACGATTTAGGGTTAGATTAATTATATTTATTTGACAATTAGTTCTTATTTATTGTATGCATTTAGTTGTCTCATTTCTTTAAATTTTTTTTAAAAAAATATTTTTGAATAGTTTACTTCTCTTCTTGATATGAAATCTTTACAAGATGCATGGGTCAAAAAAACTCCCATTTTGTGATCATTATACTTTTGATATATTTTATTATTATAGGAGTATGATAGATATATAGCGAGATCATAATGAGAGCATGATAGAAACGTTGGCACTTCTCACAAAAGAAGCATATGAATTCATTCAAAAGGTTGATAGTGAAATTCAAGGGGAGGTGAATAAAACTTTTTCTTCAGTGAGTCGACTACTGACTCCTCACAGTTGACTCACCTGTAGATCAACACACTTCATAAATATATTAGATTTAAAACAACTAAGCATGTGAATAAGAGAACATAATGTAATAACATAGAAATTTATTCTGGTTTGGATCACCAATATGGTGCCTACTTACAGTCCCCTTGGGTTTCAAAGTTTCCTTAGATCGTTGAATGTTGGGTACGAGTACAATGATAGAAAATAAGTTTTGATGATTTTTTTTGCTTTTCGGATCTTGTGACACAACTTTAGTTGATGTTACAAAGTTGACTTGTGCTTACTCTTTATATAAAAATTATATACTAAAAATAACAAAGACTTGTAAATACTAAGAATGAGACACTTTGAATTTTCTCCTTGAGTTGAGTGAAAAAGTGTTTGTCTTCGTTCTTCATCTTTTATAGTCTTTGGTTACTACTTTTCATAAGGAAACCCAAAAGATTTCTTCTCAATCAAGGACGTAAATTGATTCCTTGATTGAGGAATGTAACCATATGCTATGACCATAGATGACTTTGGATCACAGCAATATAATATATGTTTGTGATCTACTTTTCTTTTTGATTTTGTAGAGATTGATGCCTTTCAAAATGTGATCGTGATCTTCTCTTCTTGATTGATTTGGTCTGCCATGATTTTAGATCGTGATCCTTCTTCCATTTCCATGATATTTGATTGATTTTCTTTCCATACTGTCTAAATGTCGTGATCCTCCATATCTTTGGCGAGATACTCTTCTATCTTCCAAAATATTGATTTGATTTTCTACATCATTTGGGGATGATATTTTCCTTCCATTTGTTATTATTGTGATTGATGGTACTTAGATACCAAGGATGTTCTATTCCTGGAGCCGTCTTCTTTTGTCCTTCCAATATTAGCAGTCTTCAGTGTCCTGCAAAGATATACTTATTAGTTTGTAATTATTAAAACATAGATTTAGTAGGCTAACAATCTCCCCCTTTATGATATTATTTATAATTACAATAAGAGAAAATATCAGTTGACTTACCTATCTGTCAGCTTACTCCTCCTAACTTGTGTAAGTATAGCTGATATGTAAACTTGTTATTTTCTCCCCTGACTAGTAGGCTATTATGATATTCCTATCTTCTCTCTCTTTGACATAATAAAAAAGAAATAATATGCAGGCAATATGCTGACAAAGAAATTCATCACTAGAGAGAAAGAGAAATGAAGAAATGACAGAAGAGGTGTTTTTAGACAAATGCATGATTTTTATATAGTAAAAATTGCATAAAATTCTAAATAAGGCTTAAAGATCATTAATGCTAAAGAATACTAAGCATTTTTTAAAGAAAGCAAAATCTTTCTTCTAGTAGAGGTTTTGTAAAAAAATCTACTAGTTAGTTCTCGGAGTCAACAAATTTTAGAGAAAAATCATCGTTCTTTACATGGTCTCGAATAAAATGATGCTTGATCTCAATTTTTTTAGCCCTAAAGTGATGCACAATATACTTAGATAAGCTAATGGCACTAGTGTTACCACACATAATAGGAACAGATTCAAAAGATAAGTCAAAGTTAAGAAGCTGATGCATAATCCATAAGATTTTAGTACCAAAACATCCGACATCTATCATTATTCAGCTTTAGTAGTTAAAAGAGCAATGGAAGTTTGTTTCTTGCTATGCCATGAGATGAGGGAATCACTATGAATTTGACATGTTCCACTAGTGTTCTTCATATCATTTTTGTCTCTTGTAAAATCAGCATTGAGTAACCAATTAAATTAAAGTGTGAGGACGAGGGATACCATAGACCAAAGTCTTGAGTTCCTATTAGATATCGGATGACTTATTTGACGGTAGTGAGATGAGACTCCTTGAGAGTCGACTAGAATGTGCATTTTCCCACACTGAACATAATATCTGGCCGACTTGCAGTCAAGTAGAGTAGAGGTTCCATTATCCCTAGATATATCTTTTCCAGAAAATTCTGAATCAATACTTGTTGATGGGCTCATGGGTGTTCCATAAGCCATTCATTTTTCTATACCAAATTTTTTGGTGAGTTCTTTTGTGTATTTTGCTAGACTAATAAAGGTGCCTTTGGGAATTTGTTTGATTTGTAATCTGAGAAAGAATGTGAGATCACCCATAAGGCACATTTGGATTCTCCTTTTCATCAAATTAGCAAAATTCTCGCACAAAGAGATGCCAGAACTACCAAAAATAATATCATCAATGTAAATTTACAGAATGATAAGATTTTAATCAATCTTTGGAATGACCATATTTGTGTCAATTTTACCCCTTTGAAAATTATTATTTCATAGAAAAGTACTCAATATCTCATGCCAAGCTTTTGGATCTTGTTTGAGACCGTAGAGTGCTTTTGATAATTTGAAAACATGATTTGAAAATGAATGATATTCAAATCTAGGGGGTTGTTTTACAAAAACTTCCTCATGAATAAAGACATTTAAGATAGCACTTTTTATGTTCATTTGATACAACTTAAAACATTTGAATGTGACAAAAGCTAAGAAAAATTATATTGACTCTAACCATGCCACGGGGGCAAAGGTCTCGTCATAGTCAATACCTTCTTGATGAGAGTAGCCTTGAGCTACAAGTCTGGCTTTATTTATGATGACTTTAACTTTTTTATCTAATTTATTTTTTTAAACCCATCTGGTTCTAATTACTGAGCAGTTTCTTGGTCTTTCAACTAGAGTCAAAACTTGATTCCATTCAAATTGGTCAAGTTCTGCCTTCATAGCTTCAACCCATGATTCACTGATTAGAGCTTCATCAATTTTCTCTGGTTTGATTTGGAACATAAGGGAAACTAGTGCTTGTCTCCTCAATGAGGCTCTAGTTTCCATTCTATCTTCTAGATTTTCGATGATGAGTTTATTTGGATGGCTAGAATCATGCTTCCATTCTTTTGGAACGTTTGATTTCACTATTTATGCTGTGGGAGCCAACTCCATAGGAGATGTAATTGACTTATCTTGTGAAGGTTCTGAGGTTGTGCTGTAATTTTCTCTAGTCTGCATATTACTTACCTATTCTTCATTAAACTAAAACTCATAGGGAAGTGGTTAGATTCATCAAAAACAATGTACATAGATTCCTCAGCACATAGAGTTCTTTTATTAAAATGCCTGCAAGCAAGACTAGAGGGAGAGAACCCAAGAAAAATACCTTTGTTACTTCATGAGTCGAATTTTCCTAAGCTATTCTTACCATTATTATGCATAAAACATTTACAGCTAAAGCGATGAAAATAGCCAATGTTGGGCTTATTTCCTCTCTAGAGTTCATAAAGAGTTTTCTTTAAAATAGGTCTGATAAGGCACCTATTGATGATGTGACATGCTATGCTAACCGTTTCTAACCAAAAGTGATCTAGGAGATTATGTTCTAATAGAATTGTCCTAGCAGCTTCCTTGATGGACTGATTCTTTTGCTCTACTACACCATTTTGTTAAGGAGACCATTGTGAAGACAAGTTATAAGAGTATCCATTCTAAGCAAAATACTTCTCAACTGCCTTGTTTTCAAATTCTCCTCCATGATCACTGTGGAAATAAGTGATGAGGTGTCCAGCTTTTTTCTGTACTTTTCTATAAAAAATCTCAAAGTAAGTGATGCGTCTACTCTAATGACATTGCCTATGGCATTGTCATCGAATCTGAATGATCCTCCATCTTATTTCTTTAAGAAGGAACAGTTTTTATTCTTTCCAGTCATGTGTCTGGAACATCTTCTATCAATGACCCACATTCCCTTTTTGTAGCTCTTGTAGACTTGTTCTTGCAAAACAAAAAAATTATTTTCATTTAGGTACCCTAGTAGTCTTGGGTCCTTGCGGGTTAGACGTGCTTTCTTTGGGCTTCAAAATCTACACACTTTTAGTCTTCTGCCAGCAGTTGTAGGGTTTGTTCCCTCTCTGTCCACAATTAAAGTAGACGAGTCCTCGACAAAAAAAGGGAGCCTTAGCTAATTTAAATGACCCTGATAAGGAACTTGGATTCTATTTGAAGGAGTTTGGTCCTATAAAATTATGGCTTGGAGATTTCTTAAAACTGTTCTATTTATTTTAGCATCACCAATCTCTTCATGAAGTAAGTCAATTTTAATTTGACATGTTTCAATTTCTATTTTCTAGTTTTGCCATTCCTTTTCAAGTTGTAGTTTAAATAGTGCTGCACAGCTTTTCTTCTCTTGAGTGAGCTTATTATACTCATTTATAATTTTTTGAAGCTCATCGGTTATCATATCCAAATTAGATTCAAGAGTGTTACAGTTATGACAGTCATGTCGTCTTACCTTGCTAGGTTCTCTTGTTTCCATAAAGCACATATTGGCAGCCTCTACTTGTTCTTCAGTTTCATCTTCATCACTCTAGGCTCTAGAGTTTTGATTTTTTCTGGAAGATCATTGTCTCAATTCTAGATAGTTTTGCTTGAAATGACTAAGCCTTCCACAGTAGTAATAGAGATTATCGCTTCAGGTGGAGTCATGATTTTTGCCTTCTTCAGATCTTTGCAATCTTTGTCTCATGATCTGCCATACTCCATGATTTATAAGAGATATTCCTTCATTGTTGTCCTTTTCAAAAATGTCCACTTCTTCAGTTGGAGCAACATTGAAGGCTAATGGTTTCTTTTTTTCCTTCTTATGGTACCTGTTAATATAATTTTTTTCATATATAATAAGGTTACCTCGCAATTCATCATATGTCATATTGTAAAGATCCTTGTCTTCCAGAATAGAAGCCTTGGTTTCTAAAGTCTCGGGGATATTTCTGATCAAATTTTGGACTTGCAGGCTATGTGGATAGATCATCCCCAATGATTTTAGTTCTCACACAATTTTACTGAATCTACCAAACATTGTTTCAAGTTCTTATTTTCTTCCATTTTGAAAAACTTCTATTCATTGACCAGAGCAACAATCTTTGACTTCTTGACCTTGGAGCTTCCTTCATAGGTAACCTCTAATTTGTCCCACATTCCATTTGTGGTTTCATTAGTTGACATCTTGTCGTATTCTTCTCTATTAACTGCACCCAAAAGCAAACTTATGCATGTTAAGTCTTGTTCCTTTCCCGGTCTTATTATATATATGTATGGTTGAATACATTATGAATGGTTTTACTTGTCTTTGTTAATGGAACTATCTTATCTTTATCCTGAGTGTATGCTAGTGGTCACCTACTAACCCATCCTCGAGCAGCTATATACCCACACTATGCAGGAACCGACCATTCTACTTCTCCTGCTTAGTGATCGAATTTGGGGATAATCTATATTGGATTGAAGTGATGAGCATTCCTATTTTGAAAGGCATCTATTTTATGTCATGGTTTACTTTACAAATTTCTTGTCTTTCATAGACTTTATTTTGGGTATTATCGGGGGGCATATCCCGAATGGGTAGTCTTTGGTTGGTCTAGAGGCTTTGTAAGGACAACTGTGTACTTGGGTATGGTATGGATTGTTTTGTCATATGTAAATACATATATTGGCTTATAATCTTTGTAGTGGTTTATGGTTTACGTATTTTTTTAATAAGTTACTAAGCGGTTGGACTTGGTTGGGTTGGTCCTAGATATGGACTTATCCCAAAGTCACCACATACTTTGATACACTATCTTGTTATATATTTGGACTTTAGCCAACTCAAGGTATGTGTTTGGTGGTTCGGTTGGGAAATAGGAGCGGTTCCCAGTCATGGTTGGGCTTTGGATTGCCCATTACGATAAGGCCCTGGTTCGGGTCGTGTTAAGTTTGTATAAGAGCTTTAGGTTTTGGTGTCATAGGTTTTATGCAAAGCCGTGTTGAGTAGAGTCTTTCTTATGGGTGTGTCGTTCACCACACTTTTAGTTAGGAGTCTATAAGGCTTTTAGGATTTTTCACTTTCTTAGTTATTTTACTTTCGAGCTATGGAGTCTAAGGTCTTGAATTCTTTAGTGAATCTTTCTTGGTTTACTATTCAGATCATGCCTTGTCAAAAATCTAAAGTTGTGGAAACTTACCTATTTTACTCAAAAACAACATGGATGGATCTATTCTAACTCATTGGGTACAGACCCGACCAGGGGCCGCAGCTTCTAGATTTACCAGTGGAGGCCAATCCTCATCATCCTATTTTTTATAAATTTTATAGTTTCTCACATCGTGGTTGTTGTGAGGGAGGAGGGAATCAGTATTTTGGTTATGGTCAGTTCGGTCTTGTGTGACAAGGATGTCTCATAAGGGTTGCCGCTTGGGCAAATAGAGTATTGGATACTACCTCTGGCTCCGAGAGTGGATGAGATTATCTCAATGTTATTAATATTCCTTGGGAGTCCAAGGTATCTTCCAACGCCTACACTGGTATGTTGAGAACTCTTTTATTTGTGGTGTGAATGGTTTACTTTGTTCGAGGTCCTCTATTTTTTGTGGCCCCATTTATGGTTGTTCATTCTGGATGTGGTCCCAAGGTTATTTCAAACTCTTTTCTTCTTTTTTTTCTACCTCAGTAGATGACTTTTTGTTTGCCAATAAAATCAATGAGAGATATGTGGTATCTGTTGGTAGTAAAGGGCTCTTGGTGGATTTATGTGACTCAAATATGGTGGATTTCAATGTCATTTAGGGGAATGGATTGTTGCACTCGTGTTATATGTCATTGGGCTAATAGATTTGTAAAAAGATGATCTTTATTCTCCATGGTAAGTTAATTATGGGATACGACAATGGTTTTATTCCCTAGATATTAAATAAAATAGTTGTATCAAATCTTAGAACTCGAAGGTTGGTTTTAAAATTGAGGTCTTTATTATTTGGCCTGAGTTAAAGATTCAAACTCAGAAGGTATTTCTTTGTATTTGGTTTTGGTGATGAATAAATTTCCTGGGGTCCATTTTTATGAATCTCATGGTGTCTTTCTAATGGGGAGGTTGGTTTGGGGTTGGTCTTGTTTTAGACATTTGTCTAAATTTCTAATCCTTCTTTATAGAATGGTTCCGGTGGAGTTAAGGGATCTTAAGAAGAAATTTAGGGATATCTTAGACGAAGGTCTCATCAGTCATAATATTCCCCCATGGATTGTTTTGTTCATGCATGCATAAGGGGAATAGTGTTTCTTTGAAATGGATAGGTTATTAGTGGGTGACTAAGGAATTTGGGGTGTCCTCCTTGAGGGGTAGACCATGCGTATTAATATTCTATAAAGGTACTTTGCTAGAAGTACATAATGGTTGATAGATCCTAGGCTTGAATCAAGATTTTTTATTTTGATAAAAGGGAGTATGATAAGCTCAAAAATAGCAATATGGGAGTTGTGGAGGTAAACTAGTAGGTTGGATGAGGTTTATGATTTGGTAAATAAAATAGTGAGAGAGTTCTACCATATAGGCTAGGAGTTCAGGTTGAATAGAGGGACTGGGGATCTAGTCATTTGATATGTTAGATCATAGATCTTGCATGTATCCTTGTCCCTATACTAATTCTTTATTATTGGCTTGAAATTGATTATTAAATTCATGGTTTTGAAATTAGGTTTTGCCACAATTGAGGTCTTTAACATGATTACTCATTTAAGCGATTTTCCATGGGTTATAATACATTGTTCATTCTTTATTTATGTTTTTGAATATTTTGGGATGCATGGAAATGCTAAATGGATTTTGTGGTACTATGGATTCCCCAATTACTTGATTTTGGTTTTAGAAATTTTATACCCTTTAAATATTTGAGAAATTGCCATTGGATAAAATTTTGTCATATGATTTGACTAGTTTTGAATCTTTACATTGCCTAGATGGTTAGGGAAATATGGATTAGGTTTCGGTTGGATTCAAATGATTTTTAAAGGCCTTGGTGGCCATGGTTTCATTTTTAATGGTTTGGGTTTACTTGGAAACCTTGGAGTCAATTTGGTCTCATAGTTTTGCATGTGTATACTTGGCTCTAAGTAGAATTAGGATGAATAAGGTTTTGGGTATTGGAGAACCAAGCATCTCTAGTGGACGTCTTGTGTGATACCCATTAGTGTAGAGAATTATATTTGTTGGTTCAACGAGATAGAGGTTGGTGGTTAATCTAGAATTCTCTTTTAGTGGTGAACTTTAGGGGAAGGTCGGGTCACATATTCTAGTGATACTTTTCCATCTTGATTGAGAGAGTACTCTACTAGCGTTGTGTGTATTCTTATAGCACTTATGCCTAAGCTTCGTGTTTAATATTCACCCTGTTCCCTAAATATGAGTTATGTCTTACATTACATTACTCTTGGTATATGTGGTTGTGTTTCTTTTAGTGTCCAGTATTAAGGACTCCCTTTCAGTGTCATTGTGCCGGGATGGTTCTTTATTATGGTTTAGGTGGTTATTATGAAGTACTTCGTGCCTATGGTATTATGCCTTGTTTCGAGGAGGGGGTCTTTGTCTTGCCTTAGGTGGCATAGGTAATTCTTTTAATTTGATTCCTTAAATGATTTTTCTTGTGTTAGGATGATAGTGGTATTAGGGAGCATGGTGATGTTGTGAAATGGGAAATATATAAGTCCCTAAGTGGGGAAGAGTCTAGGGTGACTACCAAAGTTGAGGTATGGTAGGTAAGGTAAGGTTTTAATTACGAGAAAAGGTTAGGAAAAGAATAGGTGGTGGAAAATCCTTATGGAAATGATAGAGGGTGCTAGATTTTTTGATGGATAGATCATACAGTGGATATATAAACAGTAGGATTGAATGTTGTGGTTGGTAGATATACCAATAGGTTATGTTGGGTACCTGAGAGGTCTGGTAAGGTATGATTTCTTGAATTATTTTCATCGCTTAGTAGTTGTATAATTTTAAATATTCAATTATAGGTTGAGGGTTTTGGTTATAGTGTTTGGGCATGGTTTGCCCATGTCTTTTACTTATGGTTTTCTTATTAAAATAGTGATGGAAGCGGAGTAGTGTTTAGGGATAGATGTAAGGACTAGAGCTTGGTGGCTTGAGTTAACTCCTTTTAGCTTTGGTTAGGCTTGAACATGGATATGGTGGTGTATAGTTAGACTCAAGCTCTTGTAGTGATGTGCCTCGGTAAATTCTAAATTGAATTGAACTTGCCCTTGCATGAGTTCATTTATCTGGTAATCTATGTGTTGTGTTGAGGTGAGGTGTGGATAGTTCTTGGTTGGTTGGTTCTCTTGCGTGGTAGTGGTATCTTGGGTTATTTGTTCTTTTGGGGAGGTCCCGATGAGAATCTTGGATTGGTAAGTTTGCCGATTTTGAACAAATAAGGTATGGCTTCGGTAAAGGTTCCATGGTTGAACTAAAGGTTCGAGAAAGTCATTAGGGATGCAGAAAAGGACATGGAGTCCAAGTATCCACGTTGGTTCTTTGTTCCAAAAATTCGTGCATAAGGTGTGTGCTCTTCAACAAGTCTCTTTGTTTTCTTTGTTAAAGGTGAGGAATGGGTCCTATTGCATCTTTGTTTTCCAACTTAGTTAGTGGTCGGAATGAAGGTCTTAGGGAATAAATTATGCTCATGGTATGTGATGACCTTCTCATCTCGGTCTGTGTTCTTGTCCATTATTTCTGTTGGAGGAAAGTTTGATGTGTGTTAACGTGTTATCTGATGCTTGTTCTTACCCTTAACCGTCATTCGAGGATGAATGATCCTAGTGAGGGAGAGTATAACACCGTGAGAATTTGACACTTGCAAATTTTCCTTGGTTTTAGAATTACTAGACTTGGTACGACTCAAGGGTACCATCGTACCCTTAAATACGAGTTACGGGCTGTCTTGAGGGCTCACTTGTACCCTAGGCAGTATGGGTGGCTTGGCTACTGCCCAAGATATGACTCATCTTGGTGCGAGTCATATAGAAAGATACGAGTGGTGTAAGTCAAGTCATATGGTGGTTGATTGGCTTGTCTTATGGAATCTGCCCAAGGGACAATTGGCAGATATGGTTTGGTATACCACTCGTACACTAAGGTTTGAGTAGGGAGGTATGAGTCGTATAGAAACCAGTAGGTAGGGGTCTTGGCCAGGTCTTGGGAATAAATTAGGGTACCACTCATACCCTACGATACAGATGGTATAGGTAAGTAGTACCCCTGGACGTGGCTTGTTTTTAATTAAGTCAAGGGTAGTCCGGACATTTCCTACTTCAAATCCCTTATGGCCTTACGTTATATAACCATTGGTGGCATTCCATAACACTTGTTAAAGGATTAAAACACTTCAAATACTCTCTCAAACTCACTCTTGAAGATTGGAGGATAGGTTTTCTTTATGTGTTCTTCAAAGGGCTCAAAGGTCAAGATTTATTCTGTGAATCTTCATGTATAAGGCATGTACTCCTTCCCTCGTTGTTATTTCAAACTAAAGGCACATGTATTGTGTTTTAAACATTGATTCATGGATCATGAATGGTTGTTTTTGAAATATATGTTGAGGGTCTTGATGTATATAGTTTGGTATTAGTTTAAACTATGTTTTTGCATATTTTTGGTAATGGTTTGCATATATGTTTATTGGTTAGTTATGGTTTAACAAATGGGTCTTGATTATCCCTAATTATAGGGGTGATAACGCTCAATGTACAGCTCTCGTAGGAGTGTAAAGAGGTCGTTAGCAAATATAGAACCCAACCTGGGTTGGGTGTCGATCCCACAGGGAATAGCTTGGCCAACAAGTAAGCAAAATTAATAGACTTTTGGTGCAAGTCTCGTAAGAAGGTGGGATTGTAATAAGTAACAAAAGTAATGAAATAAAAGCTGAAAATGATAAAGTAAAAAGAGAAAGATTGTCACGTTGGTTGTAAACAATGAGAATTGAAGCGTTGGGGTTATGTCCACCTTCAGAGGTATACGTCTCTATTGGCTATGAGTGTGTAGAGTCTTGACATGCAATTGCTTATAGAGAATTGTAGTCGATGGTAAATCCAAGCGTCTCTCGACCTAAACAAGGACTATTTCACTTTAACTCTCTCGAGCTTAAAGCGTGTCTAGCGGTACAAATTCTCCAAGAGGTTAGTCCAGTTACGGCACTAACTTTTTAATAGGAAAGGGTGTCCTACTACCTTGACATTATCTCTTTTCCAGACAAATAACCTTTCTCTCGAACAAGTTAAGTGTTAGACTGGCGTTGGTCTATGCGTCTTCTTTTCTAGACAAATAACCTTTCTCTCGAACAGGTTAGATGTTAGAATGGCGTGTTCTTGTGTTTGAACCGCAAAGGATGTAGATTTAAGATGAAGAGAATAATGATATAAGCAATATACGTGTCTTGCACTCACAAGCTCATAGCAATAGATAGTAACTCATTCGGCTTCCATAACCCCAACTAAGAGATTTAGTTACCCATGAATGCGAAGGATATCACGTTTTGCATGGTGGATGGCGTGTAAAAGAGGTGTTAGGCGTGTGGTTTTGGTGATTCCGTAGCAAGTAACGATTCTCTTGTTGTGGAATTTAAGAGTTGAATGTTTGTGGTGGAAGATGAGAGAGATGGAAGAAAATTAATAGTTTAAGAATGAATTCCTTGAATTTAGAGAGGAGTTGCCTCCACTAAGGGAGGACTTGATTAAAATCTCTAGCATGATAGGGTATTTATAATACTCCTATCCTACTCCTACTATTCTAATGAAATAAATAACCAAATCCTACTAAACTAAGGAAATACTTAACCCATTTGTACTAGGTTAATGTAACATTCTCCTAATCCAAATAAACTAATGAAATACATAACCCAATTGTACTAGGTTAATGTATCATTGTCAAAATCCAGCTTTGTGTCTGTAAGTCCCCAAAGTCTTCAGAAATGTTGTTTTAGCCCGGGACAGATTTTCCATCCAGCAGTTTTGGTCCAGGTCCCCAGAGTCTTCAGAAATGTTGTTTTAGCCCGGGACAGAGTTTCCATGCAGCAGTTTTGGTCCTTAGGCGTGTAAACTCCCTTTCCTTCCTTCGTGAGCTTTCTTTTGCGTCAATTAAGCCATAAAATGCTGAATTTTGCATCATTTATACCTGAAACTTTACTAATCATGTTTGTTAGCTCATTTATAGGAAAAAGGACTAAAAGTGCATGAAATATATAATTTGTTCTCAAAACTAGGCTAAAATATGGGCAAAATATATTGATATAGGCGCGTAATTTCGCCTATCATCAAGGGGTTTATGCATTGGTTTTGGTCTTGGTAAAGATATGCCCTCAACATGTTTGATAAAATGCCTCAAAGAATGTTTTCACTCTATTGTTAAACTTTTATTAGAACTATAACATCGTTTGGTTTGGTAATGGAACCTTAAATCGATTTGGATGGTTTTACATGGTTTAAATGGCTTAAATGATATATATGCTTTAAATGGTTGGCATGGTCTAAAATGGTTAGGAAATAGTTTAAATGTTATAAATGGTGTACATAGTTTTAAAGGATTAAATGGTAAAGCCTTAGTAGCAATGAAAATGGTTATACTTATGGGGTACATGGAATACCCCAAGTAGTTTAATATGATAAATAGAAGGGTAGTTGGAAGTCTCCTTAAGCCTATATATGGTTGGATATGGATAGTACTTGCAAGAATGATCGGTATGACGATACCACCACTAAATGGTCTTGTTTAATAAATGGTAAATGGATTGGTTGGTTGCTTGGTAATGGTTTTAATGAGGCAATTATGGCGGGATGTGTATAAAATTCATGAAAGGTGGAGGTCCCGGGGGGACCAAAACTGGAAACTCATATTTGTCGATATAAGGTTGGTCTTAGTGACCGTGTGTATGATGTCACACTATATTTTAGGGGATGTACTAGTCATCCAAGGTTTTCTTCCCTGGTCGTGTGGCTATAAGCACTGGGGCCCTTTCAGCAGGGGGAGTTAAACTCATATATCTCGTAGGTGGTTTAGGACGGCAAAGCTACACAGCCCAAGTAAAGATTTTAAATGCATACTAAATCTGATTCCCTTTCCAGGCATGGTTATATATATATATATGGTTATATGCATTATGGATGGCTTTACTTAGCTTTGTAAATGGCATTATCTTATCCTTATCCTGAGTGTATGCTAGTGTTCACCCACTAACCTATCTTCGAGAGGTTGTATACCCAAGTTATGCAAGAATCGATCATTCTACTACTCCCGCTTAGTGATTGCATTTGGGGACAATCGATGATGTATTGAAATGGTGAGATTCCATATTTTGGAAGGCATCTATTTCATGTCATAGTTTACTTTTCATATTTCTCGTCTTTCATAGACTTTGAGTTTGGCTATGGTCAGGGGCATATCCGGACTAGGTACTCTTTGGTTGGTCTAGAAGCTTTGTACAGACAACTGTGGACTTGGGTATGGTATGGATTGTTTTGTTATATGTACATACATACATTGGCTTATTATCTTGGTATTAGTTTATGGTTTTTGGATTGGTTTGGTAGGTTATTAGGTGGTTGGACTCGGTTGGGTTGATCTCAGATATGGACTTATCCCAAAGTAACCACATGGTTGGATACGCTATCTTGTTATATGTTTGGACTTCAGCCGACTCAAGGTATGTGTTTGGTGGTTGGATTGGGAAACGGTGAAGGATCCCGATCCTGGCTGGGGTTGGGATTGTCCACTATGACAAGGCACTAGTTTTGGTCGTTTCATGCACCAACAATACTAGTGAACTAGTCTTTGATATAAATTTTTCACAACCTGATTTTGCGAGTCATGATGGCACCTACTCTAACCCATTAGTAGGTGAGACAAATCTTATCCCAGAATAATAAGTAATGAGCTAGTTAGCGGAAGGTATCATAAAAACAAAAAATAAATATACAATGGAATTACAAACAATAAAATTTAAGTGAAAAAGAGTATATACGAAAAAAGAGAGGGAAAGAGAACAAAAGGATATCCAATGACCTGTACAAGAGTACTAAATCCAAAAGAATAAGATTACTAAATAGTATGATAGTCTAGATAACTAAAGGCTATCAAAAAGTAATGGAAGGAGAGAGAATCAGGTACAACTTTGAAAGCTCACCCTATTTTGGAACCCTGAGAGAAAGCTGGATAGAGAACCAATGATGGTGCCTTGTACTCAAATCTATGTAAAAAAAAGATACAAAAGTGCAGCTTGATTACCGAACCAATAAGTACTCAGTGGGCATCATCGACTAACTGAGCTAAATCATAATAAAAGTATAATAAAATGTGAGAAAGCAATGTTCAGTTAAGGATTAAGATAATATGTAAAACACAACTCTAAATATGGGGACAAGTGATGATCAGGAAAAAATAAATTAAAGCAAATATAGTCTAACTATAACCGAACTAGACCCCCATAAGTCTAGAAGGTTCAAACAATGACTAAAAACCAAGTCGAGCCCTCATAAGCTTAGTGGATGCAAACAAGAAGAAGAGTATCGATAATCAAAACCTCAAGTGAAAAATAGTGAGGCCATACCTGAGATTCCCTTTAAATAATAATGCCAGATTTGAACCAAAATTAAAAAGCGATATCATCATAATAATGTTATAAATGGACAATGAAAGACTCGAACAAGAACTAGAGTATCATACCGTCATATCAAAGTATTACATATGAATCATAATTTGCCAGACTTGAACCAAAACTTATAAACAAGTATAAGGTCACAGGTTTAACAAAAGGTTGAGAAAATGTCTAAATCTTTCTAAGGGTCAAGAATTATTTTAGGGTGACTAAAGAGGACCTCGCATGTCTAAGAAGGGATAATTGTAATAATTGACCTAAAAGAAGGTCGATGAGGCCCGCTACAAATCTCAAAAATTCATGCAAGGGAAAGTTTCTACCCCAAACTATTCTAAGTCTCTAATGTTCCACATCTAAGTGTTAGATAAGTTAAAACTATACTTAAGATAAAAACCTAACACCAACGATGAAGAAAGATCCCAAATTCGACCTAAAATGGCTATCTAAATGGCTAAATAACCTAAAAGCCACTAAACATACAACCAAGACATAATAACCTACCAATCTATCATAATACCATCCCATTATCATATCAGATCTCTATCTAAGAGAGAAGTAACTCTAGCCTAACAGGGCACCATCCTAAGCTCTATAAAGTCTACTAGATTTGAGCTTTTCCATTTCAAAAATCGCAACACAATGTCTCGCTATCAAAAAATAATCTATGCATCAAAATGAGAATAACAATACCCATATTTCATATAAATGCTCCGTGTCCAAAATTAAGCTAAAAATACCATGTGGGGCTTGCTGGCAGAATCACAATTTTGAAATCATCAAAATATCTCTCTACTCTCAAAGATCAGTTACCCGCAAAATGGGTGAAATTCAACCACAAGCTAACCCTAAATCAGCTCAGAAAGTAAACTACAGATTTGAATATAAATCAGAATTTAATCAAGTATTTAAAGATAGCATATAACATAAATGATGGAGAAATGACTACAACAAGTTCTCCAACTCACTCCCGACACCCAATACTGAGAGTCTAAACTTTCTAGATGCTGCATTTAATTAACTTTCTAGGTGTTGCATTTAACTACATATGCAAGTATACGTGGTCGTGGAAGTAATAAAGTTGATCTTGCAAGGAAAATATCGATCCCTCAGGGACTTGACATTTAGTATAAAGTCCAATTCAAGTATTATGATTAAGGTTAAATTAGTGTGATTTGTAACCAAAGAGTGTTGAAGTTTTACTATGCTAAGTAACAATGAAAAGTAATCAAAACTAAAAGTGTTGTAAACAAAGATTCGGAGAGTTCAAGGGCAAGGCATCTTGAATAATCATGAAAATCTATACAATCTTGTTTGTTTAGTTACCTATCTTATTGTTGAGTCATGATATCAATATCACGATTATGGTCTTCCGAGTCTACACTCTTCTAGTCAAATTATCCTTTTAACTACATAGTTGATAAGCGATGTGGAAACTAATTCTAACATATTTATATTTCATCCCCTATTTGAGCGAAACAAGGAAAATTAGGTATATTCCTATCCTAACCACGAATATTACCTTTAATATATCTAAATGACAAGAACTCATTAATTATGTTCCACGTTCTAATAAAATATTACTCCTTTCTTTCTCAAAAAAGAAAATATATATATATATATATATATTCTAAAGGTCGCAAATCAATAAAATAGTGAGTACAAAAATAAGAACAACAAAATATGATTATTAACTTTAACCAAATTTAATATGTGTTAAGAAATCATGTTTGTAGCCTCAACCCGTCATGCAAATAATCTCCATTAATGAATTTATAATTATACTACTAGAAAACTTGAAGTTAAAGAAAAAAGCCCCTAACATAGAGTCCTTCGTGTCTTCTCCTCTCTCCAATCATGTGTCATTCCCAATATCCCGTGTAAATATGGCTAATTACTCCTTATATAGTCCATTAGTCCATCCATAACCTGCCCAAACTAATTATATGATTACCACTTTACCCTCAACTTAAACTAAGTAAAAACTAAGTTTTAGACATTTTGGGTGGGGAAGGGGGTGGATTGCGCCACATGGACAAAGGGGTTGCAGTGCAATACTCTAGCATCGCCAAGACAGTGTAACCTCATCATATAACATGTGGCGTATGGCCTCCTCCCATGCTATGGGGGTGCAACGCATAGCTGAATCCACAAAGGGAGGTTTCGTCAAATCTTTTCTCTTCTTCTTATCTACTTGTTCCTTGTTTCCCCACTCTCTTTGGCTTGAGTGTAGGATTAATTTATCTCTCATAGCTACTCCAGTAGTCTCCTAAAATATCTCATAATAAAAATTAGTCCATAAAACACAAAAAAGTTCATCAAAGTACACTAGAATAAGCATAAAGTAGGCTTACCTAACTAGTTTTCTCCTCTAAACTCAATGTGATTTTTTCGACTCTTGAATTGTTTCAAAAGCACGATAAACACTCTAAATATGTAACTTAGCACACAAACACACACTTTATACTTCATTAATCACATCAAGTTATCCTCAAAATCATGCTAAACATACAAAGATAATGACATCTAGGTTTATAAATATGCCTAAGATTACCACCCCCACTTAAAGCTTTGTTCGTCCCCAAACATATCATTACACTTATCACAATCAAGAAATTGCATCACTACTTGAACTAGGACACTCTGTATAGAACTACAACGACTACATGAAAAGCAAGTTCTACTTTAGATATGTTTTTTTACCATTGAAACACATGAATACTACTTTAAGACTTTCTATCCTCAAAAATTGACTCTACCAAGTTGGGAAACCAATGTATATTACTCAACGAAAAATCATATAAGTCACCTATCCATCATTAAACATGCTCTCTGACCATAATAAAGTCATCCATATTCACTCACAAATATGCACTTTATCACAAAAATGGGTGTAAGAAAAAAAATTAAGCTACACATGAGGCTACCAAAATAATAGATATAGATGTGTTAAAAGAAGTTTTGGATGAAATTAATATCAATTGTAAAGATATAGAAAAAGTGAAAGTAAACCCCAAAATAATAGATGTAAATGTATTTAAAAGAAGTTTTGGATCAAATTATGGCCAAATTAAGGAACTATTCTGGCCAGTAATAGTGACTATCTTCCCTAAGAAATTAATTACATCGCACTTTACATTAAAATAATCTCTAACCAAATTATTTTTCACCACTTTTCTCTTTACACCTCTCTTTTATTTTGCCCATCTCTTTAAACTGACTTACACATCATTAGCAGGGAATATTTGCTATCAACACAAGACTCACTTCTTTTGATCAATTTTCTGTTCATCATATTACTCTCTACCAACAACACATAAACACTTTAAGCACATCTATATCTAAGCGCTTTAGTTGAAAAGGAAATTTTTTTATCAAATTAAGGTTAACCTAAAGAAAAAGAACAAGCTACATATGAGGCTACAAGAAAATAGGCTAAAGGCTCAACGGGGCTAATCAAGGTCATGCAAAACGGGTAAATAAAGCAGGTACAAAACATAGCTATCAAAGAAATGCCTATATAATCTCCCAAACTAAAAACTATTATTTCTCTTTGTAAACACACCAAGAAAGTTCAAAACATCAATACGCAAGCAAAAAGTAAAACAAAAACCTTAACACACATAGCACATGTTTAAGTCAAGATGGATCTCTAAAGAATCTCAACTAAACAATTGCAAGAATTCAAATTTAAGCCAAAATCATACAAGAGTCAGATAAAAGACCCTGGGTGTCCTACAAAAGTTATTTTATTTTTATTATCATGCCTTAGAATCCAACACCACTTGCAACATTTAATCATGTATAGCACCTAGATAAAGTATCTCTATTTATTCTAAATGAAAAAAAAATAAAATTACTCTTAAAAATATAAAAGAATACTAGGTTCAAAGGGCCCCTCCGAAAAAAAAGAAACCAATAGGAAAAACTAAGGGGTTGGGTGACGGGTGCTTTTACTTAATGATAAAACAACAAAGACTGAAAATACACAAAGATAAAATATTTTTATATTTTTTTAAATGTAGTCATAAACTCCTAAATAAATAACAGTAGACATCCTATAGACCACTTCACTCTAAATAAATCCGAAAATTGCCCACCTCATACTTAAAATCACACTTTGTCCCCAAAGTATAAATCAAATTAAGAAAAAGGATTAGAAATACTTTTTTTGGCCTTTAGTCCTAGCTAGTAGCATGCCACTTTCTTAGATTTTTAACATAAGAGCTGGGGGACCCAATACTTATGCTTTCATCGTGCTTCTTATCTTAGATTTTGGGTACTCATACTTTCCCTAATTCATAAAAAAAATAAGCAAAAACAAAAATAAAGGTGAAACTATACAAAATAGTTAAATAAATTACAACATAGGTCACCTCCTAAGCTACGCCTGATTTAATGACGTGGCACAACTCACATCAAAGTTATCATCTACATTCACTCAATCTTTTCTGCCCTTTTGACCACAACTTTTCTCTCTTCTTTACTATACAAACAATACCATAAAAACTTGACCTTTTACCACTTTTATAACCTCATGTATTATCATATGAAAGCTCTTTAAGCTCATGATTTGTCATCAATTTGGAAAATTTCATGAGATACTCTAAAAACGTAATGGGAAGTTTACAATCCACCACCCCACACTTGTCCCCTTCTATAGTTGTGATCATGCATATATCTCTGTAATGTATGGGTGGGTTGAGTTCTTTGTACGCTCTGAAAACCACCTCTTCATCATTCAATCTCATCTTAAGCGTACCCTCTCTAACATCTATTAAAACTTAACTGATAGGAAGAAATGGACATCCTAATATGGTTGGTACGATGTCATATATCTCATAGTCAAGAATAATAAATTCATTAGGAATAATGAACTTATCAATCTTAATGAGAACATCCTGAATAATATCTTTGGGTACCACTCTATTTCTATTTGCCATCTATAACAAAACTGAACATGGCCTTGGCTTTCAGAAACCTAATATTTAAAACACACAAAGAGAAACTAGTTAATGCTTTCCCCTAAATAACTCAAAGCTTGAACAACTTCACCTTCACCAATTTGTATGGGAAGGGTGAAACTGCTAAGGTCCTTAAACTTTTTGGGCATCTTGTTCATTACCACAGAAATGCATCCACTACCTCTTTTAGGTACTTAAAATAATTGGGCAATCTCAAAAAATATTTAACAAAGGAAGGATAATGTGAATTTGTCTAAATGTGTCAAAGAACTTTTAAAAATAAGCATCCTGTCATGACTTGATTTAGGGCTTGGCCGTAACGGGTATCTCAAGTCCACCGAGAATTGGATACCATCCCCTTTTCCTAGTAAAACAGAACACAATACACTAGCAACAGAAGAATTTCAAATAGATAACAAAATAGAATAATCACAACTTAGAAGTATGTAAGAGTTTCAACAGCAATTCCCAGGCCATAGTAATCCACAAATCCTCTAATGATACCAAATTATTCCAAGTTGGCACATGCCCTTTATGATAGCCAAAAATAAGTCCCAAAAAATCTATGATAGAGGATAAACCAAGATGTAACGGTCTTCCAAAAGAAAGAGGATTTCCTCTTCAAGCTGAGTGCTAACAATTCAAAAATTCTATCACTACGTAGAAAAAATAGATGTGTCTTTGTACCCTGCATCGCGTGGCTATATAGTATTCGAAGATGGTTAGTGGGTTGAACGTTAGCATGTAACTCAAGGATAAGAGGATAAAATAATGTCATCAATCCAAGACCTATTAAAAATTAATGAACATGTACACATCCATGCACATACATATGAATAAAGGATGTTGAGGGAGGGAACAAGGTTGAGCATAAGCTTTGACACATTAGGCTCGAATGTGTATCTTGACCGTCATAAAACTACCATCTTCCTATATGGGTCCAGTTGTCTCCCCCTGTTCGGGCCCCAGTACATGTTAGATGTACAAACTAGAGATATTATAGAAGGTCGGTAATCCTCGTACCATATGCCATCCATGATACAAATATATATAGTGTGACACAAGCAAACAGTCATCAAGACGAACCCTCACGTCGGTAAACATAAGTTTCTAGTCTAGGTCCCTCGGGACTCATACCTTCACGGCTATCTACACAACCCCTTTAAGACCAATGAAAACATTTAGCACATAACCCATCCATTATTTTAAGAAGCCATTCATTAAGGCATCATCAAGTGGTATCTCATACAGACTATAACTTGCAAGCAAATGTCATTAAGCTATCACTTTTGGGATTTCTTGTACCCTAGACTCCATTATTAAAATCAAGTTGGGGGATTCCTTGTACCCTACAAGGTTTTGAAAATCATTCTAATCCTTCCAGCCATTTATGCAATGCATTAATTTTAATGAAGTAGGCCAAGCCAATTAATAATTCGAATTAGAAAACCAATTATCCAAGTGGGTTGAGGTCTCATCAATTTTAATACCAGTGTCCAGTAACTTGGGGAATTCTTGTACCCCTAATTTCATTGTTTAAAAGTTTGGAGGAATCCTTATACCCTAATTTTTCAGTGTTTGCAAATTGGGTAATCCTTGTACCCCTATTTTTATTCATTGTTCCCATGCACCCCAATGAGTGTATAAATCAACAATTCAAGTATAATTATTCCATAATAATCATGGGAAAATCATTTACACAAATTAAATCCAAAACTTTTAACCCATCATTGAAAACCCCACATGAAAACAATGTAAATAATAAACCAATTCATGCCAATATGAAAATACAAGTTTAGGGAGAGAGATGCATGCCTTTATAACCATGAAATTTGAAGAAGAAATCACCCTTAGAGCCCTAGATAGCCAATTTCATGAAACCCTAGCCTTGTCTTTGAAAGGAGAAATTTGAGAGAATAAAGAAGTGCTTATAATTGATATGAGTTGAAAATAGGGTCCCCAATATGATTTAAGGTCGTGCTTTATTCTTGAGGAAAGGGGGAAATTTCCAACGTGCCCTTGATTAAATGCTGAAAATTTATCGCCAGTGACGATAGGTCTCCCTACGACTCGTAAAAAACTATGACTCAACACCATGAGTCATAGTCTGAACAGTAGCTAAAGGACCCCTCTATGGTGACCCTATGACTCATATCATGTGACTCATCAACTGACCCTATGACTCATAGGGTCCTATTCATAATCAAGACAAAATATTTAGGTAATCACACTAGTGAGGTTATGATTTACACTATACGACTCGTATAGACACATTACGACTCGTATGGACAAGTCGTGGTCTGAGTAGTAGCTGAAGAACCCTACATTGGTCAGGTTATGGTTTGGGTCATACGACCTGTATTGAGACCTTATGACTCATATGGTCATTCCTAGTCTGGGAAGTGGGCTCAAAGCTCAGATATTTTTCAAGGACCAAAATTTGTGGTGTTAAACATCCTTTTGGGATTTTTTAAGATTTTAAGGAAATGGTGATATTGGTCTATGTTAAGATTGCTTAACTTGCTTTTAATTTTGCTACAAAAGCTTTTTCTTTTCATCATCTTCTTTGGGTTCAATTTGGTTTTTTTGTCATCTTAGTTGTGATCAAATCTGCTTGCACATTATGATTTGTATTTGGATGTGTGTCACTAGAATCTCTACCACTCGTTAAAGTGATTACCATAACTTTCTTTGAATTTTTCTCTGAATTACTAGGAAACCCCCTTAAGCTCTTATGTTCTGATCCTGAGCTAACTGGCCAATCTGCTTCTCTAAATTCTTTTTAGTCATTTGTTAATTTTTAAACTATGCAACCATTTGTTCTTGGTTGGCCATAATCTTTTTTCAAAGTCTCTTATATAGTATTGGACTGAGTTTTGTTCTGAATAGCTTACTGTTGCTGAAATAACTGGGGTTTGACTTGATTATTACCCAAAGAGTAGTGGAGCTAACTCTGACAGTTATTATTGAAGGCATTATTATAGTTTTGATTTCCTTTTTGTGCATTGCCCAAAAAATTAACCAACATCTGCTTTGCTCCACATAGTCTATAGAGTGACCACTAATACTAAAAATTTTACACGAAGTACAAACCTACTAAACCGCATTAACCAGGGCCTAAGGTTGATCTATAGTCAACTTGTTGAACTAAATCATCATTTGGTTCTAAATAGAGGCTAACTGTGCAACCAATGTTGTGATACTATTTACCTCAATCATACCTACAGGGTTTTTTGCCATACTTCTGGATATATCACCTTACCAATATAGATTACCTTATATGATATAGTTAAGGAGAGTATATAGTTCATCATAGTTTTTCTCCAAAGCCTGACCACTTATCAATGAATCTTGCAAATTTTTTATTTTATGGTCAAGCGTCACGACCTAATTTGTGTGTCATAATGGAACCTACTTTATACCACCAGTAATTAAGTTAAACCACAGCCTGGAGCTATATGCAATGGGTTAACTAGGTAAAAATGGCCTAAAAGATGGAAATCAACATTTAAAGACTTAAAACAGCAATAAGTAGTCATTCTAGTCTAATAAGTAGATAAAAGATCAAAAATAATCCCAAAACCTAGAAATGTCGGTACAAGAGCTACTACAAAAGAAGCATAAGCACTGAAATAGTCAAATTCAATCTATCTCAAAAATGTAAAACTAGACATGGATAATAGAAGGAAAAAGGGTAACTCTGACTCTAAGAGTTCACCTAATCTCTGAAATCAACCCTGCATGAGTGTTATGTTAATGGTGGCAAGTAGTACTTGGATCTGCTCCAAAAAGGTACAAAAGTGTAGTATAAGTACCAAAACATGGGTACTCAGTAGAAATCATTGGCCAAACTATGCTAAATCATGTTATAAATACGATAAAATGTGAGATAAATAAGTTAAGTCAAGGAAAAAGGGGCAAACCTGGAAATATGTGTCCACACTACTGTACATAAATAAATAAATGCGAAATAGTAACATAAAGATCACAAAACTATACCTACAAAATTTGTCCCATAAGCCAACAAGTGCAGAAAAGTAAATAACCCAACATGGGCCCCCCAAAAAGCCTGGATGGTAGAATTAAAGGAAAATAAATTACCAAAGATCCATAACTTTACCAACTATCAACTATATCATTCAACCCATCCATACTGTATTATAGCATACCCAAATCTCAATGTCGGACTCAAACCAGGAACTCATATAATCATCCTAATGTCATCCATAATAGTATCAATATCATAACATAATTTGTCGTACTTGAACCATAACTCATAGTATTAATAGCATCATCATTTGTCAGACTCAAACTAGAACTCATATTATCAATATCATCATCAATTGCTGGACTCAAATCAAAACTCGTATTAATAGAACAAATCCATAAACCACACCAATAAACCATATTCGTAATCCATATCAATAAACCAAGTGAGTAAACTATATCAATAAACCACCAAAATTTTACACAAAATTAACACAACTCTCAATTACCAAACTAGCATAGCCATTATATATTTAATATCCTCAAAGTCACAAAGTAAGCACTAGTAAGGGTTCAACAGGCATAAATAAGCCTACAAAATTCAATAAAAGTCTTGGCCTAAGATCAACTCTATATAGAAAAGGACAAAATATAAAATTTTATTATGATGAGACCGAACTCATTAAATGAGCGCCTACGTATCCCTTATAAAGGGGAATCAGGTCGACTGTAGTTCACAATTTTGAGAGTTATAGAAGTCGACGATTTTTAATAGGCCCTAAGAGTATATTGTAGGGACCTAACATGACAAGAATTTTAAGAGTAACAAGCTCTAAAGTGAGCAACACTAAATGTAAGAAGTGCCTAAGGCAAGAACAGAAACAACAAGATAGGCACATGTCAATACATACATAGAAATGCAACACATAGAAAGTAATTGTGAGTCCTTTTAAGGTCGTGAACCTCTTTGGACTTTGAATGAGACTAACATTCAATGCGTCAAGGATGCCAAGGCATCCTACGTTAGATGGGACATATATTCCTTAATAATAGAAATATGTAGCCAAGATCTAAAGGACAAGAGTGGGTTTATGACATGGTTCCCTTAAGTGGACAACTCGAGAGTGGGAAAGCTTGTGACTGTTGATGCACCACTGCTCGACCAATCGACAAGATATTTCCTGAAGGGTGTTTTAGGATATAACGTCCGTGTACCCACACAACTATTTGTAAAAGAAAATTAAAGGAGGTTCCAAGTGGAGAAAAGTATGAGCAGAATGCCAGTTATAAGAAGTAGTAACACATAGCACATAGAAAAATATAACATGCTAAACTGTATACATATAGATTAACATGATAACACAAAAATAATAAAAAGGGAAAAAAAAGGGACAGACATGGAGGAATATAAAAAACACATAAATTGGGAAAGGGAGAAAGGACTAATAAATCATGATTTAAGTAAATGATAAAAAAAGAACACATAGATAATAAATCAGGATGTCAAACATTATCAAAACAAATAAAGAGAATCCCATGTAAAACACAGATTCGTAATGGTTAGAACCTAAGATCCCAGCAGAGTCACCATTTTATCGCGCCCCATTTTTCTCGTGAAAAGCGGATTCGACGTGACCACTCTTTTTGGGATTGTTTGAAGGTTAATGTAAAGAGTCACCACCTAACGAATTGAGGTGCGTTAGGGTACCGATCTAGGCTACTACGAACCTATTTTGTTGTTGTGTTTTAGTTAACCAGAAATTCAGGTAAGGGTTCAAATTACCTTGAAAGAAAGGTGTTTGGTACCTTTCGAGGTCCATAAAGGTGGTTCCTGAACCAATTCATATTTTACGTGGGGATTCTATGTGATCAAATAAAGGTCGCTTATTTTTAACTTAATTGTTAACTAAGTGATAAAATAATAAATAAACAAACACATGTTATTTTATTATTTTTAATTGTTGCTTATCTAAGTGATAAAATCAGTAAAACATATAATAAGACAGGCGAGGAGAAAGAAATGATATAATTTATAACAAAAAGGGACTGCTTGTGTAATAAACTAACTACCCCAAATAAATAAGCGTGTAAAGAAATTAAAAGAATAAAAAGAATTCATCAAATCAAACAAAGAAATATTATTGGTCTCATTCGAATCAGAACCCCAAATTATTTAATCATCATCCGACCCACTGTCCGAACTCTTAGACAAGTCATATGTCTTACCTTTAATGTATGTTAGAGATCACTATTTCTGAATGACTACCCGTCCCACCCCGCCTAGGTTGGTTGTTAACACTAAAGGCATTCTAAGACAAGGATAAAACTAGCGTCTTTAGTAATACCTTTCATCCCGCCTATCGTCTAAGAGGTATTAGACTTTGCTAGTTTGGTATTGTGGTCTAGACAAAATAAAACTATGCTGCCTAGAACTCAAAACGCATAACAAGTAGGACGTCACGTAGCACATAATTTTTCTAAGTTAGCCTCTTGGTTAATTAAAGTTGATTAATATGATCAGCATGCAAAGACAAATAATTACTTACTTTTGATGTCATTAACCTATAGGCATGATGTTTAAGTGTTCAATAATGACAAAAGATAAATGTGATTCATATCTAAATAATATGTTGTCAAGTCGTTAAAAGGGCATGTCAAAGTGCGGTAAATATGTCAAGGAGTTGTGTTCATGACTTTCATTGTGTAAGTGTTATAAACTAATGAGAGTGTAAGAAATTAACACAATATTGAAAATACATTAACATGCGAAGGCACATAATGATGTACTTGATCTAGTGTTTAACATGTTGAAAATACTCAAAAACATACATTTTTAACATGCTACCAATTGAGTTAGTGCGTAGGAATTTAATGTTGACATGCTAAAAATGCAATAACATGATGAAAATGCCTAAAACCTAATCCTTAACATGCAAAAAATTATGTTAATGGTGAAGAAATTTCACATTAATATGATGGAAAATACAATCTAATATTTTAACATGCTGAAAATTAATTGTTTTAACATACATGAACTATAATGCTTTGGTATACTAAAATATATTAACCTGCAGAAGTTTAATGGTCATATGCTCTAAAAAAATATTAGCAGACTTAGATTTGTGTTTACATACTAAAACATTCGACAACATAATTAATTTCAGTTTTTGACAACTTTTAACATGGTGAAGAGTTCATTAATATGCATACAATTAATTGTTAACATGCATACCATATTATCATGCTTAAATATTGTTTAGGGTTTGATTGTGGAAATTGGTGCGGTTGACTTTTGGAATAAGGATTAGGGTTTGATTATTTTTTATTATAAGGGAAAAATAGGATGTTTTGATCTCAGTCATTAGCTCAATATTGATCAACGACTGAGATTAAAATAATATAATGGTGATTTAAAAAATGGGTCAAAAATTATATTTTAACTTTGGAATCAAAAATTGATATTAATTTTGGGCTAAAATTGACATCAATTAAAAATAAAAATGGCTAAAAAATAAAGATATAGAAATTGAATAAGATAGGCTATTAAAATAATAATAATAATTAATAATTAATAATAATAATAATAATAACATTACTAATAATAATTAATAATAACAGACAATGTATTTGTAAATTGTGAATGTGTATATTTATGAAAAAATAATTTAATAAATATTAATGAAATTATGTAAAATGTTACATTTGAATTAGTAAATGAAACGAAAACTTAATAAAATAATTTGTATATTTTTAAATAGTAAATGTGATACATCAAAAATCTGTTTGATGTAACAAACTATGTAAAAAATACTACCATTTAAAATTAATAATTTATGGTTACAAGAATAATAATTTTTATACAAAGTTATTACAACACCATGAGTCAAAAATAAATAAATGAACAAAGAAAAAAAAGGTCCAACCCTCCCTACGAACTTTTTGGAGACTCTTTAAATATCCGAGACTGTCTATTTATACCTGTGAGATAATATGTAATAACAATACAAGCGGAAATATAACATAACACAGATATAGCAAGAAAACACTGAAGGATTCCTATAAACATGTTAGCGGAAATATAACATGACACAGCTATAGCAAGAAAACACTGAAGGATTCCTATAAACATGTTTACTAGCATCATCATATAAGATATAAAAGAAAATTACATGGACAGAGGATTGACCGGTTGATGATAAAAAATGATAATAACAATAAGAAAACCAAATAGCCAGAGATGTGAGAATAGATTGCCACCAAAACGTCAAGATTAATGCCCTAAAAACAAGTGCTAAAAATAGTAAAGTAAAATTGCCTCTTCTTTGTTTTAAGCTTTTAGTAAGAGAGAGTGTATGTTGTATGTTGCAACTTTATTTAAACAAGGAAATAGGGAGTGTTTATATAGTAAAGGGGGCTAGAGGATAAAAGAAAGAAATATGTAAGGGAATCAATTAGAGGTGATAAGAAAGGAAAATAGGTCACTCTAAACAAGCAATCAGAATCAATCAAGAGGAGGAAAATATGTTGATAAATCAATTAATAGAAAACTTTGAATAAGTGAATCAATTATCCATAAGTCAGTCCAACAATAAAAGAAAGCAGATGTTTAGAAAAATCAATCAACAATATTATTTTCCTTAATTCAATAAGTAGAATCAATTAGAAGAAAATTTACTATAAGTAGATAGTAAGAGATACTTATTTAAAAAAGAATAAATAAATAATAATAATAAAATCTGTACTAACTTTAGCATTTATCATATATGTTAAAATAGATTGGGAAATCACAAGGCAATTAGCCAGGAAGAATAAAGGTAGAAAATATTAAACACACTCAATCAATACCAAACTATTTGGGTTCATGAATTACTATGGCAAGCAAATCGTATATCATCCAATCATAATCCATCCAAAAGAGTTCATTTCCTTAAGCATGACATTCAAACCAATTAGGGCCAAACCCTACCTAAAATATCATAATGAAGCGGACATTCCAATTTTAACAAGGAAACTTGAATCGGTTAGCTGTACAAAATGTTAGCTAATTATGCCACTCATACAGAATCCAATCGATAATGAACTTTTTGTCAATTGATGTAATAAGAAGGCATACATCTCAATCAATCGTACATAATTAATAAGCAAATATACCAAGTAAAACCAATACCTAATTCAAAACTAGGGTAAAAATCAAGTTCATGAAAATGTGGGGCCTTTATCTATGATAGTCTAGGTAGGTTACCAGGCATAAATCACCAGAAATTAAACCAAAAAACTCAATCGACTTCAGTCAATTTCAGATGACAAAATCTGTTCCAAGTTAAAAAAAAAGAATGGGGTAGAACATAATTGAAACTTAAACACATCATTAAACATAAAATCGAACCTGGGGATGGATTCTTAAGAATCCATCATTTGCAAAAAATGAGTTGCATGGCTAAAAAGAAGGCAGCAACGGCTATTTTATTTGTTGCTTGTAGTTTTTTTCTTTGATTTGTCGATGGCGGGAATTGGCTGACCAATTGGACTCTACCGGTGACTGGTTATTGCGGATGATGGAAACGGGAAGAAAAGAGGCCGTTAGTGATCTTGGTGGCGAAGATAGGCGACACTGAAGACACTGGTAATCATATCCGACGAGGCTCACTGATGGGAGAAGAGGATGGAGGAGGCGGAATAGCTTCTAGGTTTTTTGTCTTCTTCGATGGCGATGGGGTTTTTTCGGTGACTGGTGACTGGTGACAGTTGGAGGCATGGCTATTGGAACTGGTTTGGAGGGGGCTGAAGGCATGGCTGCCAGCATTTATGGTGGTGTTTCTTGGTGGAGTCATCGCTGGTTGATGTTTTTTATCAGTGGAGGAGAAGAAACAAGGTGGCATCGGTGCTGGTTAGCTGACGGCAGTGATGGACTGATGAGGATGGTTCCGATCGATGGTGGACGATGGTTTATTGATTGTTTTGGTGGTGGTGGTTTAGATAGAGAAAGAAGAGAGAAGGGAGAGGGGAATAAAAATTGGTGCGGTTGAATTTTGGAATAAGGATTAGGGTTTGATTGTTTTTAATTATAAAGGGAAAAAAGGATGGTTTGATCTCAATCGTTAGATCAATATTGATCAACGACTGAGATTAAAATAATATGATGTTGATTTTAAAATGGGTCAAAAATTAAATTTTAACTTTGGAATCAAAAATTGATGTTAATTTTGGACTAAAATTAACATCAATTAAAAATAACATTGGCTAAAAATTAAACATATACAAATTGAATAAGATAGGATGTTAAAATAATAAAAATAATAATAATAACATTAATAATAATAAATAATAATAATAATAATAACAGACAATATATTTGAAAGTTATGGGTGTGCATATTTATGAAAAAATAATTTAATAAATATTAATGAAATTATGTAAAATGTTGCATCTAAATTAGTAAATGATACGAAAACTTAATAAAATAATTTGTACATTCTTAAATCATAAATATGATAGGTCAAAAATTTGTTTGATGCAAGAAAAATATGTAAAAACTACTACCATTTAAAATTAATAATGGTGCTAAATAGCAGCTTAAAAGGTGTATCAGTAGGTCAAAATTAGGTGTCAACACAAACCTGGTAGGATCGGGAAAGTTCTCCTAATGTAGTTATGGGTACATTGCAGGTCTTTCATCTCTATATTTATGCTTTATTAGACCCTGGAGCTCCACTCTCTTTTCTAAGCCCTATATAGTAGTCTATTTCAGTGTCAGTCCCAAATATTTAGTAGAACCTTTCTTAGTGTCTACCCAAGTGGATAAATCTATTATAGCCAGATGGGTATATAGAAATTGCCCGATCATAATATCTTAGAAAATTACCTCAGTTGATCTTGTGGAGTTAGAGATGACTGATTTTGATTTTGGCTTCACTCATGTTATGCCTTATTGATTGTAGAAATAGAGTCATTAATTTTTAGTTTCCTAATGAACCAGTCATTGAATAGATGGGTAGTACCTCTATGCTATGGGGTCAGGTTGTTTCTTATCTTAAGGTAAGGAAAATGATATATAAAGGGTGAGTTTACCATCTTGTTTGAGTCTAGGACTCTAGTTCTAAGATTCTAAGTCTCAAGTCAGTTTCAGTAGTAAGGAAATTTTCCTATGTGTTCCCAAAAGACCTTCTTATAGTTTCTCCCAAAAGAGAAATTGATTTCAAAATAGATTTCCTTCCAGATACCTAGCCTATCTCTATTTCTCCCTACATAATGGCTCCAGTTGAGCTTAGAGAATTAAAAGAGCGATTGAAAGATCTCTTAGATAAAGGTTTCATCAGGCCTAGTGTTTGCCCATAGGGCGCTCCAGTCTTGTTTGTGTGTAAGAAAGATGGTTCTCTCAGAATATGTATCGATTATCGTCAATTGAACAAAGTCACAATCAAGAATAAGTTTCCATCCCTTGAAATTAATGACTTGTCCAACCAACTTCAGGGTGCCAGTTAATTCTCTAAGATAGACCTCAGATCCGGCTATCATCAGCTTAGAGTCAAAGAATGTGACATTTGAAAGACAGCTTTCAGAACTCGATATGGTCACATAGAATCCTAGTTATGTCTTTTGGACTAATGAATTCCCCTGCAACTTTCATGGACTTGATAAAAAAGTGTTCAAGCAGTACATGGACATATTTGTCATAGTCTTTATTGATGATATTCTTGTCTATTCCCGTAGTGAAAATGATCATGCAGACCATCTGAGAATTGTATTACAGACCCTTAGAACTAATCAGTTATTTGCTAGGTTTGGTAAGTGCTATTTTTGGCTAAGATTAGTATCTTTCCTTGTCCATATTATCTCTGGTAATGGCATTCAAGTTGACCCTCAAAAGACTGAAGTGGTGAGAAACTGGACGAGACCCATCTCTTTATCATATATCAGGAGTCTCTTGGGTTTGGTTGGCTAGTACAGATGCTTTGTTGAAGGGATTTCTTCTATTGCATCCCCCATGTCTCAACTGACTCAGAAGAAAGTCAAATTTCAGTGGTCATATTCATGTGCATAGAGTTTTTAGAAGTTGAAGACTCAACTCACTTCATCCCAGTCTTGACTTTGCCAGATAGGTCAAATAGATTTGTAGTTTACTGTGAGACTTCTAGAGTTGGTCTTGGTTGTGTTTTGATATAGAGAGACGTAAGTTCACAACCTATGCCTCTAGATTTCTTAAACCCCATGAAAATAATTATCCTACCCATGACCTTGAGTTGGAGCTGTTGTTTTTACTTTGAAAATTTAGAGGCATTATCTTTATGGGGTTCATGTTGATGTGTTCATGGATTATAAAAATTTGTAGTATGTGTTCAGGCAGAAAGATTTGAATCTTCAACAGAGAAGGTGGCTAGAGTTGTTAAAAGATTATGATATAAGTATGGTGTATCATCCGGGCAAGGCCAATGTAGTGGCAGATGCACCTAGTAGATTATCTGTGGGTAGTGTTGCTCATGTTGAGGAGGATGAGAAAAAGTTAGTCGAGGAGATTCATTAGCTTGCTAGATTAGGTGTTCAGCTGGTTGAGTCAACTAAAGGTAGTGCATGGGTTCAGAATGGTTTAGAATCTTTATTGGTTATCGAGGTAAAGAAAAAGCAAGATAGGTATCCCAATATGGTTAAGTTGAAGGAATCAGTCAGAGATCAGAAAGTAGAGATTTTCTCCTAAGGGGGAGATGGTGTATTGCATTGTTAGGGCAGGTTATGTGTTCCATGTGTTGATTATTTGAGGAAGAAAATTTTGGAAGAAGCACATGGTGCACGATATTCCATTCATCCAGGTGCCACCAATATGTACCGTGACTTACAGGAAATCTATTGGTGGAATGGTATAAAGTAGGATGTCACAGAGTTTGTGGCTGTGTTCAAATTGTCAGCAGGATAAAGTTGAGCACCAGAGGCCTAGTGGTACATTGTAGGAGTTCAGCATCCCCACTTGGAAGTAGGAAGTGGTGAAAATGGATATTGTGACAGGATTGCTTCACACATGTTGTCAGCATGATTCAATATAGGTCATTGTAGATAGAATGACTAAATCAGCTCATTTCTGGCCAATTCATAATTCGTACTCAGCTGAGGATTATACAAAGATTTATATCATAGAGTTGGTTAAGTTTCATGGAGTTCCATTGTCTATCATTTCAAATAGTAGTACTCAGTTTACCTCTCACTTTTGGAAGGCTTTTTAAAAAGGTCTTGGTACCCAAATTCATATTTGTACAAATTTTCATCCTCAGGCAGATGGTCAGACAAAGAGTACCTTTTAGACCTTACAAGTCATGTTGAGAGCATGTTTAATTGATTTTAAAGGTAGTTGGGATAACCATTTACCCTTGATTGAGTTTGCCTACAATAATAGTTATCAGTCCAGTATTCAGATGGCTCCATTTGAGGCTCTCTATATGAGGATATATCAGTCTCTTATTGGTTGGTTTGAGGTAGGTGAGGATACTTTGATAGGGACAGATTCAGTGTTTGATGCAATGGAGAAAGTTCTGTTGATTAGGGAGAGGCTTAAGACAGCCTAAAGTCGTCAGAAATCTTATACAAATGTGAGAAAAAGAGACCTTGAGTTTGATGTTATTGATTTAGTCAATTTAAAAATCTCGCTCATGAAGGGAGTGAAGAGATTTGGCAAGAATGGAAACTGAGTCCGTGATATGTTGGTCCTTATAGAATCTTGAACCATTTTGGGAAGGTAGCTTATGAGCTCGAGTTACCTGTATATTTGGCATCAGTGCATCTGGTATTTCATGTTTCTTTGTTAAAGAAATGTATTTGCGATTCAGCTATTGTTATTCCTTTAGAAAGTACAGGTGTTCAGGATAGCCTTTCTTTTGAAGAATTCTCAGTTGAGATCCTAGACCATCAAATTCATAGGCTAAGGAACAAAGAAGTTCCCTTGGTTAAAGTTCTATAGCGGAATTAGTCCATTGAGGGAGCTACTTAGGAAGTAGAAGTAGATACGCGTACCAAGTATGCTCATCGTTTCTTCACAAACACAGACTCAGCTTGAGGTAATAGTTTTTCCTAAATTGACTCTTTCCCATTCTCATTTCTAGCTATATAATCAATCTCATATCATTGCATGCATTCACAAAATCAGCTCAGTTCAGGTATCAAGTTTCAGACTCAGTTATATATTTATGTTCCAAATCATGCATGTTCAATATATAATCTCAGTTACCTTAGTTCAGTACTCTTAGTCTAACTAGTCTCATTCGTGGACGAATGTTCCAAAGGGGTAGATATTATAATACCCCATACTATTCTTAGCTTTGTGTAGCTTTCAGTAGCATGCATAAGGGGCTTAAGGCCCGAAAATTTCACCAAGTGTTAGGGACTTAGTCTTTTTTTCAAGATCCCTAAACTTCGAGGTTTTTTTTTATTTTTGGTCTTCCAGACCTTGAAACATTGATCTTTGAGTTAATTCATGATCAAGGATGTAAGAAGTATGTCTCAGAGAAGTTTTAGATTTGCGGACAAGGTTTGGGATATGTTTGGATCACAAAACTAGTGGGTCATCGCGACAAGCCTATTTCACAGCTCTATTCCCATTCTCATGCAGACCGCATCACGGTGAGGGAATTCAACGACCACAATTATACCATATTGCGGTGACATTGTTGCATCTAATTTTTTATTTAATTGGTTCAGAGGTAATTGGGTCTTTTCCCCCTCAATCCAATCATTCATAACCCAACTTGAGAATCAGTTAGGGCATAATTTTTCCCTTCTTCTCAAACTTTCCTCTCAGGAAAACCCTCTCTTTCACCCAATAACAAGAATTCAATTTTTTTCATCCCAAGAAATCAATAATTCAAGTCCTCCAAAGTTCAAGAAAGCATCAAGAATGGCATTTTTCCTTTCAAGTTAAAAGCTTAAGGTATGTGGGGTGTTAATTCATGGGTTCCTCTCATCCATGGAGCCTAAAAACCCTCTTTTCAATTAAAGAATGGATTTTTCTATCACTACGGTATTTTTGTATTGCTTAAGATGGGTTTGATTAATGTTTTCATGGTGATTTTAATTCAATTCAGCCCATGTATGATTCCATGCAAGATTTTGAATTCCTCATTCTATGAATTTGAGTTACCCATGCTTTATTCAAGTGAATTCCATGTTAAATCCGCAACTTTATGATTTCAGTCATGTAATTATGTTGTTTTCCCATATTTAAAGCATTCTCATGTTTAAATTCATGATCCCCTCAATTTTGATGAAATATCTATGCTTATGGGTTTCGAACCATGATCTTTTACTATAATTTTCAGTTTATTATTGCATTCAGTGATCATTCAATGTTAGTGGGTTATGAATACCTGATACCTAAGTATTTTTACATGAATTTAAACCACTTCAGTCATGATTCAGTTAAACCACGAATTCTATGATTTACTCAGTTGATGTAATCATTTGAGCACTATAAGTTATGATATCATGTTTAGTCAAGCATAGTTCATTTTAGTTCCAGTGTTAGTTCAGTTGGGAGTTAGATTTAGCATCAACTGAACTCAGGGATGAGGACTCACCTGAGAGTAGAGGGTGTGACCCTTAGTAACAAACCCCAAGTTACAGAACTACATATCTAGTGTAGGTTAAAGATGGCTACCTGCCAGTTGAGAGTTGACAAGGTATTTACCTGCTAGTTGAGGGTGACACGTATCTTATTAGAGCACCTCCTAGTTGGTGGTGACTCGTTAGTCCGTTGGGCTACCATTTTAGTGGATCCACATAGCCAGTATTAGTACCCATAGCATAGTACTGATAGCCTTCCAATTGGGTTACAGATTGAACCCTAATTAGCGTAGATTATGTCATGTTGGTTAGATGATACCATTTATAGTATTCAGTGTATATTCAGTTCAGGTTTTCTTGACCAAAGCATACAGATTTACTGTTTTTCAGCTATACAAATTCTAGTCTTTCAGTTTACAAATTATTTCAGAAATAGGTATATTCTTGGTCTTGCATTCTCAGATATTATAGTTTTCATGAATTCATGCTCAGTTATTTTA
Organism: Capsicum baccatum var. pendulum; assembly: GCA_030864225.1. NCBI lineage: Eukaryota > Viridiplantae > Streptophyta > Magnoliopsida > Solanales > Solanaceae > Capsicum > Capsicum baccatum. The sequence goes on along the minus strand of CM061557.1, from coordinate 164,743,894 downwards.
TGTTGTTCAATTAGTCCTAATTTCATGTGCACAGTACCACATGTATTTCATCCAAACCTCATCTCATATACCAGTGCATTCAAAGTACTAACTGCATATTCTTCTTTGCACTATGATATCTTATATCATAGGTTCGGAGTCTCAGTTTCTCGACCGTAGTTATACAGCCAGCATTACCCAGCATCTTTAGTAGTGAGTCCTCATCCATAAAGGACATATTATCTCTCATTCAGTACTTTAGTATTTCATTATGTTTAGTCAGTCGAAGTTAGTTGGAGGCCTGTCCCATCAACTCCTCAGTCAGTTAGAGGCTTTCAGACAATTAGATAGTGAATTAGATGGTTATTCAATTTACCACTCATTTCAGTATTATCAGTTATTTTAAATTGACAGTTAGATTTCAATATTTCATCAGATATTTTAGATTTATGGTTTAACCACATTTTCAATATTCATATTAGTATTGTATTTAGAAGTTTATCTTCCGCACACGTGTACTATTGCTAATTTATTTAGTGCTCACAGCAGGTACCGTCTCATGGGTTAGCCTGTGTGTCACTCGAACCGTAAGCACCGTTGTCATGGCTAAGGGGTAGCCTCGGGTCGTGACATTACCTGAGTTCATTTAATTTGCTGAATCATCGACACAAACTATATTTTTTCCATTCTTCTTCCTGACATGAACAATACATGAAATCTATATGGGTTATTTAACTTCACAAATAAATCAAGATTTGATGAGTTTTTTAACCTTATTTTAAATCAATCAACAAAAAATTCCTAATATGCCTATGGGCTTTCTTAATAGGACGAGCACCATTCTTAACCGTCAACTGATGAACTGCTACTTTTGGATCTAATCCAGGCATATCCTTATAACTCCAATTGAATACATCCCTATATTATGTAAGTATGTCCATATAAATGATTTCTTTATCATTTCTAGAAAATTTCATAGGTAAGTTAGACTTGGGTCTTCATTCTAGATTGTCATTTCTCAAAGGACCTATTGTAGTCTTCACTCCTTCTGGAAGTGCCAACGGATTATCTCCGTTATTTTCCTCCTCTCGATGATCATCATTATTGATAGATATAACAAATAAGTTTCATTTGTTACCTCATTCTAGTAGTAATCAAACTTTGGAAATCCTTCTGGATCTTAAGTGGAGAGTGCATTGTCATGCTTTGACAACTTCTCCAATGTATGTTGATTTTATTCTTATTTAGAGGACCCAATCTCTTAAACACAGAAGTTCTTGTGATTGACATTCCAAGTCGATTAAGGATGGAAGGACTTTTATTGGAAGTAGTATACTCCTCTTCCACGGTGATGTAGTTGATAATTACCCTTCTTATGGAGATACGAACTGGAGGTGGTAGCGTGTACCCTAGAACTTCACACACTTTCCTGGTAGTACTTTTTGAGAGGATTTTTCCCAACCTTGATGGCTTATTAGGATTTTATCCAACCTTTCCAAATAAATTGTAAACATTTCTCCAAAGAGTAACCCACAAGCCTATGATAATTGCAATATTTTGGGTTATCAATCCTTCCAATTTTGTTGGTTGCTTTATCTCTCATAGATCAGTGAGCTTATGCTTAAGAAGTTAATTGAAAATTTAAGCAACATTAGAATAAAGGAAGGGGTATTCTTTTTCTTGGATCTTTCTTAAAGTCAACTTCTAATTCAAACGTACTTAAGAAGTCCTTTTCATGCTTTGCTTCTTGCTCACCTTTGTTGTGAACTTCACAGGAGAACGTTGATATTCATGGATTCTTTGTTGTCATTTTTGGTAACAAACTTGCACCATACTCTGGTGTTTTTCTTATCCTTTCCCTTTCGAGGGTCATGGGTAGGTGCTACTCTTTTTCCAGTAGAAGACATGCTCAACTCCATGTCATGAACACGGGTAGCTAACTCTTCAAAGGATTTTCTCTTAATGTTTTGCAAGATGTAGAGAAGATCTAAAATCATTTCTTTGATGCACATCATTATTACAGAAACTTCATTGAACCTATCTTTGTAGTTTAGGCTCGCATTTCTCCATCGATAAAGTCAATGACTGGGTGATACTTTCTTTGATGAGGATTTATGAGATTTACGATGCTCATGGATACCTTCTGACATATAAGCAATTCAGGAACTCATGCTTAAGTTGCTCTAGCTATTGATAAAATTAGACTCAAGGTTCATATACAAATTAAAGGTGTTTCCCTTTTACGGAACAGACAATTTATTTGACAAGATAGTCATCGTAGGTTTATTCATTACTACATGTCTCAACAAAGTTCGTGACATGTTGTTGGATTCAAATCTATAAATCCTTGTAATGTAGGGATTGGTGTATATTAGGCAAAACATGGTGTCAACAACATACTTTTCTTTGAGTGTCCCTTTAATGAACCCTTTCAATTGATCAATCAGGATTATTTCCTCAAAAGAGACTTCTACCTCCATAGTAGGTGGTGTTTCTTTTTATAGGATGTTTTATCTCATAAATTTCTAGATCTTTTCTAGGTTCATGGCCAGAAGCTCTGTCTATTAAGTTGTCTATCCTATCCACCAACTTATCAATCCGAGCATACTAATTTGCACATATTTAGTCAGACCATCAATTACCTTTGAAATGTTTGCAAGATGATCCTCCATAGATGAGGCATCAATTACCATTTCTTGCATGATCATTGGAGATGTTGGAGAGTAACACAAATTGCCGCATAAGTTGGTCTTAGAAGTGCTTAGCTTGCACTGTGTAAGAAGAGATGATATGTTGGTTGAATGACCATCATTTTTTATGCAAGAGTTTATTGAACTAGAGAGCTAAAGTAGAACTAGATTTTTCTTAATTGTCTCTACCACAATGTTTCCTTTTTCCGAAGTACTTATAGGGGACTTTGTAGTGTTTGCTCCTTTTAGGGTTGAATATCCAAAAACTAAAGTTGATCCAGATGACACTTTGTGTGTTTGTTATCCTAACATGCTAGCCTTTCTCCTTGTGACGGCTCTAAAGCTTTCGAAATTAACACCAAAGATGCTTTCTACTTCAATAGAGAATTTGGAATCGACAACTTTAGAGGTAGTTAATTGAAAGTTGATTGTGGAAGTAATTTCAATGTTCTTGAACTTTAAAGTTGGAAAAATTGAGATGGGAGGTCAAGATTACCCATTGGGAGTGCCAGAATTTGTAGACAATAAATTTTGAGAAGGAATTATAATAATCAAAATAAGAAACATATTTCAATAATTGTTTTATTGATTTCAATATGTAAGAGATGCCACCCAAACTATGCCTCCAAAAAGATACAATAGAATACTTTCAAATTATAGAAAATCTATTAGGTTAGGGTAAATTTCATAGGGAATAGGTCAGACTCGTATCTCAAACTTGCTGAAGTATCCAAAATTATGAGAAAGTAAATGTGGGGTTTGCAGTAATCAGTAAAAAGTAACAAATTGAGAATGGTTTTGGTTGTAAACAATTTGAAAAGTATACTAGGATTGTGTTCCCCTATCCTCCTACCTCTGTAAGTTTCTCATTCTTAATCCAGCTATCTCACTATCACACGTGTAGGATCTAACAAGCTAGATATTACCAACTATCTTGTGGACTTGAAGGTAAATCTCACTGTTTGCCTTTTAAGTCTCAGGGTGTTAACTTACTGTCCCTTGTCTTTGATCCCAATTTAACTATCACCATGTAGGTCTCAAGTTATTAGACGAAGGTTGATAGACTCAAAGCACTGTCGTAATCCTCTTTTCCTAATCTTGATCTCTCTTATGAAGATGGTCTCAAATACAGGCTGGTTCTTAGAGTTGGCCACTAGTAAGAAAGCAATAACTTGAAGGAAATCACAATACATGTGTAAATTTTGATCTATTTAGATCTTACACTTCCCTTACTTTGTTGATCCGATAGGGATCCCACAACCCTAGTTGAGAGAACTATCCGCTCATAGTTGTAAAATAATCCATGGAGTTCGATGAAGAAATCATAGAATTAATCTCACAATAATGAATAATAAAAACCAAAGTCTAGAATTGAAAAACAAACCAAAAACCAATACAAGAGTATAAAGTGTGTAAAAATATGTCAAAGTATGTAAACTATTACATACAGACCCCAAGGGTAATTATAGAGTCTCAAAATTCAATGGAAGCCTAACCTAAACAGAATAGGAAAACTAAGCCGGCAGTGGTCACGCCTCTGATAATGAGTCCTTAGGACTCATAGCGACTTATTGGCTGCTTTGTTGCTCTCTTTTGAACTCAATGACTCATTGTGAGACGTAACGAGTCATTGGTTGGGACTCTTAGGACTCCATTGAATTTCACCTTTTAGTACTTTTTCTTCATGCTTAGAATGACTCCTTATCACGAGTTGTTATCGGTCATCACGACTCATGGGCTTCCCTCGTTTCCACTGGAACTTCAACTTGTCAACCATCAGGACATTCGCTAATCTAGTTAGAATGATTCACACTATGACTTGTTGTCACTCATAACGAGTTGTAGTCAATCTTCACTTTGCTCCTAAATTTGACCTCCCTTTCTGTTCACATGATGACTTAGATCACGAGTCATTTGGCGGAATAACAACTTTTTGACAGTCAACACTTACAGTTTTTTCTAGAGATTTTTCAGCCTTTTCTGATCCATATTCACCACCAACCTAATTTACCTGCAACATATAATAAACACACATCATACCCAACAAAATAACCTAAGTAATTACATATTTTCACTATTTTGAGCATCGAAAGTGCCATAAAGACATGGTACATCAATACCCTCAACTTAGAATGTTTGTATGTTAGCCGACAATGAAAACAAAAGACACGAACACGATGCTTAACCAGGAAGAAACTAAGATACTTACGGCAGTCAATTTTGCTTTTAAGCTCAAAATCATCACCCCCTCCTACTTTTACTTTCTAAAACTAACTATGTGGATCCTAAGGCATAACAACAAGACACAAAGGAATCATGATATGGCGTTACATTAACAATAGACAACCATGCATATATACAAATTACATTATCGAACGAATAAGAAGGTAGAAACACAACCTATGTGCCCTCACATCAAGTATATCTCACTTACTCAGATAAATTATGCATGTTAATGCGGGGATGGTCACGATACACTAACACTCATAAAGAAATTCCACAATGTGTTAAGAATATCATATGTTTGTCCTTATTTTCTTTACCTTAGTTTTTAGACAGTTTGGTTAGGATCATTATAGGGATTTACTTGGCTTGTAATATAGGCTTGGGGGATAGTATGGTACATATGGGATTTAGTGACTATGCCTCCTTGGCACTATATTTACTTTTTGGGGTCCACTTCTAAACCAACTTTTTTATTCCACCCTTATTTCTTCCTTTTTATTCTTTTATTGCACATTCAGGTTGGGTCTAGCTTTTTTTTTTCTTTTTCTGTTTTTCTATTCTATTTTCTTTTTTGTTGTTTTCTTATCTTTTTTTTGTACCACACCCATCCCTACTTTCTCTTCTCTTATTTACACTCTTTCTTCATATCCACCTTAAATCATGCACCCCTATGATAGCCACCCTCAACTTAGGTGATTTACTTGAGTTGAGGTGCACAATGTCCAAGAAGGACTAGGGCTAAAATAGGTTCATTGAAATAAACATGGAAAGGTGAAAGGTGTAAACAAGAAAATAGGTCGTTAAGGCTCAAAATTGTGATCAAAGGATTCTAATTCATATTTTGGAAGGTCATTTTAGGCTACAAGTGGACTATTTTGAAGAATGTTCTATGATCCTTTCCTAACTGACTTTCCTACAACCTAGGCAAGACTAACTGGGCAAGTTCTAGATTCCATACATAAAAAGAACTAAGTAGTATCTCACACACATGTGGTACAGGGTTACATCACACACTACTGTGAATGCAATTCATACAAATTCTAGCTATGGTTATCATGTTCCTAATCCTAATGCCATAATGAGATTCATAGTGGCCACCTACATATCCACATCATACATAGTTCAAAACTTTTTTTGGAGGGGTATTATTTTTCTCAAACAAGAGTCATTTAAGCACAATCAAACAAAAACATAGCAACTATCTTAAGTACTTATTTTCCTAGTTAAACAAAAGCACAAAACAACACAAAACAAAACACAACAAAAAATAATTTTATTCTAAACATGCCAGTTCTACAACCAAATCGAGGCCAACAAAAAATGAATCACGGCAATAAAAACTCACAGCAGCTATATAGTACACCCCCACCCTCAACTAATACCTATGCACTATCCCTAGTACATCTAAAAGAATATAAAAATAAGGGGAAAAAGAATACTTTTGTGTACTAGGTGTCGGATCATGCAGTATCAGTCTAGAGGCATCAGAATGGGCCCCGCTCTCATTAACAAGTAGTGCCAAGATGCTCAAATAAACAGCAGAACTGGCAGTGGTTGGTGCTCTCAATAGTGCCTATGGCGGTGGGGTGGTTCTACTAGTCAAATATACATCATCATCCACTCAGGAGCTAGAAGCTCCTGCCACCATATCACAAAACCTCATCTAATGGTCCTGCTCATCTTGAACACTGGCTGATTTCACAGCCTTAACTTCTTTATCCTCTCTTCTCTTTCTTTTTCTCTTTATTTTCTTCCTGGATCTTTTAGCAACAGTGTCTGACCCTTTAATACCCCATATATCAAGTACCTCCTCCACAATCATCTCCTTATCATAGACATCGATGGGAAGAGGCAGCACGCATATCCTCTATGGCAGCCTAAAGTACAGACAGCTCTTCGTGTATCCCCTTTATATCTGGAAACTGTACCTCTGCTAGCTTATGGTTGATTCATATCTCAAACTTGTCAAACTGGGTTTGCATGCCTCGCATCTCTGTATGGATCTGTCTCTTCACCTATGGCTGAACCCAATCTTCTATATTCTCAACCTTCTTTTCAATTACGCCTAACCTCTTAAGAAACTCAACCAATAATTCCTATAGGACTAAAGCATAACCAGTAGAGGATGGAATAGAAGTGAACGGTGTCGCCGTATGAGGTGGGGTCTGATTTTTAGAAGTCCGTGCTATATCTGTTAAGACTTGAGGCTCGACTGAGCAGTCTTAATAGGGTTTTACCAATATCGATAAACCTTAGATTATCAATCTTGTACCCTCCGACCTGGAATGCCTCTCAGAGAAAATTGGCTCCCACCTTAGCTGTCTTAGAGATGAGGTTAACAGAATCTCGAATCAAGCCTAAATCTATAGTACTCCATGGCTAGATGAGCCAATCAACTCCTAGAATCTCTGGTACTCCCTCATCTAAGCATATCTATGTTAATAAGTTGGGGAATGCTAGGGCTATGTCAATGCTCACCGCCTGAACGTTGATCTCTCTCACTATCCACTTGGCTACATTAAATTTGTATCCCTCCAAAATGCCCACAATTGGGGTTGCTTAGTCCAGACTCAGAATATTATCCCCATATATGGGACTCAACCTATGATGCACGAGTATCCACCAAGCCTTTGCCAAAAAATTTAGGTTGCCCTTCGTAATCTAAGATAAAGGGCCAATACCTCCAGCTACCCAAGGAGGCTTTTTCCGCTTGGTAGTAAAAATACCATCCATCCACCGAAAGTGAGTCAGCTTATCCTTAGAACTAGTTTATTTTTTTTTTACCTTCTATATCTCATCCATGCGGTAGTCAATATCGTTTGTGTTTGCCAGTAGTTGGAACTCTAGCCCATGTTGAACTCTAAAAATGGTCTATATATAGGTGTTCACCCAAACACCTCTAATCATCAACATCACCAAGGAGTCACCACCCTTTCATAAATACCCCAATAGATACGACCTCTTAAGCTTTATCTGATAAGCTGCATAAAACTCTTATACTAATATAGGATTGTACTGGCCTAGAGCTCTGGTCATCCACTTAAAGTGGTACTATCTGAATCGAGCATCAAAATCAGGCATCTCAGACATGCATGTAGTGCCCATCTTGCGCTCCAAATAAATCACTATATTTTGTTTTCCCATAAATGGGTTAAGGGCACTGTCTTGGTTGTATAAGTCATGCATCATGGGGTACCCCCATCGATTGATAATGTATACTTAGGAAGGCTCTATTTGAAGTGGTAAAGTAGGCGGATTAAGGGGTTGTATCTCAATTGGGGTATTTCTTGACTCACTCTAACCCTTCTCCTCTTTTTCAGACCGCTCATTCTTGGACTTATCATTTTTCTCATAATTTTTATCCTCGGGGCCAGACTCCTCATCTTCATCATATTCACCATCCTCGTTAGACTATACTGTGAGTAGAGTGGTGATTGGATAGGATTTTTAATCCTTGGATAGGCCCTGGGTGGTGTGTCTACCTCTGGAGTAGCTTTGGCATCCCTAGGTAACTTTTCCCTTGGCTCCACCACCTCTCAAACTTGGTATTGCTCCACTAACCCACTTGACTCTTCGGCATCTGTGGGTTCATTCTTGAGATGACGAGTGGGGGTGGGGGCCTACTTCTTGGGAGTTAACTTCTTGGTGGACTAATTATTTTGGTGCCATTGGTACCTAGAAGAAACACAAACATTAGTAACTCTTAGGATAAGAAAATAAAAACTAGAAAAACTATCACAAGTGTTGCAGCAACTAGGCACCCAACGAGTCTGGGCATGGCTTGGTACCAGTGGTAACAAGTCGTTATGAGTCTCGCTAGGTGGGAAAGTGCATAAGAATTATTTAATAGATAGGTAACAAGTCCTCCAAGAGAGTAATTATGTTAGAAAATAACTCGTTACCAATACTCATCTGACTTAAAATATTTCCCTTGTGTCTTACCCTTCCTCGTCACCACGAGCCCTCATAATGAGTCGTATAGTGTGATAACAACTCGTTGTGTGAGTCGTTGTGAAAATAGAACCTCAAATTCTTCTTGCAACCATGTCCCCAGTGACTATGGGTACCGTAACTACTCGTTAGGTGATCCTACAAGTTGATTTGAGTCTCGTAAACTCTGAGACATGAATGTTCAATAGGTTGAACTTTGATTTTCACATTACCAACTCATTCCCATGGTTGTATCAAGTTCAAAAACTCCCCATTCATACCCACAAACAATTTTAAGCACAAAATTCATTATACTCCCATTTTTATAAAGTACTTTCATGTTTCTCAAGAACAAGGTCAATTTCTTACTTCATTAACTTAATTTAATAGAGGATTAAAAGAAACTTTCACCACATTAAGTACCAACTAATGATATTAACATGTTAAAGCACAAACTTACTTGATTGAGTTGCTTGGATTCCTTGAAAGAAAGAAAAATGCTTAAGAGATTACTTGCCCCAGTTCTTTAGACTTTTGATTTTGAGAGATTTTGATTCATTGATTGTAATGAGAGGGAACGAATTTGGAGCATTTTTATGGTGTAGTTGGTCACTCTTGGGAATGAGGGGAGTCTCAAATGTTTCAAATAGAAATATAATAAATAATGGGAGTTAATTTCCCATTTAAAATGTCGGTTTCAGATTGGGTCGACTCGTTAGGCCCGCGATGTTGGGACTGATAATGAGTCATTCGTAATGACTCATTACCAATGAGTTGTTGACTCCCCTTATGACGAATGGAACCTTACCTTGGTCTCCAGTTATAACGAGTCAGTGTTATAATTCATTTTCACTGACAACAACTCATTCTAAGAGTCATTACGACTCTAGAGACCAATAACCTGAGAGTGGCCAAGGCTCCATCTTCTTAAGACTCTGGTAATAAGTCGTTAGAAGTTATAATGACTCATTAGGTGAGTCATGGGAACCTGGCGTCAAAAACTTTTTGGGTCTTCTTCTGCAATCTCTAGCCATGCCACTAAACATACAAGTTACCCTATATGAAATTAGTACAAAACATGGGTTTCCTTCCATGCAATGCTTGATTTAACGTCACAGCATGATGTGGCTAGGTTAGATACTCAGACTTCACCAACCAGCCCCATGGTTTTCCTTCCATGCAACACTTTATTTAACATCGTGGCATGACATAGTTTTCTTGGTTACTCAGGTTTCACCAAGGTCCATATCATCTACTACTTTTACCTCATCACTGTGCCCAATATAGTGCTTAAACCAATGTCCATTCACTTTGAATGAGGCTTCACCATCATGCTTCAACTTAATAGCACCATGTGGGAACACCCAAACTACAATGAATAGTCTATACCACCTAGACTTTAATTTGTCAAGAAACAAGAGGAGTCTTGGATTATACAACAAGCCCAAATCATCGGACTTAAACACTCATTTCTCAATTTTCTTATCATAATACAGCTTTATTCTTTCTTTGTATAGGCAGAACTCTCATAAGTATAACACCGGAATTCATCCAACTCATTCACCTAGTTTATCCTCAATGTAGCTTCATCATGCCACTCTAAATTAAGCTTTTTCAACACCCATAATGCCTTATGCTCAAGTTCAATTGGCAAGTGACATGCCTTGCCATACATAAGCTGATATGGGGAGGCACATCTAGGGTTCTTAAAATTTATTCGATAGGCCCACAACACATCGTCCAACTTTCTTGACCATTCAGTCCTATTGGAATTCACAGTTTTTGCCAATATATACTTGATCTCTCTATTGAAGACCTCAACCTGCCCACTTTTTTTAGGATGGTAAGGTGTTTCGACCTTATGATTTATGCCATATTTCTCAAGCAGGGCCTTAAACAACCGATTGTAGAAGTTAGACCCACCAATACTAATAATCGCACGAGGAGTGCCAAATTGAGAAAAAATGTTTTTTTCTGAAAGACAGTGATACTTCTACCTTCATTATTGGGGAACGCTACCTCCTCCACCCCTTTAGATGAATAGTTAACTAGCACCAAAATATACTTCATTCCATAGGAGCTCACAAACGGCCCCATGAAATCAATATACATCGAATAGCTCCAACTCCAAAATAGGTGTCATGGAGATTTCATGGCGCCATGAAATATTGCCTTGACTCTGATACTAGTCACAGGATTTCGCATAGTCATGAGCATCCTTGAAGATCGTAGGACAATAATACCCACACTGTAGAATCTTGTGGGTTGTGCAGGTTCCACCATGATGACCCCTAACTGGTGTTGAATGACAATACTTAAGGATACTCATCATCTCCAGCTCAGGAATACATCTCTGAATAACTCCATCCGCACAAATCCAAAAAAGATAAGGTTTATCCCATAAAAATTTCCCCACCTCATGCATGAACTGCTTTCTCTGCAGGAATGACAAATCTTTTGAAATAAGATTACTTGCCAAAAAGTTGGCAAAGCCAGGAAACCAAGGGATATAGTCTTGAGATGCTGCCAAGACCCACTCATCTAGAAAAGTATCACCTATATCAAGCTCATCCTTTAATTTCTTTATTGCCTCTTCCTCAAAGCGAGATAAGTGATCAGCAACCTGATTCTCTGTGCTCTTTCAATCTCTTACCACAAAATTTAATTCTTACAGCAAGAGGACCCAATGTATCAATCTCATCTTTGCATTTTTTTTCAACATAAGATAACTCAATGATGTATGATCTGTATGGACTATGACTTTGGTCCCAATCAAGTAAGACCAAAACTTTTAAAAGGCAAAGACTACCGTAAGCAACTCCTGCTCAGTAACTGTATAGTTCTTCTGTGTGGGGTTTAATGCCTTACTGGCATAATATATCAGGTGAAGGATTTTCTCACATATCTATCCATGTACATACCCCAAAGCCACTTCACTTGCATCTCACATAACCTCAAATGGAAAAAACCAATCAGGGGAGGAAATCAACCGCTCCTTAAGGCACTCAAAGGCCTTAAAACATGCATCATCAGAAACAAATTTCACCTCCTACTCTAAATACTTATATAGAGGGTTAGCAATTTTAGGAAAGAACTTGATGAACCTCCAATAAAAGCCAGCATAACCCAAAAAATTTAGATACCTTTAACTGAGGTTGGAGGAAAAAATTTTCTCAATCACCTCAATCCTCGCTCTATCCATTTCAATACTCTTTTTTGAGATTTTGTGCCCAAAGACAATACCCTATTTCACCATAAAATGGCATTTCTCCTTATTTAACACCAGGTTACACTCCTCACATCTCTAGAGTGCATTTGCCAAATGGTCCAAACAGTCATCAAAGGAGTCCTTAACTACCAAAAAATCATCCCTGAAAACCTCAATAGTGTATGTCGCCATGTCAGAAAACATAGACAGCATGCATCTCTGAAAGATGGCGAGAGCATTGCATAATCCGAATGACATTCTCTTGAATGCAAAAGTCTTAGAAGGACAGGTAAAGGTAGTCTTTTTCTGGTCCTCGGGAGTAATAGAAATTTGATTGTATCTCGAGTACCTATCAAGAAAATAATAACAACCCCTACCTGTTAATTTATCAAGCATCTGATCCATAAAAAAGCATAGGGAAATGGTCCTTTTAAGTCCAAGTGTTCAGCTTTCTATAGTCCATTCATACTCGCCATCTAGTAACTGGTCTCATGGGTGCAAGTTGAATCTTCTCATTTGGGACCACAGTGATCCCACTCTTCTTTGGTACGCATTGTATGGGCTTGACCCACTCACTATCTACAATAGGGTAAACTACTCCAGCGTCTAACCACTTGATAATTTCTTTCTTTACAATCTCCTACAAAGAAGGATTCAACCTACATTAGTGCTCAATGTTAGGAATACACTTCGATTCAAGTTGTATCTTGTGAGTGCAAATACCGAGTGGAATACTTACAATATCTGCAATGGTCCATCTGATGTCCCTCTTGAACCTCTACAACACTGAAAGTAATGTTTTAACCTATGAATCCAGTAAATAGATGCAATAATGACCAACAAGGTATTATCGGTCCCCAAAAATACATAGTGCAAGTAAGATGAAGGGCCTTCAATTCCAAGATCGGTGGCTCCTCAATGGATGGTCGAGCTGGAGGAGTGGTTCTATTTTTTAGTCAAGATCACACTTCTTCGAGCATAATTGTAATATCTCTACCATATAATGTGCTCACCATCTCATCGTACTCATCAATTCCATGTCTATATAAATTCATGATGATTGCTTCTAATGCCTCAACCCCAAGTCTCTTTTTAATAGGCATAGTTACTTCATCATCATCAATAGCCTCAATTATGGACACCACTCTCATATCCTTCAGCTATTGCATAGATTGTAAAACATTAAAAGTGACTTTCTCATCATTGAGTCTGAACTTCATCTGCCCTATTCCATGTCAACCAAGGCCCTACCCGTAGATTGGAAAGGCCTTCCCAAAATAATAGGGACTTCAAATTCCACCTCGCAGTCCAAGATCACAAAGTCAGTCAAAAATATAAAGGATGTAACCTTCACCAATACATCACACAAAATACCAACAAGTTTCTTGACAGTTCGATTGGCCATCAATAGCCTCATAGATGTAGGTTTGGGTGCACCCAACCTGAACTGCCTGTATACCACCAACGGCTTGAGATTGATACTAGCTCTCGAATCATATAATGCTCGAGATAAGTTTAAGGACCCAATGGTACATGGAATAGTAAATGCTCTGGGGTCTTCCTTCTATTCTACTAACGATCGGGTTTCCATAATACTAAAATGGTGCACATTATCTGCAGGCTCAAAGCTCATTGTCCACTAATAAGTGACCAAGTTCTTCATAAACTTTACATAGCCAGGCAGCTGCTCTAAAGCTTCTACAAGAGAAATATTAACTAACAGTTCTTTCAGCATCGACAAGAACTTCTGGTACTTTTCTTTCTCTTGCTTTTTCCTTATTCTCTGGGGAAAAGGGGGAAGGTCATAGAATGGTCTTCAACACAGGCTCAACTACCTTTCCTTTTGCTTTATTCTTTTTTACAATTTTACCACCTGTTACTTTCTCAATCTTTACTTTAAGAGTCTTATCAACATCAACATTCTCACTCTTTTGCTCATTAACCAAAAGCATATAGGAGTCAACAGTTGTCTTACCACTTCGAGTAGTGGTGGTAATACAGTGATCATCATTCTTAGGATTTTACATTGTATTACTTGGAAGGGTGCCCAGCTGTCTCTGATTCAAGGTTGCTGACATTTGGATAAATTGCTGCTCCAACCATTTGAGCGCAGTAGCATGTTATTCCACTTTCTAGGTCAAACCTGAGATGTCTTCCTTAATATCTTTAAGGTAGTTTTCTTGAATTTCCTGACTCTTTACCAACTTTGTCAACATAGCCTCCATCCTTGACTCAGTGTCATGACTGTCTGTGGAATGTATACACCACCCTTCTCTTTGTAATCAGCCTTAGTCTCCAGTCACCATCTCTATCTCGACTCTAATCTCTATACCTATCCCTATAGTAGTTTCAACCTTGGTTTTCTTACCTCTTGGCTCAAAGGCCCGCCAATTCTTTATCTAGATATTTTGCCTCTTCTTCTAAATTAGAATTATATTATATAAAGGCCTTTCCCTATGAACCTACTATATTTACCTTCTCAGAATTCATTATCGCGAATTGCTTAGTCAACAACCCAACCTCAATCCTTAGTTGTGTAACCTCGTGTGCTACTGTGTCATCAATAACTCTGTGCTCTCTAGAGGCACCACTAGCATAAGTATCAGTGCCCTTTTTTGCCTCCTAAATAAGCGAACCTCGATTGGTAAGGGAGATCTAATATAAAATATCTAATGCTATCTCCCAATGTAAGTACATGAATGCTCCACTATTAATAATATCTGTCATAGCTCTGGAACTGGTATTAAGGGCTCTATAGAATATTTCCAACAAATTCTATGTTAAACTGTGGTTAGGAACCATCATCAACTTCTTCTTAAATTGAAACATGTCTCGTGCATCAACTCAGAAAATAACTACCTGAAGTTATATATCTTGTCTTTAAATTATAGCATTTTGGTCGGAGGAAAGAAATAATCTAGAAGCTGATTCTGTAACTCCTTCCAAGTAGTTATGGATCCATGAGGAAGTTCTCCGAACCATAATATAGCTTCACCAGTTAGAGAAAATAGGAACAAGCTCAATCTAAGAACTTCTTAATCCACCGTAGGTATAGTGTATGATGTAAATCCCAATAAAATTAATAAGGTGCATATTTGCATCATCAGTAGGAAAGCCTACAAACACACCATTCAGAGTTAACATCTAGATCGTAGCACTAGTGATATCGAAATTCATATTTGGTGGTAATGCAGAAGGAATTATAGCTCCAGCCTCGGTAGGTTCAATATATCCCAAGTCCTCCTCTGGATCATCATATGGTGGAAAGTACTGATAGGCTGGGAGTACTTGAGCTCTACCTCCTCGAACTCTATCTCGGTCGAGTGTTGCTTGAGGATCAACTATCGATCTCTACCTCGCCAGATCTTTCTCTTGAGATATACGATGAGCTTCTGTATCTCTTCTTTTATTCTCAACATTTTCCTCTGCCAATAACTCCTCAGTAGTCCACTTTACTATCTCATGGAGAGGGGGGGAGGCACATTCAATGGATTTCCTAAATCCCCTCAACATATCCTTTACATACATGTTTAGTCATCCTACGATAAGGTTATAGGATTCTCTCTGGCTTAGGATCAAGTGTGAGTGAGGGATTGCCTTAACTCCTAGTGCTAGGCATATACCAGTATATGCCCTACGAAAAACAAAAAATAAAATCCAAAATCTTCAATAATTTCAATCAACAATTCTACAACCATGAACCAAAATTTAATGTCGCCCAAACTATACCTCCAAAAATATACAATGCAGTTACTGTTAAATTATAGTAACCTAACTAGGTTATGTCAATCCTATAGGGAAAAGGTCAAACACATATCTCAAACTTGCTGAAGTACTTGATATTGCGGGAAAGTAAATGGGGGGTTTGCAGTAATCAGTAAAAAAAACCAATTGAGAATGCTTTTGGTTGTAAACAATCTAAAATATACATTAGGACTATGTTTACCTTGGCTTCTTAAGTTTCTCATGCTCAACCCAACTATCTCACTATCGCACGTGCAGAATCTAACAAGCTAGGCATTACCAACTTTCTCGTGGGCTCATAGGTAAATCTTACCCTTTACATTATGAGTCACAGGGTGTCTCCTTACTGTCCCTTATCTTTGATCCCAGTTTAACTATCACCTTGTGAGTCTCAAGTTATTAGATCAGGGTTAATATCCTCGATTCACTATCGTAATTCCTTTTTCCCAATCTCGATTCCTCCTATGAAAATTATCTCAAATACAGGTTGGTTCTTAGAGTTGACAACCACTAAGAAAACAATACACGTGTAAATGTTGATCTATCCAGATCTCATACTTTCCTTACTATCGTTGATTCGCCAAGGTTTCCACAACCCTAGTTAAGAGAATTAGCCACTCATAGTTGTAAAATAATCCATGGAGTTCGATGAAGAAATCATAGAATTAATCTCATAATAATGAAGAATAAAACTCAAAGTCTCGAATTGAATAATAAACCAAAAAAACAAGACAAGTATAAAGTATGTAGAAATATGTCAAAGTAAGTAAACTATTACATAAGGACTCCAAGGGTATTTATAGAGTCTCAAAATAACAAATAAAACCTAACCAAAATAAAATAGGAAAACTAAGTCGACAGTGGTCACGCCTCTTATAACAAGTCGTTAGGACTCATAACGACTTATTGGCTGCTTTCGTTGCTCTCTTCTGAACTCAGTGGCCGCAACTCGTCGTGAGACGTAATGAGTCAATGGATGGGACTCGTTATGACTCCAGTGAATTTCAGCTTTCAGCATTTTTTCTCCATGCTCAGAACGACTCATTATCACAAGTCATTGTCTGTCATCACAACTCATGGGCTTCTTTCATTTTCACTGGAACCTCAACTTAACAACCTTTAGGAATTTTGGCTAATGTGCTCAGAACGATTCACACTATGACTCATTGTTAGTTGTAACGAGTCATAGTCAGTCTCCACTTGGATCCTAAATTCGGCCTCCCTTATTGTTCACATAACGACTTGGGTCACGGGTCATTTGGTGGCATAACGGCTCGTTTCCAGTGAACACTTAGATTTTTTTCTAGAGAATTTTCATTCTTTTATGATCCATAACACCACCAAGCTAATTTACCTAGAACATACACAAAGCACAGATTATATCCAACAAAATAACCTAAGTATTTGCATATTTTTACTATTTTGAGCGAAAAATGGCATAAAGCCATGACACATGAGTAAGTGTTACAATCTCTATGAATCCTCTAATTTGCCTTTTCAAATATAAATTTAAAAGCTTCGAGCTTGATCTTGAACTGGTGAATTTGAACTTGATTTGTGAACTTAATGGCCTTGGTCTTGACTTGTGAATTTGATGGACTTCATCTTGACTTGTACTTGAATTCAAGGGCTTTCGGGCTTGATCTTGAATCTTGTGGTCTTGAACTTGAATCTTGATGAACTTGATCTTGATTTGTGAGTTTGATAAACTTGATCTTGAATTTCACTTGAATTCAAGGGTCTTTGAGTTTGATCTTAAATTTTGTTGTCTTGATCTTGAATCTGGATGAATTGGATTTGAATGCTTGAACTTTGTATAGAAATTATGGTATTTGATCTACAAGCTCTCTCTTGCTTCTTGTTAGAATTTTTGGTGTTTTTTCTGAATTATGAAACTCCTATTTATAATTGTAGGAAGGAAAAAGTTACGGTGAAGACGGACTTGTCTTGGCCAATCACATTTAACTGACATGGTGTCACTTGATTGTTGGAACATGTCACTTGTACACGTGGCACATATTTATTGGTTTTTGATTTCATTAGTCATGCTGCTTTAATTTGATATATGGCATGATCCTATTAGTGTCTTCACTTGACTTGGCACGCCATGACATTCGCCACATGACACCAAATTGGGCCTTTAGAATAAGATGATAATATTTTGGGCCAAAATGAGTTCATCATTCGTAGCCCAAATCAGTGGACTAGCACAATTAATTTGGGACTTTAAGTAAATTCACATTTGTTGGACTTAAATAATTATATTAATCCATAATATTTACTTGGACAAATATATTTTGAATTTAACATAATTCGAATTTTGTACAAATTCAAATTTAAAAAAAAATTCATTGCACACAATGTATTTTTAACTTTTTATGATTCATAAAATTAAAATATACTAGTAATTTGGAAAATATATAACAATTACTTTTTAATATCAGTTAAGTATAAATATTAGTTAAAAGAATACACGATGATTCTTTTTAAAGACAAAGATTTCAACTGATCGCTTTTTTCCGTTTCAATTAAATTCTATCGAAGAAGTGCCCACAAATTCAATGGATAACAAGAAAGAACTCTAATGTTTTGCTGGAGGAGTGCTTCACTACCTTATATAGTTTCTCTCTCAAATTCAACGGTTCGTTTCTTTCACCTTTTTAGTGTTTTGATTTTGTTTAAAACAATGGTTTCGGGTTTCCTGATCACGGATTTGCCTATTATGTTACTGATATGCAGGAATTATTATTTCATAACCGTAGTTAGACAAATAGTTAAAGGGAATTAATTTTAGACTATTGATTGAATAAAATAAAAAAACTCAAATATGCAATCGAACTATTAGAAATAACTCATATATGTCATTTGTTATAAGATTGATTCATCTACGCAATCTCCATTAAAAATATGACTCATCAATGTCATTGTCGTCATAAAGTGGTTCGTTTGTGGCACTATTTTACAACCGTGATTTCTGCAAAATCAGTTTTCCCCATCACCAAATCTAAATCAATTAATATTACTTAAAATCAAAACAAAAAAAGTGAATCCATTAAAATAAATCCTGACACAATTAATGGGCCTGACTTTTATTTTTAATGAGTTCAATTTTTATTTTTAGTGAGTTCAATTTTTATTTTTTGGTGCAAATTAAATTTTATTTTAATGGGTCTGATTTTTTATTTTGATTTTAAGAAATATTAGTTGATGTGGATTTGGTGACGGACTCTAATAAGAGGCCACATGATAAAAATAATTTTATAAAATTATTTTTACAAAATAATAGTATGAATAAACCAAACTATAAAGAAAGTAATATAAATAAAACTATTAAACATGATATCATAAATAAATCAAACTTATAAAAAATGTTATAAATAAATTATCTCTAATAATTTGATTACATGTTTAGTCCTTCCCTTGAATAAATGAAAAGATGTTAGCTCATTTAAGATGTGCACCAGGCAATTTGAGGGAATCCATATTGGAGGTGTTATCCGTTAATTAAGTAATTATACAAACAAATTAAACTATGTAATTATATCAACTTACATTCAAATTTAATTTCATATGACTTTTCAAACAAACCTTTAGCAAACTAAGTCAGGTAGCCTATGAACATATTACAAAAATTATTTAGTTTTTCAGTATATGTCAAAAAAAAGGAGAAAGAAGCTTTCGGTTCATTTTTAAAAGAGAAAAATAGTCAAATGTCTCTCCAATCTATACTCAAATTCTCAACTACACACTTCAACTTCACATGGACCTATTACCTTCTGAACTATTTAAAAATAAAATAATTATCCCTTTAAAAAGTCACCCACATTCATAGTAAGAAGTGTTATTCAAGCACCATGCCACATAATGTTATTTTTTTAATATAAAAAATTGATCATTTTTACTTATTATACCTTTTTCTTTGTTATTTTTTTCTCAAAAAAGAGGAAAAAGTAGAATGGTTATTGATTATAGAAATTTAAATGCAAAAACTATAACATATAATTATCCAATACCAAGCAACATATTAAAAATAAGACAAATTCAAGGATATAATTATTTTAGTAAATTCGATTGTAAATCAGGATTTTACCATCTAAAGTTAGAAGAAGAATCTAAAGAATTAACCGCATTTACGGTACCACAAGGATTTTACGAATGGAATATATTACCATTTGGATATAAAAATGCACCAGGTAGATATCAACATTTTATGGATAATTATTTTAAACAATTACCTAATTGCATAGTATACATAGATGATATATTATTATATACAAAGACTAAAGAAGAACATATAAAATTATTAGAATAATTTACAGATATAATAGAAAATTCAGGAATAAGTCTAAGTGAAAAGAAAGCCGAAATTATGAAAAACCAGATAGAATTTTTAGGAATACAAATAGATAAAAGTGGAGTAAAAATGCAACAACATATAGTACAAAAAATAATAAATTCGAAAGAAGAATTAGATACAAAAAAGAAATTACAATCATTTTTAGGATTAGTAAACCAGTAAGAGAATATATTCCAAAATTAGCAGAAAACCTAAAACCACTACAGAAAAAATTAAAAAAGGATATAGAATATAATTATAATGAAGAAGATAAAAAACAAGTTCAAAGAATAAAATTACTTTGCAAGGAATTACCAAAATTACAATTTCCGGATGAAAATAGAAAATTTATATACATAGTAGAAGCAGATGCCAGTGAATATAGTTACGGAGGAGTACTTAAATATAGATATGAAGCAGAAAAAATAGAACATCATTGTAGATATTACTCAGGTACATTCAACGAGACAGAAATAAAATGGAAAATAAATAGAAAAGAATTATGTTCATTATATAAATGTTTGTTAGCATTTGAGCCAAACTGATAATGATATATGCCCAGATCTACCGAGAAGTTTAATAAATAATAAAGATATAGCAGAAAAAGAAATAATAATAGGAGGAATTAGAAAAATAAAAATAGAATTTGAGGTAAAAGAAGAAATGCAAAAAGCAGATATAATATTAGGAAGAGATATAGATGTTGCAGATATAAGAAAAATTATATTAGAAAAAGCATATGGAAAAAATTATACGGATAGAATAAATTATATACCACACATACCTAACTACTCTTATAAATATTTATTATGTTAAAATTACGTAGGATTTTTAAAGATACGCAAAAAATACAGTTACTGGAAAAACAGATAAAAATAAATATAGACAAATACATGGAAAATAAAAAATATATAAAATCTCTTAATAAAAATATGCAAAAACTACTAAGTCTAAAACAAATAGCTATAAAATATCAATTTTAAAAAATAGCCCATTTAGACTACCTTAGAGTTTTAATCTTATATATACTTAAAGATATTGAAATAATAGATATTAAGAAAATGATATTAGAAGAAGTAATAAATTACGAAATTGAAATGATAAATGCCTTACATTCAAGTAAAAAAATTCTCTCCGTCAAAAATACTTTTGCCTAGTTAATTAAATATATACACTGCAATGAAAAAAGCTATGGAACAACAAACCTCAGAAATATCAAAACTACCGGAACAGGTATATCTATTTACGATTATGAATAGCTAAATTCATAATTCCCGACAATCATGATATGATAAAATAAATTCATATTAGTTACTTTATAGTAGAATTATTCGAAAAATAATATGTTAAGAAGTTTATTAGCAAAGTGGAAACGGAGAAAAATCCCAAGGAACTATGTCATCCTAAAGGTGAAACCAATGAGGCAAGAAGTCGTGGCGGGGAGTAACCAAAGTCGAGGCGTTGTTTAAGGGAAAAGTATCTGAATTACCATGCTAGTAATAGGAATGACACGAGATATGATTATACCACAAGATATTGGTACACAGCCAGAAATACCCAGAATCGAGATACCAAAATTTTATGCGAACAAAAGAGTTATCGGACTATCTACAATTTTACAAGAGCTAGCAAACACATCTTGTAACCAAAATCCTATATGGAGTTATTATTCAAGAAATCATGTATTAATATATTCGAATTCAAAAGAGCTACGGGAAACAGATATGGAGACTATTAGGCAATGGATTATGACGTTGCTTAAACCAGAGACAGAACCTATTGCCAGAGCTATTAAAGAAAAATTTATTTCAGAGGAATTATTGACCAGATATTGCAAAACTATTGGACACAAATATCCAGACCACAAGTGTTCAAAATGTAATGGAGGAGATAATGACGTCCCAGCAGTGCAGCTAGAATAAAAGAAGATAAAGACGACAGCTGGAAATATAAGACCGGAGCAATAATGGAGATACACTAAATCTAACAAAAACCATGGAAACAAGATATTTTTAAAAAGTTACGTAAAGTCTTTAAATTATTGTATAAAGTCTTTAGGAATTATTGTACTTTACTATTGATAAGAAGACTTTTCTTGTTTTAGCTAGGTAGTAGGCTTTATAGCCTTTAAGACTTTTTTACCTTTTTTTGTTTTTTAGCTTTAGGATTCTTATCTTTTAGGACACATGTAAAATACTTAGAAAAATTTGTAAAGTTTGCTTCACTTATAAATAAGAAGAAAGAAGGCATTACGGAGGTAAAGCCATATATTGTATATAACAAATTTATTGTGCGAACAGATAATACACAGGTACGCTGGTGGCTAACAAAGAAAATACAAAATTCAGTTACAACAAAAGAGATTCGGAGACTAGTTTTAAATATATTAAATTTTACATTTGTAATAGAAGTAATCAGTACTAACAAAAATGTTATTGCAGATTACATATCAAGACAAAGCTACACAAACTAAAATGATAGAAGAAAATATACATGAAAAGATACTCAACGCCCTGACTACTCTTTCATTGAAAGTGGACAGTATGGGTACTGAGATAGTAAAGATGGGTACTGAGATAGAAACACTAAAGCTAAAGACTAGTGAAGATAAACTGAAGTCTATAGCTATGAATCAGCTAACTCAGCAATGCGCAGAGCTATGTCGATCGGAAGACAATAAAATTCCAGAGCTAGAAGGAGATGTTGGGATACTCCATAAAACCCATAACGTTTATCAATCTACTTCTGCAGGTACAAGCAAAGGAGTTAGAAAAAATATGAACCTAAACAAGCTATTTGACAAGCCATATACACCAAATACATCAAAAGACCCCATGTTTACACCCCCACAAGTTACCACATATCGAGATAGCCTAAACCAAGACAAAAAGACATATAACTACACAGCCCGCACATATATAGAAAATATCTACAACGTACAAACTTTCTTTTTTCTATCTATTTCTTCATTTTCTTTTTCTATTCTTACCATTGCTGTTAATTTATCTTCTAATTTTAATTCTTCTTTTTCTAACATTAGATATAAATGTTCTCCTATTTTCTTATATCTTCTTCCTAAATTAGAAAATACTATTTTTATTTTTGATCCTTCGTGATTTTCATATATTTTTTCATCTATTATAAATTCTTCTTTATTCATTTTATTGTGAATAGTTCATGTTGATATATATATTCTAAACTATCTATTTGGGATTCTAATTTTGATATTTCATCTTTTTGTATATTTATTGAATTTTTACTAACTCCGGCAAATATATTATAATGTAATCTTTCTTTTCTTATTTTTAATTCTTTATGTTTTTCAGAGATAAATTATTTTAATTCTTTGTATTTTTGCTCTTTATTCATTTGAATTATATTTATAATATTTTGGTGGATATCTAAATCTAATTTTATCATAATTAGGTGGTATATGTCTCATTCTTCTAGATTTTAAATGGATTATTAATTTTGCTTCAATACTAGATATTAATGTAATTAAATAGGATAATCTTTGTGGATTTTCTTTTGTTTTATTTAAACTTATATATTCTGAATAATTACTAACTAAATTTTCTTTAATTTTTCTAAAGGCCTCTGTATTTTTAAATGGTCTTCTCATAATTAATTTAATAAATAACTAAATCTAACTTAACTAATTTAACTAATTCCAACATAGCTATTTTAACTAACTCTAACACGTTGCAAAAATAAAATAGCACCTCAATTTGGATGCGAAGAAAGATATTATAAGAAAAGAAAAAGACATAAGAAATATAAGAAATATAAAAAATCAAAATATAAATATAAGAAACCAAGAAAAAGATATTATGTAAAAAATTACAAAAATAAAAGACCATATAGAAAGAAAAAATCTATAAAAGAATGTACTTGTTATAATTGTGGAAAGTTAGGACATTTAGCTAGAGATTGTAAATTACCCAAAAATCCAAAAAATAAACAAATATCCGAAATAAAAATAGAAAATACAGCATATATGCAAATAGATTATATAGATTATGAATTAGAAAGTGAAGATAGTATATATGAAATTTCAGAAAACGAAACAGATACTGAAATAGATAGTGAGATAGATGAATCAAATGACTGAAGAAGATATAAAAATAATAACAAAAGAAGAATATTTAAATGACGAAGGAACAGAACAAAAGATAATATTTGACAGTAATATATTTGATGAAATAAAAGGAAAAGAGTTAGATTTAAGTGTAGAAAAAATATTTAAAATACCAACAATAAAAAATATTTTTAGTAGGAAAAAAGATGAATATTATGTAGTATGCCAAAAAGAACATGTAATAGACTGTAGATATGCAAAAGGAAAAGCTAGTATACCACTAGTAACAAAAAGAATAATTAATAAAGAAATAAATGATATAAAAAGTAAAGGAGATCCAATAAAATACGTACACCTTGGAGGTACAGAAATATTAATAAAAGCATATTTTAGAGAAGGAATAGATACACCGATAGAATTATATTTAGCAGATGATAGAATTATAAAACCTATAGAAAAAAGCATAATAACTGTCGTAAAAGGAAATTTAATATACCAAAAATTTAAATTTATAATAAGTGCAAATTATTCAGTAGCAGTAACAAATAGGAATATAGATAAATCATTAGTGTTATATTGGAAGATATCAGGAATAGAATTAACCTCAGGAAGTAAAATATTTACAGCGAGATGTAAAAATTTATATTTATTAACAACAAAACATAAAATAACAGGGAAAAATAAGATTAATAAAATACAAATAGATAGCCCATTTGAGCAAACTGTAAAAACAATAGATTATAATGACTATAGCTATAGAGACATAGATATAGAAGAAAATTTAGAAATAGTAAATGATAGAATAAGTACAACGAAAAGAATAGCTAATGAAAAACCAGAGAACATGTTATTTAAGAATAATCTAGTATATAGTAATCTGAGATGACTATATTTTATTATTTATATGGTTGAAGGGAATATTTTGAAAAAAGCAATTTTATGATAATGAATGATAATATATCTGATGTCATGATAGATAAATTTAAGATACTGGCATTCCTAAAAGTATATCTTTTGATGTTAGTTCATAATTATAAATTTCTTCTATTGTCAATATCTTATCCCATATTTGTGTTTTTACATTCCTAGCTTTATAAGTAATTAAGCTTCCTTCATTATTAAATCCTTTAACTACTATTGGTATTTTTAATTTATCCCATTTACTTTCTGGTAAGCAATCATATCTACATAAATTAGCTTCTGCTCCTGTATCTATCATAGGCGTATAATATCTACTGTAATATCCTTCCACTACTATCTTCATTAATACATATATTTTCATTTTATGTTAACACAAGTGAAGAAGACAACACCGGGCAATATCTTTAAAATTCAAAACTATGTGGTGAAAATTTGATTTATCCAACCTGAATTGAGAAAAATCAAAAAATTTAAAATAAATTTTCTTCTTAATCTAAAACGAAGGAAGGATAGATATACTTGTTAATTTTATTTTAGATTTGCTTATCCTCGTTGTTTCTTTTAGTGATAATTGCTGTAAAGTTTAGATCTTTATGTTGATTTTGATTTTTTTTTCGTTGAAAGTTGAAAAATAAATTTTTTTGGGTGTTTTTTATTGGAGATCTTTATTGTTCGAGAGTGTTTTGGGGATGAAAAAAAATGAAGAGTAAACGGCAAAATTTATTTCCATACTAGATAAATCAAGAAATACTAGTTCAGATGTGTAGCCACTATATTCGCATAACAAACAAAATTAAAAACCCAAATTTGAATAACAGTTCCAGCAATAGCCAGAAAGCCCTATTACTGTAGATTAGTCTACTCCTCTGCAGCGGATTCCCCATTCTTCTTATTGTGCTTCCTAGCATACCCCTGATTCCTTGAGAACTTGGAATCCATCCCTTTGGTGGAGTTGTGATGATGCCTCTTAGGCTTCTTGATTTCATTTCTGTGAGCCTTGACGGTCAATTATTGTGTGTCGTGTAATTCTTTGACTTTGCCATTTTTTTTCTTCGATATCACAATCAAACTGGCGGCGGGAGCTAAGGTTTTGAGAAGTAAGGACTATTGATATGAAGAAGAAAGAAAGAAAATAAATATTAAATTTATTAAAGAGAAATATTATAAATAAAATTTTAATTTTATTTTGTGCTCAGTCTCTCAAAGAGAGTGAAATACACATACTTTGCCACATAGGCACTTAGAGGGATAATTATTTTATTTTAAAATAGTTCAGAGGGTAATAAAACACTCGTGAAAGTGGAGTGTGTAGTTGAGAATTCGAATATAGGCTGTAAGGGTATTTGAGAAAATTGAAGGAAAGGTGTTATTTAAGTCTTGAATAAAGGATTGGTGACATTAACCAACATAAAGGGTCAAACATAATTAGAAAACTTAATTAAGTTAATTGTGGACTTGATTAATATTTTTAAAACTTTCTAATATTTTCAAAAATATAAATCAACTCACACCACTCTCCTTTCCAAATCAACCATCTTTATCTTCTCTCTCTCGACAGTCTCTCTCAACTTTCTCCCAACCAACAGTTCTACAAAATTTCTCCCTCCAATCCCCGGCAAATTCAAGCTCCGACGAGCAATAGATGGGCGAGTTGCTTTTTGAATTTCAACCGTTAATCGACGTGGCAAGCAATGTCCTCCGACAACAACAACTTTGAGTTCTTCGTCGTCCTATTTCTTCTTTCACAGGTAAAAAATTATATATTTTTAGTTATGAAAAAACAGAAGAACTTTAGCCAACTTTTCTTCTACTATTGATTATCAATTTCAATATTTCTTTCTTGAATTTAAAATGTGGACTGAATAAAACCTTAATTTCTGATATTTCTTCTCTACTCTTTTTGGTGTGAAATATAATTTTTTGTTGTTATCGTAGTTCTTGTTGTCGAACTGTTGAATCGATTTGTTGGTGATTTTTGGTCACCGCTGATGTTTTTAGTGTGTGTGTTATGTTGGTGTTGCTGGTTTGGTTTGTTGTTTTTCTTGGTAAAAATGATATTGCAACGATGAACCATCTGACGCAACAGATGAGCCATCTGATGTAATAGATAAAACATCTGATGCAATAGATGAATTATCTGATGTAATAGATAAAATATCTGTTGCAACAGATGTAATATCTGATGTAACAGATTCGACATCTAATGTAACGGATTAAATATCTGATAAAATAGATGCAAATTTAATGCAACAGATGGAAATTTGATGCAACACATAAATGTATGATGCAACAAATAAACAATCTAACAAATCATTCATTTGTTACGACAGACGACTCTTCTATTTGGAAAAAATCTAAATAATATTGATCCAACAGATAACTCATTTGGCAATAAATGAGTGATCTTTTTAAACAGATGAGTGATCAATTTCAACAGATGAGTGATCTATTTTTATTATTTCTAACGAATTACTCATCCACTGCAACAGGTTGGTTATAAGTTGCCATAGATAACCTACCTGGTGCAATAGATGAGTGATCCATTTTTATTATTTCCAACAGATTACTCATCTGCTGCAATAGGTTGGTTATATGCTGAAACAGATAACCTACCTGGTGCAACAGATGGGTGATCTATTTTTATTATTTCCAATGCATTACGCATCCCTTGCAACAGGTTGATTATATGCTACAACAGATAACCTACCTGGTGCCACAAATGAGTGATCTATTTTTATTATTTCCAATGGATTACTAATCCCTTGCAACAGGTTGGTTATATGTTGCAAAAGATAACCTACCTGGTGCAACAGATGAGTGGTTTATTTTTATTATTTCCAATGGATTACTCATTCATTACAACAGGTTGGTTATATGCTGCAATAGATATCCTACCTGGTACAATAGATGTGTGGCTTATTTTTATTATTTCTAATAGATTGCTCATCCACTGACAGGTTGGTTATATGCTGCAACAGATATCTTACCTGGTGCAACAGATATGTGATTTGTTGGAACTATTATTTTACTGTTATACTTGTTTGATTTACTTTTATCCTTTTTAATGATGCATTAATCAATCATAATCTATTTTATATTCCTATTAGTTTTAGATAATATGGCTCCCAAAAGAAAAAAAAACTGAATCAAGTCCAAGTAAAGAAACAAGTGAAGTAGCTAGGCTACATCCACCACTCTATGAGCTTGCTTTACAAACATTATCTCAATCAGGAGCAGAAGATGATGAACATGGGGAGGAGGAATATCTCAAAAGAGAAGATCCAAATACTAATAGCCATTCCACCGAAGGGTTGGTTAAAACCTTCAGCATTGATCGTTATCCTATGAGAATACAGTGTGATGGCACCACAGATTTAATGGGTGATTTCATGGTTAAATCATCTATGGTAAAATCTTTTGACGCCTTCATAAAAATACTTTGAGAACTAAAATTGGATGCTTATTTTAGGGACAGCTGCTTTGGGTAATATTTTGATTTGTCGGAGGACAACAATGCTCGTTTCCAAATAAAAATGGTATATGATCTTCTCAAGCGTAGGTTTAAGTATGAAAATAAAGATTAGATGGATGAGGAATGGATAAATGATTGCGGCATGTCTGTTTGTTTTGGTTGGAAGGAGTTTACCATAGTTATTGGATTAAAATATTATCCTCTTTCTCCTTCTCAAGTTATACCTATTCTAACCCAAAAAAAAAACCTCACACACCCAAAAAAGGCAAAGACAAGTCGAGTGATCGTAATGACCTGTGTCCCTTGTTGGACCAAGCTTCAAAAATGTAAATTTGATAGAAGAGTTGAAAGGTAAAAGACTTTTAAAAAAGCACAAGCAATCATTGTACTTGGTTCGGTTTGTACATAATATTCTTTGGGTGAGAGACGTTAACAACAACATACCACTTGGTTTGATAAAGCTCTCCAAGGATCTTGAGGTATTTAATAGCTATCCTTGGGGTTCTGAAAGCTTCAAAATGACTGTCAAATATTTATTGACTCCGTTAACACCAAGGACAATCAACTTATATGGCTTTCCATGGGCTTTCATGGTAAATATTTCTTTTATTATGACATGATTCATTCTTTTATTCAATAATACTTTTGATTTATTGGCGTTATTTTATAGGCTTGGGCATTTGAAGTCATTCCTGATTTGAGACAACAAGAGAACTAACAGGAAGAAGTTTTCTGTCCAAAAATCTTGAGATTGTTATCGGTCAAAACTGATAAAAATGCAAAATTTCTTTATCTCGATAACCAAAACTGATAAAAATATAAAATTTATTTATCTCTTTAACCCTCCGAATGAAGTAGTAAGTCTAATTCTAATTAATTTTTTTATTTTAATTAATGATTTTTTAAAATAATTTCTTAATCATTCTAATCTATGTACTGATTTATTTTAGAATGTTCATCCGTGGTTTGTTCTGACCAATCGAGAATTGAAGATGTCATTTTTTCTTACTTTACGGTCTGTGCAAACTTTATCGGACACTAAAGTCACTCATAGAATAAAGAAGAGATTATTTGGAGCAACAACCATCACAAGAAAAATAATTTTGGAGGGTGGTCTTGTTGTTTTTTATGATGGTAGTGGTAATGGTGCTCCTCTTACAGTTTTTGAAATAACAAACCATTATGATTAGGATCATACATGTTATACAAATTTTGTCATTTCTAGTGAATGTTCTGCATGCAAATGTTAAGCCTGCAAGGCAAAACATGATCGAGTGATTAATGTTATTAATGCATTAACTGCTTTTGTAAAGAAAATAATATCTAAGAGGGGTGTCATTCTATCAAAGAGGATTTCATATCCATACACTCCACTAGAGATCAAGGTGGCTAAGAGGAGAAGAAAAGAAATTTCCAAGGCATCATCAAGCATTGAAAAAAGCAAAATTACAACTCCTCTGTCTTTGTCTTGCACCTTTGATCAATGTACAAAGGCAACAGGAGAGCAACATAAGCTTGAGAAGTTGAATGTATATCATTTGTTCCAACAAATAAATAGACACATATCTGTTTCAACAAATTATACATCTGCTGAAAATTATCAAACAGATATATACATCTGTTGCAATTGTCATATAACCTGTTGCATCAGATGTGTTATCTGTTGCAACATATGTCTGTCTGTTTCATCAAATCAAACAGGTCTTAGTACTATTTTAATTTGTACCAACAAATGAGTCATATGTTGCAACAGATAGGTCATCTGTTCAAAATTATCGTACAACTTTGTTTTACCATTTCGAGTTTGTCCCAATAGATGATCTATCTAATGCAACAGATAGATAATATGTTGTATATCTGTGATTACATTGATAATTCTAGCTTTCCAGGTAGATGTTATAGTAGAAACTACTGCTGAACAGCATAATATAACATTTGATAATCTATCAACTACTTCCATAGAAGAAGAAAAAGTGGAGCCTGCCAGTTCGAGAGAATGAAAGAGTTATCCATTTGAAAGGTTCAATATCTCGGACGAGGCTCCAAAAAAACAAACAAAGTTGATCAATGACTATTCACAATGAATTGCCGATGGGATGTTAAAGCATTACACCAACAGGTACATAAATCTTTTTTAAAGATATTAATTTACACAATTCTTATTGTAAAAATATGACATTAACATATATAAATCATGTAGAAAACTAAATGACAAATACTACAAAGTGAACGAATCGAGTCTTGGTCTTGATATGTTCGACTTTGTTGTTGCATATCCCAAAATAAAGGATTGGTTCTATTTGATGTCATAGCCCCAAACTTGCTGGAATAGGGAGGCTTAAATGCCATACATATTACTATTAATTAATACTTTATTTAATTGCATTTCCGTATTAATTTTATTATCATGTAATCTGAAATATTTGATAATATGTGCAACACATCGATGTCATTTTTTACTACTACCGAAAGAAGGCCAAGTTACAAACACAAGAACAATACAGATACATGACATGCAATTGTTTATACAAAGTTTATATCAATAATGCCAACGATAGGTTTTGTCAACAACAGCCAAAAGTTTCTCAAAATGAGAAATGCTTAATCAATATCATCAAAGGTTTTAGCATTTCAATTGGCTTACCTTGGCATTTGGTTGAAGAAGTGTACATCTCAATCAATTGTGGTGATGAATTTCATTGGGTGTTGGCTGTCGTCGTTCTAAAAGAGAGGTGCATCTGAGTTTATGACTCGATGTCGTGAAGGAGACATTTCGGGCCATCGTCTGAGATACAAAAGCTAGCCAAAATATTGCCTACTTACCTTTATATGGGTGACTTTTTGGATAAAAAGGTTCGTACTAATTGGTCGACGATTGAAGCATACCAGGATAAAATATATAATCCATTTGATGTAGAATATGTTGAAGGAATTGCTCAACAACCCATTGGTAGCCTATAAGTATCATGATTTAGTTTCATTTCATAAATTTCATAACGCTTATATGAACTGCAAGATATGGATTATCTATTTTTTTAAAATGCAGGGATTGCGGTCATTTTGTTACCGCTTACGCCGAGTATTTGAGTGATGAATCACAAGTATCAAATGATGGAATTGATATCGGATTACTCTGTAAAAAATATGTTGTTCTTTTATGAAAATACGAAGAAGCAAAAGCGCAGAAACTATACGCAAGCGACATTAAAGATCCACAACGACCAAAGCCAAATTTCATAGCACCGGATATAAAAAAGCTTATCCATATTGATTAGATCTTTATAGCTTAAGTCTATCAAAGTAATAACCTCACCCCCTCCTTGGTAATTATTGACACCAAAGGTTAAATTATTGATTTATTTATAGAGTAGATCATTTGTACCTATAATAATTTTTTTTACATTTTATTTATTTGTCGAGTTATTTCATGTAATTTCTGAAGGCTTCAATTTATTTTATGTTGTCGATGAATATAATTTAATCCTTAGTTTTGAACTTATTAATTGAAATAGAATATTAGATTTAAATATCGCAATAGATAATACATCTGTTGCAACAGATGACATATCTGTTGAAAATTATTAAACAAATTTAGACATATATTGCAACATGTAGGTCATCGGTTGGAAATTATCAAATAAGTCTTCCTGTTTTTTTTATTTGTTCCAATAGATTATCTATCAGTTACAACAGATTATATATCTGTTGCGACAGAGACTGATAAACATTGCATAATACAACATATGACTAACCTATTGCAATAGATTATCAATCTCTCAAAACAGATGTACTACCTGTTATAATAGATAGACAATCTGTTGCATTATAAAAAAAAATCAACTTTTGTCAAACATAAATATTTATTATGGTGTTTGTCTTTGTACATATTCTTCTTTATACACAGGCTCCAAGCATTTAGTTAGTACCCCATAAGTCATACCTCTTGCCTCTTTTCCACAATAGTATCGCACAGACCGAACATTTCTATGTCGGTCAGCAAACATTCGATGTTTGCAAGAGCATACGACCCGCACGCGGTTCCAGTTTGATTTCTTGAAGGTCCAGGCCCTTGTTTCGACCTTCAAAATCCCATGTTTTCTTCATTAAGACTTTTGCTGGCAAATGATCCATCAATTTACTCTACCTCAACAAGCTAGGGAGCAACTCCAACAGTAGCTACATGTGGAAAAAAAAAAGCACCGTCGTCGAAGGCAGGTAAGTTGCATTCATAAACCTTAATCTTTCCCTCCTCGAGAAGTATCTCAACATCAAGAAAATATTTGAATTCCACGTTCATAACTAAAAAAATTCTCTTTGCCTTGGTCCAGCTCTTGTCATATGGATATGGCCTCTTTCTCTAACATAGTTAATCATAATGTTATCTTCCTCCTATTCATACGTCGAAACTAACCAATCAAATCCAGGGCCAGCGAGAGTTTCAGATAGATCCTTGAGATCATTGTACCTATTCTTGAAATTGTTAGAGAATTTGAGGTCCATTATCCTATCGGCAACATCATAAGCATCCTAATTGCCTGCCCCTCATGAGGCTGAGAATTTCATCAATATACTGTGATATAAGAAGATAATTTTTAAATAGGTTAGTAATTGTAAAGAAGAAAAACATAGTGAAAAGATGCAACGAATGGTCCATCTATTGCAGATGGTTTTCTAAATATGTTCACAGATTACCCAGCTAACGCAACTTATGCAACAGATGTTTAATCTATTGCAACAGAATAACCACCAATTGCGCCAGAATACCCATCTATTTCAATAGATGACACATCTATTGCGTAGCTTCTTCTTCATGGAGTAGATTATAAGTCTTGTTAGGAAAAGTAAACTTACCTTATCCACGTACCACTTACAAATAGTTATCATACTCCTGAAGTCTTGGTTGTCAAACATATGCATGGTGTATTCTTATGTAGGTGTCTTCTTTTGGGGACACTTGGTATTTCACAATTTTGTCCTCTCTTGGTCGCCATGTGTCGCGTAGATATCCACCTTCTTCAATGACCCCGAAACTTCAACAACTTTTAGAGAATGAGGAGTTATAATCTTTTTTTGTTTTTAGACTGGAGAGTATTTGGCTAATTTTTCTTTTCTTCATCTTAATTTCCACTGTAGGAGTGTATGGCTCCCTCACCTTCTTGGATGGTATGACACCTCTTTTGGATTTTAATTCCTCGACAGCTTCAGAGATAACCTCTACTTTTTCAAGAAGTTTGTCCTATATGCTCTTGCATAATTTGCAATTATAATGAAAATATGAGGGTGAAGAGTGGTGAGAAAGACCACTATAAGGGTGGGAGGGACCAGTGTAAGGGTAAGAGAGATGTGTAAGGGGTGATTTCAAACATATTTATTTTTTCTTGAGCATCAACATGCACATCATCATGATTGGTAGTAGCAACAGTATCTGGATGGATGCCACCAACATCAACAACTCCACTAGCAACACCCCCAGAAGAAGCACCCGAATCTATTACAGTAGGTTGGTCATGAAGAGCTTCAACATTAGGCTGACCTTGCCTAACTGCTCTTCTTATAGTTGTTTCTCCATCCAATTCCTTATTTATTAACTCGACCATTGGGTCTGTTATTGTATCAACAAGACCTAGAGTAATAAATAAGTCATCCCCAACTCCTACTCAGTAGGCACGATCCAAGGATGCACAACCAATAAAAAAAATAGAAACATTTAAATTGTATAATAATAATTTCCAGTCAGTTAGATTACATGTTTACACAATCAACTTATGCAATAGATGATCTATCTGTCGCAACAGTTGATTTGTATGTCACAATAGATGGGTAATATATTGCACAAGATTATCCATCTGCTGTATAATTTACAGTAAATAGGTAATCTGTTAAGTCGGGTTCAAAGAACCAGAGCAATAGATGGTTAATATGTTTGGAAATATGGATCGTTTGTCATAATAGATTACTCATCCATTGCACCAGTTATAGTAGATGGGTAATCTGTTGTAATAGATGGCCCATCTGTCACAACAGATGGCCCATCTGTCACAACAGATGGAACATCTGTTTTAATATCTTTCTTTGAGTCAAATTATTTTAATCAAAAAAATATCTACTAAATTATTCGAAGGGTTAAGGAGATCAACCTCTTTAATTCTTATGCTGGTCTTTGGAGCCAACCACCTAAGGATCCTTGGATGAGAAATCTCATTCGGGTAATCCTTGACCTACTTTTAGATGGGAGGAATGACTGCAAATGCGCAAGTCTAAAATGTGTAAACAGGAAGCAACCAAAAAAAAGTCATAATAATTATTCATTATAATATAAAATAATGGATAAGTAATCAAATAGTGATTAAATTTACCATAAAAGCCCAAGGAAAGCAGTATAAAGTGATCGTCTTTGGGGATAGCTGTCATATCCCCAGGAATAATCATTGAATTTCTCAAAATCCTCAGCAAGTACTAACAAATTATCTTCTATAACTTTCTTGAAGTCTCTGGCTAATATAACGGAATGGGCAAACCAAACCAAACACAATTGCTCCCTATACTGCTTTGGTATGGTTTTATCCTAAAGATCTTCTATCAAATCCGCCGCTTTGTAGCTATGTCCAGCAATGTCCAACAACCCATCTATTTTTTCCTTGCATTTGTTGGTTTTAGTGGGTGCTTTCTTGGACAATGCCTTCCTTTTATTTGATGGTGAAGGTACTTTGGCTGTCCTGCTTGCCTTGGACCTTTTGTGGGTTGTTTCTTTAGTGAGAGATTCTTTTAGTCGATCGCATCTCAAGACCATTACTATGGCAAACTCTTTCAAGACAAAACAAATTGGCATACCACAGTAGTTGATTCAGATTTCATTTATCTGTTTTCCCCCTCCTTCAAATATTTATCATCCCTCACGTACTTGATCCTGCACTTGAGAAGACCATATACTATGCTCATTTTGAAACAGGCAGTATGATCCTCAGGCAGCTCAAGAAAGTGTCCAAAGCAGCTCTTCATAAAAATTTTGTTTATGTTTTCATTCTTCATAGTTTTCCTAAATTCATCAAAATTTTCCCCAACTGATATTTAAGTACAAGATCACCAGTTAGTTCTGCAGGGTCATCTATTGGTATCGCAACTTGAAACCTGTCAAAACTAATAGTTTTGACCGCCTAATATTGGGATTTCGATCTTCATTCATACCCCATTGGTTATGCATTATCATTATGTTGATCATTGTTCTTTTTTTCACTTTCTACTTCTTCCTCTTCTTGTTTATCATCATGTTAATCAGCATCCTCTTTCTCACTTTCTACTTCTTCCTCTTCTTGTTCATCTTCTTCTTCTTCCTCCTCACTTTTATTTTCCTCACCAGCCTCTATATACCCTTCTCTACCTTCCTTTTTATAACTTTTCTCAACTTTATTTTTCCCTAACTAAGATTGTTCAGGAAGTTTCTTTGAATCCATTTGTACTCTAGTCTTTATTGTTGGCTGGTCAGAAGTTGATCCATTTTTAGTTTCTATTCTTTTGGGAGACATATTTTAACTACAAACAACTAAAAAATAAAAAATACATTACATTTGATGTCTGCATAAATTTTAAAAAAAGGTAAGACAAATTTCAAGAAATTATTATACACCACATTACAAAAAAATACTCAAACGGATAACCCATCAGTTGGAACAGATGGGGAATTTGTTTAAAGACCTATTTAATATCTCTCAACAATGTTACACCTGTTGCAACAAATGGACCACCAAGACCACTACCAATGCCACCAAGACCACCACCAATGCCACCAAGACCACTAATACCACCACCAAAAGCACCAAGAACATGCCCAAGACCATCAACACCACCACCAAGACCACCAATGCCACCAATACCCATATCAAGACTACCAAGACCACCAACACTACCACCAATGCCACCAATACCAACACTAAGACCACTTACACCACCACAAAGACCACTAATACCGTCACTACCAACAACAACCACTAATAATACCACAAATACCATCTAACAATAGCATGATAGTCAATGAAACATTGCAACAAAAGCTAGGGTTTTCTTGGGTTCTTTATATATTTTTTAACATCAAACTTAAAATTCCTATCCCATTCTCGAAGGTGATACAACTAAAAGTCTTATTTTTCATCATTATCTAAAAAGCCCTAATTTTTAGAATAATAAACAAATGTAGAACTCTTCTCCAACTCTGTTTCCTATGAAGACAAAAAAACAATGGATACAAGTGAGAATAAAGTCAAAAATAACAACTATATGATCAAAAATGGGAAGAAAATTGATCTATTTTGAAGGGTTGAGCATTATGCTGAGTAGTTGTTGTCTAAATAGTAGAGAGAGAAAGAAAAGACCGAGAACTCGAGATTTGAAATGATGAAACATGTTTCTACAAATGAATGATTTGTATTGGTTTAATTTTTATTTTTTGGAAAAGAATAACATGTTTTGAAATTGTTAATTTGGTCTGAAATGATGTTAATTATTTTTTAAAATCAATTGCAAAGAAATCTATTGTGACAGATGACTAAGCTGTTGGAAATGTTCATATAGATATTTATATCTGTTGCAACAGATAACATATCTGTTTGACAATCTTTTTTTAAAATTTTAAAGCAATTTTATTTCCAAAAGAATAAAGATAAAATACTACTAAGATGGTAAAAAAAATATTTTTTGGATAACTCCATTTTGCAAAATAGACATATTGAAAGTTTTTTTAGGTTTTTTGACACAAGTCTTGAAAAATTAAGTATTTGGACACTAGGTTGACATCATCACTTCTTATATACAACCCTAGCACACACATAGTTTATTGGGATATATTGTGTGTCAAGTCTATTGGGATTATTCTTTATATACCATATAGTTTACTATCAATTCTATTTCAAGTCTATTAAAAATTCTAATAATTCAAATGAATAGATGAATAGTCAAGCATTTATGACACTTCAAAAAAATGGTTGCACATCCACTCACCCCCTGCGTTGATTAGATATACGCTATCTTCTCAAACTCTAACAACATACGTGTCTACCTACAATTGATCGGGAAGATCACAGGCTTCTATTTTAGTCTGTATAAACAACCATCAACTATACACAATATTCATCTTCTTCATCCCTAAAAAATTGATAAATACGACCAGATGTCGAGCATTCCACCTAGACCATGAAGGAGGGTTCATTTCCAGCGTATCCACGATATTCTCATCATCCTAAATGACCTAGACCATCTCTTATACAGTCTGGGTCAGGACAAGGAACACCTATACCATGAACTCTATCATATCGCCTGATTTTTATAGGCAATCGTTAAGAGGCTGAACATGAAGCCCGAGGAGTTCATCACCCCCTACCATCCCTTTAGTTTAGGTTTTAATTTCTGTTGTAGTTGTAGTTGTAAGTTCATTGCAAAGAAGCTTTCATGGCTAGGAAATTTTTTAGATAAAAGCTTCTTTCTTTTGCCCTTTTTTGCTCGTATTTTTCTATAAAAATGGTGTTAAACCATTGCTGCAATGAACTTATGAAATGAGTGTTTGAAATTTTGTTGCAATGCCCTTTTTGTTTGTCTCTACATTAATTATACAATTTTGTTCTTGGTTGAAATTTTGCAATTTCTCCTGTTAGAAGATGAATGAAACAGTTGTCAGATATCAAAACTAATGATCTATCATATATATATATATATATATATATATATATATATATATATATATATATATACAAATTTATATATACTAATGGATAATGAATCTGGTTTATCAATGATTATGTTGATTTCTACAAAATTAATTGCACGGTGATATAGTATATGATTGGCTGAAATCAATAACTACGCATGAATGTCTACATAATTGATGGATTCCATTATGTAGGTTCATGAAATATAAATAATTAAATAAATATAATTAGTCGATTGTAAATCAT
This sequence comes from Capsicum baccatum var. pendulum, assembly GCA_030864225.1. Lineage (NCBI taxonomy): Eukaryota > Viridiplantae > Streptophyta > Magnoliopsida > Solanales > Solanaceae > Capsicum > Capsicum baccatum. The sequence goes on along the minus strand of CM061557.1, from coordinate 164,705,369 downwards.
AGACTGCAAGCTTTGTCACTAATATACCATACTGTTGGACCTCTTACATAGACCATAAATATAATCGATGTCTTTCATGTGTTGGGTAGATGTTAAACCATATAGATCCATACTCGGTCAACGTTAAGGCATATACGGGTTGGTGCAAAGGTCAAAAAAATATTAGTACATAGTCAAAGATATAAATAATTAAATAAGTGAAAGTGATTTGAGGGTCATATACCACCATTGTAAATCATAGACTTAAAGTCTTGTCAATAATATACCGCATTGATTTATTTCCCTTAGTAGCATATTTGGATAAAAAGAGAATAATTAATTAATAAAATAATAAATAATTAGATTATATGCAATTAAAGGAGCTTAAACAAGTCATGTGATTGTATAAGAATTCACGTAAATTGGAGAAGTTGACCAAAGATGTGTGTGGATGGGTAGTGAATGAATAAATGAATTCCGCACAACCTACTTGTGCTTTGATAAAAATTGCCATAAGGATGTTGGTTGTTCAACCACAAGTCATCACCTCACACATCGTTGATCACCACTTTCAATTTACGTGGACTCTTATTCGATCATATGACTTGTTTAGGCTCATTTTATTGCATAAAATCTAATTCTATTATTTTATTAATTAAATAATTCTTTTCAAAATATGTGTTAGTCATGGTCTATGAATATGTGTCCTCGTCTAGCGCATTTATTAATGAAGTAGTCCATAGTTTATGCTAGACTATGCTTAGTTATTTAATCGACTTGATATAATCTAGAACAGATTGAAAACTACTTTCACAATTAAATAACTAGACGAGGATATTTATTTATAGACCATGACTAGCACATATTTTGAAAAGAATTATTTAATTAATAAAATAATAATAAATTAGATTTTATGCAATAAAATGAGCCTAAACAATTCATGTGATCGTATGAGAGTCCACGTAAATTGAAGGTGGTGATCAAAAATGTGTGAGGTGATGATTTGTGGTTGAACAAATGAATTCCCCACAACATACTTGTGCTTTGGGTAAACATTACCCAGAGGATGTTGGTTGTACAACCACTACCCATCCTCACACATCTTTGATCACCTTCAACAATTTACGTTGGACTCTTATACGGTCACATGACTTGTTTAAGGTCATTTGATTGCATAAAATTCAATTATTTATTATTTTATTAATTAATTATTTCTTTTTTTTCCTAATATGATACTAAGTGGTCGTTTGGTAGAGTGTATAAGAATAATGCAGAATATAGTGTATTAGTAATGCTTGTATTAGTAATACTTATTTTAGTTATGCTTGTATTAGTTATGCATTTATTATTTCTTATACATTGTTTGGTTTAATGTATAAGAAATAATACATCTTACATAATTTATATAAAAGAAATGTTTGTTTAGAAAAATACCCTTCTTTGATTTTGTACACTTTTTTGCAACAAATTTCTTTTGCCATCTCAAACATAATTAGTATTGTTAAACTAGTATATAGAGGTTTAGGATTAATTGCAAGACCTTCATATTTGTGCAAAAATGTTACACTGATGGATTAACATAGTCGAAACAAAAATAAAATACAAGACGTAAAATTAAGAAATAGTCTCAATTTTTTTTAATCTTTTTAAAGACCCTCGAAGCAAAGGAAAAATATGTTATAGTTATTTAAATCAACTATTCATTATTGTAAATTGAAATGGTGGGAAAAGAAATAGTGAAATGTTTTAAAAATATTCACTATTGCAAATTAAAATGGCGGAAAAAGGAATGGTGAAATATTTTGAGAGGAAAATTGAGAGGTATTAAGGTCATTTAATAGATTAATGCATGTGTTTAAAGTCTTTGTATTACTAATGAAAGAAGTAATAATTACCGCCTGAACTTGTCGACTTTTATTCATGGTACACCTGAACTTTTAACCGTCTTAAATACCCCCCCAAACTTATTTTTTCACAACTTCGACTGACCCTTCTTTGGCCAAAGGACACAATGTTGAATACACGCACTTCCACCGTGACAATTTAATTGCGTGTCTTTCCACGTGGATTAATAATGTCCACATGAGACCATCAGTTGAATAAAAAAATGAGAAAGAGAAATTGAAACGTTTCACATTTCACCTCCCTCTATTCTCTCTCTAAACTCCTCCATCTCTCACTAACCAAACCATCCGGTTCTTTTAATCTCCCTTGTAATAGTTAATGAATGATTTTGTATTGAGTTATTGTTGAAGATTGCGTTGATGTTGGTGAATCTGTAGTAACTTCTCTCAAATATGGTGGTGAAGATTTCATTAATGTTATTGGTGAAGTAGTCTGTGTTCTGCTATTTCGTTTAAGATTTTGAGTTTTTCACTAGTCAAAAGTAGAGTAATATTGAGATTTCGTTTTGGCAGGTAAGTTTTACCTTAAAAAACTCAATTTTTTGTTTGTTTTAATTGTGTTGAAACTGAAGTTGTTTTCTTTCTATTACTGTTCCGATTTTGAATAGAAATCATATTATTGATTGTTAGCCAGTGTATTATTGATTAAATTATCATGAAATTATGAGAAATTTTTCATGCATGATATTAGGGTTTTTTGTAATTAGTTCAAAAATTAGGGCTTTTTTGTAAAATCAATTTTTTATTATAATTTGTGTGTGTTTTTTATTACTGTTGGGTTGTATTGTTCAATTTTTTTTTTGTAATTTTACTTGTGTGTTTTTTGGTGTTTTCTTGAAATTAGACATCTAGATTGTCTTATATTGTTAAATTGTTGTGAAATTATGAGAAATTTTGCATGCATGATATTAGAATTTTTCGTTATTAGTTCAAAAATTTGGGTTTTTTTGTAAAATTAATTTTTTATTATAATTTGTGTGCTGTTTTGTTACTGTTGGATTGTATTGTTCGATTTTAAATTTTTTCTGTAAATTTACTTATTGTGGTTATAGGTTGACATATGGCTACTAAGTTGTTGAACTTAAGATTTAAAATTGGTGGTGTTTTAGTGAGTGGGGTTGGACCAATCTACATTGGTGATAGGACTGAATATGTATATAATGTGGATGAAGATCACTTGTCAATTCCTGAAATTGCTGACTATGTAAAGTCATTTGGTGTTACAAAGTTGGGGAGGACTTATGTTGGGTCATCTTTGGGGGTTGATTTGGTAGAAATAAAAAAAGATGGGGACATTTATGACATTGCATTAAAGGTGGGGACACAATAGATATATATGTGTGTAAGGACTCAATTGTAGAGTATGTGGGTCAATCTGAAGGAAAATTAAGTCAAAATACAAGTGCTGGTGATTCTTTTAATGCACCTCTAGCTGCTAGAAAAGGAGATGAGGTATGTTTTGTTCCATGTGGAAATACCAATGAAAAAATCTAGATCTAGGGTTGGCTTCTTCTTCTTCTGCTGCTGCTGTTCAAAATAATTGTAATAGATCTGAAAATATAGTAGAAGTTGGGGTTGATGTTGATTATAGTTCAATAGATTGGACTGACACTGAAGAAAAACTTGAAATATCTATCCAAGAACCAGTTGAAGCTGCTGTTGAAGGAGTAGAGGAACCTCTTGTTCAAGAAGAAGAAGTTAGAGATAGTGATGGAGATGATGATGATTCTGACCAATTGATTGACTATGAAAGTGATGTGCATGATGAGTTGAGGATAGAGAAGGCAAATGTGAGAAAGTTTAAGAGAGAAAATAGGAGGAACAAGAAGAACAAGAAAGCAAAAGACTTTTGGGTGAAGTTGGATTGGATGTTGGGTTTGATGATATTGAAAAAGGTAAGAAAAATTACAAGGGTAAATTAACAGAAGATGAGCCATATTATGATAGTTCTGATTGTAATAGTTTTCAAAGTGATGATGATTTGTTGCCTATTTCTGACGATGAATTTGAGGGAGGAAAGTTAACTGGAAGAATAAAGAGCACTTCAGTGGTATATGATCCAACTTGTGAAGTGCTTGTGTGGCAGCTAGGTTTAGTATTTGAGAATGCAAATGAGTTTAGGGAAATAGTTACTAAATATGTTATTAAGAATGGGGCTGAGTTAAACAAATATGTGAATGAGAGTTATAGAGTAAGAGTTAAATATAAAGGTGGTTGTCCATGGTTGTTGTATGCTAGCAAGGAAGTAAAGAGTGGAAAATTTTCTGTCAAGACCTACAATCCGAGGCACAAATGTACTAGGACAAACACTAATTTTCTTTGTAATTCAAAATTTCTGTTAAATTATCTTAAAGATAGGATTATATCCCAACTAACGATCAAAGGGTGGGAGATTCAAGAATTGGTTAGGAAAGAGTTGGGTGTTTATGTTGGCAAAGCAGTGTGTTTAAAGACAAGAAAGTTGATTTTGAAAAAAATTATGGGGGATCATGTGGCTGAATTTAATAGAATTTTAGACTACAAGGATATGTTGCTCCAAACAAATCCTGGTAGTACTTGTGTTGTGAGGCTGACTGATTCAGATAGTGGGATGAAAACATTTCACTCTGTCTACATTTTTTTTATGCTATGAAAAAAAGATTTCAAAGGGGATGCAGAAAGTGTATTGGACTGGATGGAAACAATCAAATGTTTCCAATAGTATGGACAGTGATTGGTAAAGAAAGTAAGGCTACATGGAGATGGTTCTGGATGATATTACAAGATGATCTCAACTTAGTAGATGATTCCCAGCTCACTATTATCAGTGATATGCAAAAGGTAACTATATTTATTAGTAATTTTTTTCTTCATTAAGTTAGACCTAAATTAACTAACTTCATTTGTTTGTTTTGAAACTGCAGGGACTAGTTGCTACTGCAGAACAAATACTTCCTGAATGTGAGCATAGAATGTGTGCTAGACATATCTTAGCCAATTGGTCAAAGAAATGGAGACGCATAGAGAGAAGGAAGAAATTTTGGACTTGTGCTAGATCAAATTTTGAGGCACAATTTAAGTATAACCTTGAAGCTCTTTCTAAGTTGGGTAGAGGCATTGTTGAAGATCTAATAGGTTACAACAAAGAGAGGTTGTGCAAGGCTTACTTCAACACCTTTTACAAGTGTGATAGTGTGTATAACAACATGGCCGAGAGTTTCAATGTTTGGGCTTTAATTCCTAGGAACAAGACAATTATTTTAATGTTGGAAGAAATCAGGATAAAAGTGATGACAAGGGTGAGTAGGGTAAGAAAATTTGTAGATTCTTGGATAGATGACATATCTCCAATGGCAATGATTGTGTTCAATGCAAATGTAGAAAAATCAATGTAGTGTAACATTGACTAGAATGGTGATCAAGGATTTGAAGTGACTGAAGGGGAATACAAACATACTATGAATTTAAGGCAAAAACAATGTAGTTGCAGATCATGGGAACTAAAAGGAATTCCATGTGCACATGGTATAGCAACAATGAACTACTTAAATTTGAATGCATCACAGGTAATTTCTAGATGGTACAGAAATGAGGCATATTTGAAGGCCTATTCTTACTTTATTCAGCCATTTCCAAATATGAAAATATGGCCATATAGCAGGAATCCTATGGTTGAGCCACCTGAAGTGACATAAATGCTTGGTAGGCCACCAAAAAATAGAAAAAAAATAGATTGGTGAAGTTGTAAAATCTGGAAATTTGCCAAAATTATGGGTGACAATGAGATGTTCAATATGCAAACAACCAATTCATAACAAGAGAGGATGTCCGCATAATCCCAATCGTAAATCCAAATCAGTTACAAAAGAGGTGATAATCCCATTTGCTTGCTTAAAAGTTTAGCATACATTACTTATTAACTAGTTTATCTTGTTTTTCTAGTATGTTGCCTCCGAACAATCTTCTACTGGAAAGAGGAAAAAAGGCAGCACAATCAACATGGACAAAACTAATGGAAAGTGTGGTAACAAGAGGTCAAGAGTTGTAGGTCAAGGTGTCTTTGTTTCTAAATCTGGATACACTTGTGTTAATGCAAGTGTCTTATCAAATTGATACTTCTAATTATTTTTACAAAAGTTCGTCAAAATATTAACAAGGATTGGCTTCATTTTTCAGCAAGGATTGGCTAGTAGTAAAAGGGTTAATACAGGCATAATGAGTTTGGCACATGTGACTGGTGATATTGGTTATCAACCAACAAAAAGACTGAAGTGGAAAAATTTACGTGTTGTTACTCAAAGGCAACTTCAAGTTCAAACAAGATCAAAAGCTACTGGAATTAGGACAAGGGCGCAACTATTAGGGAAATCTCCAACAACAACAAAGAGTACCAAGGCAAAGACTTCATCAAATAAGAATGCAAAGGGCAAGGGAAAAATTTCTACTGATAGTGGTTGTTAGTTATTGATATCTCTTAATTGTTCTCCTATTGGTATCGTAACAGAATGATTGAACTAGTCTTTATTTATGTGTTTTGACAGTCTCATATTTTAAAGTACCCGACTTGATTTTGGTTGAAATAATTGAGCACTATATTGCCGTTAATTTGATGAATTCAAAACAATTAAGAACTAATGAATGCATCTATTATGTACAAAGTTATATTTTTACATTATGCATCTATTGTGTTGTTGTCAACTTATGATTCACAATGCGCCTATTATGTACAAAGTTATATTATTATATTATGCATCTATTGTGTTGTTGTCAACTTATCATTTTCTTACGGAGAAGCCAAAAATAACCAAGAAATGAGAATATATTGCTTTAATCAGCAAACAAATACATCTTATCCATCAAAATACACAATCTTATCAAATTAAAGCACCATTACATACGCTAATCAATCAGTGATTCAAAATGTAAATTAGCATCGTCACATTACATATCAAACTAATGAACAAAATTAGTTTTAACATCTTTTTTTTGTTTCAACTCCTTTTGCCGTTTGTTGGTCTTCTTCAACAAACCCAAAATGACACTATTGGCTTGACGTGGAAATTCTACACATACCAATCAAAGAAGTTGCAACTAGTTCGAAATCGAGACTACAATTCATAGAATAAAAAAAAAGTTATCAATTTAACTTGTTACAAAACATAAACAAAAACAAAAATAATATAAAAAAAGAATTACATACACCATAATGCATACAACTGAGGAATCTACATTCAGGATTGTCATCCGACCATGAAATTCTCATAATTGGAGGAGACCCACATGCACACACAAGTCTCCTATTATAATTCATGGAGTTAGAAATTTTTTAAGTAGAAATAATAAAATAAAATTGAGAGAAGTAGATCGGACGTGATGGAAGAAGATGATAGAGAAGATGGATAATAAATAGGAGAAGAATTAAATTTTTATTGAATAAATTAAAGAGAAAATGGATTTTTTTATTTTGTTACCGTTGGAACGAATGACTTGGACAAAAAAAAACCTCGCGTGATAGAGTTTGTAATCAAACAATTATCCACGTCGGGTAAGAAAGGTCAGTCGAAGTTGTGAAAAAAATAAGTTTGGGGGGTATTTAAGATGGTTAAAAGTTCAGGTGTACCATGAATAAAAGTCGACAAGTTCAGGGGTGTAATTATTACTTATCTCATTACTAATATGTAGGAAATAGAATGTATTGCTAATACATACTTCAATACACAATAGGGTGTATAACTAATGCTTGCATTAGTTATACATAGGCTAAAAGACGTACCAAACAAGGTACTAATAATACATATTAACTAATGCATGCATTATATTTTACAATACACTCTACCAAACAACCCCTAAGGGCAATAAACTAATACGGTATATTATTGAAAAGGCTTTGCATCTATGATTTACAATGGACACTATCGATGGACCTCTATAAACCCTGATAGTTACTGAATTGGTGACACAATATAACATATAACAGTAAACTGTTTTGTCGTCATTGTAAATATATGATTTATTCAATTGATCATGTGTTTAGTGTAAAAATTATAGAGAACAACCTCTTTAATATTTGCCATCAACCTCTATAAATTAGGACAATAGCTGAACTGCTAATACAATGCAATCAACTATTTAATCTAACAAGACAATGGAATAACTGAACATAATTTCATCAGTAAATGTCATCATTGACATGCCAAATATATGTAATTTAATTATACATTAAAAAATCATTAAAAATAACAAATCATTAAAAAAATTAATTGTTCCAAACCACCGAACTATATGTTATCATCATTGAGTTCCTTAACAGTGCCCATCACATCCATTTCATTTTCTTCATGTTTTTTCTCCTCTTCTTCTACTTCTTTCTTCTAATTTTCCTTATTTTTTTCTTCTTCTTCTTTTAATTTCCTCTTTTCTTCAATATATTTGTCCTCCTGTTTAGCCACTCCTTCTTCATCAACTGCCTTCTCATTTTTCTCTTCTCCTTTTGTTTTCTCCTCATTTTCTGCTTCTTCTTCAGTTGTCCTCTCCTCATCTTTTTTTCTTCTTCTTTCGCATCTTGTTCACGTACTGCCTTCTCCTCTTCCATATTTTCTTCTTTCTTCTCTTCTTCAGCTTTTTTATCTGTTGTAGCAATGTCAGTTACTACGACTGTAAGTTCTTCAAGGTTTACTTAATGCCGGCTACGAAGGGGATTGTCAAGGTGCACTGCATTATTTTAAAAGGATTACAAAAATTATGCAAGAAAATTAAATTGGAAAAATAAAAAATAAATTAGTTTACCTTTATCTTGTTGCTTCTTCTTATTCTTTTTTATTCTCCTCAATCTCTCATCTCTAACAAAAAAAGCAATATCCAGAATACTTTTCTCGAGCACAGCAACACACTCATACAAGTCATCATCATTAGAAGCGTCAGGTGTAGTTTTGAGTCCACTTGAACCAGCATGATCACAAGCATGTGCTGGACTTGGAATATAATTGTGACTACCCAAATCTTCGTCTTCATCCGCGACCTCTGCTGATGAAGTCAACAGTGACGCCTATTAGCTGTGCCTTTAAGGCATTAATGGATGTATCCTTAACTTTGTCCGTGTATGGCTTAAATATTTTCATATATCTCTGCTCCATCTCATGGATAGTAGGGGTAAGGTACGGGTGGACAATCTATAAAAAAATAAATATAAATTACACAACATTCACTAATATAATAATATTATTATCATATTATAATAAGTATAATTTTACCTTTGTGTTATTTTCTTTATACTTAAACAGGTCACCTTTTATTATGTTGTCATCCTTAGACGTGTGCCATCTAAGAAGACTGTGAATGGGCAAAGGAGAATCCAATGACTTACCAGCATACCTTCCCAGATAAGGAAAGGTCTCATATATCCAAACCTGCAATCAGTAGAAGAATAAATAAATCTACAGGGTCTATGTCTAATTACATAAATAGGTAAGAGTCTAAAATAAATCAATAAGATGGCAGATTATAAGTACCAGAAATGCCCAGGGAAAGCCATATAATGCGTATGATGCATTATTCCTCATCATAAATATTTCTTTCTGCTTGGTCAAATCAATCTTCTTTTTTAAATAGTTCAATATCATCCCAAATGACCTTTTCCCCATGGATACCCCCCGAAGATATCTAAATCAGCAGACATCTTGATGTGGTCTGAATCAACCTTGTTTGACGGGTCCTTTGCCAGCAGCATCGAGTGCACGAACCAAATCAAAGCGCACGTCAACTTTTGTTGATTATTCAACCTATTACCTTTGATATGGCTAACCAACCTTGAGGCAGTAATTCTCTTGTTCTTCGTCACCAGAAAATGAAAGCTTTTTGCATTTTGGTGGACTTTGTTCATTTTTTATTCATGGAAATATGTTGAACAATTCAGCCCCGTATTCAAAGCAAATTTCTTTAAGCCAAAACAAGATGGCTTACCGTTCATATGGAACCAAATTTCATGCAGTTTTTTATACGTCACAACAACACATAGTGGACCATCTGTCCATTAAACTTAAAATGTTTCGGCATATGCCTTAAGTGTCTGAAACAAGTCTTCTTAAAATTATCATACAACTTTTGTTCAACAAGAATCCTTCTAAACTCTCGATAGACTGCCATTCTTGCTCTTATGGAAATCATTGCAGGAAAAGAACCTAGCTCATCTATCCAAGTTGTTGGGCCATAAGACTTAACGGAGATATCTCTTACATAAATTGGTAAGGATAGGGTATCATCCTCCTCCCCATCTCCACTATCTCTCCTGTCCTCATCTTCACCACTATAACTTTTATTTTCTTCTTTGCTTTTTCCTTCACTATCCTCAGTATCGTCACTTTTATGTTCACTACTTTTATCATATTCGGAAATATCAACAAGGATTTTTTATTCAGTTTCTGTCTTGGATTCATCGATTGCAGCTTTTTTTCTCTTTGAAGTTTTGGAAACTTCTTTGGTTTTTCGCTTCCTACAGCTAGAAGCCATGGAAGCAGGCCGTTTAACTGCTCTATGAACTCTCACTATTTATGATATACAATCAAAAATGAATCTGTAGTGATCGATTTATCGACCATTGGTCTATTAATAAAAATAGAAAAATGCAGCAAAAATAAATCTGTAGTAGTCGATCTATCGACCACTGGTTTATTAAGAGAAAATGGGAAAACGCTTTCGATCAAACATGAAAATCAAGTTTCAACTTCTCCAGATATTGACATTGCAATTCACAACAACAAGAACACCATTAAAATGGTTCCAATTCAGTACAACAAATTTACTCAAATTTAGACTAATTCAATGACGAACAGTGCAATTTTCACTAAAATTGAAGAACCCTAACACAAAGCGAAAACAAAAAAATATTCTAAAATAGATCTAAACTGATTGGGGAAGAAGATTAAACTTACCTGAGTAAGAGAAACTGGAAAATTTTGACTTGGGAAGCAAGAGTTGACCAAAGCATTTTTTTTAAAAAATATGAAGAAAAATCCAAAGAAAAGAGGATTTGAGGAGAGACAAAAGTTTTTTAATTTATTAAATAATTTTAATAAATGTTTGAAAAATTAATAAATACAAAAAGGGACTGTATTGTATTTTTTATAAAGATGTATTCTCCAAATTAAGTTTTCAAAGAGAGTTGTTGGAAATTCTCAATAGACATTTGAATTTGTTGCGACATATGACTGAGCTATTGGAAATTTTTAAATAGATATATGATTTAATTATCAAATAGATATTTTCATCTATTGTGACAGATGACTGAGTTGTTGGAAATTTTCAAATAAATTTTAATATCTGTTGCAACAGATGACATATCTGATTTAATTATCAAATAGACATTTGCATCTGTTGTGATAGATGACTGAGCTGTTGGAAATTTTCAAACAAATATTGATATTTGTTGTAATAGATGACATATCTATTTGAAATTATTTTTTCTAATTTTAAAGTAATCTTCTGTCCGAAAGAAGAAGATAGATAAAATAGTACTTCTAAGGCGGTAAAAAATATTTCTTGGATCACTCAAAAATCTCATCATTGAGTAGTCTTGTCTTTCATTTTCAATGTCACCCATCTTCCTCGTGTCCCTTAAGTTATTAATGAATATTAATGAATATTTAAACCCATGTCTAGAATTATCTCTCCTCCAGCCTTAAATTTATTCATCTCTCTTCTTTTTCTGTTTTTTCTCTTTAGGGTTATCATAGTTGTCTCCTTTTTTCTCTCTTTTATCTCCTCTTTCTCATAAGGATCCTTTCAAATCTAAACCGATCTATATCTTTCCTCGACTGAAATTGTTGTTTTGATTCCCTTGCTTTTGATATTATAGGTATGGTTCACTATTGCTCTTTTATTCTCCTCTTCTTCTTTCTAAGTTGTTTAAATTAATTATTTACATCTTTTTTTATTTAATTATCCTTTACCCATATCATATTTATTTAAAAAAATTAAAGGAAAGGTTATTTTTAAGTCTTGAATAAACAAACCGTTGTTTTTATTAAAATATGCAAAAAAACAGTCATCTGTTGAGATAAGTTTAAAAGAATTATTGGCAGTATCATTTTTTTGTATGTATTTTATTTGTTTCTTTGTTGTTGATGTTTTTATTGAGGGCGTGGAAAGTTTTGATCCTTTTGTTCTAGGAGGGTTGTTGGTATTGTTGGAACTTATGGTATGGTGTTGTTGATAGTGTTGGAAGAAGTGATGTTGCTTCTTGTTATTGATAGTGTTGGAATAAATGATGTTGTTTCTTTGTTGTTGATGTTGTTTCTTTGTTGTTTTGTTTCTTTATAGTTAATGTTGTTATTGATGTTGCAATAAATGGAGCAACTATTGGAAAAAATCAAACCACTAGCAAGGCTAGTTTGATGTATTCTAACAGACTTCACATCTGTTGCAACAGTCTCCACATCGATTGCAACAGACTCCACATTTGTTGCAACAGACTACACATCTGTTGCAACAAACTCCATATCTATTATAATGTATTAACAATGTGTTGAACAGATGAGAAGTTGTTGCAACAGATAGGTAATCTGTTGCAACAGATGGATAATGTTCTTTCTATTCTTCTCTTGTTTGACATCAATTTTTTTTTCTTCTTTGTAGATAAAAGGAATAGAAAATTGATCAACTTTTTCCCGACCGACATAAGAGGCCAAGTAAAGATTGGTTCGGAGGAATAAGTTGTTTGTAGATGGAACCGCTTCATATGTTGGAGGTATGTATTATTGATAATATTATTGTGAAAACACACATAGAGTACACTGATTTTGTGAATGTTGTTTTTAACCAATTAGTCATTGATCATTCAAACAACATATCTGTAATTTTACAGTTAATTTTGATAGGTCCGAACTGATAGGGCTGAGGGACCACGAATAAAGTTTTGATACCTTATTAAGATTTAATGTCGGTTGTTGCTCATGTTTATGTGTCAAGCATTACGAAGGGATCAAGTTTTGGTAGCATTGTAAAAAGATTCGATAGCAATTAGACTAACTTTTAGGGTGTTTTGGACTCTGAGAGGGCCTTCGAAGCCTCCCACTGCTTGAACCAAGAACGAAAATTAATATAGTTATTACCCTAGCCTAAATTTATATGATTGGGTTACTCAGGGTGATGATTATATGTCAGAAGGAGCGGTAGGAGAATACCTACGAGGGAAAATAGGGGGTTGATAAAAGACTATACCATCTGAGAGATAATTGAAGAGGAAACATAGGATAGGAGGAGAGGTCATAACAAATCTAGCCGATGAAACTGACTTAGAACATGAGAAATCTGAATCAAGTGCAAATATAAAAGTGTATCTAGTAATAAAAAATCCATTTGTTGTCTATCTCAAAGAAAAATAATGCAAATGGGCACTTTTCTAGGGAGCTGCAACTAGGTAGCATGGTCGGAATGATCACCTACATAGAAATTAGCGGAACACCAAGAAAACAGCTTTGTGGGCACCGGGGGTTAAAATAAAGTATAGTAAGTCGAGAAAACTTGTGCCAAGAATAGTTGCAGTTAAAATAAGGAATCTAAGCGAAGGGGACAATTTCTAAATTTTAAATTACATCCCATGCCTTCTTGTTTATGGCTCTGATTAGGTCCACTGCTATTGACCTGATCAGAAACACAAACAAGATTTAAAGGCAGATTGAGTATCATTACTTCCTTAGCAATATGCAATATAGATATAATTGATTATGTTTTCTTGCCTTAGTATATTTTTAACATATCTTGAAGAAGATTAGATATTTCTTGTAGTATGTGAATCCCCATAATTTTCAAGCTTTCCTCCAGCTTATTGATTCAATATTCAAGCTTGTCATTGCTATCGTTGAGGTTAGTATAGAGTTCTTGGTCTTTTGTGAGCTTGTCAATGAGAAACACTTCCTTCAAAGTTGTAGCATTGTAAAAGGCCTTCAGAAGGCTTAAATGATGCATGATGGGTCGCTATGTTTGTTTTAGGTCAACGTGTTGATGCACACTCAAGCAATGGTCCCAACCATTGAAAAACTCACTTTCTCGAGCGTTGTTCAATGCAGCTTGTTCAACTAAGTTCAGGCTCATTATCATATCAAATTATTTAAAGGTTGGTTGAACAAGTTGCATTGAACAACGCTTGAGAAAATGAGTTGTTCAACCATTAGGACAATTTCTTGAGTGTGCATCAATATTTTGACCTAAAACAAACATAGCGACCCTTCATGTATCATTTAAGGCTTCTGAAGAAAGTATTTGGGAAACCTTCTAAAAGCCTTTTACAATGCCATAACTTCGAAAGAAGTGTTACTCATTGACAAGCTCACAAAAGACCAAGAACTCTATACTAACCTTAACGACGGCACCGACAAGCTTGAATACCGAATCAACAAGTTGGAGGCAAGCTTGAAAATTATGGAGATTTACATACTGCAAGAAGTATCTGATCTTCTCCAAGATATATTAAAAGCATGCTAAGGTAAGAAAACGCAATAAATTATATCCATATTGCATATTGCTAAAGAAGTAATGATACTCATGATGCCTTTCAATCTTGTTTATGGTTCCGATCAGGTCAACAGCAGTGGACCTAATCGAAACCACAAACAAGAAGGCATAGGATGCAATTAAAATTCAGAAATTGTCGCCTTCGCTTAGATTTCTTATTTTAACTGCAGTTGTTCTTGGCATAAGTTTTCTCGACTTACTGTACATCATTTCAAACCTCGGTACCCGTAAAGCTACTTTTTTGGTATTCTGTTATTTTCTATATAGGTGATCATCCCGACCACGCTTTCTAGTCGCAGTTCCCTAGCAAAGTATCCATCTGCACTATTTTTCTTTGAGAAAGACAATAGATGAATTTTTATTACTGGATATACTTTCATATTTGCACTTGATTCAAATTTCTTATATTTTAATTCAGTTTCATCGGCTAGATTCGCTAGAAGTTCCTTGCTACCCTATGTTTTCTCTTCAATTAGCTCTCAGATGATATAGTCTTTCATCAACTCCCCTTTCCCTCGCCGGCATTCTCGTTCGTATTTTTCTGGCGTATAATCATCTTCTCGAACAACCCTTCCATATAAATTTGGGCCAAGAAAATTTCTATTGGTTCCTATTCTTATTTGATGCAGTGTGAGGCTTTGAAGGCCTTCTCAGAGTCCAATACACTTCTAAAGTTAAGTCCAATCGCTATTGGATCTCTGCAATGACACCAAATATTGATCCCTTCTCAAAACTTGACGCGCATAAGCATGAGCAACAACCGTCAGTAATTCGTAATAGGGTATCAGCACCATCTTCATGGGCCCCTCGGCCTTATCAATTCGAACCTAATAAACTTAACTGTTCAATACAGGATCTTATTTCAAATGATCAATGCCTAATCAGTTAAAAACTGAATTCACACAAATATTATACTTTATGTGTGTTATCCCGATGACCTTATCAGTAATATATAACTCCCACACATAAAAGTGGATTCGGCCATCTGCACATACCTTATTCTTTCTAGCCCATCTATGGCTTAATTTGAATAAACAGATGACTAACCTATTGCAAAAGATGACACATCTGTTAAAATTATCAAACAATTATAGACATCTGTTACGACAGATGATTAATCTGTTGCAACATATGACTTATCTGTTGGAAAAATCAAACAGATATATCCATCTGTTGCAATAGATAGTCAATATGTCTTAAATTATCAAACAGATAAAATATATTTTACAACAGATTACCCATCTGTTAGATTTATTTTAAAGTAATTTTCTTTTCTTTCTGAAATACGATAAAGATAAAATGTTGTATTTAGATCCATTTTCTTAATTTACATATTCAAAAAGTCACCAGTTTTATTTAAAAAGAGGTGAACAGTCATGGCTTTTTGACTAACCCATCCGAATTCAATCCTTTATAAATAGGTCTCTCCTTACTCATTCATTCTACTCCACTTCTAGATATATACTAGGTGATTCATCTCGAGTCCTTGCGGGAACTTAAAAGGCAATTTTATGAACTCCGGAGGGAGTTGGGCGACTTCAGAGCAAGGCTGAGTAGGGCCCTACAATTGTCAGATGACAATTGGTCGGTTGACAATAATACTAATAATAATAATAATAATAGTAATAATAATAATAATAGTAGTAGTAGTAGTAGTAATAATAATAATAATTAGGATCATAATAATTGTAGTAATAAGAATTAGGTTATGTTTTTACTTTTAGCACATGTATTTTCTTTTTTTATATCGGATCTACCCAAGGATATGTTTTCGTATTGTATATATTTGTATATAATGGATTTAAAAAATCTATGTTTGGTCAACTTTGGATTTTTAATTCTTATTTAATATTTAATTTTCATTCTATCTATTCCTTATTCTCAACATGTCGGCGGTTGGAGGTAGGGATTGAGCGTTTATGGAAACGAATGAACCATATATTACAAAAGATGGTTAATCTATTGCAACAGATGGATCATATGTTGCAACAGACGGTTATTAATAAAAAAGGATTATTGTTATTAAGAGGGTGAAAAGTCATGACTTTTTGATTATTTAATATGAAAAATGATTCGTAAATAAATAATAAGAAAATAAATGATAAACACAGTTTATAACCGTAAAAGAACGGTTATTTAATTTTAATAACTGATCGTGCCTTTTCACCATTTTTATTTTTAATTTATTTTTTTAATTATTTATTATCATATAATAAAAAAGTCATAACATTGTATTAATTAAGGTATATGATGATTGTTAAAGAAAAGGTGAAAAATCATGACTTTTTGTCTAACACATTCAATGTTGTTGATGCATCAAATTCCCCATCTGTTGCGACTGATGAATCAGTTGTTTGAAGAAATCAAAAAAACTCCTAAAATAGATGCTCGATTTATTGCAACAGATGGTATATTTGTTGCCACAGATGGGTTATCTGATGCAACAGATATACAATCTGTTACCACAACTCAATAAAAATGGTTATTATTTTATTAAAGAAATGGTTATTGAAAAGGTATCTTCAATTTTTTAATTGAGAAAAAGGTTATTTAAATTTAATAACTAATTAATAATAATAAGCCGAAAAGTCATGACTTGTCATAATAGTAAAAAACTCACTAGCTTGATTTAATTAAGTCATTTCTTTTCACAGAAAACAATAAGGAAATAAATTATAAACATAATTTATAACTTTAAAAAAAATGATTATTTAATTTGAATAATTAATGTTAATATTAAATAAGCGACAAGTAGTGACTTTTCGTCATTCTTATTTTTAATTTTTTTTTAATCTATATTATAAAAAAAGTCACCAAATTAGGATTAATGATATGATGATTATTAAAAAAAATAGATTATACGTTGCAATAGATAAATTGTCTGATGCAACATGTTGTCGATTTGTTACAACATATGATATATTTGTTATCGCAGATGGTTTATCTGATGCAACAAATATAGAATCTGTTGTCACAACTTAATAAAAATGATTATTGCAAAGAACCAATTAATAATAATGAGCTGAAAAGTCATGACTTATCACAATATTCAAAAGGTTAGTCAACAGCTTGATTTAATTAAGTCATAACTTTTCACAGTAATCAAATATATAATTAATAAATGAAGGTGAATAGTCACGTCTTTTTGCCTAACTCATTCAAACTCACTCCTCTATAAATAGGTCCCTCTTTACTCACTCATTCATTCTACTATACTATTTATTTGTTGTATCTTATCTTTCCTATTACACCTTTAACCACTTTCTCTTACCTGATTCAAGTAAGTTTTTTGCTTGCTTTGTGTGTAAATATACCCAATTTGTAAAATATGTTGTATTACATTCAAATTCTTTTCTTTACTTTTATTTTTACATTTTTTATCAATGCATGTGTGTTTAGATATGGCTGATCCAGTGTGGGACGTTACTTTTCTGCAAGACGTCGTGCATGAACTTTAGAGGCAGGTTCATGACTTGCAGTGGGAGTTGGGAGTTGTGAAAGCAAGGATGCTCCGGGAGATCCGCAGGCTGAAGAGGGCCCTGCTACTGCCGGTTGAAGATTGGTCGGCTGGCAATAATAATAGTAATAATAATAATAATAATAATAATAATAATAATAATAATAATAATAATAATAATAATAATAATAATAATAATAATAATAATAATAAGAAGAAGAAGAAGAAGAAGAAGAAGAAGAAGAAGAAGAAGAAGACGAAGAAGAAGAAGAAGAAGATGATGATGATGATGAGTAATTAGATTTTTTTTCTTTTAGCCTATGTATTTTTATTTATTTTTGTTTAATAAAAAAATTTATGTTTGATCGACTGTGACGTTTTAATTCTTATTTAATTTTCATTATGCCTTTCTTCTTCTCATCAAACGTGCCGACGATTAAGGAATAATTTGAATCCAGTAGCAATAGCAAGATTACTCATCTGTTGTGTTTGTGGCAGAAGTTGTATTGTGTTGTTCCAAACAGATTATTCATCTGTTGCAACAGAATAATTATCTGTTGCAATAGATAAATATTCTGTTACAACAGATAACTAGTCTGTTGTAACAGATAAGTAATCTATTGCAACAGATAACTAGTATGTTGCAACAGATTATCCATCTGTTCGATTCATGTTACGGGCACTATAGGACCATAAACATGAATCCAACATATGAGTCTTCTGTTGCAACAAAATATTTATTTGTTGCAACAGACTGAGTGACCTGTTTAAAATGTGGGCTTTTATGATGCATTCATGAATGGGTTCTATCCGTTTTTGAAAAACAGCAGTAGCAGTGTCATCTAAAAATCATAATTTTACTTTCCAAAGTCACCTATGAAGTAATGAAAAAGTGAAAAGTGATGTACGAAACAAAATTTCACCTAAAAAATTGGTCAAGTAACAGCAGTAGCGGTAAAAACAACAAGTCGACAAGAAGTAGATGAAGATGATAATGAAGTAGAAGATGATGATAACAATGAACAACAAAAATCGTTAAGAGAGAAAAAATAACAACAGATGAGAAGAGAGAGAAACACGCCTTTTTCCCCTCCATTTCTTGTTATATTAACAAACATTTGGATTAAAATATAAATTTAAAAACTTGTGGGTTATTTTAAAATTTCTCCAATTTTTTTAATTCATAATAAAGTAAATGTCACCTTCATTCAATTATTAAGACTTGAGTCACGTACATCTCATTTTCAAATTCCTTTATCACTTTTAGCTCAAAACCCCAGGTTATTTGGCCATTTTCCCTCTTTAAAAACTTAGGTTGAACACACCTTATTTGATGAACAACAGGAAAAGGTCAAACGCATACACGGTCCTCTAAATTTATCCAAAAATTTTATTCAAATATTTAAATTTAATTTTATTTAATTAAATACTATATTATATATAATTTTATTCCTCTCCGATAAAACAAACTGAAAACTCATTTCAAAAATAAAAATATGTGTAGTTTGTTCTTTGACGTGAAAAAGAATATATCACATATTAAAATTAATGTCCATATTAAAAATAATATGACACATATTTAAAAGCCACAAGTTGTTTTATATTTACTATGTGATATTTTTTCTTAATGAGATATATTCTTTTAGTATGTAGTATATTTTTTTACGTCAAATAATACTACACACTTTTTATGTTGAAATGATTTTTCAGTTTGTTGTGTTTGACAAAAACAATTTTTCTTTTATTATTTTATGATCAATTTGAAACAAAATTAAATTTAGATTTCTAAATAATTTGTTTCACAGAAATTTAAAGAGCCGTACATGGTTTTTCCCAAAGGAAAACGATCAACGTGCCATCACCATTAGCAATGGGTTTTTTTTTTTGGACCATTCAATGGTCATCAGTAGAAATTATTATTATTTTTTTAATTTTCCATCCCGTGTCTGGTATCCACATTGGAGTTCAATTAATCCGGATTCGCGCCGCGTAGGTCTTCATTCGGGGGAAGCTCTCCCAACTGAGTTTTCTCCATGCCCAAGGTCGAACCCTCGACCTCTGATTAAGGGTGTAGCAGCCCCATCCGCGGCACCACAACCCATGTTGGTCAGTAGAAATTATTATGATATCACCTACCTTTCACCCACTATTTATTACTTCCAACGCTTCAATTTACTTATCATATTTTGAATTGACACACTTATCAAAAATTAATTAATAATATTTTCTTCATTCTAAAATAATTGAATTATTAGAGTATGACACACCTCTTAAGAAAAAAATTTAAGACATAAATTGTAGGTTACTTTTCATTATTACTCTTTTAATTATTTTTAAATTAATCTCTTAGAAAATGTGAAGTACTTAAGAAGCTCTTTAAATGAAAGCGTAAAATGAGAAGAAACGTGTCTTTTGAAAAATGAACAATTCATTTATTTTACACATTAAAAAATAGCTCAACAATTCATTATTTTGGAATAGAGGGAGTATGGCTATTTTATCATAGTATTTCGATTAAATGATGCTTACATTGTATTGTAAAATTAATTTTTTAAAAAATAATTAATATTAAGGATAAAATATGAAAGAAAAAATTTCTTCTCTTGTTATGTCAAAAATGATAAGTAAAAATAGAAGTTCAATTAGGAAATTAATGACAAGTTAAAACGAACAGATGGAGTAAATTACTCCCTCCATTTCAAAATAAAGAAATTCTTGAGTTATTTTTTAATGTTCAAAATAAATGAATTGTTCATTCTTCAAAAGACATATTTGAAATTTCTTTCAATTTTGTCCTTTCATTTAATGAGATTCTTAAGTACTTCACATTTTTTAGGAGAGTAATTTAAAAATAATTAAGAGGATAATAGTGAAAAGTAACTTACAATTTATGTCTCAAAAATTTTTTCTTAAGGGATGTGTCATATCCCACAATTCAATTATTTTGAAATGGAAGAAGTAATGAATTATTGAAAAAAAATCTTTTGGCCCAAATTTGGCCACAATAGTAAAAAGACTTATTCACACTATAAACCAGTTAGTTTTTTAGATATTTTTGTCCTTTATCCTAAATTTAAATTTCTAACATTACTTTATTTATTACGTTTCCCATACATTGAAAACTATCACAATACATGGAAATAAATAATTTATGTATTCTATCTTCAATTATTTAACTTTTTAATTGATAATTACATGATTAAATAATTATCAAATGTAGTATAGCATGTAATTAAGAAAACAAAAAATAATTAGTACAAATTTATTTATTAATTGTTAGTTATATTTTTCCCTTTTTATGTTTGAAGTTGTTTAATTTTAGTTCAACTTTTAATTATGTATAATTTATACTTTGTACATATTTTGAGAAATTTAATTAAATTATTTTATTTATTTTTTATCTAGTTCGATTTTATGATTTTTTTTAATAAATATGAAAACTAGTGTATAAAAGTAAAGTTTTAAGAGTGAATTCCCTAAATAGTCACCCGAGTTTTGAAAATTTCCTTCAAATATCACGTATGTTTCATTTAAAATCACAATATCACTCAACTATCACTTTTTTCCTCAAAAAATATTAAAGACCTCAAAAGTCTTCTTCTTTCTTAGTTGACATGCCACGTCATTAAAATATTTTTAAAAAAAAAACTAAATCTATTTAACTCATCAAACTCATTTAACCAAACTATAATTCTATTTTTTTTATTTTTGAAAAAATGCATTAGTTTATGATAAAGAAATTTTTATACTTAGAAAATTTTTATTGGTACTAAAATTTGACATATATTTTTTCAAGGATTATTTTTCTCAATGGTCACTCATATTTTTTGAATTGCCTACAAAAATAACTTTTATTTTTTAGAGATAATAATATGACTCAATTATCACTATTATTCTAAAATAAATCAAAGAATATTTTATCTCTTTCTCTTCTAATTAGCAGGTCATGTCATTAAACTATTTTCTTAATAATAGACCTATTTTAATCATCAAACTTATTTAGTCAAAATTATATTCTTATTCTTTTCTTTAAAAGAAATATGTTAATTTATTAAGAAAAAATTTTCTGCTTAGAAATCCTTGATCATTACTTAAGCTTTCAGCTTTTCTAATCTTATTTTATTAGATTGTTATCCATGTTTTTGGAGTATCTTATAAAAAGCACCTTTTGTTTTTGCTAAGATAATAATATCACTCAATTATTAATATTTTTCTCAAAAAAATAACTAAATATCTCGAAAATTTCCTCCTAGCACATGTCATATCAGTAAACCATCATTTTTTTAAAATAAACATATTAACTCAACAAACACATTTAACCAAAATAATTATTTTATTTTAAAAAAATATATTAATTTATTAAGAATAAATTCTCATACTTATGTATTTATACTTTTTTCTAGTGTTATTTTCCTAGATGATCATTCAAGTTTTTATATGTAATTGCCTACAAAGATCAATTATTTCCTAAAGAAAATAATATCACTAAATTAAATAAGTTATCTAGAGATTTTAATTTGCATGTAAAATAATATGATAAAGATTGAGTGTGGTAAAGAATTCTTAAACAGGAAAATTGGAATAATGCATTTTTTTCAAAGAAAAAAGTTATAATTTTGGTTAAATGAGTTCGATGAATTAAATGATTTTTTCATTTTAAAAATGTGATTTTAATGACATGGCATGTCAATTAAGAGAGAAGAATAATTTTGAGGTGTTTAGTATTTTTTTGAGGAAAATAGTGATAATTGAGTGATATTCATGTCCTAAATGAAACATAAGTGATATTTGAAAGAAATTTTCAAAACTTGAATGATATTAGACCCCTGTCATATTTTCTATATGATATACCAAAATTCAGATGAAATTTACTTTTTTGTTAACTTGATCAAAGTTGAATGACTTTTAAGTGACAAAAAATTAATTAAAAATTACTTTTATGTTACAAATTTTTAAATTTTAAGTGACAACAACATATTAATGTTATAGTCTTGCTCCCTTAACAACAACAACAACAACATCAATAATAATAATTGAACAATAATAAAACATATTAATGTTATAATTTTTCTCCCTTAACAACAACAACAACAACAACAACTACTACTACTACTACTACAACAACAACAACAACAATAATAATTGAACAATAATAACACATATTAATGTTGTAGTTTTGCTCCCTTATATCGCCTAGATTTGACAATTTGTGAATCACTACTTATATTTGTTATTAATAGACCTCCAAAAAGTAAATTTATTAATTATTATATTTAGATAAATTTAAACTAAATATTTATGTAATTTTTAATATATATTAAAATATTTTATTAACAACAGTCAAAACTCAAAACACTTTAGACATGGTAGACACTTACGCGTTATATAAGTCATAAAAATCATATAATTCATATTAGTCGGCCCTAGTTAACAATGAACCAAAAGAATCACACATTAATGTTGCAGTCTTACGTAAATATGTTATATCCATTTGGTAACTTGCGAATCATTACTTCTATTCGTTATTATGAAATTTTTAATTAGGTAATTTTATTAATTTTATGTTTAATTAATTTAGATCAAATCAAAAATATTTTTAAATATTTCAATACCAACCGTCTAAATTCAAAATACTTTAATTATAGTAGATGTCGATACATTATAACAATATCGTTCACACTATAGACTAGTTTCTTTTTTGATATATTTTAATTATTATGTTTTTTAAAAAGTTAAACTACATAATTTAAATATTTTTTTAAAATGTAATTTGAAAATATTTTAATAACGAAAGTTAAAACTCTAAACACTTTAAACAGGCAAGACATCAATGTATCATAGAAATCGTAAAACTTATATTGTTTATAAGTATCGACCCTAGTTAATATCAACCTAAAGAAGTCATGTATTAATATTGTAGTCTTGCATCCCTATGTTATGCTGGTTCGATAATTTGCGAATCATTACTTATATTTGACATATTTTATTAGTTTAATTTTAAATCTAAAATTTTACATATTATTGATATTTTAAATATTGTTTGAAAATATTTTAATAACGACAGTCAAGACTTAAATACTTTAGATGTGATGGACATCGACAAGTTATAGAAATTAAATTATTCATTAATGTCAACTCTAGTTAACAACAACCCAAGAGAGTCACACGTTACTATTGCAATCTTGCGACCATATGTTACACCGATTTAATAATTTGAGAATCATTACTTATATAAGTTATTATTACGACTTATAATTAAATAATTTTATAAATTATTATTCTTAAATAGATTTAAAGTACATATTTAAATAAATATTTAAACATAATTTAGAAATAATACAATAACGACAGTTGAAACTAAAAATGCTTTAGACATGGTAGAAATCTTCACTCTCTATGAATCATAAAAATCATATGATTCATAACTCATGAGTGTTAATCCTATTTTATAACAACCCAAGAGAGTCGCATATTAATGTTGAAGTTTTATAGCTTACTGGTGTTGTAAACGTTCACTTGGTTAAATAAAATTGTTTATTTACCAAAAAAATGTTGAAACTTTACATATTTATTAGTTATCATCTTTTAAAAAAAGAAAATAAAAATTTAAATAATTAAGTGATGACCATGGTTAACATCTGTAACACGTAAAATTTATTGGGTCAAATTCATATAAAATTTAAATTTTGATCCATATTTTATTGGGTCTAAAATTATTTTGGGCTGTAAATATAATAAGCCCATTTTATTCCTCATCAAGGACCATCTCACCTTGAGGCCCAAACTCATGCCATGTGTCAAGTAACATGGCACCCAGTCAAATTAAAGACCAACAAGACAAGGCCACACACTCAAATAATGTGGCAATCTAAGTCAAGTTCAATAGCCAATGAAACATTGCCAAGTGTCCCAAATGACATGTTTTTGGCCAAACACAAGCAACCTTATCACATAACATTTGTGATAAGCTTGAGAATCGAATGGATCAATCAGAATGAGGTAGAAGAAGTTATTTACGCTTGGACTGCCTACCCCTACAACTATAAATAGGGGGTTACATAATTTTTTGAGGTCATTCTACAAACATTGGAGAAAGCTCTGCATTGACTATACAGCTCTTTAAAGAATTGACTAACAGATTTCTTCCCGGAGATTAACTTGACAAGACAAAATGTTGTCTGACATTCCTGGTGATCCAAACGCATATCTAGGAGGTTCAAATCATCCTACATTCGAGAAACATGCTACGGAAGGCCCTTAAATCATGAAAAAACTTAGGAGAGAAGAATCAAAAGAACAACAGATTGTACTCACAAGATTCATTTAAATAAAGTTATTTTTTTGTTAATTTTATTTTTGCTTGCAGTTAATTTTCAGCACTATGAAAATTTGTTACGAACAAATTTTGGCACGCCCAGTGGGACCATTTCTGCTCTTCATCTCTTCTTCCTGCAAATCAAATCCAACTACTATTATGGACTTTAAACATACTAAAGATGTCTCACTTAAGAAATCTATTACTACCACATCTGATGAGCTCAGCCATGTTGGTCCACTCACTCGGTGCAAGTTTAAGGCCAGTGATTTTGACGGATCTGAATACTTCACTTCTTTGGAAAAGGTAGAAAAGAGTAAATCTCATATGACGGCTAAAACTGCAACTCCTGGGGGCAATTTGACGTCCTTGCTATCTGATGAATTCTCACCGACTGGCATCAATTTTAGTGAATCTGAAGATTTGACTGATTCTCCAGTTTCAACAAAGGTCAACGCCTTGATGGTTGACACAACTGATATGGATGAGAAGTTCGCAATAATGGAATAAACCATTCAAGTTTTAAAGAAATCCGTCGAGGATAAAGATCTTCAAATCGCTCAACTAATGAATAAGTTGGAGTCTTTCTGTAATGACCCGGGACTACCCCCTAGTCGTCACATGGTGCTTACGACCCCAAAGGACCACAAGCTAACCCATGAATGATATCTACTGTGAGCACTGAATAATAATATTGTAGTTAATGCAGAAAAATGGGCTAAAAAGCCATAAGGTTCAAAACATCTGAAATATTGATAAAATATAACATTTGTAAAACTAAATACTATCTGAAAATCTAGTCTGAAAAGCCTCTAAATGAATTTGTCTAAAAGTAGAGTTGATGGGACAATCCCCCAACTAACTCCATCTGCTGAACTACTAAATCTACTGAAAATACAAAATAATAAAATATCCTCGAATGATGAGGACTCACTGCTAAATATACTGCTTCTGGCTGAATCTGAATCTACTATGCGTAGTCAAAAACCTGAGCGTCCGAACCTATGATATGAAACATCATAGCACAGAAAAGTATGCATCAGTACGTGGGAATATACTGGTATGCTAGATGAGGTAAGGCTGAATGCAAGGGTTTATATACATGAACAATAACTAACTAAATGATATAAAATACTGAACATGAGAGTACATGGATAATTTGAACTACGAAAAATACCGAGTGTGGAATACTGTGCATTTATATACATATTGTAACTGAGCTTTTCTGAAGCTAAGTACTGAATTCTAATAACTGAATAACTGATATCTGAGTTACTGATAACTAAATTACTGGTTCTGAATTGACTATGTCTGACAGTCCTGATTCTGTAGAACTGAATTGAGTTCCCTACTGACGATCGAAACTGAAACTGTGGGAGGTATCATCTAATCGACATGCCCCAATATGAGCTAATTGGGGTCCAACTTGTAATCCCAGTTGGAAGGATGCTAATACCGTGCCACAAGTACTAACACTAGAAAACCAGAATGCCAAGCCTAACTGACGGGTGACACCTGGGTGGAGCCAAGCCTAATCTGATGGGTGACCCCTGGGAGGTAGTCAAGCCTAGTCTGACGGGCGAATTCTCATCCTACGCTGGCTACGCAGTTCTGGAGTACAGGGACTGCTACGAACAACTCTGCCTATCTTGTGGGAAAGTCATCATCTCTGCACTCGCTCGATGCTAAATCCTACTCCCAACTAAAAGATACTGAACTTAGTATACTGAGTGGGACTGGACTGAGACTGAGTTTACTGAGTTTTCCTGAGTTCTGTAACTAACTGAGTTTTACTGAATGTTGTAACTGACTGAGAGTACTATTGGTCGGAATATGACTGATACTATTCTGTACCTGATATTGGCTCTAGGTAAACAAATAAATCATCGAGTATTAAATACCCCCAGGACTCGATAGCATAAAAGTAACAATGTTCACTTGGTCATAATTCATTCATAGACATTTCATCAAACACTTGTAATGCATTAACTTGTACATGAATGGGATCTCATAATAACATGTCATGCTTTCACTAGTAATTCACATAAAAATTTTATCAACTACTTGTTGGACATAAACTTGTACATGGTTAAGATCTCATAATAACATCTCATGATTCCTCTATCTACTTCACATAGGCATTTTAGCAAATTCTTGGGGAGCATAAGTATTTCACATGATAATGGTCATCACATAAACATCATGAATACAATACTTAATTGCAAATTGAAGGGTTTAGCATGTAATTTATATAATCCCCCTAAATACTATTCTATTTTTTATGAATCTTTTCATAATCATGGATTGCAAACCAAATTAACATCATAGATGAATTAATCACTTTGTACGTTCAAGGGTTTATCAAAATAATCACATATTCATCACACATGTTATTTAATTTCATAAAACTTGAATTTAAATCATGGATTGGAACCCAACTAATATCATGAACATGAATTCAATCTAAATCAACTATGAAAATCATAAATCTAAAATCTTGTAGGTTTAAAAAGGGATTCTTGGACTCTATTGGTGAAAGGAACCCATAGATGAACATCTAACATACCTTAATTTGTGAGATTCTTGAAGTTCTTAAAGGATTTCTTGGGTTTGATCTTGATTTCTTGAACTAGGGTTTCTACCTCTTGAGAGAGAATGATTTTGTTCTTGAGAGAAAGTGAGAAAAATGGCATAATAGGGTATTTAGGGCATAATTTCATGTTTAAAGGCTGATCTACGTTATGAAAAAAAAACCTATTGCCACTAGAAAGTTTTTAATTTTTGTCACTGAAAACCCGAGTTGGACACCTGGCGCGATGCGGTACTATTGTGTTGTGTTACTGGAAACTGATGATTGGGAATTGGGCTGATGGCGTGATATGGTGCCTCACTGGTTGCGAGTTTTCCCTTTAGCACGATGCGCCATGATCATGGAGTCATACTGGAAAGTGACAATTGGGAAAAAAGCTAGTGACGCGATGTGGTGGTATCGCGTTGTCTCACTGGAAAATAACAAATGCCATTTGGACTGCCTCCATGATGCGCTAGAGTACTAGGTGGTACACTGTCTTACTAAAATGGCTCTAATTCTTTGCCCGAGTGTCAGATTTGGGAGAATTTGAAATCGATAGAAAGCTTATTCAATTTCCCACATAATAAAAAGTCATAATCTTGAAAATTACATATGTATAAAAGTGTATTCATCTTTAAAGCAAGTTTTTAACATTTTTGGTATGAATTTAAGATAGGTAAAAGTACGGGGTGTTACACTTTCGCCTCCGGAGAATTGAGCCACAACCCTGATTGTCCACTCGACTTTATTCTACAAAATAAGAATGTCAATGAGTCACCTGTCACGACTATATCACATAATAAGAAGCAGTCTACTTCGGTTGCCACTCTAACAGTTCAACAACTGCAAGATATGATTGCAAACACCATCAAGGCACAATATAGCAGCCCATCACAAAGTTTTGTAGGATACTCAAAGTTATATTCTAAGAGAATCGAAGGCTTACCGATGCCAATTGGATACCAACCACCAAAGTTTCATCGATTTAATGGAAAGGAAAATCCAAGGCAACACATCGCTCATTTTATTGAAACTTATAGCAGTGCTGGCACACATGGTGATTTTCTTGTTAAGCAATTTGTTTTCTTTTTGAAAGGAAATACTTTTGATTGGTACACGAACTTGGAGTCTGAATTAATTGATTGTTAGGAGCAACTAGAAAGTTAGTTCCTAAATTATTTCTACAGCACCTGTCGTACGGTTAGTATCATAAAACTGACAAATACAAGACAAAGTAAAGATGAGCCTGTACTGGACTACATAAATCGCTGGTGAACATTGAGCTTTGATTGCAAGGATCAATGTTTTGACACTTCTGCGGTTGAAGTTTGTATTCAAGGGATACATTGGGCCCTTGTGCATATCCTTCAAGGAATTAAGCCTTAAACTTTTGAAGAATTATCTACGCAGGCTCATGACATGGAGCTAAGCATTGCAAATCATAGAATGACATTACCTATTTTTTATCCTAGGAAAGAAGTCACTAAATTCAACGACCCATTAGAAGATCAAATTAGGGAATCTATGGTGACAACTATGAGTTTTACGAAGTCCTTCATAAGACAAAAGTTAAAAAAAGAAACTCCAAAGCAATAAATGAGAGAGATGAAAAATCAACCAACCTTGAAGGAGTTACAAGCACATGTATATATTTTTTATGACTCTGATGTTCCTAGGATTCTCGAAGAGTTGCTAGCCAAAGAATTCATTGAACTCCCTAACTCTAAGCAACCTAAAGAATCAAATAAAGTTGACGATCCTAAGTACTACAAATTTCACCACATGGTTAGTCATCACACCACAAAATGCTTCATCCTGAAGGAAAAGATCATGACATTAATGCAAGAAGGAAAGATCATCATTGATGATGGCAATACAGTTGACACAAATCATTTTAGCGCCAAACTGTAAGGTTCAATTGCAAAAGCTCTACAACCCATGCGCTCTGTGGAATCACCAAAGGTTGAAAGAATTATTATGCCACAATTTGGGAGCTTTGACCCAATTGAAGTTTTCCCCTAAAGAAAACAACAAGCAAGTTCATGTCAAATGACTTCTCCAATAGCAAGAAGGGTGACAATTGGACATTGATCGCTCGCAAAAGAAAAAAAGATCAAAGGACTTCTAAACGCCAACTTCTAAGAGATGACATAAGATCAAGTGCAAATATGCTTCAATTAATGGGGGCAATAAATACCAAACTGAAGTGCAATAATACGTCATTACAAAGGGTTGAGAGAAAAGTTACATTACAAGAATTCTTCCCCAAAATGCTCCTCAATGCACGGGCGTAAATTTCAAGTTAAAATGCTCCTTGATGCACGAGCCTAAACTGCAAGTCAAAATTCTCCTCGATGCATGAGCCTAAACTGCAAGTCAAAATGCTCCTCGATGCACGAGTCTAAACTACAAGTCAAATGCTCCTCGATGCACGAGCCTAAACCGCAAGTCAAAATGCTCCTTGATGCATGAGTCTAAACTGCAAGTCAAAATACTCCTTGATACATGAGCCTAAACTGCAAGTCAAAATGCTCCTTGAGTATGAGCCTAAACTGCAAGTCAAAATACTTCTTGACGCACGAGCTTAAACTGCAAGTCAAACACTCCTGGCCCGCATGAGTCTAAACTATGAGTGGCTCTGAAAAAACAAAATATAAAAAAAGAACAAGAAAAGAAAAGATAAAAGAGTATGAAAGTTGAATGCATATGTGGAGTCCTTTGAAGATGTCATCTTTAAAAAAATAGGATTCTTCATTACCTTCCAAGCAATGAAGTCTTCTCGATATGAAAAATACTTGTAATACATTAAATATTGCTCGAGTCCGGCCTTCAACATATTGCACAAGTGATTCGGCCCAAAACTTGAAGTAGAAGATGAAATTCATGAAGTATCCAAATCTGATGAGAAATAAAGTATCACAAGATTTAGGCTACAACTTTGTAAAAATACCTGAAAAAATATAGAAGTTCTATGAGGGTGGTTTTCACGTGGGACGTATCTCTATGAGTTTAATTCCAACGGTAAAAACATCTTCTGATTTTGATACTCGTACGTCAAGATACGAAATTCATCGAGATTTTGTGCAATAAACTGGTGAACCAAGATTAGAAGATTGGTTTTGAAGCAATAACTGGAACGATCAGGTGTATTCTGATTATGATTTTCATGTGAGATGTAGCTCTGTGAATCTACTTTCTAACACAAAAAACAACACCTGATTTCAATACTTCTACATTGAAATATGTAATTTATCGTGACGTTGCGCAATGCTGATAAAACTGGCAAATTGATATTAAAAAATTGGTTTTATAGCAATAATTGGAATGATTCAGGTGTATTCTGATTGTGATTTTCACATGAGATATATCTCTACGAATCTACTTTACAACGCAATAAACGGTACATGATTTTGATACTTCTATGTTGAGATACGAAATTTATCATGACACTGCACAAAGCTAATAAAATCAGTGAGCCACGATTAAAAGACCTGTTTTGAAGAAATATTTGGGACGATTCTGGTGCAATCTGATTGTGATTCCCGTGTTTCCAACATTGTAAGTCGCTTATGATTTAGAAACCCCCACGGTGTGCTACGAATTTTCTCTCACAGATGCCTCAAGCTGCTTGAAAACTCAATTGTGAAAAAGAGCAAAAAGAAAGAAAAGAATGCGAGTTGTATTACGGCACAAGCTGAATTACAATGACTTAATTGGGCGGTGATATCCTTTTATAGACTCTGAAGGGCTCCAGTTTGATTTCGAAAAGGAATCTGCTCAACAAATTGTCATCAAGAAGAATTGGGATGTCCAAGTGTCAAAATAAGTCAAATTCCTAATGCTTTTTGAAGTGGGATAACATCATTGTTCAATCCTATTAAAATTCGATATAAGACTAATACTCGAATCCTACATGGGTTGAATATATTTAGTTTTAAATAGAATTTACATTCCTAATCGAGGAATTCATGTTATTCTACAAGGATTATCATGACTTTAAGAAGACGGAATTTAAAAGAAAATTCTCAACTCATGCCCAAAAAAAGAGGAGCCTTCGATGTGTATTAAAAGGCTAGCTTTAGCATGTCAATGAGGAAAAGGAGACACAATTGAAGAGTTCAGCTACATTTTATTCTCATCAAATTCAAATATTTTGCGAGGATTAAATTATACTCACACACACATACAAAAGAAAAGCTCCACGAATACTTTAAATCTCATCTCTAAAAGGTCCAACAAATCAAATACCTCGACGAGACTTGAAGTAGGGGGCATTTGTAGATACGTAAAATTTATTGGGTCAAATTCATATAAAATTTGAATTTTGATTCATATTTTATTGGATCTAAAATTATTTTAGGCTGTAAAAATAATAAGTCCATTTTATTCCTCATCAAGGTGTATCTCACCTTGAGGCCCAAACTCATGCCACGTGTCAAGTGACATGGCACCTAGTCAAATTAAAGACCAACAAGACAAGGCCACACACTCAAATGATGTGGCAATCCAAGTCAAGTTCAATAATCAATGAAGCATCACCAAGTGTCCCAAATAACATGTTTTTGGCCAAACACAAGTAACCTTATTACATAACATTTGTGATAAGCTTAAGAACTGAATGGACCAATACAAATGAGGCAGAAGAGGTTATTTACACTTGGACCGCCTACCCCTACAACTATAAATCGGGGGGTTACATAATTTTCTGAGATCGTTCTTCAAGCATTGGAGAAAGCTCTACATTGACTACACAACTCTTTAAAGGATTGACTAACGGAGTTCTGTCCGGAGATTTACTTGACAAGACGAAGTGCTGTTTGACATTCTTGGAGATCCAAACACATTTTTAGGAGGTTCAAATCATCCTTACATTCGAGAAACATACTACGGAAGGCCCTTAAATCACGAAAAAGCTTAAGAGAGAGGAATCAAGGGAACAACAAAATTGTACTCACAAGATTAATTTAAATAAAATTATTTTTTTTGTTTATTTTATTTTTGCTTGCAGTTAATTTTCAGCACTACAAAAACTTATTGCGATCAACATCAACTTAAGAGAATACTCACAGACTAATATTATAGTCTTGCGCCCCTATATTGAGCTAATTTAATAGCTTGTGAATCATTAATTAAATTTGTAATTGATGAGACCTTTAATTAAGTAATTTTACTATTTATTATGTTTAAATAAACTTAAAAACTATATATTTAAATATTTTTTAAATATATAGTTTTAAAAGATATCAATAAAGATAGTCAAAGCTCAAAACACTTTAGAAATAATAGACATTAACACATCATAAAAATTATATAATTTATAATTGTCGACCCTAATCAATTACAATAAAACACTTATATCTTCTATGTTATGAAAATATTACAGTTACATCCCCCAAAAATGTTATTCCTATTTTTGCTAAAACTATTTAAACCTTGTATATAATGAAAATCCTATATAATTGAAACTTTATTTAACTAGTTATATATAAAATAATCTTAAAGGAAAAAATAAATAAAAACTACAATTAAAAAGAGATTGTATATAATAAAAAAATATTATTTATAGTGGATATCTTAAAATAAGTTGTATCATATCCCATTTTCAAAAAATATTTTTTTAATCAAATGTATGAATTTTCTTTACCCTTGTTTTAAAATTTCGTTAGAATAACTTCACAAAAACATTTAATTATCTTTATGGTTATAATTTATCGTTTAATAATTATATTGTATATTTAATTATAGAGTCACTTCACACGAGGTGTAAATGTAAAATTATTAAAATACATGTATAAGTATTTTATTTTAAAATTTAGAAAGTATATTCATATCATAAAGTGTTCAAGATCAATCATTATAAAACATTAATCATTTATATATTAAGAATTTGAAATTAAATATCATGAATGATGAATATATATATATATATATATATATATATATATATATATATATATATATATATATATATATATATATTTATATATATATATATATATGTGTGTGTGTGTGTATATATATATATATAAATATATATGTATATGTATATCCAAGGCATGTCTGGCCAATTTAATTTTTCAATGGTGTCCCTTGCAAACCTTGCTTAACTTAGGAATTAATTAAAATATCATAGTTAAATGAAATTACAAATAAATTACATATTTAAAGCCATAGAAAATTATTATTTATAGTGAGTATGTTTAAATAAGTTGTATCATATCCTATTTTTTTAAAATATTTTCTTAATCAAATGTATGAATAATTACTTTTACCCTTGTTTTAATATTTCATTAGAATAACTTCACAAAAATATTTTATTTATGTTTATGATTATAATTTATCATTTAATAATTATATTATATATTTAATCATAGAGACACTTCATGGGAGATGTAAGTGTAAAATTATCAAAGTACTTATTAAAGTATTTCATTTTAAAATAAGAAAATGGTCAATTACCCCTCCAACCTTTAGTCAAAATCTCAACTACACACTCAACCTTTATGAGAATCCCATTACCACTTTAAATATTTTTTTAGTATATTTTATACCCCTCCAATTGCTAACGTGTCAATATAAACCAAACAATTACCCATGCGTGCGTACACGCGTCAGGCCCACCTACTGTTTAGTTCCCTCCTAAAATGCCATTTCCATGGATGCCACTCACATCTCTCAGCTCTCTACACATACACACACCATCTACAACACTACAAATAGAGAAATACATACAATACACAGACTACTCTACACAGCCATATACGAGAGAGGAGAAACAGTGAAAGAAAAGAGAGAAATAGAGAGAAAAACAGAGGGGAGGTCCATCGGGGAGAGAAAATAGCTCCCTTTTCCATCTTTCGCCGGCAAAATTTTGCCGAAATAACTTCGACGAATCCATCTTATTTTTCATATTCTTCCGACCAAATCCCACTAGAAAAAGATCGAAAACACTAAATAAGCTATAAAAATGTCCGAAACAAACCCATCTCGCCATAAATCCACCAGAAACACCAAGATTCCGATCAGATATCTCACCGGAAAACCCCACTTTCCATTTATATTCAGAAACCACACTCATTCATTATTCCCCTTTGATAGTTTTAGTCATCATATATTATTGGGAATACACATGCAGTGAAGTGAATTTTATTTACTGAAGAAGAAAATATCTATGTATGATGTGGCGTTTGTGATAGTGAGTTACCAAAGAACACTTCGTTTTGGATTGAAATTTTGGGTGGTTATTGGGATCTTTGCTGGAGCTGTATTTTTTTTGTTTTGAAATAGTTCCTATTTGAGTGTAACAACCAGTGTTTAATAAATTGATGGAGATCAAAAGTATTCACTCTTGACAAACGAAAAGGACCAAAACTGCTCTGCAATGTATTTAAGGGACCATTTGAAGCTACCCCAAGTAATAAGGGACAAATTTTGTTATTTTCTATACATAGTGCTATGGGTGAAAGAGTTTTGAATTTAGATCTCTATAATGATTTGAATGAATTATGACCTAAGTAGAGCACCATGCGTACAAAGTTACATATAGCTGGCTCCGATTAATTTGGGACTAAGATATAGCTGATTGAGCTTTATAATCATTATATTTGTTCTCATATTCTTTCTTCTATCACTGTGTATCACCACCTTTCGCCGCCGCACTACCACCCAAAAAGGAAAACTCCACCACCCTATCAAGGCTGAGCTCAGCCCAATTGTCTCCAAGGAAATCTAAGAGATGAGATTTGACGTTTGGAGATAAAGAATTATCGTTGGGTTTTATTGGAGAAAACAACATTAGTTAATAATTAAAAATAATGACATGTATTATACACGTGACAGTTAAAAATACTGATTTTGTAGGGTTGAAGCCTCAACTGACGGGCCTATTGGGGATGTTCTCACCTCCATGACACGTCAGCAATTAGAGAGGTATAAATTACATTAAAAAAATATTTAGAGGGGTAATAGGACTCTTGTAAAGGTTGAGTATGTAGTTGGGATTTTGACTAAAGGTTGGAGGGGTAGTAGACCATTTTCTCTTATAAAATTTAGAAAGTATATTCATATTATAAAGTCTTCAACATTATTCATTTATATATTGAGAATTTGAAATTAAATATCATGAATGATTATTATTATTTTTTAATATTAAAATTGATTTTTAAGTTTAGGAAATAACGAAGACTTTTATTAAAAAAGAGAAAAATTTAATTCACTTTGAACGACAGTTTTTTTATGATATGACCAAATTTGAACCATATTTTTGTGGGATATAGCACTATAATCTAATTAGATATTTTGAAACAAAAGATATAGAATATTTAGAATACCTTCAAAATAATATAGAAGAATTACAAAAACTAAGGGAAAAAAATAAAGAATACTATAGTAAAACATTTAACCAATTACCATATAATCACCCCTCAAGGTATAAATATCAATAAAACTAACATAAATAAATTCAAGATAAAAATATTTAGAGAAGTTAAGAAATATCCACGCACAAATAAAAATAGATCCATTCTACTTATAATAGATCTATTTTACCACACAAGTTATCCGCACCCCCTACAATTCGTATCAGAGCCTATGTTGTTTAAAGTTACAGAAGTAGTATTTGATTTATTTATTATTTCATTAATTTATTAATTATGACTGACTTATTTGATAAAACTAAATGTAGATATTCCCCAAAATATTATTTAGATGAATAAAGTACAAAAATTACCAAAATATAAAGAATTAAAGCAAATAATATCTAAAAAACGTAAAGAATTAAAAATAAGGATAGAAAGACTGCAATATAACATAATTGCCGGAGTTAGTAAAAACTCAATAAATGCACATAAAGAAGAAATATCAAATTTAGAATCGACAATAGATAGTCTAGAATATACATACCAACATGATCTATTAACAATTAAATAAAAAATGAACAAAGAAGAATTTATAATAGATGAAAAATTATATGAAAACCATGAAGGATTAAAAATAAAAATAGTATTTTCTAATCTAGGAATAAGGTATAAGAAAATAGGTGAACATTTATATTTACTGTTAGAAAAAGAAGAATTAAAATTAGAAGATAAATTGACAGTTATGGTAAGAATAGAAAAAGAAAATGAAGAAATAGATAGAAAAAAGGAAATAGAAAAAATAAAACAACAAACTACAGAAGAAATATGAAAAATAGAAGAAACTAAAAATAGTAGGTTTGCTGAATTAGAAAAAGAACTACAAATGCTAAAAGATTTGTATGAAAAAAGACAGAAAGAAAAAAAAGAAAAAGATAAAGAACAAAAATTATTAAATGAGACAAATCAATTTAAAGAAAAATTAGAAATAAGCAATAAAGAAATAGAAACCAGGGAATTAGAAATAAATACAATAGATGTTGAAGAAATAAATAATTATGATTCGGAAGATAGTGAAACATATACATAAATCTTAACAAATTAAAAAAATTTAGAAATCAATGAAAAACAAGAATTAATTAATGAAGAAAACTTAGAAAATAGAAACACAGAAATAAATACTCTTGATAAAAAAGAAGATGAAAATATAATACCTAGAACATCAGAAATAAGAAAACCTACATATTATAAGAATAAATTTAAAAGATATAATCTAAAAGATGAATATGACAAATGGACACCAAAACAAATAGTTAATAAAAATTATAACTTGTTAAACTTAGATTGTGTAATAGATACAGAAAAAATAATTACAATTATGGATAAGATATATGATAAAACAATTATTAGATAATAATATAAACGTAACAGATGCACCAGAATATATAGAAAGAACACTAATAGGAACAGTGAAATTATGGTTTTCAAATCTAACTGAAAATAGTAAAAGGGTATTAAAAACTGACAAACCTACAGAAGAAACATCATCAACAACTACAACTAAATTAACACCTATAGAATTATTAAAAAAATATGAAATAGCTATAAAAGACGAATTTAGCAGCATGACAACAACAGAAGAAGAACAAAATGAAGAGAAAGATAAAAATAGGAATTTAATGTTAAAATTAGCAATATGTAATATGTGTTACATAGATGAGTATACTTGCGCATTTAAAGAATATTATTATAAAGGAACATATAATACAAAAGAAAGTAAAGAAATAAGAAAATTATATTTTAATAAATTACCTGAACCATTTAGTTCAAAAATAACAAAAAGTTGGGATGAAACAAAAATAGTAGATACTTTAGGAGCAAGAATAAAACTTTTACAACAATGGTATAAAAATTTATGTGAAAAATATAGAGAAGAAATAAAAACGAAAAAAACATTAATAGGAAATTTAGCATGTTGCAAAGATAAAATAACACCTCAATTTGGATGCGAAAAAAGATATTATAAGAAAAGAAAAATACATAAGAAATATAAGAAATACAAAAAATCAAAATATAAATATAAGAAACCAAGAAAAAGATATTATGTAAAAAATTATAAACATAAAAGACCATAGACCATATAGGAAAAAGTATCTATAAAAGAATGTACTTGTTATAATTGCAGAAAATTAGGATATTTAGCTAGAGATTGTAAATTATCTAAAAACCCAAAAAATAAACAAATATTAGAAATAAAAATAAAAAATACAGAATATATGCAGATAGATTATATAGATTATGAATTAAAAAGTGAAGATAGTATATGAAATTTTAGAGAATGAAACAGATAATGAAATAGACAGTGAATTAGATGAATTAAATGACTGAAGAAGATATAAAAATAATAACAAAGGAAAAATATTTAAGTGAAGAAGGAACAGGTCAAAAAATAATATTTGATAGTCACATATTTGATGAAATAAAAGGAAAAGAATTAGATTTAAGTGTAAAAAAAATATTTAAAATACCAACAATAAAAAACATATTTAGTAAAAGAAAAGAATACTACTATGTAGTAAGCCAAAAAGAACATGTAATAGACTGTAGATATGCAAAAGGTAAAGCTAGTATACCACTAGTAATAAAAAGGATAATTAATAAAGAAATAAACGATATAAAAATTAGAGACCCAATAAAATAAGTACACCTAGGAGGTACAGAGATATTAATAAAAGCATGTTTCAGAGAAGAAATAGATACATCAATAGAATTATACCTAGCAGATGATAGAATTATAAAACCTATAGAAAAAAGTATAATAACTGTCATAAAAGGAAATTTAATATACCAAAAATTTAAATTTATAATAAGTGCAAATTATTTAGTAGCAATAACAGATAAAAATATAGATAAATCATTAGTATTATATTGGAAAATCTCAGAAATAGAACTAACCCCAGGAAGTAAAATATTTACAGCAAGATGTAAAAATCTATATGTATTAACAACAAAACATAAAATAACGGGAAAAAATAAAATTAACAAAATACAAATAGAAAGTCCTTTCGAAAAAATTTTAAAAACAATTGATAATAATGATTATAGTTATAAAAAAGAATAGCTTATGAAAAACCAGAATCATCAAGTTCATCAAAAAGAACAAGTTATAAAACAAGTTCAACAACTAAATTAAACCAATATTATATAACAGGAACAATAAATGAAAAAAGAATATTTAATACTCTTAAATACAGGACAAGAAGAAAATTATATAGCAAGCTATCTAATAAGAAATGAGGAAATAAAATCTGACAATAATATATGCCCAGATCTACCAAGAAGCTTAATAAACACTAAAAATATAGTAGAAAAAGAAATAACAATAGGAGTTAGAAAAATAAAAATAGAATTTGAAATAAAGGAAGAAATGCAAAAAGTAGACATAATAGTAGGAATAAAATGGCTAGAACAAGTAAAACCATATAATATAGAGCATACACAATTATCTATAACATATAATAGAGAGAAATTATTCTTAAGAAGAGCTTTAACGTGATATGAAAATATATGTATTAATGAAGATAGTAGTAGAAGGGTATTACAGTACATATTATACGTCTATAATAAATACAGGAGCAGAAGCTAATTTATGTGGATATAATTGTTTACCAAAAGGTAAATGGGATAAATTAAGACACCAATAATAGTTAAAGAATTTAATAACGAAGGAAGCTTAATTACTTATAAAGCTAAGAATGTAAAAACACAAGTATGGAATAAAATATTAACAATAGAAAAAATCTATAATTATGATCTAACATCAAAAGATATAGTTTTAGGAATGCCATTTTTAGATAAATTATACCCACATATAATAACTAGAAGGGATTAGTGGTTTACAACACCATGTAAACAGAAAGTAAGAGCAAAAAGAGTTACTAATAAAATAAGAAAGAAAACTGATTGGATAGAAGGAAGTGAAAAAATTACACAAAAATTAGAAAATATAAAAAATACTGAAGATACAATAGAATTGGTCGTATTTTCAATAAATAAAAAGGAAATAACTATATTTTCAATAAGTAAGATAGAAATAATTAAGAAAAAATTAGAACAATTATATAGTGAAGATCCATTAAAAGGATGGAAAAAACGTAAAACCACTATAAAAATTGAATTAATAGATAAAAATAACATAATAACTCAAAAACCATTAACATATAATTTTGACGATTTAAAAAGAATTTAAAATGCACATAGAAGAATTACTAGAAAAACAATACATACAAAAAAGTAATAGTAAACATAATAGTCCAGCATTTATAGTAAATAAACATAGTGAACAAAAAAGAAAAAAAGTAGAATGGTTATTGATTATAGAAATTTAAATGCAAAAACTATGACATATAATTACCCAATACCAAATAAGATATTAAAAATAAGACAAATACAAAGATATAACCACTTTAGTAAATTTGATTGTAAATCAGGATTTTACCATTTAAAGTTAGTAGAAGAATCTAAGGAATTAACCGCATTTACGGTACCACAAGGATTTTATGAATGGAATGTACTACCATTTGGATATAAAAATGCACCAGGTAGATATCAACATTTTATGGATAGTTATTTTAAACAATTACCTAATTGTATAGTACACATAGATGATATACTATTATATACAAAAACAAAAGAAGAACATTTAAAGTTATTAGAACAATTTACAGATATAATAGAAAATTTGGGAATAAGTTTAAGTTGGAAGAAAGCTGAAATTATGAAAAATTAAATAGAATTTTTAGGAATACAAATAGATAAAAGTGGAGTAAAAATGCAACAACAGATAGTACAAAAAATAATAAATTCAAAAGAAGAATTAGATACAAAAAATAAAATTACAATCATTTTTAGGATTAGTAAACCAAGTAAGAGAATATATACCAAAATTAACAGAAAATCTAAAGCCCTTACAGAAAAAATTAAAAAAGGATGTAGAATATAATTATAACGAAGAAGATAAAAAATAAGTTCAGAAAATAAAAATATTTTGTAAAGAATTACCAAAATTATAATTTCCAAACAAAAATAGAAAATTTATATATATAGTAGAAGTAAATGCTAGTGAATGTAGTTATGGAAGAGTACTTAAATATAAATGTGAAGAAGAAAAATTAGAACACTATTGTAGATACTACTCAAGTACATTTAATGAAACAGAATAAAATGGGAAATAAATAGAAAAGAATTATGCTCATTATATAAATGTTTATTAGCATTTGAGTCATATATTGTATATAACAAGTTTATTGTACGAACAGACAATACACAGGTACGTTGGTGGCTAATAAAGAAAATACAAAATTCAATTACAACAAAAGAGATTCGGAAACTAGTCTTGAATATATTAAATTTCACATTTACAATTGAAGTAATTGATACTAACAAAAATGTTAGTGCAGATTACATATCAAGACAAAGCTACACAGACTGATATAATAGAAGAGGATACTCTAGAAAAGATATTCAACAGCCTAACTACGCTTTCAATGAAAGTGGACAGTATGGGTAATGAAATAGAAAAGCTAAAGACTAATGAAGTTAAACTGAAGTCTATAGCTACAAATCAGCTAACTCGGCAGTGTGTAGAGCTATGTCGATCGGAAGACATTAAAATTCCAGAGCTAGAAGGAGACGTTGGGACACTCCATAAAAACCATAATGTTTATCAATCTACTTCTGCAGGTACAAGCAAAGGAGTTAGGAAAAACACAAATATGAACCTAAACAGGCTATTTGATAAACCATTTATTTCAAATACACCAAAAGATCCTATGTTCATACCCTCACAAATTACCACATACCGAGATAGTTTAAACCAAGATAAAAAGACCTACAACTATACAGTATATAAAAAATATTTATAAAATACAAACCTTCTTAAATACCAACCCCAGAGCTATAAACATCCAAGAACCACATACGAATTACATATCTCAGAAGCTAACCGGATACAATAAGCTAATTGTTTTACCCAAAATCTAATCAAGTCTAGTTAAAACTTATAATAAATATGGACTACTTAGTACCATATATACCCAAGACAAAAATGAAATAT
This sequence comes from Capsicum baccatum var. pendulum, assembly GCA_030864225.1. NCBI lineage: Eukaryota > Viridiplantae > Streptophyta > Magnoliopsida > Solanales > Solanaceae > Capsicum > Capsicum baccatum. The sequence goes on along the minus strand of CM061557.1, from coordinate 164,663,187 downwards.
CCAATATACCAGAAATATATGATTCATTTAACATTTTTAAAAGAATAACCAAAGGCAACCTATTTTTTATAAAATTTTACACGGCACCAGCAGAGATATTATATGATGAAGTTAAATCACCTATACAAGTTGTAAAAATAGGAATGACCCGAGATATGATTATACCAGAAAATATTATTCCACAACCAAAAATATCTAGAATTGAGATACCAAATTTTTATACAAATAAGAGAATTATCGGACTATCCATAATTCTTCAAGAGTTAGCAAACACTTATCGCAACAGAAATCCCATATGGAGTTATTATTCAAGAGGTAATGTAATAGTATACTCAAATTCAAAGGAACTACGAGAAGCAGATATGGAAGACGTTAGGCAATGGATCTTGACGTTACTCAATTCAGAGAAACATATCACCAGAGCCATTAGAAAAAAAATTTATTTCGGAAGAATTATTAACCAGATATTGCAAGTTAATTGGACATAAATATCCAGACCATAAATGGAGAAGATAATATTGTCCCAGAAGTTCAACTAGAATAGAAGAAGAAATCAACAGCTGGAAGATGCAAGATATGAAACAATAATGGATATACAAAGCAATAAAAAGAAGACGGAGAAATAATAAAAAGAAGACAAGTTAATGAAGTGACATAAAGAAGACAAGTTAATGCTAGAAAATGACAAATGGAAGATTAGATATCTTTCTTAATTCATTTACGTAAATTATTAGTTACTTTTTGACTTTTTGGCAAAATGTCATTACTAAATTTTGTCCTTTTGTAGAAATAATTTAGGACCTTTATAAAGTTTTTCTACTTTTATAGATAGGTGTAAAGACTTTTGTATAGTATGTAGGTAATAGATTAGGACAGATGTAAAAATGTAAAACGTTTACGGGTTTTCTTAAAAATATAAATAGAAGAGCATTTGCTCAGAGGAAGGCAAGCCTTCATACGATTGAAGCAAAAAAATCTCTCTTGTCTACAACAAATAATTTGATTATTTAAAAAACAGGCATATTTCAATGGAAAAATCTATGGAGGAACAAAGCTTAGAATTATCAAAACTACCAGAACAGGTATATTCATTTACTATTGTGAATAGCTAAATTCATAAATTTCTAACAATCATGATATGATAAAATAAGTTCATGTTAGTTGCTTTATAGTAGAATTATTCGAAAAATAGCATGTTAAGAAGTTTATTAGCAAAGTGGAAAAGGAGAAAAATCCCTAAGAACTATGCCATCCTAAAGCTGAAATCGGTGAGGCAAAAAAGCCGTGATAGGGGAGTAACCAGAATAGAGGCGCTGTTTAAGGGGAAAGTATCCAGATTACCATGCTAATAGTGACCGAAGAATATGTTATTTAAGAATAATCTAGTATATAACAATCTAAAGTGATCATATTTTGTTATGTGCATGATTGAATGAAATATTTTAAAAATAGCAATTTTATGAAAAATGGATAATTATTTATGTGATGAAATAGTAGATAAATTTAAAATACTCGTTTTATATGTACTTAAGGATATAGAAATACTGGATATAAGAAAAATCATATTGGAAAAAATATTTGATAGATATTTTATGACTAAAATTAATTATATACCACACCTACCGAACTACTCTTATAAATACTTACATACCGAATTCACACACTAACTATGATAAATTATGTATATTTAGAATTTTGGAAAATAGATATAAAATATATACAATTTCTTAGTGAAAATATAGAAGAATTAATGAGATTAAAACAAACAACTAAAAAATACTATAATAAAGTATTTAACCAATTTTAAATGATAGATAATCTGAAAATCTTAATCTTATATATACTTAAAAATATAGAAATTATAAATATTAAGAGAATAATATTAGAAAAAGTATTAGACTATGAAATTGAAATTATAAATTGGATAGAACAGTTATACCTAGATAATTACCCAGATGGATATTATTCAGATTAAGAAATGTTAGAATATATTAGAAAAACTAGAGAAAATCAAGATAATCTAAATGAAGAAATTAATTATAGAAATCGAATTAAAAAAATAATGAAAAATCTAAAAGAAAAATTAATATGGATAGAAGAAACCCTAGAAAATTTAGGAAAAAGTACATGTGATAGTTTATATAATTTAAAAAACTCGCTACGAGAAGAACAACAAAAGATAATAAATTACATTGAAAATCTAGAATTAGATATACATTACAGTACAATTAGGATAAATTATTATACAGAAATTTATAACTCTGCAATTACTACAGGATAAAATGATAAGCTATGAATATTTAAAATATTGAAGATAAAATATGAAAGAAATAATATTATTAGAAAAACTTATGAAAGATAACCTAATTAGATATTTTGAAACAAAAGATATAGAATAACGAAAAAGTAAAAGTCACCGAGATGCGAGGGGAAAACTTTTGTTTAACATTTTCGGAAAGACCACCTATTTGTTCGTTTACTGGGTTCAGCACATTTGAGAGAGTAAATAGAATAGTGTCGGGCTTACGACAGTCTGACTTCAAAATAATATAGAAGAATTACAAAAACTAAGGGAAAAAAATAAAGAATACTATAGTAAAACATTTAACCAATTATCATATAATCACCTCCAAGATATGAATATCAATAAAACTAACATAAATAAATTCAAAATAAAAATATTTAGAGAAATTTAGAAATATCCATGCACAAAGTAAAATAAATTCATTCTACTTATAATATATCTATTTTACCACACAAGTTATCCGCACCCAAATTATTTTACAAGCAACACGCCCTTGAGAAGAATTGTAGAAATTGAGCATAACTTCATTTTCAAGAACAGTTGCTCATCAATGGCAACCTCCAGCGCATTAATTAAATAGAGAGGCAATAAAGACCTCATCCAAGAAGCAGCAACTAAACCCGCATTGTCTCTCATCAATGCTTTGCTACACTCACATTTTGCAAGAAAGTGCAAAAAAAAAACAGAGAGGCTTCTTTGATCATTCATTCAGCTGAAAAATGGGGGTAAGTTGCCTTGTGGTTTTGGTCCTTCAAATAACAGTTAGTGAAGTTAGTGGTGCTGGTGTTGGTGTTGGTGTTGGGAGTGGGGGTGTTTGGTTTGGTGGAGGAATAAACAGCCCAAGTCCAGGAGGAGGTTCTGTCCCAAGGCAAAATTCCGCTTACATTGCTCTTCAAACATGGAAATCTGTAATCACTGATGATCCAATGGGGATTTTGAACAATTGGGTCGGTCCAAATGTATGCACGTACAGAGGAATTTTCTGCTCACACACTGAAGATTACGCGGGCAACCCAACTGAGTTAGTTGTTACAGGTATAGATCTGAATCATGCAAATCTTCAAGGGACTCTTGTAAAAGAACTATCTTTCTTAACAGAAATTTCTCTCCTTCACCTCAATACCAATAGATTCTCAGGCACAATCCCACAAACATTCAGAGATCTGTATTCTCTTGTTGAGTTAGACCTTAGCAACAACCATTTCTCTGGTCCATTTCCTACTGCAGTCCTATTAATCCCAAATCTTGTTTATTTAGATCTAAGATTCAACAGTTTCTCTGGGCCAATTCCTGAGGATCTCTTCAACAATAAACTTGATGCTATCTTTCTTAATAATAACCAATTTGACGGTGAACTACCTCAGAATTTAGGGAATTCCCCTGCTTCAGTGATTAATTTTGCTAATAATAAGTTTAGTGGGAGCATTCCGTTTAGTTTGGGTTACATGGGTACCAGAATTAAGGAGATATTGTTCCTAAACAACCAGCTAAATGGTTGTATACCAGAAGGTGTGGGATTGTGGACAGATTTGCAAGTTTTGGATGTGAGTTTCAATTCACTAATGGGGCATTTGCCTGATACCATTTCATGCTTGAGTGGCATTGAAGTACTCAACTTGGGACATAACAAGTTGTCTGGGGATTTGCCGGACTTAATTTGTTCACCAAGAAACCTTGTGAATTTGACTCTTGCTTACAATTTCTTCTCTGAGTTGAGCCAAGATTGTCTGAGAAATGTAGGAGGAATTGATTTCTCATTGAACTGTATTCCAGGAAGGCAAATGCAAAGGCCTCAACCTGAGTGCTCTGTCATTCCAGGTGGCACTCTCAGTTGCCTTAGGGTACCTGCAGTAAAGCCTCTTGTTTGTGGATGAAAAACAACGTCGTCTACTACTAGTATTATCTTTGAGTGACAATTGAGCACTTTGAAAAGCTGCTTATCTTAACCACACGGAAGTTATGACTTGTAGTCTTGTACCTTCCAAATTTATTTCTCTTTTTTATTTTCAGTATCAAATATAAATATTAGTCTCTCATGATATACCAGATTAGTTTTCAAATATTTCACGTTTTGGGGAAATACTGTTATTTCCCACAATATAGTCGGGTATGCAGAATCTGTATATTACAACAACAACTTTAACCCTAGTTTAAGTATAAACAAGAATACAATGAAGTATCAAATACCATCAACACAAGATCAAAATGATCTTATCCTCAACACAAAATCAAAATGATCTTTCCAAGAGGTGTATTTATTTTTCAGAAAATAAAGATGAAACAGAAATTGAATAAGCCAAGTCGTCCGAATTCACATAGTTTCCTTAAAGAAATAATTCCCCTCACTTTATTCGAGGTTGTGGAATTTTTCCTCCCAGGATAAAATGGTGAACAATCCAACTATAGTGGTACCTCAAATGGTCGGATTTTATGAACGCACTCAACGATTTTTATGATCACACAGAGTATTTTGATGACAAGAAGAATGTTTTTTAACTCAGAAACTTTTTATTCTAAAAACTTGTGGAAGAAAATAGTTTTTTATAGCCATAACATGCCTCTTCGAAAATGTGGCATTGGTTTAATTTATAGGTGTGACTTTTTCCTGAAAATGCATGTCTGTTTATCCTAAACAGTGCATCTGTTCCGACCAGGTATGTCACTTCGTGAATCAGTGTGTATTTTCGTTGAACAATTGCAACTTTTTGTAACATTTGTTCGAAACCAGTGCATCAGTTCATTAAGCAGTGCAATCTTCTACAGCAATATCAGTTCGAAATGGAGTTTCAAAACACTGTTTTCGGATTGAATTTATTTATTTCTGTCAAATAAAATTTATCCAAAAAGATAGATCTCATCGATCGATCATTTTCCAAATTCAAGTCCAAATCCAAAGCCGAAGCTGAGCCGAGCGAGCGCCGCCGCCGACGACGCGAGACATCATCTAGTTCTTGCCTCACTATCCACGCGGAGTTAGTATTTCTCAATATAAACTCCCTCAAGTTCTTTTCTTCCACCGATGTGGGAGAAAGAGTAAACTTGCCAATTTGGGAGTGCACTTTTCATTTTAGTGTCTCCTTCCCTCTACTCTTTTACTCTTCATTTTTCTATTCACACTTCTTTCATCTACTATGAACCCAACAATCCCCCACGTGAAAGGGGAATGACTATTTTTCGTAAAACTTTTACGGATAAGTATGTGATCATCAAGCAAAAACTGATTGCATCTGGATAAGTGGGTTTTCCTTTGAACTTTTCGTAGTGAACATGCATCGGATGCACTCGGTCAATCGGTAGATTTGATATCTTTGAACAGTCGAGCTTTAATGTACACTTAGACAACACATGCACACAACCAACCTTTTACCATTTATGGTTCTCACGGTTTTGTTCTTTTCAGCCATGCACACGTCCCGATTTCATGAGAGTTTAGAAAATAGGCCTTTACTAACATTCTCTTTGAAGCGGCTTTCACTTCGCCCTCACATAGGTGATTTCTAAACATTCAATCCTGTAGATTAAACTATTTGGTGAAATCTACCAAATTTAGATAATCATTAAAAAGCTTTTCACCTTAAGTCTTATCCTAGTTTACTATACATTGTCTACATCATTAGAATGGGTTGGGTAATTGACAATGTTGAACCTGTTAGACACAACTTTGTTTGATCTCCTTGAACCTAGCTCTTGGTATCTCCAGTCTGTTAGGTAAAGTTACCGCCATGCTGACTCGTCCTAGGCCTTAAACCCATTCCCTTGGATGTTCTTTCCACTCTTTCTCTAGATAGGCCTTTTGTAAGTGGATCCGACACATTATCCTTTGACTTTACATAGTCAATAGTGATAATTCTACTAGAGAGAAGTTTCCTAATGGTATTATGTCTCCGTCGTATGTGACGAGATTTACCGTTGTACATCATGCTCCCTGCCCTACCTATTACCGCTTGGCTATCACAGTGTATACATACTGGTGCCACTGGCTTGGCCAATACGGAATATCTTCAAAGAAATTTCGGAGCCATTCTGCTTCTTCATCAGCTTTATCTAATGCGATAAATTCAGAATCCATTGTAGAGCGAGCGATACAAGTCTGTTAAGATGATTTTCAAGAAACTGCTCCTCCACCGATAGTAAATACATATCCACTTGTGGATTTTACTTCGTTCAATCCGGTGATGCAATTTGCATCATTATATCCTTCAAGTACTGCATGATATTTATTGTAATGCAATGCATAGTTTTGAGTGTATTTAAGATACCCCAAAACTCTTTTCATTGCCATCCAATGAGTTTTGTTGGGATTACTCGTATACCGACTCAATTTACTAATTGTACATGCTATTTCTGGTCATGTACAGTTCATTATATACATTAAACATCCCAATACTCTTGCGTACTCCAATTATGAGTCACTTTCACCTTCATTCTTTCGAAGTGCAAAGTTCACATCCATGGAGTCTTGGTAATACCGAATTCCATATACTTAAACTTGTCAAGTACTTTTTTGATATAATGAAACTGTGACAATACTAATCCTTGTGGAATTTGATGGATTCTTATATCTTAGATCACATCTGCAACTCTAAGGTCTTTCATATCAAACTTGCTCTCGAGCATTCGTTTGGTTGCATTTATGTTACAAATGTCTCTGCTGATGATCAACATATCATCCATATATAAACAAACAATGACTTGGTGACTTGGTGTGTCTTTAATATATACACATTTGTCACATTCATTTATCTTGAATCCGTTTGCTAACATGGTTTGGTCAAACTTTGCATGCCATTGCTTAGGTGCTTGTTTTAAAGTGACTTAACAAGTTTACACACCTTATTTTCTTTTTCTGGAACCACAAAACCCTCAGGTTGTTCCATATATATTTCTTCCTCAAAATCTCCATTTAGGAATGTGGTCTTCACATCCATTTGATGGATTTGAAGATCATATACCACCGCCAAGGCAATTAACATTCGAATCGAGGTTATCCTTGTTATTGGCGAGTATGTATCAAAGTAATCAAGGCCTTCCTTCTGTTTGAAACCTTTTACTACAAGTCTTGCCTTGTATTTGTCAATAGTACCATCCGCCTTCATTTTCCTTTTGAAGGTCCATTTAGAACCTAACGATTTATTTCTGGAAGGAAGGTCAACCAATTCCCATGTATGGTTGCTTAAGATTGACTATCTCACTATTGACTGCCTCTTTCCAAAAGGATGAGTCTGACGACGACATCGCTTCTTTAAATGTTTGAGGCTCATTTTCTAAGAGAAATGTTACAAAATTCGATCCAAACGAAGTTGACGTTCTTTGTTGTGTACTACGTCTTGGATTTTCTTTATTATGTACATTCTCACTTGGTTCATCTCGAGGTCGTTTAGATGCTCCACTAGACTGTTCATGTCTAATTTTATACGGGTAAATGTTTTCAAAGAATTCAGTATTGTTTGATTCAATTATCGTATTTTCATTAATATCCAGATGTTTGGATTTACGAACCAAAAATTGACATGCTTTACTACTTTTAGCATATCCTATAAACACGCAGTCCACCGTTTTAGGTCCTATCTTAACCCTTTTATGTATAGGAACTTGAACCTTCGCTAGACACCCCCACACTTTGAAATATTTCAAGTTGAGTTTTCTTTTTTTCCATTTTTTATAAGGAATTGATTGTGTCTTACTATGGGGAACTCTGTTGAGTATATGATTGGCCGTAAGGATAGCCTCCCCCTTAAGTTTTGTGGTAAACCAGAACTTATAAGTAAGCTATTCATCATTTCCTTCAAAGTTTGGTTTTTTCTTTCCGCAATTTCATTAGATTGAGGTGAATATGAGGCCGTAGTTTGATGGATTATTCCATTCTCTACACATATTTGCGCAAAGGGAGATTCATATTCTCTGCCCCTATCACTTCTTATTATTTTGATCTTCTTATCTAACTGATTTTCAACTTCAGTTTTATATTGCCTAAACGCATCTATTGCATCATCCTTACTATTTAGCAAGTAGATATAACAATATCTTGTGCAATCGGTAATAAAAGTTATGAAATACTTTTTCTCACCACGTGATGGTGTTGACTTCATATCATAAATGTCAGTGTGTATTAAGTCTAAGGGATTAAAATTCCTTTCAATGGATTTATAAGGATGCTTTGCATACTTCGATTCCACACACGTTTGACACTTTGATTTAGTGCACTCAAAGTTTGGAAAAACTTCTAAGTTAATCAGTTTTCATAACGTTTTATAATTAACATGGCCTAAACGTTCATACCATAAATCATAAGACTTAAGCAAATAAGAAGAATTCAAACTTTTATTTATTTCAACAGTCATTATATTCATCTTATAAAGGCCTTCGGTCAGATAACTTTTCCCTACATACATTTCTCCTTTGCTAATTATAATTTTTCCAGAAATGGTTACACATTTGAATCCGTTCTTATCTAGGAGTGAAGCAAAAATTAAGTTCCTACGTAACTCCGAAATATATTACACATTGTTCAGTGTCAAGACCTTGCCGGAAGTCATCTTTAAGCGAATTTTTCCTGTTCCTTCCACTTTAGCAATATCGGAGTTAGCCATGTAGATCATTTCTTCTACTTGAGCCGGAGCAAATAACGAAAACAACTTCTTGTTGGCACATACATGGCGGGTGGCACCAGAATCCATCCACCATTCACGAGGATTCCCCACCAAGTTTCATTCTGAGAACATAGCACATAAATCATCGCATTCTTTGTTGGATTCAATCATATTTGCTTGATCCTTTTTCTTGCCTTCCGTCGGGGCTCGACAATCTGTGGACTTGGGGCCAATTTTGCCACAATTCAAGTATTTTTCCTTGAATTTTTCTTGGGTTGATTGCATCCATGTTCAACTTTTGATCATCTTCTACAATATGTGCTCCATTAATTCTAGAATTCCCTTTTGACCTTCTCTCGGCAGCTTTATTGTCCTCTTAATTATGCATTCGGACAATCAGATCTTCGAAAGTCATCTCCTTGCGTTTATGCTTTAAGTAGTTTTGAAGTCTTTCCACAAAGGTGGTAGCTTCTCAACTATTGCTGCTACTTGGAAAACATCATTCACAATTAAACCTACAAAACAGTTTATGTGAGTATTAAGAACATTTTTAATTTGTTCAACTAAGATATTTTTCAAAGATATACCTTCTGCTAGGAGATCATGTATGATGACTTGCAACTCCTGTACTTGAGAGACAACAAATTTGCTATCTATCATTTTGAAGTCCAGGAACCGTGGAACAAGGAATTTCTTAATTTCTGCGACCTCTATCTTATATTTTCATTCAAGTGCCCCCCACAGTTCCTTTGATGTCTTGGTTCCACTATAAACATTGTAGAGATCGTCTTGGAGACCACTCAGAATATAATTCCTGCAAAGGAAGTCTGAATATTTCCAAGCTTCTACAATAACGAAGAAGTCTTTATCCGAGGTTCCCTCGGGTACCTCAGGAGCGTCTTCGCTAGTAAATCATTGCAGACATAAAGTGGTGAGGTAAAAGAACATCTTTTGCTGCCACCGCTTAAAGTTAATGCCCAAAATTTTTCAGGCTTCTCCGCCGGTGCCATTGTTGGTGGAGCATTTGTGTGACTTGATGTGGCAATATTAGTTGTCCCCACAGATGTTGTCGCATCCATCATTTGACTTTCAGTTTCTATTTTCTGTCACCACAGGACAAAAAATACTTAGTATTTTTAGAATACTACTTAAAAAAAAATTAAGCAACTTTAAAATTTTCTTCTTGTTTCTAGTTAACAATGAAGTTTTTATGACTTTCAATTGTCAACCGAATGATCTTTAACTTATGACGAAGTTTTTATGACTTCAAATCACTAGTTAAGTTCAGGCGGAGTAGAAAGTAAAAACTTTAATCTCCAAAAACAAGCTATACAGATTCGGTAATAGTGGTTATTTCCTTAAGATTGTTGTTTCCCATAATATAGTCAGGTATGCAGAATCTGTATATTACAACAACTTCAACCCTAGTTCAAGTATAAACAAGAATGCAATGAAGTATCAAATACCCTCAACACAAGATCAAAATGACCTTTCCAAGAGATGTATTTATTTTTCAGAAAATAAAGATGAAATAGAAATTGAATAGGCCAAGTCGTCCGAATTCACGAAGTTTCCTTAAGGAAATAATTTCCCTCACTGTACCCGAGGTTGTGGAATTTTTCCTCCCAGGATAAAATGGTGAACAATCCAACTATAGAGGTACCTCAAATGGTCAGATTCTACGAATGCACTCAATGGTCTTTATGATCATACAGAGTATTTTGATGACAAGAAAAATGTTTTTTAACTCAGAAAATTTTTAATCGAAAAACCTGTGGAAGAAAGCAGATTTTTATAGCCATAACATGCCTCTTTAAAAAGGTGGCATTGGTTCAATTTAGAGGTGTGACTTTTTCCTGAAAATGCATATCTGTTTATCCTAAACAGTGCATCTATTCTGAATAGGTATGTCACTTCGTTAATTAGTGTGTATTTTTGTTGAACAATTATAATTTTCTGTAGCATCTGTTTGAAACCAGTGCATCAGTTCATGAAGAGTACAACCTTCTGTAGCAACATCAGTTCAAAATGGAGTTTCAAAACACTGTTTTTGAATTGAATTTATTTATTTCTGTCAAATAAAATTTGCCCAAAAAATAGATCTCATTGATCAATCATTTAACAAATTCAAAGCCAAACCCAAAGCCGAGCGAGCGATGACGACGACGACGCGAGGCATCATCTAGTTCTTGCCTCACTATCTATGTGGAGTTAGTGTTTCTCAATATAAACACCCTCAAGTTCTTTTCTTCCACCATTGTTGGAGCAATAGTAAACTTTCCAATTTGGGAGTACACTTTCCATTTTAGTGTCTCCTTCCCTCTATTCTTTTACTCTCTATTTTTCCATTCACACTTCTTTCACCTACTATGAACCAAACAAATACTCGTTGGGATATGCTTTTTTCTGCTGTCAAGTTTCTTTGAGCATCTATAAATGATCAGAGTGGTAATTTGTTCTTTATTAATGATCACTGTGGTAATTTGTTAACTTGGGACAAAACTATAGATGAGTACATACTCTGTAGTTATGCGCGCTACTGAAGTATTCATCATCAACCCAGTAAAAGTAAATAAGTTTTAATAGGTGTTACATCGAGTAGTGTTTATAGTACTAATATATTAATGTATTTCAATATATTGTATAGAAAAAATATTTCATTTAATCTACCCTTCTTCTGAGGCTGGGCAAAGCCTCACAAAGTGTCTTCTGCAAATCAATGGAAAATTGTCAACTCAAAAATTAAATGCACGAACTTGCAAGACATTAAAGACAATGGAAACAAAACTAGGAGGAATTCACAACTCAACCAAACATGAGAAAGGACCCCACATGTCACTGGAGCTAACTGTAGCAAATAAAGTTAATTAACCTGTAACTTTAGTCTCGATTGAAGATGACATGAGACATTGGTATTAATCACGGAATAGTTAATATTTATGAACCCAAAGCCATTTTATAAGGACAGTTTGTGAACCCAAAGTCATTTTATAAGGACATTTTGACATAACGTGTATACTTCCTAAACTAAAGAATAATTTAATGTGATTTATATGGTTAAGTTAGGAGTTGAAAAGGCTAGTTTTTTTAGCAAAAATGTCAAAGGGAACACTGAATATTAGAAAAAACCAAATGAAATAAAATATCCTTGGCCCATTAATTTAGAAGTCACTGGTGAAATTCAAAAAGGGGAAAACTTTTCCTGAGTCGATTGATCATTCTTGAATGTCAGCTCACCTGCAGATTAGTATACTGAACAAAATAGATTAAACTTAAATGCGTAAACAAATAAACGAGTAAGTAAGAGAATAACATAGAGATTTAACCTGGTTCGGAACACTGATGTGGTGCCTACTTCCAGTCCCCTTGAGTTACAAGGGTTTTCTTAGAGGTTTCAAAGTAGAGTTTGAGCACACATATAGTGAACAAGTTCTGAATCTTATATTGTTATTCAACTTTTATGACACAACCTCAACTGGTATGACTAAGGTGACTCGACCTTTCTCTTTTGTAACTATTGTAAACTTAAGGGTACAAAGTTTTATGGAGACTAATATTGAGACACATGAGAATTTCTTGTGAAGTTATGTATCTCTGGTCTTTAGCCTTCTCTTTCAGAAATGTCCGTACGTGTGATGCAACCTTCCTTTCTCAAGCACACACTCACAACCTTACATGTCCATATCAAATATGTCTATGTAGAAGGTGTGATCTTCCTTCCTTTTGCGACTCCGTATGAGATGCTCTTGTGATTTGATTATCAATCACCTTCCTTATTATTTGGGATCCAATTAGATCTTTTACTGATGTGTTTCCAAATCCAGCGCTGACTTTCTTATAGGTAGGAATCACGTGAGATGCTCCTCCATATTTAGCTCCTTGAAGATCTTTCTTGTTTTAACTATATCTTCAATGTATTCTGCATATATTTGTTTATTAGTTTGTCCTTATTAAAACATATTATGTAAATATGGGGCTAACAATCTTCCCCCTTTTGATAATGACAAAAAATAAACATTAGTTGACTTCCCTATTCTTGCAGTCGGCTTGCTCCCCACTTCTTGCTGGCTCTTTTGCCTTTGTCGTCATTGAGTTGACTTTTGAGTATCTACTGGCTCCCCTTACTTAGAGACCTATATGATATTTCACCTTCTCCCCCTTCTGACATAATAAAAAAGAGCAAAACACATCCAATAAAGAGGCACAACAAACAACAGAGTAGGAAGAGGCACCACAGTATATAGATAGTCAATGTATCATGCAAAAAAGGGGCAAGTCCCTCTTTTGAATAGCAATCGTCTTCTCAACGTATGGCCAGAAAATAGGTAAGAGTGTTGTGCATATTATGACAAAATCTCTCATAGGAATTTTTGATATTTGTAGAGAAGCTGGAGTAGGAATTCTAGACAGATATGACAAACTCATTATTGGAGGAGTTAGTCTCGGACTTGATGGATTCTATGCGAGCAAATAGTTTATTTAATAGATTTCCACCCTCCTGCTTAAATCCATTAATAGTTAGCCGCATCTTTCCTACATCAGTACTAGTTTTCTTACCCAACTACAGCAGTCTGGTAGTCGACTCCTGAAGAAGCAACAAACCTTCCTCGATTGTATTGAGCCAATCCTTGAGTTCTTCAATTTTCTTCATCATAGGAAGCACAGGATTAGACACAAATTTGTTTACCTTAAGGAGATTTGATTGTGCTTTGGTAGAGTCCTTCTTCCACCATTTATTATCTAGCAAGACATATCCCACGCTGGAAAAAGTCTTGGAAACATAATTGCTGAGACTACCACGATAGGCTACGTAGAGAAATCAATAGAGTAATAAAGGATAATTCTAGTGATCAATAGTCCATAGGGTAGGCTAGCGGAGGAATGAGCATCTGCAACACTTTTCAGCATATATTCTTAGAACCAGACAACCCAATTTATTTTATACTTCTTCACCATGCAGTACAACACAAACACATCATATTACTAAGAGAGTCTTTTCGAGGAATAAGTGTGGTAGCAAGATATGAGCCAGGATTCGGAACGTAAAGCAGAGAGACAGAGGACTAAAGTTAGATAAATTGACATTTGGGTCAGAGACAACCTTTTAAGATTCCTTTAAGCTAACCTCAAAATTTTCAGGCCATGTACCACTCATGAAGAGAATGACCCCAGAGAACTTAGTGTCAAATACCTTTTCAAATAAGAAATCATTTAAAATGACTCTTTTTCCAAGAACAAGAGTTTTTGATTCTCCTCTATCTTAAGAGAGGCAAAGATTTTCATAAAACATTTACAAAGGGTCCTCATACACTTCCATACCGCAAAGATGAAATACCAGAGATAAATCTTAAGATTTGAAGAAGGAACTTACATTGCAGTGAGATTCTTTCATCTGAGAGATATTGACTATTTGGTAGGGCACAACTGAGCAGTTTCTAAAGGCGACAAACTTCTCCTATTATGAGCTAGTCCAAAATTTATGCATGTCCTCCGATAGAAGGGAATCTAGAAAAAAAGGATGAGGTTTCTTGGCAGACGAATTTGGGCTTAGAGCTGAGAGTTTTTATGAGTAGTTAAATGCAAGGAGTATGAAGAGGCTTCCTCAAAGGAGCCAAAGATGAGGATAGGATCATGGTTGTCAGACTGGAAATATAGAGTGGTTTTTGAGATATTAGCCATTAATCTTGTTCTGGTCATTTAGGGATGATAGGTTTAGAGAAAGTTTAAAAAAATGGAGAGGAAGATGTAAAGGTGGAAATATGAAGAGAGGTAAAGTGAATAAGGGGGAAGTTGAAGAGGGGTGAAGTAAATGAATGTGGCTTGTGAAGTGGAAGGATGTCAAAATTCTAGGGAAAAGAAAAGGGTAAAGAGGCGGTAATTAAGGAGAGAGAAAAAAATGAGGCATGAAAGAATGGGTAAAGGAGGTGATGATGCTGATTTAGAGGGGGTAAAAATAATAAAATAGTAATGAAGATTTTTACCAAAATAAAAGACTGTACAATCAAATATCATTAATGTAGGTTACACCAAGGTTTTTTCATAAGGAAAAAAATCTTTCTTCTAACATGGATTTTAGTAAAAATATTGGCCAACTGATTTTCTGAATCAACAAACTTTAAAGAAAAATCTCCATTTTCTACATGATCTCAAGTAAAATGATGCTTAATGTCAATATACTTAGCTCTAGAATGATGCACAATATATTTTGATAAACTAATAGCACTGATGTTGTCACACATTATAGGCATAAATTCAAAAGACAAATTGAAATCAAGCAACTGATGCATATCCATAAAATTTGAGTACTGTAACTTCTAATGGCTATGTATTCACCTTTAGTAGTTGATAGAACAACTGAGGTTTATTATTTTGCTATGCTATGAAATTAGGACATCACCAAAAATCTCGCGTGTTCAACTAGTGCTCTTTCTATCATTTTTATAACCTAAAAAATCAGCATCTGAATAGACAACTAAATCAAAATGTGAGGAACGAGGGTACCATAGTCCAATATCTTGTGTATTAATGAGATATCAAATGATTCTTATGACGGTAGTTAGATGAGACTCTTTAGGAGTTGGCTGAAACCTTGTACACTTACACACACTGAACATAATATCTGGTCGACTTGCGGTCAAGTACAACATCAATCCAATCATCCCTCTGTATGTCTTTTTATCAACCTCCTTTTCCAAATGTATCTGAATCAAGATTCTTGGAGGGACTCATTAGAGTTTCGAATGCCTATCCTTTTTTCATGCCAATTTTTTTTATAAGCTCCTTTGTCTATTTGGCTTGACTGATAAATGTACCTTTGGCAGTTTGCTTGATTTGTAATCTAAAAGAATATGAGTTCCCCCGTGAGACTTATTTAAAATACTTCTTTCATCAAATTTGCAAAATTCTCACACAAGAAAATGTTAGGACTACCAAAGATAATGTCAACATAAATTTATATAATAAGTAGATTAGAATCTAGCTTTTGAGTAAAAGTAGTAGTATCTATTTTACCTCTTTGAAAATTATTGTTTAACAAGAGAGTATGCAATATCTCATACCAAGCCTCTGGGGCTTGCTTAAGACCATAGAGTGCTTCTCATAGTTTGAAAACATGGTTTAAGTAAGATGGATTTTCGAAACCAAGAGGTTGATTTACAAATACTTCCTCATGAATAAACCCATTTAGAAAAACACTCTTAACATACATTTGATATAATTTAAAATATTTGAAGGTAGCAAAAACTAAAAAAAAAATCAATTCTAACCTTGATACAGGAGCAAAAATTTCATTATAATCAACACCTTCCTATTCGAAGTAGCCTTGAGCTACAAGTCTTGCCTTATTTCGGATAACCTTACCTTCTTTGTTCAATTTATTTTTATAGACCCACCTAGTTTCAACAACTGAGCGATTTTTGGGTCTTTCAACTAGATTTCAAACTTGATTACATTCAAATTGATCTAATTCTTCCTTCATGGCCTCAACTGAAGATTCATCATTAAGGGACTCATCAACCTTTTTGGGTTCAATTTGAGACACAAGAGCTAGAGATTCATGAGCGAGGTAATGGTGATAAAACTACTACAATTTCTTTCCTATATATTGCATTTCTTCTCCTTTATGATTGTGTTTCTACCGGATCTTAAATCCAACGAGATGAACTATATACATTAACAACCATGCTCCAAATTATTTTGTTTGAATAACTTAGTTGTTCTGTGTAACTTTGCTGATTTCTTATTCTATAAAGAAATACTTTGACTTCTTTTACTATTGTCGGAAGAAAGTAAAAAAATGTGTTCCAACTTTATTCTGAAAGAACCCATAAAAGAGCGACTTTAAAAATACACTTCCATATTGCATGATAGAGAGTGTCATAAGTTCTTGTATGCATTTTTTGGTGGCTTTTAATTGCTTATTTAGAGTTTTGGTTCACTACTTTCTATTATGAACCCTTCACTCGTTCCCCTATAAATTCCTGTGAAATGGTTTTAAAATATTGTATCAGGTCAAAATAGCTTTCAAAAGGAGATCAAATATGCTATTCAAGTTAGGCTAGAATACATATATATGCCACCAGTTGCAAAGCTGATAGATATAGGTAAAGGATGAGCTATAGGAAAAGTGAAGATGGTAACAACTCGAGAATAGTGATATTCATTCCCTTGTTAAGTAACATTGCATCAACAACTTATACTTCCATTATGGTCACAAATTCTAATGACTTGACTTTGCTTATAGGTCGATAATTGAAATCCCTTTAAATGCAATACGAGGATTATTCTGGTAGAGAAATGATGTCATTTCATCAATCTCAAAAGACTTGTCCTCAGACAAAATCTTATTCGTTCTATGGCTTTTGAAGAAATGAATTTGAATCACAAATATAAAGTATATGATTGACAAGTATTTTTTTTCTTTTTATAACGTACATGATAATAATGTTTTAAGGATTACCAAATCAACCTAAATTGAATTTGAGTTCTAAGTTGGACCATCTATATGAAACATATAAGAATCTAACTTGAGTAATATTTCATAATAGATAACTATAAAACTTACTTCTATTAGTTTTAATTTATCTCTAGATTTTTCGTTTGTTCTACCTAAACCAAAAAAAATAAAATAAGAGCAAAATCATATAACACTAGAAGTACTGATTGAATAACTATGTAGTATATTTATGCATGATCAAAGGATTCAACTTGAGAAGAAAAGTCCAGGCTAATCTCCCAACTTATTGATGACACCTGCTTATATCTATCTTGTCGTAGCAACTAAATTAGTTTTCGAACATGTCACTTATACTAGATCATTGTACTCAAATATAAGGACAAAGAAATATCATGATCACTATCAAGTTAGAATACCTTCTTTTTTTTCGATCCAACTCCTCCACCAATGCGGATTCCTGTTAAATTCAGGCATGTTACATTTTAAATTTTTTGAAAGAATCCAAATACTCTCTTTCTAATTCAACAAGTAGCTCTCAGAGATTATTTTGGATAGATAAAAGAGCAAAACAATTGATATATTAACATTAAAAAACCCAACAAATTCTTCTGTGTAACATGTTTTGAAATACTCTTTTTGATATTCAGGTGCTTGATATAATTGACAATGCTTATGTAATTTTAAAACTCAAAAATAGTTGTCGTGGCATGCTTGACCTCTGCATGTTCACCGAGAAAAGTAAAACGAGCATGCAGAAATTATTTTTCACCATAAAGAGGAACACCAGGTTTTACTTGATCCAAATATATTATGTTTATGCCTTCCCGAAAGTCCTTCAGAAATGATTATGGGAGTATATATTACTCATTTCCAAAAATATGTGTTGTGACTCAGAAGAATCGGGATGGAGTATATGTTAATAAAGAGACAAAATAAATATGTGAGTTTTCTTTTCCATTAATAAATACTTTAAATCCAAAGAAACAAATAATTCCACACACTGGTTCTGTAACCTCCTCATCTACAATAAACACTTATCCCTCAAATAATGGACAACCACCACTGGTTGTACCAATTACTAATCAATCTCATTTTTCCTTATAGCCTCCATATGAGTTTTTTCAGTATTTATTTCTATTTTTTGTTCCTGATATGTGTCTCTGACTTTCTATAGTGTCCTCATTTTCAGAAGATGATATATGCACAAATTCATTGCTGCTAATTTTCACTTTAGTACTTCCAATATTTGCACTACCATTTCATCTATTAAAATCATATTGTGATAATTTGTTTTAAGTGTTCACTTTGAATTTTGTCTCAAACCATTGGTATTTGTTATTTGAAAGATACAATTGAATAAGTGCACATGTCACGAACCGATTTACGAGTCGTGATTGGCACCTACTTTATTCCGCATAAATTAGCCAAATCGTAGACTGGAGCTAGAAGCAATAGGCTAAATTGGTGAAAAAAGCATAAAAGCCAAAAATTTTACAAGTAAATACTCGTTACAATAGTTTAGGTAATAATAATAGTCAAAAAGACAGATAAGATAACAATAACAATCCCATGACCTAGTAGTATCGGTACAAAAGCCACTAGCAAAAAGAATACAAATACTGTAATATTCAGTATACTCAGTCTTAAATAATGAAAGACTAAGAAAAGTAGAAGAACGAGAAAGTGGAAACTCCACCTTCGAGAGCTCACCCTACCTCTGAACTGTAACAACATGATTGTCACATTTGCGATGACCACTAGTACTCGGATCTGCACCAAAAAAGTATAGAAGTATTGTATGAGTACCAAATCCACGGGTACTCAGTAGGCATCATCGACCGAAATAGCTAAACCATAATATGAGAAGAATAAAGATGCAAGATAAATATACCAAGTCAAGGTAAAAGGGAAAGCCTGGAATGATGATTTATACTATAAATAAATAACCGGAATAGATTTAATATGGAAGAAAGGATAATTACAAGACTGGCCCCAACAAGTCAATACGTGCAGAAAAATAAATTATCCAGCGTAGGCCCCTAAGAAAGTAAATAATCAAAATTCCTTAAATTTGCCAGATATCATGCCATAACTGTGAATCCATCCATGCCATAACATACCATAAACAACCTTTAATGTCAGACTCAAATCGCAACTCATATCATCATCATCATCATTTGCCGGACTTGAACCAGAACTCATGTCATCATTTGACAAACTTGAATCAAAACTCAATAAATATATCACCGGAGTTAGTCTAGAACTTGCACCCACTCCCAAGTACCAATATAGCATGAGCATCACTAATCAAGTCTTTTCAACTCTAAAATATGCAATTTAAGTATATAACAAGCCCAATAAGTCTACAAAGAGCTAACAAAGGTCTTGCCCTAAGGGGCCTACTTTTAATCCATGAAATTCATTCTAAGATAAATTCTACCCAGACTAGGCTAAGGTATTTAAATTTGCTCCTAGATGTCAGGTAAGCCACAATTAGCCCTAATATAGCAATTCTACCTAAACATGTATAACAAAGTCAATTACGCCTAATTTAGGGTTCCATAATAGTCTAAACAATTCAAATAATGCTAATTATACCAATTATGCCTCCAAGACCTAATTTTCATCCTTATCTAGCATAATATCATAAATATACTAGGAATTATCTCAATCTATAAGGAAGATAAAATTAGCCTACCTGGATGCTGAAGAAAAGCCTGGTGAAATCCACTAAATCATTAATTTCTCCTTTTGAGAAGCTTTCATAAGATGCCACGTTATCAACATCATAATCTACTCATTAATGCAATAACAATGACACTCATATTGCATTTTTATTCTTCGGGTCTAAAATCACATAAAAATTTCATGTGGGGCATGCTTACGGAATGACACCTTCGAAATCGACGTGTCCCTTTATGCTCAAGGAACATTTACCCTCAAGAATGGGTAGATTCTGAGAGTAAATGGTGCTACAATCAACCCACTAATATTCTAGGGATTTTGGGAATCAATAGAGAAATTAACCATGAAATTGATGAAAACTACCAAGAATCTGGAGAAGAAATGAATACTCTAAGCTTACGAACACCCTAAAATCTCCTATCAATGCTTCTCCCAAGTTTTGACACGTTCTAGGATTTTTCATTCTTGAATTTGTGTTAAAAATGGGAGAAAATCGGGTAAATGGGAAATTTAAAGGGTTCCTAGGTGGCGCTTAAGTGTTCACAACTTTTGTGGTCAAGTTCTACTTTAGTGGCATTTGCTTCCCGCACGGCTACCATATAAACGGTCTCCTTCCCTCTTATGTGGCTGCCGCTTAAGCGGTGAGGGCTTCACTTAAGAAGCCATAAACTAGGAAAGCTTGATCATTTAAGAAACCAACTAGCTGCTTTAACAAACTTCCGCTTAAGCGACTCAAAGGGCGCTTAAGTGGGTGCACCAGCTGGAGACTTGGTATTTTTCCAAGTCTCCGCAGACCCCCGCAGGATTTTTTTCAAAACCGGTATATTTAAATGAACTATGCTACCCTATCAAATTCGACATTTCAAAGTCAATGGCCCGGTCGAAATTTCCATCTAAGGTCATTTTAATGGAACGTGTCTCCTACACTCACGTGCCTTTTTAAAAGGTTTCAACCAATAACCTGGAATGAATCTAAAAGCCTAGGGAACCAAAGGTCCACCTAGCCTAAAATCAAAGTTTCAAAGCTGTTGGGACTGCCAGAATTGGTATACGAGGTCGTTTGACTAATGTTTTCATTCGATAGCTAATTTTAACTAGCGAAAACTTCAAAATTGGAATTGGCTCTAAAAATCAAACAAAAAGCCCTGTATCTGAACTGTCAGCTCCAGCAAGTCATAAATAACTTGGGGTAGCTATAGGAAAGTTCTAAACAACAAAAATGAGTGTAAATGAAAAAACTAACCTGGAGGGTCATTACAATATCCACCAATGAAAGAACTTTCGTCTAGGAAAGTAAAGGGTTAGGATGTACTTGAAGCCTCAAACAGGCGAGGATACTGGAGCCGCATCTTACTTTCGATCTCCAAACTAGCCTCTTCCACTGGGAGGTGTCTCAACTAAAACTTAACTCCTAGAATCTCTCTTGAGCATAGATGCTTGATATCACTAGCTAATATGAGCACCGACTCCTCTACGAATGTCAATCTCTCATCCAACTGGAATGTGTCCCATCAGAGCCATGAGATATATCTGGAATATATTAATTTAACATAGAAACATAGAAAACTGGATGAACAATAGAAAAATCTGGGGGTAAGGCTAACTTATAATCTACCTCACAAACTGTGTGAAGGATCTCAAAGGGTCTAACATATCTAGGGCTGAGCTTGCCTTTATTCCCGAACCTCACCACACCTTTCATGGGTGATACTCGGAGGAGTACTCGATCTCCAAATACAAATATCAAGGCATAAAGTCTATGATCTGAATAAGCCTTCTACCTACTCTGAGCTTTCCTCAACCTATCCTGAATCTACATGACTCTATTCAACGACTCCTGAAGAAAGTTAGTAGCACAGTGTCTAATTTCAAAGGTCTCAAACCACCTAATTGGAGAACGACATCACCTACCATACAAAGCTTCGAAGGGTGCCATATCAATACTCAAATATTGGCTATTATTATAAGTGAATTCTACCAAACATAAGTGCTGCTCCCACTGACCTCCAAAATCCATAACACAGGATCAAAGCATATCCTCGATAACCTAAATAGTTTGCTTCGACTGCCCATCAGTCTGAGGGTGAAAAGTTGTGCTAAGATCCACCTGAGTACCCAACTCCTCCTCTAAAGCTATCCAAAACCTAGAAGTGAATACCGAGCCTTGGTCTGAAATTATAGATTTAGGTACACCACGCAAATAGACTATCTCACAAACATAGAAATGGGCTAACCTCTCGTCACTAAAGGATATTTGAACTGAAATGAAATACGCCGATTTGGTTAACCAATCCACAATGACCTAACTACTGTTGAAACCACATGAAGTGAGAGGTAAATCACTAATAAATTCTATGGTAATCCACTCTTATTTCCACTCAGGAATGGCCTATCTCTAAATCAAGCCACCAGGCCTCTGATGCTCAAACTTCACTTGCAGACAACATAGGCGATGAGCTACAAAATCTACCACATTTCTCTTTATTCCACTCCACTAATAATGCTACCTCAAAATTTTTATATATCTTCGTTGTACCTGGGTGAATTGAATACCTAAAACTTTGGGCCTCACGCAAAATTGACTAACGTAAGTCTCTAACCCTCGAAACACAAATGCGGCCATCAAATCTCAGAAGACCCTTAGAGTTTTTAGTAGCCCTCTTGGGCTCACCACTCAGCATATGATCACGAATGATGCAAAGTCTTATATCCTCAAATGATGACTGTAAATATGCTCAAATAGAGTAGACCTTGCCTCAACACTAGCAAGAATCCTCACAGGGTCATAAATATCAAGTCGCACTTGCAAGTTGGATAAGGACTGGATGTCCCACACTAATGGCCTCTGAGAAACTGAGATAAAAGCCAAGCTACCTATACTCATCGCCTTTTGGCTCAAGGCATCCGCTACCATGTTCACCTTGCATAGTTGATATAAAATAGAGATGTTATAATCCTTAAGTAACTTTATCAATATATTCTACATAGAATTATGCTATCTTTAGGTCATATGATGCTGAAGACTATAATGATCCATGAAGATCTCACAATGCACGCCATAAAGATAATGCCTCCAAATCTTAAGAGAGAAAACTACAACCCCAACTCCAAATCATGAGTAGGGCAGTTGCACTCGTGCACCTTCAGCTACCTCGATGCATAAGTAATAACTAAACCATCCTGCATAAACACACAACCCTAACCAATATCAAAAGTATCACAATATATGGTAAATCCCCCACCCTCATCAGGAAGAGCAAATATAAGACCTGACGTGAGAAATTCTTTGAGGTTCCCAAAGCTCAAATCATATTCCTCGAACCACCAAAAAGGAACCTTCTTCTAAGTCAATTTGGTCATCGGCCCTGCAATAGTAAAAAAACCCTCAATGAATAACCTATAGTAACCGACCAAACCAAATAATACTAGTTATACTAATTATGCCCTAAAGACCAAATTCCCATACCACATCTAGCGTAATATCATAAATATACTATGAATTAGCTCAATCTATGAGGAAAGTAAACCTAGCCTACTTAAATATCAAAGAAAAGCTTGGTGAAATATGCTAAATCATTGATTTCTTCTTGCGAGAAACTTTCACAAGATGCCATACTATCAACATCATAATCTAATAATTAACATGAGAACAACAGTACCCATATTTTATTTTTATGCTTCGAATTTAAAATTACATGAAAATCTCATATTGGGCCTACTTGTGGAATTGCACTTTCAAAGCAGACAATGCATTCCTCTATGCTCAAGGAATATTTACCCTCAAGAATGGATAAATTTTGAGATTAAATGGTACTTCAATCAACCCATCAATATTCTATGTATTTTAGCAATCAATAGAGAAATTAACCATGGAATTGATGAAAACAACCAAGAATTTAAAGAATAAATGAGTAATCCAATCTTATCGACACCCTAAAATCTCCTATCAATGCTTGTCCCAAGTTCCCACACGTCCTAGGGTTTTTCTTCTTGAATTTATGTAAAAAATAGGAGAAAATTGGGTAAATAGGACATTTAAAGGGTGCCTAGATGTCTCTTAAGAAGACACTTGGCCGCTTAAGCGGTCACCACTTTAGTGGCCAAGTGCCACTTTAGCGGCATCTGATGCCCACAAGCTTACCGCTTAAGAATCTTTCGCTTAAGTGACCCTTAGTTGGCAAGCCAGTCTCTTAAGCGACCGACTAGCCACTTTGGTGACCCTCCACTTAAGCAAACCAAAGGGCGCTTAAGCAGGTGCACCAACTGAGTGCACCAGTTTGAGACTTCATATTTTTCCAAGTCTCCATCAACCCCTTAGGATTCGTTCAAAATCCTGTATATACAAACGAACTATGCGACCCTATCAAGTTTGATATTTTGGACTTAATGTCACAGTTGAAGTTTCCATTCGAGGTTGTTTTGATGGAAAGTGGCTCCCACACCCAAGTGCCATTTTTCATAAGTTTTGATCAATAGCCCAAAATAAGTTTGGAAGCCTTGGTACTCAAACCAAAGGTCCACCTAGCCTAAAATCAAAGTTTTTGAGCTATTGGAACTGTTATAATTGGCATACAAGGTTGTTTGATTGAAGTTGGGTAGCCAATTCTAACCAGCAAAGACTTCAAAACAGGGAATTGGCTCTAAAAGTTAAATGAACTGCCTAGTATTTGAACTGTCAGTTCCAACAAGTCATAAATAACTTGGGGAAGATATAGGAAAGCTCTAAATGACAAAAATAAGCGGAAATGCAAAAAATGACATAAAGGGTCATTACAATATCCATTACTAAAAGAACTTTCATCTGTGAAAGTAAAGGGTAAGGATGTACCTAAAGCCTTGAACAGATGATGATACTTGATCCGAATCTTGCTCTCGATCTCCCAAGTAGCCTTCTATACTGGGCAATGTATCAAATGAACCTTATCTATTGGAATATCTCTAGAGTGCAAACGCTTGACAACACTAGCTAATATAAGCACTGTCTCCTCCACAAATGTCAATCTTTCATCCAACAAGATTGAGTCCCATATGAGCATATGAGATCAATTTGAAATGTATCGATACAATATTGAAACATGGAAAACCAAATGTACAACAACAAAATCAGACGTAAGGCTTACTCATTATCTATGTCACCTTGTGCAAGGATCTCAAAATGTCCACTATATATAGGTTTGAGCTTGCCTTTCTTCCCAAACCTCATTACACTCTTCAAGGTGGATACTTAGAGGAATACTCGATCTTCAACTCCAAATCTCAAGGCTAGAAGTCTACAATATGCATAGGCATTCTATTTACTCTGAGCTAGCCTCGACCTATCCTGAATCACCCTAACTCTATCCAATGACTCCTAAAGAAATGTAGTACTACGAGGTCTAATCTCGAATGTCTCAAACCATGCAACTGGAGAACAATATCTTCTACCATACAAAGCATTGAAGGGTGCCATATTAATACTAAAATGGTAGCTATTATTATATGAAAACTTTACCAAATCTATGTGCTGCTCCCATTGACCTCCGAAATCCATAGCACAAACTTGAAGCATATCTTCGAAAACCTAAATAGTCTACTCTGACTGGCCATTAGTCTGAGGGTGAAAAGTTGTCCTAAGATCCACTTGAGTACCGAAATCCTCATGAAAATCTCTCATAAAATTAGAAGTGAATACCGAGACCCAGTCCAAAATCATAGATATATGCATACCATACATATGAACTATCTCACAAACATAGATATGGACTAATCTCTCGATGCTAAAGGTTATCTGAATTTGCATCATCAATATAATTTGATTTGGGTTATTGTAGACAAGTTGACCAAATTAGCCTAATCCTTGCCAATTCACATATCCTACAAAGCTAAAGATTATGCTAAGATATATATTAGAGAGTTGCTCAAATTGCACAGAGTTCCCTTGTACATCATTTCAGATAGGGGTACTCAGTTTACCTCTCAATTTTAGAAAGCCTTGCAGAAAGGTCTTGGTACCCAAATTAATCTCAGTTTAGTTTTTTACTCCCAGACAGATAGTCAGGCAGAGAGGACCATTCAAACCTCAGAGGATATATTGAGGGCATGTGTTTTTGACTTCAAAGGCAGTTGGGATAACCACTTGCCATTGATCGAGTTTGCATATAATAGCAGTTACCATTTTAGTATTCAGATGACCCTATTTGAGGCTCTTTATGAGAGAAGATGTAGGTCATAAGTCGGTTGGTTCAAAGTGGGTGAGGACACTTTGATTGGGCTAGTTCTAGTGTTTGAAGCCATGGAGAAAGTACAGTTGATTTGAGAGATATTGAAGGCATCTCAGAGTTATCAAAAATATTATGCAGACATAAGGAGGAGATACCTTAAGTTTGAAGCCGAAGACTTAGTTTATTTGAAAGTTTCACCTATGAAGGGGGTGAAGAGATTTGGCAAAAAAGGGAAGCTTAGTCCTCGATATGTGGGTCCCTACAAGATATTGAGTCATGTGGGGAAGGTAGCATATGAGCTTGAGCTACCTGCAGAATTGTCATTAGTTAACCTAGTGTCCCATGTATCCTTATTGAAGAAGTGTATGGATGATTCAGTTGTTTTAGTCCCTCTAGAAAGCATAGGTATTCAAAATAGTCTTTTATACGAAGAACTTCCAGTAAAGATTCTTGATCTATAGAATAAGGAACAAAGAAGTTCCCTTTGTCAAAGCTCTTTGGCAAAATTAGTCTATTGAGGGTGATACTTGGGAATCAGAAGTAGACATGCGAACTAAGTATCCTTACCTCCGCTCCACACACTCAAATTTAGCCTAAGGTAACAGTCTTTCTTACTCATTTCTTTTCCAGTCTCATTTTCAGCCATGTGATTATCTTCATGTCAATTCATGTATTCGCAGATTAGTTTAATTGCTCATTATGTTTTAGATTCAGTCATGCAGTTCTGTTTTAATGGTGAATGCCAATATATAGTCTCAGTTCCTCAGTACCTTCAGCTTAACTAGTCTCATTTGAGGATAAATGTTCCCAAGTGGGAGATATTGTATTACCCCATACTTTTCTTAATTCAGTTCAGCTCCTAGTATGTGAAGTATTTAGTAGGTGAAGAATGTTCATAGAAATCACCTAGAGCTAAGTTGAACCAAGAACCTAAGATTCGTCCAAAGGTTGGTGTTTGATTCTACAAGGTTAAACTTTGAAAGAATATAACTATTTATGTATATAGAATTTTCCAGCTTAAGACTCACCAAATTATAGATAATTGAGTTTGTTTTCCAATGATATCAATTTTGCCTAAATCTGATACCTAGGTGAGAAGTTATGACATATTTCATGAGAGGCAGTAGATCACCATGATTATGCTGTATCACAGTGATCCCACGAATCACACTTGTCCCTTTCCAGTAGCTCACCGTGATTGGCCAGTGTCACACCAGAAATCACAGTGGAATAAGTACTGCATCGCATTGGAGTGCAAATTTGCACTCGTTCATTTTTACTGACGCAACGCGATAGAACCGTATTGCAGAGGAGTGAAAATTCATAGCATCCATTTTCTAGTGACACAACGCGATAGCACCGCATCATGCCAATGTAAAAAATTGGGATTCTAGTTGCGAGTTTAAGTTTTGAAAGGGCATTTAAGTCAATTACTCTCACCCTAATTCGTGAAAATAGAGGATTTAACCCTATTCTAAGCATATTACGCTCCTTATTCACCAATTTTCTCTCCAGGAAAACCCTAGAACTTCAACTTTAAGTCTAAGAAATCCAAAGTTTCACCATTCTTTTTTCAAGATAATCAAGAATTCAAGTTTTCGGATTCAAGAACTTCAAGAACATCTTTAGGAATTCAAAGTTCAAGCTTTGGCATTCAAACAATCAAATACGGTATGTGGGGTTATAAACAAGGATACTTCCTTCATCCTTGTGCCCTAAACTAGTCTTTAAAGTTGAATTTACATGAATTTACATGATTTGAAATTTAGGTTTCTTTCCCAATTATCATTACTTGAGGATTAAGATATTATAAATGATTTAAATACTGAATTGCATCTCTACTTTGTATGTTTATGCGTGTGCCGTGATTAAATATACATTGAGAATTGAATTTCACTAATTTGACTAGAATTATTGCAGAATTTCAAGATTTTGATTATTGAACATGACTTGGTGTTAAATTCCACATGAGTGTAAAGCATGGGTTATTAAGCCCTAGTTTGAGTATTGATATTTCAAGAAAATAAGGCTTTTAAGCACCTATTATTAGTTCATATTCAGATTTTGAGAAATAATTTGATCTTTTGATCTTAGCTAAGATATGGAATCCACTTCACAGTTTTGAGTATAGTTTAAAGTAAACAGATATACAATAGGTTTTTATTATAAACCCTTATGCAAATTTTAAAGTGGATATCCTACAGAATGAGTATACAAATTAAAATGAGAAGTATTTTGCACCGAGTTGGGTATGTTCACATGCCCCAGAACTATGTGCCAACATAGGTATAGATTCAGATTATTTCTACTTATATGGATGATAGATACAGATTGTGATCACTTAGCGCAGATTATACTCCTTGGCAAGAGTATGACACCTCTCCCCAACATGAGGTTTTCCCTTTAGGGAACTAGACGTTGGACACTATGATAGCTCACATAGTGTATGTCGGTTAGAAAAACCTCCCTAAAACCTAAGTCCTAAAATAGAATAACAGAATAACTTTTAGAAAACTAAGTGTAAAGGCTCACGAATTTACTCAGGTATGGTCCTACTTAAGACATTACTTACTGAATTTCAGCTTTCAGTTTTCATATGATAAAAGTGAGTCCTTCCTACACTTAGTATGCATGATTTGAAAATAAATTTCAAGTACAGATTTAGAACTAAGTGTGGTGGCTCACAGTATTCATATAGTATATTTTATCATTCATGATTATGATTTCAGCTTTCGATTACTCATGCCAAGGTGAGCATCTATACTTAGATGCATTATTTATGAGAAAGATATATATTTCGTCACTGTTTTAATTATTCATTCACCCCCATGTGTATAGTACGTTCCAAAAGTATTGATCCACATATACGTCTATGTGCTACATTGTTTAATAATGTAGATTCAAGTGCTCAGTTCCAGTAGTGTGATTGATCGAGAGCATATCCATCTATATCCTAACAGTTGGTGAGCCCTCATAGTTAGGGACCCAGTTATTCAGATTTCCAGCTTTTTAGAGTAATTTATGCAGTTATTTTCAGTCAGCTCGAGTCAATTGGGGGTCTGTCCAAGTGACTCTCTAGTTAGTAGTATTAGAGGATTATCTGACTATTAGATGTATTTCATACTTACAGTGTCAGTTATTCAGATTTCCTAGTTAAACACTTTTAGACATTATGTTCAGTTAATTCTAGTTTAGTTCAAGCAATATTCAATAGTTCAATATTGTTTTGCATGATTAGGTTCCTGTATTATGAGTTACAACTTTAGTAGAAGGCTTACAGGGTTAGATTTAAACTACTCATAGTCTTGATCACTGTATGATATCTCAAAACTCATTTTTGGGGCATTACATAAATAGTAGAAGATGAATACTAGGATTGTGTTCCCTCTGGCTTTTCAATTCCGTAAACTTCTCATGTTAAACTCATCTATTCTTTTGCTTTATATACAAAGTCGACAAGATATGTATTATCAATTTTCTTGTAAATGTGATGATAAATCTCACCCTTTACCTTGTGAGTTTCAGGGTGTCACCTTATTGCTCCTTGTCTATAACCTAAGTTCAACTTTCACCTTTTGGGTCTTAAGTTGATTAGATGAGATGGCAGAATTATAAGATGGACGTGATTATCAAATTAATGTATTAATCCCCTTTTCCTAATCTCATACTCCTTTGTAAGGACGTTCTCGAATACAAGCAATCCTCAAGCTTCTGCAGTAGCTCTAAGGCTAATTAATAAGAAGAAGATTAAGATACATGCATTCACAATCAAATAGATGAATCTTCCACTTCCTTTACGTAGTTAATCCACCAGGGTTCCCATAACCCTAGTTAAGGAAATTAGCCGCTCATGTTCATGTAACAATCCATGATAATCAATAAAGACTACATGTAATTAAACGCACAAAAATAAGAGGAAGAAATTCAAAAGTCTTCAATTGAATAAACCCAAAATCTCAATGAGCAAAGTATGTTAAAAGTAGTAAAAGTAATGTAAAAGTGCATAACCGAATAAAGGAATAACCCTAAGATTTTTTTAGTATCTCAAAATAACCCAGAAATGCTAATTAAAATGGAACAAGAAAAGTATGCCGGCTCAAGGTACGACTCGTGTAGTCCACTCGTAAGGTCTTCTTATGAGTTGTATAGGGCTTGTCATAAGTACTCTAGTAACTGATTTTCTAGGGCTTCAGGCTTCTATTATCCTTACTGATACACCCTATTTCAAATCAGTCAAAACATCACACAACATGTGGCGGCTACGTCGTGACTCTTGGGTTTTGAAAATCATTTTTTTAGAGTCGCCACCTAACTTTTTTGAAAAATTAGAAAAAAATAATTTTTTATGTAAAACTATGTTTTATTCTACTGGAAATATTTTGAGATTCTGAGTAAGAGTTTTGGTTACTCAAGGGGAAGGTGTTAGGCACACCTCAGAGCCATTCCGAAGATAGTCCTTGAACTCAGTTTAGGATAATATTTAGAACAATTATTGCTTCATTATTTGCTAAGATAGTGATAAAAACACTTTTATTGTTTTGGAAAAGACAATTCAAAGTATATAAAGATACACTACCACAATATACGAGGATAAAGTTTATTGTAAAATATATATGTATTTTAAAGATATGAAAATGAGAGAGAGAGACAGAAAATTTGATATTCATATTTTATAGAATTCAATGACTTATAATTTTTGTGAAAAACTTTAGAAACACATAAGGGTAGATATATCGATGAATTAGTAGCTTAGTAAAATAATTATGAAAAGGAATTTGTGTTCAAGAGTAAATTTACATAGGTGTATTTTTTGCAAAATAAAATACATATGGCGTCAAGATACGTTAATTCTTGATTAAAATAGACTAGTATGTTAATGTTCATTTTTTGAAATTTTAAAATAATGGTTGAAATGAATAAACAAGATTAACAGCGGTATGCGGATATACGATCGAAATGAGATGTAAATAATAGTAACAAATTAGGAAAAGTGATGACGATACATAAATATCTTGTATATTGTAGCGCATATATATAAATATACCTCGCATTTTAGTCTTTTTGAAAGCTAAAGAAAGGAACGCTCAAGCAAATGTTAAAAAATTAGAACGATAGAATCATTAACTCGTTGAAATAAATTAACGAATAAATATTACCAAATATCCGAGTTTGGAAATTTGCCCTCCTAATAGACTAGTTCTGAAATTTCATTTGTTATTTTAGGAAGTAATGACATTGCTAAGTTGATTTCATTAAAATATTTTTTGAGGTGAAAGCTTAATTTCTCAAATAATTAGCCGAGTATGAAATAAGAAAATCTATATCCCTTTTTGCGAGTTAATTGATTGTATTTTATTGGCAAAAGTCGGGACGAAGGATTATCGAATAATAAAGCAACATAAGTTCAGTAATTTAATAAAATCACAGTAAACAAATTCAACCACATAAGTTAGTTATAATCCTAAAAAAAAGTCAACATACAACAACAACAACAACAAAAAACCCAGTGTATTCCCACCTAGTGGGGTCTGGGGGGGTAAGATGTACGCAGTACATACCTCTACCTCTAAAGAAGTAGAAAGACTGTTTCCGATAGACCCCCAGGTCAAGACACGAGACACCACACAGATACATAGTAAAGCACAGAACAGGATTTCATAACATAACATAAATACGGGACCCATAAGTAATAGAAAACAGAGGCAAGCACCCAGATTCGTAATAAAACCTGGAACACGGAATCATAACAAGAAATATTAACCCCACCAAGTAATTCCCTACACTAGCGACCCAAACTGGCCCTAGTCTTCTGCCCTAATTCGAGACCTCCATACCTTCCTATCTAGGGTCATGTCCTCGGTGAGTTGTAACTGTTCCATGTCCCGCCTAATCACCTCACCCCAGTACTTTTTCGTCCTACCTCTACCCTGCCTAAAACCATCCCACGCTAGCCTCTAACACCTACGAACTGGGGCATCCATACCCCTCCTCTTCACGTGTCCGAACCATCTCAATCGGACTTCCCGCATCTTGCACTCCACTGGAGTCACACCAACCTTCTCCCTGATAGTCTCATTCCTGACTCTATCCCCTCTAGTCAGCCCACACATCCAGCGCAACATCCGCATTTCTGCCACCTTTATTTTTTGGATGTGGGAGTTCTTAACTGTCCAACACTCCGCACCATACAACATGGCCGGACGGACTACCACCCTGTAGAATTTTCCTTTAAGCTTGGGCGGCACCTTTTTATCACACAACACCCCCGACGCGAGCTTCCACTTCATCCATCCTGCCCCAATACGGTGCGAGACATCCTTGTTAATCTCACCGTTACCCTGGATCATTGACTCGAGATACTTGAAACTATCCCTCTTGCATACCTCCTGTGATTCCAGCTTCACTACCACCTCATTCTCCAGCCTCACTTCATTAAACTTGCATTCTAAATACTCTGTCTTGCTCCTGCTCAACCTGAACCCTTTAGACTCAAGAGTTTGTCTCCACACCTCTAGTTTGTCATTCACACCCCCTCGAGTCTCGTCAATCAGAACTACATCGTCTGCAAAAAGCATACACCAAGGCACCTCCCCTTGAATACGCCGCGTCAACACATCCATCACCAAAGCAAACAAAAAGGGTCTAAGAGTAGATCCCTGATGCAATCCTGTCAAGACAGTGAAATGCTCTGAGTCTCCTCCCGGCGTCCTCACCTGAGTTTTTGCTCCATCATACATATCCTTAATTGCTCTGATATATGCCTGCGGGACTCCACTAACCTCCAACCATCTCCATAGCACCTCCCTGGGGACTTTGTCGTATGCCTTCTCTAGGTCGATAAACACCATGTGCAGGTCCTTCTTCCTTTTCCTATACTGTTCCACCAACCTCCGTACCAGGTGAATTCCCTCCGTCGTCGAGCGGCCAGGCATAAATCCAAACTGGTTATCCGAAATAGACACTATCCGTCTCAGCCTCACCTCTACCACTCTCTCCCAAATCTTCATAGAGTGACTCAATAACTTAATCCCCCTATAGTTATTGGAACTCTGGATGTCACCCTTGTTCTTATAGAGAGGGATCATGGTACTCCACCTCCATGCCTCGGGCATCTTTGCCGTCTTGAAAATTTTGTTAAACAATCCAGTCAACCACCTTACACCAGCCTCTCCAACGAATTTCCAAAACTCCACCGATATCTCATCCGGCCCCGTCGCCCTACCCCTCCGCATCCTGCGAACAGCCTCTCTAACTTTCTCTACCTTAAAACATCTACAATAACCAAAATCCCGACCCTCCTCTGAGTGCTCCAGTTCCCCTAACACAATAGCTCTATCCCCTTCGTCATTCAAGAGCCTATGAAAGTACGACTGCCATCTACTCTTAATGTGACCATCCTCCACCAACACTCTACCGTCCTCTCCCTTGATGCACCTCACCTGGTCGAGGTCACGACCCTTCTTCTCCCCAGCCTTAGCGAGTCTAAATAACTTTTTCTCCCCACCTTTCCCCTGTAACCCTGCATACAAGCTCTTAAGAGCGGCCATCTTTGCTGTCGTGACTGCTGACTTAGCTTCCCTCCTAGCTAGCTTGTACTTTTTCTTGTTTACCCGCTTCTCTTCTTCGTCCTTACTCTCAACCAACTTAGCATACGCCCCTTTCTTGGTCCCCACTTTCTTCTCTACCTCTTCGTTCCACCACCAATCCCCCCGATGATGCCCTGCTCAGCCCCTAGAAACACCCAACGCCTCACTTGCGTTCTCCCTGATGCACCTAGCCGCCCTATCCCACATACTATCCATGTCCCCCATACACTCCCACACCCCCATTCCAGCTAACTTCTCCCCTATCTCCCACGCCTTCACTGGCGTCAAGCTGCCCCACTTAATTCTAGATCTACCCTCCTTACTCCTCCTCTTTCTATTCTTCTTTATGCCCAAATCCATCACCAAGAGCCTATGCTCGGTCAAAAGATTCTCACTCGGAATGACCTTACAGTCCTTACACAACACCCTATCCCCTTTCCTCAGCAACAAAAAGTCAATTTGGGTCCTGGCTATCGCGCTTTAAAAGGTGATCAGGTGATCGTCCTGCTTTGGGAAGCCCGAGTTCACCACCAGCAGCCCAAAGGACCTCACAAACTCCAATAGAGTAGCCCCCTCTTCATTTCTCTCCCCAAAACCAAAACCACCATGTACATCACCAAAGCCTCCCGGTAGCGCCCCTATGTGCCCGTTGAAATCTCCTGCTACAACAATCTTCTCCGAGCTAGGCACGCCTCTCACTACCTCCTCCAAAGCCTCCTAAAACCGCATCTTCTCCTCCCCCTCCGAGCCCACTTACGACGCATAAGCACTACACACATTCAGGGTAAACCCCCGAATGACCAACTTAATAGTCATCAACCTATCGTTGATCCTCTTCACCTCTACTACCTGGCCTCTAAGCTCTTCATCTACTAAGATGCCAACTCCATTCCTACGCCTCTCGCTCCTAGAGTACCACAGCTTGTAACCATCCACATCCCTATCCTTAGACCCTACCCACTTGGTCTCTTGAACACACGTGATATTGATTCTCCTCTTCCTAAGAATCTTCACAAGCTCTATGGACTTACCCTGAAGAGTCCCTATATTCCAAGTCCCCACTCTCAGCCTACCATCACTATCCACACGTCTTCCTCGACCACCCCTGAGGTCACACCTTGGCCTCCCTCCCCCTCCCGCCCTTTCCTCTTCCCCTGCCCCTACAACAGCCTCCCGCCCCAACCCCCTCGGACATGACCCTATCCAACCATCAACGCCCACAGCCAGTACTACCAGGAAATACAAGGAAATATAAATAATGATAGTAACAAAGCATCCGCAAGAAATACAAGGCACACCTAAATACGACGGAATAATCACGCAACAAACTAGACTCAAATAGAGAGAAAACACCAAGTCAAGATAACCCAACAACAAGTAGTGCAAGAAACAACAACAGACAATATCGACAAATCAGACGCAAGTCAATATACAGCAGATAATACTGGAATAATACAAAGAATGAAATATGAAATAATGAAATAACAAAGGTTAGAAGTCATTGGTTTACGCTTGTAGACCAAGTACTCCTTTCCTGCGCGGTATGTTTGATCCCTGCAAAATGATGCAGAAACAGAAACTGATCATTGGGGTATTATCGTCGGGGCTTCACCAGAGTGCCACCGGAGTCCAAGCCGGTACTGTACACTCGGAGACCGTGTAACCTTCGGATGCCCTCGCCGGAATCGGTTGCTTCTGACCGGAGCTGGGCCGACGGCGTAAGGAGGGGGACTGCTAGCTGCTGGGTCCATCAAAGAGCTGTTGGTACTTACGTCTCCGGTACGTCGCTTCGCCGGAGTGAGCCGGCCGAAACCCTGAATCGAGCCGGAAGTCGAGCCGGCTGGAACCCTAGATCGAGCCGTCTGTTGCTGGAAATCGAGTCGGCCGAGACCCTAAATCCACCGAGGGAGAGAGAGAGAGGGAGATCTAGGAGAGAGGGAGAGTGAGAAAGAGAGAGAGAGGGAGATCTGGGAGAGAGAGATCTGCGAAGGGAGAGAGAGGTACGACCTTACCTTCTCTGACCCAATCGCCGCCGTCAATGGCAGCGGTGTCAGAAGTCGCCGATAAAGTGACATTCGATTATTAGGGACTTGTTCATCCCTTAAGCAACTATTTCATTGCTAAAGAGGGAGACATATAAGTCGAAAATCCCCTAATTTCATATGCAACGTGTGCACTTTCATTAAATGTTATGATGTTTATCCATGCAGGGCCATAAAATATCAATTTAATAATACAAACAACAGTTTCAAAAGCAAAACACCACAACATAGCAAAGGTTATTTTAGAAAAGATAATAGTACTTTGTAAAAGTTATACATTCAATGATGGTACGAACACTAAAAACATGCATTCGACTTAAATATGCGAGGATCATGTGGTTAAATCCAGTAAGAATGATGCCTATTATAGGAAAAAAACTAGGTTAATGACCTGTGAATTCAATTGTTGAAACCCCATTCTTGGTACTAGGAAAACCTCATATACAAAGAAAAATCAGCCACCGAACCCGAACATTCCAAGTGAAAACTTCGATCTCCTTTTCCGACTACTTAACATAAACTAAACTAAATTAAACATATATGTGGCCTAATATAAGCATGTCGATTAAGAGGAAGGTTAGCGTGAAAACAAAGGAAGACACTCCTTATGTTCAAATATGATGAAACATATTTTAAAGCCAGACAAGAACATCGCTTATAAAAACATGGGCATCCATGAAATTTTATCATAAAGTCACGTTTGGGGACCTGATTTCGCAATGTCATTGTCCAGTCTAAAAACTCGTTAAAAACTTTGATTTGTATATTTTCGTATGAACAAAATATTTGGAATCAAAATAACATTTAACCTCATAAGCGGGCAACAACGCGGGTTTAATAAGACTTAAAATAAAATTATATTCGCAAATCTTCCAAAACAAGCACAACAAATGAAATCAAGGAGGGTACAATTTTTACAGATACTAAAACAACAAGACTTTAGATAAAAACAACTTCCCTAAACTCAATTCCAAGGTTAAAAAAAACTAACACCATAAATGGATTTAAGGCTGAAACTCATGTATTCATTAACAAATTCATCTATCAAAACAACAACAACAGAATAATCCTAATCAATATCCATATACGAACCCCACCAATTAACAACCTTTAGACTTAATCAAGAATCACTTTTGAATCAAAAAATATTTTTTATCTGCAATAGTAATAAATGCCAGAAACAACATACAGATGGGATAAAAATTGCATTTTCAGAAACCAATCGGACGAGGAAAATAAAGGGATGAAGAAAGATCTTTTTAAAAAAATGGGAAATCGTACCTTGTGTGATGCAACAGAACTGGGATTTTTTGTCAAAAACTCTGCCCATAAACTCAACCCAGAATCCCAAATATTGACCAAAAATTAGAAGGGAGCTAGCGATCTTTTAGGAGGCTCTTTTTCTTCACTAGTTTTTTCGTCAGTGCTCAATCTTTTCCTTATTTTAAAACTCTCTTTTTACTCATTTTTTTGTAATTCTTTTGTGAATTTATTTTAATTGTTTTTCCATGGATTTGAAGCTTCAAGATTTTCTTTTTGTACATTTTTGAGACTTACTCACTGGTTTTTACTCTTTTCTTTTCCACCGATTTGAAGCCTGTCTTCTGGAGGTGGAAAGCTCACTATTTATAGGTGCAAATTCAAACTTGAAAATCTAGATTTCAAACCTTAGAATAAAAAAAAGGAAAAATAAAAGATGGATTTTGAATTCAAATCGAATAACCTCTTTTAAATCTCAGCTTTTTCAGGCTATTAATGGCAGATTTGAAACCGAAATTAGGTTGTTGCACCGATTAGGGACCTGTCCATTCTATTTTTTGGACTAATGGGATGGAGGAAAGAATTTAGAGAAATCTCGCATGCTAGCGGCTAGGCTGCGGCGGCTATGGCCACTAGCCATTTTGATTTGGGGTGGTGGTAGATAACGCGATGAAGAGAGGGAGGGAAGGGTGGCCTGATTTATATTTTTTGGGTAATAAGATGAAGATAGAATGGGTTCTTGGGAAATAGGGAAGCACGCCTGACTGCGTATTGAAAAAAGAAGTGTGTATTGTCTTTTCAGAGATCAAAGATGAATTTCTGCTTTTTTATTTTGACCAAAATTTAGATCGTCCGATAGTTTGATCTGACGGTCCATATTTAGCTTTAAGATAATATTTATATATATATAGAGGGAGAGAGAGAGATAGAGAGAGTTGAAAATTTCAAACCCTTTGATCAAAAATAAATTAACGGACCAGATTAGTTTGTGCTAGTTGGATGGAGTTTGTATTTTTTTGTTGATGTGGTACCGTGTGATTGGTTGATATTGTGTGGGATAAATTGATGAAGTGGACATGGGAAATCGATTGGATTTTTGGCCAATTTTAAGCCTCATGGTGGAAAATTGTAAATGAGAGTTGGGTTTGGGTAAAATAAAATTTGAAATTGAGTCCTTACTGACCTGAATACTCTATTTCTATAGAATTAATTTTATCAAAGCTTTTTACTCTTCCTAAAATTATTTCTGATACTTACATATATAAATTATAGACATAATTTGTATACGCGCCCGATTTAATAATTTTGTAATATAATATGTTTAATATTGACAAAATATGTATGTATATATATAAGAGTGTTTATATAATTTATATATAAGAATTAAATCAAAATATATGTATATATATACATATAGTAAGAATATGTTTATTTTATTAATAAGTGTGTATGTTTGTAATAGTATAATAATGATAATATATATATATATATATATAGTAAGAATATGTTTATTATATGAAATAATTAATTTAAAATATTTTACAATATGGTAGGAAAATAAATCCTCTTTTTTATTCTTTTAAAAATTCGTAGAAATAAAAATAAAAATATGAATTTATTATTTACAAATATTATTTAGGCCCAAGAATCATTGGAAAAATAATTAGAGAAAAAAGAGCGAGCCAAAATTGGGTGTCAATAGTTTGCCCCTGATTGACCAAAGATTAGTGTGAAAATCTTTGGGCAATCACGTTGATGTAGACAATTTTATTTTGAGCGAAAAGGAATTTTTTTAAAGATTATGGGGGCTCCAATTTCGAGTTGCCTACATATCTCGGGTTCATGAGAAATCAGGCAATTTGTAGTTCAACTCATTGCAAATTTTGATCAAATTAAAAATTTGCCTAGTGTAGAATTATGGTGACACTGGTTCCTTCAAAGGTGATTGCAAATTTTTTGACACGAATGGAATCATGGCTATGCTTATCTACGAAATGGTTTTTTGGGATAGCTCAGAATAAGAACACGTTACTAAGGATTTCGAGAGAAAAAGAAGTAGTGAATTTTTGAAAACTGCCCAGTGTCGGATTAAGACGGCGCTAGGCTATGACAATAAGAGAAAAATGAGATGATTGAGCCGAGTTGAGTTGAGTTTATTCATTGGAATCCTTGACATAGCTAGGGATGCTTGACATTTTGTTAGGTTGCCCCAGTTTGCTGCTAAGAGGGTAGTTCCATGTTGTAGTGTATTATCCTGCAAAATAGGTAAATAGGGTGAAAAGTACTGGTTGTTCAAAATTTGCAAATTGTAATTGTAATGTAAAGAGTAGAGCTTACATATTTAAACTAGTCTTATGATCTCTATTTATGGAGGCCTCCAACTGGCAGGTCAATAAATGAAATTTAAAGAGCCTCAATCGGCTGAGCAGTTGTTGAAAAATAAGAGTCATCCAACTGGCCAATAGTTGAAGAATAAGCCATCCGACTGGCGAGCAATTGGAGAATAAGCCATCCGACTGGCGGGTAATTGTTGAGAAGTAAACTGCATCAACCTGGTAAGCAATGTTTGAAAAGTAAATCCTCTGACTGGCGGGTCAATTGCCTAAAAGTAATCGCCTTGTACCGGCAATATGACCTTCAATCTGAACTAGATGATGGAATTACTATTAGGATTTGATGCTACTACCATAGTGGCTTTCAAGTTGCTTGCTATGGTGTGAGTCTATGATTGGCAGACTACGCTCTATTTGTTGATATGTGATTCTCCGATATGGCGGAGCATTGCTTTCTTTATGCATATTTTTTTACTTGTGGTGGGTCGTCCCTCTTGCTGGTGCATGCTTTCGATATGGTGGAGAGTCGTGTTTCTCATTTGCATCCTTCGATATGACAGAGGGTCATTTTTCTTGCTTATATACAATCTTTGCAATATGGAATTCGACTTTGTTTGCTTATGTACAATCCTCAAAATATGAAAGCTCGACTTTGTTTACTTATATATAGTCGTTGAAATGCGAAAACTTGAGTTTGTTGAAGTTAGATGACATTCTCCAATTGGCGAAGTTATTCGATGTAGTTATAAGATGATTCTTCAATTGCTGAAGTTATTTGACGTAGTCAGGTTGTTAGCTCCGATTAGGGAGTTTATTGGGAGAAGTAAATAGCCTAATCTTTCTATGAGGGGACCCTTTATTTGTTGTCTCTGACTCAAGTCTTCAACATACCTGCAAAAGAATTTAAATAAAATTCTTAGAGCTTATGAGGATAAAGGTATGTGAAAAATTTAGTAGGGGAAGAGTATTTTGGCTCATGTTGTAGTGATGAGCTGTATGATGTCTCTGATCCCATTCGAAAGCTTGACTTGATGTTGTCCTTTGCCACTTCTGTTTTCCCACACTCAAAGAATAATTCTTAGTTGGGAGGGGGTGTTGATTTGTGTCGACTTAGGGATCCTGGTTTTGTCTATGGAATCCTCCAACACTTTCTCGGCTGCTCGATCATTCCCATATTAGAGTCTTAGCAGGTGGAAAAGTAGGAAAGTATTTTGAAAAATACATACATATATATAGTTTCAAACATATTATGTATATTAAGTATATTAGTAATCCTCTATCATTTTTAGATTATGAGACGCTTGGAAATCCATTAAACCTCCATTTGTTGATCGTGACCCATGAAGCTTTATCCTTCAGGTGGAGCTCCTCAAACTTTCTTCGATTCTATGATGATTCTTGCAGAGAGATTTCTTATATTCTGGGGCTTTACTATGAGCGAAAGGGGATTTCCTAAAGGTCAGACCAAACCTTTCTGGTTGCCTACGTATCCTTGAAATAGGAATTAGGTCTGTACGTAGTTTGAGGGTAGAGAAAGTAATATGAAATGCAGTGAACGAGTATGACTCATACTGCCTACATATTCAAGTGGAATCAGGTCATAGCGAGTTCAAATACAAAGGGAGAAATGAAAACATGAACTGCAATGACCGAACCTAACTCAGGCAGCCTACGTATCCTCAAAATAGGAATCAGGTCATAACGTAGTTCAATACAAAAAATAAAGTAAATAATTCAATGAATGGGCCTGAATCAAGTTTCGTACATATCCAAGTGGAATCAGGTCAGGCCATAGTTCAGTATAATGAAAAAGAGTAAAATATGAAGGGACCAAATCCGATGAGGATTGCCTACATATCTCAACGAGGAAAGTTAGGTCGAGCATAGTTCTGAATACCTGTAAGAATGGTGTGTTTGGGTTTTTTAAGGGAAACCGGAGCATATGTGGGATTCCTACGTATCCCGTCGTGGGAAGTCAGGCCAATACATAGTTCTGTAAACATTAGAGAAAAAATGCTAAAGTATAAGAAAATAACAACTAGTCCTAGTCTCTTCAAATGTAGTACTTCTTGATAGAGTCTGAATTGATTGGCTTTGTGCTTACTGTGCCATCCATCTCTGCAAGGATTACTACCCCTTCTGAGAGTACTCGGTGAATTATGTAAGGACCTTGAAAATTTGGCACAAATTTTTCTTTGACTTTATCTTGGTGAGGGAATATCTTCTTCAATACCAATTGTCCTGGTGTGAATCGACGAGGCTTGATTTTTTTGTTGAATGCCTTAATCATTCTATTTTGATAGATTTGACCATGAAAGACCGCATCCAATCTCTTCTCATAAATAAGCATCAACTGTTTGATCCAGCTACAAATCCATTCAGCATCATCTAGACCAACTTCCTGAATTATTCTCAATGAAGGTATCTCCACTTCTATGGGATCACTGCTTCTGAGCCATAAACCAACATGTATTGAGTTTCCCCAATAGGTTTTCTGATCATGGTGTGATATCCGAGCAAACCACATGGTAGTTTCTCATGACACTCCCTGTTATTGTTCACTATCTTCCTCAAGATCCTCTTAATATTCCTATTAGCAACCTCAACTACTCCATTCATTTGAGGTCAATATGCCGTGAAATTTCTATGAGAGATATTAAGCCTTTTGTAAATCTCTCTCATGAGGTCACTATTGATATTGGCTCTATTACCTGTTATGATTGACTCTAGAATCCCAAATTGACAGACCAAATATTGCATACAAAATCTGCTACGACTTTCTTAGTTACTTCCTAATGTGTTGAAGCTTTAACCCATTTTATGAAGTAGTCGATAGCAACCAAGATAAAATGGTGTCCATTAGATGTAGGAGTCTTTATGGTCACAATAACATCCATGCCCCAAATAGCAAACGGCCAAGGGAAACCCATCACACTGAGCTCATTTGGAGAAACCCGTATAAAATCCCCATGGACTTGGCACTGGTGATATTTCTATACATATCGGATGCTATCCCTCTCCATAGTCATCCAAAAGTGTCCAACTCTAAAAGTCTTCTTCGCAAGCATGAAAGCATTTATGTGGGGTCCACAAGTTCCTGCATGTATCTCCTTCAACAATTTCGTGTCTTCGAGGCATCGATGCATAGTAACAATCCCAAGTCTGGAGTCCTCCTTTACAAGACTTCCAAATTGAGAAAAAATTGATTGTCCATCCTTCTTAAAGTCCTCTTCTACTTGCTAACAACACTTTCTGGACATTCTCTTGCTTAAAGTAACCTCTCGATGTCATAGTACCACGACCTTCCATCTTGTTCTTCATATATATGGAAATAATATGCATGTTGATCGTATATTTCCACCTTGATTGGGTTGATGTAATTCTTATTTGGATGTGGAATCATTAAAGATATTGTCGCCAGGGCATCAACGAACTCATTTTGAATTCGATAGACATGTTTGAACTCAATCTTCATGAACCTTTTACTCAACTCCTTAACATATTGCACATAAGGAAGGATTTTGACATTCTTGGTGGTCCATTCTCCTAGTACCTAATGGATCAACAATTCTAAATCTCTTATCACCAAAAGCTCTTTGATGTTCATGTCTAATGCCATCCTAAGTCCGAGAATACAAGCCTCATATTCTGCCATGTTATTCGTGCAAGAAAACCTGAGCTTTGCCGAGATTGGATAATATTGACCTATTTTTAAAACTAGAACTGCTCCAATTCTTACTCCTTTAAAGTTTGATGCTCCATCAAAGAACATTCTCCATCCATCATACGGATCTGAGATATCTTCTCCTACAAACAACACCTCTTCATCAGGAAAGTATGTCTCAAGTGGCTTGTAATCTTGATCCACTAGATTTTCTGTGAGGTGATCAGCTAAAGCTTGTCCTTTAACAACTTTCTATGTCACATACGCGATATCAAACTTAATTAACAAAATATACCATTTTGCTAATATTCCATTAGGCATTGGTTTTTGAAAGATGTACTTGAGTGGGTCCATTATTGAAATCAAGTACGTGGTATATGCGGATCGGTCGTACCTCAACTTTTGTGCAACCCAAGTTAATTTGCAACAAAATCGTTACAACAATGTATACCTTGCCTCATACGGTGTAAAATTTTTACTCAGGTAGTAAATGGCTTGTTCGTTCCTTCCTGAATCATCATGCTCCTAACATACATCCAAATACATTATCCATAATAAATAAATATAACAACAGCACCTTCCCGGGCTCTGGTGGAGCCAGTACTGGTGGGTTGGAAAAGTACTCTTTGATTTTATAAAAAGCCTTTTTACATTCTTCAGTCCATCCAGTTCCAACATCCTTCTTCAATAACTTGAATATTGGTTCATAAATTATCATGGACAGGTCTAGGAAACGACTGATATAATTGAGTCTTCCTAAGAAACTCATTACGTTATTTTTGGTCTTAGGAGGTGGTAAGTCTTGGATTACTTTTATCTTGGATGTATCCAACTCTATACCTCTCCTGCTAACAATGAATCCCATTAACTTTCAAGTGAGAAATCCAAAGGCGCATTTGGTCAGATTCAACTTCAAGTCATACCTTTGCATCCATTTAAAGAACTTTCGTAAATTATCTAGGTAGTCCAAACTCTTTTTATACTTAATAACAACATCTTCTATATACACCTCAATCTATTTATGAATCATATCATAAAAAAGGGTAGTCATGGCCCTCATGCAAGTCGCATTGGAATTG
Organism: Capsicum baccatum var. pendulum; assembly: GCA_030864225.1. NCBI lineage: Eukaryota > Viridiplantae > Streptophyta > Magnoliopsida > Solanales > Solanaceae > Capsicum > Capsicum baccatum. The sequence goes on along the minus strand of CM061557.1, from coordinate 164,618,988 downwards.
TTGAGTCCAAATGGCATTACTCTATAGCAGTATACTCCTCATGGAGTGATAAAAGTTGTCTTCTCTGCATCATTCTCATCTATCAGGATTTGATGATATCCCGCAAAACAGTCAATAATAGACTGTAACTCATGTTTGTACAATTATCAATGAGAAAATGAATGTTTAGGAGAGGAAAATTATCTTTGGACAAGCCTTATTGATATCCCAGTAATCTATGCATATTCTTATCTTCCCATCCTTCTTCGGTACTGGCATAATGTTAGCCAACCATATAGGGTAATTTATGATGCTCACGACGTTAGCTTCTATCTTCTTGGTCACCTTCTTCTTGATTCTTAAACTCAAATCGGGTTTGAATTTCCTCGTCTTTTGCTTCATCGAAGGGCAATAAGGTTAATTGGCAGTCAAAATGAGATGATATGAATGCTTAAAATAGGCATGTCATCGTAATACTAAGCAAACATATCGATGTATTTATTGAGCAAGCTTATCAATTCTTGCTTCCTTTTAACCTCCAAGTGTATGCTGACTTGTGTTTCCTTCACTGTTTCTTTGTCACCCAAATTGATGACTTCAGTCTCATCCATATTAGGCTTCATTTGACTCTCAAGTTGCTCTATCACCTGTCGTAGGTTTTTAGGCATTATTCTTTCATTGTACTCTTTATAATCTTGCTCATCACTTGTATTTTGGCCAAGGATTTGTTACATATCATAATCGTGGAATGAGGATTTTTATTAATATTTGCTCTAGATAGTATAAAAGTTGAATAAAGTAAACAGATATTAAAATAAGAAAATAAATTTTGAAAATATGGACTTTTATTAATAGAAAAGCACTGGGCTTTGGCAAAAATGGACTAGAAAAAAGAGCTTCAGCATGATTCAAGCCTCAATTGATCATGCAAACAAAATAATTTTAAAAGTGACTACAATTCCACACTACTAAGACTCTTGTCTAAACAAGGATGGGCCGATGGTCCAATTCTGCAAGGCTTCTCCAGGTTCAGCATCATGAATGGTAAGTTTCTTAAAATCCATCTTTGATTCTCCTTCGATCATGGCAACAAATAGATTTCCTATTCCCTCTACGATATCCTAATTAATTTCCTGTTCTAAAGTTGGGACTTGCGCTAGCACAGATAAAGTTACCCTCGATCCTTCACTACAGATTCTTCTAGAAGCAGGCTTATATCCAAGCCTCACGGTACCTTTCTGATGTTTAAATTGGATTGGCTCGATTATACTATTGGCTTTTGGCCCTAATCCTTCTTTGTGTTGATACCCATATTTTAGCATCTCTGATGCAACCATCTTTGCAACACTCAACATTTTTACTTTAGCTGGTTCTATTTTCTCATCAGTCTTTGTAGTTTGCATGATCTCTAGAGTATATAAAGTGGCTCTGTTTAACTCCCCAGGGACTGGAACTTAAATTGACAGAATATATGGGATAAATAAGCTCCCCATGGACAGTAACTTCTATGTGATCTCACTCAAACTTCACATATTAATGGAGAGTGGAAGGAGCGGATCTTGCCATATGGACCCATGGCCTTCTCGGCAATAGGTTGTAATCAGACAATACATCCATCACTTGAAATAAGATGAGAAATTCAGCTGGTCCTATTTGCAATGTTAGGTAAATTTCTCTGAGGAAACTCCTTTGTGATCTATCAAAGGCTCTAACCTTCATATGACACTCCCTTATATCTTCTATGTTTACACCTAATTCCCTTAGAGTGGAGAAGGGACAAATGTTACAGCCCGAACTATCATCAATCAAAACCCTATTTACAATCTTATCATAATATCTGACTACAATATGAATTTCTTGGTTATGCGCATCCCTTTCTAATAGTAGTTCATCATTATAGAAAGAGATCTTATTTGATTCTACCATTCGTTTGATAGCTGTAGCCAAAGTCTCACTTGTAGTTTCCTTCGGCATGCTAACCCCACATAATAATTCCATCAAAGCATTTCTATAGGCTTTAGAACTCATTAGTAAGGACATAAGGTATATGTGGTCCAGTGTCTTCTTTAGCTGCTCTTCAATCGAATAGTCCTTGGGTTACATCTTCTTTCAAAATTTTGCAGCTTCAGCATCTGTAATATTCCTCTTTAGGTTATGCTCTTTCCCTGAAACTCCTCGGTTCAGATCTTCTAAAGTGTAACACCTTCCCAACCTGGTCATCCCTTGAGCCGCATCAATGTCTATCATTTTATCCTTAACTTTAGCTCGATAATCCCATAGGACTGCTTTAATGTCATAATAGGCCCTCCTAGTATCTATAGTGGTCACTACGACTCTTAGCAGGTAAGTAAATAGTTATAGGCTCTCTCAACTGAACTGTGATAAAAGGCTATGCTGGGGATGTAGTGGCGACTTCTTCTGCATTCCATGTGGGCACTATAGATTCTTCCAAGTCATATTTGTTTTCTAGAGTAATCATGTTGACTTCTTTATTTCCATGGTTTGGAAAAGGATTATTGTTAATATTTGGAGCTGTAGGAGTACATTTGATTACTCCTTTCCTGATTAAAGACTCAATCTGATTCTTTAAACTATAACACTCTTTTATGTCATGCCCATGGACTCCCGAGTGATAAGCTTATTGCTTGTTGCCATAGAAGTTTTGAGAGGTTGGGTCAGGGGTTTTTCCTTTGGCTAGATACAACAATTCTGTTGCCCTCAATCTTTCAAATAAAGCCAAAGGTTCAACAATTGGTGTGTAGGTGTGGGTATTTCTGGATTTAAGATTTGGATGTGCTCTTAGCATATAAACTGGTCTATTTTGGTGAGTTGGAGCTTGCACAGGGGCATATGGTCTTGGTGTCTTCTGTTATGTTGGAGCTTGAGGTGGATTGTAATGTGGTTGAGTATTGTACACTGGAACATGCATAATAATTTAAGGGTTGTTAGGGTAGTGATAGGAAGAATGTCCAGGTTGGTAGTATGGTGTGACAACTGTGACATCTTTTCTCTTCTTCTTATTACCACCAATAGAACCAGACTATATGGCCTTACTTATGGCTTGCAGTGCAACCATAGACTAGATCTTTCCTGACTTGATGCCTTTTTCTATGAAATCTCCCATCTTGTCTAATTTAGCTAACTTTTGGCCCATCATTGACATTATCTTGTCAAAATAAACACCCTCTTAGGCTCAAATAGAATACTTGAAGAGATCACTTTCTTTCAGTGGAGGCTGGATCCTAGCAGCCTCGATCCTTCAATGCCATACATATTCTTGAAATGATTCTGATGGCTTCTTCTGTATGTTAGCCAATGAGAACCTGTCTGGAGTAATCTCAGTGTTAAACGTGAAGCGGCTTATGAAGTCTTTAGCAATTTCCCCTAGTCACACCACTTACTAGGTTCTTGTCGAGCGTACCAAGTTAAATCTTCTCCTGACAAACTCCGAATGAATAACTTAATTCTCAACTTCTTATTCCTTTCTACGCCGATCGACTTGTCGCAATAGGACCATAGATGTGCATGTAGGTCACCCATTCCATGAAAAATATCAAACTTTGGTGGTTTGTACCCGACTCGCATGTCAATGTCTATATGAATGCACAAGTCATCGTAGTCCAAGCTTTCAGTTCCTCTGGTAACTTGTATGTTTCTAAATGCCTCTTTTAGACTTTCGAGCTGGGATACTATCACCCCTTCTAACCCGCATACTAATCTACTTCATATGGAACTTTAGCAGCTGCATATGTTTCAAAAGTAGGAACTTTAGTAGCATATTCCGGTGGAACAGGTATCTCGCAAGTGACATGTGCCTCAATTATATACTGTATTCTGGATGGACTAGAATAGTAAAGTTATGGGTAGGAAATAAATAACCAGGTGTTATCCTGGCAGTGGGTTGAAGAGCAGACGGGGCTCGAGCATATTAAGGTGGATTTTTTAGGTTAGCAAAAATGCTCGGGGGTAATTCAACATTTGGATTTTGGAATCGAGTGGGAAAGCTAGCCACTGTAAGCTTAGTCAGGTCCCACATTTGATGTAGTTCTTCTTTCAAGACTTTGATTTCTTGTGTTGTGTTAGCTATTTGTTATTCATTTTGGGTGTCAGCCTTTGAGAGCTTTTGAAGTCATCCACTGGTATCATTGCAGCCTTATCCTTATCACTCATTTTGACTTTGGACTAAAGGTTAAATTGGGATTTTGCCAGTTTGTTAGTTAATATAAATCAACTTTTTTTTTTGGGTCGGGGAGGTAATAAACAAAAAGAAAGAAAGTAAAAGAAAACAAACCATATTAGTTTTGGAGATATTGAAAATGTAACAAATATGTAACACATATATAAGCCAAGTTGGCGACATCCAAAACGCGTCCTAACATAGAGCCTCTTTGGCAGAGGTAGGCCTATGTTGCAATCAGTTTGATGATAAACGGTCCATTTAAACATATTTGGATTTGAGAATAAACATGACTTTTACTAAAAAAGGGCCATAAGAGGTCACATCAAAATAGATTGATGACAACTTAAAAGTAAGTACATAGACGGCTGCAAGGGCTTACAATAGGATTGGCCATGCGACTCTTTAGGGAATGTGAAAAATATAATGAGAAGGGAAATCTAGGTCAAGGTGGCATTATCATCCTCATATCTAGCCGCATAATATGATCTTGGGTTGTATTATGGGGATCCATCAGGGTCACGCTGAGGTGCTAAGTCTATATCTATCACTCCTTTATTTTTGGGATCATAAATGTTGGAACCAATCTCTGAGCCTTCCTGGGGGTCCTCTTCCATCCATTCTAGGTCTTCATCAAGGTTCTCTTTAGGCCTTCTTCCTCTTCTTCTTCCTCCTCTACTGGGTCTTCTTCAGAATCTTTTTCAGGATCCTACTAAGGGTCCTCCTCAATCATTGGAATCAAGTAATCGACTGATCCTGGGATTATCGGATCATACATGGGTATGGTGAGATCTATGTAGGGAAGCACCTCTTCCCTAACGAATTTGAACCACTAAGTTTCGGTGAATCCTCAATACCCATCTACACTCAATCGAGCTATGTGGCTCACGGTGGCGCGCCATGCATAATATTTCAACGTCCATCACTTATCTCCTTCCATTTGTTGTGTAACCATGTAGTCCCATTTTGTATGTAGGTCCATCACTCATGCTGTCAGAATCAGGGCACCATAACTGTCCTTGTGTAGTACCATGACCGACCAAAGTGGGAAATCCTAAATGATACAAAACAATCTAAGGGTTCCTAGAGGTGTATATGGATGGATTCCTCGTAACCCAATCAGCTTAATAAAATACAGATGCCTAGTCCTGATAAAGGCTAATCCTGCCATCCAAGAATATTTCCATTGGATGGAATCCCCAGTAAGATTGGTTAAAAACCTGTGCCACTCTTTGTCTCTGACTGGCGCGATCCAATATCTTAAACTATCTTTATGGATTTGAATTATGCTGTGTGCATCGATCATATAATATATCTGTGGAAGGTGAAGATAGCAGTATTCTATCACCCAAATCTGTAATAACAGGTTGCAACCCCCAAAGAAGTCATGTCCACTAGAGCAGTCGGATAATGATCTGAATACCTCGATAAGGATCATGTGTACTAAGGTGAGTCCCTGTGGCTCCAAAAATTTATCCATTACTATCGGAAGAGTATTGACATCAACACAGTGATGTCTCATTGGGAAGATCATAGTTCCCCAGAAAGCTAAGACAAAGACCCTCGGTTGCATATGCACTTATTGTCTGCATTTACAAACGAACTTATTTTGGTACTTATCATAACTCTCCAGACGATCATATCTTCTGAAAAGGGTAATCCAATTTTACCTTCCCGTATTCCATGTCCTTAGTGATGATAAGATATCCAATCCTAAAAGCCTCAAGAAATCATCTTTCCTTAAAAGGTATGGGAGTACCGACAGCCTCCCTCAAAGCGCGGCAGCTCAGCGAAGCTACTAACTTCCTCCAGGGTAGGGGTGATCTCGAAATCCAAGAACCTGAAGTCACCGTGGTGGGGTACCAAAATTCCATTAATATCATAATTAGGGTTTTATTGGCTCAAACATTTTTTAGTGATAATAGAGCCCCCAATTATTCCCAAACTTCCGCACCATGCGCCACACAAATATTTTCCCACCAGTTCTGTTGGCTATTAGGGGTAGAGATAACCATTTGGATGTTTGGAAGATTTGGATTAATATTAATCTGAAAGGAAAAGAAAAAGGCATGGTAAGTCATTTATCCCAAATCCATTATGTGTTTTAGTTTGGACCGTTCACACCAATCTTCATATAAAAATATGTCGACTGGTTTGTAACCTTTGACAAAAGGGTGGTTTCCTTATTATGATGACGGTGCCTTGGACCTTCTTGTCTAAGGTGTATACGATATGACCTACTTCTAGAGTAAGATTTTTCCCAAAATGTTTGAGAGTGGGACTGAATAGATGCGAGAAGGAGCACTAACCTATTGCACTAACTCTAAAACTAAATAATCCAAATAAGGTTTGGAGGAGTGTACGACACCCCCCGTGTGAACCACGATGTGTGAATTGTATACGGCCAAAGAATCAATAGAAAATGCAAGAGATAAAGCAGTAATAAGTAGTGTCGTTCAAATAAATAAGGAACACAAGTTTGGATTTGGCTTACGTCCTTCCACACAAAGCATGATATAAATACATATAATGTTAATAACACAATAAAAGCATAAAAATCCTAAACTATGCGTGTTAAGGTAAAAACTTATGTTCATACATCCCAGTAGAGTTGCCACATTATTGTTCCCTATTTCGAACTGGTCGAAATAGCACACAACATGTGGCGTCTATGTCGTGACTCTCGGGGTTTGAAAATTATTTTTTTAGAGTCGCCTCCTAACTTTTTAGAAAAATTAGGAAAAAATTATTTTTTTATGTAAAACTCTGTTTTATCTATCGAAAATATTTTGACATTCTGAGTAAGGATTTTGATTACTCTAAGGTAAGGTGTTAGGCACCCCTCAGAGCCCATCCAAAGATAGTCCTTGATCTCAGTTTAGGAGAATATTTGAAAAAATTATTACTTCGTTATTTACTAAGATAGTGATAAAAATGCTTTTATTGTTTCGGAAAAGAAAATTTGAAGTATATATAGATACACTATCACAATATACGAGGATAAAGTTTATTGTAAAATATATATGCATTTTAAAGATATGAAAATGAGAGTAAAAAAATTTGATATTCTCATTTTATAGCATTCAAAAAAAGTAATAAATAAGGACAAGTGATGACGATACATAAATACCTTGTATATTGTAGCGCATATATATAAATATACCTCGTATTTTAGTCTTTTTGAAAGATGAAAAAAGAAAAGATCAAGCAAATGTTAAAAAATTAGAACGTTAGAATCATTAACTCATTGAAATAAATTAACGAATAAATTTTACCAAAAATCCGAGTTTGGCGATTTGCCCTCCTATTAGATTAATTCCAAAATTTCGTTTGTTATTTTAGGAAGTCATAGAGATTGATAAGTTGATTTCATTAAAATATTTTTCGAGTTGAGAGGTTAATTTCTCAAAGAATTAGTCGAGTGTGAAATAGTAAAATCTATGTCCCTTTTTATGAGTTAATTGATCGTGTTTTATTTGCAAAATTTCGGGCGAAGGATCGAAGAATAATAAAGCAACATAAGTTTAGTAATCTAATAAAATCACCGTAAACATATTCAACCACAAAAGTTAGTTATAATCCTAAAAAAACTCATCATGATAAATATAAATTAGACCGAAAAAATAATGAACACTAGACTCCATTTAGGAGTTTGGGCTTTTAAATTTTGCGACCCCAAAGTTCTGCAATCCTAGTAGCGTTTGACCTGATAATCGGGTCAAGACAAATTTCAGTCGAAACTCCAACTCCCAAATTTACATGAAACAAAGAAAAAAAAGAAAAGGATTAGAAATTGAACTAGTTATATGTAAGATTAAAAACTGGAGGAAGAATATGGGCCATATAAATGATGCCAAATTTAACTGTTACACATGAGTGCATATCCATACCATCTTGATCAAGTTGTAAGGAAAGTAAAACAACAAAGACTTTATGTGTTAATTAATATAACAAAGAGCAAAGATAGAATTTTCTCATTACGTAACATTTGCAACTCAACAATTCCCCGTTAAGTCCCGTGTACATGTATCGGGGACAAACAAGTAAGTGAACTAATGAGACTTCTATCACTTCAATTTAAGTCGAGCAAAACCATGTTGACCCTTATCAATAAACACATACATGAATAGCACCGAACCTTAAGGGATCGTGACCAAAATCAAAGTGATGGCCACTGTGAATATTTGAGAAACAAGCCTCAAGATTTAACAGCATAGATAAATAAACCACAACAAAGAAAAAAATGGGCAGGAAAAAACAAAAAAAATTACTTTAAATTAGTCAAATTTGTACCATCCAATAATGACCAGCAAAATCTAGACATTGTGATGCCGATAAAGTGACATTTGATTATTAGGGACTTGTTCATCCCTTGAGCAACTATTTCATTGCTAAAGAGGGAGACATATAAGTCGAAAATCCCCTAATTTCATATGCAACGTGTGCACTTTCATTAAATGCTATGATCTTTATCCATGCAGGGCCATAAAATATCAATTTAATAATACTAACGACAGTTTTTAAAGCAAAAACACCAAAACATAGTAAAGGTTCTTTACGAAAATATAATGTTACTTCGTAAAACTTATACATTCGGTGATGGTACGAACAATAAAAATATACATTCGACTTAAATATGCGAGGGTCACGTGGTTAAATCTAGGAAGAGTGGTGCGTATTATAGGAAAAAAATTGGGTTAATGACCTACGACTACAATTGTTGTAACTGCATTCTTGGTACTAGGAAAACATCATATACTTAGAAAAATAAGTCACCGAACTCGAACATTCCAAGTGGCAATTACGACCTCCTTTTTATACTATTTAACATGAAACTAAACTAAATTAAACATATATGTGGCCTTATGTAAGCGTGTCGATTAAGAGGAAGGGTAACGTGAAGACAGAAGAAGACACTCCTTATGTTCAAATATGATGAAACATATTTCAAAGCCAGACAAGAACATCACTTATGAAAACACGGACTGCCATAAAATTTTAGGATAAAGTCACATTTGTGGACTTGATTTCACAATGTCATGGTCCAGTCTAAAATCACGTTAATAAACTTTGATTTGCATATTTTCATATGAACAAAATATCCGGCATCAAAATTGTATTTACCCTCGGAAGCGGGCAACAACATGGGTTTAATAAGACTTAAAACAAAATTATATTATCAAATCTCCCAAAAGAAAGAGAAACAAACAAAATCAGTGAGGGGATAATTTTTACGGATATTTTAACAACAAGACTTCAGATAAAAACAACATCCTTAAACTCAATTCAAAGGTAGAAAAAAGCTAACACCATAAACGGATTCAACGCTGAAACTCATGCATTCATCAACAAATTCATCTATCAAAACAACAACAGAATAATCATAATCAACATCCACACACAAACTACACCAATTAAAAACCTTTAGACAAAATCAAGAATCACTTTTGAATCTAAAACCATTTTTTATCCATAATAGTAACAAATGATAGCAACAACATACAAATGGGATAAAAATTGTTTGTTCAGAAACCAATCGAGCTAGAGGAAAATAAAGGGATAAAGAATGATTGTTTTTAAAAAGGGAAATCACACTTGTGTGATGCAGCAGAACTGGGGCTTTTTCATCAAAAATTCTGCCTATAAACTCGACCCAGAACCCCAACTTTGGACTAAAAATTAGAAGCAAGCTAGTGATCTTTTAAGAGGCTCTTTTTCTTCACTGGTTTTTCCGTCAAAGCTCACTCTTTTCCTTGTTTTTTAAATCTTTTTTCCCTCATTTTTTTGTACTTCTTTTGTGGATTTATTTTGCTTGTTTTTCCTTGGATTTGAAGTTTCAATACTCTTTTTGTGCCTTTTCAACACTCACTGGTTTTTTTACTCCTCTTTCCCACCGATTTGAAGCACGTTCTCTGGAGGTGGAAAGACTTCTATTTAGAGGTGCAAATACGGACTTGAAAGTATGAATTTGTAACCTTTGAATGAAAAAATGGGAAAAAGAATAGATGCATTATTAATTCAAATCCAACACCCTTTTTCAAATCTCACCTTTTCCAGGCCATTAATGACAGATTCGAAACCCAACTTAGGTTGTTGCACTGATTAGGGATCTATGACTGCTAGCCATTCTGATTTGGGGTTATGGTAGATAGGCGGTAAAGAGAGGCAGGGGTGGGTGGCCTGATTTTCTATTTTTTGGGTAATAGGATGGAGATGGAACAGGTTCTTGGAAAAAGGGGAAGCACGCTTGACCGTGTATTGAAAAAAGAAGTGCGTATTATATTTTCAGAGATCAAAGATGCATTTTTGCTTTTAATTTTGACAAAAATTCAAACCATTTGATCGTTTGTTCGGACGGTCCATATTTAGCTTAAAACTAAATAATTAATATATATAAACTATTTAGAAAATTGAAAATTTCGGATCCTTTGATCAAAAATAAATTGACGGATCAGATTAGTTTGTGCTAGCTGGATGAAGTTTGTGTTTCTTTGCTAATGTGGTAACGTATGATTGGTTGATATTGTGTGGGGTGGATTGATGAAGTGGACATGAGAATTGAACTGGGTTTTGGGCCTCACGGTGAAATTTTTTAAATGGGAGTTAGATTTGGATGAAATAAAATTTTAAATTGAGTCCTTGCTGGCCCGAATACTCTGTTTCTACTGAAATTAATCTTATCGATGCTTTTTGCTCTCCTTAAAATTATTTCTGAAACGTACGTATATAAATTATAGATATAATTTTTATATGCGTCCGATTTAATAATTTTATAATTTAATATGTGTAATATTGAAAAGATATGTATGTATATATATATGCATGTATATATAATTTAAATATAAGAATTAAATCAAAATATATGAATATATACATATAGTAAGAATATGTTTATTATAATAATAAGCGTGAATATATGTAATAATATAATAACGATAATATATATATATATATACATATATATATATATATATACATATATAAGGATATATACATATATAAGGATATATACATATATAAATAGACACACACACACATATATATATAAAAGAATATGTATGAAATCACAAAGTGTTGACTGAATATAATATGACGCTAGAAAAATTGCGAATGCGATTAAAATATTTTTGTGTGATTTTTGATATTAAAATATTTAATTATAATATTTTACAATATGATAGAAAAATAAATCCTCTTTTTTATTCTTTTAAAAATTCGTAGAAATAAAAATAAAAATATGAATTTATTTTCTTGAAAAATATTTAGGGCCAAGAAGAATTTGCAAAATAATTAGAGGAAAAAGAGCAAGCCAAAATTGGGTGTCAACACTTGTGACTCATTCCCATGAGCCGTAATCATAGCTTACGGCTTATGGTCTTCAGTCGTTACCACTTGGGCCTTGTTCTTTCAATGCTTTAGATACTGGTCTTTTCATGAATTATTATTATGGGTCGTACTCAAGTCTCACCACTCGTCTTCTTATATGACTTCAACTTTAAATTTTAACTTTGGTTTCTCCTCTCTCAACGGATGCTCCTCCTGACTCATATCCACAACTTACAGTTCATATTCTCTAGTCGTAGCCAAACTTCACTTAGCTTCTCTGCTTGTTTTTTGTTACTGTTCTGCTTACAAGCAAACCTATGAGCCACATGATATGTTGACAACTTGTAGGATGACTCATAGGATGCATCTTTTTTTAGAGTTTTTTCTTCCAATTTATTCCAAGGTGCTTCTTACCTATTCTTCCTGCAATCCAACAACAAATACCTCATTTCCACCAAAATAACCTAAGTGCATGCATAAATTTCCTTGTTTTTAGGCATTAATTGTCATGTTTCCATGGTGCTTAACACTACCAAAACAAAACTACTAACAACAACAATACTTAAACAGGAATATCCTAAGATACCTATGGCAGTGACTTTTTATTTCAGTAATCAATATTTTATTCCCTCTCCTAATTTTAACTTTTCAAGATACCAACTGTGTATATCAATTTGGTACACAGAGTGGCATAAAGGAATCCAATGATGGCATTACATTAGTAACAGACCACTAGGCATAGATACAAATCACACTGACCGAACAGTCTAGCAACCTAACAACATAACCCTTGTACGCTCGCAATCAAAGAAATCTCATTCACTCCATTTATATCAATAGTGTTTATTCAGGGATATTTCAAAAGACTCTCTTGCTCACAAAGAAGTAGCGACCACTATATGCAGAAAACCATAGGCTCTCCATTATGGTTTCTTCCTGGATTTTAGGACAGTTGGGATAGGATCTCTATAAGACTTTATTCAGCTTGCAATGTAGGCTTAGGGATGATATGGTATCTTCTGGGATTTTTCAGTGACTTAAGCCTCCTTGACAATATATTTTATTTGGGGTCCCTTATTTTTCAACTTTTTTTTTATTTTATTTACTCCCCTATTTATCCCTTTTTTTTCTTTTTAAGCACATGCAAATCGGACCAGGTGCGATTTTATTTTCTCACTTCTCTTTTCTTTTTTATTTTCTTGCACTTTTCTTCTTCTTTTATTATCTTTTTATCTTTACCACACCTTTCATTCTTCATTTTTCTTTCTACACTTTTTTCTTCATACTCGTTTTACCCTACGCACCCCAATAATAGCCACCCTCAACTTAGGAAATTTGCCTAAGTTGAGGTGAACAGTTTCCAAAGAGAACCAGGGCCAAAATAGGTTTATTGTAGTTGAAATAGGAAGGTGAAATCTGTGTAAATAACAAAAATGGGTCAATTAGGCTCAACTTTTTAGATCAAGGGATTCATGTTACATTTGGTTAGGCATTTGGGATTGAGTGGACTCAAAACAAAAATGTCCTATGATCATCTCCTAATCGGCTATCCTGAACCCTAGGTAAGAGCAACTAGGCAAGTTATATATTCCATACACATCGAGAACTTACTCCTCACGCACACCTACACAGGGTCATACTACTAGTTACTACTTATCCAGTTATGTAATTGTTTTTCATAGTTGTTCTATCCCTAATTCTAATGCCATTATCATATTCACGGTCGTCCCTCATATGTACACACATCACACAATTAGTAAAATTTTAGGAGGGGTATCAATTTTTTAACACAGTTATTCAAAATCAAATATATACATATAGTAAGAATATGTTTATTATATTAATAAGCGTGAATGTATGTAATAATATAATAACGATAATATATATATACATATATAAATATATATACATATATAAATATATATACATATATATATATACACATATATATACATATATCTATATATATCTATATATGTATATACATACATATATATATGTATGTGTATATATATATACCGCTTATGCTCTTGTAAGAGAGTTGTAATTTGGGTGTATCATAGGTCAAGGTAATCCAACACATTTTAGCCTTCAAAATAAATTTCAAGCCTACACAACGTCAAATTCAAGTTCCAAATGCATTCTAACACTCTTAAACGCCAATTTTCTCAGGTTTGATTCCTTAGTTTCACTTCTTTATTCTTAAATTCATCTCTTGATTTTTTAAAATATCAACAACTAGTAATTCACCTACTAAGTTGGTTGATTAGTTTTTTAGTTCGAATTATTTCAAGCTTTCCTCTTTTTCATATAATTGTTAGTTCTTGATCCAAGTCCTTACATATTTAATTGAGTCTTTCAATAAAAATCCATTCCAACAACAAGTAAAAATTGACAACTTATGAACTACCAAAGTATAAACAATTTTCAACATTGGTCTATCCAATTGTGAGGCAATCAAAGGTGTGTAAACACGAGTGGTTGTGAGCTTTAATTTTACTAATGCTAAAATTGTTGTTGTCTTTTCTGAGTTTTTAATTTTGAGTTACAATGGCTCTGGAAGTCAAGACTTCACAAACCATGAAAAACCAATCAACAAATATTATTTTAGCGGTCATTGAAACTCTCAACTGTAAAGTGAGTCCATGGACGCTAAGATAGGATCACTCTATATTAAGGTGGGTCCACTTGTAGGGAGTATGTCTAATTTGGGTCAAAGAATGGATATAATGAAGAAGTCCCTTGAATACATTTAGCAAATTCAAGATGCTCCAACCCATAGGCCAAACGTGATGATATTAGAAGGGAATAATTAGCAAGTGGGTAGGGAATATAACATCATGAGTGGATTCTAGAGAGTAATGAAGAAGGATAAAGTTGATAAGTGGGGAAGGGAATTATCTTTTGAGAAAGAAAAGAAATATATGGCTCAAAGATAAGAAGAGTTGACTAAGAATGATGAGTCAAGTAGTTGCTTTAAAGATGTGAACAAGGAACACTTAATTATGGGACTTGTCAACACAAACCCCTTATTATTTACTAACCATGATACTAGAATTTTACCTAGTATCAACCCTTCTTATGTGAAGGTTTAAGAACATATACTTCTAAATAAGTATCTAAGAAGAGTTCTTTATGAACATATGCTTGATGATCTAACTACATTCTTGGCTAAGAATTTCAACTTTGGGAGGAGTGATGAAGAAATAGTTCAAGGGAATAGATTTGAAAAACTTCCTTATGATGAGAGATTACCAAAGGATCAAATGAGAACCCATGATGGATACCAATGTGAAGACCATACTTCATGTTTGATACAAGGTAAAATTTATATTTCTTACACTTCTCTAATCCTATAATGTCATGATGTGGCTAGTAGCCAAGTGAGTGTAGTTGGTATTTTGACTAAAGAAGATTTGCATGAGTCTTCGCTTTGTGATACTCTTGGTATTGCTATGTCGCCTGATGATCAAGTTTTTGTTATAGGCACGTAAGCACTAGTTGCTCTTCTAGATGACTGAATTGATTCTTTGAGTAAGATCGATTTCTGTCCACCTGGTGCTAGCACCTATGACTTGAATGAGGTCCCATTCGAAAGTGATGAGAGTAATCACACACTAGTTGACCCTTGGGAAAATCAAGGTGAGTCGAGGTTGGCATGTGAATTACCAACAACTAGTGAAGAGGTGAGTAATGATCAACTTACTAGTGAGTGTAGTCCACTACTTGAGCAGGTGTGTGGTATGCTTGATAAAACTCAAGTTAGTGATGGTGTTGATAGAATTGATCACATGAATGAAAATGTTGTGAACAATGACATATATCTTCTCGAGAGTGAACTTCCATGCTTAAACTCTTTTTTCTTTGAATAGTGATCCCTTTCCAAAGAAAGATGTCTTATGTGACTATAGTGAGATCACTCCTTGCATGACACCTAGTGATGTGCAATGTGATGTGTTTAAAAGGAAAGATGGTGTGCTTAAGATTGACATGTTATCCTATTTCTTGAAATCCATTAAGAATATAGGATTGAGTGAAGATTATGCTAACTATCCAACTCTTGATAGTGATCTCTTACTTTTGAAAAAGAACGGTAAATTGGGTGATGATAACTTGAACTTACTTGAATGTTTGAGAAACTCAATTAGTGATTGTTCTTGTGAAAATGATTTTGGTTGTGATCCTTTCTATGACACCCCACCCTTGTTTGATAAATATATGAATGCATTACTTGATTTTTGTGGAGACGTGAGTTATGACCCCTTTGATGTTAATGGTGGTATGTGTCACAACCCAATTTACAAGTAATGATGGCACCTATTAAATCCCGCCAGGAGGTAAGCCAAACTATAACCCAAAGCTCAATGCAATGGGTTAAGTTAGTGGAAATGTCCCAAAAGGGCCAAATAGGCAATCCAACACAGGAAATAAGCAAAGCAACAAATATAGTTCAAAGGTAGTCACTACATAAATTCCATCCCATGACCTGGTAGAGCCAGTACAAAAGCAACTATAGATACAATTCAAGTATTTAGAATAGTCAATACAAGCTATATTGAAACTAAAGATTGGACATACATAAGATAAAAGAAAATAGATGACTCCAACTCCAAAAGCTCACCCTATCTCCGAATATCAACACAGCATGAACGTCAATTAATGATGTCAACTAGTACTCGGATCAGCACCAAAAAGGTACAGAAGTGTAGTATGAGTACCAAAACCATGGGTACTCAGTAGGCATCATCGAACGACTGAGCTAAATCATGATATAAATATGATAAATGCAAGATAACATAAATTAGTCTTGGTATAGAAAAACTTGAAGTAACCCCAATATTGTTGTGTATAAATAATTAAATAAACTAGAGTAATAGAATAACGTAATATAAAGCATCAACATAAGCAATAATAACTACAAAATTGACTCCCACACGCCAACTAGTGCGTAAAAGTAAATAACCTGTCGTAAGCCCCTATAAGCTTGGAAGGTAAAACCAAAATAGAGTAACCCACCGCCGTTATTTATTAACTCGCATAATACAACTGGAATTCATCCAATTAATGCCACATTATAACCATCAATTGTCCATGCTAATTATTTTCCAATTAATCAACACTTATTAACTAACCATCATGTAACAACTAATCCTCATGTATCAATACTTCATCCTTTATCAACGAAACATCACTTATTAACTAATATTTATATAGCGGCTAATCATCACTTATCAACTAGTCATTATTTATCAACTAACCAATATTTGTCAATTAGTCAATATTTATCAACTAACTAATATTTATAAGCTAATTAATATTTATCAACTAATCATTATATCACTAGAGTCTATTCATATCATACTACATTATAACTATTTTCTTATTTTCAACTTAGCTAGATTGTGACTCTCATATCTCAATGTCATCATATCATAATAAGTATATCATCATATAGTATAATACATACAGTCGGACTCCAACAAGTAGGGATATTCAACAATATCCTCATAAATATTATCATAACTATATTTTGGTCTTATCGGGCATTTATATATCATTATAATCATCCTATGGCCTTGTCAGGTATATATCATCACAATCATCCTCCGGTCTTGTCGGGATATATCACCACAATCATCCTCCTACCTTGTCGGGTATATATCATGATAGTCATCCTCAATATAGGAAATATCATAATCAATAGAGTACTTAATAGCATAACCATAATCATAATATATCAACATAATCAGTAATCATAATCAAAATTGTGAGTGCTAGCATAATCAATAACATGATTTCCAATATAGTAAATAAACATGATCTATGGAATAATCAATATCATAATTACTAATATAATAGATAATCATTCTCTTTAGCATAATTCATATCATATTTGACAATATAGTCATTAAACATGACCTCTAACATAATCAATATGTACTATTAAGCATAGGCAATGATTTTTCAATAGCATAATTAATGGCTTAATATTAGCATAATAGATAGATTATCATTAGCTTGGTCAATATCTAATCCATGACATAATCTATAGTTTATTTATAGCATAATCAATGGCTTAACCTCCAATGTAGTCAATAAGTATGGCCTCTCACATGAATAAAAAAGTAAATGCTAATATATCGATGAGCAAGATCACTAGTGTAGTTAATAGCTCATTCATTGACTCAGTCTATATCATACTTTATGTATTAGCCAATATGAAAATCGAGGCTCATTCAATAGTATATTTCGTAGCCCAAATAATAGCCAAATCAATAGCATACTTTATAGCTCATTAATAACATAAGCTCAATCAATAACTCATTTATAGCATACTCGTTAAGCATTAATTTTAACATAATTTATCATAACCAAAAAGTACCAAGGTATCTAATATCACCAAAATAATCATCTTCCTAGATGTACACACGGATATCGAGGGTCTTCAATAACTATCACAAGTCTTTGCCTAAGGTGGGTAGAAGTGCCCACTTCTAAATCTCTGAAATCATTTATCAATAAATATCAACCCTGAACTAGGCTAAGGTATCTAAATCCACTATTAGATGTTAAATAAGCGATAATTAGCCCTAAGATTACAATTCCTCCTAATATAGAGAAACTAAGTCAATTTCATCCGAATAAGGCAACTTGGGTAATTTTCATCCTAAACTCAAGTGACCAAGGAAAAATTCTTATTTGTTTAGTAACTAGAGAATTTCTGACCTAAGCGTAAGCCTACAAGGTCAATTTTACCTAAGGTAATAGTTAAATAGGCTGATCATGCACAAAATGATAACCAAAATAGCCTAACCTGTCCAAACTAACCAAAGTATTGCAATATATAAAACCACCACTTAAAACCAATCCAAATCTAACACAATATCATAAAAATACAATGGATTATCTCAATCTAACAAGGGGTACAACCTAGCCTACCCGGGTGCCGTAGAAAGTTTAAAAGATTTGCTAAATCACCACTTTTCCCTTCCAAGAAGATTTCATAAGATGCCAAGCTATCAAAATCATATTCAACTCATCAATACGAGAAATATGACATCTATTTTGCACAATTGTGCTTCGGGTCCAATAATCACCCAAAAATCCCATAGGGGTCCCTTTTATGGAAAATCACATTTTCGAAACCAACCCAACATATCCATAAGCTCAAGGAATTATTACCCTACAAAATGAGTGTAATCCAAGCTAATTTTGGGCTACAATCTGTCACACCCCTTTTTCGCCCGACGATCGAGTTGAAGGATTTTTTCAATTAAAGTGACAATTTTGAATAGGGATTAATTTATTTACAGAGTCGCCACTTGTAATTGAGTTATGGTATTCCAAGTCACCTTTTTGAATCCTTAATGAATAGAAAATGACTTTCTATTTTGGTCTACGAAAATAGAAGATCGGATAAGGAATTTTGTTGATCGAGGAAAAGGTGTGAGGCGCCCCTCGAGTCTCGTGGTTCAAGCACGGTCGCTTTATTGACTTATACTTAACTTAAATTATTTAAAAAAATTCGTGTTAAGGCCTAAATTCACTCATTTATATTATACCAAAATTTGCTTATTATCTTATATTAAATAAATTGATAAAAGTTAATTTTAAAAAATTATTTGTTAAGGTGCATTATTGCATCCTTGAATTTTAAATGTCTAAAAAAGATGCGTACATCACATTCTTAATTGAGATGAATATTTTAAATGCGCTTAAACTTAACTAGTGTTAAAGACGTTGATTCGCTATTTATAAATTTACAATAATTTATCTATTCAAAAAACTTCTTAACCTTAACAATATACTTAAGCAATATTTATTTAAAGCGATCAATTATTTTAACAAATAATTATTAAGCTGTGTAAAAAACAAAAATAAAACAAAACAAAATAATAAAATAATAATAATAACAATAATAAAATAACATAAATACACAAAGTTAATCATATTATTTATAATTTTATTATAATCCTCAAATTTTATTCTTTCTAAATTAATACAAACTCTAATCACATATTTATCAGAAAAATTGCATACAGAACTTTTAAAATCCGATTTGAACACAAAGTGACAAATAAACAAGCAAGATGATGGCATCAATACTTGACTGGATGAAATTTGTAGAATATTCCTTAGTTCTGATTTTTTTTTACTTGTTTCTTATTTCTTATTTATTGGGTTTTGTATGGGTTGGGCTTATTGACTTAGACATAGTAATGGGCCATTTTTATTCTTGTGTAAATATCTTGTTTTCTAATAAGATGACCTGTCAAGCCTATTTTAATTTCTTTTAAAAGAAGAATTATAGGTTAAAACAAATAGTTCGAAGCTATTTGAATCAACAATATCCAAATCTAAACTAAATTCGAACATGAATTTTGGATAGATTTTCTTTGGAAAAGTATTGATGACGCAATTTATCGATGGATTTTGCTAGAATGGTAACCAAAATCGGCTAAAGAGACGATTTAAGTGGATGGTGCATTTTGGTGGCTGTTCTATCGGAAGAGAGGGTGACTGCTGGTAGATCTACTGAAGGAGATGGTGATTTCAACAATGGTTTCACTGGAACAATGGAGCAGTGGTGAGTGGTGGTTCATTTTCTAGGGGTTCAGGTGTTTTTTCGGCGAGTGTGCATGTAGTGCGTGTTTTTTTTTTGTTAAGTATGGGTGTAGAGTGGCAACGAAAAAGGGGAGAAAGGGGAGTCATCGACGACGAGAATGGCGATTTCGGCCAGATCTGGCGCTGGAGAGGAAGGAGAAGAGATGGCACAGTGACGGGGTATGCCAGTTGGTGGTGCCGGCCAGAGGAATTTGCCAGCGGTGCCAGTGGAGGTTTTCTTCATTGGTTTGCCAATTTCTAGCAAATATGGTGTTTCCAGTGAGTTTCTGATTATTTAGTTGTCAGAGGAGATGGTGATTTCGACAAATTAAATCTAAACGATGCTCTTTTCTCTCTGATTTTTCTGTCTCCCTTCATTTTTTATTTTTAATTAGTTTTTATCTAAATATTTTTTACTATCTTCGTGCATTCAGTATGTGTAGTGAGTTATCCGTATCTGAGAGTGTACTTTTCTGAGAGTGGTCAATTGTTGAATTTGTTATTGTATTCCGGTGAATAGAAAAATGGAGAAATCCTTATGTGTTATGTGAATATGAAATTTTTCAGTATATAAATATATCAATATTCATTAACAATTACATTAATATATAATAATAATTCACATAATTTAATACGTATGTTAAATAATGCCAAAAAAGGAAATCACTTAAACATTTCCATTCATGCCTTTCAACAATAAAATTTATAGCATAAAATGATTCAAATCCAAAGAAAAAACTGTGATAATTCAAACGAAATAAGAAGCAAGAAGAAATTGTCACCAAAAACTTCAACGGAATTTTGTACTCGAAATTTTATCCTTTCTTTTCTTTCTTTACCTCCTTCCTTTTACTATTTTTGCCTGATAAAATGTTTTTCATTGCACTTGTTTTCTCACCCTTTTATTGGTTTCTGATGTTTTGGATCTAATTAGTGTAGATGATAATGTACGTCCCTTCCCGTAGGTGGGAAAATCCTTAAATATAGGCATTTTAGGGGGAATAGTTAGTATCAGATAAGGGGAGGGGGATTTTGAAGTTTGATTTGTTTTTATAGAAGATAATAATAATAACAAATAAAAATAATTAAATAAAATAATAAAATAATAATAATAAATAGAGTATAATAATAACTAATTTATTTTATATTTAAGAAAATACAGTAAAAATTTATAAATAGCCAAAAATAAATGCAATTAAGATAGTACTAAAACTACTAAATTATTTATTTAAAATTTCAAAAAGAAAAAAATATTTTTAATTTTTGTATTATTTTTTAAATTAGAATAAAAATAAAGTAAAATATCTCAAAATTAACTTTATTTAGTTATTTATTTTTTAACTAAAAATTTATTAAAATTAAAATAAGAATTTAAATAATATCAGACTAAATATAAATATTTAATATCGTAAAATAAGTTAAAATTCGACGAGGATAAAAAATCACGTGTCTACATTTTTGCCCCTCTTTGTGTGAAATCTCGAAGAGTTTTCATACAAAAAAAGTAGACAAGATATGATTTTTGACCCTCCATTTATTTGAAAGGTAAAGATAAAATAAAGTTAAAATTAAAGGAAAAATGTGACTGAGTCCTGGTTTTGGTAAGGGAATCAGGTCATGAGTAGTTCAAAGGTAACATGGTGAGAGAATGAGTTAGACGTCGAATGAGATTCCGTCGAGTTTTTGGTTAACGACTTGTTCTTTTTTACATCCACATGAATACCAAAATCAAAAATGAAAGATGCAATTTCTCTAGAATCCTGATTCGAATCTTCATGATTTGAACTTGAAAATTCACTCTATTATTCAGGCGGGCTCCTAACTTGCAACTGATAGTGTTCATCCTATTCTTCAAGTGGGCTCCTGACTTGCTATTTCTTCAATATGTTCTTTAGGCGGGTTCCTGACTTGTTACTTCTTCACCCTGTTCTTCAGGCGGACTCTTGACTTGTTATTTCTTCTTCACCCTATTCTTCAAGCGGGCTCCTGGACTTACTTTTTCTTCATCCTGTTCTTCAGGCGGGCTACTGGACTTACAACTTCTTTACCCTGTTCTTCAAGCGGGCTTCTGGCTTGTTATTTATTCACCCTATTCTTCAGGCGGGCTCTTGGCTTGTTATTTCTTCACCCTGTTCTTCAAGCGGGCTCCTGGCTGGTTATTTCTTCACCCTATTCTTCAGGCGGGCTCCTGACTTGATTTTTCTACTTTTCAAATATGTTCCTGAACTCAAAATAAAAGGTGAAACATAAAAATAACATCTCATTCTTCAGGAGGGTCCTGAGCAAAAAATAACTTCTCATTCTCCAGGAGGGTCCTGTCCCATTCTTTAGGAAGGTCCTAAGCATAAAATAAATTCCCATTCTTTAGGAGGGTCCTGAGCAAAAAATAAATTTCCATTCTTCAGGAGGGTCCCGAGCATAAAATAAATTTTCTTCTTCAGAAGGGTCCTATCTCATTCTTCAGGAGGGTCCTGAGCATAAAACAAATTTCCATTCTTCAGGCGGGTCCTGTCCCATTCTTCAGGAGGGTCCTAAGCATAAAATAAATTCCCATTCTTCAGGAGGGTCCTAAGTATAAAAATAAATTTCCATTCTTCAGGAGGGTCTTGTCCCATTCTTCAGGAGGGTCCTGAACATAAAAATAAATTCCCATTCTTCAGGAGGGTGTTGTCCCATCCTTTAGAAGAGTCCTGATCATAAAATAAATTACTATTTTTTAGGAGGGTCCTGAGCATAAAATAAATTCCGATTCTTCAGGAAGGTCCTGTCCTATTCTTCAGGAGGGTTCTGAACATAAAAATAAATTCTCATTCTTCAGGAGGGTCCTGTCCAATTATTCAGGAGAGTCCTTAGCATAAAATAAATTCCCAATAAACACGAAGGAAATTTTTTCCTTAGTTTACACTAGAAAATTTTGTGAGTGTCATCAGATCACAATTTTTGAAAAGTATAGTAAAGAGGGTGAATCAAGGCCCTGCTAAAGAAATGCGTTTCTTCAGAGAAAAACTAATGACCAAAATTAGATAATGCATCTCCTAACACATGAAACTTAAATTACCCAAATAAGAAAGTGTGTATCCTAAGGTTTAAATGAAATGACTCAACTAGAAAGTACGTATTCTAGGAGTGAAAGTTCAAGTTAGGAAGTGTGTCACCTAACAAATAAAAACTAAAATTCCCAGATTAGGAAATGCGTCTCCTAAGGATTAAATGAAATGACTCAACTAGAAAGTGTGTCTTGTAGGAGTGAAGATTCAAGTTAGGAAGTGCGTTACCTAACACATGAAAACTGACATACCCTGACTAGGAAGTGTGTCTCCTAGGGTTTAAATGACTCAACTAAAAAGTACGTCTTCTAGGAGTAATGGATGATGAGTTATTACCATAATTGTGATTACTAAAAATGTGTAGCAATATTGCCTCTTGTATTTGCAAAAGTGAGGAATTGCATCTTTTGATATTTAGACTTTGAAGCCCTTGATTTGAAGGTAACATGTGTTTTTATTTCATTCAAAGAAAACCTTTAAATTTTTTTAAAAAATGTGGTGGTTGATTTGCGGCATTTGGCTATTAAGGCGATTGTTTGTACACATGTGATGCTAAGATCCATTGAAAATCATTGATAGGTATTGTTGACTTGTCATACTTTCGACCCCAAATCTGACTACCAAAATATTTTAACTCAAATCATATTTCTCTTGCATGATGCCTCTGAATTCAACTTCAATGACACCCTTTATACTTATATAAGTCCAAAAACTGTCGGATGACAAGCATTCTCAAGTACCTTGCTTTATTTTTGAAATATGTTATCTTTGAGTATCGATTCTTTATCTTGCTTTGCACAACTAAAGGAGTTGTTAGCAAGTTTTGAAGTCTTTCCTCACTTGTCTTGACATAAATTTGACTAAAAAATACATGAAATATGATGATAATGATTTTCTTTTGACAACAAAGATGCAAAAATAAAAATAAAAATAAAAATAAGAAGAAGACAATAGGCATCTATTTTTCGAAACGACAAAAAGAAAAACTTATTTAAGTGTAGTAGCCGATTCCAATGATTATGACATGCATTTTGAATTAAACCACTTGATCTTTCCACACTAATCATGATCAATTTTTGCCCTTTTATTGAATATAGAACTGAGCCACCGTTGACCTTGTTCTTTTCAAATTATAATCCTCCTTCTACTAGTGGCACCTCAAAGGTTTTTGCCAACGAGCCTATCTCATTTTCATTTCTTTCTCAACTCACTGTCGTTTTATTGTGTCCAAAAGGGTTTTCACCGATAAAACTCTCTTATTTTTTGTTAATCCACAACTCGTGTCTTCTTATGGTGCCTAGGAGTGTTTTCACAAATAAGACTCTTTTTTGATAAAAAAAAACGACGCCTAAAATATGAAACATCATGCACCCATAACATGTTTAGACTTGACATTCTCAAAGATTGATCTGAAGGTCTTCCTTTCTTTATAACTTGGGTTTTGGAAAGGATTTGAAAGAAAAGGCGGCATGAGGTTAAAAAATTTACATAACATTGGGCGGAGCATACAACTTTTGGAATTGACTCTTTAAGGAAATAAAATTTTGCCCAGTTTTATTTCATTCTTGGTAACTTAAATTTTTTTTAGTTAGACCGAACCCCAGAGTAGGGTTGTCTACGTATCTTGTCATAGCAAGAATCTGGTCAAACGTAGTTGAGACAAATCATTCTTTTGATTTTTTCTTTTCTCTTTTGCTTTTTTTTAATCGAAATTTGGCTCTCTTGTTTTTATTTTCTTTGATTCTTCTCTTTTTGGTACTTTTTCCAACCTCACTTTTTTTTTCTGACTTCATTTTCTTGGCACCATTTTTCTGACACTATTTTTCTTGATAATTTTTTCTGACTCCATTTTCCTTGATATTTTTTCTGACTCCATTTTCCTTGACACCCTCTTTTTTATTTTTAAAACTCTATTTTGTTTCCAAAAGAGGGGTATGAAATAAAATAAAACTAAACCTCAAAAAGGGGTAACAAAGAATGACACAACATTTGGATAGCAGAATAAAATGCCTTCGTCATATCAATCCTTAAAAGTGCAAGAACATAACATGCAATATGAGAGTGGAACATGAAGATCATACACGTCTTTACCACATATATATGTGTCAGTTCCTTTATGCTTGTAAATTATACAGGTCACTTGTGTTGTGTTTTCCTCACCATGAATGATTCATGTCTTTTTTTGATCTAACATCCTTTTTCTTTTCTTGACAATGAAAACTATATATCCTCTGATTGATCCTATTTAAAATGCTAGAGATGGACCTTCTTATTGAAGATCAAGTCATTTTCTGATTCATGGGGTGATTTTCTCAATCTTATTGAAGTGAGGCTATAACTCGGTCACCAAACATTTCTACACTTATGATTTTTTTCTTTCAACTATATCTTCTTGGTCAAATATTCCAGAATTAAATTAGGTTTTAAGATCTGGTGAAAATTCATTATGCATATCATATTATTAGAATCACCATAAAAAGAATTGTATAAGGGAAAGAAAGACAAATAAATAATATATATTAAAAAATAAAAATAAAAAAAATTAAAAAAAAATAAAGGGACGTATATTTTGTTGACAGAAAGATAGAAGGGGTTGAACAAAAATGATAATAAAATAAGACAAGATAGATCTCGAACTACAACCCTAAAATAATTTGGGTAACAGAAAGGAAAACAAAACAGACTACCAAGGCTCTCTTATTACGGGGAGTAAAGTGACTTCTGAATTGACGAGTTTGACATCTTAGCCACTGATTTGCACATCAGCCTTAATGAAGTCTCCACAATCATTGCTACCTCATCAGTTTTTCTTCTTAAGCCCAAATTTTCCTAAACTGTTTTGAAAATATCGATCCCCACCAGATTCTATCCAAAATAAGATATCAATAGTTTTTCTTTCCTTATTCATCTTAGTTAATTACAAAACTTTTTCAGATGAGCTGAAGGATCACCATGGTCCTCGTACATGTCCAACTTTGGTGTTTTGGACTCAGGAGGCAAGTGAACATCTTGAAACATGTACAAATCCTCATAAGAAACTCTCTTTTTTCTCTCAAAGTACTTGCATGTTTCTCATATTTTGCTTTAAAATTTTCACCTTTCTAGCCATTTCTTCTTATTACTCATTTCTAACAGTCTGCAGCACCTCATCTTAGAACCTATACCATTTTCTGTGGGTCATCTTGCCAGTTTTTTGGACCTGGTGTTATATTGGTGAGATGTCAATTTAGCCACAAACCAACCACCTTATTATTTTTGACTTTGAAAATAACGAATGTGTCAAGACTTGACATTTTCAAAAATTTTCTTAAGAATATCACCGAACGCGGTATAGGTTGCCTACACATCTCATTAATGTGAGAATTATGTGTGCGTAGTTCTTGAAAATTGGAGATACGAAGAAATGTACCCCTTTTTTTTTAATTATTTGAACAATGAGAAATATTTTTTTTTAAAATTTATTAAATAATACTCCCTCTGTTTAAAAAACAATGACCTACTTTCCTTTTTAGTTCGTTTCAAAATGAATGACCCCTTTCTTTTTAATGATACTTAAATTTCAACTTTACACATGACATGCTTAAGACCATAAGATTGAAGGGCCTTTTGGTACATTTGTCACAACTTTAATTTAGGACCACAAGAATTAAAAGTCTTCTTACTTTCTTAAACTCCATGTCAAGTCAAATTAGGTCATTCTTTTAGAAACGGAGGGAGTATCTTTTTTTTTTCTTTTGAAATTTTTTTTAGAAGGAAAGACAATCATCATTTTTTTTTAAGATCACCGAATCCATTGAGGACTACCCACGTGTCTCATTAAGATGAGAATCAGGTATGAGTAGTTCATAAAATATATGTCGTATAAAACTCAGCCTCAAGACCCCTAAAGGTTCAGGGCTGTTAATATTTATATATATTTTTTATTTTGTAAAAATTTAGCCTCATGAACCCTAAAGATTCAGGCTATTAAGATATATATATATATAAATTGTATTTGAGGATAATTATAAAAGTAATCATATTTTTTAAAATATTCCCCAATAAATTTATGAGTAATTTTTCCAAAGAAAGGGTCATACCTCGAAAAGGCTTCTTACATATCTCTGTAAATAGTGAGAATCAGACCCTCGTAGTTCATAAAGACCATAAAAACTAGTTTACTATATATTTTTTTGTTAAAAAATACTCTCCTTTTCTTTAAAATAAAATTTCTATAAAAATTAATTCGTTAAATTTGAATATAATATACTCTGTTGCGTTTACAAGTTACCTAAAGCCGTCCAACATTCAAATAGCCTTCCAAACAAATGTCAAAGAGCACGTACGATACACATGTTGGTAATTATAAAAGGGACACTTGTCCTAGAAAGACCCGACCCCTATGCCGAGTTTCGCTAAATCAAATGCATATGATGCAAATAAATCAGAACCTAATAGGGATAACCAGATTCTAAATTTTTAGTTCTTCTAAGTTTAGCCTAATAGGGTTAGTGTCTAGACTGGCCTACCTGAGCGGACATTTGAGTTAGGGAGGGATAACTTGTTCGGTAGCAGTGCTACTCCACCTTCGTTGCCGATCCGAACCCCGCCTAACATGTGTGACTATATTCCTTCACCAGGTTCCTTGACACTCCGGATATCTCAAAAAGAAAGTAGGATGCATACGCTGCATTCCTTCTATCCTATTTTAGAGACTCAAAAGGGGTGCACAAGAGAAGACAGTTTATAAATATAGTTTGACAATATCAAAGTAATAAATGAGCAACAAGTTGCACATAAGGACAATAAACACAATATAAAAAATAATTAAAGCAAGTAAAAGTCAATTTTAAAAGCTCGAATTCTAATAATCTCTAGCAGAGTCGCTAGAGATGTCACACCCTTTTTTCGCTTGAGGATCGAGTCGAAGGATTTTTCCAATTAAAGTGACAATTTTAAATAGGGATTAATTTATTTACAGAGTCACCACTTGGAATTGAGTTATTGTGTTTGAATCCCTAATCAAAAGGAAATGACTCTCTATTTTGGTCTACAAACATAGAAGACCGGGTAAGGAATTCTATTGACCGAGGGGAAGGTGTGAGGCACCCCTCGAGTCCTTGGTTCTAGCACAGTCGCTTTATTGACTTATACTTAACTTAAATTATTTTTAAAAAATCGTGTTAAGGCCTAAATTCATTCATTTATACTATACCAAAATTTGCTTATTATCTTATATTAAATAAATCGATAAAATTTAATTTTAGAAAAATAATTGTTAAGGTGCATTATTGCATACTTGAATTTTAAATGTCTCAAAAAGATGCGTATGTCACATTCTTAATTGAGATGAATATTTTAAACCCGCTTAAACTTAACTAGCGTTAAAGACGTTGATTTGCTATTTATAAATTCACAATAATTTTATCTATTCAAAATACTAATTAACCTTAACAATAAACTTAAGAAA
Source organism: Capsicum baccatum var. pendulum (assembly GCA_030864225.1). Taxonomy (NCBI): domain Eukaryota; kingdom Viridiplantae; phylum Streptophyta; class Magnoliopsida; order Solanales; family Solanaceae; genus Capsicum; species Capsicum baccatum. The sequence continues at coordinate 164,590,406 of CM061557.1, read as the reverse complement.
TATTTATTTAAAGCGATCAATTATTTTAACAAATAATTATTAATCTGTGTAAATAACAAAAATAAAACAAAATAAAATAATAAAATAATAATAATATTAAAATAATATAAATACACAAAGTTAATCCTATTATTTCTAATTTAATTATAATCCTCATATTTTATTCTTTCTAAATTAATACAAACTCTAATCATATATTTATCAGACAAATTAAATACGAAGCTTTTAAAATCCGATTTGAACACAAAGTTACAAATAAACAAGCAAGATGATGGCATCAACACTTGACTGGATGAAAATTTGTCGAATATTCCTTAGTTCTGATTATTTTTTTTTACTTGTTTGTAATTTTTATTTACTGGGTTTTGTCTGGGTTGGGCTTATTGACTTGGACATAGTAATAGATCATTTTTATTCTTGTGTAAATAACTTGTTTTCTAATAAGATGGCATGTCAATCCTATTTGAATTTCTTTTAAAAGAAGAAATACATGTTAAAACAAATAGTTCGAAGCTATCTGAATCAACAATATCCAAATCTAAACAAAATCCAAACATGAATTTCGGATAGATTTTTTTTGGAAAAGATTTGATGACGCCGTTTACCGGCGGATTTCGTCGGAATGGTAACAAAAATTAGCTAGAAGGGACGGTTTAAGTGGCTGGTGCATTTTGGTAGCTGTTTCACCTAAAAAGAGGGCGGTTGCTGGTTGATCTGCTGGAGAAGATGGTGATTCCGACGTCGGTTTCACCGGCAAAATAGAGCAGCGGCGCGTGGTGGTTGGTTTTCTACGGGTTCAGGTGTTTTTCCAGTGAGCGTACATGTAGTATATGTGTGTGTGTGTTTTTGGTAAATGTGGGTGTAGAATGGAGACGAAAAAAGGAAAAAGGGGTCACCGGAAATGAGAATTGCAATTCCAGCCAGATCTGGCATTGGAGAGAAGGGAAGAGAGACGGCACGGCGGTGGGGTACACCAACTGGTGGTGCCGGTCGGAGGAATTTACCGGCGGTTCCAGCAGAGGTTTTCTTTGCTGGTTTGCCAATTTCTAACGAATATGGTGTTTTTGGTTGGTTTTCGATTATTTAGTCGTTGGAGGAGATGACGATTTCGACGAATTAAATCTAAATGATGCTCTTTTCTCTTTGATTTTTCTGTCTCTCTTCATTCTTCATTTTTAATTAGTTTTTCTCTAAATATTTTTTACTATCTTCGTGCATTCAGCGTGTGTAGTGTGTTATCCGTATCTGAGTGTGCGTATTATATTATGTGGTGTGTGCTTTTCTGAGAGTGGTCAATTGCTGAATTTGTTATTGTATTCCAGTGAATAGAAAAATGGAGAAATCATTATGTGATATGTGAATATGAACTTTTCAGTATATATTATACCAATATTTATTAACAATTACATTAATATATAATAACAATTCACATAATTAAATACACATATTAAATAATACAAAAAAAAAGAAAATCACTTGAACATTTTCATTCATGCCTTTTAACAATAAAATTTATAACATAAAATGATTCAAATTCAAAGAAAAACCTGTGATAATTCAATCGGAATAAGAAGCAAGAAACAATTGTCACCGGAAACTTCAACGGAATTTTGTACTCTAAATTTTATCCTTTCTTTTCTTTCTTTTCCTCCTTTCTCCTTCCTCCTACTATTTTTGTCTTTAAAATATTTTTCACTTCACTTGTTTTTTCACCCTTTTATTGGTTTCTGATTTTTTATCTGATCAGTGTAGATGATAATGTACGTCCCTTCCTATGGGCGGGAAAATCCTTAAATATAGGAATTTTAGGGGGAACAGTTAGGATCAGATAAGGGGAGGGGGATTTTGAATTTTGATTTTTTGATTTTTCTTTTTTTTCTTTTTTTATAGAAGATAATAATTATAACAAATAAAAGATAAATAAATAAAATAATAATAATAAATATAATAATAACTAATTAATTTTATATTTAAAAAAAATATAATAAAAATTTATAAATATCTGAAAGTAAATATAATTAAGATAGTACTAAAACTACTAACTTATTTATTTAAAATTTAAAAAAGAAAAAATATTTTTTAATTTTTATATTATTTTTAAAATTAGAATAAAATAAAGTAGAATATCTCAAAATTAACTTTATCTAGTTATTTATTTTTTAACTTAAAATTTATTAAAAATAAAATATGAATTAAAATAATATCAGACCAAATATAAATATTAAATATAAAAAAATAAGTTAAAATTCGAGTAGGATAAAAATCACGTGTTTATACAATCAAGCCCCCAATGTTTTGGGATTTTTGAACAGAAAACAGGAAATTCCACCTTGAAAAGGGTGAAATCTTACCACAAATCAAAGGGGAATCATGAAAATAGATGTTAGCCAAGATCTGAACCACCACAAGACTCAATTCCAAGCTATCTCCCTTTTTCGGGTTTTAGAATAAAGAGAATGGGTGAAGAATGAGCAAAATCAGGCTAAAATGAGATATTTATACCCTTTCCAAGTTCTCGAGTCTCGCGATCACGATTGCAGTACATTGTGATAGGGTGACAAGTCGCTATCGAAACATTCCCTTATCGTGATCGCGGTCTGATGGGCTGTTATGATGAGTCACAATCGTGACATAATTACTGCGATTACGGCTACCTGGTGACTGCCAAGGGTATTATAATCGCAACCCTTGGCATGCGATAGCGATGCACCAGATACAACTAATATAGCAGAGACTTGGAAATTCCAAGTCTCCACCAAGCCCTCAGGATACATTCGGAATACCATTTACGCGAACAAACTATGTAACCACAATAAACTTGATGTTCTTGACTCAATGGTGCAATTGAAATTTATATTTGAGGTCATTTTGATGAAATATGGATCCACACCTAATTTTTATTTTCTTAACTTTCCGACCAATAGGTTGAAATAAGCCCAGGTGCCTTAGGACCCAAACCACGAGTCCACTAGCCTAAAATAAATATTTTGGAGCTGTTGGAACAGTCAGAATTTGCATTCGAGGTTGTTTGGCTGAAGTTTTTGCCTGGTGTCCATTTATAACCAACGAAGACTTTAAAATAGGGAACTGGCTCTAAAAACCAAATGATTTACCAAGTAACCAAACTGTTAGTTCTAGCAAGTCATAAATGACTGAAGGTAGCTATAGAATATCCATAACAACGAAAATAAGTGGAAATATGGAAAATGACCTAAAGGGTCCTTACATTATGTGTCTACTTAAGGATTCTTTCCTTGAAAGAGAAGGTGTTAATTATTTGGAAATTTCCTTTTCTTCTACTTAGTTATCACGACCCAATTTCTCAAGTCATGCTATAGCCCACCAGTAGGCAATCCAAACCCGTAGTCTGGAACGGCCAGTGATGGACTATTCAGTAATATAAGGAAAAGAATGCGGAATACATAAAATAAAGATCAATAAAAGTCCCAAAACCTAGTGGTATTAGTACAAGATCTAGTAACATAATACGAGTACAAAAGTGAAATACACTGATACAACTTATCTTCGAATACAACATTGAGACTAGTCCAATACATAAGAGAGAGATAAGTAATACTCCAAACGTCAGGAGCTCACTCTGTGTCTCTGAACCACGGCTGCTCGCACAACAAACACAACAACAGTAATAACCTGTACTATGATCTGCAGGCTGTTGAAGTGTAGTATGAGTACCAAACAAATGGTACTCAGCAAGCAACTGCCAACTGAGCTCCAAAGATAAGGCAGATATATACCACATATAAACAGAATGGAAACTACACCCAAGAGTCCAAAACTCATATAACAACTAATGAGATAATAAGGGACAACTATCCTGTACATGTCCAATAGAGCAACATAATAAGGCTAGGTAAGTAATAAGGGTGCACTATCTTATTCCAGCCATACTTAGGAATCTCATCACTATACCATATATCCCTTGCCAATATATGAATAAAGAGTGGAAGAAGAGCATAATATAATATACTTGGCCAAGGAATGAATATAACATATAAACAAATGAAGGAAGGGATATACGGTAGTACCATTACCACATATAGCTATATATGTGTGTATATGTAGGTATACATATAAACATAAGGTCGCCTCAAAGCATAACCTAAATCATCATATACTCATTCTAAGACCCCATTATAATCCTATCATTATTTAATTCTATCATACTCAGGGTTTCTAATCCATATAGCTAGACATGAAATAATCCTGTATAACAATGCAATAATAAGATAGAAGAGGCCGAAAATATACCTTAAATCTCGATACTGGATCAATGACTAAGCTGTCATAAGCTAGCCATAATAATGATCATAACAATGGTAATAACAATAATAACGACTTGAATAACTGGCAACTCCAGATAATCAAATAACTAGCCAAGCCTATTCATACCCCCACTGCCCCAGGCTCGAAAGGTTCAATCAACATATAACAACACAAGACATACTCTTCACCCATATTTATGCAACCGTCCTATGCCAGCTGAAAAACATAGGTGTATACTGGTGATAGGTGATGCCTATGTAAGAATGAATGCAAGGTATAAAATCAACATCACAATCTCGTCATCATAATCATCATCATCATCATACTCAACCTCTTGAATCAAATTGTGTATTAATACAACACCACAACAGTATCCTCCGGACTAGAACTGGGTATCAACATCACATAACAGTATCTTCTGAACATAAATCAGGTATCAATATCATCCTAATAGTATCCTCTGGACTCGAACCGAGTATAAATATATCATCACAACAGTATCCTTAGAACTCAAATTAGGTATAAATATATCATCACAATAGTATCCTCCGGACTCGAATTGGGTATCAATATATAATCATAAGCATCAATAAGTAAATATATATAGACATATATTAGGTGCACGAGCTCAAGCCGAGGCTAAAAGGAGTATAAAATTTGTAAGTTCATTGCCCGAAATGATCCTCAGGACTAAATCATTGTAAATGTGTAGAAAGGATCAAAATATCTCATGACAGGAGTAAGTAATAGTGTCAAATCATGGATCGAAATCCACCTCGATCAAATTTGAAAACAATAATTTTAACCTTTTGTATATGTATGAATATTCCATTTAGTTAGGAAATTATTATAGTAAAGAAATCCACTCCTAAGGAGGAAAGTGGGTTTTAACCTTTATTTAGGAAAAACAGTGACCAACTCGTATTTTAGCTAGGATCACATCAATACCGATAAAATAATCATGAATGTACCAAATTTATTCATGCCATCACTAGTGTCCAGTCAATGAAATTGTAAGTAATATAAAATATGTGTATCCATATTCTACAACCGTATCCCTTACAAGTATAAATACTTCTCGGATATCCAACCAATATCACAACACGGCCCTTGACCCAATAATATATCTGAAATAACCACAACATCATCATCACTGCCTTAGGGCCATATACATATCCAAAACTTATATCAATAATTATGTATATAAACTATCTCACATTAATAAGCCATAGCATACTCACGAGGCTTAGCATTTATATAAGCCATAAAGCATATAATATAGTCATCTTACACATAGGGGGCATCTTACTTCTATGAGACATAATATACGTGAGGCATCTCACATCTATGAGATATAACATATGATTAGGCCATGAATCATGACTACGAAGAATATCACTTCTATAGGCCAATAATCATAGTTAACAAGAAATAATATTTATGAGGGTCCGGATAACATATCGAAAAGGAATAACATCTCCAAGGATCCAACGCCATGTCTATGAGGGATTAGCACCTCTATGGTCCAAATATCATGTTAAAGAGGAAACAACATCATGAAAGGCAAAATATAACGTCTAAGAGAAAATAACATCTCTTAGGGCCCGTTATCATTTCTAAAAGGAAAATATGGCCATAACTCATACATCAAAATCTGGGGAACATCATCATAACTTACCATGTCACGAAGTAACCTTATACTAAGGTTTATTAGTCTCAACTATGTCTAACATCCACAACTAAGTCCACAAGGCTAACACAAGTCTTGGCCTAATTATGCCGGGCAATCGAACTTCTAATCCTCAATTTACATATTTAGGAAAACTATACCCTAACTAGGCTACGGTATCTAGTTCAACTTCTAGATGTCAAGTAAGCCATAACCAATCCTAAGATAGGAAATTCATCTAGAAACAAGGGCATTTAAGTCAACTTTGCCCAAATTATGATTTCAAGATCAACACAGTAGTCCAATAAGATTAAATATACTAATCATGTTTCCAATACTAAAATCATATCCCAAACCTAGCATTATATCATATCCATGATACAAATTTATCCAAACTTGGAAAAATGTAATAGGATTCAAAAAGTTTATAAACATACCATCTTACGGGTCCAAAGTCCTCATCTAATCCCCAAACATCGATAATCAAGGCTATGTTATTGTACTCATAATCAATCCTGTCATTCCTATTTACATACAATTTATTTCACACATAATCTATGAAGAAGAGTGGACATAAGCCTACCTCAAAGCCAAACCGCAAAACCTCACATAATGCACGACTTGCTCATTTTTAATCCATAATCCCAAAAATCCCATCGTGCTATCTAAAACATAATCTACTCAACAATATGAGTCCAACTATACCCATATTGCACTATTGTTCTACGAGTCGAAAAACGACACCAAAAACCCCCAAGTGGGTCCTACGTACGGAAAACACATTTCTGAGATCAACCCAATGTTCATAAATGAACAATGAATCATAACCCCCAAGAAATGGGTGTAAACAAAGCTAAATTTGGGATAAAATCTAGCCCAAATTAACTTTGGGGTTTTGGGTTCAAACTAAGAAATTCAACCATGAATTTGAAGGATTCTTGCCTTAAATTTAAAGATATTTGCAATAATAGATACTCCATCCGTTTAAAAAAGAATGACCTACTTTGACTTGACACAAAGTTTAAGAAAATAAAGAAGACTTTTGAATCTTGTGGCCTTAAATTAAAGTTGTGTCAAATGTACCAAAATGCCCTTTAATCTTGTGGTCCTAAATATGCCATGTGGAAAGTTGAAATTAAAGTATTGCCAAAAAAGGAAAGGGGTCATTCTTTTTGAAACAGACTAAAAAGGAAAGTAGGTCATTCTTTTTGAAATGAAGGGAGTAATAAACAAGCTCCCAATTCACCTACCATGATCAATTTTGAGTTATTATACCTATTTAGGGTATTAAGCTCTCAAGGGTGAAGTGAAAATGACCCAATTCGCAACCATGGCTTTATAAATAGACCCCCAGGTGAAGCGATGACGTAAACGCCAAGACATGGGCTGCTATCACGATGTGGCGATCGCTGTGGCCTTGTTGCAATCACTATCCTCCTTGTCGCAATCACCGTCGCGCCAGAACCAGTATAACTTGAAAATTTTCCATGTTTCCAATGATGCCTCAGGATTCATTCAGAATCCAATATTTGCAAATGAATTGTGTAACCATACTAAATTTGATGCTCTCGACACATTTGCAAAGTCAAATTTTTAATTCGAGGTTATTTCAACCAAATGTGGGTCCCACACCTAAACTTTCAAATTTTTAACTTTCTGATTAATAGGTCAAAATGATCTCGGGTGCATCGGGACCAAACCAAAGGTCTATCAATCCTAAAATCAATATTCTTGAGCTATTGGGGCAGTCGAAATTTGCATCCGAGATTGTTTCACTGAAGTTTTTACCCGGTGTCCATTTGGAACCAGCAAAGACTTCTAAATAGAGAATTAGTTGTAAAAACCAAACGGACTACCCGATAACCAAACCGTCAGCCCTATCAAGTCATAAATGTCTTAGGGTAGCTTTGGAGAAGCTCAAATGGTAGAAATATGCGGAAATATAGAACATGGCCGGAAGGGTCATTACAAGATCCACTATTAAAAGGACTTTAGTTCCCGAAAGTCAATGAATAGAAAGAATCTTAAAAGCTCAAAGGGATGAGGTACCGGGTCCACATGCTCCAAACATGAATTCCCAGATAACCTCTGCGAAGAGAAAATGCTTCTAAGAGATTTTGCCACAGGTATCCCTTTTTTAACTAGCCTCTTCACTTTACTCCTAAACTACCAAGCCTCTAACTAAACTGAAAAGGCTGATGTACACAAAATGAACCACAACACATTGATACCACCTTGATACAATCATATCCAATAAAGGCTCATCCAAGCCAAAAACAAACCAAGAGATGAGTCCTATCACTGACTCTAAACCCTATTATAACCTTGTTTTACCCATGCATACTAGCTATCTACTCCAAGCTAGTAGGAAAATCACCCAAGTCTCATCCACGCAATCTTATCATTGAGAACTCAAAGAACTGAAGTTGATTCATTGAAAGTCCATACGATAAATATGAGAATAAGCCATAAGGTGCTATCTGGGCACGTAAATGGAGATAATCCAAGAATACAATCCATGCCAATGCTACAACTTATCTGGATGAAAATCAACTAAAATCCTAGAGTCCAAGGTTTAAATACTCATCACTGAATAATCCTCTCCAGGATGTCCTATCAACTGAGAATGAAACCTTGCTGAATTCATCTCGAGTCTCCCACTGAGTATATAATAAAAAATTTCCAAATAAAATTGGGGACTCGAGGTTAAAGCTAAAAGAACCAATACTGGGTCCATGGGCTATAATCTAAACACTTATCGCCTATAATCCATCCAAAATTGAGAAGACCGAATAGGCAACTATAGAGTAGGCTCAATCAGCCTATAAATGAAATCTGAACAAGGACAAGTCTAAAACAAAGGTTGTATACAAACTCTATAACACCAAGCATCACTCGATCTCAACTACCCAAACCAAACTAAAAATGGGTAGGCATTAATACCCTAAATTTATCACATTTCCAAATTGCCAGTTCAAGGCAACAAGTCAAAACTGAGCCGATAAGGCTATATCAATGTCAGCTATTACAAATCAACCTTGGTATCCAAATCTGGCATATCTGAGATAAATCATACCAAGCCACAGCCAAGACATATCTGAAGAACAAGAACCACTAGAGGGATAACCATCGATTGAAAACCTAAGCAACCAGCTCTATATCAGCTAGAGGGTATGAAATATAGCCACAAAATAGAAATCATGCCAATGGATAAATCACTGGATGAAAATGCAACTAACCTACTCCATAAACACTAGAGGGCATGAACTATCAATACCTAGTCAAATACTCCCCAAGACTGCTAGCCACACCAGTGAAGGCAAGAACTCTAGCAACTCAGAAAATACAACTGAAGCTTAAAACTAATCATTACAACAATCCATCTAGGCAAAGAATAGCCACAAACACATATCATCGAGGAGAATCACTCCACCAAGACTCATTAGGCCATACAATTATTGAAATAGGGATTTCATAAATCCACCCAAGTAGGACAATTACCACTTCATCCATCCAAAAATCACATCAAGTATAAGATATATATCAATCTCGAAACTAAGGTCAAAGCTAAGACCACCACTAGAAAATCAACAACTCAAGATTAAGAATTTCCAATTTGCTAAGTTAAGAAGCAATCATAGGAAAGGACACCTGACTCTATCTCCCTAACTTTGCGGGAGTCAAAATCACATCACGATGAGGATGAAGTATCCCATCTCCATACTAATAACAAAGGCAACCTATCATAAGGGAACAAATGCAATAAATATAAGAGATGAATCCACGATATCTAAGTCTCAAAACCATTAATGGGTGCGATGAAATAGTCACAACCAATGAATAGACCTCAACTAGTCAATCTTATACACTGACTATATGGAAAAGGATAGCCAAAGCAGAAGCCTTTGCAACAAAAAAGGCAAATTTAAAAGCCTCAAACTCAAGAATGGGCAATGCAACTAAATCTCTAGCCCTAAAATCATCTTAGCACCACATAAGGTCAACTTTCTTTCTATATCATAATACATCCCTGAATTAATCTAATACAGCTAACCAAGAGGGAACATAGTCAACCTTGCTGCTCTAGGGGAAAGAAATCATTGAATCGGGCTATATCTACTTAAGCTATTGAATAATATCACAAGAAAATAAAAGTCTAACTAGATAACAGTAGTCTATACAGCTACCCAGTAAGGATCATTTCGTCAAGTAACAACATCAAGTAATAATATTAAATAATATAATAACCTTACATAATGGTAGCAATAGCAACAACAATATCAATATCAATATACTGAAAAGGCGTTACCAAAATAAATATCAACATCAAGTACCACTCAAGGGCCACAATAAGGCCGACCTGCCAAGATAAATGAGACTCGAACCCAAAAGCTACACCCATAGGAGAAAATATCAATATAAATTTACTCCATCCACTACCAAAAGAAATAAACCAAAGAGTAGTAACATAATCATGAATTCAATAATAAGGCAAATAATAACCGATATCAATTTATCAAGGCATATAATCATCAATGGGTATGAAAACCCAAATACACATAATAAGGGGTAAATATGGAAAACAAAAACACACCAATTATGGTGACATCCGTAATCACATACCTGTCAAGGATAGGGGAAAAAAAATCTAAACTGGTCCAACTCAGATTGACCATCTGAATCATCAATTGAGGTGCCACATACACTATCTGTAACTGAAGATACCACAATATCATGAGGTTGATATGAATGAGCTGAATGATTAGAAATACTATGTTGGAGACACTCTCTAGTCTAGTAGTCAGTCTCTCTACAATCGTAGCAAATTCTGAAGCATTAATATGGAGAGAACACAAACTAAGCCCAAATGGCTGACTAACAAACACTAAGCAAAATCCATAAAATTATATCTATACCTCCAAAATCATAGTTGATCTTAGGAACACTAGGCTCGAAATCAATAAGTGCTAACTCTAGCTGATCATCTATCTTATACCTAGGGCATTCTTTGAACTAGTGTCTCATCACAACACAACTAAACCAAGGTCCTCGAATACTTTAAGATACTACCCCTCATAATTTAGGATGGTCACCATGGACCAAAGAGTCGTACCATACTTTGTAAGTCCAAATGGGACTCTGCTCACTATGATCATCACGACTAATTTGAGAACTACTCATAGTCTGGAATACTGTAGGTGAAACTAAACTCTATCAGAAGGATCCTTACTCTTAGATAAAATACCAATAGCACTATACCGATGACACGCCTTTTGCCTCTATTTCCATAAGTCTCTGTACATGCTCACTATAGTCCTCTCATAATTAACAACCTGAGGGAAGGAAGATTCGACTACTATCATGTACTCTGATTCCAAACAAATTGGCAATACTAATCCTCTAATACATCCATACACCAATAGTCAACTCAGAAGAATATAACTTAGGAATAAGTCTGGACAATATGATAAATCCAATCTCTTAGATGAACACTAATAGACCCACTCTAGTCTGATAACTACTCTATGAATCAAACATCATCCTTGTCTTAGCAAAATTTTTCTACATGATTCGAATGTGAAATACTAAACCTCCAAGTGCTGAAGTAGTCTCAAGCTCAACTGAAGCCTAAGATGATCGCAAAATCCTTTGGCTGACATTGAAGGTATTTGATATCCATCTCTGACTCATTGGTCTAACACTATACTAAAACTCTGGAAATGCATACTTAAGTCTTATTCTCATCTGTCCACACTGTTACCTATCTTGCATCGTTCATTGGGGATATAATAGAGTCAAAGAATATATTTGAGGTTCATAACAATACAGATACATGACAAGGAGTCAAGAAGTAGATTTCCTAAAATGTCACTATAGCCTCCCAAAGATAGGTTACAGATGCCTCTGCACTAATCCACAAGACTCGATAAACAATTAGCTCTTGTACTAATACACTGATTAAACTTAGGCTCTGATATCGATTTGTCATGACCTACTTTCTCAGGTCATCATGGAGCCTACCATAACCCAACAGTAGGAAAGCCAAACCCATAGTCAGGAATGACTAGTAACAGGCTACTCAATAATATAAGGAAACAAATGTAGAATATATGAAATAAAGATCATTAAAATTCCTAAAATCTAGTGGTATCAGTACAAGAGCTTCTAACCGAATAAGAGTACAAAAGTGAAATATCAAGGGAAATATACTTATAAAGATCATCTCCGAATAAAACATAGGTATTCGTCCAATACATATGAGAGAGATAAGTATTAGTTTGAACGTCAGAAGGTCACTCTAAGTCTTTGAACTATGGCTTCTCTGCACGACACACACATCAATGGTGATAATCCATACTATTATCTGAAGGCTGCAGAGGTATAGTATGAGTACCAAATCAATGGTACTCAGTAGGCAACTACAAACTGAGCTCTAAAGATAAGGCAGATATATACCATATATAAATAGAATGGAAACTACACCTTAGAGTCTAAAAATAATATAACAGACAATGAGATAATAAGGGATAACAATCCTGTACATGTCCAATAGACCAACATAATAAGTCTAGGTAAGAATTAAGGGCGCACTATCTTATTCTAGCCATACTTAGAAATCTCAATACTATACTGTATATCCCTGGCCAATATATAAATAAAAAGCAGAAGAAGAACATATAATAATATGCAAGGTCAAGAACTAATTACCATATAAACAAATAAAGGGAGGGATATACAGTAGTACCATAGCTACATATAGCTATATATATATATAATTACATAAACATAAATTCGCCTCAAAGCATGACCTAGATTGTCATATCCTCATTCTAAGACCTCATTATAATCCTATCATAATTTAATTCTATCATACTCAGGGCTTCTAATCCACATGGCTAGACATAAAATAATCTTGCATAATAATACAATTATAAGATAGAAGAGGCCAAAAACATACCTCAAATATCGATACTGGATCAATGATCCATCTGTCATAAGCTAGTAATAATAATAATAATAATCATACCAATGGTCTTAACAATATTGATAACGATGTGAATAACTATAATTTTGGACAATAAAATACCTAGACAAGCCAATGCAAATCCCCACCACCCCAAGCTCGAAAGGTTCAATAAGCATACAATAACACAAGATATACTCGTCCAGACGCAAACTGGGTATCAATATATAATCATAAACATTAATACACATATATGTATAGACATATAATAGGTGAACGTGCTCAATCCATGGCTAAAAGTATTATAGAATCTATAAGTCCATTGCCATAAATGATCCTCGAGACTAAATCATTATTAAAGTGTAGAAAGGGTCAAAATATCTCATGACGCGATTAAGTAATAATGTACAATCATGGACTGGAATCCGCCTCGATCAAATCTTTAAAATAATATTTTTAACCTATTTTATATGTATGAATATTCCATTTAGTTAGGCAATTATTATAGTAAGAAAATACACTATTAAGGTGAAAAGTGGATTTTAACCTTTTTTTAGGAAAAAATAGTGACAAGGTCTTATTTCAGCTAGGATCACATCAATATAGATATAATAATCATGAATGTACCGAATCTATGCATGCCATCACCAGTATCCAGTCAATGAAGTCATATGTAACATAACTATATATATATCCATATTCTACAATCGTATCCATTTTAAAAGGATAAATACTTCCCAGATATCCAACTAATATCATAACATGACCCTTGGCCTAATAATATATCCAGAATAACCACAACATCATCATTATGACCTTAGGCCCATATACATATCTAGAACTTACATCGATAATCATGTATATAAACTATCTCACATTTATATGCCATAGCTACTTCTTTAGAGGTAGAGGTATGGACTGCGTACATCTTACCCCCCCTAGACCCCACCAGGTGGGAATACACTGGGTTTGTTGTTATTGTTGATTTATATGCCATAGCATATTTACAAGACTTAACATATCTACAAGCCATAAAGCATATTTATAGTCATCTCAGACATAGGACACATCTCACTTTTAGGAGGCATAATATAAGTAAGGCATCTCACATCTATGATATATAACATATCATTAGGTCATGAATTATAACTAAGAGAAATATCGTCTCTATAGGCCAATAATCATAATTAAGAAGAAATAATATTTATGAAGGTCTAGATAACATATCAAAAAGGAATAACATCTCTAAGGACCCAACGTTATGTCTATGAGGGAATAACACCTCTATGAGCCAAATATCAAGTCTAAGAGAAAACAACATCTCCAAAGGCCAAAAATAACGTCTAAGAGAAAATAACATCTCTAAAGGCTCGTGATTATTTCTATAAGGGAAAAATAGCCATAACACATAAGTCACAATACGGGGAACATCATCACAACTTACCAAGTCAAGAAGTAACCTTCCACTAAGGTTTACTAGTCTCAATTATGTCTAACATACACAACTAAGTTCACAAGGCTAACATATGTTTTGGCCTAAGTGGGACAGACAATCCCTCTTTTAATCCTCAATTTCCATATTAAGGCAAACTATGCCCTAACTAGGGTAAGTTATCTAGTTCAACTTATAGATGTCAAGTAAGCCATATAATGAATGGTAAATTTACTATTCATTTGCACTCAACTTTTGTGTATATTACCAAGATTTATATGTATAAATAAGACATATGTGTGATTAAATACATTAATATCCATATTTTGCTAGTATACAGGTTATGAGAAGATGTGGACTTGAACTAAAAAGGATCAAAAAAGAGAAAAAAAGTGCAGTTAAAAGACCTGGAGTAGAAATAAGCCTCAGTTATTGTGATCATAGCCTGAGGGCCGCGATCACACCCAGTCAAGAAAGGTCAACATACTGTGATTGTGAGTTTTAACCGCAGTCGTGGTAGCTGCGATCGCAACTTAGCGAGAATACAACCCAGGGCAGAGATGTAAATGCACACAAGTGATTGCCAAATTCCCTTAAGAAGCTCAACCCTATCTATTTGAGGGGAGATCCTACTTTTTTCGAAGAGACAAATATTGTACGAATTTTTGGGTAAAGAATACATTAGAGTAGCATTCAAGTGAAGGATTGACAATTTCCATTGAAAATTTGTTGAATCCTAAAGCTTGCAATTTGGATTTTCTTTATCTTTCAATAAATCAAATTGATGGAGATTTTTGGGTATATCTTGCTTATTAATCTTATGTGTCGCTTGTTTTTCCTATTGGGATTATGTTACAATAGGGAGCAATTGTGTGTGGGGTGTGATTTATTTTTGCATTTTCTAGTTTTTTGATGATGGGTTCTACTATTGGTTGATTAAATTGGTTGGTATTTGTGAGTGAAAGCCTAAAATACCCATATGAGTTTGTGGGTGAAAATTCTAAACTCTTGAAATCTCAAACCATTCTTCAAAGAGGGGTTTGAGTGAACTTTTGGAAACCATATCATCCTTGAAAGAGGGATATGAGAACTAAGGCATTAGTGGTTAATTTGTGGGCATAGTTTGCTAATTTTCACTATCTTAGAAATAAGGGTGATTATAAGGTTGACTATACTTTGGGTATCATCCTAGAAATAGGGATACCCAATTGAGATGTTGGGTGTCTTCAATTGACACACTTGGTAGGTACTAGAAAGGGTCAATGAATGATATCTTTAAGATTTTGTTAACAAACTAGCCTCAAAGACTCTCAACCTAGCCAACCATATTATTAACAATTAAAATTTGCACCGAATCATCACACTCCCATGCATAATTTTCCCATAGCAAAGCATAATCCCAAGATTTATTTCTAATTAATTATACTCTAATTATTCATAGCCCCAATTTAGTCCTTTAGAAGTCTAAAAATAATCATACCTTTGAACATTAAGAATTCCCCAATTACTTGTATCTTAGGTTTGAGTTTAGCAAGTAACTTAGATTTTAAACTTATTTAATCATCACTCATATTGTTCCCGACTGCCTTGCACTTAAATTGATGATACGTTAAGTGTTATCACTATAGCCAATCCTAAGATAGGAACTTCACTTAGAAACAAGGGCATTTAAGTCAACTCTACCCAAATTATGATTTCAAGATCACCATATTAGTCCAATAAGATTAAATATACTAATCATCTTTCCAATTCTAAAACCACATCCCAAACCTAGAATTATATAGTATCCACGCTACAAATTAATCCAAACTCAAAAGAGGTGATAGGATTCTTAAAGGTTATAAACATACCATCTTATGGGCCCAAAACCCTCATCTAATCCCCAAACATCAATAATCAAAGCTATGTTATTATACTAACAATCAAGACTAACATTCATATTCAGACGCAATATGTATCGCACATCATCTATAAAGAAGATTAGACAAAAGCCTACCTCAAAGCTAAATCGTAAAACCTAATATCATGCACCATATGCTCGTTTTTACTTCCTAAACACCAAAATGCCACTGTGCTATTTAAAAATAGTCTACTCATCAATATGAGTCAAACGATAACCATAGTGCACTATTATGCTTTAGGTCCAAAAACGACATCAAAAACCATCAAGTGGGTCCTACGTATATAAAATGCATTTCCAAGGTCAACCCAATGTTCATACATGAACAAGGAATCATAAACCCCAAGAAATGGGTGCAGATAAAGCTAAATTTTGTCTAAAATCAAGCCCTAAATGAATTTGGGGCTTTGGGTCCAAACTAAGAAATTCAACCATGAATTCGAAGGATTGTTACCTTTAATTCAAAGATATTCATGATAATAGATAATAAACATGCTCCTAAGGCACCCACTATGATCAATTTAGAGTTAATATACCTATTTAAGATTTTAAGCTCTCAAGGGTGAAGAGAAAATGACTTAATTTGCGACCATGGGTCTATATGAAGGACTCCCCAAGAGAAGAGATGCTGCGATCATCGAGATGTAGGCCTCTATCACAATTTTGGGATCGTTGTGTCCTTACCACGACCGCGGTGCCACAATCTCCATCCTTCTTTTCATGATCGCTGTCACACCGGAACCTGCATAACTAGGAATTTTTTTAAGTTTCCAATGATGCCTTGGGATTTATTCAAAATCTAATTTTTGCAAGTTAATTATGTAACAACACTAAATTCAATGCTTCGAATGCATTGGTGAAGTCGGATTGTCAATTTGAGGTTGTTTTGACTAAATGTTTGTCCCACAACTAAACTTTCAAGTTTTCAACTTTTTGACCGATAGGTCGAAATAAGGTTGAGTGCGTTGGGACCTGAACCAAAGGTCTACTAGCCTAAAATTAATATTCTAGAGCTGTTGGTGCAGTGGAATTCATATTTGAGATTGTATCACTGAAGTTTTTGCCAGGTAGCCATTTGGAACGAACAAAGACTCCTAAATAGAGAATTGGATCTAAAAACCAAATAAACTGTCTGGTAACTAAACCTTCAGCTCCAGTAAGTCATAAATGACTTAGGGAAGCTATGGAGAAAATCAAATGAAAGAAATAAGCAAAAATATGGAAAATAACTAAAAGGGTCATTACATTTGTATGCCTCTATTAAGGAGAATACTCATGGTGATGATCTTGAATCTAATAGTGAGTATATGTATGAGGATACCTTAGTTGACGTTACTTAGTGAGACATCTTTCTCTACCTTCTCTTTACTTATGAAATTTTTAGTGATCATATAGAGGGTAAGTCTAATTATGAAGATGGTACCTTTAGGAAAAGTGAGTATTGGCTTTTACCCCTTTTCTTAGCTCTGTCACCCATTTTACCTCGGTGAACTATTGGAATATGGTGATGTTTATACACCCAACTTGGTGCTTGGTCAATTTGATAAATAAAGTTTGATTGAGGTTGTTGGTAACCTACCCTATGATAGTAAGTGTTTTATGGGGACTTACAATCCACTTGATTGACACAAGTTATTCATGGGAGGCATTTCTAACAAAGATGAATGTTCTTTAATAATGGGGAGTAAGGAAAAGATTCAATATAGATCACCAATGTACATCTGCCTACTTGACCAAGGTTTCACTACTTGTAGGTCAAGAAGAGAGTTTCCTCTTGAAAATAATTTGGATGAATTCCATTTATGGGATAACCTTCTTTGTAAGTTGTTTGTAAATAGTGACCCCTTTTTTAAAGATGGTTTCATTCTTGAGGACCCTAAGGAAAATGTGTAATTGTCCCTTTAAAGTATTACTTATATACTTGCAACCTTGTTTGATAAGTTTTGTGGACAACAATTCATGGATGGTAAGTTGATTATTTGTCTGTGGAAGAGTCCATGGATGTTAAAGACTTCTTGCCAACTTCATAGGGTTGGGAAATTTGAAGCATCTTATGGGGCTCTTGGGAACGTGTCTACCACCATAACTATATTGAACCCAACTCCTTGGAAGAACTAATTTTTTTTGTTTGGTATATTTATAGTAGGGTTTCTATTTTTCCCAGTAGCATGGCTCCATTTATGAAAGCCCTCTCCTTAGAGAGTTGTATGAAAATAAAGGTTGTATGTGCTGGAATGTTTTTATTCCATCCTTATGTGCATTATAAGCTAAATCTTTTGAGCCAAATAACATTTTTATAGATGTTAGCACCTTGGATGATGTCTTTATGCTTGATTCCTTTCTATACTATCTCTTTTCCTATGACGATGTCCATGCTAGCCATGGAAATTTTTTATTGGGTGGTAGAAAACTTGTTGATTGGTCTACTTGATGTGGGTCATTCACATCTTTGACCCCTAAAAACCCTTATGGATATTTTAACCATTGGTGGTAAAGCTTTTGGTGTGGTCTCTTGAATAGATAATGAAACAATTTTGTCTTATTGCTCCTATGATAAATGTAGCCTTACCTTCTTAGCTTGTTGATGCCATTATGATCTTTGTGGTTTTCTTATCTCATTATTTTTGTCATAGTCAATTCCTTTGTAACCTTGTCAGTAAGATTTTCATGATTAAAATAAAGGATCGTTAGTTATATCTTAAGTGCGTGGGACCTTGGCATGATGCTGTGATTATTTGTGCTAACCCTAACCCTCATTTTCATAAGGATGTTGTGCTTGTTCGTCCTTTCTTTATTTTTTCAAGGTTTACCTACGGACCTTTAGATGAGATATATATGATGCTCAAGGTGCTTGATGACTCCTTAGTGTTATTGAAAGATGCCACATGGATGAAGATTACCATTAAGGAAGGTCAAAAGACTTTGACGAGGTTGAAGGAGTGTAAAATGGGGCTTGAAATCCCCCTGGAAGGGACATACTCCCAAGGTACTTTGGACTTGCCTTTGATCCACTCTAGTATTTCAAGAATGGGTCAAAATATCCCCTAGTGTGATTTTTCTTGCAATGGGGTCACTTTTGGGCCCTAAATGTGTATTATTAGCCTAAACTATAAATACTTAGGAGCCAGCTTATTTTCTTAGTTTTTGGTTTTTGATAATGAAGATACGGAAACTCCATTGAGAGTGTCTTGACATCCTGTAAAATCTTATGTTGCATCTTTTTTAGAAACAGTAGTTGTAAGGGCGTTTCGATCTCTTGTTGTCAACGTAAGAGTTAGGTACTTGTTGATTATTGAATTAAGGGCTTTGAGTTTAATATACTCTTTAGTTGTTAATTCTTTCATTTTCTTTGTGTCTATCTATCTATCTATCTATCTATCTTTTATCTTTCTATTTTTGTATTTTTAATTTTCATCGTTTCTTGGATTTTTGTGTTTGTTTTAGTTTTCATAGTTTGATCGTTATCAGTAGAAGAGAGAAGAGACCCCAAAACTTTTAATATTAAAGGCTCAACTGAAAGATGCTATGTATTCTTTCAAAACAAGTATTGCAAGACACATATATGTGAAGCAATGCATATCAGTTTAGTGAGCCTAAAATGATCAAAATATTCTTATTTTTCAATTTAACGACAACTGACAAACACGTCGAAACCATCATTTCTATATTATAGAAAAATTGCTTAACCAGTTATTTCATACATGATTATTATTTTATAATCTCATCTTCAATACTTATTCTTATCATTAAATTATTACCAAATATTAATGTATATATAGTCCAAGAACGTTCAATGCTAAAATTTACTTATTTGGTGGGATATTCCAAGCCATAAAATAAATAGATTATACAGATGATTGTTGATGACTTGGTTTGAGTCATATAAACGTTATGCACGTTAAAAAGAACAAATAATTTGTTGGCTAAAAAAGAGAAGAACATAAATACTATCGAATACGACGTAATTGGATGATACACTATACTCTTCTTTGTTCAGTACAAAAAATGCCTAAATACCAGGAGTTATCTTTACATATTCTAGCTATCAGTAACCCCGCATTTGTTGTTACAATAGTGATAGAAATTCTTGCTATAAGGTGTGTCATAATTTAGTTTCTTGGTTTTTTTTAGCAATGTTGTTATCAAATTAGCTGGGGTTTGGCCACTGCAAATTACTATTACTTAAACTGCAATTCAAATTCTTGGAGTCAAAACCCTCTCAATTAAATTTTACATCAATAATAATAGGAGTTTCAACCCTTGCAATTTGTGAAAATATAACATTTTTGGTGCATTTTGCGAGAAATATTCAATTTTGAATATTAATAACTAATTATCATGTACTTTACGATCAAACATAAAAGACATATCTAATGTCAAGAAATGACAATATATTTTATCACAAAAATATTATCATAAAGTAGTATATCATTAGTTTTTCAAAAAAATTGAAAAAAGTCATGTTCTCTAATCATTTTAACAGTTTGTCCAATCATTCCATTATATTGTCATAATGTAATGACCCTCCAGGTCATTTTTCTTTTTTTTTCGTGCACGTTCTATGTTATTTATGACTTGCTAAGACCAATGATTTGGTTCTCAGACAATTTGTTTTTTTTTTAAAGCTAGTTTTCCTATTTTTGAGCTTTTGAAGTTGACAAATTGTTCTTCAGTCAAAAAGTAAATGGCTTCGGATGAGAACTCCGATAGTTCCTTTAGCTCAGGAATGTGGATTTTAGGCTGGGGGCTGTTGATTCAAGTTTCAAGGTTTCTAGACTCATTTTGGGATATCAATTGATCTTTGGTTAAAATAGATGGTTATGTATGGGACCCCCTTTTCTTGAAACAACCTTTGTTGAGAATTTCAGCGATCTTATTGAATTTGGTATGCTATTCTTACAGGGTTTCATATTTTATTTTTGTGCAAAAGGTTCAAAAAGAATCTCGAGAATCTAGTTAGAGCTTTTTATACTTAGCAATTATTTCTAGTGTAGCTGCTGGTGCAGTCGCTTTTATGACCCTTTAGTTGCTTAAGTGCAGCCGGTTATGTGACAAGAGCTGATGTCAACTCCCATCGTTAGAGCAGAATCTTCTCCACTTTAGAGGAACAACTTATGTGGTTTGGGAGT
This sequence comes from Capsicum baccatum var. pendulum, assembly GCA_030864225.1. NCBI lineage: Eukaryota > Viridiplantae > Streptophyta > Magnoliopsida > Solanales > Solanaceae > Capsicum > Capsicum baccatum. The sequence goes on along the minus strand of CM061557.1, from coordinate 164,569,028 downwards.
AGCTTAAGCAGAGGGGAAGATAAACAGTGCCACCACTTAAGTGATTGATCAGTCACTTATACGGCATCGCTTAAGAGGCCAGACCACCTCTTAAGAAGAGGTAGTTGTATATATACCCTCCACTTAAATTCTTTCTCTATTTTTAACCAAACATCCTCTATAACCGGACCCTTGAAGCTTGGAAATCACCATAGAATCATAATTTGGAGCTAAGGCTAGTCGTTGCTTGATACTTGTTTATTTCTCATTTATAATTCGTAAGTTTTAGCCCGATTTTTTTAATTTAATTCTCTAGTTAAATTATTGATTTTACTTTGATTACTGATTGGGACTCGATTTGGGGGCCGGTCATGCTCAAATTTTGAGCATGAGATCTTTGTCTCATGATCGGTACAATTGCGGGTTCGATTTTTGGATTTTGTAAACCGACCCTATAGTTGATTTTTAAATCAATTTTTGACCCAGGTTGTAAATTCAAAATATGGGTATCATTCTTCTCCTATTGACATGTAGGGTGTGTTTGTTATGAAGGAACATGTTTTCTATGGAAAATGATTTCTTGGAAAATAAGTTGGTTTCTTATTTGTTTTCTTCTATTTGGTTGCTGAGGGGAAAACATTTTTTGGAAAATGTTTTCTTATGTTTGGTTGGTGAAGGAAATTTTTTTAGAAAATACATTTTAGTGTTTAGCTAAAGAGTAAAAATACATTTTAGAAAAATAATTTTTGACCGCAAAAAATACTTTTTTAGGGTGTGTTTGATATGGAGGAAGAAAAATATTTTCTAGAAAACTAAGTTGTTTCTTACTTATATTCTTGTGTTCGTTATGCAAATTGGGCTAATATATTTTTTCTAAAAGTATTTTTATATATTGAAAAAAAACAATGAGAACAAATAGATAAGAAGAGTGGGATAGGAAAAATATTTTGAATTTTTTTTTACAAAAATAAATTAAAAAATTAATTTTTTTCAAAGAGGGGGGGCTGGTAGGTGGGGGTTGGGGTTTTCATAATAGGTGGTAGGGGTGAGTTTGATTTTTTAAAAATAAATTAATTTTTTAGGGGAGAGGGAGAGGGGCGGCCTAGTAGGGGTGGGGGTTGGGGTAGGAGAGTGATGGTGGGCTGAGAAAAAAAATTAAATTTTAAAAAATAATAAATCTAAAAAAAATATTTTTTTTGGAGGGGGATGGGGTAGGTTAGGGAGGGGGCAGTAAAAAAGTTTGAATTGTTTTTTAAAAAATAAATATTTTTTTTGAAGGAATAGGGGTGTGGGTTTTGGAGTAGGGGATGAGGTAAGAAATATTTTTTTTTGAATAAGGGGTGTAGGTCGGCGTAGGTGAGTGAGGATGGGTCAGGAAAAATTTAAAATTTTTAAAAACTAAATTTAAAAATTTAAATTTTTTTTGGGAAGAGGGGTTAGTAGGGGTGGGTGTCGGATACGGGGGAGTAAGCAAAAAGTTTGAATTTTTGTTTTTTAAATTAAATATATTGTTTGGAGGGGAAAAGAAGGTAGGGTTTAGGTTTTGGGTAGGGGATGAGGTAAGAAAAAAATTTGAAATATTTTTTTTGGATGAGGGGTGGTAAGGGGTGGGGTGAGGGTAGAGGATTGGGGTTCGGAGTAGGGTGGGTGATTTTGAGAGTTGTATGAATATTTCAACTTAAGAGTGAGGTTAAAAGAGAGTTTTGGAAAATGTTTTCCTTACTTTTTGAAGGAATGACATTTTCCTTAGACTTGAGGAAAATAAGTTGATTTGAAATTTTTTTCCAAAACATTTAAGCCAACCAAACATGAGAAAATTGGAAAGCATTTTCCAAAAAATATTTCCCTTCATACCAAACATACTCATAGATTATTATTTTGATAGTGTAGCAGCATTAGGGGGCTTCTCGAAAGGAAAAGGCTTCAGTTTAGTGGATTGTGAGTGTTCTTCGACATCCAACTAGGTTACGACTTATCTATTCTTAGACTTGGATTGTTTAAGGTATCTGTATAATGATTTGCTAATTGTCGGGTTGGGGGGGGGGAGAGATGTTGTGGTTTAGATACACTTTGCTTAATTAGTTATGACTTTTCTCACTTACTTAGGGGCCTTAGAGTAGAATTATACATTGAATCCTTAGTTTAGGTAGTCTTTTCTCTGCTTGGGCTAGTTTTGACCGCTTGGTATTGGAGACTTTAGTTTAGGTTTGAGTAGTTGTTTGCCTTAGGTTGGGTTCCCTGGGGTTTTATAATTAACCCATTGCTTCTTTAAGATAATTACCTTAGACCATCCCTCTCCCTTTATCTATATGATCATGGAATACATTGGTTGTATATTGATGGACTATTTATTGGTTTGTTTGATTGTTGTGCTCGTTTTATTATGCAGGTTATTTGATTTCATATCCTCGGCATTTTGGGAAATTAGCCTTAAAACATTATTTTTGGTTTAAATAAGAGATTCGAGAAACATCTTACTATATTTTACTTTTTTAAAAATAAAAAATAGACTATTATATTCCCAGTTTGATTTGGAGCTCTTGATACTACCGATTTATCTATTTTAGCCTAAATCTAAATTTGGGCACTTGGTGTTGCTGTTTCTTATCTATTTTTGCCTTGGTTCAATCTTGGGGTTTGATACTATTGATTCTTATGAATTTTAGCGTCGGTTTAATTTTGGATGCTTGATCTTAATAGTTCTTGTGTTGGAAGTCTGGTTTGATTCTGGGAAATATATATGAAGGAGAAGTATATGGTTCTTTTGGACAATTATTTTAATTCATATTGTCGTACCATGCTTTTGCACTTAATAATTTTCATGCTTGCCTTGTGCTTAGTATTATTTGTTTTTTAATCTATCGTGCTTATTAGGTCAGGTAGATTTTTTTGATTGTTGTTTCTATCTTCCTAGCTTATGGGAGTCTGATTAGGTTGTAGATAGATTGTTGTTCTTATATTTTCCACATCTTTTACTTATATCACCATTTATTGCCGAGCTTTATCTTATTACTCTCTTTCTAGCCCTCTTTTACTTTAGCTTACTTAAATTCATACTTCATTGTACTTTTATCTTATTTTATTTTAGTCGGCCTACGATGGCTACTGAATGCCATGCGTTTTGGTACTCATACTGCACTTCTATATCTTTCCCTGATGCAAATCCTTATATGAGTCATTGGTGATGACACCTTCCTTATGCAGAGCTGCTAACTAGAGATACAAGGTGAGCTTTTGTCTACCGGAGCTGATCTATCTCTTTTTATTTTGGACTAGTCTAATTTTTTTTTTACTTTTGAAGACTGTTATGCATATATTGTATCTATCTACTACTCCTTATGCTATAATGGATCTTTTAGTGACTAATACTAGGTACTGGCAGGGGGATATTTTTTCATATTTTGTTCTTTCCCCTTTCTATTTTTATGCACGACCTATTTCCTTTATTAGTTGCTTTATGTAGTATTGCTATCCTATTTTCTCTCCTCCTCTCATAGTCCATTACTTTCCATTTTGGGCTATAAATACCTATTGGGTTATAGTAGGTGTCATCATGACCTGAGTTTTTGGGTCATGATAGTTTGGTATCAGAGGCTAGGTTCACTGGTATTATTGGCTTAAGAGCAGGTGTCTAGTACAGTCTTACAGATTGGTACGATGACATCCGTATCCTATATTCAGGAGGTTACAAGAAATTTTTTAGGAATCTCACCTTTTGAGTCCTTATCATATGTATGTTCATGTTGGTTCTATATTCCCACTTGTTTCACTCTTTCACAGATAGTTAGGATAAGGGCTATAGTCAGTGAGGGCGAGGAGCCAACACATGAAGCTAGGGTCCCCACTAAGGGCTAATATCGTGGTTGAAAATAAAGACGGGGCTAGGGTAGAGCGCCAACACCAAAACCGCTTTTAATCCACAGATAACACAGTAGTTCTACCACCACAACAGCTAGAGGACTATGGACCAGCCCAGGCTCCACTAGAATTTATAGAAACGTCCCATCTAAAGATAGTATAGTCCACTAATAAGGTATGATTGGAGAACATTCGATTGATGAGGACCAAACATTTGTTGGGGGCTACGGGTGGACTAGGTATTAGAGTGCATCTTATAGTTGAGGCTACCTGAGTAGAGATTTTACCACTACCAATAGTTACTCAACTGATGGCATCTTGACCAGCCATGACTTCTGAGGAGTAAAAAATACTGGTTTGGTTCATTAGATTTGATCCTTTGAGGTTTTCAGATTCTCCAAAGGAGGATGCACACGAGTCCTTGCCAATTTATAGAAGAGGTTAGATAATCTTGCCCTACTGGATTATCATGCTGTTGATTACATTGCATTTCAATTTGATGGTTCAGAGAGGCAGTGGTGGAGAGGCGTATATTAAGTACAGACTAGTTGGGTCCCTTTCCATGAATTGGGTTTAGTTCTCTGGATTTCTTTAGGAAATTTATGCCTCGCGGTATACTTGAGTGGATGAGGGATGAGTTTTCATGGTTGGAGCAACGTTCCATGACTGTGTCTGAGTATGAGGATAGGTATCATGAGTTAGCCAGATATGCCTTTATGATTCTTCCTACCAAGCACGAGAGAGTGTGTTGCTTAGTTAGAGGACTAAGACTTTAGCTCTGTATAGCCACTAACAACATGGTATTGGTTGTTCGTAGATGTTGTTGATCATTCCCACACTATTTAATACTTGAATCATAAGGCTCGTGAAGGAAATGATTAGAGAACCTATCATCAGGGTAGTTATAACGGTAGTCACAGGTGGTTTATAGTTCTGAGGTAGGGAACTCCCTGGTAAGGGTCAACATCATCATCAGCATATCATCAGCATGGTCAATCTTTTCAAATTGTTCTAGTATCGCTTAAAATTTCCAATAAGGTTCGATAGGTTATAGTGGTTTTAATGGTCAAAGCTCAGGTTAGACATCATAAAGTTCTTATTCTTGGTCTTCAGGCTGTGGTGATCAATCTAGTTTAGCCGATTAATATCTATAGGGTAGAGCACCCATGGCTTGCTATAATTGTAAGGTGGTTGGTCAATTTGATAGAAAGTGTTCTAAACATGGGAAAATTGAGGCTTTAGAACAGATAAATCAGTCGCTTAGAAAAGTGAAGCCAATAGCCAAATGTGGTCCTATATCGACATGGTTACTTCCAAAGTTCTCATGTAGGTGGTTAGTCGAGTCGGACAAGTGGTTGGCCAGGCTTTCAGTCTCATGGTGGGCACAAATAGTTATGTCACTCCAGGTAGTTGTTGCATTCTTCAGCACATGCAAGTTTACATGGTCACCATGTAGTAAAGTGGATTTTAAAAGCAAAGTATCGATCCCATAGGGACTTGTGCTCAACAACAATCTAATTCTAGTATTACTACAAAGATTAAACAAGTACAACCATAACCAATAACATTTGAGAATTGAGAATCCTAAAGTAACCACAAAAAATACGATAATATACAGTGTGGAAACAATAATTGGGAGAAACATAGGTTAAAGGACTTACGAACAATCCTACATAGACATACAATCTAATTAGCATAGTTAATTATCTTGGTTGTTGATTCATAGGGTTGATTACTTGATTATGGTTTTCTGAGCCTCTAACCATCTAGCTAACTTAGCTGCACAACCACATTGCTGAGCGGGATACGAGAAATAAGTTAAATGAATTTATAGTTCATCTTGTATTTGAGCAAAATAGGGAGAATTAATTATATTCCTGTATTACACATAAATCCTAACTTCAATCCCTTGAACGTTTAAGTTCCCATTCTATTTATCCAACGGTTTAACCCATTATTCCTTCTTACGATCTTACAATAAAAATATATGTTTATCCAAGGGTCTCAAATCCATTGAATAGTAAATACAAGGATATATGAACAACCAATAATGATAATCAACTTAAACAAACACAATTGAAAGCATAAGTAATCATGTTCTTGGCCTCAACCGTAGAATAGGGTATTTAGCCGCTCGTGGACTTAGAACAAATCAATATGAAATTCATGCATAAAAATCAAAATTAAACTAAAGGAAATATTAATAACCCCAATTGAATCATCCTCACGTGTATTTTCATCCCCAAAAGTCATCCTAGGTGTTTACAACAAGTCCCAAGTATCCTATTTATAGTTTGAAGCCAACAACCTGTTTTGGAATCAACGTTGCATCATGCTATTGCATTGGTGTGATAACTATGTTTTAAAACATTGGATTCTATCTAAGGTTGTGGCACGCCCTTATACTGGAGGCTAGAGGGAGCGGCATGCTTATGTGCTTAGAAATTTTAGATTTTATCAAGGTTTCCTCCTTCTCTTTGGCTTTGAGTTCCTCACTTTGTGATTGTTTTTCCATTATCATTTCGAAATTTTTTTCTCCCTAAAATAATTATTAAAATCTCACATGGCATCCTATAACATAAAATACCAAGAATTAGTTCTGAAACCACAATAGAATTCATTGAGATACACTAGAACAATACATAGCTCAAGCTAGAAACACTAGTTTTCTCGTCTAAACTCTAAGTGATCATTTTGGTTCCAAACTTATTTTGAACACATATTACATATCATAAATAAGTATTTTAACACTAAAATGCTCAATTATATGAATATCAACTCATTATGCACACAAAAAATCCTTAAACTAGGCTAAACAAGCATAGAAAATGACACTTAGTTACATAAATCCACCTAAGATCATCACCCCACAATTAAAGTTTTGTTCATCCTCGAAAAACCTTTCACATTAAATACCATATTAGGAATCCTATGTCACTAATATAAAAAGTAAGACACTCAAGCTAAAGCTATGACTACTACATGAATAACAAGTTCCACACGAAGCCTGTCATCTATATTTGAAAACTTGTGAACACTACTTCAAAACACTCTAGCCTCAAGAATTGACTCAACCAAGTTAGAAATATCATGCATATAACTCAATAAAGAGATCATACAATTCATCTAACTATCATTAAATATGCTCCCACACCATAGAGAGAGTTACCCCTAATTACTCACAGAGATGAAATTCAAAAGAAAGGGTATAAAAATCAAATTTCGCTCACTCTCACAAATAATTTACCTGCTACATAAGATGAACCATAGACTTTCCCTTAGTTTAGCACTTAACTAATATCAGAACATCAAGTATAAAGATCAAATAGGACTGAACTGGTTGTAATGTAGGATAAGTGATGGGTAGGAACTATTCTGGATAGTGACTATTCTCCTTAGGTGCTTTAATATATCACTGTTGTCATTCAATTCCTTTCTAATCTACTAAGTTCTCATCAATTTTATCTTTCCACACTCTTTTATTTTCCCCATAACTTTAAGATAATACACATATATCAAGGAGGGAGTATTCTTAATCAAATCATGATCTATTGTTTTCTTTGCATTACTCCACTCCCAACTACAATACATAGATTTTTTCACACCAATGACAATTATTTTTCGGGCTTTACTTTTCACCTTTTTCCTTCTTAATTTTTACACTCCTTAACCTCATAATTTTTTAACTACAATTCTTAGAAGCTTTGGATCAAACTGTAGTCAATTAAAAGAAAGGGATCAGGCTACATATAAGGCTACCAAGAAATTGTCTAAAAGCTAAATGGGGATAACTAAAATAATGCAAAAAGTTAGACAAATGAGGGTATGAAACATGGCTATCAAAGAAACGCCTATATCATCTCCTTATCCCAACATTATTTATTCACTTTGCACACATACCATTCAAGTTCTAGACATCACTATACACTAATGAATAACGCAAAGCCTTACATCACATATGACACATGCTCAAATCAAGTAGGATCATATATACTCTAAAATAAGCAATAGCATTAATACAAGATTAAGCCAACATCACACAAGAGTTATAAACATAGGCCTAGGAGTTTCTAAAGTAGTCATTCAACACAACCAACATTCTTTTACATTTAAGAATACTTGCATCAGGTGCTCATACAGAGCAAACAATAAGAACATCTCACTTATTATAACTATAAGAATTTAAAATTAACTCCTATGAATGAAAAAGGGATACTAGGTTCAAAGGACCCCCTCAAAAGAGAACCATAAAGAAAAACTAAAGGGTTAGTGAAGTGTGCTCCTATTAGACTAACACCAATAAGACTAAAAAACAAAGAGAAAATATTCTTGTATTTTTTTTAAATTTAGTCAAAAACTAGAAAGATAAATAAAAATAAATCCTATAGCAGCAATTCGCCCTAAACCGTGGGAAGATTTCCTACCCCACACTTAAAAACGTACTTTATCCCAAAGTATAATTCAAGGCAAGGATATAATTACTTCTTGAGGGTTGTTGACCTAGCTACCAGAATCTTTAGTCATCAATGAGGTCCGGTGGTCCCCACACCCAGTCTTTGACATGATCCTTAACTTAGATCTTTAGTACTCAGACTTCCCATCAACCTACGACTTAAAAAACAAAAACATCCATGGTACTAAAGTAAAACTAAGAAAAAAGTACCTACCTTAACATGGGTTGTCTCCTAAGCATTGTTCAATTTAGTGTTGCGGCACAACCCACATCACTACTCTTTATTTATATTCTTTTATTCTCTTTCTCCTACTTGAATGACATCTTCTTACTCTTTTCTGACTCCTTAAGTTCTTACTCTCAAGGTCTGCATATTTTTCAATAAAAGCCTTTTCAGGCTCTTTCTCAAGTTTTCAAACATTAGACTTTATTTGTAGGTTAGGCTACTCTATGAGATAGTCCAAAGAGGTCATTAGAGGATTTCACTCCTCCAGCCCACATATTTCAACTTTCATGCTATGATCATGCATAAATCATTATAATGTGAAGCTTGATTGAGTAGTTTATATACTTTGAAGGCTACCTCTTGATCATCCAGTCTTATAGTAAGATCAATCAGTCTTCTCATGAATGTCCCACTATGATTGGTACCCTGTCATCTGTATTATAGTTAGAAATGATAAAATAAGTAGGAATAAAAACTTACCAACCTTAATAAGCTCGTCTTCAATGATTATTTTGGGCTACATTTTGGTTCTATCTGATATTTGGAGCACTACAGAGTATGGAATCAGCTTCCTCAATCTATGATCATTGAAAATAGATAGGCATATCAAGTTCATGATCGCCCTATGTCACTCAAGGCATGCACCACATTTCTATCACCCATTTGTATGGAGAGGGTGAAGTATCTCAACCTAATTTACGAGTCATGATGGCACCTACGCTATCCCACCAGTAGATAAGACAAACCTTAAACTAGAGTTAAACATAATGGGTTAACATGGTGAAAAATTTCCAACATAGGAAAAAATCAATAACGCAACTTATAAATAAGCATAGTATTTGAAATAGATAAGATAGTTGATGAGTGGTGAGTTTACCACTCATTTACATCTAAAATTCTTGCACACTAATATGATTTAAAGGTATGAAGGAGACAACTTTGTTAGTTAAATACACTAGTTACCACATTTTATAGGTATACAAGTGATGAAAAGGAAATATATTAAATTGAGCTTAAAAGGGATCAAAAAGGGAAGAGAAGTACAAGAGCTGGAAGATCCAGAATAGGAACTAGTCTAAGTTACCATGATTGCAGTCAGAGGGTCGTGATCGCAGCTAGTAAAGTTTGGTCAAATGCCCATAATTGCGGTGATCTTATAGCTATCAAGGTAGCCACAATTGCAGACAAGTTGCAATGATCGTGGATTAGGGGTTTATGCCCAGGGGTAATTGGGTAATTTTTTGTGGCTGAATCAAAATCCTACATAAAGTAAAATCCCTTTTCTTATTTGGTATTCTAGACTTTGAAAAATTATTGGGAGATTTTGTAACTCTACTAATTTGGGGAAACTCTTGTGTTTTAATTTCAAATTTGAATTTAGTGAAATTGAAGTTAAATTTAGACTCTTCTTACTTTCAATCTCCATGGATGTATTGAATGATCCTTTTGGTATATTTCTTCTTCCTAATTTCATGAGTATATAAATTTTCTTATTTTGGGATTATGTTAAAGTAGGGTGTAAATATGTATGGGTTGTGATATATTAGTGTAGATTGTTAGTTGTTGATGATGGGTTTTACTAATGCTTGCTTGATTGATTTGGGATTTGTGGATGAAAACCCCAAATTCCCAAAATGGATTTGTGGGTGAAAACTCTAAATTCTTAAAAGCTCATATAATCCTTGAAAGAGGGATGCGAGTGAACTTTTGGATCCTATATCATCCTTGAAAGAGGGATAAAGGTGACATGACATTATTGAATAATAGATAGACTTAGCTTATGCTCTTTTCATCATCATAGAAATAAGGGTGAGTTAAGAATTAGCTAGATCTTGGGAATCTTCATAAAAATAGGGATGCCCAATTAAGGTATTAGGTGATTTTACTTGCCATATCTATGAGGTATCAAAAAGGATCCATGGGTGATAATCTTGAGGTTTCGTTGAAAGATTAGATGCCACCCCAATACCTAGTTGAACCATTAAAAGAGTATATAGTAATAATAATACAACCCAAGTATCTAGAATAGTCAACAATACCTGTCTCAAAACAAAAGACTGAACATAGAAAGATAGAAGGAAATAAGTGACTCCGACTCTAAGATTTCACCCTATCTCTAAATATTAACACAATATAAACATCGATCAATGGTGGTAACTAGTACTTGGATCTGCACCAAAAAGGTACAAAAGTGTAATATGAGTACAAAAACTCCGTGACTTGGATGTACGAGTGCCATCTGTATCCCACCTAATTAAGGGAATGGGGAATTCAATATCACGAGTGTTATGTTGCATATGCTTCAAATAAAGGGTATCTTTGGGGGCAAGATCATGCGAACTCAACTTGAAGAATTTCATAAAGGTTTGCGCCCCTTTCAACATTGCCTACATCTCACAAAAGACCATAAGGTTGCGCGTCTTTTCATTTTCTCTAATGGGTGAGGCAGTATTGAGGCTTCAATATCTTATGGTTGGGTCAATTACTTTGTGGGATGAACTTACCATGGTATTCTTAGACTGATACTTCTCACTATCCAAGATGTTGCAATTGCATGATAAAAGCACAAACTTTTGTTAATTAAATGGAGAGACTTTATAAGAGGTGTGGGAGAGATTTAATAGAAGCTCATGTAATATCCCCACCATGAGGTCCCAGAGAATATCGTTATCCAAATCTTCCACTAGGATTTGGATCAACTACAAAAAACTATGGTGTATAATGCGACTGGGGGATCACTTGTAAAGTTGTCTTATAATGTGGCTACAAACTTGCTTGAGAAAGTCACAAAGCAAAATAGAGGATGGTATACATAAGACATCAAGGTATATAAAGGGTCTCCTACCACCTCTAATGTTGATAAAGAGCAAAGAAAAAGAGATGAAGAGAAGAGAAAAATATGGCAAAAATGATGACGCAATTAGAGTTGCTAACTATGTATGTAATGGGTATGCCCACAAAAATGGTGAATGCTGTGTCATATCAAGGATATGATTAACAAGAGTCCAAGATGTCTGATTAAGAGATTCCCTAACAATCTGGCGGGGTTCCTACCTAGCCTATCAAAGGCAAGGTGGGAACCAATGTTAGACGGATCGTGAAAGAGAGCGAGATTGGTATGATTCTGATAGAGATTACAATTGGATAGACAAGGAAAGGGAATATGACCAATATATGTCTCCCCATGACTAAGAAAGAGGTAAAGAATCCAACTCCACTGATCCTAAAAAATTCACGATTGAGGATGTGTTAACAAGTATTTTGATGAGAGTGGAGGGAATGAATAAGATGGTCCACGAATTGAAAGGAATTTTTTCACAAATAAACTAAACCATGGTCTCAAATTTTTCCTCAATCAAGCAATTAGAGACTGAAATCAAGAAAATCTCCACTCAACTTAATGCTAGACAAAAAAGAGGTCTTCCTAGTGACACTGTTGTGAATTTAAAAAATAATGCCCAAGTGTTGGCTATTATCACTAGGAGCGGTAAAACCTTCAGATCTTGTGATGGATGTTGAAAATAAGACTAATTTTTAGCAAATAAATATGAAAAAAAAAGCTTGTAAATAATTCAACGAGGAGGCCCCTAATTCTCAAAAAGGGAATGAAAAAGAATGATGCTAAGTGAAGATGTGGATTAAGAAAAGAGAGATCTTAAGGTAGTTGAGAATGATGAAGTGCAAAATGATCCGTTGACTACCATGAAGGTTCATCCCCTATCCCTTCAAAGACTCAAAAGAAGGATGGCAATGCTAAGTTCAAGACGTTCCTTGCTAAGCTTTGTAACCTTTCAATTAATATCCCATTGCTAGAGGCAATTCAAGAGATTCCAGGATACACTAAGCTTATGAAGAAGTTGATGTCAATAAAACATCTTGTTGATGGTGAAGCCATAGAAATTACTCATGGATGTAGCGCTATAATGACTAGCACTATAGCAGAGAAGAAAGAGAATCTTAAAGCTTTTACAATCCCTTTCACCATAAGGACCCACAAGTTTGAAAAAGCTTTGTGTGACCTTGGTGCAAGCATCAATATCACGCCCTATGTAATCTATCAAAAACTCGGGTTAGGTACTCCTACTCTAACAACAATGAGGCTATTAATGGCGGATTGGTCTATCCAGAGACCGGTTGGAGTCTTGTTTGATATTTTAGTAAAGGCAGACTGCTTCATCTTCCATACAAAGTTTGTGGTGATTTCTTGAGAGATCAACTAAGAGGTACTTATAATCCTTGTCTGACCTTTCCTTGCAATCAAAAGAGCTATTATGGATATGGATCTAGAAGAAATGAGATTTTGGGTCAATAATAATAAAGTGTCCTTTTGGGTGTGTAAAACTGAGAATCAACCCATGGAGTTGCAAGTAGTGTCCATCATTGATGTTGAGGACACAAAGGTGAATGATGGGTCCCTTGAGGATCCAACTTGAAAAGATGAATGACATCATGCCACAAAGATGAATAAGGCGCTATGTGGGAGACAACCCACAAATACCATAAAAGTGGTTCGTATCCTTTGTTTTTTATTTGGTAGAGTATATTTTAATTTTACTTGTGATTAATCCATGCATTTGTGGCACTATGGGGTGTTTGAATAAGGTTGAACAGGGAAAAATATGGAATTTTTGTATAGTGGACTGAGTAGGGAAAAATAAAAGACTAAAAAATAGCCTTAGTTACTACGATCATAGTCCTGTGCCACTATGATTGCGGTGGCCGCATACCTGTGGTCGCAGAACATGGACCGTAATTGTGGTTAACATTGGTTGAAAAGCCAGTCTGCTAGCCCATTCCCCTACACTCCTTTTTCAATTTTTCTCTCAAATTACACCCACTATTGGTTGTGTTTTGAGCATGCCAAAAGCATTGTAAATCCATTTTGCATCCTTACTCGAGTATGTGATTTGAATTCTTACTTTAATTGATTTTTTATAGACCTTATAATGCATGAAATAGGGAGGGCGTAAAAGGTATGCATTCATTGCTAGATTGTTGCTTATTTGTTCTTTTGTGGTATGGTTCACTATCAAAAGTGGTGTGCACATATTTGGAGAAGTCTTGAGTTCCCAAATTGTGTTTAATTTGAAAGAGTTAGGTTATGCATACCAAGTGCTCGATCAAATTCCTAAATGAATTCATAGTTATTCTTTCCACATTCTACGGGCATAATCGAGTACAGTGGAATCTTGTTCAATGTTCATTATGTTAATTTTTTCTTTGCAACATAAATTGGAATTGAAATTGGTTATTTTGAGTCTTGTGAAATTTTGGTCGACCTGACCTCAACCACCATGATCGTGGTCTCTAAATCGCGATCGCATCATAGTATCCCACAATTATGGCATTTGAGGCTAATTTTTAGCTTAAACCAAAATTTTTGCTTGGCCATTTCATGCCTAAATCTTATCAAGACACTATCCCATGAGCTTAATTGGAAAACATAGAATAGATTTTGCATGAAAATATTAATGATGAGTGTTGTTGTGTTGTTCTCAGGTATTCTAGGTTTACATTATGAGAGATTATGACCAAGTCCATTTCATGGTTGCTGAATTCCAAACTTTGTACTATGGTGATCTCCCAAAGACAAAGCTGCTATTGGAGAGGGGTGTATGTCTTGATAAGGTACTGGAAAAGATTTTGGCATTCCATGACGACTTATAGTCACTAGGTGGAGGTGTTTTTCCTCGGATCTTTGCCGGGAAAATGAGTTAAATAGCATGATTTCTATATGTTTTCTTGAGTGTTTACAGCTGGGTATAAACCCCATAATTTTAGTCCTTGAGAAGCTAATATTTGCAATGTTGAGACATTGAAGCATATGACTAAATTGAGATTTTGAGATAAATTGCTGAAATTTCTAGATTTCCACATGATTTATGAATCTATATGCTATATATTAAGCTTTTGATGAGCTTTAACTTGAGATAGAACTATGGGTTAGTAAGCCCTATTTGAGACTTGTGAAATTATGAACTCTTGTGCTATAAGCACCCATGATTTGAGTATTTTGAGATGATTGAGAAATGAATTGACCTAATGGCTTTAAAGCTTTGAAATCCACTTCATCATATGAGATTATCGATTTAATTATTGGGTTCGTGGTGAACCATGAGATTATTCTAAAAGTTGATTTTTATGAGATGAGCGCAAATAATCTAAAGGGAGTAGTACTTAGCACCGAGCGGGTAAGTCACTATGGTTTCTTACCCCAAAACTACGTACCATCATAGGTTGGGCCTGAGGCCAAGTTTATGATGATTATGATTGGGCCCGAGGCTGAGTTTCATTTAATGATCACTAGACCTAAGTTATACTCCGTAGCAAGAGTATGATGCTCCTCCCCAATGTGGGGTCTCCTCCTTAGAACGACAAAATATTGGACTACATGTAGCTCGCATGGTTTATTTCGGTTATGAGAACCTCCTTTGCCCTTTTAAACTTTAAAATTTGATACTTATTTTCCTTTCCTATGAGTTATTTTCCTAAATGGTGGAATTTCAAAGTTGTTCCCTAATTAAAGTTCTTCCTTGAGGTGGGTTATTTCCCTAAATGAAAGTATCTTCCCTTGACATAGTACTTTTCATTAAGCTTTGAGATAAGATATTTCCTTGAGCTAGAATACTTTTTCATTTGAGATAGAATGATTTTCCTAAAGCTTGAAATGAGATATTTTCCTAAGGTGAATAAAATGCCTTCAAATATGTTTCCAAGTCATATGATTCCGAATTCCAAGTATATGAGTTCTAAATAATTATGAAATGTTGAGAATTAAAGAGGTTTTATTCTCCATGAGACATATGCATGAGTTGAAAGTATTGTTCAAAGTTTCTTGGCCTATAGGTATTGAGAATAAGAGAAGATTTTTTATTTTTAAGGTTAAAGAGCGATGACTCACGAGATTTGTTTTGCATACCTTATTCTACATGATTTATGAGCTTTATATTTTATACTTGTTCAAGCCATGTGATTGAACATAATTTGATTGAACAAGATCGGTCCTATTTTTATACATATGCATTCACCCCCGTATACTTACTATATTCCAAAGTACTGATTCACATATATGTCTATGTGCTACATTATCTTATAATATAGGTTCAAGTGCTTAGTCCCAGCCTCATCCGTGATTCTTCGAGTACTTTGCCTATGTTTTCTGCAGTGGTGAGTCCTCATGGTTCGAGAATTGATCTTCAGCTATTTTCTGTATATGGGAGACTATGTTTTATCTTCAGTTCATTTTGAGTCAGTTGGGGACCTATGCCAACGACTCTCTAGTTTTTGATTCGTAGAGGTTTTGTCAGACTAGTATCATACTTGTGATGTGTTAAGGGCTCGATATTGTGGTTTTATAGAGGTTTTTCTATATTGTGGTCATATGGACTGAGTATCTTTCCCGTATTTCCTTTCATGTGATATGACTATGTGAGTGTTGAGTCTATTTTATCTTGAACTGAATGTTACTGGTAGAAATCGGATCTAAGGGTTAGCTTGGGGATACTTATAGCCTTAAGCACCGTGTCATATCCCGGGAGATGATTTTGGGTCATTACAAGAGTTGACAGTGTAGTGATGATAAGACCCCATTTGAATGTCCAATTCTGATGATGCCAGAGATAATACAGAGTCTGAGGGTGACAATAACTCTTGATGCGGTTATAAGGAACACCCTTTTTCTATCTTTATGGTTTATTGATTATGCAGTGAGGTCACCGCAATCTTTTTTGTTGGGGGTACCTATCTCAATATTTATTTATTTATTTAGCCTGTATTATCAAGATATTTCTGTATGTTATTGTGTTATTTTGGATGATTTTTATTTTATTTTGGATTGTAATATTTAGGCACTCTAATGGTCCCCACATTTTATGGATTAGTTATTTGTTTCATTTTGTTAGTTTTTCATCTTTATTTTGTTTATGATGATATTGGATGAGACTTTCCCTATGATATATTAAGTGACAACATTCTTAAGGGAAAATTGCCATGATAGGGTTTTGATTCATGGATGCAGAGAAAGTCTGAGTACCCGCAGCATTGGAGCTATAAATGCAATGAAAATCTAAGTACCTGTGGTATTTTGGATTTGGGATCGTAGTTAAACCAATGGTGAATTCTCAGTATTCAAATGGTTTGCCCATATAAAATCCAAAATTGAGATGATGGCTTGGTTTGGTTCCATAAATAACAAATTATGCACGGTCCAAATGCAAAGCAAACACCCCCTCTGTCCAAAAATTTTTGAAAACCAAGGGCATGGACATGAACCATTTTCTAACAATAGTTTACCTCTTTTTGTGAATCCAAAGTTTTTAGCTTATAGAAATTGGCAAATGTTCCTCTTTATCTCGAGTAGGAAGTGAAATTGAGCCTTATTAAAAAGTTTGCATGCCATTGTACAATAAGCGTAATTGATTAACTCTCATGCATACTTGTAACATCTAAAACTTGCCTCGTTAGTCTCTCTAGGGTAATTGTGATTGTACTTGGTTTGTGAAATGATTTTAGGCCTTCTTTGTGGAAATAAGAACCCACTTTAGCCTAAATAGTCTACCCATACATAGAATATTATCCTTAGTTATAAATTTTGAGCCTTCAAGCCTTTCTTTGGCAATTACATTGCATGCCTTGAACCATTCAAAGTTTTCCCTTTTTTGAATCTTACCCTCCTTGAACTCAAAAAATGAAAATTGAGTCCAAATACTTAAGTTGGGGTGGTAAGTTTGGAAGGGAAGACCTTGGGCCATGATAATGTAAATGGATGCCTATGATGCTTAGAAAAGAAAGAAGAGTGAATAAGTGAAAAAGAAAGGACTCATCAAATGAAGGAATAGCATGAGATAGCAAAAGAATTAGTTGAAAAGAAAATGCTTGCATAGAATTAGGTAAAACAACGTAGCCAAGATAGGCATGTGAGAATTTTTGAAACAAATGAAGTGGTCCATGGTCCAAAGTTGGGTTAAAATAGCGTGATGTAGATGTTCAAGGAGGGTGTAGTCATGTTGTCCCTAAATGATATCACACTATTTCCCCGAACCTATGTTACAAGATTAAAAGTCCTTCGAGATGTCCAACCTAGTGTATTCATTGTAGTGGCAATTGAAAATAAGGGCAAGCATATGGTATGGTAGTTGTTATCATTGAAGGAGTCTTTGTGAGAGTGAGTGTTTGTACTTAAATCCCTTGTTACATATTTGATAAATTGCTTTGTGTGATTTCCTTCTTATGAGGCGGCATGTGAGAGAATTGAGGTGGGTGAAATTTTCATTCTCCGCAAAAGGAGGGAAAGGTGTATATTTGAGTTGCTATCGGCAGGGAGTCACCTCTAGAGAGTTGGTGAGTGTTGTATTATTTTTCCTTAAAGTACATTGCATCTTTGATATTGTGTTTTATATTAGGGGAGTCATGAAAATAGATTTGCCCATGTTACGAGCTACTTGTGGTGTTAATCAAGTTTGAAGTCATTGTGATTATTTTGTGGTATAAATGGGCTTAAATTTGCATTGTCTCATTGAGTAAGAGGTAGTATTGCTTGAGGACAAGCAAAGGTTTAAGTTAGGGGTGTTGATGAGTGGTGAATTTCCCACTAATTTATGTCCAAAATTCTTGCTCACTACTATAATTTGAATGAATCAAAAAGTGCAAGAGTTGGAAGACCATGAGCGGGAACCAGTCTCAGTTACCGCGATCACGGTCTAAGGGCTGCGATAGTGGCCAGTCAAGTTTGGTCAAATGCCTGCGATCGCGGTGATCTTATAGCATTAGTGGTAGCCGTGATCATGAACAAGCTGTAGCGATCGCGGATTAGTGGGTTTATGCCCAGGGGCAGTGGTGTAATTTTTTATGGCCGACCCAATATCCTATATAAAGCAAAAACCCTTTCTTATTTGGTATTCTAGACTTTGAAAAATTCATTTGGGAGATTTTGTAACTCTACTAATTTAGGGAAACTCTTTTGTTTGAATTTAGTGAAATTAAAGAATCTTCTTACTTTCAATCTTCATGGATGCATTGAATGATCCTTTTGGTATATTTCTTCTTCCTAATTTCATGAGTAGCGAAATTTTCTTATCTTGGGATTATGTTGAAATAGGGTGCAAATATATGCGGGTTGTGATGTATTAGTGTAGTTTCTTAGTTGTTGATGATAGATTTTTCTAATGCTTGCTTGATTGAGTTGGGATTTGCGGGTGAAAACCCTGAATTCCGAAAATGGATTTGAGGGTGAAAACCCCAAATTATCAAAAGCTCACATCATCCTTGAAAAAGGGATGGTAGTAAACTTTTTGATCCTATATCATCCTTGAAAGAGGTATATGGGTGACAAGGCATTAGTGAACAATAGATAGACTTAGCTTATGCTTTTTCATCATCTGAGAAATAAGTCTGAGTTGAGAATTAGCTAGATTTTGGGATTCTTCCTAGAAATAGAGATGCCCAATTAAGGTATTAAGTGATTTTACTTTCCACATCTATGAGGTATCCGAAAGGATCCATGGGTGATAATTTTGAGGTTTTGTTTAAAGATTAGCCTAAACATAGATACCATTCCACGAACTGGTTGAGCCAGTATAAGTGTATCTAGTAATAATAATATAACCCAAGTATCTAAAATACTCAACAACATTGTCTCGAAACAAAAGGCTGAACATAGAAAGATAGAAGGAAACAGGTGACTCCAACTCTAAGAGCTCACCCTATCTCTGAATATCAACACAACATGAATGTCAATCAATAGTGGCAATTAGTACTCGAATCTGCACCATAAAGGTACAGATGTGTAGTATGATTACAAAAGCCACAGGTACTCAGTAAGCATCATCAATCGACTGAGCTAAATCATGATATAAAAATAATAATATGCAAGATAATATAACTAAGTCAAGTTATAGACAAACTTGAAGTAACTCCAACATCACTGTGCATAAACTAGTAAATAAATCGGAATAATAGCATAAGGTAAGATAAAAGATCAACACAAGCAGTCATAACTACAAAATTGGCTCCCGTATGCCAATTAGTGCAGAAAAGTAAATAACCCATCACAAGCCCCCATAAGCCTGGAAGGTACAAACAAGATAGAGTAACCAACCACTATCATTTATCAACTTCATAATACAATTGGAATTCATCCAAGTCATGCCACACTATAACCATCAAGTTTCCATATTCATCATTTTTCAGTTAATCAATACTTATCAACTAACCATCATGTAACAACTAATTCTCATATATCAATGAATTATCCTTTATCAACCAAATATTACTTGTTAACTAATCTTCATATAGAGGCTAATCATCACTTATCAACTAGTTACTATTTACAATTAACCAATATTTAACAACTAATCATTATTTCAGTAGAATTTATTTATATCATACTATATTATAATCATTTCCTTATTTTTGACTTAGCTAGGTTGTAAATCTTATGCCCCAATGTCATCATAACATAATAAGTATATCATCAAGTAGAATACATATAGACGGACTCGAACCGGTATGGGTATTCAATAATATCCTCATAAATACATCACAATCATCTTTTGATTTTGACGGGAAGGTATATATCATCATAATTATCCTACGGCCTTTTTGGTAATATATGTATATCATCATAATCATCCTCTGATCTTGTCGATCATATTTGTACATCATTATAATTATACTCCGACCTTGTTCGGCGTATGTAATCATCATAATTATCCTCTGGACTTTTAGGAATATGTAATCATCATAATCATCCTCCGGCCTTACCAGACATATATGTATATCATCAGAATTATCCTCCGACCTTGCCAAGCATATAGAATCAATATCATCATCAATATGGCCAATGGCATAATCAATAGCGTGCTTAATAGCAAACCATAAACACAATATATTAACATGATGGATAATCATAATTGAAATTGTGCGTTCTAGAATAACCAATATCATGATCATTAATATAATGAATAATCATGCTCTTTAGCATAATCCATAACATATTCGCCAATATAGTCAATAAACATGATCAATAACATAATCAATGCGCGTTATCAAAACATAGGCTTTAACTTATCAATAGCCTAATTAAGGGATTATTAATAGAACAATAGATAGCTTATCATTTTCTTAATTAATAGGTAATCCATGGCATAACTATAGCTTATTCATAGCATAATCAATAACTTAATCGCTAATGTGGTCATTAAGCATGGCCTCTAGCACGAACAATAGAATGAATGCTAATATACCGATAAGCATGGTCACTAGCATAGTTAATAGCTCATTTATTGGCTCAATCAAGAACATAATTTATGGCTTAGTGAATATTATAGCCAAGTTCTTATTCAATAGCATATTCGATAGCCCAGGCCATAGCCAAATAATAGCATATTCAATAGCTTATCAATGACATAAGTTAAATCAATAACTCGTTCAAAGAATACTTATTAAGCATTACTTTCAACATCATCCATCATAACCAACAAATATAAAAAAATCTAAATATCACTAAAATAACCATCTCCCTTGATGTACCAAGTGTATCAAAGGGTCTTTAATAACTATAATAAGTCTTGGACTAAGGTTGGTCGAAGAGTCCACTTCTAAATCCTTGAGATCATTTTCCAAGTAATGTCTACCCCAAACCAGGAGAAGGTATATAAATCAACTATTAGATATTGAACAAGCCTCAACTAGCCCTAGGATAGCAATTCCACCTAATATAGAGCAACTAAGTCCATTCCACCTAAGGTATGGTAATTTAGGTGAGTTTATGCTAAATGCAAGTGACCACATAAATCTTCTCATTAGTTTAGTAACTAAAGTATTTCCTACAAAAGAATAATCCAACAAGGTCAAATTCACCTAAGGTAATTAGTTAATTAGGTAATTATGCTCAAAACGACATCCAAAATAGCCTAAATGATCCAACTAATCCCAAGTATTTCAATTTATCACACCAAAAACTAAAACACATCCCAAATCAATGGTAATATAACAAACATACTATGAATTATCTCAATCCAACAAGGGGTAAAACCTACCCTACCTGGATGCCGAAAAAAGCTCAAAAGATCTTCTAAATCACCGCCTTTCCCTTTTGAGAAACTTCAACATGATGCTAAGCTATAAAAATTACATTCTATTCATAAATACAAGAATAATGATACCCATATTGCACCATTATGCTTCGGGTTCAAAAATTATCCAAAATACCAGGTGGGTCCTTTTTATTGAAAATCATGTTTTCGAAACCAACCCAAAATTTCCACATGCACAAGGGATTAACCTAAAAATGAGTGAAATTCAATCTAATTTAGGGCTAAAATCAAGACTCTAAGGTTTTAGGATTTTTGAATAAGAAATAGGAATTTCTATCATAAAAAGAGTGAATCTTACCACAAGTCGAAGGGGAATCACGAAAATAGATATAAGCCAAGCTTCCAAATTGCCGACAATCCTTAATTCCAAGGTATCTCCCTTTTTAGGGTTTTAGTCTCAAGAGAATAGGCAAATAATGAGCAAAATTGGGAAACAAATGTATTTATACCCTTTCCAAGTTCTTGAATCTCTCTATTGCAACCCGAGGTTCATGATCACTATACATGGCATTAGGATCAGAAGTCGCTATCTCAATATTACCCCCATTGCAATATCAATCTAGCAAAATATTCAAGGATTTGCATTCGTGGCTTAAAGTATCACGATTATGGCACTTGCTACCCTGCTCAATGAGTTGTGACTACGACCAAAGCCATCACGATCGTAGTGCATTAGAAACATCAGATATTACTAAGACTTGGAAATTCCCAAGTCTCTACCAAGCCCTCAGGATTTAAATGGAACCCCGTATATGCAAATAAACTATGTAACCATACTAAATTTGACATTTAGACTCAATGGTGCAATCAAAATTTCCATCTAAGGCCGTTTCAATGAAATTTAGCTCCCACAACCAATTTTCAATTCCTTAACTTTCTAACTAATAGGTTGAAATGGGTGTAGGTTCCTCAAGACCCAAACCAAAGGTCCACCTATCCTAAAATTGATATTATAGAGATGCTGGTATAATTAGAATTCACCTTTGAGGTCATTTGGCTAAAATTTTGCCCGATGGCCATTTGGAACTAGCGAAGACTTCTAAATAGGGAATTTGCTCAAAAACTCAAATAAATTGCCTGGTAACCAAACTGTCAGTCCTAGCAAGTTATAAATGACTTGGGGCAGCTATAGAGAAACTCTAACAACAAAAATAAGAAACAATATGGAAAATAACCTAAAGGGTTATTACATGAAGCTCCAAGGACCCTTCAGCTTTTTCAGCATCTTTCTCATTATAACTGAACTTTACACTTTAGTACGTGCCACTGTCTCAATGTCTTTTAGCTTCGTCTTATTGGTCACCACATATAATAACCCTCTAGGTGATTTTCTTAATTTACGTGCATTTCTAGAATTTAGAGATTTCCCACAGTAGCTAGAGGTTATTTTTAACTTACCAAAATTATCGATCGGTGATCAGACAATTTGTTAGGATTTTAGGCTTATTTCCTATTATGGAGTTTTTGTTGTTTAGGATTTGATATCGGAAAAAAACTACTAATAGATGATCTCTGATGAGAGCTTCAATAGTGCTATCAGCTTTAAAAAATTGATTTTAGGCTATCCTAAACCCTTGGTTTGGTTGCGAGGTTTTTAGACTCATTTTGGGCTATTGGGTCCTATGTCAAAAATGGAACGATACGTGTGGGCTCATATTTAGTCTAAATAATTTCAGATGAAAGTGTTGATAATTCCATTGGATTAGGATAGAGTTTAAAATCAGAATTCACTCTAGCATCATGTTCATAGGGTTTTGGATGAGTTTCGATGGTTAAAACCAGTAATACCCTAGATTTTGGACTCTAAAATTTCTAAAGTAAAATTGAAAATTGCCCAAGAACTGACTCAAGTGGTGAGTTTTTATCACTCATCATGAGTTATAGGGTGAGACTCATGGTCTCACCAGTGAAGTATGCCCAGGTTACTATCTTAATAGTGAATTAGGCCTCAGAAGTCATTAGGTAAGGTTACGAGTTGTGGTAAGGGACTCATGACAATAATAGTGAGATGGCCCACAGTTTTTTCTCAAGCCATGAGTCCAAGAAATGACTCATGACAAGTTACTGTGAGTCATCGCGTGACACGTAAAGTTTGGGAGTTATTTTTCTACACATTTTCATTAAGGGTATTTTGGTCTTTTCATTTCTTTAAACTTTACCCATGACCTTAAAATATATAAAGGCCCCCTTTTAACATTAATCATCAAATCAAATACTACTCCCCTTATCTCAAACTTCCAAGCAAGAGAAATTAGGGTTTTCAAGGGATTAGTCATCTAAGATTCCAACTTTGGATTTCTCACAAATTTCTTTGGTGTTTCAGGTATGTCTCTCCTTCCTAACTTTATTTTTATATAAGGTCATATGTTTAATCATTGTTCATGTGAATTTGATGGTGGATTTGTAATTGGGTTGAGGATTTTAGTTGTTTACTTTTGGAATTTCTTCCTCATGTTTTGAATATGATATTCATGCTTTAAATAGGTGCATGCTTATGTGAATTTGAAATGGGGAACATGGGTTTCCCCAACTTGTTGGATTTTGGCTTGATAATGGAAATATTATCAACTCACCCTCATGGACTTTGGTTTTAAATGTGGAATTTGTACGATTTAACTCACTTTTGGAACTATTGAATTATATTAATGGACAAACAAATTAAAATGGATTTGAAAGGCCTTGGCAATCGTGGTTTTATTTTAAAATAAAACTTCGGAGTCAGTTGGTTTAATTGGATTGGAATTCCTATTGGACTTATCTTGCAAGTATAATTGGTATGATGATACTTTTGGTAAATGCCTTGCTATATTATTTTATGATTTAGGGTGCTAGGGTTCTTTGTTTACTCGTATGTAATCTTAGGTGGAGTGGATATCGATTCAGTTATTGTGATGTGGTGAGCCTCCATCATCTAGAAAGCTTTACCATTTCATTAGGCTTCTTTTCATATTTTGGGAAATGAAGAGTTTCATTGTCATAGTAGGAGGCATGTTTTGACCTAATTTAGTATTCTATTTTAGAGGCTATTATTGATAAAGTGTGGTTTGGTTATTTGTTTTGGATTCTTGGAAACTTCCTAATGGTTTATATATCATTCTTATTATTTTGTTTTGTTTTCTCTATTATTTTATTTTTCTAAGGTGGTTAGGCCAGGGGTGGTCTCTGACCCACGGTGTGCTTCAGATACCCATCATGGGCAGGCCCTAGTTTGGGTCATGACAAGATTAGTTTCAGAGAAAGGTTCAGTGTCTTTTGGTATGCACAAAGACGTGTCGAGTAGAGTACATTTTATAGGTGTGTAATGCGCCACACTTATAAGGGGAAGGATATAAGGCATTTTTGAATATTTCCCTTTCTTATGTTATAGTTTGGGCTATAGAGTCTAGTGTCTTGAAAACTCTCTAACTCATGATTTTCTCATATTTCAGATCATGCTTCCTTAAAGATCTGATATTTGTAGAGACTTTGTTGGACCGTCTCTCCTACCTGAGGACAATGTGGAGGGAACTCACCCTATTTATGAAGTACAAACCCGATCTAGGGTCCCTGCTCCTGATTATATTTCTCTACGTAGTGTTCCACCGATCCTTATTAGTCATTCTCTAGATTTTTGAGATGATGGTACTCATGCCCAGATGCCTTTGGGAGATATATTTAATGCAGAGTTTTACCAGGCATCTTAGTTTCGCCAGCCTAATCATGTTTGTTCTATTGCTCATTCTTGTGAGGTCACTAAAGTTGGCTAGTTCATGAGGTTGAATCTCCCAACATTCATAGGCTCTAAGGTTGAGGATGATCCGCAGGGATTTATTGATGATATGGAGAAGATTTTTAGAATGATACATGCTATTGATTTGGAGGGCATATAGGTTGCTACTTATCAACTGAAATATGCAACTTATAAGTAGTATGAGGAGTGGGAACAACTGAGAGGTTATGATGCTAAGCCGTCTTTGTGGGATGAGTTTTTAGGTAGTTTTCTGGATCATTTCTTTCCTTAGAAGTTGAGGCAAGCCAAGCCAGAGGAATTTACGAATTTGAAGCAAGGTAAGATAAGTGTGAAAGAATATGCGTTGAAATTTTAGCAGTTGTCTCGTTATGTCTAGAGTTGGTGTGTACCATGAGATCTAAGATGAGAAAGTTTGTTTCTGGGTTATCTCGTGATTAGGTATTAGAGTGTAAGGCTACAATATTGAATAGTGATATGGACATCTCCAGGCTTATAGTTTATATAAAATATGTAGATGATAAAAAGAAGAGATAGGTAAGAGGTAGAATAAGAAGTTCATATATTTAGAGCAGGGTGCAGGGTAGAAAAATAGTGGGAGAGTTCGCAGGCAACGTACCAATAAGAAGACTTGGGGAAATTCTAATTAATATTCTTTGACTAGTACTCCTTATCCTAAGCTTTCTAACAGTTATCATTTCTAGGTAAGCAATGGTCCTTAAGGTACAGGGTGCCCAGTCTCAGGCCAGTGGAGCTTAGTTGATCCCACCTTATCCTTCTTGTAGATTTTGCAGACAGATTTACCATGGTTATTATGATAAGGGTAGGAACCTTTGCTTCAATTATAGTCATCTTGGACATATGCGGAGGAACTGTTCTGCAGCTAAGGTAGCCACTAAAGATAATAAGGTCCCGGTCACCACTTCTTTGGCTCCTACACCAAAGGACACGACTTCTGTTATCGACACTGGCTAGAATTCTCTATTCGCTATCTACTCGTTAGGAATCTAAGTTATCTTCTTATGTTATTTTAGTACATTACAACTCTTCTCTCACAATGTTTACTATTTTCTTGATTCGGGTTCTACCCTACCCTATGTAACCCTTTATGCAGTTGTGCATTTTGGGTTTTGCTCATATAAGTATTTTAGACCCCTTTTCACTTTCTACTTTGGTGGGTAATTCTGTAATTTCTAGAAAGATATATAGGGGTTTTGTGGTGTCTATCTTTCATAGGTAGACATTGATTGATCTGATAGAGCTTAACATGGTAGATTTTTATGTAATCTTGGGGATGGATTAGATCCATTCGTGCTATGAATCTCTAGATGTAGAACCTGAAAGGTTAGTTTCCAATTCCCCAATGAACCAGTAATTGAATGGGAGAGAAGTTCTTTAGTGCCTAAGGGAGATTTATTTCCTATCTTATATCTCATAAGTTAATTTCCAAAGGGTCTCTGTATTCTCTAATATGGGTTAAGGGTTATAGTTCGGAGATTCCCTCCTTGCCATCTATCCTTGTGGTCAGCGAATTTCCTAATGATCTTCCTGGAATTTCTCCCAATAGGTAAATAGATTTTGGGATTGATCTTCTATCGAATACCCATTCTATTTCTATTTCTCCTTATATAATAGCTTCAACTATATTAAAAAAGCTAAAAGAGCAGTTAAAGGATCTTCTTAATAAGGGTTTCCTTCATCCTAGTATTTTCCTATGGGGTGGTCTCGTAATTTTCATGCGTAAGAAGGATGGGTCCCTTCAAATATGTATAGACTATCATTAGTTGAATAAGGTTACAGTAAAGAATAAGTATCCCTTCCAAGGATTGATGATCTTTTTAACCAGCTTTAGAGTTTTGGATGCTTCTCTAAGATTAATATTCATTTGAGATACTATCAGTTGAAAATTCAAGAGGTTGATATTCCTAAGACTGCTTTCTAAAATTTGTATGACCACTATGAGTTTCTAGTCATGTCATTTGGGTTAACTAATGCTCCAGCTGCTTTTATGGATCTTATGAACCGGGTATTTAGGCCATTTCTGGATTTGTTTGTGATAGTCTTCATTGATGATATATTGGTGTATTCTACAAGTGAGAAGGATTATTCCAATTACCTATAAATTGTGTTGTAGACTCTTGAGGATCAGAAGTTGTATGCTAAATTTTCTATGTGAGTTTTGGCAGAAGGCTATGAACTTTTTAGAGTATGTGGTATCCAGTGAGGGGATCAAGGTAGATCCACATAAAGTTGAGACAGTTTAGAGGTGGCCTAGACCTATGACTCCAACCAAAATTAGGAGCTTCTTGGGCTTGACCGGGTATTATAGGAGGTTTATGGAGAGTTTCTTTTCTATTGATACTCCATTGATGAATTTGACTAAGAAGAGGGTCAAGTTCTTGTGGTCTAATGCTTTGTGAGGGTTGTTTTGAAAACTTGAAGGATAAGTTGACTTTTGCTCTAGTTTTGACCCTGCCAAGGGCACTGATGGCTTTGTGGTGTATTGTGATGCATCCCATGTGGGACTATGCATCTAGGCATCTTAAGGTTCATGAGAGAAATTACTCAACTCACAACTTAGAGTTGGCAGCTGTGGTATTTTGATTGAAAATATGGTGCCATTATCTGTATGGGGTGCATGTGGATATTTATTCAGATCATAAGAGCTTGCAGTATGTGTTCACTCAGAAGGAGTTAAAGGCAATGACTCAAATTAGTTAAAGATTACTACATGAGTCTTCACTACCATCTAGGTAAAGATAATATTGTTGTTGATTCTCTTAGAATGTTATCTATGAGGAGCTTATCCCATGTTGATAAGGATAAGAGAGGGTTGGTGAAGAATATTCACAAGATGGTGAACTTGGGAGTTTTTTTTTGGACTTCGAGGATAGAAGAGTGATTGTTCAAGAGGTGGTTAAATCATCTCTTGGTGGTAAGATGAATAAGAAGAAGGCCTTGGATCCCATACTTATATAGATTACGAAAGATGTGGGTCAGCAGAAGGTTATGGCATTCGAGATTAGGTAGATAAGCATTCTGAGGTATCAAGGCAGATATTGTGTTTCTGAGTTGATGGGATACAAGAAAGGATTTTGACTGAGGCTCATGAGTCCAGATATATAGTTCATCCAGGTTTAACTAAGATGTACCATGACTTGAAGAAAATCTATTGGTGGAACAACATGAAGAGGGACGTGGCAAATGTTGCCAAGTGTATAATCTATCAACAAGTTAAGGTAGAACCACTTGATACCTGGTGGCATATCTCAAGAGATAGAGTTGCAAATGTGGAATTGGGAGATGATCAATACGGATTTCATTACAGCTCTGCTGCGGTCTTGGAACCAATATGGCTCAATTTGCGTTATTGTGGATAGAATGATTAAGTCTGCTCACTTCATGCATGTGAGGACAAACTACTCGAGAGAGAATTATGCTAAGTTGTTTATTCATGATATTGTTAGGTTACATAGAGCACTTATGTCCATAATTTTAGACCTAGGTACATGCCTTATCACTTTTGGCATTTGTTTTAGAAGGGTTTGGGAAGTAAGGTGAACCTTAGTACCGCTTTCCACCCTCAAAAGGATGGATAAGTGAAATGGACTATTCAGACTTTGGAGGATATTATAAGGGCCTATGTGATTGATTTTGTAGGTATTTGGGTTGATCACTTGCTTCTAATGTAGTTTGCATATAATAATAGTTATCATTTGAGTATTTATATGGTACCTTTTAAGGCTCTTTATGGTAGGAGGTATAGGTCATCTATTTGGTTGTTTGAGGTAGGTGAGACTAGGCTGTTTGTCCCTGACTTGGTTTATCAAGCCATGGATAAGTTGAAGGTAATTAGAGAAAGCCTTAATACTACTCAAATTTTTCCAAAGTTTTATGCAGATGTGAGGTGAAGTGAGTTGGAGTGTAAACAATTGGGTGTTCTTGAAAGGTTTCCTATAAAAGGAGTGATAAAGTTTAGAAAGAAGGGGAAGCTCAGTACCATTATATTGGTCTATATTAAATTGTGAGGTGAGTTGGGAATGTTGCTTATGAGTTAGAGTAGCCTACGAGTTTTACTTTTATTCATCCTGTGTTCTATTCGTCGATGTTAAAAATATGTGTAGGTGATCCTTCTTTGATTATTCCTATAGGGGATGTAGGTGTTTTAGATTTCTTATCTTATGAGGAAGTCCTAGTAGAGATACTAGAAAGGCAAGTCCGATGATTGAGAACTAAGAATGTGGCTTTAGTGAAGGTTCTTTGGAGGCGCCAAAATCTGGGAAAAACTACATTAGAAGCTGGGGAAGATATAAAGGTCAAGTATCCCCATGTTGGATGAAAATACTTAAGGTATTATTTTCATCCTCCTTTTGGAATTTCAAATTTATAATTTAGGTTGTGTGTGTATTCTTTCTTGTTTTCGTGCCAATGAGTGTCCTAACTCCTCATTCTGGGATGAATGATCTTGGGGGAGGGGGGGTGAATGTAATACCTCAGGTTTTGGACACTAAAATTTCTAAAATGAAATTAAACACTGCCAAAGCAATGACTTAAGTGTTGAGTCATTCTCACTCGTCATGAGTCATAGGGTGAGACTTATAGTCTCTCGAGTGATGTGTGCCTAACTTACTATCTTGATCAATACCTAGTACTCACAAGTTATTAGGTAAGTTTACGTGTCATGGCAAGGGGCTCATGACCATAATAGTGAGATGGACCAAAGTTTCTGCTTAAGCCATGAGTCAAGGCAACGACTCATGACCTTGAAATATCTAAGGGTCCCTTTTTAACATCAATCATCAAATCATATGCTACTCCTCTCATCTCAAACTTCCAAGTAAGAGAAATTAGGGTTTTTCAAAGGATTAATCATCCAAGCTTCCAACTTTGGTTTTCTCTCAAATTTCTTAGTGTTTCAAGCATGCCTCTCCTCCTTAACTTGACTTCTACATAAAAACATATGTTTAATCATTGTTCATGTGAATTTGATGATGGGTTTGTAATTGGGTTGAGGATTTTGGGTAGTTTACTATTGGAATTACTTCCCCATGTATTGAATATGATATTCATGCTTTAAAATTTAGTTTTTGAATAAAATGGGTGCATGGTTATGGGAATTTGAAATGGGTAACATGGGTTTCCCCAACTTGTTAGAGTATTGCTTGATAATGGATATATCCTCAACCCACCTACATGAACTTTGGTTTTAAATGTGCAATTTGCATGATTTAACTCACTTCTGAAACTATTGCTTTATATTAATGGACAAACGGATTAAAATTTATTTGATAAATATTAGTGGGCATGGTTTGGTTTTGAAAAGGAACTTAGGAGTAAATTGGTTTAGTAGGATTTGAATGGCATAATTGGACATAGCTTGCAAGTATAATTGGTATGATGATACCAATGGTCAGTGGCTTAATAAGTGATTCTTGGGTTAATGGATGGGATTATGTGCAAATATTTTAATTTGTGCTTAAAAAGGGTTGTGTATCTCGCTGTGAAGGTGAAGGTCTCGGGGGGACTAATACCGGAAACCATATTTGCCGGTGTGGAGGCCTTTATGACCATTTCCATAATTCATACACATATATATTTTTGGGATGGTTATAGCCTTTGTGTCTATGGCCCTCCCTCAAATATCCTTGGTTCATCCAGCTAACATGCACCGGGGCCCTTTCAACAGGGAGAGCTGAACCTATTTAGCCCATGGATGCCCTTAGGACGAATAGATCTACATAGTCTCGGTTAATGGTTTTTAAATCTCATGTTTATGACACTTGTACCCTATCTCGACATATATATATATATGAATATGTGCATATAGTTTTGAGTTATTTTGGACATAGCATTATTTTATCCTTTTTTCTGTATTACATGCCAGTGCTTATCCCACTGACTGTCCCTGGATGCATTATTGTTTCATGATATAGGGTCCTAGGGTTCTTTGTTTACTTGTGTCCAGTCTTAGGTGGAGCTAATATTGATTGAGTTGGTGTGAAGTGGTGGGCCTCCATCATCTAGAAAGATTTACTATTTCATTATGTTTCCTTTCATATTTTGGGAATTAAAAAGTTTTAATGTCACTGTCGGGGGCATGTCCCGACCTAATTTGGTATTCTTGTTAATAGGTTATTGTGGACAAAGTGTGTGTTGTTTATTTGTTTTGGATTCTTAGAATCTTCCTATTGATTTATATATCATTCTTATTATTTGGTTTTTCTTCCGCTATCATTTTATCGTGCTTAGGTGGTTAGTCTATGGGGTGGTCTCTGGCCTACGGTGGGCTTGAGATACCCATCATGGACAGGACCTAGTTTGGGTCATGACAAAAATAGTTTTTTGACTTTGCTGGTGCATCAGGTTTCTGGTACGATCGCGACCGCGACTGCGATTAGGCATAAATTGCAATTGCAATATGCATTTTATACCTTGCAGATCGCAATTGCAATTTCAGAGTTGTGATTGCGGCTCCCGACCCCATATTTAATCCCCTTCTTCTGCCTAATTTTCCAACAATCTTTCCACCATTTTATGCCATGTTGAGAGCTCAAGAAAGGTAAAACAATAGGAAATCATCAAAATAAGCTGAGGTAAAATAGCCTAATCCTTTTTGGTCAATTCCCATTGATTTTCTCTTGATTTTCATCCAAATTCATAAAAATTAGGGCTTTAAATTCCTAATTTTAAGGGTTGATTTGAGACCTGACTTATGTTCCATTTGTGCTCAACTTTTGAGCGCAATTTCTTTGTCCTTCAAGGGACCTCATGATGTGTTCAATTTTGGATTCTATTTATGGGCCCCGCGGGCCCGTTCTTGACTCAAAATTTGACCCGAACCATGATATGAAAATATAGCCCTCACTGTATTCCTAATGATACGTCGATTACAATTTTGATAGCATGGAAAAGATTTGGGATCGTGGAGTGAAGACAGACATTTTGTAGACGCTTCAAGGATTTGTAGTTTGACTTTCAGGTACCCTTCTGTCTACTCTTCTTTACAAGATAACGTGTTTTATATATTGCATGTAAATGAGAATCTTAAGATTGATTATGGGTTGAACATCGCACTTAGTCTTGATTATTGAAGTTTTGGGGATTAGATAAGTGATTTGAACCGTTAGGTGAAATACTTACTAAACTTATAGAATCCTATTATTTTCTTCATATATTGAGATAATTTGTAGTATGATTATGGTATTATGTTAGATTTGGGATATGGTTTAGGTGTTGGAAGCATGATTAGTATGATTAGCCTTATTTGGACTATCTAACTATCTTGAAACCATAATTTAGGCGAATTTGACTTAGTTGCTCATGTCCTAGGTGAAATTCCTACCTTAGGGATAATTATGGATTATGTACCACCTAGAAGTCAATTTAGATACGTTAGCTTTGTCCAAGGTAGAAATTGCCCAAGTATGGATTTCAAGGATTAGAAGTGGGTTCCTCCGGCCCACCTTAGGCCAAGACTTGTGTTCGCTTTGTAGACTTATTTACATATGTTAGACATAGTTGGTACTATTGATCCTTTAGTATAAGGTTACTTTGTGGCTTGGTGAATTGTGATGGTTTTCCCAAATTATGATTAATGGCTCGTAGCCATGATATGGCTTTCAGATTTGATTAACGATATGGCCTGTCAACATTCTAAATAATATAGATGTAGAAATGATATGGCCTATAGATATGATATTCCTCACAGATATGATGTGGCCCCTAGATATGATATGCCTCATAGATATGATGTGGCCCATAGATATAATATGCCTTATGGGTGTCAAAATGAACCCAAATTAAGTTGACCCACCCAAAACTTAATGGGTTGGGTTCAAGATATTCTACTATTGGGTAAATCTCAAACCATTAAGTCCCAACCCATTTTCAAATTGGGTTCAAATGAGCCCAACAATCTCTACTTCAACCTGTTCAATAAAAAAATATTTTCTAAATGAAAATAGAAAAAAAGTGACAAAGTGTCCATTCACTCTCAAAATCACCCACCTCAGTTCACCCGCACCTTACCCCAACCCCACCATAAGCCAACTTACCCATCCCCACCCTTCCTTCCTTAAATAAATTATTTTTATTTCTTAAAAGCACTTTATAATTTTTTTTCTTTTCCCCACCACATCCTCATTCCCCCTTTTATAAAAATTATTTTTATTTCTTAAAAGAACTTTATAAAAATCTTTTATTTTTTAAAAGTTAATAAATACATTTCTTTGAACAAAAATATTAATCTTACCCCAACCCCCATCTCTCCCTACTCCCTACACCCCCACACCCTCCTCTCTTATACGACGCATCCCCTCCTCTCCCGCCTTAAAACATATATATATATATATATATATATATATATATATTTTAAAAAAACTAAAGTTATTTTTTTTTAAATCTCTTACCGCAATCCCCATCCTTTCACTAACCCCTACCCCTCCCCTCCACATCCACACCTACACGCCACCCACTCTCAATTTTTTTTAGAAAAAATTAATTATCTTTTTAATATTTTTTTAACCTCAACCCCCATCCTAAAACCCACCCCTCCTACCCCCGACCCCTTACCCCACACCCCTTTCTAAAAAATAATTTTTTATTTTTAAAAAAAATTAATTATTTTATCCCATCCTCACTCCTTAACCACCCTCCCAACTTTTCAAATCCATTCAAATTTATAATTTTTTACAAGTGATAAATATTAATATGTTAATATTTTTAGACTAAGCGGGTTAAATTGGGCATGTCAAAACCCAACATGATTTTTGCCCATTTTAACCCAACCCATTTCAAGCCAAAGTGAATTTGGGTGGATCATGACCCGAATCTATATCCAATTCAACCCATTTAATATCTTCAATTCTAACCCAACCCGCCCATTTAACACCCTTAATATGCCTCATGAATATGAGATGCCTTATAAATATAAGGTGGCTTATAGACATGGATATTGATATAGATTTTGGATATGCTTAATGTTATGTATTATCTAAGTGAGTCTTGATAAAGATTCTGGGCATGGCCAAAAATATAACTTACGATTATGTTGGATATACATTTGGGACTCAGGCCGTGATTATGATATTATAGTTATTTCAGACACATTATTAGGCCCAAGGTCGTGTTCATGATATTGAAGGTTTGGTTCGGGTAAGTATTCCTTTCTTGTAAGAATAGTGTTCATAGATTATTGACATATTGATGTTTATGATTTTCTTGTTTGAATATTCGTGATGGCATGCATAGATTCAGTACATTCATGATCACTAAATATGATAAATGGTATGATTTTAACTAAAATATGACTTTACTAATATTTTCCCTAAAAAAGGTTAAATCTTACTTTTCACCTTAAAAATGGATTACTTCATAATGGGAGTTGTACCATCTTAATGGATGACTTATGTGCATTGAGATTGAAAATAGTTTTTTAAAGATTTGATCGAGGTAGATTTAGATCCACAATTTTACTACTAATATTTACTCCAATGAAGAGCGATTCCGACCCTTTACATACTCCTATGGTTATTTAGTATCAAAGATGACCCGAGGAAATGAATTTACATGATATACACTTTTTATCCATAGATCTTACCGTGAACTTATATATATACACAAACATATATCTCTAGCATTGATGATATAAGTTTTGAGTCAAGTCCAATAATTGATGATGGTATTGATTATATGAGTTTTGGGTCAAGCGCGGTGATTGATGATGGTATTAATGATATGTGTTTTGGGTCAAGCCTAATGTTGATGATGGTATTGATGATATAAGTTTAGGGCCAAGCCCGATGATTGATGATGTAGATGATATTGATTACAATGTTAATGTTATACACACACACACACACATATATATATATATATATATTAGTTAGAGTCCAGATATTGATTAATATATTAATGATGATACAACAATTAAGATATTATGGATTCACCTCTCATTCATTTATGCATGTGGATTATCAACAGTATGCACCTATATCTATTAGCCGTATGGGGGTTGCATAGGTATAGGTATGAGTTTTGCTTGAAGTATATCATGTAGAGCTTGTATCTATCATCCTTATGGGGGTTTTCTAGGTATGGTCTTGGGCTGTTGTTTGCTTGAGTGTTGATTGAACCTTTTGAGCCTATGGAGGTAGGGATTTCTTAAAGGCACAGTTAGGTATTGTGGGTCCGAATTAGCTGGTTACTCTGTTATTATTGTTACCTTGGATTTGTACTATCATTGCTATTATAGTTAATTTGTAACAGGTTGATTTTTGGGTTGGTACTGTCATTTAAGGTACGATTTTAGCTCTTTTACATTGTGGTATATTTATATGCATGATTATCCATTGGTTAGGATATTCTGATTTCCTTTTTTACTATCTCTTCATTCGATAGTTAGCTCATATCTAGACATATAGATTAGAGACTCTAATGATATTAGCTAGAGCTTTCACTATAATTATGAGGCCTAAATATGCTAGTATGATGACTTAGGTTGTACCATGAGTTGTCCTAATTTTTATATATGTACCTCTCTATATAAGTAGCTACAGTATAACCGTATATCCCTTTATTCCTTCATTTATTTAGATTGTATATTCATTGCTTGGCCTTGTATACTATTATACATCCTTCTTTTGCCCTTTACTCTTATATTAGTCAGCGATATATGGTATAATATTAAGGTTCCTTAGTATGTCTAGAATAGGATAGTTCATCCTTAATACCTTCTTAGCCTTATTATGTTAGTTTTTTGTTCATGAATGGAATAGCTTATCCATTTTACCTTATTAGCTTTATTATACAGATTGTTGGATATTTAGGTGTAGTTTACCTTTCTATTTATATATTATATATAATTGATTTATATTTGGAGCTTAGTTGGCAGTTGCCTACTGAGTACCACGTGTTTGGTACTCATACTACATTTCTGCAACCTATATATCTTAGTACAGTTATCATTATTGTGGTATGCATCATGCCGAATAGCTATGGTTCATAGACATAGGGTGAGCTCTTGGTATTTAGAGTATTATTTTCCTCCCTGATATGTACTAGACTAGTCTCTACATTATATTTAGAGATGATTGTATCTGTATATTCATTTAGTACCTCATTTGTGTCCTTATTAATGGTAGAAGCTCTTGTACTAATTCCAATAGGTTTTGGGATTATCTAATGTATGTTAGTATTTTATTACATCTATTCCGCATTCTTTTTTTTATTCTTTTGGTAGTCCGTTACTAGTACTTCTGGACTACAGGGTTGGCTTGCCTACTGGCGGGTTATTGTAGGCAGCATCATGGCCTGAGAAATTGGGTTGTGACACCATATCCTTCAAGTACTTGGCGTACTTAGGAATACCCTACAAAATATCTAACAATGGGAGGTTAGTGTGAAGTCCTCTAAACGTGTCAAAGAACTTATTGAAATATGCATCCTCTTTTTGCCTTTTGAAGACTTTGAGGAAATGGTGGTGGTGGTTTTTCTCATACCTGATCAACTTCCATAGTCTTTGGGTATTCAGACTTCTCTAAAATTTCTTCATCTTTGGTTGCAACTTGCGTCCCCTCTGTCTTCTTTGGAACTAACTCTGCCTGAACCTCTCGACTTTTCCTTGGAGGACTATCAATGAGATATCTGCCAATTATTAAGGTGATTTCTATTACCTGCTTCAGATTTTCTGTGTCACTTGGAAAGTCCCCTTGAGGTTTGGCATATGGTCCTGATCTAACTGTCCCAAATGTGTCTCTAAATTCTTCTGGGCAAGTTGCTGATTTTTTATTTCTGTAACCATTTGGTCTTGATTGGTTAGGATCTTTTTAAAAGTTTCTTCTATATTACTGGCTTGCGTGTTTGCTGTCCTTGAAATTGATGAGTCTAAACCTGATTATTGTCCCCTAAATAGTTGGATGACTCTTCTACTTGTGATTATAAGCATTACCATAATTTAGATTACCCTTCTGTTCATTGCCCACAGAATTTACCGACTTTGGATTTTCTCCATATGAGTTTGTAGAGTGACCATTAATAAATTTCATATTAAGATATGGT
This sequence comes from Capsicum baccatum var. pendulum, assembly GCA_030864225.1. Lineage (NCBI taxonomy): Eukaryota > Viridiplantae > Streptophyta > Magnoliopsida > Solanales > Solanaceae > Capsicum > Capsicum baccatum. The sequence continues at coordinate 164,531,634 of CM061557.1, read as the reverse complement.
CTGTTGGACTACTTTTATGTGTTTCTGAGGCTTGTTCACACCTACCTTACTGAACAATGTCATTATTTGGTTGTGCAATGCTGACAATTGAGCAGCCAAAGTTGTGACACTATCAACCTTAATCATACCTGCAAGGTTTGCACCGCACTTCTAGAAATATCACCATGTCAATTAGGATTACTTTATGAAATTTGATTTAGAAGAGTATAAAGCTCATCATAAGTTTTCTCTAAAGCTTGACCACCAATAGTTGAATCTAAAAATAAAATTATGTTATGGTTAAGATCTTCAACAAAAGTTTGAGCAAATACCTCATTTGACTATTGCTGATGTGGACAATCTCTGAGAAGATATTTGAACCTCTTCCAAGCATGATATAATTTCTTGTCTAGCTTCTACTTAAAAATCAAAATTTAATTATGTAGCCTTATAGTCTTGCTAGATAGGAAGAATCGGATGAGGAGATTCTTTGTAAGATCATCCCATGTAGTGATGGAGTTTGAAGGTTCTACTTTCAACCATTTCTTTGGTTTCCCCAAAAGTTAAAAGGGCAAGAGTGTGAGCCTCACAGAGTCAATAGAGACTTCAGTGGGAATAAAAGTATTACGAATCTCCAATATGTTCTATAGATGAACTTATGGATCCTTATGTTTCAAGCTTGTGAATTTCCCACTGCTGTGCAATAGTTGCACCATGTTTATTTTGAGCTTAAATCTACCTCCAAGTTCTGGTCTGTGGATGTTAGAGTCAACATTAGTTGTGAGTGGGGTTGCCACTTTGTGAACTGTGCTTTGGGCTGGTTGATCTTCAACCATTGGTGCAGGAATATCGTCTTATAATTGAATTTGAGGTATCCAATAGAGAATTATTGCTTCTCCTCTTAGCTGATGTAAGTGTCGCTCAGGTTCAGGATATGTGTTACCCAAATCCCTTTTCTTACCAGCTTACGTAAGTTTCATACTTGTTCCCACAAATTCAGAAACTATGATCAGGTTTTTAGAAATTATAAAACCGAATAGCAAACCTAAAAATACGACAATTGCCAATTTTCAAGTCCTCATCAATGATGCCAAAAACTTGTTGGGTCCTAGCACACAAGCAAGTGTATGTGGTCACCTAAGTAGTAAAGTGGCCTTTAAAATCCAAGTATTAATACACAGGGACTTGTGCTCATCAATATTCTAATTCTAGCATTACTATAAAGATTAAACAAGTGCAATAGTAAACAATAATGTTTGAGAATTGAGAATTTGAAGAAACCATATATAATGTGATAATATAAAGTGTGGAGAAAATAATGCCGAGACACCTAGGGTAAAGGTACTACGAACAATCCTACATAGCCATACAATCTCATTAGTTTAGTTAATTATATAGGTTGTTGATTCATACGGTTGATAACATAATTATGGTGTTCCGAGCCTCTAATCGTCTATCTAACTTAGCCCCATAACTACATCATTGAGCGGCGATGCGAGAACTAAGTTAAACATATTTATATTTCATCCCGTATATAAAAAAAATGGGTGAATTAGGAATATTCCTATCCTACACGCAAATCCCAACTTAGACCCCTTGAATGTTTAAGATCTCATTCTATTATCCCACGATCTACTTTTTTGTTCCTTCTTCAAGGCTCACAATAGAAATATATGTTTATCCTAAGGGTTGAAAATCCATAGAATAGTAAATACAAGGATATATGAAACACAAATAATAATAGTCAACTTAGACAAACTCAACTGAAAGCATAGGTAATCATATTCTTGGCCTCAACCCAAGAAGAGGTTGTTTAGTCACTTATAGACTTACAACGAATCACAATTTTGAAATTCATTTATAAAAACCAAAAGTAAATTAAAGGAAATATTAAGAACCCAAACTGAAGCCTCCTTAAGTATGGTTTCAGCCCCAAAAGTCGTACTAGGTGTTTACAACAAGTCCTAGTGTCCTATTTATAGTTGGAAGCCAACAGCCCATTTTGGAATCATGGGCGTGTCACACTCTTGCATTGGTATGAAAAGGGAGTGGAACACCCTTATCACAAATTCTTACTATTTTTTTCCACTTTGGTTTGTGTATAAGGGTGTGGCATGCCCTTATCTTGAAGGTTAGAGGGCGTGGAACAACCATGTGCTTTGAAATTCTAGATTTCGTCAAGGTTTCCAACTTCCATTTGGCCTTGAGTTCCTCACTTTGTTGTAACATTTCCATCAGCATTCAACCTTTATTTTCTCTTGAACATCACTATTATATCTCACATGGCCTCCTATAACATAAATTATCACAAATTAGTGCTTAAAACACAATATATTTCATCGAGATACACTAGAACAACACATAGGTCAAGCTAGTAACACTACTTTTCTCGTCTAAGCTCTAGGTGATCATTTTATTCCAAAATTGTTTTAAACCCTCCGTAAACATCATAACCAAATAGTTTAACACTTATATGCTCAATTATGTAAATATCAACTCATTAGGCACACAAGAAATCCTTAAAACGAGGCTAAACAAGCATAGATAATGACATTTATGTTCATAAATCCTCCTAAGATCAGTAGGATAGGTATACATGCATTATACTCAGTTATCATAGGCATGGTTTTAATGTGATGACAGTCAAATTCCGTGTTATTTGATCTATTTTACATTTATTCTTATGTGTTGATATATTTTTCTTTTTGACTGGGGATAATTAGCGAGCCTTTACCTGTGCCCATGCATGTATATACATCAATATGTGATTCGTTAGTAGTGGATTAATTTTTTAAATCCTACTTGGCAACTGTTATGGAGTATGACACTTTGACTGGTCTTATTTTTCTTGATATGGTTGATTTTAATGTAATTCTAGCGTGAAATGGTTATTAACTTATCATATGCTCTTGTGTTATTTTTTCTAGGGATTATTTCTTATTTTTAGTCTAAAAGGAAGGTGTCGAAGGTATTTTTTCTTTTTTAGCTTATGTCCATGATATTAGTGAAGACACTCATTTCTTTGATTCTGTTCCTATGGTTCATGAGTTTGTTGATGTCTTTCCTATTGACTTGCCTGGCCTCTTAGTTGAGCGTGATATTGAATTTGCTATTGATATTAAGCTAGGACCTAGGCCTATTTTTATTCCATGTTTACAGATGGCTCTTTCCTAGCTGAAGGAGCTTAATGTTCAACTTTAGGATTTTTTAGGTAAAGATTTCCATCAAACTCAATGTTTCTTCTTAGGGTGATCCTATTTTGTTTGTGAAAAAGAAGGATGGTTCTATGTGTATATGTATTAATTTCCAATTGCTACATGAATATAAAGAATAAGTATTTGATGGTGCGTACTAATGATCTGTTTGAACAACTTCAGGGTACAACTTTATTTGGACTCCTTTATGATAGTATCCATTGATGATCGCCATATCTACTCGAGGAGTAGAGAGGAGCACAAGTAAATTTAAGGTTTATGCTATTGAATTGAAAAGATCAATAGCTTTATGCCATGTTCTAAAAGTGCGAGTTTCGGCTTAAGTTTGTAGCATCCTAGGGGAATGTGGTTTCCAAGAATGGGATTATGGCAAAGCTCATGAAAATTGAGAAAGTTCATTATTAGGCTAGGAATACATCTCCTATGGAGATTTGAAAAGGTTGGAAGGTTACTAAAAATGGTTTGTCGATAGGTTTTCTTCATTTAAAGTGTGACTGATTAAATTTACTCAGAAGGATGTCTCATTTTAGTGGTTCACCTATGTAAAATCCCACAAAAAAATCCTAGTCATTTCCGTCCTAAACAGCATGCCAAAAAAGGCCCTATACTTAGAATATTTCAGCTAAGTGTCAAGACTTAGAATCCTTTTAGCCTTTGAAATTGGAGGAATTTATTTTTGACCTTAATGACCTTAGTATGTCGATTTTCAAATTGATTCATGATTAGGGTCACTTGTAGGTCATCTCAGGAGAGTGTTGGATTTCTCAAACTAGTGTAAGGGTGAGTTTGGATGTCCAAAATAGCAGGGGGTCGCGATAGGCTTGCGTCGCAAGGGCTAGTTGACCTAGATAAGGGTCGCATCGCGAGGGCTACTTGACCCAAGCAGAGGTCGCATTGCGATGGTCTGTTGACCTAAGCAGGGGTCGTGATGCGATGGGGACCTCATCCAGCATTATTTTATCCGAGTTTGTGGGGGAAAATGGGTTATTTTTCCCACCCTTATTCAGCCTTAACATGAAATTAATCATCCAATAGACAAAATCTCATTCTTTATTCATAAACTCTCTCAAGAACAAGCCCTAGCTTTATCAAGTTCAAGAAACAAGTCTCAATAACTCACCACAATTTTCATGAAGTTAAAAGTCAAGGTATGTTAGGAGTTCATCCAAGGGTTTCCTTCGACCATTGGAGTTCAAGAACCTCTTTTAATAATCACACGTTGACTGCTTTTAAGAATTTCATGTTGAATTTGATTGTATTCATGATTAAGATGTTATTTGGGTTTCGAATCCATGTTTTATGACAAAATTCATGTGAAGTAATCAACCAATGTGTAGTGTTATGTGGATTTATGTTTAAAAAACCCTTGAAATTGTGAGTTAGAATTGTAATCATAATGCTTACATTGTTTATTATTATTATTATATGCATGAATTATGCTCCCCAAGTGTTTGATAAAGTTTTCATGTAAGTTAAAGGATGAAATCATGGCATAATAGCATGTGTACAAGTTCAAGTCATGCAAGTGTTTGATAAAATGCCTCAATGAATGCCTTGTGACAAAGTGACTAGTTATCATTCTTTTAAGATTATGCTATGGTTTACTATTTACGTTATTAAGTCCTGGGGGTATTCCATACCTGAAATCTAGATATTTACCTAGAACTTCAGTAGTTTTGGAATAGTCGCAGTGATATCACGTATAGTAGTACTCCATCGGTTACAAAACTCAGTGTATTCAGTCAGATAACAGAACCTAGTGAACTCAGTCCAGTTCAGTTAGATAGCACGATCAGTAACAGTTCAGTCAAGCCTAGTACAGTCTAGAAATCAGTTCAGTGTCCATTCAGTTGGGAGTAGGAATCAACACCGAGCGAACCCAGGGATGGGGGCATTCCTTTCAGTGAAGGGTTTGACCCTTTGTAGCAATGTAGGTTGAGTTATCTTCCTGCTAGATAAGGGTTGATACATCTCGTATGATTTTTCCTTCTAGTGAGGATTTATATAAGGTCTTATTGCCAGATAGGGTTAACTTACATCCATTGTTAGTATCCCTTGGCAAGGTGCTAACACCCTTCTAACTGGGTTCACAAGTTGGACCCCAACACAGTTCATAATTGGGGTATGTCGGTTAGATGAGATCTTCTACAAATACGATTTTGATTTTAGACTCAGTATAAAACCTCAGTTTAGTTTTCAGAATCAGGACTGTCAGCCACAGTCACCCAGCTCAGTATGGAACTAACATCGGTTCCATAGAATCAGATCTGTTAGAAAATAGTTACCTAGTTATCAGTAATTCAGTTATCAGTGATCTTAGTTATAGTAGAGTAGATTTACACGCAACATGGCTTTATCAGTAATTACAACAGTTTTATATATACATGTACTTTCATTTTGTTATATTTATATTACTTAGCTAGTTATTATTTATGGATATTAATCTTTGCATATTAGCCTACCTCACATAGCATACCAATATATTCAAAGTACTCATGCATACTCTTTCTTTTACACTATGATGTCATATATCATAGGTTCAGACGCATGGGCTCCTGACCGTACATAGCAGCCCAGATTATCAATAGCAAATATAGTGGTGAGTTCTCATAGATCAAGGGCAGAGTTATCATTTTAGTATTTCAATAGTTTAGTTTATTCAGTAGCCAGAGTTAGTTGGGGACTTGTCCCATCAACTCCATATCCAGATAGCTAGAGGCTTTCAAACTAGAATATTTTAGACAGATGTTCAGATTTCAGTATTCAATTATCAGTACTCAATTTCAGTTGTGAACCTTATGGCAATTTTATCCCATTTTCCATACTTCATTATTATTATCATGCAGTGTATATAGTAGGTACCAGTCATGAGTTAGCTTGTTGTCTTTCAGGATTGTAAGCACCGTGTGACGCCCAAGGTATAGAATTGGGGCATTACAAACTTGGTATTAGAGCCTATGATTCAACAGAGTCCTAGAAAGTATAAAAGCAACGTTTAGTAGAGTCGTGTGCATGGGTGTGTAGCGCACCACACTTATGGACAAGAGGCTATGAAGCATTTTAGGAAAAGTTTCCCTTCTTTCAATATTCATATCATGCGAATGAGCAAGGGATCAAATTAAACTCTCTATCTAATCCAATATTTCCTTCCATTTACAAAATATTCCTCTAAAAAGGACTAATAGAAGAAATACTGGACATCAGCCAGTACCTCCACCCGTTCAAGTAGATCCCCTGGATGAGCATATCTCCCACATAGAATTCAGAGAATCTTTCACCACTCGAGATCATTCTGTAGCAATCCAGAATAAATGCCCAGCTACCTTTTAGGCCAACCTAGTGGCCAATACTGCCGCAACTAGAATTTGGGACTTTACCAGAATGAATCCTCCATCATTTATAGGGTCTAAGCCTGAGGAGGACCCACAGAAATTCCTTATCATGGTGAAAAAAGTCACAGATATCATGGGGGTGACTTCTAGTGTCAGTACAGATTTAACTGCATATCAACTGCAGGATATGGGCTATACATGAGTTAAGCAGTGGAAGGCAGATAGGGGCACAGATGCAGGGCCCATAGAATGGAAGAAGTTTGCTACTACTTTCCTTGATAGGTTCTTCCCACTGGAGTTGAGAGAAGCTAAAGTTTTGAATTTTACTAAAATGATATAGGGAAATATGACAATAAAGGAGTATTCCCTCCATTTACTCAGTTATCTAGATATGCCCCTCATGTGGTAGCAGATAGCAGATCTAAGATGAATAAGTTTATGTTCGATGTGTCTAATAGTATGGTCAAGAATTGTAAGACCCCAATGCTGATTAAGGAGATAGAAATATCTAGGCTTATTGTCCATGATCAATATATAGAAGAGGCTAAGAATAAGGTGAAGGAAGGGGAGAATAACATAGCTAGAATAGGTAGCTTTAACTTCACTCAACATAAGTTAGAGGGTAGTATTCGCTCTCAGTTTTTCTTGAAATCCTTAGTTCCATCCCCTTTCTCAGCTAGTGATCCAGTTCCGAGATTCAGAGATGGCAACAAGATAGGGCCTCAGGCCCTAAACCTCAAGGTAATGTTATTAGTACCCAAACAAATTCTCTTTGCAAAAAGTATGGAAGAAACCATCAGGGTGTATGTAGAGTTGGCAGTGACGTATATTTTGGATGTGGCAAGCCAGGCCATAGGGTCTGGTAGTGTCCTCAGGTGGGTTCTCAAAGTTAGCATAACTGTCCCTCATCTTAGTCTGATCGCTTAAATTAGAAGGGTGTCGCTTCCAGCGCCACTAGTGGGTAGTGCCCAAATAGAATCTATGCACTTCAATCTCGATATGATTAGTAAAGTTCTCATGATATGGTCACTGGTACGTTATAAGTTTATAATTTACATGTTTATACCTTGCTAGACCTAGGAGCTTCTTTGTGATTTGTAACTCTTTATATCGCTGTTGACTTCGGAGTCAGTACCAAAATCCTAGCAGATCCCTTCTCAGTCTCTACCCTAGTGAGTAAATCTATCGTAGCCCAATGGATATATAGGAACTTTTAGATTATGGTATCTCAGAAATTTACTTCAGCAGACTTAGTAGAGCTATAGATGATAGATTTTGACATCATTCTAGGCATGGATTGGCTTTATTCATGCTATGCTTCAGTTGACTGCAGAAATAGAATTTTCAATTTTTAGTTTTTGAATGAACCTATCCTAGAATGGAGGGGTAGTACTTTTGCACCTAGCGGTCAACTTGTTTCCTACCTAAGGGCGAGGAAAATAATATCTAAGGGGTATGTCTAATATCTTGTTTGAGATAAGGATTGTAGTTCCGAGACTCTTGGCCTTGAGCCAGTTCCAGTAGCATGTGAATTTCCAGATGTGTTTCCCAAAGATCTTCCTAGAATTCCTCTCGAGAGGGAAATTTACTTTGGAATAGATCTTCTTCTAGATACGTAGCCTATCTCTATCCCACCATACAAAATGGGTCCAGTAAAACTCAAGTAATTGAAAGAACAGTTAAAGAATATCCTAGATAAGGGATTCATCAGACCCAGTCTGTCCCTTTGGGGTGCACCAGTTCTATTCATGCATAAGAAAAATGGTTCTCTCAGAATGTGTATTGACTACCGTCAGTTGAACAAAGTCATGGTGTAGAATAAGTATCCACTTTCCAGAATTGATGACTTGTTTGATCAACTTCAGGATGCCAGTTACTTTTCTAAGATAGACCTCAGACCAGGCTATTATCAACTCAGAGTTAGAGAATATGACATTCCAAAAATAGCATTCAGAACTCGGTATGGCCACTTCGAAGTCTTAGTCATGTTATTTGGTCTTACTAATGCCCCAATAGCTTTCATGGACTTGATGAATGTGTGTCTAAACAGTACTTGGACATGTTCTTCATAGTCTTCATTGATGACATTCTTGTCTACTCCCGCAATGAACATAATCATGCAGACCATCTCAGAATAGTATTATAAACCCTTAGAGCCCATCGGTTATTCACCAAATTTAGTAAATGTGAAATTTGGCTAAGGTCAGTAGCATTCCTTGGCCATATAGTTTTCGGTGATGTTATTAGAGTTGATTTCCAAAGACCAAAGCAGTAAGGAACTAGCCTAGACTCATCTCTCCATCAGATATTAGGAGTTTTTTGGGTTTGGCTGGCTATTACCGATGGTTTGTTGGGGCATTTTCATCTATTGCATCCCTCATGTACAGATTGACTCAGAAGAAAGTCAAGTTCCAGTGGTTTGATTCTTGTGAGAGGAGTTTTTAGGAGTTAAAAAATCGACTCACTACAGCCCCAGTTTTGACTTTACCAGATGGTTCAAATAGGTTTGTTATATATTGTGATGCTTTCATAGTTGGTTTAGGGTGTGTTTGATGCAGAGAGGTAAGGTTATAGCCTATGCCTCTAGATAGCTTAAGCCCCATGAAAAGAATTATCCCACTCATGATCTTGAGTTGGCAGCTATTGTATTTCCCTTAAAGATTTGGAGACATTATTTGTATAGTGTACATGTTGATGTGTTCACAGACCATAAAATCCTGCAGTATGTATTTTCTTAGAAAGACATGATCTTGCATTAGAGAAGACGGTTAGAGTTGTTGAAAGATTATGACATGAATATTCTGTATCATCTGGGAAAGGCCAATATAGTGGCTGATACTCTCAGTAGTATGTCTACGGGCAGTGTTTCTCACGTGGAGGATGGTAAGAAATAGTTAGTTCAGGAAATTCATTAGATTTCCTGGCTAGGTGTCCACTTAGTCAATTCAGCAGAGTATAGCGTATGGGTGCAGAATAGTTCAAAATCCGATTTGGTTTTTGAAGTAAAAGAAAAGCAGGACAGGGATCCCAGTTTAGTTAAACTAAAAGAGTCAGTCAGAGATCAGAAAGTAGAGGTTTTCTCCCAAGGGGGAGATGGTGTGTTACGCTGCTAAGGTAGACTATGTATGTCATATGTGGATGGCCTAAAATAGCAGATTCTTGAAGAAGTGCATGGTGCGCGCTACTCGATTTACCCTAGGGACACCAATACGTATCACAACTTACGAGAAGTCTATTGGTGGAGTGGGATGAAGAGAGACATTGCAGAGTTTGTAGCTAAGTGCTCAACATGTCAATAGGTTAAAATCGAGCATCAAAAGCCTAGTGACTCTATGCAGGAGTTCATTACTCCCACTTGGAATGGGACGAAGTGCACATGGATTTTGTGATGGGCCTGCCCCGTACTCATCGCCAACATGATTTGATTTGGGTCATTGTGGATAGGATAACCAAATCAGCTCACTTCTTACCGGTTCATACCACTTATTCAACCGAGGATTATGCCAAGCTCTATGTCAAAGAGTTGTCAGATTGCATGGAGTTTTATTGTCCATCATTTCAAATAGAGGTACGCAGTTCATCTCTTAATTTTGGAAATCCTTCTAAAAGGTTCTTAGTACCCAAGTTCACCTCAACACAACCTTCCACCCTCAGACAGATAGTTTAGCAGAAAGGATCATTCAGACACTAGAAGATATGTTAAGAGAGTGTGACTTTGACTGTAAGGGCAGTTGGGATGACCACTTTCCTTTGAGTGAGTTCGCGTATAATAACCGCTATCATTCCAGCATTCAGATGGCTCCATATGAGGCGCTCTATGGGAGGATATGTAGATATACCATTGGTTGGTTTTAAGTGGGTGAGGCCACAGTGGTAGGGCCTGACTTGGGATCTGATGCTTTAGAAAAAGTTCGGTTGGTCAGGGAAAGGCTTAAGACCGCTCAGAGCCGACAAAAATCATATGCAGAAGTGTGAAGAAAAGATCTTGAGTTTGAGATTAGCGATTATGTGTATTTTATAATCTCACCTATAAAGAGAGTGAAGAGGTTTGGAGAGAAGGGGAAACTCAGTCCTCGATATGTCGGTCCTTACCGAATCCTCAGCCATTTAGAAAGGTAGCTTATGAGCATGAGTTGCCTTAAGACCTAGTTTTAGTACATCCAACATTTCATGTCTCTTTGATAAAAAATGCATAGGTGACCCAGCAATTATAGTCCCTATAGAGGGTATAGACATTCAGAACAGTCTCTCTTATGAAGAAATCCCAGTTGAAATCCTCGATTATAAGGTTCGCAGACTGAGGATCAAAGAAGTTCCTAAAGTCAAAGTTCTTTGGAAGACTCAGTCCATTGAGGGAGATACTTGGGAAGCAAAATCATACATGCAGACCAAGTATCCTCACCTCTTCTCCACAAACTCAGACTCAGCTCAAGGTAACAGTCTTCCTTGAATTAACTCAGTTCCATGTTCAAATTTTCTTTATGAGTTTGATATCAGTTCAATTGCATAACATTCTCATATCATGCATACCTTCATGAAATAGCCCAGTCATATGTCATGTCAGTAGAATTCAATCATGCTTCAGTTGTTCATGTTCAGTATGTAAGCTCAGTCTATCATTATTCTTAGTTCAGGCAGTCTCATTCGAGGACGAATGTTCCCAAGGGGGAGATATTGTAAAACCCCACAAAAAATCCTAGTCATTTCCATCCTAAACATCATGCCAAAAGAGGCCCCAGACTTAGAATATTTTAGCTAAGTGTCAATACTTAGAATCATTTTAGTCTTTGAAATTGGAGGATTTTATTTACGACCTTCCCGACCTTAGTAGGTCAATTTTCAAATTGATGCATGACCAAGGTCACTTTCTAGTAATCTAAGGTGAGTTTCAAATTTCTTGGACAAGTATAAGGTTGAGTTTGGATGTCTAAAATAACAAGGGGTCGCGATAATCCTGCATTGCGAGGTCCAATTGACCCAGCTAAGGGTCGCACCGTGAGGTCTGCTTGACAAAGCAGGGGTCAAACCGTGATGGTCGGTTGACCCAAGCAGAGGTCGTGATACGATAGGGACCCCATCCAACATTATTTTATCTGGGTTTATGGGAGAAAATGGGTCATTTTCCCCACCCTTATTTAGCCTTAACACGAAATTAATCATCCTATAGGGCAAAATATCATTCTTTATTGATAAACTCTCTCAAGAACAATCCCTATCTTCATCAAGTGCAAGAATTAAGTCTCAATAACTCTCCACAATCTTTACAAAATTAATAATCAAGGTATGTTAGGTGTTCATCCAAGGGGTTCCTTCCATAGTTAGAGTTCAAGAGCCTCTTTTGAAAATTACATGTTGATTGTTTTAAGAATTTCATGTGGAATTTGATTGTATTCATGATTATGATGTTATTTGGGTTTTGAATTCATGTTTTATGACAAGATTCATGTGAAGTAATTAACCTATGTGTAGTGTTATGTGGATTTATGGTAAAAAAACCCCTTGAAATTATAAGTTTGAATTGTAATCAAGATGCTTACATTGTTTATTATTATTATGTGCATGAATTTGCTCCCCAAGTGTTTGATAAAGTGTTCATGTGAGTTAAAGGATGAAATCATGACATAATAGTATGTGTAGAAGTTAATGCCATGCAAGTGTTTGATAAAAAGCCTCAATGAATGCGTTGTGTCAAAGTGACTAGTTATCATGATTTTAAGATTGTGATATGGTTTACTAGTTATGATATCGAGTCCTGGGGGTATTCCATACCCAAAATCTAGCTATTTACCTAGAATTTTAGTCATTTTGGAATAGTCTCAGTGATGTCATGTACATTACTACTCAGTCTGTTATAGAACTTAGTGTATTCAATCAGTTAACAGAATTCAGTGAACTCAGTCCAGTTCAGTTAGATTGCACGATCAATAATAGTTTAGTGAAGCCTAGTAAAGTCTAGAAATCAGTTTAGTGTCCATTCAGTTGGGAGTAGGAATCAGCACCGAGCGAACCCAGGGATGGGTGCAATCCTGTCACTAAAGGGGTTGACCCTTAATAGCAATCCCTGTGTTATAAAACTACGTAGCGAGCATAGGTTGAGATATCATCCTACCAAATAAGGGTTGATACATCTTATATGAGTTTTCCTGCCAGTGAGGGTTGATGAAAGGTCTTCCTGCCAGATATGGTTAACTCACAACCATTGTTATTATCCCTTGGTAAGGTGCTAACACCCTTCCAATTGGGGTCAAAGGTTAGACCCCAACTCAGTTCATAATTGGGGTAAATCTGTTAGTTGAACATTCCCATAGTTATGATTTCAGTTTCTTACTCAGTAAAAAACCTCAGTTCAGTTTTCAAAATCAGGAATGTCAGACACAGTCACCCAGCTCAGTACAGACTAAGTTCGGTTCTATAGAATCAGGACTGTTAGAAAATAGTCACCTAGTTATCAGTAATTTAGTTATCAGAGATCTCAGTTACAATAGAGTAGATTTACACGCAGGATTTATTAATCAGTAATTACAGCAGTTTTAGAAATACATGTACTTTCATTCAGTTATATTCATGTTGCTCAGCCAGTTATTGTTCATGCATATGAACCCTTGCATATCCGCCTACCTCACTTAGCATACTATTATATTCAAAGTACTCACAAATACTCTTTCTTTTGCGCTATGATGTCTTATATTATAGGTTCAGACCAACGTTCTCCTAACCGTACTTTACAACCCAGTCTATCAGCAGAAGATATAGTGGTGAGTCCTTATAGTTGAGGATAGAGTTATCATTTTAGTATTTCAGTAGTTTAGTTTATTCTGTAGTCAAAGTTAGTTGGGACTTGTCCCATCAACTCCGTATCCAGAAAGCTAGAGGCTTTTGGACTAGGCCATTTTAGACAGAGGTTCAGTTTTTAGTATTCAATTATCAGATATCGATTTTAGTTGTGAACCTTATGGCAATTTCAGCCCATTTTCTGCATTTTATTATTATTATTATTATTATTATTATTATGTAATGTATATAGCAGGTACCATCCTTGGGTTAGCTTGTGGTCCTTCGAGATTGTAAGCACCGTGTAACACCCAGGGTACAAACTTGGGGCATTACAACCTAGTGTAAGGTGAGCTTTCTAAAGCTTAAGGCCTTACTTACTTAAGCTTTAATTTTGACTCTTCCAGTTGAGGTCTATGGTTTTTTAGTATATTATGATGCTTCATGTTTTGTTTTGGGTTTTGTTTTGATGCAACAAAATTGAGTGATAACATATGCTTCTATATATTACCTTGACCATAACTACCCCACCTTTGACCAAGAGTTGGAGGCAGTAGTTTTTGTGTTTAATATTTGGAGGCATTACCTTTAGGGTGTTTATTATGAGATATTTGCTGACAAAGTTTTTTGTACATTCTGAGCCACAAAGATCGTAATTTGAGGCAACATATATGGCAAGGGTAGCTAAAGGACTATAACATTTCTATTCTACACCATCCAAGAAAGGCAAATATGGTAGCAGATTCTTGATGTCACCCAAATTACACCTCTAAAAGAAGTATAACATGGTCGTTGTCAAATATAGAACTCAACCAAGGTTGGGCTCGATCCCACAAGGAATATAGTTAAGACTTAGGGAAAATCTAGTATTTTCTACTTTTAATCTACTACTTTTCGATGGGGATTTTTAAAGTAGTAACTAGAAAATTTAATAGTAACAATTATCAAATTATCCGAGTTGTGTTCAATAAGAGTGAGACACTAGGACTGTGTTCCCCATGATTTCATAACTCCATAGGTTCTAAATAATAGTGATTTATCCCAATGCTTTGCATACAAAATTATTAAGTTAAAGTTACCTAAACGACTTGTTTTCCCCAATTAGATGACTATCCGCAATTACTAGAATAGGTCTCATGAGTTTTACAATCTAACCCTTATACTTGGTTCCAGATTAGCTTTCCTGTGACCATGAGTTAAGCTATTAAGTGAAGGTTTATAGCTTTAAGTTTCTGTTGTTGATTCTGTTTGCTAATATCTACCTTTCTAGGTTCAATAAATTAAAGAATACAAGCAAGTTCTAGCATTGTACCCCATTAGAAATCAATCCAAGAGAAATAAATAATAATGTATGGACTCACACCGATTTAAAATCACTATGTACTTAAACCCTACTTCATTATTTGATCGTGGTTCCAACAAACCTGTTTGTGGGGTTTAGCTATGAATAATTACAAGAACACAATAAAAAATTTAAAGAAGAAATCATAACCATGTACATACAAAAAGAATAGAATAAACCAAAAATGTCAATTATGAATAATATCCAAGAGAATATATTTAACTAGCTTGAAAGGGCATGTATGTAACGGCCCAAGATCTTCTCTCGGGACATCACATGGTGCTTAAGGCTACAAGTAGCCCCAAGCTAACCCTTTGAGACTGCTTCTACTAATAATACTCACTTCAAGATGAAATAATTCAAACACTATCATAGTCATATCATATAAAGGGAATACAGAGAAAACACTCAGTCCAAACGACCACAATACTGGACTCTCAATACAATCACAATCTGACAACTAGTCTGACAAAACCTCTACTAATCCATGAACTTGAGAGCCATTGGGGCATGTCCCCAACTGACTCAAATGAACTGAATGTAATAACATAGTCTTTCAAATGCTGAAATGTCTGAGGATAGGTCCTCGAACCATGAGGACTCACTACTATAGGAATGCAGACGGAGGTACTCGAAAGTCACTGATGAAGCTGGGACTGAGCACCTGAACCTACATTATAAGACAATGTAGCACATAGACATATATGTGGATCAACACTTTGGAATGTACTGAGTATGTGGGGGTGCATGCATTTATATAAAACAACATCAATACTCTTTAATCAAATTATGTATGAAATAAGTAATGACTCATGTGGCTTGAATAAGTATAAAATGCAAAGCTCATGAATCATGTCGAATGGAGAATGTAACACAAATCTTGTGAGTCATCATAGTTTAACTTTGATATCGATAATCTTCGCTTATTCTCATTACCCATAGGCTAAAGGAAGCTTAAACAATACTTTCAACTCATTCATATGTCTCATGGAGGGTAAAACTTCTTTAATGCTCAAAAACTCATAAATATTTTGAACTCAAGTACTTGGAATTCGTAATCATATAACTTTGAAACATACTTGAAGGCATTTCATTCACTTTAGGAAATTATCTCATTTCAAGCTTTAGGGAAAACATTATATCTCTATGGAAAGATACTCTAGTTTAGGGAAATAACTTATCTTAAAGATTTAGAGAAAATACTTATATCAAGGAAAAATACTTTAAGTTTTAGGGAGGTTCTCATAACCGACATAAACCATGAGAGCTAGATGGAGTCCAACATTTTTTCCTCCTAAGGAAGAGACCTCACATTGGGGAGAGGCATCATATACTTGCCAAAGAGTATAACCTTAATTTAGTGATCACTTATCTCGGCCTCAGACCCAATCATCTCGGCCTCAAGCCCAAAATCTCAAACCTACGGTGGCACGTAGTTTTGGAGTAAGAAATCATAGTAACTTACCCAACTCGGTGCTAAATACTAGTCCCTTTAGTTTATATCACTCATCTCATGGAAATTCACTTTAAATCTTATGGTTCATCAAGAACCCAATAATCAAATCTATAATCTCATGTAGTGAAGTGGATTTCAAAACTCCTTGACCATTAGGTTAAAATATTTCTCAATAATCTCAGAATACTAAAATCATGGGTGCTTATGGCACAAGAGTTCATAAAATTTCAAATCTCAAGTAGGGCTCAATAACCCATAATTCAATCTCAAGTTAAAACTCATCAAAAGCATAATAGATAGCAAATAGATTAATAGCTCATGTAGAAATCTGGAAATTTCAGCAATTTGTCTCAAAATCTCAACATGCTCATATAGCTTCAATATCTCAAACATTTCAACTATTAATTTCTCAAAGATTAAAATCATGGGGTATAGAACCAACTGTAATTTCTCAAGAAAGCATATGAAAATCATGCCATTAGACTCTCAATTCATGGGAAACATTAAAATATTATAATCCATAATAATGGGTGAAAAATCCTAATTCAAATTTATGTAAAATCTCATATATCACAAAAAATCATAGTTTAAATAAGCCTTTGGCACAAGGATGAAAGGATTACCCTTGTTCAAAACCCCACATACCTTAGATTATGAAATTGGATGAACAAACTTGATCTAAACTCTTCTTCTCACTCTTAAGAGAGGGTTCTTGCAACCCTTGAACTTGGGGAACTCAAGTCTCAATTCAATTTGTATATTCTATGGTGAGTTCTTGAATTTCTTGGAGAAGGGTTTTAGATTTGATCTTGAGGGAGAAACCCTAGCTCTCTTGTGTTTTGGAAGATGAATAAAGCTATTTGATTCGATTGGAATAAATCTAGTTGATAAAAGAATGGAAATACCGAAAATCTCCTTGTTAAAATAAGTTAAAAACACTGAACAGGGGCTGCGACAGTCGAAGTGATGGTCTATCGCAAGTCTGATGGTCTGTTGGATCATCCGTCGCAAGTTGGCCAGAAAATGAACACACTGCCTCAATACGAAAGTATCAATGATGGTACTTCATATACCCAACGGTCCATCATATCGTCTATTGTACGTTGGCCAGGATGAGGCCACACTCCCTGAGTGCGATGATCCCAGTGACGGTCCGTCGCAGCCTTGACGGTCCATCATTTTGGCCGTAGCACTTGGGCCAAAAAAGGGAGTTACTACCTTGGTTATGACAGGTCGAGCGATGGTCCTTCACAGACTCGATGGTCCGTCTGATCATCCATCGCACCTGGGCAGTTCCAATAACTCTCAGTAAAATGGCCATAACTTCTCACCCCGATAGCAGATTTGGACAAATTTAAGAAAATTCTTTATGGTTTAAACACCAATAGCTTGGGAAGTCACCTCTCAATCTTTTAGGTCCAAATTTACACTTCACTTGACATGCTCTAAGTCTTAGACTACGAGAGAACTTTGCGGGGTCTTACAATACATCAACTCCCAACAAGTAGTAGAAAATAAATAAATAAAAAAAAACCTAAGGGGAGTATTTATAGATACCAAATAAATTCTAACCTAAAATAAGTTGGAAAACAGGTTTGCTAGTAGACACGATTTGTTGGTTTGTCCATGACTCGTGGAATGTGTTAAGAGACCATTGTCTTGTTTCTTGTCGGGATAGTGCAGGCTCAAAAGACAACTCTTCAGGTGGACCATATGGGTCGTTGTATGATTTGTTGCCACTGGATCCAATTTTTTTAACTTTTAGGAACAATCCTTACACCTTATTAAAATGGGTGCAAAGGACCCATTGTTTATGGTTCGGACTCGTAATGCAGAGTCGTCTCCCCTGATTTTTCCTTGGTATCCTTCAGCCTCTTTGCCTTCACTCATTAGGATGAGTTACCAAGACCTATCACCTCTCACCATGACTTGTTAGGAAGGGTTGTTGCCACTAACTTGGAGTTGTATATTTGTGAAACTTTGGCATTTTTTCCTAGAATGGGTATTGGAATAACTCATTGGGAAATCTAATGAGTCGTGACCAGTCATGTTGACCTACACCTAGCCAAATTTAGCTCTCATTTCTTCATTGACTACCAAAACCTATTTCCTACAAAATAATTAACAAGCACCTCATATCCATAAATACATACCTAAGTTCTTGCATTTTTTTCATTTTAAGTGTTGAAAGTGTCGTGATGACACCAAACATAAAAACTCTTGTAATAACCCTCTAGGTTATTTTCTATATTTCTATACCTTTTCACCATTTAGAGTTTTCCTATAGCTTCCTCATGTCATTTGTGACTTACTAGAGGTGACAGCTCAGTTACCAAGAAACTTTTTTGGTTTTTAGAGCCAATTCTCTATTTTAAAGTCTTTGCTAGTAAATATTGGATATCGGGCATTAAATTTAGGTTAATGACTTTGTATGCTAATCTAGAAAGTTCCATTAGATTTGAAACATTAATTTTAAGATAGGTGGACATTTGGTTCGGGTCCTAAGACTTTTTGATTCATTTTGGGCTATTAATTGGATTTTAGTAAAGATGGACTTTGGGTATGGGGATTACATTTCATTGAAATGACTCTAGATTAAAATTTTGATGGCACTATTCAGTTCGAAATATCGAATTTGACAGGATAGCATAGTTCATTTGAGTTCATGAGATTCTGAAAGAATATAGAGGGGTGGATAGAAACTTAGTAAAAATGAAGTTTTAGATGGAGCAGCCTTAAGAAGACCTTTTGTTGCTTGAGAGGTGGTCTCTTAAGAAGATAAAACTGTCACTTTAGTGGCCAATTCGGGTTTCGTCTTAGTCACTTTAGTGGAGACCCAACCGTTTTAGCAAACTTTGATTAAGCGATATATTGCCTATTTTAGCAAAGGTCAGTCAGGATGGGGGTCTCTTATGTGACCATATGCCACTTAAGCTATTAGATAGATGCTTAACTGGTAATCAAAGGGGTATTTATTTCACCCTTGACCCATTTTTCTCTCATTATCACAAAACCCGAGCCCATTGAAGCCTTAAAGAAATTGAGAAAGAGATGAGGTGACCATTGAGGGTTCAAGGTAAGTTGGAGAATGTGTTGGGCTGTTTTTCCATCTCGATTTTAGTAAGTTTTTGTCTAATGCTTGATTTAATTCCCCAACTTAGTCTTCAATCCCTAATTTCTTGATGGGTTGATTTTGGTGTCTTTTGAGCTCAAAATTTACTCATTATTGATATTAAATGATCCTTGAGCATGTAGAGACATATTGATGGTTTCAAAATTATGATTCACAAGCAGGCCTCATATAAAATTTTGATTGAATTTTTTACCCAAAGCATAAAAATATAATATGGGTATCCTTATTCTTGTATTAATGTATAAATCACTATTTTGATAGTATGGCATCATGTGGAGGTTTCTCAGAAGAATAAATCTCCAATTTAGCAAACTTTATCAAGCATTCTTTAGCTTCCAAGTAGGCCAAGCTTACTCTCATCATAGATCTTGTTTTGTTATGGTGTCAAAATGATATTGTGCTAGTCTAGGGTTGGGGATTTATGGGTCGATTATATATTTAGCGAACTTCAATCTATTTAGCCGGTTAGTGACGTACCTTTAGGCAAATTTAACCTATCCATCCTTTCCTTGGATTAAATGGATACCTTAGGACTTAATGAGATTTATCTAGCACCTTGTAGTGGGACTTTGAAACCTTAGCCTAGCTTGGGTTATAAATTACCTTAGAATGGACTTTTAGGATTGGAAGCAGGCCCCTTCTGTCCACATTAGGTGAATATTATAGTTTGATCCTTATAGACCCAAGTGGCCCTTTTCTATCATCTTATTTATATTCTTGAGCCTTAGGAAAGATTTAGACATTTTGGGCTTTTACTAGACTTGTACCATAGATTTATATTACGATCGATTTGAGTCCAACAATTGTGATATTAAAACTGGTTTGATTCCGACACCTATGTTACTATTTCTAGTTCGTGTCCAACATTGAGGTTACTTATGATGATTAAGAAACTGGTTTGAATTTGGTGTTTATGGCATGAGAGAATCTAGGATTACAATTTTGAGGTTCGGATACTTTGGTATTATTAATGGAAGTACTTCATTCTTGATTGCATCCATCAGGCTTATGGGTGCTCGAGTGGATTATTAAATCTTGTTTGCATCTCTTGAATTATGAGTGTCCAGTTAGACTATATGTATTTACATTTCTTTAGATATTATTTATCTAGTGATTTATTTCAGTATTTGTAGCGTGATTCTAGGTTTGCCCTTTCCTTGACTTTAGATTACTTTCTCACGTTTTATTGCACTTTTATTATGATTTAGTTTAGTTGGTTGATGATACCTACCGAGCACCCATTGATTTGATACTAATACTACACTTTTGCATCTTTTTCTAATGCAGATCTAAGTACTAGATGCTTTCATTGATGATTGTACTAGTGCTAGTCGGAGTTTGGAGATAGGGCGAGCTTTCGGAGCATAAGCTGACTTTCTTTACTTCTTCTATTTTAATGGTCTTTCTGTTTGAGACTATTGTATATTTGATTCTATTAGTGATCTTACTCTTTTGCTAGAGGCTTTGGTATTGACTGTTGACGCCTAATTTTTGCCCTCCAAGACTAAGTTTAACTATGAGTTTCTTCTGTTTTAAATAAAATTACAACATTAATTTTATCTGGATAAAAACTTTTCAAAAATATTTATCTAGGTAATTTTGTCATTTTGAGTAGTGATTATATATTTTTGTATTCGTATATGAGATCATATAATTTTATTGCTTAAACAATTATTTTATTGAAAATCGATTAGGATTTTAATCAAGGGTTCTCAAAATATGTAAAATCGTGATTTAAATATAATTTATTTTTAAAAAATAATTTACTTGAAAAACATTTTTTATTTTATTAAATTGAGAAACTCGCAACTAAAACAATTTCGTACCAAATTATTATTTAATTTAATCGATTTATTAGATTTGGTCATAATTGAAATCATTTGGGTCATAATTGAAATACAATTAGCCGATTGATTTTCAGTATGGTTAAAATTTAAATAAAATTAACTAAAAATTCTAACCTAGGGCTATTAGATAAATAGCCCAATCCTAGAATCCTAATTATTCTAGCCTTTTTAATTTCAATTTTGGCCCAACACCCTTCAACCTAATAATACACCAGTCTGTACCACAAAACCTGATATACCCTTTCCTCTCTAAAAGAACCATGACAACAGCCCACCAACCACAACCGACCCAAGCCTAAAATTTACAAATCGACCTCACCCTCACCTAAATCACCTCTTCTTCTCCAATATCAAACAATACTTCAGCCCAATATACAAGGCTACAAAACCACATTCAACAACAACAAAACAATGACAAACTATAATAACCATACTAACAGCTTCAAAATTGGGTCACCAACTAAGCAACCCGATGTACCAATGAATCCCAATACCCACACATAAACAACTTCAACCAATAACGACGCGAACCCAACTGCCAAATTAACACCTCACCTGTCAAACATACGAGTTTCATAATTCAAGGAAAAATACATACGAATTGGTACGATTCCAGCTCACCAATCCTTATCCCCTAGTAGATTTGAAATTCCCCTTAATGAATTTCATAAAAAACCTCTGAGATTCTACTCCCACTTTGCCCATTTTGGATTTCAATTTTCTTATAGGGCTTTATATAAGGACTCCTATTCTCACTATTGGGGGAGGTTTTTTCGAACCAAAAAAAGGTCTAAAAATTCTCTTTACTCGGCTAGGATTTTGGACATTAGTCCAAAAATTTAGAGTTGTGAGAATTCTAACTCAAGTTTCATTTTCTTACTATGTTCGAGCCAAGGAGAGTGGTGAAGTTTTCATCAATTCGTCGTCCTGATTTGCTGCTCTGTAAAAGGTAAACACATCCTTCTCATTAATGCACTAGCTTTTCTTCTCTTCACCTTCTTTTCTTTAATAGAAATTCTCATCCGCAGTTGTAGTAATGGTGGGATTATTTGTTGTAGATGTCTATGAAGGCCATATGATTTTGTAACTCCTGATTGTTGCTTATTATGTTGAATTAATGTTGTTGTTTGGGTTATGTATGTAATACATTGACAATATAGACTACTTCTTATGAAATCTACCTAGTTCATAATGCTAGAAAAGGTATAGCGAAAAAGGAAAATATATAATTTTTGTGGAAGTACTTTGTACTATTATTCAAAGAATCTAGATATTTGAATAGGATTGACCTTACTATTGCATCAATTTTCTTCTGAATTTTTTTGATTAGTCGTAAGCCCTTCTAAATTGTGCTTTTTTTTTCTTGATACTCTTTAGAGTTAAGAGAAGAAAGCTTGAGATAGGATAAGTTCATCATTTACGGCCTACCCAAAAATTATCAAAACATGTTTTTATAGTCAGTTCTTGCTTGTTCTAAAGGGAAAAGCCGGACTTGATTTGGGTTTATTATTTTTTTATTAAGACTGGGATTTTAATTCTTTTCTTTCATCCTTCTTAATCCATTTTGAAGTGAGTAAATAGTTTGATTCTCCACCTATTAAAGGCCTCTAGCTATACTTTTTTTTAGGAGAATGAATTAGTTTTCTTTTCTTTGAACCACTTGATTGTTATTTTGGGGAAAATTTCCTTTCTCTTGACGCTAGTTAAGTCAGGAGAGTCATTGACAATTTAAAACTATTTCTCCCAGAAATTTTTCCGGTACCACTTAAAGTTTTCCAACTCGACCTTTTATAAGTGTTGGTTGTTTTATTTTCTATAAGGAAATTAAGTTGTTGCTTTGGTTGGTTATCATGGCCCACTAATATGATCCTATAAATATAAGCTTTTAAGAATCATCGTTGTTTCTTTTAACCAGTAGCCTGCTTATTTGTCTTCTTTAAACATATTTGATTAGTTGAATTGGATTGTTCCAACCTCTTTTTCTTTAAAACACATATCTTTTAAGACCTATGAGTTATTGTGTAGGTAATATATTAGCTATATGGCGATTAATTTGAATATGGTCTGCCTGCCCAAAAGATTGTTGGTAGTGAATATCAATTGAGCTACTAGTTTACTTATTCGAGTTTATTTATTTAAGAAAATTGATGGTTTTCTTTTCAGTTTTCATATTTGTTAAATAATTGAGTTGAGCGTTTATTAGTTTCAATTTCTCTTATGTTGGATGCTTCTGAATCTCGGGTTCAACGAGCCCTCCATTTCATAACTTACATTTTCTCATGGTCTAGTGATACCCAATATCACCTAGTCCGAGACCCCATGCCAAAGTCCAAAAATGGGACTGATCTGTGACAAAATACGATGGATATACAGATTTCACAGGTCAAAGGCAGTTGGGATACAACAATATAAAACATATACAACAGTAAATGAAGTTAAGGATGTGAAGATACTAGTTGTATACACTGATATACAACGTTTATATAGAAATGCAACAACAATAAGGATGATATAATGTTGGTATACAGCTGATATACACTGCAGAAATGAACCAAAGTCCATAGAAAAATAACACCCAAAACTCTGTCATATCTTAAATGGGCCAAAAAGGAGCCCAAATCTCAACTTTTCTTCCTTATTTTCCTTGTAATTGATTTAATTATTCAGTTGTAATTTGGTTTAATTAATCTAAATGAATCCTCCGGGAGCAGGTTTATGTTGAAATTATTCATTTTATTTTGGTCATTTAGTATTTTTTAATTCACTCTATTTAGGCAAACTTAAGCTCGAAGAATAACTTGGGGAATTTTCTATATCCTTTCATAGTTTTTAAGTAGCTTGTCATGACCCAAAATCATGAGTCATGATGGCACTTGTCGCAGCAAGCCTTGACAAGTAAGCATATCACCTAAATTGATATGAAATGAGAAATCAATATCAAAACCCAAGGCAAGACTCCTAGAATGGAGTCGAACCACACATATATAGAAAAAGCGGAAATACATAAACAGAGATACCATACAATATCCTAAAACCCGGTGTCACAATGTGAGAACCACTAAAAAGATCTAGAATGTCAAAGATACAAAGAAAGTCCAAAAATGGATCAAAATTTGTCTCCAAATACAAAATAAGATATGAAATAAATTGGAAGAGGTAGTACAACAACTCCGATGCATAGATTATTTACTACCTCGAATACACTCCAAATACCACCTGAATCAGCTATTATGCGGCTCACTTGTACATAGATCTGCACCAAAAGGGCACAATAGCAGTGAGTACGGTCCACTTGAACTTAGTAGGTATCATAGGCCGACTAAGTAGAGTATAAAATAAAGTATATAAAATTCACACAATGGGCACATCATTTACAATTAGAAATTGGCACAAATGGTAGCCCACACCATTTCCACTAACAGCTCTACAATATACACATATACCATACAGAAATACAAAAAACAAACACAAATATATATGTATAGCAAATTCAAGAATAAGAAAGAAGTACAAACAGACAGATATCACATTAAAGACTAATACAACACAAAATGAGCACAATATAAATATGAAATGCAATGAAGATGATGATGATACGATGCTCGAGGTTGTCGCACAACCTCTGTATACACCTACCGAGATCTACTTCTTGCTAGAACACATAGGGGGTTCACAATCCATATACAATCAAATAACCAATATCCCATACCATTATCTATAACTCCTCTTCGACACATCCATCGATAGAGGATATTTAAAGATGTCATATTTTTCGTGAGAAAGCCAGTGTTTCCAGTATTTTCATGGTGGTACCAACATTTCATAAACGTATCTAATTTGAGGATGTAATTCTCACAACTAACCAAAACGTGAATTTCCAAATCCAACTAATATACCAACCATTTGAGGGAGAATTCACTCAATAATCCAACCATCCATGAATCCAAATGTAATCTATTTGCCAATAGAGTAAAATACACAACAATTTGCCATTGAAAAACTCCAATTAGGCTTTTTCATCCTAAAATTTGTAACAAAATGTACCTACACAAGCCAACAACGTCATATAAGATCTCATATGGTCACACATAGATAATATTGTCTCAAAACCACCAATTCATAAAATAAAGGCACCAATACAGGCACAACATAATAATATAGTCATTTTCATGATCGGTTACCACACCCTTAACATGATTTTATATCCATATTAACTACCCAACCCAGTCTAAAGAAAGTTAAGCCATAACCTACCTTAAATACCAAAAATCGATCAAAAAGGCCTCTACCACAGAGCTTTCACCTCACGAACGGACCTAGAATAAACTAAATTATATAAATATAGAATCTATGTGTTAAAAAAATCCAACAATACCCATGTTTCTCATATTTGGGTTGGGGTCAAAACGGACCCTCAAAATGAGTTTTCGAAAAAAAGAAGGGTAAAATTAAAATTTTTGTCCAAATATATTCCTCATGATTAAAGGAACACACAGAAGAAAACCCAAGTGAAAACATGTTGGAATTGGGGTTTAAATCAAAGAATTCCCATTTTCAGGCCCTACAAGCAAAAATTCGCAAATGTCATCTTTGAAATTATGTTTTGAAAGGATTTAAATGACAAGAATCAAACAAAAATAATTTAAATAGGAGTTTGGATCTTACCAAAGATCAAAATGGAAGAAATTGGCCAAAAAACTTGAATCCCCTAGCTCCATGTTTAGAATGTGGTAAAAATCACAAAGTTTGGGGATTTAACCATCCTAGGCATCGCTCGATGCCCGGTTTATTGTATAAATGACTTGACTATCGCTAAAGCGACTGTCACCTAAGCGATGAGAGAGTCATGTATGCAATACCCCCTACTAGATTCAAATCTCTTAAGTGACCAATAGCTCGTCTAAGTGAGTGCACCAGCTGAGTGGTGCAACAGCCGAAGACTCAGAGAATTCCAAGTCTTCGTGGACCCCTCGAGATTCATCCAAAATCTCAAGAACATAAACACACTATGCTCCCCTATCAAATTCGATGCTCCATACTCAATGCATATATTGCATTCTTGAAAAAGCATTATTTTCTCAAAGTTGATCCCCGAAACCCAATTTCACAACTTTGCGAACCGAGGGTCAAAATGAGGTATAAAAGCCATAAAACTAGACCAATCATGTTACCAACCTAAAATTCATGTTTTGGATTACTGGCGCATTCCATTTTTCTATCTGATCTATTGATCAATAAATGTTGACCGAAGTCAACTAATAATCTTTTTTAACCACCAAAAAGCATAATCTCACAGAAATTAAATGCATTGGGAACCATACCAATCATCCGCACATTCCAAAAATTCTACAAAGCAACAATGGGAAGGGGTAAAATGGTCAAATCACATAGAAATAAATATATCACAAAAATCACCAAAAATTAGGTCATTACATTATCCTCCACTAAGAATATAGTTCATCCTTGAACTAAAGGCAAGAGAAATACCTAAATTAGTAAAAAGCTGGGGATAACTACCATATATCAGAATCAACCTCCCAAGTAGACTCATCTACAGGTTGGTGTCTCCAATGGACCTTAACCATTGGAATATCTCTAGAACGCAACCGTTTAACATCTCTAGCTAGAATTGAGATGGGCTCCTCAACTAAAGACAATTTCTCATTTAACTACACTAAATCCCAATAAATGACATGACACTCACTTAAAATGTAATGCGGAAGCATGGAAACATGAAAAATTAGTTGAATAACTGATAAATTTTGGGGCAAAGATAACTCATTAACCACACCCCCAATAGCCCAAGGAATCTCAAAAGTTCCAATATACGTGGGGATAAGTTTTCCCCACTTCCCAAACCTCATCACGCCCTTCATGGGTGACACATAAAGAAAAATATGATCACCAATACTAAATTTCAAGGCATAAATTCTATGATCCGCATAACACTTCTGCCTACTCTGAGCCGGTTGAAGTCTATCTCGAAAGATCAAAAATCTATCCAAAGACTGCGAAGCAAGTCTGTACCTTGAGGTATAATCTTATATATATCAAACTAACCAAATGGAGAGAGACAATGCCTACCATACAAAGCATTGAAATGAGCCATCATATTATTGGAATGGTAGCTATTATTATACGCAAACTCCACAAAAGCAAGATACTGCTCCCACTAACATCTAAAGTCCATTACACAAGCGCAGAGCATATCTTCCAAGACATGAATAGTCCACTCTAATTGACTATCAATTTGGGGGTGAAATATTGTACTAAGATCAATCCAGGTACCTAACTCTTCTTGAAAAGTCTTTCAAATGTAGGATGTGAACACTTAACCTCGATCTTAAATGATGGAAACTGGCACACCAATCTCTCAACATTAAAAGAAACCTAAATTAGAATAAAATAAAAAGACTTGATTAATTAATCCACATTAAACTAAACACTATCAGAACCATAAGAAGTATAAGGCAACCCAATATTTAAGTCCATAGTGATTCATTCCCATTTCCACTCAGGAATGGGTAACCTTTGAAGCAAACCACCAGGTCTCAAATGCTCGACCTTTACCTGCTACTAACACAGACAACTAACTATAAAATCTGCAACATTCTTATTCATACTATCGCACCTATAATGCTGTCTTAAATCACGATACATTTTAGTCACTCTTGGATGAATAAAATATCTGGAATAATGGGCCTCCTCCAAAATTAATCAAAACTAATCACCCACTCTTGACACACAAAATCAGCCACCAATTTGCAAAACACCATCAGAATCAAGTGACATTTCCTTAACCTCACTACTCAACACCTTATCTCAAATCACTCTCAACCTAACATCATCAAATGATAAGCCCTAATCTTCTCTATCAAGGAAGACCTAGCCTTCAAAAATACTAAAACACACCAGGGGTCAAAATATTAAGCCGAACTATCTGGTTAGCTAAATATTGATCCACTAAGGCCAAAGGCCGCTCCTGGGTAAAAAGATACGTCAAGCTACCCATGCTAGTTGACTTCTGGCTCAAGACATCTACAATGACTTAGCTTTGCTCAGATGATAGAGAATAGTAAGATCATAATCCTTAAGTAATTCAAGCCAATTATGCTGCCTCATATAGATTACACCAAGTGAAGAAATACTAAGGGCTATGATGGTTAAAGAAGATCTCACAACGACCTCTACTCAAGTAATGCCTCTACAACTTCAAAGCAAATATAACAGCACATAACTATAAATCATGGGTTGGGTAATTTTTCTTATAGGGCTTCAACTGATGAGAAATATATGTAATTACCTTACCCTTTTACATCAACACAACACCTAAACTAACACCATAAGCATCATAAAAGATGGAAAAACCCACGCCTTTATTGGGCAAGGTTAAGATAGGAGCTTAAGTCAACAAATCCTTGAGCTTTTGAAAGGTCTCCTCATAAGCATCAGACTACAAAATAAGATCTTAAAAGTCAACTTAATCAGTGGGTCTGCAATAGATGAAAAACCTTAACAAAGGACCGATAGTAACCTGTCAAACAAACAAAACTCCAAATCTCAATAGAAGAAGTAGGCTTAGCCTAATAACAAACCGCTACAATCTTGGCCAGATCAAACATAATACCATCTTTGGTCACCATATGAACCAAGAAAGAGATAGACTCTAACCATAACTCACACTTAGAGAAGTTAGCATGCCACTTCTCATCCCTCAATCTCTAAAGCATAATCCAGAAATACTACTCATGGTCAGCCTAACTCTTGGAGTAACCAAGATATCATCTATAAATACAATGACAAAAGAGTTGAGATATGATCAAAATACCTAGTTTATCAACTTCATGAATGTGGTTGGGGCATTGGTCAACTCAAAAGATGTGATCAAGAACTCATAATGACTGTTCCGAGTCTGAAAAATAGTCTTCAAAATATCCAAATCATTAATCCTCAACTGGTGATAGCCGGACCTCAAATCATACTTTAGAAAAACCAAAGCACCCTAAAATTGATCAAATAAATCATCAATACAAGGAAGAGGATATTTATTCTTGACCATCACGTTGTTCAACTATCTATAATCAATATACATATGCATAGACCCATACTTTTTATTAACAAACAAGATAGGCACATCCCAAGGTGATACACTAGGTAAGATAAATCCTTTATCCAATAACTACTGCAACTAATCCTTCAACTCTTCAAACTTTATCAGGGCCATCCAATAAAGAGGAATATAAATAGTCTTGGTGGCCATCACAACATCAATAGAAAAGTTAATATCATGATCCGGAGGCATACCAGGTAAATTCATAGGGAAAATATCCATGAACTCACGGATAATATGAATTGAATCCAAAGAAGAAGGTAAAGCAACACTAGTATCATAAATATATGCCAAATAAGACAAACATATCCTCATAACCAAACAATGAGTCTGAATGAAAGATATAAATCTCCTGGGAATTGAATGAAACACACACTTCCAAGCTCTTCTTGGCATACCTAATAAGGTTAAGATCATCGTCTTAGTATAACAGTCTAGGACAACATGGTAATGGGATAACCAATCCTACCCAAGATAACATCAAAATCTACCATATCGAAGATAATCAGATCTACCCAAGTTTTACTCCTAGCAAAAGTCATAACACAAGATTGGTGCACCTGATTCACCACTAAAGAGTCTTTCGCAAAGGTTGATACATATATAGGCATAGAAAAAGGCTCACTAACAGAAACAAAACCTGCAGAAAAATAAGCAGACATATAGGAGAAGGTTAATCTCAGATCAAATAACATAGATATAGATCTAAAACAAATAGGGAAAATACCTATGATAACAGTGTCAGAAGCATCTGCCTCTGGTCTGGAAGGTATAACATAACACTATCCATAACCAACACCTGACTAAGTAGCCTTGCACCACCACCACCGGCACCCTTACCTCTGCCCATACACCTTTAGTAGAATCTTTACCTCTTATTGTCGATACCCCTAACTCTACCCATACACCTTTAGTAGAATCTCTACCTCTTACTGTCGATATAAGAATAGCCCTAAAGACATAATAGGGACATTCCTAAGCCATATGGCCAACCTTATCACATATAAAAACATATTTGTGGCCTAACTCAATAGGAAATTGTTTGGCTGAGCTAGAATAACCACCCAAAACTGGTGGAACAGATGACCCACTACCCAAACCTTATGAGGGTGCCTTTTTTAGTTTATCATGATACTTATAGAAGCTTCTAGAATCTTTACCTTGAGGAGTGCGACCTCTGAAATCTCACTAATGACATACCTTTTTGCCACCTCTTTGAGATACTTGAAGAATAGACTCAATCATCTTAGCATAATCCACTATACTCTAAAATGATTCCCCTAACACTATCATCAGTATAATAGAAAGCTAAAGAAAAACATACAACCCCTTCATGAACTTCCAAATCTTCCTAGTCTTGGTTAAAATACTGGCATAAGAAAGTCTTGACAAGGTATAGAAATATGACACATACTCTGAAACAATTATGAAGCCCTTTAAAAAGTGATAAAACTAATGTATCATCTGATCCCTCAGTCTGTTAAGAAAAAAACTTTCCAAAATGGTGTCAAAAAACTAGTTCCAATTCATGATAGTCAACGAACCCCATGTTACTTAAGCGAATAAATTTTTTGCAAATTCTCATGATAGTCAATCAAAAACTCATAAGCATCCTCACCTATAAAACCATTGAACCTAGGAGAACCCAAATGAGTGAACCGCTTAATCCGCTTTTGATTCTCAGAAGATATAATTATACTCATAATAATAGAACACATAATGAATCTAGGAGGATGAGATCCTACACAATAGGGTAACATAGAAGAAGACTAAATTCCTGATCTTAAATTACCATACTTAGAAACAAGAATTAAAGAAGGAACAACACTCAAAGTCTATGGGGTACCAAAATAAAATGTTAGTACCAGATGAGGATCTATAGTTGTAATCGAAGGAACACCATAGGTAGGTTCTGGAATAGGTGGAGGTATAATACTCAGAGCTAGAGGAATACTATAGGTAGGATTTAACGTAGATGGTAGTATAATACTCAGAGCTAGAGAAACACCAAGTGAACTAAAAGGAACACCTTCTAAACATGTCAATAAGAGAATCAAAAAACCCTCTAAGACTGGGGTAGAAGAACTCTGTAGGACTGAATTAGGTCTCATATATCAAACATACTCAACTCGAGGCTTAAAAGAGAGCCCCTATGTACTACTTTTAGATTGGATAGATCCTCATGTTTGTTTTCTACCTCGAGCCCATCTACGGCTCATACTCACCCTCTCCTTATAAGGTAGCTCTGTATTTCTATCCTCATGGGATTTAATCTTCACTATCTGCATAAAAATAGTGAAATACTATTTAGAACACAAGGTATTGAAAGATTTGCATGATATAGAGTGAAATAAGAGAAGTTTTCTAAGGATATTTATAGCCTCTTAAAGATAGATACAGACGTCTACTTACTAATTTATGAAAATCTACTAGACATCCTATTCTTACACTAATGGGATCAATGAAAACCTAGCTACTCTGATACGAATTAGTCATGGCTAAAAAGCCAAAGATCATGATGGAACTTGTTGCGGCAAGCCTTGACAAATAAGTCTATTAACTAAACTAATATTAAATGTGAAATCAATGCCAAAACCTAAGGCAAGACTCCTAGAATGAAGTTAAACCACACATATATAGTAAAAGGAGAAATGCATAATCAGAGATACCATACAATATCCTAAAAACTGGTGTCATAATGTAAGAACCACTAAATACATCTAAAATGTCAAATATACAATAAAAGTCCAAAAAGGATCAAAATCTATCTCTGAATAAAAAATATGACAAAATATATCGAAAGGGGTAATAAAACAACTTCAGAAGAATAGATCATTTGCTACCTAGAATACACTCTAGATATTGTCCAAATCAGCTATGGTGTAGCACACTCGTACCTAGATCTACATCAAAAGGGTGCAGTAGGGGTGAGTATAAGAATGAAGTATAAATAAATATATATCACATCAATGATAATAATATAACACATAATAAGCATAATAAATATGTATATACATATGTTTATATATATATGAAATATAATGAAGATGATGATGTGATTCTCGAAGTTGTTGCACAACCTCTGTAAACATCTATCGAGTTGTGCTTCTAAGTAGGACTCATGGGGGGTTTGCAACCCATATACAATCCAATAACCAATATCCAATACTAATATCTATAATTCCTCTCTGGCACATCCATCAGTAGAGGGTTTTTAAAGATGTCATATTTTTATATCAAAAAAGCACTCTTTTTGGTATTTTCATGGCTGTACCAATGTTTCATGAATGTATATAATATGAGGATGTATTGCTAACAACCAAACAAAATGTGAATTTATAAATTCAACAAATATAACAATCGTGTATGCCAGAATCCACTCAATAATCCAACCATCTACGAATCCAAATATAGTCCATATACCAATAGAATAAAATACACAATAATATGCCATTGGTACCATATAAACTCTAATTTAGATTTTTTTTATTAGAAAAGATATAATCAAATGTACATAAACACGACAAAAACATCATATAAAACCCCATAAGGTCACACAAAGAAAATAATATCTCAAAACCACCAATTCACAATTATATAGGCCCCTACACGGGACAACACAATAATATAGACATTTTCATAATTGGGTCCCACACCCTTAACGTAATTTTATATTCATATTAACTTCCTAGCCAAGTTTGAAGAAAGTTAAGCCATAATCTACCTCGAATACCAAAACCCAATCCAAAAGGTCTCTACCATGGAGCTTTTACCTCATGACCAAACTCAAAATCAACTAAAATATAGAAATATGGAATCTACGCATTAAAAGGAAGGCAATGGTACCCATATTCCTTATTGTTGGATTGGTGATAAAATAGAACCCTATAATAAATTTTCAAAAAAGAAGAGTAAAACCAAAATTTTAGTTCAAAAATATATTCCTCATAATTAAAGGAACTTATAGAAGAAAACAGAAGTGAAAATGGGTTGGATTTAGGGTTTAAATTGAGGAATTCCTAATTTCAGGCCCTATGGGTAAAAATCCCCAAATTCCATCATTAAAATTAGGTTTTAAAAAGATTTAAATTACAAGAATCAAGGAAAATAATTGAAATAGGAGTTAGGAGATTACCCAAGCTAAGAATAAAATATATTACCCAAAAATATGAATACCTAATCTCCAAGTCCCAAAAATGGTAAAAAATCTCTAAATTGGGGAATTAAACCCATCTAGAAATTGCTTAAGCGACCGCTAACTATCTTAAGTGACCAACACTTAAGAGACCAGACGTCACTTATGCGATGCCTTCCTCGTTGCATAAGCGTCTTCGCTGTCGCTTGAGCAACTATTGCCTAAGTGATAAGGGAGTTGCTTATGCAATAGCCCCTGCTGGCTACCAAATGCTTAAGCGACCAACAAATTTCCTAAGTAAGTGCATCAATTGTTGAATTAGAGAATTCAAAGTCTCTGCAGACCTCTCGGGATTCATCAAGAATCCCCAAATGCAAACAAACTATGCTACCCTATCAAATTTGACTCATCAAACTTAATAGATATATCAATTTTTTAAAAAGATTTCATTTCACAAAGTTGACCCCTGAAGCCCACAACTTTCCAAACTGAAAGGTAAAATGAGATATAAAAGCCATAAAACCAAACTAACCATATTACCAACCTAAAATCGATATTCTGGATCTGCTAACACTGTCTGTTTTGACATCGAACTCACAAATCATTAAATATTGACTGAAGTTAATTGATAAGCCCTTTTAACCACCAAAAATCACAATCTTGAGCAAATCGCATCGATATGCATTGAAAACTATGTCAATTATTCCCACACCCCAGAAATACCACAAAAAATCACAGGAAAGGGTAAATTTTTCAAATTATATAGAAAAAGATATTTTACAAAATTCACCAAAAATTAGGTCATTGCATAGCTTAAATCCATGTTTAAGATATTGAGTTAATCATTTGGCTTAAAGTCTTAATTTGGATAAAATTATTAAAGCTAGAATTATCTAAAAACTTTAGTGTTTTATTTATTTCATTATTTGGAATGGATTAAATGGATAAGTATCAAATAAATTCTATTTATTTAAAATAAGATTTTTAAACGAATTCAAGATTTTTCTAAGATAAATTCAATTTAATTATAACTTAAGAATTTTTTTCAAGTTTAGCCAAACAAGTTTAATCTTCTAGGAACTACACTTTATGAATTTTCAAAAGTGCCTAAAACCTTTTTACAAATTTTTTTGAACCATTACCTAGACTCTGGTCATTTTCATTAAAACGGTTTTTAGAATTACCTTTGTTTAAATGGTTTTTTTTATTTCCTAAAAATTAAGTGACGACTCTATTTTTTCTAAAAATATTTTTTCAAAATAAATCAAATAGACCTTTTTTTCTTTCATGGAGTTATGAAACGTCTTTGACTTTTCAAAGATGGATTGTAATAGAGTAGACATTATTGGGGATTCATCTAGGTTCTAACTAAAAGAATTTTATATGTTTGGCTAATATTTGTATTAATTGTTACTTTGCAATTATGTGTTTAAATTTTTTCAATTATTAACTATTGCATTCATGACATACTTCCATCTTTTGATTACTAAACTTTTTGGGGTTTTGTGGTTGTCACTATCCCTATTGATCAGTTCCAAATGAAAATGTTAGAAATATAATAGATTATTGGTACGTTAGGTCTCTTTTGGTTGTTTTTATTTCCAAATCAAAGTTGTCCACTTGAGAACCTTATCAAAGCCCACTCTAGAAACCTAGGATAGAGTATTTTAGGTATGATCCTAGGATGACCTAATACTTGAGGAGGCATTGGGCCCATAAGAAAAAACTACCCTGAATTTACTGACCATGAGTCAATAACAGACGATCATCCCTAATATGTTCAAATGAAGGATATAATTCCGTATTGTATGAACCATTGTACCTTGGATTTGACAATTTTCATTTATATAGATTTTATTATTGAAATATAGAGGGTATCTCTATTCGAAAATTATTCAAAAAAAGATCAAAGGACTCCCAAGGAGGTTTAGTTTAGGTTTACTCCCATGCATGGGACTAATATTATGTTCTCCCCTTTCTCTCATTTTTATCAACATTTATTTATCCTTAAAATTTGTATAATATAATTTAGGGAAATAGAATGTCTTACAAATGACATGTCTATCTTTTAAATGCTAAGCTTACTTTTTTCTTTAAAGGTCCTATGTATGTTAGGATGCGTTAATTTTTTTTGTGTTATAGTATTTCATTATTTTTTTGTCTATATTTCCTTGATTTGTGTTTAAATAATCTATGTTTGGCTTTAAAATAGACTAGTTTGTTATTCTATTTCATAGTCTTAGAGATTTATTACGCATATTAAAATCAAAATATGGGTCCTCATAAAAAGTTCTTAAAAGTCCATCAATAAAATCCCATCAAATTCACCTAAGTTTTATTCAAAAATTCCATCAGGCTATTGTTCAATTCATATTTACCATGTTTCTCTCACAAATTGATTTTTCTCGCACTTAATTATTACTAGAGTTACCTAGATATTCTATTAATGGTTAGACTCTGATATTCTCAAAAGAACTTTACAAATAAGCCTTGTTAGGAAGTTTATTTGTAAATATTTGATCTCTTCAAATAATTTAGTTCATTCAATTTGAAATTCTATTTCCATCAAAATGCAAAATCAGTCAAATTGTCAAAGTTCTAATCATTTAGTCATTTTCCCAAAGTGTTCTATTATTCAAATATGGACTAGTCTATTTTGAACCAAATACATTTTATCCATTTCATATATTACTTTGGTTAATTATTATGATACATGATTTTATATTCTTACCTTTTGAGTATTGTTCTTTTCTCTTAGAGAGAGGCTGATTTTGTTGGTAATCAAACTTGCAAAGACTAAAAGAAAATCAATTTTAAGTAATCGCCGATAGAACATCAGTATTTCATATGGTCTAAGGTAAAAAAAGAAACTACAGAATCATCAGTTCTTACTTAGTCTAACTATCGATCCTAGTATGATCAACACAAATACTGTATTAGAGTCACTTTCCACCTTTTTATGGTAATAGACCCTAGAGCCTCGATAGAAAGAGAAATAACTCCAGAGGTCATTTCTAGTTTAGAACAACAAATAGCCAAAATAAGGCTCATGGTGATGTAAATCAAAACACCTTCTCTGACTCCCCCAAACATTACTCTACCTCCTTATGATCCACAAAAGGGTCTATGTTTCTGACATCAAAAGGAATTGATTAGGGAGGATATTTTTACACGTTTAAAAATGCTCATGCTTCTAAAAATGTTCCTTTTGAGCATATTTTTTCTCCTCTAAAGGTTCAGAGCATATTACCGCCACACCACACTCTGCCAGTGTACAACTATGCTACCACTCCACCATTGATAAAAACTCAAGGATTATACTGCTTAGATGCTAATTATGTATAAATTGAAAATAATCAAAAAATGTACACTAATGTGAGGGTGAATAGAATGTTCAAGGTATTGTAAGGTGTAATGAGAGGCCTTTGAAGACTTGAATGTAACCAAAGTGTGATGTATGAAGAGTTGTGTGTATTTATCGAGAACGAGTTACCTCCGAGTTACAAGATCCCAAAACTTAAAAATTTGATGGTTCCCGAAATACCTTCTTTCATTTGGAAACTTGTTGTGAAAATTTGATTGGTGTGGGAAAAAAATGAAGGAATACGGGTCAAGCTTTTCAGTCAAAGTTTGAGTAAAAAGGCTCTAGAATGGTACGTTAAACAAGATGTGACCAAATGGCATACTTACAAAGAGTTTGACAATGCCTTTGTGTATTACTACAAGTTTTATGTTGATATTATCCCTGATAGAATATCTATCACAAATACAAGGCAAAAATTAAATAAATGTTTTCTGGATATGCCATATGATAGAGAGAAGACACAAGCAGGTTACATCCTCTTATAAAGGAAGATGAAATAATCAGTTACTTCATACATGCACTAAATCCAGAATATTTTGACCACGTGGTGATGATGGCTGGAAAATATTTACTGAAATTATAAAGACTGGAGAAATAATTGAGGATTGATATGGGATGAATGGCCATCCTATCTTTTTATGACATCTTTGGAGGCCAACACATAGAGGCTCAAGACTTGGTCACCTAGATAATACGATAACATACATGGAGGACCCGTTTTGATCCTACCATTGAGCATACCATACATCAAGACCGTGAGTGAAAGATTGCTTGGAGCATTGAAGACTTGAGAACTCACGGCTATGGACACTTAATGGCTCACATTTTTGGAGTCACCTTCATTGTTGACATTTTGGTCACTTCACTTTGCCAAAAATGCACTCCATGGATGACCCTATCATTAAGGGTAGTGTAGTCATCTTGTCTCCTTTTATAATATACTATAAATAGGACATTTTAGGTCTTGTCTTATTAGTTATTTAATGATGAAAATATTAGACATTGAAAATCCTCTCTCTTGAAAGTAGACCACCTTAGTGTAGTTCTTAGTTAGGGCTTGGATTAGCCATTGTAGTTTAGAGCTTGGAAAAGCCAATATTGTTCTTTGCTTGGAAATGGTGGATCTTGAGGTGAGTTGATTCCCTTAGTGGTAACCATAAGAGTGTGGTGTTTTTGTTACATTCATTAGGGTTTTTTGAGTTTAATATACTCTTTAGTTCTTAGTCTTTATAATAATCTATGTCTCACTATCTATCTTTACCTTTCTTGCAATTATGCTAGTGTTTGTATCTTGTTTGTTCTTGTTAAATTCGAATCTTGTGTGGATTGTGTTCATCTTGTTCTTGTTGTATTGTTGCTATTTTGGTGTCAAAACACCTTGTAAACTCGTGATACTTGTGTTGTTGTTGTTGGCCAAAACTAGCACTCAAAGGGGTCCTCTGGTTGCTCTCAATTTGTGGACTATTTTGTGGGCTATTTTGTGCCTTTCGTGGTTTTTTTTGTAACTTTTGGTATCAGAGACATTATTGATTTCGTTCACATGAGATCAATCTTGGGCTGGGTAACTTGAAAATAAAAAAAAGTGTTGGAAAATTGAAAAATTTAAAAGAAGCAAATCTGTCCACTTTTATGTCTTGGCTGAAATTGTGTTGTTGTAGTTGTCTTGGCCGAGTTTGATTCTAAATCTAGGTGTATTTTTACTTTTTTTTTCTTGTGTTAGATTCTTTCTTCACTAACACCATTGAGTGAAGATCCAACTTGAGCTTGAATGATTCTTGTTGGTATTGTTGTTGCGGTTCCAAACTTGATCATTGTTGGTGCATTTTGGTGTTGTTGTGGGCTGAAATTTGAAGGTGTGGTTTGAACTCATGTTTTTTGTATTTTGTTATGGGTTTTAAGTTTGAAAAAGGTGTTGTTGGTTCTTGGAGCTCAACGTGGGACTTGGTATTCAAACTTCTATTGAATGTTCTTGTTGTTCAAGACCAATATTCATGTATAGTTGCAAGAAGACTCTTTAATAGTGTTGTTTGATCCAAACCCAAGTAGTGGGAAGAGAAGCCCTTGTTTTTTTCTTGAAACTAGTCCCTAAAAATCTACCAAAAGGGAAGGAAGACAAAGGAACTACCAAAAAGACTAGTTACCAAAAGAAAGACCACTTTCCTAGGTGTCCAAAAGAGGAAAGGTCCACCAACCCTTCAAAAAGGTGTAAGACAAGTCAAACTTTTTTGAAAGGTGAAAAGGGCTCCGATCTTGTTTTTGTCTTCTCCAAGGGTGGGTAAACCACTTCAAGAACTAAAATTCAAACCAAAATTTCAAAGTTGGGGAAAATAAGAATCTTTCAAAAACTTTGACCAATCCTAGACTGCCACTTCCACAGATTCCATACAATACCAAAACTTTCAGCTCAAATCTAGGATTCTTAGTTTCTTGTTGTTGATTCTTAGTTTTATTTTGTTGATTCTTATACTAATTGGAAACTAGTAAATACCTACTAAGTTGTAAATTAGTTTTTGAATACATTTCTTCGTGTTAGCGTTATTTATGTACTTTTCTCATTTTTAACTCGTAGTAACTTCTATATTTTGAGTTCGTAAGTAAATTTTATTTTTGTGTCTTGATTTGATCAAAAAAGAATCCATTCCATCCGCTAGTAGAATTGACATCCTATTTACTACCAGAGTATAAGCAACTTTCAATATTCACCGCTCCAATTGTGAGAATCACAAAGGTGAGTGTATATGAGTGTTGGTGAGAATCTTTTACTACTAATCTTATTTGTTCATTTTATAGGTACAAAGGTGATATAAGTGGAACATGCCTTCGATAGCCAGGGATTATTGTGACTACGACATGTGAGACTATGATTTTAGTGAGGGTTTTATGGCTATAAAGTTGAGGGAGATTTCGGAGGCTGTGAAATAGCCATGATCAAAACTTGGGCAGCTATGAGAGTTATGGTTTTGAGGGAGAAAATGAGATGAATGAAGTTCCTAGTGCTTATGGTGAATTTGGATATGATGAAGGACCTCGTGATGGATCTTATGATGATGTTAGTGTATATAAGGAGTGTTACACATCTCACTCTGAACCTAGATTTAGTGCTAGGTATAACCATTTCGTTTACAAGGATTATGAGAGGTATGATAAGAGTACACGTGAGGAGTGTGAAGATTCATATTCTCTACCCTGTAGTATATTTTATCAAGGTCGATTTAGTGTGAATGGCTATACTAGCTCTAGTGAAGGTTGTCCAATGAGACGAAGAAGGTATGCATCTCCAAAATTGAGGGGTACTCGTGTGCCTTACAATGTTGATCCGAGAAGGGGTGTACACTCCAAAAAGGTGACCATTTGTGGGATACCGAGCTGCCTCGTTGTGTTAAATTATAGGTACTATAGAAACTACATCCTTCCATCCATGGCTAACTACTTGGTGTTATTTTGCGAGCCTTTACTTGTTTCATACTTCTTGGAAGGGATTAAGGTTTTTGAGAGAGTCAAAGTTGTCTTCTCCCAATTTGAATACCATGAAAAGGTGTGGTGTGGTATTCTTAAATTGACATACGGTCATGTATGCTTAGGTACCGATGGGTTTCACAACATAGAGTTCTAAATATGCAAAATTGGCCTAATATTGTAAGAGACTGGTAGGGAAATCACCTCGTAACATACATGCTGCCCGAGCCACAAAGAGAAGTGAATACTTACTCCATTCCAAATGCTTGTGAGAGACAAAAGATTGAGAGGAGTAAGGGCATGTAAGGTGGTGATCCGAGAGTGGAAAAGGGTAAGGTTGGGTGGAGTGAAGTGAGGGGATTGACACCAAACCAAGCTAACATTGATTGTCCTCCTATTTCTAAGGACATTTGTGTAGGTACCGACATGGCAAGTGAAGGAGAATAGTTTCGAAGGAAAGTTGCAGCCCAAACTTGTGGAGGACTTTCACAACACAACAACAGAAATTCCACTCAATAACTTCAAAGTAATTGGATAACTCTTATACTTTTGTGCATGTGAATGATAATTATATGGCTAGTATCCCATTGAGTGTGAGTAGTAGTTTAATTACTTGTTAGTCTAATGATTCTTTGCCATTTGTTGGTGATGTACATATTGTGAGTGTGGATATACTAGTTGATCCTATTTATGAACAAATTAACTCTTCTTGTAAGATTAATTTATGTCTACCTAGTGTTGAAGCCTATATGTTGAACAAAAGTACATTGTCTTGTGTAATTGGTGTTGATCAACTTATTTGTGAAAATTATCCACTACTTGAGTATGTGTTTGATGTGATTAATAGAACTCAAGTAAGTGAATTACTTGAACATGTTGGACAACAAAAAGGGGGTGAACCCGAGAGCTATTCTTGAGACAATTTTATGCTTAAAATCTCTTTGAAACTTTATATTGAACTTTTGGAGAGTGATGAACGTGTTTGTTCCGAATCTGCCCCTGAAATAGATCATGATATCCTTTGGTATAATGTCTTATTTAAAGATGATATAAACACTCCTAATAGACCTAGTGGTGAAAATGATGGTATAGCTTGCCTTGGAAGCTATAGCCTATATCTAGCCCACTATGGAGTGAAAATATTCCTCATAAAGATAGAAATGTCTTCTTGGAAGATGAGAGTAATCTTAAGGGCAAGGAATGTGTGGTCTTGGAAATTACTTCTCCTTTTACTTTGTGTGACTTTATTGTTGAGAGTACTCATGGTGATGATTGGGAAACTAGTAGTGAGTACACACATGAGGGCACCTTAGTAGAAGTCGACTTGAGTGATACCTTTCTCTACTCTTTATTTGCTTTGGATGACATATATGCTATTGTAGAGAGTATGTCGTTTAGTGTTAGTGGAGACCACGGGAAAGGGGAGTGTTGCTAGAAACGTGTCTATGGACACTCTTCCCGTTTGACCCTAGTGCCAAATGTAGAAATGGAGATATTGGTGCACCTAACTTGTTGCTTGGTCTACATGACAACCAAAGTGTCACTCTTGGTAAATCCCATAACCAAATCCTTCGTACATCTTTTATTGAGTTTTTAATATTCTTTTAAAGGATCCTTGGTTATACTAAAAATATGTGCAACCTTGGCATATTGAGATGGTTTGTTGTGCTAACCCTAACCCTCATACAAGAGAAGTCTGTATTTGCTTGTCCTCTCTTCAGTTTTACAAGGTTGGACTCGAGGCCAAATCCTATTCAAAAAGGGGATGATGATAGGGATGAATGGACATCTTATATTTTGATGACATCTTTTGAGGCAAACACATAAAGGCTCAAGACTTGGTCACCTTGAGGATACTAGAACATGAATAGAGGACCCATTTTGAGCCTACCATTGATCCTACCATAAATCAAGGCCGTGAGTGGAATATTGCTTGGAGCATTGAAGACTTAAAGACTCATGACTTTGGACACTTAATGGCTCACAATCTTGGAGTCATCTTCATTGAGGACATTTTGGTCACTTCACTTTGCCAAAAATGCACTCCATGGATGT
Source organism: Capsicum baccatum var. pendulum (assembly GCA_030864225.1). NCBI lineage: Eukaryota > Viridiplantae > Streptophyta > Magnoliopsida > Solanales > Solanaceae > Capsicum > Capsicum baccatum. The sequence goes on along the minus strand of CM061557.1, from coordinate 164,489,439 downwards.
TCCTATCATTAAGGGTAGTGTAGTCATTTTGTCTCCTTTTATAATATACTATAAATAGGAAATTTTAGGTCTTGTCTTATTAGTTATTTAATGATGAAAATATGAGACATTGAAAATCCTCTCTCTTGAAAGTAGACCACCTTAGTGTAGTTCTTAGTTAGAGCTTGAATTAGCCATTGTAGTTTAGGGCTTGGAAAAGCCAATATTGTTCTTTTCTTGGAAATGGTGGATCTTGAGGTGAGTTGATTCCCTTGGAAGTCACAGTAAGAGTGTGGTATTTTTGTCACATTCATTAGGGGTTAGTTTAATATACTCTTTAGTTTCTAATCTTTGTAATAATCTATGTCTCACTATCTATCTTTACCTTTCTTGCAATTGTGTTAGTGTTTGTATCTTGTAATCATTTGTTATTGTTGAATCCGAATCTTTTGTGGATTGTGTTCATCTTTTTCTTATTGTATTGTTGATGTTTTGGTGTTAAAACACCTTGTAAACTCGTGATACTTGTGTTTTTGTTGTTAGCTGAAACTAGCACTCAAAGAGGTCCCCAGGTTGCTCTCAATTTGTGAACTGTTTTGTTCCTTCCGTGGTCTTTCTTGTATCAAGGATGGCCTGAATATTGGAAGAATAATAAATTTGATAGAACTATAATCCATTCATAAGGGCTTCTAGAGTTTCTCTTTCAGAAATAGAAAGAAAAAGGAGAAAAAGTTAATAGGAAAGCTGACTCAAGAAAGTTCATTCAACTTCAAAAAATCCCCATGATACCGATCCAACGTTCAGCATGATCAATATCCGGTCTACAATGTGCAAGAACTATATCATGTTGAAACTCTACCACAAGACTATTAAAATAATGATCTTTGTGCTAACCATGAAAGAAAGCCTCCTAGGATCTTCACATCTTTGGCAGAAACACTTACACACCTTTATAAAAGGTTGAAAGAGGTAGGGCTACTTCATCTAGAGGAAGCAAAGACTGTGAATACTTCTGCAAATTTGTATGATCCAAACAAGTAATGTACTTATCACTCTGGAGTTGTTGGACATAATACCGAAAAATGTCTCACCCTCAAGCATAAAATTATACATCTAATTGACAACAAGTTGATAAAACTTGCAAATGCTCTAATGTTAACAACAATCCATAGCGGAATCACAAAAAGTAGTTTTTGGCACCATCAATCACAAAGAATAATGAAGTTTCCTCAACTGCCCACTTTCGGCGTCCTTTTATCCTGTATTTTGAAATTATGATTTTCATTTCTTGTAATCGTACTTTCTCATTTTTTCCTTGTAATCACACTTTCTGGTTTTGTTTCCCTGTCATCACACCTTTTAGTTGTAATGAACTACGTTCAATGTGATTTTCTTGGTGTAATACGCATGCGACTTTGGCTTCCATCATATTATCAACACCTATTGAATATCCCCTTTTGTTTTATACAAATTACATTTGACCTGAATTCCAAGAATAGGATACATAGGCGGCCTATGTTGGCTTCAGTCAATGCTTTAGAGAATTTAACTTTTCATTTTATGTATGAAATACATTTGACTTGATTTTTCTAGAATGGGATAAGTAGGTAGCCTATGTTATCTTTGGTCAACCACTTATAGAATTTATCTTTTTATTTTATGATGGAACTATATTGACCTGATTCCTACCTCAATGGGATATGTAAGTACACATTGGCTCGTATTCCCCATAAGATTTGCTTAGAAATTAAGGCACAATTTTTGAGAGGATCTAAAAAATTAATCAAGAGGATTTTTCCCAAGTTATATGAAGATGATAATTTACGCATGTCATAGGGGCAAAATTTTTGAGAGAATTTTTTAGAAGATCTCAAAATTTTTTACAAAACCTGACATTTGCTATAAAGTTGTAAACCAGACATTGCTGAAGCAAAAACTGAGGCATAATTTTTGAGAAGTTATCAAAACTTCAAGATATGCTACATCAAAAAGAATTCAAGTATTTTGCATTTTAGACTGGCAAAGTTTTTGAGAAGATCTAAAAAATTCCATACTAAACGATGTCATAAGTTAAAGGATGTTTGAGAGTTTCTATGTTATAGACTGGGGTAGATTTTTTCTAGGAAGATCCTCAAAAACCCCACAAAAATTATTCTTCAAGATATGAAACACTTGCAAATCAATGATCAACAAGGAGCATCAAGAAATCAAGTAAAAATCAACATAGTCAGTCTCTCAAAACTTAAACCTCTTATGTGGGTGCAGGAACAATGAAGTCACAAAAGTTGACAAGGTTAAGCATAGAAAAAGGCATTATAAAACCCACTGTGGACTTGTCATAATAATCTAGACAACTTTTTTTTCCTTTTCCGCTTGATTATGATCTCTAACATTTCCTCTCATTTTGAAGGAAAATGATCGAGCATAACAATTAAGCTACAGAGATATTATCCAAATCACTATCTCTAAATCATCATCAGTCAAATGACTTTATCTTTAAAATCAATTGTTGTTACATTCTCGAATTAGTCATAACAAATGATTAAGATATTAATGAGTGTTGTTTGTGCCATACAGGTGACATTATGTAAGAAACCCCTAAGAAATAACACAAGAAAATCCTCTTAAAGTTTGAGGATTCAATCTAGAAGATCAAGACATGCACAAGTTCATTTAAGAATTCTCGATGCAAAAGATGAATTTTAGGATTTTCAACCATCCAATAAAACCTACTAGAATATCGTCCCACTCAAGTGACATATCTTATTATATTAGTATCATTTATTCTTTCAAAAGGACACATCAAATTGTCACCTCATTCGAGGTGACATATATTTTAATATTTGGGTCATCTCCTATTTTTACAGAATACATCAGACAATCGCATTAGGTGATATCTTATTATATTTGTGGTTCCACCCTTTATGAGGATGCATTGGACCATCACTTTGTTTAAGATCTTTTATTCCCATCCGCAATTATAGCAATGTGGGATTATTTGCTGAAGATGTCTGTGAAGGCCATAGGATTCTGTAATAGCTGATTGTTGTTTATTTTATTGAGTTAACATTGTTCTTTTGGTAATGTATGTAATACAATGACAATATTATCATTTCTTCTAAAATCTACCTAGTTCATAATGTTAGGAAAGGTTTACCAAAAAAGGAAAACATATAGTTTTTGTGGAAGTACTTTGTAGTGTTATTCAAAGAATCGAGCTATTTGAATAGGGCTAACCTTACTTTTATATGGATTTTATTTTGAATTTGGTTGATAAGTTGTAAGCGTTACTAAATTGTTCTTGTTTTCTTGATACTCTTTAGAGTTAAGAGAAGAAAGCTTAATATAGGATAAGTTCATCAGTTATGGCGTAACCTCAAATTCTCAAAATATGTTCTTAGTGTAAGTTCTCACTTGTTATGAACGGCAAAGTCAGAGCTGATGTTGATTTATTATTTTTTAGTAAGATTAGGATACCATCCTCTTCTTTCTTCCTTCTTAATCAATTTTTGTAGTGAGTTAATATTTTGATTCTCCACTTATTAAAGGCCTCTGGTTTTACAATGGAGAATGAATTAGTTTCATTTTTTTTAAACTGGTTATTTATAATTATGGGGGAACAGTTCCTTTCTCTTGATGTTGATTAAATCAGGAGAATCGTTGACAATTTGGAAATATTTCTCCTCTACCGTTTGAAGTTTTCCAACTTGTCCTTTTATAAGTGCTGGTAATTTTATTTTCTTTAAGAAAATTAAGTTGTTGTTTTGGTTTTTTTATCACGAGCCCGCTAATATGATTCCATAAATATAAGTTTTTAGGGATCGTCATTGTTTCTTTTAATCAGTAGCCAGCTTATTTGTCTTCTTTAAACATATTTGATTGGTTGACTTGGATTGTTCCCACCTCTTTTTCTTTAAAGCACACTTTTTTAACACCTATGAGTTATTGTCTAGATAATTCTATTAACTATATGGTGACTAATTTGAATATGGGTCTACCTAGCCAAAAGAATGTTGGTAGTCAATATTAATTGAGCTACTAGTTTACTTATTTGAGTTAATTTATTTAAGGAAATTACTGATTTGCTTTTCAGTTTTCATATTTATTAAATAATTGAGTTGAGCATGTATTAATTTCATTGTCTCTTATGTTTGATGCTTGCGAATCTCGGGTTCAACCGGCCCTCCATTTCATTACTTGTATATTCTCATGGTCCAATAAGGCCCAATATCATCGAGTCCGAGACCCATGCCAAAGTCCCAAAAAAAAACTTATCTATGGAGAAATACAACGAATATACAAATTACATAGGTAAAAGATAGTTGACATACAACAATATACATCAGTAAATTAAGGCAAGGAAATGAAGTTGCCCATTTTATGCGTTGATATACACTATGTATATAGAAAAGCCGCAAGAATAAGGCTGATGTACGGTTAGTATAAAGTTGGTATATACTATAGAAATGGACTAAAGTCCATACAAAATAATGCCTAAAACCTAGGAAGATATGAAATGGGCTAGAAAGGGACCTGAGTCTCAACTTTTCTTCCTTATTTTCCTTGTAATTCATTTAATTATTTGTTTGTAATTTAATTTAATTAATCTAGATGAATCCTCGAAGATTAATTTTATGCTTAAATAATTCATTTTATTTTGGTCATTTATTGTTTTTTTAATTCGCTATATTTAGGCAAACTTAATATCGAAGAAAAACTTGGGGAATTTTCTACATCCTTTCATAGTTATTATGTACCTTAAATTCACGTTTACGATGTTGGCTTAATAAATTAGATCAAAGTATTAATCTGGAAAAAATTATTAAATTTAGAACTATCTTGAAACTTTGGTGTTGAATTTATTACATTATTTGGAATGGAATAAATGAATACGTATAAAATGAATTCTATTTATTTAAAATAAGATTTTCAAATAAATTCAAGATTTTTCTAAGATAATTTCAAGATTTTTATAGCTTAATAAATTTTTTAAACTTTAGCCAAACAAGTTTAATCCATCGGCAGCCACACTTTGTGAATTTTTGAAAGTGCCAGACACCTTCTTTCAAATTTACTTGGACTCTTACCGAGACTCTAGTTATTTTCATTAAAAAGGTTTTAAAATTACCTTTGTTTACATGGTTTTCTTAATTTTCTAAAAGTTAAGTGTCCACTCAATTTTTTAAAAAAATATGTTTTCAAATGAATCAAGTGAACACTTCTCTCCACCCCAAAGTTATGGAACTTTTTTGACTTTTAAAAAATGGATCGTAACACTGACCTTACTAGGTCATGAGATATCCTACTCTCCCCTTATTTATTTTGAGTTGTGAGTTAGTTCTTATATTTTAAAGTTGATAATCTAATTACTTGTGTAATTTCGATATTTACTATATTTTCTATCAACTAGGCCATTACTTATTGTTCCCGGCTATGGTTTGACTTTATTATTAGTGGGTTAAAGTAGGTTCCATCACAATTCTTGAAATTGAATCATGACAAATTGGTCTCAGATCCTAGGTTCACACATACCATTGGTACAAGAGTAAGGCACTTCATAATGATGACACCCATTTCTTATCTTCGAAAGGATATAAGACATTCTTAGGAGATCTTCACATTGTTCATTCATTATATACTATGAGTCTGAGTTAGTTTCTAAAAGTTCACCTTGTTTCACTCTTTCATAGATGGCCAAGACGCGAGCTACTGCTACTAGAGACAAAGACTCCAAGTCTACAACTAGGGATCCTATCAGAATTTATGGGTGATCTCAATCTTGAGGGCAAGAAAAAGTTGTATCCCCAGATAAAGGTCTTGATAAAAAGTCTTCACCAGATCTTATTCCTGTACTAGGGATTCCTCCACCCAATCTAGTAAAGGTATAGGGGGCAACTCAAGCTCTATCATGGTTTATTCTTACAACATTGCTCAGAGATACTTTAGTTCCATTGTTGGTTATGGTTGATGGAACATCGTCCGATGGGGCTTAGTCTGAGGGTTAAAATGGTATAAGGGAAGAGGCACAACCTATAGTTGTAACCCCTAGAGTTGAGATACCTCTAGCATCGACACTTTATCATCATTACTTTCATAGCCTATTATGTCTGTTGAAGAGTAGAAGATATTGGGAAGATTCCCAAGATTAAACCTTCCTAGGTTTCTGGGGCATTAGGAAAGGATGCATTCCATTATTAGGTTGACCAATGCCCTAACCACATTTATAGATTTGATGAATCACATATTTAGGTCTTATTTGGACTTCCTCATTATTGTGCTTATCGATGACATTCTTTTGTTTTCAAGGAGTAGGGAGGAGTATGAGCAACATTTAAGGATTATGCTCTCGACTTTAAGAGATCATAGGTTTTTTGCCAAATTCTGAAAGTTCGATTTCTGAATTGCGTTCATTACCTTTCTAGGACATGTAGTGTCTAAGGATGAGATTATGGTTGATCTAGAAAATATTAAGGTTGTTTGTGATTATTCTATGCCTATATCTCTATGTAAGTGTGTAGCTTTATTGGGTTAGCATGTTACTACAAATATTTTGTAGAGGGTGTTGCAATTATTGCAATGCCCATGACTAGGTTTACCTAGAAAGGGTTTTCTTTCTAATGATCTGAGAAGTGTGAGTTAAGCTTTATTAAGCTTAAGGATTTTCTTACTTTAGCTCTTATATTGATTCTACCTATTGAGGGCAAGAGATTTATCATATATTGTGATTCTTCCAATATTAATTTGGGTTGTGTTCGGATACAACATGATTGATTCATTGCTTATAGTTAAGGCAGAAGAAGTATCATGAGTACACCTACCCAACTCATGATTTAGAGTTGGAAATAGTAGTTTTTGTTCTTAATATTTGGAGGCATTACTTGTATGGCATTCTTTGTGAGATCTAGACTTATCACCATAGTCTCCCATACCTTATGACTTAGAGACAACTTAATTTGAGATATCATAGATGGGTATAGTTGCTGAAGGATTATGTAATCTCTATTCTTTACCATCTTGGCAAGGAAAACATACTAGTGGATGCCTTGACCTAAAAGATGGTGAATATGGGTAGCATGTTTTTTATTTTAGTTGTTTAGTATCTGTTAGGGTGGGATATCCAGTCTTTATCAAACTTGATAGTTTGAGTTTGTATCTCAGCCTCTAAAAAGATCCTTACAAGTGTAGGCTAGGTTTACTTTATTTGACCAGTTTTAGAGTCACCAGTTTGAGGATAGTATACTTTGTGGCATTCGTGATTAGTTTCTGAGGGGTGAGTCTAGGAGGGCTACCATGGATTTTGAGGTTATTGTTAGGTATGATGGTTGCATTTGTGTTTTGAGAGTTGGACACTTGATTCTGTTGATATTGTGTGAGGCTTGCTGCTCTAAAATCTCTATTCACCCTACGATTACTAAGATGTATAGGGATTTAAGGCAACACAACTGGTGAAGTGTAATGAAGAGATACGTAGCTGACTTTGTAGCTTATTGCCAATGTTATTATCGAGTGAAGGTCAAGTTTTCCCATTCTTAAGTGAATGTGGAAGAAGATCACCATGGACTTTACTGGTGGTTTACCTTACATCTTCTATGGTTCTAATGACATTTGGGTTATTGTAGATCGGTTGACCAATTTAACATATTTCTTCCTATTCAATGTCCTTTTGTTCCAAGAGGTATGACTGTATTTATGTTCATGGGATAGTTTGCCTTTATGGAGTACCTGTATTTATTTTTTCAGACAAAGGATCAGTACTCACTTCTAGCTTTTGGAGGGAGTTTAAGGAGGAGTTAGGTACTCAGGTGGACCTTAGCACCACTTTACACCCTAAGATAAATAGGCAATAGAAGTAAACTATTTAGGTTTTTGAGGATATTCTTCGAGCTTGTGTTATGGACTTTGGAGGTCACTGGGATCAACACTTAGAATTAGTATAGTATTCCAATAATAATAGCTATTATTCGAGAATTAATATGACACCATTTGAGGCATTATATGATACGGGTTATCAATATCTAATTAGGTGTTTCGAGATATTTGAGGATAGGTCTTGTGGTATTGACTTACTTTGGGAATAATTGGATAGAGTTCAGGTGATTCAAGATAGGCTAAGGGCAGCTCAAAGTAGGCAGAAGGCTAATGTAGATCATAGACTTCATGCCTTAAGGTTTGGACTAGAAATGAAGTGTTCCTTCAAGTATCGACTATGTAGGGAGTTATGATATTTGGGAGGAAGGTCAAGCTCATCCCCATATATACTGGGACTTTTGAAATACTTCACATAGTTGGAGAGGTGTCTTATAAGTTGGCCTTACCTCCAAATTTTGCCACTGTTCACCCTATTTTTTATTTTACTATGACGTGGTGTTACATAGCTGATGAGTCATATGTGCTTTGGTAGGACACGGTTCATTTGGATGAGAGATTGAGCTTCTTGGAGGAACCACTTCTCATATTAGCCAAGGATGTCAAATTGTTGTGCTCTAGAGATATTCGAGTAGTTAAGGTTCAATAGAGACACTGTCTAGTAAAGGAGGCTACTTAGGAGATCAAGAGCGAGATGCGGTCCCAGTATCCCTCTGTTCGACCCTTTAGGTACATCTTAACCCTTTACTTTTATGGATAAAAGTCCTTTTAGAAGTGGATATTGCAATTACCCTCGATGCCAGTTTTTGCATTTCAAAACCTTTTATTTTTTAGAGCTTTCTGTTTGCTGCCCCAAGTCATTTTTTACTTATTGGAGGTGACATTTCGATTAACGTGTAATTCATTTAATATTTGGAGCCAATTCACTATTTTTAAGTCTTTACTAGTATGTATTGTCTATCGGGCATTAAGTTTAGGTTAATGACTTCGCATACAAATTTTGACAGTTTCATCAGATCCGGAATGTTGATTTTAGGATAAGGGGACATTTGGTTTGAGTCCTACTGCCTTTGGCTCATTTCGAGCTATTGATTGGATTTAGTAAAAGTGGCCTTTTGGTGTAGGGACCATATTTCATCAAAACGACTCTAGATAGAAATTTCTATGACACTGTTGAGTCAGGAATGTTGAATTTTATAAAGTTGTATAGTTCATTTGCCTTCACAAGATTTTGAATAAATCTTAAGGGGTCGATGGAAACTTGGAAAAAACCAAGTTTCAGTTCGTTCAACCACTTAAGCAGTGGTTACTTAAGCATCAAAGAGAGTCACTTTTGCAACCAAGCTAGGTTCTTGCCTAGTCGCTTTACCAGAGATCCAACCACTTTAATGTACATTGCTTAAACGAGGTATTATTTGATTTAGTAGAGGTTAGTCAGGATGGGGTCATTTAAGTGACAATATGCTTCTTAAGCAACGATTAGTTAAATGATCATATGGCCACTTAAGCAGTAACCGCAAGGGCATATATTTCAGCCTTCACCAATTTTCCCTCATTATTCTCAAAATCCAAGTCTGTTTAAGCCCTAGAGAGTTAGAGGAGAGAGGAAGAGACCATTAAGGATTCAAGGTGAGTTTGACAGTGTATTGGAGCCATTTCTCCATCTTAATTTTCATAAGTTTCAATCTAATTTAATTCTCCAATTTAGTCTTCAATCCTTAGTTCCTTGATGGGTTGATTGTAGTGTCGTTAGAGCTTGGAATTTACTTATTCTTAAGGGTTAATGATTGTTGAGCATAGAGGGATATCTTTATGATTTTGATTTTAAGATTGTGATTCCACAAGTAACCCTACATGGGATTTTGAATAAATATTGGGCCCAAAGCATTAAAATGCAATATGGGTATCATTATTCTCATATTAATCTGTAAATAACTATTTTGATAGCGTGGCATCATGCGACGTCTACTCAAAAGGGAAAATCTATATTTTAGTGGAATTTTTTGGGAATTCTTTGATGCCCAAGTAGGCTAGGCTTACTCTCTTCAAAGATCGAGCTTTATTATATTATTGATATGATATTATGCTAGTCTTGGGTTGGGGATTTATAAGTTTATTGTATATTCAGTGAAATTCAGACTATTAGCCGGCTAGTGGTCTACATTTTGAGAAATTTGACCTATCCATCTATTTTTCAGGTTAAATGGATACCTTAGAACTTAAAGAGACTTATCTAGCACCTTTTAGTGGGAATTTGGAACCTTAGTCTAGCTTGGGTACAACTTACCTTAAAATGGATTTTTGAGGTTAGAAGCAGGCCCTCTGACCCACTCTTGGTCAATATTATAGTTTGATCCTAGTGTACCTAAGAAACCTTCTTCTGCCATTTTATTTATATTCTTGATCCTTAGGAAGGATTTAGATATTTTGTAGCTTTTAATTAGACTTGTACCGTAAATTTATAGTAAGTCTGATTTTTGTCCTAAAATTATGTTATTTTTGGTTTGAATCTAGCATTGAGGGATTAAATATGATGATTAAGGTACCGATTTGATTCAGGTATTTATAGCATGGGAGAATCCATGTTTGTAGTTTTGGGGTTAAGATACTTTGGGATTATTACTGTCACTACTTCTTTCTTAATTGCATCCATCACACTTATGGGGGCTTGGGTGGATTATTTACTCTTATTTATGTCTTCTAGGCTTACGGGGGTCCAGTTGGACTATTGTTATTTACATCACTTTCAATATTATTTATTCAGTGATTCACTTTAAGTATTTGGAGCGTGATTCCAGGTTTTTCCTTTACTCGACTTTTACTTACTATCTCATGTCGTATTATACTTTTATTATGATTTAGCTCAGTCGGTTGATGATGTCTATTGAGTACCCATTGTTTATGTACTCATGCTACACTTCTAGATCTTTTTCTGATTAAGATCTAAGTACTAGATGCCTCCGTTGACGTCTGTGCTAGTTCTGGTCAGAGTTCAAAGATAGGTGAGCTTTTGGAGCCAGAGTTGGCTTTCTATCCTTCTATTTTGATGGTCTTTTTGTTCAAGTCTATTGTTTATTTGATACTATTAGTACTATTAATCTTTTTCTAGAGGATCTTGTACTAGCCTTACTAGGTCATGGTATATTTACACTCATTCCTTTAGTTATATCTAGTTATGCATTGGCTCTTATATTTTATGATTGGTAATCTAATTGATTGTGTGGTTTTCATATTTACTCTACTTTCTACAAACTAGCCCGTTACTTGTCTCTATGGTTTAGCTTACTTACTGGTGAGTTAAAGTAGGTGCCCATCATGATTCTTAAAATCAGGTCATGACAACCATCAACTTAGAACATTTGCATGTCCTCAAAAAAATAGAACAAAGCAAATAAATATAATGCTTAACTTAGAGAATCTAGGATACCTACAACAGCCCTATCATCATCTGGCACGTATGTACTCTACACATTTTCAACCTCCTTTATATAATCAAAATCAAAACTACTGTGTATATGCAAAGTTCCTTACTATGTCACTAAAGAATCAAGAGATTACATTGCATTATCAATAGACAACCAAACGTATGTACGAATAACATTACCCAAACAACTAGTAGCTAACAATGCAACCATGCCCTATCACAACATAAAAGTCCAGTAAACTTACAATACAACAATTCATATCAAAATAGGGATAGAAAATAAGCACTCACTCTCACAAAGAATTTCAAAGAGTGGGCATGAAATACATAGGATTGCCTTATATTCTGTACCTTAGTTTGCAGACAATTGGATTAGGATCACTATAGAACCGTTATTGTATTGTATTGTAAGATGGACGATAGGTATATTAGATATGGATAAATTAACTCACCCTTCCTTGGAAATACATTATTGTTTGCTCCACGATTAAATCCCTTTTTTCTTTTTTCTCTCTCATTTTTTACTCAATTTTTTGGTGTGGTTTATCTTTATTTTTCAAGCTATATTCATTTTGAAATTAATTCTTCTCTTTTTTATTTCCCTTTTGTTCTTATTCTATTTTATTTTGTTTTTCACATACCACAACAAAGTACCCTTTCACTTACTAACTTCTTCTTTACACCCACTTTCATTTACGGACCCCTACAAAAGCCACCTCAACTTAGAAAAATTTCCTGAGTTGAGGTACATAATGTCCAAGGCGGGACTTGAGCCAAAGAAGGTTAATCATAATAAGAATATGAAGGTTAATGTCTAGTCAAAGAAAAGTTCAAATTAGACTCAAAATTGGGATCAAGGGATATCTATTACAATTGGTTGGATATTTAGGCTAAAGTTGGACTGTTCAAGAATGTCCTATGATACTTTCCTAACCAACTATCCTATAACCTAGTCAAGACTAACTGGGCAAGTTTTAAATTGCACCTATAAAGACGAACTAGGTAAATATCTCACACACACATGGCTTTAGGTTACATTAGCAACTACTACCTATTCGATTCATGCATAGATAAGCTATAGTTATCATGCCTATATTTATAATGCCACAAAAATATCCAGAATGGTCATAATTCAAAACAAGCATACAACACAGTCTAAAACTTTTCAGATTAGGGATTTCTTTAACACATTCAAATGAAACACATGTTTACACATGCCTTTTTATTTGACTAGGTTAAGTTCTCTTATTTTTATCCTCATTAAAAACAAAACAAAAATATGAACTAAAATATAACATGCCCCTAAAAATTCTAGTTCTACTATAAGAACCACCCAATAAAAACAAACACGCAACAAAATTTCCCTGTGGTAACAACAGACCCACAAAATACACCCCGTATTAAATGAGTTGGATTATCCTAATGCACGAATAGAATGTAATACATAAGGTAGGGACATACATGTGCCCTACATAATTAGGCCAATATGAATTAATATGTGCTATATCTACAAACTTGTGATCAACAATGGTGAAATCAATGATGTTTGGCACACTCTCAATGACCTCAGTAGCAACAGTGGCACCGACAGTAGCCGATGCACTAAATGGTGGAGGATCATCCCCATGGATTCCATCTCTATAAACCTTAGTATCCTTATTCACATATGCAGAATAAATAGGTGCTCCTAACTATATCTACTCCTGCCTACTCTGGACTACATTAAAGTCTCTATGGGATGCCTTAGATGTCTTGTTCATATATCCAAGCCCAATGTCCTCAAATACCTCAATATCAACCCCAAATCTCTTGCTACTTACCTTATTTAAAGGCTTCTATGAATAAATCAAATAATGGTGGCAAGTCCTTATTTGGTACCTTCTTAAGAACTGGGAGTGCAGGTGGGTGGTATCATAATAATCTAGTGTAATAATGACACTCATACCTTCGACCACAATATCTCTAGTGACATGACCCTAAATTCTTAGGTCATGATGTTAACTACTATAATCCAGTAATAGGTAAGTCAACTCGTTGTTCAAAACTGCTCCTATCGGACTATCAATAGAAATGAATAAAGTTAGAGAATAAGTATGATAAAAGAATAATACATATGAGATAGTCCCAAAATGAGTGGAATCAGTACAAGAGCTTCTGATATAATAAGAATACAAAATAAGTTACTAAATTAATTAACAGGTACAACCCATCTATGAATACACCATAAAGATCATTAATCCATAAGAGAGAATAGTAATAATCCAATAGCTAGGAGCTCACAATAATTCTTTGACCTGTAGCTACTCCGCACGAAGCACACAACAATGGAGAGAACTCATACTATGATCTGTAAACTGCAAACGTGTAGAATGAGTACTAAACATGTGTTCAGGATTTTATTACCGAGTGAGATCCAAAGATAATGCAAATATTGATAACATAAAATAGAAAAGTGAACTAAAACCAAATATCCAGGAAACTAACATAATAAAACTAGGGAGGAAATAAGGATGAACTATCCTATGCTATCCATACTCAGGCACTATAGTACTATACCATATATCACCGACCAATATACAAATAAAGGGTAGATAGTGGATATATACTAGTATAAAAGGCCAACAAATAGTTATACATCCTAAATAAATAAAGGGAGAAAGGATAAGTATTAATAATACAACTAGATACATATACATTTATATACAAGTTTCCAAGAATAACTCAAAGGTAATAAGGTAAGGAAGCCAACCTAACCTCTCTAAGGAATCCTAACCCAGTAGAAGAGCTAATACTAGCATGATCTAGGCCTGTAGTCACAATTTTAATCAAGAGAGAAATATTTGAAATATAATAACCATAAAAAGAAAGGAATGTGAAACTACCTCAAATCTAAGTACTAGTCCATAATCCACCCTCTATGAACTAACATTGTAACAACTACAATGTAACTGGCTAGTTAGGATAAACATGAGCTAGCTGGGCCTTTCATAAACCACAACCTAAAGGTTCAGTCAAAACTAAGAAACAATAATCAGAGCCTATACCTATGCAACCCCTTATCAGGCTAATAGATATAAGCACAAAACATCAAACTGGTGATAGGAAATACACATACAAAAGTAAATTCAAGGTAATCCATAATACCATAATCGATCAAAATGCCATAGCATAACCCAGTGTATACATCTCCTCCAGCTAGATGGCTCGCAAAGGTAGGAACTACGATGACCCTCTTCTCCGATACAATGGCTCAATGGCGAAGAGTCCTCTATGGGGTTTGTGAGTACCCATATACACTAACATTTTGTGAGTACCCATATACACTAACCTGGTCCTGACCTAGGATTTCTAATCTTCATTATTATTACCATCAATTCTTTGTCCGATACCGAAGAGATGTATACTTAATAAATATACGAACCCAAACCATGGCTAAAAAAGTGTAAGTTTATAAATTTATTGCCTAGGGTCAACTCCAAGACTAAATCATCATAATAATGTAGAAAGGGTCAAAATCTTTCTCAATCAAATAAAATAGTGCTAGAAAATCATAGTCTGAAATCTATCATGGTCAAATTTCTAAAACATCATTTTTAATTCCAAAAGATCATAAATCATCTAGGGGTATGATTCCTATAATGAAAGAATCTATTTTAAAAGTGAAAAGTGGGAATAAACCATTTCTTTAGGAAAATAGTAGTAAAACCATGATCTTAGGTGGGATCGTACCATTAAGTGTAATGAACATTCAAGTTATTTTGCATATTTCCACTTATTTTTATGTTAGAGCTTCTCTAGAGCTTCCACAAGTCATTTTTGACTTGTTGGAGCTGGTAGTTTGATTACAAGGTAGTTTGTTTGTTTTTTAGAGCAAATTCCCTATTTCGAAGTCTTTGTTGGTTCTAAATGGCCATTGAGAAAAAACTTTAGTCAAACAACCTCAAATGCAAATTCTAACTATTGTAGGAGCTCTAAAATATCAATTTTAGGCTAGGTTGACTCTTGGTTCAAGTCTCAAGAAACTCGGTCTCATTTTGACCTATTGGTCAAAAAGTTAATAAATTGGAAATTAGGTGTGGAGCCCACATTTCATTGAAACAAACTCAGATAAAAATTTAGACAGAGTCATGGAGCATGGAATATCTAATTTGGTGTGGTAGAATAGTTCATTTATGTGTATGGGATTCTGAATAAATCCCAAAGGCTTGGGAGACTTTGAAAAATTACAAGTCTTAGTTGTAATTTGGTGCACTCGCGATTGCAGACCATGGATCGCTATTGTGGTCTAGTAGTACTAACAGCTGATGCGATCATGACACTTCAAGCCATAAAGTCAATTCATTGGGCAGACCAATAAAACCACAATTATGGTGGGATAATGTCGCGATCGTGACATCCTCGTTTGATGGCTTGCATTGCGACTGCAAATAATTGGTCCCGATGGTAAGACACGAGAATTTGATAAGTGTATAAATACCAAATTTTAGCCCAAATTTGCTTATTCTTCATCCATTTTCTTGAGAGCTAAGACCCTTAATGGTGAGATAACTTAAAATAGAAGCTTATGGGTGATTTCGGGGATTGGAAAACACTTGTTTGTGTGATTAACTTTCAATTTGTGGTAATATTTCACCCTTTTCATGGTAAAATTTCTTATTTATCATTATAAGATTTCAGAACCTTGAGGGGCTTAATTTTAGCCCCAAATTATCGCAAATTACACCCATTTATGAGGGTAATAATTCCTTGATCAACTGGGATATTAGGTTAGATTCAGAAATGCTATTTTCCATAAATAAGACCCACATGGGATTTTGGGTAATGTTTTGACCCAAAGTACAATGGTGCAACATAGGTATCATTATTCTTGCGTTAATGATCAGAATGTGATTTTGATAGCTTGGCATCTCGTGAAAGCTTTTAGAAAGGGAAATGCAGTGATTTAGCAGATCTTTTGAGCTTTCTTCAACATTGACATAGGTAAGGTTTTACCCCTTGTTATATTGAGATACTTCATTTTACGTTTAAGATATTATGTTAGATTTGGGAAGGGTTTTAGGTGGTGGTATGTTATATTGCAATACTTTGGTTAGTTTAGACTAATTAGGCTATTTTGGGCTATCATTTTGGGCATGATTAGCCTATTTTACCATTACCTTAGGTGAAACTGACCTTGTAGGCTTATGCTTAGATCAGAAATTATCTAGTTACTAAACAAATAAGATTTTTCCTTGACCACTTGAATTTAGGATGAAACTTACCCAAGTTGCCTTCATTGTATGAAATTGACTTAGTTGCTCTATATTAGGAGGTTTTGCTATTCTAGGGCTATTTATGGCATGTTTAAAATCTAATAGTGGATTTAGATACCTTATGTAACACCCCGATTTGCTGAACTAGAATGCTACACGATGCTCATAACCCCGAGGGACTACAAGCTAACCCATGACTAATATCTGTACCTGTATACTGCAATTCATCATATAATAATGTGGAATACATAGAACTGTAAGGACATAAGGTTCGACTGAATAAAACCATGTGGGTGGAAATACCCAAAACAACTCAATCTGAACGTAAATCTGAACATAAATCTGAAAGCCTCTAAATTGTCTGAGTAAGGAGTTGAAGGAACATGTCTCCAACTAACTCTGTAAAACTAAATTGAAGAAATAAATAAATATATCAAATTGTATTGTCCTCGAATCAATGAGGACTCACTATGTCTTTGCGACTGGAATGCTACTGCTCCTGCTGGGCTGGATCTCGTATCTCAGAACCTATGGTGTAACATGAAAAGAAAGCACCATACCGTAAATGTGTCAGTACAACTGGAGTATTAAGTATACGAGGAAGGTAGATTGAACATAAAGGGTTAAATTCATGAACAACACTGATTGACTAATATGAACGTGGGAGTGAAAACACACATATGTAGAAACTGGGACCGTGAATACATGATAGCATGACCTGTAAGCTAATACATGGTTTACTGATAACTGTCATGACTGATACTATAACTAAATATGGAAGACTATATATGACAGTCCTGTATATACTAAAATCTGAAGAACGCCCTGAGTTCTTTTACTGAGATTGATACTAAAATTGTGGGAAGTAGTGTTTAACCGACATGCCCCATGTATCCCGTTATAGCTAAGCTGGGGTCCAATCTCTGCCCCAACTAGAGGGGTGTCAATACCATGCCATGGGTAAGGACAGCCTGTGAGTGACCCTTATTTGGCGGGTACTCAATGAGAACAGTGGGAACCCTAAACTGATGGGTTAAGCCACCTCATCAACCCTAATCTGACGGGTTAAGATGTCTCAACCTACGTTGGCTACGTAGTTCTGGAATACAAGGATTGCTACTAAGAATCACACCCTGAATTGGCAGGTGAGTTCCCATCCTTGGGTCACTCGGTGCTAACCTCTACTCCCATCTGGAGGGACTGGACATGAATAACTGACTGTGCATGACTTAATCTTACTGGATTCCATTGACTGGCGGAATGTCACTGATATCTGACAACTGACTAAGATCATGAGGTTTTACTAAGTCACATGACTGACTGAAGTCTATGGAATCATAGCTTGAGTTCGGATATCGTGAAACATGACATGGATTTAGGCAAACAACTATAGTTTTTGGGTACAAGTACCCTTAGGACTCGATGGAAGAAAACTGACACACATGACTGACTTGATCATAAGAGTAGAGTCCATAATTTATAATATCATAAGTAGGGATCTCATACTAAGCATGGTTATCAACAATGTATTGCATGGAAAGGATTTCATATCACGTGGAAGTACTTGCACAATCTTAATATCATGTTCGTTGCATAATCATATTGGCAACACATACTAATAGCATGGAAGTTCATATGGATTGCATGGTTGTCATACATCTTGTTCATAAGTCGGATTTGCAAATAGACATAGCATAATCTCATAAGAATAGTTCATGAGTATTCCAACAACATTTACAAGGCACATTATCAACATAGAAGTCATTGGAATGTAAGGGCATATCATGAATCCTTCACTTAGTCACAATTTAGCTATATTGCATGCTTTCTAGTTCTTTAGGCATTTTATCAAACACCTTACATGCACATCTTAAGCATAGGTGAAATCACCAAATTATACATCATGAACAACCAAACTTACATGTTTCCAACTCTTATGATATCATGAATTCATAAAAACATTTAAAGATTCAATCTTGGGAATCACCCAATATCAACAACATGGTCATCAACACCCAACAATATAGAAATCATACTTTATAATGAAAAAAGAGGAAAACAAATAAGCATCAACATGGGCATGATCATATCACCATAATTAACCAAGCTTTTGTATTTTAAAGATTGATTCTTGAACTCCACGGACGAAAAGAATCCGTAGATGAACAATACTCATACCTTAGAAGGAAGATTCTTGATGATTGACGGAGGAATTTCCTTGAAATCGGATCTTCAAGCATAATTATGCAACCCTAGTTGTTTTTCTCCTTTAGTACTCTTGTATGATGAGCTTTGAGATGAAAAATAGGGTTGCAGTATGTTTAGAAGCTATATATTTCATAGGGTTAAGTTTAGGGACGTGTAAGGAGTATTTAAAGACTTAATTACCTTTAAAAATAATTCAAAACGGAGTGTTTTTGACACCTGGAATTGAATTAGGCGGCGCCCAAGTGATCGCCTATTCTTGGGTTGGGCGTCACCTAACCAATCGCCTATGCTTGGGTTGAGCGGTGCCTAACCAATCGCCTATGCTTACTGTCTCTCACGAAAATGGGCAAAAATTTTCGCTCGGGTATTGGATTAAGGCGAAATTGGTATAGTTGGAAATATAATTCAATTTTCTACAATTTTGTGGGTCTAAATAAGCCAAAATACCACATTAAGATCGAGTTATACTCCTTCAAAGATGACCCTTTCAAAATCGAACACTAAAACTTGATGGATTCGAAAACTCTTAGCTTGTATTACCTTAAGTGACTTATATGAACATGCTTAATGCATCATAAGCTATCCTATACTAGGATATTCATTGTAAATCATGTACTCAAGTATGAATCACAGGATGGGAGATTTCACACGTAGGAATACTGATTCACTTCCTAGCATAGAAACATGTGGGGTATTACTATATCTCCCCCTTGGGAACATTCATCCTCGAATGAGAATTTACTGGGAAGGGATACAAGATAATAGAACCTTAACTGAACATGAAGAACTGAAACTTGATCTCATGACTGACATGCTGAACCTACTGAACTCGTGCATATCTGATGCACAGACAACTGACACATGAATGCATGACGGAGTATGAAATGGTTAATAGCTACCAAGTTTATACTGGAAACATAAACGAGAAACTGAATAATTTTAAGGAGAACTGTTACCTTGAGCTTGATCTGAATTGGCGGGAAAGAGGTGAGGATACTTGCTACGCATATCTGCTTTTACTTCCCAAGTAGCTCTCTCATAAGACTGATTTCGCCAAAGAATGTTGACTAGAGGGACTTTTTTGTTACTCAACCTATGAGTCTGATAATCTAAGATTTCGACTGGAATCTCTTCATAGGAGAGGCTGTTCTGAATGTCGATGCTCTGAATAGGGACAACAACTGCTGGGTCACCTATGCACTTCTTTAGCAAAGAGACATGGAGGACTGGATGGATTGAGGCTAAATCTGAAGGCAACTCAAGCTCATAAGCTGCCTTGCCGAAGCGATAAAGAATTCTGAAGGGACCGACATACCAGGGACTGAGTTTCCCTTTCTTTCCGAGCCTCTTTACTCCCTTTATGGGAGATATCTTAAGATAGACATAGTCATTGACCTTAAACTCGAGATCCTTTCTACGAACTTCTGCATAGGACTTCTGTCATCTCTGAGCAGCCCGGAGTCTCTCTCTGATCAACTGAAATTTCTCTAAGGCGTTGAATACTAAGTTAGGACCTATGATTGAGGCCTCACTAACTTCAAACCAACCAATTGGAGATCTACATCTCCTACCATAGAGAGCTTCGAATGAAGCCATCTGAATACTAAAATGATAGCTATTGTTGTATAAAAACTCAATCAAAGGCAAGTGGTCGTCCCAACTTCCCTTAAAGTCAATTGCACACACCCTTAACATATCTTCAAGAGTCTGAATGGTCCTCTCTGCTTGACCATTTGTTTGAGGATGAAATTCTGTGCTGAGATGGACTTTGGTACCGAGACCCTTTTGGAATGCTTTCCAAAAGTGAGAAGTGAACTGGGTACCTCTGTCTTAGATGATAGATAGTGGAATATCATGGAACCTGACTAACTCCCTGATATAGAGTTTGGCATAATCCTCGGTAGAATAAGAAGTACGAATAGGAAGGAAATGAGCTGACTTGGTTATTCTATCTATAATGACCCAGACTGAATCATGCTGATGACGAGTTCTAGGCAAACCCATCACGAAGTCTATGTTAACTTCTTCCCATTTCCAAGTAGGAATGGGGAACTCTTGCATGGAACCACTAGGTTTTTGATGCTCTATCTTAACCTGCTGACATGTAGAGCACTTAGCCATAAACTCTGCAATATCTCTCTTTATCCCACTCCACCAATAGATCTCCTGCATGTCGCAGTACATCTTAGTATCCCCTGGATGAATAGAGTATGGTGCACCATATACTTCTGTAAGTATTCGCTGCCTCAATTCATCTACACCTGGAACACATAGACGACCCTGACAACGAAGAAAACTATCTCCCCCTTGGGAGAAAACCTCAACTTTGTGATTCTGAACTGGCTCTTTGAGCTTGATAAGGCTAGGATCCCTGTCTTTTTTCTCTTTCACCTCGGAAACTAGAGATGACTCTGAACTACTATGAACACATACACCACCCTGTGAAGAATTGACTAAGCGAATGTCTAGTCTGGCAAGCTAATGGATCTCCTAAGCTGTCTTTTTCTTACTATCCTCAACGTGAGAAATACTACCCATGAAGAGTCGACTGAGAGCATCGGCCACAACATTGGCTTTGCCCAGATGATAAAGAACACTCATGTCGTAATCCTTCAAGAGCTCTAACTACCTTTTCTGGCAAAAATTTAGATCTTTCTGGGAAAAGACATACTGGAGGCTTTTATGGTCTGTGAAGACATCTACATGAACTCCATAGAGATAATGCCTCCAAATCTTCAAGGCAAAAACTTCCGCTGCTAACTCAAAATCATGAGTAGAATAATTCTTCTCATGTGGCTTTAACTGTCTGGAGGCGTAGGCTATGACCTTACCATGATGCATGAGTAAACAACCTAAACCTACTATGGATGCATCACAATAGCCTACAAAACCGTCTGAACTATCTGGAAGAGCTAGAACTGGAGTGGAGGTGAGTCGAGCCTTCAACTCTTGAAAGCTCTTCTCACATGAATCTGACCACTAAAACTTAATCTTTTTCTGAGTCAATTTGGACATGGGAGATGCAATAGAAGAAAATCCCTCGACATACCATCTGTAATAGCCAGCCAAACCTAAGAAACTCTTAATATCTGATGGAGATACAGGTCTGGGCCAGTTTCTTTGATGATCCCTGAGAGTCTGAAGAACAATCCTGAGATGGTCTGCATGATCACGCTCTATGCAAGAATAGACCAAAATATCATCTATAAGGACTATGACAAACATGTACAAGTACTGCTTGAACACACGGTTCATTAAGTCCATAAAAGCTGCAGGGGCATTGGTAAGAACAAATAACATGACTAAAAATTCAAAGTGACCATACCGAGTACGGAAAGCTGTCTTCAGAATGTCACATTCTCTAACTCTGAGCTGATAATAGCCTGATCTGAGGTCTATCTTAGAGAAGTAACTGACACCCTAGAGTTGGTCGAATAGATCGTCAATCCTGGGAAGAGGATATCTATTGTTGACCGTGACCTTGTTGAGTTGACGATAATCAATACACATTCTGAGAGAATCGTCTTTCTTGCACACGAATAATACTGGCGCACCCCATGGGGAAACGCTGGGTCTGATGAATCCCTTATCTAAGAGATCCTTCAACTGATCTTTCAGTTCCTTGAGTTTTTTTGGTGCCATTCTGTAAGGAAAAATAGAAATAGGGTGAGTATCCAGAAGAAGGTCTATGCAGAAGTCTATTTCCCTTTTAGGATGAATTCCATGAAGATCTTCGAGAAAGACATCTGAGTATTCATT
Organism: Capsicum baccatum var. pendulum; assembly: GCA_030864225.1. NCBI lineage: Eukaryota > Viridiplantae > Streptophyta > Magnoliopsida > Solanales > Solanaceae > Capsicum > Capsicum baccatum. The sequence goes on along the minus strand of CM061557.1, from coordinate 164,466,951 downwards.
AGCAACAGGGACTGTTTCGAGGCTAGGATATTCAGAACTGGAATCTTTAACATGCATGATATGATACACACACCCCTTAGAAATCATTTTCCTGTCCTGAAGGTAGGAAATAAGTTGACCCCTAAACGCTGAAATGCTACCCTTCCATTCTAGGATGGGCTCATTCGGGAACTGAAATTGAACTATCCTATTTCTGCAGTCGACTGTGGCATAGCAGGAATGAAGCCAATCCATGCCGAGAATAATATCAAAATTAGTCATCTCTAATTCCACAAAATTTGCTGATGTGGATTTCTGAGATATCATAATCGAGCAGTTCTTGTATACCTGCCGAGCTATGATGGTTTTACCCACTAGGGTAGAGACTGAGAAGGGCTATGCTAGGACTTTGGGACTGATTCTGAAATCGCCTGCTATGTATGGAGTAACAAAAGACAAAGATGCACCTAGGTCTAGAAAAGCATAAACATGAACATGGAAAATCTATAACATACCAGTAATGACATCAGGAGAATTTTCCTGATCCTTTTGGGACTGAAGAGCATAGAGTCTGTTTGGGCATTGCCCACTGGTAGAACTGGAAATGACACCCTACTAATTTAGGCGACTGGACTGAGATGTAGAATAATTTTGCTGACCCTGAAGACTTGACTATAGATACTCCCTAATCCTATGGCCTGGCTTGCCACAACCAAAACAGACATCACTACCGGCTCTACAAATGCCCTTGTGGTTCTTACCATAAGTCTGACAAAGAGGATTCATTCGGGCACTGCTAACACTTCCCTGAGATTTAGAGCCTGGATCTTTGTTTCTATTACCATCTCTGAACTTCGGCAATAGAGCGTTGGTAGAGAAAGGAGCTGGAAAGGTGATGATAGGCGAAATTACGCGCCTATATCAATATATTTTGCCCATATTTGTGCCATGTTTTGACAACAAATTATATATTTCATGCACTTTTAGTCCTTTTTCCTGTAAGTGAGCTAACAAACATGATTAGAAAAGTTTCAGGTATAAATGATGCAGAAATCAGCATTTTATGGCTTACTTGACGCCAAAGAAAGCTCACGAAGGAAGGAACGTAAGATTGGATGCCTAAAGAACCAAAAGTGATGCATGGGAAATCTGTCCCGAGCTAAAATAGCATTTCTGAAGACTTTGGAGACTTGCAGTAACTTATTTGGATTAGGATAACAATACATTAACCTAGTACAATTGGGTTAAGTATTTCATTAGTTTATTTGGATTTGGATAATGTTACATTAACCTAGTACAATTGGGTTAAGTATTTCATTAGCTTAGTAGGATTTGGTTAAGTATTTCATTAGCTTAGTAGGATTAGGATATGGGTATTATAAATACCCTATCATGCTAGAGATTTTTATTCATTCACCATTCACCATTCCCCCATTCCATTAATTTCCATCCATCCACCATCCATCGATCCATCAAAACAATTCTTTTTATTAATTCTTATTAGTTTCTCTTCATCTATTCTTAATTTCCGCAACAAGAGAAATGTTACTTTTGCAAGAAATCATGCCTAACGCCTACCACAGTTGTGCTACACGAAATTCATCTTTATTGTGGTATATTAACAATGTCAATTGTGATTATCTTCGCATTCATGGGTAACTAAACTTCTCTGTTGGGGTTATGGAAGCCGTATGAGATACTATCTATTGCTGTGAGTTTATGAGTTCGTGACACGTATGCTGCTTATATCATTATTCTCTTCATCTTAATGCAAATTCTTATGGCTGCAGACGCATAGAATAACGCCAGTATAACATTTAACTTGTTCGAAAGAAAGGTTATTTGTCTGAAAAAGAGATAGTGTCAAGGTAGTAGGACACCCTTTCCTATTAAAAAGCTAGTGCCGTAACTGGACTAACCTCTTGGAGAATTCGTACCGTTAGACACGCTTTAAGATCGAAAGAGTTAAAGTGAAATAATCCTCGAATAGGTCGAAAGACGCCTGGATTTACCATCGAATACAATTCTCTATAAGCACATGCATGTCAGAATTCTACACACTCATAGCCAATAGAGACGTATACCTCAGAAGGTGGACATAACCCCAACGCTTCAATTCTCATTGTTTACAACTCACGTAACATTCTTTTTTTTTTCAGATTTTATTTTGATACTTTATTTAAATTACTTGCACGATAAGAATCCCCACCTCTTACGAGACTTGCACCAAAAGTTTAGTAATTTTGCTTACTTATTGGCCAAGCTATTCCCTGTGGGATCGATACACAACCCAGGTTGGGTTCTATATTTTCTAACGACCGCTTTACACTCCTACGAGAGCTGTAGATTGAGCGTTATCAAAAATTGGCGCCGTTGCCGGGGAATACGAGTGTCAATCAAGTTTGTGATAATTACTAGACCCTTTGGTCAAAGATTCTCGTACTTTTACTTTCAGTTTTTGTTTTTGTTTACTGTAGGTTTTTATTCAGTGCATGCCCCATACTAGAAGTTCTGGTCAACCGTTATTACCTATCAATCCTGAACCACAACGCATTGGAATAATGGAAGCACAAGCAGAAATCAAAAGGATGGCTGCTCAACAGGAACAAGCAAGATTGGCTGCCCTTGCCGCTGCCCAAGTACACCAACAAAACGTTGATAACCCTGGGCGAGCAACAAATCCTGACGATGAGGATTTAGGTGATGACGACAAGCTCGGTTTAGGTATGATCGCCAACCTATGCAGCCAGCTTTCGACGATGATGATGATGATCTTGATGGTGCCGGAGCCACTGGGGCCATAATTCCACCACCATTAGCGCCCGGAGCCAAGTTCAACATCATAAGCACCATGATTCAATTATTGCAACTCAAGGGATTATTTGGTGGACTAGCAGGCGATGATCCAGATATGCATCTCATCAACTTTATTTCTACATGCAAGTCGTTTGACAATGCTGGTGTTGGTCAGAATGCAATTCGATTATGTCTATTTCCATTGTCTCTGTCTGGGGAGGCAACACTATGGTTGAATGGGCTGACTCCTGATTCTATTACAAATTGGAGGCAATTGAGAGACGCTTTCCTAGAAAGATTCTTTCCGCCATCCAAGAGGGCGCAATTGAGAGATGAAATCAGCAACTTTCGTCAGCTTCCTACTGAAGCTCTTCATGAAACATGGGAGAGGTTCAAGAAAAAGCTAGCGAGGTGCCCAAACCATCACATGACCAATGTTCACCTAATGGAGATCTTGTATAGAGCCTTGAATTCAATAACTAAACCAGTGGTGGATAATGCAGCTAGAGGATCTTTCATGGACCTCACCTTTGGTCAAGCAAGCAATATGCTAGATCGTATGACGAAACAAAGTAGAGCTTGGCATACAAGGGATTCTGAGGTAGCAAGCCCCACTTTATCTATTGGCATGACTGCAGACCAAAGAAGAAGAGAAGAAGAATGTGATCAAGATATGGCGCATTTGAAAACACAAATGGATCTTCTTACAAAGCATTTATTATCAGGGAAGATCAAAAAAGTGAAAGCTATTGCGTCAAAAGGAAGAGACGAATCTGATTCAGAAGATGAGGCCAACTACTTGAACAATCAGGGGGGTTTCCGCGGGAATGCCCAAGGAAACCAAGGTCGGAACTATTATGATAAATCTGGAAACAAGGACCAAGGTAGTTGGAAGAACATGAATGAAAAGAGTGGTTTGTACGTTCCCCCGGTAGACGTGACACCACCACATCTAATTCTGGAAGTATGGAAGACATGATGGCTAAATTATTGAAAGGAGTGGAAGCAACGAGCGCGGGAGTAACAGAGGTAATCAATGATTTGTCCTCCATAAAACAATTAGTTGATTCACATTCCACTTCTATAAAGCAAAAGAGCAGCAATTGAGCCAACTTTCAGCAGCACTCTATCAAAGAAAGGCCGGCACTTTACCTAGCGATACTGTGCCAAACCCAAGGAATGATGGGTCATGCATGGCCATCACTACTAGAAGTGGTAAGGTGCTGGAAACTTCAGCAAAAGTCAAGCAAGTGGTTGACGAAGTTGCGGACATGGATGACAACACAAAAGGAGAAGATGCCGCAGCACCCACTCCTGACGTCAAGGATGCCACATCCAGCACTGTGTAACCTAAAAAAGTGGAAAAACGGAAGCAAGAGGAGAAGAAAACTGTGGAAAGAACACTTCTATACCCACCACCACCTTTTCCCCAAAGATTAAAGAAGGTGGCGGATGATACAAAGTTCAGCAAATTCATGAAGATGTTAAAGCAGCTGACCATTAATGTTCCATTGGTGGAGGCACTTGAACAAATGCCTGGATATGCAAAATTTATGAAGGACTTGTTGACAAAGAAGAGGGCATCAAGTTATGAGGTAGCGAATAATGTTCATCATTGTAGTGCAGTTGCTACCCGATCGATAGTTCAGAAGAAGGCCGACCCCGGAGCTTTCACTATTCCTTGCACTATTGGATCATTGGATTTTGCCAAAGCATTGTGCGATCTAGGTGCTAGCATAAATTTGATGACACTATCCATCTACAATAAGTTGGGGCTAGGCGATCCGACACCAACTAATATGAGGCTCGTGATGGCTGATAGGTCGGTAAAAAGACCTGTGGGTATCTTGAATGATGTGTTGGTGAAGGTTTCTTCATTCATCTTTCCTGCAGACTTCGTTATTCTGGATTGTAAGGAGGATTCTGAAGTTCCCATAATCCTGGGACGTCCTTTCCTTGCAACCGGAAGTGTGCTTATTGACATGAAAGATAATGAGCTTTTGTTTTGAATTAATAACGAAGTAGTACGGTTTGATATATGCAAAGCCATAAAGCAGCCCAGCGATATGAATGAGTTATCTGTAGCTGATGTTCATCAAGAGGATATGAAAGCATTATCTATAGAGAAACAGCCTACTGTTGAGCCATTGTCTGCTACGCCACTGAATGTTGAGCATGAGGATAATGAAGATTATGAAGAACTTATGGGTGATATAACAGAAATAGAGTTTTATACTCCTAAGCAACCGAATTGTCATCTCAAGAATCAACCAATAGCAAAGACTCCCATTGACGAGCCACCAATGCTAGAATCGCAAGAGCTCCCCGATTATCTAAGGTATGTGTTCTTGGAAAGTAGAAATATACTTCCAGAGAGTGCAGATGATTTAAGTGAACAGCACGTAGAGGCTCTCATCTCTGCTCTAAAGAGATACAAGACAGCTATGGGTTGGACTATTGATGATATAATTGGTGACACTCCGGAGAAACGTAGGAGCTATCTCGAAAAAGATCGCATGCCCACAGGTAAGCCTCATTGTCGTCTAAATCCTTTCAGAAAATGATCCACCACTTATCTCGACGAAGTCTAAGTACTCGAGATTACTATGTCGAGCCACGACAATAAATAAGGCGCTAGATGGGAGGCAACCCATCGTTTTATCATTTTATCGTTTATCGTTTTGTCTTTCTTTCATTCTAGTACTTATTTTGTTTTGCTAAATGAAAAATCCAAAAATAAGAGTCGTGCCACGACCAAAACTAAGGCGCTTGGTGGGAGTCAACCCATCGTACTAATCGTTTTTGTTTGGTTTTGAGCAAAAATAGGTGCAAGAAGTATTCAACGAGGAGATTGATTTCAATTGACGATTTGGACGCATTGTATGGTAAAGTTGGTAAGTTAGGAATAGTGATGCATAAGGCTATGGATTGAGCATTTCTCATGCCCAAATAGGCATCAAGGAAGGCTAGGCCTTGGAAAAACTAGGCCACGAACGATGCACAACCTATCCTATAGCCTAAGGTCTCGGAATCTAGTGTGCTATACACTATGCGCCGCCTATTTCTAAGTGTGCTTTTGACTATGCGCCGCCTATGCTATGGCATTTGGTCTCAGTATCTCATATGCCATAGACTATGCGGCGCATATGTCTACAAATGCCATAGACTATGCGGCGCATATGTCCCATTATGCTATAGACAATGCGCCGCATATGTCATGTCTATGCCAAGCATTATGCGCTGCATATGTGGGATTTTTGTCTCCAAAACCGATTGTAAATGGGTCATAACCCGACCCATTCTCTTCCTATATAAAGGGGACTTAGTTTTACAACACAACCACACTAAAAATTGACCTAAGGGCGCCGCATATACATCCAAATCCTCTCAAAACTTTCTTCTTTTGCTCTTCCAATTCACAAAACCATCCCCACAAGCTTCAAGCAAGTAAGTGCTCTCTTATTCTTCATTTATTTCTCGTAAGTACTACGTTGCTATGTCTAGTATGAATTGCTAAATCGTATAAGATTGTTGGTGATGTTTATGTGTTTGGATAGTTGATACAAAATCATGTGAGTGAACATATACGTAGGAAAATCTTGACTTGTTTCCGACTTGAATTTGGTTTCAATACCATTGTTATGGTATTTACGGAATTACTATGGCTATGAACATTTCTTAAGATTGTTGTTTGGATACTTACATGTTAGACTATCCCGGCCATCGGGATAAGACTTATAGTGCCTACCGACATAAGAGGTTGTGATTGTAGTAAGAATAACTATTCCATGTGGTAACCCCTATGTAGTAGTGTTGTTATATCTACCATGAAAGTAGTCCAATGGCTGCAAGTAAGTGATGCATTGCTGATTTTCTTGTCGGAATACAATCCTAAAACGTATGTCGACGAAATCTGAGTACTCGACCACTTTCACTTCACTGATTTGTGTTAACAAAACTAAGTGTGGGGTGGTACCCCTAATTCTTGTTTATAGATTGTATCGATTGAGATTGTGCTGCCACTAACACTATTTCTAGTCTCAGGTACAATGGCACCTAAAGTGAGGCAAGGCAAGGAGAAGGCTACCACTTCCCAAAAGGGCAAAAAGAGAGGTCGCAAGGACCAAGGAGAATCATCCTCAACACAACTACCCCACAGAATATTTGGAATAAAATGGGTTCTTGAGGAGGAAGCCAAAGAATGGTACAGGAACAACAAAGAACGAAAATATGTTCACGTCGACTAGATCAACAAGGACACCTTAGCAAAGAAGGAGCCGCGTATGTTGGCAAAAATAATGGCATTGAAGCTGGATTTCATCTTCCGCGACATGGGAGAATGCAACCTTGATTTAACAAGAGAGTTTTATGCCAACTGGTCGCCGAACACAATAGGCAATGAAGTCAAAATTCGGGGCCAAGTGTTACAGCTCACCGCGGATTGGATCAACTCTTTTCTTGGCTTACCTTCGGTCGACACAGCACCATTCAAAGAGCTGTACAGCAGGCCTCCTTATAGAGCAATACGACACACACTTTGTGGAAAAAGATCGATGGCATGGTGGGGAAGACATAAAGAAACCGGCCAACACAACACCTTCCCCTATGCTCCACTAAATAGGGAAGCAAGAATCTGGATGCGCATTGTCAACTCATGCCTTATTCCTGGGACTCAATACACCAAGATATCAAGAGATAGAGTGTGTTTGGTCTATGCTTTGATGACGAATGTACCTATCAACTTTGGGGCAATAATTCGATCTACCATGAGGAAGGCCAGACTCCACAAAAGGTCCCACTTCACATTTGGAAATTTGTTGACAGCAATCTTGCGGAAGGAGGATATCGAAGAGGAACTAGCTGACCACAAACTCCCACATAACCCAAAGAAGGTTGACCTCACCAAGGTCAAAGATGCTGAAACAACTCATCTTGTCAACCTTACTACTGCGGAGAGACATGCTCGTGATGAGAGTTTCTTCCATCATCTCTATGGTAAGACAAGATTCACTATGATGAGTGGTAGACGTGTTCCAACTGCTGAAGAGCTCCAACAGCTGGACCACGACTACCCAATGAACATGCATGCACGGGAGATGTGTGGAGTGGGCGTATACTTTGAGGAACCTCTAGATGATGATGTGCCGACTGATGACAATCGACGCTTGCCTGATTCCGACGAGGAGGAGAACTCTGACGACGACTCTTATGATGATTCAGACGAAGGGGGTATGACCCCCGACATTGAGGAAGAGTCCGACTAACCAGGTTCTTCGTATTTATTTTCCACTGAGGGCAGTGTCCCGTTTATGTGTGGGGTGGCGGTATCACATGCTATACTTCTCTGTTTGCACCTATTTATTTGAGTTTTACTTTTTTTTTTGAGTTCGTTTTTTTTGTTTTTTTAAGTTTTTTTATTTGAGTTCGTTTTTTTTGTTTTTTTAAGGTTTTTTTAGGAGTAAATTTTTTCTAGCTTCGCATGAAATTATTTTGACAGGCAGCATGAGATTATAACAAGAGTATGTTTTACAATTGTGACTATTGAGACGTTTAGACTCTAGTTGTGACTCATTATGTGATATTTTGTGGTTCAATTCCTTCACTTGTTGGGTCGAGAGTCTATATTACTTCCAATCAAGTCGACCATGTGCCTTGTGTGTGTGAGATTAATAGTATCTTCTATGTATGTGGCTGATGCTAGAACTTGCCTGGTATGTATGCAAAGCGAAAATAAGGAGTGTAAGTTTAGGATATGATTTAGGCATTTCTTTGGCAACCTATATTTGTTTACCTTCAGTTTTACCTACCCTTGGACATCATCCTAGTTAAACCCTTTTGAGCCTTTAGCCTATTTCTTTGACAACCTCGTGTGTAAGCCTAATCCATTTTTTTCAAGACTGTAATTTGATCCAAATTCCTAAGTGCTTTAAAGTGAAAAAGTCATGTGACAACAAAAGTGGAAATTGGGTGAGTATGATGCTTTAAATTGTAATGGTGCTTGAATGTGTTATGAAAAAGAAAGTGCTAGTATAAGAGGTATGTTGTGAAAAGAAAAAGGAAAAGAAAGCTGAAAAGTGAGTTATGCTTAAAATTGAAAAACAAAAGAGGATAACAAGGGTGGTAGAATAAAAGAAAGAATAAAGGTTGAAAGAAAGAAAAAAAAATATCAATGATACAATGTGATGTGTTAAAGTGCTTAGGAACTTAGTCACTATTTCTGGCCAAAATAGTCCTACCCGTCCCTTAGCCTACATTACAACCATCAAAAGACCTATTTGATCCTAATCTTAGCATTCTGACATTTAGTGGAGTATTACACTAAGGGCAAGCCTATGGTCATCATTTGCTACGTACGAACTCTTTGTGAGAGTGAGAGCAAGGATATTTTGATACCCATGTTTGAAAAATATGCTATACTTGTGAGTGACTATGGGTAATATATTATGAGACACACATGGTTGATGAGTTTTGGATAGTTGTGTATGATTCTTTGTGCCTTGACTTTTGAATATGAGTTAACCACCATCACGAGTCTATGCTAGAGGTTAAATGGTTTCTACTAATGATCGGAAAACTACTCTTTGTTGATAATTGTTGTGCTTGTCTTAACGAATGTTTTGTGTTGTTGTTGTGAAACCCTAAGTTGATGTTTAGAGGGACATGATATTTTGTTCGAGGACGAACAAAGCTTCAAGTGTGGGGTGTTGATGATAGGCGAAATTATGCGCCTATATCAATATATTTTGCCTATATTTGTGCCATGTTTTGAGAACAAATTATATATTTCATGCACTTTTGGTCCTTTTTCCTGTAAGTGAGCTAACAAACATGATTAGAAAAGTTTCAGGTATAAATGATGCAGAAATCAGCATTTTATGGCTTACTTGACGCCAAAGAAAGCTCACGAAGGAAGGAACGTAAGATTGGACGCCTAAAGGACCAAAAGTGATGCATGGGAAATCTGTCCTAGGCTAAAACAACATTTCTGAAGACTTTGGGGACTTGCAGTAACTTATTTGGATTAGGATAATAATACATTAACCTAGTACAATTGGGTTAAGTATTTCATTAGTTTATTTGGATTTGGATAATGTTACATTAACCTAGTACAATTGGGTTAAGTATTTCATTAGCTTAGTAGGATTTGGTTAAGTATTTCATTAGCTTAGTAGGATTAGGATATGGGTATTATAAATACCCTATCATGCTAGAGATTTTTATTCATTCACCATTCACCATTCCCCCATTCCATTAATTTCCATCCATCCACCATCAATCCATCCATCAAAACAATTCTTTTTATTAATTCTTATTACTTTCTCTTCATCTATTCTTAATTTCCGCAACAAGAGAAATGTTACTTTTGCAAGAAATCACGCCTAACGCCTACCACAGTTGTGCTACATGAAATTCATCTTTATTGTGGTATATTAACAATGTCAAATGTGATTATCTTCGCATTCATGGGTAACTAAACTTCTCTGTTGGGGTTATGAAAGCCGTATGAGATACTATCTATTGCTGTGAGTTTATGAGTTCGTGACACGTATGCTGCTTATATCATTATTCTCTTCATCTTAATGCAAATTCTTATGGCTGCAGACGCATAGAATAACGCCAGTATAACATTTAACTTGTTCGAAAGAAAGGTTATTTTTCTGAAAAAGAGATAGTGTCAAGGTAGTAGGACACCCTTTCCTATTAAAAAGCTAGTGCCGTAACTGGACTAACCTCTTGGAGAATTCGTACTGTTAGACACGCTTTAAGATCGAAAGAGTTAAAGTGAAATAATCCTCGAATAGGTCGAAAGACGCCTGGATTTACCATCGAATACAATTCTCTATAAGCACATGCATGTCAGAATTCTACACACTCATAGCCAATAGAGACGTATACCTCAGAAGGTGGACATAGCCCCAACGCTTCAATTCTCATTGTTTACAACTCACGTAACATTCTTTCTTTTTATTTTCAGATTTTATTTTGATAATTTATTTAAATTACTTGCACGACAAGAATCCCCCCCTCTTACGAGACTTGCACCAAAAGTTTAGTAATTTTGCTTACTTGTTGGCCAAGCTATTCCCTGTGGGATCGATACCCAACACAGGTTGGGTTCTATATTTTCTAACAACCGCTTTACACTCCTACGAGAGCTGTAGATTGAGCGTTATCAAAAGGCTGACTTGGAGCGAAACGGTGAACGGTTTCCTCCATCTGACTTGGGGTGAGCAAAGTTAAAATTACCTGAACTTTTTCTCTTGTTCTGCCTCTCCCTAGTCTTAAACTTCAACTCTTCTACTTGATGGGCATGGTTCATGTGTATTTATAAGGTCATATCATCTATCATCATCGCATACCTACACTCATTTACCACGCTATCGTTGACCCCTGACATGAACTTGCTTATCTTAGCTCTATTGTCTGCAACCACATGAGGACCATACCTGTCTAGCTGAGTAAATCTAAGAGAATACTCCCTAACCATCATATTCCCCTGCCTGAGGTTAATGAAATCAAGAACTTTGGCTTCCTTCAGCTCTTAGGGAAAGAATCTGTCTTAGAAGGCCATGACAAATTCCTCCCACTCGATAAGGCCTGTATCATCTAAACTCTCAGACTCCCACTATTTTTACCAATCATGAGCAACATCCTGTAACTGGTAGGTGGCTAACTCATCACTCTCAATATAAGTAACACCCATGATGTCAATGACCTTCTGGACTTGGTCAATAAACTCCTGAGGATCCTTATCAGACTTAAACCCATGGAAAGATAGAGGTTTCATCCAGGTGAAGTCCCAAACCCTAGCTGCTTTTGGAGTGGCCACTGGATTGGCCGAAATAACTGGTGGCCGTTCATTCTGTGTAGCTATGGACTGAGCAAGTGTGGTAAATACAGATCTAAACTCCGCATGGGAAACATGTTCTCCCAAACGATCTTCGGGCTGAGGAGCTGGCTAGTTTCTTCTCTTTGGGTCCATAGTCTGGAATAAGAGAAGAATGGATTAGACTGAGAGTTTAACTTGTGATTATCCTCACTAGCATGACATGAATAATGAAGAAAGGGGACTGTTCCTAAAATGTTTTATAGCCTCCCACACATAAATATGGAACGCAACACACCCATGTACAGGACTCTACTAGATGCGGCTTTCAGAGTTCTCAGGACTCTATTGAAATTTAGGCTCTGATACCAAGTTTGTAACACCCCAATTTGTTAAACTTGAATGCTACAAGGTGCTCATGACCCCGAGGGACCACAAGCTAATCTATGACTGATATCTGTACATGTATACTGCAAATCATGATATAATAATGCGGAATACATAGAACTGTAAGAACATAAGGTTCAACTAAATAAAACCATATGGGTGAAAAATACCCAAAACAACTCAATCTGAACATCAATCTGAACATAAATCTGAAAGCCTCTAAACTATCTGAATAAGGAGTTGAAGGAACATGTCTCCAACTAACTTCGTAAAGCTGAACTGAAGAAATAAATAAATGTATCAAATCGTATTGTCCTTGAATCAATGAGGACTCACTGTGTCTCGACAACTGGAATGCTACCGCTACTGATGGGCTAGAGCTCGTGTCTCAAAACCTATGGTGTAACATGAAAATAAAGCACCATATCGCAAATGCGTCAGTATAACTGGAGTACTGAGTATACGAGGAAGGTAGGCTAAACATAAAGGGTTTCATGCATGATCAACACTGACTTACTAATATGAACGTGGGAGTGCAAACACACATATATAGAAACTTGGACCGTGAATACATGATAGCAAGACCTATAAGCTAATACATAGTTTACTGATAACTGTTATGACTGATACTAAAACTGATAACATGGACGACTGTAGCTGACATTCCTGTATATACTGTAATCTGAAGAACTCCCTGAGTTCTTTTACTGAGACTGATACTGAAACTGTGGGAAGTAGTGTTTAACTGACATGCCCCATGTATCCCGTTATGGCTAATCTGGGGTCCAATCTTTTCCCCGACTGGAGGGGTGTCAATACCATTCCACAGGTAAGGACAGCCTGTGAGTAACCCTTATCTGGTGGGCACTCAATGAGAACGGTGGGAAGCCTAAGCTAATGGGTTAAGCCACCTCATCAACCCTAATCTAACGGGTAAAGATGTATCAACCTACGATAGCTACGTAGTTCTAGAACACAAGGATTGCTACTAAGAATCACACCCTAAACTGGCGGGCGAGTTCCCATCCTTGGGTTCAATCGGTGCTAACCTCTACTCCCATCTGGAGGTACTGGACATGAATAAATAATAGTGCATGACTTAATCTTACTGGATTCCATTGACTGGTAGAATGTTACTGATATCTGACAATTGACTAAGATCATGAGGTTTTCCTAAGTCACATGACTGACTGAAGATACGGATTCATAGCTTGAGTTCGGGCATCGTGAAACATGACATGGATCTAGGCACACAACTATAGTTTTTAGGTACAAGTACCCCCAGGACTCGATGGAAGGAAACTGACACACATGACTGACTTGATCATAAAAGTAGAGTCCATAATTTATAATATCATAAGTAGGGATCTCATACTAAGCATGGTTATCAACAATGTATTGCATGGAAGGGATTTCATATCACGTAGAGGTACTTGCACAATCTTAATATCATGTTCGTTGCATAATCATATTGGCAACACATACTAATAGCATGGAAGTTCATGTGGATTGCATGGTTATCATACATCTTGTTCATAAGTAGGATTTGTAAGTAAATATTGCATAATCTCATAAGAATAGTTCATGAGTATTCCAACAACATTTACATGGCACATTATCAACATAGAAGTCATTAGAACATAAGGGCATATCAAGAATCCTTCACTTAGTAACAATTTAGCTATATTGCATGCTTTCTAGTTCTTTAGGAATTTTATCAAACTCCTTACATGCACATTTTAAGCATAGGTGAAATCACCAAATTATACATCATAAACAACCAAACTTACATGTTTCCAACTCATATGATATCATTAATTCATAAAAACATATAAAGATTCCATCTTGGGAATCACCCAATATCAACAACATGATCATCAACACCAAACAATATAGAAATCATACTTTATAATGAAAAAAGAGGAAAACAAACAAGCATCAACATAGGTATGATCATATCACCATAATTAACCAAGATTTTGTATTTTAAAGATTGATTCTTGAACTCCACGGATGAAAGGAATCCGTGGATGAACACTACACATACCTTAGAAGGAAGATTCTTAATGATTGACGGAGAAATTTCTTTGAAATCGGATCTTCAAGCTTAATTATGCAACCCTAGTGGTTTCTCTCCTTTAGTGCTCTTGGATGATGAACTTTGAGATGAAAAATAGGGTTGCAGTATGTTTAGAAGCTATATATTTCGTAGGGTTAAGTTTAGGGACGTATAAGGAGTATTTAAAGACTTAATTACCTTTAAAAATAACTCAAAACACAGTGTTTTTGACACCTGGAATTGACTTAGGAGGCGCCTAACCAATCGCCTATGCTTACTGTCTCTCATGAGAATGGGCAAAACTTTTCGCTCGGGTATTGGATTAAGGCGAAATTGGTATAGTTGGAAAGCTAATTCAATTTTCTACAATTTTTTGGGTCTAAATCAGCTAAAATACCACATTAAGATCGAGTTATACTCCTTCAAAGATGACCCTTGCAAAATTGAATACTAAAACTTGATGGATTCAAAAACACTTAGCTTGTATTACCTTAAGTGACTCATATGAACATGCTTAATGCATCATAAGCTATGCTATCACTATGATATTCATTTTAAATCATGTACTCAAGTATGAATCACATGATAGGAGATTTCACATGTAGGAATACTTATTCACTTCCTAGCTTAGAAACATGCGGGGTATTATACCTTAGCCTAGTCCAGGGTAGATATTTATTTATAAATAATTTTGGGGATTTAGAAGTTGGTACTTCTACCCACCTTAGGCTAAGACTTGTGATAATTATTGAATACCCTCGATATGCCTGTTTATATCTAGAAAGATGGTTATTTTGGTGATATTTAGACACCTTGGTATATGTTAGTTATGATAAACTAATTCTTAACGAGTATACTACAAATGAGTTATTGGTTGAGCTTATGTTATTAACATGATATAAAGTATGCTATTGATTTGGATATTATTTAGTCTGCCAAATATACTATTGAATGAGCCTGAATTATCATATTGGCTAATCTATAAAGTATCCTATAAATTGTGTCAATGAATGAGCTGTTAACTATGCTGGTGATCTTGCTCATGTATATATTAGCATTTATGATTTTACTCATGTGAGAGGCCATACTTATTGACTAGATTAGTGGTTAATCCATTGAATATGCTATAAATGAACTATAGATTATTCCATGGAATAGATACTGACCAAGTTAGTGATAAGCTATCTATTATGCTAATAATAAGCCATTAATTATGCTATTGAAAAGTCATTAACTATGCTTGATAGTACATATTGATTATGATAGAGGTTATGTTTAATGAAATTATTGGAAAATACATTATGGATTATGTTAAAGAGCATGCTTATTGATTATATAAGCAATTATGCTATTGATTATTCCATAGATCATGCTTATTTACTATATTGAAAATCATGCTATTGGTTATGCTAGCACTCACGCTTTTGATTATGATTATTGATCATGTCGATATATTATGATTATGGTTATTCTATCAAGTACTCATTGATTATGCATATACCCAGCAAGGCTGGAGGATGGTTATTATGATATATGTATATATATCCGAAAAGGCAGGAGGATAATTATGATGATATATTCATTCTCGGTAACACCGAAAGATGATTATGATGACATTGAAGAGGATATTGTTGAATATCCATACCGATTTGAGTCCATCTATTTGTACTATTGATCTTGGACATATTTATATGTTCAAAAGCACTAATATGCACCCAGATTTGCACTTGTTTCGAGAAATTTTATATAAATTCTTGAGGATATTTCATCTTTAATTCCATTTCGTGCCTAATGAATATAATTAGTCCTTTCAGATTAAAATTGTGAAGAATTAGACGTAATTGGATACAGTGATGATCTGCAATGATTGAGGGAATAGAAGGTATTGAAATATAGCTCAAAAAGGAAAACTGGAAGTCAGAAATTCCCATTTGTAGAGACTCTGCATCGTACAAACCAACAAAATGGCATTGGTCAAATTTCAGTGAAAGAGCTCGATTAAGGCGCGATGCGGAGAAGCTAAATCTCCTATTTCGCAAAATCTAGTGATGGTCCGCGATTGTGGCACATCATAAAGAAGAAGGAAGTCACAGTTGTCACTTTCCAGTGTAGGATCACTATATAACCATGTCGCGATGTAGTCCCAATTGCCAATTTATGCGACTTGGAAGTTTAGCGCATCATAGAGGAAGGATATTTCACAATTATCTGAATCCAGTGGCTCATCGTGATAGTGATGCATTGAGGTGAGGTTATATTTCACACTTTAACTGAATATATTAATTCCGCGATTGCCAAAAATATTGATGGGAAATGGCATTTGAAGGCATGGAGCGACACGCCTTCTGGAAAAATTGGGAAATTTTTTAGTATTTTGTCCCAACTACAAAATGAAAAATCCAGGATAATTTTGGGGACTTTTGACAAGCAGAGAAGCAGCGGAAAAGAAAAAAGTTCTCTATTTTAGAGTTCTTAGACATTCTTTTCAACTTATTTACTTCAAGATTTATTCTTGTTATGATTAATTGCGTATTTTTGATGTTGAATTCACACATGAGTGGATAAATACGCTTTCTCTAGGGTTGAGGCCAAAAACATGAACACTCTTTGATATTCTTCATAGTAGTTTCTTTTTGGATTATCATCTTGGTTGTTGGTTCCCATTAGAATAAATTTATATTTCTATGTGAATCCAGGAGGAGAATCATATATTAGAATGAGTAGATTAAGGAGCAAGTTTTTACCCTTTTATAAAATAAGTGGTTTGAATTAGCATCTAGGATAGGCATATGCCTAGAAGCCTTGTTTGGTTCAATTGCAAAAAGTGTACTTAATGAATCTAAAAAAATTGTTGTATCTCTGCGGGAGTTATAGCTGCAATATTCAATAGATAGAAGATGGAGACAAAAATCGTGGCTTAAACCTTGCGAACAACCAACTCGATATCTAATTAGACTGCTATAAGAATAGATATTTGTATGATTGTTCGGAAAGCTTCAACCCTGGAATTCATATCATTATTGTTTACAACCGTTTCTTGCTTTGCTCTAGTCATTCACTTTGATTTCTTATTTAATAATTTATATTTTTATTCTCAAATTCAAAATCATCTTGATACTTTACAACAATTAATACTCATTTTCTAAAACTAATCGTTGGTTAAATTTCTAGTTGCGTAGTCCTTGTGGGAACAATATCTGATTGTCTAAATCACTATATTACTTGTACGATTACATGCACTTGCGTGTGTATCTGAGTAGCAACAAGTTTTTGGCGCCATTGCCGGGAACTAGTATAATTAGTAAATTGCTAAATTTTTGGTTTTTAATATAACGTTTTAAGTGTTTACAACTTGGTCTTAGTGGCTGAATTTTTATAGGTTTAACCAAATCCAGGACTGGCGAGAGACAAAGAGTTGGTACATCCTTTTGCAAAACCCGAACTGATCTTTCAACAAAGGCGAAGAATGGCTGAATAAAGAAATGAACCGGCTGATCCAAATGTCGAAAATGTTCCACCTCCTGTTATTCCTGTTATTCCAGTTATTCCTGCTCAACTAGCTACTAGACCTGCTTGTTAGGTGTAAATTCCACTCACGAACCATGGACGAATAGTATTCACAAGCCCGAACAAAGATGTCAATTTTAATTGAAGCAGAATATGGAGCATTTGCTGAATTCAGCGGGGCAATTTCATGGCCTTTCACATGAAGATCCACAGCAACACTATAGACTTTCCTAGAAATAAGTGATACTTACATTCCCGAAGGGGTGAGTTCTAATTATGTCAGATTGACACTCTTTCGTTTCCCCCTAATGGAGGAAGCAAAAAGGTGGTTACATGTTGAACCACCACTCTCCATCACGTCTTGGGAAGATCTAGCTTAGAAGTTCCTTATTTGATTCTTTCCATCTGGGAAGACTGCAGGCTTGAGGAGCGAGATCTTAAGTTTTAGACAGAAAGATGGAAAGAATCTCTACCAAGCTTAGGAGAGATTTAAGGGTATGCTCAGAATTTCCCTCATCATCAACAGTCAAATGATGTTCTTGTGCATACTTTCATTGAGGGATTGGAGCCACATACGAAGATTCTCTTGGATTCAGCAGCAGATGACAGGCTCTTGAGAAGACATATGAAGAATTGTACACACTACTGAATCGCATTTCACAAAGGAATCTTGACTGGCATGTAGATTCGAGGAGTACTCCTAGAAAGGTTGTAGGGGTATTTGAGGTAGATCAGTTCACCGCATTACAGGCATAGATTGAAGCCATGCAAAATCATATGATTACTCAGCTTAATAGCATAAAATTGGGTGTTATACAACCAGCAACCACAACGAATGCAATCCAATAAGTGAATTCTTTGTGTGAGGTTTCCAGAAGTGGTGAGCACACAGAAGATGCATGTTCCATTAATATAGATTCTATCAAGTATGTAGGAAATGTGAATTGGCAGGGACAACAAAATATTGGTAACACATATAACCCCAACTGGAAGTACCATCCTAATTTCTCATGGAGTGGAAATCAGATGCATAGGTCAAATCAATTCAAGGGACCAGTGCAACCAAAGAAACAGTCAGCTCAGAATAATCAAGCTACCACTCAAACTTTTAATATAGAGGAGTTAATAAAGAAGTTTATGGCTTAATAAGCACAGTTTGCGGCTAAAATAAAGACTTAACATGCACAGTTTGCAGTAGAGTTGAAGAGTCAACGATTGCTTACGAGAAATCTATATCTGTAACTGGGAAAAATTACATGATCACAAAATACTAGACCTCAAGGAGCATTACCTAACGATACAAAGGCAAATACCAAGTAGGTAAATTCAGTTACAACAAAAAGTGGGCTACAAACTAAGGAGACATATCAGGAGAACGTTTAGTCCCACTATCAATGATGAAGGTGCTAAATACAATATAGAGAAAGGAGTCAAGGAAAAGCGTAAAGTGAAGAAATTCATATGGGAAAGAAGACTCTCCCCTTACCTTTTCCCCCAAGGGAAAGGAAGAATCAAGAGGAGGTGAGTTACAAGAAATTCTTAGATCTTCTAAATTTGGTTTAAGTAAACCTTCCTCTTGTTGAGATTCTGCAGAGTGTACCAAAATATGCAAAATACTTGAAGGACATAGTGGCGAATAAGAACCAGTTAACCGAGTACGCTGCAGTGGCACTTACTCAAGAGTGCACATCCAAGATTCAAAACAAATTGACCATAAAGATTAAGGATACAGATAGTTTCACCTTGCAGATTGACATTGGACAAACCATTAGTGCACGGGGATTGTGTGACTTGGGAGCTAGCATAATTATTATGCCTATATCATGGTACTAGAAGATGGGTCTTGGGAGTACCAAACCCACTACTATTATTTTGTAGTTGGCAAATCGATCACTTGCTAGGACAGATGGTATTATTGAAGATGTGTTGGTGCAAGTAGGATCTTTAATATTTCCAGTGGATTTTGTAATTCTTGACTTTGAGGCTGATCTTGTAGTTCTATTTATTTTATAATAACCCTTCTTAGAAATGGGACAGTCACAAATTGATATAGTAGTTAGGAAAATGACAATGCGAGTGCATGATAAAGTAGAAGTATTTGGTGTGTACAAGGCGCTAAAACTACCAGCTATATATGAGGAGTTGTCATCTATATCGGTTATTAACCTTGCTTTGAAATTGTAGTTGTTATTATCTGATGATCTATTAGAGCAAGCTTTGATGGGTTATGATCTTTATGGAGATATGGAAGAATTGGAATTGGCCCATCACCAAAGCCTCAGTTGAAGAAGATCCTCAACGTGAACTTAAGGTTCTCTCTCTAAATTTACAATATGTTTTTCTTGGTGATCAAGATACTTTACCTGTTATTTTGTCTGCAGGGTTATCAGATGTATAGGTGAAGGAATCCATAGCAGTTCTAAAGAGGAGAAGAAAGGTAATTGGTTGGAAAATATCCGATATTATAGGAATCAATCCAGTATTTTGCATGCACAACATCACCATGAAAGAGGGTTATAGACCGAGAGTGCAGCAAGAAAGAAAGTTGAATATTGTGATAAAGGAGGTGGTTAGGAAAAAAGTGATCAAGTGGTTAGATAGTGGTATTGTTTACCCAATTTATGATAGAAAATAGGTGAGTCCAGTGCACTATGTACAAAAAAAAGGGATAATCATGGTAACTAATGATGATAATGAGTTGATCCACACACATATGGTAATCGGTTGGAGGATATGTAGTGACTATCAGATGCTGAATAAAGTAACTCGTAAAGACCACTATTCTATTTTATTCATTGACCAAATACTAGATCGCTTGGTGGGGAAAGAGTATTATTGTTTTTTGGATGGGTACTATGGCTATAATTAGATAATCATAGTCCCAAAAGACTAGGAGAAGATCACTTTCACTTATCCCTATGACACATACGCGTTTAGACGCATGCCCTTCGACCTATGCAATGTACCTGCTATATTTCAGAGATGTATGATGGCGATATTCTTCGACATGGTTGAATACTTTGTGGAGGTATTTATGGATGATTTCTCTGTGTACGATAATTCTTTTGATAAGTTCTTGCAAGATCTTGATAGAGTCTTAGCTCGATGTGAAGAGACAAATTTGGTGCTAAATATGGAAAAATGCCACTTTATGGTTAAGGAAGGAATTGTCCTTGGCCATAAAGTGTCATTTAAAGGACTTAAAGTAGATAAGGTAAAGGTTGAAGTGATTGAAAAGTTGCCACATCTAGTCACAGTCAAAGAAGTGTGAAGCTTTCTGGGTCATGCAGGTTTCTACAGGTGGTTCATTTAAGATTTCACAAAGATTGCAAGCCCCATCTGCAAATTATTAGAGAAAGAGGCCATGTTCAAGTTCAGGGATGATTGCCAAGAAGCTTTTGAAAAACTAAAGAAGAATTTGACTGAAGCACCTATTCTTATTGCACCAGATTGGGAATTATCATTTGAGCTGATGTGTGATTCTAGTGATATTGCTGTGGGAACAATTTTGGGTCAGAGATGATATAAGGTATTTTGCTCAATCTACTATTCTAGAAAAATGTTGAATGATGCTCAAGTTAATTACATGATTATAGAGAAAGAGATGTTAGCAGTGGTGTACGCATTCGACAAGTTTAGATCTTACTTAGTTAGCACTAAGGTTATTGTTCATACTGACCATGCTGCCATTAAGTATCTTGTGAACAAGAAGGATGCAAAGCCTTGACTGATTATGTGGATTATGCTACTACAAGAATTTGATCTTGAGGTTACAGATTGGAAAGGAGCTAAAAATCAAGTTGCTGACCACTTCTCATGGATGGAAAGTCCAAACCATATTGTTGATGACTCTTTTAGTACTAAGAAAGAGTTTCCAAATGAAAATTTGTTGTCTTTAGAAGTATTTGAGTTCCCATGGTATGCTGATATTGTGAATTTGATAGCTTGTGAGGTGTACCCTCCTGATGCCACCACACAACAAAGAAATAAATTGCTTCATGATTTATGTGCCTATATTTGAGACGAACCATATCTCTTCAAATAGGGTCCAGATGGAGTTATTCGTAGGTGTATCCCAGAGGCTAAATTTTTAAAGGTGCTTCAAGATTGACACTCATCTCCATATGGTGGACATCATGGGGTTGAGAGGTCTGCTAGAAAAGTGATGCAATCTGTTTTTTTCTGGCCTATGTTGTTCAGGGATGCAGTTTCTTTGGCGAGGAATTATGATCAATATCAAAGGTTGGGCACAATATCTAAGCATCATGAGATGCCAACAACAACAACAACAAACCCAGTGTATTCCCACATAGTGAGGTCTGGGGAGGGTAAGATGTACGCAATCCATACCTCTACCTTAAAAGAAGTAGAAAGGCTATTTCTAATAGGCATCATGAGATGCCCCTTAACAATATTCTTGAAGTTGAAGTTTTTGATGTCTGGGGGATCGATTTCATAGGCCAATTCCCACCTTTAAAAAACAATCTGTACATTCTTATGGCGGTTAATTACATCTCCAAATGGGTGCAAGCTGCAACTTGTCCGACTAATGATGCAAAAGTTGTTCTAAAATTATGAAAAAGAACATATTTCCCAATTTGGCACACTGAGAGCAATAATTAGTGATAGGTACGCACTTTATAAACACTTGGTTTAAGAACATTTTTGCTAAATATGGTGTTAGACACAAGGTGGCCACTGCATACCATCCCCAAACAAGTGGACAAGTTGAGGTGTCAAATCGGGAGATTAAGCAAATATTACAGAATTCTGTGAATGGGCAGCGAAAAGATAGGGCCGAGAAATTCAATGACGCACTTTGGTCTTTTATAATAGCTTACAAGACACCCATTAGGACATCTATATATTGTTTGGTTTATGGTAAAGCATGCCATCTGCCTGTGGAGTTAGAACATTAAGTACATTGGGCCGTGAAAAATTTAAATTTTAAGATGAAAGCCACGGGGGAGAAATGAATATTGCAGCTGAATAAGCTTAATGAATTTAGGATTCTTGCCTACAAAAATGCGAAGATATATAAGGATAAGACCAAAAGGTGGCATGATAAATAAATTCAAGAGAGAGTGTTTAAACCCGGACAAATTATTTTGTTGTTCAATTCAAGACTGAAGTTTTTCTCGGGTAAATTGCGATCTAAATGGTCTAGACCTTTTGAGGTAGTGTGAATGACACCTCATGGAGCTATAGAGTTGTGGAATAAAGAGAAGATAGAGAAATTCCTGGTGAATGGACAGCGTGTAAAGCATTATTGGGTAGATCATCTGGATAAATAAAAGGAGTCCATCACTTTTTCTAATTAGTAAAACTAAGACAGGTCATCCCACAACATAGAATAAGGCGCTTTTAGGGAGGCAACCCAAACTTATAATGTAATAGGTAGTTTAATTTTTTGTTGTAAAGTCAAAAAGAATAGAAAAAATACAAAAAGATAAGTCGTGCCACGACTAAAACTAAGGCGCTGAGTGGGAGGTGACCCACTTTTTCTAACAGTATTTTGTGTTTTTGTTTGAGATGCAGGGATTTGTGGAGCAAAAATAAGAAGACCACCTTTGGGGAAAGCAATCAGGTTTGCAAAAATGATGTGTGTAAGTTAGGGTCCTTCTCAAGTAAGAAAAGACTTGTAATATACATTGGAAATCTGAATCTCAGGAGTGGCACGACGCGGATCTAGTTGAATTAACAATTTTCAATTTTTAGTAAGGGTTCGTGATCCTGCCGCATCACACCTGGCCAAAAAATAAGGG
This sequence comes from Capsicum baccatum var. pendulum, assembly GCA_030864225.1. NCBI lineage: Eukaryota > Viridiplantae > Streptophyta > Magnoliopsida > Solanales > Solanaceae > Capsicum > Capsicum baccatum. The sequence goes on along the minus strand of CM061557.1, from coordinate 164,443,631 downwards.
ATGTCAATTTCTAGTATGTGGAAGCAAAACTGCCGCATCGCGGTATAGAGGAAATTTGGGAAAATTGTTTCAATTTTCACCATCAGCATATCACAGAGAGATTTAAATTGACAATTGTCAATTTACAGTAAGGGTTTGTAATATCTGCGCGTTATGTCGAGGTCCCAATTGGCAATTGGATTTTTCCAAAGGCTCCGCACGATACCACCGCGTCGCGCTGGGGGTAAAAATCAAACATAAAATGTTTAATTAAACTCCCCCGATCCGGTCCTTTATATAAACCACCTAAACCCTAAAACCCTTCACTTAACCTCTTTAGCTCCACCTCGGATTTCTCTACCCAAATTATTTCTTCTAAAATTTCCTTAAGACTTTATCTTTCTCTCAACTATTGAGGTAAGTGCTTAAAAACTTTAATTTTCCTTTCGTTATATTAAAAAATTTTGATGCTCCTGGGTATAATGTGGTTTTATTGTTTTATTCTTGTACATTATAGCCCCGTATGCTCAGATTTTCTTGAAATTGTTGTGATTCCTTCATCATAGTCTTCATAATGTCATGTTTATTTGATGAATAGGTAAGTTGATGATGGAATAGGTAGAGTACATGTATACTCATGTTTACTTTGGGAGATTTTTATTGCTTTGGTTGAGTGATTGTTGAGAGATTTGTGGAGTAGGGTTGTTATCACTAGATGTGTAAAGCAATGAGGGTCAGAAATTAAAGGTATTTTGATTTTGGGCTTTTAGAATGAAATCTTATTGATTACACTTTACGTTTTGATTGTGGATATATATTATCTGATTTGCTAATAAAAGGGTAAATTTCACTATATTATTTTGGGCTTTTCGCTGATTTGAAATGACATGATGCATACTAATGTAGAAAAAAGAGGGTTGGTCTTGTGTTTTAAAATTGCTTCTGATTTATCTTGCATTGTAGCACCTTAATTTTGGGAATATGGCATTATTGTTGATTTAGTTGAATTTTATGTGAATACATCTATATGCGAAATGCTTTATCAAAGCAGTCCCGAGTAACTAGATTTTAATAGCTGTGAAGATGCTTTTTGTTGAGAGAATGACTAATGACTAAAGTTTATAGGTGTTTCTTCTTCTATTTGTCCTGTCATAGCTTAGAATTAATTAGAACTTGATTTCATGTTTGTACCGTAACTGATAGGATTACCCTTTAGTTGATACAAATGTAGGACTAGGGCATATAATGTGTGTGAGGAGGCTATGATTGTGGTCAGTTATGATGTATTATCATAGGGATGATAGGGTAACAAAATAAAAGGTGTGAGTGTATATGTATCATCTTAGAGTGCTTTGGCTTATCTGATAATTGTCACTAAGAGCAATATGACATACTTAAATGTGTTGATAGTGTTACAATGAGGAAGTCTGATTACCCTGTATTTTGATGCATATGCCCTAGCTGACAATTAAGTGTGGGGTTATTTACATCTATTCCATAATTAGTTGAAGTTAGTCTCACTACTATTTGACCTACTGAATTATTTGTTGCATCCATGATTTAATACAGGTATTATGAAGCCCCAACCAATCAAAGAAAAAGCAAAGGCCGGTAATTCTACACTAGAAAGAAAAAAGAGCAGGCCATGTGAAAGTCAACTCACTAGGGTACCTCGGGCTCCACCACTTCAGCATGGGTAGGTCCGCAAATTTGGATTCAAAGCTGTTAACAAGGCTGGGAAGCAGTGGTACTCTAAGAATACGGATGCCAAATATATTCCTAAGGTGTTTATTGATCATTCAAGTTTACTGAGGGAATGCCTATCTAAGGTATGAAGGATTGAGGCAATAAAAATGAGTTTTATCTTCTATCAGCCTACTGAGTGCAATCTGCACTTAGTTCATGAGTTTTATGCCAACTGGGACCCAAGTGACCCTGATCATGAGTTGAAGATTTATGGGAAAGTAATTTGTTTCACTGCTGCATTTATTAATGAGTTGTTAGCTATACCAGAGGAAATCCCACACTTCTTGAGGCAGTTTATTGTTACTCCCCCATATGCTCACATCAGGCATCTTTTGTGCAAGGTGCGTTCTTCAGCTCGTTGGACTAGGCATCGTGTCACTGGCCTAAATTCTTCTTTTTCTTATGATCAAATGAACAAGGAGGCTAGGATGTGGGGTCATATTGTCTACTGTTGCTTGATTTAGGGCAAACATATAACGGAGTTCACTAGGGACAGTGTATGTTTGATATATGCACTGATGGGCGATGATGTTGATTTTAATATGGGGCATGTAATTTTTTTCTATGAAGAAGGAACGCACCTAGGCTTGGCGCAGTTTTGGTTTCGGAGGATAGGTTACCCAATTTCTGCGAAGGCACAGGGTAGATGAGGAGGAGATGGACTATAAGGCCAATGTTTTGACTCGCCCTATGGATATCACTACATCTAGGAGTACATCTGGGGCAAGTGGCCCAAATTTAACCATGGTTGAACGCCAAACCTGAACTGATGAGATTTCAACTAAAATGAATGGTCTTCAAATTTTATAGATGAATATTCGGGGCAAACCTGCCACACCTGAGTAGCTTCGAGCTGTTTAGTTAGATTACCCCCTTGGGCATCATTCTAAGACCTTGTTGCGGATTGGTCCAGACTTTGTAGAGCTGATTGATGATGACATTTCTACTGATGAGGAGCAGAGATAGAAAGACTCAGATATGGAGTCGGATGAAGAGGACCAGTCTAATGATGGATCTAATAATAATGGTGATGAAGTGGACGGGATTGCTGATGACATAACTACCATAGTTCCGTTTGAGTGATCAGGGAGTATGGTACCACCTTACCGTATGCTTATTTAAAAGTATTGGGATAGTGATTTATTTAAGTGTAGGATGGTGGGTTCATATTTTTCTGCTTCATCTTCTTTCCTTTTATTATGGCTGAGCAATTTTTATTTTCTATTTTTATAATTTTTGCAAGTGCTAACTATTTGGAACACTGGGATGTAATAGTTAGAACTTTGTCGATTGCAATTTTCCCTCTTTGACATTTATCGCATGCTTTTAGTTCAAAGTATTTGTTTTTATTATCATTTTCTCCCTTATTGGCAAAATTTTAGTCTCAAGTATTTATTTTTACCCTCTTTCATAATTAGGAATAAATAGTCATAGTTAGTTATCACCCCCTATGTTAGATGGATAACAGCTGTCTTAAGGGGAGTGGGTCTTAAGAAGTAATGATTAAATGAGAACCTAATCACTATCTTAGAGGAGTGTATGGAGTGGGCCATCTTTGTATTAATTTGAATTAAATTGGATTTGAAAACCTAAAAATGCTTGATTTTAAGAAGGTATTTAAGTACAAATGGTTTAATCTCAATAGGTGAAATTTGGTGTGTTGTCTTAGTTTTGAATTCAATAAAGAACAAAATCTGGAACCTTAAGGACTCGATTTGATTCCGTGCATGCATTGTGTGTGTGAGAATTTGCTTATATTCTTTATGTATAGGAATGTCTAGAACTTGCCCGGTGTGCTTATAAAGTGAAATAAAAGGTGTTGGGTGTAGGAAGTGAAGTAGGCATTTCTTTGACAACCATGTTTTAGCCTAAATATACCTACCCTTGTGCATAGTCCTAGTTCATTGAGCCTTTAGCCTATTTTTTGGCAGCCATATATGTAGCCCTATCCTTTCTTTGATAAATCTTAATTTGATCCAAATAAGCTCTTAAGAATTTTAGTACAAAATAAAAAGGAGTTAGGAGTTTGAAAAATAAGAAGGAAAAGGTAAAATTGAAGCCCCAAAGTAATGATTGATTTTGAAAGTTCGTGGTGTGGTTGGGAGTTAGTAAAGAAGGAATTGTGTTTTAAAAAGCTTCCAATTTGAGCCAAAAATGTTACAATGAACCTGTTTTTGCCCTGGTCCATTTTGGATAATGTACACCTTAATAAAGACAAGTTGCTAAAGCTAAGGGTGGCTATAATAGGGGTGCGTAGCATTAAAATTGGTGTAAAAAAAAAGATATTTTAAGAAAAAATTTAATACTCCCACCATGGTTTGAGTGTATAAGCTAAATGGAAAAAAAGGGTGAAAAATAAAAAAATAGGGTGTTAAAAAATGATGTAATTGACAGTTGTTGTATTAAAGCGCTTAGGTTCCATAGTCATTAGTTCTCAAATAGAGCCTACCCGTCCCCTAGCCTTCATTAAAACTTAAAAAGACCAAGTGATCCTCCATCCCAACATCCAACTATTAGTGGAATAGTACACTAAGGGTAAGCTGATGGTTCATTTACTAGCATGTATGAATTCTTTGTTGAGAGAGAGAGAGAACTGATTTTGATACTCTCCTTATTTGTGTATTGATATTATTGTGAGTTAAGTATGGGGAAGCTTTCTTTGAGAGAGGATACATGCGGATGAAAGTCTGGGTACTACTTGTGTTTTTGTATTGGGTACTTAAATTGAGTTTGCCGATATGTTGGAAATTCATTATTGAGATAGAAAAATTTGAAATAACTTGTTGCATGTGCTAAAAGTGTTATGACATGTTTGTGTGAGAATACAATATTGCAATGTGTAAGTGCCCATTACAACATAACTTTAAGATTGTAGTGTAAAGAGGAAGTGATTGTGCTTTTGAATTAAATTGTTCGAGGACGAATAAGGCTTTTAGTGTGGGGTGGTGATGTTGGGCATATTTATATGTTCAAAAGCACCAATATGTACCTAGATTTGGACTTGTTTTTAGAACTTTTATATAAATTCTTAAGGATATTTCAGCTTTAATTCTGTTTTGTGCCTAATGGATATGATTAGTGCTTTCAGGTTAAAATCTTGAAGAATTAGATGTAATTGGATGTAATTGGATACAGTGATGATATGGAATGATTGTATGAATAGAAGGTATTGAAATATAGCTTAAAAGGTCAAGCTAGAAGCCAAAAATTCCCATTTGCAGAGACTCCATGTCGCGCAGACCAATAAAATGGTGTTGGTTGAATTTCAGTGGAGGAGCGCAATTATTGCACGGCGCGGAGAAGCTAAATTTCCCATTTGGAAAAAACTACTGATGGTCCATGATTGTGGTGCGTTGCGGAGAAAAAGAAAGTCACAGTTGTCACTTTCCAGTGTAGGATTGCGATTTCACCGCATCGTGGTGTAGTCCCAATTTCCAATTTGTGCCACCTAGAAGTTTAGTGTATTGTAAATGAAGGATATTTCACAATTGTCTGAATCCAGTGTCTCACAATGATAGTGGTGCATCGCGGTGAGGGTGTATTTCACACTTTCACTGAATATATGAATTCCGTGATTACCCATGATTTTGATAGGAAATGACATTTGAAGGCATGGCGCGACACGCCATCTGGGAAAATCAGGATGATTTTTAGTAATTTGTCCCAGCTATAAAAGAAAAAATATAGGATAATTTTGGGGACTTTTGGCAAGCAAAGGAATGGCGGAAAAGCAAAAAGTTCACTCTTTTAGGGTTCTTAGACATTCTTTCCAACTTCTTTACTTTTAGATTTATTCTTAGTATGATTAATTGCGTATTTTTGATGTTTAATTCACACATGAGTGGATGAATACTCTTACTCTGGTGTTGAGTCTAAGAACATGATTACTCTTTGATTTTCTTTATAGTAGTTTCTTTTTGGATTATCATCTGGATTTTTCTTAATTTCTTGAGCTTACTATTTTAACGCTTGGCTACCAATAGAATAAATTTATATTTCTAAGTGAATCCGGGAGGAGAATCGTATATTAGAATGAGGAGATTAAGGAGCACGGTTCTTACCCTTTTATAAAATAAGGAGTTTGAATTAGCATCTAGGATAGGGATATACCTAGAATCCTTGTTTGGTTCAATTGCAAAAAGAGTACTTAATGAATCTAGAAGAATTATTGTATCTCTGCGGAAGTTGTAGCTGCAATATTCAATAGATAGAAAATTTGAAGTTGGGAGAAAAAAATCATGGCTTAAACCTTGCCAACCTACAACCCGATATCCAATTAGACTGCTATAAGAATAGAGATTTGTATGATTGTTTGGAAGGCCTCAACCCTGGAATTCATATCATTATTGTTTACAACCATTGCTTGCTTTTCTCTAGTCATTCACTTTGATTTCTTATTTAATAATTTTCATTTTTATTCTCAAATTGAAAATCATCTTGATACTGTACAACTCTTAATACTCATTGTCTAAAACTAAAAGTTGGTTAAATGTCTAGTTGCTTAGTCCTTGTGGGAACGGTATCTGATTGTCTAAATCACTATATTACTTGTACGATATTGTGCACTTCTGTGTGCCTCTGAGTCGCAACAATTATACTATGATGATATACTTATTATTATATAATGACATTAGGGTGTGAGAGTGATAATCTAGCTAAGTTGAAATTGAGGAAATAGTTTTAACATAGTATGATACGAGTAAACTCTAGTGATATAATGATTAGTTGATAAATATTGATTAGTTGATAAATATGGGCTAGTTGATAAATATTATCTAGGTGATAAATATTGGCCAGTTGATGATTATTGGTTAATTGGTAAATAATGACTAGTCGATAAGTGATGATTAACCATTATATGAGTATTAGTTAATAAGTGATATTTAGTTGATAAAGAATGATTTATTGACACGTGTATTAGCATAACATGATGGTTTGTTGATAAGTGTTGACTAATTGGAAAATAATGAATATGGACAATCGATGGTTGTTTGTAATCATGATTACTTTTGTTGATGCTTTATTGGAGCCAATTTTGTAGTTATGTCATCTTGCATTTTATCATATTTATTTTATGATTTTGTTCAGTTGGCTGATGATGACTACTTAGTACCTATGGTTTTTGTACTTATACTATACTTTTGTACCCTTTTAGTATAGATTTGAGTACTACTTGCCATCGTTGATCGATGATCGTTCTGTGATGATATCCGAAAATAGGGTGAGATCTTAGAGTTAGAGTCACCTATTTTCTTCTATCTTTGTATATCTAGTCTTTTGTTTTAAGACAGATATTATTGACTACTCTAGATACTTGAACTAAATTATTGCTACTAGATGCTCTTGTACTGGCTCAACAAGGTCGTGGGATGGTATATAGGTACTGACTACCTTTTAACTATTCTTATTTCCTTGTTTATTTCATGTGTTGGATTGCTTATTTAGCCCTTTTAGGGCAATTCTACCAAGTTAACCCTTTGTATTTAACTCAGGTTTATGGTTCGGCTTGCCTACTTGAGAGGTTTAGTACGTGCTATCATGACCTATAAATTGGGTCGTGACCAGCCCATACCCTATTCCCGCTCCTAATCTAGAGATTCTTCTACCTTAGCCAACACTGGGCCAAGGACCAGCCCTGGTTCCACCTAGATTTATTTATTATTAAGTACTCAGAGATGCCTTTGTTTATTATTTGGATATAATTAGTGGAGGACCGTTTGGTGGTGCACATTCTATGGATTAGAGTCTTATAGAGGTGAGGGCGTAGCCTTTAGCTGCATCTTCTAGAGTTGAGGTTCCTTCTGTGTCGACGGTTGCTCAACCGATAGTTGCTCAGTAAGTGGTTGCCCAACCTACTATGTCTGCCAAGGAGCAGAAGATGTTGGGTAGATTCTTAAGATTAGCTCAGCCTAGGATTTTTGGTGATCGGGCGATGATGCATATTGGTTTCTTCTTACTTGTGAGTATAGTCTTTGTAATTTAGGCCTTTTTTATACTCGTGTGAATTACATCAGATTTTAATTGGATTTGAATGCTTGAAATTGCTGGAGAGGTTAGATGGATTCTAAACTAGCCGAATCTTCTTCTTTGACATAAACTTAGTCCTCCGATATGTTCATGGGGAAGTATATTTCTCGCAGCGTTAGAGATTGTTTGAGGGATCAATACTATAGACTACAGCAGGCCTCCATGACTATTATATTGTATGAGGCTCATTTTCATGAGTTAGCTGGGCAATAAACTTCTATTTAGGATATTAGGTATGAGAGAGTTCGTTGCTTTGTTAGACGGTTGAGACTCCCCCTTCATATGGCTACATAAGGTTTAGTTGTTGTGGGTAAGTATTTCGTCTATGTTTCTAATCATGCTCAGCTTATAAAGGTGATGCATCATGAGGCCCTTAGGGGCAACGATAAGAGTCTTAGACGTTAAGGAAATTTTTGTTTGAGCCTTAGTAGTTCTTAATTCTGAGGTAGCCTTTTTAATTGTAGATATCCTCCACATCCATCCTATCAGCCTCAGAGCTAGCCTGGTTGACCTGTTTAGGCAACTCTTTAGATTACTAGCGGAGGTTGGTCTAGTACTAGTGATTTCCCTAGCCATATGGGGTCAGCCTTTGAGAGGTTCATCATCTGGTCATTCTAGACATGGTGGCTATTTTGGGTCAGCCAGATCTATCGATTCTGGTTCATCTTAGGTAACATGTTATACTTATGGAGCTCATGGTCACAATTCACGAGATTACGCTTGTCGTGGTGTGGTTGTTGCTTCATCTAAAAGTGTTCCCCTATTCGATTAGTTCAACCTTCAGCTAAAGAAGGTTCTCAGGGTCGTAGGGGTAGTTTCCAGGGCACTCGAGGAGGTTCTTAAGTAGGCAGGACAAGAGGTCAATCAGGAGTCCAGCCAAGTGGCAGGCGTGGTCAGTTGTCTGAAGTACCAACTAGACCCGAGGTTGAGTCTTTGAATACTTTTATTATTGATGTGCCTAAATTACACCTCTCTTATGAGAGAGTAAGCGGTTGTTGTCAAATATAGAACCCAACTGGGTTAGGTTTCGAATCCTATAGGGAATACAGTATTCGCTAAGTATTGTGATTGTAATTTGACTATTGATATAAGGTTTCGAAATAAAGGGGGTTTGGAAATGTTAACGGTGTTCTTTTGTATTTGTGTTACACAAAAGTCCAGCTAATGAGGGTAAATGTAGATTTAATTTCAATGAGACTGAATTAACTAGAGTTATGCTCACCAAGATTTTAAAACCATTATGGTTGCGAGTTTGTGTTCGAAATCTAACTTATTTATCCAATTGCAAGAATTATTGAATTCTAAGGATTACCCATGTTTTTCTCAACCTATTGAGTATTTCACCCTTTATTTCTCTCAAACTTAAAGGATTCATGTATTATTCAATAACACTCTCATGAGGGTTGATCCTGTTAAGGCATCAACTCATTAACCCAAAGGGTAAACCTATAGAGTTCATGTGAATCACTTCTTTTCCTAGCATCCACTTTCTTGTCAGACAAGTGGAGTTTATGGGCTCACTTCTCAAGTTTGCAACCAAGAGATGTCATTAAGATAAAGAAAGATTTATGAAATTTCGATAGATGTTAGAAATCAAACCCATTCATAACCACAAAATAGTTTTATTTATCAAGGCCCCCATAACCCTAGTTATGGGAGTTTAGCTACTCATCTCCATAAAAGAAATCAAAGTTATATTGATATTCATAAATAGGTTCAGAAAAGTACTTACAAATGTCACAATATTGTTCTTCTCAATCTTTTATGGAAATTATAAAAACTAATAATCAACTCTAAATCTCTAGATTCAAATCCAAATGAAAAGTAGTGCAAAGCTCTCAATAGAGAAGAAAGTATGAAACGGAAGACCAAAGATTCCTAATAAAACCTAATACTTCGTATTTATATGTTCCCTAGCTAAAAGGATTTAAAATTCGAAATCATGAAATTCGCGTCCAAAGTCACGGCCAACTTAGTGGTCCATCGCAATGTTGACAGTCTACCATTTGGCCTGTCACTGCTGATCTTGGAAGGTTACTTTCTAGATAAAATTGATGGCTAACTTGGTGGTCTATCGTAATACTTACGATCCACCATTTGGTCTGTCACTGAGTCCTTCAGGTATTTAGGTTCCTCATGAAATAGGCGGCCAACTTGGTGGTCCATCGTAAGACTGACGGTCCACCACTTGGTCCGTCGCTGAGTCCTTTAGGAAGGTCACATACTGGTTGAAATTGACGGCCAACTTGGTGGTCCGTCATAAAACTGACGGTCCGCCATTTAGTTAGTCAACATAAAGCCTGAAGTCTTGGGATATGTCTAGGCCTGACGGTCAAGTTGGTGATCAATCGCAAAACTGACGGTCCACCATTTCTACCGTCGTAGGGACTTCTGAAGATCTGAGTTCTGGTTAGATCTGACGGTTAACTTGGTGGTTCGTTGCAATACTGACAGTCCACCATTTTGAACATCAGAAGTGTTTTTCTATCATTTTTCTGATATTTTTTCTTCAGCTAGATCCTTACAATGAAACATTAAAAACCAGCATTCAATGCAACCTTCGTTGCTTGAAAACATACAACTTTCCCAAGAAAAAGATGCAAAATGTTCCGTCGAAAGCCGGAACATCAACACTCTCAACTTAAATTGTTTCTTATCCTCAAGCAACTCAACATCCAATTGCAAACATGAACCATACCATGACAAGCAACTCACTAATGAATCACTTTAACTCAACCATTCATTCATCATTTCACTCACATGAATTTCAACAAGCTGGTTCTACATCCAGCATTGATTATAATTCAGCACACACAAACATGGATGTCATGTCCCACAGAGAACATCAGAAATAAGGAAAACTCCAGTTTCCATCACAACGATGAAGTCCACCACTCTTTATACTATGGGGACACAATGTAAACTCTTACGCTCATCAAAGAAGTTACAACTATAGTCTAGGTACCCATAGGCTTGCCCTTTCCATTTAACACACCCTCAAAGCTAATTTGCTAGGATTAAACAGGTCTTTTCTAGGCTTATAATAAGGCTTCAGGCTAGGTGAGGGTACTCTTTTCGGTAAAGTGACTTGTTAGGACTTAACTATCCTTGCCCTAGCAACTTTTCAGCACCAAGATGCTAATTTCATTAACTTTCTTAAAATTTTCCTTAATTAATTCTACTTAAATCATCAATTCTACTTAAATCATAAAACTCTCTCTCTTTTTTAGATCAGCCACCCTCAACTTATGCTGATGCAGTAAGCTAAGATGCACAATATCTTTGAATAGATCAGGGCCAACTGCCTTTAAACTATATTCTAAACCAAGTTTCCACTAGGTACTTACATTTTGAAAATAGCCACCCTCAACTTAGCTATTTTGCTCAAGTTAAGGTGAACAATGCCCAATATTGGGACAGGGCCACTGTTGAATACTAATGCCCTAAGGAGAGTTAATTATAGTTATAGGAAATGAAGAAAACTACTAAAAGCTCAAAACAGTTTTGAGTGGGGGAGAGATCTTAGAGAGATCAATTATATAGGCTAAGTGGACTAAACGTACAAGGAGGCCTGCCATCCTATTCTATTGAATTAGTTAGAGAACAGTATCAATGACTTGGGCAAATTCTAGGCACTAGACTATGCAAGAACTCAAGATAAATCCTTACACACAGAGAGGAAACTGAGTTGAACTTCTCCTGCTACTCTTAGGATTTCGATCACATGATTCATGCACCGCTGACATGTTAATGCCAAATACAGACTCACTAAAGGTTATGCACATATGCTATATGATTAGAGTAAATAATTACATATACATACTCATAGTATTATGCCAACATCTTTCATGATTCATATCTACAAAGGGATCTTTAAATAGGGAAGAGAAAAAAAAACAATTACTAAATAACATTACACAGATATTTACATCACAAGCTTAGGAAATTAGAAATGCAAAATAAAGGCACCTTAGACATGTCGATTATACTAGATATAACATGAATGGAAAAATGGTCGGCAATAAAACCCACCATGGTACAAGTAACCCACCCCCACAGAGAAAAATAGATACATTATCCTCAAAGTATTAATTTAAAGTACAAGGAAATGGTTTTACTTGTTTTACCTCTTATCATCTGAGTCATATATAAAGTGTGGAGAGGCTCTCGCGTCCTCACCTGGTTCAATGTTGGACTCTATGGTGGTAGGGGTAGCCACAACCTCGTCCTCCAAGATTAGAGGAATCATCTCTCGAACTGATCCTACACTGTGTCCCCTTGCTGGGGCAACACTGGTAGATACCACTATTGCTTTTTCTTTTTAGTTATTTCTCCTCTTTTTTCATCTTTCATTGACTTCTTTTGATCTCTCTTAATATCATGCCATTCTCGTTGTTCTGGTGTCATTTCTGATCTCTTTCTCCTCTTTGCTTCTTTTCTTGCAGCTTTTTCATCCATTTGCTCCTTCCCTTTTTATTTCACTGGTCTTCCCATCAAGTCCACAATACCATCATCAATATCACTTTCTACCAAGGTTGGTTCAAAAATAGGTTGTTGTGGTTGCTTACTCTTCAGCTCTACAATATCCGCATTTGCTTGTTCAAATTTAGCCATCATCTTGGTAAGGTCAGGGAGAGACAGTGAATCAAGACTTTTATTGATACGATGTTTCATGGTGTCCATCCTAGTCTGAATGGTTTAGAATGGATGAACTGCATCAGCCACAATTTCATGAACAAAAGGATTGAAGTCTGGAACTTACTTATTTAGCTGTCTCTGAAACTTCTTTTACGTCTTCACTAACTTAGCAAACTTTTCTGGTGTGAACCTGCACTTTGTAAAATATTCTTGTCCCAAAGATTATGTAGAAACTGAACCTACAGATGTGCCTTGAGATATGTAATCAGGTGGCACATAGGTGGTAATGGGAAAAGGCATACCTGTGGTAATCTCTGTAGCATCAGAAGCTGGTGCAGATTGAGTTCGATAAGCTGGAGGCTTGGTAACACATATCTCAAACTTCGAGTCATCTTTTAACTTCTTAAGGTCCTGTTTATGTTTAGCCTAGATTTCATTATCTACTCCACGAATCAAGGGCACGCCATCCTATTTGTATAAATCCATGATTAAGCACAAAAATGTAAATGAACTTGAGATTTTGTGTGCCCTCTCGAACATCTCATCTGCAATTATCTAGCCAAAGTCAATTTGAAGGCCTAATATCAATCTTTCCACAAACACGGCTCTGTGTTTATCCAAGTTTCCATCCCCTTTGGTTGGCATTAACCTCAAATGAACAACACCCCACCAGAATTTAGCCTTAAAACTAAGGAAATAATTTGCAATACGCTTCCATGAGTTATTCAACCAAGAAGGGTTACCATCCTTAGTTAAGAACGAGGCCACCCAAGTCCTTTGAGAGGAAGCATTTCTCGATCTATACTCAAGATCAGTAACAACAAGTGGGGCCTCGTACTCTGGTCCGAACAACATCTTATTGATTGTTCGGGCTGAAATATCAATAATGACTCCTGAGACAGGTACATACTCTCTATTCAGGAAATTTATAATTGATGTCCCTTTTGGGAATCCTATTCTACTAGTACAAGATAATTTGCAAAGAATTCTCTTACCCAATGCGGTTGATAGGCTCTTGGTGGTTGGCTAATCCATGCTAGTTCATACTCCTTGAATCGGCGTTCTAACTCAGGATATTCATATAAGTCCGTGGTCACAATCTGATGCCCTTTCGCAAATGAACTTTCGATCCCTCTCGCAGTGGGTGTCAACCCATCATAGAACTTCTCACGTGCTCCCTCTATCATCCATCTAATAAGCTCTCAAAATTGAGGATCCTTATGTCTGACAACGTTAGCATCCTCAGGTTCAATTTCTATGTTATCTGCTTCAGGTTGCCCTTCTACATTGGCATCCTCAGTTTTAACATCAGCCGTCTCAGGTGGAGTGGCATCAATTATGGCCTTGTTTTGGCTCAAACTGATACAGCTAGTACTATCCTCACTCTCCTCTTTAGACTTAGAGATTAGGGGAATTTACCTTCCGAATTGTCTAGTGTTGTATCCGAATGCGGGTTCATTGCCACTCCTTTGAGATCTTCCTTCTCTATTTAATGGTAGTTTGGGAGCCATCACATCTGAAAAAGAGGTAAGAAATCAGCCCACAATAAAAATCAATCAAATCAGTGAATTTCATGACTTGACGGTCAAAATGGTGGTTCACCAGTGGTGGGGTGGTCCACCACTTTGGCCGTCAAGACTTATCTAGTATCTTGGAATTTTCATAGCCCTGTGATGGTCAAGTTGGTTGTCCGTCACCAATTTGATGCGCCACTATTTCAACCGTCGCACTCCCTTCTTCAGGTCCACCTTTACAATTTGGCATAATTCTAGCATTTGTTGAGCAACATTGTTTATTTAGTAACATGTAACAACAATAACAGAATCAAGCACAATTTTTCATATTTTAATCATGTAGATTACCCAGACTACACCTAAACAGATTATGCTCAAGCTCCTACTTCAAAACCTTCAGCAATTCAAGGCTACATAACTATAATAAAATGCTAATTCCTTTACAAAAAAACATGCAAAACATAACCCATAGCTGAATGCATCCTGTAGACAAGAAAGAATAGAATTATGCGCATACCTTGGTTTTGTAGAGAGACAAGCTTGAAATTTTAGAGAACAAGACTAATTCAAACAACTCTTCAATTGTGATCTCAACTTGATGGTGATGAAAATAACAGGAAGAATGGATGTGTTTAAATAGGATAAAAGGAAGAAGATGTAGTGTCGTAAAGGTAATAATTTCCTTCAGATTCTTTGAATCTGAAAGGAGTTAAACAATTTAAGGATTTGAAGGGGTTACACCGTATGTAACCACCTTATTTTATCAATTTAAAACCTTTTGGTTAAAAATAAGTCATTTAACAAGGCTTCAGATTCAATCTGACCCGACCTAGAATTAGGGTTATAGCGACGCCAGGACCGATAGTCTATTAGATCTTTGACGGTCCACCATGTCGACCAACAAATCTTACCAAGACCTAAGAAACTCTGCTTTATTGCGACGGTCATCGAGATGGTCCACCGCATTTTTTATGGTCCACCAAATTCATTGTCGTACCTTACCAGAACCCAGGCAATCAAGGTTGATTTTGACGGTCGATTAGATGGTCCTCCAACTTTGGGACGGTTCATAAATTTAACCGTCAACTTGATCTAGTGAATGAATTTTTCTGCCTGTTTGTGATGGAGGAATAGTGAACCATCTTGGGAATGGTGGTCCACCGAATCGGCCATCACTTTTGTTCCAGTAGCTTAGATTTTTACTCCTATTTTAAACAGTACCACTCCTCCTTTTTGTTGCAACTTTGATCCTGCACACTTCACAAACGTATAAAAAATGCACTAATAACAACAACAAAAAATTCTTTATAATAACACATTGTGGGTTGCCTCCCACTAGTGCCTGATTTATTGTTGCGACACGACTTAGTTATCTCGATTATTCAGACTTTATCGAGATAGACAGTAGCAATATTCTTTATCGAGTCCTTTGGACTGATATAAAGTTTGACTCATTTCCTATTGACTTTGAAGATGTTTCCACCTTCATTTTCAAGTTTGACTACTCCAGTTGAGTAGAATTGACTCACTTTAAATGGGCTTGACCACTTGGACTTAAGTTTACCTAGGAACAGTTTGAGTCTAGATTTGAACAGAAACATCAAGTCACCTTTCTGGAAATCTCATTTTTCAATCCTCCAATCATTATACTTCTTTATCTTCTCTTTGTATAGGTCTTCCCTTTCATATGTTTTGAGATGGAACTAATCCATTTCACTAAACTACCCCAGTCTCATATTCTCCGCCTCATTCCAGTTCATTTTAAGATGCTTCAGTGCCCATTATGCTTTATGCTCTAGCTCAGTCGGTAAATGGCATGCCTTTCCATAAACCAATTGGTATGGTGACATGCCAATAGGTATCTTGAAAGCTGTTTGATATGAACATAATGCATCATCTAGCTTCCTAGACAAATCCTTCCGGCTCGCATTCACAGTCGTAGCAAGGATAGACTTAATTTCCCAATTGGAGATTTTCACTTGCTCGCTTATTTGCGGGTGATATGGCGTAGCTACCTTATGCTGTTTAAATCTATATTTTTCCAATGTAGCTCGGAACATTTTGTTGCAAAAGTGTGATCCTCCATCGATTATAATGGTACGTGGTACCCTAAAGAGAGAGAAGATGTTTCTCCTCAAGAATACAACGACTGCTTCCCTTTATTATCTGCTAGAGCAATAGCCTCGACCCATTTTGACATGTAGTCAACCATAACTAGTATGTACTTCATCCCAAATGAGATCACGAAGGGCCCCATAAAGTCAATGCCCCATACATTGAATAGTTCAACCTCTAACATCTTGGACATTGGCATCTCATGGAACTTTAAGATAGACCCTTGCCTTTGACATTGGTTGCATCTCTTCACAAACTTGTAAGTATCCTTAAATAAAGTGGGCCAATTTTAACCGCTTTAAAGCACTTTTCTAGCAGTACAATCACCAGCATGATGACCTCCAACTAGGGAAGCATGACTTGCTTCCAGTACACTCAACATCTCCACTTCTGGAATGCATCTTCTAATAATGCCATCCATACACCACTAATAAAGATACGACTCATTCCAGAAATAGTGTTTCATATCATGGAGAAACTTCTTTTTTCTGATGGAAGGAAAGATTCTCTGCCATTACCTCACTTACGACATAGTTCAGGAAGTCAGCATACCAAGGTACTTTTTTGAGAACTGCAGGCAATACTTTCTCATCCGAAAAGGAATCATCCATTTTAAGATCATCTTTTACTGCCTGCTCGCCTTTAAGTCTTGATAGGTGATCAGCCACCTAATTCACACATCTCTTATAATCCTTGAACTGAATGTTAAACTCCTAAAGTAGCAATGCCCATGGGGTCAACCTTGGTTTAGCATCCTTCTTCTCCATTAGGTACCTCAAGGTAGTGTGGTCAGTGTGTACCACTACCTTGGTACCGAGCATATATGCCCTAAAATTCTCAAAAGCATATACCACTGCTAAAGGTTCTTGATCTGTCACCGTATAATTCCTCTGAGCCCCATTTAGGGCCTTGCTTGCATAATATATCAGGTGAAACAACTTCTCTTTCTTTTGTCAGAGAACAACTCTACGTGTTGCTCCACTAGCATCACACATAATTTTGAATAGCTTCGTCCAATTAGGAGCAACAATATTTGGAGCTTCCACTAATTTCAACTTAAGGAATTCAAATACCTTTCTGCAATCATCATCAAAAACAATTTTTACTTCCTTCTCTACGAGTTTGCAAAGCGGGTTCACAATCTTGGAGAAATCCTTTATGAATCCGCAGTAGAACCCTGCATGGACAAGAAAACTGCATACCCTTTTGACTAAGATAGGAGGTGGTAGTTTCTTAATCACCTTAATCTTTACCTTACCTAGCTCAATTCCTTTAGCTTAAATTCGGTGACCGAGCACAATGCCTTCCTTCACTATGAAGTGGCAAATTTCCTAGTTAAGAACAAGGTTGAACTCTTAACACCGTTGTAATTCTTGACTCAGATTTATCAAGAATAGTTCAAAGGAATCACTAACAACCAAGAAATCATCAATAAATATCTCCTGGATGTCTTCAACCATACTAGAAAATACTAATATCATGCATTGTTGAAAAGTGGTGGGTGCATTACATAACCCGAAAGGAATTCTTTCAAAAGAAAACATATCGTATGGGCATGTGAATGTCATCTTCTCCTGATCTTCAGGAGAAATGTAAATCTGGTTGTAATTGGAATACCCATATAAGAACTAGTACCATCCCTTTCCTGCCATCCGATCAAGCATTTGATCCATGAAGGGCATTGGAAAGTTGTCCTTTAAAGTTAATGAGTTTAGTTTGCGGTAGTCTATGAAAACTCTCCAACCAGTCATGGGTTTGAGAGAAATCAATTCATTTTTTTCATTTGCAACAACCGTTATGCCTCCTTTCTTAGGCACATATTGAACTGGACTTACCCACTTATTATCTAAAATAGGATAAACCACTCCTGCGTCCATCCACTTGATAATCTCCTTCTTAACCATCTATTGTATCAGTGGATTAAGTCGGCATTGATGATCGATGGTTGGAGAATAGTCAACCTCAAGCTATATCTTACGAGTGTAGATGCTAGGGGGAATGCCAATAATATCAACAATAGCCCAACCTATTTTTCTTTTGTACCTCTGAAGCACCGAAATAAGTGTTTCCACCTGCTTCTCACTTAAATCAGCTACAATAATAAACTGGTAGTGTGTTTACAACTCCCAGAAACACGTACCTTAAATGCCCGGGCAACTCTTTCAATTCTAACTTCGGCGACTCTTCAATAGATGAATTAGCCGGTGGTTTTGGTCTATTCTTCAGATCAAGATCAAGTTTCTTAGGAGCATAAGAGTATGATCCCATTCTTGTCAATGAACAAGCCATCTTTTCATACTCCTCAATGCCCCCACAATCAAAATTCATTAAAACTGCAGCTAGGGGCTCGAGAACAAATCTTTTCTCTATAGGTACCTCCTGCTCATCCTCATAATGTACAAAAATAATTGAGAACACGCTCATTTATTTTTGCTGCTTCATTGATTGGCATACATCAAATCACACCACTTCATCATTCAACCTAAATAAGAGCTCATTCACTCGCAGATCAATCAACACACTTCCAATTGCAAGGAAAGGTCAACCCAAGATTATGGGTACCTCAAAGTCCACCTCGTAATCCAAAATGATGAAATCCACCAGAAATATAAAAGTAGCAACCTTCACCAGCATATCATATAAAATACCAATAGGTCATTTTACCGACCTATCTGCTATCACAAGTCGCATGTTGGGCGGTGTGGGGTCCCCAAACCCAAATTTTTATACAAAGCTAGTGGCATCAGATTGATGCTAGCTCCTAAATCGCATAGAGCTTTAGCAAAGTCAAGAGGCCCAATAATGCATGGGATAGTGAATGCTCCCGGATCTGCCTTTTTCTACACCAGAGACCTTGTGGAAATAGCACCACAATGATAAAGATTGTACATTGGCTCAAAACTAACTGACCGCTGCTTCGTGACAAGATCTTTCATAAATTTTGCATACCCGAGCATTTGCTCCAATGCCTCCACTAATGGAATATTAATATTCAACTGCTTAAGCATGTTCATGAATTTGCCAAACTTTGTTTCATCGACCTTCTTCTTCAACCAATGGGAAAATGGAGGAGGTGGTTTTAGAAGAGTGGTAACCACCAATTTCGTCTTTTTTTCCTTATTCTTCTCTAACTCGTCAACCTTCTAACTGTTGGATGGTGCATCAGCAATAAACTCATCCAATTTCCCAAACTCCACAGGAAGATCAATCTTTGTTTCTTCTCTAATATATGCTACTATACAACCATAATCTTTCCTATAGTAGGGCTTACCAATACCTTACCACTTATAGTAGTGGCTGCCTATATGACCCATCCTTTCTTGGGTTCTGCACTGTGTCATTTGGAAGAGTACCAGCTTTTCTATGATTGAATACAATAGACAGTTGATTCATCTACTTCTCCAACTATTTTATAGAAATAGAGTGAGAGTCAACTAGTTGGTTTATTAAGGATAACTCATTTTTCATATCAGTCACCCCGGTACTTGTTATTTCTACTCCCTTTAATAGCTTGGCTATCATGTCTTGCATAGACATCTTCCTCGAATGAGTTGCGTCGGTCTCATAGTTTCTAAGAGGGACATATAACTCACTCCTGTCATACTTACTCTTCTAATTTCCTTTATCATGGTCCTTAAATCCATCTTTGTCATAGTATTTCTGACCTTGGTTTTCTTGGACACTACCTCAAAAATCCCTTTGACTGTTAAGTAATTGGCTTCCTCCTCAAAATCAGAGTCAGCTCTTCCCTGTGATGCTACTGCTTTAACTTTCTCTGTCTTTCCTGATAACAAATATTTGGTGAGAAGATCTATTTGTGTCTTTATGTGAGCCATGTCTTGGTCACACTATTCTTCTCTTCGCCTTTATTCTGCAGTCATGCCTATAGATACAGTAGAGTTTTCTACCTCAATATCCCTGAATGACCCACCTATTGCATTGTCCATCACTAGCTTAGTTAAAGAGTTCAAGGCCTGGTATAATATCTCCATCAGGTGGACATTGGTCATCTGATGATTTGGGTACTGCATCATCTTCATCTCTCCCAAGTCTCATGGAGAGCTTTAGTTAGAAACTGTCTGAAATTACTTATTTCGTCTCTCAACTGTGCCCTCTATGATGGTGGAAAAAATCTTTCTGGGAAAGCGCCTTTTAATTGCCTCCAATTATTAATAAAGTTGAGAGTTATCCCATTCAATCATAAATTTTCCTCTCTAGATAGAGACAATGGAAATAGCCACAACTGAATAGTATTTTCCCCAACCCCTGGGTTGTTAAATGATTTGCATGTTAAGATGAAATTAACCAAATGCATATTCGAATCATCACCAACAAGTCCACCAAATAATCCTTTGAGATGCAATAGCTGGATCATAGTGCTTGTAATATTAAACTTGGCTCTGGGAGCTAAGGGCAGAGGAATAATAGCCCCGATTGCACTGGCTCCATCCAAGCATCATCATCATCATCTAGATTAAATTGGGCAGCTTGGCGTTCTGGTCTCGCCCTCATAGGATGATTTTTGTTGACAGTCCTATTTGCTGGTGCAGGTAAATTATCTGCACACCTCAGGTTGACTAGAGCTAATAAATCATCATCACCCAGATCCTCATCATTAGGTTTTTTTACTAGCCTGCATTATCTACATCTGCTAGTTTACTTGTGCAGCTGCCAAGGCAGTTAGTCTGGTTGCTTCCTAGTGAGTATCTACTCTTTTTTGGTCCTATTAACTATCCATTTTTCCCATAAGTTAAGGTTCTAGATTAATAGGTAATAAAGGTTCACCTAATCTTTGAGTACTTGGCATACAAGATGATCACCCTGCGCAAAACAAAAACAACAAATAAAAAGTAAAATTTTTAGGAAACTTTGATCAAAGGTCAAGCAACAAATACAAACTTAATTCACAACCGTATTCCCCGACAATGGTGCAAAAATTTGATACGCCCAAATTATATCTCTCTTATGAGATAGTAAGCAGCCGCTGTTAAATATAGAACCCAACTGGGTTGGGTGTTGAATCCCACAGGGAATATAGATTTCGCTAAGTATTGTGATTGTTATTAGACTGTTGATCTAAGGTTCCAAAATAAGGGGGTTTAGAAATGTTAATGGTTTTCTTTTGTATTTGTGTTACACAAAAGTCCAACTAATGGGAGTAAATATAGATGTAATT
Source organism: Capsicum baccatum var. pendulum (assembly GCA_030864225.1). NCBI lineage: Eukaryota > Viridiplantae > Streptophyta > Magnoliopsida > Solanales > Solanaceae > Capsicum > Capsicum baccatum. The sequence goes on along the minus strand of CM061557.1, from coordinate 164,422,436 downwards.
TCAATGAGATTGAATTAACTAGAGTTATGCGCACCAAGATATTCTAACCATTAGGGTTGTGAGTTTGTGTTCGAAATCTAACTTATGTATCCAATTGAAACAATTATTGAATTCTAAGGATTACCCATGTGTTTGTCAACCTACTGAGTATTTTACCCTTTACTTCTCTCACGCTTAAAGGATTTAAACATTATTCTATAACACTCTCATAAGGGTTGATCCTGTTAAGGCATCAATCCATTAACCCAAAGGGTAAGCCTGTGGAGTTCATGTGAATCACTTCTTTTCCCAACATCCACTTTTTTGCCAAACAATTGGAGTTTATGGGCTCACTTCTCAAGTTTGCAACCAAAAGATGTCATTAAGATAAAGAAAGATTTATGCAATTTCAAATGATATCAGAAATCAAACCTATTCACAATCCCAAAATAGTTCTCTTCATCAAGGGTCCCATAACCCTAGTTATGGGAGTTTAGCTACTCATCTCCATATAATAAATCCAAGTTATATTGATGTTCATAAATAGCTTCAGAAAAGTACTTACAAATGTCACAATATTGTTCTTCTCAATCTTTTATGGAAAATATGAAAACTAATAATCAACTCTCAATCTCTAGATTCCAATCGAAATGAAAAGTAGTGCAAAGCTCTCAATAGAGGAGAAAGTATGAAACTAAAGACCAAAGATGCCTACTAAACCTTAATACTTTGTATTTATATGTTCCCCAGCTAAAAGGATTTAAAATTTAAAATCATAAAATTTATGTCCAAAGTGACGGCCAACTTGGTTGTCTGTCACAAGGTTGACAATCCACCATTTGGCCCATCATTTCTGATCTTGGAAGGTCACTTTCTAGATAAAACTAATGGACAACTTTGTTGTCTGCCGTAAGACTGATGGTCCACCATTTGGTCCGTCGTTGAGTCCTTCAAGGATCCAGGTTCTGGATGAAATTGGTGGCCAACTTGGTGGTCCATCACTGAGTCCTTCAGGAAGGTCACGTTCTAGATGAAACTGATAGCCAACTTGGAGGTTCGTCATAAGACTGACAGTCCTTCATTTAGTCCGTCACCACAAGACTTGAAGTCTTGGGATCTGTCTAGGCCTGACGGCCAAGGTGGTGATCCATCACAAGACTGATGGTCCACTATTTCTATCATCGCAAGGCCTTATGAAAATCTGAGTTCTGGTTAGATCTGACGGTTAACTTGGTAGTTTGTTGCAACACTGGCAGTCCACCATTTTGACCGTCAGAAGTGTTTTTCTATCATTTTTCTGAGACTTTTTCTTTAGCTATATCCTTACCCTAAAACATTAAATACAACCTTCATTGCTTGAAAACATACAACTTTCCCAAGAAAAAAATGGAAAATGTTCCATCGAAATTTAGAAGATGAATTACCAATTTGATTTTTGTGTTTCGTCAATCGACCCTTTCTTTATTTGATCAAAAATCCACTTATTATAATGTATCTACCTATTATTATCCAAGGTTAGAGTTATCATGGGATTTATTATATGTGCCCTAGCGTGTATCTACTACCATAGGTGATTCTTGATTCGTGGATGATTCTTTAGTAGTGGATTTGGTTTTCAAATCCTATGTTATGATTGTTAGAGATGTTTATACTCATTATAATCTTATTATTCTCGATATGGTGAATTTTGATATAATTTTAGGAATGGACTATGATTCTTTGGTCATGCTCAGTATACCCCTCATCATGTGGCTACGAGCCATTAGGTGTGAGCCGACAGGGATTATTTTATATGTTCTTGCCAAGAGCCTTATTTTAAGGATTTGTAAGTCTTATCTCGCTTATATTTGTGAAACTAGTTTGGAGAGTACATTGTTTTACTCTATTCTTGTAGTTTGTGAGCTTCCTGATGTGTTCCATATTAACCTGGCTCATGTTCCCTTCCTTTCTTTGAGATTGAGTTCGCTATTGATCTCGAGCCTCGCACTGATATTGGGTGTATTTATACTCTTAAGCACCATAACTTACCCATATTTTAGCTAAATTTGGAGAACAAAGTGCCTAGTTTCTTATGTTTTTACTCTACTTCTATGTGATTGAGCTAACCAATGTGATTAGCATAATTTTAGGTAGTAAGGAGATAGATGGAGACATAACGGGACTATGGAATGTGTATGGCATATGACACAAGAAAGAGTAGCAGTCTGGACCAAATATGGCACCTAGAAACTATGTCCAAGACTAATTTGCCATTTATAATTAGTTCAGTGAATTAGAAGGAAAATATGAGAGAAAAGATTATTAAAAAGACTTGATGCTGAATTTTTATCATTATTCATTATTCTGTATTATTTTAAGAGAGGAGAGTAGTGGCTTAGCACCAAGGGAGAAACGCTACTTTATCTTCTCCACCAAGATTTTGTTTACTCTTTGGTGTGATGAATATTTCTCTTGTGATTCCCATTCTATTGATGAGTATCTAAGTTTATTAGTTAGGATTATGGAAGCCTTATAGCATACAATCTATTACTTTAGGTTTTGAATTCATTATGCATTGATTTGTTTGCATCATACTCTCTTCATTTATCTTGAATTCTCGTGGTTGAAAACATAGAGGATGTGCCTTAAAACACAACTTGTTTGAGAGAAGGGTTGTTGTTCATAAAAGAGAGTAGTGACAAGAAAATAGGATTTCTAACCCCTATTTTATATGTTAATGCCTTAACAGTATTAACTACTTGGAGATTTCGTATTGTTTTGTAAACACTTTTGATTCAAGAGAACTAAAGTGAATTAGTCCTTGAGATACATGTATGAATTCTTAAATCCCATAGTTAGAAAGTAATGGAAACTACAAGGTGGACATAACCCTAGCTAGCTATTTCTCTGCATTTAAATACCACTACACATATCTCATTTTGTCAAACTGAAACCATTAATTTATGAACTGAATCAAATCCCCCCTTTTTGTTTTACAAATACAAATGATTAAGAGTCAACTAATCTACATACAACTTAATTAGCACCATATTCCCTGTGGGATTCGACCCCAACATACTTCGGTTATATATTTGAGAATGATCTCTTACGCTCTCGTAAGATAGGTGTAATTTGGGCGTATCAAATTTTGGCGCCGTTGCCAGGGAATACGGTTGTCGATTGAGTTTATGAGTGTTAATTGAATTTTAGTCAATTTTCCTTATTTTATGTTTATTTTTTGATTTTGTTTGTTATAGGCTCATTGTGTTTTATGCCACGAACCAGAAGTTCAGGAGAACTATTATTACCCTTCAATCCTGAACCTCATCTCATTGAAAGAGTAGTTAAGCAACAAAAAGTTAAAAGATTAGCTTCTTTGGCTAATGCTCAATTAAATAAATAGAATGAAGATAACCCAGGTCGGGTACCTAATCTAGAATAATAGGACCTAGGAGATGATGATTTAATTGACCTGGCTAATAGGAGGTGTGCAGCAGGGGTAGTTGCACCTGAAAATCAAAATCATCCATTCAGAGAAAGACTAGACCACTAAGCTATGAAGTTTGATATTGACAATGATGAGGACGATTTATATGGAACCGGATCTACAGGGAAAATCATTCTATCACCACTAGCTCCTAGGGTGAAATTCAACATTACTAGTACTATTATCCAGCTACTGAATCTGAAAGGACTCTTTGGTGGATTACCTGGTGATGATCCAAATCTACATTTGGCAAATTTCATCAGTATTTGTAAGTCATTTGATAATCCTGGAGAGGGGAAAATGCTATTGTTTAAGATTATTCCCATTGTCTCTATATGGAGAGGCAACTATGGGGTTGAATGAGTTGACTCCTGATTCTATAATAAACTAGAGGCATTTGAAAGGAGCTTTCCTAGATAGGTTCTTTACGCCCTCCAGAATGTTATAGTTAAGGGATGAGATCAACAACTTTAGGAAATTGGCTAATGCAGCTTTGCATGAGACTTGGGCAAGGTTTAAAAAGAAGTTCACTCAATGGCCAAACCAAAAGATAACTGATGAACACTTGATAGAAATATTCTACGAAGCTTGGAACTCACTTACAAAGACAATAGTGGATAATGTTGTAGGAGAAGCTTTTATGGAGCTTATCTTTACTGAGGCTGCAGACATGTTAGAAAGAATGACTAAGACAAGTAGAGCTTGGCATACCGAGATTCTATAGTAGCAAGTAATACCAGGTCTAGTGTAATATAAGTAGATCAGCGTAGGAGAGAAGAAGAGCGTTATCAGGATATAGCTCACATAAAAATGTAGATAGATCTGCTCATAAAATATTTGCTATTAGGGAATATAGAAAAGGTAAAATTTATGGGATCCCATGGTAAGATACCTGAATCAAATATCGAGAAAGAGGCTAACTACTTGTATAACCAGGGGAGTTTCCAGACTGATGGTCTAGGAAACCAAGGTTGGAACCATCAAGGAGATTGGAAGAATAAAAGTGATAGGAGTGGACTATATGTACCTTCTGGAAGCCATGATAATGCTGCCACTAGTTTAGGAAAAATGTTCATGGAGGATATGATGGAGAAACTATTAAAGGGAGTTGAGGCGACCAATTCTGAGGTGACTACTATAAAGAGTGACATATCTTCCATGAGTCAACTAGTAAATTCACACTCAATCGCTATTAAATAACTAGAGCAGTGGATAATTTAATTATCAGCAGCACTCAACCAAAGATAGAATGGGACTCTACCAAGTGGTATAGTTCACAATCTGTGAACTAATGGATCGTGTAAGGCCATTACCACTAGGAGTGGTAAGATGTTATCTAGTCTAGGATTGGGAGCATTCTCTCATACTGATGCGATCAAAACATATTGGGAGATAGTTGATGAATCTTCAGTGGTGCCTATGGAGTTGGGAGGTTTTGAAAGAAGGGTGTGGAAGTGGAACAAGAACCTAAGCTGAAGCATGTTAGTGATGTGGAGCAAGGCATAAGAAAGAAGGTAAAAGTTGCTCCAACTGAAATCCCAAGGACACAACCCCCATTTCCCCAATGATTAAATAAGAAAGAAGATGAAGGGAAGTTTAACAAATTCATGTCTAAATTGAAGCAATTGACAGTGAACGTGCCTTTAGTTGAAATATTGGAATAAATTCCCGGATATGCTAAGCTTATGAAAGATCTTATGATAAAGAAAATAGTGGTAAGATATGATCCGGTGGATAATATCCATCATTATAGTGCTATTTCTACAAGGTCACTGGTGCAGAAGAAGGCAGACAAAGGAACATTTACCATCCTTTGTACGATTGGGTCTTTGGATTTTGCTAAGGCCTTATGTGATCTGGGAGCTAGCATTAATATGATGCCACTAGCTGTTTATAAGAAGTTGGGTTTGGGAGACCCCACACCTACAAACATACAACTTATAATGGTGGATAGATCGGTGAAAAGGTCGGTTGGGATTCTACATGATGTATTTGTAAATGTGGTTGATTTTTAATTCCTGTTGACTTTGTAATTCTTGATTGTGAAGTGGACTTTGAAGTACCCATAATTTTGGGCAGGACGTTCTTAGCAACCGGGAGAGTCTTAGTTGACTTGAAGTTGAATGAGCTAAAATTTAGGCTCAATGGAAAAGAGGTTAGTTTTGAAGTGTGTAAATCTATGAAACAACAAAAGAAGATGAGTATCTTTTTAATTGTTAAGGTATTCTATGAAGATGAGCGAGATGTACTTGTGAAGGATAGGCCTGCTCTGGAGACCATAGCTGGTTTGGTTGAAGTTGTAAGCAAGGATGTTAGTGACTTCAAATTGGCTGGGCTTGGAATAAAGAATTTTTTTATCCAACAAATGAGGTACAAATGGTATCATTGATGTATCTTGATGAAGTCTGCGTAGAGAAGATAATCGAGTTGTGTTGGGATGTTAAATCAGGCACTGCATGGAAGGCAACCCATGATTTTATTTTCATTTTATCATGTTAAATAAAAATACAAAAATAAGAGTCGAGCCACGACTAAAACTACAATGCTTGGTGGAAGGCAACTCATCCTTCTAATAATTTTTGTTGTTTTTGATTAAGTGTAGGTGCATGAAGTACTAAGGAGGTGATTGGTACCAATTTTTGTTTGGAATAAGCCATGTCATTGGTGGTAAGTTTAGGAGTAATGGGAACATTACTGTTAAGTTGGAGTGGTCAAATGTGTAAGGCTTGAGTTATGATTTGTGACGTGAATTATGTTAATTTGACCCCCAAAGTTTCATAGTGCAACTTTATTTTGTGATTTTCAAGGAGGTCTATGGTGGTAGCATAGGCCTGATCTCGGATCCTAACACTAACATCGATGGGGGTACAGGGGCGAAGCCTCCATGTTACGGACCTTTCTTAATGCTTTATATGAAAAATGAGGTGCATGTCATCTAAGTTTAAGTGTACTATAAGGTGTGTGGTGCCCAAGTTTACCCAGGCCATGGCAAAGGCGTATCATAAGACATAGCCTAAGATTATCCTTACTTATGCTATATCTTATGCGACGCATACCTTAACTTTGGTGATGGCTTGTGCATCACACACCCAACTGCACACCTTCACTATTTCACTTATGCGACTACTTATGCGGTGCCTAACCTAATTTATGCGATACCTTGTGCGGCGCACACTTACCCTTATGCGATAACATGTGCGATGCAAATTGTAATGCATATGTACACTATTTCACTTGTGCAATGACCTATGTGACGTACACTTAAACATTTGCCTTCCTTTGTGCATCGCATACCCTTCCTAATTTAACTTAGTACCCGACTTTTACTTGGGTCAATCTGATCCGGATTTCACTCTTTAATAGAATCCACATCATGAATGCCCAAAGTAATCCTTGTTTCACCCCTAAGTTGTACAAGATTGCTCTCTCACCATTCTATTTGTCCTTCAAGATTACTTTTTGCTTAACAATCTCAAGAATTTCCCCCTTGTTTCTTCAATCTTCCATTTTCAAGGTAAGTTTTCCTTTCTTAACCCTTAGTTATTATGACCTTTTGTTATAATTAATTGATTTCTTGAGGATTATGAATTAAATTCTTGCCATGTCTATGTCATAGAAGGATTTTGAACATCTTGGGAAGATAAGCAGCATTGTTGTAGTACTTGAGCTTGTACATATGAGTGAATTATTCACAACCAATATGGTAGTTGTGTAACCATTAGTTTCCATCTTATTGTGTTGAACATGATGTTAAGAAAATAGTGTGAAAGTGATGGTGTTCTGTATATCCTTATATGGTAGAAGTTGTAGGGCATGATTTTGTTCAAAAAGTGCTTCATTGAAATAGAATTAGGGAAATTAAAGTGAGTGAATTGTATTGCGACTAATGTTGGTGCACCATATCAAAGTGTATATTGGAGAAGTTTGAGTACCCGACAATAACACTTAATTGGTTTATACTAACAAATTAAGTATACAGTGGTGACTTCACCACCTTCATCTTAATTGTAGTTAGTTTCATTATGTATGGTTGACATGGATGATGTGATGAATATAGGAAAAATAGCTCCAATGATGATCTCTATGAAGGTGGAATGACTCCTAATATGGATGAAGAGTACTGTTAGCTAGGTTCTTTATCTTTTTATTTACACTGGGGACAACACTTAGATTAAATATGCGGTGGCTGGTTACTTTGCTGCTTGTTTTATAAGAAATTAGTACCTTCTCCATAGTATACTTCTGTGATAGGATTAGTTATTTTGTTTATTTTTTTTCTTGTTAAATGTTTGTTTGATTTAGTCATAGTTAGGTGTTTTTCTCGAGGATGGATGGATGACAACCATCTTAAGAGAAAATTAGTCATTTGTTGCATGTAAATGTTCTTGTGGACATTATAGCATGAGTATGCAATAGATCATTACGTTTGAAACACCTAGGCTCTAGTTGTGACTCTTGTTGTGATTGTTGGTTTTAGTTGAATTTATTTAATTATTGGGTCAAAAATCTATAATGCTCCTAATTGAGTTGACCATGTGCCATAAGTGTGTGAGACTGTTGTATATTCCTTATTACAACTAATGTTAGAACTTGCCTGGTGTGTGTGCAAAGAGAAATAAAGATTGTGAGCTTAGGAGATGATTTAGGCATTTCTGTAACAACTATTGTTCATACCTGTTTTTGACCTACCTTTGAATATTATCCTAGCTTGCCCCATTGAGCCTTTAGCTTGTTTTTTTTCTAGCCACATATATAGCCTAACCCATTTTTTAATAGATCGTAATTTGATCCAAAAGCTCCTAAGTTCTTTAATGTAAAATCAATTTGAGTTAGGAGTTTGACAGTAAGAGAAAAAAGGTGAAATTGATGCCCCAAAGTCTAGTTATTGGTGTGTGAAATTGATGTGGTTGAGAGTAGTAAAAATTGTTGAAAAAATTTCCAAATTTTATCCCGAACATGTTACAATGAACCTGTTTTGTCCCAAGTCTTTCTTGGACATTGTGCCCCTAAAATAAGTGAAATCGCTTAAGTTGAGGGTGGCTATCATAGGGGTGCGTAATATGAAATGGGTGCAAAAAAATATGTATATTTGAAAGGGTTGCATATTTCCACCATAGTATTATTAATTGAGTTTAATGGGATGGGCTGAAAACAAAAGATAAGGATAGATGAAAAGTGGTGTAAATTGGTTGTTAGAAATTGGTCTTAGTTGCATAATGTAGTGTATTAAAGTGCTTAGGGAAGATAGTCACTATTTTTGGCCAAAATAGTTCCTACCAAACCTTTAGCTAGCATTACAACCCATAAAAGACCTATTTGATCATAATCTTAGCATTCTGATATTAGTGGAGCACTACACTAAGGGCAATCATATGGTAATCAGTTGTAATTTGAGAATTCTTTGTGAAAGTGAGCGCAACTTGATTCTTGTACCCATTTTATTAGAAATTGCATGATTATGAGTGATTATGGGTAACTTTCTTGTTGTGAGGACTCATGGTTGATGAAGTTGGTGTAATATATATGATTTCTTTGCTTAAATTGTATGCATGAATTTTCCAATTTAATGAGTCTATTCTTGAGGGTAGGTTGTCTTTAGTAATGATTCATGAATCTACTTCTTGTTCATAATTGTTGTATGAGCCTAGTTGAGCATCTTGTTTTTCTTTGTGGGTTCTAAGACTTGTGTAGTATACATAAATGGATAAGTTGTTTGAGGACGAACAAATCTTTAATTGTGGGGTGGTGATCTTGGGTGTATTTATACGCCTAAGCATCATAACTTACCCATATTTTAGCTAAGTTTAGAGAATAAAGTGCCTATTTTCTTGTGTTTTTACTCTACTTCTATGTGATTGAGGTAATCGATGTGATTAGCATGATTTCAGGTGAGAGTAGCAGTATGGACCAAATGTGGTTCCTAGAAACTATGTCCAAGACTAATTTGTCATTTATAATTAGTTCAAGGACTTAGAAGGTAACTATGAGAGAAAAGATTATTAAAAAGACTTGATGCTGAATTTTTATCATTATTCATTATTCTGTATTATTTTGAGAGAGGAGAGTCGTAGCTTAGCACCAAGGGAGAAATGCTACTTCATCTTCTCCATCAAGATTTTTTTTATTTTTTGGCATGATGAATATTTCTCTTGTGATTCCCATTTTATTCATCAGTAGCTAAGTTTATTAGTTAGGGTTATGGAAGCCTTGTAGCATAAAATCTATTACTTTGGGTGTTTAATTCATTATGTATTAATTTGTTTACATCATACTCTCTTCGTTATCTTGAATTCTCATAGTTGCAAACATAGAGGATGTGCCTTAAAACACAACTTGTTCGAGAGAAAAGTTGTTGTTCGGAAAAGAGAATAGTGACAAGAAAATAGGATTTCCAACCCCTATTTCATATTTTAATGCCTTAACAGGATTAACTACTTGGAGATTTTGTATTGTTTTAGTAAACACTTTTGATTCGAGAGAACTAAAGTGAATTAGTCCTTGATGGTCGAGAAACACTAGGATTATGTTATTAAATATAATATGTTTCTCTGTAATCATGATGCATGTATGAATTCATAAAGCCCATAGTTGGAAAGTATTGAAAACTACAAGGTGGACATAACCCTAGCTTGCTATTTATCTGCATTTGAATACCACTACACATATCTCATCTTGTCAAAATGAAACCATTAATTTGTGAACTGAATCAAATTCCCCCTTTTTGTTTTATGGAAATGAATGATTAAAAGTCAATGAATCTGCATACAACTTAATTAGCACCATATTCTCTGTGGGATTCGACGCTAACCTAGTTGGCTTATATATTTGACAATGACCGCTTACGCTCTCGTAAGAGAGGTATAATTTGGGCATATCAAATTTTGGCGTCGTTGTCGGGGAATACGATTGTCGATTGAGTTTATGTGTGTTAATTAAATTTTAGTCAATTTTCCTTATTTTACGTTTATTTGTTTTTTTCCTTCCTGTAATGGCTAGGTTATATTTTGATATAGCAAGGTTGTTTTATTGCTTATTCTTTGAGACAACTTAAGGTTCACGAGCGCAACTACCGCACTCATGATTTGGAGTTGGCGGTGGTAGTTTTTGTGCTTAAGATTTGGAGGCATTACCTTAAGGCGTGCATTGTGAGATTTTCACCAATCATCATATTTATGACCCAAATGGAGCTTAATGCTAAATAGAGTAGATGGATGGAGTTTCTTAAGGATTATGAGATCTTTATCTTATCATCCCGGTAAGGTGAACATGGCAAAAGATGTTTTGAATCTGAAGGTTGTGAGTATGAGTAGCTTGTCTTGTATTTTAGGTCGTTGGCATGGGACATTCAGTCCAAGTCAACTTGATGGTTTGCCTTGATATTTCAAAAACTAGGAGGATTCTTGCTAGTGTTGAGGTAAGGTTTTTTCTTTTAGAGTAGATTTGGGATCCTTAGAGAGAGGATAGTAAGCTTTACTTCCTTCATGATTAGGTGTTGAGAGGTGAGACAAAGAGGATTACCATAGAATCATGGGTGGTTTTCAATTTGATGGCTGAATTTGTGTTTCAAAATTGATGACTTGATTTAGTAGATTTGGCATGAGACTTACAACACTAGAGATTCTATTCATCTAGGCACAACCAAAATGTATATAAATTTGAGAAAGTATTATTAGTGGAGTGGCATAAAGAGAGATATGGTGGAATTTATAGCTCATTGCCTTTGTCGTTAGCAGGTAAAGGCCAAGCATAAAAAACTAGGTGGTTTGATTCAGTGATTACCCATTCTCATATGGAAATGGGAGAAGATTACCATGGATTTTATTAGTTGTTTGCCTTGGGCTTCCCATGGTTTTGATGGTATTTGGGTCATAGTGGATCGATTGACCTAGTCTCCATACTTCATTTCTATTCAAATTTCTTTTAGTGTCGAGAGGTTATCCTACATCTATGTGTGTGAGATCGTTTATTTGTATGGTGGGCCCATATCTATTATTTCTAAGTGAGGTTTTCTGTTCACTTCTAGAATTTGGAGAGCTTTTCAGGAGGAGTTGTGTACTCAGGTGAACTTAATACAGCCTTTCATCCATAAAAAGATGGCAAGTCCAAGTGGCCTCTTCAAGTGCTTGAGACTATGCTCTGAGCTAGTATTATGGATTTTGGAGATTACTTATAAAACAGTTATCACTTGAGTATTAAGATGGTTCCTTTTGAGATTTTGTATGGCTGGAGATGTCGTTCTCTGATTTGATAGTTTGAAACTTTTGAGATTCGGCCCAGTGGTACTGATTTACTTTAAGAGTCATTGGATAGAGTTAGGGTGATTCATGATAGATAGAGAATAAATCAGAGTAGACAGAAGGCCTATGTAGACCATAGTCTTAGAGCCTTGAGATTTAGGGTTGGTGATCGAGTATTCCTCCAAGTATTGCCCATAAAGGTTGTGATGAGGTTTGAAAGGGCAAGCTCAACCCTAGATATATTGAGCCATTTGAGTTTGTTTGCACAGTAGGTGAGGTGGCTTATGAGTTAGTAGTAACACCAGATTTTGCCATTGTCCATCCAGTATTTCATGTTGCTATGTTGCGACAATACATTCCTGACCTGTCTCATGTGCTTAGATAGGACTCAGTCCATCTAGATGAGTGATTAACCTTCTTGGAATAGCCTGTGCTAATTTTGGCTTGTGATGTTTGGTGGTTGTGTACTAGGGAGATTTCTGAGTTAAGATTCAATAGAGGCACCGCCCAATGGAGGAGTCCACTTTGGAGATCGAGATAAAGATGCGAACCCAGTATCCTTACCTATTTAAGATTTCAGGTACATCTTAATCCTTTAACTTTCACAGATGAAAGGTCCTTTAGTAGCAGATATTGTAATGACCCTTTAGGTCATTTTCCATAGTTCCACTTATTTTTGCTATTAGAGCTTTTCTTTAGCTGTATCATATAATTTATAACTTGCTAGAGCTGACAGTTCAGTTACCGAGCAGTTCGTTTGGTTTTAAGAGAAAATTCCCTATTTAGAAGTCTTTGTTCTTTCCAAATGGCGATGGGGTGAAAACTTTAGTCAAACAACCTCGAACGAAAATTTTGACTATTCCAGCAACTCTAAAATATCAATTTTAGTCTAGGTGGATTCTTGGTTTGGGCTTAAAGGCACCTGAGCTTATTTTGACCTATCATCGAAAAGTTATAAAATTAGAAATTAGGCGTGGGACCCACATTTCATCGAAACAACCTCAGATGGAAATTTAGATTGCATCATTGTGTCCAAAATATCAAATTTTGTGTGTTTGTATAATTTGTTTGCATATACAAGATTTTGGATGAATGTCACAGGCTTAGAGGAGACTTTGAAAAATTCCAAGTCCTTGCTGTAATCTGGTGTACCCACAATCGTGGACCATGGATCGCAATAACGATCTGGCAGCACCAGCAAGTGCCGAGATCATGACACTTCAAGCTACAAATGTGACTCCTTGGGTAGGCCAACAGAAATGCAACCATGATGGGATAATTTCACCATTATGACATCCTAGTCTGATGCCTTATATCACGATCGTGACATCGGGTTGTGATAGAAAGACCCGAGCACCTGGAAAAGCTATAAATGCCCCATTTGAGCCTGACTTTTTCTATTCTTCATTCATTTTCTTGAGAGATAAAACTCTAAATGGTGAGATTGCTTAAAATTGAAGCCTGTGGGTGATTTGGGAGCTTGGCAAATGCTTGTTTACACAATTATCTTCCAATTTATGGTAAGATTTTACCCTTTTCATCATAAAATTTCCCATATCTTTTTCTAAAAATCCAAAATCTTAGGGGGCTTATTTTATCCCCAAATTAGCTAGGAGTACACCTATTTTAGGGTAATGGTTCCCTGAGCATACGAGGATGTTGGATTAGCTTCCAAAATATGATTTTCAGTAAATGGGACCTACATGGGATTTTGGGTGATTTTTTAGATTCGAAGCACAATGGTCCAATATGGGTATCTTTATTCTCGTATTAATGAGTAAGAAATGGGTTTGATAGCTTGGCATCTTGCTGAAGCTTGCCAAAAGGGAAAAAATGATGATTTAGTGGTTCTTTTAAGCATTCTTGGTGTCGAGGTAGGTGAGGTTTCACCCCTTGTTAGATTGAGCTACTTCATAGTATGTTTATCATATTGTGTTAGATTTGGGATAGGTTTTAGGTATTGGTGTGCTATATTACAGTACTTTAGTTAGTTGAACCAGTTAGGCTATTTTGCAATATCATTTTGGGCATAATTATCCTATTTAACCATTTCATTAGGTGAAATTGACCCAGTAGTCTTATGCTTAGGTCGGAACTTCTCTAGTTACTAAGCTAATGAGAAGTTTTCCTTGGTCACTTAAGTTTAGGATGAAACTTACTCAAGTTTCCTTACTTGGATAAAATTGACTTAGTTGCTCTATATTAGGAGGAATTCCTATCCTAGGGCTAGTTATGGCTTGTATCACATCTAATAGTGGATTTATATACCTTAGCCTAGTCCAGGGTAGATATTGCCTGATAAATGATTGTGGGGATTTAGAAGCGGCCACTTGACCCACCTTAGGCAACTTGTAAAAGCTATTGAATACCCTTGATATGTCTATGTACATCTAGGAAGATAGTTATTTTGGTGATATTTAAATGCCTTTTTACTTATTGGTTTTGATGAATGATGTTTCAAGTAATGCGTAACGAGTATGCAATAAATGCGTTATTGATTGTTGTTATGTTATAAATGAGCTATAAAGTATGTTATTGATTTGGTTGCCAAATATTCTATTGACTGATCCCTTTGTTATCATATTGTGTAATCCATAAAGTATGCTATTGATTGAGTCAATGGATGAGCTTTTTTCTATGCTAGTGGTCATGCTCATCAACAAATTAGCATTTACTCTTTTTTCATCCTAGAGGACATGCTTATTGACTACATTAGTGGTTAAGCCATTGATTATGCTATGAACAAACTATAGATTATGTCATGGATTAGATATTGACCAAGGTAATGATAAGCTATCTATTATGCTAATTATAATCCATTAATTAGGCTATTGATAAGTCATTTTCTATGCTTGATAATACATGTTGATTATATTAGAGGTCATATTTAATGAATATATTGATAAGCACGTCATGGATTATGCTAAAGTGAATGATTATTGACTAAACTAGTGAAGATGCTATTGATTATGCCATAGATCGTGCTTATTTACTATACTTGAAATCATGATATTGGTTATGTTAGCACTCACGCTTTCGATTGTGATTATTGATCATGCTGATATATTATGATTATCTTTATGCTATCAAGTACTCTATTGATTATGTTAATTCCTATATTTATGATGATATTAATTATATATATACCTAGCAAGGATAGAGGATGATTATGATGATATATATATATATACCCAACAAGGCCAAAGAACGATTATGGTAATATATACATGCTTAGTAAGATCGGATGATGATTATGATAATATTTATGATGATATTGTTGAATATACTTACCGGTTCGAGTCCAGCTATTCGTCTTATACTACGATGATATACTTATTATGATATGATGATATTGGGGTGTGAGAGTGATAGTCTAGATAAGTTAAATATAAGGAAATAGTTATAACATAGTATGATAAGAATATACACTAGTAACATAATGATTAGTTAATAAAAATTAGTTAGTTCATGAATACGGGATAGTTGATAAATAATGGCTAGTTGATAAATATCGGCTTGTTGATAATTATTGGGTGATTGATAAATAATGACTAGTTAATAAGTGATGATTAGACTCTATGTGAAGATTAGTTAATAAGTGATGTTTATTTGATAATGGATGATTTATTGACACATGAGGACTAGTGTTACATAGTGGTTAGTTTATAAGTGTTGACACATTGGAAAATGATGAATATGGAAAATCAACGATTATAGTATCGTATGAATTAGATTAATTCAAATGGTATTAGGAGAGTTGATAAATGACGGTGGTGAAATAAGCTATATTGTTTGTACCTTTAGGGCCTATGGGGGCTTGTAATGGGTTATTTACGTTTCCACACTAATTGGTGTATGGTTGCTAATTTTGTGGTCATGATTGCTTGTGTTGATGCTTTATGTTACATTTTTCTATTATTCTAGTTTATTTACTTGCTTATGCTCAACGACGTTGGAGTTACTTCAGGTTCATCTATACCTTAACTTAGTAATGTTATCTTGCATTTTATCATATTTATATCATGATTTAGCTCAGTCGGTCGATGATGCCTACTGAGTCCCCATGGTTTTATACTCATACTACACTTCTGTACCTTTTTGGTGCAGATCTAGGTACTAGTTGCCATCATTAATCAATGATTATGCTTGTTCATATCCAGAGATTGGGTAAGCTCTTGGAGCTAGAGTCACCTATTTCCTTCTATCTTTCTATACTCAATCTTTTGTTTTCAGATAGATGTTACTGACTACTCTAGATACTTGGGTTTTATTATTATTACTAGATGCTCTTGTACTAGCTCTACCAAGTTGTGGGATAGTATTTATGTATTGACTACCTTTTAACTATTCTTATTACCTTGTTTATTTCTTGTGTTGGATTGCCTATTTGGCCCTTTTGGGGCATTTCCATCAAGTTAACCCTTTGAGTTTAGCTCCGAGTTATGGTTTGGCTTACTATTGGTGGGATTTAATAGGTGCCATCATGACTTGTAAATCAGGTCATGAAAAATTGGTATCAGATCCAAGTCACATAGGTATTGTTGGTACAAGGGCAAATGTCTAGAGTCCTGCAAATTAGAAAAATGACATTTGTTGCCTATCTTTGTGAGGCTATGGGACATTCTTAGGAGTTCTTCACTTCTTTCACTCATTTCTCTTTGAGATTTTGAGTTGGCTTATTGAACATTTCTTTCACTTTCTTTTTTCACAGATGACTAGGACATATGCTACCGCTATACATAATAAGGGTCTCGATACAAAGCCTAGGGATTTTTTTTCTATTTTTGGATGACCTAGAGGTCTTGGACATGCACGAGACATGTCCAGGATAGGGGTCCTCCACTAGACCCTATTTCCACTCTTGAGCCAGAGATTCTTTTACCTTAGCCATTGTTATGCCAAGGACAAGCCCAAGCTTCACTAGGGTTTATTTATGTATCAGTGCTCAGTGATGCCTTAGTTCAGCTATTAGGAATAGTTGGTGGTGCACAATCTGATGGTGCACGGTATACAAATCAGAGTGGTATGGAGGTAGGGGAGTAACTTATAGCTGTGACTCCCAGACTTAAGGTTCCTTTTTTCTCGACAGTTGCTTAGCCAATAGTCGCTTAGACAGTGGTTCCCTAGCCTTTTATTTCTACTGAGGAGCAGAAGATATTCCATAGATTCTTGAGATCGGCCCCACCTAGGTTTTCTAGTGCTCTGAGAGAGGATGCATATAAGCTTCTAATTACTTGTGAGGATAGGCTCCATAATTCAGGCCTTGTTGAGACTTGTGGTATGTATTACACCCAATTTCAGTTGGATTTTGCTGCTCGACAATGGTGGAGAGTTTATATGGATTCTAGACCAACTGGGTCTTCTCCTTTGACATGGTCTTAGTTTTCCAAGATGTTCTTGGAGAAGTATATGCCTCGTAAATATCGAGATCGTTTGAGGGATCGGTTCTCTAGATTTAAGCAGTGCTTCATGACTGTTACAGAGTGATCAACACCCAAACTACACCTCTAATTGAGGATAAATCAGTCTCTGTCAAGTATAATAACCCAACTAGGTTGGGGTCAAACCCATAGGGAAGACACTACTTTGTATCTCTAGTTTGTTGTACTCAATAGGTGGAATGGAAATTTAATAGGGGGTTTGGACTTTGATTGTAATCAGTCGGTGAGGAATACTAAGATTTTTCTCCCTCTCTCTTGTCATCTCAGTAGTCTTATCATGCTTTATTGAACCAACGCAGTATCTTCCATGCAGAATTTTCTAAGTAACGTACCATTAATTGTCTTATGAACTCATTGACGGATTTCATTCTTCACCTTTTGAGTCTTAACATGTCGCATTACTAATCGTTATCCTAGATTCCGGTTACCTATTACCTTTTGATTCTCAATATATTAGATGATATACAATCATTATATATAGATAATACTGATTAGCCTAGATTGAGAGTTAATTTTCAAATTACTGTTGTAGTTATGTTTTCCTAGTCACTAATCCTTTTGTAGAGTAAGTAGTGATATTCTAGGCTGGATCTTACCATTTGAAACTGCTAAGATATCTATAAAATTGAAGATAATACAATATATGCATAGATACTGGTTTAGAACAATTTAGCACTTCCCCAAGTTCATCAGTACTCCAGGGTTCCCACAACCGTAGCTAAGGTCTTAGCCATTCATGCTTGCGAAATGATCAATGAAATTCATAATGCAAAGAATTTAATGATATCATAATGATCAACAACTAAGAAGCAAAGCCAACAACTGAATTACAAACCAAAACTAAGAACAAAGTAAAAACAAGATAAAAATCTGAATCTTGTAACCAAATATATGTTTGTGAATATCAAGAGTGCGTAAAGTAACTACAAAATGTCAGGAAGGTAATTATAGGATTCAAGGAAACCCTAAAAATCAAAACAAAAATGAAAAAGGAAAATATAGGTCGGTAGACACTTACTTAGGCCACATACGGACCGTATGTACCACATATAGGCCGTATGTGGTCCTAGGTAAGTGTAACAACTTTTGCACATCTTCTGTAACTCTCTAGATTTAGACCTCTATAATATACTTTTTTTCATATATAGACTATATGTGCTCTTAGTAAGTGACAAAGTCTTCTTTTTCCTACTTCTGATTCTCTAGACTTCATGTTCTGACACATACTTTGGTCACCTATGCCCGGTAAAAGGCACATATGCCCAAAATTGCCTCAGTAAGTAGCCAAAAACTTTAATTTTTATCCTTTTCTTCATTTTAGAATCTAAAACTTGATTTCCTACAAAACATACCCAAAACACATCATATCTCACAAAACAACCTAAGAAACTTTTGTATTTTCATTGTTTTAAGCATTAAATGTGCTATAAATCCATAGCACATCATGGAGTATACGAATTATTTTCATTAGTTGTCTAGGCAAGCGACTTCTATTTTGGATAATGAGTATGAGAGAGTTCGTTGCTTTGTTAAAGGGTTGAGACTTCCCTTTTATATGTCTACTCAAAGTTTAGATTTTACGAGTAGGTTTTTACTGAGGTTTTTGATCTTGCTCAGCTTATAGATGAGATGCATCATGAGTCCCTTGGGGGCAGTGATAAGAGGCCAAAATATCAAGGCAGTTTCAGTTAGAGTCATAATAGTTCTTAGTTAAGAGATAGACTTTTTCATTATAGATATACTCTGTATCCATCTTATCAGCCTCAGAGTAAGCCTAATCATCCTGTTTAGGTAGCTTTTCAGATTACTAAAAGAGGTTAGTCTAATGTTAGTGATCTCACTGACCGAGGAAGTGGTTAGTCTTTAAGAGGTTCATCATCTGGTCATTCAAGATGTGGTGGTTATTCTGGATCAGCCAAATATGTTGGTTCTAGTTTAGCTTAGATGACATGTTATACTTGTAGAGCTAATGGTCACTATTCATGAGATTACCCTATTTGTAGGGAGATTATTGCCTTATCTCAAAGTGTTCCCCCTCTTAGTGCAGTTCTCCAACACCTTAAATTTTTTGCCCTTGAAAATTTCTTAAGCTTTGAGTTCACTACTCTAGTTACGAATAGACCCTATGAGTTGTAGGGTATCCTAATGAGTTGTTGTAATGAGTAATAACCAAACTAGTATGTTTGAGGATTGATTCTGCTCTGGGGATGAGTGGGTTACTAAGATCCGTAAAGATATGTTATGAGCCTTTAGGTGTAATCGTAGGGTGTCCAGTATAGGTCCCAAATTGGGTTTTGTGTAGACTACGGCCGAACCCTACGAGTCATAGGTTCCCACTACAAGTAGTGCCATTGAGTAATATGGATAACAATATAGGGCACCTTGGTGGTACTTCTTTGGTTATGACTCGTGGTGATGAGTCATAAGGTGTGGTTATGAGTCAAGGGGGTTGACTTGTAGTCAAAGGAGATACATTTTAAACTTTTAAGTTGAGGGCATACTAGATATTTCCCCTGTTACCCAATTTGAAACCAAAACTTTCTAACCTATTTAGGGTGTCATTATCTCTCAAAAAAATAGTCTAAGTATTGTCTAAAATATTCCAAAATTCTCAAGGTAAAAAACACTTAGGTTTTTAAGAGATTGATTAATTAGGGCTCTCAAGGGTGATTTATCTCCTTCCATCTTTCTATTATAGGGATGTTACTCTTCTTATTGTTAATTTTGTAAAATAATTTGATTTAAATTATTATTCATAAGATTATTATTATGGTTTTAAAACAAGGGTTGGGGTTTTGAATGATTATAAATCGAACAATGTTTCTTATAGTTTATATATGAACTCCATGTTTTAAATATGGTTTTGAACTTGTGGGTGGATGGGTATGGTGAATGAACTAGGAAATTGTGATTTTCCCAAACTTGTGACTTTTGAAGTGGTTATGACCTCAACCCTATAGTATGAAATACACTATAATTATGAGAACTGTGGGAATTTGTAAAAAGCTATTTAAATTACAATGGTATAATTTAATGAACAAATGGAGTAGGTGTCCCCCATCGTGTATTAATGAACAGAGGAAGTTTTTCTCCCTAAGTTAATGGAAATTATTTTGGATGTGATATGTTACCTTATAAGTGTAGTTGGTATGATGATGCAAACAATGTATGCCTAAACGTGTATTGTGGTTCATTGAATGGGATTGTGTGATAAATGTTTTAATTAGGCTCTAATGAGGGTTGTGTAGCTGAGTCGTGAAAATGGAGGTTTGAGTCCCCATTATTATTATTTCATGATTAGGGAGGTTTGAGTCCCCTATAAAACATTATATGATTGGTTGCTTAAGTCACCTTTGTATATGTTGGAAGGTTCGAGTCCCCCATTTGTACATATAGGAAATTATTCGCCAGTTCATGCGGCTACACACACTAGGGCCCGACCAGGGGGTGAGAGATGGGGCACATATAGCCCATTGGTACTACTATATAATGGTTGAGCTACACAATCAAGGCTAAAGTTTTGAAACACATATTAAGCATTGTTTCCTACCCCGATATGCGATATATATATATGTGTGTGTGTTTATATATTTGATTATGTGCAGTGGTTTTTGAATAATTTTAAACTATTGATCATGTCATTACATTATCCTTATCCTCGAGTTACATTCTAGTGTTTGCCCTACTAATTGTCTTCTGATGCTGTATCCCCATGTGATATAGGAATCAGTCATACTTTTGCTCCTCCTGCTCAGTAACTTAGATTCGGGATCATCTAGTAAGTCTGATTGAAGTGGTGAGCTTACATACTTTGGAAGACCCTATTTCATGATTATGGTTTCCTTTACATTTTAATTATCTCTTTGGATTTGGCTTTTGGCTATTGTTGGGGGCATGTGCCGACACCTTATTGATATTTAATTTTTGATCATAGTGTAGAAGGCTTTGTTTGGACTACTGTAGCTATTAGGCGACATCAGTTGTTTTTTTTTGCCGATCATCGGTGGTTGGTTATGGACATGCATTTAAGACTTTCTTAGACTATTATATGCTATCTTCTTACATGTTCTGAATTTAGCTGACCTTAGGGTATGATGTGTTTGGTTAGGTGAAGGGGGTGATCTTCGGTCCACGTTGGGCTTGAGATACCCATCATGGCCGGTTCCTAGTTTGGATCATGACAAAGGTGGTCTCAAAGCCTATGTTTGGTGCCATTGGCTGTTCAACAAAGTCATATTGTATGGAGTCTCTTTTATGGGTATATAGTGTTCCACACTTATAAGGGAGGGGCTATGAGGAATTTAGGAGTGTTTCCCTTTCTTGTTGATCTGTTTCAAGTTATAGAGTCTAAGGTCTTGTGTCACTCTAATTCCTATTTGTTTGCTTTACAGATCATGCTTCCCAGACGATCTGAAGCTCATAGAAACTCCTCTATCCCACTCGAGGACAATGCTGATGGGACACACCCTGCTTATAGAGTACAGACCCAAGCTAGAGATCCAATTCCTAATTGCGCTTCTAGAAATCTGCTGGTCCCCTCTAGCCCTCCTCAAGCTCTTCAAGATGATGTGTGAAATGTGGAATTTGGTCAGTCCATTCATATGTTGGCACAGTTGGTAGCTTCTTAGTCTAATCATGAAGCCTTTATTACTCTATCTTCTGAGGCCATAAGGGTTGGCTAGTTTATGAGGTTGAGTCCTCTAATATATGCTGGTGTTAAGTTTGAAGAGGATCCTTAAGGTTTTGTTGATGATATGGACAAGATATTTCAGGTTATGCATGCTATTAAATGTGGAGGGTGTAGAATTGGCAACCTATTAGTTGAAGGATGTAGCATACCAATGGTATGGGGAATGGAATAGTCTAGGGGATATAATGTCAAATCCGTACTATGGGATTATTTCACTACTTTTTTGGACTACTTCTTTCCTTTAGAGTTGAGGGAGGAGAAAGTAAAAGAGTTTGTTAATCTGAAGCAAGGCAGGTGGCAGTTAAGGAGTATGCCATAAAATTCGTATGCTCTCGAGTTAGTGTATAGCATGAAGGATAGAATAAGGAAATTTTCATCTAGGTTGTCCCTTGATTTGATTCTAGAGTGTAAGGCTGCCTTGTTGAAAAAGAATTTGGATATCTCCAAATTGGTTGTATATTGCAGCAGGCTGAGGAAGAAAAGAATAAGCAAATAGAGATAGAAGAAAGACAAAATAAAAAGTTTAGATTTTGGGTGGAGGTCAACAACAAAGTGGTAGAGGTGGTGGAAAGTGGTCAAAAAAGAAGTGGGGGATTTTTGGTTCCTGTTCTATGGCTAGTTCTCCTTATCTAAATTCATCGGGTGATTGTCGTTACCAGCATGACTGTGGGTTTAGGGCGCAGGACATCCATCTAAGGCTGGTGGAGCTCAGTCCACTCTATTATATCCTCTGTATAGATTCTGCGGGTAGGTGCACCATGGGTTTTTATGAAGAAGGAAGGAACAAGTGTTTTAAATATGGTCAAATTGTTCACTTATATAGGGATTGTTCTTTTAAGGTTGCATTAGGGGAAAATAAAATTTTTGTTTCCACTTTATCATCTCCTGCACAAAGGATGCCTCTTAAACTTCTATTACCAGCACCTGCCAAAATCGCTTGTATGCCATTACTACCTATGAGTACTCGAAGGCATCCCCCAATATCAACATCAGTATGTTACAACCTTTTTCTTGTGATGTTTATTTCTTGATTGATCTAAGATCTACCCTTTCTTATGTGACCTTATTTATGGTTGTGCATTCTGGTTTTGGTCCCGAGTGTATCCCTGACCCCTTTTCTATTTTTACATCGGTGGGTGAAACTGTGGTTGTTAGAAGAGTCCATAGGGCTTGTGTGGTATCTGTTGGTGGTAGAGAAACTCGAGTAGATCTGATAGAATTAGACATGGTTTATTTTGATGTCTTATTGGGGATGGACTGGTTGTATTCGTATTTTGCCTCCTTAGATGGTCAAAACCATAAGGTCATGCTTAAATTTCCTAATGATCCAATCATTGAGTGTAAAGGGGGTTCTCTAGTACCTATGGGAAGGTTCATATCATATCCTAGTGCCTAGAAGTTGATTTCTAAGGGACGCCTCTATGATTTGGTTTAGGTTAAGGATTCTAAATCAGAGGTCCTTCATTGCAATTCATTCCCATGGTTTATGAATTCCCTGAGGTTTTTCCTGATGATCATCTTGGTATCTCTCCTGATAGGGAGATTTATTTTGGGATTGACCTTGTTTTGGACACTCATCCTATATCTATCCCTCCCTAAAGAATGGCTCCGACTGAGTTGAAGGAGATTAAGGAGAAGTTAAAAGGCCTCCTTGGCAAGGGTATTATCTGTCCTAGTGTGTCACCATGGAGTTCTCCCTAGTTCGACAATACACTAAAACTCTAGAAATTCATACCAAAGTCCCATCTGTATCTATCAATAACCTCATATCCTCTTTTTGGGATAACATTAAGTTAAAGAATGTACTTAAGGCTCACAGAAGTACATAAATAGGAGAAGGAGTCAAGAACAAAATTTCTGAAGAATGTCTTGTATCCTCTAAAAGATAGGTTACAGACATCTCCACACCAATTTGTAGGTGTAATACCCCGTATTTTCATGCTAAAATTCTAACCGTCGATCTTACGAGTCTAAGCTCTAATACAAATGAATTGAATGTGAATACAAGTTTCATGATCATTATCCTAGTCTATGGAGTAGTTTAGAGGTGAAAAATGTTCATAGTAATGACCTAGAATAAAGTTGAGCTAAGAACAATTGATTCATCCAAAGCTTGACATTCAATTCTACAATGGTCAAATTCAAACATGCATATCTCTTAATATACATGGAAATTTTCATCCCATAACCTATAAAATTGTAGATAATTGAATTAGATTTCCAACGATACCAGTTTTGCAAAATTCCAATACCCGAACGAAGAGTTATGCCCATTTTCGTGAGAGGCAGGAAGGGTGTGCGATGGGCAATGCGCCACCCAATCAAATATGTGAGATTGGGAGTGCGAGGCACACTTAAATGTCTGCCATAGGTTGTGCGACGCACACCTTAAGGTCTGCCACGGGTTGTGCACCGCATACCTCACTTCCAAGTGCCAAAAATACCCCTATATATGTCTATAACATGGGATTTAACCCCAATTATCAAAAACCCTTTCACTTTCATCAAAAAATTGGTCAAGAAACTCCATTAGGGTTTCAACTTGAGAACCCAAATAAATCAAAACCTAACCGTAGCTTTTCTATAATTAGTGGATATTTAGAATCCTTATTCCAACGGCTACAAGAAGCACATAACAATCTTGTGAATAGCGTGTTGGAGTAGAAAGTTTGCTCTAAGGCTTCAATTTCGAGGTATGTGTGATTTTTCAACAAGAACACTCTTTCATTCTTGTGCCCAAAAATACTTTCTTTTACGAATTTATGGATTTCATATGTTTTACTATGATTTTGAAGCATGAACTTATATCCTAAATGGATTATCCCGAGATTATGATATTTTTGATATTTTAGAAGCAGAATTATATGAGAATGATGATATTTTGTGCCTTATCACTGAATTTTCCAAATTTTGAAGGGATTTATATATGTTTATGATGTAAAGCTTGAATCTTGATGAGTTTTAATGTGATATTGAGACATGAGTTTTGAACTCTATTTGAGATGGTTGTTTTTGAGAAATCATGTGTTATAAACACCTTGAGTTTGAATGATTTGAGATGATTAAGAAGCTTTGACCTTTTGATCGTAAAAAGGGGTATTTTTGAACCCGAGATGAGAAAAGAAGTCCACTTTTATTGATTATTATTAATACGGTAGCATGATGGCTCCCGTTGTGAATTTTTGAACTGTTTATTAGTGGATTTTGTTTTGAAAAAGTCTGAGCTAAGTTCGGGAGTAGTCTTTAGCACTGAGCGAAAGGTATAGCTGTTTTGGTACTTCCCTAGAACTATGTGCCCCCATAGGATATGAGCCTGAGGCTGATTTATATAGTGATCACTAGTGTTTGGATTGATGATTTAAGGTCCTACTCCGATGTCAAGGAATAGGAAGACTCTCCCCAACTTTGGTAGAATGTTGGACTCCATGTAGCTCACATGGTTTATGTCGATTGTACGATACTGCCAGTGTGTATGTATTCTTCTATCTGAGATGAAAATATAATTGCTTGAAAGATTGAGTTTGAGAAAGTCATTGTTTTCGAAAGATATAAAGACTATATATTCTAAAGAGATTTGTCATGAGATTTGATTGCTTTGATGAATTGGAATTGAAATGAAAGTGAATTGAGATTTATATGATAACTCACGTGTTTTACTTTACATATATTACTCATCCATACTTATAATGATTTTAATCGAGCTGTGTGAGTCACTTATTTTAGCATGCATATTTTCTATAAATACTTATGATGTATAATTTTTGAAACTTGCATACACCCCCATATACTCATTCCATATTCCTTGGTACTGACCCACGTTTTCATACGTGGGCTACATTTTCCCTATAAAGTAGGTTCAGGTGCTCAGTTCCAGACTTGATCGAGATTCTCTGAGCATATTGATCCACATTTCCTGCAGTGGTGAGTCCTCATGATCCGAGGACTAGTTATTCAGATTTTCTCATTTACTTTGATTTGTTCAATTTATCTCCTGAGTTTGCGTCAGTTGGGGTCTGTCCCAATGGCTCATTGACATACAGTTTAGTAGAGGCTTGTCAGGCTAGATTGCCAGATTGATCAAATTTGTCAGAGATGTCATATTTTGTTACTTTCCGTATCTCATTCGTATTGCAGTATGAAATTATTGATGATGTTTAGATGTTTTGACTATAAAGATCCTGAGATAAGTGTTGAATGGTAGAAAAATGGCTTAAAGGGTTAGCTTGGGGCTACTTGTCGCCTTAAGGACCATGTGACACTTCAGGACCTTTTTCGAGGAATTACAAACTTGATATCAGAGCCTAGGGTTTAAGGAGTCCTACGGAGTCTGACAAACCGTGTTAAGTAGAGTCTTGATCATCGGTGTGTAGCGCACCACATCTATGACCAAGAGGCTATGAGACATTTTAGGAAAAAGGGTCATTTTTTCCTTTCAGAAGTTCGTCATGCTTACCGTGTCTCTCTCTACTATTGATTTGTGCTCTTTTATTTTAGAATATGCCTCCTCGCTGAGCTAGAAGAGATAACACTGATAGCAACCTCAGCCTGCTGAACCACTGAATGAAAATGTGTCCCATGCTGAATTTCGGGCAGCCTTTCAGGAACTAGCCTATGCTGTTACTGCAAATATTCAGGCCAACCTAGCCCCGGTTCCATAGCAGCAGGGAGGTGATTCAGCTGCTTCTAGGATTCATGATTTTATGCGGATGAATCCGCTAGAATTTTATGGGTCCAGGCCAGAGGAGGATCCACAGTTGTACTTGGAGAAGGTGAGAAAGATCATTCAGGTGATGCATGTTTTCGAGGATCATAGTGTAAAGTTGGCATCATATCGGTTGAAAGACCTTGCTTATGATTGGGTTATTGCTTGGAGGAAGGGTAGAGGTGAGGATGCTGCCCCTATGACTTGGCAGAAGTTTTAGGATGTATTCTTAGATAAGTTTTTCCCTTTGGAGATGAGAAAGGCAAAGGTGGAAGAGTTCATGAACTTATGGTAGGGCTCATTACTGTTAAAAAGTACTGCTTAAAGTTCAATTAGTTGGCCAAATATGCTCCTGACTTAGTTGCTGATAACCGAGCCAATATAAGTAAATTGGTCACAGGAGTGTCGAGCTATGTTGTTAAGAAGTGTAGATCTTCTATGCTTAATAATGAGATGAACCTTTCCTGATTGATGACACATGCCCAACATATTGAAGAAGACAAGATCAAGGAGAGGGACAAAATAAGAGGGAATAAGAGAGTTAGGTCCGAGCAGCACGAACATGGTCAGACTAGACCGCAGAAAGGGGATCGCCTTCAGTTTTAGAATCATTCCTCAGCACCAACACCATCCTCAGCTAGCGCTCCCACGCCTAAGGGTTGGCAAGAGAAGAGTAGCAGGTCATATATATCCAGGTCCCAGTTCAGTATTGGCAGTAAGCCAAATTATCTTTCGTGTACCCAGTGTGGTAGGGTCCATTCAGGTGAGTTTTGGGGAGTGAATAGAGGTTGCTTTGGGTGTGGTGACATGGGTCACAAACTCAAGGAGTGTCCACATGCGAGGCAAGGACATCATGATAATCGCCCTCAGACTCAGACTCAGACTCAGTCTGCTAGTGCCCCAGTTCAGGTGACTCGCCCAGCCCCAGCTCAGGGTGCCTTTTCTCTTACCACTGACGTCAGCACCAGAAATGGTTTTATGCTTTACTATCTAGCTAGGAGCAGAAGGACTCTCCCGATATTGTCACTAGTACGCTCCGTATATTTCAGTCTGATGTTTACGCATTGTTGGACCCTGGGTCTAGTTTTTCATATGTTACACCTCTGGTTGCTGTGAACTTTGAAATGAGTCCTGAAAATCTTCTTGAGCCTATCCTAGTTTCTACCCCAGGGGGTGAGTTGATTGTTACCCGGAAAGTGTATAGAAAGTACCCTATTACAGTCCTTCATAGAGTCATGTTTGCTAATCTGGTTGAGTTAGACATGGTGGACTTTGATTTCATTTTGGGTATGGACTAGCTTTATTCTTGTTATCCATCTATTGATTGTTGTACCTGAGTAGTCAAGTTTCAGCTTCCTGATAAGCCTGTGTTTGAGTGGTTTGGGAGTTATGTATTTCTCAAGAGTCATTTTATCTCATATCTCAAAGCCAGAAAACTTATTTCTAAGGGGTGCATTTATTATTTGGTTAGAGTCAAGGACACTAAGTCTGAGACTCCAACTCTTTAATTAGTTAACATTGTCAATGAGTTTCTCGATGTGTTTCTGGAAGATCTCCCAGGGATATATCCTGATACAGAAATAAAGTTTGCGATCGATCTTGTTCTCGATACTCAACCTATTTCTATTCCTCCTTACCGTATGGAACCTGCAGAACTTAAGGATTTGAAGGAGCAACTCAAAGATCTGTTAGATAAGGGTTTCATAAGGCCTAGTGTTTTGTCCTTGGGGTGCTCTTGTTTTATTTGTGAGAAAGAAAGATGGTTCTTTGCGTATGTGCATTGACTATCGTCAGCTAAATAAGTCACTATCAAAAATAAGTATCCCCTCCCAATAATTGATGACTTGTTTGACCAATTGCAAGGTGCAAGCTATTTTTCCAAGATAGACCTTAGATCCGGCTATCACAAACTCAAAATAAGGGAGTGTGACATCCCAAAAACAGCATTCCGAACTTGCTATGGTCATTTTGAGTTTCTTGTTATGTCCTTCGGGTTGACAAATACCCCAGCAGCTTTCAAGGACGCTGATAAATTGAGTGTTCAGGAAATATCTTGATATATTTGTCATTATATTCATAGACGATATTCTTGTATACTCCCGTAGTGAGAATGAACATGTAGATCATCTCTGAATTGTCTTGCAAACCCTTAGAAACCATCAATTGTTTTCCAAATGCAGAAAGTGTGAGTTTTGGTTAAGGTCAGTTGCTTTTCTGGTTCATATCATTTCTTCCGAGGGTATTAGAGTTCATCCCCAAAAGAACGAAGCTATTAGAAACTGGCCTAGACCTATCTCTCTAATTGACATTCAAAGTTTCTTGGGTCTAGCTGGCTATTACAGCCATTTTGTTAAAGGTTTCTCCTCTATAGCGTCTCCCATAACCATGTTGACCCAAAAGAAAGTGAAGTTCTTATGGTCCGATTCTTGTGAGAAGAGTTTTTAGGAGTTGAAGACTCGACTCATTTCAGCCCCTATTTTGACTTTGCCTGAGGGAGTTGATTTTTTTGTGGTATATTGTGATGCTTTTAGAGTTGGTTTTGGTTGTGTACTGATGTAGAAGGGTAAAGTTATAGCTTATGCTTATAGACAGTTAAAACCCCATGAGAAGAATTACCTTATCCATGATCTCGAGTTAGCTGCTATTGTGTTTGCCTTAAAAATCTGGAGACACTATTTGTATGGTGTTCATGTTGATATTTTCACTGATCATAAGAGTCTGCAGTATGTATTTACCGAGAGGGAGTTGAAGCTTAGGCAGAGAAGGTGGTTAGAGCTGTTAAAAGATTATGACATAAGTGTTTTATACCATTCAGGCAAGGCCAATGTGGTGGCGGATGCCCTTAGTAGGGGTTTATGGGTAGTGTTTCACACATTGAAGAGGGTAAGAAAGAGTTGTCTCGTGATGTGCACCGTTTGGCTAAACTGAGGGTTAGGTTGTTTGACTCTGCTGAAGGTAGTATAGGGGTTCAGAGTAGTTCCGAATCGTCCTTAGTTTTGGAAGTAAAGGAGAAGCAAGAGTTTGATGCTAGTTTGGTTAGACGGAAGGAGTCAGTCAAGGACCAAAAGGTGGAGGTTTTCTCCCAAGGGGGAGATGGTGTGTTGAGATTGCAGGATAGATTATGTGTTCCAAATGTTGATGATCTGAGACAGAGAATCATGGCTAAAGTGCATGGGGTGCGGTATTCTATTCATCCTGGTGCCACCAAGATGTACCGCGACTTACGAGAAATTTATTGGTGGAGTGGCATGAAGAAAGATATAGAAATATTTGTGGCTAGGTGTGCAACGTGCCAACAGGTTTAGGTAGAACACCAAAGACTTGGTGGTATGATGTAGGAGTTTAGTATTCCCACGTGGAAGTGGGAAGAGATAAACATTAACTTTGTGACCGGTTTTTCCCATTCCCGATGCCTTCATGATTCTATTTGGGTTGTTGTTGATAGATTGACTAAGTCTGCACATTTCTTGCCTGTACATACTTCTTATACTGCTGAGGGCTACGCTAGATTGTACATCCAGGAGTTAGTCGGAATGCATGGAGTTCCTTTGTCTATCATTTTGGATAGGGGTACTTAGTTCACTTCGCAGTTCTGGAGAGCTTTTCTGAAGGGTCTTAGTACCTAAGTACTTTTGAGTTCTGCTTTCCATCCGCAGACAGATGGTCCAGCTGAGAGGACCATCCAGACCTTAGAGGATATGTTGAGAGCGTGTGCTCTTGACTTTAAGGGGAGTTGGGATGAGCATTTACCATTGATAGAGTTTGCTTACTATAATAGTTATCATTCTAGTATCGGCATTGCCCCATTTGAGGCTTTGTATGGGAGAAAATGTAGATCATCCATAGGTTGGTTTGAGGTGGGTGAAACTGCTATGAGTGGTCTTGATTCGGTATTTGAGGCTATGGAAAAAGTCAAGTTGATTAGGGATAGGTTGAAATAGCTCAGAGTCGTCAGAAGTCATATGCAGATGTTAGGAGAAGAGACCTTGAATTCGAGGTTGGTGACTTGGTGTATTTGAAGATTTCTCCCATAAAGGGGTGAAGAGATTCATAAAGAAGGGGAAGCTTGGTCCCCGTTATATTGGACCCTACAAAGTTCTTAACCGTGTTGGTAAGGTAGCTTATGAGGTTGAGTTGCCTTCGGAGTTGTCTGCTATTCATCCGGTGTTCCATGTTTCCATGCTTAGAAAGCATATTAGCGATTCTGTGGTAGTGAATTCTTCTGTGAGCGCTAAGGTTCAAAGTAGTCTTTCCTTCAATGAGATCCCTGTTGAGATCCTTGATTTTCAAGTCCAAAGAATAAGGAACAAAGAAGTTCCCTTGGTCAAGGTGTTATGGTAAAACCAATCGGTTGAGGGTGCAACATGGGAGACCGAGGCAGATATGCTATCCAAGTACCCGCACCTATTTGCTGCAAGCTCCGATCAAACCAAAGGTACCAATTTTCTCTAAATCATGCCTTTTATGTTCAAAATTGCAGCATTTCGGCTGTTATTTCTTGTTGTTCAGCTGTTATTTGAAGAATTTATGCATTCTATATTGTATCCGGAGTTTAGAACGAGATGGAGGTCAGTTTGGTAAGTTGTATCAACTGTATCTTTTGTTTCCCGAGTATTCTTGGCATATCTAGCATCATTCGAGGACGAATGCTCCTAAGGGGGAGATAATGTAATACCCCATATTTTCGTGCTAAAATTCTAACCATCGATCTTACGAGTCTTCGCTCTAATCCAAATGAGTTGAATGTGAATACAAGTTTCATGATCATTATCTTAGTCTAAGGAGTAGTTTAGAGGTGAAAAATGTTCATAGAAATCACCTAGAACAAATTTGTCCTAAGACCAATTGATTCATCCAAAGCCTGACATTCGATACTACAATGGTCAAATTCAAACGTGCATATCGCTTAATATACATGGAAATTTTCATCCCAAGACCTATCAAATTGTATATAATTGAATTAGCTTTCCAACGATACCAATTTTGCAAAATTACAGTAAGGGTGTGCGATGGGCAATGCGCCGCCCAATCAAATGTGTGCGATTGGGAGTGCGAGGCACATTTAAATGTCTTCCATAAGGTGTGCAACACACACCTTAAGGTCTGCCATGGGTTGTGCGCCGCATACCTCACTTCCAAGTGCCAAAAACACCCCTATATATGTCTATAACACGGGATTTAACCCCAATTATCCAAAACCCATTCACTTTCATCGAAATATTGGTCAAGAAACTCCATTAGGGTCTCAACTTGAGAACCCAAATAAATCAAAAACTAACCGTAGCTTTTCTATAATTTTTGGATATTTAGAATCCTTATTCCGAGGGCTACAAGAAGCACATAACAATCTTGTGAATAGCATGTCGAGTAGAAAGTTTGCTCTAAGGCTTCAATTTCGAGGTATGTGTGGTTTTTCAACTAGAACACTCTTTAGTTCTTCCCAAAATACTTTCTTTTATGAATTTATGGATTTCATATGTTTTACTATGATTTTGAAGCATGAAGTTATACCCTATATTGATTATCACGAGATTATGATATTTTTGATATTTTAGAAGCGAAATTATATGAGAATGATGATATTTTGTGCCTTATAATTGAATTTTCAAGATTTTGAAGGGATTTAAATATATTTATGATGTAAAGCTTGAATCTTGATAAGTTTTAATATGATATTGAGATATGAGTTTTGAACTCTATTTGAGATGGTTGTTTTTGAGATATCATGTGTTATAAACACTTTGAGTTTGAATGATTTGAGATGATGAGGAAGCTTTGACCTTTCGGTCATAAAAGGGGTGTTTTTGAACCCGAGATGAGAAAAGAAATTCACTTTTATTGATTATTATGAAAAGGGTAGAAAGATGGCTCCCGTTGTGAATTGTTGAACTATTTATTAGTAGATTTTCTTTTGAAAAGATCTGAGCTAAGTCCGGGAGTAGTCTTTAGCACCAAGAGGGAGGTATAGCTGTTTTGGTACTTCCCTAGAACTACGTGCCCCCATAGGATGTGAGCCTGAGGCTGATTTATATAGTGATCACTAGTGTTTGGATTGATGATTTAAGGTCCTACTCCGATGGCAAGGAATAGGGAGACTCTCCCCATCGTGGGTAGAACGTTGGACTCCATATTGCTCACATGGTTTATGTCGGTTGTAAGAGACTCCCAGTGTATGTATGTGTATTCTTCTATCTGAGAAGAAAATATAATTGCTTGAAAGATTGAGTTTGAGAAAGTCATTGTTTTCGAAATATTTAAAGACTATATATTCTAAAGAGATTTGTCATGTGATTTGATTGCTTTGATGAATTGGAATTGAGATAAAAGTGAATTGAGATTTATATGATGAGTCACGTGTTTTACTTTACATATATTACTCATCCATACTTAAAAGGATTTTACGTGTTTTACTTTACATATATTACTCATCCATACTTAAAAGGATTTTAATCGAGCTATGTGAGTCACTTGTTGTAGCATGCATGTTTTCTATGAATACTTATGATGTATGATTTCTGAAACTTGCATACACCCCCATATACTCATTCCATATTCCATAGTACTGACCCATATATTCGTACGTGGGCTACATTTTCCCTATAATGTAGGTTCAAGTGCTCAGTTCCAGACTTGATCAAGATTCTTTGAGCTTATTGATCCACATTTACTGTAGTGGTGAGTCCTCATGATCCGATGACTTGTTATTCAGATTTCCTCATTTACTTTGAGTTGTTCAGTTTATCTCCTGAGTTTGGGTCAGTTAGGGTCTGTCCCAATGGCTCATTGACATACAGTTTAGTAGAGGCTTGTCAGGCTAGATTGTCAGATTGATCAGATTTGTCAGAGATTTCGTATTTTGTTACTTTCTGTATTTCATTCGTATTGCAGTATGACAATATTGATGATGTTTAGTTGTTTTGATGATAAAGATCTTGATATAAGTGTTGAATGGTAGAAAAACGGCTCAAAGGGTTAGCTTGGGGCTACTTGTATCCTTAAGCACCGAGTGACGCTTCGGGACCCATTTTTGGGGCATTACAGTAGGACTCTACTAGACACCTAACTTTCGTTCAACCATACCTATAAACCTAAGCTCAAATACTAATTTGTCACAATCTACCTTTTCAGGTCATGATGTCACCTACTATAACAAACCATCAGGTAAGACAACTCGTAGTTTAAAACTTCTAGTAATGGACTATCAAGATAAATGAACGAAGATAGTGGAATAAATATGATAAAAGACTAATACATATACGATCGACCTAAAACAGGGTGGAATCTTTACAAGAGCTTCTAATATAATAACATATGAAATGAGGTATTAAGTGAATATATAGGTACATCCATCTCTCAATACAACATAGAGTTCATTCTAATCCATAAAAGAGAGAATAATAATACTCTAAATGCTTGGAGCACACCCTAATTCTCTGATCTATTGTTGCTCCACACGATGCAACGAAAACATTGAGAACTTGTACTATGATCTACCAGCTACTGAAGTGTAGTATGAGTACAAAACACGTGGTACTCAGTTGGTAACTGTTGATTGAGTTCCTAAGATATTCAAATAAAGATAATCTGCCAACAATATTATAAACCACAACTAAATGTCTAGGAAACTAAAATAAAAAACTAGGGAGGCAATAAGTATGAAGTATTCTATTCTAGCGATACTCAGGCAGTAAAGTACTATATCGTATATCACTGACCAATATACAAATAAAGGGTAGATGGACTATATTTAGTAGTATACAAGGCTAAGGAATACATATACATCATAAATAAATAAAGAAAGAGATGGATATGCAGTAATACTATAGCTAGATACATATATATGTATATAAGGGTATATAGGACTAACTCAAAGGTATAAAGCTAAGGTAGCAAAACTAACCTCTCCGGGAATCCCAACATAGTAAGAGAGCTAATACTAGCATGATATAGGCCTATAGTCACAATATCTAACCAAGAGATTATTATCCAAAATATAATTCGAGAAAAGAAAGGAATAAAAAATACACCTCAAATCGCAAAATAGTCCATAATCCACTTGCCACAAGCTAGCCATGATACTAACAACAATGTGACAGGATAGTCTAGACAA
The DNA here is from genome assembly GCA_030864225.1 of Capsicum baccatum var. pendulum. NCBI lineage: Eukaryota > Viridiplantae > Streptophyta > Magnoliopsida > Solanales > Solanaceae > Capsicum > Capsicum baccatum. The sequence goes on along the minus strand of CM061557.1, from coordinate 164,387,811 downwards.
ACAATGCCTAATCGAGCATTACATAAACCCCCACAAACATAGGCTTGATTGGTTTAATTAACACTCGGCTAAGAATAATCAACACCTATACCTATGCAAACCCCATAAGGTGGATAGATACAAGCACCAAACATTATATTGGTGATAGGAAATACATATGTGAGTGTGAATGCTAAGTAAATCTATAATACTATATTCAACCCAAGTTCCATAACATAACCTAGAGTATAAACCTCTTCTAACTTGATGGCTCGCAAAGGCAAGACCTACTGCGACCTATTTTCTCTGACATAATAGCTCACAGACGAAGGGTCCCTAGGGGGTTCAAAACTACCCATATACACTGACCTAGTCCTGATCAAGGATTTCCAATCATCATTATCATCTTTAATGTACTCCATACAATAGTGGAGAGATGTATATATAATAAATATATGGACTTGAACCCTGGCAAAAAGAGTGTAAGTCTATAAATCCAATTCACGAGGTCAAATTTAGGACTAAATGATCATAAAGGTGTAAAAAGGTTCAGAATCTCCTTTGACTAATGTAAATGGTAGTGGTAAATCATGGATCAGAATCTATCTTAATCAAATTTCTATGACATTATTTTTCATTCCAAAAGCTCTTAAGTCATCTATTAAGGTAGTGCAATTTCCATTATGAAAGAATCCAATTTAGAAGTTAAAAGTGGGAATAAATCCCTTTATAGAAAAACAATAGTAAAATCATGATTTTAGTTGGAATCATACCATTAAGGGAGCATGAATGTACCAAATATATGCATGCCATTACCAGTATTCAAAAAATATAATTATAAGTGTCTATACCGATACATCTTTTTTTTCTTCTCCTGGGAGTCCTGAAGCTCCTTGTGAAACTCCGCCAATGATTAGTATTCCCTTTCAAGCCTAGAAACTTTCGCTTCCTACATCTTCTACTCCTCTGTATACATCTTATAGTCTGAGCAGGATACATATGAATGATGCCTAGTGGAGGGCTATCCTGGCATCTGAGACAAACCTGAAACTATCTTTCTAATGACTCTAATGTCCACACTAATGTCCTCTGGAGGTCCAATAATGGATGGTCTGCACGACTCTAGCTCCTCAGCTGTCGATTTTCTTGAGTTGATTTTCTTTTGTTTCTCTGATCAAGTGCTCTTTTAACCCAGATTTTGAGTGAAAATATGTGGAGGTTTGAGTAATAAGAGAAGGAAAATGTAAGACCCCATAAAGTTCCCTCATAGTTTTAACCTTGGATGCATGATGAATGAAGTGTAATTTTATCCCTAATAATTGAGAAAGGACTCCCTAGTTTATTAGTGTTTTAAACTTGAGGAATTTTCATAAATATGACTTTCAATGGTGTGGGAAATTGAGTTATCTTTCCAACGATACCAATTTTGTCAAAATCCGGTATCGGGGTGAGAAGTTATGGCCGTTTCTCTAAGCATTGTCAGAATCGCCTAGGTTTGATGGTTTATCTGATGGACCGTCAAGTCTTCGATGGACCATCGATCATCCCATCAAACCAAGGCAGTGACTCCTTTTTCTAACCATTGTGCGACGGCTAAAATGGTGAATCGCCAAAAATTTGACGGACCATCGTGGTGACTGTCAAGCGGAGGCAATATGGCCTCATCCTGGCCCTCATGCGACGAATGATCTGGCGGACCATCAAAATTTAGACAAACCATCATTCCAACCATCGCATCAATGTAGTGTGTTCTATTTTTGGCCCTTAAGCAATGACCAATCTGGTGAACCGTCAAACTTCCGGAAGACCATCACAGACCCCAATAAACAATTTTTAACTCATTTTTAAAAAGGGTATTTCGGTCCTTTCTAATCCTTTAAACCCTTATATATATTCTAGATGAACCATTTGGCCTCATTTGCACATCTATAACACTTAAGGTCTAGGGTTTTCTCCTACAAATCATATCAAAGCAAGAATTCTTCCCCAACAAATCTAAGAACTCACCAAAGATTGTGCTAGTGAGTTGAAAATTGAATCTCCCAAGTTTAAAGACTTCAAGAACACTATCCCAAGAGTAAGAAGAGGTAGGTTATAGGAAACTTGTTCATCCAATAACCTAATTTAAGGTATGTGGGGTTTTGAACAAGGGTAACCCCTTCACCCTTGTGCCCAAACGACTTATTTACATCATGATTTTCCTAAAATCTATGACGTTATACATGAATTTGAATTGGGGATTTTCACCCATTATTATTGAATGCATTATCTTGATATTCTCCATGAATTAAGAGTCAAATGACACGATTTTTGCATGTTTCCTTGAGAAATTACAGTTGGGTATAAACTCTATGATTTTACTCTATGAGAAGTTAATATTTGCAATGTTTGAGATATTAAAGCATATGACTAAATAAAGACTTTGAGATAAATTGCTAAAATTCCTAGATTTTCATATGATTTATGAATCTATATTATATTTATTATGCTTTAGATGAGCTTTAACTTGATATTGAACTATGGGTTAGTAAGCGCTATTTGAGACTTGTGAATTTTTGAACTCTTGTGCTATAAGCACCCATGATTTGAGTATTTTTGAGATGATTGAGAAATGAATTAATCTAACGGTCCTTTAGCTTTGAAATTTACTTCACTATATAAGATTATCGATTTGATTATTGGGTTCGTGGTGAACCATGAGATTATTCTAAAAGTGGATTTTTATACGATTAGAACAGATAATCTAAAGAGAGTAGTATTTAGCACCGAGTGGGTAAATTACTATAGTTTCTTACCCCAAAACTACGTGCCACCGTAGGTTGGGCCTGAGTTAGAGTTTATGATAATTATGATTGGGTTCGAGGTCGAGTTTCGTGTAGTGATCACTAGACCTAGGTTATACTCTCTAGCAAGAGTATGACGCTCCTCCCCAACGTGGGGTCTCTTCCTTAAGAGGAAAAAATATTGAACTCCATGTAGCTTGCATAGTTTATGTCGGTTACGAGAACCTCCCTTGCCCTTTTAAACTTGAAATAAGCTACTGCTTTGCAAACCAAGGTGTTTTTTTTCCTCCTATGAATCTTTTTCACTAAAGAAGAGCATTTTTCCTTGAGATAGATTATTTCTGCTAAAGCTTGAAATAAGATATTTTCCTAATTTGCATGATATGCCTCTACGTATGTTCTAAAGTCTTATGAGGTTATTTTTCTAGTATTTAAGTTTGAAGAGATAAAATCTTGACTATTAAAAGTTGTTTTACCCACCATCTCATATGCATGAGTTGATAGTACTATCTAAAGCCCTTATTGCCTTGACTATTAAGAATAAGAGAAGATTTCTAGTTTTGAGGTTGAAGAACAATGACTCACGAGATTTGTGTAATATGCCTCATCTTATATGATTTATAAACTTTATATTTCATACTTATTCAAGCCATGTGAGTCATCTCATATTCCATACATGATTTGAATGAAGAAAATTGATACTGTTTTATATATCTGCATTCCCCCCCGCATACTCAGTACATTCCCAAGTATTGATCCACATATATGTCTATCTGCTACATTGTCTCATAATGTAGGTTCAGGTGCTCAGTCCCAGCCTCGACAGTGATCTCCGAGTACCTCGTGTACCTTTTCTACAGTGGTGAGTCCTCTTGTTTTGAGGACCAATCTTTAGATATTCCAGGGACTAAGAGACTATGTTTTTACCTGTAGTTCATCCCGAGTAAGTTGGGGGAGTATCTCATCGGCTCTCTAGATTATGGATTTGTAGAGGTTTTGTCAGACTATTTGGTAGATTGTGGTTTTTTTGGGATTTTTTATCATGACCCTTTGGACTGAGTACCCCTTCTTTCCTTTATTCCCTTCTATGAACATGGATGTGCTAGTGTTTGAATTTGATTTTTTTCCTTGAATTAAGGGTTATCTGTAGAAATCGGCTCTATGGGTTTGCTTGGGGCTACTTATAGCCCTAGGCACTATGTGATGCCCTAGGAGGCAATTTTGGGTTGTTACAAAGTTGTATCAGAGCCAGGTTTCTAAGGAGTTCTAGGGAGTCTGGTAAGCCGCGTTGAGTAGAGTCTCTCTCATCGGTGTGTAGCATGCCACATTTATTGGCAGGAGGCTACAAGATATTTTAGGAAAAGTTGTGTCTTTTTTTCCAGATTCTATCGTGCCTCTAGTTATCTCTTCCTTATCTAGTGATCTATGCTTCTATATTTTTAGAAAATGCCTCTTTGAAGGGCGAATATTAACGGGAACAATGATGACCAATCCCCACCCGTTGATCCTATGAATAAGATGGTATCCCACGCTGAATTTAGGGTAGTCTTTTAGGCGTTGGACCAAGCGGTCACTACTAATATTTGGGCCAATAATCGAGCCCCAGATGCTAATCAGCAAGGAGGTGATATAGCCATGGCTAGAATTCATAACTTTCTATAGATGAGCTCACCTGAGTTCTATGGGTCAGGAACTGATGAGGACCCACAACTATAATTAGAGGAGGTAAGGAAGATCACAGACATGATGCATCTCTCAGAAGAAAAAGTGTTGAGTTGGCATCTTACAGACTGAATGACATTGCTTATGATTGGGTTTTGTCATAGAGGAAGGGTAGATATAAAGATGTCGCTCCTGTGACTTGGCAAGTATTCCAAGATACATTCTTAGACCGATTCTTTCTGCTTGAGATGAGGGAGGACAAGATTGAGGATTTTATGAACTTGAGGAAGGGTTCCATGACTCTTAAGGAAACTCTCAATCCCTATTTCAATTATTTTTCTTTGATTCTTTAATCTAAAACTCGTTAATTTTTTATTTCAAAAGAGAAATTTGGGGATTTTGGCCCAAAAGATATATAAATTGTTTTTCTTCATTCTAAACCTAATTTTTAACCCTGTTTTCACTTGGGTTTCCTTATATGGTTTCCTTAAATCCTAGGTAATGTGTTTACGAACAAAAATTTTGATTTTTTCTTTTTTTTGAAAATCCATTTTGAGGTTCTTTTTTTACCCCATTTTGAAATAGACAATATGGGTATTGTTGGCTTTCATTTGACGCATAGATTCTATATTTGTATGGTTTAATTAATTTCACGATCCCTTCGGAGGAGAAAAGCTCTTTGGGAAGGGGTTTTGGCTTGGATTTTAGCATTACGAGATAGGTTATGGCTTATCTTACTTTATACTGTGTTGGGTAGTTAATAAATTTATAAAAGCATGCTAAGAGTATGGATAACAATTATGAAAATGATGTTATTATTGGTGTGTGCCCGTTTGGGGGTTTATGTTGATATCTTTGGTGATTTGACATGATATTTGTTAAGTGTGGCCCATTTGGGGTCTTATCTAATATTGTTGGCCTTTGTGTATCTGTTGGATTTTTTTCCTTGTATTGAAAATACCTAAGTTGGGTTATTGTGGTATTATTAATGTCTTACTCGTATATTTCACTTTAATGTTATATGGTTTATATTGAATCATAGATGGTTAACAAATTCAGTGGACTTTGAGCTCACGTGTGTGTATATTGGTTGAATTTGAGATCCTCATTCTGTTTTTTTTGTGAGCATTACATCCTCATATCATAAATATTTATGAGACATTGGTACCACTATGGAAAAATTGGTTTTCATGACAGAAATGTAACAACTTTAAAAACCCTCTATCGTAGTCCACGAGCTGGAGAAGAGTATGGATTTTGAGACTGGGATTTATTATTAAAATTGTATATGGTAGTGAACCCCTCACGGGTATTTCCTGGGAACAGTGCTCGGTAAGTATATAGAGAGGTTATGGGATAACCTCACACATATCACATTATCATCATTATCATCCTCATTTCATTTCATACATTATGCATCTTTAGTGTTGTGTTTTCGTGTTTGATCTGATGTATGTCTATTCTGTATTTCCTTTATTGTACCTATTTCTGGTGCATGTGATATATTTAGAACTGTTAGTAGATATGGAGTGAGTTACCGTGTTGGACATTTTTTGGAATCCAGGTGACATGCTCATAATGTGTATTTATATACCTTATTTTATACTTTGCTCAATCGACCTATGATACCTACTAAGTACAAATGCACTGTACTCATTCCTATTGTTGTTTTTCGATGTAGATCCATGGACGAGCGCTCTATATGACAGTTGAGTTCTTGTGGAGATTCGTGATACATCCAAGGTACTGGCCACTCTATGCTAAATCAATAAAAAATTAACTTAAGTCCCAATTTATTACGATTATAGTCAACAAAAATAGTTGACTTTGGATTGAGAAATTTTCATTCAATCAATGTTAGGATTGAACTGAGGCTCAATTTGTCACGACTATAGTCATCTTAAATGGTTGATTTCTAATTTGAGAATATTAATTCAATCAATGTTAGGATTAAATTATTCACAATTTATTATGAAGAAAGTTAACATAAATAGTTTATCTCTAATTAGAGAATATTGATCCAATCTATGTTAGGAATTGAATTGAGTCTCAATTTGCCATGATTATCATAAAATTCATGACCTAAAGCCTCTTAATATAATAATGGATCAATTAGTTGGAATAACATTATCTTCGATCATCCTACAACTCTAATTGTTTTATCCCTTTATAATGGTTGATTTCTAATTTGAGAATATTAATTCAATCAATGTTAGGATTAAATTATTCACAATTTATTATGAAGATAGTTAACATAAATAGTTTATCTCTAATTAGAGAATATTGATTCAATCTATGTTAGGAATTGAATTGAGTCTCAATTTTCCACGATTATAGTAAAATTTAGGACCTAAAGCCTCTTAATATAATAGTTGATCAATTAATTGGAATAACATTATCTTCGATCATCCTACAACTCTAATTGTTTTATCCCTTTATTTTGTAAATCAATATTGTGTGTGTATATATATATATATATATATATATATATATATATATATATATATATATTAAATCATGAAGTTTTATATTTTACTATTCAAAATATAAAAGAATTAATGAAATTTTTTAAACATTTTAAAAGGTTCACAAATAAATTAAATCACACCAATTAATAAAAATAAATTGAGTTTCAGGTTGTTGTAATAGTTGTAATCATAATTAGTTGACTTCTAATTGGAAAATATAAATTCGACTTTTGTTAGGATTTAATTGAGTCTATTTTTGTCACAACTATAGTCAACATAATTAATTGACTTCTAATTTGAGTATACTGATTTAATTTGACTCTGAATTGAGTCTCAATTTGTCAAGACTATAGTGAAACATAAATAGTTCACTGCTAACTGGAGAATGTTAATTAAACCTATATTATGATGAAACTAAGTCTCAATTTGTCATGACTAAAGTTAACATAAATATTTGACTTCTCTTTGAAAAATATTGTTTCAATCTATTATAAAATAAAATTAAGTTTCAATCAATATAAATGTTTTACTTCTAGTTGAAAAAAAAAGATTCAGTATAGGTTACGATTAAGTTAGGTTGCAATTTACTACGACTATCATTAACATAAATGTTTGAATTCTAATTAGAAAATATTGATTCAATCTTTGTTAATATTGAATTGTGTCTCAGTTTGTCTTGACTATAGTCAACATAAATGATTGACTTCTAATTGTGAAATGTTAATTCAATCCCTATTAGGATCGAATTGAATCTCAATCTATTACTACTATAGTTAAAATAAATAGTTGACTTCTAATTGGAGAATATTGATTCAATCTAAGTTAGGAGTGAATCGAGCCTCAATTTATCCCTACTATAGTCAACATAAAAGGTTGACTTCTAATTGAAAAATATTGATTCAATCTGTATTAGAATTGAATTGAGTCTCATATTGTGAATTTACGCCTAGCCAATACTATTGTTGACTTCTAGTAACTTACTTCTAACTGTATTTTTAATGAGATGGAGTACAAATAATTATAATAATAAACAATTTTATTTGAGATTTTTTAAATTCAATTTTGATCAATTACTTAAAAAAAATCGGTGAAATAATATGAAAATACTTTAAATCTTTAGTTAATATGATTGTTCACTTCTCGTAACTCAATATTAGTCCGATGTATATGTTAATGATTTTCATGAGATGAGAATTTAAAAAAGAAAAAATGGACAGAAGCCCCCACAACCTTTATCCCAAATCCCAACTACAGACCTCTACTTTGCGGGGGTCCTATGCCCCCCTAAACTATCTTAAAGTGGAATAATTAACACCTCCTCCCCTGCCCCCCCCCCCCCCTCCCCAAAAAAAATGACACCCAAATATGTAATGGAAAGTGAGCAACACGTACTTGCCATGAAATGTCACGTAATTTTCACGTAACATTATATTTTTATATAAAAAAATTAATTATTATTCTTTAATATATATATATATATATATATATAAATTCTTTTTTTCTTTCTCTTTCCCTTTTCCTTTTTCTTTTCTTTTTTCCTCCTCCATAACTTCCTTGATTTAAATTAGAGATGATGGGGTGGGTGTCACTATTGGGGGATGGGGTAAATTTTTGTCGTTGTTTTTAGTTTTTTGGCAAATTTAAAAGGTTCACCGGAAAGCCAAGTTCATGGAAATATGGATTCTATGGCTGTAATTTTTCCCCTAAAATGGTAAACCATCTCAACCATTTTTGCAAATTGTATTTTATCTATTGCACTAATTGTAGAAATAATTGTTAATTTTGCTATTTCAATGAAATGGAAGATGACCCATTTCGCGTTTGTGTTGAAGTAATTGTTAATTTTTCCATTCTGATAGAATTGATGATAGATCCATTTGGGGTGTGCGTGTAGAAATAAAGGTTAATTGAGTCATTTCTTATGAAATTGGGGATGATCTATTCGGAGTGTTTGTGGAGTAACCATGGTATTTTTGTTGAAAAGAAGAAACAAGAAAGAAAGAAGAGAGAAGAGAAGAAGCAACCATGGTGTTAAAGAAAGAAATCCATGGTGTTAAAGAAAGAAAAGAGAAAGAAGACAACTGTAAAAATAAATAAAAAACATAAGAAATTAAAAAATTAAGGGGTTAAAATGTCTTTACTCTCTTAAAGAGAGTGTATTACACCTTCCGTGACATCTCAGCATTTAGGTGGGAAATAAATCCATTTTAAAGTAGTTCAGAGGGTAATAGGACCCCCGCAAAGAATAGGTGTGTAGTTGGAATTTGCGGTAAAGGTTAGGGGGCTTTTGACCATTTTCTCTTTTAAAAATATTAGATTTGGGATTATTTTTATGTTCAATTTTGACCAGCTATTTATATTTTCTTAGTGAAATAACAAAAAAATACTTCAAATTTTTAGTCAATATAGTTGTTGATTTATAATAACTTATTTTCACTACTATGCATATTTTTAAGACTTTATTATGAGATGAAGTGAAAAATGATAAAAAGAAATACTGGATTGACAAATTTTTCTAAGTTCAATTTTTACCAACTACTTAAATCTTTTTATTAGTGAAATAATATGAAAATATTTACAATTTCAGTGAAATAATATGAAAATACTTAAACTATTTTAAAATGTATTAAACTAAAATAAACTTTTATTTTAACAAGGCTGCCTAAAGTCAAACTCGTGACCTAATGATTGAACACTTTTTGATCAGTTTGTAAGGATAAAATAAACTTTTATTTTGAAAAATTGTCCAATCCAATTAATACAGACCAAATAAAAAAACGCTACAATGAAAATCTAAACCAGTGTAACAACCCTAAACTATGCTCTACCCGACTCCTCGGACCTTGATCATGAACATCCTCTATATACATGATACTTCAGGGGCATTCCCTAGTGGATTAGTATGATTTATCTAGGGGCATTTCCCGATAAAATGAATACATTTTCAATTTGGTGCAATAAAATAAAACAATCTGAAACACAATAATTCAATCACTCAACAATTATTTACTTCTATAATTTGCATACCCAACCTACCATTTGCCTACTAGTTTCGACTTAGAACATGATACTATCAAATGAGAGCGACATTAACACTTATCCAATTTAATCCACCACCAATAAATAAAAGCTAGCCAAATGAATCCACTTTTATCAATTTTCAATTCCCCTCGAACTAAAATTTACCTCAAATGAGTTTGAATCATTCTATTACTCAATTTAAGTTGACCAATAAACCAAATTTAACAACCATTCTTGACCCAAACATAATAAAATCACATAAATCAAAATCCACACAACATAAATTCATCACACATTTTGTAAAAAATTAAAAGAAATATTGAGAGTAGAAATTGGACATCAAATCAAATGCCCCAGAATAATGAAGAAAAAGTCAATCTGACCTTTTAGCAAGAGTCACAACATCTCGATAAAAATCATCAAATTGAAATCCAACTTGATACACCAAACTCAAACAAACCAAATCAGCCTCAACAAAATCTAAAAATCTAAAGCATAATGGAGACTAATTGAAAAATCAAAATTGGCAGGGTGTTTTGGATAATTTTTTGATCCGTTTTTGGAATGGATTGAAGATTGAGTTACTATTTTTGCTTTGTCGGAGCTCCAATGAGCTCAGGCGACGATGAGAATCAAAGAATGGATCAAATTTTCTGGTGCCAGTGGCATTTTCCAGTGAGAAATCATAGGAAAAATTATTTTGCCATTTGTTTTCTTTTCTCTTTCCTCTCACATTTTACTCTCTATTTTTCACCAAATTTTTCTCTCTTTATTGTCGGTTTTCTCTCTCTGATTTTCACTATTTTGCTCTCAATTGTTTACTATTTTTCACCTTATTCCTTTAGCTATTTTTTGTATACATGTGTGTGGGGGTGGTGCCTGGAAATTGGAAAAAATGAATTCAAGAAGATGAAGGGTGGCCGGTGATGGTATTGATGCTAGAGATGATTTGGTGAACGGAAGAGTTGTTTCTTTGAATTTTGTGGCTGGGTTTTCCTATTTTCTTTACTCTTTCTTCTCTAGTTGGGTATGTATGTGTGCGTATAACTCTGTGTGTGCATACATAGCTATCATCTGAATTGAAAAATGGAGAAGTATGTCTGTGCAATTGAGATAAAAATATAAATTGAGGGATTAGGGGGTATGTAGGATTAGGGGGTTAGGTGGGGATGGTAAGGTGTTATTTTGGTGTGAATTTATTATTTTGGATAATAGTAGAGAAAGGTATGGTGGGGTTGTTATTAGTTTATTTTTTCTTGTGGAGGGAATTATCAAATAGGGTGGGATACATGGTGATGTGTGATAATGCCCAAAGTACAGCTCTCGTTAGAAAGTGTAAGCGGTCACTGTCAAATATAGAACCAAACTGGGTTAGGTGTCGAATCCCATAGGGAATACTTGGTCACTAAGTGTTGCAATTATTAGTAGACTGTTGGTCGAAAATTCCACAGAAAAGGGGGGATTTGATTATGGCGTGAACTACTATTATTAAAGTAACAATGGAATGCTTTGTTTAGTAAGATTTAATCACAGAGATTTATAAGTTAGGGTTATGCCCACCTTATGAGTTCTACGTATCTATTAACTATGAGTAATGCGGAATTTAGACATACATGCACTTATATAGATTCGTATTCTAATGGTAAATCCTAGTGTTTCTCAACCATCAAGGATTTATTTCACTTTAGCTCTCTCGAGCCTAAAGTGTATAACTAACGGTACAAATTCTCCAAGAAGTTAATCCGGTTAAGGCATTAACGTGTAAATAGGGGTTGGTAGCCCTATTTCCTTGTCATACTCTCTTTTCCAGACATGTAAATTTTTCTCTCGAACAAGTTAATGTTATACTGGCATATTCCCTATGTTTGCAACCAAGAGAATTAAATTAAAACGAACAGAGTAATGATATAAGTAGCATATACATCAAGAATTAACAAACTCATAGTAATAGATAGTATCTCACAAGGTTTCCATAACCCTAACAGAGAAGTTTAGCTACTCATGAGTACAACGGAAATCAGAATAGACATAACCATCATACCACAACCTAGAACAAGCTTGGCGATGGAGATGGTTTTAACGTCAAATAAGAGAGAGACGTTTTTCCCTTATCCGTTGCTCACAAGAGCCGTGTTTTCTGTTCTCAAACCTCTTACAAAATCCGAAATTGAATAATGAGTGAATGATAATGATTGCTGAAAAATTCAGCAAATAAGGTTTTCATAACATCCTTGTCCTACTAAGTTACTGCTGCATCCCTAAGTATTTAGAAATACTGATTTTGCCCGGGACAAGTTCTCCATGCATCACATTCAGTCCACAAGCTTCCAAAAGCTGCCTTCCCTCTTATGTGAAGTTTTCCTTTGCTGCCCAAAGGTCCATAAAGTGCTAAAATCTTCATCATTAATACCTGAAAAACATGCTAATCACGTAGGTCAGCTCACTTAAAGGAAAATGGACTAAAAGTGCAGGAATTATATATTTTGTCCTCAAAACTTAGCTAAAATATGGGTAAATTATGGTTCTTAGGCGTGCAAATACGCCCAACATCACCACCCCACACTTAAAGCTTTGTTCGCCCTCAAACAAAATATTACGTCCATGCAAACATCTAACTAGGATATCACAGTAGCAATACAAAATTTTCAACAAGACATGCACGACAATTATTAACAAAGAGTAGTTTTCTTGATCACTACTAGAAATAATTCAACCTCCAACATAGACTCATGATGATGGTTAATTCGTATCCACAAGTTAAGGAACAAAGAATCATACAAAACTACCCAACAATAATCAACTATGTGTGTCTCACACAAGATATCACCCATAATCACTCACAGTTTTGCATTTTTCGAAACATAGGTATACGACTCTCCTTGCTCTCACTCTCACAAAGAATTCTTATGTTTCAACTGATGACCATAGGCTTGCCCTTAGTGTAATGCTCTACTAATAAAAGAATGCTAAGCTTAGGATCAAATAGGTCTTTACAGGTTGTAATGTAGGCTAAGGGACAGGTAGGACTATTTTGGCCAGAAATAGTGACTATGTTCCCTAAGCGCTTTCATACACTACGTTATGTCATTAACACTCTCTTTTAAACAACCCCTCTACTTTTCTTTCATCTACCACCCCTTTTCACCTATTTTGTTATTCAATTATAAACACAACTATTTTTTTTTTCTTTTTCTCTTTTTTTTATAAAACATAAAACACCTCTATGATAGCCACTCTATTTCATAACTATTTCAAGTACCAATACACTCTGAGGCATCACTCTCACCAAATTTCCTCTTATTTTGTCACATAACTTTACAATTTAAAGCGCTTAGGAATTTGGATCAAATTATGATCTTGAAAAAAAAATGGATTAGGCTACATATGAGGCTGTCAAAGAAAATAGCTAAAGGCTCAAAGGGGGTTAACTAGGATAATGTACACGGGTAGGTAAAAAGAAGGTAAACAATCACAGGCTGCCAAAGAAATGCCTAAATCATTTCCTAAACTCACACTCTTTATTTTGCTTTACACACACACCAGGCAAGTTCTAGGATCAGTCACAACATAGAATATACTATAACCTCACCCACACAAGGCACATGGTCGACTTAATTGGGAGCACTATAGACTCTTGATCCAACAGATGAATGAATTAAACCACACAATTATCACACAGTGAGTCACACTTAGAGCCTAAATGTCTCAATAGTAATGATTTAGCACAACTCTTGTCATAATACCATGCCGTCTATCAGAACAATTTCATGCACAATCTAAAAAAAATCTAAAAATCTAAAAATTTAACTACAAACTAGAATAAATGTAGGCAAAGAAGTACACTACAGCATACAAATACCCTCACCCCACACTTAGACGGGACACACTGCCCTCAGTGGAAATAAATAAGGAAAATATGATTAGTCGGACTCCTTTTCTATGTCTGGGGTCATACCCCCTGTGTCGGAATCATCATCAGAGTCGTCATCACCAGAGTTGTCCTCCACATCGTCAGTCGAGGTATTTATAGAGAGGAGGAATCAGCTTGCTCTTTTCTTGACCTTTTCTAACCTTTCTGTGAGGTGGACATTTTTTCTTTTCCTTGTCGTCCTTTTGGGGCCATTCTACCTGAGATTAAAATAGAGTCATGTTAGCTTCATCTCGGAAGATTCAATCGAAAAATAAACAGTAGTGGTGCCACCCCACACTTAATTTGTTGGCACAGACTACTTAAGTGAATCATGTCGATTACTCAAACTTCATCGACATACATTTAGGCGGTATGTTCTAACAACATGTGCAGCACAGTCATACGTTCATGTCATCTTAACTTTCCTTTCAAATTCTATTTCATGTAATCTTGTTGATACTTTCATGTTTGGATGAATGCACTTTTTGAACAAGACTACCACATAAGGATCTCACCACAAATAGAAACAAGTTATTGCATAGGCATAATCACACCATCTTATGCTTGTGGTCAATCATGATCGATATCTCGATGAACGAGTCATTCAAACATTCAAGCTTTCAACTTTCAAGATTACGCATTAATTTCACAATTTCGACTTCATAAAAATATGACAGTGTATGACAATCAAATACAAGTCAGAATAAAGTCAAGAGCACCCACATGAAGCATTTCACTCAACTAGATGTATCATGACAAACCAATCACATTCTTATCACCAAACACCACTTCAAAATCTAAAATACCATTATAAGCGTAGTATTGCAACAACTACGAAATATAAAAGAATAACTTACTTGGTGATAGTTTGGGAAGATGATCTTGCAAGATTAAATAAGCAAAAAGAAAAACTTTGAGAGATTTGGGATGCTTAGGCGGCTCCTAGGTTGAGCAAACAAGTGTATTTTGTTCTAAGGTTGAAGATCTATTTATAGACTAAGCCATGGGTCGGGTTTTATCCATGGAAAATTGGGTTAAGAGACAAAAAACATAAGTAGGCGACGCCTAATGCTTTGCCTATGCTTAGCATAGGCGGCGCCTATGCTATTGCCTAGTTGGGCATAGACGGCGCCTATGGTATTGCCTAGTTGGGCATAGACTGTGCCTATGCTATTGCCTTGTTGAGACAGTGAGCATAGGAAATGGCATAGGCCTTGCCTTGTCCATTGCCTAGATTAGCATAGGCCTTGCCTTGTCCGTTTCCTAGATTAGCATAGGACTTGCCTTGTCCATTGCCTATGTGATATGTGAGGCAGTGAACATAGGCAATAGCATAGGCCTTGCCTTGTCCGTTGCTTAAATTTGCATAGGCCTTGCCTTGTCCATTGCCTATGTGAGGCAGTGAAATAGGCCATAGCATTGGCCTTGCCTTGTCCGTTGCCTAGATTTCCATAGGCATTGCCTTGTTCGTTGCCTAGATTTGCATAGGCAATGCCTAGACTATAGCCTTAAGCTCTATCATTCCTAACTTACCACCTTTAGCATGACTCACTTTCAACTCAAAATTTGGGACTAAATCCCCTCCTTTGTACGTTTTGCACCTACACTTAATCAAAAACAACAAAAATGATTAGAAAGATGGGTTGCCTCCCACCAAGCGCCTTAGTTTTGGTCGTGGCTCGACTCTTCTTTTTGAATTTTTTATTTAACAAAAACAAACTCCTAATAAAATAAAACGATTAAAAATGATGGGTTGCCTCCCATCTAGCGCTTGATTTATTGTCGCGGCATGACATAGTTATCTCGATTACTTAGACTTCATCGAGATATATGGTGCATCGTTTTTTGAATGGATTTAGACGATGCTGATGCTTAATTGTGGGCATACATATCCAAGGAGGGATACCAATTATATAATCAATAGTCCAACCAATAACTCTCTTTACCTCTTCAGAGCAGAGATGAGAGCCTCTACATGTTTTTCACCTAAATCAGCCGCAACAATAACTGGAAGTGTATCACCACTTCCCAAAAATGCATACTTTAGGTGACTGGGGATCTCTTTCGATTCTAGCACTGGTGGCTCTTCAATGGAAGGTTTCGCTGGTGGTGAAAGTCGATTCTCAAGATCAAGGTCCAGCTTCTTAGGAGCATGAGAATATGACCCCAATCTTGTTAGAGCACAAACAGTTTCTTCATACTCTTCAACATCCCCACGCTCCGAATTCAAAAGCACAGCAGACAATGGCTCAACAGTAAGCTGTTTCTCTACAGATAATTCTTTCTCATCCTCATGATAAACATCAGCTACAGAGAACACATTCATATCTCTAGGCTTCTTCATCGATTTGCATACATCAAAATGAACCACTTCATCATTCATCCGAAATAAAAGCTCATTGGCTCGTAAATCAATAAGCACACTTCTTGTTGCGAGGAAAGGATGACCCAAGATTATGGGAACTTTATAATCCACCTCGCAGTCCAAAATCACAAAGTCTGTAGGAAAAATAAAGGTAGAAACCATCACCAGTACATCATATAAGATACCAACAAGTCATTTTACCGACCTATCTAATATCATGAGCCGCATATTGGTTGGTGTAGGATCGCCCAACCCCAACTTTCTGTAAATGGATAGCGGCATCAAATTGATGCTAGCTCATAAATCGCACAATGCCTTAGAAAAATCCAAAGATCCAACCGTGCAAGGAATAGTGAAAGCACTAGGATCTGCCTTCTTCTGTACTAAAGATCTCATGGTAATCGCACTGCAATGATGAATATCATCTGCCAGTTCATAGCTTGATGCCCTTTTCTTTGTCAAAAGGTCCTTCATGAATTTGGCGTACCCAGGCATCTGTTCCAGCACCTCAACCAAAGGAACATTAATAGTCAGTTGCTTCAACATAGTCATGAATTTACTGAACCTTGTATCATCAGCTTTCTTCTTTAGTCTCTGAGGAAAAGGTGGTGGTGGAAGGGGAATAGTTTTCTCCACCACTTCCTTTTTATCTTGCTTTCGATTATCAATCTTTTCAGGTTGGTGACGTCTAGGTGTAGTGTCATGAACATTCTCATTCTGATTTTCAGCTTCTACAGACTCATCACAATCTGCTTCAATCACATTCTTATCTATATTATCAAACACCTGGTTGCCTTTAGACGGATTTCCCAACACTTTACCACTCCGGGTAGTAATATCCATGCATGATCCATCATTCCCTGGATTTTGCACAGTGTCACTAGGTAAAGTGCCAGCCTTTCTTTGATTGAATGCCACTGAAAGTTGGCTCAGTTGTTGTTCCAACTGTTTTATTGTTGTAGAATGCGAGTCAACCAATTGATTTATTGAGGACAAATCATTCATTACCTCAGTTACTCCCGTGTTGGTTTCCTCCACTCCTTTCAACAGCTTAGCCATCATATCTTTCATGGGCATCTTCCCAGAGCCAGACGCGACAACCTAATGATTTCCAGGAGGAACATACAAACCACTCCTGTCAGTCTTGTTCTTCAAACTACCTTTATCACGGTCCTTGTATCCTGATTTATCATAATATTTCCGACCTTGGTTTCCTCGGGCATTGCCTCGGAAACCCCCCTAATTATTCTAGTAATTCCCTTCTTCCTCAGAATCGGAGTCGTCTCTTCCCTGTGATACAACGGCCTTAACTTTTTTGGTCTTCCCTAATAATAAATGCTTGGTAAGAAGATCCATCTGCATTTTCATATGAGCCATATCCTGGTCACGTTTCTCTTGTCTTCATCTCTATGCTGCCGTCATGCCAATAGATACAGTAGAGCTTGCTACCTCAGAATCCCTGGTATGCCAAGCTCTACTCTGCTTTGTCATACAATCTAGCATATCACTTGCCTCGATAAAAGTAAGGTCCATGAAAGACCCACCCGCAGCATTATCAACCACTGGCTTTGTCACCGAGTTCAAAGCCCTATATAATATTTCCATAAAGTGGATATTGGATATCTGATGATTTGGGCACCGCATAAGCTTCTTCTTGAACCTCTCCCATGTTTTGTGGAGAGCTTCAGTTGGAAGCTGTCGAAAATTGCTGATCTCATCTCTTAATTGTGCTCTCTTGGATTGCGGATAGAATCTTTCTAGGAAAGCGTCTTTCAGTTGCCTCCAATTTGTGATAGAGTCAGGAGTTAGCCCGTTCAACCATAGAGTTGCCTCTCCAGATAGAGACAATGGAAATAAGCGCAGCCGAATCACATTCTATCCAACCCCTGGATTGTCAAAAGCCTTGCATATTGAGATAAAATTAATCAGATGCATATTCGGATCATCTCCTGCAAGTCCACCAAACAACTCTTTGAGTTGAAATAGCTGAATCATGGTGTTAGTGATATTGAACTTGGCTCCGGGAGCTAAGGGTGGAAGAATAATAGCCCCTGTGGCACCATCTCCATCCAGATCATCATCATCATCATCAAAAGGACCCTGCATAGCTCGGCGGTCAGGTCTCATTCTAGCTTGACGATCTCTTCTGTTCACACGCACTACTACCTCATCTGTACGCCTTGGATTTAGTAACTCATCATCACCCAAGTCCTCATCATCAGGATTTGTTGCTCGCCCTGGGTTATCAATATTCTGTTGATGCACTTGAGCAGCTGCCAATGCAGCTAATCTAGCCTGCTCCAGTTGAGCAGCCCTTCTTTCAATGTCACGTTGTGCATCCATTCTGCCGATAAGATGTGGTTCAGTATTTAGAGGTAATAATGGCTGACCAGAACTTCTTGTATTTGGCATGCACTCAACCAAACCTGAACAAAACAAAAACAACAAATAGAAAGTAAAATTCGAGAATCTTTTACCAAAGGGTCTAGTAACTATCACAAACTTAGTTGACAACCGTATTCCCCTGCAACGGCGCCAAAATTTGATAACGCCCAAACTACAACTCTTGTTAGAAAGTGTAAGCAGTCGCTGTCAAATATAGAATCTAACTCGGTTGGGTGTCAAATCCCAGAGGGAATACTTGGTCACTAAGTGTTGCAATTATTAGTAGACTATTGGTCGAAAATTCCACAGGAAAGGGGGGATTTGATTATGGCGTGAACTACTATTATTAAATTAACAATGGAATGCTTTGTTTAGTAACATTTAATCATAGAGATTTATAAGTTAGGGTTATGTCCACCTTATGAGTTCTACGTATCTATTAACTATGAGTAATGCGGAATTTAGACATGCATAAACTTATAGAGATTCATATTCTAATGGTAAATCCTAGTGTTTCTCAACCATCAAGGATTTATTTCACTTTAGCTCTCTCGAGCCTAAAGTGTATAACTAACGGTACAAATTCTCCAAGAAGTTAATCCGGTTAAGGCATTAACGTGTAAATAGGGGTTGGTAGCCCTATTTCCTTGTAATACTCTCTTTTCAAGACATGTAATTTTTCTCTCGAACAAGTTAATGTTATACTAGCATATTCCCTATGTTTGCAACCAAGATAATTAAATTAAAACGAAGAGAGTAATGATATAAGTAGCATACACATCAAGAATTCACAAACTCATAGTAATAGATAGTATCTCACAAGGTTTCCATAACCCTAACAAAGAAGTTTAGCTACTCATGAGTACAATGGAAATCGTAATAGACATAATCATCATACCACAACCTAGAACAATCTTGGCGATGGAGATGGTTTA
This sequence comes from Capsicum baccatum var. pendulum, assembly GCA_030864225.1. Classification (NCBI taxonomy): domain Eukaryota; kingdom Viridiplantae; phylum Streptophyta; class Magnoliopsida; order Solanales; family Solanaceae; genus Capsicum; species Capsicum baccatum. The sequence continues at coordinate 164,368,303 of CM061557.1, read as the reverse complement.
TCCGTCAAATAAGAGAGAGACGTTTTTCCCTTATCCGTTGCTCACAGGAGTCGTGTTTTCTGTTCTCAAACCTCTTACAAAATCCAAAATTGAATAATGAGTGAATGATAATGATTGCTAAAAAATTCAGCAAATAAGGTTTTTATAACATCCTTGTCCTACTAAGTTACTGCTGTATCCCTAAGTATTTAGAAATACTGATTTTGCCCGGGACAAGTTCTCCATGCATCACATTCAGTCCACAAGCTTCCTAAAGCTGTCTTCCCTCTTATGTGAAGATTTCCTTTGCTGCTCAAAGGTCCACAAAGTGCTGAAATCTTCATCATTAATACCTGAAAAACATGCTAATCATGTAGGTCAGCTCACTTAAAGGAAAATAGACTAAAAGTGCAGGAATTATATATTTTGTCCTCAAAACTTAGCTAAAATATGGGTAAATTCCTCAAAACTTAGCTAAAATATGGGTAAATTATGGTTCTTAGGCATGCAAATACGCCCAACATCAATGTGCTATAGAAATATATCAATTATGATGCTTCAATTTGGATAATTTTACTTTTTTGGAGTGTTTTGCTTGAAATTAGGTTTTTGGATGCTATATTCAAGAAAAAGATGAAAAGTGATGTTTTGGCCACTTATATGATCATTAATGGGTGTTCATGACAATTTCCATCTTTTTCATGACCAAAACATGTGCAGAATTAAAGAATAGCTGAAAATATGATTTTCGGCACTTGCTAAGTTAACTTGCGGACTGTATATAGTACTTCTGGACCGCATGTGGGCAAAACATGTGTCATAAGTCCAAAATTACGAGAGCTGACCTGGAAGATTTTTTGGTCCTGGCACTTACGGTCACTACTTTCACTCACCCTACGGGACATATGTAGAACTTACACCTAAGGCCAGGGAGTAAGTAGTGATCACAAGTAACCACTGACCTCAACTTTTCCGGATCATTTCGAAGTTGTTCCTATGGTTTTCATGTATCCCAATTACACTCCTATGATGTTTTTAAGTTCTATTACGTACAGGTAATTAAGTTTTCCTTTTTAGTTAGGTTTTAATATCTAATGTTTTTTTAATCTATAAATACTATTTAGGTTTTGTTTAGTTTATTCATTCAGATATTCATTGACTCATTCACATATTCAGGGATAGGCCCTTAGGGGCTATCCTATACTCTCATTGTTCTTGGTCTGTTATTCAATTTAAGACTGGGATTTTTCTTTCATTATTATGAGATTGATTTTGTAATTTAACCTATGGATTCCATAATTGATCTCATAAGTATAAGCGGCTAATTCCCTTAGCTAGGGTTGTGGGAGCCCTGGTGGATTAACGAAATAGAGGAACTACCAAGACGTTCTAGATAAAGATTCCTGCATGTATTGAGTTTCTTCATTCTTATTTATTCTTAGTGGTGGTAAACGTTAATATCTCTCCTAAATTATTACAAAATATCCAAAAGAGGAGTAGTGACTAGGAAAAGAAGATCACAACAGTAACTTGATGTTTAACTGTTGATCCATGTTATAAGGTATTATCTAACTAAGATGGTTAGCTATCATCAAATGACTAGAGACTCAAAAGGTAATAGTTAACTAGGATCTAGGATAAGGGTTAGTAAAGTGATATCCTAAGACTCAAAAGGTAAAAGGTGAAATCCATCATCTCGTCCAAAAGAATATTGACGGTACATAACTTATCAGATTCTACATGCAAGGTATCAGAATAGTTTGATAGTGGACAATAAAGTATACTGAGTTGAGAAGCCAATGGTACACAATCCTAGTGTTCATCTTAGATTGTTTACAACCAAAAGAAACCAATTTTTTCCTTTTTGCTATTTAAACAAATTCCTCTTTACTTTCTCACACTACCTGGTGGTTTCAATAAGTTCGAGAAGAATTTTTGGTCTATTCCCTATGGTATCGACTCCAACCTTTTTTGGGTTACTATATTTGACAGGGACTGCTTTATCTTTCTAATGAGGAGTAGTTTGGGCATTATCAAATTTTGGCATCGTTGTTGGCGAATATGGTTTTGGAGTTCTTGATTGATGTTGTTGGAGTTATTGGGTTTTATTTTATTTTGTTTTGTTTGTTTTGCTTACTACTCTTCTGGAGATGACAACATGCCTAGAGGAAGTATGGAGTAATGATTGTTTATTGATAAGGAACTTAAAAGGCGAAGACCACGGTTCAACACTAGCCAAAATCCTCTTATAGTCTAAAATATCAAGGAAAACCATTAAGTTGGCTAAGCACTGAAAACCAATAACCACTAAGAAACTGAAATACAAGCCAAGCTACTTATGCTCACCGCCTTCTGACTCAAGGTTTCTATTACCACATTCACCTTGCCCGAATGATACTAGATGAAATATCATAGTCCTTAAGAAACTCCATCAATCTATACTTCCTAGAATTAAGCTCTCTCTGGGTCATAAGATGCTGAAGATTGCGATGATCAGTGAAGATCCATAATGAACACCATAAAGATAATGCCTCCAAATCTTAAGCTTGAAACCTATAGCCACCATCTACAAATCATGAGTAGGGTAGTTGCGCTCATGTACCTTAAGCTGTCTTAAATCATAAGCAATGACACGACCATGCTGCATAAATAAACAACCCAAACAACACCGAAAGTATCACCATACACGGTGAATCTCTAATACTCAACAAGAAGAGCTAAGATAGGAGATAAAGTAAGAATATCCTTAAGCTTTCCAAAGCTTGAAACACACTACTCAAACCACAAGAAAGGAACCTTCTTATGAGTCAATCTGGTTATAGGTGCTGAAACAGTAGCAAAAACCTTGATAAAACATTTATAATAACTAGCTAAACCAATGAAGGTACAAACTTCGATCGAAGATGTCGGCCTGGACCAATCATGAATGCCTCAATCATGGTTGAGTCTACTGTGATCCCTTCCTTAGACACCACATTTCCAAGGAATGTCACTGACTAAAGCCAAAACTTACACTTAGATAACTTGGCGAAAAGCATGTGATATCTCAAAGTCTATAGCATAATCCTTAAATATTATGCGTGCTCCTTTCTACTCCACGAATACACAAGGATGTCATCAAAGAACACATTCATGAAGAAATCTAAATATGGCCTAAACACACAGTTTATCAAATCCAAAAATGCATCCGGGGAATTAGTCAACACAAAAGATAGCACTAGGAACTCATAATGACCTTAACGAGTCTTAAAAGCTATCTTTGGGACTTCCTCAGTCTAAATCCTCAACTGATGGTAACCAAACCTCAAATCAATCTTAGAAAACACCATATCACCCTAAATCTAGTCAAACAAATAACCAATGTGAGGCATTCGATAACTATTCTTCATCATTACCTCATTAAGCTTCCTATAACCAATACGCATACGCATGGAGCCATCGTTCTTCTTCACAGACAATACAAGAGCTTCCTACGGAGACACACTCGTTCTAATGTAAACCCTCACTAGGAAGATCCTGAAGCTGATATTTATCTCTTTATGCTCAGAAGGAGCCATATAGTAAGGTTCTCAAAAATAGGCTGGGTGCAAGCTAGAGATTACTAACAAACTCAGTCTCGCATGCAAGATGTATACTAGGTAGATTGATAGGGAAAACATTAGAAAACTCAAAGACTATAGGAACAGAGTGAAGCAACGGACTCTCCACACTAACATCACAAATATGAGTGAGATAATACTCACAAACCCCTAAAATAAGTCTCGTAGCACACATATAAGAAATAATCCCTATCCACTCGCATCTAATAGCTCTCTGCCATACGACTGGGGGTATCCTGAGCATGGTTTAGGTAACAATTTTGGCAAAACAATCTAAGACCGCATGGTAGTGTGATAACCGGTCCATGCCTAGAATCACATTGAAATCCATAATGTTTAATATAATAAGATCAACATGAGTGCCAACATCTCAAACATTCAAAACATAAGGTCTAAAACTAGATGCACTACTAAAGAATCACCCACGAGAGTTGATACACATAATGGCATAGACAATAAATCCTAAGATAACTCTAACCGTTCATCATAATATGTAGACACATAAAAATAAATGTATCCCAAATCAAATAAAGAAAGAGCCAACAGATGGCATACTAAAATCATACATATAGAAAAAACATCCATAGACTCATCCTTGGGTCTAGCAAGTACTGCATACAACTATCCACACCTACTACTAGGCTAGTCTTCTGATCAACCTTTTATCCTACCAGCCTGAGAACCTCTTCGAGTACCCTATGAACCATCTCTATGACTATGCAAACAACCTATAGGGTAGGGATGCATTACTCTAATAGGGGAAACACTTTTGAGATAATGAAATAATCACCCTATAAAAAGGGCATGCTTGAGTATAGTTACCACGACCCCTACAACTATAACATGTCCCATGAGTGGAAGCAGAACCAACAGATCTAGCTGACCCAGAGTAACCACTACGACTAGTAAAACATGAAGGCAAAACACTCGAGAATTGATTGCCACCCTTACTAGGGAGATCTCTGGCACTAGTTTGATCTCTATTAGTAAACTAACATGCTATCTGGACTGGTTGATTGGATTGACTTCCAGGCTGATATGATAGATGCAAAGGGTATCTATCTTGAGAAATGCTATCTTTGATTCAAGAACTACTACGGCTCCTACTCAATCTACCCTAATACTTAAACCTCTTGTCGTTGCCCTCATAGGCACTATGATACATCTACTCTATCACCTAAGTGTGATTTAACACATTAATAAAAGACCTACCCACATCAACTAGACTTATAGTAGACATTGGAAGGGGAAGTGTCAACCCTTTAATAAAGAAACAAACCCCCTCATACATAGTACCCAAAATAAAAGTAGCATTCTTATCTAACTCGTGAAAATGGGCCTTATACTCAATAACTGTCATGGAGCCCTGCTCTAATCTAAAAATTGATCTCTCAGGTGATCCCTAAGGCTGTGAGGCATGTACTTCTCCAAGATGAGCTTGGAGAAATTAGTCTATGTCAAAGGAGAAGATCTAGTTGGGTTGCAACCACAAGTCATATCTAGTCCCAAATTATGAAGATTATCTTCACAAGTAACCTGAAACTCATATGCATCCTCGCCTAGTGCTCTAAAAATTCTAGGCAGAGCCAATTTAAAGAATCTTCTTAATATCTTCTGCTCCTCTACAAACACACAGCAGGCTGGGAAACAATGGCTGAGCAGCTACTAGCTGAGAAACTAATAACATAGGAGGAATCTCAACTCTAAAATATTCAGTACCACTCTAATTTGTAGACTATGCCACATATGATGGTACGCCATCAACCAACCCAAAAATGTAAACCAAATCATTCTTAAGTACTGAAAAAAATAACCTTGTGGAGCTTGGGATGGTCCCTGGCCCACCATTGGTTGGGGTTAAAGAATCTCAGGATCAAGAATAGGAAAAAAGTCTGGTGTAGGCCCCCTATTTTGGCCCCTAGCTGGGGCCTAATCTAGAAGGCGACCCATGACCTCTAGCTCATCTACAAAAACTAATAGGATCCCTAGGCACAGTCTCAGTACTCTCCTCTCATTTACCAATAGCACGCATCCTAGCCATACATGAAAGAGGAAGTGAAAAAATGTTAGTTATGATGGCACCTACAAAACCCTGCCATTAGGTAGGCCAAACCATAACTCAGATTTGAATGAATGGGTCAACATGGTGGAAAATGCCCAACATAGGGAGGAAAAGAACATACACAACTTGTAAATAAACAAGGTAAAGGAAAAAATCAAGGAGTAATCCAAAAATTTAGAACTCCATCCTAAAACCTGGTAGAGCCAATATAAGAGTGATAATAAATACAACTCAAGTCTTAAAATAGTCAACAAAATCTCGTATTGAAACTAAAGACTAGACATAAGAGATAGAAGAAAATGGGGGACTCAGACTCCAAGAGCACACCCTATCTTCGAAAATCCACACAGAATGATCATTGATCAATGATGACAACTAGTACTCAAATTTACACTAAAATGGTATAGAAGTGTAGTATGAGTACCAAAATAATAGTTACTTAGTTGTCATCATCGATCAACTGAGTTAAATCATGTTATAAATATGATAAAATACAAGATAACGTACCATCATCACCATCTAACCATCGTTGGTCAATTTACGATCATTTATCCACTAATCACATTTATAAACTAGCCATTATTTATTAGCTAGACTTCTCTTGATAACTAAACATTATTTACCAACTAGTTTTCTCTTTTCGACTAAACATCATTTATCAAATAGTTACCTTTTATCAACTAAACATAATTTATCAATTAGTTACCTTTTATCATCTAAACATAATTTATCAACTAGTTATCTCTGATCGACTAAACCTCATTTATCAGCTAGTTATCTTTTATCAACTAAACATCATTTATTAATATCATGGTACCACTAGAATCTAACAATGTCGTGCCATACTATAATCATTTTCCACTTCCAGGCTTAAATAGCTATCCCTATTACAAATATCACATTCTAATATTTGGACTCGATTTTGTAACCATACATATATATAATAATATCATAGGGATTAGTCTGACTTGAATTGGTAAACATATGTATATATACATATATATATATATAAACATATATATATATATATATCTTCTACCTCATAACCATCCTCCCATCTTAATCTGGGAATATATTTTCATCATCATATTTATTCTCCAGACATAAACTTGGTATATCTGTGTATCATCAAAATCATCATTAATATCTTAACTTTAACCGATAATTATATAGTCTATAGATTACTAACTTAGGTAATAGACATTATCGCTTGATCATAAGTGATAACATAACCACTATCATAATCAAATGCATAATTACTAACATAATCACTTATCATAATAATTAACATAATTAATAGCATAAGCTCTAGCATAACCAATAGCATAATCACTAGCATGATCAATAGAGTAATCACTAGCATGATAAATAGCATAATCACTAGCATAATCAATAGCATAATCTCTAGCATGATTAGTAGCACAATTATTAGTATGATTGTTAAGATAATTATTAAGCGCAATAATTAGTATAATCACTAGGCTTGAACACTCCATACAAACCATCGTAAATATCAAGTCCCAATGTTTCTATACATTCCTCAATAAGCATTTCCAAGGTGTATAACGAGCGTATAAAGGTTTTTGAGAACCAACATAAGTCTTGGCCCACTTCTAATCCCCAAAATAGATTCTAAGGAAAATTCTAACCCAGACTTGGCTAAGGTCTCTAAATCCATTTCTAGATGTTTAACAAGACATAATTACACTTAAAATAGTAATCCTTCCCAAATACAAACAACTAAGTCAATCCCAAATAACAATCTAGTAGCTAGGGCAATCTTCCTTATATTAACAATCTAAGGCAGATTTTAACCTAGATATGAATGACTAAGGCAATTTCACCCAACTTGAGTAAGTAGGGTATTCTAATTAAAAACATGAACCATGAAGACCAATTTACCTAGGGCACAAATAAATAAGCTAAGTACTCCAAGTATATGGTTTTATGGTACCCCAAATGTTCCAACTAACCCATGTCTTACAATTTATCATGCAAATACCTAAACCAATACAAAATTCAACACATATCATAAATATACTATGAACTAGCTCAATCTATAGAGAGGGTAAGCCTAGACGAACTGGGCATCGAACAAAGCTCAAAAGATATGCTAAATTATTTTTTTCCCTTTCAAAAAACTTCTGCGAGATGCTATGCTCTCAAAATCACAATCTTCTCTTCGTAATGAGAATAATGATACCCATATTACATAACTGTTCTTTGGGGAAAAAATCACACCAAAATCCCATGTGGGTTCTATTTATGGAAATTATATTTTTGGGGTCAACCCAACATTCCCTAATGCTCAAGGAGTAATTACCCTAAAAATAGGTAAAATATGAGCTACATTGGGGATAAAATCAAGACCCCAAGTTTAAGGTATTTTGAAAAAGCAATGGGAAAATCTACTATGAAATTAAAGAAACCGTACCTCAAATTTGAAAGAAAATCACATAATAATCATCGCCCAAGCTCTCCAATCTCCCCTAAGCTTTAATCCTAAAATTTACTAATCCTTGGGATTTTAGTATCAAGAGAATAGATGAATAATGGATAAAAAAAAGCTTAAAATGGTCAATTTATACCCATCCCAGGTACTCGGGTGTTACTATCTCGACCTGGGGAATGCGATCAGAACCTAAAGCACCGTGATTATGGCATCTAGGTGGCCTGCCAAGGGAGATGCAATCTCTCCCCTTTTGCTCGATATTAGCGATTGCACCAGTTACTTACAAGCCATCAAGATTTTTCAAAATCTAATATATGAAAATAGACTATACTACCATACCAAATTTGACATTCCAAAAATAATAGCACAGTGTAAAGTTCTATGCAAGGTTGTTTCCGCAAAAAGTGGGTCCCAGACCATAATCTATTTTCTTAACTTCTAGAACAATTGTCAAAATGAGTTTGGGTTCCTCTAGAACCAAGACAAGAGCCTTTCAAGACTAAAATTAGTATTTTTGAGTTGTAGAAATAGTCAAAATTTATATATGAAATCATTTGAATAAAGTTTTATCTGGTAGCTAATTTGAATCAGTGAAGACTTTAAAATAGGGAATGGATTTATAAACCAAATAAACTATTCGGTGTCCAAAGTCTCAGCAAGTCATAAATGACATCAGCTAGCTATAGGAAAGCTCTAATGATAGAAATAAGCAGAAATATGAAAAATGACCTGAAGGGTCATTAAAGTGATGTTGTATATTAAGGAATTTTTTCTAAAATAGATGCAATTTGGGAGAGGACAAAAGATTCCACCTTAAGACGAGAAGTGGTAACTTCACTGTTGCAACGGTATCATATAATGTTTTACAATTTTTAAACCTAAAACACATTTTTATTCTCACTTTCTGAAAAATAAACTAAAGGCAATATGGAAGAAATTTTTTGGTATGATTTTAGAAGTTTTTGATCTTTGAGGTTTTGCCCTAATTCCTAAATTTGGTGTAGTTTAGTGAGAATGATTATGAAAACAGTAGACAATGGTTCTAGGGTGATAGAAAATTGTAAAGGGAGTAGATCATAGTTTTTCATGCAAAATAAAGATGGTTCATGAGGATTAAGGGTTAAAAAAACTAAGAGAATGAATAAAGAAATTTTTAAGGTTAAAATAGTTAGTTATTAATCCCTAGTGGTTATAAATAGGATGAATTGATCAAAATGGGTGTGTAATCTTGTTAATATATTCAAAGAGAAGGTGAAAGAGAAATAAAAGGCAACCTTGTAGCTTAATGGTGATTTTCAACGATGAATCAAGGTAGGTTACAATTTTGTAACAACCTGAATTTTGTTGAAGTATGTAAAATGTGTGTTTTTGGGTGATTTGACTATTTTACCTATCCTGATAGTTTTATTATGGTATTTATGGTGAATGGGGGTAATTGGCTTGGTTCCTAATGCATTTTGGTGTCATTTATGTGATATGGTAGTTTTTGGTAGCTTCGAGAGCCTTATATGTGACTTCAATTGATATCTGTTGATCCATAATATGGATGGACAAACAGGCTATGCCAACAGGTCTAAAGCATCAATTTAAGATAATAACATATTTGGTTAGTGTTTATGAATGTTAAATCTCATTTTGGTCCTCGATTTTGAAAGTGATTTGTATTTCGAGGTTCAATATAGTGAAAATGAAATCTTTTTGAAAATTTGATATCTCCATTGAGTCTGGAGCATCAAATTTTATAGGGTATCATAGTTTTTTTGCATTCATGTGATTCCAAATAAAATATTAAGAGGCTTGTGGGGACTCAAAATGATCAAAAATCCCCAGCTGGTACACCAGATATCTGGTGCACCTACGATCGCAAAATGATGTTGCAATCACGATAGGGTCAGTAGTCAGGATGTTCCAATCACCATCCTTTCTTATTATTATGATACCCTTGGAAGAAAATATACTGCGATTGCAACCCATGATCCGCGATTGCGAGTACTGAGTATAAATGCCAATGTTTTGTCATTTTCCTCTATTCTTGAGACTTAGAGCTTAGGGTTTTGTGGTTTTGAGAAACTTTCTCCATTCTTAAACTTTCTCCATTCTTACACCCATTTCAACTAATTTTGTCCATCCTTAACATTAGCTTTTTTTTTTAGTTAGAACTTAAAAGTGGAAATTGGGGATTTTAGCCCTGAAGGCTTAAAATTATATTTCTTTAAATTAATCCCCAATTTAAAACTTTTCATTTGAATAATGTTCCAAATCCTATAATTTCTAATTTTTCCTCAATTTCATCTTCAAAACAACTTTGATTCTTTATTTTTATAAGGATTTCCTCAATTTGGACCTAATTTTTAACTCATTTTCAATTGGGTTTTCATCTATAGACTCATAAAAACATTGGAAGCATATTTTTGGAATAAAGTTATGATTTTGTGTTTCTTTTTCAAAAACCTGTGTTAGGGGTCGGTTTTGATCCTAAATCAAAACTAAGCAATGTAAGCATTGTTGTCTCCTATTTGATGTGTAGATTCTATATTTTGATATATTAGATAATTTTAGGTCTATTCGTGAGGAGTAGGTCTTTAAGATTAAAGTGTAGCATACTAGTTTTGGCATTCAAGTTAGGTAATGCGTTAACTCTTTTAGAATGAGTTTTGTAGTAAATTTGTATGCAATATACATGTTATAGGTGTGGGAAATAATCATGAAAAATGTTATCTTATTATGTTGTGCCTGTATGGGGGCCTATACGTGATGTAATTAGTGGATTTGATATATTATGTGCTAAGTATGCCCATGTGGGATCCTATGAGATGTTGATAGCCTACATACATGAGAATAGTTATGTTGTGTTTTATGAAAAGAATATTATGGTTCCAAATGTGTATTTTGATGTATTCCTACTTTATTGGCATATGACTCATGTGGAAATTCATGAATGGTTGGAAATATTAAGTAGATATTTGGCTCATGTGATTGGCATATTGGTTGGTTGTGTAAATACTAATGTTGTTGGTTGTAATAATTACATCCTTATATCATACCCATTCATGGAACAAATTGTACTACTATGGCATTACTGAGAAACACTGGCAACACTTTTCGATAAAACCCTTTTTGAGGGATGTGCCAGAGAGGAGTTATGATAAATGGATTGTATATGTGTTTATGAACCCCCCATGGGTCCTATGTCTTGTAGATTTTTCTCCCTAGGTGTATATAGAGATTGTACGATTGTCATAGAGGTTATGTGATGGCCTCGAGGTTGTGTGACAACCTCATGCATCATCATCATCACCATCATCATTATTCTTATTTCATTTACTTTATTAAGCTTGTCATATGATTGTGTATTCTATTTTGAATTATTTTCTATATATTGTTCTATCTTGCCTTACTTGTATATTATGTTCTCATATATGTTGTTCTCCGTTACTTTGTTTATACATAGTTTAATTATATACTTGTGTTCCTTGATGGTGCTTTCTGTATTATAGAACTATTAGTGAAAGATTTCTGGGCTACCATTGTATGACATTTTCTGATTGGAGGTGATGTGCCCTTATTGTGTATTTTATATTCTTTATTTTCTACATTTTTCGATTGGCCTATTGTAACACCCCAAACTTAATTATGTGCATTAGCCATGGTTATATGTGTCGGAGTATATGTATTGATCCTAAGTTAGGTATATATGAGTTTGAGTATGAGTATTGATTATTTTGAGATGGTTTCAAGTGTATAGTTTGATTATATGTGTATGGGAATCGACTTTATTTATACCGGAATTTTTCCGTCGATGGTTCCATACGAAGTTAATTGGATAAGCTTTCCAACGATATAAATATTTCCAAAAACGGATAAATTTCGGATATAATCGAGCACGTTCGAAACTATAAAACGGCGGCCGGGATAATTGTGAACAGTAAATGTGCAGTAAATTCAAACTACTGAGGCCTGCCAGTTTTTTGGGTCGTCTTTGAACGATCATAACTCCCTCAATATAACTAACTGTGAGATCTACCACCTATCAAAAGAAAGATCTTTGAGTCTTCTTTCCAATTCAATTGCTTTCATCCAAATCCAACATCTGAGGAAGGAGTTATACTCGTTTTACTTCAGCCTCTCAAAATAGTTTTTTAGGGTCAACTTCAAACGATCATAACTACTTGTACAGGACAAACTGGGTGGCCTACTTTATCTGAAATGAAATGCCTTTGAATTATCTTTCAAAAAATACAAATTTCACCCTAATCCAATATCGGAGCAAAGGGTTATGGCCGATTTACTTTAGCCTGTCAAAACAGTCCACCATTGACAGATTCGGACTTACTTAAAATTTTAAGGGTAATATGGTCATTTTCCATCACCTCATGGACGAAAATTGGTCTTCATATACATACACTTAGCCTCATATCCATCATTTTTATCCAAATTATTGAAGAATAAGGAAACCCTAGCCTAAGTTCAACTCCAATTATCTTGTGATTCAACCGTAGAAAATCCAAATTGATTCCGTAGTTGTGTTCACCGTCTCAAGGGCTTCGAGAAGCACCCCTTATTTGGGCCAACAGGACTTCAAAATCAAAAGGGTCATTTTATGGTAAGGATGTAAATTATGTTGGTGTTATTTATATGGATATGTATATATATATATATATGCATGTGAGCATAAGAAGTATGTTATTTGATTGTTGTTGAAAGATGATTGGAAATGATGTTGGATCATTCTAGTGCATGGTTGGATTATGTTGAATTGTGAAAGGATTTGGTGTGATGATGTGGTATTGATGATGTGGTATTGAAATGATGATTATATATATATATACCAATGAGTCCTTCTTACATCGTTATTGTATAGAAGGTCTATTACTTGCTTCCAATTGATGTATGGTTGTTCCGAAGGTACTATATTGGCATGAACACTAATGTAATAATCTCAAAAGCTTTTGAACTAAGTTATTAGAAAGATCTCCTATGTGTGTTACGTGATATACATGTGGGTGGTATCCCAGGGGCATAAACCTAGCATGGGTCAATCCCTATTTATGTGTTTATGGGTGGTATCCCAGGGGCATAAGCCTAGCATGGGTCGATCCCAGTTGATATGTACTGGAGGCAGCCTAATGATCACAGTACGGTACAGTATTGATTATTGTAGGTGGTTGGAGGTTCGGGAGGAGGAGGTAATGGCGAATGATAATTGTAAAGAATGAAATGAACGAATGTATATCGTTCCACAAATGTGTTTGAATTCAAGAACCCAATTCAGATTAATGATAATGTACATGATCCTAAAAGTGTTTATGAAGTGTGGTTCACTTCTATTATGATTTATTCACTTGCATCTGATTTTCTTGATCCCCCATATCACATATGATTATTTACAGCTTTACATACTCAGTACATATTTCGTACTGACGTCCCTCACGAGGGACCTGCATTTCATGCTGCAGGCACAAGTACTTCAGCTCATTCACAGCATAGATAGGAGCCAGGTCATACAACTATTGTTGGTGAGCTCCAGTTTGCTTCGGAGCTTTCCGAGTTGGTTCCTTATGTTTTGTTATTGTAGAGGAGTCATGTGTGGGCGGGGGTTTGTCCCGACCCTAGTGATGTCATGTATATATATCCTAGAGGCTTTGTAGACATAAGGAAGGGTAAATTCATGGAAGTTTATATAGTGATGTTATATCTGTATACGTGGTGGCCCCGACGGCCAAGTGTTATATATATATATCTATATATTTGTGCGTGTTGTGCTGATACAAGTAATTAGATTCTTCTATATGCAGCGAAGTGCTGTCCAAATTTTTGGTGACATGTAAGTGAAAGTACAGGTATTTGAACGGGTTCTCCTGGGCCTTCTCGGCTTCGGGTGCCAGTCCGGCCGGATGGGATTTTGGGGCGTGACAAAAGTGGTATCAGAGCGGTTCGTCCTAGTGAGTCTACAAAGTCGTGTCTACGTATAGTCTTGTTTATCGGTGTGTTGTGCACCACATCTATAAATAGGAGGCTATGGACATTTAGTAATTGTTTCTTTTCTTCATGTCTTAGATCGTGCGATAGAGCTTATATTTTATATGAAGTCATAGTTGACCACTGAATTAGTTTGTTTCTCTTATTATAGTAATGATGTCGGTTACCAGAAGCAAGAATACCGGTAAGCAAGTAGATGTGGCTGCCGGAGAGGGGACTAGTAAGTACCCACTATACCAGCTAATCAAAGTGAGGCTCCAGCTGAGCATGCATCAGAAACTTCCCCCAGTCCGAAAGAAATAAGGGAGAGGAGAACTATATCCCCAGAGACACCTATTAATGCTGTTGATCAAGATCTTAGAAATATTGTGCAACTTTTGACTCATATAGTTGCTGGGCAAGATCAAGGGCAAACTATTCCTACTGCAGGTCCTAGTGGTATAGATAGGGCGGCTAGTCTTTGAACACAGGATTTTCTTAAGATGGATCCACCTACTTTACCGAATCTGATCTTAACGAAGATCCGCAGGACTTTATTGATCAGATCCAAAGGGCCCTAGAGGTGATGCATGTATCGAGCAGAGAGACAGTGGAGTTAGCCGTGCATAGATTCAAAGGTGAGGCTATATATTTGTATGAAGACTGGAAACGGTCAAGGGGCATTGATGCACCCCCAGCTACTTGGAAAGAGTTCAAAGAGGCATTTATTGATCATTATCTTCCATATGAGACTCGTCAGGCCCGTGCGGATCAGTTCTTAAATCTTCGGCAGGGTTATACAAGTGTGAGGGAGTATAGTCTTCAATTTAATTCCTTGTCCAGATATGCTCCTAATGTTATAGCTACTATGGATGACAGAGTTCATCGGTATGTGAATGGATTGGATCCGTATTTGGTTAGGGATTTTACTATTGCTGCACTGAATAAAGATATGGATATAGCTAGGATCCAAACATTTGCACAGAAAATGGAAGATCAGAGGCAAAGAAGAAGAACACAGGAATTTGAAAGCGGATCTTCTAAGAGGGCCAGATCTACAGGGCAGTTTATGGCGCCATAGGGAGGTTTTAGACCTCAATTTTCTGCTAGACCACCTAGGCCATTATTTTCTTATTCTGCAGCTAGTGCTCCACCACAACATCAGGGGTTTAGAGGCTGTCAATTTGGGCAAAGAAGTGAGGGTCATAGTTCGCGATCAGTGGGTTATCATGGGCAAGGGAACATGAGTCAATCGAGACCT
Organism: Capsicum baccatum var. pendulum; assembly: GCA_030864225.1. Classification (NCBI taxonomy): domain Eukaryota; kingdom Viridiplantae; phylum Streptophyta; class Magnoliopsida; order Solanales; family Solanaceae; genus Capsicum; species Capsicum baccatum. The sequence goes on along the minus strand of CM061557.1, from coordinate 164,352,992 downwards.
TCTCGACAGCTATGTAATCGATGCGGAAAGCATCATATGGGCGTATGTCGAATGGGAATAAATGTTTGTTATTGGTGCGGTATGACGGGGCATATGATGAGAGAATGGCCACGAAGGGGCGCAGGTGGCATAGCACGACCTTCGGGATCAACTGTTGCATCATCATCACCGGTATCTTATTCTGGTAGGGGTGCACGACCTGCGGGTCACGCTAGAAATAAAAAAAGAGTCGCCAGTTCCAGTGGGACTCAAAATCGCACTTATGCTTTAGCGGATCGACAGAATCTAGAGGCTTCCCCAGATGTGGTTACGGGTACGTTGTCCATATTTTCATTTGATGTTTATGATCTAATTGATCCCGGTTCTACATTATCATATGTTACTCCTTTGGTTTCTGGAAAGTTCAAAAGGACCCCGAAATTATTAGATAAACCATTGGAAGTGTCTACCCCGGTTGGGGAATCTATTATTGCTAGAAGAGTTTATAAAGATTGTGTAGTAACTGTGTGTGGTCGAGACACGATGTTCAATCTTGTGGAACTAGAAATGATAGATTTTAATGTTATAATGGGTATGGATTGGTTGGCGTCTTGTTATGCCAAAATTGACTGTTGTACGAAAAAAATTTATTTACATTTTCCTAATAAAGCAGTTATTGAATGGCAAGGTAAGATTGGCGCACTAAGAGGTAGATTTATTTCTTATTTCAAAGCGAGAAAAATGATTTCCAAGGGATACATATATCATTTAGTTAGAGTAAGGGATACAGAAGTGGAGCCACCAACTCTTCACGTTGTTCTGGTGGTAAATGAATTTCCTGATGTATTTCCTGAAGATCTTCCAGGTTTGCCTCCTGAAAGAGAAGTAGAGTTTGGTATTGATGTAATACCAGGCACCCAACCAATCTCCATTCCTTCATATAGAATGGCCCCAACAGAATTGCGAGAATTGAAAGAGCAATTGAAAGATTTGCTAGAGAAGGTATTCATAAGGCCTAGTATGTCCCCCTGGGGAGCACCAGTGTTATTAGTGCACAAAAAGGATGGCTAGATGAGGATGTGTATTGATTATCGGCAATTGAATAAGGTGACTATTAAGAATAAATATCCACTCCCGAGAATTGATGATTTATTTGATCAGTTACAGGGCGCCAAGTGCTTTTCTAAGATTGATTTGAGGTCAGGTTACCACCAAGTGAGGGTCAAAGAGAAGGATATACCCAAGACAACTTTCCGAAAATGGTATGGTCATTACGAGTTCCTAGTTATGTCATTTGGGCTAACAAATGCACCCGCAGCTTTTATGGATTTGATGAATAGGGTGTTTAAGCCATTCCTGGATGTATTTGTGATAGTTTTTATAGATGATATTCTTGTTTATTCTAGATCAGAAGAGGACCATGACAATCACTTACGACAGACACTACAGACTCTTCGTGATTGTAATCTTTATGCAAAGATCTCTAAATGTGAGTTTTGGTTAAAGTCGGTGGCATTTTTGGGTCATATTGTATCTAGTGAAGGGATAAAGGTTGATGCTCAAAAGATAGAAGCTGTGAAGAACTGGACAAGGCCCACAACGCCTACGGAGATTCGTAGTTTTCTCGGGTTGGCCGGTTATTATAGAAGGTTTGTTAAAGACTTTTCTTCTATTTCATCACCCTTAACCAAGCTAACGCATAAAGCATCCAAGTTCCAATGGAATGATGCGTGTGAGGAGAGTTTCCAAGAATTGAAGAACAAGTTGATTTCTACACCCGTGTTGGTACTTCCAGAAGGCACCGAAGGGTATATAGTGTATTGTGATGCTTCTAGAATTGGTTTAGGATGTGTATTGATGCAGCATGGTAAGGTAATAGCATATGCTTCTAGACAATTGCAGCGACATGAGAAAAATTATCCTACACACGATCTTGAGCTGGCAGCAGTTATTTTTGCTTTAAAGATATGGCACCACTACTTATATGGGGTTCATGTTGATATATATACTGACCATAAGAGCTTGCAATATATTTTTAATTAGAAGGATCTAAATTTAAGGCAGCGGAGATGGCTTGAACTATTAAAGGACTATGATGTTGATATCTTGTACTATCCAGGGAAAGCAAATGTGGTAGCTGATGCGTTAAGTCGTAAGGCTATGATGGCGCCTATAGAAAGGCAAGGGATGATTAAAGATCTTCATCAATTAGCTAGTCTAGGAGTTCGTCTTCTCGAAACTCCGAACGAGGAGCTTATTGTGCATAATGCCGCGGAATCCTCATTAGTAGCTGAGGTGAAAGAGAAGCAAGATGTAGATCCTATTTTATTACAGCTTAAGGAGAACGTTCAGAGTGGTGCGACCAAGGCATTTGAGCTTACGCGAGAAGGAGTACTTCAGTGGCAAAACCGATTGTGTATGCCGGATGTAGACGGGCTAAGAAACAAGATTATGACAGAGGCACATTTCTCAAGGTATTCCATTCATCCATGATGCACAAAAATGTATCAAGATTTGAAGGATGTATATTGGTGGAATGACATGAAAAGGAACATCGCAGAATTTGTAGCTGAATGTCCAAATTGCCAACAAGTTAAAGCGGAACATCAAAAGCCCAGAGGCTATATGCAATGCATAGATCTTCCAACTTGGAAGTGGGATATGATCAACATGGATTTTGTTATAGGTTTGCCTCGTACAGCTCGGAAATTTGATTCTATATGGGTGATTCTGGATAGGCTTACTAAATTCGAACATTTCTTACCCGTTAAGACCACTTACATAGTTGAAGAATATTTGAAGCTATATGTTAAAGAAATAGTCCAAATACATGGAGTGCCAACTTCTATTATATCGGATCGGGGAACTCAATTTACTGCAAACTTTTGGAAGTCTTTCCTATGGAGTTTGGGAACACAAGTGAATCTGAGTACAGCTTTTCATCCTTAGACGGATGGACAAGCATAGCGCACCATTCAAACACTTGAAGATATGCTACGAGCATGTGTTATGGATTTTAAAGGCAGCTGGGATGATCATTTACCTCTTATTGAGTTTGCCTACAATAATAGCTATCATTCAAGTATCAAAATGGCACCATATGAAGCTTTATATGGGAGAAAGTGTAGATCACCAATAGGATAGTTCGAAGCGGGTGAAACTATTATGTTCGGACAGGATCTTGTGTATCAAGCCATAGAAAAAGTCAAGGTGATTCAGCAACGGTTGAAAACAGCTCAAACTCGACACAAGTCATATACGGATAGTAGAAGAAGAGAGCTAGAGTTTTCGTTAGGGGATTGGGTATTTTTGAAGGTATCGCCAATGAAAGGGGTGATGGGATTTGGCAAGAAAGGAAAGTTGAGTCCACGATATATAGGCCCATATAAGATTATTCGAAGATGTGGGAAAGTTGCTTATGAATTAGAGCTACCCCAGGAATTCTCATCAGTGCATCCAGTATTTCATGTATCAATGCTTCGAAAGTGCATTGGAAATCCGTCCCTTATTACTTCTACTGAAGATGTGCAAGTAACATAAGATCTTAACTATGAGGAGATTCCTATTGCTATATTAGATCGTCAAGTTAAGAAGATGAAAAATAAAGAAGTAGGATCGCTGAAAGTACTTTGGAGAAATCAACAAAGGGAAGAGATTACATGGGAAGCGGAGGAAGCAATGAAATCAAAATACCCTTATTTGTTCAAAGGTGAAAAAGAAGTGCAAGGAGTGTAACTGGGACACTAACAAGTGAGTTTTTACATATGCATAATATCTATATGATGACGTGAATATCAATTATGAATTCGAACTTGTTTCGGCTAAATAACTACATTTACATTCGAGGACGAATGTCCTTAAGGGGGAAAGGATGTAATACCCCATACTTAATTATGTGTATTAGCCATGGTTATATGTGTCGGAGTATATGTATTGATCCTAAGTTAGGTATATATGAGTTTGAGTATGAGTATTGATTATTTTGAGATGGTTTCAAGTGTATAGTTTGATTATATGTGTATGGGAATCGACTTTATTTATACCGGAATTTTCCCGTCAATGGTTCCATACGAAGTTTATTGAATAAGATTTCCAATGATATAAATATTTCCAAAAACGGATAAGTTTCGGATATAATCGAGCACGTTCGAAACTATAAAACGGCGGCCGGGATAATTGTGAACAGTAAATGTGCAGGAAATTCAAACTACTGAGGCCTGCCAGTTTTTTGGGTCGACTTTGAACGATCATAACTCCTTCAATATAATGAACTGGTAGATCTACCATCTATCAAAAGAAATATTTTTGAGTCTTCTTTCCAATGCAATTGGTTTCATAAAAATCCAACATCTGAGTAAGGAGTTATACTCGTTTTACTTCAGCCTCTCAAAATAGTTTTTTAGGGTCAAATTCAAACGATCATAACTCCTTGTACAGGATGAACTGAGTGGCCTACTTTATATGAAATGAAATCCCTTTGAATTATCTTTCCAACAATACAAATTTCACCCAAATCGGATATAGGAGCAAAGAGTTATAGCCGATTTACTTTAGCCTGCCAAAACAGTCCACCATGGACAGATTCGGACTTACTTAAAATTTTAAGGGCAATTTGGTTATTTTCCATCACCTCATGGACGAAAATTGGTCTTTATATACATACACTTATCCTCATATCCATCATTTTTATCCAAATTATTGAAGAATAAGGAAACCCTAGCCTAAGTTCAACTCCAATTATCTTGTGATTCAACCGTAGAAAATCCAAATTGATTCCGTAGTTGTGTTCACCGTCTCAAGGGCTTCGAGAAGCACCCCTTATTTGGGCCAACAGGACTTCAAAATCAAAAGGGTCATTTTATGATAAGGATGTAAATTATGTTGGTGTTATTTATATGGATATGTGTATATATATATATATATGCATGTGAGCATAAGAAGTATGTTATTTGATTGTTGTTGAAAGATGATTGGAAATGATGTTGGATCATTCTTGTGCATGGTTGGATTATGTTGAATTGTGAAAGGATTTGGTGTGATGATGTGGTATTGAAATGATGATTATATATATATATACACATAAACCTATTGTTCAAGTTGGTTTTTGGAATGTTTTGCAAATATTGGTTGTATGGAATTATGAAAGAGAATTGTGGTGTTGGGTTGCTAATACTAGATGCCAAACATTTCATTGTAGATAAGTGATTTGTAAAGGTGGGAAGTTGTGTTGAATTGGTATCCGAATCTATGACGAGGTATGTAGAGCATACTCTAACGATGTTCTTTGGCATGAAAACACCAATGTTCCATCAAGTAAGATTCCGACGTTGTCCAAAAACATGTATTGTTCTAAATTACCAACGAAGTTGTTTCATTCTATAAAGTGTCAAAATGTTTCACTGATATACCAAAAGGCTCCTATTTCATTTTTGTGATATTGATGATTCTAAAACACATTGTTGATGTACCAATGAGTCCTTGTTACATCGTTATTGTATAGAAGGTTTATTACTTGCTTCCTATTGATGTATGGTTGTTCCAAAGGTACTATATTGGCATGAACACTAATGTAATAATCTCAAAAGCTTTTGAACTAAGTTATTGGAAAGATCTCTTATGTGTGTTACTTGATATACGTGTGGGTTGTATCCCAGTGGCATAAGCCTAGCATGGGTCGATCCCTATTTATGTGTTTATGGGTGGTATCCCAGGGGCATAAGCCTAGCATGGGTCGATCCCACTTGATATGTACTGGAGGTAGCCCAATGATCATAGTACGGTACAGTATTGATTTTTGTTAGGTGGTTGGAGGTTCGGGAGGAGGAGGTAATGGCAAATGATAATTGTAAAGAATAAAATGAACGAATGTATACCGCTCCACAAATGTGTTTGAATTCAAGAACCCAATTCAGATTAATGAAAATGTACATGATCCTAAAAGTGTTTATGAAGTGTGGTTCACTTCTATTATGATTTATTCACTTGCGTCTGATTTTTTTGATCTCCCATATCACATATGATTATTTACAGCTTTACATACTCAGTACATATTTCGTACTGACGTCCCTCATGAGGGACCTGCATTTCATGCTGCAGGCACAGGTACTTCAGCTCATTCATAGCATAGATAGGAGCCAGGTCATACAGCTATTGTTGGTGAGCTCCAGTTTGCTTCGGAGCTTTTCGAGTTGGTTCCTTATGTTTTGTTATTGTATAGGAGTCATGTGTGGGCAGGGGTTTGTCCCGACCCTAGTGATGTCATGTATATATATCCTAGAGGCTTTGTAGACATAAGGAAGGGTAAAGTCATGGAAGTTTATATATTGATGTTATATCTGTATACGTGGTGGCCCCGACGGCCAAGTTTTATATATATATATATATTTGTGTGTGGTATGTTGATACAGGTAATTAAATTCTTCTATATGCAGTGAAGTACTATCCAAATTTTTGGTGACATGTAAGTGAAAGTACAGGTATTTGAACGGGTTCTCCCGGGCCTTCTCGGCTTTGGGTGCCAGTCCGGCCCGATGAGATTATGGGGCATGACACCTATGATACCTATATAGTATAAGTTGACCATACTCACCCTTACTATTCCCTATTGGTATAGGTCCTAGTTCGAGTGTTCCCTAGCTTGGATGATTCGGGTGACTATTGTATCTTTCAAGGTAGTGGTTGATTTCAGGCATCTAAAGTTCAATTCTATCTTACCTATATTAGTCTATATCTTTATTGTATTTCAGAGGTAGAGTTGTATCCTATTTAGTTGTCCTTCCATTGGATTCTCGAATTATATTAGTAGTTATTACATTATTGACGCCAGGTTTGTGGGATGTATTTTATTTTGATTTATTTGTTTCTGCATTTGTGATATTGTAGGGTTCACCTTTATTCTAGAAGCCTTATCTTGGGTTTATTATTGTTTTTTTCACTCTTATGTATTAGTTTTGGTGATAAACTTACTTGCCAAGGTTCATCGCAACAAGTACCATCATGACCCCTATTTTTTATTTTTGACAAATTTGTATTAGAGTTGACAATTTCATTGGTCTCAATGGTGTAAGAATAGGATTTCTAGTAGAGTCTCACAAGTCGGTACATAGACATTCGTATCTATGTTCAATAGGCTATATATGGTCTTTAGGAAACTTTCCTCATTTTATGAATTTCTTTTATACCTTATGATTTGAGTTGTGTTTCACTATTTTTATGCAGATGGTGTTGACTAGGTTCCAGGAGAGTATGCCCATCGATCAGCCTTGTCTTTAAGGTGTGCTAAAGAAATCTACCCTGAGCCTAAGGTTGATCATGTTGGGGGTGTATATTCAGCTCTAGTTCCTTAAAGTTTATCTTCCCTAATTTTAAAGGGGTTGTTGGTGGGTTTTTTGACTCACTCATATGGTTCTCCTTTGGTTATGTTAGGTGTTTCTCTAGTTACGAGTGTGGATCCTCTATTTGCACCTGCATCTATTTTGGGTACTCCTTAAACCCCTATTACTATTCCTATTTTTGAACCAACATTTGAGTGTAGTATTTTGGGACTAGGAGTTTAGCCTTTATCTATATTACCTCCTCATATGGGATATCATCCTGCTAGATTCACGATGTATTCGCTCACTGCAAATACAGTTATATCTTTTAAGGATTAGTAGAGGTGTAAGAGATTTACTCATTCGGGTTATCCTATATTCAATGGTGTTGTGGATGAGGATGCCTATGAATTCATGATTAATTATTGAGATAAGTTGCATAATTTGGGTTTGATTGAGTCGCATGGGGTTACTTATACTACTTACCAGTTGAGAGAAGCTGCTAGAGATTTGTGGAGGTCACTGGTTAATTGCATACTTTTTTATTCTCCCAAGATGATTTAGGATCAATTTACTAATGCCTTTTTAGAGAGATTCGTGGCTTAATGTCTAAGGGATTGCATGACAGATGAGTTTGATCACCTAGAGTAGGGCTCCATGATTGTGGCAGAGTATGAGACACGCTTTATGCCTTGTCCAGATATTCCTATACTATTATTTCTACCGTTTCTAAAAGATTTAGAATTTTATAAAGGGTTTGGATGTCTTTTTTCAGTTGGCTATGCCTTAAATGGTTGTATTTAAAGTATTCTTTCAGAGTACAGTGGATCATGATAAGATGACTGAGGGTATTCTCGAGCATATCAGGATGCCATAAAGAAGGAGCATTGTTTTGGTGAGTTCAATAGTCAGGCTTCTTAAGGTAGAGATTTTAAAAGTTCTCGTGGGTAACATATTAAAACAGTGCAGCAGCCTTACAGAGTTCAGGCAGTGGGTTTTCTAGTCCAGCAGTTCAGGGTATCCGTTTGGGTATAGTTATGCCTTCTCTGATTGAGTTGGTTCATAGAGGTTTCTTTATGTGTGATAAGATTGGCAATATGGCCAAGGACTATCCCCACCATGTGACTAAAGCTACTCCTTTTTGGCTGTGAGAGGTAGGGGTTCTACCAGAGGTACGAGGGGTAGATGTAGTGGAGCACGATGTGGTATTCGTGGGTCTACTCAACTAGTTTGTGTTCATGGTCAGTGCTATGCTATACAAGATAGACCCGAGAAAGAGGCTTCAGGTACTATGATTATAGGTATCATCCCCATTTATTTTAGATCTGTATCTATGTTGTCTGATCCCGGGTTGACTTTCTTCTATGTGTCTTCATATTTTTCTTTGAGTTTTGATTTTGTTAGAGAGCCTCTTTCCATGAAAATTCATGTATCTACCCTATTAGGAGATTCTTTAGAGGTGGATTGGGTGTACCAATCGTGTGTTATGACTTTTTTGGGGCATGAAACTTGGGTAGACTAGCCCTCCTAGATATGGTTGATTTTAATGTTATATTGGGTATGGATTGGTTGGCTCCTTATCATGCTGTCAAGGATTGTTTTGTAAAATTTATGACTTTAGCTTCGCCAGGTGTACCGAGGATATCTTGGAAGGTTACACTTCATATAGGTCATATGAGAGTTATATCTTATGTTCAATCTCATAGATTAGTTGAGAGGGAATGTTTATCTTATTTGGATCATATTCATGATACTAGTATTGTTATATGTCATTCTCTTAATTTTGTTCCTATTTTTCATGAGTTCATAGATGTGTCCATATTATGTTACTTATTTTGCTATTAATGTTGAGTTGGGCACCCAGTCCATTTCTATTCCTCCTTATAGGATGGCCGTAGCCGAGTTGAAAGAATTGAACTATTGGTTGCAGGAGTTGTTGGATAAGTGATTTATCCGACCTAGAGTATCACCTTGGGGTGCGCCTGTCGTATTTGTGAAGAAGAAAGATGGTTCTATGTGTATGTCTATTAATTATTAGTAGTTGAACAAGATAATAATTAAGAGTAAGTATCATCTTCCTTCTATTAATGATTTATTTGATCAGCCTTAGGGTGTTACAGTGTTTTCAAGGATTGATTTGAGATCTAGTTATCACCAGTTAAGGATTAGAGCTTTGGATATTTTGACCACAACCTTTTAGACTCGATATGGTGATTATGAGTTCTTGTTCATGTCATTTGAGTTGGTGAATCGTGTTTCAACCAAATCTCAACTTCTTTGTTATTATATTTATAGATGATATCTTGATTTATTACAAGAGTGAGGCTGAGCAAGAGTAGCATTTATAGATTGTGCTTCAGAGATTGAGGTATGAGAAGTTGTATGCCAAGTTATCCTAAGTGTAAGTTTTGGTTGGAGTCTATTTCCTTCTTGGGTTATGTGGTGACTAAGGAGAGTATTATAGTCTACCCAGCTAGAGGTGGCAAATGGATGGATCAGATCGAATTTGGATGAATTAAATATGGATTGAGCTTAAATGGATTAGATGCAATCCACCTATATATTATATGGGTAAATCTTTATTTAGTCAAATATGGATCGGGTAAAAATGATTGCAACCCACTTTAATTCTTAAAGACAAAAACTTAGAACTTTTCAATGTATATCAACTTAACTTTTTTACTCAGTACCCCACCCTCCCACCCCTGCACCCCTCCTCCCATACACCCTCAAATATATATATATATATATATATATATATATATATATATATATATATTTTAAAAAAGTTAACCTCTCCCTTACAAACCACCCTCAAACCTCCTACCCCCAACTTCCCACCCTACAAAATAATAGGAACATACAGCAATAACCTAGGTTTCAGCAAAATGAAAATATTTTTACCATAACTTTCAAAATTAAAATTCATGTCTTTTCTTTGTCTTTTTTCTCTTTTTCTTTTCTTTTTATTTCTTTTTAGATTTTTTTTCTCCCTTTTCTACCTCTAGTCTCTATTTCCTTTTTTTGTCTCTTTTCTATCTGTAGCCTCTACTTTTCTTTCCTTTTTCCTATTTTTTTATTTTTACATTCCTTTTTTGTCTTTTTTTATTTTTTTTTTATTATTTGTCTTTCTCATTTTTTTTCCTTTTCTGGTTGTATTTTATATTTTTGAAGAACATGGCTAAGTCGAGTACAAATCATGATTGATGACGGAAATAGCATAACCGCTCATTGTATTTGTATTCATCATCATTTTTTTCTTTTTTGTTTTCTCATTTTTAATTCTTTTTTTCTTTTTGATTTTTTTGATGTATTTTTGTTTTTTTCCTCTTCAAATCTTTCTCTACGCTTTTGTATTCTCTATTCTATCTCTAAATTCTACTTCTCTTTCTTTTTTCTTTTCTTTTTTTTGTTTTTTGTCAATTTTTATTTTTCTTCTTTTTTTTCATTTTTATTTTTTTATGATAATGAAAATATCATAATCGCATATTGATTTATATTCACCGAACATTTATAATTTTGTGTTCGTTAATACAATTGTATTTGTATTTACTTTTTATAATTCAAAATATATTTGTGTTTTATAGTTTGCACCATCATATATATATTATATAATTCGCACTTGTATTTATATTTTAAATAAAAATGATAAAAATGATGAAACAAGAAGAAAAAGGTGAAAATGAAACTACCAAAAAAAAAGAATGCAAAGAAAAAATAAATAAAAACAAATAAGAAAAAATTAGATGAAAAAAAGAGAAAATATAAGAAATGAGTGAAAAATGAAAAGTAAAAAAACAAAAAGAAAAAAATGAAATAGAAAAAATGTAAATTAAAGGAAAAACAAAAAAAGAAGAGAAAAAAGAAAGAGAAATAAAAGAAAGAAAATAAAGGAGAGAGACTATGGCTTGTATTTAATTGGTAAGAGATGCTATGAATTGTAAAGAATTGCAATTTAAGCTAAATTAGATAATTAGAAGCTTACATTTTCTACCCCATGTAGGTCTAAAGCAAATATAGTTAATTCATAGACTTATTTGTATATAAATGCAAATGATAAATTGTATACATTAATGACAAAACTATTCAAATGCAACTAATAAATTTATTTGAAATATGTAGTATGATACAAATAAATATAAAGTATACAAAGTATAGAAAATATAATATGCAATGACAACAAAAAAGATGAGCAAAAAAACAAAAAATAATAAAAATTACAAAAATGATGAAACAAGAATGAAAAGGGGAAAATGAAAATAAAAAAAATAATAGAAAGAAAAAAATAAAAATTAGATATAAAAAAAAGAGAAAAGAAAAAAATATATATTAAATGAGTAAAAAATAAAAAGGAAGAAAAACAAAAACGAAGAAAATTAAAAGAAAAATTAATGCAAAGAAAAAAAGAAAGAAAAGACAAAAAAAACAAAAAAATGAAAACAAAAAAAAATGAAATTTTAAGCATTGGTGGGTGATCTCTGTTTTTAAATGTATACCCATATTTTACCCAGTTTGTCCATATTTGTATGAGCTTTTAAATGAGTTGATGCCCATATTTACACATTTAAAATATGAGTGATCCAACTCAATAAACATGGATTAAATGGACTGCTTTTTCAAATATAGGCTGAAATTACCAACCATATACCCAGCTAAGATTGCAGCGGTTCATGATTAGGATAGACCTACTTTGGCCACTGAGATTTGGAGTTTTATTGGCTTGGCAGGTTATTATCGGCATTTGTTGAGGGATTCTGAACCATTGCAATCCATTGACCAAGTTAACTAAGATAAAGATTTCCTTTCAGTAGTCAGATGCTTGTGAGGCGAGCTTTTAAAATCTCAAGGATCTATTGACTTCAGCTCCTATCCTGAATTTACCAAGGAGGGTGTAGTTTTCACTGTATTTTATGATACTTTGGGTGTTACATTAGGTACTGTGTTGATGCAGGAGGGTAAGGTGATTGTGTATGCTTGAAACCCCATGAGATGAATTACCCTAACAATAATTTATAGTCGTACACAATTGTTTTTTCTTTAAATTAGAAGAGCTACTACTTGTATAGAGTCCGTTATGAGAGTTTCTCGGATCATCATAGCATTTTATACTTATTCACCCAGAAAGATTTTAATATGAGGCATCGTCATTAGCTTAAGTTTCTTAAGGATTATGACTTGACTATTCTCTATTATCTGGGCAAGACTACTATGGTTTGTAGATGCCTTAAGTCAGAAGTCATAACTTGGTGCATCTTTTGACCCAGGAGAGGCCTTTGGCCTTAGAGGTTCAGTCTTTAGCTAACCAGATAGTTAGTCTTATTATTATTATACTCGAGTGTGTTTTGGTATTTGTGGAGGCTAGGTCTTCTTTGATCGAGTAGATTCAAGCTTACCAGTTTGATGATATGAGATTGAGATTGATTTGAGATAAGGTGTTGAGTGGTGAGGCTAAGTAAGCGTCACTTGATTTAGATTGAATTTTGAGGATTAGAGGTTGAGTTAGTATGTCAGGAATTGGTGAATAGATTATATTAATTTTTAGGAGGCTTATTGTTCAAGGTATTTCATCCATTTGGGAGTGACTAAGATGTGTCGTGATTTGAGGCACCATTACTGGTGGGGTGGTATGATGAAATATATAGTGGATTTTGTAGCTCGTTGACTTTGCTTTCAACAGGTAAAGGCTGAGCATTTAAGACCTAGTGGACTGCTTCAGAGGTTACCTATTCCGGAGTGGAAGTGAGAACGAATAACTATAGATTTAATGATCAGATTTCCTCGCACTTCCCATAGATCTGATATTTTTTGGGTCATCGTAGATTGATTGACTAAGTTTATGCATTTCCTTCCTATGCAGGTCTTCTTTAGTGCTGAGAGGCTGGCCTGTATCTATATTCATGAAATTGTATGACTTTGTGGTATGTTGGTGTCTATTATATCAGATCGAGGCTTTGTGTTCACTTTTTAATTTTGAAAGACTTTTTATAATTAGTAGGGTACTTGGGTTTACTTTAGCACATTATTTCACCCCCAGATTGATGGACGATCAGAGTAGACTATCCAGGTTTTGGAGGATATACTCCACGCATGTGAAATGGATTTTGGTGGCCAGTAGAGCAACATTTTCCTTTAATAGAGTTTGCTTATAATAATAGCTACCATTCTAGTATGGATATGGATTCTTTTTAGGCCTTGTGTTGTAGGCGTTCTCTCTCTTCAGTGGGTTGGTTTGATGTTTCTAAGGTTAGACCTTGAGGTATGGACTTTCTTTATGAGTCATTTAATAGGATTTCGATCTCTTATGTTTGACTTCGAGTGGCTTATAGTAGGCAAAAATGTTATGCAGATCATAGAATTCTTGCCTGCAAATTTGGTGTTAGCGATCATGTTTTTCCTTGAGTTTTACCCATGAAGGGTGTGATGAGGTTTGGGAGGAGGGTCAATCTTACCCTAGGTATATTGGTCTATTTAAGATTCTTTGGACTGTTGGTGATGTGGATTATGAGTTAGCTTTTCCTCCAGACCTATCAAATGTTCATCCAATTTTTCATTTTTCTATGCTTCACCGTTACATTCCAGATGAGTCTCATGTCATTCGTTGGAAGTCAGTTAAATTAGATGAGAGGTTGTCTTTTGTTTAGGAGTCGGTCTCTATTTTTGCTTAGGATGTTAGATGGTTGAATTCTAAAGTTATCCCTTTGGCTAAGGTCTAGTGGCGACATCGACCTTTAGATAAGAATACTTAGGAGGTCTAGTCTGATATGCGTAGTTCTTATCCATAGTACTTTGATGGTTCAGGTATTTCTTTTGCCTTTAGTTCGAGGGAGAACTAGATCTTTAGTTGTTGATGATGTAACGACATGAACTTTTATGAAATATGTGAAATGTTTTTTGTGTGATTTGACTATTTTACCCCCCTATAGTTTTGTCGTGGTATTTTTGGACTATGGTAGATATTGGCATGGTTTCTAATGCATTTGGGTGCCATTTGTTCGATATTGAGGTTTTTGGCAGCTTGGAGAGCCTTATTAGTGACTTTAGTTGATATCTTTTGATCTGTGTGATGGATGGACAAAATGATTATGCCAACAGATCCAGAACGTCAGTTTTAGGATGGTAAGATGTTTGGTATCATTTTATGGCTTTCAAATCTTATTTTGACCCTCATTTTTATTTTCTTTTTTTAGAAATGGACCTTACCCGTGGCTCTCACCTCTCGTGGCATCAGGGTTGATCCACACACCCCAAGCCTTATCATAAATCGACCCACAGTTTGGAATTTTGTAATTTTGTGTTTTAGGGGTCAATTTATGTAAACAACATCTTTTTGAAAATCTGAAATGGATATTGAGTTTGGAGCATCGACTTTAATAGGGTAGCATAGTTTGTTTGTGTTCAGGGAATTTTGGATGAAGATAGAAGGGCCTGTATGGACTCAAAATCATTGAAAATTCCCAACTATTGCGGTAGGTCCAGTAGTTAGTATGTCACGATTGCGACACTTGCCTGCAATCATGGCCTTTGGCTACAATAATGATAATCCTGACAGACGAGATACTGCGATTCCAGCCAACAGTCCGTGATTGCAGGTACCGAGTATAAATACCTATGTTTTGTTATTTTTTCCTTTTTTTGAGACTTAGGGTTTCTTAGTTTTAAGCAACTTTCTCCATTTCTAAGCTTGGGTAAGCTCCATTACATCAATTTAAACTCATTTCTTCCTTCTTTAACATTAGATTCCTTTTTTAATTGGAATTTGAAACTGGAAATTGGGGATTTTATCCCCGAAGGCTTAAAATTGTACTTCATTGAATTAAGCCCCAATTCAACATCTTTTCACTTGAATAATTTTTATAATCCTATATTACTAGTTTTTCCTCAATTTCATCTTCAAAACAACTTTGATTCTTGATTTTAAAAAGAATTTCAAAGATTTTATCTGGTAAAGTTTAAATATGATTTTGCATTGATTTGGACCTCAGTTTTTTCTTATTTTCACTTGGAGTTTTAGATGTAGACTCCTGAAAACATGTGGAACATATTTTGGAAACAAATTTATGATTTTTCCCTTTTTTTTCAATGACCCATTTTGGGGTCCGTTTTGACCCCAAATTAAAACTAGGCAATATGGCTATCATTGCATTCTTTCTGATACGTATATTCTTTATTTAGTTGATTTCAGGTCCATTCGTGAGGAGTAGGTATTTAGGATCGAAGTATAGTTTCTGTATTTGAGGTGGGTTATGGCTCAACTCTTTCAAATTAGGTTGGTAATTAATATATCTACAAAATGCATGTTAAGGGTGTACTCAAGGTGCTGTAGTGTTTTTAAAGATCTATTTGAGATTCAATTATCACCAATTGTGGATTTGACCTTTTTATATTTCGAAGATAACTTTTTGGACTTGATATGGTCATTATGAGTCCTTGGTCATGTCCTTTGGACTAACCAATACACCTTCGCATTCAAGGAGTTGATGAACTGGGTGTTCCAAATGTTTCTCAACTCTGTTATTAATTTATCAAAAAGTGACATCTTTATTTATTCCAAGAGTGAGGCTGAGCATGAGGAGAATTTGTGAATTGTGCTTCAGAGATTGAGGGATTAGAAGTATTATTCTATGTTCTCCAAGTGTGAGTTTTGGTTGAAGTCTATTTCTTTCCTGGGTAATGTGGTGACAAAAGAGGATATTATGGATGATCTATCCAAGATTGCTACAACTCGTGATTGGGAAAGATCTACTTCACCAATTGAGATTCAGAGAGTTGTTGGCTTGGCAGTTTACTATCAGTGTTTCATTGAGGGTTTATCATCCATTACTGCTCCATTTAAAAAGTTGACTTAGAAGAAGATTTCCATTCAGTGGTCTAATTCTTGTGAGGCGATCTTAAAAATGCTCAAGGATTTGTTGACTTTAGCTCCTATCTTAACTATGCCTAAGGAGGGAGCGGGTTTCACAGTATTTTGTGATGCTTCTGGTGTTGGATTAGGTGTTGTAAGGTGATTGCATATACTTCTCGTTAGTTTAATCCCCTGTAACACCCTTATTATTTTCATTATTTTATTTTTGACCCTCGTGTATTCGAAACATTGATATTTTTACTTAAATTGTGTTTAGGTATGTTAACAAGGTGTCTTGGAAGAGATATAGAATTTTTAGAAGTGGTTTGAGGCTATTTTGGAAATCCTAGGCAGTAAACCTCTGCATTTTTAGTGTGCCACAGAGGTTACCCTCTATGATATTATCGTGGAAGGCAAGCTTACACTCTATGATTTATCGTGGAAGGCAGGCAGTGTGCCTCCACAATATTGCCGTGTCTCAGAGGATAATCTCCATGATAAGCATCGTGGTACGGAGGTTAGCCTCTATAATAATGTCATTCTATTTTCTTTTATTCACTTGGTTTGAGGGGATTTTGGGTATTTCACCCACATATGACCTTTAAACATAAAATAAGTTTATTCACTTCAATTTTCATAGATCAAATCCCCTAGTTTCACTCTAAAACTCAAAACCTAACAAAATCTTAAGGATTTCACTTTGCACTCATCTTCCAGGTTCTAGGCTCCAAATTGCTTTCAAATTCTTGTGTATCTAAGGCATGTTACTCTTCCCCAAAACTTGTTTTTCTAATAGCACAAATTTACAATTGTATTCATGTGATTTAATTGATGATTTGAATGTGGGATGGGGGCTTTTGAGCAGTAGTGACTAATTTACTTTTCCCATGGATTTTGTGAATCATTCATAGTTTGAATTGGTAGTTTTGAACCAATTGGGGTGAATGAGAATGGTTAATTGGAATATGGATTGTGTATTCTCCAACATTGATGATTTTGATAGTCAAATTGGCGTAACCTCAACCCGATCTTGTTAAACTTTCTTTAAACATGAGAATATGAATATTGGACTACTTTTTGAACCATTTATGATATAAAAGGCTACTAAAACATAAACAATTTTAAATTAAGCCTTGGGGGTTGTGGATTCCCCCAAGCTAATGGAAAATTGAACCTAGGGGGTCATGGATTCCCCCATGTGGATGAATACTTTGAACATGTGGGGTCACAGATTCCCCAAAGTGATGACAATTAAAATGGTATGATGATATTAGCATTCAATTGTAGTTGGTATGACAATACCAACATTATATGCCATAATGTATGATTGTGGTTTAATGAATTGGAATGTGTGAATATTTTGATTGGGCATAAATGGAGTTGTGCAGTTAGGCATGAAAGTGAAGGTCTAGAGGGACCAATACTGGAAACTCACATTTGCCAGCGTGAGGTATGGTCTTGCCGACCATGTTCTTGTGATACACCTTATATATTTTATCATAGATAGGGTAGGGTCGTATAGCTGGGGCCCAATTGGGGGAGAGAGCTAGGTATCATATAGCTTGTGGGTACCATTATGATGGTTAAGCTACATATTCCAAACTAATGTTTTTTCATATCATGTTAAACATTGTTCCCCATCCTAGCATGATATTATAAATATATATATGTACATTTCGTGCATGTATTTTTACTATGGTTTTGAATTTACATTATTGTATCCGTTCCCTAAGTTACATAGTAGTGATCACCCTCCTAACTGTCTTTGAATGATGTATCACCATGCAATGCAGGGAATATAGATATTTCTATTTTTTTAGCACGGAGATATATGATAGCGGGATTGTTCGTGAGTTATCTAGAAGTGGTGAACCTTCTTCTCTCGAAAGGCCAATAGCTTATTGGTTTAGTTTATGTCATAGACTATTCATTTGGTTTCCGTTTTTGTCTATCATCGGTTACATGTCCCGACTTAGGATGATATTGGTTTCTTAGAGGTTTTGTAGACTACAGTGGATTGGGATTGTGTTGCATTCCTAGTTTCCTTTGAGGTATTCATTTATATTACTTATGTCTATTGGCTTGCTTCTGTTGTTGTTAGATATATTATGTTTATTTGACTAAGCAATGAGGGTGGTCTCCGTTCCTTCGGGGGAACGAGATACCCTTCATGGTCGGGCCCTGGTTCCGATCATGACAAGCTTAGTATCAAAGCTTAGGTTAATGGTTATTGGATGCCCACAAATTTATGTCAAGCAGAGTCTCTTTTTATGGGTGTGTAGGGCGCCATACTTATAAGGGAGAGGCAATAAGTCATAGAAGAATGTTTTCCTTTGTTGTGTTCTATTTTTGCGCTATAGAGTCTAAGGTCCTTAATCTCCTCTAATTCCTATTTGTTCTTACTTAATATTATATCTCCTTAAAGATCTGATGCCCATGGAAACTCTTTTACCTCATCTAAGGATACCATGAATGAAACTCATCCTACTTATGGAGTTGATATCTGGTCTAGGGTCCCAACCCTTGATTTCCCTTGTAGAGTTCCACCAGTCCCATTAGTCCTTCTCGGGTCCTCAAGTGATATGTCTAATGTTGAGTCTCACCAGTTGATCTATTTACTTATTCTGTTGGTTGCCTCCCAGTCCTTCCAGTCTGAGTGGGTTGCATTTTTTACTACTTTCTCTGAGGTCACTAGAGTTGGCTCGTTCATGAAACTATGTCCTATGACTTTCACTGACTCTAAGATTAAGGAGGATCCTCAAAGGTTCATTGATGAGATGAAAAAGATATTCCGAGTGATGTGTGCTTTTGACTCTGAGGGTGTGGTGTTTGTTGCCTACTAGCGGAAGGATATGTCATATCAGTGGTATGAGGTATGGGAGAAGTCAAGGAGTGATGATGCTGAGCCTGCATATGGGATGAGTTTGCTATTGCTTTTCTTGATTGATTCTTTCCTCAGGAGTTGAGGGTGGTGAAGGAAGAGGAGTTCATAAATATGAAACATAGGATAATGACTGTAAAGGAATACACTTTGAAATTCCATTATCTGTCTCGCTATGCTCCAGAGTTGGTGTCTCTTATGCGAGCTAAGATAAGGAATATTGCTTTGGGTTGTCTCAAGACCTAGTGTTGGAGTTCAAGGCCATATTATTGAATAGTGATATGGATATCTCTAGGTTTGTGGTGTTTATGCAGCAGGTTGAGGAAGAGAAGAGCAAGCAAGTAGAAATAGGGAAGAGACAAAGTAAGAAGTTTAGGTATTTAGAGAAGGGTGGAAGTTAGCACAATAATAGTAGAGATAGTAGGCGGTGGGGAAGAAAGAAGGGTTGGAGAGATTTTTGTTCTTATTCTACGGCGAGTAGTCCATATCTTAAGCTATCTGGTTATCGATGCTTGAAGGTTGATAGTGGGTTAGGGCACAAGGTGCCCAGTCCCAGGTTGGTGAATCACAGTTAGCTCTATCCTATCCTCCTTATAAGTTTTATGTGTAGTTGAATCATGGCCAATACGGGGAGGGGAGCAATCGATGTTATAATTATGGTCAACCAGGGAATTTTCAGCGACACTATCCAACTAAGGTTGCTTCTGGAGCTAATAAGGTCCCTGTTACTAATTCTTCAGCTCATGCACCAAAGGGTGATACTTCTTGGACTAACACTGGACGAAATCCATTATATGCTCTTGCTACTCACCAAGAATCTAAGGAATCTCCTAACTTTTTCTCTGGGATGTTACATCTTTTCTCTTGTGATATATATTGTATGCTTGATTGCGGGTCTACTCTTTATTATGAAACCCTATATATGGGTATTCATTTTGGTTTTGGTCTTAAAAAAATTCTCGATCCTGTTTTTGTGACTACCCAAATGGGTGATTCTATTTTTGCTAGAAAGGTCTATAGAGGTTATGTGGTTTCTATATTTTATAAGGAGAATTTTGTGGATTTAGTAGAGTTTGATATGTTAGATGTTGATGTGATCCTAGGGATGGATTGGCTTCACTCGTGCTATGCTTCTCTTGATTGTCGTACCCAAAAGGTCAGTTTCCCCTGAATGAACTAGTGACTAAGTGGGAAGGGAGTTCTCTATTACCTAAGATAAAGTTTATTTCTTTTCTTAGATCCCTAAAACTAATTACCAATGGGTGGCTATATCATCTACATTGAGTTAATGATTCTAATTATGATGGTCCCTCTTTGGAATCTGTCCAGGTAGTTAATGAGTTTCCTAAAGTATTCCCTGACAATCTTCCTGGTATTCCTCCCGATAAGAAAAGAGACTTTGGGATTGATCTTCTCCTTGATACCTATCCTATCTCTATTCTTCCCTATAGAATAGCTCCAGCTGAGTTGAAATAACTTAAGGATCAGTTGAAAGATCATTTTCTTAAGGGTTTTATCCATCCTAGTGTTCCTCGTGGGGTGCTCTAGTACTTTTCATGCATAAGAAAGATGAGTCCCTTCAAATGTGTATAGACTATCGTTATCTAGATAAGGTGACAATGAAGAATAAGTACCCTCTCCCTAGGATTGATTACCTTTTTGACCAGCTTTTGGGTGCTAAGTACTTCTCTAAGATTAATCTTCATTTGAGTTGTCATCAACTGAAGATTAGGAAGGTGGATATCCCTAAGACTACCTTTCCTTCCTGGTATGGTCATTGTGAGTCTTTAGTATTGACTAGTGCTCCAACAACATTTATAGATCTTATTAACCTAATGTTCAGAAAGTTCTAGTATTTTTTGTGATTATGTTTATTGTCGCTATTTTGGTGTATTCTAAGATTGAGGAGACTCTTACCAATCACCTACGTATAGTGTTGCAAACTCTGAAGGATCAACAATTATCTGCTAAATTCTCTAAGTGTCAGTTCTAGTTGAACATTGTGACCTTCTTTGGTCATGTTGTTTTAAGTGAGGGCATCATGGTGGATTCATAGAAAGTTGAAGTGGTTACGAAGTGGCCTAGACCTATGACTCCAACCGACATTCGTAGCTTCTCTGGTGTAGCCGGGTATTATAGGATGTTTGTAGAGAGTTTCTCTTTAATTATTTCCCCATTTACTAAGTTAACTCAGAAAAGGTGAAATTTTTATGCTTCGATGCTTGTGAGGGTAGGTTTGAGAAGTTGAAGAATAAGTTGATTTTTGCTCAGGTCTTGACCCTACTTGAGGGTATTCATTATTTTATTGTATATTGTGATACGTCTCGTGTGGGACTGGGAAGTGTGTTGATGCAATATAGTAAGGTTGTGGCCTATGCTTTTAGGAAACTCAAAGTTCATTAGATGAAATACCCAACACACGACTTTAAATTGTTGGTTGTGGGTTTTGCCTTAAATATTTGGCTCCACTATTTGTATGGGGTTCATATGGATATCTTTTCAAATCATAAGAGCTTCTAGTATGTGTTTACCCAAAAGTAGATGAATCTCAGGCAAATGAGATGGCTGGAGTTACTCAAGGGCTATAATATGAGTATTCATTATCATCCACATAAAGCTAATATGGTTTCTTATACTCTTAGCCAGATTTCCATAAGAAGATTACCTCATGAGGATTAGGAAAAACGAGGTCTGGTGGAGGATATTCACTGGTTGGCTAATATTGAAGTTTGTCTTTTGTATTTTAAGAATGTGGGTATGATTGTTCAAGAGATGGTAAAGTCATATCTTGGCTCTGAGGTGAAGGAGAAAAAGGTTTTGGATCCTATCTTGATGCAGATTAAGGATAACGGCGGTCAGCAGAGAGTTATGGCTTTTGAGATTGGTGGTGTTTGTATCTTGAGGTACCTAGGTAGATTGTTTATTCCTGATGTTTATCACCTGTGAGAAAGGATCTTAATTGAGGCTTATGAGTCATGGTATATAGTCCATACTGGTTCGATGAAGATGTATCATGATTTGAAGGATATCAATTGGTAGAAAAACATGAAGTGAGATGGCCAATACTGTGGCTAAGTGCATGGTTTGTCAGCAAGTGAAGGTGGAGCACTTGAGAACTGGTGGCTCATCTTAAAAGATCGAGTTGCCTATGTGGAAATAGGAGGAGATCAATATGGACTTTTTTATAGTTATTTTGCGGTCTCGTAATAAGTTTGATTTACTTTGGGTGATCGTAGATAGGATGACTAAATCTGCTCCTTTATGCTTGAAAGGACTAACTACAATGGAGTGAATTATGCGAATATGTATATTCAAGAGATCACCAAGTTGCATGGTGCACCTGTTTCTATTATTTCAGACAAAGGTATGCAGTTTTCTTCTCACTTTTGGCATTCATTTTAGAGAGATTGAAGGACTAATATGAACCTTAGCATTGCTGTCCACCCTTACACGGATGGATAAATAGATAGGATTATTCCGAATTTGCAAGATATGCTAAGGGCTTGTGTCATTGACTTTGGTAGTAGTTAGGTTGATCACTTCTTCTCATCGAGTTTGATTATAATAACAATTATCATTCTAGTATTCAGATGGCTTCGTTTGAGGATTTTTATGTTAGTAGATGTCATTCTCCTATTGAGTGGTTCAAAGTTGGCAAGACTAGATTGATTTGCCCTGGCTTGGTTCATCAGTCCTTAGAGAAGGCGAAGGTGATTAGATATAATCATAAGACCACTAAAAGTTGCAAAAACATCCTATGCAGATGTGAGGCGTAAGGAGTTGGACTTTGAGGTTAGCGATTAGGTGTTCTTGAAGGTTTCTCCTCTGAAGGAGAGATGAGGTTTGGAAATAAAGGGAAGCTTAATCCCCGTTATATTAGCTTGTACTTGATTTTAACGATAGTGGATAATGTTGTACATGAGGTAGAATTGCCTACAAATTTGGGTTTTATTCACACTGTGCTTCATGATTCGATGTTGAAGAAGTGTGTAGGCGATCCTTCCTTAGTTATGCCAATTGAGAGTGTTGGCATTTTGTCTTCCTTAAGCTCTGAGGATATCAAATGGATATTTTTGATATACAAGTTTAGAGATTGAAGACAAAGTATCAGGCTTTGGTAAGGGTCCTTTGGAGAAACCAAAGGTGGAAGAAGCTACTTGGGAAGCTAAAGAGGATATGAAGGGTAAGTACCATTCTTGTTCCATGTGTCGAACAGAGGTGCTAAAGGTATCAGTTTTGTTTTCCTCTTGTTATTATCCGAGTTTTTTTATTAGATTCTGGTGTATGCTTGTTATTCTCATGCTAAAGCTATCCTAACCCATCATTTCGGGATGAATGATCCTGGGGGAGGGGTAATGTATCACTCTTAAAGTTTCTTTCATTTTAGTTCTTATCCTTTTGTATTCGAAACATTAATTATAGACTTAAATTGTGTTTAGGTGTGTTAATAGGGTGTCTCGAAAGAGTTTTATAATTTTTGTAAGGGTTTCGGGGTGCTATATATAGTTTTGATGATGAGCAAATAACTAAAAGGAAGGAGGTCCCTAGATGTTCGAGGGAACAACAAAGCTGACATACATCTGCACAGCATTGCTCGTTTATGTTAGAAATTAGTAGGTGCTTCTTGTACAAATTATGACACCTGGTCCAATGACATTTCAGACTTAATCATCAGTCATATATAAAAGGAAAAAGATTCTTTGTCATCAACAGTTTTTTGCAAATATTAAAAGAGTGCTGAAGAGAGGAAAAAGGCAAAAAATTAGTTCACTACATTGATCAAGTATTGATCATGTTCTTGTTTCTTTTGTAAGCCAAAAGTTTCAGTGTTCTTGAGTGAATCCTGATTTATAAACGAATTACACATGTTATAAGAGGAATGAACTTTTCTCTTTGATTAAAGAGTGCTTAGTTAGAGTTTCCTAAACCCAAAACTGATTAGAGTCAACCAGTGTTGAGGGTGTCTTGGTAGAGTTGCCAAGGTTAAGCTATAAAAAAGTTACTACAAGTAGGAGGTGCCTAGTGTTTGGTAGAAATAGATTCTGTAATCAAAAGGTTGATTATAATGGATTTTTGAGGTGATTGTTAGGGCAAGCTATGGTTTTTCCTTCCTTGAGCAAGCGGGTTTCTTCCTTAAAATCTTGTTCTTTTACTCTTCCTGCACTGCCTTTTATTCCTAGTTGCTTTTCTGAATTTTCGCCGGTTGTTGACTTTAAGGGACTAGGTCCCTCACTATGTGATGCAACCCCCAAATGGTTTTAACAATGGGTATTAGAGAAGTTTCACTCTAAAAGGTTCATACCTAAAGTGTTTTTGTCATCATGGTTTCCTCACTATATATGGATGTAGGAGAAAAGGTTCTCTTATGAAAAGAGATGAGAACAATCCTTGGAGTTATTCCTAAGTCTAATGAAAGTAAAGCAAATGCGTTAGAATTTAGCTCAGGTGAAGAAGACACTAATGTTTCACTTGTGGAAATAAGGATTGTTAGAGAAATGAATAAAGGTGGTCGGGGAAAAGGAATGGTGAATTTGAAGTATGTCACAAAGGTTGTAGATCTTAAAAATTCCTGAAGAACTACCCAATGCAAGAGAAGGACCAGAATCTTGAAAAGTCAAGAAGATAAGAAGCAGCTAACTGTGTAGTTAAGAAGGTATTAGCTACATTGGAAGACTTATCAAATAAATCTTACAAAGACAAAGAGTATAGAGATGCATTGATACTGAAAAACGATGATAAGAAAATAATCTCAAGATCTTGGTGTTCTTTAATGGAAACCACTGAAAATGAAAAATTAATTGGGGTAGAAAAGGGGGAATTTGACCAAAAACTAGTTTATGGATAGTGGCTTTTCAAGACATATGATTTGAGGGGATTATTATTTTCTCACCCCCGAGACACTTCAAGGAGGAGGTGTATCTTTTGGAAATGGTAAAAAGGGGTTCATCCAAGGTGTTGGAAGGATTGAAAAATCACCTCACCATGCAATACAAGACGTGTATTATGTGAATGATCTTAAGTACAGTCTTCTAAGTGAATCCAAATCTGAGACAAATGAAATGAGGTAAAATTCTCATCTTATGGATGTACTGTATCATGAAGGAAATATGGAAGAATTATTGTCAAAGCCAACAGGATAAAGAAACATGTATGGAGCTGATCTGGAGTTAGTATCTAATGGAGATTTGACTTGTTTAAGAACACAAAATGAATATACTAATTTATGGCATAGAATACTGGAACATGTAAGTTCCTCTTTGTTAAATAAGTTGATTTCAATGGACCTGGTCCGTGGCTTGCCAAAGCTGAAATTTCCAAAAAATAAAGTTTATGATGCTTGAGTTAAAGGTAAAAAGACCAGATCCTTCTTCAAATTGAAGAAGCATGTAAGTACCTCCAGAACTATTGAAATACTTCACATGGATTGGTGTGGACCTATTAAAGTCCAAAGTAGAGGAGAGAAGAAATATGTGATGGTGATTGTAGATGAATACTCCACATTCACCTAGACAATGTTTTTAGGAACCAAGGATGAAACATATGGGGTTCTTATGACTTATGCCAAGAAAAGCCAAGTGAAGCTAAATTTCAAAATTGTTTAATTTAGGTATAATCATGGAAATGAATTTGAGAATTCTCAAGTACATAAATTCTGTGCTTAACATGGAATAAGTCACAGCTTTTCTACTCCTAGAACTCCACAACAAAATAGAGTTGTTGAAGGGAAAAATAGAAAAGTCATAGAGATTTCTAGGACTATGCTAATTGATAGTGGCCTTCCAAAGAATTTCTGGGATAAAGCATTAAATACTACTTGTTATGTGGATAATAGGTATTTAATTAGATCACTTCGGAATAGGTCTCCATATGAGCTGAAATTTAATAGAAGGCCTAAGCCAGACTATTTTTCACGATTTGGATGCAAATGCTTTGTGCTAAACAATGGAATGAGAGAATTGGGAAAATTTGATTCCAAGAGTGATGAAGTAGTGTTTATAGGCTACTCATCCACAAGAAAGGCTTATAGATTGTTACATGAGAAAACTCTGTGTGTTGAAGAAAGTGTTCATGTGATCATAATGAGGTAGGAAATCAAATGAACTCAGGATACGGTGAAGATTTAGAATTTTAAGTACTCATTCTTGTTTAAAGGGATGATATTGCTGAAGATGATGATCATATGATAAATGATGCAAATGAGAGTAATGACAGTGATGATGATCCAGGATCTCAGTCACAAATTCCTGCACCAGTAGAAGAACAACCAAAGAAAACTAGTCATAATTCATAGGGACTTGGTCCTAGTGGTATAAATCTCATAAGACAAAACTAGAGCCATAAATCCTCTTATCCTCTTGAGAACCTGACTACACCTTTCAAAATAGGAGCCTAAACAAGGGCTCAAATTAGAAATGTTATGGAATTTTCAATCTTTTGGTCACATTGAACCCAAAAATGTGAAAGAAGCATTAAAAGATACCAAAATGATCAATGCAATGCAGGGAGAATTCTATCAATTTGAAAGAAACAAAGTCTAGTATCTAGTCCCCAGGCTTGTTGACTGAACAATTATTGGGACCAAATGGGTGTACATAAATAAGCAAGATCATAATGGAACTATCAACAGGAGTAAGACAAGGCTGGTTGCTCAAGGTTATAACCAAGAAAAAGTGATTGACTATGATTAGACCTTTGCCCCTTTGGCATGAATAGAGGCATTCCAAATTCTTATTGCATTTATTGCGTACATGGGATTCAAACTGTTCCAAATGGATGACAAAAGTGCCTTTCTTAATGGAAACCTGAAGTCCGAAGTCTATGAAATAACCTCAAGGTTTTGAACATGCAAATTTTCTTATCATGCACTCGAATTGGATAAAGATATGTATGGTTTGAAACAAGTAATAAGGGCTTGGTATGAGATACTCTTAAAGTTTCTCCTAGAAAATGGCTTCAATAGAAGGAAAATAAATAATACTCTATTCTTAAATACCAGAGGTAGTAGCCTATTGATTGTCCAGTTATATGTTGATGACTTAATATTTGGAGCTACTTTTGAATCCCTTTGTGAAGAATTTACGAAGCTAACGGGGAGTGAATTTAAGATGAGTATGAAGGGTGAACTAAGCATTTTCATAGGCTTGAATAGTAAGCAAACTTATTAAGAGACAATGATTTGTCAAGAAAAGTACATCAAGGAGCTACTGAAGAGGTATAACATGGGAGATGCAAAGACAAATGATACCCTAATTGGAACCAACTCAAAAATGGACAATGATGATTAAGGTCCTTCAGTGAATGAGACAATATATATGGGGATTACTGGATCCTTGCTATATCTCATTGCAAGTATGCTTGACATTTTTTATTGTTGGAATGTGTGCCATCTTTTAGGCATGTCTAAAGGAGTCTTATTTGAAAGCTGCAAAAATAATTCTTTGGTATTTGAAGGGGACTGGGGACTTGGTGATATACTATCCATCAGGAGACAATTTTGACTTGGTGGGCTATGCTAATGCCGACTATGCTGGATATTTGGTAGATAGAAAAAGAACTTCAAGAATGGCACATTTTCTTGGCTCATCCTTAATCTCCTCGGGATCTAAGAAGTAAAACTCAGTTGCTTTATCCATTATTGAGGCTGAAAGTGTTGTTGACGCTTCTTATTGTGCACAATGGCTATGGGTCATGCAATAATTGAAGGACTTTGGTATTGTATCAGATACTAAACCTCTAATGTGTGCAAACACAAGTGCACTAAACATGAACAAAATCCAGTGCAACATAAATGGACTAAGCATATTGATATGAGACATCACTTCCTAAGAGACAATGTTGAGAAATGAGAAATCAACATAAAGTTCATTGACGGGTGATACTTGGGCTGCTGGTAAACTAAAAAGAAATTTGGATGGTCCAACGAACCAAAATGATAGCCTAAAAACAAAAGTCTCCAAAGTGAAATCTGGAAATCCTTCTGAAGAGCACCAAACTTTGAGGTACCTGGTCCCAAGAAGAACAGAATTACTGATGACAAACCTAGTAGGGCTAATAGAATATGAAAAACAAAAGAAAAATGCTAGAAATATAGAAATTGGGTGATTTCTAGTGCAAAGTCAAAAACTTTCAAAAGCAGATCCATGTATATTTGATAAACTTAAAAATGAGAAATGATGATCTAAAGAATAAGGTTACAACTCTATGTAATGAGGCTTTGACCTTGAATACAACAATAGAGTTGTTACTACTAAATATTGAGGGTTTGAATAGTTACAATATCATAAGATGGTTTAACTTCTCCAAACCTTCTACCTGAATCTTTTACCTTTTTAACTCCTCTAACTTCTCTGGCTTTTTATATGGAACATGAAACATAATTCTTGCACTACAATGATACATAATCTATTGAATATAAATGAGTTCTTGATTTTGTGCTCTCTATCTATTTCTACCTTAAAATTGTTCTTCATGTTAGTGTTGTCCCAATGTCCATGAGTTAACTAAACAATGCTTACTAATTCTCTTAGTTTACTAATTTTAGTTTTCAATGATGCCAAAAGGTAGACTATTGATCTCATATGTAGGAAGGGGTCTCAAAAGAGGAACTACACCATAATGATAAATAAAATAATACAGATATGTTTATATATTGATAAGGGGAAGGATAGATATAATGAGCTACAATAAAGGTACGCAGGTACAGTGACAGGGGAAGTATACAAATCCACTAGATGAATTATGGTGCATAATGACGGGGGAAGAAATTGAAGCTTGATAAGAAAATGACAACAAGGGGCCAGGTCCCTGTGTTGCATAATGGTGGAAGCATTATGATAGGGGGAACTTTTATCTTCAGTACTGGTAAATAGACTTATTAGATATGATGAATGTACATTAATTCTCAAAGATTTGTGGTTGGTTTGTCAAAATCAAAAAGGGGAGAAATTGCTTTATCTAGTTTTGATGATAAGCAGATGACTATAAAGGACTAGGTTCTTAGATGTTTGAAGCTACAAGATAGCTAGCACATGTTTGCATAGTTTTGTCTGTTTGTGTAATAAATTGGCAGGTATTACTTGTACTAATTAGGAAACCTAGTATACTGATATTTCAACCCTAATCATCACTCATCTATAAAAGGAAAAATATGCTTCTTCATCAAATAGTTTTTTTAAAATACACAAAGAGTGGTGAAGAAAGGAAAAAGGAAAAAACCCAGTTTACTACAGTGCTTAAGTTGCTCATGTTCTTGTTTCTTTTATGATCCAAAAGTGTGAGTGTTCTTGAGTGAATACTGATTTGTAAATGAATTACTCGTGTTATAAGAGTAATAAACTTTTATCTTTGATTAGTGAGTTATTAGGTAGAGTTAGAAAAGTCTAAAATTGGTTAGAGTTATCTATTGTTGAGGGAGTCTTTGTAGAGTTGCCAAGGTTAAGTTGTAGTAGAGTTACTACAAGAAGGAGGTGACTAGATTTTGACTGAAATTATGTTTGTAATCAAGAGGATGACTATATTAGATTTTTTAGGTGCTAATGAGGACAATATATGGTTTTTCCTTCCTTGAGTAAGAGGGTTTACACATTAAAATCTTGTGTTTTTACTCTTCCCACACTGTCTTTTGTTCCTAGTTGATTTACAGAGTTTTTGAGTGTGATTGACTTTGAGGGACCTGGTCCCTCAATGTGTGGTGAAACCCCCAAGGGTTTCAACACATGGCTATTTTGGAATGTTGAGGTAGTAAGCCTCCATATTTTTGGCATACCACGAAAGATACCCTCTGCAATATTGGTGTGGCACAGAGGTAGTGTGACTCCGTTATATCCACGTGTCATAGAGGATAATCTCTGTAATAAGCAGTGTGACATAGAGGTTAGCCTCCATAATAACGTTGTTCCACACCGAGGGGTAAAAGTCATGCAATTTTTAGTTTATTCACTTGGGGTGAGGGGATTTTGTGTTTTTTCTCCCAAACGCGGCCTTTAAACATAATATAAGTTTATTTCCTTTAGTTTTCAAAGATCAGTCCCCTAAACTCTCAAACTCAAAACTCAAGAAAACCTTAAGAATTTGAGTATGCATTAACTTCCAGGTTCCAAGCTCTAAATTGCTTTAAAATTCTTGTGTATCTAATGCATGTTAATCTTCCCCAAAACTTGTTTTGCTAAAAACATGTATTTACAAATGTATTCATGTGATTTTATTGATTTTTTGAATATGGGTTAAGGGATTTTGAGCATTATTCACTAATTTGCTTTTCCCATTGTTTCTTAGAATAGTTCATGGTTTGAATTGATAGTTTTAAACTAATTGGGGTGCATGGGCATGGTTAATTAGAATGGGGGTCATGGATTCCCCCAAAATTGATTATTTTGATATTGGAATTGGTATAACCTCAACTCAATCTTGTGAAACTTGCTTTGAACATGAGAATATGGATATTTAACTACTTTTGGAACTTTTACATGACATAAAAGGCTATTGAAACATAAATGATTTTAAATTAAACCTTGGGGTTCGTGGATTCACCCTAGATAATAAAACGTTTAACCTATGTGGTCATAGATTCCCTCATATGGATGAATGAATGGAACTTTTGGGGTTGTTTATTCCTCCGTGTGATAATACCTAAAATAACATAATGATATTAGGTTGCAGGCATAGTTTGTATGAGGATACCAACAGGATATGCCCTAATGTATGATTTTTGTTCAATGAATAAGAATGCGTGAATATTTTTATTGGGCTTAAAGGGGGTTGTGTAGCTAGCCATAAAAGTGGAGATCCTGAGGGACTAATATTGGAAACTCACATTTTCCGGCGTGTGATATGGTCTTGATGACCGTGTGTTTGTATCACACCTTATATATGTTATCATGGATGCGTAGGGTCATGGATTCCCCAACCTTTCTTGATATCTCCAGTTCATGGGGCTAACATGTACTAGGCTCGGCCAGGGGGAGAGAGCTGGGGCTTATATAGACCTTGGTTACTATTATGATGTTTAAGCTACACAGTCTAGACTACTGTTCTTACATCTTCTTTTGTACTTTGTTCCCTATCCTAGCATGATATATTTATATACATATATGTATGTAGACCATGTACATATAGTTTTACAATGGTTGTAACTTGGAATTATTTTATTCATTCTATGAGTTATATTCTATAGCTCACCCTAGTACCATCTTCGAACATTGTATCCCCATGCAATGCAGGGAATTGAGATATTTCTATTTTCCTACATAGAGATATATGATTGTGGTATTATTCGTAAGTCAGCTTGAAATGGTGAGTCTCCTTCTTCTGGAAGGCTAGTTGTTTCTTGGTTTAGTTTGTGTCATAGAAGATTTACTTGGTTTCCCTTTGTTGCTATCATTAAATGCATGCCCTTCCTTAGGATGATTTTTATTTATTAGAGTCTTTGTGGATTACTATAGATTGGGATTGGGTTGGATTTCTAGTTTCCTTTGAGCTATTCATTTATCTTACTTATGTATATTAGTTTGTTTCCATTATTAGTTGATATATTATATCTGTTTGACTAGGATAAGGGGTTGGTATTCAGTCCTTCATTGTCTTGAGATACCCATAACGGCTGGGCCCTAGTTCGGGTTGTGAAAGCCCCATGAGAGGAATTTACCTACCCATAATTTAGAGTTTTACACGATTATTTTTTCTTTGAAGATGTGGAGGCACTAATTTTATAGAGTCCATTGTTTGATTTTATCTGATCATTATAGACTTCAGTACTTCTTCACCCAGTAGGATCTTAATATGAGGTAGCGTCATTGGCTTAAGTTGCTTATGGATTATTACATAAGTATTCTCGATCATTCGGGCAAGGCTAATGTGGTTTCAAATTCGTTAAATTGAAAGTCGAATAGTATGGGTAGCTTGGCATATCTTTTGACAACCTAGGAGAGGCCTCTGGCCTTAGCGGTTTGGTCGTGATCTAACCAGATGGCTAGGCTTGATATTTCAACACCCGGGGTTATTTTTGCATTGGTGAAGGCTAGTTCATGGTTAGGCTTGATATTTCAACACCCGAGTATGTTTTGGCATTTATGGAGGCTAGGTATTCTTTAATGATATAGATTTGAGCTCACCAGTTTAATGATATAACATCGTGATTGATTCGGGATAAGGTATTAAGTTGTAAAGCTAAGGAAGCGTCGCTTGATTCATATGGAGTTTTGAAAAATAGAGGTCACGTTTTGTGTTGAGAGTGGGTGATTGGATTAGATTGATTTTAGAGGAGGCTCATTTTTCTAGGAATTCCATCTATCGGGAGTGACTATGATGTATTGTGATTTGAGGCAACATTACTAGTGGGGTGGTATGATGAAGGATGTAGAAAATTTTGTAGCTTGTTTCCTTTGTTTCCAGCAGGTGAAGGTCGAGCATTTGAGACCTGGTGGACTGCTTCAGAGCTTACCCATTCTCGTGTGGAAGTAGTAATAGATCACTATGGATTTCGTGATCGGGTTGCCTCACACTTTACATAGACCTAATAGCATTTGGGTTATCGTAGATCGAAGTTTGCACATTTCTTTCCTGTACATGTCTATTTATGTGCAGAGAGCCAGGCCCATATCAATTTTCATGATATTGTGCAACTTCATGGTTTGTCAGTGTCTATCATATCAGTTCGAAGATCTATGTCCACTTCTCACTTTTGAAAGACTTTTTAGAATAAGTTAGGTATTCAGGTTGACCTTAAAACAATATTTCACCCCCAAATGTATGGTCAATTAGAGAAAACTATCTAAGTTTTAGAGGATATACTCCATGCTTGTGTGATGGATTTTGGCTGCTAGGTAGAGTATAATTTTTTTAGCATAGTTTGATTATAATAATAGCTACCATTCTAGTATTGATATGTCTCCTTTTTAGGCCTTGTATGCTAGGCATTGTTGATTTCTATTAGGTTGGTTCACTATTTTAATGGTTATACCTCGAGGTATGGAATTGTTTGGTGAATATTTGGATAGGGTTCAAATAATTCTAGATAAACTTCAAGCGACTCTGAGTAGACAAAAGTGCTATGTAGATCGTAGACTTTATGCCTCTAGATTCTGTGTTGTCAATTATATTTTCATCGAGTTTCACCCATAAAGGATGAGATGAGGTTTAGGAGGAAAGGCAAGCTTAGCCGCAGGTATACTATTTAATTTGATATTCTTTGAACTGTTGGTGATGTGTCTTATTAGTTAGCTTTTCCTCTAAACTTATCAGCTATTTATCTAGTTTTTCACGTTTCCATAATACGTTGTTAAATTATAGATGAGTCTCTGATCTT
This sequence comes from Capsicum baccatum var. pendulum, assembly GCA_030864225.1. Lineage (NCBI taxonomy): Eukaryota > Viridiplantae > Streptophyta > Magnoliopsida > Solanales > Solanaceae > Capsicum > Capsicum baccatum. Next base: position 164,319,675 of record CM061557.1, on the reverse strand, counting down.
GGGAGTATTTATACGTCTAAGTACCATAATTTACCCATATTTTAGATAAATTTTGCGAACAAAAATACATAATTCTTATATTTTTACTCTACTTTGATTTAAGTGAGCTGACCTATATGATTAGAATGATTTTCAGGTCTACTGAGGTCAATAAAGACACTTTGGGGACTGCAGATTTCAGAGGAAAACTCACACAAGAGGAAACGCAGTTGTTGGACCAAATGGAATGCATGCGAACATTCTCCCGGGTCAATTTGCCATTTATAATAAAGTTAGGACTTAGAAGGAAATTATGAGAGGGAAGTCTATTAAAAGACTTGTTGCTGAATTTTTATGGATTATGCTGTTTTTGGGTTTTTGAACGCAAGAAAGATTGGCTTATTGTGAAGAGAGAGAGAAAAATATTTCTCCTTGATTTCACTATTTTTCGGATACCAAAATCGAATTCTAGTTTTTGGTATAGTGAATATTCTTATGGTGATTTCCGTTTTATTCATGAGTAGCTAAGTTTAATTATTAGCATTATGGAAACCTTGTAGTATACTATTTATTTATATGGGTTTTGAATTCATTATGTGTTGATGCACTTATATTATACTCTCTTTGTTATGATTGAATTCTCATGGTTGCAAACATCGGGAATGTGCCACTAGAACATAACTTGTTCGATAGAAAAGTTTATGTTGGAAAAAGAGAGTAGTGACAAGAGAATAGGGTTTCTAACCTCTATTTTATCCGTAAATGCCTTAATAGGATTAACAACTTGGAGATTTCATATAAATAATAAACAACCTTTTGATTCGAGAGAACTAGAGTGGATTAATCCTTGTTGGTTGAGAAATAGTTGGACTATGAATTTAAATGTGTTTCTCTGTAAGTGCATGCATGTATGAGTTCTAAATACCCATAGATAGAAAATATTGAAAACTACAAGGTTGAAATAACCCTAACTTGTCTTTCTCTGTAATCAAATACTATTACACATATCGACTTACTATTACACTGATAGTACTACTGTGTACTTAAAACGAACCCCCCTTTACTTTGGAACCTTCGATCAACAGTCTAATAATAATCGCAATACTTAGTGATCATAGTATTCCCTGTGGGATTCGACACCCTATGAAGTTGGGTTCTATATTCGATAGCGACCGCTTGTACTTTCTAACGAATGTTGTAATTTGGACGTATCAAATTTTGGCACCGTTGCTATGGAATACGATTGTCAACTAAGTTTGTGATAGTTAATAGACCCTTTGGTCAAATATTCTCAAACTTTACTTTTTGTTTGTTGTTTTTGTTTTGAACAAGTTTACTATTGTGCATGCCAAGTACACAGAGATCGGGTAAGCCATTATTACCTATAAATCCTTAACCACATCTCATTGGCATAATGGATATGCAATGATACCCTGAAAGGATAGCTGCTCAACAGGAGCAGGCGAGATTAGCCGCATTGGCAGGTGCTTAAGTAAATCAGCAGAATGCTGATAACCCAGGTCGGGTACTAAATCCTGATGATGAGGACCTGGGTGATGATGAGATATTAAATCTAAGGCGTGCAGATAATGTGGCCGCACCAGTGAATAGAAATATCAATAGAGATCGTCAGGATAGAATGAGACCCGAACACAGAGTTGTGCAGTTTCCTTCTGATGATGATGATGATGAATTGGATAGGACTGGTGCTACAGGGGCTATTATTCCCGCGCCTTTAGCACCCTGAGCCAAGTTCAACATTACTAGCACTATGATCCTGCTATTGCAACTCAAAGTGTTATTTCGTGGACTTGCAGGTGACGATCCGAATATGCATCTTATTAATTTTCTCTCAACATGCAAGTCGTTTGACAATCCAGGGGTTGGAAAAAATGCGATCCGACTGCGCTTATTTCCATTGTCTCTATCTAGAGAGGTAACTCTATGGCTAAATGGGCTAACTCCCGACTCTATTACCAATTGAAGGCAACTAAAAGATGCTTTCCTAGAAATATTCTTTCCATCATCCAAGAGAGCACAATTGATAGATGAGATAAGAAATTTCAGACAACTTCTAACTGAAGCTCTCCACGAAACTTGGAAAAGGTTCAAGAAGAAGCTTATGCGGTGCCCAAATCATCAGATGACCAATCTCCACTTAATGGAGATATTATATAGGGCCTTAAATTTGGTGACCAAGCCAGTAGTAGATAATGCTGTGGGTGGGTCATTCATGGACCTCACCTTTCTTGAGGCATCAGAGATGCTGGATCGTATGACAAAGAAGACTAGAGCTTGGCATACTAGAGATTGTTAGGTAGCAAGATCTACTGTATCTATTTGTATGACTGTAGAATAGAGGCGAAGGGAAGAGGAACGTAACCAAGATATAGCTCACATAAAAATACAGATGTACTACTAAGCATTTATTATTAGGGAAGACAGAGAAGGTTAAAGCTGTTCCATCATAGGGAAAAGTTGACTCCGGTTCTGAGGAGGAAGGTTAAAGCTATTGCATTATAGGGAAGAATTGACTCCAATTTTGAGAAGGAAGTGAATTACTTGATTAATCAGGGGGTTCCCGAGGCAGTGGGCAAGGAAACCATGGTCGGAACTACTATGAAAAATCTGGGTACAAGGACCGAGACCAAGGGAATTGGAAGAATAAGAATAACAGGAGTGGTTTGTATATCCCTCCTAGAAATCGTGAATCTACTGCAGCTTGCTTCTGGAAGATGTCCATGGAGGACATAATGGCTAACCTGCTAAAAGGATTTGAGGCAACCAACATGGGAGTAGCTGAGGTAAAAAATAATTTGTCTTTAATGAATCAATTGGTTGACTCGCATTCCACTTCAATAAAATAGTTACAGCAGCAATTGAGTCAATTATCGGTGGCATTTAATCAAAGGAAGGCTGGTACCTTACCAAGTGACATAGTGCAAAATCCAAGGAAATATGGGTCACTTATGGAAATTACTACCAGGAGTGGTAAGGTGTTGGAAAACCCATTTGTGGGTAAGCCTGTGGTTAATAGAATGGAGGAGAGTGTTGATGAAGCAAATAATGATCATCCTGTAGAAGTTGAAAAACAGGATGAGATCATTCATAATACTACACCCAGCTGTCAGCAGTCTGAAAAGTTGAATATGAGAAGAACAAAAAAAAGGAAGTGGTGGTGAAAACACTCTCAAAGCCACCACCCCCTTTTCCAAAGAGACTGGAGAAGAAGGCTGATGACACCAAGTTTAGTAAATTCATAACCATGCTGAAGTAGCTGACTATAAATATGCCCTTGGTAGAGGCCCTAGAGCAGATTCCAGGGTATGCCAAATTCATGAAGGACCTTTTGATGAAGAAAAGGGCAGAAACCTATTAACCGGCAGATGATTTCCATCATTGTAGTACGATTTCCACAAGGTCCTTAGTACAAAAGAAGGAAGATCCGGGATCTTTCACCATTCCTTGCACGGTTGGATCTTTAGATTTTGCTAAGGCTTTGTGTGATTTGGGGGCAAGCATTAATTTGATGACGCTAGCCATTTACAAAAAGTTGGAGTTGGTAAATCCTACTCCAAACAATATGTGGCTTGTGATGGCAGATGGTCGGTAAAATGGCCTGTCAGTATTCTGTATTATGTATTAGTGAAGGTGGCTACCTTTATTTTCTCTGTGGATTTTGTTATTTTGGATTGCGATGTGGACTTTGAGGTTCCCATAATCTTGGGTCGACCTTTCCTCGCAACCGAAAGTATACTGATTGACCTGCGAGCAAATAAGCTTTTATTTCGTATGAATGACGAAGTGGTACATTTTGATGTATGCAAATCAATGAAAAAACACAAAGAAATGAATGTGTTCTCTATACTTGATGTGTATTATGAGGACGAGCAGGAATTATCTTTGGAGGAGGAGCTTACAATTGAGCCATTGGCAGCTGTGCTTTTGAACTTTGATCATGAGGATATAGAGGAGTACGAAGAAACTGTCTGTGCTTTGACAGGAATGAGGTCGTATTCTTATGCCCCCAAGAAGCTTGATCTTGACCTTTGGAGTCGACCTTCACCACCGGCAAAGCCATCCATTGAAGATCCACCGGTGTTAGACTTGAAAGTGCTACCCAGTCATCTGAGGTATGTGTTCTTGGGTAGTGGAAATACACTGCCGGTTATTATTGCTATTGATCTAGGCGAACAACAGGTGGAAGCTCTCATCTCTATTCTTAAGAGATATAAAAGAGCTATTGGTTGGACTATTACAGATATAATTCGTATCCCTCGTGGTATATGTAAGCATAAGATTCAGTTAGAGGAAGATTGTGTACCCAGTATTGAGCATCAGTGTCCCCTGAATCCACCTATGCAAGATATGGTGAAGAAAGAAATCATCAAGTGGCTAGATACAGGGGTGGTGTACCCAATCTCAGACAGTAAATGGGTGAGTCCTGTACAGTGTGTCCCCAAGAAAGGGGGCATAACGATAGTGGCCAATGAGAAGAACGAGTTAATTCCACTCAGTCCTATCACAGGGTGGAGGGTGTGTATGGACTACCAAAAGCTCAACTCGTGGACACTAAAAGATCACTTTCCAATGCCATTCATGGATCAGATGCTCGATCGATGGGCAGGTAGAGATTGGTACTGTTTCTTGGATAGTTATTCTAGGTATAACCAGATCTCCATTTCTCTTAAAGATCAGGAGAAGACGACCTTCACGTGCCCATATGGAACATTTGAATTTAAAAAGATGCCCTTTGGTTTATGTAAAGCACCATCCATATTCCATAGGTGCATGATGTCGATCTTCTCTGATATGGTTGAAGACACCTTGGAGGTGTTTATGGATGATTTTTCAATTATTGGAGACTCCTTTGACTTGTTTTTGCTGAACTTAAGTCAAGCATTACAGCGGTGTGCCGAGTTTAAAATGGTACTTAACTGGGGAAATTCCACTTCATAGAGAAGGAAGGCATTGTTCTCAGTCATAAAATTTCTGCGAAAGGTATTGAGGTAGATAGGCCAAGGTTGAGGTCATCGAGAAATTATCTCCCCCCCTTTTCTCTAAAAAGGTTGCGTAGCTTTCTTGGTCATGTAGGGTTTTATCACAGGTTTATTAAAGACTTCTCAAAGGTTGCAAACCCATTATGCAAAATTCTTGAAGAGAAGGACAAGTTCTCTTTTGATGATGACTGTAGGCAGGTGTTCGAATGCATTAAGATAAATTAGTGGAGGCTCAAGTTATTATTACTCCTGACTGGACAAAGCTGTTTGAACTAATGTGTGATGCTAGCGAGGTGGTGATTGGAGCTATATTGGGAAGGATAATCTATTTCATCTAATCTACTATGCCAGCAAAGCCCTGAATGGGGCTCAAAAAAACTACATTGTCACTGAACAAGAGCTCCTAACTATAGTTTACGCCTTTGAGAAATTCAGAGTATATTTTCTAGGGACCAAGGTGGTGGTCCACACGGATCATGCAGCTTTGAGGTATTTAATTTCTAAGAAAGATGCAAAGTCGAGATTGATTTGGTGGGTATTATCGCTTCAAGAATTCAAATTTAAGGTAAAGGATCGTGAGGGATGTGGAAATCAGGTGACTGATCACTTATCCAGGCTTGAATATGAACAAGCAATCAAGGACAAGTTAGATATTACTGATTCTTTTTCGGATGAGAAGATACTAGCTGCGAAGCTCAAGCAGATTCCATGGTATGCTGATTTCACAAACTATGTAGTAAGTGAGGTGATGCCAAATAATCTTTCCTTTCACCAAAGAAAAAAGTTCCTTCATGATGTGACCCAGTATTTCTAGGATGATCCCTATCTTTTTCGGCGATGTGCAGATGGTATTATTAGGCGCTGTGTCCCAGAGGTAGAGATGCTGAGTATTTTTAAAGCATGCCACGCTTCACCTGTTGGTGATCACCATGCAAGTGATCGTACTACTCAAAAAGTATTGTAGAATAGCTACTTTTGGCCTATGTTATTCAGAGATGCAGGTGAGTTTGTTCGGAGATGTGATCAATGTCAGAGGCAAGGATCATTCTCTAAACGCCACGAGATGTTGATGTCCCAAAATAATGGAAGTAGAGTTATTTGATTTATGGGGCATCAACTTTATAGGCCCGTTTGTAAGCTCATATGGGTTAAAATACATCCTAGTAGCTGTGGACTATGTCTTGAAATGGGTAGAAGTTGTTGCTCTGGCTGACAATGAAGGAAAAAGAGTTGTAGCATTTCTAAAGAAGAATATATTCTGCCATTTCAGGGTACCAAGAACAATCATAAGTGATGGGAGATCCCATTTCTGCAATAAAGTTTTTAGGGTTACTTTAGCAAAATACGGTGTTAAGCAACATAAGGTGGCAACTCCATACCACCCATAAAATAGTGGGCAAGTGGAGGTCTCGAATATAGAAATCAAATCCATCCTTGCTAAAATCGTGAATGCTAATAGACAAAACTAGTCACGAAAGCTAGATGATGCTCTTTGGACATACAGAGCAGCTTTTAAAATGCCTATTGGCATGTCGCCGTACCAACTTGTGTATGGAAAGGCATGTCACTTGCCTATTGAATTGAACCATAAAGCATTATGGGCATTTAGAAGGCTGAACTTGAACTGGGATGAGGCGGCAAAGCTGAGACTGGGGTAACTGAATGAGATGGATGAATTCCGTCTTAATGCATATGAAAGAGTAGACCTTTACAAGGAAAGGATGAAAAAGTACCATGATCGGAGGATTGCGCAACGAAATTTTCAAAAGGGCAATTTGGTACTCCTATTCAACTCCAGGATGAAGCTATTTCCAGGTATGTTGAAGTCTAAATGGTCTGGTCCATTCAAAATTAGCCAATTCTACTCATCTGGAGTAGTTAAGCTAGAAAACGAAGATGGGAGTGTCTTCAAGGTGAACGGACAAAGGGTGAAACTATATATCGGGCCAACAGCCTTGATAAAGTGTGTAGCCAACATATATCTCGATGAAGTCTGAGTAATCAAGATAGCTGAGTCGTGTCGCGATAGTAAATCTAGCGCTACATGGGAGGCAACCCATGATTTTACTTTGCTTTTGTTTATGGTAAATAAAAATTCAAAATATGAGTCGAGCCATGATCAAAACTACAACGTTTGGTGGAAGGCAACCCATATTTCTAATCATTTTTGTTATTTTTGATTAAGTAAAGGTGCATGAAGTACCAAGGAGGAATGTTCAAATTTATAAGGATCAAGTATGATTTTCATTAGAGTCGCAACTAAAATTATGTAAATCCGACCCAAAAAGTTTTGTGGTGAGACTTTATTTTGTGACTTTCAATGAGGTCTGTGGTGGTAGCATGGAACTTTCCAACCAAGAGTTCACCGCACATCTTAAGTTGTGTGATTAGATATGCATCGCATTGTAAATTGCCTATGCTCACTGCCTCAACTAGGCGATACCCTATGCGCCGCACATGTAAATATAGGCGATAGGGTATGCGCCATATTTTCAATCACCTATTCCCACTGCCTCAACTAGTAGATAGCCTATGCGCTATATATGTAAATATAGGCGATAGGGTATGCACCACATTTCTAATCACCTATGCCTACTGCCTCAACTAGGCAATACCCTATGCGCCGCACATGTAAATATAGGCGATAGGATATGCGCTGCATTCTTAAGCACATGCGATTGAAGGTGAGTCGCACATTAGTGTAAATTTTTAAATATAAGTATCCATTTTTGAGTGGATCAACCCAACCCATGTCCCAACTTTTAAATACCATCTTTACCCTAAAATTCCATTCCACTCTTTTTTTACCTAAGCGCCGCCCAACCCCTTCTCTCTTAAAACCCTTTGCTTTGCTCTACTAATCTTACAAGCTCCCTTTCTCTTTTTATCAAGAGTCCATCATCAAGTAAGTCTTTCTCTTTTATTATCTGTAGTTCTGTTATTAGTATGCTCATAGTTGTTAATCGTATTTTAAAATAGAGCTTAAAGATAATATTATGGTTAGCTGTTATTATTGGGGAAGATAAATCTCATTGTGTGAAAGATCTCTTGTTGATAATGTTGATTTCACTCCAGAATATGTTTGTTGGTATTCATTATGACTTTTTATAAGTTGAATTGTAGAAGTCTAAGGTATGATTGTGTGATTTGTAATCTTGATTATGTTAGTAACTTGTTCATCACTGTATTGAGCATGGTTAACCCAACACTTTATATGTTCTTGTATTAATTTGATGTTGATAAAAAACACAAAATTGTGATGTTGTTCCTATACTATGGCATGATGAGATTTTTGTGTGGTATTCTTGTTCCAGAATGGTATTGCTAAAATGAACTGAAGTTGGAAAGGGTAGTCAAAATCATAGGGTCATTGTGTGCTGCATTTGTATATCAAATTGAAAGACTATTTTGTAAATTAAGGGGTTAGAAGTGTTACTGCACCAATAATATTGTTGGCACATATGATCAAAATACATGTCGAGAAAGTATGAGTACTCGACAACACTAACTTAATTAGTTTGCACAAATAAATTAAGTGTCGGGTGGTGTCATCACTATTTTCTTCTTAGATTGTAGTAAATTTGACAGAATAATATTAACATGACTCTATTATGATCTCAGGTGACATGGCTCCATAAGGACGATAGGGAAAAGATAAGGCATCCACATCTCAAAAAGGTCAGAAAAGAGTAAGAAAGGACCAGGTTGATTCCTCCTCTATTAAAGTGCCCCAACGCAGTTTTAAAATCAAATGGGTTCTAGAGGAGGAAGGGAAGAAACAGTACAAAAACAATAAAGTGAAGCAATATATGCAGGTGGAGTTGATTCAAAAAGAATGTTTAGCGAGGCATTGCCCTCGTATTCTGGCGAAGATTATGGCACTAAAACTTGACTTCATCTTTTAAGACATGGGCGAGTGTAATCTTGATTTGACTCAGGAATTTTATGCCAACTGTTCCGAAATACTATTGGAAATGAAGTAAAAATTCAAGGGTAGGTCTTGCAATTGAATGCTGATTTCTTCAACACTTTTTTGGGTACTCCAAGTGTGGATCACTCAAGACTCAGGGAACTCTATAGCAAACCTCCCTACAGAGACATCAGACATATGCTGTATGGATCAAAGTCACAACATTTACCCATATGCATGTTTAAACAGAGAAGCTCGTATATGGTTAAGGATAGGAAATTCCTGTTTGATTCCTGGGATGCAATTCACTAAGGTTTTGCGTGATCGGGTCTGCTTGGTATTTTCTCTAATGACGGATATTCCTATCAACATTAGTGCAGTTATACACTCTTCGATGCGCAACAAAAGGGTGTACAGCAGGAGACACTTTATTTTTGGCAGCTTGTTGAGTACTATTATAAGGAAAGAGCACATTGAGAAGGAGTTAGTGGACCATATATTGCTGCCAAACCCAAAGAAGATGGATGTCAAAAAAGTGAAAGATCCATAAACTAGTCAAGGCATCAACCTTACCACTGCTGAAAGATATGCTCGAGATAAGATTTTTTTCCATCACCTTTATGGCATAACAAAGCTTACCATGCTGAGTCAAGGTCGTGTGCCCACTAATACAGAGCTTCGACAGCTGGATCATGACTACCCGCTTAACGATCATGCTCGATCTATATGTGCAGTAAGGGTAAATTTTAAAGAGTCGACAGATGATGACGTACCAATAGATGATGACCGTAGATTATTAGATTCTGATATGGAGGCTGAATCTAGTGATGAAGACTCTGAGGATAATTCTGATGCAGGGGGCATGACCCCTAATGTAGAGGAAGAGTCTGACTAACCAGGTTTTTGTTTATGCATTTACACTGGGGACAGTGTTTTCTTTGAAAGTGTGGGGTGGACTAGCAATACTTCTAGATTGCTTATTAGTTACTTTCTTTTTTGTTCTTTGTGTAGCAATTTTAGTGCTTATGTTAGTTTATTTTGTTTGGTTTTCATTTTGTTTTGTTTCTTTGCATTTGGTACTTTTAGTAATAAGTAGGTGTTTGTTTCTTAATGATGGATGGATGGCGATCTTCTTAAGAGAAAATTAGTCGTTGGTTGCATGAAATTACTTATGGACCGCATGGAATTATAACGTGAGTATGCGATGGATCTTTACATTTAAAACACTTAGGCTCTAGTTCTGACTCAGGTAATGATTGTTGGCTATATTGGAATTCATTTAAGTGTTGGGTCGAGAATCTATAATGCTCTTAAGTAAATTGACCATGTGCCATGAGTGTGTAAGTCTGTTGTATATTCCTTGTTGCAACTGATGCTAGAACTTGCCTGGTGTGTGTGCAAAGCAAAATAAAGATTGTGAGTTTAGGAAATGATTTAGGCATTTCTTTGACAGGCATTGGTTATACCCTTTTCTTTTTACCCACCTTTACATATCATCTTTGCTAGCCCTGTTGAGCCTTTAGCTTGTTCTTTTGTTAGCCTCATATATAGCCTTATCTATTTTTTTAGACCGTAATTTGATCCAAATGCTCCTAAGGGCTTTAGTGTAAAATAAAAATTTGAGTTAGGGGTTTGACAAATAAGAGGAAAAAAGGTGAGATTAAGGCCTAAATTCTAGTTATTGGTATGTGAAAGTGTTGTGGTTGGGAGTTGCAAAGTATTGTTAAAAAGTTTCAAATTTTATCTCGGATATGTTACAATGAACCTATTTTGGCCCTAGTCCTTATTGGACATTGTGCACCTCAACTAAGTCAAATCACTTAAGTTGAGGGTGGCTATTATAGGGGTGTGTAACATGAAAAGGGTGCAAAAAAAGAATTTGAAAGGGTTGCATACTCCCACTATAGGGTTATTAATTAAGCTTAACGAATTGGGGTAAAAAGTAAATCTGTGAAGATAGCAGAATTGGAAATTGGTTGTTAGAGATTGGTCTTCATTGCATAATATAGTGTATTAAAACGCTTAGGGAAGATAGTCACTATTTTTGGCCAAAATAGTTCCTACCAATCCTTTAGCCAGCATTATAACTCGTAAAAGACCTATTTGATCCTAATCTTAGTATTCTGATATTAGTGGAGTATTACACTAAGGGCAAGCATATGGTCATCAGTTGTAATTTGAGAATTCTTTGTGAGAGTGAGTACAACTTGAATCTTATATCCATGTTGTTAGAAATTGCATGATTTAGAGTGATTATGGTTAACTTTGTTGTTGTGAGGGAACATGGTTGATGAAGGTTGGGTAATTTATATGATTTATTATCTTAAATAGTACATATGAATTTGCCAACTAGTGAGTCTATTCTTAATGAGAAGTTGTTCTAGTAATGATCCACGAATCTAACTCTTGTGCCTAATTGTCGTGTGAGCCTATTTGAGCATATTGTGTTTCCTCTACAAGTTTGTAATTTGGTATATGCATAGATGTATGATTTATTCAAGAAAGAACAAAGCTTTAAGTGTGGGGTGGTGATCTTGGGCGTATTTATACGTCTAAGTACCATAATTTACCCATATTTTAGATAAATTTTGAGAATAAAAATACATAATTCTTACATTTTTACTCTACTTTGATTTAAGTGAGTTGACCTATATGATTAACAAGATTTTCAGGTCTAATGAGGTAGATAAAGACACTTTAGGGACTGCAGATTTCAGAGGAAAACTCACACAAGAGGAAAAGCAGTTGTTGGACCAAATGGGATGCATGGGAACTTTCTCCCAGGCTAATTTTCCATTTATAATAAGTTGATGACTTAGAAGGAAATTATGAGAGAGAAGGCTATTAAAAGAATTGTTGCTGAATTTTTATGGATTATTCTGTTTTTGGGTTTTTGAGTGCAAAAAAGAGTGGCTTAGTGTGAAGAGAGAGAGAAAAATATTTCTCCTTCATTTCACTAACTTTCAGATATCGAAATCGACTTCGAGTTTTTGGTATGGTGAATATTCTTATAGTGATTTCCATTTTATTCATGAGTAGTTAAGTTTAATTGTTCGGGTTATGGTAACCTTATAGTATACTATTTATTTCTATGGATTTTTAAGTCATTATGTGTAAATGCACTTATATTATACTCTCTTTGTTATGGTTAAATTCTCATGGTTGCAAACATAGGGAATGTGCCATTAAAACATAACTTGTTCGATAGAAAAGTTTATGTTGGGAAAAGAGAGTAGTGACAAGAGAATAGGGTTTCTAACCTCTATTTTATTCGTTAATGCCTTAATATGATTAACAACTTGGATATTTCACATAAGTAATAAATAACACTTTTGATTCGAGAGAACTAGAGTGGATTAATCCTTGTTGGTTGAGAAACAATTGGATTATGAAATTAAATGTGTTTCTCTGTAAGTGCATGCCTGTATGAGTTCTAAATACCCATAGTTAGAAAATATTGAAAGCTACAAGGTGGAAATAACCCTAACTTGTCTTTCTCTATAATCAAATACTATTACACATATCATCTTACTGTTACACTGATAGTATTACTATGTACTTAAACTAAAACCCCCCCTTTACTTTGGAATCTTCGATCAATAGTCTAATAATAATTTCAATACTTAGTAATCATAGTATTCTCTGTAGGATTCGACACCTAACCCAGTTGGGTTTTATATTTGACAGCGACCACTTGCACTTTCTAACGAGAGTTGTAATTTAGGCGTATCAGTCTCATGTCATTCGTATGGAGTTGGTTCAGTTATATGAGAGGTTATCTTTTGTTGAGTAGGAGATCTCAATTTTTTCTAGGATGTTAGATGGCTACGTTCTAGAGTTATCCTTGTAGTTAAGGTCCAGTGGTGACATTGACCTATAGATGAGGCTACTTGGAAGGTCGAGTTTGAAATGCGTAGTTCTTATCCCTATCTCCTTGGTGATTTTGGTATTTCTATTACCTTTAGTTCTAGGATGAACTAGATTTTTAGTGGTGGATGATGTAATGACCTGTATTTTGGTGAAATATGTGAAATGTGTCTTTTTGTGTGATTTGATGATTTTACCCTTCTCATAGTTTCATTATGATATTTTAGGGTGTAGGTGTGATTGGCATGGTTTCCATTGCATTAAGCTACCATTTGTGCGATATTATGGTTTTTGGTAGCTTCGGGAGCTTTATATGTGACTTCAGTCGATATCTTTTAATCTGTGCGATGAATGGACAAACGGATTATGCCAGCAGATCTAGAATGGTTGCTTTAGGGTGGTATTATGTTTGGTTTTATTTTATGGCTTTTAGGTCTCATTTTGACCAACGGTTTTGAAAGTTGTGATTTTATGTTTCAGGGGTCAACTTTATAAAAATGATATCTTTTCAAAAATCTGATATCGTCATTGAGTCCACAGCGTCGAATTTGATAAGGTAGCATAGTTTGTTTGTGTTCATGGGATTTTGGATGAATCTTGAGTGGCCCGCAAGGACTCAGAATGATTAAAATTCCCCAGCTAGTACACCTGATCATTGGTGCACCCGTGATCGTGAAATGATTCTTCAATCGTGATAGGGCAAGTGTTTAGAATGTCGCGATCGTGACCCTTTCCTATGATCATTATAACCTTGATAGATGAGATATTGTGATCGCTACCCACGGTCCATAATCAAGGGCACTATGTATAAATACCCATGTTTCGTCATTTTTCATCATTTTTTAGGCTTGGAGCTGAGAGTTTTGAGGTTTTGAACAACTCTATCTATTTCTAAGCTTTGGTAAGCTCCATTACAACCATTTCAACTTATTTCTTCTATGTATAACATTAGATTCTTGTCGTAATTTGAATTTTAAACTAAAAATTGGGGATTTTTACCATGAAGGCTCAAAATTGTATTTCGTTGAATTAAGACCGAATTCAACACCTTTTCACTTTAATAATTTTCCTAATCTTATAATTACAAGTTTTTCCTTAATTTCATCTTCAAAACAACTCCGATACTTATTTTTTAAAAGGATGTCAAAGATTTTATTCAGCAATGTTTAAAAATGATTTTTCTTCAATTTGGATCGCGTTTTAAACTCATTTCCGCTTTGTATTATTGGTTGGTTGTGGAAATACTCAAGTGGTTAGTTGTGTAAATACTCATTGTGGTTGGCTATGAGTAGTACATCCTCATATTATACTCATTCATGAAAAAAGTGGTACCATCATTGAAATTCTAAGAAACACTAGCAATAACTTTTTATAAAACCCTTCGGAGGGATGTTCCTGGGAGGAGATATGGTGACATCTTATAAAACCCTCACCTTGGGAGAATCCGGGGATGAGATATGATATATATGGCTTAACAAATCCCTATGGGTCCCGTATATTATAGCTTTATCTTCGTACGTGTATGCAAAGACTGTGTGATGTTCTCAAAGGTTCTGTGATGACCATGAGGCTGGGCTATAACCTCATACATCATCATTATCATCATCATTCTTATTCTATTTGCTTAATTTTATTTTTAATGTGATTGTATATTCTATTTTGACTTGTTCTCTATCTATTGTTCTATCATGCCTTACTTGAATGTAATGTTCTTGTATATGTTGTTCTTTGTTACTTTGCTTACATGTGGTGTAATTGTATATTTATCTTCCTTGATGGTTTTTGCTGTATTATATGTGGATATTTTAGAGTTGTTAGTGCAAGCGGTGTGGGCTACTATTGTGAGACATTTTCTGATTGCAAGTGACGTTCCCTTAGTGTTTATTTTGTATTCTTTATTTTCTACTTTGCTTGGTCAACCAATGAAACCTATTGAGTACAAGTGGACTGTACTCACACATACTATGCCTTTTTAGTATAGGTCCTAGTTCGAGTCTGCCCCAACTTGGTTTATTTGGGTGACTAAAGGAGATTTCAAGGTAGAGGTTGATTTAAGGAGTCCAAACTTCACTTCTAACTTATCTATATTCGACTATGTCTTTATTGTACTTAAGTGACAGAGTTATATCCAATGTATTTGTCCTTGTATTGGATTCTCAGATTGTATTAGTAGTTCTTAAACTATTAATATTAGGTTTTGGGAATGTATGATATTTTTATTTATTTCATTCCTTATTTGTGATATTGTAGGGTTCGGCTTCATTCTTGATGCCCTACCTTAAGGTTATTATTATTTTTTTCTCTCATTTGTATCAGTTTGGGTGATAGACTTACTTGTCAAGGTTTATCGCGAAAAGTGCCATCATGACCCCCTATTTTTGGGTCATGACAGATTCAATGTAGCAATTACACGTTCTTGACTATATGCTTATTTGTAAATCAAGTATTTGTGATTACTTTCGAGCACTACTTGTGATTATTAATTGCACTTGCATATTTGTTCCATTTTTTCATGATGTTAAAGGTGATGGTGATGGTGATGTTAATAAGCTCATGATGTTCATAAGGCTATTATATTTAAATCAAAGATGTTCATAATGTTGCTAGTGATATTAACGATGATGAGTGGAAGGTGATGATGATGATATAAAAATCATGATGTTCGAGGTGTCGATTTTGTTGATGTGATTGTGAAAAAAGGTGATGATGCACACATCTTATATTCATACATTCATACATTCATACATGTGCATTGAATGTTTTATCATAAGCATATATTGAGATACAACTAGTTTGATAGAACCTTTGGGGTTGCACCACACAGTGAGGGATTAGGCCCTTCAAACTCAAACACAAACGATAGAACAATAAGGCAACTATAAAGTACTGAAAAGACAAAGACAGTGCAGGAAAGTAAGAACATAGAATTTTTATGTGGAAACCTGGATATGGAAAAACCATGTCTTTTTCTCACAAGCACCTCATGAATTCTACTATAATCAACCTCCTGATTACAATATAGATTTCAGCCTAACTCTATGCTCTTTTTGATTATAACAACTCTACTATAAGCACATATTGGTAACTTTACCAAGGACCTCTCTACTGATTACCTTGAATTAATAACTAACTTACGTAACTATACCTAAGCTCTCATAAAATAAAATACTACTCTTATAGCATCACTAGTTCGATTACAAATCAGTACTCAGTCAAGAACAATTTTAATTTAAGTTCACATAAGAAGATAAGAACTTGAGCAGTGTTGAAATGGGTTTTTGCAGCCTCTCTTCACTCTTTGTAATTGTCAAAAACCCAATTGATGAAGAGGATTCTCTTTCCTTGTATAGTTGAGAATTATTAGGACTGAAAGATCATTAGACCAGCAGTCCTAACCAGTAGAAAATAGCACCAGCAAGTTTGTTAAACTGTGTAGACTACGCAGTCCAGTTGTAATGTATCTTGCACATCCAGGGACCTGGTCCCTTGCAGTTAGCTAATCATCATAAAAACTATATAAATAAATTTCCCCCTTTGGGCTGACGATAAACCAACCATTCAACTTTGAGCATTAGTGCACATTCATCACATTTAGTTACTGTGATTACCACCTGAAGATAAATGTTTCCCTATCATCATTCTTCCTCCATCACATCATGCAACACAGGGACCTGATCCTTTGTTGCCATTTGCAGTAAGAAATCCAATTTCTACCCCTGGTCCCAGCACATCCCTTGTTGTTATTTGCATTAAAAACTCCAATTTCTTCCCCTGTCAACATTCCCCATATGATATCATCATTTTATGGTGCTTGGTCATAATTATTACATGGTAACTAGTCCCAACACGTCACACCTGGTCTTTACACATGAAGTCAGTATTCACCCATTTGAAATCATTGAAAAGGATTGACAGTAAAGAATAAGTAAAGACCAGCTAACATGGATAATAACTTAAAGTAAAGGAAACAATTGAAGCACACAAGAAGAAATTCATTCATTATCCAATAGGACCATTACCAGTACAATGTACAAAATATTTATAAAACAACTATTTGCAAAGGCCACTGTAGGAATAGAAAATGGAAAATTATTAAAGAGACTGACACAACAGGAATTAGGAAGAAATAGGTTTATAGGATAATGATTTTAGCAACATGTTCATTCTATCAACTTCTGCTGCATGAGAATCCAGTAATTGATTTGAGAGAGCTTTTACTTCAGAATTCAATCTTTGGACTATACTAGTTAACTCTGTAATTTTTTCTTTGAGCTTTGCATTCTCTGTCGATAGTTCTTCAGTAGCACCATGTCCTTCTCAGTACATCTTCTGATTTTGTTGTTTTCGATGAAATTTCTCAGTGTCCTTTAAAGATAATTGAATCCTCAACTCTTCTAATTCATTGTTTAAATTTTCTTAATCATCCAAGAGTTTTGATACTTAGGACACAGTTCGAATCTTTTCTTCAATTCATTCATTCTCCACCAAGGTTGCCAAACTAAACTTCTATTTGACTATTCTAGGGGTCCCCTTTGTCCCAATTATTCCATAGTGATCAAACACCTTATTTAGGAAGTACCCATAAGGCATTTCATTCATCCCTTCTTTCTTATTGATTACTTTCCTCATATGCTCTATCATAAGAGCGGGTAAGATTATCAACTTAAATTTACTCAAACATTCTATTAGGAATAGGTCAACCCTAGAGAAAATGGTCCTTTTCTCTAGTTTTGGTAACAGAACCTTGTTGATATACTCATAAACTAGCTTAAACTCACTGATTAAAAATTTCTTTTTCACCACAGCTATAGAAGTCGCAACCACTTTTGAGGATTCAATCATAAATTCAGTGGTAGGCTGCTCCTTCATAACAAATTTTATACTCATAATAGGTACATCAAAAATCCTTCCCAATGTTTCTTCATCTAGGTATATAGACTTGTCTTTCACCTGGGTAGTTAATCATAGGACATCTATGGTATAGTAAAACTCTCTAACTTCATTTTCTAACACTATGGGGTCTGATTCTTCAAGTGGGTGAAGCCAACCCTAATGCCTTACATACTCCACTAGTTCCACCATCCTAGTTTTTCATATATTTTTGAATTGAACACTCTCCTAATTATCACTTTTTGAGTTTCATAGACAATATTCCTTACTTCTCTAGGGACAACCTTCTTTTCTTCGTCCCTTTTTATTCTCCTAGATTCACAACTAAAATCTTTCTTTTCATTAGCTTTTCTCTTTGTAGGAACAGGTCCCTTAGATACTTTTCTCATATTCACAGCTATGTTCTTCTTTCTTCTCACACCATGACTCCCAAAATTTGGATCAAAGGACCTGGTCCTCTCATCACCATAAAATTCTTGTATTTTCCGTTTAGATGCGATGATAATATCAATGTCAATATCCTCATCTTTTCCGACCTCCACTGCTTCAACATTTTCTTTCTTTGCTATGATGAATTTCTTAACTCTTCTTCTTTTTGTAGTAGAAGACTTACTTTCCTTTATGGCATTTGCTAGTAGTTTTTGTTTAGATGCCCTGGTGGAATAGGATCTAGTATCTTGTACACTATTGTCAATCATTTTTCCTTTTGTTTTGCCATCCTTTAGTTTATTTATTTCCAACTCAAAGGTTGATTATCCTCATCCTCTTCATCTTCATTATTTTGAGGTAATACCACCCCTTTATTCCTTGTCGCTTTATTCATTCTTAACAGATTATTCATTAATACTTATAGAGTTTTCATTTGGATCACCAACAAAGAGAAATATATTCTCAGTTGTGAAGTT
Source organism: Capsicum baccatum var. pendulum (assembly GCA_030864225.1). NCBI lineage: Eukaryota > Viridiplantae > Streptophyta > Magnoliopsida > Solanales > Solanaceae > Capsicum > Capsicum baccatum. The sequence continues at coordinate 164,301,124 of CM061557.1, read as the reverse complement.
CATGCTGCTAATAGAATTATATATCTATATAGGAATTTCATCTTCACATAGTTAAGCAAAGATGGATTTTGACCCAGAGCCACTAGAGGAACCAGGAACTGCCAGATTTTCTGATTTTCAAAATCTACCAATTCTTTAAGATGAACGAGAATTTATGGGTCACTAGAGGACTTTAGATCATTTGAGGAAAGGGAATTTCTTGTTTTGAATGCTCTTGTTCAATTAAAGAGTCGAGGCCTTAATTCAAATCTTCCAAGGATAACTCAGAAAGAACATTGATAGATGTAGGATTGTTAACAAAAATTTGTTCACTTAAGGTTTCGGGGATTTTAAGAGTAGGAATGACGGGTAAACTATTTTATGACTCTTGAAGATGATCAGTGGATGACTTTTTTTTGGAGTTTGAATAAAATGGAATTTTAGCCATTTTAAACTTTGGAGAAGGGAAAGAAAAGGACCAGTTTGGTTTAAGGAAGAAAATAATGTTCTGAGTTTGTTGAGAAGAGAATAAAAGGATTTGAATTTATTATTAAATTGAAAACCATTTGACATTTAATGGATACATTTTTTAATAGATGTGCCTGATGACAGTGGTGTGACTTCATATTTGAACCATACTAACAACTTTTGTTTATCTGAGATAGGTCATTTGTCCTTTTAGAAAAAGAAATTTTATTAGAAAATTAAGGCACATTATTTTTGTACACAACTGAGAGATAGGATAAGGTCTTTCTCATACTTGAGTAACTTTTCAACTTGTGGTTACTTCAACTATTTTCCTCCAAAGCTGTATCCATGGGTGTATACCTAAAAAGGTATGATACTAAGTTAGATTAGTATGCACCTAATCTATCATGGATACGTATAAACTTGACATAACTAATTTTTAGGAGTGACATTGACTGAAATGTAAGTTAATGGTATGTTTATCAATCTTAGACTTATTTTTTCTTTTAGAATAGGTCTGAGGACCAGGTCCCAGATATTTCTTCAGTTATATTATCTCAAGTTTCTTATCCTAAGATGAATTAATTTACGACCAGGTCCTATGAAATCATCTCTTTTATAAGCAAACACTTTACTTTAAAGTGTCTAGAGAAAATCTAGTCAGGTCTTCCATTGTTGAGCTGGGAGCACATAGTATTACCTGACCATTCCTGACTCTAATACCCTTTCTCCTCAGGAGTTGGGCTTGCGAAACCACTTGATTTTGAGTTCCCAGTAGGAGGATAATGGCGTGATCAACTCCCTTTTGGTCCATCTAGGCAATCATGACTTCCCTTTAACCTTTTTAAGATACATAAAGCCTTGAAATATGTAGTCTCCAGCTAAATATATTTAGTATTTCTTCCACAGTGAGTGCACAAGAGTTTGCTTTCTATGATTTTAACATTATTGATAGTTGTTCTTTGAAAAACATTAGTCTAGTATTCTCCTTGACACCTTATGCTTCTACCATCATTTACACCTTGACTAGTCAAGTTAGAAAAAGAATTAGTGGGTAGTATTCCATTTAGGAGACTTGTTCAATTCTTCTTTCAGCGGACCAGGTCTCTCTCTAACTTTTCATTTTTTTAAAGTGTAGACATAAGGTGTTTTTGAGAATCCCTTAGTCTTTCTTCAAGATCAGTTTAAATCCATGAAACTTTCTTTTTCTCTTTTTTATCTCTACTATTTACTTTATTCAGATTACTAGATACATCACCGATCTTCCCATTTTCATCAGCATTACGTGAAGAATTTCCCCATGTTGTTAGGGCTTGCTTTACTGCATGCTCAGCTACAATTTTTCTTTTTATATTTTTAGAGACATGATTATTTTTTTACATTTTCTAGTTTCTCATGAATGCTTCAGAGCTACAATTTTTATGATAGTCTTCAATCTTACCATTTACTTTTCTAGGTTGACCACTCTATTTTTTAGTACTAATAATTTTTTTTGCTAAAATTGTAACATCGGAGTCTTCTTTACTTGGGTTAGACCTTAAAGCCTTCAAGGTCGGGAATCTTTCCCTCCTTGCTTCTTTTATTTCCATCCCTAGTTTAGTTATAGCAGCCATGATGACCAGAATGCTCTAGGTATTAACCTCTTAGAGTGAACCTAGCTCTAATACCAATTGAAGGAACTTTTGGGGGTTGCACCACACAATGATGGACTGGGTCCCTCAAAGTCAAATACAAGCATTAAAATTGTAAAGTAACTATAAGGTGCTAAAAAAACAAAGACTGTGTAAAAAAGTAAGAACGCAGGATTTTTATGTGGAAACCCAGAAAGGAAAAAATCATAACTTTCCCCCACAAGAACCTCAAGAAATCCACTATAATCAACCTCCTAATTACATTTGATATTTCAGCCTACCTCTAGGTTACTTTTTCTTATAGCAAGTTCACTACAATCTCATCTTGGTTACTCTACTAAGGACCTCTCTACTGATTACCTCTAATAGGAAATTGACTTATGTAAACTCTACCAATGCACTCATAAAATAAAACACTACTCTTATAACATGTGTAGTTTTATTACAAATAAATGCTCACAAACAATTTTAATTTAATCTTACATAAAAGGATAAGAACATGAGTAGTGTTGAAATGAGGTTTTTGCTGCCTCTCTTCGTTCTTTATAATATTCAAAAACCCACTTGATATAGAGGCCTTTACTTTTATAGTTGAGGATGATTAGGGATAAGAGATCATTTGACCAGACATCTTAATCAATACAAAATACCATCTGTAAGTTTGTTACATAAGATGACAAAACTGTGCAAACTCTGCGTGCCAGCTGTATTGTATCTAACATATTCAGGAACCTTGTCCCTTACAATTAGCTGCTTATCCTCAAATATAAATATATCATAGTTGTAAAAGTTTTCTAATTGCAAAGGAACTTAAAACATGAGTCTTTATTCCATTTAAAGTGAAGTGTTACAATTGTGTTATTGTCTTTGATTATGAGTTCTATGATGATCGCTTTCTACTTATTTGTTTTACTTATTTATATGTTGTCACATTGAGTCATCCTATGATTCTTACAGATAATTTTTGATATATTGATGCTACTTGTGCTCTTCATTTTGTTTAATGTAGAGTGTATTGTAGCATCTGGAATAAGACCTCAGCTCGAGCCAACGATTTCAGTTTTTTATTTAACGGTGATCTCCATCACCATATATCCTTTGGATTTCAGTTTATTGATTATGTTCCTTGTTTCTAGACTAAGTCACTCTTTTATTTTATCTATTATTTGGGATACTTTTTTAATTATAGAATTAACTAATCTTAATGATTTGGTAATTTCATTAGTTGACATTTATTTCTTATTAATTGAACAAAGATATTTTAGAACTTATTTAATAATAAATTTGGGTAAGGGAAAGGTGAATGTAAAATTTATTTAACTGAGGGTTTGGGGTTAGCATAGTTCTCCTACCATAGGTTAGGTTGGGTGCCAATTATGACCGTTTGGGTAATAACAAAGATGATATTAGAGCACTAGGTTCATATATTTTGTCATAACAGACAAGTGAAGTAGAGTCTTGCTGAACAACATGGAGATATCTATACTTTTCTTCGAGAGGCTACAATGCTTTAGGAAATAAAATTCATTTCTTTCTTATTTTCATGCTATTAATTGGTTACAATTAGTACTGAGTGATTAAAGTTTGTATGTAACTCCTTCGCTCTTATTTCTCAAAGGGCGAACACATAAGAAAGTAGAAAAAATCATAATACATGAAAAGTTCACTAAGGTTGGTAAATAGTATAATTATTTCACTAGGTTCTACCAATATAGGGCTCAATAATAGTCAAAGTGTTTTATCCTGGTATTCTTCCTGAGAAGCAACAACAACCCCAACATCAAACCAACAATAATACGTACACCAGTCATAGAGGCTATAGTTCGGGGTAGACCATGCATTAGGGGTAGGCTAGAAGAGGAGTAAGGAGAGCAACACTTGTTAGGGGTAGATGCTAGGAATCTAGAGGACCACCTAGGCAAAGGACTCTCTCCCCACCCTACCAAAAGATGCTCTAGATTTATCTTAGGAGAAAGATATTGTTATTAAAAAAGAATAACTAGTAGTCCTCAAAATAGAGATCTTGTACATAATGGTGCAATCCAGGTACCTATGAGTGAAGGACTGATTCAGCAAGTGTTGGGATACCTAGGCAATTTGGATAGCACCAATGTTGTTCCTATTACACTCCTCTTTCCATCCCTAATCTTAAGACATGCAACTATTATGGCATCCAGGATGGATGAGGGCTCAAAGTTAGGGAGTATCTCTTATAGGTTCTTGGATCGGTGATGACTGAGAACATAAACTTTTCTATAAGTTCATAAAAATAAAATCCACCAAATATGTTCGGAGCCCTAATGTGGGTTTGTAATTTGTGTTGAATTTCCGTGTAACTGATAATTTCTACACAATATAACTATTTTCTTATTTTTATTATCTTTAATGAACTATTTTATGTAATTTTTTATGACAATATTTTATATTTAATAAATTTTCTATTTATTTTCTATGAATTATATTTTTCTCATTAAATTTTGGAAACTGTTGAATTATTGCTAAAAATTTTCAACACAAAGTACAACACAGGTCATGAATGTTGAAACTTCATTCAACAGATTAATAATCTATTAGAAATAATAAAATAGATATTGACATCTAGTTAATATGTTTGATTTTTTTTCCAACATACTCTACGTATGTTTTTGTAATACCCCGTGTTAGTCTTAGCTCTGTTCAACTCATAGTTCAACCATAAGAGGCTTAAAATCTAAAATTTTTGCTAAGTATTAGGGACTTAGCCTTATTTCTGGCCTCTTAACTTTGATGATTTTTAAAGTGACCTTTCGACCCCGAGATCATGGTTTCTAAGTTAATTCATGTTGAGAGGTGCAAGTAGCATATCTCGGAGAAATTTTGGATTTTTTTTATTAGGATTGGGGAACATTTGTATTTCAATTCTAGAACCTTACCGTGATTATGGTGCAAAGCGGTAATGGCCTAATCAGCATTCCAGTTATGAATTTAAATTTCAGAGGGTCAGTCTTATTTTTTCCCAGCATCCTAATTCATAAAAACATGAGATTAAACCGCTGATAGGGCATTATTTACCCACATTCCCCAATTTTATTCTCAAATAAACCCTAACATTTCCCCAAGTTCATCAAATTAAATCCTCTCCCCTTCAAGAAAACTCAAGAATTCAAGCTTCACCTTCCAAGAACTTTCAAGAAAGTTGTTTCCTTTCAAGAAGGTTGTTCACTTTCAAGATTTAAGCATTAAAGGTATGTTAATTGTTCATCCATTGGTCCCTTTAACCCATGGAGCCCAAAAATCCATTTTCAAATTTAAATTTTTTAATCTTTACATGATATTATGAATTATATCCATTAACTTTCATGAATTTCAATTTTTATACCATGTTTAAGTGTGTTTTTATTGTAATTATCCCTTGACATGTTTGAAAGATGATATTTGGATGTTAAATCCTTAACCCATGATTTAAGTATTGAAGTTATGTTACTATTCAATGAAATAAACTATCCGCATTCTTAAGCCCATGAATTCCAAGTGTTTGATGAAATACCTAAATGATTTAGTTTGAACAATTACTACTCATATGGTTTTCGAAGCTTTAATATGTCCTATTGGTATTGTTACCAAGACCTGGGGGTTATGAATACCCAAAATTTAGCTAATTTCCTAGTTTTTAATTATCTACAAAATGAATTCAGTGATACTATGATCAATATCATTCAGTTAGTAACTATGGTCAGTCTGAGTTCAACTAAGCCTAGTTCAGTTCAGTAATTAGTGTCTTTTAGTTGAGAGTACGGACATAGAATCGAGTGAACATAGAGATGGAGTCTCCCCCATCCTTAGGCATGAGTCACTTGTCTCCCCCATCAGAAGGCATGAGATCTTAGTAGTAGTTCCTAGGTTCTAGACCTACGATGCCATCATAGACTTAGAGGAGACCCCCATTTGTTAGGCATGACACCCTCATCTTTTGAGGTATCAGATTAGTGGATCCACACAGCCAATGTTAGTACCCGTGGAACTGTACTTCTACCCTTCCAACTGGGGTTACAGGTTAGACCTTGATAATATATTATGGAATTTGTTTATAGCTAGCTCCTACAGTCTCAGTTAAGTAATAAGTACAGAGTTCAGTTTTAGGTTTGCTGGATCATAGCATACAGTTATCAGTTATTCCGTATCAATATTTTAGTACTTCAATTTATAGACTATTTTTGTATCATGTTATATTCTTGGCCATGCATCTTTAGATTTATAGCTTTCACGCATACTATGCATCGGTTATCTCATGGTATTCATTCAGTCAGTTGAAATTGAAGTACTTGAGACCATGCATATCATCCTAACCCCTCTAGAATACCAGTATATTTAAACTACTAACTACATACTCATTTCTTGGTCTATGATATATCATATCGTAGGTTCAGATGACTAGGTTCCCGACTGCACTTAGACATTCTATTGCATCAGCAACAACAATAGTGGTGAATCCTCATATATTGGGGACTAATTATGTTATATCGTGTTTCAGTTTAGTAGTCAATTGGAGTTAGTTGGGGCATGTACCATCAACTCTTATTCAGTCAGATTTAGAGGCTTTCAGACACTTTAGACAGTCAGTCAGTTTGTCCCTATTTTATCAATTTTTAGACAGTTATTTTCATACTTATAACTTAGTAATATTTTAGTATTTAAAACCTTATGGTCCTTTCAGTTATATTCCGCACATGTTAATCGTTATCAACTTTATTTAGGGCTCACAATAGTAACCAACTCATGGGTTAGCTTGTGGTTAGTCGTAATCGTAAGCACTATATGGCATCCAGGGTGTACTTCCAGAGCATTACAAACTTATTATCAGTGCCTAAGGTTTTAAAGTGTCCTAAGAAGTCTTAAATCTACATTGAGTAGAGTCTTGTGCATGGGTGTGAAGCGTGTCACGCTTATGGACAAAAGTCTACAAGATATTTTTGTAAAAGTTTCCCTTCTTTCAATATTCATGTCATGCAAATGGGCATGAACTTAATTAAAATTCTCTTTCTAATTTAATCTTCTTTCTGTCTACATACCTCCCAAAAAGAGTAATAGAAGGAGAAATGGAAATCAGCATGCACTTTCACTTGGTCAGGCAGATCCCCTGAACGAGAATGTCTCTTAGGCTGAATTTAGAGCTGCATTCACTACTTTAGCTCACTCAGTAGAAGCTCATAATAATTAGAAATATATTTTCCCAACTATTCCAATGGCTAATACTGCCGCAGCTAGGATTCAGTACTTCACCCAAATAAACCCTTCATTGTTTTTTGGATCCAAGTCTGATGAGGATCCGCATGAGTTCATTGACATGGTTCAAAAGGTAAATGACATTATAGGTGTGAATTATTATGAGAGTGTAGAGTTAGGTGCTTATTAGTTTAAGTATGTAGCTCACACTTGGTATAAGCAGTAGAAAGAAGATAGAGGTGCAGATACAGGTCCTATTGAACTGGAGGAGTTTGTACAGCCTTTTTATATAGGTTCTTTTCCTAGGAGTTAAAGAAAGCTAAGGTACTGGAGTTTATTAATTTGAAGTAGTGCAATATGAGTGTAAAAGAGTATTCTCTTAAGTTTACTCAGTTAACGAGGTATGCTCCTTATGTGGTTTCTGATAATAGATCCAGGATGAGTAAGTTTGTCTATGGTATATCTGATAGCGTGATCAAGAAGTGTAGGACCACAATATTGATTAAGGAGATAGACTTATCTAGGTTGATGGTCCATGATCAGTAGATTGAAGAAGAGAAGGTTAAGGAGAAGGAGAGAAAGAGTAAAAGGACTAGGACAAGTAGCTTTAATTTTGCTCATCCGAGGTTGGAGAGTGGTAACCCTCCTCAATTTATAGAAATTTTCATCCCTAGCCCCATATTTAGCTAGTGCTCCTGTGCTAAGGTTCTAAAATGGAAATTAGTATAGGGCACAAGGCTCTAAGAATTTGGGTACTGTGAATAGTTATAGGACTAATCCCCATTTCCAAAAGTGCGGTATAAATCTTTAAGATATATGAAGGGCTGGCAGCAATGTGTGTTTTTAATGTGGTAATTAAGTCCACAGGTTGAGGAAATGTCCGACAGGTATGTGTAAATATAGGAATAATCGCCAACAGGGTTAGACTAACTCTTCAGCAGCACCAACAAGATGCCTAACTCAGCAGGGCTCCACTTTCAATGCCACTAGCGATCAGTGCAAAAATAGATTGTATGCACTTCAGTATTGACAGGATCAAAAAAGTTCTCCTGATATGGTTATTGGTACGTTACAGGTCTTTCACCTTCATCTTTATTCTTTGTTAGACCTTAGAGCTTTGTTTTCTTTTGTATCCCCCCATATAGCTAATAATTTTAGTATTAGTCCTGAGTTTGTAGCAAAACCCTTATGAGTGTCTACCTTAGTAGGTTTCTCTATTTTAACAAGGTAGGTATACAGGAATTGTCCGATTATAGTATCCCAGAAAGTCACTTTAGTAGACCTAGTGGAGTTAGGATGACTGATTTTGATGTCAATCTCGATATGGATTGGCTCTACTCATGCTACGCTAGTTTCCAAATGAACCAATCCTTAAATGGAGGGGTAGTACTTCAGCAGTTAAGGGTCAATATATTTTGTACCTTAGAGAGAGAGAAATGATATCCAAGGGGTGTGTTTACCAATTTTTTGAGTCAAAAACTCTAGTTCAGAGACTCTCAGTTTCACTAGTGAGGGATTTCCATATTTGTTCCATAAAGATCTTCCCAGAGTTCCTCCCAAAAGGGAAATTGACTTTGAAATAGACCTTCTTCTAGATACCTAACCTATCTCTATTCTTCCCTACAAAATAGCTCTAGTTGAGCTTAGGGAGTTGAAGGAGCAGTTGAAAGATCTCTTAGATAGAGGATTCATCAAGCCCAGTGTTTCCCCATAGGGCGCTCCTATCCTCTTTCTGCAAAATAAAGATGGTTCTCCTAGAATATGCATCAATTACAGTCAATTAAACAAATTCACCATCAAGAATAAGTATTCGCTCCATATAATTGATGACTTGTTCGACCGAATTTAGGATGCCAATTATATCTCTATCATAAACCTCAAATCCATCTATCATCAGCTCAGCATCAGAGAATGTAACATTCCAAAAATAGCTTTCAGAATTGGGTATGGTCACTTTGAATTTCTAGTCATGTCCTTTTGTCTAACAAATGCCCCAGTAGCTTTCATGGACTTGATGAACAGAGTGTTCAAGTATTACTTGGATATGTTCATCATAATATTCATAGAGAACATCCTTGTCTATTCCCGTAATAAAAATGATCATGCATACCACCTCAAAGTCATATTACAAGCTCTTAGAGACCATCAGTTGTTTGCTAAATTCAGTAAGTGGGAGTTCTGGATAAGATCAAGAGCTTTCCTGGGCCATATTATTTCTGATGATGGCATTAGAGTTGACCCTCAAAATACCAAAGTAGTGGGAAATTGGGAAAAAACTATCTCTTTATCAGATAATAGGAGTTTATTGGATTTGGCTGGCTATTACTGATGGTTTGTTGAAGATTTTTTGTCAATTATATCCCCATGTCCAGATTGACCCAGAACAAAGTCAAGTTTTGGTGGTCAGATTCTTATGAGAAGAGTTTTCAAGAGTTAAATACTCGACTCACCTCAGCCCCAGTTTTGACCTTGCCACATGGTTCAGATGGGTTTGTTGTTTGATGTGATGCTTCCAGAGTTGGTTTGGTTATGTTTTGATGCAGATAGGTAAGGTCATAGACTATGCCTCTAGAGATCTTAAGCCCCGTGAATAGAATTATCCTACCCATGATCTTGAGTTAGCAGTTGTTGTGTCTGCCTTAAAAATTTTGATGCACTATTTATATGGGGTTCACGTTATTATGTTCACGGATCACAAAAGATTGTAGTATGTGTTTTCGCAGAATGATTTGAATCTTTGTCAGAGAAAATGGTTAGAGTTGTTGAAAGATTATGATATAAGTGTTTTGTATCATCTGGGCAAGGCCAATATAGTGGTAGACACCCTTAGCAGATTGTCTATGGGTAGTGTTGCTTATGTAGATGATGATAAGAAGCAGTTAGTCAGGGAAGTTCAGCAGCTTACTAGATTACATGTGAGGTTGGTGGATTTAGCTGAGGGTTGTGTATTGGTTTGAAAATGTGTGGAATCTTTATTTGTTGCTGAAGTAAAGAAGAAGCAAATTAGCAATCCCAATCAAAGATCAGAAAGTTGAGGTTTTCTCCCAAGAGAGATATGGTGTGTTGCGTTGCCAGGGTAGATTGTGTGTGCCATGTATTAATAGTATGAGACAGTGAATTCTTGTAGAAGTTCATGGTGTGCGTTACTTGATTCACCCAGGAGCCACTAAGATGTACCATGATTTGTAGGAAATCTATTAGTAGAGTGACAAAAAGAGAGATATTACAGAGTTTGTAGCCAAATGTGCAAATTGTCAGAAGGTTAAGGTTGAGAAGGAAAGGCCTAATGGCATTATTTAGTATTTCAACATCCCCACTTGGAAATGGGAAGAGGTGAACATGGATTTTATGATAGGGTTGCCTCGTTCACATTGCCAACATAATTTAATTAGGTTATTGTAGACAGAATGACCAAATCATTATATTTCTTGATAGTCCATATTTATTATTCAGATGAGGATTATGCCAAGCTCTATATTAGAGAGTTGGTTAGGTTGCATAGAATCTCATCGTCTATTATTTTAGATAGAGGTACTCAGTTTACCTCTCATTTTTGGATAGCTTTTTTCAGAAGGGTCTTGGTACCCAACTTCATCTCAGCACACCATTTCTTCCTCAATCAGATGGTCAGGCATATACGACCATTCAAACCTTAGAAGACATACTGAGTGCTTTTTTTATCGACTTTAAGGGCAGTTGGGATGATCACTTTCCATTGATTTAGTTTGCCTACAATAATATTTATCATTCCAATAATCAGATGGCTTCATTTGAGGCTCTTTATGAGAGGAGATGTATATCTCTTATTGGTTGGTTTAAGGTAGGTGAGACCATGTTGATAGGGCTAGATTCAGTATCTGATGCATTGTAGAAAGTTTAGTTAAATAGAGAAAGGCTTAAGACACCCCAAAGTCGTCAGAAATCTTATATAGATATGTGTAGGAGAGATCTCGAGTTCGCAATTGGAGACTTGGTTTATTTGAAAATCTCTCCCATAAAAGGAGTGAAGAGGTTTGGCATGAAGGGGAAGCTTAGTCCCCAATCTGGAGGCCCTTAAGGATCCTGAACTGCTTTGGAAAAATAGCTTACGATCTTGTGTTTCCTACAGATTTGGCATCAGTGTATCTAGTGTTCCATGTATCCTTGTTAAAGAAGCTATTGGTGACCCAGCTGTGGTTGTTCCTTTAGAAAGTACAGATGTTCAGAATAGTCTTTCTTACGAAGAAATCCTAGTTGAAATCCTTGATCATCTTATTCATAGGCTGAGGAACAATGAATTTCCTTTTGCCAAAGTTCTTTGGCAGAATCAGTCCATTGAGGGAGCTACCTGGGAAGTAGAAGCAGACATTCCTACCAAGTACCCTCGTCTCTTCTTTGGAAACTCAAGCTTAGTTAAAGGTATTAGTTTTCCTAGGATTATCTCATTTTCAGCTATAAAATCATCTTTCTATCATTGCATGCATTCACAAATCAGTTCAGTCATATATTATGTTTCAGACTCATTTATGTAATCATATTTTCAGTTATGCATGTTCATTATATGATTTTAGTTACCTCAGCATTCTTAACTTAATTATTCTTATTCGAGGACGAATGTCCCCAAGGGTAAGATATTGTAATACCCCATGTTAGTCTTTAACTTAGTTCAGCTCATAGTACATGCATAAGAGGCTTAAATCCTGAAAATTTGGCTTAGTGTTGGGGACTTAGCCCAATTTTTAGAATTTTAACTTTGATGATTTTTAAGGTGACCTTCCTAAACCCAAGACGATGGTTTCTAAGTTAATTCAAGTTCAGCGGTGTAATTAGCATGTCTCGGGGAAGTTTCAGACTTTTCGGACGAGGATTGGGGCACGTTTGGATTTTGATTGTAGAACCTCACCATGATTGTGGCTCATCATAGTTGGTATAGCAATAGCATCATTGGCTCATTGCGGTGATAGCTTAATTGGTATTCCTGTGATGAATTTAAATTTTAGAAAGGCAACCTTTTCTTTTCCCAGCATCCCAATTTATAAAAACACGGGATTAAACCGCTAATAGGGTATTATTTGCCCACATTCCCCAATTTTATTCTCAAATAACCATTAAGCTTTCCCTTAGTTCATCAAATTAAATGCTTTCCCCTCTAAGAAATTTCAAGATTTAAGATTCACCTTCAAAGAACTTTCAAGGAAGTTGTTCCCTTTCAAGATTTAAGCATTAAAGGTATGTTAGATGTACATTCATGGGTCTCTTTCACCCATAGAGACTAAGAATCAATTTTCAAGTTTAAAATTTGGATCTATACATGTTATTATTAATTATACCCATGAAAATCCATGAATTTTGATTTTTATACCATGTTTTCATGTGTTATTATTTGAATTAGCCCTTGACGTGATTTAAGGATGATATTTTCATGTAAAATCCTTAAACCATGATTTTAGCATTGACGTTATGTTATTATTCCATGAATTAAACTATTCCCATGCTTAAGCCCATGAATTCCAAGTGTTTGATGAAATGCCTAAATAATTGAGTTTGAACAATAACTGCTTATTATGGTTTTTGAAGCTTTAATATGTCCTATTGTTATTGTTATTGAGTCCTGGGGGTTATGAATACATAAAATTTAGCTAATTTCCTAGTTTTTCATTATCTATAGAATGAATTCAGTTATGCCATGATCAATATCATTCAATCAGTTACTAGGGTCAGTCGTGAGTTCAACTACTCCTAGTTTAGTTTAGTAATTAGTTTCTTTTAGTTAGAAGTAAAGGCTTAGCATCGAGTGAACGTAGGGATGGAATCTCCCCCGTTAGTAGGCATGGAGCACTTTCCTCCCCCGCCAGTAGGCATGAGACGTTAGTAGCTGTCCCTACGTTCCATACCTATGACGCCACCGTAAACTTAGAAGGGCTACCAGTTAATTAGGCATGACACCCTCGTCCTTTGGGATTTAAGATTAGTGGATCCACACAGCCAATGTTTGTTCTCGTGGAACGGTACTGACACCCTTCCAATTGGGGCATGTCACTTATAGCTAGCTCCCACTGTCTCGGTTCAGTATTAAGTACAATGTTTTATTCCAAGTTTCCTTGACCATAACATACTATTATTAGTTATTCAGTATCAGTGATTAAGTACTTCAGTTTACAAACTATTTCATTATCATGTTATATGCTTGGTCAAGAATCATCAAATTTTACAGTTTTCAAGCATATTATGCATCATTTATCTTGTGATATTCATTTAGTCAAATGTTATTTATGTACATGAGCCCATGCTTATCAGCCTAAGCCCTTTTTCATACTAGTACATTCAAAGAACTGACTACAAACTCGTTTCTTGCGCTATGACGTATCACATCATAGGTTCGGATGCTCAGGTTCCTGAACGCACTTAGACATTCCAGCACATCATCATCAACAGCAGTGGTGAGTCCTCATATATCGAGGACCGATTATGTTATTCAGTGTTTTAGTTCAGTAGTCAGTTGGAGTTAGTTGGGGCATGTCCTATCTACTTTTATTCAGTCAGCTTTATAGGCTTTCGGACACTTCAGACAGTCAGTCAGTTTGTCACTATTTTATCAATTTTTTTGATAGTTGTTTTCAGATTTATAACTTAGTAATATTTTAGTATTTAAAACCTTATGGTGCTTTTAGTTATATTCCGCACATGTTAATCGTTATTCAGTGCTTACAATAGGTACTAACTCATGGGTTAGCTTGTGGTCACTCAGGATCGTAAACACCATCTGGCATCAAGGGTGTACTCCTGGGGCATTACAGTTGCAAATGATGAATAATATGTTGCAAGAAATATATAGTTTATTTGAACTAATCAAACAAATATAGACATATGTAGAAACATATATAATCATTTGTTTCAACAAAAATAAGTATCATTATTTTGAACATACTTTACATATGTTACAACAGATTAATAATATGTTCTAATAGATGTATAATCTATTGGAACTAATCAAACAAATATAGAACTTTGTTGCAACACATATTTCCATCTTATATAGTAATTATTTAATTATATCCAACATACTCTACATATGTTGCAATGGATGATTTTTTTTTCAACAGATGTGTAATCTGTTGGGTCTAATCAACTAGATATGAACATTTACTACAATTGATATGCACATTTGTTGCAACAAATGTTTAATATGTTTTATTATTTCCAATATTCTCTACATATGTTTCAACAAATTATTCTAATTTATAATCTATAATCTATTGGAACAAATCAATTGGATATAGACATCTATTTTAAGGTAATAATATTTTACAACAAAGTATACACTTAGTTGATTATATAATTACCGTATAATACATTAAGAAGGCAATTGATGTTATTAATTTAGAACTAATTATAGTGAAATATCTTTTTTTGTTACAAAAATGGTTTAATGTAGCAATTCACAAAAAATTAGTTTGTCGATCACTCCATTTAGGATGAATACACTCAGTTTATCATGTAATTACTATCTAATTCATCAATAATGCAATTGAAGTTATTAATTTATAACTAATTATAGTTAAATAACATTATTTATTAGTAATAATGGTTCAATGTCGAAAGTAACATCAAATTAGTAGTCGATTACTCTATTTAGGTAGCATAAATTTCATTGATCATGTAATTAAGGTCTAATTCATTAAAAATACAATGAATTTATTAAGTGAAAACTAATTATAGTTAAATAACTTTATTTATTAATAAACATGGTATAATGTAGCATTCATTTGTTTCAACATATGTTGAGTATATTAAAAATAATCAAACATATCATTCATCTATTGTAACAGATATCTAAATCTGTTTTGATTATTTCTAAAAGATTAATCATATGTTGCAACAGATGAATAATCCATTGCAACAGATTCTTTATCTGTTACAATATATTATTTATTTACAGCAATATACGTGGATTAAGTTGGAAATAATCTTACATATCATTAATCTGCTGAAACAAATGTCGATATTTATTTTGATTATTTTCAACAAATTATTCATCTGTTGCAATAAATTATTCATTTATTGAAACATATGTTTAGTATGTTCGAAATAATCAAACATATAAAATATCTGCTACAAAAGATGTTTATAATATATTTGATTATTTCCATTAGATCATTCATCTGTTGCAAAACATATTGAGTATGTTGTAATAGGTGTATATAATATGTTTGATTATTTCCAATATATCATTCATACATTATAATAGATGAATAACCTATTTAAACACAATTCATTATTCTAACTAATTTTACATCTGTTGTAATAAGTTATTCATGTGTTCCAATAAAAGTTGTTCCAACACATAAGATACAATAGATATTGCACCATAAACAAAAATATATTTTATATTAATAAAAATTAATTTCACTAACATAAAATCCTAACATAAATCACCAATTAAAATTATCCATTTCATAATAAAACTAACAACTATTATTACTATCACAATAATTATGTATCGTTTTCACCTAGGCATATAGTTCTTTTGTGGCCCACCATCTTACGTATGGAACACTTATATTTTCTTGTTAGAAATAATTCTTTGATTCACCACCTTTTATTCATTTGCCTTTTTCTTGGTTTTCTTAGGTCAACATATGGAAGAGGTATTTCTTTCTCTAAAATCTCCAATGGAACAATTAAAGAATCTTCAAGAGGCATCAAATTATTTTTCTCATAATATTTGATTACATAATTTTTTTTCACTGTATAATATGAAAATGAGAACTCATAAATTTGGTTTTCAAATTGTGTAACATATTGGACTGGAAGCATTGCCATAGCATGTGACAAGGTATTTCATCCAAGTCAAAATCTCTACATTTACAAGTTCTTGATTGAAGATCGATCATGGAAACATCACCATGAATAGTGAGATTGAAATTGTAGTTTGCTATTTGATGGGATAATAACTTGTTTTCAAAGTTGATGCACTTTGCTAGTTGTTTTTCCATTGTAGGTACAAGTTTGTTGGATGAGTTGTCCAAATCCTTACGCTTCTCATGAAATAATTTTTTAAATCTCATATTTATCTTGTTAAAAGAAGCATCAATACAAAATTCTCTATCAACCTCTAACATTGTATTCATTGACTCAACAATGTTTGAAGTCATAATATTATACCTATACAAAAATATCACTTAGCATGATATAAAATTAATATAAAATCAAACATGACACTCAATTTAAAATGTTGTACCTATTTACTGCGCAGAATGCCCTACTCTATCTATGAATTCTAATATGTTCAAGATGTTTTATTGCCTTGGGTACCACATCCATTATTAATTGAAATAGTCACTGAATTCACCTATATCATACACTTTCTCTACTTCATAGAAATGAGATACAACCATTGAATATTAAATTTGTTTCTAATATTTTCTCTTAGGTTCCTGATGCAACAACCATAATAAGTTGAAGACAGGAAATTGGAACCATATTTTAGATACTTGGGTGCCTTTAAGATATTATGCACAACTTATTGATATCATCTATATATCTTCTTATTTGTTCAAAAAAAATAGTGGTATAAGGTATCACATTTCTTATTCGCTACACAAAAATCCATCAGAGAGATATGATTCTCCGCTTCTTATGCAACGGCCAATGGCAAAAATCCTTCATACTTGCTCTTTAAGAGTGTCCCATCGACGACTATGACTTTTCTTATTTGTTGAAAACCAAGAGTCCAAGACGCATAGGCTGTAAAAAGTACTTGATCTTTCAAATTTTATCAACTTGAAATGTTTTCTTACTTTATAGTTGCAAACTCAAGCTTATAAAGATATGCATCAAGCACCCCATACCCATGCCCATGTGTTCTATTAACCAAAGACTTTGAAATCTCCTTGCCCTTATATATATTCTAATAAATAAACTTAGAACCTAATTTGATAAAGAGTTGATTGGTGGGACTTCACCGTTGGGGAAGCTATTTTAGAAGTATTTAATAATGATGTTTGGTTTTACGAGTGGATTATGGCTTGTAATATGCACTCTTGTGATATTTTATTGTAATGAACCTCATATTAAAATTTAAAAATTCCTATATTTTTACCATTTTGCTCTTCCTTGTGGTTGATTTATCTCATTTACAATTTATGGGGATGCTTGTCATGTTTTTGATGCATCAAAAAGTGATTTAAATGAGATTGTTGTTTTGAACACCCTTGGAAGGGGCTAGTTTGCGATTGGTCAACGTTTTATCATTCAAGCATTGGATGATGATTTTGATAGTTTTAATAGATTCAAAATATTAATTTTAGGTTAGTATCAAGTTAAGTTTGGGTTTGGAGACTTTATTTTATTTTTTGGCCCTTTATTTGAATAATAGATAAATTTGGCCTTAAAGGGGTCCCATGGGTCAAGTTATTGAAAACAATCTTTTTCTAAAAAAACATGACACCTTCATTGACTCTAGAACATTGAATTTAGCCAAGTAGCATTGTTATTTTGTGTTCTAGGTACTCTGAATGAATCTCGATGGTTCAATTGAAAACTAGAAAAAGTATATAGTTTGTTGGTACTGGGCATTATCTGGTGTAACAACTTAAGCAATAATTTGGTCACTAAAGTGGGGATAAGTTATGAAGCCAATGAGATGATAAAGTGGCTAGATGAGGTTCCCTAAAGTAGCTTAAGCGGAGGCATCATCGCTTAAGCAGTGGTCGCTTAATCATATTTGGGCGCTTAAGCGAAGGCCAACAACTTTTACCAGGGTAGATTAAGAGGTGATCACTTAAGAAATCATATAACCTCTTAAAAGGAAAATTGTACAAATCATATATAAATTGATTTATCAATTTTTACTCTATTTTTTAACCTTGAAGCTTTGGTGATTGGCTATTTTGAGGTATTTCTTTGTTAATCTTTCATTGGGTAAGCTACAAACCTATAATACCCCAAAAAATACAAACCAATATTAGAGCCATGTACCAAGCTCATACATAGTACATCATGGTTATTTTAAAGTTTTATGAGTAGGTTAGAAGTATATTAAGGCTTCAAAGAACTCCCAGCTATCAAACTAATCAAACCATTCCTTACCGATTGAATTCTTGACAAAGATATTGGTATAGTCAACTTTAAATGAGCATATATCTTATTATACTTGGAATTTTGGATATCATGACATATAAACAGATATATAATTTAATTATCTTTTCAATGATACCAATTTCGCCTAAATCCGATATCAGAACAAAGAGTTATTCCTATTTTACTCCAGTATGTCAGGTTGTAAACTGCGTGATGATATTCGTGGTAGCTTACCACATTTGTGACGCCCTACCACGAAGGTCGTCAGCCTAAGGCAAAGTCCAGCTCATGTGTGACGACATTCATGGTAGCTTACCACATTTGTGACGCCCTACCACGAAGGTCATCAGCCTTAGACAGAATCCAACTCCTAAGAGACGACATTCGTGGTACCTTACCACATTTATGATGCCCTACCACGAAGGTCGTCAGACTTAGCTAGAAACCATTAGTTCCAGCTCCTATGTGACGACATCTTTGATGTTTTACCACACTTTTGACACCTTGTCACAAATGTCGTCAGCTATGATTTTCAGCAACTAGAAATTTATTTCATAAGGGTATTTTGGTCTTTTACCTTCACTTTTCACGACTTATAACCCTCAAGGAACGTATTATATTCCATTCTCTTTAGTTAAAACATGTTAAAAACCCTCTCTTACACTTTCAACCACAAGATTAGGGTTTTCTCTCAAGATCATCTCCTCAGGAACAGGAGCATTCTTTCCCAAAGGGGTTAAACCCTAGTCAAGAAAAATCAAGGGCAAGCCTAAGAATTTCTTCAGGAACCTTCAGAAACATTAGATCTCTTTCAAGTTCAAGCTTTAAGGTATGCGTAGTGTTCATCTATGGATACAATCCGTTAATAGAGCTCAAGAACCATGCTTTAAATGTTATTTTGTAAAATTTTATGGTGATATAAGTATGTACACGTTGATGATTGTTTTTCAAGTTTCAAGATGATATGTAAGGATGTTTTTCATGGAATATATATGATTGTTGGTTGAAAATTATGAACTTTGGGTGGGTTGAACTAATGCAAGTATGAAAACCACCTATGCCTTAAAGAATGCATGTAAGGTGTTTTATAAAATGCGTAGTTTGTTAGAAGTTCATATTTACATGATTTCATGATATCTAAATGACAAGTCCATGTTAGCGATACACTTCAATATGAATGTCGATGCTATTTATGTATTCTTATGGTGATGGCATGAAGTATGTATGAAGATGTAAATATGAATTTTGTGTGTGAATTATATCCATGCTTTCCCTACCATGTTTGAGGTGTTGATTAAATACATGAAGTAAGCCGAAAAATCCAAAACAATATTAGAGCCATGTACCAAGCTCATGAATAGTACATCATGGTTCTTTTATAGTTTTATGATTAGTTTATATGTATATTAAGGCTTCAAATAACTCCCAGCTATCAAACAAATCCAAATATTCCTTACCGATTCAATTCTTTGGAAGGATATTGGTATAGTCAAATTCAAACGAGCATATCTCTCATTATACTTGGAATTTTTTATCTCGTAACCTATCAAAAGATAGATAATTGAATTAGATTTCCAACAATACTAATTTTGCCTGAATCCGATATTGGAGCAAAGAGTTATTATTATTTTACTCTAGCATGTCAGGCTGGAAACTGCATGACGACATTCATGGTAGCTTACCACATTTTTGATGCCCTACCACGAAGGTCATCAGCCTTAGGTAGAATCCAACCGTGTGTGATGACATTCGTGGTATCTTACCACATTTTTGATGCCCTACCACGAAGGCCGTTAGCCTTAGGAAGAATTCAACTTCTAAGTGACGACATTCGTGGTAGCTTACCACATTTGTAACACCCTACCACAAAGGTCGTCTAACTTAGGAAGAAACCATCAGTTCCAGCTCCTGTGTGACGACATCTTTGATTGCTTACTACACTTTTGACACCTTTTCACAAATGTCGTCAGCTATGATTTTCAACAACTGAGAATTTATTTCATAAGGGTATTTTGGTCTTTTCCCTTCACTTTCCCTGACTTATAACCCTCAAGGAATATATTATATTCCATTTTCTTTAGTTAAAACATCTTAAAAACTCTCTCTTACACTTTCAACCATAAGATTAGGGTTTCCTCTCAAGATCATCTCCTCAGGAACAAGAGCATTCTTTCTCAAAGAAGTTAAACCCTACTCAAAAAAAAATCAAGGGCAAGCCTAAGGATTTCTTCAGGAACCTTCAGAAACATTAGATCTCTTTCAAGATCAAGCTTTAAGGTATGCGTAGTGTTCATCTATGGATCCAATCCGTTAATAGAGCTCAAGAACCATTCTTTTAAATGTTATTTTGTAAACTTTTATGGTGATATAAGCATGTACACGTTGATGATTGTTTTTCAAGTTTCAAGATGATATCTAAGGATGTTTTTCATGGAATATATGTGATTTTTGGTCGAAAATCATAAACTTTGGGTGGGTTTAACTAATGCAAGTTTGAAATCCACCCATGCATTAAAGAATGCATGTAAGGTGTTTGATAAAATTCCTAGGATATTAGAAGTTCATATTTACATGATTTCATGATATCTAAATGACAAGTCCATGTTAGCGATGCACTTCAATATGAATGCCCATACTATTTATGTATTCTTATGGTGATGGCATAAAGTATGTATGATGATGGAAATATGAATTTTGTGTGCGAATTATATCCATGCTTTCCCTACCAAGTTTGAGGTGTTGATTAAATACATGAAGTATACTATCCCGTAATTATGATATAGAGAATTGCGGACTCTAATTTTGTGATCAAGTCATGTCATGTGTGTCAGTTTCCTTATATCGAGTCCTGGGGGTATTCATACCCGAAAAACATAGTTGTGTGCCTAGATCCATGTCATTTTGTCACGATAATTTCAGTCAAGCAATAATCTATAGAACTCAGTCAGTCATGTGACTCAGGAAACCTCATAAATGTCATGATCCCAATCAACTCTCAGATAATAGTACTACTCCGTCAGTCAATGGAAGTCAGTTAATCTTTCTATGTACAGTCACTTGAATCATGTTTAGTCTCTTCAAATGGGAGTAGGAGTTAGCACCGAGTGAACCCAAGGATGGGAACTCACTTTTATATGAGGGTGTCATTCTTAGTAGTCATCTTTTCATTCCAAAACTATGTTGCCAACATAGGTTGAGACATCACAGCCTGTTATATGAGGGTAGATAAGGTAGCTTAACCTGTTATATGAGGGTTGCCACTATTCTCACTAGAGTTACCTATTATGTGAGGGTTGCTCACATGTTGTCATTACCAGTGGGGCGGTATTGACACCCTTCCAGTCAGGGTAGAGATTGGACCCCATCTTAGCCATAATGGCACATATGGGGCATGTCGGTTAAACAACTACCTCCCACAGTTTCAGTATCAGTCTCAGTAAAACAACTTAAAAAGTTCTTTAGATATCAGTATATGAAGACTGTTAGATACGGTTAAATTTAGTTATAGCACGGAACTTAGAGAGTTCAACCAGATTCAGGGCTGTCATATACAGTCATCTATGTTATCATAACTACACTTCCAGCCATGTATTTGCATATAGATTTAGCCAGCACATAATCACGATCTTAGTTACTATGTATGTATATTTGTACTCAGTACTCTAGTAGTATTATTCATGCACGTAAACCCTTGCATTAGCTTACCTCACTCGTATACTCAATACTCCAGTTGTACTGACGCATTTGCACTATGGTGCTTTCTTTTCATGTTACATTATAGATAAAGAGGAACAAGTCCCAGTCTAGCAGTAGCAGTCGCATTCAGCAATACAGAGTTGCAGTAAGTCCTCTTCATTCAAGGATGACATTATTTAATTTATTCATTTATTTCTTCAATTCAATTTTACGGAGTTAGTTGGAGACATGTTCCTTCAACTCCTTATTTTAGGTAGTACTTAGAGGCTTTTGGATTTACGCTCAGATTTAGTTTTCAGATTCAACTTTTAGTTGTTTGGGGTATTTTTTGCCCATATGGATGTTATATTATTTCAGTTGAACCTTATGGCCTATTGTGCATATTTTCGCATTATGTTATGAATTGTAGTATATAGGTACAAATATCAGTCATGGGTTAGCTTGTGGTCCTTCGTTGTCATAAGCATCGTGTAGCGTTTTGGTTCAGAAAATTGGGGTGTTACAAAACCCCTATTCTTATTATTCCCTACAATTATATCTTCATAAACACCTATAAACCTTTTATTTCAAAATAGATTTTGGGGGTTTCTCTTAGTTAATTTTAAAATAATTTTTCTTGATTGGGACCTCTTTTTAACTCATTTTTGTGTGGGTATTCAATTGTACACTCCTATAACCTTTTCTAATATGTTTCTAAAGGAAAATTTTGTGTTTACCACTTTTATTTTTGAACTCATTTGTTGAACCCTTTTGGACCCATCTTGAATAGGGTCAATTGGGGTACCATTAGCTTTCTTTGGACTTGTAGATGATATATTTAATTAGATTAGATACATTTGGTGTTAATTGAAGTGATTTGGATTTTTAGGTGAGGTTTTGGACTGCGATTGGGCTTGTAGATCTTCTTAAGGCAAGTTGAGGTGTACCTTGACTTTTTTTGAAGTGTTTATAAATTTTTGGGTTTATATATTATTTACTTGTAAGTTTATATTTTGTGATTTCTTTAATATTAGGGGTCCCGCTTAGGTGAGATGATGAGCATCTCCACTGGTACCGGAGCCTTTGATGGGTTGTAGTTAGATTATTGTCTTAATTAATTTGTATTACTACTATTAAGTAGTCTTATAGTATAATGTAGATAGATTAACATTATGATTTTGAAATAATTGATATTAAATGCCTCTATTAGAGATTTAGTCTTTATAGTGATTATTGTGGTTTAGTGCCTTGTTAAGGGTAATTATGTTATTATTGTCATTATTGATGGAATTATTGAGGTTTTAAATGTTACATAAAGTATGAATAGACTTGTAATAGTTGAGGCTTTTTTGATGGATCAAGTTGGGTTGGATAGTCCGTGATTTATGATTATAGGGATTGTAAGTTTTTCGTGTTGGATGTGTGGGGCATATGTAAACTTCATAGATTTGAGTAATTATTTGTGACTATTTTCTTGAGTGGGGGCTTATATGCATATTGATTTTTATTTGAGAGGATATATTATCATGTTGCCCAAGTAAGAGCTTGACATTATGTTATGGGTAATGTTTTATGCCCTTAATGCCTTATTTATCATTGTATCACCCAAGTAGTGGCTTTGACTTGACATTGTAGACGCATTTTGAGTATTTAACTACACATTTATTATAGTGATACCTAAGTGAGTGATTATAATGATAATATTAATGACTACACGACTATTTATTCTTGTAGTACCAAGTTGAAATTGATATGATGAATTATACATTCGCTGAGTTGATTCTGAGCTAACTTTTACATGTGTTGAATAAATTTTTATCTTCACACTAATTGGTTATGAGTATTACATCGTCATATAATGTATGCATATTCATGAGACATTGGCACAATTGTGATATTCTTATTTTTATAAAAGAAATGAGATAATTTGTATAATGCAAATGCCGAGCAATGCGATTGGTAAGGTTGATTTGAGACATGAGATTGATATTATATGAGTGTATGTGTTATAAACACCCCATAGATTCTACTTGGAGCTACAAGTTTGGTGGGTGTATACAGAAAGTTACGTGATAACTTTCGAACAATTATCATTATCACTCCATTGTATTGCATCGTTTGCATTGTATTACCTTTCCTAGTTTGGTTTGATCCTGTGTTAGTATTTATTTTTGTATTTTATTGCTATCATGGAATCTTGATTGTGATATTATGTCTGAGAATTCATTTTATTTTATTACATTATCTTATTTTATGTTACATTAGTTGGGAGGTTGAGGAATTATGAGACGGTGGCGTAACCAAAAGATAGATGGTTAGAACCTTTTGGTAGCACGAGATATACCATTATATATATACTCATTCCATGTTTCTATCCCATAGTATTGGTAAATGATAATTGGATAAGCCTGTTATATTGTATTAGGTAATCTTTTACACAAATGACTTTCTTTGTTGTTGAATATAAATGAATACTATTAACTCACCAATATTAATATACCAACCCCATATTTGATATATTTATTATGTTGGGTTACCCAGATTAGGATAAAGTGATATGTATACTGGACTTTAGATTATTTGTAGTCTTAAATAGTTGGGGTGGTGATTTTATCCATCACTTTAGATTAGGGCCGGTCATTGATGATGCTTGGTCAGTAAATGTGGTATCGTACTCACCCTTGCCTCTCTATCCTTTTTCTTAATCTTCTCACCCAGTGCAGGTACTGGAAATAGATCATTTTCTTCCATCATTGACATTGTGAAGATTGAGGTAGTTCTAGTGGATTCCAAGTCTAACCATATATCTCTTTATTTATCCTATGTTTACTCGCATTTAAGATACTTTATCTATTGTTATCTTTCTATTTTTAGAGACTTGTAATGATTACAGCTAGACCTGGGTTGTATTTTTGAGACATGTGCCTCGTATATATATATGTTTGAGTTTATTCTCTTTTCTTTTGCTTCTATATTTTCATAATTTTGAATTTAGGTTGGGTTAGGCTTGGTTGATTAGAGGGTTTGACAAGTGCCATCACGTGCCTAATTTGGGCCGTGACATTTTCATTGGTTCTTATACAAAATCTACCAGAACTTATGAATTTCTCATCCCTTAACCACCACTTGCACTTTAGATGTTCTTATCTAAAACAATACACACTATGAAAATTACTCACCTTCTTGAGTCAAAAATCTTTTTTCAAGCAAACAATATACAATGAAGTGTTTGGTTATTCCTTTTTCTTCAATTTCATTCCCTTACAAAAAACGATATCTTCATATTGAACATTTCTTGGTTGTATTGATTGAGAATTGCCCATTGTATTTTTTGCAACAACACGTGTAGGCGTTTGGTCCTCCTCTACTTCATCTCCACTCTTGTCATATGGAGTATTCATTCCTACCCTATACAATTCATTATTTATCATACCTTGTTGGTCTTGTTCTACATTCTAGTTCTATATAACTTTTACAACCACGTATACCCCTAAAATGGTCATTGTTTTATAACTCAAATAAGCATGATAATAAAACTGACTGCTTATCTTAAAAGGTAGGATCTTTAGATTTTCAAAAGAGTTCTGCATGTAACCAATAACAAGATCTTTGGGTTGGAATTTTAGTCACATTAACTTATGATTAAGATCACAAAATTATCATATAAAACATATCTTTGGAATCTCATTGCTATCGTCTCTAATATTTTACCACCCTTACAATGCCAAATAAATCGATTGATCTTTTCCATCCATTCACCCTGACAATCAACCCTTATTGTTATTGATTTCTCCATTAATGTTACCTAAATAAATTTGTTATAAAAAGAGTTAATAATGATAGTATAGTAAGTTGAGTGGCAATATAAAACAATAAAGTTATATGTTTTAATAAATCACTATCATTGTCTTAACGATAACTTATTTGTTGATACAGATGAGTCATCTATTTTAATAAATTAATATTGTATTACAATAGATGACTAATTATTAGATTCAACATTTTTTTCCATCTCGGTACTATAACATGAATCCAATAGACAAGTCATCTATTGCAAAAGGTAGGTCATTTGTTGTTATAGATGACTTAACTATTCCAAGAGATAACTTATTGGATACGTGTTAAGAAACCAAAGATGAATCCAATAGGTAAGTCATCTATTGCAAAATATGTCATGACCCAACCAGTCATAATTGAACCCAGCCTAACCTATGGTGGGAGAACTATTCTAACCCTAACTATCTCAAGTCAAGTCCAATAGTTATCATTCATTTTTATTTTAATTATCACTTAATAGTTCTAAAGTCTCATACATGGAAAAATTAAGATAATGCCAAACTACAATAATAATCATTAAACGAATAGAGTCTAGAATCCTAGACTTATTACATCCACGAGGCTTGAAGTCACTATTCAATAACATCTAAAAGTATAAAATCTAATTATTATCTCAAACAAGAGATAAACAAGGAATGTTTTTGCCCCAAAAAAAGAGACATGAACAAAGATAAGAAGATCCAAAGACCACCTTATCATTGTGCTTACCCTTGAAAGTAAATCTAGAAAGGCTAGCTAAAATTGATGTCTTGTCTCATACACCAAAATACGCTCCGCTCTCAACAAAAAGAAGAAAACATGTAGCAACAATATATTAACAAGTACTTGTAGGAATTATATGTCGACTAAATGATACTATACAAAGAAGAAAATAAAATAACTGCAAAGCAATCATCACAAAACTTTTAATCAAAGACAATTACACAATTCTGTCATTTCACTTTCATAGTAATTCAAACCTATGCTAAATTATTGTTAAAACTTAATCAAATTCAGCAACAAGTTGCATCTAACATAAGATTATAACTGGAATTTCAAAGAACATGAATAGATATATGAATGCAATATATGAGCATCATACCATTACTTTCTAGTTCTCACCAACATCATCATCATCTTTACAACATCACAATCATTATTAACCTCATGAAAATAATGAGTGATATATCAATATAATCAACCTCATGAAAATCACGAACAGTGCTACTGCAACAGGTCAAAACTTAAGACAGGTATCAACTATATCAGTATCTTTTTTCACTTGAGTGGTAGTGCTGCAAAAATTAATTTTTACACTATACCGGTGTGAGAGAGAAACTTGGTACCTATTTTTATTTATATCAATTTCACAACACTTTCTATGAATTATGATATTACAACCAACCGCTCTATGGTAAATGCTATAACTAGAGTACTATAACTCTGTTTCAAGTGTCAAAAGTTTCTTTGTCATCCAAAACTCGTTGTCCATATGATTATCAAGTCAAAAATCACCACCATCAACACTCACATTAATACTAGAATCGTACTGACTAATACACATTTAAAACTGTCCAACACTTGACTAGCCCTGAATTCCTTAAAAATTGACAAAGAAAAGACTAATTATAATTTTTACCTTATCTTTAAGCGTAAGAAACATGTGGTTCATTATATTATGTATACCCTGTGTCTAAAATTCACTATGAAACTTACAACTCATCCACTTAATTAAAGTAGACCTTATGAGTCGTAAGTTGTAAGTCATAGCAACAACAGTATGGAGTAGTTGGATTCTGTTGTTGTTATGATTTCACCCTAGCAATCGTCATAGGATGTTACGATTCATATGAAGTGAAGTTGTAAGGTAAATAATATAGGATCCCAAGCCTCTATCCAAGTTATGAGAGGATGATACAAGTTATATGGAGATGTAACGAGTCATATATGTTATCCAGTGTGAGGAATCCTTGCCACTGCGAAGCTTACAAGTTACTGGGACAAGTCATAACCTTATCTTATGAGTCATAAGTTGACTTGTGATAACTGGCAGTCAAATTTCTATGAGTTCACTTAATGGAACTTAGTCATAACCCAAACCAGGCCCTGGCCGTGATGGGCATCCAAAACCATAATGGTCTGAGTCCCTTCTTCTTTCTGGCAGTCATGCACATCATCTAAATAGTTTAAAGAGATGCAGAAGTTTCAACATATGGACACATAGTCAATGTTATAATTCAACTGAATAATCCAAAAAAAATTGCATAAACCTCCAATAGTATTTACCATCAGTCTGTAAGAATCTCTAATACATCAAAATTAACATCTTATTTAAAACTGGGACAAGGCCCCCATTAAGACCATAAACACGGACTGAGATAAAAAAGTATAATAACTAGGACTTCCGGAATAGAGAAGGCTCACCAATTGTAACTTCTGACACATACAAACCTACTGCTGAAAGGGATCTCGGGAATGTACCTTAGATCCTGAAATATAGAGGGGTCAATACATTTGTACTGGTATGTGAAACAACTCAAAATAATATTTTTTAATACAAAATAGATAAGAGCCTTTTACAATGTCAATAATAATCATATAAGTAAAAATACATGGGCATACCTTTAAAAACTTCAAATGATTCTTGACACAATGACCTAGTCTTTATTATTCTTTTGATCTAGACGGTACACCCTACAATCTGTAATTCCACGTGCTATATGGAATTTGCCCTTTACTCGGCGGCCAATCCCCTAATCCAAGTTTGCTGCAAGGATTAGAGTATCCATAATGGGGACACACAAGATCACGAAGTAGGGTGCCAAAATCCCCAAATTAAGTCTACATGTCATGATTGGGAACAAGATCACAAACCAGGGCTCGTAACCATCATCCCAAATTAGGACGACATACTTCAAGGTACGCAAGATCACAAAGCATTGTACCAAAACCCCATGTCGGAAAATCACGATTTCTAACATAGAGTCTTTCAACTCATACTTTCTTTGGGTAACCATCTAACACTCTTAAGCCCAACTTTTAGTTCTTTTAAAACAAACATGCTTCATACTTTAAAAACATTCAATACTTATTTTGTTAAGGGCATGAAATCATCGGGTATCATTATAACCTGACTTGCAAGTAAATCAAATCACATCATATCATATCAATCCGTAGCCCTTTTCATCCATTACCATGTTAATGACCACCCCTAGTTTTTCTTTAACATCAAATGAGGGAGAGTCATGCAGAAGATTTTCATTTAAATTTACATCAAAACACTATCCTTTCAATAATACAATCATAAGGTGATCATGTTGTGCTTACATTGTTCAAAACCTATAGGAATTGATAATTTTTAACACAATAAACATTCATCATGTGAAAACACCCCTCAACATGTTATAAAAGTACAAATCTATGTTCCTTAAACAAGTATTCATCGTTTGTTTTTTTCGATGACAAAATTCATGCCTTTAAACAACTTATAACAACATAAATCGAAAGTATCATGGTAAAAGAGGGGGGTTTGATCGTTAATGCTCTCATTCAAACTTTCATTACACCTCAAAAGCATAGATATAGAGTTATACTCAAAATTCATGATAGAAGGTTCAAACCAACATACAATTTCTTCAAAACAACTCCATGAAATAAATTTTTCAAAATAATTCCAAAACCCTTTCTCTATAAACATGATTGGGGATCTTTAATAGAATTCAAAACAATAGAAAAAATTTTCTCATGATGTTAAGAGTAGTCGCACATACCTTAAATTATATAATTTGAAAGATAGAACCCAAATCTTGATAGATGGAACCTGGATCTTGATCCATTTCTTGAAATTCATGATCTTAGGGATGAGTTCTTAATCTTTGGGGAAGCAGTTAGGTTTTTGATTTTGAGAGAAAATTGAATAAAGGGGGGGGGCCATTCATGCTTCTTGGGGCTGAAATTTTATGTTATAGAAGTAATTTGGGTGAGGGGAAGTGACCAAATATCCGCTAGACTCATTAGTAACTTATTTAATGTGTGAAACAGTTCCATAAAGCACTAGCCAATGCATCGCATCAATATCGCATCGCATCGATATCATGTCGTCTTACTACCTCACAGAAAATTTCATAGCTTTCATTCGGTTATCGTTAGGTGAAATAGGTATCATTACAAAGCTAATTAAATTATCTACAATTTGGTGATTCTTAAGCTGAAAAATTCTATGTGTAACAAAAGTTATACGTGTTCAAAGTAGACCCTTGTAGAATCGAATATCAAACTTTGGATGAATGAATAAATTTTAGCTCAACTTTACTCCAAGTGACTTTTATGAATACTTTTTCCTTCATAATCACTTCATAAACTAGGAGAATGATCATGAAGAATGAATTTAAATGTAAACCATGGAATTAGAGCTTACACACGTTGGAATGACGGTTCTCTTTCTAGCTCAAAAAATGTAGGGCGTTACAACCTTTTGTTTTTTTCCCCTGTTATAACTCCCAACCCACGAATAATAACCTAAGAGAGGCATTATTTTACTCTAT
Organism: Capsicum baccatum var. pendulum; assembly: GCA_030864225.1. Lineage (NCBI taxonomy): Eukaryota > Viridiplantae > Streptophyta > Magnoliopsida > Solanales > Solanaceae > Capsicum > Capsicum baccatum. The sequence goes on along the minus strand of CM061557.1, from coordinate 164,270,748 downwards.
ATTTTGTGTGGATATGTGACGAGTCATAAAAGATGACTCATATGCTGATTAGTATGTGCAATTCTTACCACTACCAAGTTTACAAGTTGTCAGGCCAAGTCGTAACCTCATCTTACGAGTCGTAAGTTTACTCATGATGACTGGCGGTCAAATTTATATAAGTTCAGTTAAAGGACCTTCTGGTCTTTTCTTCTCTTATAACTACCAACCCATGACTTTTAATCCAAGAGAGGCGTTATTTTACTATATATTTCGGTCGATTTACAACATATCTTCTCCTCCCTTCTTCAATAACAACTAGATTAGGGTTTCTATCACCAAGTCATCTCTCAAGTCTCAAAGTTTAATTCCTCTTCATAGGTCAAGCGATTCCAGGAATGTGGTGCTTTGAACAAGATTATTCTTTCATCATTGTTTCCAAAAAGTATGATCTTAAATTTGAATTTACCTATTTTAAATTAGGGTTCATACCCAAATAATCATATTCTTGATGTATAACACTATCATGTTATTGAAAGATTTAAGTGCATCAAGGTTTACATATATTCATGTTTTAACTTATAAGATTTAATTATGATTTAAATTTCATTTTCTTGATTTGGATATTGCTGAAAGATTTCAATGTGAATATTGAGCATGATATTTTGGCATGAATTTCTATGAAATAATGCATGAATTCTAAGACCTAAGTACAACTAATGAGTTTACAAGAAGTTTTTTCTCTTAAGCTCAAGTGATATGTTTTATAGAATGCTTTGAAGAAAAGCTTGATCTTTTGATCTAAGATAACTATGAAATCTACAAGTGTTCCTTTTGATTAAGATTTATGTAAAGCGAAGCATAACTAGTTTTTAGTTTATAAACCCTTAAGCTATTTTAAGGTAGATTTCTTAAGTATGAGCATATACATATATTTTGGGTGTAGTATTTAGCACCGAGAAGGGAATGTTCATGATCGTATCCTAAATTCCTTTAAACTACCATCCACCATTGGTTTAAGTCCCAATATGGGATAAGTTCAGTGATTACTGTAAGTTAAGGTTCTATTCCTATATAAAGGGTAGGAAAGCTCTCCCCAATGTGGGTAAGACTTTGGACTCCATGATAGCTCATATGGTTTACGCTGGTTAGAAGAATCTCCCACAAGAAAGAATAAAAGTAATGATTTTAGAAACAAAGTGCAATGACTCACTAAGCTTATTCATTATGCTTTACTATTCATGTTTTATGATCATTTAACTTCCAATTTTATTCATGACCAAGGCGAGTCCTTTTACACTTAGCATGCATGATTTCAAAGTATATTTAGTTTTTGTTTTACTTATGCGCTCACCCCCAAATACATAGTACATTTCAAAGTACTAATCACATATATGGATTTGTCGTGACATTTCTTTATGATGTAGGTACCAGATGAAGTCCCCACATCCTTTATAATGCAGGTGATGAGTTCTATTGATTCGAGGACTTGAGTCCATTCTTGTTTGAACATTACATTTTTATTCAGTCGTATTGAATTAGGATGGTTAGGGGTCATGTCGAGGCTACGTATAGTTAGTATTAATAGAAGCTCCATCGACAGTTAATAGAATGGATGTATTTGATTTCAGTTTTCTTTTGTATAACTATAGTTGCAATCATTTTAAATAGTTTTATTTTGAACATGTTCATCTAAAGACATCTATTTTTATTACTTCCAGTTTTATGCATTTTAATTCAGTAGCTTAAGCAACATGCCAGTACATGGGTTTAAATTGGGATCATCTGTGGTCCTAAGCACCGTGTGATATCCAAGGGGTTGTCTCGAGGCATTTAAAACTTGGTATCAAAACCCAAGGTTCAAGTGTCCTAGGGTATCTATGAAATCATGTCTCTTGTGGAAGTGTACAAAAACATATATACTTTTCTTTGAGAGGCTATAGGGCATTTAGGAAATATTTACCTTATTTCATGTCTTTGATTGTGCTATAGAGATGTTCCCGAAGAAACTTTTACAGATTCTCATCATGCTGCATTCATGCCAACTCTACCTTAGTTTTTAGGCATCAAAAATAGTCAGGCTTTAATTCCTACCGATAGAGTTTTCACAGACAGCTCCTACAGATTACTATGGGATTGCATATAGGCTCAAAAGTATACCACCAGTACCTTTATGTTCCAAAGTATGAAAGATTCATTCATGCTCATGAAAATCGTGCACTAAGCCAAAGACAGATGTGATTTCAGATCCTTTCTCAGAATCCTATAATAGCATTTGACCTAGAGTTAGAAGCATGACCTAGAAGTTTAACAACAATAAAGTGGGGATAGTATTTATCTGGATTTAGTAGATCTCACGACCCCATTTGGAGTCATCATGGAACCTACCACATCCCACCGGTAGGTAAGCTAGTATTGTAACCTAGAGCTATTGCAATGGGTTAACTTGGTAAGAACGTCCAACATGGACCCTATATATGATAGCAATATATAACAACAACATTTCACAACTAAGGACAACCGATATTCAAACAAAAATCCCATGACCTGAGAGTATTAATACAAGAGCTTCTAAACATGATAAGAAGAATTTACAATCTTGGAATCTAAATGTCTTAAATAATCTCATACATTCTTCTAGAAAGAAAAAGACAAATAATGATAGAGGGAAAAGAGGTCAACTCAATATCCAAGAGCTCACCTTGTCTTTGAAAAGTCATCTCGTACAAACTACTTCAACGGTGGCAACTAGAACTTAGGTCAACACAAAAAAGGTACAGAAGTGAAGTACGAGTACCCAAACACGGGTACTCAGTTGGCATCATTGGCCGACTGAGCTCAAATATAATGTAAAGATGATATAAAGTAAGACAATAACCTTTAAGTTAAGGGATAGGATCGAACCTGAATCTACTTCGATACCACTGTAGTAACATATATACTACTAAAGCAATAACATGACATACTATCTCAATATACTACATAATCACCATAACAATCGAATGTCATTTAGATAGCATAAAGCCACATACACAGTAGAAAAACATCTACTTTCCATAATCATCATCAACCATCTTTAGAACAATAGGAAAAAGAACTTACCACGACGTCCCATACCGCCGGTAAGTACAACAAAGAAATTGTCATGGCATCCCATACCACCGGAGAGTACACCAAAAGAATACAACCAATAATACAATAAAGTGGAACTATTCCATCAATTGACCAAAACTGTGGGTAGCTCAATCCTGCAATAGCTCAGTACCAAAATCCACTTCCAAATACCCATACCATAATTAAATATAAAGAAAGCAACATTGTCATAGCATAGAGATATAGTCCTTACTTCTATAATTCATTAATAACACCGCGAAGTCCATACTATTTCACCTTATTTTTCAAAAGTCAATAGATTACAAGACTTGTAATTACTAGTCATCCAATTGGGGAAAACTACAAGCCACCCATATTATAGGTTTTCATCAATCATAAAGCCATTCTTTAGCTAGCATCTTCATGACATGAGTTATCTATTAAGCCATCTCAACCTCAAATATTAGAAGATAATTTAACTAACCATCTTGCAATACTAGGTCTATCATTACTAAGCATGTCACAACCTTAAGGACTAATTTCCATATTTTAATCAAGTAAAGTCCACAAAATAGTTTACTAGGTTTCTAGCCTCCAAATAGAAATCATATATTTTAGAAGTAACTAGTTATCACATAAGCCACCTTACTAGAGAATTAATAATACAACCTCTTATTAAAGTCAAGGATATATATTAGGTTAGCTTTTGATTCTACGCAAGATTATTCACACCACTAAGTCTTAACTTAATATTAGGCATAGGTTTCCTCTAGTTACTAATTTAGCATCAACAAGGGTTACTCCTCTCATTTAGTGATATGAACAAGAAATGAATAACAATTTACCAAGAGAGACATCATATATATAGAACATTGGCGGTTGGCCCCACATGGCCTAACCTTACAAATATCAATGCATATAAGTATATTTTCCCTACATGGCATCATAATGTTCTTTTTCTCTTCTGGATTCACTGGGCGTCATCGCAAGATCAACATATTCCTCCAAATTTATTGGGAATTATCATAATATCATATTTCCCTCTGGACTCATACTGAACATCATCATATCATCACATTTTCCTCCGGACTTGAATCGAGCTTCATATTAATATCATATTTTCCTCTTAATAACATAACATACATCCCCATGCATAGCCAAACCACTAATCATACACAAAAGATAACAATATAAGGAAGTAGGGATGTAGGATACACTAGCCATTTTACCTTGCTAGTAAGCTTCACACATAATATGAGCATAAACAAGAACATGAGCATTTACAAGACATGCACAATAATCACTTAACTAGATTATTCAAATCATGATCACAAGATAATCTGATAATCAAGTTCAACCATCACAACTCCTATGTATATATAATTTAGGTAATCACCAAGTATCTAGGTCGCTAAACATTTACTTAGTTTGAGCTTAAGGTAGGCCAAGTCCCACTTCTAAATCCCCAAGAAAACCAAAGCTTTACTAACATAAGTCTAGCTTTTACCCAAAATTAGGCTAAGTCATTCTTACCTCACCACAAGGGCTTACCATTCCTTTCTAGGTTTATAGGGAAAGTCTTTTCAAGAATCCTTCTTAAGTCAACCAAAAACCAAGGTCATATCCTATCTTGGCATTATATAGGTAAAAAAACACCTAAGGATAGAGAAGTATTCCATTTATGTCTACTTAGAACAACTCTAGTGTTCTCGTACTATTCATGAAACCACAAATAAACTAACCAAGGTGCTAGACTAAGGGTAAAATATCATACTTACAAATTAATAGTCTAAAGCAATAAATAAATCCCATGTTCACCATTTAATAAAATATCGTCTAAATTCCCCACCCAATCTCGCTAGATATCAACAATTACATTACAAACAAGCTCACTCTAGGCTATGGGTAAGCCTAACATACCTTGAATCCAAGCAACTCACGGTCAAACGAGCTTTTCCTTTACTTTCTGTGAAGCTTCCTCTTCCACAAACAATGCTATCAACAATATAATATAAGCATTACAACAAGAATAACACTACCCATTATAGCACCATTGTGCCATGGGTTTCAAATGGACACCAATACCCTAATCGAGTTTCACCCTTTGAAAGCAGTTTCCAAGACCAACCCATAGCCTAACTATCTTGATAGAGTTTAAACCCTCAATTAATTTTAGTCAATCACTAAATTTTGGGGCTACAATTGACCCACAATGATTTAGGGGTTTTGATTCAAGAAACCAAGAAATCAATACAAAATTAGAGGAATTCTTGCCTTAGATTATAGCAAGAATAAATCATATAAGTTTTTTAAGATCCAATTCAGCCTATAACACACACTTTGAAGGTTTTACACAACATTAGGGTTCCTAAGTAAAGAGAGAGGCACAAAATGGAAAAAAATCGTGCAAGAAAACACTTAAATATAGACCACCTAGTCCTCTGATGGCTCAGTTGTGACCCTCGTATCACCGTGGTTGCGGCCAAGTGGTCGTACCTCCTTAGTCGCAGTTGCAGAACCTCAGTTCATGTTGTATATGGCTGAAGCTTGGAACATGGTTCCGACCTTTGGCCGATGCCTTGGGATACAATCAGGGTCTATTTCGAACAAATAATATATGAAACCCCACAGTTTTTTATGTTCGGACATGTTGGAGAAGTCAGATTTCGCATACGAGGCTGTTTACTAAAGTTTTTAGTTAGTGGTCAATTTGGACCAATGAAGACTTCAAATTGAGAAAAGGGATTCTAAAACCCGAATGAACCATCATGTAATCGAACTCTCGGTCCCCACAAGTCATTAATGACTTTGGATGACTATATAAAATCTCCATTAGAGAAAGCAAGAAGGAACATGGATAGTGGGCCCACAAAAGTTTATGTCCCCAAAGAAACAGCATCCACGACTAAGGAATTTTTGTCCCCAAAAGTTAAAGACAAGCAAGTACCTAAATTCTCTAACAACTGAGGATAGTAGGCCCACATATCACTCTCAATCTCCCAAGTAGTTTCCTCAACTATGCAATGCCCCAATTTAACCTTGACCACCAAAATCTCCCTAGTATGCAATCGCCTCACATCACTAGCCAAAATAAGCATTGGCTACTCCACAGACGTCAACTGATCATCCAACTAGAATGAGCCCCATCTAAGCACATAAGAAGGATCTAGAATATACTTCCACAACATAGAGACGTTGAAAATAGGATGAACGGAGACAAAGTCTGGAGGTAAATCTAAATCATAGGCCACCTCACCAACCACACAAAGAATCTCAAAAGTACCAAAGTAGTAAGGGCCAAGCTTACCTTTCCTTCCAATCCTCATCACACCTCTCTTAGGTGAAACATGAAGGAACACATGATCCCTCACTCCAAATCTAAAGGCACAGAGTCTACAATTGGTATAGGCCTTCTACCTACTTTAGGCTACTCTCAGCCTATCTCGAATCACCCTCACTCAATCCAATGAGTCCTTAAGAAAATTTGTACCACAAGGTCTAACCTCAGATGTCTCAAACCATCCTATAGGAGAATGACTCCTCCTACCATACAACACCTCTTAAGGGGCCATCTTAATACTCGAATAATAACTGTTGTTGTAGGAAAACTCTGTCAAAGTTGAGTGTTGATCCCACTAACCTCCAAAGTCCATAACACAATCTTAGAAAATATCCTCAAGTACATGAATAGTCCGCTCGAATAGACTATCCATCTGCAGATTAAAGGCTATACTCAAATCCACTCGAGTACCCAACTCCTCCTGAAATGCTCTCTGAAACCTCAAAGTAAACACAGAACAATGATCTAATATGTTAGACATAGGAACTCCATGCAAATAAACTATCTCTTCAATATAAATTTGGGCTAATCTCTCAACACTAAAGATCAACTGAATAGGAATAAAATGTGACAACTTGGTCAAATGATCTATAATAACCAAGATACTATCATGACCACTGGATGTACGAGGCAAACCACTAATGAAATTCATGGTGATCCTTTCCCACTTCCACTCAGGAATGGGCAAACTCTGAGTCAAACTACCAAGACGCTGATGCTCAACCTTAACCTACTGATAACATAAGGAACGGTGCTACGAAAACTATTAAATCTCTCTTCATACCATCCCACCAATACAACTTCCGCAACTATATACATATTTTGGACATACCGACATGAATAAAATATCTAAAACTGTGAGCCTCATGCAAAATACACTTAATAAAATCATCAAGTATGGGAACACAAATACGAAACTGAAATATCAAGATACCCTCAAAATCCATGGTGTGTCTCTTAGATTCACCGCTAACTACTTGATTATAGAGAAGGCACAACATATCTTTCTCAAACTGGCGATCAACAATCTGCTGAAATAGGGAGGACCTCACCTCTATATAAGACAAAACTACCATTAGATCTCAGATATCAAGGCAAAACATCAAACTAGCTAAGGATTGAACGTCCCATGCCAATGGCCTCAGAGAAACTGAAATATATGCCAAACTACCCATACTCACCGCCTTGCAACTCAAGGCATCCTCCACCATATTGGCCTTACCCAGATGGTATAAGATAGAAATATCATAGTTCCTTAGCAACTCTATCCATATACACTGGAGATCATTAAGCTCTCATTAAGTCATAAGATGTTCAAGACTATGATGATTAGTGAAAATCTCACAAAGGATGCCATACAAATAATTCCTCTAATTCCTGGGCTCGAAACTACTGCTACCAGCTCTAAATCATAAATGGGGTAGTTACCCTCATCACCTTAAGATTTCTAAAAGCATAAGCAATAACACAACCCTAATGCATCAAAACACAACTAAGCCCATCACTAGAAGTATCATTAAAGATAGTGAATCCCTCGTTCTCCATAAAAAACCTAACATTGGGGTTCAAGTAGAACAATTCTTGAACTTCTAAAAGATCGACTGACACTCGTTGGACCATCAGAAAGGAACTTCTTTCTGGGTCAACATAGTCGTAGGGGCTGATAAGGTAGAAAAAATCTCAACAAAATTCCTATAATAACCAACCAAACTAATAAAACTACAAACCTCAGTTGTAGACGTAGGCCTAGCCTAATCAGGAATTGTTAAAATGTTAGCCGGGTGTAACATATACCCTTCTTGGACACCACATGTCTAACAAAAGATACTGAATCTAGAAAAAACTGACACTTAGAGAACTTGGCGAAAATAACATGCTCTCTCAAAACCTAGAGCACAACCCTCAAATGTTGTGGATGCTCCTCGCTACTCCTCAAATGCACAAGGATATCATTAATAAACACTATGAAAAAATAAATCTAGATAAGGTCTAAACACATGGTTCACAAGTCCATAAATGAGACTAGAGCATTAGTTAGCCTAAAAGACATCACCAAAACTTATAGTGACTATAACGACTCTTGTAGGCTGTCTTCAGAATATCCTCAGCTCGAATCCTCAAATGATGATAGTTGGACCTCAAACCTATCTTAGAAAATACTATTGCACTATGAAGCTGGTCAAATAAATCATCGATGCAGGGCATAGGATAATGTTTCTTCCTTGTCACATTATTTAGCTGTGTATAATCTATACACATCTACATTGACCCATCTTTTTTCTTTACAAACACAACAGGGGTTCCCCATAAAATCACACTCGATCTAATATACCCCTTGCCAAGAAGATCCTAAAGCAGAGGTTCATCTTCTTAAGCTCTTCAGGAGCTATATGATAAGGTTCTAAAGAAATAGGTTGAGTACTAAGCTCTAGGTCAGTCGTAAGCTCAATCTTACGGTCAGTGGGGATATTAAGTAGATCATCAGGAAACACATTAGAAAACTCACACACAATATAAACAGAGTTGAGTGTTGGACCCTCTAAATGGGTATCACATACATAAGCAAGATAAGACTCAAAGCCTCTCAATATATGTCATCTAGCACAAACATTAGAAATAATCCCTGTCGGCTCGCAACTAATTGCTCCCTAACATACGATTAGGGGTATGCCAAACATGGCCAAGGTAATGGTCTTGGAAAAACAATCCATGACCGCATGATAATGGGATAACCAATCCATGCCTAGAATCATATCAAAATCCCTCATATCTAAAATAATAAGATCAGCATAAGTATCAACATCACTAACTGTTTTGACATATGATCTCAATACCTGATCCACTACTAAAGAATCACATAAGGTATTAGATACACATAATGGCATAGATAATAAATTACTAGTCAACTCTAACTGTGGTGCATAATAAGTAGATATATAGGATTAAGTAGATCCAGGATCAAATAAAGTAAAAGCAGACTTGTGGCATGTCAAAATCTCACCTGTAACTACAACATTGAAAGTCTCAGCCTCAGGCCTAGAAGGTACTGCATACAACCGACCATGCCTACTACCTGTCTAGGCACCTGAATGACTAGTTGCCCTGTGTAATACCCCATGATTTTTCCTATCTTAAACTTATCCCATGAATGATATGGAGTATCTTCTAGAGTGATTGATGTTTGTTTAGTGTGTAATTCTATAGATTTGGACTTTCCAAGATATAGAAAATTGAATTAGTTTTCCAATGATATAAGATTTGCCTAAATCCAATAATCGGGTAAGAAGTTATGGCTATTTTAAGTTCCAGTCATAAAATACCGTGATTTGGGTCCTTAGTGCGTTGCGGAGAAACGTAAAATCATAATTGTCAATTTATAGTGAGACTCCATGATTTTGACGCATCACAGATAGGCCCAATTTCTCATTTAGAAATTTCTAGTTTCACTCCGTGATACTGGCGCATCGCGCCGGTGGTCGAAATGGAAAACTTAGGGGCTCCGCACGGTGGCGCATTGCGGAGGGAATCCGATTCCTACTCGTCCTTTTTCCAGTGAGCTACCGTAATTATGGCAAGTCGTGATGGCTACCCAGATCGAGAAAAATATATATTTTCTAGTTCTGTTTAAAAGTTAAAGGGGAATTTTGGTAAATTATCCAACACCCAATCCATCCAAAAATTGAAGATTTATCAAATTTCAAAGGTCTTTATGCTTTATTCATATTTTTTCTCAAAGAAAAACCCTAGTTCATCATACTTCCTCTCCAAGAAACTTAAAATTCCTCCATTAATCCTCTAAGACACTTCAAGATTGAGAATCCCCAATATAAGAACACCAAGAATTCATCTCCAAAGCATCAATAGAGATCCAAGATTCAAGTTCTAGCATCTATATAATGAAATTAAGGTATGTCGGGTTTGAACAAGGATAATTCTTTCATCCTTGTGTGAAAACTTTATTTTATTTACAAATTTAATGCAATTTATATGATTTCCCATGAAATTTAAGTTAGGGTTTATACCCATTATAATTCCTTTGAAAGATTATCTGATTTTACATGATTTAGAAGTTGAATTACATGATTATGTTTATGTTTCCATGCATATTGCTGAAATTTCTAGATTTCAAGATGATTTATGAATATTTACATTACCAACAATGAATTTTTAGATGTTTTAACATAAGATTGAATCTTAGGTCAATAGACCCCATTTAAAGATTGTTGTTTCAAGATTGTTTGTGCTAAAAGTACCCCATGACTAGATTATTTTCAGATTTCAGATAAAGAATCCACTTTATTTTAGGATACTTGAGATTTAAAGAAAAGCAAAGCATAGTTGGCTTTCTCTAAACCTTTGTGTAAATTTTAAAGTGAATTTCTTAAGATTTTGAGCATGATATTGGGAGCAGTATTTAGCACCGAGATGGGTAAGTTACTATGGTTTCATACCCAGAACTATATGCAAACATAGGATTTAGATTATTCCCACTTCTACGTGGATGACTAAGATTGTGATCACTGAGATAAGATTGTTCCATTCCGATGGCAAGGGTAGAAAAGACTTAACCTTACAGGGGCTAGTCGTGGGACACCATAGATGCTCATATGGTACACATGTCGATTAGAAGAACCCCCCAAAATATGTCCCCTACTCTTAAATAGTTTTGGTTGATTTGAAGCTTTTAGATACACAGAATAGATTTTCAGACTTCACTTAGCCTATGCGATTTGAGAAATAGAACAAAACTAAAGATTTTAGAACTTAGTGTGATGACTCACAAGATTTAGATTACATGTTTTATTATTTATGCATTACATCCAAATTTCAGATTACTCAAGATTATGTGTGTTATTTACATTTATTATGAATGATTTTATAAAATGTGATGATATTATTTACTTATTGCATAAATCCCCATATACTCAGTACATCGTTAAAGTAATGACCCACACATATATATCTATGTTCTACATTATCTCATAATGTATGTTCAGGTGCTCAGTCTCAGCAGTACGATTGATCTTTGAGCTTTTATCTATATCCTCACAGTTGGTGAGTCCTCATAGTTTGAGGGCTTAGTTATTCATATTTCCAAGTTGCTAGTAGATATGTCTTTACTTAATTCAGACAGTCGAGTTAGATGGGTTGTCCCAGTGACTCTCTAGATTCAGATAGTAGAGGCTTGTTAGACTATTAGATTCAGATTTAAACCTTTAAGTTAGTATTCAGATTTTTAGCATTTGTTTTATTAGACTTTCGAGACTTATTATGATTCAGATATACTCAAAAGATTTAGATAGTTTTCCACATATATTATGATTTTTGAACTATATTTTCCCTATTTTGTGATTCAAATCTAGAAAAATTAGCCAGGGTTAGCTCAGGACTACTTGTAGTTCAGAGCATCATGTGGCATCCCAGGAACCAGATTTTGAGGCATTACAAACTTGGTATCATAGCTTAAGGTTTAAAGAGTCCTAGGGAATCAGGCAAGCCACGCTATATAGAGTCTAAATCATCGGTGTCAAGCGCGCCATATCAATGAGCAAGAGGCTAAGGAGCATTTTAGGAAATCATCTCTTCTTTCATGATCTATCGTGCATTCATTGTCTCTACTTCTCCTAAATCATGCTTTCACATGACAAAAAATGCCTCCTCATCAAGCTAACACCCCCCAAAATGATAACCAGTCATCTCAGCCCGCAGATCCTTTGAAAGATAATATGTCGCATACAAAGTTTTAGGTTGCCTTTAAGGCTCTATCCCAAGCTATGACAACTAATATTCAGGGCAACCGTCAGGGCGCAATCCTACCTTAGTAGGATAGGAATTTAGCTGCAGCCAAAATTTGAGATTTCATGAGAATGAACCTGACAGAATTCTTTGGGTCCAAGGCAGGTAAGGACCCATAACTTTATCTTTATAAGGTAAAGAAGATCACCCAAATTATGCATGTTTTTGAGGAAGAAAGTCTAGAATTGGTATCTTATAGGCCGAATGATATTTCTTATGATTGGGTAGTGATGTGGAAGAAGAGTAGAGGGGAGAATGCATCTCCCATGACTTGGCAGATATTTTAGGATGTGTTCTTAGACAAGTTCTTCCCACTTAAGATGGGGGAAGCTAAGATAGAAGATTTTATGAACTTGTGGTAGAGATCTATAATAGCCAAGGAGTATTGCCTTAATTTCAACAAGTTGTCTAAGTATGATCCTGACCAGATGGCTGACCTTAAGTCAAGCTTGATTAAGTTTATGACTGGTGTATCCGGGATAGTAGTTAAGAAGTGTAGAACTGCTATGCTTAACGGGGACATGGACCTTCCTAGATTGATGATGCATGCTCAGAAAATTGAGACAGAAAAGATAAAAGAGAGAGCAAGTGAATACGAGGGCTAGAATAGGGCAGTTTGGTCATGGTCAGAATAGGTCTAGAGAAGGAAATCGTTCCCAGTTTCAGAATAATTCATCCATGCCTGCACCTTCTTCAGCTAGTGCTCCTGTACCCAGAAATAGGCAAGAATAGTGGGGTAAGAATTCTATGTCTTGATCTTAGAATAGTGTAAGTAATAAGCCTAATTAATCCCTATGTGTTCATTGCAGTAAGAATCATAGAGGTAAATGTTTGTGGGGTTAGAAAGGTTGCTATGGTTATGGCCAAGAGGGTCACAGAATTAAAGAGTACTCGCATGCTAGGCTGGGAAACAGAGATGTTCATTCATAGATTCAGGCTAATAGTGCACCAGCTCCTTTAGGTTGCCCAGATCCTCCTCAGGGCGCATCATTTAGTACCGACGGCGATCAGTTCTAGAATTAGTTTTATACTTTTCCATCTTGCCAGTAGTAGGAGGATTCACCTAATGTTGTGAATGGTATGATTCGTGTATTTTATTTTGATGTTTATGTGTTGTTAGACCATTTATGTGTTGTTAGACCCTGTGTCTTGTTTCTCTTATGTGACCCCATTAGTTATTGTGAATTTTGAGATAAGTTCTGAAAAGATCCCTGATACTTTCTTGGTTTCTACTCCAGTAGGTGAGTCAGTTGTTGCCAACCAGATTTATAAAAAGTGTCCTATCATCATCCTTCATAAAGTCATGTTAGCAGACCTGATAGAGTTAGACATTATTGATTTTAATCTTTTTCTAGGAATGGATTGGCGTCATTCTTGCTATGTATCTATAGATTATCGCACTTGAATGGTAAAGTTTCAGTTCCCAAATGAGCCAGTCATTGAGTGGTCAAGAAATTTAGTGTCTCCCAAGAGTCATTTTATATCTTATCTTAACCCGAGAAAGTTGATATCTAAAGGTTGAATTTATCATCTAGTTCGAGTTAAAGACACTAAGTCTAAGACTCCAACAATTCAATCCATCCAAGTGGTAAATAAGTTTCTTGATGTTTTTCCAAAAGATTTCCCAGAGGTACCTCCCAGTAGGGAAATAGAATTTTGTATTAACCTTCTCCCAGATACTCAACCTATTTCTATTCCTTCTTACCATATGGCTCTCGCAGAGCTTAATGAGTTGAAAGAGCAACACAAGGATCTTTTAGATAAAGGTTTCATAAGGCCTAGTATTTCTCCATTGGGATCTCCCTTTCTCTTTGTTCAAAAGAAAGATGGTTCTTTGTGTATGTGCATCGACTACCATCAGTTGAATAAAGTTATAGTCAAGAACAAATATCCTATTCCGAGAATTGATGACCTGTTTGATCAATTGCAAGGTGCAAGTTATTTCTCGAAGATAGACCTTAGATCCGGCTATCATCAGCTTAAAGTAAAGGAATGTGATATTCCAAAGATAGCTTTCAGAACCCATTATAGTAATTTTGAGTTTCTAGCTATGTCTTTCGGCCTAACTAACACCCCAGCAAATTACATGGACCTCACGAACCGATTGTTCAAATAGTATCTAGACATATTTTTCATAGTATTCATAGATGATATCCTTGTGTACTCCCGTTATGAGGATGACCATAGAGATCATCTTAAAATTATCTTGCAAACTCTTAGAGATCATCAATTTTTTGCCAAATTCAAAAAGTGTAAATTTTGGCTAAGATCAGTAGTCTTACTTGGTCATATTGTTTTGGATGATGGTATTAGAGTTAATCCCCAAAAGATAGAAGTTATAAGAAATTGGCCTAGACCTATTACTCCAATAGACACTAGGAGTTTCTTGGGTCTAGCTAGTTATTACCACTATTTTGTCAAAGATTTCTTATCTATTGCATCTCCTATGTCTATATTGAACCAAAATAAAGTTAAGTTCTAATGGTCATATTCTTGCGAGAAGAGTTTTCAAGAGTTGAACACTTGACTCACTTTAGCCCTAGTTCTAGCATTACCTGATGGTACAGATGGTTTTGTTATTTTTTGTGATGCCTCTAGAGTTGGTTTGGGTTGTGTGTTGATGCAGAGAGGCAAGGTCATATCCTATGCCTCTAGACAATTGAGCCTCGTGAAAAGAATTACCCAACCCGTGATCTCAAATTAATTATTGTGGTTTTTGCTTTGAAATTCTAGAGACATTATATGTATGGTGCGCATATTGATGTGTTCACGGACCATAAAAGCTTGCAGTATGTGTTTATGCAATGGGAATTGAATCTCCATTAGAGAAGGTGGTTGGAGTTGTTAAAGGACTATGATATGAGTGTGCTCATCCGGGCAAGGCCAATATTGTGGCAGACGCCCTTAGTAAGATTTTTATGGGCAGTGTTGCTCATGTTGAGAATGATAAGAAAGAGATAGCTTGAGAGTTTCATTTCTTCGCTAGATTGGGAGGTAGGTTGGTTGATTCAGGTTCGGGTAATTTTTGGGGTCAAAGTAGTTCCAAATCATCCCTAGTTTTGGAAGTGAAGGAGAAGCAAGATATGGATTTTAGTTTGGTCAAACTGAAAGAGTCAGTTAAAAACCAAAAGGTAGAGTTTTTTTCTAGAGGGGGAGATAGTGTGTTGAGGAACCAAAGTACATTGTGTGTGCATGTGTTGATGCTTTGATGCAGCGGATTATGGAAAAAGTGCATGGTGTGCGGTATTCTATTCATCCAGGTTCTACCAAGATGTACCGCGACTTGTAGGGAATCTATTAGTGGAGTGGTATGGAAAGAGTTACAGAAGAGTTTGTAGCCAAGTGTGCAACTTGTCAACAGTTTAAGGTAGAACACCAAATACCTGGTGGTACGTTGCAAGAGTTTGGTATTCCCACTTGGAAGTGGGAAGAGGTGAACATGGATTTTGTGACTGGTTTATCCCATTCGCGTCGTCATAATGATTTGATTTGGGTTATCATAGATAGATTGACTAAATCAGTGCATTTCTTGCTAGTTCACACGTCTTATGCGCCATGCACCTCTGCCATGATCCTATGTCTCATATCATCAATACCAGGAACACACAATCTACCCTACAATCTCAACATACCATATCCCCCTTGGGATAAAACCTGTACTCTTTGGTCCTTAACTGACTCCTTCAGTCTGACCAAACTAGCATCCAAGGCTTGATTCTCCTTCACTTCCTAAAATAAAGAGGATTCAAAACTACTCTGCACCAAGACATTCCTCTCAGAGGAATCAAGCAGTCTAACCCCCAATCTTGCCAATCGATGTACATCACTAGCTAAATCTTCTTTACCATTCTCTACATGAGCAACACTCCCTATAGACAACCTGCTAAGGGCGTCTGCCACTACATTGGCCTTGCCTGGATGATACAACATACTCATATCATATTCTTTTAGCAACTCTAACCATTACCTCTACCTAAGATTCAACTACCTTTGACAAAACACATAATGCAGGCTTATGTGATCAGTAAACACATCAACATGAATACCATACAAATAATTTCTCTAGATTTTCAAAGCGAAGACCACAACAGCTAATTCAAGATCATGGGTTGGCTAATTCTTTTCATGCAGTTTCAACTGTCTATAGACATAGGCTATAACCTTACCTCTCTATATCAACACACAACCTAAGCTAACTGCAGAAGCATCACAATACACCACAAAACTATCAACACCATCAGGCAAAGTCAACACAGGGGCTGAGGTGAGTTGTGTCTTCAACTCCTGAAAAATCTTCTCACAGGAATCTGACCAAAGGAACTTAACTTTCTTTTGGGTCAACCGTGTCATGGGAGATGCAATAGAAGAGAAACCCTCAACAAAACGATGGTAATAGTCACCTAGACCCAAGAAACTCCTAATGTCGGACGAAGAGATAGGTCTAGGCTAATTTTTTACAGCTTCTATCTTTTGGGGATCAATTCTAATGCCTTTAGCTGAAATAATATGATCCAAAAAAGCTATGGACCTTTGAAAGAACACACACTTGCTGAATTTGGAAAATAACTAGTGATCTCTGAGAGTTTGCAGGACAATTCTAAGATGATCTGCATGGTCAACCTCACTTTGGGAATACATGAGAATATCATCTATGAAACCAATGACAAACATATCAAGATACTGCATGAACACTCGATTCATAAGGCCCATGAAGGTTGCGGGAGAATTGGTTAGTCTGAAAGACATCACAAGAAACTCAAATTGACCATAACGGGTCCTAAAGTCTTTCTTTGGGATGTCACACTCCCTTACTTTTAGTTGGTGATAGCTAGATCTAAAGTCTATCTTGGAGAAATAACTTGCACCCTAGAGTTGGTCAAATAAGTCATCAATTCTAGGAAGAGGGTACTTTTTCTTGACTGTGACTTTATTAAGTTGATGATAGTCAATGCACATACGCAAAGAACTATCTTTATTATGTATGAATAGGATGGTTGTGCCCCAACAAGATACACTAGGCCTTATGAAACCTTTGTCTAAAAGATCTTTGAGTTGTTCTTTCAACTCCTTAAGCTCTACGGGTACCATACGGTAGGGAGAAATAGTAATAGGCTGAATTTCGAGAGGAATATCAATCCCAAATTCTATCTCTCTATCAGGAAGTACCCCTTAGATATCTTTCGGAAAAACATCAGGCAACTCATTAACAATGTTGACTGACTGAATAGTAGAAATCTCAAACTTAGTGTCTTTAACTCTGGCTAAATGATAAATGCAACCTCTGCATATAAGTTTTCTGGCTTTGAGATAAGAAATAAAATGAATTTTGGGAGATACTTAGCTTCTGGACCACTCAAATACTGGCTCATCAGGAAACTGAAACTTAACCACACGAGTACGGAAGTCAATAGATACATAACAAGAGTGAAGCCAATCGATACCCAGAATTAGATCAAAATCAACCATATCCAACTCTATCAGATCAACAAATATGACTCTATGAAGGATAATAATAAGACACTTTTATACACTTGCATAGGAACAGTAGACTCCCCTACTAGATTAAAACTAGAATAGGCTCAGGGATATTTTAGGACTCATTTCAAAATTCATAGCAACTAAAAGTGTCACATAATAAAAACTTGAACCGGGGTCCAACAACACATAAACATCAAAGTGAAAAATACAGATCATATAAGTAACAACGTTAGGAGAATCCTCCTGCTTATGATGAGAAGGTAAGGCATAGAATCTATTTTGGCGCTGACTGCCAGCAGTTCTACAACAAGCGCCCTATGGAGGAGCTAGACGAGCTGCGGGAGCTGGTGTACTGGTGGCCTACGCCTGTGGTTGGGTATCTCTGCTCCCCTATCTGGCATATGGACACTCTCTAAGTCTGTGGCCTATCTTTCCACAACTGAAACATCATCTCTCTCAGCTAAACACTCACAGGATGGGTCCTATCACACTTAGCATAAGGAGGAAAATTAGGCCTGTTACTCACATTATTTTGGGATCTAAACACAGCAGGCATGTACCTTTACTCCTGCCTGCCTCTAGATATGGGAGCACTAGTGGATGAAGGTAATGGCATGGACGAATAGATCTAGAATTGAGGGTGGTTCCCTTCTTTGGACCTAGCCTGACCATACTCATGTTGCTCGGATCTAGCTTTCTTTTTTTCCCTTACCCTATCCCTTTCACGTATCTTATCCGCCTCTATCTGTTGTGCATGTATAATCAATCTAGATAGATCCATATCCATGTTTAACATAGTAGTCCTGAACTCTTTTAACACCAAACAAGAAACACCTATCACGAACTTGTTCATGCTAGAACGGGTGTCAGCAGTCAAGTCAGGATCATATTTTGCTAACTGGTGGAACTTCAGGCAGTACTCCTTAACAGTCATGGAGCCCTGCCTTAAGTTAATAAACTTCTCTACTTTTACCTCCCTCATTTCTAATGGAAATAACTTATCTAATAACGCATCTTGGAACGCCTACCAAGTAATAGAGGCAATATTTTATCCACTACTCTTCTTCCATGTAACAACCCAATCATAAGTAATGTCCTTCAACCTATAAGACGCCAACTCTACATTTTATTCCTTAGACACATGCATAACATTTTGTATCTTTCTAACCTCTTCAAGATATAATAGTGGATCCTCACCTGCCTTGGACCCATAGAACTTTGGCAGATTCATTTCCATGAAATTATGAATCTTGGCAGTAACTAAATCATATCCCTGCTGTTGCGGAGTTGTGGCCTGGTTATTGGCCTGAACATTCGTAGTTACTGCTTGGGCTAGCACCTAAAAAGCATCTCGGAACTCGTCAAGGGACACATTTTCATTGAAGGGATCAGCAGGCTGAGGTTTCAGATCATTGTTATTTCTGCGGGCTCGATGTGAAGGCATTTTTCTAAAATAAGAGAGCATGAATTAATAGCTGAGAGAGACATCCTTAAGCATGATAGACTCTTAAAGAAAGAAATGACTTTTTCCTAAATATTTCATAGTACGTTTCTCATAGATGTGGCACGCTACATACCGATGATCAAGACTCTACTTAACACAGCTTGTCAGACTCCCTAGGACTCTTTAAATCTTAGGCTCTGATACCAAGTTTGTAATTCCCGAAAAATGGGTCCCAAAGCGTCACATGGTTCTTAAGGCTACAAGTAGACCCAAGCTAACCCTTTAAGCCTGCTACTTCACATATTAACTTGCTTAGAGATAAAATAGACAAATCACGAGCAATTTTATATCAAACCATAAGAAATACTGTGAAAATAATTTTTCTGAACAACCATAATACTGGAAATCTCGACATACTAACAATCAGACAACTAGTCTAACAAAGCCTCTACTACTCAAGAACTACAGAGCCATTGGGACAGAGCCCCAACTGACTCATACTCAACTGAAAAGAAATGAACAACTACTAGATAAACTGAATATCTGAAGATAACCGATCATCAAACCATGAGGACTCACCACTATGGATATGTAGATAAAGGCACTCATGGATCACTGACGAGGCTGGGACAGAGCACCTAAACCTACATTATGCGAAAATGTAGCACACAACTGTATATGTGACTTAGTACTTTAGGAATGTACTGAGCATATGAGGGTGTATGTAAATAAATAATCAGTATGACAAGTCTTCATAGAAAACATGCATACTATAATAGATGACTCACATGTCTTGAATAAAATTCTCATAAGTTGTGGTTAGGAAATAGATAATAGAAATGACGTGAGTCATTTCACTTTATTCCAGATCTGTATTCTTTCTTTGTTCTCAACTTGTAAATTAGATGATATGTTAAAATATCAACTTTTAGGACATAAGCTATAATTTCATGAAAGCTAGAAACTTCTTAGGAACTTAATAATCATGACACTTGAAAACTTTTGGAATCATAGGGTCATAGCCTTTAAAATCAATATACCTTCAAACTTACACTTTTTGCTTAAGGATAGTTAACCTTTTTAAAACTCAAGAACTTGATACTTTAGGAACTTTAAGACTTAAGACTCTAGAAAACATAAGAGACTTTGGGACACTTAGGACTTGGGATTATATAACTTGGGAGTTTCTTCTAACTGACATAAACCATATGAGCTACATGGAGTCCAACATCTTTCCTATGTTGGGGAGAATTTTTCTATCCTTTCCATTAGAGTAGAACCTTTTAATTTTAGTGGTCACTACCTAAACCCACTTGGGTAAATCGAAAACCTATGAGGGCACATAGTTTTAGGGCATGAGACCTCAGAATCAAGCCCAACTCGGTGCTAAATACTACTCCCTTACTTAGCTCAGAACGTTAAGAAAGTCCACCTTATACAATTCAAAAATATGTAATGGGAGCTAATATACTTCCCCTTTATCTCAAATCAAACAAATAATGTGGATTTCTTTCTTAGCTTAGTATCAAAACTCAATTCTTTTCTTGAAATCTTGATAGACTTTTCATCAAAGTTTTAAAATCTCAACAACATTGAAATATAAGTAAACCTCTTGGAATATCAATAATTCATCCTCAAAAACTCATAATTTCACAATAAAGTTCAACTCATGACAACAACTCTTGGAAATTCTTGGAAACATGATATCAATATAGGAATGTGCAATTTATATCATGAACTCTCAATTTAGATCATAATTGAACAAAATAATCATTCAATTCAAGACTTGAACAATTCCATAATCTCATAAACTTGAAATATAGAAAAATAATATGAATTCATCTTGGAAATATAAAATTCTTTAAGAAAATCTAAAACTTTTGGGCACAAGAACAAAAGAGTGTTCTTGTTCAAACCCCACATACATTGAAATTAAAATGTTGAGTGAGTTCAGAAATTTGGGTTGCTATTCTTGAAATTAATGGGTGCTTCTTGTAGCCCTTAGAATGGGCATTCCAATTCTTGAAAAATTATTTAAAACTGACAGTTAAATTTTGAGTTCTTTTGAAGTTTGTGTAGAAACCCTAAGCTATCTTCTTAGTGGTTTTTGATGAATGTGTGAATAATATTGTATTTTTGGGGTGTAATCTTATGTTAACGGTGATAAAGGAGTGGGAAAATACCAACTTTACCCAAAGCCTTAGATAAGCTGGGAAGCACCCCTTAATAGCCTTTATCTATACGTTTGGAACCCTAAACATGCCCTAAATAGATTCTAAAAATTCCAAAAATCACCCGAGATACCTTACGACCTTGCTCCATCACAACGCAATAATAAAATCAAGAAATGAAGCTTAGGAAGGTCGCTAAATAATTTATCAAAGTTTGAGGGATCAAAAATGAACTATCTATTGGAACACTTAGCTAAAACTCTAAGTGTTAAGCTTCTTTTAACTTTCTTCAAAGGCTTTGACGATGAGGAAACTTTATGGGGTCTTACAGAATAAATCCAAATTTTTGCATGTATAAGACACACATGGAAGAAGGTTTCAAACCAAGGGTTCAGCAAAAACGTAGGTTGAAACTAGTGATAAAAGATGTGGTGCGAAAAGAGGTCATTAAGTAGCTCGATAATGGGATTAATTATCCAATTTTAGACAGTAAGCAAGTAAGCCTAATACATTGTGTGCCAAAGAAAGGTGGGATGACTATGGTTACCAATGAATCAAATGAACTAATTGTCACTCGCATGGTAACTGGATGGAGAATTTGTATTGACTACCGGATGTTGAATGAAGCCACAAAGAAGGACCATTATCCCATTCTATTCATTGATCAGATGTTGGATAGGTTAGAAGGGCAAGAGTACTACTATTTTCTTGATGCTTACTCAGGTTATAATTAGATCACCATTGCTCCCGAGGATCAAGAGAAGATGACTTTTACTTGTCTATATGGTACTTATGCTTTTAGACCATGTCTTTTGGTCTATGCAATGCGCTTGCAATGTTTCAAAGATGCATGATGACAATCTTCTATGACATGGTTGAAGAATTTGTCGAGGTCTTTATGGATGACTTCTCTATTTATGGTGATTCTTTTGATAAATACTTACAGAATCTAGATCGAGTCCTATCTCTATGTGAAGAGACAAATTTGGTGTTAAACTGGGATAAGTGCCACTTTTTGGTGAAGGAATAGTCCTTGGCCATAAAGTGTCATATAGAGGACTAGAAGTAGATCGAGCTAAAATTAAAGTGATTGAAAAGATTCCACATCCAGTCACAGTAAAGGGAGTGAAAATTTTCTTGGGGTATGCAGGTTTCTACAGGCGTTTTATTCAGGACTTTTTGATGATTTCAAGCCCGATGTGTAAATTGTTATAAAAAGAGGCCAAGTTTGATTTTGGAGCAGATTTTTAAGAATCCTTTGAGAAGCTGATAGAAGCTCCTATCTTAATTTCTCTAGATTGGGAGTTGCCATTTGAATTGATGTGTGATGCTTGTGACGTGGCTGTAGGAGCTGTTTTGGGGCAAGGAAAAGACAAGGTATTTTGCTTGATTTACTTTGCTAGTAAAGCCTTGAACGATGCCTAAATGAACTATAAAATCACCAAAAAAGAGATGGCAGCAATGGTTTATGCATTTGATAAATTTAGAGCGTATTTGGTGGGCACAAAAGTTATTGTTCACATGAACCATGCGACCATCAAGTATCTCTTCAATAAAAGGGATGAAAAACCTCGATTGATTTGGTGGATTTTACTACTGCAAGAGTTTGACTTAGAGGTTTGTGATTGTAAAGGAGCAGAAAATCATGTTGCAGACCATTTGTCAAGGTTAGAGACTCATAATCATGTTTTTGATAACTTTCTCTGCATTCAGGAGAAGTTTCTGAATGCAAAATTATTTTCTATAAAGAAGTGTAAAGTTTCTTGGTATGCAGACACTGTGAATTTGTTAGTAAGTAACTTTTACCTTCCTAAAAGTACAATTCAACAGAGGAAAAAACTACTTTATGATTTTTGTGCTTATATATGGGACGAGCCATATCTTTTCAAGAAAGGTCCGGATAGAATTTTACGCAGATATGTTCTAGAAGTTGAATTCACACACGTTCTACAAAAGTGTCATTCATCCCCTTATGGTGGCCATCATGGGGTGAAAGAACAGAAAGAAAAGTGTTACAATCTGGTTTCTTTTGGCCATCATTATTTAGAGATGTCGTGGCTTTCGTGATGAGTTGTGATCAATGCAAGAGTTTGGGAACAATTTCAAGGCATCATGAGATATACCTAAATAATATTCTTGAAGTAGAAGTATTTGATGTTTGGTGAATTAATTTTACTGGACTATTCCCACCTTTCAATGGCAACTTGTAAATTCTAGTGGCAGTTGATTATGTATCCAAATGGGTGGAACCTACAGCCTGTCCTACTAATGATGCAAGATTAGTACTAAAGTTCATAAAAAAAGAAATAATTTTCCCAGTTTGGCACTCCAAAAGCAATAATCAGTGATGGAGGTACGCACTTTATTAACACTTGGTTTAAGAATCTTTTAGCAAAATATGGTGTTAAGTAAAAGGTGGACATTAAGTATCATCCACAAACGAGTGGACAATTTGAGGTATTCAACCAGGAGATAAAGTAAATACTGCAGAAGACTATTAATGGGTAATATAAGGATTGGGCCAAAAAGCTAGATGATGCATTTTGGGCATACAGGATAGCTTATAAGACGCCTATAGGGACTTCACCATATCACTTGGTCTATGGAAAATCTTTCCATTTACCTGTAGAGCTAGAACATCAAGCTTATTGGGCTATTAAAAAATGAAATCTAGAGATGACGACCGTGAAAGAGAAGAGATTATTGCAGCTTATTGAATAAGATGAATTTCATCTTAATACTTATTAGAATACAAAACTGTATAAAGAGAGAACCAAGAGATGGCATGACAAGAAAATTCAATACAGAGTGTCTGAACCCGGACAACTTGTTTTGCTATTCAATTCAAGGTTAAAGTTGTTTTTGAAAAATTGCAGTCTAAGTGGTTTGGACCTTTTGAAGTAGTACAAATGACGCCCCATGGAGAAGTTGAACTGTGGAACAAAGAGAAGACTGAGAAATTTCTGGTGAATGGACAATGTGTGAAGAATTATTGGGCAGATCATGGAGACAAGCAGAACGTGTCCATTACTTTTGTTGATGAGTGAGACTGAGGTAAGTCATACCACGATGTAAAATAAAGCGTCACGTGGGAGGAAACCCACGAATGTAATGTAATAGGATAGTTTCTTTTTTTTTAATTATTAGAAAAGAAAAGAAAAAGTGAAAACACAAAAATATAAGTTGTGTCGTGACTTAAAATAAGGCTCTCGGTGAGAGGCAACCCACTTTTTCTTATGTGATTTTGTTGTTTTCGGTTGATGTAAAGGAATGAGAAATTTAGAGTATATGGAGAAAATGAGAAGTGGGTGAACTATGATCATTGATTAAGTTAACTAGGTGAAAGAGGTAAGGGGGAAGAAAAGATTCCCCAAAATATGGTGAATTTAGCCTTAGAAAAATTTCTGGATACAAATTCTAGTGACACGATGCTAACTCAACGCGTCGAATCACTGTGCCTGTGCCCACACTTAGGAAAAAAATTCCAGGCAAATTCCAGTAGATCAACGCTAAGTCAACACATCGTATTGAAATACATGATTACTACACTTGGAAAAAATTACAAAGGCAAGTTCTAGTGAACCGATGCGGTTTATACGTGTCGCGTCAGCATTCAATGTGTTATCTATCACGTCGCATAGTTTTTCACTCAGGTAACACTTAGAATAATTATTTGATGTAATTTCTAGTGCAATGATGCTAACTCAACACATTGCCTTGTTCACATCAATGAGTTTGAGGATGTGTCTCATCGGCTGTCTATTTCTGTGATATCTAACCCAAATTAGATCCATCATTTCTCTCCTCTGTAAATACTTTTTTCCCTCATTCTCTCATCCTCCTACAACCCTAGCCGCCAGCCACCTCAAATATCCCTAACCCTAAATTAATTTCTTTGAATTTTCCTACTTTTTGGTGCTAAATACAAACTTTATCTTCATCTTCTCAACCAAGATTAAGGTAAGTTTTCAATTTCTTATTGGTTTACATGCACTACAAACTAACATAAGTTGATTTTTTTATAAAATTTTGATATATGAGATTGGCATGGCTCATCTTACATGAATAATAAATGTCTAGTGCATGTATACTTAGATTAGTTGAAGTTATAGGCTGAATTGAGGGCTTAAACTAACTTTTACTATACAAATATCTTTGATCACATTTAGGGGTTAGTGATATGTGTGTCTTGGGGTCTAAAAAGATGATGTGTTACTATTGGTTTGTTGCTCAGATATTTCTTGTGTGTTCATGTGTATGGGTGATACAAATTTGGGATGAAAAATGATTTTTTCTTGACTTGACCTGGGTAAACTAATTGTCTGCAATCTAACTTGATAGACAAATGAGTTGTTTATGCTACACCATATACGTATTTGAATAAAGTTAGGATGTTTATGTTCATTACATAGTAGCAACCAAGTATGGGACGGATTCTAATTTACACCACCTTAGTGGTAGCTATAAATTACTGAATAGAGTGTCATTGAGGTGAGGATATGTTTGACATAGTGAATGCACACTAGAAAAATTATTGAAGAGTGGTATCAATGAATGGTTATGTTTTCTGTAAAATTTTGTAGTCTATGTAGTTATTGTGATGAGATTTTGAATTGCCACTGCTGGAGATGCTTTTTTGTGTGATGTTAGATGAGTTAGGATGGTAATTGTATGTTGAACAAGGGAAGTATGAGTACCTTGGGTCACTTATTTATGAACCTGTGCTAGCAACTAACTGTAGGATGGATTCCACACATAGTGGTTAATAGTTCCTAAGGTATTTGTTTGATGTGTTATGGGTTATTATGATTAATAGGTACAATGTCTAGCCAACAATAGAGGAGCAAGGGAAAGAATATGGCCGGTTTATCTGAATCTAGAAACAAAGGGAGTCGACATGCTGACCATGTGCCCCCAGCCCCATATATTCCAGGGGGTTAATCCAGGAGGTATGGGACTAAGGCAGTTGTGGAATAAGGGAGAAAATGGTATTCCCAACATAAAGAGTCTAAGTATTCAGCTGACTAGTTCATTGATAGCGGTAACCTGATGAAGGAGTATCCAAGTATAGTGCACAGAATTAAGGTATTGCACATGAATTTCTTTTTTGAATAGCCATCTGAGTGTAACCTCAGTTTTGTAAGGGAATTTTATACTAATTGGGACTTGTGAAACAAGAATGCAGAGGTTAAGATAAGGGGTCGTGTACTCATTTTTACTGCTAATACAGTGAATGATCTATTAGGTACGCCTGTGGTAGATGTTGAGCCCTTGAAAAGACTGAATACTGAGCCTCCATACCAATACATTTGTTGTCTCATGTGTGGTACTCGCTTGATAGCCCAGTGGATTTGTCATAAGGAGGGTGTTACTCACGTGTCACTCCTATTTGCTCACATAAATTGGGAAGCTCACTTATGGGCAAAAATTATTTACGCTTGCCTTATCTATGGGACATATATGACAGAGGTAATGTATGAAAGGGTGTGTATCATTTATGCTCTTATGCATGAAACTATGGAGTAGAATGTTGGCGCAATTATGTTCTCGACCATGAGGAAAGCTAGGTTTTTGGGTGGTCATCAATATGGATTCGGTCGGCTGTTGACTCGATTTTTGGGACAGCAGTGTGTGCCTGAAAAAAATTTTGATTACAAACCACCTGTTACTCTCAGATTATTGGATTTCTCATGTACTGAAGGGCCTGCCTCTTATGGTGTCACTTTGACTATGCCAGAGCGTCAAGCCCAGAATAATGAGATCACCGTCAAGATGTATCGACTTACTATGCTGCATTTGAAGATTAGAGGGTGTCTAGTCACCCAATAGGAGGTTTGTGTTGTACAATTGAACTACCTATTAGGGCACATGCTTGGACTATGCTGCGGATAGGCCCCAATATTGATGAACTACTAGATGATGATGTCCCCACGAAAGAGGAGAGGTAGTTAGGCTATTCTAATGATGAGTCAGAAGAGGAAGAGTAGTCTGATGATATAAATACAGGTGATGATTATGGTGATGATGAGGGTGCCGATGATGACATGACAGCGATAGTACTATTCGATTGAGCAAGGAGTATGATCTCACCTTTCCTTATGCTTCTTGATAGCACTGAGATAGTGCTACATTTAAGTTTGAGGTGGTTTTCCTTTATTTTCATCTCTAATTTCTCTCTTGGTTCATAGTTGGTTGGACAATTTTTGTTATTTTGGTTGGACAATTTATATTTCTTTTATGCTTTTATGTTTTGCTGGATTGTAAGTTGAAAAGTAGATTTGTGCAAATTGACGTAAAGGCAATTTTTGCATTTTTCTATCTGTTAAAAGTGTTTGTTTTATTTATCTTCGCCCTCCTCGGCAAATTTTAGTTTATAGTAATTATTTTTACCCTCTTTGGCAATTCTTGTTTTTGCATCATCATAGTTAGTGCCCACCCCTATGATAGATGGATGCCGACTGTCTTAAGGGGAGTTTGTCTTTAGAAGCTGAGAAAGTGATAAGATCCCAATTGGGACCTTTGACAAATGCTTGGTGTTGAGCTAGAAAATTTATTTTTTTGTGAATTCAATTGTTTTGAAACAAAAGAATATGCTTTTTTAAATATGGAATCTCAACAGGTGTATGCAATTTAATTGGCTTAATGTTGAATTTGACAAAGAACAAGATCAGGAACCTTAAGGAGCTGACTTGATTCTTAGCATGCACCGAGTGTGTGAGTATTTATTTATATTCTACATGTATTGGAATGACTAAAACTTTCCCGGTGTATTTACAATGCGAAATAAAAGGTGTTGGGCGTAGCAAGTGATTTAGGTATTTCTTTGTTAACTGAATTGTAAAGACTTCATATACCGACCCCCTATGCATATCCATAGTTAGCCCCGTTGAGCCTATAGCCTTATTTCTTTGGTAGCCTCATATGTAGCCTAATCCTTTCTTTGATAGACCTTGATTTGATCCATAGCTCCTAAGTGCTTTAATATAAACAACTGAATAACAAGGGAGTGTGAAACTGAAAAAGGTGAAAGGTAAAAGTGAAGCCCTAAAGAAGTGCTCAATGTGTGTTAATTGTGATGGTTAGGAGTTAGAAAAAATGGGAAAGAAATTTTAGTTTTTGTTGCACGGTTTTTGTTATGATGAACCTGTTTTAGACCTGGTCTATTTAGGACAATGTGCACCTCAACCAAGGCGAATAGCGTTAGTTGAGGGTGGCTACTATAGGGGTGTGTAGCAAGAACTAGGGTGTGAA
The DNA here is from genome assembly GCA_030864225.1 of Capsicum baccatum var. pendulum. NCBI lineage: Eukaryota > Viridiplantae > Streptophyta > Magnoliopsida > Solanales > Solanaceae > Capsicum > Capsicum baccatum. Next base: position 164,242,196 of record CM061557.1, on the reverse strand, counting down.
GAAGAGCTGATAATTGAATTGTGATATAAAAAGAAAAATACTCTTACGCAGTTTTGTTAATGTGCTTAAAAAGATTGGGGTGAAATAATTGATGTCTGAAGGCAATGAAGTGAAAAATTGGGTTGATAAAATATATTTTCAATTAAAGATTATTGTGTATTAAAGCACTTAGGAAGATTAGTCACTATTTCCTAAATAGTTCTTACCCATCCCTTAACCTACATTATAACCATGAAAGACCTAATTGATCCTCCATTTCAACATCCGACTATTAGTAGAGTGTTACACTAAGGGCAAAATTATAGTTCATTATCTATTAAGTATGAATTATATGTTGAGAGCGAGTGATTAAATTTTGATATTCCCCACATGATAAATATTGAAAAATTGTGAGTGATATAGGGAAACTTTCTTGTAGTGAGGATGCATGCGGATGAAAGTACGGATTACTTATTGTGTTGTTTGATTACGTACTTTTATTAAGTTTGCCAACGAATTGAATGTCACTATTGAGATAATGAGTCTTGAAACAAATTATTCATGTGCAAAAGAGTATTCTTGACACGTTTGTGTAAATGCTCAATGCAAGCATGACTCTTAGGTTGTGATTAGAAGATTTAGTGATTGTGTTGTTTGAAGTTATTCGAGTATGAACAAGTTTTGAAGTGTGGGGTGGTGATCTTGGGAGTATTTATATGTCTAAACGCTGCTATATACCCATATTTGAACTTATTTTGAGAACAAAAACTGTGTTAATTACATTTAATTTGAACTAAATTGTGTTTCGTGGCAAACCGATGTGATTAGTGATATACAGAAAATTTTTGACGAATTTGGATAAAAATTAGACGCATTGGACAAAAAATAAAAAAGATCAGCTGAAAAGGAATCTGTTATTGACTTAATAGAATTTTTAGTGTGAATTTCCAGTGACAATGTGTCGCGTCGGCAAGTAAATTTTTTGCCATAGCTAAAAGTTCAAAAGACAATTCTAGTACATCGATGCAAAGTCGACGCGTCGCATCTATCCTTGAGTTTGGGACTTAGTCAAAATTTCAGATGGCAATTCCAGTGACACAACACGATGTCGATGCGTCGCGTTGTGTGTTGTGACTAGAGAGTTAGTGGGATTTTTCAAGTGTAATTCAAGTAGCTCGATGCTAAGTTAACGCGACATGATTGCTTCAATGAGACGATTGGTGACACGTTGTGTCAGTAGTACAGATCTAGTGAAATTTTCCCAAGTATGATAGGAACACGTGAGCATAATTCCAAACACTTTTTGAAAGCATAGCAGTCGCAGAAAAGTATAAAATTCTCTCTTTTAGGGTTCTTATTGTTTCTTTTGAATTTCTTTACTTCAAGATTAATTTTGGGTATGGTTAATTACTTATTTTTTATGTTTAATTCAAACATGAGTGGCTAAATACCCTTATTCTAAGGTTGAGGCCAAGAACATGATTACTCTTTGATATTCTTTATCGTAGTTTCTTTTTGGATTATCATCTGGATTGTTCTTAATTTCTTATGCTTACTATTTTCATGAGTGGCCACCATTACAATAAATCTATATTTCTATGTGAATTCGGGAGGAGAATCATAGGATAGAATGAAGAAATTAAGGATCAAGGTTCTTATACTTTTATTAAATAAGGGGTTTGAATTAGCATCTAGGATAGGTATATACCTAGAAGCCTTGCTTGGTTCAATTGCAAGAAGACAACTATATAAATCTGTAAGAATTGTTGTATCTCTGTGGGAGTGGTAGTTGGAATATTTAATACATCGAAGATTTAAGGTCGGGAGACTAAGATCATAGCATAAACCTTGTGAATCAACAACCCTATAACCAATTAGATTGTGATAAGAATAGAGATTTGTATGATCGTTCGATATGCCTCAACCCTGGAATTAGCATCATTACTATTTACAACCGTGCTTGCTTTGCGATTATCACAAATTGCTAATTTTTATTTATTAATTTATATTCTTATTCTTAAATTCTAAATCATCTTGAAACTTTGCAATACTTAATACCTCATTGTCTAAAACTAAAAGTTGGTGAAATTTCTAGTTGTTTAGTCCTTGCGGGAATGATATTCTACTATATAAGTCACTATATTACTTGTAAGATCACGTGCACTTGAGTGTGCATTTGAGATGCAACAGGCATTCCTTTGGATGTTGTTTAGCTAGTTGTCTATGAAATTGACCATTTCAAGGATCAAGGTAGTACGCATCTCTTATTTTCCTCTTTCATTAGTGATCTCTTCAAAAGAGCGAGGGTTGACGAGTATGCTAATAATACTTGGGTGCATCCTGGATCCCCAATCTACACCTTAAGGATTCGAGGAGAGGGCACACCTAGTAAAGGCAAAAAGACTATAATTGACTTGGGGAAGTCAGCATGTGCTGAGCTCGAGTTGGCCATCCAGCACTGGACCGCTAGAGGATATTGGAGTTGATATTGCATCCATCTAAAAACTTGCATCTTGTTTGCCCCAGGGACTAGGAGATCCCTCTACCACTCATCATTCATATATGCCACGGGCCGATTACGAGAAGTATAGGGAGGAACAAAAGAAGAAAGAAGCTACCATTGCTAGGCTTGAGAAAGCACACTCCTCCTTTGTGGAGTTATATCGAGACCTCCAGAGCACCATGAAAAGATTTTCATATGGGAGAAGAATAGGGATGAGTTCTTTATCAAGTTGTAGAAGGAGGTGAAGGGCTTATGGAAGGTCCTAAAACCCTAGTATTGACTTCCTTTCTCTTAGGTGGAGAGTGATGATGAGGTCCTATCTGAGTGGTCATACCTTAAGAATAATGATAATGATGCAGAGTCTGATTATTCATACATTAGGGATACTGCTACCTTTTTAATTTGGGGTGTCTCTATATTCATTTAATTTGGGCTTGTATTATTGATATTTCTGCATAATTTCTGCTCTTTTGGATGATTCATATTTTTATTTGGGTTGTAATATTTGGGCACTCTGATGGTTCCCACATTTGCATGGAATAGTTACTTTATTCGTATATTGTTACTTTATTCTATTTCTATTTGATGAGATTTCCCTTATGATAGACTGAGTGATGACATTCTTAAAGGGGAAGCATCGTGCCTGGGTTTTTAGCCATGGATGCTGGGCAAGTCTGAGTACATATGGCATCAATGTCAATGCACAAAAAGTATGAGTACCTATGGCATTTATGATTTGGGATTGCATTCATACCCATTGGCCAAGTCTGAGTAGCTATATAGGTGGTTCACCCGTATTAGAGCCACAACATAAAATAATAGATTGGGTTGTTGCCATGATTATCAAATTATACATGGTGCGGATGCAAAGAAAACACCCCATCCATCTGAATGTTTTGCAAAATTTGAGGGCATGGACGTGAGAAACATTGTAACAAAATTTTTACTCTTTTCATGACTCCAAAAATCGACTTCAGAAAATTAGTTGGTACTACATTTTTGTCTCGAGCAGGAGGAACAGTAAACCCCCTCAACAAAATTCGTATACCATGTGTGGGAGCTTATTTTTCAACTTATCATATGTAATTGTACCATTTAGAACTTGCCTCATTAGTCTCTCAAGGATAAATTTTGATTGTATTTGGTTGGAAATTGATCCTAGGACATCTTTGTTACATTGGAAGCACACTTTATCCTAAAAATCCCACCAATACATAGAAGTTATCCCTAGTAATCAAATTTGTGTCTTTGGACATTTCTTGAGAACACACATTGCAAAGTCGTGACCCTTCTATTATTCCTCTTTAGAACCCTATCCTCCTTGAACATAAGAATACAAATTGAGGCTAAAAGCCTAAGTTGGGGATGGTGTAAATTGAAGGAGGTATTATTAGGTCACGAAGTCATAAAAAAGTGGCTACGAGCTTAAGAAAATAAAGCAAAATGATTAGAAGAAATAAAGGATCCAACAAAGGGAAGAAAGGCATGAATTATGAACAAAAAAAAAAGAAAGTAGGTAGACCAAGGAAGGAAAAGTAGCCACAATACTGAATGAAAAGAAGTGTCCCAATAGCAAAAAAAGTGTGAAAAGAGAGTGATCCATAAAGTTCAAGGAGGGTTTAGCCTTGTTTTCCTAAATTGATATCCTACCTTACCCTAAACCTACGTTATAAGCTCCAAAAAAGTCCTTTGTGATTCCCAACCAAATATGGCCATTGTAGTGGTGATTGAGAATAGGGGCAAGCCTATGGCATAATACTTGTGAGCATTGAGAGTTCTTGGGAAAGAGAATGTTTGCTCTTAAATTCCTTGTTGCCTTGTTGATACTTGGTGTATAAAATTTTCTTTCTTGTGAGGAGGTATGTAAAAAAGTTGAGGTGGGTGATTTTGTCATCTTCTAAAAAATAAGACAAATGGAGTGTAATGCGGTAAAAGTTGAAAGGTGAGCCATTTATAGAGTGTTAGTAGTTGTCACATAGTTTCTCCTTAAAGTCTATTGCGTCTTCCCATGTTCCATTTTATGTTAAGGGATGTAGTTAAAATCATTTTGCCCATGTATGAAGAGCTTTTTGTGGTGGTAATCAAGCTGGAGTCATCATGATCATTGGGTACTAGGATGAAGGCATACATGTGAAAATTATCTCATGGTAAAGGGGGGAGCTGCTTGAGGACAAACAAGGTTTTAAATTACGGGTGTTGATGAGTAGTGATTTTACCACTCATTTGCAATAACCATTTGTGCACACTACCACGTTTTGTATAAGTAAATGAGACATAATCGTGATTTGGTGCACTAATATCCATATTTTAGAGGCATAGAGTTAGTGAAATGGAAAGATATGGATTGGAGCTAAAAAGGGACCAAATGGAAACAAAAAAGTGTAGCTGAAAACCTAGGGCAGTCATCAGGCTCAGTTACCGTAATCATAAGCCACAGCCGCGGTCGCGGTTAGTCAAGCTGGTCAGGAAAACACAATTGTGGAGCACATCCACAGTTGCATTAGTTGCGATCGTGGACAACCTCATGCAATCGCGGCTAAGCGAGAATGTTGCTCAAGAAATTTTTGTAAATTCACATTGATGAATCCCAAACCTTATATTGGAAAAAAAAATTATTATTTTGGTATTGCTTACCTCATAGACATTTGTGAATTTGGAAATAAGAACCCAAATAGGGAAAAACTTGTAACTAATTTTGGAGGATTGAAGTCTTGGTTTGTTTTGAAGAATGGATGCCTTAGATAATCCTTATGGTATATCTTTCTCTACTTTCTTCATAAGTAGCTAAGTAATTTAGTCTTAGGATTATGTTGAACTAAAGTGTAATTGTGTGTGGGTATTATTGTGTTTGCATGATTTTTATTCGTTGAGTATGGATTTTACTATTGCTTAAGTTTATTTATTGGAATTTGTGGGTAACATCCCCAAATCTCCAAATGGGTTTGATGGGTGAAAACCATAAACTCTATAACACCTTCATCATCCTTGAAAGAGTGATGAAGGTAAAATTATGGGAACCCATAGCATCCTTGAAAGAGGGCTATAGGGGGACAAGGCAATGGTAGAAAATTAAGCATATGGTTTACTACCTTTTACAATCTTAGAAATAAGTATGATTGGAGTGTAATCCATGTAAAGTGCATCTTCCTGGAAATAGGGATGCCCGATTGAGGTTTTGGGTGACTTTGAATAACATACTCATTAGGTTATCGAAAGAGCCATTGGGTGAAATATTTGGGGTTATGTAGAATGATTAACCACAATGATCTTCGACCTAGTCTATCCCTTACTAAACAACTAAGTTTCATGTTAAACTATCATTAACCTATACACTCATTGACTTTAGGTAGGCATAGTCCCAATATTACTCTCCAAACTTGTTTTCAATCAAAATTGTTATAACTAGTGTGTTGTTGGACCAAAAATTGTTACAAGAAAACTCCAAACCAAGCCCCCGCTTTACTTTAAATTTTGTTTTTATTTGCATTCCAAGTACCTTTTTAGTAATTAGAGCACCCATAGGACTTGATATTTGCATTTTTTTCCTTGTGGATTTGACCCCAACGCTAGTTAGGTTATTGACAATGACCTTCTCAACCCTAAAACATAGGAGTGAGTTGAGCATTATCACACCCCTATTTAAAATAGCCCCAATATGTGTTAGTCACATGAGCCGCACGAACCTAGAAAATAGAGGAAAAGTTCAAACACCAAGGCAATATCCATCAAAATATAATAAATGAACTAAGAATATGATCAAATAGACCCCCACACTAGCATACATGGTTTCTAGAGTTGGCCCCTCAGGACTACACTTTCATGGTGAGCTACACTATTCTCTTTAACCCCAAATTAAATCAGATTACACATAAACCCAACCATTAACCCATGAGTCATCTATTAAGGAATTAATCGACTCAGTATTGTCATACCAATATCCTTTAAAACTTATATTATTTTGTCAAACCAATCCAATTAACCATTAGACTCCCAAGTTCCATTTAATGTCCAAACCATTGCCACCAAGGGCATTAAAGAACCATTTTTCATTATCCATTATCCTTTAGTGTAATTCAAGGTTCTAAAAGTAAGTTAAGTTATGCAATTTCCATATTTAAAACTAATTCTAAGAAGGTGGGTTGTGGTAAATGTCATTACCAAGAAAAAAATGCATCCGTTTGGTAAAACTAAAAAACCCTAAAATTTGGACCCCTGCAAGATTTTATTGTTTTGGACTCATTAGACTTGGTACAACTCAAGGGTACCAATCATACCCTTGGATATAAGTTAGGGGATAGCTAGGTGGCTTACTCGTACACTAGCTAGTGTGTTTGATTTGGGTTCAATTCAAGATACGACTCAATAAGGCACAAGTCATATGTTTAGATACGAGGGGTATAATAGCAATTCATATGGTGCTTGATTGATTGGTCTTGTGCAAATAATCCATGATACGGTATAAGGGTACACTTTATTATACCACTCATACCCATTAGATACGATTTAGGTTGGTGTAGTCATATTAGAACCAGTGTGTAGGGTCTTAGTGAGGTCTAGGGTATGAGTTAGGGTACCACTCGTACCTTAGGGTACGGATGGCATTGGTGAGTCGTACACTCCAACATGGCAATTTTTAATTTTAATTCAGGGGTAGGCAATACAGTTCCTATCCCAAAACCCTAAGTTTCTCACATTATATAACCCTAGGTAGCATCTCATAACACTTTTTAAAGGATTAAAACACTCCAAATACATTCTTTACACACTCTCTTAAAGATTAAAGGATAGGGTTTCTATATGTGTTCTACAAAGGGGTCAAGAGTCATGTTTCTTTGAAAAATCCTTGTTTATAATTCATGTTCTCTTCCCTAATTGTTAGTTTCGACTAAAGGCATGGTATACAATGTTTTCATGGTTTGATTATTGCATGTTTTTGGGTTTACAAATAAAATTTGGGGGTTTTTGGTTATAAATTCTTGGTTATGGTTTTCCTATGTTTTCATTATGTTTTACATGCTTTATTGGTGGTTTGGATAATTGGATTGTGTGGGAATGGTTATTGGTGATTGCAATTGGTTTTTGAAATACTATGCCCTCAATGTGTTTGATAAAATGCGTATTACAATGCTTTCACCATAATATTTGATTTTCAATTGAACTTTTGCATAGTTTAAACTTGATAATGGAACCCTAAACTATTTGGAATTGTTCAATGGAATGGTTTTGGGTTTAACAAACATCCTTGTGGAGTACAATGGAATCCCCCAAGAAAGTATGTTAAAGGAACACTTGTGGGGTACAATGAAATACCCCAATATAATATAGTAATGGCACACTTGCGGGGTACATGGTACCCCACCCCCAAGTTAACTTGTTAAATGGGTACACGGGAATCCCTTTACCTTAAAAGGTTTGGCCAAGGACAATACTTGCAAGTTATAGTCGGTATGACGATACCACTATGTATATCCTTGGTTAATAATAATGGTTTGGTTGGTTGGAAATGGTCTTCATTGAGCAATAATGGCAGGGTGTGATAGCTAACCGTGAAGGTGGGAGTTTAATGAATAAACATTGGAAACTCATGTTTGCCGACATGGGGGGTAGGGCATGGCGACCCTTTTAAGATACTATGAGGTATACAGGAAAACTCTTAATACATAGTACATATGTCTTATGGATAGTGAGGGTACTTGGTAATCCCTTAGTCTAATGGTATCTACAGTTCATAAAGCTACATACATCGGGGACTGTTTAGGGGGTTACACTAGACCCATATAGCCTGTGGGTGGTTAAGGACGGTTAAGCTTCATACACCTAAGTAAATGGTTTTAAATTCATACTAAAAATGGTTATCTTTCCTAGCATGGTTATATATATATATATACTTACATATATACATATGTGTATGGTTTGTATGTATATGGATAGTTTACTTGGTTTTATTAAATGACATTATTTTATCCTTATCCTAAGTGCATGTTAGCATTCACCTGCTAACCCATCTTTGGGCGGCTATATTCCCACGTTATGCATGAACTATCCATTCTACTCCTCTTACATAGTGAATGGATTTGGATTCAGCTAATGGATTGAATTGGGGAGCTTTCATAGTTCGAAAGGCATCAATTTCATATCATGGATTACTTTATGTACTTTTTTCTCTTATAGACTTGGTTTATGGCTATGTCGTGGGCATGTCCCAACTAGGCAATCTTTGATTTGGTCTAGAGGCTTTATATGGATAACTATGCCCTTGGTATGGTATCAATTGATTATGTTATATATATATATATATATATATATATGTACATACATATATTAGGTTATTGACTTAGTTTTGGCTAGGTAATCGGTTGGATATTAGGTGGTTAAACTTACTTGGGTTTATCTCATATATAGACTTATCCCAAAGTCACCATATTAGTAAAGATGATATCTTATTATATGGTCGAAATTCAACCAACTCAAGGTATGTATTTGGTGCTTGGGTTTGGTATGGGAGTAGTCCTCGATCCTAGTTGGGTTTGGGATTGCCCATTATGATAAGCCCTTGGTTGGAGTCATGTTATGTTGGTATCAGAGCCTTAGGTTTCAGTGTCATGGGGTGTCCAAAAAGCCATGTTGAATAGAGTCTTTCTTATAGGTGTGTCGTGCGCCACACTTATAATTAGGAGGCTGCAAGGCATTTAGAAATGTTTTACTTTCTTAGTTGTTCTACTTTTGTGGTGTGGAGTATAAAGTCTTGAACCTTTTTCCTGAAACTTCTATGGTTCACTTTTCGGATCATGCCCTATCAATGACCTAAAGTTTGTGTAAACTTACCGATCCCATTCCAGGACCACATGGATAGATCTAATCCAACTCATGGGGCATTAACGTCCCACTAGTCTTCACTAACACTATATTGGTAGTTGGCACTCATGTTCGATTACCTCAAGGAGAGGTTACTAAAGCCTAGTTTCAACATTATGTTAATTTATTAACCCAGATGAGGACAACTCTATCACACTGATTTGGTCCTACTAGTGAGGGGAAAAAAAGGCAAGGTTGGGAAATAGGAAAGGTAAGGGGGTCTCGATTCTCTAAAAAAAGATGAGGCCAATGGTATGGTGGTAAGTGGTCGAAGAGAGAGATTTGGGTGGGTCTTAACTCTTATTCTATGGTTAGTTCTCCCTACTCAAACTTATGGGGAGACAGATATTTTTAAGATGGTAATACTTCTCGGGCACAAGGTGTCAAATCTTGGGCCAATAGGTCCTAATTCACATCATCCTATCCACTTTGTAGAGTTTGTGGTCAATCACACCGTAGTTGATGAGAGAAAGACAGAACTCATTATTTTAGTTATGGTTAACTAGGTCACATGCAATGGTTGTGTTCTATAAGGAATACTACTAGGGATAATAGGATATTGGTTGCTACTTGTTTAGATCATGCACTAAGGGGTGCTACTTCTAGTTTCGGTACTGGTTAGGGTCATCTTGATTATCTCACTATTCTTCAAGAGTCTGAGGCATCTTCTGATGCTGACACTAGTATGTTAAATACTCCTTTCTCTGTGGTATGTATGGTTTACTTGTTTTAGGGTCCCCTTTTTTTTATGGCCTCATTTATGATTGTGTATTTTGGTTATGGCCCTAATATTATTTCAAACTCTTTTCCTTGTCTATTTCTACCCTGGTAGATGATTTCTGTGACTACCAAAAAAGTCTATAAGGGTGTGTTGCATTTTTTGGTAATAAAGGTGTCTTAGTATATCTATTTGACTCAATACGATAGATTTTGATGTCATTCAAGAATGGATTGGTTGCACTTATGATATGCCTTATTAGGTTGTTGGATTTCTAAAAGTTGTCTTTAGACTCCATAGTGAGTCATTTATGAAATTGGGGGTGGTTTCGTTCCCTAGATATTAAGGAAAAGGTTATATTATATCTTAGAGCTAGGATATTGGTCTCCAAAGGGGTGTCTATATTATCGTTTGGTTTGGGTTAAAGACTTTAACTCGAAAGGTCCTTATTTGTCTTTGGTTTCGGTGGTGGATAATTTTCCTAAGGTCTTCTTGAAGAACCTTATGGTATCTTTCTAATGGGTAGGTCGGTTTGGGATTGGTTTTATTTCATACATTTGTCTAATTTTCCATTCTTTCTTTATAGAATGGTTCTAGTGGAGTAAAAGGGGCTTAGAGCGAATTTAAGGTTTCTTTTAGATAATGGTTCCATTTGTTCTAGTATTTCTCAATGGGATGCTTTCGTGCATTCATGCATAAGGGTAATGGTTCCCTGGAAATTCTTAGGTTCTCAAGTGGTGACTAAGGAATTTAGGGTGTCCTTCTAGTAGGGGAGGACCTTATATGTATATTTCATTTTATATAGGGTACTTTACTAGCAGTACAAGGTGGTTGATAAACACTAAGTGTGGACCTTAGATGTTGATTTTTATAAAAGGGAGTATGTTGGCCCAGGAATAGCAATGCTGGAATTGTGGGGGTAATTTGGTAGGTTGTAGGTCTAGTCATTGGATAGGTTAGATCATGGAGCTTGCATGTATCTTTGTCCCCATACTTTTATTTTACTATTGGTATGAAATTTATTATTAAATTCATGGTTTTGAATATGGGCTTTGTCACAATTGAGGGCTTTGACATGACTACTCATTTAATTGATTTTCCATGGATTGATAATTATTATTCATGCTTTATAAATGTTTATGAAAATTGTGGGATACATGGGAATGCTAAATGGATTTCGGGGTACTATAAATTCCCCAATTACTTGGTTCTTGTCTTGGAAATTATATGCCCTCAAACTGTTTGTGAAATTGCCACTGAATATAATTTTGCCCTATGGTTTGGTTATTTTAAAATTATTTTATTGCATAGATTATTGAAGGAGCTTGAATTGGTTTTTGTTGGATTTAAATAACTTTAGAAATGACTTGGTGGACATAGTTTGATTTTGAATTCTTTTGGTTTAATTGGAAACCTTGAAGTCAATTTTGTCTAATGGTTTTTGCATGTCTATGCTAGGCTTTAGGTACCCTCAGGGTGGATGACATTTTGGGTATAGTAGAACTAATTGTCCCTAGTGTACATCCTTGGTGATACCCATTAGAGTAGAGTGTTGCATTTATAGGTGTAATAGGTGAAGATTGATGGTTAATCTATAGTTTTCTTCTAGCGATGCACTTCAAAGGGAAGGTCGGATTGGATATTCTAGTGATACTCTTCTATCTTGGTAAAGAGAGTACTATACTAGGGTTATGTGCATTCTTATAGCGCTTATGCCTAAGGTTCTTATTTTGCATTCGCCTTGTTCCCTGGATATGAGTCTTTGCCTCATTTTACATTACCTATGGTATATGCGACTGTGTTTTTTTTGGCTTCCAAATCTAAGGACTCCTAATATGACATGTTTGTGTCGGGGTGGTTCTTCATGAAGACCAAGGTGGTTGCCATAGAGTACCTTATGCTTATTGTACCGAGTCTTGTTTTGGTGGTCTTACCTTAGGTGGCATAGATAAAACTTGTACTTTGGTTTCTTAATGACTATCCTTATCTTAGGATGGTAGTGGTTTGGGAAGCATGGTGATGTTTTAAAATGGGGAATGTAGAAGTACCTAAGTGGAGGAGATTCTCGGGGGATTACTAGAAGCTAGGTTTTGGAAAGTAAGGCAAGGTTGTTGTCATGAGGAAAGGTTAGGAAAGGAATAGGTGGTGGAAATATTTGGAAGGATAGATCATAATGCATGTATATAAGTGGTATTCTTGGCTATTGTAATTGGTAGACATACGAATAGTTGTGTTGTGTACTTAAAAGTCTTGGGAAGAAATGTTTTATGAACTATTTTCATGACATAATCTATGTGTTATTTTGGGTATCCAATTATAGGTTGAATTTTTTGGTTATAATGGTTGGTTATGGTTTTCCATGTCTATTACTTATTGTTTTCATATTATAATGGTGATAGAGCAGAGTAGGGTTTTATGAAAAATGTAAGGACTAGAGCCCGGTGGCCTAAGTTAACTCTTTTTCGCTTTGGATAAGCTTGAACATAGAAATGGTATATCGTTATACTCAAGCTCTCATAGTTATGTGTCTATGGGAAATGGTAGATTGAATTGGACTTGCTCTCTAGCATGAGTCCATTCATCCAAAATTCTATGTGGTTATGTAGAGGTAAGGTATGGATGGTCCTTCGTTGGTTAGTTCCTTTAGGTGGTATTAGTATCTCAAATTCCTTATTTCTTAAGGAGGTCCTGATAAAGATCGTATATTGGTAAGTTTGCCTACTGGTAATGAAGGGTGTGGCTTCGGGAAAGGTTCCATGGTGAAACCAAAAGTCCGAAAAAGTCATTTAGGATGCGAAGGAGGACATAGAGACCTAGTATCTGCATTGGTTTTTACCTTTGGAAATTCGTACGAAGGGTATGTGTTCTTTTACACATCTTTGTTTTCTATCTTAGTTAAAGATAAGTATTGGTTCCTTTTGAATCTTTTTTTCTAACTTAGTTTGAGGTCGGGATGGAGGTGTTAATGAGTAAATCATGTATGGATTATGTGATGATCTTCTTATCTTGATTTATTTCTTTGTCTTCTATTTTCGTTGAAGGAAAGTTTGATGTGTTATCTCGTGCTTATTCTTACCCTTACCCATTATTCGAGGATGAATTATCCTAGTGGGGAAGTATGAAATACCCTAAACTTCAGACCCTTGCAAAATTTCATTAGTTTTGGACTCACTAGACTTGGTATGACTCAAGGGTACCAATCGTACCCTTGAATTTGAGTGGGGGATGGCTAGAGGGATCACTCGTAAACTAGGTTGTGTGTTTGGTTTGGGTTCTATCCAAGATACAACTCAACAAGGTATGAGTCGTATGCTTAGATATGAGGGGTATAATGGCAAGTCGTATAGTGCTTGATTGGTTGGTCGTATGGAAACTGTCCATGATACAATTTGAGGGTACAGTTTGGTCTACTACTCGTACCTATAAGGTACGAGTTATGTTGGTGTAGTCCTATTAGAACTAGTGTGTAGGGTCTTGGTGAGGTCTAGGGTATAAGTTAGGGTACCACTCGTACCCTAGGGTACAGAAGGCATGGATGAGTCGTACACTCAAACGTGGCTTGTTTTTAATTTTAAGTCGGTGGTGGTCCGAATATTTCCTACCCCAAAATCTTAATGTCCTCACATTATATAACCCTTGGTGGCCTCTCATAACACTTGTTATAGGATCAAAACACTCCAAATACATTCATTAAACACTCTATTTGAAGTATGGAGGCTAGGGTTTCTACATGTGTTCTTCAAAGGGCTCAAGAGTCATGTTTCTCTCCAAAATCCTTGTGTATAAGGCATGTTCACTTCCTTGACTGTTAGTTTCAACTAAAGGCATTGTTTATACAATGTTTTCATGGTTTGACTATTGTATGGTTTTGGGTTTTCAAATATAATTTGGGGGTTTTTTGGTTATAAATTCTTGGTTATGGTTTTCCCATGTTTCAATTATGTTTTTACATGCTTTATTGGTGGTTTAGATAATTGGATTGAATGGGGATGGTTATTGGTGATTGGAATTGGTTTTGGAAATACTATGCTCCCAATTTGTTTGATAAAATGCCTACAATAATGCTTTCACTATAATATTGGATTTTCAATGGATTTTATGCATGGTTTAAACTATTTAATGGAACACGAAATTGTTTAAATGGTTTGGAATGGTGTAATGGAAAGGTTTAGGGTCTAACAAACATCCTTATGGAGTACAATGGAATCCTCCAAGTAAGCATGTTAAAGGAACACTTATGGGGTACAATGGAATCCCCCAAGCTAATATAGTAATGGAACACTTGTGGGATAAATAGGACTTCCCCAAGTTGTTTTGGTAAATTGGTACACGGAAATCCCTTTACCTTAAAAGGTTTATCCAAGGAAAATACTTTCAATTTATAGTCGGTATGACGATACCACTATGTATAGCCTTGGTTAATAATAATTGTCTGGTTGGTTGGAAATGGTTTTAATTGGGCAATAATAGCAGGGCCTGATAGCTAATCGTGAAGATGGGAGTTCAATGAATGAACACTGGAAACTCATGTTTGCCAACATAAAGGGTAGGGCATGGCGACCCTTTTATGATTCTATGAGGTAGCGAGAATCCTCTAAGTACCTTGCACATATGTATCATAGAGAGTGAGGGTATTTGGGAATCCCTAACTCTAATGGTATCTCCGATTCGTATAGTTAGACGTATCGAGTCCCATTCAGGGGTTTACACTGGACCCATATAGCCTGTGGGTGGTTAAGGATGGTTAAGCTTTACATACCCAGGTAAATGGTTTAAAATGCCTAAAAAAGATGCTTCCCTTTCCCAGCATGGTTATATATATATATATATATATATATATATATATATATATATATATATATATGTATGTATGTAAGTATGTATGGTTTGTGTGTATATGGATGGTTTACTTAGTTTTATTAAATGGCATTACTTTATCCTTATCCTGAGTGCATGGTAGCGTTCTCCCACTAACCCATCTTCAAGCGGTTGTAACCCCAGGCGATGCAGGAATCAGCCATTCTACTCCTCCTTCTTAGTGAACAGATTTTGGATCAGCAATTGGATTGAAGTAGTGATCTTCCATAGTTCGGAAGGCATCTATTTCATGCCATGGATTATATTATGTACTTTTGTCTTTTATAGATTTGGTTTATGGCCATGTCCATGGCATGTCCCAACTAGGTACTCTTCGGTTTGGTCTAGAGACTTTAAATAGACAATTGTTGACTTAAGTATGGTATGGATTGATTATGTTATATATGTGTCTGTGTGTGTGTATTGGATTATTGATTGGGTTTTGGTTTATGGTTTTGGCTTGTTTATCGATTGTATATTGGGTGGTTGGACTTGTTTGGATTGGTCCCGGATATAGACTTATCCCAAATTCACCACATTGGTAAACACGTTATCTTGTTATATGGTCGGAATTCAACCAACTTAAGGTAAGCATTTGGTGGTTGGATTGGGTAATGGGGGTGGTCCCCGGTCGTGGTTGGGCTTGGGATTTCCTATTACGACAATGCCCTGGTTCGGGTCATGTCAAAAACCCATGCTCCCCATTCCAATCCCCATAATATTGCACCCACTCAGTCCTGAAAACCATTAATCAAAGCATGAATACATATTTAAGTCATAGGGAAACAATTTGAGTAGAAACAAATCAAAACCCTCAACCCACCCAAAATTTAAATCACATGAATGTAGAATCAATTTAAGACATAATGAAAAATACAATTTTAGGGATGAGATACATTCCTGAAATATACAAGAAATTAAAAGGGATACAAAATTTGGAGCTTGAATGATTCATTTCCTTGTGAAACACTAGTGTCTCTTGCCTTGGGAGTTTAAGATGAAAAATAGTATTTTGATTTTGATAATTGATGTTAGATGGTCATTAGAGTGTTTTTAAGTCATGTGAAAAGTGTAAAGGAAGGAAAATAACAAAAACACCCTAATTAAATCGTCCAGGAAAATACTGAGTACAGTGGTCATGGCTTGGGTAACAACTCATGAGGCTTGACCATGAGTCATGGCTCAAGTCGTTACCTTAGGATCACAACGCTGGTCCCTCAATCATATGACAACGAGTCACCCATAACGACGTGTTACACCTCATAATGAGTCGTACCCTGGACTCGTTGTCGAAGGACTAAAACCTGGCCTACTCACTGTCTTGGTAACAAGTCCTCTTAATGACTCGTTATGTGACATCGCGACTCGTGCCCTAGACCATTATCACAAGCAGTTTTGATGTCATTTTAGAATCACGTCTAATTTAATTACTCAACTCTTGGAGGGTTTAAGGCTCAAGAACTTGGGGTATCAGATTAAACCCCCTACCCACTCCCCAGGATCATTTTTCCCCGAATTAGGAGTTACAGCACCATTAGCATTATTAAACAAAGAATACAAACAAAATACAAGGTCAAATTTTAAAAGTAATAGGAGTGAAGTGAACCTCATACCTTTAGCATTTACATCCATTGCTGGAAACAAGGACAACAACTTGGCTCTCATATATTCATCGGCTGCCCGTGTAGCTTCTTCCACCTTTTGGTTTCTCCAAAGAGCCTTCACTAAAGCTACATCCTTTGTCCTCACCCTACGAACTTGTCTATACAATATCTCAATCAGGACCTCATCATACGAGAAAGAGTCTGAAATACCAACATCCTCAACCGGAACTATCAAAGAAGTATTACCCATACACTTCTTCAGCATAGACACATGGAAAACAGGATGAAAAGAAGCCAAACTCGCTGGCAAATCCAATTCAAAAGAGACATTCCTTATTCTCCTCACAATGTAATATGGAGCAACATAACGGGGATTAATCTTCCCCTTATTCCCAAATATCAAGATTCCTTTCATTGGAGAAACCTTCAAGAATACCCAATCACTTACCTCAAACTCAAACTCTCTTCACCTCACTTCTGCATAAGACTTTTGGAAACTTTGAGCAGTCTTAAGTGTTACTCTAATCACTTTCACATTCTCCATGGATTGGTCAACCAAGTTAGGACCAAAAAACTTAGTCTCACCTACCTCGAACCACTTAATTTGAGACCTACACCTCCTACCAAAAAGAGCCTCAAAAGGGGCCATCTGAATGTTGGAGTGATAACTCTTATTCTAAGAAAACTCAATAAAAGGAAAATGATCAACCCAACTATCTTTAAAATCAAACATGCAGGCTATTAGTATATCCTCCAAATTATGAATGGTACATTTCATTTGTCCATTTATTTGACGGTGAAAAGAGGTTCTAAGGTTCACCAGAGTACCCAAACCTTTATTAAAAGAATGCTAAAAGTAAGAAGAAAACTTTGTACCTCAATGTGAAATGATGGACACCGGTTATCCATAAAAATTAACTATCTCTCAAATGAACAAATTAGCATAGTCTTCTCCTGAATAATTACTCCTTAATGACAAGAAGTGAGCAGACTTAGTCATCCTATCAAAAATGACCCAAATGGAATCATATTGATAGTGAGACTATAGAAGACCTATAACAAAGTCCATATTAATCATCTCCCACTTCCACATGGGCAGTTTTATCTCTTTAGATGTCCCACTCAGCCTCAAATGTTCAACCTTGACTTGATGAAAAAATTACACTTTGTAACAAAATTTGCCACATCTCTCTCCATATTATTCCACCAGTAGATTTCCTTCAAGTCATGATATATCTTAGTCAAACTCGAATGAATTGTAAATCGAGACTCATGAGCCTTAGTCAAAATCCATTCCCATAGCCTATCAATTTAGGAACAGACAATCTTCCTTGGTACCTCAAGATGCCATCTACCCCAATCTCAAAAGCCATAACCTTTTGTTGACCCACATTATCCTTTATTTGCATAAGTATAAGATCAAAATCATGTTTCTCCTTCACCTCAGTACCAAGAGATGAATTAACCATTTATTGAATAATCACCACCACCCCCTCCCTAATCTTTAGAGTCCAGGAGACAGGCTCCTATATTAGCCAACATATGAATATCCTTCACTAACCCTCTTTTCTTTGCATCCACATGAGCTAAGCGTCCTATGAACATCCTGCTAAGAGCATCAATAACAACATTAGCTTTATATGGATGGTAGTGAAGGCTTATGTTGTAATCCGTAAGCAATTAGAGCCATCGCCTCTATTTGACATTCAATTCCTTCGAAGTAAATGCATAATTCAATCTTTTATGGTTTGAATAAATGTCCACATGCACCCCATACAAATAATGGTGTCAGATTTTCAAGGCAAAGTCCATAAGTACCAACTCTAGATCGTGAGTTAAGTAATTCTTTTCATGAAACTTAAGTTGCCTTAAAGCATAGGCTGTAACCTTACCATGTTGTATTAACACATAACCTAGTTCAACACAGGATAAATCAGAATACACAAGAAACCCATCAATACCCTCGGACAGGGTCAATACTGGCGTTGAAGTTAAATTATCCTTCAACTTCTCAAAACTACCATCACAAGCATCAGATCATAAAAACTTAACTTTCTTCTGAGTCAACCTTGTCAGCAGAGCAGCAATAGATGAAAAACTCTCCACAAACCTTTTATAATACCCAGTCAAGCCCAAGAAGATCCTATTGTCAGTTTGAGTCATGGATCTAGGCTACTTCTAAACTGTTTCAAGTTCTTATGGATCAAAATTGATCCCCTCACTAGAACTAAAATGTCTAAGAAAGTCACAAAACTTTGCCAAAATTCACACTTAGAAAATTTCACATATAATTTATAGTCCTTAAAAGTCTGCAACATAATTTGATGGTGATTGACATGATCCTTATCACTCTTAGAGTATATCAAGATATTATCAGGAATACTATAACAAACAAATCCAAACACTACCTAAACACCTGATTCATAAGATCCATGAAAGCAACTGGGGAGTTAGTCAACCCAAATGACATAACAAAAGAGCATAATGGTTGTATTGTGTTTGGAAAGAACTCTTGGGGACGTCAACCTCCTAAATTTTTAGTTGATGGTATCTCGAATGAAATCAATCTTAGAAAAGCACCTATCACCTATAAATCGGTCAAAAAGATCATCAATCCTAGAAAGAGGATACTTATTCTTCACTGTAACCTTATTCAATTGATGATAGTCTATACACATCCGAAAAGATCCATCTTTTCTTTGCACAATAGTACAGGAGCACCCCATATAGAAACACTAGGATGAATGAAACCCTTATTAAGAAGATCTTTTAATGGCTCTTTCAGTTTTATTAGTTCATCCTTATCCATCCTATAAGTAGGAATAGAAATGGGATAGATTTCTAATAGAAGATTAATCTCTACTTCTATTTTCCTATTCTGGGGAACAATAAAAGAATCATCTAGATAAAGTCTAGAAAATTCATTATCCACAGGGATAGATTGCAAAGAAGGACTCTTAGAGTTAGAATCTTTAACATGAACTAGATAACACAGATACCCTTTGGGTATCATTTTCTGAGCTCTAAGATAAGAAATAAATCTCCATTTTGGGACTAAGGAATTCCCCTCCCATTCGATGACTGATTCATTAAGAAAATAGACACTGGCCTTTTGGGTCCTATAATACATAGAAGCACAGCACGAATAAAGCCAATTCATCCCTAAGATTATATCAAATCAACCATATAAATATCTATTAAATCTACCAGTGTCTCCCTATGATGAAGGGACATCACACAACCCTTATAATTTTTTCTAGAAACAATAGAATCTCACACCGAAGTAGACACAGATAAGGGATCAAAAATATTTTCAGGATCCAAAACAAACTTTACATCCACATAAGGGGTCACATAAGATAGGGTAGAACCCGGATCAAGAAAACAATAAATATAACAATAGAAGAGTTATAACATACCAGTGACAACATTAGGGAATACCTTAAATTCCTGACAAGTAGCAAGAGGATAGAGACAATTCCATCTAGTATCGGTATCAAAAGTAGTACCCTTAGGTGCTAGAGCTGGGTAAGTGGTGACCCAAACCTTATTAACCCCAGTGGAAACTTTAGCTATAGGATAATTTCATTGCATATGGCCATGTTGAGCATAGTTGAAACATAAGTTCCTCCCCTACTCACAAAAACTACGGTGAAGTTTCCCACAAAAATGGTAAGAAGGTAGGGCTGACTAAGATCCACTAGCCTAAGACTAGGTACCTTATTCCTTAGGACCACTGCTA
Source organism: Capsicum baccatum var. pendulum (assembly GCA_030864225.1). Taxonomy (NCBI): domain Eukaryota; kingdom Viridiplantae; phylum Streptophyta; class Magnoliopsida; order Solanales; family Solanaceae; genus Capsicum; species Capsicum baccatum. The sequence goes on along the minus strand of CM061557.1, from coordinate 164,221,938 downwards.
GCCTAAAATCTATGATCGCCTAAAGGCTTAGGATAAGGAGGACTCGCCAACGAATAAGAAATTTCCTAATATTATTCTACTGACCTGTATCCTGGTCTAAATATCTAAACTTTTTTTTAGTCTCTCCTATCTCTACGTGCTTCTTTTTTATCCTCTACTTTTTGTATATAAAACACTAACCTGGATATGTCCACATCATTATTCAACATTATAGCCTTACACTCTAATAACAAGTCACGGGAAAAATCAAAAGCATATATCCTTATTCTGGATCTCATGTTAGATACTAACTCCAGAGCATAATGGGAAAATGACTAGAACTTCAAAGCATACTCTTTAACACTCATCGTACCGTGCTTCAAGTTTACAAACTCTTTAGCCTTAACATCTCTCAACTCCTAAGGAAAGAATAGATCAAGAAAATTACCTGAAAATACTTCGCACACTATCGAGCCAACATCATCACCCCTGATTGCTTCCCAAACCTTATACCATTGGTAAGCCATATCCTTAAATTAATAGGTAGAAAACTCAACACCCTCTAAATAAGTAGCATTTATAACCCTAAAAATATTTTCCATATAATCAACAAACTCCTAAGGATCCTCCTAAACCTTAGATCCTATAAAGTTTTGGGTATTAAACTTATAAACTGGCCAACTTGGGTGACCTCAGATAACTAACAGCAGAACAAACATGATTAGGACGATGAGACTGTGTGCTACAAGTTAAGCAAGCATATAAATAGACTAACAAATCTTTTGCATTAGAGATGTCTCCCTGAGATGACTGTGCATGAGTGTCACCAGTACATGCAGCCAGAGAAGGACTACTAGGAACTGTAGAACCCCACATGGAGCAGGCAATCAGGAGCAGAGACCTAGATCGGGTCTGAACTACATAAACTTGGTAAGTTCCCTCCACATTTTCCTCAGGGTAGACAAAGGGTCCAACAATTTTTCTATGACTGCCAGATCATCGAGAAGGCATGCTCTGAAATCTAAGTAAACCAAGAGTTAGAAAAGATACAAGTCACTAGACTCTATATCCCAAAATAGAAAACAACAAAGGGAAACATTCTTAAATTCCTTGTAGCCTCCCCCTCATAAGTGTGGTGTTCTACACACCCATAATAGGGACTCTACTTGACATAGCTTTTTGGACATCTAAAGTCCTTAACCTATGCTCAGATACCAAGATTTTCATGATCCGAACTAGGCCTTTTCATGATAGGTATCTCAAGCCCACCATGATCTGGAGACCACCCCATTAGCCTAATATGTAGAACATAATAAATGAATACAACAAAAGACAACCAAACATGATGATAAGAATAATAGCTAAACCAAATGTAAATTAAGAGTTGAAAAATCAACCAATCCACTCTTATCAATAAAAGCCTCTAAAACCAAAATACAAATCTAAGTTAGGATATACCCTTGACTATGATAAAAGAAAAATTATAATTCTCAAAATTTGAAAAGAAACATAATAAAATAGTAGGACTTTCTGAAAGATAAAGACTCACCACTTCATAGCAAATCAACCGATAAACCACACCACTTAATGCTACATAAGAGTAATAGAAATACCCTTATACCATACATTATGAAATGATATAGCATCTAGGGATGGTCAGTAGGGAAAGAACTTGCATCTAACTCAAGGAAAGTGATAAAATAATAGCATTACCAAATATAGCCAAAACCATATACACAATAATTATATATAAATATATAGTATGTTGGGATAGGGACAAGGGTTGTGAACATGAAAGTTTAAACCATTAACCTAAATTGTGTAACTCGCTTCATCCTAAAGACATCCATGAGCAATATGGGTTCAGCTCCCCTACTAAAAGGGCTTTAGTGCGTATTAGTTACACGTACTAAGGAAACCAAGAAAAGGCTAAAGACACCAAGGTGATAGCCATCTAAAATTTAATGTGTGGTCTAAGCACACAATCATATAAACCCCCAGCTAGAAAATATGGTTCGAGTATTAGTCTCACCGAGAATAGACATTCAGGATGAGCTACACATTTCCCATTAAGTCCAAATTAAAATAGTTTCCACATAAACCAAACCATTAACTTAGGATTCATCTATTAATTCATTTAATAACTTGGTATCATCAAACCCATATGCTTGTGACCTTACATAATTATGCCAAACTAATCCAATTAATTGTTAGACTCCCAAGTTCCATTCGAAATCCATAGTAATTCCACAAAGGGCATTCAAAACCATTTTAAACTATGCAGTATCCTTTAATTCAATGCAGGGTTCCAAAAGTAAGTTAAGTAATGAAATTTCCATATTCAAAACTAAGGTTATGAAGGTGGGTTGAGGTTAATGCTATTACCATGCGAAAAATCCATAAATTTGGGGAAACTTCTACTCTCCATTCTAATACCCATAATAATTCACCCATTCAATTCCAAAAACCATTAATCAAAGCATTAATAACATATTTAAATCATAGAGAAACAATTTGAATAGAAACCAATCAAACGCACACAACCTACTTTGAAATAGAACATTCAAATCACATGAATGTAGAATAAATTTATGCCATAATTTAAAAGTACAAGTTTAGGAATAAGTGACATGCCATAAATATATATGGAATTGAATGGTATTCGATGTTTAGAGCTTGGATTATTGATTTCCTACTAAAACCCTAGTGTCTCTTGCATCGGGAGTTAAAGAGGAAAACTTAGTGTTTTGATTTTGATAAATAATGTTAGAGGGGTCATTAGATTTTTTGTAAGTCGTGGGAAAAGTATTGATAAAGGAAAAGAGAAAAAATACCCTAATTAAAACATGCAAGAAATTACTAAGTACAATCATCACAGCTTGAGTAACGACTCATGATGCCTGACCCCTAGTCATCGCCTAAGTCATTACATGATGATAATAAATTTGGTCCCTCACTGGTGTGAAAATGAGTCACCCATAAAGACTCACTATGCCTTATATTGAGTCATACCTCGACTCATCATCTAGAGACCAAAATATGGGCCTACTGATATTGGGCGTATTTACACGCCTAAACACCATAATTTATCCATGTTATAGCTAAGTTCTGAGGATAAAATATATAATTCCTGCACTTCTAGTCCATCTTCCTGTAAGTGAGCTAACCAACGTGATTAGCATGTTTTCAGGTATTAATGATGAAGATTTCAGCACTTTGTGGACCCTTGGGCAGCAAAGGAAAACTTCACGTAAGAAGAAAGGTAGCTTTTGGAAGCTTGTGGACTGAATGTGATGCATGGAGAAATTGTCCCGGGCAGAATCAGTATTTCCTAATACTTAGGGGTGCAGCAGTAACCTAGTAGGACTAGGACAAGGATGCAGTAACCGAGTAGGACTACGACAAGGATGTTATAAAAACCCTATTTGCTGAATTTTTCAGCATTCAATTCTTATTGTCATTATTTTTCCTTTATTCGACACTTGGGATTATTCACGTTACAATTTCTGACAGAGGAACACGACTCTCCTGAGAGCAACGGACCCAGAGGAAAAACGTCATCCCTCTTTGACGTTAAAATCATCCCCTCGCGAAGATTATTCGAGTTGTGGTATGATGATTATATATATTACGAATTCCGTTGTAATCATGAGTAGCTAAACTTCTCTGTTAGGGTTATGGAAGCCTTGTGATATACTATCTATTACTATGAGTTTGTGAATTCTTGATGCGTATGCTACTTATATCATTACTCTCTTCGTTTTAATTAAATTCTTGTGGTTGCAAACATATAGAATATGCCATTATAGCATTAACTTGTTCGAGAGAAAAGTTACATGTTTGGAAAAGAGAGTGTGACAAGGAAATAGGGCTACCAACCCCTATTTACACGTTAATGCCTTAACCGGATTAACCTCTTGGAGAGTTTGTACCGTTAGTTATACACTTTAAGCTCGAGAGAGTTAAAGTGAAATAATCCTGGATGGACGAGAGACACAAGGATTTACCATTAGAATACGAATCTCTATAAGTGCATGCATGTCTGAATTCCGCATAACTCATAGTTAATAGATACGTAGAACTCATAAGGTGGACATAACCCTAACTTATTATTCTCTGTGATTAAATTTTGCTAAACAAAGCATTCAGTCGTTACTTTTATACTCTTAATTCATGCCACAAGTAAATCCCCCCTTTCCATAGAATTTTAGACCAACAGTCTGCTAATGATTACAACACTTAGTGAGCAAGTATTCCCTTTGGGATTCGACACCCAACCCAGTTGGGTTCTATATTTGACAGCGACCTCTTACACTCTTACGAGAGCTGTAGTTTGAGCATTATCAAATTTTGGCGCCGTTGAAGGGGAATACGGTTATCTACTAAGTTTGTGATAGTTACTAGACCCTTTGGTCAAAGATTCTCGAATTTTACTTTTTTTTGTTGTTTTTGTTTTATTCAGGTTTTGCTCAGTGCATGCCAAATACTCAAAGTTCGGGTCTGCCATTATTACCCATAAACCCTGAACCACAACTTATTGGCAAGATGGAGGCTCAACGAGACATTGAAAAAAGGGCTGCTCAGCAGGAGCAGGCTAGATTAGCTACATTGGCTGCTGCTCAAGTGCATCAACTGAATATTGATAACCCAGGTCGTGCAACAAATCCTGATGATGAGGACCTGGGTGATGATGAGCTACTAAACCCAAGGCATGATGATGATATGGCAGCACCTGTGAACAGAAGAGATCGTCAAGCTAGATTGAGACCTGAACGCCGAGCTGTGCAGATGCCTTTTGACGATAATGATGACAATTTGGATGGAGCTGGTGCCATAGGGGCTATTATTCCTCCACCCTTGGCACCTGGAGCCAAGCTCAATATCACTAGCACCATGATTCAACTATTACAGCTCAAGGGGTTATTTGGTAGACTTGCAGGAGATGATCCGAATATGTGTCTGATCAATTTTATATCTACATGCAAGTCATTCGACAATCCAGGCATTAGACAGAATGCAATTCAGCTGCACCTATTTCCATTGTCTCTATCTGGGGAGGCAACTCTATGGTTGAACGGGCTAACTCCTGATTCTATCACTAATTGGAGGAAATTAAAAGACACTTTCCTAGAAAGATTCTTTCCGCCATCCAAGAGAGCACAGTTGAGAGATGAGATCAGCAATTTTCGACAGCTTCCAACTGAAGCTCTCCACGAAACAAGGGAGAGGTTCAAAAAGAAACTTATGCGGTGCCCAAATCATCATATGACCAATGTCCACTTGATGGAGATCTTATACGGGTCTTTGAATTCAGTGACTAAGCCAGTGGTTGGTAATGCTACAGGAGGGTCATTCATGGACCTTACTTTTATTCAGGCAAGCGATATGCTAGATCATATGACAAAGCAGAGTAGAGCTTGGCATACCAGGGATTCTGAGGTAGCAAGCTCTACCATATCTATTGGCATGAATGCAGAACAAAGGCGAAGAGAAGAGGAACGTGATCAAGATATGGCGCACATGAAAACACAGATGGATCTTCTTACCAAGCATTTATTATCAGGAAAGACCGAAAAAGTCAAAGTTGTTATGTCACAGGGAAGAGATGAATTCGATTTGAGGAAGAAGATAACTACTTGAATAATCAGGGGGTTTCCGAGCCAATGCCCAAGAAAACCAAGGTCGGAAATATTATGATAAATCTGAAAACAAGGACCGTGATCAAGGTAGTTGGAAGAATAAGACTGATAGGAGTGGTTTGTATGTTCCTCCTGGAAATCGTGAGGCCGTGACGTCTGGCTCTGGGAAGATGTCCATGAAAGATATGATAGCTAAGCTGTTGAAAGGAGTGGAGGCAACCAATACGGGAGTAAATGAGGTAAGGAATGATTTGTCATCAATTAATCAATTGGTTGACTCGCATTCCACTTTAATAAAACAGCTGGAACAATAATTGAGTCAACTTTCAGCGACATTTAATCAAAGAAAGGCTAGCACTTTAACTAGTGACACTATGCAAAATCCAAGGAATGACAGATCATGTATGGCTATTACTACCAGAAGTGGTAAGGTATTGGAGAATCCTTCCAAAAACAAGCAGGTGGTTGATGATATAGCAGATGATGTTGTTGATACCAAAGAAGATAAGGTGAGTGTGCATGATGTCACCCCTAGACGTCTACAACCTGGAAAGATCGACAACCGGAAGCAAGATAAAATGGAAGTGGTGGAGAAAACTATTCCCCTTCCACCACCACCTTTTCCTCAGACACTGAAGAAGAAAGATGATGACACCAGGTTCAGTAAATTCATGACTATGTTGAAGCAACTGACTATTAATGTTCTGTTGGTCGAGGCGCTGGAGCAGATGCCTGGGTACGCTAAATTCATGAAGGACCTTTTGACAAACAAGCGGGCAGCAATTTATGAGTTGGCAGACAATGTTCATCATTGTAGTACAATCGCTACAAGATCGTTAGTTCAGAAAAAGGCAGATCCCGGTGCTTTCACTATTCCTTGCACTGTTGAATCTTTGGATTTTTCCAAGGCATTATGCAATTTGGGGGCTAACATCAATTTGATGCCGCTATTCATCTATAGAAAGTTAGGTTTGGGCGATCCTACACCAACCAATATGCGGCTTGTGATGGCAGATAGGTCAGTAAAATGACCTGTTGGTATCTTATACGATGTATTGGTGAAGGTTTCTTCCTTTATTTTTCCTGGAGACTTTGTTATTTTGGATTGTGAGGTGGACTCTGAAGTTCCCATAATCTTAGGGCGTCCTTTCCTTGCAACAGGAAGTGTGCTTATTGATTTAAGAGCTAATGAGATTTTATTTTGGATGAATGATGAAGTGGTCCATTTTGATGTATGCAAGTCAATGAAGCAGCCCAATGATATGAATGTGTTCTCTGTAGCTGATGTGTACTATGAAGATGAGAAAGAATTATCTGTAGAGAAGCAGCTTATTGTTGAGCCATTGGTTGTTGTGCTAATGAATTTTGAGCGTGAGGATGTTGAAGATTATGAAGAAACTATTTGTGCTCTAATAGGAATAGGGTCGTATTCTCATGCTCCTAAAAAGCTGGACCTTGATCCTAAAAATTGACCTACAGCACTAGCTAAACCATCCATTGAAGAGCCACCAATGTTAGAATTGAAGGAGCTGCCCAGTCATCTAAAGTATGCGTTCTTGGGAAGTGGAAACACACTTCCGGTTATTGTTGCGGCTGATTTGGGTGAGCAGCAAGTTGCAGCTCTCATCTCTGTTCTGAGGAGATACAAGAGAGCCATCCGTTGGACTATCGCTGATATTATTGGTATCCCGCCTGGGATATGTATGCACAAGATTCAGCTTGAAAAAAATTGCATACCCACTATTGAGCATCAAAGATGTTTGAATCCACCTATGCAAGAGGTGGTGAAGAAAGAAATTTTTAAGTGGTTAGATGCAGGGGTAGTGTATCCAATCTCCGACAGTAAATGTGTGAGTCCGGTATAGTGTGTGCCCAAGAAAGGGGGCATGACGGTAGTTGCAAATAAAAAGAATGAGCTAATTCCACTCCGACCTATCACAGGGTAGAGAGTGTGCGTGGAATACCGAAAGCTGAATTCGTGGACGCTTAAGGATCACTTCCAAATGCCATTCATGGACCAAATGCTTGATCGATTGGCAGGGAAAGGATGGTTTTGTTTCTTAGATGGGTATTCCGGCTATAATAAGATTTGTATTGCTCCTGAAGATCAAGAGAAGACAACGTTTACATGCCCATATGGTACGTTTGCCTTCAAACGTATGCCATTTGGGCTATGTAACACACCCGCCACTTTTCAGTGTTGTATGATGTCCATTTTTTTTATATGGTTGAAGACACCTTGGAGGTGTTCATGGATGATTTTTCAGTTGTAGGTGAGTCGTTTGAATCATGCTTGGCGAATCTAAGTATGGCGTTGCAGAGATGTGTTAAATTCAACTTGGTGCTAAACTGGGAGAAGTGCCACTTTATGGTTAAGGAAGGTATTGTTCTTGGGAACAAAGTTTCTGAAAAAGGAATTGAGGTCGATCGAGCGAAGATTGAAGTTATCGAGAAATTACAACCTCCGATTTTTGTAAAGGGAGTTTGTAGTTTCCTCGTTCATGCAGGTTTTTATCGAAGGTTTATTAAAAACTTCTCCAAGATTGCAAGCCCATTATGCAAACTTTTGGAGAAGGATGCAAATTTTGACTTCGGTGAAGATTGCTTAAAGGCATTTGAATGCCTCAAAGGGAAGCTAGTTGAAGCTCCTATAATTGTAGTGCCTGATTGGTCTCTACCGTTTGAGGTTATGTGTGATGCAAGTGGAGTAGCTCTGGGCGTTGTACTTGGTCAGAGAAGAGAAAGATTATTTCAACCAATCTACTATGCGAGCAAGGCCTTGAATGGAGCCCAGAAGAACTATACCGTCACGGAACAAGAGCTTCTAGCGGTTGTTTATGCTTTTGAGAAGTTTCGTGCTTACTTATTGGGAACCCAAGTGGTGGTTCATATAGATCATGCAGCTCTGAGATATTTAATGGCAAAGAAGGATGTGAAGCCAAGGCTAATTCGATGGGTGTTATTGCTGCAAGAATTTAATTTCGAGGTAAAAGATAGAAAAGGTTGCGAAAACCAAGTAGCTGATCATCTATCTAGACTTGAGAGTGAACACATAGCGCAGCCCAATCTTAAGATTGATGATGCATTTCCCGATGAAGAGATCCTAGCCACGATGGTGGAAGAGTTACCGTGTTACGGAGACTTTGCGAACTACGTGGTAAGTAATGTGATGCCTGAGAATCTCTCTTTTCATCACAAGAGGAAGTTCATGCATGATGTAAAACACTACTTCTGGGATGAACCATATCTTTTTCGACGTTGCGCGGATGGCGTTGTTAGGCGATGCATATCTCATGTGGAGGTGCCTAGTATATTGGAAGCAAGTCATGCTTCCTAAGTTGGGGGTCACCATGAAGGTGACCGGACAGACAGGAAGGTATTGCAAAGCGGCTATTATTGGCCTTCATTATTTAAGGATGCATATGATTTTGTGAGAAGATGTGATCAGTGTCAGAGGCAAGGCGCAATTTCAAAGCACCATGAGATGCCCCTGTCTAAAATTCTTGAAGTAGAGCTATTTGATCTTGAAGTAGAGCTATTTGATGTATGGGGTATTAATTTCATGGGCCCATTTGTGAGTTCGTTTAGGATGAAATATATCCTAGTTGTTGTGGATTATGTATCCAAATTGGTCGAAGCAGTACCGTTGGCTGGTAATAAAGGTAAGCGTGTTGTAGCATTCTTGAAGAGAAATATCTTCTCTCGTTTTGGGGTACCACGTACCATCATAAGCGATTGAGGATCACACTTTTGCAACAAGCTGTTCAGAGCCGTGTTGGTGAAATATGGGGTCAAGCAACATAAGGTAGCCACACCTTACCACCCACAAACTAGTGGGCAGGTAGAGGTTTCTAATCGGGAGATCAAGCTGCTCCTTGCTAAAACTGTAAATGCTAGTAGGAAATATTGGTCTCGGAAGCTTGACGATGCCTTATGGGCTTATAGGACTGCATTCAAGACACAAATTGGCATGTCCCTGTACCAACTAGTTTATGGAAAGGCTTGTCACTTGCCAATTGAACTCGAACATAAAGCATTGTGGGCGTTGAAGCGGCTTAATTTGAATTGGGATGATGCTATTAATCCAAGATTGGAGCAGCTGAATGAGATGGATGAATTTCGTCTACATACATATGAAAGGTCAGACCTCTACACGGAACGGATGAAAAAGTATCATGATCAGCGTATTATCCAACGAAACTTTTAGAAGGGTGATATGGTACTTCTTTTCAACTCCAGATTGAAGCTATTTCCAGGTAAGTTGAAGTCTAAATGGTCTGGTCCGTTTCGAATTAGACAAGTCTACTCGTCCGGAGTAGTAGATTTAGAAGACAATAATGGTGGTGTCTTTAAGGTGAATGGCCAACGAGTGAAGCCATATATCGGTCCTCTTGACTCGATAAAATACATGGCCACCATCTATCTCGATGAAGTCTAAGTAATTGAGGTAACTATATTGTGCCGCGACAATAAATCAAGCGCTACGTGGGAGGAAACCCATAGTTTTTAATCGTTTTGTTTCCCTAGGAGTTTGTTTTGTTAAATAAAAATCCAAAAAGAAGAGTCGAGCCATGACCAAAACTAAGGCGCTTGGTGGGAGGCAACCCATCTTTATAATCGTTCTTGTTGTTTTTGAGTAAGTGTAGGTGCAAGACGTATAAAGGAGAAGATTGTTCTCAAATTTTGATTCGGAAGTGTGCCATGTTAAAGGTGGTAAGTTAGGAGTGAAGAAGCAAAGGCTATCGGTTAGGCATTGCCTATGCAAAACTAGGCAATGGTAAAGGCAAGGCCTAAACAAATCTAGGCAAGGCCTATGCTATGGCCTTTATTCTCGGAATCCACAATGTCATAGCATAGGCGCCGCCTATGCTTAACTAGGCAAAGCATTAGGAGTCGCCTATGCCAAAGCCTTTGCTCTCTGAATCTACAATGCCATAGCATAGGCGTCGCCTATGCCCAACTAGGCCATAGCAGAGGCGCCGCCTATGCTCAACTAGGCAAAGCATTAGGCGCCGCCTATGCCAAGCATAGGCAAAGCATTAGGCGCCGCCTATCCTTACTTTTTGGTCTCCTAACCCAATTTCAAATAGGTCAAAACCCAACCCAAGCCTTGGTCTATAAATAGAACCTTAATCTTAGAACAAAATACACTTATTTGCTCAACCTAGGCGTCGTCTTTACTCTCCAAATCTCTCAAAACTTTTCTTTTTGCTCATCTAACCTTGCAAGATCATCTTCCAAGTCCATCACCAAGTAAGTTCTTCTTTTATATTCTGTAAGTGTTACAATACTATGCTTATAATGATTTGCTAGATCTTGAAGTGGTGTTAGTGATTTGAATGTGCTTGGTTTGTTATGATACATCTAGTTGAAGTGAAAAAATATGTGTGGGTGTTCTTGACTTGGTTCCGACTTGTATTTGATTTTGATACACTATCATACTTTTGCAAAATCGACATGGTGAAGTTAATTGCATAATCTTCAAAATTGAATGCTTGAATGTGTGAATGACTCGTTCATCGAGATAAAGATCATGATTGAATACAAGCATGAAATGTTGTGATTATTTCTCTGCAATAACTTGATACGATCTCTATGTAGTAGTCTTGTTCAAAAGGTGCATTAATCCAAACATGAAAGTATAGTCAAGATTACATGAAATAGAGTTGGAAAGGATAGTTAAGATGACATGAAAGTATGACTGTGCTGAACATATTGTTGGATCATATCGCCTATATGTATGTCGATGAAGTCTGAGTAATCGACATCAATCACTTAATTAGTTTGTACCAACGAATTAAGTGTGGGGTGGTGCCACTATTGTTTGTTTGTCGATTAAATCTTCCGAGATGATCTAACATGAATCTATTTTAATCTCAGGTAGAATGGCACCAGAAAGACGACAAGGAAAAGAAAAAGCATCCACCTCACAGAAAGGTACGAAAAGGGGAAGAAAAGTGCAAGTTGAATCCTCCTCGCTGCAAATACCGCGACGCATGTTCGGGATAAAGTGGGTCCTAGAGGATGAAGGAAAGGAGTGGTACAAGAACAACAAAGTGAAAAAATATGTTCACGTGGAGTTGATACAGAAGGAGAGTCTAGCGAAGAGAGAACCTCGCATTTTGACTAAAATCATGGCGCTAAATCTTGATTTCATTTTCTGATACATGGGAGAATGCAATCTTGATCTAACGCGAGAGTTTTATGCAAATTGGTCCCCAAAGACTACCAGAAGTAAAGTGAAGATTCGAGGCCAAGTTTTGCATCTGAATGCGGAGTTCTTCAACACTTTTCAGGGTCTTCCATCTGTAGATCCATCACCGCTCAAGGAGCTTCAACAAAGAGCTCCGTACGGGGAAATCAGACACATACTGTGCGGAACAAGATCAATGGCACGCTGGAGTCATCATAAGGATACCGGTCGACACAACACCTTCCCGTATGCTTCCCTAAACAGAGAAGCTTGGATATGGTTGAGGATAGTCAACTCTTGCCTCATTCCTGGGACACAGTACACAAAGATCACACGTGATAGAGTATGTTTGGTGTACGCTCTGATGACTAATATTCCCATCAGCATTGGTGTGGTTATACGAACATCAATGCATAATTCTAGGCTACATAAGAGGTCCCACTTCAGCTTTGGCAATCTGTTGACTGCGATATTAAGGAAGGAAGACATTGAAGAGGAACCTGTAGATTATAAGCTTCCACACAACCCAAAAAAGGTTGAGGCGTCAACCTGACCACTGCAGAATGACATTCTCGTGAATAAAGTTTTTTTCGCCATTTATATGGCATGATGAGGTTTACCATGATGAGAGGGGGTCGTGTTCCAACTGATGCAGAGCTCCAGCAGTTGGATTATGACTACCCGATGACTGAGCATGCGCGGGCTATATGCGGATTAAGGGTACATTTTGAGGAACCTCTCGATGATGACGTGTCAATCGATGATGATTGCCGAATGCCAAACTCAGACGTGGAGGAGAACTCTGATGACGACCACTCTGATGATGATTCTGATGCACGGGGTATGACCCCAGACATAGAGGAGCAGTTCGACAAATCAGATTTTCCTTATTTATTTTCCACTAAGGGCAGTGTGTCCCGTCTAAGTGTGGGGTGCTGGTATTTGTATGTTGTACTTCCTTGCCTACATTTATTTTTGTTTGTTTGTTTTAATTAGTCGTAATTAGTTAGTAGTAGTTAAATTTTTGATTTTTTTTTGTGATTTTGCATAAAGTGCATGAAATTGTTCTGATAGGCGGCATGGTATTATGACAAGAGTTTGTGCTAAAATCATTACTATTGAGACGTTTAGGCTCTAAGTGTGACTCACTGTGTGATAATTGTGTGGTTTAATTCATTCATCTGTTGGGTCAAGAAGTCTATACTACTCCCAATAAAGTTGACCATGTGCCTTATGTGTGTGAGATTATAGTATATTCTGTGTTGTGACAAATGCTAGAACTTGCCTGGTATGTGTTTAAAGAGAAATAAAGAGTGTAAGTTTAGGAGATGATTTAGGCATTTCTTTGGCAGCCTGTAATTGTTTACCTTCTTTTTACCTACCTGTGTACATTATCCTAGTTAACCATCTTTGAGCCTTTAGCTATTTTCCTTGACAGCCTCATATGTAGCCTAATCCATTTTTTTTCAAGACCGTAATTTGATCCAAATTCCTAAGCGCTTTAAATGGTAGAGTCATGTGACAAAATAAGAGGAAATTGGGTGAGAGTGATGCCTTAGAGCATATTGGTACTTGAAATTGTTATGAAAAAGAGTGGCTATCATAGAAGTTCTATCATAGAGGTGTGTTATAATATGAAAAAAAGAGAAAGAAAAGAAAAAGAAATAGAAAACTAAAAATATAATTGTGTTTATGTTTGAATAATAAAATAAGGTGAAAAGGGGTGGTATATGAAAGAAAGGTAGCAGAGTTGTTTAAAAAAGAGCGTTAATTGCATAATGTGATGTATTAAAACGCTTAGGGAATATAGTCACTATTTCTGGCCAAAATAGTCCTACCTGTCCCTTAGCCTACATTACAAACCTGTAAAGACCTATTTGATCCTAAGCTTAGCATTCTGATATTAGTAGAGCATTACACTAAGGGCAAGCCTATGGTCATCAGTTGTAACATATGAATTCTTTGTGAGAGAGAGAGCAAGGAGAATCTTATACCCATGTTTCGAAAAATTCAAAATTTGTGAGTGATTATGGGTGATATCTTGTGTGAGACACACATGGTTGATGAGTTTTGGGTAGTTTCGTATGATTCTTTGTTCCTTAACTTGTGGATACGAATTAACCATCATCACGAGTCTATGTTGAAGGTTGAATTGTTTCTAGTAGTGATCAATAAAACTACTCTTTGTTAATGATTGTCGTGCATGTCTTGTTGAACATTTTGTGTTGTTACTGTGAAATCCTAAATCGATGTTTGCATGGACGTAATATTTTGTTCGAGAACGAACAAAGCTTTAAGTGTGGGGTGTTGATGTTAGGCGTATTTACACGCCTAAACACCATAATTTACCCATGTTATAGCTAAGTTTTGAGGATAAAATATATAATTCCTGCACTTCTAGTCCATCTTCCTATAAGTGAGCTAACCAACGTGATTAGCATGTTTTCAGGTATTAATGATGAAGATTTCAGCACTTTGTGGACCTTTGGGCAGCAACGAAAAACTTCACGTAAGAAGGAAGGAAGCTTTTGGAAGCTTGTGGACTGAATGTGATGCATGGAGAAATTGTCCCGGGCAGAATCAGTATTTCTTAATACTTAGGGGTGCAGCAGTAACCTAGTAGGACTAGGACAACGATGCAGTAACCGAGTAGGACTAGGACAAGGATGTTATTAAAAACCCTATTTGCTGAATTTTTCAGCATTCAATTCTTATTGTGATTATTTTTCCTTCATTCGACACTTGGGATTATTCACGTTACAATTTCTGAAAGAGGAACACGGCTCTCTTGAGAGCAACGGACCAAGAGGAAAAACGTCATCCCTCTTTGACGTTAAAAACATCCCCTCGCGAAGATTATTCGAGTTATGATATGATGATTATATCTATTGCGAATTCCGTTGTAATCATGAGTAGCTAAACTTCTCTGTTAGGGTTATGAAAGCCTTGTGATATACTATCTATTACTATGAGTTTGTGAATTCTTGATGCGTATGCTACTTATATCATTACTCTCTTTGTTTTAATTAAATTCTTGTGGCTGCAAACATATAGAATACGCCATTATATCATTAACTTGTTCGAGAGAAAAGTTACATGTTTGGAAAAGAGAGTGTTACAAGGAAATAGGGCTACCAACCCCTGTTTACACAATAATGCCTTAACCGGATTAACCTCTTGGAGAGTTTGTACCGTTAGTTATACACTTTAAGCTCGAGAGAGTTAAAGTGAAATAATCCTGGATGGTCGAGAGACACTAGGATTTACCATTAGAATACGAATCTCTATAAGTGCATGCATGTCTGAATTCCGCATAACTCATAGTTAATAGATACGTAGAACTCATAAGGTGGACATAACCCTAACTTATTATTCTCTGTGATTAAATTTTACTAAACAAAGCATTCAGTCGTTACTTTGATACTCTTAATTCACACCACAAGTAAATCCCCCCTTTCCGTAGAATTTTAGACCAACAGTCTACTAACAATTACAACACTTAGTGACCAAGTATTCCCTGTGGGATTCGACACCCAACCCAGTTGGGTTCTATATTTGACAGCGACCGCTTACACTCTTACGAGAGCTGTAGTTTGAGCTTTATCACCTACTCATTGTCATGGTAATGAGTCTTCCTAACGACTCATTATGTGACATCACAACTTATGCCCTAGAACATATCACTGGCCATTTTAAAATCACTTCAGAAACATGGCTAATTTAATTACTCAATTCTTAGAGGGACTAAATCTCAAAAATATGGGGGTGTCATAAATTGTCGATCTTGACCTTCTAGAATCTCTTTACTATCCTATAATATTAAATTTATAAGCCTATGGTTATCTTTTCATACATTCCCAAATTCATCTTTGAGACACTCATTCATTTTTTTCTTCTGCCCTCTGATCTTATAAACCTAATGAACTAGAAACTTTTATCCTTACTAGGCATATTTTCCTTGATTATGATGTTTTGATGCAATTTTTCATAGACCCTACACTGGGTTCTCTTCTTTGTTCAAAGAGTTTTGAACATCATACTTTGATTTCACTTTTTACAATGCCAGGAGAACCATACCATTAGAGTCATATGAAACTCTCCCTTTTATGTTGGGTCACAAAAATATGTCCTTTGAATATCATGTGACTACTCACATTAGTGCTACAACCTTGCATTCTCGTGTTGGTTCTCTATATACTCTCTCTCTCTCTCTCAATGTGATACTTTTATGACATAATGCCTTATACTAAAGAATGAAATAAAATTGTCCTTTTTTATTCACTCTAACATGATAGACTCTACTTCTGAGCCATCCACTCTACCGTATGAATTGGTTATTACTTGCATCTTTGATGCAAATAACGTTCGTTGGATACTTTTGCTTCTCTCTTTAACAAATTGTGTTATCAAGTCAGATAATGCTGGAATTATTACACTACTCCCTCGAAATCAAATTTCTCTTCTCTAAATGACCCTTCCCCCTACTTTTCCTAATATGACATTCTTTTTAAATTTTAGAGTTGGACTATAAGCTTGACTCTCTCAAAGATCTTTTGGTTTTCAATTGTTTTCAAGCAGACAAAGTAAGGTATGTAACTAAAGAGACAAGATTAAACGTTGTTAAGATATGCCTAGAGTTTGATCAAGCTATCAAGGAGGCAACAAATGTGGGTATCAAATTTTAATCATGCACTGATGCTTTCTCTACTACTCTTTCAACATAGTTCTCTACTCAAAAGGAAGCTATTATTAACACAGTAGCATACCTCTTTCATCATTTTCAACAAAAATAATGATGTGTTTCTTTTGGACTATTTTTGTGTTTTTGATATGTAACTAAGAAGTAGCTCAGATTAGCATTGTTTATGCTTGTTATTTCCTATGTGTCGCTATATAATTAGTTATGTGTAGTTGTTTTTCTAATGCTAAAGGGGAAAATGGGTACATATATTTATATATATATATATGTATGTGTGTGTGTGTGTATATATATATATATATGTATGTATGTATATGTGTGTATATATATATATATTATCTTCACATAAACAACATCTATTTAGACAGAGCCAACTACTCCTAATTTTTTCAAAATGAACATGAATCTACTTAGGGGGAGTCTAATTTCTTTAGATCCTAGCCAACTATAGGAGAAAGAACAATCTTTAAAATGTAAATAGCAACAACGTTGTCAGTTCATCACGAACAAAATAATTATGAGTGGCACCGACACTAACCCTTTGGTGGGAGAAACATCTAACCCCAATCTTAATCCAAATACTTAGCCATTTTTAGGACATGACATCATAAAGACCAACTTTTATTATATTTATCTCAAGAAAACCAAAAAATAGAAGGGTAAAAAACATCAATATATCTATTACAACTCCCCAGGACCCAAAAGAGACCATACAAGAAATTCTATCATAAAATACTCCCTAAGAATAATATTAAATAACTAATTAAAATAATAGAGTACCCTTGCCTAAACAAAATGACATAATCAAATAGAGTGATCCACGAGAGCCTAAAGAAGATTTTTCACCGTGGGATTAGAAGTTGTTGGTCATGTGCTTGAGGTTAGATCTCATAACTACCTTTGAAACATAGCCTGTATTCAATAAATGAAAAGCAAAGTGTATATCAGTACAAACACATGTATAGGTAGGTATGATTAACCGACTTAACTCAAACACATATAGAATAAATTAAATATAAGTAAATAATAGTCAATACATAACAAGTAATCTCAACTCAAAAAATAATCTCCAAAATGAAATCATAATCCTCACCCTATTCGCTATTTCACAATCACAAAGATAATATTGATCATAACGGAAACCTATGAACATATAAATACACAAGTGTGAAATATGTACATGATCATCAATACAATTAACTATCTCATAGTGTAGTCCAATGCTACCTCGATAACCATAACATATTATGCATGTTATACAAACAATTAAAGAATTGATACATATAAAAATACATATAAATTACTCAGATATGTATATATATATATATATATACTAAGAGGTCTTATGTTTTTCCAATAGTAATGACCTAGAGGGGCCATATTCTCCCAAAAATTACACTGTTGTGATACTCAACCCTTAAAAATATTAATAAATAAGTAATTCATATCGGAGTGGTACCTGATCCTTTAAATATCATAATCTTGTGAAATGTGTTTAGTATGACTTATGATGTATCCAAGCAACCAATAGTTCAAGTACATAATTTATCATCATAAAAGACCTAGTCAATTCGTGCCGCCATTACATGCATACAATAATATCCATCAAACTCACTAATCACAAGTATGCCCGAAGACCAATTAATAAATAATCAACTTAGGAATAGGTATGGAGTCTAAATCAAGTATACAACAATAAATAAACCATAATCTACCGCAAACACAAGCCCGAATGTAAGTAATTTGCAAGAGCCTTGCTTTCTTAGTAGCTTTGAAACATTATTTATCTAATAAACAACAAATAAAATGAATTTAATAGCTTACTATTAAATACTAGATAGAATGTACTAATACCCACTGATTTTATCTTAGTTCATACCCTAAATCATCAATTCAATGTTTTCACCTATTAAATTACCCCAAATCCCCATAATCTATATTAAAGGGACAAAATTCTACATTTTCCTAAATCCATTATCAAGTGATTTTGGAACTAGTCATAGCCAATTTAGACTAGTTAATCAACATAGGGCTTAAACCCATGAATTTTACCATAACTTTTATTCTAGAAATTCTATTGATTAAAAGGATTGATCTCATATTAGAAAGGTTAAAAAAAGTTATCTCAATAGTAGGAATGGCCCAAATATAAAAAAAATCCTATCTCAAGCCTTAGATAAAAAAAATAGAATATTTTTTTAGAAAATATCATCAAGAATTCAAAAAATGAGAATTAAATTGCTCGATGACTATTGTAGAAATACCATGCTCAATACGGTGATCATGATGAATAGGCTAGAGGCCCATTATGATAGTTTATCACTTAACTCACTGACTACTATAACAGTCAAATACTAACTACAACATCTCAAATATGGGGATACTAGGATAGATACGGTGCACTTTGATAGTAGCTCATGGGAATTCTGATAATTTATCTCTTTTACAACAATCTCTTAGGTTTTTGATAACTAAGATTTAATCTATTGCCGAAAATGCCAAAATCAAAGTTTTACAAACCCATTTCTCATTCCAAACGTTTCTGTGGATAACTATATCTTGTAGCTATCATATCATAACCACAACCCTTAAATAATCCACCATGAGACACAAATGATTACTACACTGCATAATACTCATTGTTTATGAAAAATAATCCTAGCACGGGATTTTAATAATCCGAATCCTAGGAAAGATGCTACCTAGAAACTTACATCCAAAAATATATTTAACAATTTGATAGATAAATATATTAGATACCAATAAAATAATTATTCATCCTAGAATGACAACCAAAAGGATTGAGGATAAATAAGCAATAAGTTACCTAAATTAGCAAACAAATATGGATATCAGCTGCGTATATTTACTTTAGTACCCTAATTAGCCTCCTCAACAAGAGGGTTGTTCCATAAGTCCTTCATGGATGAAATCGACTTAGTCCTCAAATTTGAGAAATCTCTATCAGGAATGACTATCAATTCTTCTTCATAAAAGAGATTCCCATCTAGAAGTAAGGAACCCTGTCGAATAATATAGTGACCTTCTCCATGGTACTTCTTGAGCATGGAAACATGAAACATGGGATGAACCCCTGAAAAAAAAAGAGGTAGGGCTAATATATAACCTACCGACCCTAGACCTTTAAAAATCTCAAATAGTCCAATATACCTTAAACTTTGTTTACCATTCTTTCAAAATTGTGTTACTCCCATCATAGGTGAAATAATGAGAAATAAATTCTCATGTTACATTGAATCCATTCCTCTTACGTTTCTATCCACATCCTACTTTCGTAGATTTTGAACCACCACATACTTCTCTTGATTAAATCTATCCTTCTTCAATGAATCATGTAATGATCCTTTAGGTAATTTCTTGCATATTTATGCATTTTTGTGTTTAGAGTGTTCCTATATCTTCCCTAAGTCATTTATTACTCACTAGGACTAATATTTTGGTTATCGAGCAATTCATTTAGTTTTAGAGCCATTTTCATGCTTTGGAGCTTTTGTTATTAAAAAGGAGTTTTATGCCTAAACTTTAGGTAAACTACCTCAAATAAAAATTTTGCCAATCTCATTAGCTCTAAAATTTCAATTTTAGGCTAGGGGCCCTTAGGCATGGATCCTGAGACTTCCTGACTTATTTTGGCCTTAGGTGGCATGGACCCTTGGGTGTGAGACCCACTTTTTATCGAAATAACCTTGGATGTAAATTTGATTTCACCATTTAATTCAAGATGTCGAATTTGGTTAGGTATCATTGTTTGTTTTCATTCACATGGTTCTGAACAAATCCAGAGGGTTTGGTCAGAACATCTGCATGTTGCATAAATTATTGGTACTGATGCATATGGTATACTGATGCATATGATGCACGACAAAAATAGCCTTTGAATTTGTGTGGACTTTTACATGTTTATTAGGATCAAGTATTTTGAGCTCCACATTCACAGACCAGTTTTTTTGTTTCTAAAATAGAGGCTATCCTTGATGGCCCAGCCTTTATCTTTGTATTTTTTATTGATCGACTACTTTCCCAAAGGTCTGTTTGAGCCATCTCATAAATTTGTGTTAGGGGTCCAACTTTCAAAAAAAAGAACCCCTGGTGGTATATAAAGTTGATTCCTTTATTTTCAACTCGATTCCTAAGTCTTAATCACAATTTTAGACTCTTCTGAGCTTAGAAATTTTTAGAATAAAATATTTATTGTTGGGGTTGGATTAGACATGTTTTTATGATCATTTCATTGTTTGTATTCTCATACATTTTTGCTTAAATTTTAGTTTAATTCTCTATTTCATTCTAAATATCAAACCTGGGTTTGGGGCTATTTTAATACTTAATTTGACTTTAATTTTGCCATACTTTGGGGAAATAACCCATGAGCTAAGAAGGGCGCTTTGACAATTTCAGTTTCATGATTTTGCAA
This sequence comes from Capsicum baccatum var. pendulum, assembly GCA_030864225.1. Taxonomy (NCBI): domain Eukaryota; kingdom Viridiplantae; phylum Streptophyta; class Magnoliopsida; order Solanales; family Solanaceae; genus Capsicum; species Capsicum baccatum. The sequence continues at coordinate 164,200,993 of CM061557.1, read as the reverse complement.
GGGGGTCCACATGGGATTCTTTAATTTATTTTCAATCCAGAGAAGATATATGCCATATTGGTATCAATATTTTTGTCCTAATATGTAAAAGATTATTTTTATAGTGTAGCATCTACCTGAGGCTTCATGGAAAGAAAAATCTTTAGAATAAAGGATTATATAAGCTTTTAACATCATTCAGGTAAGCTAATCTTACTTTACTCTTAGACTGTGATTCACTATAGTATTTGTGTTGTATTGTGCTAGTCTTATTATACCTAGGACATAAAGTGCGATATCCATAGACGATACAGGTGCCAAGTCCTCAAGACCATTCACAAGAAGCCAAGCTAAGGAACTACAAACTCTTTAAAGCATGTTCATGAAGATGGATATGTGTGAGTGTGTCTTAAGTCTATCCAAGGGAGTGAATGTATTGAGAAGAAGTGACTTAAGTGTCTAAAAACACTCCAAGGCATCCCCATTGTGCACTTCAAACTCACCCCATTCATTAAGAGTAAAGGGGTCATTTCCATCTCTTTTTGTAATAAATTATAAGTAGGATCTCCTTGGTCTTATTGCACTATTTAGTTCATTTTTAAGATTATAATATTTGAAACACCAATCCTCCCATGAAGAGTTAAACAAAACCGAAACTAGGGCTTCACAATTGAGGGTTTCACTTGTCTTTTTATTTGACTAGAAACTTGAGTTCTTAAGGTGAACCGAGTCCCTCTTGGGTTCAACGTAAGAACTTGGTGCTATTTTACATGAGTTTAGGGGTTCTTGAGTCTGAAACACTCTTTAGCTCCTATTATTTATATACTTTTTATGTCAAGTTAGTCACCAATCTTTATCTTTAGTTTGTTTGTTATCTTGTAGCCGTTTTGTGTCTTGTTTTTTGAACATTTTATTCTAGTTGTTATCTTATCTTTTTTGGTCTGTTTTGAGTCATTTGTAGGTTGTTTGTTATCATTTGGTATCAGAGCCAGCCCCACTTAAAAAATTTTATACTTTTTCTTCCTCTAAAATGCACCTTTATTTATTTTTGCCACGTCAACAGTTAAGGGGTCAAAATAATACACTTTAAAGTTCATAAAGGGTTAAATAATTGCTCGATTAGTTTAGGGTCTAAAGTAAGTTTTGCCAACAAGTCCAGGGGGGTTTTGATGTATTATCTCTTTAATATATTTTGAGTATGTAAAGATGGAGAATGTATTTATTAAACCTAACCTTCACCAAAAATATTTTTAAAAATCGACCAACTTTCATCTATCTTCTATAAATTGCAACAAAATAATACAATGATAAAGACATCAAAACAATACAACTAAATCTAATAATTACACACAATTTTTCTCACAGTCGTTCGACACTCATCTACCATCAGTAAACTATAACAAAGTAATACGATAATACAGATATCAAAATAATACAACTAAACCTAGCTTTTACATAAAAAAAATCAAAGTAGAGATATCAAAACAATACAATTAAACCTAACCTTTAGCTTAAAAAATTCCTCAAAGCCGACCAACATTTATCTACTACCTTTAAACTACAACAAAATTATTCGATAAAAGAGATATCAAAAAAATACAATTAAACTGAAATTTTACTCACACAAATTTCTCAAATCCGATCAACATTGATCTACGAATTGTAAACTAACCCAAAATAATAAACAAATAGAGATATTAAGATAATACAATTAAACCTAACTTTTACAAGCCGTACGACATTCTTCTGCCTTCTGTAAATTAAAATAAAAGAATAAGATAATAAAAATATCAAAACAATACAATTAAAACTAACCTTTACACAAAAAATTCTTCAAAGCCAACCGATATTCATCTACGACTTGTAAACTACAATAAACAACATAGTATGGATCACAAAGCTTTGATTTTGATCGAACAAATTTTTGTCTGAGCAAATATTTTGATCCTAAAGAATGAAGAATGAAAATAAAGAAGATATATATATACACACATGTTAAATTCTATTATGTTGACAAAAACAGTAAAGAAGTTGAGGATTAGAAAATCAAGCATCCATCAATTTGGACATACAATCAAATCAAGTTAGATGAGCATCAATCATATTCTGCAGATAAACAAACAACGTAAGAAAAACAAAAAGAAACATGAAATTAGAACAGCATGGTAATAACTAATGGTCGAAATTGAAAAGGCTAAGAAGACGGTAGGGTTACCAACCTTATTTTATGGGAGAAAAAAATTAGGAGCTGAATATAAAGTATGAAAATAAAATAATTCCGTAATGTATGGAGCAATATATAAAGGTTCTTTCTTTATTTTAATTTTAATTATTACTATTGTTTTCATAATTGGAAAAGGAACAGTCTCCCTTAGGCGGTGGACACCTCATTCCATGCACGTGTTTTTACGAAAGCTTTTTTCCCCTTTTCTATTTTGACTCTTTACTTTGGGTTTTGTTTTTGTTTTTCTTTTTTCCTATTGAATAAGAAATTATGATTTTGATGATATATTCAAATAATTAAAATATGTACTTTTGATCTCTTTGATCAAGTTGGTGGTCTTATACATGTAATTTCTTATTTTTGATATTTCTTGTTTATTGTGTTTGTATTTCCTTAATTGAGTTCTATTATTTATAGAAGTATTTCCTTAATAGAGTCATATTTTAGGAGTATTTTTCTGATTGAATAGTAGAAAAGAAAATATTAATTAATTCTCCTTTCAAATATTTTAGGAGTCCTATTTATTTTAGGATGTCTAATTAATATAATAAAAATTATTAAATAATAAATTAAAAAAATAGTGAAAAGACAATTTTGTTTAAAGGAGAGTTTTTTAACGAAGGGAAAACAGTTCAAATCACTCTTCTAAGGGTCTTCACACTTTTAATATATTATAGATAAATTGTTGAAATTATTGGATCAAGTCTGGACAAGACTTTTTCTTTGGGTTTCCAAACAAAAATCCATCTTGGCCAAAGAGTAGACTCACTCCTCAACTTCTCATGGGTTACTAGCTGATTTACAAAACTTGGGAGGCCAAGTGTGGGATAATCAAGTGTGAGAGTGTGGTGAGTCTATTTTGAGCTAACTTGTTTGTTATTTTTGTAGGTAATTTGTTAGGTACATTTTCTATGGAAGGAACTACCTCTCATGCTGAGAGCAATGCTCTTGACACTTTTATGTCCACACTTGAGGCTATTCAACAAAGTCTTGAGGTGTTGGGACGGATGTAGGGTCAATCAAAGAGGAAATGATATTGATGAAGAGGGACATGTCTACCATTAGTGGGAGGTTAGAGCATATGGAGAGTCAAAGGAACTCCCGACCTTCCACTCCTCAAAACTATCATATGTCATCAAGTAGGCATGATCAAAATACCTCCGTAACCATTACTCCCAAAACTTTACATCAAATGTTCAATCCACCGAGACAACCACCAAATGCCACAAATCAAACCACCCTTTACTCCCAAAGCTGAGATCATATTAGACCAACCCATCCTCCACTTCACCAAGTCTAACAAGAGGGACTTACAAACCAAATACCACCCCCAAACCCAACCCCTTCATTCCAAACAACACTAAACCAAAGACTTCTACCTCTACCAAATCCAAATCTACCATATCAAATTCCACTTTTCTAAAATCCACTCATTCATGTAGAGGGGTATGGCAGAGAGGATCTATAATAGGGGTACGGAGCTTATAATGATCCATACTTGATAGAAGAAGGGATTAGAGGAAGGTGGATAGAACCAAAGGGGATTCTATGGTCATGAGGGTAGAGTTGGCCATAGGAATCAAAAAGGAAATAGAGGTAGGGATGTAGGCATAAACTCTATCAATGTGGGGCTTCTAATCTTCAAAGGTTAGAGTGATCCCGAAGAAATTCTTGCGTGGGAGTCCGCATGGGAGAGAATCATCCAAGTTAATAATCTTACCGAAGAGAAAAAGAGTTGTTATGCGATAGCTCACTTTTGAAGGTTATGCTACTACATTGTAGGAGTATATTAAACGGTTTGGTAATGTTTTGACTGAGGGGAAGCTCTCTCCTTGGTTTAGATTGAGGTACCTCATGAGACAAAGGTACCTATCCGAGATCTACCAACATGAACTGCTTTCCAAGTTGTAAAACTTGAGACAAGGTAATAAGAGCATTGTAGCTTAATATGATAAGTTCCAACAACTCATTTTGAAACTTGATCATCGAGGAGAGAAAGTGAGTCACGACATCATATGCTTTAAAGTCGTCCTAAACAAGGAAATTTCAACTCAAATGACTCTTAATAAGTTTAAAATGATTGATGGTATCTTTCAAACGTCTTTGGAGATTAATAGAGAGATTAAGAAAAGGTCGACATAAAAAGTAAAGGGACGCCAAGTCCACACGGGTTGGGCCATGAGCAAGGAGGTGAATCCATCATCATCAGCTTGGAACAAGTCCAAAAACACGTCAACCAATGCTACTCAACCTGTGACCAAGGATACCCAATATTAACCTCCAAGATATGAAGGTAAATCTACTTCTACTTCTAATTCTAAGGTATTTCAAAGCTTTAAATGACAAGGGTGTGGACACAAGGCTAGTGAGTTTCCAAACTAAATGGATGTGATCCTATGGGAGGGAAAATTATATTACCTAGGGAAAGAAGTGGAATTGAATCGGGTGAGAATAATGGTGATTCTTCAGATGGAGAGAGAGTAGAAACTAAAAAACAAAATAAGGGTGATGAGGAGGATACTTGGCCGCAAGGTGGTGAATTAAAATACCTAATTTTTTGGTATGGGGAGTTATGATTAGTAAGGCACTGTAAGATCCAAGTCAAAGAAAGAACCTTTTCATACCAAGTGCCTTATTAAGGGAGGTGTATGTTCCTTGATTGTTGATAGTAGAAGTTGTGTTAGTGTTGCTAGTGCCACAATGGTGGACTACTTAAAATTTCCTACTACTCCATATGAAAGTCCACATAAGCTCCAATGGTTGAACGAGTATGGAGAATTGAAGGTGACCCACCATATAGTAATTCAATTTAAAGTTGGAAACTATGATAACGAGGTGCTTTGTGATATCATCCCAATGTGATCTTGTCACTTATTGTTGGGTCGACCATAGAAATATGATAGATTTAACAAGCATGATAGACGGACCAACCGGTACTCTTTTGAATTCATGTGTCAAAACTTCACACTCCATCTACTCTTACCATCACAAATGTATGAAGCTCATCAACAAATGAGGGAGTTGAAGAAAAAGGGAAAAAAGGTGAGGGGAACCCATGAGTAGGGGGTGAACCCATGAGCTTGAAGGATAAAAAAACAGAGGGAGTTCCAACTTCGAAGGTTAAGGAGGCTATGGTGATGTTGGCTTAGAAGAGGGATCTCTTCAAGGAGTATGATGACACCTGACCCATGATTCTCCTAGCCCATGCTTTTGGTTCTAACCCTTCTACTTATTCCATCCCCCCTTCTATTTCTCTTATTTATAGGAGTTTGAAGATGTATTTACCAAGGATTTATCGCAAGGGTTACCCCCATTTGAGGTATTGAACACCAAATTGACTTTGTATCAGGATCATAATTTCTAAACAAAATGGCTTATCAAAGTAACCTTACGAACACCAAAGAGCTCCAACAACAAGTTGAGGAACTTCTGAACCAAGGATACATCAAAAAGAGAACGAGTACAGTTCTAGTATTGTTAGTGCCAAAAAAAGGATGGAATATGGCACATGTGTGTGGCCTACCGTCCCATCAACAAAATCACGGTAAAGTATCGATATCCCATTCATGGATTGGATGATAAGCTTGATGAGTTGAATGGTTCTTGTGTGTTTTCTAAGATTGATCTTAGGATTGGCTATCACCAAATTAGAATGAAACTCGGTGATCAGTGAAAGATCGCCTTCAAGACTAAATTTGGTCTCTGTGAATGGATGATCATGCCATTCAAACTAACTAATGCTACTAGAACTTTTATGCGGTTACTTAATCATGTGATGAAAATGTTCATTAGAAAGTTTATTTTTGTATATTTTGATAATGTCTTGGTCTATAGAATATCCCTATAAGAACATGTGTTGCATTTGCAAAGTGTCTTTGATTTTCTTAGAAAGGAGAAATTGTATGCTAATCTTGAGAAGTATTCTTTTGGTGTTGATGAAGTTGTATTCTTGGGATTTGTTATGAGTTCAAGAGGGGTTAAAGTAGAAGAATCCAAGATAGACTCTATTAAAATTTGGCCAACTCCACAATCCATTAGTGAAGTCCAAAGCTTCCATGGGTTGGCTAGTTTATATAGACGGTTTTCCAAAACGTTTAGCACCATTGTCACCCCCTTGACTGAGGTCTTTAGAAAGACCAACCATTCAAGTAGGGTTATGAACAAGATAAGGCATTTGAGACCTTGAAAGCTATGCTCATCTCCAACCCTTTATTATAATTACCCAACTTTGATAAAATGTTTAAAGTTGAATGTGATGCTAGTAAAGTAGGTATAGCGGTTCTTTTGATGCAAGAACTTAAACCTATTTCCTACTTTAGTGAGAAAATCAATGGTGCAACTCTAAATTATTCGACTTATTATCTAGAGTTATACGCTTTGATTAAAGCTTTGGGTAATTAGCAACACAACTTTTGGCCTACAGATTTTTGTGATTCGAACAGACCATGAATCCTTAAAAAATCTTAGGTTCCAAGATAAGCTCAACAAATGGAATATTAAGTTGATTGAATTCCTAGAAACCTTCTCTTATGTCATTCAATACAAAAATGGTAAGGAACATGTGGTTTCCAATGCATTATGTAGGAAACATGTTCTTGTTTCCACCTTGTATTCTAAGTTAATGCGGTTTGAAAGCCTCAAATCATTGTATCCCGAGGAACCTTTACTCCTATATTTAGGGAATATGAAGAGTGGGTTAGGGAAAAATGGCTCATGAATAGGAATTCCACTTCGTACTCTAAGTTTGATGGCTACTTATTCAAGGAAAGAAAGTTGTGCATGCCCTCTAGTTCTTAAAGAGAATTGTTTATGAGAGAGGCACATGATCATGGTCTAATGGGACACTTTAGGGTTGAGAAGACCCTTGGGATTCTATAGGAACAATTCTATTAGCCTAAGATGCGCAAAGATGTTGCCAAGATTTATGGCCAATGTATAGATTATAGGAGTGCCAAATAACTCCTCCTCCCTCAAGGATTATATACTCCACTTCCTACTCCTTTATTTCCTTAGATTAATATATCTATGGACTTTGTTTTGGGGATTCCAAGGACAAGAAGAGGTAGGGGTAATATTTTTGTAATGGTTGACCGATTCTCTAAGATGGCACATTTCATTCCATGCTCTAAAATTGAGGATGCATCTAGTGTAGCTTCTTTATTTGATGAACATGTTGTTAAGTTTCATGGAAACCTTCTAACCATTGTTAGTGATAGATACTCTAAGTTCCTTAGTCATTTTTGGAAGCCAATGTAGGGTAGTCTTGGTATAAAGTTTCTATTCTCAACCTCTTGCCACCCACAAACAAATGGCCAAATAGAAGTAATGAATAGGACCTTGGTTTCTATGATAAAATCCGTGTTTAAAGGTAAGATGTCTTTTTGGGAGGATCACCTACCCCTAGTTGAGTTTGCTTATAATTGTGTTATCCATTCAAGTGCGGGTATGACTCCCTTTGAGTGTGTATACGGCCTAAAAACCCTTACCCCTTTAGATTTAACCCCTTTTTCTAGTGATCCTCCGTTGAGCTTATATGGAAGAAAAAGGGCCGAAGCTATGAAGAACATGAGAAAGTGAGGCTACTCCTTGACAAGTAAAACTAAGAAGTTACTAAAAAGGATAATAAAGAGATGCGAAGACTCGTTCTAGAATTGGAAGATTGGGTGTGGGAACATCTTTAGAAATATCGATTTCCAACACAAAGGAAGGCCAAGTTGATGTCGAGGGGTGATGGTCCTTTTCAAGTTCATGAAAGAATTAATGATAATGCATACAAGATTGACCTCCCTCCGGAATACCAATTGCATAACATATTCAATGTGTGTGACCTCCCACTTGTTGACACTATTGATGATGAAGAAATAAATATAAGGTCAAATTCCTTTAAGATGGAGAGGATGATACGGGTTCCAAGGCTTCAATACCATTCGTAAGAAGCCAAGCTCAGGAACTACAAAGTCTTCAAAGCATGTTCATAAAGATGGATGTGTGTGAGTGTGCCTTAAGTCCATCCAAGGGAGTACATGTATTGAAATGTGAAGAAGTTCCTTAAGTGTATAAACACACTCCAAGGCAGCCCCATCGTGCATTCCAAACCCGCCTCTTTCATTAAGGGTAAAGGGGTTATTTCCATCTCTTTTTGTAATAGACTATAAATAGGATCTCCTTAGTCTTATTTCACTAGTTAGTTCATTTTTGAGATTTTGATTTTTGAATACCAATCCTCTCTTAGAGAGTAGACCAAAACCAAAACTAGGGTTTCACAAGTGAGTGTTTCACTTGTGTTGTTCATTTGACTAGAAACTTGAGTTCTTGAGGTAAACCGAGTCTCTCTTGGGTTCAACGTAAGAACTTGGTGTTAGTTTACATAAGTTTAGGGGTTCTTAAGTTTGAAACACTCATTAGTTCCTATTATTTATGTACTCTTTATGTCAAGTTAGTTATCCATCTCTATCTTTAGTTTGTTTCTTATCTTGTAGCCGTTTTATGTCTAGTTCCTTGAATGTTTTGTTGTAGTTGTTATCTTGTGTTTTTGGACTATTTTGAGTCTTTTGTGGGTTGTTTATTATCAGATCGGGACTCTGAGCTTGCTACTAGAGTTTTTATTAGGGGCAGAGGTTGACCTAGAGGTTAGGGGCAGGGTAGAGAAGTATACCTAGTTTGAGATCAGTCTAGAGATCCATCACCAAATCCTTTCATACATCTTAAGAATGAGACAGCTCTGGATATTCTGCCACTACTATAGGATATAGGTCAGGGGAACCCTAGGCTCCACTTGAGTTTATATCTTGTTCTATTCTCTAGGATGAATTGGTACAGTTATTAGTGTTGGTTGGTGTTCCATATATCGAAAGAGATCCACCAAAGCATTGATTTAGGGGCACATCCTACTATAACAATGCCTAGGGTAGAGGTTCCGCCATCACTGATACTCTCACATCCATTAGTAGCCTACGCAGTTCTATTGTTGGAGTAGTAGAAGATGTTGGGCAAATTTTTGATATTGACTACACCCAAGTTTTCTAGGATCCCAAGAGAGGGTGTTTATGATTTCATATTTAGTTGTAAGGAGAGATTATAGAATTTATGGTTGGTTGAAGAACATAGAGTGGACTCGATTGCTTATAAGCAAGACACAATAGCGAAAAGGTAGTGTAAAGGTTATCTTGATTCTAGGATAGTTGCATCTCTCCTAATGACTTACACTTATCCCTTTGAGGCCTTCTTAGAGAAGTATATACCTCACATCATGTGCAAGCATCTTTGGTATGAGTTTTTTACTTTGAGATAGGGTTTTGTGTCTATCACTGAGTATGACCCAAGATTTCATAAGCTAGCCAGGCATGCTAATACGATTCCACCTATGGTGTATAAGTGAATTTGATGCTTTGTTAAAGGATTGAGACTACTGATTATAGGACTATATAGATTTTTGTGACTTTATAGAAGTCCTTTTTTGATATTGTTGAACATGTTTATTCTATGCAAGAGATATATTATAAGGCCCAAGGTGTATTAATAAGAGACCTCATTATTAGGAAAGTTACAATGGGAGCCATAGAGGCTTAAAGTTTAGAGGCTAAGGATTTAAGGGTAGGTACCCCAGCAACAACCTTATCAGCATCAAGGTTAGCCTAGTAGGATAGTTCAGGTATTGCTTCAGATATCAGATAATGGTCATCCCGACCATAGTAGTTCTAGTAGTTCGAGAAGTAGTAGAGGGATGCTTAGTCAGGATCTTTGGGTCGTGGTGGTCATTCCTAATTTGTCGAACCTTTTAGACAGAGAAGGGTGCTTGAAGCATGTTATGACTATGGAGTTTTCGATCACTTTTCTCATAAGTGTCCCACGCATGGGATGATTGAGACTTCAATTCAGATTGAACAGCCTATCTAATTAGTGCTGCTAGGGGTGGTGCATAGGGTAATGAGTGTGGTCCCTAGGGTTCCATAGGTGGTCCACAAGGATATAGGATAGGTGGTAGGATAGGTGGTGGATAGGCACTAAGTTCAATAGTAGATAGGGTTAGTTGTATGTTATACTACGTAGACAAAAGGCTAAGCTTTTGTTGATGTGATCATTCTTTTTATCACAAGTACAATTTCCACATACCATCAGCCAGCTTTTACTTTATTTGATCCTGGTTCTATATTTTTATATGTTTCTACTTATTTTGCATCGTAGTTTGGTTTTTGTTCAAAGTCTTTATTTGTGACATTACATATAGCTACCCTAGTTGGTAATTTATTATAGTGAATAGGGTATATAGACCTTGTTTGCTGACTATTTAGGAGTGTGATACTCAGGTTGCTCTCATTATGATAGATATGGAAGATTTTGATGAAATTTTTGGCATGGAATTTTTATCTCCTTACCATGAGGTATTGGATTTTTTACTAATACTGATACTTCTTCCATGCCTTGTATACCTCTAATTGTGTAGTAGGGTTCTATTATCCATGCTCCAATAGGGATTATTCTACAAGACTGATATCGAGGTGTTGTGAGTCATTTCGTTTTTATGTTTGGGATGTTAGTGCTGAAAGTCCATTACTTGACTATGCTCTTGCTGTTTGTGATTTACCTAGTATATTTTTGACTACCTACCTAGCCTTCCTCCTAAGCATGGCATAGATTTTATTAATGACCTTAAGGTAAGAACCCGACTAATTTTTATGGCTCCATACTGTATGGCTTCGGCTAAGCTAAAAGAACTAAATAGTTAGCTCTATGATCTTTTATGTAAGGGTTTCGTAAGACTAAGTGTATAACCTATGGGTGCTCAAGTTCTATTTGTAAAGAAAAAAAATAGCTTTATACGTATGGGTATCAACTATAGCTTGCTGATTATGGTGATCGTAAAGAATAAATATCCTATGCCTTATATCGATGATTTGTTTGACCATCTTTAGGGTGTAGCAGTGTTTTCTAATATTGATTTGAGGACTAGATGCCATCAGTTAAGGATTAGGGCTACAAACATCCTTAGAACAACTTTCAGGACTCATTATGATCATTATTAGATCCTGGTGATGTCTTTTGGGTTGACCAATGCCCCATACCTTTTATGGATCTGATGTACCATATGTTTATGTCATATTTGGACTCCTTCATGATAATGTCTATTGATTATATTTTAGTATATTTAAGAAGTATGATAGATCATGAGCAGCATTTAAGGACTGTGCGCCTCACTTTCAGATATCACCATCTTTATGCCAAGTTCCCAAAGTTCTAGGTTTGACTTGGGTATGTCATTTTCTTGGGGCACGCAGTGTCAAAATATGGCATCATGGTGTACTTAGTAAAGATTAAGGCTAGTTGTAGTTAGGCTAGGCCTATATCTCCTATTAAGGTTCATAATTTTATTGGGTTTATAGGTTAGTACAGGTAATTTGTCATGGGTTTCTCATCCATTACAGACCCTATGACTATATTGACTAGGAAAGAGGTTTCGTTTCAGTGGTCTACAAGTTGTGAGGTAAGATTTATGATGCTCAAGGGTTCGCTTACTTTATCCCCTGTACTGACTTTTTGAATTGAGCGTGAGGGTTTCACTGTCTATTGTGATGTATTTAGAAATGGTTTGGGGTATGTTCTAATGTAGAAGGGCCATGTTATTGCATTTGAATCAAGGCAGCAGAAGGTAAACAAACACAACTACCCCACTCAAGACCTGGAGTGGGCAGTGGTAGTGTTTGTGCTTAGAATTTTGAGATATTATTATTATGGAGTTCTCTATGAGATTTTTATTAATCACCATAGTATTTAGTATATTATGACACAGAGAGAGCATGGTTTAAGGTAGTGTAGATGGATTGAGTTGCTAAACGACTGTGATATCTCTATTTCATACCATCTGAGCAAGTTAATATGGTAGCGGATGTCATGAGTCCAATGGCAATGTGTATAGGTAGCTTAGCCTTTTTTTAGTTTCTCAACGGCTTTTGGCTTTAGACATCCAGTCCTTATCTAACTTGATAGTTTGTTTTGATATCTCTAACCTTAGGAGTATTACTGCTAGTGTTGAGGTTAGATATACATTGTTGGAGCATATTTAAGGCTGTCATTTTAAGTATAGTAGGCTTCATAAAATTTAAGGATATGTGTTAAGCGGTGAGTCTAAGAGGGCTACCTTAGATTCTGAAGGTGTTTTAAGGTTTGACGGCTGTATTTATGTTGAAACGCTTTGAGATCTCATTCATTTAATTCTTCATGAGGATCATAGCACCAGGTACTCCATTTCTCTTGGGATAGCTAATATGTATAGGCATTTGAGGTAGCTCTACTGGTCGAATAACATACAGGGAGATATATCAAGGTTGTGGCTCGATTTCATTTTGGTCAATAGGTAAAGGCTGAGTATCAGGGACCTAGTGGATTGCATCAACAGCAACCCATTCTCGAGTGAAAATATGAATGAGTTATGATGGATTTCATGGGTCAATTTTCTCACACTTCCTATGGTTTTAATAGCATCTGTATCATTATGGATCGATTAGCCAACACTCCTTATTTTATCTCCATTTGAGTTTCCTATAGTGTTGAGATATTAGCCTATGTTTATATTCAGGAGGTAGTTTTCTTACATAGGGTAGCCATGTCTATTGTTTTAGACAGAGGCTCTCAGTTGACTTTTGTCTTTTAGAGGATATTTCAGTAGGACTTGGGTACTCAAGTTGACCATAGCACTATATTTCACCACCAGACTTATAGGTAGTCAAAGTGGACTATCCAGGTCTTGGTGGATATTCTCCGGCATATGCGTTTGAATTTTAGGGTTATTAGGACTAGTTTCTACCTTTAGTGGTGTTTGCGTATAATAATAGATTCAATTCTAGCATTCAGATGGACCTATTTAAGGTGTTATATAGTAGGCGATGTCAATTTCTTGTTGTTGGTTTGAGATTTCTGAGGCTAGGAATCATGGCACTAATTTACTTTGTGAGTCATTGGATATTGTTTGGATAATTTAGGATATGCTATGAGCAGCTCAAAGTAGACATAAGAGTTATGTTGATCGTGGACATTATCCATTGAGGTTCAGAGTTAGTGATAGTAGCTGCTACATATATTTCTCATGAAGGGCGTGATGCGGTTTGGGGGGAGGGGCAAGCTTAGCCCCAAGTATATTAGACCCTATTATATTTTACAAGAATTTGGAGAGGTATCATATGTGTTGGCATTGCCTTCTACATTTTCATCAATTCACCTGGTATTTCATGTATCTATGTTGTGGCAGTACATTCCAGATGAGTTACACGTGATTTGATAGGACTCAGTTTAGTTAAACGAGAGGTTGGCATTTATAGAGGGGCCCGTGTTTATTTTTTCTAGAGATGTTGCATAGTTTCTCTCTAGGGACATTCTTGTAGTTAAGCTTTAGGGGCATCACTGTCTAGTTGAGGATGCTACCTGGGAGACCGAGCGTGATATGTGAATGTAGTATCCCTCCTTGTTTGAGCCTTCAGGTATTTCCTTATCACTTACTTTTTCTTGCAGACAAAAGTCCATCTAGTAGTGGATGTTGTAATGACCCTCTCGATCGTTTCCCTTATTTTCCTATATTTTTTGTGTTTAGGGCTTTCCTGTAACTTCCCCAAGTTATTTATGACTTGTTACGACTGATTGTTCAATTTTTAGGTAGTTCGTGTGAGAATTTTATCAATACCGAGTTAGTTATAAAATATTTAAATTAAATTAGAATTTGTAAGATGATGCATTTAATTACTTTGCTAACGTCTTTTGATATTTACAAAATTCTTTATTTATGATACATCTATACTACTTTATAATATTTTTTATAACTAAATAAAATTTTAAGCAAAGATAGTGAGTCTAGATGTGTTAAAATCTTATAATTATATAATAGACATTTTATTAGAAGGAATTTTCTATTAACCCTAGTGTATTAGTGTACTATTATGCTTGTTTTGGGAAGGTGGTTGTAGCTCGGGCATTGTTTGAAATATTTTACTCCTTATTTATCCGATTAAGACCCCGTTCTAGATTGATATAATATATTTGACCTTAGGATGTGGAATTAAGTTGCACAACCTTGGATTAATCATCTTTAAATAAGGATATGTGAATGTTTTACTAAATATATTTTAGTTATAGTTCAAGGCCCACATATACTTTATTTTTGTCATTTACTATGAGTTTCAGCACCACTTTGGAATTGGTTATGGTATGGTTTGGATTTTAATTTTACAATTGGATATGGTTACTATAAGTTCCATTTCAGGTCTGGCACCTGGTTATGATATGATCTAGGAGTTCTGGTACTGATTTTTGTTTTCCTCGGAGTTATGGTTCCTTTGAGTTCTTGTTAGAGTTCGGCATCTTATTATGAGTTCTATTGAAATCATATATATGGCCTCTCGTTATTACCCATTATTTCCAATTCAAATCCATCATATGGCCACATGTTATATCCACCACTATTTGTTCGAGACCAGCGTCAGGCCTCTAATTACCATCTATTAGTATCGGTTCAAGCTCGGTGAATATTTGGGTGGTTACTATGGTTTATTTGGATTTTTTTAGTGGATTATTATTTATGTTATTTTTTTCTATTATTACTTTTTGTGCCCCACCAATTTATCGGGGCATAGTTGGGTTAATTGTCTTCTTCAATGTGTCTGACGGGCTTAAAGGGTCCTAGTTAGGTTATGTTTGGTTTGCCATCATATTACTGCCTTATCCTTCTATATTGCATTTACATATTTCCTTATCTTTGTTGCATAGTTCAATAGTTGTTCACCTTTCTATCCCTATTTACTACTAACTTAGACTACACTCTCAAATTTTAGTTATACTTTTCTGATATTTAGCTTAGTCGGTTGATGATGCCTACTGAGTAGACGTTGCTTTGGTACCCATACTACACTTCTGCATATTTTCCTTGATGAAGATTTGAGTACTAGCAGTTAGTATTAACATGATTCCTACTTTCTAGCACGGATCTGGAGCAGGGTGAGCTTGTTGTCGTCTGAGGCTAATCCTCCTCTATCTGTTCCAATTTAGTAATTTTTCACTATATAATGTTTGTATATATTGTGTATATTTTGGATTCTATCTAGAACTCTAGGAATCTTTTAGTAGTAGCTCTAGTACCAACCTTACCAGGTCTTTGGAGGGACTCATTTGTATACTTTAATCCTCTTATGTCTCTCATTTTGAAATATTACTTATGTTATACTTCTATTTTTCCTTATCATTACTACTTTTATTATTATATATTTTCTTTTCTTGTTTCTTCTCATTAGCCTATTACCTATTATTTCGGGCTATGGCTTTGTTTGCCTACTGGTGGGATAAGGTAGGCACCATCATGTCTTGAGAAATCAGGTCTATGACATTAATGCCTAGAGTTGAAGAGTGAACTATTGAATTTTTTCATGATCTTTATTTCTAGACTAGGACAGTTAAAAATTTCAAGGAAATGGAATGATCATGTGAAATAGGGCATTTTGGGCTTGATCCTAGGTAAGTTAAGGGTTGAATTTTAGTTATCAACATACTTTGAATTCCATGCCTGTCCATGAGTTGAATAATTATGCATTGGCCTTCAGCCTTTAATTGGTAGTTAATAATATACATGAAATAGTGAACTTTGAATTTGATTTAGTGTAATGACCCTCCAGGTCATTTTCTATATTTTCACATACTTTCACCATTTAGATCTTTCCTATAGTTGCCCAAATCTTTTCAGATTTGCTGGAGGTGATAGTTTAGTTATCACACAGTTTGTTTAGCATTTAGAGTCAATTCTATATTTTGAAGTCTTTGCTGATAAAGATTGGCTATCAGGTATAGACTTTAGGTTAACAACCTCATATGCCAATTTTGATAGTTCCATCAGCTCCAAAACATCGATTTTAGACTGGGGCCCTCTCACTTTGGCCCGGACTCATTATGGGCCACTGAACAAATTTTAGTAAAAATGGCTGATGTGCTATGGATTTAAAGTACTTTCGATGCTTGAGACAATTAAAATATGCAAGTTTACTTAGGTGTTTTTGTTAGATATGATGTGTGTTTGTTATGTTTTTGTGGAAAACCAGGTTTTGGGAATATTTTGGAAGAAAGGATTGAAATTTGAAGTTTTTGGCCACAAAAGAGGGCACCTACAACCCATATGTGCTACCTATGGTCCGTAGGTGTCAGAAACTGGAAGTCCAAAGGCTCAGAAGTGTAGAAAAAAAACTATGTCACTTACGGAGGGGTACATAAGGTGTCAGATTAGGATGTAGAGGGCCAAAGTCCTGAGAGTTTAGGAGCTACTGGAGAAAGGGGGGACACCTACAGACCGTAGGTGCCACGGACAGCCCATAGGTGTCCTAGTAAATGGCCACCAACCTTGATTTCCCTTTTTCATTCAAAAGTTGATTCCTAGGGTTTCCTTTTAACCAATATATACCCTTTTGACATTTTAGTTAGTTTACGCACTCTATATACTTACAAACATATATTTGATTCCATGATTTGGATTTTGATCTTGGGATTACTTTGTTCTTTATTTTGGTTGATAATTCAGTTATAGACTTTGGATTTTATTCAATTGTTATTGTGATATTATTTGAATTTCTTCAATTATGAATTCCTTTATTCATTTCACAACAATGAGAAGCTGAAGCCCTTAGCTAGAGTTATGGGAACCCTAGCAGATTGACGAAGTAGGGGAAATACTGAGTTTTTTGGAACCGATATTCTTGCATGTATGGTGGTTAGTTTTAGTTTAATAAACTTCTTAGTGGTTGCAAACATTAAGATCCCGCCTAGTTTATCACTACTTACTTCACAAGAGGAGTAGGGATTAGTAAAAGATAATCAAAATAGTAATTTGATGATTAACTATAGATCTAGGATAATCAGTATAATCTATGTTAGACAGTTATCTATCATCTAATAACTTGAGACTCAAAAGGTAATAGTTAACTAGGATCTAGGATAAGGGTTAGTAATGCAATATCCTGAGACTCAAAAGGTAAATGGTAAAATCTGTCAATGAGTCCACAAGGCAGTTGATGGTACAAAACTTATCAGAATCTACATACATGATATCTGATTGGTTAAAAAAAGCATGATAAACCTATTGAGTTCAGAAACTAGGGGGAACATAGTCCTAGTGTTTGTCTCCGACTGATTATAACCAAAGTTGAGTTTCGTTACTTATTTTAGATTACTAGTGCAAACCCTCATTTACTTTTTGCACTGCAAGTTAGTTCCAGTAAACGAAAGATACAATACCATGTATTCCCTATTGGTTTGACCCCAACCTGAGTTCGGTTAATTTTATTAAGAATGACCATTTTATCTTCAATTGGAGGTGTAGTTTGGGCGTTGATCAAAATTTTTGCACCATTACTGAGGAATACAGTGTTGAGTTATTGATTGAACTTGCAAAAGTATTTGAGTTTTCATTTACTGTTCTTAGTTTGGTGTATGCTGGCGTATTCATAACACTAGGAGTCAAGGTAATCACTTACTTTAACTGGATCCAAACCCAGAGAAAATCTTACAGCCTAATCATACGATGATGGAACCAGTACGTACAGTGCATATTGAAGGGGTTTAGAATGATCCTAATACATTACCTTCCCCTGCTCCAAGTAATCCTAAAAAATTGTTTATCAGCAGACAGAGAAGATTTTGGTAGATATAGCTTCCAACCAGAGAAAGGACGAGGACCCGGCTAGCTCAACAAGTATAGCTAGCCAGGCCAATACCAGTAGTTGGTCGTCGAGCAGCACACGATGGTAATCGACATATATTTTTAGGTGGTCAAGCTCTAGTGATCCCAGAATACCTGTACTTTTAGCCATATGATGGACAAGAAGATATGGGATATGTTTAGCCAATAAAACCATGAACTATCATTCTTTCTGCACTGCCCCCTAATGTTAAATTTTACATAACCAGTGGCATAATCTAGCTCGTGAACTTGAAAGGTGTATTTTTGGGCTTAGCTACAGATGGTTCAAATATGCATTTTGCTAATTTAGTTGTGATCTGCACTTCTTATACTATTCTTGGGATGGACCAGGGGGAACATAGAATGAGTTTATACCTCTTTTCATTGACTGGAGAAACTTATTTGTTGTTGGGAAACTTCCTAGAGGGTCGATTACCACTTGGAATGAGTTGCATAGAAAATTATTAAATTGTTTCTTCCCTCTAGCTCTTGTTTTTATTTGTCGTTATGGATGTAGTGTTGTGTTTGTATCCTAATTCATGTGGTTTGAGTTTGTAGGATGATTTAGGCGCTGAATATGATGATATTTTGATGATAATAAGGCTTGAAATCCATGGGAAAGACACCACAAGATAAGGAACCAAGAGGGGAGTCTCAACACTTAATCAAAATTCGGAGAGCAACTTCCAGAGGCTCAGGGCGACATTAAGGTGCCACCCCACCTGGAGCAGGGCTATAGGTAGGGAATAGCCTTGCCTGGATCAGTGCTCTAGCAAAGGCTCAGCCTCACCTAGAGCAGGGCTATAGCCAGGGCGACGGCCCACCCATTCCCAAGCTCAATAACTGAAAGTTTTCAATTCCAACATGAATTAGGCTTGCTCCTATACTATAAATACATGTTATATCACGTTTTTACATATCTTTGGACATATTTTGGAGATCAAGAGCTAATACAGTTTCTTCATTAGGGTTTTATTATTTTAATTTAGTTTATATATGTTTTGAGTCGTAAATTACCAATTTGTGATTACGATTATGACTATGCATGGCTAAATGTTTTTTTCTGGGTTGAAGCCAAGAACATTAGTACTATAGTTTTGAATTGAATTCATTTAAATTTTCTTATCATTATTGGTTGTTTTTTTATTCTTATTCTAATAATTTTAAGGATTCACGACCCTTAGAATACATCAATTGTATACCTTTTGAACTCGGGAGATGGAATAGGGAGATAGAATATGGGAATAAACAAAGTTTGGGTTTTTATTCTTTTATGAAATTAATAATTGAACTTAGCACCTAGGACAGGGATGTACTTAGGAGCCAAACTTGATTCAAACATAGGATGATAGCTTTAAGGAACTTAAGTGAACTATTACATCCTCGTTCGACGATGTACTGTTAAGGTTCAACTTAAATAAAGGATTAGATGTTGTAAAACCATAATCATGCAATTAACCCTATGAAACAACAACCAAGATAAGTAAGGTAACGAATGAAATTCAGAAACATAGTACGATTGTTCAAAGTGATTTAACCCTGGGTTTTCTCCTATTGATTGTTTCCAGATCATTACTTTACGCATTGTTTATTTTACTTGAAATTACAATTTCCAACTTCTCTTTTTGGGTTACTCTTGCACTAAATTAATCTAAATTGTGAACTAAAATTGAATCATTGTTGAATCAAGTCTCTGTGGGATCGATACTTGGCTTCTTGAAGGCCACTTTACTACTTGATAAGATCATATACACTTGCATGTGTGCTTGGGTATTGTCACATTTTTGGCACCATTGCCGGAGATCAAACCCGAGACACCCGTGTGATAGGAGGGAATACTCACCATTGATACCAAGTCTTTAAGTGTGAGATGGTGATATTGGGTGATTTATGCATTCTAACGTCACTATTCTAGCATTTTTAGCCTTGTTTTGAGTATGATTCGTGTGCTATATGGGTTGATAATGAGATGAATATGTATCAAAGTACTAAATAATGTGTTTATTATATTCAAAATGAATTCCAAACAAATTTGTACCTAAAATTTTCAATTAGGGTTCAATCCGAAAAACTAGTGTTACTAGATTGAGCTAGGTGTTTTTCTAGTTGATATCGTTGGACTATATTGTGTTTAATGTTTTTCTTATGGTTTTAATGTATGATTATGAGTGGAGTAACTTATTGGTAGTGAGAAAAGTTTAATTTTATTAAATGTGCAGCTGGAACAATAAATTGAAGATTAACATAAACTAGCTTAGCTTTGCTCTAGTGTGAGTTTGTAGGATAATTTAGGAGCTGAATATAATGATATTTTGATGATAAGAAGGCTTGAAATACATGGTAATAACACCACAAGACAAGTAACCAAGTGGGAAAACTCAACAGTTAACAAAAATTTGGAGTGCAACTTCCAGAGGCTCAGGGTGATATTGAGGCAGCGCCCCACCTGGAGCAGGGTTATGGGTAGGGAGTAGCCTTGCCTAGAGTGGCTCTCTAGCAATGTCTTAGCTTCACCTATAGAGGTTATATAGCCATGGCGATTCCCCAACCATTCTCGGGCTCAATAACTGACATTTTTCAATTCCAACATAGATTAGCTTTGCTCCTATACAATAAATACATGTTATACAACGTTCTTACCTATCTTTGGACATATTTTGAAGATCAAGGGCTTCTTAAGCTTCTTCATTAGGTTTTTATTATTTTAATTTAGTATATACATGTTTTTAGTCATTAATTACCAATTTGTGATTATAATTAAGACTATGCATGGCTAAATGCCCTTTTCTGGGGTTGAAGACAAGAACATGAGTACTATAGTTTTGAATTTAATTTATTTAACTTTTCTTATCATTATTGGTTGTTTTTACATTCTTATTATAATATTTTAAGGATTTTTGACCTTTAGAATACATCAATTATCTACCTTTTGAACTCAGGAGAGGGAATAGTGAGATAGAATATGGGAATAAAAAAAGTTTGGGTTTTTATTCTTTTATGAAATAAATAATTGCACTTAGCACCTAGGAAAGAGATGTACTTAGGAGCTGAACTTGATTCAAGCATAGGATGATAGCTTTAAGGAACTTAAGTGAACTATTACATCCCCGTCCAACTATGTAATTGTAAGGTTCAACTTAGGTGTGCAATTAACCCTATGAATCAACAACCAAGTTAAGAAAGGTAAAGAATGAAATTCAATAACATAGTGCGATTGTTCAAAGTGCTTTAACCCTGGTTTTTCTCCTATTAATTATATCAAGATTATTACTTTACGCATTATTTATTTTACTTGCAATTACAATTTCCAACTTTTCTTTTTGGGTTACTCTTGAACTAAACTAATCTAAATTATGAACTAAAATTGAATCGTTGCTGAATCAAGTCTCTGTGGGATCGATACTTGGCTTCTTGAAGGCCACTTTACTACTTGATAAGACCACGTACACTTGTGTGAGCTCTTGGGCACTATCAGATTTTTGGCGCCATTTTCGTGGATCAAAATTGGGTCACTTACATGACAGGAGGGAATCCTCACCACTGATACCAAGGCATTAAGTGTGGGGTGGTGATGTTGGGTGTATTTATGCATTGTAGCATCACTATTCTAGCCTTTTTAGACTTGTTTTGAGGATGATTCATGTTCTATATTGGTTGATAATGATATGAATATGTATAGAAGTGTTAAAGCATTTGTTTATAATGTTCAAAGTGAATTCCAAACAAGATTGTACCTAAAAGTTTCAATTAGAGTTAAACCCAAAAAACTAGTGTTACTAGCTTGAGCTAGGTGCTCGTCTAGTTGGTCTCGTTGGATTCTATTGTGTTTAATGTGTTCCTTATGATATTAATGTGTTATTATGAGTGTAATAACTTGTTGGTAGTGAGAAAAGTTCAATTTTATTTAGTGTACAGCTGGAACAATATGTTGAAAATTAACATGAACTAGCCTAGCTTAGCTCTGGTGTGAGTTTGTAGGATGATTTCAGAGCTGAATATGATGATATTTGGATGATAAAAAGTATTTAAATCCATTGGAAATACACAACAAAACAATTAACCAAGAGAGGATACTCAACACGTAACCAAAATTCAGAGAGCAACTTCCAGAGGCTCAGGGCGATATTGAGGCACCGCCCCACCTGGATCAGGGGGCAGCCTTTCCTAGAGCGACGCTCTAGCTAAGGCTCAGCCTTACTTTGAGTGGGTATATATCCAAGGAGACTCCTCACCTATTCCCAAGCTCAATAATTGAAAGTTTTCAATTCCAACACGAATTAGGCTTGCTCCTATACTATAAATACATGTTATATCACATTTTTACATATGTTTGGACATATTTTGGAGATCAAGGGCTGATACTGTTTCTTCATTAGGTTTTTGTTATTTTAATATAGTTCATACATATTTTTAGTCATTAATCATCAATTTGTGATTATGATTATGACTATGCGTGGCCAAACGCCCTTTTCTGGGGTTGAAGCAAAGAACATGACTACTATAGTTTTTAATTGAATTTATATAACTTTTCTTATTATTATTGGTTGTTTTTTTATTCTTATTATAACTATTTTAAGTATTTGTAACCCTTAGAATACATCGATATAAGATTCGCTTAAATCAGATAACCGGGTAAGAAGTTATGACTATTTCAAGTTTCCATTTTAAAATAACGCCATATTGGTCAGTGGTGTGCCGCGCCACAAGCTAAAATGGAAATTGTCCTTTTCCAGTGTCTCGACGTGATTTCTCCTACATTGCTCCAAACTTCCAGGTCACAAAAGAAGTGCCAACGTGATGGCTCCATATCGCACCATCCCTCAATTTCCCAGTTGTCAAATTCTAGTGACACGGCACAACAGCACCGCGTCGCGTCAGGGGTCCAATTCGGGAAATTTTCATTGAAATTAAAAGACGTGTCCAGGGTTAAAAGGATCAATTTTCCAGCCCTATTTAAGCCCTTTAACATGAGATTTATCTATGGGGAAGCTAAATTATACTCTCTTCTCTCAAAAACCTCTCAAGAACAATCTAGTGCTTTTTATAGAAGATTCAAAAATCAAGAATTTCCTTTGTCAATCTTCATGTATTTACAAACCAAGGTATGCACAGTATTCATTCATGGATTCCTTCCATCCATGAAGCTCAAGAACCTTATTTTATCTATAAATCATGGTATTTATGTTGTGGGTTATTTGTAATCATTTTGTTAACGTTGATTGATTTCAAAGTTGGAATCTTTGTGTTTTTTTTGTGATATTATGTTAACATACAAGATAAAATCCATTAATTTAGTTGCTTATGATGTGTAATCTGATGATTTCACCTATGCCCTAAATTATGCATGCAAGGTGTTTGATAAAATGTTTGGAAGAGTAGAAATCATGCCTTATAGCCCAAAAAATAAACTAAAAGTGACATGTTTGTCATACTCTTATGTTTATATGGTTTCCATGCTATCATTGTAAAATGTGTATGTTTTGAAATGCCCATGATATTAGAACATGAGATTATGATATGATTATAAGCATTCTCGTCTATGTTAGATAGTATGATAACCATGTACTTTGTGAAATCCCCAACTTATTATATTATGGATTGTTGATGTTGGTTATGTATTCAAGAAAGTCAGGCTTTGTCAGTTTCCTTCCGTCGAGTCCTAGGGGTACTTGTATCCGATAATTTATCTGTATTCCTAGAGCCAATGTCATGTTTTCAAGATATTCTCAGTCAAGCCATATTCAGTAGGATTCAATCAGTCTCATGACTCAAGAAAACTAAATAATCTCAGTAATATTCTATCAGTTAATGGAACTCAGTTAACTCAGTCCATTTCAGTTCAGTAACCCATGTTCAGTGTCTATTCAGATGGGAGTAAAAATTAGCACCGAGTGAACCCGAGGATGGGAACTCACCTGCCAGTAGAGGGTGTGATTATTAGAAGCAATCCATGCGTTCTAGAACTACGTAGCCAGTGTAGGTTGAGACATTATACCTGCTAGTTGAGGGTAGATGAGGTGGCTTAACCTGCTAGTTGAAGGTTCTCACCATTCTTATTTGAGTAACCTACTAGTTGAGGCTCACTCACATGTTATCCTTACCAGTGGTGCGGTATTGACACCCTTCAAATCAGGGCAAAAATTGGATCCTAATTCAGCTATAATGCATCATTTGGGGCATGTCGGTTAGATAACTACTTCCTACTATTTTATGTTACAGAACTAGGACTGTCAGATACAGCCAATCAGTCTTAGTAATAGAACTCAGATAGTTCTACAGAAATCAGGACTGTCAGTTACAGTCAACTCAGATTTAGTACGGAACTCAGCTAGTTCCATCAGATTTAGGACTTTCAGATATAGTCACTCATGTTATCAGTTATATCAGTTATCAGAACTCATTTATTAGTCATGTTAGTTATTATTAAACTCACGTTATCATGATTTCAGTTATAGTTACTATGTATGTATGCATGTATTCTCACACTTATATTAGTTAGGTAGTCAGTATTGTTCATACATATGAACCCTATGCATTCAGCCTACCTCACATGCATATCAGTACATTCAAAGTACTAACGCATTTGCGCTATGGTGTCTTATACCATAGGTTCAAAGACACGAGCTCCAGAGTATCAGTAGACTCCAGTCTCAGCAGTTAAAGTTAGAAGTGAGTCCTCAACTTTCGAGGACACGATCATTATTTTAATATCTCATTAATTAATTTATTAGTTAGAGTTAGTTTGGTACATGTACCATCAACTGCTTATACTGACAGTCATGTTTAGAGGCTTTTCAGACTACAGTATGTTCAGATAGCTTATTTTAGCTTTGTTTTAGGTATTCCATACCCCATCCATATGTTACGATTTATTAGATCTTATGTTACAGTTTTGAACCCTAAGGCCTTTCAGTATATTTTTTCGCATTATACGATATGTTATGTAGTATACAGGTACAGATACCAATCATGGATTAGCTTGTGGTCCTTCAGGGTCATGAGCACCGTGTAGCATTTTGGGTACCAAATTCGGGGTGTTACAGTTGTACTCTTTTTTTTGTATGAGGTTTTTCCCCACTGAGTTTTTCTTGTAAGTTTTTCATTGAGGCAACCTATATGCATATTGTTAGAGATGTGTACTCATTTTTCTTTACTAGATTTTTCCCCACTAGGTTTTTTCTAGTAAGGTTTTAATGAGGCACGTTATCTATCAATTAAACATTCAAGGGGGGTGTTATAAATATATTACCATATATAGTGAATATCTACTTTACCATATATAGTGAATGTCTATTTTACCATATACAATGAATGTCTATTTATGAAAAAGTTAGAAACCCCAAGGTTAGTTTTCCCCTATAAATGGTTTCCTTCATTGTAATTCAACCTCTCAAGAATCCCTTAAGAAAAATAAGAATTACTCTCACTTTTATCTTTATTCTTTTTCTTGTTTGCTTTATATTTCATAACAATATGAGTATTTTAATATATCAACGTCATTGGATTTTTCTTTTAATTGTCTAATAATGACTAGGACAATCACATGAATTACTATAAATATCTTTTCTCAAAATAAAAGAATTTATCTAATTAATATATGTTGTTTTCCGTCATTCATCCAAGCAATTCTTCTTATCTTACCATATAATTTATAATAAGGCTATGGCAAAGAAAATATATACATGTCAACTCACCTGGGTCTTTGGGTTGTAGGTGAGAAAAGAGTTTTAAAATGAGGTGTAGGTGACACAAGTCTCAATTATTGAGTAGAGGTGGCAATTACTTTATTATGGATTAAGAAAGTTGGAAAAGTTTGAAAATTACCCACAAGTTTTTTAATTTACACTTTTATCCAAATATTAGTTAATATAATAAAAAACAGAGGAAAAAACGTGCTTCTCTCTCTTCTCATCCATTGTTGTTTTCTCTCTCTTCATGATTATTGTTGTGCATTGTTGCTGTTGCTTTATTCATCATCTTGTTCTTCAGTATCATCATCTTCATCTTTTTTTTGTCAACCATTGTTGTTGTTGTTGTTATCGCTATTGCTGCTATCTGACCAATTTTTGTAGGTCAAATTTTGTTTCCTATATCACTTTCCACTTTGGCATTATTTCATATGTGACTTTAGTAAGTAAAATTATGATTTTTATTTGAATTTGTCATTTGGGTACACAGTTACTGCTGTTTTTCTAACAATGGATATAATCAGATCATAATCCAACATAAGTGCCCATAATTTAAACAGATCGTCATCTGATGCATCGTATGTTAATCTATTGCAACAGAAGATTTATCTGTTGCATCAGACTAGTTATCTATTGCATCAGACTTCTTATCTGTTGTAACAGATGATTAATCTATTTGGAACAACACAAATCATCCCCTTCCACAAACCCAACATATAACCAATGTGTTTCAACTCTTGTTATTGCTACTGGATTCAAAATTATTCCTTACGTCCAGTCGTCGACATATTTGTTGAGAAGTTAATAGACAGAATAAAAATAAAATATTTCCTTCGTCTCAAATAACCTATCCTTATCTATTGTGACAAATGATTAATCTATATGGAACAACGTAAATCAGCCCCTGCCATAAATCCAACAGATAACCAATATTTTTCAACTCTTGCTATTGCTACTGGATTCAAAATTATTTCTTACGTCCAATCATTGATATATTTGTTGAGAATATAATAGACAGAACGAAAATTAAATACTCCCTACATCTCAAATTACCCATCCCAAATTTACTAATTTGATTTCTCATTTTACTTGTCTTTTTTCATTAATCAAGAAGAGATAAAAAAAATTCCATGTTTTACCCTTTACATTAATCACTTTTTTTTCAAATTAAAATATAAACATCATTTAATAGGTGTATTATGGTAACTAGGCATGTTATTAATCATTTTTCTTAATCAATGTGTCATGTCAATTTGGGACAAGTTAATTTGACACGGAGAGAGTATGAATTAAAACGTCAAAGTCGTGCAACAGACCAGTTATCTGTTGAAACAGACTGCGTATCTGTTGCAACATATGAGTAATATGTTTGAAACAACAAAAATTAGCCCCTACCATAAACCCAACAGATAAATCTTTAATCTTGCTACTACTACTGGATTCAAAATTATTCCTTACGTCCTGTCGTCGACATATTTGTTGAGAAGATAATAGACAAAATAAAAATAAAAATATTTCCTTCATCTCAAATAACCTATCCTTATCTATTGTGACAGATGATTAATCTATATGGAACAACACAAATCAACCCCTGCCATAAATCCAACAAATAACCAATATTTTTCAACTCTTGCTATTGCTACTGGATTCAAAGTTATTTCTTACGTCCAATCATTGACATGTTTGTTGAGAATATAATAGACAGAATGAAAATTAAATACTCCCTATATCTCAAATTACCCATCCAAAATTTCCTAATTTGATTTCTCATTTTACTTGTCTTTTTTCATTAATTAAGAAGAGATAAAAAAAATTCCATGTTTTACCCTTTGCATTAATCATTTTTTTTTCAAATTAAAATATAAACATCATTTAATAGGTGTATTATGGTAACTAGGCATGTTATTAATCATTTTTCTTAATCAATGTGTCATGTCAATTTGGGACAAGTTAATTTGAGACGGAGAGAGTATGAATTAAAATGTCAAAGTCGTGCAACAGACTAGTTATCTGTTGAAACAGACTGCGTATCTGTTGCAACATATGAGTAATATGTTTGAAACAACAAAAATTATCCCCTACCATAAACCCAACAGATAAATCTTTAATCTTGCTACTGCTACTGGATTCAAAATTATTCCTTACATCCAGTCGTCGACACATTTGTTGAGAAAATAATAGAAAGAATGAAAATTAAATATAAATCATATTTGTATCTATTCATCATTATTATTATTATCGCCAGCCAACCAATCTTCGACCGGCAGAAGCAGCGCCCTTCTCATCCTGTGGATCTCCCACAACATCCTTACTTTAACAGAGGCCAACTCCCACTATATATCATGAACCTGCCTCTACAATTCTCGTATGTTGTCTCATAAAATAGTGACATCCCACACAGGATCATCCATATCTAGAACACTTATAAATTGACAAAAAATACAAAGACAAAAGTAAAGAAAAAAATCCAAAAGTAAAGTAATACAATGTATATTTACACAAAAAGCAATAAAAAAACTTACCAAAGATGGAAAAGCTATCAAGTCCTTGAAGAGAAAGTAGTTGAAGGTGTAATATAAAAGACAAGAGTAAGAAATAAATAAATATGTGTAGTAGAATGAACGAGTAAGGAGGGACCTATTTATAGAGGATTGAATTTGAATGAGTTAGGCAAAAAGGCGTGACTATTCCCCTTTATTTATTAATACTGGTGCTATTTTTATTGAGTTGTGGCAACAAATTATATATTTGTTGTATCAGATAACCTATCTGTGACAACAGATATACCATTTGTTGCAACAAATCTACAATTTGTTGCATTAGATAATATATCTAATGCAACATATATCATTTTAATAATCATCATATCTTTATCTTTAATCCAAATGCGATGAATTTTTTATTATATAAATTAAATAATAGATTCAAAAATAAAAAGTGCGACTGTTCACCTTCATTTATTAATTACATTCAAACTGGTGACTTTTTTATTACTATGGAAAGTTATGACTTGATAAGTTCTTTTCAGTAACCTTTTTTATTGAGTTGTGGTAACAGATTATATATCAATTGCATGAGATAACCCATTTGTGATAACATATTACCATTTGTTGCAAAAAATTGATAATTTGTTGCATCAGATAATATATCTGTTGCATATATAATCTATCTTTTTCGATAATCAACATAAATTTTTAATCCAAATTTGGTGACTTTTTTATTATATAAATTAAAAAAATAGATTTAAAAACAAATATATCAAAATGTCACGGTCAGCTATTAAAATTAAATAACAGTTTTGTTACGGTTATAAATTGTGTTTATCATTTATTTCCTTATTATTTATTTATGAACTATTTTTTTTAAAATAATTGAAAAGTCATGTCTTTTTACCCTCTCAATAACAATAAACCTTTTTTTATCAATAACCGCCTACTGCAATATATGATCGATCTGTCGGATCAGATTAACCTCCGCCGACATGTTGAGAATAAGGAATAAACAGAATAATAATTAAATAATAAATAAGAATTAAAAATTTAAAGTCGACCACCATTTCCAAACATAGATTTTTGAATCCCTTAGGTAGATCCGATATACAAAAGGAGGAAAATACATACATACATAAACTAAAACAAAAAGCATAACCCAATTATTATTACTACTATTATTATTATCATTACTATTATTATTATTATTACTACTATTATTATTCTTAACCAGATAATTTTTATCTGGCAGCAGCAGGGCCTTCCTCAACCTTGCTCTAAAGTCGGTCAAATCCCTTTGGAGTTTATCAATGATTGAATTAGAAGGGGCTTATTTATAAATGATTGAATTAGAAGGGGTTAGTCAAACAAAAAGTCACGATTGTTCATATCCCTTAATTAAATAAAACTAGTGACTTTTTAAAAATGTAAATTAAAAAAATGGATCTAAATACAATATTTTATCTTTTATTATATTTCGAAAATAAAAGAAAATTACTTTAAAATAAATCTAATAGATGCGTAATCTGTTGTAAAATATATTTCATTTGTTAGATAACTTACAACATATTGATAATCTATTGCAACAGATGTATATATCTGTTTGCTTTTCCAATAGATATGTCATACATAGCAACAGATTGATCATCTGTCGTAATAGATGTCTACGATTATTTCAGAATTTAAATAGATGTGACATCTGTTGCAACTTGTTAGTTATCTGTTTATTCAATTTAATCCATAGATGGGCTAGGAAGAATAAGGTGTGTACAGATAGATCCACTATCATATGTGTGGGATTTAAGTAATTATTACTGATAAGGTCACCGGTACAACACACACAAAGTACAATGTTTTTGTGAATGCAGTTTTTAACCGATTAGGCACTGATCATTCAAACAAGATCCTTCATTGTACAATTAAGTTTGATGGGTTCGAATTGATAAGGCTGAGGGCCCTATGAAGATAGTGCAGATACCTTGTTATGAATTACTGATGGTTGTTGCTCGGGTTTATGCTTGTCAAGTTTTGAGAAGGGATCAATATCTGGTGTCATTGTAGAGATCCAATAGCAATTGGACTTAACTTTAAGTGTGCATTAGACTCTGATAAGGCCTTCGAAGCCTCACACTACATCAAACAAAAATGGAAAACTAATAGAAATTCCCCTGGCCCAAATTTATATAGAAGGGTTGATCGAGAAGGTGATTATACCCCAGAAGGGGCCGAAGGAGAATACCTGCGAGGGAAAAGGGAATTGATGAAAGACTATATTATCTTAGAGCTAATTAAAGAAGAGACATAGGGTAGAAAGTAACTTCTAGCGAATTTGGCCGATGAAAATATCTTAAAACATGAAAAATCTGAATCAAGTGCTAATATGGAAGTGTATTCGATAATGTAAATTCATTTGTTGTCTCTCTGAAAGAAAAATAATGCAGATAGACACTTTTCTAGGTAGCTGCGACTATGTAGTGTAGTCGAAATTATCACCTAGATAGAAAATAGTAGAAGACCGAGAAAGTAGCCTTACAGGCATTGAGCTTTAAAATGATGTACAGTAAGTCTAGAAAACATGCGCCAACAACAACTGCAGTTAAAGTAAGGAATCTAAGCGAAGGCAGCAATTTCTGAATTTTAAATTGCATCCCATGCCTTCTTGTTTGTGGTTCCAATTAGGTCCACTGCTATTGACCTGATCGGAACCACAAAAAAGATTGAAAGGCAAATTGAGTATCATTACCTCCTTAGAAATATGGATTAATTGATTGTGTTTTATAGCCTTATCATGCTTTCAACATTTCTTGGAGAAGATCAGAAGCTTGCTATAGTATATGAATCTCGATAATTTTCAAGCTTGCCTCTAGCTTTCTGATTTGGTATCCAAGCTTGTCGTTGTCGTCTTTGAAGTTGGTATAGAGTTCCTGGCCTCTTGTGATCTTGATCAGGAACACTACCTTTAAAGTTGTGGCATTGAGAAAGGTCTTCAGAACACTTTCTTCAAAAGTCTTAAAGGATACATGAAGGGTCGTTGTGTTTGTTTTATGTTAAATTATGTTGATGCACACTCAAGATGTGGTCCCAACCATTGAACAACTCACTTTTATCTAGCGTTACTCAATGCAGCTTGCTCAACTAACCTTTACAGGATTTGATAAATTAATAAGCAAGGAGTTACGTAACGTTTGATCTAAACCGACTCTACCAAGCCTATCAAATCTTACGTAACTCCAGGATCATTACCCTATCAAGAAACTTTGCTCAAGTTAATGAACAAATCAAACAAGCTTAATCTCTCAACCTTTCTGTTGATCGGTCTTCTCCAATATAGATGACAAGATATCCGCCATGCAAAAGTCTACACCGTCACCAGGGAATAAGTTTTCAGAAGGTATCAATAGTAATCTCTCATTATTAAGTGTCATGACTTCTCAAGACTTTTGCTACAACAAGAATTTTTATTGATGACAAGATATCCGTCATGCAAAAGTCTACAGCTTCAGCAGAAATCTTGCCAGAGTGAAAGTCTCTATAAGGCATTATTAGTAATCTCTTAATATCAAGAAATTCTTGTACGAAAGTCTTCAAAACACAGTCAAAAATAAGAAAGTTTTCAGCAATGACTACACATAATTACGGAATCAACAACCTCGCTAGATTCACTCCTCGTAGAAAAGAAAAGGTAGAAATATTTTCTTTTGCATTCGCATTTTATTTGTTTTACAACCAAACAAAGATGAACTAGATCTAGCATTCAAAGATTAGTTTTCATTAATTTAATATTTTAAAAACTATATCTTTTGAAATTTAAAAAATAATTAAGATCGATTCGAACCAAATTAATAATTTCAAAACTTGTCATTCTTTTTCAAATTTACAAATCAACCCATACAAATCATCCATTTACTGGAAAAACTTTTCCTCATTTCAAATCTCAAGTTCTCGCTCTTCTTTCTCTCTCTCTCTCTCAATAATACAGACAACAACGACTCAACATATTGCTCAACCCTTCAAAATAGATTGATTTTATTCCCATTTTCGACCATATATTTGTTATTTTTGACTTCATTCTCACTTGTATCCTGTTTTTTTCTCTGTCTTCATTGTAATAGAGTTTGATAAGAGTTCTACATTTGTTCTTTATTCTAAAAATTAGGGATTTTTAGTTAATAATGAAAAAGAAGACTTTTAGTTGTATTATCTTCGAGAATTGGTTAACAATTTTGTGTTTTGATGCTAAAAAGGTAGGAAGCACCCGAGAAAATCCTAGTTTTTGTCTCAGTGCTTTGTTGACTGCCGTGATATTTTTTGATGGTGTTTGTCTCAGTGCTTTGTTGACTGCCGTGATATTTTTCTATTGTTTGTAGTTAAAAGATGTCTCCCAAAACAAAAGAAACTGAAAGTGGATCAATTTTTTATTACCCAACAAAAATGGCTAGAGTACAGATAGATTCAGAGGAACTTCCTGAACAATCTCAGTCAGAGCAAAATAAAGCTGAGAAAAGTGATAACTCCCTCTCACTAATGGGGCATGAATTAATATCAAAATCCTAATATTATCCTATCAAAATAATTAGTATCGACAGATTTTAAGTTGCGATGCCGGTAGATAACTCTAACAAAGTAACTGGTGATCTTGTACTTAAATGTCAGTTGGGGAAACGTATTGATGAATTTAGGAGTATTATGAAGAATGAAAATGGAGATAAAATTTTTAACAAGAGATGCTTTGTATATTTTCTGGAGCTGCCTGCGGACCATACTTTTCTTTTCCCAATAAGCATGGTATATGGTCTTCTCAAGCGTAGGATCAAGTACGCGGGGGATGATAAAGTTTTGGAGGAGGGGGGCAAAAAGATGAATAAAATCTGGATCAACTATTATAGCATGCCAGTTCTTTTAGGATTTAAAGAGTTTGCCGTAGTGACAGGCTTGAGATGTGATCGTCCAGAAGAACATCTCATCAAGGAAACACCCCCAAAAGGTCCAAGAAATGCAAGGGGAAAAAGATGGGTTATTGGGCATTGTTGGACGTAGTAGCTACAAAGTGGATGATTTGATGGGAGATCTCAAGGATAAAAATATACCAAAGCACTACAGGAAGAAATTGTGCTTAGTTTGGTTTGTCCATTCTGTTTTATTGGCAAGAGACGTCAGAAAAGTCATAGTAGATAATTCATTGGCGTTTGCTGATGATTTTGACAAATTTAACAATTATCCCTTGGGATATGACAGCTACTACTTGACTATTGAATATTTACTGACAAAGCTATCCCTAAAGACGACCACATTATACAACTTTTCTTGGGCTTTCACGATAAAATTGATCGTTATTTTTACTCATCCATTAATTTATATTGAATATAGATATTATGACTTTTTTTTTCTTGCTTTCTATTTACATTTTTTAGGCTTGGGAATGTGAAGCCATTCCTCCCCTCCGAAAGTAGTTCAAGGTGTACCTGAATGAGGTTTCTCATCTAAGGATCCTTAAGTGGTTGGCTGCAAATGGAAGTAAAAATATTAAAGAGGTTGTTGATCTCTTTAATCCTCCGAATAATGCAGTACATCTTCTTTCAACTAAAATAATTTTCCTCAAAGAAAATATTGAAATAGATGTACCATCTGTTGTGACAGATGAGTCATTTGTTGCAATAGATTACCCATCAACTGCAACTGGTGCAACAGATGGGTAATTTGCTATGATAGATGATCCATATTTTGCAACAGATTAACCATCTGTTGCTCTAGTTCTCTGAACCTAACTCAACAGATTACTTATCTACTGTAAATTATTCAATAGATAGGTAATCTGATGCAATATATTATCAATATATTGCGACATACAAATTAGCTGTTACGGCAGCTATATCGTCTTTTGTATAAGTTGATTATGTTAACATGTAAACCAATTGACTACAAATTATTATTATATGATTTAAATGTCTCCTGTCATTTTTTATTAGTTGTGCATCCTTCGATCGTGCCTACTGTTTATGAGTTGGGGATGACTCTTTTCTTACTCTAGGTCTTGTTGATAAAAAAAAAGACCTAACGGTGGAGTTAATAAAGAATCAATTGGCTAGAGCAATATCCATATGAAGAGTAGTTAGGCAAGGTCAGCCTAATGTTAAAGCTCTTTACGATGAACCTACTGCAGCAGATCTGGGTGCTTCTTCTGGAGGTGTTACTAGTGGAGTTGTTAATGATGGTGGTAGCCATCCTAATGTTGTTGATGCTGCAAATCCTGATTATGAGCATGTTGGTGCGTAGAAAAAAATAAATACGTTTGAAAACACGCCTTGCACAGTTCCCTCTCACCCCTACATCGATCCCCCCTACCCTTAAGTGGTCCCTCTCACCCCTCTTCACCCTCATGTTCTCATTACAAATACAAAGTATGCAAGGACAGAGAGGATAAAATCCTTGAAAAATTAGAGGCTATTACTAAAGCTACCAAGAAGTTGAAATCCAAGAGGGGTGTCATACCATCCAAGAAGGTGAGAGAGACATACACTCCTACAGTGGCGGTTAGGAGAAAGACAAGAAATATTAGACAAATACTCTCCATTCTGAAAACAACAAAAATTGGACCTCCTCTCACTCCAAGAGTTGTTGAAGTTTAGGGGTTGCTGAAGAAGGTGGACAGATACGTGGCACTTGGCGATGAGGAGAAAATGGAACTGGAAGAGATCATGTACAATGAGATGAAACAACCAGTAGAATACACTATGCATTCACTTAACGCCAAATACTTCAGGAGTATGACAAATATACGCGTATGATACATGGACAACTTAAGTTTACTTTTGCTAACCTAGCCTTCCAATCTAATCCATGAAGTAGAAGCTATGCAACAGATGTGTAATCTGTTACAGCAGTTGACTGTTTTGTTGTAACATAATACATATTTGTTGCATAAGTTGCGTTAGCTGTGTAATCTGTAAACTGATTCAAAGAACCCTCTGCACCCGAATCTTTTCACTGTATTTTTATTATTTACAATTACTAACTTATTTAAACATTGTCTTCTTATACCACAGTATGTTGGTGAAATTCTCTGCCTCATGAGGGGCAGGCAGTTAGCGTACCCAGATGCTTATTATGCTGTCGATAGGATAATAGACCTCAACTTCTACAACCACATCAAGGATAGGTATGATGATCTACTTGGGCAGGCTGGTCCTAATATCTAGATATTTGATAAGTTATTTTCTATGTTCAAATGGGATACAGACGTGATTAAATATGTTAGAGGGAAGAGTCCATATCCACACGGCAAGAGCTGGACCAAGAAAAAGAAAATCCTTGCAGTCATGAATGTGTAAGTCAAACATTTTCTCGCTGTTCAGATACTACTTTACGAGGGAAATATTAAGGTTTATGACTGCAACTTACCTGTCTTCAATGAGGAAACATTCTTAACCCACGTGAAGCCACTTTTAGAGTTGTTCCCCAAGTTATTGACGTAGAGTAAGATGATGGATTATTTATTGGAAAAAGTCTTAAGGAAGGAATCATGGGTTTTTGAAGGTTAGAGTAAGAACATTCAGCTCAAAAGAAATAGAACCGGTGCAGTGTGCGGGCCGTACTCGCTTGCATACATCGAGTGTTAGCTAACCGACACAAAAATAACTGGTATATGCGATGTCGTTCTGGGTAAAATGCAAGAGGTCTAGGCTTATGGGGTACTAACTAAATGGTTGGAGGCCGTGTATAAAGAAGAATATGTATGAAGACAGAAACAAACATGATAATAATTTTTTATTTCAAGCCATTTCACTTTACATGTAGTGGCAATAATTTTTATGTCGGGCGAAAGTTGAACTTTTATAATGCAACAGATTTTATATCTGTTGTAATAGATATAGTACCTGTTGTGACAGATTGATTATCTGTTGGAATAGGTTGGTCATCTGTTGAATTATGCAGATATTTCCCAGTCTGTCTATCGCAACAGATATACAATATGTTGCAACATATAATCTATCTGTTGCAATTGATAGGTAATCTATTGGAACAAATCAAGAAAGTCGGAAGACCTATTATATAATTTCCAGCAGATGACCTAACTAAATGGTTGGAGCCCATGTATAAATAAGAATATATACAAAGACAGAGACGAACACGATAACAATTTTTTATTTCAAGCCACTTCACTTTAC
Organism: Capsicum baccatum var. pendulum; assembly: GCA_030864225.1. Taxonomy (NCBI): domain Eukaryota; kingdom Viridiplantae; phylum Streptophyta; class Magnoliopsida; order Solanales; family Solanaceae; genus Capsicum; species Capsicum baccatum. Next base: position 164,164,748 of record CM061557.1, on the reverse strand, counting down.
ATGTAGTGGCAATAATTTTTATGTCTAGCAAAAGTTGAATTTTTATAATGCAACAGATTATATATCTGTTGTAATAGATATAGTACCTGTTGTGACAGATTGATTATCTATTGGAATAGGTTGGTCATCTGTTGCATTATGTAGATATTCCCAGTCTGTCTGTTGAAACAGATATACAATCTGTTGCAACATATAATCTGTATGTTGCAAATAATAGGTAATCTGTTGGAGTAAATAAAAAAGTAGGAAGACCTGTTAATAATTTCCAGTAGATGACCTACATGTTGCAATACATGTCTAAATCTATTTGATAAGATATGTCATCTGTTGCAGCAGATGTATTATCTATTGCGATATTTGAATCTAGTATTCCATATCAAGTAACGTTTTCAAAACTAAGGATTAAATTAGATTCATAGACAACATAAAATAAATTAAAGTCATCGAAAATTACATGAAATAACTCAACAAATAAATGAAATGTAAAAAAATTATTATGGGTACAAATGATCTACTCTACAAATAAATCAACAAGTTAAACCAAGAAGGATAGGTTATTACATTGACGGACTCAATCTATAAAGATCTACTTAATATGGACAAGTTGTTCTTCAACCGGTGCTACGGAATTCGGCTTTAGTCGTCGTGGATCTTTAACGTCGCTTGCGTATGACTTTTGAGTTTTCAGTTCTTCGTATTTCCATTAAAGAGAAGCATATATTTTGTGGAGTAATCTAGCATCAAGTCCATCATTTGGTACTTGTAATCCATCGCTCAAATACTCGGCGTAGGCGGCAACAAAGACTGCAATCCCTGTGTTTAAGAAAAATAGATAATCCATATCTTGCAGTTCATGCAAGCGTTGTGAAATTTGTGAAACAAAACTAAATCATGACACTTAAACTTACAGGATATCAATGGTTTGTTGAGAAATTCCTTCAACAAATTGTGCATCAAATGGATTACCCATTTTATCCTGGTATACTTCAATCGTCGACCAATCAGTATGAATCTTTTGGTCCAAAAAGCCACTTATATCAAGGTAAGTCGGCAATATTTTGGCCAGCTTTTGTATCTCAAACGATAGCTCAGAACATCTTCTTCGCGACATCGAGACATAAACTCGAATGTGCCTCTCTTTTAGAACAACGACAGCCAAAACCCAATGGAATTCATCACCAAAATTGATTGGGATATATATTTTGTCGACCAAATGCCAATGTAAGCCACCTGGAATGCTAAAACCATTGATGATGTCGATTAAGTATTCCCCATATCAAGAAACTTCCACCTGTTGTTGACAATACATATCGTAGGCATTATTGATGCAAACTTTGCACAAATAATTGCCTATCGTGTATCTGTATTTTTCTTGTATTTGTAACTTGGCCTTCTTTCAGAAGTAGTAAAAAATGACATCGATGTGTTGCATATATTATCAAATATTTTAGATTATGTGACCAATAAATTAATACGCAGATGCAATTAAATAAAATATTAATTAATAGTGTTATGTATGGAATTTAAACCTCATCATTCCAACAAGTTTGGGGCTGTGATATCAAATAGAACCAGTTTTTCATTTCGGGGTGTGCAACAACAAAGTTGAACATATCAAAACCAAGACTCGATTCGTTTACTTTGTAGTTTTCCTCATTTTGTTTTCTACATGATGATTTATATATGTTAATATCATGTTCTTAGAGCAAGAATTGTATAAACCAATATATTTAAAATTGATTTATAAACCTACCGACATGATACTTTAACAGCCCATCGGCAATCCATTCTGAATAATCGTTGATCAACTATATGAGTTTTTTTTTGGAGCCTCATCCGCGATGTTGAACCTTTCAAATGGGTAATTTTTTCATTCTCCCGAACTGTGATATTATGCTCTTCAGCAGTAGCTTTTACTATGACATCCACCTAAAAAGCTAGAATTGTCAATGATAATTACAGATTCACAACAGATTGTCCATCTATTATAACAGATGAGTCTTATATTACAATAAATGGATCATCTATTGGGACAAATTCGAACAGTTAAATTAGAGCAGTACGATAATTTTAAACAGATGACCCATCTGTAGCAACATAAGACTCATCTATTGTAATAGATAATGCATCTCATGCAACAGGTTAGACAATAGTTGCAACAGATGTATATATCTGTTTGATAATTTTCAGCAGATGTATCATCTATTGAAATAGTTATGTTCCTATTTTTTGTTGGAATAGATGATGTACATTCACCTTCTTCAGCTCATGCCGCTCTCATGTAGCCCTTGCACATTGAGCAACGGTGCAAGACAAAGACAGAGGCATTGCAATTTTGCTCTTTTGAAGCTTGATGATGCCTTGTAAATATATTTCCTTCTCCTCTTAGCCACCTTGATCTCTAGTAGAGTGTATGGATATGAAATCCTCTTTGATGGAATGACACCCCTTTTAGATGTCATTTCCTTTACAGAAGCAGTTAGTGCATTAATAATATTAATCATCTCATCATGTTTCGCATTGCAGTCTTGACATTTGCATGCAGAACATTCGCTAGATGTGGCAAAATCTAGAGAAAATCTGTTTAACTAGTATAATCATAATCATAATCATTATCCCCAACAGCAGCACCACTACCACTACTACTACCATCATCAATAAAAATAAGCCCACCCTCCAAAATTATTTTTCTTGTGATGGTTATTGCTCCAGAACACAATACTGATTCTCTCCCCCTTTTTTAATCATCAAACAGACCAATGATTTCTCCTGATTTTTGACAACAACGGAGTTCTCCTTTACCATGAGCCCTCACCTCATCAGTTTTCTATGGTCTTATACAGTATAACCAGATCAAACGAATTCATAATTACTGGTAAAGAACTGTACATTGAAGCCTTATGGCATAATGTGATAGGAAGGAGTCTAAATAAGATATGCCCTCATTACACTTGTAAAATAGGGAATTCCGTTGTTGCTCTCTCTAATGGCTCTCTCTCCCTCTCTCTACCTTCTCTCTAAACCAAAGCCATCCCCAGTCCACGGCCTCCGTCGCCGACCTCTGGCGCCAATTCGACCTCCGGCGCCAATTCGACCTCCGGCTCCGACCTCCGGCCCTCGGCGCCGAATCCCGTCGCCGCTCCCCGCAGCCCCCTTTGCCGACCTCCGGCTCCGACCCATTTCCCCTTCTATTCATACCTCAACGGCACCCGCCCGGCGCCGCCATCGGCGAAACAGCGCCGCCACCTCCGCCACAGAAATAGCCGGCCACCTCTGCCGTAAACCCTAACTCCGTCTCCGGCACCAGCGACCGGCGACCCTCTCCATCTCAGCACCAGAAGCCGTCGCTCCCTCTAATTTCTGCCTCAAGTAGTGCCGTCTCTCCGTCACCGAAACTCCCCGAAGCCCGATCTACGTTGGATTTTGGTTTTCGACTTGGTCTACAAGCGTAACCCGGTGACTTCTAACCTTTGTTATTTCAATATTTCATTCTTCGTATTATGCTAGTACTATCTCCTGTATCTTGACTTGTGTTTGATTTGTTGATATTATCTGTTATCGTTTCTTGCACTACTTTTTACTGGGTTATCGGCTCGGGGCTCTGGTTGGGGCTTTGGGTGGTGAGTCCAGTGGTGTTTGCTCTCTATTTGACTTTAGTTTTGTTTCTTCATTATTTCTTCGAATTTGTGTGAGCCTTGTATTTCTTACTGCTGCTTTGATACTACCATTGTTTATATTCTCTTATATTTTCTTGTAGTAGTGGCTGTGGCGGTGATGGTTAGATAGGGTCATGTCCGAGGGGGTTGGGGCGTGGGGCTGTTGTGGGGGCGGGGGATGAGGAAAGGGCGGGAGTGGGAGGGAGGCCAAGGTTTGGCCTCAGAAGTGGTAAAGGAAGACGTGGGGATAGTGAGGGTAGGCTGAGGGTTGGGTCTTGGAATATAAGGACCCTTCAGGGTAAGTCCATAGAGCTTGTGAAGATTCTTAGAAAGAGGAGGATTAATATTGCGTGTGTTCAAGAGACTAAGTGGGTAGGGTCTAAGGATAGGGATGTGGATGGTTACAAGCTATGGTACTCTGGGAGCGAGAGGCATAGGAATGGAGTTGGCATCTTAGTAGATGAAGAGCTTAGAGATCAGGTAGTAGAGGTGAAGAGGAGCAACGATAGGTTGATGACTATTAAGTTGGTCATTCGGGGGTTTACCCTGAACGTGTGTAGTGCTTATGCGCCGCAAGTGGGCTCGGAGGGGGAGGAGAAGAGGCAGTTTTGGGAGGATTTGGATGAGGTGGTGAGAGGCGTTCCTAGCTTGGAGAAGATTGTTATAGCAGGAAATTTCAACGGGCATATCGGGGCGTTACCGGAAGGCTTTGGTGATGTGCATGGTGGTTTTGGTTTTGGGGAAAAAAATGAAGAGGGGGCTACTCTATTAGATTTTGTGAGGTCCTTTGGGCTGGTGGTGGTGAACTTGGGCTTCTCGAAGAAGGACGACCACCTGATCACCTTTCGAAGCGCGATAGCCAAGACCCAGATTGACTTTTTATTGCTTAGGAAAGGGGATAGGGTGTTGTGTAAGGACTGTAAGGTCATCCCGAGTGAGAGCCTTTCGACCCAACATAGGCTCTTGGTTATGGATTTAGGTATAAAGAAAATTAGAAAGAGGAGGGGTGAGGAGTGTCGACCTAGAATTAAGTGGGGCGGCTTGACGCTAGTGAATGCGTGGGAGATAGGGGAGAAGTTGGCGGGAATGGGGGTGTGGGAGTGTAGGGGTGACATGGATAGTATGTGGGATAGGGTGGCTAGGTGCATCAGGGAGAATGCAAATGAGGTGTTGGGTGTTTCTAGGGGTCGGGCCGGGCATCATCGGGGGGATTGATGGTGGAATGAAGAGGTTAAGAAGAAAGTGGGGACCAAGAAAGGGGCGTATGCTAAGTTGGTTGAGAGTAAGGACGAAGAAGAGAAGCGGGTGAACAGGAAAGAGTACAAGCTAGCTAAGAAGGAGGCTAAGTTAGCAGTTATGGCGGCTAAGACGTCCGCTTTTGAGAGCTTGTATGCAGGGTTACTGGGGAAAAGAGGTGAGAAAAAGTTGTTTAGACTTGCTAAGGCTAAAGAGAGGAAGGGTCGTGACCTCGACCAGGTGAGGTGGATTAAGGGGGAGGACGGTACAGTGTTGGTGGAGGACGGCCACATTAAGAATAGATGGCAGTCGTACTTTCATAAGCTCTTGAATGACAAAGGGGATAGAGCTATTGTGTTAGGGGAGCTGGAGCACTTAGAGGAGTGTCGGGATTTTAGTTATTGTAGACGTTTTAAGGTAGAAGAGGTTAGAGAGGCTGTTCGCAGGATGCGAAGGGGTAGGGCGACGGGGCCGGATGAGATACCGGTGGAGTTTTGGAAGTTCGCTGGAGAGGCTGGTGTAAAGTGGTTGACTGGATTGTTTAACGAAATCTTCAAGACGGCAAGAATGCCTGAGGCTTGGAGGTGGAGTACCATGATCCCTCTCTATAAGAATAAGGGTGACATCCAGAGTTGCAATAACTATAGAGGGATTAAGTTATTGAGTCACTCTATGAAGATTTGAGAGAGAGTGGTCGAGGTGAGGATGAGACGGATAGTGTCTATTTTGGAAAACCAATTTGGATTTATGCCTGGCCACTCGACGACGGAGGTAATTCACCTGGTACGGAGGCTGGTGGAACAATATAGGGAAAGGAAGAAGTACCTGCACATGGTGTTTATCGACCTGGAGAAGGCATATGACAAAGTCCCCAAGGAGGTGCTTTGGAGATGCTTGGAGGTGAGTGGAGTCCCACTGGCATATATCAGAGCAATTAAGGACATGTATAATGGAGCGAAACCTCAGGTGAGGACGGCGGGAGGAGACTCAGAGCATTTCACTGTCTTGACAGGATTGCATCAGGGATCTACTCTTAGTCCCTTTTTGTTTGCTTTGGTGATGGATGTGTTGACGCGACATATTTAAGGGGAGGTGCCTTGGTGTATGCTTTTTGCAGATGATGTAGTTTTGATTGATGAGACGCGAGGGGGTGTGAATGACAAATTAGAGGTGTGGAGATAAACGCTTGAGTCTAAAGGGTTCAGGTTGAGCAGAAGCAAGACAGAGTATTTGGAATGCAAGTTTAATGACGTGAGGCTGGAGAATAAGGTGGTAGTGAAGTTGGAATCACAGGAGGTATGTAAGAGGGATAGTTTTAAGTATCTCGAGTCCGTGATCCAAGGTAACGTCGAGATTGACGAGGATGTCTCGCACCGTATTGGGGCGGGATGGATGAAGTGGAAGCTCGTGTCGGGGGTGTTGTGTGATAAGAAGGTGCCGCCCAAGCTTAAAGGCAAATTCTATAGGGCGGTAGTCCGTTCGGCCATGTTGTATGGAGCGGAGTGTTGGCCAGTTAAGAACTCCCATATCCAAAAAATGAAGATGGCAGAAATGCGGATGTTGCGTTGGATGTGTAGGCTGACTAGAGGGGATAGAGTTTGGAATGAGATTATCAGGGAGAAGGTTGGTGTGACTCCAGTGGAGTATAAGATGCGGGAAGTCCGATTGAGATGGTTCGAACACGTGATGAGGAGGGGCATGGATGCCCCGGTTCGTAGATGTGAGAGGCTAGCGTTGGATGGTTTTAGGCGGGGTAGGGGTAGGCCGAAGAAGTACTGGGGTGAGGTGATTAGGCCGGACATGGAGCAGTCACAGCTCACCGAGGACATGACCCTAGATAGGAAGATCTGGAGGACGCGAATTAGGGCAGAAGGCTAGGATCAGTTTGGGTCGCTAGTGTAGGGAATTACTTGGTGGGGGTATTATTCTTTTTATGATACCTTGTTTCATGTTTTATTACGAATCTGTGTGCTTTTCTCTATTTTTATTACTTGTGGGTGCCGTATTTATGTTATAAAATCTTGTTCTGTGCTTTACTATGTATTTGTGTGGTATCTCGTGTCTTGAGCCGGGGGTCTATCGAAAATAGCCTTTCTACCTCTTTAGAGGTAGAGGTATGGACTGCGTACATCTTACCCCCCAGACCCCACTAGGTGGGAATACACTGGGTTTGTTGTTGTTGTAGTTGTTGTATGGTTGTTGCTCCAAACAATTTCATTTTTATTCCATCAATGAACTTAGGGTCTGGAAAAGTTTACATAGATCGTAAAGTTAGAAAAAATAGAATCTTCAACTATCGGTTGGTCGGAACAAGCCACTGATGGACAATCTAAAATAAATCAGTACATATATTAGAATGATGATGAAATTATTTAAAATAATCATTAATTAAAATAAAAACTTGATTAGAATTAGACTTACTGGTTCCTTCAGGGGATTGAACAGATCAAAAAATTCTATATTTTTATCAATTTTGGCCGACACCCATCTCAGGATTATTGGACAGAAAACTTCTTCCTGGTAGTTCACTTGTTGTCTCAAATAAGGAATGGCTTTAAATGCCCAAGCTTATAACATAACGCCAATAAATCAAAAGTATTATTAAATAAAAAAAATGAATCATATCATGATAAAAGAAATAATTACCATGAATACCCATGGAAAGCCATATAAGTTGACTGTCTTTGGATTTAACAGAGTCAACAAATATTTGACAGTCATTTTGAAGCTTTCATAACCCCAAGGATAGCTGTTAAATGCCTCAAGATCCTTTAAGAGATTTATTATACCGGGGCTTATGTTGTTGTTAACGTGTCTTGCCCAAAGAATATTATGTACAGACCAAACCAAGCACAATGATTATTTGTGCTTCTTTGAGAGTCCTTTACATTATAACACTTCTATCAAATTTTTGTTTTTGAAGCTTGGACCAATAATGGACACCAGTTCATCACGATCACTCGACTTGCCTTTGACTTTTTTGGGTGTGTAGGGTTCTTTTTTTTTTTGGTTTAGAGTAGGTATAACTTGAGAAGGAGAAGGAGGATAACATTTTAGTCCAGTAACTATGACAAACTCCTTCCAACCAAAGAAAACAGGCATGCCATAGTAATTTATCCATACTCCATCAATCTTATCTTTGTTTTCATACATAAACCTACGCTTGAGAAGATCGTATACCATTTTTATCTGGAAACAAGCATTGTTGTCCTCCTGCAAATCAAGATATTGTCCAAAGCAGCTTTCCTTGAAATAAGAATCCAATTTATTTTTCTCGAAGCATTTTTCTGAAGGTGTCAAAATATTTTCCCATGGATAACTTAACCACGAAATCACCCATTAAATTTGTGGAAGCATCGTACTGCATTCTCACAAGATAACGATCAATGCTGAAGGTTTTGATCAACTCTTCGGTGGAAGGGCTATTAGTATTTGGATCATCTCTTTTGAAATATTCCTCCTCCCTGTTTTCATTATCTTCTGCCCCTGATTGGGATAATGCTTGTAAATCAAGCTTATAGAGTGGTGGATGTAGCTGAGCTGCTGCATTTATTCCTTTACTTGAACTTGATTTAGTTTTTTTTTCTTTTGGGAGCCATATTATCTTAAATTAATAGGAACATAAAATAAATTATAATTGATTAATGCATCGTTAAAAAGGGATAACAGTAAATCTAACATGCACAATGGTAAAATAATAATTCCAACAGACCACACACCTATTGCACTAGGTATGTTATCTGTTGCAACATATAACCGACCTGTTGCAATGGATGAGTAAACCATTGGAAATAATAAAAATAGATTACTAATCTGTTGCACTAGGTATTTTATCTGAAGCAATATATAACCAACCGTTGCAGCAGATGAGTAAATCGTTGGAAACCATAAAAATAGATCACTAATCTATTACACCAGGTAGTTTATCTGTTGCAACATATAACCACCCTGTTTCAACGGATGAGTAATCCATTAGAAACAGTAAAAATAAACACTCATCTGTTGCACCTGGAAGGTTATCTGTTGCAACATATAACCAACCTGTTGTAAGGGTGAGTAATCCATTGGAAAGACTAAAAATAGATCACTAATCTGTTGCATCAGGTAGTTTATCTATTGGAACATATAACCAACCTGTTACAACGGATGAGTAATCCATTGGAAACCATAAAACTGATCAAAATCTATTGCACCAGGTAGGTTATCTATTGCAACATATAACCAACCTATTGCAACGGATGAGTAATCCATTGAAAATCATAAAAATAGATCACTAATTAGTTGCACCAGGTATTTTATCTGATGCAACATTTAGCTAACCATTGCAATGGATGAGTAAACCATTATAAACCGTAAAAATAGATCACTAATCTGTTGCACCAGGGAGTTTATCTGTTACAACATATAACCAACCTGTTACAACGAATGAGTTATCCATTGGAAACAGTAAAAATAGATCACTCATCTGTTGCACCAGGAAAGTTATCTATTACAATATATGACCAGTCTGTTGCAACGGATGAGTAAACTATTGAAAACAATAAAATATATCACTAATCTATTGCAAAATGAGTTATCTGTTAGATCAATATTGTTTAGATTTCTTTCAAACAGAAGAGTCATCTGTCGCAACAGATGAATGATTTGTTAGATTGTTTATCTGTTGCATTGAATTTTCGTAGTTGTATCAGATTTTCATCTGTTGTATAAAATGTTTTCATCTGTCGCATCAGATGTTTTCATCTATCACATCAGATATTTCATATGTTGCATCAGATGTTTCATCTATTGCAACATAATTTTTACCAAGACAAACAATAAATCAACCCACCAATACCAACACAGTACACACATACACTAAGAACAACAACTATAACAAAAAATCACCAACAAACTCGAATCAATAGTTCGACAACAAGAAGAAGAAATGCCAGAAATTAGGATTTTATTCAGTCCACATTTCAAATTTAAGCTAGAACTATTGAAATTGTTCACTAATACTAGAAGAGTAGTTGAATCAAGTTTCTCTGTTTCTTTATAATTTTTTACCTGTGAAAAGGGAAATGGGACAACGAAGAACTCAAAGTTGTTGTCACCGGAGAAGTCTTCACGTTGATTGACGGTTAAAAGTTAAAAGAAAATGCCAAAGGTTGAAGTCGTCGGGGATTGAAGGGAGAATTTCATAGAACTGTTGGTTAGGAGAGTTGAGAGAAGCTGTCGTGAGAGAGAGAGAGATGAGAGAGATGGTTGATTTGGATTGAAGGGAGGTATGGGTTGATTTGTATTTTTGAAAAGATTTGAAAGTTTTGAAAATATTAATCAAGTCCACAATTAACTTAATCAAGTTTCCTAATGATGTTTGACCCTTTAAGTTGGTTAATGTCACCAATCCTTTATTCAAGACTTAAAAGACACCTTTCCTTCAATTTTCTCAACTCACCTTATAAGGATAATTCAATTTACATGAAAATTAGAAACAAAATTAGAAGATAAAGTTAGGATTAAAATCAAAAGTGAAATTTTCTTCTATCAATACATGAAAGCACATTATTACTTGAACCAGTTAAACTTAGCTTGAAAAATGTCCGTTACATTATAACTATGACAACAACAACAACAACAACTTACTCAATTATGTAATCTCATATATGGGGTTTGAGAAGGGCAGAGAATAGACAATGTTTGTTCATATTTCGTAGAGTTAGAGAGGTTGTTTTCAAAAGACAAAATTCAACACCCAAATATTATAGAAAATTTTAATTACTAAATATAATAAAAAAATATCTTTTGATAAAAGATCAAAAGAATAGAGCAAATACATACGTTTAAGCCTAACTAATAGCGAATGATTTCTTTCCATACAAATCGAGTACAATCAATAATTTTATGAAATAGCTAGTAGAGCGACAACACTACAATCATGCAATAACGTCTTCCTTTGATTATAATTTCCCATAAACCCTAATGTAGGAAAAGAAATTATTCATTAGCCGGCATTAGAACTCCCGATAAAGCTTTCCTTAAATATAGGAGCTTTTCATTATATTTAGAATGAATCTAAAAAAATAAAAGCAACATAACATGGTAACTTGAACTTTTAAAAAATCTTTATTACGTCCAATGCAATAAATTAGGTGCAACCATTTTCCATAATTCAATAACGAATCAACTAAAATGAAAAACTCAATCAACTGATAATAATTTACTTCTATGAAGAGTTAATCATAAGAGGAATTGTTGTGCAAGCAATAAAAAATAAAATAATTTGTATACTTTTGCAGTCCTCTAGAGAGAGGGAAGTACCTCAATGCAGGCAAGTCTTTTTGGATCTAATTCTTTTATGATCAAAGCTGCATAGTCTTCTGCTTGCTCTTATAATTTAATCTTGATAGCTTATTTGCAGATGCACTTAGCATGATGATCTAGATTATTGATCCAGTGTAAGATAAGTTTAGGATATAACTACATCAAGTAACTTCTTCCCATTGATAAAAATACACTTGTCATCCCTCCCTGGGTTTCACTTTCAAATCCTATGAATATAAACTTAAATACACGTTTAATATAAGATATATATCCATCTTCCAGGAAAACATATTAGTATTTGGCTATGCCATTTAGTTCTAATAGAAAGGACTTTGTTTAAAATAGATTTTTAATTGATTTGAAATTTTAATATATTAGGTATTACGTGCAATTAGGACTTCCACATACTTAAAATAAGGAAATCTTAATTACTATAAATAACTAAATTAAAGTTTAAATAAGGTAAGCTTTAATAACCAAATTTTGAAGTTTTAAATATTGAGAAAAGAGGTGAAAAGATGATTTTATTTATTGCGGAGAGTTTTAATGAAGGACAAAAAGTTCAAACAACATTTCTAAAGTCATTCATACTTTTAATATATTATAGATTATAGATATACATATAGATTATATGTATAGATTATAGATATAGATTATAGATTAATTCGGCCATGTGGCAATATTTAGTACTCCCTCTGTTTAAAAAAGAATGACCTACTTTTCTTTTTAGTCCGTTTCAAAAAGAATGACCCTTTCCCTTTTTGACAATACTTTAATTTCAGCTTTCCACATGACATGTTTAGGACCACAAGATTAAAGGACATTTTGGTATATTTGACATAACTTTAATTTAAGACCACAAGATTCAAAAATCTTGTTTATTTTCTTAAACTTTATGACAAGTCAAAATAAGTCAATCTTTTTTAAATGAAGGCAGTAGTAACATGGGTGGAAAGGCCATTTTAAGTAAGACATGGAAGTTGAGCTATTTTTTGTATAAGAAATTTAACACAATGAATATTTTTGTATAATTTTTCCTTGTATTTATATGTTTATATAGTTGGTTGTTTCTTTCATTTCTTTTTTACTTCCCATTATCTTGTTACTTACTATATATGGCTATGGGACTTGGCTTAGTGATACGGGAATAATCTCGAATATGGACTTAGGAGAGTGTGTGTTGGATCCGATCCTTGGCATGTGCAATTGAAGTGTAAAGGAGGCCCAAAATGCACCCAAATCAGCCCATAAATTACACTAGATGGGTGTCCACTCTTTGAAGGGCCTTTTGGTCATTTTAACTTATATTTTGTAATAGTTATAGAAGGAACATTGTAGGGTTTTTAGATTTAGTTTTTGAATTATATTTGTAAGTCTTGTAAGACTTGAAACACCATAGTTAGGTCTTGGAAAAGACACCAACCGGAACTAGGACAAGATCTAGTATGGAATCGCTAGTAATTATAAATTGCTCAGAAACATTGATGCTTGGGAGGTGGAATCTGATCTTGTATCATTGTATAAGATAGGTATATTGTTATGTGTAGTGTTAAGGGTCCAATATTGTCCATTCTTGGATTCTTAAGATTATACCTTCATGTGGTCTATCTATCTATCCTTTTACCTTCTTGTAATCTTGTTTATTGTTTGTGTTGTAATCTTGTGTTCTTGTTGTTATTATTAAATTCGAATCTTGTGTCTTCTTGTTTATCATCTTGAGTTCATCTTTTTGTTGTTGTTTTTTCTGTTTTGGTGTTAAAACACCCATTATATCATGTATTTTTGTTGTTAGTAGTGAATCCGAGAGTGGTCTCCAAAAAGGTGCTCGGATTTTTAAGATTTACGGACTGTTTTGAAGTTATTTTGTGTTTCTCTGATTATTATTGTATCATTTGGTATCAAATCATGGTTTGATCTTGTTCCCACAAGATCAATCTTGGGCTTGTTAGTGAAAAAAAGTATTTAAAACTGAAAAATTCCAGAAAAAATAGCAATCTGTTCGTGTTGTGTTCTTGGCCGAAAAGTATGTTCTTGTTGTGTCTTGGCTGAGATTTTTACTTTTATTTACTGTCTCTATGTGTTAGTTTTGTTCCTCACTAAAACATTGAGTCTATATCTAGATTTGAGCTTTAAAAATTGACGTTGTTGTTGTGAATAAGAAGTGGCTGTGGGTTGAAGTTGTTTTAACATGGATGTGTAGTGACCTTGTTGTTGGGCATTAGTTGATGTTGTTTTTTTTATCTTGGTGTTTGTTGTTGTGTTTTTGTTGTTCATCACAACCTTCATCTAGTATTAAAATAAAAACTACAACACCAAAGAAACTTGGCCATTTGTTGGTGGTTTTATTATTGGTCTTGTTGCTGTGGAATTGGGCGTTGGAACTTGTTGTTCTTGGGAGATTGTTGTTGTTTGTTCTTGTTGTGGTTGTTTTGTTCTTGAAGTTCTTCACCATATTTATCACCTTGTTAACATAAAGTGAATGATAGATCCTAAAAGGTGAAGGAAAGAGGTATAAGTAATTGTTAGTCTTGAAGGACCCCCAACCACCAAAAAAATTTACATCACTTCACAATTCCACTTTCCCATGAAACAAGGATCCATGTTTTAAGAAGAATTACAGGTCTAGTCAAAGACTTTTGAGTCTTAAAATTTGAATTCCAAAGACTAGTTTGTATTTTCCTCCATTGAACAATTTCCATCAAAGTCCAAATTGTAGAATTGATCAAGACTTCTAAATTTAGAAAATAAGATTGGTTCTCGAGGACAATCAAGGATTGCCACGTCACCAATTATTGTTCACTGACAAATTTTAAGCTCAATTTTTTATCTTTTAGTTTCATTTTGTGTCTTTAGTTTTGTTTGTTGATTCCCATACTAACTTACAAACTAGTGACTAATTACTAGATTGTGAGTTGGTTTGAAACCGTATTTTTTTTGTGTGTTTGTGTTTACGTTCCTTTGTGTGTTTTATTCTTTTGAGTCATTGTACACACTTGATTCGCCTCTCAACACCTCTCGGAGTACAAGCAAGCTTACAACACTTGTGAGATTGAGTGTGAGGGATTCGAGAGACAAGAAATAAAAGAGAGAGTGAGGATATTTTTGTACAACTAATGTGTTTTCTGTTTTGTAGGTAACTCCTTTGCCATAATGGACACCATTTTGGCCCACCTTGATGCTATTGCCCGAGAAATAGCAAAGGCAAACGCGGGTCTTAACAAATTGGGCTCGGATATGTCTACTATACTTGAGAGGTTGGAGGTTGGATTGACTGGAGAGCCAAAGGAACTCTCATGTTTCTAATCCCGAATCTTTACCTCAAACGATCAACCCTCCAAGACCACTACTAAATGACATAGACATAAGCCAAGCCAACAAATGTCCTCAAACCCGAGACCTAAATGAGTCATTTCCCCCTCAATTCGATTAAGTCTAACAAAAGAGACTTGGAAGCCAATTTCCTCCCATCCAAGCTCCACAACCGAAGCTCTCCCTTACCAAATCATTCCTCTCAACCGAAACTCTACTTCACCAAAACCAATATATCCATGTAGAGGAGTATGGTAGAAAGGAACATGAAGGATATGAAAACTACTACAATACTTGTATGATGGTAGGAAACTTGTTTCGGATGAGATTGAAGACAAGGCTTAAGATGGAGAGGAAGCCGAGGTTCAAAATGAAGATGTTGGCCGAAACTTGTTGTTATTGAGTCCTCGGATTCTTCATGTTTTTGTGGACTGTTTTTTGACTTGTTTTTTGTGACTTGTTTGTGGATTGTTTTGAGTAGGTTTCCTTTGAAGTGACCAATTGAACGAGGTAAAGCCGTGAATTTGTGGACAAATTCCTCTCAAGATGGAGAAGATAATACGAAAATAATCTTGGATATGGACTTAGGAGAGTGCGTGTTGGATCCGAGCCTTGGCATGTGCAATTGAAGTGTAAAAGAGGCCCAAAATGCACCCAAATCAGCCCATAAATTACACTAGATGGGTGTCCACTCTTTGAAGGGCCTTTTGGTCATTTTAACTTATATTTTGTAATAGTTATAAAAGGAACATTGTAGGGTTTTTAGATTTTAGATGATATTGTAAGTCTTGTAAGACTTGAAATGCCATAGTTAGGGCTTGGAAAAGCCACCAATCGAAACTAGGACAAGATCTAGTGTGGAATCGCTAGTGATTGTAAATTACTTGGAAACATTGATGCTTGGGAGTTGGAATCCGATCTTATATCTTTGTAAGAGATAGGTTTATTGTTGTGTGTAGTGTTAAGGGTCCAAGATTGTCCATTCTTGGGTTCTTAAGATTATACCTTCATGTGGTCTATGTATCTATCCTTTTACCTTGTTGTAATCTTGTTTATTGTTTGTGTTGTAATCTTGTGTTCTTGTTGTTATTGTTAAATCCGAATCTTGTGTCTTCTTATTTATCATCTTGAGTTCATCTTGTTGTTGTTGGTGGTGCTGTTTTGGTGTTAAAACACACCATTATATCTTGTATTTTTGTTGTTGGTAGTGAATTCGAAAGTGGTCTCCAAAAAGGTGCTCGAATCCTTAAGATTTGCGGACTGTTTTGGAGTTGTTTCGTGTTTCTCTGATTATTCTTGTATCACTTAGCTACTGAGGATTATAGTAGATCCCATCATGACACATTTCAGGTCTTGAGGGTAAATGATATTCAATAAAAATTGGATATTGAATATTTGTAAATAATATAATAAAAAAAATTAAAAGTAAGAAATTATTTTAAATTGTGAAAATATGATGATGAAAACAATTATTAGATGATTTTGTGACTCATATCCTTTTATGACATAAAGATTTTGTTATGATGTATAGTACATTGAGAAAACATGATATATTGTTAGAAATTACTATTGTTTAATATACTTCAAAAGTCAAGATTATAATTTATAACGATTAATATTGTTCAATAAATATTAGCTATGTTATAAGCATATTGCGCAAATAGTAATATTCATTTTTTTTTAAAAAAAAGAGAAAAATCTGCGCACTCTTTTTGGCGCGTGATTTAGACAGTTAATTCAGGGAACCAAAATAGCTGTTATCCATTTTTTTTTTCTCATCGTCCAATTCTAAACAATTGTCCCCCCCCCCCCCCCCTCCCCCCTCCTTCTCTCTTTAAAGAATCTCCTCCAATCAAAACAAATTCCAACTCTAATTCTTCAACAGAGAATCACCAATAAACCAAACCCCTTTGAAATAGAAGGGGGGGATCAAAAATGGTATTAATGAATCAATGTTCAAGTCAAAAATAAGAATACGATTATTTGAGGGTTTGCATAGTAGTATGTGTCATGCAGACCTCAAACATAATGGAACAAGAAGATGTTAGCCCTAAAGTTTCATTAAAAAAGAATGGATCGTTTATTTGTGTAGCAGCACCATTCTTGTATGATAAGTTACCTGAGGAACCCCTTAAGCTTTCCATCCTCAAGTTGGATGGGTCTTCTTTTGGTAATTATATTTGATCTTGTCTTCTATTGATGTATGTGATTTTTATCCCTCTTTGTTCATTAATTTTGGGATTTGTAGATATTGAAGTACCTAGAAATGGTAGTGTTGAAGATCTCAAACAGGCCGTGGTAGAGGCCTTCAGCCATTGCAAGATTTCGTGGTATGTACTATATATGTACATTGCAAAATATAAAAAATTCTACAATGTTTTATGATGGTCCTGTAATGGAATTGAAAGGGTTGTCTAAAATTTCATTGATATCTTGAGGAGTTTGAGAAGAAATGAACATTGAGGTTTTTCTTTCAAATTCACATATATTAGGATTTGTCTGCCTGATTCATTACTTGACAATTACCTCATGGACCCAACCGGAACCGAGTTCCTAATTCCACACGCCCAAGGAACAAATAAGTTGTCAAACATTTGTTTTCCATATTAGAATTTGTAGTTGTGATTCATTGTTCTGTGTCTCAAACTCTCAATCCACATGTTTTTGGTTCACCTAGCTATGAGAATGGGGCAGTTTGATTAAAGCAATTCAAGAGATTTTGTGATTTTTCTTCTTCTCAGTCATTTAAGATATTCATGACAATGAATTAAATGGCATTCCATGTTCCTGTCTTAAGTAGTAGCCACTGGCGTTTGATCACTGAAATTCTCCTCAGTTATGTGAGAATGTCGTATTAGCTAATCAATTGCTCCTTAGACTGCATTCATAAACTATTTTATTTTCATGTTCACCTTACTATTATTGATTTTCATTCACAAAGCATTGATTTTATATGGAGTCCTAAATAGTAGCCAACGAACGACTTTTGTGCTTGCTTAGTCAAGACATGATATTCATTTCCTTTTAAATAGTTAAGAAATACCATAGTACATTGTTTATAACACCAAATAGTCAAATGATGTTGTTATATAAACAGATTGGCCGGCCATTCCATTGAATATTACTTGAACTACCTTTGAACAACTCCTCATCTGCGTCTAATGCTTTTGCAGGTTACATGTATGGGGTCACTTTTGCCTAAGCTATTGCGGAAAAAATCTACTTTCAGATGATGATTTGATAGGAACCTATGGGATCAAAGATGGGGATGAGGTTCATTCTCTGTCATAAAGTGTTTTGAGAAAAAATCAGATTTATATAATTTTATATGGTTTAGTAGTTGTTTGCTTATTGTAAGTATATTGAAATCTGCAGTCAGGGAAAGAGGATGGTATATGGTTAGAGTGGAAAAGATTCAAATTATCAATCCTAGGGCTTAGAGAACTTCTAGGTTTTATACCTCTAGGATTTCCACCTCGTGCAGCTAAATGTGTTTTCACTAGCCCACATAGTTTTATTCATTGTTCATCTGGTTGATTGATTTCCTTTTTCATCATGGAAGAAAGAACTTAGATCTCCTAATCTTTCAAGATTAAAAATCTGAGAACTTAGATCTCCTAATCTTTCAAGATTAAAAAACTGTAACAGATGAACAATAAAGATAGACATACAAGCAAATACCTAGTCAAATCGCACAAGTGAGGTCTGGGGAGGGTAGAGTGTACGCTGACCTTACCACTACCTCATGGAGATGGAGAGGCTATGTTTGACAGATACTCGGCTCAAGTGCAACAAATTCAGATACAAAGAAGACTGAAATAGTGAAGAAAATATAACTACTATCAAGGGAACTTTTTTTTTTTTTGAAAATATATAATGTATCTAAAAATAGTGCGTCTACAAGGGAAACACAATAACAACAACAATCCTAAACCCTCGACAAGCAAGACAACACTCCTACCCAACTAACCTTTTACCTATTATGTGCCCTCCACACCCTGCTATCTAAGGTCATATCCTCATTAACCTGAAGCTGTGTCGTGTCTTATTTAATCACCTCTCTCTAATACTTCTTCGGCCTATCTCTACCTCTCCTCGGACTATATCCAATTTCTCGCACCTCCTCACTGAGGCATCTACACCTCTCATCTTCACATGTACAAACCATCTCAATCTTTCTTTCCTCGTCTTGTCCACCACGGAAGCCACCCCTACCTTATCTTTAATATCCTCATTCCTAATCTTATCGCATAGACATATCTGGTATAAATTGTGCATTGACAATAGCTACACAACATAACCTTTGTGATAGTTGTGTTGGACTAGGATTTCTTGGAAATATCCATAATCCTTTGTATGAGAACTTGTACAGATATAACATCTCCAACAACCTTGATTAGCATACATCTTTGAGTTGTTCGTTGGAAGATCTATCTCGTGTTTGAAACTACATGGTTCCTCCCTGCAAGAATCTTGAATTTCTCGTGTACCACGTTCATAATATGATGTTATGCAACTGTGGTGATAGATTCAGAAAATGGATCATATAGTGTTGATAAGGAAGTTAGTCAACATTAAGTTGGTGTTTTGTTCATGAATAAGTTATACTGGGAATACAACGCGGGGACTATAATATAGAGATTAAACAATGATGAAATTATTTAGATCCAATGTTGTGGAAATACACTGGGTATGTTGTTGTTACTCTTTTATTGATAGATATTTTATTCATTAGAAAATTCTGATTTACAACAACAACAATATACCTAGTGTATTCTCACCAAAGTAGTATAGTGTATGTAGTCCATACGACTACCTCATATGAAGTAGGGAGGTTGTTTTCGATAGATTCTCGGTTCAGGACAGTTAACAGTATAACAAACAAAAAACATAAAAAGAAACAACAAAAAAGGATATCACACTGCTAGATAATAAAGGAAACAAGACACCCATAAGGTAATACTATAAATTAGCTATACCAAAATCATAGACATCACCAAAACACCACGAATAAGAGACTACAAGAAACTACAGATACAAATAAAGCACTCTTTCCTACTATTACAGACGTATTCCTACCTACTAACTCTCTATCCTAATTTGTGTCCTCCATACCTTTCTATCATGAATCATGTCCTTCGTAAGTTGTAACTGCTCCGTGTCATGACTAATCATCCCCCTTCAATATTTCTTCGGCCTACCTCTATCCCGCCTAGAACCATTCATAGTCAGCCTCTCACACAGCATTTGTGCCCCTCCTCATCAATGTTCGAACCATCACAACCTTATTCCCGCATATTATCCTCCACCGAATCCACTCTTACCTTCTCCCGAACAATCTTATTTCTAACCCTATCCTTCCTAATAAGTCCACACATCCATTGCAATATCCTCATCTTTGCTACCTTAAACTTTTGGATGTGCGAGTGCTTAACTGGCGAACACTCTGCTCCATACAACATAGTCGGTTGGACTGTCATTCTGTAGAACTTACCAAGCTTAGAAGACACCTTCTTATCACACAAGACTCTTAAAGCGAGCCTCCATTTCAACCACCCTGCACCAATTCGATGTGTGACATCCTCGTCAATCTCACTACTCCCATGAATCATAGACCCAAGATACTTCAAACTCTCCCTCTTCTGAATAGCATTAGAATCTTGCTCCACTACCATGTAAGCCTCAGGCGACAAATCACTAATCTTACATCCCAAGTACTCCGTCTCAGTCCTGCTCAACCAAAATCCTTTAGACTTAGGGGTCTGTCTCCAAACCTCCAACTTATCATTAATTTCTCCTCGAGTCTCGTCAATCAATACAACATCATCAGCAGATAACATACACCAAGGCACCTTACCTTGAATAAGTCGTGTCAAAACATCCATCATCAAGGAAACTAAAAACGGCCTAAGAGTATATCCTGTCAAAATCGGAAAGTGCTCCAAATCTCCTCCTATCATCCGCACACGAGTCTTTGTGCCGTTGTACATGTCTTGAATTGACCTAGTATATGCCGCGGGCACCCCTCTAGCCTCCAAAACACTTCTCAAGATCAATGAACACCATGTGCAAGCCCTTCTTTCTAAACTGTTCCACTACTATCCCCACGAGGTGAATGACCTTAGTAGTCGAGCGATCTGGCATGAAATCGAATGGATTCTCGAAAGTAGTGATGATCTTCCTCAGCCTCAACTCTACCACCCTTTCCCAAACCTTCATAGTGTGACTCAACAACTTGATTCCCCTATAGTCATTGCAACTCTGAATGTCCCCCTTTTTCTTATATAAAGGAATCATCATACTCCATTTCCAAGCTTCGGGCATCTTTGCTGCCCTAAAAATGATGTTAAACAACCTTGTCAGCCACTTCAAACCTTCCCCTAGTGCTTTTCCAAAAATTCACCGGAATCTTGTTTGCCCCAGTCGCCCGATCCCTCCTCAACCTTGATACGCCTACAATAGCCATAATCGCGACACCTCTTTAAATGCTCCAAGTCCCCCAACACGAAACCTTTGTCCCCCTCATTGTTCCAAAGTTTATGGAAATAGGATTGCCAACGCCTCCTAATGTGGGCATTCTCCACCAAAACTTTTTCATCCTCCCCCTTGATGCACTTCCCCAGGTCAAGGTCATAAGGCCCACCGCTCCCTAGCCTTGGCCAACCTATAAAATTTTTTATCTCCGCGTTTCTCCTCTAAAGTCGCATACAAGCTCTCAAAAGTTGTTTACTTAGCCGTCGTAACCGCTAACTTAGCCTCTCTCTTAGCTAACTTATACTCCTCCCAATTCCTCTGCTTCTCCCCGTCATCCTTGCTCTCCACAAACTTTGCATTGACATAAAATATGTGTTTGATTTAAACTAGATGAATTTTGAAAAAAATTTATTTTGAATTTTAACCTTAGCTTTCTTAAAGTACTTTAAGATGAAAGTCTTGATGAAGTGAAAATATGTCATTGTGTTGTCTTATGCCTGGTTGTTATCCCTCTTAGTGTGTGGTATAAAAAGAATATCACAACTGTGGAATAAATATTTCTGCAATTACTAATCCCAAAATTAAAAATTCTACCCAGTGTAGAATAAATAATCTCACATTTATCTTAAGATTATTATCCATTGTGCTTGTAAACTAACGATCCCAAAGTGCATGGAGATCCTGGTTCATATTAATTTCCCTAACCAAAACTAAAAAAGAGAAAAAGAAGACGTCAAACAGTAGACAGTAAGGATATAAGGTATACAACTATGCATATTCTTTTTTGGAAACTGCGATATCTTTTACATAGATTGCTGATTGCTCTAAGATTCAACTTGATATTCTGGAATTTGATATTTAAGCAATTTAATTTCCTTCCTGGGGTGTATTTGGACCTCTAATTAAGTACAACAACAACAACATATCTAGTGTAACCCCACAAAATAGGGTCTGGAGAGGGTAGAGTACATGCAGACCTTACCACTACCTTAGAGGTAGAGAAGCTGTTTCCGATAAACGTCCAATTAAGTAAAAAAATTGGAAAGATCAAAAATCCGCTTAAGGACAAAAATAGAGCTTTTCGTTTATTAGAATCCAACCTTTGTTTAGTGTTCATAGATGAAGTCTTGTTTTGACAACAGCAACATAGCAACATACCAAGTGTGATTCAACAATTTGGATAAGTTTTATCTTGCCATCATGAGATACAATTTTACTTTTCAAAAACATTTTTTTCTTATGTGTTAGTGTAACTGAAACTATTTGAGTATTTCTTTGATACTTTAATATAGATCTTTTTTTGTTCTTTTTGCAGCTGAGTTTTGTAAGACATGTATCCATTGGTTACAATCCCAAAAAGACACAATCAGAAAGGGAGGACCATCAATTTGATGAACCCAGAGTGTAAGGTCTATACCATTAATTTAGTCTTCATCATTTTATGTGGATATAGTTGTTTTTCATAAATTCAACTATTTGTTAACGCAAAAGTTGTTTAACAATTTCTTTGGTACCACCCCTTAAGTATCTCTTGAGGTAAGTAGTATTTGAGTAAATGAAAGAAAGCAAGCCTGTTAATGTGTCAGTTCTAGCCCGTCTTGTTCTTCCGATTTCATTACGTGAGTCATCATAACTCTTTTGAACTTATTGTCTGCCTTGTCAATAATATAGAAGAAATAGAAGGATTTTCAACCTCTTTGAGCGATTTTATCCATTCATATTTTGGAGGAATAAGGAGGTCTTGAAATGAAGATATCAAAATCCTGAATCATATGACTTCTTTAAATTTTTGAGGTGTAAATGGAAAAATATAGAGACGTGCTCCGCTACAATTGAGCTCTATGTTGCAAAGGAAAAAATACAGACTTGATCTACTACTTCTGAATACTATTCTGTTTGGATCCTCAAACGACGTGTCACCACATCCCTACAGGATTCTCATGAAAATAATGCATTTTTGAAGGATTTGTCATGGGTGTGGCAGCATTTTTAAAGGATCTGCAAAATATTGCCTGAATGTATAGTTTAAATCAAAAAGTAAACTATATTATTATACTTAATACTAATAAGGACCTGAATACAAAGTTTATAGTAATGTATTAAAGGACAAACAAATTCATCAGAGGATACTTGTAATTTCCTCTATACATGAAAATTTGTGAAGCTACTAGATTTGCAGCCTTTACTGGATGAAGAAGTTCCTTGTTTTTTTATAAACCTTTTTTACTGATTCTTTATTCTCTGGCAATTTTCTGGGATTCGTGGGAGGTTGTAAGTTTTTAAAAAGTTAGATTTCTTAAACCTACAACGGAAGTCTAATGATTTGTAACAGTTTTAATACTATAATTAAATAGTTGAATCTTGCTTGTCTAGATACTTGATTTATAACTTCATCATTTTTCTAACACAGTCTTGATTATTTCACTTTAGCTTCAAATTTTCATAGTTGCTCGCATTTGAAATATTTGGCATGTTAATGAATTCCTCTAGCACTATTGGAGCACTTCAGCTAATATTCTTGGAACACTCAATTTGCAGATCCAATGACTGTGATGACAAAGAGTTGAAAGGTGAAGAAGAGGAAAATGATCACCAAGTTGATTTAGAGAATGATGAAGACAATATTTCTGAGGATGAGAAGAATGGGGTTCTCGGTAGTTGCCAATACAAGTTATTTCATTTATGTAAAGGATTGTTCTCATACCAGAAACTGGAAAATTCAGAAAGGAGAGCGGAACAGAAGACTGAGTAATGAATGCATTAATATTTCCCATGGTTAATTGAGGCTCAGAGTTTAAATAATTTGTTGTGAAGCTGCACAATATCAAGTATGACTTACAAAGATTGGTGAAAAGTAGAACAATAACCAATACTTTTTGCAGTTCTAGGATATGAATCAAGTTGAATTTCTATTGTAATCAACTCTGATCGGATCTCTAGACTTGTAACTTTGCAATAATTAATTCAATGAGCCAAGTTGCTTTTGAATAGAAAGTGATATCAACTGTATTAGGATTACTAATGGTTGTCAAAGTGAGCCCAAATTAAGTCTACACGCCAACTCAACCCAGTATTTATGAGTTGGGCTCAAGATAATTTACAGTAGGGTTCAACCTCAACCCATTTTAAAAAGGTAAAAATTTACATAAATATATATCTTAAGTTACAGTTATTACATAAAATCCCATACAGCAAAACTAATTACAAATATTCCATTTTTATACTTTCTCTCTCTCCAAAATCCTTATACATATATCAAACAAGCCCTTTTAACTTGGTTAATGTTCCATGATTTGTGCCTAAAATCAAGCAACCATGACTAGACGGATTCAAGATTTGAAATTACAAAGGTTATCTTATCAAATTGCTCAATTTCATCATCTTCTTCAATTTATTTTTAACGTTAGTTTAATTTCTCAACTTTTCCAATTTTACCAAATAAAAAATCTACAGGTTACTTTGTTGCATGTGCGTAATTTTCAAAATCTAAGCATTGTAATAGGGTCTGGTCTAAGCTTTAGTTTAGGACTAGGTCAACTAGATGTTAAAAGAACAAACAAATCCCGTTTTTGAATTTGTTCCTGGAAAATTTGATAATGACGACCTCAATTTCGCATAAAATAAGATCGAAACACCGAAATGACTTAGCCAAGATGAAGAAGTTAAGGCAAGTTGCTCGTACAAGATTTAAAAATCCCATTGCGAAATCTTCAAATAAGAAAAAAGTGTAGAATTAGCACAACCGCGTCTTTTAAAGGTATAGTGATTTTGTTATTTAATCTATATGTCGATTTCACATATTCTTATACATTGTAATATAAGTGTGAATTGTTGATATTTTTTAACATTATACAAAGCTCAGTTATGTATAGGGTAAGAGACACCTTTTTTGAGATCTGTTGTTATTTCTACCCCGCATACATTATTACGCAATGTATATGATTTGATCTATTCTGATTTGATACATATAAGAGTTATGTTTAAGGGCTGTAACTTGTATGTAATAAATAGATGTAATTCATTTCTGATACATGACATGAATATGTATGTGGTTGTGATTATGAGTTATTCAATTCTAATACATTCCATGATATGTATATTACAACATGATACATATGTAAGTTATGTATAGGATTATATTTTACCTACAGATATGTTTGACCTTATATATAAGTATGTTATGAATAGGACTATGGTTACCTGCAGTTATATTTTACCATATATATTTCATGTTATTTATACTACAGACAAATTAATAAATATGTATGTATTTTTTATTGTCAATATAACCTGAAGTTTGGTTTTAGATTTTAATAATGTTGGAATTCAATGTTATTATTTCAGTGGATGAAATATTGTATTGACAAAGTTCTACCTCATTCTTTGAATATTGATAGTTCATGCAATCGGGAGTTTGGAGAAGATATAAAGAATTATTTGGATGAAGAAATACTTGAATTATTTTAAAATATATTATTCGGTGTATTCCTCAACATGCCTCAATGCAACTTTCAAAGTCAAATATTCAAATGTCTTTTGATGCTTGAGATACAACAGGATAATCTGGACGAGATACATGTTTATGTACTGAAAATTATTCTGAAATTTACTTTGTTTGAGTTTACTCTTATTACTGGTCTTAAATGTATCGGTGATATCGAGGATTACCAAGATACTAAAATACCTTAGGAATAGGACCCTTACAAAATTTTCTTGATTTTAGACTTTTGGACTTGGTATGATCTAAGGGTACCATTCGTACCCTTAGATACAACTTGTGGGGTGGCTTGAGGGTTCAATCGTATGCTAGGCAGTATGTTTGCCTTAGCTACTGCCTAAGATACGACCCATCATGGTATGAGTCATATAGGAAGATAGAGTGGTGTAAGGTAAGTCACGTGGTGCTTGAATGAGTTGTTGTAATGCCCCGAAATATCATTCCGAGATGCCACATGGTGCCCTAGGCTACACGTAGCCTCAAGCTAACCCTTTAAGCCAAAACACTACCCCTGGGTTACAACACAACAACATACGCACTACGCTAAGGATATATATAAGTACATATCATATCACATCGCACATGGCACGGAATATCGTTAGACTGTACATATATGGAATGTCTATACACAAACCAACCCAACAATACACTAGTCTGACATAGCCTCTATACAGTAAAATCAACGAACCACTGGGACAAACCCCCAACTGACTCAACAGACCTAAGGGATCACAAAACAACAACACTAAAACTAGAAACTTGGTCCTCGAACCCTGAGGACTCACCACTGAAGGAATGTAGATGCGACACTCGGATATTACTTTCGCGACTGCGGCTGAGTACCTGAACCTACATCATGGTAAGAATGTAGCCCATAGAGAAATATGTGGGTCAGCACAAGATACGTACTGAGTATGTGGGGGCGCATACAAAATATAAATAACATCATAAATTTTGTAAAAACGTACATACGGACCATAATGACACACCTGGCTTGAGTAACATTGAATCATGCAACTCATAACATTTTAAATAGGAAATGTAGGAGAAAAACCTGATAAATCATTATAGATCATCATAGGCAACTTGACTTACCACATCAAAACTCGGAGTAACTCGGTAATTCAATAAACATGACTCTTATGGACAGGGGAGTTTCCTATAACTAACAACCCCACATGAGCTACGTGGAATACCAAAGTTTGAAACCCCCGTTGGCGGGAGCGTCATACTCTTTTCCAGGGAGTACGACCTTAAAACTGCAATAATCACAATCGGGCTCTCTGGCCAATAATATCATCATCAAACAACCCTATGGTGGCACATAGGTTTGGGAAAATACAAAATTTCCCTCTCGGTGCTAAGTACTACTCCCCGACAAGCTCAGAACGCGTTAGGAATCCAACACAACATCACAAGGGTCTATCATAAAGACCAAATCAAATCTCTTTCTCATTTATCAAATCATATCAATTTGTGGATTCCTAACTCAAGACATTTTAGCTCAAAATATTTTAATCTTCCTCAATATCAACAAGGTATCAAAGCATTGAACCATAACTGAATCAACATTTGGACAAGGATATGAAGGCTCAATACATAATATTTTCAACAATTTAGCTCATCAAAACCATCCGGAAAATACCAAGACTCATTGCAACTTAAATATCAACATTTCTCAATTTGCCATCCAACTCTCATTTAAAGGTACTTGAGACATCAACCCATAGTAGGGATATAGAATTTTCAATATCAATTATAAATTCATAATAAGGAAATAGTGGAATGATAGTATAAATCAAGGCTTAACAAATTAAATCATCATACTCTCATAATCAAATACTTTTTGGACATAATTCCATCTCAACATCATACACATATCGGATGACATAATCCCATAGCTCATGGGCAATAATATAAGATATAAAATCATATTTCCAATTCATGGTAAAATATGTAAAATCTCATGTCAATGTAATTCAACAAAAATATCGGGCACAAGATCAAAAGAATAATCTTGTTCAAAGCCCCACATACCTAAAAATGGAAGATGAATATGAACTTCTGACTCCGGAACTTTATTCACGAAAATAAAGGGTGTTTCTCAAAGCTCTTAACATGATCAACTCGAATCCCAAATCAATTTGAAATTTCTACGGTTTAATCAAGAGACATAGAAGGATGAAATTTTGAGTAGTAGGGTTAGGGTTTGAGCCTTAGGAAATTTTGGAGAAAAATGAGCTATTGAATGCTCTTAATAGACTTAAATCCATGGTTTACCTAGATGGATTGGAATGGGAATGACCAAAATACCCTTAAAAATCAAATAATGTCAAATCTATCCTTTGGTGGACTATTTTGATAGGCTGAAGTAGATCGACCATAACTTTTTGCTCCAATGGCCAAATTGGATGAAACAAATTTCATTGGAAAGAGGACTTTCAGAGCTTTCTATTGATATATAGTAGCTTACCCAGATTATTATGTACAAGGATTTATGAGCGTTTGAAGTTGACCTTAAAATTTGCCTAACCTCAGTATTTTTTTCCTGCACATTTACTGTTCACCACTATTCACAGTTAGATCGGAATGATCATAACTCATCGCTTGAGTGACCGTTTTGGATGATCCACATATAGTTGGAAAGCTTATTCGATGATCTACTGGATGAAGGGTCGCATATCTAGAAATTCTACACAGAAAAATTAGTAATCACGATAAAGAACATAATTCAACATATTTTCGTCCGAGATCTTAACGGAAAATTTTTTTGGGGCATCACATCATCTCCCCCTTGGAAAAATTCGTCCTCGAATGTTGATAGGTAGGTCAAGAATACTATGAAAATGAGTGTATAGAGAATAATCATCTTGCCCAAGCATATACTCCATTCTAGATTTTTTTTGGATATCGTAGAAAACACACAAGCTAAGATAAACATAGCAATAAGGATTAAATCAAAAGAGAACGATACCTTTGACATGCTCAGGATTCATAGGAAAGAGGTGGAGATATGTGGCGCGCATATCCGCTTCGACTTCCCAAGTAGCACTCTCCATGGATTGATTTCGCCAAAGCACTTTAACCAAAAGAACTTCCTTGTTTCTTAGCCTTCGAACTTTAAAGTCAAAAACCTCAACCGGAATCTCTTCATATTAAAGACTATCTTGAATACCCGAGCTTTCGGAAGGATCAATCACAACAGTCTCACCAACAGACTTCTTAAGCATAGAAACATGGAAAATCGGATGGACGTTAGATATCTCCACGAGTAATTTAACCTTATACGCTACCTTTCCAATGCAATCCACAATCTTATAGGGACCAATGTAATGGGGACTTAGTTTCCCTTTCTTCCCAAATCTCTTCACCCCTTTTATGGGTGAAACTTTCAAGTACACTAAATCACCAACATCAAATTCAAGGTCTTTCCTCCTTACATTTGTGTATGATTTTTGACAACTTTGGGCGGTTTTCAACCTTTCCCGAATTAACTTAACCTTCTCCATGGCCTCGAACACCACATCTGGTCCAGTCCCGGCAGCCTCACCAACTTTAAACCAACCAATGGGTGATCTACACCTTCTACCATACAAAGCTTTAAACGAGGCCATTCCAATAGTAGCATGAAAACTGTTATTGTAAGCAAACTCGATTAATGCTAAGTGCTCATCCCAACTACCTTTAAAATCAAGCACACAAGCCCTCAACATATCTTCTAAACTCTGAATGATCCACTTGGCCTGACCATCTGTTTATGGATGGAAAGCAGAACTTAAATAAATTTGGGTACCGAGACCCTTCTGGAAAGATTTCCAAAACTGAGAGGTAAATTGAGTACCTCTGTCAGAAATAATAGCCAAAGGGATTCCATGAAGTCTGATGAGTTCCCGAATATATATTCTAGCATAATCTTCAGTTGTATACAATGAATGCACAGGCAAGAAATGAGCTGATTTCGTCAGCCGATCTATGACAACCCAAATCGAATCATGATGGTGATGAGAAAGAGGCAAACCAACTATGAAGTCCATATTCACTTTTTCCCACTTCCAAGTAGGAATGCTAAACTATTGCATCACGTCACTGGGCCTTTGATGCTCTATTTTAACCTATTGACATGTGGAACACTTCGCCACAAATTCTGCTATGCTCCTCTTCATACCGTTCCACCAATAGATTTCCTGCAAATCATGGTACATCTTGGTAGCACCAGGATGGATGAAGTATCGTGTACCAAGCGCTTCCGCCATAATCCTCTACTTCAAGTTATCAACATCAGAAACACATAATCTTTCTCAGAGTCTCAAAACGCCATCTACCCTTGGGAGAAAACCTCCTCCTTTTGGTCATTAACTGACTCTTTTAACTTGACCAAGGTAGGATCCCTGTCTTGCTTCTCCTTCACTTCTGAAACTAAAGAGGATTCAGAACAGCTTTGCACTCCTATACTACCCTCAGCATCACCAAACAACTTAACCCCCAATCTAGCCAAACGATGTACCTCATGGGCCAACTCCTTCTTACCAATCTCCACATATGCTACGCTACCCATGGACTTCCGACTGAGGGCATCTGCTACTACATTGGCCTTGCCCGAATGATATAGCACACTCATATCATAATCTTTCAACAGTTCTAACCATCGTATCTGCCTAAGTTTCAACTCTTTTTGGGTGAACAAATACTGCAAGCTCTTATGGTCCGTGAAGATGTCGACATGGACACCATACAAATAATGTCTCCAGATTTTTAAAGCAAAAACTGCGGCAGCTAATTCAAGGTCATGGGTAGGATAATTATTCTCATGAGGCTTTAGCTTCCTAGAAGAATAAGCTATAACCTTACCCTTTTGCATTAATACACAACCCAAACCGACTCTGGAAACATCGCAATACACCACAAAACCATCAACACCGTCAGGCAAAGTCAACACAGGGGCTGAAGTGAGTGAGTCTTCAACTCCTGAAAACTCTTCTCGTAAGATTCGGACCACAGGAACTTTACCTTTTTTTTTGGCTCAAACGGGTTATAGGAGACGCAATAGATGAAAACCCTTCAACAAAACGATGATAATAACTAGCTAGATGATGATAGGCGAATTTACACGCCTATATCAATATATTTTGCCCATATTTTAGCCTAGTTTTGAGAACAAACTATATATTTCATGCACTTTTAGTCCTTTTTCCTATAAATGAGCTAACGAACATGATTAGTAAAGTTTCAGGTATAAATGATGCAGAATTCAGCATTTTATGGCTTACTTGACGCAAAAGAAAGCTCACGAAGGAAGGAAAGGGAGTTTGGACGCCTAAGGACCAAAACTGCTGCATGGAAAATCTGTCCCGGGCTAAAACAACATTTCTGAAGACTTTGGGGACCTGGACCAAAACTGCTGCATGGAAAATCTGTCCCGGGCTAAAACAACATTTCTGAAGACTTTGGAGACCTGCAGTAACTAATTAGGATTTGGATAATGATACATTAACCTAGTACAATTGGGTTAAGTATTTCATTAGTTTATTTGGATTAGGAGAATGTTACATTAACCTAGTACAATTGGGTTAAGTATTTCATTAGCCTAGTAGGATTTGGTTAGATATTTCATTTACCTAGTAGGATTAGGATATGGGTATTATAAATACCCTATCATGCTAGAGATTTTTATTCATCCCTCACCACAATACATTCTTCCATCCCTCTCTTCTTCCACCACAACAATTCTACAACTCTTCTAATCTTCCCATTAATTCTATTTTTCTTCTTCTATTCATTTATTCAATTCTTAATTTCCACAACAAGAGAAACGTTACTTTGCTAAGGAATTCATGCCTAACGCCTATCACTTGATCTACATGACATTACTCAATATTGTGATATAATAACAATGTCAATCGTGATCTCCTTCGCATTCATGGGTAACTAAACTTCTCTGTTGGGGTTATGAAATCCGAATGAGTTACTATCTATTGCTGTGAGTTTGTGAGTTCGAGACACGTATATTGCTTATATCATTATTCTCTTCATCTTAATCCACATTCTTTGCGGTTGCAAACGCAAGAATACGCCAGTCTAACATTTAACTTGTTCGAGAGAAAGGTTATTTGTCTGGAAAAGAGATAATGTCAAGGTAGTAGGACACCCTTTCCTATTAAAAAGCTAGTGCCGTAACTGGACTAACCTCTTGGAGAATTCATATCGTTAGACACGCTTTAAGCTCGACACCCAACCCAGGTTGGGTTCTATATTTGCTAACGACCGCTTTACACTCCCACGAGAGCTGTAGATTGAGCGTTATCACTAGACCCAATAAACTTTGGATATCAGAAGGAGAAATAGGTCTAGGCCAACTCTTTATAGCCTCTATCTTTTGAGGATCAACTCTAATACCTTCGAAAGAAACAACATGACCCAAGAAGGCTACAGAGTTCAGTCAGAACTCACACTTACTGAACTTAGCTTACAACCGATGAGTTTGAAGAGTTTCCAACATGATTTGGAGATGATCTGCATGATCACCCTTACTTCAGGAGTAAATAAGAATATCATCAAGGAACACTATTACAAATAAATCCAGATATGGCCGAAATACACGGTTCATAAGATCCATGAAAACCGCTGGAGGATTAGTTAACCCAAAAGACATCAGTAGAAATTCAAAATGACCGTAACATATTCAGAAGGCTATCTTAGGGATATTACATTCCCTAACCTTAAGTTGGTGATAACTGGATCTGAGGTCTATCTTTGAAAAGTAGCTCGCACCTTGCAATTGATCAAATAAATCATCAATTTGAGGAAGCAGATATTTTTTCTTGATAGTAACCCCATTAAGCTGCCGATAATCAATACACATCTGCAAAGAACCATCTTTCTTACGCACAAATAGGACAGGTGTAGCCCACGGGGACACATTAGGTTTGATAAAGCTTTTGTCTAAAAGATCTTTCAATTGCTCCTTCAAATATTTAAGTTCCGCGGGAGCCATCCGATATGGAGGAATAGAAATAGGCTGAGTATTGGAAAGAAGGTCAATCCCGAACTCTATCTCTCTATCAAGAGGTACTCTAGGGACATCTTACGGAAAGATATCAAGAAACTCATTAACAACATTAATTGACTGAATGGTCAGGGTTTAAGACTTAGTGTCTTTAACCCAAACCAAATGGTGGATGCAACCCTTGGAAATCAACTTCCTAGCTTTGAGATAGGATATGAAACGACCCTTAGGAATCACAGAATACATAGCCCGATGAAAGACAGTAATGGGACATTTCTTATACACCCGCTTAGCAATAACAGAATCTCCTACCAGAGTAGACACCAAAATAAGCTCAGAAATTAGTTCAGGATCCATTTCAAAATTTATAGCAACCAGAGGTGTCACATAAGAAAAACTCAAACCGAGGTCAATCAACACATAGACATCAAAATAGAAAACATGGAGCATACCAGTGACAACATCGGAAGTCGTCCTACTCCTAACGAGGTGGTATAGCATAGAAATAATTCTGGCGTTGATCGCCAGCAATACTAGATGAAGCACCCTGAGAAGGAATTCGATGGGCTACGGGAGGCGGGGCACTGGTAGACTGACTCTAGGGACGGGTACCATGACTCCGCTGTTTGGCATACGGGCAGTCTCTAAGTATGTGGCCTAACTTACCACAACCAACACAACCCCACTGCCCCATATAACACTCCCCAAAATGGTCTTTACCAGACTTAGCACACGAAGGAAGATGAGGCCGGTTGCTTACATTGTCCTGAGACCTGGAAGGTACTGACCTATTCCCGAGCTCCTGCCCTTCCTGATATATGATAGCACTATCTGCGGAAGGCGCAGGTATAAATGGACGTCTCTAAAACTGAGGGCGACTCCCTCCAGAGAATCTAGTCTAACCAGATCCCTATTGCTCCGATCTGACTCTCTTAATCCCTCTTACTCTTACTCTTTTCTTTATCTTGTCTGACTCAATCTGTTGGGCGTGAATCATTAACCTAGGAAGATCAATCTCCTTGTCGATCATAGTAGATCTACATTCTTTCACCATATAACTTGCCACCCCAGTTAGAAACTTACTCATACTAGTCCTCGAGTCAACCATCATATTAGGAGCGTACTTCGATAGCTGATTAAACTTAAGACAATACTCTTTAACCAAAATGGAGCCTTGTCTCAAATTTATAAACTCCTCTATCTTAGTTCCCTTAACTCAAGAGGAAAGAATCTATCTAAGAAATCATCTTGGAACAATTGCCAAGTCACCGGAGCGGTATTTTTCTCTCTATCCTTATTCCACATCTGCACCCAGTCATAGGCAATATCCTTCAACCGATAAGAAGCCATCTCCACACTTTCTTCCTCGGTCACGTGCATAATCTGTGTAATTTTCTTCATTTCATCAACATACATTTGCAGGTCCTCACCTACTCTCGACCCATGAAACTTTGGTGGATTCATCCGGATAATATCACAAATTCGTGCTGCTGCTGAATTATTTTCCTGCGGAGGTAGAGTGTTGGCCTGAATATTGGCGGTAACTACCTGGGCTAGCATATGAAAAACTTCCTAAAATTTGGTATGGGATACCGTCCTATGTAACAGATCAACGGGTTGAGGTTGGTTGTTGTTTCCACGAGCTCAACGTAGAGGCATTTTGTTTCATAAGAACGCACAAATTAACAGCAAAAGGAAACATTTGTAAGCATGGTAGACTCTTGTAGAAATAAAGAA
The DNA here is from genome assembly GCA_030864225.1 of Capsicum baccatum var. pendulum. NCBI lineage: Eukaryota > Viridiplantae > Streptophyta > Magnoliopsida > Solanales > Solanaceae > Capsicum > Capsicum baccatum. The sequence goes on along the minus strand of CM061557.1, from coordinate 164,130,529 downwards.
ACAAATTTTCCTAGAACGCCCCACAGCCTCTTGATCATAGGTGTGATGCTCTACACACCGATGCTCAAGACTCTACGTAACGCGGCTTGTCAGACTCCCTAGGACTCTTCACAATCTTAGGCTCTGATACCAAGTTTGTAACGCCCTAAAATATCATCCCGAGATGCCACACGGTGCCCAAGACTACAAGTAGCCTCAAGCTAACCCTTTAAGCCAAAACACTACACTTGGGTTCTAACACAACAACATACACGCTATGCTAAGGATATATATATATAAGTACATATCATATCAAAGTGCACATGGCATGGAATATCGTTAGACTGTACATATATGGAATATCTATACACAAACCAACCCAACAATACACTAGTCTGACATAGCCTCTATACAGAAAAATCAACGAGCCATTGGGACAAACCCCCAACTGACTCAACAGACCAAAGGGATCACAAAACAACAACACCAAAACTAGCAACTTGGTCCTCGAACCATGAGGACTCACCACTGAAAGAACGTAGATGTGGCACTCGGATATCACTATCGCGGCTGTGGCTGAGTACCTGAACCTACATTATGGTAAGAATGTAGCCCATAGAGAAATATGTGGGTCAGCATAAGATACGTACTGAGTATGTGGGGGCACATGCAAAATATAAATAATATCATAAATTTCGTAAAACGTACAAACGGACCATAATGACACCTGGCTTGAGTGACATTGAATCATGCAACTCATAACATCTTATATAGGAAATGTAGGAGAAAAACCTCATAAATCATTATAGATCATCATAGGCAACTTAACTTACCACATCAAAACTTGTAGTAACTCGGTATTTCAATAAACATGACTCTTATAGACTGGGGAGTTTCCTATAACCAACAACCCCACGTGAGCTACGCGGAATACCAACATTTGAAACCCCCTTTGGTGGGAGCGTCATACTCTTTGCCGAGGAGTACGACCCTAAAATTGCAATAATCACAATCGGGCTCTCTGGCCAATAATATCATCATCAAACAACCCTACGATGGCACATAGGTTTGGGAAAACACCAAATTTACCTCTCCGTGCTAAGTACTACTCCCCGACAAGCTTAGAACGCGTTAGGAAATCCACCACAACATCACAAGGGTCTATCATAAAGACCAAATCATATCAATTTGTGGATTCCTAACTCAACACATTTTAGCTCTAAACATTTTAATCTTCCTCAACATCAACAAAGTATCAATGCGTTGAGCCATAACCGACTTGAAATTTGGACAAGGATATGAAGACTTAATACATGATATTTTTAATAATTTAACTCATCAAAACCATCCGAAAAATACCAAGACTCATTGCAACTTCAATGTCAACATTTCTCAATTTGCCATCCAACTCTCATTTAAAGGTACTTGAGACATCAACCCATTGTAGGAATATAGTATTTCCAATATCAATTATAAATGCATAATAAGAAAATAGTGGAATGATAGCATAAATCAAGGCTTAATAAATTAAATCGTCATACTCTCATAATCCAATACTTTTTGGACATAATTCCATCTCAACATCATACACATATCGGATGACATAATTCCATAGCTTATGGACAATAATATAAGATATAAAACCATATTTCCAATTCATGGTAAAACATGTAAAATCTCATGTCAATGTAATTCAACAAAAATACCGAGCACAAGATCGAAAGGATAATCTTGTTCAAAGCCCCACATACCCAAAAATGGAATGTGAATATGAACTTCCGACTCCGAAACTTTATTCACAAAAATAAATATTGCTTCTCGAAGCCCTTAATATGATCAACTCGATTTCCAAATCAATTTGAAATTTCTACGGTTCAATCAAGAGACATAGAAGGATAAAATTTGGAGTAGTAGGGTTGGGGTTTGAGCCTTAGGAAATTTTAGAGAAAAATGAGCTATTGAATGCTCTTAATGGACTTAAATCCATGGTTTACCCGGATGGATTGGAGTGGGAATGACCAAAATAGCCTTAAAAATTAAATAATGTCAAATCTGTCCTTTGGTGAACTGTTTTGGTAGGCTGAAGTAGATCGACCATAACGTTTTTCTCCGATGGCCAAATTGGATGAAACCAATTTCATTGGAAAGAGGACTTTTAGATCTTTCTGTTGATATATAGTATCTCACCCAGATCATTATGTAAAAGGAGTTATGATCGTTTGAAGTTGACCCTAAAATTCGCCTGGCCTCAGTATTTTTTTCCTGCACATTTACTGTTCACCACTATTCACGGTTAGATCGGAATGATCATAACTCATCACTCGAGTGTCCGTTTTGGATGATCCACATATCGTTAGAAAGATTATTCGATGCTCTACATGATGATGGGTTGAATATCCAGAGATTCCACACATAAAAATGATTAATCACGATAAAGAGCAGAATTCAACACATTTTTCGTCCGAGATCTTAACGGAAAATTTTTACGGGGCATCACACCTGCTCTCCACCAAATCTCAAAAGGACCAATGTACAGAATGACTAAGCTTTTCCTTTTTGTCAAACCACACTACTCCCTTCATAGGAGACACCTTAAGGAAAACTTTATCCCCAACTGCAAACTCCAAGTCTCTATGCCTAACATCTGCGTAGGACTTTTGATGACTCTGGGCAACCTTCAACCTTTCCCGAATCGCCTTGAACTTTTAGATAGCTTGACAAACCAAATCCGGTCCAAAAAAATCAGCCTCGCCGAGTTCAAACCAAGTAATAGGAGATCTATGCCTCTTACCATACAATGCCTCAAAAGCGGCCATACTAATACTCTTGTGATAGCTATTGTTGTAAGGAAACTCTACCAAAGGTAGATGCTCCACCCAACTTCTATGATAATCAATCACACAGGATTGAAGCATATATTCCAATGTCTAAATAGTTCTTTTTGCCTGCCCATCCGACTGCAGATGGAAAACAGTACTTAGACTCACCTTAATCCCCAACCCTTTTTGGAAAGACCGCCAAAAGTTGGTCGTAAACTGCGTACCGCGATTGGAAATAATCAAAATTCTATTTTCACAATCTCTTAAAGATAAAGCTTCGCATAATCCTCTGCCAAAAATTTACTCCACACAGGCAAGAAATGTGTAAACTTTGTTATCCTATCCACGATGACCAAAATTGAATCAAATTGGTTTCGAGACCAGGGAAGAACGGTAACGAAATCCATACTGATATCCTCCCACTTCCATTCAGGAAACTCAATTTCTTGATACAACCCACCAGGACTTATATGTTCAACCATAACTTATTGATACACCATGCATTTGGACACAAAATCAATCATATCTCGCTTTATGCCACTCCACCTATAGATCTCCTTGAGATTATGGTACATCTTAGTAGAACTAGGATGAACAATATAGCGCAACTCGTGCTCTTCAGCCAAGATCTTTTGCGGCAAACCTTCTACATCAGGAACACACAACCTCTCTTAGTACCACAAAGTACCATCACTGCTAATCTCAAAATCCGCCAGCTTTTGCCCACTAATGCTACCCTTGATTTTCATCAAGGCAAAATCCAAGACTTGCTTCTCCTTAATCACTTCACCAATAAACGATCTAACTACTTCTTGCACCATCACACCACCATCCTAGGATTCCAAGAGACAAACTCCTAGATTTGCCAAACGGTGAATATCCTTCACCAATTCTCACTTCCCTTCTTCCATATGAGCCAAACTACCCATGGAAACCTGCTAAGAGAATCAACAACCTTATTAGCTTTACTCGAGTGGTAGTGAAGACTCATATCATAGTCCTTGAGAAGATCAAGCCATCTCATCTGCCTGAGATTAAGTTCATTCTACGAGAACACATACTGCAAACTCTTATGATCAGAAAATATATCCATGTGAACACCATACAAATAATGCCACCATATCTTCAAAGAAAACACAATGGCCAACAACTCCAAATCATGAGTAGGATAGTTTCTCTCATGCACCTTTAACTGCCTGGAAGCTAGGCTATCACCTTCCAATGCTGCATCAACATACAACCAAGACCAACCCGAGATGCATCATAATAAACCATGAACCCATCATTGCCTTTCGGTAAATTCAGAACTGGAACCGAAGTCAACTTATCCTATAAATTCTCAAATATCTCCTCATATGCATTCGATTAAGAAAACTTAACCTTTTTCTAAGTTAACTTAGTCAAAGGAGAAGCTATCGATGAAAAACTCTCCACAAACCGCTTATAATACCCTGCTAAACCCAAGAAACTCTGAATATTAGATGGAGTTATTGGTCTAGCCCACTTATTCACCATAGCCATATTTTGCAGATCCACGATGATCCCTTTACTAGAAATGATATGACTCAAGAAATTCACATCATTCAACCAAAACTCACACTTAGAAAACTTAGCATATTACCGTTGTTCTTTTAAGGTGTGAAACACTACATAGAGGTGATTAGCATGATCCACCTCACTCTTTTAATACACTAGAATATCATAAATAAACACAATGATAAAGAGATCCAAATACTGCCAAAACATCCTATTTATCAAATTCATAAATGCCACTGGGGGCATTTGTCAATCGAAATGACATCACCAAAAAGTCATAATGCCCATATCGAGTGCAAAATGCTATCTTAGGGATATCCACATCTCCAATCTTCAATTGATGGTACCCAAACCGAATATCTATCTTAGAGAAGAACTTGGCACCGTACAACTGGTCAAATAAATCATCTATTCGAGGTAGGGGATATTTGTTCTTGACTGTTACCTTATTCAACTTCCTGTAGTTGCTGCGCATACGAAGAGAACCGTGCTTCTTGCGCACTAACAACACCGGTGCACCCATGAAGAAACATTAGGACGAATAAACCCTTTGTATAGAAGATCCTTAATTTGCTCCTTGAGTTCCCTTAAATCAACCAGAGTCATTCTATATGGAGGAGTAAAAATTGGATGAGTGTTTCGAAGCAAATCAATACCAAACTCTATTTCCCTATCCGTAGAAACACCTACAAGATCATCTAGAAAGACCTCTAAAAACTCATTAACCACACAAAAAAAAGACAAAGAAGGACCTTTTGAATTAGAATCTTTAACTCAGACCAAGTGATCAAGACAACCCTTAGAGATTAACCTTCGAGCTGAAAAATAAAAAATAAACTTCTTCCTTAGCTCTAAGGAATAACCTTCTCATTCTATTTTTGGATCACCAGGGAACTTAAAGATGACCCTAAAGGTTCAAAATCCCAAATTTGCATAACAAGAATGCAACTAATCCATGCCTAAGATTACATCAAAATCTATGATACCCAACTCAAACAAATTTGCCAAAGTTTGTCTACCACTCATAGATACCACACCCCCTATTAACCCATTCGATAATGATTGAATCTCCAACTAGGGTAGAAATAGAAAATGGATCCAAAATTATATTGGGATAGAATCCAAAAGACATAACTATATAAGGAGTCATCTAGGAACGGGTAGAACCTGGATCAAGCAAACAATATACGTTGTGAGAGAAAAGTTATAACGTACCAATAACAATATCAGAAGATGCCTCGGATTCCTGATGGGATGCCAAAGCACACAACCTATTCCAACCAGAACAGGAACCAAGAGCAGTAACAGAAGCAGATGCCACACCACCGGGTGTAAGAACAGAAGATGAAGCCACTAAAATCTTATTTGTCTCCATAGCGACCTTATTAGATGGAAAATCCCTGAGCCTACTTGGTCACACTTGAAGAACTTATCCCTACCCTTCTCATAAAATCCCCAATGAGGACGACTATAAAACTAAAAAGAAGTATACAATGAAATAGACTGGCCTCTGCTTGACTGAGACTGGTCTCCCTACGCTTGAGAATTATTACCACCATTATAACGCTTGTCGCCCGACTGCTGGAGGTAAGGAACACTGGCAGTAGAGAAGGAACCAGAACTTCCCCACTTCTTTTTCTTCTACTTTCCACCATCTTGACCACCCTGAAACTGGGAACTTCCCTGATTAGAAAACCTGCATCACTTACCCTGCCTGTCTCCATATTTTGCTTTCCTTCTCTTTTCATTCTCAACCTACTACATATTAATAGTTAGCCTTGACATGTCCATATAATTCATTAGAAAAATAGTCTTGGTCTCTAGAATCAAATCTCTGTTTATCTAGGAAGAAAACTTCCTTAGTCATAACCTCGTATCAGCCACCAAATTAGGAGCATACCTCGACAACTGATGGAAATTCAAAGCATACTCTTTTACGGGCATTCTCCCTTGCCTGAGGTTTACAAACTCTTCCATATTAGCTTCCCTCAACTTTTGAGGAAAGAACTGATCCATGAAGGCATTAAAATAGGCCTCCCATAAACTATCCTCATCTACATCACCCTTATCTCTATCCTACTCCTCATACTATAGATAAGCAACCTTTTTGAGTTGATAAGTTGCAAAGTTTAGTCCTTCCACATTAGTAGCCCTCATTACTTGAAAAATTTTCTCTATCTCATCAAGAAAGCCCTATGGGTCTTTCTCCGCCTTCACCTTTATAAAATTTGAAGGACCTATCTTTATAAACTATTCAAGCCTAGTGGCCTCAACAGACACAATGCTAGTCGTACCCTGCTCGGCCTGAGAAATAACTAATTGGACAACAACATGTATAGACTAATGAAACTCCATATTCATTATGTTTCCCTGAGGGACCTGATGAGCAGTAAGAGGAATAGGAGGAACTCTAGTACAATTTAGAAGAGGACCATGAGATCAAAAATGAACCCCGGGAGTAGAATGTGCTCCCTCAGCATCACATCCACATGGGGTACAAGAATTTTCTTGTATTCTAGATCTAGGAGTCAAGATTTGAAAGAAGAACAAACAAGGAACAGAGGATATTTTAGGACTGAGAAGTCAAGCTTGAAGAAATAATACCAAGAAAGTGAAATATTCCTAAATGTCTTGCAACCGCTGCCTTATGAGTGTAGCGCAATACACGCCCCTAAAAAAGACTCTACTCAACAAGGATTTGTGGACTCACAATAAACCATGAACCTAGGCTATGATACCAACTTGATGCAACTCAAATTGGGGCCTTATCATAATAGGCATCCCAAGTCCAACCAGGACTAGGGATCGCCCTCTTAATCTAACCCAACCACCTTATACTGCCTTGGATGATCTATATTTTGAGCATATAATAAGATTGCACAATGCTCTCATGAAAACTCTAGGATAGGGTCACAAATATAACCGATCCAAATCAGTCTAACCATACCAAACCAACTATCCATACTATACTAACCCATTTAAAAAGTATCAAACATAATATGATAATCAAACTCAAAATATAATATGATAGAATAATGAGAAATTATGATCAATGATGGCGGCCTACTATCTTATTCCAATTCCAAGGCCAACACTAATATCGATCCCACCCATACCAACCCCCAAAAGTACCACAAAGCCCTTTTCTAAAAGAATGCAAATATCTAGTTGGGACATGCCCCCAACCATGGCCAAAATCAATATCCAAAAAGAAAGTAAAATATCTAAGAATGTCCAATATTAAATGATGCCTTACAAAAGAATGAAAGCTCACCACTTTAGTCCAATAAGCTATCCCCAAATTAAGTACTATGAAGGAGGAGTCGAACGGCCAATTCCTGCATAGAATTAGTATACAATCGCTAGTAAACGGGTTAGTGGGTGAACACTTGCATGAAATTCAGGATAAGGATAAAGTAATGCCAGTCATCAAAACCAAGTGAAAACCATCCAATGTAACCAACCAACCACACATATATATAAGTACTGGGAAAAGGAACTGGGTTTAGCATGCTATTTAAAACCTTTACCTGGGTTGTATAGATTAGCCATCCTACCACCTACGGGCCATATGGGTTCAAATCCCCCTGCTGAAAAAAGGTACTAGTATGTGTAGCTGCACGACCAAGCAATATCCCTGGGATGATTAGTACATCCCTCCAATAAAAATATGAAACTTATATGTTACTATGATATGTATTAGATTACCATACATATGTCTGTGGTTATTGACTTATACATTTCATGATGTATAATACAACATGATACATAAGTAAGCTATGTATAGGATTATGTTTAACCAACAATTATGTTTAACCTTATACATAACTATGTTAGGTATATGGTTATGATATATGTATAGGATTGTATAGTTATGATATACATATATTTGTTAGAACTAGGCTATGTATGGTATTATCATTCATACGAAACATGTATTGGTGGAAATATATATAATAACATGTATATGAATACCTGGAAATATATTTAATAACATGTGCTCTAATGTTATGGGGATGTGTTATGCGTTATGTCTGGGTAAGTTACTATAACTAATAACACATATATAGCTATTTTTTGTTACATCACTATGTAATGTCTATTATCTAATAATACAAGGATGTATACAATACACCATAGATAACTAACTGTGTAGTGTTGCTACATAGATAATACCAATGCATAACTGACTGTGTTATTATCATTTCATCTGTGTAGGTGTCATGATCTGATTTACAAGTCATGATGGCAGCTACTAAATTCTGCCAGTAGGTAAGCCGAACCATAATCCATAGCTAAATGCAATAGGTTAACTTGGTGAAAATGCCTTAAAAGGGCCAAATAGGTAATCCAACATAACAAATAAGCAAGGCAGTAGAAATAGTTTAAAGGTAGTCACTAAATAAATATCATTCCACGACCCGGTATATCCAGACAAGAGCATCTAGTAATAATAATACAACCCAAGTCTTAAAACAGCCAACATAATCCTATCTTGAAACTAAAGAATAGACATGAAAGTTTGAAGGAAATACGTGAATCTGACTCCAAGAGCTCAACCTATCTCTGAATATCAACATAGTACGAACATCAATCAACAACGGCAACTAGTGCTTGAATTTCCACCAAAAAGATACAGAAGTGTAGTATGAGTACCAAAACCGCAGGTAATCAGTAGGCATCATCAACCAACTATGCTAAATCATAATGTAAATATAATAAAATGAAAGATAACATAACTAAGTCAATGTAGGAATGGACCTAAATCATCTCCAATATAGTTGTGCATAAATAGGTAAATAAACCAAAATAATTGCTTAACATAACGTAAGGCATCAACACACCCAATCATAACTATAAAATTAGCTCTCATAGTCCATTAGCACGGAAAAATAAATAACCCATCACAATCCCACATAAGCCTAGAAGGTTAAAAAAAATAGAATAACCCACCACCGTCATTTATCAACTCTTATAATATCATTGGAATTCATCCAAGTCATGCCACTCTATATTCAATACTTGTCCATATTCATCATTTGTCAAAGTTATCAACACTTATTAACTAATCATTATATCACTAAAATCCATCTATATCATACCACATCATAATTATTTCCTCATTTTTGACTTAGCTAGATTATCAATCTCATATACCAATGTCATCATATCATAATAAGTATATCATCATATCATAATTTACATATCCATACTTGAATTGATATATATATATATATATATATGTATATGTATATATATATATATATGTTATCAATAGCCAAAATTGTACCAATAAATATAATAAATAGCTGGACTTAAACCAATAAAAATATAATCAATTGATAGACTTGAACAGGTAAATACAATTAATAGCCAGACTCCAATTGGTAAATATAATCAACATCCAAACTCGAACTGGTAAATATATTATTGTGCCAAAGTGCACTTACAAGTGTACATGGTCTCACTAAGTAATATAGTATCCTTTAACAAGACAAGTATTGATCTCTCAGAGTCTTGGATTAACAACTATCCAAGACTAGTCCAATTGTTGAGACTAATCAAGTGCTATGTAAACAAAGATTGTTTGAAGGTTACAACTATAGTAAAATTAACAATGCAATAAATTAAAGGTTTGAACAATCAATGAGGACAAGCCAAGCACTAAGAACATACTTTATTACATAACATCATAGGTTAGGTTACTTATATTGGTTCATGGGGTCTATACTGTGACTATGTCCTTCCAATCCTCTAGTCAATTATCTAACTTAGCCCCACAACTACATCGTTGAGCGGAGATACAAGAACAAAGTTAAAGACACTCATATTTTATTTTGTAATTGAAACAAATAGATCACATAGGTATATTCCTATACTAAATGAAAATTATAACTTCTTTCAGTTAAAATATTGCAATTCTATTTAATCTATCCCACATTCCATCCTCTTGTTCCTCCTCCCGGGTTCACAAGAGGATCATGCATGTATTCTAAGGGTCTCAAGTCCTTAAAATAGTAATAAAAAAGATAAATAAATAAAAATTATTATAAAAATAAAACCAAATAAATTAATAACCATAATACTCATGTTCTTGTCCTTAACCCTAGAAAAAAGTGTTTAGCCGATCATGGACATAACCGTAATTGCAATGAATAAATACATGTTAAAATCCATAAATAAACCAAATTAATGGAATAAAAATCCTAATTTAAGTGTTCTTAATCCTCCATTTAAGTCCTATGTTCATCCAATGTGTAAAACAAAATAACTAAATGTCCTATTTATAGTAGGACCAAACCTGCCGATTTTGACTTAGGGTCGTGCCACGCCCTTATCGATGAATAGGGTGTATGTCATTACCTAATATAGGTGAAATACTATAATTAGTCATTTAGGGTACTCCAAAGGCTATGTAACGGCCTTAACATGGTGCCTAAGGTTCGTGGAACACATATGACTCCAAAACACCTATTTTTGGTCAAGTCTTGTCCCATCTGTTTGTCCATGCTTTCCAAGACTTATGGTGTTGTTAACACTTAATTTACAGCTTTTGTATCATCCATATATCATTATAATCAAATCACTAAGAAGTATATATCATCAGACACCACGAATTAGAGCTCAACACAACATACAATCCAAGACGATGAACTAGTAACTTAAGCTAAGAGTACTAGTTTTGTCCTTTTGATCTTTAACTTAGTGTTTTGTCTATTGGATTGTTTCAATTGAAATTGAAATGATATAAAACACTTATTCCAAACATAATTACACACTTATACCTCTAGTAACTCATTGTGCACACATGAATCCAACACGAACAACTAGAACAATACATAACTCAAGATAGTAACACTAGTTTTCTTGTCTAAACTCTAAGTGACCAAATGTAAGACCCAACAAAATCCTTGCTTAACTCAGTCCTTTAGAGCACGAAAAGAGGTCCCAGACTTAGAAATTTCACATAAGTATTTATATTTAGAATCATTTTTAGCCTTCATTATTTGGCGATCTTATTTTATGATCCTTATGACCTTAAAATGTCAATCCTTGGATTGAATCATGATTAGGTGTATCCAGAGGTCACTTTGGGTGAGTTTCAGATTTTCAGACCTCGTTTGAATTATGTTTGGGTGATCAAAATAGTGGGTCAATACAATCTCGACGTGTTGCATGGCCCATCGCATCGACATATATTTCCCCCAATATTCAGTGTAAAATTCCAGTGAGCAGACACGATATCAGCACATCCCATTGGACATCACATAGACACCATCGATGCGACGCGTGGGTCTGCGCATTATTGGGCACAATTTTCGTAATTAAAAATCCGCATCCAGAGGGGTTATTTTCCCCACCCTCATTCAGCCCTAAAACATGAAATTGAACTATCCTAAGGGCAAAAATCACTTATTCTCTCTTAAATTTCCCAATAACAAACCCTAAGGTATCCAAATTCAAAATCAAGCTTCTAGAACACACCATCAATCTTCACGAATTTGATTACGACAGTATGTTAGGTGTTCATCCAAGGGTTTTCTTCCACTCTTGGAGTTCAAGAACCTTTTTGAAACTACAAGTTGATTCCTTTCATGAATTTCATGTTGAATTTGATTGTAACCATGTTCATGATATTATTTGGATTTCATTCCATGATTTACTACAAGTTTCATGAAATTAAAATCGCATGTGTGGTGTATTATATGATTTTCACATTAAACCCTTGAAATTACAATTGATTATTGTATCCATGATGTTCATGTGTTGACCATTATTTTGTGAAATAACCATGCTCCCCAAGTGTATGAAAGAATGCCTATGTGAATTGAATAGTAAAATCATGTCATCATGTGGTCCCATTCATGTACAAGTTCATGTATCTCAAGAGTTTGACAAAATGCCTAGGAGAATGTATTGTTAAAAAGTATCTATTGTTATGATTTTCATGATTATGCCATGCTTTACTTTCCATGCTTTCGAGTCCCGTGGGTATTCAATACCCAAAAATCTAGCTGTTTACCTAGAGCTATAGTAGTTATAGAATAGTCTCAGTAATGTCATGAGCAGTTGTACTCATTCAGTTACATAACTCCATTAAAATCAGTATAAGTCCAGTTCAGATCAGTATAATAATTTATCTTTAGTTGGGAGTAGGATTCAACACCGAGTGAACCCAAGGATGAGGGTTCACCTTCCAGTAGGGGGTGTGATCCCTAGTAGCAGTCCTTGCATTCCAGAAGTACATAGCCAGCATAGGTTGAGATATCAACCTTCCAGTGGAGGGTTGATAAGGTATTTTACCTGCCAGTTGAGGGTACCACCATTCTTATTTAGGGCACCTTCCAGATGAGGGTAACTCTTCTGCTTGTCTTTACCCATGGTACGGTACTGACACCCTTCCAACTAGGGTTACAGGTTGGACCCTAATCCTTTTAGAGAGGGGTATGTTGGTTAGATGATTACCTCCCATAATTTCAGTGTCAGTATTCGACTCAATATAGAAAAACTAAGTTCAGTTCTACAGAATCAGGACTGGCAGACACAGTCACCCAGCTCAGTATAGAACTCAGTTCAGTTCTACAGAATTAGGATTGACAAAAATAGTCACCCTGTTATCAAAAATACAGTTATTAGTAAATCTCAAATATCAGTTACCTAGATATCAGTTACTTAGTTATTAGTAACTTAGTTATCAGAACTCAGACTCAGTTTTAGTAATAATCTCAGATATAGTATATATATATGTGCAACATTACATAATCAGTATTTACAGTAGTTTTAATATTCCATGTGCTCTCATTCAGTTACTTTATATTATTTAGCCAGTTACTGTTCATGCATATGAACCCTTACATTCAACCTTACCTTATCTAGCATACCATTATATTTCATATACTGACACATACTTTTTATTTGCACTATGATGTCTCATATCATAGGTATGGATTCTCAGATTCCCGACCATACTTAGAAATATTCAGATAGCAACAATGGTTTTAGTAGTGAGTCATCATCTATCGAAGATATACCCATATTTTATTATTTTTAGCAGCTTCAGTATTTTAGTAGTTGGAGTTTTTTAGGGGTTTGTCCCATTAACTCCACATTCAGATAGTTCTGTTAGAGGATTTTTAGACTAAACTAGTTCAGATAGTATTCAGTTTAAGATATTATTATCAGATGTTATATTTTATGGTATTCAGATTATGAACCTTATGGCATTTCATCTGAACTTTTGCATTATTTTAGTATTATTATTCAGTGCTGACAATAGGTGCCAATCATGGGTTAGCTTGTGGTCTTTCAGGATTGTAAGCACCGTATGGAATTCGGGGTATATACTCGGGGAGTTACGAACTTAGTATCAGAGTCTCAGGTTCAATAGAGTCCTAGGGAGTTTGAAATCCATATCTAGTAGAGTCTTGTGTATGGGTCTATAGCGCGCCACACTTATGGACAAACGAATATAAGGTATTTTTAGGAAAAGTTTCCCTTCTTTCAGTATTCATATTGTACGGGTGAGAATGAGCTCAAGTTAAACTCTCAATGTAATTTAGTTTTCCCCTTTCATTTATAGATTTTGCCACCCAAAATAACCAATGAAATAAGAACTAAAAGTCAGGCAACACCTCTGCCCGTTCAGGAAGATCCCTTGGATGAGCATGTCTCCCACGCAAAATTCAAAGCAGCTTTCACCACTCTAGCTCATTTTGTGGTAGCCCAGAATGAATGCCCAGCTGCTGTTTAGGCCAATATAGTAGCCAGTAGTATTGCAGCTAGAATTTGAGACTTTGCCCGAATAAATCCTCCATAATTTACAAGGTCTAAGCATGAGAAAGATCCATAAGAATTCCTTGACATGGTGCATAAAGTCACAAATATCATTGGGGTGACTTCCAGTGAGAGTGTTTATTTAGATACATATCAATTGCAGGATATGGCTCATACATAGTTTAAGCATTGGAAGGAAGATAGGGGCGAAGATGCACGACTCATAGAATAGAAAGAGTTTGCTACTACTTTCCTTGATAGGTTCTTTCCACTGGATTTGAGGAAAGCTAAGGTTTGGAGTTTATTAATATAAAATAGAGAAACATGATAATGAAAGAGTATTCTGTGAAGTTGACTCAGTTAGCCAGATATGCCCCTCATGTAGTAGCAGATAGAAGATCTAAGATAAGTAAGTTTGTGTCGGGTATATCTAACAATATGGTCAAGGAGTATAGAATCGCAATGCTGATTAAGGAGATGGACATATACAGTCTCATGGTCCATGCTTAGTAGATAGAGGAGGCTAAGAATAAGGAGAGAGATAGGGAGAATAAGAGAGCTAGAAAAGGTAGCCTTAACTTCACTCAACCTAAGTCAGAGGGGGGTAATCGTTCTTAGTTCCACCCAAAATCTTAAGTTCTAGCTCCGTTCTCATCCAACTCTCTAGTGCCAAAATTCAGAGATTGCAATAAAGATAGGGCAGTAGGCCCTAAACCCCAGGGTAGTGTTAGCAGTGCCCGAAAAAATCCTTTTTGTCCAAAATATGACAGATACCATCAGGGTATCTTCAGGGCTGGCAGTGATTTTTCTTTTGGGTGTGGTAAGCCGGGCCATAGAATTAAAGATTTTCCTCAGTCAGGTTCTCAAGGTCAGTACAATCTTCCTTCAGCTCAGTCCGGTCACCTAAATTAGTAGGGTGCCACTTCCAATATCACCAGTGGGCAGTGCCCAAATAGGATTTATGCTCTTCAGTCCTGATAATATTAGGAGAGTTCTCCTGATGTGGTCACTTGTACGTTATAGATTTTCCATTTATATGTTTATGATTTGCTAGATCCAGGAGCTTCTTTGTCCATTATAATTCCTTATGTAGCTATTGACTTTGGAGTCAGTCTCAAAATCCTAGCAAAGCCCTTCTCAGTCTCTACCCTAGTGGGTAAATCTATTATAGCCCAATAGGTGTACAAGAACTGTTAGGTTATGGTATCTCAGAAAGCTACATTAGCATACTTAGTAGAGCTAGAGATGAAAAATTTTGACATTATTATCGGCATAGATTGGCTTCATTCATGCTATACTTTGGTTGACTGTTGAAATTGGGTTGTCCATTTTTAGTTCCCAAATTAACCTGTGCTAGAATAGAGGGGTAGTACTATAGCACTTAGGGGTAAACTTATTTCCTACCTTAGAGCGAGGAAGATGATATCCAAGGGTGTGTCTTCCATTTTGCTCGAGTTAAGGATTCTAGTTCTGATACTCTTAGTCTTGAGTTAGTTCAAGTAGCATATGAATTTCTATATATGTTTCACAAAGATCTTCCTGGAGTTCTTCTCGATAGGGAAATCAACTTTAGAATAGACCTTCTTCCTGATACTCAGCCTATCTTTATCCCACCTTAAAGAATGGCTCCAGCAATACTTAGAGAGTTAAATAAACAATTGAAGGATCTGTTAGATAAGTGATTAATTAGGCCTAGTGTCTCCTCATGGGGTATACTAGTTCTCTTCATGTGTAAGAAAGATGGTTCTCTCATAATGTGTATTGACTACCGTCAGTTGAACAAAGTCACGATCAAGAACAAGTATCCACTTCCCAGAATCGATGACTTGTTTGACCAACTTCAGGGTGCCAACTACGTTTCTAAGGTAGACCTTAGATCAGGCTATCATCAACTTAGAGTCAGAGAATGTAACATTCTGAAGAGCTTTCAGAACTCGATATTGTTACTTTAAATTGCTAGTCATGTCATTTGGTCTTACCAATGCCCCAAAAGCTTTCATGGACTTGATGAACTGTATGTTCAAGAAGTACTTGGATATGTTCATCATAGTCTTCATAGACGATATCCTTGCTTACTCCCTTAGTGAATTATGCAGGCCATCTTAGAATAGTGTTACAGACCCTCAAAGCCCATCAGTTGTTTGCCAAATTCAATAAATATGAATTTTCGCTAAGCTTAGTTTCTTTTCTTGGTCACATCATTTCCGATGATGGCATTAGAGTAGACCCTTAAAAGATTAAAGTTGTGAGAAACTGGTCCAAATCTATCTCTCCACCAAATATAAGGAGTTTCTTGGATTTGGCTGGCTATTATCAATGGTTTGTGGAAGGGTTTTCATCTATTGCATCCCCCATGTCTAGATTGACTCAGAAGAAATTCAAGTTTCAGTGGTCAGATTCTTATGAGAAGAGTTTTTAGTAGTTGAAGACTCGACTCACTACAACCCCAGTTTTAACTCTACCAGATGGTTCAGATGGGTTTATGGTTCATTGCGATGATTCTAGAGTTGGTCTAGGGTGTGTTTTGATGCAGAGAAGTAAGGTCATAGCCTATGCCTCTAGACAACTTTATCCCTATGAAAAGAACTATCTCACTCATGATCTTGAGTTAGCAGCTGTAGTGTTTGCCTTAATGATTCGGAGGCATTACTTGTATGGAGTACATGTTGATGTGTTCACAAATCATAAAATCTTGCAGTATGTGCTCTCTCAAAAAGATTTGAATTTTCATCAGAGAAGGTGGTTACAGTTGTTGAAAGACTATAACATAAGTGTTCTTTATCATCTGGGTAAGGCCAATATAGTTGCTGATGCTCTTAGTAGGATGTCTATGGGTAGTGCTGCTCACATGGAGGATGGTAAGAAGAAGTTAGTTCAGGAAGTTCATCAACATGACCAACTAGGTTTCCGCTTAGTCGATTCAGTGGAGGGTAGCATATGGGTGCAGAAAAGTTTAGAATCATCTCTGGTTTCCAAAGTAAAAGAAATATAGGACAGAGATCCCAGTTTAGTTAAACAAAAAGTGTCAGTTAGATATCAAAAAGTATAGGTTTTTTTCCAAGGAGGAGATGAAGTATTTCGTTGTCAGGGTAGACTATGTGTTCCATGTGTGCATGGTATGAGACAACGGATTCTTGTAAAAGCGCATAGTGTGCACTACTCAATTCACCCAGGGGCCATCAAAATGTACCGCGACTTGTGGGAAGTCTATTGGTGAAGGGGGATGAAAAGAGACATTGCAATGTTGGTGGCTAAGTTTTGAACATGTCAGCAGGTTAAGATCAAGCATTAAAAGCCTAGTGGGTCTACGCAGGAGTTCAGTATTCCTATTTAGAAGTGAGAGAAGGTGAACATGGATTTTGTGATGGGTTTGCCTCGTACTTATTGCCAGCATGATTCAATTTGGGTCATTGTGGATAGGATGACCAAATTAGCTCATTTCTTACCAGTTCATACCTCTTATTCAGTCGAGGATTATGCCATGTTCTATGTTAGAGAGGTTGTTAGATTGCACGGAGTTTCATTGTCCATTATTTCAGATAGAGGTATACAGTTCACCTCTCATTTCTACAAAGCCTTCCAAAAGGGTCTTGGTACCCAAGTTCGCCTCCGCACAGCCTTCCACCCTTAGATAGATGGTCAAGCAAAAAGGACTATTCAGATTCTAGAAGATATAATAAGTATATGTACCATTGTCTTTAAGGTTAGTTGGGATAACCACTTTCTTTTGATTGAGTTCGCGTATAATAATAACTATCACGCCAGTATTCAGATAGTTCCATTTAAGGTGCTTTATGAAAGGAGATATAGATCTTTTATTGGTTTGTTTGAAGTGGTGATGCCGAAGTGGCAGGGACTGACTTGGTATTTGATGCCTTAGAAAAAGTTTAGTTGATCAGGGAAAGGCTTAAGATAGCTCAGAGCCAATAAAAGTCGTACGCAGATGTGCAAAACAAATACCTCGAGTTTGAGATTAGTGATTATGTGTATTTGAAAATCTCGCCTATGAAGGGAGTGAAGAGGTTTGGAAAGAAGGGGAAGCAAGTCCCCGATATGTCATTTCTTACCAAATCCTCAGTTATTTTGGAAAGGAAGGTTACGAGCTTGAGTTTCCTTCAGACTTAGCTTCAGTTTACCCAGTGTTTCATGTCTCCTTTATTAAGAAATCCTTGGGTGACCCAACAGTTGTAATCCCTATAGAGGGTATAGATACTTAGAGTAGTCTCTCTTATGAAGAAATCCCAATCAAAATTCTTGATCATCAGGTTCACAGATTAAGGAATAAAGAAGTTCCTCTAGTAAAAGTTCTTTGGCGGAATCAGTCTATGGAGGGAGCTACTTGGTAAGCAAAAGTAGATATGTGGACCAACTATACTCACCTCTTTTCCGCAAACTTAGACTTAGCTCAAGGTAATAGTTTTTCTTGAATTTACTTAGTTTCATGCTCAAAGTACCTTTATAAACTTGGTATCATTTTTAGTTGTATAATATTCTCATATTATGAATAACATCATGAACTAGCTCAATCATGTGTCATGTCATCGTAATTTAGTCATGCTTCAGTTATGCATGTTCAGTATGAAAACTCAGTACATCAGTAGTTTCAGTCATGTAATCACGCTTCAGTTTTGCAGGTTCAGATATAAACTCAGTCTATCAGTATTCTAAGGTTAGTCAGTCTTATTCATGGACGAATGTTCCCAAGGGGAAGAAATTGTAAGACCTAGCAAAATCCTAGCTTAACTCAGTCCTTTAGAGCATTAAAAGAGGTCCCAGATTTAGAAATTTTAGCTAAGTGTTTATACTTAGAATCATTTTAGCCTTAATAATTTGGAGATCTTATTTTGCGACCCTTATGACCTTAAAATGTCAATCCTTGGATTGAATCATGAACAGGTGTGTCAATAGGTTACTTCGGGCGAGTTTAAATTTTTCAGACCTCATTTGAATCGTGTTTGGGTAACCAAAATAGTAGGTCAATGAGATCTCGACGCGTCGCATTGCCCATCGCATCGAGAAATATTTTTCCTTGCATTCAGTGCAAAATTACAGTGAGACAACGCGATATCAATGCATTACATTCGATATCGCGTCGACACCATTGACACAACGTGACAATTTGTGCGTCGCTGGGCACTATTTTAGTAATTAAAAACCCACATCCAGAGGGGTATTTGGGTCATTTTCCCAATCTCTATTCAGCCCTAAAACATGAAATCAAATAGCCATAAGGACATAAATCACTTGTTCCCTCAAATTTCTCAATAACAAACCCAGGGCATCTAAATTCAAATTCAAGCTTCAATAACACACCATCAATCTTCACAAATTTGATTACTAAAGTATGTTAGGTGTTCATCCAAGGGTTTCCTTCCACTTTTGGAGTTCAAGAACCTTTTTTTAAACAATAAATTAATTGTTTTTATGTTGAATTTGATTGTATTCATGTTCATTATATTATTTGAATTTCAATCTATGATTTACTTCAAGTTTCATGAAATTAAAATAGCATGTGTGGGGTATTATATGATTTGCATGTTAAACCCTTGAAATTACAATTTATTATTTTATCCATGATGATGATGTTTTGACCATTATTATCTGAAATAACCATTCTCCCCATGTGTTTGAAATAATGCCTATGCGAATTGAATAGTAAAATCATGACATATCATCATGCGGTCCCATTCATGTACAAGTTCATGTATCTCAAGTGTTTGATTAAATACCTAGGTGAATGTATTGATGTCAAGTATCTATTGTTATGATTTTCAAGATCATGCCATGCCTTACTTTCCATTCTTTTGAGTTCTGGGTGCATTTAATACCTGGAAATCTAACTGTTTACCTAGAGCTACAATAGTTACAAAATAGTCTCAGTAATGTCACGAACAGTAGTACTCAGTCAGTTATAGAACTCAGTGAAACTCAGAATCAATCTAGTTTAGCTTAGTATAATAATCTATGTCTTCAGTTGGGAGTAGGATTCAGCACCGAGTGAACCAATTATGGAGGCTTACCTGCCATTAGAGGGTGTGATCTCTAGTAGCAGTCCTTGCATTCTAGAACTATGTACCCAGCGTAGGTTGAGATATCAACCTGCCAGTTGAGGTTGAGAAGGTATTTTACCTGCTAGTTGAGGGTACCACTGTTCTCATTCAGGGAACCTACCAGATGAGGGTGACTCTTCATCTTGTCTTTACCCGTGTCACGGTACTAACACCCTTTCAACTAAGGTTACTGGTTGGACCCCAATCCTTTCAGAGAGGGGCATGTCGGTTAGATGATTACCTCCCATAGTTTCAGTTTCAGTATTTTTTTCAGTATAGAACTCAGTTTAGTTCTACAGAATTAGGACTAGCAAACACAGTTACCCAACTCAGTATAGAACTCAGTTCAGTTCTACAGAATCAAGACTGTCAGAAATAGTCACCCAGTTATTAGAAATACAGTTATCAGTAAATCTCAAATATCAGTTACCTAAATACCAGTTAGTTAGTTATCAGAACTCAGAATCAGTTTAAGTAATAATCTCATATACAGTATATATGTATATGTGCAACATTACATACTCAGTATTTATAGTAGTTTCTACATTCTATGTGCTCTCATTCAGTTACTTCATATCATTCAGTCAGTTATTGTTCATGTAAATGAACCCTTGCATTCAACCTCACCTCATCTAGTATACCAGTATATTCCACGTACTGACACATACTTTTTCTTTGCGCTATGATGTCTCATATCATAGGTCAGGATGCTCTGGTTCCCTACCATGCTTAGACAGATTCAGATAGCAGTAATAGTTTTAGTAGTGAGTCCTCATCTATCGAGGATATACCTTTATTTCAGTATTTTTAGTAGCTTCAGTATTTTAGTAGTCGTAGTTAGTTGGGGGCTTGTCCCATCAACTTCACATTCATATAGTTTAATTAGAGGCTTTTTAGACTAGACTAGTTTAGACAGTATTCAGTTTTAGATATTATTATCAAATGTTATATTTAATAGTATTCAGATTATGAACCATATGATATTTTAGCTTAACTTCCACATTATTTCAGTATTATTATTCAGTGCTCATAGCAGGTACCAGTCATGGGTTAGCTTGTGGTCCTTCGGGGTCGTAAGTACAGTATGGCATTCGGGGTGTAAACTCAGGGCGTTACACGAAATTGATTCCGAACTTGTTTGAAACACACCTTAAACATTATAATCAAGTATCTTAAAACTTATACGCTCAATTATACAAAGATTTACTCATTAAGCACAAGAGAAGTCCTCTTAACTAAGCTAAATAAGCCTAGATAACAACATTGAGGTGCATAAATTCACCTCAAATCATCATCCCACACTTAAAGCCTTGTTCATCCTCGAACAACTATTCACTCTAAGAATTATAATTAGATAAGAATCCATACTTCAATAACAATAAAGACACTCAAGCTAGTACTATAATTACAACATTAAATGCAAGTTTTTACACTAAGAATGTTATACACACAATTGAAATCTCAAGAATACTACTCCAAAACACCCTAGCCTCAATAATTGACTCACCAAGTAGGAAAAATCATACAAATTACTCAATTATAGAGATCATACAATTCACCCAACTATGATCAAACAGGTGCCCTCACAACAAAAGAGTTACCTATACTCACAAAGATGCAATTATTACAAAAATGGGTATAAGAATCAATTTACACTCACTCTCTAAAATAATTCACAATTTACACATGATGAACCATAGGATTCCCCTTATTGTAGTACACCACTAATAACAAAATGCTAGGAGTTAGGATCAAATAGGTCTTTTAAGGGTTGTAATGTAGGCTAAGGGATAGGTTGGAACTATTTGGATAAAAGTAATGACTAAATTCCCTAAGCATTTTAATACATTACATGAACATTTGATCAATCAGTTAACAACCAATTTTCTCCACTTCTATCATATCCATTCTCCTTTGTTTTGTCCTATCTCATTAAGCCAATCAGATATAATATGAAGGGAGTATTCTTCATCAACTCAAGATTAAATTTTAGCACAATATCTATTTTTTTATCACACAACTCCCACTCACAATACATATCAATTTTGCAACACCTATAGCTACTTTTTGGAGTCTCACTCTCACCTTTTTTTTTCTTATTTTAATACTCCTTAACTAACTAAGTTTTCACTAAATCACTCAAAAAATTTTAAACAAATTAATGTCAAACAAATAGAGGAAACAAGATACATATGAGGTTACCAAAGAGTAGGCTAAATGTAACACCTCAGGCTTTTAGCTCATGAAAAATTTCTAAAATTGTATCCCAACTATCCTAACTTTGACTCCCCTAAGGAGTCATAGGGATTCATGACATATCATAGGGACTTAGTCATGACTTAATCAGAACAAGTGGCTTAGTATTCTTCTCTGAGTACGAGTGGCTCTCAACTAGTCGTCAACACTTCTTATGGGTCGTAAGGACCAAGTCATAAGGTGTCCATAAAGTTTTTCCCATGACAATGTCTTTATTAAGACTTGAGGACATAAGTGGTAAGGATTTATGATGAGTCATTATGTCTAAATCATAGGGTGTCCAGTGTGTCATCCCAAATTTATTGTTGTCTTGAGTATGAGAAGTGGTTAAGAGTTGTCAACTATGGTTACAAGTTTGTGGTATGAATCATAGACAGAATAGTATGGGGACTTGGTTGTTCTGTATTGACTATGAATCTTTGTGATGAGTCATAATTATCTATATGAGTCATATAGTGACCTATAGTCACTTGCGACTTTCAATCTTTTCATTAAGGGGACTTTGGACATTTTCCCTCTACCCCAATTATAATCCATGAACTAAAACCTTATTGGGGACCCCTTTAGCATTGTTAACCCATGCTTAGGGTTTCCAAGAAGTGTGTCAAGTAGAGCTTCAAGGGTTGAATTCCTTCCGTAAAACTTAGTGTTTCAGGCATATTACTCTTCCTTCATTATTAATTTTTAAAATCATTTATTTAAAGTACTATTCATGAGATATTTATGTTGATTTTGAAAGCAAGGGTTGAGGGTTTTTGTCTATTTATTGTTTATGTGATGTTTACTGTTTGTCTTTGTGTAGGTTAAGTTTAAATAATAGTTTTAAAGTAAAATTTGATGCATGGGAATGGTGAATGAACTATGGATTGTGATTACTCAAACTTGAGACTTTTGAAGTGGTTATGACCCCAACCCCATATTATGAAATTGGTTTTTAATTATAAGAAATATGGGAATTTATAAAATTAAACCAAGAGGGTTATAAATTACCCTAAGTGATGATAATTGGTGTGGCATGTTAATGTTACTGTAACACCCCATATTCAAGTACATTTATTGGCATATTCAAGTACGTGTATTGGTCTAATTTATATGGAATTAATTTTTTTAATTTTATTTATACCGAAATTTGCCCGTCGATGGTTCCATACGAAGGTTATTGAATAAGCTTTCCAAAAATATAAAGATTTCCAAAAACGGATAGGTTTCGGATATAATTGATCACATTTGAAACTACAAAACGGTGGCCGGGATATTTTGGAATAGTAAATATGCACACAAACTACTGAGGCCAGCCGAATTTTTGGGTCAACTTCGAACGATCATAACTCCCTTAATATAATGAATTGGGAGAGCTGCAACCTATGAAAATAAAGATCTTAGAGTCTTATTTCCAATTCAATTAGTTTCATCCAAATCCAACGTCTGAGTAAGGAGTTATACTTATTTTACTTCAGCCTATTAAAAAAGATTTTAGGGTTAACTTCAAACGACCATAACTCCTTGTACAGGACGAACTGGGTGGCCTACTTTATATGAAATGAAATCCCTTTGAATTATACTTCCAACGATACAAATTCCACCCAAATCCAATATCGAAGGAAAGAGTTATGGTCGATCTACTTAAGCTTAACAAAACAGTCCACCAAAGGACAGATTTGACATTATTTAAATTTTAAAGGCATTTTGGTCATTTCCTATTATATTATGGATGGGAATATATGTATATATACATGTACATGAGTTCAAAAACTCATTTTCATCATCAATCATTGAGGAATAATAAACCCTAGACAAATTTGACCTTTAAATTACTTTTGATTCAACCATACAAATTCCAAAGTAATCCGATAACTGTGTTTGTCATATAGAGAGCTTCGAACGACACCTATTATTTGTACAAACAGGATTGGATAATCAATAGGTGAATTCTAAGGTATGAATATTATTTGCCTTTGTTCTTTTCCATATGTATATGTGTGCTAGAGGATTATATGTAGTGGTTGTTATTGAAAGGTGATGGAAATAGGGTTATGGACTATTTTGCATGGTTTGGTTGTACTGAATTATGGAAGGTGGATATGGTAATTGAGTTATGGAAGATGGATATGGTAATCAAGTTATGGAAGGTGGATATGGTGATATATTATTGAATTGGTGATTATTTATGTCTATGGCTAACTTTGGTTTAATGGATTGGTTGGAAGGATAAATGAATCCAAACTTGATATGGGAGGATGTTGTATGAATATGCATGGCATGTGAATGTAATTGGAGTATAAGAGGGTTAAAGTGACACCCTTTATGGTGTAATTAAGGCTTACTACTTAACCACTAGTTTGGTGAATTCAAATAATTGAATTGTGACGTTTGGTTGCTAATACTAGATTGCTATATATGCTCATTGTAGATAAGTAATCCGAAAAGATGGGAAGTCCATTTGGGACTAGTATTGAAGGTTGAAATTTAGGTATGTAAAGCATACTCTACACCATATCTTTTTCATGAAAGTTAACAATTGTTCTATTAAGAAAGTTTCCAAAGTTATTCAGTAACATGTGATCCATAATGGTTTTGTATGATGTCCTACGTTACCAATGAACTTGTTTCCACCCTACAAGATGTCAAGACATTCCAATACTTACTTTTTTCCAAATATTACATGTTTATTGAACTAATGAATACCAGAAGGTATCTGGTTACTCAAACAAGATCCATGTGCTATTAATGACTCCAAAACGTTTCATTGATATACCAATAAGTTCCTACTTCATTGTTATGGCATTGATGACTCCAAAACATTTTATTGATGTGCTAATGAGTTCTTAATTTATTGTTATTGCATTGATGGTCTATTTATATGTCTCTTATTGATGTATCATTGTTTCAAAGTATCAAAAATGCGGTGGCGACCGAAATAACAATCTCAAAAATTAATTGAACTAAGTGATGGAAGTTCTCTCTTATCGGGTGGTATCCCAGGGGCATAAGCCTTTCATGGGTCAAGCCCTATTTATGTTTTTATGGGTGGTATCCTAGGGGCATAAACCTATCATGGGTCGATTCTAGTTGATATGTACTGGAGACATCCTAATAGTCACAGTACAGTACAATAATAATTACAAAGATGATATGAATGAAGGTGAAGTGTTTGAATAAATACAATGTGCAGGTTGTCATAAAGTTCTAGTAAGTGTGGTCCACTCCTATTACGATTTATTCACTTGTTTCTGATTTTTATTGAGCTCCTATATCATATGTGATTATCTAGAGCTTTACATACTCAGTACATATTTCGTACTGTCATCCCCTATGGGGGACCTACATTTCATACTGCAGGCACTGGTACCTCAGCTCATACACTGCACAAGTAGGATCCAGGATATCCAGCTGCTTTTGGTAAGCTCCAATTTGCTTTGGGGCTTTTGCGTGTCATATCCAGTCACTTTTGGTATTGTATAGAAGTTAGTTATATGTCGGGGTGTGTCCCGACCATAGTTAAACTCTGTGTATTGTTTAGAGGCTTTGTAGACATAATGGACAGTCAAGGTGGTGTTTTGTTAATAGATGTGATGGATCCAACGGCCATGTATTGTATATACATATATATGTGTGCTTGAGCTTATACAGGTGATTATTTCCTTTTATATGCAACATGATGCTGTCCGAATTTTGGGTTGTCATAGAGGTATGAATGGGAAGTATAAGGTTATGAGCTGGTTCTCCTGGGCCTCCTCAGTTACGGGTGCCAATCTACCCCAATAGGATTTGAGGCATGACAATAATGGTATCAGAGAAGTTTGTCCTAGTGAGTTTAGAAAGTCGTGTCTACATAGAGTCTTGTTTATCAGTGTGTTGTGCACCGTATCTATAAGCAGGAGGCTATGGACATTTAGGAATTGTTTCTTTTTCTTCATGTCTTAGATCATGCGATAGAGCCTATATTGTATATGAAGTCATAGTTGAATACTGAATCCATTTGTTTCTCTTATTATAGTAATGATTTCGGTTACTAGAAGCAAGAATACTGATAAACAAGTAGATGTGGCGGTCGGATAGGGGACTAGTAAGTCACCCACTATACCAGTTAATCAAAGTGAGGCTTCAGCTAAGTATGCATCAGAAACTTCTTCCACTCTGAAAGAAATAAGATGGAGGAGAACTATATCCCTAGAGCCACCTATTAATGCTGCTGATCAATATGTTAGAAATACAGTGCAACTTTTGACTCGTATAGTTGCTGGTCAAGCTCAAGGGCAAGCCATTCCTACCACGGGTCCTAGTGGTACAGATAGGACGGCCAGCCTTCGAACACAGGATTTTCTTAAGATAGATCCTCCCACTTTTACTGGATCAGATCTTAACAAGGACCCACAGGACTTTATTAATCAAATTCAAAGGGCCTTAGATGTTATGCATGTAATGGGTAGAGAGACAGTAGAGTTAGCGACGTATAGATTCAAAGGGGAGGCTATATATTGTTACGAGGATTGGAAATGATCTAGGGGTATTGATGCACCCCCAGCTACTTGAAAAGAT
Organism: Capsicum baccatum var. pendulum; assembly: GCA_030864225.1. NCBI lineage: Eukaryota > Viridiplantae > Streptophyta > Magnoliopsida > Solanales > Solanaceae > Capsicum > Capsicum baccatum. The sequence goes on along the minus strand of CM061557.1, from coordinate 164,103,576 downwards.
TTCAAAGAGGCATTTCTTGATCATTATTTTCCATTCGAGATTCGTCAGGCCCGTGCAAATCAGTTTTTAAATCTTTGTCAGGGGAATATGAGCGTGAGGGAGTACAGTCTCTTATTTAATTCGTTGTCGTGATATGCTCCTAATGTTGTAGCTACTATGGATGATAGAGTTCATCAATATATGGATAGGCTAGATCCATATCTGGTTAGAGATTATATTATTGATGCTTTGAACAAAGATATAGACATAGAAAGGATCCAAGCTTTTGCACAGAAAATGGAAGATCAGAGGCAGAGGAGAAGAACATAGGAATTAGAAAGAGGATATTCCAAGAGGGCCAGATCTACAGGGCAGTTTATAGCATCCCAAAAAGGTTTTAGACCACAGTTTTCTGCTAGACCGCCTAGGCCATTATCTTTTTATTCTGCAGCTAGTGCCCCACCACAGTTCTAAGGGTCCAGAGGAAATCAATTTGGGCATAGAAGTAAGAGTTAGAGTTCGCGAATAGTGGGATACCAATGGCAAGGGAATATGAACCAATGGAGACCTCCTCGAGAGCCATGCAATAAATATGGAAGGTATCATTTGGGCGCATGTCAGCTGGGGACCAATGTTTGATTTTAGTGCGGTATGTCAGGGCATATGATGAGAAAATGCCCACGAAGGGGCATAGGGGGTATGGCACAACATACGAGGTCATTTATTGCATCATCATTAGTGATGCCTTATTCAGGAAGGGATGCATAACCAATGGGTAGTGTTAGAGGTGATAGAGGAGCCACAAGTTCTAGTGGGGCTCAAAATTATACGTATGCTCTAGCGAATCGACAGAATCTAGAGGCTTTCCCAGATGTGGTTATGGGTACATTGTCTATATTTTCATTCGATGTATATGCCTTAATTGATCCCGGTTCTAAATTATCTTATATTACTCCATTAGTTGCTAAAAATTTCGAAAGAATACCCGAACTATTAGTTAAGCATTTGAAGTGTCCACACCGGTTGGGGAATCTATTATAGCTAGAAGGGTTTACCGAAACTGCATAGTAACTATTTGTGGTCGTGATATGATGGCTGATCTCATGGAGTTAGAAATGGTCGATTTTTATGTTATAATGGGTATGGAATGGTTGGCATCTTGTTATGCCACAATTGATTGCTGCACGAAAAAGGTATATTTCCATTTTCCAAATGAATCAGTCCTTGAATGGAAAGGTGAAATTAGCGCGCCAAGAGGTAGATTTATTTCTTATTGTAAGGCAAGAAGAATGATTTCCAAGGGATATATATATAATTTAGTTAGAGTAAGGGATACAGAAGTGAAGCCACTAACTCTTCATGCTGTTTCGGTGGTAAATGAATTTTTTGATGTATTTCCTGAAGATCTTCCAGGTTTGCCTCCAGAACGAGAAGTAGAGCTTGGTATTGATGTAATACCAGGCACCTAACCAATCTCCATTCCTCCGTATAGAATGGCCCCAACAGAATTACCAGAATTGAAAGAGCAATTGAAAGATTTGCTAGAGAAGGGATTCATAAAGCCTAGTATGTCCCCCTTGGGAGCACCGGTGTTTTTTGTACGCAAAAAGGATGGCTCTCTGAGGATGTGTATCAATTATCGATAATTGAATAAGGTGAATATTAAGAATAAATATCCACTCCTAAGAATTGATGATTTATTTGATTAGTTACAGGGTGCCAAGTGCTTTTCTAAGATTGATTTGAGGTCAGGTTACCACCAAGTGAGGGTCAAAGAGAAGGATATACCCAAGACAGCTTTCCGAACATGGTATGGTCACTATGAGTTTCTATTTATGTTATTTGGGCTAACAAATGTACCCGTAACTTTTATGTATTTGATGAATAGGGTGTTTAAGCCATTCCTGGATGTATTTGTGATAGTTTTTATAGATGATATTCTAGTTTATTCTAGATCAGAAGAGGACCATGCCAATCACTTACGATAGGCATTGCCGACTCTTCATGATTGTAAGCTTTATGGAAAGTTATCTAAATGTGAATTTTGGTTAAAGTTGGTGGCATTTTTGGGTCATATTGTATCTAATGAAGGGATAAAGGTTGATTCTCAAAAGATAGAAGCTGTGAAGAACTAGCCAAGGCCCACAACGCCTATGGAGATTCGTAGTTTTCTCGGGTTGGCTGGTTATTATAGAAGTTTTGTTGAAGGATTTTCTTCCATTTCAGCACCCTTAACCAAGATAACCCATAAAGCATCCAAATTCCGATGGAATGATGCCTACGAGAAGAGTTTTCAAGATTTAAAGAACAAGTTGATTTCTACACTCGTGTTGGTACTTCCAGAAGGCACCAAAGGGTATAAAGTATATTGTGATGCTTCCAGAATTGGTTTAGGATGTGTATTGATTTAGCATGGTAAGGTAATAGCATATGCTTCTAGACAATTGTGGCCACATGAGAAAAATTATCCTATACATTATCTTGAGCTGGCAGCTGTTATTTTTTCTTTAAAGATATGGCGCCACTACTTATATGGGGTTCATGTTGATATGTATACTGACCATAAAAGCTTACAATATATTTTTAATCAGAAGGATCTAAATTTAAGGCAGAGGAGATGGCTTGAACTATAAAAGGACTATGATATTGATATCTTGTACCATCAAGGGAAAGCAAATGTGGTAGCTGATGCGTTAAGTCGTAAGGCTATGATGGCACCTATAGAAAGGCAAGGGATGATTAAGTATCTTCACTAGTTATTTAGTTTTGGAGTTCACCTTCTTGAAACTCTGGATAAAGAGCTTATCATACATAATGCTGCAGAATCTTCATTAGTAGCTGAAGTGAAAGAGAAGCAATATGCAGATCTTATTTTATTACAGCTTAAGAAGAACGTTCAGAGTGGTGAAACCAAGGCATTTGAGCTTACGCGAGAAGGAGTACTTCAGTGCCAAAACCGATTATGTGTGCCGGATGTAGACGGGCTAAGAAAGAAGATTATGACTGAGGCACATTGTTCAAGGTATTCCATTCATCCAGGATCAACCAAAATTTATCAATATTTGAAAGATATATATTGGTGGAATGACATGAATAAGAGCATTGCACAATTTGTAGCTGAATGTCCAAATTGTCAAAGAGTTAAAGTTGATCACCAAAAACCCGGAGGTTATATGCAATGCATTGATCTTCCAAGATGGAAGTGGGACCTGATCAACATGGATTTCGTTATTGGTTTGCATTGTACATCCCAGAAGTTCGATTCTATATGGGTGATTGTTGATAGGCTTACCAAATTCGCACATTTCCTACCAGTTAGGACCACTTCCACAGTTGAAGAGTATGCGAAGCTGTACATTAAAGAGATAGTCTGATTACATGGACTGCCAATTTCTATTATATCAAATCGGGGAATCCAATTTACCATAAACTTTTGGAAGTCTTTTCAGAGGTGTTTGGGAACACAAGTGAAGTTGAGTACAACTTTTCACCCTCAAATAGATGGACAAGCAGAACTTACCATCCAAACACTTGAAGATATGCTACGATCTTGTGTAATAGATTTTAAGGGCAACTGGGATGATCATTTACATCTTATTGAGTTTGCCTACAATAATAGCTATCATTAAAGTATCAAAATGGCACCATATGAAGTTTTATATGGAAGGAAGTGTAGATCACCAATAGGATGGTTCGAAGTGGGTGAAACTCACCAAAATTGCACCATTGAGAAGGTTTAAGTAATTCAGCAATGACTGAAAACAACCCAAAGTTGACACAAGTCATATGCGGATAGTAGAAGGAGAGGGATAGAGTTTTCTATAGGTGATTGGGTATTTTTTAAGGTATCACCAATGAAAGGGGTAATGATATTTGGAAAGAAAGGGAAGTTGAGTCCACGTTATATAGGCCCGTATAAGATCACTTGAAGGTTTGGACAAGTTGCATATGAATTAGAGCTACCCCAAGAGCTCTCATCAGTATATCCGGTATTTCATGTGTCAATGCTTCGAAAATGCATCGGAGATCCATCATATATCACTTCTACTGAGGATGTGCAAGTTGCGGAAGATCTTACCTATGAGGAATTGCCTATTGCTATTCTAGATCGCCATGTTAAGAAGATAAGAAATAAAGAGATAGCATCTGTGAAAGTACATTGGAGAAATCGTCAAAGGGAAGAGATTACATGTGAAGTTGAGGAAGAAATGAAATTTAAGTACCCTCATTTGTTCAAAGATGAAGAGAAAGTTTAAGAAACGGAGTTAGAACATTAACAAGTAAGTTTTTTTCTTATATATGCATAGTATTTATGTGATGATGTGAATATTAATGATGGACTTGAACTTATTTCGATTGAATAACTATGCTAACATTCGAGGACGAATGTCCTAAAGGGGGGAAGGATTTTACACCCCGTATTCAAGTACGTGTATTGGCTTATTCAAGTACGTGTATTGGTCTTATTTATATAGAATTATTTTTTTATTTTATTTATACCAGAATTTGCCCGTCGATGGTTCCATGCGAAGGTTATTGAATAAGATTTCCAACGATATAAAGATTTCCAAAAATGTACAGGTTTCGAATATAATCGAGCACATTCAAAACTATAAAATGGGGGTGGGGATATTTGGGAATAGTAAATATGCAGGAAAATTTCCTGCACACAAACTACTGAGGCCAGCCAAATTTTTGGGTCAACTTTGAATGATCATAACTCTCTTAATATAATTAAATGGGAGATCTTTGACCTATGAAAAGAAATATATTTGAGTCTTCTTTTCAATACAATTGGTTTCATCCAAATCCAACGTCTGAGTAAGGAGTTATACTCGTTTTACTTCAGCCTATTAAAAATAATTTTTAGGGTCAACTTCAAACGACCATAACTCCTTGTACAGGACGAACTGGGTGGATTACTATATATGAAATGAAAGCCCTTTGAATTATCCTTCCAACAATACCAATTTCACCCAAATCTGATATCGGAGCAAAGAGTAATAGTCGATGTATTTTAGCTTATCAAAACAGTCCACCAAAGGACAGATTTGACATTATTTAAATTTTAAAGGCATTTTGGTCATTTCCTATTATTTTATGGATGAGAAAATGTGTATAAATACATGTATATAAGTTCAAAAACTCATTTTTATCATCAATAATTTAGGAAGAACAAACCCTAGACAAATTTGACCTTTAAATTACTTTTGATTCAACCGTAGAAATTCTAAAGTAATCCGATAACTGCGTTTGTCATATAGAGAGCTTTGAACGACACCTATTATTTGTGCAAACAGGATTGGATAATCAATAGGTGAATTCTAAGGTATGAATATTGTTTTCCTTTGTTCTTTTCCATATGTATATGTGTGCTAGAGGATTATATGTAGTGGTTATTTTTGAAAGTGATGGAAATAGGGTTATAGACTATTTTGCATGGTTTGGTTGTATTGAATTGTGGAAGGTTGATATGGTAATTGAGTTATGGAAGGTGGATATGGTAATTGAGTTATGGAAGGTGGATATGGTGATATACTATTGAATTGGTGATTATTTATGTCTATGGCTCAATTTCGTTTAATGGATTGGTTGAAAGGATAAATGAATCCAAACTTGATATTGGAGGATATTGCATAAATATGCATGGAATGTGAATGTAATTGGAGTATAAGAGGGTTAAAGTGACACCCTTTATGGTGTAATTAAGGCTTACTACTTAACCACAAGTTTGCTGAATTCAAATAATTGAATTGTGATGTTTGGTTGCTAATACTAGATTGCTATATATGTTGATTGTAGATAAGTAATCTGAAAATATGGGAAGTCCATTTGGGACTAGTATTGAAGGTTGAAAGTCAGGTATGTAAAGCATACTCTACACCATATCTTTGGCATGAAAGTGAACAATTGTTCTATTAAGAAAGTTTCCAAAGTTATTAAGTAACATGTGATCCATAATGGTTTTGTATGATGTCCTACGTTACCAATGAACTTGTTTCCATACTACAAGATGTCAATACATTCCAATACTTAATTGTTTTTGAAATCTTACATATTTATTAAACTAATGAATGTCAGAAGGTATCCGGTTACTCAAGCAAGATCTATGTGCTATTAATGACTCCAAAACGTTTCATTGATACACCAATAAGTTCCTACTTCATTTTTATGGCATTGATGACTCCAAAACACTTCATTGATGTGCCAATGAGTTCTTACTTCATTGTTATTGCATTGATGGTCTATTTATATGTCTCTTATTGATGTATCATTGTTTTAAAGTATCAAAAATACGGTAGCTATCAAAACAACAATCTCAAAGATTAATTAAACTAAGTGATGGAGGTTCTCTCTTATCGGGTGGTATCCTAGGGGCATAAGCCTATCATGGTTCGATCCCTATTTATGTGTTTATGGGTAGTATCCCAGGGGCATAAGCGTATCATGTGTCGATTTCAGCTGATATGTACTGGAGGCAGCCTAATGGTCACAGTACAGTAAGCAATGATTACAAAGATGATAAGAACGAAGGTAAAGTGATTGAATAAATACAATGTGCAGGTTTTCACAAGTTTTATTAAGTATGGTCCACTCCTATTACGATTTATTTACTTGTTTCTGATTTCTAGTGAGCTCCTATATCATCTGTGATTATCTACAGCTTTACATACTCAGTACATATTTTTTACTGATGTCCCCCATGGGGGACCTATATTTCATGTTGCAGGCATAGGTACCTCAGCTCATACACCGCACAAGTAGGATACAGGATATCCAGCTGCTTTTGGTGAGCTCTAGTTTGCTTTGGGGCTTTCTGTGTCATATCCAGTCACTTTTGGTATTGTATAGAAGTTAGTTATATGGCGGGGTGTGTCCCGACCTTAGTTAAACTCTGTGTATTATCTAGAGGCTTTGAATACCTAATGTACAGTCAAGGTGGTGTTTTGTTAATAGACGTGATGGCTCCAACGGCCAAGTATTGTATATACATATATATGTGTGCTCGAGCTTATACAGGTGATTATTTCCTTTTATATGCGACATGATGCTGTCCGAATTTTAGGTTGTCATAGAGGTATGCATGGGAAGTATAAGATTATGAGCTGGTTCTCCCGGGCCTCCTCAGTTACAGGTGCCAGTCTTTCACAATAGGATTTAAGGCGTGACAATTACCTTGCAAGTATAGTTGGTATAATGATACCAACAATAAATTCCTAAATATTTTTTGTGTTTCAATAAATGGAATTATGGGATAAATGTTTTAACTGGGCTTTAGTAAGGGTTGTGTAGCTAAGTTGTGAAAGTGGTAGTCCCAAGGGACCCATACTAGAAACTGTGGTTGCTGACACAGGGGTCTATATGACCGGGAGGTTTGAGTCTCCCTTATTATTATATCATATGATTGGGAGGTTTGAGACCCCTATATCTTATTATATAATTTGGTGCTCGTGTCACCTTCATATGTCGGGAGGTTTGAGTCCCCCATAGTACATATGTATACCCCTTAGTTCATACGGCTACACGCACTGGGGCTTTACCAAATGAAGGAGACCTAGGCCCATATAGCTCATGGGTGCCTTTGAATTTTAAGAAGTTGAGCTACACAATCCATGCTAAAGTTTTAAAGAGCATATTAATCCTTTTTCCCACTGGCTTGTGATACATATATATATGTGTATATGTATTTGATTACATGCATTAATTTTGAATGATTTTGAACTATTGATCATGGCATTATGTTATCCTTATCTCTAAGTTACATGCTAGTGTTCACCCTATTAACCATATCTAGACATGATATTCCCATGTGATGCAGGCACCAGAGCTATTTCTACCTTTCTTGAGTAATGTTAGGTCAATCGGCTTGGTTCGTTGCATTGCGGAAAAGTGGTGAGCTTCCTTCCCTCAGAAGTCTTAGGAATTTCACCAGCTTTCACTCTAAAATTTAAGTTGATATATACTTTAATTATCATTAATATTATCATTTTCATTCTTGTTTTCATCAATCAGAGTTGAGGACATATCCCGACTAAGACTGTCTTGGTTCTTTATTTAGAAGGCATTACTTGGATTACTGTCGTTATTGGGTGATATTGGTCATTGTCTAGCTAGTCATTGGTTATATACACGTTTTGACTTTCCTTAAGTTTGTTACATACTATCTTGTTATATGTTAGGAATTCATCTGACATTAGGAGATGTTGTATTTGGTTTAGTTAGGTGCAGGGGGTGATCTCCTGTCTATGTAGGACTGGAGATACTCATCACTGCCATACCCTGGTTTGAGTTATGACAGAGATAGTATTCGAGCCTAGGTTTGGTGTCATTAGGTGCCCACCAAAGTCATGTTAAGTAGATTTTCATTTATGAGTGTGTAGCATATAATAATTATAAAGGAGTATATATGAGGCATTTAGGAATGTTTCCCTTTCTTGTTGTTCTATTTTTGAGCTATAAATTCTAAGGTCTTGAATCTTCTCTAATTCTCATATGTTTGCTTTTCAGATCATGCCTACTAGAAGATGTGATGCTTGTGGAAACCCTTCTATCCCATATGAGAACAATGTGGATGGAGCTCATCCAACACCCAAAGTTCTGAAACAGTCAAGGGTTACTGCTTTTGATTGCTTTTAGGGAGATCCACCAATTCCCCCTATCCCTCCTTAGGAACCCCATACTGGCGTGTCTAATGCTGAGTTTTGCCAATCGATTCATTTGCTTACCTAGTTGGTAGCCTCCCAGACTAAGCGTGTTGCTTCATTATATGAGGCCACTAGAGTTGGCGAATTTGTAAGGTCGAGTCCTCCTATTTTCGCTGGTTCTAAGGTTGAGGAATGTCCTTAAAACATTATTAATAAGATGGGAAAGATCTTTTATGTGAAACATGTTTTTGATGTGAAAGAGGTAGAGTTTGCAGCTTATTAGTTGAAGGATGTGGCATACCAATGCTACAAAAAGTGTGAACAGTCTAAGGGTGATGATGAAGAGTCTGCCTTGTGGGATGATTGCTCTAGTTCTTTCCTTTATCGCTTCTTTCCTTAGGAGTTGATAGAGGTGAAGGACGAGGAATTTGTAAACTTAAAATAAGGCAGGATGCTAGTAAAGGAGTATGCCCTAAAGTTTCATCATTTATTGCATTCTGCTCCTGAATTAGTGTCTAGCATGAGGGCTAGAATAAGGAATTTTACCTCTGGGTTATCCCATAAGTTGATCTTAGAGATCAAGGATGCCTTATTAAATAAGGATATGGATATCTCAAAACTTATGGTGTATATGCAACAAGTGGAAGAAGAAAATAAAAACCAAGTAAAAATGAGTAAAAGGTAGCATACAAAGTTTCACTATTTAGATCTGGGTAAAGGTCAGCAATAGAGTGGTAGAGATGTTGGATATGGTCTAAGAAGAAATGGGGTAATTCTGGTTCCCACTCTACGACTAGTGCACTTTTTCCAAAGTAGTCAGGTTATTGTTATTCTCAATATGATAGTGGGCTTACATCACTAGAAGCCTAGTTGTAGGATAGTAGGTCTTAGTCAGATCTATTGTATCCTTCTTGTAGATTCTGTGGTCAGGTATACCGTGGTATTTATTAATAAAGGAGGAACAAATACTTGAATTATGACTAGCTTGGTGTTATGAAAAAGGTTTATCCTTCTAAGGTTGCTTCTGGGGCAAATAAGGTTTTTGTTGCTACATCATCAGTTCCCATACTAAAAAGTGCTACTTCTGCTTTTAGCTTTGGCACTGGTCGGAACTATCTGTATGCTCTTTGTACTCATTAGGATTCTGAGGCATTCTCAATGTTATTACTGGTATACTTAAACTCTTTTCTCATGATGTATATTGTTTAATTTATCCTGGGTTTACTCTCTCTTATGTAACACCTTACATGGCTGTCTATTTTGGTTTTGATCCTGAATATATTTCAAACCCTTATTCTATATCCACCCTAATGGGTGAATCTATTATGGGTAGAAGAGTCTTTAGGGGTTCTCTGATGTCAGTCCATGGTTGGAAGACCTTGGTGGATCCATTAGAGTTGTAAATGTTAGACTTTGATGTGATTTTGAGGATAGATTAGTTGTATTCGTGCTATGCGTCTCTTAATTGAAGGACTCGTAAGATCAGATTCCATTTCCCAAATAAGCCGATGATTGAGTGGGAAGGTAGTTTTTAGTGTAAAAGAGAAGGATTATATCCTATCTTAGAGCCCATAAATTGGTTTCAAAAGGGTACCTCTATTACTTTGTGCATGTTAAGGATTCTAGATCTAAAAGTCCCTCTTTGTAGATTATCCCTGTGGTTTGTGAATTTACCAAGGTATTTCCTGATGATCTTCCTGGTATTTCTCCCGATAGGAAAATTTATTATGGGAATGATGTTCTTTTGAACACTCATCCTATTTCTATCCCTTCTTATAGAATAGCTCCAACTGAATTGAAGGAGCTCAAGGATTAGTTGAAAGATCTTATGGATAAGGGTTTTATCAGCCTTAGTGTGTCTCTATGGGGTGCTCCTGTTCTTTTTGTACGTAAAAAGAATGGTTCCCTTTGGATGTGTATTCATTACCAAAAATTGAATAAGGTGACCATGAAGAATAAGTATCCACTTACGAGGATTGATGATCTATTTGATTAGCTTTAGTGTGCTAAGTTTTTTACCAATATTGATCTTCGATCTAGGCACTATCAATTGAAGATTAGGGAGGCAAAAATCCCTAAGACTGCTTTCCAAACTCAGTATGGTCAATTTGAATTTTTGGTGATGTTCTTTGGTTTGACCAATTCCTCGACAACATTCATGGAACTTATGAATTAGGCTTTCCATTAATTCTTAGACTTATTGGTGATTGTCTTTTATGATGATATTTTGGTGTATTCTAAGAGCCAGGAGGATCATGCTGATCACATTCTCCTTGTGTTATAGACACTAAAGCATCAGTATTTGTATGCAAAGTTTTATAAGTGTGAGTTCTAGTTGAGTGATGTGACTTATCTAGGTTATGTTATTTCTAATGAAGAGATCATAGTAGATCCAAAGAAGGTTGTGATGGTTAAGAAACAACCTAGGCCTATGACTCCAACTGATATTCTGAGCATCCTGGGTTTAGATGGTTATTATAGAAGGTTTTTAGAGAGTTTGTATTCTATTATTGTCCTATTGACTAAGTTGACTTAGAAGAAGGTGAAGTTCTTATAGTTTCATTCTTGTGAAGGTAGTTTTGAGAAACTGAAGGATAAGTTAACTTTGGCTTCAGTCTAAACTCTTCTGGAAGGTACTGAGGATTTTGTTGTCTATTATGATGCATCCCATGTGGGACTAAGTTGTGAGTTGATACAACATAGCAAAGTGGTTGCATATGCTTCTAGATAGCTGAAAGTTCATGAGAAGAATTATCAGGCTTATGATTTAGAAATATTAGCTATGGTGTTTGCATTAAAGATCTGGCGGAAATATGTGTATGGGGTCCATGTTGATATTTATTTTGATCCTAACATCCTGCAATACCTATTCACCTTAAAAGAATTAGATCTCAGGCAAAAGAAATGGCTCAAGTTACTCAAAGACTATGACACGAGTCTCTACTATCATCTAGGTAATGCTAATGTGGTTTCTAATACTTTTAGTAGGTTGTTCATGGGAAGCTTATCTCTTGTAGATGAGGAGAAGCAGCATTTGGTGAACGATAATCACCATTTGACTAATCTCAGATTTTGTCTCTTGGATTTCAAGGATGGTGGTGTGATTGCTTAAGATGTGGCAAGTTTATCTCTTGGTATTGAAGTAAAGGAGAAGCAAGTGTTGGATCCTATTCTGATGCAAATCAAGAATAATGTAGGTTGGCAGAAAGTGATGACTTTTGAGATTGGTGGTGATAGTATCTTAAGGTACCAAGGTAGATTATGTGTTCCTGATATTGATGGGTTATGAAGACAATTTTTGTCCAAAGCTCATGAGTCGTGTTATACTATACATCATGGTTCAACGAAGATGTATCATGATCTTAAAAAGATTTGTTGGTGGAATAACATGAAGCAAGATATGGCCTATTTTGTTTCTAAGTGCATGGTGTGTCAGCAAGTGAAGGTAAAGCACTTAAGGTACAGTGGGTTGACTCTAGAGATTGAACTACCGGTGTGGAATTAGGATGTAATTAACATGGAATTTGTTACCAGCCCTATCGTGGTCTCGCCAGTAATTTGATTCGATTTGGGTCATCATGGATAGGATGACTAAGTCTTCTCACTTTGTTCTAGAGTGGACTAATTTCTCTTCTGAGGCTTATGCCATGTTGTTCATTAAAGATATCACGAAGTTATATGGTACTCTAGTCTCCATCATATCAGATCAGAGTACCCAGTTCTTATCTAATATTTAGAGGTCGTTCTAGCGAGGTTTTGGGACTAAGGTAGAACTTAGTACCGCTTTTCACCCACAGACAGATAGACAGGCAGAAAGGACAATTCAGGTTTCTAAAGATATGCTTCGGCCTTGTGTTTTTCATTTTGGCGGTAGTTTGGTTAACCAACCAACCACTTGCCTTTTATAGAATTTTCCTACAATAATAGTTATCACTCTAGCATTGGTATAGTTCCATTTGAGGCTTTCTATGGTAGGAGCTGTAGATCCCTATTTGGTGGTTTAATGTTTCTGAAGTCGTTTGGCCCTGATTTGGTTCACCAAGCCATAGAGAAGGTGAAGGTAATTTGATATTTACTTAAGGCCACCCAAAGTTACCAAAAGTCCTACATGGATATGAGGCAAAAGGAGTTTGAGTTCAGTGTTGGTGATTGGGTGTTCGTAAAGATGTTCCCCATGAAGGGAGTTATAAAGTTTGGTAAGAAAAAAAGCCCAGTCCCCGTTCGCTGGTTCGTACTTGGTTTCGAAGAGGGATGATAATGTTGAATATGAATTGAAGTTGCCTTCTAGTTTGAGCTCCGTTCGCCTAGTGTTTCATGTTTCAATGTTAATAAAGTATATGGGTGACCCTTCTTCAATTATTCCTTTAGAGGTGGTGGGTATTTTGGATTCCTTGTCCAATGAAGACATCCAAATTAAGATTTTGGATTGGCATATCTATCGATTGCAAACTAAGGATGTGGCTTTGGTAATGGTTCTTTAGAGGAACCAAAAGGCTGAGGAAGCTACCCGAGGAGGACACAAAGTCCAAGTATCCATTCTTGTTCCCTATTTCGGATAATCATGCTTTAGGTATGTGTATTCCTTAACATTTTTATTTTCTGACATTGTTAAAGAAAATGGTGATTTCCTTGGCATCTTTGTTTTTCATCTTTGTTAAAGGTAAGAGTAGTGATATGTGAAGTCAAATCATCCTAATAAATACCTTGTCCTATCATTCAAGGACGAATTATCCTAAAGGGGAGTATGTAGTGCCCCTAGTTTTTGGTCATTGAATTTTTTTTGAAATTTATCCTCACTGTCTTGACTACGACTCCCTTTACGAGTCGTAGAAAGTCATGACGGGTCATAGGGACTTGGTCGTGACTTAATCAGAACAAGTTCCTTAGTATTCTTCTCTGAGTATGAGTGGCTCTCAACTAGTCATCAAGACTTTCTATGGGTCATACAGACCAAGTTTTAAGGTGTCCAAAAAGTTTGGCCCAAGACTCTATCATCATAATGAGTCTTTATGTCCAAATCGTAGGGTATCCAGTGAGTAATCACAAATGTGTTGCTGTCTTGAGAAGGAGAAGAGGTTACGAGTCGCCAAGTATGGTTTTGAGTTTGTGGTATAAATCATAGCCAGACCAGTATGGGGTCTTAGTGGTTCTGTATTGATTATAACTCCTTTTAATGAGTCATAATGTGTCTATACGAGTCGTATAATGGCTTGTAGTCATTGGCGATAGTTTTCAATCTTCTTATTAAGGGTACTTTGGACATTTCCCCTCTCCCCAATTGTAACCCACGACCTAAAACCCTATTGGGGACTGCTTTAGCATTGTTAACTCACTAAAACACTTTTAAAATCTCTCTTAAATTGCCTTAAGCAACCATACTTAAGGTTTTAAGAAGTGGGTCAAGTAGATCTAAAAGGGTTGAATTCCTTCCGTAAAACATGGTGTTTCAGGCATGTTACTATTTCCTCATTGTTAATTTGTAAAATCGTGTGTTTAAAATATTATTAATGAGATATTTATATTTATTTTAAAAACATAGGTTGAGGGTTTTTGGTCCTTGAAAGTTTTCTGAGTTTTGAGCTTTCTGCCCTAGCAATGACTCACCGAACGGGTCACTAGGTGTCTTGATGGGTTCGGTGACCTTAGTTGTAAGGTTTCCTGTAATTGGTGCTTGAGTTTCTATCCAAAGAATGACAAGGGTATGAGTCATAAAAAGTCATGATGAGTCATTGGGATGGAATTGTAACTAAAACAAAATTTTAGTTGCTAAGTTCTGCTCTGAGTACAAGTGGCTCACTATGAGCTATAAGGATATGTTATTGTAATCGTAAGGTGTATGTTGTATACCCTAATTTGGGTTTTGTGTTGACTATGATTGGACCCTACGAGTTGTAGGGTCCAATTATGATTCTTGTGCTGAGTCGTAAGGTTATCAATGTAAGGTTTCTTTGCTGTACATCGTTGGTTACGAATCATGGTGACGAGTCATGAGGAGTGGCTACGAGTCAAGGGTTAACACATAGTCAAAGACGATACTTTTTTAGCTTTTAAATTAAAGGCATTCTGGACATTTCCCTTCTTACTCAAATTAAAACCCACTTCTTATAACCCCATTAGGGTGTGATAGAACTTAGAAACTAATCTAAGTAACTTCTCTATAACTCCAAAAGGCTCTCTAAATTTCCTCAAGCAAGTTAAGCTAGGGTTTTATCAAGTTTCTCATCTAAGGTCTCAAGGGTCGATTACTCTCAAAATTTCTTGGTGTTTAAGCGATTTTACTATTCCCTCAATGTTAATATTGTAAAAACATGTGATTTGAAGTATTGTTCATGAGATATTTATGATGGTTTTGAAAAAAAGGTTGGGGTTTTTGAATGCTTGTTGTTGAACAATGTTTCCTATGGTTTTTATATGCTTAAATATGATTTTAAACTTGTGGGTACATATTTACAGTGAATGAACTAGGGAATTGTGATTTTCCCAAACTTGCGACTTTTGAAGTGGTTATGACCCCAACCCTATAGTGTGATATGTTTTTGAGTTATGAGAAATGTGGGAATTTGTAAAATTGGACTAGTCTTGAACTATTGCATGATATAAAGATGTATTTCAAACACAATGGTTTGATTTAATAAACAAAGGGAGTTAGTGACCCTACATTGTATTAATGAACAAAAAGGTAGTTGTTTTCCCTAAGTTAATGGAAATTATTTTTGCAAGTTATTGTTATCTTGCAAGTATAGTTGATATATTAATACCAACAATGTGTGCCTTAATGTGAAATATGGTTAATGAATGGGATTGTGTGATAAATGTTTTAATTGGGCTCTAATAAAGGATGAGTAGCTGAGTCGTGAAAGTGAAGGTCCGAGCGACAATACTGGAAACAACATTTGCTGCCGCAAGGGTCAAAGTAATCAGGGAGGTTCGAGTCCCCCTTATTATATTTTATGATTAAGGAGGTTTGAGTCCTCCATAAATCATTGCATGATCAGGTGCTTAAGTCACCTTAGTATATGGTTGGGAGGTTTGAGTCCCCCATGCATATATATAAGATTATTCTCTAGTTTGTGCAACTACACATACTGGGGTCTGACCTGGGGGTATGAGTTGGGGCCCATATAGACCATTGGTACATGTTATGACAATTGTGCTACACAATCTAGTCTAAAGTTTTAAAATGCATATTAAGCCTTGTTCCTTATCCCGGCATATGATATATATATATATATATATGAATATGCGTTTGATTTTATGCATAGGTTTTTAAATGATAATGAACTGTTGATCACGTCATTATGTTATACTTATCCCCAAGTTACGTTCTAGTGTTCACCCCGCTTATCATCTTCGACCATTGTATCCCCACGCGATGCAGGAATTGATCATCCTTCTATTCTTTCTGCTTAGTGATTAGGATTCAGGATTAGTTTGTGAGTTGACATTAAAGTGGTGAGCTTCATACATTAGAACTATACATTTCATGTTTTGTTCTTTTATGTCTCAGACTATTTAAACTTGTTTTTGCGATAGTCAGAGGCATGTCTTGACATTTTATTAGTATTCAGTTTGGTTTTTTATTTAGAATGCTTTTTTTGGACTACTGTGGTTATTGGGCGGTGTTGATCGGTTATTTGGTCAGACGTTAGTTGTCGATTATAGGTATGCATTAAACTTCTATTAAGCTATTGTACACAATCTTGTTTTATGTTTAGAATTCATTCGACGTTGGATTGAGTTGTATTTGATTAGGTTAGGTACTGGGGTGATCTCCGATCAACCTGGGAGTTAAGATACCTATCACGGCCAGGCCCTAGTTCGGGTCGTGACAAAGATGGTATCATAGACTAGATTTGGTGTTGTTGGGTGTCTAGTAATGCCGTGTGAAGTAGAGTATCATTTATGGGTGTGTGAAACACCACACTTATAAAGAAGAGGCTACAAGGTATTTAGAAAATTTTCCCTTTCTTGTTGTTTTATTATTAGATATAGAGTCTAAGGTCTTATATATCCTCTAATTCCCATATATTTGTTTTTCATATCATGCCTCGTAGAAGATCTAATATTTGTGGTAACCTTTCTATCCCGTCTAAGGACAATATGGATGGAACTCATCCAACTCAAGGAGGTTAGACCCGATCGAGTATCGCTGCTTTTGATTGCCCTGAGGGAGCTCCCAGTTCCCCTTATCACTCTTCAAGAACCTCAAGTGGATATTTCTAATGCGGAGTTTTGCCAATCAATTCATTTTCTTACCCACCTGCGGCCTCCCAGACTGAGCGTGTTGATTATGTAGCTTTATCATTTGAGGCTACTAGGGTTGGCCAATTCATAAGGTTGAGTCCTCCTATTTTTACTAGTTCTAGTGTTGAGGAAGATCCTCAAAACTTTATTGATGAGATACAATAGAAATTCCTTATGATGCATGCTATAAATATGGTATGTGTAGAGTTTTCAGCCTTTCAATTAAAGGATATAGCATACCAATGGTTTAAAGAGTGGGACTAGTCTAGGGGAGATAATACTGAGTCCACCTTGTGGAATGATTTTTCTAGTGCTTTCCTTGACCATTCTTTCCTCAGGAGTTAGGGGAGGCGAAAACTGAGGAATTTGTAAATCTTAAGCAAGACAGGATGCACATAAAAAAGTATGCCTTAAAGTTTCATTAGTTGTGGTGTTATGCTCCTGAATTGGTTTCTCGCATGAGGGATAGAAGAAGGAAGTTTTCTTTAGGGTTATCCCATGAGTTGATCTTAGATAGTAAGGCTACCCTGTTAAACAAGGATATGGACGTATCTAGGCTTTTTAGTGTATATGCAACAAGTGGAGAAAGAAAATAAGAAGCAATCAGAGATGAGTGAGAGGTTATATAAGAAGTTTCACTATTCAAACTAGGATGGAGGTCAGCAACAAGGTGGTAGAGATAGTAGAAAGTGGTCTAAAAAGAAGTGGGATAATTTTGGTTCCTACTCTATGGCTTGTGCTCCTTACTTAAAGATGTTGGGTGACTGTCGTTCTTAGTATGATAGTAGGTTTAGAGCAGTAGGATCCCAGTCATAGCCTAGTGGGCTCAGTCAGCTTTCTCATATTTTCTTTGTAGAATTTATGGTCAGATGCATCTTGGTTTTTATGACAAAGAGAGGAATATTTCCTTTAAATATTATCAAACTAGTCATCTGCAAAGGGATAGTCCATCTAAAGTTGCTTTTGGGTTGAATGTGATTCCTGTTGCTGCTTCATCCGTTCCTGTACCAAAAGGTGCTACTTTTGCTTTCAGGCTCCGGCACTAGTAGAAACCATCTATATGCTCTTGCTACTCTTCCGGATTCTAAGGCATCCCCCAATATTGTTACTTCTATTCTTAAAGTCTTTTCCCATGATGTATATTGTCTACTTGATCTTGGGTATACACTCTCTTATGTGACCCATTATGTGGCTATTTATTTTGGCTTTGATGTTGGTCCCGAAGGGTCAGTGTCCATTTTCCAAACAAGATATTAATCAAAGAGGAAGGTAGTTCCCTAAAGCCTAAGAAAAGGTTTATTTTCTATCTTAGAGCCTTAAAATTGGTTTCCATAGGGTATCTCTATCACTTAGTGGATGTTAAGGATTCTAGACACGAAGTTTCTTCTTTGCAAACTGTCCCTATGGTCTGTAAATTTTCCAAGGTATTCCTTGATGATCTTCCTGGTATACCTCTTGATATGGAAATCGATTTTCGGATTGATCTTCTTCCATACACCTATCGTATTTCTATCCCTCCTTATAGGATGCCTCCATCTGTGTTGAAAAAACTTAAGAAGCAGTTGAAAAATGTTCTTGGTAAGGGTTTTATCAGCCCTAGTGTGTCTCCATGGGGTTCTACGTTTCTCTTCACGCATAATAAGGATAGTTCCCTTCGAATATATACTGATTACTGCCAATTGAATAAATTAACCGTGAAGAACAAGTATTCACTTCTAAGGATAGATGATCTCTTTGATCAGCTTCAGGGTGCTATATTCTTTTCTAAGTTTGATCTTTGATTTGGGTACCATTAGTTGAAGATTAGGGAGGTGGATATCCCTAAGACTTCTTTTCGAATAGGATATGATCACTTTGAGTTTTTGGTCATGTTCTTTGGTTTGAAAAATGCTCCAACTGTGTTTATGGATCTTATGAATTGGGTTTTTCTTCTATTCTTGGATTTTCTCATAATTGTCTTTATTGATGATATTTTGATATATTCTAAGAGTCAGGCGGATAATGCCAATCACCTCCTCCTTGTGTTGAAAACCCTAAAAGATTATCAGTTGTATGCAAAGTTTTGTAAGTTTTAGTTCTGGTTGAATACTTCCATATACCTGGGTCATGTTGTTTCCAGTAAAGGGATCACAATAGATCCACTGATGGTTGTGTTGGTTAAGAAGTGGCCTAGACCCACGACTCCAATTAATATTATGAATTTTTTGGGTTTAGATGGTTACTATAGAAGGTTTGTGGAGAGTTTCTCTTCTATTGTGGCCCCGTTGACTAAGTTGATTTAGAAGAAGGTGAAATTCTTGTGCTTTGATGCTTCTGAGGCTACTTTTGAGCAGCTGAAGGACAAGTTGACTTCAACTTTGATCTTAACTCTACCTAAGGGTACTAATGGTTTTGTTATCAATCCTGATGCATTTTGGGTGGGATAGGGTTGTGTGTTGATGGAACATGCAAAGGTGGTTGCATATGCTTCTAGACAGTTAAAAGTTCACTAAAAGAATTATCCAACCAATGATTTAGAATTACTAGCTATGGTGGTTGCATTAAAGATCTGGCAGTACTATTTGTATGAGGCCCAAATTGATATTTATTTGGATCATAAGATCCTGCAATACGTGTTTACCCAAAAAAAATTGAATCTCAAGCAAAAGAGGTAGCTCGAGTTGCTAAAGGACTACGACAAGAGTCTTCACTATAATCCAAGTAAAGCTAACATGGTTGTTGATGCTCTTAGCAGGTTGTCCATGGGACACTTGTCACACGTGGAGGAGGAGAAACATGATTTGGTGAAGTATATTCACCTTTTGGCTAATCTCGGAGTTCATCTCTTCGATTCTGAAAATTGAGGTAAGATTATTCACGAGGTGGCGAGGTTATCTCTTGGTCCTGAAGTAAAAAAGAATCAAGTGTTGGATCCTATTCTGATGCAAATCAAGAATGATATAGGTACGCAGAAAGTGATGATTTTTGAGATTGGTGGTGATGGTATCTTAAGGTAACAAGGCAGGTTATATCTCCTAGATATTGATGGGCTGCGAGAAAGAAGTTTGGCCAAAGCTCACGAGTCATATTATACTGTTTATCCTGGCTCAACAAACATGTATCATGATCTTAAAGATATTTATCTGTGGAATAATATGAAGCGAGATGTGGCTAATTTTGTCGCTAAGTGCATGGTATGTTAGCAAGTGAATGTAGAGAACTTAAGGCCTGGTGGGTTAACTTAAGAGATTGAACTGCCGATGAGGAAATAGGAGATAATTAATATGGATTTTGTTATTGGTCTTTTGCGGTGTTTCCATCAATTCAATTTGATTTGGGTCATCATGGGTAAGATGATATGTCTTCTCACTTATTGCTAGTAAGGACTAATTTCTCTTCTGAGGATTATGCCAAGTTATTTATTGAGGAGATCGTGAAGTTACATCGTACTATAGTTTTCATCATATCAAATTAGTGTACTCAGTTCTCATCTTAATTTTACTTGTTTTTTATATTTGCACGCTAGTTATTATGCATTTTACAAACCTGAAGATCAAGATGACTATTATTATCTTTCAACTCAAAACCCCAAGGAATTCAAAGTATGACTGAATGACAAGAAGCTATATGACTGGCTGTTTTGGAGAATTCTTAAGTTAACCAACTGAATACCAGATTACCAAGGCATTTACCCAATGTGGATAATGAGGATTTGGGTGAAGATCAGTTGGTTGATCCTGCGAATAGGCATCATACTGAAAATGTTATACCAACTAATTAGAATTGGCAAGCAAGAGGTAGATTGTACCAACAGCCTGCGGTGCAATTCAACCTTAATTAAGAGGATGATGCTGATTTGGATGGAGATGGAGCTATAGGAGCAATCATTCCACCACCACTAGCTCCTGGGGTGAAATTTAATATCACCAACACTATGATCTAATTGCTCAACTTGAAAGGACTTTTTGGTAGACTACCTAGTGATGATCCAAATCTGTATTTGGTGAATTTAATTAATATTTATAAGTCATTTGATAATCCTACAGTAGGAAAAACTACTATTTTTCTGATATTGTTTCCACTTTCTCTATTTGGGGAGGTGACGTTGGGTGTATTTACACGCCCAAACACTATAATTTACCCATATTTTAGCTAAGTTTTAAGGACAAAATATATAATTCCTGCACTTTTAGTCCTTTTTCCTGTAAGTGAGCTAACCAACGTGATTAGCATGTTTCTAGGTATTTATGATGAAGATTTCAGCACTTTGTGGACCTTTCGGTAGCAAGGGAAACTTCACGTAAGAAGGAAGGCAGCTTTTGGAAGCTTATGGACTGAAAGTGATGCATGGAGAACTTGTCCCAGGCAAAAATAGTATTTCTGAAGACTTGGGGATCAGCAGTAACTTAGTAGGATTAGGACAACGATAAAAACCCTATTTCAGTAGGACAAGGATAAAAACCCTATTTAAGTAGGACTAGGACAAGGGTGTTATAAAAACCCTTATTTGCTGAATTTTTCAGCAATTCAATTCATTCTATTATTCAATTCAATTCATTCATCCTATTTTCTATTCAATTCTATTTTTCTTTTATTCAACATTTAGTTCTTCACGTTACTTTCTGACAGAGAAAGCACGGATCTTGTGACCAATGTGAGATCATTCTAGTTTTGATATGATGATGATGTTTATGGTGATCTCCGTTGCACTCATGAGTAGCTAAACTTCTCTGTTAGGGTTATGGAAGCCTTTTGATAATACTATCTATTTCTATGAGTTTGTGATTTCTTGATACGTATGCTACTTATATCATTACTCTCTTCATCTTAATTGAATTCTTGTGGTTGGAAACATACAGAATACGCCAGTATAGCATTAACTTGTTCGAAAGAAAAGTTACATGTCTGGAAAAGAGAGAGTGATAAGGAAATAGGGATACCAACCCCTGTTTAAAAGTTAGTGCCGTAACTGGATTAACCTCTTGGAGAATTCGTAGCATTAGTTATACGCTTTAAGCTCGAAAGAGTTAAAGTGAGATAATCCTTGATGGTCGAAAAACGCTAGGATTTACCATAGAATACGAATCTCTATAAGTGCATGCATGTCTGAATTCCGCATAACTCATAGTTAATAGATACGTAGAACTCATAAGGTGGACATAACCCTAACTTATAATTCTCATTGATTAAAATGTACTAAGCAAAGCTTTCTGTTTTTACTTTGTTTACATTAATTCACGTCATAATTCAAAACCCCCCTTTCCGTAGAATTTTTGACCAACAGTCTACTAATAGTTGCATACTTAGTGACCGAGTATTCCCTGTGGGATTCGACACGCAACCCAGTTGGGTTCTATATTTGACAACGACCGCTTACACTCTTACGAGAGCTGTAGTTTGGGCATTATCGAATTTTGGCGCCGTTGCCGGGGAATATGGTTGTCATCTAAGTTTGTGATAGTTACTAGACCCTTTGGTCAAAGATTCTCGTACTTTACTTTTAGTTGTTGTTTTTTTTTTCTGTAGGTTTTTGTTCAGTGCATGCCAAATAGTCGAAGTTCGGGACAACCATTATTACCCATAAACCCTGAACCGTAACTTATTGGATGGATGGATGCACAACGTGACATTGAGAGAAGGGCTGCTCAATAGGAGCAAGCTAGACTAGCTTCGTTGGCCGCTGCCCAAGTACATCAATATAATATTGATAACCCTAGGCGAGCAACAGATCCTGACGATGAGGACCTAGGTGATGACGAGTTACTAAAACCTAGGCGTGATGCTGAGGTGGCAACACCTGCTAATAGAAGAGATCGTCAAGCTAGATTTTGACCTGAACGCCGAGTTATGCAGATCCCTTTTGATGATGATGATGACGATCTGGATGGAGATGGTGCCATAGGAGCTATTATTCCTCCGCCATTGGCACCCGGAGCCAAGTTCAATATCACTAGCACCATGATTCAGCTTTTGCAACTCAAGGGATTATTTGGTGGACTAGCAGGCGATGATCCGAATATGCATCTGATCAACTTTATCTCCACATGCGAGTCATTCGACAACCCAGGCGTTGGACAAAATGCAATTCGACTGCGTTTATTTCCATTGTCTCTATCTGGGGAGGTAACTCTATGGTTGAATGGGCTAACTCCTGATTCTATTACGAATTAGAGTCAATTGAAAGACGCTTTCCTAGAAAGATTCTTTCCTCCATCCAAGAGAGCACAGTTGAGAGATGAAATCAGCATTTTTCGACAGCTTCCAACTGAAGTTCTCCACGAAACATGGGAGAGGTTCAAGAAGAAGCTTATGCGGTGCCCAAACCATCATATGACCAATGTCCACTTGATGGAGATATTATATAGGGCTTTGAACTTGGTGAAAAAGCCAGTGGTTGATAATGCTGCGGGTGGGTCATTCATGGACCTTACTTTTGGTCAGGCAAGTGATATACTAGACTGTATGACAAAGTAGAGTAGAGCTTGGAATACCAGGGATTCTGAGGTAGCAAGCTCTACTGTATCTATAGGCATGACTGCAGAACAACGACGAAGATAGGAGGAACATGATCAAGATATGGCGCACATGAAAACGCAGATGGATCTTCTTACCAAGCATTTATTATAAGGAAAGACCGAAAAAGTCAAAGCAGTTACATCAAAAGAAAGAGATGAGTTCGATTCTGAGGAAGAAGCTAACTACTTGAATAATCAGGGGGGTTTCCGAGGCAATGCCCAAGGAAACCAAGGTCAGAACTATTATGATAAATCTGTATACAAGGACCGTGATCAAGGTAGTTGGAAGAATAAGACTGATAGGAGTAGGTTGTATGTTCCACCTGGAAGCCATGAGGTTGCTGCATCCGGTTCTGAAAAGATGTCCATGGAAGATATGAGGGAGAATCTGGTGAAAGGAGTGGAGGCAACCAACACGGGAGTAACTGAGGTAATAAATGATTTATCCTCAATGAAACAATTGGTTGACTCGCATTCCACTGCAATAAAATAGCTGGAACAACAAATGAGTAAACTATCGGCGGCATTCAATCAATGAAAAGCTGGCACTTTACCTAGTGACACTGTGCAAAATCCAAGGAATGATGGATCATGCATGTCTATTAATACCAGGAGCGGTAAGGTGTTAGACAAGCCGTCCAAAGGCAAGCAGGTGGTTAATGATATTGAGAAGAATGTTATTGATGCAGATTGTGATGATTTTGTAGAAGCTGAAAATCAGAATGAGAGCGTTCATGAGAAAACTATTCCTCTTCCACCACCACCTTTTCCTCAAAGACTAAAGAAGAGAGCTGATGATACCAAGTTCAATAAATTTATGACGATGTTAAAGCAGCTGACTATTAATGTTCTGTTGGTTGGGGCGCTAGAACAGATGCCTGGGTACGCGAAATTTATGAAGGATCTCTTAACCAAGAAGCGGGCAGCAAGTTATGATTTGACAAACAATGTTCATCATTGCAGTGCAATCGCTTCCAGATCACTAGTTCAGAAGAAGGCCGACCCTGGTGCCTTCACTATTCCTTGCACTATTGGATCTTTGAAATTTCCCAAGGCATTATGTGATTTAGGAGCCAGCATCAATTTGATGCTGCTATCTATTTACAGAAAGTTGGGGTTGGGTGATCCTACTCCAACCAATATGAGGCTTGTGATGGC
Source organism: Capsicum baccatum var. pendulum (assembly GCA_030864225.1). Taxonomy (NCBI): domain Eukaryota; kingdom Viridiplantae; phylum Streptophyta; class Magnoliopsida; order Solanales; family Solanaceae; genus Capsicum; species Capsicum baccatum. Next base: position 164,079,056 of record CM061557.1, on the reverse strand, counting down.
TGATAGGTCGGTAAAATGACCTGTTGGTATTTTATATGATGTATTGGTAAAGGTTTCTTCATTCATCTTTCTGGCAGACTTCGTTATTCTGGATTATGAGGTGGACTCTGAAGTTTCCATAATCTTGGGGCACCCTTTCCTTGCAACAGGAAGTGTGCTTATTGATTTAAGAGGTAATGAGCTTCTATTCCGGATGAATGACGAAATAGTCCGCTTTGATGTGTGAAAATCAATGAAACAACCAAAAGATCTGAACATGTTATCGGTAGCTGATGTTTATTTTGATGATAAAGAATTATCTATAGAAGAGCAGCCTATTGTTGAACCATTGGCGGCTGTACTTATGAATGTAGAGCGTGAAGATGATGAAAATTATGAAAAAACTATTTGTGCTCTAACAGGAATAGGGGCGCATCCTCATTCTCCTAATAAGCTGGACTTTGATCTCAAAAATCGACCTACACCACCAGCTAAACCATCCATTGAAGAGCCACCAACATTAGAATTGAAGCAGTTGCCTAGTCATTTAAAATATGCATTCTTGGGAAGTGGTGATACACTTCCAGTTATTGTTGTGGCTGATTCAGGTGAACAGCACGTAGAGACTCTCATCTCTGCTCTGAAGAGGTATAAGAGAGCCATTGGTTGGTCTATTGATGATATAATTGGTATCCCACATGGGATATGTATGCACAAGAGTCATCTCGAAGAAGATTGGATGCACACAAGTAAGCATCAGCGTCGTTTGAATCCATTCAGAAAATGATGCACTATATATCTCAATGAAGTCTAAGTAATCGAGATAACTATGTCGTGCCGCGACAATAAATCAAGCGCTAGATGGGAGGCAACCCATCCTCTTTAATTGTTTTGTTTTACTAGGAGTTTGTTTTTGGTAGTCGAGCCACGACCAAAACTAAGGTGCTTGATAGGAGGCAACCCATCGTTCTAATCGTTTTTGTTGTTTTTGAGTAAGTGTAGGTGCAAGACGTATAAAAGAGGAGATTGGTCCCAAATTTTAATTTGCAAGTGGTTCATGTTGAAGGTGGTAATTTAGGAATGAAGAAGCAAAGGCTATGGGTTAGGCATTGCCTATGCAAATCTAGGCAATGAACAAGGCAAGGCCTATGTAAATCTAGGCAACGAACAAGGCAAGGCCTATTCTATGGCCTAAGCTCTCTGAATCTACAATGCCATAGCATAGGCGCCGCCTATGCCCAACAATGCCATAGCATAGGCGCCGCCTATGCCAAAGCCTTTTGTCTCTGAATCTAGAATGCCATAGCATAGGCGCCGCCTATGCCAAAGCCTATGCTCAACTAGACTTTGCAAAAGGCGCCGCCTATGCCAAGCATAGACAAAGCATTAGGCGCCGCCTATGCTCACTTTTTGGTCTCCTAACTCGATTTTTAAGGGGTCAAACCCGACCCAAGCCTTGGACTATAAATAGAACTTCATCCTTAAGACAAAATCACATTTTTTACTCAATCTAAGCGTCACCTACCCTTCCAAAATCACTCAAACTTTTCTTTTTACTCATCTAACCTTGCAAGACCATCTTCCAAGTCCATCACCAAGTAAGTTCTTCTTTTATATTCAGTAAGTGTTACAATACTATGCTTATAATGATTTGTTAGATCTTTAATTGGTGTTGGTGATTTGAATGTGCTTGGTTTGTTATGATACATCTAATTGAGTGAAAGAATACATGTGGGTATTCTTGACTTGGTTCCAACTTGTATTTGATTTGGATACACTATCATACTTTTGCTGAGTCGACATGGTGAAGTTAATTTCATAATCTTCAAAGTTGAAAGCTTGGATGTTTAAATGACTCAAACGATCAAAATTGAAAACAAGCATATGATGTTGTGATTATTTCTATGCCATAACTTGATACAATCTCTATGAAGTAGTCTTGTTCAAAAGGTGCACTAATCCAAACATAAAAGTATAGTCAAGATTACATGAAATAGAGTTGGACAGGATAGTTAAGATGACTTGAAAGTATGACTGTGCTGAACATATTGTTGGAACATATCGCCTACATGTATGTCGATGAAGTCTGAGTAATCGACATCACTCACTTAATTAGTTTGTACAAACAAATTAAGTGTGGGGTGGTGCCACTATAGTTTGTTTGTCAATTATATCTTCCGAGATGAGCTAACATGAATCTCAGGTAGAATGGAACCAAAAGGATGACAAGGAAAAGAAAAAGTGTCCACCTCACAGAAAGGTAAGAAAAGAGGAAGAAAAGAGCAAGCTGAATACTCCGTGCTGCAAATACCTCGATGCACTCTTGGAATCAAGTGGGGTACATTTTGAGGAACTTCTGAGGATGACGACTCTGATGATGATTCCGACGCAGGGGTATGACCCCAGACATAGAGGAGGAGTCCGACTAATCAGGTTTTTCATATTTATTTTCCACTGAGGGCAGTGTGTCCCGTCTAAGTGTGGGGTGCTGGTATTTGTATGTTGTACTTCCTTGCCTACATTTATTTATGTTTTTTTTGTTTTAATTAATCGTAGTTTTTTTTTAGAGTTTGATGCATAAAATTGTTCTGATAGGCGGCATGGTATTATGACAAGAGTTTGTGCTAAAATAATTACTATTGAGACGTTTAGGCTACAAGTGTGACTCACTGTGTGATAATTGTGTGGTTTAATTCATTCATCTGTTGGGTCAAGAGTCTATACTACTCCCAATAAAGTTGACCATGTGCCTTGTGGGTGTGAGGTCATAGTATATTCTGTGTTGTGGCTGATGCTAGAACTTGCCTGGTGTTTGTGTAAAGCGAAATAAAGAGTGTAAGTTTAGGAGATGATTTAGTCATTTCCTTGGCAGCCTATAATTGTTTACCTTCTTTTTACCTACCCATGTACATTATCCTAGATAACCCCCTTTGAGCCTTTAGCTATTTTCTTTGACAGCCTCATATATAGCCTAATTCAATTTTTTTTCAAGACCATAATTTGATCCAAATTCCTAAGCGCTTTAAATTGTAAAGTCATATGACAAAATAAGAGGAAATTGGGTAAGAGTGATGCCTTAGAGTGTATTGGTGCTTGAATTTGTTCTGAAAAAGAGTGGCTAGCATAGAGGTGTGCTATAGAAAACAAAAGAAAAAGAAATAGAAAAATAAAAAGATAAATTGTATTTATGATTAAATAAAAAGATAGTTATGTTTGAATGACAAAATTGGTGAAAAAGGGGTGACAGATGAAAGAAAGGTAGCATGGTTGATTAAAAGAGAGTGTTAGTGGCATACTGTGATGTATTAAAGCGCTTAAGGAACTTAGTCACTATTTCTGGCCAAAATAGTTCTACCCGTCCCATAGCCTACATTACAACCTGTAAAGACCTATTTGATCATAAGCTTAGCATTCTGATATTTAGTGGAGCATTACACTAAGGGCAAGCCTATGGTCATCAGTTGCAACATATGAATTCTTTGTGAGAGTGAGAGCAAGGAGAATCTTATACCCATGTTTCGAAAAATGCAAAACTTGTGAGTAATTATGGGTGATATCTTGTGTGAGACACACATGGTTGATGAGTCTTGGGTAGTGTTATATGATTCTTTGTGCCTTAACTTGTGGATACGAATTACCCATCATCATGAGTCTATGTTGGAGGTTGAATTATTTCTAGTAAGTGATCAATAAAACTACTCTTTGTTAATGATTACCGTGCATGTCTTGTTGAACATTTTGTGTTGCTGCTGTAATATTCTAAGTTAGATGTCGCATGGACGCAATATTTTGTTCGAGGAAGAACAAAGCTTTAAGTGTGGGGTGTTGATGTTGGGCGTATTTACACGCCCAAACACTATAATTTACCCATATTTTAGCTAAGTTTTAAGGACAAAATATATAATTCCTGTACTTTTAGTCCTTTTTCCTGTAAGTGAGCTAACCAGTGTGATTAGCATGTTTCTAGGTATTTATGATGAAGATTTCAGCACTTTGTGGACCTTTCGGTAGCAAGGGAAACTTCACGTAAGAAGGAAGGCAGCTTTTGGAAGCTTATGGACTGAAAGAGATGCATGGAGAACTTGTCCCAGGCAAAAACAGTATTTCTGAAGACTTGGGGATCAGCAGTAACTTAGTAGGATTAGGACAACGATAAAAACCCTATTTCAGTAGGACAAGGATAAAAACCCTATTTAAGTAGGACTAGGACAAGGGTGTTATAAAAACCCTTATTTGCTGAATTTTTCAGCAATTCAATTCATTCTATTATTCAATTCAATTCATTCATCCTATTTTCTATTCAATTCTATTTTTCCTTTATTCGACATTTAGTTCTTCACGTTACTTTCTGCCGGAGAAAGCACAGCTCTTGTGACCAACGTGAGATCATTCTAGTTTTGATATGATGATGATGTTTATGGTGATCTCCGTTGCACTCATGAGTAGCTAAACTTCTCTGTTAGGGTTATGGAAGCCTTTTGATAATACTATCTATTTCTATGAGTTTGTGATTTCTTGATACATATGCTACTTATATCATTACTCTCTTCATCTTAATTGAATTCTTGTGGTTGCAAACATATAGAATACGCCAGTATAGCATTAACTTGTTCGAAAGAAAAGTTACATGTCTGGAAAAGAGAGAGTGATAAGGAAATAGGGCTACCAACCCCTATTTAAAAGTTAGTGCCGTAACTGGATTAACCTTTTGGAGAATTCGTACCATTAGTTATATGCTTTAAGCTCGAATGAGTTAAAGTGAGATAATCCTTGATGGTCGAAAGACGCTAGGATTTACCATAGAATACAAATCTCTATAAGTGCATGCATGTTTGAATTCCGCATAACTCATAGTTAATAGATACGTAGAACTCATAAGGTGGACATAACCCTAACTTATAATTCTCATTGATTAAAATCTACTAAACAAAGCTTTCCGTTTTTACTTTGTTTACATTAATTCACGTCATAATTCAAAACCCCCCTTTCCGTAGAATTTTCGACCAACAGTCTACTAATAGTTGCATACTTAGTGATCGAGTATTCCCTGTGGGATTCGACACCCAACCCAGTTGGGTTCTATATTTGACAACGAACGCTTACACTCTTACGAGAGCTGTAGTTTGGGCGTTATCAAGATGCAACTATGTGGCTCAATGAGATAGAGCACGATTCAATAACAAACTGGAGGCAACTGAAAGGAACTTTCCTAGAAAGGTTCTTTTTGCTTTCCAAAATTTTATAGTTAAGGAATAAGATCAATAACTTTAGGAAATTATCTAATGAAGCTCTTCATAAGAAATGGGTAAGATTCAAAAATTAGTTGACACAACGCCCAAATCACCAGATGACTGATAAGAATTTGATGGAAACATTCTATAGGTCTTGGAATTCAATTATAAAGACAATTGTAGATCATGCTAGAGGAGGAGCTTTCATGGAACTTATGTTTCCTAATACTATAGAAATGTTAGAAATGATGACTAAGAAAAGTAGAGCTTGGCATACTTAGGATTGTGAGGAATAAAGCAATACTTATTTTATTGAGGCCTTAGTGCAAATTCCGGGATATGCTAATTATGAAGGACCTCGTGATGAAGAAAAGGACAATCAGCTATAAACCTTTGGATAACATTCATCATTGTAGCGCTATTAATAATAAATCTCTATTGTAGAAGAAATCTGATCCATGAGCTTTCATTGTTTCATGTACGATTGGAACATTTAGTTTTGCTAAAGTAGTTTGTGATCTTGGAGCAAGCATTAACCTAATGTCATTAGCAATCTTTAAACAATTGGGTTTAGAGGATTCTAAGCTAACTGCTATGTGACTATTGATGACAGACAGGTCGTTGAAGAGACCTATAGGGATTTTATATGATGTACTTGTGAAAGTGGCCAACTTTATCTTCCCTACTAATTTCGTAATTCTTGATTGCAAAGTTGATTTTAAAGTACCTATAATTTTGGGTAGGTCATTTTTAGAAACTGAGAGAGTGCTAGTTGATCTAGAGTTGAATTAGTTAAAGTTCAGCTAAATGATGAAGAAGTAAGTTTTCATATTTGTCAATCAATGAAACAACCAAGGGATATGAGTGCAGTCTCTATAATTGATGTTGATTATGAAGATGAGCCAGTTGTACTAGTTGAAGAAAGGTTTGATATGGAAACTTTAGCTGTAGTTTTGATGAATTTCAAAAGTATAAGAAATGAAGAATATAAGGAGACTATATATACATTGACCGAAATGGGTTTGTATTCATACACCCTTAAGAAACTGGATTTAGACTTAAAGAATTGTCCAAAACCACCAGCCAAGCCATCTATTGAAGAGCCACCTGAGTTGGAACTAAAAGAGCTGCCCAACTATTTTTGGTATGCATTTCTAGGAGATGGAAACACTTTATCAGTTATTGATGCAGCTGATCTAGTGGATCAACAAGTTAAAGCTCTTATTTCTATTTTGAGGCACTAAAAAAGGGCCATTGGGTGGATGATTTCCGACATCATAAGCATTCTTCCTAGAATGTCAACACATAAGATTCAATTGAAAGAGGAATGCATACCTACTATTGAGCATCAATGTAGGTTGAATTCATAAATGCAAGAAGTGTTAAAGAAAGAGATGATAAAGTGGCTTGACACATAGGTGGTTTGCCCAATATCAGATAGTAAGTGGGTAAGCCCTGTGCACTGCGTTCCTAAGAAAGGAGGCATGACAATTTTAGAAAATGAGAAGAATGAGATAATTCTACTTAGACGGGTGACTGGCTGGCGGGTATGTATGGACTACTGGAAGTTGAATTCATGGATATTGAAAGATCATTTCTCAATGCCCTTCATGGATCAAATTCTTGATTAGTTTCTAGGAAGGGGTTGGTATTTCTTTGTTGAAGGATACTTACGCTACAATAAAATATTGATTGCACCTGAGGACTAAGAGAAAACTACTTTTACGTGCCCCTAAGAAAACTTCACATTTAAGATAATGTCTTATGGATAGTGTAATGCACCGGATACATTTCAAAGGTGTATGATGTCTATTTTCTTAGACATGGTAGAGGATATGTTTAGGTATTCATGGATGATTTTTCAGTGGTAGGTGACTCATTTTTCTTGTGCTCAGTAAATTTAAGCAAGGGATTGTAGCAGTGTGAGTAAATCAATCTTGTTCTAAATTAGGAGAAATGCCACTTCATGGGGAAGAAGGGCATAGTGTTAAAACCTAAAATTTCAGCAAAAAGAATTGAGGTTGATAGAGATAAGATCAAATTCATTAAAAACTATCTGCTCCTATTTCAATTGAAGGAGTTCATAGTTTCCTTGGCCATGTAGGTTTCTATCAAAGGTTCATCAAAGATTTTTCTAAAATTGAAAATCCACTTTGCAAGTTGTTAGATAAATAGAGTAAGTTTGTGTCTGATGATGACATTGTGAAGGTGTTTCCATGCCTTAAAGATAAGTTGGTTGCTACACCTATCATATTTGCTCCAGACTAGTCTAAGACATTTGAAGTGATATATGATGAAACTTGAGCTGCACTTGGAGCTATTTTGGGGCAAAATTAGGAGAAGTTATTTCAACAAATTTATTATACTAGTAAGGCTTTAAATGGTGAACAAAATAATTACTATGTGATAGAATAAGAACTTTTGGTTGTGGTGTATGCATTTGAGAAATTCCAGGCATATCTTTTGGGGACTAGGGTAGTAGTTCACACTGACCACGCACCATTGAGTTGTCTAATGGCAAATAAAGATGTCAATCCAAGACTCATAAGATGGGCACTATTACTTCAGGAGTTTGACATTGAAGTCAAAGATCGGAAAGGATGTGAAAATCAAGTAGCAACCATTTGTCTAGGTTAGAAAATGACAAAATGAATATGGAGAAGTTGGAAATTGATGATTCTTTCCTAGATGAATATATTCTAGAGGCTACTATTAATTTGGTTCCATGATATACAGACTTTGCTAGCTTTGTGGTCATTAATATTATCCCAGCAAACCTATCATTTTATTTGAAGAAGAAGTTTCTACATGATGTCACAAGGTGTTTTTGGGACAAACCTTATTTGTTAAGACATTGTGCTGAAAATATCATTAGAAGATGTATACCAAAGGTTGAAATGTAGGATATCTTAGAGGCCTTCCATTCTTCCCCAGTTAGGAGACACCATTCAGGTGATCATACTGGAAAGGAAATTTTGCAAAGTCGATACTACTACCCTTCAGCCTATAAGGATTCTTGCATATTCACAAAGAAGTATGATCAATACCAACGAAAAGGTTTGATATCGTGGCATCATGAAATGCCTACACCTAAGATGCTAGAGGTGGAACTATTAGATGTTTGGGGCATAGACTTTATGGGATGATTTATTAATTATTGTGGATAAAAATATATTATGGTTGATGTGGACTATGTGTCCAAGTGGGTAAAAACTGTAGCTTTGGCAGATTATGAAGGGAAAAGAGTAGTGGTGTTCTTGAGAAAGAATATCTTCTCATGTTTTGGTATTCCATGAACTGTCATAAGTAATGGAGGATCACACTTATTTAACAAGATGTTTTGAGCTACACTTTTTATGTATGGGATGTAACAACATAAGATCACCACTCCTTAACTCCCTCAAACTAGTCGGCAAGTGTGGTATCGAACAGAGAGATCAAGTCTAATTTAGCCAAGATTGTAAGTGCAAACTGAAGTTATTGGTCAAAGAAACTTGATGATGCTCTATGGGCTTCTAGGACCACTTTCAAAATTCTAACAGGAATGTTGCCTTATCAACTTATTTTTTGTAAAGCATGTCATTTTCTAGTTGAACTGGAATATAAAGCATTACAGGAACTTAAGAGATTGAATTTGAATTGGAAAGAGGCAGCTAAATTAAGGCTAGATCAGCTAAATGAGGTAGATGAGTTTTGGCTCCATTCCTATGATAGATATGATTTATACAAGGAACAAATGAAGAAGTACCTTGATCATAGATTAGAAAAGTGATACTTTAAAGCTAATGATTGGGTATTACTTTTTAGTTCTCGACTCACGCTCTTTCGTAGCAAGTTGAAGTCAAAATGGTCTGGACTCTATTTCGTTTAGTGGAACTTGAAAAAAAAAGAAGGAAATTTGTTTAAGGTCAATGGTCTAAGAATGAAGCGTTATATTGGCCCAATAGATGAAAAATAGTTATTGTCTAAGGTGTATGTTGATGAAGCCTGAGTAGTTAAGATAAATGAGTCGTGTTGCGACGTTAAATCAGGCACTTTTGGGAGGCAACCCAAACTGTTTGTTGTAAGTATTTTGTTTATTTAAGATTTAATTTTGAATAATGTGTTGCTAATGTGTCCAGGAACAGAGTTGGGATCAAGGCTGATGCTCGATGGAGCTGACTACAGAGTTTGTGGGCTATCAACAAGTTGAAGACTCATCACTTGTAGTCATTAATTGAAACAAAGACATGGTACAGTTTTGATAAGAATGATGACTAAGCTGGTAGGACCTCAACAAGTTGATGACCTATCACTTTAAGTCGTTAACTGAAGTGAAGATATGGTACAATCTATATAAGGGTGACGACAAGGTTGATAAGTTATCAACCATGTAACGAGTTGTCGCTCCTTATCATCTATTAAAAAAAACATTTTGTGTGAGCTCACAAGAAAAGTAATGTTGGCTATCAACCCACTGATAAGCTGTCACCTAAATGTTAGCCCAAGTATGTCATGCTAACCTGATCCAAAACCCTATAACTCAATCCAAACCCTAAACTAATCCAAATTGATTAATAACCCGTAGATTTCAACTCCTGCTCAAATTTTTATCACTTTTATTTCTTGTTTGTAAATTTTAATCTTTGTTTTATAAAAAAAATATAAATAAGATTAAAGAGAAAAAGAAGTCCACATCAGCCCAAATGCTTCGACTGCACTTACCTTTTCTTTTAAACTTCTTTAGTAATATCTTTCTTTTGAACTTCTCCAAGTTAACCCTCTTGAATATACAAATCTCATCCTTTGTGAAATTCTCCTTATTCACCCATCAAAGAGTTCAAGCCTTTGAAATCCTTTCGAAAAAAGAATAATTTTGTAGTTGTTTATGGCACATTAACCCATCTTTAAGGTATGTCGAAGTTACTTTTTCTATTATACTGAGGGAAAGATGTAATTTAACTATGAGCATAAAAGATTAAAAATTGTTCATGAAAAAATTTGATCAATCCAAAGTTGATTAGTTTATCTAACTCACCAGAATTTTTAATACACAAAAGTTTATCATGAAAGAAATTTCATTAAGTGGTGAACTTGAATTTTTTTTGAAAGGATGAAGCCTTCAGTACTCTTTAGGATAGTGACAAATACTCACATGGACATTTTGTTAAGATTATTAACTTGAATTAATGATGTTTCAAGCTTGGTATTTGATGATTAGGATTAATAAATCACAAAATGGGCAATATGTTTTAAATTTTGGAGTGTAAAATATCAATGAAGGAGTTTTTAAATCCGTTTTGAGCTGACAACTATGTTTAAAAGTCATCAACCAAGTGATAACTTATCAACTAAGTCATCACTCAAGCACATTAATTGCTGAGAATTCTCCCTTAGGTTGAAGACGAGGCTGATAAGTCATCACATAAGTGACACCTTATCAACTAAGTTGACACCTAAAGTATTGAAGGATCACTGAATTTTGTCTAAGGTTGACGACAAGGATGGCAAGCCATCACCTAAGTGACAAATTATCAACCAAGTTGTCGCCTAACACTTTTAAGGGTGATTTGATTTATCCCAAGGATGACGACAAGGCTGACAAACCATCACCTAAGTTACAACTAATCAACAAAGTCATCACCCATATTCATAAAAATGATAACCAATCCTTTTAAAGAATGATAATGAAGATAATGATATGCCACCAAGTTATCTAAAAGCAATATTTGCAAACCCATATTTTTTAGAAGATACTCAGTTGAAATTGAGTTAACATAGAAGATAATAACTCTTTGTGTTTTCTTTATCTTGTACACAAATTGATTCTTTTTTACTGATGCAGGTACAATTATGCCTCAAAAAGAAAAATCAAAGAGAACTGGTAAGAGAGTGAATAAATAAAACTTGACTGGTATACTGTTCCCTGATTTTGAAAAGGAACAAGAAGGAGTAGAACAACAAAGATGCGATATGAGTCAGGATCTTTGTATTACTGAACCAACCACCCAGTCTGAATAAAGGGGTTTGAGTAAGAGAGTTCAGAAGAAAAAGATTCTTATTCTCCTTCTTTTGAGCAACCTATGGAAGAACACCCTCAGAAATGAGGTGATATTTTAAAGGGCAAAAGTCCATGCATTCAGAATAGTGTACAATGAAAAGTAAAAAGGGACACTAAAATCTATCATAATGGATTATTAGATACTAGTAAACGGAACACCAGAGGCCTTTGTGTGAACATGTAAGAATAGTCACATCCAGGAAAAGATAATATCCATAAATTGAAAGAGCTTTCATGGCATATAATCTAATACAGATGACTAAGAAAGGTGAATGGTACTATCCAATATTGGTAATAGAATTTTGTGCCAATTACACAACAACCTTGGATAATATCTGCCAAAAAGAAGAAAAAGACACAGAAAAGCAAAATATGAGCCAATTACTGGTGCGAGGGGTTACGGTAGATTTGTAGGATCGTATTATCATCAGGTTTTTGCATGGACCCATCTTTATTCCTCTAGTTACTTCTCCAAATTTTTATCACAGAATGATTGATAAAGATAATCAACGTCCTAGGTTAGCATAAGTCATAAAAGAAGGAGATACTGAGTGGTTCAACAACACAAATGCGTAAATTTTTAAGGCTTCATTATCTCAAGAAGTAAAATTTTGTTGGGGGAGTTGTAACATACATGTTGATGGTAAGCGCTAGAGAAAATTAACGAGTGATGATAAAGCGGTGCTAGCAGCAAATTTAATGTTTGGTTTTTCCTTGACCTTTGGTGAAGTCATTGCAGATGAGATTACGATTCGCGTAATGCGATCCAACAAAACATATTTTTTTCCTTGTTTGATTACAAGGTTATGTGAAGTGTCCTATGCTCTAATGATCACAAGCATAGATAACAAGGTTAAAGCCAAGAAGACCCACAACTTTAAAAAAAGTGATAAGAGTAGGTGTGCATTTGTTTTAAGGAAAGGAACATCACCTATAGGAAGTAACACTTTGATTATCGAGGGATTTTAGATACTTGCACCTGGTACACGGTATTGAAGGTGTAAACGATGTTGTTAAAGTTAGCATATATATATTTAAAAATTAAAAAAATTAATAAAACAAAATAAAAATAAAAATGGTGTTAATTGGGAGTGTTAATAGTGGCACTAATGGATAAAAGTGGATTGTAGGTCATATGCAAATGAATAAGCATGGTTGTACCAAAGTTTGGTAAATGGAAAAGGAGAGGCTAAGTCACTAATCCTAAATTGACCTTTTCATCACTGAAGCCTTCAATTAAAGCAAAGAAAGCCCTGTAGTGATCTTAGTTTTACTTCTTGATGACCCAAACAGAATGGAAAGGGAAATCCTATGGAATTGTAGGTGCACAATTTGAACCTTCATTCTAAGAGTGAGAGATTTGATGTCTGGTTCCTAAAAACAACAAGTAATATTTAATGTAACAAACTTCTTTCTTCTTTGTAAGGTCATGGGAATAGTATTTGTAATTGCTGAATATTTGATTCAATACTCTGAGTTTAAGTAGTGCTTTGTCTATTTGAACTTTAAAGATATGTATGGAATCCTATTGTCACTTGCCAAGAAAAGATCACATTTTTCCTAATGGGCTCGAATTAAAAAATAGAAGTGCTACTCTGTTCATTGATGTTCGAATTGTGCGAATAATACCGTGTTAGATAGTTGCTTTAGGACAATCAAATATTTTAAATTATGTGTGTTGATGTGCTAGCTTTGTGTTAGCATATTTGAGTCTTTTAACTTTGAATAGTTGTATGTTCTTAATTAACGCTTGTTGTTTTTTATTGTATTCCATGTAATTTTTAGGAAAATTCAAGATGTATGAAAACCTAAGAAAATAATGACAAGAAGTAAATATTTGGTGAATAGGAGATGACAAATAAATAAGCAAGGTCTTGATGTTTTCAAGTGAAAACTTTGGTAATAAGTCATCAACAAAGTGACAAGCCATCAGAGAAGTCATCAGCCTAAGACATAATGTTAGATATTGAAGTAGATAGTTGATAACTTAGGTGACAAGTCATCTATAAGTTGACTAGTCGTCAGTCGTTGTCATCACTTGTATGTAGTTTATGGAATTCTAAAGACCAAGTTGATGACTTGGTTGACTTGTTGTCAACAAGTTGATAAGCTTTCGGCCTTGTCGTCAACTATTATGCAAAAATTATAGATTTCAAATTTCAAATTCTGCAAGCTAAGGTTATTTATAACAAGATTTAGGTTTTAATGAAGGATCTTGAACTTATTCCAAAAATAACATTTTTACATTTTTGTGGCTTTATGGTTTTGAATTCAGTTTTCAATTGTGGTTTAGTTTGGGGAAATTTCAAGTGAAACTTGAAAGAGAATAACATTTGATTTCATATTCTATAAGTTAATTGCTTTGAATTATGGATTCAATTTTGTATTTCTTTTTTGTATCATGAGGAACTAAATCTCACAACTAAAGTTGTGTTATCTGTGATTATTACTTTGCTGATTCGATAGTTCGATGAGATTCAATTGACTATGGGATTTATCTTAATAATTTTGTTGTATTACATGTTTTCTATTAGTTGCGAACTATAGAACCTCTTTTGCATTGCTTTGCTCGAACTGAGAAATTAATATGATTAGTTAGTTATTAATGAGGATTTGGAAAGATAATTTTTTAATCCAATGATTAATGTTGTAACAAGATTAATCAACTCGAGATAAAATCGGTGTGTATATATGGTTTCCCTGAGTTTTATAGAATTAGGGATCAGAGCATCTAAGTAGGTTGAAAAACACTAAGATTAATTAACAATAATGGTAATTTGTTACTTCCCAGAAGTCACGAGAATCCTATAACACAACTATTATTCAATGAAGATTAATAAGCATAGTGAGCATAAATCTACTTTTACTACATCATTGATTTGAAATATTGTAACCTTCACTTTGTGTCTCTAAAGCAAGATAAAATGTTATTGATCGATTGGTTGATAAAAACCCCCGATTAAAGGAAACGATTAACTATTAGTCGATTAAACAATAAATCAACTTAATTAAGATCATATTCCTTGTGGGATTCGACCCCAACCATGTTGGGTGATTTATTTGATGAAAACCGCTTACTCTCTCATTCGAGAGGTGTAATTTGGGTATATCACTTATATACTTATAATTACATGTATGAATATGCATATTTAGCTATATGTTGTTATGGTGCTATTATATATCCCTTCTTTCCTTTATTTATTTAGATTATATACCTTTTTCTTGCCCTTGTATAGTTATATATATCTTTTCCACTTTGACTTGCATATTGGCCAGTGATATACAATATAATATTAATATAACTAAGTATGGATGGAAAAAGATAGTGCATTCTTATTGCTTGCTTATCCTTACTATGTTAGTCTCTTGGACATGATTATGATAGTTTATCCTTATTACCTCATTGGTTTCCATATATAGTTGTTGGACATTTGGGTGTTATTTTCCTTTCTATTAATATGTTGAATATATCTGCTTTATCTTTGGAGCTCAGTTGGCACTTGCCGATTGAGTACCATGTTTTTGGTACTCATACTATATTTCTGCACCCTTCATAACATAGTAAAGCATTTTCGTTGTTGATTTGTGTGTCATGCGGATCTACCATATTTCTAAGACGTAAAGTGAGATCCTGACATTCGAAGTATTACATATCTCTTTCTCTTATGTACAAGAGTAGTCCCTATGATGCATTCAGAGATAAGTTGTATTAGTGTATTCATTTGTACTTCATTTTTTATTTTTATTATGTAGAAGATTTTTTACTAATACATCTAGTTGTTTGGGTTATGTTGTATAATTGATATTTTATTCTATATATTTTGCTTTCTTTCCATTATCTATTTAAACTTGGCTTTCCTACTAGTGGGTTCAAGTAGGCATCATCATGACCCAAGAAATAATCGTAGTCATATTCAAACGAGCATAACTTCTTTTCTACAAAGAATTTATAAGCTCAAGACCCATTAATAGATATACAATTGAATTATCTTTCCAATGATACAAATTTTGAGTACTAGTAGGGTACGAATCACTACTACAACTCATAAGTACACCATATGAGTTGTTAGGAGGAGTCGTACCCAAAATAGTAGGGGTTGAATTTTGGGTTCTCGGTTTAATACCCTATACTTCTACCTAGCTTAAATTCATCCGAAGATGTCAAAGACATGATTGAAAGATGAATATCCTTTTATAAATGTGGAATTTTCGAGATTTTCACTTTTTGTTATTTGGGAAATTGAATAAATCTTCCATCGATACCAAATTCACCTAAATCTGATAACTGGGTAAGACATTATGGCGATTTAAAGTTTCAGTCGTAAAATACCGTTAATTCAGCCAATAGTGCATTGCACCATAAGCCAAAATGATGTTTGTCAACTTCCAATAAGACATTGTGATTATACCGCGTTGTGGATGGCTCCTAAATCCCAATTGTCCTTTTTCCAGTGAACCTCCGCGATGTCTCCGTGTTGGGCAAAACTTCTAGGTCACAAACAAAGTGGAAATGCGTTAACTACACATCGCGCCATCTCCCAATTTTCCAGTTGTCAAAATCCATAGAGACGGAACGATAGTGTCGCGTCGGGCTAGCTTGCCAAATCGAGAAATTTTGATGAAAAATAAATATTTTGTCCAGGGATAAATTTGTCTTTTCCCAATATTTTACCACGTCCAGGTGCGGTATTTAATACCTTAAAATGCTTCAAATCATTATTTATTTACTTTTTCCCCCAAATCAAGAACATTCTCTTCCAATAAACAAAACCCTGGCTTTCAAGAAATCAAAGCCAATTCCTAGAATCTTTACAATAACTTTAAGAAACTTACAATCAAGGTATGTCAAGTGTTGATTCATAGGTCCCTTTCACCCATGAAGCTCAAGAATCCCTTTTTCAACGGTCAAGTAGATGGATTTTTATGAATCCTATGTTGGGTTTTCTTTTGTTCATGTTGATAATGACCAATTGAATTCTAATCCATGTTTGGTGATAAAGTTTATGTGGAATTAGTTATTATATGAGTAGATTCTTGTGAACCCATGACTAAACCCTTGAATTGAGAAATTAGAATTGAATCATGATGTTTACGTGTTGTTCAAAGTTGTCTACATACACTATGTTCATTATGTGCCTGATGAATTGCCTATGTGAACTAATCAAACAAGAAACCATGCCATGATTAGTTTATGTGTAAATGTTTGATAAATTGTCCTTGAGAATGGATTAATGCCACGATATAGTATGCAATTATGTATTCCCCATTCCTGTACAGGTGATACACCCGAAGTGTTCATTGAAATGTCTTAATGAATGAATCGTGAGTATATAGCCATTGTTGGTCTTTTAGGCTTGCGTCATGATTTACATATTATGCTATCGAGTCCTAAAGGTATCTAATACCCAAAAATTTAGTTTTGTGCCTAGAGCTAGTGTCATGTTTTCACAATATCCTCTGTCAAACCATGTTCAGTAGATTTCAGCCAGTCATGTGACTCAGGAAAACTTAGTAAACATAGTAATCCAAGTAATATAAAAAATGTCAATAATTCAGTAATCTCGGTAGTATTCCATCAGTCAATGGAACTCCATGAACTTAGTCCACATTTGTTTAGTTACTCATGTTCAGTTTCCATTCAGATGGGAGTAGGAGTTAGCACCGAGTGAGCCCAAGGATGGGAACTCTCCCGCTATTAAATAGTGTGATTCTTAGATACAATCTTTGCGCTCCAAAATTACGTATCCAGTGTAGGTTGAGACATCATAACCTATTATATGAGGGTAGATGAGGTGGATTAGCCTGTTATATGAGGGTCCCACCGTTCCAATTAGAGTAACCTATTTTATTAGGGCCACTTACAGTTTGTCCTTACCAGTGGCGTGGTATTGACACCCTTCCAATAAGGGTTACAGATTGAACCCCAATTGAGCCATAATGTCATATTAGGGACATGTAGGTTAGATGAATACTTCCCACAGTTACAGTTTCAGAAAAAGTCTTAGTAACAAAACTTAGATAGTTCTTCAGAATTTTAGGACTGTCAGGTATAGTCAACTCAGAATAGTGTGAAACTTATTTAGTTCCATCAGAACCTAGACTGTCAGATACAGTCGCTCAGTACCAGTTATCAGTGACTTATGTTATCAATAATTAGACTCCGTAATCATGTTATCACGAATTCAGTTACAATCTCTTATTCTTGCATGTATTATCACATTTATGTTAAACAGTTGTTTAACATAGTTGATACTTTTGGGATTCTCAGAGCTGACAAAAGTCTTATGCAAATATGCACAGAAAAGAACTCAAGTTTGAG
The DNA here is from genome assembly GCA_030864225.1 of Capsicum baccatum var. pendulum. NCBI lineage: Eukaryota > Viridiplantae > Streptophyta > Magnoliopsida > Solanales > Solanaceae > Capsicum > Capsicum baccatum. The sequence continues at coordinate 164,061,487 of CM061557.1, read as the reverse complement.
ATTGGTGATAATGTTTATATAAGGATCTCTCCCATGAATGGAGTGAAGAGATTTGGAAAGAAGGGAAAGCTCAGTCTCCAATATGTCGGTCCCTTCAAAATTCTTAGTGACTTCGGCAAAGTAACTTATGAGCTCGAATTTCCTTCAAATCTAGCCTCAGTTCATCCTATCATCCATGACTCTTTGCTCAATAAGTGCATAGTTGACCCCGTAGTTGTGGTCCTTATTCAGAGCATAGATATTCAGAACAACCTCTCTTTCAAACAGATTCTGATCGAAATTCTCAATTATCAGACTCACAGATTGAGGAACAAAGGAGTCCCTCAAGTCAAAGTCCTTTGGAAGAATTAGTCCATTGAGGGAGCTACTTGAGAAGTAGAAAAATACATGTGTACCAAGTATCCTCACCTCTTCTATACTAATTAAAACTTAACCCAAGGTAACAACTTTCCTTAAGCCTTTCAGTTTCATTTTTAATTTTCAGTTAAAAATTGGTTCCAGTTCATGTTCAAAATTCCATTATAAACTTTGTATCAGTTACCATTGCATAGTAATTCATGCATTCATGTATCAGTTCAGTCATGTATTTATGCATCAGATATGCATGTTCAGTTTGATGAGAAACTCATCTTATCAGTAATTCAGTCATGTAGACATAAATCCGTTATTCATGCATCAAATATGCATATTCAGCATAATACATTAAGCTTATCATTTATATCTGTTATGAAATCATGTTTCAATTATTCATATTCAATATGTGCTTTATTCTATAATTTCTCACATATTAGTCAATTTCATTCGAAGATGAATGTTCCCGAGGTGGAGATATTGTAATACCCTGTACTTCAACCTAGCTTAAATTCATCCCAAAGATGTCAAAGACATTCTTTAAATATGAATACACTTTTATATACGTGGAATTTTCAATATTTTCACTTTTTGTTGTGTGGAAAATTGAATAAGCTTTCCATCGATACCAAATTAGCCTAAATCCGATAACCTGCTAAGAAGTTATGGAGATTTAAAGTTTTAGTCATAAAACATCGTCATTTTAGCCAGTGTCACATCGCACCACAATCCAAAATTATGTTTGTCAATTTCTCATAAGACTCCATGATTACACCGAATTGCAGAGGTCTTCTAAATCCCAATTGTTTTTTTCGAATGAACCTCCGTGATGTCTCCGCTTCGCACCAAACTTCCAGGATGCAAATAAAGTGGCAACGCGATAGCTCTATGTCGCACCATCTCCCAATTTCCTATTTTTCAAATTCCAGAGATATGGCGTGATAGAGCCGCATCACACCCGCCTGCCAAATCGGGAAATTTTTACCAAAAATAAATATTTTGTATGGGGATAAATTGGTCTTTTTCTAATATTTTAACACGTCCTGGTGCAGGACTTAATCCCTAAAAATGTTTAAAATCATTATTTACTCACTTTTTCCTCAAATCAAGAATATTCTCTCCCAAAAAACAAAATCATGGCTTTCAATAAATAAAAGTCAATTTTGAAAATCTCTCCAAGAACTTTAAGAAACTTACAATCAAGGTATATCAAGTGTTGATTCATGGGTTCCTTTCACCCATGAAGCTCAAGAATCTCTTTTTCAAAGTTCAAGTATATGGATTTTTATAAATCCCATGTTGGGTTTGCTTTTGTTCATGTTGATAATGATCAATTGAATTCTAATACATGTTTGGTGATAAATTTTATGTGGAATTAGGAATTATATGAGTAGATTCATGTGAACCGATGATTAAACCCTTGAATTGTGAAATTAGAATTGAATAATGATGTTTACTTGTTGTGCAATGTTGTCTACATATAGTATGTTCATTATGTGCTTGATGAATTTCCTATGTGAACTAATAATATAAGAAATCATACCATGATTAGTTTATGTACAAATGTTTGATAAATTGTTCATGAGAATGGATTAATGCCATGACATAGTACGAAATTATGTATTCAACATTCATGTACAAGTGATAAACCCCAAGAGTTTGTTGAAATGTCTTAATGAATTAATCGTGAGTATATAGCCATTGTTGGGGTTTTAAGCTTGTGTCATGGTTTACATATTATTCTATCGAGTCCTAGGGGTATCTAATACCCAAAAATTAGCTATGTTCCTAGAGCTAGTATCATGTTTTCATGTTATCCTTAGTCAAGCCATGTTCAGTAGAATTCAGTCTATCATGTGACTCAAGAAAACTCAGTAATCCCAGTAATCTCAGTAAGCTCAGTAATTCAGTATTCTTAGTAGTATTCCATTAGTCAATAGAACTCCATGAACTAGATCAAGTTTAGTTTAGTTAATCATGTATAGTGTCTATTCAGATGGGAGAAGAGTTATAATTGAGTGAGTCCAAGGATAGGAACTCACCTGTTATTAGAGGGTGTGATTCTCAGAAGCAATATTTGCACTCTAGAATTACGTAGTTACTGTAGGTTGAGACATCATAACCTATTATATGACTGTAGATGAGATGGATTAACCTGTTATATGAGGGTCCCACCATTCTAATTAGAGTAACCTAATATATGAGTGTCACTCATAGTTTGTCCTTACCAGTGGCGTCGTATTGACACCCTTCCAATTGGGTATACAGATTGGACCCCAACTTAGACACAATGGCATATTAGGGGAATATTGGTTAGATGACTACTTCCCACAGTTACAGTTTCAAACTCAGTCTCAGTAATAGAACTCAGATAGTTTTTTAGAATTTCAGGACTATCAGATACAGTCAACTCAGAACAGTACAAAACTTATTTAGTTACATCAGAACCTAGACTATTAGATACAGTCGCTCTGTATCAGTCATATCATCTATCAGTGACTCATATTATCAGTAACCAGACTAAGTAATTATGTTATCATGAATTCAGTTACAATCTCTTATTCATGCATGTATTATCACATTTATGTTATACAGTTAGTTAGCATTGTTCATGCTTTTGAACCCTTTGCATACATCCTACCTCACTTGCATACTAGTATATTCAAATGTACTGACACATTTGCGCTATGATGTTTTATACCATAGGTTTAGAAGAATGAGCTCCAGAGCATCAGTAGTATTCTAGTACTCAGCAGTCAGAGTCAGTAGTGAGTCCTCATCCTTCTAGGACATGAGCATTATCTTAGCATTTCAGTACTTAGTTGATTTCAGTAGTTGGAGTTAGTTGGGGACATGTCCCATCAACTCCCTTTTCAGACATTTAGAGGCTTTTTAGACTATCCTGATTAGATAGTTATTTCAGTTGTTTTGGGTATTTCATACCCCACCAAGATGTTATATTTTATCTGATATTATGTCTTAGTTTTGAACCTTATGGCCTTTCAGCCTTTATTTTTGTATTTATACATTATGTTATAAAATGTTCCAGTACAAATATCAGTCATGGGTTATCTTGTGTTCCTTCGGGGTCATGAGCACCATGTAGCATTTCGGGTACCAAATTTGGGGCGTTACACTTAGTGACAACTCAAGGAATGACCGTACCCAGAACTTATGAGTTGTTCCCAACTCGTCGGGTCTTTTTCCAGATGTTTTACAAATTATTTCTAAGGGTTTTTTTGTATTTTTCTTTCTTATAACTTCTACCCACAAATTATAACCATCAAAGAATCCTATTTTCTCTCAAAAAATCAAACACTTAACATGTAAATCTCCCCTCCCATACTTAATAACAACAACTAAGGTATGTTAGAGGCAAAAACAATTACAAGGATTCATCCTAAAGTTCTACTATAGGTATGTGGGATATTCATCAATGGGTCCCTTCCACTCATTGAATCCAAATATAAACCCTATTTTAGTTTAATAGTATGAATATTATCCTATTTCATTAAATTATCCACGGAACTTATGAATTAAATTCATGAACTTCTTAGTAAATCAAATTCAAGCAATGCCAATATGTGTTTCCATGTTATTTAAGTCACTTTATGTTTGAATTATAATTTCTCTCATACTAATTCCCTTTATTTCATGACAAATCCTTAAGTTATGAATTAAACCATGTAAATATGATGTATTCTCATGTATAACACATCCCCATGTTCAAATTCATGTATCTTTCTTATTCATTAAATTATTGCTTGTTTTAGGTCTTTGAATTATGATTTTAAATCACTGTTTTAAATATTGTTATTGTATTTTTGTAATCATTCAGTGCTGGAGGGATATGAACACCCGATACCTATATGTTTATATATGTCTTTATTTTCAAGTTACAAGTCAGTTAGACCATGATTTTATTGCTACATTTAGAACAATATGTTCATGCTGAGCACTCATTAGTATAGTACTACATCATGTTAGACTAATAATAATAATAATAGTGTCATTCAATTGAAAGTAGGATTTAGCACCACATAAACCTAATGATGTAGGATCACCCGCTAGTTAGGACTGAGTCCTTAGTTACAAAACGATGTAGCCAGTGAAGGGTTATAAGTTTTCACCCACCAATTTACGACTAAAACTCTCTTAGGAGTCACCTTCCAGTTAAGGACTTACTCCGTAGTCCATCAAGACATCAGCCTTGTGAATCTACATCATCAACCATGTGTTAGTACCCATGTGTAACCCTAGTTGGAAGGTACTGACACCATTCAAACTAGGGTTACAGGTTGGGCACTGAGTTGCTCAGATTGGGGCATGTCAGTTTCAAAATAGCTCCCACATTTTTAGTTAGTACTCAGTCTATAACAGTTAAGTTTTATTTGAATAAGTAATTATATTTTTAGTTAATTCATTAGTCAGTTTTATAGATTCTTTCAGTACATGCTTACTTGGTCTTGCATTCTTAGTTTTACATGTTCATACATTCACATTCAGTTTCCACGTGTATTGTAGTTAGTCTTTACCTCACGTGCTATTACATTCAAAGTACTGATCCCATACTTTTCTCTTGAACTATGTTGTGTTATAACATAGGTTTGGACTTATAGTTTCTTGACCCTCCATAGATAGCTCAGCAGTTCCCCACAAAAGTAGTGGCTAGTCCTCATCCATCGAGGACATGAAATGTTATTTCAGTTATTTTAGTATTTCTTTATGTTCATTCAATTGAGTTTGTTGGGGGTTTATCCCATCAACTCTTAATTTTTTAGTGGCTTTTAGATAGACAATCTAGTTTTCAGTATTTATCAGATATTCCATACATGTTGTTTTATGTATTTTAGTATTTTAAATTGACGGTACCTTATAAGTTTATCTTTTGCGCATGTTATATTACTATTATTTTATTTTGTGCTCACTGTAGGTACTAGATCATGGGTTATCTTAGGGTCGCATATGGCCTTAAGAATCGTGTCATGACTACGGGGTAGCCTATGGTTGTGACAAAACTTTGTATTAGAGACAAAGGTTCTAAAGTGTCATTGGGTATCTGAAATCCACATTGATTAGAATCTAATGAATGGGTGTAAAGCACCCCACACTTTTGGTCAAGAGGCTATGAGACATTTTTAGGAAAATTTCCTTTTTTCTCTATATATGTCGTGTGAAAGAGCATGAGCTCTATCGAACTCAATTTTCTAAATCATCCTTCATTCGTTTTATAGACAATGCCTCCCAGAAGAAAAAACAGAACAAGTAATGGGGGTCAGCTGCACTGACACCTGTTCAGGAAGATCCTTGAACGACCATGTTTCTCACACTGAGTTCAGGGCTGCTTTCTTAGTTTTGGCCCATTTTTGTGTTCTTCAAAACTTCCAACATATTTGTAACAACCCGAAATCACCCCTCGGGACACCACACGGTGCCTAGGGTCACAAGTGATCCCAAGCTAACCCTTCTATTGGCATAACGAATAAACAACTGAACAAAGTGTATAAGTCTAAAAGAATAAGGCGAAAATAACTCTATTATGAATTGGCTCACTACAAAACTGAAGTAACAAGACATTGCTTTTACAATAAAATAGAAACTCAATGCATCAACTCCAACTGACTATCTATGAAGCCTCTAATAGGACTGACTATAGGTAGCTGGTTCATAACTACCAACCACACCAACTCAATACGATAGAATAAAGAAAAATACAACACAATTCAACTATATCACTAACTCGAGCCCTTGAATAAAAAGGGGATCCATCACCTGCTAACTTGAAGTTGGGAACTTACTTGATATAGTGCATGCACTACAAATCTTTGCACCTACATTTTGAGATAATGTAGCACATAGACGTATATGTAGATCAGCACTGGGGAATGTACTGAGTATATGGGGGTGCATGCATATGTATAAAACAGTATCATCTTCTTCAATCAAATCATGCATGCAATATGGGATGACTCACATGGCTTGAACAAGTATAAAATGTAAATCTCATAAGTCATGCAAGATGAAGCTTGTAACACAAATCTTGTGAATCATCATACTTTAACATTGAAATCAGAAATCCTCCCTTATTCTCAATCCTCAATGCTAAAGGAACTTTAAACACTACTTTCAAATCATTAATATATCTAATGGAGAGTAGAACATCATTAACGCTCAAGATCTCATAACTCTTTTAAACTCAAATACTTGGAATTCGGAATCATATAACTTTGAAACATAGTTGAAGGCATTTCATTCACTTTAGGAAAGGATCTTATTTCAAGATTTAGGAAAATCATTCCATCTCAATGGAAAGATACTCTAGTTTAAGGAAATAACTTATCTCAAAGTATAATGGAAAATACCATATCATGGAATAATACTTTCTTTTAGAGAAACAACTCTTATCAAGGAAATGCTTTAGTTAGGGAACCATTTTACAACTTTACCCTTAGGAAAATAGCTCATAGGAAGGGAAAATACTTTAGCTTTTGAGGAAGTATTGATCTCAATGTTTAAAGGGAAAGGGAGGTTCTCATAACCGACATAAACCATACGAGCTAATTGGAGTCCAACATTTTGTCCTACTAAGGAGGAGACCCCACATTGGGGAGGAGCGTCATACTCTTGCCAGCGTAGTTTTGGGGTAAGAAACCATAGTAACTTATCCAATCGGTGCTTAATACTACTCCCTTTAGATTATCTACGCTCATCTCATAAAAATCAACATTTAGAATAATCTCATTGTTCACCAAGAATCAAATAATCAAATCGATAATCTAATATGATGAAGTGGATTTCAAAGCTTTCGGACCATTAGGCCAATTCATTTCTCAATCATCTCAAAACACTCAAATCATGGGTTCTTATAGAATAAGAGTTCATAATTTCACAAGTCTCAACTAGGGCTTACTAACCTATAGTTCAATCTCAAGTTAAAGCTTATCAAAAGCATAAAATATATAGCATATAGATTCACAAATCATATGAAAATCTAGAAATTTCAGCAATTTATCTCAAAATCTCAATATAGTTATATACTTCAATATCTCAAACATCACAAAGATTAGTTTCTCAATGACTAAAATCATGTGGTTTATACCCATCTGTAATTTCTCAAGAAAACATGCAAAGATCATGCTATTTGACTCTTAGTTCATGGAAAATATCAAGATAATGCATTAACAATAATCGGTGAAAACCCCAATTCAGATTCATGTAAATATCTCATAGATTTCAGGAATATCATGATGTAAATAAGCCTTTTTGGGCACAATGTTGAAAGGGTTACCCATTTTCAAAACCATACATACCTTGGATTATCGAATTGGTGAACAAACTTGCTCTAAACTTTATATTCTTGCTCTTCGGAAAAGGTTCTTGAAGCCCTGGACTTGGGAACCTTGAATCTTGAATCAATTTAGAAAATCTATGGTGGATTATTGAGATTCTTGGAAGAGGTTTTGGATACTTAGGGTTTTCGTTGAGAGAAAACTTGAGACAAAACTCATTGGATGCTTGCAAATGACTTTGATTTGGTGTTTGCACGGTTTTATAGGCTTGGAAATAGCCCAAAGTGCCCTTTTTAACATCTGAACAAAGCTAGAAAAAATGAACTGGGAACCAAATTTCATAGGTCACCGCGACACGCCACATATCTTGGTGGCTTACTGGAATTGACAATTGGGAAATTTGGAGTCCCCACGACACGGAGCCATCGCATTGTCCAACTGGTTGGGACCTAGACCGTCAGCGCGACGTGCCATTATACCTAAGTTCCACTGGAATTTGAAAATTTTCAAATAGACCCTCTCCGCGACACATCAAACACTAAAATGACGTTGTTTTTTGACTGGACATAAATTAGCCATAACTTCTTACTCGAGTATCGGATTTGGGTGAATCTTATATCAACGGAAAGCTTATCAAATTTTCTATGTGATAAAAAGAAAAAATTAGGGAAATTCTATTTGATTAACACGATACTTACTTAGGAAATCACTTCTCAATCTTTTAGGGATGAAATTACACCTCATTTGACATGCCTTAAGGCTCATTCTACCAGAGAATTTTGTGGGGTCTTGAAATATCTCCCCCTTTGAAACATTCTTCCTTGAATGTCACTAGCTAGTCTAAGAACACAGGAAAAATAGAGTATACATAGCCGAAGTAATTTCCTAAACGGGCTCAGAATCTTTCTAAACTCTTAAATGCCTCAGAAATTGCAAGAACTCATGTAATAATAGTTACCCCCAGGAATCGATAACATAAAAGTAAAACAAAACCATTCTTGAATAATCAAGACCATGGACAATCATTCACCATCACAATCACTAAGGAATCACTTCAAGCATTTAGGAATCCTAAACATGCAATAGCATAGGGGGACATGCTATTAGATCATACTCCATTGAACAAGGCCTTCCATCAAGCACTTCGCACATATTTTTGTCTTGGCATGTACTGGAGAAGACATAATTGGGGAACTTCATGCTATTATGTTACAATTCATTCATCAAACACTTGGCATGTATTAATGTCTTAGCATGTATCAAAGGGCACATAATTAGAGAATTTCATGCTATCATGCCACAATTCATTCACTAAGGCTTTTCAACAACCACTTGGCATGCATGGGCTTACACAGAATTGGGGATTCCTTGTCAACATGCCATAATGGCTCTAATTCCCTTACATAAGAATTTTATTAAATTTATGGGGAGTATGCTTTGCTTATTCAACAATTTCTACACTTAACTGACATCAACACACCATTTAACAAGCAACTTGATGAGGGTTTATCAAAAACATCACATGAATACCACATACTAGGGTCAAAGCTTGAAAACCTTGTAAACAAACATGAATCACAACTCAATAATAGCATGAACATCAATTTCATCTCACAAAAATCATGAAAACGCATAAACATAAAAGCTTTGAAATTTAGAAAAGGGTTCTTGAGCTTCTTGGATAGGAGGGACCCAAGAACAAATACCTACATATGACTATCCTCTCCAACACGACCTATTTACTCCCTCCTACCAGCACCACTGTTCATTATATCTATCGTGACCTAAGGAAGAGGTCGCTGAAAAGTTAGAACATGAGGACCTGGAGCATGAAGGGACATTGTACCTACCTAGAACTCAACTAAGGCTTAAGGTATTTAACATCATGAACTTATCAAAGCGTTCTAACCCAAGGACATACATGATAGAAATCTGGACTTCACGAATCACTAAAAGCATTGCTCGAGTACTTAAGTCACGAGTTGCATGGCCTGAATTTGGAGTTTAAAATATATGGGATGTGATCCCGACTACATAATAAACTAAAACTCCTCCTTTTAAGAACTAGGAGAGTACATAATTATCTATCATATGCATGAACATGAATTGAGATCATGGAAAAGAAACATAAAACATGAGGAGGTAATAGGACAACTAAAAGTGCTGAAATAAGATTGGGTCAAGCATTAATCTTATTCAAAGTTATTCTACAACTCACTGGTACATCTACTAGAGTCTTAAGGTTTGACCTAGTTACCGGTTCTATCATCTCCCTTTTAGAATAAAGCCATCACTCTAAGGCGGTGAACCACCACATGAATTCTAGTCTGGCTGTAATCACTTTGCTCTAGAGTTGAGGATATAACAATTCATATGAATAGAAGAACTTGACCCGAATGACTACACTTCAAAGCGTAAAACATCAATAGCAACAGCAACAACAATAACAACAAACCCAGTATATTACCACATAAGTAGGGCCTGGGGAGGGTAGAACGCAGTCCCTACCAATACCTCTATAAAAATAGAGAGGCCGCTTTCGATAGGCCTCTAGCTCAAGATAAAGGTAGTATACCAAAAACATCAAAAGCATAAGACACCATAAAACTGACATAGGTACTACATGCACAACAAATTGCATATTTCCAAGCCGAGGACAACAAAGTCCTCCCAATTACTGACAATAACTCATCCACACCCTTAGTCCTCTGTCCTAATGTTTTTCCTCATAATCTTCCTATCCAAGGTCATGTGCCCAGTCAGCTGTAACTGCTCAAGGTCATGTTTAATCACTTCACTCCTCAAAGCTTAACACCCACTCATAATACTACCTCCTAAGACATACATCATCCTTCTATGGCACCAATAGTCATCATTTAATACTTAATGCTTAGAACGGGTACCTTCTATCCTATTGATGGTCCATACAACTGATGTCATAGCCTACTACTACATCGCTTATAAACTTATATTTCTAAACCATGAGAATCAAAATCATACTTACCATCTTCAATCACATCTCCTTAACTCATCTATTAAGCACATCATTCATTATCTCACTAGCCCCACCTAGCAATTTAACATTAATACTAACCAAACAACATTCAGTAATCCTCAAAAATCATAGCTCCATAGAACCTTGGGCGTACTTATACATCATACATACAACATCAAACTTGATTAAGAATCAAACAAACTTAAGCTCTTGTATACACTGTTCAAGCCTATTAGATCACTCCCCTATAACTAGTACTATTACACAAAAAATCGTCGCCTCTACTTTCAAGACCACCAATCATTCAAACTTAGTGTCTAGCACTAATCTCACTATGAAGCTATGAAATAAAACATCAACAATAACCATAAATTCACATGGCCAACTCGAACTTCATAATAAACAATAACCGATCATAATCACATGGCCCATCTATTTCAAATTCATTAACACATCCTTCTTCTACACGTCATTACTATCCACCTACTTATACAACCCCAACTAAGCTCATAGCTCTATAAGTTTCAACTAAACTCCATCTTACAAATCTCATGGAGCCTAACTTAACAACACCCATCCACCAAGTACTTCCATCAATAACCTATAGTTCTAATACAACAATTGCCTTCAATAACTTTTCAAAGTTCAAACAAACAATAATTCCACTTATCTAATGACCCCTTCTCCATCTCTCACTAACAAACAAGCAAGGACATAATACTTCATTAATAGCCCAAATATGTGCCACAAAATTCAGCTATACATATATGTATATAAATTCAATAAATGGCCCTTGCCACCTTTCTTATCACTACAACTCAAAACCTCCAGTTTCAACCAACACAAGAACAACAAGATTCACAACAAGTAGCTAGTGAATAAAAATAGGCCTCACACAGCTCCACTAGACTTTGGTTTTGTATTTTAAACAAGAAAATAAGATGAATAACAAAGAAACTATGCTAGTGAATCAAAAGAGCCCCACACGGCTTCACTAGACTTTGATTTTTCTTTTCAAAAACATAATGATAACGAGGTTACATATTGCAAGAGATAAAAATTTAACACGTAATATCCAATGATCTAAGAATATGCATCTCATTCTATCTCACTCATAAGAGTAAGGCAAAACTTTAAACATGAGGTACTCATGAGGTACTCATGACACACCAGAAGGCTCACATCGATAAGGAAGCATAGCTTCACATTATGGATTTTGAGGAGGAATTTGAAAGTTGATAAAGTTTAATCTACAGCTCTCGTTTGAGTGTAAAGCGGTCGCTAGCAAATATAGAACCCAACCTGGGTTGGGTATCGATCCCACAGGGAATAGCTTGGCCAACAAGTAAGTAAAATTACTAAACTTTTGGTGCAAGTCCCATAAAAAGGGGGGATTCTTGTCTTGCAAGTAATGTAAAAAAAGACTGAAAATAATAAAGTAAAAGGAGAGAGATTATTACGTTGGTTGTAAACAATGAGAATTGAAGCGTTGGGGTTATGTCCACCTTCTGAGGTATACGTCTCTATTGGCTATGAGTGTGTAGAATTCTGACATGCAATTGCTTATAGAGAATTGTAGTCGATGGTAAATCCAAGCGTCTCTCGACCTAAACAAGGACTATTTAACTTTAACTTTCTCGAGCTTAAAGCGTGTCTAACCGTACGAATTCTCCAAGAGGTTAGTCCAGTTACGGTACTAGCTTTTTAATAGGAAAGGGTGTCCTACTACCTTGACATTATCTCTTTTCCAGACAAATAACCTTTCTCTCGAATAAGTTAAATGTTAGACTGGCGTATTCTTGCATTTGCAACCACAAAGAATGTGGATTAAGATGAAGAGAATAATGATATAAGCAATATACATGTCTCGAACTCACAAACTCACAGCAATAGATAGTAACTCATTCGGCTTCCATAACCCCAACAGAGAAGTTTAGTTACCCATAAATGCGAAGGAAATCACAATTTGCGTTGTTGTTATTATACCACAAGATTGATGATTTTCGTGTAGCACAAGTGGTAGGCGTGTGGCATGAATTCCAAGGCAAAAGTAACAATTCTCTTACTGCGGTAAATAAGAATTGAATAGATGAATAGAAGAAGAAAAATAGAATTAATGGGAAGATTAGAAGAGTAGATTAGAAGATGAATTGTTAAGAGAGGAATGAATTCTCTCCACTAAGGGAGGAATGAATAAAAATCTCTAGCATGATAGGGTATTTATAATACCCATATCCTATTCCTACTAAGCTAATGAAATACTTAACCAAATCCTACTAAACTAAGGAAATACTTAACCCATTTGTACTAGGTTAATGTAACATTCTCCTAATCCAAATAAACTAATGAAATACATAACCCAATTGTACTAGGTTAATGCATCATTTTCCAAATCCAGCTATGTGTCTGAAAGTCCCCAAAGTCTTCAGAAATGTTATTTTAGCCTGGGACAATTTTCCATGCAGCAGTTTTGGTCCTTAGGCGTGTAAACTCCTTTTCCTTTCTTCGTGAGCTTTCTTTTGCGTCAAGTAAGCCATAAAATGCTGAATTTTGCATCATTTATACCTGAAACTTTACTAATCATGTTTGTTAGCTCATTTACAGGAAAAAGGACTAAAAGTGCATGAAATATATAATTTGTTCTCAAAACTAGGCTAAAATATGGGTACAATATATTGATATAGGCGTGTAAATCCGCCTATCATCGACACCCCACACTTAGAGCTTTGTTCGTCCTCGAACAACATATCATGTCCTTCTAAACATCAACTTAGGGTTTTTACAACAACAACACAAAACATTTATCAAGACAAGCACAACAATTATCAATAAAGAGTAGCTTATCGATTATAAGTAGAAACAATTTAACCTCTAGCATAGACCCGTGATGGTGATCAACTCGCATGCAAACGTTAAGGTGCGTAGAATCATATACAACTATCCAAAACTCATCAACCATGTGTGTCTTACAATATAGTACCCATAATCACTCACAAATATATCATATTTTTCAAACATGGGTATCAACATATCCTTGCTCTCACTCTCACAAAGAATTCATATGTAGCAACTGATGACCATAGGCTTTCCCTTAGTGTAATACTCCACTAAATGTCAGAATGCTAAGCTTAGGATCAAGTAGGTCTTTTGATGGTTGTAATGTAGGCTAAGGGAAGGGTAGGACTATTTTGGCCAGAAATAGTGACTAAGTTCCTAAGCACTTTAATACATCACTTTGTATCATTGACACTTTTTTCTTTCAACCTTTCTTCTTTCTTTTATTCTAACACCTTTGTTCTCCTCTTTTTTTTTTCAATTTTAAGCATAACTCACTTTTCATCTTTCTTTTTCCTTTTTCTTTTCTCAACATACCTCTTATACTAGCACTTTTTTTTTTCACAACACATTCAAGCACTATTACAATTTAAAGCATCATACTTACCCAATTTCCTCTTATGTTGTCACATGACTTTTTCACTTTAAAGCACTTAGGAATTTGTATCAAATTACGGTCTTGAAAGAAAATGGATTAGGCTTGCATGCAAGGTTGTCAAAGAAATAGGCTAAAGGCTCAAAAGGGTTTAACTAAGATGATGTCCATGGGTAGGTAAAACTGAAGGTGTAAAAATATAGGTTGCCAAAGAAATGCCTAAATCATATCCTACACTTACACTCCTTATTTGTGCTTTGCATACATACCAGGCAAGTTCTAGCATCAGCCACATACAAAGAAGATACTATTAATCTCACACACACAAGGCACATGGTCGACTTGATTGGAAGTAATATAGACTCTCGACCCAACAAGTAAAGGAATTGAACCACAAAATATAAAATAATGAGTCAGAACTAGAGTCTAAACGTCTCAATAGTCACAATTGTAACACATACTCTTGTTATAATCTCATGCTGCCTGTCAAAATAATTTCATGCGAAGCTAGAAAAAAAATTACTCCTAAAAAAACTTAAAAAAAATGAACTCAAATAAAAAACTTAAATAAAAAAAGTAAACAAACAAACATAGGTGCAAACAGAGAAGTATAGCATGCGATACCGCCACCCCACACTTAAACGGGACACTGCCCTCAGTGGAAAATAAATACGAAGAACCTGGTTAGTCGGACTCTTCCTCAATGTTGGGGGTCATACCCCCTTCGTCTGAATCATCATAAGAGTCGTCGTCAGAGTTCTCCTCCTCGTCAGAATCAGGCAAGCGTCGATCCTCATCAGTCGGCACATCATCATCTAGAGGTTCCTCAAAGTATACGCCCACTCCACACATCTCCCATGCATGCATGTTCATTGGGTAGTCGTGGTCCAGCTGTTGGAGCTCTTCAGCAGTTGGAACACGTCCACCACTCATCATAGTGGATCGTGTCATGCCATAGAGATGACGAAAGAAACTCTCATCACGAGCATGTCTCTCCGCAGTAGTAAGGTTGACACCATGAGTTGTTTCAGCATCTTTGACCTTGGTGAGGTCAACCTTCTTTGGGTTATGTGGGAGTTTGTGGTCAGCTGGTTCCTCTTCGATATCCTCCTTCCACAAGATTGCTGTCAATAAATTTCCAAATGTGAAGTGGGACCTTTTGTGGAGTCTGGCTTTCCTCATGGTAGATCGAATTATTGACCCAAAGTTGATAGGGGCATTCGTCATCAAAACATAGACCAAACACACTCTATCTCTTGATATCTTGGTGTATTGAGTCCCAGGAATAAGGCATGAGTTGACAATGCGTATCCAGATTCTTGCTTCCCTATTTAGTGGAGCATAAGGGAAGGTGTTTTGTCGGCCGGTTTCTTTATGTCTGCCCCACCTTGCCATCGATCTGCTTCCACAAAGTGTGTGTCGTATTGCTCTATAAGGAGGCCTGCTGTACAGCTCTTTGAATGGTGCTGTGTCGACTGAAGGTAAGCCAAGAAAAGAGTTGATCCAATCCGCGGTGAGCTGTAACACTTGGCCCCGAATTTTGACTTCATTGCCTGTTGTGTTCGACGACCAGTTGGCATAAAACTCTCTTGTTAAATCAAGGTTGCATTCTCCCATGTCGCGGAAGATGAAATCCAGCTTCAATGCCATTATTTTTGCCAACATACGCGGCTCCTTCTTTGCTAAGGTTTGCTTGTTGATCAAGTCGACGTGAACATATTTTCGTTCTTTGTTGTTCCTGTACCATTCTTTGGCTTCCTCCTCAAGAACCCATTTTATTCCAAACATTCTGCGGGGTAGTTGTGCTGAGGATGATTCTCCTTGGTCCTTGCGACCTCTCTTTTTGCCCTTTTGGGAACTGGTAGCCTTCTCCTTGCCTTGCCTTGCTTTAGGTGCCATTGTACCTGAGACTAGAAATAGTGTTAGTGGCAGCAGAATCTCAATTGATACAATCTATAAACAAGCATTAGGGGTACCACCCCACACTTAGTTTTGTTAACACAAATCAGTGAAGTGAAAGTGGTCGAGTACTCAGATTTCGTCGACATACGTTTTAGGATTGTATTCCGACAAGAAAATCAGCAATGCATCACTTACTTGCTGCCATTGGACTACTTTCATGGTAGATATAACAACACTACTACATAGGGGTTACCACATGGAATAGTTATTCTTACAACAATCACAACCTCTTATGCCGGTAGGCTCTATAAGTCTTATCCCGATGGCCGGGATAGTCTAACATGTAAGTATCCAAACAACAATCTTAAGCAATGTTCATAGCCATAGTAATTCCGTAAATATCCAAATTCAAGTCGGAAACCAGTCAAGATTTTCCTATGTATATGTTCACTCACATGATTTTGTATCAACTATCCAAACACATAAACATCACCGACAATCTTATACGATTTAGCAATTCATACTAGACATAGGAACGTAGTACTTACGAGAAATAAATGAAGAATAAGAGAGCACTTACTTGCTTGAAGCTTGTGGGGATGGTTTTGTGAATTGGAAGAGCAAAAGAAGAAAATTTTGAGAGGATTTGGATGTATATGCGGCGCCCTTAGGTCAATTTTTAGTGTGGTTGTGTTGTAAAACTAAGTCCCCTTTATATAGGAAGAGAATGGGTCGGGTTATGACCCATTTAAAATCGGTTTTGGAGACAAAAATCCCACATATGCGGCGCATAATGCTTGGCATATCAATGACATATGCGGCGCATTGTCTATGGCATAATGCGACATATGCGCCGCATAGTCTATGGAATTTGTAGACATATGCGCCACATAGTCTATGGAATATGAGATACTGAGACCAAATGCCATAGCATAGGCGGCGCATAGTCAAAAGCATACCTAGGAATAGGCGGCGCATAGTGTATAGCACACTAGATTCCGAGACCTTAGGCTATAGGATAGGTTGTGCATCGTTCGTGGCCTAGTTTTTCCAAGGCCTAGCCTTACTCGATGCCTATTTGGGCATGAGAGATGCTTAATCCATAGCCTTATGCATCACTATTCCTAACTTACCAACTTTACCATACAATGCGTCCAAATCGTCAATTGAAATCAATCTCCTCGTTGAATACTTCTTGCACCTATTTTTGCTCAAAACCAAACGAAAACGATTAGTATGATGGGTTGCCTCCCACCAAGCGCCTTAGTTTTGGTCGTGCACGACTCTTATTTTTGGATTTTTCATTTAGAAAAACAAAACAAGTACTAGAATGAAAGGAAAAACGATAAACGATAAAACGATAAAACAATGGGTTGCCTCCCATCTAGCGCCTTATTTATTGTCGTGGCTCGACATAGTAATCTCAAGTACTTAGACTTCATCGAGATAAGTGATGGATCATTTTCTGAAAGGATTTAGACGACAATGAGGCTTACCTGTGGGCATGCGATCTTTTTTGAGATGGCTCCTACGTTTCTCCGGAGAGTCACCAATTATATCATCAATAGTCCAACCCATAGATCTCATGTATCTCTTCAGAGCAGAGATGAGAGCTTCTATGTGCTGTTGACTTAAATCATCTGCTCTCTCCGGAAGTATATTTCTACTTTCCAAGAACACATACCTTAGATAATCGAGGAGCTCTTGCGATTCTAGCATTGGTGGCTCGTCAATGGGAGTCTTCGCTGTTGGTTGATTCTTGAGATCACAATCCGGTTGCTTAGGAGTATAATACTCTATTTCTGTTAGATCACCCATAAGTTCTTCATAATCTTCATTATCCTCATGCTCAACATTCAGTGGCGCAGCAGACAATGGCTCAACAGTAGGCTGTTTCTCTATAGATAATGCTTTCATATCCTCTTGATGAACATCAGCTACAGATAACTCATTCATATCACTGGGCTGCTTCATGGCTTTGCATATATCAAACCGTACTACTTCGTCATTAATTCGAAACAAAAGCTCATTATCTTTCATGTCAATAAGCACATTTTCGGTTGCAAGGAAAGGACGTCCCAGGATTATGGGAACTTCAGAATCCTCCTTACAATCCAGAATAACGAAGTCTGAAGGAAAGATGAATGAAGAAACCTTGACCAACACATCATTCAAGATACCCACAGGTCTTTTTACCAACCTATCAGCCATCACGAGCCTCATATTGGTTGGTGTCGGATCGCCTAGCCCCAACTTCTTGTAGATGGATAGTGGCATCAAATTTATGCTAGCACCTAGATCGCACAATTCTTTGGCAAAATTCAAAGATCCTATGGTGCAAGGAATAGTGAAAGCTCCGGGGTCGGCCTTCTTCTGAACTATCAATCGGGTAGCAATTGCACTACAATGATGCACATCTTCTTTCAATTGATAACTTGCTTCCCGCTTCCTAGTCAAAAGATCCTTCATAAATTTTGCATATCCAGGCATTTGTTCAAGTGCCTCCACCAATGGAACATTAATGGTCAGCTTCTTTAACATAGTCATGAATTTGCTGAACTTTGTGTCATCCGCCACCTTCCTCAATCTTTGGGGAAAAGGTGGTGGTGGGTATGGAAGTGTTCTCTCCATGGATTTCTTCTCCTCTTGCTTTTATTTTTCAGCTTTTTCAGGTTGCACAGTACTGGATGTGGCGTCCTTGACGTCAGGAGTGGGTGCTGCGGCATCTTCTCCTTTTGTGTTGTTATCCATGTCCGCGACTTCGTCAACCACTTGCTTTCCTTTTGCTGAAGTTTCCAGCACCTTACGACTTTTGGTAGTGATGGCCATGCATGACCCGTCATTCCTTGGGTTTGGCACAGTATCGCTAGGTAAAGTGCCGGCCTTTCTTTGATTGAGTGCTGCTGAAAGTTGACTCAATTGCTGCTCTATTTGCTTGATAGAAGTGGAATGTGAATCAACTAATTGCTTCATGGAGGACAAATCATTAATCACCTCCGTAACTCCCACGTTCGTTGCTTCCACTCCTTTTAATAACATAGCCATCATGTCTTCCATACTTCCAGAATTAGATGTGGTGGTGTCACGTCTACCAGGGGGAACGTACAAACCACTCTTTTCATTGTTTTTATTCCAACTACCTTCGTCTTTGCTTCCAGATTTATCATAATATTTCCGACCTTGGTTTCCTTGGGCATTCCCGCGGAAACCCCCCTGATTGTTCAAGTAGTTGGCCTCATCTTCTGAATCAGATTCGTCTCTTCCTTTTGACGCAATAGCTTTCACTTTTTCGGTCTTCCCTGATAATAAATGCTTTGTAAGAAGATCCATTTGTGTTTTCAGATGCGCCATATCTTGATCACGTTCTTCTTCTCTTCTTCCTTGGTCTGTAGTCATCCCAATAGATAAAGTGGGGCTTGCTACCTCAGAATCCCTGGTATGCCAAGCTCTACTTTGTTTCGTCATGCGATCTAGCATATTGCTTACTTGACCAAAGGTGAGGTCCATGAAAGAACCTCCAGCTGCATTATCCACCACTGGTTTAGTTATTGAATTCAAGGCTCTATACAAGATCTCCATTAGGTGAACATTAGTCATGTGATGGTTTGGGCATCTCGCTAGCTTTGTCTTGAACGTCTCCCATGTTTCATGAAGAGCTTCAGTGGGAAGCTGGCAGAAGTTGCTGATTTCATCTCTCAATTGTGCTCTGTTGGATGGCAGAAAGAATCTTTCTAGGAAAGCGTCTCTCAATTACCTCCAATTTGTAATTGAATCAGGAGTCAGCCCATTCAACCATAGTGTTGCCTCCCCATACAGAGACAATGGAAATAGACGTAATCGAATAGCATTCTGACCAACACCAGGATTGTCAAAAGACTTGCATGTTGAAATAAAGTTGATGAGATGCATATTCGGATCGTCGCCTGCTAGTCCACCAAATAATCCCTTGAGTTGCAATAACTGAATCATGGTGCTTGTGATGTTGAACTTGGCTCCGGGCGCTAATGGTGGTGGAATTATAGCTCCAGTGGCTCCGGCACCATCAAGATCATCATCATCATCGTCGAAAGCTGGCTGCAAAGGTTGGCGATCATACCTATACCGAGCTTGTCGACCTCTTCTGTTGGCAGGAGTTGTAGTTTCAACAATATGCCTTGGGTTTATCAACTCGTCATCACCAAAATCTTCATCGTCAGGATTTGTTGCTCGCCCAGGATTATCAATGTTTTGTTGTTGGACTTGAGCAGCGGCAAGAGCAGCTAATCTTGCTTGCTCGTGTTGAGCAGCCATCCTGTCGATTTCAGCTTGTGCTTCCATGCTTCTAATTCGTTGTGGTTCAGGATTGATTGGTAATAACGGTTGACCAGAAATTCTAGTATGGGGCATGAACTAAAGTAAAAACCTGCAATAAACAAAAACAAAAACTAAATGTAAAAGTATGAGAATCTTTGACCAAAGGGTCTAGTAATTATCACGAACTTGATTGACACTCGTATTCCCCGGCAACGGCGCCAATTTTTGATAACGCTCAATCTACAGCTCTCGTTTGAGTGTAAAGCGGTCGTTAGCAAATATAGAACCCAACCTGGGTTGGGTATCGATCCCACAGGGAATAGCTTGGCCAACAAGTAAGTAAAATTACTAAACTTTTGGTGCAAGTCTCGTAAAAAGGGGGGATTCTTGTCTTGCAAGTAATGTAAACAAAGGCTGAAAATAATAAAGTAAAAGGAGAGAGATTGTTACGTTGGTTGTAAACAATGACAATTGAAGCGTTGGGGTTATATCCACCTTCTGAGGTATACGTCTCTATTGGCTATGAGTGTGTAGAATTCTGACATGCAATTGCTTATAGAGAATTGTAGTCGATGGTAAATCCAAGCGTCTCTCGACCTAAACAAGGACTATTTCACTTTAACTCTCTCGAGCTTAAAGCGTGTCTAACGGTATGAATTCTCCAAGAGGTTAGTCCAGTTACGACACTAGCTTTTTAATAGGAAAGGGTGTCCTACTACCTTGACATTATCTCTTTTCCAGACAAATAACCTTTCTCTTGAACAAGTTAAATGTTAGACTGGCGTATTCTTGCGTTTGCAACCGCAAAGAATGTGGATTAAGATGAAAAGAATAATGATATAAGCAATACACGTGTCTCGAACTCACAAACTCACAGCAATAGATAGTAACTCATTCGGCTTCCATAACCCCAACAGAGAAGTTTAGTTACCCATAAATGCGAAGGAAATCACAATTTGCGTTGTTGTTATTATACCACAAGATTGATGATTTTCGTGTAGCACAAGTGGTAGGCGTGTGGCGTGAATTCCAAGGCAAAAGTAACAATTCTCTTGTTGCGGTAAATAAGAATTGAATAGATGAATAGAAGAAGAAAAATAGAATTAATGGGAAGATTAGAAGAGTACATTAGAAGATGAATTGTTAAGAGAGAAATGAATTCTCTCCACTAAGGGAGGAATGAATAAAAATCTCTAGCATGATAGGGTATTTATAATACCCGTATCCTATTCCTACTAAGCTAATGAAATACTTAACCAAATCCTACTAAACTAAGGAAATACTTAACCCATTTGTACTAGGTTAATGTAACATTCTCCTAATCCAAATAAACTAATGAAATACATAACCCAATTGTACTAGGTTAATGCACCATTGTCCAAATCCAGCTATGTGTCTGTAAGTCCCCAAAGTCTTCAGAAATGCTGTTTTAGCCCGGGACAGATTTTCCATGCAGCAGTTTTGGTCCTTAGGCGTGTAAACTCCTTTTCCTTTCTTCATGAGCTTTCTTTTGCGTCAAGTAAGCCATAAAATGCTGAATTTTGCATCATTTATACCTGAAACTTTACTAATCATGTTCGTTAGCTCATTTACAGGAAAAAGGACTTAAAGTGCATGAAATATATAATTTGTTCTCAAAACTAGGCTAAAATATGGGCACAATATATTGATATAGGCGTGTAAATCCGCCTATCATCAAAAGTACCTCTGACTTGGGATTAGTGCCCAACTCTCATGAATTATGAATAAAGAACTTCAATCATTGGAACTCCAAAGTACTAATGGGA
The DNA here is from genome assembly GCA_030864225.1 of Capsicum baccatum var. pendulum. NCBI lineage: Eukaryota > Viridiplantae > Streptophyta > Magnoliopsida > Solanales > Solanaceae > Capsicum > Capsicum baccatum. The sequence goes on along the minus strand of CM061557.1, from coordinate 164,039,440 downwards.
TACTTTCTATCACGATTACAATCCCACTAGTATCTATAAAGATTCAAGCTTGACTATTTCTAATACCTTGAAAATAAGGCGGAGATGTCTTTAATAGAGAAAGTTGAGGATCTGCATAGGCACATAGAGAATCTTTCTATAGATCGAGCTAAGACTCGAAAGAATATAGACATTTCTTAAATGCCTTGTATTCTCTCGAAGAAAAGTGTAGACCTCATCATACCATTCTGCAAGACTCTACTAGACACGGCTTTATAGACACCTGAGGACACTTGAACCTTGTGCTCTGATACCAAGTTTGTAAAAACCTGAAATAATCCCTCGAGATGCCACACGGTGCCTAGGGTCACAAGTTACCCTAAGCTAACCCTTTTATTGGCATAACGAATATGCAACTGAACAAATTGCATAAATCTGAATGAATAAGTCAAAAATAACTCTATTATGAATTGGCTCAATACAAAACTAAAGTCATAAGGTTATAACTCTACTTTTACAATAAAACTAAAACTCAATGGATTAACTCTTAATGACTGTCTACGAAGCCTCTACTAGTACTGTATATAGGTAGCTGGGTAATACTCCCAACCACCCTAACATAATATGACTGAATAAATAATATACGATATGATTCAACTCTATCACTGACTTGAGCCCTTGAATAAAAGGGGGACCTATCACCTGCTGACTGAAAGCTGCAAACTGATTAAATATGGTGCATGCGCTATAAATCTTTGCACGTATATTATTAGACAATATAGTACAAAGATATATATATGGATCAGCAATTGGGAATGTACTAAGCATATGGGGGTGAATGCATATGTATAAAATAGTATCAATCTTCTTTAATCAAATCATGCATGAAATATGGGATGGCTCACATGTCTTGAACAAGTATAAAATGTAAAGTTCATAAATCATGAAAGATGAATCATGTAACACAAATCTCGTGAGTCATCATACTTTAACGTTGAAATCAGAAATCCCCTCTTATTCTTAATCCTCAATACTAAAGGGACTTTAAACAATATTTTAAAATCATTCATATATCTCATGGAGGGTAGAAATTTTTCAACGCTCAAGATCTCATAACTCTTTTAAACTCAAATACTTGGAATTCAGAATCATATAACTTTGAAACATACTTGAAGAAATTTCATTCACTTTAGGAAAGGATCTCATTTCAAGCTTTCGGAAAATCATTCAATCTAAATGGAAAGATACTCTAGTTTAAGGAATAACTTATCTCAAAGCTTCATGAAAAATACCATATCAAGGAAGAATACTTTCATTTAGAGAAACAACTTTTATCAAGGAAATGCTTTAGTTAGGGAACCATTTTGCAACTTTACCATTAAGAAAATAGCTCATATTAAGGAAAAATAATTTGGTTTTCAAAGAAGTACTAATCTGAAAGTTTAAAGGGCAATGGAGTTTCTCGTAACCAACATAAACCATGCGAGCTACACGGAGTCTAATGTTTTTCCTTCTAAGGAGGAGACCCCACGTTGGGGAGGAGCATCATACTCTTGCTAAGGAGTATAACCTAGGTCTAGTGATCACTAAATGTAACTCAAGCTCAAGCCTAATCATATTCATCATAAACTCGGCCTCAGGCCCAACCAACGGTGGCACATAATTTTGGGTTAAGAAACCATAGTAACTTACCCACTCGGTGCAAAATACTACTCCCTTTAAATTATCTGTGCTCATCTTATAAAAATCCACTTTTAGAATAATCTCATGGTACCCTATGAACCAAATAATCTAATCGATAATCTTATATGATGAAGTGGATTTCAAAGATTTCAGACCGTTAGGTCAATTCATTTCTCAATCATCTTAATTTACTCAAATCATAGGTATTCATAGCACAAGAGTTCATAATTTCACAAGTCTCAAATAGTGCTTACCAACCCATAGTTCAATCTCAAGTTAAAGTTCATCAAAAGTATAATATATATAGCATATAGATTCATAAATCATATGGAAATCTGAGAATTTCAGTAATTTATCTCAAAATCTCAATATAGTCATATACTTCAATATCTCCAGCATCACAAAGATTAGTTTCTCAATGACTAAAATCATGGGTTTTATACCCATCTCTAATTTCTCAAGAAAACATGCAAATATCATGCCATTAGACTCTAATTTCATGGGAAATATTAGGACAATGCATTAAATAATAATGTGTGAAAACCCCAATTCAGATTCATGTAAGTATCTCATAGATTTTAGAAAAATCATGATGTAAATAAGCCTTTTTAGGCACAAGGGTGAAAGGTTACCCTTGTTCAAAACCTCATATACCTTGGATTATGGAATTGGTGAACAAACTTGCTCTAAACTTCCTCTTTTTACTCTTGGGAAAGGGTTATTGAAGCTCTTGACCTAGGAACCTTGAATCGTGACTCAATTTAGAAAATCTATGGTGGATTCTTGAGACTCTTGGAAGAGGTTTTGGATACTTAGGGTTTTTGTTGAGAGAAAACTTGAGAAAAACCTAATAGGATGCTTGCAAATGACTTTAATTTGGTGTTTGCATGATTTTATAGGCTTGGAAAAAGTCAAAAGTGCCCTATTTAACATCTGAATAAAGTTGGAAAAATTGAAATAGAACCCGATTTCATATGCCACCATGATGCGCCACTTATTGCGGTGGCTTACTAGAATTGGCAATTGGGAAATTGGGAGTCCCCACATGTGGAGCCATCACATTGTCCCACTATTTGGGACCTGGACCTACAGCGTGATACGCCACTATCGTAAAGTTTCACAGGAATTTGACAATTGTCAAATAGACCCTCTCCGCAATGCGTCAAGCACTAAAATGATGCTATTTTATTACTAGGAATTAAATTAGACATAACTTCTTACTCGGGTATCAAATTTGGGTGAATCTTATATCGATGGAAATCTTATCAAATTTCTCATTTGATAAAAAGTCTAAATTAGGGAAATTTTAATTTTTTAAAATGATACTCACTTAGGAAGTCACTTCTCAATATTTTAGGGCCAAAATTATACCTCACTTGACACATCCTAGGGCTCATTCTATGAGATAATTTTGCAGGGTCTTACAATATTTTTTCTCCAACTAATACAGTGTTAAATACAACTACAACTCGGATTCGAGACTTGACTAAAATAAGTCACCCTTTGTTTTTGGGATCAAGTCTGAGAAGGATCCACTAGGGTTCCTAGATAGGGAGAAAAAAGTGACTGAAATCATAGGTGTCAGTTTGAGAGAGATTGCAGACTTAGGTACTTTCCAGTTGTAGGAAGTTGCTTACACCTAGTTTAAGTAGTGGAAGGAAGACAGGGGTGTTGATGCATTGCCTATAGAGTGGAAGGAGTTTTCCATGACTTACTTAGATAGGTTTGCCCCATTATAGTTATGGGAATCCAAGGTTCATGAGTTTAAAAATTTGAAGTAAGGTAGTATGAGTGTGAAGGAGTACTCTCTTAAGATCATACAATTGGCAAGGTATGCTCCACCTATGGTAGCTGACTCTAGGTAAAAGATGAGTAAGTTTGTATTTGGTGTATCTGACAGCATATTCAAGGATTTAAGGACTACCATAATGATTAAGGAGATTTACCTTTCTAGATTGATGGTTCATGCTCATCAGATTAAGGAGAAGAAGCTCAAAGAGAACCAAAGATAGAATAAGAGGGCCAGAGCAGGTAGATACAAATTTTCTTATCGAAGGTCGAAAGACAGTAACAATTCTCAGTTTTTCCATAAATTTTTTACCTAAGCTCCATCTCCAGCCAGTGCCTAAGTTTAGGTAGGATAGTTGGGATGGAAATATACGCTCTAAGTCCTAGGGCAGTATGAGCTATGGTTGTACTAATCTTCTCTACAAAATATGAAGTAAGAATCATCAGGTTGAGTATAGATCTAGTAGTGATAGGTATTTTAGGTGTGTCATGTCAGGACACAAGATTCAAGAATGTCTAGTGGTTGCTCAAAGGGGAAACGATTTATGCTAATATGGCAAGTCCAATTTTTCATCAGCTCCAGCTAGTCGCTTGAATCAGCAGGATGGCACTTCCAGTGACAGAAATGGCCAACACCAAAATAGGTTGTATGCTCTCCAGACTCGGTATGATCATGAATATTCTCCTGATGTGGTTATAGGTACATTACAAGTCTTCCATCTTAATGTTTATGAACTGCTAGACCCTGGATCTTTACTTTTCTTTGTGACTCCTTATATAGTTATAGACTTTATTGTCAGTCCTTAAATATTGGTAAAGTATTTTCTAGTGTCTACCCCAGCCAGTAAGTCTATTATAGCTAGACGGGTATACATAAATTACCCAATCATAATGTCTTAAAAAGTTACTTTAGTTGATCTCGAGGAGTTAGAGATGATGGATTTTGATGTCATTCTTGGCATGGATTGGCTCCACTCATGCTATGCATTAGTTGAAAGTAGAAATAGAATTATTTAGTTCAAATTTCCTAATGAACTAGTTGTTTAATAGAAGGATAGTATTCATTACTTAATGGTCAGATTATTTCTTTTCTTAAGGAGATAAAGATGATATCCAAAGGGTGTATTCACCATCTCATTCAAGTCAAGGGCAAAAATTCTAAAACCTTGAGTCTTGAGCCAGTTCCTATAGTAAATGAATTTCCTGATGTGTTTCCTGAAGACCCTCCCAGAGTTTCTCTCATAAGAGAAATTGACTTTGGAATAGACATCTTTCCAGACACCCAGCCTATGTCTAATACACCTTATAGAATGGCTTTAGCTGAGCTTAAATAATTAATAGGACATCTAAAAGAATTCTTATATAATAGTTTCATTAGGACTAGAGTTTTCCATGGGGAGGTCTATTCCTTTTCATTCAAAAGAAAGATTGTTCTCTTAGAATATACATCAACTATCATAAGTTAAACAAAGTTACAATTAAGATAAATGTCCACTCTACAATATTGATAACTTATTTAACCAGCTTCAGGGTGTAAGTTATTTCTCTAAGATAAACCTTAGATTCGTCTCTCATTAGCTTATAGTCAAAGAATGTAACATTTCAAAGACAACTTTTTGAACTCTGTATGGTCACTTCAAATTCTTATTTATGTCTTTTGGACTAACCAATGCCCCTACATCTTTCATCGACTTAAAGAATGGGATGTTCAAGTAGTACTTGGACATATTGTTCTTAGTCTTAATTGATGATATCCTTTTATATTCCCATAGTGAGAGTGATCATGCATATTATTTGACGGTTGTATTGCAGGACCTTAAGGATCACAACTTATTCGCTAAGTTCAATAAGTGCAAATTTTTCCTGATCTCAGTAGCTTTTCTTTGTGATATTATTTCTAGTGATAGCATTCAAGTTGATCCTTAAAAGATCGAAGATGTGGGAAACCAACATAGACCCCTTTCTCCACCAAACATCAGGAGTTTCTTAAGTTTAGCTTGATTTATAGATGGTTTATCAAAGGGTTTTCATCTATTGCCTCTCCCATGTCTAGACTAACCCAAAAGACAGTCAAATTTTAGTGGCCAGATTCCTGTGAGAAGAGTTTTTAGGTGTTAAAGAATCGACTCACATCCGATCTAGTCTTGACTTTGCAGGATGGCACAAATGGGTTTGTTGTGTATTGTGATGCTTCTAGTTTTGGTCCTTGTTGTGTATTAATATAGAGAGGTAAGTTCATAGACGATGGCTCTAGATATCTTAAACCACATGAAAAGAATTATCCAACATAAGATCTTGAGTTGGTAGCTATTGTATTTGCCTTAATGATTTGCAGGCATTACCTTCATAGGCTTCTTGCTGATGTTTTCACGGATCACAAAAGTTTACAGTATATGTTAACATATAAAAACCTAAATCTTTGTAAGAAAATGTGGCTTGAATTATTGAAAGACTATGATATAAGAGTGTTGTACCATTTGGGTAAGGCCAATTTTGTGGCCGATGCCCTTAGTAGATTACATATGGGTAGTTTTTCCCATGTTGAGGATGATAAGAAGGGGTTAGCTCTTGAGATTCATCTTCTTTCTAGGTTAAGAGTTTTGTAAGTTGATTCAGTCAAAGGTAGTATATCGGTTCAGAATGGTTTACAATCTTTATTGGTTGCCAATGTAAAAGAAAGGCAAGCTAGGGATCCAAATTTGTTTAAGTTGATAGAGGCAGTTAGAGATCAGGGGGTGGTGGCTTTCTCCTAAGAGAGAGATGGTGTGCTTCATTTTCAAAGAAGACTGTGCTCCATGTATTGATGGTCTGAGATAGCAAATATTAGTTAAGGAGCATGATGTGTGATACTCTATCCACCCAGGAGCTACTAAGATGTACCAAGATTTGTCGGATATCTATTGGAGGGGTGGTTTAAATAAGGATATTGTAGATTTTGTGGCTAAGTGTTAAAATTGTAAGTAGGTTATGGTTGAGCATCTAAGGACTAATGGAACACTACAGGAGTTTAACATCACCACATGGATTGGGAGGTGGTGAACATGGATTTCACCATAGGGTTGCCTCGTACGTATCTTCAGCATAATTTTATATGGGTCATTGTAGATAAAATGACTAAGGTAGCTCATTTCATGCCAATTCATACTTCATTTTCTGTGGTGAACTTGTATGGGGTTATGTTGTCTAACATTTCAGATAAAGGTACTTATTTTACCTTTAACTTTTTTACAGCTTTTTAGAAGGGTCTTTGTACCCAAGTTTATCTCAGTACAACTTTCCATCCCCAAATAAATGGTCAGGAAGAACACTCCATTCAAATTTTTGAGGACATGTTGAGGGCCTATTTAATGGACTTTATGGGTAGTTGGGATGACCACATACCTTTGATTGAGTTATGCCACAACAACAGTTATCACTCCGACATTTAGATGGAATTGTTTGAGGCTCTCTAGGGAAGGAGATGCAGATCTCTTATTTATTAGTTTGAAGTAGGAGGGCTAGTTTGATAGGGCCAACTTCAATTTTAAGGTAATAGGGAAAGTTTAGTTTACTCGAGAAAGGCTAAAGATAGAACAAAGTCATTATAAATCTTATGTAGATGTGAGGTTAAGAGATCTTGAGTTTGATTTTTGTTACCTGATTTATTTGAAGATTTCACCGATGAAAAGGGTAAAGAGATTTTTCCAGAAGGGAAAGCTTAGTCCCCACTATGTTAGCCCATATAAAATTATAAGTCATTTTGGGAAGGTAGTTTATGAGTTTGAGTTGTTTGCAGAATTGACATTTGTGCATCCAGTGTTTCAAAACTCTTTGTTAAAGAAATGCATTAGCAAAACAGCTTTAGTCGTGTCCTTAGAGTTTATTGATGTAAAAGATAGTCTCTCCTACAAAGAATCCTAGTTGAGATCCTTAACCATCAGACTAGTAGGTTGATGAACTAAGAGGTTCCCTTGGTGATAGTTCTATAGAGAAATTAGTCTAGTGAGGGAGCAACTTGGGAAATAGAGACAGATATATGAGACAAGTAACCTTACCTTTTCTCTACGAATTTAGAGTCAACTTGAGGTAACAATATTCCTTATATTAACTCTTTCTTATATATTTTTCATCTATGTAACCATTCTTATGGCATTACATGTATTCACGAAATTAGTTCAGTTCATGTATCATATCTCAAACTCAATTGTGTAATCATGTCTTAGTTCATGAACATTCAGTATATAATCTCAAGTTACTTTAGTATTCTAAGTCTAACTAATCTTATTCGAGGTTGAATGTTCCCAAGGGGAGATATTTTAATACCCTATGTTTTGAAGTCAATGTTAAACATACGACTTATGCCCTTGAGTTGTATGCACATCATATGGGTCATATGTTCAACTCATACTCATGACTGTGTGTGATGGGTGATATTATGTTTAAGGTACGACATAACTCAGAATTTATAAGGTGATCATGCGAGTCATACATGGTAAATAATAACCAAGTCAGTGTGAGGCAAGATAAGTTTCATCCAGGTTATAAGAGGAGGAGTGCTAGTCATATAACTTATTATGAGTCGTAAGATACGACTCATATCTTGATCATTGAAGGATCCAAGAATCAAGACTCATTTTTTGATATCTTTATAAGTTACATAGACATATATTAAGTAATCGAATAGTTGCTATATCATGAACAAGTTGAAACATCCCTTAACTATTAAGTGCTTATGAAGAATATAACTATAGTCATATTCAAATGAGTATAACTTCTTCTCTTGGAAATTTTTTTGCGTTCAAGTCCTGCCAATAGATATATAATTTAATTATCTTTTTATCTATGCAAATTTTTTCTTTGTCTGATATAAGGGTGAATCATTATGGTCAAATTGCTGAGGCACTGTCAAAGCTACCAGTAGGGTACGACTCATTGATATGTATCATAAGAAAACCATATGAGTTGTCAAAAGGATTCATACCCACAACAATGGGGGTCTAAATTTTTTTTCCTATTTTTGACTCAAGGTACAACCCCTAGCCAGAACTTACGATTCATACCCAAACTCGTTGGGATGACTTCCAAACATTTCTAGATGATTTCTAAGGGATTTTTTTTGTCTTTTTCCTTCTTATAACTTCTACCCATGACTTATAACCCTTAAATAAGCCTATTTTCTATCCAAAATCAAGCACTTAACACATTAATCTCCCCTATCATACTCAATAAAAACAACTAGGGTTTCTTAAAGGAAAGAACAATTACAAGGATTCTTCCTAAAAGCTTCTACTATAGGTAAGTAAGGTATTTATAAATGGGTCCATTCCACCCATTCATCCCCCAAAAAACCCTATTTTAGTTTAAAACTATGAATCTTTATCCTATATCATGAAATTATCCATGAAGCTTATGAATTTAATTCATGAACTTCTTAGTAAATCAAATTCAAGTCATTTACACATGTGTTTCCATGTTATTTAAGTCACTTCATGTTTGAATTACAATTTCACTCATCTTAATTCCCATGATTTCATGATAAATCCTAAAGTTATGAATTAAACAATGTAAATATAATGTTTTATCATGTATATCACATCCCCATGTTAAATTCAAGTATCTCTCTCATTCATCGAATTATTGGTTGTTTTTGGGTCTTTGAACTATGACTTTATATCACATTTTTAAATATTGTTATCCTATTTTTGTAATAATTTTATGTGGAGAACTATGAATGGTTGATACCTATCTATTTATACGTGTTTTTATTTTAAAGTTATAAGTCAGTCAGACTATGATTTTATTGCTATATTTCAAACATTATTTCATGCTAAGCACTCATCAGTACAGTACCATATCAGGTTAGACCCATAATAATAATAATACCAGCGTCATTATGTTGGGAGTAATATTCAGCACCGAGTCAACCAAAAGATGTGGCTCACTTGCCAGTTAGGATTAAGTCCTTAGTAGCAGTCCCTAAGTTCTAGAACTACATAGACAGCATAAGGATATGAGATTTCACTCGTCAGTTTAGTACTTACACTCTTATAGTAGTCACCCATCAGTTTTAGACTAACTCATTAGTCTGTTGGGACATAAGCCTTATAGATAAATATTATCAGCCATATGTTAGTAGTCGTGGCAAGGTACTGACACCCTTCTTATAGGGATTATAGGTTGGACCATTATTTGCTCAGATTGGGTCATGTCGGTTACATGATAGCTCTCAAAGTTTAAGTCAGTACTCAGTCTATATCAATTTAGGTTTGTTTGACCAAGTAATCAAATTTTTAGTCATTTAATTAGTCAGTTTTATAGATTATTTTACTACCTGCTAACTTGGTCTTTATTTATCAGTTTCACATGTTAATGCAATCACATTCAATTTCCACATGTATTTCAGTTAATATTTACCTCACATTCCAGTATATTTTAAGTTTAGATCACTTAATTTTTTCTTGCTCTATGTTGTCTTATAACATAGGTTCGGACATACAGTTTCCCAACCATCCCTAGACAGCTCAACAGTTCCTTGCAGTAGTAGAAGTGAGTCCTCAATCATTGAGGAATGACATATTATTTAAGTTATTTCTTTTTGTTTAGTAAGTTCAATTAGTTGGGGGGTTATCCCATCTAGTCTTTATGTAATAGAGCCTTTTAGACAGACGGTCTAGTATTCATTGTTTATTAGATATTTCAAATATGTCATTTTATGTATTTAGTATTTTAAATTGATAGTACATTATTAGTTTATCTTCCACACATTATATATTACTAAAATTTTATTTTGTAAGCACAGCAGGTACCCGATCATGGGTTAGCTTAGGGTCCCATATGGTCTTAAGAAATATGTCATGACTAGGGGGTAGCCTCAGGTTATGATAGATCCTTAAGCACATTCATTGACACTATTGTGTCATAAATAAATAAGGTGAGATGGTCAATAGATACAATGAGACTTTGGCAACTATTTCAGTAAAGAATCAAACTAGAGAGTTAGAGATGGATATCAAAGATCTTTAATATCACCCAAAGTATATGGGGCAGACTTAGGCTCCAGTAAAGCTCATGACTACTTCAACCCTTCAAGGTTCAGCAATGGTGGTTCTCGTGTCTATTTCATACCTTTTACAATTAATGATGACATTTAATTCATCAAGAAATTCTTAGGCCACAGTTGGGTGTAATGGTGTTCATCATTGTTCATTACCAGTTTCATAGAATGAGATTGTATTTCTTGATAGGGCTAGTTAGTTTTCGATGCTATATCCCTTTGAGCATAACATGGTGTGTTAATTTAATATAGAATTAGTAATACCACTCTATTTGGTATTGAAGCACTTGATAGCAGCTGGGCCTTCCTTATTAAGGTTATTGGTCATTCGATAGACACAGGGAGAGTATGTATTATGACATATGGAAGTGGTGGCAAGAGGTCATGCCATTAGTTTAGTGCTCTTTGTATTTGATTTGGATGTGAGGATCCTTCTAATAGATTTTAGCTTCACTTGAAGCCCATCAATTCTACGAAGGTAGTAATTTGTCTATTAGTAGTTCTTAAATAATTTATGATGATCATAGAGAGTAGAGTTCCCATAAGATCTTGTGGAGTTTTTAGTATGGGTCTGCAGGCTATGACCCCCATTATGGATTATGAGAGGCAGAATTTAAAAGTATTCTAGGATCTTATTTTAGTTTAGTCGAGATGGGACAAAGGTTTTAAGAATGCCCCAGATATGTGTTTGTTGATTAGATAGAGCTAGTATGTATTGCCTGCTATTCTAAAGTTCCTGAGATAGTCTATGATTGCGGAAGGATGGACATTGGTAGTAGAAAGTGCTCTCAACATTATTTGACTAGCTATTTTAGCTCTATTTGCATTCTCACCATGTTGGGATTTAGAACTTTGCTATGACTATAGCGAGATTTGCTATTGGACTAGAGAGTATCCACGACAAATGAATTCTAGTAATTCAGCTCATTCCGACTGACCTTATAATGTTGTGGGATCTTTACTTAAATATAATGAGTTTGGCACTTGGTTGATAATTTAGTCGGTCGGTCCAAGTTTTGACCCTTTAAGATTTATTCTCCATTAGATTCATTAGGCATGTGGTTGTGGATTTCACCGTGATTGATGTGCTTTTATTTTCCCATAATTAAATTTTTCCTTATGTATATTAAGGTCTTCCTACCGATTGGTGATTATATGCCTTGATAAGTTTATATTGGTTATGGTGTACCTTATTATTAAATTCATGATTTTATGACTACTCTATGGCTTATTTCTTTTATTAGTTGATGGAGTAGATCTGTATTTATATTTTATCCGTATAGTATTTGGGTTTGAGACCTATCTATCTTAGAACATTAGCCTTTTTATTTCCTTTGTGTGGTACATGATACTAATGTTTATTTTTGTTCTGCCTATTTATTATATTAATGTTGATATTACTATCGCTATTGCTAACAATGTTGTTGTATTGATGCTATTATTTGATGTAATTGATCCTTTCTACGTAGCTGTATAGACTAGTGTTGTCTAGCTTAAATGCCATTTTATTGCGATTTTCATTTAGTGGCTTGAGTGGCTATAGTTTAAATTGATGATTCCTTTTCCATAGCAAGGTGATGATGATTATTTTCCCTCTTGGTTAGTTGTTTTAGAATAATTTGGGAAATGTATGGTGATATCAAAAGTAAGTTGACCTTTTGTAGTTCTGATATGGTTCTAGAGTTGCCAATTTAGCTATATTGCTCGTACTTGAGTTTGAGACCCTTAAATTTTCCTCATGTGTGCGAAGGATCTCGCTCTAGATATTTGTTCCAATATAGCCCATTTGTGAGCTTGACCAGTTTTGGGTCAATTCTCCCTTTGAGTGTATTTTATAACTCGATTGTGGTTTTAATATTGATATGAAGATATCTACGGTTCATCTCTCAAATTTTTTTAGGTTCATCTCCTAGTTATAGTTTTCCCCTATTTTAAGTGTGGAGTTTGATGCTTCATTGTCACCGTGATATAGTTTAAGCTCAAGTAGAGTTAGAAAGTAGGAGATAGGTGATAGTTCATATGATCACTTCTTCAGTTAGCAAGTTTGAAATTCTTTATCTTGAGATGTTGATTTATTCTTGCAGTGGTCTTGGCTCTTACATTGGTTTAGAGATTGGTATTTATCTTCTTCGATAATGAGATTCAAGGATGGATCGAGTGATAATTGTCCTACTTGGGTGGATTTAAGAAAATCCCTATTTAAGAGTTGTTCGGCCTAATGAGTCTTGGTGGAGTTGTTCTCGATGATATGTACCTATGGCTATTATTTTTTGAGATGGAGTATTGGATTGGTTAGTTTCCGGCTTGAGTTGCATTTCATCGATTTGTTAGAGTTTTTCCATCACTAGTGTGGTTTGTGACCTTTATGGGTTATTAAGTATTCGTTGATAGTTCATGCCATCCAGTGGATTTCTTGTGTTGTCAACTGGTGATTTATTCTCTATTGAGATTTTGATCTTCAACTATTGTTTGATTTTCGCTTGGCATGATTAGGTACAGATATAAGTGAATCAAGATGTATGGCCGATGTGAGTATTTGACCTTGGCTTTGATATATTGGCTCTATTTTAGATTTGACGCCATGCAATAACAACTTGGAAGTTTTAATAGATTTTGATTATTAATGCCTACCCATCTTCAGGGTTCATTTAGGCACTTGAGACCTAGTAGTTTAGCCTTGATGTTGATACTTAATCTTGGAGTTGTAAAGCTCAAGTGAAATCTTTATTTTAGATATGTCTCAGCTCAAATTTCATTTATAGGTTATTTGAGCCTATTTTATAGTTACCTATTCGATCTTCCTGACTTTGGTTGGATTATTATTCACAAGTGTCAGATGATAGCCCACGAAACTAGTATTGGTTCTTTTAGCTTTCACCTCGAGTATTCAATCGACTTATGAATTTTGGATGATATACTCAGTGAGAGTAGTATGATTGAGTTGATTTTTTCTTGGTTTATTCTCTATTGATGAAACATCCTAGAGAAGATAGTTCAGTCTTGAGATTAGTTATTCCTTAATCATTTGGATTTTAGTCTTTGTTTCCATCCAGAGTTACGATAGAATTAGCATAGATTATAGTCCTTGATTATCTCTATTTTTCGGCATAGATAGTCGTTATGGTTTTATCTTTAGGTTTGTTGTATGGACATTCAGTTGATTTGATTCAGTTTATTGAGTTCATTGTGATTAGATTGTGTAGACATGACTCAGGGATTTTTCTCCTATTATGGAGTAGATAGCAGGTGTTGATTTGTAATGGAACGTTATATTTTGAATTGGAGTTGGTAGTATGACTCATGTCTTGAGTTGACTTTGTCTTAGGGAAGCCATTAATTGATTTGTGTGGGTGTCGAGATTGTATCATTGTGTTGTGGTTAAAATTTGTGTGCATCTGCCTCCTTTTGTGTAGTTTAGGCAAGATAGTATTTGAAGATGAGTCTCGACTATTTGACAATGAAGTGAGAGAGATGATTGAAAAAGGGATACCGGTGGCAAAATCCCTTAGAAGTGGTCTCTATTCATGGAGTTTATCTGGGAAGTCATGCTTAGAGTATGCAGGCCTAGTACCTCATCCTTTAGAGCTTTTGAGATCCTTTTATCCCTTGTCTTTTTGGGACGAAATTTCTTTTTGTAGTGCATATTGTAATGACACTCTAGGTCATTTTTCATATTTCCACTTATTTTTGCATTAAAGCTTTCCCGTAGCTACCCCAAGTCATTTATAACTCATTTGGGATAGACAATTTGGTTACCATGCAGTTTAATTGGTTCTTAGAGCTAACTTAATATTATGATGTTTCCGCTAGTTCTAAATGGTTACCGAGCAAAAATTGTACTACAACAATCTTGTATGGAAATTGTGACTACACTAGCAGCTCTAAAATATGAATATTAGGCTAGGTAGACCTTTGGTTTGTGTCCCGATGCAATCAAGCTTATTTTGACCTACTGGTCAGAAAGTTAGAAAATTAGAAATATGTGTGTGGGACCAACGTTTTATTAAACAACCTTGGATGGAAAATCTAACTTCACCAAAGAATTCAAAACATTTAATTTACTATTGTTACATAGTTCATTTTCATATATCGTATTCTAAATAAATCTCGAGGCATTGGTAGAAACGTGGAATTTTTCCATGTTTCATCTGTCAGTTGTGTTGACAACAAGTAGTTCGATTGCACCAAGGACTATGACAAATGCCATACCTAATCCTGTAGCCATGTTTTGCAATTGCACACTTGTGTGTGTCATTGCCACACCTGGATGCCTAATATGGGTATAAAAAGGTCCCTTAGGCTGCGTTTTGGCCATTTCTCACTAACCTTAAGAGCTAAAAGCTCAAAAATGGTGTGCTAACTTAAAGTTGAGCTATGGGGGTGGCTTGGGATCTAGATTAACATCTATTATCGCAAATATTTTCTACGTTAAGGTAACTTGGGAGCTAGATTAACATCTATTATCACAAATATCTTCAGAGTTACAGTAAGATTTCCTGCCTTTCTTAACAAATTTATTGGTTCTTGACCCAAAACCACAAATAGCTTGAGGGCTTGATTTTATCCCTAAGTTAACTTGGTTTTCACTCATTTTTAAGGATTATGATTCTATAATCATGTGTGAACATTGGTTGGTCAGGAAAATTCATTTTTCATAAATGAAACCCAATAAAGTTTTTTGATGTCATTTTTTGACCCGAAGCACAATGGTCGAATATGAGTATCATTATTCTTGTATTGATGAGTAGATTATGATTTTGATAGTGTAATGACATTTGGAGATTGTGAAATAAAAATGGTCGTTTAGTAAATGATTTAGAGATTTATGGTTCAACTTTGAGGTAGTCTTCCATGTAATCTTCTCTATAAGATGACGCAGGTTATATATTGTGTGTAAATATGAATGTTAAGTTTGATTATGTGTAGAATGACTTAGTATTAAGTATATAGTTTTGGGGAGTAGATGAGGGTTTGTGACCCATAAGGTGAAATGCTTCTTACCCGGTTTTAACTTTATTGCCTTCTCCTTAGATTTACCTACATTGTAGAATGGACATGTTATGATGCTAGGTTTAGGATGTTGTTTAAGCATTGAAAGTATGTTTATAGTATATTTAACTTTATTTAGGCTATTGTGGTGATTTTGAAACCTTAATTTAGGTGAAACTGACATAATTACCCATGTTACTAGGCAAAATTCCTTAGGTTTGGTTATGTCTTACTCAACATTTAGAAGTTAAACTAGATACATTAGTCTAGTTTGGGGTATAAATTTCTTAAATATGGAAATTGAGGATTAGAAGTTGGTTTTTCTAGCCCATATTAGTCTAAGACTTGTGTTAGCCTTTTGTACATAGTTGCGGATGTTAGGCATAGTTGAGACTATTGAGAAATTAGATTAAGGTTACTTTGCGTCTTGGTAAATTATGATAACTTTCCCCAAATTATGACTTATGGCTTGTAGCTATGCTATGACATTCTAGACTTTGGCTTATGACCTGGTCTATTGACATGTTTGATAATATAAGAATAGTCATAGTTATGGTATATGGACTATAGATATGATATGCCATAAAGATATGATATATGATGCCTCATAGATATGTGTTGCCTCTGAGATGTGAGATGCCTATAGATATATTATGCCTCCTAGATGTGAGATGTGTATTGATATGTTATGCCTCCTTTATGTGAGATGTGTATTGATATATTTTGCCTCCTAGATGTGAGATGATTGTTGATATGTTTTGTCGCTTATGGAGATATTATACCTCTTAAATATACTATGACTTATAAATATTAGATGATGTACATATATGACTATTGATATGGGTTTCAGATATTTATGTGGGACAAAGTCCGTAATTAAAATGCTATAATTATTTTTGGACACATTATTGGGCCCAAAGCCATGTTATGATATTAGATGACCATGTGATTAGTGTTTATCCTTGTAAATGATGTGATTGTAGTTTATTGATATATTAATTCTTATGGTTTCATTTTTTTATACTGGAGACAAAATGCATAGATTCAAAACATTCATGATCATTCCATCAATGATTCATACGATTCAGACTAGATTATAGTATTATTGTTGTTACTAATTAATGGCTAAATCCCGCTTTCCATCTTTAACACAAATTCATTGTAATAATAAATTCATGTCTTAATGAATAACTTATATGTAAAAAAGATTAATAAACATGTTTAAAATATGTGACTGAGAGATCTTGCAGTCTATGATTTGATACTACTAACTGCCCCAGCCGTGAGATTTCTTACCCTTTCTACACTTTTATAATGATTTAGCCTAAAGTTTACTCTAGGCAATAGACGTACAAATTTACATTCTTTTAGCAAAAAGTTGAGTTTGTGAACCTATCATATCCATAGACACATCTCTCTAGTATTGGATGAGAAAGATGTTGGATTGATGATATAACTTTCAGGTATGACAGATGACAAAGTTGTGTATTGTTGCTATACATTTATATGTGCTTCTGTTGATTATGATAATACTGCTTATATATCCGTCAAGGCCGGAGGATTGAGTGATGATGATATTGATACCCTACAGGGCTGGAGGACATCGTGATATTATATTAGCATCCAGTATGGTCGGAAGATATTATGATGATGATACTAATACCCGACAAGGTTGGAGTATGATTGTAATTATATACTAGGCAATTCCATTCGATGATTACATTGATGTGACTATATATACATCTATCGATTTAAGTTCGACAAGCCCTATATATGGTGATTATATATATATACCAGGAAAGTTTAGAGGAAGATTATGTAATTATGGCTATGATGATAATGGTTATGATGATGATTTTTTATGATGATAATGATTATAATACTTGGATCAGTTAAGGCATTCTGGATTCTTTTGCATTCATTCTTGTATACGCATTGCCTATCACCAATATGCGTCTATAACTATCAGCCCATATGGGGGATTCCATAGGTATGGGTGATGACCATGACTTGTGGTGTGTTGTCTTTTGATTAAACCTTCTAAGCCTGGGATGATGGGGGCATGTGATAGGCTCAGCTACGTACTTAGTTGTCTGGACTAGCAGGTAACTCCCATTGTTATTGACATTTTTATATTCATTATCATGATAATTATTATGGCTAGTTTGTGATATATTGTTCATTAATTTAGTATTGACACTTGAGGTAGGATTCTGACATCTTTTATCTTACCATTATCGTATTATGGATGACCATCTTCTGACTTGATATCTAGATTAGAACCCTGAGTATTCTAGTAGTAGCTCCTGCTATAATTATGAGGTCATAAGTAACTAGTTTTATAATATAGGTTGTACATCGAGTCGACCATTGTAATATACTTATGTGTATATATATATATATATATATGCATATTTAGCTATATATAGATATTATATTACCATATGTCCTTTCTTTCCTTTCTTTCCTTTATTTACTCAGATTATATATTTATTCTTTGGCCTTGTATACCTATATATATCTTCTTTCAGCTCTTACTTACATATTGGAAAGTGTTATACAATATAGTATTGAAATACCTAAGTATGGATAAAATAAGATAGTGCATTCATATTGGTTGTTTAGCCTTACTATGTTAGTCTCTTCGACATGATTAGGATAGTTTATCCTAATTACCTCATTGATTGTCTTTTATGGTCACTGGACATTTGGGTGTAGTTTTTAATTTTGTTTATATGTTTTATATATCTGTTTTATCTGTGGAGCTCAGTTGGTAGTTGCTTACTAAGTTCCATATGTTTGGTATTCATACTACACTTTTGTAGCATAAAAATCTGACTATTAATTATTACCATTGATATGTGATTCATGTAGAGCATCCATGGTTTGGAGATATAAAGTGACCTTCTGACATCCGGAGTATTACTTATCTTTCTCTTATGCACTAAACTAGTCTTTATATTGTATTCAGAGCTAAGTTCTATCAGTGTATTCATTTTTACGTCACTTTGGATTTTTTTAATGTAAAAGCTCTTATATTGATACCACCAGGTTTGGGATTATGTTGTGTAATTGAACTTTTATTCTATGCATTCCATTTTTTCCTTTATCTCTTTGGGTAGTCCATTACTATCCATTTTAGACTATGGGTTTGGCTTGCCTACTGGTAGGTTATAACAGGTGCCATCATGACTTGAGAAATTAGGTCTTGACAAATTAGTACCAGAGTCTAGGCTTTACTAATTATTTGCATAATATCTAAGTATTATTAGAGTCATGCAGATGGGTACAGTCATTCGTAACCTATCCTTGGGAGGCTATAGGGACATTCTTTAGAAATTTGTTTCTTGACTCATGTTAATATGTTCGTATTTTCTATGATCCTTAAGCATATTCTTTCACTCTATTCTTTCATAAATTAATGAGGCGATATGGTCGATAGAAGTGAATGAGACTTCAGTACCCATCTTAGTGTAGAATCAATCTAGAGAGTTAGAGATGTATATCTAAAATCTTCATAGTTAACCAAAAATTTGGGTTTTCTTAGGCTAGAGTAAAGCGCATGACTACTTCAGCCCTTCAAGTTTCAATAATGGGGTTATCGAGTCTATTGAAGAGACCTCAATATTAGTGATGACATTTAGTTCATTAAGCGATTCTTAGGGCAAAGTATGGTTTAATGGTGTTCATCAAGCTTCTTTACAAGTTTCAGAAAGTGAGATTGGTTTTCTTGAGAAAGGTAGGAATTTTACGATGCTATATCACTTTATGTCGGGCTTAGTGTGTGTAGTTATTATAGGATTAGTATTGCCACTCCATTTGGTATTGGAGCACATGATAGAAGCTGGGTCTTCCTTCTTTAAAGTTGTTGGTAATTCTAGAGCTAGAGGGAGAGTATGTATTATGACATATGGAAGTGGTGTCAAAAGTCCATGACATCAGTTTAGTGCTATTGGTATTTGATCTTGATGTGAGGATCCATCCAATAGATTTTAGCTTTACTTGAAGCCAATCGATTCCACATAGGTAGTAATTTAGTCTTTGAGTTTTTCTCAGATTAGTTGTGATGATCATTGTAGGAAGAGTTCCCATCAGATCTTGTGGAGTTTTTAGTATAAGTTCTCAGGCAGTGATTGCTATTTTGGATTATGAGAGGTAGTATTTTAAAGTATTTTACAATCTTATTTTGGTTCTTGTTATTGTGTGCCTTGTTATTTAATTTATGATTTTATGAATGACTTATGACTTATTTTTTTAGTAGTGGATGGAGTAGATCTATATTGGTCTTTTCTCTCTATGGGTGTAGCATTTGTGTTTGAGTTTTATCTATCTTAGCGCATTGGCCTTATTATGGACCTTGAGTGGTACATGATATTGATGTTTATTTTGATACTGCCTATTCATTATATTAATCTAGATATCACTATTTCTATTAATGATATAGTTCTTGTATTGATGTTGTTACTTATTATAAGTAATCCTCATTGGGTAGATCTATACACTAGTGTTATCTAGTTAGAATTTCATTTCATTATGATTCTCATTTATTGGATTGAGCAGCTATAGTCTGATTTGATGATTACTTTTCCATAGCAAGGCAAACTTGATTATTTTCCCTCTTAGTTAGCTATGTTAGATTGATTCAGAAAATGTATTGTGATATCAAAGTTTATATTATCTTTTGTGATTCCGATATGGTTCTAGAGCTGAAAATTTATCTATTTTCCCTTTCTTGAGTTTAAGACTCTTAGAGTTGCCTCCTGTGTACGAAGGTTGTAGCTTTGGGTATTCCTTTCTATATAGCCCGTTTGTGAGTTTTAATGATTTTATGTTTGTTCTTCATTTGTGTTTATTTCATCTCTTGATTGTTGTTTTGATATTGACATCGAGATGTCCTGGTTTCATCTCTAAAATTTCTTGGGTTCATCTCCTAGTGATGGTTTTCCCCTCTTTTAAGAGTGGAGTTGGATGCTCCATTCTTAAGGTGATGCGGTTCAATCTCTAGTAGAATTAGAGAGTTGGATACAAGTGATAGTTCTTATGATCGCTTCTTGAGTTAGCATGTTCGAAATACTTTATCTTGAAATGCTGATTTTTTTGGCAGTGGCGTTAACTTTGCCCTTGGATTAAAGATTGGCAGTTATCTTCTTCGATCATGTGATTCATAGATGGATCAAGTGATGATTATCCTACTTGAGTGGATTAAAGAAAATACCCATTTCAAATTTATTTGGCCTAATGTGGCTTGGTGTAGAGCTTCTCCGAGATGATATGTGCCTATGGATAATCTTTGTTGAGATAGAGTGCTGGATTAGTTAGTTCATGGCTTTAGTAGTATTTCATTGAGTTGATAGCATTTTTTCCATCACTGTAGTGGGTTGTGGCTTTTATGAGTTCTTAAGTATGTTTTCATAGTTCATGCCCTATAGTGGATATGGTGTCGATTTCTTGTGTTTTCCATTGGTGATTTATCCTCTATTGTGATTTTGTTCTTTAACTATTGTTTGATTTTGTCTCTGCATGATCTGGTCCAGATATGTTTTATTCAAACAATATGGTTGATGTGAGTATTTGATATTTGTTTGGATTATTTGGCTTAATTTCAGATTTGACTCCTTGGAATGGTGATTTGGAAGTTATAATGGGTTTGGAGTTCTAATGTTTACCCGTCATTACGGTTGGTTCAGACAATTGAGACCGATAAGTTCAGCCTTGATGTTGAGATTTCGGCTTGTAGTTGTAAAGTCGAGTGCATCCTTTAATTTTAATTTATCTCAGTTTAGATTTCATTTATAGGTAGGTTGATTCAACTCTGCGGTTTACATGTTCAGTCTTCTCAACTTTGTTTGGATTATTATTGATATGTGCTCCGATAATATCCCATGAACCCGATATTGGTTCTTTCATCTTTGACCTCGAGTCTTCAGTCCATTTGAGAATTTTTAATGATATACTCAGTGAGAGTAGTATGATTGAGTTGGTTTCTATTTGGTTTATTCTCTATTTATGGGACATCCTAGAGCAGATCTTTTAGGGATGAGAGTATTTATGCCTTAATCTTCTGGATTTAAGTCTTGGTTTTTATTTGGACTAGCGGTAGCACTGGCATAAATTGTATTCCTTTATTATCTCTATTTGTGTTCCCAAATAGCTCCTTATGGGCTTATCCTCAGGTTTGTCATGTGGGCTTTTAGAGAATTAGCTTCATTTTTTTGTGTTCTAAATGATGAGATTGGGCGAACAAGACTTAGGTGATTTTTCTCTGAGTTTGGAGTAGATAGAAGGTGTGGATAGGTAACAGAAGACTATATTTCGAATTAGAGTTAGTGATATGACTAATGTCTTCAGTTGGTTTTGGCTTTAGGAAGCCTTTGATTGATTTATTTAGGTATTTAGATGGTATCAGTGTGTTGTGGTTCAGATTTGCATGCATCAACCTTCTTCGGTTCATTGTTGGCTAATTAGTGGTTAAAGTTGTGTCTCAATTGTTTGGATGTGATGTGAGAGAGCTGGTTGATAAAGGGATACCTATGTCAAAATCCCTTGGAAACATTCTCTCTTCGTTGTGGCTATCTGGGAAGTCATAATCGGAGCATGCAGGCTTAGAACCTCATCCATTTGAGTTGTTGAGATCATTCTATCCATTGTATTTCGAGGATGAAAGTGCTTTTACTACCGGATATTGTAATGACTTATTTTTGCCGTTAGAGCTTTCCCATAGCTTCCCCAAGTCATTTATGACTTATTGGAACTTATAGTTTGGTTACCGAGTAGTTTGTTTTTTCTAGAGCCAATTCCCTGTTTTGATGTATTAATTGGTACCAAATGGCCACCGGGCAAAAACGATCAGCAAAACAATCTTGTATTCTAATTTTAATGCTAGTAGCTCCAAAATATCGAATTAAGGCTAAGTAGACCTTGGGTTTAGGTCCTAATTGTCACGACTACATTTCTCAGGTCATGATTGTACCTATTATAACCCACTAATATGCAAGCCAAACCTGTAGTCTAGAATGGATAGTAATAGACTACTCATATAGATGAAGTAAAAAATATGGAATATCTGAAATACAATATCGATCACAGAATATAATCACATGAATTTGATGTATCATGAAACACCCTGAATTTTGGACCTTGAAATTTTTTTGAGTTTTGAGATTTCAACCCTTGCAATGACTCACTTAACGAGTCGTAATGTGTCTTTATAAGTCATATGACCCAGTCGTAACTAGACCAAAAGGATTTTCTTAAGCCACTTCTTTTATATCAACTACACTAAACATAGTATAGACTCCTAACCAGTCGTAGGAATGGTATTTCATAATGTGCCCAGTGTTGTGCCTCTATTAAACGTGTTGAGACTGCCAATTGACCCTACGAGTCAAAATGTCTCATTATAAGACGTAGGGTACAAGTCATAGGGCTTAGATTAAAAGGCAAAGGGGGTTCTGGTTTGGCTATGACTGAAGGGTCAGAGTCATAAAGTGACCCTACCAGTCATAATGCCACTAGTAAAGACTGACGGTTTAATTTCCAAATTTTAATAAGGGTATTTTGGACATTTCCCTCTTTCCCTAAACATAACCCACGACCTATAAACCCTATTAAGACCTTATTCTCACCCATAAAAAAATCAAAACATATCTTCTTCTCTCTCAAATTCTCTCAAGCCAAAGAAGCTAGGGTTTCCTAAGGTTTAGCATCCAGGGGTCAATTCATTGTTTCTACTCCATAATTGTGAATGTTTGAGGCATGTTACTCTCTCCTTATTGGTAATTTTTCAAAAGAACATGTTTTAAAGTATTGTTCATGACATAGTCATATGTGTTTTGTAATAAAGGTTGAGGGTTTTAATGTTTGTTGTTTAACAATATTTTACCATGTTTTATATATGATTTATCATGCATTAAATATGGTTTTAAACTTGTTGGTGCATGGGAATGGTGATTAATCTAAGGGGTTATGGTTAACCCCCAATTTGATTATTTTTCCTTGATTATGGTTATGGAAATTGTATGCTCTTAACTTATTTGTGATGTTTTCAATGAATAGGTGTTTGTAAGATAGTTTGGTCTATCCAATTTTAATAATGTATTGGTCTAAAAAGGATAATAAAGTATTCATATTTTTCTTAAAAGGTCTTGGTGGCCATGTATTAATGGAAGAATTGGAAACATGTGGGTTCAGTTGATTATATGGGTTTAAGACCTAAATAATTGATTATATGAATATCTTTTGACCTATGGGTTCGAATCGACGTTGGTTGAGTAGATAATATGGCATAATTATATTAGCTTGCAAGAGACGTTGGTATGACGATACCAACGGGACGCTTTTTTGTATAATTTGTTCAATGAAAATGGGAATATGTATCAAATGTTTTAATTGGGCTCAAAAGATAGTTGTGTAGCCAATCATAGAAGGTGGAGGTCCCAGGTAGACCGAAAGTAGAAACTGTGCTAGCTGGTGTGGGGGTCGTTTTGTCTTTAGGGATTAAGTCCCCTTGCTAAAACCAAGTGACTCGAGTCCACCTTCTTGTATTATTATGATTGGAGGGTTTGAGTCCCAATATAACATTTTATGATTGGGTACTTAAGTAACCGTAGCATATGATTGGCGGGTTTGAGTCCACCATGTGTATATATGTTATCTTTTTGGGGTTCGTGCGGCTTCACAAATAGGGCCAAACACGAAGGTATGAACTGGGGCCTATATATATATCAAATTGTTTAGATGTGTTTTGGCTATATTTGGTGGAATGTCTCGACACTTTATTAGTATTTCATTTTTGTACTTTATTTAGAAGGCTTTGTTGTATTACACTGGATTAGGGTGATGTTGGTTGGTTGTTGGATTTAATTACAGAAGTATCGTTTATTCTATGAATTTATTTTTTCATATGGTTGGAATCCATCCTATAAAATTGATGTTAGTATGGTTTGTCAGGTCAAAGGGGGTGATCTTCAGTCCCTCTAGACTTGAGATACCCGCACGACCAGGCCTTGGTTCGGGTTATGAAAAAGTGGTATCAGATCCTAGGTTTCGTTTCATTGTGTCTAATAAAGTTGTATCAAGTAGAGTCTCATTTAGAGGTGTGTAGCACACCTCACTTTTAAGGGAGTGGCTAAGATGCAATAGGGAATGTTTCCCTTCCTGGTGATCTACTCTTCAAGCTATAGAGTCTAAGGTCACAAAATCTTCTCATTCGAAATGTTCACTTATTAGATCATGCCTACTAGAAAATGTGATGCTCATGGAAACTCTTTTGTCTCATCTAAGGAAAATATGAACAAAACTCATCTTACACCTGGGGTACAAACCCGATTTAGGTTCTCTTCTTTTGATTATGGTAGTGGAGTTCCACCGGATCCCCCGATTCCTCCTTAAAAACCTTAGAGCAAAGTGTCCAATGCTGATTTTTGTCGTTAGATTCATCTATTTACCCAGATATTAGCCTCCCTGTCAGTAAAGTCTAGTCTTATTAGTGGGAGAAGGAATATGTCTAATATGGGGGAGAGGTAGAACAAGAAGTGCAAATATTCATAGCTGGGTGAGGGTCATCCCAATAATGGAAGACATGGGAGACAGTGGACTAAGGAAGAGACCAAGGGTAATTTTGGTTTATACCCATCGGCTAGAGTTCTTATCAAAAGTCATCTGGTGATCATCAATTTTAAAATAGTGTAAGACCTATGGCACAGGGTACCCAATATTAGTCTAGTGGAGCCCAGTTTGTCCCTTTCTATCCTCTTTGTAAGTTCTATGGTCAGTGGAATCATAGATTTTATCATGAGTAGAAGAATTGATGCTTCAAATGTGGTCAACCCAATCATCTGTAGCGGCATTATCCATTGGTCAGTATTTCTACTGGAGAAGAAAAGATTTCGATTTCTACCCATTTAATTTTTGCATCAGGGGGTTCGATTACTGATACTAACACTAGCTGGAATTATCTTTATACTCTTGATACCCACTAGGATTCTGAGGCATCACTAGATGTTGTTGCTATTATGTTAAAACCCTTTCCCCGTTATGTGTATTACTTTCTTGGTTTTTGATTTACTCTCTCTTATGTGACCCCTTATGATGCTATTCTTAGTTTTGATCCTAATGTATTTTAGATCTTTTTTTTGTGTTTGCCCCAGTATGTGACTCCAATGTGGCTAGAGGGAGACTATAGGGGTTGTGTGATAATGGTCCATGGTAAGGAGACCTTTGTGGATCTAATATAGTTTGGCATGGTAGAATTTGATGTGATTTTGAGGATGGCTTGGTTGCATTTGTACTATGCATCTCTAGATTATCGCACCCATTGGGTCAATTTCCATTTCCCAAATGAGCCAGTGATTGACCGGGAATGTAGTTCTCTAGTGCCTCCTGAAAGGTTTATTTCGTATCTTAGTGCCTGAAGATTTAATTCCAAAAGGGTGCCTCTACAATATAATGCATGCTAAGGATTTTATATCTGAAGGTCTTTCTTTGTAGTCTATCCCTGTTGTCTCTGAATTTTCTTAGGTGTTCCCTAATGATATCCAGTGTTCGTCCCTACGAGAAAGTTGATTTTTTGGGGATTGATGTTCTTTAAAAAACCCATCCTATCTCTCTCCCTTCTTACAGAATGTCTATGACTAAGTCTTAAGAATTTAAGGAGCAGTTGAAAGTTCTTCTTAATAAGGGTTGTCTGCCCTAGCATTTCTCCGTGGGGTACTTTCATTGTTTTGTGCATAAGAAGGATGCTTCATCCGAATATGTATAGCTTATCGGTTGAAGAATAAGGTATTTAGTATGACCTCCTTGTGGGGTAGACCATAAATATATTTTATGCGGGTTACTCTGTTAGTAGTGCATGATGGATGATAGAAACTAAGTTTGAACCTTGGATGTTGATTTTTGTTAAAAGAGCATGTTAGCTCGAGTATAACGATGAAAAATTTGTAGGAGTAAATTTATAGGCTTGATGTGGTGTGCGGAAGAGATGAGGTAGATTACTTAGGGAATAAATGAGTAGGAAAGTTATGGTATATAAGCCAAAGGTCCATGTTAAACTTATGTATTTGGGGAAAAGTCATTGGATTGATTAGGGCATAGAGTCTGTAAGAGTATACTAAACCCCGGTATCATCTGGATAAACAAGGTTCTAAGTATAAGAGAGCAAAGTATCCCAAGTGTATGTCTAGGGTCATACCCCATAGAACAGGGTGTTGTGCATATAGGTTTAATAAGTTTGATCGAGGACTAATCTTAAATTTTTTCCTAGCGATGGGCTTTAGGAGAGAGACGGGGTGAATTTTCTACTATTCTAGTAATTCCCTCCCATTTCGGTTAAAAGGGCACTCTACTAGGGTTGTATTCATTCTAAAAGTGCTTATTCCTATAGCCCGCATTCTACATGCCGCATATGTCCATACTTCGACCCCTGAACTAAATAGAATAATGGTTTAAAGAAATTCGAGCTCCCAAGTGTTCAAGATCTATGTCATGACGCTCAGGGTCCATACAATCATGGCTCATGTTATTCCTAGTTCCAAGAAATAGTGGTTTCAAGTGGAAATCCTCCCCCTGTTCCCTTAATATGAACCTCAGCTTTATGTCATATTACTCATGGTATAATCAATCATGTTTCTCCTAGTGCCTAGTCTTAAGGACTCATACTATGGTATATTTATGTCATAAGGACCATCTATTTAAAACCTAGGTGGCTTCAACGCTATATTTATGTCAGAACGACCCTCTATTTATAACCTAAGTTATTTCTACAAATTACTTCATGCTTATTGTACCGTGTACCATTACGTGGGTCTCATCTTGAGTAGTACAACAAATAGGAGTTGTAATTGAGAAGTAAGCCCCCTCATTCTTGATGCTTGTACTCTAGTTCCTTAGTGACCCTTCATATATTAGGATGGTAGTGGCTATAGAAGCATAGTAATATTTTGAATGAGGAAGTAGATGTTCTTTATTGTAAAAAAATTTGGGTGACTACTCCGGCTAAAAGTATAGATAAGGATGGAAGAGTAAGATGAACCTTTGTTAAGTGAAATAGTTAAGAGGAAGAGATGTTGTGAAATCCACCGCGATAATGATTGAAGTTTCTAGTTTTGAGTGGTAAATCCATAAAGCGGGGGCAGAAATGCAATCTTTACTATATGATTGATAGATACACAAACTTGAGATTATTACTCCATCATTTAGACACGAGTTTACTTGATTGTTGTGATAAGATCAAGTAATACTATTGAAGTGGTGTAAAGTATAAGGTCCCATGGCTTACACTAGAACCTTTAACTTTAAGTTAGGCTTTAACATGGGAAAGAGATGCAACAATGCTCAGGTATTATAGTAATGTGTTTCGAAGGGAGTTAGGAGGTTGAAATGGTTGAGTGTTATATTCATAGTTGACATTTCTGAATAAGGAGTTGATGGGACATGTCCCCAACTAACTCCAACTACTGAAATAAACTGAATCTAATGTAATACTAAAATAAGAAGCATCCTTGAATAATGAGGACTCACTGCTACATCTACTGCTGCTGACTGAGTCTCGACTGCTAAGGGTGCTCTGGATCTCGTAATTCTGAACCTATGGTATAAGACACCATAGGGCAAGAGAAAAGTTTGCGTTAGTACTTTAAATGTACTGGTATGCTAGATGAGGTAAGTCTAAATGCACGGGCTTATGCATGAACAATACTGACTAGTCAATCTGAGTATGCTGAATGAGAATACATGCATGAATACATAAAGTATCACTCAAATCATAGTAAGACAAAATACTAATTTCTAAATACTAGTTTCTGAATACTGACTTACTGATGTCTGAGTCTACTAGTACAGATATCTAAGTTCACAGACTCTGGGATACTGAACAACTAGTCCAATCATAATAATATTGATTGACTATATCTAGGATTAGGCATATCTAGAGGGTGATCTCTGATTCTATTGTGATTATGATGGTTTATGTATGAGATCAGGCCTATCTAGCAGGTGATCTCTGAATCTACTAATAATTATAATGATTGACTGAGTTTGAGATCAAGTATATCTAGTGGGTGATCTCTGAATCTGGGGAACTATCTACGTTCCTCACTGAGTTGTGTGACCATATCTGACGGTCCTAAATATGATAAAATTTTTGAGTTGTCGACTGAGATTGAATCTGAAGCTAAAACTGTAGGAGTTCTCACTTAACTGACATGCCCCGATCTGAATTGTGGGGTCCAACCTGTAACACCATGTAATGCGCCGCAAAATCCACTTCCAGTCTGAGCCTTAGAGCGTATTTGGTAAAGCAATAATCTGAGTCAAAATATTTTATAAATATCCTCCCAAGTATGAAATACTTTGAATCATGTGGGAATCTATTTGAGCATGAATTAACATTATAAAGGTCCCCTAACTCATGGTCGAGTTGAAAGCTTTCCTATCGTTCAAGTTTTAGTGACCATAAAAATTTGGGTAAACTTCAATCAAGCATAAATCATTGTATATGAAGAACTGGGTGGCTTTCTATATATCAAATGAAATATTTTGAATTAGCTTTCCAACGATACCAATTTCGCCTAAAACCGATATCGGAGCAAAGAGTTATGCTTATTTTACTCCAATATTTTTGATGGACCGTCACATTTCTGACGACATTTCTAATAGCCTGTCACATTTCTAACGACATTTCTGACTACGTCGTCAGCCTTAGGCAAAAACTAACAAAATCTCGCCTTTTGTGATGACATTTTAGGATGGCCTGTCACAAATGTCGTCAGCCATTTTTTTCAGTAATTTAGAGAGATTTTTACAAAGGTATTTTGGTCATTTACCACCTTTCTTGAGCCACTATAAATATGAGAACCCACTTCTGAAATCCTAATTTCATCATTTTTATCATCCAATTCTTTCAAGAGTATCTAATTAGGGTTTCATCAAGAACCCTAATCTTCCCAAATTCATCCATAAATTTTCAAGCTTTCTTCAAGAATCAAGTTCGTCATAGTGTGGGCTTCGAAAATCATTTATTACAAGTGCGGATAGAGTCTCACGCATTATAATTCATCCTATTTCAAAGTTTAAGGTATGTAGATGTTAATTCTTGGGTCCCTTTCATCCAAGAAGCTGAAGAACCCTTTTTAAAACTAAAATATTTTTATGTTTATGAGTTGTTAATGAATTGTATAAGTTGAAATGAATGTTTAATGTGTTGTTGAGTTTTGATTTATATTTGCCTACAAAATTTATGAGCTTTGACCCTAGTATGTGAAAATCATGTGATATTTGTGATAGACCCTCTTGAAGTTGTTTTTCCATGTGATGTGTTCAAGACTTTTGGGTGTAGAAATGATTAAATAAGAGAAGAATGTTACCCATAAATTTGATAAAGATCTTAGGTGAAGCATAAGGGTCATTATAGTATGTTGAATAGAAAACCCCAAATTGTGAGCTAGTCCATGCATGCCTACTGTTTGATAAAATGCCTTAGTGACTGAAATGTTCCAAGATAGAATGAATGTCCCAAGTAGGTGTAAAATTGGTCAT
The DNA here is from genome assembly GCA_030864225.1 of Capsicum baccatum var. pendulum. NCBI lineage: Eukaryota > Viridiplantae > Streptophyta > Magnoliopsida > Solanales > Solanaceae > Capsicum > Capsicum baccatum. The sequence goes on along the minus strand of CM061557.1, from coordinate 164,009,436 downwards.
GGCTAGTGTTTTGTTAAAGGACCTTAGTGAACAAGTGGAGAGGTGATAGTAGTAAATTCCCCTATTATGTGCTCTTGATATATGTTATGTTTTTAATATATTCCAAGTGGTTAGCAAGTAGGTTATGATGTGAGAGTATGAACTTTCCCCAAGATATGTGATATCCAAACACGTGTCAAGATTGATATAGGAATGAAATAGCTGAGGTAAAACCTTGTTGAATGAAGTACGATTTAGTAGCATATTTCCCCTACGTTACTATATTATTATGATTCGTAGAGGCCTAAAGTGACCCCTCAGCGACTGTGATGATGAATAGACGTTTGTGATTCCTACTTACTTGAAGGGATGTATTAATGATTGGGAAGATGCTTTAATGATTATGATGATGCATGAATGGTTATGATGATACATGAATGATTCTGATGATGAATGAACGATCTTGATGATAAATGAATGATTATGCTTTAATTTTATGCTATCGAGTCCGAGGGGTATTTATACCCAAAAATAGAGTTGTTGTCCAAAGCCCGTGTCAGTTTCTCGATAATTCCAGTTGAGTCATGATTCTTAAAACTCAGTGAACTATAGAACTATGTATCCTCAGACAAGTGCGGAACTTAAAAAACTCAGTAATCTTAGAAAATCTCTGTAGTTTCTATATCGCTCATAATCTAGCCTTAGTCCGGTAATCCGCTAAGATCTAATAGTATTCAAGTGATTCAATTCTAATCTAAGAAGTGATTTGAGTAATCTATTCAAGATCTGTATCGTCAATCAGATACTATGATTCAATGTCTTTTCCATTAGATATGGAACTAAGTAATCTCAGAGTAACTGAATTAGGACTTTTGAGAAATATAATCAGTATCAGATTTAGTTCAGTTGTGCTCAGTTAAGAATTCAGTCAGAGCCTTTTGGTTTGGAGTAGAAACTAGCACCGAGTGACCTCAAGGATGGGAACTCACTTACTAGTAGAGGGTGTGATTTTTAGATGCAATCTTTGTTCTCCAGAACTACGTAGACAACGAAGGTTGAGACATCATACCTGCTAGTTGAGGGTAGATGAGAGACATCATACCTGTTAGATGAGGGTAGATGAGGTGGCTTGACCTGTTAGATGACGGATACACCATTCTCGTTTGAGCACTTGATAAATGAGGGTCACATAAAGATAATGCACATAAAGATAATGTCTTTACCCATGGCATGGTATTGGCACCCTCCCAATCGTGGGTAGAGGTTGGACCCCACCTGTGGTAGGTTGGGGCATGTCGTTTAAGTGACTAGTTCCCACAGTTTCAGTTTCAGATTCAGTCTCAGTTTCAAAATTAATCTTTTGAAATCAAGACTGTCAGATACAGTCATCTATATTTATGAGGAACTCAAATAGTTCCATTGATTCATGGACCATCCTAACAGATAGGCTTGGTCACATATACAGTTAATTGATATCATATTCAGAGATATTCCACCAGACAGGCTTGATCACGGTATCAGATTTCTATTGAATATTCTGGTCATCAGTTTCGGATATAATCATACTTTTTATCATTGATAATCGCTTCCAGAATTATCTGTTAGCAAAGTTGATCTCTAATTCTGTCAATCAAAAACAGTAAGCTTAGATATAGTCCTTGATGTAAGAACATCCAGATCCTCAATTATCAGTATTAGAGGAGTTAGTAATTCAGTATCTCAGTGTCAGTAGTGAGTTCAGTCTGCAGTAAAGTGGTATGCGAGTTTTAGTATCTAGAGTTGCGATGATTGTGTTCATGTTCTGTGCATTCATGTATGTGTTCTCATGCGGTATCTTTCATGATTATTCAGTTTAGATATCGTCCATGCATTAGCCCTTGAATTTGTGTATGTTGTCTACATACTCGGTATATTTCTGTACTAACGTATTTGCGCTATGGTCTTTTATTTGACACCATAGGTTCAGAGGAACGGGATCCATATTGTCCTCAACAGTTCAGTCCCCATCAGCAGCAGGAGTAGTGAGTCCTCTTCTTTCTAGGATGAATCTTAGTTTACTTTTATTGTTTCAGATTTTGTTTATTTACATTTGATAGAGTTAGTTGCAAACCTGTCCCATCAACTCTACAATTCAGACAGTTTAGAGGCTTTTCAGACGAATGTATTATTATTCATTTTTTCAGTTTTAAGTATGTATAGATATGTTGAACCTTATGGCAAGTTTCTGCATTTATTTCAAATATTAAGCAGTGTACAGGTACAGATATCAGAAAAGGGTTATCTTGTGGTCCTTCAGGTCCATAAGCATCGTGTGACATCTCGGGATAGGATCTCGGGGCGTTAAAAAATTTGTATCAGAGCCTAAGGTTCAAGAGTATCCTAGGGAGTCTCAAAAGTTGCATCTAGAAGAGTCTTGTACATGGGTATGTAGCGCACCACATTTATGTACAAGAGGCTACAGGATGTTCTTAGGAGCAGTTCCTCTTCTTTCAGTGATTATATCATGCGAGTGAGCATGAGATCAAGTTGATCCTCAGTCTAATCCACTTCATTCTTTCATTTACAGAGTATGCCTTCTCGTAGAGACTTTGTCCATAGGGTTGATGATCAACCCCCTAAGCCAGTAGATCCTGAAAATGAGAGTGTCACATGCAGAGTTTCAGGCAGCTTTCTAGGTGCTAGCCCAGGTGGTGACTAATGTTCATGGCAATTGTCAGGCTGCAGTCCCACCTCAGCTAGATAGCAATTCTGCCGCAGCCAGGATTAAAAGCTTCATGAAAATAAACCCGCCCAAATTCTTTGGATCACTAGTAGGTGAGGATCCATAGTTATTTCTTAATGAGGTGAAGAAGATTACCCAGATTATGTATATGTTAGAGGAGTATATTGTTGATTTAGCATCTTATAGGTTGAAAGATATTGCTCATAATTGGGTAGTGATGTCGGAGAAAAGTAGAGGGGAGAATGCAGCTCTCGTGACTTGGCTAAAGTTTCAGAGTGCCTTTCTAGATAGGTTTTTCCTGCTAGAAATGAGAGAAGCTAACATAGAAAAGTTTATGAACCTGAGGCAAGGCTTCAAGACAGTGAAAGAGTATTGTCTTAACTTTAACCAATTAGCTAAGTATGCTCCTAACTTGATAGATGACCCTAGAGTGAGTATGAGTAAGTTTTTGACTGGGGTATCAAGTGATGTGTTGAAAGTGTGTAGAGCTTCCATTCTCAATAGAGATATGGATCTTTCTAGGATAATGATTCCTGCGCAACAGATTAAGGGAGATAAGATAAAGGAGAGAGGGAGAGTGATTAAGTGATCCACGACAGGTAGTCTTGGTTCCTCACAGTCAGCATCTCAAGGTGGTAGTAGTTCTCAATATGGTCGGAGATTTTAAGTTCCAGCTCCATCTTTATCTAGTGTAGTCCCACCTTCATTTGGGGGTGTCAGATTTGATGGAGCACCAAGCTCCAAAGCCTAGAGTAGTACTAGTGGTGTTCGTACCTACCCGTTCTGTGAGGAATGTGGTAAGAATCATAAGGGTGTATATAGAGCCGATAGTGATGTGTGCTTTCGATGTTGAAAAATTGGTCACAAAGTTCGAGAATGTCCTAAGCCAGGTCCCCGAAGTCAGTGTAGTCGTCCTTCAGCTCATAATAGATTGTAAGCACTTCAGGCTCTCCTTGATTGGGAAAGATCCCCTGAAATTGACCCGGGTATGTTAGAGGCACATAGAGTCCCAAGAGGGAGATAACCCATTGTATTATGATGTTGCATGCCATTAGAATCAACTCGATGCATGTTCAGATTTTCCTTATAAAATTAGCGTCATAACTGTTGCATTGTCAAGTCGTGCTTTCAAAAGTCAGCTTAGCCGGACATTAATGCATTAGATATGCGCATTTAGTAGAAAAAGTTTAGCTTGTTAGCGTGTGTTCAGTCGTGTATTCATGATATCATCCCAGATATTAGTCCATACATCAGATATGCATGTGTATTTTGAGAATTCAACTATGAGTATTATTAGTCGAGTATTCCATGCATCATATATGCATGCCCAATGTGACAACTCTACATGTCAAACGTTCCAGTAGCGTAGTCCTAATCTGAGATGTTTCCATCTCTTGAGTAAGTTCTTTTGATCTGTAATCTCAGTCTATTAAGCGACATTCGAGGACGAATGTTCTCAAGGGGGAGATAATGTAATGCCCCACAAAATCCTCTTCCAGTCTGAGACCTAGAGCATATTTGGTAAAGCAAAAATCTGAGTCAAAGTGTTTCACATATATATCCCCAAGTATGAAATACTTTGAATCTTGTGGAAATCTATTTGATCATGAATTAAGATCATAGAGGTCCCTTAACTCATGGTCGAGTTGAAAGCTTCCCTATCGTTCAAGTTTTTATGACCGTTAAAATTTGGGTCAACTTCAATCGACCATAACTCATTGTATATGAAGCACTGGGTGGCTTGCTATATATTAACTGAAATATATTTGAATTATCTTTCTAACAGTACCAATTTCTCCTAAAACCGACATCGGAGCAAAGAGTTATGCTTATTTTAATCCAGCATATCAAACTGGGAAATGTGTGATGACATTTCGGACGGCCCGTCACATTTTTGACAACATTTCTGACAACCTATCACACTTCTGATTACATTTCTGCCGACATTGTAAGCCTTACACAAAAACTAACAAAATCTATGCTATTGTGACGACATTTTGTGATGGCCTGTCACGGGTTTGATGGCCTATCACAAATGTCGTTAGCCATTTTTCTTAGAAATTTAGAAACATTTTTACAAGGGTATTTTGGTCATTTTCCACTTTTTGTGAGCCTCTTTAAATATGAAAACCCACTTCCAAAACTGTAATTTCATCATTTTTCTATTCCAATTCTCTCAAGAGTATCTAATTAGGGTTTCATCAAGAACCCTAATCTTCAAAAATTCATCCTTAAATCTTCAAGATTTCTTCAAGAATCAAGTTCCTCATAGTGTGGGATTCGAGAATCATTTATTACAAGTGCTGATAGAGTCTCCGGCATTAGAATTCATCCTATTTCACAGGTTAAGGTATGTAGATGTTGATTCTTGGGTCCCTTTCTTCCAAGAAGCTCAAGAACCCTTTTTAAAACTAAAAGATTTTTATATTTATGAGCTGTTAATGATTTGTATGAGTTGAAATGGATGTTTAATGTGTTATTGAGTTTTGATTTATGTTTGCCTAGAAAATTTATGAGCTTTGACCCTAGTATGTGGAATTGATGTGATGTTTGTGATAGACCCTCTAGATGTTGTTTTTCCATGTGATGTGTTCATGACTTTTGGGTATAGAAATTGTTGAATAAGTGAAGAACATTCCCCATTGTTTTGATAAAGAGATTAGGTGAAGCATAAGGTCCACTAAAGTATGTTGAATAGGAAACACCAAATTGTGATCTAGTCCATGAATGCCTAGTGTTTGATAAAATGCCTTAGTGAGTGAAATGTGCCAAGTTATCATGAAATTCACAAGTAGGTGTAAAATTGATCTTATCTATTATTTTGTTGAAGGACCTTAGTGAACAAGTGGAGAGGTGATAGTAGTAAATTCCCTTATTATGTGCTCTTGATATATGTTAAGCTTTTAATAAATGCAAAGTTGTTAGCAAGTAGGTTATGACATGATAGTATGAAATTTTCCCAAGCTATGTGATATCCAAACACGTGTCAAGATTGATATAGGAATGAAATAGCTGAGGTAAAACCTTTTTGAATGGAGTATGATTTTGTAGCATGTTTCCCCTACGTGTCTGTATGATTATTATTCTAAGATGTCTAAAGTGACCCCTCAACGACTGTGATAATGAATAGACGTTGATTTCTAATTACTTGAAGGGATATATTAATGATTGGGAAGATGCTTTAATAATTATGATGATGCATGAATGATTATGATGATACATGAATGATTGTGATAATGGATGAACAATCGTCATGTTGAAAGAATGATTATGCTTTACTTTTATTCTATTGAGTCCTAGGGGTATTTATACCCAAAACTAGAGCTGTTGTGTAGAGCCCCTGTCAGTTTATCGATAATTCCAGTTGAGCCATGATTCTCAGAACTCAGTGAACTATAGAATTCTATATCCTCACACAAGTGCTCAACTTAAGAAAGCTAAGTAATCTCAAAAATCTTTGTAATCTCTGTATCCCTAGTAATCTAGCCTTAGTCCTGTAATAAGCTCCGATCTAATAATATTCAAGTGATTTATTTCTAATCTCATAAGTGATTTGAGTAATCTATTCAAGCTCTATATCGTCAGTCAGATACTATGATTCAATGTCTTTTCCATCAGATATGGAACTAATTAATCTCAGTGTTACTCAGTTAGATCTTTTGAGAAACATGATCAGTATTAGATTCAGTTCAATTGTGTTCAGTTAACAATTTAGTTAGAGTCTTTCAGTTGGGAGTAGAAACTAGCACCGAGCGAGGTCAAGGATGGGCACTCACTTACTAGTACAGGGTGTAATTCTTAGATGCAATCTTTGTGCTCCAGAACTTTGTAGCCGGCGTAGTTAGAGACATCATACCTACTAGTTAAGGGTAGATAAGGTGGCTTAACCTGTTAGATGAGGGCTTCACCTTTCTCATTTGAGCACTTGATAGATGAGGGTCACATAAAGATAATGTCTTTACCACGGGCACGTTATTAGAACCCTTCCAATCGAGGGTATAGGTTGGACCCTACCTATGGTAGGTTGGAGCATGTCAGCCCATAGTTTTAGTTTAAGATTTAGTCTCAGTTTCAGAATCAATCTTCAGAAATTAGGACTGTCACATACTATCATCTATCTTTATGAGGAACTCAAATAGTTTTGTTGATTCATGGACCATCCCGACAGATAGTCTTGGTCCTATATACAGTTGATTGATATCATATTCAGAGATATTTTGCCAAACAGGCTTGGTCACAGTATCAAATTTCTATTAAATATTCTTGTCGTCAAATTCAGATATAATCATACTTATTATTATTGATAATCGCTTCCAGAATAATCTCTTAGAAAATTTGATCTCTAATTCTGTCAGTCGAAAGCAGTAAGCTAAGATACAGTCCTTGATGTAAGAACATCCAGATCGTCAGTTATCAGTATCAGAGGAGTCATTGATTCAGTATCTCAGTGTCAGTAGTGAGTTCAGTCTGCAATAAAGTGGTATGCGAGTTTCAGTATCTAGAGTTTTGATGATTGTGTTCATGTTCTGTGCATTCATGTATGTGTTCTGCTGCGGCATCTTTAATGATTATTCAGTTTAGATATTATCTATGCATGAGCCCTTGCATTAGCCTACCTTGTCTAGATACTCGATACATTTTTGTACTAATGTATTTGTGCTATGGTGTTTTAGTTGACTCCATAGGTTCAGAGGTACAGGATCCAGATTTTCCTCAGCAGTTCAATACCCGTCAGCAGCAATAGCAGTGAGTCCTCTTCTTTCGAGAATGAATCTCTATTTACTTTTATTGTTTCATATTTTGTTTATTTTCAGTTGACGAAGTTAGTTGCGGACCTGTCCCATCAACTCTGCAGTTCAAACAGTTTAGAGGCTTTTTAGATGGATGTATTATAATTCAGTTTTGAATTTTGAGTATGTATAGATGTGTTGAACCATATGGTATGTTTCCAAATTTATTTTAGATATTATGTAGTGTACAGGTACAGATATCAGAAAAGGGTTAGCTTGTGATCCTTTTGGTCCATAAGCACCGTGTGACTTCTCGAGATGGGATCTCAGGGCGTTACAAACTTGGTATTAGAGCCTAGGGTTCAAGAGTATCCTCGGGTGTCTGAAAAGCTGCATCTAGTAGAGTCTTCTACATGAGTGTGTAGCGCACCACATTTATGTACAAGAGGCTACAGGTTGTTCTTAGGAGCAGTTCCTCTTCTTTCAGTGATCATTTCAAGTGAGTGATCATGAGCTCAAGTTAATCCTCAATCTAATCCACTTCCTTATTTCATTTACAGAGTATGCCTCCTCGTAGAGACTTTGTCCATAGGGTTGATGATCATCCCCCTCAGCCAGTATATCATGAAAATGAGAGTGTTTCACATGCAGAGTTTCGGGAAGCTTTCCAAGTACTATCCCAGGCGGTGACTAATGTTAATGGCAACCGTAAGGCTGAAATCCCACCTCAACAAGATGGGAATTCTGCCCCAGCCAGGATTTGAAGCTTCATGAAAATAAACCTGCCCAAATTCTTTAGTTTAGTAGTAGGTGAGGATCTGCAGTTGTTTCTTGAGAAGGTGAAGAAGATCACCCAGATTATGCATGTGTTAGAGGGGGAGAGTGTTGAGTTAGCATCTTATAGGTTGAAAGATATTGCTCATGATTGGGTAGTGATATGGAAGAAAAGTTGAGAGAAGTATGCAGCTCCCGTGACTTGGCTAGAGTTTTAGAGTGCCTTTCTAGATAGGTTTTTCCCACAAGAAATGAGAGAAGCTAAGGTAGAAGAGTTCATGAACCTAAGGCAAGGCTTTATGACAGTGAAAGAGTATTGTCTTAAGTTTAACCAATGAGCTAGGTATACTCCTGACTGGATAGCTAACCCTAGAGCGAGTATGATTAAGTTTTTGAATGGGGTATCAAGAGATGTGTTGAAAGAGTTTAGAGCTTCAATGCTCAATAGAGATATGGATCTTTCTAGGATGATGATTCATGAGCACCAAATTGAGAAAGATAAGATGAAGGAGAGAGGGAGAGTGAGTAAGAGAACTAAGATAGGTAGTCGGAGTTTCTTGCAGTAAGAGAACTAAGATAGGTAGTTGCAGTTTCTCGCAGTCAGGGTCTCAAGCTGATAGTAAATCTCAGTATGGTCAGAGATTTTTAGTTCCAGCTCCTTTTTCAGCTAGTGTACTCATACCTGTTCTTGGGGGTATCAGATTTGAGGGAGCTCCAAGCACCAAAGACCAGAGTAGTACTAGTGGTGTTCCTACCTACCTATTGTGTGAAGAATATAGTAAGAATCATAAGGGTGTATGTAGAGACGATTGTGATGTGTGCTTTGGATGTGGCGAGACCGGTCACAAATTTCGAGATTGTCCTAAGCCAGGTCCCCGAAGTTAGCATAGTCATCCTTCAGCTCATAATAGATTGTATGCACTTCAGACTCACCTTGATCGGGAAAGATCCCCTGAAATTGACCCGGGTATGTTATGAGCCTTTCATTTTTATGTTATGCATTAATAGATCCTTTGCTATCATTTTGAGCTTATATGTTAGCATGAGTCATGCATAAGTTTAAGATCTTGATCGGTCAATTATGACCCAATCTATAGGTGCCCTGTGCACTACTCCAGTATTTTAGCGAAGTATGTTTATAGGGATATAGAGTCCCGAGGGGGAGATACCTCATAGTATTATGATGTTGCATGCCATTAGATTCATCTCGATACATGTTCAGATTTTTCTTATAAAGTTAGCATCAATCATTGTTGCATTGTCAAGTTGTGTTTTCAAAAGTCATCTTAACCGGACATTCATGCATTAGATATGCGCATTTAGTAGAAAGAGTTCATCTTGTCAGAATGTGTTCAGTCGTGTATTCATGAGATCAACCTAGTTACGAGTCCATGAATCAGATATGCATGTGTATTATGAGAATTTAGGTATGAGTTTCATCAGTGGAGTATTCCATGCATCATATATGCATGCCCAGTGTGAGAACTCTATATGTCAAATGTTCCAGTAGCGTAGTCCTGATCTGAGATATTTCCACCTCTTGAGTAATTCCTATTAATCCTTAATCTTAGTCTGTAAAGCGACATTAAAGGACGAATGTTCTCAAGGGGGAGATAATGTAATGCCCTGCAAAATCATCTTCCAGTCTGATCCTTAGAGCGCATTTGGTAAAAGGAAAATCCGAGTCAAAATGTTTTAGAAATATCCTCCCAAGTATGAAATACTTTGAATCATGTGGGAATCTATTTTAACATGAAGAGTTGAAAGCATTCCTATCGTTCAAGTTTTAGTGACCGTAAAAATTTGGGTCAACTTCAATCGACCATAACTCTTGGTATATGAAGCACTGGGTAAAATGCAATATATCAAATGAAAGATCTTCGAATTATCTTTCCAATGATACCAATTTTGCCTACAACCAATATAGGAGCAAAGAGTTATGCTTATTTTACTCCAGCATGTCAAGTTAGGAAATGTTTGATGACATTTCTGATGGCCCATCATATTTCTGGCGACATTTCTGACGGCCTATCACATTTCTGATGACATCCTTTTGTGATGACATTTTATGACGGCCTGTCACAGGTTTGATGGCCTATCACAAATATCGTTAACCATTTTTTTTAGCAATGTAGAGATGTTTTTACAAGGGCATTTTTAATATTGCCTATCTTTTGTGAGCCTCTATAAATATGAGAACCCACTTCCAAAACCCTAATTTCATCATTTTTCTCTTTCAATTCTCTCAAGAGTATTTAATTAGGGTTTCAGCAAGAACCCTAATCATCCCAAATTCATCCATAAATCTTCAAGCATTCTTCAAGAATCAAGTTCCTAATAGTGTGGGGTTTTAGAATCATTTATTACAAGTACGGATAAAGTCTCAAGCATTAGAATCCTTCTTTTTTCAAAGGTTAAGGTATGTAGATGTTGATTCTTGGGTCCCTTTCATCCAAAAAACTCAAGAACCCTTTTAAAAACTAAAAGATTATTATGTTTATGAGTTGTTAAAGATTTGTATGAGTTCAAATGGATGTTTAATGTGTCGTTGAGTTTTGATTTATGTTTGCCTACAAAATTTATGAGTTTTGACCTTAGTATGTGGAATTCATGTGATGTTTGTGATAGACCCTCTTGAAGTTATTTTTCCATGTGATGTGTTCATGAATTTTGAATGTAGAAATGGTTGAATAAGTAAAGAACGTTCCCCGTAGGTTTGATAAAGAGATTACGTGAAGCATAAGGGCCACTATAGTATGTTTAATAGGTAACCCTAAATTATGATCTAGTCCATGCATGCCTAGTGTTTGATAAAATGCCTTAGTTTGTGAAATGTGCCAAAATGGCATGAAATTCCAAAGTAGGTGTAAAATTAGTCATGTATAGTGTTTTGTTGAATGACCTTAGTGAACAAGTGGAGAGGTGATAGTATTAAATTCCCCTATTATGTGCTCTTGATATATGTTAAGCTTTTAATATATGCCAAGTGATTATCATGTAGGTTATGATGTGATAGTATGAAGTTTCCCCAAGCTATGTGATATCCAAACATGTCTCAAGATTGATATAGGAATGAAATAGCTGAGGTAAAACCTTGTTGAATGGAGTACAATTTAGTAGCATGTTTCCCCTACGTTACTAGATGATTATGATTTCGAGATGCCTAAAGTGCCCCCTCGGCAACTGTGATGATGAATAGACATTTCTAATTCCTAATTACTTAAAGGGATATATTAATGATTGGGAAGATGCTTTAATGATTATGATGACGCACGAATAATTATGATGATACATAAATGATTGTGATGAAAAATGAATAATCCTGATGATGAACGAATGATTATGCTTTAATTTTGTGCTATCAAGTCCTGGGGGTATTTATACCCAAAAATAGAGCTGTTGTGTAAAACCCGTGTTAGTTTCTTGATAATTCTAGTTGAGCCATGATTCTTAGAAGTTAGTGAACTATAGAACTCTGTATCCTAAGGAAAGAGCGAAACTTAAGAAAGCTCAGTAATATCAGAAATCTCTGTAATCTCTGTATCACTAGTAATCTAGCCTTAGTCCTGTAATCAGCTCAAATCTAATAGTATTCAAGTGATTCAATTCTAATCTCAGAAGTGATTTCAGTAATCTATTCAAGCTCGATCCCGTCAGTTAGATATTATGATTCGATGTCTTTTCCATTAGATATAGAACTAAGTAATCTCTGCATAACTCAGTAAGATCTTTTGAGAAACTTGATCAATATCAGATTCAGTTCAATTGTGCTCAGTTAAGAATTCAGTCAGATTTTTTCAGTTGGGAGTAAGGATGGGAACTCACCTACTAGTAGATGGTGTGATTCTTAGATGCAATCTTTGTGCTCCAGAACTACGTAGCCAGCGTAGGTTGACACATCATACCTACTAGTTGAGGGTAGATGAGAGATATCATACCTGTTAGATGAGGGTAGCTAGGTGGTTTGACCTGTTAGATGAGGGCTCCACCATTCTCGTTTGAGCACCTGATAGATGAGGGTCATATAAAGATAATATCTTTACCCGTGGCACGGTATTTGCACCCTCCCAATCGGGGGTAAAGGTTTGACCCCCACCTGTGGTAGGTTGGGGCATGTCGATTAAGTGACTACTTCCCATGGTTTTAGTTATAGATTCAGTCTCAGTTTTAAAATTTATCTTCAAAAATTAGGAAACTCAGATACAATCATCTATATTTATGAGGAACTCAGATAGTTCCGTTGATTCATGGACCATCCCGATGGATAGGCTTGGTCACATATATAGTTGATTGTTACTATATTTGGAGATATGCCACCAGATAGACTTGATCACAGTATCAAATTTCTATAGAATATTTTTGTCGTCAGATTCAGATATAATCATAATTCATATCATTGATAATCTCTTCCAGAATAATCTGTTAGCAAAGTTGATCTCAAATTCTATCAGTTGAAAGAAGTGAACTCATATAAATTCCTTGATGTAAGCATATCCAGATCCTCAGTTATTAGTATCAGAGGTGCTAGTGATTTAGTATCTCAGTGTCAATAGTGAGTTCAGTCTGCAGTAAAATGGTATGCGAGTTTCACTCTCTAGAGTTGCGATGATTGTGTTTATATTCTGTGCATTTTTTGTATGTGTTCTCATGTGGCATCTTTCATGATTATTCAGTTTAGATATTGTCCATGAATGAACCCCTGCATTAGCCTACCTCATCTACATACTCGGTACATTTGTGTACTAACGTATTTGCACTATGGTTCTTTATTTGACACCATAGATTTAGAGACACAGAATCCAGATTGTCTTCAGCAGTTCAGTCCCTGTCAGTAGTAGTAACAGTGAGTCCTCTTCTTTTGAGGACGAATCTTAGTTTACTATTATTGTATCAAATTTCATTTATTTTCAGTTGACGGAGTTAGTTGCGGACCTGTCCCATGAAATCTACAGTTCAGACAGTTTAGAGGCTTTTTATACAGATGTATTTTTATTCATTTCTCAGTTTTGAGTAAGTATAGATGTGTTGAACCTTATGGAAAGTTTTTCCATTTATTTCAGATATTATGCATTATACAGGTACAGATATTAGCAAACTATTAGATTGTGGTCATTCAGGTCCATAAGCATCGTGTGACGTCTCAGAATGGGATCTTGGGGCATTACAAACTTGGTATCAGAGCCTAAGGTTCAAGAGTTTCCTAGGGAGTCTGAAAAGCCGCATCTAGTAGAGTCTTGTACATGGGTGTGTAGCGCACCACATTTATGTAGAAGAGGCTACGAAATATTCTTACGAGCAGTTCTTATTCTTTCATTGATCATTTTGTCTGAGTGAGCTTGAGCACAAGTTGATCCTCAGTCTAATCCACTTTATTCTTTTATTTACAGATTATGGCTCCTCGTAGAAACTTTGTCCATAGTTTTGATAATAAGCCCCCTCAGGCAATAGATCCTGAAAATGAGAGTGTGTCACATGCAGAGTTTCGAGAAGCTTTCCAGGTGCTTGCCCAGGTGATGACTAATGTTCATGGAAACCGTGGATGCAATCCCACCACAGCAAGATGGAAATTCTTCTACAGCCAGGATTAGATGCTGCATGAAAATAAACTCGCTCGAATTCTTTGGGTCAGTAGTAGGTGAGGATCCACAGTTATTTCTTGATAAGGTGAAGAAAATTACCCATATTATGTATGTGTTAGAGGAGGAGAGTGTTGAGTTAGCATCTTATAGGTTAAAAGATATTACTCATGATTGGGTAGTGATGTGGGAGAAAAGTAGAGGGGAGAATGCAACTCCAATAACTTGGCTAGAGTTTCAGAGTGCCTTTCTAGATAGGTTTTTCTTGCTAGAAATGAGAGAATCTAAGGTAGAAGAGTTTATGAACCTAAGGTAAGGCTTCATGACAGTGAAAAAGTATTGTCTTAACTTTAACCAATTAGCTAAGTATGCTCTTTACTTGGTAGTTGACCCTAGAGCGAGTATGAGTAAGTTTTTGACTGGGGTATCAAGAGATGTGCTGAAAGAGTGTAGAGCTTCCATTCTCAATAGAGATATGGATCATTCTAGGCTAATGATTCAAGCATAATTGATTCAGGTCGATAAGATGAAGGAGAGAGGAAGAGTGAGTAAGAGAGCCAAGAAAGGTTGTCGTGGTTTCTCGCAGTCAGGGTCTCAAGGTGGTAGTAGTTCTCAGTATGGTCAAAGATTTTTAGTTCCAGCTCTATCATCAGCTAGTGTACTCGCACCTGCGTTTGGGGATGTCAAATATGAGGCAGCACCAAGCTCCAAAGCCCAATGTAGTACTAGTGGTGTTCGTACCTACCTGTTGTGTGAAGAATGTGGTAAGAATCATAAGGGTGTAAATAAAGCCTGTAGTTCTATGTGCTTTGGATGTGGCAAGACCGGTCATAAACTTCGAGAATGTCTTAAGCCAAGTCTCCGAAGTCAGTGTAGTCATCCTTCATCTCATAATAGATTTTACGAACTTCAGGCTTGCCTTGATCGGGAAAAATCCCCTAAAATTAACCCGGGTATGTTATGAGCCCTTTATCTTTATGTTATGCATTGATAGATCCTTTGCTCTAATTTTGAGCTTATATGTTAGCATGAGTCATGCATAATTTTCAGATCTTGATCGGTCAATTATGACCCAGTCTGTAGGTGCCCCGCGCACTGCTCCAGTATTTTAGCGAAGTATGTTTAGAGGGACATAGAATCCCAAAGGGGAGATACCCCTTGGTATTATAATTTCGCGTGCCATTAGATTCATCTCGATGTATGTTCAGATCTTTCTTATAAAGTTAGCATCAATCATTGTTCCATGTCAAGTTGTGCTTTCAAAAGTCATCTTAGCCGGACAGTCATGCATTAGATAAGCACATTTAGTAGAAAGAGTTCAGCTTGTCAGCGTGTGTTCAACCAGGTATTCTTGAGATCATCCTAGTTATGAGTCCATGCATCAGATATGCATGTGTATTATGAAAATTCAGTTATAAGTATCATCAGTCGAGTATTCCATGCATCATATATGCATGCCCAGTGTGAACTCTATATGTAAAATGTTCCAGTAGCGTAGTCCTGATCTGAGATGTTTTCATTTCTTGAGTAAGTTCTATTTATCCATAATCTCAATCTATTAAGCGACACTTGAGGACGATGTTCTCAAGGGGGCGATAATAAAATGCCCCACAAAATCCTTTTCCAATCTGAGCCTTAGAGCGTATTTGGTAAAGAAAAAATCCGAGTCAAAATATTTTAGAGGTCCCCTAACTCATTGTCGAGTTGAAAACTTTCCTATCGTTCAAGTTTTAGTGACTGAAAAATATGGGTAAACATCAATCAACCATAACTCATTGTATATGAATAACTGAGTGGCTTTTTATATATCAAATGAAATATCTTTTAATTATATTTCCAATGATACAAATTTCGCCTAAAATCAATATCGGAGAAAAGAGTAATACTTATTTTACTCCAGCATATCAAGCTGGGAAATGTGTGATGGCCTTTCAAATTTCTAATGACATTTCTGATGGCCTGGCACATTTCTGAAGATATATCTAACAATTTCGTCAGCCTTAGGTAGAAACTCACAAAATGCATCCTTTTGTGATGATATTTTGTGACGGCCTATCACAGGTTTTACAGCCTGTCATAAATGTCATCAGCGATTTTTTTCAGCAATTTTGAGATATTTTTGCAAGGCTATTTTGGTCACTTCCCACATTTTGGGAGCCTCTATAAATATGAGAACCCACTTCCAAAACCCTAATTTCATCATTTTTCTATTCCAATTCTCTCAGGAGTATCTAATTGGGGTTTAATCAAGAACCCTAATCTTCCAAAAATTCATCCTTAAATCTTCAAGCTTTCTTGAAGAATCAAGTTTCTCATAGTGTGGAATTCGAGAATCATTTATTACAAGTGCAGATAAAGTATCAAGCATTAGAATTCATCCTATTTCAAAGGTTAACGTATGTAGATGTTGATTCTTGGGTCCCTTTCATCCAAGAAACTCAAGAACCCTTATTAAAACTAAAAGATTTTTATGTTTATGAGTTGTTAAAGATTTGTATGAGTTCAAATGGATGTTTAATGTGTTGTTGAGTTTTTATTTATGTTTGCCTACAAAATATATGAGCTTTGACCCTAGTATGTGGAATT
Source organism: Capsicum baccatum var. pendulum (assembly GCA_030864225.1). Lineage (NCBI taxonomy): Eukaryota > Viridiplantae > Streptophyta > Magnoliopsida > Solanales > Solanaceae > Capsicum > Capsicum baccatum. The sequence continues at coordinate 163,993,069 of CM061557.1, read as the reverse complement.
CATGTGATGTTTGTGATAGACCCTCTTGAAGTTATTTTTCCATGTGATGTGTTCATGACTTTTGAATGTAGAAATGATTGAATAAGTAAAGAATGTTCCCCATAGGCTTGAAAAAGAGATTAGGTGAAGAATAAGGGCCACTATAGTATGTTGAATAGGAAACCCCAAATTATGATCTAGTCCATGAATGCCTAGTATTTGATAAAATGCCTTAGGGAGTGAAATGTTCCAAGATAGTATGAAATTCCCAAGTAGGTGTAAAATCAGTCATGTCTAGTGTTTTGTTGGAGGACCTTAGTGAACAAGTGGAGGTGATAGTATTAAATTCCTCTATTATGTGCTCTTGATATACGTTAAGCTTTTAATATATGCCAAGTGATTAACAAGTAGGTTTTGATATGATAGTATGAAGTTTCCCCAAGCTATGTGATATCCAAACACGTCTCAAGATTGATATAGAAATGAAATAACTGAAGTGGAACCTTGTTCAATGGAGTACAATTTAGTAGCATGTTTCCCCTACGTTACTATATGAATATGATTTCGATATGCCTAAAGTGACCCCTCGGCAACTGCGATGATGAAAAGACGTTTGTGATTCCTAATTTCTTGAAGCGATATATGAATGATTGGGAAGATTCTTTAATGATTATGTTGATGCATAAATTATTATGATGAAGCATGCCTAGTGTTTGATAAAATACCTTAGTGAGTGAAATGTGCCAATATAGCGTGAAATTCCTAAGTACATGTAAAATCGGTCATGTCTAGTGTTTTGTTGAAGGACCTTACTGAACAAGTGGAGTGGTGATAGTAGTAAATTCCCCTATTATGTGCTATTGATATATGTTATGCTTTTAATATATACCAAGTGGTTAGCAAGTAGGTTATGACGTGACAGTATTTCCCCAAGCTGTGTCATATCGAAACACGTGTCAAGATTTATATAGGAATGAAATAGCTGAGGTAAAACCTTCTTGAATGGAGTATAATTTAGTAGCATGTTTCCCCTATGTTACTATATTATTATGATTCAGAGATGCCTAAAGTGACCCCTCGGCGACTGTGATGATGAAAAGACGTTTGTGATTCCTAATTACTTGAAGGGATATATTAATGGTTGGGAAGATGCTTTAATGATTATGATGATGCGTGAATGATTATGATAATACATGAATGATTGTGATGATGAATGAATGATTATACTTTTCTTTTATACTATCGAGTCCTGGGGGTATTTATACCCGAAAATGGAGCTGTAGTCTAGAGCCCATTTTAGTTTCTTGATTATTCCAGTTGAGCCATGATTCTCAGAACTCAGTGAACTATAGAACTCTGTATCCTCAGATAAGTGCGGAACTTATGAAAGCTCAGTAATCTCAGAAATCTCTATAATATTTGTATAGCTAGTAATCTAGCCTTAGTCCTGTAATCAACTTAGATCTAATAGTATTCAAGTGACTCAATTCTAATTTTAGAATTGATTTGAGTAATCTATTCAAGCTCTGTATCGTCAGTCAGATTCTATGATTTGATGTATTTTCCATCAGATATGGAACTAAGTAATCTCAGCGTATCTCAGTTAGATATTTTGAGAAACATGATCAATATCAGATTCGGTTCAGTTGTGCTCAGTTAAGAATTCAGTCAGTGTCTGGCAGTTGGGAGTAGAAACTAGCACCGAGCGAGCTCAACGATGGGAACTTACCTACTAGTAGAGGGTGTGATTGTTAGATGCAATCTTTGTACTCTAGAACTACCTAACCAGCATAGGTTGAGACATCATACCTACTAGTTAAGGGTAAATGAGAGACATCATACCTGTTACATGAGGGTAGATCAGGTGGCTTGACCTGTTAGATGAGGGCTCAACTGTTCTCGTTTGAGCACCTGATAGATGAGGGTCACATAAAGATAATGCACATAAAGATAATGTACTTACCCATGGCACGGTATTGGCACCCTCCCAACCCGGGGGTAGAGGTTGGACCCTACCTGTGGTAGGTTAGGGCATGTCCATTAAGTGACTACTTCCCAGAGTTTCAATTTTAGATTTAGTCTTACTTTTAGTATCAATCTTCAAAAATCAGGACTGTTAGATACAGTCATCTATCTTTATATGGAACTCAGATAGTTCCGTTGATTCATGGACCATCTCGACAGATAGGCTTGGTCACCTATACAGTTGATTGATATCATATTCTGAGATATGCCACCAGACAGTCTTGATCATAGTATCAGATTTCTATTAAATATTCTTGTCATCAGATTCAGATATGTCATACTTATTATCATTCATAATCACTTCTAGAATAATCTGTTAGCAAAGTTGATCTCTAATTCAGTTAGTCAAAAGCAGTAAGCTTAGATTATAGTCCTTGATGTAAGAACATCTAGATCCTCAGTTATCAGTATCAGAGGGGTTAGGGATTCAGTATCTCAGTGTCAGTAGTGAGTTCAGTCTGCAGTAAAGTGGTATGTGAGTTTCAGTATCTAGAGTTGCGATGATTGTGTTCATGTTCTGTGCATTCATGTATGTGTTCTCATGTGGAATATTTCATGATTATTCAGTTTAGATACTGTGCATGCATGAGCCCTTGCATTAGCCTACCTCATCTACATACTTGGTGCATTCCTGTACCGATGTATTTGCGCTATGGTGTTTTATTTGACACCATAGGTTCTGAGGCATAGGATCCAGATTGCCCTCGTTTGTTCAGTCCCCATCAGCAACAGTAGCAGTGAGTCCTCTTCTTTCGAGGATGAATCTCAATTTACTATTATTGTTTTAGATTTTGTTTATTTTTCAGTGAACAGAGTTATTTGGGGACCTGTGCCATCAATTCTACAATTCACACAGTTTAGAGGCTTTTCAGATGGATGTGTTAGTATTCATATTTTAGTTTTGAGTATGTATAAATGTGTTGAACCTTAGGCAAGTTTCTGTATTTATTTCAGATATTCTACAGTGTACAAGTATAGATATTAGAAAAGAGTTAGATTGTGGTCCTATGGGTCTATAACCACCGTGTGACATCTCGAGATAGGATATCGAGGCGTTACGCCCCAGCTGGATGGGTGTCAGTACTGTGCCACGGGTAAAGACACTACTATTGTCAATCCTCTCTAACGGGTGACCCTAAATAGGAAGTCAAGCCTAAGGCATCGGGTAACTCCTAGAATGTAGTTAAGCCTTAATCTAATGGGTGACTCTTGGTCTTGCATTGGATACACAGTTCTAGAGTTCAAGGGCAGATGCTAACGACTCTGCCTCTCTAACGGCGAAGCCATCATCCCTGCACTCGCTTGGCGCTAGTTCCTGCTCCCAACTGAAAGAGACTGAACTGATTCTTAAACTATATTAGAGTGAGCTAAATCTATCACTTATCATGTTAATTGACTGATCTGACTAAGTTCACTTGATTCCATTGTCTGACGGAATACTTCAGAATTCTACCTTCTGTTTGAATACTATTAAGTTTTGTAACTTACTGAGCTTTACTGAAAGCTGAACTAAATTCTGAATACTACTAAGCTATGAACTAGGTATAGAACTGATTTGGACTGATACGGAGACTGGATTGAACTAGTACTGAGATTACTAAATTTTCGTAAGTTCTGTAGCTCACTGGATTCTAATGATCATAGCACGACTGAGATTCTTGAGATTGACTAAGCTCTGGAAAAGCAGGTAAGTTTTTCGGTATAAATACCCCCAGGACTCGATCTCATAAATAAATAATATAGGACCACATTTGAATATCATGACAATGGACTTTCACTTACAACACAATCATTACGATATGTCGTCAATCACTTAAGTGTCTGATGTTAGGCGTATTTAAATGCCTAAAGCACCTTAATTCAACCATATTTTAGCTAAGTTTTAAGGACAAAATATATAATTCCTGCACTTTTAGTCCTTTTTCCTATAAGAGAGCTAACCAACATGATTAGCAAGTTTTCAGGTATAAATGATGAAGATTTCAGCATTTTATGGACTGTTTGACGCCAAAGAAAACCTCACGTAAGAAGGAAGGCAGCTTTTGGAAGCCTATGGACTAAAAGTGATGCATGGAGAACTTATCCCGGGAAAAAACAGCATTTCTAAAGACTTGGGGGATCAACAGTAACTTAGTAGGATTAGGACAAGTATGCAGTAACCCAGTAGGACTAGGACAAGGATAAAAACCCTATTTCAATAGGACTAGGATATGGATGTTATATAAACCCTATTTTGCTGAAACTTTTCAGCATTCTCTTTCTATCCCCCTTTCTATTCTTTCCCTTCTTCATTAATTCGTTGTTAACATTATTCTTCATCTATTCGACTTTTAATTTTCACGACAAGAGAAACACAACTAGCAAGGAAATCATGCCACAAGTGACACCAAAACATACTTCACGTGAGATTGTTATTATTTTGGTATGATGATAATGTCTATTGTGTTTTCCGTTGCACTCATGAGTAGCTAAACTTCTCTGTTAGGGTTATGGAAGCCTTATGATATAGTATCTATTGCTATGAGTTTGTGAATTCTTGATACGTATGCTTCTTATATCATTACTCTCTTCATCTTAATTGAATTCTTGTGGTTGCAAACATATAGAATACACCAGTATAGCATTAACTTGTTCGAAAGAAAAGTTACATGTCTGGAAAAGAGAGAATGAAAAGGAAATAGGGCTACCAACCCCTATTTAAAAGTTAGTTCCGTAACTGGATTAACCTCTTGGAGAATTCGTACCATTAGATACGCTTTAAGCTCAAAAGATTTAAAGTGAGATAATCTATGATGGTAGAAAGATGCTAGGATTTACTATAGAATAAGAATCTCTATAAGCGCATGCATGTCGGAATTCCACATAACTCATAGCCAATAGATACGTAGAACTCATAAGGTGGACATAACCCTAACTTGAAATTCTCATTGATTAAAACCTACTAAACATTCTGATTTTCTTTGTTACTTTGATACTTTTAATTCACGCTACAATTAAATCCTCCATTTTCATAGAATTTTCAATCAACAGTCTACTAATCGTTGCTTACTTAGTAGACTTAGTATTCCCTGTGGTATTCGACACCCACCCCAGTTGGGTTCTATATTTAACAACGACCCCTTACACTCTTACGAGAGTTGTAGTTTGAGCGTTATCAAATTTTGGCGCCGTTGCCGGGGAATACGGTTGTCAACTAAGTTTGTGATAATTACTAGACCCTTTGGTCAAAGATTCTCGTACTTTACTTTTAGTTGTTGTTTTTGTTTTCTGCGGGTTTTTGTTTAGTGCATGCCAAACACTCGAAGTTCGAGACAACCACTATTACCCATAAACCCTGAACCACAACTTTTTGGAAGGATGGATGCACAACGTGACATTGAGAGAAGGGCTACTCAACAGGAGCAGTCTAGACTAGCTGCGTTGTCCACTGCCCAAGTACATCAACAGAATATTGATAACCCTGGGCGGGCAACAAATCCTGACGATGAGAACCTAGGTAATGACGAGCTACTAAACCCTAGGCATGATGCTGAGGTGGCGACACCTACAAACAGAAGAGATCGTCAAGCCAGATTTAGGCCTGAATTCCGCGCTATGCAGATGCCTTTCGATGATAATGATGACGACCTGGACTGAGCTGGTGCCACAGAAGCTATTATTCCTCCGCCCTTGGCACCTGGAGCCAAGTTCAACATCAGTAGCACCATGATTCAGCTATTGTAGCTCAAGGGACTATTTGGTAAACTTGCAGGTGATGATCCGAACATGTATCTGATCAATTTTATCTCTACATGCAACTCATTCAACAATCCAGGCGTTGGACAGAATGCAATTTGGCTACGCTTATTTCCATTGTATCTATCTGGGGAGGTAACTCTATGGTTGAATGGGCTGACTCCTAATTCTATTACAAATTGGAGGCAATTGAAAGATGCTTTTCTAGAAAGATTCTTTTCGCCATCCAAGAGAGCATAATTGAGAGATGAAATCAGCAACTTACGACAGCTTCCAACTGAAACTCTCCACGAAACATGGAAGAGATTCAAGAAAAAGCTTATGAGATGCCCAAACCATCATATGACCAATGTCCACTTGATGGAGATATTATACAAATCCTTAAATTCGGTAACTAAGCCAGTGGTGGATAATGCGGCTGGAGGATCATTTATGGACCTCACTTTTATTTAGGCAAGCGATATGTTAGACCGAATGACAAAGCAAAGTAGAGCTTGGTATACCAGGGATTCAGAGGTAGCAAGCTCTGCCATATCAATTGGCATGACTGCAGAACAAAGGCGTAGAGAGGAGGAACGCGATCAAGATATGGCGCACATAAAAACACAGATGGATCTTCTTACCAAGCACTTATTATCAGGGAAGACCGAAAAAGTCAAAGTTGTTGTATTAGAGGCAAGAGGTAAATCCAATTCTGAAGAAGAAGCTAACTACTTGAATAATCAGGGGGGTTTCCGGGGTAATGCCCAAGGAAACCAAGGTCGAAACTATTATGATAAATTAGGAAACAAGGACCGTGATCAAGGTAGTTGGAAGAACAAGACTGACAGGAGTGGTTTGTATGTTCCTCCTGGAAGACGTGACACCGCTGCATCTGGTTCTGGAAATATGTCCATGGAAGCTATGATAGCTAAGCTATTGAAAGAAGTGGAGGCAACCAACACGCGAGTAACTGAGGTAATAAATGATTTGTCCTCAATGAAGCAATTGGTTGACTATCATTCTACTACAATAAAACAGCTGGAGCAACAATTGAGTCAACTATCAGCGACAATCAACCAAAGAAAAGCTGGCACTTTACCTAGTGACACTGTGCAAAATCCAAGGAATGATGGATCATGCAGGGCTATTACTACTAGGAGTGTTAAGGTGTTAGACAATCCGTTTAAAGGCAAGCAGGTGGTTGATGATATAAAGGAGATTGTTATTGACGCAAATTGTGATGATTCTGTAGAAGCTGAAAATCAGAAGGAGTGCATTCATGAGAAAACTATTCCTCTTCCACCCCCACCTTTTCCTCAGAGATTGAAGAAAAAGGCTGATGACACACCTGAAAAGGCTGATAATTGGAAGCAAGATAAAAAGGAAATGGTGGAGAAAACAATTCCCCTTCCACCACTACCTTTTTCGCAGAGACTGAAGAAGAAAGCGGATGATACAAGGTTCAGTAAATTCATGACGATGTTGAAGCAGCTGACTATTAATGATCCTTTGGTGGAGGCGCTGGAACGAATGCCTGGGTACGCTAAATTCATGAAGGACCTTTTAACAAAGAAGCAGGCAGTAAGCTATGAGCCAGCAGATAATATTCATCATTGCAGTGCAATTGCCACAAGGTCCTTAGTACAGAAGAAGGAAGACCCTGGTGCTTTCACTATTTCTTGCACGGTTGGATCTATTAATTTTGCTAAGGAATTGTGCAATTTGGGAGCAAGCATCAATTTGATGCCACTATCCGTCTATAGAAAGTTGGGGTTGGGCGACCCTACACCAACCAATATGAGGCTCGTGATGGCAGATAGGTCGGTAAAATGACCTGTTGGTATCTTAAATGATGTGTTGGTGAAGGTTTCCACCTTCGTCTTTCCTGCAGACTTTGTTATTTTGGATTGCGAGGTGGATTCTGAAGTTCCCATAATCTTGGGACGCCCTTTCCTCGCAACTGGAAGTGTGCTTATTGACATAAGAGCTAATGAGCTTTTATTTCGGTTGAATGACAAAGTGGTCCATTTTGATGTATGCAAAGCAATGAAGCAGCCCAAAGATATAGATGTGTTCTCTGTAGCTGAAGTTAATTATAAGGATGACAAAGAATTATCGGTATAAAAGCAGCTTACTGACGAGTCACTATCTGATGAGCTGCTGAATTTTGAGCGTGAGAAGGTTGAAGAATATGAAGAAATTGTTTGTGCTCTAACAGGAATAGGGTCCTATTCTCATGCCCCTAAGAAGCTGGACCCTGATCTTAAGAATCGACCCTCACCAATAGTGAAGAATTCCATTGAAGAGCCACCAGTGCTAGAATCAGAAGAGCTCCCCAGTCACCTAAGGTATGCGTTCTTGGGAAGTAGAAATACACTTCAGGTGAGTGTTGCGGCTGATTTAGGTGAATAGCACGTAGAGGCTCTCATCTCTGCTCTAAAGTGGTATAAGAAAGCCATGGGTTGGACTATTGATGATATAATTGGTATCCCTCCAGGGATATGTATGCACAAAAGTCATCTCGAAGAAGATTGCATGCACACAAGTAAGCCTCATTGTCGTCTGAATCTATTCAGAAAATGATCCACCATCTATCTCGATGAAGTCTAAGTAATCGAGATAGCTATGTCATGCAGCAACAATAAATCAAGCGCTTGATGGGAGGCAACCCATCGTTTTTAATTATTTTTGTTGTTTTTGTTTTCCTCGGATATTGTCGAGCCACGACCAAAACTAAGGCGCTTGATGGGATGCAACCCATCGTTCTAATCGTTTTTGTTGTTTTTGAGTAAGTGTAGGTACAAGAGGTGAAAAGGAGGAGATTGGTTTCAAATTTTGATTTGGAAGCGGTTCATGTTGAAGGTGGTAAGTTAGGAATGAAGAAGAAAAGGCTATGGGTTAGGCATTGTCTATGAAAATCTAGGCAAGGCCTATGTAAATCTAGGCAACGAACAAGGCATGGCCTATGCTATGGCCTAAGCTCTCAGAATCTAGAATGCCATAGTATAGGCTCCGCCTATGCCCAACAATGCTATAGCATAGGCACAGCCTATCCAAAAGCCTTTGGTCTCGGATTCTACAATGCCATGTCATAGGCGCCGCCTATGCTCAACAAGGCTTTGCAAAAGGCGCCGCCTATACCAAGCATAGACAAAGCATTAGGCTCCGCCTATGCTCACTTTTGGTCTCCAAATCCGATTCCAAATGGGTAAAAACCCGAACCAAGCTTTTCCTATAAATAGAACCTTAGTCTTAAAACAAAAACTCATTTCAAATCCAACCTAAGCGCCGCCTACCACTCCAAATTCTCTAAAAAATTTTCTTTTTGCTCTTTTTACTTTGCAAGAACATCTTCGAAGGCCATCAACCAAGTAAGTACTTCTTTGATCTTCTTTTATATTCCGTAGTCATTACAATACTACGCCTATAATGTTTCGTTAAATCTTGAAGTAGTCTTAGTTATTCGAATATGTTGATTTGTTGTGATACAACTAAGTAAGTGAACGAATACGTAAGGGTGTTCTAGACTTTGTTCCGATTTGTAGTTGATTGTTATACACTATCATTTTGTTGCGGAATCAAAATGGTAAAGTTAATCACATAATCATGTAAGTTGAACGTTGGAATATCTTGAATGGCTTGATCATAATTGAATACAAGCATGAGATGTTGTGATTATTTCTACACCATAAACTTGATTCGATCTCTACATAGTAATCTTGTTCCAAAAGTGTATTAATGAAAACCATAAAGCATGGATAAGATTACATGAAATAGAGTTGAGCAATATAGTTAAGATGACATGAAAAGTATGACTGCACTGAATATATTATTGGAACATAACACCAAATTGTATGGCAATGAAATCTGAATAATCGACATCGTTCACCTAATTAGTTATGCCAACGAATTAAGTGTGGGGTGGTGCCACTGTTGTTTGTCTGTCGACTGAATCTTACCAAAATGAGGCTAACATGACTTTGTTTTTAGGCTCAATGGCACCAAAAAGTCGACCAGGAAAGGAAAAAGCAGCTACCTCACAGAAAAGGCAGAAAAGAGGATGAAAAGAGCAAGCTGAATCCTCCTCACTAAAGATACCTCGCCGCATGTTTGGAATAAAATGGGTCCTAGAGGTGGAAGGCAATGAGGGGTACAGGAACAACAAAGTAAAAAAATATGTTTATGTGGAGTTGATACAAAAGGAAAGCCTAGCAAAGAAAGAACCTCGCATATTAGACAAGATAATGGTGTTACATCTTGATTTCATTTTCTGAGATATGGGAGAATGCAATCTTGATCTAACAAGAGAATTATATGCCAATTGGTCTCCAAAGACTACAGGGAGCGAAGTAAAGATTAGAGGCCAAGTTTTGCAGCTAAATGCAGAGTTCTTCAACTCTTTTCTAGGCTTGCCATCTGTTGATCCATCACCACTCAAGGAGCTTTATAATAGACCTCCGTACAGGGCAATCAGACACACACTGTGCAGAACCATATCAATAGCATGTTGGAGTAGACACAAGGACACCGGTCGGCACAACACCTTCCCATATGTTTCCTTGAACAGAGAAGCACGGATATGGCTGCGGATAGTCAAATCTTGCTTGATTCCAAGGACTCAGTACATAAAGATTACACGAGATAGAGTGTGCTTGGTGTACCCATTGATGACGAACGTCCCCATCAATATTGGGGCGATTATTTGATCTTCAATGTGTAAGGCTAGGCTGCACAAGAGATCCCACTTCAGCTTTGGTAATATGTTGACTGCGATATTAAGGAAGGAGGACATCGAAGAGGAACCTGCAGATCATAAGCTTCCACACAATCCAAAGAAGGTTGACCTCACAAAGGTTAAAGATACTGAATCTATGCATGGCGTCAACCTGACTACCGCAAAATGACATGCTCGGGATGAAAGTTTCTTTTGCCATCTTTATGGCATGACTCGGTTTACCATGATGAGCGGAGGTCGTGTTCCAACTACTGCAGAGCTCCAACAGTTGGATTATGACTACCCAATGAATGAGCATGTGAGGGCTATGTGTGGAGTAGGTGTATATTTTGAGAAACCTCTTGATGACGATGTGCCAACCGATGATGACCGCCGAATTCCAGACTATAATGTGGAGGATAACTCTGATGACGACGACTCTGATAATGATTCTGATGCAGCGGGTATGACCCCAGACATAGAGGATGAGTCCGACTAACCAGGTTCTTCTTATTTATTTTCCACTGAGGGTAATGTGTCCCGTCTAAGTGTGGGGTGCTGTTATTTGTATGCTATACTTCTTTATCTGCATTTGCTTATTTATGTTTGTTTGTTTTATTTGTTAGTAGTTAAATTTTAGAATTTTTTTTTTACTTTGCATGAAATTGTTCTGATAGGCAGCAGGGTATTATGTCAAGAGTCTGTGATAAAATCATTACTATTGAGACACTTAGGCTCTAAATATGACTCACTATGTGATAAGTGTGTGGTTTAATTCCTTCAGCTGGTGGGTTAAGAGTCTATACTGCTCCCAATAAATTTTGACCATGTGCTTTGTGTGTGTGAGATTATACTATATTCTGTGTTTGTGACTGATTCTAGAACTTGCCCGGTGTGTATGTAAAGCGAAATAAATAGTGTGAGTTTAGGAGATGATTTAGGCATTTCTTTGGCAGCCTATTATTGTTTACCTTCTTTTCATCTACCCATGGACATTATCCTAGATAACCCCCTTTTGAGCCTTTAAGCCTTTTTCTTTGACAGCCTCATATGTAAGTCTAATCCATTTGTTTTAAGACCATAATTTGATCCAAAATCCTAAGTGCTTTAAATTGTAAAGTCATGTGACAAAATAAGAGGAAATTGGGTGAGAGTGATGCCTTAGAAGGTATTGGTACTTGAATTTGTTATGAAAAAGAGTGGTTATCATAGAGGTGTGTTATAAAAAAAAGAGAAGAAAAGAAAAAGAAATAGAAAAGATAGTTATGTTTGAATGGTAAAATAGATGAAAAGAGGTGATAGATGAAAGAAAGGTAGCAGGGTTGATTAAAAGAGAGTGTTAATGGCATAATGTGATGTATTAAAGCTCTTAGGAACATAGTCACTATTTCTGGCCAAAATAGTCCTACCCGTCCCTTAGCCTACATTACAACCTGTAAAAGACCTATTTGACCCTAAGATTAGCATTATGATATTAGTAGAGCATTACACTAAGGGCAAGCCTATGGTCAGCAGTTGCAACATATGAATTTTTTGTGAGAGTGAGAGCAAGGAAAATCTTATACCCATGTTTCAAAAAATGGAATACTTGTGAGTGAGTATGGGTGATAGATTGTGAGACACACATGGTTGATGAGTTTTGGGTAGTTGTGCATGATTCTTTGTGCCTTAACTTTTGAATACGAATTAACCATCATCACGAGTCTAGGTTGGAGGTGGAATTGTTTCGAGTATTGATCAAGAAAACTACTCTTTGTTAATAATTGTCGTGCCTGGCTTGATGAATATTTTGTGATGTTACTGTGAAACCCTAAGTAGATTTTTAGATGGACATGATATTTTGTTCGAGGACGAACAAAGCTTTAAGTGTGGGGTGTTGATGTTAGGCGTATTTACACGCCTAAAGCACCTTAATTCACCAATATTTTAGCTAAGTTTTAAGGACAAAATATATAATTCCTGCACTTTTAGTCCTTTTTCCTGTAAGTGAGCTAACCAATGTGATTAGAAAGTTTTCAGGTATAAATGATGAATATTTCAGCATTTTATGGACTGTTTGACGCCAAAGAAAACCTCACGTAAGAAGGAAGGCAACTTTTGGAAGCCTATGGACTAAAAGTGATGCATGGAGAACTTATCCCGGGCAAGAACAACATTTCTAAATACTTGGGGGATCAGCAGTAACTTAGTAGGATTAGGACAAGTATGCAGTAACCCAGTAGGACTAGGACAAGGATAAGAACCCTATTTCAATAGGACTAGGATATGGATGTTATATAAACCCTATTTTGCTGAAACTTTTTAGCATTTTCTTCCTATCCCTCTTTCTATTCTTTCCCTTCTTCATTAATTCGTTGTTAACATTATTCTTCATCTATTCGAATTTTAATTTTCACGACAAGAGAAACACTACTAGCAAGGAAATCACGCCACAAGTGACACCAAAACATACTTCACGTGAGATTGTTATTATTTTGGTATGATGAAAATGTCTATTGTGTTTTCCGTTGCACTCATGAGTAGCAAAACTTCTCTGTTAGGGTTATGGAAGCCTTATGATATACTATCTATTGCTATGAGTTTGTGAATTCTTGATACGTATGCTGCTTATATCATTTCTCTCTTCATCTTAATTGAATTATTGTGGTTGCAAACATATAGAATACGCCAGTATAGCATTAACTTGTTCGAAAGAAAAGTTAAATGTCTAGAAAAGAGAGAATGACAAGGAAATAGGGCTACCAACCCCTGTTTAAAAGTTAGTGCCGTAACTGGATTAACCTCTTGGAGAATTCGTACCATTAGATACGCTTTAAGCTCGAAAGAGTTAAAGTGAGATAATCTGTGATGGTCGAAAGACGCTAGGATTTACCATAGAATACGAATATCTATAAGCGCATGCATGTCGGAATTCCGCATAACTCATAGCCAATAGATACGTAGAACTCATAAGGTGGACATAACCCTAACTTAAAATTCGCATTGATTAAAACCTACTAAACATTCTGATTTTCTTTGTTACTTTGATACTTTTAATTCACGCTACAATTAAATCCCCCCTTTTCATAGAATTTTCGAGCAACAGTCTACTAATCGTTGCTTACTTAGTAGACTTAGTATTTCCTGTGGGATTCGACACCCAACCCAGTTGGGTTCTATATTTGACAACGACCGCTTACACTCTTACGAGAGTTGCAGTTTGAGCGTTATCAGTGTCATAAACATGTAAATGTATAGGGTATGCTTGCTAATATCCCATAGTTGTTCAATAAGGAATACACATGGATAAGAATGCATGCAACTTATCATAATACCTTCACTAAAACATTTCAAAAAATGCTTGGCATGTACTAGTTATCACATAATTGGGGATTTCATGCTTAACATACTAAAAAGGCATTATTCTCTTTAGTTAAACATACTATCAAAAATATAGGGAGCATGATTTTGTTATACCATAGATTCTATACTTAATTATTATGAATACTTCAATATCATGTAACTTGAAGGGGTTTTATCATGAACATCACATAGTAGGATCAAACTTGGATCTTCGAAATCAAGTCCTGAATTAAAACTCATCAAGAACATGAACTTCAATTTAAATTCACAAAAATCATGATAATCTCATAAATATATAATCTTTAATTTAGAAAAGGATTCTTGAACTTCTTGGGTGAAAGGAACCCAAGAATCAACATCTAACATACCACAAAAGCTTGAATCTTGAAAGATAATAACTTTTCTTGAAGGTTCTGGACTGGGAATCTTAATTCTTGATTACCTTATGGAGAGTATGATAGGGTCTTGAAGTTAATTGAGAAGAAACCCTAAGTTTGTTCTTGGGAACAAAGAGGGTTAAGAGCTTTTGAAACTAAATGACAATAGCTAAGTACGTGTTTTCGGCATTTTATGTCGTGGGGGTAAGGTTTAGGGTGAGGGAAATGACAAAAATACCCCTACGAAATCACTTCCAAATTTCTAAAATTTTTAGCTGACGACCAAGGCTGATAAGCTACCAGATCTTTGATAGCCCATCAGCCCAGTTCGTCACCTAGGAGCTAAAATTAATGGGTTTCTATCTATGTCTTACGATATGGGCTAAGAAGCCGTCAGATCTGTGATAAGCCGTCAGCTCATGTCGTCACTTAGTTGCCAGGATGACACGCTGGAGTAAAATGAGTATAACCTTTTGCTCCGATATCAGATTTTGGAAAAATTGGTATCGTTATAAATCTAATTCAATTATCTATCTATTGGTGGGTCATTATCTCAAAAATTCTTAGTATAACAAGAGATATGCTCTTTTTAAGTTGACTATACCAATATCTTTCCCAAGAATTTTATCTGTAGGGGATGTTTTGATTCGTCTAATAGATAGGATGTATTTGAGGCTTTAATATACATCCAACTTAATTGTAAAATTAATAAATCACTAGAATTTATTTCTCATGAGCATAAAGCATGGTTGTACTATCGATTGGGAATCTTGGAGTATTATAATATCTCCCCCTTGGGAACATTCTCCTCGAATGTCGCTTGTTAGGCTAAGAGTACTGATTGGATGAGCTTACTTAAGGGACAAGAACATCTAAAACATGACTATGCAACTGGAACTACTGATATTCTAAGTTCTTATTCTAAACTTGCAAATCTGATGCATGGGATACACGACTGAAACTATTGGTAAGCTGAATTCTCATAATGAATATACTTATCTGATGCATGGATAGTTGAATGAGTTGCTCTCATGAACGGATGACTGAATACATTGATGAACTGAACTTTTCTACTAAACATGCATATCTAATTCATGAATATTTGACCGAATGAACTTTTTAAAGCATGACTGACTATGCAAAGATAACTGATGCAAAGCTTGTAATGAGAATCTGAGCATAAAACTGAATGGGTTTTAGGAATTGAAAAAATTGGAGATTTATAGGGTATCTCCCCCTTGGTACACTATGTCCCTCAAATAACACTTACTTCAGCGAAGTACTTGAGAAAATTGAGGCGATGCACAAGGCACCTATAAACTGGTTCATAACTAAACATCTGGGATTTGAATTTAATACACGATGAATAAACTGAGTTATACTCGTAACTACTAGAATATTCTATCTTGGAATAATTACATGCCTGGTATTTCTAATAGCATGATCAGGTGAAAAGACAAGAAAATAATCTACGCAAATCTAATTGTCTTACTGCTAAACTGTCTTACTGGCTCTACTAACTAACTCATGTTGAAAACTTATACTTAACTAAACTACTTCTTCTGTACTCTTTCTACTATACTCTCTACCTTAGCCTTAAGCCATCACCATAAGTCTGTGAGCACTTTACTAAACTCTGAACTGCTAATACTATCTCCTAGGATACAACTCTTAACTCTTTTTAGTCTCTGTAATCATCATCACATACTTACACTCTTTTCAACACATGCTTATCTCACTAACACATTATCTGGTTCTATTCCTTTATAGGCTACTTATACCACCTCCACACCTTAATACTTAGCTTGAAGCCCATAAACTTAAATTCTACCTGCACTGTTCAAGCCTACTAAAATCTCTAAAACATGTCTAGCCACTTATACATCAACATAACATCCGCTACTATCATGGGTTGCTAATATTACATCTTTTAACTTACATCCACACCTTCATAATTAGCCTAAAGTCCACCAACTTAAATTCTTGAAATATTTCAAGCTAATTTTCCAAAGGATAACATGAATATCCACAAATCTTTAATAATCTTTCTAATCTCATCCTAGCTTTCAAATGTCACATCTCTTAAACTTATATTCTCCCTATATCACGAGGATTACCACTATACTTACATTAACAACACATAACTTCAAATTACTAAACCTAAACTCTTGCATACATTATTTCAAGCCTACTGATTCACCTTTTATATAACTAACCCCATGAAACATACTCTGCCCAACTTTAGACAACACTATCCTGAAACTATCTACAGGGACTTTCTGAGAAAGCTCTATCTGTAAGACTTTGGGCTTCACTACTTTTGTTACGTTAAAAGTAAGGTAAAGCTGACATAAATGGAACATGATGAGAATCCACATAAGTTTCTTAGAGAGCCTTTCTACAGCACGATCTGAGACATGAAATAAGGGAAACTATTTCTATAAGCATCTTATAGTCTCCTGTACTTAAATATGATGCTCAACACACCCATGCATAGGACTCTACTAGATGCAGCTTTCAGACTACTCAGGACACTATTAAACCTTAGGGTCTATACCAAGTTTGTAACGCCCCGATTTTCTATAACCTGAATGCTACACAGTGCTTATAATCCCGAAGGACTACAAGCTAACCCTTTTTCGGTACCTATACTGAGCACTACATAATATAATGAAATACAATGGAAAAATGGCGGAAACTTAAGATAAGATTTAAAAACTTAACATACAACTAAATAATTTCTATCAATATCAAAACTGAACAACTTTCTGTATAACTAGTCTGAAAAACTCTATAGTCTGACAACCTCTAAACTGTCTGAATAAGGAGTTGATGGGATATGTCCCCAACAAACTCCAACTACTAAAATAAATTGAATCTAGTGTAATACTGAAATAAGAAGCATCCTCGAGTGATGAGGACTCACTGCTACATCTACCACTGCTGAATGAGTCTGTACTGCTAAGGGTGCTCTGCATCTTGAGCTTCTGAACCTATGGTATAAGACACCATAGCATAAGAGAAAAGTATGTGTCATTACTTTAAATGTACAAGTATGCTAGATGAGGTAAGTCTAAATGCAAGGGCTTATGTATGAACAATACTAACTAGACAATCTGAGAATGCTGAATGAGAATACATGCATGAATGCATAAAGTATCACTGAAATCATAGTAAGACAAAATACTAGTTTCTGAATATTGACTAACTAATGTCTGAGTCTACTAATACTGATATCTGAGTTCACTAACTCTAGGATACTGAACAACTGAGTCTACTCATAATAATAATGATTGAATATATCTAGGATTAGGCCTATCTAGCGGGTGATCTCTAATTATTTTGTGATTATGATGGTTTATATCTGAGATCAAGCCTATCTAGCGGGTGATCTCTGAATCTACTAATAATTATAATGATTGACTGAGTTTGAGATCAAGCCCATCTAGTGGGTGATCTCTAAATCTTGGGAACTATCTAAGATCCTCACTGAGTTGTGTGACCTTATCTGACAGTACTAAATCTGAAGAACTTTCTGAGTTCTTGACTGAAACTTAATCTGAAGCTGAAACTGTGGGATTTCTCACTTAACAGATATGCCCCGATCTGAACTGGTGGGGTCCAACCTGTAACCCCAACTAGAAGGGTGTTAGTACTGTTCCATAGGTAAGGACACTACTATGGTCAAGCCTCTCTAACGGGTGACCCGAAACAAATATTCAAGCCTAAGGCATCGGGTGACTCTTAGAAGGTAGTCAAGACTTAATCTAATGGGTGACTCCTGGTCCAACGCTGGCTACGCAGTTTTAGAATACAGGGACTGATACTAACGACTCTGTCATACTAACGGGGAAGTCATTATCCCTACACTCGCTCGATGCTAGTTCCTACTCCCAACTGAAAGACACTGAACTAATTCTTAAACTGTATTAGACTTTGCTAAATCTGTTACTGATCATCTTACTTGACTGATCTGGATAAATTCACTTGATTCAATTGTCTTAGGGAACACTTTGGAATTCTACTTTCTGTCTGAATACTATTGAGTTCTGTAACCTACTAAGCTTTACTAAAATCTCAACTTAATTTTGAATACTACTGAGGTCCGAACTAGATACGGAACTGAGTTAGACTGATTCGGAGACTGGATTGAACTAGCAATGAGATTACTGAATTTTTTTAAGTTTTGTAGCTGACTGAATTCTACTAATCATAGCACGAATGAGATTATCTTTCGACTGACTCAGCTATAGACAATCAGCTAAGTTTTTAAGCATAAATACCCCGAGCACTGGATAGCATAAATAAATAATATAGGACTACACTTGAATATCATGACAATGGACTTTCTCTCACAATAAAATCAATATGACATCTCGTCAATCACTTAAATGTCATAAACATGTAAATGCATAGGGTATGCATACTAATATCTCATAGCTGTTCAATAAGGAATACACAGGGATAAGAACGCATGCAACTTTTCACAACACATTCACTAAGGCATTTCAACAAACTCTTGCCACGTACTAGTTATCACATAATTAGGGATTTCATGCTTAACATACCAAAAAGGCACTATTATCTTTACTTAAGCATTCTATCAAACATATGGGGAGCATGCTTTGGTTATTCCACAGATTCTATACTTAATTATCATGAATACATCAATATCATGCAACTTAAAGGGGTTTTTTCATGAACATCACATAGTAGGATCAAAGCTTGGATCTTTGAAACCATGTCATAAATTAAAACTCATCAACAACATGAACTTCAATTTATATTCACAAAAATCATGACAATCTCATAAATATATAATATTTAATTTAGAAAATGATTCTTGAACCTCTTGAGTGAAAGAAACCTAAGAATCAACATCTAACATACCTCAAATCTTGAATCTGTAAAGAGAATGACTTTTCTTGAAGGTTCTGGAATGGGAATCTTAATTCTTGATTACCTGTTGGAGAGTATGCTAGGGTCTTGAAGTTAATTGAGAAAAAACCCTAAGTTTGTTCTTGGGAACAAAAAGGGTTAAGAGCTTTTGAAACAAAATCAAAATAGCTAAGTATGTGTTTTTGGCATTTTATGTCGTGGGGGTTAGGTTTAGGTTGAGGTAAAAGACCAAAATACCCATATAAAATTACTTCCCAGTTGCTGAAATTTTTAGCTGACGACCAAGGCTGATAAGCCGTCAGATCTGTGATAGCCCGTTAGCCCAGTTCATCACCTAGGAGCTGAAATTAATGTGTTTATGTCTAAGTATGACGACATGGGCTGATAAGCCGCCAGATTTGTGATAAGCCGTCAGCTCATGTCGTCACTTAGTTGCCAGGCTGACATGCTGGAGTAAAATTGATATAAATTTTTTCTCCAAAATTTTATTTGGGAAAAATTGGTTTCATTTTAAAGATAATTCAATTATCTATATTTTGGTGGGTGATGAGCTCAAAAATTCATAGTATAATGATAGATATTCTTGTTTGAAGTTTACTATACCAATAACCTTCCCAAGAATTCAATCGGTAAGGGATATTTTGATTCATCTAATACCTAGGACGTATTTTTGGACTTAATATACATCAAACTTGATTATAAAACTACCAAATCACTAGAATTTATTTCTCATGATCTTGAAGAATGGTTCTACTATTGGTTGGGAATCTCAGGGTATTACAAAAGATAAAAGTCAAGGGAGTTCTGGTTTGGCTACGACTAGAGGGTTTGAGTCATAAGGTGACCCTATGCATCGTAAGGTCAACCATAACGACTGACGATTTAATTTCCATCTTTTAATATGGGTATTTTAGACATTTCCCTTTTTTCCTAAATATAACCCGCGACCTATAAACCCTATTGAAACTTTATTCTCACCTATAAGAAAATCAAAACATATACTCTTCTCTCTCAAATTCCCTCAAGACATGTAGGCAAGGGTTTCCCCACGGTTGAGCATCCAGAGGTCAATTCACTGTTTCTTGTCTATAAATGTGAGTGTTTCAGGCATGTTACTCTTCCCTTATTGTCAATTTGTTTAAAGTAGTTGTTTTAAAGTATTGTTCATGACATATTCATATTGGTTTTATAACAAGGATTAAGGGTTTTAATCTTTGTCGTTAAACAATGTTTTTCCATGATTTATATATGATTAATCATCCATTAAATATAGTTTTGAACTTGAGGGTGCATGGGAATGGTGATTAAAGTAAGGGGTTAAAGTTAACCCCTAATTTGAAGATTTTTCCTTGATTATGGTTTTGGAAATGGTATGCCCTTAAATTGTTTGAGAAGTTGTCAATGAAAAAGTTTTTGTCACATAGCTTGCTTTATCCACTTGGAATAACGCATTGGCATAAAAAGGATAATGAAGCATTCATGTATTCCTTAAAAGGCCTTGGTGGCCATTTATTAATGGTGGAATTGGAACATTATTGTTTCGGTTAATTATATGGGTTCGAGTCACAAATGATTGATTATTTGAATATCTTTTGACCTATGGGTTTGAGTCTCAGTTTATTGAGTAGCAACATGGCATTATGATATTAGCTTGCAAGCGAGGTTGGTATGACGATACCAACAGGATGCCTTGGTGTGTAATTGGTTTTATGAAAATGATAACATGTGTTAACTGTTTTCATTGAACTTAAAAGAGGGTTGTGCAGCTAACCGTGGAATATGGAGGTCCCGGTGGGACCAACACTAGAAATCGTGCAAGAAAATGTTGGGGTTGTTATAGCTTAAATATTCGAGTCCCCTTGATAAGACCAGGTGGTTTGAGTCAACCTTATTGTTATCATTATCATAGGAGGGTTCGAGTCCTCCATATCACCTTTCATGATCGAGTGCTTCAGTCACCTTAGTATATGATTGGAGATTTTGAGTCCCCTATTCTTATATATATGATCTTTCTTCAGTTCTTGCGGCTACACGCACTGGGGACCGACTAAGGGGTGAGAACTTGTGCCCATATCATCTGTGGGTACTGTTACTATGACAGTTAGGACTCACAACCTAGGTTAAAATTTTCAAACATTCACGTTAATCCTTGTTCGCTATCCTAGAATATGATATAACATATATATATATGTATGTGCATTTGGTTATATGCATTGGATTTTTAATGATTTTAAATTGTTGACAATTGTATTATGTTATCCTTATCCCTGAATATCATGTTAGCTTTCACCCCGCTAACCGTCTGTAGATGTTGTATCCACATGAGGTGTAGGAATTGGCCATACTTTGACTTTTCCTGCATAGTTGTTCAGATTCGAGGTCAGTTCATAGTTGACATTGAAGTGGTTAGATTCCATACATCGAAAGTCTACATTTCATGTGTTGGTCTAATAGGTCTCAGATTGTTTAGATTTGTCTTGTCTATTGTCGGCGGCATATCCCTACACCTGTTTGGTATTTAGTATTGGTACTTCATTTAGAAGGCTTTGTTGTATTACTATCAATTTAGGTAACGTTGGTGTGTTGTTGGTTATTGATTATAAAAGTATCTTTTATTCTCTTAATTTATCTTTTTTATGTTCGAAATTCATCTGATAGGGGTGACATTGTAGTGGTTGGTTCGGTTCATGGGGGTGATCTCCGATCCCCGATGGACTTGAGATACCCGTCATGGCCAGGGGCCTGGTTCGGGTGGTGACATACCAGTACAAGATTTGCCAATACAACAAGAGTATAAAGTGAAGTACAAAAGAATACACAAATATAACTTATCTCCGAATACAACATAGAGACTAATATAATAGATGAGAGAGAGATATGTAATACTTCAAGTATTAGATAGTCACTCTATGTCTCTGAAACATGGCTTCTCTACATGATGTGCACATCAATAGCGATAACCAATACTATGATTTGCAGGCTGCACAAGTGTAGAATGAGTACCAAACCCATGGTACTCTATAAGCAACTATTGACTAAGCTCCAAAGATAAAGAAGATATATATATATATATATATATATATATATAACATATAAACAGAATGGAAAAATTGCACCCAAATGTCCAGCCACAATATAAGACAACCGATGAGATAATAAGGATGAACTATCATATTCATGTTCAAGAGACTAACACCATAAGGCAAAGGAAGTAGTAAGAATGAACTAACATATTCCATCCATAATTTGGAATATCAATAATATAATGTATATCACTGGATAATATGCAAGTAACAACGAAAAGAATATATATATTAGTATATAAGGCCAAGGAATGAGCATATAATTGTCGTAAATAAAGGAAATGAGGTATATACGGTAATACAATATCTACATATAGCTAAGTGTGAATATGTATATATATATGCATATATATGTATATATATACACACATACATATATATAAGTCCATGACCAAGGTCTACTAGAAATACAACCCAATTTATTAGACTAGCTATTTAAGACCTCATAATCATAGTAGGAGCTAGTGCTTGAATTCTCAGGGTTTTAATCCATATCACGTCATCACCTAGTCATGCATAATAATATAATCATAAGATCAAGAGGTCAGAATCATACATCAAGTCTCAATACATACCCAATGACCAATCTGTCAAAAACCAGCCATATCAATAGGGGTGGCAACGGAACCGGAACTTTCCGGTTTCGTTCCGATAGTTCCGGTTCCGGTTGGGTTCCGGTTCCGGTAGTTCTGGTTCCGGTTGGTTCCGATTTACCGGTACCAAATGTTCCGGATACCGTAACCGGACCGGACCTTCAAAAATTTCCGGTACTTCCGGTTCCGGTTAACCGGTTCCGGTAACGGTTGACCGGATTCCGGTCCGGAATAACGGTCAGTTTTTTGGTTTTTTTTTTTTTTTTTTTTAATAAAACAACTAGCCGTTTTATAGCTGTTGCTCCCCCCCCCCCTTCTAATTACCCCCACCACCCTTTAAAATTTTTACTATAAATATACCTCATTTCAATTATTTTTTTACACAAATATTATCAATTTTCATACTCTCTCCCTCTTAATATTCTCTCAAATTCTCTCTAAATATTTCTAGTTTTATTATATAAGTTGAACACTTGAAGTTGAGGATTCATTTAATTCAGACATTTGTTATACGTCTGCTTTTACGCAGACGTTCGGTATATTCGTTCCAACTTTAATCTCTTTTTATTTACGTTAATTATCTATATTTTTTTTATTTACGAACATCAATTTGTATTTGTATTGCTTGTTTTAATATTTTATTTTGAAATATGGATTTTGAAAAAAATAGTAGTGGTAAAAAATCAAATTTTGGTAAGGTCTTTCGTAGAAATAAAAAAAGTAAGGCTAGTACTAGTTCATTACCGGGTAGATTTAATGAAACTTCATTATCACAACCTAATGGTTTTGATGTTGGTATTGGTATGGAATTAGATAATGAGACCCTGAATAGGCGTTATAATAATTTTGAGGAAGACTTACCAGAGGAAGATGACATAGAAGAACAAGAAATAGGTGATAGCCCTACCCCTACTAGTCCGGTTACGGAATTACCGGAACACGGTGAAGAACTGTCCCCTTTACCAAAATTTACTAGGGCCAAAGGTACCGAACGTACTAAAAGGTCTTTAGTTTGGAAATTTATGGAGCATGATAGGGTAAAAAATACTGCTACTTGCAATAAATGCAAGCATGTTTTTAAACATTTGACTGGGGGGAAAAATGGCGGGACAGGATTGCTAACTTCGCATTTGATGAGATGTAATAAAGAATTTATTCGTCTAAAAAATGAGGCTAAGGCCAAAAAAGATGGTACAACATTTGTACATGAATCTGTAGGAGGTAATATGGTTCAAACACGGTTAGACATGTTTAACCCGGCTGAAGCAAGTTCATCCTCGACATATAGTGAAGATGTAGATAGAGAAGAACTAGCAAAAATGGTTGCTGTTATGGGTTTGCCTTTTAGTTTTCCTTCGCATCCAGGTTTTATTCATTATATTCAACGAGTATATAATCCCTCTTTTAAAGGTTTTTCTCGAAATACAATTAAAAATGATATTTTTAAATTTCAAGCTGAACATTGTCATTTTATTCGTTGCTTATTTGATAAATTTGATGGTAGAATATCTGTTACTTCTGATATGGGTACTAGTGTTGTCGGTAATGATTATTTTACTCTCATGGCTCATTGGATTGATCACGATTGGAACATGCAAAAAAGAATTATTGCTTATAAATATGTCGATGAGTCTAAAACCGGTATGTTTATAGCTAATACAATAACGACGAGCATGAAATATTTTAGATTTATTGGTAAACCTATGGCATGCACATTAGATAATGCTTCTAATAATTTGAAAGCTATTGACGAGTTAAAAAGTAGATTATGTTTAATGTATCAAGATCATTTTCATGTTAGATGTTCCGCACATATTTTAAATTTGATAGTACATGATGGTATTCATTTGTTTGGAAATGGTTGTGTTAAAGTGAGAATTGCTTGTAGTTCTATGTTTAAAAATAAAAAAAAAGGCTGTAATGGATGATTTTAAACGTAAATGTGAACAATGTGGCCTTCCATATAGAAAAATTCCAAAAGAAATTCCTACTAGATGGAATTCTTTGTTTCAAATGTTTGAAGTTGCTCTTATATATCGTAAACCTATACAATTAGTTTATAATTCTTATAATGTGGATGTTAATTTAATGCTAGATGAAGAAGATTGGATTGAAGTAAAAGAACTTTGTAAATTTTTGAAAACTTTTTATCAAGCTACGAACACAGTATCTGCTCAATATACTCCAACTATTTCTTCTGTTTTAGTAACTATTACTGCTATTTCTAAAGTACTTGTTGAATATAAAAAAATATGTCCTAACAAAGAGGCAATTGAAGCTATGGTTGAAAAATTTAAAAAATATTATTTTCCAATTCCACAAATTATTTTAACAACTAATTTATTAAACCCATTTTATAAAGAACATGGTACAGTAATGTTGGTTAGAAAATTATACAACAATTTAGAAATTGGACTTCATGAAAAGCCATCAGTTGAAACTTGTTGTGCCAGCATAGTACCTACAGCTAGGAATTTATATAACTTGTATCAAGTTATGGAACAAAATATTGGCCCGATTGAACCTCCTAGTTCTAGACGTAGATATGATGATTTAGATGACGAGATGGGCGAAGAACTTGGTCTTCAATGTTGTAGGAGTAATGATTTTGATTCGTATCTTTCGCAGGACCGGGAAAATATTAGAGATGAAACTGGAAAACAACAACTTTTATCGTGGTGGAAGACCCGGATCAGACAATTTCCAAAACTTTCAAGGATGGTTCGAGATTTGTTATCAGCTCAAGCTTCTTCAGTTGCTTCGGAGCAAGCTTTCAGCGCAGGAAGATTTATAATAGGAGATCATCGGTATTCGTTAGCAAGGGATAGTTTGGAGATTTCGGTATTATTTAGAGATTGGATCAATGCCGAACGAAGAAATTTTGGGCTCCCCAAGCTACCGCCCCATATTGAAGAAGAAATAGATGAAATTTTTGACGAAAATAGTGATGATGGAATGGAAGCAATGGAGCAACAAGGAAATAGACCAATTCCGGAGGACTTATCCGTCGAAGAATTAGAAAAATTACGCCAAAAAAATTATAGACAATTTAGATATTAATAAGATTGTACAATAGAAATCTAATTCACACCGAACCCTTCCTAGAAGGTGGCTGCGTAGATTAGATTTACATTTAATATCTTTGTAATAAATATTTGCCTAATTTTGTTTTAAATTTTCTCATTTGTTTGTTGCAATTATGAAAAAAAATATATTATATTAAGTATTTCACTTTAACTTAACATATATTTACAATAATTACAACTTAAACTTATTAAAAAAAGTTAATAAATTATATAAACTATATAAGTTAAAAATATATATATTTAACTTATAAATTAATCTTAATTAAGTTACAATTTCAATTAAAAGTTAAAAAAAAAAAAAAAAAAAAAAACTGGTAGCCGACCAAAATTCCGGTAACGTTCCGGTATCGGACCGGTCCGTTCCGGTTCCACTCCGGTAGCTACCGGACCGATCCGAACAGGGAATATATTCCGGTATTCCGGTTCCGGTAACTCCGGTTCCGGAGACAAAACCCGGTAACGAGGTTCCGGAAACGTTCCGGATCCGGTAATTCCGGTCCGGAGTTTCCGGTTCCGGTCCGTTGCCACCCTTACATATCAATGATTATATAAATGATAATAACAATAATAATGTCAAGAACAACGTGAGTATCTGGCTAGTCCCTATAATTAAATACCTAACCGAGCCTTCATGTTCACCTATAGCCCTAGGATCGGAAGGTTCAATCAACATACAACACACCACAAGACATAGTCAACACCCATATCTTTGAAACACTCTCGTACAAGCTGATAGATGTAGGCACTAACTTATGACAGACGATGCGCATGAAAAAATTAATGCAACAGAATTCACAAAACCTTATACATCATCATCATCATAACCATGGCCATACTAATAACCATTATCATTATCCTCATTCTTATTATAATCATCCTCCAGCCTTGCTATATATATATATATATATATATATATATATATATATATATATATATAAATATTCCGTATATAGGGTTAGCCAGACTAGAATTAGTAGATGTGCACATAGGCACATATATATAATCCTACTCCGGCCTTGCCGGTGATAATCACATCATCATAATATCCTCAGGCCTTGTTGGAAATCATCACATCATAAGAATATCCTCCGTCCTTGTTGGGTATAATCATATCATCATAATATTAAAATCAATGTCAATAATAGAGAGCATGCCCCACGAGGGATTATGTAAAGAACAAGCCCCATGATTGATAAATTAACGAACAATCCCCATGAGGGATAAAGTAAATAATCATGAAGAGGAGCAGGATAGAGTACATTTCCATAATTAATCATTCATTACCAATATCACATTATCGATAGGCATATATAAATAATATAAATATTATAACTATCATCAGGTCTTACCTATAATTAATATCATCAATCCAGCATCTTCCTTTATCCCATACCAGAGAAATATATATCTGGATATGAGGGGTGCAAGGACTCACGTCAAAGATAAAAGCATGTAAAACTGTAAGTCCATTGCCCCAAGTAAATTTTGGAGCTAAATTAATACAAAAAGGTAGAAAGGGTCGGAATCTTTCACGACCAAAACAATTAGTACTATAAAAATCATAGACCAGAACATATAACGGTCAAACCTTTAAAACATCATTTTTTAAGCTTTTTTACATATAAGTTATTCATTAAAACAACCATGTATTATTATGAAGAGATCTATTTTAAGGTAGTAAGTGGTATTTAGACCTTAGTTAGTGAAAGCAATAATAACGTTATAATCTAATCAAAATCGTATCCATCATCGAAGAAACGATCTTGAATGTACCAAATATATGAATGCCATCACTAGTATTCATTCAATGGAACAAAAATCATTACTATATCAACAAACTACAATCATATCCTTTACAAGGACAGACACTTCCCGGGTGGTCAACTCATATATTATCAAAACCTTGGGCCGAATAATGTGTCCAGAATAATTATAACATAATAATAACGTCCTTTGGACCACATACATATCCGGAACCTATATAAAAATCATATTTATAAATCATCTCATTTAAATAAGGCATAGAGTATTTATGAGGCATAACACCTCTATAATCCATAACGAATATTTATTATCATCTTACATATAAGAGGCATCTCGCATCTAGGAGGCACAATGCATAATACATATCAATGAGGAATATCATCTCTATAAGCTAATTATCATATCTAAGGGGAAATAACATCTCGGATGGCCCGATATGATATCTAGGAGGAATATCATCTCTATAGGCCATTAATTATAATCCGAGGAAAGTCATCACAATTTACCACGCCACTAAGTAAACTTATTTTAGAGGATGAAAAGTTTCACCTATGCCTTACATTCGCTACTAAGTCCACACGGGCTAACACAAGTCTTAGCCTAAGGTGCGTTTAAGGAACCCACTTTTAATCCCTAATGCCCATATTTAAGTAATTTATACCCCGAACGAGGCTAAGGTATCTAGTTCAACTTGTAGATGTCAAGTAATTCATAACTAAACCTAACATAGGAATTTTGTCTGTAAACAAGGGCATTTAAGTCAACTCCACCGAAATTACGGTTTCACTATCACTAGACTAGCCGTAGTATAATTAATTACACTAATCATAATATGAACACTTAAATCACATTCCACATCTAAAATCATATCAAATCCACTATATGGATTAGTTTAATCTAGAGAAAAGGCAATAAGTTTCAAAAAGGGTATTAAGCATTTCAACTTATGTATCAAAACCCTCATCTAATCCCCAAACTTCAATATTCAATACTAGGTCATTCTACCCATAATCAAATTTAAAATTCATATTCACATGCAACATTTAACACACATAATCATACAAAGAAAAGTAGACAGAAGCCTACCTCAAAACCGAACCACAAATCCTTACATCACTCACCAAACGTCTATCTTCAGAGCACAATGCCAAAAGGCCATCACACTATCGAACTTGTAATCTACTTATCAGTACGCCAATAATGATACATATATTGCACCAGAATGCTTTGTGTCCAAAAATGACACCAAAACCCCCAAGTAGGTCACAGTTATGGAAATCATGTTAACGAGGTCAACCCAATGCTCATACATGAACAAGGAACCAAATTCCTCAATGCGTGTAAGCCAAACAACCTTTTTGCAAAAATCAATCTCCAAGTGCTTTGAGGCTTTGGGTAAAAAAAATGAAAATTCACTAAGAATTTGATGAAATCTTACCTTAATTTGAATGATAATCATGGTAATAGATGTTTAGCTAGCTCCCAAGTCACCCGAAAACCTCAATTTCAAATTAGCCTAAATGGTCATTATACCCATAGTAGATATAGAGTTGTTGCTATCACAATCCAGGGGTTGCTATCACAATTGTATAATCACCATACACCTTGTGCAGTCGTGGTATCCCCCTTGTGTAAAAGATATCAACAACGTCAAAAACTTGTTTTTGACCTTCGAAACTCATTCAAAACCTAATAAACATAATCCAATAGTGATATTTTAGTGCAAAAGACATTTCAGATTTAATGGAATCGTCGAAGCATTAATCTGAGATCATTTCAGTAAAAAGTGGGGCCCATACCCATAGTTTCATTTATTGTAAAATCCACTTAAGAGCCCAAAATAAGTCTGTAATCCTTGGGACTTGAACCATGGGTTCCCTTAGAAAAAAATTAACATTTCAGACATGATGGCGAACTTATAGTTTCTATCCAAGGAAATTTCGACCAAATATGGGATCCACACCCATATTTCCAATTTTTTTACTTTTTGACCAATAGGTTAAAAAGAGCTTGGGTGCATCAGGACCCAAACCAATGGTCTACCTAGCCTAAAATTTATATTTTGGAGCTAATAACGCAGTTGAAATATAAATCCAAGATCGTTTTATGAAGCTTTCGTCTGGTGGCTATTTTGAACCAACAAAGACTTCTAAACAGAGAATTGGCTCTAAAAAACAAACGAACTTCCTGGTAACTAAACTGTCAGTCCCAACAAGTCATTAATGACTTCGGAAAGCTACGGTCAAGCTCTAACGGCTAGATTAAATAAAATCATGAAATATGAATGGAAGTTTCATTACAATATCCACTACTAAAAGGACTTTTATCTCCAAAATTCAATGGATAGAAAGATCTGAAAAGCTAAAAAGGATGATCTACGGGGTCCTCATGCTATAGGCATTACTTCCTAGATAACCTCCACAATTAGAGAACTTTTGAGGATTTTTCCATAGGTATCCCTCTTTCAACCAGCTTTTTAATTTAACTCCCAAAGAACCAAAATTCATATTAAACTATTAACTAGGTTTCAACTTAACCAAGAAAGGCTAATACACGCATCTTTGAACAACAACATAATACTAGCATATTGATATCCCTACAAATCAACAAAGGCTCTTCTAAGCCATAACAATCTAAGGCATGTGGCCTACAACCAACTCCAAATCCAAATATAACCTTCTTTTAACAATCCATATTCTCTATCTATTCTAAACCAGGAGGAAATCACCTGATTCTTGTCCACGCAATTTTATCAAAGAGAACTCACAAAACGTAAATTGATCCACTGAAAGTCAAAATGGGAAACATGAGAATAAACTCATAAAGCGCTATCTTGGCTTACAAATAGAGATAATTAGGGAATGGCATCTATGCCAATGCTACAACAAGTTTCGATGGAAACCAAGAATGAAATCTAGAAGGTCAAGGCATAACTTCTAATCACAAAATGATCTGCTTCAGGATGTCCCATCAACAGATCCTGGAACCATACTGAATTCAAGTCAAACATACTACTCCTACTGAGTAATTCAACTAAAATTCTCAAAATACACTAAAGACTCAAGGTCAAAGATGAAGGAACCAATATCTGATTCATGGGCTATCATCTAAGTAATTATCAACTATAATCTATCAAAAATCGAGAAGGCGGAATAGGCAACCATAAAGTAGGCTCTACGGGAATATAAATTAAATCCAAATTATGACAAATCTAAAATGAAGGTCTCACTCAACCTTTACAGCTCTAAGATGAAATCTCTAAATCAAGCCTTAACCGGTCAATCTCAACTGTCCAAATAAAACCTAAATATAGGTAGGCATTAATACTTCAAATCTAGCATAACTTCCAAATATTCATCGCAAGGCACCAAATCCAAATCTAAGCCATCAAATCAAAACCAAGGTCAAACACTCGCATCGACCATACTGCCTGAATTAGAAAATTCTATACCAAATCATGCTGAGCAAAAATTGAAACATTGCTGAAGCCCAAAAACACAATTGAGCATAAATCACTGGCTGAAAACTTAAGAAACCTATTCAACATCTGCAGGAGGGCATGAACTATCAAAGCATACTTAAGAGATCATAAAGCCCATAAACCATACTTAGTGATGGCAAAACTCTACAAAATTGGAGAAATGCACTCAAGCAGAAAACTAACCAATCCAACACTCCATCTGCGTAAACAATAGCCATAGGCACACATCATATAGGAGAAACACTCCACCAAGCCTCATTAGGACGAATAAACTCTAAAATAGGGATTTCTTGAATCCACCAAAGTAAGACAATCATCACTTGATCCATCTATGAATCAGATCATCGTAGCAGAAAATACCAATCTCAACACAAAGGTCAATGTTAAAACCACCACCATAGAATTAAACAACTCCAGACAAAGAATTTCTAATTTGCCAACTTAATATGCAATCATAGGAACTGTCATCTGCCTCCAACTCTCTAGATACACTTGAGCTAGAACCTCATCACCGGGGAAATAGAGCATCCAACTTCACATTTAATAACAGGGGAAAACTATCACTAGGTAATGAACCCAACAAATCTGAGTGATGAATTCAAGACATCTTGACCTCTATAGCAAACCACTATCGAGTAACGAAATAGGCACTAGTAAAGATGGAACACAAAATTGGTCCAACTCAAAAATAGGCTATTTAGAAAGGGATAGCCAAAGAAAAAACCTTCGTACATATGAGGCACGTCTTAGAATCTCCAACTCAAGATCATATAGAACCACAGAAGGTCAACTTACCTTCGATACCATAATACATGGCAATAGCTAAATTGCCAACTTAAGAATCATATAGAACCATAGAAGGTCAACTTACCTTCGATACCATAATACATGCCTGAGTGAATATAACACAGCTAACCAAGAGGGAAAATAATCAACCTGACTGTGCTATGAGAAAGAAATTTACCAAATTGGGAAATATCTACTTAAGCCACAAAATAACATCAACAAGAAATAAAATTCAAACTAGATAACACTAGTCTAAATAGATACCTAGCAAGGATCAATTTCATCAAGTAATATCAAAACAACAACAATATAATAACAACATAATTAATAGGGGATACCAAAATGAACTTCAATAGAAAGTACAACTCAAGTCCATAATAATGCCAATGTGCCAACATAAATAGGACTCGAACCAAGATGTTGCACCTATAAGGAGAAAATATTAATACTGATCTACCCCATCCACTACTAAAAGAAATAAGCCACATATATAGTCATAAAATCATGAAATATAAAACAAGGCACAACATAATCAATATGAACTAATCAAGGCATATAATGATCAAAGAGTGGAAGACCATAATACATAATGAAAAAAAATATGGTGAAATAAAAGCACATCAATCATAGTGAAATCCACAACCACATTCCTGAGAGATGTAAGGGAGAGAAAATCAAAATGGGTCAAGACTAAGATTGACTGACTGAATTAATATCAGAGGCGCGAAGGGAACTATCTCTAGCTGAAGATGCCACATCATCATGAGGATGATCTGAATAAGCTGAAAGACTAGTAGTCCTATATTAGGGACACTCTCTAGAATAACAACCTATTTCTCTACAATCATAGAAAAGTCCTGAAGCACCAATATGGTGAGAACACAAACTAAGCCCGAATAACTAGCCAGCTGACACTGAGAGCACTCCCTACTACTAATGATCATCCATACCACACTCATCGACTATCTTAGGGACTCTAGGCTAGTGGGGAGTACATGCTAGCTCTGTCTAATCAACTAACTCGTATCTGGGCACTCTCTAACCTAGAGTCCCATCATAATATATTCAAAATAAGATCTTTGAATACTCGAGAGACTGTCACTCATAAATTAAAATAGTCGCTATGGCCTAAAGACCCATACCAAAATCTCTACAAGGTTTAATAGGGACTCTGCTTGCTATAATCTGTACGACTAATCCAAGAATCATATATAATCTAAAATTCTAGTTGTGTAGAGATGAAATGGTTCAAGTGAAGCTGAACTCTACTGGAATGATCCTTACTGTCAGATAAAATACTAATAGCACAATACCTAAGTCATGGACTCTTACTGCCTTCCTAAATAGGTGTCATGACCCAACTTTTAAGTCATGATGGCACCTACCACATCCCACCAGTTTGTAAGATGATATCGTATCCCGAATCTAATGCAATAAGTTAACTTGGTAGAAATGTCCAACAAGGACCCTATATAAAAATTCAATATAAACAATAACATTTCACAACCTAAGACAACTGATATTCAAATACTAATCCTATGACCTGATAGTATAAGAACAAGAGCATCAAGATTTGACAACAGGAATTTACAACTCAAAGTCTAAATATCTTAAATAATCTCATACATCTGTCTTGAAAATAAAAGACAAACAAAGATAGAGGGATAGACGGAAACTTGAACTCTAAGAGCTCAGCCTGTCTTCGAATAGCCAACGCGGCATAATCCTAAATTATCGACGACAACTAGATCCTGGGACTGCACCAAAAAGGTACGGAAGTGTAGTTTGAGTACTAAAACACAGGTACTCAGTAGGCTTCATCGTCCAACTGAGCTAAATTATAATATAAAGATGATATAAGGTAAGACAATAACTTAAAGTCAAGGTATAGGATCAAACCTGAATCCCTTTCGATATCACTATATTAAATAACTAAACTACTTAGACAATAGCTTAACATATCATATCAACATATACCAAAGTAATCTTACAAAAGAGTAATCATTTTAGAAGCGTAGAGCCACATCTAAAAGATAACAAACATGTATGTACCATAATCAACACCAACCACCCTTAGAATCTTAAACAAAAAAACTTACCACGATGTCCTATATCTCCAGAGAGTACACCTAAGAAATGTAATACAAGAACTCATCACCACGTCCCATATTACCAGAGAGTACAAAGAAAGATCAATCCATCAATATGTCAAGGAACAACCACACATAAAACTCACCCAAAAGCCGTGGTTTCCCATTTTTGCCATGACCTCTTACCCAGGTCTATAATTAATATCAATACCTCAATTTAATTTCAACAAACCCAATATCACCATAGCATAGTTATATAGTTACTTAATCTCAATTTCATTGATGAACTCCAAGTTTAGTCCATATTAGGTAATCTCCATATCCATGAAACACTATTTTACAAGTATTACAGTTTACTAGTCATCAAATAATGAAAAGCTACAAGTTACCAATGCTATTAATTATTTACCTATTGCCAGGCCATTCCCTAGTTAGGATTCTTATTATATAAGTCATCAATTAGGACATCACAGCATCGCATACTAGATGAAAACTTAACCATTCATCATAATATACTAAGTTTATTACTATAGGCATCTTAGAAGTAAGTAATGTCCATCAACTAGTTCTCTAAGCTACTAACCTACAAGTCATAGTCATTTATTAGTTTAACTAGTTTTCATATAAGATTTGCGAGGTGAGCCTTTGGCTCTACACAAAATTACACATACCAATTAACCTTAACCTAATAATAGGCATAAAATAACTCTAGTTAGGGTCACACCTCTTATTTAGTGGTTAATGATAAAGAATAAGTATTGATTACGAAGGAATACATCATGTCTCTAGTACACTAACAATTTAGCAACACACGGCATAACCTCACAAATATACATGCACTTATATAAAGTTTTCACACATAGCATCATAACATCAGTACCTCTTCCAAATTCATCGTGTATCATCATAACTTCAATATATCCTTTGAATTCACAGGGCTTCATCATAACATCATTACCTTTTTCAGATTTATCGGGTATCATCACAACATACATATATCCTTTGGATTCACCAAGCATCTTCATAACATCATTACATCTTTCGGATTCAACGAGTATCATTATAATATCAACATATCCTCCAGATTCACTTGGCATCATTATATCGTCATTACCTCTTCTAAATGTACTAGGTATTATCATAATTGTAAAATATCCTTTAGATTCACCTGGCATCATCATAACGACATTATCTCTTCCGAACTCACCGGGTATCATCATAACACCAACATATCCTCCAGATTCACTAGGCATTATTATCATAACATCATTTCCTCTTTCGAATTCACCAGGTATCATCTTAACATCAAAATATCCTCCAAGACAACAACATACATCCACATACATTGACAAATCAATAAACATACATAAGTTCAAAATAATAGAGTAATAGGGATACAAGATACATATACCATCCTAATTTACTATTAATCATCACAATATAATATTTGTATAAGTATGAACATGAGTATTCTAATGTTACAAATAATAACCACCTTTCCAAGGCTATCCATCATGACTACAAGATAATCAATCAAGTATACATATTATCCAACCATCGACCATAAGCATAATTTGACAACCGCGTTTAACCATGATAATCTCCAAAAAGTAATTAATACGCACATCAAGCATCTAAGTCTCTAAGGGATTTCATAGTTCAAGCTTAAGGTGGGTTATCTCCCACTCCTAAATCCCAAGAATGTTAAACTTCGCTATCACAAGACTAAATTCTACCCAAAATTAGGCTAAGCTATTTATATCACACCATTAGGGCTTATCATACCATAATAAGCCGATAGGGGAGGTCTTCTTCAAGCATACATCCTAAGTCAACCCAACACCAAGGTCATTTCCTAGCTAAGCAATACCTAGGTCAAAATATCCTTTGGGTTAAGTAGCAACATGATTCTCATCTATTAGTGCAACTAAAGTGTTCTCCTACTATTCATGACACTACAAGTAGAACTATCCAAGGTTCTTGGATAAGGGTCAAGCATCACCCTATACAATTTTAATATCCTATCGGAGTCAACTAATCCCAAATATCACTATTCAATCATTAATCATCTAAACCCATCCCAATCATACAAGATATCAACAATTTACTACAATTAATCTCAATCTAACTACAAGTAAGCCTAACCTACCTTGAGTCAAAGCAACTCATGAACCAACAAGCTTTTCCTTTTTTTTTTTCTTAATGCTTCTTCTTCCATGATCTATGCTATCAAAAATACAATATAAACATTACAACAAGAATAACAATACCCATAATGGAATCATTGTGCCATTGGTTAAAAAATGACACCAAGCCCATAATTCGGTTCCACCTTCAAAAAATGAGTTCCCGAGACCAACCCATTATTCAACTTTCATTAAGGAGTTATAACCCTCAAGAAATTTGAGTAAATTAGTAACATTTGTGGCTATAATTGATCCTCAAAGACTTAGGGTTTTTGGGGTAGAAATCAAGAATTTAACCTCAACTAGAAGGAATCTTACCTTAGATTTGTAGAAAGATTTGACTTCACAAGTTGTTTAAGCTACTAATCAAGCCACAAGACTAACTTGGAAGATTTTACACTTCATTAGGGTTTGCAGCTTAAGGGGGAAGGCACAAAATATCCAAAATTTCAGGCAAAAAATCCCTTAAATAAGTTCCATCCAGGTCTCAGGTAGCATGGTCGCACCCACCGCCTAGCCACGGTCATGAAATCTCTTGCTATGCCATATATGGATGAAGCTTGGAACTTGGTTTTTGGTTTTGACCAATGCCTTGAGATGCATTTGGAATCCATTTTGAACAAATGAAATATGTAACCACATATATTTTGACATTCCAAACATGTTGCCAAAGTCAAATTTCACATTTAAGGTCATTTTACTAGAGTTTTCTCTTAGTGGTAAATTAGGACCAACGAAGATTTTGAATTGAGAAAGTAGTTCTAAAATACACACCGATCCACCAGGTGACCAATCTATTGATCACGACAAGTCACTAATGATATAGGGCGGCTATGGAGAAGATCTATTACCAAAATAAGAAAGAATATGGACAATGACCTGAAGGGTCATTATAACATCCACTACGAAGGAATATACATACCCAAAAGTTAAAGATAAGAAAATACCTGAAGTCTTGAACAAATGAGGGTACTAGCCCCATATGTCACTCTCAATCTCCCAAGTAACCTCCTCTACTGGGCAATGCCTCCACTGAACCTTGACTACCGAAATATCCATAGTCCGCAGTCGCCTCACATTACTATCCATAATTAATGCGGACTCCTCCACAAAGGTTAACTGATCATCCAACTGGACCGAGTCCCATCTAAGTACATGAGAAGGATCAAGTATATACTTCCGCAACATAGAGACATAGAAAATCAGATAAGCAGCAGCTATGGTTTGAGGTAAAGCCAACTCATAGGCTACCTCGCCAACTACATTGAGAATCTCAAAAGGACCAATATAGAAAAGGTCTAAGCTTACCCTTCTTCCCAAATCTCATAAAAACTCTCATAGGTGAAACATAAAGGAACAGATGGTCATCAACACTGAATCTCTAGGCACAGAGTCTATTAACGGCATAGGCCTTCTGACTACTATGGGCTGCTCTTAGTTTATCTTGAATCACCCTGACTCTATCCAATGTGTCTTAAAGTAAATATGTACCATAGGGTCTAATATCAGAATTATTAAACCATACTATAGGAGAACGATATATCCTACCATACAAGGCCTCATAAGGCGCTATCTCAATATTGGAAGGATAACTATTATTATTGGCAAACCCTGTTAAGGCTAATTGGTAATCCTACTAACCATAAAGTCCATAACACAAGCTCAGAGCATATCGTTAAGCACCTAAATAGTGCATTGGGACTGACCGTCTATCTACCAATAAAAGGTTATACTCAAATCCACTCGAGTACTCAACTCCTCCAAAAATGCTCTCCAAAACCGTGAAGTAAGCACAATACCACGTTCTAATATGATGTACACATGGACCCTATGCAAATGAACTATCTCTTGAACATAAATCTAGGCTAATCTCTCAGCACTTAAGGTCATCTGAATAGGAATAAAATGAGCCGACTTGGTCAAATGATCCATAATAACCCAAATACTATCATGACCACGGGAAGTATGAGGCAAACCACTAATGAAGTACATGGAAATGCTTTCCCATTTCTACTCGGGAATGGGCAATCTTTGAGTCAATCCACCTCGATGCTGATGCTCAGCCTTAACCTACTGAAAACATAGGCAACGAGCCACGAAGTCTACCATATCCTATTTCATACTGTACTACCAACAAACTACCTGAAGTCTCTATACATCTTGGTAGTGCAGGGATGAATAGAATATCTACAGTTGTAAGCCTCATGCAAATTGACTAATTAAGTTATTAAGTCGGGGAACTCAAATATGTCCCTAAAATCTCTAGATACCCTCAAAATCTATGGCGTGTCTTCCAGAGTCACCTATCACTACCCGATCACGGAGAAGGAACAACTTACTATCCTCAAACTAATGGTCTCGAATATACTCAACTCGTAAGGACCTCATCTCAACACAACCCAAAATCCATGTAGGATCCAAAATATTGAGGCAAACCATCAAATTGGTTAAGGACTGGATGACCCATGCCAACGGCCTCTGAGAAACTGATATACACGACAAACTACCAATACTCACCGCCTTGCGACTCAAGGCATCCGCCACCATATTTGCCAATAAGTAGTCCTTTAGCAATTGCATCCACCTATTCTTGCAAGTATTAAGCTCTTGGTGGGTCATAAGATGCTAAAGACTGTGATGATTGATAAATATCTCACAATGAACACTATTCAAGGAATACCTCTAAATCATGAGTGAAAAAACTACCACTGCCAGCTCCATATCATGAGTGGGGTCGTTGCACTCATGCACCTTAAGATGTCTAGAAGCATAGGCAATGACACAGGCCTGATAAATCAAAACACAACAAAGACAAACACTAGAAGTATCACAAGACACTGAGAATCCCTCTCCCTCAACTGGAAGAGCTAATACCAGGGAAAAGTGACACAATTATTGAGCATTCAAAAGCTCAACTCATATTTATCAAACCATCAAAAATGAACTTCCTTCCGATTCAATCTAGTCATAAGGGTTGATAAGGTAGGAAAACCCTCAACAAAGAACCTATAATATCCATCCAAACCAATAAAATTGTGAACCTCAGTCGGAGACATGGGTCTGGCCCAATCATGAATCGCAAAATCTTAGTCAAGTCTACCATAATACCTATTTTGGACACCATATGTCCAAGAAAAGACAGTGACTCGAGAAAAAACTCGTACTTGGAGAAGTTGGCGAAAAGCATATGCTCTCGCAAAACCTAGAGCACAACCCTCTAATATTGTTCATGCTTCTCACTACACCTCGTGTCTGTAAGAATATCATCAATGGAAAACAATAACAAATGAGTCTAGATAAGATCTGAACACATAGTTAATCAAGTCCATAAATGCAACTGGGCCATTAGTTAGCCTAAAAGACATCACTGAAAACTCATAGTGAATATAGCGGGTCCTAAAGGTTATGTTCGGTACATCCTTATCCCGAATTCTCAACTGATGATAATGGGACCTTAAATCTGTCTTAGAAAATACAACTGCTTCTTGAAGCTCGTCGAACAAGTCATCAATACGAGTCTTAGGATAACTGTTCTTCACGATCACTTTGTTAAGTTACCTATAATCATAACACGTCAGTATAGAACCATGTTTCTTCTTTAAAAATAAAATAGGGGCTCCCAGGGGACACACTCGGTCAAATGAACCCATTGCCAAGAAGATCCCAAAGCTGAGAGTTCAACTCATTAATATCTACAAGAGCCATACGGTTAGGTGCCATGTTTGGTGCTAGGCTCAAGTTCAATAGCAAACTCAATCTCACGGTCTGGAGGGATTCTAGGGAGATCATCAGGAAACATATCAGGAAATACACAAACAACAAGAATAGAGTCAAATGTCTGAATGTCTACATGGGTATCACATACATAGCCAAGATAAGACTCACAACCCCTCAATATAAGTTGTTTGGCATAAATATAAGAAATAATCCCCATCGGCTCGTGGCTAATCTCTCCCGGCCATACGAATAGGGGTACGATGGGCATGTCTAAGGTAACAGTGTTGGCAAAAATAATACATGACCATATAATAGAATAATAAGTAGTCCATGCCATAAATCACCTCAAAATCCAACATATCCAGAATAATAAGATCAACATAAGTATCAACATCTCTAACTGTCACAAGAAAATATCTGAATATCCAATCAACTACTATGGAATCACCTTTGGGAGTTGATACGCGCAGTGGCGTAGATAATAAGTAATTATGCAAGTCCAACTGTGGCGCATAAAGAGCAGATATATAAGAATGAGTGTAATCTAGGATAAAAATAGTAAGATCTAACTTACGGCACACCAATATCATACCTATCACTAAAACATCTGAAATGTGAATCTCGAGCCTAGCAGGTACTATATATAATTGACCACGCCCTCCACCTGGATGGTCACCTGACCGACCTTCTGCCCTGCCTGCCTAAGTACCACCTCGAGCACCCTGGTAACCACCTCTACGACGTTGCAAACCACCTCTACTTATGGGATGAAATTCCCTAATTATAGTATCTCACTAGTTTGATACAACCATCTCCCCACAACTAGTGTGCTCACTAGAGAAATGAACAGGAAGCCCATAAAAAAACAAAAATAATAGGAAAAACTATGTCTAACAAATTCGACTGACCCGGCATAGCTACCATGCATAGAATAGCTCATAGGTGAACCTCAAAAAGATTGATCACTGCCCTTACTAGGGTGTCCACTAGTAAAAAAATGATCCCTATCAGCAATCTGAAGAGCAGCCTGAACCAGTTGACTAATCTGACTCTGAGGCTAAAAAAATACACAAAGAGGATGTCCAACATAAGGAACAACACTTCTTAATCGGGAAATACTACGTATCCCATCAAATCTTCTCTAAAACATTGGCCACTTATCACGGCCCTCACGTTGTATGTCCTCCATCACTCTAGCATGATCAGAAACCTCCGCAAAAGTCCTACCTACAGCAACCAAACTCTAGGTAGCCATTCGAATAGTAAATCTCAATACTCTCACAAAGCAGCAAACTCTTTCATACTCAGTATCAAAGTTAAAACTCAGATACTTAGCAAACAAATTGAAACAAACCTCATACTCAGCTACTGTCATAGAACCCTACTCCAATCTAGAGAACTAACCTCTTAAATGGTCTCTAAGGCTACACGGAATAAATTTCTCTAAGAATATCTCGGAGAACTGAACTAAGAGAGATGGGAATATCCAATTGTTCTAGAACTCACAAATCACTTACAGCAGTGTCTAGCATACAAGTCCAACTGAAATTTGGTGTAGTCCACACCATGAGTCTCAACATGAGCTAACCCACAAAACCTATCCTCACAGGCAATTAGAAACTCCAATGCATCCTCTCCAGGAGCACCAAAAAATCTAGTGGAGCCACTACTAGAAAACTACTTATTACTTGGAGATTTTCATAGGGATAATGTGATAAAATCCCCAGGTATAAAATCCCTAGGTAATTTAGCTGCGGAAATGAATCTGCAGCTATGTTATTTGCGGATTTACTTGCAAATTTTAATGAAAAAAATGACAAATTATTCCCCACGAATATTCTCAAGTAAATTCCTAGGTAATTTAGCTACTGAAATAAATCCATAGGTATTTTATTTGCGATTAAACATCAAAATTTTGCATGAATTATTTGGTAAAATTTCATAAAAAGGATTTTACCTATGGATTTTTAGGAAAAAATTCCCAAATTATTCCCCACGAAAGTTCCCAAGAAAATCCCTAGGTAGTTTAGCTGCAAAAATAAATCCGTATGTACATTATTTGTGAATTTATTTTCACTTAACCATAAAAATTTTGCATAATTATTTGGTAAAATTTCTTGTAGATATTTATGAAACTATTCCACAAGAAAATTCCTACGAAATACCCTAAGTAAATCCGCAAGAAAAAAATTTTCAAGAAAATTTTCATAAATATTTAGCATGTACATCCCCATAAAATTCCCAATTAATAATTCACACGTAAATTACTAAAAACATTTCACAATTAATCAAAAAACTATTTAAAACCTTCAATATTTCTCAAAAACATCATTCAATACAAATCTAATGTAAACCCTTACAGCTAACAAAAAAAACATAATTTTAAACATGAATCCTCAGAGTCAACCATCACTTTCATCCTCATAAGCTTGGTTGTCTTCTTGAGATGGGCGCTCATCATTTGCAGATGATTTCTTATATACATGTTTCATCAACAAGTCTAATTCCTTTCTCATCCTCCTTCCACAATTGATGCGCAACTAATATTTCTTGTTTCTTTCTTTCAAACTCATTCTTCATAATAATATGTTAATTCAGGTCATAAAAAGTGTTAAAAATAGATTATTAGCATAACGTATATGATAAAAAATACATTATTATCATAAAGTATATGATATTATAGTATCAAACAAAATCATAACAATCAACAAATATAAATATGTATATATTAGCATTTTCAAGTAACTATACTTAACCATTTTCAAGTCATAAGTACATATTCAAGTCACTGCACTTGACCATTTTCAAGTAACTAATTTACATTTCAAGTCACTACACTTAACCATTTTCAATTCATTAGTACATATTTCAAACCACTACACTTAACCATTTTCAAATAATCAATTCACATTTCAAGTAATTATACTTAACCATTTTCAAGTAAGTATAATTAACCACTTTCAAGTAACGAATTCACATTTCAAGTAACTATACTTTAGTAATTTTCAAGTCACTAGTACACGTTTCAAGTCACTATACTTAACCATATTTTCAAGTAACTACCACTACTAGAAAAAACAAGAAAAGCGACCACAAAAACCAACCACATGTGGTCGCTTTTCCTGTTTTCACTTCAAGTAGCTAATTCACTTCACAAGTTACCAAAGTAAACTAAATTCGAAGATCACATTTCAAGTACCTACACTTAAACATTTTCAAGTTGTTAATTCACTTCTCAAAGTGTCCATGCACTTTACTAAATTCAAAAAAAAAGTACACATTTCAAGTACCTACACTTAAGCATTTCAAGTAACTAATTCACTTCACAAGTGACCATGTACTTTACTAAGTTCAAATCAAAAGTTTACATTTCAAGTACCTACACTTAAAAATTTTCATGTTAATAATTCACTTCTCAAGTGACCGATAACATACCCAGTATATTCCCACAAAGTGAGGTCTGGGGAGGGTAAAATATAAGCAATCCATACCGCTACCTCAGAAGAAGTAGAGAGGTTGTTTTTGATAGACTCCCGGCTCAAGAGAGAGAATATTATACCAAGGTCATAAATGCAACTTGAAACAGGATGTATAATATAACAGAAATAAGAGATAAAAATAATACAGTAAATATCAAAGAAATACAAAATAAGTACAAGCAATATGAAATAAGAAATATGAAAATGGATACTCTCCTGGTAGTAAACAAACACTCAGAGACCTAAGACCCCGACCATGCCTACACTCTCCTAACACGTACCCACCACCCACATACTTACACTAGACGTCTACCCTAATCCGCGACCTCCACACCTCCCAAATTCTAACTAAAAAAACAAAAATTTCAATACATTTCTATGATCAAATTCTTCATTCCGATGCAGGGAATTAAACAAATAGAGCTGATAAGACAAATAAACAACCAAAAGAATACAGAAATAACCAACTTCTTTTCTGGACTACAATTTCAAATATTATTTCCACTTCAGCTTCAAACATATGTTCAAATGGAACCAAAAGATCTGACAGACCATATGTTAACTAAAAAAATAAAGATCTCTTCTTCATTAATCGATGCAGCCGAGTAGATAAATTAAGCAAGAAATCAAATTAACAACGAAAGAGAACAAAAAATAGCCCAACTTATTAATTAGACTTCAATTTCAAATATTGTTTCCAATTTGAGCTTCAAATATTTGTTTAAATGGATCCTAAGGATCTAACAGTAATGAAAAATAAAGCTCTTTACATATCCAGATCCTACTTCATCTTCTTATCCCCAAATTTAAAAAAAAAAATCTCAATGCATTTCTACGCTAAATTCTTCATTCTTGGATTTGTTGCAGGCAAGTAAACAAATTGACAAGCCATATTAACGAAAAATAAAACTCTCCATATATTCCCAATCATACTTCATCTGCTAATCCCCAAATTCCAATAAAAAATAATATTTTCAATACATCTCTATGCTGAATTCTTGATTCTTTGATTTGATGCAGACGATTAAACAATTGAAGTGATAAAAAAATCATTTATAAATAGTAAAAAATAATAGAAAAGATTATCAAGTCTAACCATCTTTGATATCTTCTTCCTCCTCGTCCTTATAACTATTAACAGTTGCTTCAAGGTCAAAGAATTTCAAACCAGTCCTATTTTTAGGGCATCTTCTACCACCATCGTCATCATCATCTTCGTCCTCATCATCATCTTCCTCCGTAGTTGGTGGCGGTTTTTCCGGTTGGAGCTATTGAGAGAGGCTCCGGGACAGCGGCTAATGAGCTTGAGCTAATGGGGATAGCGGTTGGTCGTTGGTCACTGGTTTCAAATGACTTTCAGCGCTAGTGGCTT
Source organism: Capsicum baccatum var. pendulum (assembly GCA_030864225.1). Classification (NCBI taxonomy): domain Eukaryota; kingdom Viridiplantae; phylum Streptophyta; class Magnoliopsida; order Solanales; family Solanaceae; genus Capsicum; species Capsicum baccatum. The sequence goes on along the minus strand of CM061557.1, from coordinate 163,948,379 downwards.
ACTAGTGGAGTAGCGGCGGGGAAGGGGAAGAGCGCGACAGCTTTGGTGGCTTTTGTTCTTTGAAAAAGAGAGAGAGTGGAGAGAAGTTAGAGAGGGAAGGAGGGTGGCGTGCGACTATTTTCATTGAAAATGGAGGGGAAGGATTTCTTGTGGATAAAAAAAGAAGGCAAAGAGAAATGCGATCTCATCCATTCGATCAAATTTGATTGACGACTGAGATCTAGTTATTAAGAATATGATCAAAATTGGATGAAAAATTTTAATTAAGTCTAATTAGACACCTTTTGGCTAGACTTGTAATGAACTGAATAAAATTAGGTTAAAATTGTTATCAATTGATAAAATTAGGCTAAAATTTAAATAAATTAAATTAAGTTATTTTAATAAATGTTATAAATATTATTATGATAATAATAATAATAATAAATGACTAATAATCAAACAGATTGGAAAATTGAATTGAATTAGGACTGTTATTTTAATAACTGTATTGCTGATGTAATAATAAAAATGAGAGAATAATAAGATGTCGATATTAAAATAAACTATCTACGTCAAATCAATGTTACGTTAAAAAATGTTATATAAAACTATTGATAATGAATTTGAAATAAATAATAATAATCAGAATAATATAATGTATTTGTAAATTATGAATATGCATATTTGCGAAAATTATTACAAATTTACATATGTCACATAGAAAATATTATAAAAATTGTTATTCCTATAATAAATTACGTATGTCACATAGAAAATATTATATAAAAAACCGATAATAAATTTGAAATGAATTGAGCATAAATATAACAATAATAATAATAATAATAATATAATAATAATAATAATAATTTAATAATAAATCAAGGTGGCATCTTTTGATTATTTTCTCTATGAGATTTCACGAAAATGAATACAACAACCAACCCGATTTAGTCCTACAAATTGGGGTCTATGGACGGTATAGTATACACAGACCGTATAATTGAGGTAAATAGGTTGTTTCCAATAAACCCCCAGTTCAAGAAAAATAGTCTGAAGTTGTCCAATTTCAAGAAAAATATTGGTTAAAATTGATTTAATATTGACTGTTGATCAAATATGATGAACAGTTGAGATTAGAATTGAGGAGATGAGTCAATTTGGAATTAGATATTGGATTAAAAATAGAGTTGGGAATTTCGATCGAGTCAAATTAAACTCAATTGACAGAAATTGAGTTTAAATAGTTAGAATTTAAATAAATTAGGAAAATTGAATTGAATCAGGTTGATATTTAATAAATGTATTAACTATATAAAATAAATATTAAAAAATAAATAAAATTTTTATTTTTAATAATTGAGTAGATACTATTTAATAAATGTAGGAAAGCCGTAAGAACAACAACAACAACAATAGCAACAACAACAACAACAACAATAATAATAATATTAGACAATTTGTAAATTATGGGCATGTATACTTGCGGAAATGATTTAATAAATATAGTAAAAAGAGCGATGGATATTAAGACTCGATATAAATGAAATAGTAACATAATAATAGCGAGAAAAATAATAAAACTCAATATAAATTTGGCTTAAAATGAACCAAATTAAATTCAAAAACCGATTAAAATTGACATCAATTAGATATACGGTTGGCTAGAATATAAATAAAATTGAGAAGATAATTGAATCGACTTAGACTTCTATTTAAATATAGTAATAATAATAAATAAATATTGATCAACAGCTGAGATCGAAAGATTAAAAATTTGGTTAAACAAATTGAATGAAATTTGAAATTGAGTTCAATTGGACACAATTTAGGCTAGGCTTGTAGTAAATTGGATAAAATGAGGCTAAAATTGTTATAAATTGGAAAAATTAGGCTATAAAAAAAATAAATTAAAAAAATAAATTGACTAAGGTTGCGGATTAATACAATAATAATAATAATAATAATAATAATAATAATATTAAAATAAATAATATAATTATTCTTAGATTAGACTGCTATTTAAATATAATAATAATAATAATAAATAAATATTGATCAACAGTTGAGATCTAAAGATTAAGAATCTGGTTAAACAAATTGAATGAAAATTGAAATTGAGTTCAATTTAACAAAATTTGGGCTAGTCTTGTAATAAATTGAATAAAATTAGGCTAAAATTGTTATAAATTGGCAAAATCAGGCTAGAAAATAAATAAATTAGAAAAAATTAAATTGACTAAGGTTGCAGATTAATACAACTACAATAATAATAGTAAAATAAATAATATAATTATTCTCAGATTAGACTGCTATTTGAATATAATAATAATAATAAATAAATATTGATCAACAGTTGAGATCTAAAGATTAAGAATGTGGTTAAAAAAATTGAATGAAATTTTAAATTTAGTTCAATTGAACACAATTTGGGCTAGGCTTGTAATAAATTGGATAAAATTAGGCTAAAATTGTTATAAATTAGCAAAATCAGGATAGAAAATATTAAATGTACTAAGGTTGCGGATTAATACAATAATAATTATAGAAGTAAAATAAATAATATAATTATTCTCAGATTAGTTATGAATATATTTTGAAAATAAAAATACGGCACATAATATATTACTTTAAAATCAACGATAACAATAATTCAAAATAGACACCTCTAAGTTATGAATTTAAAATTTAAAATTGTTGATAATACATGTCTGATGCCATCTATGTCAATAAACTAATTTTAATTTATTGAGCATCTTTTGCTTGATAATACGTATCCACAGATTTAATGTATAATTTCTTTTTATTTTATGTTTTTTATTTTCAAATTTATCCTTTTCCTATTTAAATTTTTCAAGTCAAAAAATTCCTACGTAAATCCCCAAGAAATAATTTCATCTAAATTTGTAGAAACACAATCCCCCGATATATTTCCACCAAAAATATCTCTAAGTAAATTCGTAGGATAAATTACCTGAGAATAATCTACGATTTTAAAATATATATATATATATATATATATATATATATATATATATATATATATATATATATATATTGTCCATATACTTGCAGATTTTACCTAGAGATAAAATACCCGCTGATATATTTCCCCAGGTAATGTCGCAAGTAATAATTTCGTAAGTAAATCCTCAAGAATAAATCCCCAGCAAAATTCCCAGAACAAAATCCCCAAATAATTGTTTAGGTAATAACATCCATTAGATAAATTTAGACCAAAATATTTCTAAGTAAATCCGTAAGATAAATTACTTGGGGATTTTTCAATGGATTTAAAAATATATATATATTTCTTCATATACCTACGGATTTACCTAGAGACAAAATACCCGTCGATATATTTTGTCAGGTAATGTCGCAAGTAATAATTTCGCAGGTAAATCCCCGAGAATAAATCCCCAAGAATAAATCTCTAGCAAAATTCACAGTACAAAATTCCTAAATAATTTTCCAGGTAATAAAATTCATTACATAAATTTCCACCAAAATATCTCTAAGTAAATCCGTAGGATAAAGTACCTGGGGATTTTTCTATTGATTTAAAAAATATATATATTTGTTCATATACTTGCTGACTCACCTAGAGATAAAATGACCATAGAAATATTTTCCCAGGTAATATCGCAAGTAATAATTTCGCAGGTAAATCCCCAAGAATAAATTTCCAGCAAAATTCGCAGCACAAAATCCCCAAATAATTTTTCAGGTAAGAAAATCCATTACTTAAATTTTGACCAAAATATTTCTAGGTAAATCCGTAGGATAAATTACATGGAAATTTTTCTATGGATTTAAAAAATATATATTTGTCCATATTCCTGCGGATTTAGCTAGAGATAAAATACCCATCGATATATTTCCCCAGGTAATGTCGCAAGTAATAATTTCGCAGGTAAATCCCCAAGAATAAATCTCTAGCAAAATTCATAGCAGAAAATCCCCAAATAATTTTTTAGGTAATAAAATCCATTACATAAATTTTCACCAAAATATTTCTAGATAAATTCGTAGGATAAATTACCTGAGGATTTTTCTACGGATTCAAAAAATATATATATTTGTCCATATACCTGCGGATTACCTAGAGATAAAATATCCACCAATATATTTTCCAGGTAATTTCGCAAGTAAGAAATTAGTGCAATATGACGCCAAATTTACCTACGAAATTTGTTGCAAATCTATAGTTTGCAGGTAATATATTTTAATATTGATGAATTTAATAATTTTGTAGATAAATTTGCATGTATTTCCTGCAATATTATTTCCTAGGTAAAATCCCCAGGTAATAAGCAGTTTTCTAGTAGTGAGCCAACCTCAAGAACCTACCAAGCGTATTTTTCTCCTCCGCAAACATAGCAGGCTGGGTCACAACTAGCTGGACTACTATAGGCTGAACAACTGCCAGAATAGGAGGAACTTCAACTCTAGCAGCTAAAGCTAAAGGCTTTACTCTAGCTTTGGTAGTCTTCGAACTATCAACAATACCCGACAGCTGAACTAAAGCATCCCTAAGCAAAGAATAGGAATGAATCCTGGTGGAGCCTGGGCTGGTCTCTAGCCTATGGCTTTCTGAGGTGGAAGAGTCGCTAGATTGGGTGTAGGAACAGGATTCTAGGGAGGTACACCTCTATCCCTAAGTGGTTACACTTTATGAGTCTAGATCACGGGACCCTCCTTACGTATCACTGCAGAACGTGTCCTGAGCATCTGCGAAAAGGTAAAGTCACATGTCCAGAAGCCTTAGGACCTAAACCAAGGGTTCCTCTAGCCTAAAATCGACATTTCGGATGATATGGTAAGGTCAAATTTTCCATTAGAGGACATTTCCACCAAATATGGGAATATGGGATCCACAACCATATTTCCAATTTTCCTACTTTTTAACCTATAGGTTAAAATGAGATCAGGTGCATCGGGATCCAAACCAATGTTCTACTTAGCCTAAAATCGATATTTCAGAGCTACTGGCATAGTCAAAATCTAAAACCAAGATCATTTTATTAAAGTTTTGTCCACAGGTCATTTTGAACCAGCAAAGAATTTTAAATAGGGAATTAGCTTTAAAAACCAAACAAACTGCCTGGGAACTGAACTGTAAGTCCCAACAAGTCATAAGTGACTTTGGGAAGCTATGGTCAAGCTCTAACAATGAAAATAAATCGAATTATGAAATATGCCTTGAAGGATCATTATAATATCCACTACTACATGGACATTTATCCCCAAAAGCCAAAGGATAGAAAGATCTCAAAAGCTCAAAAGGATGAGCTATAGGGCCTGCATGATCTAAGTACAACTTTCCAGATAACCTCCTCAAGAAGAGAACACTTTTGTGCATTTTTCCATAGGTATCCCTCTTTCGACTAGCTTTCTCACCTAACTCCCAAAAAACCAAATTTCAACATAAATAATAAACTGGCTTCCAATTGAGCCGAGAAAGGCTGATACACGTAACTCTGAACCACAACGCAATGCTACCATATTGATATCTACACAAATAAACGAAGGCTCATCTAAGCCATACTAGCTTAAGACATGTGGCCTATAATCGACTCCAAATACAAACATATCCTTTTTTTTACCAATCCATACTTGATATCTACTCCAAACCAGGAGGAAATCACTTGAGTCTTGTCCATGCAATCTCATCAATGAGAACTCAAGGAATTGAAACTGATTTGTTGAAAGTCCTTATGATAAATATGAGAATAAACTTATAAAGAGCTATCTAGGCACAAACATGGAGATAATAAAGGGAATGTCATCTATGCCAATGCTATAATTAGTTTTGATAGAAACCAAGACTAAAATCCTGAAGGTCAAGGCATAATTACTAATTCGAAAATGATCTGCTTAGGATGTCTGATTTACATAGAATTGAACCATACTTAATTAAACTCAAGTATACTACTCCCACTGAGTAAATCATCAAAAATTCTCAAAGTAGATTGAAGACTCGAGGTCAAAGCTAAAGAAATCAATAATAGATTTATGGGCAATCATATGAGCACTTATCAACTATAATCCATCTAAATAAAGAAGGCCTATTAGGCAACCATGGAGTAGGCTCAACCGGCCTATAAATTAAATATAAAATGAGACAAATCTAAAGTGAAGGTTACACTCAAGATTTACAACTCTATGATGAAACCTCAAAATTAAGGCTTAACTGCTCGATATCAATTGTCCTAACCAAACTTGAAGACAGGAAGGTTGAACTCTCCAAATCTATCATAACTTAAAAATTTCCATCCCAAGGTATCAAATCCAAACATAAGCCATCAAATCCAAACAAGGTCAAACACTCACATTGACCATAATGCCTGAATTAGACAAATCTATACTAGAACATGCCGAGTTGAAATTGAAACATTATTGAAGTACAAAATCGCAATTGATCATAAATCATCGATATAAAACATAAGAGACCCAATCCATTTCTACTGAAGAGCATGAACTATCAAAGCATACTTAAGAACTCATAAAGGCCACAAACCACACTTAGTGATGACAAAGCTTTAGCAGCTCAGAAAAATGTACTGAAGCTTGAAACAAACCAATCCAACACTCTGTCTTGGCAAAGAATAGCCATAGGCAGACATCATCGAGTAGAAAAACTTCACTAAGCCCCATTAAGATGAACAAACTCTGATATGGGGATTTCATAAATCCACCCATGTAAGACAATCATCACTTGATCCGTCTATGAATCATATTATCGAAGAAGAAAATACAAATCTCAACACCAAGGTCAATTAAAAACCAACACCATAAAATAAAACAACTCAAGATAAAGAATTTCTAATTTAACAACTTAAGATGCGATCATTGGAACTATCATGTGTCTCGAACTCTCTAACTCTACTAGAGAGAGAACCTCATCACCAGGGAAATAGTGCAGCCAACCTCAAATTTACTGCAGGGGCAAACCATCAGTAGATGATGAACCCAAAAAATCTGAGTGATGAATCAAAGACATCGCAATATTTATATCAAACTGCTATCGGGCAACAAAATAGGCACAATCAAAGAAGGGACCCAAAATTGGTCAAAATCACAAATAGACTATTTAGAAAGGGATAGCCAAAGCAAAAAGATTTGCACACATAAGGCATGTCTAAGAATCTCCAACTCAAGATCAGGAAATATAGATAATTTTCTAACTTAAGAACCATATAAAACCATAGAATGTTAACTTACCTTTGATACCACAATATATTGTTGAGTCAATATAACAAAGCTAACCAAGAGGGAAAACAATCAATCTCACCGTGCTATGGGAAAGAAATAAAAAAAATGGGCTATATCTACTTAACCTATAAAATAACATAAAAAAATATAAAATTCTAACTAAATAAAACTAGTATAAATAAATACCCGGTGAGGATTTATTTATTCAAGTAATATCAATTACAACATTAAAATAATCACAACATAATTAATAGGGGTACCAAAATGAATATCAATAGACAGTACCACTCAAGTCCACAATGAGGCCAATATGCCAAGATAAAAAAGACTAAAACTAAAATGCAACACCCATAGGGAGAAAATATCAATACAGATTTACCCCATCCACTACTAAAAGAAATAGGCCACACACGTAGTCATATAATCATAAAATCAATAACAAGGTACACCATAATCAATATGAACTCATCAAGGCATATAATCATCAATAGGTACATGACCCCAATATATAATGAATGAAGCAAATATGGGGAAATAAAAGAACACCAATGATTGGGAAATCCACAACCACATGCCTGAGGGATACAAGGGAGAGAAAATCTGAATGGGTTCGGACTCGGACCGGCCGACTGAATCATCAATAGAGGTTCTAAGGGCATTATCTCTAACTGAAGATTCTTCAATCATCAAGAGGATGATCTAAAAAAGCTGAAAGACTTGTAATCCCATATTGGGGATACCCTCTAGAACAACAACCTATCTTTCTACATTTATAGCAAACTCCCAAAGCACAAATATGGTGACAAAACAAACTGAGCCTAAATAACTAGCAACCTAAAACTAAGAGCACTCCTTACTACCAATGGTCATCCTTCACGCAATCATAGACTATCTTGGGGACTCTAGTCTAGCAGGGAATATATGCTAGCTCTGTCTAATTAACTAATTCACATTTGGGGCACTCTCTAAGCTATTGTACTATCATGACACATTCAAAACATGATCTGGGAATACTCGAGATCCTGTCCCTCAAAATCCAAAATAACTACTATGGCCTAAAGACCCATATCAAAAAATCTACAAGGTTTGATGGGGACTCTGCCCGCTATAATCTTTACTACTAATTTGAGAAACATATATAATCTTCTACTTATGTAGAGCTAATATGCATCAAGCGAAGCTGAACTCGACTGGAAGGATCCTTACTATAGGATACAAGACGAATACCACAATACCTAGGGCATGGCCTCTTATCACCTTTCTCTATAGGTGTCGTGACCCAATTTTTAAGTCATGATGGTACATACCATATCCTACCAGTAGGTAAGCTAATACCGTAACTCAGTGCTAATGCAATTGGTTGCCTTGGTAGATATTTCCAACATGACCAAATATTAGAATATAATCTAAATAATAACATTCCACAACCTATGACAAACGTTATTCAAATACCAATCTCATAACCTGATAGTATTAGTACAAGAGCATCTAGATTTCATAATAGGAATTTACAACTAAAAGTCTAAAATATCTTAAACAATATCATACATTTATATCAAAAAAGAAAGACAAATAAAATAGAGGGAAGAAGGGTAATTTAAACTCTAAGATCTCACTCTACCTCCAAATGGTCAATGCGTCATGATCTCAACTCAACGACAACAACTAGAACTTGGATCTTCACAAAAAAAGTACAGAAGTGTAGTATGACTACTAAAACATGGGTACTCAGTCGGCATAATTGGCCGACTAAACTAAATTATAATATAAAGACTATATAAGGTAAGACAATAACTTAGAGTCAAGGTATAGGATTGGACCTAAATCCTTTTTTATATGACTCTATAAAATAATTAAACTACTAGGACAATAGCATAACATATCATATCAACATATTCCAAAATCATCACACAAAAGAGTAATCATATAAAAAACGTAAAGCCACCTCTACAATATAACAGACATGTATCTACCACAATCAACACCAACCAACCTGGGAATATAAAACACAAGAACTTACCATAACATCCCATATCGCCGGAAAGTACACAAAAAGTACATAACAAAGAACTCATAATGGTTTTCTATACCAAAAGAGAGTACACCCAAGGAGTGCAATACAAGAACTCATCACGATATTCCACACAACCAGAGAGTACACTAAAAGATCAATCCATCAATATATCAAGGCACAACCATACACAAGAACTCATCTAAAAGATATGGGTTCTATTTTTTCCATGATCAAATATCGAGTTCTATACTCAATATCAATACCGCAATTCAATCGCAATAAAACTGATACACTACAACATAGTTTTATAGTTACTTAATCTCTATTTCATTGATGTACTCTAATTCTAGTCCATCTTAGCTAATCTGTATATCCATGAAATAATAGTTTACAAGTCTTATAGTCTACTAGTCATCAAATAAGGAAAAGCTACAAGTTACCAATGCTATTAATTATTTATCCATCACCAGGCCATTCTCCAATTAGGATTCTCATTATATAAGTCATCAATTAGGCCATCACGACATCGAATACTAGATGAAAACTTAACAATCATCATACCATACTAAGTATATTACTATAGCAATGATAAAACCTTAAGGACTAGTTTGTATATTTTAACCAGTTAAGGTCCATCAACTAGTTCGCTAATTTTCTAACCTTCAAGTAATAGTCATTTATTAGAAGTAACTAGTTGTCACATAAGCCACTTTACTAGGAAACATTCCATAACATAACAATTAATTCAAGTCAAGTAGATTTACTAGGTGAGCCTTTGTTTTTACACCATATTACACATACCAATTAGCCTTAACCAACTAATAGGCATAAATTACCTCTAGTTATTGATTAGAGTCGACGAGGGTCAGACCTCTTATTTTGTAGTTAATGACAAAGAATGAGTAACAATTACCATGGAAGACATCATGTCTCGAGTACACCAATGGTTTAGACATACATGACATAACTCAACCTATATACATGCACTTATATAAAGTTTCCCTAAATGGCATCATAATATAATTACTTCTTTTGAATTCACCGGGTATCGTCATAACATCAACATATCGTCTGGATTCATCGCACATAATCATAACATTGTTACCTCTTTTGGATTCATCGGTATCATCATAACATCAACATATCCTCCGAATTCACCAGGCATCATCATAACATCTTTACCTCTTCTGGATTAATCAGGTATCATTATAACATCAACATATCATTCGAATTAACCGAGCATCTTCATAACATCATTATCTCTTTCGGATTCACTTGGTATCATCATAACATCAACATATCCTCCAAGAAAACAACATACATCAACATACATAGATAAATCAATAAATATACAAAAGTTCATAATAATTGAGTAATAGGGATGTAAGATACCTATACCATCCTACATTACTATTAATCATCAATACATAATATGAGTATAAGTATGAGCATGAGCATTCATATGTTATACATAATCACCACCTATCCAAGGATATCAATCATGACTATAAGATAATCAATCAAGTATACACATTATCCAACCATCGACCATATGAATAATATGAAAACTGTGCTTCACCATGATAATCTTAACAACATAATTTAGGTGCTCATCATGTATCTTAGTCTCTAAAGGATTTCATATTTCAAGATTAAGGCGGGTCAAGTCCAACTCTTAAATCCAAAGAATGCCAAAGTTCGCTATCACAACACTAACATCGACTCAAAATTAGGCTATGTTATCTAAATCACACCATGAGGGCTAATAAATCTATATTAATCCAATGGGGGAAGTCTTCTTCAAGCATTCTTCCTAAGTCAACCCAACACCAAGCTTATTTCCTAGCCAAGCAATACCTAGTTCAACATACCCTCAGGGTTAGAGAGCAACATCATTCTCATTTATTATAGAAACTAAAGTGTTCTCCTACTATTCATAAGACTTCTAGTAGAACTATCCAAGGTTCTAGGCTAAGGGTCAAGCATCACCCTTTACAAGTTCAATAACCTATAAGAGTTAACTAATCCAAAATATCAATATTCAACTATTTATCATATAAACCCCGCCCAATCTCACAAGACATCAACAATTATACTACAATCAAGCTCAATATCAATACAAATAAGCCTAACCTACCTTGAGTCCAAGCAACACATGAACCAATAAGCTTTGCCTTTTCTTTTAATAAAAGCTTCTTCTTCCACGAGCCAGGCTATCAACAATACAATCTAAGCATAACAACATGAGTAAAAATACCCATTATGGCACCATTGTACCATGGGTTCAAAAATGACATCAAGCACCAAGTGGGTTCCACCCTCAGAAAATGAGTTTTTGAGGCCAACACATTGATAAACTATCATTAGGGAGTTATAACCATCAAGAAATTTGAGTAAATCACTCACATATGTGGCAATAATTGAGACTTAATGACTTAGGGGTTTTGAGTCTAGAAATCTAGAATATGACACTAATAAAAAGGAATCTTATCTTAGATTTGTAGAAAGATTTGATTTCACAAGTTGTTTAAGCTTCTAATCCACCCACTAGACTCACTTGGAAGATTATACACACCATTTGGGTTAGTAGCATAAGGGGGAGGCATAAATTGGAAAAATTTTGGGTCATACACCCCTTAAATAGGTTCTATCCAGGTCTCGAGTAGCTCGGTCGCACCCTTCACCTGTCCACTGTCGATGTACCATATTTTTACCTAGACCTTTACAGTCGTGGCATCTTTTGCTATGCCAAGCATAACTTAAGCCTTAAACTTGGTTCTTGGCTTCAGCCAATTCCTTGAGATAAATATAGAGTCCATTTCGAGCATATGAAATAGGTAACCATATAGATTTAAGCATTCAAATACGTTGGCAAAATCGGATTTTGTACTTAAGGTCATTTTACTAGAATTTTCTCTTGGTGGTCAATTAGGACAAACAAAGACTTCGGATTGATAAAGTGTTCTAAAAACCAAATAAACCTCTAGGTAACTGATCAATCAGTTCTAGCAAGTCACTGATGACTTAGGGCAGCTATGGAGAAGCTCTATCGGCAAAATAAGCAAGAATACAAACAATGACTTGAAGGGTAATTACTATATCCACTCCTATGGAACATTTGTCCCCGAAAGTTAAAAATGAGAAAATACCTGAAGTCTCCAAAAAATCAGGGTACTGGTCCCGCATGTCACTCTCGATATCCCCAGTATCCTTCTCTACTGGGTGATGCCTTCATTGAACCTTGTCTACAAGAATCTCCCTAGTCTATAGTAGCCTCACATCACTAGCAAAAATCGACACGGTCTCCTTCAGAAAGGTCAATTGATCTTCCAACCAAACCAAGTCCCATCAAAGTACATGAGAAGTATCTTGATTATACTTCTACAATAGAGAGACATGGAAAATTGGATAAATAAAGGCAAAGCACAGAGGTAAATCCAACCTATCGGCTACCTTGCTAACTACATAGAGAATCTCAAAAGGACCAATAAAGAGAGGGCTAATCTTACCCTTTATCGCAAATCTCATCAGAGCTCTCATTGGTGAAACATGAAGGATCATACGATAACCAACTCCGAATCTGAAGGCACAGAGTCTATGGTAGGCATAGGCCTTCTTCCTACTCTTGGCTACTCTCAGCCTTTCCAGAATAACCCTGACTCTATCCAATGAGTCATGAAGAAAATCTGTACCACAGGGTCTAATCTTGGAAGTCTCAAACCATCCTATAGGACAATGACATTTCATACCATACAAAGCCTCATAACACTACATCTTAACACTAGAATAATAATAATTATTGTAGGAAAACTCTGTCAATGCTAAGTGCCGATCCCACTGACCTCCAAAGTCCATAAAACATGGTTGGAGTATATCCTCAAGCACATGAATAGTTTGCCTAGACTGACCGTTCATATGCAAATAAAAGGTACTACTCAAATCCACTTGAGTAACTAACACCTCCTGAATTTCTCTCTAAAACTACAAAGTTAATACAGAACCACAATCATATATGATGGACATAGGGGCCCCATGCAAATGAACTATCTCTCAGACAAAAATCTGGGTTAATCTCTCAAAACTGAAGGTGATCTGAATAAGAATGAAATGCGATGACTTGGTCAAATTATCCATAATAACCTAAATACCATCGTGACCATGGGAAGTACAAGGAAAACTATTAATGAAGTCCATGGTAATCCTTTCCCATTTCAACTCGAGAATGGGCAATATCAGAGTCAATCCACCAAGATATTGATGCTCTGCCTTAACCTATTGACAAAACAAGCAACGAACCATGAAGTATGTCACATCCTTCTTTATACCATCCAACCAATAAATCTGCCTCAAGTATCTATACATCTTGGCCATCTCAGAATAAATAGAATATCTTGAGCTGTGAGCCTCCAACACAATTGACTAAATCAATTCATAAAGTAGGGGAACACAAATACTAGCCCAAAATCTCCAGATACCCTCAGAATCTATAGTGTGTATTCCAAACTCACCACTTACTACCCGATCATGGAGAGTCACAACTTACTATTCTTGAACTGACAGCTCTGAATCTGCTCAACTAGTGAGTACCTCGCCTCAACATAAGCCAAAATCCTTGCAGGATCTAAAATGTCGAGGAGAACCATCAAATAGGCTAAGGACTAGATTTTCCATTCCAAGGGCCTCTAAAAAATTGATATACACGCCAAACTATCAATACTCACTGCCTTGCTACTCAAGGAATTTGTCACCATATAAGCCATACCTAAATGATACAAAATAGAAATGTCATTGTCCTTTAGCAACTCCATCTACCTATGCTGGTGAGCATTAAGCTCTTGATGGGTCATGAGATGCGTAAGACTACGATGATCAGTGAAAATCTCACAGTGCACACCATATAAGTAATGCCTCCAAATCTTATGTGCAAAAACTATTGCTGCCAGCTCCAAATCATGAGTGATGTAGTTGAGCTCATGCACCTTATGCTGTCTAGAAGCATAAACAATGACATAACCCTGCTTCATCAAAATGCAACCAATACAAATACCAGAAGCATGACAAAACACTGTGAATCCCTCACTCTCTAATTTAAGTGTTAATACTGAGGATGAACTGAGACAATACTTGAGCAATTCAAAGCTCATCTCACACTCCTCAGACCATCGAAAAGGAACTTTCTTATAATAAGGTAGATAAGGTAGAAAAACGCTCAACAAAATACCTATAATAGCTAGCCAAACTAATAGAACTGTTAACCTCAGTCGGAGACGTAGTCTAGCATAATTATGAATCACCAAAATTTTAGCTGGGTCTAACATAATACCCACCTTGGATAACAAGTATCCAAGATAAGACACTGGCTCATTCCAAAATTTACACTTGGTAAACTTGGTAAAAAGTACATGCTCTCACAAATCCTGGAGCACAACCCTCAAATGTTATGCATGCTCCTCACTACTCCTTCAGTACAAAAGAATATAATCAATGAACACAATAATAACAAAGTCCAGATAAGATCAGAACACATGGTTCATCAAGTCCATAAATACTGCTGGGCCATTACTCAGCCCAAAAAACATCACATAAAATTCATAATAACCATAAAGTGTCCTAAAGACTGTCTTCGGGATATCATCAACCTAAATCCTCAACTAATGATAGCAGAACCTCAAATCTATCTTAGAATATATAGTTGTGCCAAGAAGCTGGTCAAACAATTCATCAATGCGAGGAATAGGATAACGGTTCTTCACCGTTACCTTGTTAAGCTACCTATAATCAATACAAAAACACAGCGAACCATCTTTCTTCTTTATAAATCAAATAGGGGCTCCGCACGGGGACACACTCGTTCTAATAAACCCCTTGCTAAGAAGATGCTGGAGTTAAGAGTTCAACTCATTAAGCTCTGTAGGAGCCATATGGTAAGGTGCCTTTGATATAGGTTAGGTGTCAGGCTCAAGGTTAATAGAAAACTTAATCTCAATATCAGGAGGGATACTAGGCAGATAGTCAGGAAACACAATGAGAAACTCACACATAACAGGAACAGAGTCAAGGGTCAGACTCTCTACACAGGTACCACATACATAGGATAGATAAGACTTGAATCCCCCTATATAAGTCCTCTAGAAAAAACATAAGAAATAATCCCCGTCAGCTCATGGATAATTACTCCTTGCCACATGACTGTGGGTACACCGGTTATGGCTAAGGTAACGATCTTGGGAAAATAATCTATGACTGCATAATAATGGGATAAAAAGTCCATGCCTAGAATCACATCAAAATTCAACATATCTAGAATAATAAGATTAACATAAGTATCAACATCACTAATTTTCACTACACAAGATCAGAATACCCGATCCATTACTAATGAATCATCTTTGGGAGTAGATACGCGTAGTAGCACAGATAATTAATCACTGGACAAGTCTAACCATGGAGAATAAGAATAGACATATAAGAATTAGTGGATTCAGGATCAAATAAAGTAAGAGTTGACTTGTGGTACACAAATATCATACTTGTCACTACAACATCCAAAGTCTCAACCTCGGGCCTAGCAGGTACTGCATACAAATGATCCTGCTTACCACCTAGCTAGGTACTTAACGGACCTCCTACCCTACCTGCCTAAGTACTACCTCGAGCACCCTAGTAACCACCTCTGTAACATCACAAACCACTTTTAACTGAGGGATGAACTGCCTTAATAGGGGTAACTCCCTGGGATGATAAAACCATCGCCCTATGACTAGGTCACTCTTTAGAGAAATGACTTGGAATCCCACAGTAAAACAAGGTTTATAAGAAGAACCAAAACTCATAAATACGCCTAGCATGCTCTACAGGTGAACCTCTCAAAGACTAATCACCGACCTTACTAGGGAATCTACTAGAAATAAATTGATCCCTGTCAGTGGTCTGAAGAGCAGCCTAAATTGGTCGACTAATCTGACTTTGAGGCTAAAAAGATAGACATAGAGGATGTTTAGCATAGGGAACACCACCTCTAAATTGGGAACTAGTATGGCTCCCACTAAATCTCCCCTGAAACCTTGTAATCTTATAACGGCCCTTACACTGTATTTCCTCTATTACTCTAGCATGATCAACAACCTAAACAAAGATCCTACTCACGGAAACCAAACTCTAGGTAGCTATATGAATAGAAAGTCTCAATCCTCTCATAAAGCAGCAAACTTTCTCATACTCAGTATCATAGATAGAAGTTGTATGCCTAGCCAACTTATTGAAATAAGCCTCATACTCAGCGACTGTCATACAACCCTACTCAAGTCTAGAGATTTGATCTCTCAAATAGCCTCTAAGGCTACGTGGTATAAACATTTCCAAGAATATCTTAGAGAATTAAACCTAAGATAAAGGGGAAGAACAAACTGGTCTAGAATTAACAAATTCCTTCCACTTGTGTCTAGCAGACAAGTCTAACAGAAATGTGGTGTAGTGCACATCATGAGTCTCAATAAAGATTTACCCATAAATCCTATCCTCATAAGTCGTCAGAAACTCAAATGCATCCTCTCTATGAGCACAAAAAAATCTTGGTGAAGACGACCTTAAGAACCTACCCAACATCTTCTGATCCTCTATAGATATAGCAGGCTAAGTCACAACTGGCTGAACGACTGTCAGCTGAACATCTGGCAGAATAAAAGGAACCTTAACTCTAGGAGTTGTAGCTACAGGCTGCACTCTTACTTTGTTAGCCTGAGAACTATCAACAATATTCAATAGTTGAACAAAAGAATCCCTTAGCAAAGAAGCGGGGATGAATCCTTGTAGATCCTAGGGTGGTCCCTGGACCCCCACTGGCTGAGGTGGATGAGTTTTTGGTTTAGATGCAAGAATAGAATCCTAGGGAGGTACACACTAATCCCTAACTGTGGACACATCACAAGTCTGGGTCTCGGGACCCTCAACACGTATCACTGAAATATTTGTTCTGGGCATCTGTGAAAGGGTAAAGTCAACAATATATCATACAAACCAACTCAGATATTTAGCACGATATCAATTAAATAAGAGAAGGACTCCTAAGAATGTCCTATAGCCTCCCAAAGATAAGAAATAAATGCCAACATTCTAATCTGCAGGAGTCTATTAGATACTTTTTCTTATATCAATAAGATCGGTAAAACCTATGGTTTGATACAAATTTGTCACAACCCAATTTTTGAGTCATGATGGCACCTACCACATCCCACCAGAAGGTAAACCGATATAGTAACACAGACCTAATACAATGGGTTACCTTGGTAAAAATGTCCAACATGGACCCTATATAAGAATACAATATAAATAATAACATTTCAAAACCTATGACAATTGATATTTAAATACCAATCCTATGACCTGATAGTATTAGTACAAGAGTATCTAGATTTGACAATAGGAATTTACAACTCAAAGTCTAAAATATCTTAAATAAACTCATACATTTGTATCAGGAACAAATGACAAACAAAGATAGAGGGAATGAGGGTAACTCAAAGTCAAAGACCTCACCATTCTCCAATTGGTTAATGTGGCACGATCCCAACTCAACGACGACAACTAGAACCTGGGTTTTCACCAAAAAGGTACAAAAGTGTAGTATAAGTACCAAAACACGGGTACTAAGTAAGTATCATTGGCCAACTGAGCTAAATTATAATTAAAGATGATATAAGGTAAGATAATAACTTAGAGTAAAGGTATAGGATTGAACCTAAATCCTTTTTTATAATATTGTATAGTATAACTAAACTACTAGGACAATAGCATAACGTACCATAGCAACATATACAAAAATCATCATACAAAAGAGTAATCATTTTGGAAGTGTAAAGCCACATCTATAAGATAACAAACATGTACATACCATAATCAACACTAACCACTCTTAGAATCTCAAAAACAAGAACTTACCATGATGTCCCATATCAGGAAGTACACAACATTGAACTCATAACGGCATCCCATACCACCATAGTGTACACCCAAGGAATGCAATACAATAATTTATCATGACATCCCATATAGCTAGAAAGTACACCTAAAGATCAATCCATGATTATGTCAAGGCAAAACTACACACATAAACTCATGCAAAAGTCGCGAGTTCCTATTTTTGCCATGACCTCTTACCAAGATCTACATTCTATATCAATACTACAATTTAATCGTAATGAAACCAATATCTCTATGGCATAGTTATATTGTTACTTAATATCTATTTCATTAATAACTCCAAGTCTAGTGCATATTTCCTATTCTCTATATCCCTAAAACACTAGTTGACAAGTCTAATAGTTTACTAGTCATCAAATAAGGAAAAATTACAATTTACAAATGCTATTAATTATTTACTCATCATCAGACCATTCTCTAGTTAGGATTCTCATTATATAAGTCATCAATTAGGCCATCACAACATCCCATACTATATGGCAATTTAACCATTCATCATACCTTACTATGTCAATTTCTACAGGCATGTTACAACCTTAAGGAATAGTTTCCATATTTTAACCAAGTAAGGTCCATCAACTAGTTCACTAGGCTTCTAACCTACAAGTCATAGTCATTTTTTAAAAATAACTACTTGACACATAAGCCACTTTACTAGGAAAAATTCCATAACATAACCATTAATTCAAGTCAAGTATATTTACTAGGTGAGCCTTTGGCTCTACAAAAGATTACACATAATGATTAGCCTTAACCCAATAATTGGCATAAATTACGTCTAGTTATTGATTAGAGTCTACGAGGGTCACACCTCTTATTTAGTGGTTAATGACAAAGAATGAGTATCAATAACCAAGGAATACATCATGACTCGAGTACACCAATAATTTATACACACAAGACATAACCTTACATATATATATGCACTTTTATGAAGTTTCCCCACACTACATAATAATATTATTACCTTTTTCAAATTTATTGAGTATCATTATAGTATCAACATATACTATGGATTCATAGGGCATCATCATAACATCGCTACATTTTCTGAAGTTACTGCGTATCATCATAATATCTTCATATCTTCCAGAACAAAAACATACAACCACATACATAGCCAATTCAATAAACATACACTAGTTCATAATCGTAGAGTAATAGGGCTGTAAGATACAAATACCATCCTACTTTACTATTAATCATTACCACATAATGTGAGTATAAGTATGAGCATGAGCATTAATATGTTATACATAATCAGCACCTTTCCTAGGCTATCCATTATGACAACAAGATAATCAATCAAGTATACATATTATCCAACCATCGACTATATGCACAAACTGATAATCGGGATTAACTATGATAATCTAAATAATGTAATTTAGACGCTCATAAAGTATCTAGGTCTCTAAGGGATTTAATAGTTCAAGCTTAAAGCGGGTAAAGTCCCACTCCTACATCCCAAGAATGCCAAAGTTTGCAATCACAAGACTAACTTCTATCCGAAATTAGGACAAGTTTTCTAAATCTCACCATAATGGTTTATCAATCCTTACAAAGTTTGTAGGGGAAGTTTTCTTCAAGCATTCTTCCTAGAACAACCCAACACCAAGGTCATTTCCTAACTAAGAAATACCTAGTTCAACTTACCCTTAGGGTTAAATGGGAACATCATTCTACTCTATTAGAGAAACTAAAGTGTTCTCCTACTATTCATGAGACTACTAATAGAACTATCCAAGGTTCTAGGCTAAGGGTCAAGATTTACCCTTTGCATGTTCAATAACTTGTAAGAGTCAACTAATCCCAAATATCACCATTCAAACATTTCTTATCTAAACCCCGCCCAATATCAGAACATATCAACAATTATACTACAATAAAGTTAAATCTAACTAAAAGTAAGACTAACCTACCTTGAGTTCAAGAAACTCACAAACCAACAAGCTTTTCCTTTCCTTTTTCTTGAAGATTCTTTTTTCATGATCCAAGCTATCAACTATACAATCTAAACATTATAAAAAAAATAACAATACCCATTATGGAACCATTGTACCATGGGTTCAAAAATGACACCAAGTCTCCAAGTGGGTTACATTTTTGGAAAATAAGTTTCCCAGAATAACCCATTGTTCAAGAATCATTAGGGTTTTATGACCCAAGAAATTTGAGTAAATCAATTACATTTGTCGCTATAATTGATCGTCAAAGACTTAGGGGTTTTGGGTCTAGAAATCAAGAATTTAATACCAACTAGAAGGAATCTTACCTTAGATTTGTAGCAAGAGTCAATTTAACAAGTTTTTAAGCTCCTAATCTACCCATAAGACTCAATTGGAAGATCTTACACTCAATTTGAATTTATATCTTAGGGGGAGGAATAAAATAGACAAAATATCATGCAAAAAAGCCCTTAAATTGGTTGCATCAAGGTATTGGATAAAGGGGTCATGCCCTCCGCCTGGCAATGGTTGTGGCACTACGTTCGTTCCTAGACCTCCAAAGTCACGACATCTTTTGTTATGTTAGGGATAGCTAAAGCTTGGAACTTGGTTCGGATCTTTGGACAATGCGTCTAGATGCATCAAGAGTCCATTTCGAGCAAATTAATTATGTAGCCACATAGAATTTGAAGTTCTAAATGCATTGGCAAAGTCAAATTTCACATTTATGGTCATTTTACTAAAGTTTTTGCTTGGTGGTCAGTAAGGAACAATGAAGACTTTGAATTGAGCAAGTGGTTCTAAAAACCAAGCGAACCACCAGGTAACCATTCTATCAGTTTTGACAAGTCACTATTGACCTAGGGCGGCTATGGAGAAGCTCTATTGGTGAAATAAGCAAGACGATAAACAATATCTGAAGGGTTATTACAACAGGTCTCAACACATACTATCTCTATGCCTCTCAAAGGCCAACAACCTGAGGGAAGGAAGACCCAATAACTATCAAATTCCCTAACATGAAACATAGTGGCGATGTAGATCCACTGATAAATCTATACATAATGCTATGGTTAAAGGGATATAGCTTGGGAAATGACTGGCCAACTCCAGAAATCCAATCTCGTCCATCAAAATTGGCAATGAAACCTGATGAACACCAATATACAAAAATCTAGTCTTACAACTACTTAATGAATTATATGACATCCATAGCTATGAGAGATATACAATATAACTCAGCCCCCTAATGTTGAACTGAAAGGTAGAAGTAGTCACAAACTTTACTGGAGCATAAGTTGACCTAAAACCTTTGGTTGATGCTGACGATCTTTGATATCCATCTATGGCTCCCTAGTCTGACGTTATGCTGAAGCTTTGAAAACATGAGTTAAAGTCTCGTGTACATTTATTGACCATATCGCATAACCCATATAAGGACATAACTAAGTCAAATAATGTGTTTAAGGTTCATAGCAATGCGGACACATGATGAGGAATCATGAAATGAATTTCTTAAGAATGTCCTTGTAGCCTCCCTAAGATAGGTTACGGATATCCCCGCACTGATCCACTGGACTCTACTAGACACTTAACTATTATACTAATAAATTGGTGAAGCATAGGATCTGTTACAGATTTTTCATGGCCTAATTTCTCAAGTCATGATAGCGCTTACTATAACACACTAGTGGTCAAGCCAAACATGTAGTCCAGAGCATATTGTAATGGTCTACTAAAATAGATAAAGGAAAAACTGCAGTATATCTAAAATACAAGATCAATTATATAATATAATCCCAAGATGTGTCAGTTTTTGTATAGGAGTTGCTAATATAACAAGACTATACGGTTAATTAAAAAAGAATACACTAATATAACTTATGTCTGAATACAACATAGAGACTAATCTTATAAATAAGAGAGATAAGTAATAATTCAAAGGTCAGGAGATCACACTAAGCCTCTGAAGAATGGTTGTTCTACATGATGCACATATCAACAACAATAACCCATACTATTATCTACAGGTTGCAGAAGTATAGTATGAGTGCCAAAGATATGGTACTTAGTAGGTAACTGCCGACTAAGCTCAAAAGATAAAACATATATTTATAGTATATAAATAAAATAGAAAACTACAACAAAATGTCCAACCACAATATAAGGCAACTAATGAGAAAATAAGGATAAGTTATCATAATCATGTCAAACAAACCAATATTTTAAAGCCAATAAAGTAGTAAGAAACCACTATCTTATTCCAGCCATACTTAGGCATCTTAACACTATACAATATATCACTGGACAATATGCAAGTAAGAGAGGAAAAAGATATATATAAGTATACAAGGGAAAGGAATGAGTTTATAATAAGAATTAATAAAGGAAAGGGATACACATTAATACCTTTGCTATATATTACTATGTGTGTAAATATATTTATATATAAAAACATAAACAAGGTATAATTGAATTACAACCAATGTTATTAGACTATATATTTAAGATATCATAATCATAGCAGGAGCTAGTGATAGAATACTAAGGGTTCTAATCTATATCAAGTCATCAACTGGTCATGCATAATAATATAATCGTAAGATAAATCATCCCTCAAGTCTCAAAACAAAAATACTGATAAATTTGTCCTAAACTAGCCATAACAATGATAATAACACTGCTTATGATAATGTCAATAACAACGCAAGTAATCGGCTAGTACAGACAACGAAATACCTAACCGAAACTATCACGTGCCCCACCGTCCTAGCCTAGAAGGTTTAATCAATATACAACACACCACAAGGCATAGTCATCACCCATATTTATGCAACCCTCCCATACAATCTGATAGATATAGGTGCTTACTGGTGATAGCCAATCCACATGCAAGAATGAATGCAATAGAATTCACAATACTACAAAAATCCTCATCATTATCATAACTATCGTTATTTTCACAACCATTATCATCCTAATCCTCATGATAATCATAATCATCCTCTATCCTTGCAAGGTATATTTTATATAATTTCCATATATATGGATAGACAGACTAGAATCGGTAGATGTCAACATAGGAACATAAATATAATCATCCACCGGCCTTGCCGGGTATCAACACATCATAATAATATACTACGGCCTTGTTAGGCATCATCAATTAATCATAATATCCTCCAGCCTTATCGTGTATCATATTATCATCATAATATCAAAAGCAATGTCAATAATAGAGAGTGAATCCAATGAGAACTAAAGTAAAGAACAAGCCCCATGAGGGCTAAAATAAAGAACAAGCCATACGAGGGCTAAAGAAAATAATTATGAAAAGGATCATGATAAAGTATATTTCCATATTTCATCGTTCATCATTAATATCGCATTATCGATAGTAATATATACATAATACATATAATATAACTATCATTAAGTTTTATTGAAAATTTATATCATCTATCCAACATCTTTCTTCATCTCATAGCGGAAAGATGTATATCAAGATATGATGGGTGCATGAACTCAAGTCATGGATAAATGATTGTAAATTCATATGTTTTTTGCTCGGGGTGAACTTGGGGACTAAGTCACTATAAAAGTGTAGAAAGGGCCAAAATCTCTAATGATCAAAATAATCAGTAAGATCAAAATCATAATCAAGAACTTATCACAACCAAGTCTTTAAAAGATCATTGTTAACCTATTTTACATTTAAGTTAATCATTAAAACGTGCATTTATTATTATGAAGAGATCAATTTTACTATAGGAAATAGGATTCAACCCTTAGTTAGTGACAACAATAATTAAAAAATAATCTAATCAAAATTGTATCACTCATTGATACAATCATCATATATTTAGCAAATCTATGTATGCCATAAAAAATATTCATACAATGGAACCATATTAATTATTAAATCAATAAACTACAATCATACCCATTACAAGGTTAGACACTTCTCGAATGGTCAAATCATATCATATCATGACCTTGGTCTTAATAATGTATCCAGAATAATTATAACATCAAAATCATGACCTTTGGCCCACATACATATCCAAAACTAATATCAAAATCATATTTATAAATAATAGCATTTGAATAAGCCATAACATATTTATGAGGCACAATACCTCTATACAACATAAGACATATTTACAATTATGTTAGATATATGAGACATCTCGCATCTAGGAAGCATAATGCATCAATAAAGAATAACTCATAACTATGAGGAATATCATCTCTATAGGCCATATATCATATCTAAGAGGAAATAACATCTTTAAAGGCCCAATATCATATCTAAGAGGAATATAATATCTATAGGCCATTAATTATTATTTGGGGAAAGTTATCATAATTTATCAAGACACGATGTAAAATTATTACAAAGGCTCAATAGCCTCAGCTAGGCCTCACATCTGTAACTAAGCCCAAAAGGGATGATACAAGTGTTAACCTATGGTGGGTTTGAGGAACCCACTTCTAATCTTAAATGTCCATATTTAAATAATTTATACCCCCCAACTAGGCTAATGTATCTAGTTAGACTTCTAGATGTCAAGTAAGGCATAACCAAACCTAAGATAGAAACTCCATCCAGAAAAAAGGGGATCTAAGTCAACTACACCCAAATTATGGTTTCAAGACAACTAGACTAGCCCAACTAAGATTAATCACAGTAATCATAATTCCACCACTAAAATTTCATTCCATAAATAGCATTATATTAATTCCACTATATTAATTAGTTTAATCTAGGGAGAAGGCAATAGAATTCAAAAAGGATATTAAGAATTTCAACTTATGAGTCTAAAACCTCATCTAATTCCCAAATTTAGATATTCAATAATAAGTATTCCACCCATAATATAACATAACATTCATATTCACACATAATATATAATACACATTATCTCATGAAGAAGAGTAGAAAAAAGGCTACATCAAAGGCAAACCACAAATCCTTATAGCATTCACCAAATATTCATGTTGACTTCATAATCCCAAAATACCATTACACAATAAAAAATGAAATCTACTCATCAATACAAGAATAACGATGCACATGTTGCACCATTATGGTTTGAGTCCAAAAAACAACACCAAAAATCCCAAGGAGATCAAACTTATGAAAATCACATTTCCAAGGTCAACCCAATGCTTATATATAAATAAGGAATCATAACCATCAAGAAGTGGGTGAAACCAAATAAAACTTTGGGCTAAAATCAAGCCCTAATTAATTTTAGGCTTTGGGTTAAAAACTATGAAAATTCACAATGAAATTAATTCAATATTAACTTAATTTAGATGATAATCATGATAATAGACATTTATAAGCTCCCAAGTCACCTTAAAGACTCAATTTCAAGTTAGCACACACCTTTAGGATTTTTAGGTCTCAAGTATGAGTGGAAAATAACGACAATGCAAACTAAAGGGTCCTTTTATACCCATAATAGGTATGGAGATATTTCTATCGCAATCCACGGGTTGGTATCACAATTGTGTAATCACCATACACCTTGTGCGATCACGGTATCTCCTCCGTGCACCAGATATTAGCAAAACTAAAATCTTGTTTTTGACTCTTGGAACTCATTCAGAACCCTATGCACATGATACAATAGTGAAATTTTAGTGTAAACCAAATTTTAAATGAAATGGAATCATCAAACCATTCATCTAATATTTTTTTAGCAAAAAGTAGGGCACACACCTATAATTCTATTTTTCATAAAATCTGCTTAATAGCCTTAAAAAATTACAAGCCTTGGGACCAGAACCAAGGGTCCCCCTAGCATAAAATCGACATTCCAGATGTACTAGAAAAGTCTATATCTAAAGTTGTTTTGACCTAATATACATCGCATACCTATATTTCTGATTTTTTAATTGTTTGACCAACAGGTCAAAATGAGCTCAGGTGCATTAAGAACCAAACCAAATGTCTAACTAGCCTAAACTTGATATTCTAGAGTTGCTAGCATAGTTGGAATTTTCATCTGCTATTGTTTTACTAAAGTTTTCTCCCAATCATCATTTGGAACAACAAAGACTTCTAAATAGGCATTTGGATCTAAAGACCAAATGAATTTCCCTATAATCAAATTGTTAGTCTCAAAAATTTATAAATGACTTAGGGCAAATATTAAGAATTTCTAATGGAAAAAATAAATGGAATTATGAAAAATGATCGGAAGGGTCATTACACTAATGTACCTGATCTTATTTTGGCCTATTGGTTGGAAGTTGGAAAATTAGAAAAAAGAGCGTAACAACCTTAGATGGAAAATCTAAATTCAACACTGCATATAAAATATTTAATTTACTATGATTACATATTTTATTTGCGTATATCAGATTCTGAATGAATCTTGAGGCATTGGTGGAAACTTAGAATTCTTTAAAGTTTAAGTTACCAGTTATGCTGATAGCAAGTAGTTCAATCAAACAAAGGATTGTGGAAATTTCTACACCCTTTCCTACACCCAATTAATTTTATTTCACACTTTTTTGTGTGATGTACATGTATGGATACCTGGTATAGGTATAAAAAGACCACTTAGGCTGTGTTTTGGTTATTTCTCACTCACCCTTGAGAGCCAAAAACCTAAAAATGGTGTGCTAACTTAAAACTAAGACTTGGGGTGACATAGGGTCTTGATTAACATCTATTATAACAAATATATTTGGATTTAAGGTAAGATTTCCTGCCTTTCTTGATGAATTTCTTAGTTCTCGACCTAAAGCCCCTAATAGCATGAGGGCTTGATTTTAGCCACCAATTAGCTTGGATTTCCCCCATTTTGAGGGTTATGATACCTTTATAATGTATGAATGTTGGTTATATCTTGGAATTTCATGTTTCATTAGTGGGACTCACTTGAGGTTTTTGGTGTCATTTTTTGACCCTAAGCACAATTGTGTAATATGGGTATAGTTATTCTCATATTAATGAGTAGATTATGTTTATGATAATAAGATGGAATATTTTGATTGTAAAATGAAGATAGATATTTTATGAATGATTTAGTGATTTATGGTTTGGCTTTGAGGTAGGCTTCTGTCTACTCTTCCCTAGAAGATTATGAGTGTTATATATTATGTCTGAATATGAATGTTAAGTATGATTTTGGGTATAATAACTTAGTATCAAATATCAAAGTTTATGGATTAGATGAGTTCTTGTGAATCATAAGGTGAAATAATTCTTACCCTTTTTAAATTTCATTACCATCTCCCTATACTTAACTAATTCAAAGAATAGACATGATATAATGCTAGGCCTAGGATGTGGTATAAGAATTGGATTCATGGGTAGTATTTTTTAAATTTATTTGAGATATTGTTGTGATCTTGAAACCTTAATTTAGATGGGGTTAACTTAATTTTCCTTGTTGCTAGGCGAAATTCCTGTCTTAGGTTCTGATATGGTATACTTGATATCTAGAAGTTAAACTAGATGTGTTAGCTTATTTTGTGGTATTAATTTCTTATATATGGATATTGAGGATTAGAAGTGGGTTCTTCTGCCCCACCAAAGGCAAAGAATTGGTTACCCCTTGTGGACATAGTAGCGAATGTTAGGCAAAGTTGAGACTATTGAGCCTTTAGAGTAAGGATTCTTTGGAACTTGTTAAATTATGATAACATTCCCTGGATTATGACTTATGGCTTGTAGCTATGTTATGGCATTCTGAACTTGACTGATGATGTGGTCCATTAACAAACTTGATAATATAGGAATACAGATAATTATGATATCTGGACTTTAGATGTGATATGCCTTATATATATGATATAAACCTCCAAGATATGTGATTCCTACTAGATGTGAGATTCGTATTGATAGATTATGCCTCATAGATTTAACATGTGTATTAATATTTTATGCCTCTAAGATGTGAGATGTGTATTGATATATTATGCCTCCTATATGTGAGATGTGTATAGATATGTTTTTCTCCTAGATGTGAGATGTGTATTGACATATTATGACTCAAATATGTGAG
Source organism: Capsicum baccatum var. pendulum (assembly GCA_030864225.1). NCBI lineage: Eukaryota > Viridiplantae > Streptophyta > Magnoliopsida > Solanales > Solanaceae > Capsicum > Capsicum baccatum. The sequence goes on along the minus strand of CM061557.1, from coordinate 163,920,213 downwards.
ATGAGTATCGATATACCTTATGTATTATGGAGATATTATGCCTCATAAATGTGGTATGGCATATAAATATGAGATGATGTATAGATATGCCTATAATATGGGTTCCGGATATGTATGTGGGACAAAGGCCATGATTATGATGCTATAGTTATCTAGAAACATTATTTGGCCAAATATCATGATATGATATGAGTTTACCATCCGCGAAGTGTGTATCTTTGTAAAGGATATGATTGTAGTTTATTGATATATTAATTATTATGGTTTCGTCATTTAAATACTAGTGATGGCATGCATAGATTGAATACATTAATAATCATTGCAAGATGATTGATATGATTGTTACTAGATTATAATATTATTACTATTGCCACTAATTAAAGGTTAAATCCCACTTTTCATTTTACGCACTGATTCTCCATAATAATAAATGTTTGTCTTAATGAATAACTTATATGTAAAAGTGATTAATAATGATGTTTAAAAGATATGTTTGAGATAGCTTCCTATCTATAATTTGATACTACTAAATATTTTGATCGTGTGAGATTCTAACCCTTTTTACATTTTTAAAATGATTTAGTCCTGAAGTTCACTTTGGAATAAAAACCTACAGATTTACACTATTAAAGCCATAACATAAGTCTATGCACCTATCATATCTAGATACATATCTCTCCATTATGAGATGAAAAATATTGGATTAATGATATAACGTTTGGGTAAAACCCAATGAAAGATTTTAGTATTGATGTAATATATGCATATGTGTTGTTGATTATTATTATAATACTGATTATCTATTCAGCAAGGACAACAAATAGAGTGATGATGATATTAATATCAAACAAGGACATAGGATATTTTGATGATATATTAATATCTGGCAAGGCTGGAGGATAGTTTGATGATGACATTAATACCAAACAAGGCTGAAGGATGATTATAATGATATATCCCGTAAAGTCAAATGATGATTACATTGATGTTCTTATATGTATATCTACTAGTTTGAGACCGTCTAGCCTTATGATTGATGATTATATATAAACCTAAGACCGTTAGAGGGTGATTATTATGATAATGACTATGATGATGATTGTTATAATGATGGTGGTTATGGTAATGATGCTTAAGATGATAACATTGTTATTATCATTGATATTATTATTTTCAAAATTATTGTTATGGCTTGTTTATGATAGATTTTTATTGATTCGATATCGAGACTTGAGGTATGATTCTGACCTCTTTTATATTAACATTATACTATTATGCGTAATCATCTATAGACTTGATATATAGATTAGAACCCTGAGTTTTCTATCACTAGCTCCTAGTATGATCATGAGGTCTTAAGTAGCTAGTCTGATGATTTAGGCTATGTTTTTTTGAGACCTTGGTTATATACTTATATATATATATGCATACTTAGCTATATGCAGCTGTGGTATTATTATATATCCCTTCTTTCCTTTATTTACTCAAATTATATACTCATTTCTTGGCTTTGTATACTTATATATATATATATTCTCTTATCTCATACTTGCTTAATGGCTAATGATGTATGGCATAGTATTGAGATTGAAAAATATGGCTTGAATAAGATAGTGCATTCGTATTGCTTCCTTAGCCTTATTGTATTAGTCTCTTAGACATGATTAGGATAGTTTATTCTTTTTACTTTATTGGCTATCTTATATAGTTGTTGGATATTAGGGTGTATTTTTTATTCTATTTATATGTTATATATCTGCTTTATCTTTGGAGCTCTGTTGGCAGTTGCCTACTGTATACCACGTGTTTAGTACTTATACTATATTTCTACAGCCTTCAGATTATAATATAGATTATCACTGTTGATATGTGCATCGTGCAGAGATGCCATAGTTTAGAGACTTAGAGAGAGCTCCTGACTTTTATAGTATTACTTATCATTCTCTTATGTACAAAACTAGCCTCCATATTGTATTCACATATAAGTTATATCAGTGTAACCATTTGTACTTCACTTTGGATTTTTCTTATGTTAAAGCTCTTGCATTGATACTACTGGGTTTTGGGATTAAGTTCTGTAATTGATCTTTTATTTAGTATATTTTGCTTTTATTTCTTTGATCTCTTTGGGTAGTTTGTTACTAGCCATTTTGGACTATGGGTTTTGCTTGCCTATTGTTGGGTTATAGTAAGTGCCATCATGACCTAAGAAATTGGGTTGTGAAAAATTGGTAATAGAGCCTAAGCTTCACTGACATGTTAGCATAATAGGTAAGCATTTAGTAGAGTCCTACAGAATGGTGCAAAGACATCCGTCATCTATCTTCGTGAGGCTATAGTGACATTCTTAGGAAATTTATTTCTTGACTCCTTGTTGTGTGTTCATATTTTATTTGATCCTTAAGCATATTATTTGACTCTATTATAGCCTAATTAATAAGGTGATATGGTCGATAGATATGGATGGGACTTCAGCATATATTTTTATGCAACATCGAATTAGGGATTCAGAGATATATATCAAAGATCTTCAATGTCGACCAAAGGATTTGGGGTCGACTTATGCTCCAATAAAGTTCATGACTACTTTAGCCTTTAGTGGTTCAACATTGGGGGTTATTGAGTCTGTTGCAGACCCCTCAAGTTAGTGATGACATCTTGTTCATTGAGTAATTCTCAGGCTAGAATTAAGTTTAATGGTGTTCATTAGGGTTCTTGACCAAATTCAGAGTACAAGATTGGATTTCAGAGTGTGCCATGTATTTTCTTATGCTATATCCCTTTGAGCAGCGTATGGTGCGTGGATTTATCATAGGATCAACATTTCCACTTAGTTTTGTGTCGAAACACTTGATAAAAGTTGGGTAATCCCTTTTTCAGATTATTGATCATCCGAGAACAATAGAAAGAGTATGTATTGAGACTTATGAAGGTGTAGGAAAAAGGCTATGCCATCAGTTTAGTGCTATTATTATTTGATCTGGGTGTGAGGATCCTTCCAATAAAGTTTAGAAACATTGTAGCCCATTAGTTCTATGCTGGTAGTATTTCAGGCTATGAGTGTTTCTTAGATTAGTCAAGATGATCATAGTAGGAAAAGTTCCCATCAGACCCTGTGGAGTTTTTAGTATGGGTTTTTAGGCCATGGCAACCATTTAGGATTATGAGTGGTCGTATATTAAGTATTCCAGGTTCTTATTTTTGGTTATGTGGAGATGGGACACTAGATCTAGAGTGCCCAGATGTGTGTTAGTTAATCAAACAGAGCTAGTAGGTTATCCCCCTCCCCTCCCCCACGCAGTCAAGAGTTCCTGAGATATACTATGATTGTAGAAGGATGCCATTGGTAGTAGTAAGTGCTCTCAGAATCAGCTGACAAATTATCTTTTTTTTATTTTGTGTTCTTATCATGTTGGGCTTCAAGAGTTTACTACGACTCCAGAGATTGGTTACTGGACTAGGGAGTGTCCACGATGAGAGATTTCTTGTTATTCAGCTTATTCAAACTAGGCTCATTATTTTGTGGCATCTTCAGTTAGAGATAGTGCACTTGGGTACCTCTGTTGTTAATTTAGTCAGTCGATTCAATTTTGGACCCATTCAAATTTATTCCCCAAGATCTATCAGGCATGTGGTTGCAAATTTCACCGTGATCAATATACTTTTATTTCCTACAATTACTTTTTTCATTATGTGCATTGGGATATTCAAACCCATTGATAATTATATTCTTTGATAAGTTTATATTTGTTAAAGCATGCCCTATTATTGAATTCATGATTTTATGACTACTACTTGGTTTATTTCCATTAACAGTTAAATGAGTAGATCTATAATGATATTTTTCCCTATGGGTGTAGAATTTGGGTTCGAAGACCATCCATCTTGGCACATTGGCCTTATTTTATCCCTTGAGTGGTATATGTTATTGATGTTCATTTTCGTACCGCTTATTCATTATATTGATATTGATATTGTTGTTGCTATTGCTATATAGTTGTTATATTAATGTATTACTTGATGCAATTGATCTTTGCTGGGTAGAAGTATATACTAGTGTTATCTAGATAGCATTCAATATCCTTGCTATTCTCATTCGGTGGCTTGAGCATCTATAGTCTAATTTGATAATTCGTTTTCCACAGAAAGGAGAGGTTGATTGTTTTACCTCTTTGTTAGTTGTGTTAGATTGATTTGGGAAATTTATTGTGATATCAAAGGTAAGTTGACCTTTTGTGGGTCCGATATGGTTCAAGAATTTGCAATTTTGATATGTTGGCCATTCTTTAGTTTGAGACTCTTAGACTTTCCTTCTATGAGTGAGGTACTCACTTGGGCTATCCCTTTTCTGTATAGGCTATTTATGAGCATGACTAGTTTTAGGTCCGTTCTTCATTAGTTGTAATTTTGTCACCCGATGGTGGTTTTTGTATTCATATTGGGATATTTTTTGCATATCTCTCATAGTTGTTGGTTTTTTCTCCTAGTAATGGTTTGCCTCTATTTTAAGTATAGAATTGGACTGTCTGTTCTCATCATGATGTGGTTCTTACTCTAGTAAAGTTAGAGAGTTAGAGATAGGTGATAGCTGACGGGATCACTTCTTGAGTTGGCAAGCTGGAAATTCATTATCTTGAGATGTTGATTTTTTCTAGTAATGGTCTTAACTCTGACCTTGGTTTTAAAATTGGTAGTTTTTTCTTCAATGATGTAATTCATGGATGGATTGAGTGATGAATTTCCTACTTGGGTAGATTTACGAAATCTGTATTTCAGAGTTTTTGGGCCTAATGAGGCTTGGAGGAGTGCTTCTCCTCGATGATATATGTTGATGGATATTCTTTGCTGAGATGGCATGTTGTATTGTTAGTTTTTGATTGGATTTGTATTTCTTTGAGTTTCTAGAGTTTTTTCCATCACTAGTGTTGTTTGTGTCCTTTATGAGTTTTTAACAATACTTTGATAGTTCATGCCCTCTAGCAGATATGGAGTGGATTTATTGTGTTTTTAGCCAGTGATTTATTCTTATTGAAATTTCTTTCTTCATCTATAATTCAATTTTAGCAAGACATGATTCGATAGAGATATGTCGGATTCACACAACATAATCGATGCGAGTATTGGACCTTTGTTTTAATTTGTTGGATCAATTTAAGATTTCATGCCTTTGAATGGCGATTTGGAAGTAATGATAGATTTGGAGTATTAATGCTTACCCATCTTCAGGGATGGCTTACGTAGTGGAGACCGATCAGTTTAAGCTTAATGTTGAGAGTTTGCTTAAAGTTGTAAATCTCGAGTGCGACCTTTATTTTATATTTATCTTAGTTCGGATTTCATTTATAGGCTAGTAGAGCCTCTTCCATTGTTACCTATCTTGTCTTCACTACTTTAGTTGGATTATTGTTGATAATTGCTCAGATGATAGCCCATGAACATGGTATTAGTTCTTAAAGCTTTGACCTTAAGTCTTTAGTTTACTTAAGAATTTTGTTTGATATTCTTAGTGAGAGTTATATGATTGAGTTGGTTTCCACTATGTTTATTCTCTATTGATGGGACAACCTTGAGTGGATCGTTCAGTGTTGAGAGTAGTTATGCCATATTCTTTTTGATATTAGTATTGGTTGCAATCCAAAATAGTGGTAGTATTGGCATGGATTTTATTCCTTGATTATCTCCATTTGGGTTCCCATATAGGCCTTATGGGATTATCGTCAGTTTTTTCATATGTATTCTCATCGAATTAGCTTTAGTTTTTTAAGTTCTCTATGATGAGATTCAATGGCTAAGACTCAGGTAATTTTAATCCTTGTTTTGAGTAGATAGCAGGTGTGGATTGGTAACAGAAGTCTATATTCATAATTGGAGTCATTAGTATGACTCATGCCTTGGGTTAGTTTTGGCTTAGGGAAGCCTTGATTGCACCAGCATCTCTGGAGTATCGATTTTAGGCTAGGTGGACCTTTGGTTTGGGTCTCAAGGTACTTAAGCTCATTTCAATCTAGTGGTCAAAACTGTGAAAAATTTAAAATATTAGTGTGGGACCCACATTTGGTCTAAAAAACTCAGATGGAAAATATGATTTTTCCATTGAATTGGAAACACCAAATTTAGCATGGTATCATAGTTCATTTGTATATATAAAATTCTAAATGAATATTGATGCATTAGTAGAAACTTTGAAATATTTCAAGTTTTAGGTGTCAGCTATGTAGCTGCAAGTAGTGTGATCGCATAAATGAGTATGGTGATCGCCATGCTTGCTTATGCAGCCAACTAGTGCGATTGCACACTTTGTTGTGTGATTTCCATACTTGGATACCTAGTATGGGTATATAAAGACCTCTTCGGCCATATTTTTGCCATTTCTCACTCACCCTTGAGAACCAAAAACCCTAATATGGTGTGCTAACTTAAAATTGAGTGTTGGAGGTGACTTGTGAGCTTGATTAACATCTATTATTGCAAGTATCTTAGGATTTAAGGTAAGATTTCCTCCCTTTATTGACGAATTTCTTTTTTCTTGACCCAAAAACAAAATAGCTTGAGGACTTGATTTTAGCCCCAAATTAGCTTGGTTTTCACCCATTTTTGATGTATTTAATTCCTTGATCATGTAACAACATTGGGTTGGTCTCAAAAATGTATTTTCTGTAAGTGGGACCTAATTCTTTTTAATGGTTTGCCCTTGTTATAAGTGTGGAGTTGTATGCACCATTCTCACCGTGATGAGATTCTTATCTTTCGTGAAGTTAGGGAGATAGAAGTAGGTGGCCTTTTTTGTGATTACTTCTGATGTGACATTTTTTTATTCGATGATATTATCCTTGGAGTGATAGAGTTATGATTTCCCTACTTTGATGGATTTAGGATATTCCTATTTCAAAGTTTGTTCGACGTAATATGGCTTGGTGGAGTGTTTCTTCTTGACGATAGGTGCCTATGTCTATTTTTACCTAAATGGAGTATACGATCGGTTAGTTCTATCTTAAGTTACATCTCTATGAGTTGCTAGAGGTTTTGTCATTGCTAGTGTGCCTTTTGGCCTTTATTAGTTCATAAGTATGCTTTGATAGTTCATGTCCTCAAACAGATATGGAGTGGATCTCTTGAGTTTTTAATTTGTGATTTATTCTCTATTATGATTTTTTTCTACAGCTATCTTTTCATTTTAGCTCGCCAAGACCTGGTACAGATATGCCTGATTCAAATAATATTGTCAATATGAGTATTTGACCTTACCTTTGATTTGTCGGCTCATTTTTTTTATTTAATGCCCCTGGGATGGGGATTTGGAAGTTATAATAAATTTTTAGTATCGGTGACTACCCATCTTCAGGTTGTGTTTGAGTAGTTGATTTTGAGTAATTCAGCCTTGGTGTTGAGATTTTAACTTAGAGTTATGAAGTACAGTACAAATTTTATTTTAAAATTTTCCTCAGTTACGATTTCGTGTATAGGCTGGATGAACCTACTTTATGGTTTCCTATTCGATCTTTTCGACTTTGATGGATTATAGTTGTTATTCAGATGATGGCCCATGGACTCAGTATTGGTTGTTTTAGCTTTGGCCTCAAGTTTTGCCTCTTCTTTCAGAATTTTGTATTTTATACTCAGTGGGAGTAGTATGCTTAAGTTGGAAATAGTATGGTTTCATTCTTGGTTGATGGGAAATCCTTATGAATCATTCGGTGATGGGTAGTTATGCTTTAATATTTTAGATTCTAGTTTCATTACCATCAAGATTAGCTATAGAATTTGCATAGATTGTATCCCTTGATTATCTCTATTTATGTGACCAGACAAGGCCTTATGGGCTTATTTTTATGTTTTCCGAATGGACTTTCAGTGGATCAACGTCAGTCCTTGTGTTGTTATCTATGATAAAAAAGCGCGGATAGGACTCAGGTGATTTTCCTCCTAGTTTAGAGTGGATAGTAGGTGTGAGATGGTAAAGAAAGGCTATATTTTTTGTTTGAAGTCGGTAGTATAACTCACGTCTTGGGTAGGTTTTGGCTCGGATAAGATTTTTTAATTCCTATGGATATCGAGATGGTATCAATGTGTTGTGGTTAACATTAGTATGCATCAGCCTTTTCAATTTTGTCAGAGGCCAGTTAGTAGTTAAGGTTGAGATTTGGGTTTGTGGAATAAAATGAGGATGCATCTTGAAAAAGGGATACCTATGGCTAAATCTCTTAGAAGTTTTCTATCTTTGTGGGGGTTATCGGGAAGTCATGCTCGGAGCATGCTAACCTAGTACCTCATCCTTTAAAACTTTTGAGATTCCTTCTTTCCATTGATTTTTAGGGATGAAAGTTCATTTAGTAGTGGATATTGTAATGAACCTTCCGGTCATTTTTCATATTTCAACTTATCTTTGCCTTAAGGACTTCTCCATAGCTGCCCCAAGTCATTTATGACATATTGGGACCAAAAGATGATGTTGGGTGTATTTATGCACTCTAGTATTTTTATCCTAGCCTATTTAGTCTTGTTTTGAGGACAATTTGTGTGATTAATAAGTGAATGATGATATAAATAAGCATTTAAGTTTTCATGTATGTAATTATAATGTTTAGATGAGTTTTCAAACAAGTTTGAACTTAAATTGTTTAATTAGAGCTTAGGCAAGAAAACTTGTTTTACTAGCTTGAGCTAGGTGTCATTCTAGTTAGTCTCAGTGGATTATGTTGTGTCAAATGAGTTACTAATGGTTTTAATATGTAACTATGTGGGGAAAACTTGTTTATAGTGTTCAAAGTTTAGTTGAAATTTGCCATGAGTCAATAATAAGTTAAAGCGTAAAGTGGTTGAGACTTGTGCTTTGTGTGAGTCAACATGGAGAATATCAAGTGTCCCAACTAGCAACCTATTCTTTTAATGTTTAATTCCCTAACGAGTTGTAAAATATGATGAGTTGGTGTATTTTACTTTATTATGTATTCTAACCTATTGATGTAGGTATATGCTTAATTCCTACATATTATGTATTCTAAAACATCCGGTGGTCTATCGGAAACAATCTCTCTACTTTTTCGGAGGTAGCGGTATGGACTGCGTACATTTTACCCTCCCCAGACCCCACCTTGTGGGAATAGAATGGGTTTGTTGTTGTTGTTGTATGTATTCTAAAACATAACGAGTCAGTGTCAAAATTAACCTACCCATCGATAGCCGTTTCTCTGTCCAAGGTAAGAGAAACTAAGAAAGTAACCAAAATAGTAAATAAAATTTATGACAAAGAATCAGTATATACGGCAATCAAAATAACACCAGATGCATTGAGAGTTCGAATGAGTCCAAACAAATTGAAATTTACAAGTAAGACAAAGAAATTGAGCTATCAAGTGTGTTTCAAAGCAATGTCTAGACAAAGACAATTTTTTGGATTAGTCACCTAGTCCAATGGTAAGAACAAGGTTAGAAGTCCATTTTTTGCCTCCTTTTCGTAACATTTTGATGAATCTGCCACTTAACCAGTCAACATATTACTATTAGTACCTCAATTTTACTATTTCTGCCTCTGCCGCTTTAGAAGCATGATTGATAGAATAGCCTTAGTGTGTTTTTAATTTGGGCATACCTTTCACTTAAACATACACATCTTACCTTCTGTAATTATATATGGATATGTTTTTTTATTCTTATGTTTGCATCTGTTTTGTGCTTGGTGACGTGTGGATAAAAGACGTTCTATGGATAACCGGCCTATAGGAAGCCCTCTTCATCTTACATTATAATGTTTTACATGTTTACTATATTCCCTTTGATATCCCAAAATGACTAATTTGAATTTCATTCATCTAACAAAAAGGGAAATTATAACAACTTACAAGATAAGACAAAAAATGCATATAGTAACTAACATATCAACAAATGAATTGAAAATTCTCTGAAACAAGAGATCACAAATAAATATCTTTCAAAAATGAAAATTCTCTAAAACAAGAGATCCAATAGAGTTAATAAAATTCAATTGAACTGAACATGTACAAATACATATTTGAAAATTCTCTTAAACAAGAGATTACAAATACATATTTCAGAAAACTGAAAATTCTATAAAACAAGAGATCACAAATACATATCTCAGAACGCTTTTCATAATAAGACTCACACAAAATTGATCCAATTGAGTTAAAGAAAATGAAAGGGTACACAAAAAAGATTAAAACATCATCAAACAATATGAAACTAAAACCTTAAATAACATTAGATCACTATTACATGAGACGCTACTTCATTAGTGCTGGAACAGGAAAACGCCTAAAATTCACAGTTAACTGGAATAGGAAAATGCCAAAAAATGCACAATTATCTCCTAAAAATGTACAATTATCATCCTCCAAAATAGGATAAGAAGCTAGAAGAGCATTATGAGCGTCGATATTCATTGCTATGGAAAATAGAGAAATGAGATTTTATGGATGAGAAATCATACCTCAATTCATTGCAATGGATGCTTCCATAGGAATCAGAGAGATTAGGGAACGGATATGAGCGTTCAAATATGAGAAAACTGATGAAAATTTGATCGATATTAATGTTGGAGCAAATTAGCTGGGTGTGATGTTTTTGGAGCTAGAATACAAAGGTTTTTTCCATTTTAATTTGGTGCGTTGATTTTTCCACATTATTTTTATTAAAAAAATTATTAGATTAATTATCTGGCGGTAATTTGAATTTATCTAAATTATTAATAGAGACCGGTTAATCACTTTTTTAGGACCAGATTTTATATGTTTGCTATAAAATTCAAAATTAGGGATCGAAATTTAATATCGTCCTAATAAGTATACCTTTATATACGAAATTATTGACTCATCCCTAAATGTTTGTCTTAAATAGACATTTTTGTTGTAGTCCACCATAATCAATCACACAGGCCTGTAACATATCCTCCAAAGTTTGAATAATTATTTCGTCTTGCCCATCGAACTGTGGGTGAAAAGTCATACAATGCAATTTTACAATTTCCTGATGGTACAACTTTGCATTATCCTCGGCAGAATAGGTAGTCTTCAAGGGCAAGAATTAAGTGGACTTAGTCATCCTATAGACGAATACCCAAATCGAGTCAAACTAATTAGTGACCGCAGAAGGCCGGTAACAAAATTCATATTAATTATCTCCCACTTCCACTCTAGAAATTCAATTTCTATGAGCATCCTACAAGGCTTTAGATACTCAACCTTCACTTGCTAACTTACCATACACTTACCCACAAATTCAGCTACATCCTATTTCATGTTATTCCATTAGTACATCTCCTTTAGATATTGATACATCTTTGTTGAATCGGGATGAACCATATACAATGACTTATGGGCCTTAGCTAAAATCCTGCATTGCAACCCATCAACATCAAGAACTCACAACATCCCTTTGTACCTTAAGATATTATCTACACAATCTCAAAGGCCATCACCTTTGGCTTACCCATATCATCCTTGATCTTCATCAAAAGAGGATCTAACACCCACTTCTCCTATATTTATTAACCAAGATATGATTACGCTACTTGTTGCACTATCACAACACCATCCTCAGAGTCCAAAAGATGGACCCCATGATTATCCAAATGGTGAATATCCTTAGACAATTCGTGCTTATCCTTATCCATATAAGATAAGCTACCTATGGAAAACATGCTAATAGCATTATCAACCAAGTTAGCTTTACTTGGATGATTTTGAAGACTCATAGCATAGTCCTTCAGCAACTCAAGCCACCTCTTTTGACTTAGATTAAGCTCCTTCTGGGTAAGCACATATTGCATGCTTTTATGATCACAAAAGATACAAACATATACCCTATTTAATTAGTAATGCCAACTTTTCAATGTGAATACCATATTTAACAACTCCAACTCATGAGTCGGATAGTTACTCTCACGAACCTTACACTGTCTAGCGACATAGGCAACCCCCTTACTATGCTGCATCAACACCATCCCAAACAAATCTAGGACATATAATAATATACTAAAAATCCCTCCATAACCTCAGGTAAATTCAAGACTGGAGCTAAAGTCAACTTATCTTTTAGCTTCACAAAACTACCCTCGCAATCATCAGACCACAAGAACTTCACTTTCTTCAGAGTTAAATAGGTTAGATCTCAGTAGAAGAAAAACATTCCATGAACCTCATATAATACCCTCCCAAACCCAAGAACATCTAAATATATATTAGAATCATGTGTCTAGGCCACTTCTTTACTACATCAACCTTCTGAGGATCCACCATAATCCCCTCACTACACATAACATGACCTAGAAAAGTTATGATATTCAACTAGAATTCAAATTTAGAGAACTTAGCATACAAATGTTGATCTTTTAAGGTCGGCAACATAAGGCGGAGGTGATCTACATGATCCTCTTCATTCTTAGAATACACTAAGATGTCATCAATGAAGGAAATGAAAAAAAATCCAAAGATTGATAGAAGACCCTATTAATCAAAACAATAAATATCTCGGGGGTATTGATCAACCCCAAAGACAAAACCAAGAATTCAAAGAACCCATACTAGGTACGGAAAGTCGTATAAGAGATATCCACCTTCCTAATATTTAACTGATGATACTCGAATTAAAGATCGATCATAGAGAAAAATTTTGCAACCTATATCTAATCAAAGAGATCATTAATCCTCTGAATGGGATAGTTATTCTTCATCTTTACCTTGTTCAATTAATGGCAATCAGTACACATTTGAAGGGAACTACTATTCTTCTGCACAAACAATACTGGTGATTGCATGGGGACATACTAAGATGGATGAAAACCTTATCTAAGAGGTATTTCAATTACTCCTTAAGCTCTTTCAACTCACCTGGAGCTATTTTATTCTGGGGAATAGAAATGGGATGAGTGTTCGGAATAAGATCAGTACAAAAATCAATCTCCCTATATGGATAGATACTGTAATACCCCATATTTTCATACTAGAATTCTAATCGTCATTCTTACGCATCTAAGCTCTAATCCAAGTGATTCCCACATGAATATAGATTTCATGATCTTTATCCTAGTATGTTAAGTCCTCGTGAGTTCAATAATGTTCATATAAATCATTTAGAGCCTAGTTGAGCTAAGATCATTTGATTTGTCAAATATTTGATATTCGATTCTACAAGGGTCTACTTAAAACGTGTATATCTATTAATATACATGGAATTTTTCATCCCAATACCTATCAAATTATATATAATTGAATTATATTTCTAACAATACCAATTTCACAAAAATCAAATACCCGAGTGATGAGTTATGCCTATTTTCGTGAGAGGCAGAAGGGATGTGTGATAGCTTGTGCGATGCACAGCTCCAAGTGTGCCATAGCATGTGCGGCGCACATCCTAGCATCTTCCATGAGGTGTACAAGGAATACTTAGGCTTCCATCAGTGAAAACACTCCATTTTAAAGTTATTTCGAGGATAACTAAGCCTTTTAACATTCCTTACACGTCCCTAAACATAACCCTATGAATTTAACTATTCCTAAAAACATCATAACCCAATTATCAGTCTAAGCACATCATCCAAGAGCAAAATAAGAGTAAAACAACTAGGGTTGCACAATCAAGGTTGAAGGTCCAATATTTTATCAATTTTGTTATTATAAAGGTGTGGGGGGGTTTTCAACAAGGACACCTTTTTGTTCTTGTACCCAAAAATGTTTTTCTTTTACGAAGTTATGGATTTTATATGTTTTATTATGAATTTGAAGCATGAATTTACATCCTACATTGATTATCATGACATTATGATATTTTTGATATTTTAGAAGTAGAATTATATGAGAACATTGATATTGTGTGCTTAAAGCTTACATTTCCAGATTTTGAAGAAATTTATGTGTTTATGATGTAAAGCTTGAATCTTGATAAATTTTAATGTGATATTGAGACATGGGTTTTGAACTCTATTTGAGATTGTTGTTTTTGAGAAAACATGTGTTATAAACACCTTGAATTTGAATGATTTGAAAAAATAAAGAAGCTTTGACCTTTTGTTCGTAAAAAAAGGTTGATTTTGAACCCGAAATGAGAAAAGAAATCCACTTTTATTGATTTATTATGAAAGGGGTAGCATGATGGCTTCCATTGTGAATTGTTGAACTATTTTATGGTGGATTTTCTTTTGATAAGATCTGAGCAAAGTTGAAGAGTAGTCTTTATCATCGAGCGGAAGGTATAGCAGGTTGGTACTTCCCTAGAACTACGTGCCCCCATAGGAGCTGGAATTGAGGCTGATTTTCATAGTGATCACTACTGTTTGGATTGATAATTTAAGGTCCTACTCCAATGGCAAGGAATAGGGTAACTCTCCTCAACGTGGGTAGAACATTGGACTCCATGTAGCTCACATGGTTTATGTTTGTTATGAGAGACCCCAATATGTGTGTGTACCATTCTATCTAAGAGGAATATATTATTTTGAAGAATTGGTTTTGAGAAAGTTATTGTTTCCGAAAGATTGATATGTTATGTTCTAAAGAGAATTGTTTTGAAACGTGATTACTCTATATGTTTAAAACCAAGGAAGAAGTGAATCGTGAACTTATTGAAATCACTCACGTGTTTTAGTTACATGTATCATTTACTTATGAATTTGATTATCTATTTCAAGCTAAGTGAGTTTTTTTAAAACCTACTTGCGCTCAAGAAAGTAAATAAGATAATATAACATATCTATACTGAGATAATAGTAATTTTGGTCTAGGATGGGCTAAAGGGTCCCACTTCTAACCCCGATAATCTGTTGTAAGAAGAATTCTACCCCTCACTAGGCTAAGGTGTTAAATTTTTAAACAAGATACAAAATTATCTCATTGAGTCCTAAATAATAATTCTACCTAAAGAACGAGTAAGCTAAGTCAAGTACGCCTAATTATGGCTTTTAAATTGACTAAATTATCCATTCCACGCTAAATGTAACTCCAAGTCCCAATTCCCACCCAAATCATGCAAAATACCATATTGATAATAAAATTAATCCCAAACAAAGAGAAATGTAAGCCTAGCATACTTGGACGCCAAAGAATGACCGATAATGTCTATTAAATTGTTAGTTTTCCCTTCCGAGAAGCTTTCACATGATGCCATGCAATCAAATTAGTAATTTTTCCATGAATATAAGAACAACTATATCCATATAATATTTTCATGATTTGGGTCAAAAAATAAGTCAAAACCCATATGGGGCCCACATTCGAAATCACACTTTCGAAACCGTCAACATGTCTTTTTATGATCAAAGATTATTTACCCTCAGGAATGGGTACTTGTCATGCTCAACTGATGCTAAAATAAACTCAAAAAGGATTTAGTGATTTGGATCTAAATTGAAAAATTAATAATGAATTAATATGAAATTTACAAGGATTAGGATGAAGAAATGATTTTTCAAGCTCACAAACACCCCACGATCTCCCAATAACTAGTTTCTCGAATTTCCCATACTCTCTAGGGCTTTTATCTGTCGATACATGTGAGGAAATGGGAGAAAATAAGAAAATAGAGGGATTTTAATGACCTCCCACGTGCGCTTAAGTACCCACTTGATCGCTTAAGCAGTCTCAGCTAAAGCGACAATGTACTTCTAAATCAGTACCCCCTACTTTTTGCCCTTCCAATAAAGAGGACAAGTAGCCTCTTAAGAAGTTTCTACTTTAGTAGACTGACTTCCACTTTAGCAACCCAAATAGGAATGCTTTAGTTGATTAAGAGATCGACTGGCTGCTAAAGACACAAAAAGTATACTTTAGAGGATGCACCAACTTAAAAATGGAAGAATTTTAAGTTTTGACCGACCTCTCGGGATTCATCCAATATCCCGTGAATGCAAACAAACTATGCTACCTTGTGAAATTTGACATTTCAGACTCAATACATTGAAATTTCAATCGTTTGTCATTTTGACAATATTGGGCCCCACGCCCATGGTCCATTTTTATCAAATTCCGACCAATATTTTGAAATGAGTAGAAGTTTTAGGACCCTAACAAAAGGTCTCTCTGGCCTAAAATCGACATTGTCTATTTGATGGAACTCTCACTGATGTCTATGCCCAATAGACAATCCTTACTAGTAACGACTTCAAAATAGGGAATTGGCCCAAAAAATCAAATGAACTGCCCGGTAACTAAACTATCAGCTACAATGAGTTAGAAATGACTTGGGGTCGCTATAGTAAAGATTTACAAGGAAAAAAAGTGTGTAAAACAAAAAAATGACTACGGAGGTTTTACAAGTTATACTACCAAAAGAACATTTATTTGCAAAAGTAATGAATTAGGATGTATCTGAAAGATTACATCAGTGAGGATACTCGACCCGTATATCACCATCGATCTCATATGTTGACTTCTAAAATGGGTAGTGTCTCTACTAAACTTTAACTACAGGAACCTACCTAGACTGGACATTCCTAGCTAATATGAATACCAGCTCCTCTACAAAGGTTATATGTCATCCCACTGAACCGAGCCCCACAAAAGCAATTGTTACTCATTGAGAATATAATGCCAAAACATATAAACATGGAAAACTAAATGAACGATCAAAAAATTTAGGGGTAAGGCTAAATCATAAGCCATATCTACAACCTATCGAAGGATCTCTAAAGGTACAATATATTTGCGGTTGAAATTTTCTTTCCTCTCAAACTTGATCAGACCTTCTTTGGGCGATACTCAAAGGAATACCCAATCTCCAGCTCAAAACCTGAAGGCACGATGTCTACAATCTACACAAGACTTTTGACTACTCTGAGTTACCCTCACCCTATCTTGAATCACTATGACTCTATCCAATGAATACTAAAGCAAGTCAGTACCACGGGGCCTAACCACCAAAGTCTCGAACCATCCAATCAGATATTGATAATGCCTACTATAAAATACCTTAAGTGGTGCCATCTCAACACTCTAATGGTAGCTTTATTATATAGAGACTACTCTAATGAAAACTGTTTTTTCCCACTGACCTACAAAATCCATAAAACGGGCTTAAAGCATATCCTAAAGAACCTAAATAGGATGCTATGTCTTCCAGTCGATCTAAGTGTAAAATATTGTGCTAAGTTTCACTCGAGTACCCAACTCCTCCTTAAAAGCTCTCCAGAAGCTAGAAGAAAACACTGATCCCTGGTTGGAAAGATAGATTAAGGTACACCATCTAGGCAAACTAGCTCACAAACATATGTATGGGCTGACCTCTCGGCACTGAAGTACATTTAAATAGGAGTATAATTTGCTGATTTGGTTAACAAATATAAAAATGACCCAAATGTCGTTTGAACCACTAAAGGTGTGAGGCAATCCACTAGAAATGTCCCTGGTGATCGGCAACAACTTACACTCGGGAATGTGCAATCTTTGAACTTGGCCACCAGACCTTTGATGCTAGGCCTTCACCTACGAACAAAATAGGCAATGAGCTACAACTTCTTCCACATATTTCTTCATTCCTCTCCACCAATAGTGCTACCTCTAATGACTATACTTCTTAGTTGTATCAAGGTGAATAAATTATCAAAAGCTATGAGCCTAAGAAAATATCAACTGAATCAAATCACAACTTGAAACACAAATGAGGCCATGAAATCTTAAAATACCATAAAAAGACATGGTGTCCCTCCTAGACTCACAACTCAGCACCTGATCATAGATAGTACAAAGTCCCCTATCCTTGAATTAGATACTCTAAATATGCTAAGAAAAAGTAGATCTCACCTCTACACTTGCATGGATTCTCCTAGAATCTAAAATATCAAGTCGCACCATCAAGTTATCTAAGGAACAAATGTCTTGCGCCAACGACCTCTCATATACTGAAATAAAAGCCAAACTACACGTACTCACCTCCCTTCAAATCAAGGCATCCACTACCACTTTTGCCTTTCCTAGATTATATAGAATAGAGTGATTATAATACTTGATCAACTCCATCCGTCTATGCTGCTAGAATTAAGCTCTCTGTAGATCATAAGATGTTGACGACTATGATGATCTGTGTAGATCCCGCAATGCATGCCACATAAATGATGCCTCAAAATGATAAGTGTAAAAACTACCAATGTCAACTCCAAATCTTGAGTGGGATAGATGCATTCGTGCATCTTCAGCTACCTCAATGCATAAGCAATAACTCGCCCTACTACATTAACATACAACATAAATCAACACAAAAATCATTAGAATATACAGAGAATTACTCACCCTCAATTAGAAGAGCCAATATAAGAGATGAACAGAGGAAACCCTTCAGCTCCCAAAAGCATGACTCACACTTCTAGGACTACTTGAAAGAACCCTCATTTTGGGTCAATTTAGTCATCGATGCTGCAATAGTAGCAAAACCCTCAACAAACGACCTTGTAGTAACCAACCAAAATAATAAAACTATGAGCCTTAGATGGGGATGTAGGCCTGTCCCAATCATGAATAGCCTTAATATTTGTTGGGTCCACCATAATCCCATCCCTAGACACCACATATCATAGGAATGTCATTGACTCGGGCCAAAACTCACACTTTGAGATTTTGGCAAAAATATTATGATCTCTAAAAGTTTAGAGCAAATCTTCAAATGCTTGCATATGTTCTTCAATACTTCTCAAATACATAAGGATATCATCGATGACCACAATCATAATAGAATTCAAATAAGGTTTGAACATGTGGTTCATCAAATTTATGAACACTGTTGGGGAATTGGTCAAGCCAAAATACATTACAAGGAACTCATAATCTCTATAGCCAGACCTGAGGGCTATCATTGGGATGTCCTCATCTTAAATCCTCAACTGACCTTAAGTCAATCTAAGAAAATATCATTACTCCTTAAAGATGGTCAAATAAATGATCAATACTAGGCATAGGATACCTGTTCTTCACCATCACCTGATTAAGTTGCCTATAATCAATAGATATTTGTATGGACCATCCTTGTCATGAAATAGACAAGAGCACCGCAAGGCGACACCCTTGGTTAAATGGAAACCTTACCTAGAAGATCCGAAAGCTCAGAATTTGACTCCTTAAACTTTGCAAGGTCTATATGGTAAGGTGCCATGTAAATAGGTTGGGTGCACAGCTCAAGATCAATAATAAACTCAAAATGATATTAGGACAAAGAGAAGGTATATTGGTAGGAAAGACATTAGGAAAAATCATAAATTATAGAAATAGAGTCACGTGAGGGACTCTCCACACTAATATCAAAAATATAAGCGAGATATGACTCACAAATACTCAATATATGTCTAACACCCTTAACTTAATAAATAATCCCCATCATCTAATTGCTAATAGGTCCCTGCCACACAATTGGGGGTATACCTGGTATGGCTAATGTAATGGTCTTGGGAAAATAATCCAAGACTAGAAAAGAGAAGGATAACCAGTCCATGCCAAGAATCACATCAAAATCTACCGTAGCTACTACAATAAGATCATTTTTTGTAATAAACTTTCAAATAGTAATGGTACATAATCTATAAACCCAATAACTTATTATAGAATTACCGAAAGGAGTAGATACACATAATGGAACATATATAGAATCCCAAGATAACTCTTACCGTGGTGCATAAAAAATAGATATATAAGATTAAGTAGATACCGAGTAAAAAAAAGAAAAAGTCAGCTGATGATACACTGAGATCGTATGCATCATAACAACATCAAAAGACTCTGCCTCTAATCTATCAGGTGCAACATATAAATGACCTCGCCCGCTATGTAGCTGGGTGAATTACCGATTACCTATCCTACTTGCTTGATTTACTGTAGAGAAGTGTAGAGACCACCCCAATGACCATGTATACCACCTCAATCTAGGGGTGGCTTTTCCCTAATTAGCTCAACACTCTGAGCTATGGGTGAAACTACCCCTTGTCTGGGACACCTTTTTGTTAAATGGCTAAAGGCCCCACAATCAGAACATGCCCCAGAATTTTACTATAACTAGAAGATTCGACTGACCCAAACTACCATCTTTGCTAGAAAACGTTGAATACGAACCCCTCAAAGGTCGGCAACTAATCTTGCTAGGATAAATACTATAGCTATACTGGCCTCCATTGTTAATCTAAATAGTGACATGAATGGGCCTACTAGACTGACCGTAATGCTAATAAGATTGATGTGGAGGCTACCTACCCTGAGAACCATTGACAATAAATCTTGAGCCACTTTGGCTCCCAAAGAAATTACTCTGAAAATGCAATATCTTATTGCTACACCCTTGGGCCTCACTATACTTTTACTTCATAATCTCAGCATGATCAGAAAACCTAACGAAAGACCAGCAAGAAACAACTAAAAATTATGTTTCTATGTAAAGAGGAAGACTCAATCCTTGAACAAAATATTAAACTCATATTCGGCCGATAGAATATATGTCGCATATCTTTCCAACTTATGAAATTGGGACTTATACTACCAAAAGGTCATAGAACTCTTATCCAAACTTTAGAACTAGTCTCTAAAATAATCTATAAGGCTATAAGGTATATACCTCTCATAGAAGGCCAACTAAGTCCATATTAATAGCAAAGATACAACTTTCCTTGAATCAAGATAACCTTTCACTAATGTCAAGCATAAAACATCAAATTGAAACTTAATGTAATCAACACCATAGGTCACAACTAAGCATAAATTATGGTGCCTATCCTTTCCAAAAAAAGAACACATATGGATTCTCACTTGGTGCACCAAAAAACACAAGAAGTGTCAATCTCAAGAATCTACCCATTATCTTCTGCTCATCAATAAACATAGAAAGTTGGGTAACTACTGATGTTGGAGGGATAAGAAATCTAGGAGCCGTAGATATAGGTTGTGCTCCCGACTTGGTACTTCTCTAATTTGTAGATTAGGCACCATTAGTTGGTTTACCACTAATGAAATCCAAAAACTAAACCAATGAATCCCTACACAATAATGAAGAAATAAACAATGGTGAAGGACTGGCTGGGCCATGCCCTATAACTAGTTGAGATGGATAAATCTCTGGTACGGGGGAAAGGGATACGGTTTGGTTAATACTCCCTATAATTATCTATAGCTGCAGTGGAATATCGAGCCTACCCTCGACCTACAGGTTGTCAACCTACACCTGTAGGATCCGTAGTTGTGAATTCAGGTTTGTTGACTCTTGCAGTAATAACACGTATTCTAGCATTCTACTAGTGAGTAAAACCAAATAAATTTGAAATAAAATCAAACCTTCAAATGAAATAAGTGATGGAAGTCAAATTTTCCAAAGAATGTCCTATATCATCCTAAATATATGAAGAGGTCATCATATTTCTAATATGTGAGACACAACTAGATATTTGCTATTTTACCAACAATACTACTGAACTTGGCCTTGATATCAATTTTTTGTGACTTGACTTTGAGAGTCATGATCACACCTACTTTAGCCCCACCAGTAACTAGGACAAATCATAGCCCTGTAACTATAAGTAATAGGATATATACTCAAAAATAGCATGAATTCTAGAAATATGCATGTAAATAAAATATAAGCCAGGACATAAAAAAATAAATCATAAATGAAAATAAAGAAGAGATGAGCAATATCATGCCATGACCTAGTAAGATTGGTACAAGAGCCACAAGTCCAAGAATACGAGTACTATCATAGTCAATAGACAATAATCTCAAAATTAGAAACACTATAAAAACTAAATATGGAGAAAAGGCCAACTTTAGATTTGAGAGCTCACTCGGCCTCTGAATTCTGACAAGCATAATCACAATATCAACGACAATAACTAATACTCAGCTCTGCAACAAAATGGTACAGGAGTGTAGTATAAGTACCAAAGCCATGGGTACTCAGTAGGCATCATAGCTGATTGAATTATGATATAAATATCACAAAATATGAGATAAATAAGATAAGTCAAACCTGGAATTATGCACCAAATACTGAAACTAATTCAATGGAATAATAATATTAAATATCTTTGACTAAAACTACATAAATGGACTCCCATAATCCTAGAAGGTGCAATAAATTAAATAACTCAATACAGGACCCTATAAGCCCAAAGGGTACAATTAAGGATAAAGAGTAACAAGGATTACACTAATCAATCATATCTCAAAATTATTAAAATGGATCCTTCCATAACATAAAACATCATACTCAAACAGTTCCATAACAGTCATAATAATCTCTTAGTGTCAAATATGAACCAGTACTAGTATCTCATATGCTCAACTTAAATCAGAACTAATGTCATCATTAATGCCTGAATCAAACTGGTCTTGGCATCTCCTAAGCATTAACATAGTGTGACTATCTTACATCTAAAATCTTCTCGAGCTCAAGAAAGCAAATAAGATAATGTAACATATCTACTGAGTGTAAATTGAGCCAATAGTAATTTTTCCCTAGGGTGGGAGAGGGGCCCATTTCTAACTCTAATAATCCATTTAAAGGAAAATTCTACCCTGTACTAGGCTAAGGTGTCAAATTTTACTACAATATATTAAATAAGTCTCATTGGTACTTAAATGACAATGCTTCCTAAAGAACGTGTAGCTAAGTCAAGTATGCCTAATTACGACTTCTAAATTGCTAAATAATTTAATCCAAACAAAATATAACAAGAAGTCCTAATTCCAAAAAAAGTCTAGAATAATACCTTATCCATACTATAATTAAGACCAATAAAACAAAACAAAATCCTAGCCTACGTGGATGCCAAAGAAAGCCCAATAAAGTTTGTTAAAACGATCATTTCCTCTTCTAAGAATCTTACACTTGATGACCCACTATCAAAATAGTAAGTTATACATTAATACAAGAACAATGACACCATATTGAATTCATATTCTTTGGGTCCACAATTAATTCAAAATTTCATCTGGGCCCACCAGTGGAATCGTATATTCAAAAGTATCAAAACATCTCTTCATGATCAAAGATCATTTACCCTTAGAAATTAGTAAATTTCAAGCTCAAATGATGCTAAAATTTACTAAACATGGATCTAGTAATTTTGGTCTAAATTGAAAAACTAAATCAAGAATTAAATAGTAATTCAGAAGGAATACGATGAAATAATGATTTTTTAAACTCACAAACACCCAACGATCACCTAAAAAATAGTCTCCCAATTTCCCATACTCTCTAGGACGTTTAGCTCTTGAAACTTGAGAGAAAATAGGAGATAACTAGGTAAGAGATGGATTATAATAACCTCCCAGGTATGGTTTAAGAAACCACTTGATCACATAAGTTGTCAATGCTAAAGTAGCAAGGTCGTCTAATGGAACAGTGAGATCGTATATGTAATAACACCATCCAGTGACTTTTCCTCTAATCTATTAGGTGCAACATAAAAATAACCTCACCTGCTACCAAGATAGGAGATTAATCAATCACCTGTGCTACATGTTTTATTGCATATAGAGAAGTGTAGTTGACATCCCAACAGCAATGTATACCATCTAAATCTAGGGGTGTTACTTCCCTAATTAGTGCAACACTTTAAGTTGTAGGTAAAACTGCTCCTTGTTTGGGACACTTTTTAGTGAAATGTCTAAAGTGCCTATAATCATAACACTCCCCCATGTTATACTATCACTCGAAGATCCAAATAGCCCAAAATAACCACCTCATCTAGAACACCCAGATATGAACCCCTCAAAGGCCAGCCACTACTCTAGCTAGGATGAACACTGTAGCTAGACTTGCCTCATTTATTAATCTAAATAGCAGCATGAACAAGCCTACTAGACAAAACTTGATGCTAATATGACTGACGTAGAGGGTACCTACCCTGAGAACCGTTGCCAATAAATCATGATCCACTACGACTCCCATAGAAATTGCCCTGGTGATGCGACCTCTTATATATACCCCTATGGGCCTCACTATGCATCTCCTTCATAATCTCAACATGAATATAAACCCTAATAAAAAAATAGCTAGCAACAATGAAACTTTATGAAGCCATGTAAAGAGGATGTCTCAATCCTTGAACAAAACATTGAATCCACTCATACTTGGTAGATAGAATATATGTCATGTATTTCCAACTCATGAAACTGATCCTTATACTAAAAAATAGTCATAGAACCCTTCTCCAATCTTGTGAAGTATAGTCTCAAATAATCTCTTTGGCTATAAGGCATATACTTCTCCAAGAAGTCTAACTGAGTCTATATTAATAGGGGGCATCCAACTGCCCTGGCATTAAGATATTCTTTCCACTAATGTCAGGTTTAAAACATCCAATTAAAACATAGTGTAATCAATACCACAACACATATGCATCCTTAGTTTGTGCATCAAAAAATTTGGGAAGAGTCAATCTTAAGAATCAAGCCAATTCTTCTACTTATCAACAAACATAGCATGTTGGGCTACTACTGGCAGAGAAACTATAGATGTTGGAGAGATATTGACTTTGAGAACTATGCTACAGGTTGTGCCCCCACCTTAGTACTACTCTAGTCTGGAGACTGGGTACCATCAGATGGTTAACCGCCAATGAAATCTAAAAACAAAACCAATGCATCCATAAATAATGACATATAAATATACCATGATAGAGAATGGGCTATCCCTTGTCCCATAACTAATCAAGGTGGAGAAATCATGGTGTAAGATCAAGGAATAGGTTTTGGTAAAGGCTCCCTATCCTTGTCTATAGCTGGAGTGGTATCTCTAGCCTACCCTCGACCTTTTAGTTGTCCTAAGAATTTCCTAACTCCTACCAAAGATATGAAGAGGTTGTTCTCTTTCTAATCTATGAGACACTAATAGACACTTTCTATTGTACCAATAATACTGGGAACTTGGCTATGATATAAATTTTTCATGACCTAAAACTTCCTAGTCATGTCACACATACTTTACCCCACCACTAGGTACTGTACATAAGTAATAGGATAGATATTGCAAAATGACATAAATTATCGAAATATGCAAGTGCAGGATAAGATATTAAAAAATAATAAAAAGAGAGAAACAAGAGAAGAGCAATATCATCAAATGACCTAGTAAAGTTAATACAAGATCCTCTAATCCAAAAGCATACAAGTAGTTTTAAAGTCAATATACAATATTCTCAAAAGTAAGAACACTACACAAAAATAGATGATGCAGAAAAGGTCAACTTCGACTTTGAGAGCTCACGTTGTCTATGAAATCTGACAAGCATAATCACAACATCAACGCCAACAACTAATACTCTAATCTATACCAAAAAGGTATAGAAGTGTATTATAAGTACCAAAGCCACGGGTACTTAGTAGCTTATTAGTTGACTAAAAAAATCATAATATAAATATGAGAAGTCAATAGAAGAAGGAAAACCTGGTATTATACTCTAAATACTTAAACTAAGTAAATGGAATACAAATATTAAAGAAATTATAGATAACACTACATAAATGGGCTCCCATAAGCCTAGAAGGTG
Organism: Capsicum baccatum var. pendulum; assembly: GCA_030864225.1. Taxonomy (NCBI): domain Eukaryota; kingdom Viridiplantae; phylum Streptophyta; class Magnoliopsida; order Solanales; family Solanaceae; genus Capsicum; species Capsicum baccatum. Next base: position 163,894,745 of record CM061557.1, on the reverse strand, counting down.
CAATAATGTAAATAACTCAATATGTGCCCCCATAAGCCCGAATGGTGCAATTAAGGAGAAGAAGTAACAAGAATTATACTAATCAACCATATCTTAATATCATTAACGTGGATCCTTCCATATCATAAAACATTAAACTCCAACCAGTCCATAACCATCATAATAATCTCTTAGTGTCTAACTTGAACTAGAACTAGTATCTTATATATGCTCAACTTAAATCAGAACTAATGTCATCATAAATGTCATAATCGAACTAGTTTTAGCATCTCACAAGCATCAACATAGAGTGAATTATCATACATCTCAAACCTTTTCAGGCTCAAAAAAGTAAATAAGATAATGTAACATGTCTACTGAGTCTCAAGGAGCTAATAGTAATCTTACCCTAGGGTAGAAGCGGGGCCTATTTTTAACTCTGATAATCTATTTGTAGGAACGTTCTACACTATAATAGGTTAAGATGTCCAATTATAATACAAGATACTAAATAAGACTCATTGAGTACTAAAATGTCAATGCTACAAAAAGAATGAGTAACTCAGTCAAGTACGCCTAATGACGACTTCTAAATTGGCTAAATAATTGAATCCAAAAAAATATAAATACAAGTCCTAATTCCAACCAAAATCTGGAATAATACCATATACATACTATAATTAAGACCAATCTTTAAGAAATGTAATCCTAGCCTACCTTGATGCCAAAAAGCCCAATAAAGTCTGTTAAGTCAAAGATTTCCTCTTTTAAGAAGTTTCTGCCTGATATCCCACTGTAAAAATAGTAACCTATAAATTAATGCAAGAATAGTGGCACCTATATTAAATTTCTTATTCTTTGGGTCCAAAATCAATTCAAAACCACATGTGGTGCCCGTTTATGGAATTGCACTTTCAAAACTATCAAAATGTCTCTCTATGCATAAAGATCTCTTATTTCAAGCTCAAACATTGCTAAAATCTACTAAACAAGGATCTAGTAATTTGGGTCTAAATTGAAATGTGAAATCATGAATTAATAAGTAATTCACAAGGATTACTACGAAATAATGATTTTTCGAGCTCACAAACACCCTACATTCTCCCAATAAATACTCTCCTAATTTCCCATACTGTCTAAGACTTTTAGTTATTGAAACTTATGAGAAAATAAGAGAAAATCGAGTAAGAGCGGGTTTTTAATGACCTCCCAGGTGAGGCTTAAGCAGCCACTTGACAGCTTAAGCGGTCACTCCCAAAGAAGAAATATATCGGTAAATTGTTACCCGCTAGGTGTGGCCCTTCCTCTAAAGTGGGCCAAACATTGCTTATGCAACCTCAACTTTAGTGCAGTGTCTTCCACTTTAGCGACTTGGATGGGAAACCCTTTGTAGTATAAGTGACTAGCTTTCCACTAAAGTGATAAAAGGTCTAGTTTAGTCGAAGCACTACCTAAAACTTGGAAAAATTATATATTTCCACCGATCCCTCAGGATTAATCTAGAATTATTTGAATGCAAACAAACTATGATATAGTAAAAAATTTTGCACTCTGGACTTTATGGTTCTATCAAAATTGCCATTCGATATTGTTATGACAAATTATAGGCCCCCACGCTGTAATACCCAGCATTTCCTTAGCGTAATCTAAGTCCTAATATAGGAGTATTCATATATATAATTTTTGAAACACTTATAGTTTGTTAGTTTAGATCCTGACATTGCGTAGGAAATCGAATTATCTTTCGAATGATATAAAATTTGTATAAATCTTATAACCGGGGAAGAAATTATGGCTATTTTAAGTTTCAGTCGTTAAACACCATCATTTAAACCCTTAGTATACCGTGGAGCCAGTAGAAATTACAATTTTCAATTTCCAGTAAAGCTCCATGAAACCACCACGTAGTGCCATCAGCTAAAATCCCAACAGTCATTTTCCAGTGTCCTATCGTGATAATGACGCATCATGCCAAGGCTCTATTTCAGAATCAAAAGGGCACTGTGATTCCTCCGTATTGTTCCAAGACCTTTTTTCCTAGTTGTCCGATTCCAGTGACACAACATGATAGGGTTGCTCGCGCCAACGCCCATGACCTCAAATTCTCCTAAACACGGGATTTAACCCTAAGAGTGCATTATTTTCTCATTTTGTCATTATTCTCTAAAATTAAAATCAACTCTCTTTAAGAACAAGAAACCTTAGCTCTCAAGAATCAAGAGCAAATCTCAAGAACTCACCATCAATCCTTCCAAATTCATTATCCCTGGTATGTTAGATGTTCATCCATAGAGTCCAAGTATCTATGAATCTCCATGAATATTGATTTTATACCATACTTTGATAGAATTATCATTGTTATCAAATATCCAAAGTTTTATTATTGTCATTCTACAAATTCTATCATGATTTAGTGTTATAAATGTTAAAGTCATGGTATTATTTCAAGTTTTATACTATTCCCATGAAATGACTAAACTATGAAATACAAGTGTTCGATAAAATACCTACAAAAGTAATTGATTTAATAAAAGACTTCATGCTTTGTCCCCCAAGATTTAGTGTCATTTTACCATCGTTGTTTTGAGTCATGGGGATATTGAATACCCAAAAACCATGGTTGTTTATTTAGTCTAAGTTTCAGTACATTACAGAATAGTTTTCAGAATATACTATGAGCATTATCAGAATGGTAAGTTTTCATTTAGTTAAACTTACAGTAGACTAGTATTTCTGTGTCTTTTAGTTGTGAGTAGGATTTACCACCAAGCAAGTGTAGGGATGGTGGCTTCCCCATAAGATAAATAGAGTCATTAGTTGATTACAGTTATTCAGTCATTCAGTTTTAGAGGCTTATCAGAATTAGAGTCAGTTATTCGATATTAAGATATTATAGTTAGTTATCTAGTTTATCATTATTTTATCAGATTTAGTAAATTATTTCTATAGAATCATATTTCAGTTTTTAATATAGTTATTAAAACCTTATGGTAAGTCAGTATTCTTCTGCATTTATGATCATGTTATCTAGTGCTCACAACAGGTACCAGCTCATGGGTTAGCTTGTGGTCCCTCTAGACTATAAACACCATGTGACATCCAGGGTGTACTCTCGGGGCATTAAAAACTTGGTATCATAGACAAAGGTTTTAAAGTGTCCTAGGAAGTCTGAAAGTCACGTCAAGTAGAGTCTTGTGCATAGGTGTAATACCCCGCATATTTCTATGTGAGGAAGTGAATAAGTATTCCTACATGTGAAATCTCCTATCCTGTGATTCATACTTGAGTACATGACTTACAATGAATATCCTAGTGATAGGATAGCTTATGATGCATTAAGAATGTTCATATGAGTCACTTAAGGTAATACAAGCTAAGAGTTTTTGAATCCATCAAGTTTTAGTGTTCAATTTTGCAAGGGTCATCCTTGAAAGAGTATAACTCAATGTTAATGTGGTATTTTGGCTGATTTAGACCCATAAAATTGTATAAAATTGAATTGGCTTTCCAACGATACCAGTTTTGCCTTAATCCAATACCCGAGCTAAAAGTTATGCCCATTTTCGTGAGAGACAGTAAGCATAAGCGATTGGTTAGGCGCCGCCCAACCCAAGCAAAGGCGAATGGTTAGGCGCCGCCCAACCCAAGCATAGGATATCACTTGGGTGACGCCTAAGTCAATTCCAGGTGTCAAAAACACTCTGTTTTGAGTTATTTTAAAGGCAAGTAAGTCTTTAAATACTCCTTACACGTCCCTAAACTTAACCCTACAAAATATACAGTTTCTAAACATATTGCAACCCTATTTTAATCTCAAAGCTCATCATCCAACCGCACTAAAGGAGAAAAACAACTAGCGTTGCATAATTAAGCTTGAAGATCCGATTTCAAGGAAATTCCTCCGTCAATCATCAAGAATCTTCCTTCTAAGGTATGCATAATGTTCATCCACGGATTTCTTTCGTCCGTGGAGTTCAAGAATCAATCTTTAAAATACAAAAGCTTGGTTAATTGTTGTGATATGATCATACCCATGTTGATGCTTGTTTGTTTTACTCTTTTTCATTATAAAGTATGATTTCTATATTGTTGGGTGTTGATGATCATGTTGTTGATATTGGGTGATTCCCAAGATGGAATCTTTATATGTTTTTATGAATTCATGATATGATATGAGTTGGAAACATGTATGTTTGGTTGTTCATGATGTATAATTTGGTGATTTCACCTATGCTTAAGATGTGCATGTAAGGTGTTTGATAATATGCCTAAAGAACTAGAAAGCATGCAATATAGCTAAATTATGACTAACTGAAGAATTCATGATATGCCCTTATGTTCCAATGACTTCTATGTCGATAATGTGCTTTGTAAATGTTGTTGGAATACTCTTGAACTATTCTTATGAGATTATGCTATGTTTACTAGAAAATCCTACTTATGAACAAGATGTATGATAACAATGCAATCCACAAGAACTTCCATGCTATTAGTATGTGTTGCCAATATGATTATGCAACGAACATGATATTAAGATTGTGCAAGTACTTCCATGTGATATGAAATCATTTCCATGCAATACATTGTTGATAACCATGCTTAGTATGAGATCCCTACTTATGATATTATAAATTATGGAATTTACTCTTATGATCAAGTCAGTCATGTGGGTCAGTTTCCTTCCATCGAGTCCTGGGGGTACTTGTACTTGAAAACTATAGCTGTGTACCTAGATCCATATCATGTTTCACGATATTCGAACTCAAGCTATGATTCCATAGACTTCAGTTAGTTATGTGACACAGGTAAACCTCATGATCTTAGTTAGTTGTCAGATATCAGTAACATTCCGCCAGTCAATGGAATCCAGTAAGATTAATTCATACACAGTTAGTTATTCATGTCCAGTTACTCCAAATGGGAGTAGAGGTTAGCACCGAGTGAACCCAAGGAAGTCACCCGCCAGTTCAAGGTGTGATTCTTAGTAGCAATCCTTGTGTTCCAGAACTACTTAGCCAGCGCAGGTTGAGACATCTTAACACATTAGATTAGGGTTGATGAGGTGGCTTAACCTGTCAGTTTAGGGTTCCCACCATTCTCATTGAGTACCCGCCAGATAAAGGTCACTCACAGGCTGTACTTACCCGTGGCACAGTATTGACACCTCTCTAGTTGGGGCAGAGATTGCACCTCAGCTTATCCATAATGGCATATATGGGGTATGTCGGTTAAACACTACTTGCCACAGTTTCAGTATCAGTCTCAGTAAAAGAACTTAGGGCATTTTTTAGATTTCAGTATATACAGGACTGTCAGATATAGTCGTCCATGTTATCAGTTTCAGTATCAGTCATAATAGTTATCAGTAAGTCATGTATTATCCTACAGGTCATGCTTTCACGTAATCACGGTCCTAGATTCTATATATATGTGTTTGCACTCCCACGTTCATATTAGTCAGTCAGTGTTGTTCATGCATGAAACCCTTTATGTTCAGCCTACCTTCCTCTTATACTCAGTACTCTAGTTGTACTGACGCATTTGTGCTGTGGTGCTTTCTTTTCATGTTACACCATAGGTTTTGAGACACGAGCTCCAGCCCAGCAGTAGCGGTAGCATTCCATTCGCAGAGACATAGTGAGTCCTTATTGATTTGAGGATAATATGATTTGATAAATTTATTTATTTCTTCAGTTTAGTTTTATGGAGTTAGTTGGAGACATGTTCCATCAACTCCTTATTTATATAGTTTAGAGGCTTTCAGATTTATGTTCAGATTTACGTTTAGATTGAGTTGTTTTGGGTATTTTCACCCACATAGTTTTATTCAGTTGAACCTTATGGACTTACTTTTCTATGTATTTCGCATTATTATATCATGATTTGCAGTATACAGGTATAGATATCAGTCATGGGTTAGCTTGTGGTCCCTCGGGGTCATGAGCACTGTGTAGCATTCTGGTTCAGCAAATTGGGGTGTTACAATAGGTATGTAGCGTGCCACACTTATGGGCAGGAGGCTACATGGCATTAAGGAAAAGTTTTCCTTCTTTCAATATTCATGTCGTGTGAGTGAGAATGAGCTCAAGTTAAACTCCTAGTGTAATCCATTTCTTCTTTCTGTTTACACAATATTCATCCCAAGAAGAATGGAAGAAGAACAAGAAACTAGCCAGCCCCTCTGCCTATCTAGGCTGTTCATCTGGATGTGCATGTCTCACACAAAATTTGGAAATCCGTTCACCACTCTAGCGAATTCTCTAGCAGCATAGAATGAATGACCAACTGCTATTGCAGCCAACCCAGTGGCAAATAATGTTTCAACAAGAATTCAGGATTTCACTCAAAAAAATCCTCCTTCTTTCATAGGATCCAAGTCTGAAAAGGATACACAACAATTCTTAGATATGGTTCAAAAGGTCACAGATGCTATGGGGGTGTCATCTAGTCAGAGTGCTTAGTTGGGTACATATCAGTTAAAGGATGTATCCCAAACATAGTTTAAGCAGTGAAAGGTTGATAGGGGTGTAGATACAGGGCCTGTAGAATGGGAAGAGTTTTCTACAACTTTCTTAGACAGATTCTTCCTATTGGAGTTAAGGGAGGCCAATGTGTTAGAGTTTATTAACTTGAGACAGGACAGTATGAGCATAAGGGAGTATTCCTTTTGGTTACTCAGTTAGCTAGATATGCTACTTATGTGGTTTCTGATAACAAGTCTAAGATGAGTTAGTTTATGTCTAGCATATCTAATAGTGTGGTCAAGGAGTGAAGGACCGTAATGCTGATTAGTGAGATGGACTTAGCTAGACTAATGGTCCATGCTTAACAAATAAAAAAGAATAAGAATAAAGAGAGGGAGAGAGGAAGCAAGAAGGCTAGGATGGGTAGTTATAACTTCTGTCAGCCAAAGTCAGAGGGTGGTAACCGTCCTCAGTTTCATCATAGGTCTTTAACCCTAACACCTCTTCAGCCAGTGTTGCCGTACCCAAATTCAAAAATGATAATAGGGTTAGAGCATTAGGCTTTAAGTCCCAGGTTAGTGTTTGTAGTGCTCATACAAATCCTCATTGTCAGAAGTATAGCAGACACCATCAGGGTAAGAGTAGAGTGGGTAGGGATATGTGTTTTGGGTGTGGCAAGCCAGGCCATCGGATTTGGGAGTGTTGGGTAGTTGCTCAGAAAAGTAGGGATATGCGCCAATAGTGCCAGTAGCATCACTCATCCAACTCAGCAGGGTGCCGCTTCTAGTGCTACTAGTGGTAAGAATCCAAACAAATTATATGCTCTTTAGTCCTACCAAGATCAAGAAAATTCTCCTAACGTAGTTACCGGTATGTTGCAAGGTTTTCACTTACATGTTTATGCTTTACTAGACCCTGGAGCTTTTCTTTCTTTTATAACTCCATATATAGTTGTCAATTTTAGAGCCAGTCTCAAAACTCTAATATAGCCCTTTTTAGTGTCTACCCTAGTAGGTGTTTCCGTTGTAGCCATATAGGTATACAGGAACTGTCCGATCATAATATCTCAGGAAGTTACCTCAGTTGATCTTGTGGAGTTAAGAGATAACGGATTTTGACATCATTCTTGGCAAGGATTGGCTCCATTCATGCTATGCCTTAGTTGATTGTAGAAACATAATAGTTCCTTTTAAGTTCCTAAATGAACCAGTCCTTGAATAGAGGGGTAGTACCTCAGCTTTAGAGGTCTGCTGATTTCATTCCTTAGAGTGAGATGAATAATCTCAAAGGGGTGTATTTACCATCTTATGCGGGTCAAAGAATCTAACTCACAAACTTCAACTCTTGAATCAGTTCCAGTAGTAAATGAATTCTCAGATGTATTTCTTGAAGATCTTCCCAGAGTTACTTCTGAAAGAGAAATCGACTTCAGAATCTACCTTCTTCCAGATACTCGGCCGATATCTATTCTTCCATAGAGAATAGCTCTAGTATAACTCATGGAGTTAAAAGAATAGTTAAAGATCTTCTAGATAAGGGATTCATAAAACCCAGCGTCTCCCCATAGGGCACACCTGTTCTATTCATACGTAAGAAAGATGTTTCTCTCAGAATGTGCATAGACTACCGTCAGTTGAACAAAGTCACAGTCAAGAATAAGTATCCAATTTCTAGAATTGATGACTTGTTTTATCAGTTTTAGGGTGTCAGCTATTTCTCCAAGATAGACCTCAGATCAAGCTATCATCAGGTTAGGGTCAGGGAATGTGACATTCCAAAAATAGCTTTCCAAAACTAGTATGGTCACTTTGAAATTCTAGACACGTCCTTTGGTCTCACGAATGCCCTAACAACCTTCATGGACTTGATAAACCGAGTGTTCAGGCAGTACTTGGACATGTTTGTCATAGTCTACATTGATGACATTCTTGTTTATTCCCATTGAAAAACTGATCATGCAGACCATCTTAGAATAGTGTTGTAGACTCTTAGAGCTCATCAGTTATTTGCTAAATTCAGTATGTGTGAATTCTGGATAAGATCCGTAGCTTTCCTTAGAAATATTATATCTGGTGATGGCATTAGAGTTGATCCTCAGAAGACTGAAGCGGTGAGAAACTGGCCTAGACCTATCTCTTCATCAGACATCAGGAGTTTCTCCGGTTTAGCTGGCTATTACCATTGGATTAATGAAGGATTTTCATATACTGCATCACCCATGTCAGATTCCTATGAGAAGAGTTTTCAGGAGTTGAAGACTAGACTCACCTCAGCCCTAGTTCTTACCTTGCCAGATGGGTTAGATGGGTTTGTTATGTACTCTGATACATCAAGGGTAAGTTTGGGTTGTGTCCTCATGTAGAGAGGTAAGGTCATAGATTTCCCTCCAGACAACTTTAACCTATTGATTAAGTTGACCACGAAGAATGTCAAATTTTTATGGTCGAATGTGTGTAAGAGTTGTTTTGAGAAGTTGAAGGATAAATTAACTATTTGGCTTCAGTTTTGACCTTGCTCGAGGTTAATGATGGTTTTATTGAATATTGTTATAATTTTTGTGTTTGGCTTAGTTGTATGTTTATTCAACTTGGTAGGGTTGTGGCCTATGCTTCTAGGCAATTGAATGTTCATGAGAAGAACTATCCTACTCATCATTTGGAATTATTAGTTGTGGCTTTTGAATTGAAGATTAGGCTTTACCATTTTTATGGGGTTTATGTTGACATATTTTCTGATCATAAGAGTCTACAACATGTGTTTACTCAGAAGGAGTTAAATCTCAAGCAAAGGATATAGCTTGAGTTTTTGAAGGACTAATATATGAGTCTCCACTAAATTACAGGTAATTCTAACATTGACGGTGATGCTCTTAAAAGATTATCCATGGGGAGTTAGGCCCATGTTGATGAGGATAATCGAGGTTTGGTGAAGGATATTCACCGATTGGCTAGTCTTGGAGTTTATCTCATGAACTCGGAGGATGGTGGTGTGGTTGTACATCCGGTGTCATAGTTGTCTCTTGTTGTTGAGGTAATAGAAAGGAAAATGTTGGATCATAACTAGATAAAGATAAAGAGTAACGTGGGTTAACAAAGGGTTGTTAACTTTTTGATTGGTCGTGATTGTATCTTGAGGTACTAAGGTAGTGTATGTGTTCCCAATGTTGATGGATTGACGGAAAGGATTATGGATGAGGCTCATGGATCTCTGTATGCTATTCAACTCGGTTCTACAATGATATATCATGATCTTAGGGAGTTTATTGGTGGAATAATAAGAAATAAAATGTTGCTAGCTGTAATACCCCAAACGTTTCTTAGCTTAGATTCATCCCTAGAATGTTAAGGGAGAGCTTCCAAAGTGAATATAATTTTTTGTGTGAAATTCTTTATATTTAGACCTCCCATTATGTGGGTAATTGAATAAGTTTTCCAACGATATAAAACTCTCCTAAATATGATAACCGAGTAAGAAGTTATGGCTATTTTAAGTTCCTATCATAAAACACCGTGATTTGGGTCCTTAGCGCATCGTGGAGAAACGTAAAATCATAATTGTCAATTCCAATGAGACTCCGTGATTTTGGTGCATCGTGGAGGGACCCAATGTCCTTCTTGGAAATTTCCAGTGTCACTCCGTGATACTGGTGTGTCGTGCCAGTGGTTAAAGTGGCAAACAAAGGGGATCTGCGAAGGTGGCACATCGCGGAGGGAACCCAATTCCCACTAATCCTTTTTTTAGTGAGCCACCGCGATTGTGGCATATCACGGTGGCCCATTAAATCGGAACCCAATTAATTTTTTCCTACTTTGTTTAGGCATTTTAAAAGGGTATTTTGGAAAATTCCCAAGCCCCTATCCATCCAGAAAAACAAGATGAATATTATCCTAAGCCTATTATGCTCATTATTCATCCTCCTGTTCAAAAGAAAAGCCCTACAAACTAAGAGCTTATTCTACAAGGAATCAAAATCCTCCATATATTTTCTAAGAAAGCTCCAAATTGAGGGTTTCAAAATCAATAACATTAAGAACCCATGTCAAGAACTCAATTGGAATCCAAGATTCAAGGTTTCTTCATCTAAGCATCAATTAAGGTATGTGGGGTTATGAACAAGGACACTCCTTTCATCCTTGTACCCAAAACTTGTTTTAAATTACAAATTTATTTGATTTTCTATGATTTTCCATGAATTTGAAATTAGGGTTCATACCCAATGTTGCCATTTATAAGATTATGAGATTACAAGAGAATTATAAGTTGAATTGCATGTCTATTTTCATATTTGCATGCTTATTGTAGTAATTTCCAGATTTCGAGATGAATTTTCATTGTTTTCATTATCAAGCATGATTATTATGATGCTTTTACATGAGTTTGATATATGGGTTGTTAAGCCCTAAGTTTATATGTTGAGATTGTGAGAATTATGATGCTTTAAGCATCCTATGAGATGATTATTTTAGATTTTCTATAAAGTTTTGATCTTTTGATCCTAAGATAAGTTTTTGAATCCACTTTAAAGATTTATTAAAGACTACAGAAAGTAATATAGCTTCACTCACAGATTTATTCAGATACATGCATAACTAGTTTCATAAATAACCCTTATGCGATATATAAAGTAGATTTCCACGAGATTAGCGTAGCAAATAAAAAGGTAATAGTATGTAGCACTGAGTTGGGTATGATTTTATGGTTTTATTCCCCAGAACTACGTGCCACCATAGCATTCAGATTCAGAACCCATAGTTAGCTGAGATAGTGATCACTTTAGCTGAGGTTATACTCCCTAGAGAGAGTATGACACCTCTCCCTAATGTGATATTTCTTCCATAGAAGGACAAAACATTAGACTCTATATAGCTCGCATGGTTTATGTCGGTTAAGAGAACCTTCCTTGCAGAATAGTTTTGAAGTATTTCTCCCTCCTAGTAAAAGATATACAGCTTTTCAGATAAAGTATTTTCCCGAATGTTTTAAGGATTACAGACTATAGATTTTAGAACGGAAAACGCTTGTAGAAAACCAAGTGTAAAGGCTCACAAGTTTTACTCAGATTATACCCTATAGAAAAGATAGTAGCTTCAGATTTTAGCTTTCAGACTTCAAATTCAGTAGTGAGTCCTTTTACACTTAGACAGAATGGTTTAAAAGGGAGAATAGGGGTATAACTTCTAGAAATAATGTTATGGATCACTAGATTCACAAAGTATGATTTGTTATTCATGACTATTACTTTCAATATATCAGACATTCCAACTTATGTTAATCATTTACATTTAGCATGCATTGTTTTTTAAATGATGATTATGAGATGATGTTTTACTTATGCATATCACCCCCATATACTTTGTACATCGTCAAAGTACTGATCCATAAATGCATCTATGTGCTACATTGTCTCAAAATATAGGTACAGGTGCTCAGTATCAGCAGTGTGAGTAGTTCGAGCATCTCCATCTATATTTCAGTTAATGAGTCATCATAGTTCGGGGACTTATTCTATCCATTTAGATTTTGCAGTTTATCAGTTTATAAGTTTTTAGCATTTTCTTTTAAACAGTTCGAGTTTGCTTGGGGTTTGTCCTAGTGACTCTCTAGTTATTAGATGTACAGGATTGTCAGACTACTAGTGTTGATACAATGTTTTAGATATTTTATTCAGATTATTCTCAAATATTATGGACAATTTTTCCATTTAGTGTGACTTTTATGTGTATATTTTCATTATTATAAGAGTTAGGCTCAGTAGTATTCCGATAGGGTTAGCTTAAGGCTACTCATAGTCTTGAGCACCATGTGATGTCTCGAGATAAGATTTTGGGGTGTTACAAACTTGGTATCAAAGCTTAAGTTTTTTAATACTCTTAGGGAGTTAGACAAGCCGCGTTACGTAGAGTCTTAGTCATGGGTGTGAAGTGCGCCACATTTATGAACAAGAGTCTACGGAACATTCTTAGGAAATTATCTCTTTCTTTCATGATTTATCATGCTTACAGTATCTCTATCTACTTTAAACTTGTTCTTTTATGTGACAATTGATCATGCCTCCTCGTTGAGCTAATGCCCACAGAAATGATAGTAAGTCACCTTAGCTTATGCATCCTTTGAATGAGAATATGTCCTATGCAGAGTTTTAAGCTGCCTTTTAGGCTCTAGCCCAAGCAGTGATAGATAATGTTTAGGGAATCCATCAAGCTGCAGACCCATATCAGCAAGATGGAGACCTAGATGTAGCTAGAATTTGCAAGTTTATGAGAATGAACCTACTAGAGTTCTTTGGATCGAAGGCAGGTGAGGACCCATAGTTGTATCCTAATGAGGTAAAGAAGATCACCCAGATTAAGCATGTTTCTAAAAAGAAGAGTCTAGAACTGGCATCCTATATGCTGAATAATGTTACATATGACTGGGTAGTGATATAGAAGTAAAGTAGAGGGGAGAATACAGCTCACATGACTTGGCAAATATTTTAGGATGCATTTTTTGTGAACTTCTTCCCATGTGAGATAAGGGAAGCTAAGATAGAAGAGTTCATGAACCTGAGCGAGGGCTCAATGATTGTGAAATAGAATTACCTCAAGTTCAACCAGTTGTCTAAGTATGCCCCTGACCAGATGGCTGACCCTAGGTCAAGAATGAGTAAGTTTATGAATGGAGTGTCTAGATTGGTGGTCAACGAGTGTAGGAATTCCATGCTTATTAGAGACATAGATCTTGCTAGATTGATGATACATGCTCAGCAAATTGAGGTGGAGAACTTGAGAGGAAGTGAGAGGGGAAATAAGAAGGCCAGAATAGGGCAGTTTGATTATCTTTAGACTAGGTATCAAAGGGGGAATTGTCCGCAATTTCAGAATCTTTCATCTATGACTGCACCTTCTTCAGTTAGTGATCCCACTCTCAGAGGTAGACATGAGTAGTAGGGTAAGTCTTCTATGTACAGATATTAGAATAGTGTAAGTGGGAGGCCTCGTTATCCTCCTTGTGCTAAGTGTGGTAGGAATTATCCCAGTGAATGCTTTGCTGGACAGAATGATTATTTTTATTATGGAATATCGGGTCATGGAATTAAAGATTGCCCACATGCTAAGTAGAAGAAAAGCGATGTTCGTCCTCAGACTCAAGCTACTAGTGAACCAACTCCTTTAGGTTGTCCAACTCTTCCTCAGGGCGCATCATCCAGTACCGGCGAAGGTTAGTGCCAAAATTGTTTCAATGATTTACCATCCTACGAGGAGTAGGAAGATTCCCCAAATGTTGTTACTGGTATGCTTCGTGTCTTTTATTTTGATGTTTATGTGTTGTTAGACCCTAGGTGGAGTTTCTCTTATGTGACCCCATTAGTTGCAGTAAATTTTGAGATAAGTTTTGAAATGATCCATGAGCCCTTCTTACTTTCTACTCCAGTGGGTGAGTCAGTTGTTGCTAAGCAAATCTATAAAATGTGTCCCATCATTGTATTTCATAAAGTCATGTTGGCAGATTTAATAGATTTAGACATGGTTGATTTTGATATTATTCTTGGTGTGGATTGGCTTTATTTCTATTATGCCTCTATAGATTATCGCACTCGTATGGTGAAGTTTCAGTTCCCAGATGACCCAGTCTTTGAGTGGTCAGGTAATTTAGTGTCCCCCAAAATCCATTTCATATCATTCTTAAAGCCAGAAAGTTGATCTCCAATGGATGTATTTATAATCTGGTTCAAGTTAAAGACACCAAGTCTGAGGCACCAACAATTCAGTCAGTCAATAAAGTCAATGAGTTTCCATATGTTTTTTTGGAAGATCTCCCAGGGGTACCTCCTGATAGAGAGATAGAATTCAGTATTGACCTTCTTCCTGATACTCAGCCTATTTCTATCCCACCATACCGTATGGCTCCCACAGAGCTTAAGGAGTTGAAGGAGAATCTTAAAGATCTTTTAGATAAAGGTTTCATAAGGCTTAGTGTTTCTCCATAGGGTGTTCCTATCCTATTTATGTGAAATAAAGATGGTTCTTTGCATTTATGAATTGGCTATCATCAGCTAAATAAGATCACAGTCAAGAATAAATATCCTCTTCCTAGAATTGATGACTTATTTGATCAACTCCAAAGTGCCAGTTATTTTTTAAAGATGGACCTTAGATCCGGCTATCATCAGCTTAAAGTGAGGGAATGGGATATTTCAAAGACTACTTTGTAAACTTGTTATGGTCATTTTGAGTTTCTAGTTATGTTCTTTGGGCTAACCAATGCCCATAAACTTGATGAACAGAGTGTTCAAATAGTATCTGTATATGTTTGTCATAGTCTTTATAGATAATATCCTTGTCTACACTCGTAGTGAGGATGACATGCAGACCATCTTAGAATTATGTCAAAAACTCTTAGAGATCAGCAGTTATTCGCCAAGTTCAGCAAGTGTGAATTTTTGCTAAGATCAGTAGTTTTTCTCAGTCTTACTTTTTCCATGGATGACATTAGAGTCGATCCCTAAAAGATAGAAATTGTGAGAAATTGGCCTAGACCTATCTCTTTATTAGACATTAGAAGTTTCTTGGGTCTAGCTGGTTATTACAAATGTTTTGTTAAGGGCTTCTCATCTATTGCATCTCCTATGTATAGATTGACCCCAAAAAAAGTTAAGTTCCAATTGTAAAATTCCTGCAAAAAGAGTTTTCAAGAGTTAAAGATCGACTCACTTCAGCCCAGTTTTAGCGCTACCCAATGGTATAGACGGTTTTATGGTGTATTTTGAGGCCTTCATAGTTGGTTTGGGTTGTGTGTTGATGCAAATAGGTAAGGTCATTGCCTATGTCTCTAGACAGCTTACTCCGCATGAGAAGAATTACCTAACCCGTGATCTTAAATTAGTTGCTGTGGTGTTTTCTTTGAAAATCTGGAGACATTCCTTGCATGTTGTGCACGTTGATAAGTTTATGAATAAAAAAATTTTGTAGTATGTGTTTATTTAGAGGGATTTGAATCTCCATCAGGAAAGGTAGTTAGAGTTGTTAAAGGATTATGATATGAGTGTGTTGTATCATCCGAGCAAGTCCAATGTAGTGGGAAACGCCCTTAGTAGATTGACAATGGGTAGTATTGCTCATGTGGAGGATGATAATAAAGAGTTAGCTCAAGAAGTGTATCGTTTAGCTATATTGGGAGTTATATTAGTTGATTCTGCCAAGGGAAATATTTGGGCTCGGTGTAGTTCTGAATCTTCCCTAGTTTAGAAAGTGAAGGAGAAGCAAGATATGGATTCTAGTTTGGTCAAACTGAAGGAGTCAATTAAAGACCAAAAGGTAGAGGCTCTTTCCCTATGGGGATATGGCGTGTTGAGATACCAAAATAGATTGTGTGTGCCTTCTTTTGATGATTTGAGTTAGTGGATTATGGTGGAAGCACATGGTGCACGGTATTCTATTCATCCCGGTCCTACCAAGATGTATCATGACTTGTAGGAAATTTATTTGTAAAGTGGTATGAAAAAAGATATAGCAGAGTTTGTAGCTAAGTGTGCAACTTGTCAACAGGTTAAGGTAGAGAACCAAAGGCCTGGTGGTATGTTGCAAGAGTCTGGAATCCCCACTTGGAAGTGGGAAGAAGTGGATATGGATTTTATGACTGTTTTACCCCATTCGCATCATCATCATGATTTGATTTATGTTATTGTAGATAGATTGACTAAGTCAGCGCATTTCTTGCCAGTTCACATGTCCTATATGACTGAAGAATATGCTAAGTTATATATCCAAGAGATTGTTAGATTGCATGGAGTTTCTTTGTCTATCATCTCAGATAGAGGTACTAAGTTTACCTATCAGTCATGGAGAGCTTTATAGAAGGGTTAGGGTACCCAAGTTCATCTCAGTTCAGCGTTTTATCCGCAGACAGATGGTTAGGAAGAAAGGACCATTTAGAATTTAGAAGATATGTTGAAAGCTTGTGTCCTTGATTTTAAAGGTAGTTAGGATGAACATTTGTCATTGATTGAGTTTCCTTATAATAACAGTTATCATGCTAGAATTCAGATGGCTCCATTTGAGGCTCTCTATGGGCGGAGATGTTGATCGCCGATTGGTTGGTTTAAAGTGGGTGAGGCCGCTTTGATTGGGCTAGACATGGTGTGTGAAGCTATGGAGAAAGTTCAATTAATTAGAGAGAGATTTAAAGTCGCCCAGAGTCAGGAGAAATCTTATGCAGATGTGAGAATAAGTGATCTTGAGTTTGAGCCTGATGATCTAGTGTATTTGAAAGTTTTACCTATGAAAGTGGTGAAAAGATTTGTCAAGAAGGGGAAACTTAGTCCCTGCTATGTTGGTCCCTTTCGTATTTTGAGTCGTGTTGGAAAAGTGGCATACTAGCTTGAGCTGCCTGCAATTTTGTCCTCAGTCCATCCGGTGTTCCATGTGTCCTTGTTAAAGAAATGGATAGATGATTTAGCTATTGTAGTTCCTCTAGAGGATACAAATATTCAGAATAACCATTTTTATAAACAATTTCTATTAGAGATTCTTGGTCGTCAGATTTATAGACTAAGGAACAACGAAGTTCCCTTGGTCAAATTCCGGTGGTGAAATCAGTCCATTGAGGGTGCTACTTGGGAAGCAGAAGCAGACATGCATACCAAGTATCCTCATCTCTTCTCTAAGAACTCAGATTCAGATGAAGGTAATAGTTTTCTTAGTTCAGTTAATTTCCTCATTCTCAGATTCAGCTATATAGTTATTTTCATGAGACTTCATGCACTTTCAGATCAGTTCAGTAGCTAATTATATTTTAGATTTAGTCATTCAGTTTATTTCAGTTGTGTATGATAGTTTATAGCCTCATATTCCTTAGTAATTCCAGCTTAACTAGCCACATTCGACGACGAATGTTTCCAAGGGGGAGATATTGTAAAACCCTGAACTTTTCATATGTTAGATTTGTCCCTAGAATGTTAATAGCGAGCTTCCAAAGTGAACATTATTTTTTTGTGAAAAATTCTTCAGATTTTGACCTCTCATTGTGTGGGAAATTGAATAAGCTTTCCAACAATATAAAATTAACCTAAATTTAATAACTGAGTAAGAAATTATGGCTATTTTAAGTTACTGTCAGAAAAGACTATTATTTGGGTCCATAGCGCGTCACAAAGAAACGTAAAATCATAATTGTCAATTTTCGGTGACACTTTGCAATTTTTTTTGCATCGTGGAGAGGCCTAGTTTCCTACTTGGCCATTTTCAAGGTCACTCTGGGATACTGGCGCGTCGCGCTAGTGGTCAAAGTATCAAACAAAAGATCTCCGCAATGGTGGTGCATCGCAGAGGGAACCCAATTCCCACTCATCCTTTTTCCAGTTAGCCATTGCGATTGTGGCGCATTGTGGTGGCCTATTAAATCGGGACCCATCTATGTTTTCCAGTTTCGTTTAGGCATTATAAAAGAGTATTTTGGACAATTCCCAAGCCCCCAGTCCATCCAAAACAGAACATTAATCATATCCTAAGCCTATTATGCTCATTATTCATCATCCTCTTCAAAAGCAAAACCCTAGAAACAAATAGCTTATTCTACAAGGAATAAAAATCCTCCATATATTCTCCAAGAAAGCTCCAAATTGAGGGTTTCAAAAGCAAGAACACCAAGAACTGATCATTAAGAACTTAATAGGAATCCAATATTCAAAGTTTCTTCATCTAAGCATCAATTAAGGCATGTGGGGTTATGAAAAGGATACTCTTTTCATCCTTGTGTCTAAAACTTTTTGACATTACAAAGTTATTTGATTTTCTATGATTTTCCATGAATTTGAAATTAGTGTTCATACCCAGTGTTGCCATTTATAAGATTATGAGATTTCAAGAGAATTATAAGTTGAATTCGATGTCTATTTTCATATTTGCATGATTATTGCTGTAATTTCCAGATTTTAAGATGAATTTTCATTATTTTGATTATAAAGCAAGATTTTTGTGATTCTTTTACTTGAGTATGATATGTGGGTTGCTAAGCCCCAAGTTTATATGTTGAGATTTTGAGAATGATGATGCTTTAGGCATCCTATGAGATGATTACTTCAGATTTTCTATAAAGTTTTGATCTTTTAATCCTCAAATAAGTTTTTGAATCCACTTTACAGATTTCTTGTTGATTACAGGAAGCTATATAGCTTCACTTACAGATTTATTCAGATAAATGCATAATTGGTTTCATAAATATCCATTATGCAAGATTTATATTGGATTTCTACAAGATGAACATAGTAAATAAAAAGGGAGTAGTATTTAGTACTGAGTTGGGTGTGATCCAAGGTCTTGTTCCCCAAAACTATGTGCCACCGTAGGATTCATATTTAGAGCCCATAGTGGGCTGAGATAGTGATCACTTTAGCTTAGGTTATACTCCCTGGAAAAAGTATGACACCTCTCCCCAACGTGAGGTTTCTTCCATAGGAGGATCAGATGTTGGACTCCATGTAGCTCGCATGGTTTATGTCGGTTAAGAGAACCTCCCTTGCAAAATAGTTTTAAAGTATTTCTCCCTGGTAGTAAAAGACATAAAACTTTTCAGATAAAGTATTTTTCCTAAAGTTTTAACGATTACAGACTAAAGATTTTAGAACGGAAAAAGCTTTTACAAAACTAAGTGTAAAGGCTCACAAGTTTAACTCAAATTATACCTTATAGAAAAGATAGTAGCTTCATATTTCAGATTTCAGATTTCAGATTAAATAGTGAGTCCTTCTATACTTAAGACATAATAGTTTTAAAAAGGGGAAATACGTGTACAACTATTAGAACTAGATGTTATGGCTCACTAGTTTCACATAGTATGTTTTGTTATGCATGATTATTATTTTCAGTATTTTAGACATTTGAGCTTATGTGAGCCATTTACATTTAGCATGCATTATTTTATAAATGATGACTATGAGATGATATTTTACTTATTCATATCACCCCCATATACTTTGTACATCCTCAAAGTATCGATCCACATATATGTCTATGTGCTACATTATCTCATAATATAGGTACAAGTGCTCAGTATTAGCAGCATGAGTAGTTCGAGCATCTTCATCTACATTCCAGTTGGTGAGTCCTCATTGTTTGGGGACTTATTCTATCTATTCAGATTTTGCAGTTTATGAGTTTATGAGTTTTTAGCATTTTCTTTTAGACAGTTCGAGTTAGCTGGGAGTTTATCCTAATGACTCTCTAGTTATTAGTAGTAGAGGCTTATCAGACTACCAGTGTTGATACAGATTATTCATTTTGATGTTTTAGATATTTTATTCAGATTATTCTTAGATATTATAGACAATTTCCACATTTAGTATGAGTTTCATGTCTATATTTCCATTATTATAAGAGTTAGGCTCAGTAGTATATAGGCAGGGTTAGCTTAAGGCTACTCGTAGTCTTAAGCACCTTGTCACTTATCGGGATCAAATTTTTGGGAGTTACACTAGCTATGTGGCTTAGTGTTTGGTGTGTCCACAAGTGAAAGTCAAGCACTTAAGTCCCGATGGTTTTAATTAATAGATAAAGTTACCCAAATGAAAGTGGGAATTGATTAATATAGATTTCATCACTGTTCTTCCCCGTTCTCGAAATCAATGTGATTCTGTTTGTGTCATTTTATATAGAATGTCTATGTCCACTTATTTCATGCCTATAAGGACTAGTTGTTTGGCGAAGGATTATGTTAATTTGTATCTTGCAGAGATTGTAAAGTTGCATAGCGCTTCATTTTCTATCATCTTGGATTGTGGTACTCCATTTTCATCTTATTTAAGGAAGTTGTTTTAGAATGTTTAGGAACTAAGGTGTGCCTTAGTAAATCTTTCCATCCTTAAACTGTTGGACATGTAGAGAGGATTATCCAAACATTGGAAGATATGTTGAATGCTTGTGTGATTGTTTATGGTGGTAGTTGGTACAACCATTTGCCTTTTATTGAGTTTTCTTATAGCAATAGTTATCAACTAGCATTGGTATGGTTCTATTTTGAGGCGTTGCATGGTAGGAGATATCGATATCCTATAGGGTGGTATGAGGTTTGTGATGGTTAGTTGTTTGTCCCCAATTTAATGTACCAAGAATTGGAAAAGATGATGATAATTTATGATAGGTTAAAAGTCAGAAAAATTCCTAAGCATAAGTAATGCATAGGGATTTGGAATTTAATGTTGGTGATTATGTATCTTTAAGGTATCTCCTATAAAGTTCGTGATGTAGTTTGGAAACAAAAGAAATTTGAGTTCGTGGTATGTCAGACTATATTTGATTTTGAAAAAGGATTGGAAATGTTGCCTATGAATTAGAGTTACCTTGTAGTTGAGCTCCATCCATCTAGTATTCCATGTCTCCATGTTGCTCAAACATATAGGTGATCCCTTATTGATTGTTCCCCCGGAGGATGTTGGTGTGTCAGACTCTATGTCCTATAAGGATATCTCGATAATGTTCTTGATCATCAAGTTCTCCAACTATGAACCAAAGATATATCAATGGTGAATGTTCTATAGAGGAACCAAAAGTCTAAGAAAGCTACTTGGGAGGTAGAAGAGGACATGAAGTATAAGTATCTGCATTTGTTTTGCGTTTCAAAAATGTATAATTGAGGTAGATGTTAAACTTCTTAACTTGATTTATGTCTTTGATATTCCATGGGTTCAAGTAATTAATCATTGAATTGAGCAAGTGTTTTGATAGATAATTGTTTTGAGTCCCAAAGTCAATTGAATGATTGGATGATTGATAATCATCATGGCATGTTCTTCATCCTTTTTATGTATATTTGTGTTCTAACATGGTTAAAAGTTAGTTTAACATGTAATATTATGTTAACATGTTCTTATGCATGCCTTACCCATCATTCAAGGATGAATGATCCAAGTAGGTAAAACTTAAATTACCTAGGCTTTTAACACTTAGAAAATTTGTCCAAGCTTTGAGGTTATGGGTTGGGTACTGATTGAGCAAACCATTCTTATGCTAGGTATGACTAGTACCCTTCCTTTTGTATGTTGATAAGTCTAGATTTATATTATTCTATCACAAATATAGTTTAGTCTCTCCCAAGTCGTATATTAGGGTACGAGTCATTAACTACCTAGTCGTATGAAGTGTTGGTCTTGAACTAATGGACACTGACTTGGATACAGGTTGCATGGTACCACTTGTAACTTTGGGTACAAGTCATGCATTAATGGTCGTATTTGGGTATATTAGAGGTCCATGGTGAAGACTAGTGAATGTGTTAGGCTAGCACACGTACCCTAGGGAGTGATCTAGACATGGATTTGTACCCTTCTATGAGTTCACTTTTACAACTTTTATTCCTGACATATACAAGATCCAAAAACTCCAAAATCCTCTCTAAAACTCCTTCAACAATGATTGGGTATAGGGTTTATCAAAGATAACATCTAGAGACTTGAAGACCAAGAATCCTTCTGTGAATCATCTTGTGAAAGGCACGTGACTCTTCCCCTATCACTATTTCTAAAATATAATGCTATTTAAACATTGCTTATGAATCATTAATGATGGTTTTTGAAATAATATTTAGTGTTGTATGTTTAGGCTCATTTATTGTGATTTAACAAATAAATAAAGATTAAACCTAATATTTATGGTTATCATGTAGATTACGGCCATGGTAAGAGTATGCCATCTGGGTGTTTGTGAAAATGTCTATTAGAAATAACAAGTTACATATTCATGGTGATTTGTCTTACGTCAATGGCGTAATGAGTAAGAATGATTAGTAAATAATCTTTTAAAGGCCTTGTTGTACATGTTATGATACAAATAATGTCCATAGTGGTTTGACTGGTCAAATAGGGGTTAGAGTCCCTAACATGAAATCAAATTATTATTGAACTAAAGCTTGGTGCAAGAGGGCTAATTAGTGATTTGAGATAGGTCTTGATGACCACAATTTAACTTGAATCAATATTGAAACTAATGTTTTATCTTGTTAAAGTAATTGACTGATATATGATTTATGAAGACCTTGTGGTCATGTCTGATATTTAATAGTGTCCTTGGTGGCTTGAAATTGTTAGATGGGTTAATGTCCCTACATGTGAACTGTGTGATGTGAATTCATTGTCAAAGGGTTAGAGTCCGAATATCGACTAGTAATGGACATGATGGCTTATGGTTTGAGTCCACTTGCATAATGAAATGGCTTGTGCTTAGAGTCCACTTGTCTAATGAAATGGCTTGTGGTTAGAGCCAACTTGACTAGCAAAAAGGGCTTGTGGTTATAGTCCACTTGATTCATAATATTGCTTAAATTTAGAGTCCTCTTGCTTGATATAACCTGAGCGGTGGAAGATTAGAGTCCTCCACTTCATGGTTCGTGTTTGAGTGCTTTGAAATACATGCTAAGGCCTTGTTATTTTTTGAGACTTGGAGTTTCCATATGTATTTACATTTCTATGTGTATAAACATGGTGGATCATGATGGTTTAACTTTTGAATAAATACATTAGTTTACCCTTAACCTTGAGTTACATGCTAGTGCTCCAACCACCCATCATCGGACGCTGTGTCCCTATGTGGCAGAGGGTCTGGAGAATCTTCTTCTCTTCCTATGCAGTGATCAGGTGTTTGGGCGGTTCAAGTGTTGACATCGAAGTGAACTTCCATCCTTCATAAGGAACCTATTTCATGGTATTCTTAGCTTATGTCATAGACTTATTTTGGATTTGGTTTTGGCTATTTTCGGGTCCTCGTCACAATATATTATTAACTTTGGATTCATAGAGGATTGTGGATGACTGTTGGCTAGGTATATTGGATGTCAAAAGATGATAATAACGAATTTCTAAACTTTCTTCAGTCATGATCATTAGTTTTAATTCTGCTATCTTATTATATGTTTGAATTTTATCCTACGCTTATGGATTGATGTGATTGTTAGGTTGGGATAATGGGCCAACATCCGATCCTAGTTGGGGCTTGAGATGCCCAAATGATAAGGCCTAGATTTGGGTTTTGACAAGGAATACCCTAAATGTTTACTTGTATATATGTATCAGGGAGGGAGAAGGGTACTTAGGAATACCCTAACCCTATGATTTCTCTAGTTCGTGTGGCTAATGCACTAGGGCCCATTCATGGGGTAACACTAGACCCATATAGCCCGTGGCTAGTTTTAGGACCGGTAAGCTACACAACCTATGTTAATGTTTTAAATGCATGCTAAACCTAATTCTCTTTCTCGACATGGAATATATATATATATATATACATATATATCTGAATATGAATACACTTGGTTATTTACCTGGTTTTAAGTGATGGAATTATTTTATGCTTAATTTTGATTAGATACTAACATTTACCCTCTAACCTGTCTTCGGGCATTGTATCGCAACACGATGTAGAAATCGGATATACTACTCCTTTTACATAGTGATCTTGGATTTGGTATAGCAATAAGGTCATACTGAAGTGGTGATCTTCCATATTCCGGCGGACTGTATTTTATGTTATAGATATATGTTCATACTTTTGTTTATTTCTTAGACTTTTTTTATGGCTATGGTCGAGGGCATGTCCCAACCAAATGATCTTTTATTTTTAGTTTGCGGCTTTATAGGACTTCTATATGAATGGGAGGTGTTGGTATTAGTGTCAGCCTTATCATTGGTATTTGTATTGAGGCTGACACCAGTTAGATGTTTGGTTAAATGTTGGGATGGTTATGAGTGTTGATTTTATTATTGTCTTTGATTATTTATTGTCATATCTTGTTATATGTTTGGAATTCATCTGACATAAGGTGGTCAACGGTTAGGGTTGGTTATTGGGGATGGTCTCCAGTCCTAGTTGGACTTGAGGGACCCGACACTAGTAGGCCCGGATTGCGGTCGAGTCAGATCATATAAAATCCCTAGGATTATGGACACTTGGGAGTCCATAAAATCATGTCGAGTAGAGTTTCTTTAAGGGTGTGTAGCATGCCACATTCATAAGGGAGAGGCTGCGAGGTATTTAGGAATGTATCTCTTTTCTGTGTTCTATTTTCAAGCTGTAGATCTAAGGTTTGAAATTCTCCTCTAATTTTTGTTTATTGTCTTCTTAAATCATGCCACCTTTACCATCTGATGATCATGGAATGTCCTCTATCCTAACTAAGGATAATGTTGATGCGAATCATTCTACTTATAGGATCTATGTCCATTTTAGGGGTCCAATTCCTCATTGTCCTCCTAGAGGCAAGATTTTAGTCAAAGAGTATGCCAGAAAATTTAACTAGCTATCTCAATATACACTAAATATAGTTTCTAGCATAAGGGATAGAATGAGAAAGTTTGCTTTCGAGTTGTCCAGAGAATATCTATTAAAAAGTAAGGCTTCCTTGTTGACCAAGGACATGGATATCACCAAGTTAGCTGTACACATGCAATAGGTAGATATCACGACCGACCTGAGGCCCTGGCCGCGGTGGGTATCTGTAATGCCCCAAAAAATGGGTCCCGAAGCATGACACGGTGCTTGAGGCTACGAGTCGCCCCAAGCTAACCCTTTGAGCCATTTTCATTCGGTTCAACACAAATCAACGGGATTTCCATAAATAACCCTCAAATATCAACAGAGTAATCATCATCCAAGAATAAAAGAATTTTAGAAAGATGGCAAAATACTACTTATTAGTCAACTCCCAACATCTATACTAGTCTGAAAAGTCTCTAAGAAAATCAATAAAACCAGCGAGCCATTGAGACATGCCCCAGCTGACTCATACTCAGTTATGTAATGTAAACAATATCGTGCAACCAACATCAGACATCACGTCCTAGGAATATGAGGACTCACCACAACAGAGGACGTAGAACAGCGTGCCTAATGAATCACTATCAAACCTGGAACTGAGCACCTGAACCTACATTCCGAGAAAATGCAGCACACATCCGAAGAAGTGGGTCAGTACCATGGAAAGGAACCGAGTATATGGGTGTGTATGATGAAGTTGAATGAACACCATCATCATAAATATTTATTAGAAATATGCAGGATGTATGAAATACTCACATAGCCTGAAGAAAATCATCATAATCATGAGAGGCTGAAATAAGTACAATAACACATGTGAGTCATCATATAATTTGTCAATCACTTTCAGTTCATCAAGAATATCAACTCTCATAATGTAAATATCATTTAAATCTTTCGAAAGAATAACTTTCACAATTCCACTTTCAAATCACTTCACCATTCACCATAGACACAAGGAAACACACACACACACTGGGAGATATTATAACCAACATAAACCATGTGAGCTACATGGAGTCCAACGTACAACCCACGTTGGGGAGAGCTGTCCTATCCTTTCCGTCGGAGTAGGACTATCGATATCAAATCCACACAAACTAGTGATCACGATATAAATCAGCCTCAGGCTAACTCTTACGGGGGCACGTAGTTCTAGGGAAGTAAGGTCACTTTATACCTCCCACTCGGTGCTAAAGATTTCTCCTGGACTTAGATCAGGTCATTTCAAAGACAATCCATAACAAAGCAATTTCAGTAATATATAAATATACATCAGGAGCCATCATGCTTCCCATCTATCAAAATCAAACACGTTGTCGATTTCTTTCACATTCGAGTTCAAAACAACTCCATTAAGATCAGAAGGTCAAATCATTCAAAATATCTCAAATATTCAACATCAACATGCTTATAACACACACTTTCTAAAAAAAACACAATATCCAATGGCGATTCACGACCCAAATATCAAAATCATGATAAATATCGTTCAAGATTCATGCTTTATATCTCCACACATGTAAATTCATCTTTCAAAATCATAAGCATCAAGATTTTATAATAATCATCATAAGATATGGGTTCATGCTTCAAATTCGTAAAAATCAAATAAAAATCATGCCTTTGTAAAGAAAATTACTTATGGGCACAAGAACGAAAGAGAGTTCTTATTCAATAAACCCACATACCTTGAATGATGAACTTTAGATCGATACTTATTTTTGAGATGTTAATCGTGCCTTTGAATGATGGTTCTAGGAGTTCTTGAACTAGGAACTTGGAATCTTAAATAAATTTGTAGAATTAATGGTGAACTTTGGAGGTTCTTGAAGTTGGATATAGGAGCTTAGGGTTTTCTTTTTGAGGGAATTTGATGAAATATAACATATAATGCTTCTAATAGGCTTTAATATAGGGTTTGGAAGGATTTTGGGTGGGGAGAATGACCAAAACGCCCCTAAATATCAAATAATTCTCGAATCTATCCTTTGGTGGACTGTTTTGATAGTTTAAAGTAGAACAACCATAACGTTTTACTCCGATATCCAAATTGGATGAAACGAATTTCATTAGAAAGAGGACTATCATATATATCCGTTGATATATAGTATCTCACCCTGATCATTATGTATGAGGAGTTATGATCAGATGAAGTTAAACCAATAATTCGCTTTTGATAGGCTGAAGTAGATCGACCATAACGTTTTACTCCGATAGACAAATTAGATGAAACCAATTTCATTGGAATGAGGACTCGCAGAGCTTTCCATTGATATATAGTAGATCAAACAGATCATTATGTACAATGAGTTATGATCATTTAAATTTGGAGCAAAAATACGCCAGGCCTCAGTACTTTTTCCTGCACGTTTTACTGTTTACTATTATTCACGGTTTGATCGGAATGTTCTTAACTCATCGCTCGGGTGTCCATTTTGGATGATCCACATATCGTTGGAAATCTTATTTGATACTCTATGTAATGGTGGGTCATAATCTAAGACATTCCACACGAAAAATGTATAATTCATTCTAGAAGATAGAACCCAACACATTTACGCATAAAATTTCAGCAAAAAATTTCCCAGGGTTTTACATCAGCCCCTCCTTGGAAACATTCGTTCTTGAATGAGACTAGACATGCCAAGATTAGATAGGGAATAGAGAATACAGCTGAAACCATTCGTTAGACTCATCACCACATTGTTTCTCACTCTGAATGCAACATAGAATGCATAAATTTAAGAAACTACAACTGAACACATAATAAATGACAGCTGAACTGCTGCAACTTTTATCAAAGGTGCATGATTTAGGAAAGAATAGTACCTTCAGCTTGATCGGAGTTCTCAAAAAATAGGTGCGGGTTCTTGGATCGCATATCCGCCTCAGCTTCCCAAGTTGCACCTTGAACTGATTGGTTTCGCCACAACACCTTGACCAAGGGAACGTCTTTGTTCCTTAGTCTTCGGACACTGAAATCAAGAATCTCAACAGGAATCTCATCAAAATAAAGATTTTCTTGAATGTCATCTCTCACAGAGGAATCCCCTACTATAGCATCGCTAATATGCTTTCTAAGCATGGAGAAATGGAATATTGGATGAACAGAGGACAACTCGGAAGGCAACTTGACCTCATAAGTTATCTTACCAACACGACTAAGAATTTTGTAAATACCAACATAACGAGGACTAAGCTTCCCCTTCTTTACAAATAACTTCATCCCCTTCTTGGGTGAAATTTTCAGATACACTAGGTCACCAACTTCAAACTCAAGGTCTCTCCTTCTAACATCCGCATATGACTTCTGATGACTTTGCACAGTTTTCAACCTTTCCCTAATCAACTTAACTTTTTCCATATCCTCAATTACCGAATCAAGACCACTCACAGCTGCTTCACCTACCTCAAACCAACCTATGGGTGATCTACACTTCCTCCCATATAAGGCTTCAAACGGAGCC
Source organism: Capsicum baccatum var. pendulum (assembly GCA_030864225.1). NCBI lineage: Eukaryota > Viridiplantae > Streptophyta > Magnoliopsida > Solanales > Solanaceae > Capsicum > Capsicum baccatum. The sequence goes on along the minus strand of CM061557.1, from coordinate 163,866,554 downwards.
ATGCCAATACTAGAGTGAAAACTGTTATTGTAAGCAAACTCTATCAACGGTAAGTGATCATCCCAACTTCCCTTAAAGTCAAGTTCACAAGCTCTCAACATATCCTCAAAGGTCTGGATGGTCCACTCAGCCTGGCCATCGGTCTGTGGATGAAAAGCAGAACTCAAAAGCACTTGGGTAACAAGACCCTTCTGAAAAGCTTTCCAAAATTGCGAAGTGAACTGAGTACCCCTATCCGAAATGATAGACAAGGGATCTCCATGCAGTCTGACTAGCTCTCGGATATACAATCTAGCATAATCCTCAGTAGTATATGAGGTATGAACAATCAAGAAATGAGCAGACTTAGTAAACCTATCAACCACAACCCAAATAGAATCATGATGGCGTTGGGAAGGAGGTAAACCAATCACGAAGTCCATATTAATCTCTTCCCACTTCCAGGTGGGACTACTAAACTCTTGCATCATACCACCAGGTCTTTGGTGTTCAACCTTAACCTGTTGGCATGTTGCACAGTTAGCTACAAATGCTGCTATATCTTTCTTCATGTCACTCCACCCATAGATTTCCCGCCAGTCTTGGTACATATTGGTGGCACCAGGATGAAAAGAATATCGTTCCCCATGCACTTCAGCTATAATCCTCTATCTCAGATCATCAACATTCGGGACACACAATCTACCCTACAATCTCAACAAACCATCTCCCCCTTGGGAGAAAACCTCTACTTTTTTCCTTCACTTCCGAAAGTGTTGTTTTTCCTTCACTTCCGAAACCAAGGAGGATTCAGAACTACTCTGAACCCCTATACTACCTTCACTAGAGTCAAATAACCTAACCTCCAATCTAGTCAAATGATATACATCACGAGCCAACTCTTTCTTACCTTCTACCATATGCAAAACACTACCCATGGACACTCTATTTAGGGCATCTGCCACAACATTGGCCTTTCCTGGATGGTACAACACACTCATATCATAGTCCTTTAACAATTATAACCATCGACTCTGCCAGAAATTCAATTCTCTCTGGGTATAAACATACTGTAGACTCTTATGATCAGTGAAAACATCAACATAAACACCATACAAATAGTGTCTCTACATTTTCAAAGCAAACACAACAGCAACCAACTCAAGGTAATGGGTGGGGTAATTTTCCTCATAGGGTTTCAACTGTCTAGAAGCATAATCTATCACCTTACCCTTCTACATCAATACGCAACCCAACCCAACTCTCAAAGCATCACAGTACACCACAAAACCATCAACACCATTAGGAAAAGTCAAAACAGGGGCTGAAGTGAGTTGGGTCTTCAATTCCTGAAAACTCTTCTCACAAGATTTAGACCATAAGAACTTCACTTTCTTTTAGGTCAACTGAGTCATAGAAGACGCGATAGAGGAGAAACCCTTAACAAAACGGAGGTAATAGCTAGCTAAACCCAATAAACATCAGATATTAGTTGGAGAAATAGGTCTAGGACAATTTCTAACAGCTTCGGCCTTTTAGGGATTGACTCTAATACCCTCGGAAGAAATGATATGACCCATAAAAGCAACTGACCTTTGCCAAAACTCACATTTACTGAACTTAGCGAATAACTTGTGATCTCTAAGGGTTTGCAAGACAGTTTGAAGATGATCAGAATGTTCATCCTCACTACGGGAGTACACCAGTATATCATCGATGAACACTATGACAAACATATCAAGATATGGTCTGAACAGTCGATTCATGAGGTCCATGAAAGCTGTTGGGGAATTAGTTAACCCAAAAGACATAACAAGAAACTCATAATGGCCATAAAGAGTTCAAAAAATAGTTTTCGGGATGTCACACTCCCTAACTTTGAGTTGCTGATAGCCGGAACCAAGGTCTATCTTTGAGAAATAACTTGCACCTTGCAATTGGTCAAACAAATCATCTATTCTTTGAAGGGGTTACTTATTTTTTACGGTGACTTTATTCAGTTGGCGGTAATCAATGCACATACGCAAAGAGCAATCTTTCTTTCTCACAAACAACACAGGAGCACCCCAAGGAGAAACACTAGGCTTTATGAAACCCTTATTTAGTAGATCTTTGAGTTACTCTTTCAACTCCTTAAGTCCTGTAGGGGCCATACAGTAAGAAGGAATAGCAATGGGCTGAGTATCGGGAAAAAGATTAATCCCGAACTCTATCTCTCTATCAGGAGCTATCCCTAGGAGATTATCTGGAAAGACATTAGAAAACTCATTGATGACGTTAACAAACTGGAGAGTTGGATTCTTAGACTTAGCGTCTTTGACTCTAACAAAATGGTAATACACCACTTGGAAATAAGCTTTCTAGCTTTGAGGTAAGAGATAAAATGACACTTGGGTGACATAGAATTCCCAGACCACTCAAACACAGATGTACCCAGAAACTGGAACTTGACACTCGAGTCCAACAATCAATAGAGGCATAAGAAGAATACTGCTAGTCCATACCCAAAATCATATCAAAATCTACCATGTCTAACTCAATCAGATCAACCAACAAGACTCAAGGAAGAACGGTAACAAGACACTTTTTATATACTTTCTGGGCAATAATCGAATCATCCACTGGGGTATAAACTAGGATAGGCTCAGGAATAATCTCAGGACTTATTTCAAAATTCACAGCAATCAGAGGGGTAACATATGAGAAACTGAATCCAGGATTCAACAAAGTACATACATCAAACTGAAATATACGAAGTATACCAGTAACAACATCGAGAGATTCCTCCTATTACTTGAGGGATGGTAATGCATAGAGTCTATTCTGGCACTGCCCGCCAGCATTTTTAGAAGAGGCGCCCTGAGCTGGGGCTGGGCGAGTCGCTGGAATTGGAGCACTACTAGTCTGAGTCTAGGTCTGAGGGCGATAGTCACGACGCCCTTGTCCATCCTAAGGACAATCTCTAACTCTGTGACCTATGTCACCACACCAGAAATAACCCCTCTTCTCACCCCAACACACACCCGAATAAGCCTTACCACAATTAGGACACAGGGGACGATTTGGCTTACTACCAGCACTGTACTGGGACCTGGATGCATATGACCTATTAGCTTGCTCTTGCCTATCTCTAGGCAAGGGAGCACTAGCACATAATAGTGCTGGCATAGACGAACAATCCTGATACTGAGGGCGACTCCCTCCCTACGATCTAGTCTAACACTATTCGTGCTGCTCGGACCTAGCTCTCTTATTCTCTCTCATTCTATCTCTCTCCTTATTTTTGTTTTCCTCAATCTGTTGGGCATGAGTAATCAGCCTAGAAAGATTCATCTCACTATTCAGCATAGCATACCTATACTCCTTAACCACATAACTAGATACTCCAATTACAAACTTACTCATACTAGCTCGATAGTCAGCCACTAAGTCAGGAGCATACTTGGCCAACTAATTGAACTTTAGATAGTACTCTCTAACTGTCATAGAGCCCTATCGCAGGTTCATAAACTCTTCCACCTTCGCCATCCTCATCTCCAAAGGGAAAAACTTATCCAGGAATGCATCCTTCAACTCTTGCCAGGTTGTAAGGATAGCTCCCTCACCTCTACCTTTCCTCCAAGCAACAACCCAATCATAAGAAAGGTCTTTCAATGTTTACGCAGCCAACTCCACACTATGTTCCTCAAATACATGCATCACCTGAGTAATCTTCCGCACCTCCTCTAGAAACAACCATAGATCCTTATCAGACTTTGACCCATAGAATTCCGGTGAATTCATCCACATGAAGTCACGAATCCTGGCAGCAGCTGATTCACCTCCTTGATGCTGTGGAGCTAGGGTTGGGTTAGCCTAAACATTTGTAGTAACTGCTTGGGCCAGCGCCTGAAAGGCTACCCGAAATTTAGGATAAGACACATTTTCATTCAATGGGTCAGCGGGTTGAGGTTGCTGACCATTATTACAATAATACATGCGATTCATCATATAATTTGTCAATAACTTTCAGTTCATCAAGTGTATCTATTCTCATAATGTAAATATCATTTAAATATTTCGAAAGAATAACTTTCACAATTACACTTTCAAATCACTTCACCATTCACCATAGACACAAGGAAACACACACACACTAGGAGATCCTATAACCGACATAAACCATATGAGCTACATGGAGTCAAACATACAACCCACGTTGGAGAAGGCCATCCTATCCTTGCCATCATAGTAGGAATATCGATATCAAATCCACACAAACTAGTAATCACTATATAAAGCAGCCTCATACTTACTCCTATGGGGGAACGTAGTTCTAGCAAAAAGTAAGGTCACTTTATACCTCCCACTCCATGCTAAAGATTTCTCCCGTACTTAACTTAGATTATTTCAAAGATAATCCACAACAAAAAAGTTTCAGTAATACATAAATATACATCGAGAGCTGTCATGCTTCCCATCTATCAAAATCAACCATGTTATGGATTTCTTTCACACTCGAGTTCAAAACAACTCCATTAAGATCAAAAGATCAAATCATTTAAAATATCTCAAGTATTCAACATCAACGTGCTTATAACATATACTTTCTCAAAAAATACAAATTCTAATGGGGACTAACGACACAAATATCAAAATCATGATAAATATCATTCAAGATTCATGCTTTATATCTCCATACATGTAAATTCATCTTTCAAAATCATAAACATCAAGATTTCATAATAATCATCATAAGATATGGGTTTATGCTTCAAATTCATAAAAATAAAATAAAAATCATGCCTTTGTAAATAAAATTCCTTTTGGATACAAGAATGAAAGAGAGTTCTTGTTGAAAAATCCCACATACCTTGAATGATGAACTTTAGATCGATACTCATTTTTCAGGTGTTAATCGTGCATTTGAATGATGGTTCTTGGAGTTCTTGAACTAGGAACTTAGAATCGTGAATAAATTTGCAGAATTAATGGTAAACTTTGGAAGTTCTTGAAGGTGCATGTAGGAGCTTAGGGTTTTCTTTTTGAGGGAATTTGATGAAATATAGCATATAATGCTTCTAATAGACTTTAATATAGGGTTTGGGCGAATTTTGGGTGATGAGGAATGACCAAAACGGCCCTAAAAATCAAATAATTCTTGAATCTATTCTTTGGTGGACTATTTTGATAGTCTGAAGTAGATCAACCATAACGTTTTACTCCGATAAACAAATTGGATGAAACTAATTCCATTAGAAAGAGGACTCTCATATCCTTCCATTGATATATATATCTCATCCATATCATTGTGTACAAGGAGTTATGATCATCTAAAGTTGACCCAAAAATTTGTTTTTGAAAGGCTGAAGTAGATCGACCATAACCTTTTTCTCTGATAGACAAATTGGATTAAACAATTTTCATTGGAAAGAGGGCTCGCAGAGGTTTCCGTTGATATATAGTAGATCACCCAGATCATTATGTAGAAGGAGTTATGATCGTTTAAAGTTAGAGAAAAATACGCCAGGCCTCAATACTTTTTCCTGCTCGTTTTACTATTCAGTACTATTCATGGTTCAATCGAAATGTTCGTACTCATCGCTCGGGTGTCCATTTATGATGATCCACATATCATTAGAAATATTATTCAATACTCTACGCAATAGTGGGTCATAGTCTAAGACATTCTGCACAAAAAAATTATTATTCATTCTAGAAGATAGAACCCAACATGTTTACGCATAAAATTTCAATAAAAAATTTTCTGGGGTATTACAGCATCCCAAGCCACAAAGGTCCGAGAGACCACCTTAGCTCGTCCACTAGTGATATTGTCTGCTTTAGGTACCGGCATGCACGACTTTAAAATGTATTTCTAGGGAGTAAGGCTTCCCTACTTATACTACCAGCATCTCTCCTATGTTCTGCCAATGTAGCACTCTATATCCTAAATTAGGGTGTTACATACTCCCCCTGATGGACTCAGCGTCCTCGCTAAGGTTTTCTCCACCAAATGAGATTTGCCTACATCAGTACTGAGGTTTGGGCCACCTTACTGGGATTTGCTACACTCAATTTGAACTTTGGACTACATTGATAGGGACAACATAGGAGAGGCTCTGATATCATTCAGTCAAAACCCAAACCAAGGCCCTGGCCGTAATGGGCATCCCAAACTATAAAGGCCTGAGAGATCCTCTTAGCCTATCCACTAATGATATTGTTCGCTTTGTGCCCAGGCCCACATGGATTTAAAATGCATCACTAGCAATTAAGGCTTTCTAACTTATATACCCAGCATCCCTCCTATATTTTGCTGATGTGGGACTCTTTCCTAAGTTAGGGTGTTATAGTAGAGGAAGAGACAAAGAAGAAGGATGAGATAGAAGAGTGGTAGGGAATAAGTTTAGGTTCTTTGATTAGGGTATTAGTCAATAATAGATTGGCAGGAATAGTGGGATATGTCCCAAGAATATATAGGGCAATTTGAGATTTTGCTCAACAGATAGTGCTCCCTACCCAAAGTAGTCCGGTGACAGGCATTTCCAAAATGGAGACAACTTTATATAGGGTGCACAATATCAGGATAGTGGGGCATAATTAGTTCTATCATATCCTTTGTGCATGTTTTGTGGTAGATTCCATTGGTCTTTCTGTGATGAGAGGGGGGACAAGTACTTTAATAGTGGTCAGCCAAGCCATCTTCTTAGAAACTATCATATTAATAAGGTTTCTTTGAGAGTGAACAAAGTTATAGTTGCTTCATCTTCATCTCCAGCACCAAAGGGTGATCTATCTAGTTTTGACACTAGTCGGAACCATTTCTATGCTCTCATTACTTGAAAGGAGTATGGGGCATCACTTGATGTCATGACTGGTCCATTGAAAGTTTTTCCCGATATGTTTACTATTAAATTAATGTGGGGTCCTCTTTCTCATATATGAACCCATTTATGGCTGTGCATTTTGGGTTTGGCTCGGAGTGTGTTTCTGACCCTTTTTTAGTTTCTACCCTGTAGTTGATTCTGTGGTTGCAAAAATAGTCTATTGGGTGTGTGTGTTATTTGTTTGATGTAAAGACACTTTAGCGGATCCGTTTGAATTAGATATGGTGGATTTTGATATCATATAGGGGATGGATTGGTTGCTCATGCTATGCTTCTCTAGACTATCGGACCCATAACGTTGTTTAAAAATTCTCCAATGATCCAATTAGTGAGTGGGAGTATGGTTCCCTAGCTCCCAAGAGGATTTTCTTATTTTATCTTAGTTCTCAGAGATTAATCTCCTAGGGGTGTCTCTATCATCCAGTCCGGGTTAGAGATTCTAACTAGGATATTTCTTTTTTCATTCTATTTTGGTAGTGAATGCATTTCCTGATGTCTTTCCTAATGAACTTCCCAGTTGGAAATTAAGTTTTGATTGATCTAGTTTTGTACACTCATCCAATTTATATTCCACTATATAGAATGGCTCCAGTTGAGTTAAAGGATCTTAAGGAGCAACTCAATGATCTTTTATATAAAGGTTTCATTAATCCTATTATGTCCCCATAAGGTACATGGGTGTTATTCATATGTAAAAAGGATGGTTACCTTTAGATGTGTATTGATTACAAATAGTTAAATAAGGTGATAGTAAATAATACATATCCTCTACCAAGGATAGATGATTTGTTTGATCAGTTGTTGGGTGATAATTTTTTCTCCAAAATCAACCTCTAATCCTCGTATCAAAAGTCAATTTTTATGGAGGTGGAAATCCCTAAGACCACCTTTCCAACCTAGTAGTGGTATCTTATGTTTCTGGTTATGTCTTGGGTTGGCTAATACCCTAGCTACATTCATGGGTTTGATGAATAGGGCCTTCCATTAGTTTATGGATCTGTTGTCATTATTTTTATATATTACATTTTTGTGTACTCTAAGAGTAAGGTGGATCATGAAAATCATCTCTGTATTATATTACAGGCCTTAAAAGAGCAACAGTTGCATGCCAAATTTTAAATAATACAATTTCTGGTTGAACAATGTAAATTTTTTGGTCATTTCATTTCTAGTGAAGGGATCATGGAGGATCCAAAAATGTTGTAGTGGTGAAGAAGTTGTCTAGACCCACAATTCCAACTGATATTTGGAGCTTCATGGGTTTAGTTGGTTAATATATGAGGTTTGTGGAGAGTTTTTTTATGATAGTTTCCCCGTTAACTAGTTTGAATAAAGAAAGGTAAAGTTCCTTTGGTGTAATACTTGTGAGGGGATAAGCTAACTTCAGCTCCAGTTTTTATATTGCCTAAAGGCACTAATAGGTTTTGGGTCTACATTGATGCATCTCGTGCGGGATTGGGTTATGTTCTGATGTAGCATGTAAAGGTGATAGCTTATGCCTCTAGATAACTGAAGGTACATGAGAGGAATTATCCATCACAAGACATGGAATTGTTAACTTTTATGTTTGCATTAAAGATATGGAATCACTATTCTTATGTAGTGCATGTGGATATCTTTTTTTATCATAAGAGTATGCAATATGTGTTTATTCAGAAAGAGCTTAACCTTAGACAAATGAGATGACTTGAGCTTCTAAAGAATTATGACATCAGTCTTCATTACCACCCAGATAAACATAAAGTGGTTGCTGATGCTCTCAAAAGGTTATCCACGGTGCATCTAGCTCATGTGAATAAGGAAAAGAGGGAGTTGGTGAGGGACATTAACTGGTTGGCTAACCTTGGAGTTTGCCTTTTGGACTCTAAGAATAATGGTGTGTAGGTGTAGTAAGTGGCATGATCAACTCTTGGTGATGAAATAAATAAAAAGTAGATGTTTGATCCTATCTTGATGAGGATTAAGGTTGATGTAGGTGGGCAGAAGGTAATGGCCTTTGAGATTAATGCTGATGGTACTTTTCTGTACCAAAGAGGTTTTGTGTTCTTGATTTAGATGGTTTGCGAGAGAGGATCTTTGATGAGGCCCATGAGTTGCACTATATTGTGCTTCCGAGTTTTACAAAAATGAATCATAACCTCAAGGAGATGTATTGGTAGAACAATATGAAGAGGGATATGGATAGTTTTATTGCTAAGTTCATGGTGTGTCAATAAGTGAAAGTTTATCACTTGAGGCCTGGATGATTGTATCAAGAAATTGAGTTACCTGAAAGAAAGTAGGAAGTAATCAATATGGATTTCATTAGCGGTCTCCCTAGGTCTCGGAACAAACTTGATTTGGTAGGGGTCATCATGGATATTATAATAAAGTTATCTCACTCTTTGTTAGTGAGGACAATCTTCTCAATTGAGGATTACACAAGGTTGTAACTCTAATAGATTGTGAAGTCTCATGGTTTACCTATTTCTATCATGTTTGATTATGGTATGTAGTTTTTATCTCACTTTTGGCAGGCATGTAAGAACAGTTTGGGGACTATAATTAGTTTGTGTACTAGTTTTCACCTGCAGTTTGATGGGAAAGGAAAGTGTACAATTCAAATTTTGGAGGATATGCTTTGAGATTGTGTGATATAGTATGGTGGTAGTTAGTTTGAGCACTTACCTCTTGTAGATTTTTCTTAAAATAATATTTACCATACTAGCATTGGGATGGCTCCATTTTAGTCATTGAATGGTAGGATGTACAGGTCTCTTATTGGGTATTTCGAGGTTGGTGCGATAGATATGTTTGGCCCAAATTTTGTTAACCAAGCTATGGAAAAGGTAAAGGTGATTTGGAATAGGATTAAGTCTAGCCAAAGACGCCAAAAGTCCTATGCAGACATAAGGTGAAGGGACTTGTAGTTTTATGTAGTTTGATGTTTGAGATAGGGTATTCCTGAAAGTATCTCCCATAAAGGGTGTGATGCAATTTTGGAAGAAGGGAAAGCTCAGTCCCTGATATATGGGTCGTTATGTGGTTTTGAGAAGGGTTGGTAATGTTGTATATGAGTTGTAATTTCCTTCTAGTTTGAGATCTATTAACTTGGTATTCCATGTTTCTATATTGAGGAAGTGTATTGGTAATCCGTCGCAAATTAAGACTACCAAGGATATTGGTATGTTTGATTCCTTATCTTATGAAGAGATCCTAGGTGAGATCTTGGATTGTTAGGGTCGTTGGTTGTGGACCAAGGATGTTTCCTCGGTAAAGGTTCTTTGGAGGAACCATAAGGTGGAAAAGGCAACATGGGAAGATGGAGAGGACAAGAAATCCAAGTATTGTTTCCTCTACTCTACTCCAAAAAATCGTGCGGGAGATATATGTTCTTCATAACATTTTTTCTTTCAAACTTTGTTAAAGAAAAAAATTATTTCCTTAGTGTTTTTGTTTTCTAAATTGGTTAAAGGTAAGGGTGGATATGTTTGGGTATTTAATCGTGCTACTATTGCCTCGTTCAATCATTCAAGGTTGAATGATCCATGTAGGGGAGAACTAAAACACCCTAACTTTTGACCCTTAAAAATTACATGAGTTATTCGATAGCAGTTGCATCGGAGCTAGCTTGGAAAGAGAGAAAGCATCCTTGTATGTTGTGCTAAAATCTTAGGAGCCTAAGTTATATGATAAATAGTGTGTTCTAGATCATTTTCTATACAAGGTATGACAATACTCCATACCAGTAGTATGTACATGATACGAGAAGTATAGTGCCAAATTGTATGTGGTTCATCATCTACCCATGATATTCTTCTTAGGGTACGACTTATAGGGTACTAGTCGTATAGTAGGTATGATTTAGGCTAAGGATTCATATTTTGGATAGAATGGGATGTCCAACGTTGGGATCAAGGTATGAGTAGAAGATACCACTCGTATTATATGTGCCCTTATTAGGGGTCCAAACTGTACCCACATGTGGTAATTTTTACAGTTTAAGTTGGCGTTATTCTGGACATTTCCCATCTTAAATTCACTTGACCACACATCTTAAAACACTCTAGGTACTTCATTAACATACTATTCAAAAATAAAACACTCTTAAATCTCTCTTAAGCTCTTGGATTAAAAAGAGGCTAGGGTTTCTTTAAGGTGGGAAAGGAAGCCTCTTAAGGGTGGTTTCTCTTAGTCTTCTTTGATATGTAAGGTATGTTACTCCTCCCTTATTGTTAGTTCAAACTGAAAGAATATTTTACACAATGGTTTTCATGGCATTATTTTGGGTTTGTTTTGGTTTTAAATATATGTTTGGGGTTTTTGGTTACTGGTCGTTGGATGACCTTTACCTTGTTCTATTTATGGTTTTTCATGTTATAATGTTGGTTTGAACATATGGTTGCAAGAAAATGGTTAATTGGTTCTTGGTTTTAGTTTTGGAAACTACATGCCCTTAACGTGTTTGTCAGAATTCCAATGAGAATTTTTTTGTCACATAGTTTGACTTTTGTTGAAAGCCTTGCATAGAATAATATGACAATGGAACCCTAAATATTTGAAATGAATTAAGTGATTTTGGAAGGCCTTGGTGGCCATGGTTTTGATTCATAAGAAATTCCATGGGGTACATGGGAATTCCCTAAGTATTTGCAAATGACATTGCTTGCAAGCTATAGTCAGTATGACAATACCACTTTATAATGCCTTGGTAGTTAACTTCTTAAATTGGTGGTTTGGTTATATGCCAAAGGTTTTAATTGGGAAATAATATTGGGATGTGGTATCTATCCATGAAGGTGTGAGTCTAATGGACGAACACTGGAAATGTACATTTTTCAACATGAGGGTTGGTCATGGTGACCATATATTTGTGGGGTACATGAGAATCCCCTATGTTTATACTTGTATCTATGTATTATGGAGGGCGAAGGATATATATGAATCCCTAACCCCTATGATACCTACGACTCGTGCGACTACACACACTAGGTCCCGTTAAGGGGGTAATAGTGTACCCATATAGAACATGGGTGGTTTTAGGACGGTCAAGCTACACAACCCAGGATAATATTTTAAATGCATGCTCAACCAGATTCCCTTTCTCATCATGGAAAATATATATATATATTTTTGAATGTGAATGCATTTGGTTAATTACCGCATTTTAAATATTGACATTCTTTTTATCCTTATTCCTAAATATATGCTAACATTCACCTACTGACTCATCTTCGGGTGTTTTAACCCAACGCAAAGTAGAAACCAACCATACTACCCATCCTTCGTAGTGATCTCGGATTCGGGAACAATAATTATGTCAGATTGAAGTAGTAAACTTTCATACTCTAGAATACTTCATTTCATTCTATGGATATCTTTTCATACTTTTATTTATTTCTTGCACTTTTGTTTTGGCTATGGTCGGGGGCATGTCCCTACTTGATGTTCTTTGTTTTCAGTTAGAAGCTTTGCAAGACTAAGATAGGCATAGGCAGTGTGCGTATTGGTTTTTGACTTGGCATTGGTATTGGTATTGGGGTTAGCATCGGGTGGTTGTTTGGTTGAATATATGGATGTTTATGAGTGTGGATTTTATTATTATCTTTTATTATTTATTGTCCTATCTTGTTATATGTTCGAAATTCATTAGACATATGTTGTTGAGCGGTTAGGGTTGGGTATTAGGGGTGGACTCTGAGAAAAAAGTTATGAGTATTTTAATGAGGAACCAGTGAGGGTGCGTGATTTCAGCGTGGCACAGACCTTGTACTCCGTAATTTTTATCGTGGCAAGAACCTTATTCCAAAATGCCCAAACACATGTTTATCTTCAAATTTTTTAGGGTTAATAAGTCATTTACATCCTAAACTATCCTATGACTGAAACAAATGAAATTTTTATCATTCCATAACGCTATTACATCAAATACACGATCTTTTTTCCTCCTAAATCCTCAAGAACACTAAATAAGGGTTCTTTTAAAAAAATAAACTCCCAAGGCTCCAAATCCATGGTCTATTTCAAGAAGTCAATAAAATTAGGTATGTGGGATATTCATCAATGGAACCATTTTCACCCATTGGGTCCCACAGTTTTTCCAAAAGCTCTCAAGTTTAATATACCCTTTATGCTTGGGTTCTATTTAAACTATGAATTTTATCGTCAAATGTTGTCTTCAAAATTTTTACATCATTCCATACTCATAATCATGGATTTCATTGGGTTAGTGATATAAACTATGTTTTGAATCTCTGAATCATGAAGTTTCTTTGAGTATTTTAATGAAGTTTAACACATAATTCAGTACTGGTAGGTTATGAACACTCAAAACCTATATATTTATGCATGTTTTAGATTTTCAAGTTGTAAGTCGGTAAGACAATATTTGTATCATTATATTCAGATTATTGGTACATTATTATTTTTAAAATACCATATTTGAGCAAATCAGTTATTAGTGCATGTACTAGTTTATGATTCTATGTCTTTTCAATTTGGTGTAGAACTTAGCACCAAGCGAATTTAGGGGTAAGGTCTCTTTCCTACCATCTTAGGGTGAAACCTTTTGTAGTAATTCCTAAATTCTAGAACTATGTAGAAAACGTAGGTTACAAGAGGTTTTTGTCGTATCTTAGGGTTTATACTCTCCTCGGGGTACTTGTTAGTTTAGGGTGACAACCCATCCTTTGAGACATCACCTTTGTGGATCCACACCATCAGTGTCAGTACCCATGGTAAGTTATTGGCTTCCTTTCAACTAGGGTTTAAGCTTTGACCCCGATTAGCTCATATTAGGGCATGTTGGTTAAATTTTAGCTCCCACAGTCTTAGTTCAGTATTTAAACTGCATTAGCTCAGGTTTGCATGACCAAGTGTTCAGTTACTAAATTATTTCCTAATTTAGTTTTATAGATTATTTCATCACATGCTTTACCACCTCTTGCATTCGCTTTACATGTTTATGCATTCACGCTCTGATTCATACATGATCCTCAGTATGGTTTTTAAGACTATTCATCTTTAAGTTGAGATTTTCATATAATATTCTTATTTCTATTGATTACTAATTTACAGAAATGTTTCAACTCATAATTTCAAAATATCACTAAGACTTATAGTTTTTACGTACATACCTCTTTTACATGAATATTTTAGAAAATATCTTATGTCCTATGTTTTTAAAACATATGTTATCTATTTCAATGACTTAGTGAATGTCTCACATACATAATACATTCAAAATACTGACCACATATATGTATTTTTGCCTACATTCCTTCATAATATAGGTGCCATAAGTAGCCCACATACACCAGGATCAGACAGTTTACAATATTCAGCCAGCAGGTGGTGATTTTTCCTATTTTGAGGACTCAAGTCAGTTGTAGTTCCTGTAATTTATTTTCATTATTCTTATGTATTGATTTGGCATGGTTGGAGGCATGTCCCAGCTACCTATAGTCAGTATAGTAGAGGTTTCATAGATGGTCAGTCAGAGTGAGTATTTGTAATTAAATTTTCTCTATCTCTCAGATTTCAGTGTTGTAAACTTTGATCAGTTATGTGTTAAAATAACTTATCTCATGATGATTATATTTCTGCTTAATTGTTTAGCCTTTATATATATTTAATTAGTTTCTCAAGTATCATGCCAGTACATTGGTTAGCTTGGGATCACTAATGGTTCTAAGCATCGCATTACGACTAGGGTCTATCCTCGAGTCATGAAAAGTAGGGTTTGAGGAAATCCATTAATATTTTTTACTATTTTGATGATGTTTGATTTGATTTCTAGACAGCAAAGATGATAAGGAACTTTTAGGAATTAACAAAATCTAATTTGGGGAGTAGAACTCTCAAAAATTATCTTAGAACAAATGGAATTGGTTAATGGTGTGTTGAAAAAATTGGTACTTTTTTCTGAAACTGGACATTTTAAACCATTGAAGCCTCTATGACCATCTTTATAATAAAGAATTTTTTGCTATATCTAAGGTCAAACATGATCAAAGGCCTCTATAGCAGAAAAAGTTATAGAAATTAGTTAATTCTTTTCCCAAAATAATTTAGTTTTTTAATACTTATTTAGTGTAAATAAGGGGCAATTTTCGGCCATTCCCACCAATTTTTCATTATTTAGGAGCATTAAGGTTGGGATTTCTTCCCCCTTAAATAATAATTGATAATGAGCCTTAAAATTTTAATTTTTTGGAGTACAAGGAGGGTATTAGAATTTATTTTGGTTGTTCAGGATTAAGAAGTGACTTAAGTAATAAGATAATGGGTTTTGATTATAAACAGTTAATTTTCCTTGCGTTTTGTTACTTCACATTATTTATCCATAGAATCAGTAGCTTTAGGTAAATTATGGTAGAAAAGTCCTAGAGCGGCAAAGAAATGACTATGAACTTGGGTTTAGAGGTTGGGGGTGAGCTATAATTCAAAATATTATAAGTCATTCCATTAATTATGCACTTATATGTATGTTATAAACCAATAGAAATTGGAAAAGCTTTATCTTAGAGGAGTTGTACAATCTTACATCGAGGTAGGAAATGGTATTGTAGTTTAATCCAATTTGTGTTATATGTGCATTTTAACTACTTTATGGTCGGCCATGCTAAAAAATTTTTTTTGGTATGGTCAATGCAAATGATTTATGTTGTTTTATGATTTTTTCCTACCTCATTACTAAATATGGAATGTTTCGATATTTAAAACATTCTCACGGGTTATTGGGAAAACAAGGTTGGCAGATACTTGTGTCTAGGGTTTAGTTCATGGACAAAAATTATCCCTAGTAGGTCATGGATAGAGGGTGTATATATTACCTATTTTAGGTATGTATGAGGGTCACGTGATTTTGATGATTCCAAGAGTAAACAGAGGAATATATTTATCCAATTTGTAATTATTTAACCATTTGAACAACCTTGACTTTAATTTACTAAACCTGACTTGGTGATAATATGTTGACTTACTATTTGGAATCATGAATTTCTTGTTCGATACTGGTTTCGCTAAGTGTATGTTAGTTAGGGATGGATTAACTTGTTATACTTTATTTTAGTTAATTGTTAATATACTTATCTTGACTTGGCCAAATATCCCTAAAATTGCACTGACTCCTACTAGAATTCACTTGTGATTTTAGTGTTTATTTTAGATTCGAACGAGTGATGCTGCACCCTCCCTTAGTTTTGTTAGTGCAACACATATTGTGGTGACTCCTACTAGGATTCTCTTATAATTCTAGTGGTTGATTTTTTTTCAAGGGTGAGTAAAATGTTTTGGGATTCCAAGAATTCTTCTTGGATCACGTACTCTTTATTTTTGGTCTTGCGCTTTACATTTTTGTCTTAGGGTTTCATCCCTTCTTGACAAACTTATATGTTTTGGTACCCAAAATTCTAGGGTCCTAGGGATATTTTTGTTTAAGTACAATGTTCCATATTTAGTTCTACCTATTTTCTTTAGACTTTAATATTATTATTGATGGATAAGCTCTAGTACTTCTTTTAAGTGTTGATTTATCAATGGTAATTTGTGGTAGATATTTCTTCCACTAGGTGAGTAGTATTGGTACTACTCATGAAGTTTTTAGGATGTAAAAAGGTTTGTATCAGAGACTACATTTGTCAATCTCATCAAACAAAATTAAATTTTATAGAGTCTCGTGGAATAGTATAGGGACGTCTCTACTTTTCATCGGGAGGTTATAGGACTTTAGGAAATACTTAAATCTTATTTTCTTCATTCAATAACTTGATTCTATTTCGTATCTAATTTCTTCACTCTTTTTTCTATAGATGGTGAATAGTATGTCCAATGAAAACCTAAGAAACTACCCCTACCCTAATCTCTCCAATTGAGGAACCAGTGCAAGTAGAAGATAATGAGTGAAGGGGAAAGGTAAAAGAGAAATGGATAAGCTACACCTCGGGAAACTATTGGTCGGGATCCAAATGGGTCAGTATCCCTTGTCCCTTATTAGGATCATGATGAGCAAAATCACATGTAGTAAAGAAGTAGGATGTGGAGCTCGAGGTAGGGGTACCAGCTGAAATTACAACCTTACCTTTCATGTTTCCTGAGGTTTCCCATCAAGAGTTAGTTTTTATAGTAGGTTTGTTCAAATGAGATCCACGTAGGTTTGATCAAATGAGATCCACTCCTACTCTATTGACTTTTTATGCTCTAGTTGTTCATCCTACTATTGTTATGAATCTTAGGATTTATGAGGCTTCGGATACTTATGCTTTTCCTAGATCAATTTATATTTTATTAGGACTGATATAAAACATGATCTGCTCACTATGTTCTTAAATATGATACCACCTAACATCCTGATAACGCTCAATCTACAGCTCTCGTAGGACTGTAAAGCGGTCGTAGTCAAATATAGAACCCAACTGGGTTGGGTATCGATCCCTCAGGGAATAGCTTGGTCAACAAGTAAGCAACGATTACTAGACTTTTAGTGCAAGTCTCATAAAAAGGGGGGATTGTAATGTGTAACCAAAATATTAAAGTAAAAACTGACAATAGCAACGTAAAAAGAAAGAATGTTTAGTAGGTTGTAAAACAATGAGAATTGAAAAGTTAGGGTTATGTCCACCTTCTGAGTTTATGTCTCTATTAGCTATGAGTTATGCAGAATTCAGACATGCATGTGCTTATAGAGAATTGTATTCGATGGTAAATCCAGGCGTCTTTCGACCTATTCGAGGATTATTTCACTTTAACTCTTTCGAGCTTAAAGTGTATCTAACGGTACAAATTGTCCAAGAGGTTAATCCAGTTACGGCACTAACGTTTTAATAGGGGATGGGACTACCTTGACATTATCTCTTTTCCAGACATATAACTTTTCTTTCGAACAAGTTAATGCTATACTGGCGTATTCTTGCATTTGGAACCACAAAGAATTTAGATTAAGATGAAGAGAATAATGATATAAGCAGCATACGTGTCACAAACTCACAAACTCATAGCAATAAATAGTATCTCATACGGCTTCCATAACCCCAACAGAGAGGTTTAGTTACCCATGAGTGCGAAGGAAATCACAATAGACATTGTTATTATACCACAATAAAGATTTTGTATAGTAGTAGTGTGGTAGGCGTTAGGCGTGAATTCCTAGCAAAGTAACATTTCTCTTGTTGCGGAAATTAAGAATTGAATAGATGAATAGAAGAAGAATAAAAAGTAGAATTAAAAGTAGTAGTGAATGAATTATAAGGTAAGATGAGAGTTGTTGTTAAGTAGAATTAATAAAAATCTCTAGCAAAATAGGGTATTTATAATACCCATATCCTATTCCTACTAAGCTAATGAAATACTTAACCAAATCCTACTAAGCTAATGAAATACTTAACCCAATTGTACTAGGTTAATGTATCATTATCCTAATCCTAATAAATTACTGCTAGTCCCCAAAGTCTTCAGAATTGCTGTTTTAGCCCGGGACAGATTTTCCATGCGCCACTTTTGGTCCTTGGCGTCCAAGACTCCCTTTTCTCCTTTCGTGAAGCTTTCTTTGGCGTTAAATTATCCATAAAATGCTGAATTCTGCATCATTTATACCTGAAAACTTGCTAATCATGTTCGTTAGCTCACTTACAGGAAAAAGGACTAAAAGTGCATGAAATATATAATTTGTTCTCAAAACATTGCTAAAATATGGGTTAAATATAGCATTATAGGCGTGTAAATTCGCCTATCATCAACACTCCACACTTGAAGCTTTGTTCATCCTCGAACAAACTATCATGTCCATCTAAACATCAACTTAGGGTTTCATAGTATCAACACAAAATATTCATCAAGACAAGCACAACAATTATTAACAAAGAGTAGTTTTTTGATCATTAGTAGAAACAATTCAACCTCCCACATAGACTCGTGATGGTAGTTAATTCATATCCCAAAGTTAAGGTACAAAGAGTTATACACAACTACCCAAAACTCATCAACCTTGTGTGTCTCACAATATATTACCCATAATCACTCACAAGTATAGCATATTTTTCAAACATGGGTATAGGAATATCCTTGCTTTCGCTCTCACAAAGAATTCATATGCAGCAACTAATGACCATAGGCTTGCCCTTAGTGTAATGCTCCACTAAATGTCAGAATGCTAAGCTTAGGATCAACTAGGTCTTTTACGGGTTGTAATGTAGGCTAGGGGACAGGTAGGACTATTTTGGCCAGAAATAGTGACTATGTTCCTAAGCGCTTTAATACATCACATTGTATCATTAACACTTTTCTTTCAAACAACCTTTCTACTTTCTTTTATTCTACCACCCTTTTTCTCCTCTTTCGTTTTTCAATTTTAAGCAACTTTTCAGCTTTCCTTTCCTTTTTCTTTTCAGAACATACCTCTTATGATAGCAATTCTTTTTCATAGCAAATTCAAGCACCATTACATTCTAAAGCATCATACTTACCCAACTTCCTCTTATTTTGTCACATGACTTTACACTTTAAAGCACTTAGGAATTTGGATCAAATTATAGTCTTGAAAAAAATGGATTAGGCTTACATATGAGGCTGTCAAAGAACATAGCCTAAAGGCTCAAAAGGGTTTAACTAGGATGATGTCCATGGGTAGGTTAGAATGAGGGTAAACAATTACAGGTTGCCAAAGAAATGCCTAAATCATCTCCTAAACTTGCAGTCTTTATTTTCGCTTTACATACATACCAGGCAAGTTCTAGCATCAGCCACAAACAAAGAATATACAATATCCTCACACACACAAGGCACATGATCGACTTTATTGGGAGTAGTATAGACTCTTGACCCAACAACTCAAGGAATTATACCAGACAATATCACATAGTGAGTCACAATTAGAGCCTAAACGTCTCAATAGTCATGATTTTAGCGCAAACTCTTGTTATAATATCATGCTGCCTATTAGAATAATTTCATTCGAAGCTAAGTAAAAAGAAAAAAAAAACTCAAACAAACAAACATAAATAAATGTAGATGTGGATAAAGGATTATAGCATACAGAGTATAGCATGCAAATACCACCACCCCACACTTAAATGGGACACTGCCCTCAGTGGAAAATAAATACGAAGATCCTAGTCAGTCGGACTCCTCCTCTATGTCGAGGGTCATACCCCCTTCGTCGGGATCATCATAGGAGTCGTCGTTATCAGAATTCTCCTCCACGTCGGAGTCTGGCATTCGTCGCTCATCATCGGTCGGCACATCGTCATCAAGAGGTTCCTCAAAGTATGTACCTACTCCACATATCTCCCTTGCATGTACATTGATTGTATAGTCATGATCCAGCTTTTGGAGCTCTGCAGTAGTTGGAACACGTCCACCACTCATCATTGGGAACCGAGTCATGCCATAAAGATAGCGAAAGAAACTCTCATCCCGAGCATGTCTCTCTGCCGTAGTAAAGTTGACGCCATATGTGGTTTCAGCATCTTTGACCTTTGTGAGGTCAACCTTCTTTGGATTGTGTGGGAGTCTATGATCAGCCGATTCCTCTTCGATGTCTTCCTTCCTCAAGATTGCAGTCAACAAGTTTCCGAAACTGAAATGGGACCACTTGTATAGCCTGGCTTTCCACATGGTGGATCGAATAATTGCCCCAAAGTTGATAGGGACATTCGTCATCAGCGTGTATACTAAGCACACTCTATCTCTTGTTATCTTGGTGTACTGGGTCCCTAGTATGAGGCAAGAGTTGACAATACCCAACCATATCCTTGCTTCCCTATTCAAAGGAGCATATGGGAAGGTGTTGTGTCGTCCGGTGTCTTTTTGTCTGCTCCACCTTGCCATGGATCTACTTCCACAAAGTGTGTGTCGAATTGCTCTATATGGAGGTCTACTGCACAGCTCTTTGAATGGTGATGGATCGACTGAAGGCAAGCCAAGAAAGGAGTTGAAGAAATCCACATTGAGTTGTAAAACTTGGCCCCGAATCTTGAAAGGAGTTGAAGAAATCCGCATTGAGTTGTAAAACTTGGCCCCGAATCTTGACCTCGCTGCCTGTGGTTTTCGGAGACCAGTTGGCATAAAATTCTCTTGTCAAATCGAGATTATATTCTCCCATGTCTCGAAAGATGAAATCAAGATGTAATGCCATGATCTTGGCCAACATGCGCGGCTCTTTCTTCGCTAGGCTTTCCTTGTTTATCAAGTCCACATGAACATATTTTCTTTCCTTTTTGTTCCTATACTAGTCCTTCGCGTCCTCCTCAAGAACCCATTTTATTCCAAACATGCGGCGTGGTAATTTCATTGAGGATGATTCTCCTTGCTCTTTGCGGTCTCTTTTCTTGCCTTTTTGGGAAGTGGTAGCCTTATCTTTGCCTTGTCTTGCTTTGAGTGCCATTGTACCTGAGACTTAGCACAATGTTCATGTTATCATCATCTCAATGGATACAATCTATACATAAGCAATAGGGGTACCACCCCACACTTAGATTGATGATACAAATTAGTGAAGTAAAAGTTGTCGATTACTTAGACTTCATCGACATACGTTTTAGGTGCTAAATTCCAGCAATCAAATCAGAGATGTCACCATTCTTGTAATCGTTGCAATACTTTCATGATGGATATAGCAAGACTACTACATAGGGATTACATGAAGGTATAGCATCTAACAATAAACAGAACCTCCTATGTTGGCAGGCCACTATAAGTCCCATTCCGATGAACAAGTCATTCCAACATGAAAGTATTCAAGTGACAAGATTATGCAATGTTAATGACTATGGAAATTCCGTAAGTACTATAACAATACATCAAAATCAAATTCAAGTTGGAAACAAGTTAAGATTATCCCAAAGTATATGTTCACTCACTTGGTTGAGTATCAACAATTCAAACACATTCTTATCACCAATATTTCTTCAAGATTAAGCAATTCATAATAGGCATGATAATGTAGTACTTACGAAAAATAAATGAAGAACAAAGAAGTACTTACTTGATTAATGTCTTTGGCTGATGTTCTTGTGAAGAATTAGAGCAAAAGGAAAATTTGGAGAGTATGTGTGGCGCCTAGTTAGGTTTTTCAATGTGTTTGTGTTTCAAGACTAAGTCTCCTATTTATAGAAAAAGGTTGGGTCGGGTTTTGACCCATTTAAAATTGGTTTTGGAGACAAAAAGTGACCATAGGCGGCGCCTTTAGCTTTGGCTATGCTTGGCATAGGCGACGCCTTTTGCTTTGCCTTTGGTGAGCATAGGCGGGGCCTAGTGCAAAGCCTTTAGTGACCATAGGCGGCGCCTTTCACTTTGTATTTGAGATTCAGAGACAAAAGGCTTTAGCATAGGCGGCGCCTATGCTATGGCATACTTGAGCATGGGCGGCGCCGATGCTATGGCACACTAGATTCCGAGACCTTAGGCCATAGTATAGGCCTTGCCTTGTTCGTGGCCTAGTTTTACCTAGGCCTAGCCTTGTTCGATGCCTATATTTTCATGAGAAATGCTCAATCCATAGCATTTTGCATCTTTATTCCTAACTTACCACCTTTACCATGCAATCCGTCCAAATCGAAATTTGAAACCGATCTCCTCGTTGTATACCTCTTGCACCTACATTTTCTCAAAACCAATGAAAATGATTAGTACGATGGATTGCCTCCCACCAAGCGCCTTAGTTTTGGTCATGGCACGACTGTTCTTTTTGGATTTTTATTAATCAAAAGCAAAAACACATACTAGAACGAAAAAAATGAAAAACGATAAACGATGGGTTGCCTCCCATCTAGCGCCTTATTTATTGTCGCGTCATGACATAGTTACCTCGAGTACTTAGACTTCGTCGAGATTAGTGATGACCATATAATTTATCGAATCAAGAGGACCGATATAGGGTTTAACTCATTGGCCATTCGCTTTGAAGATAACACCATTGGTGTCTTCCAACTGAACTACTCCAGACGAGTAGACTTGGATAACTTTGTATGGACCAGAACACTTGGACTTTAACTTACCTGGGAATATCTTCAATCTGGAGTTGAAGAGAAACACCATATCATCCTTTTGAATGTTTCGTCGAACAATCCGCTGATCATGATACTTCTTCATCCATTTCTTGTATAGGTCCGATCTCTCATAAGCATGTAGACGGAATTCATCCATCTCGTTCAGTTTCTCCAATATCAGATTCATTGCATCATCCCAATTCAGATTCAATCTCTTTAATGCCCACAATGCCTTATGCTCAAGCTCAATGGGTAAGTGACAAGCCTTCCCATAAACTAGTTGATAAGGGGACATGCCAATTGGTGTTTTAAATGCAGTCCTATAGGCCCATAGTGCATCGTCCAGCTTCCGAGACCAATCTGTCCTATTAGCATTTATCGTTTTAGCAAGGATTTGCTTGAACTCTCGGTTGGAAACCTCTACCTGGCCGCTAGTTTATGGGTGATAAGGCATGGCTACCTTATGTTGCTTGACACCATATTTTGCCAACACAAATTTGAATAGCTTGTTGCAAAAGTGAGATCCTCCATCGCTTATAATAGTACGTGGTACTCCAAAGCAAGAGAAGATATTTCTCTTTAAGAATGCTACAACACGCTTTCCCTCATTGTCGGCCAACGCTACAGCTTCAACCCATTTTGAGACATAACCTACAGCAACTAGGATGTATTTCATTCCAAACGAATTTACGAATGGACCCATGAAATCAATACCCCATACGTCAAAGAGCTCTACTTCAAGGATTTTTGACATGGGCATCTCATGGTGTTTTGAGATAGCACCTTGTCTTTGGCATTGGTCGCATCTTCTAACAAAGTCGTAGTGATCTCTGAATATCGAAGGCCAATAATATCCACTTTGCAATACCTTTCTTGCTGTCTGATTACCTGCATGATGTCCACCAACTTGGGAAGTGTGGCATGCTTCCAATATATTAGGCACCTCTACATAGGATATACATCGTCGAATAACACCATCCGCACATCGTCGAAACAAATATGGCTCATCCCAAAAGTAGTGCTGTACATCATGCATAAACTTCCTCTTTTGATGGTAAGATAAGTTTGCGGGTAGCACATTACTCACCACAAAATTTGCAAAGTCGGCATACCATGGTAATCCTTCCATTGTTTCTGCTAAGATCTCCTCATCAGGAAATGCATCATCAATCTCGATTTCAGGTTGCGCCACACGCTCGTTCTCGAGTCTAGACCGATTGTCAGCCACTTGGTTCTCACACCCTCTTCTATCTTTAACCTCAAAATCAAATTCTTGCAGCAGCAAAACCCATCAAATTAGTCTTGGTTTTGCATCCTTCTTTGTTATTAGATACCTTAGAGCTGCATGTTCTGTATGAACTATCACTTTGGTACCCAATAAATAAGCTCGGAACTTCTCAAACGCATACACAACTGCTAGGAGCTCTTGTTCTATGACAGTGTAGTTCTTTTGGGCTTCGTTCAGGACCTTACTCGCATAGTAGATGGGATAGAATAGCTTCTCCTTTCTTTGTCCAAGTACAACACCAACGGCTACACCACTAGCATCATACATGACTTCGAACGGGAGAGACCAATCTGGTGCTAACATCATGGGAGCTTCAATTAGTTTTTCTTTGAGGCATACGAATGCCTTAACACAATCTTCATGTAAGTCAAACTTTGCATCTTTCTCCAAGAGTTTGCACAATGGACTAGAAATTTTGGAGATGTCTTTGATAAACCGTTGATAGAAACCTGCGTGACCAAGGAAACTACGAACACCTTTCACAGAGATTGGGGGTGGAAGCTTCTCAATAACTTCTATTTTCTATCGATCCACCTCAATTCCTCTTTTGGAGATTTTATGCCCAAGAACGATACCTTCTTTTACCATAAAGTGACACTTCTCCCAATTCAGCACTAGGTTGAATTCTACACATCTTTCCAATGCCATGCTTAGGTTTGCCAAGCCCGCTTCAAAAGACTCCCAACAACTGAAAAATAGTCCATAAATACCTCCAAAGTGTCTTCAACCATATCAGAAAAAATGGACATCATACATCGCTGAAAGATGGCTGGTGTGTTACATAGCCCGAATGGCATATGTTTGAAGGTAAACGTACCATATGGGCATGTGAACGTTGTCTTCTCTTGGTCTTCGGGAGCAATACAAATTTGATTATATCCAGAATAACCATCTAAGAAACAAAACCATCCTTTCTCTGCTAATCGATCTAGCATTTGGTCCATAAATGGCATTGCAAAGTGATCTTTGAGTGTCCATGAATTTAGCTTTCGGTAGTCCATGCATACCCTCCATCCGGTGACGGGTCTAAGTGGAATAAGCTTATTCTTTTCATTCGCGACCACCGTCATGCCTCCTTTCTTGAGAACACATTGTACCGGGCTTACCCATGTACTATCAGAGATTGGATAGACAACTCCTGCGTCTAACCACTTAATTTTTTCTTTCTTCACCACTTCTTGCATAGGTGGGTTTAGACGCCTTTGATACTCAATGGTGGGTGTGCAATTCTCTTCAAGCTGAATCTTGTGTGTACAAATCCCAAGTGGAATACCAATAATATCTACAATGGTCCATCCAATGGCTCTTATATACTTTGGTAGAATAGCAATGGGAGATGCAACTTAGTGCTCACCCAAATTTGCTGCCACAATGACTGGAAGTGTGTTTCCGCTTTCTAAGAAAGCGTACTTTAAATGACTTGGCAGCTCCTTCAATTCTAACGTGGGTGGCTCTTCAACAGATGGCTTAGCTGGTGGTGTGGGTCGATTTTTGAGATCAAGGTCCAACTTCTTGGGAGCATGGCGATATGTCCCTAATCTTGATAGAGCACAAATAGCTTCTTCACAATTTTTAGCATCCTTACTCTCACAGTTCATAAGTACAGTCGCCAATGGGTCATCAATCAGCTGCTCCTCTTCAAGTAATTTTTTCTCATCGTCAAAGTAAACATCAGCCACCGAGAATACATTCAGCTCCTTGGGTTTCTTCATTGATTTGCAAACATCAAAGCGAACTACTTTGTCATTTATTCGGAATGAAAGCTCATTAGCTCTCAAATAAATAAGCACACTTCCCGTAGCAAGGAAAGGGCGCCCCAAGGTTATGGGAGCTTCTGAATCTGCCTCACAATCCAAAATAACAAAGTCTGCCGGAAAGATGATTGAAGAAACCTTTACCAATACATCACATAGAATACCAACAGGTCCTTTTACCGACCTATCCGCCATTACGAGCCTCATATTGGTTGGTGTAGGATCACCCAACCCCAACTTTTTATAGATAGATAGTGGCATCAAATTGATGCTGGCTCCTAAATCACATAATGCCTTGGCAAAATTTAGAGATCCAACGGTGCAAGGAATGGTGAAAGCACCGGGGTCAGCCTTCTTCTGAACTATTTATCGGGTCGCGATTGCGCTGCAGTGATGAACACCATCTTTCGACTCATAACTTGCTTCCCGCTTCTTTGTCAAAAGATCCTTCATAAAATTGGCATACCCAGGCATTTGTTCAAGTGCCTCCACCAATGAAACATTAATGGTCAGCTGTTTTAACATAGTCATCAATTTGCTGAACTTCGTGTCATCCGCCACCTTCTTCAATCTTTGAGGAAAAGGTGGTAGTGGGTATGAAATTGTTCTTTCCACGGCTTTCTTCTCCTTTTGCTTTCGTTTTTCAACTTTTTCAGGTTGCAAATCATTGGGGTTGACGTCATGGACGTCATGGCCTTATTTTGCGGATGCTTCTCCTTTCGCTTTATCATCAATCCCCGTTGCTTCGTCAACCACTTGCTTACTTTGTGCTGAAGTTTCCAGCACCTTACCACTTCGGGTAGTAATGGCCATGCATGACCCATCATTCCTTGGGTTTTGCACAGTATCGCTAGGTAACGTGCCAGCCTTTCTTTGATTGAGTGCTGCTGAAAGTTGGCTCAATTGCTGCTCCATTTTCTTGATTGAAGTGGAATGAGAGTCAACTATTTGTTTCATAGAGGACAAATCATTAACTACCTCCGTTACTCCTACGCTTGTTGCTTCCACTCCTTTCAATATTTTAGCCATCATGTCTTCCATACTTCCAGAATTAGATGTGGTGGCGTCACGTCTTCCAGGGGGAACGTACAAACCACTCTTTTCATTTTTGTTATTCCAACTTCCTTGGTCCTTGTTTCCAGATTTATCATAGTAGTTCCGACCTTGGTTTCCTTGGGTATTCCCTTGGAAACCCCCCTGATTGTTCAAGTAGTTGGCCTCCTCTTCCGAATCAAATTCGTCTCTTCCTTTTGACGCAATAGCTTTGACTTTTTTGGTCTTCCCTGATAATAAATACTTTGTAAGAAGATCCATTTGTGTTTTCATGTGCGCCATATCTTGATCACGTTCTTCTTTTCTTCTTCTTTGGTCTGCAGTCATGCCAATAGATAAAGTGGGGCTTGCTACCTCAGAATCCCTGGTATGCCAGGCTCTACTTTGCTTCGTCATACGATCTAGCATATTGCTTGCTTGACCAAAGGTGAGGTCCATAAAAGATCCTCCAGCCGCATTATCCACCACTGGTTTAGTTATTGAATTCAAGGCTCTGTATAATATCTCCATTAGGTGAACATTAGTCATGTGATGGTTTGGGCATCTCGCTAGCTTTGTCTTGAACCTCTCCCATGTTTCATGAAGTGCTTCAGTTGGAAGCTGACAAAAGTTGCTGATTTCATCTCTCAATTGTGCTCTTTTGGATGGAGGAAAGAATCTTTCTAGGAAAGCGTCTCTCAATTGCCTTCAATTTGTAATAGAATCAGGAGTCAGCCCATTCAACCATAGAGTTGCCTCCCCAAACAGAGACAATGGAAATAGTCGTAATCGAATTGCATTCTGACCAACACCAGGATTGTCAAACGACTTGCAAGTAGAAATAAAGTTGATGAGATGCATATTCGGATCATCGCCTGCTAGTCCACCAAATAATCCCTTGAGTTGCAATAACTGAATCATGGTGCTGGTGATGTTGAACTTGGCTCCGGGCGCTAATGGTGGAGGAATAATGGCTCCTGTGGCTCCGACTCCATCAAGATCATTATCATCGTCGTCAAAAGCTGGTTGCATGGGTTGGCGATCATACTTAAACCGAACTTGACGACCTCTTCTATTGGCAGGTGTTGCGATTTCAGCATCATGACTTGGGTTTAGTAACTCGTCATCACCTAAATCCTCATCGTCAGGATTTGTTGCTCGCCCAGGGTTATCAATGTTTTGTTGGTGTACTTGGGCGGCAGCAAGAGCAGCTAATCTTGCCTGCTCGTGTTGAGCAGCCATTCTTTCGATTTCCATTTGTGCCTTCATTCTGCCAATTCGTTGTGGTTCAGGATTGATAGGTAATAACGGTTGACCAGAACTTCGAGTATGGGGCATGCATTGAATAAAAACCTGTAGTAAACAAAAACAAAAACTACAAGTAAAAGTACAAGAATCTTTGACTAAAGGGTCTAGTAATTATCAAAAACATAATTGACACTCGTATTCCCCGGCAACGGCGCCAATTTTTGATAACGCTCAATCTACAGCTCTCGTAGGACTATAAAGCGGTCGTAGTCAAATATAGAACCCAACTGGGTTGGGTATCGATCCCTCGGGGAATACCTTGGTCAAAAAGTAAGCAACGATTACTAGACTTTTAGTGCAAGTCTCGTAAAAAGGGGGGATTGTAATGTGTAACCAAAATATTAAAGTAAAAACTGATAATAGCAACATAAAAAGAAAGAATGTTTAGTAGGTTGTAAAACAATGAGAATTGAAAAGTTGGGGTTATGTACACCTTCTGAGTTTACGTCTCTATTAGCTATGAGTTATGCGGAATTCATACATGCATGTTCTTATATAGAATTGTATTTGATAGTAGATCCAGGCGTCTTTCAACCTATTCGAGGATTATTTCACTTTAACTCTTTCAAGCTTAAAGCATATCTAACGGTACAAATTCTCCAAGTGGTTAATCTAGTTACAACACTAACTTTTTAATAGGGGATGGGACCCTACTACCTTGACATTATCTTTTTTCCAGACATATAACTTTTCTTTCGAAAAAGTTAATGCTATACTGGCGTATTCTTGCATTTGCAACCACAAAGAATTTAGATTAAGATGAAGAGAATAATGATATAAGCAGCATACGTGTCACAAACTCACAAACTCATAGCAATAGATAGTATCTCATACGGCTTCCATAACCCCAACAGAGAGGTTTAGTTACCCATGAGTGTGAAGGAAATCATAATAGACATCGTTATTATACCACAATAAAGATTTCGTGAAGTAGTAGTATGGTAGGCGTTAGGCGTGAATTCCTAGCAAAGTAACATTTCTCTTGTTGTGGAAATTAAGAATTGAATAGATGAATAGAAGAAGAATAAAAAGTAGAATTAAAAGTAGTAGTGAATGAATTGTAAGGTAAGATGAGAGTTGTTGTTAAGTAGAATTAATAAAAATCTCTACCAAAATAGGATATTTATAAAACCCATATCCTATTCCTACTATGCTAATAAAATACTTAACCAAATCCTACTAAGCTAATGAAATACTTAACCCAATTGTACTAGGTTAATGTATCATTATCCTAATCCTAATAAATTACTACTAGTCCCCAAAGTCTTTAGAATTGTTGTTTTAGCCCGGGACAGATTTTCCATGCGCCACTTTTGGTCCTTGGCATCCAAGACTCCCTTTTCTCCTTTCGTGAAGCTTTCTTTGGCATCAAGTTATCCATAAAATGCTGAATTCTGCATCATTTATACCTGAAAACTTGCTAATCATGTTCGTTATCTCACTTACAGGAAAAAGGACTAAAAGTGCATGAAATATATAATTTGTTCTCAAAACATTGCTAAAATATGGGTAAAATATAGCACTATAGGCATGTAAATTCGCCTATCATCACATCCAAGATACTCAGAAGGATGTTTTATCTAAGCTCATTATTGACTACTATGAGAGGTTGCACAAGATGGGAATTGTTCAGCAACATGGAGTGGAATTTGTGACTTTTCTATTGGCGAAGTATTCTAGTCAATGATGGAGGGAGTCAATTGAATGTTTTTCATAAACTTTGTTAACACGAGAAAAGTTTCATGCCTTATTATTAAAGAACTATGGTCCACGGGAGTGATAGGGCCATAAGAAAGATGAATTATTCACATTATAGTAGGATGATATGTCTTTTACAATTTATGAGGCTAAGTTTCATGCTTGATCCATCATTCTACTCACTTTTTGACTTTTAATTAGTAGAGGACTCGACACTATGTTAAGACTTTAAAAGATAAATATCAGGTTCTTTTTTTAATAATACTTCTACATGGAAGGGTTTCCAAAAAATGTTAGACTATGTGAAGAAGTTTGAGGGGATTACGCGAATGAGGTATGTTAAGATAGTAGCCAAAAAGTCTTGCAATGTTAGGAATTTTAGTAGGTCTTTCTTTAATAGCCATAGTAAGAAGGCGTATTTAGCTTGCACCATTCAGAAAGCCTTTCCAGCTTCTACTATTGTTCTAGCTAAGGTTTTTCCTCATGTAAAGGTTATTAGGGTCAAAGGGTCTTCCTACTCTTCTACTAGTAGGCGTTCTCTCTAAGGAGGATGTTATTGTTTTTGTGTTGTTGGTCATTTTACGAGGGAGTGTCCTGTTTGACATGTTAACTCCTAGGCACAATGAAAAACCTAGGTTATAATTCCTGTGGGTAAAGGAAGAGAAAGTAATTGTATGGATCATCCACTAGATAGACTGTGAAATCAAATAGGTGATCGTTGAGTTTTCGAAAGTGAAAGTGCAGGGGTAATGAATATAGTCATGAAAAGAGCTAAATTAGATTGATGATTGGGCTTAATGTTATGAATTTATAGAAAATATTGATATCGAGTCTTCTGATATGGTTATCATGAGTACTATTTTTATTTATGAACAAATTGTTTCTATTTTATTTTATCTGAGGTTTGCTTGTTTGTTATATATTTATTCAGTTTGTGGCAGGTCTAAGTCTAGTTTGTGATGCATTTTATTACCTAATTTACGTGTGTACTTTAGCTGGTTATTCTGTGGTGACAAACCATGTCTAAAATTCCCGTTATTTATTTTTTAATAGGTTTTTATATTTGGTTTGACTTTATTATTTTTTATATATTTGACTTTTATGTAATTTTGGGTATCACATGATTTCTCCGTGTCATAAAGTTTTAAACTATAATGTTAATAAGACAATGATTTTATTTATGCCGGAAATGGATAAACTAGAGTGAGAGGAGTGTATAAGGCCAAATCGGAGAGAATTATATTATTTGTTTGGTCTAGAAGGTAGTGGGGATAGGGTGTTCAATTTTTTTAACTTCTTTCAAGGTTATGAGTACAGGGTCCACTTCTTTAGAGTCAGTTTTTGTAGTTTTTGAATTCTAAGAAGAGTCTTCCTCAGACATATTAGGGTTTCCTCTCTATTGTGATATCAATTTCTATATTGACTAAGAGTTAGCCTGTCACTCCATATCAATTCCTCCTAATTAAATTTATCTACAAGAGTTGAAAGAGCTCAAAACTCAATTGCAGGAACTACATGACACGAGTTTTATTCATCCAAGTATTTCACCTTAGGGTGTTTTTGCCTTTTTTGTTTTGAAGAAAGGTGGTAGTATAAGGAAGTGCATTGATTATATAAAACTAAAAAAGGTTTTTTATAAGAGATAAATATCCCTTTCTTTACATACATGACCTGTTTGACCAGTTACGAGGTGCAACAATGTTTTCTAAGATTGATTTTTACGGTTTATCATCAATTGAATGTTTGACTAGAGGATATACAAAATAAAGCTTTTAAAATGTGGTATGGTCATTATGAACTTCTAGTTATGTCTTTTAGGCTAATTAATGACCATGCACCCTTTATAATCTTTAGGATTGGTATTTTTATGTACTTCTTTGATTTTTTTTATATCATGTTAATTAATGATATTCTTGTCTACTCAAGTAGTAAAGTGTAGAACATGGGTCATCATTGCATAGTTTTTGGGATTCTAAGGCAAATGGTTACTATTTGCCAAGTTTTAAAAGTGTAATCAGTCACATTCATTGGGCATGTGGTTTCTAAAAATGTGGTAATGGTTGACCTCCAAAAGATTGAGCCTATTAAATATTGGACTCGGTCTAGTTTAGTGACGAGATAAAGAGCATTATAGGTATTGTTAGTTATTACCATTGGTTTGTCAAGAACTTTGTACCCATTGAAACAAACTTTACAAGGTTGACCTAGAAGGAAGTGCCATTTTTTCTAAACAGATCAATTTCAAGAGATCTTCCAAAATCGAATGAGCCTTTTTCCTATAACACCTATCCTTTCATTATCGCTTGCATAAAAGGACTTTATAATGTTTAGTGATGTCTCATTTTGGTGTTGGTTACTATGTTGATCTTAGATAGGAATGTTATTATTCATGCTTTGAGGCAATTGAAACCTCATGAAAGAAATTTCCCAACATATGACTTAGATTTTTAAATGGTGATGTTTGTATGAAAGATTCGGAGACACTATCTTAATGATGTCAAATGTGAGGTCTTAACACACCATCATATCCTGCAACATATGTTTATTCAAAGGGATTTTAGCATAAGGTAGTAGAAATGGATAAATTATTAAAGGATCATGAAGTGATAATTCATTACCATCCACCTAAGGCCAATGTGGTGGAATACACATTGAGACACAAAACTATAAATATGGTTGGTTTTTCATTCTTGAGGGTGTGCAGGAAATCTTTAGATAAAGAATTTGAAACTCTAGAATCTTAGGCATATAGTATGGGGTGTCATACAAGGGTGGTATATTTGCTAGGACTAAGGTGAAGTCGACATTTGTAAAAATGATTATGGCCAACTGATTTGTAGACAAGAGGTTTAATTCAATATAATATAAAGTGGTATAAAGAGGTGGTGGATATGTCCCTAGATTCACGTGGGCTATTGTGGTTAAAGGAAAGGCTATGTGTTCCTCACGTTGGTTATTTGATTCGTGATGTACTTTTAGAGACCCATGGATTGTATAATTCTAGTCATCCTTTTTAAACTAAAATGTACCATGGCTTGAAAAAGCTTTATTGGTGGCATAAAATGAAGAGGGAAATAGTATACTATGTCCACATGTCAAAATAGTCAGCGGGTAAACTGAGAACTAAAGGTTTGTGGGGTTGCTTAAGAGGGTACTTTTACTCTTTTGGAAATGGGAGAACATTTCTATGAATTTTATAGTAGGTCATCCTATGAATTTGAGAATATATGATACAATTTTCATATATATCCATGTTGCAGGTCAGTTGAAGTATCTATAGGTACAATAGTAATTATTCTTTAAAAACTCTTGTCATTCATCTCATACATTGATATGGTGTCTCGCTTAGTATAGACTAGGTTTAAGAATTTATTTTTAAATAGTTTCAATAATTTATTAATGTAATTAGTGTGGGTTAAACAAAAGTTGTATATAATTAGTCATACTTGAGGCTATTTTAGATGTCTTTCAAAATAATTAAATGGTTAGGTGGTAGGTTCTCCTATCTAGAATAGATTATAAGGTGCCTACATGATCCGTGATATGGGTTGAGACACCAAACTCAAGGGTGTTGCAAGTTGCAACGGTATCCCCTAGGATGAATGAATTTTCTAGGATAAAATCTTTCCCAAATACAATTTGAGTTGTTGTTATGACAGGGAATGAGAATGATATGTTAACTATGTTTTTGATGATCAATACTCCCACCTTCAATTTTTTTAAAATAGAGGATAATTTCGATCTATTGCTTACAATAATGAGAGTATTCTTAAAATGAGCATTGTGGATCAGTATGTGTAGTATTTGTGACCTGAAACTTTTAGGGTGATATGATGCAATATTCAAGGGCTTTTGTGAAATGTTTGTATCAAACATTACTTTCGTTGACATGATTCAATTTCATACCATTTTCTTAAAGAAGTACGGGCCATATACCTTATCTGTAAAGAAGAACGATGTGTTTCTTTACCTTAAGTATTTGAACATGTCTGTTGCAAACTACAAGTCAACGTTCCATGCCTTGCCTAGATATCCCCTCTAATATTTGATATGGACGAGCAAGAGATTCTTCTATTTGTAAAATTTTGAATATTAAGTTGTAGGTGAATTGCAGATGACTTCTACATGGAAGACCTTTATTGATATTTATATGTGTGTAAAAAAGTTGGAAGGAGTAAAACAGGTTCCGCAGGTAAGGATGGGAGCGAAGAAAGCCTAGAATATGGGAAATTTTTATGGATTTTACTCTGGGAGCCATAGTTATGAGGCCTACCCAACCCATCAAATAGATACTAAAATATTATCTACAGTGGATGTTTCTTGGACCACCCAGTAGACATAGTTTTTTTAAGACAAAAAGCTTTCTATTTTTAATTTAGTTAGCCTTCACTAGATCAAGCGTGATTTACATGTTGAGGTATTGAGAAATTATGTTTAATTATCCTAATGGTCGGCAGGAACCTTATTAAGGTTAGCATCATTCCAGAGCTATGGTTCATATAGATCTAGTGGTGGTAATGATAATGGGTTTCCACAAGGTGGGTGTAGTGGTTATTAGAGTGGACTTGGTGGTAAGTGAGTTGGTGTTACAGAGAGAGGTGTTGCACAACCTGTTAGAGATTTTTATCATATTTATAATTAAACTCATTTCTATGCCTTTATGGGAAAATTTGAGGCGGATGCAACAAATGTAGTCATTATAGGTACCATTATTTTCTGTGATTAGATGGCTACAGTCTTGTAAGGGTTAGGTTATTCTTATTCCAATGTGTCTGGAAAATTTGCCTTGAGTTGATACTTGGTTTGTTATATACATTACTAACCAAAGTATATATGTACACCAATTTGACATTTTATGGTGGTAACTCACATATATCATGCTTGCCCTATGATCTTTATGGTCTGTATGACTTGAGTAGCTTTGAAGATTTTTGATGTGCTAGATTTTGTTACCATCATAGGTATGACTTTGTTATCCATATTTTATATTGTAATAAACTATAATGCTATGACTGTGACCCTAGGCATGCAAGGGATTGATAAGTTAGAATAGAAAGGTGTTTATAAGTTTTTTTATAGAAGGGTTGTTCTACCTTTTTGGCATTTTTTTGGGACACTAGCATTGAGGACCTCTCTATTGAGTTATTTTCGTAATGTCTAAATTTCATGTGGTATTTCGTACTAATTGCTCTGGTATGCCTCACGGTCAAGACAATGAATTTTGGATTAACTTAGAACTTGGCCAATCTTTATTCCTCCGTATACGATGGCTCCGACTGAGTTAAGAGTGCTTAAGACTCAATTATATGATTTAGTTATTATGGGATTCATTTGTTCTAGTAATTTGGTTTAGTTTGTTTTTGAGTTGTTCTTTTAAGAAATATGATGGTAGCATGAGAATATGTATAGACTATCAAAATTTAAGTAAGATGAAAATCAACAATAAGTACCCATTTGCTCGACTAGATCACTTACTTGACAAGTTTCAGTGTGCTTCAATTTTTGCCAAGATAGATGTGAGGTAGGGTATCCATAATTGATCTTCCGGGCTAAGGATATTTCCAGAAAAACTAGTAGGACTTGTTATGGGCATTTAAAATT
Organism: Capsicum baccatum var. pendulum; assembly: GCA_030864225.1. Classification (NCBI taxonomy): domain Eukaryota; kingdom Viridiplantae; phylum Streptophyta; class Magnoliopsida; order Solanales; family Solanaceae; genus Capsicum; species Capsicum baccatum. The sequence continues at coordinate 163,831,063 of CM061557.1, read as the reverse complement.
CTTGGTGATGTAATTTGGGTTGACTTATGTTCCAGTAAAATTCATTAGTTTTATGAATTGTATATTTAAATCTTTCTTTGATTCATTTGAAATTGTATTAACTGATGAACATTTTGGTTTAATCTAAGAGTAAGGAGGGGCATGCATGTCATTTTTATAATAATCGAGGGTATTTTTAAGGAGAAGTAGCTTTATGCAAAATTTTAAAAGAGTGACTTTTGGATGTCATCTATGACCTTTTTCGAATCATATGGTTTGTGAAAGGAGACATTGTCACGACCCGAACCAGGGCCTAGGTGTAATGGGCATCCCAAGTCCAACCAGGACAGGGGAACTACCCCTTAACCCAACCCAACCACCTTTCACAACCTTAGATGAGCTTAATTTCAAAAATATAACAAGATAGCGTTATTGTTCACATCAAGACTCTGGGATAAGATCACGACCGTGACCGACCCAATTGGGTCCAACAGTACCAAACCCAACCATCCATACCATACCTAAAAAAAGAGAACATCAAAACATAATATAATAATCAATCCAAAAATGTAATATAATGGAATAGTGAGAAATTATGTCCAATGATCCTAGCCTCCCAGGTTATTCCAATGCCAAGGCCGACACTAATACATATTCCTACCATACCAACCCCCAGAAGTACCATAAAGTCTCTATCAAAAAGAGTAAAAATATCTGGTTGGAACATTTCCCCAACTATGGCCAAAACTAATATGCAAAACAAAAGAAAAACATCTAAGAATGTCTGTATCATAAAATGGAGCCTTCCGAAAAGATGGAAGCTCACCACTTCAATCTAAATGTTGTCCGCAAGTGAATCACTATGTCGGATAAGTCGAAAGGCCAGTTCTGGCATAACATGGGTATACATCCAGTAATAGATGAGTTAGCGAGTGGCCTCTAGCATGCTTCTAAGGATAAGGATAAAGTAATGGAATTTAAAAGACTAAGATAAACCATCCAAGATGCATACCACCATATAAATATAAGTGCTGGAAAAGGGAATCCGTGTTTTACATGCATTTAAAACCTTTTACCTGGGCTATGTAACCTTGCCATTTAACCAATTCCATGGGTCGTATGGGTTTACCTCCCCTTGTTTAATGAGTCCTAGTGCGTGTAGTCGTACGACAAGGACATATCCCATGGGATTAATAGTATATCTCCCCAATAAAGAACGTGACACTCGCATGTGGACTTCAAAGACCTCTCATATCGAGAAATATGAGTTTCCAGTTTTGGTTCGCTCAGAACCTCAACCTTCAACGACTCAGTTACACATCCTGCCATTAATGCCCAAATTAAAACCATTTCCAAACTAATCCAATTATAATTTACTAAACAAGGACATTTATTAGTAGTATCGTCATACCAGCCATACTTGTAAGAATTATCCTTAGCCAAACCATTTAGGGTAAGCGGACTTTTAAGTGCCCTTTCCATTTACCATATAACCTCTTAGGAGACTTCCATGTACTCCACAAGCAAAACCAATACGCCTTTAACCTAAGCAAAACCAATAAACCTTTAACCTTTGTAAACCATTTAATCTATTTGTAGTTTCATGCATAAGTTGAAAACACGCAAGAGTTCCATTTAAAGAAGTTAATGCATTGAACATATCCTTATAAGCATTTTGTCAAACACCTTGGGGGCATAATATGTAAAAAAGAAAATTAGAAAGACCATTAAACCATTACCATGCAATCCAATTGCCCAAAAACACCATTAATGCACATAAAAGCACAATTAAACCATAGGAAACAATAACAAAATTGTTATGACCAAACCCCCCAATTAATAGTTGATAACCATAAACCATGCTACATTGAAACCATGAAAACAACCATATAATTCATGACTTTTTAGAAATAAGTAGGGAAGAGACGCATGCCGTAAATTGAGAAAGATCATTAAAGAAAATCACCAAAGCAATCCTTAAGTTGAAACCCTAGCTCTCTTTCCCGGAAAGCTCTTGAGAGAATTATGATGTGATTGGAATAGATTTCTAAGTGATAATGAATAGAATAATAGGGTAAATAACATACTATATGTATTAGAAGTCATGGGTCATAATTAGGGTAAGTAGGGAAATATCCAAAACACCCCACTTAAACCCCGTAAAAACCCATCACAATGATACAACTAACCCTCATACTAGTCGCACCCTTCCTTACGATTGGTTCCCACTAGTCGTACGCTAGCCTTAAACATGGATCAGAAACTGTCCAGTATATGGCTTATCCAACCAAGTCGTAACCTCAACATATGATCTGTGCCCATGATCTGTATCCTTCTCTGAATGAATTACCAATAGGATCAAACACTGCCCACCATACTAGTCAATAATAAGACTCATATCCATGTCTTATGAGTCATACCCTTAAGTCGTGACCATTCTAGTGATCAAATACATCCCCCCAATTAACACTGGTCATCTTACGATAGGACCGTACAACTTGTACCGCAACATACAACTCATATCGATGAGTCATATTAGGTTCGGAGAACGGTTTTCAATGAAAAATTCCTAAGGACAAAATGTAGGATGTAATATTTTCCCCTACATAGAACTTTGTCCGCAAATGGAAGATAAGGTAGAGGTAACCACATAAAGAGTCATTTTAATTATCAAACATCCCTTTAAAAAAGTTTGAAAACAAAGAGGTAAAGATATAACAAACTCAGAAAATAAAGATGTTTTCGAGAACACATTCCTTCCGCCTGAATACCAGAAGCAGAAAACAAAGGCGGAATCTTCGACTTTATGTTATCTTTCACTTCCCACATAGCTTCTTCCACCTTGTGGTTTCGCCACAGACCCTTAACCGAAGCCATATCCTTGGTCCTTAACTGACGAACTTGCCTATCCATTATCTTAATCGGGACCTCTTCATAAGACATAGAATCTGAGATATCCAACCTTCTAAAGGAATGACAAAAGAAGTATCTCCAACATACTTCCTCAACATGGAAACATGAAAGACCGGATGAACCAAACCCAAATTCTCAAGCAACTCCAACTTATTAGCAAGATTTCTCACTCTCCGCAAAATCCCATAAGGATAGATAAACCAAGGACTGAGCTTCCCCTTATTACCAAATTAAATTTTTCTCTTCATGGGAGACACCTTTAGGAAAGCCCTGTCCTCAACTTAAAACTCCAAGTCTCTACGTCTAACATTCGTATAGGATTTTTGGTGACACTGAGTAGACTTAAGCCTATCATGAATTAGCTTCACTTTCTCCATATCTTGATAGACCAAATTAGGACAAAAAATATCCGCCTCACATAGCTCAAACCATCCAATAAGATATCTACACCTCCTACCATAAAATACCTCGAAAGGAGCCATACTAATACTAGAATGATAGCTATTGAATAGGAAAACTCCACTAAAGGTAGATTCTCACCCAACTGTCACGATAATCAATCAAACATGCCCGAAACATATCCTCCAATGTCTAAATAGTTCTCTTCCCTTTCCCATCTGACTTCGGATGGAAAGAAGTACTAAGACTAATATTTGTCCCCAATTTCTTCTTGAAAGCCTGCCAGATATGAGAGATAAACTGCATATCACAATAATAAATAATTAAAATAGGAACCCCATGCAGCTTCATAATCTCTTAAAGATACAACTTTGCATAATTCTCCGCAGAAAAGGTAGTCTTACCGGCAAAAAGTGAGCACACTTGGTCATTCTATCTATAATGACCCAAATCAAATCAAAATGATTTTGAGACCGATGAATAATGGTATCGAAATCCATATTAATCATCTGCCACTTCTATTCAGGCAACTCTATTTCTTGATGCAACCCACCAGACCTCATATGCTAAACCTAAACCTACTTACACACCATGTAATTTGCCACGATGTTTAACCATGACTCTTTTCATACCATGCCACTAATAGATTTCTTAAGATCATGATACAACTTTGTTGATCGAGGACGGAGAACATAACGCGACTCAAGTGCCTCAGTAAAATCCTTTGTCACAACCCGTTGTCATTCGGAACACACATCCTTCCTTGGTACCGCAAAGTACCTTCACCATTAATCTCAAACAGTGTAGCCTTCACCAATCCCCGCTTGCCTTCCTCCACATAAGCCAAACATGTCATAGACAACCTGCTAAGAGCATCAACAACCACATTAGCCTTAGCTGGGTGGCAGTGTAGACTGACATCATAGTCCTTTAGAAGCTCAAGCCATCTCTTTTACCTATGATTAAGCATTTTCTACGTGAATACATACTGAAGACTTTTATGATCCGAAAAGATATCCAAATGAACACCATATAGATAATGCCACCATATTTTTAAAGCAAATCCAACCAACAATAGCACCAAATCATTAGTAGGATAGTTCCTCTCATGCACCTTCAACAACCTGGAAGCATATGAAATAATCTTTCTATGCTATATCAAAACACAACCAAGCCCTACCCGAGATGCATCACAATAAACCCCAAAACCATTATTGCCTTCTGGAAAATTCAAAATAATATTCGACATTAATCTATCCTTAGATTTCTCAAAACTCCTCACACTAGCATCCAACCAAGAAAACTTAACCTTTTTTTTAATTAACTTGGTCAAAGGAGCAGTTACCAATGAGAAGCTTTCCAGAAACAACCTTTAATACCTGGCTAAACCCAAGAAGCTCTAAACATTAGATAGAGTTGTGGTCTTAGCCACCCCTTCACCACAGCAACCATTTGAGAATCAACCATTATCCCCTTACTAAAAATAATGAGACCCAAGAAAGTCATAATATTCAACAAAAACTCACACTTAAAGAACTTTGCAAGCAATCTTTATTCCTTTAAGGTCTACTACACCAAACAGAAATTGTTAGTATAATCCACCTCACTTCTCGAATACACCTGAATGTCATCAATAAACACAATGAAAAACAGATCTAAATATAGCCTTAACATCTTGTTCATCAAATCCATAAACTCTGCCAGAGCCTTGTTAATCCAAAATGACATCACCAAGAACTCTAAATGTCCATATTATGTATGAAAAACAATCCTAAGGATATATACCTTATTAATCTTAAGATGATGGTACCCAGACCAAATATCTATCTTGGAAAAGAACTTGGAACCCTGTAACTAATCAAAAAAATCATCTATCCTTCGGAAAGAATAGTTGTTCTTGACCATTACCTTGTTCAACGGCCTGTAGTCAATGCATATCTAAATGGAACCATCCTTCTTCTGCACGAACAACATCAATGCACCCTATAAAGAAAATCTAGGAGGAATAAACCCCATATCTAGAAGATCCTTAATTTGCTTCTTGAGTTACCTTATCTCTGCTAGAGCCATTCTATATGGAGGAATAGATAATGGACAAGGTTTTGGAAGAAAATCTATACCAAGCTCTATTTCCCTATCGGGAGAAAACCAGGAAGATCATTCAAAAAGATCTCTAGAAACTTATTATCTACCTGGACTAACTGCAATGAAGTATATCCACGTTAGAATATTTAACCCAGACCAAGTGATAAAGACAACATTTTGTAAAAAACCTTTGAGCTCTAAGATAAGAAATAAATATTCCCCTAGGAGTTAAAGAACAACCCTCCAATTCTATTGTTAGCTCGCTGGGGAACCTAAAGATGATCTTAGTAGTCCGATAGTCTAAAGATGAATAACAAGAATGCAACCCATCCATACCTAAAATCACATTAAAATCCACCATTTCCAACTCAAATAGATCTAGCAAGGTCTGTCTGTCACCAATAGATACCACACACACCCTATAGACCCATTCAATAATGTCTGAGTCTCCTAAAAGGGTAGAAAGATAAAAAGGTTTTGAAATAATTTTTTAATCAAAACCAAACGACACAGCTATATAAGGAGTCACATATGAAAGACTAGATCCTAGATCAAGCAAATAATATACGTCATAGGAGAAGAGATGTAATGTACCAGTAACAACATCAGGTGATGCCTCAAATTCGTGTTGGGATGCCAAATCATACAACTAGTTTCGACCAACAATAGAACAAGGAGAAGTAATAGAAGCAGATGCAACACCACTACGTGTAGGAGCATATGATGAAGCCAATAGAATATTATTTTCCCCTATAGCAACCTTATTAACTAAAAAATCCTTAAGTTTATGGCCTACCTGACCATATTTAAAGCATTTATATCTACCCTCTTCACATAATCCCTAATGAAGAAGATCACAGAAATGAGATGAAGGGTATAAAGAAATAGACTAACCTTGGCTCGCCTGAGATTGATCTACCTAAGCCCAAGAATTTTCACAACCTTGGTGACGCCTATCACCCGACTACTATGGATAAGTAGCACTAGTAGTAGAGAAGGAACCAGAACTCTCTGGTATCTATTTCTGCCATTGCTACCATTTCTACCACCTTGAGGTTGTGCACCTTCCTGATAAAAAAATCTACCTTGCTTTTCCTGCCTATCCTCAAATTTTGCCTGTTTTCTCTTATTATCCTCAACCCACTGCATATGAAAAGTAAACGAAGACATGTCCATGTATATAATGAACAAAGCAGTCTTGCTCTCTAAAATCAGATCTCTATTTGTCCAAGAAGCAAACTTCTTTATTCTCGACCTCATATTAGCCACCAAATTAAGAGCATCTCTTGAGAACTAATAAAACATCAAGGAATATTGCCTTACAAACATCTTTACTTGCTTGAGGTTCACAAACTCCTCTATCTTAACTTCCCTCAACTCTTGAGGAAAGAAACAATCCATGAAGGCATTAGAAAAGGTCTCCCATAACCCTTCCTCTCTCATATCACCCTTATCCCTATCTCACCCCTCATACCATAAATAAGAAACATCTTTGTATTGTCCACGAAGTACACCTTAGATGTCAGACAGTGCTTACAGTCCCGAGAGACCATAAGCTAACCTATGATCTAGTACCTATTGTAAACACTGAATAATATAAAGATAATGAACATGTGTGGAAACTACTAAATATGCCATAAGGTTGTAAATACTATTAACTTTACTGAATCATAATATTTAAAACAACTATTTGAAAACTAATAAAAACTGAGAATCTAACTGACTATCTGAAAGTATTGGAAAAGACTCTAGCTTACTAATAATGGAGTTGATGGGATAAACCCCCAACTACCTACAACTAAATAGAAATACTTAAATACTAAGATAAACTGAAATAAAGAATTCATATCCTCAAAATATGAGGACTCGCCATTACTGCTACTGATAATCTAATTTGTCTAAGCGCGGTTAGGACACTAAGCAACAAAAACTATGATATTAAACATAATATCCCAAGAAACAAGTCTGCGATCAATACTTTGAATGTACTGGTATGCTAGATGAGGTTAGGCTGAATGCATGGGCTAACTATGCATAAGAATAGTAATGACAAACATGCGAGGAAATACTAAAATATGATTGAACAATGGTTGAGGATTTAGTCCTAATCTAGCGGGTCACCCCTGTGATCAGTCCTAAACTTGCTGGTGATCCCTGAGAGTGTCAGTAAAAAATTAACAGGTGACATCTCATAACCTACACTGGCTACATTGTTCTAGAACTTAGGGATTGCTTTTAATGATCCAGTCCTAATAGACGAGTGAACCCTTATCACTAGATTTGCTCAGTGCTGAATCCTATTCCAAATTGAATTGTCTCAGATTACTGAACTGATCTAAGTGTGACTGACAAGATAACTGACTCAACTAATAATGGTCATACATATCTGAAACCATTATGAAAATGTTCAAACTTAGTAAACAACTAAATTTTATATATTCATTACCCCCAGAGCTTGATAGCAATACAATAGGGACATACTAAAGCTCCACACCATAACAAAAAAGCATTATTCAAAATTCATCAATTAGGCATTTCATCAAATACATGGGGATCAAGACATTAATATGGGGATACTTTAAAACATGATGATATAGCATGATCACATGAAAAAATCATAAACTGAGGATTTGTTCTGAATTTTCATGACCACAATGTGGAAACCATAATATTTAAAAGATACTATAATAAATTCTATTTAAAACCACCTATACTCTTAACTTGAAATTTAAATGGTGATAAATTCATGGACTTAAGCATGGGAATAGTTAAAACCCATAATAATCACATAATTTTGATATTAAAACATAGTTTAAGGATTTAACATGAAAATATCATCCTTCAAACATGTCAAGGACTAATTCTAATAGAAACACATGAAAACATGGTATAAAAATTGAAATTCATGGGAGTTCATGGATAAAATTCATATTATCATATAAAGGTCATAACTTTGAATTTAAAAATAGATTTGTGGACTCTATGGGTAAAAAGAGCCCATGGATAAACATTTAACATAGCTTAAGCAAATAATTTGTAGATGTGCTTGGTGATTTCTTATAGTTTGATCTAGAATCTTGAAGAGACTAGAGTTTGTTCTTGAGAGATGAAGGTTTTCTTTTGAGAGATTTTGTGTAAAAGATGAAAAAATATGCTTTTTGGGGCTTCAAATCCCATGTTTTTTTGGATTGAGGTGATGAGAAAAGACTGTACCTCTAAAATTAAAAATCATAACTGGAATGCTGATTGGGACCTCATCACAATGCGCCAAGGCCTCCACCATTATTCCACCGCGATGTATCACAATAACAGTGACTTGCTATTTTCAAAATGAAAACATGGTCCAAACCTCGTCTTAAAAATCTGAATCTTACCTGAGGCATGCTCCTTACACCCCTGAACATGAATTAACTCAAAATCTTAGGTATATGGGTCGGGAACGTTACTTTAAAATCCTTGAAGTTAAGAGGTCAAAAATAATGCTAAGTCTCCAACACTTGTCTAAATTTTTAGGTTCAAAACCTTTTGTACATGCACTATGGGTTGAACTGCGCTATGGCTATTAGGAGGTATTACAATATCTCCCCGTCGAGAACATTCCTCCTCGAATGAGATTACTTGCTTAATATGCATAACAGAAAACATGATTACAAGATTGAGTACGAAACACGCTACATGAACTAAACTGCTTTCGTGAAATGCATACAATGACATGAGAGTATTTATAAGTCAAAGATAGAAACATGAGAGTCCACTCATAAGTACCCATTACATTAAGCTAGATCTTGTTTGATGGAGAAAAGTTAAGATTTGTAGAACATAGAAAATTGGGATATTATAACATCTCCCCCTTAGGATATTCCCCCCCCCCCCCCCCCCCCCCCCGAATGATACTAACTTGGCTAAAACACCGATAAAACACTAAGATGATGCATGGGGCACTTACTAGCTGAATCATGATTGAATATCTGGAGTTGGAAACTGAGGCATGAGGAATAGAGTATCAACAACATGAATTTATCAATGAAATCAAATATGAGGATATACATGACATAATTTGAATTTCATTGATCATTAGAAGTGTAGAATGAGTCATGGGAACTGAGAATACTATAAAACAAGTACACATGATTCATGAACTGCATGACCTAAGTTTGAGTTCAAAAATTCATAGAATATTATTCGGACTTCTGGGTGAACTGTAACTCTTTATACTAGGAACTGGAAGCATACATGATTTTCTATAAAGTGGATGAATACGAGCCATGATCATAGGACTAACATGTAAGGCATGAGTAGATATCACATTGACTGAGAAACCTCGCACTGAGATAAAAATGGGTCGGGCATCTTCCTTCACTGCTAATGTTCTATAATACACTAGCATTGCTACTAGAATCTAAGAGACTGACTTTGTTACTTGTCCTATCATCTCCCCCATAGCTTAAAGCCATCATTCTAAGTCTGGAAACTACTTAATCAACATCTCTAAACTGAACTGGCACCACTTTACTCTATAATCTAGGTTATAATATTATATATAACTAGTAAACTCACCTTAAATGACTATGCCCGATTATGAAAAACTTGTTGTTAGTAATTTCTTATGAGATAAAACTCTTAGGCCTCAATAGCCATAACAAATCATGTAACAACATTAAATTCATTAACTTAGAATTTTCAACTCCTCTTTCTATTAGCTCAACCTTAGAAGATTTAAACATAGATTCTAACACATAACATGGATAACCCCAAATATTTACTAACAATGCTACTTTTATCATAGATTACAAATATTATATCTAAAATATATGTTTTCCAATCAACAAACCTAAATTCTTGCATACACTGCTTTAAGCCTACTTATTCACCTTTCATATATATAGCCCCATGAAATATAATCTGCTCGAATAAAGATAACATATCTAAACTCTACAAATTTTGAAAAACTCCTGGTTTTATGCTTCTAATTATAGATCATACGCTATCATAGGATTCTGAGAAGGAATCTAAAAACATGTCTGACTCCTAAGCACTAAGGTGCTACCCCTTCTTTCAATAAATAGTTCACCGGGATACTAAAACTGAATGGTTCTATTTTTGAAATCAAATGAAATAGTTTTTTAGGCTACTATAATCGGGTAATTTTTATATTCCCATCTTGCTATGATAGATTTACAAACTAATGTAGACACTTAGAAGGGCTTTGCTAATTTTTAAGGTTTGATGCTAAAGTCAACAGCTATATGGGGGTTACAAGAGAAAATGAAGCTTCGAGGTCTAATAAAATATACAAAAGAATATAAAAGGCCTATAACATGCCCATAATCTCATTAGGATAATTTTTTCGATCATGTCGGGACTGGACTTCATAAAGTCTATTCTGACATTTACCACAGGTGGCACTGGAAGTAGCGCCCTATTGAGTCAAGCTACCAGCTATAGTTGGGGGACGACTATGCTTACTCTACTAACAAACCTATGGGCATGTTTGGCTCGGTGGCTTGGCTTGCCAAATCCAAAACACATACCACTAATATCTTTACACACAATCTGATGGTTTCTTGTAACACCCAGAAATCTGATCTCGAGACGTCACATGGTGTTCAAGACTACAGGTAGAATTAAGCTAACCCTATCTGGATAATATTGAGCTTGAATTTTATTATAATGGAAATATAGGCATAAAATTCCTGCTAGAATGCGCAAACTATTTGTAATATCTGAGAATAATTTTCAACAGAGCATCTGAAACATCAAAACTGAATAATCTATATCAAAACTAATAGTTTAATAAACCTCTACTACTAATACTAGAGAGTCACTAGGACAAACCCCCAACTAAATCAAACTTTCTAAAAGAAAGTGCTAAAACTTCTAAACTGATAAACTTTGAAATCTGAAATGAATAAGTCCTCACACTATGAGGATTCACCAACTGTAGGATGTATATAGAGATACTCAAACTACTCACGCTACTGACACTGAGCACCTATACCTACATTATGAGAAAATGTACCACATAAACATATATGTAGATCAGTACTTTGAGGATGTAGTAAGTATATGGGGGTGATATACATAAGTAAAACATCATCTCATAATAATTATTTATAAAACAATGCATGATAAATGTAAATGACTCACATGAGCTGGAATATCTAAAATACTTAAATGTGTAGCAATAAGAAGAAAAACATACTTTATAAGTCTTGTGCGCTGTAACATTTAGTTCTTCAAGCTGTACTAAATCTCTTTCTTTAAATCATACAGTCCAAGTGTAAAAGAGCTCACTTTATATCTAAAATCTGAACCCATTATTTTTTTGTAAAGCATATTTTGAATAAAACTATGAGCCTTCACACTTAGCTTTGTAAAAGCATTTCTTTCATTCTTCTACTTTTATTAGCAGGGTTTGAAATATATATTTTAATCTGCAGTGAGGTTCTCTTAACTAACTTAAACCATGTGAGATATCATAGAGTCTAATGTCTCATCCTCCTAAGAAAGAAACCTCACGTTGGGTAAAGGTATCATACTCTTGCCAAGGAGTATAATCTGAGCTAAGTGATCACATCTGTAACTATCATCCATATAGAAGTGGGAATAATATGATAATATGTACCTATGATGTCTACGTAGTTCTATGGAAGTAGGATACGCTAAACCCATACTTTCCGCTTGATGCTAAATACAACTCCCTTTTTATTTGCTATGCTCATTCTGTTGGAAATCCACTTTAAAACTAGCATAAGGGTTTATCAAAAACCAATTATGCATTAATCTGATACAATCTATTATAATCTTAAAAGTACATTCCAATACTAATATGGGGATCAAAAGATCATAAACTTTATTGTAAATCTGGTATAATCAGCTCATAAGGTTCTTAAAGTATCATTTTTCTAAAAATCTCAACATATAAACTTTGGGCTTAAAACCCATGTATAAAACTCATATCTAATATCATAATAATCAAGCTTGATAATGAAAACAATGATAATTTGTCTCAAATCTAGAAATTACTACAATAGGCATGAAAATATGAAAATAAACATGCAATTCAACTTATAATTCACTTGAAATCTTATAATCTTTTAAATGGAAACATTGGGTATGAACCCTAATTTCAAATTCATGGGAAATCATATAAAATCGTTTCACTTTGAAATTTAAACAAGTTTTGGGCACAAGTATGAAAGAAGATCCTTGTTCATACACCCCACATACCTTGTTGGATGATTAGATGAAAAAACCTTGAATTTTGGATTCCTATTGAGTTCTTGATGATAGGTTCTTGATTATCCTGCCTCGGGATTCCTCAATTTTAAGCTTCCTTGTAGAATCAATGGAGAATTTGTATTTCTTGGAGAATGAGCTTTGATGGTCTAGGTTTTTCTTTTGAGAAAGAATGGATGAAATAAGCATAAAATGCCTTAGGATATGTTAAATCTTATTTTTTGAATGGATTGGGGGATGGATATTAACAGAAATACCTCCTTTAAACTCTATACTAGAACTGGAAAATGCATATTTTCCCGATATAGGTGGCCACCGTGATGCACCACTATTTCGGTGGCTCACTGAAAATCGACGAATGGAAAATGGGCAGACTCTGTGACGCGAAGACATTGCGGTGCCCCTTTGGAATGCCATTTTGGCACATGGCGCAAAACACCATTATTGCGCTGGACCTACGGAAATTGACAAATGGGAAATTGATCCTCTCCACAATGAGCCATTATCGTGGAGGGCCACTATAATGAGAAAATTGGGATTTGACACTACTATATGGCGGGCTAAGGGTCGAAATGACGGTGTTTTGTGACTGGGACTTAAAATAGCCATAACTTCTTACCCAGTTATCAGATTTATGCAAATCTTATATCATTGGAAAGATAATTTAATTTCCTACGAAATGAACAGTCTAAATCTAAGGAATTCTATGTCAAAAATACAATACTTATTTTGGAAGCTATCCCTTAACACTCTAAGGATGAATTTAAGTTAGGAAAAAACACAGGGTTTTACAATATCTCCCCCTTGGAAACATTAGTCCTCAAATGTGGCTTGTTAAACTGAAATTTCTGAGGAATATGAAAATATAAGATATCATGCACAACTAAAATAAACTGCAAGTCTAAATCTAAATCCTTCTAGGCTTCTAGGTAATCTATGAGTGCATGAGCTTGCATAAGGACAACTATATATCTGAATGTATGGTTAGAAAAGAACCAAATCAACGAAGAGTATCACCTTGGGCTACATCTGAGTTTGTAGATAAAAGTTGAGGGTACTTGGCTCGCATATCTGCTTCTACATTCCAAGTGGCCCTCAATAGACTGATTCTACCAAAGAACTTTAACCAAGGGAACTTCTTTATTCCTTAGTATACGGATTTGATAATATAATTCCTCAACTTAAATCTCTTCGTAAGAATGGCTGTTATGAACACCTGAGCTTTCTAAAGGAACTACTATAGTGGAGTCACCGATACTCTTCTTAAGTATAGAAATGTGAAACAAATAATGAACGGTTGACAAATGTGCGGGCAAATCAATCTCATAAGCCACTTTCCCAACACGACTCATAATTCTGAAAGGGGCAATATATCGTGGACTAAGCTTTCCCTTCTTTCACAAATCTCTTTACCTCTCTCATGGGTGAAATCTTCAGAAATACTAAATCACCAACCTCAAACTCGAGGTCCCTTCTTCTCACATCCGCGTCGGATTTTTGGTGACTTTGGGCTGTTTTTAGTCTTTCCCTAATCAACTTAACTTTCTCCATAGCTTAATACACTGCATTGGGCCCTAGAAAAGTGGCCTCACCAACCTCAAACCAACCTATGAGTGATTTATATCTACTCTCATAAAGAGCCTCAAATGGAACCATCTGAATGCTAGCATGATAACTGTTATTATAAGCAAACTCAATTAATGGCAAATGCTCATCACAACTACCCTTGAAATCAAGAGCACATGCCCTCAACATATCTTCTAGTGTTTTGATGGTCCTCTCTGCTTGACCATCTATTTAAAGATGGAAACCTAAATTAAGATGGACTTGGGTACCAAGACCCTTCTGAAAAGTTCTCCAAAACTAGGAAGTAATGATAGATAAGAGAACTCCATACAATCTGACTAACTCTCGGATATACAACTTAGCATAATTCTCAGATGTATAAGATATGTGAATTGGCAAGAAATGCGCTGACTTAGTCAATCTGTCTATAATAATCCAAATTGAATCATGATGACTATGTGAATGAGGTAAACCAGTCACAAAATCTATATTAACCTCTTCCCACTTCCATGTGGGGGTACCAAAATCTTGCAACATACCACCAGGTCTTTGGTGCTTTACCTTAACCTATTGACAAGTCGCACACTTGGCTACAAACTTGGCTATATCTGTCTTTATACCACTCCACCAATAGATTTCTCGCAAGTCACAGTACATCCTGGTAGTGCCTGGATGAATAGAATAACATGCACCATACTCTTCCGCCATAACTCGCTATCTCAAATCATGAACACAATGCATTCATAATCTACTTTGGTAGCTCAACACACCATCTCCCTCTTGGGAGAAAACCTCCACCTTTTGGTCGTTAACTGACTCCTTCAGTTTGACCTAACTAGGATCCTTATGTTGATTCTATTTCACTTATGAAACTAGGAAAGATTCAAAACTACTCTGATACCAAATATTTCCTTCGGCAGAATCAACTAATCTAACATAAAATCTGGCTAATCAATGTACTTCTCGAGCTAACATAATTTAGTTATTAAAACATAGGTTAAGGATTTAATATGAAAATATCATCCTTCAAACATGTCAAGGACTAATCCCAATGTTAACATATGAAAATATGGTATAAAAATAAAAATTCATGGTAGTTCATGGATAAAATTCATACTATCGTGTTAAGATTATAACTTTGAAATTGAAAATGGGTTCTTGGACTTCATGGGTGAAAAAGGCCCATATATGAACATCTAACATACCTTAATTGAAGAATTTATGGAAGTTCTTGGTGATTTCTTGAAGAGCTTGAATCTTGAAGAGGCTAGGTTTTGTTCTTGAGAGAAGGAGGTTATCTTTTGAGAGATTTTGTGTTTAAGATGACCAAATATGCTTTTGGTGGCTTCAAATCCCTTGTTTTTATAGATTAAGGTGATTGTAAAAGACAAGACTACCCCTCTGAAATTAAGATTCATAACTAGAAAACCAATTGGTCCCTCACCGCGATGCGCGAAGGCTACCACTTCTATTCCACTGCGATACGCTACAATTGCGATGACTTACTATTTTCAAAATCAAAACGTGTTCCAAACCTTGTCTAAAAAATACAAAACTTACCTGAGACATGTTCCTCTCACCCCTAAATGTGAATTAACTCAAGAACTTAGGTCTCAGAGTCAGGAAGGTTACTTTAAAAACCATCAAAGTTAAGAGGAAAAAAATAAGGCTAAGTCTCCAACACATAGCTAAATTTTCAAGTTCTAAACCTCCTGTTCATACAGTATGGCTAAACTGAGCTAAGGCTAATATAGGATATAACAATCTATGAGTTGATAAGCTGTAAAGATA
The DNA here is from genome assembly GCA_030864225.1 of Capsicum baccatum var. pendulum. Lineage (NCBI taxonomy): Eukaryota > Viridiplantae > Streptophyta > Magnoliopsida > Solanales > Solanaceae > Capsicum > Capsicum baccatum. Next base: position 163,815,091 of record CM061557.1, on the reverse strand, counting down.
ATTCCCTCCACATAAAAAGCCTTATAACTCAAAATATTTTTTATAGTTCATCAAAGAAGTCTTGTGGGTCTTTCTCCACCTTTACTCTCATAAAAGTAGGAGGACCTATATTTATAGATTGACCAAGCCTTCTGGCCTCAGTAGATAAATTACTAGGCGCAACCCACTCAGCCTGAGTATCGACCATCTGATCAATAACAACGATAGAATAACAAAACTTTGAGTTTGTCACATTACCCTAAGGGACCTGAGGAGCGGTAGGAGGAATAGGAGGAACTCTAACACAATTAGGAATAGGATCATGAGATAGAAGGTGTGCTCCAGACGTAGGAGGTAACCCTTCAACATTATCCCCAGATAAGGTAAAAGGATTATTTTGCATTCTACATCTACGAGGCATGATCTAAAAGACAAATAAACAATGAATTTTAAGAAAGTAAAATATTCCTAAATATCTTGGAGCCTCTCTCTTATGAGTGTGGCTCACTACACACCCCAAAAAGAGACTCTACTTGACATGGCTTTGTGGACCTCTATGTTGACCGTGAATCGAATGCTCTAATACCAACTTTTAATGACCCAAACTAGGGCCTAGACATAATTTGCATCCCAAGTACAAGAAGGACCGAGGATTGCACCCTAACCTAACCCAACCACCTTTCGTAGCCTTACATGAGCTGAATTTTGAACAAATAACAAGATAGCATTATTGTTAACATCAAGACTCAAGGATAGGATTACGACCGTGACTGACCCAACCGCTAGCATATAGCTCAATATAAGGATAAAGTAATGCCATTCAAAACAACCAAGTAAAACTATCTATTATGCCTACAACCATATGTATATAAGTATCGGTAAAGGTAATCCGTGTTTAACATGCATTTAAAACCTTTTATATGGGCTATGTAACCCCTTGGCCGTATGGGCTCAGCTCCCCCTGCTGAAAGAGTCCCAGTACGTGTAGTCACATGACCAGGAGATCTTCAATGGGCTGAATAGTACATCCCTCCAATATAAAATATGACACTCGCATGTAGCCATCAAAGACCTCTCATATCGGCAGATATGATTTTCTAGTTTTGGTTCCCCTAGAATCTCTACCATCAATGGCTCAGTTACACATTTCACCATTATTGCCCAACTTAAAACCATGTCGAAACCAATCTAATTATCAATTATTAACCAAGAAAATTTATTAGTAGTATCTCCATAGTAACAATAATTGCAAGATTTATCCTTATCCCAACAATTTAGAGTAAGGGGGCTCTCAAGTACCATTTTAATTTACCATATTAACCTCTTGGGAAACTTCCATGTACTCCACAAGATAAACCATTAAGCCTTTAACCTTTGTAAACCATTTATAGTTTCATACATAAGTTGAAAACAAGCAAGAGTTCTATTTAAAGAATTTAATGCAATAAACACATCTTTAAAAGAATTTTATCAAACACCTTGGGGCCATAATATGACCAAAACAAACTTCAAACACCATTAAACCATTACCATGTAATCCAATTGCCCAAACCCACCATTAATACATTTAAAAGCACAATTAAATCATAGAAAACCATAACCAAACCATTATAAACAAAATCCCTAATTAATAGTTTAAAACCATAAACCATGCAACATTGAAACCATGACCACTAAAAAATTCATGCCTTTTTTTAAATAAGAAGTAGAGAAGAGAAACATGCCTTAAACCGAGAATATTTATGGAAGAAAATTACCAAAGAAAGTCCCAAAGTAATCCCTAAGTTGAAACCCTAGATCTCTTTCCCCAAAAGCTCTTGAGAGAATTATGATTTGTTTGAAATAGATTTGTAAGTTTCAATGAGTAAAATTAGAAGGTAGATAAGCTCCTAATTGTATTGAAGTCGTGAGTCGTAATTAGAGTAAGTAGTGAAATTTCTAGAATACCCCCACTTAAGTCCCTTAAAAACCCATTATAGTGATACAACTGACCCTCTTACGAGTCGCACCCTTTCATATGATTGGATCCCACCAGTTGTACCCTGGCCTTAAACTTGGATTAGATAATGTCAAGTATATGACTCATCCAACCAAGTCATAACCTCAAAATATGATATGTGCCCCATGATCCGTATCTTTGCCAAAATAAATTACCATGAGGATCAAACACTGCCCACAACATGAGTCACTATTACGAGTCGTATCTAAGCCTTACAACTCATACCCTTAAGTTGTGACAATTCTAGTGATTGAAAACATCCCACCAACTAACATTGGTCAGATTATGAATGGACCATACCATTTGTACCCTAGTATACGTATAGTAACCATGAGTCGTATTGGGTTCGGAGAACGATTTTCAAGGAAAACTTTCTAAGGCCAAAACCCAAGATGTAATAGAGATAATGATGGTTCCTCTAAATATTAAGGTTGTAAAGTGTTAGGCTTGACCTATTTTAGTGATTGAAGTTTATGTTTTGTGGGTTTTACTTGATATTATCGTAAAATTTTTCAAAAACTGTGCATCCATTACCACTCACGTGAGAAGAAAGACACAGAAGGAAGTTTTGTTTGTTTGGTTTAACAAATGTATAAAATGATTTCAAAAGATCAAGTTTACTTTGACCGTGACTCCCATCCTTTCTTTCCCTTTTGAAGGTAAAGATTTTATTATGTTTTACAATGTTTCCTATTTTGAATTTTTTTTGATGATGTAGGATACTAATGTGATAGTCTATGCTTCAAGGTGATTAAATACCCTTGAGATTAATTATCCAACTCATGATTTAGAGTTGGTATTAATATTTTTTGTTGATAAGATATGGTGATACTAACTTTATCTGGTTAAATGAAAGATTTTGACATACCTGCGCAGTTTACAATAAGATTTTACTTAAAAGGATTTTAATTTGTATGAGAAGAAGTGGATGAAGTTAGCAAAAATCATGATATAACCATATAATATAATTTAAGAAAGGACAATACAGTGGCAGTTGAATTGACTTAAAAGTAAATAAGTACAGGGGGTGGCTTGTATTAAAGAGGCAAGAAAATCTTTGTCTAGGGAGACCCAAACCTTTAAAATTTGGGTTACTAACTTTGAGATTTTTAAACGGGGTGGAGTTTTGGAAAGTGTTATGGTAACATCAACATTCCTAGATCTAATCATTTTTAAGAAATTGGAGGATGGAAAGTTTAACAAGATTTGTAACAAGTTGGTGTGCGGTGAGGGGGCGTGAGTATGTGCTTTGGCTTGATGGTATGATTTGTACCTTGCTAGAAAAATTTCATGGTTCCTGATATTCTTTAGGTGCAACCAAGAAGTGTTGTCACTTGAGAAAGCTCTATTAGTGACCACAAATGAAGAAGGATATAATTGTAAAAATGGCCAGCTTGTGTAATATGAAAATAAAAGGCCAATAGGTTTCCTTCGAAGGATGGCTATTCTTGAGTGAAATTAGAATACAATTGTTATGAATTTTGAGGTGGGTTTTGTAGCCTAACAAAGTTAGCTCTTTCTGTTTTAGTAAATATAAACTATTATATGAGATGAGGTAAGGCTGATATAATTTGAACGCACTGGTATATGAGATAAAGTTAGGATGATATACATGGGGTATTATGCATATGAAATAAGGAATAACTAAATTACATGAGACAACTGAACATGAATTTATGAAAATTGTAAAATCTAAGAATGCATGCCGAAGCATAAATCTGAAATCCGATATAAGTCTTAAATTTGAAAAGCTGTAAACTGTATAAATGAATAAATTAAGGTATGTACACTTGGTCAAGCAAACCTGAACTAAGCATACACTAAAGTACTGCACTAAGATAGTGGGAGGTATCATATAACTGATATGCCCCAATTTGAGCTTATTGGGGTCCAACCTATAACCCCACTTGGAAGGGTCTCAGAACCATGCCATGGGTACTAACACAGGTTATGTGGATCCACTAATCTGGTGTCGCAAAGAACAAGGATGTCAAGCCTAAACTAACAGGTGACCCTGAGAGGAAGTCAATCCTAAACTGATTGGGGATCCATCATATCCTATGCTAGCTATGTAGTACTTGAATACGGGGAGTCCTACTAATGTCTCTGCCTAACTGACGGGGATGCTTCCATCCCTGCATTCGCTCAGTTCTAAGTCCTATTCCCAAATAAACTGACATTTTAACTGAACAAAAGTAAACTCAATTGAATGTAATTATATAACTAACAGTACTCATCACGAATATGAATATTTGAGTATACTGATAAGAGTCATGGATTAACACTCTAAGGACTTGAAAAGTTTAATTCATGTATCCACAAAGGTATCGGGTGTTCATAACCCACCAGCACTAAATGGAATCAATAATAATGCCATCCAAAAGCTTTAAAAGCAAGGTAAGGAATCATTTTTGAAAACCCAAAACAGAGGCATTTCATCAAACACATGAAATTCATGAACTTAAGCATGAGAATTGGTAAATCTTGCGAGAATAACATGATTACAAGACTAAAAGCAAAACTTAGGCATTTAACATGAATATTACAACATTCAAAACATATATTAGCTAACTCCAATTAAAAAAACATACAAACATAATTTGTAATTGAATTAATAAGATATTCATGGAGAAATTTCAACTTAAACATGAGAACTCATAATTTAACACCAAAAAGGGAGTCTTGGACTCCATGGGTGAAAGAGACCATTGATGAAAATCACAGATACCTCACTAGGTGAATTCGTCAAGATTCTTAAGGATTTTCTTTAACTTGAAGATGGGAATTCTTAATTTCTTGAAAAAGAGATAGGGTGTGAAGCAACCAATGCGGTGTGTCCAGCCGCCAACGTGGCAAAACCCATAGCTTGGATCAAACAGCCAATGCGTCATGGGGCAATCATGATAACCTTTTGTTTTAGACATCCAAACACTCCCCAAACCATATCTAAAAGTCTTAAAACTTTCTGAGATAACTTATGACCTCTCTAAACATGAATTGATTTAAAAATCCACATATCAAGGTCAAGAAGGTTGATTTAAAAATCCATGAAGTTTAGGGGTCTTGAGTATGACTATGTCTTAATACATAGTGAAATTTCAAAGTCTTGGACCCCTTTAACATAAGATCGTGAGTTGAATTGAGCTAGGATCTAACAGTCTATTACAATATCTCCCCCTTGGAAACATTTATCCTCGAATAAGGCTTGTTTAGATGAGAAAACTAAAGTAACTTAGATCATATATAGAATATGCATGACTAAAAACATGGTTAGAAAATTGTGTCTTAAACATGATATGTGAACTGAACTGAATGTATGCAATGACATAACATGGATTACATAGTTTTAACTGAGAATAGAAAAAAGTCAATCTAAGGAAAATCGTTACCTTAAGATGAATCTGAGTTCGCAGAAAAAAAATGAGTGTACTTGGTTTATATATCTTCTTCCAGTTCCCATATGGCTCCCTCAATGCACTTATTCTACCAAAGATCATTGACCAAGGAAACTTCTTTATTCCTTAGTCTACAAATTATTTGATTGAGGATCTAAACTGGACATCTTCATACGAAAGGATATCCTGAACATCCCTACTTTATAATGGAACAACTACAACTTAATCACCAATACACTTCTGCAATAGGGAAACATGAAACACTTGATGCACTAATGCCGAACTTCATGGAAACTCAAGATCATAAGACACCTTTCCAAAATGACTCAAGATTCTAAACAGGCCAACATAACGAGGACTGATTTTCCCCTTCTTGCCAAATCTCTTCACCTACTTCATGGGTGAGATTTTTAAATAAACCAAATCACTAACCTCAAACTCAAGATCTCGTCCCCTCATATCTACATTGGATTTATGATAGCTTTGGGCTATTTTAAGAGTTTCTTAAATCAACTAAGCATTGTCCATCGCATCAAATATTTCATCTAGCCCCATCAAAGCAGCTTTACCTGCCCTAAACCAACTAATAGGAGATCTATATCTCCTTTCATAAAAATCCTTAAATAGAGCTATCTTAATAGTGGAGCGCTAATGGTTGTTATAGGAAAACTCAATCAAAATTAAGTGATCATCCAAAGTACATTTAAAGTAATAACACATGCTCTCAACATATCATCTAAGATCTGAATGGTCCTCTCTTTCTGACCATCTATTTGAGGATTAAAAGTTATACTGAGAAGAACTTGGGTACCAAGACCCTTCTAAAAATCCTTCCAAAAGTTAGAGGTAAACTTTGTACATATATCTAATATGATAGAAAAAAGAATCCCACAAACCTAACCAACTCCCTAATGTAGAGCCTGGTATAATCCTCAGATGAAAAAGAAGTATGACCTTGTAGTAAATGAGTTGATTTGGTGATACTATCTACAATGACCCATATTGAATCATGTTGAATACGCATGTGAGGCAAACCTGTCATAAAATCTATGTTCATCAACTCCCACTTCTAAGTAGGGATACTGAAATCCTACAATGTGCCACTAGCCCTTTGGTGCTAAACTTTAACCTGCTAACAATAAGAACACTTAGCTACAAACTCTGTGATATCCCTCTTCATACCACTCCACTAGTAAATTTTCTACAAATCATGGTACATCTTAGTGTCTCCTATATGTATAAATTAACATGAATCATGCACTTCTACTAAAATCTATTATCTCAACCTATCAACACACGGAACATGCAACCTACCTTGACAACGCAACACACCATCTCCCCCTTGGAAGACAACCTCTACTTATTGAACTCTCATTGATTCCTTCAGCTTAGCTAAACTGGGATCACTATCTTTCTTTTATTTCACTTCAGCAACAAAAGAAGATTTTGTACTATTCTGAACACATACACCACCTTCAGCCTAATCAACCAACTGAATACCTAATCTAGCAAGCTGAAGAACCTCCCTAACTAACTACTTCATATCCCCTTCTACATGGGCAACACTACCCTTATACAATTTACTAAGGGCATCTACCAATACATTAGCCTTGGCCAAATGATACAACATGCACATATCATAATTTTTTAACAAATCAAGCCACCTTCTATGACAAAGATTTAAATCTTTCTACAAGAACACATATTGTATGTTTTTTTGATCTATGAACACATCAACATGAACTCCATAAAGATAATGTATCCAAATTTTCAAAGCAAGTACAACAACGCCAACTCAAGATCATGGGTAAGATAACTCCTTTCATGCGGATAAAGTTTTCTAGAGGCATAGGGTATGATGTTACCCCTCTATATCAATACACAACCAAGAAAAACTCTAGAAGAATCACAATAAAATACAAGACCATTTGAATCATCAGGCAAAGTTAATACTGGGGCTAAAGTGACATGAGTCATCAACTCGAGAAAACTCTTCTCACAATAATTTAACCACTGAAACTTGACTTTTTTCTGAGTCAACCAAGGCATTGTGGATGTAGTTGAAGTAAACCATTCCACAAACCACCTATAATTGCTAGCCAAACCAAACAAATTCCTAATATTTAATGGAGAGATTGGTCTGGGTTAATTTCTCACTACTTTGATCTTTTGAAGGTCAACTCTAATGCTATCATTGTAGAAAATATAGTAGAGGAAATCTACTTATCTATTCCAAAATTTGTACTTACTGGATTTGTTGAACAATTAATGAACTCTAAGACTCTGTAATACAATTTTGAGATGGTCTGCATGATCATTCTCACTATGGGAATAGACAGGAATATCATAAATAACAACTACGATGAGCATGTCCAAGTAATGCTTGAATAGTCAATTCATCAAGTTTGTGAAAGCTAAAAGGGAATTTGATAGTCCAAAACACTTATCTAGGAATTCAAAGTTACCATACCGAGTTTAAAGGTTGTCTTTAGAAGTCACATTCTCTTACTATAAGATGATGATAGATGGATCTGAGGTCTATCTTATGGAAATAACTGGCACCCTAAAGTTGGTAGAGCAAGTTACCAATCCTGGGGAATGGATACTTATTCTTTATCATGACATTTTTAACAGAAGGTAATCGATGAACATTCGGAGGACTATCTTTCTTATGCATGAACAAGACTAAAATGCCAAATGGGGAAATACTGGGCCTGATAAATCCCTTATCTAAGAGATCATTCAACTATTCTTTCAATTCCTTAAGCCCAGTTGGTGTTATTCTATAAGATGGAATAGAGATAGGCTGGGTATATAGAAGGAGATCTATTTCAAAGTCAATTTCCTTTTTTGGAGGAACCCCAAAAAGATCTTCAGGGATCACATTTGGAAATTCCCTTACTAATGAAACTAATTTGTGACTGGAAGTCTTAGAACTAATGTCATTAACTCAAACAAGATGGTATATGCACCCCTTAGTTATCATTCTTTTGCTCTAAGATATGAAATAATCTAACCCCTAAGCGCTGAAGTACTACCCCTTAATTTAATATTTGGTTGATTATGAAACAAAAATAGAACTACTCTATTACTGTAATCAACTGAGGCATAATATGAGTTGAGCCAATCCATGTTGAGAATGGTATCAAAATTAGTCATCTCTAACTTTACAAGGTCAAATGAGGTAACTTTTAGGGATATTGTAATTGAGTATTCCTTGTATACCTGCTTGGCTACAGTATAGACACCTCCTAGAGTAGACACTAAGAATGATTCTACTAATATTTTAGGACTAATGCCGAATTTGGAATCTATATAAGGAGTTACGAAGGAGTGAAACTTTGGGATCTAATAAAGCATAAACATGAAGATGAAAGACATATAACATACCTATAACAATATTAGGAGAACTCTTCTGATCCTGTAGAGATAGGAGTGCATATAATTTGTTCTTGGATTGACCACTAGTGGAACTGGAAGTGGCACCCTACTAAATTGGACGACTTGCTGGTGTTGTTGAAGAAGTATTCTAGCCCTGTTGGCGATCATTTCAACCCCTCTGTGCCTCTACCATACACTCTCAGATCCTATTGCCTGGCTTTCCATATCCAAAACATACATAACTACCAGCCTTACACATGTCTTGATGATTCCTACCACACTTCCCACAGAGCAGATTAGTATGACTAGTACTCACACTACTATGTGACTTAGAGTCGGGTGCCCTATTCCGACTATCATTCATGAACTTTGGAATTGGTACACTAGCTAAAGATGGAGCTGGGGATGAGAATTTCTTACAAAACTAATAATAGTTACCACTATCTATCCTTAGCTAAGAAATGTTAAAACTTTTTGTTCTAGCCTTCTTATTCTTTCTCTCTTTCTCCTTTAGATTCTCTTTCTCAATATGCTAAGAATGAACTATAAGTATAGATAAGTCCAGCTACTTAATCAACATTGCAGTCCTACACTCCTTGATGATACAATAAGATACACCAGAAAAAAACTAACTCATTCTAGAGCTATTATTGGCCACCATTAAAGGAGCGTACCTTGCCAACTTAGTGAAATTAAGTGAGTATTACTTCATACCTATATTACCTTGATTCAAATTGATAAACTCTTGCACCTTAGCTTCCCTTAGCACTAAAGGTAAGGACCTATCTAAGAAAGTTATAGAAAACTACTCCCACCCTAAAGACCTTTCCTCAACACCCCTATCTTTGTTCAACTACTTATACTAGGTATGAGCAACATCCTATAACGTATATGTAGCCAACTCTGCACTCTCACTGAAGGTGACACCCTTGATATCTATCACTTTCTTAACCATATCAAAGAACTCTGGTGGATCTTCCTCATAGTTGGTTCCCAAAAATAAAAGAGGATTCATTCGGGTAAAATCTTGAATCCTAAATATAGTTGTATTTTCCATTACATTAGCTGGGGAAACAACCTACAGATTGTTTTAAGATGCTACTAAGTGAGCTAAGGTGGTGAAATAAACTATGAATTTGGCATAAGAGAAATGCTAATTTAGGGAATCTTCCTAAACATGTGGTGGTGTTGGTTGGTTTCTGTTCCTTATTCCGTTGGTTCAATTAGGAGGAATTATAAGTAAACAGAATGAAGAATGAGTTATAAAGAGAGTTTAAGTAGAGTTCGGGTTCCATTATATGACACGAATACTGAATGAAGGTAAAAATTTTCATAAAACATCTTGTATACTTGTAAACAAGTGTGTCATGCTTAAAACCTATGCACAAGACTCCACTCAATGCGACTTTCAGATTCTATAGGACACTTTAAAACTCTGGGCTCTGATACAAAGATTTTTCATGACACGAGGCAACCCCTTAGTCACAATAACATTGATTACGATCACAAGTGACCAAAATCTAACCCATGATCTGGTACCTACTGTGAGCACTAAATAAATATGAACATAACATATATGAAGAATATTAATTGAAAATGTAATATATATATATATATATATGATTACTAAAATATGAAATATTGAACATCTAAAACAACTGACAAGTACTAAAATCAACTAACTAATTGTCTAACTATTCTGTCTAAATGTATGTAAACCTCTAAACTAATTGACGAGTTGATGGGACAGACACCTAACTAACTTCGACAGACTAAAAAATGAAATACTAAATTAACTAAATAAACATAATATGTCCTCGATAGATAAGGACTCACCACTACGACTGTTTGATTATGCCGGGTTGTCTAACTTCAATCAAGAAATTGTGCATCCAAACCTATGATATAAGACATCATAGCACAAAAAGAATATACAATCAATACTTTGAATGTACTGGTATATGAGATTAGTTTACGCTGATATACTTGGGGTACTGTGCACATGAAATTAAGACTAACTGAATAGCATAAGACAACTGAACATAAATCCATGAAAACTGTAACATCTAAGAATGCATGACCAAGCATAATTTTGAAAGATCATATAAGTCTAAAATCTAAAAAGTTATAAACTATATTATTAAATAATTTAAGGTCTGTACACTTGGTCAAGCAAACTAGAATTGAGAATACACTAAACTATAACATTGAGACTATAGGATGTATCATATCACCAACATGCCCCAATATGAGCTAATTGGGATCCAACCTGTAACCCTAGTTGGAAGGGTGTCAGTACTGTGCCATGGATACAAACATTAGCTATGAGGATCTTCTAATCTGGTTTCCCAAAGGATCAAGGTGTCAAGCCTAAACTAAAGGTGGACGCCTAAGAGGATGTCACACCTAAACTGATGGGTGACCCTTCATATCCTACAATAGAAAAATAGTTCTAGAATACAGGGACTGCTACTAATGATTCTGCCTAACTAATGAGGAAACCACCATCCCTGCATTTCCTCAATGCTAAATCCTACTCCCAACTGAACAAACACTGGTACTGAATAAAACTAAACTCAACTGAATGTCATTATATAACTGATAGTACTCATCATGAATATGAATATTTGAGCATACTAATAAGAGTCTTGGATTAATAGTCTAAGTAATTGAAAAGCTGAATTCATGTAAATCACATAGGTATTAGGTGTTCATAATCCACCAGCACTGAATAAAATCAACATTATTACCATATACAATATTTAAAACCAAGGTAAGTGATCATTGTTTAAAATCCAACACTTAGGCATTTCATCAAAAACATGATATTCGTGAACTTAAGTGTGGGAATGGGTAAAGCATGTGAGAATAACATAATTACAAGAAAAAAATAATAACTTTAGGATTTAACATGAATATTACAACATTAAAATCATATAGAGTCTTATTCCACTTGAAGCACTTATAAACATAACTTATAATTGAATTAACGAGAGACTCATGGAGAAATTTCAACTTAAACATGAAAAATCATAATTTATGACTAAAAAGGGATTCTTGGATTCCATTGGTGAAAAGATCCCATGGATGAACATCATACGTACCTCACTAGGTGAATTCATGAAGATTCTCGAGGATTTTCTTGAACTTTAAGCTTGGAATCCTTAATTTCTTAAAAAGGAAATTAGGTTTGTTCAAGGGGAAAAAGGGGCTTTTCTTGAGATGATTTATGTGGAAAGTGGCAAATAATTCTCCTTGGGGTCCCCAAATTCATGTTATGGATGAATTAGTTAAAGGAAAAAGATCTAAATACCCTTAAATGATAGGGATAAAAAAGTGGACGACACCACTCTAAGGCACAGGGACCCTAGTCGGGTCAAGCATCTAATGTGGTGTGACCTCTGCTCGAGTAAAGTAGCCAATGCGGTGATGCACATTTTTGGAAATAGTTTATTTCCTCATATTTAAAGCACATTATAAGTGTTCATCATGATAAGTAACATCTTACATATTCAGTACATTGAAAAGTTCTGATATCATACCTCTTTAGCCTATATTTATCATGTGATGTTTATTCAGGTGCTTACTATCAGGATCATTATTAGATAGAACACAACTTTTGGCTATTAGGTGATGTGTTCTCTTATTATAGGAGTCAAGTAAGTTGTAGTTCCAGTATTTTATTTTTATTCATATTTATTGATTAAGGATAACTAATGGTCACGTCCCAGCTACCTATAGTCATTATTATTAACGGCTTCATAGATAGTCAATCAAACTTATTGCATGTTGTTTATTTCAAATTACTGTGTTGTACACTTTTAACCCAAATATATTGAAAAAAATTATCTTATTATTATGCTTATGCTCAATTATTTTAGTTCTTATACATATTTCAATCAGTTGCTAATGCATTATTCTAGTACCATGGGTTACCTTGGGATCACCTGTGGTTCTAACCATCGCGTTAAGGACTAGGGGTAGTATCCTATTGTGACATAGTCTGAGAAGATTATTTAGGTACTTGAGGGCATGCTATGAACATGTGTTTCTAACTTTGAGGGTCATGGGGAAGACTTTAGGCCGTTGTGTGAATTACTATAAAACAATAGTTAACACACTAATATTGACATATACCTATTTAAAGCTCTTTAAAAGAGAATATGTAGATCACCCATAGGTTGTTACATGTTGGGTAATTTGAAACCTTTTGGAAATACGTTCTAATGAAAGCTTAAGAGAATGTGATGTTCATTTATGTTAAGTTATTAGCAACACAAATAAAATAAAAGAAATATGCTTATTTCAAGGTAAGGGATAGTTATTATAAAGTGGGTAAGCCATGGTCTCTAATGGTATCTCCTATCAAGAGAGTGATGTGATTAGGTTAATGGGGTAAACTTAGCCCCATCAATATCAATCCTTTTGAAATTCTATATCATCTACATCAAATAGCATATATAGTTGAATTATATCCAAGCATATTAGGACTCCATTAGGTATTTCATGTACAAATTTTTAAGAAAAAACATGGGGATGCTGACTAGTTAATTAAGTGGGACTCATTATTAATTGACCAAAATATATCTTATGAATAAAATCAGATAGATATTCATGATAGAGATTTTTGAAAGTTGGACTAAAGATATAAAATTCGTGAAAGTCTAGTGGAAACACCATATGGTAGAGGATGCCACTTGTGAGGATTAGTTAGATACGCACAAGAAGTACCCCCACTTGTTAGAGGATTCAGGTAATCCCCTTATTACTTTTCCATTATTTTTTTTAATTTGTCATTCGAGGAAGAATGGTGAGTAAATTAGTATTTGTTGTACCAAATATTTTTTTCTCATTAAGGTAAATATTAGTGTGCTAAAATTCAAGTTAAGATTCTCCCTGAATGTATTGTTTTAAATTTTAAGCTAGCCTTGTCTTGGATAAATTCAAAGTATGTTGTGTCTAATTAAATTAGGCAATTAATAGGTTAATTACTATGTATTATGGGACAATAATATGATTACCGAGGGATTAAGTAGTTCATGGAAAATGTCAAAATAAAATTTGGGTTAGAACATTAGATATAGTATTTGATACAAAAGGATTAGTTTGGGATGTCAAAATATGGACATGTGTTGCAAAATTGACAAATATTTAGAACTAATCGACCTTTTTCCTTGCTTAGAATATTATAGTGTGAGGCAGACTACTACTACAAATCTACTATAGGAGGAATTATCCTGCTATAACAGAACTTAGTAGTGGTCAATCCCGCTATAGCGGGCAGATCCCACTATAATAGGCAGGTCACACTATAATGAGTCATCTATCGCAATGATTGGACCACTATAGGGGATACATATAGATAAATGCAACTCCAAGACTTTAAATGTTAATTACTTCTCAAATTCACTCAAGGAAATCTAAGGGAGAAATGGGCTAAGTCCATTATTATCCACCCAAATTACTTTGTTGAGGTAAGTTAATCTACCTATTTAACTTGTTTAACAGTAATTAATATTTAGAATAGCTAGAGATTGATTGTAATGATGGATTAACTAGACCTACATTAATTTTCTGGTGTACAGTAGTAAAAACAAGGTGTAATCCTTGATTTTTGTAAAGGGTAGAAGGGTTTTATTAATATAGTTAGAATTCATACTTCAAACCATTACTTTGATAGAATGAATGTAGAATAGAGAAAGAAAAACCCTAGAAAAGGGAATGATCATGATTTTAGACTTGGGGATTATATGATAGGTTGTAGTCCATGAAATAGATAGAGAATGGTTTGATTAGTCATTGTATAATTATTTTTACACCACAATGAAGCAGAGGTCAGAAGAAATGAAAAGGCACATATTCATTAGATCATTTTGGTTCTTTGATTGAGGTAAGTGATTTTTTGATTTCTAATAAAATCTCAATTTGATGGATAATTTTACGAGTTGTTTCATCACCTAAAAATGAGATTAGGTAAAAAGGAATACTTTAAAGTTCAAGTATGATTGAATTATCGCATATGGAGATTGTATATATTATTGTGAGATAAACTAGTAAATGTTAATCATCACTAAATTAGTAAATCTTTGGAAGAATAAGGGTGGAACATAGGAATAAGGATTACATAATAGTTTGTTTTGGATAATAGTGTTACACACTAGTTTCTTGGGTTAATTGGTAGATTGACTGAGCTCAACCCTAATAGTGTAATGACCTATAACATCCCAAGAATACACTATGGGAACTACACAGTGCATACGGTGATAAGTGACCTCAAGTTAACCCATGATAGTGGTACCTGCCTTGAGAACTGAGTATATCTTATATCAAAAGATCATATGGGAGAGTTAACTGAAAAATTCTATAAGGTTTTAAAATATAGTTCTGATAATATCCGTAAAATTGTACTGGAAACACTGACAAAATGACGACTTATAATGACTAAAAATGACTGACTGTCTGTACTAGTCTTAAAAGCCTCTACTGACTGAATGTGGAGCTGATTGGACAAATCCCCCAACTAACTCCGACTAAATAGAAAATACTAAACTGATAAGTTTAACTAAGATAAATAAACCTTCTCCTCAAAGTATGAGGACTCACCACTGATAGAACTGGTAATCTGTTATATCTATTGGGCGATCCGGAAATTGAGCATCAAAACCTATGATATTAAACATCATAGAACAATTATTAGGTATATGATCAGTACTTTGTTTGTACTGGTATGATAAATGAGGTTAGGCTAATATGCATAGCTTCATGTGCATGAGTAATAAATTACTAAATGAATAGCATGAAGTACCGATTTGAATTCATGAAATAGATGAAGAATGAGAATGCATGACCAAGTATAACACATGTTTCGAATATAATCTGTAAACTGAAATACTAAATACTAATAAAATGGATAACTGATATCTGTATACTATGGTCTAAAAAACTAAAACTGATTACTGAGCTGAATACTAGACTGAGACCGTGGGAGCTATCATCTAACCGACATGACCGAATGAGATAATTGGGGTCAAACCTGTGCTAGTTGGAAGGGTGTCAGTACCATGCCATGGGTACTAACACATGGTTGCATGGATCCACTATGCTACTAAACAACTAGGATATCAAGGAAAAACTAACGGGTGACTCCTTATATCCTACACTAGGTACGTTGTTCTGGAATGCAAGGACTGCTACTAATGACTCTACCTAACTGATGGGGAAATCATCATCCCTACATTCGCTCAATGCTAAATCCTATTCTCAACTGACAGACCTAGAATATCGGACTGACTATACTTAACTATTTAAATACTAACTAAAATAATAGGGCTCGTAACTATTTTATAACCATTCTATAAATACTGAAAACAAGGTAAGCAACTAAATTTCATGTATTCAAACCACCAGACTCAATAACAATAATATCAAGATTGTACCAAAACTTTGAGGACATGATATGTAAGCATTTATTCAAAAGTCCTTCTTGTGGGCTTGGCATTCATTGTTTAAGCTAAGCATGGGAATAGTTTAACACCATTCAAATGTGTGGCAATTAATAACAACAACAATTTCATGTAAACATGGTATAGAATCAAATTCATAGGGGTTCATGGTTCTAATCAGAATAACTTGTAAAAATCATAACTTTGAATATGAAGTTAAGTTATTAGACTCCATTGGTGGAAATAACCCATGGATGAAAATTTAACATGCCACAAAATTTTAAATATTGAAGGCGAATAACTTTTCTCAAAGGTTCTTGAATGGTGACACTTGGATTCTTGAGTTTTATTGAAGAAGGGTTTGAATCTTGTTCATGGGGAATGATATAGAAAGAAATCCTAATTTTCATGTTAAGGATGAATGAGGACTTATGTTTTTTAAGTTTATGGAATTAGGGGTTAACAAAGGGTGGGAAAATACCTAAAAATATCATTAAAAATGCCATTACTTCGACTTATGAACTTGGTTGACGGTTTGGGTGATGGATCATCATTATGGTTGGTCAACCTGGCCGTCGCACTTTGGCAGTCGGGCAACTATTTGATAAAATTGGCATAACATTTTACCCTGATATTAGATTAAGGAAAAATTTTTATGGTTGGAAAGATAATTAAATTATCTATCTTTTAGTGGGTCATGATCCCAAAAATTCATTGAAAAACAAAAGATATGCCCATTTGAATTTGACTATAGTATCATTTTTCTTAAGAACTCAATCGGTATGGGATATTTTGATTCGTCTAATATCTAGGAGTTATTTGAGGTCTTAATATATGTTAAAATCACTCATAAAAAAACAAATCACTATTTATTATGAGCTTGAAGCACGGTTCTAATATTGGTTTAGATTCTTGGGGTAATATAATATCTCCCCTTCGGGACATTCATTCTCGAATGAGGTTGGTTAAGTTGAGAACACTGGGGAATTGAGGTTACATACTGAAAATGTGATTATATGATAGAGCCTAAAATATGACTAAACTATTTTCATGAATGCATGAATGATATAAGAATGATATGCAACTAAAATTGAGCATGGAAAAGAGAAATTCTAGGGAAAATTGTTACCTTAAGTTGAGTCAGAGTTTGTGGAGAAAAGATGAGTGTACTTGGTCCGCATATTTGCTTTTTATTTCAAAGTGGCTCCCTTAATAGATTGGTTTCAGCAAAGAACTTTGACCAAGGGAACTTCTTTTTTCCTTTTCCTACCAATCTTACAATCAAGGATCTCGACTGGATTTTCTTCAAAAGAAGGTCTGTTCTAGACATTTATGATATCTGAAGGGACAACTATAGATTGGTCACCAATGCACTTCTTCAACAAAGACATATGGATTACTGGGTGCACTGAGGCCAAATAAGTGGGTAACTCGAGCTCATAAGCTACTTTCCCAAAGCATCGCATGATTCTATATGTACTAATATATCGGGGACTGAGTTTTTCTTTCTTACCAAACCTCTTCACTCCTTTTATGGTAGAGATCATTAGATATTTAAAATCCCTAACCTAAACCTCAAGATCTATTTTCCTCACATCAGCATAAGATTTTTATCAGTTTTGGGTTGTCTTAAGCCTTTCCTTGATAAATTGAACTTTCTCAAATGCATCAAATACCGAATCACGCCCTACCAAAATATTCTCACCTACCTCAAACCAACTAATTGGACATCTACATCTACTCCTATATAGATCCTCAAATGGATCCATTTGATTATTGGAATGATAGTTGTTATTATATGTGTACTCAATCAAAAGAAAGTGATCATCCTACTACCCCTAAAATCAATAACACATATTTTAAACATGTCCTCTACGGTCTAAGTGGTTCTCTCTGCTTTACCATCTATCTAAGAGTGAAAGGATGTACTGACATAAACTTAGGTACCAAGAACTTTCTGGAATGCACTCCAAAATTGAGAGGTAAACTAGGTAACTCTATCTTAAATGATAGATAATGGGACTCCATACAACCTAACGAACTTCCTAAGATAGAGCTTAGCATAGTCCTCAACTAAATAAAAAGTATGGAATGGAATAAAGTAGGCTGATTTGGTCATCCTATCAAAAATAACTCATACCAAGTCATGCTGACGACACGTATGAGGTAAATCTGTCACAAAATCTATGTTCACCACTGCCCACTTCCAAGTGGGGATGCTGAATTTCTGCATAGTGCCACTGGGCTTTTGGTGTTCGACCTTAATCTGATGTCAATTAGACCAGTTAGCTACAAACTCTACAATATCCTTTTTCAAACTACACCACTAATAGATTTCTTGCAAATCATTGTACATCTTCGTGGCCCCTTGATGAATGGAGTAACATGAACCATATACTTCTACAAGAATTTTATTTCTCAAATAATATACACACAACATATACAGTCTACCCTGTAAAAAAAATACATAATCTCCCCCTTGGTAGACCTCTACTTTCATACCTCTAACTAATTTCGTGATGTTGGGTCTATTTATTCATTCTAGAGTTACTATTCTAGCTTGTTTAGCCTTGTTTTGAGGATAATTATTATTATATATGTGTTGATAATGATATAAATGAGCATTTATATGTACAAGTCTATGTTTATAATTTTTAATGGTGGTTTCACATGAGTTTTGATTCAATTTGAGCATTTAGAAATCAACTGAGAAAACTAGTGTAACTAGCTTGAGCTAGGTGTTTTTCTAGTCTGTTGTTTTTTGTTCTAATGTGTTTTAATGAGTTAATAATGTTTTTATTATGTATTTATATGTAAATAAACTTATTTATAATCTTCAAGGGTCAATTGGATTAAGAAAAGAGTGAAAACATTGAGTTAAAGCTCAATGTGAATTTAGCCTATGCTTAGCTCGTGTTTCTAGTTCATCGGTGAGGATGTTGTGCTTTTTTGATCTCTTAATTAATGTGTTTAATGTTTTAGGATGCTTATTGAATGGATTATGATAATATATGAAGGATATACAAGCTTCAAATCTTGTGGAAACAACTCAAAAAGACTCGGAAATGACCATGGAGGCACAAGACGCAAGATGGATGCAATTTGGACCCCTTAAAGTATGGGGCACGTGTAGACATTACAGGTATCCAATGGATGATTTTAAAATATCACTGGATTCAGAAGAGGCCCGTGTGTTTTACCCATAGGCGCCTGTAGCTTATAAAAGGGTTTAAGGAGGCCCCATGACGCGTAGAATTCGCAACTAGCTACTGGAATTTGATAGATTTTTTGATAATTGTGACCTGTAACTATGGTGCAATGCGAGGAGCATCAAAATTGGTAAAACTTAGCCCAACTGAAGAAAAGCAGAGTCTTATCCTAATCTAACTTGGTTTATAACTTGTCTACTATAAACATAACATCCTAAAAAATGTTTTAAAGATCTTGGTATATCTTGGAACACCCTAGATCACTTTGGAAATCATTGAAGACTACCACAACTTCTTTTTAAGTTTTATCATTCTTTAATTTAGCTTTTTTATGGTTTTATCACCATTCCAAGGGTTTAAATAACGAATATTTCCATTCGAGGCTAAACCCTCTTTCTGAGGTTGTAGGAAAGAACATGATTATTACTGTTTTGGATTAATTTCATTTAATTCACTTATCATTATTGTTTGTTTGTTTATTTTTTTAATTATTTTATAGATTGCTCACCCATAAAATACATATATTGTCGACCTTTTGATCTCGGGAGAGGGAATAGGGAGATAGAACATGGGAATAAACAAAGTTTGGAGTTTTATTCTTTTATAAAATAAAGAATTGAACTTAGCATCTAGGACAGAGGTGTATTTAGATGCCTTAGTTGATTCAAAAGTAGGATGATAGCTTTAATTAACTTAATTGGATTATTGCATCCCCGCTCAACGATGTAGCTATAATGTCCATATTAGTTAAATTATTAGAGGTTGGGAAACCATGATCATGCAATTTACCATACGAATCAACAACCAAGATAAGTAAGTTGACGAATGAAGTTCAAAAAATAGTATGATTGTTCGAAGTGCTTTAACCCCTAGATTTTTATCCATTGATTTTCCCAAGAATTTTATTTTTACACATTATTTATTTTATTTATAAAATTACAAACACTCTTCTTGTTTATTTTTTCTCAATTAGTTAGACTAGAATTAGATAGGTTGCGAACACAAGTCCCTGTAAGATCTATACTTGGGCTTCCTTGAAGCCACTTTACTACTTGATAAGCCACGTACACTTGCATGTGCGCTTTAGACCTGTCAAGTTTTTGGCGTTGTTGCCGGGGACTTGTTATTAGGCAGCTATCTTAGTTTTTGTTTTTCTATATTGAGTTGTAAATTGTTTTTGTCTAGTTTCTTTTTATTTTCCTTTATTTATATTTTTCTCACACTCTTCTTAAGATGTCAGTCTGGGATAGATTGGTTTAGAGTGATGGAAATTCTTGTTGTTTTTGTGGAGGACACCACCTTGTGGCTTATTGTCCCGATTTTTATGAAAGTGCGTGGACGGAACCTTCACAATATGATGCGGATAATTTGAGGAAGTTTGAGTACTCAAAAACTAATATTGTAAAAATTATTAAGGAGACACCACTGCCACCATGTCTATAGTGGATAAGCAAATAAATATATATGAAGGATATTAGCCAATATGTGGAGCAAACATAAGAATCACAGCAACTCAATTGTCATCTTGATCTTGAGACTAAAAATTAGGAGGTGAATAAAAGTGAGTATGTAGTAGATTGTGTAAATTATGAAGTAGGATTTGTAGGGCCGCATTCGAAAAAATTTTCTACCTTATTTTTAGATTATGTCTTGTATGTGGAATCATTTAAAATAGTGAAAGAGTGTGAAGATGTGGAACAAGAATCCTATATTCTTGATTTTACACCAGACAAGCAACATAAAAACACGCTCACTGCAAGGACGAGTGGTTTACCATGCACATTCTATTACTCAGTTCTTTAATATTTGTACAAACTCCCTATGATCGAAGTAAAAAGATGGATTGATGTTGGGGATGAAATTCATATCCTTAAGGTGGACGAAAAATTTGATATGGGTCGTGCCGCAACACTAACTCAGGCGCTTCTTAGGAGGCAACCCAAGCTAAGGTATATTTTATTTTAAGTTTTTAGTTTCTACTTAACATAGTTCTTGCTTTGGATCAGTCACAGGTTAATGGGAAGTCTGAGTACCATAATCTTAAGCTTTAAGCATGGCAAAGATTGAGTGTGGGGTCCCATGGATCTCATTTATTTGAAGTTGCTACTAGGTAGGCCTAGAGGCCTTAGCAAGTATTTCTATCTCTTACTTTTAAGTTCACATTGGGGACAAAGTAGATTTTTAAGTATGGGGTGGGAAAATTCCTAAATTTTGACTCAATTTATTTTCTTTAGTTTAGGAATAAGTGAGATATTCTTGTTAGTGCTATTTTTGATTACATGATGCAAGTGGGTTTGTTGATAAAAGCATGTTGATATAGTGAATTTCTATTTTTGAGACTTTTAGGCTCATGTTTGTGACTCCAGTATTTGTTGGCTTAATTTTGAATTCATGCTACTGTTTGGTTGGGAGTCTATGATGATCCTATCGAGTTGAGCATGTGCCATGTGCGTGTAAGGTTTTTGTATATTCCTTGTTTTATGTGATATCTAGAAATTGCCTGGTGTATGTGTAAAGAAAATAAAGAGTATGGGTTTAGGAGATGTTATAGGCATTTCTTTGATAGCCATAGTTTATACCTTCTATTTATCCTACCTTTTGTGCATTATCCTAGTTAACCTCCACTAAGGCTTTAACTTATTTTCTTTGATAGCCTTATATGTAGCCTAATCCCCTTG
This sequence comes from Capsicum baccatum var. pendulum, assembly GCA_030864225.1. Taxonomy (NCBI): domain Eukaryota; kingdom Viridiplantae; phylum Streptophyta; class Magnoliopsida; order Solanales; family Solanaceae; genus Capsicum; species Capsicum baccatum. Next base: position 163,793,008 of record CM061557.1, on the reverse strand, counting down.
TTTGATTGACTATAATTTATTCACAAAAAGCTCCTAAGTGCTCTCATGAAAAATTGAATTAATAAGGAGTTTGAGAAATTGAAGAAGAAAAAGGTGAAATTGATGCCCCAAGGTAAGAGTTATTGGTTTTTATATTTGATGTGTGGTGGTTGTGATTGATATAAATGGTGTTAGAAATATTCCCATAATTGTAGAAAAATTAAAAAATGAATTTTCAAGGGATAAACAAAACACTCACCAAGTGTTTATGAAAATGCTTAAAAGAGATGGGGCAAAAAACTAAAATGTATGGGTGGATGAAAAAGTGTAATTTCGTTGTTGGAGATTGATTTTAAATGTATAATGTAGTGCATTAAAGCACTTAGAGAGGTTAGTTACTATTCTTGTCCAAAATAGTTCCTACCCGTCCCTTAGCCTACATTACAACCCGGAAAAGTCCTAATTTATCCTAAGTTCATCATTCTGATATTAGTGGAGCATTACAGTAAGGGAAAGCTTATGGTTCATTATGTGTAACTTGTGAATTCTTTGTGGAGTGAGCGTAATTTGATTCTTGTACCAATTATGTTATAAATTGTCTTATTGTGAGAGATTAATGGGAAACTCTCTTGTTGAGATGGGAACATGTTTGAATAATGTAGGTGATTTTTATGATTTCCTTGATTGATCAATAAGCATGAGTTTTCGAACTAGGTCAGTCAATTCTTAAGGCTAGGTTGTTTTGGAGTAGTATTCTTGAGCTTTCAATTGTGTAAATAGTGTAGAAACTTGCATTCATGTAGTCATTATATTGCTAGCTTGAGTGTCTTGCATTTAGTGGAAGTGTGGAGTCTCTTCAGCTCATGTTGTTTATAGTTAATAATTTTTCCAGGACGAACAAGGCTTTAAGTGTGGGGTGGTGATGTTGGGTGTATTTGTGCATTTTAGAGTTACTATTCTAGCCTTTTTGGCCTTGTTTGGAGGATAATTCTTATAATATATGTGTTTATAATGATATAAATGAGAATTTATTTGTCTAATTATGTGTTAACAATGTTCAATGATTGTTTCACATGAGTTTTGATTCAATTTGAGCATTTAGAACTCAACCGAGAAAACTAGTGTAACTAGGTTGAGCTAGGTGTTTTTCTAGTCTTTTCTGTTGGGTTCTAATGTATTTTAACGAGTTAATAAGGTTGTTATTATGTATTTATATTTAAAGAAACTTAGTTATAATATTCAAGGTTAAATTGGTTCAAGAAAAGAGTGATAATAATGAGTTAATGCTCCATGTGAATTTGGCCTATGCTTAGATCGTGTTTCTAGTTCATCGGTTAGGATGTTGTGTTGTTTTGAGCTATTAACTGATGTGTTTAATTATTTATTATCCTTATTTAATAGATTATTATGATAAATGAAGGATATAAAAGCATCGAATCAAGTGAAAATAACTCAAAAAGGATCAGAAATGACCACAGAAGCACAAGACGCAAAAGGGATTCAATTTGGACACCTGGAAGTATGTGGCTCATGTAGACTGTAAAGGTAGCTAATGGATGATTTCAAAACATAAATGGATTAATAATATTCCCATGTGTTTGAACCATAGGTGTGTGTAACTAATAATTGGGTTTAAAGAGGACCCGTGACGCATTGAAATGGCAACTAGCTACTAGAATTTGACAGATTTTTTGACAATTGTGACCTGGAACTATAGCGCGATGTGGGGAGCACCAAAATTGGGAAATTTTAGACCAGATAAAGGAAAACAGCGTGTAAACCTAATCTAACTTGTTTTATAACTTGTCTACTATAAATATAACGTCCTATAAAACGTTTTAAACATCTTGGGACATCTTGGAACACCCCAGATCACTTGGGACATCATTAGAGGCTAGCACAACTTCTTTTTAGATTTTATAATGCTTTAATCTAGTTTTTTATGGTTTGTATCATAACCCCAAGGGATTGGATGATGGATATTTCCATTCAAGTCTAAACCCTCTTTTCGGGGTTAAAGCTAAGAACATGATTATTATTGTTTTTGATTCGTTTAATTCGATTATCATTATTGATTGTTTGTTTATTCTTGTTTTAATTATTTTATGGGTTGATAACACATAAAATACATATATTGTTGACCTTTTGATCTCAGAAGAGGGAATAAGGGGATAAAACATGGGAATAAATAAATTTTGGATTTTTATTCTTTTATAAAATAAATAATTGAACTTAGTATCTAGGACAGGGATGTATTTAGATACCGTCCTTGATTCAAACGTAGGATGATAGCTTTAATTAACTTAATTGTATTATTGCATCCCCACTCAACGACGTAGTTGTAATGTCCATATCAGGAAAAAGATTAGAGGTTGGGAAACCATGATCATGCAATTAACCCTACGAATCAACAAACAACATAAGAAAGTTGACGAATGAAGTTCAACACATAGTATGATTATTTGAAGTTCTTTAAACCTGGGTTTTTATCCATTGATTATCCCAAGAATTTTAGTTTTACACATTATTTATTTTATTTACAAAATTACAAACACTCTTCATATTTATTTTCACTCAATTAGTTACACTAGAATTAGATAGGTGGCAAACGCAAGTCCCTGTGAGATCGATACTTGGGCTTCTTTAAAGCAACTTTACTACTTGATAAGACCACGTACACTTGTATGTGGGCTTGGAAGTTTCCACTCCTTCAACTTACCCAGACTAGGATCCCTATCTTTCTTTTCTTTCACTTCGGCAACCAAAGTAGATTCCAAACTATTTTGAACCCATACACTACCCTCAGCTGAGTCTACGAAACTAACACCTAATCTGGCGAGCTGGTGAACTTCCTGAACTAACTTCTTCCTACAACATGAGAAACACTACCCATAAAAAACCTACTGAGGGTATCTTTCACTACATTGGCCTTGCCTGGATAATAGAGAACACTCATGTCATATTTTTTCAACAATTCTAGTGATCTCCTCTAACGCAAATTCAAATCCTTCTACAAAAACACATACTGCAAGATATTTGGTCTGTCAACACATTAACATAAAACCCATACAAATAGTGCCTCAAAATTTTTAAGTCAAACAAAATAGCTGCAAGTTGAAGATCATGGGTAGGGTAATTCTTTTCATCTGGCTTAAGATTCCTAGAGACATAGGCTATAACCTTACCTTTCTGTATCAAAACACAGCCCAGACCAACTCAGGAAGGATCATAGTACACAACAAACCCATCTGAAATATTTTGTAGTATCAAAACTGGGGTTGTGGTGAGTCGAGTCTTCAACTCCTGTAAACTCATCTCACAAGAATCTGACCACTAAAACTTAACTTTCTTTTGAGACAATCTGGACATGAGGGATGCAATAGACGAAAAACCTTCAACAAACTAACGATAATAGCTAGCCTAACCCAAGAAACTACTGATATCTATTGGAGAGATGGGTCTAGGCCAATTTCTCCCTGCTTCAGTAATTTGAGAATCAACTCTAATTCCATCACCGGAGATAAAAGGATAAGTAAAGCTACTGATCTTTCCCAAAATTCACACTTATAGAATTTGGTGAACAAGTGATGGGCTCTAAGAGTCTACAATACTATTCTATAGTGGCCTGCATGATCATTTTTGTTATGGGAGTAGACAAGAATATCATCAATGAAGACTCTAACAAACATGTCCAAGTACTTCTTAGGCACTCGGTTCATCAAGTATATAAAGTATATTGGGGAATTCGAGAGACCAAAGGACATGACTTGCAACTTGAAGTTACCATACCAGGTTCTAAAAGTTGTTTTTAGAATGTCACATCCTCTGACTCTAAGCTGATGATAGATGGATCTGAGGTCTATCTTGGAAAAATAACTAGCACCTTGAAGTTGGTCAAATAAGTCATCAATTATGGAAAGTGGATATTTATTCTTGATTGTGACTTTATTAAACTGACGATAGTCAATACACATTCTAAGATAGCAGTCTTTCTTACGCACCAATAGAACTGGCGCGAACCATGGGGAAATGCTGGGCCTAATGAATCCTTTATCTAGGAGATTTGTCAACTGTTCTTTCAACAATTTAAGTTTCGCTGGAGACATTCTATATAACGGAATAGAGATAGGCTAGGATTTTGAAGAAGGTCTATTCTAAAGTTAATTTCCCTTTCGGGAGGAACTCCAGGATGATCTTTAGGGAACACATCTAGAAATTCCCTAACTACTAAAATCTACAAATGTTTTGGGGTCTTAGAATTAGTCTTTAACTTGAACAAGATGGCAAGTACACCCTTTGGATATTATTTTTCTTGCTCTAAGGTGTGAAACAACTTGACCCCTAAGCGTCGTAGTACTACCCCTCCATTCAAGGACTGGTTCATTTGGAAACTAAAAATAAACTACTCTATTTCTGCAATCCACTAAAGCATAGCATGAATTGAGCCAATCCATGATGATAATGATGTCAAAATATTTCAGCTCTATCTCTACAAGGTCTACTAAAGTAACCTTCTGAGACACTGTAACCAAGCAAATCCTTTATACCTGTCGGGCTTTAATAGACATACCTACTGGGGTAGTCATTTAGAAATGCCCTGCTAAGATTTTGGGATTGAATTCGAAGTTGACATCTATATAAGGGGTTACAAAATAAAGAGAAGCTCCAGTATCTAGTAAAGCATACAAATATAAATGAAACACTTGAAACATACCTATAACCACGTCAGGAGAACTTTTCTGATCCTATCAGGACTAGACTGCATAAATCCTATTTTGATGCTGACCGCTAGTAGCACTTGAAGCAGCTCCCTGCTGAGTCAGGCTACCGGATGGAGCCGATGACTGATGAGACTATCTAGGTTGGCACACATTCTATCCCTTTTGAGCAACCACTCGACACTCCCAAATTCTATGGCCTGGCTTAATGCACCCAAAAATACATCATTGCTAGCCCTACACTTTTCATGTGACCACTGTTTACACTGTCTTTGGACATAGATCCTGGCGCCCTATCCGGATAGTCATTTATAAACTTTGGCACAGGATCACTAGTTGAAGATAGAGCCGAAGCAGATGATTTTTTATGGAATTGGGGACGGTTACCACTCTTTGACCTTGGCTGAGCAAAGTTGAAACTACCTATCTTAGCCCTCTTGTTCTCTCTTTGTCTCTACTTAACCTTCTCCTCCTCAATCTATTGAGCAGGGACCATAAACCTAGATCGGTCTATCTCCTTTATAAACATTACAGTCCTACATTTCTTAACCACAATATAAGATTCACAAGACATGAACTTGCTCATCCTAGACCTGTTATCAGCTACTATACGAGGAGCATACCTGGCTAGCTAAGTAAACTTGATGGAATCCTCTTTTTCATTCATGTTGCTCTATTTCAAAAGGGAAGAATCTATCTAAGAAGGCTTTAGCAAACTCCTCCCATTCTATAGGCCCTGCAGCTGTACCCCTAATCCAAACCAATTATGGGCTACATTCAGCTGCTGGTATGCAGCCAATTCAGCACTCTCATTGGAAGTCACCACTAGAATGACTTCTTTATTTTCTACCATATCGAGGAATTCCTATTGATCCTCTTCAGACTTGGATCCTGAAAATAAAGAACGATTTATTCAGGAGATGTTCCGAATCCTAGGTGAAACAGTATAGACCAAATAGTTGGTCTGAACAACAGCTAGCAGAAAATCTTAAGTTGTTATAGAGTGAACTAGAGTAGTGAATAAAACTCTATACTTTGCATGAGAAACATGCTTATTCAGGGGATCTTCCTAAACGGACAGAGATGCTGGATGATATCTGTTTCTTCTTTAATTTGTCTTTCTAGGAGGTGTATTCTGTAACTGGAAGGAATCTAGAATTAGATAGAGAGTTTATCTTTAACTTATGATCATTCACACGATATGAACACTAAAATAAGGAAAACTTTTCCTAAATGTCTCACAGCCTCTTGTCCATAAGTGTGGAGTGCTTCATACCCATGCACAAGACTCTACTCAATGTGGCTTTCAGACTCCCTAGGACACATTAAAACCTTAGGCTCTTATACAAAGTTTGTAACCCCGCGAGAATAAAACCTGGGCACTACATGGTGCCTATGGCCATAAGTAACCTCAAGCTTACCCATGATGGTGGTATCTACCATGAGCACTATGTATATCTAATATGAAAAGATCATATATGGAATTTAACTTTAAAATTCCATAAGTTTTTAAAACATAGTTCCATTAATGTTTGTAAAATAGTATAGAAAACACTGATAAAACAACAAACGATATTGACTAGAACTGACTAACTATCGATACTAGTCATAAAAGCCTCTACTGACAGACTGAGGAGCTGATGGGACAAACCTCCAAATAACTCCAATAGTATAAAAAATACTTAACTGATAAGGTAAACTGAGATAAATAAACCATGTCCTCGAAGAATGAGGACTTACCACTACTACAGTAGATAATCTGGTATGTCTATGCGCGATTAGGGAATAGAGAATCCAAACCTATGATATTAAATATCATAGCGCTAGAAATTGGTGTGCGATCAATACTTTGAATGTACTAGAATGCTAAATGATTTTACGCTAATATGTATGGTTTTATGTGCATGAATAATAACTGACTGAATGAATAACATGAAGTACCGAGTAGAATACTTAAATTCTATAAATACTGAGAATTTATGACCAGGAATAACCATGTTCTGAATATAATCAATAAACGGAAATACTGAATACTGATAAATGGATAACTAAAATCTGTATACTATGGTCAAGAAAACTAAAACGGATTACTGAGTTGAATTCTAAACTGAGATTGTAAGAGCTATAACATAACTACCATACCCGAATAATCTCATTATAGTCCAAGTTTTGACCCCAGTTGGAAGGGTGTCAGTACCATGCTACAGGTATTAATACATGAATTCATGAATCCACTAAGCTACTAAACAACTAGGATGTCAAGCCTAAACTGACGGGTGATACCTGGGCCGAGTGAAGCCTAAAATGGTGGGTGACACCTCATATGCTATGCTAGCTATGTAGTTCTAGAATGCAAGGACTACTACTAACAACTCTGCCTAACTGAAGGGGAAAACGTCATCCCTATATTCACTAGGTTCTAAATCCTACTCCCAACTGACAGACCAATAATATTGAACTAACTATGCTTAACTATTTATAATACTGACTGAAATAATAGGGCTCATAACTATTCTATAACCATTTTATAAATACAGAAAACTAGGTAAGCATCTCAATTTTGGGTATTCAAAACCACAGGATTCGATAATAATAATAGTAACATTGTAATAAAACTTTGAGGACATGATAGTTAAGCATTTATTCAAACCTCCTTCTTGTGGGATTTTCATCAAACAGTTGTAATTCATGGTTTAAGCTAAGAATGGGAATAGTTTCAAAGCTTATAGTAATTACATGATTTCCCTACAAAAATATCCACCTACTAAGGTTTAATTCAGCAAATAACACCATTCAAATGTGTGTAGATTAATAACAACAACAATTCTATGTAAACATAGTATAGAATCAAAATTCATAGAGATTCATGGTTAAAATAATAATATCTTATAAAAATCGCAACATTGAATTTGAAGATAGGTTCTTGGACTCCATGGATGGATAGGATCCATGGATGAACATTTAACATACCTCAAAAGTTTAAATCTTGAAGGAGAACAAATTTTCTTGAAGGTTGTTGAATTGTGATGATTGGATTCTTCAGTTTTTATGAAGAAGGGTTTGAATTTTATTCTTGGGGAATGATCTTGAATGAAACAATAATTTTGATATTTAGGATGAATGAGGATTTATGTTGTTTAAGTTGATGGAATTAGGGGTTAAAAGTGTGGATAAAGACCAAAAAATCTTATTAAAAATGTCATTACGTCGCTGTACGGACTTGGTTGACGGTTTGGGTGACGGTCCATCACACTGGTGATTGACCGTCACTCAATACATTAGTTTATAGTAAGAAAGTAAGCTCACTTCCTAAATTTGATGACTTGGCTTGATGGACCATCATTGGCTTGATGGTCCGGTAACATGGCCATCGTACTTAGGTAGTCAGAGAACTCTCTGGTAAAATGAGTATAACTTTTTACTCCAATATAGAATTAAGGAAAATATTGGTATCTCTAGAAAGAGAGTTCAATTATATATATGTTGTTGGTTTATAATCTCAAAAATTCTTTGGAAAATGAAAGATATGCTCGTTTGAAATTGAGTTTAGCATCATCCTTCTTAAGAACTCAATTTGTAAGGGACATTTTGTTTCTTCTAATAGCTTGGAGTTATTTGAGGCCTTAATATATGTAAAACTAACTCATTAAACTACTAAAGAACTATAATTCATTTCTCATGATCTTGAAGCATGGTTCTAATATTGGTTTGGATTCTTGGGGTATTACAATATCTCCCCTTTGGGGACATTCATCCTTGAATGAGGTTGGTTAATCTGAGAAAACTGGGAATTGAGGTTACATGCTGAAAATGTGATTTCATGACGGATCCTGAAACATGACACATGATTTATAATACCTGTGCTTTTTCTTAGCTTAAAAATCATCTCAAGGATGTTAGAACTTGCTTTAAAATAAGAATTCATTCTTATACACATAGTACTTACATATTTTCACTTCCTATCACTTGGTAAATTTAATAAGTTTTTCATCAATATATAATTCGCCCAAATCTGACACCCAGGCAAAGAGTTAGAGCCTTTTTAGTGAGACAATGTTTGATACTGGCGTGTCGAGACAAACTTCCAGTTCATAGAAAAGATGGCAATGCAATAGCTCTGCATCGCACCACCGTGTAGTTTCCCAGTTGTGAATTTCCAGTGACAGCGCGATAATACCGCATAGTGCTAAGGGCCCAATTCAGGAAATTTTACTAAAAATTAAAATTATGTGTCCAGGGTTAAAAGGGTCAATTTTTCCCCTATATAAGCTTTAAAACATGGGATTTAGCCCTTATTCATCCAAAATATTGATGTTTTCCTCAAATCCTCTAAAGAACTCAACCTAGGGTTTTCATAAAAGGTCCAATTTCAAGAAGGTTTCACAATCAATCTTCACAAAATCACGATCTAAGGTATGCATATTGTTCATTCATGGACTCCTTTCATTCATGAAGTCCAAGAATCCTTTTTAACTACAAATTATGGATTTTCTTCATGTTTTCATGCTTTGTATGTTCTCTTTCGTGTTGATAAATGAGGAATTGATTTCTATTGCATGATTTGATGATAAATTCCATGTGGGTTGATTAGTATAGATAAAAACTTTTGAAATCTCATGACTAAAACCTTGTATGATGGAATTGGAACTGAAGCATGATGTTTAATTATTGTATAATGTGCTTTAATGTATTATGCCTAGAATACGTTTGATTAAATGCCTAGATGAAAGAAAACTGTCTAACTAACATGATATCATAAAATCCCCATGTATGTAAAAGTTTATGCCTATTATATGTTTGATGAAAGGATCCTATGAATGTAGTATGTATTATGATGTTAGTCAAGTCTTCAAGTAAATAATGCTATGTGAGTTTCCTTCTATCGAGTCCTGGGGGTACTTGTATTTGAAATATTAGTTGTAGGCCTAGATCTATGTCATGTTTTCATGATACTCTTAGTCAAGCTATGAACTCTTAGACTTCAGATAGTCTTATGACTTAGGAAAAATCTCCATGATCTCATGACTCAGCCGGTTGTCAGATATTAGTTGTATTCCATCAATCACAAAATTTAGTAACTCAGTCCATGCTCAGTTCAGTTCAATAAATCATGTTCATTGTCCATTTAGATGGGTGTAGGAATTAGCACCGAGTGAACCCAAGGATGGGGACTTACCTGTTGTACGAGGATGTGATTCCTTGAAGCAATCCTTGCATTTCAGAACTATGTAGCCAGCATAGGTTGAGACATCATAGCCTGCTATGTCAGGGTAGATCAGGTGGCTTAACCTGTTATGTGAGGGTTCCTACCATTCTCGCTAGAGTTACCTATTATATAAGGGTTACTCATCTGTTGTCCGTACCAGTGGTGCGGTATTGACACCCTTCCAATCAGGGCATAGATTGGACCCTAGCTCAGCTATCATAGCACCTTTAGGGCATGTCGGTTAGATACTACTTCCCACCATTTCATGTTATAGATTCAAGACTGTTAGATACATTCAATTTGTCATAGTAATGAAACTCAGATAGTTCTTCATATTTCAGGACTGTCAGATACTGTCAACTCAGATACAGTATGAAACTCAGATATTTTTATCAGATTTAGGACTGTCAGCTATAGTCACCCACGTTATAAGTTATACCTAGATATAGTTACCTATGTTATTAGTATTATTCCGAATACTCCTTCATGTTATAGTCATATCAGTTACTAGTACATCATGTTATCAGTATACAGACTCAGAAATCATGAAATCATATCGTCAGTTACAGTTACATATTTATGCATATATTCTCACGTTCATGTTAGACAGTCAGTTAACATTATTCATGTATGTGAACCATTGCATATAGCCTACCTCACATGCATACTCGATACATATGTACTAACGCATTCGCGCTATGGTTCTTTTTTTTTATTTTACACCATAGGTTCAGAGATACGAGTTCTAGATCAGCAGTAGATTCCAGATTCAGTAGTCAAAGTGGAAGTGAGTCCTCATCCTTCGAGGACATAATAATTTTCTAGTATCTCATTGATTATATTATTAGTTGGAGTTAGATTGGGACATATCCCATCGACTCCTTATTCAGATTCTTCATATAGTAGAGGCTTTCAAACTAGCTACAAACTAGATACGGACTATCATGTTTAGACTTTAGTTTTGTTTTGGGTATTCTATTACCCACACAGATCTTATGCTATTCAATTATGTTCTTGTTGAACCTAATGGTCTTTCAGTGCATATTTCTACATTATTATGTTATCTTACGAAGTATACAGGTAAGAATATCAATCATAGGTTAGATTGTGGTTCTTTGGGTTTATGAGGACTGTGTGGTTTTCCATCTCAGCAAATCGGGTCATTACAAACTTGGTATCAGGGCCTAAGGTTCAATGGAGTCTTAGGAAGTTTGAAAGTCACATCTGGTAGATTCTTATACATAGGTATGTTCTGCGCCACATTTATGTGCAATAGGCTATGAGTTATTTTAAGGATAGTTTCCCCTCTGTCAATATTCATTTCATGCCAGTGAGAATAATCACAAGTCAGTCTCTCAGTCTAATCTGCTTTTCTCTTTATTTCAGAATATGCCTCTTAAGAGAAAAAATTAGGTTGCCCCTCAGCCCGAAGAACCTTTGGGTGATCATGTTTCTTATGTAGAGTTCAGGACCACATTTTCCACTTTTGCTCAATCAGTCGCTGCTCATAATGAATGGCCAACAGTTGTTCCGGCCAACCGAGTGGCCAACTCAGCTGCAACGAGGATTCGGGACTTCACCCGAATGAATCCTCCAACCTTCCTCAGGTCTAAAGTAGATAAAGACCCTCAGGATTTATATCAAGTTCAGCAAGTGACAGACACCATGGGGGTGACTACTGTTGAGAATGCTGAGCTAGATGCATATCAGTTGTAGTATATGGCTCATGCTTGGTTCAAACAGTGGAAGTCTGAAAGATTAGATGATGCAGGTCTTATAGAGTTGGAGGAGTTTATCACTGCTTTCTTTGACAAATTCATTCCCCAAGAGCTTAGAGAATCCAAGGTGCTAGAGTTCATCAACCTCGAGCAGGGAAATATGACAGTGAAATAGTATTCTTTTAAGTTTACTCAATTAGCCAGGTATTCCCCTTATGTGGTTCCAGATAGTAGATCCAAGATGAGTAAGTTTTCTTTAGGGATGAACGACAGCATGGTTAATTAGTGCAGATCCGCCATGCTGAATAGTAACATGACCTTAGCTAGACTTATGACCTATGCTAAGTAGATAGAAGAGCAAAAAATTAAGCAAAGGGAAAAGTAGAATAATAGAACGAAGATAGGTAGTCTCAACTTTGCTCAGCCTAAGTCAGAAGGAGAAAACCATTCTCAGTTTTTTCCTAAGTCATCATTTCTAGATCCCTTTATATCCAGTGCTCCAGTTCCTAAGTTCAGAGAGGGTAACAAAGATAGAGCGCCAGGCTCTATGACCAAGGGCAGTATTAGTAGTGTCGGCACCTATCCTCTTTGCCAAACTTATGGTAAGCACCATGAGGGTGTGTATAGTGTAGGTAGTGGCATTTATTTTAGTTGTGGCAAGACAGGACATAGATTAGATACTGTCCACAGCCAGGTCCTCAAGGCCAACAAAATTGCTCCTCAGCTCAGCCCGGTAGCCCAAATCAATAGGGTGTCACTTCCAGTGCTACTATCAGGCAATACCCAAATCATCTCTATACTCTTCAGACTCGACAAGATAAAGAAATTTCTCCTGATGTAGTTACTAGTACGCTATAGATATTTCATGTGCATTTTAACAGTTTACTAGATCTAGGAGCTTCCTTGTCTTTTGTTACTCCTAATATAGAATTTGATTTTAGAATCAGTCCCAAAATTCTAGCAGATTCCTTCCTAGTCTCTACCTCAGTGGGTAAAACCATTATAGCTCGACGGGTATATAGGAACTTGCCGTTTATGATATTTCAGAAAGTCACTTCAACAGACTTAGTCAAAATAGAGATGACTGATTTTGATGTCATTCTCAACATGAATTGACTTAATTCCTACTATGCCACAGTCTACTACAGAAATAGAATAGTTCAATTTCAGTTCCCGAATGAACCCGTCCTAAAGTGGAAGGGTAGTGTATTTGCTTTTAGTGGTCAGCTTATTTCCTACCTTCGGGCAAGGGAATTGATATCTAAGGGATATTTTTATCATCTAGTTCATGTTACAAATCCCAGTTCTGAGGCTCCCAGTCTCAAATCAGTCCCTGTAGTGAATGAATATTCAGATATCTTTCCCAAAGATCTTCAAGGAATTCCTCTCAAAAGGGAAATAGACTTTGGTATTGATCTTCTTTCAGACACTTAGCCTATCTCTATTCTACCATACAGAATAGCACCAGCAGAACTCAAGGAACTGAAGGAACAGTTGAAGGATCTCTTACATAAGGGATTTATCAGACCCAATATTTCTTCGTAGGGTACACCAGTCTTATTCGTGCGCGAGAAAGATAGTTCACTCTGAATGTGTATAGATTACTGTTAACTCAATAAGGTTACCATTAAGAATCAATGACTTTTTTGACCAACTTCAGGGTTCCAGTTATTACTCTAAGATAGACCTCAAAAGATAGCTTTCCGTACGCGGTATAGTCACTTTGAATTTCTAGTCATGTCATTATGTCTTACCAACACCCAGTAGATTTCATGGACTTGAGGAACCATGTGTTTAAGTAGTACTTGGACATGTTCATCATAGTCTTCATAGATGATATTATGGTCTATTATCGCACTGAGCGAGATTATGCAGACCATCTCAGAATAATACTCCAGACTGCCAGAGATCATCAGTTATTCAACAAATTCTATAAGTGCAAATTTTGGCTAAGATCAGTAGCATTCCCTTGTCATATTATTTCTGGTGATAACATTAGAGTAGATCCTTAAAAGACCAAAGCAGTAAGAAAATGGCCTCTCCCTATTTCTCTATTAGATATTAGGATTTTCTTAGGTTTGGCTGGATATTACAGACGGTTTGTTGAGGGATTTTCTTCTATTGCATTTCCTATGTATAGAGTGATTCAGAAGAAGGTCAAGTTTCAGTGGTCAGATTTATGCGAGAAGAGTTTTCAGGAATTGAAGACTCGACTCACCTTAGCTCCAGTTCTAGCTCTTCCAGATGATTCAGATGGTTTTGTAGTTTTTTGTGATGCATATAGAGTGGTTTTAGGTTGTTTCCTCATGCAGCATGGTAAGTTTATAGCCTACGCCTCCAGACATCTTAAACCCCATGAGAAAAATTATCCTACTCATGATCTTGAATTAGCAGTCGTAGTATTTTCCTTAAAGATTTGGAGGCATTATTTATACGATGTTCATGTAGAAATCTTCACAGATCATAAGAGACTTCAGTATGTCTTTTCTCAAAAATATGTCAATCTTCATCAGAGAAAGTGGTTAGAGCTCTTAAAATATTATGACATGAGTGTCCTCTATCATCCGTTCAAGGCCAACGTAATGGCATGCTCTCAGTAGACTATCCATGGGTAGTATTTCTCATGTTGATGATAGTAAGAAAAAGTTAGTCCAGGAAGTCCACCAGGTCGCAAGACTAGGTGTTCGCTTATTCGGATCTTCAGAGAGCGGTGTATGTGTTCAGAGTAGTTTAGAATCATCTCTAGTTTTTGAGGTGAAATAAAATCAAGACAAGGATCCTAGCCTTGTCAAGCCAAAAAAGTCAATTTAGAATCAGAAAATAGAGGTTTTCTACCCAGGGAGAGATGGTGTTCTTCGTTGTCAGGGTCATTTCTATGTTCCAGAAATAGATAACTTAAGGTAACGAATTCTTATAGAAGTGCATGGTGTGCATTACTCTATTCATCTAGGGGCCACTAAGATGTACCATGATTTGTGGGAAATCTGTTAGTGGAGTGGGATGAAAAGAGATGTTGCAGAGTTTATGGCTAAATGCTCTACATATCAGCAAGTTAGGATAGAGCATCAGAAGCCTATATGTCCTATGCAGGTGCTTAGTATTCCTACTTGGAAGTGGGAAGTTACGAACGTGGACTTCATGACCAGTTTGCCTCGAACTCATCGTCATCATGATTCAGTCTGGGTCATTGTAGATAGAATGACCAAATCAGCTCTTTTCCTTCCTGTTCATAGATCTTATTCAGCTCAGCATTATGCTAAGCTCTACATTAAGGAGGTAGTTAGATTTCATGGTGTTCCATTGACAATTATCTCAGAAAGATGTACCCAGCTCACCTCTTATTTTTATAAAGCATTCCAAAACGGTCTTGGTACCCAAGTTCATCTCAGTAAAGCCTTTCATCCTCAGACAGATGGTCAAGCAGAAAGGAATATTTAGACATTGTAAGATATGGTAAGGATGTGTACAATTGATTTCAAGGGTAGTTGGGATGACCACTTTCCTTTGATTGAATTTGCACATAATAATAGCTATCATTCCAGTATTCAGATGGCTTCATTCGAAGCTCTCTATGATAGGAAATGTAGATCTCCAATCGGTTGGTTCAAAGTTAGTGATACCTCAGTCATAGGTCTTGACGTAGTATTCAACGCCTTAGAGAAAGTTTAATAAATTAGAGAAAGAATTTGGGCTACTCAGAGCCGATAGAAGTCTTATGCAGATGTTCGTAGAAAGTATCTTGAGTTTGAGATTAGTGATCATGTCTACCTCAATATCTCGCATATGAAGGGAGTGAAGAGATTCGGCAAGAAGGGAAAGCTCAGTCCCTGATATGTTTATACCTTCACGATTCTCAGTCGATTTGGAAAGGTAGCTTATAAGCTCGAATTGCCTTTAGATCTAGCCTCAGTTCATCCATTCCTTTATGTCTCTTTGCTTAAGAAGTTTATAGGTGACCCATCAGTCGTAGTCCCTATTCAAAGCATTGATGTTCTGAATAGCCTCTCATATGAAGAGATTCCAGTTGAAGTCTTGGACTATCAGACTCGTAGATTGAGGAATAAAAAAGTACCCGCAGTTAAAGTTCTTTAGCGAAATCAGTCTGTTGAGGGAGCTACTTGGGAAGTAGAAGTATATATGCATACTAAGTATCCTCACCTCTTCCCCTCCAACTCAGATCAAGCTCAAGGTAACAGTTCTCCTTAAGCTTACTCAGTTTAATGATTAGGTATATCACTAACTTAGTATTTCGTATCATTTTCATGTTCCCATGATAAACTTGGTATCAAGTACCCCCGCATTTTCAGTCATGCATTCATGTATTATATCAGTTATATAGTCTTGCATCAGGTATGCATTCTTATTGTGAGAAAACTTAGTTCTTCAGAGCTTTTAGTTATGCATTTATGAATCAGTTACTCATGCATCAGATATGCATGTTCAGTATGTTATGTTCAGCTTGACAATCATGTCTATCATGAGATCATGTTTCAGTTATTTATTTTTAGTTCATTGTTTCCCCTCTCATTCAATTTCATTCAAGGAAGAATTTTCTCAAAGGGGAGATATTGTTAAACCCGTGCTTTTTCTTAGCTTGAAAATCATCTCAAGAATGTTAGAACTTACTTTAAAATAAGATTCCATTCTTATACACGTGGTATTTTCACAATTTTCAGTTCCTATCACATGATAAATTGAATTAGCTTTCCACCGATATATAATTCTCCCAAATCCGACACCTGGGCAAAGAGTTAGAGCCTTTTTAGTGAGACAGCGTTTGACCTGAGCCTTCAGTGCATTGTGGAGATGGCTCAAATGGCAATTGTCAAATTGTGGTGTTGCTCTATGATACTAGCGCGTCGTGCCAAACTTCTAGGTCATAGACAAGGTGGCAATATGATAGCTCCATGTTGTGCCACCGTACAGTTTGCCAATTATCAATTTCCAGTGGCACGGCGTGATAATGTCGCGTCGCATCAAGGGCCCAATTCGAAAAATTTTACTGAAAATGAAAATTACATGTCTACGGTTAAAAGGGTCAAGTTTCCCCCTATATAAGATTCCAAACACGAGATTTAGCCCTTATTCATCCAAAATATTGATGTTTTTCTCAAATACTCTCAAGAACTCAACCTAGGGTTTTCGTAGAAGGTCTAATTTCAAGAAGGTTTCACCATCAATCTTAACGAAATCACAATCTATGGTATGCATAGTATTCATTCATGGACTCCTTTCATCCATGAATTCCAACAATCCCTTTTAACTACAATTTATAGATTTTCTTTATGTTTTCATGCTTTGTATGTTCTCTCTTATGTTGATAAATAAGGAATTGATTTTTATTCCATGATTTGATGATAAATTCCATGTGGGTTGATTAGTATAGATAAAGATTTATGAAATCTCATGACTAGAACCTTGTATGATGGAATTAGAATTGAAGCATGATGTTTAATTGTTTTATAGTGTGCTTTACATTACTTTGTCTACAATATGTTTGATCAAATGCCTAGATGAAGGAAAATTGTGTAACTAGCATGATATCGTCAAATCCCCATGTATGTACAAGTTTATTCCTATTACATATTTGATGAAAATCTCCTATGAATGTAGTATGTATTATGATGTTAGTCAAGTCTTCAAGTAAACCATGCTATGTAAGTTTCCTTCTATCGAGTCATGGGGGTACTTGTACCCGAAGTATTAGCTGTATGCCTATAGCCATGTCATGATTTTACGATACTCTCAATCAAGATATGAACTCTTAGACTTCAGATAGTCTTATGATTCAGAAAAAATCTCCATGATCTCATGACTCAGTCAGTTGTCAGATATTAGTAGTATTCCGTCAGTCATGAAAATTCAGTAACTCAGTCCATGCTCAGTTCAGTTTCATAAATCATGTTTAGGGTCCATTCAGATGGGAGTAGGAGTTAGCATCAAGTGAACCCAAGAATGGGGACTCACCTGTTATAAGAGGGTATGATTCCTAGAAGCAATATTTGCATTCCATAACTATATATCCAGCATAGGTTGAGACATTGTAGCCTACTCTATGAGGGTAGATGAGGTGGCTTAACCTTTTATGTGAGGGTTCCCACCATTTTCACTAGAGTTACCTGTTATATGATGGTTACTCACATGTTGTCCCTACTAATGGTGTGGTATTGACACCCTTTCAATCAGGGCATAGATTGGACCCTAGATCAGCTATCATAGCTCCTTTGGGGTATATTGATTAGATACTACTTTACATAGTTTCATGTTGCAGAATCAAGACTGTCAAATATAGTCAATTAGTCTTAGTAATAGAACTCAGATAGTTCTTCAGATTTTAGGACTGTCAAATACAATTAACTTGAATACAATATGAAACTCAGATAGTTCCATCAGATTCAGGACTGTCAGCTACAATCACCCACATTATCAATATACCCAGATACATTCACCCATGCTATCAACATTATTCAGATATAGTCATTTATGTTATCAGTCATATCAGTTACTAGTATATCACGTTATCAGTATACAGACTCAGAAATCATGAAATCACGTTGTCAGTTATAATTACGTATTTATGCATGTATTCTCACGTTTATGATAGACACTCAGTTAGCATTATTCATGCATGTAAACCATTGCATAAAGCCCACCTCACATGTATAGTTGGTATATATTTACTGACACAGTCGCGTTATGGTGTTTTCTTTTTAATGTTACACTATACGTTCAGAGACATGAGTTCTAGATCAGCAGTAGATTCGAGATTTAGCAGTCAGAGTACAAGTGAGTCCTCATCCTTCAAGGATATAATGATTTTCTAGTATCTCATTGATTAGCTTATTAGTGGAGTTATTTAGGGACACGTCCCATCAACTCCTTATTCAGATCCTTCAGACAGTAAAGGCTTTCAGACTAGATATAGACTATCATATTTTAGACTTCAGTTTTATTTTGGGTATTCTATTACCCCACATAGATGTTACGTTATTCAGTTATGTTCATGATCAAATCTTGTGGCCTTTCAGTGCATGTTTCAGCATTATTATGTCATCTTTTGCAGTATATATGTACAGATATCAGTCGTGGGTTATCTTGTGGTCCTTCAAGGTCATGAGTACTGTGTAGCTTTTCGTCTTAGCAAATTGGTTCTTTACATAACTGAACTCGTTTCATGAATGCATGAATAATATGCTGCTGGAACTGAGCATGGAAAAGAGAAATTCTAGGGAAAATTGTTACCTTAAGGTGAGTTTGACTTTATAGAGAAAAGATGAGGGTACTTGGTTGGCATATTTGCTTCTTCTTTCCAAGTTTCTTATTCAATGGATTGGTTTGGCCAAATAATTTTGACCAAGGGAACTTCTTTGTTCCTTAGTCTATGAACATCTACGATTTCTGAAGTGAAAACTGTAGTTGAGTCACCAATACATTTCCACAATAAATAAATATGGAATACTAGGTGCACTGAGGTAAAATCAGTGGGCAACTGGAGAACATAAGCTAACTTCCCAAAGCGGCTCAAAATTCCATAAAGTCCAGCCTATCGGGGATTGAGTTTCCCTTTCTTACCAAACCTCTTCACTCGCTTCAGGGGAGAGATCTTCAGATATATAAAATCTCCAACCTCAAACTCAAGATCCCTTCTCCTCACATCAGCAAAAGACTTCTGTCAGCTTTGGGCAATCTCAAACCTCTCCCTAATCAATTGAGCTTTCTCTAACGCATCAAACACTGAATCAGGCCCTACCAAAATGGTCTCACCTACCTAAAACCATGCAATTAGTGATCTATATCTCCTCCCATATAGATCCTTAAATGGAGCCATCTGAATACTAGAATAATAGTTGTTATTATATGTAAATTAAATCAAAGAAAAGTGATTATCCCAACTACCACTAAATTTAATTACATATGCCCTCAACATGTTCTCCAGGGTGTGAATGGACTTCTCTGCTAGTGACCTCAATCTAACCCATGATAGTGGTACCTACCTTGAGCATTGTATATACCTGATATCAAAAGATCATATGTAGAATTTAACCGAAAATGCTTGAAGCTTTTAAAACATAGTTATCATAATGTCTATTAAATAGTGCTGACTATACTGATAAAATGGCTAATGATAATGACTAAAATTAACTAATTGTCTTTACTAGTCTGAAAAGACTCTACTGACTTATTGTGGAACTGATGGGACAAACCCCCAACTAACTCCAACTGAATAGAAAATATAGAACCGATAAGGTAAACTAAGATAAGTAAACCATGTCCTCAAAGTATGAGGACTCATCAATACTATAGGTTATAATCCGGTATGGCTACATGCGATCAAGGAACTTAGCATTCAAACCAATGATATTAAACATTAGTAAAAAAAATTGGTATGCGATCAACACTTTGAATGTACTAGTATGCTAAATGAGGTTAGGATAACATACATTGTTTTATGTGCATGAGTAATAATAGAATGAAAGAATAGCATGAAGTACCGAGTAGAATGCATGAAATATGTAAAGACTTAGAATGCATGACCAAGCATAACATATGTTCTGATTATAATTTGTAAACTGAAATACTAAATACTGATAAATGGATAACTAAAATCTGTATACTATGGTTAGTAAAAATGAAAGTAATTACTGAGCTGAATACTGGACTACGACTGTGGGAGCTATCATCTAACTGACATGCCCCAATTAGCTAATTGGGGTCTAACTTGTGACCCCAGTTAGAAGGGTGTCAGTATTATGCCATGGGTCCTAACACATGGCTGTATGGATCCACTAAGCTACTAGACAACTAGGATGTCAATCCTAAACTGACAGGTAACACCTAGTCCGAGTTAAGCCTAAACTAATGGGTGACTACTCATATCCTATGCTAGCTAAGTAGTTTTAGAATACAAGGACTGCTACTAACGACTCTAACTAATTAAAGAAAAAGCCTCCATACATGCATTCACTTGATGCTAAATCCTAATCCTAACTGAAATACCCAGAATATTCGACTGACTATGCCTAACTATTTAAAATACTGACTGAAATAATAAGGCTCGTAACTATTCTATAACCATTCTATAAATACAGAAAAATAGGTAAGCAGCTAAATTTAATATATTCAAACCCCCAAGACTTTATAATAATAATAGCAAGACTGTACTAAAACTTTGAGAACATGATATGTAAGCATTTATTCAAAACTCCTTCTTATGGGCATTTCATCAAACACTTGTAATTCATAGTTTAAGCAAAACATGGGAATAGTTTTAAGACTTGTAGTAATAGCATGATTTACCTATTAAAATCCCCAACTAAAGTTCAATTCAGTGAATAACACCATTCAAAAGTGTGGGGATTAATAACAACAATAATTTTATGTAAACATGGTATAGAATCAAAATTCATGCGGATTCATGGTAAAAATCACAATATCTTGTAAAAATCACAACTTTGAATTTGAAGTTAGGTTCTTGGACACCATGGGTGGAAAGGACCCATGTATGAACATTTAACATACCTCAAAAGTTTAAATCTTGAAGGATAATAACTTTTCTTGAAGGTTCGTGAATGGTGACGCTTGGATTCTTGAGTTTTCTTGAAGAAGAGTTTGAATCTTGTTCTTAGGGAATGATCTTGAATAAAACCCTAATTTTGATGTGCAGGATGAATGAGGAGTTATGTTGTTTAATATGATGGAATGAGGGGTTAAAAAGTGTGGAAAAAGACCCAAAAAAATCTCATTAAAAACGTCATTACATCGTTGTATAGACTTGGTTGACAGTTTAGGTGATGGAACGCCACTCTGGTGACTAACCATCACTCAATCCATTAGTTTATGTCCAAAAAAAATGTTCACTACCTAGAGCTGAGGGCTTAGCTTGACCGTCCATTACTGGCTTGATGGTCCACTAACCTGGCCGTTGCACTTCTGCTGCCGGATAACTCTTTCATAAATAAGGCATAACTTTTTACCCCAATATCGGATTAAGGCAAAATTGATATCATTGGAAATATAATTAAATTATTTATATTTTGGTGGGTCATGAGCTTAAAAATCCTTAGTAAAACTAAAGATATGCTAGTTTTAAGTTGACTACAGGATCATCCTTCTCAAGAACTCAATCAGTAAGGGATATATTGAATAGCTAGGAGTTACTTAAAGCCGTAATATATGTCAAACTCATTCATAAAACTACTAAAGCACTCTAATTTATCTATCTTGATCCTAAAGTATGGTTCTAATATTTTTTTGGATTCTCAGGGTATTATATGACCTAAAAACCAAGCGTCATAATGGCACTTGTCACGGCAAGCCTTGACAAGTAAGCTATCACCCAAATTGATATAACATAAGTAAACATTACCAAAACCAAAATCAAGACTCCTAGAGTGGAGTCGAACCACACATATCTAACCAAAAGCAAGAAGTACAAAGCAAAAGATGCCATGAAAATATTCCAAAACCTAGAGTCATAGTGAAAGAACCAACTAAGTACATCTCAAAAGTCAAAAGATGCAATGTTAGTAAAAATGTATCATAATTTTTCTCTAAATAAAAAAAAACATAAACAAGATAAAATAAGGTAGTAGATCATCTCCAGAAGCATAGATCAATCACCAACTCAAATATACTCTAGATACCACCTGAATTAACTACTGTGCGACATACTCGTACCTAGATCTCTACATAAAGGTTGCAGTAAGGGTGAGAATTATCCAAATGTATTCAGTAAGTATCATATGTTGACTGATAAAAGTTGAAAAAAAATCATTTAATATACACACTATGGACACGTCACCTGCAATAACAAAATGTCCCAAATGATAGCACACACCTTCTTCACTAATAGGTTTACAATATACAAATATACAAAACACAAGTACATGAAAGGAACACAATGGAAAGACATCAAATAAGCACATCAAAGAGATACAATTAGATAGGGATCACATCGAGAATGCAAATAGAAATCAAAATGCAAAATGTAATGAGAATGATGATGTTTATAATGTGATGCACGACGTTGTCGTAAAACCTTTGAATACACCTATCATTCTGTGCTCCTAAACTAGGAACCATGAGGAGGTACGTTAACCCATTTACAATCCAACATCCTGTAGCAATTCAATCTTTATAACTCATCTTTGTTACATACATCGACCATGGATTATTAAAGATGTCACATTTGTAGTCAGAAAAGCAAGTATTTTCAATATTTCTATGGGGGTACCAACATTTCATGAATGTATATGATATAGGGATGTTGTGCTCACAACAACCAAGAATGAGAATTCCAAATCCAACGAATATACCAATCTATGTGATCTGTAAAACTACTTAATATTGCAACCATACATTATTCAATATAATCCTTATGCCAATAGATTGAAATGCATAAAATATATGCCATTTGTAAGACTTAAATTCCAATTTAGGATCTTTCACCAGAAAAGATACAACGAAATATACTTACATACGGCTAAGAATATGATATAAGACCCCACAAGGCCACACATAGGAAATAATGTCACGACCCGTACCATGGATTGGCCGTGATTGGTATCTCAAGTCCACTAATGACCGAAGACCACCCCTATCACTACAACAAATGTGGTATTAAGCTAAGAAACTATTAGGTATGACATAAAATTCGTTACTAATTACTCATTTTTTATGACAAAAATTACATTTCATGTTTAAATATATGTACAACACATGTTTAGTGGCGAAACATATGATTTCGTAGCAAAGTTTCGTCTACTAATGTTTCCCACCAAAAAATAATTTGGCAACATTTATTAAGCACTATCAAAGATGAATTTTAAGTTATCAATGACACATTAATTTGTCACTAATGATATATCCAATTTGTGACAAACTATTATTTGTCATAAATTAATTATAATTTTGTGGAAAAAAAAATTTCGTCACAAAAAATAAGTTGTTGCAATAGCATCAAATTAGAGTTCGTAGTTAAATGGCTTAAGTTTTTGGCACAAAATTTTATATTTAGTTGTGATGTTATTTTTTGTCACTAATAATATAAACAGTTAGGGACAATAATTTTATAGTCGCTAATCAACCCCTGACTTAGTGACAATATAATTTTGTCATAAAATATGCAATTTTTAAATAGCGATAATTTAAAATTTGTAGCTGAATAGTCTAGCTATTTTCAGTCCATCATAATTTGAGTTCTTAAACAATGCTACCAAGCACAATTGGAGGTTTGTATAATGTTGTATAATATTGTATATTAGGTTTGGAAGAAAAAATGTGGGCTCTGTGATTGAAAACTTAAAACTTTACTACACATATGTAATTTAGTGTTATAAAGTATAATTTACGCAATTATCCCTTATTTAACACTCAACCCAACTTTCAAAACTACACTCATTTATAATGGTAAATATTCTAATCCAAATAATATTTAAGACCTGTTTGGCTATAGATGTATTCTAAAATACGATTTCACTTTATTCCGAAATATTTGTTTGACCATAAACAAATAAAATAGAACTTGAACATACCTCAAAAGGTTCTTTCACTAGTTTTTATTTTGCTTTTTGCACTTTTTAGTTTTTTTCTAAAACAATAATTTTTATTATCATAAAATAACCCTATTTTCATAAATATCTTAATCTTTTAAAATTTATTTTCAGTTTTTATCTTTTTTTTTTAAAATGCATTTGAAATCTAAATATTAACAGCAAAATACTATGGTCAAACACAACTCCAACTTTATTTTCAACTTTAAAAATTTCATAAGTGAATTTTGCTTTTAGTTTTAATGTTCGAACGCCTATCTAACAAGATGAATTATGATTTTCATTCTATACCTATGTTTTAGTGTACTTAATTACTATAGGAGGACTTACAAAAAGGAAAAGGATAGAAAGAACACCTAAAACTAAAATAATACTACAAAAATAGCACTCCAAATTAAATACCCCATAAATAGCGACAAACTATTTCCACTAGCTAACCTTCACTGTCATACGCTTAAACATAACCAAAAATGTCATTAAAGTAACTTTCTGTTTCTTTCTATCCTTTTCATTCACAATTTTCTTTCCATTCAAACTCCTAAACCTCCATTCCTTTACATTTTTTGATACTTTAATTTACCTTTTCCATTCCACAAATTTAGTATAAAATCTTAAAAAATCTTCAATCAATTAGCTTCCTATAATTTTTTTACGTTGTAAATTTGATTAAAACAAATAAAAAATAATGGCTTGACCTTCATTTTTAGTTTCAATAATGATAAAATACGAAGGTCGGTGGATATCTGGTGTTGAATTTAAGTGTATCAATTGGTACAAAAGAGTATAAATTGGTTATAGGGACTATATGTGCATGCATAGAATCCCCTCTCCCTTTTTTAAAAATTTAATTAATATAGTATAAAAGTTCATCAATGTGGTATAAAAGTTTATTAAATGGGTATAAAGACTGCATATGGATCCATAGGTTCCCCTTCTCACTTTAAAGAAAAAAGTGTATCAGTGCGGTTTAAAGTGTATCAATCTGGTATAAAAGAGTATCAATTGGGTATAGAGATTGTATGTGCATGCATAGGTTCCCCTTCTCTCTTTTAAAAAAAGTGTATCAATTTGGTATAAATGAGTATCAATTGACAGATTCATTTTTTGCTCTTTCTCACATTTTTTTGTTGTATTTTATATTTAGATTTTTATAATTTCAAAAAATATGATTATGTCGAGTACAAATCATGATTACTAAATTATATAGTTTGTCCATTACTATATAACATTAAATTGATTATTAGAGTCGAAAAAGTAAATCAACATTAAAAGTTAAAAGTTAATACTCTCTCCATCTCATTTTATGTGACATACTTTGATTGAAAGCAGAGTTTAAGAAATAAGAAAAGACTTGATGATATTTACCAAATTGTACTTTATTAAAAATGTATTACTACTATTTTTAATTAAGTGAAATCTTATAAGTGGGATCAGTAAGGATAAAAGTGAAATTGTGACTTTAATAGTTACTAAATAAAGAAATGTGACATTCAGTTTTAGACGGCCTAAAAATAAAATGATGAGACAAAAAATGAAACGGAGAAAGTACTAAGTTAATCTCATTAGTGATTTAAATTATTAAATAAAAAGTTTTATTTAATACTCACTTACTCATATTACGCATAACTAATACCAATATTATCAATTAATCAGAATGGAGTTGCCCTTGAGTTACACTTTTAAAAATATATGATTGCCAACAATATATATCTTTATTATGCCAAATTCTCTTCTTTTTATTGTTTGTCATTTTTCTCCTTGTTATTGCTTATAGTTTAATTAAATATTTGTAAGTTCTCTCAAACTTTTAAGTATACTAGTTTAACCGCACGTACATCGCACGTATAATATTTGATTAATTAAAATTAAATAATTTTATATATTTTGAAGTTTTTTAATGAAGTATTAAAAGTTGAAATCACTTTTCAAACATCCTTCACACTTTTATACAATAATGTAGATATAAACATATATTTTAGTGTAAACTCATATAATATTTTACTACCAGAAGTTTTAAGTGATTGATTGATCATCACTTTTACGCTTGTCATGCAGTACATCTTTCTCTTGCTGCCAAAGACTAAGAGAAATACATCAGTTTGAATCATTTTTGTGGTACAATTATTTTTCTTTTTTTCTATATTTAAAATCTTTTATTTTTTTGAAGTCAAATCTTTACAAAGTCATTGATTACATTCTTATTACATACTTAAAATTTTAAAAATTTGGTACTTCTTCAATTTTTCTTATTCTAACGCTTTTATATTTCTTTCTAGATTTTTCAAATATTCTTAAAATCAAGTTTAGTTGACTTAGAATTCTTAAACTAATGAAAAAAATATTAGTTGTCATTAGTTATGATGACTTATTTTTAAAATTTTGGTACTGCTGACACCCACTTTTATCCTCCCAATGCTCTCTTAGGCTACTATATTTGTCACAATAATTAAATTTTTAATGTTAATATTTTTTACACATTATTTTGGTATCAAATATTTTTTGACAATCCACATTCATGATTTAAAAAATGAACAAATTATTTTATCATTTTTATAATTTATTAATTCAAATACAACATTTTAATAATTTTATTAATATTTATTAACATTTTTTTGTTACACACTCATATTTTGAAAATATATTATGTATTATTGTTGTTATTATTATTATTATTATTGTTAATATTATTATTATTACCGATAATTTTATATAATAATTTGATGCAACATTAATTTTCATATGCATAGTTTATTTTAGTATCAACATTATCACATTTATCATAAAAACAACGAGCCTCATTTAACTTTTCTGCAGATTTAATTTCTAACCAATTTTGTACTCAATTGATGTCAATTACGGTCAAAATTGACCTTAATTTTACCATAAATAAAATTCTATTTTTAACCCATTTTCTTTATCATGTTTTATCTCAGCCATTGGTAAAAGGTGATCTAACGACTAAGATCAAGTCAGCCTTTCTTTCCTCAGTAAACCAATATAAAATCCTAATCTCTCATTCTTCATTCAAATAGTCACAACCCTCTCTATTCTCTCTCTATGTCTTTTTATGTCTCTAAAATAATTCACCACCACCTGCAACTCCATCTAGCCACCAGCGCTGCTAGAGCCGCCCCCTTTTTCTCTTGTCCCGCACCAGTAGCCGCAACTCAGCAAACTCCAATCGCTTTCCTATTATTTTTGTTGGTGAAAGTAGCCTCACCGATGGACTCCAACCATGGATGGTAAATCTTTAACCAACATTGCCACTCATCCACACCATTCTCTGCCCCACCAGAGAGTTGCCTCAAAAACCTCCACTACCTCCAGCCGGTAACAACATTCAACAACCGGTGCACGATTACTATGTGTTTTTCCTTAATGTTCAGCTAGGCACATAACACATTTTCTACATAGGCATATATTTTCAAAATCATAAAGCTTAGAACTTCAGTCATTTGTTCTTTAGCGTATATCAAGTCATATGTTGATCTGATATCATATAACTCCTTAAAAGAGTTTAGATCATTTTTTCGAATGACATATTAAGAGAATTTATCTTTAAAAAGGAATATTTTTTCATCATTTCTAAGTATGAAACCTATTTAACTTATCATTTTTGAAGTAAATTCTATGAGCTAAGAGTTTTTTAAATGTATGGTGCTATTATTTTCAATTAGAAGTGTTACCTTTGGTAGCACGCATGTAATTTACTTGAAATATTCATATTGTTGATCATCTTGCATTTGATTGTCAAGATATCACGGTGTGGGCTTAACAATAAGAAACTTATGGTTCACATTGCAGTGCTCCGACTGCATGATTTTGATAATAAATCCAAGATGCTTCCTCCACGGAGACAAGTATTTGGATTTCTTATAGCTGTGATGATGTAGTCTGATTAGTTATAGTTATCTAGTGATGTGCAGTAGCTTTCTTGCTTCTATTATATCTTAGTTGTTTGACAAACAATTGTGATCTCAAAAAACTGCTTTAATTTCTTTTACACCGGCAAATTAAATTCGCAACTTTGGTGGAATAACTATATGATGGAACATCTTATAGATAACAAGGTCAAGTATCTTTGTGCTTTGGGTACATTTTATCCTCCCATTATGTTTTTGACTCATTTGTTATATTTTGCTTTACAACTTGACTCTTCTTACTTCCTTTTATCCAAGGCAGTATCCTTGTAGTTCAGTTAAAATACATGGATCTTTCCAAGTAGTATAGATACTTCAACTTCTGCATAATGGGAGCTATTATCTATGTTACTCAGACTCTTTATTTTAGTTGCCACATCTATGTCAACACGACATGGGTATGATTATATGATTCATACCCAATGAGCACGACAAAAATCGACAGAGAAACTCAGGTGTGATCCAATGGATTTTGTAATGAAAACAAAAGCTGATGGAAAATAATTAAAATAGAATACCTTATATATAGAAATCTCTATGTCACTTCTTTCTTATTATTTCTTTCCAGAATTCTCCTCTTGGTCAATATTTCTCCTCAAGTTTTTCATATAATATCTCATAATTGTTATTTAATTCTTTTTAGTTGAATTTTCACAATGATATCTATACCATTCCGAATCTTAAAATTTAGATCTCAAAGGATCCGACCTCTAGACCTCTTCCGTGATAGACAACCGCACCCGATTCTGAGCAACTTAGGCTATTACTATTACATTTTGATAAATGTATTAATTAATCTTAAGGTTTTCAAAATTTTAAAGATGCAATTGGTAAATACATTATTGATGTTACATCGATTGAAAGGAAGGCGAGCTAGTTTTCATCTTTTCATGTTTTTTCTCTTAACATTGCAATTGACAAAGAATAAAATCAATGCATGTAGTGGACGAGGTTATAAATATTTTTATGTCCTTCCTGTAGGATCAACCATTCTCGTTAACATGTATATGAAATGAATACAAATTAGCTAGAGTCAATGTTGCAACTTGCTTCTTTTTACTCAGATCATCAATTTGCTTATTTAATTAGTCTTAACCTATTATATTCATTACTACAATTGGCTAATTAATTAGGCATTCAAATGTAGAAAAGAGGATTAATTCCAATGAATTTTTTGCAAATTTTTGGTAATCGAGCAAATTATTCAGGAGTATGCACTATGCAACCTAATTTGTTCAGGTATAGTTATTCAAAAATTGATTATGACTTACTTTTACAACAATTTTGTTGCTCATGTAATACTAGTTATACATAAATATATAACTGAGGAGGGAGATATATAAAATTCTGTTACATTAGAATTTGATATTGCTATGATAATATGTTTTAACTAATAACTTTGTAACTTTTGTTCTACTTCATGTGCAAGAAAGTTGTGTGTTTCTCTATCTTTTTTTCATCTCTCTTGTGTGAAAGAATATATTTGATAATGTCATTGTTAAAATTAATTTTCTGATTAGTTTCTGGCACTTTGATCTCTAGAATTCATGTCACAAATTCAATATTATTAAAAATGTAATAAGTTATTTTGAAAAATATCCTAATTCTAAAACATAGTAGATATTTTATGAGAACAATATAATGATGCTTGTTTGTACTATATTCTATGGTTGATAAAGAGGATATTGATTTTTGGGTTGTGCATATGTCTACCCTCTCTATGCATTGTTCAAATATAAGCATTGTTCTAAAAAAAATTTTGGCATAATATCAATTTTTCTAAGTGAATTTTCTTTCTAGTAAATCATATTCTATCTTAATATTCAAGTACTTAAATGTCCTTCTTGTCAGAAAGCTAAGAATTGACAGTATCAATTATTAAATTTCCTTCATTAAATAACCTTTTTATTAGAAGAACAAACTAATTCTAACCTTTGACAGGTTCAAGAATTTCTATATTATTCAACTCTACGTGTCTCATGAATTTCTTGTCAATATTCACTGTTCATTTTAGGTGTTTTCTGTTGAATCGGATTGTTTTGATAATTCTAATTAATTTCTTTTTACTTTTTGGGCCTTCACTATTTTTCCTTACATATGAAGGATACGATTCTTCGATAACAGGAAGTGAAGTTAGTCACAGATCTACTAAGAGGAGTCTAAAGGAAAGGGAATACTTTGGAGACATTTTATGTTACTTTTGTTGGAATCATGTATTATGTATATTTTGAATACTTTATGTTTACTATTTTCCAATGAAAAGTTTCGATATGACTCTATTTCCTAACATTGTTTTTTTTAATTATGTATAAATTTTGTATTTTTGATAATTTTAATTGTCCCTAATCATGACAATTTGTAGTGATAATTATTTTGTCAGTTGTAACGCCCAGAATCTGGCACCCGGAATACTACACGGTGCTCGTGACCCCAAAGGACCACAAGCTAACCCATGACTTATATTTGTAACTGAACAGTTCATAACATACTGTATAAATGTGGAAATAAAGGTTAGAAGGCTATAAGGTTCAAAACTAATACATAATAACTGATAAAATATAAAATCTAGGTTGGGTATGAAATACCCAAAACAACTGAAATAACTATCTAATCATGATAGTTTAAAAAGCCTATAACTGTCTGACTATGGATTTGATGGGACATGTCCCCAACTAACGCCAACTACTAAAATCAACTAAGTACTGAAATGATAAAATAATGCTCATGTCATTGAAGGATGAGAACTCACTGCTGACTCTGACTATTGAGTTCTAGAATGCTACTGATGCTCTAGATTTTGTGATTCTAAACCTATGGTATAAAATACCATAACGTAATTACATCAGTACATTTAAATGTACTGGTATGAAAGTGAGGTAGGCTGAATGCAAAGGGTTCAAATGCATCGATAATGCTAACTGACTGTATAACATGAATGGAAGAATACATGTATGAATAAGAGACTGTAACTGAATTAATGATAACATAATTACTGAGTTTGATTACTGATAATTGATATAACGGATGCTGAGCGATGGTATCTGATAGTCTAGTTTCTGATAAAACTAACTGAGTTCCATAATGGTATGAGTTGACATTATCTGATAGTCCTGAAAATCTAAAGAACCATCTGAGTTCTATTAGTGATACTGAGCCTAAAATTGTAACTGTTGGAAGTAATCATCTGACTGACATGCCCCTAATATGCTATTATGGCTGAGTTAGGGACCAATTTGTAACACAATTTGGAAGGGCGTCAATACCGTGCCACTGGTAAGGACAAACTGTGAGTAACCCTCATATAATAGGTTAATCTAACAAGAACGGTGAGACCCTGATATAACAGGTTAAACCACGTCATCTACCCTCATATAACAGGTTATGATATCTCAACCTACACTGGCTACGTAGTTTTGGAATGCAAAGTTTGCTTTGAAGAATCACACCCTCTAATAACAGGTGAGATCCCATTCTTGGGCTCACTCCGCGCGAATTCCTACTCCCATCTAAATAGATACTGAACATGATTAACTGAACTGAACTGGACTGAGTTCATGGAGTTCTGTTGATGGATGAATATTTCTGAGATTATTGAATTATTGAGCTTTTTATGATTACTGGGATTACTGAGTTTACTGATTTTTCCTGAGTCACATGACTGACTGGATTCTACAGAACATGGCTTGACTGAGGATATTTTGAAAACATGAAACTTGCTCTACGAACACAGCTAAATTGTCGAGTATTAGATACCCCCAACACTCGATAGCATAATATGTAAATCATGACACAAGTGTAAAATCCCAACAATGGCTATATACTCACGTTTCATTCATTAATATATTTCAATGAACACTTGGGGTGCATCACTTGTATTTGACTGGGGAATACACAATTGCGTACTATATCATGGCATTAATCTATTCTCATGGACAATTTATCAAACACTTGCACATAAACTAATCATGGCATGGTTTCTTCACTAATTAGTTCACATAGGCAATTTATCAAGCACATAATGAACATAATATATGTAGACAACATTGCACAACAAGTAAACATCATGATTCAATTCTAATTTCACAATTCAAGGGTTTAATCATGGTTTTACACGAATCTACTCATATAATAACTAATTCCAAATAAAATTTATCACCAAACATGGATTAGAATTCAATTGGTCATTATCAACATGTACAAAAGCAAACGTAACATGGGATTCATAAAAATCTATGTACTTGAACTTTGAAAAAGAGATTCTTGAGCTTCATGGGTGAAAGGGACCCATGAATCAACACTTGACATACCTTGATTGTATGTTTCTTGAAGTTCTTAGGGAGATTCTCTGAATTGGCTTTGATTTCTTTAAAGCTAGGGTTTTGTTTCATGGGATATAATGTTTTGATTTGGGGGAAAAAGTTAGTAAATAATGATTTGAATTGTTTTTAGGGATTAAATTCCTTACTTGGATGTGTTAAAATCTTGGGAAAAGACCAATTTATCCTTAGAACAAATATTTATTTTTCATCAAAATTTTCCGATTTGGCAGGCTGGCATGACACGATGGTATCGCACCGTGTCTCTACAATTTGACAATAGGGAAATTGGTAGATGTAACGATGCAGAGATATCGTGTTTCCACTTTGTTTGTGACCTGAAAGTTTGGCGCGGTGTGGAGACATCGCAGAGGTTCACTGGAAAAAAGACAATTGGGATTTAGGAGCTCTCCGCGACGCGATCTAATCACAGTCTTACTGGAAACTAGAAAACCTTATTTTGTCTTATAGTGCAATGTGCCACTGGTTGAAATGATGGATTTTTACAACTGAAACTTTAAATTACCATAACTTCTTACCCGGTTATCAGATTTAGGGGAATCGATATCAATGAAAAGGTTATTCAATTTCCCACACAACAAAAATTGAAAATATTTAAAATTCCACATATATAAAAGTGTATTCATATTTAAAGCATATCTTTGACATCTCCGGGATGAATTTAATCTTGGTAGAAGTACGAGGTATTACAATATCTCCCCCTTGGGAACATTCGTCCTCGAATGAAACTGACTAAGATGGGAGAAACTATAAACTTAAGCACATGCTGAACATGAACAATTGAAACATGATTTCATGACCGATATTAGTGGTAAGCTGAATGTATTGTGCTGAATATGCATATTTGATCCATGAATAATGGATTTATGACTGCATGACCGGATTAATGATAAGATGAGTTTCTCATCAAACTGAACATGCATATCTGATGCATGAATACATGATAAAACAGATACATGAATGCATGATTGACTATCTAATGGTAATTGATACCATGTTTATAATGGAATTCTGAACACGAACTGGACACCAATTTGTAACTGAAATCTGAACATGAAACTAAAAGTCTTAAGAAATGTTGTTATCTGGTGCTGAGTTTGAATTAGCGGAGAAGATATAGTTATACTTGGTACGTATGTATGCTTCTGCTTTCCAAGTATCTCCCTTAACAAACTGATTCTGCCAAAGGACTTTGACTAGATGGACTTCTTTGTTCCTCAGTCTGTAAGTCTGACAGTTTAAAATTTCAGCGGGAATCTCTTCGAAAGAGAGGTTGTTCTGAATATCTATGCTTTGAATAGGGACTGCAACTATAGGGTCACCTATGCATTTCTTGAACAAAGAGACATGGAAGACTCGGTAAACTAATGCTAGATCTGAAGGCAATTCGTGCTGATAAGCTACTTTGCTGAAGCGACTGAGAATTTTGATGGGACCAATATATCGGGGACTGAGCTTTACCTTCTTGATGAATCTCTTCACTCCATTCATAGAAGAGATGTTTAGATAAACAAAGTCTCTAATCTTGAACTCGAGAACTTTTCTATGCACATCTGCATAAGACTTCTGTAGGCTCTGAGCAGCCCAAAGTCTTTCTTTGGTCAACTGGACTTTTTCTAAGGCATCGAGTACTAAGTAAGGTCCTATAACTGAGGCCTCACTAACATCGAACCAACCGACTGGAGATCTATATCTCTTACCATAGAGAGCTTTGAATGGAGCCATCTTAATACTGGAATGATAGCAATGGTTGTATCCAAACTCAATCAAAGGTAAGTGGTCCCCCCTACTACCCTTGAAATTAAATGCAAATGCTCACAGCATATCTTCTAAAGTCTGAATGGTCCTTTCTTCTTGACCATCTATTTAGGGATGAAAGGTTGTACTGAGATGAACTTGGGTACCAAGACCCTTTTCGAATGCTTTCCAAAAATAAGAGGTGAACTGAGTACCTCTATCTTAGATAATAGATAATGAAACATCCTAAATCTAACCAACTCTCTAATATTGAGTTTGGCTTAATCCTCGGCTGAATAAGAGGTATGGACTGGAAGGAAATGAGCTGATTTGGTCATCCTATCTACCATGACCCAAACTGAATTATGCTGATGACGAGTACGAGGGAAACTTTAGACAAAGTCTATGTTCACTTCTTTCCACTTCCAAGTAGGAATACTGAACTCCTGCATAGACCCACTAGTCTTCTGATGCTCTATTTTAACCTCCAGACATATAGAGCACTTAGCCACAGATTTTTCTATATCTCTCTTCATCCCACTGCACCAATAGATCTCCTACAAGTTACGGTATATCTTTGTATCCTTTGGATGAATAGAGTAGCGCAAACCATGCACTTCTGCAAGAATTCGCTGCCTCAATTCATCTACACCTTGAACACACAGACAACCCTAACAACGCAATACACCATCTCCCCCTTGGGAGAAAACTTCAACCTTCTGATACTTGACTCACTCTCTCAACTTAAATAGACTGGGATCTCTATCTTGCTTTTTTTTACCTCAGAAACTAGAGTTGATTCTGAACTACTCTGAACCCATATATCACCCTCTTCTATATCGAATAAATGAATACCTAGTCTGGAAAGCTGATGGACTTCCTGAGCTAACTTTTTCTTAGTGTCCTCAACATAAGCAACACTACTTATAGACAGTCTACTGAGAGCGTCAGCCACTACATTGGCCTTGCTCGAGTGATAGAGGACACTTATATCATATTCTTTCAAGAGCTCTAACCACCTTCTCGGACGAAGATTGAGATCTTTCTAAGAAAAGTTATACTGAGCACTCTTTTGATCTGTGAACATATCTATATGAACTTCGTATAGATAATTCCTCCAAATCTTTAAGGAAAATACTACGGCTTCTAACTCAAGATCATGAGTAGGGTAATTCTTCTTATGGGTTTTAAGATGACTGGAGGCGTAGGCTATGTTTTTACTGTTCTGCATGAGGACACAACCCAAATTTACTCTATATGCATCACAGTATACCATGAACCAATATAGACCATCTGGGAGAGTCAAAACTAGGGCTAAGGTGAGTCGAGTCTTCAACTCCTGAAAACTCTTCTCACAAGGATCTGACCACTGAAATTTAACTTTTATCTGAGTCAATATAGACAGAGGGGATGCAACAGAATAAAATCCCTGAAAAAAGCATCTGTAATAACTATCCAAACCCAAGAAACTCCTGATATCTGATAGAGAATAGGTCTGGGCCAATTTCTTACTGCTTTGGTCTTTTGAGGATCTACTCTAATGCCATCATTGGAAAGGATATGACCAAGGAATGCCACTGACCTTAGCAAAAATTTTCACTTACTGAATTTGGCGAATAGATGATGATCTCTAAGAGTTTGAAGTACCATTCTAAAATGGTCTGCGTGATAATGTTCACTTCGGGAATAGACAAGAATAACATCTATAAAGACTATGACAAACATGTCCAAGTAATACTTGAGCATACGGTTCATCAAGTCCATGAAAGTTGCTGGGGCATTGGTAAGACCAAAGGACATGACTAAGAATTCAATGTGACCATACCTAGTTTTGGAAGCTATTTTTGGAATATCCTATTCTCTAACCCTGAGCTGATGATTGCATGATCTGAGGTCTATCTTAGAGAAATAGTTGGCACCCTGAAGTTGGTCAAACATGTTGTCACTTTGGTGAAGTGGATACTTTTTCTTGACTATGACTTTATTGAGCTGAGGATAATCAATGTACATTCTGAGAGAACCATCTTTCTTGTGCATGAATTAGACTGGTGTGCCCCATAGGGACACACTGGGTCTGATGAATCCCTTATCTAAGAGATCCTTCATCTACTCTTTTAGATCATTGACTTCTGCTAGTGCCATTCTGTATGGCAGAATAGATATAGGCTGAGTATCTGATAGAAGATCAATGTCGAAGTCTATTTCCCTTTTGGGAGGAATTCCTGGAGGATCTTTGGGAAAAACATCTGAATATTTACTTACAACTAGGACTGATTCAAGACTGTGAGTTTTAGAACTAGTGTCCTTAAGTAGAATAAGATGATAGACATATCCTTTATATATTATTTTCCTTGCACAAAGGTAGTCAACAAGCTGACCTCTGAAAGCTAAACTACTACCCCTCTACTCTAGGACAGGTTCATTCAGAAATTAGAACTAGACTATTCTATTTCTGCAGTCGATTGTGGCATAGTAGGAATAAAGATAATCCATGTCGAGAATGACATTAAAATAAGTCATCTCTAATTCAACTACGTCTACTAAGGTGACTTTTTGAAATATCATAACTGGGCAGTTCCTGTATACCTGTCGGGCAATGAAGGTTTTACCTACTAGGGTAGATACTGAGAAGGGCTCTACAAGAATTTCAGGACTAACTCCAAAATCAACTGCTATATTAGGAGTAACAAAAGAAAAGGAAACTCCTGGATCTAGTATAGCATAAATATATAGATGAACGATCTATAACGTAGCAGTAAGGACATTAGGAGAATTGTCCTAATCTAGCCGAGAATGGAGAGCATAAATTCTATTTGGGCATTGCCCACTAGTAGCACTGGAAATGGCACTCTGCTAATTTGGGTGACCGGACAGGGCTAAGGAATAGTTAAGTTGACCCTGAGGACCTAGCTAATGACAATATCTAACTCTGTCGCCTGGCTTGCCACATTCAAAACAAATACCACTGTCTACTCTGAAAGTACCCTAATGATGCTTTCCACATGTCGGATAAAGAGGATAGGTTCGAGCACTGCTAACACTGCCCTGAGATTTAGAGCCGGCGCCCTATCTCTGTTTCCATCTCTGAATTTCAGCACTGGATCTCTAGATGAAGAATGAGTTGGAACAGATGATGTAGGATGGAACTGAAAATGGTTTCCTCCCTCAAACTTAGGTTGAGCAAAGTTGAAACTACATTTCCTTTCTCTTTTATTATGCCTTTCTCTCATCTTAATCTTTTGCACTTTTATCTATAGAGCATAGGTCATAAGCCTGTCTATGTTTATGTCATTATTCAACATAGCAAACCTGCACTCATTGACCACACTATTATTCTCTCCAAAAACAAACTTACTCATCTTGGACTGCTATCTGCAACTACATGAGAAACATATCTGGCTAATTATGTAAGCTTAAGAAAATACTCTTTCACCGTCATGTTTCCCTACCTAAGGTTGATAAATTCAAACAAATTAGCTTCCTTCAGATCATGGGGAAAGAATCTATCTAAGAATACAGTGACAAACTCCTCCCACTCAATAGGTCCTGCATCAACTAGCCTCTCTGACTTCCACTGTTTGAGCCAAGTGTGAGCAACATACTACAGCTAATATATAGCTAGCTCAGTACTCCTACTAGAATTAACCTCCATAATGTCTTTAACCTTTTGAACTTGGTCAAGGAATTTCTAAGGGTCCTCATCTGACTTAGACCTAAAAAAGGATGGAGGATTCATTTGGGTGCAGTCCCGAATCCTGGCTGCAGATAAATTTGCCACTGGGTTGGCTGGAATAACAGCTGGTCATTCATTATAAGTAGCAACTGAATAGCAAGAGTAGTGGATGCATCTCTGAACTCTGCATGAGAAATGTGTTCCTCCAAGGGATCTGCTTGGAAGGGCTGACTGATTTCCATTTCTTCTTTTGTGAGGCATGTTCTGTAGAAGAAAGGGAGAAACAAATTAGACCAGACTGAGAGATTAATTTAAGGTTACGCTCACTAGCATGATCAAATATTGAAAGAAAGGAAACTGTTCCTGAAATATCTTATAGCCTCCTATACTTAAATGTGGCATGCAACACACCCATGTTCAGGACTCTACTAGATCCGACTTTGAGAATTCCTAGGACCTTACTGAACTTTAGGCTCTGATACCAAGTTTGTAACGCCTCAAATCTGGTACACAGAATGCTACACGGTGCTCGTGATATCGAAGAAACACAAGCTAACCCATGACTGATATCTGTACCAAAACATTTCATAACATAATGTATAAATTCAGAAATAAAGGCTGAAAGGCCATAACGTTCAAAACTGAGATATAATAGCTAATAAAATATAATATCTGGGTGGGGTATGAAATACCTAAAACAACTTAAATAACTGTCTAATCATGATAGTCTGAAAAGCCTCTAACTGTTAGAATAAGGAGTTGATGGGACATGTCCCCAACTAACTTCAACAATTGAAATCAACTAAGTACTGAAATGATAAGATAACGCTCATGTCCTTAAAGGATGAGAACTCTCTGCTGACTTTGACTACTAAGTACTGGAATGCTATTGATGCTTTGTAGCTTGTGCTTCTGAACCTATGGTATAAAACACCATAACGTAAAAACATTTGTACATTTGAATGTACATTATGCAAGTAAGGTAGGCTGAATGCAAAAGGTTCAAATGCATGAACAATGCTAACTGACTATATTACATGAATGTGAGAATACATGCATAAATAAGAGACTGCAACAAAATTCGTGATAACATGATTAGTGAGTCTGATTACTGATAACACGAGTCACTGATAACTGATATAACTGATATTGAGCGACTGTATCTGACAGTCTAGGTTTTGATTGTGCTAAATGAGTTCCATATTATTTTGAGTTGACTGTATCTAACAGTCCTGAAATTCTGAAGAACTATCTGAGTTCTATTACTGAGACTGCGTTTGAAACTGTAACTATGGGAAGTATTCATCTAACCAACATGCCCCTAATACACCAATATGGCTGAGTTGGGGTCCAAACTGTAAGCCTAATTAGAAGGGTGTCAATACTGCACCACTGGTAAGGACAGACTGTGAGTGACCCTCATATAACAGGTTACTCTAACGAGAATGGGAAGACCCTCATATAACAAGTTAAGCCACCTCATCTACCCTCATATAATACGTTATGATATCTCAACCTATACTAGTTACGTAGTTCTGGAGCACCAAGATTGCATCTAAGAATCACACCCTCTAATAACAGGCGAGTTCCCATCCTTGGGCTTACTCGGTGCTAACTTCTACTCCCATCTAAATAGACACTGAACATGATTAACTGAACTGAACTGGATTGAGTTCATGGAGTTTCATTGACTGACATAATACTACTTAGATTACTAAATTACTGAGCTTTCTGAGATTACTGGGATCACTGAGTTTACTGAGTTTTTCTGAGTCACATGACTGACTGAATTCTACTGAACATGGCTTTTCTGAGGATACCATGAAAACATGAAACTGGCTCTAGGAACACAACTAAATTTTCGGGTATTAGATACCCCCAGGACTCGATAACATAATATGTAAATCATGACACAAGCCTGAAAGCCCAACAATGGCTATATACTTACGATTCATTCATTAAAATATTTTAACAAACACTTGGGGTGTATCACTTGTACATGAATGGGGAATACATAATTGCATAATATATCGTGGCATTAATCTATTCTCATGGACAATTTATCAAACACTT
The DNA here is from genome assembly GCA_030864225.1 of Capsicum baccatum var. pendulum. Classification (NCBI taxonomy): domain Eukaryota; kingdom Viridiplantae; phylum Streptophyta; class Magnoliopsida; order Solanales; family Solanaceae; genus Capsicum; species Capsicum baccatum. Next base: position 163,753,096 of record CM061557.1, on the reverse strand, counting down.
GTACATAAACTAATCATGGCATGGTTTCTTCTCTTATTAGTTAACATAGGCAATTCAGCAAGCACATATTGAACATAGTATATGTAGACAACATTGCACAACAAGTAAACATCAAGATTCAATTCTAATTTCATAATTTAAGGTTTTAATCAAGGTTTCACATGAATCTACTCATATAATAACTAATTCCACATAAAATTTATCACTAAACATAGGTTAGAATTCAATTGGTCATTATCAACATGAACAAAAGCAAACCCAACTTGGGATTCATAAAATCCACATACTTGAACTTTGAAAAAGAGATTCTTGAGTTTCATGAGTGAAAGGGACACATGAATCAACACTTTTCATACCTTGATTGTAAGTTTCTTGAAGTTCTTGGGGAGATTCTCAAAATTGGCTTTGATTTCTTGAAAGCTAGGGTTTTGTTGAATGGGATAGAATGTTCTTGATTTGCGGGAAAAAGTGAGTAAATATTGATTTAAAACATTTTTATGGATTAAATCCCTCACCTGGAAGTCTTAAAATCTTAGGAAAAGACCAATTTATCCCTGGACAAAATATTTATTTTTCGTCAAAATTTCCTGATTTGGCACGCTGGCGTGACACGGCGGTATCGCGCCGTGTCTCTTGAATTTGACAACTGGGAAATTGGGAGATGACATGACGTAGAGCTATCGCATTGCCATTTTGTTTACGACCTAGAAGTTTGGCATGATGTGGAGACATCACGGAGGTTCACTGGAAAGAGGACAATTGGGATTTAAGAGCCCTTTGCGATGCGGTGTAATCACAAAGTTTTACTGGAAATTGACAAATGTCATTTTGGCTTGTGACGCGATGTGCCACTGGTGAAATGATCGTGTTTTCTGACTGAAACTTTAAATCTCCATAACTTCTAACCCGGTTATTAGATTTAGGCGAATTTGGTATCGATGGAAAGCTTGTTCAATTTCCCACACAACAAAAATTGAAAGTCTTGAAAATTCCACATGTATAAAAGTGTATTAATCTTTAAAGCATGTATTTGACATCTTCGGGATGAATTTAAGATAGGTAGAAGTACGGGTTATTACAATATCTCCCTCTTGGGAACATTCGTCCTCGAATAAAACTGATTGAGATGGGAGAAATTATAGACTTAAGCATATGCTGAACATGAAATATTGAAACATGATTTCATGACCGATATTACTGATAAGTTGAATGTATTATGCTTAATATGCATATCTGATGCTTGAATAACAGATTTATGACTGTATGGCTGAATTACTTATAAAATGAGTTTCTCATCAAACTAAACATGCATATTTGATGCATGAATACATAACTGAATTGATCAATGAATGCATGAATGACTATGCAAATGTGATTGAAACAAATTTATAATGGAAATCTGAACATGAACTAGACACCAATTTGTAAATAAAATCTGAACATGAAACTAAAAGGCTTAAGGAAAGCTGTTACCTTGGGCTAAGTCTGAATTAGTGGAGAAGAGGTGAGGATACTTGGTACGCATGTCTTCTTTTACTTCCCAGGTAGCTCCCTATATAAAAGTGTATTCATCTTTAAAGCATGTCTTTGAAATCTTTTGGATGAATTTAAGCTAGGTAGAAGTATGGTGTATTACATCGGTAAAAGTAACAATCTTATCCATAAGATGATAGTTTTATCTACAAAATAGTAAGTCATTTAACAAAAGCAAAGTTGTCACTAATTTAGATATTTAGGGATGAAGTACTTTTTTGTATATAAAAGACATCTTTTAGTGACGAAATTATGTTTGTTCTGCTACAAATGCATATATTCTTAGAGACAACAGATCTTGTCACTAATTAATCTAAATAATTAGTGACAGGGTAATTTTGTCGGTATTAATAATCTTTTTAGTGACAAAATTATATAATAAACTACAAAATTTTACACTTTTATGACAAATAATTTCGTCACAAATATGATGTATTTGGGGACAAAAAAAGATTTTCGTAGTTCATACAATTTAGTTTGCGACAAAACACTAAATTGTCTCCATATACTTTTAGCGACCCACTTTTAGAGATGAAGGATTGAAAAAAAAAAAAATTTCCACAAAAGACATTTCGTGACAAAGTATGATTCATAAGTGACAATAATTTGTCACTGATGATCAAATTTCTTGTAGTGATATGTTCACCTAAACAAAACAAATACCATCCCTAAGGTCATATGAATTCCTAACATAGAACAAAATAACTTTAAATAATAAAGGGTATGTCAATAACCAAAATCCATCGACCGACCAAAACAACCGACCACAACATCAAAATCCATGGTAAACCAATAAAGCCTTCTAATAAAATATCCAAAATCCAATCCTGGTTGGGACATATCCTCGACTCCTATCGATGACTTTGACAATTTAAATGATAATGAAACTCTCAACTCTAATCTATTATAAGAACTGATGAAATGTCTTAAGTCTTTCAAAGTACGGAAGCTCAAAAGTTCACCTTGACCAACTGATGAACATAGCCAATTTACCTAACTGTTTGCAGGAAAAGTAAAAGTATCTGCATCTACTGCATCTCATTGGTATACAACATCAGGATACGGTTAGTGGGGTAAACACTAGCATGAAACTTAGGGTTAAGGAAGCAAAATTATGCCATAATCAACACTTCAAAATCAGTAAAAATCCAATACACATAATCATATGCAAATACACAGATATATATCACTTATTGGGATACGAGACAAGGCTTAATATGGACTTTTAAACTTTCGAATGGATTGTGTAGGCCAACCGCCAGATGATATGAAGGAACCCACGGGCTATATGGGCCCAGCTGGTAGGGACCTAGTTTGTGTGGCTGCATGAACTAGAGGCTATATTTGCGCACTATGTGGTACTCAAACCTCCCATTATATCAAGGTGACACAAGCACCAAATCATATAATATTATGTGGGGGACTTAAACCTCCCAATAAGATGATATTAATAAGACAGACTCAAACCACCCGCTTATATAGACCACCACATTGGCAACTGTGTTTTCCATTATTGGTCCTTCAGGACATCCACTTTCACGACTCATCTACACAACTATCATTAAGCCCAATTAAAAATATTAGCACATACATTCTAATCATTGAACCATGATATAAAATTAGACATACATTGTCGGTATTTTCATACCAACTATACTTGAAAGGTAATATCAATATTCCAAATCAATTATAATCACTTGGGGGAATTCACAACCCCCTTTGGTTTAATTATACATTAACTTGTTGAATTACACACACCATTAGGGTTTAATTAAAAATCATTATGCTTCATTAACTTTTTACATTATGCAATAGTTCAAAAGTAATTCAACATGCACAGTTTTCATATTCAAAACAATTTTCACAATATTGGTTGAGGTCAGGTCATAACCACTTAGAAAGTCACAAGTTTGGGGAAATCACAATCCCTTATTTTATTCACAAATCCCATGCTTTAATGGATTTTAAAACCACCATTAAAACATAAACCATGTAGTGACAATCATGAAACATCACATATAAAATAGTTATACAAAACCCCTCAACCTATGTTTTCAAAACCGACATCAATACCATATGAACAACACATTAAAACTTATATATTTAGTAAATTAATAATTAGCAAAGAGTAACATGCCTGCAATACCAAGTTTAACGGAAAAAATTCAACCCTTGATTAGTTGCATAACCTACTTCTTGGAAACCCTATATATGGATACTTGAGAGAATTTAAGAGAGATTTTGAAGTGTTTGAGTACGTTATGAATGGGAAACAACCGCTCCTAATTACTTAATAAATGTGGGATTTTTATTGGCTGAGAATGGAATTGTCCAATATGCCCTTAATTTAAAAATTTTAATCTAGTCATCAGTGACTACGGGTTACTGTAGGACTCATATAGACTCATAACGACTCTCTACCATAGGTCATATCCAGGATAATTTCCAAGGCACTCATAGCCTGTTGACCATACGACTCAACCTATATGATTCATAATGGGACCCTATGACTCATAGGGTCTAATCATAGTCATAATAGAAACCATTTTGTGTATACACTGGGCACCCTACAATTTGCACCCAACAACTCATAACAAGTCCATACTACTCAGAGTGTGCCAATTATACTAAGAGGAGAACTCAGCAATAGACTTACTGATTTTTGTATGATTTGAGCCCAATGACTTGCCAAGACTTTCTATGACTCGTCAGGGGAGTCGTGGTCAGGAAAGTGAGGATATAATTTAAGAATTATATATGGACCAAAAATGTTTATCACTATAAATAATGTCTTAAAACCATAAAATATCAACAAAATAGGCCCTCACATGGGCACAACACAATGGTAATGCCGTTTGTTCTGTGCCCCTAACATTATTTAATACCAATATTAACTTCACAACCCTGTCTAAAGAAAGTTAAGCCATAACCGACCTTAAATGTCAGAAACTAATCTAAAATGTCTTCCACATAGATCTATCTCCTCAAGCACTGACCCAAAAGATACTAAACATAATATTAGAATTTAGTCATCAAAAGGAAGTTACTCATACCCATATTAACTATTTTTGGGTCAAGATCAAAATGGACCTCCGAAATATGTTTTCAAAAATAAGAGTAAATCCTAAATTTTTAGTTCAAAAAAATATTTCCCATGATTGAAGGAACTCATTCAAGAAAACCTATGCTCAATGTTAGTTGAAATCAAGGTTTACATAAAATAATTACTAAATTAGACATTCCGGGAAAGAATGCCTGAATTTACTTTCTAAATTCAAGTTTTCACAAGGCTTAAATATTATTATCGAAGAAAAATAATTGTAATAGTGTTTTGGAGCTTACCGAACTTATAAATGGATGAAATCTCCCAAAAATGTGAAACTCCATGCTCCAATAGTCAAAAATGGAGAAAAATAAAAAAATAGGGTATAAATATCTCCCAGATATCATTATGATAACACCGGGTCGCTTAAACAAGTATCCCTTAAGTGACCAGGTATCGCTTCTATGATATCTGACTAGTCAGAAAGTATCACGTAAGTGCCTAGGTGATCTCTCAAGCGATAGTTTCTTAAGCGATGGGGTTTTAACTTAAGCGATACCCCGGCTCGTTTCCAGATCTCTTAACTAGCAAAAATGTTGCTTAAGTAGGTGCACCAGCTGACTAGTACTCCAACTAAAGACTTGGAGAATTCAAAAACTCCATAGATCCCTTCGGATTCATCTAGAATCTCAATAATGAAAAACTATTCTACTAGACTAAACATGACATTCAGAATCAATGGCGATATCATATTTTCCAAAAAATATCATTTTAAAAAAGTTGACCCCTAAAACCTAATCTCACAACTTTTCGAACCGAGGGTTAAAATGAGATACAAAATCTATGAAACCTCAACGATTATGTTACCTACCAAAATTAATGTTCCAGATTTGCTAGCGGAGTTTATTTTGCCATTTGATGCACATATGAAATTTTTTTAACCGAAGTCAACTAATAAGCCTTTTTAACCACCAAAAACCACAAACTCGCACAAATCACACTAAAATACATTAAGAAATATGCCAATCATTCACACACCCTAGAGAATCATACAGAAACCATAGGTAGGGGTAAAATGGTTGAATCAAATAAAAATGAATAGTCATAAAAATTACAAAAATTAGCTCATTACATCATACAACACAAATAATTTAGTTCATCTACAAACTATAAAAGACGGGGAAATACAATAATAATCATAGGAATATATCTAAAACATAATAGTTCAACATCATTGATTAGAATAGATGGCTTCTCAAAAAAAGAGAAACAGTCATGTAACAAGACTCAATTCCGACGAATGACATGACAATAAAAAAAAAATGTAACACCAAAGAATGGAAACATAAAAAACTCAATGAACAACTAATCAATAAAGGAGCAATGCTAACTCAAAATCCACCTCCCCTATAGTTTGAAGAATCTAAAAAGGTCCAATATACCTGCGGCTAAGGTTTCCCCTATTCATAAACCTCATTACACCCTTCACGGGGACACACGAAGGAACACACAATTGATAAATAAATATCAAAGCACAAACTTTTCAATCTACATAACACTTCTTCCTACTCCAAGATGCTCAAAATTTATCTTCAGTGACCCAAAATATATTCAAAGACTCACTACCTTGAGGTCTAATCTCAAAAACCATAAACCATCCAGCTAGAGACTGAAAATGCCTACAATAAAAATCCTCAAAAAGAGCCATGTCAATACGGTAATGGTAGCAAGTACTACACGAAAAATATATCAAATATAGATGTTATTCTCGGTGACCTTCAAAGACCATAACAAAAGCATGGAGCATATCCTTTAAAACCTAAAAAATCTTCTCCGGCAGGCAGTCGATCTAGAGGTGAAAATTTTTGCTATGATTAACCCAGGTATCGAACTCCTTCTGAAATCACTTTAAAAAGTGAGATGTGAATATTTAACCCCTATCTAAGATAATAGACATTATCATACCATTAAGACAAACTTTCTCACAAATATAGAACATGACTATAATGACTTGATATTTGGTGATTTATGTAAATTATTCACTTCTATATTATTTTATCATTTGACTCATCCTTTTGTTGTATTATCATATTTCATGGGTGTGGATATAGTTGGCATAGTTCATAATGTATTTTGGATCAATTTGCATGAGTATGTCATTCTTGGTGGTTATAAAGTCTTTAAAGCTGACTTTGGCCAATATTTATCAATCTATGCATTGGGTGGAAAAATGAACTACACTAGTCTATTCAAAATAATAATGTTAGGTTGGTAAAATTATTGGTGTAGATTTACGACTTTTATATCTCATTTCAACCATCAGTTTAAAAAGTTGTGAAATTGGTTTTTAGGGGCAACTTTGTAAAAATGCCATTTTTTTTTAAAATATAATGTTGTCAATGAGTTTGTAATATTGAATTTAGTTAGTAGCATAGTTTGTTTGCATTATCAAGGTGTTGGATGAATCTTGAAGGGTCCTTAGAGACTTGCAATTCTCCAACTCTCCAACTGGTGCACCACTCAGCTTATGCACCCGCTTAGGTGATCCGTTGTCCACTTCAGAGACTTGATAGCCATCTAAAGGTATCACTTAAGTAACTCCACTATCGCTTCATCTCCAGTCAGTTAAGTGACAATCATGTAACTTTCGCAATAAGGACAACATTACGTAAGCAATGGTTGGTCACTTAAGCAACTTGGTGGTTTCTTAAGTGATGCCTGGGTGGATTAAATTCCCCATTTATTATATATTTCATCATTTATGAGTCTTAAAGCATAGGGTATTTTGTTTTGGGGTAATTTCATCGATTTTTAGTTTGGGCAAGCTCCAAACCTCATATTTTAATTATTTCTCTTTAATTTTTATCATTTAAATTCTTTTAAAAACTGAATTCTAAAGAAGAACTAGGTGATATTGGCCCAGAAGACCTAAAAATGGTTATTATTTAATTTAATGGCCAATTCCAAATTGGGTTACCTTTGGTTTTCTTCTATAAGGTCCTTTAATCTAGATAATACATATTTGGACAAAAAATTTTGTTTTACCTCTTATTTTTTAAAAAAAAATCCTATGGGTATTTGTTTTGACCCCGATCCAAAAATAGCAATATAGGTATCTTTATCTTCCTACTTGTGTATTTTAGTTGATTCCTGGTTCCTTTGTGAGGAGAAAGCTCATTGGTAAAAACTTTTCAGATCTGATTTCCACATATAAGGTAGGTTATGGCTTAACCTTTCTAGATAGGGTTGGGTAGTTAATATTTTTTATCAAATAATATTATGGGCGTGTCAACTAATCATGAAAATGGTTATATTCCTATTTTGTGCCTATGTTGGCCTTGTGTTATAGATATTTGGTGGTTTTAAGACATTATCAGTTATGTGTGATCATGCTTTGTCTTATATTAAGTTATTCTCCTTATGTATCTATATTTAGTTGTATCTTTGTTTTGAAAAGACTAAACTGGAAGTTATCTGGTATTAGTGGCATATTTGTGTTTATATTACTCAATTCATATTTGATTACATTGGATTCGTGGATAGTTGGCATATGAAGTGGATATTTGGCTCTCATTACTGGTATATTGGTTGGATAGTGGAAATTCTCATTCTGGTTGATTATAAGCATTACATCCTTATCTTATACATACTTGTGAAACATTGGTACCACTGTGTAAATAATGGAAACACTGGACTTTAAACATCTTTATAGACCCTCTGTCAATTTATTTGCTAGAGAGGAGTCATGATTATTTTCATTAGATATTGAATTATATATAGTTTGACAAATCCCTTATGGGTTCTAACTCAGGAGCATAGATTGTTAGGTGTATATGGAGGTTGCGCAACAACCTTCTGCATCACATCACATTATTATCTTTATGGCATTTCATATATATTGTGCTATTTCTATGTTGTATTATTGTCTTTGAGTGATATCTGTCTATTTCTACTGCTTTTTCATACTATGTGTTATATCTATAAACTTCTGTTTCCTTTTGTATTTGTATGGTATATGTAAATATTGTAGAACAGTTAGTATATATGATGTAGGCTGTCGTTTGGAACATTTTCTGATTATTGGTGACATGCCCATAGTATTATTTTATATTGTTTAGTATCTACTTTGCTTAATCGGCCTTTGATTACTATTGAGTACAAGTGGACCATACTAACCTATACTGCACCCTTTCGTATGCAGATCCAAGTACGAGTGCACCGCATTGTAGCTTATTCAAGCGGTATCCAGAGTATATTTGAGGTAGAAGTCGATCTATGCTTTTGGCGTTTATCTAGTACCTCTTCATATGTATTTTATGCCTTGTTTTGTATTCAGAGATGGATTATGATCCTTTTGGTCTGTTATTGTATCCTTGACATTCGAGATGTATTTAGTTTTTCTTACACAGTGTCACCATCTTTTAGGATATTCGTATGGTATCTATGCTTATGTATTTCCTACTATTACTATATAAATATATATGGTTCGACTCAATTCTAGAAGTCTTGCTTTTGGTTTCTGTATTGTCTTGTTATTTTATATAATTTTGGATAATAGGCTTACTTGTCAAGGCTCACTACGGCGAGAGACATAATGATCCTTGTTTTTTAGGTTGAGACAAGGCCAACCTCTCATTAAAGGACGAAACCTGAACTGAAATGAAATAAGAAGATTTGGTCAATCGATCCACGATGACCCAAACACTATCTGAATGATGAGCAATACAAGGAAACCTAGTAACAACGTCTATAGTGGTTTGTTCCCATTTCATCATGGGTATTGGTAAACAATAAGGAAACCACCAGGCCTCAAATGCTCGTCCTTTACCACTTGACATCATTGGCAATGAGCTACAAAATCTGCTACATCATTCCCTATACCTCACTAATATTAGTGCAACATTAAATCATGCTACATCTTAGTCATTCCTGATTGGATAGGATACCTCAAACAATGAGCCTCCTCCAAAATCAATCTAATCTAATCACCCACTCTCGGCACACTAAATTGGCCCTTGATCCTCAAAATACCATTTCAATCAAGCAAAGCTTTCTTTGCCTCACCACTCAACACCTTATCTTAAACAAATCTCAACAAACATCATCAAACAGATGAGCCCAAATTTACAATATAAAGGAAGACCTATCCACCATAGTTGGCAAACCACATCCACGAGTTGAAATATCAATCCTAACTATCTGGCTAGCTAAAGTCTAAAAATTTAAGGCTATTGCACCTGGGTTAAAAGATGTGGGAAGCTACTCATGCTAGTGTACTTCCACCTCAAGGTATCCACAACCACATTTGCTTTGCCCAAATAATAGGGAATGGTAAGATCATAATCCCTAATAAAATCAAGCAAATGATGCTGCCTCTTATACAGATCTCACTGGGTGAAGAAATACTGAAGGCTACCATGATCTTAGAATATCTCACAATGGATTCTATACAAGTAGTTCCTCGACAACTCAAATCAAAAACAACCGAGTTCAACTCTAAATATTTGGTAGGGTAATTTCTTTTATGGAGATTTGACTGATTAGAAGTACACACAATCACCTCACCATTTTGCATCGACATAGAACCTAACCCAATACCTGAATTATCACAAAAGGCGGTAAAACCCAGGTCCTCCTTAGCAAAGTCAAGATAGGATTTGATGTCAACAAATCCTTGAGCTTTTGAAAGCTCGCCTAACAAGCATCAGAGCATTGAATGAATATCTTTTTCTAAGTGAACTTTGTCAATGGAGCCTCAATAGATGAAAAACCATCAATAAAATTCCAATAGTAACCTGGTAAACCAATACAACTCCAAATATAAATAGGAGAAGTAGGCCTAGCCCAATCACGAACACATACAATCTTTGTAGGATCGACCATAATAACATCCTTGGTCACCTTATGACCAAAGAATGAAATAGACACCAACAAAACATCAAACTTGCAGAACATATCAAAAATTTCTCATCCATTAATCTTTAAAGCACAGTCTGAAAATGTTCATCATGTTCTACCTCACTCTTGGAATAAATGAAGATATTATCTATAAATACAATAATAAAAGAGTCTAGATATGGTTTAACTACTCGGTTCATCAACTCCATGAATTTTGTTGGGAAATTGGTCAACCCAAAGGATATGACAAAGAAATAATAATGACTGTACAAAGTCTGAAAGGTTGTATTTAGAATATCTGAAGCTCTAATCCTCAACTGGTGATAAGTAGACCTCAAATCACTCTTTTAAAATACTAAATCACCCTAAAGCTAATCGAACAAACCTTCAATATAATAAAGAGGATACTTATTCTTAACTTTTACCTTGTTTAACTACCGATAATCAATACACACACATAAACCTATTATTTTTCTTCAAAAAAAAAGTCACACCCCAAGGTGAGACACTAGGTCGTATAAATCTTTTATCCAAAAAATTTTGTAATTGATCCTACAATTTTTTTAACTCTGTCAGAGAAATACTATTAGGAGAAATAAAATGGGTTTTTGCTCAACTCAACATTAATATCAAAGTCAATATAATAATCTAGAGGCATACAAGGAAAATCTGTAGGAAAAATAGCCATCAAATAACGGACAATATGAATAGAATCCAACGGAGGAGGTGAAGTAACACTAGTAAAATGAATACAAGCTAAATAGGTTAAACATCCCTTCCCAATCAAGAAACACTCCTTGAGGAAAGATATCTCTCTCCTTGGACTTGAATAAAGCATACCTTTCTAAGCTATCCTCAGCATATCTGGAGATGCTATAGTCACTGTCTTAGTTAAACAATCTAGGAAAATATGATAAGAAGCTAAACAATTCATACCCAAAATAATATCTAAGTCTACCTTATCTATCATAATAACATCTATGCAAGTCTCACGCATAGCAATGGTCAAAACACATGATTGGTGCACCTAATTAACCAATAACCAGTCTCCTACATGGGTAGTACATTGATAGACATCACAAAAGGCTCACTAAAAGAATCTAATCTCAAAGCAAAATATGCGAAAACATAGTTAAAAGTCAATTCAAAGTCAAATAACATAGATATAGATATGAAACAAATATAGTTGATACCGTGATAATAGCGTCGTAGGTTTCTTCCACTAGTTATGCGGGAATAACATAGACTATCAATGACCACCGCCTGACTTTCTAGCCCCGCAAATACCACCACAAGCATCACTACCTCTACCTTGTGCACTTCTAGTAGAAGCTCTACCTCTTACACCTAATATAAGAGTTGCCCTAAAAATATAACGAGAATAGTCTTTGGAATAATGTAAAACCTCATCAGGCCTAATACAACCTCTAAGATCCAACAAAATAGTAGAAGGTATGACTTACCTAAAATGACCACCCAAAATTGCTTAACTACAATACCCAATACATGATTTCTATAAGTCTACCTGTACTGATCTACCATGATATCCACATAAACTTCTAGAATCTCTGCATTAAGGAGTGTGACCTCTGAACCCTCCCTGGTGGTGCATGCTCATGGCATCTCCCTGAGATGCTTTAATAATAGATACAGTCATCTTAGAATGATAAACTATACTCTTAAATGATTCCCTTGACACTAACATATGGGTAGTATTAAGATTAACCAAAAAATCAAACCCCCTCACAAATTTCTAAATCTTCTCTAATAGAGTGGCAATACTAGCATACGAATATTTGTACAGGGCATAGAAAAATGTCTCAGACTCCTCAATAGGTATTGAGCCCTAATCCAAGTGATCAACGTGATCTCTGATATGACCCCTCAAACTATAACGCACAAACCAGTACTAGAAAGCATAAAAAAACTTATCTTAAGTTATCTCTGGTGAACTAAGTGGTCTACAACTAATAAGTCACCTCCACTAATCCCAGGGTGCTTCTCTCAACTGGTAAGTAGCGAAAGAACCCTATGCTACTCCAGAAAACTAAGGTTATGCAACTTCTCCTGATAATCAATCAAGAAAACATAGGGATCCTCTCCCACGATGCCACTAAACCTAGAAGTATCAAAGCTATTTAATCCATCAAACCTCTTTTGATCCTCAGATGCCATGATTGTACGTACTATAATAAGAGAAATAGTGAATTGGGGCAGCTGATATGCCACGTGAGGAGGTAACATAGATGAAGGTTAAATATTTCTCTTAAAATACTATACCAAATTTTGAAACATAAGGAGGAACAACGCTTGGAGTCTTTGGAGTACCATAAGGAAATATAGATGCCACTGGAGGATCTACACTTGGAATTATAGTAATACTATTTGTGACTCTATTATAGATAGAGGTATGATACTTTGAGCTAGAGGAACGTCAAGTGCAATCAAAGAAGCACCCTCAAAGTGATTTATCAAATGAATCAGCAACCCCTCTAAGACACGGGTAGAAAACTCTATGTGATCGATATAGTTCATAAATTTCTAGCTTGCTTCATCCAAGGCTCAAGGAAGAGGACCCTAATTATACATCTTGATGAGGCAGATCCTCATGTCCGTACACTACCTCGATCTCACCAATGACTAGCAACCCACTATCTAGAATAATCTCTCTACTCAAATGATGGTTTCATATCTCTAACCTTATGGGATGAAGTCCTTACCATCTACATAAAAAAGAGAGAAGTTCACTTTAGAGCAAAGGATATGGATAAATATTAAGGATATAAAATAAAATAAGCAATGTTTTATAAAGATATCTTATTACCTCTCAATGATAGATACAAACATTTAAATAGTAATCCATAAAACTCTACTAGACATCATATTCTTACATTGATGAGGCCAACAAACCTAGCTACTCTAATACCAATTTTTTGCAACCCCAAAACCAAGGATCATGATGACACTTATCATGACAATCCTTGACAAGTAAGCTTATCACCCAAATTGATTTGGAAAAGAAAACAACACCAAAACTGAAGGCAAGACTCCTAGAGCAACGTTAACTGATATATATCCAAAGAATAACAGGAACCACATAACCAATGATACCATGAAAATATCTTAAAACGTGAAGTCAAAATTTGACAACTAAGTACATCTCAAATGTCAAAAGATACAGTAATAGTCCAAATGGATCGTAATCCATCTCAAAATACAAACCAAGATGTGAATTACAAAAAAAGAAGGAGTAGATCAACTCTGAAAGCATATATCAACCACTACCTAAACTATACTCTAGATACCACCTAATTAGTTACTGAGTGACACATTCATACTTGGATCTAACTAAAAGTCCATGGTACGGGTGAGAATGATAAATTTTTACTCATTGGGTATCATAGAAAGACTGAGCAAAGTAGAAATTAAAACATATAAAATACACACTATGGGCACGTCATCTATAATTAAAAAATGTCCTAAATGATTGCCCATATCATCATTACTAGCTGTTCAATAACATATGCATATACTAAGTACAACTATGAGAAAAAAACATAATAGATAGAGATCAAATCAACACATGAAAAGGGATATAAATAGATAGATATCATATCAAGAATAAAAATACAACGCAAAGTGCAGACATAATAAGGACGATGAGTATGATGATGTTGGATGCACGATCTTGTCACACAGCCTCTATTTGTACCTAACTTGTTGTGCTACTAAGGTAGGACCCATGGAAAGGATTATTAATCCATATAAAATCGACTATCTAATATCAATCAAATATTTATAACTCCTCTCCAACATATATATTGATTGAGGGGTTTTAAAGATGCCACATCTTCTATAAAAAACAATATTTTTAGTATTCCTAAGGTAGTCCCAATGTTTCATGAATGTATATGATATAAGTATATAATGTTCATAACTAGCAAGAATGAGAATTTCCAAATCCCACCAATATACTAATCCACTTGAGCTAAAAATCCATATAATATTCCAACCATCCATGATAAAATATAATCCATATGACAATAGAGTGAAATGCATTACAATATGCTATTGATAACACATAAATTCCAATTTTGTCTTTTTCAGTAGAAAAGATAGAACCAAATATACATAAACATGGCCAACAATATCATATAAGACACCACACTGTCACACATAATAATTAATGTCTCATAAGCTTAAAATATAAACAACTTAGGCTCCAACACCTACACAACACAATAATAATTTCATTTTCATAATTAATTACCTACCCATAATATGGTTTTATACAAATGTTAACTACCTAACTCAATCGAAATAAGTTCCACCATAACAGACTTTAATGCTAAAAAATGGTCCAAAAAGATTCTATATTGAGATTTATCCTCACATAAAAATTTAGAATCTATGCATAAAAATAAAGCCAATAATACCAATATTGCCCTTTTTTGGGGCGGGATCAAAATAGACCTATGAAATGGATTTCGAAAAAACAAGGGTAAAATTCTGTCACACATAATTAAAGGAACTCATATAAGAAAGCTCAAGAAAAAATGAGTTAAAATCAGAATTTAAATCAAAGAGTTACAAATTTAGGCCTCTCGAGCGAAAATATCCAAATTCCATTTTTAAATTTAAGTTTTAACAAGATTTAGAAAATAAGAATCAAAGAAAAATAATTTAAATAGGGATTTGGAGCTTACCTAAGCTTAAAATAGAATAAATTGCCTAAAAAGTCGAAACCCCAATCTCTCAAAATCAAAAATGGTGAATATTACAAAAATGGGGTATAAATATCCACCAGGTCTCACAAGAGAGAACATTGGGTCGCTTAAGCAGACATCTTTTAAGGGACCAAGTGTCACTTTTTTTATACCCACCTAGTCAGAGAGTGTCATATAAGTAACAAGGTTATCACGCAGGAAACAGTCGCTTATGCATTGGGGTAGTCTCTTAAGCAATAGTCCTAACTGGCAACCAGATTGCTTAAGTTACAAAAATATCACTAAAGCAGGTGCACCATATGGATACTTAGAGAACTATGGACCCCTCGAGATTCATCCAAAATCATAAAAATGTAAACAAACTATACTAATAGACTAAATTCAATGTTTTAGGCTCGACATCAATATCAAATTATTGAAAAATATCATTTTAAAAAGTTGGCCCCAAAAACCCAATTTCACAACTTTTCAAACTTATGGTCGAAATGAGATATAAAAGACATAAAACTACACCGACCATGTTACCAACCAAATATTGTTGTTTTGGATCTATTGTAGTCCATTTTTTCATACAACACAAATATCAATAAACATTGATTGAAGTCAATGAATAATCCCTTTTAACAACCAAAACCACAAACTCACACAAATTATATTGAAATGTATCGGGAAATATGTTTATCGTCATACATCTTTTGTATACCACAAAAAATCACGAGAGGTAAAATTATCAAATCACAAAAAAATGAATAATCCATAAAAATCACCAAAAATAATGCATTACATATAGGCTATGGCTAGTGGACATTTACAAGACCCTTAGAAATAATGTATATAAACTAGGTGAGTTTGTCAATTTTATTAGTTAACTAGGTTATATTATTATTGTTATTTTTATTACATGAGTGGATCATGGTATGTTGTTGTTGCTTTATTTGTTCATTGATTGGATCGGGTTATATTGTCGTGGTTATTTGAATCCATGAGTGGTTTGGGGTATTTGTATATTTGAACTGATTTGATATTATTAAAGATCAATAAAATATTAAGTGTGACATAGTTGAGTTATATGTTTGGAGTCACCGCAATAGACTTGGTTAAATATTTGTACTTATATTATGCTTTTTTAATTACTTGGTTAATTTGATAACAAATCTTTAAGGAAAGGTTAATTAAAGATATAGTTTCTAAGTATTACTGTGTTACTCTTGTTTACATATCATTGTCAATGTGTTCACATTAATGAAATTGAGTTGGCCTATAACCCTACCAGTACATAGTAGTTTTGTATAGATACTGCATGTGCCATTTTATTTGGTAATTGCAGAGCATATTACAACTCATCAGAAGGGATCTCAGTTGTAGTGTGTGATCGACTTCTAACTCAAGAGTGAGCTTCATCTTTTGATAAATCATGGTCTTCTTAGATTATGTAATTTTCCACTTTTTTTGGACACATATAGTTTAGTTATTGCTAGTTTGCCTTGTTGTTCCCAAAAATTCTTATGATTATATGGATTGGTATGATGACCTTTAGTTTTTGGGAAATTTTAGGCATTTTGACTTATTTTATTTCAGATCTATTTTATATATTATTTTGATGACTGAATTTCATTGTTCTTAACTAAAATTGGTTAAGTATTGGTGTTGATTACTTGAGTTAGATGGTTATCCCACCAGAGAGTTAGTGTGGATGAACTCAATGAGGTTGGGTATATTTATGCAGTCTAGTGTTGCTATTCTAGGTTATTTAGCCTTGTCCTGAGGATAATTTGTGTACGTTATATATGATGATGATATAATCAAGCATATAAGTGTTCAAGGATGTGATTACAATGTCTAAAGGTGTTTTCAAACAATTTTTTAGTTAATTTGGAAACCTAGAGTTAAATTGAGGAAACTAGTGTTACTAACTGGAGTTAGGTGCTTGTCTAGTCTATCTCCATGGTTTCTAGTGTGTTAATTGAGTTCCAAATGTTTTAATTGCATTTTTATAACTGGAAAAACTCATTTATAATGTGCGTTGTTCAATTCAATCCAACCAAGAGTAAAAATAATAAGTTAATGTTCTACATAAGCAAGCTTAGTCTTAGATCGTGTTTTGAGTTTGTCGTTCTTGATATTATGTTGTGTTGATCTCTAATCAATCATTTACTATGATGTATGATATGTTTTAAACTAATTATATTGGCATATGGATGTATACAAGGCTGTAAAATAAGTGGAAACATCACACAAAAGCTTTGAGTGGACCAATGGAAGCACGAGACACAATATGACAAGAAGTGGATACCTTAGAGGTCACCACGATTAGAGGTATTTCGCGGTGCCAATAGTGATGAGCATGGTGGAACATCACATAAAAGGAGCAATCAACAATTTCCAATTTGAAGTAGCTCAACACAATTATGTTGTGCCACGGTCTTATAGCAATATGCACTCTAGCCCCACATGATGAAGTTCAAAAGACAAAAATCTATGCCAAGCTATAAAATGATAACAGGAAATCCTTTTCCTATATGTCTTATTATTAGTTTACTATAAATAAGATATATTAAAACATATTTTCGACAAGATAAGAGGCTACTACAACTTTATTTTTAGGTTTTTCATTCTTTAATTTAGCTTCTTTATGGTTTTTATCTTTCATCCAGTTAATTGGATTACGATTATGAACATGAGTGTCTAAAAACTACCTTTCCGGGGATAAATCTAAGAACATAACTACTATTATTTTGAACTAATTTTGTTTAATTCGCTAATCATTTTTTGTTGCTTGTTTATTCTTGATTTAATTATTTTGAGGATTGATCACCCTTAGAATACATATATTGTTACCCTCATGATCTCGGGAGAGGGAATAGGGAGATAGAATGTGGAGATGAACAAAGTAGGATTCTTATTCTTTTATGAAATAAGGAATTCGAATTAGTGTCTAGGACTGGGATGTACCTAAAAGCCTTACTTGATTCACATGTAGGATGATAGCTTTAAGAACTTAATTGTTTCTTATATCACCGCTCAACGATATAGTTGTATTGTCCATGTTAGGTAAACATTTCGAGGTTGGGAGAGCATGATCATGTAATTAACAATACGAATCAACAACCAAGTTATGTAAGTTAACGAATGAAGTTCAATAATATAGTATGATTTTTTAAAGTGATTTAACCCTTGGATTTATACTATTGATTGTCTCAAGTCCATTATTTTACACATCGCTTCCTTTACTTTAGTTTTCAAATAGTCAAAACTCTTGTTTAGTAATGCTTGCACTAAATTGATCTAAATTATGGACTGAAATCAAATAGTTGTTAGAACAAGTCCCTGTGAAATTGATATTCATCTTGCGTGTGCGCTGTCAAGTTTTTGGCCATGTTGCTTTAGACATATAATTTGGCAACTGTTTTATTTTTTATTTTACTATTTGGATTACTTTTGTGTTTTACGCTTGGTGTTTGTTTCGTATTTTCATAAAATAGGTTTTCAAAGTCATAAGCTGGCAAGGGCTCAAGAATTAGTTGAAACAAGCCCCAAACCTGAGCAATTATTACTTAATCAAAGGAGAAAAGCATTCATTCTCCTCCATTTTCCAGAAATAGAGGAAGATCAAGGTAATCCTTCTATCATGGCTGATGAAAAAGTATCCCGCTGGATAGTTATAGAAGTGTCAATACCAGTTCAAACAAATTTGACCTCCCCATTTTCGAAGCCAACACTTGGAGGCAATTTTGAACACAAACAAAATAAGGTACATCTTTTGATTAGCAGTTGACAGTTCACAGGGCTTTCATATGAAGATCCATAGGTCCACTTGCAAAATTTTCTAGAAATTAGTGACACATTTATCCCCATAAGTATGAATGCATACTATGTGAGGATGATACTATTCCTCTTTTCAGTATTAGGGAATCTATAAAGTGGTTGAATGTTGAGCCAGCAAATTCAAGCACATCATGGGACAATATTGCATAGAAATTCCTCATCCATTTCATTCCATGTGGCAAGACTAGAAGACTTCATAGTGAGATTCTGTTCTTTTAATAGAATCTAGACAAGAATCTATACCATTCTGGGAGTGCTTTAAGGAGCTTCTTCAGGATTGTCCACATCATCAACAGTCCAATTAGGTACTAGCTCATACTTGTATAGAGGCACTTGACCATAATACAAATTTTTTTGAGATTCATTTGTAGGTGGTCAAGCTCTATAGATGAATTATGCTGATCTATACAGTTTATTTAATTGCATAGCTCAAGGAAATCTAAAGAGCCATTCAGATTATAAAAGTGCCACAAAAAAGATTGTAGGTGTATTGCAGGTTGACCAACTTACTGCCATATCTGCTTATATCTCTACATTTTAAAAGCAAATAAGAAATTTAAAGTTAGGAGTTTCACAGCCTGCAACCATAGTTAATACAACCAACAAACTATAGTTTAGTGTGAAGTTTATGGTAAGAGTAGCCATTCAGTAGCTATGTGTGCTACAAATTCAAAATCGGTTATATATATGGGCAATGATCAAAGAAAAAATTATGGGAATGCCTAGAACATGATGTGGAAGACTCATCCACTGTATCGGCAATAGAATGCACCACCGAAGTAATTTCAGCAACCACAGGCTAAACCAAATTAGTCAACTAGCAACATGGAAGAGATGATGAAACATATTCTAGTTAATCAAATATAATTGACTGCAGATGTAAAAAATAGAAAAATGGCCATGAAAATCTTAGAGTTGCAGTTGGGGTCGTTACAACAGACACTAAATACCAGGCCTCAAGGTTGTTTTCTAGGAGATACAAAAAATCTAAAATAAGTAATGGCAATCACTTTAAGGAGTGGTAAGGAGTTGAATAAAGAACCTCCAAAGAAAACTATGTAGGTGGATGCAGAGTTGATTCCCCTACAAGTATCCAAAAGGTTGATGAAAAATAGAGAAGTCTGAGAAATAAAAAACAAAAATGGTTGCAGAAGTGAAGAAGCAGATGTCGTAACTCTTTTTTTCACTCAAGCACAGAAAAGCAAAGGAGGATGCATGTTTTAAGAAGTTCTTTGACACATTCAGAGAGCATCATATTAACCTTTCTGTTTTAGAAATTTTGCAGGGTATGTATGAGTATGCTAAGTACTTGAAAGATGCGTTTTCTAATAAGGTAAAGCTACAGGAAGTTGAAATGGTAGCACTCACTGAATAGTGTAGCACTGCAAAGACACAGAAAATGCCCAAAAATCTTAAGGACCCAGGAAAGTGCACTCTCCTCATTTAGATTCAAAATAGTGAGGTGGTCCACGTGCTAAGTGATTTACGGGCAAGTGTCAACTTGATGTTCCTATCTTTTTTTAATATGTTGGTCTTGGGAAAGCGAAGATCAAGCTTGATGCTATTGCAGTTGGCAAACGAAATTATAGGCCATCTCAAAGGAGTGATTGAGGATGTCTTCTTAAAGGTTGGTATGTTTATTATTCCTAATGACTTTATTGTTCAAAATTTCAGACAGACGAATAGGTACAAAACATCTTAGGGCATCCATTTTTACGAATGGGACGAGCTTTAATTAATGTGAGAGAGGGTACGCTCATAATGAGGTTGGAGGATAAAGAGACAATTTTTAAAGTGTAGAAACCACTTAACACATTATTCCAATATAAAGACTTGTGTATGATTACTGTGATTTGAGGGGATAGGTACGAGGTGGTGGAGTCTATTCTATAAAAGACCTCTTCTAACATCCAATTGAGCACCTTAATCCAAAACCACCTAAGACTAACATGTTGCAGATTGATGGGCCTAAAAAGGCTAAAGATAACAATATTATTAACCTTGAGATTTCACACTCTAGAGGTAAAAAATGAATCAAAAGATAGCCTCTAAGTAAGATGGCCTCTAAGTGTGAAGAAAAAGATGAAGAAATTTGTCTAAGCCATAGTTGGTTCATGACGGTACATTTAACCAGGTGTTGCTTGGGTGGCTACCTAAGATAAGAAGGTATTCTTTCTTTTTAGTATTTTGTTTTTATTTCCCATAGTTTTTGTTTTTGTTGAGTCACAGGTTAATAAGAAGTCTGAGTACCGAAAAACCTAAGCTATGGAGAATGGCAAAGAATAATTGTAGGGTCCCCAGACCCTCTTGATATATAAAGATTCTACTAGCTACACTTAGAGGCCTCAATGAGTATTTCTATCTCTACTTTTAAGTATACTTTAGGGATAAAGTAGATTTTTAAGTGTGGGTGAGGAAATTCCCATTTTAGGGTAAATATCAAAATTGTTTTGTTAGAAATGACTAAGATGTTCTTGGTGGTGCTATAAGTAATTGCATGATGCAACTTATTTATTTGTAGAAGCTTGATGATTGAGTGAATTAATGCTTTTGAGACTCCTAGGATCATGATTATGGCTCTTGTACTTTTGGGTTAATATTGAATTCATCTTATAGTTTGGTTAAGTCTATGATGATCCTACATGAGTTGAGCATATGGCATGTATATGTGAGGCTTTTTATATTCCTAGTTTTATGTGATGTCTAGAACTTGCTTGGTGTCAATGTAAAGCAAAATAAAGTGTGTGGGTTTAGGAGATGATATAGGAATTTCTTTGATAATCTTTTTTTACCTTCTATTAGACCTACCCTTTGTGCTTTATCCTAGTAAGAACCATTGAGCCTTTACCTTTTTCTTTGTAAGCCTCATATGTAGCCTAATCCCTTCTTTGATAGGCTTTAGTTTAATCCAAAGCTCCTAAGCTCTTTAGTAAAAAATAAAGTGAGTTAAGGAGTTTTGAATTGAAGAAGGAAAAGTTGAAATTGAAGCCCCAAATTGATATTAATTGGTGTTCAAAATAATAGTTATGTGTTGAGTTGTGGAATTGAGTAATTAAAAGAATAAAAAACGTGTTCAAATTGAATGAGTTGTGCATAGAATCCTCCCACCATAGTGTATGTAAATGAGCTTAGTGAGATGGGGTGAACATAGAGAATGAGGTAGACAAAAATGGTGTTATTTGGTTGTTAGAATTGAATTGAATATATAAAGTGATGTACTAAAGTGCTTAGGGAATATAGTCACTATTAAGCCAAAATAGTTCCTACCCGACCCTTAGCCTACATTACAACCTTTACAGACCTATTTGATCCTAAGCTTTGCATTCTGATAGTTGTAGAGTGCTAGACTAAGGGCAAGCCTATGGTTCATTATGTATAACTAGTTAATTCTTTCTGAGAGTGAGCGTAACTTAATTAATGTACCCGTTGTGTTATAAATTATATTTATATGAGTTATTATGGGTAACTCTCTTGTTGTGAGGGAAAATGTTAGATAAATGTGGGTGATTTGTAATAGTGTCTTGTATTGAGAAATTAGCATAAGTTTCCAGACATATTTAGTAAATTCTTAAGGCTAGTATGTTTTGGAGTAGTGTTCATGAGCTTTCAATTGTGTATATAACATGCTTTGTGTAGAAACAATCATTTTGTATAGTCATTATAGTACTAGCTTGACTGTCTTGCATGCAGTAGAAGTGTAGTGTTTTCTCACCTTATGATCCTTAGACCTAAGAGTTGTTCGAGGATGATCAAGTCTTTAAGTATGGGGAGTGATGTTGAGTGTATTTATACACTCTAGTGTTGTTATTCAAGCTTATTTATCCTTGTTTTATGGACAATTTGTGTTATTTATGTGTGATGATGATATAAACAAGCATATAAGTGTTCAAGGATGTGATTACAATGTGTACAAGTGTTTTTAATGAAGTTTTTACTTAAATGTTAAACTTAGAGTTCAATCGAGGAAACTTGTGTTACTAGCTTTAGCTAGGTGCTTGTCTAGTCTATCTCGATGGATGCTGGTTTGTTAAATAATTTACAAATGGTATACTTACACGTTTATAAGCACTTGTTTATAATGTGTGTTGGTCAATTGAATCAAATCAAGAGTCAAAATAATATGTTAATGTTCAACATGAGCAAGCATATTCTTAGCTCGTGTTTTGAGTTTGTCGTTCTTGATATTGTGTTATGTTGATATCTACTCCTTTGTGTATTATGATGTAGGAATTTTTAACTAATTTTGGTGGTATATTGATGTATAAAAGACTGGACAATGAGTGGAAACATCACACAAAATCTTGGAGTGGGCCAACGGAAGCACAAGACACAACATGATGAGAAGAGGACGCCTGGGAGCTCACCACGATTAAAGGTATTTTGCGGTGCCTATAGCGATGAGAATGGTGGTGCATCACGTCAAAGAATCAATCAGAAATTTTCAATTTCCAGTAGCTCAACGCAATTATGGTGCGTCGTGGGCTTACAACGATGACTACTCTAGTGCGACGCGATTAAGTTCAAAAGCAAAACATTTGTGCCTAGGTATAGAAGGATAACATGAAATCCTTTTCCTACACATATTATGATTAGTTTACTATAAATAAAACATATTAAAAATACATTTTGTACATCTTTGGATGGCTTTGAGAAGAGAGGTGGCTACTACAACATTATTTTAAGGTTTTTAATTCTTTAATTTAACTTCTTTGTGGCTTTGATCTTTCATACAATAAATTTGATGATGATTATGAATATGAGTGGCTAAAAACACCCTTTCCGGGGCTAAATCCAAGAACATGACTACTATTGTTTTGAACTAATTTCATTTAATTTTCTTATCATATTTGGTTACGTGTTAACTCTTGTTTTAATTATTTTTTGGATTAATAACCCTTAGAATACATACACTGTCAACCTTGTGATCTCGGGAGAGGAAATAGGGAGATAGAATGTGGAGATGAACAAAGTAGGGTTCTTATTCTTTTATGAAATAAGGAATTCGAATTAATGTCTAGTTGAGGGATGTACCTAGAAGCCTTACTTGATTAAAATGTAGGATGGTAGATTTAAGAACTAAATTAGATTATTACATCCACGCTCAACGATGTAGTTGTAATTTCCAAGTTAGCTAAATGGTTCAAGGCCTGGTAACTATGATAATGTAATTAACCCTACAAATTTACAACAAAGCTAAGAAAGGTAAAGAATGAAGATCAATAACGAAGTATGATTGATCGAAATGTTGAAACCCTGGGCTTTATCCTATTGATTGTCTCAAGATCTTTTTTTATGCATTGCTTTCTTTACTTTACATTAGCTTACATATTCAAAATTATTGTTTGGTTATGCTTGCACTAGATTGATCTAAATTGTGAACTAAAATTAAATAGTTGTTAGAACATATCCCTATGTGATGGATATTCGGCTTTCTGAAAAGTCACTATATTCCTTGGTAGACCGCATACACTTGCGTGTGCACTTGTGAGCTGTCAATCATGATTGGCTTAGGTATTTGCATATTGAGTTTAGATATTTAATATGTTGTGTATTGGTTACAGTTTATGGTCACGAGACAGCGGTATCTCATTAGTTGTTTTCTTGATATTAATTTTTCTATCCTATCGAAGATTGTTGGTTTGGCATTATGAGTGGATATAGTTAGCTAAGTTGGTCAAATTCTGTGATGATATGACCTTTACTATTACTTTTGATATTAAATTGCACGTGCCCAAAATTTATAATGCCCAAAATAGACCTCTAATTGAAGGATAAAACGATCGTTTCAAATATAGTAACCCAACTAGGTTGGGTTGGATCCCAAAGGAATACATTGGAAATATATCTCGAATTTTTTAAAATCACCAGGAAAATCAAAAAAGTAAAAGGTTTTTTTAGTTGAATTTGGTTGTTCTTGGTTATAAATAATAGAAGACGAACACCTAGCTTATGTCACCCCTGGCTTCTTAACTCCATAAATTTATCGTGCATAGTAGAACTATTCCAATGCCTTGAATGTAAAGTCTAAGAGATAGGTATTGTCAGACGCCTTTTGACCGTGAAGATAAATATCACCCTTTACCGGTTGAGTCTCTAGGCGTTGCCTTGCTATGACCTCAGTTCACCAGTCCTTTTGGGATCAAGTGATTAGATGAGATGCGGGGACTGAAAGGTGGAGGTAGAAATCTCAAATCACTTTCTTAATATTCTTTTCCCAATTGCAAACTTCTTTTTGGGGATGGTCATGAATGCAGGCTATCTTAAGCATCTGCAGCTGCTATGAGATTAATTACTGTGAAGATGATTAAAATACATGCAACCCAAGAATAGATGAATATCACATTTCCTCTACGTTGCTAATCCTGTAGAGCTCCCACAACCTTAGCTTAGTGAATTATCTACTCATAGTTCTGAGATCAATCATGTAATCAAAAGAAAAATTACAAAATCAATCCCCAAATAATGAGGAATAAATCCCAATGCCAAAAATTGAATAACAAAACCAAGAACAAACCAAAAATAATAGATGAAGGGGAATTAATTTCTGAATTTATTTTTGATTTCTTGAATGAATTAATAAACAAAGCCTAAAGGGTATTTATAGATTACAGAAACAAAATACTAATTAAAATAGGAAAACCCTATAAATCAACTCCTAAATAAAATAGGAAAACACTAGAAATCAAAATCCTAAATAAAATAGGAAATTGTAATTACCCATACATAATAGGACTTAACAATATAATATGACTATAATACGGATATATGGAATCCCCAGGAAACAAATCTTTACTAAATTGGGATAAAAATAGTAAAGTCAGCACAAGGACAACTTTCTCTTCAACTAGGACCATCATCATACGAGTCGTACAAAGGCTCTCATACCCACTCCTGTGAATGTCTTCTGGGTATCAGCATTCTATTCTTCTTATAACTTACTATAACGAATCGTACCTTGATCATATGTCTCGTTTCCTTGAATTATATCCATATGGGACTAATTTCTTTCTTTCTTTCTTTAAAATCTGGTCTGTGTATGGTTGGACCATATGACTCGTACTCAAACTTTTGAATCATATTCTTCTAATTCTTCAACTTTTTAAGAGATTTTTTTTAGTTTAGATGCATATTGGTATCGCAAATAGTTCTTAGCTTATCGGGAAGGGAAAGCAAACTTTCACGATAAAGTTTTTGTGAAGAGTAATGCTATCGTAATCTTCAATAGAGCATAACAATTTGTGTACTTAGTATCTTTGATTTCAAGACCCACCAACATATGCAAAATTGATTTTTATTTCAGATAAAACTAATTATTCATTAGTCTGATATTAGGGTGAAAAATTATGGCAAAATACTAAAACACTGTTGAAGTTGTGTTGAATTTGTCCAAGATACGACATTATGGTCTGTCCAAGATACGACTCGTATAGTATCCTTATGGATTTTTAGGAAGAAGTCGTACTTTAGGAACTAAAGGATGATAGTGGGTTTCAAACTACAGCTCAAGCCACCTTTCGTAGTTCTTCTTGAATTTAGCATCCCACAACATAATTTCCTACGAAACACTTCCATAAACAAATTAAATCTAACAACATAGGCTTAAGTACATACATATTATCACAGTTTAAGCACAAGAAGTGCTATATTCCTATATCACATGAAGACCCTCAACTTAGAACATTGAATGTCCTCGGTAAACAAAACATAACAAAATAATACGATGATGTCTAACCAAGAGAAATTTATGATACCTATGGTAGTCAATCATCCATTTTAGCTCAAAACACATTACCCTCTCCACGTTCAATCACTTTAAAACCACTTTGTGTATTAAGGAAGTACAACAATATGACACAATGGAATCAAGCTATGCCATTATATTAGCAACAAACAACCATGCATATATACAAGGTACACTACCCAATCAAGTAAGCAGTTAGAAACTCCACACATGTTTTCTCACAATAAAGAAGTCCTTCCTTATTCATATATGAAATCAAGTATGTTAATGTAGGGACAGTCAAGTGACAATCTCTCTCAGATAGAAGTTCCAATCAATTCGCGTAGAATACCATAGTCTTTCCCTTATTTTACTTACCTAAGATTTCAAACAGTTAAGTTAGGATCACTATAGGACTTTTAATTTCTTTGTAACGTAGGTTTTGGGCTAGGATGATAAGTATGGATACTTAAAGTGAATAATCCTCCTTGGCGCTACGCGAACTTTTAGGGTCCACACTTAACCAATTTTTTCTTTATTTATTTCCATCCTTATTTCTCCCTTTTTATTTTAAAGAATATTTAGGTTGGGTGTGGTCTTTTAGTCTTTGTTTTTCTCCTTTTCACAAATTTTATTTTATTTTTATTTTTTATTTCTTTTTCTACCACACCCACCCTTACTTTGTTTTCTTTTTTTTTATGCTTCTTTATACCTATTTTACATCACACACCCCTATGATACCCACCCCCAACTTAGGTTATTTGCCTAAGTTGAAGTGCACAATGTCCAAGGACAACCTCGGCCAAAATAGGTTCATTGTAATACAAATGGGAAAGTGAAAAGGTGTACCAATAAAAATAGGTTGTAAGGCTCAAAAATTGGGATAAAAGGATACTAATTAACGCATGGAGGTCAATTAGGATAAAAGTGGACTAATAGAAAAATGGTCAATGATCCTTTTCTAACCACTATCTTCTTACCTAGTCAAGACTAATAAGGCAAGTTCTTAATTTAACACACAAAGGAAACTAAGTAGTATCTCACATGCACATGGCACAGAGTCAATATTGAAAGCTACCACTATATGATTCATGCATAAGTTTTCAATGATTATCATGTCCATAATACTAATGCCATAAAAAAACATCACAATAGTCATATATATATACATATCACATAGTAAAAAATATACAATTGTAGAGGTAATTATCATTTATCTCAAAAATCAACAAAAATATGCCAACTACCTTAGATACTTATTTTTCTCCTAGTTAAATAAGAAACATCATGAAAGAATATACAATATGCCTAAACATGTTGGCTCTACAATGAACAAAACTTTAGGGAAAAGAAACACGATAACAAAAACCCCAAGAGGACATCAAGACCCACAAGTAGCCCCTCCCTCAACTTAAAATCATGCATTGTCCCAAGTGTGTCAAACCAAAACAAGTGAGTTAGAAACATACTTGTGGCTTCATAGGTGCAAAGATCTGATGTCAATCATGCAATCCTAATACAAACAAAAAAATACCTTAGGTTTCCTCCCAAGCAGCACCCGAGTTTACCTTTCGACATGATGAGACTTTTTTTGGGTACTCAGACTTCCCCAACAAGTCCACGGTTACCTTGATTACACGGACTTCATCAAGGTAGACCAATGGTTGGTCTTCAAATTTCTCTTTTCAACTTTGAACTTATGCATTTCACAATTAATTTATTGTATGATTTTCCACTAAGCTCAAAGAGTGGTGGTATAAAAATAAAGGACCAAAGAAATAGATGTGGCATGTCGTACTTCTTGGCCCTTACTTGAATGTAGTTCTTTGATTCAGGCTCAGTAAATTCAAGAATATTGACATATTATGCCTCCTTCATGCACTCTTCTTTAGTTTAGGATGGCTCGATCAAGATCTGATTATCCAAACACAATGTTGAAAAATCCTTTGAATGAGATCCAATGTGCCCCAACTCCGAATTTGAAGCCTTTTTTACATCCTCACATAACTTTAGTATGCTCTCCTTAAGAATGACGCTATCTATAAGATCATAATAAATTTTAGAATCCTCCAATTTTAGCTTCTGAAGTTGGATTTTCAGACTTCTGTCAGTCTTACACCACCCATAACTAGGTTACTGGACGTTACACGGAACATTTTTGCATCCAACTCTATTTGTAAGTAGTGAACACTAGGTTTTTGTTCCCCTTGGCTTCTTAACTCCGTAAATTTATTGTGCACGGTCAAACAATCCCATTTCCTAGCATGTAAAGGCTATAAGATAAGTATTATCAGCCATATTTTGGACGTGAAGATAGGTCTCACCCATTACCGGATAAGTCTCATGGCGTCGCCTTACTGCTCCTTGCTATGACCTCAGTTCACCACTCCTTTTGGGATCAAACGATTAGATGAGATGCGAGGGGATAAAAGGTGGAGCTAGAAATCTTAAATAACTATCTTAATCTTCTTTTGCCTATCATAAAATACCTTTTGGGGATGGGTGCGAATACAGGCTATCTCAAGCATCTGTAGCTTCTATGAGATTAATTATTCTAAAGAATATTAAAATATATGTAATCCTAGAATAAATGAATATCACACTTCCCCTACATCCGTCAGTGTTCCCACAACTCTAGCTTAGTGAATTATCCGCTCAAATTGATAAGATCAATCATGTAATCCACAAAAAAAATTATAAAATCAATCTCCAAATAATGAGCAATAAATGCCGAAGTCTTAAATTGAGTAACAAAACTAATAACAAAACAAAAATAATATATGAAGGAGAATAAATATTTGAATTTATTGTTGAGTTGTTGAGTTCTTGAATGAATTAATAAACAAAGTCAAAAGGGTATTTAAAGATTACAAAAATTAAATCCTAATTAAAATAAGAAAACCCTAGAAATCAACTTCTAAATAAAATAGGAAAACACTAGAAATCAAAATCCTAAATATATTAGGAAAGCTTAACCATACATAATAGGACTTAAAAACATAATAAGAGTGTAATTGGGATATATGGAAATCCCAGGACGCAAATCCGAACTCAAATTGGATAAGAAGAGTAAAGTCGGCACAAGGTATGACTCATTCTTGAACTCATACCATCATCATAGGAGAAGTACCATTCTATTATATCCACTCCAGTGACTATTTTCTAGTATTCAACTTTTGTTTTTGCATATGACTTATGATCACATGTCGTGACTTTATCATACGACTTGTGTGCTTAGCTCGCATCAACCTGGAACTTCTTTCTTTCTTCGAACATTTGTTTGTGTACGGTTGGACTATATGAGTCATACATAAACTTTTGACTCGTATTATTCTGACACTTAGAATTTTTTAGAGATTATTGTTGACTTCAGATGCATATTGGTATCACAAACAACTCTTATCTTATATGCTAGTGATAACATCCCTCAACGATTAAGATCTTGTGAAGAGTATCACTATCTTCATCTTCAGCCGCGCAATATATTTTTTGTACTTAGTATCTTTGATGTCAAAACAAACCAACAAATAGACAATACAATTATCTTTTAAACAACACAAGTATCTCCTAAATCTTATATTAGGGTGAAAATTCATGGCCAAAATACTAAAACAGTATTGAAGCTTTGTTTAATCTGTCTAACATACAACTTTAAAGTTTGTCCAATATACGACTCACACATTATCCTTATGGTTTGTTAGGAGAAAGTCATACCTTAGGCAGTAATAGCTGAAAATGGGTTTCTAACTATGACTCAAGCCACCTTTCATAGTTCTTCCTGGATTTAGCATCCTAAAACATAATTTCCTACAAAACACATCAAATCTAACAACATACCCTTATGTACATGCATATTCTCATAATTTAAGCATTGTAAGTGCTACCACATCAATGTGTCTTCCTCAATTGAACTAATTTTGTTGCATTATGAATTTTTTCTTTCTACTATAATATGCTAGGGAGTTTTTTTAGTGTGGGTATATTTGAGTAATCTTGTAGGGTTGATGTCGTAGTTCTTTCCATCATATTGGATTAGGGTCGATTTTTTATGAGGCTTGTTGAGTACACGCATTTCTTACTCACTCTTTCTTTTCTTTTCTAGACCTATGTGTAAGTATTAAGTGAGTTGTTGTGCATTGATTTTGACTCTCGATGTTTGTTATTCCTGAGATAAAGGTAGAAATTGTCAAATTTTAGAGCATACCCGTATCTTTTCAAATCCTTATTATATTCATAATTTGAGGCTTGAAGTAGAGACAACTAGACTTACGAGCATAAAGGGATAGCTAATAAAAGTTCAACATCAACCTTAGAATCCTTGGGGGTGTCAAGAGCATACAATCGATTTCGACTAGTGCTGGAACCAGAAGTAGGACCCTTTGGTGAAGAAGTAGAAGAAACAACAATCGGGACATTATTAGATTTCATAGCAATATATCCTGAAGGATAGTTCCTCTTAATGTGGCTGGGATAAAGACATTTGAAACACTTATTCCTCCTCTTGTCAAAAAAGCCATAATGCAATAGACCACAGAACTAAGGGTACAAAATAGAGCCAACTGAGCCCACTTTCCTGAGATTGGGCACCTAGTGCATTAAATCCTCTATTTCTCTAAAACCAACGATCACCAGAGGTCTTAGGATAAGGGGCATTAGTTGTAGAATAGGGACCTCTACTTTTTATTTGACCATTTTGTACCATCTTTACCACTATGTTGCTGACCTCCAATAGTATCTGAATACTAAAACTTCTTAATCTACCTTTCACTCACCTCTGCATGCTTCTTATTTTCATTATCTACTTATTGCATCTAAACTACTATCCTAGAGATATCCAAATCACTATTCCCTTACACTCCGACAAAAAGTCATGAGATAAACCCAAAGAAAATTTCCTCATCTTAGCACTCATATTATACACTAGCTCAAGATTATAATGGGATAAAAATGAAACTTCAAAGCATACACCTTCACTGTCATCTAGCACTTCTTCAAATTCACAAACTTCTTATCCTTTGCCTCCCTCAACTCTTGAGGGAAGAAGCGATCAAGAAAGAACCAGAGAAACATTTCCATAAAGATAACTCTGCATCATCTCCCTTTGACTGATCCCACTCTCCAACCACTAATATGCTAAATCCTTCAGCTGGTATGAAGAGAACTTCACACCCTCAGAGTCAGAAGCATTTATTACACAAATAATATTCTCTACCTATTCTATGAACCCTTGAGGATATTCCTCAACCATAGAACCAGTAAAGGTTTAAGGATTCAACCTTAAAAACTAGCCAACTCTAGATGTCTTAGATGATCTCACTACAGTATAAATAGGACATGAATGACGTGATTGAGATTTCACAAACTAGGTGAATAGATAAGTGGATCAACAAAACTTAGTGTTGGTTATATCACTGGGAGATGACTGAAAATGAGTATTACCAATGAGACAAGGATAAGTTGGAACCAGTAGAACTCCACTCGGGCCATTAGAAGTTGTGACCCTAGATTGGGTCTGAATTCCTTGAGTATAATGAACCTCATTGACATTGTCCTTAAATAGGACAAAGGAGTTTCCATGAGCATTAAATATTCTTGGAGGAATGATTTTAAAAGCGAACATATGGGAATTAGAGGAGATTTCAAGATCATACACACTATGAACTTAAAGAGAATAACAAGAAAGAGATATATTTATAAATGCCTCATAGCCCCTCCCTTATAAGTGTGGCAAGCTACACACCAATAAAAGAAATTCTAATTAGCATGGCTTTGTGTATACCCAAATAACACAAAATCTAGACTCTAATACAAAATTTATCACAACTCAAACCAAGGACTATCTATGATGGGTATCTCAAATCGAATAAGGATCGGAGTCCACACCTTGCACCTAACCAAGAAGACTATTACACCCTAAATGTCAGATGAATTTCCAATATATAATGAGATAACAGAAGATAAGCTTAGAGAAATTAAGATACGTCTATAATAGATATCTAGTACCTAACCAAATACAACTAACCAATATCACCCAAGTCCACAGTAATCCATAAGGCCTTCTAGAAAAATCAAATTCAATAAAGTGTAGGGACATGCCCTGACTCTTATAATGACTATGTTAATGTTAATATGAACTCTTAAATTATATTCTATAATAGGAACTAATGAAATTTCCAAATGTTTTGGATAATGTAAGCTCACCAATTCACCAGTAAAGATCGATGAACCAAATCATCCACCTAATACTGCACTGGAAAAGCAAAAGTATCTTTGGCGCCTGCATCGATAGGGATATAATATTTGAAGATGGTTATTAGGTAGGCACTAGCATGTAACTCAACAGAAGGGGATAAAATAATTCCATGAACCATATTTTCAAAATAATTCAAGCCAATACACATAGTCATATATAGATATAAAAATGTTAGTCGGGAAAAAGAACAAGCCTAGCATGAAATAAAACCTTTTCCTGGACTATGCATCTCAACCATCATAAACTGGAACCCACAAGCTATATAGGTTCAGCTTCCCCTACTGAAAGTGCTCTAATGCATGTTATTCACATGAATCAGAGGTATTCAAGAAGGCTATGGAATTCCCCAGCCCCATGTCAGTCCATGTTTAGTTCTAGAAATTAAGTTTGAATAGTTTATGGTCATTAATGTGGATGTAATATTTCTTAGTTAGTGGTTCTAGTTATATGGAAGTGATCTTGTAGCCTTTGAACAGTATGTGCAAGAGTTTAAGTCTATTTTAATCCGTAATTAAGTGTGATGTTGTATGTATGCAGAAGAAGTATGACCAAGGTGATACAGGGTTGCATTATATTCTAAGGTTATTATGTCTTGTGTGTAGTTAGTAGTACCGTAGATTTGCTAAGAGAAAGGATACTAGTTATATAGTATATGATATTCTTAATGGATAAGTTACGGAGTTGAGATATAGATAGATGATTTTGAGCCTTTTTGTTGTGATATTGATTCTCATGGTGTAGAAATATAAGTTTAGAGATGCAATATTAATAGGCTATGATGGAAGTGGCATAGTTTACTAAAGGTTAAAGATATTTGTGTTAAGTGTTAGAATCTAAGTTTCAATATTTGAAGATTAAGTGAATGGAAATGAGAGTTGAAGCTCTAGATGGTGTGAACTCAGGATGTGGTAATACTCATGAAGATTCTAAGTTAGTATGTATGATGATAAGTTGGGTTGTAGAAAGATAGAGTTGTACCTCAAAAAAAGTATTAGAAATGGGTTTCATACTTTCACGTGTACTCTTTCAGAGTAAGTTTATTATTTGCACCTATTGCTGTGTTAAAGACTCTAGAGTGCTGTAAGTGTAGTCAGTATAGAGTTTAGTAAAGGCTTTCTCAGACTTAGAATGATGGCTTAAAGCTAAGAGGGAGATGATAGAATGAGTAACCAAGTCAAGCCCTCAGATTCTAGCAGTGATGCCAGTATGTTATAGAACATCAGAAAGTGATAATGATGCCCAACCCATTCTTATTTTGGTAGTTATGCTTTAGTTACTTTGACATCTACTCATACCTTACGTGTTAGTTCCATGATCATAATTCATGCTCATACATATATTAGAAACCATCATGTACTCTCCCAGTTCCTAGTATGAGAAGTTCCAGTTCATTCATTAGTTGGATCATTTTCCATAAAGTTATGTATTCTGAAATTCAGGTCATGCAACTCATGACTCACACACTCATGCTTTACAGTATGTTCTGTTCCAGTACTCATGGAACACTCTTAGTGATCAGTGAAATTTAGATTTATATCATGTATGTCCTCAGATTTGATCTCTTTAATGAATCCATGTCGTGAACACTCTTTTCCCCAGGCATCAATAAAGTGTCAAGTTATGATTCGTATCCCCTCATTTTTTAGGCCCTGGTATTCCCAATCTTTTAGTGACCTTTCCTTAGGTCCAGATAGTGATGATGAATAGTTGCGTAGGTATAGGGAGAGTAAATGTGTTATATTGGGAATGATGGTTGTAGGCTTGTTTTATGTAAGTCTATAAATGAAGAAATATTGAGGTGAAGCTTTTTATGTAAGACTTGGTTAGTTGAGAATATTTTATGTGTGTCTTCCTAAGAATTGAATAGTGCATGGAAGTTGTTATTGATAGAGGTATTAGAGAATATGAGAAAGATACTGTTATGGGTATTTGTTTAGAAGTGCATATGTGGTTATGAACATAGGCTTGAACGCTATGTTGGTAAATAAGTGGATGGACATGTTGTTCGCTAAAGATTTCTTAGTAGGAGGTGGAATTTAGTTATTAAAGTGATAAGAAGAATCATATTTGAGAAGAGTAGTTATGAAAACATTTGGGGTATTGAATCCATGGTTCAAACTAGTATTATGGTGTTTGGTCAAGTACCTCATAATTCTGAGTGAGGCTTAACCATGATGAGAGGATTTAGTTCAGTTTAGACTTTAGTATATAGATTTATCAATGTCTATGTGAGAATTTCAATTTGAATCAAGTGAATATGGTATTTTAAGGGGGAATAGTATAGTTGAGGGAATATTGGAGAAGTGTTGCTAAACTTGAAAGTAAGAAGTTGCTTTTCTTAAGGCCTAGAAATTCTATCCTACCTCATGATTTATGAGTTTACGTTACATGCTATAGAGTGGTAGAAATGTTGTGATTTCTTATTCAGCTATTTTGTTCAAATCATGCCCAAAGTTCCGTGCTCCCTAATATCATTAGAAATTTCCTAAAAGAGTGTTGGAGAAATACTCCATCTGAGTATGAGCATTTAATATGATTCAGCCCATATAGCCAACAACCCCGTTTAACAACCAGCCAGATAAATTTCTATAGTGTTTCATCTTCCGATTTAGTTTAGACTTCATGAAATTTCTTGAGTATGGATATCTAAGGAGGTAGTTTATTTGCATCCAGGTAAATTGTGAATTCAGCTCAGTATATGCATCAGGCATCAGTTTAAAATTTAGATATCTAGTCATGATTTAGTATACAAGTATTCAGTGAATGGTCTTAGTTTTCCAAGCATCCCAACTTAGACAATGTAATACCCATTGTATGATATTAACTGTGTTGCCTCATGATTTGTTCCTGCATAACTTATAACTTCTCAGTTCTATATGAAAATTGCATCATAAACACTTCAAGTGAATTCTATACTCTCGGCATGAATCTGCTTCTTATAAGAAGTAAAGGTAAGTCTGCTCAGAAATCAGTTTCATGTAGAGGTTTCTAATGTTCTAGATTTAGTCATGTAAGTATATTCACAAATGAGAATTTTCAATATGTAATCTCAGATTCCATAATTCAGAACTCTTATTCCAATAAGTCCGTTGAGGGTTCTACTTGGGAAGCAGAAGCAGCCATATATACCAAGTATCGTCATCTCTTCTACATGAATGCAACTTAAATTGAAGGTAATAGTCTTCCTTCAGTCAATTCTTTTCCAGTGTAAGATTCAGCCATATATCTATTTTCATGTAAGTTCATGCACTCAAAAGATCAGTAAAGTAGCTCGCTATGTTATGATTCAATCATACAATTTATTTCAATTGTGCATGATAAACTATAGCCTTAAATTCCTTAGTATGTTCAGCTTATCTAGCCACATTCTAGGACGAATGTTTTCAAGGGGGAGATATTGTAACAGCCCATAGTCTTCCTAGCTTGAATTCATTCCTAAAATGTTACGGAACAACTTCCAAAATTAAGAATATTTATTTCATGTGGAATTTTTCAGATACAGACCTCCTATTGTGTGGGAAATTGATTAAGTTTTCCATCGATACCAAATTCGCTCAAATCTGACACTCGGTTGAGAAGTTAGACTATTTTTAAGTTGACAGTGTGCTACGTATACTCTCAGCACATCATGGAGAAGGCAAAAATCACAATTGTCACTTTCCAGTGAAGCTTCACGATCATGGGGCATCGCGAAGGAGTCCCATTTAATATTTGGCAATTTCCAGTGAGCCTCTATGATAATAACGCATCACGGAGGTGGCCAAAATGACATTCCAAAGGGGCACCATAATGGTGACCCGTCGCGGAGTCTGCGTACTTCCCAATTGTCCAAATTCTAGTAAGCCATCGTGAAAGTGGCGCGTCGCAGTGTCCACCCAGTGTGGAAAAATGTAACATTTTCCAGTTCCATTTAGAAGTTTAAAGAGGGTAATTTGGTCAATTCCCAAGCCCCCAATTCGTGAACAACATGAGAATAAACCCATTCTAAGCCTATTATGCCCATTATTCACCAATTCTCTCTCAAGGAAAAACCCTAGAGCACAAATCTTTCTCTCCAAGAAATTAAAATCCTCCGTTGTTTCTCAAGCAAGATTTAAATTGATGATTCCCAAGACAAGATAATCAAGAACTCATCATCAAGAACTCAAATAGGAATCAATAATTCAAGTTTCTCTATCTAATCATCTACCAAGGTATGTGGGGTTTTTCAAAAAGGATAATCCTTTCATCCTTATGCCCAAAGCTTATTTTAATTAAAAATTTACTAAATTTTATGTGATTTCTTATGAAATTAAAGTTAGGGTTTACACCTAATATGGCTATTTATGAGATTATGATATTCAAAGGGATTTAGAAGGTGAATTGCATGTCTATGTTCATATTTTCATGCTTATTGCAAAAGTTTCTATATTTTAAGTTGATTTATAAATGTTTACATTACCAAGCATGAATATTAAGATGTTTTTACATGAGTTTGATGCATGGGTCATTAAGCCCTAATTAAAGATTGTTATTTCAAGGTTAATTGTGCTATGAGCACTTTATGACTAGACTATTTTTAGATTATTTATAAATATTTGATCTTTTGGTCTCAAGAATAGATATGAAATCCACTTTACAGATTCAAATTACAGATTTAACTTTACAGATATAGAGTTGGTTTTCATTATAAACCATTATACTATTTTAGAAGTGGATTTCCATCAGAATGAGCATACAGATTTAATAGGAGTAGTATTTAACACGGAGATGGGTACGTTGCTATGGTTACATACCCCAAAACTACGTGCCAACGTAGGATTTAGATTGTGTCCCACTTCTACGTGGATGATAGATATGTGATCATATAGATAGGTTATACTCTCTGATAAGAGTATGACTACTCTCCTCAATGTGAGAATTCCTCCCTAGGGGGTTAAGAACGTTGGACTCCATGAATTCTCACATGGTTTATGACAATTAAATGAATCTCCTACGTAAAATAAGTTATTAGATTTCTAAACCCTTAAGATAAAGTGTTTTCCTTATAAATTAGCTTCAGATAAAGTATTTTCCCTTGCACAACAATTTTTCCCTAATAGTAAAGACATTTAAGAAAAAAGATTAATTGAAATTTTTTTTAGAAAACTGAGTGTGAAGGCTCACGAGTTTTACTCAGATTATGCTTTACTAAAATATATTAGCTACAGACTTTAGCTTTTAGATTTCAGAATTTAGAGTGAGTCCTTTCTACACTTAGACAATATGATTTAAAGAGAGAATACAAGTATAGCTTTTAGAACTAAATGTTATGAATCACTATATTTATAAAGTATGATTTACTTCTTATTATTCTAGTATTTCAGATTATGTGAGTCATTTACATTTAGCATCCACTGTTTTACAAATTATTATAATGAGATAATATTTTACTTGTGCATTTCACCCCCATATACTCAGTACATCCTCAAAGTACTGAACCACCTATATGTCTATGTTCTATATTTACTCATAATGTAGGTATCAGTATATTTGTAGCACGCATACCATATTCAGATAGTTTGAATCTTCTAATCAGCAGGTAATGAGTCCTCTTCATTCAAGGGCTTGAGTCAGTGATATAGTTTGGGCAGTATTTCATTTTTCTTTTTTTAGTAGTATTGATTTGGGATAGCTGGGGATCATGTCCCGGCTACCTATCGTCAATACTAGTAGAGGCTTCATAGATAGTTAGTAGAGTTAATGTATTTGATTCCAGTATTGTTTTGTAAAAGAAAAGTTGTAATTATTTTAATTTAGTTCTGTGTTGATCAGATTTAGAAAAGAGTCATCCTCCGCTTATTTCATTTAGATTTATTTATTTTATTCAGTTGCTTATGAATAATGCCAGTATAAGGGTTAAATTGGGTCACTTATGGCCCTAAGCACCATGTGACGACTAGGGGGTAGTCTCAGGTCAATACATATAATCTCTGATCTGTCAAACCACCTAATTTGAGAATGAAAACAGCTACCATATAAAACCTCAAAATGAGTCGTATCAATACTCAAATGGTTAGTATTATTATAAGAAAACTCCACAAAATCTAAGTACTACTCGAACCGACCTCCATAATCTATAATGTAGGATCAAAGCATATCCTTGAGAACCTTAGTAGTTAGCTCTGACTACCCATGATTCTAACGATGGAAGGTTTTACTAAGATCAACCTGATTACCTAAGACCTCCTTAAAATCTCTCCACAAGATAAAAGTGAACATTGAACCTCGGTCTAAAATGATAGATATAGGCATGCCATGAAAATGGACTATCTCGCTAACATAGATACGGGCTAACTTCTAGCACTGAAGGACATCAAAATAAAAATTATGTTCACCAAATATCTCATATGATAAAAAATAACCCAAATACCATCGGAGCCATAGGAAGTACATGGCAAACCACTACTAAAGCCCATTGTAATTAATTCTCATTTTTATTTGGGAATGGGCATTCTCTGAATTAATCCACGATGTATCCAATGCTCAGTCTTCACCTACTGATAGCATAGGCAACGAGATACAAAGTCCATCACATCTCTTTTTATACCACTCTACTAATAATGTTGTCTTATATCTATATAAATCTTTGTTGTACACGGGTGAATGGAATACTTGGAGCTGAGAGCCTCATGTGAAATAGACTAAATAAATCTACTATCAATTCTCAAAATATCTTTGGAATCTCTAGTATCCATTTTTGACAGACCTAACTTGAACCGGGGCCTTATCACATCCGAGATTGGAGACCACCCTTAGTACCAAATCCAACGAACAAACATATACCCTGAGTCATATACTTTATTACCATATAACAAGATAATATATTTGGATATAGAAGGACTTTGGGATAGGTCTACTTTCTAGACCAACCAAACTAATTCAATCCATCTAATTACCAACCAAACAAACAAATACAATAACCCAATATGTAAAAATATATATGTATATATACATGTATGTATTTTTGATAATAATTCCATACACAAGTAGAGAGTTGTTCGTACAAAAACTCTTAACAAAAACAAAGAGTATCTAGGTGGGGCTTGCCCCTGACCCTAGCAAAAAACCAAGTCTATGAAAAGACAAAAATATATAAAAAGACCCTAACATGAAATTGATGCCTTTCAAACTATAGAAGGTCACCACTTCAATCCAACACCGAATGTACCTAAATCCAATTAATTAGCTTGAGGAGTAGCATGGTTATTTCCTGCATCGCTTGTGGACATAAATCTCAGAGATGCGTTAGAAGGTGAATGTTTACATGTACTCAAGATAAGGATAAAATAATGCAAATCTTCAAAACCAAGAAAACCAATAAAATAACCATATGCATACATATTTATACATATATAGATATATATATATTTAATCCATGTCGCGAAAGAAAATCAGATATAGCATGCCTTTAAAACCATTAACCTATGTAGGTGTAGGTTCATCATTCTAGAACTACCCATGGTCTATATGCGTTCAGTGTTACCCCTTGAATAGGCCTTGATGTGTGCAGCCTCATGAATTAGAGATACCATAGGAGTATACAATTCCCATGTATCCTTCAATCTCCATGATACATATATTCAAGTATAACTTAGGGTATTCCTGTGTACCCTAGAAGTTTCATAAATGGTCGCCATGACTAAACATTATGTCAGCAAACATGAGGTTCTAGTATTTGTCCATTAGACTCTGTAATGCCTTTAGTCTACACCCTGGACGTCACACGGTGCTTATGACCTCCAAAGGATCACAAGCTAACCCATAACTGGTACCTGCTATGAGCACTGAATAATAATACTAAAAATCATATGCAAAAGTATAACTGATAATGCCTTAAGGTTCTAAAAATACTGAATGTACTGATAATAATATTTGAAAAATAGAATATTTGTTTGTGCTAGTCGAAAAGCCTCTAACAGTCTGAATATGGAGTTTATGGGACAAGTCACAACTAACCTCATCCACTAAACTAACTAGAATATAGAGATAAATAAATTTTATCCTTGAAATATGAGGATTCACCATTGTCTCTGCAGCAAATAGTCTGAGATTCTAAGTATGGTTAGGAACCTGAGCGTTCTAACCTATGATATGAGAAATCATAGAGCAAAGAAAGAGTATGCGCCATGATAACGCTCAATCTATAGCTGTCGTAGGAGTGTAAAGCGGTCGTT
Source organism: Capsicum baccatum var. pendulum (assembly GCA_030864225.1). Taxonomy (NCBI): domain Eukaryota; kingdom Viridiplantae; phylum Streptophyta; class Magnoliopsida; order Solanales; family Solanaceae; genus Capsicum; species Capsicum baccatum. Next base: position 163,711,902 of record CM061557.1, on the reverse strand, counting down.
AGCAAATATAGAACCCAACTGGGTTGGGTATCGATCCCTCAGGGAATAGCTTGGTCAACAAGTAAACAAAAAGTACTAGACTTTTGGTGCAAGTCTCGTAAAAAAGGGGGGATTGTAATGTGTAACCAAAATATTAAAGTAAAAACTGAAAATAGCAACGTAAAAAGAAAGAATAGTTATTAAGTTGTAAACAATGAGAATTGAGAAGTTGGGGTTATGTCCACCTTCTGAGTCGTACGTCTCTATTAGCTATGAGTTATGCGGAATTCAGACATGCATGTGCTTATAGAGAATTGTATTCGATGGTAAATCCAGGCGTCTTTCGACCTATTCGAGGATTATTTCACTTTAACTCTTTCGAGCTTAAAGCGTGTCTAACGGTACAAATTCTCCAAGAGATTAATCTAGTTACGACACTAACTTTTTAATAGGGGATGGGACCCTAATACCTTGACATTATCTCTTTTCCTGACAGATAACCTTTCTTTCGAACAAGTTAAATGTTATACTGGCGTATTCTTGCGTTTGCAACCACAAAGAATTTAGGTTAAGACGAAGAGATTAATGATATAAGCAGCATACGTGTCACAAACTTACAAACTCATAGCAAAAGATAGTATCTCATATGGCTTCCATAAACCCAACAGAGAGGTTTAGTTACCCATGAGTGCGAAGGAAATCACAATTGACATTGTTATTATACCACAATATGAATTTTGTGTAGCACAAGCGTGGTAGGCGTTAGGCGTGATTTCTTGCAAGTAACGTTTCTCTTGTTGCAGAAATTAAGAATAGATGAATAGAAGAAGAATACAAAGTAGAATTAATGGAAGGGTTAGAAGAAGAGTTATAGAGTAATAGAATTAATGAGGAATAGTAGAAGAATTCCCCTAAAATCTCTAGCAAAATAGGGTATTTATAATACCCATATCCTATTCCTACTAAGCTAATGAAACACTTAACCCAATCCTACTAAGCTAATGAAATACTTAACCCAATTGTACTAGGTTAATGTATCATTATCCTAATCCTACTAAGGTACTGCTAGTCTCCAAAGTCTTCAGAATTGCTGTTTTTGCCCGGGACAGGTTTTCCATGCGTCACTTTCGGTCCTTAGGCGTCCAAGCTTCCTTTTCTCCTTTCGTGAAGCTTCCTTTGGCGTCAAGTTATCCATAAAATGCTGAATTTTGCATCATTTATACCTGAAACTTTGCTAATCATGTTCGTTAGCTCACTTACAAGAAAAAGGACTAAAAGTGCATGAAATATATAATTTTTTCTCAAAACATTGCTAAAATATGGGTAAAATATAGCACTATAGGCGTGTAAATTCGCCTATCATCAACACCCCACACTTAAAGCTTTGTTCGTCCTCGAACAAAATATCATGTCCCTCTAAACATTAACTTAAGGTTTCACAGCAACAACACAAAATATTCGTCAAGACAAGCACAACAATTACCAACAAAGAGTAGTTTTCCAATCATCAGTAGAAACAATTCAACCTCCAACATAGACTCGCGATGGTGGTCAACTCATATTCAAAAGTTAAGGTACAAAGAATCATACACAACTACCCAAAACTCATCAACCATGTGTGTCTCACAATATCTTACCCATAATCACTCACAAGTATAGCATCTTTTTCAAACATGGGTATAAATGTATCGTTGCTCTCGCTCTCACAAAGAATTCATATGCAGCAACTGATGACCATAGGATTGCCCTTAGTGTAATTCTCTAGTAAATGTCAGAATGCTAAGCTTAGGATCAACTAGGTCTTTTACGGGTTGTAATGTAGGCTAAGGGACAGGTAGGACTAGTTTTGCCAGAAATAGTGGCTATGTTCCTAAGCGCTTTAATAAATTACATTGTATCATTAACACTTTTCTTTCAAACAACCTTTCTACCTTCTTTTATTCTACCACCCCTTTTCTCCTCTTTTGTTTTTCAATTTTAAGCAACTTTTCAGCTTTCCTTTCCCTTTTCTTTTCATAACATACCTCTTATGATAGCAATTCTTTTTCATTATAAATTCAAGCACCATTACATTCTAAAGTATCATACTTACCAAACTTTCTCTTATTTTGTCACATGACTTTACACTTTAAAGCACTTATGAATTTGGATCAAATTATGGTCTTGAAAAAAAAATGGATTAGGCTTATATATGAGGCTGTCAAAGAACATAGGCTAAAGGATCAAAAGGGTTTAACTAGGATGATGTCCATGGGTAGGTTAGAATGAGGGTAAACAATTACAGGTTGCCAAAGAAATGCCTAAATCATCTCCTAGACTTACACTCTTTATTTTCGCTTTACATACAAACCAGGCAAGTTCTAGCATCAACCACAAACATTGAATATACAATATCCTCACACACACAAGGCACATGGTTGACTTTATTGGGAGTAGTATAGACTCTTGACCCAACAACTGAAGGAATTATACCACACAATATCACGTAGTGAGTCACAATTAGAGCCTAAACGTCTCAATAGTCATGATTTTAGCACAAACTCTTGTTATAATCTCATGCTGCCTATTAGAATAATTTCATGCGACGCTAAGTAAAAAAAAATTAACTAACTAAAAAAAATGAAAAACGAAAAAAAAAACAATTTTGAAAAACAACAAACTAAGCAAACACACATAAATAAATGCAAATGCGGATCGAGAAGTAAAGCATGCAAATACCACCACCTCACACTTAAACGGGACACTGCCCTCAGTGGAAAATAAAAACGTAGAACCTGGTCAGTCGGACTCCTCCTCTATGTCGGGGGTCATACCCCCTTCGTCGGAATCATCATAGGAGTCTTCGTCATCAGAATTCTCATCCACATTGGAGTCTGGCATGCGTCGATCATCATCTTTCGGCACATCATCATCAAGAGGTTCCTCAAAGTATTTACCTACTCCACACATCTCCCTCGCATGCATATTCATTGGATAGTCATGGTCCAGCTGTTGGAGTTCTGCAGCAGTTGGAACACGTCCACTACTCATCATTGTGAACCGAGTTATGCCATAAAGATGATCGAAGAAACTCTCATCTCGAGCATGTCTCTCCGCAGTAGTAAGGTTGACACCATGTGTTGTTTCAGCATCTTTGACCTTTGTGAGGTCAACCTTCTTCGGGTTATGTCGGAGTTTGTGATCAGCTGGTTCCTCTTTGATGTCCTCCTTCTGCAAGATTGCTGTCAACAGGTTGCCAAAGGTGAAGTGGGACCGCTTGTGTAGCCTGGACTTCCGCATTGTAGAACGAATGATTGCCCCAATGTTGATAGGGACATTTGTCATCAATGCATAAACCAAACACACTTTATCTCTTGTTATTTTGGTGTACTGGGTCCTAGGAATAAGGCAAGAGTTGACAATACGCAACCATATTCTTGCTTCCCTATTCAGAGGAGCATTGGGGAAGGTGTTGTGTCATCCAGTATCTTTATGTCTGCTCCACCTTGCCATGTATCTACTTCCACAAAGTGTGTGTCGCATTGCTCTATAAGGAGGTCTGCTGTACAGCTCTTTGAATGGTGCTGGATCGACTGAAGGTAAGCCAAGAAAGGAGTTGATCAAATCTAAATTGAGTGGTAGAACTTGGCCCCGAATGTTGACTTCGCTGCCTGTGATTTTTGGCGACCAGTTGGCAAAAAATTCTCGTGTCAAATCAATATTGCATTCTCCCATGTCGCGGAAGATGAAATCCAGATTTAGTGCCATGATTTTCGCCAACATGCGCGGCTCCTTCTTCTCTAGGCTGTCCTTGTTGATCAAGTCAACATGAACGTATTTTCCTTCCTTGTTGTTCCTATACCATTCCTTGGCTTCCTCCTCAAGAACCCATTTTATTCAAAACATGCGGCGTGGTAATTGCATTGAGGATGATTCTCCTTTGTCCTTACGACCTCTTTTATTTCCCTTTTGGGAAGTGGTAGCCTTATCTTGTCTTGCTTTGGGTGCCATTGTACCTAAGATTTAAACAATGTTCCAATTAACATCAGCTCGATATATACAATCTATACACAAGCAGTAGGGGTACCACCCACACTTAGATTGTTGATACAAAGTAGTGAAGTAAAAGTGGTCGATTACTTAGACTTCATCAACATACGTTTTAGGAACTATATTCCAACAATCAAACCAGAGATGTATCATTTCTTGCAACCTTAGCAATACTTTCATGTTAGGTATAACAAGACTACTACATAGGGATTACATCCTGGTATAGATTCTATCAATAATCACAACCCTCTATGTCGGTAGGCAACTATAAGTCTTATCCCGATGAATGGGATCTTCTAACATGTAGCTATTCAAGTGACAAGGTTATGCAATGTTCATGACTATAGCGATTCCGCAATTAGTAACAATGCATCAAAATCTAATTCAAGTAGGAAATAGTTTAAGATCATCATAACGTATATGTTCACTCACATGGTTTTGTATCAACAAGTCAAACACATTAACATCACCAATATTTCTTCAAGATGTAGCAATTCATAATAGACATAGCAACGTAGTACTTACGAAAAATAGATGAAGAGTACTTACGTGATTGAAGCCTTTGGAGATGTTCTTGTGAAGTGGGAGAGCAAAAAGAAAAATTTTGAGATGTTTTGGAGAGTATGTGCGGCGCCTAGGTCAAGTTTCCAAGGTGTTTATGTTTCAAGACTAAGTCCCATTTATATAGGAAAAGAATGGGTCGGGTTTTGACCCATTTAAAATTGGTTTTGGAGACAAAAAGTGACCATAGGTGGCGCCTTTAGCTTTGCCTATGCATGGTATAGGCGGCGCCTAATGCAAAGCATTTGCTAGCATAGGCGGTGCCTAGTGCAATGCCTATAGTGACCATAGGCGGCGCCTTTAGCATGGCATATAAGATTCTGAGACCAAATGCTTTAGCATAGGCGGCGCCTATGCTATAGCATACTTGAGCATGGGCGGTGCCTATGCCTTTGCACACTAGATTCCGAGACCTTAGGCTATAGTATAGGCATTGCCTTGTTCGTGGCCTAGTTTTGCCTAGGCCTAGCCTTGCTCTATGCCTATTTTGTCATGAGCAATGCTCAATCCATAGACTTAAGCATCTTAATTCCAAACTTACCATCTTTACCATGCAATACGTCCAAATCGTCATTTGAAAACCAATCTCCTCATTGAATACCTCTTGCACCTACATTTGCTCAAAACCAATGAAAACGATTAGTACGATGGGTTGCCTCCCATCTAGCGCCTTAGTTTTGGTCGTGGCATGACTCTTATTTTTGGATTTTCATTTATCAAAGTAAAAACAAGTACTAGAACGAAAGAAAGACAAAACGATAAACGATGGGTTGCCTCCCATCTAGCGTCTTATTTATTGTCGTGGCTCGACATAGTTACCTCGAGTATTTAGACTTCGTCGAGATAAGTGATGGCCATATAATTTATCGAGTCAAGAGGAACGATATAAGGTTTAACACGTTGACCATTCACCTTGAAGATAACACCATTATTGTCTTCCAATTCAACTACTCCAGACGAGTAGACTTGGATAACTTTGTATGGACTAGACAACTTAGACTTTAACTTACCTGGGAACAGCTTCAATCTAGAGTTGAAGAGAAGTACCATATCATCCTTTTGGAAGTTTCGTGGAATAATCCGCTGATCATGATACCTTTTTATCCGCTCCTTGTATAGGTCTGACCTTTCATATGCATGGAGACGGAACTCATCTAATTTGTTCAGCTACTCCAACCTCAGATTCATCGCATCATCCCAATTCAAATTCAATTGCTTCAACACCCACAATGCCTTATATTCGAGCTCAATGGGTAAATGACAAGCCTTCCCATAAACTAGTTGATAAGGCGACATGCCGATGGGTGTTTTGAATGCAGTCCTATACGCCCATAGTGCATCATCTAGCTTCCGAGACCAATCCTTCCTATTAGCATTTACCGTCTTCGCAAGGATTTGCTTGATCTCCAGATTGAAAACCTCTACTTGTCCACTCGTTTGTGGGTGATAAGGCGTGGCAACCTTATGTTGCTTGGCACCATACTTGGCCAACACGGATTTGAATAGCTTGTTGCAAAAGTGAGATCCTCCATCACTTATGATAGTACGTGGTACTCCAAAGCGAGCGAAGATATTCCTCTTCAAAAATGCTAAAACACGCTTTCCCTCGTTGTTGGCCAACGCTACAGCTTCAACCCATTTCGAGACATAATCTACAGTAACTAAGATGTACTTCATGCCTAACGAATTCACGAATGGACCCATGAAATCAATGCCCCACACATCAAAGAGTTCTACCTCAAGAATTTTTGACATGGGCATCTTATGGTGTTTCGAAATAGCACCTTGTCTTTGGCATTGGTCGCATCTTCTAACAAAGTCATAGGCATCTCTAAATATCGAAGGCCAATAATATCCACTTTGCAATACTTTTCTTGCCGTTCGATTGCCTGCGTGATGTCTTCCAACTTGGGAAGTGTGGCATGCTTCCAATATAGTAGGCACCTCTACATGGGATATACATCGTCGAATAATACCATCCGTACATCATCGAAATAAATATGGATCATCCCAATAGTAGTGTTGTACGTCATGCATAAACTTCGTCTTTTGATGGTATGATAAATTGGCAGGTATTACATTACTCACCACAAGATTTGCAAAGTCGGCATACCATGGTAACTTTTCTGTTATCGTCGCTAGGATCTCCTCGTCTGGGAATGCATCATCAATCTCGATATTAGGCTGCGCCACATGCTCGTTATCGAGTCTAGATAGATGGTCGGCCACTTGGTTCTCGCAATCTCTTCTATCTTTAACTTCGAAATCAAACTCTTGCAGCAGCAATGCCCATCGAATTAATCTTGGTTTTGCATCCTTCTTTGTCATTAGATATCAAAGAGCTGCATGGTCTGTATGAACGATCACCTTAGTACCCAATAGATAGGCACGAAACTTATCAAACGCATACACAACCGCTAGGAGCTCTTGTTCTATCACAGTGTAGTTCCTTTGGGCTTCATTTAGGACCTTACTCGCATAGTAGATAGGATAAAATAATTTCTCCTTTCTCTGACCAAGCACAGCTCCAACGGCTACACAACTAGTATCACACATGACTTCGAATGGGAGAGACCAATCTGGTGCTAACATGATAGGGGCTTCAATGAGTTTTACTTTGAGGCATTCGAATGCCTTTGAGCAATCTTCATTGAAGTCAAACTTCACATCTTTCTCCAAGAGTTTGCACAATGGACTAGCGATTTTGGAGAAGTCTTTGATGAACCGACGATAGAAACCTACATAGACGAGAAAACTACGAACTCCCTTCACCAAAATTGGAGGCGGTAGCTTCTCAATGACTTCGATTTTCGCTCGATCAACGACAATTCCTCTTTCGGAGATTTTGTGCCCAAGAACAATTCCTTCTTTTACCATGAAGTGGCACTTCTCCCAATTCAGCACTAGGTTGAATTCTACACATCTTTGCAACACCATACTTAGGTTTTCCAAGCACGCTTCAAAAGTCTCACCAACAACTGAAAAATCATCCATAAATAACTCAAAAGTGTCTTCAACCATATCAGAAAAAATTGACATCATACAACGTTAAAAGGTGGCTGGTGCGTTACATTGCCCGAATGGCATATGTTTGAAGGCAAACGTACCATATGGGCATGTAAACGTTGTCTTCTCTTGGTCTTCGGGTGTAATACAAATCTGATTATAGCCTGCATAACCGTCTAAGAAGCAAAACCATCCTTTCCCCGCTAATCGATCTAGCATTTGGTCCATAAATGGCATTGGGAAATGATCTTTGAGTGTCCAAGAATTCAACTTTCGGTAGTCCATGCATACTCTCCATCGAGTGACGGGTCTGAGTGGAATAAGCTCATTCTTCGCATTCGCGACCACCGTCATGCCTCCTTTCTTGGGAACACATTGTACCGGGATTACCCATGTACTATCATAGATTGGATACACAACCCCCGTGTCTAACCACTTGATAATTTCTTTCTTCACGACTTCTTGCATAGGTGGGTTTAGACGTCTTTGATGCTCAATGGTGGGTGTTTAATTCACTTCAAGCTGAATTTTATGTGTACAAATCCCAGTTGGAATACCAATAATATCCACAATGGTCCATCCAATGGCTCTAATATACTTTCGTAGAATAGCAATGAGAGTTGCAACTTGTTGCTCACCCAAATCTGCTGCAACAATGACTGGAAGTGTGTTTCCTCTTCCTAGAAATGCATACTTTAAATGTGTTGGCAGTTCCTTCAATTCTAATGTGGATGGCGCTTCAATAGATGGATTAGCTGGTGGTGTGGGTCGATTCTTGAGATCAAGGTCCAGCTTCATGGGAGCATAGCGATATGTCCCTAATCCTGATAGAGCACCAATAACTTCTTCACAATTTTCAGCATCCCCATTCTCTCCATTCATGAGCACAACCGCCAAAGGGTTATCAATAATTTGCTCTTCTTCAAGTAATTCTTTCTCATCATCAAAGAAAACATCGGCCACCAAAAATACACTCAGATATTTGGGTTGCTTCATTGATTTGCACACATCAAAGCGAACTACCTCATCATTTATTCGAAATGAAAGCTTATTAGCTCTCAAATCAATAAGCACACTTCCTATAGCAAGGAAAGGGCGCCCCAAGATTATGGGAACTTTTGAGTCTGCCTCACAATCCAAAATAACAAAGTCTGCCGGAAAGATGAATGAAGAAACCTTTACCAATACATCACATAGAATACCAACAGGTCATTTTACCGACCTATCCGCCATGACGAGCCTCATGTTGGTTGGAGTAGGATCACCCAACCCCAACTTCTTATAGATAGGTAATGACATCAAATTGATGCTGGCTCCTAAATCACATAATGCTTTGGCAAAATTCAAAGGCCCAATAGTGCAAGGAATAGTGAAAGCTCCGGGGTCGGCCTTCTTCTGAACTATTGATCGGGTAGCGATTGCGCTGCAGTGATGAACATCATATTTCAACTCGTAACTTGCTGCCCATTTTATTGTCAAAAGATCCTTCATACATTTCACATACCCAGGCATTTTTTCAAGTGCCTCCACCAATGGAACATTAATGGTCAGCTGCTTTAACATTGTCATGAATTTGCTGAACTTCGTGTCATCCGCCACCTTATTCAATCTTTGAGGGAAAGGTGGTGGTGGGTATGGAATTTTTCTCTCCACGGCTTTCTTCTCCTCTTGCTTCCATTTTTCAGCTTTTTCCGGTTGCAAATCATTGGGGTTGACGTCATGGACGTCGTGGCCTTGTTCTGCGGATGCTTCTCCTTTCGCTTTATCATCAATGTCCACTACTTCGTCAACTACTTTCTTGCTTTTTTCTAAATTTTCCATCACCTTACCACTTCGGGTAGTAATGGCCATGCATGACCCATCATTCCTTGGGTTTTGCACAGTATCGCTAGGTAAAGTGCCAGCCTTTCTTTGATTGAGCGCTGCTGAAAGTTGGCTCAATTGCTGCTCTATTTTCTTGATTGAAGTGGAATGAGAATCAACTATTTGTTTCATAGAGGACAAATTATTAACTACCTCCGTTACTGCAACGCTTGTTGTTTCCACTCCTTTCAATATTTTAGCCAGCATGTCTTCCATACTTCCAGAATTAGATGTGGTGGCGTCACGTCTTCCAGGGGGAACGTACAAACCACTTTTTTCATTCTTGTTCTTCCAACTACCTTGATCTTTGTTTCCAAATTTATCATAGTAGTTCCGACCTTGGTTTCCTTGGGTATTCCCTCGGAAACCCCCCTGATTGTTCAAGTAGTTGGCCTCTTCTTTCGAATCAGATTCGTCTCTTCCTTTTGACGCAATAGCTTTGACTTTTTCGGTCTTCCCTGATAATAAATGCTTTGTAAGAAGATCTACTTGTGTTTTCATGTGCGCCATATCTTGATCATGTTCTTCTTCTCTTCTTCTTTAGTCTGTAGTCATGCCAATAGATAAAGTGGGGCTTGCTACCTCAGAATCCCTGGTATGCCAAGCTCTACTTTGCTTCGTCATACGATCTAGCATATTGCTTGCTTGACCAAAGGTGAGGTCCATAAAAGATCCTCCAGCAGCATTATCCACCACTGGTTTAGTTATTGAATTCAAGGCTCTATATAATATCTCCATTAGGTGAACATTAGTCATATGATGGTTTGGGCATCTCGTTAGCTTTGTCTTGAACCTCTCCCATGTTTCATGAAGGGCTTCAGTTGGAAGCTGATGGAAGTTGCTGATTTCATCTCTCAATTGTGCTCTTTTGGATGGCGGAAAGAATCTTTCTAGGAAAGCGTCTCTCAATTGCCTCAAATTTGTAATAGAATCAGGATTCAGCCCATTCAACCATAGAGTTGCCTCCCCAGACAGAGACAATGGAAATAGACGTAATCGAATTGTATTCTGACCAACACCAGGATTGTCAAACGACTTGCATGTAGAAATAAAGTTGATGAGATGCATATTTGGATCATCGCCTGCATCTAGAAATAAAGTTGAACTTGGCTCCGGGTGCTAATGGTGAAGGAATAATGGCTCCTGTGGCTCCGGCTCCATCAAGATCATCATCATCGTCGTCAAAAGATAGTTGCATGGGTTGGCGATCATACCTAAACCAAGCTTGACGACCTCTTCTGTTGGCAGGTGTTGTGATTTCAGCATCATGCCTTGGGTTAGTAACTCGTCATCACCTAAATCCTCATCATCAGGATTTGTTGCTCGCCCAGGGTTATCAATGTTTTGTTGGTGTACTTGGGCGGCGGCAAGAGCAGCTAATCTTGCCTGCTCCTGTTGAGCAGCCATTCTTTCGATTTCTGTTTGTGCCTCCATTCTGCCAATTCGTTGTGGTTCAGGATTGATAGGTAATAATGGTTGACCAGAACTTCGAGTATGGTGCATGCACTGAATAAAAACCTGCAGTAACAAAAAAAAAACTAAAAGTAAAAGTACGAGAATCTTTGACCAAAGGGTCTAGTAATTATCACAAACTTAATTGACACTCGTATTCCCCGGCAACGGAGCCAATTTTTGATAACGCTCAATCTACAACTCTCATATGAGTGTAAAGCGATCGTTAGCAAATATAGAACCCAACTGGGTTGGGTATCGATCCCTCAGGGAATAGCTTGGTCAACAAGTAAACAAAAAGTACTAGACTTTTGGTGCAAGTCTCGTAAAAAAGAGGGGATTGTAATATGTAACCAAAATATTAAAGTAAAAACTGAAAATAGCAACGCAAAAAGAAAGAATAGTTATTAAGTTGTAAACAATGAGAATTGACAAGTTGGGGTTATGTCCACCTTTTGAGTTGTACGTCTCTATTAGCTATGAGTTATGCAGAATTCAGACATGCATGTGCTTATAGCGAATTGTATTCGATGGCAAATCCAGGCGTCTTTTGACCTATTCGAGGATTATTTCACTTTAACTCTTTCGAGCTTATAGCGTGTCTAACGGTACAAATTCTCCAAGAGGTTAATCCAGTTACGGAACTAACTTTTTAATATGGGATGGGACCCTACTACCTTGACATTATCTCTTTTCCAGACAGATAACCTTTCTTTCGAACAAGTTAAATTTTATACTGGCGTATTCTTGCGTTTGCAACCACAAAGAATTTAGGTTAAGACGAAGAGAATAATGATATAAGCAGCATACGTGTCACAAACTTACAAACTCATAGCAATAGATAGTATCTCATACGACTTCCATAACCCCAACAGAGAGGTTTAGTTACCAATGAGTGCGAAGGAAATCACAATTGACATTGTTATTATACCACAATAAGAATTTCGTGTAGCACAAGTGTGGTAGGCATTAGGCGTGATTTCTTGCAAGTAACGTTTCTCTTGTTGCGGAAATTAAGAATAGATGAATAGAAGAAGAATAAAAAGTAGAATTAATGGAAGGGTTAGAAGAAGAGTTATAGAGTAATAGAATTAATGAGGAATAGTAGAAGAATTCCCGTAAAATCTCTAGCAAAATAGGGTATTTATAATACCCATATCTTATTCCTACTAAGCTAATGAAATACTTAACCAAATCATACTAAGCTAATGAAATACTTAACCCAATTGTAGAACCAAATCCTACTAAGCTAATGAAATACTTAACCCAATTGTACTAGGTTAATGTATCATTATCCTAATCCTACTAAGTTACTGCTAGTCCCCAAAGTCTTCAGAATTGCTGTTTTTGCCCGGGACAGGTTTTCCATGCGTCACTTTCGGTCCTTAGGCGTCCAAGCTTCCTTTTCTCCTTTTGTGAAGCTTCCTTTGGCGTCAAGTTATCCATAAAATGCTGAATTCTTCATCATTTATAACTGAAACTTTGTTAATCATGTTCGTTAGCTCACTTATAGGAAAAAGGACTAAAAGTGCATGAAATATATAATTTGTTCTCAAAACATTGCTAAAATATGGGTAAAATATAGCACTATAGGCGTGTAAATTTGCCTATCATCAGGCCAGTATATGGAATGTACTGGTATGCTAAGTGAGGTAGGATGATAGATATGTGTTCATATGAATAAGATGATAACTGAAATACTAAACATCATAAAGTAACTAAATGAAAGTATATACAAAACTATAACTACTAAATATGCTGAATATGCAACACTTGTGCATATAGTATCTGTCTTAAATAGACTAAACCTAAAGTTCTGAGTTGTGATAACTGAATACTGACAACTAATAGTTTATAATAATGTTGAAGTACTAAATTGTGATAGATAAATAACTGATAACTGATAGTCATGGTTCTTTAAGACTATCTGAGTTCTTTACTAAATACTGAGACTAAAACTGTAATTGTGAGAGTGTTTATCTAACCGACATACCTCATTTATAAACAGAGTTGGGGTCCAACCTATGACCCCAATTATAATGGTGTTATCACCTTGCCAAGATATACTAATAATGCTAGGTCAACCCCAATATGATAGGAAGACTCATGAATTATATATATGGTTGCATCAACCCTAGTCTGGAAGGAGGACGTCTAACCTAATGCTATCTACATAGTTCTGTAATGCAGGGATTACTACTAAGGGTCAAACCCTTTGCTAGACAGAATGCCCCATCCCTAGGTTCGCTTGGTGTTGAATCCTACTCCCAATTGAATAGACACTGATCACTAGATTGTACAAATATTGACTGAATTGATGCTGATAATGTTGACTAACTAAACTAGACTGAGTTCACTGAGTTCTGTTACTGACTGAGTATTACTATTCTTGACCTATACTTCTACCCTATTCCTAATACAACTAAGAAATCAACTAGATTTCGGTAATAAACAGGACTCAATATCCTCAATAACAAAGCATGAAAAATCATAAAAGCAAAGCAATATTCAAATGCTCAAAATTCATTAATAGTGCATTTAGTCACAAACTTTGAGGTTATAACTTGAACATGAATGAGAACACATGCTAACATGTCATTATTACACTATTCAATTTCACATAGACATTGTATCGAACACTAAGGAAGCATGATTATGATTCATAGAGAATAACATATAGGGCATCATAACTTCAACATGTAATCTTGCAAATTAAATGGTTTTGTAATACCCCGTATTTCTCTAGCATAATCTAAGTCCCAATACATGAGTATTCATGTATTAAATTTTCAAAAAACTCAGTATATTTCTGTTTAACATCTACCATTTCGTTGGAAATTAAATTATCTTTCCAACGATATAAAATTCACCCAAATCCGATAACTGGGTAAGAAGTTATAGCAATTTAAAGCTTCAGTGATTCAATACCATCATTTTAATCCCGAGTGTATCCTGAAGCTAGTATAAATGATGATTGGAAATTTTCAATGAGGGTGTGTAATCTTGGTGCACCGATATAAAGTCCAAATTGGCATTTGGCAGTTTTCAGTGTCTCTCTGTGATTCCACCGCATCACAATGAGTTCCAGGTCACATTCAAGGTGGCAATGCGAAACCACTGAATTGCGCCACAATACACAGTCCCATTTGGTGAATTCCAGTGGCTTGGCATGGTAGTGGTTCATTATGCCAAGGGTAAAAATCAAGAATATTTCAAGTTTTACAATTTTACATTACAGGGGGTCGTTTCGTCTTTTCCCATGGCCCCAAATCCACCAAAAAATGACATTTAACCCTAAAAGAGAATTATTTGCTCACTTTTGCACTATTCTCTAAAATTAAAACCAACTTTCTTTAAGAACAAGAACCCTAACTCTCAAATTCTAGGACAAATCTAAAAAACTCTCCATCAATCCTTCCAAATTCATTATCTCAGGTATGTTAGATGTTCATCCATGGATTTCTTTCATCCATGGATTCCAAGTATCCGTTTTAATTACAAATCTATCATATTTTTATGATTTATGATATTAAATTGTGATTTAAAACTATGAATCTCTGTGAACTGCATGAATATTGATTTTATACCATACAGTAATGGAATTATTGTTGTTATCAAATCCCCTATTTTTTTATTATTGTCATTCTTTGAATTAGATCATGGTTTAGTGTGATAAATGTTGAAATCATGCTATTAATTCAAGTTTTAGACAATTCCTATGAATTTACTAAACTATCAAGTACAAGTGTTTGATAAAATACCTACAAGAGTGAGTGATTTAATAAAAGCCTTCATGCTTTGTCCCCCAAGCTTTAGTGTCATTTAACCATTATTGTTTTTAGTCCTGGGGGTATTGAATACTTGAAAACCATAGTTTTTCATTTATTCTAATCTTAGTACATTATAGAATAGTCTTCAAAATATACTATCAGCATTATTAGAGTAGTCAATTATTAGTTAGTTAAACTTAAAACAATTTAGTATTTCAGTGACTTTCAGTTGAGAGTAGGATTTAGCACCAACTGAGTGTAGGGATGGTGGCTTCCCCATCAGATAGGCACAGTCATTAATAGCAGTCCCTATACTCCAGAACTACATAGCCAGTGTAGGATATGAGAAGCCACCCGTCAGATTAGGCTTGACTATCTCGCAAGTGTCACCCGTCAGTTCATGCTTGACACCCTTAGTCCTATGGACATTATATTAGTTTAGTGGATCCACACACCCATTTTTAGTACTCGTGGCGCGGTATTAACACCCTTCCAACTAGGGTTACAAATTGGACCACAATTATCTCAAATTGGGAAATGTTGGTTAGATGATAGCTCCTACAGTCTCAGATACAGTTTCAACTATAGTTCCAGTTTAGTTATTCAGTCTTAGTGTTGTTTGACCAAAACATACATATTTCAGTTAATTTAGTATTTTAGTTTACAGATTTTACTTAGTTCATATTATATGCTATGTCATGCATCTTCAGTATCTACATATTTTCACATATCTTCAGTATTTATAGATTTTCATGCATACTCAGTATTTATAGATTTACACGTATTCCCATTACAAACAAATTTAATGCTCTCTATTCAGTACTCCATGCTTTATATGCATATTCAATTAATTATTAGTTCTATTCATGAAACCACGTATATCATCCAACCTCATTGAGTATACCAATACATTCAAAGAACAGATTGCATACCTTTTCTTTTGTGCTATGATGTATTATATCAAAGGTTTTGATGCTCAGTTTCTGGCTCCCAATTAGACTTATCAGATCCTCATTAGTAGCAGCAGTGATTCCTTATACTTTGAGGATAGTCTTACTTTTTTCATGTCTCAGTTTAGTAGTTAGTTAGGGCCTGTCCCATCAACTAATAGTTATTCAGTTTAGATTCTTATTAGACATTAGAGCCAGTTATTCAGTATTAAAAAATTTTAGTTAGTTATCCAATTTTAGTATTTTATAAGATTCAATCAGTTATTTCCATAGACTCATATTTCATTTTTGAATTTAGTTATTAAAACCTTATGGTATATCAGTTGTTATTATGCAATTATGATATTTTTATTCAGTGCTCACTACAGGTACTAGCTAATGGGTTAGCTTATGGTCCCTCAGGACTTTAAGCACCGTGTGATGCCCATGGTGTACTTTTGGGGCATTACAAACTTCGTATCAGATCATAAGGTTTTAAAGTGTCCTAGGAAGTCTGTAAGTCGCATCAAGTAGAGTCTTATGCATGGGTGTGTAGCGCGCCACACAAATGGGCGAGAGGCTACAAGGTGTTTAGGAAAAATTTTCCCTTTTTTCAGTATTCCTATCGTGCAAGTGAGAATGAGGTCAAGTTAAACTCCATGTCTAATCCATTTATTCTATTTGTTTATAGAACATGCCTCCTAAGAAGAACAGAAGTTGAATAGAAAACCAGCCAGCCCCTCAGCCCATCCAGGCAGATGCTCTAGACAAGTATGTCCCTGAAGCAGAATTCAGGGCTACGTTGAACACTCTAGCAAACTCCGTAGCAGCATATAATGAATGGCCAACTGCTATTTTGCCCAACCCAGTGGACAATACTACTGTAACTAAAATTCGAGATTTTACCCAGATGAATCCAACTTCTTTTATGGGATCCAAGTCTGAAGAGGGTCCATAGGAATTCTTAGATATGGTTCAGAAGGTCACAGATACTATGGGGGTGACATCTAGTCAAAGTGCCGAGTTGGCTTCATACCAGTTGCAGGATGTAGCCCATACTTGGTTTAAGCCGTGAAAGGTTGATAGGGGTGTAGATATAGGGCCTATATAATGGGAAGAGTTTTCCACAAAACTCTTAGACAGATTCTTCCAATTGGAGTTGAGGGATGCCAAGGTGTTAGATTTTATTAACTTGAGATAGGTCTACATGAGCGTGAGGGAATATTCTCTTAATTTTACTCAGTTAGCTAGATATGCTCCTCATATGGTAGCTGATAACAGGTCCAAGATGAGTAATTTTGTGTTTGGCATATCTGATAGTTTGGTCAAGAAGTGCAGGACCATAATGCTAATTTGTAAGATGGACTTGTCTAGGCTGATAGTCTATACTCAACAGATAGAGGAGAAGATTATGGAGAGATAGAGGAAACAAGAGAGCTAGGATGGGTAGTTTTAACTTCAGTCAGACAAAGTCAGAGAGTGGTAACCATCCCCAGTTTCATCATAGGTATTCATCCCCAGTACCATCTTCAGCCAGTAATCCCATAACCAAATTCACAAATGATAATAGGGATAGAGCATCATGCTCTAAGTCCCAGGTCAGTGTTAGTAGTGCTCGTACAAACCTTCGAAGTCAAAAATTTGGTTGTAATGCCCCAAAATATCATCCCGAGACACCACACGGTGCCCAAGGATACACGTATCCTCAAGCTAACCCTTTAATCCAAAACTCTACCCTTGGGTTCCAACACATTAACATACATGCTACGCTAAGGATATATATATAAGTACATATCATATCATATCACATATGGCACTGTATATTGTTAGACTATACATATATGGAATGTCTATACACAAACCAACTCATCAATACACTAGTCTGACATAGCCTCTATACGGCAAAATCAACCAGCCATTGGGACAAACCCCCAACTAACTCGACAGACCAAAGGGATCACAAAACAACAGCACCAAAACTAGTAACTTGGTCCTCAAACCATGAGGACTTACCACTAAAGGAACGTAGATGCTGTACTTGGATATCACTGTCGCGGCTACAGTTGAGTACCTGAACCTACATCATTGTAATAATGTAGCCCATAGAGAAATATGTGGGTCAGCATAAGATACATACTAATTATGTGGGGATGCATGCAAAATATAAATAATATCATAAATTTCATAAAAACGTACATACGGACCATAATGACACACCTGTCTTGAGTGACATTAAATCATGCAACTCATAATATCTTAAATAGTAAATGTAGGAAAAAAACCTCATAAATCATTATCGATCATCATAGGCAACTTGACTTACCACATCAAAATTTTAAGTGACTCGGTCTTTCAATAAACATGACTTATGGACAGAGGAGTTTCCTATAACCGGCAACCCTACATGAGCTATGTGGAATACCAATGTTTGAAACCCTCATTGGCGGGAGTGTCGTACTCTGTGACAGGGAGTACAACCTTAAAACTGCAATAATCACAATCGGGCTCTTTGGCCAATAATATCATCATCAAACAACCCTATGGTGGCACATAGGTTTGGGGAAATACCAAATTTCCCTCTCTATGCTAAGTACTACTCCCCAACAAGCTCAGAACGCGTTAGGAAATCCACCACAACATCACAAGGGTCTATCATAAAGACCAAATAAAATCTCTTTATCATTTATCAAATCATATCAATTTGTGGATTCCTAACTCAACACATTTTAGCTTAAAACATTTTGATCTTCCTCAACATCAACAAGGTATAAATGCGTTGAACCATAAGAGACTCGGCATTTGGAAAAGGATATGAATACTCAATACATAATATTTTCAACAATTGTACTCATCAAAACCATTCTGAAAATACCAAGACTCATTGCAACTTCAATATCAACATTTCTCAATTTTCCATCAAACTGTCATTTAAAGGTACTTGAGACATCAACCCATAGGAGGGATATAGAATTTCCAATATCAATTATAAATTCATAATAATGAAATAGTGGAATGATAGTATAAATCAAGGCTTAAAAAAATTAAATCATCATACTCTCATAATCAATTACATTTTGGGCATAATTCCATCTCAACATCATACTCATAGTGGATGACATAATCCCATAGCTCATGGACAATAATATAAGATATAAAACCATATTTCTAATTCATGGTAAAACATATAAAATCTCATGTCAATGTTATTCAACAAAAATACCGTGCATAAGATTGAAAGGATAATCTTGTTCAAAGCCCCACATACCTAAAAATGGAAGATGATTATGAACTTCTTACTCCAGAACATTATACAAGAAAATAAAGGGTGCTTCTTGAAGCCCTTAACATGATCAACTCGAATCCCAAATCAATTTGAAATTTCTACGGTTCAATCAAGAGACATAGAAGGATGAAATTTGGAGTAATAGGGTTTGCGTTTGAGCCTTAGGAAATTTTAGAGAAAAATGAGCTATTAAAGGCTCTTAATGGACTTAAATCCATGGTTTACCCAGATGGATTAGAGTGGAAATGACCAAAATACCCTTAAAAATCAAATAATGTCAAATATGTCCTTTGGTGGTCTATTTTGTAGGCTGAATTAGATTGACTATAACTTTTTGCTCTGATGGACAAATTGGATGAAACTAATTTCATTAGAAAGAGGACTTTTACAGCTTTCTATTGATATATAGTATATCATCCAGATCATTATGTACAAGGAGTTATGATCATTTGAAGTTGACCCTAAAATCTGCCTGGTCTCAGTATTTTTTTCCTGCACATTTACTGTTCACCACTATTCACAGTTAGATAGGAATGATCATAACTCTTCGCTTGAGTGACTGTTTTGGATGATCCAGATATCGTTGGAAATCTTATTTGATGATATATGCGATGATGGGTCGCATATACAGAAATTCCTCACAGAAAAATTATTAATCGCCTAAAGAATAGAATTCAACACATTTTCGTCCGAGATCTTAATGGAAAATTTTTCCAGGGCATCACAGTGGTAGGCATCATCAGGGAGAGTGTAGAGTGGGTAGTGATATGCGCTTCAGGTGTGGCAAGCTTGGCCATCTGATTTAGGAGTGTTGGGTAGTTGCTCAAAATGGTAGGCATGTGCACCAATAGGGTCAGTCCCATCAGTTGCTAGTTCCATCCGGCCACCTAACTTAGCAGGGTGGCACTTCCAGTGCTACCAGTGGTCAGCGTTAGAACAGCTTATATGTTCTTCAGTCCCATCAAGATCAAGAATATTCTCCTAACATAGATACTAGTATGTTGCAGGTCTTTCACTTACATGTTTATGCTTTACTAGACCCTGGAGCTTCTCTTTCTTTTGTAACTCCATATATAACTATCAATTTTGGAGTTTGTCTCAAAACTTTAGCAGAGCCCTCTTTATTGTCTACCCCGGTAGGTGTTTCCATTGTAGTCAGACAGGTATACAGGAACTGTCCGGTCATAATATCTCAGAAAGTCACTTTAGTTGATCTTGTGGAGTTAGAGATTACAAATTTTAACAATATTTTCAGCATGGATTGGCTCCACTCATGCTATGTATCATTTGATTATAGAAATAGAATAGTTTATTTTCAGTTTCAAAATAAACCATTCCTTGAATAAAGGGGTAGTACTATAGCGCTTAAGGTTCAGTTGATTCATACCTTAGAGAAAGAAAAATTATATCCAAGGGATGTGTCTATTCTCTTGTGCGAGTCAAAGACTCTAACTTAGAAACTTCAACTCTTGAATTAGTTCCAATAGAAAATGAATTCACAGATGCATTTCCTGAAGATCTTCCTGGAGTTTCTCCCAAAAGGGAAATCGACTTCGAAATAGACCTTCTTCAAGATACTCAGCCCATATCTATTCTTCCATACAGAATGGATCCAAATAAACTCAAGGATTTAAAAGAACAGTTGAAGGATCTCCTAGATAAGGGATTCATCAAACTCAATATCTCTTTGTGGGGCGCACCTATTCTATTCGTGCGTATTAGGACGGTTCTCTCAGAATATGCATAGACTATTGTCAGTTGAACAAAGTCACAATTAAGAATAAATATCCACTTCTTTGAATCAATGACTTATTTGATAAAATTCAGGGTGCTAGATATTTTTCAAAGGTAGACCTCACATCAGGCAATCATCAACTTAGAGTCCAGGAATGTGTTATTCTAAAAATAACTTTACAAACTCGGTATGGTCACTTCGAATTTCTAGTCATGTCCTTTGGTCTCATCAATTCCCCAGCCTCTTTCATGGACTTGATGAACCGAGTGTTCAAGCAGTACTTGGGCATGTTTTTCTTAGTCTTCATTGATGATATTTTTGTTTACACCCATAGCAAAAACAGATTATGTAGACGATCTTAGAATAGTATTACAAACTCTTAGAGCTCACTAGTTGTTTGCTAAATTCAGCAAATGTGAATTTTGGCTAAGATCATTAGCTTTTCTTGGCCATATTATTTCTGGTAATGGCATTAGGGTTGATTCTCAAAAGACCGAGGTGGTGAGAAACTGACCTTGACCCATCTGTCCATCAACCATCAGGAGTTTCTTGGGTTTAGCTGGCTATTATCATTTGTTTGTTGAAGGATTTTCTTATATTGCATCCCCCATGTCCAGAATGACTTAGAAGAAAGTTAAGTTTCAGTTGTCAGATTCCTGTGATAAGAGTTTTCAAGAGTTGAAGACTCGACTCACATCAACCCTAGTTTTTACCTTACCAAATAGTTCAGATGAGTTTGTTGTGTACTGTGATGCATCCAGAGTAGGTTTGAGTTGTGCCATCATGCAGAGAGATAAGGTCATTACCTTTTCCTCTATAAAACTCAAACCCTATGAGAAACATTATCCGACTCATGATCTTGAGTTAGCAGCAGTAGTTTTTGCCTTACAGATTTGGAGGAATTATTTGTGTAGAGTGCACGTAGATGTGTTCACTAATATAAGAGCGTTCAGTATGTGTTCTCTTAGAATGATTTAAATCTACATCAGATAAGAAGGTTAGAGTTATTGAAATATTATGACATGAGTGTTCTCTATAATCAAAGCAACACCAATGTAGTGGCTGATGCTCTCTGTAGGTTGTCTATGAGTAGTGTTGCTCATATTGAAGATGGTAAGAAGAAGTTAGCTCAGAGAGTTCATCAGCTTTCCCTACTAGGTATCCGTCTACTTGATTTAGTAGAAGGTAGTGTAAGGATATAGTGCAGCTCAAAATCATCTCTAGTTTCTGAAGTGAAGGAAAAGCAGGTTAGAGATCCCAGTCTAGTTAAGTTGAAAGAATTAGTCAGAGATTCGAAAGTGGAGGTTTTCTCCCAAGGGGGAGATAGTGTATTTCTCTATCAGGGTAGATTATGTATGCCTGGTGTAGATAACCTCAGGCAATGAATTCTCGCAGAGATGGATGGTGCACGTTACTCTATTCATCCTGGGACCACTAAGATGTACTGTAATATATGGGAGATGTATTGGTGAAGTGGGATGAAAAGGGGTATTTTAGAGTTTGTGGCTAAGTTCGTTGCATGCCAGCTAGTTAAGATTTAGCACTAGAAGCTTAGTGGGTCTATGCAGGAGTTAAGTATTCCCACTTGGAAATAGGAGGAAGTTAACATGGACTTTGTGATAGGTTTTCCTCTTACTCGTTATCAACACGATTCTATTTGGGTTATTATAGGCAGGATGGCAAAATCAGCTCATTTCTTGCCAGTCCATACCTCTTATTTAGTCGAGGACTATGCCAAACTCTATCTCAGAGAGTTGGTCAGGTTGCACGGTGTTTCCTTATTTATCATATTAGGTAGAGGTACCCAGTTTACCTCTCACTTCTGTAAAGCATTCCAAAAGGGTATTGATACCCAAGTCTATCTCAGTACAACTTTCTACCCTTAGAGAGATGGTCAAGCAAAATAGACTATTAAGACTCTAGAAGATATGCTGAGACTACACGTAGTTGATTTTAAAAGTATTTGGGAAGACCACTTGCCTTTGATTAAAGTTGCATATAATAACAACTATCATTCCAGTATCTGGATGGCTTTATTTTAAGCTCTCTATGGTAGGAGATGTAAATCTCTTATTGGTTGGTTTGAAGTGGGTGAGGCCATAGTAGTAGGGCCTGACTTAGTGTTTGATGTATTATAGAAGGTTTATTTGATCAAATAAAGGCTTAGGGTAGCTTAGAGCCGACAAAAATCATATGCAGATGTGAAGAGAAAGGATCTCGAGTTTGATGTCAGTGATTTTGTGTATTTGAAAATCTCTCCCATGAAGGGAGTGAAGTGATTCGCCAAGAAAGAGAGACTCAGTCCCCGATGTATCAGTCCCTTCAGAGTTCTCAGTCATTTTAAAAAGGTAGTTTATGAGATTGAGTTGTCTTTATGTTTAGCCTCAGTACATCCAGTTTTCCATGTCCCACTTTTGAAAAAGTGTATTGGTGATCCAGCTGTAGTTGTTCCCTTATAAAGTGTAGGTATTCAGAACAGTCTTTTCTTTGAGGAAGTTCCAGTCAAAATTCTTGATCATCAAGTTGGTAGACTAGGGAACAAAGAGGTTCCATTAGTCAAAGTTCTTTGGCGGAATCGGTCCGTTGAGGGAGCCACTTGGGAAGATGAAGTTGATATGCGAACCAAGTACCCTCATCTTTTTTCTGCAAATTCATATTCGATATAAGGTACTAATCTTCTTAATATTTCTCTCTATCATGCTCAATTTCAGTTGCACATCATATGCATGTCAATCGTGCATTCACAAATCAGTTCAGCCATGCATTCCATGCATCAGATATGAATTTTTAGTGTGTAAGCTCAGTCCATCAGTTTTCCCTCAGCTTGACCAATCCCATTCGAGGACGGATGATCCCAAGGGGATGATATTTCAATGCCCCATATTTCCCTAGAATAATCTATGCCCCAATACATGAGTATTCATATATTAAATTTTCAAAAAACTCAATATATTTCAGTTTAGCTTCTGCCATTGTGTAGAAACTAAATTAGCTTACCAACGATAAAAAATTTACCCAAATCCAATAACCGGGTAATAAGTTATGGTGATTTAATGTTTCAGTCATTAAATACAGTCATTTTAGTCCCTATCGCATCGCGTATCCAGTCTAAATGACGATTGGCAATATCCAGTGAAGGTACGCGATCTTAGCGCACCTCGCCAAAGGCCAAATTGGCATTTGGAAGTTTTTAGTGTATCTTCTCGATTCCACCACATCGCGATGAGTTTATAGGTCACATCCAAGGTGGCAACGTCATATCAGTGCATCGTGCCACCAAACAAATTCCCATTTTGCAAATTTCAATGGCTTTGAACGATAGTGGCGCGTCGCGCCAAAGGTAAAAATTGGGAATATTTCCAGTTTTGCAATTTTAAATTACAAGGGGCCGTTTGGTCTTTTCCCATGGCCCCAAATCGGCCTAAACACAGGATTTAACCCTAAGAGTGAATTATTTGCTCACTTTTGCATTATTCTTTCAAATTAAAACCAACCCTCTTCACGAAAAAGAACCCTAACTCTTAAATTCAAGGTCAAATCTCAAGAACTCTCCATCAATCCTTTCAAATTCATTATCCCAGGTATGTTAGATGTTCATCCATGGATTCCTTTTATCCATGGAGTCCAAGTATCCATTTTAATTATTAACCTATCATTTATTTTCAAGATTTATGATATTAAATTGTGATTTAAATATATGAATCTCCACGAACTCCATGAATATTGATTTTGTACCATACTTTAATGGAATTATCGTTGTTATCAAATCTCCCGTGTTTTATTATTGTCATTCTTCGAATTAGATCATGATTTAGTGTTATAAATATTGATGTCATGCTATTATTTCAAGTTTTATACTATTCCCATGAATTGACTAAACTATGCAGTACAAGTGTGTGATAAAATGTCTACAAGAGTGATTGATTTAACAAAAGCCTTCATACTTTATTCCCCAAGCTTTAGTGTCATTTTACCATTGTTTTTTTGAGTCCTGGGGGTATTGAATACTCGAAAACCATAGTTGTTTATTTAGCCTAGTCTTAGTACTTTACAGAATAGTCTTCAGAATATACTATGAGCATTATCAGAATAGTCAGTTATCAGTTAGTTAAACTCAGAATAGTCTAGTATTTTAGTGTTTTCAGTTGGGAGTAGGATTTAACACCAAGCGAGTTTAGGGATGGTGGCTTCCCCGTTATATAGGCAGAGTCGTTAGTAGCAGTCCCTATACTCCTGAACTATGTAGCCTGCATAGGATATGAGAAGTCATTCATAAGATTAGGCTTGACTATCTCACAGGGGTCACCCTTCAGTTCAGGTTTGACACGCTTAGTCCTTTGGACATTATATCAATTTAGTGGATCCACACAGCCAGGGTTAGTTCCCATGGCACGGTATTAACAAACATCCAACTAGGGTTACAGATTAGACCCCGATTAGGTCAAATTGGAGAATGCCGGTTAGATAATACCTCCTACAGTCTCTGTTACAGTCCAAGTTCAGTTATTCATTCTTAGTGTTGTTTGACAAAAACAAATAGATTTCAGTTATTTTAGAATTTTAATTTATAGATTTTACTCAGTTCATGTTATAGGCTTGGTCATGAATCCTCATTATCTACAGATTTTCACGTATCTTCAGTATTTATTGATTTTCTTGCATACTCAGTATTTATAGATTTCCACATATTCTCAGTACAAACAGATTTCATGCTCTCTATTCAGTACTCAAAGATTTACATGCATATTTAGTTAATTATTAGTTCTGTTCATGAAACCATGCATATCGGCCTACCTCATTTAGCATACCAGTACATTCAAAGTACTGATTATATATATTTTCTTTTGCACTATGATTTATTATATCCTCAGTAAATGTGGTGGTAAGTCCTCATACTTCGAGAACAGGCTTACTTTATTTCATGTCTCAGTTTAATAGTTAGTTGGAGTTAGTTGGGGCCTATCCTATGAACTCACAGTCATTCAGTTTAGAGGCTTATCAGACATTAGAGTTAGTTATTCAGTATTAAGAGATTTCAGTTAGTTATCTAGTTTATCAGTATTTTATCAGATTCAGTCAATTATTTCTGTAGACTCATATTTCAATTTTGAATTCAGTTATTAAAACCTTAAGGCATATAACTTGTTCTTCCGCAATCATGATATTATTATTCAGTGTTCATACCAGGTACTAGCTCATAGGCTAGATTGTGGTCCCTTAGGACAATAAGCACTGTGTGATACCCAGGGTGTACTCTCAGGCCGTTATAGGTTTTGGCATGGGAATTACATCAATCAACAAACATTCTATCTTATGTTTATGAACATATAATTAAATCTTGAATTGAAACTTATTCATCAACACCAACATAAATACCATCCAAATTGCACATGTAAATTATGAATCATTAAACATACAATTTTAAAAAGGGTTCTTGAACTCCAAGGGTGGAAGGAAACCTGAGGATGAACAACTAACATACCTAAAATATGAAATTCATAATGATTTTTGAGGATTTCTTAGAACTTGATCTTGAGCTTTATTAACTAGGGTTTCTTTCTTAAGAGGATTTTGTGAATAGAGAATGAATTTTGCCCTTTAGGATATCAAATTTTGTGTTGAGGCTGAATAATGTAAGGGAAAAATGGCCTTTTTACCCCCCACAAACCTAGATAAAAGAATCTTGGATAGGTTCCCTATCGTGCTGCGACCCCTGCTTGGGTTAAGCGGCCCTCGCGATCCGACCCCTGCTCAGGTGAAGCAGCCCTCGCGGCGCGACCCTGAGCCTGGATCAACTGGACCTCGCGGCATGGCCCTATCGCGACTCCTTGTTGTTTTGTACATCAAAACACACCCTTATCCTAGTCCAAAAAAGCTGAAACTCGCGTGAGATAACCTATAAGTGACCCTGATCATGAATCAACTTGAAAATTGGCATACTAAGGTTGAAAAGGTCAAAAATAAGATCGTCCATTTCGAAGTTTGAATTGATTATATGTCTTGACACTTATCTGAAATTTTCCAAGTCTAGGACCTCTTTTATCATGCTATATAGGATTGAACTAGAATTTTTGTGGTGTGTTACAATATCTCCCCCTTGGGAACATTCACCTCAAATAATACTTACTGAACTGAGAGTAACCGAGGGACTATACGTACTTGCACTAACATGTATAACTAATTCTTGACTAAATTCTGGAGACATGACACATGACTGAACTATTTCATAAATGATATGACAATGCTATGCAGCTGTAACAGAGTATTAAATAGAGTAAATCTAAGAAAAACTATTACCTTTGGTTGAGTCTGAGTTTGTGGAGAAAAGGTGAGGATACTGGGTTTGTATGCCTACTTCTGCTTCCCAAGTAGCTTTCTCAACGTACTGATTCTGCCAAAGAACATTGACCAAAGGAACTTCTTTGTTCCTTAGTCTGTGAATTTGAAAATTAAGGATTTAAATCGGGATGTCCTCATAGAAGAGACTGTTCTGAATATCTACACCCTCTATAGGGACTAGAACTGTTGGGTCATCAATGCACTTCATTAACAGATACACATGAAATACTGGGTTCACTAATGCTAAGTTTCCAGGCAACTCATTCTCAGAAGCTACCTTACCAAATAGACTTAAAATGCTATAACGAGTAACATATCGGGGAATAAGCTTTCCTTTCTTGACAAATCTCTTCACTCACTTCATGGGAGATATAAACACAACAAGTACTAACTCAAGATCATGGGTGGGCTAATTCTTTTCATGGGGCTTGAGCTATCTAGAGGAATAGGCCACAACCTTACCCTTCAATTTCAAAACACACCTCTAATCAGCACTTGAAGCATCACAATAAATGACAAACCCATCTGAACCATCAGATAATATCAGAACTAAGGTTGTAGTGAGTCGAGCCTTCAATACCAAAAAACTCTTCTCACAAGAATTTGACCACTGGAATTTGACTTTTTTCTGAGTTAATCTGGACATAGGGGGCAATAAATAAAAGTCCTTCAACAAATCATCTGTAATAGCTAGCGAAACCCGAGAAACTCCTAATATTTGATAGAGAGATGGGTCTAGTCTATTTTCTCACTACTTTGGTCTTTTGAGGATCAACTCTAATGCCCTCAGTGGAAACTATATGAACAAGTAAAGCTAATGACCTTAGCTAAAACTCACATTTACGTAATTTGGCAAACAACCGATGGGCTCTAAGGGTCTGCATTACTATTCTGAGATGGTCTACATGATCATGTTCACTGTGAGAGTAGACAAAAATGTCATCTAAGAATACTATAAAGAACATGTCCAAGTACTTCTTCAACACTATATTCATTATGTCCATGAAAGATGTTGGGGAATTGGTAAGACCAAATATCGTCACTAGAAATTCAAAGTAACCATACTGAGTTGTGAAAGTTGTTTTTAAAATGTCACAGTATGTGGCTCTGAGTTGATGATAACCTGATCTGAGGTCTATCTTAGAAAATAAACTGGCCCTGTAAAGTTAGTCAAATAAGTAATCAATTCTAGGAAGTGGGTTACAACACCTCGAGTCTGTACCCTGGATGCTACTTGGTTCTTATGAACCTAAAGGACCACAAGCTAACCCATGACTGATATCTGTTGTGAGCACTAAATAAATATACTGGAACAAATATGAAATAATAGGCTGAAATACCATAAGGTTCAAAATATCTAAAATGCAGATAAAATATATCAACTATGATAATTTCTATAAAATTAAATACTGACTGAAAACTAGTCTGAAAAGCCTCTAATATAAAACTGTCTAAAAGTGAAGATGATGGGATAATCCCCCAACTAACTTCATCTACTAAAATAGTGATTCTACTGAAATAATGAAATAAAAAGATATCCTCGAATGATGAGGACTCACTGCTACACTACTGTTGCTGGCAGAATCTTAATCTATCTTTGTATGATTGGGAACCTTAGCATCTGAACCTATGATATGAGAC
Source organism: Capsicum baccatum var. pendulum (assembly GCA_030864225.1). NCBI lineage: Eukaryota > Viridiplantae > Streptophyta > Magnoliopsida > Solanales > Solanaceae > Capsicum > Capsicum baccatum. The sequence goes on along the minus strand of CM061557.1, from coordinate 163,683,315 downwards.
ATGATAGCCTAAAGAAAATGTATGCATCAGTACGGGGAATGTACTGGTATGCTAGATGGGTAAAGCTGAATGCAAGGGTTCATATGCATGAACAATAACTGACTGTATAATATAAAGTAACTGAACATGAGAGTACATGGATAACTGATACAACTACAAATACTAAGTGTGCACTAATGTGCATATAGATAAATACTGTGAGTAAGTTTTTCTGAAGCTAAGTCCTAAATTTTGATACTAAGTAACTGATGTCTGAATCTACTGATAATTGATTTACTATTTTTTGTTGAATGTATCTGATAGTCCTTACACTGGCTATGTAGTACTGGAATGCAAGGATTTCTTCCTAGGATCACACCCTCTACTGGAAGGTGATTCTCCATCCTTGGGCTCTCTCGGTGATAAATCCTACTCCCAATTGAAAGACACTAAACTGATTTTACTGAACTGATACTGAGTTTACTGAATTTTCCTAACTTTTGTAATTAAATGAGAGTCCTATTGATCATGACATGACTGATGTTCTTTAGCTGATATTTTCTCTAGGAACACATCTAAATTGTCAGGTATTAAATACCCCAAGACTCAATAACATGAAAAATAAAGCATAATATACTTTTGAAAATCATAACTTTTCGTAGAGACATTTTCTCAAACACTTGTATGGCATAAGCTTATACATATACTAACATGCCATGATTTCAATAATTCATTCACATGGACATTCTATCAAACACCTAGAGAGCATAACTTAATGCACATAATCATGGTTAACACATAAGCATGGCAATTACAATGCCCTAACTTGCAAATTGATGGATTATGACATGGTAATTTCACAATTCAATGTACATGCTATTCAAACTTCATGGAATCTACAATTAATCATGAATTGGAACTCATTTAATATCGAGAAAACTAATACAATCAAATTTTAAGCTTGTAAATCATGAATCGTAGATCTTGATGTTTTGAAAGTGGATTCATGGTCTCTATGGGTGAAAGGGACCTACAGATGAATACCTAACATATATTCGGTTATTATTTCATTAATGTTCTTGAAGAAATCCTTGAGTTTTGACCTTGATTCTTGAAGTTAGGGTTTTGTGTTTTAGAGAGAAATCTTTTATTTATTAAGATAAGTGAGCAAATAATGGGATAATAGGCTATTTAGGGATTTAATCCCATGTTTAGGCTGACTGTAATTAGGGAAAAAAGAATTAAAAGACCTTGGAAATTAAATCTCAGAATTAACTAAAATGTCCCGACTTTCACCCTTGGCATAATGCGATGCTATCGCACCGTGTCTTTGAAAATTGCAAACAGGGAAAATGCATGGTGGCGCAATGTGGTGGTATCGTATTGACACCTTGGATGAGACCTGAAATCTTAGCGTGATGCAGTACAATCATTTTGCTTTACTAGAAATTGAGAAATATGAACTAGGTCCTTGGCACGATATGCCAATATCGTGGTCCCTTATTAGAATTGGACAAATGGGAATTAAAAGCCCTTTGCAATGTGGTGAGATTTTAGAGTCTCACTAAAAAATGACAATTGTCATTTAGATTGGCTCCGCGAAGTGCTAGCAATCAAAATCACTGTTATTAATGATTGGAACTTAAAATCGCCATAATTCCTTATCCGATTATCGAATTTGGGAAACTTTTATATCGTTAGAAAGCTAATTGAATTTCCTACGCAATGGCAGGCTCTAAACTGAAAAATACTAAGTGTTTCAAGAATTTTATATTAGATAAATCATGAACTGAGAGTTAAGTTTAGCTTAATAAATATAGGGTATTATAATATCTCCCCCTTGGGAACATTTATCCTCGAATGAGACTGATTAAGCTGAGACACTAATAGACTATGTTTACACACTAAACATGCATATATGATGCATGACTATATGACTGATCTACTGACAAATTGTGCTCTTACATTGAATATGCATAGTTGATGCATAGTATACATGACTGAAGCTACTGATAAGCTGAATTTTCATACTAAACATATATATCTGATGCATGATTACATGACTGAACTAGTTCATGAATGCATGACTGAATATTCAATGGTAATGTATACCATGTTATAATTATAGCTAAATATAGAACTGGGTAAAGCTATGGAAGACTGTTACCTTAAGCTGGATCTGAGGTTGCAGAGAAGACGTGAGGATACTCGGTATGCATACCTACTTCTGCTTCCCATGTAGCTCCCTCTACGAACTGATTCCACCCAAGAAATATTACTAAGGAAACTTCTTTGTTCCTCAAACTGCAAATCTGATGATCTAGGATCTTGATTGAAACCTCTTTATGAGAGAGATCATTCTGAATATTTACATACTCTAAAGGAACTATGAATACTAGATCACCAATGCCTTTCTTTAGTAAGGACACCTGTAATACTAGATAAACTGAGGCAAGATCTGAAGGCAACTTTAGCTCATAAGCTACCTTTCTGAAATGGCTACGAATTTTGTAAGGACCGATATATCGAGGACTGAGCTTTCTCTTATTGTCGAACCTCTTCACTTCTTTCATGGGAGAGATTTTAAAAATGTTGAATCACCAACCTCGACTCAAGATCCTTTATGGAAAATGCATGAACTGGAACATGATAACATAACTGAGCCTTATATGTGATACATAAACTGAATATCATGAGCTGAATAGACCCTTGAATACATTATTTATGGTTGAGATTAGGACTTAAGGGTCAACTTGGGAGTACCCACTCCTCCAAACTAAATTCATTATGTGAAAAGAACATGTAAGGCTTAGGTCATGAAAACTAAGGGGTTTATAGTGCATCTCCCCCATGGGAATTTATGTCCCATTACGAATGCTGACTTGATTAGGATTCTCAAGAAAAACTAAGACGTCGCATGGGGCACCTACAAACTAAATCGTGACTGAATATCTGGGATCTAACACTGAGGCATGACACATGAACTAGGCAAAAAATGCAACTACTTGGTTTCTCTATCTTAGAATGGTTACATTTATGAGACTTTGGATAATACGACTAGATGGAAAGATGGGAAAACATACAAATTTGTCCGTCTAACTACTAAACTAAATTGTTGGTTGTACAGACTATCTCATGCTAAAAAATTATACTCAACTAGAGAATTTCTTGATACTCTTTCTATAAAGTTCCACTGACTTTAGGGAGCTAAGAAATCTTTGCATGGTCTGAATGCAACATCTGGATAGCAAATCACGTCATGGACATAATTTTGTAATATTGGGCAAGGCCTATAGAATGTCACCTAAGACAGAGTTACTACGCCTCATGCACTGAAGCTAATAGATTTCTATCCTAACCATATTTCTCAACTATTCCCTCAACTATAATTTCTACTTCAACACCACATTTCACTTAGAGCTACTAAAAATATTCTTATGGGTACTGAGCACAAATTCATAAATATACTAACTTATTTGATTAACTGAATAACTGATAGATGGATGCTGGTCAAGTAAGAAATATAAGGTAAATCAGTATAAATTAATGAAAATATTATTATCTAGGAATGCAATACTAAGTTCATGACATGATTCTGAAATACTTAGATACTGACAACTGAATAACTGATAATTGTACACGTTAGTCAAGCAAACCTAAAAGTTGGACTGAGTCTGGAACTGAATGATCAACTGAGCAAACAGTATAGCATGAGTACAGGAGTCCTGAGTTGCATGACCTAAGTTTGGAGTTTTTATTTTCCTAGAACATGATTCAAAAAACTGAGTGAACAGGAACTCCTTATATAGGAACTATAAGCGTACATGATATTAGTTGATGTGCATGGATATGGGCTTAGATTGTAGAGCTGACATGTACTGCGTAAGTAGATATCTATATCATGATATTTGATTTGCAAAACATTGCACTAAGGTAAGGACGGGTTGGTTATCAACCTCTCCTACTGCTTTTCTACTCATACTAGCATTACAACTAAAATCTGAAAGCCTCACTTGGTTACTTGTTCTACCATCTCCTTTCTATCTTAAAGCCATTATTCTAAGACCGTGAGGCACTTAATAAACTCTAATTGTACTGAAATAACTTTACTGTAATGTCTGAGATATGACAATACTCGTAAACACTAAACACATTCCGAAGGACTACTTCTGAAAATGTAAGGTACACTACTAGTACTTCCTTGTAATACATGATTCTTAGCTTTCTATTGCACCAAAAATCATTATATAGCAACCTCAATACTGTCTAACATTGAAGTCTTATCTTCTCTTTCTACTAGTTCAATTTAGAGATTCAAACTTAGATCAACTGAAACTGAGGTACTACCCCTTCATTCACTGCTTAGTCCATCAAGAAACTGGAACATAATGAATCTATTACTAAAATTAACTGAGGGGATCTAATAAGGCATGGATATGTGAATAGAAGATATGTAACATACCAGGGACCACTAATAACGCTCAATCAACATCTCTCGTAGCAGTGTAAAGTGGTCGTTGTGAAATATATAACCCAACTGGGTTGGGTATCGATCCCACAGGGAATAGCTTGGTCAACAAGTAAGCAAAGATTACTAGACTTTTAGTGCAAGTCTCGTAAAAAGGGGGGAGTTTTGTCGTGCAAGTAATGTAACCAAAATAATAAAGTAAAAGCAGAAAATAGAAGAGTAAAAACGGTTTGCTTGATAGGTTGTTGAACAATGAGAATTGAGAAGTTGGGGGTATGTCCACCTTATGAGTTGTACCTATCTATTGGCTCTGAGTTATGCGGAATTCAGACATGCATGTGCTTATAGATAATTGTATTCTATGGTAAATCCAAGCGTATTTCTACCTCAACAAGGACTATTTCACTTTAACTCTTTCGAGATTAAAGCGTATCTAACGGTACAAATTCTCCAAGAGGTTAATCCAGTTACGGCACTAACTTTTTAATCGGGGATGGGACCCTATTACTTTGACGTTATCTCTTTTCCAGACATATAAATTTTCTTTCGAACAAGTTTATGCTATACTGGCGTTATTCTATACGTCTGCAGCCACAAGAATTTGCATTAAGATGAAGAGAATAATGATATAAGCAACACACGTGTCACGAATTCACAAACTCATAGCCTTAGATAGTATCACATAAGGCTTCCATAACCCCAACAGAGAAGTTTAGTTACCCATGAGTGAGAAAGAAATCACAATAGATATTATTATTATACCACAATAAAGATCTCGTGTATTAAGGTGTAGTGTGGCGTTTTAGGCGTGAACTCCCTTGCAAAGTAATGTTTCTCTTGTTGTAAAATTAAAAGTTGAATAGATGAAAAATAATGTCAACAATGAATTAATAAAGAAAATTGTTTTGATGGATGGATGGATGGTGGATGGATGGGAATTGATGGAATGGGGGAATGAATTAGAGGTAGAATCTATAAAAATCTCTAGCAAAATAGGGTATTTATAACACCCATATTCTTTTCCTACTAAGCTAATGCATTACTTAACCCAATCCTACTAGGTTACTGCATCATTATCCTATTCCTAATAAGTTACTGCTAGTCCCCAAAGTCTTCAGAATTGTTGTTTTTGCCTGGGACAGATTTTCCATGCACCACTTTTGGTCCTTGGCGCCCAAGCTTTGTTTTCCTTCTTTCGTGTAGCTTCCTTTGGCGTCAAGTTGTCCATAAAATGCTGAAATCTGCATCATTTATACATGAAAACTTGCTAATCACGTTTGTTAGCTTACTTACAGGAAAATGGACTAAAAGTGCATGAATTATATAATTTTTTCTCAAAACTTAGCTAAAATATGGGTAAAATATAGTACTTTAGGCGTGTAAATTCGCCTATCATCAACACCCCACACTTAAAGATTTGTTCATCCTCGAACAAAATATCATGCCCATCTAAACATCGACTTAGGGTTTCACAGTAACAACGCAAAATATTCATCAAGACATGCATAGCAATTATCAACAAAGAGTAGTTTTCTGATCATTAATAGAAATAATTCAACCTCCAACATAGACTCGTGATGATGGTCAATTCGTGTTCAAAAAGTTAAGGCATAGAGAATCATACACAACTACCCAAAACTCATCAACCATGTGTGTCTCACAATGTAATACCCATAATCACTCACAAGTATTGTATATTTCGAACATAGGTATAGAATTATCCTTGCTCTCACTCTCACAAAGAATTCATATGTTGTAACTAATGACCATAGGCTTGCCCTTAGTGTAATGCTCCACTAAATGTCAGAATGCTAAGCTTAGGATCAAATAGGTCTTTTACGGGTTTTAATGTAGGCTAAGGGACGGGTAGGACTATTTTGGCCAGAAATAGTGACTATGTTCCTAAGCGCTTTAATACATCACCTTATGCCATTTCTGCTTTCTTTCAAACAACCTTTTTGCGTTCTTTTAATCTACCTCCCTTTGTCACCTCTTTTCTTTTTCAATTTTTGAACATAACTAACTTTTTAGTTTTATGTTTTTCTTTCCTTTTTCTATTCATAACATACCTCTTATGATAGAACTTCTTTTTCATAACAAATTCAAGAACCAATGCATTCTAAAGCATCATACTTACCCAACTTCCTCTTATTTTGTCACATTACTTTACACTTTAAAGCACTTAGGAATTTGGATCAAATTATGGTCTTGAAAAAAATGGATTAGTCTTACATATGAGGCTGTCAAAGAACATAGGCTAAAGGCTCAAAAGGGGTTAACTAGGATGATGCCCATGGGTAGGTTAGAATGAAGGTAAACAATTATAGGTTGCCAAAGAAATTCCTATATCATCTCCTAAACATGCACTCTTTATTTTTGCTTTACATACATACCAGGCAAGTTCTAACATCAGCCACAAGCACAGAATATACTATTATCACACACAAGGCACATGGTCGACTTTATTGTGAGTAGTATAGACTATTGCCCCAACAGATGAAGGAATTGAACCACACAATATCACATAGTGAGTCACAATTAGAGCCTAAATGTCTTAATAGTAATGATTTTAGCACAAACTCTTGTTATAATACCATGTTGCCTCTCCAAAAACAATTTAACTACTAAAAAAAAAGAACAAACAAACATAAATAAATGCAAATGCAGATAAAGAAGTATAGCATACAAATACCAGCACCCCACACTTAGACGGGACACACTATCCTCAGTGGAAAATAAATAAGAAGAACCTGGTTAGTAGGACTCATCCTCTATGTTCGGGATCATACCCCCTGCATCGGAATCATCATCAGAGTCGTCATCCTAAGAAGTTCCTCATAAGTAAACCACTTGAGTCCAAGAGTGCGTCGAGGTATTTGCAGCACGGAGGTTCACCTTGCTCTTTTCTTCCCCTTTTCTGGCCTTTTTGTGAAATGGTTGCTTTTCTTGTCTTTTGGTGCCATTGTACCTGAGATCTCAATAGAGTCATGTTAGCTTCATCTCGGAAGATTCAATCAACAAACAGACAATAGTGGCACCACCCCACACTTAATTTGTTGACACAAACTAATTAAGTGAATGGTATCGATTACTCAGACTTCATCGACATACATTTAGGTGTTATGTTCCAATAATATAATCAGTGCAGTCATACTTCTTGTAATCTCGGAAATACTTTCATGTTTGATATATCAAGACTACTACATAGAGATTGAATCAAGGTATAGCATCTAGAAATAATCGCAACCTCATATGTTGGTAGTCAACCTTAATTCTCATCTCGATGAACAAGTCATTCCAACATGTAAGCTTTCTATTGACAAGAGTATGCAATTTTCATGACCATGTCAATTCCGCAAAAGTATGACAGTGAATCATAATCAAATACAAGTTGGAAACAAGTTAAGATCATCCTTACGTATTGATTTACTCACTTAGTTGTATCACAACAATTCAATCACATTCAAATAACCAATACTACTTCAAGATTTAACAATTCATAATAGGCGTAGTAGTGTAGTACTTATGGAATATAAATGAAGAACAAAGTAGTACTTACTTGGTTGATTACCTCGGATGATATTCTTGCAAAGTAAAAGAGCAAAAGGAAATTTTTTTTTTTTGAGAGGATTTGGAGAGGTAGGCGGCGCTTATGATAGGTTTGCAATGTGTTTCTGGTCTAAGACTAAGTCTCTTATTTTTAGGACAAGCTTGGGTCGGGTTTTGACCCATTTAGAATCAGATTTGGAGACAAAAAGTGACCATAGGCGGCGTCTAATGCTTTGCATGTGCTTGGCATAGGCGGCGCCTTTTGCAAAGCATTGTTTAGCATAGGCGGCGCCTATACCATGGCATTCTTGGGCATATGAGATTCAGAGACAAAAGGCATTGGCATAGGCGGCGCCTATGCTATGGCATTCTTAGGCATGGGCGGCGCCTATGCTATGGCACACTAGATTCCGAGAGCTTAGGCCATAGTATAGGCCTTTCCTTGTTCGTGGCCTAGATTTACATAGGCTTTGCCTTGTTCTTTGCCTATATTTTCATAAACAATGCCCAATCCATAGCCTTTTGCTTCTTCATTCCTAACTTACCACCTTCAACATGTAATCCTTCCAAATGAAAATTTGAAACCAATCTCCTCTTTGACACCTCTTGTACCTACACTTGCTCAAAGACAACAAAAACGATTAGAACAATGGGTTGCCTCCCATCAAGCGCCTTAGTTTTGAATGTGGCTCGACAAGATCCTAAGAAAACAAAAACAACAAGAACATTTAAAAATGATGGGTTGCCTCCCACCAAGCGCTTGATTTATTGTCGCGGCACGACATAGCTATCTCGATTACTTAGTCTTCATCGAGATAGATGGGGCATCATTTTCTGAATGGATTAAGACGACAATGAGGCTTACTTGTAGGCATGCAATCTTCTTCGCGATGACTCTTGTGCATACATATCCCAGGAGGGATACCAATTATATCATCAATCTTCCTACCCAAAGCTCTCTTGTACCTCATCAGAGAAGAGATGAGAGCGTCTACATGTTGTTCACTTAAATCATCCGTAAAACTCTCCGAAAGTGTATTTCCATATCCCAAGAACGTATACCTTAGGTAATTGGGGAGCTCTTTCGATTCTAGCATTGGTGGCTCTACAATGGAAGTCTTCGCTATTTGTGAAGGTTGATTTGTAAGATCAAGGTCCAACTTCTTAGGACCATGAGAATATGACCCTATTTTTTTAGAGCACACATAGCTTCTTTATAATCTCCATTGTCCTCATGCTCAACATTCAGCAGCGCAGCAGATAATGGCTCAACAGTAAGCTGTTTCTCTACAGATATTTCTTTCTTATCCTCATAATAAACATCAGCTACAGAGAACACATTCATATTGCTGGGCTGCTTCATTGCTTTGCATATATCAAAGCGGACCACTTCGTCATTCAACCGAAATAAAAGCTCATTAGCTCTCATGTCAATAAGCACATTTCCAGTTGCGAGGAAAGGATGTCCCAAGATTATGGGAACTTCGGAATCCACCTCACAATCCAGAATAATGAAGTCTACAGGAAAGATGAATGAAGAAACCTTCACCAACACATCATTCAAGATACCCACAGGTCGTTTTACCGACCTATCATCCATCACGAGCCTCATATTGATTGTTGTCAGATCGTCTAACCCCAACTTCTTGTAGATGGATAGTGGTATCAAATTGATGCTAGCACCCAGATCTCACAATGCCTTGACAAAATTTAAAGATCCAACAGTGCAAGGAATAGTGAAGGCACCAGGGTTGGCCTTTTTCTAAACTCGCGATCTTGTAGCGATTGCACTGCAATGGTGAACATTATCTGCTGGCTCTTAGCTTACCGCCCGCTTTTTTGTCAAAAGATCCTTCATAAATTTTGCATACCCAGGCATTTGTTCTAGTGCCTACACCAACGGAACATTAATAGTCAGCTATTTTAACATCGTCATGAATTTGTTGAACCTTGTATCATCCGCCTGCTTCTTTAGTCTTTGAGGAAAAGGTGGTGGTGGATATGGAATTGTTTTGTCCACGGCTCTCTTCTCCTCTTGCTTTCGAATTTTGGTAGTTTCAGGCTGCAACCTACTAGGGGTGACATCATGGATGTCTTGGTCAGCTTCTATGGCGTCATCATCTTCTTTATGCTCGGACACTTGCTTGCTTTGGGATGAATTTTCCAGCACCTTACCACTCCTGGTAGTAATAGCCATGTATGATCCGTCGTTCCTTGGATTTTGCACAGTGTCGCTAGGTAAAGTGCCAGCCTTTCTTTGATTGAGTGCTGCTGAAAGTTGGCTCAATTGCTGCTCTATTTGTTTTATTGAAGTGGAATGTGAGTCAACCAATTGCTTCATCGAGGACAAATCATGCATTACCTTCGTTGCTCCCGCGTTGGTTGCCTCCACTCCTTTCAATAGTTTAGCCATCATGTCATCCATACTTTTGGAACCAGATGCAGTGGCGTCACGTCTTCCTGGAGGAACGTACAGACTACTCCTGTCAGTCTTATCCTTCCAACTACCTTGATCACGGTCCTTGATTCCAAATCTATCATAATAGTTTCGACCTTGGTTTCCTTGGGCATTGCCTCGGAAACCCCCCTGATTGTTCAAGTAGTTGGCTTCTTCTTCCGAATCAGATTTGTTTCTTCCTTTTGACGCAACAGCTTTGACTTTTTCTGTCTTCCCTGCTAATAGATGCTTTATAAGAAGATCCACTTGTGTTTTTATGTGCGCCATATCTCGGTCGCGTTCTTCTTCTTTTCTCCTTTGGTCTGCAGTCATGCCAATAGATAAAGTGGGGCTTGCTACCTCAGAATCCCTGGTATGCCAAGCTCTATTTTTCTTCGTCATCCGATCTAGCATATTGCTTGCCTGACGAAAGGTGAGGTCCATAAATGACCCACCTGCTGAATTATCAACCACTGGCTTAGTCACCGAATTCAAAGCTCTGTATAATATCTCCATCAAGTGGACATTGGTCATATGGTGATTTGGGCACCGCATAAGCTTCGTCTTGAACCTCTCCCATGTTTCGTGGAGAGATTCAGTTGGAAGCTGTCGAAAATTAGTGATCTCATCTCTCAACTGTGCTCTTTTGGATGGCGGAAAGAATCTTTCTAAGAAAGAGTCTGTCAATTGCCTCTAATTAGTAATAGAATCAGGAGTCAGCCCATTCAGCTATAGAGTTGCCTCCCCAGACAGAGACAATGGAAATAGACGTAATCGAATTTAATTCTGACCAACACCAGGATTGTCAAATGACTTGCATGTAGAAATAAAGTTGATGAGATATATATTCGGATCATCGCCTGCTAGTCCACCAAATAATCCCTTGAGTTGCAATAACTGAATCATGGTGCTTGTAATGTTGAACTTGGCTTCGGGCACTAATGGTGGAGGAATAATGGCTCCTGTGGCTCCGGCTCCATCAAGATCATCATCATCATCGTCAAAAGCTGGTTTCATAGCTCGGCGTTCATGTCTGAACCTAGCTTGACGATCTCTTCTGTTGGCAGGTGTTGCGATCTCAGCAGCATGCCTAGGATTTAGTAACTCGTCATCACCTAGGTCCTCATCATCAGGATTTGTTGCACGACCTGGGTTATCAATATTCTGTAAATGCACTTGAGCAGCTGCCAATGCAGCTAACCTAGCCTGCTCCTGTTGAGCAGCCATTCTTTCTATGTCACGTTGTGCATCCATTCTGTCAACAGAACCTGAATAGAACAAAAACAAAAACTAAAAGTGAAAGTACGAGAATCTTGGACCAAAGGGTCTAGTAATTATCACAAACTTAGTTGACAACCGTATTCCCCGGCAACGGCACCAATTTTTGATAATGCTCAATCTACAGCTCTCGTAGGAGTGTAAAACGGTCGCTGTCAAATATATAACCCAACTGGGTTGGGTATCAATCCCACAGGTAATAGCCGGTCAATAAGTAAGCAAAAATTATTAGACTTTTGGTGCAAGTCTCGTGAAAGGGGGGATTTTAATGTGCAAATAATGTAATCAAAATAGTAAAGTAAAAACAGAAAATAGCAAAGTAAAAAGAAAGAATATTTAGTAAGATGTAAAACAATGAGAATTGAGAAGTTGGGGTTATGTCCACCTTATGAGTTGTACGTCTCTATTGTCTATGAGTTATGCGGAATTCAGACATGCATGTGCTTATAGAGAATTGTATTCGATGGTAAATCCAAGCATCTTTCGACCTAAACAAGGACTATTTCACTTTAACTCTTTCGAGCTTAAAGCGTATCTAATGGTACAAATTCTCCAAGAGGTTAATCCAGTTACGACACTAACTTTTTAATAGGGGGTGGGACCCTATTACCTTGACATTATCTCTTTTCCAGACATATAACTTTTCTTTCGAATAAGTTAAAGCTATACTGGCGTTGTTCTCTTCATCTTAATGCAAATTCTTGTGGCTGCAGACGCATAGAAAGTCGCTTGGATTTACCATCGAATACAATTCTCTATAAGCACATGCATGTCTGAATTCCGCACAACTCATAGCCAATAGAGACGTACAACTCATAAGGTGGACATAACCGCAACTTCTCAATTATCATTGTTTTACATCTTGCTAAACATTCTTTCTTTTTACTTTGCTATTTTCTATTTTTACTTTACTATTTTGATAACATTATTTGCACATTAAAATCCCCCCTTTCACGAGACTTGCACCAAAAGTCTAATAATCTTTGCTTACTTATTGACCGGCTATTCCCTGTGGGATCGATACCCAATCCAATTGGGTTATATATTTGACAGCGACCGCTTTACACTCCTACGAGAGTTGTAGATTGAGCGTTAACAAAAATATATAACGCTCAATCTACAGCTCTCGTAGGAGTGTAAAGTGGTCGTTATCAAATATATAACCCAACTTGGTTGGGTATCGATCCCCCAGGGAATAGCTTGGTCAACAAGTAAGCAAAGATTACTAGACTTTTAGTGCAAGTCTTGTAAAAAGGGGGAGTTTTGTCGTGCAAGTAATGTAACCAAAATAATAAATTAAAAGCAGAAAATAGAAGAGTAAAAACGGTTTGCTTGATAGGTTGTTGAACAATGAGAATTGAGAAGTTGGGGGTATGTCCACCTTATGAGTTGTACGTCTCTATTGGCTATGAGTTATGCGGAATTTAGACATGCATGTGCTTATAGATAATTGTATTCTATGGTAAATCCAAGCGTCATTCGACCTCAACAAGGACTATTTCACTTTAACTCTTTCGAGCTTAAAGCGTATCTGACCGTACAAATTCTCCAAGAGGTTAATCCAGTTACGGCACTAACTTTTTAATAGGGGATGGGACCCTATTACCTTGACATTATCTTTTTTCCAGACATATAACTTTTCTTTCGAACAAGTTAATGCTATACTAGCGTTATTCTATGCTTCTGCAGCCACAAGAATTTGCATTAAGATGAAGAGAATAATGATAGAAGCAATACACATGTCACAAATTAACAAACTCATAGCCTTAGATAGTATCTCATAAGGCTTCCATAACCCCAACCGAGAATTTTAGTTACCCATGAGTGCGAAGGAAATCACAATAGACATTATTATTATACCACAACAAAGATCTCGTGTAATAAGGTGTAGTGTGGCATTTTAGGCGTGAACTCCCTTGCAAAGTAACGTTTCTCTTGTTGTAAAATTAAAATTCGAATAGATAAAAAATAATTTCAACAATGAATTAATAAAGAAAATTGTTTTGATAGATGGATGGATGGTGGATGGATGGGAATTGATGGAATGGGGGAATAAATTAGAGGTAGAATCATAAAAATCTCTAGCAAAATAGGGTATTTATAACACCCATATCCTATTCCTACTAAGCTAATGCTTTACTTAACCCAATCCTACTAGGTTACTGCATCATTATCCTAATCCTAATAAGTTACTGCTAGTCCCCAAAGTCTTCAGAATTGTTGTTTTTGCCCGGGATAGATTTTCCGTGCGCCACTTTTGGTCCTTGGCGCCCAAGCTTTGTTTTCCTTCTTTCGTGAAGCTTCCTTTGGCGTCAAGTTATCCATAAAATGCTGAAATCTACATCATTTATACCTGAAAACTTGCTAATCATGTTTGTTAGCTCACTTACAGGAAAAAGGACTAAAAGTGCATGAATTATATAATTTGTCCTCAAAACATAGCTAAAATATGGGTAAAATATAGTACTTTAGGCATGTAAATTCTCCTATCATCAACACCCCACACTTAAAGCCTTGTTCGTCCTCGAACAAAAGATCATGCCCATCTAAACATCGACTTAGGGTTTCACAGTAATAACGCAAAATGTTCATCAAGACAAGCATAGCAATTATCAACAAAGAGTAGTTTTCTGATCATTAGTAGAAATAATTCAACCTCCAACATAGACTCGTGATGATGGTCAATTCGTGTTCAAAAAGTTAAGGAATAGAGAATCATAAACAACTACCCAAAACTTATCAACTATGTGTGTCTCACAATATATTACCCATAATCACTCACAAGTATTGTATATTTCGAACATGGGTATAGAATTATCCTTGCTCTCACTCTCACAAAGAATTCATATGTTGCAACGGATGACCATAGGCTTGCCCTTAGTGTAATGCTCCACTAAATGTCGGAATGCTAAGCTTAGGATCAAATAGGTCTTTTACGGGTTTTAATGTAGGCTAAGGGACGAGTAGGACTATTTTGGCAAGAAATAGTGACTATGTTCCTAAGCGCTTTAATACATCACATTATGCCATTTATGCTTTCTTTCAAAAAACCTTTTTGCTTTCTTTTAATCTACCTCCCTTTTTCACCTCTTTTGTTTTTCAATTTTTGAAAATAACTAACTTTTTAGTTTTATATTTTTCTTTCCTTTTTCTTTTCATAACATACCTCTGATGATAGCACTTCTTTTTCATAACAAATTCAAGCACCAATGCATTCTAAAGCATCATACTTACCCAACTTCCTCTTATTTTGTCACATTACTTTATACTTTAAAGTACTTAGGAATTTGGATCAAATTATGGTCTTGAAAAAAATGGATTAGGCTTACATATGAGGCTGTCAAAGAACATAGGCTAAAGGCTTAAAAGGGGTTAACTAGGATGATGTCCATGGGTAGGTTAGAATGAAGGTAAACAATTACAGGTTGCCAAAGAAATGCCTAAATCATCTCCTAAACTTGCACTCTTTATTTTCGCTTTACATACATACCAGGCAAGTTCTAGCATCAGCCACAAGCACAGAATATACTATTATCTCACACACACAAGGCACATGGTCGACTTTATTGGGAGTAGTATAGACTCTTGCCCCAACAGATAAAGGAATTAAACCACACAATATCACATAGTGAGTCACAATTAGAGCCTAAATGTCTCAATAGTAATGATTTTAGCACAAACTCTTGTTATAATACCATGCTGCCGCTCCTAAAAAAAATTTAACTACTAAAAAAAAAGAACAAACAAACATAAATAACATACAAACATAAATAAATGTAAATGCAGATAAAGAAGTATAGCATACAAATATCAGCACCCCACACTTAGATGGGACACACTGTCCTCAGTGGAAAATAAATAAGAAGAACCTGGTTAGTCGGACTCATCCTCTATGTTCGGGATCATACCCCCTGCGTCGGAATCATCATCAGAGTCGTCATCCTCAGAAGTTCCTCATAAGTACCCCACTTGATTCCAAGAGTGCGTCGAGGTATTTGCAGCACGGAGGATTCACCTTGCTCTTTTCTTCCCCTTTTCTGGCCTTTTTGTGAAGTGGTTGCTTTTCTTGTCTTTTGGTGCCATTGTACCTGAGATCTCAATAGAGTCATGTTAGCTTCATCTCGGAAGATTCAATCAACAAACAGACAATAGTGGCACCACCCCACACTTAATTTGTTGACACAAACTAATTAAGAGAATGATATCGATTACTCAGACTTCATCGACATACATTTAGGTGATATGTTCTAACAATATAATCAGTGCAGTCATACTTCTTGTAATCTTGGCAATACTTTCATGTTTGATATATCAAGACTACTACATAAAGATTGAATCAAGGTATTGCATCTAGAAATAATCGCAACCTCATATGTTGGTAGTCAACCTTAATTCTCATCTCGATGAACAAGTCATTCCAACATGTAAGCTTTCTATTGACAAGAGTATACAATTTTTGTGACCATGTCAATTCCACAAAAGTATGACAGTGCATCATAATCAAATACAGGTTGGAAACAAGTTAAGATCATCCTTACGCTTTCATTTACTCACTTAGTTGTATCACAACAATTCAATAACATTCAAATCACCAATACTACTTCAATATTTAACAATTTATAATAGGCGTAGTAGTGTAGTACTTACGGAATATAAATGAAAAACAAAGTAGTACTTACTTTGTTGATGACCTCGGATGATGTTCTTGCAAAGTAAAAGAGCAAAAGGAAATTTTTTTTTTTGAGAGGATTTGGAGAGGTAGGCGGAACTTATGCTAGGTTTGCAATGTGTTTTTGGTCTAAGACTAAGTCTCTTATTTTTAGGACAAGCTTGGGTCGGGTTTTGACCCATTTAGAATCGGATTTGGAGACAGAAAGTGACCATAGGCGGCGCCTAATGCTTTGCCTATGCTTGGCATAGGCGGCGCCTTTTGCAAAGCATTGTTTAGCATAGACGGCGCCTATGCCATGGCATTCTTGGGCATAGGCGGCGCCTATGCCATGGCATATGAGATTTAGAGACAAAAGGCATTGGCATAGGCGGCGCCTATGCTATGGCATTCTTAGGCATGGGCGGCGCCTATGCTATGGCACACTAGATTCCGAGAGCTTAGGCCATAGTATAGGCCTTGCCTTGTTCATGGCCTAGATTTACATAGGCCTTGCCTTGTTCTTTGCCTATATTTTCATAAACAATGCCCAATCCATAGCCTTTTGCTTCTTCATTCCTAACTTACCACCTTCAACATGCAATCCTTCCAAATCAAAATTTGAAACCAATCTCCTCTTTGACACCTCTTGTACCTACACTTGCTCAAAGACAACAAAAACGATTAGAATGATGGGTTGCCTCCGATCAAGCGCCTTAGTTTTGGTCGTGGCTCGACATGATCCTAAGAAAACAAAAACAACAAGAACATTTAAAAACGATGGGTTGCCTCCCACCAAGCGCTTGATTTATTATCGCGGCACGACATAGCTATCTCGATTACTTAGTCTTCATCGAGATGGATGGGGCATCGTTTCCTGAATAGATTCAGACGACAATGAGGCTTACTTTTAGGCATGGAATCTTCTTCGCGATGACTCTTGTGGATACATATCCCAGGAGGGATACCAATTATATCATCAATCATTCTACCCATAGCTCACTTGTACCTCATCAGAGCAGAGATGAGAGCCTCTACACGTTGTTCACTTAAAGCATCCGCAACACTCTCCGGAAGTGTATTTCCATATCCAAAGAACGTATACCTTAGGTAATTGGGGAGCTCTTTCAATTCTAGCATTGGTGGATCTACAATGGAAGTCTTCGCTATTTATGAAGGTTGAATTGTAAGATCAAGGTCCAACTTCTTAGGAGCATGAGAATATGACACTATTTCTTTTAGAGCACACATAGCTTCTTTATAATCTCCATCGTCCTCATGCTCTACATTCAGCAGCGCAGCAGATAATGGCTCAACAGTAAGCTGTTTCTCTACAGGTATTTCTTTCTTATCCTCATAATGAACATCAACTACAGAGAACACATTCATATTGCTAGGCTGCTTCATTGCTTTGCATATATCAAAGCGGACCACTTCGTCATTCAACCGAAATAAAAGCTCATTAGTTGTCATATCAATAAGCACACTTCCAGTTGCGAGGAAAGGATGTCCCAAGATTATGGGAACTTCAGAATCCACCTCACAATCCAGAATAATGAAGTCTACAGGAAAGATAAATGAAGAAACCTTCACCAACACATCATTCAAGACACCCACAGGTCATTTTATCGACCTATCAGCCATCACGAGCCTCATATTGGTTGGTGTCGGATCGCCTAAACCTAACTTCTTGTACATGGATAGTGGTATCAAATTCATGCTAGCACCCAGAGCGCACAATGCCTTGGCAAAATTCAAAGATCCAACAGTGCAAGGAATAGTGAAGGCACCAGGGTCAGCCTTTTTCTGAACTCGCGATCTTGTAGCGATTGCACTGCAATGGTGAACATTATCTGTTGGCTCATAGCTTACCGCCCGCTTATTTGTCAAAAGATCCTTCATAAATTTTGCATACCCAGGCATTTGTTCTAGTGCCTCCACCAACGGAACATTAATAGTCAGCTGTTTTAACATCGTCATGAATTTGCTGAACCTTGTATCATCCGCCTGCTTCTTCAGTCTTTGAGGAAAAGGTGGTGGTGGATATGGAATTGTTTTCTCCACGGCTCTCTTCTCCTCTTGCTTTCAAATTTTGGTAGTTTCAGGCTACAACCTACTAGGGGTGACGTCATGGATGTCTTGGTCAACTTCTATGGCGTCATCATCTTCTTTATGCTCGGCCACTTGATTTCTTTGGGATGAATTTTCCAGCACCTTACCACTCCTGGTAGTAATATCCATGCATGATCCGTCGTTCCTTGGATTTTGCACAGTGTCGCTAGGTAAAGTGCCAGCCTTTCTTTGATTGAGTGCTGCTGAAAGTTGTCTCAATTATTGCTCTATTTGTTTTATTGAAGTGGAATGTGAGTCAACCAATTGCTTCATCGAGGACAAATCATGTATTACCTCCGTTACTCCCGCGCTGGTTTCCTCCACTCCTTTCAATAGTTTAGCCATCATGTCTTCCATACTTTCGGAACCAGATGCAGTGGCGTCACGTCTTCCTGGAGGAACGTATAGACCACTCCTGTCAATCTTATCCTTCCAACTACCTTGATCACGGTCCTTGATTCTAGATCTATCATAATAGTTCCGACCTTGGTTTCCTTGGGCATTGTCTCGAAAACCCCCCTGATTGTTCAAGTAGTTGGCTTCTTCTTCCGAATCAGATTTGTTTCTTCCTTTTGACGCAAAAGCTTTGAATTTTTCGGTCTTCCCTGATAATAGATGCTTTGTAAGAAGATCCACTTGTGTTTTCATGTGCGCGATATCTTGGTCGCGTTCTTCTTCTCTTCTCCTTTGGTCTGCAGTCATGCAAATAGATAAAGTGGGGCTTGCTACCTCAGAATCCCTGGTATGTCAAGCTCTACTTTACTTCGTCATCCGATCTAGCATATTGCTTGCCTGACCAAAGGTGAGGTCCATAAATGACCCACCTGCTTAATTATCAACCACTGGCTTAGTCACCGAATTCAAAGCTCTGTATAATATCTCCATCAAGTGGACATTGGTCATATGGTGATTTGGGCACCGCATAAGCTTCGTCTTGAACCTATCCCATGTTTCATGGCGAGCTTCCGTTGGAAGGTGTCAAAAATTGGTGATCTCATCTCTCAACTGTGCTCTTTTGGATGGCAGAAAGAATCTTTCTAAGAAAGAGTCTTTCAATTGCCTCCAATTAGTAATAGAATCAAGAGTCAGCCCATTCAACCATAGAGTTTCCTCCCCAGACAGAGACAATAGAAATCGACGTAATCGAATTACATTCTGACCAACACCAGGATTGTCAAACGACTTGCATGTAGAAATAAAGTTGACGAGATATATATTCGGATCATCGCCTACTAGTACACCAAATAATCCCTTGAGTTGCAATAACTGAATCATGGTTCTTGTGATGTTGAACTTGGCTCCGGGCGCTAATGGTGGAGGAATAATGGCTCATGTGGCTCCAGCTCCATTAAGATCATCATCATCATCGTCAAAAGCTGGTTGCATAGATCTGCGTTCATGTCTAAACCTAGCTTGATGATCTCTTCTATTGGCAGGTGTTGCGATCTCAGCAGCATGCCTAGGATTTAGTAACTCTTCATCACCTAGGTCCTCATCATCAGGATTTGTTGCACGACCTGGGTTATCAATATTCTATTGATGCACTTGAGCAGCTGCCAATGCAGCTAACCTAGCCTACTCCTGTTGAGCATCCATTCTTTCTATGTCACGTTGTGCATCCATTCTGTCAACAGAACCTGAATAGAACAAAAACAAAAACTAAAAGTAAAAGTATGAGAATCTTGGACCAAAGGGTCTAGTAATTATTACAAACTTAGTTGACAACCGTATTCCCCGGCAACGGCGCCAATTTTTGATAACGCTCAATCTACAGCTCACGTAGGAGTGTAAAGCGGTTGCTGTCAAATATATAACCCAACTGGGTTGGGTATCGATCCCACAGGGAATAGCCGGTCAATAAGTAAGCAAAGATTATTATACTTTTGGTGCAAGTCTCGTGAAAGGGGGGATTTTAATGTGCAAATAATGTAATCAAAATAATAAGTAAAAATAGAAAATAGCAAAGTAAAAACAGAGAATGTTTAGTAAGATGTAAAACAATGAGAATTGATAAGTTGGGGTTATGTCCACCTTATGAGTTGTACGTCTCTATTGGCTATGATTTGTGCGGAATTCAGACATGCATGTGCTTATAGAGAATTGTATTCGATGGTAAATCCAAGCGTCTTTCAACCTAAACAAGGACTATTTCACTTTAACTCTTTCGAGCTTAAAGCGTATCTAATGGTACAAATTCTCAAGAGGTTAATCCAGTTACGGCACTAAGATTTTAGTAGGGGATGGGACCCTATTACCTTGACATTATCTTTTTTCCAGACATATAACTTTTCTTTCGAACAAGTTAATGCTATACTGGCGTTATTCTCTTCATCTTAATACAAATTCTTGTGGCTGCAGATGCATAGAATAACGCCAGTATATCATTAACTCGTTCGAAAGAAAAGTTCTATGTTTGGTAAAGAGATAATGTCAAGGTAATAGGGTCCCATCCCCTATTAAAAAGTTAGTGCCGTAACTGGATTAACCTCTTGGAGAATTTGTACCATTAGATACGCTTTAAGCTCGAAAGAGTTGAAGTGAAATAGTCCTTATTTAGGTCGAAAGACG
Organism: Capsicum baccatum var. pendulum; assembly: GCA_030864225.1. Classification (NCBI taxonomy): domain Eukaryota; kingdom Viridiplantae; phylum Streptophyta; class Magnoliopsida; order Solanales; family Solanaceae; genus Capsicum; species Capsicum baccatum. Next base: position 163,662,276 of record CM061557.1, on the reverse strand, counting down.
CTTGAATTTACCATCTAATACAATTCTCTATAAGCATATGCATGTCTGAATTCCGCACAACTCATAGCCAATAGAGACGTACAACTCATAAGGTGGAGATAACCCCAACTTCTCAATTCTCATTGTTTTACATCTTACTAAACATTCTTTCTTTTTACTTTGCTATTTTCTGTTTTTACTTTTCTATTTTGATTACATTATTTGCACATTAAAATCCCCCCTTTCACGAGACTTGCACCAAAAGTCTAATAATCTTTGCTTACTTATTGACCGGCTATTCCCTGTGGGATCGATACCCAACCCAGTTGGGTTATATATTTGACAGCGGCCGTTTTACACTCCTACGAGAGCTGTAGATTACGCATTATCAAAAATATATAATGCTCAATCTACAGCTCTCGTAGGAGTGTAAATCGGTCGTTGTCAAATATATAACCCAACTGGGTTGGGTATCGATCCCATAGGGAATAACTTAGTCAACAAGTAAGCAAAGATTACTAGACGTTTAGTGCAAGTCTCGTAAAAAGGGGGGAGTTTTGTCGTGCAAGTAATGTAACCAAAATAATAAAGTAAAAGCAAAAAATGGAAGAATAAAAACGGTTTGCTTGATAGGTTGTTGAACAATGAGAATTGAGAAGTTGGGGGTATGTCCACCTTATGAGTTGTACGTCTCTATTGGCTATGAGTTATGCGGAATTCAGACATGCATGTGCTTATAGAGAATTGTATTCTATGGTAAATCCAAGCGTCTTTCGACCTCAATAAGGACTATTTCACTTTAACTCTTTCGAGCTTAAAGCGTATCTAACGGTACAAATTCTCCAAGAGGTTAATCCAGTTACGGCACTAACTTTTTAATAGGGGATGGGACCCTATTACCTTGAAATTATCTCTTTTCCAGACATATAACTTTTCTTTCGAACAAGTTAATGCTATACTGGCGTTATTCTATGCGTCTGCAGCCACAAGAATTTGCATTAAGATGAAGAGAATAATGATATAAGTAACACACGTTTCACGAATTCACAAACTCATAGCCTGAGATAGTATCTCATAAGTCTTCCATAACCCCAACAGAGAAGTTTAGTTAACCATGAGTGCAAAGGAAATCATAATAGACATTATTATTATACCATAATAAAGATCTCGTGTAATAAGGTGTAGTGTGTCATTTTAGGCTTGAACTCCCTTGCAAAGTAACGTTTCTCTTGTTGTAAAATTAAAAGTCAAAAAGATGAAAAAAATAATGTCAACAATTAATTAATAAAGAAAATTATTTTGATGGATGGATGGATGGTGGATAGATGGGAATTGATGGAATGGGGGAATGAATTAGAGATAGAATCTATAAAAATCTCTAGCAAAATAGGGTATTTATAACACCCATATCCTATTCCTACTAAGCTAATGCATTACTTAACCCAATCCTACTAGGTTACTGCATGATTATCCGAATCCTAATAAGTTACTGCTAGTCTCCAAAGTCTTCAGAATTGTTGTTTTTGCCGGGGACAGATTTTCCATGCGCCACTTTTGGTCCTTGGCGCCCAAGCTTTATTTTCTTTCTTTCGTGAATCTTCCTTTGGTGTCAAGTTATCCATAAAATGCTGAAATCTTCATCATTTATACATGAAAACTTGCTAATCACGTTTGTTAGCTCACTTACAGGAAAAAGGACTAAAAGTTCATGAATTATATAATTTGTCCTCAAAACTTAGCTAAAATATGGGTAAAATATAGTACTTTAAGCGTGTAAATTCACCTATCATCAACCACATCCGTAAAATTTTCCAGATCTTGTCTGGCTTGAAGTGCATAAAGCCTGTTTGGGCATTGCCCACTGGTGGCACCAGAAGCTATACCCTGTTAATTCAGGTGACGTGACTGAGCTGAAAAACGAGTATGCTAACCCTGAGAACCTAACTAAGGACAATCTCTAACTCTGTGGCCTAGCTTGCCACACCCAAAATAAATGTCATTGCCAGCTCTACAAAAACCCTTGTGGTTCTTTCCACATTGTTGACATAGAGGACTTGTTCGAGCACTACTGACAATACCATGATATTTAGAGCCTAGTGCCTAATCGTTGTTATCATTTCTGAACTTAGGTACCCAATCACTAGCTAAGGACGGAGCAGGAACTGATGATTTTGGATGAAATTAGGAACGGTTACTGCCCTTTGACTTAGGCTGATTAAAATTAAAGATACCTGTTCTATCTCTCTTATTCTACCTCTCTCTCTTTGATCTTAGCCTCATCTATCTGCTAACCATGGACTATGAGCCTAGATATGTCCATTTTCTTAGTTAACATTGTTGTTTTGCAGTCCTTAACCACAATATCTGATACCCCAGATACGAACTTTCTCATTCTTGACATACTACTTGCTACTATAAGGGGATCATACCTGGATAACTGAGTAAACTTAAGGGAATATTCTTTCACACTCATACTACCCAGCCTGAGATTGATGAACTCTAACACCTTGGCTTTTCTCATCTTTAACAGAAAGAAATATTTCTAGAAAAGCAATAGCAAACTCTTCCCACTCTATGGGTTCTATATCAGTGCATATGTCTACCTTTCACTTCTTAAACCACGTATGAGCTATATCTTGTAGCTGATAGGCAGCTAACATAACACTCTCACTGGAAGTCACTACTATGATATTTTTGACTTTCTAAACCTGACCAAGGAACTCCTATGAATCCTCCTCTTACTTAGATCTTGAGAATAAAGGAGGATTCATTCAGGTGAATTCCCAAATTCTGGCTGCAGTAGTATTGGCCACTAGTTTTTCATGAAAAATAGTTGGTCATTTATTCTGAGCTGCTAGGAAGTTGGCTAGAGTAGTGAATGCAGCTTTGAATTATGCTTGGGAGACATATCGTCCTGGGGATCTACTTGAACAGGTTGAGGTGCTGACTGATTCCTGGTTCTCTTTTCGTTAGTCCTTTTGGGAGGCATGTTCTATAAACAAAAGTAGGAAATAGACTAAATTGAGATTTTAAATTGAGCTCCTGCTCACTTGCATGACATAAATACTGAAAAAAGGGAAACTTTTCCTAAAACATCTCATAGCCTCTTATCCATAAGTATGGTGCGCTACACACTCATGCATAAGACTCTACTAGATGTGGATTTCAGACTTTCTAGGACACTTTGGAAACTTAGGATCTAATACCAAGTTTGTAATGCCCCAAGTCTATACCCCGAGTTCTACACGGTGCTTACGACCCCGAAGGACCACAAGCTAAACCATGACAGATATCTACTGTGAGCACTAAATAAATATACTATAATAACTTCAAAATAATAGGTTTCAATGCCATAAGGTTCAAAACATCTGAAATACTAATAAAATATATCAACTGTGATAATATCTATAAAACTAAATACTGACTGAAACTAGTCTGAAAAGCCTCTAATCTAAAACATTCTAAAAATGGAGGTGATGTGATAATCCCCCAAATAACACCATCTACTGAAATAATGAAATAAAAGGATATCCTAGAATGATGAGGACTCACTGCAAATCTACTGTTGTTCGCTGAATCTGAATCTATCTATGCACGGTCGGGAACCTGAGTGTCCGAATCTATGAGATGAGACATCATAGCACAAATAAAGAGTATGTGTTAGTACATAGAATGTACTGGTGTGGTAGATGGTGTAAGGCTGAATGCAATGGTTCATATGCATGAACAATAACTGACCTTATTATATAGATCAACTAAACATGAGAGTACATGGATAACTGGTACTACTGTAAATACTGAGTGTGCACTAATGTGAATATATAAATATTATGACTAAGCTTGTTTGAATCTAATATTGTGGCTAAGCTTATCTGAAGCTAAGTCTTGAATTCTGATACTGAGTAAGTGTTGTCTAAAGTCACTAATAACTAATTTACTAATACTGGTTCACTATATCTGACAGTCCTAATTCGGTAGAACTAAACTGAGTCCTATTCTGAAGATTGAAACTGAGATTATATGAGCTAATCATCTAACCAAAATGCCCTTTTTTGGAATAGATTTGGGGTCCAACCTGTAACTCCAGTTTGAAGAGTGTTAGTAATATGCCATGGGTGTAGACACTAAAGAGTTACCCTCATCGAGCAGATACTACAATAAGAACGGTGGAACCCTCAACTGGCACGTTAAAACATGTCTTCAACCCTCAATCTGGCAGGTTTGATGTCTCAACCTATGCTTGATACATAGTTCTGGAATGCAAGGATTGCTTCCAAGGATCACACTCTCTACTGGTAGGTGAATCCCTATCCTTGGGCTCATTCGGTGCTAAATCCTACTCCCAACTGAAAGACATTGAAGTGATTGTATAGAACTATTACTAAGTTTACTAAATTTTCCTAAGTTCTATTACTAACTCAGAGTACTACTGATCGTGACCTGACTAATGTTATATAACTGGCACTGGCTCTAGACACACAACTAAATCGTTAGGCATTAAATACCCTTAGGGATCGATAGCATGAAAAATAAAATGTAATAGTGTTTTGAAAATCAAAATCATTTATAGAGACATTTTCTCAAACACTTGTAAGGCATAAACTTATAAATATAATAACATTCCATGATTTCATTAATTCATTCACATGGACATTATACCAAACACCTATAGAGCACACTTAATGTACATCACCATGGTTAACACATCAGCATAGTAATTACAATGCCCTAACTTGCAAATTCATGGATTATGACATGGGAATTTCACAATTCAATATATATGTTATTCAAACTTCATGGGATCTACAATTAATCATTAATTGGAACTTATTTAATGTTATGAACAAAAATACAATCAAATTTCAAGCATGTCAAATCATGAATCGTAGATCTTTAAGTTTTAAAAGTTGATTTGTGGACTTTGTAGGTAAAAAGGACCCATAGAAGAACACCTAACATACCTTGGGTTATTAGTTCTTGAAGGTGCTTGAAGAAATCCTTAAGTTTTGATGTTTATTTTTTAAGCTAGGGTTTTTTATTTTACAGAAAAAACTTTTATTTCTTGAGATAAGTGAGTAAATAATGGGATAACAGGCTATTTAGAGCTTTAATCCCATGTTTAGGCTGACTATAATGAGGTAAAAAAACTAAAAGCCCTTGAAAATTAAATCTTGGAATTAACTGAAATATCCCAATTTTCACCCTTAGCACGACGCGGCGCTATCGCATCGTGTCTCTTGAAATTGCCAACTAGGAAAATGCATGGTGGCACGATGCGGTGGTATCGTAATTCCACCATAGATGAGACCTAGAAGCTTGGTTCGATACGATACAATTGTGTTGCTTCACTTGAAATTGACAAATGTAAACTGGCTATTTGGCGCGATGTGCCAATATCGCGGTCCCTTACTGAAATTGGACACTAAGAAATTGGACACTAGTGATCAAAATGACGATGTTTAACGATTGTAACTTAAAATCAGCATAACTCCTTACCCAGTTATCAGCTTTGGGTGAATTCTATATCATTGGAAACCTAATTGAATTTCCTATTCTAGCTGGCTCTAAACTGAAAAAATACAAAGAGTTTCAAAAAATTTATATTGGATAACTCATGAACTGCGAGTTAAATTAAGCTTAAAAATATAGGGTATTACATGGGTTCTTGTGCTTGGCTGTGACTTTGTTCAACTGATGGTAGTCAATACACACTATGAGAGAACCATTTTTCTTTTGCATGAATAGAACTGGTGCACTCCACCGGGAGACATTGGGCCAGATGAATCCCTTATTAAGTAAATACTTCAACTGTACTTTTAGCTCTTTGAGTTCAGTTGGAGCCATTATATATGACGAAATAGAGATGTGCTGAGTATCTGTAAGAAGGTCTATTCTAAAGTCAATTTCCCTTTTGGGAGGAATTTTGAGAAGATCTTAAGGAAACACATCTAGAAATTCACTTGCTACTGGAATTAACTAAAGATTGTGAGTCTTAGAACTAAAATCTTGAACTCAAATGAGATACTAGACACACCCCTTGGATATTGTTTTTCTCTCTCTAAGGTATGAAACAATCTGACCCCTAAGTTCTGAGGTACTGCCCCTCTATTCGAGGACAGGTTCATATGGGAATTGAAAAAAGACAACTCTATTTCTATAGTGAACTAAAGAATAGCATGAATAGAGCCAATCCATGATGAGATTGACATCAAAATCCATCATATCTAACTCTTCTATGTCTATTAAAGTAACTTTCTAGGACACCATAATTGGATAGTTCCAATATACCTATTGGGCTATGATAGACTTACCCACTAGGGTAGAGATTGAGAAGGGCTCTGCTGGGATTTTGGGACTGGCTTCAAAGTTAACGGCTATATAAGGAGTTACAAAGGACAAAGAAGTTCCTGGATCAAGCAAAGCTTAAACATGTAAATGATAAACTTGTAACATAATGGCAACCACATCAGGAGAACTTTGTGGATCCTGTCAGGACTAAATTACGTAGATCCTGTTTAGGTGTAGCTAATAGGGGGCACTGGAAGCAACACCCTATTGAGATGGGTGACCGACTAAGTTGGGGGATTATTATGCTGACTCTATGAACCCATCTAAGGACATTGTCTAGCCCTATTTTCTGGCTTGCCACATCCAAAACATACATCACTGTCAGCTCTACAGACAGCCTAATAGTTTCTACCACACTTCTGACAAAGAGGATTTGTTCGAGCAATGCTAATACTACCTTGAGATTTAGATCCTAGCACCTTGTCATAGTTACTATTTCTGAACTTAGGCACTGGAGCACTAGCTGAGGATGGAGCCAGAATTGAAGAATTTAGGTGGAACTGAGAATTATTACCACCCTTTAACTTAGGCTGAGCAAAGTTGAAGCTACCTATCTAGCACTCTTGCTCTCCCTCCCTTTCTCCTTAGCCTTCTGCTCCTCAATATTTTTAGCATGGACCATAAACCTAGCCAAGTCTATCTCCTTAATAAGAATTGTGGTCCTACACTCCTTGACCACACTATCAAACACTCAAGACATAAATTTACTCATCTTAGACCCGCTATCAACTACCACATGAGGAGCATATCTAGCTAACTGAGTAAACATGAAATAATATTCCTATACCATTATTTTGTCCTTCTTTAGGTTAAAAAACACTAAAACCTTTGCCTCTCTCAATTCCAATGGGAAAAAACTATCAAGAAAAGCAATAGTAAACTTTTCCCATTCTATAGGATCTGCATATGTGACCCTATCTGCCTTTTACTTCTTAAAACATGTATGAGCTACATCTTGTAACTGATATTTAGCTAACTCATCACTCTCACTAGTGATTACCCCCATAATCTTTGTTACCTTCTGCACCATTTCAAGGAATTCTTGTGGATTTTTTTTATACTTAGACCCTAAAAATGATGGAGGATTCATTTGGGTGAATTCTCAAATTTGAGCTGTAGGAGTATTATCCACTTGGATGGCATTTACAGTAGATGGGAATTTATCCTGAGCTATAATGGTGAAACCTGCTCTGAATTTTGTGAGAGAGACAAGCTCATCCAGGGGATCTACCTGAATAGGTGGAGGTGTTGGCTGGTTTCCAAATAGTATAACTAAAAATTCAATAAGGTTCTCAAAATATTGAAATAATAATATAATGCACTGATAATAACATCTGAAAGTTTTAATATATGTTTGTGCTAGCCTAAAAGCCTCTAACTATCTGAATATGGAGTTGATAGGATAAGTCCCCATCTAACCTCGACTTCTGAACTAACTGGAATACTAAGATAAATAAAGTCTGTCCTTGAAATATGAGGACTCACTACTATATTTGCTTCTGATAGTCTGAGCTGCTAAGTACGATCAGGACTTTAAGCATCCGAACCTATGATATGAGACATTATTGAAAAAAAAATGAGTATGCATTAGTACGTGGAATATATTGGTATGCTAAGTGAGGTAGGCTGATATACATAGGTTAATATACATGAGATGATAACTGACTGACTAAACATCATGATGTAACTGAATGAGAGTACATGCAAAACTATAACTCCTGAACAAGTTAAATATACATCACTTGTGAATATAGCATCTGTCTGAATAAGACTTAAATTGAAGTTATGAGTTCTGATAACTGAATACTGATAACTGATAGTTTAGACTGATTCAGTAGTACTGAATTCTGAGGGCTATGTAACTTATAACTTATAGCCATGGTTTTGTTAAACTATTTGAGTTCTTTACTGAATACTAAGATAGAAATTGTAACTGTGAGAGTGTTCATCTAACCGACATACCCCAGTTATAAGCTGAGTTGGCGTCCAACCTGTGACCAAAGTTGGAAGGGTGGTAGCACCTTGACAAAGGATACTAACAATATTGGGTCAACCCTAATATGGTATGAAGACTCATGAATTACATATATGATTGTGTCTACCCTAGTCTAGCAGGAGGACGTCTTACCCTACGCTGGCTACGTCATACTGTAATGCATAAACTGCTACTCAAGTTCAAACCTTCAACTATTAGGAATTCCCCCATCCCTGGGTTCACTCAATGATGAATCCTACTCCTAACTAAATAGACATTGATCACTAGATTGTACTAAGCTTGACTGAATTGATGTTGATTGTGTTGACTAACTGAACTGGACTGAGTTCACTGAGTTCTTTTATTGACTGAGTACTACTATTCTTGAACTTTACTGGGTCTATCATATTTTTACTACGACTAAGAAATCAACTAGATTTCAGGTAATAAATACCCCAGTACTCGATAGAATCAATAACAAAGCATAACAAATCTTGAAATTGTAGCACTAGTCAAATGTTTACAATTCATTCATTGAGGCATTTAGTCACACACTTGGAGGTTTTAACTTTAACATGAATGAGAACACATGCTAACATGTCATGATTACACTATTTAATTTACATGGACATTCTATCAAACACTTAGGAAACATGATTATGATACATGGGGAATAACATATAGGGCATAATAACTTCAACATGTAATCTTTCAAATTCAAGGGTTTTGGCATGGGAATTACATCAATCAACTTACATGATATCTTATGAGCATGAAACATATAATTAAATCTTGAATTGAAACCCATACATGAACAACAATATGAATACAACCCAAATTGCAAATGTAAATCATGAATAATTAAACTTGTAGTTTTAAAAAGGGTTCTTGAACTCCTAGGGTGGAAGGAAATCTGAGGATGAACTCCTCACATACCTGAATGACATAATTCCTGAAGATTGTTAGGGAATTCTCGGAACTTGATCTTGAGCTTGATGAACTATGGTTTCTTTCTTAAGAGGATTTTCTGAATAAATAATGAATTTTGCCATTTAGTATATCAAATTATGTGTTAACACTGAATAATGTAAGGGGAAAATGACCTATTTCCACCCACAAACCTAGATAAAAGAATGCTGGATGGGGTTCTTATCTTTCTGCGACCCCTAATTAGGTTAAACGATCCTCACGATGCGACCCCTGCTCGGGTCAAGCAGCCCTAGCAGTGAAACCCAGAACCTGGGTTATCTATCCCTCGCGGTGCGGCCCTATATCAACCCTTTATTGTTTTGGACATCCAAACTCACCCTTACGCTAGTCTAAAAAATCTAAAACTCGCCTGAGATGACCTACAAGTGACCCTGATCATGAATCAACTTGAAAGTCAACATACTAATGTTGAAAAGGTCGAAAATAAGATCCTCTAATTTTAAAGGCTAAAATGATTCCAAATCTTTGCACTTCACTGAAATTTTCTTAGTCTGGGACCTCTTTTGTTATGCTATATAGGACTGAAATGACTAGGCTTTTTGTGAGGTCTTACAAACTCACACCTTCATGGTTAGCTATTATACCGCTCCATTATTGCCTAATTAAAACTATTACCAGACTAATAAACCACCAATTTCATTTATTAAAAACAAATGCTATAAGTAGTGGTATTGTCATACCGACTACCACTTAAAGCAATATCCTTAGAAAATTTTTTATAAAATAAAGGATTCCTATGCACCCATAGATTACATTATTAATTTGAATTGGGTGAGTCCTATTTACCCCATAAGTGTTTTGTTATTAAGTTTGCTTGGGGGATTCCCTTGTACCCCGCAAGGCTATTTAATTAAACCATAACCTTGACCCCAAAGAACTTACTATTTAACCATTTAAAACCATCAAAACCAGTTAAGGTTACATTACCAAGTCATACTATACAATAGTCACAATAAAAGTTGAACAATATAGTAAAAACATTCTTATGTTTGGAGGCTCAGCCCAGGATTAAGTAGGGTAGCTTGACATTGGATAATGCTTTAGAAATGGGGGAGAAGCTGAAAAGTAGGGGGTCTTAGGTGAACAAAAGAGATATGGATAGTGTGTGGGAGATGACTGCTAGTTGCATTAGAGAGACTGCTAAAGAGGTGTTGGGTGTCTTGAGAGGTCGATCTGGCAAGCATCAAGGAGACTAGTGGTGGAACGAATAGGTTAAGAGAAAAGTGAAGTGTATGAAGGAAGCTTATGCTAAGTTGGTGGATAGAAAGGATGATAAGGAAAGGCAGACGTTTAAGGAGGAGTATAAGGTTTCTAAAAGAGAGGCCAAATTAGCTATTAAGGTGGCTAAGACCATACCTTTTGAGAGCATATATGCAGTGTTAGAGGAGAAATATGAGGATAAAAAGTTGTATACGCTTTATAAGGCAAGGGAGAAAAGGGATCATGACCTTGACCAACTGAAGTGCATCAAGAAAGGGGATAATACAGTGTTGGTTGAGGTTGCCCATATTAAGGAGAGATGGCAGTCTTACTTTCATAAACTTTTATAAAATTATGGGGACAAAGGTTTTGTGTTTGTAGACTTAGAGATGTTTGAAGAGTATCGAGATCATGATTATTGCTGGCATATTAAGGTTGAGGAGGTCAACGGGTCTATTCGTAGGATACGGAGGGGTAGGGCGACGGGGCCAGACGAGATTCTAGTGGATTTTTAGAAGAGCACTAGTGGGGCAGGTTTTGAGTGGTCAACAAAGTTATTTAACATTATTTTATAATGGAAAAGATGTCAGAAGTATGGAGGTATACTACGATGGTTCCTTTGTATAAGAACAAGGGAGACATTCAGAGTTGCAACAACTATAGAGGCATTATGTTATTGAGTCATACTATGAAGGTTTGGGAGTGGGTGGTGGAGTTGGGGCTGAGAGGGATCATGAATACCTCTAAGAATTAGTTCATTTCTATGTAAGGTAGCTCGATCACTGAGGCCATTCAGCTCGTGAGTAGAATACAGGAGCAGTTTTGGGAGAGGAAGAAAGACTTGCACATGGTGTTTATTGATCTAGAGAAAACATATGATAGAGCTCTGAGGGATATTCTATGGAGTTGCTTAAAGCATAGAGGGGTGCCACTGGCATACACTATGTCAATCTAGGACAGGTATGATTAGGCAAAGACTCATGTGAGGATGGTAGGTTGGGATTTGGAGCACTTTTTAATTTTTATAGGGTTGCACCAGGGATCAACGTTTATCCCATTTTTATTTTCCTTGGTGATAGATGTTTTAGCGCGATATATTCAAGGGCAGGAGCCTTGGTATATGTTATTTGAGAATGATGTGGTACTGATTGAAGATACTTGGGGAGGATTTAATGATAAGTTGGAGATTTGGAGACAGACGCTTGAGTTTAAGGATTTTTTTAGTAGAACCAAGATAGAGTACTTAGAGTGTAAGTTTATTGAGGTGTCGCAGGAGGATGGAGTAGTGGTGAAGCTGGACTTGCAGGTTGTTCAGAAGAGGGAGAGTTTCAAGTATCTGGGGTCTATGATTCAATGTAATGGCGAGATTGATAAAGATGTCATGCATCATATTGGGGAAAGCTGGATAGAGGATCGCCTCAGGAGTCTTATGTGATTAGAAGGTACCCCCAAAGCTTAAAGTTAAGTTCAACAGAGTGGCAGTCCAACCGACTACTTTTTATGGAGTAGAATATGTGCTATTTAAGAACTCTCACATCAAAAAGTTGAAAGTAACGGAGATACGAATGTTATGATGGATGTGTGGACATACCAGTAAAGATAGGGTGAGGAATGAGATTATTTAGGAGAAGGTGGGTGTTGCTTTGGTGGAGGATAAGATGCGAGAAGTGAGGTTACGCTGATTTGAGCACGTGATGAGAAAGGGATCAAATGCTCTAGTGTGGAGGTGTAAGACACTAGCTATGGATAGTTTTAGGTGGGGTAGAAGTAGACCAAAAAAATATTAGTAGGAGGTGATTAGGCATGATATTGAGAAATTACGTCTTACGGAGGACATAACCCTTGATAGGAAGGTATGGAGGACACAGATTAGGGTAGAGGGTTAGGGGGTGGGAGTGCGTCAGTAACAAAAAGGGAGCGGTCTTTCGTATCTGTAGTTTTTATTCGTGGTGTTTTGTAAGGTCTATGATTTCTGTTTGATAGTTCTTATTTTTATCTTGTAGTTGTAGTATTATCTTGTTGCAAGTGTTGTTAGTTTATTTTGAGCTTATCGCTTGTGCTTGATATACTGTTATCGGTTCTAAGTCAGGAGTCAATCAAAAATAGCCTCTCTACTTCACCTAAGGTAGTGGTATGGTATGCGTACACACTAGCCTCCCCAAACCCCCACTATGTGGGAATACACTGGGTATGTTGTTGTTGTTGTTATTCTCAAAGAAATTTGATCAAAAATGTTGGGGCATAGTATTTCCTATGCCAAAACCAAGTACAAATTAACAACCCCAATGCTACCAATTGTTCAGACCACAATTATAATATGAAAACCATAAGAAAAAGACATGGGAAACCATAACCAACCATTATAACCAGAACCCCCTACATATCTTTTAAAACCCAACACCATAACACAATTATGGCATGAAAATAATTCATGTAAAATCCCTTTAGTTGGAACCAATAGTGATGGAGGAGTAACAAGCCTTATTTATGAAGATTTCTGAAGCAAAACTTAACTTTTGAGCCTCTAGATAAGAACTTTATAGAAAACCCCTAGTCAACATTCTTGATATACTTTAGAGAGGATTAGAGAGTATTTTATCTTTCCAAAGTGAGTTATGAGAGTCAACCTAGGGTTATATAACGTGGGGACATAAGGTTTTTGGGGTGAGAAATGTCCAGATTACTCTTAGCTGAAAAACTAAAAACTAACCGATGGGAGGGTGTAACCCATCCACCTAAATCGTACCCTAGGGTATCCTAATATATGATTAGTACCTTTGGAAACTTACCTATGTGAGAATCCACTACAATACACAATAAGAATCACACGACTTGGTAAGATACCTCTCTTACCCGATCATATGAGAATCAAGATACTAACTTGTGTGTTGGACAAAATTAAACAAAAACTCACTGACTAATATACGAGAGGAGGGACTCAAAGTCGTACCCTAGCATACTACTTGTACCCATGAATCGTACCTTGTCCAAACTGTCCAAAACTCAAGAAATTATGAAAGGACAAAAGTTTTGGGTGTTTCATTCTCCCCCACTTAGGATCATTCATCCTCGAATGATGGGTAAAGGCGACCACAAGTACGAGTTTACACATTAAGACCCATCAATCTTCCTTTCAGTCAAATTAGAAAATAAAGACATAAAATGACATGAGAAGATCATCACATATCCCAAGTACGATTTACACCCTACCACCTCCATCCTAACCTCTAACTAATTTATAAAAGAAAGATATATGGAAATCCAACCCTTCTTTTAACCAATTTAGAAAAAGAAGATGTGATAAAGAACACATACCTTACACAGGAATTTTCAAAATAGAGAACCAACATGGATAATTGGACTCCCTGTCCTTATCCATATCCCAAATGGCTTCCTCAAACTTTTGGTTCCACCATAGAACATTCACTGAAGCCACAACTTCTCATTTGTAACCGGCGAAGATGCAAGGCCAAGATCCTTAGCGAGAACATACTATATGACAAAGAGTCCGAGATGCCTATACCACCCAAAGAAAAAAACCTATGAATGATGACACCTTACCTTAACACGAACACATGGAATACCAAATGAATAGGACTCATGATAGAGGGCAAGTCTAATCCAACTAAAAATTCCCCAAAGACATTATAAGAGTGCCAGATTCTAGATATACACCACTTTCATTTTCAATCCTATCCAGAGCTAAGAGAAGTTAACTTGGCCATAGGACTCTATTCCTTACATCCACCCAAAACACTATTTCACCTCTACCAAGATTTTAAGTACCCAATACAATGATTGTTATATCTATCAACCACAATATTCAAGACAACCTCTTATATTCCAACTTTACTGCCTATCGTTCCAAAGATTTAGTAACCTCTATCAATTTCACAAAGTTTTTTCACCACCTACTCTCCTCCTAACCATTCATCATGGTAACAACCTTACCTTACCCTTCCCTTCTTCTCCACAACCTTAGTTCTAGTAGTCACCCCAAAATTTGCCCCACTTAGGACTTTTACTCTACCTCATTTAAAAACATCACCTTGCTTCTAAAACCACTACCACTCTAACATAAGAAGGTTCATTAAAGAACTAAAGTAAAAGAATTACTCATACCACATAAAGTGAGATTTCCAAAATGTGACACGGTACAATAAGCACGAGGTACTTCATAGAAACCACCTAGGTCATAAATGAAGAATCATATCACCATAACACACCCTAGTAGAAGTCCTTAGGAATGGACACTGATATTTGTTTATATTCAAATACAAATGATAAATTTGATATACAAATACTAATGACACATTTGCATTGAATGATACATTGTATATTTATATATTTTAGTCACGAGAAAATACAACAATTCATACACTTATTTGTATATAAATACAAATGATGAATTGTACATATTGACAACTAAGCTATTAAAATACAAATAATAAAATTATTTGAAATATATAGTATGATACAAATAAATTTAAAGTAAAAAAAATTATAAAATATAAAATGCGATGAGAAAAAAATGAAAAAAAATATAAAAAAGAAGAAAAATGACAAAAATGATGAACCAAGAATGACAAAGGGGAAAATGGAAATCCAAAAAAAAGATGCGAATAAAAAAGAAATAAAATTGAAAAAGAAAAAAATTGATGAAATAGAAGAAAGAAAAAAGTGTAAGAAACGAGTAAAAAATAAGAAGAAAAAAATAAAAAAAGACAAAAAGAAAAAAAAGTAAAGGAAAGGAAAAATAATAAATTAAAGGAAAAAGAAGGAAAAGAAACTAGAAAAGAAAAAAAAAAGATAGAAAAAAATAATTATAAAGGAGTGACACTATGGATTATATTTAATTGATAAGAGATTCTATAAATTGTATAGGTTTAATGAAATAACTAGAAGCTTAAATTAATAAACTGATGTAGGCCTCAAATGAATATGAATGATGAAATAAGAATGAGAAAGGGGAAAATGAAAAAAATACAAAGAAAAAAGAAAAAAAACAAAAAAAATAGATTAAAAAATAAGAACGAAAAAAAGAAATTATAAGAAACGAGTAAAAAATGAAAAAAAATAAAAAGCAAAAAAAGTAAATTAAGGTAAAAAGAAAGAAAAAAAAACAAAAAAGAAGAAGAAAAGAAACTAGAAAAGAAAAAAAAAACTAAAATTTTAAGCATAGGTAGGTGATCCCTATGTTTAAATGGATACCCATATTTTACCCATTTTGTTTGTATGAACTTTTAAAATGAGTTGAAATACATATTTACTCCTTTGAAATATGAGTGATCCAATTCAATAAATATGGGTTAAATAGACTCTTTTCACAAATATGGGCTGAAATTGCCAATTCTAGACATAATAGATTTAGCATGCCTAGGCAACTAATAAAATCAAGCCTTATACTCCACAACAATCATTGAGCCCTCCTCCAACCATGAGAATTAATCCCTCAAATGATCTCTATTACTTGAGGGAATATGCTTCTCTATGAAAATCTCAAGAAACTAAGTCCATGTCAATGGATAAGATCCAGCTGATCTATAATCAAGATGACCTCTCCACCAATGTCAAGCTACCAAGTCAAATTGTAAAGTTGTGTAATCCACACCACTAGTCTCACCTAGGCCCAAATGATGGAGCCTCTCCTCATATACAATTAAGAACTCATAAGTATTCTTGCATAGTGCACTAAAACACCTAGACGCAACTAACCTTAAGAATCAACCCAACCCCTTCTGATCCATAATAGATGAAGTGGGCTGAGAAACTACCAACTAAAAAATCACTAGCACATAAGGGACGTCAACTATTAGAGTTATGGCTATTAGAGCTAAGATTACTAGGCTTGATCTTGGGACCCACATCTTGTGTAGCGGTTTCACATGTCCTAGTCATCTTTAAAAGAGTGAAGCCAAAGGAATAATTTAGAAACCAACTCAGTCTCTTAGCATGAAACTCGTAAAAGAAGTGAATAACTACTAAGAATGTCCTATAGCCTCCCAAAGATAACAAATAGACATCATCATTATGATCTGCAAGACACTACTAGATACTTGATTTTGAACTAACCATACTAGCAAAACCTACGCTCTTATACCAATTTTTCATGATCCAATTCAGGAGTAATGATAAAACCTATTTATCCCACCATTATGTAAGCCAAACCGTAGGTTAGTGTTGCATGTAGTGGTCTAACTTAGTGGAAAATGGCATAAAACAAAAAAATCAACATTAAAGGAGTTATAAAATAAGAAAATAGGCATAAATGTATCATAAATTGATATCGGGGTCTACAACCATTCCGAGACTCACTATAATCAGTACAAGAGCTACTAAAAATTAACCATAAGTACTGAATAGTCACATACAATATGTCTCAAAAATTAAATACATGACAGAGTTTCATAGAAGAAAAAAGGATAACCTAATCTCTAAAATCAGCCCTGTATGAGCTCACCTAATCTCTAAAAGAAGACACATACAACGGTGTCTATAAGAGCTCACCTAATCTCTAAAATCAGCCCTGTATGAGCATCATATTAACGGTGGCCACTCGTACTCGGATCTTCACAAAAAAGGTATACAAGTATAGTATGAGTAGTAAAACCATGGGTACTCAATGGGTATCATTGGCCTACCAAGCTAAATCATGGTATAAATATGACAAGAAACAAGTTAATGTAAACTAAGTCAAGTTAATTGGGAAAACGTTGTAATAAGCTCCAACACTACTACACATAAATAAATAAAACCAAAATAGTAACATAAAGTTCATAAAACTATAACTACAAAATTGGCCCCAATAAGCCAACATGTGCGAAAAAGTTAATAACTCAACACAGGACCCCACAAGGCTAGAGTGTACAATCAAGGAATGTAAAGAACCTAATAAAAATAAATTACCAATTAGCATGCCTATCAACAAATTCATCCGAACCATATCATATCATAAATTACTCTAAGAATACCGAACATAAACCAAAACTCAATAGTATCATCATCATTACCATTATTTGCCGAACTTGATCCAGAATTCACATTGTCAACATCATCATCAAATGCAAGATTTGAACCGAGACTCGTATATATCATTATCATTATTAAGTGCAGGACTCAAAAAAAAGTCATATAATTTTGACCATATCAATATTCCATGTAAATAAACCATAATCATAAACCCTATCAGAAAGTCACAATCATTATCCAAAAACACATACCAGAAATTAGCACGAACTCTTAACTAATAAAATAGCATAATAAATAATCGTCTAATCTTTTGGAAGTCCATAATTAAGAATTTATATGGGTATACATACATAATTAAGTATACAAATCTAACATATGTTCTGGCAAATAGTGGGTTAGATAGGCCAACTTTTAATCCCCAAAATCCATTTTAGGAAAAATCTACCACAGAATAAGCTTTGATATATAAATTTGTTTTTAGATGTGAAATAAGCCATAACTATCCCTAAGAGCAATTATACCTAAAACATGAGCAATAAAGTCAATTATTCCTAAATTAAAGTTTCAAGACATCCTAAACAGTAAAACTAACCTAGATATATTTAATTGTACCTCCAATACCTAAATCCTACACCATATCTAGCATAACATAATAATCATCCTACAAAATAGATAAATCTATGGAGAGGGTAAACCTAGCCCACCTGGATGTTAGAGAAAATCTCAGATAATCTGCTAATCCACCAATTTACCTTCCCTAGCAGCTTCTACAAGATACCACGCTATAAAAATTATAATCTACTCATCTAAACAAGAACAATGATACCCATACTACAATATTTTCCTTTGGGTCCAAAAATATTTAAAAATCCCATATGGGGCCTATTTGTAGAATAATACTTTTGAAACCAAAACAACGTCCCTCTATTCTCAAGGAATATTTACCGACAAAAATGGGTGAATTTCAAGTTCTAATGGTTGTACAATCAAGCAACCAAGATTCTAGGGAATTTAGAAAAAGATAAGTATTCTATTAAGATATTAATGGAAGCTTACCACAAATTCAAACTAGAAATGCATACTCACAAAATAATTCCCACTTTTTAGGGTTTAGTATTCCAGAAAATTGTTAAAATATGGTTAAAATTGGGATAAGTGTGATATTTATACCCATCCCAAGCCCACAGATGTTGCTTAGGCGGACATCGAGTTGCCTAAGAAACGATCAATTAAGCAACCAAGTGTCGCTTAAGTTATACTCTCTGTCTCAGCATATGTTTCATAAACAACAATAGTATTGCTTATGTACCATTTAATTACGCAAAACATACCTCACTTATGCGATACCAATAGGCAAGGCATTGTATTAAATGATCGGTTGGTCGCATACGTGATGCAAAACACCAACTAAGACTTAGAATTTTTCTACATCTTTGCTAACCCCTTGAGATTCATCCTTAATCCATTATATGAAATTGAACTATAGTACATTATCAAATTCGATGTTTTGACCTGAATGGCAAGATCAAAATTTCCATCCGAGGTTATTTCAATGAAAAGAGGGTCCCACAAATACTAGCCATTTTTCTTAACTTCCAGCTAATAGCTTAAAAACCTTAAGACTCAAATCAAGGGTCTACCTATCGTAAAATTGATATTTTGAGCTATTGGAATGATCAAAATTGGAATACGAGGTCGTTTGACTAAAGTTTTTGCCCAATAATGAATTTAAACCACCAGAGACTTTAAAATAGAGAATAGGCCCGAAAAAACATATGAACTGCCTGGCAACCACATTGTCAGTTCCAGCAAGTTATAAATTACTTGAGGCAGTTATAGAAAAGCTCTAAATGGTAAAAATATAGAAAACAAGATAGAGGGTCATTAAAGTGTTTCTTCGAATTTGAGTCACCAAATTGTTCCAATATACGTCATTGAGGTTTTCATAAAACTCCCTCACACACTTTTAATTTTCTTTGAATATTTCTGGATCAAAACAAATCCACTTGGTTGTCTCCAATCACTGTCAAAACTATGGAACTGCGTCAGGGAAAAGATCAAGAGAATTCTTTTGCTCAGGGAATAACTTATTACAAGTCAATTGAGTATAGGATGTGTCCTACACTCGAGAGAGATGAAATGACATTGATCATAGACACTTCCAAATTCTACTTCATCAAGAAGACAATGTTCGATTATTTGGATTTTTGTTTGAAAACCTAAAAACAATACACATACATGAATTCATAAGATTAACATGAAAAATAATGCAATTTGTTTGTGACACACCTACAAAATGAATTAAGAGTCAAATTGCGGCTCAAACACAAAATTTTAGTTTTTCCTCAAACCCTACAAACATGCCCAAGGTACCGCTAAAGCAGTTTTAGGATGTTTTAGTAGACCCCACTTATGAGACAGGGTGCTGCTTTAGCAGGCCTCGTTATAGTAGCATTGGGACGCTTTAGCGGTCCTAGTATTCTTTAGTGGACCTATCTTATGCAACTGGTTATTGCTTTAGTTGGTGACATATTACCGCATGGAAGCTGGATTAGTAGCCCTTCCCAAACAACCTGCAATTAGAATTACCATTCTTTTTTGTAAAAATACAAAAACAACACAGTTTATAAACCACAACATAAAATATAATATAAATTCACTTATCCATTCATGTGAAAAAAAAACACACCGAATTTAATTAAACTTGTCATCAAATACTTTGTGGCATGCAAATTATCAATCTTTTTAAATAATTGGTGGGTACTCAATACTTCTCCATTGTTTACACAACAAGATATTATCTACTTATTTCCTATCCTATATAGAAATTGACTAGAATTCTAGCTCAAGAGATCAAAAACTCACTTTTAAATTCAACCCATTAATAAACTAAAGAGTAACTTTACAAACCATAATAAAAAAGAGCGAGAATAAAGCATACTTAAAGTTATTTGCAAAGAATGCATTATATAGGGCACTCTTGATGCCTTTTTTAGAGTGATTGAATAAAATGGAAATTGGATATTTAATAGTAGAGAGGATAAGGATTGGTGCAACCTTTCAAACAAACTAGGGGTGATTTAACTATCCACTACTGCATTGGCAGATATAAGGCTACTATTGAAGTCGTTGATCACTATTGACTGACCACATTACTGGTCGGTGAGCTGCCTTACCGCCCTTGTCCCATTATATCAGTGTCAAATTTAGCAAACATATTGACCGTTTTAGAACCCTTGACCCTAAGATAACTATCCTGCTTTAGCGATATTTGGGCTTCTTTGGTACCTATTCATTTTAACGGTCCTTTTGTCGCTTTAATGGTATCTAAGGCTCAGTCATTGTCTTGGGTATATACTGTTTTGTAATGTCCAAGCCTACTTTTCTGATGCACTCTATTCCAACCACCATGTTGCATAAAAATCTATTCAGATCACTTCTAAAATGCCAAAGTTGTATGGAATAGTCAAAAATAAAATCCTAAACTATTCTAAACATTGAAATGCAAGAAAAAAATTCAAATTTTTTTTAAATGATGGGTTTCCTTCCATATAGAGCTTGATTTAACATCTCAAAACAATGCAAGGAAACTCACCATTTATGTCTCCACTTAGAGGATTTTAATCTTAGGCAAAACTTTAGATCAACATCTCTATGAGGCTCTTGGAGAAAAAGTAAAGAATCAACTAAACTAACTTTATCTCGCCACATCAAAGACATTAACCTTTTACCCAACTTCTCGTCAAACTTCCGTGTGGACTCATTTGGAATTGGTGAGAGCGTTAATAGAAGACTTTTTAGACACCATCCCTTATTTTCATTCAAGTGAGGGACGTTATTTTTTCCTCTTAGAATTACAAACTCAAAAATGTATGTATTTTGTTCCTCATCTACAAAATTTTCCATTTTCCTAGGTGGTTCAGCTTTCATAACAACTACCAATAATAATGTTGAAAAGTTGTTGGATTGAGGTCACCTTCCCATTTTAGGATTTTTATTATTCTTGACATTATCACCCTTAAATAAACTAGAGTTTTCATAAAGGGATTGCTCGGTTTTTTCTTACAACTCTAGTATCATTCTTCATTATCGGCATCCTTCATTACCTTTGGATTGGTTCGTTTAGAAAATCACCATGAATTCACCAAAACCAAGCTCACCATCATTTTAGCTGGAAATTTCCTTTAACATAATAAGGCATGACTATTTGACTTTTAACACTACATTTATTTATTCCTGGATTCGATTAGATTTTCAATTTTTGTTAGCCATTTCAACTTGAACCAACACATGACATTTCTATACATAAAATTTGAGGCATTCATCCAACATTAGTAATATACTATAAAATTGAGCCTCATGAATTTTAAGTTGATGAGTTTAATTCACTATCCACACTTGGTCCACAATTTTTTACTTGCCAAAATTATCTTTGTTGTGAGACTTAATTATCTCTTTTAAGAGTCCCTCCATGGAAAATCAATGTTTTCAAAAACATCATCATCACTAGTTTGGACTAGGTACCACCATTTAACAAAGATTTTCCTTAAATTTTCATTCTTCTCTGTTGTGTCTTTCAATGTTATCTCTTTTTTCTTTATTGGAGAGTCTGAGAATTCTTCTTCTTGTTCTAGTTGAGCCATTTCTTCACTTTGGTAACATTCATTTAAGTAATCATACATTTTTGGCTCAACATCATGACTTGAAATTTTTTGATCAACAACTTCATTTTGAGGATTAGTCACTTCGATGGAAATCAAAAAATTGGCATCATCACAAATTTCTTATTTTTTTCACATTCCTTTCCAAATGCCGCCATGTATTGATGCAAGATATGCATATCCTCTCATGTTGTTGTCACTCAGTGTAACACCTAGAAAAATGGGTCCCGGAGCATCACTCGGTGCTTGAGGCTACGAGTAGCCCCAAGCTAACCCTTTTAAGCCATTTTCATTAAGTTCAATACAAATCAACGGGGTTTCTATAAATAACCCTCAAATATCAACAGAGTAATCATCATCCAAGAATAAAAGAATTTTAGAAAGATAACAAAATATGACTTATTAGTCAACTCCCAACATCTATACTAGTCTGGCAAGCCTCAAAGAAAATCAATAAAACCAGCGAGCCATTGAGACATTCCCCAACTGACTCATACTCAGTTATCAAATATAAATGATTTCATGAAACCAACATCAGACATCACGTCCTCGGAACATGAGGACTCACCACAATAGAGGATGTAGAACATCGTGCCCAAAGAATCATTGTCGAACATAGAACTGAGCACCTGAACCTACATTCTTAGAAGATGTAGCTGACATCCGAAGATCTGTGTCAGTACCATGGAAAGGAATCGAGTATATGGGGGTGTATGCAGTTTTACAAACATCATCATCATAAATATTTATAAGAAATATGCAGGATATATGAAAGACTCACATATCCCGAAGAAAATCATCATAATTATGAGAAGATGAAATAAGTACAATAACACATTTGAGTCATCATATAATTTGTCAATCACTTTCAGTTCATCAAGAATATCAATTCTCATAATGTAAATATCATTTAAATCTTTCGAAAGAATAACTATCACAATTCCCCTTTCAAATCACTTCAACATTCACCATAGACACAAGGAAACACACATACACTGGGAGATCCTATAACCGACATAAACCATGTGAGCTACATGGAGTCCAACGTACGACCCACGTTGGGGAGAGCCATCCTATCCTTTCCATCAGAGTAGGACTATCGATATCAAATCCACACAAACTAGTGATCACTATATAAATCAGCCTCAGGCTCTCTCCTATGGGGGCACGTAGTTCTAAGGAAGTAAGGCTGCTTTATACCTCCATTCGGTGCTAAAGATTTCTCCAAGACTTAGCTCAGATCATTTCAAAGACAATCCATGACAAAATAATTTTAGTAATATATAAATATACATCGGGAGCCATCATGCTTCCCATCTATCAAAATCAACCACGTTGTGGATTTCTTTCACACTCGAGTTTAAAGCAACTCAATTAAGACCAAAAGGTCAAATCATTCAAAATATCTCAAATATTCAACATCAACGTGCTTATAACACACACTTTCAAAAAAACACAATTTCCAATGGGGATTCACGACCCAAATATCTAAATCATGATAAATATCATTAAAGATTCATGCTTTATATCTCCACACAAGTAAATTTATCTTTCAAAATCATAAACATCAAGATTTCATAATAATCATCATAAGATATGGGTTCATGCTTCAAATTCGTAAAAATAAAAAAAAATCATTCCTTTGTAAAGAAAATTACTTTTGGGCACAAGAACGAAAGAGATTTTTTGTTGAAAAATCCCACATACCTTGAATGATGAACTTTAGATCGATACTCATTTTTTAGATGTTAATCGTGCCTTTGAATGATGGTTCTTGGAGTTCTTGAACTAGGAAATAGGAATCTTGAATAAATTTGCAGAATTAATGGTGAACTTTGGAGGTTCTTGATGTTCTTGAACTAGGAACTTGGAATCTTGAATAATTTTGCAGAATTAATGGTGAATTTTGGAGGTCGTTGATGTTAGATGTAGGAGCTTAGGGTTTTCTTTTTGAGGGAATTTTATGAAATATAATATATAATGCTTCTAATATGCTTTAATATATGGTTTGGATGGATTTTGGGTGAGGGGGATTGACCAAAACGCCCCTAAAAATCAAATAATTCTCGAATTTGTCCTTTGGTGGACTATTTTAATAGTCTGAAGTAGACCAACCATAACGGTTTACTTCGCTATCCTAATTGGATGGAACCAATTTCATTAGAAAGAGGACTCTCATATCTTTCCACTGATATATATTATCTCACCCAGATCATTGTGTACGAGGAGTTATGATAGTTTGTAGTTGACCCAAAAATTTGCTTTTGATAGGCTGAAGTAGATCGACCATAACTTTTTGCTCCAATAGAAAAATTGGATGAAACTAATTTCATTGAAAAGAGGACTCGTAGAGCTTTACATTGATATATAGTAGATCACCCAGATCATTATGTACAAGGATTTATGATCATTTAAATTTGGATCAAAAATATGCTAGGCCTCAGTACTTTTTCCTGCACGTTTTACTGTTCACTACTATTCATGGTTCGATCGAAATGTTCAAAACTCGTCGCTCGGGTGTCTGTTTTGGATGATCCACATATTGTTGGAAAACTTATTCGATACTCTACACAATGGTTGGTCATAATCTAAGACATTCCACACGGAAAATGTATAATTCATTCTAGAAGATAGAACCCAACACGTTTATCCACAAAATTTCAACAAAAAGTTTCCCGAGGTATTGCATCATCCCCCCCTGGAAACATTCATCCTCGAATGACACTAGACATGCCAAGATTAGCGAGGGAATAGAGCATACAGATGAAACCATTTGTTAGACTCATAACCATATCATTTCTCACTCTGAATGCAACATAGAATGCATAAATTCAAGAAACTACAGCTGAACACATAATAAATGACAGCTGAACTGCTGCAACTTTTATCAAAAGTGCATGATTTAGGAATGAACTGTACCTTCGGCTTGATCGGAGTTCGCGGAAATAGGTGCCGATACTTGGATCGCATATCCTCCTCAGCTTTCCAAGTTGCACCCTCACCAGATTGGTTTCGCCATAATACCTTGACCAGGGGAACTTCTTTGTTCCTTAGTCTTCGGACACTGAAATCAAGAATCTCAATAGGAATCTCATCAAAAGAAATATTTTCTTGAATGTCAGCACTCACAGAGGAATCCACTACTACAGCATCGCTAATATTCTATCTAAGCATGGAGACATAGAATATTGGATAAACAGAGGACAACTCGGAAGGAAACTTGACCTCATAAGCTACCTTACCAACACGGCTAAGAATTTTGTAAGGACCAATATAACGGGGGCTAAGCTTCCCCTACTTTCCGAATATCTTCACCCCCCTCATGGGTGAAATTTTCAGATACACTAGGTCACCAACTTCAAACTCAAGGTCTCTCCTTCTAACATTCGCATATGACTTCTGACGACTCTGCACATTTTTTAACCTTTCCCTAATCAACTTAACTTTTTCCATAGCCTCAAATACCGAATCAGGACAACTCACAGCCGCTTCAGCCACCTCAAATCAACCTATGGGTGATCTACACTTCCTCCCATATAAGGCTTCAATCAGAGCCATACCAATACTAGAGTGAAAACTATTATTGTAAGCAAACTCTATTAACGGTAGGTGATCATCCCAACTTCCCTTAAAGTCAAGTGCACAAGCTCTCAACATATCCTCTAAGGTCTGGATGGTCCACTCATCCTGACCATCGTTCTGCGGATGAAAAGCAAAATTCAAAAGCACTTGGGTACCAAGACCCTTCTGAAAAGCTTTCCAAAATTGCAAAGTAAACTGAGTACACCTATCCGAAATGATAGACAAGGGAACTCCATGCAGTCTGACTAGCTCTCGGATATACAATCTAGCATAATCCTCAGTAGTATATGAAGTACAAATAGTCAAGAAATGAGAAGACTTAGTCAACCTATCAACCACAACCCAAATGGAATCATGATGGCGTCGGGAAGGAGGTAAACCAATCATAAAGTACATATTTATATCTTTCCACTTCCAGGTGGGAATACTAAACTCTTGCACAATACCACCAGGTCTTTGGTGTTCAACCTTAACCTGTTGGCATGTTGCACACTTAGATACAAATGCTGTTATATCTTTCTTTATGCCACTCCACCAATAGATTTCCCTCAAGTCTCGGTACATCTTAGTGGCACCAGGATGAATAGAATATCGCGCCCCATGTGCTTTAGCCATAATCCTCTGTCTCAAATCCTCACCATTCGGGACACACAATCTACCCTGCAATATCAATAGACCATCTCCCTCTTGGGACAAAACCTCTACTTTTTGGTCCTTGACTGACTGCTTCAGTCGGACCAAACTAGCATCTAAGTATTGTTTTTCCTTCACTTCCGAAACCAAGGCGGATTCGGAACTACTCTAAATCCCTATACTACCTTCAGTAGAGTGAAACAACCTAACCACCAATCTAGCCAAACGATGTACATCACGAGCCAACTCTTTCTTACCCTCTACCATATACGAAACACTACCCATGGACGCTCTACTTAGGGCATCCGCCACAACATTGGCCTTGCACGGATGGTACAACACACTCATATCATAGTCCTTTAACAATTCTAACCATCATCTCTGCCTAAGATTTAATTCTCTTAGGGTAAACACATACTGCAGACTCTTATGATCAGTGAAAACAACAGCATGGACACCATACAAATAGTGTCTCCAGATTTTCAAAGCAAACACAACAGCAGCCAACTCAAGGTCATGGGTGGGGTAATTTTTCTCATGGGGTTTCAACTGTCTAGAAGCATAAGCTATCACCTTACCCTTCTGCATCAATACGCAACCTAACCCAACCCTCGAAGCATCACAGTACACCACAAAACCATCAACAGCACTAGGCAAAGTCAAAATAGGAACTGAAGTGAGTCGAGTCTTCAACTCCTGAAAACTTTTCTCACAAGATTTGGACCACAAGAACTTCACTTTCTTTTGGGTCAACCGAGTCATAGGAGATGCTATAGAGGAGAAACCCTCAACAAAACGGCGGTAATAGCTAGCTAAACCCAAGAAACTTTGGATATCAGTCGAAGAAATAGGTCTAGGCCAATTTCTAACAGCTTTGGTCTTTTGGGGATCAACTCTAATACCCTCGAAAGAAATGATATGACCCAGAAAAGCAACTGACCTTAGACAAAACTCACACTTACTGAACTTGGAAAACAACTTGTGATCTCTAAAGGTTTGCAAGACATTTCAGAGATGATCAGAATGTTCAACCTCACTACAGGAGTACACCAGTGTATCATCGATGAACACTATGACAAACATATCCAGATATGGTCTGAACACTTGATTCATGAGGTCCGTGAAAGCTGATGGGGCATTAGTTAACCCAAAATACATAACAAGAAACTCAAAATGGCCATAAGGAGTTCGAAAAATAGTTTTTGGGATGTCACATTCCCTAACTTTGAGTTGATGATAGCCAGAATGAAGGTCTATCTTTTAGAAATAACTTTCACCTTGCAATTGGTCAAATAAATCATCTATTCTCAGAAGGGAGTACTTATTTTTTATGGTGACTTTATTCACTTGGTAGTAATTAATGCACATATGTAAAGAGCCATCTTTCTTTCTCACAAACAACACAGGAGAACCCCAAGGAGAAACACTAGGCCTTATGAAACCCTTATCTAGTAGATCTTTGAGCTGCTCTTTCAACTCCTAAGTTCTATAGGGGCCATATGGTAAAGAGGAATAGAAATGGGATGAGTATCAGAAAGAAGATCAATCCTGAACTTTATCTCTCTATTAGGAGGTATCCCGAGGAGATCATCCAGAAAGACATCAGAAAACTCATTGACGACATTAACAGACTGGAGAGTTGGAGTCTCAAACTTAGTGTCTTTGACTCTAACCAAATAGTAAATACACCCCTTGGAAATAAGCTTTCTAGCTTTGAGGTAAGAGATAAAATGACTCTTGGGTGACACAGAATTCCCAGACCACTCAAACACAGATGCACCCAGAAACTGAAACTTAACCACTCGGGTCCGACAATCAATAGAGGCATATTTCTACAAGAGGAGAGCATGAATCAATAGCAGAGGGACACTTTAAGCATGATAGACTTCTAAAAGAAAGAATCACACTTTTTCCTAAAACATCTTATAACCTCTTGCTCATAGATGTGGCGCGCAACACACTGATGATCAATACTCTACTTAACGCAGCTTGTCAAACTCCCTAGGACACCTTAAAACCTTAGGCTCTGATACCAAGTTTGTAACACCCCAAAAAATGGGTCCCGGAGCATCACACAGAACTTAAGGCTACGAGTAGCACCAAGCTAACCCTTTTGAGCCATTTTCATTCAGTTCAACACGAATCAGTGGGGTTTCCATAAATAACCCTCAAATATCAATAGAGTAATCATCATCCAAGAATAAAAGAATTTTAGAAAGATAACAAAATACGACTTATTAGTCAACTGCTAACATCTATACTAGTCTAACAAGCCTCTAAGAAAATCAATAAAACCAGCAAGCCACTAAGACATGCCCCAACCGACTCATACTCAGTTAACAAATGTAAATGATTTTGTCAAACCAACATCAGACATCACGTCCTCGGAATATGAGGACTCATAACAACAGAGGATGTAGAATAGCCTGCCTGAAGAATCACTGTCGAGCCTAGAACTGAGCACCTGAACCTACATTTTGAGAAAATACAGCCCACATCCGAAGATGTGGGCTAGTACCATGGATAGGAACCGAGTATATGAGGGTGTATGCAATTTTATAAACATCATCATAAATATTTATAAGAAATATGCAAGATGTATGAAAGACACACATAGCCCAAAGAAAATCATCATAATCATGAGAGGATGAAATAAGTACAATAAATGTGAGTCATCATATAATTTGTCAATCACTTTTAGTTCATTAAGAATATCAATTCTCATAATTTAAATATCATTTAAATCTTTTGAAAGAATAACTTTCACAATTCCACTTTCAAATCACTTCACTATCCACCAGACTCAAGGAAACACACACACACTGGAAGATCCTATAACCGAGATAATCCATGTGAGCTACATGGAGTCCAACGTACAACCCACATTGGGGAGAGCCTTCCTATCCTTGCAATCACAGTAGGACTATCAATATCAAATCCACACAAACTAGTGATCACTATATAAATCAACCTCAGGCTCACTCCTACGTTGGCACGTAGTTCTAGGGAAGTAAGGTCGCTTTATACCTCCCACTCGGTGCTAAAGATTTCTCCTGGAATTAGATCAAATCATTTCAAAGAATATACACAACAAAATAATTTCAATAATATATAAATATACATCGGGAGCCATTATGCTTCCCATCTATCAAAATCAACCACGTTGTGGATTTCTTTCACACTCGAGTTCAAAACATCTCCATTAAGACCAAAAGGTCAAATCATTCAAAATATCTCAAATATTCAACATCAGCGTGCTTATAACACACACTTTCAAAAAAAACATAATTTCCAATGGAGATTCACGGCCTAAATATCAAAATCATGATAAATATCATTCAATATTCATGCTTTATATCTCCACACATGTAAATTAATCTTCCAAAATCATAAACATCTACATTTCATAATAATCATCATAAGATATGGGTTCATGCTTCAAAATCGTAAAAATCAAATAAAAATCATGCCTTTATAAAGAAAATTACTTTTGGGCACAAGAACGAAAGAGAGTTCTTGTTAAAAAACCCCATATACCTAGAATGAAGAACTTTAGATCGATACTCAATTTTGAGATGTTAATCGTGCCTTTGAATGATGGTTCTTAGAGTTCTTGAACTAGGAACTGCGAATCTTGAATAAATTTGCAGAATTAATAGTGAACTTTGGAGGTTCTTGAAGTTCTTGAACTAGGAACTTGGAATCTTGAATAAATTTGCAGAATTAATGGTGAACTTTGCAGGTTCTTGAAGTTGGATGTAGGAGCTTAGGGTTTTCTTTTTGAGGAAATTTGATGAAATATAACATTTAATGATTCTCATAGTCTGAAGTAGATCAACCATAACGTTTTACTCTGATGTCCAAATTTGATGAAACTAATTTCATTAGAAAGAGGACTCTCATATATTTCTATTGATATATAGTATCTCACTCAGATCATTGTGTACAAGGAGTTATGATTGTTTGAAGTTGACCCAAAAAATTTTCTTTTGATAGGCTGAAGTAGATCGACCATAACGGTTGGCTCCAACAGACAAATTGGATGAAACCAATTTAATTGGAAAGAGGACTCGCAGAGCTTTCCGTTGATATATAGTAGATCACTCAGATCATTATGTACAAGGAGTTATGATTGTTTAAAGTTGGAGAAAAAATACGCCAGGCCTCAATACTTTTTCCTGCACATTTTACTCTTTACTACTATTCATGGTTCGATCGGAATGTTCATAACTCGTCGCTCGGGTGTCTGTTTTGGATGATTCACATATCGTTGGAAAGCTTATACGAAACTATACGCAATGGTGGGTCATAATCTAAGACATTCAGCATGGAAAATTTAAAATTTATTCTAGAATATTGAACCCAACACGTTTACGCACAAAATTTCAATGAAAAATTTCCTGGGGTATTACACTCAGTCCAAGATAGCTTGAAGAATTGCTTCAACACCTTTACTTCTGGATTGTTGTTCTTCCTTTCCCCTATCATGAGACTTATCAAACTCAAAATAATAACCAATATTTTTGTTAGCATAAGTAATGGAGGGGAACAATAATTTGAGAGGCTTTCCAATGACAATCACAATCAGCACATAAAGAATAATCAAAGTCCCTATAGAATTAAGATGGTGCACACACCTATTTCTTGGGAGTGTCCATTACAATCTTGCCAAGGCCGGGGTCTACCAAAATAAGGGCATGGATTAATAAGATATGATTTCAAACCAAAACTCTTACTTTCATTCCATGATGCTTTAGTGATCAGTATAAAAAATAAAAATGTACCCAACACAAAATACAAAAGAAACTCAAACACATATTTACAATTATGAATCAATGCAAGTAGGTTAAAATTCGAAACTAACTAAATATTCCAAATTTATAATATGAAGCGACGCCATTTTTGTTAATTTTAAGATTGCACTTTTCAATAGATGTAGCCGACGTTGTCAATAATTTACCCAACAATGAGTCAGGGTGGAATCCACAAGGAAAAAAGTGAGTGGTGATCAAGTTTTAAGTACAAGTAACTTACAATATTCAAACTTAAGATACAAGTATTTTGGGGGGTTTAAATTATAAAAGTGACACATACATAAAATCAATGTAAAATATGAACAGGTGATCATTGGTACAACAATAACGGAAAAAGGCCAATGACTTGAGGAATCAAGTCTTTCAACAAGACATCATATTTAATTAAACACTCCCAATTTGATCATGGATTTAGTAAATTAGCCTTGAATTCAAAATCAGCTAATAATGTCTTTCGAACATTGAGGGTTTAGTCCTCACTTGTTCTTAGAAACAAAGCTTAGAAGAATAAATCACAAAACCAACTCTACGCAATGCTAGGATTTGGCTATGTCTAGCAACAAATTTCATAAGATAGGTTATACAACCCAAATCATATTAAATTGATCTTTTCCAACTTCAGTTAGATTTGTCTAGTATTAATTGAGGCAGATGGGCAACACCTACTACAATATCATTTTTCGAGCTCAACTAAAGTAGGAATAGTGGAACACGTGATTAATTTAGATAATTAAAACACTTTTCAAATCATTTGTGATCTATCAATACAAAAACATAAGATAGAATTATACCTAAACTCAATATCGAAGTATTGCATTATCTCTAATTAGAGATACTCAAATATCGAAGTTAAATTACACCCAAAATGTCAAAATATGAGGAAAATAAGTAAGTGTAACAAAATTAATGGTACATAACTCCAATATTCAAGTCTAAGGGTTTTGGCACAAGAAACCTAGCATTAAATGTTTTAAATTATGCCAAAGTTGTCTTTGAATGACTTAGGATCGAGAATTTGATGAATTGGGATAAAAAATTATGAAATTACATACTTTCCGCAAAATTCTTCATGATGACCACTAAAGCAGACTAACACGCCTCTAATGTAGCATTGTTGAATTTGACTTACCGCTAAACCGATCAAATTGGCTACTAAAGCAGACCTTGGGTTTTATTGGCTGACTGCTAAAGCAGTAATTTTGGTGCTAAAGAGCCCATTGACCAACTTAGACCAACTACTAAATCAGTCAGATTGTGCTAATGCTCCCTTGACTTAAACCTTTAATAGCCGAAGTACCTGAGGGCATGTTCTTGTCACGACGGAAAAATCAAGTGTCATGATGGTATTTGTCGCGACAAACATTGAAAAGTAAGACTATCACCCAAATGGATATAAAAAGGGAAAATATAAATTAACACTCACAACAAGGCTTCTAGAGTGAAGTCGAACCAGAAAAACATGATACTAGCAAAATTATAATCAAGATACAAAACCCAAATCCCAAAACCTAATGTCACAGTGTAAGAATCACTAATACAAATTGAAGTCAGAAAATACATAGGGTACCCAAAAGGAAACAAACTATGTCGCTGAATATAATAAGACATTATATAGATAAGATAAGGTAGTGGCCAACTCCAACTGCATCGATCAATTACTACCTCAAATAAACTACCAATGTCACCTCAATCAGCTATCTGTCTGGCATATTCATGCATGGATCCATATCAGAAGTGTGTAATTGGGATGAGTACAATCCATTTTTACTTTGTACGTATTATACACCAACTGAGTAAATTAAAAATAAAGCATCTAAACAAAACTATAGGAATGTAACCTATAGTCATAAATTGTACCAAATGGTAGCCCATATTATCTCCATTAATTGTTATAGTATGTGAACGTTAAAAAATTACAGGTAGGGGAAAGAAGACAAAATATAAACATCCACCAAATGCAAGTATATAAACATAGAACAACTGGGCGGATATTAAGTAAAGAATAGAAATACACTCACAGAATAAGCAAAATATATATGGAATTCAATGAAGATGATGATGATGATAATGTGATGCACGATGTCGTCGTACAACCTCCGTACAAACCTACCAAGCTGTACTCCTAAATTATGACCCATGGTGGGTTCGTCAACTTATATACAACAAATATCCAATACCAATATTCATATCTTCTCTCCTACTCATAAATTAGTAAAGGATATTAAGATTCCACATTGTCTATGATAAAAGGCCAGTATTTCTAGTATTTTCATGGCGATACCAATGATTCATGAATGAATATGATATCTGGATGTATTGATCACAACCAAAAAAAATTAGAATATCCCATATCCAATATCCAACCAATATACCAACCTATGAGCCAAATATTGACTCAAATCCACAAACCGTGCATCTTTTAATATAATCCATAAACCATCAAGTTAACATAGAAGAAAAATGTCATTGATACCACATAATCAAAATTTCTCAGCTTTTTCCAACCATAATGAGTACAATAAACAATAAATTTATCAATACCAGACAAACATCATCATTCAAGATGGCACAAGATCACACGTAGAAACTAATATCTCAAACACCACAAAATATTATCCACATAGGCCCCAACAAAGGCACATAAATCATCTAAACATATTTTCCATGATACAAACCCATATCCATTACATGCTTTTACATTATTAAAAACTACCTAAAATGGTATGAAGAACATTAATCTAAAATACAAAAATAATAATTCTACGCGCCACAAAAAAGCCAACGATACCCATATTATCCAGTTATGATTTGGGCTCAAAATGGACCCCTAAAATGTGTTTTCGAAGAAGAAGGGGTAAAACCAGAATTTTTTGGCAAAAATAAATTTCCTACGATTAAAGAAACTTATAGGAGAATACAAAAGTTAAAATGGGGTGAAATTGGGGTTTGAATCAAAGAAATTTTATTTTGGGCCTTTCTAGCCAAATTCCAAAGTTCCACCATTAAATTTTAGATTTAAAAAAAATAAATAATGACGTCAAAGAAAAGTAGTTAAAAAGGAGTTTGGATCTTACCCAAGTTTGGCAATGGAGGAAATTTCCTAAAACCCTAAACCTTATTGCTCCAAGTCTCAAAAATGTTGAAGAAAATAAGAAAAGAATATTATATACCCAGGTGTCAGGCGCCGTTAAAATGGTCAAGTGGTTGCTTTAGCGGTCACCACTAAAGTGGTCAAGTACCGCTTTCACACTATTCGTCAATGTGTTCTATTCTGCTAAAGGGGACAAGGGCCGGTTTAGCACCCTTCACTAAAGCAGATGAGGTCCGTTAAAATGCCCTTGCGCAACTTGTAGTTGGCTACTAAAGCAGCCAAGTGGAGCTTTAGCACATGCCACTAAAGTGGAAAAAGTAGCACTTTAGCAGTTACACCAGTTGAGTGGGAACCAGATGTGGAGATTTGGAATATTCCAATTCTTTACGGATCCCTCAGTATTCATCTTGAATTTTGTGGATGCAAATGAACTATGCTATAGTAACTAAAAATCTCAATGAATAACTAGTTGCTATTATTATACGCAAACTATACAAAAACTAGATGCTGCTCCCACTAACCACCCAAGTCTATGAAACAATCGCGAAGCTAACCTCCAACACCTGAATATTAACTCCGACTAGTCATCTGCCTAAGGGTGAAAAGTAGTACTAAAATCAACCCAGGTACACATCTCAATCTAAAAATTCTTCTATAAGTGAAATATGAATACTGAACCTCGATGTATACACTAGCACACCATGAAAATAAACTATCTCACGAATATATATGGGACTACCTCATAGCAATAAAAGAAACCTTAACCTTAATGAAATGAGTAGACTTGGTTAACTTACAAAAGATGATCTAAACATTATCATAACCACAAGAAGTACAAGGCCACCCAGTTACAAAATCCATAGTGATCCATTCCCATTTCTAATTGGAAATGGGTGACCTCTAAAGAATATGACAAGGTCTCAAATGATTGGCTTTCACCTACTGGACAAATAGGCAATAAGCTATAAAATACACTATGTCCTACTTTATACCACCCTATCAGTAATGCTATCTCAAATCAAAGTACAACCTAGTCACTCCCAGATGAATGGAAAACTTAGAACAATGAGCCTCCTTCAAAATCAATAAAATCTAATAAACTACTCTCATCACATAAATTTGACCTTCTATCCTAAAAATACCATATCGATCAAGAAAGGCTTCTTTACTATAATCACTTAACATTATCTCAAATCACACTCAACCTAATATTATCAAATTGATGAGCTCAAATTCAGTCCATCAAGGAAGAACTAGACTCCACGAATACCAAAACATACCTAGGTGTAGAAATATCAAGTCTAACAATCTAGTTAGACAACTACTGAACCTCTAAGGAGAAAGCTCAATCACATGTCGAATAATATGCCAAGCTACCAATGCTACACCACTTCTACCTCAATGTATCCATAACTATATATTAGCCTTGCCCGAATGATAGAGAATAGACAAGTTATAATCCTTAAGTAACTCAAGCTAATAGAGTTTCCTTATGTTAAGATCTCTCTTACCGAAGAAGTATTGAAGGCTATGATAATCCTAAAAAATATCATAATAGACTCCATATAGGCACTACCTCAAAAATATTAAGGAAAAAACAACAGTGCAGGACTCCAAATCATGTGTAGGGCTATTTTTTTCATAAGAATTCAACATATGAGAAGCATTAGAAGTCTCCATACCCACTTACATCAACATAATACCTAACCTAACTCCAGAAGTATCACATAAAAAATTAAAACCAATGCCCTTCTTAGACAAGGTCAAGGTAGGAGCATAAGTCAATAAATTCTTAACATTTTGAAAGCTCACCTCAGAAGCATCTGACCACTGAAAGGAAATATTTTTTTGAGTTAACTTTGACAATAGTACTGCAATAGATGAAAAACCCTCAACAAAACTATGAAAGGAGTCTTTTAAAACTATAAAACTTTTAATCTCGACATGAGAAGTATGCCTAGACCAATCATGATCTACTGCAATAAACTATAATACCATCCTTGGTCACCATGCGATCCAAGAAAAGGATAGACTCCAAGAAAAACTTACACTTAGTAAACTTAGAATGCAATTTCCTTAATCTTTGAAGCATAACCCATAAATGCTCCCCTTAATGGCCTCTCTCTTTGAAGAAATAAAGATATAATCTATAAATACAATTACAAAATAGTCATGATACAATCAAAATACCAGGTTCATCTGCTCCGTCAACGCGGCTCGGGGATTCGTAAACCTAAAGGGCATGACCTAGAACTCATAATGATTATATCAATTCTAAAAGGTTGTCCTCAGTATTTCCAAAGATCTAACCCTCAACTAGTGATACCTGACCCTTAAATCAATCCATGCAAAATACAAAATCACCTTGAAGCTTGTTAAATAAATTATTAATACATGGAAAAGAATACTTATTCTTAACTTCACTTTGTTTAACTATTAATAATCAATGCACATACATATCAACCCATCCTTTTTCTATACTAACATAATAGCCTCACCCCAATGTTATAGACTAGGTTGGATAAGTCCATAATTCAACAACTCTTATATTTGATCCTTTAATTCATTTATCTCTATTAGGGAAATCCTATGAGGAGCAATAAAAATGCTCTTGGTGAATGGTTTGACATCAATGGAAAAATCAATATCATGATCCGGAGGCATAATAGGAAAATCTATAAGGAAAACATTATAGAACTTATGGAAAACACAAGCATAATAAAAAAGAGGTAAAGCAACACTAGTATCACTAATATGATCCAAATAAGATAAATACCACCTCTCAACTAAGAGACAAGCCTAAAGAATAATACAACTATCTTTGGCCCGAAATGAAGCACACCTTTCCAATCTATCCATGGAACTTAAGTCGAAGCAAAAGTCAAAGTCTTAACATAACAATCCATGATAATATGAAAGAAACTAACCAATCCACACAACAGATAACATCAAATCTAAAACAATATGATATACCCAGGTCTCATGCCCAGTAAAAGTCACAACACAAGATTGATAAACCCAATACACCACTAAAGAGTCTCTAATGAAAGCAAATACATAGATAGGCACATCAAGAGGCTCATATGAGAA
This sequence comes from Capsicum baccatum var. pendulum, assembly GCA_030864225.1. Classification (NCBI taxonomy): domain Eukaryota; kingdom Viridiplantae; phylum Streptophyta; class Magnoliopsida; order Solanales; family Solanaceae; genus Capsicum; species Capsicum baccatum. Next base: position 163,624,944 of record CM061557.1, on the reverse strand, counting down.
ATCATAACCTAAAGAAAACTATGCAGACACACAGAAGAAGGTAAATATCAGATAAAATAGCATATACATAGATCTAAAATAAATAGAAAAGGTACTAGTAATGATAACATCGAAGGCCTTTATCTCTATCTTGGAAGGTATAGCATAACACTAACCACGTCTAACACCTGACTAGGTATTCCCTCAACCACCACCATGGGCACTACTAATTTGGCCTCTCAAATGTCTAATAGAACTTTTACCTCTCATAGTCGATATAGGAGTAGCACTGATAACACGGTGGGGTGAGTCCTTATCCAAATTGCCAATCCTATCATACGCATAGCAAACCCTGCTACCCGACTCAATAGAAGGATGTACGAATGAATTAGAATGACCATCTAATGCTGCTGAAGAAGATGACCCACTACCTGAACTCTATAAGGTTACCTTCATTGGTCAACTATGATAGCTACAAAAGCCTCTAGAATCTCTACATCAAGATGTAGGACCTCTTAACTCACCCTGATACTTTCTTGGTCCCTTCTTAAGATGTTTGAGAAATAGCCTTAGTCATCTTAGCATATTCCATAATACCCTAAAACAATGATCCATACACTACCATGTGAGTTTTAGCAAGCTATACAGAAAAATCCAACCCCTTTATAAACATCTGAATGTTCTCATACTCAGTGGCAGTACTGGCATGAGAGTATCTAGACAAAGCAAGAAATCTTTACTCATACTCTGCAAAGCCCTACTCCATTTGATCAAACTCATCTCTTATCTGATGCCTCAAACTAAAAGGCATAAACTATCCAAAGAAGCCCTCTATAATATGATACTAAGTTATCTCTAGCCAATCAAGAGGTCGACAACCAATAAGTGAACTCCACAAACCTCTAACAATATCTGTTAACTAATAAGTAGTATATGCTACCCCATGTGACTTGAACAAACCATGGTTATGATGATTCACATGGAAATCAATCTACAACACATAGGCATTCTTTCCTACATCACCACAGAACCTAAGAGGTCCCAAATGAGTGATCACTCAAATCTTTTCTAATTCTTAGAAGACATAACAATACATGTCAGAATAGGTGACATGTTAAATCTAGCTAGCTAAGAATGAATCTTATAAAGCATCATAGAAGAAGGCTGAACTCTTCACCTAGATATACCACACTTAGATATCGGTACTAAAAGGAGTAACAACAGTTGAAGTCTATGGAGTACTATAAGCATATATTAGTACAATAAGAGGATGCATACTCAATACTGGAGGGACACCGTAAGCGAACTCTAATGCAGATAGAGGTACAATACTCAAAGCTGGAGAAAAACTAGGGGTACCCATAAAAGCACAATCCAAATAAGTCAAAAATTTAATCAACAACCCCTTTAAGACTAGGGTAGAAGAACTAAATAAAACCAGGGTAGGCCCCTAACTCTTACATGTTAAATATAAGGCTTAGGGTAAAGTCCCCTAGTGCTATCTCTTAATAATGTAGATCCTTATGCTCATTCTCCAGGTAAAGCTTTACCATGACTCGCAACTCGCTATTTAGACTTGGATCTCTCCTTAGATAGTGGATCTAAATTTTAGCCTCACTAGATCTAGTCCTCACCATCTGTATGACAAATAGTGCATTATGATTTAAGACATAAGGTATAAAAGATCCATAAAATATAGAATGATGTAAGAGAAGTTTCCTAAATAAATGTTCTAGCCTATTAAAGATAGATATAAATATGCACAAACCTATCCTCGAGACTCTATTAGACAACCTGTTCTTATATTACTGAGACCAATGAACCGGGTTGCTCTAGTATTAATTTCTCATAACCTAAAAACAAAGGGTTATAATGTCACTTATCATGGTAAGCCTTGTCAATTAAACATATCACTAATTAATAAAATAAAATAAATCAATAATAAAATCCTAGACAAGTCTTCTTAAGCAAAGTCGTGCCACACAATTCAATAATAGCAAAAATATAAGCAAAGATGCCAAACTAAATCCCTAAAATCGGAATAACAGTGTAAGAATCACTAACACAACTTGAAATTAGAATAAACATAGAATATGAAAAAATGGAGTGAACTCTGTTTCTTAATACAATAAGAAAAGGTAGTGGCTAACTCCAGATGCCTAGATAAATTGCTACCTTGAATTGACTCTAAATGTTGCCTGAATCAGCTATCCATGCGGCACACTCGTACCTAGATCTTCATCAAAAGAGTGTAGTAGGTATGAGTACAGTCTACTTGTACTCAAAAGGTATCATTGACCGATGAGTAAAGTAGAAAATGAATCATATAAACATAAACTATGGGCATATCACCTAATATTAAAAAATATCCCATATGGTAGCGCACGCTGTCTCCACTAATAGTTCTATCATATGCGCATAAAATAAGTACAGGTAGGGAATGGAAGCATAACTATACACATACATCAAATATAATTATAAGAAGATAGAATAAATGGAAAGATATATAGTCAAGGATAGAAATACAATAATAGAACAATCATAATAGATGGAATGTAATGAAGATGATAATGATGATGATGTGATGCACGAGGTCATCACATAACCTCTGTATACACCTATCGAGCTATGCTCTTGAGGTAGGACCTATGGAGGTTCGTCAACCCATATACAACAAATATTCATTACTCATCTCTTACATATACATTGGTAGAGGGTTTTAAAGATATCAAATTTTTTGTCAAAAAAAATAGTGTTTCCAATATTTCCATGGTGAAACCAATGATTCTTGAAGAGATATGATATGAGAATGTAGTCCTCAAAATGAACCAAAATAATAATATCCAATATCTAACCAATATACAAACCATGTGACCCAAGAATGCACTCATATAGACCAACCATCCATGGTCTAATATAATCCAACAACTATCAAGTAAAATATGCTAGTAAAATCTCATTGATACCACATAAATCCTAAAATCTAGCCCTTTTAACCAAAACACAATTCAACTAAACCTACATACATCAAATACCCAGCTACAACATTATATACGACCTCTCATAGTCACAAATAGAAAATAATGTCTTATAAGAACCAAGTATTATCAACATAGGCCCCACACAGCAAAAAAAATAGCCTAAACTAATTTTCTATGATACAACCCCATACACATAACTTGTTTTTACATTATTATTAACTACCCAACTTAGTTTGAAGAAATTTAAGCCATAACCTACATCAAATGTTTTAAAAAAACTAATAAGCCTTTATCATTGAGCATTAACCTAGCACAAAACCTTTAAATTAGCTAAAACACACAAATATTAAATTGATGCATTAAAATAAAGGCAATGATACCCATATTTCCCACTTTAAAATTATGGTCAAAATGGATCCTCCAAATGGTTTTGGGAAAAAGAAGGGTAGAACCGGATATATATAACAAAACCTTAGTGACAACAGTGTGAAATTCAGTATTTGAATTAAAGAAATGATAATTTGGGCCTTTCGGGCTAAAATCTCCAAATTCAAATGTTAAATCCGAGTTTAAATAAGATTTAAATTATGAAATCAAATAAAAGTAATTGTAATAGGGAGTTAGAGCTTACCTAGTCATAAAATGGGAGAAAAAGTTCAAAACTCAAATCCTAAGCTAAGTCCTAAAAATTACGTAAAAATATCAAAAATGGGAAAATAAATCACCCGAGCATCACTTAAGCAACTATAGGGTTTCTTAGGAGGCTATCACTTAGGAGACCTGGTATCACTTAAGATAAGCCTACCACATCGTACACATGGCTTAGTTGTCGCTTAAGCAACAAATGTCTACCATGCTAGTATCGCTTAAGCTACCAGGCCATCACTTATTTAGCCATCACTTAAGCGATCCTAGTGCCTCTTAGGTATTATTTTTTATTTTAGGACAAGTACTTTAAGTGACCAAACCACTGCTTAAATAAGAGCCCAGTAGAGTGGCGCACAGGCTAGAGACTTGGAGTATTTTAAGTCTCTGTGGACACCTCAGGATTCATCCATAATTAAACTATACTACCCAACTAAATTCAATGCTTTGGACTTATTGGCGATATAAAATTTTAAAAAAATGTCGTTTTAACTAAATTGACCACTAAATCTCTATTTTGCAATTATTTGAATAGATGGTCGAAATGATTATAAAAGTCATAAAATAACACCAATAATTTTACTAACCTAAAATTAATATTCCAAATCTACTGATGTAGTCTATTAAGCCATCTAATGCACATATCAAAATATGTTGTTAAAATTCTACTATTAAGCCTTTTAAACAACTAAATGCCACAATCTCACCCAAATAACATTGAAAAGATTCAAGAATTGTGCTAATCATCCTCACACCCCAAAATTACTATGAATCAACTACGAGGAGTGGTAAAATGGTCAAATCACATATAAAAATAAAATCATTACATGATGCAAGGTGATATGAGTAAGGGGATGCCTGTCCATAAGTGAAAGATGGTGCATATTATTATGGAATTTTCTTATTATTTTTTTAGACTTTAAGAATATTTCATTCCATTTAGGTGATTTTGAAAAGGTTCACCAATTTAGCCCTTTATATATTGATGATGAATGGCTATAATGTGGAGGGCTGGAGAGATAGTTAAACGGAAGGGTTTCATGTGTTGGTTTTCACCATTTTATATTGAGATACTTATTTCATTATATGTTTTTTGTGTTTTATTAAACAAAATTTGGGAACTCCATTAGGAATGAGTACAACATTTTACCCCATAATAGATAGTCTGCCAGAATGGACAATTTAGGTGTTAGAGTATATGCTCTAAGCTTTTATAATTTATTTTGGACTAAGTCGGAGTAGTTCGTTCCTTTGATAGAGTTTGGTTAAATAAATTGTTACAATTCTAGTATAGATATTGAGCTATTTGAGGCATTATATGTGAGGAATTTTATATCTTAGGATTATTGGTTTAACTCATTAAAGTTAGTCTATAAGGTAAATATTTTTTGAGGGATTATACAGGTAGATTCAAGATAATCTAGGACTAGATTTTGACAGCCTATAGTAGACAAAAGCATAATGTAGATCAGAGGGTTCATTCCTTGAATTTTATTGTTGGTGAATATATCGAGTTGAAGGTATCACCCTTAACGGGAGTGATGATGATTGTAAAGAAGAAAAATATTAGCCCAAGTTTATTTGTGCTTTTGAGAATCTGTTTTTCATTGGGGAAGTAACCTATGAGTAGGATTTACCTCCAGGTCTTTTAACAATACATCAAGATTTCCATAAGTCTATGTTAAAAAGTATCATTCTAATGGTTCTCATGTGACTATTTGAATCCTATGGATTCATATTAAAATTTGGCATCTAAGGAGGAGCCCATGTCTATTTTTGATAGATTGATTTAAAACCTGAGATAAAAGGAAATAGTTTTGTTGAAGGTTCACAAGAAACATTTATCAATTAAGGAGGCTACTTAGATGCAAAAGTTGGACATGCATAGTTGATATCCCCAATAGTTAATCAATAGAGGTAGCTTCATTATCCTTATTATTATGAAGAATATGTATTTTAGTAGGGGATGATGTAGCAACATTCATAGTGATTTATTTTAGTTTGGTGAATTTTGACTATTTTACCCCTCTTTGTATTTGCATTATGGAATTTTTAGTGCGCTGTTGTTGTTCAAATTATACCTTGCAATGAAATATAATACAAATGTTTCTCAAGAATAGAACCCACTAAGGTTTGGGTCATCCCATGGGAAATATGGCTGGAAACCAGGTCAATGTGGGTATTTAAACTAGTGTTGGTTATTTCCGAAGGGGGATTATAAAGTAATGGGTAATAACTTCTAGTATTTATTTAAACAAAGAGTATCAAGAATACTTTTTGATTTCATTACTGCTAATGTACTAGGATTGTGTTCCCCCATGATTTCATAACTCATTAAGCTCTAGGATTGTGTTCCCCCATGATTTCACTACGAGTATGGTAGATTTAGGATAAGTGACTCAACCCTCTATTCTTTTTAATTAGCAAGACTAACCATGAAAGTTCTTGCTTGTACATGATATTAGATTTATTTATGCACCAAAGTATCATTATCCCTGCGTATTTAACCTATTTTTGAGGGGTTCTTATGTGCATAATAAAGTGTTAAAGGGTTTTATTGACTATTTGTGTTATCAAGTACAAAGCCAAACAAAGTGTAGAGTCAGATTTGTCACATAGAGTTTAGATTATAAAACTAGTGTTACTAGCTTGACCTATGTGTTGTTCTTTTTTATTTTGTTGGAATATTTTTTTTGTGCACTAATTCGTGTAGTTTGATATTGTAGGATACCATGTAAGATACTAGGAGCAATATCAAGGATAAAACAAGGACAAATTAGGTTGGAAAGTCATCCACAATGTGCGGGACTTAAAGGTAAATAAAAGGAGTTAACTACTACGTAAAGTGGTGTTTTAGAGCCCTAGGGCATGCCACACCCTTGGAGATTTGAGATAAGGGCATGACAAACTCTCAAAGCTCCGAGATAAGGGTGTGATACACCCTAAGACACAATGTAAATGTCAAATTCTAGAGTGCATCCGCGTTAAGGGCATTCCACACGCTTGCACGTCGATGATAAAGGTGTACCACGCCCAATGGTGAAAAGCATCCAGAAATTATTTTGATGCCCCTCAAGTTAGGGGAAATATTTTCAATTCATGTATTTTTTATTGGGATACCTATGAGTGATCTAAAACAATATAAAGGATAACTTAGTGATAATTCCATGGCATTTTTGGCTCATCACACAATTTGGAGAGAAGACAATGTACTAAGGGGCTCAAACAAGGGTTCTTTGTTCTTTAAATATACCTTCTTGTAGTTTTACTATATGAATTCCTCTATGGTTCTTCGTTGTAAGAATATGAGTGGATAAACACCCTTATTATAAGGTTAAGGATACAAACATGATTATGTAATAATTGTTTTATAGTTTGTTCATATTTTTATCAAGTCATGTGATAGTTCTTACATTCTTGTTTTGCTATTCGAAAAAGTCATGATCTTTAAGATTATATATATATGTTACGAAATAAATTAGCCATAGGAGTGGAGGAACGGAATTAGGAATATAAGGAGTATGAATCATGACAATAATCATTATATGCTAATTGTTAAAGGGTGATTTGCGGTTACGCTGGGGATATACCTAAACTCTCCACTTGGTTAATGAAACAGGAAGATAGCTTAATGCATCGATGTTAAAGACCTACATCCTCGCTCAATGATGTAGTTGTGAGATTAATTTGGGTAGATGAAATTGAAGATGAACATTCCCAATTTATAGTATAAACCCCACATATCAATAATTATGATAAACACAAACTTCAACTTAAAACCATTATTATACATAAATGTGAAGTAAATGCCTCAACCCTAGAAACTCTCCTTTTATTGTCTAAAGTACAATTTTCATAACCTTGTTATTTTCATTTTGAGTTCATAGCTTCAAAATTCAAATTCTTAAATGGCTACATAGTCACACTTACTTAATCATACTATTAAAAATAGAAGAGGGTTTTTGCTATGAACAGGTCGATATGGGTTCGACATCCATCTTGAAAGGGATACTTTATAACTTGAAAGACCACATACACTTGCTTGTATGGTAGGAATGCAAAACTTTTTTGGTGCAGATGTTGGGGACTCTAAAATTTGCAATTTTTTTACCTTTAGTTTTGCTATTTTGCTTTATAAATGCTGCTTATTTTGTCTTAACATCTGAAACTGTAGGTACAAGTATAAAGCTCAAGTAAACCAGCAAGGGAAATGGATTTGGTTAGACCATATCCTAAACTAGAGTGGCGCTTTCACTACTAAGAAAAAAAGTAGTAACTCTCTATAGCATTCTGTAAGTTTAAAAGGCTGAAGCTATTCTTTCAACTATGGCTAAAGAACAACCAGCGCACAGGATAGTATGCGAAGTGCCAATTCCACTCATATCTGATGTTTTCCACGTTATCCAAAAATTCAATCCAAGAGGTAGGTTCGATATCAAATATCATATGGTGAAGTTATTTCACAACAATGGGTAGTTCAAAGGCCTGTAACACAATGATTTGCAAGTTCATGTACAGATATTCTTGGAGATCAATGATATCTTTATTCCCACTAGAGTCTCGATAGGCTATGTGAGGCTCACTGACATGACCCGAATAAGGGCATGGCCATGTCTAGTATCTCAAGTCCATCGAGGATTGGAGTCCACCCCAAATACTTACACCATTGACAACCTTACACCCTAGGTTGGATAAATTTCAAACATATAACAAGATAACAAAATATAAATTTAATGACATTATACTAAGTCTATAACAAAAACAAACCTTCCGCAACAAAACAACCAACCAATACCAATACCCATACAAATAACAATACCAATACCGACACCGCCCATTCCTACCGTAATCTGACAAAGCCTCTAATAAAAAACAAAGAATATCTAGTTGGAACATGCCCCCGATTATAGCCAAAACCAAGACTAAATAAATAGTAAACACATAAAGAAATCCATAGCATGAACTTGGGTCTTCCGAATTATGGAAGCTCACCACTTCAGTCTGACTCAAAAGTTTTCCCCAAACCACCTAGTCACTCTGCAAAATAAGTAGAAGTATGGCCAGTTATGACATTTCATGGGGATACTACATTCAAAGACAGTTAATGGGGTAAATGCTAGCATGTAATTCCAGTATAAAGATAAAGTAATGTAACTAATCAAAAACCAAGTCAAACCAATGCACATAACCATATGGAAATACATATATATACATATATATATATATATATATATTTATATATCACGCCAGGATAGGGAACAAGATTTAGTATGTATTTTAAAACCTTAACCTTGTTGCGTAGTTTTACCATGATAAGTCAACCCACGGGTTATATGTGTCCAGTATTACCCCTAAATAGGCCCCAGTGATTGTTATCCACACAAATCAGAGATATCATAAATGGCCAGGTATTCCCTTGTATCATTTGTCCTCCGTGATATAGATATACATGTATAGGCTTGGGGGATTCCCTTGTACCCCACATCCACACAGTCATCAAGACCAACCTCATGTTGGCATACATGAATTACCAATGTCCATCCTTTGGACTCACACCATCATGTATAGCTATCAAAACCCCCATTATTTCCCATTTAAAACATTTAACACATTACCAAACAAAAATCCCAAGAGTCAACTCTTAAGGCATTATTAAGTGGTATCATAATACCGACTATAGCTTGCAAGCAATTTAATTAGACAATACTTAAGGTATTCAAAAGTACCCCCACAAACTTCATTATTAAAATCATTTGGGGGATTGTGATGTTCCCCAAATGGTTTTTGAAACCACCCATATCAATTTAACTATTTATACCATGTATTAGTTTCAAGAATCAATCCAAGCCAAGCCAATGTTAATGCATAAACCAAAATCATGTATGCTAATGGGTTGAGTTTATTACAAATTTTCATAGAAAAATAATTAAATTGGGGATTCCATTGTACCTCTATTTCCATTCACCATTCTCAGGCACCCCAATGCATTTACCAACCATCAATTTATGAATAATTATTTTATAAATGTCAATAAAAAAGCAAATAAAAATTTATATTAAAAAACCTTATCCTATAGTTCAAAACCTAACATCAATATCACATGAACGATACTTTAAATCATATGCTTTTACAAAATTGACAATGAGGAAAGAGTAACATGCCTTAAACACCAAGTAGTATTGAGATAAATCACCCTTGGAAGTCCCAATTATTTAATCTCTTTGAAACCTTAAATGTTCTTAATCTTGAGGATTTAACAGTTCTTGAGACTATATTTGATGTGTTTATGAGGGTTATGTATATTGAAAAGAGGTTATAAGACGTAGGTTTCAAGTTGGGCAAAAGGGGAAATGTCTAGAACACCGATAACTTAAAATATGGAAAAAATGTCGCCTTTGACTATGAGTCAACCTTTGACTCATTACCCCTCCTTGTGACTCTTAACCATGAATCATAACAAAGATAGTGACAAAGATACCCATACACTGTGAACCTTACAACTAAAAAAGAATACTCGTAACAAGACATACGGCTTATAGGGTCAAGTCGTAGTCAACACAAAACTCAATTAGGTTGAAGACTGAACATTCTATGATTTTATCTCATGACTCATAACATATCTTGATGGCTCTTACTGAGGTACTCGTACTCAGAAAGAATCAAGACACATACTTACATAATTTGGTGGAGACTCCTTCTAACTACTCATCATGAGCCTTTAAGACTTGTTCCCTCAAATCATACCTAGGGTAGGAACGCAAACCACACACTGGTTACCCTATGAATAGGGTTACCTACACTCGTTATGAGCATTATCAGAATAGTCAGTTATCAGTCAGTTAAACTCAGAATAGTCTAGTATTTCAGTGTCTTTCAGTTGGAGTATGATTTAGCTCCGAGCTAGTGTAGGGATGGAAGCTTCCCCGTCAGATATGCAGAGTTGTTATTATTAGTTCCTATATTCTTGGACTACATAGCCAATGTAGGATATGAAAAGTCACCTGTCATATTAGGCTTGACTATCTCGCTGGGGTCACCCATAAGTTCAGGCTTGACACCCTTAGTCCTTTAGATATTATATCAGTGTAGTGGATTCACGCAGCCAGTGTTAGTACCCATGGCAAGGTATTAACACCCTTCCAACTGGTGTTACAGATTGGACCCCGATGAGCTCAAAGTGGGGAATGTCGGTTAGATGATACCTCCCACAGTCTCAGATATAGTCTCAATTATAGTCCTAGTTTAGTTATTCATTCTTAGTGTTATTTGACCAAAACATACAGATTTAAGTTATTTCAGTATTTTGGTTTATAGATTTTACAAAGTACATGTTATATGCTTGGTCATGCATCTTCAGTATCTATAAATTTTCATGTATCTCCAATACTTATATATTTTTATGCATACTCATTATTGATAAATTTCTATATCTTCCCAATACCGATAGATTTCATGATTTCTATTCAATACTTCATGCTTTACATGCATATTAAGTTGATTATTAGTTCTATAAATGAAACCATGCATGTCAGCCCACCTCATTTAGCATACCAGTACATTAAAAATACTGATCGTATACCTTTTATTTTTCTCTATGATGTATTATATAATAGGTTCTGACGCTCAATTTTTGACTCGTGATTAGACTTATCAGATCCTCAGCAGTAGTAGTGGTAAGTCCACATACTTCGAGGATAGGTTTACTTTATTTCATGTCTCAGTTTAGTTGTTATTTAGATTTAGTTGGGCCTGTCCTATCAACTCATAGTCATTACGTTTAGAGGCTTATATGACATTATAGATAGTTATTCAGTATTCAGACATTTCAATTAGTTATCCAGTTTATCAGTATTTTATCAGATTAAGTCAGTTATTTCTATAGACTCATATTTCAGTTTTGAATTCATTTATTAAAACCTTACGGCATATCAGTTTTTCTTCTTATATTCTAATATTATTATGTAGTGGTCACAATAGGTACCAGCTCATGGGTTAGCTTGTGGTCCCTTGGGACTGTAAGCACCGTGTGACGCCCAGGGTGTACTCTCGAGGCGTTACAGGTTTTGTCTTAGGAATTACATCAATCAACATACATGTTATCTTATGTTCATGAAACATATAATTAAATCTAGAATTGAAACCCATACATCAACACAAATATGAATACAACCCAAATTGCACATGTAAATCATGAATTATTAAACTTGCAGTTTTAAAAAGGGGTTTTGAAATCCAAAGGTTGAAGGAAACTCGAGGATAAACATCTAACATATCTAAATGATGGAATTCGTGAAGATTGGTAGGGATTTCTTGGAACTTGATCTTGACCTTAATGAACTAGGTTTTCTTTATTGAGAGGATTTTGTTAATAAAGAATGAATTTCTCCCTTTATGATATCAAATTTTGTGTTAAGGTAGAATAATGTAAGGGGAAAATGGCTAATTTTACACCACAACCTCGAATAAAAGAATGTTGGATGGGGTCCCCATCCCGCCCCGACACCTGCTTGGGTTAGGTGGCCCTCGCGACACGACCCCTGCAAGGGTCAAGAAACCCTTATAGCGTGACCCCTTGCTATTTTGTACATCAAAACTCACCCTTACGCTAGACCAATAAATCTAAAACTTGCTTGAGATAACCTATAAGTGACCCTGATCATGAATCAACTTAAAAATCAACATACGAAGGTGGAAAAGGTCAAAAATAAGATCTGCCATTTTGAAGGCTGAAATAACTCTAAGTATTGACACTTGGCTTAAATTTTATAAGTCTGGGACCTCTTTTGGCATGCTATATAGGACTGAAATGATTAGGATTTTTGTAGAGTTTTACAATATCTTCCCCTTGGGAACATTCGTCCTCAAATTAGACTGACTGAACTGATAGTAGCTGAGGGACTGTACGTACTATCACTGATATGTATTTCTGATGCATGAGTAAATTTTAGAGACATGACACATAACTGAATTGTTTCATGAATGCATGAATGATATGAGAATGCTATGCAGCTATAATAGAGCATTGAATAGAGTAAATCTAAGGAAGAATGTTACCTTAGGTTGAGTCTGAGTTTGTGGATAAAAGGTGAGGATATTGGGTTTGTATGTCTTCTTCTGCTTCACAAGTAGATCCCTGAATGGACTGATTCTGCCAAAGAACTTTGACCAAACGAACTTTTTTTCTTAGTCTGTGAGTCTAACGATCAAGGATTTTGACAGGGATTTCCTCATAAGAGAGACTGTTCTGAATATCTACACTCTCTATAGGGACTAGAACTAATGGGTCATCAATGCACTTCATTAGCAAAGAGACATAAAATACTGGGCGCACTAATGCTAAGTTTCTAGGTAATTCAAGCTCATAAGTTACCTTACCAAAAAGACTGAGAATCTTATATGGACCAATATATCGGGGACTAAGCTTTCCCATATTGTCAAATCTTTTCACTCACTTCATGGGAGAGATCTTTAAATACATAAAGTTACAAATCTCAAACTCAAGATCATTTTTCTCATATCTATATAAGATTTCTATCGGTTCTGAGCTGTCTTAAGCTTCTCTCTGATCAACTGCACCTTCTTTAATTCATAAAACACCAAGGCAGGCCCTATTAATATGGCCTCACCTACTTCAAACCAACTAATGGGAGATCTACATCTCTTCCCATAAAGTGCCTCAAATGGAGCCATCTGAATACTGGAATGATAAATGTTATTATACGTAAACTCAATCAAGGGTAAGAGGTCATCCCAACTATCTTTAAAGTCAACAATACATGCTCTCAACAAGGTCTGAATGGTCTTTTTTGGTTGACCGTCTATCTGAGGGTAAAAGGTTGTAGTGAGGTGAACTTGGGTACCAAGACCCTTTTGGATGGATTTCCAAAAATAAGAGGTGAACTTCATACCTCTATCAAAAATTATGGTTAATGGGACACTATGCAATTTGACCAACTTTCTAACATTGATCTTGACATAGTCCTCGGCTGAGTAAGAGGTATAAACTGACAAGAAATGGTTTGAGTTGGTCATCTTATCCACAATAAGCCGAATCGAATCACGCTGATGACGACTATGAGGCAAACCCATCACAAAGTCCATGTTCACTTCCTCCCACATCCAAGTGGGGATACTAAATTCCTGTATAGACCCACTAGGGTTCTGGTGATCAATCTTTACCTTCTGACATATAGAGCACTTAGCCATAGACTTTGCAATGTCTCTTTTCATCCCACTCCATCAATAGACTTCCCGCAAGTCATGGTACATTTTAGTGGTCCCTGTTCGAATCGAGTAATGTGCACCACGTGCTTCTACAAGAATCCGTTGTCTCATGCCATCCACACATGGCACACATAATCTACCCTGTCAACACAACACACCATCTCCCTCTTAGGAGAAAACCTCTACCTTTTGGTCATGACTAACTCTTTTAGCTTAACTAAATTGGGATCTTTGTCCTGGTTTTCTTTTTCTTCAGAAACCAAAGATGATTCTAAACTATTCTACACCCAAATACTACCATCAACTGAATAAACCAACCAAACACCTATCTTTGTAAGCTAATGAACTTCCTGAACTAACTTCTTCTTACTATCTTCAATGTGAGCAACACTACCCATGGAAAACCTATTGAGAGAATTTGCCAATATATTGGCCTTGACCGAATGATACAGAACATGAACTTCATAATCTTTCAACAACTCCAACCACCTCCCCTAATGTAGGTTTAAGTCATTCTGAGAAAAACACACACTGCATGTTTTTGTGGTCTATGAACACATCAATATGCACTCCATACAAATAATGCCTCCAAATCTTTAAGGCAAACACAATAGCTAATAACACAAGATCATGGGTGGGGTAATTATTTTCATGGGGCCTGAGTTGTCTAGAGGCATAGGCCACAACCTTACCCTTCTGCATCAAAACACTCCCCAAACTAACTCTGGAAGCATCACAATAAATGACAAACCCATTTGAACCATTGGGCATTGTCAGAACTGAGGTTGTAGTAAGTCGAGTCTTCAACTCCTGAAAACTCTTCTCACAAGAATATGACCACTAAAATTTAACTTTCTTTTGAGTCAATCTGGACATGGGGGTGGAATAGATAAAAAATATTCAGCAAACCATTTGTAATATCCAGGCAAACCCAAGAAACTCCTAATATATGACAGAGAGATGGGTCTAGGACATTTTATCACTGCTTCGGTCTTTTGAGAATCAACACTAATGCCATCACCGGAAACTATATGACCAAGAAAAGCTACTGACCTTAGCCAAAATTCATATTTACTGAATTTGGTGAACAACTGATGGGCTCTGAGGGTCTACAATACTATTCTAAGATGTTCTGTATGATCACGTTTACTACGAGAGTAGACAAGAATGGCATCTATGAAGTCTATAATGAACATGTCCAATTACTGCTTGAACACTCTATTCATCAAGTCCTTGAAAGATGCTGGGGCATTTTTAAAAACAAATATTTTAACTAGAAATTAAAGTGACCATACCGAGTTCTAAAAGCTATTTTTGAAATGTCACATTCTCTGACTCTGAGCTAATGTTAGCCTGATCTGAGGTATATCTTAAAAAATTAACTGGCCCCCTTAAGTTATTCAAATAAGTCATAAATTTTGGAAAGTCAGTTGTAATGCCCCGAGGCTTTACCCCGAACACTACAAGGTGCTTATGACCCTGAAGGACCACAAGCTAACCCATGACTAATATCTACTATGAGCACTGAATAAATATACTATAATAAATGCGGAATTATAAGCGGAAATGTCATAAGGTTCAAAACATCTAAAATACTAATGAAATATATCAACTATGATAATATATGTAAAACTAAATACTAACTAAAAACTAGTATGAAAAGCCTCTAATCTGAAACTGTCTTAAAGTAGAGTTGAAGGGACAATCCCCCAACTAACTGCATCTCTAAAATACTGAGTCTATTGAAATACTGAAATAAAAGGATATCCTCAAATGATGAGGACTTACTACTAATCTACTGTTGCTGGCTAAATTTGAATCTATCTATGCACGATCAAGAACCTTAGCGTCCGAACCTATGATATGAGATATCATAGCGCAAAGAAAGAGTATGCGTCATTATGTTGAAATGTACATGTATGCTAGATGGGGTAAGGCTTAATACAAGGGTTCATATGAATGAACAATAATTGACTATATGATATAGAGTAACTGAACATAAGAGTACATAGGTAAGTTGTACTACTATAAATACAAAGTATGCACTAATGTGCATATAGATAAATACTCTGACTAAGCTTGTCTGAAGCTAAGTCCTGAATTCTGAAGTTATTAATAATTGATTTATTGATATTGGTTGATTGTATTAGACGGTATTGATTATGTATAACTGAACTTAGTTTTATTTTGGAGATTGAAACTGATACTGTGAGAGGTAATCATCGAATCGAGAAGCCCATTTTTCTGAATAGTTTTGGGGTCCAACCTATAACCCCAGCTGGAACGGAGTCAGTACCATGCCATAGATAAAGACATTGAAGAGTTACCCTCATTGGATAGGTGCTCTAATAAAAATTGTAGAACCCTCAACTGGCTGGTTAAAATACCATATCAACCCTCAATCTTGCAGATTTGATGTCTCAACCTATACTGGATACGTAGTTTTGGAATACAAGGATTGTTTTTAAAGATCTCACCCTCTACTGGAAGGTAAGTCCCTATCCTTGGGCTCACTCAGAGTTATATCCAACTCCCAATTGAAAGACACTGAACTGATACTGAGTTTATCGAATTTTCTTGATTCTGCAACTGACTGAGAGTACTACTAATCGTGACATGATAGAGTTTCTATAACTGACATTGCATCTAGGAACAAATCTAAATTTTGGGGTATTAAATACCCCCAGGACTCGATAGCATGAAAAATAAAACATAATATACTTTTAAAAATCATAATCATTCATAGAGACACTTTCCCAATCACTTGTAGGGCATAATCTTATACATATACTACCATACCATGATTTAATTAATTCGTTCACATGGACATTCTATCAAACAGCTAGAGAGCACAACTTAATGCACATAATCTTGGTTAAAACATAAGGATGGCAATTACAATGCCCTAACTTTCAAATTCATGGATTATGACATGGGAATTTTACAATTCAATGTATATGTTATTCAAACTTCATGGAATCTAAAATTAATCATGAATTAGAACTCATTTAATATCAATAACACTAATACTATCAAATTTCAAGCATGTAAATCATGAATCGTTGATCTTGAAGTTTTAAAAGTGGATTCATTTACTCTATAGGTGAAATGGACACATAGATGAACACCTACCATACCTTGGGTAATTAGACCTTGAAGGTGCTTGAATAATTCCTTGAGTTTTGACCTTGATTTTTGAAGCTAGGGTTTACTATTTTAGACAGAAAGCTTTTATTTCTTGAGATAAGTGAGCAAATAATGGGATAATAGGCTATTTAGAATTTTAATCCCATGTTTAGGTTGACTAGAATGAGGGAAAAAGAACAAAAAGCTCTTGGAAATTAAATCTTAGAATTAACTAAAATATCCCAATTTTCACCCTTGGCACAAAGCAGTGCTATCGCACCGTGTCTCTGGAAATTCCCAAATGGGAATATTCATGGTGGCGCAATGCAGTGATATCATATTTCCACCTTGGATGAGACATGGAATCTTGGTGCGATGTGGTACAATCATGTTGCATTACTAGAAATTGATAAATGTGAACTGTGTACTTGGCGTGACGTGCCAATATCGCTGTCCCTCACTAGAATTGGACAATTGAAAATTTGAAGCCCTCTGTGACATGGTGAGATCATGAAGTCATACTAGAAATTGATAGTTGTAATTTAGACTAGCTCCACAATGCGCTAGTGATCAAAATGACGTTGTTTAACAACTACAACTTAAAATCACCATAACTCCTTACCCAATTATCGAATTTTGGAGAATTTTATATCATTGGAAAGTTAATTGAATTTCCTATACAATGGTAGGATCTAAACTGAAAAATACTTAGTGTTTCAAAAATTTTATACTGGATAACTCATGAACTAAGAGTTAAGTTAAGCTTAAGAAATACAGGGTATTACAATATCTCCCCCTTAGGAATATTCATCCCCAAATGAGACTGATGAAACTGAAACTGATAGACTGAGTTTACACACTGAACATGCATTTCTGATACATAACTATATGACTGATCTGATAACAAACTGAGTTCCTACACTGAACATGCATATTTGATGCATAGAATACATGACTGAAGCTACTGATAAGCTTAATTTTCATACTAAACATGCATATCTGATGCATGAGTACATGACTGAACTGGTTCATGAATACATGGCTGAATATGCAATGGAAATGGATACCAAGTTATAATTATAGTTGAACATAAAACTGAGTAAAGCTAAAGTAAAATGTTACCTAAAGCTGGATCTGAGGTTGCAAAGAAGAGGTAAGGATACTTGGTCCGCATATCTGCTTCTGCTTCCCAAGTAGCTCCCTCCACGGATATATTTCACCAAAGAAATTTGACTAAGGTAACTTTTTTGTTCCTTAGTCTGCAAATCTGATAATCAAGGATCTGGACTGGAACCTCTTCGTGAGAGAGATCATTCTAACTATTTACATCCTATAAATGAAATATGACTGTTGGGTCACCAATTTCTTTCTTTAGCAAGGAGACGTGGAATAGTAGATGCACTAAGGCTAGATCTGAAGGCAACTCAAGCTCTTAAGCTACCTTTTCAAAATAGTTGAGACTTTTGTAAGAAAATATATATTTGGGACTGAGCTTTCCCTTATTGTCGAACCTATTCACTCTCCATATGGGAAAGATTTTCAAGAATACTAAATCAGCAACCTTGACTCAATCATGGGGCACCTATGAACTGAATAATGGCTGAATATCTAGGATCTGATACTAAAGCATGACAGATGAACTGGACTGAATACGTAACTACCTGGTTTCTCTATCTTGGAATGGTTACATTTATGAGACTTTGGATAATACGACTAGATGTAAAGATGGGAAAACATACAAACTTGTCCACCTGACTACTGAACTAAATTGCTGGATGTACGGACTATCTCATGCTAAAAATTTATACTCAACTACAGCATTTCAAGACAATCTTTCTATATAGTTCCATTGAATTTAAGGACCAAGAAAATCTTTGCATGGTCTGAATACGTCATCTGGATAACAAATCACGTCATGGCCATAATTTTGTAACATGGGGTGAGGCCTATAAAACATCATATAAGATAGAGTTACTATGCCTCATGCATTAAAACTACTAGCTTTCCATCCTAGCCATATTTCTCAACTATTCCCTCAACTGTAATTTCTACTTCCACACCACATTTTACTTTGGGCTACTAAAAATGTTTGCATAGAGACTAAGCATGAATGCGTAAACATACTAACTTATTTGATTAACTGGATAACAGATAGATAGATGTTGGTCATGTAAGATTGAACTGCACTTAACATGAATAATTAGACTAAAACGATAGAGTACTATACATCTGAGGTAAGGTTTGACTGAGGAACATAAGGTAACTGAGCATGAATTCATGGAAACAGTATTATCTAGGAATGTAAGACTAAGTGCATTACATGATTCTAAAATACTGAGATTCTAATAATTGAGTAACTGATAAATGTACGCGTTGGTCAAGCAAACCTAAAACTAGACTGAGTCTAGAACTGAATGCTGAACTGAGCACACTGTAAAGCATGAGTACAAGAGCCATGATTTGCATGACCTAATTTTGGTGTTTCTATTTTTATGGAACATGATTCAAAACACAGAGTGAACTGGAACTCCTTATACTAGGAACTATACGCATACATGATATTCGTTGAACTGCATGGATATGGGCTTGGATCGTAGAGCTGACATGTACTGCGCGAGTAGATATCTATTTCGTGATAGCTGAAACGCAAAACTTTGCACTAAGGTAAGGACGGGTTGGGAATCAAACTCTCTCACTGGTTTTCTACTCATACTAGCATCACTACTAAAATCCAAAAGCCTCACTTGGTTACTTGTGCTACCATGTCCCCATTATCTTTAAGCCATTATTCTAAGATCGTGAAGCATTTAATAAGCTCTAATCGGACTGAAACCACTTTACTCTAGAGTCTAAGATATGTCAATACTCATAAACACAAAACTCATTTTGAAGGACTACTTCTGATAATGTAAGGTGTACTGCTAGTACTTCCTTCTAATACATGATTCTTAACTTTCTATTATCCCAAAAATCATCATATAGCAACCTCAACACTAACTAATTTAGAAGTATCATCTTCTCTTTATACTAGTTCAATATATATATTCAAACTTAGATAAAATGAAACTGAGGTAGTACCCCTTAATTCACTACTTGGTCCATTAGGAAACTATAACAGAATATCTCTATTATTAAAATTAGCTAAGGGGATTTTCTAAAATACTATAATCGAGCAATTTTTCTATACTTGTCTGGCTGGAACAGATTTATTTACTAAGGTAAGCACTAAGAAAGCTCCTGTTAAGACTTTCTAGTCTGACTTAAAGTTGACTACCGTGCAAGGAGTTAGAAAAGATACAGAAACTCCTGGATCTAATAAGGCATGAACATATGAATGGAAGATCTGTAACGTACTAATGATAACTTTAGGAGAATTTTCCTGATCTTGTCTAGACTGAAGTGCATAAAGCCTGTTTGGGCGTTGCCCACTGGTGGCACTAGAAGCAGCACCCTACTGATTCGGGCGACTTGACTGAGCTGAAGAATGAGTATTCTTACTTGAGAAGCTGACATATGACAATGTCTGACTCTGTGTCCTAGCTTGCCACACCCGAAACAAACATCACTGCCAGCTTTGAAAACACCCTTGTTGTTCTTTCCACATTATTGACATTGAGGATTTGTTCGAGCACTGCTGACACTACCCTGAGATTTAGAGACTGGCACCGTACCGCTGTTACAATTTCTAAACTTATGTACTGGAGCATTGGTTGAGGACGGAGATAGAACTAAAGATTTTGGATGAAATTAGGAATGGTTATCGCCCTTTAAAAGGTTGATTGAAATTAATGCTACCTATTCTAGCTCTCTTATTTATCCTCTCTCTCTCTCTAATCTTAGCCTCATATATCTACTAAGTATGGACCATGATCCTGGATATGTCCATCTGCTTAATTAAAATTGTTGTTCTACATTCCTTAACAACACTATCTGACACCCCATATACAATCTTGCTCATTCTGGACCTACTGTTTGCTACTACATTGGGAGCATACCTGGCTAACTAAGTAAAATTAAGGGAATACTCTTTCACATTCATACTTCCCTTCTTAAGATTGATGAACTCAAACACCTTGGCTTATCTAAGCTCTAATGAAAAGAATCTCTCTAGGAAAGCAATATCAAACTCTTCCCACTCTATGGGATCTGCATTAGTGCCCCTACCTACCTTCCACTACTTAAACCACGTATGAGCTATATCTTGTAGATGATAGAAAGCTAACTCAGCACTATCTATGGAAGTCACTCCCATGATATCTGTCACTTTTTACCTAATTGAAGAACTCCTATGGATCCTCTTCTGACTTAGATCTTAAGAATAGGGGAGGATTCATTTGGGTAAAGTCCCAAATTTGGGCTACAACGGTATTGGCCATTGGGTTGGCCTAAACAGCAGCTGGCCATTTATTTTAAGTTTCTACAAATTTGGCTAGATTAGTGAATGCAGCTCTAAATTTTGCATGGAAGACATGATCGTCCAGGGGATCTGCCTGAAAAGGCTGAGGTGCTAACTAATTTCCGATTCTCGTTTTGTTAGTCATTTTGAGAGGCATGTTCTGTAAATGATAGCAGGAAACATATTAAACTAAGAGTTTAACTTGAGCTCATGCTTACTCACACGACATGAATACTGAAAGAAGGGAAACTTTTCTTAAAACATATCCTCCTATCCATTAGTGCGGTGTGGTACACACCGCTGCACAAGACTCTACTAGATATATCTTTCAGACTCTCTAGGATAATGTTGAACAATAGGCTCTAATACCAAGTTTGTAAAGCCCCGAGTATGTACCCCAGACACTACACAATGCTTATGACCCTGAAGGACCATAAGCTAACCCATGACTGATATCTTCTGTGAGCATTGAATAAATATGCTATATTAAATATAGAATAATAAGCTAAAATACCATAAGGTTCAAAATATCTGAAATATTGATAAAATATATCAACAGTGATAGTATCTATAAAACTGAATACTAACTAAAAACAAGTCTGAAAAGCCTCTAATCTGAAACTGTTTACAAGTGGAGTTGATGGGACAATCCCCCAACTAACTCCATCTATTGAAATACTGAGTCTACTAAAATAATGAAATAAAAGGATATTCTTAAATGATGAGGACTCACTGCTAATATACTATTGCTAGCTGAATCTAAATCTATCTATTCCCAGTCGAGAACCTGAGCATTCGAACCTATGATATGAGACATCATAGCACAAAGGAAGATATGTGTCAGTACATTGAATATACTGGTATGGTAGATGGGGTAAGCCTGAATACAAGGGTTCATGTGCATGAACAATAATTAATTGTATGATATAGATTAACTGAACAAGAGAGTACATGGATAACTGAAACTACTATAAATACTGAGTCTGCACTAATGTGCATATAGATAAATATATTGACTAAGTTTGTCTGAAGCTAAGTCCTAAATTCTTATACTGAGTAAGTGATGTCTGAAGTAATTGATAACTAATTTACTGATACTGGTAGACTGTATCTGACAGTGCTGATTCTGTAGAACTGAACTGATTTCTATTCTAAAAACTAAAACTGAGACTGTGGGAGGTTATCATCTAACCGACATGCCCTTTTTTCTGAATAGATTTGGGGTCCAACCTATAACCCTAGATGGAACAGTGTCAGTACCGTGCCATGGGTAAATTCACTAAAGAGTTACCCTCATCTGGTAGGTGCTCTAATGAGAATGGTGGAACCTTCAACTGGCAGGTTAAAACACCTCATCAAACCTCAATCTGGTAGGTTTTATATCTAAACCAACATTATTTATATTGTTCTAGAACACAAGGATTTCTTCCTATGAGTACACCCTCTACAGGCAAGTGAGTCCCCATTCTTGGGCTTACTCGATGCTAAATCCTACTCTCAACTGAAAAACACTAAATTGATTGTACTGAACTGATACTTAGTTTACTGAATTTTACTGTGTCTGTAACTGACTAAGAGTACTACTGATTGTGACATGACTGATGTTTTGAAACTGATATTAGCTCTAGGCACACAATAATATTTTCGTGTGTTAAATACCCAGGACTCTATATCGTGAAAAATAAAGCATAATATACTTTTGAAAATCATAATCATTCATAGAGATATTTTCTCAATCATTTGTAGGGCATAAGCTTATACATATACTAACATGCCATGATTTCATTAATTCATTCACATGGACATTCTATCAAACACCTAGAGAGCATAACTTAATGTACATAATGATGGTTAACATAAAAGCATAGAAATTACAATGCCCTAACTTGCAAATTAATGGATTATGACATAGGAATTTTACAATTCAATGTACATGCTATTCAAAATTCATGGAATCTACAATTAATCATGAATTAGAACTTATTTAATATCAAGAACACTAATACAATCAAATTTCAAATATATAAATCATGTATCGCAGATCTTAAAGTTTTAAATGTGGATTTGTGGACATTATGGGTGAAAGGGACTCATAGATGAACACCTAACATACCTTGGGTTATTAGTTCTTCAAGGTTCTTAAAAAAATCCATGAATTTTGACCTTGATTTTTGAAGCTAGGGTTTTGTATTTTAGAGAGAAAGCTTTTATTTCTTGAGATAAGTGACAAAATAATGGGATAATAGGCTATTTAGGGCTTTAATCCTATGTTTAGACTGACTGGATGAGGGATAAAAATATCTAAAATCCCTTGGATGTTAAATCTCAAAATTAACTGAAATGTCCCTATTTTAACCCTTAGCGCAAAGCGGCACTATCGCACCATGTCTTTGGAAATTGCGAACTGGGAAAATACATGGTGGCACAATGCGGTGGTATCGTGTTGCCACCTTGGATGATACCTGGAATCTTGGCACGATCCATTACAATCATGTTGCTTCACTAGTAATTGACAAATATGAATGGGGTTCTTAGCACGATGCATCAATATTGCGGTCCCTTATTGGAATTGGATAATCGGGAATTAAAAGCCTTCTGTGACGCGGTGAGGTCACAGAGTAATACTGGAATCTAACAATTGTCATTTAGACTGGCTCCATGATATGCTAGTTATCAAAATAACATTGTCCAATGACTTGAACTTAAAATTGCCATAACTCCTTACCCGATTATTGGATTTGGGTGAATTTTATATCATTAGAAAGCTAATTGAATTTCCTGTTCTAGCTGGCTCTAAACTAAAAAGTACTAAGTGTTTCAAAAATTTTATATTAGATAACTCATGAACTAAGAGATAAGTTAAGCTTAAAAATATGGGGTATTACATGGGTACTTGTTATTGACTGTGACTTTGTTCAGTCAATACATATTCTAAGAGAACCATTTTTCTTTTCCATGAATAGAACTGGAGTGCCCCACTGGGAGATACTAGGCCTGATAAATCCCTTATCAAAGAAATCCTTCAACTGTTTTTTTAGATCTTTGAGTTTAGATGGAGCCATTCTGTATGTCAAAATAGAGATGGGCTGAGTATTAGGAAAAAGGTCTATTTCGAAGTCAATTTCCCTTTCGAGAAGAATTCCAAGAAGATCTTCAGGAAACACATCTAGAAATTCACTTACTACTAGAACAGACTCAAGATTTAGAGTCTCAGAACTAGAATCTTGAACTCAAACAAGATGATAGACACACCCCTTGGATATCATTTTTCTCACTCTAAGGTATGAATCAATCTAACCTCTAAGTGCTGAAGTACTACCCCTCAATTCTAGGACAGGTTCATTTGGGAATTGAGAATAGACAACTCAGTTTCAACAGTGAATTGAAGCATAGCATGTATAGAGAAAATCCATGTTGAGAATGACGTCAAAATCCATCATCTCTCACTCTTCTAAGTCTGCTGAAGTAACTTTCTGAGACACCCTAACCGGATAGTTCCTAGATACCCGTCAGGCTATGATAGACTTACACACTAGGGTAGATATTAAGAAGGGCTCTGTTGAGATTTCAAGACTGACTCTTATGTTAACATCTATATATGGAGTTATAAAGGATAAATAAGCTCCTGGATCTAGCAAAGCATAAACATGTAAATGATACAGTTGTAACGTAATACTGACCACATCAGGACAACTTTCTTGATCCTATCAAGACTGCAGTGCATAGATCCTATTTGAGTGTTGCCCACTAGTGGCACTGAAAGCGGAACCCTACTGAGATAGGCGACCAGACTGAGTAGGGGGATGATTATGCTGACTCTACGAACCCACCTTAGGACACTCACTGACCCTATGGCCTAACTTGCCACATCCAAAACATACATCACTAATAAATCTGCAGACAACCTGATGGTTTCTGCCACACTTTTGACAAAGAGGATTTGTTCGGGCACCGCTAATACTACCATGAGATTTATATCCTGGCGCCCTATCCTTATTATCATTTTTGAACTTAGGAACCAGAGCAATGGTTGAGAATGGATCTAAAACTGAAGATTTTGAGAGGAACTAAGAATGATTACCACCCTCTAACTTAGGCTGAGCGAAGTTGAAGCTACTTGTTCTAGCCCTCTTGCTCTCCCTCTCTTTCTCCTTAGTCTTCTGCTCCTCTATATACTGATCATGGACCATAAACCTATCAAAGTCTATCTCTTTAATAAGCATTTCAGTCCTACACTCTTTTATCACACTGTAAAACATTCTAGATATGATTTTACTCATCATAGACCCGCTATCAGCTACCACATAAGGAGCATATCTGGGTAACTGAGTAAACTTGAGGGAATACTCCTTCACTATCATGTTGTCCTGCTTCAGGTTAAAAAATACTAAAAACTTCGCCTCTCTTAATCCAATGGGAAAAACCTATCTGGAAAGGCAGTAGCAAACTTTTCCCATTCTATAGGCCTTGCATCTGTGGCCCTATCTATCTTTCACTGCTTAAACAATGTAGGATCTACATTCTATAACTGATATTTAGCTACCTTAGCACTCTCACTAGCGATTACCCCCATAATATTTGTTACCTTCTGCACCATGTTAAGGAATTCTTATTGCTCCTCTTCAAACGTAAACCCTGAAAATAATAGAGAATTCATTTGGGTAAAGTTTCAAATTCTAGATGCAGGAGTATTATCCACTGGTATGGCCTGAACAATAGCTGGGCATTCATTCTGAGCTACCATAGAATGAGCTAAAGTTATGAAAGCTGCTCTGAGTTCTACGTGAAAGACATGCTCGTCTAGGGGATCTTCCTAAATGGGAAGAGGTGTTGGCTAGTTTCCAGTTCTTCTTCCGTTATTCTTTTTGGGAGGCATGTTCTATATATAGAAGGGAAAATTTAATTAGTCAAATAGTTTAACTTGAGCTCATGCTCACTCGCATGACATACATACTGAAAGAAGGGAACTTTTGCTAAAATCACCTCATAGCCCCTTGTCCATAAGTGTGGCACACTATACACCCATATAAAAGTCTTTACTTTATGTGAATTTCAGACTCCCTAGGACTTTATTGAACCTTAGGCTCTGATATCAAGTTTTTAGTACCATGAGTCTATACCCTGGATGTCACACGGTGCTTACAAGCCTAAAAGATCATAACCTAACCCATGACTTGTACCTTCTATGAGGACTGAATAATAATACTGAAAATCATATGTGGAAGTATAACTAAAAATTCCATAAGGTTCTCAAAATATTGAAATAATAACTTAATGTAATGATAATAACATCTGAAAAATTTAATATATGTTTCTGCTAGTCTAAGTCTCTAACTATCTGAATATGGAGTTGATGTGACAACTTCCCAACTAACCTCGACTTCTAAACTAACTAGAGTACAAAGATAAATAAACTTTGTCCCAAAAATATGAGGACTCACCCCTATATTTGTTGTTGATAGTCCGAGCTGCTTAGTACGGTCAGGACCTTGAGCGTCCAAACCTATGATATGAGACATCATAAGGCAAAAAAAATAGTATGTGTTAGTATGTGGAATATAATGGTATGCTAAGTGAGATAGGCTGATATACATGGGTTCATATTCATGATATGATAATTAACTGAATGGAAATCATGATGTAACTGAATGAGAGTACATGCAAAACAGTAACTACTGAACATGCTGAATATAAAACACTTGTGCATATAGCGTATGTCTGAATAAGACTAGAATGGAAGTTCTGAGTTCTGATGAGAGAATACTGATAACTAATAGTTTAGACTAATTCTAAAGTACTGAATTCTGATGGATAGGTAAATAATAATTGATAGACATATTTCTGTAGAACTATCTGAGTTCTTTACTAAATACTGAGACTGAAAATGTAACTGTTGGAGAGTTCATCTAATTGGCATACCCCAGTTATTAACTAAACTGGGGTCCAACCAATGACCCCAGTTACAAGGGTGTTAGCACCTTACCAAGGGATACTAACAATGTTGGATCCACCCTAATATGGTAGGAAGACTCATGAATTATATATATGGTTGCATCAACCCTAGTCTGGTAGGAGAACGTCTTACCCTACGCTGGCTATGTTGTACTGTAATGCAAAGACTGATACTAAGGGTCAAACCCTATACTGGAAGGAATGCCCCAATCCCTGGGTTCGATCAGTTCTTAATCCTACTCCCTACTAAATAGAAACTAATCACTAGATTATACTAATCTTGATTGAACTGATGTTGATTGTGTTGACTGACTAAACTGGATAGAGTTCACTGAGTTCTGTTTTTGACTGAGTACTACTATTCTTGTCCTTTACTGGGCCTATCCTATTTCTACTGCGACTAAGAAATCATCTATATTTTGGGTAATAAATACCCCAAGACTCGATAGAATCAAATAACAAAGCATGACAAATCTTGAAAGTATAGCAATAGTCAAATGTTCACAATTCATTCATTGAGGCATTTAGTCATGCACTTAGAGGTTATAACTTGAACATGAATGAGAACACATGCTAACATGTCATGATTACACTATTAAATTCACTTGGACATTCTATCAAATACTTGGGATGCATGATTGTGATACATGGAGAATAACATATAGGGCATCATAATATCAACATGTTATCTTTCAAATTCAAGGGTTTTGGAATGGGAATTACATCAATCAACTTACAAGCTATCTTATGTTCATGAAACATATAAATAAATCTTGAATTGAAACCCATACATTAACAACAACATGAATACAACCCAAATTGCACATGTAAATCATGAATAATTAAACTTATAGTTTTGAAAAGGGTTCTTGAACTCCAAGGGTGGAAGGAAACACAAGGATAAACACCTAACATACCTAAATGATGGAATTCGTGAAGATTTTTGGGGGTTTCTTGGAACTTGATCTTGGACTTGATGAACTAGGGTTTCTTTCTTGGAAGGATTTTATAAATAAATAATGAATTTTTCCCTTTAGGCTATCAAATTTTGTGTTAAGACTGAATAATGTAAGGGGAAAATGACCTATTCCCCCCCCCTACAAACCAGGATAAAAGAATGCTGGATAGGGTATCCATCACGCTGCGACCCCTGTTTGTGTCAAGAGACCCTTGCGACACGACCCCTGCTCGGGTCAAGAAGTCCTCACGGCGCCGCCCTATCACAACCCTTTGTAGTTTTTCACATCCAAACTCACCCTTACGCTAGTCCAAAACATCTGAAACTTTCCTGAGATGAGCTATAAGTGACCCTGATCTTGAATCAACGTGAAAATTGATATACTAATGTCGGAAAGGTTTAAAATATGATCCTCTAATTTTGAAGGATGAAATGATTCTAGGTCTTGGCACTTAACTAAAATTTTCTTTGTCCGGACCCTCTTTTGGCATACAATATAGGACTTAAATGACTAGGAATTTTACAGGTCCATACAGACTCACACCTTCAAGGTTAGCTATCATACCCCACCATTATTGTCTAATTAAGACTATTACTATACTACGAAACCACCAATTCCATTTATTAATAACAAAGCCTATAAGTAGTGCTATCGTCATATCGACTACCACTTGTAAGAAATATCCTTAGATAACCTTTTATAAAATAATGGATTCCCATGTACCCATAGATTACATTATTAATTTAACTTAGGAGACTCCCATATACCCCACAAGTGTTTCATTATTAAGTTTGCTTAGGGGATTCCTTTGTACCCTGCAAGGCTATTTAATTAAACCATAACCTTGACCACAAAGACCTTACCATTTAACCATTTAAAACCATCAAAATCAGTTAGGTTTACATTACCAAGTTATACTATGCCAATAGTTCCAATAAAATTCAAATAATATAGTAAAAGCATTCTAATGTGGGGAGGCTCATCCTAGGATTAAGTGAGGTAGCTTGACTTTGGAAAGTGCTTTGGAAATAAGGGAGAAGTTAAAGAGTAGGGGGATTATAAGAGTAAGGGGGATGTGGATAGTATGTGAGAGACGACTACCAGTTCCATTAGAGAGACCACTAAAGAGGTGTTGGATGTCTCAAGAGGTCGATCTAGCAAGCATCCAGGAGACTGGAGTTAGAACAAAGAGGTTAAGAGAAAGATAGAGTCTAAAAAGGTGGATTATGGTAAGTTGGTGGGTAGTAAGGATGATGAGGAATGGTAGACGTATAAGGAGGAGAATAAGGTTTCTAGAAGATAGGTCAAATTAATGGTTATGATGGCTAAGACTCCAGCTTTTGAGAGCATGTATGAAGCGTTAGAGGAGAAATAAGAGGATAAGAAGTTGTACAGGCTTGCCAAGGCCAGGCAGTAAAGGTCTCGTGACCTTGTCAAAGTGAAGTACATTAAGGAAGAAGAAGGTAAAGTGTTGGTTGAGGATGCCCATATTAAGGAGAGAGTGCAGTCCTACTTTTATACACTTTTGAACGACAAAGGGGACAAAGGTTTCATGTTAGTAGACTTGCAAAAGTTTGATGAGTGTCGTGATTATGGTTATTGTAGGTGTACCAAGGTAGAGGAGGTCAAGGGGGATATTCGTAGGATGCGGCGGGGTAGGGCCACAAGGCTAGATGAGATTTCAGTGGATTTTTGGAAGAGCTCTAGTGGGGCAGGTTTTGAGTGGTTAACAAGGTTATTTAACATCATTTTTAGGATGGCAAATATGTCGATAGCATAGAGGTAGGGTACGATGGTTCCTTTATATAAGAACAAGGGAGACATTCAGAGTTGCAACAACTATAGAGACATTAAGTTGTTGATTCATACTATGAATGTTTTGGAAAGGGTGGTAGAGTTGAGGCTGAGAGGGATCGTGAATATCTCTGAGAATTAGTTCAGTTTTATGCCAAGTTGCTCGACCACTAAGGACATTCACCTCATGAAGAGATTAGTGGAACAATTTTAAGAGAGGAAGAAAGATTTGCACATGATGTTTATTGATCTAGAGAAAACTTATGATAGAGTTCCAAAGGAGATTCTGTAGAGATTCTTGAAGGCTAGAGGGGTGCCCGTGGCGTACACTAGGTCGATCCAGGACATGTATGATAGGTTGAAGACTTGTGTGAGGATAGAAAGTAGGGATCCGGAGTACTTTGCAGTTTTTATAGGGTTGCACCAGGGATCAACTATTAGCCTATTTTTATTTTCCTTGGTGATGGATACTTTGATGTGACATATTCAAGGGCATGTGCCTTGGTGTATGTTATTTGCAGATAATGTGGTATAAATTTATGAGTCTTGGGGAGGATTTAATGATAAGTTGGAGATTTGGAGACAAACACTTATGTCTAAAGGATTTTTGTTTAGAAGAGCCAAGAAGGAGTACTTAGAGTGTAAGTTTAGTGAGGTGTCGTAGGAGGATGGAGTAGTGGTGGAACTGGACTCGTAGATTATTCAGAAGAGGGAGAGTTTCAAGTTTCTGGGGTCTATGATTCAAGGCAATGACAAGATTGATAAGGATGTCATGCATCGTATTGGGCCAGATGGTTGAAATAGAGGCTCGCATTAGGAGTCTTATGTGATAAGAAGGTGCCCTCGAATCTTAAAGATATGTTCTATTAAGTTGTAGTCAAGCCTGCTATGTTGTATAGAGTGGAATGTTGGCCAGTTAAGAACTCTCACATTATAAAGTTGAAGGTGGTGGCGATATAAATGTTGTGATAGATGTGTGGATATACTAGGAAAGATATGGTTAAGAATAAGATTAGTTGGGAGAAGGTGGGAGTTGCTTCGGTGGATGATAAGATTCTAGAAGTAAGGTTACGCTAGTTCGGGTATGTGATGGGGAATGGATCGGATGCTCTAGTGCAGAGGTGTGAGACACTAGTAATGGATAGTTTTAGGCGGGGTAGAGGTAGACCAAAGAAATATTGAAGGGAGGTGATTAGGCATGATATTGAGCAGTTACATCTTATGGAGGACATAACCCTTAAAAGAAAGGTATGGAGGATGTGGATTAGGGTAGAAGGTTAGGTGGTGGAAGTGCATCGGTAACAAAAAGGGAGCGGTCTTTTTTGTCTATAGTTTTTATTCTTGGTGTTGTGTAAGGCTATAATTTCGGTGAGATAGTTCTTATTTTTATCTTGTGGTTGTAGTATTATCTTGTTGCAAGCGGTGTTAGTTTATTTTGAACTTATCCTTTCTGCTTGTTATACTGTTATCGGTTCTAAGTCGAAGGTCTATCAGAAATAGCCTCTCTACTTCACCTGAGGTAGTGATATGGTCTGCGTACACTCTACCCTCCCTAGACCCCACTATGTGAGAATACACTGGGTATGTTGTTGTTGTTGTTATTCTCAAAGGAATTTCATCAAACTTGTTGGGTAATAGTATTTCCCAAGCCAAAATCAAGTACAAATTAACCACTCCAATGCTACCAATTATTCAGACCACAATTATAATATGAAAACCATAAGTAAAAGCATGGGAAATCATAACCAACCATTATAACCAAAACCCCCAACATATAATTTAAAACCCAACACCATAACATAATTATTCCATGAAAACAATTCATGTAAAATTCCTTTAGTTGGAACTAACAGTCAAGGAGGAGTAACATGCCTTATTTATGAAGATTTCTGAAGAAAAACTTGACTTTTGAGCCTCTAGATAAGCACCTTATAGCAAACCTTACTCAACCTTATTGAGAGACTTTAGAGAGGATTAGAGAGTGTTTTATCTTTCCAAAGAGAGTTATGAGAGGCCACCTAGGGTTATATAACGTGGGGCATAAGAGTTTTGGGGTGAGAAATATCCAGACTACTCTCAGCTTAAAAGTTAAAAACTTAACCATTGGAGGTTATGACCCATCCCCCTAAATCGTACCCTAGGGTATCCTAATATACGGTTAGTACCCTTGGAACCTTACCTATGTCAGAATCCACTAGACTAGTCAATAAGCATAACACGACTTGGAAAGATACCTCTCTTACACTATCATATGACATTTAATATGCTAACTCGTGTGTTGGATAAAATACAACCAAAACCCACTGACTAACGTAGGAGAGGGGGGATTCAAAGTCATACCCTAGCATACTACTTGTACCCATGAATCGTACCTTGTCCAAAATGTCCAAAACTTAAGAAATTATGAAAGGACCAAAGTTTTGGGTGTTTCATTCAGCCCCACTTAGGATCATTCATCCTCGAATGACGAATGAAGGTGACCACAAGTACGAGTTTACACATTAATACCCATCAATCTTCCCTTTGGTCAAATTAGAAAACAAAGACATAAAACAATATGAGAAGATCATCACATATCCCAACCACGATTTACATCCCATCACCTCCATCCTAACCTCTAACCAAGTTAGAAAAGAAAGATTCAAGGAAATCCAACCCTTCTTTTAACCGATTTAGAAAAAAAAGATGTGATGAAGGACACATACCTTACATAGGAATTTTCAGAATAGAGAACCAACATGGATACTTGGACTCCCTGTACTCATCCAAATCCCAAATGGCTTCCTAAAACTTTTGGTTCCACCATAGAACCTTTGCCAAAGCCACAACTTCCTGTTCTTAACCGACGAACATGCCATCCCAAGATCCTTAGTGAGAACTCGTTATATGACAAAGAGTCTGAGATTCCAATACCACCAAAAGAAACAACCTACGAATGATTACCCACACCTTACCGTAACACAAACATATGGAATACCAAATGAATAGGACTCATGATTGAGGGCGAATCTAATCCAACTTACAATTCCCCAGAGACATATTAAAAAGAGTGCCATATTCTAGATATACACCACTTCTATTTTCGATCCTATCTAGAGTTAAGAG
This sequence comes from Capsicum baccatum var. pendulum, assembly GCA_030864225.1. Lineage (NCBI taxonomy): Eukaryota > Viridiplantae > Streptophyta > Magnoliopsida > Solanales > Solanaceae > Capsicum > Capsicum baccatum. The sequence goes on along the minus strand of CM061557.1, from coordinate 163,591,783 downwards.
AAATTAACTTTGCAATAGGACTCTATTCCTTACATCCACCCAAAACACTATTTCACTTCTACGAAGATTGTAAGTACCCAATACAACGATTGTTATATCAATCAACCATAAAATTCAAGCCTACCTTTTATATTTTAGCGTTACTGCTTATCGTTCCAAGGATTTAGTAACCTCTATCAATTTCATAGTTTTTTCACCACCTATTCCTCTTCTAGCCATCCCCCTTGGCAGCAACCTTACCTTACCCTTCCCTTCTTCTTCACAACCTTAGTTCTAGTAGTCACCCCAAAATCTGCCCCACTTAGGAATTCTACTCTACCTCATTTAAAAACATCACCTTGCTTCTAAAGGCACTACCACCATAACATAAGAAGGGTCATTAAGAAACTAAAGTTAAAGAATTACTCATACATATAAAGTGAGATCTCCAAAATGTGACACGGTACAATAAGCACGAGGTACTTCAATGAAACCACCAAGGTCATAAATGAAGAATCATATCATCATAACACACCCTAGTAGGATTCCTTAGGACTGGACACCGAAAGAAACAAAACTACAAATACCATAGGTAATAAAAATGTAATGTAAGGCCATGGTTTATATCCATGGAGCAGGCCTAATGAAAAATATGAACCTTAGACATAAGCGTTATTAGAATGTTGTAGACATAAAATGACAATGTCTAAATCCCCGAACAAATCAACCAACTATCTCATACTCAGTAGACATAATAGATGTAGCATGCCTAGCCAACTCATAAAATCAATCCTCATACTCCACAACAATCAAGGAGCCCTCCTCCAACCTTAAGAACTGATCCCTCAAACGATCTTTATGATTGGAAGGAATCTACTTCTCTAAGAAAATCTCGAGGAACTAAGTCCATGTCAATAAAAAAGATCCAGTTGATCTGTAATCAATATGAACTCTCCACCAATGTTGAGCTACCAAGTCAAATTGTAAAGTAGTGTAATCCAAACCACTATTCTCACCTAGAGCCAAATGATGGAGCCTCTCCTCATATGCAATTAAGAACTCATAAGTATTCTTCTATGGTGCACTAAAAATCCTAGGCACAACAAACCTTAAGAATCAACTGAACCCCTTATGCTTCATAACAGATGAAGTAGGCTGAGAAACTACCAGCTAAAAAATCAATAGGGCATGAGGGACCACAACTATAGGAGTTGCAGTTATAGGCTACACCTCAGCCTTAGTACCAGTTTGAGTCATAGAATGTGCACAATCAGACAGCGTATTGCCAACCAATCCCAAAATATGAACAGAAAAATCCCTAAGCATTAAAGAAAAAATAAACACTGGTAGAGCCTAGGCTAGTCCATAAACCACCAATAGCTGGGGAAAAAGAATCTTTATCTGGGAGGCATGAATAGAGTTCGGTGATGGATTCATATCCTTACCACTACTTAAGGACACATCTCTAGGTTGTCAATGACCTTTAATTCATCATGCAATAGGATCCCTAGGCTCGATCTCAAGACCCTCATCTTATGTAGCGATTGCACATGTCCTAGTCATCTTTAAAAGAGTGAAACCAAAAGAATGATTTAGAAACCAAATCAATCTCTTAGCATGAAAAGAGTGAAAGAAGTGAATAACAACTAAGAATGTCCTATAGCCTCCCAAAGATAACAAATGGAGATCATTATTCTGATCTGCAAGACACTACTAGATACTTGATTTTGAACCAACCATACTAGCAAAACCTATGCTCTTATACCAATTTTTCATGATCCAATTCATTAGTAATGATGGAACCTATTTATCCCACCATAACATAAGCCAAACCATAGATTAATGTTGTATGTAGTGGGCTAACATAGGGGAAAATGGAATAAAATCCAAAAATCAACATTAAAGGAGTTATAAAATAATAAAATAGGCATAAATGTCTCATAGATTGATATTGGGGTCTACAACCATCCCAAGACTCAGTATGGTTGGTACAAGAGCTAATAAAAATGAACTATAAGTAGTGAATAGTCACATACAATATGTCTCAAAAATTAAATACATGACATAGTTTAGTAGAAGAAAAAAAAGGTAACGGTGTCTGCAAGAGCTCACCTAATAACTGAAATCAGCCCTGCACAAGCATCCTATTAATGGTGCCCACTTGTACTTATATCTGCACAAAAAAGGTATACAAGTATAGTATTAGTAGAAAAAGCATGGTTACTCAATGGGAATCATTGTCCTACCAGGCTAAATCATGGTATAAATATGATAAGAAACAAGTTAAAGTAAACTAAGTGAAGTTAATAGGAAAAAACTTGGACTAAGCTCCAAACTACTATACATAAATAAATAAATAAATAAATAAAACTAAAATAGTAACATAAAGATCACAAATCTATAACTACAAAATTGGCCCCCATAAGCCAATGTGTGTGAAAAAGTTCATAACATAACACAAGCCCCCACAAGCCTAGACAGTATAATCAAGGAAAGTTAATAACCCAATAAAAATAAATTACCAATTAGCATGCCTATCCAAAAATTCATCTAAACCATGTCATATCATAAATTACTCCAAGAATACCGAACATAAACCAAAACACAATAGTATCATCATCATTACCATTATTTGCCGAACTTGAACAAAAATTCACATTGTCAACATCATCATCAAATTCCAGACTTGAACTGAGACTCATATATATCATTATCATTATTAAGTGAAGGACTCAAATCAAAACTCATATATATTTTTACCATATCAATAGTCCATGTAAATAAACCATAATGATAAGTCATATCACTAAGTCACAATCGTTATCCATAAAAACATACATTAAATTAGCACTAACTCTTAACTAACAAAATAGCATAATCAATAATCATCTAATCTTTTTGATGTCCATAAATATGAATTTATAAGGGTATACATGCATAATTAAGTATACAAATCTAACATAAGTCTTGGCAAAAGGTGGGCTAGAGAGGCAAACTTTTAATACCCAAAAGCCATTTTAGGCAAATTCTACCACAGAATAGGCTTTGATATATAAATTTGTTTTTAGATGTAAAATAAGCCATAATTATCCCTAAGAGAAATTGTACCTAAAACATGAGCAATAAATTCAATTATTCCTAAATTAAAATTTCAAGACAGCCTAAACAGTACAACTAACCTAGATATTTTTAATTGTACCTCCAACACCTAAATCCTACACCATATCTAGCATTACATCATAATCATCCTACAAAATAGCTGAATCTATGGAGAGGCTAAACCTAGCCCACCTAGATATCGAAGAAAATCTTAAAGAATCTGCTAAACTACCGAATTACCTTCCCAAGAAGTTTCTACAAGATACCACAGTATAAAAATCATAATCTACTCATCTTAACGAGAACGATGATGCCCATATTGCACTATTATGCTTTAGGTCCAAAAATGTTTTAAAATCCCATATGAGGCCCATTTATAGAATCACACCAACGTCTCTCTATGTTCAAGGAATATTTACCAACAAGAATGGGTGAATTCTGAGTTCTAATGGTTCTACAATCAAGATACCAAGATTCTAGGGAATTTAGAAAAAGATAATGGATTCTATTAAGAAATTAATGAAAGCTTACCAAAAATTCAAACTAGAAATGCATATTCACAAAAAAAATTCCCACTTTTTAGGGTTCAATATTCTAGAAAATGGTTAAAAAATGGTGAAAATTGGGCTAAGTGTGATATTTTTACAAATCCCAAGCCCATAGATGTTGCTTAGGAGGACTTCGGGTTGCCTAAGAAACCATCGATTAAGCAACCAAGTGTCTCTTAAGTAATACTCTCTGTCTCAACATATGTTTCACAAACAACAATAGTATTACTTATGTACCATTTTATCACGCAAAATGCACCTCACTTATGCGATACCAGTAGGCAAGGCATTGTTTCTTAAGTGATCGGTTGGTCGCATATGTGATGCAAATCACCAATTGAGACTTAGAATTTTTCTAGGTCTTCGCTAACCCACCGAGATTCATCCTTAATCTAGTATACGCAATTGAACTATTGTAAATTATCAAATTTGATATTTTTGCCTAAATGGAAAGATCAAAATTCCATCCGAGGTTATTCCAATGTAAAGTGGGTCCCATATATACTTTCAATTTTCTTAACTTCCAACTAATAGATTAAAATCCTTGAGACTTAAATCAAGGGTCCACCTATTGTAAAATTGATATTTTTGAGCTGTTGGAATGGTCAAAATTGAAATACGAGGTCGTTTGACTAAAGTTTTCACCCAATAACAAATTTGAACCACTGGAGACTTTAAAGTAGGGAATAGGATCGAAAAAAACAAATGAACTACCTGGAAAATACATTGTCAATTCTAGCAAGTTATAAATTACTTGGGGCAGCTATGGAAAAGCTCTAAATAGTAAAAATGTAGAAAATGAGATTGTGGGTCATTAAAGTGTTTCTTCGAATTTGAGTCACCAAATTTTTCCAATATACGTCATTGAGATCATCAAACTCCCTCAAATGGTTTTAATTTGCATTGCATGTTTCCGAATCAAAAAAAATCCACTTGGTTGTCTCCAATAACTAATAAGACTATGGAAGAGCGTCAGGGAAAAGATCAAGAGAATTCTTTCACTCGGGGAATAACTTCTTGCAAGCTAATTGAGTATAGGATATGTCCTACATTCGAGAGAGATGAAATGATATTGATCATAGTCAACTCCAAATTCTACTTCACCAAAAAAACAATATTCGATTATTTGGATTTTGGTTTGAAAACCTAAAAACAATACACATGTTGTAATACCCATGCTTAGTCCTAGATATAAATCATCTCAAAGATGCTAGTACTTGCTTTCAAGTACAAATCTATTTTTGTACCTATGGTATTTATGAGACTTCTACTTTGAATCACGTGGGAAATTGAGTTAGCTTTCTAACAATACCAATTTTGTCCATATTCGACACCAGACGAGGAAGTTATGGATGTTTTACTCAGAACTAACCAAAACACCCAGGTGCAACATCTAAATTGATGGACTGCCAAACAAGTGATGGACCACCACATTGACCATCATAGCCAAGGAAGTAGGTCCACATTCTAGATAAGGATTGATGGACGAGTTGATGTACCGTTAGTTTTATGATAGACCGTCATCCAGGCCGTCAACTCTTATCCAGTGAACCCCATTTCTGGTCCACATATGAGGGTCGAAATGATGGACCATAAAGTTCCTGATGGACAATCAGTCGGGTCGTCACATGCCACATTTAGTTTACTTCCAGGCCATTTTAATAGGGGTACTTTGGTCACTTACCACTCGCCTATATATACCCAGATGAGTTCGAATTCAGCCATTTTGCTCATTATTATTTCACAAACAAAAAAACTAAGGTTTCTTTCTAAATTTTATCTCCAAGAACAAGACCCAATCTTCTTCAAAAATCAAAGGATTTCAAATCCTTTAAGTTCAAAAACATCAAGAACCTTGAGTTAGGTATGCATAGTGTTCATCTATGGATCTATTTCTTTCATAGAGCACAAGAACCATATTTTAAATATTATTTTGTGATTGTCTTGTTGTGATATGAGCATGTACATGTTGATGATTGTTGTTTATGTTTCAAGATTATATCTAAAGGTGTTTTCATGAAGTATAAATGTTTGTTAGTTGAAACCCATGATCCTTAGTTGCTTAATATGATGAAATTCATGAACACACTTAAGTTAAATGAATGCACGCAAAGTGTTTGATATTATGCCTAGGATGATAGAATTCATTTCCCATGACTTAATACTGCTTAAATGACAAGTTCGTGCTCTATGTTTTACGATTTCCCATGAATTCCATGTGAGTGATATGTGTTGTTGTTGTGATATTGATTGACTATGATATTGAAGCTATGCAAGTATATACATGTTGTATGAATTTCCCTTCCATGTATAAGATGTTGAGAACTATGCTTAGTGTGAAATCCCCTACCCATGATACGGTAAATTATGGACTCTAATCTTACGAGCAGGTTAGTCATGTATGTCAGTTTCCTTCCATTGAGTCTTGGGAGTACTTGTACCCAAAAAATAGAGTTGTGTGCCTATAGCCATGTCATGTTATTAGGATAATCTCAGTCAATCCATGATCTATAGAACTCAGTCGGGCATGTGTCTCAGAAAACCTCAAAAATCTCATGATCTCAGTTAATTCTAAAATAGTAGCACTAATTCATCAGTCAACAAAAGTCAGTTACTCAGTCCCTATATAGTCTGTTAAATCACGTTCAGTCTCTTCAGATGGGAGTAGGAATTAGCACCGAGTGAACCCAAGGATGGGAACTCACCTGCTAGTTTAGTGTGTAATTCTTAGTAATCATCCTTGTGTTCCAGAACTACGTAGCCAGCGTAGGTTGAGACATATTAACCTATCAGATTAGGGTTGATAAAGTGTCTTGTTCATCAGTTTAGGGTTCCTACCATTCTCATTTTGAGTACTTTCCCGCTAACGGTCACTCATAGTTGTCCTTACAAGTGGCACGGTATTGACACCCTTCCAGTCGGGGCAGAGTTTGGACCCTAACTTAGTTATATGCATTATTGGGGCATGTCAGTCAAACAACTACCTCCAACAGTTTCAGTCCCATTCTTAGTAAAAGAACTCAGATAGTTCTTCAGATTTCAATATATCAGGACGGTCAGATACAGTCAATTCAATTACAGAATGGAACATAGATAGTTCCATTAGATTCAGGATTATCAGACATAGTTATCTATGTTATCAAAATTTCAGTATTTGTCATGGTAGATATCAGTAGATCATGCATTAGTGTCCAGATCTAGATATCATGTAATCACGATCTCAGTTACTACATATGTCTGTTTACACCCTTACGTTCATATCAGTCAGTCAGTTAACATTATTCATGCATGTAAACCCTTTTTGCATTTAGCCTACCTCACTCATATACTCAGTACTCCTAGTTGTACTAACGCATTTGCGTTATGGTGCTTTCTTTTATGTTACACGATAGGTTTACAGATACAAGATCCAGATCAGCAATTGCAGTAGCATTCAAGTTGGAAAGTTGTAGTGAGTCCTCATCCATTCGAGGAAATAATATTTATTTTATTTATTAACTCAGTTTAGTTTTGCTAGACGGATTTAGTTGGAGACATATTTCTTCAACTCCTTATTCAGATAGTACATAGAGGCTTTTAGATTTACCTCAAATTTGATTTAGATTTCAGTTGTTTTGGGTATTCGTTACCCCATATAGATATTATGATTTGTCAGATATTCTATGCAGTTGAACCTTATGGCCTCTTGTTCATGTTTTCTGCATTATTACATCATATATTGTAATATACAGGTACAGATATCAGTCATGGGTTAGCTTGTGGTCCTTCGGGATCATGGACACCGTGTAGTAATCCGATTTAGAAAATCGAGGCGTTACAAACTTGGTATCAGAGCCTAAGGCTCAATAGAGTCCTAGGAATTCTGAAAGCCACATCTAGTAGAGTCTTGTGCATGGTGTGTTATGCACCACATTTATGTTCAAGAGGCTATAAGATGTTTTAGGAACAGTTTTCTTTCTTACGGTATTCATATCGTGCTAGTGAGCATAATCTCAAGTTAAACTCTCAGTCTAATCCATTCTTCTCTTATTTCAGAATATGCCTCTAAAGAGAAGAAACCAGCTAACTCCTCAGCCCGAAGATCCTTTGGGCAAACATGTTTCTCATGCGTAGTTTAGGGCCGCATTTACCATACTTGCTCAGTTTGTGGCATCCAAAAATAAATGGCCACCAGTTATTTTGGCTCATCCAGTGGCCAACTTAGCCCCAACTAGGATTTAGGACTTCACCCAAATGAACCCTCCATCTTTCTTTGGGTCTAAGTTTGATAAAGACCATCTGTAATTCATTGACCAAGTCTAAAAGGTCATAGACATCATGGGAGTTACTTCTTGTCAAAGTAGACATCATGGGAGTTACTTCTTGTCAAAGTGTCGAGTTAGCCGTATACCAGTTACAGGATATTTCTCATACTTGGTACAAACAGTAGAAGTCTAAGAGGTTAGAGGATGTAGGTCCTATAGAGTGGGAGAAATTTGTCATGACTTTCTTAGACAGATTCTTTCCCCAAGAGCAGAGAGAGGCAAAAGTTCTAGATTTCATCAACCTCAGGGAGGGAAATATAACGGTTAAGGAGTATTCTATTAGATTTACTCAGCTAGCCAGATGTGCCCCTCATATGGTTGTAGACAATAGGGATAAGATGAGCAAGTTCATGTCAGGGGTGAATGATAGCATGGTAAATGAGTGTAGGTCTGTGATGTTGAATAGTGAAATGACTTTAGCCAGGCTCATGACTTATGCTCAACAAATAGAGAAGCAGAAGATTAGGACTAGGGAGAGGTAGAACAAGAGAGCAACGTCAAGCATTTTTAGTTTTACTCAACCAAAATCAGAAAGAGGAAACCATTCACAGTTTCATCCTAAGCTAGTAATTCCAGCTCCTTCCTCTCCCAGTGCCCCAATGATGAAATTCAGAGACGGTAACAGAGATCGAGTTCCAGGCTCTAAGTCTCAGGGTAGTGTCAGCTGTGCCCGAACTAATCCTCTGTGTTAGACTTGTGGTAAGAACCACAAGGGTACCTGTAGAGCTGGTAGCGATGTTTGTTTCGATTATGGAAAGCCAAGACATAGGATTAGAGAGTGTCCACAGTCAGGTCTACATGGTTAACAGAATCGCTTCATAGCCCAGTACGGTAACCCAAATCAGCAGAGTGCCACTTCCAATGCTACTAGTGGGCAACGCCCAAACAGACTCTATGCTCTTTAGACCCGACAGGATAAAGAAAATTCTTCTCATTTAATTACTATTACATTACAAATTTTCCATATTTATGTTTACGCCTTACTAGATCCAGGTGCATCCTTATCTTTTGTTACTCCTTATATAGCAGGCGATTTCAGAATCAGTCCTAAAATTTTAGCAGAGCCCATTTCAGTCTCTACCCCAGTGGGTAAAACCATCATAGCTCGATCGGTATACAAGAACTACCAGGTTATGATATTTTAGAAAGCCACGTCAACATATTTAGTCAAGTTAGAGATGACTAATTTTGATGTCATTCTTGGCATGGATTGGCTTCATTCCTGCTATGCCACAGTCTACTACAGAACTAGGGCAGTTTAATTTTAGTTCTCGAATGAGCCCATCCTAGAGTGTAAGGTTAGTACTTCATATTTTAGGGGTCAACTTATTTCCTACCTTCGAGCAAGGAAAATAATTTCTAAGGCATGTGTGTATCATCTCATACATATTAAAGATTCCAGTTTTGAATCTCCTAGTCTTGAATCAATCTCAGTTGTAAATAAGTATTCAGACGTGTTTACCAAATATCTTCCAGGAATTCCTCCCGAAAGGAAAATAGACTTTGGCATTGACCTTACTCCAGATACTCAACCTATTTATATTTCGCCATACAAAATGGCACTAGCAGAACTCAAGGAACTGAAAGATGATTTGAAGTATCTCTTATTCGTTCGCAAGAAAGACGGTTCTCTTAGGATATGTATTAATTACCGTCAGCTCAATAAAGTTACGGTCAAGAACAATTATCCTCTTCCCAGAATAGATGACTTGTTTGACCAACTTCAGGGTGCCAGTTATTTCACCAAAATAAACCTCAGATCAGGCTACCATCAGCTCAGAGTTAGAGAATATGACATCCCAAAGATAGATTTTCATACTCGGTATGGTCACTTTGAGTTTCTAGTTATGTCCTTTGGTCTTACCAATGCCCCAGCTGCTTTCATGGACTTGATGAACTATGTGTTCAAGTAGTACTTGGACATGTTCATCATAGTCTTCATAGATGATATCCTGGTCTATTCCTACATAGAGCATGATCATTCAGACCATCTAAGGATTGTTCTTTAGATTGTCAGAGATTACCAGCTATTCACCAAATTCTGTAAGTGCGAGTTTTGGATAAGATGAGTAGCATTCCTTGGACATATTGTTTTTGGTGATGGAATTAGAGTAGATTCTTAGAAGACCAAAACAGTAAGAACCTGGCCTCGCCCTATCTCTCTATTATATATCAGGTATTTCTTGGGATTGACTTCCTATTATAGATGCTTTTTCAAGGGATTTTCTTCTATTGCATCCCCCATGTCTAGATTAACTCAGAAAAAGGTCAAGTTTTAGTGGTCAGATCCTTGTGAGAAGAGTTTTCAAGATTGAAGACTCGACTCACCTGAGCTCCAATTCTAGCTCTTCCAGATAGTTCAGATGGGTTCTTGGTATATTGTGATACGTCTAGAGTGGGTTTAAGTTTTGTCCTTATGCGGAATGGTAAGGTCATAGCCTACGCCTCCAGAAAGTTAAAGCCCTATGAGAAGAATTATCCTACTCATGATCTTGAGTTAGCAGTCGTAGATTTGTCTTAAAGATTTGGAGTCATTATCTATACAGAGTTCATGTAGATGTCTTCAGTGATCATAAGAGTCTCTAGTATGTCTTTTCTCAAAAATATCTCAATCTTTATCAGAGAGGGTGTTTAGAGCTTTTAAAAGGTTATGACATGAGTGTCATTTACCATCCGGGCAAGGGCAACTTTGTGGCCGACGCTCTCAGTAGACTCTCCATAGGTAGTGTTCCATTGGTGGAGTGGGATGAAGAGAGATATTGCAGAGTTTGTGGCTAAGTGCTCTATATGTTAGAAAGTTAAGATAGAGCATCAGAAGCCAAGTGGACCCATATAGGAGTTCACCATTCCTACTTGGAAGTGGGAAGAAGTGAACATGGATTTTGTGATGGTTTTGCCTCAAACTCGTCATCAGTATGATTTAGTTGGGTTATTATAGACAGGATGACCAAGTCAGCTCATTTCTTTCCAGTTCACACATCTTATTCAGCCGAGGATTATGCCAAACTCTATATCAGGGCATTGGTCAGATTACACGGTGTTCCATTATCTATTATTTCAGATAGAGGTACCCAGTACACCCCTCACTTATGGAAAGAATAACAAAAGGATCTTGGTACCCAAGTCTATCTCAGTATATCCTTTTATCCTCAGACAGATTGTCAAGCAAAAAGGACCATTCAGACTTTTGAAGATATGCTAAGGGCATGTGGAATTGATTTGAAGGAAAGTTGGGATGACCACTTGCCTTTTATTGAGTTTGCATACAATAATAGCTATCATTCCGGTATTAAAATGGCTCCATTCAAGGCTCTCTACGGAATGAGGTATAGATCTCCAATTAGTTGGTTTAAAGTTAGTGAGGCCTCAATCATAGGTCCTGACTTGGTTTTAGACGCCTTAGAGAATGTCTAATTGATCAGAGAGAGACTCCGGGCTACTCAGAGCCAACAGAAGTCTTATGCTAATGTTCGTATAAAAGATTTCAAGTTCAAGGTCGATGACTATGTCTATCACAAGATCTCTCCCATGAAGGGAGTGAGAGGTTCGGCAAGAAAGGGAAACTCAGTCCCTTCTATATCAGTCCCTTCAGTATTCTCAGTCGTTTAGGCAAGGTAGGTTATGATCTTGAATTGCCTCCATATTTAGCCTCAGTTCATCCATTCTTCCATGTATCCTTGCTCAAGAAGTGCGTAGGTGACCTAGCATTTGTAGTCCCTATTCAGAGTGTTGATGTTCAGAACAGTCTCTCTTATGAAGAGATTCTAGTCAAAATCTTAGTCTATCAGACTCGCCGATTGAGGAACAAACAGATCCCTCTAGTTAAGGTTCTTTGGCAAATCAATCCGTCCAGGGAGCTACTTGGGAAGCAGAAGCAGATATGCGTTCCAAGTATCCTTACCTCTTCTCCGCCAATTCATATCAAGCTCAAGGTAATAGTTCTCCTTAATCTTATTCAGTTTCATATTCATGTTCCCATTATAAACATGGTATCTAATATATTTCATACTCTATCATGCATTCATGTATCAGTTCAGTTATAAAATCATGCATCAGCTAAGCATTCTCGTCTTGAGAAACTCAATTTATCAGAACACTCCGTCACGCATTCATGTACTAGTTGACCATGCATCAGATGTGCATGAGTTAAGTATATTTAGCATGTCAGTCATGAAGTCGTTCTCAGTCACTCATGTTCAGTTCATGTTCATTTATTATTTTCCCTCTTAGTTAGTATCATTCGAGGATGAATGATCTCAAGGGGGAGATATTGTAATACCCGTGCTTATTCCTAGCTAGAAATCATCTCAAGGACGCTTGTACTTGCTTTGAAATACAAATCTATTTTGGTACCTATGGTATTTATTATACTTCTACATTCTATCACGTGGGAAATTGAGTTAGCTTTCTAACGATACTAATTTTGTCAAAATCTGACACCAAGACGACGAAGTTATGGATGTTTTACTCAAAACTGACCGAAACACCCAAGTGCGATGTCCAAGTTCACAGACCGCCAAAAGAGTGATGGACCACCACTTTGACCATCACAGCTAAGGCAGTAGGGCCACGTTCTACATAAGGATTGACGGACGAGTTGAGTACCATCAGTTTTCATCCAGGCTGTCAACTCTTATCCAGTGAACCCCATTTCTGGTCCACGTATGACGGACGAAATGATAGACCACAAAGTTCCTGATGGATCGTCAGTCGGGTCGTCACATACCATGTTCAGTTTAATTCTAGGCAATTTTAATAGGGGTATCTTGGTCAGTTACCACTCGCCTATATAGACCCAGATGAGTCCGAATTCATCCATTTTGCTCATTATTATTTCACAAACAAAAAAACTAGGGTTTCTCTCTAAATTTAATCTCCAAGAACAAGACCCAATCTTCTTCAAAAAATCTAAGGATTTCAAATCCTTCAAGTTTAAAAACATCAAGAACCTTGAGTCAGGTATGCGTAATGTTCATCTATGGATCCATTTCTTTCACAGAGCTCAAGAACCATGTTTTAAATATTATTTTGTGATTGTCTTATTGTGATATGAGCATATACATGTTGATGATTGTTGTTTAAGTTTCAAGATTATATCTAAAAGTGTTTTCATGAAGTATATGTGTTTGTTAGTTGAAACCTATGATCCTTATGTGGCTTAATACGGTGAAATTCATGAACACACTTAAGCTAAAAGAATGCATGCAAAGTGTTTGATAATATACCAAGGATGATAGAATTTATGTCCCATGATTTAATATTGCTTAAATGACATGTCCATGCTCTATGCTTTACGATTTTTCATGAATTCCATGTGAGTGATATGCGTTGTTGTTGTGAAATGGATTGACCATGATATTGATGCAATGCAAGTATATACATGTTGTATGAATTTCCCTTCCATGTATAAGATGTTGAGAACTATGCTTAGTGTTTAATCCCCTACTCATGATATGGTAAATTGTGGACTCTACTCTTATGATCAAGTCAGTCATGTCTGTTAGTTTCCTTCTATTGAGTCCTGGGGGTACTTGTACCTGAAAAATATAGTTGTGTGCCTAGAGCCATGTCATGTTATCAGGATAATCCCAGTCAAGCCATGATCTATAGAACTCAGTCGAGCATGTGACTCAGGAAACCTCAAAAATCTCATAATCTCAGTTAATTCTCAAATAGTAGCACTAATCCATCAGTCAACGGAAGTCAGTTACTCAGTATATGTACCATTAGTTCAATCACATTCAGTCTCTTCAGATGGGAGTAGGAGTTAGCACCGAGTGAACCCAAGGATGGGAACTCACCTGCCAGTTTAGGGTGTGATTCTTAGTAATCATCCTTGTGTTCCAAAACTACATACCCAGTACAGGTTGAGACATCTTAACCTGTCAGATTAGGGTTGATGAGATGGATTAATCCATCAGTTTAGGGTTCCCACCATTCTCATTTTGAGTACTTTCCAGCTAAGGGTCACTCATATCTGTCCTTACCAGGGGCGAGGTGTTGATACCCTTCTATCCGGGCTAGAGATGAACCCTAACTTAGCTATATGCATTATTGGGGTATGTCGGTCAAACAACTACCTCCAACAATTTCAGTCCCAATCTCAGTAAAAATAATCAGATAGATTTTTAGATTTTAGTATATCAGGACTATCAGATACTGTTAATTCAGTTACAGAATGGAACACAGATAGTTCCATTAGATTCATGATTGTCAGACACAGTCATCTATGTTATCAGAATTTTAGTATTTGTCATGCTAGATATCAGTAGATCATGCATTAGTGTCTAGATCTAGATATCACGTAATCACGATCTCAGTTACTACGTATGCATGTTTGCACTCTTACTTTCATATCAGTTAGTCAGTTTGCATCATTCATGCATGTAAATCCTTTTGCATTTAGCCTACCTCACTCGTATACTCAATACTTCCAATTGTACTAATGCATTTTTCCTATGGTTCTTTCTTTCGTGTTACACCATAGGTTCACAGATATGAGCTCCAGATCAGCAGTTGCAGTAGCATTCCAGTCGCAAAGTTGTAGTGAGTCCTCATCTATTCGAGGACATATTATTTATTTCATTTATTAATTTAGTTCAATTTTGCTAGAAGGAGTTAGTTGGAGACATGTTCCTTCAACTCCTTATTTAGACAATACTTAGAGGCTTTAGCTCGGATTTGATTCAGATTTCAGTTGTTTTAGGTATTCTTTACCCTATATGGATGTTATGATTTGTTAGATATTCTATGCAGTTGAACCTTATGGTCTATTGTTCATGTTTTCTGCATTATTACATCATATATCATAGTATACAGGTACAGATATCAGTCATGGGTTAGCTTGTGGTCCCTCGGGATCATGGGCACCGTGTAGCAATCCGGTTCAGAAAATCAGGGTGTTACACATGTATAAACTCAAAATATTAACATGAAATATAATGCAATTTTTTTGAGACATGCCTACAAAATGAATTAACAGTCAAATTGGGGCTCAAACACCAAATTTTAGTTTTTCCTAAAACCCTACAAATATGCCCAAGGTACCGCTAAAGTAGTTTTGGGATCTTTAGCAGGACCCCACTTATGAAACAGGGTGCTGCTTTAGCAACCCTTTCTATAGTTGTATTAGGACGCTTTAGCGGCCCTAGTATTCTTTAGTGGACCTCTTATGCAACTTGCTATTTCTTTCATGGGCAACATATTAGCACATAGAGGCTGGTTTGGCAGCCCTTCCCCATCAACCTAAAATTAGAATTACCATTCTTTTTTAAAAAAACACGATAACAACACGGTTTATAAAATACAATATAAAATATAATCTAAATTCACTTATCCATTCATATGAAAAAAAAAAACTCTCAGAATTTCATGAAATTTATCATCAAATACTTTGTGGGCATACAAATTATCAATCTTTTTACATAATTGTTGGGTACTTAAGACTTCTCCATTGTTTACACAATAAGATATTTGCTACTTATTTCCTATCCTACATAGAAATTGACTAGAATTCTAGCTCAAGAGATCAAAAAGTCACATTTAAATTCAACCCAATTAATAAACTAAGGAGGAACTTTACAAATCATAATAAAAAAGATAGAGAATAAAGCATACTTAAAGTTATGTGCAAAGAATGCATTATATAGGGCACTCTTGATGCCTTTTTTAGAGAGATTAAATGAAATGGAAATTGGATATTTAAGAGTAGAGAGGATAAGGATTATTACAATCTTTCAAACTAACTAAGGGTGATTTAACCGTCCAATACTGCATTGGCAAATATAAGGCTACTATTTCATTCATTGACCACTATTGACTGGCCGTATTAGTGGTCGATGGGCTTCTTTAGTGCCCTTGTCCCATTATATGAGTGTACAATTTAGCAAACATATGGGTTGCTTTAAAACCCTTAACCCTAAGCTAATTATCCCACTTTAGCAATATTTGGGATGCTTTGGCACCTATTCATTTTAACGGTCCTTTTACTGCTTTAATGGTATCTAAGGCTCATTCATTGTCCTAGGAATATACTATTTTGCAATGTCCAAGCCAACCTTTCTGATACACTCTATTTCAATCACCATATTGCATCAAAATCTATTCAGATCACTCCCAAAATGCCAAAATTATATGGAATAGTCAAAAATAAAATCCTAAACTATTCTAAACATTGAAATTCAAGTAGTACATGCAATTTTTTTTAAATGATGGGTTTCCTCCCATATAGTGCTTGATTTAACATCTCAAAATAATGAAAAAAAACTCACCATTTATATCTCTACTTAGAGGATTTTAATCTTAGGCAAAAATTTAGATCAACATCTCTTTGAGGCTCTTGGAGAAAAAGTAAATAATCAACTAAACTAACTTTATCTCGCCACTTTAAAGACTTGAACCTTTTACCCAACTTCTCTTTAAACTTTCGTGTGGACTCATTTGGCATTGGTGAGAGAATTAATAGACCACTTTTCAGACACCATCACTTATTTGCCTTCAAGTGAGGGATGTCATTTTTCCCGCTTAGAATTACAAACTAAAAAATATCTATATTTTGTTCCTCATCAACAAAAATTTCTATTTTCCTAGGTGGTTCGGCTTTCATAACAACTACTAAGAATTATGTTAAAAAGTGGTTGGATTGAGGTCAACTTCCTATTTTAGGATTTTGATTATTCTTGACATTATCACCCTTAAATAAATTACAGTCTTCATAAAGGGTTTGCTTAGTTTTTTCTTACAACTCTAGTATCACTTCTTCATTATCAGTATCCTTCATTACCTTTGGATTGGTTGGTTTAGAAAATCACCATGAATTCACCAAAACCAAGCTCACCATCATTTTAGCTGGAAATTTCCTTTAACATAATTGGGCATGACCATTTAACTTTTAATGCTACATTCCTCTATTCTTGTATTCAATTGGATTTTAAATTTCTGTTTAGCCATTTTAACTTGAACCAACACATGACATCGCTATACATGAAATTTGAGGCATTTATCCAACAGTAGTAATATACTATAAAATTGACCCTCATGAATTTTAAGTTGATGAGTTTAATTCACTATCGACTCTTGGTCCACAATTTTTTTCTTGTCAAGTTTATCTTTGTTGCGGGACTAAATTATACTTTCAAGAGTCCCTTCATGGAAAATCAATGTTTTCAAAAACGTCATCTTCACTATTTAGGACTAGGTACTACTATTTAACAAAGATTTTCCATTAGTTTTCATTCTACTCCATTGTGTCTTTCAATGTTATCTCTATTTGCTTTATTGGAGAGTTTGAGAATTCTTCTTCTTGTTCTAATTGAGAAATTTCTTCACTTTGGTAACATTCATTTGAGTAATCTAATATTTTTGGATCAACTACATGGCTTGAAATCCTTTGATCAACAAATTTATTTTGAGGATTAGTCACTTCGATGGAAATTGAAATATTGGCATCATCACAAATTTCTTTTTTTTTCACGTTCCTTTCCAAATGCGTCCATGTATTGATGCAAGATATGCATATACTGTTCTTTTGTAGTCACTCAGTCCACGATAATTTGAAGAATTGCTTAAACACCTTTGCGTCCTGATTGTTGTTGTTCCTTTGCCATATTTGAGACCTATCAAACTCAAAAACAACCAACATTTTAGTTAGAATAAGTAAGGTGAGGAGAACAATTATTTGAGATACTTTCCAATTTCAATCTCAATCACCACATACGGAATAATCAAAGTCCCTATAGAATTAAGATAATCCACACACGTATATCTCGGGAGTGTCTATTACAATCTTGCGAAAATTGGGGACTACGAAAATAAGGGAATGGATTATTAAGATATGATTTCAAACCACAAAAGTCATTTTCATTCCATAATGCTTTAGAGACCAGTACAAAAAAATATACCTAATTCAAAATACAAAAGAAAACCAATGGTATGGGGGTGCGGATAACTTGGGTAACTTAAATAGATCTATTATATATCTAATGGATCTATTTTTATTTGTGTGTGGATGTTTCTTAACTTCTGTAAACATTTTTATTTTTAGTTTACTTATTTTAATTTTATTAGTGTTCATATCTTGGGGGGGTTATTGGATGGTATTTGATTAAATGCTTTACTGTAATATTCTTTAGTTTTTTCTCTTAGTCTTTGTAATTCTTGTATATTATTTTGAAGGTATTCTAAATATTCTATATCTTTTGTTCTAAAATATTCAATTAAATTTTCTTTCATAAGTATGTCTGTTAATCTTATTTCTTCCATATCTTGTCTCCAATATTTTAAATACTCATAGTCTATCATTTTATCCTAAAGTAGTTGCTTGTTTACAAATTTCTGTGTAATATTCTATTCTAATTGTACAAAAATTTATATCTAATTTAAGTTTATTAATACTTTTAACTATCTCTTTTTCTTCATCCCTTAATGAGTTTTTCAAGTTATGTAAACTATTATCTGTACTTTTTTTTAAATTTTCTAAGGTTTTTTCTATCCATATTAATTTTCTTTTTGATTTTTCATCATTTGTTTGAGTTGATATCTAAAATTAATTTTTTCATATTGGTCACTTTGTTTTTCTCTAACTTATCAAATATATTCCAACATTTCTAATCTGTATAATATCTATCTGAATAACAACTATCCAAATATGAGCAGTAGCTTTCATTATATAGGTGTAAGTTTTCTATAGAACTTAATAAATCTTCATTAAAATAAAATACCTCTTCATATATAGTTTTTCTTATATCTACTATTTCCATATCCTTAAGTACATACAAAACAAGTATTTTAAATTTATCTAACATTCCATCAGATAAGCAGGTAGTCATTTTTTTTTCATATAATGCTATTTTCAAAATATTTCCTTCAATCATACACATAACAAAATATGATCATTTTATATTACTATATACTAGATTATTCTTAAATAACATGTTCTTCGGTCACTATTAGCATGGTAATCTAGATATTTTTCCCTTAAACAGCGCCTCTACTCTGGCTTCTACCCTATCACGGCTTTCCTGCCTCACTGGTTTCACCTTTAGGATGGCATAGTTCTTAGGGATTTTTCTCCTTTTCCCCTTTGCTAATAAACTTCTTAACATGCTATTTTTCAAATAATTCTACTATAAAGTAACTAACATGAACTTATGTTATCATATCAAGATTGTCGGAAATTTATGAATTTAGCTATTTATAATCATAAATATAAATACCTGTTCTGGTAAATCTGAAAATTCTAGATTTTCCATAGCTGTTTGATGATTCATAGCTTTTCCTTGGAAATATACCTATTTTTACTAAATAATTCAAAAGTTTTGTGTACAAGAGAGGGTTTTGCTTCAACTCATGAAGGCTTACCTCTAATTGAGCAAATGTTCTGCTATTTATAATCCTAACAAGAAAATGTGTATCCTGTTCTATACAATTCCTAACTTTACACGTATCCTACTTAATAATTCACATGTTACAGAAAGTCAAAAAGGCTATAAAGTTATACAAGACAAAAAGTCAAAGACTCAAAAGTCAAAAATAATAACTACATAATTTCTTTACGTAAAGATAATTTTTCTTTTCTCAATATGTCTCTTTCTATCTTCATATGCCACTTTCTTCCATTAATATCTTGTTTTCTTTCATTATTGCTTCTTTTTTATCTTCTTGCTATTGTAGCATCACATCTAGAATAAAGTTGTGTCTGCCACTACACCTGCTGCATATGTGGACATCGTATCTTTGGCCAACCTGTTGACAGAATTGTTCCATAGCTTTTTCTGAAATAACTCATTTCGTAATAGATCTTGTGACTGGTAACTCTTCTGGTTTTAGGATCATTATGACCCATTTTCTTATTTATTCTCTGTCATTTTCTCTAATATTTTTACAAGTAGAGTAAATCAATAATTGATTTTTGTTATAGTAAATCCAAACTGGATTTTGATTTATTTAATTATTTGCTAACTCAGTCAATATACTGCTAAGTCCAATAACTCTCTTGTTTTGGTAGAAGTCCGGTATCTGATTTTTGGTTATCTCTTCTTGTTTGCATATTTCTTCAGGAATAATATAATCACATGTCATTCCTATCTTAACAACATTAATTATCTATTTTATTTCATCAAACAATATTTCTACTGGTGCTGAGTAGAAATGAACATAGAATAACTGTCCCTTCGTAATCCTTTTATAATCCATAAATTTTTTGTGAATATCTGGAATTCTTGTTAACTCTTCTCCAGTAATTGTGTAAACTGTAGATAATAGTCCATAATAGTAACATGAAGAAATTAAGTTTGCGCTGGAGCCAGGCAAAGCAATAAGTTTATTATAGTTCTGACATTTTTGTGTAATATATCCTTGGTTTTGTTTTGCTAAATCTTTACTCTGGATAGATTTTGTATTTAACAATTTTTGTAAGGTATAAATATTATCAATATATGTACGAGTGATATAGTTTTAAGTCTGCTTTTGTTGATTAAGTGATTCGGAATATATGTGTATCTAGGGAGGTATAGATGACTCTGATTTTTGTATATTTAGTGTGTATGGTTTTGAGATTATCTGGTTGAGGTTATAATCTTTTTCTTTGGTGGTTCAGGTTTATTTTGAGTGACTATATTCTTTCCCTTGGATATATCACCTACGCCTGCAGCTGTAACTGTAATTTCGTTAGTAATTTGAGTTTTTAGGTGTTTCTCATCGTCACCTTCTAGGTCTAGTTTTTTAATGTGCTCTTCTTGCATAGTATCTTTGCTAATAGCTTTTGGTTTTTTATAGTGCTCAACCTGCACTTTTATATTTGTAACTTCAGTAGTTAATGTGATAACTCATTCTTGTAATAACTTCATTTGTCCAAACACTTGTAATATTAAGTCTTTTTGGGTATCTTTGACATCAGCTTCTTCCATTGGTAAATCAGTTTGAGTAGCTTTGTCTTGATATATGATCTGCAATAACATTCTTGTCAGTCTTAATTACTTCAATCGTAAATATAAAATTTAATATATTCAATACTAATCTCTGAATTTCCTTCGTCATAACTGAGTTTTGTATTTTTCTTGTTAACCACCATCGAACCTGGGTATTATCTATTCTCACAATAAATTTGTTATATACAATATATGGTTCAAAGTCTAATAAACATTTATATAATGAACATAATTATTTTCTATTTATTTCCCATTTTATTTCTCTTTCATTAAATATACCTGAGTAATATCTGCAATGATGTTCTATTTTTTCATTTTCGTACCTATATTTAAGTACTCCACCATAACTATATTCACTTGCATCTACCTCTACTATATATGTAAATTTTTTATTTTCATCTGGGAATTGTAATTTTGGTAATTCTTTACCAAGTATTTTTAATTTCTGAACTTGTTTTTTATCTTTTTCATTGTAATTATATTCTACATCCTTTTTAAATTTTTTCTGTAAAGGCTTTAGGTTTTCTGCTAATTTTGGTATATATTCTTTTACTTGGTTTACTAATCCTAAAAACGATTGTAATTTCTTTTTTGTATCTAATTGTTCTTTTGAATTTATTATTTTTTGTACTATATGTTGTTGCATTTTTACTCCACTTTTATCTATTTGTATTCCTAACAATTCTATCTGGTTTTTCATAATTTCAGCTTTCTTTTCACTTAAACTTATTTCTAATTTTCCTTTATATCTGTAAATTCTTCTAGTAATTTTAAATGTTCTTCTTTAGTTTTTGTATATAGTAGTATATCATCTTTGTATACTATACAATTAGGTAATTGTTTAAAATAACTATCCATAAAATGTTGACATCTACCTGGTGCATTTTTATATCCAAATGGTAATACATTCCATTAATAAAATCCTTGTGGTACCGTAAATGCGGTTAATTCCATAGATTCTTCATTTAGCTTTAAGTGGTAAAATTCCGATTTACAGTCAAATTTACTAAAATAATTATATCCTTGTATTTGTCTTATTTTTAATATCTTGTTTGGTATTGGGTAATTATACGTCATAGTTTTTTGCATTTAAATTTCTATAGTCAACAACCATTTTACTTTTTCCTCTTTTTTGTTCACTATGTTTATTTACTACAAATACTGGACTATTGTGTTTACTATTACTTTTTTGTATATATTATTTTTCTAATAATTCATCTATATACATTTTAAATTCTTTTAAATTATCAAAATTATATGTTAATGATTTTGAGTTATTATGCTATTTTTAACAATTAATTATATTTTTATAGTAGTTTTATGTTTTCCCATCCTTTTAATGGATCTTCACTATATAATAGTATTAATATTTTCTTTATTATTTCTACCTTATCTATTAAAAATATAGTTATTTCCTTTTTATTTATCCAAAATACAACTAGTTCTACTGTGTCTTCTATATTTTTTGTATTTTCTAAATTTTGTATAATTTCTTCGCTTCCTTTTATCCAATCAGTTTTCTTTCTTATTTTATTAATAACTCTTTTTGCTCTTACTTTTTGTTTACATGGTGTTGTAAACCACCAATCTGTTTTAGTTATTATATGTGGGTATAATTTATCTAAAAATGGCATTCCTAAAAGCATATCTTTTGATGTTAGTTCATAATTATAGATTTCTTCTATTGTTATTATTTTATCCCATATCTATATTTTTATATTCTTAGCTTTATATGTAATTAAGCTTCCTTTATTATTAAATCATTTGACTACTATTGGTACTTTTAGCTTATCCCATTTACCTTCTAGTAAACAGTTGTATCTACATAAGTTTGCTTCTGCTCCTATATCTATCATAGGTGTATAATACCTATTATAATATCCTTCTACTATTTTTTTGACAAGAACATATATTTTATGTCTTGTCAAAGTTCTTTTTATGAATAATTCCTCTTTATTATATGTTATAGATAATTGTGTATGTTCTATATTGTATGGTTTTACTTGTTCTAACCATTTTATTCATAATATTATATCTGCTTTTTGCGTTTCTTGTTTTATTTTAAATTCTATTTTTATTTTTCTAACTACTATTATTATTATTTTTTCTGTCGTATCCTTAATGTTTATTAAACTCCTTGGTAGATATGGGTATCTATTACTATTAGAATTTATTTCTTTACTTTTTACTAGATATTTTGTTATATAATTTTCTTCTTGTCCTGTGTTTAAGAGTATTAAATATTCTTTTTCATTTGTTGTTCCCATTATGTAATATTGATTTAAATTAACTGTTGAAGTTGTTTCATAACTTGTTCTTTTTTATGAGCTTGATGATTCTGGTTTGTCATGAGCTATTCTTTTTTATGTACTTATTCTATCATTTATTATTTCTAAATCTTCTTCTATGTCTATATTTTTGTAACTATAATCATTATTATCAATTGTTTTTACGAATTGTTGAAAAGGACTTTCTATTTGTATTTTATTAATTTTATTTTTTCCTGTTATTTTATGTTTTGTTGTTAATACATATAGATTTTTACATCTTGCTGTAAATATTTTACTTCCTGGGGTTAGTTCTATTCTTGATATTTTCCATATAATACTAATGATTTATCTATATTTTTATCTGTTATTGCTATTGAATAATTCTCACTTATTGTAACTTTAAATTTTTGGTATATTAAATTTCCTTTTATGGTTGTTATTATACTTTTTCCTATAGGTTTTATAATTCTATCACCTGCTAAATCTAATTCTATTGGTGTATCTATTCCTTCTCTAAAACATGCTTTTATTAATATCTCTGTTCCTCCAAGATGTACATATTTTATTGGGTCTTTACTTTTTATATTGTTTATTTCTTTATTAATTGTTCTTTTTGTTACTAGTGGTATACTAGCTCTTCCTTTTGCTTATCTACAGTCTATTACATGTTTTTTTTGGCTTACTACGTAGTATTCTTCCTTTTTTCTACTAAATATATTTTTTATTGTTGGTATTTTAAATATTTTTTCTACACTTAGGTCTAACTCTTATCCTTTTATTTCGTCAAATATATTATTATCAAATATTATTTTTTGATTTATTCCTTCTTCATTTAAATATTCTTCCTTTGTTATTATTTTTATATCTTCTTCAGTTATTTGGTTTATTTTTATATTTTCTTCAGTCATTTGATTCATGTAATTCACTATCTATTTCACTATCTGTTTCATTTTCCGAAATTTCATATGTACTATCTTCACTTTTTAATTTGTAATCTATATAATCTATCTGCATATATTCTGTATTTTCTATTTTTATTTTTCATATTTGTTTCTTTTTGGGTTTTTTTGGTAATTTACAATATCTAGCTAAATGTCCTAGTTTTTCACAATTATAACAAGTACATTCTTTCTCATATATGGTCTTTTATGTTTATAATGTTTTACATAATATCTTTTTCTTGGTTTCTTATACTTATATTTTTATTTCTTGTATTTTTTACATTTCTTATGTCTTTTATAATATCTTTCTTCACGTCCAAATTGAGGTGCTATTTTATCTTTGCAACATGCTAAATTTCTTATTATTGTTTTTTCCATTTTTTATTTCTTCTCTATATTTTTTACATAGATTTCTATACCATTGTTGTAAAAATTTTATTCTTGCTCCTAGGGTATCTATTATTTTTGCTTCATCCCAACTCTTTATTATTTTTGAACTAAATGGTTCAGATAATTTACTAAAATATAATCTTCTTATTTCTTTACTTTCTTCTATTTTATATGTTTCTTTATAATAATATTCTTTAAATGCACACGTATACTCATCTATATAGCACATATTACATATTGCTAGTTTTAACATTAAATTTATATTCGTATCTTTTTTTTTTTTGTTCTTCTTCTTCTGTTGTTATACTGCTAAATTCCTCTCTTATAGCTATTTCATATTTTTTCAATATTTCTGTTGGTAGTATTTTAGTAGTTGTTGGTGTTCCTTTTGTTTTGTTATCAGATCTTAATACTTTTTTACTTGCTTCGGATAGGTTTAAAAACCATAATTTTACTGTTTCTATTAATGTCTTTTCTATATATTCTGGTATATTTGTTGTATCTATTTTATTATCTAGTAATTGTTTTGACATATATCTTACCCATAGTTGTATTATTTTATTTGTGTCTATTACACAGTCTAAATCCAAAAAGTTGTAATTAATTATTTTTTTGGTGGTGTCCATTTATTATATTCATCCTTTGGATTATATCTTTTAAACTTATTTTTGTAATTATATGTTGGTTTTCTTATTTTGATGCACTAGGTATTATATTTTTATCTAGAGTATTTATTTCTTTATTTATTAGTTCTAGATTTTTTATTAATTACTTCTTGTTTTTTCATTAATTTATAGTTTTCCTAGGTTTTCTAGAATTTCTGTATGTGTTTCACTATCTTTCGAATCATAATTATTTTTTTCTTCAGCATCTATTGTATTTATTTCTAATTCACTGGTTTTTGATTCCTTATTTTTTATTTCTAATTTTTCTTTAAATTGATTTATCTCGTTTAATATCTTTTGTTCTTTATCTTTTTCTTCTTTTTCTTCCTGTCTTTTTTCATACAAATCTATTAGGATTTTTAGTTCTTTTTCTAATTCAGCAATCCTACTGTTTTAGTTTCTTCTATTTTTCGTATTTCTTCTATGCTTTGTTGTTTTATTTTATCTATTTCTTTTTTTCTATCTATTTCTTCATTTTCTCTTTCTATTCTTACCATAGCTGCCAACTTATCTTCTAATTTTAATTTTTTTCTAACAATAAATATAAATGTTCACCTATTTTCTTATATCTTCTTTCTAAATTAGACAATACTATTTTTATTTTTGATCCTTCATGATTTTCATATGTTTTTTCGTCTATTATAAATTCTTCTTTGTTCATTTTATTTAAATGTATATAGGTATTATTGATATATATATTCTAGACTATCTATTGTTGATTCTAAATTTGATATCTTCTTTTTGTGCATTTATTGAATTTTTACTAACTCCGACAATTATGTTATACTGTAGTCTTTTTATCCTTATTTTTAATTCTTTATGTTTTTCAGATATTATTTGTTTTAATTCATTATATTCTTTATATTTTTTATGGATTTTGTACATAGTTATTCATCTAAACAATGTTTATAATATTTTAGTAGATATCTAAATCTAGGTTTATCATAATTAATAAGTTAGTCAAATAAATCCAAATATATACTACTTCCGTAATTTTAAACAACATAGTCTCTGATACCAATTGTAGGGGGGTACGAATAACTTGGGTAACTTAAATAGATCTATTATAGCTCTAATGGATCTATTTTTATTTGTGCGTGGATGTTTCTTAACTTCTGAATCCACAAAAATATAAAGAATTAAAACAAATAATATCTGAAAAACATAAAGAATTAAAAATAAGGATAGAAAGACTACAATATAACATAATTGTCGGAGTTAGTAAAAATTCAATAAAGGTAAGGCAAGAAAGCCGTGATAGGGGAGTAGCCAAAGTAGAGGCGCTGTTTAAGGGAAAAGTATCCAGATTACCATGCTAATAGTGACAGAAGAACATGTGATTTAAGAATAATCTAGTATATAAACTATAAGTATTTAAAATACTGGAGACAAGATATGGAAGAAATAAGATCAACAGAAATACTGATGAGAGTGAATTTAATTGAATAATTTAGAATAAAACTCATTAAGGGATGAAGAAAAAGAGATAATTAATAGTATTAATAACCTTAAATTAGATATAAATTTTAGTACAATTAGAATAGAATGTTACACAGAAATTTGTAAACAAGCAACTACTTTAGGATAAAATGATAGACTATGAGTATTTAAAATATTGGATACAAGATATAGAAGAAATAAGATTAATAGAAATACTTATGAAAGAGAATTTAATTGAATATTTTAGAACAAAAGATATAAAATATTTAGAATACCTCTAAAATAATATGAGGCCTGTCATCTAATCCTAGTGAATCAACTAGAAGATAGTATCAATGACTCGGGAAAGTTCTAGGCATTAGATTATGCAAGAACTGAAGATAAATCCTCACACCTACAGGAAACTGAGTTAAACTTCTTCTGCCACCCTTGGAATCTTCATCACATGATTCATGAACCTCTTACAAATTAATGCCAAATACAGATTTACTGAAGGTTATGTACACTTGTTTACATGAATAAAGTAAATAATTACACACTAATACTCATAGTCTTATGCCAACATCATTCATTATTCATATCTACAAAGGTACTAAAACTGATCATTTTATAAATAACATTAAACATAGATATTTACATCACAAGCTTAAGAAATTTGACATGCAGAACTAAAACACCCTAGACATGCCCCTTCTACTAGATAATGCTTGATAGGGTTCAGAATATCAGAAACAAAACCCAACCATGAGACAAGTACACCAACCCCCATACAAAATCAAATGCATTGTCCTCAAAGCATTCAAAGTAAGGTGAAAAGGATCGAGTATACTTGTTTTACCTCATATTCAGTATGAGGCATCTGTCAAGTATGGTGAGATGTCTGCATCTTTGTCTGGTGCAATTTTGCCCCCTATGGTGGTAGGGGCACTCACAACCTTACCCTCTAAAATTGGAGGGGTCATCTCCCGAACTAAACGTGTACTTTGCCCCCTTATTGGGGCAACGCTAGTAGATACTCCTACTGCTTCTTCTTTTGCTCTCTTTTACCTTTCTTCTTCATCTTTCAATGACTTCTTTTTAGCCTTCTTAATAGCATGTTGTTCTTATTTCTCCAGTGATATTGCTTCTCTCTTCCTCCTTCTTTTTTTTTCCTTGTAACTTTTTCAACCATTTTCTGCTTTTCTTTGTTCTTTACGGGTCTTCTCATTAGATCCATAATGCCTTCATCATCATCTCTTATTGCTAAAACTAGGTCAAAAATAGGTCGTTGTGACTGCTTTCCTTTTAACTCTACTATGTCAGCCTTTACTTGCTTGAATTCGGCCATGAGCTTGGCAAGATTAGGGAGAGACAATGAATCTAGCCTTTTGTTAATGCAGGTTTCTATGTTATCCATACTAACTTGAATAGTTTGAAATGGACTGACTGCTTCAGCTACAACTTCGTTAACAAATGGCTTGAAGTCTCCATCCTACTTTTCTAGCTGACTCTGAAATCTTGTTTGAGTCTTCACCACTTTAGCAAAGTTCTCTAGATTGAACCTGTACTTAGCAAAATCTGCTCCACCCATAGACTGTGCAGAACCTGACTCTGCAGACATACCTTGGGGTATATAATCAGGTGGTACATATATAGTGATGGGTAAAGGCATACCTTTGGGCATTTCTGTAGCATCGGGGGTTGGTGTAGACTGACGTTGATAAGCTAGAGGCTTGGTGACACGCATCCCAAACTTCTATTCATCTTTCAACTTCTCAATGTCCTGTATATATGTAGCTTGTATATCATTGTCAACTCCACGAATCAGTGACATACCGGCTTATTTGTATAACTTAGTGATTAAACATGGGAAAGGTACTAAACTCCTTATTTTATGTGACCTCACAAACATCTCGTCTACAATTAACTGGCCGAAATCAATCGGTACCCCTGAAACCAATCTAGCTACCAACACTTTTTTGTGATGATCCGAGTTCCCATTCTCTATTGTTGGTCGCAAATAAACGATAGCCCACCAGAACTTAGCCTTGAAGGTAAGGGTAGATTTTGCAATGCGCTCTCGTGAGTTCGTCAACCAGGAAGGGTTACCATCATCAGTCATTAATGAGGACACCTAAGGTATCTGAGTAGATGTATTTCTCATTCTATACTCAAAATCAGGGACAACAGATGGTGCCTCGTATCCTAGCCCAAATAATATTCTGTTGATTGTTTGGCCTGAGATATCAATAGTGACCTTTCGGACCAGTACAGACTCTCTGTTTGGTCTGTTTGGGATTGGCGTCACCTTCGGGCAGTCCTTTTTCACCAGACAAAGATAATTGGCAAAGAATTATCTTACCCAATTCGGTTGACATGCTCCTGGTAGCCTGATCATCCATGCTAGTCCATACTCAGTGAAATGACGTTCCAACTCAGGATATTTATATAGCTCCGTCGTCGTGATCTGATGTTCTTCCATGAATGAACTTCTGATCTCTCTTGCTGTGGGTGTCAACCCGTCATAGAATTCTTTTTGCACTCCTTCTATCTTCCACCTAATTGCATCTCGAATTTGGGGATCTTTACACCTGATAACATTATCATTCTCTAGTTCATCTTCCACATTAGGAACTTTCATTTGTTCTCCCAAGTTAGCAGCTTCAGTTTCACCCTCTATAAGTAATGGTTGAGTTTCAGCAATCGTTGCTTCATCAGGGGTTGAACTGGTGCTGCTAGTGCTACTCTCACTCTCCTTCTCAGACTATGAGAGTATAGGAGATTCTCTTTTGCGTTGTCTGGTGTTATAGGCAGGTGCGGGTGTATTTCTACCCCTTTGAGATCTTCCGCCTATGATTTATGGAAGTTTGGGAGACATAATGCCTGAAAAAGAAGTAAGAAATTAGTTCAAATCTCAAAAACAGTCAAATCATTGTATTTTGTGTCTTGACGATCAAAGTGGTGGTTCACTAGTGATGGGATGGTCCACCAGTTTTGCGGCCGAGCCTTAACCAATGTGCAGAAAATTTTAGAGCCCTGTGATGGTCAATTTTGTTGTCCATCACAAAGTTGACGGTCCACCAGCTTGTCCGCCGTGGCTTATCCAGTAAGTGCCATTTCAATGAGTCCTTCAATGGTCAATTTGGTGGTCCGTCGCAAAGTTGATGGTTCTCCAGTTTGGCTATCGCACCTTCGTCTTCAGTTACAACCTTTGATTTGACCTTATGTCAAGAATCTCATATGCTAGATCAATTTTTAGCTATAGCAACGATATGAAATTCACATTTGAAGCACCATTTTTCTTATTTTAAGCAATTTAATTTATTAAGACTTACCCAACAGGATGCATTAAAGTTTCCACTCAAAACCTCCATTCTCGACACAGAAAAAGCACTCCAAGAGATAAATCATGCTTTTACATTTCTTATAGAGAACAAAAAGATAAGGTTATGCACATACCTTGGTTTTGTAGTAATCTACTTGCTTAGAACTTCAGGGGCAAAAATTAACTTAGAACTTTAGCACTTCTTTCACTCTTTGTTTTTTATGACGAAAGGGAAAGATTAAGCTTGATTAAATAAGGAAACTTGAAGGAGATGGGGAGTCTTCGAAGGAAGAAATCCCTTCAGATTATTTGAATCCAAAGGTAGTGGAACAGTCAAAGGTCACGAAATAGTTACAGAAAATCTAACTGCTCAATTTTATCCTTAACACTCGATTGGGTCAAATATAGAGCACTTAAGAAAAGTACAGATTTAACCTGACCCAATTTGGAATTAAGGTTAAAATGACGGAGATCCTAATGGTCTGTCATAAGTACGACGGATCACCACCCCAACCGTCACTCCTTACCCATATTTGGGTGATTCTGCTTTATTATGACGGTTAGTGGGATGGACCACCAAAATGTTGACCATCATACCTTACCAGAACGTAGGTAACCCATCTTGAGTTTGATGGTTGATTTGATGGATCACCAAGTTTATGATGTCCTACCACTTTTACTGTCAACTCAATCCAATGAATGAACTTTCTTGCCTTTTTTCAACGATCAAAATGGTGGTTCGTCAGATGACTGGTGTTCCGCCAAATCAGCCATCGATTTTGTTTCAGTAGCTCAGATTTGTGTCCTATCTTCATTTTTTATCCTGCACACTCTAAAAACACATCAAAAATGTAAAAACACATAACATGAACTCTAACTATGGTTACAACAACAATTTATGGGTTGCCTCCTACTAGCGCTTGATTTATCATCACAGAACGACTCAGATATCTCGATTACTTAGACTTTATTGAGATAGAAGGTATCAATGCTTTTAATCGAGTTTTTTGGACTGATATAAAGTTTGATTCGTTGCCCGTTAACTTTGAAGACGCTTCCTTCTTCACTTTCAAGTTCAACTACTCCAGATGAGTAGACTTAACTGACTTTAAATGGTCTTGACAACTTGGACTTGAGTTTACCTAGAAACAATTTGAGTCTGGAGTTAAATAGAAGCACCAAATCACCTTTCTAGAAATCTCTACTTTCAATCTTTTGATCATGGTACTTCTTCATCTTCTCTTTGTGAAGATCTACCCTTTCATAAGCCCCGAGATGAAATTCATCCATCTCATTCAGTTGCCCCAATCTTAGCTCTACTACTTCCTTCCAATTCATATTTAACCTTTGAGAGCCCATAAAGCCTTGTGTTCCAGCTCGATCGATAAATGGCATGCTTTTCCATAGACTAACTAAAATGGTGACATACCAGTTAGTGTCTTAAAAGTAGTCTGATATGCCCACAAAGTGTCATCTAGCTTTCGAAACCAGTCTTGCCTATTAGCGTTCACTGTTTTAGCTAGGATGGCTTTAATCTCCTGATTCGACACCTCCACTTGCCCACTATTTTGTGGGTGGTATGGAGTTTCTACTCTATGTTGTTTCACCCCCATATTTAACCAAAGCATCCCAAAAATAGTTTTTCTTGCAAAATTAGATCCTTTGTCTCTTATAATAGTACGTGGTACTCCAAAGCGAGAGAAGATGTTCTTCTTGAGAAATGCCACAACTCTCTTCTCTTAA
This sequence comes from Capsicum baccatum var. pendulum, assembly GCA_030864225.1. Lineage (NCBI taxonomy): Eukaryota > Viridiplantae > Streptophyta > Magnoliopsida > Solanales > Solanaceae > Capsicum > Capsicum baccatum. The sequence goes on along the minus strand of CM061557.1, from coordinate 163,560,174 downwards.
TTATCAGACAAGGCAGCGGCTTCGACCTATTTCGACACATAATCCATAATAACTAAAATGTACTTCATTCCATACGAGCTTACAAAAGGGCTCATGAAATCAATGCCTCAGACGTCAAATAATTCTACTTCAAGCATCTTAGTCAAATGCACTCATGCCTCTTGGAGATCAACCCCTGCCTCTGACATATGTCACACTTTATCACAAACTCATGAGCATCCTTGAATAATGTTGGCCAATAGTATCCACTCTACAAGACTTTTCTAGCCATTTCGTCACCTACATGGTGACCTCTAACTGGGGAAGCATGACATGCTTCCAATATGCACAATACATCCACTTTTGGCATACATCTCCTTATAATATTGTCAGTACATCGACAAAAAAGATACATCTCATCCCAGAAGTAACATGTCATATCCTGAAGGAATTTATTTCTTTGATGGAAAGAAAGATTTTTTGAAATGACCTCGCTCACCACATAGTTTGTAAAATCAGCATACCAAGGAACTTTCTCCATAGAAGCAACTAAGATCTCTTCATTAGGAAATACATTATTTATCTCAAATTTCTCACCAACTACTTTCTTACCTTTCATCCTAGATAGATGATTTGCAACTTGGTTTTTCCAACCTTTCCTATATTTGACTTCAAAGTCAAATTTTCGGAGCAGAAACACCCATCTAATTTATATTAGTTTTGCGTCTTTCTTAGCCATCAAATACCTCAAGGCTACATGGTCAGTGTGGAACACTACCTTGGTCCCTATCAGATAAGCTCAGATTTTCTCAAAAGCATAGACTAAAACAAGGAGTTCCTATTTGGTGATGGTGTAGTTCTTTTGAGCCCCATTCAGTGCTTTGCTAGCATAATAAAGTGGGTGAAACAATTTGTCCTTCTTCTGTCCTAACACTGCTCCAAGGGCAACACCGTTTGTATCACACATAATCTCAAATGGTTTTGACCAATCTGGTGCATCACACATGCCCTCATGCAACCATTGTCAAAGACAAACTTAACCTCCTTCTCTAAGAGTTTGCAAAGTGGATTTGCAATCTCAGAGATGTTCTTTATAAACCTTCGATAAAAGCCAACTTGTCTAAGGAAACTACATACTCCCCCACTGAAATGGAGGGTGGTAGCTTCTCAATAACCTCAACCTTAGCTCGATCAAATTCAATCCCTTTTGCTGAAATTTTATGCCCAAGAACAATGCCTTCCTTCACCATGAAGTGACATTTTTCCCAATTAAGCACAAGGTTGAATTACACACACCGCTGCAAGGCTTTACTCAAGTTCACTAAACATAACTCAAATGAATCTCCTACCACAGAAAAGTCACCCATGAACACCTTCAAGGTGTCTTCAACCATATCTGAGAAAATAGACATTATAAACCATGGAAAGGTAGTAGGGGCATTACATAACCCAAATGGCATCCTTTTAAATGAGAAATTTTCATATGGGCATGTAAAAATTATTTTCTCTTGATCTTCAGGAGCAATGCATATCTGATTTTATCCATAATAACCATCCTAGAAGCAATACCACCCCTTTTCTGTCAATAGATCTAGCATTTGATCCGTGAAGGGCATCAGGAAGTAGTCTTTCAAAGTCCATGAATTTAGTTTGCGGTAGTCCATGCAAAATCTCTACCCATTTATAGGCCTGAGTGGAATCAACTCATTCCATTCATTTACAACAACAGTCATGTCATTGAACTGGGCTCACCCATTTACTGACGGAAATAGGATAAATCACTCTGGCGTCCAACCACTTAATAATTTCCTTCTTAACCACCTCTTTCATCAATGGTTTAAGACGACGTTGGTTCTCGATGGTCGGAGTACAATCTTCTTCAAGTTGTATCTTATGAGTGCAGATGCCAGGGGGAATGCTAATAATATCTGCAATAGTCCACCATATTGCTTTCTTATACCTCTGAAGTACCGATATAAGCGCTTCCACCTACTGATCGCCCAAATTAGCTACAATAATAATAGGTAGCATGTTTTCGTTGCCCAGAAACACGTACCTCAGATGCCCTGGTAGATCTTTCAATTCCAACACCAGTGGATCTTCAATAGATGGCTTAGCCGGTGATGTTGGTCGATTAGCAATATCAAGATCTAGCTTTTTAGGAGTATAAGAGTATGAACCCATTCCTATCATAGCACAAACAGTCTCTTCATACTCCTCAACGCCTTCACGATCAAAACTCATAAGCACTGCAGCTAAAGGCTTGACAACAAACTTCTCTTCTATTGGTACTTCCTGCTCATCATCATAATATATGTCAACAATTGAGAACACGCTCATTTCCTTATACTGCTTCATCTATTGGCACACATCAAAGTGTACCACTTCATCATTCATCCTAAAGAAGAGCTCATTAGCTTGTAAGTCAATCAACATACTTTCTATTGTGAGAAAAGGTCAACCCAAGATTATTGGCACTTTGATGTCCACCTCCCAATCCAGAATTATGAAATCCACAGGAAATATGAATCTAGCCACCTTCACCAACACATCATACAAAATACGAAAAGGTTATTTTACCGACCTATCTGCCATCACAAGTCATATATTGGAGGGTGTGGGATCTCCCAAAAACAACTTTTTATAAAAAACCAGCGGTATCAGATTGATGCTAGATCTCAGGTCACATAAGGCCATAGCAATTTCCAGAGATCCAATCGTACAAGGAATAATAAATTCCCCTGGATCTGCTTTCTTCTGTACCAAGGACCTTATAGAAATAGCACTGCAATAATGAAGATTATCCTCCAGTTAGTAACTCACCGCTCTTTACTTCGTCACAAGATCCTTCAAAAATTTAGCATATCCTGGCATTTTTTCAAGTGCCTCTACCAAAGAAACATTCACAGTCAGCTACTTTAACATTGCTATGAATTTACTAAACTTTGTATCATCGGCCTTCTTTTTTAATCTCTAAGAAAAGAGAGGTGCTGGTTTTATGGCCTGATAAAACCTTACCACTCCGTGTGGTAATATCCATTCATGAACCGTCATTTTGAGGGTTCTAAATTATATCACTTGGTAGTGTTCCACTCTTTATCTGATTTAATGCTGCAGAGAGTTGACTCATTTATTGTTTCAACTGTTTTATTGAAGTGGAGTGTGAGTTTACCAACTGACTCATAGAGGACAAATCAGTCTTTATGGTAGTCACCCCCGAGTTGGTAGCCTCAACTCCCTTTAATAGTTTCTCCATTATGTCCTTCATAGACATCTTGCCAGAGCTAGTTGCAGCACTATCTCTGCTCCTAAGAGGTACATACAACCCACTTCTATCATTCTTGCTCTTCCAATTTCCTTGATCCCGCTCCCTATATCCAACTTTGTCATAGTAAGTCTGACCTTGATTTCCTTGGATATTGCCTCAGAAACCCCCCTGGTTATTCAAATAATTTACATCTTCTTCTGAATTAGAATTATTTCTACTGTGGGATGCAACTGCCTTCACTTTTTTAGTCTATGCAGATAATAAGTTCTTGGTCAACAAGTCCATTTGCATCTTCAAATGTGCCATATCTTGATCGCGTTCTTCCTTTTTCTTACATTTTTCTGTAGTCATACCAACGAAAATAGTAGGGCTTGCTATCATAAAATCCCTGGTATGCCAAGCTCTGCTTCGTTTGGTCATCTGATTAAGCATCTCTGAGGCCTCTTGAAAAGTGAGATCCATAAATGATCCCCCTACCACATTATTAACAATTGGTTTTGTAATAGAGTTAAAATGTCGATAAAGAGTCTCCATCAAATGAATATCCATCATATTATAGTTTGGACACTGCATCAACTTTTTTTTAAACCACTCCCATCTTTTGTGAAGAGCTTCAGTTGGGAGCTGTCTAAAATTACTGATCGCATCCCTCAACTGTACCCTTCTGGAGGGCAGAAAGAACCTTTCTAGGAAAGATTCAGTAAGAAACTCAAGCAAATAACATTCTGACCTACTCCAGTATTATCAAAAGATTTGCAAATGGTGACAAAATTCACCAAATACATATTAGGATCCTCTCCTGGCAGACCGTCGAATAACCTTTTTAGATGCAGGAGTTAGATCATCGTACTGGTGATATTAAATTTTACTTCAGGTGCTAGAGGTGGAGGAATAATAGCTCCAGTCGCTCCTGCTCCATCCATTCCATCGTCATCGTCATTGAGATCATACTGAATAGGTTGGTGGTCCTGTCTTCCCCTGAAAGGGTGATTCTGATGTACATTGCGATTCATAGGTGCAGATATATTCCCAGCACACCTTGGGTTTACAGGATCTAATAAGTCATTATCTTCCAGGTCCTCGTCATCAGGATTTGGCACCCGACCTAGGTTATCAGCATTTTGCTGATTTACTTAAGCATTAGCCAAGGTGTCTAATCTTTCTGTCTCTTATGGATCAGCCATTCTACCGATCAACTGAGGCTCTTGATGAATTAGTAAAAATGGTTCACCTGATCTCTATATATTATGCATACACAATTATCAACTAGCACAAACAAAACAACAAATAAAAGTAAAGATTTAGGATACTTTGAACAAAGGGTCGATTAACAATCACAAACTTAATTGACTACTATACTCCCCAGCAACGACGCCAAAATTTGATACGCCCAAATTACAACCTTCTTATGAAAGTGTAAGCGGTCACTGTCAAATATAGAATCCAACTGGGTTGGGTATCGAATCCTACAGGGAATACTGTGTTCACTAAGTATTGTGGTTGTTATTTGACTGTTGATTAAAGGTTCCTATGCAAAAATAGGGTTTTTGATTTATCAATTGTATACAAATGCTTGTCACAGAAAGTAATCCACTTGTTGATTGTATTAAAAATAGTAATTCAGTAAGTGTAGTTAAACTAGAGTTATGGTTACCAAGATAGTTAAGTAGCTAGGGTTGTGAACTGTTTCAAATTCCCTATGAACAATTCTAATTTCAAGAGTAATTGAATTCTATGGTTTACCCATTAGTTTCTCAACCTAAATGAGTAATTTTATCCCTTAATTCTTTCAAACATAAGGAACATATTATTTATTCAACTATATTCTCACATTGGTTGATCCAGTTAAGGTGTTTACCCTCTATACAAAGGTTAAAGCCTTTAGATTTATGTAAACCCTTTGTTTTCCCAACAAACACTTTTCTATTCGAACAGGTGATGTTCTTGGGATCACTTTTCAAGTTTGCAACAAAGATAAGTCATTAAAGTGAAGAAGGATTTATGAAATATCAATTAATCATGGGAATCTACTAGATTTACATCCCAATTCAGCTTTTCATATCAAGGCTTCCATAACCCTAGTTATGGGAGCTTAGCCACACATCTCCATAATAGAAAGAGAAGAAATTATTGTGTTATTCATAAATTAATTCAAGATTTACTTACAAAGGTTACAATAATTTTTTCTTGAATCTTTAATAGAGATGGAATGATTAGATCCACAAGATTTACTTAATTCCCAAAAATACTACCTTTAGAGAGTTTCAAGTATGGAGACTATAATAAAAGATGAAAAGAAAAGAAAGTTGTCAAATAATAAAACCTAAAACTGGTATTTATACATTCCCAGGTAAAAAGAATCTAAAATTTGAATTCATAAAAACCACGTCCAAACTGACAGCCAAATCTGGTGGTCCATCGAAAGATTGACGGTCCATCATTTTATCCGCCGCTGAGTATTTCAAGAGGCAGCGTTCTGGATAAGAGTGACGGCCAAGATGGTGGTCCATCACAGATATGAAGGTCCATCATTTGGTCCGTTGCTGAGTCTTTCAAGAGGCAATGTTCTGGATAAGACTGACAGCCAAACTGGTGGTCCGTCGCAAATCTGACGGTCCAGCATTTAGTCTGTCGCTGAAAGTTCTGAAACCTTGGGTTCTGCTTAAGACTTGAAGATAAGGTTGGTGGTCCATCGAAGGTGTGACGGTCCACTATTTCAACCGTCATAAGAACTTTTCTGCCACTTTTCAGAGGCTTTTCCTTCAGCTAACTTCTTTCCCTGTAACACTAAAATCCAGCATCAAATGCAACCTTGGTTGCTTGAAAACATCCAATTTCCTAAGAAAAGATACAAAATGTTTCGTCAAAATCCAGAACATCAGATGCTGGAACTAAAAAGTTCTTTATTGCAAGATTCCTAGAGTACAAAATGATAGACAAGAAATCTTTGTGTCACAAGTGCAGGAACTGCAAGTGATCATCCATGATCTCCTAGCGGAAGGTATGATTTTGACAAATATATTTGTTGAACAATTTAAATATGTTCTTAGTATTCACATGAACTTCACTGCAGGTTTGATTGTGAATTAAGCATTTCAAGTAGCAGCAATAATTGAGAAGATACTACCAATGTGGAAAGACTTCAACAACTACTTGAAATACAAACGCAAGGAGATGTCAGTCGAAGATATGATTGTACGATGACACATTGAAGAAGATAAAAAGGTTGTGGAAATAAGGTCAAAAGGCTATTCAGCAATAAGTGGAGCAAACATTATAGAAGATGACCAAAACAACTCCAAAAAGCGAAAGAAAGCTGGAAATAAAAGCAATCAACCCAAGAAGAAATACAAGGGAAAGTGCTTCAACTGTGGAAATATTAGTAACAAGTCTATGGATTGTCTTTTCCCAAAGAAAGGGAAGCAAAAAGACCAAGCAAATCTAGCTGAGTCTAAGAAAGAAATGGATGATCTGTGTGCTATGCATTCCGAATGTAACTTGGTGGATAATCCTCACGAATGGTGGATGAATTCTGGTTCAACCCGTCATGGTTGTGATAACAAGGAGTTGTTTTTGACGTTCACTCTGGCTCAAGTAGAAGAAAATATCTACATGAAAAACTCTGCTACTGCTAAGGTAGAAGCAACAGGAAAAAGTGTGCTTGAAGATGACTTCTGGAAAATTGTTGACACTTAACAATGTCGTGTATGTTTCGGAGTTACAGAAGAACTTGATTTCAGTTTCACTTCTAGACAAAAATAGATTCAAATGTGTATTTGTTTCTGGAAAAACTGTACTTAGTAAAGGATAAGTGTATGTAGGAAAAGGCTACCACAATAAGGGCCTATTTAAAATAAATGTAATGAATGTTGAAATCAATAAAAGTTCAAATTCTTCTTATTTACTTGAGTCTCCCAATTTGTGGGATGAACGTTTAGGCCATGTAAATTACAAAATATTGTGTAAATTGATTAACTTAGAAGTTTGCCAAACTTTGAGTGCAATAAATCAAAATGTCAAACGTGTATAGAATTAAAGTATGCTAAGCATCCGTAAAGTCCGTTGAAAGTAATTCCAATCCCTTAGACTTAATACACACTGACATTTATGATATAAAGTCAACACCATCAAAAGGTGGAAAAAAGTATTTCATAACTTTTATTGACGATTGCACTAGATATTGTTATGTCTACTTACTAAATAGTAAGGATGAAGCAATAGATGCATTTAGGCAATACAAAACTGAAGTTGAAAATCAGTTAGGGAAAGAGATCAAAACTATAAGAAGTGATAGGGGTGGAGAATATGAATCTCCCTTTGCCGAAATATGTGTAGAGAATAGAATTGTCCATCAAAATAAGGCCCCGTATTCAGCTCAATCGAATGGAATTGCAGAAAGAAAAAATCAAACTTTGAAGGAAATGATGAATGCCTTACTTATAAGTTCAGGTTTACCACAAAACTTGTAGGGGAGGCTATCCTTACAGCCAAGCGAATACTTAATAGAATTCCCCATAGTAAGACAAAATCAATTCCTTATGAAAAATGGAAAAGAAGGAAACCCAACTTGAAATATATCAAAGTGTGGGGTGTCTGCAAAGGTCCAAGTTTCTATGCCTTAAAGGGTAAAGACAGGACCTAAGATGGTGGACTACGTGTTCATAGGATATGGTAAAAGTAGTAAAGCATGTCCGTTTTTGGTTCATAAATCCAAACATCCGGATATTAATAAAAATATGATAATTAAGTCAGATAATGCTGAATTCTTTGAAAACATTTACCCGTATAAAACTAGACATGAACAGCCTAGTGGAGGGTCTAAATGACCTCGAGATGAACCAAGTGAGACTGTAGAGAATCCAAGATGTACTACACATCAAAGAATGTCAACTTTGTTTGGATTGAATTTTGTAACATTTCTCTTAGAAAATGAGCCTCAAACATTAAAGAATGTGATGGAGTCTTCGGACTCATCCTTTTGGAAAGAGGCAGTCGATAGTGAGATTGATTCAATCTTAATCAACATACGTGGGAGTTGGTTAGTCTTTCTCTAAGAAATAAACCTTTAGGTTCTAAATGGATTTTCAAAAGGAAAATGAAAGCGGATGGTACTATTGACAAACACAAGGCAAGACTTGTAGTAAAAGACTTCAAACAAAAAGAAGGCCTTGATTACTTTGATACATACTCGATATTAACAAGGATAACATCGATTCGAATGTTAATTGCCTTGGCGGCGGTATATGGTCTTAAAATTCATAAAATGGATGTGAAAACTGCATTCCTAAATAGAGAATTGGAAGAAGAAATTTACATGGAACAACCTAAGGGTTTTCTGGTTCCTAGAAAAGAAAATAAGGTATGTAAACTTTTTAAGTCACTTTATGGACTAAAACAAGCACCTAAGCAATGGAATGCAAAGTTTGACCAAACCATGTTGGCAAACAGATTCAAAATTAATGAATGCGATAAATGTGTTTATATTAAAGACACTCCAAATTACCAAGTCGTTGTGTGTTTATATGTGGATGATATGTTGATCATCGGTAGAGATATTTCGAACATAAGTGCAACGAAATGAATGCTCGAGATCAAGTTCGATATGAAAGACCTTGGAGTTGCGGATGTGATCTTAGTGATAAGAATCCATAGAACTCCACAAGGGTTGGCATTGTCACAGTATCATTATATCAAAAAGGTAATTGACAAATTCAAGTATATGAAATTCGGTATTGCCAAGACTCTATTGAACGTGAGCTTTGCACTTCAAAAGAATGAAGGTAAAAGTGACTCACAATTGGAGTACGCAAGATTATTGGGATATTTAATGTATATAATGAATTGTAGACGACCAGACATAGCATGCGTTATAAGTAAGTTGAGTCGGTACACGAGTAATCCTAATAAAACACATTGGATGGCAATTATTTTTTTAAAAAAAATTAACAACGTGATCTAATAGTAAAAATGAATCTTTAAAATAGTACCCAACCAATTATCACTTATTTTTGTGGGTTTAGGGTAAGGAAAGAATATAAATTGGCATTTAATTATATAATAAGACAAAATATAGTATAATAAAAATAAAAATTAATATGAAAAAACAAAATTAAAAATAATAATTTTTTTTCTAAAGTTTTTTGTCTATGTTAACTTTGCGTATTTATTTGATTCGTTTATGAATTTACTTGGGAAAATCCGCAAGACGAATCTATTTTTTATCATTATTTTATCTAAAAGATCTTGCTTAAAATTTTACAAGTGATCTACATGCGAATTAAATTTTTCGATGATAATTACCTTTAAGATTTTTCGATCGAATTTTGTTTGACAAAAAAAGCTTAAATTTTCTCCTTCAAATGTTGTTTGATAGAAAAATTTGTAGGTTTTTCATTGAATTAGTTTGGTTGAAAGACTTGTAGAGAATTAGGTTAGCAGTAAATTCTTATACAAATGTTTAATAAATATTTTTTTTTATGTAATTTAGATTTATCTTGTAGCTTATAAAACGCAGGTTTGAATAAATGAATTCCAAGAATTAAACAGGTTTATTATTTTAAAAAAAAAATAAGATTTTAATAATATGGCATGCCAAGTGGAGAGAAGAAGATTTTTAAAGTGTTAAGTATTTTTTGAGGAAAATAGGCATAATTGAATGATATTCTTGTTCTAAAAAAAAAAAAAGGTGATATTTGTCGGTAATTGCTAAAACATGAATGACTATTTATAGAAATTACCCTCAAGAACATTATAAATGAGTTTATATTTCACAAGCCTTCTAGATTCAACGACTAATTAATCATTTGGTCTTTGACTATTTCATTAACAAAATTAAACTTTTTTTCTCTCGCTGTCGTCCACATGGACCTAGTTTATTTGTCAGAGTTTTCACCCTTCAATTTAAATTTTGTTATTATAATTCATAGGTTGTCACTCTCTATATAAGGTTGTATAGGGAAATAGTCCTCCTCTGATTTTTGTCATCGTCAGCAACAGAGTTTCTTTTTAATTGCCTCCGATCATGCTAATTAAAATTGAAGATCAAAAAGTGATGACAGGGTCAAAAATATTTTGGGAGTATTTTCATTTCTTCTCATTATAAGTACAATTTATTACATACAAGATAATATATAGTCACCTTTAATGCTAATCTTACTTATTAGGCCACAATGTTAATCCTAATCTACTCGGCCGATAATTAGCAGAATATACAAATTGTCAAAATTACATTGAGAAAATTAGTTTTGTAATTCACTTATAATTTTTTTTTTCCTTTTCACAAGAGATTATCATATTCGGACGATCTTCATTTTTACTTATAAGAGATTTGAAAAGACTATTTTCTTTCATTTAATTTGTAAATCATCAAGAAATCTTAATTTTGTCCTAATTATCATATTTACCTTTAATATACGACTAATTTTATTTGAGAGAAATATAAATGTACTATATAAGATTAACTAATACAAGTCCTAACAAGTGTTTTACTTTTCATTATAGAACATGAGAAATTCTATCAAAGGATAACTGAGGGATTTTAATAGAACACATAGATCTCTCCTTCCTAGCTAAATCTTCATCTTAAAATATCGCCCCTCAATATTCTCCTCCCCGATCTTCTTCCATAATTCACATGAAAAATAATTCTTCCTAATCTTCCTTTCAAAGAATCTCTTATTCAAAGAAAAAGATACAAATAGGAATTTAAAGTTAAAACTAGCAATATGTAATATGTACTATATAAATGAATATACATGTGCATTTAAAGAATACTACTATAAGGGAACATACAATACAGAAGAAAGTAACGAAGTAAGAAGATTATATTTTAGTAAATTACCAGAACCATTTAGTTCAAAAATAATAAAGAGTTGGGATGAAGCAAAAATAGTAGATACCCTAGGAGCAAGAATAAAATTTCTACAACAATGGTATAGAAATCTATGTGAAAAATACAGAGACGAAATAAAAATGAAAAAAAACATTAATAAGAAATTTAGCATAGTGCAAGGATAAATAGCACGTTAATTTGGATGTGAAGAAAAAATATTATATTAAAAGTAAAAGACATAAGAAATATAAGAAGCATAGAAAGTCAAAATATAAGTATAAGAAACCAAGAAAAAGATATTATGTAAAAAATTATAAATATAAAAAACCATATAGGAGAAACAAATCTATAAAAGAATGTACTTGTTATAATTGTGGAAAACTAGGACATTTACCTAGAGATTGTAAAATGCCTAAAGACCCAAAAAAGAAACAAATATCAGAAATAAAGATAGAAAATACAGAATATACGCAACTAGATTATATAGATTACGAATTAGAAAGTCACGATAGTATATATGAAATTTCAGAAAATGAAACAGATAATGAAATAGATAGTAAATCAGATGAATCAAATGACTGAAATGGATATAAAAATAATAAAAAAGGAAGAATATTTAAATAAAGAAGGAACAAATCAGAAAATAATATTTTATAATAATATATTTGATGAGATAAAAGGAAAAGAATTAGATTTAAGTGTAGAAAAAATATTAAAAATACCAACAATAAAAAACATATTTAGTAGACGAAAAGAAGAATACTATGCAGTAAGCTAAAAGGAACATGTAATAAACTGTAGATATGCAAAAGATAGAGCTAGTATACCACAAGTAACAAAAAGAATAATTAAAAAAGAAATAAATGATATAAAAGTAAGGACCCAATAAAATACATACACCTTGGAGCAACGAAAATATTAATAAAAACATGTATTAGAGAAGGAATAGATACACCAATAGAATTGTATTTAGCAGATGATAGAATTATAAAACCTATAGAAAAAAGTATAATAACTGTTGTAAGAGGAAATCTAATATACCAAAATTTTAAATTAATAATAAGTGCAAATTATTCAGTAGCAATAACAGATAAAAACATAGATAAATCATTAGTGCTATATTCGAAAATATCAGGAATAGAACTAACCCCAGGAAGTAAAATATTTAAAGTAAGATATAAAATCTATATGTATTAACAAAAAATATAAAATAAGGGGAAAAAATAAAATTAATAAAATACAAGTAGAAAGTCCTTTTGAATAATTTGTAAAAACAATTGATAAAATAATTATAGTTACAAAGACATAGATATAGAAAAAGATTTAGAAATAATAAATGATAGAATATGCACAACAAAAAAAATAGCTTTTGAAAAACCAGAATCATCAGGATCATCGAAAAGAACAAATTATGAAATAACTTCAACAGTTAATTTAACTCAATATTATATAATGGGAACAATAAATGAAAAAGAATATTTAATACTCCTAAATACAGGACAAAAAGAAAACCATATAGCAAAATACCTAGTGAAAAATGAAGAAATAAAATCTTATAGTAATATATGCCCAGACCTACCAAGAAGTTTAATAATTATTAAAGATACAATTGAAAAAGAAATAATAATAGGAACTAAAAAAATAAAAATAGAATTTGAAATAAAGGAAGATATGCAAAAAGCAGACGTAATATTAGGAATAAAATGGTTAGAACAAGTAAAACCCTACAATATAGAACATACACAATTAACCATAACCTGCAATAAGGAAAGATTATTAATAAAAAGAGCTTTAACATGAAAATATATGTACTTATGAAGATAATAGTAGAAGGATATTATAATAGATATTATACATCTATGATAGATACAGAAGCAGAAGCCAACTTATGTAGATATAATTGTTTACCAGAAGACAAATGAGATAAGCTAAAAACACCAATAGTAGTCAAAGGATTTAATAATGAATGAAGCTTAATTACCTATAAAGCTAAAAATATAAAAATTCAAGTATGGGATAAGATATTAACAATGGAAGAGATCTATAATTATGAACTAACATCAAAGGATATACTTTTAGGAATGCGTTTTTAGATAAACTATACCCACATATAATAACTAAAATACACTGGTGGTTTACAACACCATGTAAACAAAAGGTAAGAGCAAAGAGAGTTATGAATAAAATAAGAAAGAAAGCTGATTGGATAAAAGAAAGTGAAAAAATCACACAAAAATTTAAAAATATCAAATATACTAAAGACATAATAGAACTAGTTATATTTTCAATAAATGAAGAAGAAATAACCATATTTTCAATAGATAAAGTAGAAATAATAAAGAAAAAAGTAAGACAACTATATAGTGAAGATTCATTAAAAGGATGGGAAAAACATAAGACTACTGTAAGAATTGAGATAATAGATAAAAATAGTATAATAACCCAAAATCTATTAACATATAACTTTGATGATTTAAAAGAATTTAAAATGCATATAGATGAATTATTAGAAAACATACATACAAAAAAGTAATAGTAAACACAATAGCCCAACATTTATAGAAAAATAAACACAATGAACAAAAAAGAGGAAAAAGTAGAATGATTATTGATTATAGAAACCTAAATGCAAAAACTATAACATATAATTATCCAATACCAAATAAGATATTAAAAATAAGACAGATACAAGGATGTAACTATTTTAGTAAATTCGATTGTAAATCAGGATTTTACCATTTAAAGCTAGTAGAAGAATCTAAAAAATTAACTGCATTTACAGTACCACAAGGATTTTACGAATGGAATGTATTTCCATTTGGATATAAAAATGCACCAGGTAGATATCAACATTTTTTGGATAACTATTTCAAATAATTACCTAATTGTATAGTATACATAGACGATATATTATTATATACAAAAACTAAAGAGGAACATTTAAAATTACTAGAATAATTTGCAGGCATAATAGAAAATTTAGGAATAAGTCTAAGTGAAAAGAAAACAGAACTAATGAAAAATCAAAGAGAATTTTTTAGGAATACACATAGTTAAAAGTGGAGTAAAAATGCAAAAACATATAGTACAAAAAATAATAAATTCAAAAGAAGAATTAGATACAAAAAAGAAATTACAATCATTTTTAGGATTAGTAAACCAAGTAAGAGAATATATACCAAAATTAGCAGAAAATCTAAAGCCATTACAGAAAAAATTTAAAAAGGATGTAGAGTATAATTACAATGAAAAAGATAAAAAATAAGTTTAGAAAATAAAAATACATTATAAGAATTACCAAAATTACAATTTCCAGAAGAAAATAAAAAGTTTACATATATAGTAGAAGCAGATGAAAGTGAATATAGTTATGGAGGAGTACTTAAATATAGATATGAAGAAGAAAAATTAGAACATCATTGTAGATACTACTCAGGAACGTTTAATGAAACAGAAATAAAATGGGAAATAAATAGGAAAGAATTATGTTCATTATATAAATGTTTATTAGCATTTGAGCCATATATTGTATATAACAAGTTTATTGTAGGAATAGATAATACAAAGGTATTCTGGTGGTTAACAAGAAAAATACAAAATTCAGTTAGAACAAAGGTATTCGGGGATTAGTATTGAATATATTAAATTTTATATTTACAATTGAAGTAATCAGTACTAACAAAAATGTTATTGCAGATTACATATCAAGACAAAGCTACACAGACTGATATAATAGAAGATGATGCTTTAGAAAAGATACTCAAAACCCTAACTACACTTTCACTGAAAGTGGACAGTATGGGTAATGAAATAGAAAAGCTAAAGACTAATGAAGTTAAACTGAAGTCTGAAGCTATGAATCAGATAACTCAGTAGTGTGTAGAGCTATGTCGATTGGAAGACAATAAAATTCCAGAAATAAAAGAAGACATTGAGACACTCCATAAAACCCATAACGTTTATCAATCTACAACTGCAGGTACAAGCAAAGGAGTTAGTGCACAAAGATATCAGAACATGAATGATGATAGGCGAATTTACACGCCTATATCAATATATTTTGCCCATATTTTAGCCTAGTTTTGAGAACAAATTATATATTTCATGCACTTTTAGTCCTTTTTCCTGTAAATGAGCTAACGAACATGATTAGTAAAGTTTCAGGTATAAATGATGCAATATTCAGCATTTTATGGCTTACTTGATGCAAAAGAAAGCTCACAAAGAAAGGAAAAGGAGTGTACACGCCTAAGGACCAAAACTGTTGCATGGAAAATCTGTCCCGGGCTAAAACAACATTTCTGAAGACTTTGGGGACTTACAGACACATAGCTGGATTTGGACAATGATGCATTAACCTAGTACAATTGGGTTATGTATTTCATTAGCTTATTTGGATTAGGAGAATGTTACATTAACCTAGTACAAATGGGTTAAGTATTTCCTTAGTTTAGTAGGATTTGGTTAAGTATTTCATTAGCTTAGTAGGAATAGGATATGGGTATTATAAATACCCTATCGTGCTAGAGATTTTTATTCATTCCTCCCTTAGTGGAGAGACTTAACTCCTCCCTTAGTGGAGAGATACATTCATCCCTCACCACAATACATTCTTCCATCCCTCTCTTCTTCCACCACAACAATTCTACAACTCTTCTAATCTTCCCATTAATTCTATTTTTCGTCTTCTATTCATCTATTCAATTCTTAATTTCCGCAACAAGAGAAATGTTACTTTGCTAAGGAATTCATGCCTAACGCCTATCACTTGATCTACACGCCATTACTCAATATTGTGATATAATAACAATGTCAATCGTGATCTCCTTCGCATTCATGGGTAACTAAACCTCTCCGTTGGGGTTATAGAAGCCGAATGAGATACTATCTATTGCTGTGAGTTTGTGAGTTCGAGACACGTATATTGCTTATATCATTATTCTCTTAATCTTAATCCACATTCTTTACGGTTGCAAACGCAAGAATACTCCAGTCTAACATTTAACTTGTTCGAGAGAAAGGTTATTTGTCTGGAAAAGAGATAATGTCAAGGTAGTAGGACACCCTTTCCTATTAAAAAGCTAGTGCCGTAACTGGACTAACCTCTTGGAGAATTCGTACCGTTAGACACGCTTTAAGCTCGAGAGAGTTAAAGTGAAATAGTCCTTGTTTAGGTCGAGAGACACTTGGATTTACCATCGACTACAATTCTCTATAAGCAATTGCATGTCAGAATTCTACACACTCATAGCCAATAGAGACGTATCCCTCAGAAAGTGGACATAACCCCAACGCTTCAATTCTCATTGTTTACAACCAACATAACAATCTCTCTCTTTTTACTTTATTATTTTCAGCCTTTGTTTACATTACTTGCAAGACAAGAATCCCCCCTTTTTACGAGACTTGCACCAAAAGTTTAGTAATTTTACTTACTTGTTGGCCAAGTTATTCCCTGTGGGATCAATACCCAACCCAGGTTTGGTTCTATATTTGCTAACGACCGCTTCACACTCCTACGAGAGCTATAGATTGAGCGTTATCAAAAATTGGCGCCGTTGCTGGGGAATATGAGTGTCAATTAAGTTTGTGATAATTACTAGACCCTTTGGTCAAAGATTCTCGTACTTTTACTTCTAGTTTTTGTTTTTGTTTCATTCAGGTTTGTTCAGTACACCAATGGATGCACAACGTGAAATTGAAAGGATAACTGCTCAAGTGCATCAATAGAATATTGATAACCCAGGACGTGCAACAAATCCTGATGATGAGGACCTGGGCGATGGGGAGCTACTAACCCCACGGCATACTGCTGAGATGGCGGCACCCATGCAGAGAAGAGATAGACAAGCGAGATTGAGGCCTAATCGCCGAGCTATGCAAATTCCTTTTTATGACAATGAGGACAATCTGGACGGACCTGGTGCCACCGGAGCTATTATTCTTCCGCCATTGGCACCCGGAGCAATGTTTAATATCACAAGCACCATGATTCAATTATTGCAACTCAAGGAATTATTTGGTGGACTAGCAGGCGATGATCCGAATATGCATCTCATCAACTTTATTTCTACATGCAAGTCGTTTGACAATCCTGGTGTTGGTCAGAATGCAATTCGATTACGTCTATTTCCATTGTCTCTGTCTGGGGAGGCAACACTACGGTTGAATGGGCTGACTCCTTATTCAATTACAAATTGGAGGCAATTGAGAGACGCTTTCCTAGAAAGATTCTTTCCGCCATCCAAAAGAGCACAATTGAGAGATGAAATCAGCAACTTCCGCCAGCTTCCCACTGAAGCTCTTCATGAAACATGGGAGAGGTTCAAGACAAAGCTAGCGAGGTGCCCAAACCATCACATGACCAATGTTCACCTAATGGAGATCTTGTATAGAGCCTTGAATTCAATAACTAAACCAGTGGTGGACAATGCAGCTGGAGAATCTTTCATGGACCTCACCTTTGGTCAAGCGAGCAATATGCTAGATCGTATGACGAAACAAAGTAGAGCTTGGAATACCAGGGATTCTGAGGTAGCAAGCCCCACTTTATCTATTGGCATGACTGCAGACCAAAGAAGAAGAGAAGAAGAACATGATCAAGACATGGCGCATTTGAAAACATAAATGGATCTTCTTACAAAGCATTTATTATCAGGGAAGACCAAAAAAGTGAAAGCTATTGCGTCAAAAAGAAGAGACGAATCTGATTCTGAAGAGGAGGCCAACTACTTGAACAATCAGGGGGGTTTTCGAGGGAATACCCAAGGAAACCAAGGTCGGAACTATTATGATAAATCTGGAAACAAAGACCAAGGTAGTTGGAAGAACAAGAATGAAAAGAGTGGTTTGTATGTTCCCCCTGGCAGACGTGATACCACCATATCTAATTCTGGAAGTATGGAAGACATAATGGCTAAATTATTAAAAGGAGTGGAAGCAATGAGCGCGGGAGTTACGGAGGTAATTAATGATTTGTCCGCCATGAAACAATTAGTAGATTCACATTCCACTTCAATTAGACAACTAGATCAGAAATTCAGTCAACTTTCAGCAGCACTCAACCAAAGAAAGGCCGGCACTTTACCTAGCGATACTGTGCAAAACCGAAGGAATGATGGGTCATGCATGGCCATCACTACCAGAAGTGGTAAGGTGCTGGAAACTTCAGAAAAAGGCAAGCAAGTGATTGACAAAGTTGCGGACATGGATGACAACACAAAAGGAGAAGATGCCGCAGCACCCACTCCTGACGTCAAGGACGCCACATCCAGCACGGTGCAGTCTGAAAAAGTGGAAAAAAGGAAGCAAGAGGAGAAGAAAACCGTGGAAAGAACACTTCCATACCCACCACCACCTTTTCCCCAAAGATTAAAGAAGGTGGCGGATGATACAAAGTTCAGCAAATTCATGAATATGTTAAAGCAGCTGACCATTAATGTTCCATTGGTAGAGGCACTGGAACAAATGCCTAGATATGCGAAATTTATGAAGGATCTTTTGACTAAGAAGCGGGCAACAAGTTATGAGTTAAGAGAAGATGTGCATCATTGTAGTGCAATTGCTACCCGATCGATAGTTCAGAAGAAGGCCGACCCCGGAGCTTTCACTATTCCTTGGACTATTGGATCGTTGGATTTTGCCAAAGTATTGTGTGATCTAGATGCTAGCATAAATTTGATGCCACTATCCATCTACAAGAAGCTGGGGTTAAGAGATCCTACACCAACTAATATGAGGCTCGTGATGGCTGTTAGGTCGGTAAAAAGACCTATGGGTATCTTGAATGATGTGTTGGTGAAGGTTTCTTCATTCATCTTTCCTGCAGACTTCGTTATTCTGGATTGTAAGGAGGATTCTGAAGTTCCTATAATCCTGGGACGTCCTTTCCTTGCAACCGGAAGTGTGCTTATTGACATGAAAGATAATGAGCTTTTGTTTCGAATTAATGACGAAGTGGTACGGTTTGATATATGTAAAACAATGAAGCAGCCCAGCGATATGAATGAGTTATCTGTAGCTGATGTTCATCAAGAGGATATGAAAGCATTATCTATAGAGAAACAGCCTACTGTTGAGCCATTGTCTGCTGCGCCACTGAATGTTAAGCATGAGGATAATGAAGATTATGAAGAACTTATGGGTGATCTAACAGAAATAGAGTCTTATACTCCTAAGCAACCGGATTGTGATCTCAAGAATCAACCAACAACGAAGACTCCCATTGACGAGCCACCAATGCTAGAATCATAAGAGCTCCCCGATTATCTAAGGTATGTGTTCTTGGAAAGTAGAAATATACTTCCAGAGAGTGCAGATGATTTAAGTGAACAGCACGTAGAGGCTCTCATCTCTGCTCTAAAGAGATACAAGAGAGCTATGGGTTGGAATATTGATGATATAATTGGTGACTCTCCGGAGAAACGTAGGAGCCATCTCGAAAAAGATCGCATGCCCATAGGTAAGCCTCATTGTCGTCTAAATCCTTTCAGAAAACGATCCATCACTTATCTCGACGAAGTCTAGGTACTCGAGATTACTATGTCGAGCCACGACAATAAATAAGGCGCTAGATGGGAGGCAACCCATCGTTTATCATTTTTCATTTATTGTTTATCATTTTGTTTTCCTTTCATTCTAGTACTTGTTTTGTTTTGCTAAATGAAAAATCCAAAAATAAGAGTCATGCCACGACCAAAACTAAGGCGCTTGGTGGGAGGCAACCCATCGTACTAATCGTTTTCATTTGGTTTTGAGCAAAAATAGGTGCAAGAAGTATTCAACGAGGAGATTGATTTCAATTGACGATTTGGACGCATTGTATGGTAAAGTTGGTAAGTTAGGAACGGTGATGCATAAGGCTATGGATTGAGCCTTTCTCACGCCAAAATAGGCTTCGAGGAAGGCTAGGCCTTGGTAAAACTAGGCCACGAATGATGCACAACCTATCCTATAGCCTAAGGTCTCGGAATCTAGTGTGCTATACACTATGCGCCGCCTATTCCTAGGTATGCTTTTGACTATGCGCCGCCTATGCTATGGCATTTGGTCTTAGTATCTCATATGCCATAGACTATGCGGCGCATATGTCTACAAATACCATAGACTATGCGGTGCATATGTCCCATTATGCCATAGACAATGCGCTGCATATGTCATGTCTATGCCAAGCATTATGCCCCACATATGTGGGATTTTTGTCTCCAAAACTGATTGTAAACGGGTCATAACCCGACCTATTCTCTTCCTATATAAAGGGGACTTAGTTTTACAACACAACCACACTAAAAATTGACCTAAGGGCGCCGCATATACATCCAAATCCTCTCAAAATTTTCTTCTTTTGCTCTTCCAATTCACAAAACCATCCCCACAAGCTTCAAGCAAGTAAGTTCTCTCTTATTCTTCATTTATTTCTCGTAAGTACTATGTTGCTATGTCTAGTATGAGTTGCTAAATCGTATAAGATTGTTGGTGATGTTTATGTGTTTGGATAGTTGATACAAAATCATGTGAGTGAACATATATGTAGGAAAATCTTGACTTGTTTCCGACTTGAATTTGGTTTCAATAGCATTGTTATGGTATTTACGGAATTACTATGGCTATGAACATTGCTTAAGATTGTTGTTTGGATACTTACATATTAGACTATCCCGGCCATCGAGATAAGACTTATAGTGCCTACCGGCATAAGAGGTTATGATTGTTGTAAGAATAACTATTCCATGTGGTAACCCCTATGTAGTAGTGTTGTTATATCTACCATGAAATTAGTCCAATGGCTGCAAGTAAGTGATGCATTGCTGATTTTATTGTCGGAATACAATCCCAAAACGTATGTCGACGAAATCTGAGTACTCGACCACTTTCACTTCACTGATTTGTGTTAACAAAACTAAGTGTGGGGTGGTACCCCTAATGCTCATTTATAGATTGTATCGATTGAGATTGTGCTGCCACTAACACTATTTCTAGTCTCAGGTACAATGGCACCTAAAGCAAGGCAAGACAAGGAGAAGGCTACCACTTCCCAAAAGGGCAAAAAGAGAGGTCGCAAGGTCCAAGGAGAATCATCCTCAGCACAACTACCCCGCAGAATGTTTGGAATAAAATGGGTTCTTGAGGAAGAAGCCAAAGCATAGTACAGCAGCAACAAAGAAAGAAAATATGTGCACGTCGACTTGATCAACAAGGAGACCTTATCAAAGAAGGAGCCGCGTATGTTGGCAAAAATAATGGCTTTGAAGCTGGATTTCATCTTCCGCGACATGGGAGAATGCAACCTTGATTTAACAAGAGAGTTTTATGCCAACTTGTCGCCGAACACAACAGGCAATGAAGTCAAAATTCGGGGCCAAGTGTTACAGTTCACCGCAGATTGGATCAACTCTTTTCTTGGCTTACCTTCGGTCGACACAGCACCATTCAAAGAGCTGTACAGCAGGCCTCCTTATAGAGCAATACGACACACACTTTGTGGAAGCAGATCGATGGCAAGGTGGGGCAGACATAAAGAAACCGAACGACACAACACCTTCCCCTATGCTCCTCTAAATAGGGAAGCAAGAATCTGGATGCGCATTGTCAACTCATGCCTTATTCCTGGGACTCAATACACCAAGATATCAAGAGATAGAGTGTGTTTAGTCTATGCTTTGATGACGAATGTCCCTATCAACTTTGGGGCAATCATTCGCTCTACCATGAGGAAGGCCAGACTCCACAAAAGGTCCCATTTCACTTTTGGAAATTTGTTGACAACAATCTTGCGGAAGGAGGATATCGAAGAGGAACCAGCTGACCACAAACTCCCACATAACCCAAAGAATGTTCACCTCACCAAGGTCAAAGATGCTGAAACAACTCATGGTGTCAACCTTACTACTGCGGAGAGACATGCTCGTGATGAGAGTTTCTTCCGTCATCTCTATGGCATGACACGATTCACTATGATGAGTGGTGGACGTGTTCCAACTGCTGAAGAGCTCCAACAGCTGGACCATGACTACCCAATGAACATGCATGCACGGGAAATGTGTGGAGTGGGCGTATACTTTGAGGAACCTCTAGAGGATGATGTGCCGACTGATGACGATCGACGCTTGCCTGATTCTGATGAGGATGAGAACTCTGACGACGACTCTTATGATGATTCAGACGAAGGGGGTATGACCCCCGACATTGAGGAAGAGTCCGACTAACCAGGTTCTTCGTATTTATTTTCCACTGAGGGCAGTGTCTCGTTTAAGTGTGGGGTGGCGGTATCGCATGCTATAATACTTCTCTGTTTGCACCTATGTTTGAGTTGTTTACTTTGTTTTTTTTTTTTTTTTTTGGTTTTTGTTTTTTTTATTTGTCGTTTTTTTTTAAAAGTTTTTTCAGGAGTCAAATTTTTTCTAGCTTCGCATGAAATTATTTTGATAGGCAGCATGAGATTATAACAAGAGTATGTGTTACAATTGTGACTATTGAGACATTTAGACTCTAGTTGTGACTCATTATGTGATATTTTATGGTTCATTTCCTTCACTTGTTGGGTCGAGAGTCTATATTACTTCCAATCAAGTCGACCATGTGCCTTGTGTGTGTGAGATTAATAGTATATTCTATGATTGTGGCTGATGCTAGAACTTGCCCGGTTTGTATGCAAAGCGAAAATAAGGAGTGTAAGTTTAGGATATGATTTAGGCATTTCTTTGGCAACCTATATTTGTTTACCTTCAGTTTTACCTACCCGTGAACATCATCCTAGTTAAACCCTTTTGAGCCTTTAGCCTATTTCTTATACAACCTTGCATGCAAGCCTAATCCATTTTCTTTCAAGACCGTAATTTGATCCAAATTCCTAAGTGCTTTAAAGTGAAAAAGTCATGTGACAACATAAGAGGAAATTGGGTAAGTATGATGCTTTAAATTGTAATGGTGCTTGAATGTGTTAGGAAAAAAAAAAAGAAAAGTGCTAATATAAGAGGTATGTTGTGAAAAGAAAAAGGAAAAGAAAGCTGAAAAGTGAGTTATGCTTAAAATTGAAAAACAAAAGAGGAGAACAAGGGTGGTAGAATAAAAGAAAGAAGAAAGGTTGAAAGAAAAAAGTGTCAATGATACAATGTGATGTATTAAAGTGCTTAGGAACTTAGTCACTATTTCTGGCCAAAATAGTCCTACCCGTCCCTAAGCCTACATTACAACCATCAGAAGACCTATTTGATCCTAATCTTAGCATTCTAACATTTAGTGGAGTATTACACTAAGGGCAAGCCTATGGTCATCAGTTGCTGCATATGAATTCTTTGTGAGAGTGAGAGCAAGGATATTTTGATACCCATGTTTGAAAAATATGCTATACTTGTGAGTGATTATGGGTAATATATTGTGAGACACACATGGTTGATGAGTTTTGGATAGTGGTACATAATTCTTTGTGCCTTGACTTTTGAATATGAGTTAACCACGATCACGAGTCTATGCTAGAGGTTAAATGGTTTCTACTAATGATCGAAAAACTACTCTGTGTCGATAATTGTTGTGCTTGTCTTGACGAATGTTTCGTGTTGTTGCTGTGAAACCCTAAGTTGATATTTAGAGGGACATGATATTTTGTTCGAGGACGAACAAAGCTGCAAGTGTGGGGTGTTGATGATAGGCGAATTTACACGCCTATATCAATATATTTTGCCCATATTTTAGCCTAGTTTTGAGAACAAATTATATATTTCATGCACTTTTAGTCATTTTTCCTGTAAATGAGCTAACGAACATGATTAGTAAAGTTTCAGGTATAAATGATGCAAAATTCAGCATTTTATGGCTTACTTGATGCAAAAGAAAGCTCACGAAGAAAGGAAAAGGAGTGTACACGCCTAAGGACCAAAACTGCTGCATGGAAAATCTGTCCCGGGCTAAAACAGCATTTCTGAAGACTTTGGGGACTTACAGACACATAGATGGATTTGGACAATGATGCATTAACCTAGTACAATTGGGTTATGTATTTCATTAGTTTATTTTGATTAGGAGAATGTTACATTAACCTAGTACAAATCGGTTAAGTATTTCCTTAGTTTAGTAGGATTTGGTTAAGTATTTCATTAGCTTAGTAGGAATAGGATATGGGTATTATAAATACCCTATCATGCTAGAGATTTTTATTCATTCCTCCCTTAGTGGAGAGAATTAACTCCTCCCTTAGTGGAGAGATACATTCATCCCTCACCACAATACATTCTTCCATCCCTCTCTTCTTCTACCACAACAATTCTACAACTCTTCTAATCTTCCTATTAATTCTATTTTTCTTCTTCTATTCATCTATTCAATTCTTAATTTCCGCAACAAGAGAAACGTTACTTTGCTAAGGAATTCACGCCTAACGCCTATCACTTGATCTACACGCCATTACTCAATATTGTGATATAATAACAATGTCAATCGTGATCTCCTTCGCATTCATGGGTAACTAAACCTCTCAGTTGGGGTTATGGAAGCTGAATGAGATACTATCTATTGCTGTGAGTTTGTGAGTTCGAGACACGTATATTGCTTATATCATTATTCTCTTAATCTTAATCCACATTCTTTACGGTTGCAAACGCAAGAATACACCAGTCTAACATTTAACTTGTTCGAGAGAAAGGTTATTTGTCTGGAAAAGAGATAATGTCAAGGTAGTAGGACACCCTTTCCTATTAAAAAGCTAGTGCCGTAACTGGACTAACCTCTTGGACAATTCGTACCGTTAGACACGCTTTAAGCTCAAGAGAGTTAAAGTGAAATAGTCCTTGTTTAGGTCGAGAGACACTTGGATTTACCATCGACTACAATTCTCTATAAGCAATTGCATATCAGAATTCTACACACTCATAGCCAATAGAGACGTATCCCTCAGAAGGTGGACATAACCCCAACGCTTCAATTCTCATTGATTACAACCAACGTAACAATCTCTCTCTTTTTACTTTATTATTTTCAGCCTTTGTTTACATTACTTGCAAGACAAGAATCCCCCCTTTTTACGAGACTTGCACCAAAAGTTTAGTAGTTTTACTTACTTGTTGGCCAAGATATTCCCTGTGGGATCGATACCCAACCCAGGTTGGGTTCTATATTTGCTAACGACCGCTTTACACTCCTACGAGAGCTGTAGATTGAGCGTTATCAATGAACATGAATAAGATATTTGAAAAACCATTTATACCAAAAACTCAAAAAGACCCCTTGTTCATACCCCCATAAACTACCACATATCGAGAAAGTTTAAACCAAGATAAACAGGCCTATAACCATATAACTCGAGCATACATAGAAAATATCCACAGAATACAGACTCACCTAAACCTTAGACCTAGAGCCAAAAATATCCAAGAACCAAACACAGACTATATAGCCCATAAACTACAAGGTTACAATAAGTTAATCGCGTTACCAAAAACTAACCCAAAGTTAGTTAAAACCTGTTTCATTTATGGACTATTAAATATCATATATACCCAAGAAGGAGATGAACTAACAGCTATACCAGAATTATATAGAGCAATCGCCACTTATAAGAAAATAACCAAAGGAAATCTGTTTTTTATAAAGTTTTATACTGCACCAACAGAGATATTATTTGATGAAATTAAACCAGTTATACAAGTTGTAAAAATAGGATTAATCAGAGATATAATTATACCAGAAGATATTGTTCAACATCCTGAGATACCTAAAGTTGAGATACCTGATTTTTATACAAATAAGTGAACTATAGGAATAACTACAATTATCTAAGAACTAGCAAACAGTTATCTCAATGGAAATCCCATATGGAGCTACTATTTGAGAGACCAATTAATGATCTATTAAAATTCAAGGGAGCTATGACAGTCTGATATGGAAGAAGTTAAACAATGGATTATGACGTTGCTCAATCAAGAAAAACAACCATCTACAAAGGCAATTAAAAAGGAATTTATTTCAGAAGAATTATTAACCAGATATTGCAAATTAATAGGACAAAAATATCCATACCACCAATTCTCAAAATGCCATGGAGAAAATAATGTGATCCCTGAAGTTCAACTAGAATAAAAGAAGATAAGGACGCCAGCTAAAAGATAGAAAGATAGCAACAGAGCAATGAAGCAATAAAAAAGAACAAGGAAACAAGCTATGAAAATGACATAACAATGACATATGAATAGTATTTTTAACTTAAGATACGTAAATAATTGTGTAACATTATTAGTCTTAACTATTTTTGACTTAGTGTTTTTGGCACTTGCCATTATTTGTTTTTTACTTTTTTGATAAATGTAAAGTTAGGACCATTGTTAGCCTTTTACTTTTTTGACAGATGTAAAGTTAGAAATAGTGTAAATAGTTTGCGCGTTTTCATCTTTTAGGATTATAAATATGTAAGCCATACGACAATCTAAGGTAAGAATTTCATGTGTTGAAAGCAAGCCTTCTCTCTTGTACACAAAATTTTTTGAATATTTAATAAAAAAAGATATATTTCTAAGGAAAATCTATGGATAAGCAAAGCACAGATTTTTCAAATCTACCAGAACAGGTATTTTCTTTTACAATTATGAATAGCTAAATTCAAAAATTCCTGACAATCATGATATAATAAAATAAGCTCATGTTAGTTACTTTATAATAGAATTATTCAAAGAATAACATGTTAAGAAGTTTATTAGCAAAGTTGAAAAGGAGAAAACTATGTAGGGGGTGCAGTGAACGTGCTGATAACTATGTTTGTTGAAATGCTATGTCATAGCATTCCTTAGTTATTTGTTTTAACCGTTTAATTATTCTATATTATTTTTAAGGTATACTATATGTTCCATATTTCTATTTTTTATGTAGTCAAGTAGATTCTTTTTCATAAGTATTTCTATTAATCTTATTTGCTCCATATTTTTTCTCCAATATTCTAAGTATTCGTAGTTTATTATTTTATCCTATAGTAGTTGTAATTTTACAAATTTCTGTGTAATAACTTTTTCTAATCGTACTATATTTGATATGTAATTCTATGTTATCTATGTGATCCATTAACATTTGTTGTTTATGTATTGTATTATATAAACTATCATTTGTATCTCCTTTTTCTAAGGTTAATTTTATTCTAAGTAATCTTTTTTCTAATTGTCTTTTTTCTCTTTTAAGTTGATTCCTATAATTAATTTCTTTATATAGCCAACTTTATTTTTCTCTAACTCTTCTAATATATTCTATCATTTTTTAATCTGTATAATATCCGTTTGAATGATAACTATCTAAATATGAGTAGTAGCTATCATTATATAAGTGTAAGTTTTCTATAGAACTTAATAACTCTTCATTAAAATGAAATACCTTTTCGTATATATTTTTTTCTTATATCTACTATTTCTATAACCTTAAGTATATACAAAAAAAGTATTTTAAATTTATCTATCATCTCATCAGATAAGTAAATATTCATTCTTTACATGATGCTATTTTCAAAATATTTCCTCCAATCATATACATAACAAAATATGGTCATCTTAGATCACTATATACTAGATTATTCTTAAATAACATGTTCTTCGATCACTATTAGCATGGTAATCTTCATACTTTTTCCCTAAACAACGCCTCTACTCCGATTACTCTCCTATCACAGTTTCTTTGCCTCACCGGTTTCACCTTTAGGATGGCGTAGTTCTTGAGAATTTTTCTCCTTTTCCACTTTGCTAATAAACTTCTTAACATGCTATTCTTTGAATAATTCTACTATAGAGTAACTAATATGAGCTTATTTTATTATATCATGATAGTCTGGAATTTATGAATTTAGCTATTCATAATTGTAAATGAAAATACCTGTTCTGGTAGATTTGATAAATCTGTGCTTTGCTCATCCATAGCTTTTCCTTAGAAATATATCTGTTTTATTAAATATTCAAAAGTTTTTGTGTACAAGAGAGAAGGCTTGTTTTCAACACATGAAAGTCTTACCTTAGATTGCCGTATGGCTTACATATTTATAATCCTAAAAGATGAAGATGCGTAAACTATTTACACTATTTCTAACTTTACATCTGTCAAAAAAGTAAAAGACTAACAATGGTCCTAACTTTACATTTGTAAGAAAGTTGAAAAATAAATAATGGCAAGTGCCAAAAAAACTAAGAAAAGTAAAAAATAGTAAAGACTAATAATGTTACACAATTATTTACGTATCTTAAGTCAAAAAGACTATTCATATGTCATTGTTTTGTCATTTTCATAGCTTGTTTCTTTGTTCTTTTTTTATTTCTCCATTACTCCGTTGCTATCTTTCTATCTTCCAGCTGGCGTTCTTATCTTCTTTCATTCTAGTTGAACTTCAGGGATCACATTATTATCTCCATGGAATTCTGAGCATTGGTGGTCAGGACATTGTGTCCTATTAATTTGCAATATCTGGTTAATAATTATTCTAAAATAAATTCCTTTTTAATTGCCCTTGTAGATGGTTGTTTTTCTGGATTGAGTAACGTCATAATCCATTGTTTAACTTCTTTCATATTAGACTATCGTAGCTCTCTTGAATTTGAACATATCATTAATTGGTCACTCGAATAGTAGCTCCATATGGGATTTCTATTGAGATAATTGTTTGCAAGTTCTTGAATAATTGTAACTATTCCTATAGTTCACCTATTTACATAAAAATCAGGTATCTCAACTTTAGGCATCTCTGGATGTTGAACAAAATTTTCCGGTATAATCATATCTCTGGTTAATCCTATTTTTACAACTTGTATAACTAGTTTAATTTCATCATATAATATCTCTGCTGGTGCAGTATAAAACGTAAGAGAAAATAGATTTCCTTTGGTTATTTTCTTATAAGTGGTGAATGCTCTATATCATTCTGGTATAGATGTTAGTTCATCTCCTTCTTTGGTATATACGGTATTTAATAGTCTATAACTGAAACAAGTTTTAACTAACTGTGGGTAAGTTCTTAGTAATGCGATTAACATTTTGTAACCTTGTAATTTTTGGATTATATAGCCTGTGTTTGGTTCTTGGATATTTGTGGCTCTGGGTCTAAGGTTTAGGTGAGTCTGTATTTTGTGGATATTTTCTATGTATGCTCGAGTTATATGGTTATAGATTTTTTTTATCTTGGTTTAAACTTTCTCGATATGTAGTAGGTTGTAGGGGTATGAACAAGGGGTCTTTTTGTGTTTTTGGTATAAATGGTTTTTCAAATATCTTGTTCATGTTCATGTTCTGATATCTTTGTCCACTAACTCCTTTGCTTGTACTTGCAGTTGTAGATTGATAAATTTTATGGGTTTTATGGAGTGTCCTAACGTCTTCTTTTATCTCTGGAATTTTATTATCTTTCGATCGACATAGCTCTGCACACTGCTGAGTTATCTGAGTCATAGCTTTAGACTTCAGTTTAACTTCATTAGTCTTTAGCTTTTCTATTTCATTACCCATACTGTCCACTTTCAGTAAAAGTGTAGTTAGGGTTTTGAGTATCTTTTCTAAAGAATCATCTTCTATTATATCAGTCTGTGTAGCTTTGTCTTGATTTGTAATCTGCAATAACATTTTTGTTAGTACTGATTACTTCAATTGTAAACGTAAAATTTAATATATTCAATACTAATCTCTGAATTTCCTTCGTTGTAACTGAATCTGGTATTTTTTTTGTTAAGCACCATCGTACCTGTGTATTATCTGTTCGTACAATAAACTTGTTATATACAATATATGACTCAAATGCTAATAAACATTTATATAATGAACATAATTCTTTTCTATTTATTTTCCATTTTATTTCTGTTTCATTAAACATTCCTGAGTAGTATCTACAATTATGTTCTAATTTTTATTCTTCATGTCTATATTTAAGTACTCCTCGATAACTATATTTACTTGTATCTGCTTATACTATATATGTAAACTTTTTATTTTCGTCTGAAAATTATAATTTTGGTAATTCTTTAAAAAGTATTTTTATTTTTTGAACTTGTTTTTTATCTTCTTCGTTTTAATTATACTCTACATCCTTTTTTAATTTTTTCTGTAATGGCTTTAGATTTTTTGCTAATTTTGGTATATATTCTCTTACTTGGTTTACTAATCCTAAAAATGATGTAATTTTTTTGTATCTAATTCTTCTTTTGAATTTATTATTTTTTGTACTCTATGTTGTTGCATTTTTACTCCACTTTTATCTATTTGTATTCCTAAAAAATCTATCTGATTTTTCATAATTTCGGCTTTCTTTTCACTTAAACTTATTCCTGAATTTTCTATTATACCTTCAAATTATTCTAGTAATTTTAAATGTTCCTCTTTAGTTTTTGTATATAATAATATATCGTCTATGTTTACTATATAATTAGGTAACTGTTTGAAATAGTTATCCATAAAATGTTGATATCGACCGAGTGCATTTTTATGTCCAAATGGTAATACATTCCATTCATAAAATCCTTGTGGTACTGTAAATGCAGTTAACTTTTTAGATTCTTCTTCTAGCTTTAAATGGTGAAATTCCGATTTACAATCGAACTTACTAAAATAGTTATATCCTTGTATCTGTCTTATTTTTAATATCTTATTTGATATTGGATAATTATATGTTATAGTTTTTGCATTTAGGTTTCTATAATCAATAACCATTCTACTTTTTTCACTTTTTTGTTCATGGTGTTTATTTAGTGTAAA
This sequence comes from Capsicum baccatum var. pendulum, assembly GCA_030864225.1. Classification (NCBI taxonomy): domain Eukaryota; kingdom Viridiplantae; phylum Streptophyta; class Magnoliopsida; order Solanales; family Solanaceae; genus Capsicum; species Capsicum baccatum. Next base: position 163,529,404 of record CM061557.1, on the reverse strand, counting down.
TGCTACGCTATTGTGTTTACTATTACTTTTTTGTATGTATTATTTTTCTAATAATTCATCTATATGCATTTTAAATTCTTTTAAATCATCAAAGTTATATGTTAATGGTTTTTGGGTTATTATATTATTCTTATCTATTAGCTCAATTTTTATAGTAGTCTTATGTTTTTTCCATCCTTTTAATGGATCTTCACTATATAGTTGTCTTAATTTTGTTTTTATCATTTTTACCTTATCTATTGAAAATATAGTTACTTCTTCTTTATTTATTGAAAATATAACTAGTTCTATTGTGTCTTCAATATTTTTTTATATTTTCTAATTTTTATGTGATTTTTTCACTTCCTTTTCTCCAATCAGTTTTCTTTCTTATTTTATTAATAACTCTTTTTGCTCTTACCTTTTGTTTACATGATGTTGTAAACCACCAGTGTGTTTTAATTATTATATATGGGCATAGTTTATCTAAAAACGACATTTCTAAAAGCATATCTTTTGATGTTAGTTCATAATTATAAATCTCTTCTATTGTTAATATCTTATCCCATACTTGTATTTTTATATTTCTAGCTTTATAGGTAATTAGGATTCCTTCATTATTAAATCCTTTGACTACTATTGGTGTTTTTAGCTTATCCCATTTGTCTTCTGGTAAACAATTATATCTACATAAGTTGACTTCTACTCCTATATCTATCATATGTGTATAATATATATTATAATATCCTTCTACTATTATCTTCATAAGTACACATATTTTCATGTTAAAACTTTTTTTCTTTCCTTATTGTAGGTTTTGGTTAATTGTGTATGTTTTATATTGTAGGGTTTTACTTGTTCTAACAATTTTATTCCTAATATTATGTCTGCTTTTTGCATATCTTCCTCAAATTTTATTTTTATTTTTCTAAATCCTATTATTATTTCCTTTTCTGCTGAATCTTTAATAGTTATTAAACTTCTTGGTAGATCTATGCATATATTACTATTAGTTTTTATTTCTTCATTTTTCACTAGGTATTTTGCTATATGGTTTTCTTATTGTCCTATATTTAGGAGTGTTAAATATTCTTTTTTATTTACTGTCCCTGTTATATAATATTGAGTTAAATTAACTGTTGATGTTATTTCATAATTTGTTCTTTTCGATGATCCTGATGATTCTAGTTTTTCAAAAGCTATTCTTTTTGTTGCGCTTATTTTATCATTTATTATTTCTAAATCTTCTTCTATATCGATGTCTTTGTAACTATAATCATTTTTATCAATTGTTTTTATAAATTGTTCAAAAGGACTTCCTATTTGTATTTTATTAATTTTATTTTTTCCCGTTATTTTATGTTTTATTGTAAACACATATAGATTTTTACATTTTGCTGTAAATACTTTACTTCCTGGGGTTAGTTTTATTCCTGATATTTTCCAATATAACACTAATGATTTATCTATGTTCTTATCTGTTATTGCTACTGAATAATTTGCACTTATTATAAATTTAAATTTTTGGTATGTTAGATTTTCTCTTGCAACAATTATTATACTTTTTTCTATAGGTTTTATAATTCTATCATCTGCCAAATACATTTCTATTGGTGTATTTATTCCTTCTCTAAAACATACTTTTATTAATATTTTCGTTCCTCCAAGGTGTACGTATTTTATTGGGTCCTTATTTTTTATATCATTTATTTCTTTATTAATTATTCTTTTTGTTACTAGTGGTATACTAGCTCTACCTTTTGCATATCTACAGTCTATTACATGTTCTTTTTGGCTTACTACATAGTATACTTCTTTTAGTCTACTAAATATATTTTTTATTGTTGATATTTTAAATATTTTTTCTACACTTAAATCTAATTTTTTTCCTTTTATTTCGTCAAATATATTATTATCAAATATTATTTTCTAATCTGTTCCTTCTTTATTTAAATATTTTTTATTTGTTATTATTTTTATATCTTTTTCAGTCATTTGATCCATCTGATTTACTATCTATTTCATTATCTGTTTCATTTTCTGAAATCTCATATATACTATCGTCACTTTCTAACTTGTAATCTATATAATCTATTTACATATATTCTGCATTTTCTATCTTTATTTCTGATATTTGTTTCTTTTTTAGGTCTTTAGGCATTTTACAATCTCTAGCTAAATGTCCTAGTTTTCCACAATTATAACAAGTACATTCTTTTAGAGATTTCTTTCTCTTATATGGTCTTTTATATTTATAATTTTTTACATAATATTTTTTTCTTGGTTTCTTATACTTGTTTTGACTTTCTATACTTCTTATATTTCTTATGCCTCTTTCTTTTCATATAATATTTTTCTTCACATTCAAATTGAGGTGCTATTTTATCGTTGCAACATGCTAAATTTCTTATTAATGTTTTTTCCATTTTTATTTATTCTCTGTATTTTTCACATAGATTTCTATACCATTGTTGTAGAAAAATTATTCTTGCTCCAAGGGTATCTACTATTTTTGCTTCATCCCAACCCTTTATTATTTTTGAACTGAATGGTTCAGGTAATTTACTAAAATATAATCATCTTACTTCTTTACTTTCTTCTGTATTGTATGTTCCCTTATAGTAGTATTCTTTAAATGCACACGTATATTCATCTATATAGCACATATTACATATTAGTACTTTTAACATTAAATTCCTATTTGTATTTTTTTCTTTATTTTGTTCTTCTTCTTCTGTTGTCATACTGCTAAATTCATCTTTTATACCTATTTCATATTTTTTCAATATGTCTATAGGTGTTAGTTTAGTTACTGTTATTCCTTCAGTTTTTTTATCAGCCCTTAATACCTTTTTACATTCTTCAGTTAAATTTAAAAACCATAATTTTGTTGTTCCTATTAGTGTTCTTTCTATATATTCTGGTGTATCTGTTGTATTTATACCATTGTCTAATAGTTATTTTGTTATATATCCTATCCATAATTGTATTATTTTATCTATATCTACTACACAGTCTAAGTCTAAGAAGTTATAATTTTTATTAATTTTTTGTTTTGGTGTCCATTTGTTATATTCATCCTTTAGATTATACCTTTTAAACCTATCTTTATAATAATATGTAGGTTTCTCATTTTTGATGTACTAGGTATTATATTTTCATCATCTTTTTTATTAAGAGTGTTTATTTCCGTGTTTGTATTTCCTAAGTTTTCTTTATTAATTACTTTTTGTTTTCATTAATTTCTAGCTTTTCTATATTTGTTAAGATTTCTGTATATGTTTCACTATCTTCCGAATCATAATTATCTGTTTCTTCAGCATCTATTGTATTTATTTTTATTTCATTAGTTTCTAATTCTTTATTTTATAATTTTTCAACAAATTGATTTATCTCAATTAATAATTTCTCTTCTTTATCCTTTTCTTCTTTTTCTTTCTTTCTTTTTTCATACATATCTATTAGCATTTGTAGTTCTTTTTCTAATTCAGCAATCCTATTATTTTTAGTTTCTTCTATTTTTCATATTTCTTCTGCAGTCTGTTGTTTTATTTTATCTATTTCTTTTTTCCTGTCTATTTCTTTATTTTCTCTTGCTATTCTTACCATAGCTGTGAATTTATCTTCTAATTTTAATTCTTCTTTTTTCTAACATTAAGTATAAATGTTCAACTATTTTCTTATATCTTCTTACTAAATTAGAACATACTATTCTTATCTTTAATCCTTCATGATTTTCATATGTTTTTTCATCTATTATAAATTCTTCTTTATTCATTTTATCTATTTAATGGTATATAAATGTAATGTCCCACAAAATCCTCTTCTACTCTGAGCCTTAGAGCGTATTTGGTAAAGCAAAAATCCGAGTCAAAATGTTTCATAAATATCCTCCCAAGAATGAAATACTTTTAATTGCGTGGGGATCTATTTGAGAATAAATTAAAATCATAGAGGTCCCCTAACTCATGGTCGAGTTGAAAGCTTTTCTATCATTCAAGTTTTAGTGACCGTATAAATTTGGGTCAATTTCAATCAACCATAACTTATTTTATAGGAATAACAGGGTGGATTTCTATATATCAAATGAAATATCTTTGAATTATCTTTCCAACGATACCAATTTTGCCTAAATCTGATATCGGAGAAAGAGTTATCCTCATTTTATTCTAGCATGTCAAGCTGGAAAATGGTGACGACGTTTCTGACGGGCTATCACATTTCAGATGACCTTTTTGACGACGTCGTCACATTCTGATGACATTTCTGATGACATCGTCAACCCTGGGCAAAAAATCAACAATTTGGACCCCTTTTGTGACGACCATTCGTGACGGCCTATCACGGACCTGACGGCCTGTCATGGATGGCGTCAGGTATACTTTTTCAGCAATTCAAGGGCATTTTTGCAAGGGTATTTTGGTCATTTTCCAACTTTTTTGAGCCTCTATAAATATGAGGAGCCCTCATTCAAACCCTAATTCAATCATTTTCTTTTCCAATTCTCTCAAGAATCTCTAGGGTTTCATTCAAGACCCCTAATCTTCCAAAATTCATCCATAAATTCTTCAAGGTTTCTTCAAGAATCAAGTTCCTCATAGTGTGGGCTTCAAGAATTTATTTATTTCAAGAACTAAAGTTCATCCAATTTCAAGTTTAAGGTATGTAGATGTTGATTCTTGGGTCCCTTTCATCCAAGAAGCTCAAGAGCCCTTTTTAAAACTGAAAGATTTTTATATTTTTGTGTTGTTAATGATTTGTATGAGTTGAAATGGATGTTTAATGTGTTGTTGAGTTTTGATTTATGTTTTCCTACATAATTTATGAGCTTTGACCCTAGTATGTGGAATTCATGTGACGTGTGTGATAGACCCTCTTGAAGTTGTTTTTCCATGTGATGCGTTCATGACTTTTGGGTGTAGAAATGTTTTAATAAGTGAAGAATGTTCCCCATAGGTTTGATAAAGAGCTTAGGTGAAGCATAAGGGCCACTATAGTAAGTTGAATAGGAAACCCCAAATTGTGAGCTAGTCCATGCATGCCTAGTGTTTGATAAAATACCTTAGTGAGTAAAATGTGCCAAGATAGCGTGAATTCCCAAGTAGGTGTAAAATCAGTCATGTCTAGTGGTTGTTGAAAGACCCTAGTGAACAAGTCGAGATATGATGGTTGTAAATTCCCCTAATTATGTGCTCTTGATATATGTTAAGCTTTTAATACATGCCAAGTCGTTCGGAAGTAAGTTATGACATGATAGTATGAAGTCTCACCAAGCCATGGGATATCCAAACACATGTTAAGATCGATATAGGTATAAAATTGCTGAGGTAAAATCTAGTTGAAGGGAGTACAATTTAGTAGTATGTTTCCCCTACTTTTTAGTATGATTATGATTCCGAGATGATTAAAGTGACTCCTTGGCGACTGCGATAATTAATAGACATTTAAGATCCTTAAATGCTTGAGGTAATGTTTAATAACTGTGGAAATGATTCCTGAATTACTTGTAAAGATGCTTGAATGATTGTGATGATGCATAAATGCTTGTGATGATGAATAAATGATGATGCTTACTTTTATTCTATCGAGTCCTGGGGGTATTTATACGTAAAAATAGAGTTATTGTCTAGAGCCCGTGTCAGTTTCTCGATAATTCCAGTTGATCCATGATTTTCAGAACTCAGTGAACTATAGAACTTTGTATCCTCAGATAAGTGCGGAACTTAAGAAAGCTTAGTAATCTCAGAAATCTCTGTAATCTCTGTATCGCTAGTAATCTAGTCTTAGTCCTATAATCATCTCAAATCTAATAGTATTCAAGTGATTCAATTCTAATCTCAGAAGTGATTTGAGTAATCTATTCAAGCTCTGTATTATCAGTCAGATACTATGATTCGAGGTTTTTTTCGTCTTATACAAAACTAAGTAATCTCAGCATAACTCAGTTAGATCTTTTGAGAAACATGATTAGTATCAGATTCAGTTCAGTTGTGCTCAGTTAAGAATTCAGTCAGAGTCTTTTAGTTGGGAGTAGAAACTAGCACCGAGCGAGCTCAAAGATGGGAACTCACCTACTAATAGAGGGTGTGATTATTAGATACAAACTTTGAACTCCAGAACTATGTAGCCAGCGTAGGTTGAGACATCATACCTACTAGTTGAGGGTAGATAAGAGACATCATACCTGTTAGATAAGGGTAGATGAGGTGACTTGACCTGTTAGATGAGGGCTCTACTGTTCTAGTTTGAGCACCTGATAGATTAGGGTCACATAAAGATAATGTCTTTACCCATGGCTTGGTATTGGCACTCTCCCAATCGGGGGTAGAGGTTGGACCCTACCTAGGGTAGGTTAAGGCATGTCGGTTAAGTGACTACTTTGCACAATTTTATTTCTTAGTTTCAGAATCAATCTTTAGAAATTAGGACTGTCACATACAGTCATCTATCTTTATAAGGAACTCAGATAGTTCCGTTGATTCATGGACCATCCTGAAACATAGGCTTTGTCACATATACAGTTCATTGATATCATTTTCGAAGATATGCCGCCAGACAGGCTTGATCATAGTATCAGATTTCTATTGAATATTCTTGTCGTCAGTTGAAATATAATCATACTTTTTATCATTGATAATCGTTTCTAGAATAATCTATTAGCAAAGTTGATCTCTAATTTTGTCAGTCAAAAGCAGTAAGCTTAGAGTACAGTCCTTGATGTAAGCATATCCAGATCCCCAGTTATTAGTATCAGAGGAGTCAGTGATTTACTATTTCAGTGTTAGTATTGAGTTCAGTCTGCAGTAAAGTGGTATGTGAGTTTCAGTATCTAGATTTGCGATGATTGTGTTCAGGTTTTGTGCATTCATGTAAATGTTCTCATGCAGCATATTTAATGATTATTCAGTTTAGATATTGTGTATGCATGAGCCCTTGCATTAGCCTACCTTGTCTACATACTCGGTACATTCCTTTACTGATGCATTTGCACTATGGTGTTTTATTTGACACCATAGGTTCAGAGGCACATGATCCAGATTATTCTTAGCAGTTCAGTTCCCGTCAGCAGCAGTATTAGTGAGTCCTCTTCTTTAGAGGACGAATCTCAGTTTACTATTATTGTTTCAGATTTAATTTATTTTCAATTTATGGAGTTAGTTGGGGACGTTTCCCATCAACTCCATAGTTCAGACAGTTTAGAGGATTTTTAGACGGGTGTATTAATATTCAGTTTTCAGTTTTGAGTACGTATAGATGTATTGAACCTTATGGCAAGTTTCCATATTTATTAAAGATATTATGCAGTGTACAGGTACAGATATCAGAAAAGAGTTAGCTTGTGATCCTTCGGTTCGATAAGCACCGTGTGACATCTCGGGATGGGATCTTAGGGCGTTACAAACTTGGTATCAGAGCCTAAGGTTCAAGAGTATCCTAGGGAGTCTGAAAAGCCGCATCTAGTAGAGTCTTGTACATGGGTGTGTAGCGCGCTACATTTATGTACAAGAGGCTATAAGATGTTCTTAGGAGCAGTTCCTCTTCTTTCAGTGATCATTTTGTGTGAGTGAGCATGAGCTCAAGTTGACCCTCAGTCTAATCCACTTCATTCTTTTATTTACAGAGTATGCCTCCTCGCACAGACTTTGTTCATAGGGTTGATGATTAGCCCCCTCAGCCAATAGATCCTGAAAATGAGAGTGTGTCACATGTTGAGTTTCGGGTAGCTTTCTAGGAGATAGCCCAGGCAGTGACTAATGTTCATGGAAACCGTCAGGCTGCAGTCCCACCTCAGCAAGATGGGAATTCTACAAAGCCCAGAGTACTACTAGTGGTGTTCGTACCTAACCGTTGTGTGAAGAATGTGGTAAGAATCATAAGGGTTTATGTAGAGCCGGTAGTGATGTGTGCTTTGGATGTGGTGAGACCGGTCACAAAGTTCAAGACTGTCCTAAGCCAAGTCCCCGAAGTCAGCATCGTCATCCTTCAGCTAATAATAGATTATATGCACTTCAGGCTCACCTTGATCGGGAAAGATCCCCTAAAATTGATCCGGGTATGTTATGAGGCCTTCATCTTTATGTTATGCATTGATAGATCCTTTTATCTCATTTTGAGCTTATATGTTACCATGAGTCATGCATAAGTTTCAGATCTTGATCGGTCAATTATGACCCAGCTTGTAGGTGCCCCGCGCACCGCTCCAGTATTGTAGTGAAGTGTGTTTAGAGGGACATAGAGTCCCAAGGGGGGGGATACCCCATGGTATTATGATGTTGCATGCCATTAGTTTTATCTCGATGCATGTTCAGATTTTTCTTATAAACTTAGCATCAATCATTGTTGCATTGTCAAGTCGTGCTTTCAAAAGTCAGCTTAGCCGGACATTCATTCATTGGATATGCGCATTTAGTAGAAAGAGTTCAGCTTGTCAATGTTTGTTCAGTTGTGTATTCATGATATCATCCCAGTTATGATTCCATGCTTCAGATATGAGTGTGTATTACGAGAATTCAGATATGAGTATCATCAGTCGAGTATTCCATGCATCATATATGCATGGCCAGTGTGAGAACTTTTTATGTCAGTCATTCCAGTTGCGTAGTACTGATCTGAAATATTTCCATTTCTTGAGTAAGTTCTGTTGATCCATAATATCAGTCGATTAAGCGACATTCGAGAATGAATGTTCTCAAGGGGGAGATAATGTAATGCCCCACAAAATCCTCTTCCAGTCTGAGCCTTAGAGCGTATTTGGTAAAGCGAAAATTCGAGTCATTATGATTCAGAAATATCCTCCTAAGTATGAAATACTTTGAATCATATGGGAATCTATTTGAGCATAAATTAAGATCATAGAGGTCCCCTTACTCATGGTCGAGTTGAAAGCTTTCCTATCGTTCAAGTTTTAGTGACCATTAAAATTTGGGTCAACTTCAATCGACCATAAGTTGTTGTATATGAGAACTGGGTGGCTTTCTATATATGAAATGAAATATCTTTGAATTATATTTTCAACGATACCAATTTTGCCTAAATCTGATATCGGAGCAAAGAGTTATCCCCATTTTATTCCAGCATGTCAAGGTGGAAAATAGTGACGACGTTTCTGAAGGGCTATCACGTTTCTGACGACCTTTTTGATGACGTCGTCACATTTTGATGACATTTATGATGACATCATCATCCCGGGGAAAAAAATCAAGAATTTGAACCCCTTTTATGATGACCATTCGTGACGGCCTATCACAGACCTGATTGCCTGTCACGGATGGCGTCAAATATATTTTTCCAGCAATTTAAGGGCATTTTTGCAAGGATATTTTGGTAATTTTCCACCTTTTTTGAGCCTCTATAAATATGAGGAACCCTTATTCAAACCTTAATTTAATCATTTTCTTTTCTAATTCTCTCAAGAATATCTAAGGTTTCATTCAAGAACCCTAATCTTCCAAAATTCATCCATAAATTCTTCAAGGTTTCTTAAAGAATCAAGTTCCTCATAGTATGGGCTTCAAGAATTTATTTATTTCAAGAACTAAAGTTCATCAAATTTCAAAGGTTAAGGTATGTAGATGTTGATTATTGGGTCCCTTTCATCCAAGAAGCTCAAGAGCCCTTTTTAAAACTAATTTTTTTTTGTTTTTGAGTTGTTAGTGATTTGTATGATTTGAAATGGATATTTAATGTGTCTTTGAGTTTTGATTTATGTTTGCCTACAAAATTTATGAGCTTCGACCCTAGTATGTGGAATTCATGTGATGTTTGTGATAGGCACTCTAGAAGTTATTTTTCCATGTGATGTGTTCATGACTTTTGGGTGTAGAAATGGTTGAATAAGTGAAGAACGTTCCCCATAGGTTTGATAAAAAGCTTAGGTGAAGCATAAGGGCCACTATAGTATGTTGAATAGGAAACCCCAAATTGTGAGCTAGTCCATGCATGCCTAGTATTTGATAAAATGCCTTAGTGAGTGAAATGTGCCAAGATAGCATGAAATTCCCAAGTAGGTGTAAAATCGGTCATGTCTTGTGGTTGTTGAAACACCCTAGTGAACAAGTCGAGATATAATGGTTGTAAATTCCCCCAACTATGTGCTCTTGATATATGTTAAGCTTTTAATATATGCCAAATGGTTAGCATGTAAGTTATGACATGATACTATGAAGTCTCCCCAAGCCATGGGATATCCAAACACATGTCAAGATCGATATAGGTATAAAATAGATGAGGTAAAACCTAGTTGAAGGGAATACAATCTAGTAGCATGTTTCCCCTACGTTATTATGTGATTATGATTCCAAGATGCTTAAAGTGACTCCTTGGCCACTATGATGATGAATAGACGTTTGAGATCCTTAAATGCTTAAGTTAATGTTTAATGACTGTGGAAATGAACATATGGCATGATTCCTAAATTACTTGTGAAGATTCTTGAATGATTGTGATGATGAATGAATTATGATGCTTACTTTTATGTTATCAAGTCCTGGGGGTATTTATACCCGAAAATAGAGCTGTTGTCTAGAGCCCGTGTCAGTTTTTCGAAAATTCCAGTAGATCCATGATTCTCAGAACACAGTGAACTATAGAACTCTGTAACCTCAGACAAGTGTGGAACTTAAGATAGATCAGTAATCTCAGAAATCTCTGTGATCTCTGTATCGCTAGTAATCTAGCCTTAGTCCTGTAATCAGCTCAGATCTAATAGTATTCAAGTGATTCAATTTTAATCTTAGAAGTGATTTGAGTAATTTATTCAAGCTCTTATCGTCAGTCAGATACTATGATTCGATGTCTTTTCCGTCAGATACGGAACTAAGTAATCTCAACGTAACTCAGCTAGATATTTTGAGAAACATGATCAGTATCAGATTCAATTCAGTTGTGCTCAGTTAAGAATTCAGTCAGAGTCTTTCAGTTGGGAGTAAAAACTAGCACCGAGCGAACTCAAGGATGGGAACTCACCTACTAGTAGAGGGTGTGATTCTTAGATGCAATCTTCATGCTCTAGAACTACGTAGCTAGCGTAGGTTGAGACATCATACCTACTAGTTAAGGGTAGATGAGAGACATTATACCTATTAGATAAGGGTAGATGAGGTTTCTTGTCCTGTTAGATGAGGGCTACACTGTTCTCGTTTGAGCACCTGATAGATGAGGGTCACATAAAGATAATGCACATAAAGATAATGTCTTTACCCGTGCCATGGTATTGGCACCCTCCCAACTAGGGCTAGAGGTTGGACCCCACCTATGGTAGGTTGGGGCATGTCGGTTAAGTGACTACTTCCCACAGTTTTATTTTCAGATTCAGTCTTATTTTTAGAATCAATCTTCAGATATATGGACTGTTAAATACAGTCATCTATCTTTATAAGGAACTCAGATAGTTTCATTGATTCAAGGACCATCTCGACAGATAGGCTTGGTCACATATACAGTTTATTGATATCATATTCGGAGATATGCCGCCAGACAGGCTTGATCACAGTATCAGATTTCCATTGAATATTCTTGTCGTCAGATTCAAATATAATCATACTTTTTATCATTGATAATCGCTTCCAGAATAATCTATTAGCAAAGTTGATCTCTAATTTTTTTAGTCAAAAACAGTAAGCTCAGAGTACAGTCCTTGATGTAAGCACATCTCGATCCTCAGTTACCAGTATCAGAGAGGTTAGTGATTCAGTATCTCAGTGTCAGTAGTGAGTTCAGTCTACAATAAAGTGGTATATGAGTTTCAGTATCTAGAGTTGTGATGATTGTGTTAATGTTCCGTGCATTCATGTATATGTTCTCATGTGACATCTTTCATTATTATTCAGTTTAGATATTATGCATGCATGAGCCCTTACATTATCCTAGTTTGTTTACATACTCGGTACATTCTTGTACTGACGTATTTGCTCTATGATATTTTATTTGACACCATAGTTTCAGAGGCACAGGATCCAGATTATCTTCAGCAGTTCAGTCCCCATCAGCAGCAGTAGCAGTGAGTCCTATGATTTCGAGGACGAAACTCAGTTCACTATTATTATTTCATATTTTGTTTATTTTCAGTTGACGGAGTTAGTTGGGGACCTTTCCCATTAACTCCATAGTTTAGACAATTTAGAGGCTTTTCAGGCGGATTTATTAGTATTTAGTTTTCAGTTTTGAGTATGTATAGATGTGTTGAACCTTATGGAAAATTTTCGCATTTATTTTAGATATTATGCAGTGTACAGGTATAGGTATCAGAAAAGGGTTAACTTGTGGTCCTTTGGGTCCATAAACACCCTGTGATATGATTAATGATATGACTTCTAGGTATGATTAATGATATAGCTTATAGACATAATTATTGATGGGAATTACAGATATGACTATTGACATGGCCAATAGACATAATAATTGGCATGACTTAATAGATATGGTATTGATATGGTTTATGGATGGGTATCGGTATGACCTATGGATATGATTCTTGATTCAATATATAGAGTCATGTAAAAGGGTGTTTTGTTGATTTAGTTTATAGAGGTAGTTTATCGACATTGCTTACTGACATGGTTTATTTGTATGATTTATAATTATGAGTTCTTCTTCAAGTCCGACAATTGACGATAATGATGATGATATTGATAATATGAGTTATGATTCAATTCTGACAAAAGATAATAATGTAGATGATGCTGTTATGTTTTAGTTAAAGTTTGGCATTGATATTTATGTATAATATGATATGGTTCAGACAGATTCTTGGTTATGGTAAGATAAATTGGTAAATTATTATTGTTTGGTTATTTAATATCCTTGATTGTACCCTACAGGCTTATTGGGGCTTGTGTTGGGTTATTTACGTTTCTACAATATTGGCTTATGAGGGCCAATCTTGTACTTATAGTTATGTTATCCTTATATTACTTTTTCGTATGTATTTATTTATTCATGTACATTGATGTGGAAGTTTATTTCCAAGTTTGCCCTTTTTACCTCGACTTAGCTTATTTATCTTGCATCTTTATTGTACTTATATCAATATTTTGCTCAGTTTAACAATGATACCTACTGAGTACCCATTGTCCTAGTTCTCATACTACACTTTTGTACCCTATTTTTGTAGATCCGTGTACTAGTTGTTTCAACTAATTCGACAGTCTTGTTGAGTTGATTTCAGAGATTGGGTTAGCTCTTGGAGTCAGAGTTACCCTATTTACTTCTCTGTGTCTATGTCTAGTCTTTCATTTGTTAGACAAATTGTATTTGACTATTTGGTACTTATATTTTATTTGTAATAGCTCTTGTACCGATATTACTAAGTCTCAAGGTGTTTAATTGTTGATTTCTAGCTGTTGGGTCATTTTCCTCTAAGTTAGCCCATTTCTTATAGCTTCGGGCTATAGTTTGGCTTTCCTTCTGGCAGGATAAGGTAGGTGTCATCATGACTCATAAATTGGGTGGTGACACAAGGCAAAGTGAATTAGTTCTTTTTGTCTTCTCACTTTTAAACACCCACATATTTTAAAGTAGCTGTTCATTACCCCATACCCGACTTTCCATCCCTTGTAATATTAAACTCTTCACTTTTCACAACTGCACATTAAGAAGTACATCATTAATAAGATCGAATCTGTCAAAGGAGAGAAAAGGGAGTAAGTCAACCATTTTATTTTTCTTTGGGTTGAGGTACATTTTCTATGCTTTTACCCTCTTATTTTAGAAATGATAGGTAAAATTGTTGATATCTATGAGTTGAGCATGATATGGGTCATAAATGTGAGAAAAGTTCATGTTATGGTTGAACTTTGTGTGTGTCAAACTTGGTTAAAAATGTGCTTAGAATTGGTAGATCTTGAAATTGAAAACGTGTGTTCTTATTGTGTGACATTAAATTTGGAAGTTTTGAGTATGATTTTTTCCAAAAACAATGTTTCAATGCTAGTGGAAATCTATAATTTTGGGGTTGTTCTTGAAGAAGACAATGTAACATAGGCGTGAATTTTTCCGCCTGAGACCCATTGCACAAGTGATGTTTCTTCCTCTTAAGAAAATGTTGACCTTAGTTGATTCTTCAATATAACGAAACTTCTATTAATAAAGTGATGCCACCTGAGAGATGATTTTCAACTCAGGCAATGGTGACTTCACAGTTCCAGGATCACTAAGGCAACATCTTTCTGCTAGAAGAGATCGCCTTCCATCACTTTAGTGATCACTATTAGAATTAACCCAAAATAGTAGCTTTGAAACTGGTACTTCCTGAGTCTTTTTGGCTTTATTCATCGGATTAAATAAAGTGTTCTGAAATTTTTAACATGTCTTCATACTTACCCTAACATGGTTTTTCATTTTTAGGTACTCTGAATATAAAAAAACTTAAAACTTGACGAAAATTTTGGATTGGTTGATAAGATTAAAAAAGAGGCTATGGATGAACACTATGATCAAATAAGATTCATGTCCCATGATTTCCATTATCTCTATTACAACAATTTTCTTGACAGAAGTATTAAACCGAAATGAATAATTTTGAGGATCGATTGGTTGAAAACTTCCCTGATTTTTATGGATGTCAAGGGGCCATAAGATTGACTTGGTTTATTCTCTCTCCCGATCCCGACATGTACTTAATTCTCAAATTATGAAGAATAGTTTAAATTTGTCACGGGAGAGAAGGTTGATGAGTTGAAAATGATGAATCAATTTAGTGGTAACTTTCTATGCTATCGAGGTATCACGGTAGTGGTAAGTTCCACCACAGCGGTGCTACTGCACTAGTTAGTTAATCGTTGACGTGGTATTGGGCAGTAACTCCAATGATTTTGCATTTTCTAAACTTTTTGAGTTCTCCTTTTCTCTGTTGGAGTCCTAAAATGTTTCTAAACTAGTTTTATGGAATTTAAAGAATCATAATGTCCCAACAACTTACCTGTGACAAATTTCACGACGTTGCTAGCCATACTCGGTATGAGGAAGGGCAACACAATATGAAATTTTTTTGTAAGTGAGCTTTTGTGATGAATTAAGTGTAAACTGGGTTGTCTTAATTCACTGATCAGATGGAAGTTTTTATATGGGAGATGCCAACAAGGCCTATTCCTAAGTGCAATCCGGCCTGGGTCCAAGAAGTTTATGCTATACTCTCCATGAAAGAGTTGACAGTACCTGTCCTTACCATCCAGATCCAAAAAAAGAATGTGGCCATGTATACCGCAACTATCAAAGAGGTCTTAGGTGTTCTTAGCCCCTATAATACAACCTTAGAGGTCAAGATTTGGTAGTCAAACTTGAGGTCTTGATATTTGGCACTAAAGAATAAGGCTAACGAGGTGAATAGCCTAATTAGAGGGTGACCACGGGTGCATACTTCTCATCCATGGCTAAGATTTGGCTACAACTAATGTCTCAGAGGATCAGTTCATTTGTAAATATTTTGGACAAGGTTTTGCACGAATTTATGGTGGTGGCTTGGGAAATTACTGGGACCGAGGTGAATATAGGAGCATAGATCATTGATGAGTGAAAATACTTTTATGATAGAAAGAGATCGACAATAGATATTTTCATACCTTCCTTGACTACAGAGTTGTTAAATCAAGTGGATGATCCCAAGAAAGACCATGATATCATGGAAGAATGCGACATGCCATATAATACCCTTAGATGAAGATGTAGTCGAGGTAGAGACAAGTGAAAAAGGAAGATAGGAGAGGAGGGTGAGAGCAACAGAGTAAGTGGGAGTGGATATGCTCCCATGATTTGAAACCTTTTCTTTAGCTATTTCATTTTGAGAATTAAGCAAACCCATGGCACTTGAGAGATTGTTATCACCACATAGATCTTATACTTTCTCACATTCCTTTCCAAATTCCATAATAAATTAATGTAAGATATGTATATCCTTACCCATTGTAGTCACCCCGTCTAACATAGTTTGATGCATTGGTTCTAGAACTTTATGTTTGGCACATTGTTCATCTTTTTCCATATCAAGGAACGTATCAAACTCACAAGAAGGACTAGCATTTTCATTTGCATCACTAGGAGAGAGGGAAAAATAATTAGAAAAATCACTCTAGTGTCCCTATCCAACCAGAAAAAGAGCAATCATACTACTTATAGGATCAAGATGGTGCACAAACCTCTCTCCCAAGAGTATTTCTACAATCTAGCCAAAAATGGGTTCTCTAATATACGAACATGGATCATCAAGATATGATATGCAACCACCATACTCATTATCATTCCATGATTCATAGTAAAATGTATAACAAAAAACCAAGAGTCTAAATAACACAAGAAACAAAAGAAAATCACAAACACCTATTCACAAGTTCGAATCAAAGCAAGTAAGCTAAAAGTCCAAACTAACTAAATACACCAAATTGTTCCTTAAAGATAATGCTATTGTTGATAATGCTAAGATACACTCTATAATATGAATATACGTGGTCACTAGCAATATATTTACCCTACATGAGTCACGATTGAATTCATGAGGGACAATATGACTAGAAATCGATGAAGTAAGGAATAAAAATAACTCGCTAAAATCAAAACAAAGAAACAAGCCTTTTAGGGGGGTTGATATATGAAAGTTAAAGTAGGTTAGAACTAATTTAAAATATGAAAAAGTGATCCATGGATATAAAAATGAAGGGAAACAAGGAATATGACATGAAGAATAAATTATATAAATGGTCCATAATATCCATTTAACCACAAGTTTAGGAAATTAGCCTTGGATTTAAAATCACCCACTAATGTCTTTCGATCATTGGGTGTTAGTTTCCACTTGTTCTTTCAAATCAATATTGGAAGCAAGAATAACAAAACCATCTTTTGGCTACGCTAGGATTTGACTATGCCTAGAAATAAATTCCATAAGATTGATTATATATCGCAAATCATGCTGAAATAATCTTTCCCAATATCAATTAGGTTTTTCAAGCATTAATCGAGGTAGGTGGGAAATACCCTCTCCAATTACCTCTTTTGAGCTCAACTAGTGTAGAAATGTTATACCACAATATTAATTTAGATAAACAAATCCCATTTGGGATTTCCAAATCAAGAGCAATCAATGAATGTGAAAGCATAAGATAAAATCAAGACCCAAATTCATTACATAAGTATTACATTATCTCTAACTAAAAATACTCAAGTATCAGATGTAACTAAACCCAAATATTCTATACAAGTAAGGAAAAGAAAAAAGGTTTGAGAAATTAACATTCGAATCTCACAATCTTTAATTCCAAGGTTGTTGAGTCCATAACCCTAGCCTCCAACGTTGTAAATTAGGCCAAAGATATGTTGGAATAGCTAGGGATCGAGTTTTGATGGATTGGGATTTATATTGTGAAGTTTTAGATTTGGCCTTGATGCCTTACACATTTTCTCTTCTCGCTTAAGACATTTAATAAAGATTGACTTCTACGTTCGCCGTTAACTAGCCATGCTTACAAAGGTCTATTGATTTTGACCTCCACATACGCAACTGAGGCTCCGAGTTTGCAAAGCACATTTATCTTTCCAGCTTATTTTTCTTTGTTTTAGCTTCATTTTGGCTCCATTTTTCCTTGATTTCACTCCTTTTCGTTAGAAATCCTTAAAATTATAAAATACCTAAAATCAACACCTTTCAAATGAGAATTAGCATTATATTTTCAATTAAAGACTCGAAGTCATAAGAAAAGAGATACAAATAAGTGGAAAAATCGCCACTTATCAACACCCAAAACATAGAGACTTTTCTTGTCATCATGCAAATACTAAATTATGCTCAATGAGGCTATCAATTTAACCTCAAAACCAACATAAAGGTTTTTCACTTCATAATTTCAAGACAGGCACAACAACTATGGCTTTGGTTGCTACTAACAAATAGTCAACAAGCATGTAAGTTTTTACCTAAGCAACTTCCTCAAAATCAAACACGCATTGAAAAATACAATAAATTTCAAGAATGATCAAGTAATAACAATCAATTCTCAAAAAGTTATTTGCAATCAATAGTTAATCAAACTTTCTTCTCTGGCTTATTTTTAGAATTTATAAACTTCACCAATCTATCCTTGTTTACACACCCTCACAAGAAAGATATCCACAAAACACACAATGTTTAAAACATTTATACAAGTCACAAATGCATAAACACTCACACTCAACAAAGAACTTCTATGAAAACAAGTATCATACCATAGGCTTGCTATTATTTTCAAACACCACTAACTCAAGAGCATTGGTTGGAGATCCCAAAGGACTTTCTAGATTCTAATATAGGGTTGGGGAAGGGTAGGAAAAAAAATACTTTAGAGAAAGTTTAAAAGAGATAAAGTAATAGAAGAAGAAAGAAGAAAAAATAATAAAAAAAAGAAAAAAAAAAAAAAAATAAATAAGAAATAGAAAATAAGGAAAATATGGATTAAAATTGGAAAAACAGACAAAAATGATAATGTAATGCACATAAGAATTACTACAACTCAAACACAATAGCTCAAACATTTGACTCTTCATTCATACACAACTGTCATCTAGTTCAACCACTTATTGATGACTCATCACATGTTTTTGCATTCAAGATGCTTTTAATGCACTCACTAATAAAAATATGAGGATTTTTCACCTTTTCTAAGTTCCACCACACCCCTATCTTAGTCTTTTAGCCTCAATTTGGCAATTAGAAGTTCAAGGAGGCTAGAGTTAAAGAGAGGAAGAAATTTCAAAAGGGTAAAAACTAGTAATGTGGTTGACAAAGAAAGGTTATTAGGTTTAATTGGGGTAACTAGAGATAACATTCATGCATGGGTACTACTAAAGGTTTTATCACAAAGAAGGCCTAAGATCATCTCACCAACCAAACACAATCAAGACCAACATTGAAATACGAATGGATAAAGTTCTAGATGACACATGTATGCACAAGAATTATTCAACAAACATTCACCACACACAAACTACTCTAGAAGGATTGGTTTCACTGCCTAATCAAGAAATATTATTTTCTGCATTATCACCACCTAATGAGTAAGAAATCACAACAAAGTCAAAGTGATGTCACAACATTATTGACTTCCACACACTTATTTTCACAATTTTTTTGAAGGGGTATGCCCATTTCAACATTTCACAATGTAAGACCAAATCCGTTAGTGCCATAAAAGCTACAATCACAAAATTTTATTCCAATAAGGGAAATAGTGCCATGGCTATGCAGACTTCACCATAGCACTTGGTTACTCAAACTTTCAATAATCAATAACTGCAACCCTAATTTATAATTTTTTTTGGTACTCAAACTTCTCTGATTCAAAAGATACCAACACCCTAACTTGATATTTGAGTCAAAATGTCATCACTCAATCTATAATAAGGAAGGAATCACCTAAAACAACTAAAAGAAAAACTATAAAATCTTACACAATAAATAAACTAATCTAAAAACAAAAATAATATAAATGACTAATAAAAATAAAGTCAAACATAATCTAAATCATAAAAAGGATACACAAAACCTATACCCACCAAAATCAAGCATGACAAAGGCTTACACTAAAGCATCAAAAGATAATAAAGCCTGACGAAGGCACACAATATTCATATAAGAAAGAAATGCCCGACAATGTCTTAAAATGGAACAAAACATAAACTAAAAAAGTCAAGACCGACAAGGGTAAAATCATGCATCAAATCAAGGGTACCACAACACCACTGAAAAATAATTTTATGTCCTCAGAGCATTATATCAAAATAATATAATAAAGAGGTCACTAAAACATTTTGAAGGGCTCCCTTAGGCATGTCAATCCAAACTAGAGGTGGTGAAAAAATATTATTGAGCATCATCATCATCATTTGAAGGGCTTGATCCACAAAATGACCTCAACGTTCCCTTTACTTTGTTCATGAACTTGGCATCTTCTTCTTATGGTGTTTGAACTATTGTTGATGCTTTTCTATCTTGATTTGCCTATGACTTATTTTCCCCAGCTTGTTGGTTATGGCTCTTTGATCCGTGAGTACCTTTTCAAGGAAATATAGAGAAACAATACTTATGTATGGGGTATTGTTAGTGGTGCTAGCCGTGGTGGGCCAGTAGAAAGGCCAACTATGAGCTGTTACATATGTATACGAATGCCATGAATCTGATTAGAGAGGTGGCATATGAGATAAGGGTCAAACTCAGGTGGCCCTATGGAATATTGTGTCCCAATAACAGTAGTGAAGGAGTCTATAGTACCAGAAGTAGACCCTGTAAATTGATCGAAAGTAGAAAAAACAACATCAATTTTTCTCTTATTAGTTTTATCCTTTAGCACTCCTTTATTCAATGGATAGACTAGAAAAATTGAGCCTTTCTTAACAATGATAGGGATCTCATCACCCCAATATCCTAGCATAATCGTGTAATTAGTGAAGGGAGCAATAGGCTCCTAGACCTCCCACTAACTACCTTCTCAATCATATTTGCAATGTGTTGTTCCACTTTCACATCTATATGGTTCATGATCTCCATAATCATTATTGCTCTATCTAGAGTCACATCTGTTTCACGAGTAGAAGGTATGACTCTAGCACATATAATAGCAAGCTATATCTTGGCTTCAACAGTGAAATTATATGAGTCAATTCATTTTTTAAAATTTAGCCAATTCGAAGTGACCCCACCATGTAGCTTGTCAACTAACCAATAATTCCCCTCTGCTCTTGCTCTATAATTATACACCTAATTATCTGCATTAGCAAGGACATATACTCTATTTATTTTCTCTGGGTAGAAGTTGACTTGCACAACCCAAATGGTAGTAACTAAGGCACCTCCAATGTCTATTATGGTAGAATTGGCATAGAACTCTATGACTATTTTGTGGTTGATCACCATTGACTTGTGACAAAGCAAATCAACCTATTCTCCACCAACCTGCTATAGAACACCAACATCAAGCTTTCAACTTAAAAGGGAGACCTTGATTGGGGTGAGATGCCTGAAATTGGCGACCCAGTTGGTGACCCAAAAACACCATCAATTTTGGGAAATTGAATACTCTAAAATTTTTTCTTAGTCCCACTTTTAAGGTAGTACAACCACAAACTCCATTC
Source organism: Capsicum baccatum var. pendulum (assembly GCA_030864225.1). Lineage (NCBI taxonomy): Eukaryota > Viridiplantae > Streptophyta > Magnoliopsida > Solanales > Solanaceae > Capsicum > Capsicum baccatum. Next base: position 163,508,335 of record CM061557.1, on the reverse strand, counting down.
TAGTCAAATTTTTTCCTCCAAACCTGTTTAGATCACTTCCAAAAATTATAAAATTTTGCAGATTATTCAAAAACAAAATACTAAGTTATTCTAAAAATAAAAATTTCAAAAGTAAAAAAAATTAGAATAGTAGGGTGCCTTCTATCAAGCGCTTGATTTAACGTCACAAAACGATGCAAGAAACCTTACTATTTATATCTCCACATTGAGGATTTGAATCTTCGTACCAATTTTAAATCAACATCTCTTTAAGGCGCTTGGAGAAAAGGTAAGGAAGAGATGAGATAAACTATATCTCACTATTTTAAAGACTTGAATCTCTTACCCAACTTTTCTTAAAACTTTCGTGTAGTCTCATTGGGTATCGATGCGAACATTAATAGACCACTTATTTAACTTTATATTTTTCACTTCTTTTCCTTCAAGTGAGGGACATCATTTTTCCCTATTGGGATGAAAAACTCCAAAATATAAGGACTTTGTCTCTTATCTCTATAATTCTCCATTTGCCCGATTATTTCAATTTTCACTTTTTCCAAACACAATGTTGAAAAATGATAGGAATGAGGTCGCCTTTCCATTTCTAAATTTGTATTTTTCTTGACATTCTTACCTCAAATGAACTAGAACATTCACAAAGAATTTGCCTGACTTCTTTTTGCAACTCTTGTATCACTTTTACAATTTTGGCATCTTTCAATATTTTTGTCTTGGTTGGTTTAAACTCATCAAAAGTTCTCTAAAATGGATTTAAATTGCATTTTGATTTGAAACTATTTCATCACAAGCTCTCATGAAAATTGGACATTGACTACTATATTCTGATATTTTTACATTTAATTTGGATACAAACTTTTTGGTAGCCATTTCAATTTGAACCCAGAGCATGACATCACTAAACATACAATTTGAGAGATTCATCTACCATTAATAAAATTCTATCAAATTGACTATGATGGAATTCATGTTGTTGACCTTGATTCACTAGCCACTATCCACTCATAATTTTTTCCTTGTCAAGTTTTTCTTCATTTTGGGACTCAATTATCTCATGAAAAAGTCAACCCATGGAAAAACCTATTTCTCCATTGTTCTTATCAACATCTCCTCAACTTGTTTTCTTGTACAATATAAATTGTCACGACCTGAACCAGAGTCTGACTGTGATTGGTATCTCAAGTCCCATGTAGACCAAAGATCACCCCTGCAACTAACAAAACAAAACAACCCATCCCCCAAGGTCAGATGAATTCTAAACATATAACAAGATAGCACACAACAAGCTTTAGAAAATTCAAAACATGTCTATAACCGACAACCGATGCGGCTAAACAACAAACAACCATTACCCAATATCCATATTAATAAAAATAAAGCCTTCTAAATGAAGAACCGACACCAGTTTTGGTTGGGAAAAGTTTCCGACTCTGACAGATGACAATGACAATGATAATGATAATATTAATTATAATGAAATTAAATATCAACTCTAATCTAAGAATGAAAGATGGTGAAGTTCCTAAGCCTTTCGGGGAATGGACGCTTAACACATCACCACAGCTCAAAAAAACATCAAACAAAGCTAACCAACCCTACTTTGTGTAGAAAATGTAGAAGTAGCTCTGAGAAACTACGTTTCCCGGGGATACAACATCCAGAGACTATTAGTAGGGTGAACAATATCATGTAACTCAGGAATTAGGCTAATATAATGTCATGATCAATAGTTCAAAATCATTCAAAACTAATTCACATAATTAAATGCATATATATATATATATATCATATGTTGGGAAAAGGCACAAGGCTTAACATACAGTTTAAAACATTATTCTGGATTGTGTAGGTCAATCGTCATAACATATGAAGGCACCTATGGGCTATAGGCCTATCTCTCCCCAAAGCTGGTAGGGACCAGTGCATGTGGCTGCATGAACCAGAGGGTATACATATGCATGATGGGGGACTGAAACCTCCCGACATATCAAGGTGACACAAACACCAAATCATGTAATATAATGTGGGAACTCAAACATCCTAATAATAGGGTAGTAATAAGATGGGGGACTCAAACCACTATATAGACCCCCACACCAACTAGTACAGTTTCCAGTATTGGTTTCTCGGACCTCCACTTTCACGAATAAGCTACACAATCCTCATTAAATCACAATTAAGTAATTATCACACAATCTCATTAATTAAACTACAATGCACATTTAGGCATACATTGTTGGGATTGTCATACCAACTAATCTTTCAAGTTAACATCAATATGCTACACCAATTATCTTCACTTGGGGGAATTCTCAACCCCCTTGGTTCAATTTTACATTAGCTTGGGGAATTACACAACCATATAAGGTTCAATTCAAAATCATAATGTAATAGTTCAAGAATAGTTTAATTCCCACATTTCTCATAATCAAAACCAATTTCACAATATAGGTTTGGGGTCATAACCACTTCAAAAGTCACAAGTGCGGGAAATCACAATCCCTATTTTGTTCACCATTCCCATGCATCAAATTGACTTTAAAACCACCCTTTAAATCTAACCCACGAAGGGACAAACATGAAATATCACATAAACAATAGTTATACAAAACCCTAAACCCATATTTTCAAAACCAACCTCAATACCATATGAACAACACTTTAAAACTTATTCTTTTACTAATTTAATAATTAGGGAAGAGTAATATTTCTGAAATACCAAGTTTCACAAAAGGATTTCAACCCATGACCCCTTGGATGACTTGCTTCTTGGAAACCTTAAGTATGGCTGCTGAAGAGAATTTGAGAGAGATTTTGAAGTGTTTTAGTATGTTAAGGACTAAATTAAAAAATAAAATTTAGTCGTCAATTACAATGGGTCATCATACGACTCGTATAGACTCATTACTACTCGTTATCTTTAGTTATTTCCAAGATAGTTCCCAAGATACCCACACATTGTTGACCATATGACTCAACAGGTATCACTTATAATGGGACCCTAGAACTCATAGGGTCCAGTCGTAGTCAACACAGAACCCAATTGGGTAAACACTGGACACCCCAGTATTTGCACCCAATGACTCATAACAAGTCCTTATGACTCATAGTGATATAATCATACTCAAAGCAAAACTTTGCCTCATACTTACTAATTTGGTTATGATTGGGTCCCTCTGACCTATCAAGACTCCCCATGACTCATGTCCTCAAGTTATACTCAGGACAGTAACTCAAGCACCATTCAATGGACACTTTACAACTAGGGTCACCTGACCCATCAAAATACCCTATGACAAGTAGCGTGAGTCATAGTCAAGACAGTGAGGATAAACTTATAGAAAATTTTCAAGGACTAAAAATTTGGGGCATTACATACTCCCCCTTTAGGATCATTCATCCTCGAATGACAGGACAAGGCATTTATTAGCATGATTTGACTTCACACGCAAACAAACTTATCTTTAACAAAGAGAGAAAATAAAGATGTTAAGGAATACGCATACCTCAAGCACGATTATCCAAAATTTGGAACAAGAACCGATAGTTGGAGTTTATGACCTCCTTGGCTTCCCACATAACTTTCTCAATATTTTGGTTCCTCCAAAAAACCTTTATCAAAGCCATATCCATAGTCTACAACCTGCAAACTTGCCAATCCAAAATCTCAATCGAGGATTCCTGATAAGACAAGGAATCCAAAATACCTAAATTTTTCAAAGGAACAACAGCCGAAGGATCACCCATGCATTTTCTCAACATTGAAACATTAAAGAATAGATGAATGGAGCTCAAGCTAGAAGGCAACTCCAATTAATATGCAACATTACCAACCTTCTTAAATTAAATTACAAACTGACATAACGGGGACTGAGTTTCCCCTTGATAGAAAACCACATCACTTCCTTTATGGGGGACACCTTCAAATACACCCAATCACCAACACTGAGCACCAAATCCCTTTGCCTTACATCCACGTATTATTTTAAGACACTTTAGGTAGTTTTAACTCTATACCAAATCACCTTTATCTTCTTCATGACTTGGGGAACCAAATTAGGACCAAATAACTTATTCTTACCAACCTCAAACCACCTAATAGGACAGCTACATGTCTTACTATATAAGGCCTCAAATAGATCCACACCAATTCTAGAGTGATAACTATTGTTGTAGGCAAAATCTATGAGAGGTAAGTCATCAACAAAAAAACCACCAAAATAAAATATGTAAACCCAAAGCATATCTTCTAAGGCCACTATTATCGTTTCCCCTTTCCCATTCATCTGTGAGTGGAAAGTGGTATTAAGGGTCATCTTAGTCCCCAAGCCTCTCTAGAATGACCTCCAATGTGAGATGAGAACTAGGTACCCCAATCAGATAAGATGAAAATTAGAGTACCATGCAACTTTACGACTTTCTCGATGAATATTTTGGCATAATCCTCTGAAGATAAGTTTGTCCTCACTAGCAACAAGTGAGCAAACTTAGTAATCTTATATGTGATGACCAAAATCAAATTAAATTGCTAGCAAGATTGCAAAAGACTGGTAACAAAATCTATTAATTATCTCCCACTTCCACACCAGCAACTCAATCTCTTGAGTCAACCCACCGGGCCTTAAGTGCTCCACCTTCACTTGCTGGAACACTATGCACTTAGACACAAAATTAGCCATATCCCGCCTTATGTTTTCCACTGATAAATCTTTTTAAGATCATGAGACATTTTTTTCAAATTAGGATGAATAGTATAATATGACTTATGAGATTTGGCTAAATTCTTCTTCACAACCCATCAATGTAGGGAACACATAATCTGCCTTGGTATCTCAAGATACCATCACCACCAATCTTTAAAATCATCACCTTCTGCTTACTTTCATACTTATTAATTTACATCAAAATAGGATCTAACGCCTGCTTCTCCTTTACCTTAGCACCAAGATATGACCTTGCCACCTCTTGAACAATCACGCCACCATCCTCAAAATCTAAAAGTCAAACTATTAGATTAGCTAAACAGTGAATATCCTTCACCAAATCCCACTTCTCTTTGTCCACATAAGATAAGTTTCACGTGGATAACCTGCTAAGGACATCACCAACAATATTAGCTTTACCTAGATGATAGTAAAGACTCATGTCATAGTCTTTGAGCAACTCAAGCCATATCCTTTGTCTAAGATTTATCTCCTTCTTAGTGAACACGAATTGCAGGATCTTATGATCGGAATAACTATCAACATGGACTCCATATAAATAATATTTCTAGATCTTTATTGCAAACACCATAGCTAATAATTCCAAGTCATGGGTTGGGTAATTCTTATCATGGACTTTCAATTATCTAGAAGGATAAGAAATCACCTTGCCATGTTGTATCAAGACACAACCCAGTCCTACCTATGACGCATCATAATAGATAACAAAACCATTAGTGCCTTCAGGTAGAGTTAAGATCAAAGCTGAAGTCAACTTCTTCTTCAACCTTTTGAAACTACCATCACAAGCATTAAAACAAAAGAATTTCACCTTCTTGTAAGTCAACTTAGTCAATAGGGAAGTAATAGAAGAGAAACTTTCCATAAAACTTCAATAATAGCCTGCTAAACCTAAGAAGCTCTAAATATCAATTGGAGTCATTGTTTTAGGCTACTTCTTAACCACCGCAACCTTTTATTGATCAACAATGGTACCTTCACTAGAAAAAGCATATCCTAGATAAGTCATAATATATAGCCAGAACGCACACTTAGAAAATTTTGCATACAACTTAGAAAAATCTTAGGGATATCCACCTCTGTAATCTTCAAAAAATGGTAACCCAAACAAAGGTCAATCTTCGAAAAGAACTTTCCACCCTGAAGTTGATTGAATGGATCATCAATTCTCAAAAGTGGATACTTATTCTTCACGATCAACTTATACAATAGATGATAATCAATACATATTCGAAGGGAACCATCTTTCTTATGCACGAAGAGCATAGGAGCACCCTACAGAGAAGCACTAGGGAATATAAAACCCTTATCCCAAAGATCTTTTAACTGCTCCTTTAGTTCTTTCAACTCAGCTAGAGCTATTTTATAATGAGGGATAGAAATAGGATGAGTGCCCAGAAGAAGATCAATACCAAAATTGATTTCCCTATCAGGAAGAATACCAAGAATATCATCAGGAAAAACCATAAGAAGTTCATAGACTATCGAGACAATCTATAACTAAAGACATTCGTATATAGAATCCTTAACATGTACTATGTGATAGGGGTATCCTTTAGAAACCAAATTTTGGGCTCTAAGGTACAAAATAAAACTTCCCCTAGGTACTAAGGAACTACCTTCCAATTCGATCAATAGCTCATTAGGAAAGTGGAAACCCACCCTTCGAGTCCGACAATCAAGAGATGCATAGCACGAATGCAACCAATCCATCCTAAAATGATATCAAAGTCTAACATATCCAACTCTTTTAGATCTACCAAGGTTTCTCTACTATAGATCAATATCACGCAAGACCTGTAGAATCTTCTAGACATAATAGAGTTTCCCATCGGGGTGGAACACAGAAGGGGTCTAAAATATATACAGGATCAAAGCCAAAATGGATAGCTATATAAGGTGTTGCATAAGAGAAAATAGACTTAGGATCAAGTAGATATTATACATCAAGAGAGAAGAGTTTAAGCACACCAGTAATAATATTTAGGGATTCCTTCAAATCCTAGTAAGTGGTAAGAGCGTACTGCCGGTTTTGACCAGTGCTGGAACCAGAAGCAAAATTAGCACCTTTTGGCGCAGAAGCTAAAAAAGTAGCAACCAAAATCTTATTTTCCCAAGAAGCAACCTCAGAAGGACAACCCTTCTACATATGACCAATTTGACCACATTTAAAGAACTTATTCCTTACCTTATCACAAACACTATGGTGTACCTAACCAAAAAATTTATAAGGTGGATATGATGTAGCTGAATGAGCCCTACTAGCCTAGGTCCAGACTTCTGGTGCTCTAAACACACTATTATATTGACAATGTCAACTACCCAACTACTTTGAATAAGGAGAACTAGCCATAAAGTAGGAACCATAATTGCCCCACTTCTTCTTAGACAGCTTTTCACCATCTATACCACTATACTGCTGGCCTCTACCCTGATATAAGTAGAGAAACTTCTTATTCTTCCTTTTACTCATTTCTGCTTACTTTTTTTTTCCACTAGTTGTATATATACCACAAGCATAGAGATGTTCATTTCCTTGTTCAACAAGGAAATTTTGCTTTCTAAGATCAATTCATAGGACAACCTAGAGGCAAATTTCATCATTCTAGACCTTATGCTAGACACCAATTCTAGACCAAAATGCAACAGATAATGAAACTTCAAGGCATACTCCTTCACTGACATTATGCCTAGCTTTAAATTCATGAAATCCTCGGCCTTCGCCTCCTTAGACTCCTGAGAAAAGAAGAAATCAAGAAAAGCACTAGAGAAGTCATCCCACAAAGCTAACTCAGTATCATCGCCCCTAAGCTGCTGCCACCCTTCATACCACTGGTATGCTTCATCCTTCAACTAGTAAGCAACAAACTCTATGCCCTACACATTAGTAGCATGCATCACATGAAAGATCTTTTATCTTTCATCAATAAAATTGTAAGGATCCTCCTTTAATTTAGAATCGATGAAAGTAGGGGGACTCAATCTCAAAAATTGGCCAAATCTAGTGGCCCCAAATAATAGAGCAACAGAAGCAACACACTCAATCAGTGAGGCCATAAATTGGGTAAGAGAATGAATAGATGTGCAAAACTCAACATTAGACTTGCCAACCTGGGTTGCTTGAGGAGAGATAGAGGGAACTGGTGGAGTTCTATAAAGGCAATCAGAAGTAGCAACCCTAGACTAGGTATGAACTCCTACAGTTGGATGAGCTCTGTCTACATTGTCCTTAGACAGGACAAAAGGGTTTCTATAAGAATCAGATCTTTTTGGAGTCATGATCTTGAAAGAAAACATACGGGAATTAGAGAAGATTCAAGACCTTAGAATATATGGCTCAAAAATAGAACTAAAAGAAGGGGAAACATTCCTAAATACTCGTAGCCTCTCCCTTATAAGTATGGCACACTACACACCCATAAATAAGACACTACTTGACACAGATTTATTGAACATCCAATGACACCAAACCTAGGATCTGATACCATCTCTATAATGAACCAAACCAGGGTCTGGCCATGACGAGTATCTCAAGTCCTATGTGGACCGGATATCACCCCCAATACCTAACCAAACGAAACATAACATCCTCTAAAGTCTGATGAATTTTGAACATATAACAAGATAGCGTGCAAAAATTTTAATAAAATTCAAAACATGTCTATAATCGATAATCGGTGACATGCCAAACAATTAATCAATATCACCCAACATCTATAGCAATCCAAACAAAGCCTTCTAAACAAAGAACTAAAATCAATCTTAGTTGGGACAAGTTCCCGACTATGACAGATGACAATGAAAACAAAAATAATAATGTTAATAATAATGAAAGTAATTATAAATCCAAATCTAAGAATGAAAGCTGGTGAAATGCCTAAGCCTTCTATGGAATGGAAACTCACCACTTCACCACAACTTAATAAGCCAATGAATTAAGACGACCGACCTAACTCTATTCAAGAAAAGTAGAAGTATCTTCAGTTCCTGCATCGCATGGGGATACATCATCCAAATATGGTTATTAAGGTGAAAACTTATGTATAACTCAGGGATGAGGATAATGTAATTCTATGATCAATATTTCAAAATCATTAAAACCCAATGCGCATAATCAAATGTTGTGATTTCCAATACTTGTGACTTTTAAGTAGTTATGACATCAACCCCTTGTTGTGGAATTGGTTTTAATTATGAGAAATGTAGGAACTAAATTATTATTGAACTATTGTATTATGACTTTGAAATGAACCTTATGGGGTTGTGTAATTCCCCAAGATAATGTAAAATTAAACCAAGAGGGTTATGAATTCCCCAAGTGAAGATAATTAGGGTGGCATATTGATGTTACATCGCAAGTATAGTTGGTATGATAATACCAACAATGTATGCCTATATGTATTGTGGTTTAATGAATGGGATTGTGTGATAATTGATTAAATAGGGATTTAATGGGGGTTGTTCAGATGAGTCATGAAAGTAGAGGTCTGTGAGACCATTATTGGAAACTGCATTTGCCATTGCGAGGGTCCATATGACCAGGTGATTCGAGTCCTCATTATTATTATTACCATATGATTGGGAGATTTGAGTCCCTCATATTATATTATATGATTTGGTACTTGTGTCACCTTGATATCCTAGGATAGAGAAGAAGGCTTAATATGTACTTTAAAACATTAGCTTAGCTTGTGTAGCTCAACTGTCATAACATAAAAAGGTACCCAAGGGCTATATGGCCCACCTCTCCCCTAGCTGGTAGGGCCTCAGTGTATGTGGCTGCACAAGCCAGAGGGTATATATATGCACTATGAGGACTCAAACCTCCTGGCATATCAAGGTGACACGAGCACTGAATCATCTAATATAATATAGGGGACTCGAAGATCTCAATCATATTATATTAATGAGGACTTGAATCACCCAATCATATAGACTCTCGCATCGGCAACCGCGGTTTCCAGTATTGGTCCTATGGACCTCAACTTTCAGAACTCATCTACATAACCCTCATTAAAGCCCTATTAAAGCAATTATCACACAATCCCATTCATTGAACCACAATAGAACTTAGGCATACATTATTGGTATCATCATACTAACTATACTTGCAAAATAACATCAATATGCCATATCAATTATCTTCACTTGGGGAAATCATAACCCTTGTTGGTTCAATTTCACTTGACCAAAATGTAGTCGACAATGACTATGGTTCACCATACGACTTATCATGACTCATCAACCTGAGTCATAGCCAAGACAGTTCATAAGACACCCACACACTTTTTACACTATGATTCAACTGGTACCACTCAAAATGGGACCCTACAACTCATAGGTTCCACTCATAGTCAACACAGAACCCAATTGGGTAAACATTGGACATCCTATGATTTATCCCCAATGACTCATAAAAAGTCCTTATAACTCACAGAGAGCCACTCATAATCAGAGATGAACTTTGCCACATACTTACGTATTTGGTTGTTATCGGGTTCCTAGTAGCCATAAAGACTCCCTACGACTCATGTCCCTAAGTCGTACTTCAGACAGTAACTCAAGTACCATTCATTGGAAACTTTAAGACTAGGGTCACCTGACATGTCATGACACTATATGACTCGTAGGGTGAGTCGTAGTCAAGACACTGAGGATAACAACCCCATTACTTGAAACCTATTCTGTAACCACTTCATTTTGAGAATGGAGAACACCCATGACACTTGAGAGATTGTTATCATTATTCAAATATTTTTCTTTGTCATATTCCTCTCCAAATGCTGCCATAGATTGATGTAAGAGATGCATATCCTTACCCATTGTAGTCACCCCATCTATGTTAGTTTGAATCATTGCTTTTTCACCTTTATGTTTGGCATATTTCACCTCTTTTCCATATTATAAGATGTATCAAGCTCACAAGAAGAACAAGTATTTTGATCAGTATCACAAGGAGAGAGGATACAATAATTGGGAACATCACTCTAATATCAACATCGCACCATAAAAACAAAAATTATACTCACTATAGGATCGAGATGGTGCACACATCTCTCTCCAAAGAGAATTTTTACAATCTCGCCAAGAGTGGGGCTCTCCAATATATGAACATGGATCATCAGGATATGATTTACAAATACCAAACTTATATTCATTCCATGATACATAACAAAAAGTATAAATAAAACAAAAAAACAAAATAACACAAGAAATAAAAGAAAATCACGAACACTTATTCATAAGTTCGAATCACAACAAGTAAGCTAAAAGTCCAAACTAACTCAATACACTAAATTTTTTCTTAGAGATGATGACATTTTTGTAATACTAAAATACACTCTTTATTATGAATATTTGAGGTCACTTGCTATATATTTACCCAACAGGAGTCGGGGTCGAATTCATAAGAAACAATATGACTAGCAATAGAGGAATTAAGGAATAAAAGTAACTCGCTAAAATCAAAACAAAGATATGGGGGTTTGATACATAAAAGTAAAAGTAGGATGGAACCAATTTACAATTTAAAGAAGTAATCTATGGCTTTTAATGATGGGAAATAAGGAAAATAATGTGGGGAATCAATTCTATCACATATTCATTTAACTACTTATAATTTAACGACAGATTATGTAAATTAGCCTTGGATTCAAAATCACCCACTAATGTTTTTTGAACATTGTGTATTAGTCTTCACTTGTTCTACTAAATCAAGATTAGATGCATGCATCACCAAACCAACTTTTCGCTACACTAGGATTTGACTATGTCTAGCAATAAATTCCTTAAAATGTCTAAAATCATGATTAATTAATCTTTCCCAATCTCAATTATGTATTTAGAGCATTAATAGAGGTAGATGGGCAATACCCACTCCAATCACCTCTTTTGAACTTAGCTAGAGTAGAAATGTTATAACACGAGATTAATTTAAATAAAAAATGCATTTAGAATTCCCAAATCAAGAGTAATCAATGAATACGAAAACCTTACCTAGCATCAAAACCCAACTTCAATTCATAAGCATTAAATTATCTTTAACCACAAATACTCAAGTGTCTAATATAAATACACCCAAATATTTTATACAAGTAAGGAAATAGAGAAATATTTGGGAAGTTAATAATATAAATCTTGCAATTTTTAATTTCAAGGATATCGGATCAAGAACACTATCCTATAATGTTTTAAATGATGCCAAAGATGTGTTAAAATGGATAGGGATCGGGTTTTAATGGATTAGAATCGAGATTGTGAGGTTTTAGATCTGTCCTTGATGAATCAAAATTATGAGGTCTTAGATATTCCCTTGATGCCTTACTGAAACACTCTAGTTTTTAGTCCTTGAAGATTTCTTCCTATGGGCTTACTGTGCAGATTACAAATCTCTCTATGAGTCGTAGGGTGTCATTATGGTTCATAGAACCTTAATTGTAGACTGACTAGTGCGGATTGGTCAAGTTTCTATTATGATTATGATTGGCTCCTAACGAGTTATAGAGTCTCTATACAATTCATATAGTCACTTTATAGCCAAACTAGTGTGATGCCCAAATGTTCTGTCTTGTCTATAAATTGACCAAACTAGTCATAATGTATGATTATGAGTCATACAGTACAACTGGTATCCAGGACAATGAGGGTTACCATAGATGCTGTCCAGAAAAATACAGGAGGTCATGAGTTATAAGGTGACACTATAAGTTATAAGGTCTCCCGTAAATACTTGGTGATAATTTTTAGTATTTCATTAAGGGTACTTTGGACATTTCCCCTCTTCCCCAATCATGACCCCTGACTTAAAACACCCTTTTAGGGTATAATTACCACTCTAAAACAAATCAAAATAATTCTCCATATATTTCAAATCCGCAAGGTCAAGAACACTTATGGTTTCCAAGAAGTTGGTTAATTAGGGATCTCAAAGGTGATTTCTCTATATAGTTGTGATACTTTCAGGAATGTTACTCATCCCCAAATATTATTTTGTGAAAAGCATACGTTTTAGTTAGTTTAATTGTTTGGATTTAAATGTGGGTTTTGACATAGGTTAAGGGTTTTGAAATAGATTATTCTTGAATTTTTTTCCCATGGTTTTCATGAAATAGTTATGCTTTGAATTGAATGTTTCTGAATTAAAGAGGTTCATAGGTGTGGGAATTGGAATAGGGGTTGAGGTAATCGCCCAAATTGATGTTTTGAACTCAAATATTAGTTTTAAAAAATTGTATTTTCTTAACCAACTTGTGTAAATGGCTTTGAATTATGGAATTGTGTCTTGGTTTGATTTACTCACCTATACTATTATATTGCATATAAGGTTAAACAATGAACATGGATTTCAAAGGACTTGATGGCTATATTTTGATTTAATGAACAAAGGGGGCAGAAATATTCCCTAATTTGATTTGATAAATTAAAGTAGGTTGAGTCGTTCACCCAATTTGATTTGATAAATAAAGGAGGTTGAGGTATTCCTTAAATTTGATTTAATGAACAAAAGGAGGTCGAGGCTATCACACCTCAAATCCTATTGGGGCGGAAAAGCACCCATAGCCGTGAAGGCCCGAGAGAACCAATCCATAACCTTGTACTTCTCATTTATGTAACTATAATAACCAAAAGTTTTGCCATACATAGATATAATGCATTGATGAGAAAATAAACGACTAGCCAAAAACTATATATACCATACTTGGCCGTTGGAGCCATAACATCTAAGGGACAAGACACTATCATGCTTAAGTTTACATTGGTTTACAACGCCTCTAAAAAATCCATAGACACTTAGTTAAGGTCAAGACAAACCCCCGGCTTACTGTTTAACTACTGTACAATACCAAAATATATAAAATAAACTCGGAAAGCCCCAAATCAACTTGGAGCTCACCAATATCCGATGGATATCTTGATATCCTACTTAAAAGGTGTATTAGCTAAAAAATCTATGCCTGTAGCATGAAATACAGGCCCCCATAAGGGGCATCAGTATGAAAAATATGTACCAAATATGTAAGGCTAAAAGTAACCACACATGATATAAGAACTCAATGGAAATTAGAGACAAGTGTACAGATAGTGGTAGTAGACCACCTTTGTATATACTTTTAGGGTCAGGTACATTACATTATTTTCTTCATTTTTACCTTTCTTACTTTATAATCTTTGTAAGCCATATGATACAAATGATCATCTAATCAGTAGTAAATAGAAATATTGGGATCATCCCATGCTAGGCTTACTCTCGTGAGTTGCCACCAATATATAACATCGAGATCGGACCATGCTAGGCTTATGCCTCTGAGCTGCCACCAATATATAATGGTATTAGGATCAGACCATTCTAGGTTTATACCCTCGAGCTGCCACCCGTTCAATTTAGATTTGCGTTACTTAGTTTATTTAGTCTTTAAGATTGTTACTTTGGTGATCATAACATTATGGTACCTTGAAACAATAATCTACCAATATGAGACATGTCAATTGGCACTTAATACAACAACAATAAGGTAGGGAGCTGTTGGCACACAAATAAAGTGTTTAGGAATTGAAAATAACACATTGATATTATTTGACTAAATAGAGAACTCCTAAAATTTCCTAGTGAAAATAGACGTGCATGCTTAATAATATGCATGTATTGAAATGTATTGAGGTTTGTCAACACGTTAGAGTGGGAACAAGGTCATTGGATACATGGGATATCATATGCTGCTATTATGTATCACTTGCTATAGGATAACTTTGGGAGCTTACTTGATGGGACAAGAATCCGATTTCATGCCAAAGAGTGCAAAATAGAGAATAGCTTACATACCTGGGCATATAACTCCGATATAAACCAAATTTAAATTCTCGCCTTTAGGATTGGTTATCTATAATAAAGTATATCGTAAAACTAGTATTAGTAAGTCACCAACACATTGGGCTACTTAACTTCACCATAAGAGTAGCCAGACAGTAAGCCCTTAATTTATCTATCAACGGTGTAATTTTAACCCTTTTATCGTCCAATTATATCCACATACCATACCGACTCTTATAAAATTTGTCCAAAAAAATTTGGCTTCATTACCCTTTCCAAACAATACATAAAATAGATTGGGCAATAAACATATACAATAATTAGCTCGGTGGTGTACCACCACACCCTTCTTCTATATATCAATACAAACTAGTCACACCTTTTCCAAATTACAACCCGATAGTCTCCAATATATATACATGAAATAGTCCACAAAATAACCCCAACTTACCTTTTTCGCAGCAACCAACTACCAAACTCATCCTCCATTGATTTCTCAATAACAGTATATCCATAATTCTTTCCCAAATTCATCTATTAGGACAAAATGGAGTAGTCACCTTAACTTATTTTTCTACAACTTGTTCTTTTAACTTGAAATCTTAAAGAACTTCTAATTTCCTTCACACTTTAAATCAAAGAATAAAAGAGACATCTCTTAATAAAAAAGAAAAGTGAGCAGGTAGCTTGTTTTATATTCCGCCATATATTTACAATAAAGCATTTATAGCATATTTTCCTAACTTCCATAAAAGAATTAAGCTAAACCTTCAGTTTTTTCACTTACCTTGGCTTGTAAAGGTTGGGGTTTCTTCAAGAACCCTAGAAAGAAAAATAGGGCTGCTCTTTATTATTTTAGGGAAAGTGGAGAGAATTCATGGAATATAATCCTTTTGTGACTTAGAAATGAAGCAACATGACTAGCAACTTGGCCTTATAATGGCCCTATTTTGGCAACCTCTTTAGCTGTATTTTGGACCTCAAAATTTGTCAAATTGTTCCAAGTAGGTGATGCACCTACTTAAGGAGTTCAAGTTGCTCAAAAGGTCAAAGTTTTTGATGCACCTACTTACTTAATTCTTAGTTGGGCTTAATTAAATTAGTCTTTGGAAAATTTATGTATTGGGTCTTTTCCTCATTTTCTTCCTCTTTTACTTACTTTGATCCCAAATGAGTATATTAATATAGGTCCAAATCAAATCTATATCCTTGAGCCATGTCCAAATAGCTCAAGTAGGTGACCCACCTACTTGCTTAATTATGTCAAGCAAGCACCTCATTAAATTAATCCATTTTCATCCCCTAATCCCTTTAGTCTAACTTAAAACATGTATAAAATTTGTCACTTTAAACTTTAGATTCAAATACCGACTTATGATTTCAGGCTAAATAGTTATATCAATGTTAACTTGGTCGCATCGCATTAAAACATACGGGAAGTATTTAGAACCCCATGTACACTATCAGTACTTATATAACAAAACCCATTTATTATCTATACCACACGACTATATCAAGTTCTATATAAGTACAAATGTACATACAAAATATGGGGTGTTATATCCTCCTCCCCTTAGGAACATTTTTCCTTGAATGTTAGCATAACTATCCAACTTAGACAAGTTCAAGCCTAAGGTTAATATTCCATTATAACATAGTACTTATATATTACACTTACTTGTTATTGTTCCAATTCAGCATCTTGGACTTTCTCTTCATATCCGAATAAATGAAGGGTACTTGGATTTCATCGCTTCTTCTGCTTCCCATGTGATCTCTTCTGCTTGATAGTTTCTCCAAAGTAATTTCACAGGAGCTATTTCTTTATTTCTTAACCTCTTTACTTGTCGATCTAAAATAGCAATAGATATTTCTTCATAAGTGAGATCTTCCATAAATTGTACATCTTTAGTAGGAGTAATATGAGATGGATCCTCGGTGTACTTTTGAAGCATTGAGACGTAGAACACTGGATAAACTAGTGATAACTCTTGGGGTATTTCTAACTCATATGCAATTTGGCCAAACTTTTGAATAATTTTATATGGGCCTATATAATGTGGACTTCATTTTCCTTTATTACCAAATCTCATTACCTCTTTCATTGGCGATACCTTTAAAATACCTAATCACCAATAGCAAATTCAAGCCCCCTTTTTTAATATCCGAATATGATTTGTGTCGACTTTGGGCTATCTCCAGCCACTGCTTAATCACCTTAACCTTTTCCATAGCTTGATGAACAAGATCTGGCCCAAACAAGGCAGTTTAACCTACTTCAAACCATCTAATTGGTGATCTACACTTTCTTCCATACAAAGCTTCATATGGTGCCATTTTGATTCATGAATGATAGTTATTGTTGTAAGTAAACTCGATAAGAGGTACATGATCATCCCAACTACCTTTAAAGTCTAATACACAAGCTCATATCATATCTTCAAGTGTTTGGATAGTACGTTCCGCTTGTCCAACTATTTAAGGGTGAAAAGTTGTACTTAAATTAACTTATGTTCCTATATTTCTCTGAAAATACTTCCAAAAATATATGGTAAATTAAGCTCCCTAATATGATATAATAGAGTTTGGCACCCCTTATAGTTGAACTATCCTTTTAATATACAGTTTTACATACTCTTCAACTGTGTAAGTGGTCTTAACTGGCAGGAAGTATGGTGATTTAGTAAGCCTATTAACTATTACCCATATGGAATCAAACTTTTGAGATGTACGAAGCAAACCAGTGAAAAAATCCTTGTTGATTATATCCCACTTCCAGATTGGAAGATCTATGCATTGCTTATAACCTCTGGGCTTTTTGGTTCTATACTTTAACTCTTAGACAATTTGGACATTCGGCTAAAATTTACAATGTTCTTCTTCATATCACCCCATAAATATATTCCTTTAAAATCATGATACATTTTAGTTGATCTCAGATGGATGGAATACCTTGAATGATGTGCCTCTATCCTAATCCTCTTTCTTATTCCATCTACATTAGGCACACACAATCTATTTTGAGACCGAAGTATTCCCTCTTGCATAAGCTCAAATGCCTTTGTCATACCATATTGTATATTCTCCTCAAGCTGTAATAAAATGGGATCTTCATATTGCTTTTCCTTCACTTTAGCTACTAATGAAGATTTTGCCGAATTATGCACAATGACCCAAGAATGCCACAAATTTTAACCAAAGTTCACATTTAGGGAACTTTAAAAATAGCTTACAATTGTGAAGAATCTGTAACACTTGTCGTAAATGGCTGGCATGGTCCTATTTTGATCATGAATAAACAAAAATATCATTAATAAAAACTATCACAAACATATCAAGAATGGCTTGAATGCCCTATTCATCAAATCTATAAAAGTTGCGGGTGCATTAGATATCCCAAATGACATGACTAGAAACTCATAATGACTATACCGTGTTTGAAAAGCTATCTTGGGTATATCCTTCTATTTGACCCTCACTTGGTAACCGAACCTTAAATCAATTTTTTAGAAGTACTGGACTTCTTGTAACTGATCAAATAAATCATCAATTCATGGAAGGGGATATTTGTTTTTAATAGTCACCTTATTTAGTTGCAGGTAGTCCATACAAATTCTCAATGATGTATCATTCTAACACATAAATAACACTTGTGTGCCCCAAGGGGACATACTAGGCCTTATGACTCCTTTCTCTAGTAAGTCCTTTAAATGTTCTTTTAACTCCTATAATTCTACCGAGGCCATTCTATATGGAGGAATTGAGATTGGTTGAGTACCTGGAGTCACATCAATACCAAACTCTGGTTCTTATTCTGGAGGCAAACAAGAAAGATCTTTAGGAAATACATCGGGAAATTTATTTACCCCCGAACTAATTTTAAGAGTTGGTGGCCCCACATCTGTATCCTTGACTATAACTAGATGGCATATGTAACCCGTTGAAATTATCTATAAGACCCTACAAATTTCTCTTATAGTCTGAGCCTTAGAGCGTGTCAAGTAAAGCGTAAATCCAGCCTTCAAAGATTAAGAAGTGTCTTCCCAAGTGAGAAATATTTTGAACCATGTAGAATTTCTCGAATATCAACTTTTTTCCATGTAAATCATTGAATAAGATTTCCATTGATACCAATTTCATCAAAATCCAACATCAAACGAGGAAGTTATGGCCATTTTACTAAAAATAGTCGGGACTACACAGGTGCGGCGGCTGGGTTGACGGACCGTCGAGCTTGCAATGAACCATCACCTAGCTCGTCGTAACCAAGGCAGTGACTCCCTTTTCAGGCCCAAGTATGATATCCAGGACAATGGACCGTCGAGGCTGCAATGGACCATCGCGCTGAGGCAATGTGACCTCATACTTGCTAACGTGCGATGGATGGTTCGACGAATCATCGGGTTTACGACGGACCATTGGCTTTGCGGCAGACCATTGCTGAGACCGTCGTATCAAGGTAGTGTGTACGTTTTCTGACTTATGTGCGATGGATGATCCGACGGACCATCAGACTGAGTGGCGGACCATCACTTAGACCATTGCAGACCCCGTTCAGCATTTTTAACTCGATTTTAAAAGAGCTTTTTAGTCTTTTTTCAACTATTTTCATCCCCTATTTATATCCAATAAAGGCTCACAATTTAATTCTTCATCTTTAACATCAAATACTAGGATTTCTACAAAATCAAAACCCTTATTTCTTCTTCAAGTAAAATCAAGAGAAATCCAGAAATTAAGAATC
Organism: Capsicum baccatum var. pendulum; assembly: GCA_030864225.1. Lineage (NCBI taxonomy): Eukaryota > Viridiplantae > Streptophyta > Magnoliopsida > Solanales > Solanaceae > Capsicum > Capsicum baccatum. Next base: position 163,489,062 of record CM061557.1, on the reverse strand, counting down.
TCTGCAAGAGCTTTCAAGAAAGTGTTTCTCTGAGGTATGTAGATGTTGAATTTTGCGTCCTTTTTATCCAAGAAGCCCAAGAACCCTTTTCTAAAATTCAAAGATCTTATGTTTATGGGTTTTCATGATTTGTCTGTTTTAAAATTGATGTTCATGCTATTATTGAGTTTTGATTCATGTTTGTTTGCATGGTTTTAAAGATTTGACCCTAGTATGTGATATTCAAGTGATGTCCATGATAAACCCTCTTCAAGTTTCTTGTTAAGTGATGTGTTCATGTGAATTAAGTGAACAAAATTGTTGAATAAGTAAAGCATGCTCCCCATATGTCTGATAAAATGCTTATGTGAAGGAATTAGAGCCATTATAGCATATTGACTAGAAATCTCCTATTATGTGCAAGCCCATGCATGTAAGTGTTTGTTGAAAAGCCTTAGTGAATGAATTATGATATGCTAGTATGAAATTCCACAATTATGTGCCCTTTGATACATGCTAAGACTTTAATACATGCCAAATGTTTGATGCAAGACCTTATTGAATGGAGTATGAGTCAATAGCATGTCTCCCTATATTAGCACATGTTATGATTCCTAAATGCTTGAAGAGATACTTTAGTGATTGTGATGGTGAATGAATGACCGTGGTTATGATTAGTCAAGGATGGATATGTTTTTAGTTTATTTTATCAAATCTAGGGGGTATTTATACCTGACAATTTAGCTGCTATTTAGAGCCCATGCTAGTTTTCATGATAATTCCAATCAATCCATGATTCTCAAAACTCAGAGTTATAGAACTCTGTATTCTCAGATAGATAAAAAACTTGAGAAATCTCAGTAATCTCTGTAATCGATGTAATTTACGTATCACTAGTAATCTAGCCTCAGTTCTGTACCCAGCTCAGATGTAGTAGTATTCAAGTGTTTAGTTCTGACATTTGTAGTAATCGAGTTCTATATTCAAAGCTCAGTGTCATTCAGTCAGATAACGAGATTCAGTAGTATTCCATCAAATATAAAACCAAGTGAATTTAGCTTAACTCAGTCAGGCTATTCAAGAAACATGATCAGTATCAGATTCAGCTTAGTTTATGTGCAGACAAGAATCAGTTCAGAGTCTTTTAGTTGGGAGTAGGAGCTAGCACTAAGCGAGGGCCAGGATGGCGGCTCCCCTCCAGAGAGTTAGAGTCGTTAGGAGCAATCCCTGAACTCTAGAACTGTATAGCCAGCGCAGGCTATAGGAGTCACCCGTCAAAAAAGTTTGGTCACCCGTCAGGTAGGCTTGACTTTTATATGCCTTAGTCTTGACTTCTTGCGACGGTCACCCATCAAATAGGCTTGACCAGAGAGGTATTTACCCATGGCACGGTATTGACACCCTTCCAGCTGGGGTTACAGGTTGGACCCCAGCAGTTGAGATTCAGGGCATGTTGATTAAGTTTCTACTTCCTAAAGTTACAGTTTTAGTATCTATCTTCAGAAATCAGGATTCTCAGATACAATCATCTATCTTAGTGAGGCACTCAGATAGTTCCATTGATTCATAGACCGCCCTTCAGATAGGATTGGTCACCTATAAAGTTATTTAGTATCAAATCTAGAGATCACCCGCCAGATAAGATTGATCTCAGTCTCAGATTCAGTTGAGTATTCTTGTTATCAGATTTAGAGATCACCCGTCAGATAGGATTGATCTCAGTCTCACATTCAGTTCAGTATTCTTGTTATCAGATCTAGAGATCACCCATTAGTTAGGCTTGATCTCAGTCTCAGATTCATTTGAGTATTCTTGTTATCAGATCTAGATATCACCCGTCAGATTGGCTTGATCTTAGTCTTAGATTCAGTTGAGTATTTTTGTTATCAGATCTAGAGATCACCCATCAGATAGGATTAATCTCATTCTGAGATTCAGTTGAGTATTCTTGTTGTCAGATTTGGACATGATCTTCTCTTATCATTGATAATAGATTCTAGAATCATCTATTAGAGAGGTTTGATCTCCGATGTATTCAGTCGAGAGTAGAAAGCTTAAAATCTAGTCAATGACATAAGTATATTTAGTCAATCAACTTTAATATCCTCAGATTCTGAGATCACTCGCTAGATAAGACTGATCTCAACTCCAGTACTCAGTTATTAGTATCAGATAATTCAGTTATTCAGTGTCTCAATATTAGTAGTGAGTTTATATGATAGTAATGTAGTATCCAAGTTTCAGTATTCAGAATCATGATGGTTATAGTTATGGTTTGTACATTCATGCATGCATTCTTATTTAGTACTCTCATGATTAGTCAATTAAGTAATTGTTCTTGCATAAACCTTATGGCTAGGTTCCGTATTTATCATCTATATTATACAGTGTCCAGGTACAGATATTAGTAGAGGGTTAGCTTGTGGTCATTTGGGATCATGAGCATCGTGTAACGTTTCGGTTCCAGAAAATTGGGTCATTATATTATCCTTTTTGCCTTAAAATAAGAAATAAATTTACCTCTTGGTATACCAATATCACCTCTCCATTCAAGGACTGTCTCTCTTGGAAAACACAAATAGACCCTCTTAGTTTGGAAATCTACTGTGGCATAATAAGAAGTCAACCAATCCATACCCATTATAGCATACAAATCTACCATTTCTATTCAACCAGTTCAACTATTGTATCATGACCACAAATAGTTATTATATAGTTTTGATACACTTTCCTTTCTATAATAGATTCACTACCGGCGTAGACACTTTAAATAGTTTAACTAGTAATTCCAGTGTTCTTTTGAACTTTTCAACATCCAATGGAGTGACATATGATAATGTAGAACCCGAATCAATTAATGCATATACATTATGTCAAAAAATGGACAATGTATCTGTAACCAAATCTAGAGAAGCCTCTAAATTTTGTCAAACCACTCGAGCATAGGTACGATTCTGAGCCCCACTAAAACTAGCTGCTCCTTTAACATCTCTACCATGACCTATAGGCTATACCCCCCTACCTAAATAAGGAACTAATGATGATAATGCAACAACTGATCCAGCAGGTTGTGACATACCACCCATGCCCTTTTGTGGGCATTCTCTCATCATATGCCCCAACGTAACACACCAAAAGCAAGCATTTGTCCTAAACCAACATGCTCCAAAATAATGTTTTCCATATTATTTACATGGCTACTGAGGATGCCTTAATTGGTTCGTACTCCTTTTCTGTTGATACCTCACTATTTGTGAACTTGGACTCTCACTTCTTTTCCCAAATTGATTACCTCTGGACCCTTAAATCGAGCACTAGCTGCAAAAAAGAAGATGATGACCTAGGTGGTCTATTAAAAAATAAAGGACTAAACTCTCCTTAGGATGCCATAAACTACCCAGTAGATCTAGCCCTCTAGAAATACCTTCTTTCTATTTCTTATGTTCTTCTTCTTTGCCTCTGATCCTCCATTTTTTGTGCAAAAGCTTATATCCTTGCTATATCTATGTCTTTGTTCAAAGAGGCAATGTTATAATCTCTAACCAGATATGGATCCAATCTATCCATATATCATGAAATCTATCATCCATAGTAGCTACTATATTAGGAGCATACCAATTCAAATTTAAAGCGGAGGTTGTACTTTATCACGCTCATATTCCCTTGGCGAAGATTAAGGAACTAATCTGAACGGGCCTCTAAAATCTTAAATGGAAAGTAATGATCAAGAAATGCCTTTTTGAACTCTTTCGAAGTAGCTAAAGGTGCATCAATAACCCTAGATCCTTTCCAGTCTTCATACTAAAATATAGCCTTCCCTTTGAATCTATATGTTTCTAGCTCAACCGTCTCTTTACCCGACATATGCATGACATCTAGAGACCCTTAGATTTGATCAATAAAGTCCTGTTGGTCTTCGTTAAGATCTGGTCCAGGGAATGTGGTAGGGTCTAATTTAAGGAAATGCTGCATCCTTAGTCTAGCTGCCCTATCTACACCACTGAAACCTTTGGTTGGAATAGTTTGTCCTTGAGCTTGTCCAGTAACTATACGAGTCAAAAATTGCATCACATTTATTAGATCTTTCTTAGTAGCATTAATAAGTGGTTCTGAGGATGTTGTTCTTCCTCTTCCTAGCTTTTCTGGAGATGGAGAAGTAGAGGCAGTTTGTGATACAAACTCATCTTGAGCCTCACTTTGATTAGCTTGCCTAGGTAATGACCTGTTGGTCCATTCTTCGGTAGCTACGTCTATAGGTTTACCTCTATTCTTACTTATTTTTGTAACCGGCATCATTACTATAATGAGAAAAAAATAGATTCAATGGTTAAATATGACTTCACCTATGACTTGGGCTCTATTGCACGATCTAAGATGTGAAGAAAAAGAGACAACCCATAAATATGCTATAGCCTCCTATTTATAGATGTGGTGAATAACACACCCATAAGCAAGACTCCATGTATACATGACTTTGTAGACTCCCTAGGATGATCTGCTCTGATACAACTTTTGTTATACCTCAAATCCTATTGGGGAGGGCAGGCACCCATAGCCGTGAAGGCCCGAGAGAACCAATCCTTAACCTTGTACTTCTCCTGCATGTAACCATACTAACCAAAGGTTTTTCCATACATTGATATAATGCATTAATGATAAAATAAATGACAAGCCCAAAACTATATATACCATACTTGGCAGTTGGGGAAAAATATCTAAGGGACAAGGCACTATCATGCTTAACTTTACATTGGTCTACAAAGTTTCTAAAAGATACATAGACACTTAGTTAAGGTTGGGAAAAACCCCTGCCTTACTCTTTAACTACTGTACCATACAAAAAAATATAAAATAGACTTAGAAAGCCCCAAATCAACCCAGAGCTCACCAATAGACGCTGGATATCCTAGGTACCTACTGAGAAGGAGTATTACTTGAAGTACCTGTGCCTACAACATGAAATATAGGTCCCCTATAAGGGCGTCAGTATGAAAATATGTACTGAATATGTATGGCAAAAAGTAACACACATGATATTGGAGCTCAATGGTAATCAGATACAAGTGTACAAATGTGCGAGTAGACCACCATTATATATATTTGTAGGGTCAGGTACATTACATTCTTTTCTTCATTTTTATGGTTCTTTATTCATAATCTTTATAAGCCATATGATATAAATAACCAACTGATTAGTGGTAAATAGACAAATCGGGATCGGCCCATGCTTGTCTTACAAACCTGAGCTGCCACCCATATATAAACATTGGGATTGGCCCATGCTAGGCATACGCCCCTGAGATTCCACCAACCTATAAAGGTATCAGGATCGGCCCATGATAGGCTTATGCCTCTAAGCTTCCACCCGTTCAATTCAGATTGTTACTTAGTTTATTTAGCCTTTGAGATTGTTACTTTGGTCGTTATTACATTATGGTACCTAGAAACAATAATCTACCAATAAGAGACATGTAAATGGGAAATGGGCACTTAATGAAACAAAAATGAGGTAGGGATTTGTTGTCACACAAATAAAGTGTTTAGGAGCTAAAAATAACACATGGGTCTTATTTGACTAAATGGACAACTCTTAAAATTTCCTAGTTAAAATAGACGTCCAGGCTTAATAAGAAGAATGTATTGAGGTTTTTAATATATTAGAGATTGGGAAAAAGGTCATTGGCTACATGGGATATCATACGCTGCTATTATGTTTCACTTGTTATAGAATAACTTTGGAAGCTAACTTGATGGGACAAGTGTCCAATTTCATGCCAAAGAGTGCAAATTAGAGTATGCCTTACATACCTAGTCATATAACTCCGATGTAAACCCAATTTAATTTTTTGACTTTAAGATGTAATATCTATAATAAAGTATATGGTAAAACTAATATCTAGTTCACTTCACCAAAATAGTATCCAAGTAGTAAGTCCTAAATTTATTAATCAAGGGTGTTATTTTAACCCTTTTCTCCTCCAGTTACATATACAGCCCATACTGACTCGAATAATATTTCTCGTAACAACTTTGGCTTAATTACCCCCTCTAAACAATACACAAAATAGATTGGGCAATAAACATATACAAAAATTAGCTTGGTGGTGTACCACCATACCTTTCCTCTATGTTTAAATAGAAACTACTAACACCTTTTTCAAAAATCAACCCGATAGTTTCCAACATATATATGTGAAATAGTCCACAAAACAACCCCAACTTACCTTCGTCGCAGCAACCAAATAGCAAACTCTTTTATATTCTGCCATATATTTACAATTAAGCATTTATAGCATATTTTCCTAATCTTTCATAAAAGAATTAAGCTAAATCTTAAGTGTTTTCACTACCTTGGCTTGCAAAGGTTGGGGTTTCTTTAAGAACCCTAGAAAGAAAAATAGGGTTGCTCCTTGTTGTTTTAGAGAAAGTGGAGAGAATTTGTGAAATATAATCCTTTTTGTGACTTAGAAATAAAGGAAAATGACCATTTACTTGGCCTTATAAAGGCCCTATTTTGTCCACCTGTTCAACTGTATTTTGGACCTCAAAATTTGTCAAATTGGTCTAAGTAGGTAATTCACCTACTTAAGGAGTTCAAGCTGCTCAAAAGTTCAAAGTAGGTGATGCATACACTTACTGAATTTCGTAGTTGGTATTAATTAAATTAAAATTTAGCAGATTTATGTATTGGGACTTTTCACCATTTTCTTCCTCTTTTACTTAGTTTGAGCCCAAATAAGTACATTAATATAGGCCAAAATCTAATCCATCGCCTTAAGCCCATTAACTTGGTCCAAATAGCTCAAGTAGGTGACCCACCTACCATCTTAATTAAGTCAAGAAAGAACCTCAAAAAATTAATCCTTTTTCAGCCCCTAATCCCTTTAGTCTAACTTAAAACTTGTATATACTTGGTCACTATAAACTTTAGATTCAAATACCATCTTATGATTTCAAGATAAATATTTATATTGATGTTAACTTGGTTGCGTCACATTAAAATGTATGGGAAGTATTTAGAACCCCTTGTAGACCATCAGTACTTATATAACAAAACCCATTCATTATCTATACCGCACAGCTGTATCAAGTTCCATATAAGTAGAATATGTCATGCAAAATATGGGGTGTAACATTGGCATTCCCCAAAGTTAATGGAATTATAATGGCATAATTATAAGCTTGCAAGCTAAATGGTATGAAGATACCTGTGGTGTACCTTAATGTGTAATTCCTTTATTAATGAATGGGAAATGTAAAACTTGTTTTAATTGGACTTAATGGGGGTTATGTAGCTTATCCGTAAAGGTGTAGGTCTTGAATGACTTATACTGGAAACTCATATTTGCCAATGTGAAGGTTGGTCTAGATGATATGTGCATGGTTCACACTGTTGATATATTATATATTTAGGATTGATGTAGGGTGAGGGCATTCCCTGGTCTTTCTTAAAACCTCCAATTCATACAGATAACATGAACTAGTCCCCTTCAGTAGGAAAAGGTGAACCCATATTGCTTATGGGTGCTATTTTATGATGATTGAGCTACATAGTCCAGGATAATATTTTACTATCATGCAAAACCTTGTTTCCTACCCCAACTTCTATTATATATATATGTATGTATGTATTTTTATATGTATGTGAACATGTATATTATGTTTAAAATTGAACTTTTGACTGACATTATTCTACCCTTATCCTTGAGTTACATGCCAGTACTCAAACTACTAACCATTCTTAGCTGATGTATCGCCATGTGATGCAAGGTCCGAAGGCACTTCTACTTTTCCTGTACAGTGATAGGTAATCTCAGAGTTGGTCATTTATGGTGAAGTTGTGATATAACATTCTTTAGAAGACTTGATCATTCCATCAGGTTTTCTTCCATAAGTTAGAATTGAAGACTTCACATTTACATTATCATTGAAATTATCATTGTTATGGTTAGGGTCATATCGCAACTTAGATTATTTGTGGATTAGTAGAGGCTTTGGATATTATGGTAGATTAAGTATTGATGTGGATACTCTTAGATATCTTTTAGTGTATTATTTTGTAGCTTGTTATATGTTTATAATTTAGTTGCTGCTAGGTATGTTGTGTCCTATTTATCTAGGAAAAAAGGGGTGGTCTTTGGTCCTTGGTTGACTTGATATACCCTCCATGGCCAGGACCATGATTGGGTCATGAAAATGATGGTACTAGAGCCTAGGTTTGGTTTCTTGGGTGTCCACAAATTCATGTCAAGTCAAGTCTCTTTTATAGGTGTGTAGCATGCCATACTTATGAGGGAGAGGCTATGAGATATTTGTGAATGTTTCCTTTTCTTGTGTCCTACTTTTGGGCTATAGAGTCTAAGGTCTTGAAACTCCTCTAATCTCTATTTGTTAGCATCTTAGATCATGCCTCCCCAAAGATCTAATGCTCATGGAACTTTTTCTATTCTACTTGAGGACAATATGGATGAAACTCATCCTACTTATGGAGTTTAGACCTGGTCTAGGGCTCTAGATCCTAAATATATTCCCCTATATGGAGTTTCTCTAGTCCCTACTAGTCCTTATCAAGATCTTTGAGCTGATGATGATCATGCCCCAAAGCCCCAATAAGATATTTCTATTGTTGAGATTCATCTATCTATTTATTTGTTGACCTAGTTTGTGGCATCTCAATCATATCACTCATGTCCCACTGGTACTATTGTAAGTTCATCTAAGGTTATTAGAGTTAGTCAGTTTATGGTTCTCAACCCTCCAACATGTATTATCTCTAAGGTAAAAGAGGAACCTCAACGATTCATAAATGAGATGGAGTAGATCTTCTTAATTATGCATGCTTTTGACTTTGAGGCTATAGAATTTGTTGACTATTAGTTAAAGGATATGGCATATAAGTGGTATGAGGAGTGGGATCTATCTAGGGGTGATGATGCAGAGTTAAAACTAAGGGATGCGTTTTCACGTGACTTTCTGGATCATTTCTTTCCTCAGGAGTTGAGGAAGGCTAAACCTGAGGAGTTTGTGCATCTAAAACAGGTAAGGATGATTGTGAAAGAGCATTCCCTAAAATGTTATCATTTCTCCCATTATGCTCCTGAGCTTGTGTCTAGCATGAGGGTTAGGCTGAGGAAGTTTGCTTTGTGTTTGTCTCGATACTTGGTTCTAGAGTGCAAGGACTCTTTGAATAATAGTGAGATGGATATCTTTAGTCTTATGGTGTATATATAGCAAGTCAAAGATGAATAAAAGAAAAAAAAGCTAAAATAGGGAAGAGGCAAAATAAGAGGCCCTGGTATTCTGAACAGGGTGGAGGCTAGCAGAATATAGGTAAAGATGGCAGGAAATGGTCTGACAAAAAGTAACAAAACTCTGTTTCTTATTCTATGGCTAGTACTCCATATCCTAAACCATTTGTGATCGCCATTTTTTTAGCAACAGTGGGTTTAAGGCACAAGGTGTGTAGTCTCAAGCTAGTAGGGCCTAGTCCACTTCGTTGTATCTTCCTAGACGTGAACTATGGTATGAGAGCATGCGACTTGGCTATTCAGAGGAACTAACCTTCATGTTGCTAACTAATGTACTACTAGTACTCTTGTCATGTTGTTTTATACTAAGCTGACACATGTATACTTATAGCCAGTATAAGATAAAGTTGATATCATCTGAAGCCAAAGGCTACTCTACTAGACATGAACACGAAGTAACGCTAGAATTATCTAATCTCATAGATATATATTAGTATGTGTCGCTCATGAATAAAAGGTAGGAAACCATAGGGCTATTAGATGTATGGTGTATGTATGCGTAAATGATTTATTGTCTACCCATTAGTATGCTTTTGTAGTGGATCTCTATTACTGGTATCTAATGCTCATGATGTATTTTATCTGCTAGATCTAGGGTCTGCCCTTTCTTATGTGACCCTTTATGTGGCTATTTATTTTGATGTTGGTCTTGAGTAAATTCCTGATCTTTTTTCTTTGTCTACCCCAGTGGGTGACTCTATTATGTCTAAGAGAGTCTATAGGGGTTATGTGGTATCTATTTGTGATGGGAAGACATTGGTGGATTTGATAGAGTTAGAGATATTAGATTTTGATATTATCTTAGGGATAGATTGGATCCATTCGTGCTATGGATCTCTTAATTGTAGGACCTAAAGTGTTAGCTTATGCTTCTCGGATGAATCGGTGAACTATTAGGAAGGGAGTTCCCTAGTGCCTAAGAAAAGGTTTATCTCTTATCTTAGAGCCTGTAAGTTGATTTCCAAGGGGTGTCTTTGTAACTTGGGCTGAGTTAAACAACCTAATTTCGAGGGTCCTTTCTTCTCATCTTTCCCCATGGTCTATGGGGTTTCCAGAGTATTTCCTGATAATCTTTTTGGTATCCCTCCTGATAGGAAAATAAACTTTAGGATTGATCTTTTACCGAACACTCATCCTATCTCTATCTCTCCTTATAGATTGGCTCCGACTGAGTTAAGAGAACTTGAGGAATAGTTGAAAGATCTCTTTGATAAGGGTTTAATCTGACCTAGTTTTTCCCTGTAGGGAGTGTTGAATTTTTGTGTATAAGAAGGAAGGGTCCTTTCGAATGTGTATAGATTATTGACAGTTGAATAAGGTGATAGGTAAGAATAAGCATCCTTTTCCTATGATTGATGAACTGTTTGATCAGCGACAGGGTGCAAAGTACTTTTCTAAGATTGACCTTCAGCTGGGTTACTATTAGTTAAAGATTAGGGAGATGGATAACCCTAAGAATACTTTCTGAACTCGGTATGGTCTTTTTGAGTTTTTAGTGATGTCATTTGGATTTAGTATTCCTCAGTGATGTTTATAGATCTTATGAGCTGGGTTTTTTATTAGTTTTTGGACATAATCATCATTGTGTTTATTGATGACATTCTAGTGTTGATGACCCTTAAGGATCAACATTTTTAGGTTACGTTTTCAAAGTGTGAGTTTAGGTTAAATGTTGTTACTTTTCTGGGTAATTTTATTTCTAGTGAAAGAATAATGGTGGATCCATAGAATGTTGTGGTCGTTATAAAGTGGCCTAGACCCACAAATCCAACTAACATTTGGAGCTTCTTAGGTTAGGTCGGATATTATAGGAGGTTTATGGAGAGCTTTTGTTCTATTGCTTCTTCATTGACTAAATTGACTAAAAAAAAGTTAAAGTTTCTATGGTTGGATGCTTGTGAGGGTAGTTTTGAGAAGTTGAATAATAAGTTAGCTTTTTCTCCTATTTTAACTCAACCAAAGGGTATTGATGGCTTTGTTGTTTATTGTCATGTGTATAGTGTGGGATTGAGTTATGTGTTGATGCAGCGGGATAAGGTTGTCGCATATTCTTCTAGGCAATAGAAGGTGCATGCAAAGAACTATCCATGAAGCAGTTTGCGGTAGTATTGGCTATGACAATTTGGTGCCATTACATTTATGGGGTTCATGTTCATATTTTCTCAGACCACAAGAGCTTGCAATACATGTTCACCCATGAGGAGTTGAATCTCAGGAAATTGTGATGGCTTGAGTTGCTCAAGGACTATGATATGAATCTCCATTATCATACAGGTAAAGATAACATAGTTGTTGATGCTTTTAGAAGATTATCTATGGAAAGATTATCTCATGTTAATTAGGAAACTGAGGGTTGGTGAAGGATATTAATATTTGGCTAATTTTGGAGTTCACCTTTTAGACTATATGGATGATGGTATGATTGTTCGAGAGGTGTCAAAGTCCTTTTTGGGTGCCGAGGTGAAGGAGAAGAAGGTTTCAGATCCTACTTTGATGATAATCAAGGATGATGTAGGTCACTAAAAAGTGATAGCTTTTGAGATTTATGGTGACAGTATCTTAAGGTACCAAGGTAGATTGTGTGTTCCTGATGTTGATGGGTTGTAAGAGAGGATCATGGTTGAGGCTCATAAGTCGAGGCACACTATTTATTCGAGTTAGATGAAGATGTACCATGATTTGAAAAAGATCTACTGGTGGAATAACATAAAGCAGGAAGTGGAAAATTTTGTTGTTCAGTGCATGGTGTGTCAACAAGTAAAGGTTGAACACTTGAGGCTTGGCGGTTTGTGTTAAGAGATTGAGTTGCCTGTGTGGAAATATTCAGTATGGATTTTGTTATCGATCTTCTATAATCTCAAAATCAGTTTGATTCAATTTGGGTAATCATCGATAGGATGCCTAAGTCTGCTAATTTCTTGCCACTGAAGACTACTTATTCAAGAGAGTATTATTCCAAGCTCTTCCTTCAGGAGATTATGAAGTTGCATGATGTGCCTATCTATATTATATCTGATCGTGGTACACAGTTCTCATCTCATTTTTTGCATTCTTTTTAGAGAGGTTTGGGGACTAAGGTAAACCTTATCACCACTTTTCATCCTCAAATTAATGCTCAAGAGGAGAAAATGATTTAGACTTTTAAAGATATGCTAAGGTCTGTGTGCTTGATTTTGGTGGTAGCTGGGTTAATCATTTTCCTCTCATAGAGTTGCATATAATAATAGTTTTCACTCTACTATTGGGATGTCTTCTTTCAAAGAGATTTATAGTAGAAGGTGTAGTTCCCCTATTGGGTGGTTGGAAATTGATGAAAATAGGTTATTTGGTCTTGACTTGGCTCACAAGACATGTAAAAGGTGAAGATGATTCGGGATATATTTAAGACCGCCCAAAGTCCCCAAAAGTCTTATATGGATGTAAGGCATAAGGAGTTGGAGTTTAGTGTGGATGATTTGGTGTTCTTGAAGGCATCTCCTATGATGGGAGTGATGTAGTTTGGAAAGAAGGTGAATCTTAGTCCGCAATATATTAGTCCCTTTTGCATTTTGAGGTGAGTGGGTCATGTGTCTTATGAATTGGATTTGCCTTCTAGCTTGGGTTCCATTCATCCAGTCTTCCATGTTTTTATGTTAAGAAAGTGTGTGGATGATCCTTCCTTGATTTTTCCTTTGGAGAGTTTTCGTGTTTTAGATTCCTTGTCCTATAAGGAAGCCCTGGTGCAAATTTTGTATAGGAAAGTCGGTCGTTCGAGGACTAAGGATGTGTCTTCGGTGAAAGATCTATGGAGGAATCATAAAGTTGATGAAGCTACTTTGGAAGCTGAAGAGGACAAGAAGTCCAAATTTCCATTCTTTTTTCCTGCTTTGGATAATCGTGCTTGAGGTGTCTGTTTTCCCTAACATCTTTGTTTTCTTCCTTTCTTAAGGTTAATTATGGTTGTGCTCTAAGTTTCTTTTATGATTATGACAGGCCTGTACCAAGTCATAAAGACTATAAATGTGTTATAGTCCAATCCATAGCCAAACTAGTGTGATGCCTAAATCTTCTATCTTGTCAATGATTTGACCAAACTAGTCATAATGTCTTAGGATAAGTCAGATGGTAAAACTTGTAGCTAGACCAATGTGGGTACCCATGAATTTTGTCCAGACTATGGCTGGAGGTCATAAGTCGTAAGGTGGCCCTATTAGTCGTAAGGTCGCCCATAATAATTGGGCGATATTTTTTCAGTATTTCATTAAGGGGACTTGACATTTCCCCTTGATGATGCTCAAACTACACCTCTCTAATGAGAATACAAGAGATCATTGTCAATATATAACCCAACTAGGTTGGGGTCGAATCTCACAGGGAACATGGTGTGAACTTAAGTCGTTTGCAAATTAATCAACTAATAGTTGGATGTTTCCTTAAATGGGGGGTTTTGAGCTTAACAAATAATTGTTGGTCACTTTAGCTTCAGTGTTTGTAATCAAAAGTTTATGGAAAACCAGAATTATGTTCACTATTGGTTTTGGTACTTGATAGATGCTAATAGTGATTCAATATTCTCACAGTAAATAGGACAACAGATTATATTTATTGAAGTTATGCCTAAATGTCTCTCGACCTACTTAAGCATTTAATTATCTAATCCTCTCGGACTTAGGGCATTTATATTCACTGACCAGACTTTACCTCAGATTAATTAACCTTGTTACAACGTCAATTGTTAAATGGAAGTTTTTAGTGCTTCCAAGTTCCTGTCAATAATTCACTTCCAACTGTATTTCATTACTTATCTCAAGCAAATCAAAGCAGGTGCTATCTCTTGTTTACAACCAATAGACAATGATTAAAATCTTGGAATTATCAAGGAGTCCTATTACCTTTTGAATCTTAAACACTTAACATCTTACCAAAACTTAACCCATAGATGCTATAATTCAGGTTAGAGGGGTTTAGCCACTCATGATGTAATGATCTAAACAACTAGGCTTGCCCTTATTTTCATTACCCAAATCATCAAACAGGTCAGCTAGAATCACTATAGGTCTTCTCTTTGGCTTGTAATGTAGGCTTTGGGATGGTATGATACTCTATGATATTTAAAGTGACTAAACCTCATTGACACTACACTATATTTTTGGGGTTTCACCCATTAGCCTTTTTCTACTCTTGTCTTTTCTTGATCATACTTATTCAGAATGGGTGCTGTCTTTTCTACAATCACTTTTTCTTTTTTAAAACTTTTTTTTCTTGCTCTTTTCTACCGCACCAAACTTTTTATTCTTTTCTTTTACTCTATCTTTCTTCCTACTCATTTTACATCACACACCACTATGATAGCCACCCTCAACTTAGGCCATTTTCCTAAGTTAAGGTGCACAGAGTCCAAGGAAGACTAGGGCCAAAACAGGTTCATTATGATATAAACTGGAAGGTGACAAATGTCATAAAAAAATATAGGCTAATCAGGCTCAAAGTAGGGATCAAGGGATATTCTACATCCAGGGAAGGTCATTTAGGATAACAGTGGGCTAATATCAAAACGGCCAATGATCCTTTTCTACCCCGTATCCTTTAACCTAGGCAAGACTAACCAAGCAAGTTTTGGATTCAACATACAATGGGAACTGAGTAAGATCTCACACACATAAGGAACACAAGTATATCACAAGCTACAATTCGTTTAGTTCATGCAACTATTTAGAACTGGTTATTTCATTACTAAACAAATGCCATACAAAGATGCACAGTGGTCACACTTAGATGAAATTCACACAAGTTACTACTCAGTCTATTTGAGAGGTGCTCAGAAATTACAAAAACAAGTTAACTACCTCAAGTACTAGTATTTTTCCTAGTTGACTACAAAATTTTACAACAATAATTTACCCTACACCCTCAGCTTAAAATCAAAAAAGAGTTGAACGAAGGATTAGGGTATACCTAAAGTAGATCAATCATGAGGATCATCGGTTGCCTTCCATGTAGCGCCTAATTTAACATCGCGACACGACTCAGGTATCTCGATTACTTCATACTTTATTTAGACAGAGAGCAGAACTACTTTTCATCGATTCTTTTGGACTAATATAAAGTTTGACTCATTTCCCGTTCACCTTAAAGGTACTTCTGTCTTCATTTTCATGTTCTACTACTCCAAATGAGTAGACTTGACTAACTCTAAACTGGCCCGACCACTTGTATTTAAGTTTACTTGGGAACAGTTTGAGTCTGGAATTGAACAGAAGCACCAAGTAACCCTTTTGGAAGTCTTCTTTCCCTATCCTCCAATCATGATAGTTTTTCATATTTTCTTTATATAGGTCTACTCATTCATATTTCCTAATACGGAATTCATCCATGTCATTCAGTTGTCCCAGTCTCAGCTCTGCTGCTTTCTTCCAACTAAAATTCAACCTTTTGACTGCCCATAAGTCCTTGTGCTCCAGCTCTATTGGTAGGTGGCATGATTTTCCATAGACCAAATGAAATGATGACATGCCAATGGGTGTCTTGAAAGCATTTTGGTATGCCCATAAGGCATCATCGAGCTTTCTAGACTAGTCTTTTCAACTAGCATTCACCGTTTTAGCTAGGATGGCTTTAATCTCTCGATTTGACACCTCCACTTGCCCACTAGTCTGTAGGTGATATGGAGTGACTACTCTATGCTATTTTACCTCATATTTTTCTAAAGCCGCTCGAAACACTTTGTTGTAAAAATAAGATCCTCTATCACTTATAATAGTGTGTAGTACTCCAAAGCAAACAAAAGGACCCATGAAATCGATGCCCCAGACATCAAACAATTCCACTTGAAGCATCTTAGTCAAAGCCATGTCATGTATTTTGGAGATTGACCGCTGCCTCTTACATTGGTCATATTTCAACACAAACTCATGGCCATCCTTAAACAATGTTGGCCAATAGTAACCGCTCAACAACACCTTCCTAGCCGTTCAGTCACCTGTATAGTGACCTTTAACTGGGGAAGCATGACATGCTTCCAATATGCATAATACATCTACTTCTGGCACATATCTCCTTATAATATTGTCAGCACATCACCTAAAAAGATACGGCTCATCCCAAAAATAATGTGTCACATCATGCAGGAATTTCTTTCATTTATGGAAAGAAAGATTTTTTGGAATGACCTCACTCACGACATAATTTGCAAAATCAGCGTACCAAGGAAAAATCTCCACAACAGCAACCAAGATTTCCTCATTAGGAAATGTATCATTAATCTCCATTTCAATACTAATTGCCTGCTCACCTTCCATTCTAGACATATGATCTGCGACCTGGTTTTTACACCCTTTCCTATCTTTGACTTTAAAGTCAAATTCTTGTAGCAGCAACACCCATCTAATCAGCCTTGGTTTTGCATCCTTCTTAGCACCAAATACATCAAAGCTGCATGGTCAGTGTAAACCACCACCTTGGTTCCAAGCAGATAAGCCCTGAATTTCTCAAAAGCCTATACTACAGCCAGAAGTTCATGCTCAGAGGTGGTGTAGTTCTTTTGCACTCCATTCAGTGATTTACTGGCATAATATATTGGATGAAACAGTTTGTCTCTCTTTTGTCCCAATACAGCTCCAAGGGCAACACCGTTTGCATCACACATGATCTCAAATAGTTTTGACCAGTCCAGTGCAACAATGATAGGGGCCTCAACTAGCTTCTTTTTAAGGCATTCAAATGCCTTCAAGCACCCATCATTGAAGGAAAAATTAACTTCTTTCTCCAAATATTTGCAGAGTGGATATGCAAATTTTGAGAAATCTCTTATAAACCTCCTATAAAAACCAGCGTGCCCAAGGAAACTACGCAATCCCTTCACTGAAATGGGAGGTGGTAGTTTCTCGATTAATTCAACCTTGGCTCGATCAACTTCTATTCATTTTGTTGAAATTTTGTGCCCGAGAACGATTCTCTCCTTTACCATAAAGTGGCATTTATCCTATTTAAGCACCAAATTAAATTCAACACATCGTTGCAAGGCCATACTCGGGTTTGCTAAAAATAACTTAAATGATTCTCCCACCAAAGATAAATTATCTATGAATACCTCTATGGTGTCTTCTACCATATCTGAAAAGACAGACATCATGCACCGTTGAAAAGTAGTGGGTGGATTGCACAACCCAAACGACATCCTCTTTAATGTAAAGGTGTCATATGGGCACATGAATGTCAATTTCTCCTAATCTTCAGGAGAAATACAGATCTGATTATATCCAGAATAGCCATCTAAGAAGTAGTACGATTCCCTTATAGCCAATCGATTAAGCATTTGGTCCATAAAGGACATCGAGAAATGGTCTTTCAAAATCCATGAATTTAGTTTGTATTAGTCCATGCAAACTCTCCACCCAGTCACACGCGTAAGTGGAATTAGCTCATTCCTATCATTTGCAACCACAGTCATGCCCCCTTTATAGGGCACATATTGAACTGGGCTCACCCATTTGCTGTCTAAAATAGGGTAAACCACTCTTGCATCCAACCACTTAATAATTTACTTCTTAACCACCTCTTGTATTGGTGGGTTAAGACGGCGCTGGTGCTCTATGGTCGAAATAAAACTTCCTCAAGTTGTATTTTATGCTTGCAGATGCTAGGGGGAATGCCAATAATATCTGCAATAGCCATCCAATTGCTCTTTTGTACCTCTGAAGTATGAAAATAAGTGCTTCTACATGTTTCTCATCCAAATCAGCCGCAATAATCACAAGTAGCATGTTTCCATGGCATAAAAACACGTACCTTAAATGCCCAGGCAGTTCTTTCAATTCCAACACTAGTGGCTCTCTAATGGATGGCTTAGCTGGCGGTGTTGGTTGATTCACAATATCAAGGTCTTACTTCTTAGGAGCATATGGGTATGAGTCCATTCCTGACAAAGCACAAACAATCTCTTCATATTCCTCAACGCCTTCATGATCAAAATTCATCAGAATTGCAGCTAAAGGCTCAATAACAAATTGCTCCTCTATTGACATCTCCTGTTCGTCGTCATAATACACATCAACCACTGAGAACACACTAATTTTTTCATGCTGCTTCATTGACTTTCGCACATCAAATTGTACCACCTCATCATTTATCCAAAACAAGAGCTCATTCACTATTAAATCAATCAACATACTTTTGGTACTGACAAAAGGTCGACCCAAGATTGTAGGACCACAAAGTCCATCTTGCAATCCAGAATCATGAAATTTGTAGGGAATATGAATCTATCTACCTTCATGAACATATCATACAAAATACCAATAGGTTATTTTACCGACGTGTCCGCCATCACGAGTCATATGTTGGTGGGTTTGGGATTTCCCAGGCCTAGCTTTCTATATGTAGCCTGCAGAATTAAATTAAATTAATTATTACTCCCAGATCACATAATGCCTTAGCGAATTCCATAGACCCAATCGTACAGGGAATAGTGAATGCTCCTAGATCTGGCTTTTTTTGCACCAAAGTTCATGTAGAGATAGCGCTACAATAGAGGATATTATCTTCCAGATCGCATCTTACCGCTCTTTTATTATTCACAAGGTCCTTCATGAAATTCACATATCCTTGCATTTGCTCAAGTGCCTCAACTAATGGCACATTCACCGTTAATTATTTGAGTATTGCCATGAACTTGCTGAATTTTGCATCATTGGCTTTTTTCTTTAATCATTGAGGAAAGGGAGGTGGTGGTATTGGGAGAATTTTCAACACTACCTCCATCTCCTTTTCTTTCTCTTTTTCTAGAGTACCATCAGAACCATCCAGCTTCTCAAACTCTGCTAGACATTCTTCTTTGGGTTTATCGTCTGCCTAAGTCATATTTTCAAACGAATTTTGGCCCACAAAAGGGCCAGGTAATATCTTACCACTCCTAATGGTAATCGCCATACATGAGCTATTATTTTATGGATTTTGGACCATATCACTAAGTAACGTTCCACTCTTTCTGTGGAGAGTTGGCTCATCTGCTGCTCCAACTATTTGATTGTGGTAGAGTGTGAGTTTCCCAACTTACTAATAGATGACAGATCGATCTTCATGGTAGTCACACCAAAGTTGGTAGCCTCCACTTCCTTCAGCAACTTAGCCATCATGTCCTCCATGGACATCTTTTCAAAACTTGTTATAGCATTATTATGATTTGCAAGAGGGACATAGATCCCACTTCTATCATTATTATTCCTCTAATTTCCCTGCTCCCTATCTTTATAACTAGGCTTATCATAATAACTATGAGCTTTATTCCCTTGTCAATTGCCTCGGAAACCCCCTTGATTATTAACATAGTTTGCCTCTTTTTCTGTATTCGTATTAACTCTATCTTGAGATTCGAGAACTTTTACCTTCTTAGTCTTTCCTGATAGCATGTTCTTGGTTAGAAGATCCATCTACATTTTTAGGTGAGCCATTTCTTAGTCATGATCCTCATCTCTTCTGCATTGTTCCACAATCATGCCCACAGAAATAGTAGGGCTGGCTACCACAGAGTCTCTAGTATGCCATGCCCGACTCTATTTGGTTATTCTCTCTAGTATCTCTGAAGCCTCTGGGAATGTAA
Organism: Capsicum baccatum var. pendulum; assembly: GCA_030864225.1. Classification (NCBI taxonomy): domain Eukaryota; kingdom Viridiplantae; phylum Streptophyta; class Magnoliopsida; order Solanales; family Solanaceae; genus Capsicum; species Capsicum baccatum. The sequence continues at coordinate 163,469,199 of CM061557.1, read as the reverse complement.
GATCAACAAATGAACCACCTGAAATATTATCTACAATTGGTTTTGTAACAGAGTTAAAATCACTGTACAAAGTGTCTATCAAGTGTATGTCTGTCATATTGTGGTTCGGACACTGTGTCAGCTTCGTTTTGAATCTCTCCCAGGTTTTATGCAAGGCTTCAGTTGGGAGCTGCCTAAAGTTACTGATCTCATCCCTCAATTGTACCCTCTTGGAAGGTGGAAAGAAACTTTCTAGGAAAGCTCTTTTCAACTACCTCCAGTTGGTTATAGAATCGAGTGTCAGCTAATTAAGCCACAATGTTGCCTCCCCAGACAGAGACAATAGAAACAACCTCAATCAGATAGAATTCGCACCCATTCTTGGGATATCAAAAGATTTATAGATGGTGACAAAGTTCACCAAATGTAAGTTTGGGTCATCCCCAGGAAGGACACCAAACAACCCCTTCAGATTGAGGATTTGAATCATAGTACTCATAATGTTGAATTTTTCCCTAGGTGCCAACGGTGGAGGAATAATTGCACCCATTGCACTTACTCCATCCATTCCATCATCATCATAATTGAGGTCATACTGGACCGGCTGATAATCTTTACTTCCTCAGAATGGACGATTCCTATTAGCATTATGTTGTACTGGTGCAGCTACTTACTCTGCACGCCTTGGGTTACCAGGATTTAGTAACTCCTTATCTCCCAAATCTTTATCCTTAGAATTTGGATGTCATGATTATTTCCCGACATTTTGCACATTCTCCTAAGCTCTAGCTAAGGCTGCTAATCTATCAGCCTCTTGCTGCTCTGCCATTCTTTCAATTCATTGCGGTTTCGGATTAAGTGGTACTAATGGTTCCACAGAATTTCTGGTTCTTGGAATACACTACAAAGATCCTACAATAAACAAGAACAACAAATAAACTTAAAACTAGGGAACTTGACTAACAGTCAATTAGCGCACACAAACTTCAATTTACAATCGTATTCCCTAGCAACAACGCCATTTTTTATAACTCTCAAACTACACCTCTCTAACAATAATGTAAGCGATCGTCTTCAATATATAACCCAACTAGGTGAGGGACGAATCCTATAAGAATATGGTATGAACTTAAGTCATTTGCGACTTATCCAACTGATAGTTGGATATTTCCTGAAATACGGGGTTTTGAGTTTAACAAAGAATTGTTGGTCTCTTTAGCTTCAATGTTTATAATCAAGAGTTTATGGAAAATCAGAATTGTGTTCATTATGGGTTTTGGTACTTGACAGATGCTAATAGTGATTCAAGATTCACACAGTAAATAGGACAACAGATTATATTAATCAAAGTTATGCCTAAATGTCTCTCAACCTACTTAAGCATTTAATTACCTAATCCCCTCAGACTTAGGGAATTTATATTCACTGACCAGACTTTACCTCAAGTTATTCAACCTTGTTACAAAGTCAATTATTAAATAGAAGTTTTTAGTGCTTCCAAGTCCCTGTTAATAATTCTTTTCCTACTGTATTTGATTTCTTATCTCAAGCAAATCACAGCAGGTGCTATCTATTGTTTGCAGCCAATAGACAATGATTAAAATTTTGGAATTATCAATGAGTCCTATTGCTTTTTGAATCTTAAACACTTAGCATCTTACCAAAACTTAACCCATAGATCCCATAATTTGGGTTAGAGGGGTTTATCCACTCATGATGTAATGATCGAAACAACTAGATGAATTCTTTATTTTAAAGATAAAATTACCACAAGATGAATAATAACTAGTGAATCTCATATTAGATCACAATAGGAATCCCCAAAGTATTGATGGAAATATCTTCAAAGTTAATTGTTTTTTAAGACAAGAAATTAGATAGAAAAGTAACAAAATACGTGTCTCCAAAAGATGTTTGGAACTCCTAAGAAAAACCTAAACAATGCTTTAAATATATCACCCTAATTATGGAAACAAAATCATAGAGTGCAACAATTTCTCGGACAGGTGACACCATTCGTGATGCCTTATCAGGAGGCTGATGACATGTCACAAATGACGCCAGCTCCTCTTTGATTTTGACATTCGCTACCTTAGATTGACAAAAAACTATGATAGCCTATTTGATCTTTGATTACTTATAACCAATGTCGTCACTTATCTACCTCAGCTCCTATTTTTTTGCCTTAGACTGACGATAATTTTGACGACCTATCAACTCCTTGATTGCTTATCACGAACTATCATAACAAGTTTTAGCTGAGGTCAATTCTCTGTCTAAGGCTGATGATGAAGCTGATAACTTATTACAGGGCTGACGACTTATCAGGAATGTCGCCAGCTATACTTCTCTTCTGTTTGCTTCAGATTTCAACTCTTTTGCTTCCATCCTTGTTGGTTCTCTAGATTCTTAGCTCCTAGTACAAAATCAAAGATAAAACACTCTAAAACAACAAAATTTTCTGTAGACTTTGCAATTATTCTTAGTTAAAAGCCTCAAATATGTTAGCATCATCTCACACACCACCCCTCTTCCACAACTGTGACCCACAACTTAGAACCCCTTTTAGGGTATTATTATCACTCTAAAACCAATCAAAATAACTTCTCCACCTCTAACAAATCACCAATATCAAGAACACTTAGGTTCGCCAAGAAGTTAGTCAATTAGCGATCTTAAGGGTGATTTTCTACATAGTTGTGATACTTTTAAGCATGTTACTCTTCCCCAAATCTTATTTTGTGAAAAGCATATGTTTTAATTGGTTTAATTGTATGGATTTTAAGTTGGTTTTTACATGGGTTGAGTGTTTTGGAATGCATGATTCTTGAATTATTTTCCCATGGTTTTTATGGGTTGTTTATTCTTTGAATTGAATGTTTTTGAATTAAAGGGGTGCATGGGTATGTGAATTGTAATGGGGTTGAGTTAATCCCCCAATTGATGTTTTGAAGTTACAAATTGGTTTTGAACAATTGTATTCCCTCAATCCACTTGTCTAAATGATTTAAATTGTGGAATTGTCTCTTTATTTGATTTACTTACCTATACTATTATATTGTATAAATGGTTAAATAATGAATATAGATTTTAAAGGCCTTGATGGCTAGTTTTGATTTTATGAATAAAGGGGGTCGAGGCATTCCCTCAATTTTATTTGGTAAATTAAAGGAGGTTGAGGCGTTCCCACAATTTGATTTGACAGATTAAAGGAGGTCGAGGCATTCCTCCAATTTGATTTAATTAACAAAAGGGGGTTGAGATATTCCCCTAAGTTGATCGAATTTTAATGGCATAATTATGAGCTTCCATGCTAAATAGTATGACGATACCTATGGTGTGCCTTAATGGATAATCCCTTGGTTAATCAATAGGTTATATGAAACTTATTTTATTTGGGCTTAATAGGGGCTATGTATACCAGTCGTGAAGGTGTGGGTCTCAAATTAACTATACTGGAAGCTCATGTTTGTCGACGTGAGGGTTGGTCTAGATGACTGTGTACATGGTTCACACTATTGATATTTTTTTTCTAGTATTGAAATGGGGTAATGGCATTCCCTGGTCCTCCTTGATACCTCCGGTCCATGTGGCTAATACGCACTAGGGGCCTTTCAGCTGGGGAAGCTGAACCCATATAGCCTATGGGTGCCAGTTTATGATGGTTGAGGTACATAGTCAAAGTTAATTTTTTAATATCATTCTAAACCTTGTTACATACCCCATAATCTATTATATATATATGTATTCATGTATATGAACATGTATATTAAGTTTGAAATTAAACTGTTGGCTAACATTATTTTACCCTTATCCTTGAGTTACATGCTAGTGTTCACCCTACTAACCGTTTCCGAATGCTATATCCCAATGTGATGCGGAGTTTGAAGGTACTTCTACTTTTCTTGCACAGTGATAGGTGATCTTAGGTTCAGTCAATCGCAATAAAGTGGTGAGCTTATATTTTTTGAAAAACTTGATCATTCCATCTATTTTCCTTCCATATGTTAGAAATAAAGAGTTTATATTTATATTGTAATTGTCATTGCCATTGCCAGAATTTGTGGCATATCTCGTCTTAGATTATTTTTCATTTAGTAGAGCGTTTGTCGATATTACTATGGATTGGGAATTGATGTGGACACTCTTACATGTCGTTGAGATTATTTTTCTATCTTGTTATATGTTTGAAATTTAGCCACTGCTAGGTGTGTTGTTTCCTATTTGGCTAGGCATAAGGGGGTGGCCTCTGGTCCTTGGTGGACTTGAGATATCTGTTTCAGCCAGGCCATGGTTTGTTTCATGACACTTACATATTTATTCTTCGCATCCATGGTCATGTTTTCACATTCGCAATGTTTAATGAAGATTGAATTTCATGTTTGCAATCAACTGATTACGTTCATGAAGGTCTGTTGAATTTGAATTTACATATTCAGCTGAGTCTCCACATTTTTCCTGCCAGCTTATTTTTCTTTGTTTCAACTCTCTTTTATCTCTATTTTTCCTCGACTTCAGTCCTTTTCATCAAACTTCTTTATAAACCCAAAATACCTAGAATAAAAACCTTTCCAATGAGTATCTGCTTTATATTATCAATTAATGATAGAAAATGATAAGAAATGAGATACAAATAATTGTCAAAATCACCACTTATCACTTTTAAAGATGTGAATGTCGATACAGATCAAGTTTGTGTGCACCTTACTAGGAAGGGAGCTTCCAAAGCTGACTAAGAAAGATGCTATGGATTTCTCCATCCTCAATAGTGTAGATAAGGAGGGTTTTGATGTCGCAAACCTTGGAGATGACACCACCATCTTTTTGTTTTCTTGTTTTTATTTTATTTATGTATGTGGATTTGGGTTGCCCTATTTGGGGCTTGTAAAAAAAATTTCCCTTTTTATTTTCTCATACTTTTAAGATATTTTCGTTTGTTCATTTACTATAATAATCATTCTAGCTTATAGAGTGTGTTGAATTGATTTTTATCATTTTATAACTTTAAAAATATGGTTGATTTTAAAAATTCACAAAATCACAAAAACAAGGGAATGCCTGATAGGACACTGCTTGGAGCTGTCCGTCTGTAGCCTCCAGTAACTTTACTTTAGTTTTTCTTACCCAGTCTCAGGCACTATTCTACACAATACACCTTTAATTCAAGCTTTAGTGGTGTAATAACCTCTCATTCATACGTAATGTAAATTGAATTCGCATTTCCTTTGCTCCCGAGTCACATCCACTATAATTTCTATTCATTAAAAAAAATGTTACACTTTCAACAATCATTTTTACTTAACTAAATTTACTATCCTCAAAAGTGTTCCACCAATAGTCCGGCACCTAGGTGGTTCATACGAAATTGAATAGAGGTGAAGTAGTAGCCAAATCATGGAAAGATGATCGATAGTTCAAGTCACAAGAATAAAGATACTCTCAGGATCACACCCTATTCTTATATCCACTAGTCTGCTTGGATACAAATCATAACACTACACGCATACTATCAACTTATCATATGTAGAAGCTTTAAGCATCTCGAGTAAGTTATCCTACGCTGACAATAAGAAACAAAAACATGATACATTGTAAATCCTTATGGATTTACTATAAGTATCTAACACCATTTTTAATAAGTCATAACAATCCCATTCCTATGTTTCTAACTGTCCTCTAATCGTGGAATGTTTAGTTCATTCCATGTTAAGTGATAGCAATTGGGGCCAACTAGTCTCAATTGTGATAATTGAGATACCAATTGATATCTACAAGATACTAGTTAGACTCAACCTGGAGAGAGAATATAGAGAGGGAACAAAATGAAAGAAGAAGGTGAATCTAGTTCCTTTATATCTTATAGTTTCCACAAATTTTCTGTCGACATCAACACACTAATCCGCAGGACTCTACTCGACATTTGATCTTGTAATGGGAGACCATTAACCTGTGCTCTGATATCATATTTGCTATAATACAACACACCAAATCATATTGGGGATCTACCTGCACCTACCATGGATAGGATAACCTTAAAGAACCCACCATTTAATCTAATGTGGACGTTACTTCCATATTCACTTAGTCTACTTATGTCTTCCATATGAATAACTAATAAATTATTTAAATAATATTATTTAATCCATTCTTTTGATAATTTTTTAATATATATGATACATAAAATAAATGTAAAAATAACTACAAGTGACTTCCCTGAACCTAGCCTGAATAGGTACAAGACCACTAGACAAAGAGTGTGGACATACATGACACAACATCCATGCAGAATAGAAATAGTAGAAGTTGGTGATAAGTGGCTAGCTTTACTGCTATAGAAACTCCAACGAACATGCACCATGGATATACCTCCAACTAGAGGTATAGTAAGTCTAGAATCAGTTGAACTACAAGTGATATTGAGCATCATTGGTCGACTTGGGTTAGAAATAAATAACATCAATAATAAATATAGAGAGATCATAACATCAAGAAAAGTTTTAGTTCTATACCCACAATTATAGAATCTCCAACAATCCCACTTTAGTATCTCAGTTACCTACCTATCATCTAAATTTTTTGTGTATCTTTGTCCTTTGACTCACTATTCTAGCCTATGACTCTTCTTTCTCTACCGACTCATTCTTATGTTATCGATAATTTTTAATCTATATTCTCTCCTAATTCAATCAAAACTCACTATCTAAGAAATCACTATGACATACCCCAAAGAAATCAAAATTCTACTAAATCATATTTCTTAATAATTGATTCTCTTAAGGAACCGTAGATTCTAACCTTCAACCCAATCCGTACAAGAGACCTATGTACATCCATAAATCATCTTCTATCACTTACCATAATAGGAGAATGTATAAAAACACAAAATAAATAGAGTTATATTCATAACACCTAAATGGATGTATGCAAGATAAGTGCATCATCTCTCCTTATCTCTTCTCAACATCCTCATCGCCATCATCAACATCATATTGTACATACATAGTACCCAACTTGTATCAAAACATATCATATCCACACCAGCGTGGTACCTTACTCATATTACAACAAATCATGTCCATACCAGTATGGTACAAAAACATACTAAGAATGTCAAGAAGAGAATGCAACCCCCAAAACAAAAATAAAGTGCATAACGCCAAACAAAGGACAATGTCATAAAAGAAAGATTCCATGCTAGCCTTAATAATCTGCTCACCGATTAAATCATCATAATATGCTAGAGTCATAACTGAGGTCTTGGTTGAGTCACGAGAATATACAGTGAACTCTACAAAAGTAAGAGTAAGTGTAGTAACAGCATATAAGAACAACATTATACTAGTATGTTCATTTATCCAAACCAAGATGAGTATATAAATATTTAACCAAAATATTGTAAAATGAGTTAATCCATGCTTATTACACCTAACATAACACATATCAATTCAGCGGTTTTAGAATACAAGTAACAAGTCAATACATTTACAACTAAGTCAAGTTTAGTCAAGAAAGTCAAAACAAGTCAAGACAAGTTTACGAAATTCTCAAACATATAATTTATTTCCCGGTTCAATCATGGAACCATCAAACTCACCAAAACCTCATGAATACATGTTATGGGTATCATAACTACTCTCTAGTTATGACCTGCAGGGGACAAATTCAGTCCATGTACCAAAATCCCAGACATAGGTGTCTGCCAACCTTATTCTATAAATAAGATAAGAGAATGTTCAAATATAAAAAATTCCTCATTTAACAATAAAGTAGGTACAAATTCACACAACAAGATAAATACATTGAATTGACCACAACAATCAACTATACACTAACAAGACATATTAAGAAGTAGTTAACATACATATGTAGTACAAATTGGATTAAACTACAATGTCATCACCTACCTTAAACCAAGCTTCCACAACTCCAAAAGGCCGAAGCCTTTCCCTTCCATGCGATTTCTACTTTATATTGGTCTAGAAGTATGTACAAACACATAATTAATAAAATGACTACCACTTTGGGGATTATAACTTACGCCAACCACTAAGGCTATGTTTATTATTATTACCTCCCCGTTCTTGGGTTTTTCTTACTTAACTCACTTAAAACTACCACTTTCATGGATAATTTCATCAATTAATGATATGTAAGATCAATTTAATAGCCACTAACCAAAACCCATTGATTTTATACCCAAACTATACCTTTGCACCAGAAAACAACTAAAATCAGCCCTTAACTATTCTTGAACTATACAAATTACCAATTCTAAGGCTAGATTATTGATTTACTAGTTAACTAGGATGAAATATTTAAATTAATGAAGCAAAATGATGGTTAGCGGATAATTTTTGCCCAAAATTGCTTCTCCATTGCCTTAAAATGTGTATTAGAAAAATAAACCATTTTGATGGCTTTTTAAAATAATACAATGATTTTTGTTGCTATACCAACATTGCTATAACAACACTCGTCGCTATACCAATCATTGACCATATTGATTGGGCGCTATAGCGAGATTTTCTCTATTTTAGGGCATGTTGCTATAGTGACATGCACACTTCCATAGCAAAGTGGGCCTTTTAGAATGCCTAGTTGCACCCAAAACAGTTCTTTTTAACAAAATATCTTAATTCTAAGGCATCCCAAATAATACCCTTTACGCTAAGACCAATCCTGGTAGTTTTACTAACCACAAAGACAATTTCATAAAATTTTATGGGTTCTTTATTGTCTTAGCTTACTAGGAATCAATTTAAACCCCACTATACTTACCTAATTCATTCTTAAATTTAGCTAGCCCATACCTTGATTATATTTTATCCATAACTAGCCTAGCCTAAAATTTGTAACATCAATTTGGGAAGAATTTTTGCATAAAATTTTAAATGAGAAACTTATACATAAAAAAAAGAAGGGTAATTACAACAGATGACCCATTGGTTTTCTGAAATGATCAAATACAAAAATATGCTAAAACAAGGAAATAAGAGAGTACCTGTATTCTCAAACAATTACGGGTACTTGTCTTGTTTGTCTTTCTCAATTTCCTAGTGGCATTTTTAATGGAATGGTGATTCTATTAGACCCTAACTGAACAAATTTCATTCATTCTTAACTTTTAAATATATCTATCTACAATCTTCATGGTTCCTCTCCATAAGCTAAATTCTTATCTAATAAAACCAAGTCCTATTTAATAATATAATATATACCCTCATGAAATATTTTGAGCATGGGGATGTTGAATACGAATGGACTCCTGACCACCCTAGTGGTAATGCTAACTTTTATGGAACTAGACCAGCATCCTCAAGAATCTCCAATGGACTAATGCACTAAGGTTTGAGATTTCCCCTTTTACCAAATGTTATGACTTCCTTCATATGGGATACCTTAAGAAATGCTTATTCACCAACCTTGAAGCTTGATTTTAGCTTAAAAAAGCTTGTTATTCACTTGTTTACTGAGGGTTATAAATCCATAATGGTATTTGGACAATGGGTTTAGAAACTCATTTTCCACATATGGGAACCAATTGGGGTTTTAGTGTCATTTTTTGGACTCAAAGCACAATAGTGCAATATGGGTATTGTTAGAATTGTATTGATAAGTAGATTACTATTTTGATAGTGTGTTGGCATTTTAGGGATTATGAAGTGAAGTTGAGCATATGGTGCATGTTGTGAGATTTTGCAGTTCGGCTTAGAGGTAAGCTTTTGTCTACTTTTCTTTGTAGTTGAAGTATGATATATATTGTGTGTGAATGTGGGTGTTAGGAATTATTATATACAGAATAAATTGTCCTTGATTGTTGATGTTTTTAGGATTAGATGAGCATTTTGGACCTGCAAGATGGTATATTTATAACCCTTGAGAATACTATTGCCTTCTCCCTATTTTAGATTAGTTTGTATTATGGATATGATATAATGCTAGATTTGGGATGTGGTTTTTGCAGTAGAAGCATGATTAGTATATTTATATCTTATTAGACTAGTGTGTTGTATTGAAATTGTAATTTAGGTTGAGTTGACTTAAATGCCCCTATTTCTAGACAAAGTTCCTATCTTAGGATTGCTTATGGTTTAATAAACATCTACAAGTTGAACTAGATACCTCAGCCTAGTTTGGGGCATTGTTTGCCTAGATATAGGATTTGAGGATTAGAAGTAGGATTGTCCGACCCACTTAGGCCAAGACTCATGTTAGGCTTGAGGACTTAGTTGTGGATGTTAGACATGATTGAGAACTAGAAAACCAATAATAAGTTTACTCCGTGGCTTATTGAATGATGATGTACTTTTCCTAGAGAATGTTATTTTGTCTTATTGAAATGTTACTTCCTTTTTGTTATGATTTCTGACCTATAGATATGCTATTTCCTCTTAGGCTTGATATTTGGCTCGTAGAGATGATATTTCCTCTTAGATAATAATGGGTCCTTAGAGATGATTTCCTCTTAGATATGATTATTGGGCCTATAGAGATGCTATTCCTCTTACATATGATTGTTGGTCCTACGGAGATAGTATTCCTCTTAGATATGATTGTTGGGCGTATAAAGATGTTATTCTCTTATATATAATTGTTGGGCCTATAGAGATGCTATTCCTCTTTGCTATGATTATAGGGCCTATAGATATTCTATTCCCTCTTAGATGTGATGTAAATCCTATAGAGATGCTATCTCCTTTTAGTTATGATTATTGGACCTATAAAGATTATATTCCTCTTAGATATGACAATTGGTCGAGAGATGTGGCTTTCCTTATAAGTCATGATGTATGACCTATTGACATGAGATATCTTAAAGATGATTACACACTTATTGACATTATGCCTCCTAGATGTGAGATTCCTTCTATGTGATAAATGATTACATGCTTGTTAATACTATTACTTATATATGAAAAATGACTCCAATATGTGAGATGATTAGAGATATGCTGCTTATAAATATAATTATCAATATACATTTAGATATGTATATGGGTTAAAGGCCGTAATTATGATACTGTGATTATTCCAAATATATTATTGGGTCGAGGGCCTTTCTATGATATTGATTGGATATCCGAGAAATGCATATCATTATAAAGGATTCAATTACATTTTAGTAATGGCATATATATGTTTGTATACACATCTCTCCTGTGTAGGATGGAGGAAGATGCAGTATGATGCTTATTATTCCACTGGTTGAATACTAGTGATGACATGCATATATTTGGTACAGTCATGATTATTATATCGATAATAATGTGATTTTAGATAAAATACAATCTTATGTCTGTTGTTCCTAATTAAGGGTTAAGTTATGTGGTATCTAGTGATCTATTAGGTAACTATAGCACTTGATAACTTAGTTTATGATGTTGATTAGATGTTAAATGAGAAGTGTATTTTGTCAATGAGTCCAGATAATAAGAGATGTTAGTGATAAGATATGACTTGATAATAATGATGAGTAGTTGATAAAAGAGGATTAGTTGGTAAATAATGGTTAATTAATGAATACTGTTAGTTAAGTAAAGATGGTTAGATTATAAATTGTAATGTGTTGACTAATAATGATAAATTGATATAGGATAATTAATTGATATTGTTGAGTAGTGGTTAAATAGAAGTTATGGTCTGGTGATGAATCTTGACTAGATGTTAGGTATTGGCTACTAAATTAATAATTGTTAGTTATTGTCCCACGAATAAGTATTATATGAAGGATAATGTTTAGGCTAATAATTAGAGTTTATGTGAAGACTAGTGAATTGGTCGTTTAATGATCATAAGCGTTGGTTAGCTAATAACGAATAGTTTGGAAGTATTGACAAGTTAGATATTTTTATAATGATACGATTATGATTAGGTGTACATTAAAAGGCTTGCAGATTTACCCTACTTTAACCGGTCATGAGATCGTGCATCTATTATTTGTCTATAAATATATATGTATTGATGTTTATAATATATTGATACCTGATAAGGCTGGAGGATACTATGGTGATATTGATACTCGACAAGGCTGGAAGATATTGTGATGATATATTAATACCCGGCAAGGCCAGAGGATAATGTGATGATGATATTGATACCCAACAGGGCTGGAGGATACTAAGATAATGTTTTAATACCCGAAAAGGCTAGAGGTTGATTACATTAATGTAGGGTTGATGATGACCCTAATGATGAAAATAGTTATGATGGTGATAATGTGATATTTATTTTGTACTTTGGATTCATTCTTGCATGCACATCGCCTATCACCATGTAATGCCCCGAATCTGATACTCGGAGCGCTACTTGGTGCTTATAACCCCGAAGGACCACAAGCTAACCTATGAATGATATATGTACCTGTATACTATATAACATCATGAAAAATACAGAAATAGTAGACTAAATTATGTCATAAGGTTCAAAATGGATAAAACATAACATATGGAAGTACAGTATATCAATACCAAAACATGAACTGAAATAAACTGCCTGAACATACTATAGTCTGAAAAACCTCTAACTGACTGAACTGTCTGAATAAGGAGTTGATGGGATATGTTCCCAACTAACTCTATTAACTGAAAGCTAAACTAAAATAATGAAATAAATAATCATATCGTCCTCGAATAATGAGGAATCACTGCTATATTTGGCTGCTACTAATGCTCTAGAGCTCATGCTTTTGAACCTATGGTATAAAACACCATAGTGCAAATATGTCAGTACGATTGAATGTACTGATATGCAAGTGAGGTAGGATGAATACAGAGGCTTCAAATGCATGAACTATGCTAATCAACTGTATAACATGAACATGAGAATGCATGCATGAGTAAGTGACTGTAACTGAATTCGTGATGATACTGACTACTGAGTTTGATTATTGATAACATGAGTAACTAATAACTAATATAACTGATACTGAGTAGTTGTGTCTGACATCCTAGGTTATGATGGAACTAGCTGAGTTCTGTACTATTCTGAGTTGACTATATCTGACAGTCTTGAATTTTGTAGAACTATCTGAGTTCTATTACTGAGACTGAGACTGAAACTGTAACTGTGGGAAGTAGTCATGTAAATGACATGCCCCAAATAAAACAATATAGCTAAGTTGGGGTAAAATCTGTAACCCTAATTTAAAGGGTGTCAATACCGCGCCACCGATAAGGACAAACTGTGAGTGACCCTCAACTTGCAGGTAAGATGTCTCAACCTACGCTGGCTACGTATTTCTGCAATGCAAGGATTGCTTCTAAGAATCACACCCTCAAATGTCAGGTGAGTTCCCATCCTTTGGTTCACTAGTTGCTAAATCCTACTCCCATCTGCATAGACACTGAACATGATTAACGGAACTGAGTTAGAATGAGTTAATTGAGTTTTGTTGACTGATGGAATACTACTAAGATTATTGAATTTCTGAGCTTTCCTGAGTCACATGACTGAATAACTTCCATTGACCATGGCTTGTCTGAGAGTACCATGAAAACATGACACTGGTTCTAGGCTCACAGCTAAATTGTCAGGTATAAGTACCCCCAGAACTCTATAGAAGTAAACTGACACGGCATGGCATTCTTGATTACATGACCAACATTGACAATCCACAATGTAATAAGTTGGGGATTTCATGAAGCACATGGTTATCATAAACTTTTACATGATAAAAATGCATATAATAAGTATCATAATTTGATACTCTAACATCATGAGCATTCCAACAAATATCAATATTGCACATCAATAGCAAGGGAGCTATTTGAACATAAGGGTTAAACATGAATCCATCACTTAAGTCACAGATGAGCTATATTACATAATTTCTAGTCTCTTAGGTATTTTATCAAACACCATACACGCACCCCTTAGGGCATAGGTGAAATCATCAAAGTACACATCATAAACAACTCACTTCATGGATTTTAACTTGCATGCTAACGTAGTTTCAGGAACAACATGTAAAGATTCCAACTTGGGAATCGTACAATAAGATAAATGTGGTTACACAACAAGACACAATATAAACATCATAATTTATGATTTTAAATAGGGTTCTTGAGCTTTATAGATAAAAGGATTCAATAAATCAACACTATGCATACCTTGGATAGAAGATTCTTGAAAAGTAACGGTGAAATTCTTGAAATTGAATCCTCAATTGGAAAATCCTAAACATGTTCTTGAGATTAATGGAGATAAACCACTGTAATTTGGATGAAAAATAGCTGAATTACGTGTTTTGGGGCTTATATAGGAGTGGAAAATTGACCCTTTTACCCATAAGGATGCGGTCATTTAATGACTAAAAACTGGGTGCTAAAGCTATAAGAGACATGATGAATTGATAGCTATGATGTGATACTCAATATGTTGTTCCATAATAGTGTCGAGCCTCAGAAGTTTTGGCTTTGGCAGCCTGCACAAAAGTTGACCAACGAGATAGGCAACGTGGCGCGCCAAGATTGCATTGGTCCACTATTTTGGGACTCCAAAATGATCTAAACGTGTTCGAAAAAATCTAAAACCTATCCAGGAACACTTATTGACCTTCCTGATCCTGAATTAATAAAAATATGGACCATTAAAGGACATTAAGATGGCGATATGAGATTTCCAACTTTATAAGGCCCAAATAGGCTAAGTCTGGGAGCTTGGTCAGACTTATTCTAAGTCTGGGACCCCTTGACAAGCTTAAAGGACTGAATTAAGCTAAGAAGTTCTGTGGGGTCTTACAATATCTCCCCCTTTAGAATATTCATCCTCGAATGAGACTAATTGAGAGGAGAAAGGAGATAAACTGACGTAAATACTAAACATGAGCAACTAAACATGATTCCATGACTGACATGACTGATAACTGAATATATCATACTGAGTATGCCTAGCGGATGCATGTGTAACTGATTCATGAATTCATGGCTGAGTGTTCTGGTGAACTTAGTTTCTCACAATGAGAATGAATATCAGATGCATGATTATATGACTAAATTGATACATGAATACATGACTGAGTATGCAATGGTATTAAATACCAAGTTTAAAACTTAAAAACTTAAGGAGAACTATTACCTTAAGCTAGATCTGGGTTAGCGGAGAAGAGGTGAAGGTACTTGGTTTTTATGTCTGCTTCTACTTCCTAAGTAGCTCCCTTAACGGACTGATTCTGCCAAGGAAATTTGACTAAAGGGACTTCTTTGTTCCTCAGACTACTAGTCTGATAGTCAAGAATTTTTATTGGAATCTCTTCATTAGAGAGGTCATTCTAAACATCTATGCTCTAAATAGGGACTACAACTGTTGGGTCACCTATTCACTTCTTGAGCCAAGAGACATGGAAGACTGGATACTGAGGATAGATCTAAAGGCAATTCTAGCTCATAAGCTACCTTGCTGAAGCGACTGAGAATTTTGAAGGGACCGACATATCAGGGACTGACCTTTCCCTTCTTGCTGAATCGCTTCACTCCCTTAATGGGAGAGATATTTAGTTAAAAATAATCACCAATATCCAACTTGAGATCCTTCCTTCGCACATATGCATAAGACTTCTTTTGGCTCTGAGCAGCCCAGAGTCTTTCTCTAATCAACTTGACTTTTTCTAAGGCATCGAATGCTAAGTCAGGCCTTATAACTGAAGCCTCATGAACTTTGAACCAACTGACTCGAGATCTGCATCTCCTACCATAGAGAGCTTCAAATGGAGCCATCCAAATACTGGAATGATAATTGTTGTTGTATGCAAACTCAATCAAAGGCAAGTGGTCATCCCAACTACCCTTGAAATCAATTGCACACACCCTTAGTATATCTTCTAAAATCTGAATGGTCCTTCCTTCTTGACCATCTATCTGAGGATGGAAGGTTGTACTGAGATGAACTTGGGTACCAAGACCCTTTTGGAATGCTTTATAGAAATGAGAGTGAACTGGGTACCCCTTTCTGAGATAATAGATAGCGGAACGCCATACAATCTGATCAACTCTTTGATTTAGAGTTTGAAATAATCCTTGGCTGAATAAGAGGTATGGACTAGAAGGAAATAAGATGATTTGGTCATCCTATCTACAATGACCCAAATCGAATTATAGTGATGACGAGTATGAGGAAACCCCATCATGAAGTCCATGTTCACTTCTTCCCACTTTTAATTAGGAATATTGAACTCCTACATGGACCCACTAGGCTTCTGATACTCTATCTTAACCTACTGACATGTAGAGTACTTAGACTCAAACTCTGTAAGATCTTTTTTCATCCCACTCCACTAATAGATCTTCCGCAAGTCACAGAACATCTTTGTTTTCCCTGGATAAATACAGTAGCGCACACCATGAGTTTCTACAAGAATTTGTTACCTCAAGTCATCTACACCTGGAATACACCGACTACTGTGACAACACAGAACACCATCTCCCCCTTGGGAGAAAACCTCAACCTTTAGATCCTTGACTGACTTTTTCAACTTGACAAGAATGGGATCTCTATCCTAATTTTCTTTCAGCTTGGAAACTAGAGATGATTTTGAACTACTCTAAAACCATATATTACCCTATGCTGAATCAACTAGGCGAACATCTAGTATGGAAAGCTGATGAACTTCCTGAGGCAACTTCTTCTTATTGCCCTCAATATGAGAAACACTGCCCATAGGCAGTCTACTGAGAGCATCGGCCACTATGTTGGCCTTACCCGGATGATAATGACACTCATGTCATAATCTTTCAAGAGCTCTAACCACCTTCTCTAATGAAGATTGAGATCTTTCTAAGAAAAGACAAACTGAAGGCTCTTATGATCAGTGAACACATCTATATAAATACCGTACAAGTAATGCCTCCAAATCTTTAAGGAAAATACTACGACTGCTAACTCAAGATCATGAGTAGGATAATTCTTCTTATGGGGTTTAAGATCTCTGGAGGCATAGGCTATGACCTTTCCATGCTACATCATGACACAACCCAAACCTACTCTGGAGGCATCAGAGTACACCATAAAACCATCTAAACAATCTAAAAGAGCTAATACTGGAGCTGAGGTGAGTTGAGTCTTTAACTCCTCAAAACTCTTCTCACAAGGATCTGACCACTCAGAATCACACCTATAACTTGTAGGTGAGTTCCTATCCTTGGGTTCGCTCGGTGCTAAATCCTACTCCAATCTGAATAGACATTGAATATGATTAACTGAACTAAGCTGGGCTGAGTTAACTGAGTTCCGTTGACTGATGAAATACTACTAAGATTACTGAATTTCTGAGCTTTCCTGAGTCACATGACTGAATGAGTTCTATTAACCATGGCTTGACTGAGAGTACCATGAATACATGACACTGGCTCTAGGCTCATAGTTAAATTGTCAGGTGTAAGTGCCCCCATGACTTGATAGAAGGAAACTGACAAGGCATGATATTCTTGATTACAAGACCAACATCGACCATCCATAATATAATAAGTTATGGATTTGATGAAGCACATGGTTATCATAAACTTGTACATAATAGGAATGCATATAATAAGTATCATAATTTCATACTTCAACATCATGAGCATTCAAAAAAATATCTACATTGCATATCAATAGAATGGGAGTCATTTGAACATAAGGGTTAAATATGAATCCATCACTTAAGTCCCAGATGAGCTATATTACATAATTTCTAGTCTCTTAAGAATTTTATCAAAAACCATACATGCACCACTTAGGGCATAGGTGAAATCATCAAATTACACATCATAAACAACTCAATTCATGGATTTCAACTAGTATGCTAACGTAATTTCAGGAACAACACATAAAGATTCCAACTTGGGAATCATACAACAAGTTAAACATGGTTACAAAACAACCCACAATATAAACATCATAATTTATGATTTTAAATAGGGTTCTTGAGCTTTATGGATGAAATAAATCTAAAAATCAACACTATGCATACCTTGGATGAAAGATTCTTCAAAACTAACAGTGAAATTCTTGAAATTAGATCCTCAATTAGAAAACCCTAAACTTGTTCTTGAGAGTAATGGAGACAAACCACTATAATTTGGATGAAAAATTATTGAATTATGTGTTTTTGGGCTTATATAGGAGTTGGAAATTAACCCTTTTGCCCTTAAGAACGCGTTCATTTAATGACTAAAAACTAGTTACCGATGCTATAAGCGATGCAGCGCATTGATAACTGTGATGTGATACTCGACACATTGCACCATGATCCCGTCGAGCCTTAGAAGTTTTGGCTCTGGAAGCCTACACAAAAGTTGACCAATGCGATAGGCAACGCGGTGTGCCAAGATTGCATTGGTCCACTGTTTTAGGACTCTGAACATAATCTAAACGTATTTTGAAAAATCAAAAACTTGTCTGAGAACACCTATTGACCTTCCTTATGAAGAATTAATAAAAATAGGTCTATTGAAGGATATTATGATGAAGAGATAAGATTAGTAACTTTCAAAGGACAAAATAGGCTAAGTCTGGGAACTTGGTTAGAATTTTTCTAAGTCTGGGAAATATCGACAAGCTTAATGGACTTAATTAAGCTTATAACTTTTGCTGGGTCTTACACCCCAGTATACACCTATGTTTATTAGCCGATGTGAGATCGTTGCATAAATATAGGTGAAGAGTGTGCCTTATGTTATTGAATTTTGATTGAACCTTCTATGTCTGGGATGGAGGGGTACACATAGGCTCAGCTAGGTTATTTATTGTCTAGAGTATCTAATTAATCACACTGATATTGATATTATTATTAGTAGTAGTATGATCATTATTATGGATAGCTTATGACAAATCGGTTATTGATTTGGTAGTGAGATTTGAGGAATGTCTACAACCTCATCTATCGTATAATAGTACTATTATGCATAATTATTTCATATCTAGCCCTATGGATTGGAAACCCAAAGTATGATAGTATTAAATCCTGATAGTTTTATAATGAGGTCCTAGAATGAGGATATGATGATCTAGGCTAGGCTTAAGATTACCTCATGTTAATATATATATCTATATATTATTATAAGAAGTTATAGCACTACCATATATCACTTCCTTCATTTCTAGATATTGTATATTATTTCTTTGCCTTTTATGTTACTATATATATATCTTCATTCGCTCTTCATTCGTGTAATGGTCTGGGATATATAGTATAGTATTGACGTCTATTGATTGTAGCTCGAATAGGATAGTTCACCCTGATACTTTCTTAGTCTTATTATGTTGGACTCTTGGTGTTGAATAGGATAGTGTCCCTCATTATTCTCACTAACTTGTAATATGATTTTAGGACTATTAGGTGTAGTTTCCATTCTTTTTATATGTTGTATATATCTTTTTTATCTTTGGATCTCAGTTGGCAATTTCCTACTGAGTACCATTCATTTAATACTCATACTATACTTCTATAGTGTCTATTCGGTATGTATTTGTTTCAGGTAAATGAGGCACCCTAAAGTAGAATATTCAGTGATGAGTAGTGAGACCCTAGATTTTGAGATCTCATTTTAATTTTCATCTGGATTAGGTATAATATTTTCATGGATTCCATTCCGTGATTATCTCTATTTGTGTATCCAAATAACACCTTATGAGTTTAGTCTCTTGTTTACCACATGGACTTTCAATGGATTAAATTTAGTTTTTTGAGTTCTACATGATGAGACTACATGGATGAGATCTAAGAGATTTACTAACTGGCTTGGATTAGATAGCATGTGCAAAATGGTAAAGGAAGGTTATATTTATATTTGGTTTTGGCGGTGTAACTCATGACTTATGGTGGCTTTGTCTCGAATGAGCCTTTGTAGATTTATGTGGATATTGAGATGGTATCAGCGTGATGTGTTTTAGGTGTGCGCACATCTATTTTCTTGGTTTATTTTAGGTAAGTTAGTAGTCAAAGTTAATTTTTAGCCATTTGGTAATAGAATGACAATGTTGGTTGAAAAAGGGATACCCAAGGAAAAATCCCTTTAAATCATTTTATCTTTGTTAAGGTTAATTGGGAAGTTATGCTTTGAGCATGTGAGCTCAATATCTTATTCCTTTGAACTTTTGAGATTCTTTCAATCCATTGAATTTCGTGGACGAAAGTCCTTTTAGTAGTGGATAACCTAATGACCCTTCAGGTCATTTTCTATATTTACACTTATCTTAAATGTTTGAACTTCTCCATAGATTCCCAAGTGATAAGGGACTTGCTGAGACCAACAGTTTAGTCACCAGGCAGTTGTTTGGATTTTGGAACTAATTCCCTATTTAGAAGTCTTCGCTGGTTCTAAATGGCCACCACACAAAAACTTCAGCAAAACAATCTCGAATACAAAGGATGTGTTATGTTGTTGTGATATATTGATTGGATATCCATGAAATGCTTATAATTATAAAAGATGCAGTTATAATTTATGATTATACATGTATATATTTGTATACACATCTCTTCGGTATGGGATGAAGAAAGATGCAGTATGATGCTTATTGTTCCACTAATTAAATACTAGAGATCGCATGAATAAATTTGGTACATTCATGATTATTATATCGGTATTGATATGATTTTAGCTGAAATATGATCTTATATCTATTCTTTCTAATTAAGGATTAAGCTATGTGGTAACTAGTTGTCTATTGGGAGACTATTGCACCTGAATGACTTAGTTTATGATGTTTATTAGTTCTTAAATGAGAATTTTGTATCAATAAAGCTAGATAATAAGATATGTTAGTGATAAGAGACGACTTGATAATAATGATGAATTGTTGATAAACGAGGAATAGTTCGTAAATAATGGTTAATTAATTAATGGTGTTAGTTAAATAAAGATGGTTAGATGATAAGTGGTAATGTTTTGACTAGTAATGACTAACAAATATAGGATAATTAATCGATAATGTTGAGTTGTAGTTAAATAGCAATTATGGTCTAGTGATGAATCTTGACTAGATATTAGGTACTGGCTACTAAATTAATAGAGTTAGTTGCTGTCCCATGAATAAGGATTATGTGAAGGATAATGTTAAGGCTAATAATGAGAGGTCATGTGAATACTATTGAATTAGTAGTTTAATGATCATAATCGTTGGTTTGATAATAATGAATTGTTGGGAAGTATTGACAAGTTAGACATTTTTTTAATGATATGATTATGATTATCAGTATATTAACAGGCTCGGAGATTTTCCCTCCTTTTCTTTGTCTTAAGCCTATGAACCTATTATATGTCTATAAATATATGTGTATTGATGTTTATGATATATTGATAGTCGATAAGGTCAGAGGATATTGTGATAATATTGATACCCAATAGGGAAGAGAGATATTGCGATAGTATTAATACTTGTCAATGCCAGGGTTGTTGTGATGATATATTGATACCCAACAAGGCCAGAGGATATTGTGATGATAATATTGATATCTGACAAGGTCGAAGAATACTGTGATGATGTGTTAATACTAAGAAAGGTTGGAGGTTGATTATGCTGATGATGGTCATAATGATGACAAATATGATGAAAATGGTTATGATGATGAGATTGTGGTATTGATTATGTACTTTGCAATTATTCCTACATGTGTATTGCCTATAACCTATATGCACCTATGTTTATCAGTCGGTATGAGATGGTTTTATAGATATGGATGAAGAGTATGCCTTGTGTCATTATATGTTGATTGACCTTTCTAAGTATGGGGTAGTAGGGGTATGCATAGGCTCGGTTAGGTATTTAGTTATCCGAAGTAGCGGGTTATTCATGCTGTAACTGATATTGTTATCATCATTGTTATGATTATTATTATATCTAGCTTATAATAGATTGGTCTTTAATCTGATATCAACATTTGATGTATGTCTATGACCTTTTCTATCTTATGATGGTACTATTATGTGCGATTATTTCATGTCTAGCCATGTTGATTAGAAACCCTAAGTATGAAAGTATAAAATCCTGGTAGGATTATAATGAGGTCCTAGAATGAGGCTATGATGATCTAGATTATGCTTGAGATGACCTCATATTTATATGTGTGTGTGTATATATATATGTATAGTTATATGAAGCTAAGGAACTATCGTATATCCCTTGTTTCATTTGTACACATTGTATATTGTTTCTCGGACTTACACAAAGATATATATGTTATAGTATTGATGTCTATTGATTATCGCTAGAATAAGATAGCCCACCTTCATACTTCCTTAGTCTTATATGTTAGAATCATGTACTTAAATAAGATAGTATCCCTCATTGTACTCATTGGCTTGTTATATGATTTTTTGACTCTTAGGTTTAGCTTCTATTTTACTTATATGTTGTATATATTTACTTTATCTTTGGAGTCCAGTTGGCAGTTGCCTACTGAGTACCATTTATTTGGTACTCATACTATACTTCTGTAGCCTGCAGATCATACTATGGGTAATCGTCATTGGTGTGTTCATCATGCGGAGCATCTAGGGTTTAGAGTCTTAGAGTGAAATCCTGATGTTTGGAGTATTAACCATCTCTCTCTTATGTATTAGACTAGTCTCTATATTGCATACATAGATAACTTGCATTAGTGTAATTCTCTTGATATTTCACTTTTGTACTCTTATTATATTTTAAAGCTCTTGTACTGATACCACTGAGTTTTAGGATTTTGTTATGTATTTATCTTTAAATCATATAGTCTGTATTCTTTTCCTTATATTGTTGAGTAGTCCATTACTAGCCATTCTGGAGTACGAGTGAGCTTGCCTACTGGTGGGTTATCGTAGGCACTATGATGACCTAAGGAATTAAGTTGTCACATATTAGTATCGGAGCCTAGGTTTCAATGGTGTGTTAGTACAAGAGCTAAGTGTTAACAGAGTCCGGCGGATTTGTGTGGAGACATCCTAACCTATCTTTGGTAGGCTATAATAGGAAATTCACTTCTTGACTCCTTATAGTGTTTCCGCATTCCTATGAACTTCAAAGATATTCTTTGACTCTATTCTATCCTTGAAGGATGATGCAACCATGTCGACAGATGCGGATGATACTTCAATATGCATTTCCGGAGTTTCAGTGTAACATCAGACTAGAGAGGTAGATATGGATATCGAAGATCTTAAGCGATAGCCAAAAAGGATTTGGGCCAGCTTAGGCTCTAGTTGAGCTTGTGACTACTTCATCCTTCGATGTTTGGCATTGGAAATTTGAGTTGCATTGTAGATCCCTCTCATCCATAGATGATGTTAGATTTATTGAGTAGTTCTAAAACCAAAATTGGGTTTATTGGTGTTCATCAGGATTCTTTACCAAATTTTATGTACGAGATTTAATTTCTCATGTGTTGCAGGCATTTTCTTATGCTACTTCCTTCTGAGTCAAACATTGGTTCATGAATATGTTAGAGGGTAAGTATTGTCACTCCATTTGGCGTCGGATCACCTGATAGCAGTCAAACCTTCCTTCCCTTAGGATATTAATTAGGAGAGGACCATAGAGAGTACAAGTATTGAGACTTATGGAAATGGCGGTAAGAGGCATGCCATTAGTATAGTGCTACTGGTAATTTATCTGAAAGTAAGGATCTTTCCGGTAGAGTTTAGCTTCACCTACAGCCCATCATCTCTATGCAGATAGTATTCCATAATATTAGTAGTTCTTAGATAATTCATGATGGTCATAATGGAAATAGTGTGGGATGGTTCTTTAGGTCATGGTGTAACACCTTAAGTTTGGTTCCTCCGACAATACACAGTGTTCATAATCCCTAAGGACCACAACCTAACCCATGAGTGATATCTTTAACTGAGCACTGAATAATAATACTAACATAAATGTGGAAACATGGACTGAAAGGTCATAAGGTTCAATACTGAAAATATGGTATGACAATACCAAAACTAAACATAAATACTAAAAATACTGAAGTCTAAATATCTAATCTGAAAGCCTCTAAATTGTCTAAATAAGGAGTTGATGGGACATTCCCCCAACTGACTCCATCTACTGAATACTAAATATGATAAATAAATAAAATAAGATAACATCCACGGATGATGAGGACTCACTGCTAGTCTGCATGCTGAACGTCTGACCTTCTAAGGATGCTCAAGAGTTCATATATCAAAACCTATGGTATAAAACACCATAGCATAAAAGAAAAGTATGCATCGGTACATGTGAATGTACTGGAAGACAAATTGAGGTAAGTCTGGATGCAAGGGTTCATATGCATGAAAACATAATTATAATTGAAATACAAGGATTCTGAATATTGAGTTTCCTCATAACATGAATTACTAATACTGATTTAATTGAAAACTGAGTTGACTGTGTCTAACAGTCCTTATTATTATGGAACTAGTTGAGTTTCGTACTGAGCTGGGTGACTGTATCTAACAGTCCAAAAATCTGTAGAACTATATGAGTTCTATTTTGAAGAATGAGAATGAGACTATGGGAGGTAGTCACCTAATCAACATGCCCCAAATAAGATAATATAGCTGAGTTGGGGTCCAATCTGTAACCATAATTGGAAAGGTGTCAATTCCACTCCACTGGTAAAGACAAGTTATGAGTGACCCTCATCAGACAGTGTACCCTAAGGAGAACGTGAGACCCTTCTCTGACAGTGTTAACCCACCTTATCAATCCTCATCTGTCAGTGTTGCTGTCTAAACCTATGCTGGATACATAGTTCTGGAATGCAAGGATTGCTTCTAAGGTTCATACTCTCTATTGTCAGTATGTGCCCTCATTCTTGGATTCATGCAGTGCTGAATCTTACTTCCAACTGAATAGACACTGAACTGAACTGGACTGAGTTCACTGAGTTCCGTTGACTGATGGAATACTACTGAGATCTGATAACTAACTGAGATTACTGAGTAGGAATGGACTGATACTAAATTTACTGAGTTTTCCTGAGTCATACGACTGACTGAATTCTACTGATTATGGATTAACTGAGAGTATTGGAATACTGGCACTGGCTCTAGGCACATAGCCAAATTGTCGGTTATTAAATACCCGCAGGACTTGATATCATGAAACTTACAAGACATGACACTTCTTTTAATACATGACCATAGTCCACAATTAATAATACAATCATTGATGGATCTCATGAAGCATTCACAAGTCATAAGCTTACACATGAATAGGAATGCATACTAACATAACATAATTTTACAAATTCATACTTATGATAATTCTATCAAATCATTAGAAGACATAGCTAAGGCATGGGAGTCATTTTGAACATCTAATTATGGCCTAAGTTCATCATTTAGATCAATAAAGGATCATAAAACACAATTCTACTCACTTGGGCATTTTATCAAACACATGCGATGCATATACATGGGCATAGGCATGAACATTAAGCAATTACATCATTTCTATATTAATCAACTCACTTTCATGAAATTCAACCCACATGTTCACATAAATTCATGACAATTGATGTGTGAGCAGACACTAACACCTTAGAGGCTTTTAACTAAGAATAATTCAAATTCTTAAGCAACTTTTGTCGTTTTTGATTGTTTTATCATTGATTTTGTACTATCAGCCAAGGTGCATGAGCACCAATAAGGATGGAAGCAAAAGAGTTAAAATTTGAAGCAAAAAAAGAGAATTGTGGCTGACGACATTCCTGATAAGTTGTCAGCCATGTTATAAGTTATCAACTTCATCGTCAGCCATACATAGAGAATGGACCTCAGCTGAATGTTGTGACGACATTTTGGGATAAGCTGTTACGGAGTTGATAGGTCATCAAAATTGTCATCAGTATAAGGCAAAACATAGGAACTGAGAAGATAAGTGACGACATTTGTGATAAGTCATCAAAGATCTGATAAGCCATCACAGTTCAACATCAGCCTAAGGCAGCGAATGTCAAAATCAAAGAGGAGATGACGATATTTGTGATAAGTCACCAGCCTCCTAATAGGGCATCACGAATGGCCTCACCTGTCTGAGAAATTGCTGCACTCTATGATTATGTTTCCATAATTAGGGTGAACTATTTAAAGAATTGTTTAGGGTTTTTTAAGGGGGCTGAACATCTTTTGGAGACACATATTTTGTTACTTGTCTCTCTAGTTTCTTGGCTTGAAAAACAATTAACTTTGAAGAGATTTCCATCAATACTTTGGAGATTCCTATTGTGATCTAATCTGAGAATCACTAGTTATTATTCATCTTGTGCAAAGTTTATCTTTCAAATTATGAATTAATCTAGTTGTTTCGATCATTACATCATGAGTGGCTAAACCACTCTAAACCGAATTATGGGATCTATGGGTTAAGTTTTGGTAAGATGCTAAGTGTTTAAGATTCAAAAGGTAATAGGACTCCTTGATAATTCCAAGATTTTAATCATTGTCTATTGGTTGCAAACAATAGATATAACCTGCTTTGATTTGCTTGATATAAGAAATCAAATACAGTAGGAAGTGAATTATGGACAGGGACTTGGAAGCACTAAAAACTTCCATTTAATAATTGACATTATAACAAGGTTGATTAACCTGAAGTAAAGTCTGGTCAGTGAATATAAATTCCCTAAGTCTGAGAGAATTAGGTAATTAAATGCTTCAGTAGATCGACAGACATTAAGGGATAACTTTGATAAAGATAATCTATTGTCCTATTTACTATGAGAATCTAGAATCACTATTAGCATCTGTCAAGTACCAAAACCCATATTGAACATAATTTTGGCTTTCCATAAACTCTTGATTACAAACACTAAAGCTAAAGTGACCAACAATTATTTGTTAAACTCAAAACCCCCCATTTCAGGAAACATTCAACTATCAGTTGATTAAATCGTAAACGACTTAAGTTCAAAATATATTTCCTATGGGATTCGAACCCAACCTAGTTGGGTTATATATTGAAAACGATCGCTTACATTCTCATTAGCGAGGTGTAGTTTAACCATTATCAAAAATGGTATCGTTGCTGGGGAATACGGTTGTAAATTAAAGTTTGTGTGCGCTAATTGACTGTCAGTAAAGTTTCCTAGTTTTACATTTTTTTGTTGTTTTTGTTTATTGCAGGATATTTGTAGTGTATGCTAAGAACCATAAGTTTCGGAGAACCATAGTACCACTTAATCCGGAACCATAATGAATTGGAAGAATGGCAGACCAATAAGAGACTGACAGATTCGCAGCCTTAGCTAGAGCTCAGGTGAATGTACAGAATGTCGGTCAACAAGTACGACATCCAAATCCTGAGAAAGAAGATTTGGGAGATGAGGAGTTGCTAAATCCTGGTAACCCAAGGCGTGCAGAGCAAGTAGCTACACCAGTTCAGTGTATTGCTAACAGGAACAGTCCATTTTGAGGAAGGCAAGATTACCAGCTGGTCCAGTATGAACTCAATGATGATGATAATGGAATGGGTGGAGCAGGTGAAACGGGTGAAATTATTCCTCCACCGTTGGCACCTAGAGCAGAATTCAACATTAGAAGTACAATGATTCAACTCCTCAATTTGTATTTCATTTGATAACCCAAGAGTGGATCAAAATGCTATTCGATTGTGGTTGTTTCCGTTGTCTCTGTCTGGGGAGGAAACATTGTGGCTTAATGAGCTGACACCCAATTTTATGACCAACTGGAGGCATTTGAAAGGAGCTTTCCTAGAAAGGTTATTTCCATTTTCCAGGAAGGTACAGTTGAGGGATGAGATCAACAACTTTAGGTAGCTCCCAACTGAAGCCTTGCATGAAACCTTGGAGAGATTCAAGAAGAAGCTGACACAGTGTCTAAACCACAATATGACAGACATACTCTTGATGGAGACTTTGTAATGGGCTCTTAACTCTGTCACAAAACCAATTGTAGATAATGCAGTTGGTGGTTTGTTTGTTGATCTTACATTCCCAGAGGATTCAGAGATATTAGAGAGAATGACCAAATAGAGTCAGGCATGGCATACCAGAGACTCTGTGGTATCCATCCCCACTATTTCTATGGGCATGATTGCGGAACAACTCAGAAGAGATGAGAAGTATTACCAAGACATGGCTCACCAAAAAGCGCAGATGGATCTGCTAACCAAGCACTTGCTATCAGGCAAGACTGAAAAGGTAAAAGCTGTGGGATCTCAAGTAGAGTTCATGCAGATTCAAAAAAAGAGGCGAACTATGTTAATAATCAGAAGGGTTTTTGAGGAAATGGCCAAGGGAATCAAGTTCAGAATTATTATTATAAGCCGGGTTATAAAGATAGGGAGCAGGGAAATTAGACGAATAATAATGATAGGAGCGGGATCTATGTCCCTCCTGGAAATCGTGAGGCTGCTACAACAAGTTCTGAAAAGATGTCCATAGAGGACATGATGGCTAAGTTGCTGAAGGAAGTATAGGCTACCATCTCTATGTGACTACCATGAAGACCGATCTGTCATCTATTAGTTAGTTGGTAAACTCACACTCTACCGCAATCAAATAGTTGGAGCATTAGATGATCCAACTCTCCATTTCCTTTTACGAGAGTAAGAGTGGAACATTACCAAGCAATACGGTTTAGAATCCACGAAATAATGGCTCATGTATGAAGATTACCACTATAAGTGGTAAGATGTTACCCGACCCTTCTGTGGACAAAAATTTGGCTGAAGATGTGACTGAGGCAGAGGATGAACCCAAAGAAAAATGTTCAGTGGAGTCTGAGAAGATGGATGGATCTGATGGTTCTCTAGAAAAAGAGAAAGAGAAGAAGGTGGCATTGAAAACTCTCCTAAGACCACCACCTCCCTTTCCTCAATAATTAAAGAAAAAAATGATGATGCAAAATTTAAAAAATTCATGGTAATGCTCAAACAATTGATGGTGAATGTGCCATTAGTTGAGGTACTCGAGAAAATGCCAGGATATGCGAAGTTCATGAAGGACCTTGTGACTAAGAAAAGAGTGGTAAGCTATGATCTGGAGGATAATCTCCTCCATTATAGAACTATCTCTACGTGAACTTTGGTGTTTAAGAAGACCGATCCAGGAGCATTCACTATTCCTTGTACGATTGGATCTATGGAATTTTCTAAGGCATTATGTGATCTGGGAGCAAGCATTAATTTGATGCCGCTGGCTGTATATAGAAAGTTAGGCCTGGGAAATCCCACACCCACCAATATATGACTTGTGATGGCAGACAGGTCGGTAAAATAACTTATTGGTATTTTGTATGATGTGTTGGTGAAGGTAGCTAGCTTCATATTCCATATAGATTTTGTGATTCTGGAATAAGAGGTGGACTTTGAGGTGCCCATAATCTTGGGTCGACCTTTCCTCGGAACCAGAAGTGTGTTGATTGATTTAAGAGCAAATAAGCTCTTATTAGGATGAATATTAAGTTTGTACAATTTGATGTGCGCAAGTCAATGAAGCAGCATGAATAAATGAGTGTGTTCTTAGTAGTTGATGTGTATTATGAGGACGAATGAGAGATGTCGATAGAGGAACAACTTGTTATTGAGCCTTTAGCCACAACTTTGATTAATTTTAATCGTGATGGCATTGAGGAATACAAAGAGACTATGTGTGCTTTTTCAGGAATAGGCCCATACCCTTATGCTCCTAAGAAGCTAGACCTTGATCTTGTGAATCGACCGACACCTCCAGCTAAGCCATCCATTGAAGAGCCACAGATGTTGGAATTGAAAAAACTGCCTAGAAATTTAAGGTATGTATTTTTGGACCATGGAAACACGCTACTTGTGATTATTGTGGCTGATTTAGGAAAACAGCAAGTAGAAGCACTTATTTCTGTACTTTAGAGGTACAAGAGAGCAATCTAATGGACAATCACAGATATTATTGGCATCCCCCCTGGCATCTGCACACATGAAATACAATTAGAGGAAGATTGTATTCCAACCATCGAGCACTAGAGCTATCTTAACCCACAAATGCAAGAGGTGGTTAAGAAGGAAATTATTAAGTGGTTGGATGCAGGAGTGGTTTACCCTATTTTAGACAGAAAATGGGTGAGCCCAATTCAATGCATTCCCAAGAAAAAGTGCATGACTGTGGTTGCAAATGAATGGAGAGCTGATTCCACTTAGGCCTGTGACTAGGTAGAGAGTTTGCATGTATTACCACAAACTAAATTCATGAACTTTGAAAGACCACTTCTCGATGCCCTTTATGGACCAAATGATTGGTGGATTGGCTGGAAGGGGATGGTATATTTTCTTAGATGGCTATTTTGGATATAATTAGATCTGTATTGCACCTGAAGATTAGGAAAAGACGAAATTCACATGACCATATGACACGTTTACATTTAAGAGGATGTTGTTTTGGTTGTGCAATGCACCCACCACTTTTAACGGTGCATGATGTATACCTTCTATGATATGGTGGAGGACACCATAGAGGAATTCATGGATGATTTCTCTATGATGGGAGACTCATTTGAGTTATGTTTGGCAAAACTGAGTATGTCCTTGTAACAATGTGTTGAATTTAATTTGGTGCTTAATTGGGAGAAATGACACTTTATGGTAAAGGAGGGCATTATTCTCAGGCCCAAAATTTCAGCAAAAGGAGTAGAGGTTGATCGAGCCAAGGTTAAAGTTATTGAGAAACTAACACCTCCCATTTTAGTGGAAGGAGTGTGTAGTTTCCTTGGGCATGCTGGCTTTTACCGGAGAATTATAAGAGATTTCTCGAAAGTTACAAATCCACTTTGCAAACTGTTTGAGAAATAAGTGAAGTTTTCCTTCGATGATGAGTTCATGAAGTCATTTGAATGTCTTAAAAAGAAGATGGTTGAGGCCCTTATCATGGTTGCACCGGACTGGTCAAAACCATTTGAGATCATATCTGATGCAAGAGGTATTGCCTTTGGAGCTGTATTGGGACAAAAGAGAGACAATATTTCATCCAATATATTATGCCAGCAAAGCACTAAATGGGGCACAAAAGAACTACACTGTCACTGAGCAGGAACTCCTGGCTGTAGTGTATGCGTTTTAGAAATTCAGGGCATCTCTTCTTGGGACCAAGTTGGTGGTCCATACTGAACATGTAGCTTTGAGGTATTTGATGGCTAAGAAGGATGCAAAATCAAAGATGATTAGATGGTTATTTCTGCTACAAGAATTTTACTTTGAGGTCAAAGATAGGAAAGGTTGTGAAAACCAGGTTTTGGATCATCTGTCTAGAATGGAAGATGAGCAGGCAATTAGTGATGAAATGGAGATAAATGATGCATTTCCTGAGAAGGAAATCTTGGCTACTACTATGGAAAAATTGCCTTAGTACGCTGATTTTGCAAATTAAGTTGTGAGTGAGGTTATTCAAGAAAATCTTTCTTTCCATCAAAGAAAGAAATTTCTGCATGATGTGACACATTACTTCTGGGATAAGCCGTATCTTTTTCGGCAATGTGTAGATAATATTATAAGGAGATGTGTGATAAAAGTGGATATATTATGTATATTAGAAGCATGTCATGCTTCTATAGTTTGAGGTCATCAAGCAGGTGACCGAACGGCTAGGAAGGTGTTGTAGAGTGTCTACTATTGGCTAACATTATTCAAGGATACCCACGAGTTTGTGCTAAAATACGACCAATGTTAGAGGCAGGGATGAATATCCAAAACACATGAGATTCATTTGACTAAAATGCTTGAAGTGGAATTGTTTGATATCTGGGGCATCAATTTCATGGGTCATTTTGTAAGCTCGTATAGTATGAAGTATATTTTAGTTGTTGTTGACTATGTCTCAAAATAGGTCAAAGTTGTCACCTTGTCTAATAATTAAGGAAAGAGAGTTGTTGATTTTCTCAAGAAGAATATCTTCTCTCGCTTTGGAGTACCACATACTATTATAAGTGATGGAGGATCTCATTTTTACAACAAAGTGTTTTGAAAGGCTTTAGCAAAATATGGTGTGAAACCGCATAGAGTAGCTACTCTATATCACCCACAAACTAGGGGTCAAGTGGAGGTGTCAAATCGAGAGATTAAAGCCATCCTAGCCAAAAGGGTGAATGTTAGTTGAAAAGACTGGTCTAGGAAGCTCGATAATGCCTTGTGGACAAACTAAACTGCTTTCAAGACACCCATTGGCATGTCACCATTTCAGCTAGTCTATGGAAAAGCATGCCACCTACTAATAGAGCTAGAGCACAAGGCCTTATGGGTACTCAAAAGGTTAAATTTGAGTTGGATGGAGGCAGTAGAGCTGAGAATGGAACAACTGAATGAGATGGATAAATTCCATCTCAGGGCATATGAATAAGCAGACCTATATAAAGAAAAGATGAAAAAGTAACATGATTGGACGATAGAGAAATGAGACTTTCAAAAAGGTGACTTGGTGCTTCTTTTCAATTCCAGACTCAAACTGTTCCCAGGTAAACTTTAATCCAAGTAGTCAGGCCCATTTAGAGTTTGTCAAGTCTACTCATCTAGATTAGTGGAACTTGAAAATAAAGATGGCAGCACTTTCAAGGTAAATGGGAAACTAGTCAAACTTTATATTGCTTCAAAAGACTCGATCAAAAGTAGTTCTTCTATCTGTCTCGATGAAGTATGAAGTAATCAAGATGAGTCGTTCCGCGACGTTACATCCGGCACTACATGGGAGGCAACCTATGATCCTCATGCGTGATCTACTCCAGGTATATCTAACCCTTAGTTTAGATTTTCTTTGATTTTAAGTTGAGGGTGTAGGGAAAATTATTTTTGTAACATTTTGTAGCCGAGTAGGAGAAATACTAGTACTTGAGGTAGTTACTTGTTTTTGTAATTCTTGAGCAGCTCTCCAATGGACTGAGTAGTTACTTGTGTGAATTTCATCCTAGTGCTCCCACTGTACATCTTTGGATGGCATTAGTTGTAGTGACGAAATAACCAGTGCTAAACAGCTGCATAAATTAAACTAGTAGTAACTTGTGATATACTTGTTTTCCATGTGCGTGTGAGATCTTACTCAGATCCCATTATATGTTGAATCCAGAAAATGCCTGGTTAGTCTTACCTAGGTTGAAAGATAGGGGTTAGGAAAGGATCATAGGCGATTTTGATATTAGCTCACCTTTATCCTAAATAACCTTCCCTGTATGTAGAATATCCCTTGATACCTTCTTTGAGCCTGAGTAGCCTATCTTTTTTGAAACCTGTCATCATTCCGTTTATATGACAATGAAATGTTTTAGCCCTGGTCCTCCTGGGAAACTATGCACCTTAACTTAGACAAATTGCCTAAGGTTTTCTATCATAGAGGTGCGTGATGTAAAATGAGTAGGAAGAATGGTAAAGTAAAATAAAAGAATAAAATTTGGTTGCGGTGGAACAGAGCAAGAAAAAAAAATTGTGAAAAAGAAAAAATGATTGTAGAAAAGACCGCACCCATCCTAAATAAGTGTGATCAAGAAAAGAGAATAATGGAAAAAGGCTAATGAGTGAAACCCCAAAAAGATAGTATAGTGTCAAGGAGGCTTAGTCACTTTAAATATCATCGAGTATCATACCAGCCCCTATCCTACATTACAAGCCAAAGAGAAGACCTATAGTGATCCTAGTTGACCTGTCTGAAGATCGGGGTAATGAAAATAAGGGTAAGCCTATGGTATTCGGCATACATTGATTGGAACTTCATTATGAGAGTGAGTGTCTTGTGATTGTCCCCATGATTATATATGTGATGTCTGGTATAAGAAAAGGGGGATTTTTTTATAGTGAGGGCCCAGTGGTTATACTGCTAGTTACTGACTTGTTTGGATAGTGTAAACTTGATACATGCACGGTTGTGTTGCTGAGTTGTGCCATATCTTGATCCCTGTGTGTTGCATTATTGTTCTTCAATAATATATACAGTTGTTCTTGAATTGACTGATCTTGGAGATGGTGAAGATATTTTAATATGATTAGATGATTGACTACCAAATCTACATTGTACTCTCTTAGTTGTGTTTGAGTTGCTTGAGGACAAGCAATTATTTTAAGCTGAGGGTGTTGATGTGTGAGCAGAAGCAAACACATTTGAGTCTTTTACTGAGAATAATTGCAAATTATTAAGCAACTTTTGTTAGTTTTAATTGTTTTATGTTTGATTTTGCAATAGAAGCCAAGATGAATGAGAAAGAACAAGGATGGAAGTAAAAGAGTTGAAATCTGAAGCAAAAAAGAAGAGTGTGTGGCTGAAGACATACCTGATAAGTCGTAATCCTTGTGATAAGTTAACAGCTTCATCATCAACCTTAGACCGAGAATGGACCTCATCTGAAATTTGTGACGACATTTTGGGAAAAGCCGTCAAGGAGTTGATAGGTCGTCAAAATTGTTGTCAGTCTAAGGCAAAACATAGGAGCTGAGGTAGATAAGTGACGAAATTCATGATAAGTCGTCAAATATCTAATAGGCCATCACAGTTCATCGTCAGCCTATGGCGGCGAATGTCAAAATCAAAGAGGAGCTGACGACATTTATGATAAATCGTCAGCCTCCTGATAGGGCATCACGAATGGAATCACCTGTCCTAGAAATTGTTGTACTCTATGATTTTGTTTCCATAATTAGGGTGAACTATTTAAATCATTGTTTAGGTTTTCTAAGAAGGCTGAACATCTTTTTGAAACACATATTTTGTTACTTGTCTCTCTAGTTTCTTTGCTTGAAAAACAATTAAATTTGAAGAGATTTCCATCAATACTTTGGGGATTCCTATTGTGATCTAATCTGAGAATCACTAGTTATTATTCATCTTGCGGTAAGTTTATCTTTCAAATTATGAATTCATCTAGTTATTCTGATCATTACATCATGAGTGGATAAACCCCTCTAACCCGAGTTATTGTATCTATGGGTTAAGTTTTGGTAAGATTCTAAGTGCTTAAGATTCAAAAAGTAATAGGACTCCTTGATAATTTCAAGATTTTAATCATTGTCTATTGGTTGAAAACAATAGATAGTACCTGCTTTGATTTTCTTGATATAAGAAATCAAATACAGTAAGAAGTGAATTATGGGCAGGGACTTGGAAGCACAAAAAACTTCCATTTAATAATTAATGTTGTAACAAGGTTGATTAACCTGAGTTAAAGTATGGTTAGTGAATATAAATTCCCTAAGTCGGAGAGGATTAGGTAATCAAATGCTTGAGTAGGTCGAGAGATATTTAGGAATAACTTCGATAAAGATAATCTGTTGTCCTATTTATTGTGAGAATCTTGAATCACTATTAGCATCTGTCAAGTACCAAAACCCATAGTGAATATAATTCTGGTTTTCCATAAACTCTTGATTACAAACACTGAAGCTAAAGTGACCAACACTTATTTGTTAAACTCAAATCCCCCCATTTTAGGAAACATCCAACTATTAGTTGATTAATTTGTAAACAACTTAAGTTCACACCATATTCCCTATGGGATTCGACCCCAACCTAGTTGGGTTATATATTGACAATGATCACTTACATTCTTATTAGAGAGGTGTAGTTTGAGCATTATCAACAATCATTAAAGATCTTAACTTGTAATCACACAAAAACATTAACATGGGAACATCCTAACCTACAAAATGAAAATCATGATTCAACATTTTTTAAAAGAGGATTCTTGAACTCCAAGGGCGATGCAGCGTGCCAAGATCGCATTGGCGATGTAGCGTGCCAACATCACATTGGTCCACTATTTTGGGATTTCGAACATGGTCTAAACACGATCCAAAAAATCCAAAACTTATCCGGGAATACCTATTGACCTTCATAATCATGAATGAAAAAAAGTATATACCATTAAAGGACATTAAGGTCATGAAATGAGATAGCAAACTTTTGAAGGCTAAAAATAAACTAAGTCTGGAAACTTAGCTAAAATTTTCTAAGCCTAGGACCCCTTGATAAGCTTAAAGGATTCAATTAAGTTAGGAATTTTGTGGGGTCTTACAATATCTCCCCTTTGGGAATATTCATCCATAAATGAGACTAACTGAGATGGGAGAAAACATAAGCTAAAGTACATACTGAACATAAACAACTGAAACATGATTACATGACTAACATGACTGATAAGCTAAATGTATCATACTGAACATGCATATCTGATACATGAGTAACTGATTTATGAATACACGACAGAGATTACTAATAAGTTGAGTATTCTGGACATGCATATCTGATGCATGAATTTATGACTTAATATGCAATGGTATTTGATACCACGTTTATAATAGGAATTTGTGCATGGAACTGAATATCAAGTTTGTAACTGAAATTTGAACTTGAAACTGAATCAGCTTTAAGAACAGCTATTACCTTG
Source organism: Capsicum baccatum var. pendulum (assembly GCA_030864225.1). Classification (NCBI taxonomy): domain Eukaryota; kingdom Viridiplantae; phylum Streptophyta; class Magnoliopsida; order Solanales; family Solanaceae; genus Capsicum; species Capsicum baccatum. Next base: position 163,432,933 of record CM061557.1, on the reverse strand, counting down.
GGTTGAGTCTGAGTTTGTGGATAAGAGGTAAGGATACTTGGTCCGCATGTCTACTTATTCTTCCTAAGTATCTCCCTCAACGGAATGATTCCACCAAAGAACTTATACTAGAGGGACTTCTTTGTTCCTCAGTCTGCGGGTCTGATAGTAAAGGTTTTCGACTGGAATTTCCTTGTAAGAGAGACTGTTTTGAATATCTATGCCCTCAATAAGGGCTACAACTGCTAGGTCGCCTATACACTTATTAAGAAAGGAGACATGAAAGATTGGATGAACTAAAGCTAGATTTGAAGGCTACTCAAGCTCATAAGCTACTTTGCCGAAGCAACTGAGAATTTTAAAGAGACCGACATATCAGGGACTGAACTTTCCCTTCTTGCCGAACCTCTTCACTCCTTTTATGGGAGAGATTTTTAGATATATATAATCACCAATCTCAAACACGAGATCCTTTTTGTGTACATCTGTGTATGATTTTTGTCATCTATGAGTTATTTTGATCCTTTCTCTAATCAACTGAACTTTCTCTAAGGCATCGAATACCAAGTTAGGCCCTACAATTACAGCTTCACCGACTTTGAACTAACCAATTAGAGATCTACATCTCCTACCATAGAGATCTTCAAACGAAGCCATCTGAATACTGGAAAAATAGTTTTTGTTGTATGCAAACTCGATCAAAGGCAAGTGGTTATCCCAACTACCCTTGAAATCAATTGAACACGCTCGCAGCATATCTTCTAAAGTCTTGATGGTCCTTTCTGCTTGAATATTTTTTTGAGGATGGAAGGATGTACTGAGATAAACTCGAGTGCCAAGACCCTTTTGGAATGCTTTCTTAAAATGTGAGGTAAACTAGGTACCTCTATCTGATATAATAGACACAGGAACACCGTACAATCTGACCAACTCCCTGATATAGATTTTGGCATAATCCTCGGCTAAATAAGAGGTATGGAATGGAAGAAAATGATCTGACTTGGTCATTCTATCTATAATGACTCAAACTGAATCATACTGACAATGAGTACGAGGAAAACCCATCACGAAGTATATGTTCACTTCTTCCTAATTCCAGGTGGGAATATTAAACTCCTGCATGGACCCACTAGGCTTCTTATGCTTAATCTTAACTTGCTAACATATTGAGAACTTAGCCACAAACTCGTCAATATCTCTCTTCATCCCACTCCACCAATAGATCTCCCACAAGTTACGGTACATCTTAGTGGGCCCAGGATGAATCAAGTAATGTGCACCATGCACTTCTGCAAGAATTCGTTGTCTATAGTCATCAACACCTGGTACACACAGACAATCCTAACAATATAAAACACCATCTCCTCTTTGGGAGAAAACCTCTACTTTTTTATCTCTTACCGACTCTTTCAGCTTGACTAAACTGGGATCTCTATCTTGCTTTTCCTTAACTTCAGAAACTAGAGATGATTCTAAACTATTCTGAACCCATATACTACCTTCTACTAAATCGACTAAGAGAACACCTAGTCAGTCATACTGGTGTTGCTGGACTAATTTCTTCTAATTGTCCTCAATGTGAGTAACACTACCCATAGACAGTCTACTGAGAGCATCTCCACTATATTGGTCTTACCCAGATAATAAAGGACACTCATGTTATAATCCTTTAAAAGCTCTAACCACCTTGTCCGATGGAGGTTTAAGTATTTTTGAGAGAATACATGCTAAAGATTTATGTGATCTGTGAACACATCTACATGTACCCCGTACAAGTAGTGCCTCCAAATCTTTTAAGGCAAAAACTACTGCTCCTAACTCAAGATCATAAGTAGGATAGTTCTTCTTATGGGACTTAAGTTGTCTAGAGGCATAGGATATGACCTTAACATGTTGCATGAGGACATAATCCAAACCTACTCTAGATATATCATAATACATGACATACCCATCTGGACCATCTGAAAGAGTCAAAACTAGAGCTGAGGTAAGTCGAGTCTTCAACTCCTAAAAACTCTTCTTGCATGAATCTAACCACTAAAATTTGACTTTCTTCTGAGTCAATATGGACATAGGGGATGCAATAGAGGAAAATCACTCAATAAACCATCTGTAATAGCCAGTCAAACCCAAGAAACTCCTGATATCTGATAGAGAGATAGGTTTGGGCCAGTTTTTTACTGCTTCAGTCTTTTGAGGATTAACTCTAATGCCATCACCAAAAATAATATGACCAAGGAATGCTACTGACCTTATCCAAAATTCGCACTTATTAAATTTGGCAAATACTGATGATTCCTGAGGGTCTATAATACTAATCTGAGGTGGTCTGTATGTTCACGTTCACTATGGGAGTAGACAAAAATGACATCTATAAAGTCTATGATGAACATGTCCAAGTACTGATTGAACACATTGTTCATCAAGTCCATGAAGATTGTTCGGGAATTGGTAAGAACGAAGGACATGACTAAGAATTTAAAGTGATCATACAGAGTTCGAAAGGCTGTTTTTGGAATGTCACATTCTCTGACTTTGAGCTGATGATATCTTAATCAGAGGTCTATCTTAGAGAAAAAGTTGGTACCCTGAAGTTGGTCAAATAAGTTATCTATTCTGGAAAGTGGATACTTGTTCTGGACTGTGACCTTATTGAGCTAATGGTAGTGTATGAACATTCTGAGAGAACCTTCTTTCTTACACATGAATAATACTGGTGTACCCCACGGGGCATACTGTGCCTGATGAATCTCTTATATAGGAGATCCTTCAACTGTTATTTCAATCTTCTAAGTTCTATTGGAGCCATTCTGTATGAAGGAATAGATATGGGTTGAGTATCAGGTAGAAGATCAATGTCGAAGTCTATTTCCCTTTTGAGAGGAATTCCTGGAAGATCTTTGGGGAAGACATCTGAATATTCATTCACTAATAGGACTGATTCAAGACTAGGAGATTTGGAACTAGATTCCCTAACTCAAATAAGATAATTCAGACGACCGGACTAAGTTGAGAAATGGTTATGCTGACCCTAAAAACCTGACTGAGGATAATCTCTGACTCTGTGGCCTGGCTTGCCATATCCGAAATAAATATCATTGCCATCTCTACAATTAACCTTGTGGTTCTTACTACAAGTCTAACAAAGAGGATGGGTGCGGGCACTGCTAACACTGCCCTGAGACTTAGAGCCTGGTGCCCTATCTTTTCCTCCATCTTTGAATTTCAGTACTAGAGCACTAGACAAGGAAGGAGCTGGAACGGATGACTTTGGGAAAAACTGAGAATGATTTCTACGCTCTGACTTAGGCTGACTGAAATTGAAGCTACCTGTTCTAGCTTTCTTATTTTGCTTTTCTCTCTCCTTAATCTTCTGCTCTTCCATCTATTGAGCATAGATCATATGCCTAGCTATGTCCATCTCACTAATCAACATGGTAGTCCTACACTCCTTGACCATACTATCATTCACCCCAGAAACAAACTTAGTCATCTTAGCCCTGCTATCTACCACCACATGAGAATAGTATCTAGCTAGCCGAGTAAACTTAAGAGAATACTATTTCATTGTCATGTTGCCCTGCCTGAGGCTTATAAAATATAACACCTTAGCTTCTGTTAGATCTAGGTGAAAGAATATATCAAGGAAAGTAGTGGAAAACTCATCCCACTCAATGGACCCTGCATCTGTGTCCCTCTCCTCTTTCCACTGCTTGAACCATGTATTAGAAAAATCCTACAACTAATATGCATCTAGCTCAGTACTCTAACTATAAGTTACCCCCATGATATTAGTAACCTTTTGTACCTAATCAAGGAATTCTTGAGGGTCCTTATCTATCTTAGACCCAAAAAAAGATAAAGGATTCATTCAAGTGAAGTCCCAAATCCTGGCTACAGTAGAATTAGCCACTGGATTGGCTGAAACGGCTGCTGGACATTTATTCTGAGCAACAACTAAATTAGCAAGAGTAGTAAATGCAGCTCTGAACTCTATGTGAGAAACGTGTTCGTCCAGAGGATCTAGATGGATGGGATGACTGATTTTCATTTCCCTTTTTATCATTCATTTTGGGAGGCATAATCTGTAAACGAAATGGGGAAATGGATTAGATTAAGAGTTAAGTTTAGGATCATGCTTACTGGCACAAAATAAATACTGAATGAAAGGATATTGTTCCTAAAATATCTCATAGCCTCCTGTACATAAATGTGGTGCGTAACACACACATGCACAAGACTTTACTGGATATAGCTTTTCAGATTTTCTAGGGCACTGTTGAACCTTAGATTTTGATGCCATGTTTGTAACACCCTGAGTCTGGTACCCCAGATGCTACAAGGTTCTCATAATCCCGAAGGACCACAAGCTAACCCTTGACTGATATCTATAACTGAGCATTAAATAATAATACTAACATAAATGCGGAAACATAGACTAAAAGTCCATAAGGTTAAATACTAAAAATATGGTAGGACAATACCAAAACTAAACATAAATACTAAAAATAATAAAGTCTGAATATCTAGGCTGAAAGCCTCTAAACTGTCTGAATAAGGAGTTAATGGGACAGTCCCCCAACTAACTCCATCTACTAAATACTAAATGTGATAAATAAATAAAATAAAGTAACATCCTTAGATGATGAGGACCTACTGCTAGTCTTCCTGCTGAATATATAACCTGCTAAGGATGCTCTATAGCTCGTATGTCTGAACCTATGATATTAAACACTATATCATAAAAGAAAATATACGTCAGTACGTGTGAATGTACTGGTATGCAAAGTGAGGTAAGGCTGAATGCAAGGTTTCATATGCATGAACTAAAAACTAACTGAGTAACATAAATATGACTGCGTGAGAATACATGCATGAATACATAACTATAAATGAAATCATAAGGATTCTGAATACGGAGTTTCTTTATAATATGAATTACTGATACTAATATAACTGAAAACTTAGTTGACTTTGTCTGATAGTCTTGATTCTGATGGAACTAGCAGAGTTCTATACTGAGTTAGGTAACTATATCTGACAGTCCTAAAATCTGTAGAACTATCTGAGTTCTATTCTGAAGACTGAGACTAAGATTGTGTGAGGTAATCATCTAACAAACATTCCCAAAATAAGATAATATAGTTGAGTTGGGGTTCAATCTATAACCTTAATTGGATAGGTATCAATACTGCGCCACTGGTGAAGACAAGCTATGAGTGACCCTCATCTGACAGTGTCCCCTAAGGAGAAAGGTGAGACCCTCATCGGACAGTGTTAACCCACCTCATAAACCCTTAATTTTTAGTATAAATATGTCAATCTATGTTGGCTATATAGTTCTAGAATACAAGGATTTCTTCTAAGGGTCACACCCTCTGCTGTCAGTATGTGCCCTCATCCTTAGATTCACTCGATGCTGAATCCTGTTCCTAACTTAATAGCTACTGAACTGATTAAACTGAACTAAACTGGACTGAGTTAACTGAGTTCTGTTGATTGATGGAATACTACTGAGATCTAATAACAGACTGAGATTACTGTGTAAGACTGGACTGATGCTGTATTTATTGAGTTTTCCTAAGTCATGTGACTGACTGAATTCTATTGATTATGGCTTGACTACGAGTATCTAGAATACTGACATTGGCACTAGATACACAGCTAAATTGTCGGGTATTAAATACCCCCAGGACTCGATAGCATGAAATTGACAAGACATGACACTTCTTTGAACACAAGACCATAGTCCACATTTATAATACAATCATTGAGGGATCTCATAAGGCATTTTCAAGTCATAAGCTTACATAAGAATCGGAATGCATACCAACATAACATAAATTCACAAATCCATACATATGAGCATTGCATTAAATCATTACAAGACATATCTAAGGCATGGGAGTCATTTTGAACATGTAATTATAGCCTAAGTTCATCATTTATATCAATGAATGATCAAAAAAGATAATTCTACTAACTTGGGCATTTTATCAAACACATGGGATGCATATAGTTGGGATTAGGCATGAACATTAAACAATTACATCATGGATACATTAATCAACTCAATTTCATTAAATTCAACACACATGTTCACATAAATTCATGGCAATCATTAAAGATCTCAAGTTGTAATCACACAACAATAATAACATGGGTACATCCTAACCCACTACATGAAAATCCTCATTCAACTTTTTTTAAAGAGGGATTCTTGAACTCTGAAGGTGGAAGGGACCTTTGGATGAACACCTTACATATCTTGGATGGAAAATTATTAAAGCTTAATGGAGGTAACCTTGAGTTCTTATTTTGAAGTTAATCACTTAGGGTTTTCTTGTTCTTGAGAAATTGTGATATAGTGAATGTATTTTGCAAAAAAAGGGCTAAATTTCATGTTATGGGGGATGAAGGTTGAGGGAAAGACCTAATTAATATTAAGGATGCAGTTATTTAATGACTGGAAACTGGGCACTAATGCGATTGTCTATGTTGTGCGTTGATGGCATCGAAATGATACATAATGTATCACTCTATAATCATTCCGTGTCTCAGGAGTTTGACTCTAGAAACCTACAACAATATTAACTAATGTGATAGATGATGCAGTGTGCCAAGATCGCGTTGGTCCTCTATTTTGGGATTCCAAACGTGGTCTAAATGCGGTTAGAAAAATCTAAAACTCTTCCGGGAATACCTATTGACCTTCCATATCATGATTTAACAAAAGTATAGACCATTCAACGACATTAAGGTCACGAAATGATATTTCCAACTTTAGAAGGCCAAAAATAAACTAAGTATGGAAACTTAGCTAGAATTTTCTAAGCTCAGGATCCCTTTACAAGCTTAAAGGACTAAATTAAGCTAGGAATTTTGCGGGGTATTACATGTGGTGACTGTTCTTGATTATAGAGGTAGTATCTCAATGTATTCCATGATCTTGGCTGGGTTTTTGCATGGTGAGACACTAGTTCTAAGAATGCCCCAAGTATGAGATAGATGATCAGCTAGAGTTAGCACGTACTCTCAGTCAGCCTAGAGCTCTTGAGACAAGCTGTGATTTCATAAGTATGGACATAATTTTTGGATTTCTCTCAACATCAGTTTGCAACACAATTAGGCTTGGCTTTTGTTCTCGCCATGTTAGTGCTTCAGAAGTTTTCTTTGACCATAGAGAGACCGACTGCAAGTTTAGGAAGTGTCCCCGACATAGGATTTCTAGTCATTCAGCTCATTCAGATCAACCTCATGGTATTATGGTATATTCAATTAAAGGTAGTGTGTGAAGCATCTCAGTTGATGATTTGGTCCATCTATCTGAGTTAGACCCTTTTAGATTTACATTTCTCTATACCTATCAGACATGTGGTTGTAGATGTCACCACGATTGGTGTTATTTTATTTCCTACATTTATCTTTTATTATGTGTATTGTGGTTTTCATACCTATTGATGATTATATGCCTTAATAAATTGATATCGGTCATTATGTGGTTTATTGTTGAATTCATGCATATGTTATTACTCTATTGATTATTTTTTTTAGTAGTTGATGGGGTATATCTATATTGACGTTTCCCCTATGGGTGTGGTTTTGATGATAGGTGAATTTACACGCCTATATCAATATATTTTACCCATATTTTAGCCTAGTTTTGAGAACAAATTATATATTTCATGCACTTTTAGTCCTTTTTCCTGTAAATGAGCTAACGAACATAATTAGGAAAGTTTCAGGTATAAATGATGCAAAATACAGCATTTTATGGCTTACTTGACGCAAAAGAAAGCTCACAAAGGAAGGGAAGGAAGTCTACACGCCTAAGGACCAAAACTGCTGCATGGAAAATCTGTCCCGGGCTAAAACAGCATTTCTGAAGACTTTGGGGACTTACAGATGCAAAGCTGGATTTTGACAATGATACATTAACCTAGTACAATTGGGTTATGTATTTCATTAGTTTATTTGGATTAGGAGAATGTTACATTAACGTAGTACAAATGGGTTAAGTATTTCCTTAGTTTAGTAGGATTTGGTTATTTATTTCATTAGCATAGTAGGAGTAGGATAGGAGTATTATAAATACCCTATCATGCTAGAGATTTTTAATTAAGTCCTCCCTTAGTGGAGAGGCAAGTCCTCCCTTAGTGGAGAGACACATTCTACTTCTCAATTACAACTCTTCTAATCTTTCCATTAATTCTATTCTTAAATTCCACAACAAGAGAATCGTTACTTGCTAAGGAATCACGCCACACCCTATCACCTAATCCACACGCCATTACTCAACAATAACAATGCAAATCGTGATCTCCTTCGCACTAATGGGTAACTAAACTTCTCTGTTGGGGTTATGGAAGCCGAATGAGATACTATATATTGCTGTGAGTTTGTGAGTTCGAGACACGTATATTGCTTATATCATTATTCTCTTCATCTTAATGCAAATTCTTGTGGCTGCAGACGCATAGAATAACGCCAGTCTAACATTTAACTTGTTCGAGAGAAAGGTTATTTGTCTGGAAAAGAGATAATGTCAAGGTAGTAGGACACCCTTTCCTATTAAAAAGCTAGTGCCGTAACTGGACTAACCTCTTGGAGAATTCATACCGTTAGGCACGCTTTAAGCTCGAGAGAGTTAAAGTGAAATAGTCCTTGTTCAGGTCGAGAGACGCTTGGATTTACCATCGACTATAATTCTCTATAAGCAATTGCATGTCAAGACTCTACACACTCATAGCCAATAGAGACGTATACCTCAGAAGGTGGATATAACCCCAACGCTTCAATTCTCATTGTTTACAACTTACGTAACAATCTTTCTCTCTTTACTTTGCTATTTTCAGCTTTTACTTTATTGTTTTTGTTACACATTACAATCCCCCCTTTTACGAGACTTGCACCAAAAGTTTAGTAATTTTGCTTACTTGTTGGCCAACCTATTCCCTGTGGGATCGACACCCAACCCAGGTTGGGTTCTATATTTGCAAACGACCGCTTTACACTTCCACGAGAGTTGTAGATTGAGCGTTATCAAAAATTGGCGCCGTTGCCGGGGACTACGAGTGTCAATTAAGTTTGTGATAGTTGCTAGACCCTTTGGTCAAAGATCCTCGTACTTTTACTTTTAGTTGTTGTTTTTGTTTTATTCAGGTTCTATTGACAGAATGGATGCACAACGTGAAATTGAAAGGATGTCTGCTCAAGTGCATCAACAGAATATTGATAATCGTAGGCGAGCAACAAATCCTGACGATGAGGATCTGGGCGATGAAGAGCTACTAAACCCACGGCATACTGCTGAGATGGCGGCACCCATGCAGAGGAGAGATCGTCAAGCGCAATTGTGGCCTGATCGCCGAGTTATGCAAATTCCTTTTGATGACGAAGAGGACGATCTAGATGGACCTGGTGCCACCGGAGTTATTATTCTTCCGCCATTAGCACCTGGAGCAAAGTTCAATATGACTAGCACCATGATTCAGCTTTTGCAACTCAAGGGATTATTTGGTGGACTAGCAGGCGATGATCCGAATATGCATCTGATCAACTTTATTTCTACATGCAAGTCATTCGACAATCCTGGCGTTGGACAGAATGCAATTCGATTACATCTATTTCCATTGTCACTGTCTGGGGAGGCAACTATGTGGTTGAATGGGCTGACTCCTGATTCTATTACAAATTGGATGCAATTGAGAGACGCTTTCCTAGAAAGATTCTTTCCGCCATCCAAAAGAGAACAATTGAGAGATGAAATCAGTAACTTCAGTCAGCTTCCAACTGAAGCACTTGATGAAACATGGGAGAGGTTCAAGACAAAGCTAGCGAGATGCCCAAACCATCACATGACTAATGTTCACCTTATGGAGATCTTGTATAGAGCCTTGAATTCAATAACTAAACCAGTGGTGGACAACGCAGCTGGAGGTTCTTTCATGGACCTCACCTTTGGTCAAGCAAGTAATATGCTAGATCGCATGACAAAGCAAAGTAGAGCTTGGCATACCAGTGATTCTGAGGTAGCAAGCCCTACTTTATCTATTGGCATGTCTGCAGACCAAAGAAGAAGAGAAGAAGAACGTGAGCAAGACATGGCGCACATGAAAACACAATTGGATCTTCTGACAAAGCACTTATTATCAGGGAAGACCAAAAAAGTGAAAGTTGTAGCGCTAAAAGGAAGAGACGAATCTGATTCTGAAGAGGAGGCCAACTACTTGAACAATCAGGGGGGTTTCCATGGGAATGCCCAAGGAAACCAAGGTCGAAACTATTATGATAAATCTGGAAGCAAAGACCAAGGTAGTTGGAAGAAAAATAATGAAAATAGTGGTTTGTACGTTCCCTCTGGTAGACGTGATACCACCACATCTAATTCTGGGAGTATGGAAGACATGATGGCTAAGTTATTGAAAGGAGTGGAAGCAACGAGCGCAGGAGTTAAGGAGGTGATTGATGATTTGTCCTCCATGAAGCAACTAGTTGATTCTCATTCCACTTCTATCAGGAAAATAGAGCAGCAATTGAGCCAACTTTCAGAAGCATTCAATCAAAGAAAGGCTAGCACCTTACCAAGCGATACTGTGCAAAACCCAAAGAATGATGGGTCATGCATGGCCATCACTACCAGAAGTGGTAAGGTGCTGGAAACTTCAGCAAAAGGCAAGCAAGTGGTTGACGAAGTTGCGGACATGGACATTACACCTAGTGACGTTACAAAAGGAGAAGAAGCCGCAACAACTACTCCCAACGTCAGGGACGTTTCACCTAGTGACGTGCAGCCTGAAAAAGTGGAAAAATAGAAGCAAGAGGAGAAAAAAACCGTGGAGAGAACACTTCCATACCCACCACCACCTTTTCCCCAAAGATTGAAGAAGGTGGCAGATGACACAAAGTTCAGAAAATTCATTAATATGTTAAAGCAGCTCACCATTAATGTTCCATTGGTGGAGGCACTTAAACAAATGCCTGGGTATGCGAAATTTATGAAGGATCTCTTGACAAAGAAGCGGGCAGCAAGTTATGACTTGGCGGATAATGTTCATCATTGTAGTGCAATCGCTACAAGATCGCTAGTTCAAAAGAAGGCAGATCCTGGAGCTTTCACTATTCCTTGCACAATTGGATCGTTGGATTTTGCTAAGGCATTGTGCGATTTGGGAGCTAGCATCAATTTGATGCCACTATCTATCTACAGAAAGTTGGGGTTGGGAGACCCTACACCAACCAATATGAGGCTCGTGATGGCTGATAGGTCAGTAAAATGACCTGTGGGTATCTTGAATGATGTGTTGGTGAAGGTTTCTTCATTCATCTTTCCTGCAGACTTCGTTATTCTGGATTGTAAGGAGGATTCTGAAGTTCCCATCATCTTGGGACGTCCCTTCCTTGCAACTGGAAGTGTGCTTATTGACATGAAAGATAATGAGCTTTTGTTTCGAATTAATGACGAAGTGGTACGGTTTGATATATGCAAAACAATGAAGCAGCCCAGCGATATGAATGAGTTATATGTTCATCATGAGGATACAAAAGAATTATCTATAGAGAAACAGCCTACTGTTGAGCCATTGTCTGTTGTGCCACTGAAAGTTGAGCATGAAGATAATGAAGGCTATGAAGAACTTATGAGTGCTCTAACAGAAATAGAGCCTTATACTCCTAAGCAACCAGATTGTGATCCCAAGAATCAACCAACAGCGAAGACTCCCTTTGACGAGCCACCAATGCTAGAATCGCAAGAGCTCCCCGATTATCTAAGGTATGTGTTCTTGGAAAGTGGAAGTATACTTCCGATAAGTGTGGTGGATGATTTAAGTGAACAACACATGGAGGCTCTCATCTCTGCTCTGATGAGGTACAAGAGAGCTATGGGTTGGACTATTGATGATATAATTGGTGACTCTCCGGAGAAACGTAGGAGCCATCTCGAAGAAGATCGCATGCCCACAGGTAAGCCTCATTGCCGTCTAAATCCTTTCAGAAAATGATCCACCGTTTACCTCGACGAAGTCTGAGTACTCGAGGTAACCATGTCGTGCCACGACAATAAATAAGGCGCTAGATGGGAGGCAACCCATTGTTTATCGTTTTTCATTTATCGTTTATCGTTTTCTTTCATTCTAGTACTTGTCTTGTTTTTAATTAATGAAAATCCAAAAATAAGAGTCGTTCCACGACCAAAACTAAGGCGCTTGGTGGGAGGCAACACATCGTACTAATCGTTTTTATTGTTTTGAGCAAATATAGGTGCAAGAGGTATTCAACGAGGAGATTGGTTTCAAATGACGATTTGGATGTATTGAATGGTAAAGGTGGTAAGTTAGGTATAAGGATGCATAAGGGTATGTATTGAGCATTACTCATGCTTAAATAGGCATCGAGGAAGGCTAGGACTAGGTAAAACTAGGCCACGAACAATGCAAAACCTATCCTATAGCCTAAGGTCTCGGAATCTAGTGTGCTATACACTATGCGCCGCCCATTCCTAAGTGTGCTTTTGACTATGCGCCGCCTATGCTATAGCATTAGGTCTCAGGATCTCATATACCATAGACTATGCGGCGCATATGTCTCTAAATGCCATAGACAATGCGCCGCATAGTGTATGGCATTCTTAAATAAATGCATAGCATAGTGTATGGCATTCTTAAATAAATGCATGGCATATGCTATGGCATTCTGCTCAACTAGGCAAAGCATTAGGCACCGCCTATGGTCACTTTTGGTCTCCAAATCCGATTTTAATGGGTCAAAACTCAACCCAACCTTTTCTTACAAATATGAGACTTAATCTTGAACCAAAAACACATTGGAAACCTAGCTCATGCACCACCTATAGTCTCCAAATCCTATCAAAAAGTTTCCTTTTGCTCTTTTTCTTCACAAGAACATCATCCAAAGGCTTCAACCAAGTAATTACTACTTTGTTCTTCATTTAAATTTTGTAAGTACTACTTTACTACACCTATTATGAATTGCTAAATCTTGAAAAAGTATTGGTGATGTGAACGTGTTTGAATTGTTGATACAAAACCAAGTGAGTGAACATGTACGTTAGGATGCTCTTAACTTATTTCCGACTTGAATTTGATTTTGATGCATTGTTATACTACTTGCGGAATTGCTATAGTAATGAACATTGCATAATCTTGTCACTTGAATACTTACATGTTAGAATATCCCGTTCATCGGAATAAGACTTATAACTACCTACCGTCATAGGAGGTTGAGTTTATTGATAGAAACTATACCATGTGGTTACCCCTATGTAGTAGTGTTGTTATATCTACCATGAAAGTAGTCCAATGGCTGCAAGTAAGTGATGCATTGCTGAGTTTCTTGTCAGAATATAATCCTAAAACGTATGTCGATGAAGTCTAAGTAATCGACCACTTTCACTCACTGATTTGTATCAACAAAACTAAGTGTGGGGTGGTACCCCTACTGCTTGTGTATAGATTGTAACCATTGAGATTGTGCTACCATTAACACTATTTATAGTCTCAGGTACAATGGCACCCAAAGCAAGACAAGGCAAAGAAAAGGCTACCACTTCACAAAAAGGCAAGCAAAGAGGCCAAAGAGAGCAAGGAGAACCCTCCTTGATGCAAACACCTCAACTCACTCTTGGAATTAAGTGGGATACTTATGAGGAACTTCTAAGGATGATGACTCTGATGATGATTCCGATGCAAGGGGTATGACCCCAGACATAGAGAATGAGTCCGACTAACCAGGTTCTTCTTATTTATTTTCCACTGAGTCTAAGTGTGGGGTGATGGTATTTGCATGCTATACTTCTCGATCCGTATTTGCATTTATTCATGTTTGTTTGCTTAGTTTTTTTAGTAGTAAATTTTTTTTAGCTTCGCATGAAATAATTCTAATAGGCAGCATGAGATTATAACAAGAGTATGTGCTACAATTATGACTATTGAGACGTTTAGGCTCTAGTTGTGACTCATTATGTGATATTGATGTAACACCCCACATTTTACATGTACTAGTAATGTTCACATAAAATGACATACGACTTGATTTAATTACTACCAAAAAAATTTTCAAGTGTTCAAGTGTTAGATTGGGGCACTATATGGAAGTCTATTTAGAGACAGTGGCCTTAAACGGAGAAAATCATTGACTTGCTTATGGAACTTAGGAAGCTAGCAGGTGAGTCACCTGTGTGGTTGGCTTAAAAAAATGTATATATACATGAGGGAGAATAATTCATTCATAAGTGAACTCACTTGAAGTCTAGACGTTAGTAAAAAGAAAGGGGAACGAAGACAAGGCTTAACGCCGAAACTTTCCAAGTCTTGTGACAAACGAAGCCCAAGTTAGGGAGGCTATTAAAGCCAATGGTTTAGAATTATATTGGGCCAAGATGTTCAGCCCAAGATTTTTATATAATATGCCCAACTACATTCATTCACTACTAACAAAATTGGGCCCAAACAAAGTGCAAGAAAGATTAAGGAAAATGGGCCACTAAAGCCCATTGATTTAGAGATCCAAAAGGCCCAAGTGAAAGGGGAAAATTAGTCATTGAACAACTTGAGTTAATCAGCTGCAAATATCAGGAGAAAGTCGGTCTAAGGTCTCCTTAAAAAGGGACCAAAACCGAGCTCCTTAGGTTAACTAATAAAAGACCAAAAAACTTTCAGCTTTTCTCTCTAAGTTTCTCTTGGCATTTCTTCACCTTGGAAGGCAACCAAAGGCTACTTTTTGAGTTCTTGAATTAGACATACACCTTGGGAGTTAAGGTATGTAAAAATAACCATATACTTGATATGAATTTTCCATGGAAAACAAGATAAGTTGGCTGGTGCACTGTGCAGGAATTTCTGGACAGCTTGTGTCCTGAAAGTTGTTGTTTGGTTTTCTTGGCTTTGGAACGATTCTTACCCTGATTTTTGACTTTAATATGATATAAAGTTGAGGTTATTAATATGTTATAGTGTGTATATGGTTGCCAAGGTTGCTGGACTGTTTTGCTAGCTCTTTGGAAACAAGTATCCTTATATGATCTTATGTGCTTCCAAAATGGTATTGGACTGTTTTGATGAGGGGGCTGATGTTTCACATTTCCCCCCTGTGTTTTGAGCTATTTTGTGACTATGTTAAGGTTTATTTGATGTATATATATGTTGGTAGCATCTGGTTCAAAGTTGGGACAAGTATGAATTGTTAACGACGAAATGTAGGGAGACGACGAGATGTTGTGCTTCTTAGTTGAGCGTTTTGTAAAATGGTTTTGTGTTGTAGTTATGGACTGTTGCCAGCATGTTATAGAGCTGATATAGGCTGTATACATCATGTATATGATAATGTGTACTGGTTGAAGACAGTTAGAATTGAGAAAGTCGGAATAACACCATTGAGTCGATGGTTATACGTTTGTTGCCAAAGTGTTGTGTCTTGTGAGATTGGGCTGTCCAGATGCATTGATTAGCTGCTAATACTAGCTTTAAAACATGATATTGTAGATAAATAGTTGGAAGAAAAGAAGTCATTTCGAGGTAAAAACAAGTTGATATGTCGAGGTATGTAAGGCTATTCGATCTCTTATTATTTGGCATGGAATCCAAAGTCTTTATTGGCACATAGAGATCTTTACAAACTTCGATATAACCACTCCACTCTTTCACATGTATTTGTGTGTCCAGATTCGAGCATTGTCACTACTGCATACATACATTGGATACCATGACATATGAGTCTTCTTTTTAGCTAAATAAAGTTCATACGTTGTTTATGTCCTACATGTTTCACTAATTGTATAACCCACTCTTTTCATTGTGATATAATGTTACATGGTCACATACTTGTCATTTGTCATGCTTATAGTCTTATAGATCAAATGTTATGATCACCAAAGATTCATCTCAAAAAGTAATAAGAAGATATATGTATACAGTTGCTTCTGTTGGGTGGTATCCCAGGGGTGAAAGAATCACCTAGCATGGGTCAATCCCAGTATTACAGGGGGTATCCCAGGGGTGAAAGGAAAGCCTAGCATGGGTCGATCCTGATATAGATTTACCACTGATCAGCTGGTCATCTGTATTACATGATGTGCACAGATTATACAAGTGATAAGAGTAAAGTAACATAATTGTTATAAGATGAATGACTCCACAATATTCATAAAGGTGGTCTTTTACCCTACAGCAGTGTATGGTTTCATTTGAGCTTTTATCTCATTTATAGTACATGTTGCCTTACATATTCAGTACATTATTTCGTACTGACGTCCCTGTTGGGGGACCTGCATTCCATGCTGCAGGTGCAGAAGCTAATAAACCTCCCCAGTAAGAGTACAGGATATCAACTGCAGTCACTGAGCTCCAGGTTGCTTCGGGGCTTTGAGTCTTATCATATCTTTTTGCATTGTATAGTATCTTATCATGAGGTGGGGCCTGTCCCGACCCTTATAAGATAATGTTTCTTGTCTAGAGGCTTTGTAGACTATGTAAAGTATAGTATGGTCATGTATCGTATCGTAGACACTGTGGCTCCAACGGCCTAGTCATACAACATCTTTTGGCTTGCTAGTCCCATTTATCTTTTGAGGGCATGTTTAGTATAAAAGTTACTTATAATGTTCATAGGTAATGTATTGCTACAGGTTGGTTCTCCCGATCCTTACCGGCAACGGGTGCCAGTCCGCCTTAATAGGATTTGGGGCGTGACAGAAGTGGTATCAAAGCGGGTTGTCCTAGGGAGTCTACAAAGTCGTGTCTATGTAGAATCATGTTTATCGATGTGTTGTGAAGCACATTTATAAACAAGAGGCTACGTGGCATTTAGGAGTTATCACTTCTTTTCATTCTTTAGATCGTGCCATAGAGCCAAATATTATAAGTGTACCATGTCTAATCCCTGAATTATTTTGTACAGTAAGTATGCCAGAGACAAGGAAGAGTAAAGGTAAAGGAAAGGAAGTAGAAGTGGTAGTTGGTATACCCAATCGGGCGAGACGACAAAGTGAGGCTCTAGATGAGTCTCTATCACAGACATCTCCAACCCCTCCATCTGTTGATGTACCAGGAAGTAGTGAAAATCCCCGAGAACCACCTGTTGATGCTTCTGTGCAGGATTTGAGAAATGCAGTTCAACTGTTGACTTGTATAGTTGCTGGCCAAGGTCAAAGACAAGAAGGACCAGTTGCAGGTGCAGTTGGTGCAGGTAGGGCAGCCAGTACGAGAATACGTGATTTCCTCAACTTATACCCTCCATCATTCACTGGGTCAGATCCAAATGAAGATCCACAGGATTTTATTGATCAAATCCAACGCACCTTAGATGTTATGCATGTAAGTGGTTCGGAAGCTGCTGAGTTGGCAATATATAGATTGAAGGGTGTGGCTATACTGTGGTACGAAGCCTGGAAGCATTCCAAAGGCATAGATACACCTCCAACTACTTGGGAGGAGTTCAAAATGGCCTTTCTTGATCATTACTTGCCATTAGAGATCCGAGAGGCCCGTGCAGATCAGTTCCTGAACCTCCATCAGGGGAATATGAGCGTGAGGGAATATAGTCTTAAATTTAATTCTCTGGCCAGGTACGCTCCTAATGTTGTTGCTACTATGGCAGATAGAGTCCATCGGTATGTGGATAGGTTGGATTCATATTTGGTTAGAGATTGTACCATTGCTTCTTTGAATAAAGACATGGATATAGCGAGGATGCAAGCTTTTGCACAGAAACTGGAGGATCAGAGACAAAGAAGGAGGGCACAAGAAATAGAAAGGGGGCAATCCAAGAGGGCCAGATCTACAGGACAGTTTACACCACCCCAGGGTGAGTTTAGGCCACGATTTTCTAATAGGCCACCCAGGCCATCATCCTCTTACTCTACAGCTAGTGCTCCACCACCACTTCAAGGGTCTAGAAATGATCAATTTGGGCAGAGAAGTGAGGGCCAAGGTACATGGACAACAGGATATTCGGGAAGCCAGCAAATGCCTCCTAGGCAGCCTTGCAGACAATGTGGGAGATATCATATAGGTGCGTGTCGCAGGGGAACGGATGTTTGTTATTGGTGTGGTATGCCAGGGCATGTAATAAAAGATTGCCCAAGAAGACGCAGGGGTGATATGGCACAACCTACTGGATCAGCTGTTGTATCATCATCATCAGTGCCTCCATCAGGTAGAGGTGAGCAATTTCCTATAGGTCGCGGCAGAGGTATTAGAGGGGCAGCTAGTTCCAGCGTGGCCCAAATCACACATATGCTCTAGGGACTCGACAGAACCTGGAAGCTTCACCCGGTGTGGTTATAGGTACATTGTCCATCTTCTCACATAAAGTGTATGCATTAATTGACCCTGGTTCTACATTGTCATATATTACTCCATTAGTTGCTGGGAAGCTTGGTAGAACACCTAAATTATTGAATAAACCACTTGCGGTGTCTACACCAACTGGGGAGTCAATTATAGCTAGAAGAGTCTATTGTGACTTCATAGTGACTGTCTGTGACCGAGATACATTAGCTGATCTTATCGAGTTAGAAATGGTAGAATTTGATGTTATAATGGGTATGGATTGGTTGGCTTCTTGCTATGCCAACGTTGACTGCCGAACCAAGAGGATGTACTTTCACTTTCCAAATGAAGCAGTTCTTGAATGGGAAGGCAATATTGGGGCACCAAAAGGGAGGTTTATCTCTTATTTTAAAGCCAGAAAAATGATATCAAAGGGATATATATGTCATCTCGTTAGAGTGAGAGACATGGAGGCAGAATCACCAACTATCCAGTCTGTTCCAATAGTGAATGAATTTATTGATGTCTTTCCTGAGGAACTCCCTGGTTTGCCTCCAGAACGAGAAATAGATTTTGGTATTGACTTATTACCAGGCACCGAGCCTATCTCTCTTCCTCCATATAGAATGGCCCCGGCAGAATTACGTGAATTAAAGGAGCAACTGAAAGACTTGTTAGAAAAGGGTTTTATAAGGCCTAGTGTGTCCCCTTGGGGTGCACCAGTTTTATTTGTGCATAAAAAGGATGGCACATTGAGGATGTGTATTGACTACCGACAACTGAATAGGGTGACAATTAAGAATAAATATCCCCTCCCCAGAATTGATGACTTGTTTGATCAGTTACAGGGTGCCAAATACTTTTCAAAGATCGATTTGAGATCAGGTTATCATCAGGTGAGAGTGAAGGAAAAAGATATACCTAAGACAGCTTTCCGAACCAGATATGGTCACTTTGAATTTCTTGTTATGTCGTTTGGGCTAACGAATGCACCAGCAGTTTTTATGGATTTGATGAATAGGGTATTCAAGACTTTCCTGGATGTGTTCGTGATAGTATTTATAGATGATATTCTGGTGTATTCAAGGTCAGAAAAGGACCATGCAAATCATTTACGACTAGTACTACAAGTTCTCCGTGATCGCCGGTTGTATGCTAAGTTTTCCAAATGTGAATTTTGGTTAAAATCAGTGACATTTTTGGGCCATATTGTATCGGATGAAGGAATAAGGGTGGATTCACAAAAGATAGAAGCTGTGAAAGATTGGCCAAGGCCAACGACACCTACAGAAGTTCAAAGCTTCCTTAGATTGGCAGGTTATTACAGAAGGTTTGTTGAAGGTTTTTCTTCTATGTCTGCACCTCTTACTAAGCTAACTCACAAGGAAACCAAATTCCAATGGAATGATGCATGTGAAAGGAGCTTTCAAGAGTTGAAAAGCAGGCTAACCTCAGCACCTGTGCTAGTGCTTCCAGAAGGCTCAGAGGGATATGCAGTGTATTGTGATGCTTCCGGGGTTGGTTTGGGGTGTGTACTAACACAACATGGTAAGGTGATTGCTTATGCCTCGAGACAATTAAGACCACATGAGAAAAACTACCCAACACATGATCTTGAGCTAGCAGCGGTTGTATTTGCTTTAATGATATGGCGCCACTATTTGTATGGGGTGCACGTGGATATATATACAGATCATAAGAGTTTACAGTATATTTTCAAGCAGAAAGATCTAAATTTGAGGCAGCGGAGGTGGCTAGAGTTAATAAAAGATTATGATATTGATATATTATACCATCCAGGGAAAGCAAATGTGGTGGCTGATGCTCTAAGTCGTAAGACACTCATGAGTACCAGTGATCAGAAAGGGGTAAAGCAAGGCATGGCTAAGGATCTGCGTCAACTAGCCAATCTGGGTGTTCGTCTACTCGAAACTCCAAGAAAGGATATTATTGTACATAATGCTACCGATTCTTCATTGATAAGGGAAGTGAAAGAAAAACAGTATTATGATCCTATTCTACAATGCCTTAAGGACAAAGTAAGTCAAGGTATAATGAAGGAGTTTAGGCTTACACAAGATGGAGTACTTTATTGCCAAAATAGATTGTGTGTGCCTGATGTTAACAGACTCAGAAGGAGAATAATGGAAGAAGCCCATCATTCAAGATATTCCATCCATCCAGGATCTACTAAGATGTATCATGACCTAAAGGGAGTGTTTTGGTGGGGAGGCATGAAAAAGGACCTTGCAGAGTTTGTGGCTCAATGTCCTACTTGTCAACAAGTCAAAGTAGAGCACCAAAAGCCAGGTGGTTACATGCAATGTATAGAGATTCCAACTTGGAAGTGGGATATGACTAATATGGATTTTGTAACTGGTTTGCCTCGTTCAGTTAATAAGTTTGACTCCATATGGGTGATAGTTGATAGACTCACGAAGTCAGCGCACTTCCTGCCAGTTAGAAGTGATTATACAGCTGAAGAATATGCCAAATTATACCTCAAAGAGATAGTTAGGCTACATGGGGTCCCACTCTCTATTATATCTGATCGAGGAGCTCAATTCACGGCAAAATTTTGGAAGTCCTTTCAAAGGAGTTTAGGGATGCAAGTGAATTTGAGTACAGCCTTCCATCCCCAAACAGACGGCCAAGCAGAGCGTACTATTCAAACACTTGAGGATATGTTGCGAACCTGTGCATTAGATTTTAAAGGTAGTTGGGTAGAACACTTGCCCCTTATTGAATTTGCCTATAATAACAGCTACCATTCGAGCATCAAGATGGCACCTTACGAAGCTTTGTATGGGAGGAAATGTAGGTCACCAATTGGTTGGTTCGAAGTGGGTGAAACCACCTTGCTCGGGCCAGATTTAGTCCAACAAGCCATGGAAAAAGTTAAGGTGATACAACAACGGCTAAAAACAGCCCAAAGTCGTCATAAATCATATGCAGATATGCGGAGAAGAGGGCTGGAATTCTCTATTGGAGATTGGGTATTTTTAAAGGTATCACCAATGAAAGGGGTTATGAGATTTGGTAAGAAAGGGAAACTAAACCCATGTTACATAGGGCCATATAAGATTACTAAAAGGGTCGGACAAGTTGCATATGAATTAGAGCTACCCCAGGAACTTTCAATGGTTCATCCAGTGTTTCATGTGTCAATGCTTCGAAAATGCATAGGTGACCCCTCTCGTATCACTCCTATAGAAGATGTACAGGTCACAGAGGATCTTACTTATGAAGAGGTACCGGTTGCTATTCTAGATCGCCAAATTAAAAAGTTAAGGAACAAAGAAATGGCATCAGTAAAGGTACTCTGGAGAAACAACCAAGTAGAAGAAATAACGTGGGAACTGGAGGAAGTAATGACATCCAAATACCCTCATCTATTTGAAGACAAGGAGGGACCAAAAGATACAGAGGAGGAACATTAATAGGTATGTGTTTGAATACTAGTTATGTTATTAACAGTTGTGTGACCAGAAATTCAAACCTGCCTAGACTATACAGTTATGTTAACATTCGGGACGAATGTTCCTAAGGGGGGGAGGATGTAACACCCCACATTTTACATGAACTAGTAATGTTCACATAAAATGACATACGACTTGATTTAATTACTACCAAAAAAATTTTCAAGTGTTCAAGTGTTAGATTGGGGCACTATATGGAAGTCTATTTAGAGACAGTGGCCTTAAACGGAGAAAATCATTGACGTGCTTATGGAACTTAGGAAGCTAGCAGGTGAGTCACCTGTGTGGTTGGCTTAAAAAAATGTATATATACATGAGGGAGAATAATTCATTCATAAGTGAACTCACTTGAAGTCTAGACGTTAGTAAAAAGAAAGGGGAACGAAGACAAGGCTTAACGCCGAAACTTTCCAAGTCTTGTGACAAACGAAGCCCAAGTTAGGGAGGCTATTAAAGCCAATGGTTTAGCATTATATTGGGCCAAGATGTTCAGCCCAAGATTTTTATATAATATGCCCAACTACATTCATTCACTACTAACAAAATTGGGCCCAAACAAAGTGCAAGAAAGATTAAGGAAAATGGGCCACTAAAGCCCATTGATTTAGAGATCCAAAAGGCCCAAGTGAAAGGGGAAACTTAGTCATTGACCAACTTGAGTTAATCAGCTGCAAATATCAGGAGAAAGTCGGTCTAAGGTCTCCTTAAAAAGGGACCAAAACCGAGCTCCTTAGGTTAACTAATAAAAGACCAAAAAACTTTCAGCTTTTCTCTCTAAGTTTCTCTTGGCATTTCTTCACCTTGGAAGGCAACCAAAGGCTACTTTTTGAGTTCTTGAATTAGACATACACCTTGGGAGTTAAGGTATGTAAAAATAACCATATACTTGATATGCAATTTCCATGGAAAACAAGATAAGTTGGCTGGTGCACTGTGCAGGAATTTCTGGACAGCTTGTGTCCTGAAAGTTGTTGTTTGGTTTTCTTGGCTTTGGAACGATTCTTACCCTGATTTTTGACTTTAATATGATATAAAGTTGAGGTTATTAATATGTTATAGTGTGTATATGGTTTCCAAGGTTGCTGGACTGTTTTGCTAGCTCTTTGGAAACAAGTATCCTTATATGATCTTATGTGCTTCCAAAATGGTATTGGACTGTTTTGATGAGGGGGCTGATGTTTCACGTTTCCCCCCTGTGTTTTGAGATATTTTGTGACTATGTTAAGGTTTATTTGATGTATATATATGTTGGGAGCATCTGGTTCAAAGTTGGGACAAGTATGAATTGTTAACGACGAAATGTAGGGAGACGACGAGATGTTGTGCTTCTTAGTTGAGCGTTTTGTAAAATGGTTCTGTGTTGTAGTTATGGACTGTTGCCAGCATGTTATAGAGCTTATATAGGCTGTATACATCATGTATATGATAATGTGTACTGGTTGAAGACAGTTAGAATTGAGAAAGTCGGAATAACACCATTGAGTCGATGGTTATACGTTTGTTGCCAAAGTGTTGTGTCTTGTGAGATTGGGCTGTCCAGATGCATTGATTAGCTGCTAATACTAGCTTTAAAACATGATATTGTAGATAAATAGTTGGAAGAAAATAAGTCATTTCGAGGTAAAAACAAGTTGATATGTCGAGGTATGTAAGGCTATTCGATCTCTTATTATTTGGCATGGAATCCAAAGTCTTTATTGGCACATAGAGATCTTTACAAACTTCGATATAACCACTCCACTCTTTCACATGTATTTGTGTGTCCAGATTCGAGCATTGTCACTACTGCATACATACATTGGATACCATGACATATGAGTCTTCTTTTTAGCTAAATAAAGTCCATACGTTGTTTATGTCCTACATGTTTCACTAATTATATAACCCACTCTTTTCATTGTGATATAATGTTACATGGTGACATACTTCTCATTTGTCATGCTTATAGTCTTATAGCTCAAATGTTACGATCACCAAAGATTCATCTCAAAAAGTAATAAGAAGATATATGTATACAGTTGCTTCTGTTGGGTGGTATCCCAGGGGTGAAAGAATCACCTAGCATGGGTCAATCCCAGTATTACAGGGGTATCCCAGGGGTGAAAGGAAAGCCTAGCATGGGTCGATCCTGATATAGATTTACCACTGATCTGCTGGTCATCTGTATTACATGATATGCACAAATTATACAAGTGATAAGAGTAAAGTAACATAATTGTTATAAGATGCATGACTCCACAATATTCATAAAGGTGGTCTTTTACCCTACAGCAGTGTATGGTTTCATTTGAGATTTTATCTCATATATAGTACATGTTGCCTTACATATTCAGTACATTATTTCGTACTGACGTCCCTGTTGGGGGACCTGCATTCCATGCTGCAGGTGCAGAAGCTAATAAACCTCCCCAGTAAGAGTACAGGATATCAACTGCAGTCACTGAACTCCAGGTTGCTTCGGGGCTTTGAGTCTTATCATATCTTTTTGCATTGTATAGTATCTTATCATGAGGCGGGGCCTGTCCCGACCCTTATAAGATAATGTTTCTTGTCTAGAGGCTTTGTAGACTATGTAAAGTATAGTATGGTCATGTATCGTATCGTAGACATTGTGGCTCCAACGGCCTAGTCATACAACATCTTTTAGCTTGCTAGTCCCATTTATCTTTTGAGGGCATGTTTAGTATAAAAGTAACTTATAATGTTCATTGGTAATGTATTGCTACAGGTTGGTTCTCCCAAGCCTTACCGGCAACGGGTGCCAGTCCGCCTTAATAGGATTTGGGGCGTGACAATTGAGTGGTTCAATTCTTTCACTTGTTGGGTCGAGAGTCTATATTACTTCCAATCAAGTCAACCATGTGCCTTGTGTGTATGAGGTAACAGTATATTCTATGTTTGTGGCTGATGCTAGAACTTGCCTGGTATGTATGCAAAGCGAAAATAAGGAGTGTAAGTTTAGGAGATGATTTAGGCATTTCTTTGGCAACCTATACATGTTTACCTTTGTTTTACCTACCCATGGACATCATCCTAGTTAAACCCTTTTGAGCCTTTAGCCTATTTCTTTGACAACCTTGTATGTAAGCCTAATCCATTTTTTTTCAAGACCGTAATTTGATCCAAATTCCTAAGTGCTTTAAAGTGAAAAAGTCATGTGACAACATAAGAGGAAATTGGGTGAGTATGATGCTTTAAATTGTAATGGTGCTTGAATGTGTTATGAAAAAGAAAGTGCTATCATAAGAGGTATGTTGTGAAAAGAAAAAGGAAAAGAAAGCTGAAAAGTGAGTTGTGCTTAAAATTGAAAAACAAAAGATGAGAACAAGGGTGGAAGAATAAAATAAAGAAAGGTTGAAAGAAAAAAGTGTCAATGATACAATGTGATGTATTAAAGTGCTTAGGAACTTAGTCACTATTTCTATCTAAAATAGCCGATCCTACCCGTCCCTTAGCCTACATTACAACCATCAAAAGACCTACTTGATCCTAAGCTTAGCATTCTGACATTTAGTAGAGTACTACATTAAGGGCAAGCCTATGGTCATCAGTTGCTACATATGAATTCTTTGTGAGAGTGAGAGCAAGGACATTTTGATACCCATGTTTGAAAAATATGCTATATTTGTGAGTAATTATGGGTACTATATTGTGAGACACACATGGTTGATGAGCTTTGGATAGTTGTATATGATTCTATGTACCTTAACGTTTGCATGCGAGTTGATCACCATCACTAGTCTACGCTAGAGGTTAAACTATTTCTACTTATAATCGGGAATCTACTCTTTATTGATAATTTTTGTGCTTGTCTTGAAGAATGTCTTGTGTTGTTGCTGTAAAAACCCTAAGTTGATGCTTAGAAGGACATGATATTTTGTTCGAGGAAGAACAAAGCTGCAAGTGTGGGGTGTTGATGATAGGCGAATTTACACGCCTATATCAATATATTTTGCCCATATTTTAGCCTAGTTTTGAGAACTAATTATATATTTCATGCACTTTTAGTCCTTTTTCCTGTAAATGAGCTAACGAACATGATTAGGAAAGTTTCAGGTATAAATTATGCAAAATACAGCATTTTATGGCTTACTTGATGCAAAAGAAAGCTCACAAAGGAAGGGAAGGAAGTCTACACGCCTAAGGACCAAAACTGCTGCATGGAAAATCTGTCTCGGGCTAAAACAGCATTTCTGAAGACTTTGGGGACTTACAGATACAAAGCTGGATTTTGACAATGATACATTAACCTAGTACAATTGGGTTATGTATTTCATTAGTTTATTTGGATTAGGAGAATGTTACATTAACCTAGTACAAATGGGTTAAGTATTTCCTTAGTTTAGTAGGATTTGGTTATTTATTTCATTAGCATAGTAGGAGTAGGATAGGAGTATTATAAATACCCTATCATGCTAGAGATTTTTAATTAAGTCCTCCCTTAGTGGAGAGGCAAGTCCTCCCTTAGTGGAGAGACACATTCTACTTCTCAATTACAACTCTTCTAATCTTTCCATTAATTCTATTCTTAAATTCCACAACAAGAGAATCCTTACTTGCTAAGGAATCACGCCACACGCCTATCACCTAATCCACACGCCATTACTCAATAATAACAATGCAAATCGTGATCTCCTTCGCACTCATGGGTAACTAAACTTCTCTATTGGGGTTATGGAAGCCGAATGAGATACTATCTATTGCTGTGAGTTTGTGAGTTCGAGACACGTATATTGCTTATATCATTATTCTCTTCATCTTAATGCAAATTCTTGTGGCTGCAGACGCATAGAATAACGCCAGTCTAACATTTAACTTGTTCGAGAGAAAGGTTATTTGTCTAGAAAAGAGATAATGTCAAGGTAGTAGGACACCCTTTCCTATTAAAAAGCTAGTGTCGTAACTGGACTAACCTCTTGGAGAATTCGTACCGTTAGACATGCTTTAAGCTCGAGAGAGTTAAAGTGAAATAGTCCTTGTTCAGGTCGAGAGACGCTTGGATTTACCATCGACTACAATTCTCTATAAGCAATTGCATGTCAAGACTCTACACACTCATAGCCAATAGAGACGTATACCTCAGAAGGTGGACATAACCCCAACGCTTCAATTCTCATTGTTTACAACTTACGTAACAATCTTTCTCTCTTTACTTTGCTATTTTCAGCTTTTACTTTATTGTTTTTGTTACACATTACAACCCCCCTTTTACGAGACTTGCACCAAAAGTTTAGTAATTTTGCTTACTTGTTGGCCAAGCTATTCCCTGTGGGATCGACACCCAACCCAGGTTGGGTTCTATATTTGCAAACGACTGCTTTACACTCCCACGAGAGCTGTAGATTGAGCGTTATCAGGTTTTAGGATTTGAGTCCTATTTATCTTTGCATATTATCCGTATTGTGGCCCTTGAGTGGTATATAATATTGATGTTTATTTTGGTACCACCTTTTCGGTATATTGATTTTGATATTATTGTTGCTATTGCTACCACTGCATGAGGTTATTGATATTTCTTGATATTATTACTTGATATAATTTATTCTTGTTAGGTAGTTATATAAACTAGTGTTATCTAGTTAGACTTTCATTTTCCTATGATATTATTTGGTGGCTTTAGTAGATATAGCCAAATTTGATGATTTCTTCCCCCTAGCGCAGTTAGGTTGATTGTGTTCCCTCTTGGTTGGCTATATTAGAATGATTTGGGGATGTATGGTGATATCGAATAAAAGTCGACCTTATGTGGTGTTTATATAATTCTAGGGTCGATGATTTGGTTGTATTGCCTGTTCTTGAGTTTGAGACTCTTAAACTTTCCTTTTGTGTTGAGAAGATTTTTTCTTTGGTTATCCCTTTCTATATAGCCTGTGTATAAATGGGCTAGTTTGAGGTCTATTCTTTGTTTGTGGCTAGTCTAGCGTCCGATAGTCATTTTGACATTGATGTTGAGATATCGTAGATTCATGTAATAGGTTTGTTGGGTTCATTCCATTTGGATGATTTTCCTTATTGTTATTATAGAGATTGGATACTCCTTTGTTGTTGTGATATGGTGTTGACTTAGGTGGAGTTAGAGAATTAGAGGTAGGTGGCATTTTTTGTGATCGCTTCTTAAGTTGGAAAGTTAGAAATAATCCATCTTGACTTGTTGGTTTATTGTAGTGGTCTTGAACTTGACCTTGGTTTTGAGATTGGTATTCCTTCTTTGATGATGTGATTATGGGATTGATTTGGAGAATCCCTTTTTCAGAGTTTGTTCGGCCTAATAAGGCTTAATGAAGTGTTTCTCTTTGGTGATGTGTACCTATGGCTATTGCTTGCCGAGATAGAGTATTGGATTGGTTATTTTCTAGCTTAAGTTGTCTTTCACTGAGTTGCTAGAGTTTTTTCCTTTACTGGTATGGTTTTCAACCTTGGGAATTTTTTGAGTATATTTGGATAGTTCATGCCCTCCAATGGTTATGGAGTGAGATATTTTCATTTTCAACTAATGATTCATCCTTTGGCAAGATTTTTGTTTTTTGGCTATATTTCATTCCTTCTAGCTGAGATAGAGTTAGATGATTGTGTTATCATATAGTGGTTATCCCTATGTTAGTTTTTTCTCTTCAAAGATATCTCAACTATGAGTTGGTATGATTTATCTCAGAAATATCAGATTTGGATACTATAGTTGAGTTGCGATAGTTGGCATTGGTATAGCCTTATTGACTCTTTTCTGATTTGATTCCTTAGAATAGAGATTTAGATGTATGATAGATCGGGACCATTAATGCCTACCCATCATCAGGTTTGGTTTGGGTAGCTTAGATGAAGCAATTCAGCCTTAGTATTAAGATTTCATCTTGGTGTTGTAGATCTTGGACATCCTTTGTTTTAGACTTTTCTTTGCTCAGATTTTATTCTTAGGATTGTTGATCCTACTCCATGATTTCCTATTCGGTATTCTCAATGTCAATTAGACTATAATTGATAAGTATTCAGATGATAGCCCATGGGGCCCATATTGGTTATATTAGTTTTGACCTCGAGTTTCAATTTTCATTGGGAATTTTTGATTAATTACTCAATTGAAGTAATATACTCGAGTTGTATTTAGTATGGCTATGTTTTTGGTAAATGAGACATCCTGAAGTGGAATATTCAGTGACAGGAAGTGATACCTTAGATTTTGAGATCTCTGTTTAATTTTCATTTGGACTAGGTACAACATTGACATGGATTGCATTCCCCAATTATCTCTATTTGTGTGCCCAACAATGCCTGATAAGCTTATTCTTTTATTTGCCATATGGACTTTTAGTGGATTAACTTCAATTCTTTGTTCTCCATAATGAGACTGCATTAGTGAAACTCAAGATTTTTTCCACCTGGCTTGGAATAGATAGCATGTTCAAAATTATAAAGGAAGGTTACATTTGGATTTGGATTTGGTGGTGTGACTCATGACTTGGGTTGTCTTTGACTTGAATAAGTCATTTTAGATTTATAAGGATATATAAATGGTATCAATATGATATGGTTCAGGTGTGTGTGCATCAGTCTTCTTGGTTTAGTTGGAGGTAAGTTAGCAGTCAAAGTTGATTTTTCACCATTTGATAATAGAATAATTATGCTGGTTGAAAAAGGGATACCTGAGGATAAATCCCTTAGAAGGGTTTTCACTCCACTGAGGTTATCTGGGAAGTCATGTTTGGAGCATGTGAGCCCAGTATCTCATCCCTTTGAGGTTTTGAGATTCTTTAAATTTTGATGACTTTCTAGGACGAAAGTCCTTCTAGTAGTGGATAATGTAATGACACTTTAGATCCTTTTCCATATTTATGCTTATCTTCAACGTATGAAGTTCTCCATAGATTCCCCAAGTCATTTAGGACTTGATGAGACCGAAAATTTGGTCACCAGGTAGTTTATTTAGTTTTTAGAACTAATTCCCTAGTTAGAAGTCTATGCTGGTTCTAAATGGCCACCACGCAAAAAACTTCATCAAAACGATATCGAATGCAAAGGATGTGCTATGATGTTGTGATTGTTCCATGTATATTATTTGGACGAGGGTTGTGTTATGATATTAATTGGATATCCATGAAATGCTTATCATTATAAAGGATGCGAATATAGTTTATGAATATACATATATATGTTTGTATACACATCTCATCGGTATGGGCTGGAGGAAAATACAGTATGATTCATATTGTTCCACTTTTTGAATACCGGTGATGGCATGCATAAATTTGGTACATTCATAATTATTATATTGGTATTGATGTGATTCTAGCTGAAATACGATCTTATGTCTATCTTCCTAATTAAGGGTTAAGCTATGTGGTAGCTAATTTTCTATTGGGTGACTATAGCACATGATTACTTAGTTTATGATATCGATTAGTTGTTAAACTAGAAGTGTCTATCAATGAGGCTAGATAATAAGAGATGTTAGTGATAGGAGATGATAATAATGATGAATAGTTGATAAGCGAGGATTAGTTGGTAAATGATGGTTAATTAATGAATGGTGTTAGTTAAATAAAGATGCTTAGATGATAAATAGTAATATGTTGACTAGTAATGATTAATTGATATAGGTTAATTAATTGATAATGTAAAGTAGTGCTTAAATAGTGATTAGTTCTAGCGATGAATATTGACTAGATGTTAAGTATTGACTACTAAATTAATAATAGTTAGTTATTGTCCCATGAATATGGATTATGTGAAGGATAATGTTTACGCTAATAATTAGAGGTCATGTGAAGACTAGTGAATTAGTAGTTTAATCATCATAAATGTTTGTTAGCTAATAACGAATAGTTGGGAAGTATTGACAAGTTAGATATTTTTTTGATGACACAATTATAATTATGAGTATATTAACAGGCTTGTAGATTTTCCCTACTTTTTCCACATCTTGATTCCGTGCACCTATTTTATGTCTATAAATATATGTGTAGTGATGTTTATGATATATTGATACCCGATAAGGTCGGAGGATACAGTGATGATATTGATACCTGGCAAGGCCGAGGAATACTGTTATGATATTGATACCTGGCAAGGCCAGAGGATGATGTGATGATATATTGATATCCGATAAGGATAGAGGATATTGTGAAGATGATATTGATAACCAGCAAGGTCGGAGGATACTTTGATGATGTGTTGATACTCGGGAAGGCCGTAGGTTGATTACGTTGATAATAAGATTATGATATTGATTGTGTACTTTGCAATCATTACTGAATATGCATCGCCTATCACTAGTATGTACCTATGTCTATCAGCCGGCATGGGATGGTAGTATAGATATGGATGAAGAGTATTCCTTATGTTATTGTCTGTTGATGAAAATTTCTATGTTTGGGGCGGTGGGGGTACAAATAGGCTCGATTAGGTATTTGCTAAATAGAGTAGTCGGTTATTCACGTTGTTATTGGTATTATTATCATTATTTATGATCATTATTATGGCTAGCTTATGACAGATTGGTCTTTGATCTGATATCAAGATCTTAGGTATATCTACGAGCTTTTCTGTCTTATGATGGTACTATTATACATGATTATTTCATGTCTAGCCATGTGGATTAGAAACCCTGAGTATGATAGTATTAAATCCTTATAGTATTATAATGAGGTCCTAGAATGATGATATGATGATCTAGGTTATGTTTAAGATGACCTCATGTTTATATATATATGTATGTATATATATATAGTTATATGAAGTTATGGCACTATTGTATATCCCTTCCTTTGTTTATACACATTGTATATTGTTTCTTGGCCTTGTATATTGCTATATATATATATATAGTTCTTTGCTCTTCATTCTCATATTAGCCTGGGATATACAATATAGTATTGATGTTTATTGGTTGTGACTTGAATAGGATAGCTCACCCTGATACTTCCTTAGTCTTATATGTTAGACTCTTGGACTTGAATAGGATAGTATCCCTCCTTATTCTCTTTGACTTGTTATATGATTTATGGACTCCTGGGTTTAGTTTCCATTCGGTTTATATGTT
Source organism: Capsicum baccatum var. pendulum (assembly GCA_030864225.1). Classification (NCBI taxonomy): domain Eukaryota; kingdom Viridiplantae; phylum Streptophyta; class Magnoliopsida; order Solanales; family Solanaceae; genus Capsicum; species Capsicum baccatum. Next base: position 163,401,155 of record CM061557.1, on the reverse strand, counting down.
GTATATATCTGTTTTATCTTTGGAGCTCAGTTGGCAGTTTCCTACTGAGTACCATTCATTTGGTACTCATACTACACTTTTGCAGCCTATAGATCATAGCACGGGTTATCGCCATTGATATGTGCATCGTGCAGATCCTCCAGGGTTCAGAGGCTTAGAGTGAACTCCTGACGTTTGGAGTATTACTTATCTGTCTATTATGTATTAGACTAGTCTCTATATTATATACAAAGATAAGTTGTATCAGTATAATTATCTTGATATTTTACTTTTGTATTCTAATTATATTTAGAAGCTCTTGTACTGATAACACCGGGTTTTGGGATTTTCTTATGTCTTTATCTTTAGCTCATATATTCCGCATTCTTTTCCTTATATCATTGAGAAGTCCGTTACTAGCCATTTGGGATTACGGGTTGGCTTGCCTACTGGTGGGTTATGGTAGGCAACCCATAGGCCTCTTAACCAACCCCATAGGCCTTTGATGACCATACATCATCTGCTGATAATTGTGACACTTGGAAACATAATCTACTCTGTCCCTCTTTATACCAACCCACCAATAAAGTTGTCTTAAGTTACGGTTCATTTTGGTTGAACCTAGATGAATAGAATAACAGAAATCATGGGCTTCTAAAAGTATATCACAAATCGAATTACCACCACAAGGAACATATAACTGACTTGTGAGCAAAAGCTAACACATTTAATACTTTTTAGCTCAAAATAATTGTGAAATATTAAACAACTATTGTTGTTTTGATATGTTTACTTGTGATATTGCAAAAAAAGGCTAAATGAATGATAATAAACAACAACGGAGCAAAAGAGTTAAAACTAGAGATAAGCTATCAGCAGTTCTGTTAACCTAAACCAAAGATTGGAATTTGGGAGAAAGCTGTGATGACATTCGTGATAAGACATCAGGATCACGATAAGGGGTCAAGGACATCATCAGCCTTAAGCAGAGAATAAGGATTTGAAGGAGGAATCTGACGACGTCCGTGATACGGCATTAGGTTCATGACGCGGAGTCAGAGACGACATTATCCTAAGGCAGAACTTGAAGAAAACTGGAGCACATCTGACGTCATTCTTGATAAGACGTCAGATCCCTGATAGGGCGTCACCCATGTCGTCAGCTAATCCGATAATTTTATTTATTTTGTTATTTTATTTCCATAATTAGGTTGAGGTATAAATAGAAGTTTTAAGGGTTTTATTTAGGATCTCTCAATCTTGTTTTTTGAACTTGGGAGGAACGTACATTGCCTAATCTTTTTCATCAAGTATTTTTCTTGTTTTCCCTTCAACACTTAACAACTATTATGGATTATTCTCTTGTGATTCAATTGAAGAAATAATTATTGTTTTCATCATTCGTAAGTTTATTCATACTATCATGAATTCAACTTTTTATTTCGTTCATCAAATCATAAGCGGCTAATTCCATTAGCCCGAGTTATGGGATCAAAAGATTAGGGTTTGATATGCTGCTAGGTACTTAAAGGGTTCAAAGAGTAGTAGGACGTCTTGAAATTCTATTGTTTTAACTGAAAATCTATTGGTTGCAAACAATAGGTTATCCCTTAGGTTTATTTTCTTGAACAGAGAAATAGACTAGAGGACGTGAATTATCAATAGGGACTCGGAAGCTACCAAGCTTCTATTTAATGATTGATGTCATAACTAGATTAATCTACCTAAGATAACATCCAATTGGAAATAGATATGTTATCTAAGTTCGAAAGAATTAGATAATAAATTATCTGGTGAGGTCAAAAGATAAGTCAGATAGTATCGTCGGCAGGGATATTCTGTTGTTCCTACTTACTTGAAGAGTCTTAAGCAGTACCTAGTATCTGTTAAGTCCCAAAACCCACAGTGAACATAACTCTATTTTTCTATTTATATTGATTACAAACATTAATACTAAAACCCCATTTTATTATTTTGTATCATTTGTTTGAATTTAACTTGTAGCTATAATTTCAAACTAGTTTAATCTTCACTCACATTGTTCCCTTTGGATTCGACCCCGACTCCAAAGTTAGGTAAATATATTGACGACGACCTCCTTGCATTAAATTGACGTGTAAGTTGAGCGTTATAAAAAATGGCACCATTGACGGGGAACAATTTGGCGTATTGAGTTGGTTTGGAATTTTACCTTACTTTCTTGAATTTGAACTTGTAAATATTTGTTTGTGATTTCCTTTGTTTCGTGTGTTAGGTAGATTATCTTTATTTTTTCTTATTTCTTATTATGGCATCATGGAATAAATGTGAGTTTGATGGTTGGAAATCTTATATGGATGATCCATGTCCATACTGTGATGGACCTCACTTTTGGCATAACTGTAGATATGCTCCCCAGAGAGAGATATGTGCACCATCTCCATCCAATCCAGAGTATAATTGTTCTTTATGTGGTGGTCAAGATGGACATTGGATTGATTGCTCAAATTCCCCCTCCCTCTATTGTGCTAACCCAAATTGTAGTTCTTCTTATAAGTTAGACAGGTCTTATAGTCAAGAAAAGGAAGAACGAAGCACCGAGAACTGTGGCATTGAACCTATGCTTCAACTAATGTTAGATCGTTTGGACACAAAGAATGATTTCATACATGACATACATGAAGACATATGGGAAATTAACGAGGAAAGAAGAATGAAAGATGAGATAGATATCGAGGTGAATCATTTAATGCACTCTTCGACATTATACTTAGATGATATCGTTTCTGTAGAATCATTTAAAATAATGGAAGAGTTTGAAGATATGGAGCAAGAATCCAATGTTGATGATGATCTTGATGTTAAGAAACCCTCGGTGATTTCCCAACTGACCGAACTATTTATGAATGAAGATGCCACAGACGAGGAAATGGTGCTAGAATCGAAACAAAAAAGCAAAAAATCTCTTCTAAAGACTAGCCCAATTCGGGGTGAGGAGTACCAGAAGGATGCAAATCTGAAATTAAGGAGAAGACCTCATTCAAACCATTTCTCAATATTGTGCTTGGTGAATGTGATGAAAGTCGAATCACCCAAGCAAATGATGAATTTTGAAAATGAGGAGGAAGATTCTTACATTTTGGAGTTTGTCCTTCCAAAAGGGTATGCTACAACCCCAATATTGAATAGATGTCCATTTAGTGGTTGTTTAAGATTCTCACCATTACCAAATGGGCCCACACAAAAGTTTGATGCGAAATTGGGCAAACAGTTCAAGTCTTTGAAGTGGCATGATAGAACATTCCTCATCACGCCCTAATATTTGCCCAACACACCCCGTTGATGTATTGATCAAAATTTGGGCTGACGTTTCAAATCCTCCAAGTGGATACATAAATAATTATCAGCAAGGTACCTTGACGAAGTCTGAATAGTCAAGATAACTGAGTTACACCGCGACTTAAACCAGGCACTTCTTGGGAGGAAACCCAAGGTATTTTGTTGTTTGTATTAGTATTATGTGATTGACATCAGTTCTTCGCACCCATAGTTCCACAGGTATGTTTGTAACTCTCTTGTTTTGGTTTGACACATTGGAGACATTGCAAGATTTTATGTTGAGGGTTGGGCTACTTGTGGGTGATGATGTCCTCCTGGGGTTTTTGTTGTCGTCCCTCTTTTCCCCAGAGTATTGTTCCTAGTATAGCCGGCATGTTTAGGCATATTGTTTTTGCTTTGTGATATGTTGTGGTTAACTGGGAGAAAAATAAGTATCTATGGCAGTTGACGTATTTTTTGTTAATTTTTATTGGAATAGTAACTACCTCTCCAATTGTCGTAGTGGTAGCTGTGTGAATTGCATTCATATGTAACCACTGCGCATCTTGTTATGGCATTAAGTTTTAGTTGCTTAATAATCACTGATAACAATTGCATGAACTGGATGAGTAGTAGCTGGTAATACACTTGTGTGTCATGTGTGTGTGTGAGATCTTACTCAGTTCCCTTTGTACTGCCTAATCTAGAACTTGCCCAATTCCTCTTATCTTAGTTGAAAGATAGGGTTTAGAAAAGGATCACAGGCCGTTTTGAATTTTAGCCACTTTTAGCCTAAATAACATTCCCTATTATGTATGCTATCACTTGATCCCTGTTTTGAGCCACAATTGACCATTTGTTTCTATAAAACCTATCACCTTCCCATTTAGATCATAATGAACCTATTTTGGCCCTGGTCCTCCTTGGACACTGTGCACCTTGAATTAGGCAAAGAGCCTAAGTTGAGAGTGGCTATCATAGGGGTGCGTGATGTAAAATGGGTATGAAGAGAGGTAGAATAAATGAAAAGGAATAAGAGAAAAGGAATAAATTAGGTGGTGTGAAAAAGAATAATAAAAGAAAAAGAATGAAAAATAAAAGTCACATCCATCCTGAATAATGGCTGATCAAGAAAAGAGGAAAAGAGAAAAAGAGGAAAAGAAGAACAAAGAAGAAAAGAAATAGAGAGAAAAAGAGGTTAATAAGTGCACCCCACAAGTTAAGATAGTGCCAAGGAGGTTAGTCACTCTAAATTTCATTTAATATCATACCATTCCTTAGCCTACGTTACAAGCTGAGAAAGACCTCTAATGATCCTAACTTACCTATCTGGATACCTTGGTAATGAATATAAGGGCAAGCATATAGTATTTGGCATATACTGGCTGGAACTTCGTTCTGAGAGTGAGTGTTTTTCTGCAAATCCCCATGTTTAAAATTTGATTTCTGAGATGAGAGAAAAATTGGGAATTTCTTTATTGTGAGGTCACACTAGTATCTGGCTAGGTTACTTACTTGTTTGGGTAGTGTTATATTTATACATCATGATTGTTGATACTTAATTGATGCCATAGCAAGAATCCTTTGTGTTACATTGTTTCTTTTCAATAATCTACACAGTTGGTTTAAATTGGTTGACCTTGGATATGGTAACTGAGTTTTGAGCTAAATTGGTTGTTGACTGCAGGATGAGCTTTGTGTTCTCGTAGTTTTTTTTGTTGCTTGAGGACCAGAAATAGTTTTAAGTTGAGGGTGTTGATGTGTGAGCAAAAGCTAACATATTTAATGTTTTTTAGCTCAAAATAATTGTGAAATCTTAAGCAACTGTTGTCGTTTTGATATGTTTACTTGTGATATTGCAGAAAAAGGAAAAATGAATGATAAAAAACAACAACGGAGTAAAAGAGTTGAATTTGGAGAAAAAACAGAGGAAGACATGGCTGACAACATTCATGATAAGAATGTTGTCAGCCTCGTGATAAGCTATTAGCAGGGCCATCAACCTAAACCAGATATTGGAATTTGGGAGGAAGTTGTGACGACATTCATGATAAGACTCAGGATAGTGATAAGGCATCAAGGACATCGTTAGCCTTAAGCAGAGAATCAGTATTTGAAGGAGGAATTTGATAATATTCGTGATAAGGCATTAGGATCATGACGCGGCATCAGAGATTGCGTCAGCCTAAGGCAGAACTTGAAGAAAACTGGAGCACATCTGACGTCGTTCTTGATAAGGCGTCAGATCCCTGATAGGACGTCACCTACGTCATCATCTAATCTGATAATTTTATTTATTTTGTTATTGTATTTCCATAATTAGGTTTAGGTATAAATAGAAGTTTTGAGGGTTTTATTCAGGATCTCTCAATCTTGTTTGTGGAACTTGGGAGGAACATACATTTCCTCATCTTATTCATCAAGTATTTTTCTTGTTTTCCCTTCAACACTTATCAACTATTGTGGATTATTCTCTTGTGATTTAATTGAAGAAGCAATTGTTGTTTTCATCCATTCATAAGTTTATCCATACTATCATGAATTAAACTTTTTATTTCATTCATCAAATCATGAGCGGCTAATTCCATTAGCCCGAATTATGGGATCCATGGATTAGGGTTTGATATGCTGCTAGGTACTTAAAGGGTTCAAAGAGTAGTAGGACGTCTTGAAATTCTGTTGTTTTAACTGAAAATCTATTGGTTGCAAACCCTAGGTTATGCCTTAGGTTTATTTGCTTGAACAGAGAAATAGACTAGAGGACGTGAATTATCCACAGGAACTCGGAAGCTACCAACCTTCTATTTAATGATTGATGCAGTAACTGGATTATTCTACCTGAGATAACATCCTATTGGAAATAGATATGTTACTAAGTTCGAAAGAATTAGATAATAAATTGTCTGGTGAGGTAGAAAGATAAGTCAGATAGTATCGTCGTCAGGGATATTCTGTTGTTCCTACTTACTTCAAGAGTCTTAAGTAGTACCTAGTATTTGTCAATTCCCAAAACTCACAGTGAATATAACTCTGGTTTTCCATTTATATTGATTACAAACATTAATACTAAAACCCCATTTTATATTTTTGTATCATTTGTTTGAATTTAACTTGTAGCTATAATTTCAAACTAGTTTAATCGCCACTCACATTGTTCCCTATGGATTCGACTCCAACTCCAAAGTTAGGTAGACGTGTAAGTTGAGCGTTATCAATAACCTTCCCTCAAACCACAATATCTCAATGTCACGACCCAAAAATGAAGTGTCATGATGATACTTGTCGCAGCAAACCTTGACAAGTAACCCTATCACCCAAACTGATATAAAAATAGAAAAATGACACCAAACCCCACGACAAGAGTCCTAAAATAGAGTCGAACCACACACATATATATTAAAAGTTGAAATACAAACTCAATGATACCAATTAAATCCCAAAACCTAGTCTCACAATGTAAGAACATAACTAGTACAACTCAAGATCAAAATACATAACATATCTAAAATAAGAACAAGTCTGTCTCTGAATACAAATAAAGACATATTCTAAATAAGGAAATACAGTAGTTAACTCTAGATACATGAAATCAACCGCTACCCTAAAAAGATCAAAATATCGCCTAAATCAACCACTGTAAGGTGCACTCAAACCTGGATCTACATTGAAAGGACGCAGCATGGATGAGTACGGTCCACTTATACTCAGTAGCTATCATAGATTGACTGAGCAAAGTAGAAAATAAGGCATAAAATATACACACTAAGGGCACCTCACCCGCAACCATAAAATGTCCCAAATGGTATCCTACACCGTCTGTGCTAAAAGTTCTATAATATTCACATACAACATAGTAATATAAGAGACATATAAAAGTACAAATATATCACATATATGAATACAAAGGAATAAATACATATAGACAGGTATCACATTAGGGAAAAAGAAGACATCACAGAAAAATACAAAGTAAATACAAATATAATAGAGATGATGATGATGATGATGATGATTAAGATGATAATGATTATATTGATTGAGGTTGTCACATTACCTCTGTATATGTCCACGGACCTAAAGCTTCCCTATATAGGGCCCATAGGAGGTTCATCAACCTATATACAACAAATATCCAATACTCCTCAGTAGCACATCAATCGATAATGGGTATTAATGATGTCATATTTTCTGTCAGAAAAAGCTAGTGTTTCTAGTATTTCCAGTATTTCCATAACGGTACCAATGTTTCATGGAGGAATATGATATAAGGATGTAATGCTCACAGCCATCCAAAATGATAAGTTCCATATCCAGCCAATATAGCAGGCCAGTGAGCCAAAATCCACTCATTAATCGAAGCATCCATGATTCCAACATAATCCATACGCCAATTAAATGAAATACATTAAAAAGTCACCGTTGATACTGCATTAGAATTTTTCATCAAACAAGATTACAACTAATTTCTATGTACACAAGGCCAATAATATCTTGTAGGATTCCATATGTCACGACCTAACCCCAAGCTTAGTCGTGACGGGTATCTCGAGTCTACCGAGGATTGGAGAGCACCCTCATAACCCGTTCAACCAAGCAAAATCCACATAATAACAAATTGAAAGTCAACCAAAGAATAAAGATAAAATAGTTAATGTAACTCAAGACTAAGCTTTAAGAGTCAACTACACCATTCGACCCACGTATGTCCATAAAAGCCTCTAAACTAATCTGAATATCAATCAAGGCTGGACACACCCCCGAACATGACAGTGACAATGACAATGATAATGTTAATTTGAAATATTTAATTCTAAAATATGGAAAGAAAATGATGGAATGACCAATATTTCCAAAGGCTGGAAGCTCACTACTTAACCACAAACCCAATAGATGATAGCACCACCTAACAATGCACAAACCAACAAAAGAAACCCCTAGGGTACTAAATCATGAAAGTATGTAGCATCCGGGGATGGTTACCCTGTGAGTGATAATATTTAACTTAGGGTAGGGATATAACAGTGCCAATTCAAAATCAAGTCCAAACTTAATGTACATGTTCACATACATGCATACATACATATATATAAGATATAAGAAAAGGGAACAAGGTTTAGAATGAGTTTTAGAACCATTAACAAGGACTATGTAGTTCTAACTGTCCTAAGGGAACCTATTGGCTATATGTATCCAGCTACCCCCACCGAAAGGGATCCAGTGCATGTTAGCCATACGAATAAAATAAATCCAAGGAAGGACCAGGTAATCCATGATCCCATCCATTCCTAAGTATATATATAGTGTGATTAATGCACACGATCATAATGACACCCATGCCAACAAACGTGATATCTAGTATTGATCCCCGAAGACCATCACATTCTATGGCGAGCTACACAACCCTACATAAGCCCAAATTAAATATTTACAAATAACACATACATTTATCTAGTAACTATTTGTTAAGGCATTCATCATTGGTATTTTCATATCAATGAGATTTCAAGCTTATGGAATCCTTCCATTCCAATCATCCACCAATTTAGGGGAATCCATGACCCCCAAGCTCCAATTTAAAACCAAATCATGGCCACCAGGGCCTTTCAAAACCATTTTTATTCCATCAACCTTTTAGGCAATGTAATAGTTTTCAAAAATGGTTAAATTATGCATATAAACATGTTTTAAAGCCAATTTCATAAGGAGGGATGAGGTTATTACCAATTCCAATATCAAAATCCATAAAAATTTGGGGGAATCTACGACCTCTATTACATTATTCATAAAATTCAGGGAATCTATGACCCTCATTCCATAAGTGTACCCATTCATGCAAAAGGTTCCAAAATCCATCAATAAAGCATAAACAAATGCATGTAAGCCATAGGAATACCATTCAAACAATAATCATCAAAAATCCTCAATCCAAATACGAAAATAAAACATTTAAAACAATATGAGTACCAAACCATTGCATGCTAAGATACAAATACAAGTTTAGAGAAGAGATACATGCCTGAAAACACCATGAATTTGTAAAAGAAACCACACTTTGAGCCCTAGATGACCAACCCTTAGAAACCCTAGATTTGTTCTTGACTTAGGAATTTGTGAGAGAAGAGAGTGTATTTGACTTTTTAAAATAATAAGAATGGGACACCGAGGGTTCTTTACGATCGTGGCTTTTGATTTTAGATGTAAGGAAATTACCAAAGTGCCCATAATAAAAATGCAGAAAAAATTATCCCTAGTGATAAAGGGTCACATCATGAGTCATGGTCACTGATCACGAGTCATCACTGAGACTCATAGCGTAAGCAGAAACTTAGGGCCTCCTTACTGGGTTGGCCATGAATCCAACCCTACAACTCGTGACCTCACCCTATGACTCATGGAGTTTAGTCGTTACCAAGACAACAACCTTGTAGCACCTCATTGTTAAGTTCACAAGTCCTTTACTACGAATCGTGATGTATCCTTACGACTTGTATGATTCAAGTCGTGGAAATTCTAGAAACTTAGGGAAACCTTACTGGTTAGACCATGATTAGCTATATATGACTTGTGATGAGTCTTCATGACTCATCACCTGAGTCATACCTTAAGTAGTAAGCATAATTACTGAGAAAAATTAAGAGTTCAAACCTAGGGTATTACATTACCCTCCCCCTAGGATTATTCATCCCTAAATGAGGAGTTAAGGCACCTTTTTGCACAAATACAAGATTGAAAGTAACCACATAACCATGAAAAATACCTAAAAAGTAATTAGAATATGAGAAGTGCATACCTAGAGCATGATCATCCGATCCAAAGAACAAAATGGGTTCTTGACCGTCATATCCTTTTTAGCTTCCGAAGTAGCTTCTTCCACCTTTTGATTACTCCAAAGAACCTTCACTGAATACAAATATTTAGTCCTCAACCAACGGACTTCCCTATCCAATATCTCTATTGAGACTTCTTCATATGAAAAGGAATCTGAAATGCCAACATTGTCAATAGGAACCACCAAAGAAGGATCATCCACAAACTTTTTTATCACTGACACAAGGAAAATTGAGTGAATGGAACCCAAACTTGTAGGCAAATCTAACTCATAGAGAACCTTCCCCACTCTCCTCAAAATAAGATACAGACAAATATTATGGGAATTAAGCTTATTTTAATTCCCAAAACTCATTACTCCATTCATTGGAGAAACCTTTAAAAATATCCAATCACCTACATCGAACTCCAACCCCCTTCGCCTCACATCTTTCCCTATTAACCTTCACCTTCTTCAAGGCTTAGTGGACCAAGTCAGGACTGAACAACCCAGTCTCATCAAACTCAAACCACCTAATAAGGGACTTACACCTCCTACCATAAAAAGCCTCAAATAGAGCGTTCCTAATACTAGAGTAATAACTATTATCTGCAAGTGATCCCCCAACTTCTCTTGAAGTCAATCACACAAGCCCTTAGCATATCCTCTAAGTTCTGAATAGTCTGTTATACTTGTATACTATTTAAGAATAGAAAGTAGTACTAAGGTTTACCTTAGTCCCCAGTCTGTTTTAGAACGAATGCCAAAAGTGAAAAGAAAATTATGAAACTTAATTCGAAATGATAGACACCGATGCTCCATGCAATCTGACTATCTTCTTAATGAACAACTTAGCATTATCCTCTCCAGAGTAAGTAGTCCTCACATGCAAGAAGTGAGTTGACTTAGTAATCCTATACATAATAACACAAGTTGAATCATACTAATTTCGAGAACACAGAAGACCCATAATTAAATCCATGATTATCACCTCCCACTACTACATGGGCAACTCAATATTTTGAGATATTCCACTAGGCCTCAAGTGCTCAAACTTCACTTGCTAACAAACCATACACTTAGCTACGAAGTTAGCTATATCTCTCTTCATATTGTTCCACGAGTATATCTCTTTCAAATGATGATACATCTTTGTTGAACTTTGATGAACTATATTCCTTGAATCATGAGCCTTAGTCAAAATCCATCCCTATATCCTATAAACATCAGGAAAATACAACCTACCTTGACACCTTAAAATACTATCACTACCAATCTCAAAGAACATAACCTTTTGTTATCCTACATCATTTTTAATCTACATACGCATAGAATAAAGCTTTATTCTCCTTCACCTCAGCATAGGGACATAATTTAACCACTTCTGGAACAATCACCCCTCCATACTTAAAGTCCTAAAGATGAACTCCCATATTTGCAAGCTGGTGAATGTCATTCACCAATCCTCTTTTATCGTCATCTATATAAGACAGGCTTCCTATGGACAACTTGCTAAAAGCATCAACAACCATAGTAGCTTTACCTGTGTGATAGTAAAGACTCACATCATACTACTTTAGTAACTAAAGATATCGCCTCTGCCAAAGATTCAACTCCTTTTGAATAAACATACACTACAGGCTTTTATAATCCTAATAGATGTCTACATACGCCCATACAAATAATAGCACCAAATCTTCAAATCAAAAACCATAACCATCAATTATAAATCATGAGTCAGATAATTCTTATCATTAAGCTTAAGCTACCTGGAAGCATAAGCTATAACCTTACCATATTTCATAAAGACACAACCTAGTCCTGCACGGGCTGCATCACAATAAACAACAAACCTCTTAGTACCTTCGAATAGCATCAAAACTGGAACAAAACTCAAGTTATCTTTCAACTTATCAAAACTACCCTCACAAGCATCTAACCATAAAAGCTTAACCTTTTTCTAAGTCAACTTCATCAACGGTGCGACAATAGATGAAAGTCTCTCCATAAACCTTCTATAATACCCAGTTAAGCCCAAGAACCACCAAATATTAGTTTGAGTCATGGGTCTAGGCCACCCCTTAAATTTCTCTACATTCTATGGATCCACCTAGATCTCCTAATTAGAAACAACATGCCGAAGAAAAGTCATAACATTTAACCAAAATTCATACTTAGAAAATTTAGCATACAATTGTTGATCCTAAAGAGTCTGCTACATAATTTAGAGGTGATTAGGATCGTTTTTTCTCTTAGAATACAACAAGATATCATTAATGAAGACAATAACAAATAAGTCCAAATACCCAAAGATCTAATTCATAAGATCCATGAAAGCAACCGGATCATTATCCAATCTAAATGACATAAACAAGTTCTCATAGTTACCATACCTGGTTAGAAAAGTAGTCTTGGGAATATCACCCTCCTTAATTTTCAATTGATGATGGCCCAAACTAAGATCAACCCTCGAAATTTATCTAGCACCCTGAAGCTGGTTGAAAAGATCATCAATACTAGAAAGAGGAACTTACTCTTCACTGTCACCTTATTTAACTGTAGATAATCTATACACACCTGAAAAGACCAATCTTTATTATGCACAAAAAGTACAGGAGCACCCTATGAAGAAATAATAGGATTAATAAAGCCTATATCAAAAAGATCCTTTAATAGTTCTTTTAACTCCTTCAACTCAGCCGGAGCCATTCTATGAGGAATAGGGATATGACGTTTATTAGGTAATACATCAATCCCAAATCTAGTTCCTTATTGAGAGAAATACCACAAAAAGCATCAAGAAATATTTCACAAAATTTATTAACCACGAGGATAGATTATAAAGAGGGAACCTCAAAACTAGAATCCTTAACCTAAACCAAATGATATTTCCACCCCTTTGAAATCAAATTTTAGGCTCCAATATAAGAAATAAACCTCCCCTTATGTACTAAGGAAATACCCTCCCATTTGATTAATGGTTCATTAGGGAATTGGAAATTTACTTTTTGGGTCCTATAATCTAAAGAAGCATAGGACGAATGAAGCTAATCTATCCCTAAGATCACATAGACATATACCATGTCAAGATCTACCAAATCCACCAAGGTCTCCTTATAAAAGATAGACACCATACAACCCCTATATATCTTCCTAGCCATAACAAAATCACCTATCAGAGTAGACATAGAAAAAGTGTTGGAAATACTTTGGGGACTAAAACCAAAAAGCATAGCCATATATGGGGTCACATAGTGTCATTACTTATGCCCTATCTGTCCATAATTAAAGTAATGACTTCTCTCCTTATCATAATAACCCTAGTAAAGCTGACGACAAAATCTACAAGGAGGATATGGTGGGCTAACTGAGATCCACTAGCCTGAAACTGGGAACCATTCCTTATGACTACTTCTAGTTTGAAATTGATGATCACCGAATGGCTTCAGATAAGGAGTACTAGACGAAGAATATGAACAAGAATTTTGCCAATTCTTCTTCTTGCTCTACGTTCTACCATCTATTTCACTATTTGGTTGACTTTCACCATCCTCTGAATATCTAAATATCTTGTTCATCCTTTCTTCCATCTTTGTTATTCTTTTTCTTATCCTCAACTCATTGCATATAAACCACAAGCATGAAGATATCCATATCATTGTTCAACATCGTAGCCTTATACTCCAAACCAAATTATGGGACACACAAGAAGCAAACTTCCTCATTCTAACCCTCATACTAGATACTAATACAGAGCATAACAAGACAACTGATGGAACTTTAGGACATACTTCTTCACACTTATCTTTCCCTACTTTAGATTTATAAACTCCTCTACCGTTGCATCCTTCAGCTCTTGAGAAATGAAAAAGATCAAGGAAGGCACCAGAGAACTCATCCTATGTAGATGGCTTCACATCATCACCTCTCAACTACTCTCACTCTTGATACCATACATATGCCATTTCTTTTAATTGATATGTATCAAAATCCATACCCTTAGAATTAGAAGTATGTATTACCCTAAAGATTTTCTCTATCTCATGAATAAACCCTTGAGGATCCTCCTCAACCTTAAAACTAGTAAAGGTTGGGGAATTTAACCTCATAAACTGACCAACCTAAGTAACCTCAAGAGAAGGATCAACAGAACCACCTCGGCCCGACTGATGAGACTTGGAGGTCACCAACTAAGTCAACAAATGAATAGAATGATGGAACTCCGCATTAGAGATATCTCTTTGAGGTGTCTGAGAATGAGTGTCATAATATAGGGAATGACTAGTGGGGACCAATGGTACCCCAGGTGGAGTAACATAATATAGAGCAGGACCCTAGACCAAGTTTGTACTCTATAAACAGGATGGGTCCCCTTCATATTGCCCTCGGTGAGGCAGAGGCTCTGACAGAGTTTCTAGGAATATTAAATCTTTGAGGAGGCATGATCTAAAATGTTAGAAAACCAAGAGTTAGATAAATTCCATGACCCTAGACTCTATATCCCAAAATAGAACACAAGAAAGGGAAACATTCATAAAGGCCTTGTAGCCTTTCCCTTATAAGTGTGGTATGCTACACAACCTTAAAAGGAACTCTACTCGACATGGATTTATGGATAACCAAAGACCATGAACCTATGCTCTGATACCAAGTTTTTTATGACTCGACCCCAGGCCTTATTATGATAGGTATCTTGAGTCCACCGAGGACCAAAGACTACCCTCAAAGCCTATTCAATCGAGAAAAATCCAAATAATAACAACATGAAAGAAAACTAGAAAATAAATATTAAATACTTAATCTAACTCCAGACTAAGCTCTATGAGTAAACAATAGTATCCAACCTGCACATGTCCACAAAAACCTCTAAACCAATCCAAATATCAAACTGGTTGGGACATGCCCCCGACCATGATAATGATAATGATAATATTATCATGAACTTCTCAATTCTAAAAAATGAAAGAAACTAATGGAATGACCAAACTTTTCTAAAGATGGAACTAACACTAGACAAACTAATAGAAGAAAACCCTAGGACCTTATATCATAAAATGATGCAGCGTCTGGGGATGATTAACATTATGAGCACTAGAATATAAATTAGGGTAGGTAATAAAATGATTCCACTTACAAATCAAGTCCAAACTGGATGTACATGTTCACATACATGTATAAAAACATATATATTAGATGTTTGGATTAGGATCAGGGTTTAGCATGAGGTTTAAAACCATTACGTGGATTGTGCATTATTTTTTAAAAAATATTAATTATGAGTGATAATTTCACTCTCGGTATTCATAAAGTTTGTTTCTTATTGGTAATTGATAGGAAGGTCATTGGGTTTAATATACCCTTTGGTTGTCCTCTCTTTATCAATTTGTGTCAATCTATCTATCCTTTTGTTTTCAATCTTTTTACCTTTTTTATAGTATTTTCCTTTGTTCTTGAATTATTTCTATTTTCATATTTTTACTCTAGTATCATTTGGTATCAAAGCTGAGCTTGATTTTATTCCCACGATGTCCATCTTGGGTCTATTTATGTTGAAAAATAAAAAATCTCAAAAAATTCTCTATTCATATTTTTGTTCTTAGGTCAAATTTGAGTCTTTGATTTTGTCATTTTTTATACTTTTTAATTTTATATTATTGTTCCCTAACACTATTTGTGTCTAAATCTCGAATTTGAGCTCAATTGGAGTTAAATCAAAGGATCTACCACTCTTGAGAAGCTCAAGTTTGAAGATTGTAAGTGGATTTTAAAATCTAGAATTTTTTTTTTTTTGAATTTTAGAATTGATTCTTGGAATCTGATTAGGAGGTACAAAAGCGTATAGGTTCAAAATTTCTTCACTTTTCGAGCAAGGGTTTAAAAGTTAGAGATTTTTGAAGTTCTTGGTGTTCTTGAGAAAAATCCAAATCTTCATCTTGAATTTTCTTCAAAATTTGGTGTGTAGTCCTAAAAATATAAGTAAAAGGTTTATGAAAGTGTTGTTACAAGTAATCTTTTTAATATCCTAAAGAATATTCTAAAGAGAGGACAAACAGAGGACCATTTGGAGGTACATGGTGCAATCCAAGTTGTCATGGACGGTTGAGCTACGCTATAACTGCCTTGATCTGATGTAGTAGATAAGGCGCATGTCAAACCAGTATGTTGACACTCACATTCATACATATTTCTCACAGGATGCATCCAGACTGCTCCCATTCATCAAAACAGTATGCTTTGCTCGTTGTCTTGCATTCAAAGTTCACCTACGCTACCTACAAATCCCCAACGTACTTCAACCCTTTTTGAGCACATCTCAACTCTCATAACTCCACTAAATCAGGTTCAAACCACTAAATTAATCTCTTAATTATTCCTTTGATTATTTTTATTCTTAACACTAATTAACAATGAACACTAAGACTACTTCGGTGTTTAATTAGTTTTTGTCCGTTCTTTTTTTCTGTCTTAATTCCTTGTGCTTTTTTTTCATTTATCTTTTGTGTTTTCTTAATTTAACTTTTGCATTTGAGTTAGTCAATTCTTTCACCTCTTAATTAATTCATATACCAACACATGTAACCAAGACCAACAAGTTAAGCTAAATTGTGAGCCAATCTAAACACTTGTATTGTGGGAGTAAATTTCACTAACGTTAACCTTGTTGCAGTTGTGTTGAGTGTCGTATTCATAGGTATCATGGTACTGGGAGATGATATCCAACCTATTTAATGTGGGCAAAACTCTGATACTCTTATGGAAGCTATGATAGGAATGCAACAAATTGTGGATGCTATATATGAAGAATGTCGGGCCTCGAGGAAACGGTAGCAAATATTGATGAAAGGGAACTCGAACAATGGAGGTTCTCATTCAAGTGGGCATGTTCAATAAAATTCCACCACCATCTCTCCTAGAACTCTACACCACACGTTCTTCCCTCCCTCATAAGTAAGTTCTCGCTTACCTACTACTACTACCAACCAATCTCTATGACATGTAGCCCGACCACAATAATTCAACCAACAAATGCCCTAAAACACAAAATAAGCTCCCAAAATTCTCACTCCACCCTATCAAACACGCCAAATTAATTTCCAAACTACTAAATTCCCCAAGGATTAAACCCATAAGGCCTCAGTCTAACCTACTACCCACCTTATTAAGTACCCTAAATCCAAATACCATACTACCAAAGGCCACAAAATCCGAATCCATCATACCAAGATCCACTTACCCAAATTCCTCCACACTAAATGCCCACCGAACCAAGGCATTATAGTTTAGGGAGATTTTGTAGGACAATTAGAAAGAGGTTATTGATATAGTGCAAAAGGGCATGAATCACGAGACCAATATGGTTATGGAGTTCATGTCATGGGCCTCATTTATATCAAGGTCACTCTTTCTAACTTTGTTGTAGGTAGTAACCCTGAAGGGTATGTAATACCCGTGTTTTTTCTTAGCTTGAAAATCATCTCAAGGATGTTAGAACTTTCTTTAAAATAAGAATTTATTCTTATACATAAGTTATTTACATAATTTTCACTTCCTATCATGTGGGAAATTAAATAAGCTTTCTATTGATATATAATGTTCAAAAATCCAACACCCGGGCAAAGAGTTAGAGCCTTTTTAATGGGACAGTGTTTGACCTGAGCCTTCAGCGCATTTGGAGATAGCTCAAATGGCAGGTGTCAAATTCCAGTGTTGCTCTGCGATACTGGAGTGTCACGCCAAAATTCTAGGTCGTAGACAAGGTGGCAATGAGATAGCTCCATGTCGTACCACCGTGCAGTTTCCCAATTGTCAATTTCCAGTGACACAGCGCAATAACTCCGCATTGCGCCAAGGGCCCAACTCAAGAAATTTTACTAAAAATTTAATGACGTGTCTAGGGTTAAAATGGTCAACTTCCTACCCCTATATAATCCCTTTAACACGTGATTCATCCATTTTTCACCCAAAACTTATTAGTTTCTCTCAAGTTTATCTCAAGAACAAACTAGGGTTTCTATTGGGGATTCAAATTTAAGAAGGTCTCACCATCAATCTTCATGAAATTAAGATCTAAGTTATGCATAGTTTTGATTCATGGACTCCTTTTGTCCATGAAGTCCAAGAATCCTTTTTAACTACAAGTTATGGATTTTCTTCATGTTTTCATGCTTTGTATGTTCTCTTTCATGTTGATAAATGAGGAATTGATTTCTACTCCATGATTTGATGTTAAATTCCATGTTAGTTGATTAGTATATATAAATATTTGAAAAATCTCATGACTAAAACCTTGTATGATGGAATTGAAATTGAAGCATGATGTTTAATTGTTGTATAATGTGTTTACATGTACTATGCCTGCCATATGTTAGATAGAATGCCTAGATGAAGGAAATTTGCCTAACTAGAATAATATCATGAAAATCCCCATAAATGTACAAGATTATGCCTATTAGACGTTTGATGAAATGCTTCAATAAACATATTGTGGTGATTATGATGTATTCAAGAATATCAAGTCATGTTTTTTTCCTTCTATCGAGTCTTGGGGGTACTTGTACCCAAAATATTAGTTGTGTGCCTAGATCCATGTCATGTTTTCACGATACTCTCAGTCTAGCTATGAACTGTTAGACTTCAGATAGTCTTATGACTCAGGAAAAATCTTTATGATCTCATGACTAAGTCAGTTGTCAGATATCAGTAGTATTCCATCAGCCTTGGAAATTCAATAACTCATTCCATGCTCAGTTCAGTTCAGTAAATCATGTTCAGTGTCCATTCAGATGGGAGTAGGAATTAGCACCGAGTGAACCCAAGTATGGGGACTCACCTATTATACGAGGGTGTGATTCCTAGAAGAAATCCTTCTATTCTAGAACTATGTAGCAAGCATAGGTTGAGACATCGTAGCCTGCTATATGAGGGTAGATGAGGTGGCTTAACCTGTTATATGAGGGTTACCACCATTCTTGCTAGTTTCCTGTTATGTGAGGGTTACTTACTTGTTGTCCTTACCAGTGGTGCTGTATTGATACCCTTCCAATCAGGGCATAGATTGGACCCTATCTCAGCTATTATAGCACCTTTGGGGCATGTTGGTTAGATACAACTTCCCACAGTTTCATGTTACAGAATCAGGACTATCAGATACAGTTAACCAGTCTCAGTAATAAAACTCAGATAGTTCTTCAGATTTCAGAACTGTCAGATACATTCAACTCAAATGCAGTACGGAACTGAGATAGTTCCATCAGATTTAGGACTGTCAGCTACAGTCACCCACGCTATCAATTATACTCAGATACAGTCACCCATGTTATCAGCATTATTCAGATATAGTCCTTCATGTTATCAGTCATATCAGTTACTAGCATGTCACGTTATAAGTATACAGACTCAGAAATCATGAAATCCCGTTGTTAGTTATAGTTACGTATTTATGCATGTATTCTCACGTTCATGTTAGACAGTCAGTTAACATTATTCATGCATGCAAGCCCTTGTATATAGCCTACCTCACATGTATACTCGGTACATATGTACTGTCGCATTCGCGCTATGGTGCTTTCTTTTATGTTATACCATAGGTTAAGAGACACGAGTTCTAGATTAGCATTAGATTCCAGATTCAGAAGTCAGAATAGAAGTGAATCCTCATGCTTTGAGGACATAATGATTTTCTAGTATCTCATTGATTAGCTTATTAGTTGGAGTTAGTTGGAGACATATCCTATCAACTCCTTGTTCACAGTCTTCAGATAGTAGAGGATTTCAGACTAGATACAGACTATCATGTTTTAGACTTCAATTTTGTTTTGGGTATTCTATTAGCCCACACAAATGTTATGTTATTTAGTTATGTTCATGATCGAACCTTATGGCCTTTCAAAGCATGTTTTCGTATTATTATGTAATCTTATGCAGTATAAAGGTATAGATATCAGTGAATGTTATAGTGTTTCCTTTGTTTTTGTGTTATTTTCATTTTCATATTTTTACTTTTGTATAACCTTTTATGCAATCAAATAGTTTAAAAATGGTTAAATTATGTATATGATCATGTTTCAAAGACAATTTCATAAGGTGGGTTGAGGTTATTACCAATTACAATATCAAAATCCATAAAAAAATTGGGGAATTCATGACCCCCATTCCATTATTCATAAATTTTAGGGAATCCACAACCCTCATTCTATTACCCATAACCATGCACCTAATGAGCTCAAAAATCCTTCTATAAAGCATAAACAAATGAATGTAAGCCATAGGAATACCAGTCAAACAATAATCATCCAAAACCCTCAACCCAAATTCCAAAACCAAACATTTAAAACCATATGAATACAAAACCATTTAAAATAAAAAAAATTACAAGTTTAAGGAAGAGATACATGCCTAAAATAATAATTGCGAGAAGAAACCACACTTTGAGCCCTAGATGACCAACCCTTAAAAACCTTAGCTTTGTTCTTTACTTGGGAATTTGACAGAGAAGAGAGCGTATTTTACTTGATTAAATAATGTGAAAAGGACCCCTAGGGTGCTTTATTATTGTGGGTAGTAATTGGGGATGAAAGGAAAAATTGTCGCCAGTGACTACGGGTCACGTTAGCACTTGTGGTCAATGATCATAAGCAATCACCAAGACTCGTAGCCTGAGCAAAAACTCAGGGCCTCCATAATATTTTGGTCATGAGTCCCACTGTGTGACTCATGAACTCACCCTACAACTTGTGGAGTCTCATAATTACCAAGACTGCTACCTTGGGTTATCTTACTATAAAGGTCATGAGTCCCTCACCACAGCTCATGACATTACCTTACGACTTGTATGATTCTAGTTGTGGCCATGCCAGAAACTTAGGGAAACCTTACTGGTTATACCACGATTAGATCTATATGACTCATGATGAGTCTTCACGACTTGTCACCTGAGCCATACCCTAAGCAGTAAGCACAATTATTTTGAAACATTTTGAGTTCCAAACCTGGGGTATTACAACATATGGTCACACATAGCAAATAATGTTCTAAATTTGCCAAATAAAATCAATTTATAGGACATCACACGGTCACAGCACAATAATATAGTCATTTTCATGATTAATTCCCACACCCTTAACATGATTTTATACCAATATAAACTACCCAGCCCAGTCTGAAGAAAGTAAAGCAATAACCTACCTCGAATGCGAAAAATTGGTCTAAAAGCCTTCAATCTGAAGCCTTACACCCATGAACAAACTCGAAATCAACTAAGAAATATAACTATAGAATCTATGAGTAAAAAAAATCCAACGATACCAATATTGCCTAATTTTTAGTTGGGGTCAAAATCGACCCCCAAAATGTTTTTTTGAAAAAAAAAAGAAGATAGTAATTTCAATTTTGAAACATGTTCCCCATACTTTTAAGAGTCTACAACTGAAAACCTAAATTAAAATGAGCTAAGAATGAGGTCGAAATCAATGAAAAAACTTTTTAAGCTTTACCAACAAAACCCCCAAAATCAGTTTTAAAATTGAGAATTGGAGTTGTTTTGGAGATGAAATTCAGAGGAAAATGATAATTCTAAGATTAAAAACTCACCCAACTGAAAACTGGTTGAAATTGGGGTTAAAATTAAAGAACTACAACTCTTAGGCCTTCCGGGCCAAAACCCCTAGTTTTCACTTTTAATCTACATTTAAACAAGATTTAAATGATAAAATTGAAGAAAAGTGGTTAAAATGGGTGTTTTTGAGCTTACCCAAGCTTAGAGATGGAGAAAATTCCTCAAAATCATGAAACACTAAGGTTCAAGTCCAAAAAATGGAGAAAATAGAGAAACATAGGTATTTAAGGGACCTAGGCATCACATACGCGATCACCGAGTAGCTTAAGCGACTACCACATGTCTGACTAGATATTACATATGCAATACCTTGCTGGAGGGAAGGTATAGCATAACCAAACCTATTATTGCGTACTTCGGTTTTGCGATCGTGACCAATATGTAGAATAAGCGACACTTGGTTGGATTTGCTGAGTTGATTAAGCAACAAAAGTTTTGCTTATGCGAGTACACCAACAGAATGGTGCACTATCTGAAGACTTGGAGAATTCCAAGTCTCTGTGGACCCCTCGAGATTCATCCAAAATCCCATAATTTAAACGAACTATGCTACCCTATCAAACTTGATGCTCCCAACTCAATGGCGATATCAGAGTTTCAAAAAGACGTCATTTTCATAAAGTTGACCCTTAAAAGCCAAATTTACAACTTTTGTATCGAGGGTCGAAATGAGATATAAAATATAAAAAGATATCATCCAGTTACGTCATTAAAATTGACGTTTCGGATGTGCTAGAACATTTTATTTTGCCATTCGATGCACAGATCAAAAAATATTGACCAAAGACAACTATAAAACTTTTCAAGAAACCAAAATTACAACATCATATAAATCACACCAAAATGCACTGGGAACCATGCCAATCATCTCAACACCCCAGAAATATGACAAAGCAATCACGAGGAGGGGTAAAATGGTCAAATCACACCAAATTAAATATTTCACATAAATCACCAAAAATAAAGTTGTTACATCATCCACAATTAAAAATCTAGTCTGTCCTTAAACAAAGGCAAGCGAAATACCTGAATCGGTAAAAAGTCGAGGATAAAAACTATACATATCAGAATTGACCTATGAAGTAGCCTTATCTAAAGGTCAATGTCTCTACTAGACCTTAATAAACCACTGGAATATCTCTAGAATACAACCGTCTAACATCCCTAGACAATTAGAGACAAGATCCTAGAAAAATAACCTCTCATGTAACTGAAATGAATCCTAACGAAGGACATGAGATTTATCCAAAATGTAGCAACTAAGCATGGAAACATTAAAAATTACATGAAAAATAAATAAATATGGGGGAAAAGCCAACACATAAGCCATATCACTAATAGTATGGAAAATCTTAAATAGGAAAATATACTTGGGGCTAAGCTTTCCCCTCTTCCAAAACCTCATCACACCCTTCATGGGAAAAACTCAAAGAAAAACACAACCACCAACACCTAATCTCAAGGCATGAAGTCTATGATTGGCATAACACTTTTGCCTACTCTGAGCCGCTCGAAGCCTATATTGAAAAACCTGAACACTGTCCAAAGATTCATTAAGCAAGTTCATACCTTGAGGTATAATCTCAAAAATCTCAAACAAATCAATTGGAGAGAGGCAAAATCTTGCATACAAAGCCTCAAAAAGATCCATATAAATACTAAAATAGTAGCTATTATTATATACAAACTCCATTAGATCTCCCACTGACCACCAAAGTCCATCACATAGGCATGGAGCATATCCTTAAATATCTAAATTATCTGCTCTAACTACCTGACAGTATACGGGTGAAATATTATACTAAGATCAACCTGAGTACCCAACTCATCCTGAAAGGTCTTTCGAAAGTGAGGTGTGAACATTAAACCTCGTTCTAAGATAATAGACATGGTCACACCATAAAGATGCGTAATTTTAAGAATAGAGATACAAGCCAACCTCTCATCACTAAAAGAGACCTAAACCAAAATAAAGTAAGAGAACATGGTTAATTGATCCATAATGACCCAAACATTGTCAAAACCATAAGAAGTACAAGGTAATCTAGTCATGAAGTCCATAGAGATCTATTCCCACTTTCAATCAGGAATGGGTAACCTCTAAAGCAATCTACCAGTCCTCAAGTGCTCGGTTTTCGTTTGCTACAATAGAGAAAAAGAGCTACAAAATCTGGTACATCCTTCCTTATACCAACCCATCAGTAATGTTGCCTTAAATTATGATACATATTAGTCATTCCTGATTGGATGTAATACCTGGAATAGTAGGCCTCCTCCAAAATCAATCTAATTGCGTGCTCTTGGTACACAAACTCGACCTCCAATACTCATAACACCATCTAAATCAAGTGAGACTTTCTTAGCATTACCAGTCAACACCTAGCCTCCACAAATTCCAAAAAATATCCAGGTGTCAAAATATCAATCCTAACCATCTAGTTAGCCAAATACTAATACTCTAAGGCCAAAGTCTTCTCATAGGTCAAAGATGCACTAAGCTACCCATACTAGTTGACTTCAACTCACGGCACAATAGTCAAGTCATAATATATAGAAAACTCAAACAAACGATGTTGTCTCATATTAAGATCTCTCTAGGTGAAGAAATATTATAGTCTATTATGATCTGAGAAAATCTCCCAATGGATTCCGTACAAATAGTGCCTCCACAACTTCAAAGCAAAAACAATTATGCATAACTCAAAATCATGGGTAAGGTGATACCTTTCATGAGGCTTCAATTTATGAGAAGTATTCATAATAACTTACCCTCCTACATCAACACAACACTTAACCCAACACTAAATACTTTAAAAAATATAGTAAAACCCATGCCCTTCTTGGAGAAGCTGATGTCAACAAATCCTTAAGCTTTTGGAATATCACCTCATAAGCATCAGACCAGTAAAAAAAATCTTTTTATTAGTCAACTTGACCAATAGAGTTGTGATACATAAAAACCCTTAAAAAACACTCGTAGTAACCTACTAAATCAAAATAACTCTGAATCTAGGTAGGAGAAGTGGGTAGCCCAATAATAAGAAGGCACAAAAAAAGGCTCACTAGAAGAATCAAAATTCATAGCAAAATATGCAGACATATAAAAGAAAGTAAATCTCAAATAAAATAACATAGGTGTAGATCTAAAACAAACATGGAAGATACCTATGATAACATCTTTGGAAGCCTTTGCCTCTAGTCTGGAGGGTATAGCATAGCCACTATCCACGACCACCAATTAGATAAATAGCCCCACGACCACCACCATAGGCTCCACCACCTATTCCTTAAATACCTATGATAAAACCCCTAACTATTAAACTAAAATAAGATTATCTAGAACATACAAGAAGGATAGTCCTTGGCCAAATAGCCAGTCTTATCACACACATAACAGACCCTATGACCTAACTCAATAGGAGAAGGTATGATTGGACAAAAACAACTATTCAAAACTGCTAACCTCGAAAACTCACTACCTAAACTCTTTAAGACTGCTTGGATGGGTCTACCATGATACCCAGAGAGATCTCTAAAATTCCTACCTCAACAAGTGTGACATCATAATACCCAGATAATGCACCTTCTTTGCACCTCCCTAATATGCTCAAAGAATACCCTCAGTCATATTAGCATGATCCATTATACTAAAAAATAATGCTCCATACACTACCTTTTTAGATGTATCTAGCTAAAGTAAAACATCCAATCCTTTCACCAACTTTTGAATCTTCTCAGATTTGGTGGAAATACTGGCATAAGAATATATAAAAAGGGTATAAAAGCATGTATCACACTTTTCAATAGTCATGGATCTCTTCTCCAGGCGATCAAACTCATCTCTCATTCAATCCCTAAAACTGTAAGGCATGAACCTTTCTAAAACGGCCTCAAAAAACTGATCCCAAGTAATCTCAAGAGAATTGATAAGTCTACAACCAATAGGTAACCTCCAACAAACTCTAGCGGCATCCCTCAACCAATAAGTAGTATATGTTACACCATGTAACACAAGCGAACCTAGGTTATGTAACTTCTCATGACACTCAATCAAGAAATCATAAACATCTTTGCCTACAACACCAATGAACTTAGTGGGGCCCTATCATGAGCTAAGACTACCCTACTAGTAGTAACACGGTGCTAAAAATCACAAATAATCCCAAGATAACCCATGATACTAGCATAATGCTTAAATAATTAATTAAAACATATATAAAATCTAAATTGATTGAGTATAAATATAACCATAAGAAAAGTTATTTCTATATATTTACTATTGGAAAGTTTATTAAAACATCTATATTTTGAAAGAAAAGAGAAATTGATTTCAACAACTCTAACTAACTATATATGAAGCCTCTACTAATACTGACTATAGGTAGTCAAGACATGATCCTAAATATCCCAAATCAATACATATGAATAAGAAAATAAAGTACAAGAACTACAGCAAACTTGACTCTTTGAAATAAGAGAACTCATTACCTACTGGCTGAATGTTATGATCTGCCTAATTATGATCTTGATAGTAAGCACCTAAATCTACATTACATAAAAATATAGGTATAAGAGATATGAAATCAGTACTTTAGAATGGACTGAGTAAATGAGATATCACTAGTCATGAAAACACTTAAAACATGCTTTAAAATTAAGGACATAAGCCATTTGTTGAAATATTCATTTAAAATATGTCTTTACATAAACGTTGTGTTGCATAGTGAAATTTATAAATCATGAACTAAAATATTTCTATAAATTGGGAGGTGCTAGATGCATGACTATTATATTTAATCTCAAGTTAAGGCTAAATATGTTGTAAAACTATACTACTAAGGGTCATGTATGAACACTGGGCCTAAAATTATGGGATGTGAACTGATGTAGTGACTAAATATAAACATGTACTGAAAGAAATAGAATACAAGGTCATGTATAATTTGAAGCTGAATATAATGACCAGCTTTTTTGATAAAATATGTGAATTGTGTATTTTAATGAGATTTGACTATTGTAACCATCCACATAGTTGAATTATGGTATTTTTTGGGTGTGGGGTGATTGGTATGGTTTCCTATGTATTTTGTTATCATTTATGCGATATTGTGATTTTTGATGGCTTCGAGAGTCTTATTTTGTCTTATATGAATATCTTCTGGTCAATGTGATGGATGGCTGAACGGAATGTGCCAGTGGTTCTAGAATACCTATCTTAGTCTTGGTAAATTTTGGTGTGGTTTTTGGTGCACCCGAGCTCATTTCGACCTATTGGTCGGAAAGTTAGAAAATTGGAAATATGGGCATGGGACCCATATTTGGTCAAAACGATCTCAGATGGAAACTCTGACTTTTCTACCAAATCTAGAACATTGATTTTAGTGTGGTAACATATTTGGTGTTATTTTACCGCTTTTACATCTCATTTCAACTCTCAGCTTGGAAAATTGTGATTTCAAATTCCGAGGGTCAACTTTGTCAAAGTACTTTTTTTTTTGAAATATGACTTTTCCAATTCATTCAAAACGTCAAATTAAGTATGGTTACATAATTAATTTCCATATATTAGACTCCAAACGAATCCCGGGCACCCCATCAAAGTCCGTTTGGACTTGGGACTAAACCTGAACTATAATTAGCAAATTTTCTGCTAGATAGCAATTTTTCTCCATTTTGGCCTATTTTGCTCATTTTTCATCTTGCCTCTTGAGAGATAAACCCTAAAATAGTATGGGATATTAAAAATTAAGCTTGTGGGAGCTTGGGAAGCTAGATTAACTTCTATTTCTTGATTCTATTACAGATTTAAGGTAAGAATTCACCCTTTTCTTAGTAATTTTTAGATTAATTTTTCAAAATCCCAAAACTCTTAGGTCTTGATTTTAAACCCCAATATAACTCCTTTTCACTTTAATAATATTTTTATCATATAATTACTTTTTTCATCAATTTAACATTCAAAACAACTTTGATTCTTGCTTTTAACTCAAATTTTAAACATTTTATCAAGTAAAGCTTAAAAATAGTTTTTATTTGATTTGAACCTTATTTTTTACTCAATTTGACTTGGATTTTCAGCTTTAGGTTTTTTAAAATATGGGGAATACATTTTAAAATTAAAGTAATGATTTTGCCCTTCTTTTTTTAAAACATATCTTGGGGTCCGTTTTGACCCTGAACCAAAAGTATTCAATTTGGGTGTCGTTGGTTTTATTTTGAAGCTTATATTCCATATATTATGTTTTATAGGAGTTTGGGATCGTTCGTAGAAATTATGGTCATGGGTTCAAAGTGTAGCAAATCGGTTTCGACTAATGAGGTAGGTTATGGCTTAAATATTTTAGACTGTGCTAGGTAGTAAATAATAATACAAATTCATGTTAAGGGTGGGAACTAATCATGAAAAATATCTATTTATGTGTTGTGTCTATGTGGGGGCATTTATGTGATGTAATTATTGAAATTGAGTTATTGTGTGATATGTGTGACATTGTGGGATCCTATGTGATATTCATAGCCTTGAATATATGTAAATAATTTTATTATTTTGTTAAGATATTTAATATGATACCATTGGTGTATTTTGATTATATTCATACTTTATTGCCATAAGAGACATGTGAAAATTCGTGGATGAAACTAAAATAATGAGTGGATATTGGCTCACATAGTTAGGGAAATATATCATTATGGTTGATTGTGAAATATATCATATGGTTGGTTGTGAAAATATATCATGTGGTTGGTCATGGAAATATATCATGTGGTTGATTGTGAAAATACTCATTGTAATTGATTGTGAGCATTACATCCTCATATCATACTCATTCATGAAATATTGGTACCACTATGGCAACATTTTAGAAACACTAGCAACACCATTTTAAAACCCTTCTCGAGGGATGTGCAGGGGAGTAGATATTGTTACACCTTATAAAACCCTTTTTGAGGGATATTCCAGAAAGGAGATATGAGATATGTGGATTGTGTATGGGTTGACGAACCCCCCATAGGTCCTATGTTGAGAAACTTTTTCTTCATAGGAGTATACAGGAATCGTGCGATAATTCTGAAGGTTGTGTGAAGACCTCGAGCATCATCATCATCATATACATTGCACTTACATTATTATGTTATGTTGTCTTGCATTTCCATAGTGACTTGTCATCTATATATTTGTTAAATCTTCCTTTAATTGTATTTGATGTTCTTGTATATACATGTTCTACTTATCTATAATATAATATGTACTTGTGTCCTATTGTGGTATTATGTTGCAATATTTGTGATATATTAGAACTGGTAATGGAAGAAGTGTGGGCTGCCGTTGTTGGACATTTTTTATTACAGGTGATGTGCTCTTAGAGTATATTTTGTATTCTTTATTTTGTACTTAGCTCGGTCGGCCTATGATACCTATTGAGTACAAGTGGATCGTACTCACTCCTGCTTCACCCTTTTAGTGTAACTTTAGGATTGGGTGTGCCTCAGAGTGATTAATTTTGGGGGGCCTTCTGAGTACTCAAGGTAGCTGTTGGATATTCATACAATCAAAGTTCACTTCTATCTTTCTGTATTAGTTATGTCTTTATTAGTATTCGAAGATATATTATTCCTTTGTGGTTATTTTTTTGATGTATTTGACTTCTAGATAGTATTACTAGTTCTTACATATTTAACACCAGGTTTTGGGAGTTTTGGTTGCATGTGTTGATTTTATTCTTTCCATTTTTACTATATCTATATGGTTTGGATTTATTATAGCAATCTTACCTTGGGGTCATTTTTGTCTTTTACCATGTGTATCAGTTTGGGTGAGAGTCTTACTTTTAAAGGTTCACCGCAATAAGTGTCATCACGACTTATCAATTTTTAGGTCGGGATACTGAAATATAAACTGAAGACTGTGGGAGCTAATAAAAACCAGCGTACCCGAAACTGAGAAAATTAGGGTCCAACTTGTAACCCCAGTTGGAAATGTGCTAGTACCTTGCCAAGGGTACCAACAGAGGCTGGCATGGATCTACTAAACTGATATCCTAAAGGACTAGGGTGTTAGTCCTCAACTGGTGGGTGACCGCTCATAACCTACGGTAGCATTGTAGCTCTGAAACTTAGGGACTTCTACTAAAGTTCTGAGTCCTCAACGGACAGGTGAGCCTTCATGCCTGCAATTACTCGATGCTAAGTAATAGTCTCAAATAAACAACACTAAGAACCATGTAGCGTATCATAATTACATTTTAAAAATATCCATAATAGTTAATCCTAGGTGCTTAAGACATATAAACTGATATATACATGAATTCCTAGGTATCGAGTGTTCATAACCCACCAGCACTAAATAATATGACTAAAAATTAGAAAATCTATGATCCAAATATAATATAAAATTTCATAACTCAAATCAAAAATCATGAACTTATCAGCATACCAAGGTTTCATATTTCTAAGTATGTGAAAATGCTAAATTTCATGGGAAAATATGGTATGTCAACTAATATTGATTGAAATCCACAAAATCATGATAAATGATGCTTAATAGTTTTGATACTGATAAATCTCATACAGCTTGATCATATGTTTGAAATCTTCACTAGCGTGGATTTGAGAATAGCATGAATTATATAATATGAACCTAAGAAACCTTGAATAATCATTAAAACATGCTTATATCCGATAAATATATCATGGGGAATTAAATCTAAGCTTAAAGTAACGATTGCGTAAAATCCTATTTTTGAATATCATAAAATTCATGAACAAAAATTATAATTTGGGCATGAGGATGAAAGAAGATTCTCATGAATACCCACATACCTGATTACTTTTGATTTTTGAATTGATGTTTTGAGGATTTGAACTTGGAGGTGAAGAACCCTAATTTCTTACTTTGAAGGAGTGGAAAATCACATCTTTCTCTAGTAATTCGTGTGTTATGTAGAGAATAAGGGATTTGGAGTTGTTTAGGATTTATACTCATCCTTGTAATAGATTAAAGGGCATAGTTTTGGGGTTAAAGGAGTAGGAAAAGACCAAAAATACCTTAAAACAATCTAGAAAACTCCTGGAAGCAATCCCGAAAATCCTGGCAACGACTTGTTATGTCTGGACATGAGTCGTTTCTTGAGTCATGGTTAGAGAAATCAAATTTGGGCCCTACTTTCGTAGCAATGGTTCCCTCTGATGACCCACTATGTCTGACAATGAGTCATTGTCACTAGCAACTTGGACAGTGTTTCAATAATTTTGCCATAATTGTTTACTTCGATATCGAATTACTGAAAAATTTATGGCAATGGAAACATAATTAAATTATTATTTGATGGTGGGTCTTGAGATCCAAAGTTCTTGGTAATACAAAAGTTTAGTTTGAAGCTGGCAATAGTTATATTCCTCCCAAGAATTTAATCACTAAGGGATGTTTTGACTAGTCTATAAGCTAGGAGCTAGTTTGATCTTAAAAAGTTTTTAAATCACTAATACTACCGAAACATGATTATTTATTTTCCATATACTAGAATCATGGTTGTAATATTGTCTTGGATTTTTGGGGTGTCACAATATCTCCCCCATGGGGTTATTCGTCCTTGAATGAAGGCAAACTTAGCTAAAAGGATAAGAAAAGAGCTACAATCACTGACATAGAATTGTAAGAGCTGAATGTGGACATGATGACTAAATTTACAAATAAAACATTGACCAGTTTGAAAAGTGGGAAGTCACTAGCACTATCTGACTAAATTCTGATGTTGGATAACTAAAATGATATTGATTTATGAATCTAGCTATATTTTATCGTTGGGACTAATTTAGACTACGAGTAAGTCTAAACTTAATTCATAATTATCATAAATGTAAATAAATACACCATGGAATAGGAATATTCATGAAACTTTGGATAGTAATACTAGATGAAAAGATGGAAAACTATAAGAGTTTATTTGTCTAATTTCTATATTGAATGGTTGGATCTATGGACCGACTCATACTGTGAGTTCTATAACTTAACTGAAGCATTCCTGGAATGAACATATAATTAGAAGTGGAAGCGATAAATAATGACATACAATTTCTAAGAGTCATTAAGAAAGGAATATTTGTTACCTTCAATGTTTCTTGTTAGAGATTCTGATACTATTAGGGTGGAAAGAATTTTTGGCATGATCTGAGTGAGATATCTAAATAAGGATCATAACATGGTTTTAGCATCCGTGTCTGCTAGTCTGAGCTCATTGAATAGGAAAAACTTGGTGCTGAAAAAGAGACACCTCTAACCTAAGGTTATTTATCATAGAACTGGAGTTTCTTAGGTTAAAAGTAAGGTTAGGACAGTATAGCTTAAGTGATATGACTGATAATTCTAGTACTTAGCAACATTCTTAGACCATGCTCTTTCTTATGAACCTACTACACTTAACTAGCTAAAATGTTCTCTCTTAGGGATACAACATAATTTGCTGCCAGAGGCTAAGTCTAGCTATATTACTGTTCAAGCCTAACTTAGAGATACAAATCTCTACCTCTAAAATGACCGTACTAGCCTCACTATGGGAATCTATATTTTATACCCACTGGGAGAGGTTAAGATTAGAATACATTACTTTTTACTTCCCTAAATAATCAAACTTCTATTTTAGAAGAGTGACTAACCACCATAAGCCATTATCAACATATATATGCATAAATCATTCCAGCCTATCACTCAACTACTAACAACATCATCATCAAATCATAAGAAGGGTCACTAAAGAACTAGGACATAAAGGTCTGATATGAAGGGATACTGTGAAATTTGACCCAAGGATTTTATGAACTCGGCATATAATTGCGGCCTGGGGAGTGAAATATAATTGGAATAAACTAATTCAAGCGATATGATCTAAGAGTATACACAACGTAGTATGATTGCACTAGTCACTAATGATGTATCATGAGTACTGAAATTAAGCATACTATAAAACATGAGTATATAGGTTATGATCTGCATGACTTGAGATTGGAATTCATAAAATAATGGAATATGAGTCGTACTTCTGAGAGAACTATTGCTATTTATACTAGGATCTAGGAGTGGACAAGATTCTATATAATGTTTATGAATATGAGCTATAATCATAGAGCTGACTTATAAGGCATGAGTAAAGTATCGGAGTGAATTAGTACAAAAATTTATACCGAGATAAGAATGGGTTGGGTGTCTTTCTCTCTTAGTGTTGTTCTAAAACTTAATGGCATTACTACTAGAATCTGATAACCTGAATTGATTTCTAGTTCTATCATCTCCCTCTCAGATTTAAGCCATTGTTCTATATTTGTGGACCTCTACAGCAAACTCTAAATTGAATTACAATCACTTTATTGTAGAGCTCGGTATATAATTGCTACGCATAAATACTAAACTCCTTCTGAAAGACTATACCTTAAGTATAAAACCCTTTTCTAGTACTTCCCCTTGACATACTACTCTTAAATTTCTATAGAATCAATAGACATCATATAATAACTTAAACACTTATTAACTTAGAGACTTCTGAAGTATTACAATACCCTGAGTACACATCTTTTCCTTTCATAATTCCAAACTTCTTTCTCCATTAGATTGATCATCAAAATTCAATCTTAGGTTCTAACACTTAATATGGGTTGCCACACAACTTCTCATGCACTGATACCCACTTACCACTACTAGATAGGAATCATGAAACACTAATCCACACAAAATTGTATGAACATACTTAACCATAACAAGCTTCTCTATCGTTCTGGTCACTTCCTAATATCTATACTGACTAAAGCATTTACATACTCTAAGACCCCCTTAACTAGTAAATCTCTCTCAAAGTGCTATTAAATAATCCACACAACACCTTTCTAGTTCCATGGATACATAATCTACTAAATTCAGATAAACATTATCCTTACTTCACTGTTGTTACAATTAGGTTCATGCTCCGACTTTAGGTCCTACCGTCATAGGATTCTGAGAAGGGATCTAAGAGCATATTTTTTTTGGCTCAATGCATGATTTTCATAAATAAGAATGAACTCTTTAAAAGTTTGGCACTTAAAGGCACTGATAGGATTCTTTTAAGCCTACATGCAATCTCATAACTGTCTGTGGGTTCTAAATGAGAAAACCCCATCAGTAGGAATTTAAGCTTGGCTGTTTCTATTACCACAAAAATAAGGAAGAGTTGGCATGAATGGAGCAATGTAAGAATTTGTATGTGTTTCTTAGAGAATATATTTACTACACGATCTGAGATATGAAAGAAGGAAAATATTTATTAAATGCCCTATAGCCTCTCGAAGAAAAGTACAGACTTCTCTGTACCATTCCACAAGATTCTACTAGATGTGGTTTCATAAACACCCTAGGATACTTGAACGTTGTTGTTTGATACCATGTTTGTCATGGCTTGAGACTACCCCTAGTCATGACATGGTGCTTAGAACCACAAGTAATCCCAGGGTAACTCATGATACTAGCATAGTGCATGAGAAACTAATTAAATCATATATAAAAGTTAAATTGACTGAGCAAAAACATAATCATCAGAAAAGTTGTTTCTGTGCGTTTACTATTAGAAAGTTTACTTACAAAATCAGTATTATGGTAAGAAAGAGAAACTCATTTCAACAACTCTACCTAAGTATATATAAAGCCTGCACTAATATTGACATAACCTCAACTATCCCAGATCAATACATATGAATAAGAAAATATAGTACAAGAACTATAACTAACTTGAGTCCTTGAAATAAGAGAACTCATCACCTATTGGTTGAATGTTATGACCTACCTGATTATGATCCTAGAAGTAAGCACCTAAATCTAAATCACATGAAGAATATAGGCAAAATAGGCATGCGATCAGTACTTTGGAATGTACTGAGTATGTGAGATATGCATTAGTCGGGAAAATACTTAAAACATGCTTTAAAATTGGGGACCGAAGTCATTTGCTAAAATATGCATTCAAAACAAGTTTTTACATAAAAGTTGTATGCTGTAGTGAAAATCCCAAATCATGAGCTAAAACATTTCTATAATTGGGAGGTAGATGAAGCATGACTATTATATTTAATCTTAAGTTAAGATTTAATATACCGTAAAACTATAATGAGGGTCATGTATAAATACTAGGTCTGAAAATATGGGATATGACCTAATACGATGACCAAGTATAAATATGTACTGAGTGAAACTGAATATCTTAATACAGATTCATGCATAATCTAAAGCTAAAACATAAATTAAGGACTGTGGGAGCTAATAATAATCGACTTACCCTAATATAATCAAATTGGTGTCTAACTTGTATCCCCAATTGGAAGGGTGCTACTACCTTGCCAAATGTACCAACGCTGGCTTGCATGGATCCACTAAACTGATGTTCCAAAGGACTAGTGTATTAGTCCTTAACTGGTGGGCCACCCCTTATAACCTACGGTGGCACTATAGTCCTAGAACTTAGGGACTTCTACTAAAGGTCTCAGTCCTCAACTAATGGGTGAGACTTCATCCCTGCGTTCAGTAAGTGCTAAGTACTACTCCCAACTAAATGACACTAAATGTGTAAGATCATCATAATTATATTCTAAAATATCCAGAATGGATTATCTGAAGTGCTGAAGACATGCTAACTTGTATATGCATGAATCCCTAGGAATCGAGTATTCATAACCCACCAGCTCTGAATAATGTGACTAAACAGTAGAAATTCTATGATTTGAATATAATAGGAAATTTCATAATACAAGTCCAAAATCATGAATTTACAAATATACCAAGGGTTCATAAATCTAAGTATGTGAAAATACTAAATTTCATTGAAAAACATGTTACGTCAACTAATATGGATTGAAATCCGCAACATCATGATAAATGGTGCTTAATAGTCTTGAAATTGACATATCTCATATAGCTTGATCATACGTTTGAAATCTTCACTAACATCATGTAAATCATGCACGAATATGAGAATAGCGTGAATGATATAATATGGGCCTAAGAAACCATGAATAATCATTCGAACATGCTAATGGGTGACAAATTTATCATGTAAAATTGAATTTAAGCATAGAGTAATAATTGGGTAACAACCTATTTTTGAAGATCATAAAATTCATGAAAAAAATCATAATTTGGGCATGAGGAGGAGAGGGGTCCTCATTGAATAACCACATACCTGATTACTTTTGATTCTTGAATTGATATTTTGAGGATTTGAACTTTGATATGAAAAATCCTACTTTCTTGCTTTAGAGGAGTGAAAAATCGTATGTTTCTTGAGTAATTCATGTGGTGTATTCACAATGAGGGACTTGGAGTTGTTTAGGATTTATATTCAGCCTTATAATAGCTTAAATGACATAATTTAGGGTTAAAAGAGTGGAAAAAGACAAAAAAAACCTTAAAAACCATCTGGAAAATTCCTGAAAGCATTCCCGATGACTTTGTCAATTATTCGTTATATCTGGCCATGAGTCATTGCTTGAGTTATGGTCAAATGACCCAAATTTGACCCCTACAAAAATGGCAACGACTCCCATTAAAGAATTGTTATGTCTGAAAATGTGTTATTGTCAAAGTCATTGTCACTGGCAGCTTGGATAGTGCTTCAGTAATTTGGCAATACCATTTTACTCTGATATCGGTTTAACGCGAAGTTGGTGGAATTGGAAAGCTAATTCAGTGATCTAACTAATGGTGAGTCTTGAGATCAAAACTTCTTAGTAATGCAAAAGTTATGCTAGTTTGAAGTTGACTATTGTTATATTCTTCACAAGAATTTAATCACTAAGGGATGTCTTGACTTGTCTATAAGCTAGGAGCTATTTATGACCTTAATATGTATCAAAATCACTACTAAAAATACCAAAACATGATTTTTTATTT
This sequence comes from Capsicum baccatum var. pendulum, assembly GCA_030864225.1. Lineage (NCBI taxonomy): Eukaryota > Viridiplantae > Streptophyta > Magnoliopsida > Solanales > Solanaceae > Capsicum > Capsicum baccatum. The sequence continues at coordinate 163,364,552 of CM061557.1, read as the reverse complement.
TTCATATGCTTGAAGCATGGCTCCAATGTTGTCTTATATTTTTGGGGTGTCACAGACCCAAACAATGAATCTCTCAAACCTCATATGATCCTCAGAACATATAATTGGACTCGCAATAAGAGGAGGCACGGCGAATCTGGCAGGATGAGATCCTACTTAAGGTGGCAACATAGATAAAATTTAAACAACAAACCTTGGAGTCTGTGTATTACCAAAAGAAAAAGTAGGTGCTACTAGAGGCTCCCTACTCAAAATATTAGGAACACTAGTAGCACCCAAAGAAGCACCTTTCAAATGGTCCAACAAGCAAACCAATAACCCCTCTAAGACTTTGGTAGAATAACTCAAAGAGAATGTCTTAGGCCCCACATCTTCAACATGTTGCACCCGAGGCTATGGGAAATCCCCTATCAGTATTCCTAGAAAGGGTAGGTCTTGGTGTCCGTCCACTACCTTCAGCCTATCCATGACTCGTAACTCGCCCTCTAGACTAGGATCTTTCTTTGGATGAAGGCTCCGTATGCCTAATGTCATAAGATCTATTTATCATCATCTGCGCAAAAGAGAATAAAGTAAGGTTAGAACATAAAATATGAAGGAAATCTGCATGATAGGGAACAAAATGAGAAATTTCCTAAGACACCCTTAGCCTTTCGAAGATAGATACAAATGTCTACATATCGATCTACGAGACTCTATTAGACATCCAATTCTTACACCGTTTAGAACAAAGAACCTGACTTCTCTAATACCAATTTATTATGACCTAAAAACCAAGGATTATTATGGCACTAAACAACTAAGCCTCTCTCCCAAAAAAGAGAAAATGATATCAAAACCCTTTGTAAAACTCCTAGAGTGGAGTCAAACAACACATATATATAGTAAAAGCAAAAACACATAGTCAGTGATACCAACCAAATCCAAAAACCTGGTGTCATAGTGCAAGAACATAACTAGAACGACTCGAGATCAAAATACATATGGTATCTAAAATAGGAACAACTCTATCTCTGAATACAAATAAAGACATAGTCTAAATAAGGAAAGTCAGTAGTCAACTTTGAACACATGAAATCATCTGCTAGCTCAAAAAGCTTCAAATGTCTCCTGAATTAACCATCACGAGGCACACTCAAACCTGGATCTACACCGACAGGACATAGTAGGAGTGAGAACAATGCACTTATACTTAGTAGGTATCATAAGTTGACAGAGCAGAGTAGAAAATAAAGCATACAAAATGCACACTAAGGACATGACAACTACTATAAGAAAATTTCCTAAACGGTAGCCTAAACTATCTCAACTAACAGTTCTGTAATATCCATTTACATCATAGAAATATGAGAGAGAAATATAAGTATACAGATTTCCCACATAAAAATGCAAAGAAAGAAATACACATAGATAGGTGTCACCTCAAGGAAAAATAGTACATCATTGAAATATACAAAGTAAATACAAAAGCAATGGAGATGATGATGATATTGATGATAATGATGATTATGATACCCCAAGTTAACGCACAACCTCCTTATACACCTATGAAGCTAAAGGCGTTCTGACTTAGTACCCATGGAGGGTTCATCAACCCATATAACACCAATATCCATAAATCCTCTTCAGCACATCCTTGGTAGAGGGATTTAAAGATGTCAAGTTTTCTATTAGAAAAAGCTAGTATTTCCAGTATTCACATGGTGGTACAAATATAACATGAGTGAATATGATATGAGGATGTAATGGTAACAACAAACAAGAATTAGAAATTTCATATCCAACAAATATACAAACCAAGTTAGCCAAAATCCATTCATTAATCCAAGCAACCAAGAATCCAGCATAATCCATATGCCAATAGATTGAAATACATTAATAAGTCATCATTGATAGCATATTAGGCTTTTTCATCAAACAAGATTACAAATAATTTCCGCGTACACAAGGCCAATAATATAATATATGACCCTACATGGTCCACACATAGGAAATAATATTCCAAAACTACAAAATATCATCAATATATAGGCCCTCACATGGGCACAACAAAATAATATAGCCATTTTAATGATTAGTTCTCACACCCTTAATGTGATTTTGTATCAATATTGACTACCTAGCATATTCTAAATAAAGTTAAGCCATAACATACCTTGAATATCAAAATCTAATCTGAAAGCCTTCAATCTAAAACCTTACTCCCATGAACAAACTCAGAATAAACTAAAACATATAATTATAGAATCTATTCATCAAAAGAAAGACAACAATAACCATATGACATAACTCTGAGTTTGGGTCAAAATGAAACCCCGAAATGGGTTTTTGAAAAAGAAGATAAAAATCATAATTTTATTTTTGAAACATGTTCAACCTACTCTTACGAGTCTACCACTAAAAACCTAAGTAAAAATAAGATAGAAATGAGGTCCTAATCAATGAAAAACTATTTTTAAGATTTACCTATAAAACCTCAAAGATCCATTTTAAAATCAAGAATTGGACTTATTTTGAAGATGAAATTGAGAGAAAATTTATAACTATAAGATTAGAAACTCACCCAAGTGAAATTGGGTTTTAAATCAAAGAACTACAACTTTTAGGCCTTTCAGGCCAAAACCCCCAATCTTCACTTTTAAATCAATATTTAAAAAAGATTAAAATGATAAAATTGAAGAAAAGTAGTTGAAATAGGTGTTTTGGAGCTTAACCAAGCTTAGAAATTGGGAAAAATGCTCAAAATCACAAAACTCTAAGTTCCAAGTCTAAAAAATAGTGAAAATGGTCAAACATGGGTATTTAATAGACCTAGACATCACATACATGATCACCGAGTCTGTTAAGAGATTATCTCTTAAAAGGCTAGGTGTTGCATACATGATACCTTACCTTAGGGTAGGTATCATATAAGCAACCCAGTCATCACTTACGCGAGGTTCATGATCGCGACTAATATATCATTTATAATTGGTTTGATATGATGAGTCTTGTAAGTGACCAAAGTGTCTCTTATGCAAGTGCACTAGCCGAATGGTGCAGCAGCTAGAGACTTAGAGAATTTCAAGTTTTCTTGGACCCCTTTAGATTAATCCAAAATCTTGCAAATCCAAACAAACTATGTTACCCTAAAAAATTCGACACTCTGAACTCAATAGTGTTATTATATATTTGAAAAGATGTCATTTTTACAAAGTTGACCCCTAAAACCTAATTTTACAACTTTCCAAAATAAGGGTTAAATTGTAATATAAAAGCCATAAAAGCATATCGCCATGTTACCACCCAAAAATTGATGTTTCAGATCTATTGGCGTAGTCTATTTTTTCATCTGGTGCACTGATAAATAAATATTTACCAAAGTCAACTATTGGATTTTTAAGCTATCAAAAACCATAATATCACATAAACCAAACCAAAATACATCGAGAATGGTACCAATCATCCCCACACCTCAAAAACACCATAAAACAACCATAAGGGTGGCTAAAAAGTTCAAATCACATAAAATTAAATATTTTATATAAATCATAAAAAAATGAAGTCATTACACTTACCCACATTAAGTATGGTCAGCCACCTCCCGATGCTCCACTTTATTCTGGAGTACATTTAACTTTTTGTCCTATAATTGGTTAGCCTTAATTTAATCCTTAAAGGTTGACTTCACTTGAATACTATCAATACTCTACCCCTGTCTAAAACCTTAAACTACATAATTAAAGATGCTAATATTTCAAACACTCTAGCTAAAAATCATCTGGACACCCTCAAGAATAACACACTACCCATACTTACTACCTTATAACTCAATAAGTCTACAACCATATTGGCCCTTACATAGATAATACTGAATAGTTACGTAATAGTCCTTCAAGAACTCCATCCTTCTCTACCACCTTAAATTTAAATACTTTTGAGTAAAAACATGTTTTAGGCTATGGTGGTATGCAAATACCTCATACATGACACCAGAAAGATAGTTCCTCCAAATATTTAATGCAAACACCACCACTGTCAACTCTAAGTCATAGGTAGGGTACTTGTTTTCAGGAGGCTTTAACTACCTTAGAGCATAAGTAGTGACATTTCTATCATGTATTAACAACACTTAGACTAAAAGTGAAGCATTACAAAACACAACAAAGTCCTTACTTTGAGCCGATAAAAAAGGATAAGAGTTGTAGTCAAGAGTATCTTAATCTCTTGGAAGCTCTCATCGTATTCATCTGACCAAATAAGTAGAACTTTCTTCTAAGTTAGCCTTTTAAAGTACACTATAATGGATGCAAAGTTATTAAGAAACTTTTTGTAATAAATATAAATACCCATAAAGATTTATTTTGTACATTTTTGGGATTGAGTTTGGGATTGATCATATTCTGGACATAAAGATAGTTTCTCAAAATATTTAATGCAAACACCACCGCTGTCAACTCTAAGTCATAGGTAGGGTACTTATTTTCAGGAGGCTTCAACTACCTTAAAGCATAAGTAGTGACATTTCTATTATGTATTAACAACACCAAGACTAAAAGTGAAGTATTACAAAACACAACAAAGTCCTTACTTTAAGCCGATAAAGAAAGGATAGGAGTTGTAGTCAAGAGTATCTTAATCTCTTGGAAGCTCTCATCGTATTCATATGACCAAATATATAGAACTTCCTTCTGAGTTAGCCTTTTCAAGTGCACTATAATGGATGCAAAGTTATTAAGAAAATTTTTGTAATAAATAGAAATACCCATAAAGATTTATTCTATACATTTTTCAAGTGTACTCAAAGGGTCCTTCTTTACATTCTGTACCGGTGGTAAAGGGTCTTCTGTTAATTTTTGGATTTATTCATTATTATATTCATAGATGTTATTCTAGTATATTTTAAGAGTGATGTGGATCATGTAAATCACCTCTATATTGTGTTACAGACCGTGAAAAAGCAATAGTTGTGTGCTAAATTTTTGAAATATGAGTTTTGGTTGAACGCTATTACTTTTTTAGGTCATGTCATTACTAGTGAAGGGATCATGGTAGATCTGTAGAAGGTAGTAGTGTTGAAGAAGTGGCCTAGACCATGACTCCAACCAATATTTGGAGCTTCTTAGGCTTAGCTAGCTACTAATAGAGGTTTGTAGAGACTTTTTTGTCTATAGGTACTTTGTTGACTAAGTTGACTCAGAAGAATGTCAAGTTCTTATGGTCTGATGCTTGTAAGGGGAGTTTTGTCAAGTTGAAGGATAAGCTAACTTCGGCTTTAGTTTTGACTTTTCCTGAAGACACTAATGGATTTATAGTCTACTATGATGCATCCCATTTAGGGATTGGTTGTATGATTGTGCAGCATAAACTTACGGACATGTATTGGTGGAACAATATGAAGAGGGATGTGGCCAATTTTATAGCCAAGTGTTTGGTGTGTTAACAATAGAAAGTTAAGAACATAAGGCCTAGAGGATTATATCAAGAGATTAAGTTACCTAAATTTAAGTAGGGAGTAATCAACATGGATTTCATTATTGGTATTCCTCAGTCTTAAAATCAATTTGATTCAGTTTAGATCATCATGGATAGGATGACAAAGTTGGCTCACTTTTTGCTAATAAGGACTAACTTCTTGACTGAGGATTATTCAAGGTTTTATCTCTAAGAGATTGTGAAGTTACATGGGGTCTTAGTACTACTTTTTACCTAAAATTGAATGGGCAACTGAAAAGGACTATTTAGAAATTGGAGGATATGTTTTGTGCTTGCATGATTGACTATGGTGGTAGTTGGGTTAAGCACCTAACTCTTGTAGAGTTGGCTTCCAACAATAGCTACCATTCTAGCATTGGGATGGCTCTATTTGAAGCATTGTATAATAGGAGGTGTAGGTCTCCTATTAGGTGGTTCAAACTTTGTAAAGTGGATATGTTTGGTCCCGTCTTGGTTTACCAAGCTATGGAGAAGGCGAAGGTAATTTGGAATAGTCTTAAGGATACCCAAAGTCTCCAAAAGTCCTATGTGGATGTGAAGCATCAAAAGTTAGAGTTTGATGTTAGGGATAGGGGGTTCTTGAAAATATCTCCTATGAAGGAAGTAATATGGTTTGGGAAGAAGGGGAAGCTTAGTCCCCGGTATGTTGGTCCATACGTGATTTTGAGGAGAGTTTATAATGTTGAATATGATTTAGAGGTGCCTTCTAGATTGAGCTCCATTCCCTTGATATTCCATGTCTCTATGTTGCGGAAGTGTATTGGTGTTCCATCGTAGGTTGTACCTATCAAGGATATAGGTATTTTGGACTCCCTATCTTTTGAAGAGATCCCGATTAAGATATTAGATCATTAGGTTAGTCATTATGGACCAAAGATATGGCCTCGAAAAAGGTTCTATGGAGGATCCACAAGGTTGAAGAGGTTACATGGGAAGTGGAAGAGTACATGAAGTCAAAGTATCCGTTCTTATTTTCTATTCTAGAAAATCATGCTGAAGGTATGCGTTTATTATTAACTTCTTTGTTTATTATCATTGTTAAAGGTAAAAAGTGAATTCTTTGGTGTTCTATATTCTATCTGAAAGGTAAGCGTGGGGGCATTTGGGGGTTTAATCATGCTTATACTGCCTTGTCCCATCATACGATGACAAATGAACTAAGTGGGGGAGCATTGAAATACCCTGGATTTTGGCCTTTAAAAAATTCCTATGTATTGAACCTTCTGATCATCATATGACTCACCATATGTGTCGTATGGTGAGGGTACGAGTCAGGTGACCTAACTCGTAAGTTGTCCAGTGTATGGTGGTTAGGTTTGTTTTATGGTTATGACTTGGTAGGTATGGATCATATGGTTTGGTGAAGGTTTATTGGTTTGGTGCTTCACTTAATCTGAAACTTAGTAACTTGACTTAACTCTAAGAACGAGTGGCTCACTAAGATATATGAGGATAGGGTATAAGTGGTAAGGTGTATTCATATATTATCCAGTGTCAATCCCTTTGGATTCTGTCTAGGGTATGTCTGGACCATACTAGACGTATGGTTTAGTTACGAGTTGGGGCTATGGAGTTGCATGTTTGACCAAATGTGGTGTCCAACTTTCTGATTAAGTTAAGAGTAGAGGGTACCACTCAAATGGTGTGGATATGTGGTGTTCAACTTTCTGATTAAGTTAAGAGTAGAGGGTACCACTCAAATGGTGTGGATACGTGTAGAGGGGTCCAACTGTACCCTCCTGTGGAATTTCTTATAGTTTATGTTAGGGTATTCTGGACATTTCCCCTCTCAACTCCTTTTGACCCCACAACCTAAAATTTCTTTTGGGGCTCCACTAACCTCCTATTCTCAATCAAACACTCTCAAATCTCACTCAAGCTCTTGGTTCAAGAAAGGTTAGGGTTTTCTTCAAGTCAATCAATTAAGGATCTAAAGGGTGGTTTCTATCCGTTTTCCTTGTTGTCTAATGCATATCACTCCTCCCTCATTGTTAGTCTAACTAAAAGCATGTTTTAACAAATGATTTTAATGGCATTATTGTGGTATTATTTTTGGTTTTGAAGTATGTGTTTGGCGTTTTGCTTGTTCTTGGTTGGATAATGTTTTACCATGTTTTTCTTATAGTTTTCATGTTATAATTGTGATTTGAACATATGGTTGTATGGGAATGGTCAAGTGATACTTGGTTTTGGCTTTGGAAACTATATACCCTCAACATGTTTGTTAAAATGCCAATGAGAATGCTTTTATCACATAGTTTGACTATTATTGAAATCTATGCATTGCATAAAAGATAATTGAATCTAAATTGGTTCAAATGGTTTTTAAATAAATTTGTAAGGCCGTGGTGTCCATGGTATTTGTTTAAATGGAAACTTTGGAGTCAAATTGGTTGAATGGCTTTGGTATGGCATAAATGGATAGACTTGCAAACTCTTGTTTTGGTATGATGATACAAATGGCTAATGCCTAATTAAAAGGACTCTGGGGTAATTATTTTGTTGCATATGAATGGTTTTAATATGGGCTTAAGGGGGATGTATGAGCAAAGACGTAGAAGTAGCAGTCCCGGGGGGGACCAAAACTGGAAACTCACATTTGCCGATTTGAGGTTGGTCATGGTAATCATGTACATCATGTTAAACTTAAATTTTGGAAGATGTACTAATCATATAAAGTTTTTCTCTGAGTTGTGTGGCTAACACACACCGGGGCCCTTTCAGCAGGGGAGCTGAACCCATTTAGCCCATGGGTGGATTTAGGACGGCAGAGCTACACAACCCATGTTAATGTTTTAAATGCATGCTAAACCCAGTTCCTTTTGTCAACATATTATATATAAGTATATTTGTGATTGCATAGGGTTATTTACTTTGGTTTTGAATAATGGCATTATCTTATCCTTAATCTTGCGCACATGCTAGCGTTTACCTGCTAACCCATCTTCGGGCACTGTATCATCATGTGATGTAGGAACCGGCCATACTACTCCTCATCCTTAGTGATCTTAGATTCGTTAACAACTTGGTATTGGACTAAATTGGTGATCTTCCATACTCTGGAAGACTCTATTTCATGCCATTGACTTCCTTTCATATTTTTGTTTATTTCTTGGACTTTTGTTTTGGCTAAGGTCGAGGGCATATCCTGACTGGATATTTATGGATTTCTGTTAGAGGCTTTGTGTGGCTAGTTTAGGCCAGGGCGGTGTCGATATTGGTGTCAACTTTGGAATTGGTATTGGTGTTGAGGTTGTCACCAGTTGGATATTTTGTTGTGTATGGTTATGGACTTCTTTAAATGTCTTTACATTTAATTTTGTTTTATCTTTTTATATGTTCATAATTCATCCGACATGGGGTATAGGGTGGTTATGGTTGGGTATTGGGGGTGGTTTTTGGTTCGAGTCAGACTTGAGATGCCCAACACGACTAGGCCCTAGTTTGCATCATGTCAGCCTATAATGAATGAACTCTATGCATTAAAGAATCAATACATATCATATTTTATAAATCTAATCACTCCTCTATGAGTTTGAGTTTTGATACAGAACAGGTAAATGTTCTATAGCCAGGCGTCAAAGTAGACACAACTCCTGAACAATTAACTGATGAATCGACTACAGTTAATCCAGAGTCAACTTCCACTAACGAATCAACTAAATCCAATATTCCCAAATAATGAAGACGCATTGAAAGTTTTCTGAATGAGTCTATTATCGAAAATCCAAATGATAAGATGCAGACAAGAGCTTCATTAGGAACACAAGAATCTGTCGCTTTTGTGTCTCAAATTGAACCCAAAAAGGTTGATGGGGCACTTCAAGATGATTTTTAGGTTGATGCTATGAAAGAAGAATTAGAATAATTTGATCGAAATCAAGTGTGGAACCTCGTTGAAAGACCCAAGAACTGCTCAGTTCTTAGAACCAAATAGGTCTACAGAAATAAACTAAGTGAGAAAGGTAATGTTATCCGAAATAAAGCTATACTAGCAGCTCAAGGATACTCTAAACAAGAAGGTATTGACTATGATAAAATCTTTGCTCTTGTAGAAAGGTTAGAATCTATTAAAATTTTTATTAGCCTTTGTTGTATTTAAATACTTTAAGCTATTCCAACTATATGTAAAAAGTGTTTTTCTAAATGGTTACATTCATGAAGAGGTTTATGTTAAGCAACCTCCTAGTTTTGAAATTTATTCCCTCACTTGTCAGCGATAAGTCCCATCTTGCAGACACTCCATCCCTAGGAAATTGAATTCCCACTATTTTAGTCAAAGGATAATGTAAGTAACTCCATTTACCTTAAAAGGTAAAATCACGATTTTATCTTACACTTTTTTAATCAATCTTCCATTAGTAGATAAGGTACGTGATTCAACATACCCTGTAAGTTAAAATCACAATTTTACCTTGCACTTTACATGTGATTAACGCCGTGAACTTTTTAATGGACAATTTACCTTGTCCGTTTTGTTGTTTTTTCATTTTGATATGGCCCTTTGGAATTTTAAATTAAAAAACTTGTCTTTTAGGCTCCAGACTCTTTATCTTTTGGCTCATTATGTTACTTGTGATAATTTTTCTTTTAAGCATATTTTTTTTTCTTTTGCATTTGTTATCATTGAAAATGAGTCAATACGTTTCTTGAGATCCCTTAAAGATGAATGCAGGATAAAAACAATGTGATAGGAATTTCTAATGATTGAGAATAATATAAGATGTGCAATAGGGACAGAGCCTTTGGATAAGGAATCACATGACTGCAGGCGGATTTACAAGATGTCAAGATCAAATATCATTCGAATGGTATCATCAGACAATAAAAGATAGGGTTAGTTATATTCAACAATCATCAAGATAAAAGAATTGATTACATCAAATCCTTCACTCTAGTTGCTAAGATGATGACTGTTCGAGACACTTTTGATTGTTGTTGCAACACGAAACTGAGAACTGTAATAGATAAATATGCATAATGCTTTCTTATACAGAGATATAAAGGAGCAAATGTATATAAATTTCCTCCAAGGTTTCAGTTTTATAGTCCTAAGAAAGTGTGCCGACTATAAAAAATTTTGTACAGGTGAAACGTGCACCAATTTTTATTTTGCAAAGTTACTGAATACTTTGATGAACTATGACTTTAAATAATCAAATTCAGATTTTTTTTAACCTTATACAGGAAAAATATGTAGATCAATATTCTAATTAATGTGAAAGACTTAATTGTTTTTTAGAATGAGCGGTGCTATATAATGAATCTATTTATAAATCTCTTTATCAGCTTAGTTACCCGCACCCCCCTCCAAATGGTATCAGAGCACAGTAATTTGAGAGATACGGAAGTGATATACGTGTTAGAAAAATTAGTTAAGTTAGATTTAAATTTAGATTAGATTTAGTTATTTATTAAATTAATCATGAGAAGACCATTTAAAAATAAAGAAGCTTTTAGAAAAATTAAAGAAAATTTAGTTAGTAATTATTCAGAATATATAAGTCTAAATAAAACAAAAGAAAATCCACAAAGATTAGCCTATTTAATTACATTAATATCTAGTATTGAAGCAAAATTAATAACCCATTTAAAATCTAGAAGAATGAGACATATACCACCTAATTATGATAAAATTAGATTTAGATATCCACCAAAATATTATAAACACAATTCAAATGAATAAAGAACAAAAATACAAAGAATTAAAACAATTTATATCTGAAAAACGTAAAGAATTAAAAATAAGAAAAGAAAGATTACATTATAATATATTTGCCGGAGTTAGTAAAAATTCAATAAATATACAAAAAGATGAAATATCAAAATTAGAATCTCAAATAGATAGTTTAGAATATATATGTCAACACGAACTATTCACAATAAAATGAATAAAGAAGAATTTATAATAGATGAAAAAATATACGAAAATCACGAAGGTACAAAAATAAAAATAGTATTTTCTAATCTAGGAAGAAGGTATAAGAAAATAGGAGAACATTTATATTTAATGTTAGAAAAAGAAGAATTAAAATTAGAAGATAAATTAACAGCAATGGTGAGAATAGAAAAAGAAAATGAAGAAATAGATAGAAAAAAGGAAATAGAAAAAATTAAACAACAATCTACGGAAGAAATACGAAAAATAGAAGAAACTAAAAATAGTCGAATTGCTGAATTAGAAAAAGAATTACAAATGTTAAAAAATTTATACGAACAAAGACAAAAAGAAAAAGAAGAAATAGATAAAGAACAAAAATTAATAAACGAGATAAATCAATTTAAGGAAAAATTAGAAATAAATAATATAGAGGTAGAAGAAACGGATAATTATGATTCAGAAGATAGTGAAACATATACGAAAATATTAACAAATATAAAAGATTTAGAAATTAACGAAAAACAAGAAAGAATTAATCAAGAAAACTTAGAAAATAATAATACAGAAATAAATACTCTTGACAAAAAAGAAGATGAAAATTTAATACCCAAAACAACAGAAATAAGAAAACCTATATATTACAAAAATAAATTTAAAAGATATAATGAATATGACAAATGGACACCAAAACAGATAGTTAATAAAAATTATAACTTTTTAGATCTAGACTGTGTAATAGATACAGAAAAAACAATACAATTATGGGTAGGATATATGACAAAACAATTATTAGATAATAATATAAACATAACAGATGCACCAGAATACATAGAAAAAACATTAATAGGATCAGTAAAATTATGGTTTACAAATTTAACTGAAAATAGTAAGAAAGTATTAAGAGCTAATAAACCTATGGAAGGAGCAGCATCAACAACAACAAAATTAACACCTATAGAATTATTGAAAAAATATGAAACAGCTATAAAAGATGAATTTGGTAGTATGACAACATTAGAAGAAGAACAAGATGAAGAAAAAGATACAAATAGGAATTTAATGATAAAATTAACAATATGTAATATGTGTTATATAGATGAATATACTTGCGCATTTAAAGAATATTATTATAAAGGAGCATATAGTATAGAAGAAAGTAAAGAAATAAGAAAATTATATTTTAATAAATTACCCGAACCATTTAGTTCAAAAATAATAAAAAGTTGGGAAGAAGCAAAAATAGTAGATACATTAGGAGCTAGAATAAAATTTTTACAACAATGGTATAGAAAGCTATGTGAAAAATATAGAGAAGAATTAAAAATGGAAAAAACATTAATAAGAAATTTAGCATGTTGCAAAAATAAAATAGCACCCCAATTTGGATGCGAAGAAAGATATTATAAGAAAAGAAAAAGACATAAGAAATATAAGAAATATAAAAAATATAAATATAAATATAAGAAACCAAGAAAAAGATATTATGTAAAAAATTACAAAAATAAAAGACCATATAGAAAGAAAAAATCTATAAAAGAATGTACTTGTTATAATTGTGGAAAGTTAGGACATTTAGCTAGAGATTGTAAATTACCTAAAAATCCAAAAAATAAACAAATATCCGAAATAAAAATAGAAAATACAGAATATATGCAAATAGATTATATAGATTATGAACTAGAAAGTGAAGATAGTATATATGAAATTTCAGAAAATGAAACAGATACTGAAATAGATAGTGAGATAGATGAATCAAATGACTGAAGAAGATATAAAAATAATAACAAAGGAAGAATATTTAAATGATGAAGGAACAGAACAAAAGATAATATTTGACAGTAATATATTTGATGAAATAAAAGGAAAAGAGTTAGATTTAAGTGTAGAAAAAATATTTAAAATACCAACAATAAAAAATCTTTTTACTAGGAAAAAAGATGAATATTATGTAGTATGCCAAAAAGAACATGTAATAGACTGTAGATATGCAAAAGGAAAAGCTAGTATACCACTAGTAACAAAAAGAATAATTAATAAAGAAATAAATGATATAAAAAGTAAAGGAGATCCAATAAAATATGTACACCTTGGAGGTACAGAAATATTAATAAAAGCATGTTTTAGAGAAGGAATAGATACACCAATAGAATTAGATTTAGCAGATGATAGAATTATAAAACCTATAGAAAAAAGCATAATAACTGCCGTAAAAGGAAATTTAATATACCAAAAATTTAAATTTATAATAAGTGCAAATTATTCAGTAGCAGTAACAGATAGAAATATAGATAAATCATTAGTATTATATTGGAAGATATCAAGAATAGAATTAACCCCAGGAAGTAAAATATTTACAGCGAGATGTAAAAATTTATATGTATTAACAACAAAACATAAAATAACAGGGAAAAATAAGATTAACAAAATACAAATAGATAGCCCATTTGAGCAAATTGTAAAAACAATAGATTATAATGACTATAGCTATAGAGACATAGATATAGAAGAAAATTTAGAAATAGTAAATGATAGAATAAGTACAACGAAAAGAATAGCTAATGAAAAACCGGAGTCATCGAGCTCATCAAAAAGAATGAGTTATGAAACAAATTCAATAAGTAATTTAAACCAATATTACATAACAGGAAAAATAAATGAAAAAGAACATTTAATACTATTAAACACTGGACAAGAAGAAAATTATATAGCAAAATATCTAGTAAAAAATGAAGAAATAAAAACTGATAATGATATATGCCCAAATCTACCAAGAAGTTTAATAAATAATAAAGATATAGCAGAAAAAGAAATAATAATAGGAGGAATTAGAAAAATAAAAATAGATTTTGAGGTAAAAGAAGAAATGCAAAAAGCAGATATAATATTAGGAATAAAATGGTTAGAACAAGTAAAACCATATAATATAGAACATATACAATTAGCCATAACATATAATAGGGAAAGATTATTTCTAAGAAGAGCCTTAACATAAAATGAAAATATATGTATTAATGAAAATAGTAGTGGAAGGATATTACAGTAGATATTATACGCCTATGATAGATATAGGAGCAGAAGCTAATTTATGTAGATATAATTGCTTACCAGAAAGTAAATGGGATAAATTAAAAATACCAATAATAGTTAAAGGATTCAATAATGAAGGAAGCTTAATTACTTATAAAGCTAGGAATGTAAAAACACAAATATGGGATAAGATATTGACAATAGAAGAAATTTATAATTATGAACTAACATCAAAAGATATACTTTTAGGAATGCCATTTTTAGATAAACTATACCCACATATAATAACTAGAAACGATTGGTGGTTCACAACACCATGTAAACAAAAAGTAAGAGCAAAAAGAGTTAATAATAAAATAAGAAAGAAAACTGATTGGATAAAAGGAAGTGAAAAAATTACACAAAAGTTAGAAAATATAAAAAACGCTGAAGATACAATAGAATTAGTAGTATTCTCGATAAATAAAACAGAAATAACTATATTTTCAATAAATAAGATAGAAATAGTTAAGAAAAAACTAGAACAATTATATAGTGAAGATCCATTAAAAGGATGGGAAAAACATAAAACTACCATAAAAATTGAATTAATAGATAAAAACAGTATAATAACCCAAAAACCATTAACATATAATTTTGACGATTTAAAAGAATTTAAAATGCATAT
This sequence comes from Capsicum baccatum var. pendulum, assembly GCA_030864225.1. Classification (NCBI taxonomy): domain Eukaryota; kingdom Viridiplantae; phylum Streptophyta; class Magnoliopsida; order Solanales; family Solanaceae; genus Capsicum; species Capsicum baccatum. Next base: position 163,349,502 of record CM061557.1, on the reverse strand, counting down.
AGATGAATTATTAGAAAAACAATATATAAAAAAAAGTAATAGCAAACATAATAGTCCAGCATTTATAGTAAATAAACATAGTGAACAAAAAAGAGGAAAAAGTAGAATGGTTATTGAATATAGAAATTTAAATGCAAAAACTATAACATATAATTATCCAATACCAAATAAGATATTAAAAATAAGACAAATCCAAGGATATAATTATTTTAGTAAATTCGATTGTAAATCAGGATTTTACCACCTAAAGTTAGAAGAAGAATCTAAAGAATTAACCGCATTTACGGTACCACAAGGATTTTACGAATGGAATGTATTACCCTTTGGATATAAAAATGCACCAGGTAGATATCAACATTTTATGGATAACTATTTTAAACAATTACCTAATTGTATAGTATACATAGATGATATATTATTATATACAAAGACTAAAGAAGAACATATAAAATTATTAGAACAATTTACAGATATAATAGAAAATTCAGGAATAAGTCTAAGTGAAAAGAAAGCCGAAATTATGAAAAACCAGATAGAATTTTTAGGAATACAAATAGATAAAAGTGGAGTAAAAATGCAACAACATATAGTACAAAAAATAATAAATTCGAAAGAAGAATTAGATACAAAAAAGAAATTACAATCATTTTTAGGATTAGTAAACCAAGTAAGAGAATATATTCCAAAATTAGCAGAAAACCTAAAACCCCTACAGAAAAAATTAAAAAAGGATATAGAATATAATTATAATGAAGAAGATAAAAAACAAGTTCAAAAAATAAAATTACTTTGCAAGGATTTACCAAAATTACAATTTCCGGATGAAAATAGAAAATTTACATACATAGTAGAAGCAGATGCCAGTGAATATAGTTACGGCGGAGTACTTAAATATAGATATGAAGCAGAAAAAATAGAACACCATTGTAGATACTACTCAGGTACGTTCAACGAGACAGAAATAAAATGGGAAATAAATAGGAAAGAATTATGTTCATTATATAAATGTTTATTAGCATTTGAGCCATATATTGTATATAACAAATTTATTGTGCGAACAGATAATACACAGGTACGCTGGTGGCTAACAAAGAAAATACAAAATTCAGTTACAACAAAAGAGATTCGGAGACTAGTTTTAAACATATTAAATTTTACATTTATAATAGAAGTAATCAGTACTAACAAAAATGTTATTGCAGATTACATATCAAGACAAAGCTACGCAAACTGAAATGATAGAAGAAAATATACATGAAAAGATACTCAACGCCCTGACTATGCTTTCATTGAAAGTAGACAGTATGGGTACTGAGATAGAAAAGCTAAAGCTAAAGACTAGTGAAGATAATCTGAAGTCTATAGCTATGAATCAGCTAACTCAGCAATGTGCAGAGCTATGTCGATCGGAAGACAATAAAATTCCAGAGCTAGAAGGAGATGTTGGGATACTCCATAAAACCCATAACGCTTATCAATCTACTTCTGCAGGTACAAGCAAAGGAGTTAGAAAAAATATGAACTTAAATAAGCTATTTGACAAGCCATATACACCAAATATACCAAAAGACCCTATGTTTACACCCCCACAAGTTACTACATACCGAGAAAGCCTAAACCAAGACAAAAAGACATACAACTACACAACCCGTACATATATAGAAAATATCTACAACGTACAAACTTTCTTAAATAGCAACCCAAAAGCTACAAATATCCAAGAACCAGATACGAACTATATAACCCAGAAATTAACCGGATACAACAAGCTAATTGCCTTACCAAAAACTAAACCAAGCCTAGTTAAAACTTGCTACGAATATGGATTACTTAGTACCGTATATACCACGGATGGAACAGAGATATCCACTATACCCGAGATATATGAAGCATTTACCACATTTAAAAGAATAACCAAAGGTACTTTATTTTTTATAAAAATCTACACGGCTCGAGCAGAGATATTATTCGATGAAGTTAAGAAACCTATACAAGTTGTAAAAATAGGAATGACACGAGATATGATCATACCGCAAGATATTGGTACACAGCCAGAGATACCCAGAATCGAGATACCAAAATTTTATGCGAATAAAAGAGTTATCGGACTATCTACGATTTTACAAGAACTAGCAAATACATATTGTAATCAAAATCCAATATGGAGTTATTATTCAAGAAACCATGTATTAATATATTCAAACTCAAAAGAACTACGAGAAACAGATATGGAAACAATTAGGCAATAGATTATGACGTTGCTTAAACCAGAGACAGAACCTATCGCCAGAGCTATTAGAGAAAAATTTATTTCAGAAGAATTATTGACCAGATATTGCAAAACTATTGGACACAAATACCCAGACCACAGATGTTCAAAATGTAACGGAGGAGATAATGACGTCCCAGCAGTACAGTTAGAATAAAAGAAGATAAGGACGACAACTGGAAAGATAAGAAGAGAAATAATGGAGATACAACAGATATGACAAAATAGACGGAGGACTTATTGTAAAAATTGTCTACGTAAAGTTAGTAGTTGGTAGCATCATTTAATGTAAAGTTAATGTAACTTTCCAAAAGTCTTTTAGGATAGGTAGGTTAGGTTAGGAAGAAAGACTTTTCAAGTCTTTTTAATTTCTTTTTAATTTCTTTTTAATTTTATACGGATGTAATTTTTGTACATTTCATTCTATAAATAAAGAACTTAGGAGGCATTGCAAAGGCAAGCTTTCCTACATTCAGCAAAAATACTCTCTCCATTCCAATTCAAAAATATTTAGCCCAGTTAATTAAATATATACACCGCAATGGAAAAAGCTATGGAACAACAAACCTCAGAAATATCAAAGCTACCGGAACAGGTATATCTATTTACGATTATGAATAGCTAAACTCATAATTCCCGACAATCATGATATGATAAAATAAATTCATATTAGTTACTTTATAGTAGAATTATTCGAAAAATAATATGTTAAGAAGTTTATTAGCAAAGTGGAAACGGAGAAAAATCCCAAGGAACTATGTCATCCTAAAGGTGAAAACAATGAGGCAAGAAGCCGTGGCGGGAAGTAACCAAAGTCGAGGCGCTGTTTGAGGGAGAATATCCGAATTACCATGCTAGTAGTGACCGAAGAACATGTTATTTAAGAATAATCTAGTATATAGTAATCTGAGATAACTATATTTTATTATTTATATGGTTGAAGGGAATATTTTGAAAAAACAATTTTATGATAATGAATGATAATATATCTGATGTCATGGTAGATAAATTTAAGATACTTATTTTGTATTCACTTAGAGATATAGATGTTGCAGATATAAGAAAAGTTATATTGGAAAAGGCATATGGAAAAAATTATACGGATAGAATAAATTATATACCACACATACCTAACTACTCTTATAAATATTTATTATGTTAAAACTATGTAAGATTTTTAAAGATACACAAAAAATACAGTTACTAGAAAAACAGATAAAAATAAATATAGACAAATACATGGAAAATAAAAAATATATAAAATCTCTTAATAAAAATATGCAAAAACTACTAAGTCTAAGACAAATAGCTATAAAATATCAATTTTAAAAAAAAATAGCCCATTTAGACTACCTTAGAATTTTAACCTTATATATACTTAAAGATATAGAAATAATAGATATTAAGAAAATGATATTAGAAGAAGTAATAAATTACGAAATAGAAATGATAAATGCTACAGCACAAATATACGAAGACATTTACCCAGAAGGATATTATTCAGACCAAGATTGTGGATGTTAGAATATATTAGAAAAACTAGAGAAAACCAAGATAATCTAAATAACGAAGTTAATTATAGAAACCATATTAGAAAAATAATGGAAGATCTAAAAGAAAAGTTAATATGGATAGAAAAAACCTTAGAAAATTTAGAAAAAAGTACATGTAACAGTTTATATAACATAAAATACTCATTACGAGAAGAACAACACAAAATAATAAATGACATAGAAAATCTAGAATTAGATATACACTACAGTACAGAAAGAATAAGTTATTACACAGAAATTTGTAACTCAGCAGTTACTACAGGATAAAATAATAAACTAAAAATTAATGAATACATCTCACAAAAAAATAGAAAATCTAAGAAATAACCACGCACAAAAAAGAATAGATTCATCAGTTATAATAAATCTATTTATAAATCTCTTTATCAGCTTAGTTATCCGCACCCCCTCCAAATGGTATCAGAGGACAGTAATTTGAGAGATACGGAAGTGAATTTGGGCACTTTGAAAATTTTCTTCGTAGTTAAGATTGTTAGGGTCCACTGAAATAATTCTTTGTAGATAAAATTATGCATTGGATATATATTTTTTGTGTCACACTATTGCGACTCAATCCAATCAACACCACATTAGATCAGAATCATTAATTGACACCAACAGGTGGATCAGACCTTACAAACTTAGAGCAGTACCCGCTAGTTGATCGATTTATATATCTTTGTTTCAATCAGTTAAGTTATCATATTTCATTCATGTATTGTCTCAATTTTTTCAATAATCGAGGGAGGCACTTTAGGGCTCGGCTGTATAGGTACTGCACTATATGAATTCAGAATAAGAAAAAGTGATGCAAAAGAGTGTGACATCTACTTATACGCAACGTGTAACTCTAATTGGACGAGATTTCCATTGACCTAATAATATCTTACTTGATAGTTTGTTTGTAGGGGGGTGCGGATAACTAGTTTATATAAAATAGATTTATTATATCTAATGAATCTATTCTTTTTTGTGCGTGGATATTTCTTAGATTTTGTTTCAATATTTTTTAATAATTTATTCCTTTTGTAAGATGTATCCATTGATTTATTTGGTTTATTATTTTATCCCGTAGTAACTGCAGAGTTACAAATTTCTGTATAATAATTTATCCTATTTGTACTGTAGTATATATCTAATTCTAGATTTTCTATGTTATTTATTATCTTGTGTTGTTCTTCTCGTAGTGAGTTTTTTAAATTATATAAACTATCACATGTACTTTTTTCTAAATTTTCTAAGGTTTTTTCTATCCATATTAACTTTTCTTTTAGATTTTTCATTATTTTTCTAATTCGGTTTCTATAATTAATTTCATTATTTAGATTATCTTGGTTTTCTCTAGTTTTTCTAATATATTCTAACATCCTTGATCTGAATAATATCCTTCTGGGTAAATTTCTTCGTATATCCGTTCTAGCGAATTTATGGTGTCAATTTCGTAGTCTATTACTTTTTCTAATATTATTTTCTTAATATCTATAATTTCTATATCTTTAAGTATATATAAGATTAAAACTTTAAGATAGTCTAAATAGTCTATTTTCTAAAATTGATATTTTATAGTTCCTTGTTTTAGCCTTAGTAGTTTTTGCATATTTTTATTAAGAGATTTATTTTTATTTTCCATGTATTTGTCTAATTTTGGAATATATTCTCTTACTTGGTTTACTAATCCTAAAAATGATTGTAATTTCTTTTTTGTATCTAATTCTTCTTTCGAATTTATTATTTTTTGTACTATATGTTGTTGCATTTTTACTCCACTTTTATCTATTTGTATTCCTAAAAATTCTATCTAGTTTTTCATAATTTCAACTTTCTTTTCGCTTAGACTTATTCACAATGTTTCTACTATATTTGTAAATTGTTCCAATAATTTTATATGTTCTTCTTTAGTTTTTGTACATAATAATATATCATCTATGTATGCTATACAATTAGGTAATTGTTTAAAATAATTATCCATAAAATGCTGATATCTACCTGGTGCATTTTTATATCCAAATGGTAATACATTCCATTCATAAAATCCTTGTGGTATTGTAAATGAGGTTAATTCTTTAGATTCTTCTTCTAACTTTAGATGGTAAAATCCTGATTTACAATCAAATTTGCTAAAATAATTATATCCTTGTATTTGTCTTATTTTTAATATCTTATTTGGTATTGGATAATTATAACGCTCAAACTACAGCTCTCGTAAGAGTGTAAGCGGTCGTCGTCAAATATAGAACCCAACTGGGTTGGGTGTCGAATCCCACAGGGAATACTTGGTCACTAAGTAAGCAACGATTAGTAGACTGTTGATTGAAAATTCTACGAAAAGGGGGGATTTAATTGTAGCATGAATTAAAAGTATCAAAGTAACAAAGAAAATCAGAATGTTTAGTAGGTTTTAATCAATGAGAATTTTAAGTTAGGGTTATATCCACCTTATGAGTTCTACGTATCTATTGGCTATGAGTTATGCGGAATTTCGACATGCATGCGATTATAGAGATTCGTATTCTATGGTAAATCCTAGTGTCTTTCGACCATCAAGGATTATTTCACTTTAACTCTTTCGAGCTTAAAGCGTATAACTAATGGTACGAATTCTCCAAGAGGTTAATCCAGTTATGGCACGAACTTTTAAACAGGGGTTGGTGGCCCTATTTCCTTGTCACTCTCTCTTTTCCAGACATGTAACTTTTCTTTCGAACAAGTTAATGCTATACTGGCATATTTCATATGTTTGCAACCACAAGAATTCAATTAAGATGAAGAGAGTAATGATATAAGCAGCATACGTATCAAGAATTCACAAACTCATAGCAATAGATAGTATCTCATAAGGCTTCCATAACCCTAACAGAGAAGTTTAGCTACTCATGAGTGCAATGGAGATCACAATAGACATTATCATCATACCAAAATAATAACAATCTCACGTGAAGTATGTTTTGGTGTTACTTGTGGCGTGATTTTCTTGCTAGTAGCGTTTCTCTTGTCGTGAAAATTAAAAATTGAATAGATGAAGAATAATGTCAACAACGAATTAATGAAGAAGGGAAAGAATAGAAAGGGGGATAAGAAGAGAATGCTGAAAAGTTTCAGCAAAATAGGGTTTATATAACATCCATATCCTAGTCCTATTGAAATAGGGTTTTTATCCTTGTCCTAGTCCTACTGGGTTACTGCATACTTGTCCTAATCCTACTAAGTTACTGCTGATCCCCCAAGTCTTTAGAAATGTTGTTTTTGCTCGGGACAAGTTCTCCATGCATCACTTTTAGTCCATAGGCTTCCAAAAACTGTCTTCCTTCTTACGTGAGGTTTTCTTTGGCGTCAAACAGTCCATAAAATGCTGAAATCTTCATCATTTATACCTGAAAACTTGTTAATCACGTTGGTTAGCTCACTTACAGGAAAAAGAACTAAAAGTGCAGGAATTATATATTTTGTCCTCACAACTTAGCTAAAATATGGGTAAATTAAGGTACTTTAGGCGTGTAAATACGCCTATCATCAGATAATTATATGTTATAGTTTTTGCATTTAAATTTCTATAATCAATAACCATCCTACTTTTTCCTCTTTTTTGTTCACTATGTTTATTTACTATAAATGCTGGACTATTATATTTACTATTACTTTTTTGTATATATTGTTTTTCTAATAATTCATCTATATGCATTTTAAATTCTTTTAAATCGTCAAAATTATAGGTTAATGATTTTTGGGTTATTATACTATTTTTATCTATTAATTCAATTTTTATAGTAGTTTTATGTTTTTCCCATTCTTTTAATAGATCTTCACTATATAATTGTTCTAATTTTTTCTTAACTATTTCTATCTTATTTATTGAAAAAATAGTTATTTCTGTTTTATTTATCGAAAATACTACTAGTTCTATTGTATCTTCAGTATTTTTTATATTTTCTAACTTTTGTGTAATTTTTTCACTTCCTCTTATCCAATCAGTTTTCTTTCTTATTTTATTATTAACTCTTTTTGCTCTTACTTTTTGTTTGCATGGTGTTGTAAACCACCAGTCGTTTCTAGTTATTATATGTGGGTATAGTTTATCTAAAAATGACATTCCTAAAAGTATATCTTTTGACGTTAGTTCATAATTATAAATTTCTTCTATTGTTAATATCTTATCCCATATTTGTGCTTTTACATTCCTAGCTTTATAAGTAATTAAGCTTCCTTCATTATTAAATCCTTTAACTATTATTGGTGTTTTTAGTTTATCCCATTTACTTTCTGCTAAGAAATTATATCTACATAAATTAGCTTCTGCTCCTGTATCTATCATAGGCGTATAATATCTACTGTAATATCTTTCCACTACTATCTTCATTAATACGTATATTTTCATTTTTATGTTAAGGCTCTTTTTAAGAATAATTTCTCTCTATTATATGTTAAGGTTAATTGTGTGTGTTCTATATTATATGGTTTTACTTGTTCTAACCATTTTATTCCTAATATTATATCTGTTTTTTGCATTTCTTCTTTTACTTCAAATTCTATTTTTATTTTTCTAATTCCTATTATTATTTCTTTTTCTGCTATGTTTTTATTATTTATTAAGCTTCTTGGTAGATCTGGGCACATATCATTATCGGTTTTTATTTCTTCATTTTTTACTAGATATTTTGCTATATGATTTTCTTCTTGTCCTGTATTTAAGAGTATTAAGTATTCTTTTTCATTTATTTTTCCTATTATGTAATATTGGTTTAAATTATTTATCGAATTTGTTTCAGAACTTGTTCTTTTTGATGAGCTTGATGATTCTGGTTTTTCATTAGCTATTCTTTCTGTTGTACTTATTCTATCATTTACTATTTCTAAATTTTCTTCTATATCTATATCTCTATAGCTATAATCATTATAATCTATTATTTTTACAATTTGTTCGAATGGGCTTTCTATTCGTATCTTGTTAATCTTATTTTTTCCTGTTATTTTATGTTTTGTTGTTAATACATATAAATTTTTGCATCTTGCTGTAAATATTTTACTTCCTGGGGTTAATTCTATTCCTGATATCTTCCAATATAATACTAGTGATTTATCTATATTTCTATCTGTTACCGCTACTGAATAATTTGCACTTATTATAAATTTAAATTTTTGGTATATTAAATTTCCTTTTACGGTAGTTATTATGCTTTTTTCTATAGGTTTTATTATTCTGTCATCTGCTAGATATAATTCTATGTATCTATTCCTTCTCTAAAACATGTTTTTATTAATATTTCAGTACCTCCAAGGTGTACATATTTTATTGGATCTCCTTTACTTTTTATATCATTTATCTCTTTATTAATTATTGTTTTTGTTACTACTGGTATACTAGCTTTACCTTTTGCATATCTGCAGTCTATTACATGTTCTTTTTGGCATACTATATAATATTCATCTTTTTTCCTAGTAAAAATATTTTTTATTGTTGGTATTTTAAATATTTTTCTACACTTAAATCTAATTCTTTTCCTTTTATTTCATCAAATATATTACTGTCAAATATTATTTTTTGTTCCGTTCCTTCGTCATTTAAGTATTCTTCCTTTGTTATTAGTTTTATATCTTCTTCAGTCATTTGATTCATCTATTTCACTATCTATTTCAGTATCTATTTCGTTTTTTGATATCTCATATATACTATCCTCACTTTCTAATTCCTAATCTATATATTTTATCTGCATATATTCTGTATTATCTATTTTTATTTCTGATATTTGTTTATTTGTTGGATTTTTAGGTAATTTACAATCTCTAGCTAAATGTCCTAACTTTCTACAATTATAACAAGTACATTCTTTTATAGATTTCTTCTTTCTATATGGTCTTTTATTTTTATAATTTTTTACATAATATCTTTTTCTTGGTTTCTTGTATTTATATTTTGATTTTTTATATTTCTTATATTTCTTATGTCTTTTTCTTTTCTTATAGTATCTTTCTTCACATCCAAATTGAGGTGCTATTTATTTTTGCAACATGCTAAATTTCTTATTACTGTTTTTTCCATTTTTAATTCTTCTCTATATTTTTCACATAAGTTTCTATACCATTGTTGTAAAAATTTTATTCTTGCTCCTAACATATCTACTATTTTTGCTTCTTCCCAACTTTTTATTATCTTTGAACTAAATGGTTCAGGTAATTTATTAAAATATAATTTTCTTATTTCTTTACTTTCTTCTATACTATATGCTCCTTTATAATAATATTCTTTAAATGCGCAAGTATATTCGTCTATATAACACATATTACATATTGTTAATTTTAACATTAAATTCCTATTTGTATCTTTTTCTTCATCTTGTTCTTCTTCTATTGTAGTCATACTACCAAATTCATCTTTTATAGTTGTTTCATATTTTTTTAATAATTCTATAGGTGTTAGTTTAGTTGTTGTTGATGATGTTCCTTCCATGGGTTTATTAGCTCTTAGTACTTTCTTACTATTTTCAGTTAAGTTTGAAAACCATAGTTTTACCGATGCTATTAGTGTTCTTTCTATATATTCTGGTGCATCTGTTATGTTTATATTATTATTATCTAATAATTGTTTTGTCATATATCCTATCCATAATTGTATTGTTTTTTCTGTATCTATTACACAGTCTAGGTCTAAAAAGTTATAATTTTTATTAACTATTTGTTTTGGTGTCCATTTGTCATATTCATTATATCTTTTAAATTTGCTTTTATAATATATGGGTTTTCTTATTTCTGTTGTTTTAGGTATTATATTGTCATCTTCTTTTTTATCAAGAGTATTTATTTCTGTATTGGTATTTTCTAAGTTTTCTTCATTAATTATTTCTTGTTTTTCGTTAATTTCTAAATTTTTTGTACTTGTTAATATTTTCGTATATGTTTCGCTATCTTCTGAATCATAATTATCTGTTTCTTCAACATCTATATTATTTATCTCTAATTTTTCCTTAAATTGATTTATCTCATTCAGTAATTTTTGTTCTCTATCTTTTTCTTCTTTTTCTTTTTGTCTTTGTTCGCACAAATCTTTTAACATTTGTAGTTCTTTTTCTAATTCAGCAATTCTACTATTTTTAGTTTCTTCTATTTTTCGTATTTCTTCCTTAGTTTATTGTTTAATTTTTTCTATTTCCTTTTTTCTGTCTATTTCTTCATTCTCTTTTTCTATTCTTACCATTGCTGTTAGTTTATCTTCTAATTTTAATTCTTCTTTTTCTAACATTAGATATAAATGTTCACCTATTTTCTTATATCTTCTTCCTAGATTAGAAAATACTATTTTTATTTTTGATCCTTCGTGATTTTCGTATATTGTTTCATCTATTATGAATTCTTCTTTGTTCATTTTATTGTGAATAGTTCATGTTGGTATATATATTCTAAACTATCTATTTGTGATTCTAATTTTAATATTTCATCTTTTTGTGTATTTATTGAGTTTTTACTAACTCCGGCAAATATATTATAATGTAGTCTTTCTTTTCTTATTTTTAATTCTTTACGTTTTTCAGAAATAAAGTTTTTTAATTCTTTGTATTTTTGCTCTTTATTCATTTAAATCATTTTTATAAATCTTGGTGGATATCTAAATCTAATTTTATCATAATTGGGTGGTATGTGTCTCATTCTTCTAGATTTTAAATGGATTATTAATTTTGCTTCAATACTAGATATTAATGTAATTAGATAGGCTAATCTTTGTGGATTTTCTTTTGTTTTATTTAGACTTATATATTCTGAATAATTACTAACTAAAGATTCTTTAATTTTTCTAAAAGCTTCTCTATTTTTAAATGGTCTTGTCATAATTAATTTAATAAATGACTAATTCAAATTTAACTAGTTCTATTTCTAATTCTAACATATATCTTACTGCTGTACTTTTTAAATTACTGTGCTCTGATACCATTTGTAGGGGGGTGCGGATAACTAGTTTATATAGAATAGATTCATTATTAACATAAAAATGAAAATATACGTATTAATGAAGATAGTAGTGGACCATGTATTGAAGAACAAAAATAATTTATTGTATTTCACTCTTCAGCGGGGGCAGGATACCAATCGATTTAGATTGCAGTTTGTAAACTGAAATGATTAAAAGACATACTTAAAATAGTTTGGGTGTGGATCATGAGTCACTTATTATTCTGTATTGTGACAGTTAAGAAACATTATGTTTTTCTTATAATCTGTTTTATCGTGAACGAATTCAAAACTTGAAGTGGGTTGTCATTGTATTCGAGATGAGACGCACTCGATAGTATATCTTCTAGCTATGTTTCAATCCATGAACATTTTCTAACTAATAATGAGAGGCAATAAGCTAACAGGTGGTCAACATGGTTGCTTAATATTTTAAGGACATTATAGTCATTTCAAGTCAAAAGGCAATAATATCATTGGCTATCACCTCGCCTATTTGGACTTGCAGCTTTGTCATCACTTTTTAAATTTCTCTTTCAAAGCCACATGGCTATTTTTGTCAGTGATATTTATAATATAAAAGTAATTATACTATTAGAAAGAGAAATTAAATTTTTGTTTAATTGTTGTCATAATACTAATATAAAATTTCAATTGATAATTAAGGTAAATATTCGATTTCATTAACAAAATTAATTCAGTTTTTACGCACAACTTGTAATGTTAAATTTAATTTTCTGGCGGCTTGTGTGTTCTGCTTCAGCTGTTTTTATTGTAATTTTATTATATCATTTCTAATTAATTATTTTAAGTCATTTACGTATTATAAAATTAATAATATTTAATAAAAAATTAAAATAGACATTTCTGACATGTGTGCTTTAACTGCAATCGGGGTTTTACTATATCTTTATTATAAGTCATCTAAGTATTAAAAAGGTAATAATATGTAATTGAAAAAAGTAAAATAGACATAAAATGATAAATTAATTTCTTCATCTTCTTCAATCGTGATTTTACTATATTACCCCTAATTAATTGTATGGTCATTTAACCATTGTGCTACTTTAATGGAATAGAAAAATAAGTATTATGAATCACAATAATTAAAAACTTAAAATATTTAAAATATAATTGACTACCAATACCACAAAAGTTTGGATAAGGAAAGTAATATATATTATTTGAAATCCTTCTATACTTCAAATGCACTTTTTGCATACACAATTCCAAATAGTAAATCCGCACTAACAGAGCTCATCAACCAAGAGAGCATAATTGCGTTACAAGTTTTCCACTGCTCATGCAGTTCTTCTCTGTACTTATCCTTACTACACGCTCCAGTAACAAAGCCAAATTTTCTTTTTCCTAATAGGGTGATTCGCATTGAACGAATCCAAACTCCATAATTCTTTGAACCAGTCAGTTTGATAAGAATCAATGTTGCACTAGACACTTCTAATGCTCCTATGCACAATGTATCACTAGAGTCTATCTTAGGCCCCATCTAATTCTTCAAAAAACAACTAAATCTACACTGATCTATGCTATCAACACAAATGAATTCAAAAATAGCCGAATCCACACCAATCCATGCTATTAATACAATTACATACAAAAAAATTCAAGGATTTGTAACCAAAACTAGAAATCTAACCACTTGATGCTTCAGCTAAAACCTCATAGATATAAACTCCTCTTCAGCTTGATGCCAATCTTTTTACATCTACAATAACCTAGATGCTTTGATACTATGTTAAAATTGGTCGTGGGCCTAACTCATATCCTAAAAGCTAGCTCACGAGGAGGAGGATTGCCTAAGTCTTATAAGGAGACCACCTATCTCATTAACCACCAATGTGGGACTTTCTTCTCTTTCTTCTAACATCCCTCCTCATGCCCAGACCTTAACTAGGCGTGAAAATCTCTCCCAAATCTCAACTTGGAGGCCCAACATTGGGTGAGATGGGTCTGTCTCTGATGCCATGTGAAATTTACAGCAACAACACACAATTCTTCTTCTAATTCTATAGAAGAAGAATATTAGTTATGGAGAAGAATTAAAAGCAGAGTACATATTGATAGAAGGAAGGAAATAATATCTGTTACAACTACTTTATCCACTTACCTTAGGAAGTATTTATAGACTTAGCTAATATTTCTAGAATCATCTAGAATCTTCATTCCTCACACTATCCTAGCTGTCAATTAGTAGTAACTAACTAACTAACTAGTCGGTTAGTTAGGTACTCTAATGTAACAGTGCACAGCTGAATGAGACAGTGACAGTCAGTGTAACTAACTATTACATTTAACTAATCTACATGTAACCAACTTTTCAACAACCCAAAAACCATTAACATATAACTTTGATGATTTAAAATAATTTAAAGTGCATATAGATGAATTTTTAGAAAAACAATGCACACAAAAAAGTCATAGTAAACACAATAGTCCAGCATTTATAGTAAATAAACATAATGAACAAAAAAGAGAAAAAAGTAGAATAGTTATTGATTATAGAAACCTAAATGCAAAAACTATGACATATAATTATCCAATACCAAATAAGATATTAAAAATAATCTAAGAAAATATTAATCTATTACATATTTCAAAAAATACATAAAAAATATTGTAGGCCACAATACTTAACAACTTAAAAAATTTAAATACATAAAATATTTGGTTGATGCTCGAAGTTATATCAGTGCATCGAAATTGGAATAAAAGAAAAAGTATTATAAATCACAATACTTAATAACTTAAATAATTTTAAAATTATAATAGACTATCAACGCCATAAAAGTTTGGACAGGAAGAGTAGCATATATTTTTTGAAAATTACATAATAGAATTATAAATTACAATAGCTAGCAGTTTAAAATATTTAAAAACATATTAAGAATATGATTAATTATCTAAATTTTATTTGTGTCACATAAATTGAAAAATAAATAACACATATTGAGCTCGTGCTAGCACGAGCCGCTCAGATATCTAGTAGTTGATATGTGTGTGAAAGTATTGGGCATGTCGTAGTATGAACACTTACTTCATAAGTTTGATTTTTCGGGGTCCTCATATTCAAATTTGAGGGCGGGAGGAGGGCTATATAATGTAAATGGTGATTGTGATAATTTATATATTGTGATAATTATAAACCTAATAAGTTATGATTAATATTGTGGGCCTATTAGTTTAGGTTAGTAGCAAAGGTGACTATAATTTTGCAAATAAATAGATTGTATTGATAATGTGAAAAAAGAATCTCCCAAAATCTTGTTGTGTTTGTTATCATTTTCTGGTAATCGACATTAGTCGGGCATGATTAATATTTTAATTACATGTTAAAATATGCTAAGCAAGATCCAATAAATTATTGGTTTGTGAGAGATAAATACTTTATATAAATAATGATCAAACCTCAACTCTATGTGTATTATGTATTGACTGAAAGACTATAGTAATGAAAATTGGTTTCAATCTTAACAAATGATTGCATCCTCTATAGAATCAATACAATTGAACGATATGTTAGTGTAATCCTACCTTAAAATTATATTTCTAACTGTATCCTAATTTTTGCGACCATTGTTCATTTCTTACAATCGTATGTATGTTCATCTTGAGATGGCAAAATTAGTGCATGAAATCATAATTTATCAAAGTATAAATTGATTATTGACCTACCCATTTATTACACATTGGGGGTGCGGATAACTAGCAAAATAACTAGGCTAATAAATAGATTTATTATAACTGATGAATCAATTCTTTTTTGTACGTGGTTATTTCTTAGATTTTGTTTTAATAATTTATTCTTTTTGTGAGATGTATTCATTAATTTATTTAGTTTATTATTTTATCCTGTAGTAACTGCTGAGTTACAAATTTCTGTATAATAATTTATTCTTTCTGTACTGTAGTGTATATCTAATTCTAGATTTTCTATGTCATTTATTATTTTGTGTTGTTCTTCTCGTAGTGAGTTTTTTATATTATATAAACTGTTACATGTACTTTTTTCTAAATTTTCTAAGGTTTTTTCTATCCATATTAACTTTTCTTTTAGATCTTCCATTATTTTTCTAATATGGTTTCTATAATTAACTTCGTTATTTAGATTATCTTGGTTTTCTCTAGTTTTTCTAATATATTCTAACATCCACAATCTTGGTCTGAATAATATCCTTCTAGGTAAATGTCTTCGCATATTTGTGCTGTGGCATTTATCATTTCAATTTCGTAATTTATTACTTCTTCTAATATCATTTTCTTAATATCTATTATTTCAATATCTTTAAGTATATATAAGATTAAAACTCTAAGGTAGTCTAAATGGGCTATTTTTTAAAATTGATATTTTATAGCTATTTATTTTAGACTTAGTAGTTTTTGCATATTTTTATTAAGAGATTTTATATATTTTTTATTTTCCATGTATTTGTCTATATTTATTTTTATCTGTTTTTCCAGTAACTGTATTTTTTGCGTATCTTTAAAAATCCTACGTAATTTTAACATAATAAATATTTATAAGAGTAGTTAGGTATGTGTGGTATATAATTTATTCTATCCGTATAATTTTTTCCATATGCTTTTTCTAATATAATTTTTCTTATATCTGCAACATCTATATTTCTAAGTGCATACAAAATAAGTATCTTAAATTTATCTATCATAACATCAGATATATTATCATTCATTATCATAAAATTGCTTTTTTCAAAATATTCCCTTCAACCATATACATAATAAAATATAGTCATCTCAGATTACTATATACTAGATTATTTTTAAATAACATGTTCTTCGGTCACTACTAGCATGGTAATTCGGATACTTTTCCCTTAAACAGCGCCTCGACTTTGGTTACTCCCCGCCACGGCTTCTTGCCTCATTGGTTTCACCTTTAGGATGGCATAGTTCCTTGGGATTTTTCTCCGTTTCCACTTTGCTAATAAACTTCTTAACATATTATTTTTCGAATAATTCTACTATAAAGTAACTAATATGAATTTATTTTATCATATCATGATTGTCGAAAATTATGAATTTAGCTATTTATAATCGTAAATAGATATACCTGTTCCGGTAGTTTTGATATTTCTGAGGTTTGTTGCTCCATAGCTTTTTCCATTGCAGTGTATATATTTAATTAACTAGGCAAAAATATTTTGGACGGAGAGAATTTTTTACTTGAATGTAAGAAGACTCGCCTTTGCAATGCCTTCGTTCCTCTTTATTTATAAGTGAACGAAACTTTACAAATTTTTTCTAAGTATTTTACATGTGTCTAATCATAAAGCTAAAAACAAAAAAGGTAAAAAAGTCTTAAAGGCTATAGTAGCCTAGTACCTAAAGTCTAATCCTAAAACAAACAAAAACAAAAAAAAGTCTTCACATTAATAGTAAGGTACAATTATTCTAAGGACTTTACGTAACTCTTAATAAATAACTTGTCTCCGTGGTTTTTGTCGTATCTGTTGTATCTCCATTATTGCTCTTCTTTATCTTTCCAGCTGTCGTCTTTATCTTCTTTTATTCTAGCTGCACTGCTGGGACGTCATTATCTCCTCCATTACATTTTGAACACTTGTGGTCTGGATATTTGTGTCCAATAGTTTTGCAATATTTGGTCAATAATTCCTCTAAAATAAATTTTTCTCTAATAGCTCTGGCGATAGGTTCTGTCTCTGGTTTAAGCAACGTCATAATCCATTGCCTAATAGTTTCCATATCTGTTTCCCGTAGCTCTTTTGAGTTTGAATATATTAATACATGGTTTCTTGAATAATAACTCCATATAGGATTTTGATTACAATATGTATTTGCTAGTTCTTGTAAAATCGTAGATAGTCCGATAACTCTTTTGTTCGCATAAAATTTTGGTATCTCGATTCTGGGTATCTCTGGCTGTGCACCAATATCTTGTGGTATAATCATATCTCGTGTCATTCCTATTTTTACAACTTGTATAGGTTTCTTAACTTCGTCAAATAGTATCTCTGCTGGTGCTGTGTAAATTTTTATAAAAAATAGAGTACCTTTGGTTATTCTTTTAAATATAGTAAATGCTTCATATATCTCGGGTATAGTGGATATCTCAGTTCCGTCTGTGGTATATACGGTACTAAGTAATCCATATTCGTAGCAAGTTTTAACTAGGCTTGGTTTAGTTTTTGGTAAGGCAATTAGCTTATTATATCCGATCAATTTCTGGGTTATATAGTTCGTATCTGGTTCTTGGATATTTGTAGCTTTGGGGTTGCTATTTAAGAAAGTTTGTACGTTGTAGATATTTTCTATATATGTGCGGGCTATGCAGTTGTATGTCTTTTTGTCTTGGTTTAGGCTATCTCGATATGTGGTAACTTGTGGGGGTGTAAACATAGGGTCTTTTGATGTATTTGGTGTATATGGCTTGCCAAATAGCTTGTTTAGGTTCATATTTTTTCTACCTCCTTTGCTTGTACCTGCAGAAGTAGATTGATAAACGTTATGGGTTTTATGGAGTATCCCAACGTCTCCTTCTAGCTCTGGAATTTTACTGTCTTCCGATGACATAGCTCTGCACATTGCTGAGTTAGCTGATTCATAGCTATAGACTTCAGTTTATCATCACTAGTCTTTAGCTTTAGTGTTTCTATCTCAGTCCCCATCTTTACTATCTCAGTACCCATACTGTCCACTTTCAATGAAAGAGTAGTCAGGGCATTGAGTATCTTTTCATGTATATTTTCTTCTATCATTTTAGTTTGTGTAGCTTTGTCTTGATATGTAATCTGCAATAACATTTTTGTTAGTACTGATTACTCCTATTACAAATGTAAAATTTAATATGTTTAAAACTAATCTCCGAATCTCTTTTGTTGTAACTGAATTTTGTATTTTCTTTGTTAGCCACCAGCGTACCTGTGTATTATCTGTTCGCACAATAAATTTGTTATATACAATATATGGCTCAAATGCTAATAAACATTTACATAATGAACATAATTCTTTCCTATTTATCTCCCATTTTATTCGAAATAGGAAAGAATTATGTTCATTATATAAATGTTTATTAGCATTTGAGCCATATATTGTATATAACAAATTTATTGTGCGAACAGATAATACACAGGTACGCTGGTGGCTAACAAAGAAAATACAAAATTCAGTTACAACAAAAGAGATTCGGAGATTAGTTTTAAACATATTAAATTTTACATTTGTAATAGGAGTAATCAGTACTAACAAAAATGTTATTGCAGATTACATATCAAGACAAAGCTACACAAACTAAAATGATAGAAGAAAATATACATGAAAAGATACTCAATGCCCTGACTACTCTTTCATTGAAAGTGGACAGTATGGGTACTGAGATAGTAAAGATGGGGACTGAGATAGAAACACTAAAGCTAAAGACTAGTGAAGATAAACTGAAGTCTATAGCTATGAATCAGCTAACTCAGCAATGTGCAGAGCTATGTCATCGGAAGATAGTAAAATTCCAGAGCTAGAAGGAGACGTTGGGATACTCCATAAAACCCATAACGTTTATCAATCTACTTCTGCAGGTACAAGCAAAGGAGTTAGAAAAAATATGAACCTAAACAAGCTATTTGACAAGCCATATACACCAAATACATCAAAAGACCCTATGTTTACACCCCCACAAGTTACCACATATCGAGATAGCCTAAACCAAGACAAAAAGACATACAACTACATAGCCCGCACATATATAGAAAATATCTACAACGTACAAACTTTCTTAAATAGCAACCCCAAAGCTACAAATATCCAAGAACCAGATACGAACTATATAACCCAGAAATTGACCGGATACAGTAAGCTAATTGCCTTACCAAAAACTAAACCAAGCCTAGTTAAAACTTGCTACGAATATGGATTACTTAGTACCGTATATACCACAGACGGAACTGAGATACCCACTATACCCGAGATATATGAAGCATTTACCATATTTAAAAGAATAACCAAAGGTACTCTATTTTTTATAAAAATTTACACGGCACCAGCAGAGATATTATTTGACGAAGTTAAGAAACCTATACAAGTTGTAAAAATAGGAATGACACGAGATATGATTATACCACAAGATATTGATACACAGCCAGAGATAACCAGAATCGAGATACCAAAATTTTATGCGAACAAAAGAGTTATCGGACTATCTACGATTTTACAAGAACTAGCAAATACATATTGTAATCAAAATCCTATATGGAGTTATTATTCAAGAAACCATGTATTAATATATTCAAACTCAAAAGAGCTATGGGAAACAGATATGGAAACTATTAGGCAATGGATTATGACGTTGCTTAAACCAGAGACAGAACCTATCGCTAGAGCTATTAGAGAAAAATTTATTTCAGAGGAATTATTGACCAGATATTGCAAAACTATTGGACACAAATATCCAGACCACAAGTGTTCAAAATGTAATGGAGGAGATAATGACGTCCCAGCAGTGCAGCTAGAATAAAAGAAGATAAAGACGACAGCTGGAAAGATAAAGAAGAGCAATAATGGAGATACAACAGATACGACAAAAACCACGGAGATAAGTTATTTATTAAGAGTTACGTAAAGTCTTTAGAATAATTGTACCTTACTATTAATGTGAAGACTTTTTTTTGTTTTTGTTTGTTTTAGGATTAGACTTTAGGTACTAGGCTACTATAGCCTTTAAGACTTTTTTACCTTTTTTGTTTTTAGCTTTATGATTAGACACATGTAAAATACTTAGAAAAAATTTGTAAAGTTTCGTTCACTTATAAATAAAAAGGAACGAAGGCATTGCAAGGGCAAGCCTTCTTACATTCAAGTAAAAAATTCTCTCCATCCAAAATACTTTTGCCTAGTTAATTAAATATATACACTGCAATGAAAAAAGCTATGGAGCAACAAACCTCACAAATATCAAAACTACCGGAACAGGTATATCTATTTACGATTATAAATAGCTAAATTCATAATTCCCGACAATCATGATATGATAAAATAAATTCATATTAGTTACTTTATAGTAGAATTATTCAAAAAATAATATGTTAAGAAGTTTATTAGCAAAGTGGAAACGGAGAAAAATCCTAAGGAACTATGCCATCCTAAAGGTGAAACCAATAAGGCATGAAGCCCTGGCGGGGAGTAACCAAAGTCGAGGCGTTGTTTAAGGAAAAAGTATACGAATTACCATGCTAGTAGTGACCGAAGAACATGTTATTTAAGAATAATCTAGTATATAGTAATCTGAGATGACTATATTTTATTATGTATATGGTTGAAGGGAATATTTAAAAAAAAGCAATTTTATGATAATGAATGATAATATATCTGAGGTTATGATAGATAAATTTAAGATACTTATTTTGTATGCACTTAGAAATATAGATGTTGCAGATATAAGAAAAATTATATTAGAAAAAGCATATGGAAAAAATTATACGGATAGAATAAATTATATACCACACATACCTAACTACTCTTATAAATATTTATTATGTTAAAATTACGTAGGATTTTTAAAGATACGCAAAAAATACAGTTACTGGAAAAACAGATAAAAATAAATATAGACAAATACATGGAAAATAAAAAATATATAAAATCTCTTAATAAAAATATGCAAAAACTACTAAGTCTAAAACAAATAGCTATAAAATATCAATTTTAAAAAATAGCCCATTTAGACTACCTTAGAGTTTTAGTCTTATATATACTTAAAGATATTGAAATAATAGATATTAAGAAAATGATATTAGAAGAAGTAATAAATTACGAAATTGAAATGATAAATGCCACAGCACAAATATACGAAGACATTTACCCAGAAGGATATTATTCAGACCAAGATTGTGGATGTTAGAATATATTAGAAAAACTAGAGAAAATCAAGATAATCTAAATAACGAAGTTAATTATAGAAACCATATTAGAAAAATAATGGAGGATCTAAAAGAAAAGTTAATATGGATAGAAAAAAACCTTAGAAAATTTAGAAAAAAGTACATGTAACAGTTTATATAATATAAAAAACTCACTACGAGAAGAACAACACAAAATAATAAATGACATAGAAAATCTAGAATTAGATATACACTACAGTACAGAAAGAATAAATTATTATACAGAAATTTGTAACTCAACAGTTACTACAGGATAAAATAATAAACTAAATAAATTAATGAATACATCTCACAAAAAGAATAAATTATTAAAACAAAATCTAAGAAATAACCACGTACAAAAAAGAATAGATTCATCAGTTATAATAAATCTATTTATTAGCCTAATTATTTTGCTAGTTATCCGCACCCCCTACAAATGGTATCAAAGCCCAGTAATTTAAAAGATATGGAAGTGATATACGTGTTAGAGTTAGTTAAAATAGCTATCTAGCCCGAATAGATTAATGATAAATCTTGTCGAATAAGTTTTAGGCTAACAATAACTTGGCTTTTTGTTTAGGGGAAAGTACATTCATATCCTATAAGAGAAAAGTATTTACAAGTAAATCCTTACATAAAATATCCCCTAATTAATTACATAAAATACTCCATTACCTGCTAGCTTTAGTTATTTATGCCCATTTAATTCTTTTCCGTTTTATTTCTCTATTTTTTCCTTCTTTTGTTTCTTTTCATTTCCTTATTTATGCTTCTTTATTCATTTAATTTGTTTGTAAAATTATTTCATTCTTCATTTTTTATACCATAACCTAATTTACACTCAATTTTTATTTTATATACTCTTTTTTTTCTTCTTTTTTTCTTTCTTTTCCCCCCCTCATTTATTTCTTTATTCATTTATTTTTTCTCTACTTCTTTCATTTTTTCTTCTTTTATTTTTCCCCTTTTGCATTATCTTTTCCTTTAACTTTTTCTTTTTATATTTTTTGTTTTCTATTTATTTTTCAATTTCCTTATTTCTTGTTCCTTTGTTTTTATCCGCTTTTGTTTATTTATTTATTCCTTATATGTTTCTATAGTAATCCTAAAGTAAATGCATGTTCTTTGTGAGTTATTATGTGTTTTAGGATCATGAGAAGTCCCTAACACATAGTTGAATTGAAAACTCGTCTTTCAGTCAAGTTCTAGTGCGAGATACTTCTTGAGTTAACTTCATATGATTTTCATCCCTTCAATATGAAGTGTTTTATAGCACAATACCCACTAAATAAAAAATCTTTGAGTCTTATTTCCAACGTATTTTATTTCACCTGAATTGGATATCGAAATAGAAAATTATGCTCATTTTATCTAAGAGTATCTATTAGTCAGAGATTGACAACTTGAGTTGATGAGCCGTCAACTGATTGTCATGATCCAAAACCAGGGCCTAGCCGTGATGGGTATCTCAAGTCCACCAAGGACATGAGACTATCCTCTTTGACTATAAAAAAAAACACAACACACCTATCAACGACTGAATTTCGAACATATAACAAGATAAAAGAAATAAGTTCAAATACACCTAAAACTGTCAATATCAATAGCTAATCCACAGTAATATCTGCAAATCCTCTACCAATCTAAAAATAGCCAATGTCAGGACATGCCCCCGACTCTTACAATGGCAATGACCTATGAAGTCTTCAATTCTAAGTTTTGGAAGGAAACCGATGAAATAATCAGGTCTTTCAAAGAATTAAAGCTCACCACTTCACCACAAATGAACGACGAACCAAGCTGATCCATCTAACATTGCGCAGGAAAAATATAATTCCTTTTGCTTGGGGTACAACGTATGGAGAAGGTTAGTGGGTTAAGAACTAACATGTAACTAAAAGATAAGGATAAGGTGATGACCGCTCAAAATCTAGTTCAACTCAATGTACATGTTCACATACATTAGGGGTGTCAAATGGGCGGGTTGGGTTGAGAATAAAGATATTAAATGGGTTGAATTGGATATCGAGTTGGGTCATGACCCATCCAAATTCACTTTGGGTTGAAATAGGTTGGGTTGAAATAGGTAAAAATTGGGTTGGGTCTTGACCCGCTCAATTTAACTCGCTTAGTCTAAAAAATACTAATATATTAATATTTATATCTTGTAATGAAAATAAATTTGAATGAGTTTGAAAAGTTGGGTGGGTGGGTAGGGAGTGAGGGTTGGGAAAGAATATTTCTTTAAAGTTTAATTTTTTAAAAATTTATTTTTTAGGGAGGGGTCGGAGGGGATGAGGGTGGGTTTTAGGATGGGGTTAGAGGTAAAAAAAATTTAAAAATTTTTATTTTAAAAAATAAATAATTTTATTTTTCTTAAAAAAAAATTAGGAGCGGGCGGGGTATAGGGGTATGGGGATAGAGGTAGGGGTTAGGGAAAGGATGGGAATTGAGGTAAGAGTTTTTAATTTTTTTTTTAATATACATTTTTTTAGGGGGGTGGGGAGGGAAGGGGGGAGGGGGAGAGGGAATATGTCATATAGGGGAGTAGGGTGTAGGGAGTAGGGAGTACGGAGTAGGGAGAGATGGGGATAGAGTAAGATTAGTTTTTTTTGTTCAAAAAAATTTATTTATTTACTTTTAAAAATTAAAAGATTTTTAATTTTTTAGGGTGGGGGTTCGGGGTAGGAAGGGGTAATGGGGATGAGGTGGGTGGGGAAAAGAAGAAAATTTATAAAGAGATTTTTATGAAATAAAAATAATTTATTTAAAGGAGGCGGGGTGGGGGTAAGGTAAGTTGGCTTGTGGTGGGGTTGGGGTAAGGTGGTGATTTTGAGAGTGGGAGGAGACATTTTCACTTTTTTTCTCTACTTTCATTAAGAAAAATAATTTTTCTATTAAACGGGTCGAAGTAGAGATTGATTGAGTTCATTTGAAACCAGTTTGAAAATGGGTTGGGGCTTAATGGGTTGAGATTTAGCCAATAACAAATTTTCTTGAATCCAACCCATTAAGTTTTGAGCGGGTTGGGTGGGTCAACTCAATTTGGGTTCATTTTGACACCCCTAACATTAATGTATGCATATAAATATACATATATAAAATGCTGAGATAGGGAATGAGGCTTAGCAAGAATTTTAAAAATGTTATCCTGGGTTGTGTAGCATAACTGTCAGAAAAAGGAACCCACGGGCTATATGGGTTTAACTATTCCCTAGCTGAAAGGACCCTAGTGTGTGAAGTCGCACGAACTAGAGGATAATCATATGTACATATGTACCATGGGGGACTCGAACCTCCTGGCATATATCAAAGGTGACTTAAGTGCCTAGTTATTTAACATGGGGGACTCAAAGAACTCGGTCATTCAACCACCGCGTCAACAACTGCCATTTCTAGTATTGGTTCCTCTTGACCTCTATTTTCATGGCCCGACTACACATCCCTATTTTAAGTTTAATTAAAACACTTTTCACACATTTTTATTCATTAAACCACCATACACCTTAAGACATACATATTTGTCATCGTCATACCAACTACGTTTACAAGGTAACATCATCATGCCATTTCAATTCCATTAACTTGATAATAATAACTCCATTTGTTCAGTAATACAAGGTTGGGGAACACCGACTCTTTTTGTTCATTAAATCAAACCATCATGGTTCAATAACCTTTTTATATCATACATTTATTTCAAAATTTGTTCATTGCAACTATACTCATACTCAGAACCATTTACATACATAATTGGGTTGGGATTATTATCAATTCAATTGTCAATATTCACAAAATTTGGGGAAATAACAATCCCCTAGTTTATTTACCATGCCAATGCACCCCACAAGTTTAAATCCATATATAAAGAATGAACAATGCATAATAAATTACGGAAAAACAATTTAAGAAACATTCTTTCCAAAACCCTCAACCCATATCAAAAACCATGTTTAAATCCACATAAACAATCATATAATTTCATGCTTTAAGTAAAATAAATTTAAGGGTAGAGTCACATGCCTGAAATATCAAGAGTTATGGAGAGAATTTTGTCCTTGGAAGCTGTAATTAATCAACTTCTTAGAAACCCTAAGTATCTTAACCTTGGAGAATTTAGAGAGTTTGAGAGAGCGTTTATGATTGATAAAGGTTGGAAATAATGGCCCCAAAGTATTATATGTACGTGGGGTCTAAGTGGGTAAAGAGGAAAATGTCCAAAGTGCCCTTAATTAAAAGCTGAAAAATTATCGCCAGCGACTACAGGTCACTATACAACTTGTAAGGACATATTACGACTCAGTACCATGAGTCGTAGTTAAGACAGTAACTAAAGGATCCTTCTATGGTGACCCTATGATTCACACCATCCGATTCGTCAGTTGACCCTACGACTAGTAGGGTCCGAGTTGTAGTCATGACAAAAATATTTGGGGCACATACTGGTATGGCTAGGTCTTGAATCATATGACTTATTTTAAGTCTTTACAACTCATTAGGATCCACTCAAACAGTAACTTAGGTTACCTTCACTAAAAACCCTACGATTAGGGTCCTATGACCCACAATGACTCATTACGACTCATAAGGTGAGTCGTAGTCGAGGCAGTGAGTTTAAACTCAAAAATTTTTAGGGACCAACTACTAAGGTGTTTTATTCTACCCTTTAGGATCATTTATCCTCAAATGATGGATAAGTCCTTCATTGCCAAAATTTAACATAGAGTACACACACAAACTTACCTTTAACAAAGACAGAAAACAAGGATATGAAGGAAATCACAATTTTCTTTAGTAAAGTAAAAAAATAGAGATGTTAAGGAATACACTTACCTCAAGCATGATTATCTAAAGAGGGAAAAAAGAATGGATATTTAGACTTCATGTCCTCTTCATCTTCCCAAGTAGCTTTTTCATACTTTTGGTTCCTCTATCGAACCTTTATTGAAGCCACATCATTAGTTTCCTACCGGCGGACTTTTCTATCAAACGTTTTCACCAGGACTTCCTCATAAGGCAAGGAGTCTGAGATACCAACACTCTCCAAAGGAAAAAACAAGGAAGGATCACCCACATACTTTTTTATTATCAAAACGTTAAAGATCGGATGGATAGATCTCAAACTCAAAAACAATTTTAACTTATAAGACACATTGCCCTCTCACCTCAAAATACGATATGGAAAAGCATAACAGGGATAGATCTTCCATTTCTTTTCAAGACATATCACTCCTTTCATGGGAGACACCTTTAAGAATACCAAATCACCCACAAACTCTAAGTCCTTTCACCTTATATTCGTATAGGACTTTGGCGACTTTGAGAAGCCGTAAGCTTATCCCGAATCACCTTCAACTTTTCCATAGCTTGGAGAACCAAGTCGGGAACATACAATTGTAACACCCCAAAATTTGGTTCCCGGGATGCCATACGATACTCCAAAATATAAGTAGTCCTGAGCTAACCCTGATTGCCTTTTCTAAATCTGAATCTCAAAATAGGGAAATATAGATAAAAAATCATAATATATGTGGAAAACTGTCTGAATTTTTTGAGTATATCTGAATCATACTAAATCTCAAAAGTCTAATAAAACAAATGCTGAAAATCTGAATACTAACTCAAAGGTCTAAATTTGAATCTAAAAGGCTGATAAGCCTCAACTATCTGAATCTAGAGAGTCACTAGGACAAACCCCAACTGACTCAACTGTATAAAATGAGTAAAGATATATCTACTAGAAACTTGGAAATCTGAATAACTAAGCCCTCGAACTATGAGGACTCACCAACTGCAGGGATGTAGATAAAATGCTCGAAGATCAATCATGCGACTGAAACTAAGAACCTCAACCCACATTATGAGACAATATAGCACATAGACATATATGTGGATCAGTACTTTGAGGATGTAATGAGTATATGGGGGTGTATGCAATAAGTAAACAATATCATCACAGTTTATAAGATCATGCATGCTAAATGTAAATGACTCACATAAGCTTGGGTAATCTAAAATCTGAGAGTAAAATCATGAAGAGCAAAGCATGTAATCTAAGTCTCGTGAGTCATCACACTTAGTATGAAATTTATATTTCTATTCTATTTCTCAAATCACATAGGCTAAGTGAAGTCTGAAAACTTATTATTTATATCTTAAGCTGCAAATCAATTAACTGTTTAAGAGTAGGGGACATCTTTTGGGAGGTTCTTCTAACCGACATGTACACCATGTGAGCATTTATGGTGTCCCACGAATAGCCCCTATAAGTATTGGGTTGTTCTACCCTTGCCATCAGAATAGAACAATCTCATCTCAGTCATCCATGTAGAAGTGGAAATAATCTAAATCCTACGTTGGCACGTAGTTTTAGGGTATGAAACCATAGTAACTTACCCATATCTGTGCTAAATACTACTCCCAATCTCATGCTGAAAATCTTAATAAATTCACTTTAAAATTTACATAAAGTTTTACAGAAAGCCGACTATGCTTTACTTTTGTTTAAATCACAAGTCTTTCTAAAATAAAGTGGATTCTTTATTTCAAATCTGAAAATAATCTAGTCATGAGGTGCTTATAGCAGAAACAATCTTGAAACAACAATATTTAAATGAGGTCCAATGACCCAAGAATCAAACTCATGTTAAAACATCTCAAAATTCATACTTGGTAATGTAAACATTCATAAATCATCTTAAAATTTGAAAATTGCTGCACAGGGCATAGAAATGTGAATAAAGTCAGGTAATTCAACTTCTAAATCATGGGAAATCTCATAAATTCAAACAACTTTTGTAATTAAAAGCAAGTTTTAGGCACAAGATTGAAAAATTTATCCTTGTTCAAACCCCACATATCTTGGATGATGAACTAGATGAACAAGTTTTCTTTTGAGACTCTATTTGTGTTCTTGAAGGAGGATTCTTGAAGCCCTTGACTTGGAAACCATGAATCTCAAACCAATTTAGAAAAACAATGGTGGAATCTTGAAATTTTTGGGGTTGAGGTTTCGAAGCTTATTGTTTTTAATTTGAGAGAAATTGATGAAAATAAGCCTAATGTTGTTAAAATAGGCTTTGATCTTGTGTTTGGGTGGAATAAGAGTGGGGAAATTGACTTAATTACCCCTTTAGATGTGGGTCTTTAATGACTAAAATAAAAATACGCTCAACGACGCGTAGGTCCAGGCACTGCATCGACGGTACCGACACGATCTCGATGCGCCGCATCGAGTTTGCTGCATCTGATGCAAGGAAAAGGTTGGTCGATGCGATGGATGATGCAATGCATCGAATTCGTATCGACTCACTATTTTTAACATCCAAACAAGCTTCTAAACAAGTCTAAAAAATTTAAAACTCGCCCAATGGGAGCATTGAAATGGGTGTTCTCGGGCGTACAGGATGAACGACACACAAGTATGCGGTAAACTCAAGCTCATAAGCTACTTTCCCAATATGACTCAAAATTCTAAATGGGCCAACATACTGGGGACTAAGTTTCTCCTTCTTTCCAAATCTCTTCACCCCTTTCATGGGTAAAGTCTTGAAATATACTAAATCATCAACCTCAAACTCAAGGTCCCTTCTTCTCACATCTGCATATGATTTCTGACGACTCTGGGCTATTTTCAATATTTCTCTAATCAACTTAACTTTCTCCATATCTTCAAACACTGCATCAGGTCCGAGCATGGTAGTCTCACCCACTCCAAACCAACCTATGAATGATCTACATTTCCTCCCATAAAGAGATTCAAATGGGACATTTGAATACTAGAATGATAACTGTTGTTATAAGCAAACTCAATCAATGACAAATGCTCATCCGAACTACTCTAGAAATCAACAGCACATGCCCTTAACATATCTTCTAGAGTTTGGATGGTCCTCTCTGCCTGAATATCTGTCTGTGGATGAAAAGAGGAACTGAGATGAACTTGGGTACCAAGACCCTTCTAAAAATCTTTCTAAAACTGTGAAGTAAGCTGAGTACCCCTATCTGTGATGATAGACAAGGGAACTTTATGCAATCTAACTAACTCTCGGATATATAACTTAGCGTAATCCTCTGCTGTGTAGGATAAGTGAACTGGAAAGAAATGCACTGACTTAGTCAATCTGTCTACAACAACCCAAATCAAATCATGATGATGATACGAATGGGGTAAACCAATCACAAAATCCATATTCACTTCTTCCCACTTCCAAGTAGAAATACCGAACTCTTGCAAAATGCCACCAAGTCTTTGGTGCTCTACCTCAACCTGTTGACAAGTTTCACACTTGGCTACAAACTCTGCTACATCACTTTTCAAATCACTCCACCAATAGATTTCTCGGAAGTTGCGGTACATCTTGATAGCGCCTAGATGAATAGAATACTGCGCACCATGCGCTTCTGCCATATTCCACAACCTCAAATCATCAACACCTAACACAAACAATCTACTTTTATGCCTCAACACACCATCTACCCCTTGAGATAAAACCTCTACCTTTTGGTCTTTAAATAACTCTTTTAGTTTGACCAAACTCGAATCCATAGCTTACTTCTCCTTCACTTCCGAAACTAGGGAAGATTCGTAACTACTCTGAACCCAAATATTACCTTCAACTGAATCAACCAACCTAACACACATAACTCTTTATTATCATTCTCAACATGAGCAACACTGCCCATAGGAAACCTACTAAGGGCATCTACCACTATATTGGCCTTGCCCGGATGATACAATACACTCATATCGTAGTCCTTCAACAACTCCAACCACCTTCTCTGATGGAGATTCAACTCCCTCTATATAAACGTATACTACAAGCTTTTATGGTCCATAAACACATCAACATGCACACCATACAGATAATGTCTCCAGATTTTCAATGCAAATACCACAGCAGCTAATTCAAGATCATAGGTTGGGTAATTCTTTTCATGAGGCTTTAACTGTCTAGAGGCATAGGCTATAACTTTACCTCTCTACATCAACACACAACCCAACCCAACTCTAGAGACATCACAATAAACAATAAAGTATTCTGTACCATAAGGTAATGCTAGAACTGGGGCTGAAGTGAGTCGAGTCTTCAACTTCTGAAAACTCTTCTCGCAGGAATCTGACCATTGGAACTTAACTTTCTTTTGGGTTAATCTAGACATAGGAGATGTAATAAACGTGAAACCTTTAATGAAACGGCATTAGTAACCATCTAGGCCCAAGAAACTCCTAATGTCTATCAGAGATATAGGTCTAGGCCAATTTCTTACAACTTCTCTCTTTTGGAGATTAACTCTAATACCATCGACGGAAAAAATATGACCAAGAAAGGCAACTGATCTTAGCCAAAATTTGCACTTGCTAAATTTGGTGAACAATTGATGATATCTAAGAGTTTGCAAGACAATTCTAAGATGGTTTGCAAGACAATCCTCGCTATGGGAGTACACAAGGATATCATCTATGAATACTATGACAAATATGTTTAGATACTATTTGAACACTTGATTCATGAGGTCCATGAAAGATGCCGGGGCATTAGTTAGCCCAAAAGACATGACTAGAAACTCAAATGACCATAACGGGTTTTGAAAGCTGTCTTTGGAATATCACATTCCCTTACTTTAAGCTGGTGATAGTCGAATCTAAGGTCTATCTTTGAGAAATAACTTGCACCTTGCAATTGATCAAACAGGTCATCAATTCTAGGAAGAGGATATTTGTTCTTGACTATAACTTTATTCAACTGATGGTAGTCGATGCACATGCGCAAAGAACTATCTTTCTTTTGCACGAATAGGACGGGAGCGCCCCATGGAGAAATACTAGGACTTATGAAACCTTTATATAAAAGATCCTTGAGTTGCTCTTTCAAATCCTAAAGCTCTGTGGGAGCCATACGATATAGTGGAATAGAAATAGGCTGAGTACTTGGGAGAAGGTCAATACCAAATTCTATTTCCCTATCTGGAGGTACCCCTGTGAGATCTTCTAGGAAAACATCAGGAAACTCATTTACTACATCGACTGACTAAACTGTTGGAGTCTCAAACTTAGTATCTTTAACTCAAAATAGGTGATAGATGCAACCTTTGGAAATCAACTCTCTGGACTTAGGGTAAGATATGAAATGACTCTTGGGAGACATTGAATTACCTGACCACTCAAAGACTGGCTCATCTGGAAACTAAAACTTCACCACTCGGGTGTGGCAATCTATAGAAGCATAAAAGGAATGAAGCCAATCCATACCCAGAATAAGATCAAAATCAACCATGTCTAATTCTATCAGGTCTGCTAACATGACTTTATGAAGGACGGTGGTAGGACACTTTTTATAAATCTATTTGGCAATAACTGACTCACCTACTGGAGTAGAAACCAAGAAAGGCTAAGGGATATTTTCAGAACTTATCTCAAAATTCACAGAAACTAATGGGGTCACATAAGAGAAGCTCGACCCAGGGTATAACAAAACATAAACATCAAAATAAAAGACACGAAGCGTACCGGTAACAACATCTGGAGAATCGTCCTGCTTCTGGTAGGATAGTAAAGCATAGAATTGATTCTGGTACTGACCACCACCGGTACAAGATGATGCGCCTTGAGAAGGAGATGGGTGACCTAAAAAAGCTGGTGCACTAATAGCCTAAGTCTAGGGATGAACATCTCTATTTCCCCGCCTAGCATGCGGGCACTGTTTGATTCCGTGAACCTCCTGGCCATAACCATAACAACCTTTTTGACCCCATAAATATTTACCTCCATAATTCTTACCGCAATTAGCATATGGGAATGGATTGGTCTTCCTACTCACACTATTCTGAGATCTGGACATAGAAGACTTACCCTACTGTTCTTGCCTATTTATGGGTACAGGAGCACTGGCTAAAGAAGACATAAGTATGGATGAATGATTCTAAAACTATGAGCGATTTCCTTGTCCAGACCTATTCTGACCATAATCAAACATCTGCTGAGCATGCATCATCAACCTAGAAAGATCCATGTCTCTATTGAGCATAGCAGTCCTACACTTCTTAACCACTAACCCAGACACACCAGTCACAAACTTACTCATGCTTGACGTAGGGTCAGCCATCTGTGCAGGGGCATACTTAGACAACTGATTAAACTAAAGGCAATACTCTTGCACTATTATAAAGCCCTGCCTCAGGTTCATTAACTCTTCTATCTATGCTTTCCTTATCTCAAGTGGGAAGAACTTGTCTAGGAATGCATCCCGAAATACCTGCCAAGTTATGGGAGTTGCATCCTCCCCTCTACTTTTCTTCCATATCACCACCCAATCTTGAGCAATATCCTTCAGCGTATAGGATGCCAATTCTACACTCTTCTCTTTTGAAACATGCATAATTTAGGAGATCTTCTTCACCTTATTTAGATAAAACTGTGGGTCCTCACCTGCCTTCGACCCAAAGAAATTTAGCAAACTCATTCTAATAAAATCTCTAATTTTGGCTACGGCTAAGTCCCTATCTTGTTGAGGTGGGTCTGGAGCCTGACGTTTACCCTGCACATTTACTGTCACAGCTTGAGCTAGCGCCTGAAAAAAAGACTAAAACTCCGCATACGACACATTCTCATTCAAAGGATCAACAGACTGGGGTGGCTGATTGTCATTTCTACGGGCATTAGCTTTGAGAGGAGGCATATTCTGTTATAAAAGAGCATGAGTTAATAGCAGATAGAGATAGCTATAAGCACGATGGATTATGAAAGAAAGAGATAATGTTTTCGAAAATGCTCTATAGCCTCTTGCTCATAGATATGGCACGCTTCACACCGATGATCAAGACTCTATGTAATGCGGTTTGTCTAACTCCCTAGAACTCCTCAAACCAGCTCTGATACCAATTTTGTAACGCACAAAAATCTGATTCTTGGGATGCCACACGGTGCTCTGAACTACATGTAGTCCCGAGCTAACCCAGGCTGCCTTTTCTAAATTTGAATCTCAAATAGAGAAATATAGATGAAAAATCATAATATATATGGAAAACTGTTAGAATCTTCTAAGTATGTCTGAATCATACTAAATCTCAAAAGTCTAATAAAATAAATGTTGAAAATCTATATACTAACTCAAAGGTCTAAATTTGAATCTAATAGTCCGACAAGACTCTACTATCTGAATCTAGAGAGTCACTGGGACAGGCCCCAGCTGACTCAACTATCTGAAATGAGTAAAGACATATCTACTAGAAACATGGAAATCTGAACAACTAAGCCCTCAAACTATGAGGACTCACCAACTACAGGGATGTAGATAAGATGCTCGAAGATTAATCACACTATTGAGACTGAGCACCTGAACATACATTATGAGACAATGTAGAACATAGACATATAAGCGGATCAGTACTTTGAGGATGTACTGAGTATATGGGGGTGTATGTAATAAGTAAATAATATTATCACAGTTTATAAAATCGTGCATGGTAAATGTAAATGACATACGTAAGCTTTAGTAATCTGAAATATGAGAGTAAAATCATGAATAGAAAAAAATGTAATCTGTATATCTGTTCTATTTCTCAAATCACATAGGCTAAGTAAAGTCTGAAAAATTATTCTGTATATCTTAAGTCTTCAAATCAATAAACTATTTAAGAGTATGGGACATCTTTTGGGAGGTTCTTCTAACCGACATGTACACCATGTGAGCATCCATGGTGTCCCACGACTAGCCCCCGTAAGGTTAGGCCTATTTTACCCTTGCCATCAGAATAGAACAATCTCATCTCAGTGATCACAATCTTAGTCATCCACATAGAAGTAGGAATAATCTAAATCCTACATTAGCACGTAGTTCTGGGGTATCAAACTATAGTAACTTACCCATCTTGGTACGAACTACTACTCCCAATCTCATGCTCAAAATCTTAAGAAATCAACTTTAAAATTTACACAAAAGTTTACAGAAAGCCGACTATGCTTTACTTTTCTTTAAATCTCAAGTCTTTCTGAAATAAAGTGGATTCTTTATCTGAAATCTGAAACTAATCTAGTCATGGGGTGCTTATAGCACAAAAAATCTTGAAACAAAAATCTTTAAATGAGGTTCAATGACCCAAGCATGAATCTCATAATAAAACATCTCAAAATTCATACTTGGTAATGTAAACATTCATAAATTATCCTAAAATCTGGAAATTTCTTCACAAGGCATAGAAATATGAATAAAGTCATGTAATTGAACATCTAAATCATGGGAAATCTCATAAATTCAAACAACTTTTGTAATTAAAAGAAAGTTTTGGGCACAAGTATGAAAGATTTATCCTTGTTCAAATCCCACATACCTTTGATGATGAAATAGATGAACAACTTTGCTTTTGAGACTCTTTTTGTGTTCTTGAAGAAGGATTCTTGAAGCTCTTGACTTGAAAACCTTGAATCTTAAACCAATTTTAAAAAATAATGGTGGAATCTTAGAATTCTTGGGGTTGAGGTTTTGAAGTTTAGGGTTTTTAATTTGAGAGAAATTGATGAAAATAAGTCTAATGTGGTTAGAATAGGCTTTGATCTTGTGTTTGGGCAGAATAAGAGTGGGGAAAGTTGACTTAATTACCCCTTTGGAAGTGTATCTTTAATGACTGGAATAAAAATACACCCAGCGATGCGTAGGCCAACGAACTGCATCGATGGTACTGACGCGATCTCAATACGCTCGCGTTGGTTCACTGGAATTTGCATCTGATGTTGGCAAAAAGATTGGTCGATGCAATGGACGATGCGACGTGTTAAATTCGCATCAACTCACTATTTTCAACATCTAAACAAGCTTCTAACGAGGTCCAAAAAATCAAAACTCACCCGAGAACACCCATTGACCTCCTTGATCATGATTCAACTCAAAAATTATCTTTTTAAGGTCTTAAGGGTCAAAAATAAAACCTTTGAAATCTCAAGGCCAAAAATATGACTAAGTGCTCATACTTTGCTAGAAGTTTCTAAGTTTAGGACTTCTTTTGGCATACAATATAAGATTGAAACGACTAGGATTTGCGGGGTCTTACAACAACCTATTCTCACCAACCTCAAACCACCCAATGGGAGACCTACACCTCTTACCATACAAATCCTTGAAAGGAACCATCCCAATACGAGAATGGAAGATATTATTATATGTAAAATCTTTGAGAGGAAAATGGTCAACCCAAATACCCCCAAAATCATTCACACAAAACCTTCGCAAATCCTCCAAAGTCTATATCGTCTCTTCTGATTTTTTATCCATCTGTGAGTGGAAAGCTATGCTAAGGGTCACCTTAGTCCTCAAACTTCCTTGAAAGAAATGCCAAAAGTGAGATGAGAATTGTGTACCTCGATTAGATATTATGGAAGTTGGAGCACCATGCAACTTCACGATCTCCTGAATTAAGAGCTTAGTATAATCCTTAGATGAATAATTAGTCTTTACTGGCAAGATATGAGCAGACTTAGTCATTCTATACATGATTACCTAAATCGAATCATACTGATGGAGAGAGTATGAAAAATCGAGAATGAATTCCATATTAATCACTTTCTATTTCCACCCGGGCAACTCAATCTCTTAAGACAAACTACCAGGCCTCAAGTGCTCCATCTTCACTTGCTGACAAACCATACATTTGGCCACAAAATTGGCTACATCCCTCTTCATGTTATTCCACACATAGATATCTTTCAAGTCATGATATATCTTTATCGAAATAGCGTGAACTGCATATTATGAAGTTTCAGCCAATTGTACTTACCATCATGAGCTTCAGCCAATAGTACTTAGCATTATGAAGCTGGTCAAAGATATCATCAACCCTAGGAAGCAAATACTTATTCTTCATGATTACTTTATTCAGCTGACGGTAATGTATACACATCCGAATGGACTCATCCATCTTACGTACACAGAGTACCAGAGCACCCTATAAAGAGACACTAGGGCGAATAAAACCCTAATATAGGAGATCTTTTAATTACTCTTAAAGTTCTTTCAACTTAGCCGGATCCATTCTATAGGAAGGGATAGAGATAGGACGAGTGTCCGAAAGAAGATCAATCCCAAAATTAATTTCCCTTTAGGAGAAATACCAAGAAGATCATCAGGAAATACCTCAAAAAACTCACAAACCACATGATGAAATTACAATGAAGGACCTTTGGAACTAGAATCCTTAACATGTACTAAATGGTAGAGAAACCCCTTGGAGATCAACCTTAGGGATCTAAGATAAGAAATGAACCTTTCGTTAGGTACTAAGTAACTACCTTCTCACTTAATCACCAGTTCATTCGGGAATTAGAAATTGACCCTTTGAGTTTGACAATCTATAGAGGTATAATATGAATGGAACTATTCCATCCCTAAAATCACATCAAAATCTTACTTGTCTAACTCTATCATATCCTCTAATGTTTCCCTACAACGAATAGATACCACACAATCCCTATAGACTTTTCTAACCATAATAGAGTCACGCACCTGGGTGGACACAGAAAAAGGATTTGAGATACTTTTAGGACCATAACCAAAATGAATAGCCACATAAAGGGTCACATAAAAGAGGGTAGACCTAGTATCTAGTAGAAAATACATTACCAGAGAAAAGTTTTAGTGTACTAGTAACAACATCAGGAGATGCCTTAGAATCCTAATGGGTGGCAAGAGCATATAAATAATTTCAACCAGCGTCAGAGCAAAAAGTAGAACCCTTTGGTGTAGGAGCTAAAGAAGTTGCAATAAGAACCTTGTTATCTCTATAAGTAGCCCTCGAAGGACAATACCTCTGCATGTGACCAAGTTGAACAAACTTAAAACACTTATTCCTCCCCTCATTACGTACCCTATGATGCACACTTATAGAAATAACAAAGGGGATAGGAAGAGGCCGACTGAGCTCTGCTGGCCTGAGACTGGGCACCTTGTGCCCTATATCTACTATCACTCTGAAATAAAAAATCACTAAATAGCTTAGGATATAGATCACTAGCTGTAAAATATGAACCAAAATTACCCTACTTCTTCTTAGACCACTGCCTTCCATCTTTATTACTATTTTACTGGTCTTCACCCTGCTCAAAATATCGAGATCTCTTACTTTGTCTTTAACCTAATTTAGATTGCTTTTTTTTCCCTCTTCAACCTATTTCATGTAAACTATATGCCTTGAGATATTAATGTCATTGTTCAGCATTGTATCCTTGCAATCTAACACCAAGTTTTGAGATAAGCCGAAAGCAAACTTTCTCATCCAAGCTCTCATGCTAGACACTAGCTCAAGAGCATAATGGGATAGTTGATGAAACTTTAAGGCATACTCCTTCACATTTATCTTTCCTCTCTTCAAATTCACGAACTTCTCAGCCTTCGCCTCCGTCAACTCCTGAGGAAAGAAACGATCAAGAAAAGTACTAGAGAAATTCTCCCATTATGATAACT
The DNA here is from genome assembly GCA_030864225.1 of Capsicum baccatum var. pendulum. Classification (NCBI taxonomy): domain Eukaryota; kingdom Viridiplantae; phylum Streptophyta; class Magnoliopsida; order Solanales; family Solanaceae; genus Capsicum; species Capsicum baccatum. The sequence goes on along the minus strand of CM061557.1, from coordinate 163,311,386 downwards.
CCGCATCATCACCTCTAGACTGGTCCTACTCTTCATACCACTGATATGATATATCCTTCAACTAGTATGCAACAAACTTTACATCCTAAGACTCAGAAGCATGCATCACTTGAAAAATCTTCTACATCTGATCTATGAACCCTCGAGGATCCCCCTCAACTATAGAACCAGTAGAGGTCAGAGGATTCAGCCTCATAATTTAGCTAACCCTAGTGGCCTCAGAAGAACTAACAGCGACACCAGCAGGACCCAACTGATATGACTAAGATATCACCAATTAGGTAAAAAGATGAATAGAACGACGAGACTCAACATTAGTAATATCTCTTAGAGGTGGGGACTGGTGGAACTCTACTAAGGCATTCAGAAGCAATGACCCTAGATCGGGTCTGAAATCCATAAGTAGGACGAGTCCTATCCACATTGTCCTCAAAAGGGGCATGGGAGTTTCCACGAGCATCAAATCATCTAGGAGAAATAATCTAAAAAGAAAAAAAATAAGAATTAGAGAAGATTTCAACAACCTAGACTCTACAGCCCGAAAGTAGATCACAAGAAAAGGGAAACATTCCTAAATGCCTCATAGCATCTCTCTTATAAGTGTTATATGATACACACCTATAAAAAAGACTCTACTTGACACAACTTTGTGGACAACCAATGACACCAAACCTAGCTCTGATAAAAATTGTGTAATGACCCAAACCAGATCCTGGCCATGACGGGTATCCCAAGTCCACCGAGAACTAGAGACCACCCCTTTTTCTTAGCAAACCAAAACTTAACACACCTATAATGGCTGATTTCCAAACATATAACAAGAAAAAGAAATAAGTTCAAATATATCTAAAAATGTCAACTTCAATACCTAATCCATAGTAATATCCATAAAGCCTCTTTCAATTTGAAAATAACAAATGTCGGGGTATGCCCCCAACTCTGACAATGTCAATGACAATTTTAATATGAAGTCTTTAAGTTATTGAAGGAAACCGATAAAAAGATCAGGTCTTCTAGAGAATGAAATCTCACCACTTCACCGCAAATGGTGGATGAACTGAGCTAATCAACCTAATATTACGCAAGAAAAGTAGACTTACCTTTGAACCCTGCATCGTATGGGGATACAACATCCAAAAATAGTTAGTGATTGAGTACTAGCATGTAATCAGGCATAAGGATAAGGTAATAATGATTCAAAATCTTATTCAACTCAATATACATGTTCACATACATATATACATATAAATATACTTATACAAAATATTGGGATACGGAACAAGGGTTAGCATGCATTTTAAAAATCTTAACCTGGGTTGTGTAGCATAACTGTCATATTAAGGCACCCACAGTTATATGGGTATAGCTTTCCCCTAGCTGAAAGTGCCCTAGTGTGTGAAAGCACACGAACCAGAGGATAATTATATGTACATATGCACCATGGGGGACTCAAACCTCCCGACATATATCAAAAATGACTTAAGCACCTAGTTATTTAACATGGGGGACTCTAGCAACTCAATCATATAATAAGATGGACTCAAACTACCCAGTTATTTAGACCTCCCATCGGTAACTGCAGTTTTCAGTATTGGTTCTTTGGCACATCCACTTTCATAACCGAGCTACACATCCCTCTTTGAAGCCTAATTAAAACATTTTTAATATATTCCCATTCATTAAACCACCATACACCTTAAAGCATACACTATTGGTATCGCCATACCAACTACACTTGCAAGGTAACATTATCATGTCAATTTTAATTTTATTAACTTGGGGAAAACAAATCCCTTTGTTCAGTAATACAAGGTGGGGGAATAGAGACTCTCTTTTATTATTAAATCAAACCATTAACCTTTTTACATCACACAATAGTTTTAAAAGTAGTTCATTACAACTATACCCATACTCAAAACCATTTACACAAAAAATTAGGTTAGGTTTATTACCAATTCAATTATCTATAATAACCAAATTTTGGAAAATCACAATTCCCTAGTTGATTCACCTTTACCATGGACCCATAAGTTTAAAACCATATATAAATCATGAACAATGCATGATAAATCATGAGAAAACAATGTAAGAAACATTTATTAAAAAATCCTCAACCCACATCAAAACACATGTTCAAATCCACATAAACAATCATATAATTTCATGCCTTAACTAAAACAAATTTAAGGGTAGAGTCACGTGCCTTAAGTATCAAGATTTATGGAGAGAATTTTGCCCTTGGAATCTCTAATTGACCAAATTCTGGGAAACTCTAATTATCTTGACCTTGGAGAATTTAAAGAGTTTGAGAGAGATTATGATTGATATAGGTTGAAAATAATAGGCCCAACATGTTATATGTATGTAGTGTCTAAGTGGATAAATAAGGAAATGTCCAACGTGTCCTTAATTAAAAGTTGAAAAATTATCGCCAGTGACTATGGGTTACTATACGACTCATAAGGGCACATTGCGAGTCATCACCATGAGTTATGTTCATGACGATAACTGAAGAAACCTCCTTTGGTTACCCTACAATTCACACCATATGACTTTTCAGGTGATCTTATGACTCATTGGGTATGAGTCATAGTCAAGATAGAAATATTCGAGGCGCACACTGTATTGGCTAAGGATGGGATCATATGACTCATTTATAGTCTTTTCAACTGGTTAGGAGCTACTCGTGATCAGCGCAGTAAATTAGGATACCTTTATTCAAAACCCTATTATTAAGGTCCTATGACCCACATGACATGTTACGACTCGTAAGAAGAGCTATAGTCTGAGCAGTAAGTTTAAAACTCAGAAATTCTTAGGAACAAAAATTTGTGGTGTTTCACTAATTAACGACTTGTCAATCGAAGTTGTCAACCTTAAAAAGTAAAGATCAAATACAAATAGAGAGTGACGACTTGAGTTGAAAGCCATAAATGGGTTGACAAATCGTCACCCAAGTCGTCAAACTCAAAAATTTTAAATTTTCTTTTGTTTAATTAAGGACATTTTTGTCCTTTCTTACCTCAAAATCTTCTCCCATGAATTAAATCATTCAATAATCATTATTTACGCAGCCTTTAGTAAGTTTTGATTGCTCTTTCTCCTGTCCATTCTCAAGAAAAACAAAATTAGGGTTTTTTCCTAAGGTTCTACTTCCATGGCTCCAAACTCAAGTTTTCATTCAAGATATCAATAATTTCAGGTGTGTGGGGTTTTAATAAGGGTTTGCTTTCATACTTGTACCCAAGAATTTTATTTTCATAAATAATTGTATGATTTCATATATAGGGTTAATACCCACTCTATATGATTTATAAACTATGATGCTCTCTTCTGAATTAAATTATATTTATTATAAGAATTCATGGTTTGCTCATGTTTTTAATAGTATGGTTGATCTTCTGTATTAAATTAATTATCATTATTGACATGAAATATCATATGTTTGTAAATGTATGTAATTTCATTATGATTCACTCACTTTACAAGAAATTTAGACTTATGATTTCAAATTCAATATGAAATTCACATATGTACTTATAGGTATGAAATGGAAATAGAAGCATACTATTGTTTTTAAACTTATCAGCTCATATTCTTATTTTATGGTGCATTTTATAGAAGTTATGAGTAGTAGTATGATTTTGCGAGTAGTATCTAGGATCGAGGGGAAAGGATTTAGCGTATCCTAGTCCCAAAAACTCCATGCCACCATAGGTAGTAAACTTTCCCAAATGGGATCGGACAGATGATTACCTAGATATGCCTTTATACCCTAGCAAAGAGTATTGGGTCCATTCAATAGGGGAATTTACATCGTACTCCATGTTGCTCGCATGTTTATGTTAGTTAAGCGAAACTACCAAAATATATTTATTTTAGAATCTAAGTGTAACGACTCACTAACTTTTCTAGATTATGCTTTACTGCTTACTCTTTATGACATTTTAGATTTCCATTTCAGTCATAAAATATGTTGAATCGGTATGCACTTGGCATGGATGTATTTTATGATATATGCTAGTTTTACTTATTGCATGCAACCACAGATACTCAATATATTCCATATGTACTTACCGCATACTCTATGTCCTTTGCACCTATAATGATGTACATTATGGTGTTCGACTTTAGACTCATGATTAGCTATGATTGCCGGTCGCGTTCTGTTAGTGAGTCCTCATGTTCTAAGGACTTAGTTATTATTTCCTACTTTATTTCATTAGTATAGACTTCAATGATTTTGGGGTTAACTGGGGGTCTATCTTAGTGACTCTTTAGTAAGCTAGAGGTTTGCCAATTGTAGTAGTTTTGTAGTTATTCATCATGTTCAGAATATTTTAGTTATAATGATAGACTTCAAATTTGATATTATTCTTATATTTTTATTAATAAATACTAGCTTTCACTCATGCTCTGAAGTGAATTAAATATAACTCAGTGCTATAAAGATACCACATGATAGCTTTAAGGATACTTGCAGTCCTAAGCACTATGTGACATATAGAGGGTATTCTTAGGGCATTACAAACTTGATATTAGATAAAAAGGTTCAAGTTCCCTAGGGTATCTAAAAATTAATGTCTAGTAGAGTCTTCTTTATGGGTGTTTTGTGAAACCATATTTACATTCAAGAGGCTATAGGGTATTTATGAAATATTTCCCTTCTTTCAAACTTCAGATCATCCAGTAAAGATGTCCTCTTAGAAACTTATTTTGATTCATGTGGTCTTCAAAATTTCTCAAACCACGCTTCATCCTTAAGATAATATTAGTAGTAAATCTCAATTCCTATCGATATGATGCTCTCATATTTAATTTTCAAAAACTTTAGAAATCACAAAATAGGATTAGAGGAGCTTATTAGTACGTTTTAAGTCCTACAAATTAAAATATTATGTTCTAATCAATATGAGTTATTTCATTAATAAATAATACATAATACAATATGTATTTCGAGTCATCTTTAACCCTTCATCACAAATTGCACCTATGAGAGGAGAGAGTATGTACTGTGATTATTGAATAGAGTTTTAATTTGATTGATAGTGTACTTAAGGTGTTATGATCCATAAGTGGTAAAACATCCCAGAGTTGGGAATATGCACTTAGCAGTGTAGTAACAAGATATGTAGGGATAATGATTGGTAAAAAGCATATAGATAGATCTATGTATGTTATTATGTTAGGATTAAAGTGATATGTCTTTGGGTATTAACTAAGGTGATACCAACATGGATCCATCAAGACCATTCACTCATAGTAGAGAAAAAGATCTTCAAGATCTACAAACCGTCTTTGCAAGAAAAAAGGCTTTGGAGAAACTTGAAGGGTACCAAAGGAAGGAATTCAATGTATGAAATTTCAATTGACGTGAAGAAGAGGAAGAGAAGGGGATAAGTGCACAAATAGTCCTTCTTAAATTCAATGATTCACAAAAGAGAAGAGAGACAAACAAGCCCTTGTTCATCAAGGGCATATTTGTAAAAACTAATTGTCCTCTTAGTTCTTAATATAAGTAGGACATTTCCTTATTTTGCATGGGTTTTTGATCAATATGGAATTTTTTTAGAAATTATGTTTTATTCATAAATTTCAATAAGGAAATTAGTGTATTTGTGGGTTAATTATTATTGATCTTGGAATTGATAGTAAACTTTTAGCTTGATTAATCAAAGAATTACCCATTTGTGGGTTTTTTTTCATTGATTGTTCAAGCTAGAATTTTTTTTGAGTGTTAGAATCAATTGGGATATGATGGTATCAAATACCTTGTTGCCCATAAGTTCAATACTTAGATATTAATCCATATATCCTTCTTTTTTTCCCCTTTCCTTTTTGTTCTTCTCTCGTAGGTTCTTATCATTTTGGTATTAGAGCCTAGATTAACTATTGTTTCCATAAATCTTAATCTTGAGATTCTGATCTCTTCAAAAATTAAAAAGATCAGAAAGTCCAATAACTTTTGTTTTGATTTATTGTTTTTGACACTAGATTCTTATTCTCTAGTGTTATTTGAGTCAACAGTCGAAAATTTTATCCAATTTTGAATTTTTGGGAAGATTCACCTATTAAAGGAGCCTGACAGTTTGAATCTTGAAAATGGATCTTTAATATTAGGGATGATTCGAGGTATACAAATTGTTGGGTTTTTGTTCTCTAGGTTGAGAGAAAGCCGCTCCTAAAATTTGGGACAGTTTCTTGAAGAATTGAAGAAGTTAAAAAATTTTGTTTTCTTGAAGTTCATCATGTTCTTCATATGTTCTTGAGGAAGAAGAAGTAAAAATGGAGCATTTGATCCAAAAATAAATGAAATAAAAAGTGTTGAAGGTGTTAGTTGGGTCACTTGTAGAAATTTGAATATATATATATATATATATATGTAGAAATTTGCACTTTAGTGTTGTTATCCTAGCTTATTTACTGTTGTACATATGTGTGTATATATATATTTTTTACAAAAGGTAATTAAATTTTCCAGATAGATTTCACGCCAGCAGCTGAAGCAGCAAGATGACCAGCAGCCAAGCCCTAGAGCCTGTAGAACGCATGTGGGGCAGTTTCAGCAGTTGAATTTCAGCCTTTTCAACACTTAGTTTGTTTTTAGGTCTCAAGTTCTTGTGATTCCCTCAAAATTTTTCTATTTGTCCAAATTCAATGGATTTTTTATACACTTTATTTCTTTGATTTCTAAACTATTTAGCAAGTAATTTACATATTCAATTACTTGTTAACTAGTTATAAATCATTAAGCCCTTTCTTTGATTCCTAAAATTAAGCAACATAAGTCAATTTTTCTGTTTTTGTTATTTAGTTTTTTTGAGTCTGCTTTTTTATTCTTATTTTCTCATCTTAGTTCGTTGATAAGATTCTTGATCCAATTCCTTTATCCTTCAATTGAGTCATTCTTCTTTAAAGAGTGACAAGAATCTACTCCTCCACAAAGGATACACAATCTTGAATTGATTGACGCAAGCTAGTTCACTACGAATTTTGAGATGACACTTCAAGAGGTGAGTTAAGAGTTTAAATATGAGTGATGTGATGCTTTTTTTACTAATATTGTTTGTTAAGTTTTTTAGGTACCATGTCAAACACAAGTCCAAGTGAGGAAGGCTCCAACCTCATCTTAGAGGCCATTACCCACCTTATCAAATAATTGGTGGAAATAAATATGGATATGAGTGGATTGAGAGCAGAAATGAATAAAAAATTAGGATTTATGTAGGAAATATTGGTATGGGTGGAGAGAGCAAAATTAATCCAACTAGAATATAAAGTAGTAAGAAGGGCGTCGATGTAATCCACCAGTATTACTTTGGGGCAAACTCACTAGTAACATTACCCTTCACCAAATCAAACCCAAAACTTCCAATAATTGACCTTTCAAATAAAAAACTCTCCAAATCTTCCAAGAAAACCAATATCATATCCTCATCAAAAACCATATTGATCTGAGGTAGTTTTATACACTTTAGTGTTGTTATCCTAGCTAATTTAGCCATATTTTGAGGACAACTTGCATGCTTAATGTGTTAATAGTGATATAATTTAGAATATAAGTGTTTAAGTATTTTATTACAATGTGTAAGGTGTATTTCATACAAGTGTGTACTTAGTTTGATCACTTAGAGTTCAAATGAGAAAACTAGAGTTACTAGCTTGAGCTAGGTGTTTGACTAGTTGATCTTGATGGATTATAGTGAGTGTAATGAGTCTAATGATGTTATTGTGTAATTAAGTGTGTAAATACTTATTTATAGAGTTCAAATTTCAATTGGATCAATCGAAGTGTCAAAATACTAAACTAAAGAATGCAAGGACGACACTAGTTTTTAGCTTGAGTTTTGAGTTCATGGTTCTTGATATTGTGTTTTTTTTAGATCTAATTCGTGGTGTTTGATGTTATAGGATGATTTCTGAGTTGATTTTGATGATAAATGAAGGATACACAAGCTATAAATCAAGTGGAAATAACACCAAAAGGCTTGGGATGGAACAAAAATGCACAAGGCAAAGTTTGGACGCCAAAATGCAATTTCTAGTGTGCCCTCGCGATATAGGGGTGACTCACCCCTTAATCCCAAGGAATAAGAAACGTGAATAACCCCTTATTATAGGGTAGAAAACATGTTGCCACACACCTTAATACCTGGGACTAAACAAGGCGCCATGGGGCTTATGCCCACATCGGCCAAAATTCTACCCCTATAAATAGGTCACTTTAGCTTGTTGTTATTCACCTTGAACTTCATTGAGTCTTTGAAAGAGGATGATTAACACTTCAAATCGGATTTTTATTTATTTAATTTAGTTTTTTATGGATTATAATATGTTTTCCTTTATTCCGATTACGATTATGTCCATTATTGGCTAAACACCCCCTTTCCGGGAATAAAGCCAAGAACATGTTTACTTTTGCTTTAAATGAGTTTGTTTGAATTTATTATCATATTGTATTCTTTATTTATATTTTTAATAACTATTTTAAGGATTCTTTACCCTTATAATACATATATAGTCGACTTTGCGAGGTTGAGATGGGGAATAAGAAGATAGAATGTGGGGATAAATGGAGTAAGGATCTTATTCTTTTATAGAATAAAGAATTTGAATCAGCAACTAGGATAAATATATACCTAGAAGCCTTATTTGGTTCACTATGAGATGGAATATAAATGCATTTGGCTTAGTTCTCACATCTTCGCTCAACGATGTAGTTGTGGGTCTAAGTTAATAGGTGATTAGAGGCTCAAGAGACCATGATCTAATATCAACCCCGTCAATCAAAAACTACGATAAGCAATCTAGTCAATGGAGTTCAATAGCATGGTATGTTTGTTCATAGTGATTTTACCTTGGGTTTTCATCCACTGATTGTCTAAATTCTTTACCTTCCAGCATTATTTTAGTTTACCTAAAAGTTTATAAACATTCAAAACTGTCTTGGTTACCTTCACTAATTTAATCTTAATAGTTGAAATAGAACAAAATAGTTTTAAAAACAAGTCTCCGAGGGATTGATATTCGGCTTTGTATAAGGCCACTATATTACTTGGTGAGACCATGTACACTTGCGTGTGTGCTTGGGTGCAAAAAGTTTTTGGCACCATTGCTGGGGACATGTAAATTAGCAACTATTTTAGTTTTACGTTTGCTTTTTAGATTTCTTTGGTGCTTTACACTTTGTCTTGGTATTGAATTTTTAGGGAATAAGTTTACAAACTAGTAGGCTGGCAAGGGATAGGAAATTGGTTGAACCAAGCTCCAAACTCGAGCAATGATTTCACTTATAGAGGAGATAAGCAGTCCTTCTCTGCCGAATCCCACAAATTCAAGAAGAAGACTTTTCTGATCTCATGGCTAAAGATTAACCAGTCTGCAGGATAGTTCGTGAAGTAACAATCTAACTTTTGATAAACTTGATCTCCCCTTTTCAGAAACTGGATACTTAAGATAACTTTGAGTAGAAGGAGAACATGGTATAGCTTTTGATCAGTAGTGGACAGTTTATGGGGCTTTCACATAAAGATCTACAAGTCTACCTGTGGTAATTTCTGAGATCAGTGACACATTTATCCGTATGGGTGTTTCAACTGATTAGGTCAGGCTGACACTATTACCCTTTTCACTAACGAGTGAAGTAAAAAAGTGGTTGAAAGCTAACTCGGCAAGTTCAATCACAACCTGGGATAACTTAGCCCATAAATTCCTCATCTGATCCTTTCCATCTGGCAAGACTATGAGACTGTGCAGTGAGATTGTGTGCTTCATATAGAAGCCTGATAAGAACTTATATAATGCATGGGAAAGGGTTAAAGCTATTTTTCGGGACTGTACACATCATCAGCAGTCCAATGAGGTACTAGCTCACACTTTTATTGAGGCACCTGATCATAACATGGAATTTTTTTAAGATTCAGCTGCAGGTGGTCAAGCTTCGGAATTGACGAATGATGAGTTATACCTTGTTGAACCAGATTGCAAAAGGAAATCTAGAGTGGTATTTAGACTAAAGAAGTGGTACAAAGAAGGTTGCAGGTGTACTAGAGCTTGACCAATTTACTGTTATATCCTCTCAAATTGCAGCACTACAGAATTAGTTAACAATTTAGTTCAACAACATAATAACAGTTCAATAATTCAGTTAATGTGGGAGTCATATTGCAATAACAGTTAATGTAATTCATTGGATTAGTACATGGTGCAAGATTTATGGTAACAATGGTAATTCTGTAGCCATGTGTGGTGAAAATCCCGAGTCAGTGATATTCATAGGAAATTCCCAAAGGTTGAATTATAGGAACACCTACAATCTAAAGTGGCAGACTCAACAACCAAATCCATCATAGAAAAACCAACAACAACAGTTCCAGCAGTAGAAGGTTCAAGGGAATCAGGCCACTAGCAATATGGAAGAGATGTTGAAACAAATTTTAGGTGCTCAAGCACAATTGGCACAAGATATAAAGATCCAACAAGTAGATATAAATATCCAGCAAGTGGCTACAAGGCACTTAGAGTTGCAGATAGGTCAGATAGCAGCAGCGCAAAACACCAGGACTTAAGCTAGTTTGCCAAGTGATACTAAAAATCCTAAACAAATTATGGCAGTCATTTTAAGAAGTTGTAAAGAGTTTACAGAAGAACTGTTGTGTCCAAACGTACACATAAGTGTACGTGGTCTCACCAAATAATATAGTGGCCCTTTTACAAGTAAAATATCAATCACATAGAGACAAGTGTTAAGCAATTGTCAAATTTTAGTTTAACTATTGAGATTAAATAAGTGCGAACATAACCATTAGAGTTTGATGATTATAAATGAAACTAAAGTAAATAGTGCGCAAAATTAACAACTTGAGACAATCAATGGATGGAAATCTACGGCTAAACCACTACGAACAATCATACAATACCATCAAAATTCATCAGTTAAGTTACTTATCTTGGTTGTTGATTTATGGGGTTGATTTTATGATTGTGGTCTCCCGACCTCTACCCACCTATTGAACTAAGACCCACAACTACATTATTGATCACGCATGTGACCACTAAGTTAAACACATTAATATTTATTCCCATAGTGCACAAAGTAAGTCTTCTAGTTACATCTTTGTCCTATATGGTAATTCAAATTCCATATTTTATAAAGGAATAAGAACTGGACTCTATTTACTCCCACGTTCTATCTTCCTATTCCCCCTCTCGAGATCACAAGGTAGACTATATATATATGATAATAGTCGAAAATCCTTTGAATAATGATAACAAGGGTTAACAAACAACCAAATATGATAAGTAAACAAAACCAAATCAATTCATTCCAGTCGTAGTCATGTTCTTTGCTTTAACCCCAGAAAAAGGGTGTTAGCCACAATCGACATGACCATAATCCAAATACATGATCAAATCTATTAAAAAGCTAAAGTTAAAGAATATAAAACCTAAAAAATCTGTGTAGAAGCCTCCTCTCAAGTCCCAAGACGTCCAAAAGTGATTTGCACAACATGATAAGTCTTTTTTTAAAAAAAATAGATTGAGGGGTATCTTTTTTTGGGTTAGTTTTGTATTTTATTAATAATTATCACTTGATGAACCAACCCATCTCACAATAAAACAAAATCCTACACATCACCATATGGAGCCCAACCTAAAACAATATAACAAATAGAAAGAGTAGGGTTTCCAAAAATATTAGTTTCCTAAACCACATTTCAGCTCCACCGCCTTTTACACAACAATTTTGATTCCTCTTGTTGAAGATGCTGATCGATCTTGTAACTCCTTCCTCTTGATTTTATGCTTCTTTCAAATTACAGAGGTAATTAATGAATTCCATTCAAAAGTTTACTATTTCATTCCCGTTTTCATCCAAATCTTGATACTCTCCTCTTCTTAGCTTCATTCTCCTGCATTTGCGACAATTGAAAGTTGTTGTGAGACTCAAATAACCCTTGTCTGCTGAGATATTATTAACAGCTAAGTATGCTATCCTCTTCTTGTTTCCGTTCAAATTTCTGGATCTGAGAAAATTGACCCCATCTTCTTTTATTTATAATCCATAGATCTGATAGTTTTAAAGAAAAAAGAAGTCTTAATATCGTAAATATTCAGCTAGTCGCCTACATCTCAGGTTTTTACAGCTCCTTTTGTTCTATCTATACTTTCTTGATGCTGGGAACTGATTACTGTAAAATCTAAATAATACATGCAATTTCATTAATGATACATACTTCTGTATACATATTACATATAAACTATTGAGGTTGAATATTTTCCTGCCCCTTATCATCTTGCTGGTACTATCCTCAAGTATGGACTCTACCATTTGTGACTATTTACAATGGCTTTACCTCTTTTCTTTAATTGTTGATATCTTGTGATGGTGAATGCTCCTTTATCTATTGCTAAGTTAGCTAAATAATCAACTAACTGATTGCCCTCCCTATAGATACGTTGATAATGAGCTTGCTTGTTTTGCATTAAACTGTATATCTGTTTGACTATATTTGATATGCTCCATGGACACAACTATTTATTTGTCAATGCCTTTTGCATGAGTAGGGAGTCCATCTGAATGATAATTTTATTGTGCTTTGAATGTGAACAATGCTTAGTTGCATGTAAAATTGCATTAGCCTCTGCCTGTATACTATCTGTATAATGCTGTGGTTCTCTCTTAGCAAATAAGGAATCTCCATTCTCATTCCTCAAACAAAAAGCATAGGAACTTCCTCCTTCCTCTCCTCTCATAGCTCTATCTATGTTGTATTTTACCCATCCATTCTCCTAAGCCTTCCACATTACTATAATGGCTTTTACTCTTGTTTGTAATTTGCTCATCTCTGCAATTATGTGTGGCCATTTTGTTGGGAATTCCATTGCTGGCTTCCTAACCTTCAACATCATTCTAAGATTCCTTGTAATATTATATATGATCCTCAAACCTGTAGTTTCCTAATCTTCATGTTTCTTCCTATTCCTTCTCCTTCACAGTTCCCACAGAATCATGCTAGGAAGAGCAAAGCAATATGGTTTTTCTCTTCTTTTTACTTTAGTATTCCACCATCTTAGGATTGTTCCCCTTAGAGTCAGAATGTGAATATGAACGCCTGCAAAACAAGAAAACTAGGACTAAGTCCTGTTAGCTTGAAAGGAATTCCTGAACACATGAGCTATTGTCTCCATTTCCGGGGCATTACAACACCAGTACTTAGATGGACCCTACATCCCCCATCTCTTAACAGTATTATCCACAGGAATTCTTCTTCTCCACAGTCTCCATATGAAGAAACTAATCTTAAAAGGTACACCTTTCACCCATATCTTCCTGAAAATGTTATCTATCCCTTCCCTATTCCTTATATACTGCCAGGCTGATTTAACTGTGACTTAATCTTTTGGTTCAATAATCCATATAGGCCAATCCTCCTCTGCACCTGATGGAGGGATGAGTTTTTTAATAACATGATCTGCTATTTAATCAGTGAATAAAGCTCTAATGACTTGTTCATCCCATGTATCATTTCTGATCAATTCTTTAAGCTACCTATACTGATTTTGTTCTTCATCAGCTCCTTCCATTATAGAATATAAATCTCCTTGTCTAGTCTAGTTATCCAACAATATGTCTCTATTTCCTTGCCTTACTTTCCATACTATCAAATGCTCCACCATGTCTCTTGCCAGTAGCATCTTCTTCCATACTTGTAATCCACCTGCACCAGTTTTCCACCTTACTAATTTTAGATGCTCCTTTTTGCAGCATTTATTAAACATATACTCCCTCCAAATTGTTTTGGTAGTCCCGAAATACCACCACATCTTATAAAAAAGTTCCATAGAGACATCAGCTATCCTTCTAAAACCCAACCCCCCTTCCTCTAGTGGTAAGCTCAAAGTTTGCCATTTCACCCAATGCCTTCCCTTCTTTCCAATTTTACTACTCCAAAAAAATTGAGCTAGCATTCTTTGAATAGTATTCAATATATTCATGGAAGGGTTCAATACTGATACAAAATTTATTGGGATGCTCTGTAAAACATGCTTGATTAGCACAGTTTTACCTCCATAAGAAAGTAATTTGCCCTTCCATGTCTGCACTTTACTAGCAATTTTGTTAAGTACTTGCTGATAGTAATCCTTTTTCTTTCTCATGTAAAAGATTATATACCATAGGTAATGGAAAGTGAATTCTCTTCTCAAAATACCAGTACCCACTTCTGCTAACACCTTTATTACATTAGATACTCCTTTGTGCAAATAAATTACACTCTTTTCTTTGTTTATTTTCTATCCCGATATTTCCACATATTTATCCAAAATTGTAGTGACCAACTATAAAGTTTTCACTTTAGATTTGCACAATATGACCATATCATCTGCAAAAGCAAGGTGGTTCAATTTTGGACTTCCTCTTGGCATCCCAAATAGCTTAAACTCCTTCTTTTGCATTAATATCTTCAGTGATCTTAATAGCACCTTTGCTGCTATTATAAAAATAGTTAGTGACAATGGATCCCCCTACTTCAACCCTCTTGTAGATTTAAAAAATCCTTTAGGATGACCATTTAAAAGTATTGAATACCAATTATTTTCCAACAGTCTAAAGATCATGTCTATCAGCACCTCTAAAAAACCAAATAATCTCAATACCTTTGTTAAAAACAGCCATTCCACTCTATCATATGCTTTCATCATGTAAAGATTTAAGGCCATGTTAGGTGGCTTACCTCTCTTTCTAAATTGTGAAATAATTTCTTGAACTACCAGTACATTTTCAGCAATACTCCTTCCTTTAACAAAACCTGCCTGTTATGGAGATATCAATTGAGGTAAAATTCCTTTAATCCCTTCATGAACAATTCTTGTAAAAATCTTATTGACAAAATTAATAAGTGAGATAGGCCTCATGTTTGTAAAATTGTTCACTAGTAACTTCTTTGGTAACAAAACCAAATTAGTATGAGTAATGAATTGGGGAAGTTGAAATCCACAAAAGAAAGATTTTACCATTTTGTGAATGTCCTTCTTAATAATCTCCCAAGCATCTTGATAGAATGCCCCTGTCATCCCATCTGGTCCACCTACACTATCTCTATTCATCCTCATCACTGCTTTTTTGACTTTACCCTCATCAGGAATTCTCATTATTTCTGTATTTTGTTCGTCAGTCACCACTTTTGGTATTTTCTCCAGCGTGCTGAAATCTTCTATATCTTTTTATTTGGTGAACTATTTATGGAAAAACTTGACTACGGCCTCTGCAGTATCTGGTACTTCCTCCAACTATTCTTTATTTTCATTCTGTATCTTACTGATCCTGAGCCTGTTTCTCCTTCCTATCACAAAGTGTAAAAGAATTTAGTGTTTCTCTCTCCATCCTTAAACCATTCATACCCAGCCTTTTGTCTCCAGTAATCTTCTTCCCTTTTTAATTACATATTCAGTTCAACATGAGCTTTAAACAGATTAGCTCTGTTCATTCCACTAGGATCCTCGCCCAATTGTTTTTCTCTTACTCTGATAATGTCCTCCAGTGTAGCAATTTCCAAGAAAATATTACCAAAATGCTCTTTACTCCATTTAGCTAAGGCTATTTTAGTGTTTTTCAACTTCTGTTTAAACACTATAAAAGGATTTTCTTTAATCTGTGAATTCCAATTCTATTTAATCACGTACAAACATGCTTTCTCTTTTAACCAAAATTTAGAAATCTAAAAGATCTGATTATCTGCTCATTATTTGTTTTGCAATGAATTAGCATTGGAGAATGATCTGATCCACTCCTAGCTAGATGCTCAACTTCTATATTATCAAACATATTTTGCAATCTATTGTCACACCCTTTTTTAACTGAAAAGATTGATTTTAAGTTCTGAAAGAATTTTTATTATTAAGTGAAAAAAGATGATAATTGTTTCGAAAAGGATTTATTTTTTATAATCAACTCAGAGTCGCCACTTATGGTATGCCAAGTCACATTTGGAAAATACTTTTCAAAATGATTTGACTCTTTTTAAACTGGTTTATGAATAGAGATTTTGGCTAAGGAATTTTGTTGACCGAGGGGAAGGTTTTAGGCACCCATCGATCTCGTGTTTTGACCATGTTCGCTTGGTGGAGAATATCGGCTAATTTACCACTATGAATGTATAAACCACACAAAACACATAAAACAATCAATCAAACAAACCAAACCAAAACGAATCTCAAGATATAGTGCACAGTCCAATTAAACAATCCAAAATAGAAAAATTCAAAAAATATAAATCCTATTCTAAACTAATATTGAACTAAGCTCCAATACTTTTCCCGATGCCTCGGGCCTTTATCACGAACCTTCTTTGCGTACATGATACGTCGGGGCATTCACCGGCTAAATGGGTACAATTGAATTAAATATGATAAAACAAAACCATTCCAACACATATTTTAAACATGCCATCAATCCACCAATTCTAAATGTTCCTACCCGCTTGATGACATATCACGTTCAACATCAATAATGAATAAAAATATCATAATATTCATTTTTATCATTTTTTTGATTCCCGCTCCAACTTTATTTTTATCAATCACACCCATGCTTCGATTATCAATTCACTTTTCAAAGTCCGAAACCAACATCAATCACACACAAAAAGGATTTAAACATATCAAACAACAAATTTTTCATATTATGTAAATTAAATGGAGAAAATATAGAATTGGACCTTTAAAGAATTGATTTCGTTGATAATAATGTTAGAAAACCAGGACTTAGAATTCCAAATAGAACCTCAACCACAAACCAAACTCCAACTCAGTATTTGAGGAACGACAATTTGAACTGCTCATAATAACCCTATTGACACCCAAATAGTAACCTGGTTTCCCAAAACTGATACAAAAAACCTATAAGAAATACCAAGCAGGCCAAAACTAGATGCAAATTCAAATGGACTATCGACAATGAACCAATTTCGGATCAAATTTAAGAACAAGGAGACCAATTACGTCATTTTTCCAATGGATGCATCAGAATAGTAACAGAGAAATGACTGGGTGTTTTCCAGTGAACTCATCAGAACAGTAGTGAAAATTAAAACAACGACTGGGGTTTTTCGAGTGATAATCCGAAGATCCTCAATGTTTTGAGGCCGATTTCACCTGATAACCATCAAAAATAGAGAATAAAGCTCATTCCCTTACCCCTTTCACTCGATTTTGCTCTCAATTCTCATGATTTTGACCTCTTTTTTCTCTGTTTTACTCAATATGACCAACTTTCTGTTCACTTTGTACGTGTACGTGAAGGAGAAGAACCCAAATATCACTTTTTTTTCTTTCACTGGTTTTTGTGTGTGAGAGTGGTGTGTACGTGAATGATGTGCAATTTTGGTTGCTGTGTCTGTTAATTCCCTAGAAAATAAAGCCAAAAAAAAATGAAGGCCCACCTGTATATGGCGTAGACGTATATTTATGATGGAAATATGTGTGTTAGTATATCTTGTAAAGGGGAATATGAGAGCTCCCTATGTCTCCCTTTACTGTATGTGTCCTCTCCCTATGATGATGCTGGTGAATATGTATATATGTATTGTGCTTTGTAAAAATAGAGATTCCACGTGGGCCCCTTTTTTTGTCCTTTTTCAATTTGTTAACCAGATGGAATAAAATGTGAGGGGTAGGGCTGAGGTAAGGTAGGATATGGGGTGGGGTAGATTGTAGGATGAGGTGTAAAGAAGGCTAGGATAGGATAAAATTTGTTAGGAAGTTTGTTATTTTTTGTTTTTTATGAGGGATAATTACACGGTTGGGAGTACATAGTAGAATAAGGTAAATAGGAGAAAATTAATCTTTCGGAGGGACAAAATTACGTGTCTAAATCATGCCCCCTTTGAATGTAAACACGGAGTGTTTTCATACAAAGAGGTAGATGATGAGACATAATTTTGTCCCTATCATTGTTCGAAGGAAGAAATAAAAGGAAAGAGGACAACCGAATCTAAAATTAAGGAATCCTAACTACCCAAGTTACAAGGGAATCAAGTGACAGGTAACTCAAATGATTGGAGGGAGATGGATTATACCGAGTTGGAGATTCGAGTGAGGTCCCATTAAGGTTCTTATCCGCACTCTGTTATTACATACAAAATGAAAAATACAAGTTAAAACATAAATAAAATTACAAAAATCCTATCTATGAAGCTTCTTTTGGACCCCTGACTTAACTTTCATAACCCTATTCTTCAGGTGGACTCCTGACTTGCAATTTCTTCAACATGATCTTCAGGCGGGCTCCTGACTTGCAATTTCATCACTTGTTACTTGGTTTTCAATCGCTTCACCTTGTTACTTTACTTTCATTTATTTACCCTACTCTTCATGCAGTATCCTAACTTTTAATTTCATCAATTTTCAATTTCATCACCCTGTTCTTCAGGCGGGCTTCTGACTTACAATTTTCTCACCTTGTTCTTCAGGGGGGGCTCCTGAAACTAAAATCAAACAAGAATGAAAATTATTCCAAACAAAGATTATAAGAAAGAAAAATTTTATTTTTCTTGAAAGTATGGTCTCATTTTCCAGGAGGGCCTGAACATAATAGTAAGTTCCCATTTTTCAGGAGGGTCCTGAACAGAAAGTAAATTCCCATTTTCAGGAGGGTCCTGAATAGAAAATAAAATCTCATTTTTCACGAGGGTCCTGAACAGAAAATGAAATCCCATTTTTTGGGGGCGTCCTAAACAGAAAGTAATTCCTCATTTTTTCAGGAGGGTCCTGCACATAAAGTAAATTACCATTATTCAAAAGGGTCCTGAACATGAAGTAAATTCGCATTTTCAAGGAGGGTTCTAAACATGAAATAAATTCCTATTTTCCTGGAGAGTCCTGAAAAGAAAGTAAATTCCCATTTTCCAAGAGGGTTCTGAACAGAAAGTAAATTCTCATTTTCTAGGACGGTCCTGAACAGAAAGTAAAATCCTATTTTTCAGGAGGGTCCTGAACAGAAAGTAAAATCCCATTTACCAGGAGGGTCCTGAACATGAAGTAAATTCCCATTTCACAGGAAGGTGCTGAACATGAAGTAAAATCTCATTTTCCAGGAGGGTCCTGAACTGAAAGTAAAATCCCATTTTCCAGGAGGGTGCTGAACATAAAGTAAATTTCCATTTTCCAGGTGGGTCCTGAACAGAAAGTCAAATCCCATTTTTCAGGAGGGTCCTAAACAGAAAGTAAAATCTCATTTTCCAGGAGGTTCCTGGACAGAAAGTAAAATCCAATTTTTCATGAGGGTCCTGGACAGAAAGTAAAATCTCATTTTTCAGGAGGGTCCTGAACAGAAAGTAAAATCTAATTTTTCAGGAGGGTCCTAAACAGAAACTAAAGTCCCATTTTGCAGGAGGGTCCTGATTAGAAAGTAAAATCCTATTTTTCAGGAGGGTCCTAAAAAGAATGTAAAGTCTCATTTTTCAGGAGGGTTCTGGACAGAAAGTAAAATCTCATTTTTCAAGAAGGTCCTAAACAAAAAGTAAATTCCCATTTTCCAGGAGGGACCTGAACAGAAAGAAATTTCCATTTTCCAGGAGGGTCCTAAACAGAAAGTAAATTCCAATTTTCCAGGAGGGTCCTGAACAAAAAGTAAAATCCCATTTTTCAGGAGGGTCCTGAATAGAAAGTAAAATCCAACAAATGTTCTTTTCTAATGGTCCTTGAATTAAGTGAAGTGAATGACAATAATTATTGTTTTATTTGGATAGCTGACTCAAGAAAAATAAAAATATTACTATAGAGAAGAAAGAGACGACAGTAAATATCCCTATTGAAAAAGATGAAAGAAAAGTTTATTTGGTAATGACAGTCAACTCTAATGATTATAAGTTAATGACCTTGAAACTAAGTTGCTTTCCTAGGTCAATTGCATTTAAAACCTTATTTGGCTAGTGGTGCCTTGAATGGTTTTTGCCAACAGGCCTCTCTCATTTTCTTTTCACAACTCACCATTATTTTATGGTGTCCATGAGGGTTTTTTGGCCATAAAACTCTCTTATTTTTGTTTCTCTCAACTCACAGTCGTCTTACAATACCCATGAGGGTTTTCACCGATAAGACTCTCTTCTTTCTATTTCTCTCCTAATTCCTTATGCTGAGGAAGGCAAGTATTTCCCAAACTGCATCATCATATCCATTGCATGCTTAGCCATAACATTCTCAAAGATTGATCTAAAGGTCTTTCTTTGGATTTAACTTGGCTTTTGGATAAGGTTAGAAAGAAAGGATGATATGAGGTCCAAATGACACTTGAAGTGGGGTAGGACTTAGAACTTTTGGAATCGACTCAAATAATCAGAATTAACTCAAGCCCTAGTATCTTTTGACTGGGCAATTCTAAATTATTTATTTGGTTGGACCGAGCCCTGAATAGGGTAGCCTACGGATCTCAACCCCGAAAGAGGAGAATCAGGTCATGCATAGTTCTGGAAACTTGTTCTTTACTTGATTCTGACTTCTTCTTTTTCTCTTTTGTTCACTCTTTTTCTCATTGAAAATTTTCCGACTCTATATTTCATGACACTTTCCCTTTACTTTATTTTTGGACATATTTTCTTCTTCTTTTTCTTTTTTTTTAAAAATGTTTTGACTCTATTGTTTTGTTCAACACTTTTCTTTTGAGCTTTGCTAACTCATTCTCGATTCCAAAAGAGGGTATGAAAGAAAATAACACTAAGGCTCAAATGGGCTAAACAAAGGATGACACAATATCTGGATAGCTGAATGAAATGCGTTCGTCATATCAATCCTTGAAGATGCTAGTACATAGCATGAAATGTGAAAGTGAAAGATGAAGATCATTTGTGACACTTTTTATAGTACTAACTTTAACTGATCTTGTACGATGCTACTTCTTTAGAAAACTCCACCTTTTTTTAATATTTCTCATATCGAATGGCTCATGCTTTCGTGGAGATGATTTTCTGTTCCTTTTAATGTAGGATCACACATCCACTACTTGACCAAATTGAGACATCTCTTTCAATTGATGACTAAGTTATTTATGTGATTCTCAAAATAATTGCCTTAATTTACAGAAAAGGCTTCAACTTATCACCAAATGATTCAGCACTCTACCTATTTTCTCAAATATTTTTCTAACTTTAGCCCTCTGATTCAAAGTTCTTGCTTAAACTAGATTTTAAGATCCGATTGAAAATTCCCCAAGCATGTCATAACACTAGAATAAACATAAAATATAATGTATAAAGAAAACAAACACATATTTAAAACACAAAGGGAAAGGGACACTTCATTTAGGTCGGTAAAACGACCTGTGGGTATCTTATATGATGTATTGGTGAATGTTTCTTCCTTCATTTTTCCTGAAGACTTTGTTATTTTGGATTGTGAGGTGGATTCTAAAGCTCCCATAATCTTGGGTCATCCTTTCCTTGCAACAGGAAGTGTACTTATTGATTTACGAGCCAATGAGCTTTTATTTTGGATGAATAACGAAGTGGTTCATTTTGATGTATGCAAATCGATGAAGCAGCCTAGAGATATAGATGTGTTATCTGTAGCTGATGTTTATTATGAAGATATGAAAGAATTATCTGCAGAGAAGCAGCTTATTGATGAGCCATTATTTGATGTGCTGTTGAATTTTGAGCGTGAGGAGGTTGAAGAATATGAAGAAATCGTTTGTTCTCTAACAGGAATAAGGTCCTATTCTCATGGTCCTAAGAAGCTGGACCTTGATCTTAAGAATCAATTTTCACCAACAGCGAAGACTTCCATTGAAGAGCCACCAGTGCTAGAATCGGAAGAGCTCCCCAGTCATCTAAGGTATGTGTTCTTGGGAAATGGTGATACACTTCCAGTTATTGTTGCGGCTGATTCAGGTGAACAGTACGTAGAGGCTCTCATCTCTGCTCTGAAGAGGTACAAGAGAGCTATGGGATGGACTATTGATGATATAATTGGTATCCCTCCTAGGATATGCATGCACAAGAGTCATCTCGAAGAAGATTGCATGCCTACAAGTAAGTATCAGCGTCGTCTTAATCCATTCAAAAAATGATGCA
The DNA here is from genome assembly GCA_030864225.1 of Capsicum baccatum var. pendulum. Classification (NCBI taxonomy): domain Eukaryota; kingdom Viridiplantae; phylum Streptophyta; class Magnoliopsida; order Solanales; family Solanaceae; genus Capsicum; species Capsicum baccatum. The sequence continues at coordinate 163,289,319 of CM061557.1, read as the reverse complement.
CCATATATCTTAATGAAGTCTAAGTAATCGAGATAACTTTGTAGTGCCGCGATAATAAATCAAGCGCTAGATGGGAGGCAACACATTGTCTTTAATTATTTTGTTTTACTAGGAGTTTGTTTTTGGTAGTCGAGCCACGACCAAAACTAAGGCGCTTTATGGGAGGCAACCCATAGTTCTAATCGTTTTTGTTGTTTTTGAGTAAGTGTAGGTGCAAGACGTATAAAGGAGGAGATTGGTCTTAAATTTTAATTTGGAAGTGGTTCATGTTGAAGGTGGTAAGTTAGGAATGAAGAAGCAAAAGCTATGGGTTAGGCATTTCCTATGCAAATCTAGGCAATGAACAAGGCAAGGCCTATGTAAATCTAGGCAACGAACAAGGCAAGGCCTATGCTATGGCCTAAGCTCTCGGATTCTACAATGCCATAGCATAGGCGCCGCCTATGCCCAACAATGCTATAGCATAGGTGCCGCCTATGCCAAAGCCTTTGGTCTCGGATTCTGCAATGCTATAGCATAGGCGCTGCCTATGCCCAACAATGACATAGCATAGGTGCCGCCTATGCTCAACTAGGCAAAGCAAAAGGCGCCGCCTATGCCAAGCATAGGCAAAGCATTAGGCGCCGCCTATGCTCACTTTTTGGTCTCCTAACGCAATTTTTAATGGGTCAAACCCAACCCAAGTCTTGGTCTATAAATAGAACTTCATCCTTAAGACAAAATCACATGGTTTACTCAATCTAAGCACCGCCTATCCTTCCAAATTCTCGCAAACTTTTCTTTTTACTCATCTAACCTTGCAAGACCATCTTCCAAGTACATCACCAAGTAAGTTCTTCTTTTATATTCCGTAAGTGTTACAATACTACACTTATAATGATTTGTTAGATCTTGATGTGGTGTTGGTAATTTGAATGTGGTCGGTTTGTTATAATACATCTAGTTGAGTGAATGAATACGTGTGGGTGTTCTTAACTTTGTTCCAACTTGTATTTGATGTTGATACAGTGTCATACTTTTGCGGAATCGACATGGTGAAGTTAATGGCATAATCTTCAAAATTGAAAGCTTGAATGTTTGAATGACTCGTTCATCGAGATAAAAATCATGATTGAATACAAGCATGAGGTGTTGTGATTATTTCTATGTCATAACTTGATATGATCTCTACGTAGTAGTCTTGTTCAAAAGGTGCATTAATCCAAACATGAAAGTATAATCAAGATTACATGAAATAGAGTTGCATAGGATAGTTAAGATGACATGAAAGTATGACTGTGCTGAACATATAGTTGGAACATATCGCCTATACATAAGTCGATGAAGTCTGAGTAATCGACATCACTCACTTAATTAGTTTGTACCAACAAATTAAGTGTGGGGTGGTGCCACTATTGTTTTGTTTTTTGATTGAATCTTCCAATATGAAGCTAACATGACTCTATTAGGATCTCAGGTAGAATGGCCTCAAAAGGACGACAAGGAAATCAAAAAGCGCCCACCTCACAGAAAGGTAAGAAAAGGGGAAGAAAAGAGCAAGCTGAATCCTCCGTGCTGCAAATACCCCGACGCACTCTTGGAATCAAGTGGGATACCTTTTGAGGAACTTCTGAGGATGATGACTCTGATGATGATTTCGACACAGGGGGTATGACCCCACACATAGAGGAGGAATCTGACTAATCAGGTTTTCCTTATTTATTTCCACTAAGGACAGTGTGTCCTGTCTAAGTGTGGGGTGAGGGTATTTGTATGCTGTATTGTACTTCTTTTCCTGCATCTATTCTCGTTTGTAGTTAAATTTTTATATATTTAGATTTTTTTTTTAGATTTTGCATGAAATTGTTCTGATAGGCGGCATGGTATTATGACAAGAGTTTGTGCTAAAATCATTACTATTGAGACGTTTAGGCTCTAAGTGTGACTCACTATGTGATAAGTGTATGGTTTAATTCCTTCATCTGTTGGGTCAGGAGTCTATACTGCTCCCAATAAAGTTGACCATGTGCCTTGTGTGTGTGAGATTATAGTATATTATGTGTTATGACTGATGCTAGAACTTGCCTGGTGTGTGTGTAAAGCGAAATAAAGAGTGTAAGTTAGGAGATGATTTAGGCATTTCTTTGGCAGCCTGTAATTGTTTACCTTCTTTTTACCTACCCGTGGACATTATCCTAGTTAACCCTCTTTGAGCCTTTAGCTATTTTCTTTGACAGCCTCATATGTAAACTAATCCATTTTCTTTCAAGATCATAATTTGATCCTAATTCCTAGGCACTTTAAATTATAGAGTCATGTGACAAAATAAGAGGAAATTGGGTGAGAGTGATGCCTCAGAGTATATTGGTACTTGAAATAGTTATGAAAAAAAGTGGCTATTATAGAGGTGTGTTATAAAAAAAAAGAAAAAAATGAAAAATAAAAAGTTAATTCTGTTTAAAATTGAATAACAAAATAGGTGAAAAGTGGTGGTAGATAAAAGGAAAGTAGAGAGGTTGTTTAAAAGAGAGTGTTAATGGCATAATGTGATGTATTAAAGCGCTTAGGGAACATAGTCACTATTTCTGGCCAAAATAGTCCTACCTGTCTCTTAGCCTACATTACAACCTGTAAAGACCTATTTGATCCTAAGCTTAGCATTCTGATATTTAGTGGAGCATTACACTAAGGGCAAGCCTATGGTCATCAGTTGCAACATATGAATTCTTTGTGAGAGTGAGAGCAAGGAGAATATTGTACCCATGTTTTGAAAAATGCAAAACTTCTGAGTGATTATGGGTGATATCTTGTGTGAGACACACATGGTTGACGAGTTTTGGGTAGTTGTGTATGATTCTTTGTGCCTTTACTTGTGGATACGAATTAGCCATCTTCACGAGTCTATGTTGGAGGTTGAATTGTTTCTAGCACTGATCAAGAAAACTACTCTTTGTTAATAATTGTCGTGCCTGTCTTGATGAATATTTTGTGTTGTTACTGTGAAATCCTAAGTAGATGTTTGGATGGACATAATATTTTGTTCGAGGACGAACAAAGCTTTAAGTGTGGGGTGTTGATGTTGGGCGTATTTACACGCCTAAAGCACTATAATTTACCCATATTTTAGCTAAGTTTTAAGGACAAAATATATAATTCCTGCACTTTTAGTCTTTTTTCCTATAAGTGAGCTAACCAATGTGATTAGCATGTTTTCAGGTATAAATGATGGAGATTTCATCATTTTGTAGACCATTGGGCAGCAAAGGAAACTTCATGTAAGAAGGAAGACAGCTTCTGAAAGATTGTGAACTGAAAGTGATGCATGGAAAACTTGTCCCGGGCAAAAACAGTATTTCTAAATACTTGGGGATCAGCAGTAACCTAGTAGGAATATGACAAGGATAGAAACCCTATTTCAGTAGGACTAGGACAAGGACGTTATAAAAACCCTATTTGCTGAATTTTTCAGCATTCATTCTATTTTCTATCCGACTTTTCTATTCATTCTATTTTCTATTCAATTCTATTTTTCTTTTATTCGACATTTAGTACTATTCACGTTACTTTCTGACAGAGAAAGAACGACTCTTGTGACCAACGTGAGATCGTTCAAGCGTTGGTACGATGATGATGTTTATTATGATCTCCGTTGCACTCATGAGTAGCTAGACTTCTCTGTTAGGGTTATGGAAGACTTTTGATATACTATCTGTTACTATGAGATTGTGAATTCTTGATACGTATGCTACTTATATCATTACTCTCTTCATCTTAATTGAATTCTTGTGTTTGCAAACATATAGAATACGCCATTATAGCATTAACTTGTTTGAGAGAAAAGTTACATGTCTAGAAAAGAGAGTATGACAAAGAAATAGGGCTACCAACCCCTGTTTACACGTTAGTGCCGTAACTGGATTAACCTCTTGGAGAGTTTGTACCGTTAGTTACACTTTAAGCTCGAGAGAGTTAAAGTGAAATAATGTTAGATGGTCGAGAGACACTAGGATTTACCATTAGAATACAAACCTCTATAAGTGCATGCATGTCTGAATTTCGCAATACTCATAGTCAATAGATAAGTAGAACCCATAAGGTGGACATAACCCTAACTTATAATTCTCATTGATTAAATTCTACTAAACAAAGCTTTCCGTTTTTACTTTGTTTACATTAATTCACGTCATAATTCAAATCCCCCCTTTCTGTAGAATTTTCGACCAACAGTCTACTAATAGTTGCATACTTAGTGACCGAGTATTCCCTGTGGGATTCGACACCCAACCCAGTTGGGTTCTATATTTGACAGCGACCGCTTACACTCTTATGAGAGCTGTAGTTTGGGCGTTATTAGGACGGAGGGGTTTAGGGGCTGGGGGTGGGGTGAGGATGGGCTAGACGGGGCTGATGAGGTGTGGAGTAGGGTGGAGAGGCTGGGGGTGAGGTGGGATAGGGCTGGGTAGGGTGTGGAGGGTAGGTACGGGCTGGGGTAGGGGTGGGGAAGGGCTGGACGGGTGTTGGGGTGGGGTAGGGGGCTAGGGTTGGGGTGGGGTGGGATGGGGCTAGGTGAGGTGTGAGGGTGGGGAGGGAAAAAATATTTTTATTTTTAAAAATTTTTAAATTTAAAAAGATAGAAGGAAAAAAGAGGACCTTTTTTATTTTTTTTTTTAATTTTTAAGAATATTTTAAAATTATTTTTAAAATTTTAAAAATATTTTTAGATTTAAAAAGATGAAGGAAAAAAAGAGCCCTTTTTTAATTTTTTTTAAAAATGTTTAATAAAATTTTATTTTGTTTTAATTATTTTAATGTAAAATTGGTCAAAAATTGACCCCCACTCGCACCCCCAGGCGAGTGGCTACACTCTTTTTTTTCTAGTCACCATGACCTCAAGGTCAACGGTTAAAGGGTGCAAAATGTTGCTTTTATATGGTTTCAAGGGTCCAGATGACAAACATGTAAGTAAAAGTGTCTAACTTACAAAACCGACATAGTAGAGGGGTCAGAAGGTGATTTTGCCTATTAATTACCTTGATAATTTTGGGAACAATTTTAAAAAGTTAAAAATTAATTTTGTTCCTAATTACTGATTTATTTCTCAAAAGTTTCTTATAAATTTATTATTTGATTATAGTCAATTGATTATTTAATTATCTTTATAATTTGCTGAAAACTCAAATAATGTAACAATCATTTTTTTGCCTAATTATGATTTTTTTTATATTCATTCATTTATTGTTTTACAAAAATAGATCAAATTTAATTTCTTTAAGGGATAACATATTTTTGTCTCTAAATCTTTTTAATACATAAGAAATGCGTAAATCATACAATAATCTCCTTTCTTTTTATAATTCAAATTTACAATTTAAAAATCATTTCATTTGAATTAATAAAATCATAGTAGATTGCACAAAATTAGTTAATTGATTATATATATTTCCATTAAATAAATAATGTACGACATTATTGTAATAAAAACTACACAATCAACTAATTAATTTCACTTAATTAGAATCAATTTTATGATCATAATACATAAACTCAAGTTCCTTAAACTTAAATTTGTAAATTATAAAATATATTTATGGCTAAATTAGTAGTCAATATTTTTTTTACCAATATATGTATATCAATTACGGAACTTTGCATTTATTTTTTGTTAAAATAATTGTCAATATTAGTTGATTTCTATCTCAATTTAATCAAATTAATTTGATAACAATGAGATTATTATTAATATTATATATTTATTTACCATAAATCTATACTAATTTTATAGCCTGATTATATTTAATTAATCTACAATTAAATAAAGATCTCAAATGGAAACAATTGATATTAATTACCGTTATAATTTCAGAAATTCAATCCCACGAGTTTATCATATTCTTATAGTTTGATTATATCAAGATGATATTAATTACATTTAAAATTTTGGAAAGAATTTTAAAAAGGTAAAAGAAAAATTTTCCTGATTACTGATTTATTTCGCAAAATTTTCTTATAAATTTATAATTTGATTATAGTCAATTGATTATTTAATTATCTTTATAATTTGCTAAAAGCTCAAATAAGGTAGCAATTATTTTTTTCCTAATTACGGATTTTTCTAGTATTCATTTGTTTATTGTTTTACAAAAATATGTCAAACTTAATTGTTTTGAGGGATTACATTTTCTTTTAATATTTTTTATTTAGAATGACTATAGTCTTGTCTATATAAATTGATCGGTTACTATTTATTAATTAGTTATTTTCTTAAGTAATTTTTTCTTACAATTATTTTTTCCCTCAATTGCAATGAAATCATTAATATTTATTTTCTTATAATACTAATACTAAAAGATATGAAACAATTATTTATTTTTTACCACAATATGAAATATGAAATAATATTAACTAACTAACTAAATAAATAAAAAGACATAGAATAATATGAAATAATTGATTACTATTCTTAATATGAAATAATTAAACAATGATAGTAGTTTTCATCCAATAGAAAAGAATCTTAATTTATTTTTACCACAATAAGAAATAACATTAAATGAAATAATATGAAATCATAATAGTTTTCATCCAATAGAAATGAATTTTAATTATTTTTTACCACAATATGAAATAATATTAGATATTTAAATAATCAATCAAATAGATTTTTGTTATAAAATAATATTTTTTTATTGTAAGAATTCAAAATAGGTAGTTCTCAAGATGACACTTGTCTTAAAAAGGTAACAATTTTTTTTCCAATTACTGATTTATTTCGCAAAAGTTTCTTGTAAATTTATAAGTTGATTATAGTCAATTGATTATTTAATTATCTTTATAATTTTCTAAAAACTCAAATAAGGTAGCAATTACCTTTTTCCTAATTACGGATATTTCTTATATTCATTTATTTATTTCTTTACAAAAATATGTCAAACTTAATTATTTTGAGGGATGACATCTTTTTTTAATATATTTTTTATTTAGAATGAGTATAATCTTTTCTATATAAATTGATCGATTACTATTTATTAATTGATTATTTTCTTAATTAATTTTTTTCTTACAATAATTTTTTTACTCAATTGCAATGAAATCATTAATATTTATTTTTTTATAATACTAATATTAAAAATATGAAACAATTATTTGTTTTTTTACCACAATGTGATATATGAAATAATATTAACTAACTAAATAAATAATCAAAAAAACATAGAATAATTTCAAATAATTGATTACTATCTTAATATGAAACATTAAACAATGATAGTAGTTTTCATCCAATAGGAAAGAATCTTAATTGATTTTTACCACAATAATAAATAACATTAAATGAAATAATATGAAATCATAATAGTTTTCATCCAATAGAAATGAATTTATATTATTTTTTACCACAATATGAAATAATATTAGATATTTAAATAATCAACCGAATAACTTTTTGTTATAAAATTATAGTTTTTTGTTGTAAGAATTCAAATAGGTAGTTCTCAAGATGACACTTGTTTTAATATTTATGCTAACTTCTTTGCTTTATTATATATATAGATATAAAATAATATTAGATATTTAAATAATCAACCAAATAGCTTTTTGTTATAAAATGATAGTTTTTTGTTGTAAGTATTCAAATATGTAGTTCTCAAGATGATACTTGTCTTAATATTTATGCTAACTTCTTTGCTTTATTATATATATAGATATTACTAAGTGTTCAAAAAATAATAAATAAATAAGACATTTAACTTAATTATTATTTTTTAGTTATCAACTATCAAGGTGATGAAATAAAAAGAAAGATAGAGATCAGATAAGCAAGGACACAAAAGTGGCACACTTAATATAGCAAAATATTTATTTAATTAATAAACCTAAACTACCCCAAAGAATTAAACATACAGGGTAAAAAAGAGAAAATAAATTTAGAAGATTGGAGAAAGGGTTTATTTTTTAACCTATTCGGATCAGCCCCTCAGCGGGTGACAGTATTGCAGCATTGTCAAATTCTGTTCGAGATAACTTCCATCATTTTCGATCTATCTACCTACCCCACCAAGATTGTTTATTAAACTTAAAGACGTTCTAAAAAATGACAAAAATAGCGTTCCCTAGAGTACCTACCCTTCCCAACTTAATGTTCAAGAGACATTGGATTTTCTACTTTGAATTTGGGGTCTAGATAAAGGAAAACTAGGCTATCTAATTCGACTCGAGGTTCACGTCAAACACAACAATCAAGACTTAACATCTAGCATATAAGGGCTTTGAAGAAGCCTCTTTATTAGATAACAATTGACTACGTAATTAACATGCTTAAGAAACAATGTTCATTTTTTATATAACTTAAACCTATAGACATGATATCTAAGTGATAGATAACTGCCTACTGCCCAAAAGTAATTAAACAAACTAATAATTTATTTCAAAAGTACTGCAGAAAATTGATTAAAGAGAGTAGAAAATTTATTAAAATATGCGGAACATCATTTAAATGGGGCAAAAAATAATTTAAACTATGCAGAAAAATGTTTAAACTGTGCAGAGAAATAACTTAAACTGTGAAGAAAAGTAATTTAAACTATGCATAAATTATTTAAAGTGTACATAAAAGATATTTTCAGTGAGCAGAAAAATTATTTAGTGTGCCGAAAATATTTATACTATGCATAAAAATATTTTAACATACAGAAAAATACTTAAATAGGAAAAAACTAAATAAAAAACGAAGGAAATTTTTTAATAGTGTAGAAAGTTTATTTTAATAAGCAGAAAATTTAGTTAATATGAAGAAAATTTGGTCAAAATGTCAGAAAAATTAATCAAAGCACTGAAGGTTAATAAACATGCTTAATGTTTATCTTAAATAAGTTGAAAATAAAAATATTACTCCTAAAAATGATTTATATATGATAGAAATAATTTGTCAACATATTGAATTTTAATTAGCAATCCTAAAGCAAGTTGCATAGGTGTCATAAAAAATTGTGTAAACATCCAAGTCACATAATCCTTTCCCCCCGTAAGCAGTTTTCAGTTTTATTATGATAAAAAGTTTATACAATAATTATTAAGGACCAAATAAATAGAAATATGTTAGATTAAAAGCTAATCGGTCCATCTTTAAAAGCCCTTTTTTAGCCCAATGGCGACTCTTCACCATATTCTGTCACTTTACATTTAACAAGGCAATTGTTAAATATAATAAACATGTATATCCACACAAAAATACAACAAAAACCACAAAAACAACCATTTAATTTCCCAATCATGCTAAGCAGATTTCAATAACTATGTTAATATTTTAGACAAATAAGCAACAACAAAAAATAACACTCATCAGTGTGCATTTCAAATAATAAGCAAGATGTATAAATATTTGTAAACATAGTCAAGCATATTCGAAGAAGTTAGAAAGGGCAAAGGACGAGAAAAGAAAGAAAATGTGGAGAAAGAAGTAACTAGAACCAAACAAGCAAATTAATTTCGGGGCACTGATTCCAAAAGAATAATGAAAATAGAGTAGATATAAGTCTAGAGGCATACCGGTCAGTAAGAAGCAGATAAATCATAAGAAAACCCCAAAAATCAACACCTTCAACACCACGTGAAAGATTGTGAAATATGTAAATAAATAGGAGAGTAACGTATGAGTGAAAGTGAAATAAAAGTTTCTGTCCAGTCCTTTATGAGTGAAAGTGAAATAAAAGTTTGTGTCCAGTCCTTGTAAAAGAGAAGTGGGATGTGAATAATGTCTGAGAAGCCGTAAGGGAACTATTCCTTTATAGTGGATAAAAAATGAATAAATAAAGAAAAAAGAATAAGTTAAGGGAGTATCAGGGAAATTTCTTTTCCTTAAATAACACAGTGAATCTATTAAAATATTGTCAAATAACAAGAAATTAACATAGTGAATCTATTAAAATAAACTATTATCACATACCATAAATAAATAAGTAAAAGAAGTCTGCTTTTACCAAATAAGGAAGGGGAATAGATAAAGAGATTATGAGACCGTGGAGGTTACCAAAAATAGACGAGCAATGAAAGTTACCGCATAATTTCAAATTAAGTCATCTAATCTTATTAATTACCGTAATTCCACCATCAGTTTCTTAATTAAAATATATCATAATTAGCCGAGTATAAAAATGAGGTTAGATAAATAAATGTACACATGCTAGAATTAGTGAGAAAGCTATTTTAAAAATGGCCAAACTTTACTATACTGACAAGTATCAATGATCTTTACTAACCTTGAATTAATATATCATAGAAGAATCTTCAAATGGTCAGTTTTATCATACCAATATTGTCATCAATTAAATTGGGAAAAGAGAAGTAGCAAAAACGGTGATTCCGTCCCAATAACTGAAATTTTGAACATTAGCAGCGCCACTAATAAAACAACAATTCATTTAACAACCGAGGGAACAAGAATTTCAAAATTGAATAAAGGTAGCACCTACGATTGAGAGTTAAAGTCAAGGTTGATAGAATTTAGGGCTTTTCACATATGATAATTCAATAGTGTAAATAAATACAAAATTAAACGAATAGAGTAAAAAAATATAACCAAATTTCATCTATTTCAAATATAATAATTTGTCCAAAATAAAAAGAGTAGAAAAAGATGATAATAGTAAATTGTTATGAATTTATATAAAGAAATAAACCTGGGAAGGATTTTGAGAATCCATCAAGAACTTCATCATTTTCTGACTATATTTGACCGGAGCTCAAAGCGGTGGGCGGTGTTGAGTTGCCGGTTGTTTTCAAGGGCGGCAACTCCTGATGGTTCTGTTGTCTGGAATCGCGATTAGTAGTTGAAGAATCATTTTCGCGGATGAAGCCCAACATTTGGCTTGGTTCACCAGCCACGAAGGAGATAAGAAAGAGAGAAAGGGAGGTTATTTTTTGTAGTAGTTGAAATGTTAACCATTCGGTGGTTAGCCTTGGTGGCGACAAATAAGTGAGGAAGGCGGCTTCAAGAGAGAGAGATAAGAGAGAGAGAGTGATGGGGCTGATGAGGGAATAAGATTGGGGTTTGGTTGTTTGAGTTTGTTTTAATTAAAAAGAGTAAAAAGGTTTTGATATCAGTCGTTTATCACATGAGATCAATGATTGTGATTTAAAATCGAAATGGATCAGATCATGGGTTAAAATAGAAATTCAAATTGAGGATTTTAATTTACGGTCAAATTGAAATGAATTTCGACTTAAATTTACACAGATTTGGTTAAAACAAATGCTAGAAATTAACTAAAATTGAGAAAATTAAATTAAGTTTGGGCTGCTATTTAATAAATGTAATTATGACTAAATAATAATAATGTTTCTATTCAAGATAAACTAAGCATGTAAAATTAATTTTACATAAAAAGATTATTTACAGTTGCTATTAATAAATTTTAAATAAATTAGTTACAAAGTTTAAGCAATGATATAACAACAACAACAAAAACAATAATAATACAATAATACTAATAATAATAATAATAGTAATAACAACAACAACAACAAAAACCGATAGTGTATTTGTAAATTACTAGTGCGCATATTTAATGAAATAGTTTAATAAATATAAGCAAAATTAGGTAAACTATGATATTTAAAATATATATACTATATAAAATTACCTGATAAAACAAATTGTATACTTCAAAATCAAGCATGCGACACGCCAGTATTTATTTGATACCCAAATAATACAGAAAAAATATTAACATTAAAAATTATTAACTATGGTAAAAGTAATAGGCTAGCAGGTATAAAGAGAGGTCAAATTGAGTGTCAACATCATAAAATAAGATCTGAAACTTAATATACAATAATATATCTTCTAGTGAAAGTAAAGACATGATAAAACAAAGAAGAGGTTTGGAGGCTGCCCGAAACCTTGGATCTTACCCATACCTAGTTCACTAATCCTGATAACATAAACGAGTAGTCGTGAGTCATTCTCAAATTAGGATCTACACTATAAGAGCATAGCAGAAGTGGATACGATTCATTTGTACTTAGAAGGTATCATAGTCAGTTGAGAAAAGTAGAAAAAAACAAGTTAAAGAGATAATTTGGACGTAACATGGAAATATAAAAGTTCCTAAATGGGGTAGCTCACACAATCTCCAATAACAATTCTATAATATATGATAAGTAAAAAAAGAGGCAGTGAAACACACAATATATGAAAGAAAACTGAATACCGAACTATGAATACATAGAGAAACATAAAGAGTTATGCAATAGAATGTAAGAAAATAATGCGGTGGAAGCGTTGTATACACCTTCCACGTTTTTATGCTTTGGGATAAGACCCAGGGCTTTGCAATCTATATACTTTAACAATCTCAATCAATGCAACTGACAAAATTGTCTGTCTAGGCATTTTTCAAAGTGTTTTATTTTCTTTCAAAAGTTAGTGTTTCTCATGTCCCAATCAACCCGACCGCCACATCTCTCGGTCTAGGCATATTTATAAAGTGTCTTATTTCTTGACAAAGATCAATGTTTTATAGTGGTACCAATAATATGAATATTCATAGATGAATTGAGGATGTAATTCTTATAATCAATAAGTATAAAGACTATTAAAAAAATCAATATAGGTATAATTAAGCTCAGATTAAACACAACATGTCTCTAATTCATGTTATCAACCCTCATTCAACACCACTAGAATGATTAGCCCTGTCAGACTTCAATATTATCATTTTCAGGCAACAAATGCTCATATAATGCCTAAAATAGCTAGTCAATGGACCACTCGGGCGACACAATAGTGAATAGGGCATGTGGATGCACAGATAAAGTCTACAATATCATATACAACCCCCACTCGCGCATCACAATAATTATTTTCTCCCTAGTCAACAACACTAATAATTTAGCCCCCATCCAGGCACACGATAAATAATAATAAAGAAAATATGACTCCCATGACTAAACTCACTATCCCATAGAATATTTTATATATTCGTTAACCACCCACCCATTCTAATGGAAGTTAACCAATAACCTACATCAAAGTGCCAAAATCTAAGCCTAAATCCTTTTATATGAAGCCCTACCCCTCCCAAGAGGTCTCATTATGATCTAGAACTATCAAAAATATCATCTACACATCAGAAGAAAGCTAATGATACCTATATTAGCTATATTTTAAATAGATCTAAAATTAAATGAAAGATGTAAAACTAGAATTTTATTTTATATTAATAATTTCCAAGATTATAGGAGTCTATAGTTGAAAAGCCATATAAAAATGAGTTAAAAATGATGCTCAGATCAAATAAAAATCATTTTAAAGATTTACTAGAATTACTCCGCCCCAAATCTGTTATCCGAAATGCTACACGGTGCTCATAATCCCAAAGGACCACAAGCTAACCCATGACTAATATTTGTAACTGAGCAGAGAATAATAATGGTAATATCATAAATACAAAAAAATGAACTTAAAGGCCATAAAGTTCAATACTGTTACACAACTGAAAATATGGTTTAACAATACCAAAGAAAATGAAATAACTGCCTGAAGATACTATAGTATGAAAGCCTCTAAACTGTATAAATAAGGAGTTGATGGGATATGTCCCCAACTTACTCCAACTACTAAAATAGACTAAGTAATGAACTAATAAAGTAATGATCATGTCCTCGAAGGATGAGGACTCACTGTTGACTCTGACTGCTGGAACTGGAATGCTACTGATGCTCTGGAGCTCGTGCTTCTAAACCTATGGTATAAAACACCATAATGCAAATGTGTTAGTATGATTGAATATACTGGTATAGAAGTGAGGTAGGCTAAATGCAATAGTTCATATGCATGAACAATAATAACTGACTGAATAACATGAACGTGAGAATACATGTATGAATACATAACTATAACTAAGATCGTGAGAACACTGACTCATGAATTCTGATAATGTGGATTTACTAATATCTAAGTACTAATACTGGGATACTGAGTGACTGAGTCTATTCGTACTGAGAAACTGATGTCATATTACTGATAAAGGAATGACTGTTTTGACAATTTTGACAATGAAGAAATGGTCTAATTGACTGTATCTGACAACCCTGAAACTAAATACTGATAACATAAGTTTCGTATAAATAATATACTATTAACTGAGTGACTGTATCTGACAGTCTTGATTCTGATGGAACTAGCTGAGTTTCGTACTAAGCTGAGTGACTATATCTGACAGTCCTAAAATCTGTATTACTCAACTGAGTTCTATTACTGAGACTGGATCTGAAACTCAGAATGTAGGAGGTAAACATCTAAACGATATGCCCCGAAACTAAACTAGTGGGGTCCAACCTATAACCCCAGCTGGAAGGGTGTCTGTACCGTGCCACGGGTAAAGACAAGCTTATATTAAATCCATTTTGACAGGGAGATCTTTCGTCAACCCCTCCTAATAGGAAAACTCAGATGAGGTGTATAATCCTTAAACTCGTAGGGTATATCTCAACCTACGCTGGTTACATAGTTTTAGAACACAGGGATTGCTTCTAAGGATCACACCCTCTACTGACTAACATGTGAGCCCTTTTCCTTAGGTTTACTTTGTGCTGAATCCTACTCCCAACTGAAAAGACACTGAACTAATTTAACTGAACTGAACTATTGCTGATCGTATTGTACAACTGATTTAAACTGGGTTCACTAAATTCCATTAACTGACGGAATACTACTGAGATCTGATCACTGACTGGGTTTTACTGATATTATGAAGATTACAGAGATTATTAATATTACTGAGATCACTGAGTAGGACTAGACTGATACTAAATTTACTGAATTTTCCTAAGTCACGAGACTGACTGAATTCTAATCATTATTGTATGAATGAGAGTATTATGAAAATTGACACTGTCTCTAGGCACATAACTAAATTGTCAAGTACAAGTACCCCTAGGACTCGATAGCATGAAACTAATAAGACTTGATATTTCTTGAATATATGACCAATGCCAACAATTCATCATACAATAAGTTGGAGATTTCATGAAGCACATAGTTATCATAATGTTGTACATGGATAGGATGCATATAATCATGTCATAATTTCATACTCTAACATCACAAGCTTTCCAACAAACATCCACAATGCACATCAATAGCATGGGAGTCATTTGAATATAAGGTTAAAACATGTATTTAGCGTTTGGTTCACAATTAATCTATAATGCATAATTTCTATTCTTTTATGCATTTTACTAAACGCCTTACATACAACACTTAGGGCATAGGCATAATCTTCAAACTAACACACCATAACCAACTAAGTTTATAGTTTTCAACTCTGATGCTAACATAGTTTCCTAAAAACAAATAAAAGTTCCAACTTGGGAATCATATAATCATAATCTCATGAATATAATCAACCCATCACAAAACATTCACCATACATGATTTAAAAACTTGATTCTTGGGCTTCATGGATGAAAGATATCCATGAATAAACACTATGCATACCTTAGTTCTTGATTATATGAAGATTGATAGAGAGATTCTTGAATTTGAGTATTGAAAACTCTATATTTTGGGTGAAAAATGGCTGAATCAAATGTTATTGGGTTTATATTAGAGTGGGAAATTGAATCTTTTGCCCTTGACGACGCGGTCATTTAATGACTAAAATCTGGGTGCCGATGCTATAAGCGACCTGATGTATTGATGGCTATTATGCAATAATCGATGCATTGTACCATGATTACATTGAGCCTCAGAAGTTTTGGCTCTGGTAGCTTGCAAAAATATTGACCAACACAACTAGCGATATGATGCGCCAAGATCACATTGGTCTACTATTTTGAGACTCCGAACATAATCTAAACATGTTTCAAAAAATCCAAAACTTATTCGGAAACACCTATTGACCTTCCTGATCATGAATTAATAAAAACATAGACCATTAAAGGAAATCGTGGTCGCAAATTAAGATCGCCAAGTTTTTAAGGCTAAAATAAACTAAGTCTGGAAACTTAGCTAGAATTTTCTAACTCTGGGACCCCTTGACGATCTTAAAGGACTGAATTAAGCTTAAGAATTTTTGGGGTCTTACAATATCTCTCCCTTGAGAACATTCATCAACGAATAAAACTGATTGAAATGGGGGAAATGATAAGCTGAAGTACATGTTGAACATGAATAACTAAAACATGAGTACATGACTGACATGGATGGTAAGATGAATCTATTATACTGAACATGCATATCGAATGCATGAGTAACTAGTTCATAAATGCTTGACAAAGATTTCTGATAAGCTGGGTTTCTCATGATAGGAATGCATATCTGATATATGATTATATGACTGAACTGATGGATGAATGCATGACCAAATATGGAATGGTATTTGATACCAAGTTTATGATGAAAATTTGAACATGGAACTGAATACCAAGTTTGTAATTGAAATCTAAACGTGAGACTGAATGAGTTCAAGGAAGTCTGTCCCTTAAACTAAAAATGCTAATGACCCTGAGATTAACCACTAATTATGCATGAGCGGAAACATGAGAATGTAACTGAGTCCAAAACATGATAGATGAGCTAGATATCGTGATCTAAATAGGGTACCATAAATACGTGGCTTGCGGATGAGGTCGGAGTTTGAGGGTCAACTTATGAGTATCCTTTCCTCCAACTAGACTTATCACAAAAAGAGAGAGTGGCAGTTTTAAGTCATGGATATTTGGGGGAATTATTATATATCTCCCCCTTGGGATGCTAGGTCCCTTGAAGTATGTTGAACTGACTTTGTTGAGATATTAAGAAAAGATGAGGCGATGCACGAGGCACCTATAGATTGAACCGTGACTGAATACCTAGAATTTAAAACTAAGGCATGATACATGAATCAAGTTGAACACGCCACTACCTAGTTAGTCCATCTTAAATTGATCACATTCATGAGATTCAGAATAGTGCTATTAGATGGAAAGATGAGGAAACCATACCATCCGAACTTATTCGTCTGACAGCGAAACTGAATTGCTGGCTTTGCGAACTAACTCATTCTGAAAACTTATACTTGAATGAAGTATTTCTATGACACTCTTCCTATAGAGTTATAGTGACTGAAAGGAAAAATAAATCTTGGTCTAGCATGAGTAGGGCATATGAATAGGAGATCGCCACATGGTTGGGATTTTTTTATGTTAGGAGGCAGGGCCTATGAAACATCATTTAAGATAAAGTAACTAGACCTTATGCACTGAAACTGAGGCTACTAAAAATATTTATGTGGGTGCTAAGCACGAATGCATAAATATACTGAGGTAATGACTGACTGGATAACATGAGGTAACTTGAGCATGAGTGAGGAAAAAATGTATTACCTTAGGAATGCAAGACCAAGCATCTAACATATTTCTAAAATATTCTATAAACTAGGGTACTGAAATACTAATAAAAAAGCAATTGATGGCCATATGCAATGGTCGGGAAATCCTAAAACTAAACTGAGTTACTGAACTGATTACTGGAATTGATATTGTAGCTAAGATGGTAATTGAGACTGTAACCATAACTAAGACTGTAACTGAGACTGAGTGCTAGTTTTTCTATAACTGAGGTTTAGACTGGTACGGGAGTACTGAGTTCTGATGGCTAAGTAACTGATAACTGAAAGCCATGGTCCTGTAGGACTATCTAAGTCCTTTATTGAATATTAATCACTGAAATATTGCTGTAGTTGAGGCTTGAGGGATAGATCATCAACACCATGAATTCATCGAGGGATCTAAGCTGAGAGTATACTTGACATAATTTGAGTTTGGATGATCACTAGGAATAAAGTCATTAATCGTGTGGGCTGAGCATACTATAAAGAATGACATGAGTAAATGAGTTATGAGTTGC
The DNA here is from genome assembly GCA_030864225.1 of Capsicum baccatum var. pendulum. NCBI lineage: Eukaryota > Viridiplantae > Streptophyta > Magnoliopsida > Solanales > Solanaceae > Capsicum > Capsicum baccatum. The sequence goes on along the minus strand of CM061557.1, from coordinate 163,271,453 downwards.
AGAAATTGGGTTTGGAATTTCTGAATTCATGGAATATGATTCACAACATTTGATGAACTTGGACTCCCCATATGAGGCTTGGACTCCCCATACGAGGAACTTGAAATATACACTATTTTTATGAAAAGTGCATGGACATAAGCTGTATTTGTGGGACTGATACATAATGCACACATAGTTATTTTAATGACTGGAGTACAAAACTTTGCGCTAAGATAAGAATGGGTCAGGAATCGTCTTTCCTTATAAATTTCCTACACATACTAGCATTACAAATAAGATCTGAAGACCTGACTTTCTGAGATATCATAATCGGATAATCTCTGTATACCTGTCGGGCTATGATGGGCTGACCCAATGGGTGGAGACTGGGAAAGGTCCTGTTAACATATGTTCTGACCATAAAGTTGACTTTTATGTAAAGAGTTACAAAAGTAAAAGAAGATCCTAAATTTAAAGAAATGTGAACATGTAAATGAAAGATCTATAACATACCAGTGGATCCATCAGGAGGACTTTCTTGATCCTGTTGGGATTGAAGTGCAAAGTGTCTGTCTGGGCATTGCCCACAGATAGCACTGGAATTGGCACCCTGCTGATTTGGGTGACCAAACTGAGTTGAAGGACGACTGTGCTAACTTCTAAGGCCAGGCCTAGTACAATCTTGGACCTTGTGATTAGTTTAGCCACATCCAAAACAAACATCACTATCAGCTTTAAACATACCCTTATGATTTTTACCACACTCTTTGCAAAGAGGATGAGTAAAAACTCTGCTCTCACTACCCTGGGCCTTGGATCCTGGTGCCCCATCCCTACGGTCAGGTCTAAACTTTAGTACTGGTGCACTAGCTGAAAATAGAACTGGGGCTAAAAACTTCTGGCTATGCTGAGAACGGTTACCACCCTGCGACCCTGGATCGAAAAAACTATAACCACTAGTTTTGGCTCTCTTATTTTCCCTCTGCTTTTTCATAAGTTTCTGCTCCTCAATCTATTGAGCATGGACCATAATTCTAGATATGTTCATCTCCATAATCAACATTACAGTCCTGGAATCCTCAACCACTTTACCTGATATCCCAAACACAAACTTATTTATTTTAGATCTATTGTCTACTACTACACGGGGAGCATACCTGGATAACTGAGTGAAGTTGAGAGAGTATTATTTTATGCTCATGCTACCTTGTCTGAAGTTGATGAACACTAACACTTTGGCTTCTTTCTGCTCTTGGGAAAAAAATCTTCCTAAGAAGACCATAGCAAACTTCTTCTATTCTATGGACTCTACATCTATACCCATGTCTACCTTTCATTGCTTAAACCACATATGAGCTATATCTTGTAGATGATAGGGGGCTAACTCTACAGTATCACTAGAGGCCACTCCCATGATATCTGTGACTTTTTGAACTTGATTGAGGAACTCCTGTAAATCCTCTTTAAACTTAGAACCTGAGAATAGAGGAGGATTCATTCAGGTGTAGTCCCAAATCCTGGCTACAGAAGAATTTGCCACTAGGTTATCCAGAATAGCAACTTACCGTTCATCCTGAGCTATGATTGAATTAGCAAGAGTAGTGAATGTAGTTCTGAATTTTGCATGAGAGACGTGCTCATCCAGAAGATCTGCTTGGACGGGCAGAGGTGCTTTTGGCTCAGAGTTATCCCTATTCTTCTTTTGTTATCCCTTTTGGGAGGCATGTTCTATAAATGAAAGAGAAGAAGGGTTTAGCTCAGAGTTAAATTTAAGCTTATGCTCATTGGCACGACATGAATACTGAAAATAGGAAAACTATTCCTAAAACATCTTATAGCCACCTGCAATAAGTGTGGTGCATAACACACCCATGTACAAGACTCTACTAGATACGATTTTTCATACTTCTTAGGACATTATTGAACCTGGCTCTAATACTAAGTTTTTCACACCTAGAATCTATTACTCAGAATGCTACACGATGAATATATTCCAAAAGGATCACAAACTATCCCATAACTGATATCTGTAATGAGTACTGAAAAATAATGGTAATATCGTAAATGTGGAAACATTAACTGAAAGGCCATAAAGATCAATAATGTTACCTAACTAAAAATATGGTATAGCAATACCAAAGTAGCTGAAATAACTTCCTGAACATACTATAGTCTGAAAAGCCTTTAAACTGTCTCAATAAAGAGTTGATGGGACATGTCCCCAACTAACTCCAACTACTAAAAATAAACTAAGTAATGAAATAATAAAGTAATGATCATGTCCTCGATGTATAAGGACTCACTGCGGACTCTGACTGCTGGAACTGGAATACTACTGATGCTTTGGAGCTCGTGCTTCTAAACCTATGGTATAAAACACCATAGCACAAATGCGTCAGTACGATTGAATGTAATGGTATGCAAGTGAGGTAGGCTGAATGCAATGGTTCATATGCATGAACAATACTAACGACTGAATAACATGAACGTGAGAATACTTACAATAATACAAAACTGTAACTGAAATTGTGAGAACACTGACTCATGATTTCTGACAATGTGGATTTACTAATATCTGAGTACTACTACTAGGATACTAAGTGACTGAGTCTATTAAGTATTGAGAAACTGATGTCATATTACTGATAAAGGAATGACTGTTTTTGACAGTTTTGATTATCAAGAACTAGTCTGATTGACTGTATCTGACAGTCCTGAAACTAAATACTGATAACTTGAGTTTCGTATAATTAATATACTATTAATTGAGTGACTGTGTCTGACATTATGTATTCTGATGGAGCCAGCTAAGTTCCGTACTGAAATCTATAGAACTGAACTGAGTTTTATTACTGAGACTGAATCTGAAATTTAGACTGTGGGAGGTAATCATCACACCGATATGCCCCAAAAATGAACTGGTAGGGTCAAACCTATAACCCCAGATGGAAGGCTGTCAGTACCGTGCAACTGGTAAAGACAAGTTGTGAGTAAACCCTTTCTGACAGAGAGCTTTTCCGCCAATCCCTCCAAGTAGAAAAACTCAGATGAGATGCATAATCCCAAAACTAGTAGGGTACATCTCAACGTACACTGACTACGTAGTTTTGGAATGCAAAAATTGCTTCTAAGGATCACACTTTCTACTGACTGATAGGTGAGCCCTTATCCTTGGATTCACCCGGTGCTGAATCCTACTCCTAACTAAAAAGACACTGAACTGATTTAACTGAACTGAACAGTTATTGATCGTATTGTATAACTAATTTGAACTGGGTTCACTATATTCCATAGATTGACTGAATACTACTGACATCTGATCACTGACTGGGATTGCTGAGAGTATGAAAATTATAGAGATTACTGATATTAATGAGATCTCTGAGGTTATTGTGTAGGACTAGACATATACTGAATTTACTGAATTTTCCTGAGTCATAAGACTGACTGAATTCTTATGATCATGGCTTGACTAAGAGTATCATGAAAACTGACACTGGCTCTAGGCACACAGCTAAATTGTTGTGTACAAGTACCCCAGGACTCGATAGCATGAAACTAAAAAGATTTGACACTTCTAGAACACATGACCAATATCAATAATTCATCATAAAATAAGTTGGGGATTTTATGAAGCACATGGCTATCATAACGTTGTACATGGATAGGAATGCATATATTCATGTCATAATTTCATACTCTAAAATCATGAGCATTCCAACAAACATCTACAATGCAAACCAATAGCATGGGAGTTATTTGAATATAAGGGTAAAACATGTATTTATCGTTTGGGTCACAATTAAAGTATAATGTATAGTTTATATTCTCTTAGGCATTTTATCAAATGCCTTACATGCACCACTTAGGGCATCGGCATAATCATCAAATTAACACACCATAACCAACTAAGTTTATAGTTTTCAACTCGCATGGTAACATAGTTTCCTAAAAAAAAATAAAGGTTCAAACTTGGGAATCATACAATCGTAATCTCATGAACATAATAAACCCACAACAAGACATTCACCATATATGATTTAAAAACTTGATTCTTGGGCTTCATGGATGAAATGAATCTATGAATGAACACTATGCATACCTTAGTTTTTGATTATGCGAAGATTGACAGAGAGATTCTTGAATTTAAATTCCCAATTAAAAACGCTAACTTATTCTTTACAAGAACTTGCGAAAAACACTATATTTTGGGTGAAAAATGGCAGAATCACGTCTTATTGGGTATATATAAGAGTGAAAAATTGACCCTTTTACCCTTGAGGACCCAGTTATTTTATGACTAAAAACTGGGTGCCAATGCTGTAAATGATATGGCGCATTGATGGATGCAACGTGATACTCAATGCATCACGCTATGATCGCGTCAAGCCTCAAAAGTTTTGGATTTGGTGCCCTGCACAAATGTAAACCAATGCGATTGATGATGCGACCCGCCAAGATCATGTTGGTTCACTATTTTAAGACTCCGAACATGATCTAAACATGTTCCAAAAAATCTAAAACTTGTTCGGAAACACCTATTGACCTTCCTGATCATGAATTAATAAAAATATAGACCATTAAAGGAAATTGAGGTCGCGAATTAAGATCACCAACTTTTGAAGGCTAAAATAAACTATGTCTGAAAACTTAGCTAGAATTTTCTAAATCTAGGACCCCTCTACTAGCTTCAAGCACAAGCTTAAGAATTTTACGGGGTCTTATAATATCTCCCCCTTGAGAACATTTATCCTCGAATAAGACTGACTGAGATGGGGGAAATGATAAGCTGAAGTACATGCTGAACATGAACAATTGAAACATGAGTACATGACTGACATTACTGATAAGCTGAATGTATTATATTGAAAATGCATATCTGATTCATGAGTAATAGGTTCATGAATGCTTGACTGATATTTCTGATAAATTGGGTTTCTCACAATGAGAATACATATCTGATGCATGATTATATGATTGAACTGATGCATGATTGCATGACTGAATATGAAATAGTATTTGATACCAAGTTTATGATGGAAATCTAAACATGAAATTAATACTAAGTTTGTAACTAAAATCTGAACGTGTGACAAAATGAGTTCAAGAAAGACTGTCCCTTAAGCTTAAAATGCTAGTGAGCCTGAGATTAATCACTAATTATGCATGAGCAGAAATATATGAACGTAAATAAGTCTGAAATATGATACATAAGCTGGATATCATGATCTGAATAGGGTACCTTAAATACGTGGCTTGCGGCTGAGGTTGGAGTTTGAGAATGAACTTATGAGTATCCCTTTTTCCAACTGGACTTAACAAGAAAAGAGAAACTGCATGTTTAAGTCATGGATATTCGGGGGAATTATCATATATCTCCCCCTTGGGATGCTAAGTCCCTTGAAGAATGCTGTACTGACTTTGGTAAGATATTGAGGAAAACTAAGGTGATGCACGAGGCATCTATGAATTTAATCATGACTGAATACCTAGAATTTGAAACAAAGGCATGATACATGAACTACGTTGAACACGCCATTACCTAGTTGGTCCATATTAGAATGATCACATTCATGAGATTCCAAATAGTGCGATTAGATGGAAAGAGGGGAAACCACACCATCCAAACTTGTCCGTCTGATAGCAAAACTGAATTACTGACTTTGCGGACTATCTCATGCTGAAAACTTATACTTGACCATAGCATTTCTATGACACTCTTCCTATAAATTGATAGTGACTGGAAGGAGAAACAAATCTTGGTCTAGCCAGAGCAGGACATCTGAATAGGAGATCGCCACATGGATGGGATTTTTTTTGTTAGGAGGCAAGACCTAAGAAACATCATCTAAGATAAAGTGACTAGACCTTATGCACTACAATTGAGACCAGTGAAAGGATTTACGTAGGTGCTGAGCACAAATGCATAAATTTACTAAGGTAATGACTGACTAGGTAACATGAGGTAACTTTTACATGAGTGGGGGAAAATTGTATTACCTTAGGAACGACAGACTAGGCATCTAACATATTTCAAAAACATTCTGTAAACTGGGGTACTAAAATTCTAATAATAAAGTAACTGATGGCCATATGCTATGGTCGAGAAATCCTGAAAGTAAACTGAGTTACTGAACTGATTACTGGGCTAGGACTGGGACTGAGATTATAGCTAAGATGGTAATTGAGACTATAACTTTAACTAAGATTGTAACTGAGACTGAGTGCTGGTTTTTATATAATTAAGTTTTAGACTGGTACGGGAGTACCGAATTCTTATGGCTAAGTAATTGATAACTGAAAGTAGTCCTTTACTGAATATTGATTACTAAACTGACAGTGTAACTGAGGCCTGAGGGATAGAGCATCAACAACATGGATTCATTGAGGGATCTAAGCTGAGAGTAGACTTGACATAATCTAAGTTTGGTTGATCACTAGGAATGAAGTCATGAATCGTGTGGGCTGAGAATACTGTAAAGCACGACATGATTAAATGAGTTATGAGCTGCAGGAACTGGGTTGCAAATTTTTGAATTCATGGAATATGATTCATATCACTGCATGAACTTGGACTCCTCATACGAGTAACTTAAAACATACACTATTTTATGAAAAGCGTATGGATATAAGATGTATTCATGGGACTAATACATAATGCACACGTAGGTATTGTGATGACTGGAGTATAAAACATTTCACTAAGATAAGAATGGGTGGGGAATTTTCTTCCTTTACTAATTTCCTACACATACTGGCATTACTAAAAAGATCTGAAGACCTGAATATATGAGATATCATAATTGTACAGTCCCTGTATACCTGTTGGGCTATGATGGGATGACCCAATAGGTATAGACTGGGAAAGGTCCTATTAATATTTAGTCTGACCTTAAAGTTGACTGTTGTGTAAAGAGTTACAAAAGAAAAAGAAGCTTCTGAATTTGAAGAAACGTGAACATGTAAATGAGAGACCTATCACATACCAGTAGCTGCATCAGGAGGACTTTCCTGATTCTGTCGGGACTGAAGTGCAAAGAGTCTATTTAGTCATTGCCCACTGATAGCACTGGAATTGGCACCCTGCTGATTCGGGTGACCAAACTAAGCTGAAGGATGACCGTTCTTACTTCTAGGGCCAGGCCTAGGATAATCTCGAACCTTGTGACCAATCTCTCCACATCCAAAACTCAAATCACTGTCGGCTCTGCACATACCCTTATGATTCTTACCACTCTCTTTACAAAGTGGATGAGTAAAAACCCTTCTCTCACTACCCTGGGCCTTAGAGCCTGGTAGCTTTAGTACTGGTGCACTAGGTGAAGATGGAAATAGGGCTGAATACTTTTGTCTATGCTGAGAACAGTTACCACCCTGTGACCCTAACTGGAAAAAACTATAACCACTAGTTCTGTCTCTCTTATTTTCCCTTTCTTTCTTCTTAAGTTTATGCTCCTTAATATGTTGAGCATGTACCATAAGTCTAGATATGTTCATCTTTTTTATCAATATCGTAGTCCTACATTCCTTAATCACTCTACCTGATATCCCAGACACAAACTTATTTATTCTATATCATCTATTTACTACTACCCGGGGAGCGTACCTGGCTAACTAAGTGAGCTTGAGAGAGTATTCTTTTATGCTTATGCTACCTTGTCAGAGGTTAATGAACTCTAACACTTTGGCTTCTTTCTGCTCTAGGGGAAATAATCTACCTAAGAAGGTCGTTGCAAACTCTTCCCATTCTATGGGTTTGCATCTATACCCTTATCTACCTCCCATTACTTAAACCATGTATGAGCTACATCTTATAGCTGATAGGTGACTAACTCTGCACTCTCACTAGAGGTCACTCCCATGATATCTATGACTTTTTGAACTAGATTGAGTAACTCCTGTGGATCCTCTTCGGACATAGAACCTGAGAATAGAGGAGGATTCATTTGGGTAAAGTCCCAAATCCTAGTTGTAGAAAAATTGGCTACTGGGTTGGATGGAAGAGCAGCTGACGTTTATCCCGAGCTATGACTGAATTAGCAAGAGTAGTGAATGCAGTTCTGAATTCTGCATGAGAGACATGCTTATCTAGAGGATCTACCTGGATGGGCTGAGGTGCTACTGATTCCCTATTCCTGTTTGTTTAGCCCTTTTGGGAGGCATGTTCTATAAATGAAAGAGAAGAAGAGTTTAGACTGAGATTTAAATTCAAGCTTATGCTCACTGGTATGACATGAATACTGAAAGTAGGGAAACTGTTCCTTAAATATCTTATAGCCTCCTAGACATAAGTGTGGTGCATAACACACCCATGTATAAGACTTTACTAGATGTAATTTTTCATGCTTCTTAGGACACTATTGAACCTGGCTCTAATACCAAGTTTGTAATGCCCCAAATCGATTACTCAGAATGCTACATGGTGCTCATAATCTCGAAGGACCACAAGCTATCCCATGACTGATATCTGTAACTGAGAACTGAATAATAATGGTAATATTGTAAATGCAGAAACATGAACTGAAAGGCCATAAGGTTTAACACTGTTACATAACTAAAAATATGGTATAACAATACCAAAGCAACTGAAATAACTGCCTGAACATCCTATGGTCTCAAAGCCTCTAAACTGTCTGAATAAGGAGTTGATAGGATATGTTCCCAACTATCTCCAACTACAAAAATAAACTATGTAATGAAATAATAAAGTAATAATCATGTCCTCGAAGGATGAGGACTCACTGCTGACTCTGACTACTAGAATTGGAATGCTACTGATGCTTTGGAGTTTGTGCTTTTAAGTCTATGGTATAAAATACCATAGTGCAAATGCGTCAATACGATTGAATATATGGGTATGCAAGTGAGGTAGGCTGAATGCTATGGTTTATATGCATGAACAATACTAACTGATTGAATAGCATAAATGTGAGAATACATGCATGAATATGAAACTGTAACTGAGATCGTGATAACACTGACTCATGAATTCTGATAACGTGGATTTAATAATATATGAGTACAAATACTAGAATACTGAGTGACTGAGTCAATTGAGTACTAAGAAACTAATGTCATATTATTGATAAAGGAATGACAGTTTCTGAAAGTTCTAATTATAAAGAATTGGTTTAATTAATTATATCTAACAGTCCTGAAACTGAATACTGATAACATGATTTTCATATAATTAATATACTATTAATTGAGTGACTTGTCTATCAGTCCTAATTCTAATGGAACTAGCTGAGTTCCATACTGAGCTGAGCGATTATATCTGACAGTCCTGAAATTCGTAGAACTGAACTGAGTTCTATTACTGAGACTGGATCTGAAACTGACACTGTGGGAGGTAATCATCTAATCGATATGCCCTGAAACTAAAATGGTGCGGTCCAACCTATAACCCCAGCTGGAAGGGTGTCAGTACCATGCCATAGATAAATACAAGCTATGAGTAAACCCTTTTTGACAGGGAGATCTTCCTTATATTGGTTTTTCCACTTTCAATTACAACTATATTTAATCATCTTCATGACATCTCATGCATGCACTAATCAGTCCAATCAAGTAGTGAAGTGTAAGTTATGCATGCTCAGTATAAGATGTAATTTTTCCCATTATCCTCAGCTTAGCCAATCTCATTCGAGGACGAATGTTCTCAAGGGGTAGATATTGTTATACCCCATATTAGACTTAGTTAAGTTCAACTCATAATTCTTTCATAAGACACTTAAAACCTGAAAATTTAGCTAAGTGTAGAAGGCTTAGCCTTATTTTGACTTCTTAACTTTGAGGATTTTAAAGTTAGCCTCCCGGGCTCCAAGACGATGGTATTTGAGTTGATTCATGTTTGGGGGGGTATAAGGAGCATATCTCAGAGAAGTTTTGGAATTTTTGGACGAGGTTTGGGTCGTGTTTGGATTTCAATTACAGCAACTCAACACGATTCCACCGCGTCACACTGGGTTTAGCAATGGGCTTATCAATGCATCGCGGTGGCCTTCAAAACGGCATTCTAGTTGCAACTTTAATCTCCACAGGGGCAATTGAGTCATTTACCCTCACCCTAAGTCATAAAAACAAAGGATTAGATGCCGGTTTAAGCATTATACACTCATTCTTCATCAAATTTCTCTCTAAGAAACCCTAACCAAATTCCAAGAAATCCAAAACTCCATTATATCCTCTTCAAGACAATCAAGAATCTAAGTTTTCAAATTCAAAAACTTCAAGAAAAAGCCTCCAAGAACACCTTTAAGAATTCAAAGTCAAGTTTCTACATCAAATCAAGCCTAATAAGGTATGTGGGGTAATGAACAAGGGTATCCATTCACGTTTATGCCCAAATTGCTTGATTTTAAGATCTTATTTACTTGTTTTGAAGTAGGGTTTATACCCAATTTCATATATTCTTGAAGCATGTGATTGAAAGCTTTAAGTAAATCAAGAAGTTCTTATGTTTATGTTTTTATCTTACGAGATTTATATTATGAATGAGATTGCACTATCTTGACTTTTATTGTTGACGTATTTCAAAAATTATATTGAGTATGAAATTTTGGTATGAACTACCATAAGTTTATAGCATGAATTTTAATCCCTAACTTTAAGTGTTGAGATTTCAAGAAGTTTATGCTTTTAAGCTTTCCTTGATAAGCTTATTTCAAGATTTAAGGAAGGAATTTATCTCTTGATCCTCAGCTAAGAGATGGAATCCACATTTATTCATTTTGATTACAGCTTAAAGCAAAGAGAAGCATAACTGGTTTTCATTATAAATCCTTATGTTATTTTAAGGTGGATTTCCTAAAGATAGAGCATATAAGTAAAGTAGTAGTAGTATTTAGCATTGAGTAGGGTATGAGAGAAAGGTCATATGCTGTAGAACTATGTTCCACCATAGGAGTTTATCCCAATATGGGTTCAACATAGTGATCACTCTAGCTTAGGTTCTATTCCAATGGCAAGTGCAGGACAACCCTACAAACGTGGGTGCGAGATGTTGGGCTCCATGATAGCTCACATAGTTTATGTCGGTTAGAATATAAAAAGAGTAAAACTACAATTTTAAGAACTAAGTGTTATGACTCACAAGATTTATACAATATACTTGATTATTCATAATTTATGATTTTTAGTTTTCAGTTATTCTAGCTCAAGGTGAGTCATTTTCACTTGGCATGCATCATTTAAAGATTTAATTGAATATTAAGTTATTGATTACTTATGCATTCACCCCCACATAGTCATTACATTCCAGAAGTACTGATCCACATATATGTCTATGTGGTATATTATCTTATAGTATAGATCTTGGTGCTCAGTTCTAATAGCGTGATTGATTCCGAGCATCTCCACCTACATCCCAGCTTTTGGTGAGTCCTCATAGTTTGAGGACCCATTTTATCAGATTTGATATTGTTGAAGTACTTTAGTTAGTTGATTTCAGTTTGAGTTGGGTTAGCTGGGGCTTGTCCCAGTGGCCCTCTAGTTAGAAGTAGAGGCTTGTCTGATTGTTTTCTATTGTGGATTAAAAGTGTTGCTTTTAAGGTTTCTAAGTTTAAGAATTTCAGTAAGATATTAATTCAGTTTCTGTTAAGACATTAATTTGGAATTTCAAGATTTTGGATGTGAAGTTTATCTTACTATAAGTTCCAAAGTTGTTAGAAGGATAAAAAGGTTAGCTTAGGACTACGTGTATTCTTGAGCACCGTGTGATATCTAGGGTGTTTTTTGGGGCGTTATAATAAGCTTAATAAAGCTTGAAGAATAACAAATGGGTCATGTGAATTTGTGAAGTCTATTAAAAATTATAATAGGGATTCATTGGAGTTTGTATTTGTGAAGATTTATTTCAAATTTCAAGTTAAATTAAAAATGATCCAATTATTTGGCATGAACTTTGTGCTCGTTTTTTTAGAAAACATGGAGAAATTGAAATCTCCATTGAGAATAATCAAGCAATGAAAAAAGTAGTAGGGTTGGAGTAGTTTATGGATAGAAAAAGGGGCAACGGGATTAGGGCTATTTATGGGTTATCAGAATTCGAAGGATCATTTGACAGAGAAGACAAGAGAGTAAGGTAGAGATAGTATGGTTGTAGGTGGTGGAAAAATTTAGAGAATAGTATTTTATTTTTAAAAATGAACTAAAATAATTATTTTTTTATTAAATATATTTTGTTAATAATTAAACATAGTTAATAAAAATTATAATGACATGACACTAACTTATATGACATGGCCATGACAAGTCATTCATGTAAGGGCAAGTAAGCTACACACATGGGATGAGGGGTTTAAAAATCTTATTTTTATTGGGTTCAAGGGTTCATTTAGCAAAGAGGTGAGAAGGAGTGTCCAAATTACAAGCATATAGAAGTACAAGGATATAATATATCATTTTGCCTTTACATTGTTGCATAATTTTGACATACCTCATTGTTAAATAGGGAATGTTTTGGTATTTGGAATGTTGTTTTGGGTTATTAGTCTAATAAAGTTGTCCTTATGTTTGGGATTAGTGCATAAACAAAATTATTCATCTGTAGGTCATGTCTAGAGGGTGGATGCATCACTCATAGCGTGTATGTATGACAATCAGGTGAGTTTGAAGGTTCCATAAGTGAATCGAGGATTATATTTATATGCTTGATGGGATTCTTATGTGTTCTGGTGACTTGTATATTTTGAGATCTTGTTATTAAAGTCATAGTTTGTTGACTTGGAAAATGTATGAGTTAGGGTTGTTGACTCGGTCTTGGTTGACTTGATTTGTTATCTTTCGACTTATCCACACTTGGCTTGGCTGAACTTGATTTTGTGCTAATATGTTACTTGTTGATCAAATATACTAATCTTCTTATCTACTACTTGTTGTTCTAAGTTTATTGGTTAAGCATGTGTTAACTTGTGGTAACGTATTCCAGTTAGGTCTTGGCTTTTTGTTATTTGGCTAGTAATTCTTATGGTGGCCTGACTTATTGTATTTCCTGGGGTGAGGAAATGACTATGGAGGTTAAGGTTGATTTAAGAGTTCTAAATTAGAAGGTTAAGGATAAGGACTAGTGTACATTGTGGACTAAATTCGAGCTGATGTTCGAGGGACTAGGTTAATAGGTAACATATTCGAATGGGTCTTCTATAGGTATGCTAGGTGACTTATTAGGTTCTTGACATAGATATTGGTATTCTTTCATTGTAGTTGTCTTTAGAAGATATGATGACCCTTGGTGTAGGATGGATTTAGTGATCTGAGGTGGTAGATTTGTAAGAGAAAAAATGGTTCTGAAATTATACTTGAAAGTCAGAAAAGGAGTCGAAAGGAACATCGAGGGTTGGTATTGAATCTTAAAGAATTTTTTTTTACTGAATATTTATGTTATATTTGTGTAATCCAATTTGGGTCAACCGATAAAGCTTGCCAGTATGTATGGTTTGCACTGATGCTACTCTTGTTATAGCCTTTTTGGGCTATAGTCTTTTGCGGGGATTTGTCACGACCATAACCAGATCCTTGTCATGATAGGTATCTCATGTCCCACAAGGATCATAGACCACTACCAACACCCCAAACCGTAGGCCACTATGCACCCATGTCGGATGAATTCTTAACGTATAATAAGATAGCATATAATAGCTTCAAAAAGTTCTAAATACATGTCCATAACCAACTATCAATGACCGACCCAATGACTGGCCGACACCGCCCAATAGCTATAGTAGTCCAAACAAAGACTCTACAAAACTGAATATCAAAAATATGTCTGGACATGCCCCCAATAATAGCCACAACCAAATCCAAAGGAATATTGAAAACAATCAAAGAAACCTTAACCATTAAATTGGGTCTTTCAAAGTATGAAAGCTTACCTGTTCAATCTGACTTGCTAGCTGATCTCAAATCCAAGTCACTGAGTAGGAGATATGGAAGTACGGCTGAATCCTACATTTCATAGAGATACAATATCTGAATATGATTAACAGGTTAGACTCTTGCATGTAACTCAGGTGTAAGGATAAAATGATGCCATCAATTAAAAACCAAGTCAAACCAAAGCACATGAACACACCCATGCATATCCATGTATATACATATATATATAATGATGGTATAAGGAAAAGCTTATCATGAACTTTAAAACCTTAACCTGAGTTTGTCTAGATCTACTATCACAATTCCACCCACGGGTTATATGGATCTAGTGTTACCCCCTGAACGGGACCTAGTGCGTATTTGTTGCATGAACCAGAGATATAATAGATGACCAGAGATTCCCTTATACCCTTCTCACTCTATGATACATATATTTGAATGTACTCTAGGGTGATTCCCTTGTACCCTACAAGTAAATGTTCATCAAGACCAACCCTTATATCGGCAAACAGGAGTTTCCAGTATCAGTCCTTTGGACTCACACTTTCATGGCTAGCTAACACAACTCCCATTATTTCCCAATTAAAACATTTAACACATGATCTAACCACAAATTTCAGGAGTCAAATATTAAGGCATTATTAAGTGGTATTATCATACCAACTATATCTTGGAAGTAATTTAATTAGACAATACTTTAGGGGATTCCCATATGCCCGCGGAGTCCATTAATAAAATCACTTGGGGAATTACCATGTACCCCACAAGGTTTTCATAAGTAATTAACTTAAGGAATTAAATTGTACCCCACAATGTTTTTAAAACCATCCTTACCCATTTAACCTTTCATACCATGCATTAGTTTTAAGAAATAAGTCAGGCCAAGTGATAATGCACAAACCAAAATCAATTATGCAAGTAGGTTGATATTATTACCAATTTTAATAAAAAATAATTAATTTGAGTATTACCTTGTACCGCTATTTCCATCCACCATTCCCATGCACCCAATGCATTTACCAACCATCAATTTAAGCACAATAGTTTCATAATTATCATTGAATAAGCATTTAAACAATTTATATTAGAAACCTTCAACGCATAGTTCAAAAACCAACATCAATATCTCATGAACAATACTTTAAATAACATGCTTTTACAAAATTGACAATGAGGGAAGAGTAACATGCCTCAAATACTAAGAAATTTAGAGAAGAAAGCACCCTTAGAACCCTAGATGACCTCGTCTTTTGGAACCCTATCTTTAATTAGAATAGAGAATTTTAGAGAGTATTTGATATAAAATAGTAGGATAATGAAGTCTCAAAGTTGGTTTTAAGTCGTGGGGTCTAAGGGTTTAAAGTGGGGAAACGTCCAAAGTTCCCTCAACTTAAAAGCTGAAAAATTGCCGCCTTTGATTCTGGGTCAACCCCTTAAATCCTAACCACTCCTTATGAATCATCACAATGATTCGTAACCAAGGAAGTATCACCAAGTCACCCTAAAGTTTTATCTTTACAACTCATTTACACCACTCGTAATGGGACCCTACAACTCGTAGGGTCCAATCGTAATCAATACAGAACCCAATTATGGACTTACATTGGATACACTACGATTACACTTTACAACTCATATCCTTATGGTTCCTAGTAAGAAACTCATACTCAGAATAGATTAAGGCTATAACCTTACTGATTTGGTTACGACTTGTCCCAATGACTTGTCAGGACACCTTTCAACTCATAGGGTCTAGTCGTAACTAGGGCAATAAGCTTAAAGCTCAAGGAATTTTCAAGGGCAAAAAATTTGGGATATTTCAGGATCAATTTTAGATTGATAGCTGTTGTGCTAGTGATATATCAGTAGCTCCTACTTCTGCCACTCATGGTGGAAGTTATATCCAGGGTTACTTTTTTCCTTTTATCAACTCTTGTACATGTTTGGACTAGAGGGTATTCATAAATCCATACTATTTTATAGGGTTTTTCTGTAATAAAGATTAGTTTTAGTATTTTACTAAATCCTTCCATTTGATTTCTTAAATGGATGGTAAGGTGTTCTCCTATCTTGGTAGGTTTATATAGGGGTCCTCATGATCTGATTATTGGCTCATGAAAAGATTTGGTATTAAGACCTAGGTTACTTGTCTCCCATTGCAAGAGAAAATGTGGAGTAGAGTCTTATGTATTGTTATGTTAACATCACATCTAATCTTCGACGAGCTATAGAGTGTTTTAGGAAATAGTATAACTTCTTTGTTTTCGCTCATACAATTGTGTGGTTGATGCATAACTTGAGTCTAATTGGTATTTATTGATTCCAATTTGTATCTTGACTAATCATGTGGATGAAATTGGACACCGTTTGGAGGGGTACAAGCAATGAAAATTGGAATCGGGAAGGTTCCAATTGATTGATTTGCATAAATCTACGATATGTAAATTTTGTGAGATGTCATATGGTATGTAGAGTTAGGTAAAACTTTACCTATGACTGTAGTGTTGGGTGATTCTAATAGAAAGGTTTAAACCTATGGTTAAGGCCAAGGGAGTTAGATATTCATGTTAAACCATACCTGATTGAATAATTATGGAAAGGTGCAATTATACGGTGTCTAACTCATAGTTATTGCTAAAAAAATTGAGAATCTTTGAAAAGTATAGTCAAACACGTAGAATTTGTGTGGTTGTTTTGTTGTTGACAAGGCTAAAATTTACCTGCCATGAAAAACTAGGTTTGAAGCCGCAATAGCATGGGTGGTCTAAAAAAAACTTCATTTGTAATTTTTTTTTGAAACTTTAGGTGTAATAAAATGGTATTAGTGGTCTGTTATAAAGTGACTAAACACGTCCTTGAAAAATTAACAAGGCATAAGTGTGTCTGCTATTGCATTACTAGAATTAACAAAAAAATATGTTGAGTATCAGAAAATATCTGGGTGGCCACTGACTGTACCATTATAGCGGTGTCGCTATAGCTATATATAGTCCGCTATAGCAACATAGGCGAAGAAGTGACAGTGCCCTATTTTTCCCTATTTTGGATTTCATATTTGGCTTATTTATTTTGACATTTTGAGTTTGAAACATTGCCTGAATATAAAAATCACATAAATTTCCATACAAGAAGGTTATATTATTAATATATAAAGGGAAAAATTATCATTCATGTGTAGATAAAGTAAAGAAAGAAAAGTATAATGTCCTGTACATGCCCAAAATAGGGGCAAACTAGTCACCATCATAAATGTGTGTGGGGGGAGGGGAGAACCTTACTGGGTGTATTATCAATCACGCTGGGGTAGGGTCATCTTCTTCCACATCCCTGAGGAAGGTAAGCTCCCTTAAATCCTCTAGATCTAACATGTGAAGCTCCTGGTTTGGTTACATACACCAGAACATTATCTTTATGGTGTTTAATATTCAGGAAAACAAGTGATCCAAGGAGTATATCTTCTTCTTTTGTTTGCCGAACTCTTGACGAAGTGCTGAAATATCATAGGCCAAAGTGGTAGTGGAACTAGAGGGACTCTGCTTTATGGACCTTTTAACCACTACCAAATTTTTCTCCAGCTAGCTGCTAGGGATCGCGGGCTAGGACTGTGAGGACAAATAACTAACCCAGTATCCTACTGGCATTGTAACCATGACCTTAGGCCCCATAATACATAATTCAACAATATATCAGTACCATAAGCTAAGAAACAAAGATAAATAGGGGTATAAAGATACTAGAAGGGCCTAATTGAGTAATATCACCCAAAAATACTAGGTAATATTGTAACACCTTGGATATTTAGCACTTAAAAAGTTCTTGAGCTTTGGGCTCATTGCCTTGGTTACGACTGGACCACCAGAGTCATAGGATGACTTGGCGACTAGTTGAGATGAGTTACAACCAAAATAGTAAGTTTGTGGCTTAGTTTTTCTCTGAGTAAGAGTGGCTTAGTATGAGCTGTGAGGATACATTATGATTCGTAGGATCAAATCGTAGGATGTCCAGTGTTTAAATCATTTGGGTTCTTTGTTGGACACAACTTAACCTTACGAGTTGTAAGATCTCATTGCGAGTTGGTTAGTGGAGTCTTAAGGTGGGAAATTTATGGGGTCCTAGTCACTATCTTTTTTGTAACTCATGGTCACTAGTCATAAGGTATTGGTATAATTCAAATGGTTGACTCGTAACCAAAGGCGGCCCTTTTCTAAATTTTAAGTTGGAGGTATTCTGGATATTTCTCCTCTTACGCAACTTAAAACCCATGTCTTATAACTTTCTTAGGGAATCATTAAATATCAAAGCACATCAAATAAACTCTCAGAACACTCACAAATCCTCAAGGTCAAGAACACTTAGGGTTTTTATCAAGCACATCAATTGTGGCTTTCAAGGGATTTTTCTCTCCGTACTTGTTGGTTTTTAAGGCATGTTACTCTTATCTTATTGTCAATTTTGTAAAATTATGTGATTTTAATTATTATTCATGGAATATTAAAGTTGGGTTTTGAACTATGGGTTGAGGGTTTATAATATAAATTGTTTAAATAATTCTTCCATGTTATCTATGAAACTATTGTGTTTAAATTTATGATTGGTAAATTCATCGAGGTTCATGTGAATGGTGGATGGAATTAGGGGTACAATGTATTCATTAAAATGATTGTTTTGTCATGAAAATTGTTAATAAACTCAACCCATTTGCATAATTCATTTTGGTTTATACATTATCACATGAGTGGCTTGTTTCTTGAAACTAATGCATGATATAAATGGTTGAATGGTTAAGGATGGTTTTGAAAACCTTGAGGGATAAATGGGAATCCCTCAAGTGATCTTAATAATGGATTTACGGGGTAAATGGGAATACACTAAGACCTGGATTAATGATATTACTTGTAAGATATAGTCCGTATGATGATACAACTTAATAATTCCTTAATAATTGACTCCTGGAACTGGTGGTTTGGTTATGTGCTAAAGTTTTAATTAGGCAAGAATGGGTGTTGTGATAGCTGGCTAAGAAGGTATGAGTCCAAAGGATGGATATTGGGAACTCATGTTTGCCGATATGAGAGTTGCTCTTGATGGCCATGTACTTGTGGGGTACAAGGGAATTCCCCAAGTCTATATGCGTATATATGTTTCATGAAGGGCGAAAGGTACAAGGGAATCCCTGGCAATTTATAATTTCTTTTGTTCGTTCAACAAAGGTACACTGGGCCCTATTCAGGGGGTAACACTGGACCCATATAGCCTATGGGTGGACTTATGTTGGTAAAGATACACAATCCAGGGTAAATGTTTTAGTGTTTATGCTAAACTTTGTTCCCTATCCCGGTATGTGACAAATATATCCATGTATTTGAATTTGACTATGTGTGCTGACTTTTAAATGATTTTAACTGTTGATTATATCATTATGTTATCCTTATCCCTGAGTTTCATGCTAGTGTTCACTCTGCTAACCATCTTCGGATGTTGTATCCTTATAAGATGAAGGAACTAGCCATACTTTTACCTCTCCTGCACTTTGACTAGGATTCGAGATCAACTTGTGAGTTAGATTGAAGTGGTGAGCTTCCATACTTTGGAAGGCCCCATTTCATGATATGGTTTATTTCATATTTTGACTATTTCTTTGGACTTGTTTTTGGATATGGTTGGGGGCATTTACCAACTTGATATTCTTTGGTTTTGATTAGAGGCTTTGTCGGACTACTTTAGGCATTGGTAGGGTCAGTATCGGTGTTGGCATTTACATTGGTATTAGTATTGTTTGGATATTTGGTTGTAAATGATTGGTTTTGGTTATTGACTTGTTATAATGTTATTTTCTTGATATCTCTTATCTTGTTATATGTTTGAAATTCATCCGACGTGGGGTGTAAGGTAGGCGATAGTTTGGGTATTTAGGGTGATATCCGGTCCTTGTTGGATTTGAGATACCCGACATAGCCTCGACCGGGTTCGGGTTGTGTGAAGTATAATAAGTCTTTTACTAAAAGACCCCTTATGCACCGGTTAATCAAGTTTACAATCAGGTGTAATAGTATCCTACAGCCTTAACAAGTATTTTAGGTAAAGGTACATGTCACATTTCTATCCTAAATCCCCTTAATTTGGTGAAGTCATTATAGATCTAGGTAAAAACATAACCAATAATCCTTACTTAGAATGCAATATATACAATACATGATCTTAAAGAGATAAGTAGAATGAGCCTACCTCGATGCCAAACTGCATTCTTGAATTATCTATAAACTGCTCCTCTTTACTCTATGATCCTCGAATATTGTCATACCATCAAAATAACAATCTACAAATTAGTATGAGTAAAATGATAACCATATTGCACGATAAAACTTTGGATGTCAAATCCAATCAAAATAGGCCCGTAGGGTTTGTAAATGAAATATCAAAAATTGAATTTGTCACAAAGTCTATTAAT
Organism: Capsicum baccatum var. pendulum; assembly: GCA_030864225.1. Lineage (NCBI taxonomy): Eukaryota > Viridiplantae > Streptophyta > Magnoliopsida > Solanales > Solanaceae > Capsicum > Capsicum baccatum. The sequence goes on along the minus strand of CM061557.1, from coordinate 163,251,145 downwards.
GGACAAGGAATGTTTGCCCAAAATTTAAGCTCATACGAAGCACAAATTAGGGCCCAAATCAGCCTACAAAATGAGGAATCAAGTATATAAATCAAGAATTAGGTGGAAAATAGGGAGAATTTTTATGGGATAAATTAGGGGAATGATAAAGGAGTGTCAAAGTAACATACCTTACCTCAAGTAGATGATTCTATACTATTTCCAAGATCAAAGACCAGTAATAGTGAATTTATGGTCAAGAAAATGAGGGAAAATTCAGGGAATATAACAATATAAAGACCTAGGAGTTAATCATTGAGATCATGACAACCTTGGCTGTGATTTTGAATCACTTAAAATTAGTTTATCGTGATGCAAAAGGTGAGTCACAAAAATGATGAACAACAGGGGAAAGCCATCGCGAATGAAAAGAAAGGAATAGATTGGGTCAGACCGACCCTTTATTGCAAATGCGAGAGAAGGCTTACAATTGCAATGGTTAAAAACATGACATTTGTAAATGAAACCCACCCCTCATAAATATGATGAGAAATTGGTGTCCGAAATAGATAATGGAAAACTAACAAAATGTCTAAGTCCCAATTGACTTCGACCGGGTGCTCAAGATTCGTTTGGAGCCTCGTGCATGCAAACAAACTATGCTACCATACAAAATTTGACATTTTAGACTCAATATAACCATAGAAATTTCCATCCAATGTCATTTTGAGTAAATATGGACCCATACCCAAAGTTTCATTTTCAGTAAATCTACCTAACCAATAGCCCAAAATGAGTTTGAAAGCCTTGGAACCTAGACCAAGAGAATCCCTAGACTAAAATCAATATTTCAAAGTTAACGTCGCTGTCAAAAATCTCATCGGAGGCTACTTACTATCAGTTTTGGTAAAAGATCAATTTCATAATAGTAAAGCTCCAAAATTAGAAAAATAAGCCTGAACGCAAACCAACTTTCTAAAAGCCAAAATGACAGTTCTAACATGTCATAATTGTCCTGTAGCTACTATGTTGAGGCATAAGATACTAAAAACGAATGGAAACCGAGGAAACAGCCTGGAGGGTCATTACAAATTCAATTCTAACATATATTGAGTGAATATTTCAAACTAGAAGTGTAATGCCCCAATTTTCTGAATCGGAATGCTACACGGTGCTCATGACCCCAAGGGACCACAAGCTAACCCATAACTGATATCTGTACCTGTACACTACATATAAAATGTAATAATGCAGAAAATATGAATATGTAGGCCATAAGGTTCAACTGAATAAAGAATTTGTCAAAACATAATATCCATATGGGTGAAAGATACCCAAAACAGCTGAAGACTAAATCAAATCTGAACATAAATTTGAATACTGAATCTGAAAGCCTCTAAGTACGGTCTGAATAAGGAGTTGAAGGAACATGTCTCTAACTAACTCCGTCTAGAAAAACTGAGCTGAAATAATAAATGAAATAAAATAATATCACACTCGAATGGATGAGGACTCACTGCAACTCTGCGGCTGGATGCTACTGCTGATTTGGAGTCCGTGTCTCTGAACCTATGGTGTAACATGAAAGAAATCACCATAGGATAAATGTGTCAGTACAACTGGAGTATTGAGTATACGAGTGAGGTAGGCTAATGCAAAGGGTTTACATGTATGAATAATACTACTGACTGCCTGATATGAACGTAAGAGTGCAAACATACATACATAGTAACTAAGATCATGAGTATGAAATGGCTAAATCTGTACGCTAATACATGGCTAGAATCGTAGTTCTGATAACATGGATGACTGTATCTGATAACCCTGAATCTGGTTGAACTCTCTAAGTTCCGTGCTATAACTGAATTTGACCGTATCTAACAGTCCTGGTATACTGATATCTGAAGAACTGTCTGAGTTCTTTTACTGAGACTGATACTGAAATTGTGGGAGGTAGTTGTTTAACTGACATGCCCCATGTATACCATTACGGCTAAGCTAGGGTCCAATAACTGCCCCAACTAGAGGGGTGGCAATACCGCGCCACTGGTAAGGACAGTTGTGAGTGACCCTTATTTGGCTGGTACTCAAAGTAAGAATAGTGGGACCCTAAAATGACAGGTTAAGCCACCTCATCAACCCTAATCTGACAGGCTAAGATATCTCAACCTACGCTGGTTACGTAGTTCTAGAACACAAGGATGACTGCTAAGAATCACACCCTAAACTGGTAGGTAAGTCCTCATCCTTGGGTTCACTCAGTGCTAACTTCTACTCCCATCTGAAGAGACTAAACATGATTCAACTGACTGTACATGGACAGATTAACTGACTCTTGTTGACTGACGGAGTAGTACTAATATCTTAGAGTTTATTGAGATCATGAGATTTTTGAGCTTTCCTGAGTCACATGACTGATTGAGTTCTATAGATTATAGATTGACTGAGATTATCGTGACAACATGACATGGCTCTAGGCAGAAAACTATGTTTTTTGGGTATGAATACCCCCAGGACTCGATAGAAGGAAACTGACACACATGACCTGACTTGATCACAAGATTTGAGTCCACAATTCATAATATCATAAGTAGGGGATATCGTGCTTCATGGTTTTATTCAACATCTCAACATGGTAGGAAAACATGGATAAATTTTGTATATATAATTCATATCTCCATCATCATACATGCTTCATGACACCACCATGAAATATATAAATATCATGGAAACTCATATTAAAGTGTATAGCTAACATGGACTTGTTATTTAGATAGCATGGAATCATTTACATAGGAATTTCTAGCATCCTAGGCATTTTATCAAACACCTTACATGCATTCTCTAAGGCATATGTGTTTTTCATACTTAGATTATATCAAACCACCAAAAATTCATGATTTTCAACCAACAACCACATATATTCCATGAAAAAATTATTAGATATCATCTTGAAACTTAAACAACAATTATCAACATGTATATACTCATATCACCACAAAAAGTTTACAAAATAATATTTAAAACATGGTTCTTGATCTCTATGAATAGATTGGATCCATAGATGAACATTATGCATACCTTAGAAAAGAAACATTGATGATTTGCTGGAGAGTTCTTCGATTTGGGAAACTTAATTCTCAATTATCTAGGAAAAAAAGGATTGAATCTTACTTTTGAGAGATGAGTTTAATGGAAACCCTAATCTTGTGGTTGGGAGCAAAAGAAAGGGTTTTAGGATGCTTAACTGAAGACAAATGGGAAAAAATATGCCTCTTTAGGGTTGTAAGTCTTGGAAGGTAAAGGAAAAGACCAAAATACCCTTATGAAATAAATTCCCAGTTGCTGAAAATCATAGCTAACAACATTTGTGACAAGGCTTCAAAAGTGTGATAAGCCATCAAAAATGTCGTCACACAGGAGCTGGAATTGATGGTTTTTGCCTAAGGCTGACGACCGTCGTGGTAGGGCATCACAAATGTGGTAAGCTAATACGAATGTCGTCACTTAGGAGCTAGTTTCTGCCTAAGGATTACGACCTTCATGGTAGGGAGACACAAATGTGGTAAGCTACCATGAATGTATTCACTTAGGAGCTGGTTTCTGCGTAAGGCTGACAACCTTCGTGGTAGGGCATCACAAGTGTGGTAAGCTACCACGAATATCGTCACTTAGGAGCTGGTTTCTGCCTAAGGCTGATGACCTTCGTGGTAGGGCATCACAAGTGTGGTAAGCTACCACGAATGTCATCACTTAGGAGCTGGTTTCTACCTAAGTCTGAGGACCTTTGTGGTAGGGCTTCAAAAGTGTGGTAAGCTACCACGAATGTCGTCACACTGTTTCCAGCTGGACATGCTCTGGTTTAATAGGAATAACTATTTGTTCCGATATCGGATTTAGGCAAAATTGGTACCATTTGAAAGCTAATTCAATTATATATCTGTTTATAGACCATGAGCTCAAAATGTCCAAGTAAAATGATATATATGCTCATTTGAAGTTGACTATACCAATATCCTTCTCAAGAATTCAATCGGTAAGGAATGTTTTAATTCATCTTATAGCTGGGAGTTATTTGAAACCTTAATATACATTTAACCTACTCATAAAAATATAAAATAAAGATGGTGTACTATACATGAGCTTGGTACATGGCTCTAATAATGGTTTGGATTTTTTTGGAGTATTACAATATCTCCCCCTTTGAAATATTCGTCCTCGAATGATGACTGCTTGAGAGGAGAGAGATGATAAAATGATGCATACACTGATCATGCTCAACTGGCACATGATTTTTTGACTGAATTGAATTCTAAATAGAATATATCCCAACTGAAGATACAGATCTAATGCATGACTGATAAGCTGAACTCATGAATTCATGATAAGTTATGCACTGATACTTGATACCAATTTTATACTGGAATTTTGAACATGTCACTGAATAAGATTAAGGAAAATGGTTACCTAGAGCTATGTATGAATTAGCAGAGAAAAGATGAGGGTACTTGGTCCGCATGTCTGCTTATGCTTCCCAATTAGCTCCCTCCATGGACAAATTCCACCAAAGAACCTTTACTAGAGGGACTTCTTTGTTTCTCAGCCTATGAGTCTGATAGTCGAGGACTTGGACTGGAATTTCTTCAAAAGAGAGGATATTCTGAATATCAATGCTCTGAATAGGTACTACAACTGCTGGGTCACCTATGCACTTCTTGAGCAAAGAGACATGGATGAGTGGATGAACTGAGGCTAGATCTAAAGGCAACTCGAGTTCATAGGATACCTTGCTGAAGCGACTGAGAATCCTGAAGGGACCAAAATATCAGGGACTAATCTTTACCTTCTTGTCGAATCTCTTCACTCCCTTTATAGGAGAGATCTTAAGATAGACATAGTCATCGACCTCGAATTTGAGATCCTTTCTACGAACATTTGCATAAGATTTCTGTCGGCTCTGAGCAGCCCGAAATCTTTCTCTGATTAACTAAACTTTTTCTAAGGAATCAAATACTAAGTCAGGCCCTATGACTGTAGTCTCACTAACTTTGAACCAACCAATCAGCGACCTACATCTTCTACCATAGAGAGCTTCGAATGGAGCCATCTGAATACTGGAGTGATAGATATTGTTGTATGCAAACTCAATCAAAGGAAAGTGGTCATCCCAGCTTCCCTTAAAATCAATTGCACAATCCCTTAGTATATCTTCTAGAGTCTAAATGGTCCTTTCTGCTCGACCATATGTCTGAGGATGAAATGTTGTACTGAGATGAACTTGGGTACCAAGACCCTTTTGAAACGCTTTCCAAAAGTGAGAGGTGAAATGGGTACCTCTGTCTGAGATGATAAGATAGTGGAACACCGTGTAATCTGACCAACTCCCTAATATAGAGTTTGGCATAATCCTCGGCTGAGTAAGTGGTATGAATTGGAAGGAAATGAGCTGACTTGGTCATTCTATCTATGGTGACCCAAATTGAATCATGCTGATGATATGTTCTAGGAAAACCCATCACGAAGTCCATGTTAACTTCTTCCCACTTCCAAGTAGGAATAGTGAACTCCTATATGGAACCACTAGGTTTCTGATTCTCTATCTTAACCTGTTGAAATATAGAGCACTTAGCTACAAACTCTGCAACATCCCTCTTCATCCCACTCCACCAATAGATCTCCCATAAGTAGCCGTACATCTTAGTGGCCCCTGGATGAATAGAGTATCGCGAACCATGCGCTTCTGCAAGAATTCACTGTCTCAAGTCATCTACATCGGGAACACACAGAGACCCTGACAACGAAGAATACCATCTCCCCCTTGGGAGAAAACCTCTACTTCCTGACTCTGAACTGACTCTTTTAGGTTGACAAGGCTAGGATCCCTATCTTGCTTCTCTTTTACCTTGTAAACTAGAGATGACTCTGAACTACTCTGAACATATACACCAACCTCTGAAGGGTCAACTAAGAGAATGCATAGTCTAGAAAGCTGATGAATCTCCTGAGCTAATTTTTTCTTACTATCCTCAACATAGGAAACACTACCAATGGACAGTATACTGAGTGCATCGGCCACTACATTGGCCTTGCTAGGATAATAAAGGACACTCATATCATAATCCTTCAAGAGCTCTAACCACCTTCTCTGATGAATATTGAGATCTTCCTGGGAAAAGACATACTGAAGGCTCTTATGATCTGTGAAGACGTCTATATGAACACCGTATAGATAATGCCTCTAAATCTTTAAGGCAAAGACAACTGCTGCTAACTCAAGGTCATGAGTAGGATAATTTTTCTCATGGGGATTTTACTGTCTGGAGACATAGGCTATGACTTTACCATGCTGCATGAGGACACAACCTAAACCTACTCTGGTTGCATTACAATATACTACGAATCCATCGGAACCATTAGGAAGTGCTAAAACTAGAGCTGAGGTGAGTAGAGTGTATAATTCCTGAAATCTCTTCTCGCAAGGTTCTGACCACTAATACTTGACATTTTTCTGAGTCAATCTAGATATAGGAGAAGCAATAGAAGAAAATCCCTTGACAAACCATCAGTAATAGCTATCCAAACCTAAGAAACTCCTGATATTTGATGGAAAGATAGGGCGACGCCAGTTTCTTTCCGCTTTAGTTTTCTGAGAAACTACTCTAATGCCATCACCGAAAACAATGTGGCCAAGGAATGATACTGATCTTAGCCAAAATTCGCACTTACTGAACTTGGCGAACAATTGGTAATCCCTGAGAGTCTGAAGAACAACTATGAGATGGTCTGAATGATTACGCTCTGTGCGAGAATAGACCAGAATATCATCTATGAAGACTATGATGAATGTGTCCAATTACTTCTTGAACACCCAATTCATCAAGTCTATGAAAGCTACAGGGGCATTGGTAAAACCAAAGGACATGACTAGAAATTCAAAGTGACCATACCGAGTATAAAAAGTTGACTTCGGAATGTCACATTCTCTAACTCTGAGCTGATGATAGCCTGATCTGAGGTCTATCTTAGAGAAATAACTGGCACCCTGATGTTGGTCAAATAAGTCGTCTATCCTAGGTAGTTGATCGTGACTTTGTTAAGGTGACAGTAATCAATACACGTTCTTAGAGAACCATCTTTTTTGCGCACGAATAAGACTGGCACACCCTATGGAGATACACTGGACCTGATGAATCTCTTATATAAGAGATCCTTAAATTGATCTTTTATTTCCTTGAGTTCTACTGGTTCCATTCTGTATAATGGAATAGAAATAGGCTGGGTATCTAGGAGAAGTCTATGCCGAATTCTATTTCCCTTTCGGGAGGAATGCCTAGAAGATCTTTGGAAAAGACATCCGAATATTCATTAACCACTGGGACTGATTCGAGACTGGGAGATTCAGAACTAAAATCCTTAACATGTACGAGATGATACACACACCCCTTAGAAATTATTTTCCTTGCCCAAAGGTAGGTAACAAGCTGACCCCTGAAAGATGAAGTGCTACCCTTGAACTCTAGGACAGGCTCATTCGAGAACTGAAACTGAACTATCCTATTTCTGCAGTCTACTATGGCATAGCAGGAATGAATCCAATCATTGTTGAGAATGACATCAAAATCAGTCATCTCTAACTCGACTAAATCTGCTAATATGGGTTTCTGAAATATCATAATCGGGTAGTTCCTGTATTCCTGCTGAGCTATGATAGTTTTACCTAGTGGGATAGAGACTGAAAAGGTCTTTGTTAAAATTTTAGGACTGATTTTGAAATCACCTACTATGGATGGAGTGACAAAAGACAAGGATACACCTGGGTGTAGCAAAGCATAAACATGAACATGGAAAATCTATAGTATACCAATAACGACATCAAGAGATTTTATTAATCCTGTCGGGTCTGAAAAGCAAAGAGTCTATTTGGGCGTTGCCCACTAGGAGCATCAAAAGTGGCACCCTACTGGTTCGGGCGACCAGACTGAGCTGTGGAGCGATTCTATTGACCCTGAGGGCCTGGATGAGGACACTCCCTAATACTGTGGCCTAGCTTACTAAAACCATAATAAACATCACTACCGGCTCTACAAATACCTTTATGGTTCTTACCACAAGTCTGACAAAGGGGGTTTGTTCGGGTACTACTAACACTGCCCTGAGATTTAGATCCTGGTGCTCTATCTCTGTTGCCGTCCCTGAATTTTGGTACTGGGGCACTAGCAGAGAAAGGGGCTGAAATTACTAACTTAGGACAAAACTGCGAATGATTTCCTCCCTCTGATTTGGGCTGAGCAAAACTGAAACTGCCTACTCTTGCTCTGTTGTTCTATCTCTCCCTAGTCTTAACCTTCTTCTCCTCTATCTGTTGAGTATGGGTCATGAGCCTGGCTAAAGTTATATCACTGTTCAAAATCGTAGACCTACACTCATTTACCACACTATCATTCACCCCTAACATAAACTTGCTCATCTTAGCCCTGTTGTCTGCAACCACATGAGGGGTATATCTGGCTAGCTAAGTAAATCTAAGAGAATACTCTCTAACTATCATATTTCCTTTCCTGAGATTGATGAATTTAAGAACTTTGGCCTCTCTCAGCTCTTGGGGAAAGAATCTGTCTAAGAAAGCCGTGACAAATTCTTCCTACTCAACAGGACCTGCATCATCTAACCTTTCTGCTAACCACTGCTTGTACCAAGTGTGAGCAACATCCTGCAATTGGTATGCAACTAACTCGACATTCTAAGAAGAAGTGACTCCTATGATATCAATGAACTTCAGTACTTGGTCAATGAATTCCTGAGGATCCTTGTTTGGCTTAGACCTAAAGAAGGACAAAGGGTTCATTCGGGTGAAGTCCTGAATACTAGCTGCTGTAGAATTGGCCACTGGGTTGGCTGGAACAATCGCTGGTCATTTATTCTGGGCAGCTACAGATTGAGTATGAGCGGTAAATATGGTCCTGAACTCCGGATGAGTAACATGTTCGCCCAAAAGATCTTTGGGCTGAGGAGCTGGCTGATTTCTTCTCTTTGGAGGCATGTTTCTGAAATAAGAGAAGAGCGGATTAGACTGAGAGATTGACTTGAAATTATGCTTACTAGCATGACATAAATACTGAAGAAAGGAAATTGTTCTAAAAATATCTCATAGCCTCTTGTACATAAATATGGCGCGCAACACACCCATGTACAAGACTCTACTAGATGCAGTTTTCAGACATCCTAGGACTCTATTGAACCTTAGGCTCTGATACCAAGTTTGTAATGCCTCGATTTTCTAAATCAAAATGCTACATGGTGCTCATGACCTCGAGGGACCACAAGCTTACCCATGACTTATATCTGTACCTGTAAACTGCATATATATAATAATGCAGAAAACAAGAACATGTAGGCCATAAGGTTTAACTGAATAAAGAATTTTTTAAAACATAATATCCATATGGGTGAAAGATACCTAAAATAGTTGAAGACTAAATCAAATTTGAACATAAGTATGAATACTGAATCTAAAAGCCTCTAAGTACTGTCTGAATAAGGAGTTAAAGAAACATGTCTCCAACTAACTCCATTTTAACAAAACTAAGCTGAAATAATAAATGAAATAAAATAATATCACCCTCAAATGGATGAGGACTCACTGCAACTCTGTGGCTGGATGCTACTGCTGATCTGGAGCCCGTGTCTCTGAACCTATGGTGTAATATAAAAGAAAGCACCATAGCGTAAATACATCAATACAACTGGAGTACTGAGTCTACGAGTGAGGTAGGCTAATACAAAGGGTTTACATAAATGAATAATACTACTGACTGGATGATATGAACGTAAGAGTGCAAATATACATACATAGTAACTAAGATCATGAGTACGAAATGGATAAATCTATACTCTAATACATGGATGGAACCATAGTTATGATAACATGGATGACTGTATTTGACAGCCCTAAATCTGGTTGAACTCTCTGAGTTTCGTGCTATAATTGAATTTGACCGTATCTAACAAACCTGGTATACTAATATCTAAAGAACTCTTTGAATTCTTTTACTAAGACTGATAATGAAAATGTGAAGCTAGTCGTTTAGCCAACATGTCCCATGTATACCATTACATCTAAGCTGGGGTCCAATCTCTGCCCCGACTGGAGGGTTGTCAATACCACGCTACTGGTAAGGACAGTTGTGAGTGACCCTTATCTGGCAGGTACTCAAAGTGAGAATGGTGGGACCCTAAACTGACAGGTTAATCCACCTCATCAATCCTAATCTGATAGGCTAAGATGTCTCAACCTACGCTGGATAAGTAGTTCTGGAACTCAAGGATGACTTCTAAGAATTACACCCTAAACTGGTAAGTGAGTCCCCATCCTTGGGTTCACTCGGTGCTAACTTCTACTCCTATCTGATGAGACTAAACATGATTCAGCTAACTGTAAATGGACAGATTAACTGGCTTTCGTTGACTGATGGAGTTGTACTACTATCTGAGAGTTAACTGAGATCATGAGATTTCTGAGGTTTCCTAAGTCACATGGCTGACTGAGTTTTATAGATTATAGCTTAACTGAGATTATCGTGACAACATAACATGGCTCTAGGCACACAACTATGTTTTTTGGGAACGAAAACCCCCAGGACTCGATAGAAGGAAACTGACACACATGACCTGACTTGGTCACAAGATTTGAGTCCACAATTCATAATATCATAAGTAGGGGATATCATGCTTCATGGGTTTATTCAACATCTCAACATGGTAGGGAAACATAGATAAATTTTGTATACATAATTCATATCTCCATCATAATACATGCTTCATGGCACCACCATGAAATATATAAATAGCATAGAAATTCATATTGAAGTGTATAGCTACCATGGACTTGTTATTTAGATAGCATGGAATCATGTACACAGGAATTTTTGGTATCCTAGGCAATTTATCAAATACCTTGCATGCATTCTCTAAGGCATAGGTGGATTTCATACTTGCATTATATCAAACAACCCAAAATTCATGATTTTCAACCAACAACCACATATATTCCATGAAAACATTCTTAAATATCATCTTGAAACTTAAACAACAATCGTCAACATGTACATACTCATATCACCACAAAAAGTTTACAAAATAATATTTAAAACATGGTTCTTGAGCTCTATGAACTAATTGGATCCATAGATGAATACCATGCATACCATAGAAAGGAAAACTTGATGATTTTCTAGAGAGTTCTTGGATTTGGGAAACTTAATACACAATTACCTTGGAAAAAAAGGCTTGAATCTTGCTTTTGCGAGATGATTTTGATTAAAACCTTAATATTATGGTTGAGAGCATAAGAGAGGGTTTTTAGGATGCTTAACTGAAGAAAAATGGAAAAAATTATGCCTCTTTAAGGTTATAAGTGGTGGAAGGTGAAGGAAAAGACCAAAATACCCTTATGAAATAAATTTCCAGTTGTTGAAAATCATAGATGACGACATTTGTGACAAGACATCAAAAATATGGTAAGCCATAAAAAATGTCATCATGCAGGAGCTGGAATTGATGGTTTCTGCCTGATTCTAATGATCTTCGTGTTAGGGGGTCACAAATGTGGTACACTACCATGAATGTCATCACTTAGGAGCTGGTTTCTGCCTAATGCTGATGACCTTCATGGTAGGGTGCCACAAATAGGGTAAGCTACCATGAATGTCATCACTTAGGAGCCAATTTCTGCCTAAGATTGATGACCTTCATGGTAGGGCGTCACAAGTGTGGTAAACTACCACAAATGTCGTCACTTAGGAGCTGGTTTCTGTTTAGGGCTGACGACCTTCATGGTAGGGCATCATAAGTGTGGTAAGCTACCACGAATGTCGTCACTTAGGAGATGGTTTCTGCCTAAGGATGACGACCTTCGTGGTAGGGCATCACAAGTGTGGTAAGCTACCACAAATGTCATCACACTGTTTCCAGCTTGACATGCTGGAGTAAAATAGGAATAACTCCTTGCTCCGATATCGGATTTAGGCAAAATTAGTACCTTTGGAAAACTAATTCAATTATATATCTATTGATAGGTCATGAGCTCAAATATTCCAAGTATAATGAGATATATGGTCATTTGAAGTTGACTATACCAATATCCTTCTAAAGAATTCAATCGGTAAGGAATGTGTTGATTCGTCAGATAGCTGGGATTTATTTGAATCCTTAATTTACATCTAACCTACTAATAAAACTATAAAAGAACCATGATGTACTATTCATGAGATTGGTACATGGCTGTAATATTGGTTTGGATTGTTTTTTTGGGTATTACAAGAAGTCAACCATTTATGCTGACTATACCCGAGAAAACTTTTGGCTCAATTCAATCCTAACATAGATTGAACAATTCTCCTTTTAGAAATCAACCATTTATATTGACTATTGTCATGCCAAATTGATACTCGATTTAATTTTAACAATGAATGTATCAACATTCTCCAATTAAAAGTCAAATATTTATGTTGAGTCATAACAAATTGAGAGTTAATTCTAATCTAATAAAGATGAAATAAATCAAATTTTATGTTGAATATAATCTTAACAAATTGAGAATCAATTCAATTTTTTTTGGTTTGAAAGACCTAATTTATTTGTGAACCTTTTAAATTGAAAAAAATGTTATTAAATTTTATTCTTTGAATAGCAAAATACAAAATACTATGATTTAATGAGAAAAATATAAATATATGCTTTATTGATTTACTAAATAAGGGGACAAAATAATAAGAAATGTAGGATGACCAAAGATAATGTGGTTCTAACTAATTAGTCAAGCATTAGATTAAAAGTCCTAAGGCCCTGAGTTTGAGTCTAGGGAACTACGTCAAAGTTAGGGAGAACAACCAGTGTCAGCACATACCTAATATTATAAAAATTAAAATTATTAATATATCTTTATTATAATAATTTAGAATTTACTGACAAGTTTAAGGGGTTATCAATAAATTCTACTCCCTCCATCCCATTTTATGTGTCATAGTTTTATTGGGCATGAACTTTAAGAAATAAGAAAGACTTTATATTTTTAGAGAAAATGGCCAAATACCCCCTCCCTCCCAACCTTTACCCTAAATCCCAACTACACACTTATACTCTGAGGGGGTCCTATGACCCCCTGAACTATTTTAAAGTAAAATATTTACCCCCTGAACTATTTTAAAGTAGAATATTTACCCCTAAAAGCTCATGCCCAGACAGTGTTTCAGGTAGTGAGCTGCACTCGCTGCCACATCATCGCCACATCATTTTTTCTTGCCACATCATTAACATGTCATTTTTTCTTTTTTTTTACTCTAAAAAATCAATTATTGAAACAAAGTGAAACCAACTTCTCTTTAATTATTTAAAGAGAGTGAAACCCACCAAATTCTCTTTGTTTCCTGGATTTCCATAAAGAAATAGATAGTGGATCATGGAGTTTTTTTCTATTTTAAGCCTCCATTTTTCATTGAGGAGCAGAAAAATAAAGTTTTATCAGCCCATGCTTATCAATCCAGAAATAGATACTGTAGAAGAGAGACATTTGTGTAGATTTTGAATGTGGTTTTGATTTGATTATTTCAATTTCAAGGCATTGTTGGAAGTTTATATTTTTTTTCATGACAATTATGATGATTCTTGGTATGGTAATTAAGTTAATGAGTATGTAAGTTTGATAAATTAATTTGGGATTGGATACCATTGTTGAGTTCTTGAAGTTGACATTATTGAGTTCTTGAAGAAGAAGAAGAAGAAGAAGAAAGAAAATGAATAAAGAATAATAATAATTAAAAATTCTTGAATGTTAATTCGTTTAATGAGTATGTAAGTTTGATAAATTAATTTTGGATTGGATGCCATTGTTGACTTCTTGAAGATTCCATTATTGAGTTCTTGAAGAAGAAGAAGAAGCTAAAAATAGAAAATGAATAAAAAAAATAATAATTAAAAATGAATAAAGAAAATAAAGAAATATTTGGCCATGTCAGCGTTCTCACTCTCTTTAAAGGGAGTGAAACCCACTCTCTTGCCATGTCAGCGTTCAGGAGGGTAAATATTCCACTTTAGAATTGTTCAGGTGGGTCATAGAACCCCCACAAAGTATAAGTGTGTAGTTGGTATTTGGGGTAACGGTTGGGGGGGTATTTGGCTATTTTCTCTAGTTTTTTATCAAATTGTCCTTTATGAAAGAATGTACTACTATTATCTTTAATTAAATGGGACCTTATATGTGGAACCAATAGGGGTAGAAGTGGAATTGTGTATTTAAATAGTTATCAAATAAAGAAAGGAGACATTTGTTTTTAGATAGATAAAAAAGAAAAATGGCAACATATAAAATGGGACAAAGAGAGTAAAAGATTTACCGCTCAAAAAGGTAAAATTTTACTAAGTGTCTTTTAGATTTTGTTTACTTGATTCATGTTGACTACACATATATTAAGAAAATATTTATTACCTATGAGTCTGTTTTACTAAATTAATTTTATTAAATATGCTTTGAATATCTATATTTGACTAATAGTTATTTAAATAGTTACTTACTAACAAGAATAATATTATAATAAAACAATAAAATTCTCTTGATTTGCTAAAATAAATAACTTTTTTTCCTATTTTTAATCTTAGAGCCAAGTAGAAATGGCCATACATAATGTTGAGTAAAAACTAAATACATCACATTTATTTACATTCAGTACTTAAATATAATTAATTAATATGAATTGAGGTCTTATTAAATTATGTTGTTATTCAATTTAAATAGATTACTGTAAACTTAGGCATCGATAGTAAGCATTTATCCATCACATTCTGTAATGACATAAATTTGTGAGTTTTCATATTATATGTTTTGATCCTTTTTCCCTTTCCCGTAGTTTCTACATGTTAATTTTGATAATTGGGGACGGTTACCACTATTTCCGATATGATAAAAAATGATTTGGGTGATTTTATGATTTTTTAAAGGCTTGAGAAGCCATATATTTAAATTTGGTAAATATTTGATGATCCGAGTGCTTGATGGTAGTTTGGAATATGCCAGTAGATTCAAAATATCAAAATTGGGTTAGGAGTATGGTTGGTTTGAGTTCAAGATATTTATCTAGTATTTTGACCCTTCATTTAGAAAAAAATGAGAAGGGGTCTGGGGTCAATTAGTTAAAATAATCTTCTTTTCAAAATCTAACATTGCCATTGAGTTTGGAATATCAAAAATATCCTAGTAGCATAGTACATTTGTATTCACAGGATTCCAAATGTATCACGAGGGTCTAATCAGAAACTAGGAATTTTGCCAAGTTTATGATGTCGCATCATTTGTGCAACCGCTTGAGCAACCAAAGGGATACTTTAACCAAGGCATCCCGACCATTGTGGATTAATCACTCAAGTAACATCCCATCTTCTTAAGCAGTGGTCACTTAAAAGACCATTTAGCCACGTAAGAGTGTAACACCCTAAATTTCTAACCTTGAAAATTTCTGAGATTTTTTCCTTAATGACCAAACTATGACTCTCCATATGAGTCATAAGGAGTGTTGACGAGTCTAAGTAAACATTCTTAGCCTGGATAGTATGTTGGCCTAGAGTTTCTGAGGGATACGAGCTGTAAAGACCTAAAATGAGTAGTATGGTGTGTTCCATATCCTAACCAGTGAGATGCTTAATTGGTTCTGATTTGACAACGAATGGACCATGTGAGTCATAATAATTGAGTACTAGTTGTACGGTGCGACTTATTGCCAAGTTAGTGGTAGTGATCGTGCATAATGTTTATACTATAAGTGAGACCTTATGAGTCATAAGGTGACCCTATGAGTTGCAAGGTCACCCGTAGTGACTGGGCTATCAATTTTATGTCTTTTCATTAAGGGTATTTTGGTGAATTCCTTCTTTTCCTTACTCAGACCCCACATCCATAAGGCATTCAAGGGGGTTATTTCTTATCCATAATTTAATCAAAACACTTTCAAAACTTTCTAAATTCTCCAAGGTCAAGATACTTAGGGTTTTCCAAGAAGTTGTTTATCTAAGGGTTCAAGGGTTGAATTCTCTCCATAAATCTTGGTATTTTAGACATGTTAATCTTTCCCAATTCTCAATCTATATAAAGCATATCTTTTACATGGTTTAAATTTGTATGGATTTGACTATGGGTTTTGATGTTGTTGAGGGTTTGACATGGTTGATTCGTAGATTGTTCTCCCATGTTTCATTATGCATTATATGCTTTAATAATGGTTTTGAACTTATAGGGTGAATGGGAATGGAGAATAAACTAAAGGGCCATAATTTTCCCCCAATTGATATTTTAAGATTAGAATTGATTTTGAATGGTTGTGTTCCCTCAACCCACTTGTGTAACTGACTTTGAATTATAAAATTAGCATTGGTTTGGTTTACCTACCTATGTTATTGCATTACATAAATAATTAAACAATGAGCTTGGATTTTGAAAGTCTTGTTAGCTATGATTTTATTTAATGAAAAAAAGGGGTCAAGGTATTCGCCTAGGATAATGTGATTGTTATGGCATAAAGATAAGATTGGAAGTACAAAGGCATGACGATACTCATGGTGTGCCTTAATGGCTGTTTCATTGATAAATAAATGAGTTATGTGGACTTGCTTGAATTAATGATTAATAAGGGTTATTTAGAGAAGATGTGAAGGTGTGGGTTTTGGATGACTTTTATTAGAAACTCATGTTTGCCGACATGATGTTTGGTCTTGGTGAACTGTATGTATGGTTCACACTATTGATATATTTTTATCTCGGGCTGATATAGTGATAGGACATTCCCTGATCTTCCTTGATACTTTCAGTTTGTGTGGCCATTACGCACTGGGACCCTTTCAATAGGGGGAGCTAAGCCTATATAGCTTGTGGGTTCCTATTTATGACAGCTGAGCTACGTAGTTTAGGTTAAAGTTTGCTTCATGCTAAGCCTTGTTCCCTATCCTGACATGACATGCTTATACATATATATATGAATGTATGCATTGGTTTTAAATGAATTGTAATGTAGATCAATGCATTATTTTATCCCCTATCCTTGAGTTACATGCTAGTGCTCAACCCACTATCCATCTCCAAATGCTAATTACCCACACGATGCAGGTATTAGATATACTTCTACTTTTACTTTATACTGTTAGGTGGATCAGCTCGATTCATTGGTCACTGGTGGTGAAGTGGTGAAGTTCTATTATTCAAAATACTTGGTCATTTCATCACTTTTCTTCCTTATACTAGAATTGAAGAGTACACATTAACACTATTATTGTTATTGTCAGCGTTAGGGGAATGTCCCAACATAGATTGGCTTTCTGTATTATTTAGAGAATTTAAGGATATTATTATGGACTTGGGTGGTTTTGGTTATTAGTTGTTGGATATTTAGTTATCTTGGATTCCTTTGGGATTTCATATCTTATCTTGTTATTTATTCAAAATTCAACCTCTATTAGGCATTGTATTCAGTTTGTTTAGGCAATGGTAGTGGTCACCGATCCTTAGTGGATTTGAGATACTTGTTACAGCCAGACCCTAGTTTGGGTCATGATAAAGTTGGTATTAGAGGCTAGGTTGTGATTAGGTTTCCATAAAGCCATGTCAAGTAGAGTCTCTTTTATGGATGTGTAGCACGCCACACTTATAAGGAGAGACTATGAGGCATTTAGGAATTATTCCCTTTGTTGTGATCTACTATTGGGCTGTAGAGTCTAATGTCTTGAAATATCCTCTAATTACCATTTTTTAGCATTTTAGATCATGCTTCCTAGAAGGTCTAATATTCATAAAAACTCCTCTATCCTACTTTAAGACAATATGGATGGAGCCCGTCCTACTTATAGAGTTTAGACTCGGTCTGAGGTCATTACTTCTGATTGGCCTAGTGGAGTTACACCAATCTCCACTGACCTTTCTCCTGCATGTAACACTTCTACTCAATCACCTCTAGGAGATATTACCAATGCTGAGTTCCACCATTCAATTCATCTTTTGACCCAGTTGGTGATATCTTTGTCATATCAGTTAGTTCCTGCTGGTGCTGCTGTGAATTCTTCTATGGCCACCAAGGTTGGCCAGTTTATGAGGCTGGATCCTCCAATCTTTACTGGTTCTAAAAGTGAGGAGGATTCTCAAGGTATCATAGATGAGATGCAGAAGAGTCTCCATGTGATGCATGCTTCTGACTCTTAGGGTATGAAATTCACTGTATACCAGCTAAAGGATGTGGTGTATCATGGGTATCAGGAGTGGTATTAGTCTAAGAGCGATGATGTAGAGTTGGCATTATGAGAGATTTCTCGATCCTATTTTTCTGATTATTTCTTTCCACAAGAATTAAAGAAAGGCGAAGGTTGATGAGTTCGTGAAATTGAAGTAAGTCAATATGACTATGAAGAAGTATGCCTTGAAGTTTCATCAGATATTGTGTTATTCTTGTGAGTTAGTATTTAGCACGAGGGCTAAAATAACAAATTTACTTATGGATTATCCCTTGATTTGATTTTGCAGAGCAAAGACACATTGTTGAACAATGATATGAATATCTTTAGACTTATGGTGTATATTCAAAAGTGGAAGAGGAAAAGAAAAAAATGAATAGTGGTATGGAAAAGGCAGAACAAAAAGTTTGATATTTAGACTAGGGTAAAGGTTAGCAGCGTAGTGGAAAACATGGTGGGAGATAGTCTAAGAAGAAGTGGGGAAACTCTACTTCCTATTCTATGGCCTTGGTGATTGCCCTTTTTAGGGCAATAGTTGATTTAAGGCATAGGGTGCCCAATCTCAGGCCAGTAGGGCCCAGTTAGCTCCATTCTATCCTCTTTGTAGATTCTGTGGATAGTTGAATCATGGATTTTATAATAAATAGAGGAATAAGTGTTTTAGATGTGGTTAGCCTAGCCACATTAAGAGGAACAATCCTTCTGGCAAGTTTCTATGCGGGCCCAATAAGGTCTCCGTTGCTGCTTCTTTTGCTTTTACACCAAACGGTTCTACTTCTGTCTTTGACATGGGTTGAAATCATCAGTATGCTCTTGACACTTATTAGAATTCTGAGGCATCTTTGAATATTATTATTGGTATGCTAAAACTCTTTTCTCATGATGTATATTATCTACTTGATCTCGGGTCTACTCTCTCTTATATGATCCCTTAAGTGGTTATTCATTTTGGTTTTGATCATGATTGTATTCTTAATCCTTTTTCTGTGTCTACCTCGATGGGTGAATCTATTATGGCTAAAAGTGTCTATTAGGGTTTTGTGGTATCCATTTGTGTTAAGGAGACATTAGTGGAACTGATTAAATTAGACATGTTACACATTGATGTGATTTTAGGGATGGATTAGTAGAACTTATAATATACGTCTCTAGATTGTATGACCCGAAGGATCAGTTTCCAATTACCAAATGAGCCAGTGATTGAGTAGGAAAGTAGTTCCTTAGTGCCCAAGGGAAGGTTTATTTATTATCTTAGAGCCCAAGAATTGGTTTCCAAGGTGTATCTCTACCATTTAGTGCTTGTTGAGGATTCTAGATCCAAAGTTCCTTATTTGCAATCAGTCCATGTGGTCTGTGACTTTCCTAAGGTATTTCCTGATGATTTTCCCAGTGTTCCTCCCAAAGAGAAATTGATTTGGTATTGATCTTCTATAGGACACTCATCCTATCTCTATACCTCCCTACAGAATGGCTCTAACTGAGTTGAAGGAACTTAAGAAGTAGTTGATCTGGATAAGGCTTTTATTCACCCTTGTATTTATATGTAGAGTGCTCTGGTTATCATCATGCATAAAAAAGATGGGTCCCTTTGGATGTGTATAGATTATCGCCAATTAAATATGGTAACCACAAAGAATAAATGTCCACTTCCTAGGATTGATGATCTCTTTGAATAACTTCAGTGTGCTATGCACTTTTCTAAGATTGATCTATGGCCGGGTTACCATTAGTTGAAGATTTGGGTAATGGATATCCCTATGACTACTTTTCGAACCAGGTATGGTCATTTTAATATTTTAGAGATATCATTTGGTTTGACTAATGCCTCAGCGGCATTCATGTATCTTATGAATTTGGTCTTTTATTAATTCTTAGATTTTTCGTAATTGTTTTAATTAATGATATTTTAGTGTATTCCAAGAGTGAGGTGGATCATACTGATCACTTTTGCATAGTATTACAGAACCTTAAGGATCAACGGTTGTATGCAAAATTCTTGATGTGTGAGTTCTGGTTGAATGATGTGACCTATCTTAGCCATGTTATTTCTAGTATAGGGATCATGGTGGATCCATAAAAAGTTTTGGTGGCCAAGAAGTGGCCTAGACCCATGACACCAATAGATATTTGGAGCTTTTTGGGTTTAGTCAGGTACTATAGGAGGTTTGTGGGAAGTTTCACTTCTATTGTATACCCATTGACTAATTGACTCAAAAAAGGTAAAGTTTATATAGCCTGATGCTTGTTAGGATAATTTTGAGAAGCTTAAGGATAAGATGACTTCGGCTTCAATTTTTACTCTGCCCAAGGGTATCAGTGGCTTTGTTGTTTATTGTTATGCATTCTATATGAGAATAGGTTGTGTGTTTTGATGCAACATAGAAAGGTGATTGCATATGCTTCTAGGCAGTTGAAGGTGCACAAGATGAATTATTCGATGCATGATTTGTAATAGTTCACCGAGGTCTTTTCTTTGAAAATTTGGCATTACTATTTGTATGAGGTTCATGTTGATATCTTCTCCAACCATAAGAGTTTGCAGTATGTCTTCTCAGACAGAGGATATGGCTTGAGTTGCTTAAGGACTACGATATAAGTCTTCATTATCTTCAAGGTAAACCTAACGTGGTTACTGATGCTCTTAACATATTGTCTATGCGAAGATTATCATATGTAGAGGAGAAAAAGAGAGAGTTAGTAAAGGATATTTGTTGATTGGATAATGTTGGAGTTCGTCTCTTGGACTCTGAGGATGGTGGTGTGATGGTGCAAGATATGGTGAAGTCATCTTTTTGTGCTGAGGAAAAAGAGAAATGTGTTTCGGATCCTATCTATATATGGATCAAGGAATATGTGGGTCACCAGAAAGTGATGGATTTTGAGATTGGTGGTGATGGTATCTTAAGGTACTAATGTAGATTATGTGTTCCTGATATGGATGGACTACGAAGGAGAATCTTGATTGAGGGTCACTAGTTCTGGTACATTTTTCATCCTAGTTCTATAAAGATGTACCATGATTTGAAAGAGATCTATTGGTGGAATAACAAAAAAAGGGATGTGTCCAATTTTGTGGCTAAGTGCATAGTGTGTCAACATGTGAAGGTTGACCACTTGAGGCCTGGTGGTTTGTATCAAGAAATTAAGTTGCCTGTGTGGAAATGGGAAGTGATTAATATGGATTTTATTATTGGTCTGTCGTGGTCTCACTATCGGTTTGGTTCGATTTGGGTCATTATGGATAGGATGGCCATGTTCGCTCATTTCCTATTATTGAAGACTAATTATTTGATAGATGATTATGCTAAGGTCTTCACTCAGGAGATCATGAAGTTACATAGTGATCCAGTTTCCATTAGATCTGATTGAGGTACTCAATTTGCATCTCACTTTTAACATTCTTTTCAGAGAGGTTTGGGAACTAAGGTGAACCTTAGCATTGCTTTCCATCCTCAGGCAAATGGATAGGCAGAGACGATAATACAAACTTTGTAGGATATGCTAAGGTATTGTGTGATCAATTTTGGTGATAGTTGAGTTGATCATTTTCCTCTCACAGAATTTTCTTATAACAATAGCTATCATTCTAGTATTAGGATGGCTCCATTCGAAGCTTCGTATGGTAGGAGATGTAGGTATTCTATTGTGTGGATTGAGGTTGGTGAGAAAAGGTTGTATGGTCCCGACATGATTCACCAAGCAATGGAGAAGGTGAAGGTGATTCGGGATAGGCTTAAGATTGCCCAAAGTCGCAAAAAGTCCTATGCAAATATAAGGCAAAGGGACTTGGAGTTTGATGTGGATGGTATGGTGTTCTTGAAGGTGTATCCCATGAAGGGAGTGGTACGGTTCTGAAAGAAGAGGAAACTTAATCCCCATTATGTTAGTCCATATTATATTTTGAGGAGACCGGGCAATATGGCTTATGAGTTGGATTTTCTTTTGAAATTGGGATCTATCCACCTGATTTTTCATGTTTTAATGTTGAGGAAATATGTGGGTAATACTTCCTTGGTGGTTCCATTGGAACGTTTTGGTATTTCAGATCCTTGTTTTATGAGAAAGTCCCTTTGGAAATCTTTGATCAAAAAGTCCATTATATTTGAGCAAAGGATGTGGCTTCGACAAAGGTTCTATGAAAGAACCAAATGTGTGAAGAAGCTACTTGGGAAGACGAAGATGAAATGATGTCCAAGTACCCATTCTTGTTTCCTGCTTTGAGAAATCGTGCATGAGGTATGTGTTATTCTTAACATCTTTGTTTTCTGTCTTTGTTAAGTGTATGTGTGGATATTTTGGTGATAACTCGTACTAATAAATGACTTATCTCATCATTCAGGGATGAATAATCCTGGGGGGGGGGGGGAATATAACACCCTAAATTTTGGTCCTTAAAAATTTCTGAGACTTTATCCTCACTGTCCAAACTATGACTTTCCACACTAGTCATAGGGACTCTTGACGTGTCTTATGGACCCATTCGTAGCCTGGCCAGTATGTTGTCCTAGAGTTTCTTCTATGACTATGACTAGGGGATACGAGTTGTAAAGACTCAAAATGAGTCCTATGGTGTCATCTGTATCCTAACTAGTATGATGCCCAATTGTTTCTACTTTGACAATGACTGGACCATGCGAGTAGTAAGGACTGAGTACGAGTCGTATGGTATGACTCATAGCTATGTCAGTGTTGGTTATCTTGGAAACTGTCCAGACTATGAGTGGGACCTTACGAGGTGTAAGGTGACCCTATAAGTCGTAAGGTCATCTGTAGTGACTGGGCGGTCAATTTTCAGTCTTTTCATCAAAAGCATTATGGTTAATTCCCCTTTTCTCATACTCAAGCCCCACTTCCATAAAGAATCAAGGGGATTGTTTCTCATTCATAACACAATCAAAACATTCTCAAAACTCTCTAAATTCTGCAAGGTCAAGATACTTAGGGTTTTCAAGAAGCTGTTGATCTAAGGGATCAAGGGTTGAATTCTGTTCATAAATCTTGGTATTTGAGGCATGTTACTCTTTTACAGTTCTCAATCTACAAAAAACATGCATTTTACATTATTTAATTGTATGGATTTGAATATGGGTTTTGATGTGGTTGAGGGTTTGACAAGGTTGATTGTGAAATTGTTTTCCCATGATTCATTATGCATTATTTATGCTTTAATAATGGTTTTAAACTTGTAGGGTGAATGGGAATTGTGAATAAACTAAGGGGCCATAATTTTCCTCAAATTGATATTTTGTGATTAGAATTGGTTTTGATTTATTGTGTTTCCTCAACCCACTTGTATAATTGGCTTTGAATTATTAAATTGTCACTGGTTTGACTTAACCACCTATGTTATTGCATTGCATAAATTATTAAACAAGGAACATAGATTTTTAAAGTCTTATTAGATATGATTTTATTTAATGAACAAAAGGGGTCAAGGCTTTCCCCCAAGTTAATGTGATTGTTATGTCATACAGATAAGCCTGAAAGTACAAGTGTATGACGATACCCATGGTGTGCCTAAACGGTTGGTTCATTGGCAAATAAATGGGTTATGTGAAACTTGCTTTAAATTGTGCTTAATGGGGGTGATGTAACGAAGCCATGAATGTGTAGTGTTTGATGACTTGTACTATAATCTAATGTTTGCCAACGTGAGGTTGGGTCTTGATGACCTGTGTGCATGGTTCACACTATTGATTTATTTGTATCTTAGACTGATGTGGGGTCGGGGCATTCACTTGTCTACTTTGACGCCTCTAATTCTTGCAGCTAACACACAGTTGTGCTATTTGAGGATGGGGATCTGAACCCATATAGCCCATGGGTGCCTTTTTTTGACGGTTGAGCTACATAGTCCAGGATAAAGTTTACTTCATGCTAAGCCTTGTTCCTGTCCTGTCCTAGCATGCTTATACATATATATGAATGTGTGCATTGGTTTTGAATTAATTGAAATGTGGATCATGGAATTATTTTATCACCTATCCCTGAGTTACATGCTAGTGATCAACCCACTAACCGTATCTAAATATTGTATCACCACACGATGTAGGCACCTGAGATACTTTTACTTTATCTGTGTAGCGTTAGGAGGATCGAGTCGGTTAGTCGGTTGTTGGTAGTAAAGTGGTGAGCTTCCATTCTCTGAAAGACTTAGTCATTTCATCAGTTTCCTTCCTTAGACTAGAATTGAGGATTTCATATTAACATTATTGTTGTCATTGTCATTGTCAGTGTCGGGGTTATGTCCCAACTTTGATTGGGTTTCGGTATTGTTTAAATGCTTTGTGGATATTGCAGTGAAATTAGGTAGTTTTGGTTATTGGTTGTTGGATATTTAGTTATTTTGGATTCCTTTGAGCTTTTATATCTTATCTCATCATATGTTCATAATTCTGCCTCTGTTGGGCAATATGTTTGGTTTGACTAGTCAATGAGGGTGGTCTTCGGTCCTCGGTGGACTTGTGATACCCGCCAAGGCCAAACCCTAGTTTGGGTTTTGACAAAGATGTAGATGTTGGTACAATATATAAACTCCCTTTCATGATTTTCACCATTTTTGGACCTCTGAGCATCGTGTTTGGGCAATTCTGGAGGATTTTTTCTCCATTTAATCTTGGGTAGGTTCAAAAACCTTATCCCCATTATTTTTTATCAACTATATCATTAAAATAACTTTATATCATTATTTCATAATGGATATTTAGGGTTTTTACTATTAAAGTTTTTGAAAAAGTTTTTCTTAAATTTGGACTCCTTTTCATGTGGGTTTTCTTGTGTAAACTCCTATAATATTGGGAATGTATTTTTAAAACAAAAATCTGGTTTATCCCTTTTCATTTTCGATCTCATTTTGGACCCAACCCAAATATGGCGATATGGGTATTGTTTACTTTCTTTTAATGCATAGATGATATATTTGAATGTTATAGTTGATTTTAAGTTCGTTTGTTATGATCCAAACCTGGGCATGGCCGTGACGGGCATCTAAAGTCCTCCATGGGGCCGGAGACAACCCCCTTAGCCTTACCGCAAGAGCGTAATGAAAGTAACAA
This sequence comes from Capsicum baccatum var. pendulum, assembly GCA_030864225.1. Taxonomy (NCBI): domain Eukaryota; kingdom Viridiplantae; phylum Streptophyta; class Magnoliopsida; order Solanales; family Solanaceae; genus Capsicum; species Capsicum baccatum. The sequence goes on along the minus strand of CM061557.1, from coordinate 163,225,850 downwards.
CAGACGACAAAAAAGTCTATGAAAGATATATTGATCCAAATAAATATAGGAGTCAAAACAAGACATCCTAGATATCCTAATACTATCCACAAAGCCTCTAAACCAGAGATATTAGCTAAGTCGGGACATGCCCCCGACTATGACAAAAAATACTAAAGTACTAAGACAATATAGAAAGAACAATGAAATGATAGGGCCTTTAAGAGAATGGAGACTCACCACTTCACAGCTGATCAATAGAAGTACCTAACTGCCTAACGCTACACAAGAGCAACAAAAAAGTCATACAAACTTGTATCTTGAAATGATGCAGCATCAGGGGATGGCCAGTGGGGTGAGCATTGTTATATTACTCAAGGGGTAGTGATAATATAATGGATTTACCATAGTCTAATCATAAACTATATGCACAACACTTTATACATATATATAAGATGCTGGGATAGGGAAAAGGGACATGAAGCATGATAGTTTAAAAACATAATCATGAACTATGTGGCTCACATCGACCTTCCAGGAACCCATGAGCTATTAGGGTCCAACCCCCTACTTGAAGATCCCCAGTCCATATTTGATGCATGTACCAAGGAAAGGCTAAAGACACCAAGGCTATAGCCATCCAAAATATAATGTGTCTATTAGACACAATGGTCATATATACCCCCTAGTTGGCATATGTAGTTTTCTGTGTTGGTCCCTTGGGATTACACCTTTTTAGTGAGATACACAATTCCCTTTAAGCCCAAATTAAAATAATTTGCACATAAACCAACCATTAACTATGGATTTTTTTATTAAGGCATTTTCCAACTTGGTATCCTCATACCAATATGCTTGCAAGCTATTATAGTTATGCCAAACAAAAATCATTTAACCATTAGACTCTATATTCCATTTTAAAACCAAAACCATAGCCACCAAGGGCATTCAAAATCCATAGCCACTAAGGTAATTCCAAATCCATTTTTATCCATTTATCCTATCATGCAATGCAATGGTTGTAAAAGACATGAAAAACTATGCAAATATCTATATTCAAAATCAAGTTACAATATGGGTTGATTTTAATGCCATTAACAAGCCAAAAATTCATCAATTTTGTTAAAACTGACATCGCCAAGCGCACACAGAAGTGTACGAGGTCTGATCAAGTAGTAAAGTGGCTTCAAGGAAGCCTAAGTATCAATCTCTCAGGGACTTGTGTTCGCCGCCTATCTAATTCTAGTTTAACCAATTGAGGAAAGTAACAAATAGAGTTTAGAATGTAAACTAAAAAATAAACTAAACAAATGCGGAAAAGTAAATGACTTTGGAAAATAAAAGGATAGAGATCCAGGGTTAAGGCTTATGAACAATCATACTACGTTATTGAATTTTATTCTTTAAATTGCTTATCTTGGTTGTTGATTCGTAGGGTTAATCGTATGATTATGGTTTCCCAACCTCTAATCCTTTACTTCAGTTGACCTTACAACTACATCGTTGAGTGGGGATATAACGGTCAACTTAAGTTCTTGAACCTATCATCCTATAAATGAATCAAGTAAGGCATCTAAGTACATCTCTGTCCTAGATACTAATTCGAATTCCTTATTTCATGAAGAAACACAAACCATACTTTTTTTATTCCCGTTTTATATCGCCCAATTCCCTCTCCCTAGTTCACAAGGTTGACAATTGATGTATTCTAGGTGTCACGAATCCTTAAAATAGTTAAAACAAGAATAAACATGCAACCAATAATGATAAGTAAATCAACAAACTTAATTCAAAATGAAAGTATTCATGATCTTGGTCTTAACCCTGGAAAGGGAGTTTTATCCTTGAATAGAAATATTCGTCATCCAATCCCTTGGATTGATGATACAAACCATGAAAGAAACTAAAATTAAAGAGATATAAACCCTAAAAAAGAAGTTTTGGTAGCCTCATTTAACCCCCCAAGACGTCCAAAAGTGAATAATAATGTGTACAAGGATGTATTTATAGTAAAGAACATTGTCCAAGCCATGTAGGATTCAAATCTGAACTTTTTTCCGTATTTGAAATAGGGTCGTGTTGCGAGGGCAATTTGACTAAAGTAGGGTTAATGAAGTGGCCCCATCACGCGGGTATACTGTTATAGGTGACCTATGAGTATTTTTATATGTATAATTCACCAAGATAGCTTTCCAAGCAGATACACTCTTCTTGGACATTCCAGGTGTCCAAGTTGAGTCCAAGTTGTGTATTGTGCTTTTGTTAAGCCATTTCGAGCCTTTTTGAGTTGTTTCCACTTGATTTGAAGCTTTTATATCATTCATATATTATCATAATACAATAAACAAGAATACTATAGAATTAAACCCAGAAAATATGAGGAAAAACAACACAACATTCAAGACGGTGAACTTGAAACACGAGCAAAGCGTAGGCTAATTTCACTTTCATCTTTTACTCATTGTTTCGACTCTTTTCTTGATCCAATTGACCCTTAAACATTATCAAAAAAGTTGTTTCACATATAAATACACAATAAAAACCTTAGTAAATCATTAAAACACATTATAACTCAACACAACAGTCTAGACAAGAACCTAGCTCAAGCTAGTAACACTAGTTTTCTTGGTTGAACTCTAAATGATCAATGTGTATCAAAACTTGTGTGAGAACACCAATAAACATTGTAAACACATTAATGGACACTTAAATGAACATTTATATCAGTATAAACACATTAATCACATGAATCATCCTCAAAAGAAGGCTAAATAGGCTAGAATAGTAACGCTAGAATGCGTAAATGCACCTAACATCAGAAACCGTGTCACCCATTTCAACCATAATCACAAGGCACCAATTCAGTAACAAATCCTTCAATTAAAACATGAATAATCCATTTGAAATATGAGAAAAGTAATTTAATTAATAACAACTAAAAAACCTCAACCCAATTCCAAATCCATCAATTTAAGTCACATGAATATTCAATAAATTGATGCCACGATGTAAAATTCAAGTTAGGGAAAGAGAAACATGCCAAAAATATAGAAGAAATTAAAGTGAAATTTGTGCACGAATGGTGAAATCCTTGTAAAACCCTTGAATGTTCTTGGTTAGGGAGTTAAAGAGTAAAATGTAGTGTTTGATTTTGAAAACAGAAAGAAAAAAGTCATCTAAGTGTTTTAAAGTGATTTAAGGGGTAAAGGACCAAAAATCCCTTTACCCCAAGTGAAAAAAACAAAAAAGTGGATGAAAAATGGATAGTAGCATGACATGCAACTACCACGGAGGTTAGCCTCTATGCCATAATCCTATTGCAAAACATAAGTGGCATGTCACACCACAATCATAGACCCTCACTACCTCGGGGTCCTAAATTTTTTGAAAGTTTCTCAAATCACCTTTTTAACATACCTTAACACAATTTAATTCAAAATTAATTTACACACACGAGAGGGTCAAAAATAAATTCGATAATATATTTACGGGGTATTACATTATTTTGCTTTTGGATCATTCATCCCTAAATGACAGGTTAGGAAATTTTTTGTATGATAATAGAAGGAACATAGTAGAAACCAAGGATCAATTTTAAATGAAATAAAAGGAAAATAAAATTCATACCTTAAGCATGTTCATTTAATGTTGGAAACAAGAATGGGAATATGGTCTTCATAACTTCTTCAGATTCCCGTGTAGCTTCTTCTACCTTTTTATTTCTCCAAAGAACCTTCACCGAAGCTATATCCTTTGTTCTCAATCTATGAAATTTCCTATATAATATTTCAATACAGACATCCTTATAAGACAACAAATCTGCAACAACAAAATCCTAAAATGATACTATCAAAGAAGGGTCACCTATAAATTTCTTAAGCATGAACATATGGAAAATAGGATGAATCCAAGTCAAGCTTGCTAGTAAACCTAAATCATAAGTGATATTCCAAATTCTCTTGATATTGGCCAATATAAAAGGGACTGAGTGTAACACCCCATATTCAAGTACGTGTATTGGTCTAATTTATATGGAATTAATTTTTTTTATTTTATTCATACCAAAATTTGCCCGTCGATGGTTTCATGCGAAGGTTATTGAATAAGATTTCTAACGATATAAATATTTCCAGAAACAAATAGGTTTCAGATATAATCGAGCACGATCGAAACTATAAAACGGTGGCCGAGATATTTGGGAATAGTAAATGTGCAGGAACATTTCCTGTACACAAACTACTGACGCCAGCTGAATTTTTGGGTCAACTTCGAATGATCATAACTCCCTTAATATAATGAGCTGAGAGAGTTCCGACCTATGAAAAGAAAGATAATTGAGTCTTCTTTCCATTTCAATTGGTTTCATCCAAATCCAACGTGTGAGTAAAGAGTTATACTCGTTTTACTTCATCCTATCAAAACGGATTTTTAGGGTCAACTTCAAATGACCATAACTTCTTGTACAAGAAGAACTGGGTGTCCTAATTTATATGAAATGAAATCCCTTTGAATTATACTTCCAACGATACCAATTTTACACAAATCCGATATCAGAGCAAAGAGTTATGGTTGATCTACTTTAGCTTACCAAAACAGTCCATCAAAGGACAGATTTGACATTATTTAAATTTTAAAGGCATTTTGGTCTTTTTCTATTATATTATGGACGGGAATATGTGTATATATACATGTATATGAGTTCAAAAACTCATTTTGATCATCAATCATTGAGGAAGAACAAACCCTAGCCAAATTTGACCTTTAAATTACTTTTGATTCAACCGTAGAAATTCCAAAGTAATTCGATAAATGCATTTGTCATCTCAAAAGCTTCGAACGACACTTATTATTTCTGCAAACAGGATTGGATAATCAAGAGGTGAATTCTAAGGTATGAATATTTTTTGCCTTTTTTCTTTTCCATATGTATATGTGTGATAGAGGATTATATGTATTGGTTGTTATTGAAAGGTGATGGAAATAGGGTTATGGACTATTTTTCATGGTTTGGTTGTATTGAATTGTGGAAGGTGGATATGATAATTGAGTTATGGAAGGTGGATATGGTAATTGAGTTGTGGAAGGTGGATATGGTGATATACTATTGAATTGATGATTATTTATGTCTATGGCCCAATTTGGTTTAATGGATTGGTTGGAAGGATAAATAAATCCAAACTTGATATTGGAGGATGTTGTATGAATATGCATGTCATGTGAATGTTATTGGAGTATAAGAGAGTTAAAGTGATACCCTTTATGGTGTATTTAAGTCTTACTACTTAACCACTAGTTTGTTTAATTCAAATAATTAAATTGTGATGTTTGGTTGCTAATACTAGATTGCTATATATGTTCATTGTAGATAAGCAATCCGAAAAGATGAGAATTCCATTAGGGACTAGTATTGAAGGTTGACAGTCAGGTATGTAAAGAAAACTCTATACCATATCTTTGGCATGAAAGTGAACAATTGTTCTATTAAGAAAGCTTCCAAAGTTATTCTGTAACATGTGATCCATAGTGGTTTTATATGATGTTCTATGTTACCAATGAACTTGTTTCCACGCTACAAGATGTCAAGACATTCCAACACTTACTTGTTTTCCAAATCTTACATGTTTATTGCACTAATGAATGTCAGAAGGTATCCAGTTACTCAAACAAAATCCATGTGCTATTAATGACTCCAAAATGTTTCATTGATATACCAATAAGATCCTACTTCATTGTTATGGCATTGATGATTCCAAAATGCCTCATTGATGTGCCAATGAGTTCTACTTCATTGTTATTGCATTGATGGTCTATTTATATGTCTCATATTGATATCATTGTTTCAAAGTATCAAAAATGCGGTGGCAACCGAAATAACAATCTCAAAAATTAATTGAACTAAGTGATGAAAGTTCTCTCTTATCGGGTGGTATCCCAGGGGCATAAGACTATCATGGGTCGATCCCTATTTATGTGTTTATGGGTGGTATTCCAGGGGAATAAGCCTATCATGGGTTGATCCCAGCTGATATGTACTGGAGGTAGCTTAATGGTCACAGTACAGTACAGTAATGATTACAAAGATGATAAGAACGAAGGTAAAGTAATAGAATAAATACAATGTACAGGTTGTCACAAGTTCTAGTAAGTGTGGTCCACTCCAATTATGATATATTCACTTGTTTCTGATTTCTATTGAGCTTCTATATCATATGTGATTATCTACAACTTTACATACTCAGTACATATTTCATACTGACGTCCCTCATGGGGGACCTGCATTTCATGCTACAGGCACAAGTACCTTAGCTCATACACCGCACAAGTAGGAGCCAGGATATCCAGCTTCTTTTGGTGAGGTCCAATTTACTTCTGCGATTTTCGTGTCATATCCAGTCAGTTTTGGTATTGTATAGAAGTTAGTTATATGGCGGGGTGTGTCCCGACCTTAGTTAAACTCTGTGTATTATCTAGAGGATTTGTAGACCTAATGTACAGTCAAGGTGGTGTTTTGTTAATAGACGTCATGACTCCAACGTTCAAGTATTGTATATACATATATATATGTGTGCTCGAGCTTCTACAGGTTATTATTTTATTTTATATGCGACATGATTCTATCCGAATTTTGGGTTGTCATATAGGTATGCATGGGAAGTAGAAGGTTATCATATGGTTCTCCCAGTCCTCCTCAGTTACGGGTGCCAGTCCGCCCTAATAGGATTTGAGGCGTGACAATAGTGATATCAGAGAAGTTCGTCCTAGTGATTCTACAAAGCCGTGTCTACGTAGAGTCTTGTTTATCGGTGTGTCGTGCACCGCATCTATAAATAGGAGGCTATGGACATTTAGGAATTGTTTCTTTTTCTTCATTTCTTAGATCGTACGATAGAGCCTATATTGTATATAAAGTCATAGTTGACCACTATATCCATTTGTTTCTTTTATAATAGTAATGATACTGATTAACAGAAGTAAGAATACCGGTAAATAAGTAGATGTGGCTTCCGAAGAGGGGAGTATTAAGTCACCCACTATACCAGCTAATCAAAGTTAGGCTCCAACTGAGCATGCATTAGAAACTTCTTCCACTCCGAAACAAATAACGGGGAGGAGAACTATATCCCTAGAGCCACCTATTAATGCTGCTGATCAAGATCTTAGAAATGCAGTGCAACTTTTGACTTATATAGTTGCTGGGCAAGGTCAAGGGAAAGCCATTCCTACCACGGGTCCTAGTGGTACAGATAGGGCGGCTAGCCTTCGAACACAGGATTTTCTTAAGATGGATTCTCCCACTTTTACTGGATCAGATCTTAACGAGGACCCATAGGACTTTATTGATCAAATTCAAAGGGCCTTAGAAGTTATGCATATAACGGGGAGAGAGACAGTGGATTTAGCGGCGTATAGATTCAAAGGGGAGGCTATTTATTGGTATAAGGATTGGAAACGATCTAGGGGTATTGATGCACCCCAAGCTACTTAGAAAGAGTTCAAAGAGGCATTTCTTGATCATTACCTTCTATTCGAGATTCGTCAGGCCCGTAGAGATCAGTTTTTAAATCTTTATCAGGGGAATATGAGCGTGAGGGAATACAGTCTCCAATTTAATTCCTTGCCGAGATCTGGTCCTAATGTTGTAGCTACTATGGATGACAGAGTTCATCAATATGTGGATAGGATGGATCAATATTTGGTTAGAGGTTGTACTATTGCCACTTTGAACAAAGATATGGACAAAGAGAGGATCCAATCTTTTGCACAGAAAATGAAAGATCAGAGGTAGAGGAAAAGAACACAGGAATTAGAAAGAGCATATTCTAAGAGGGCCAGATCTACAGGGCAGTTCATGACATCCGAAGGAGGGTTCAGACCACAGTTTTCTACTAGACCACCTAGGCCATTATCTTTTTATTCTTCAGCTAGTACCCCACCACATTTCTAAGGGTCCAGAGGAAATTAATTTGGGCACAAAAGTGAGAGTTAGAGATCGCGGACAGTGGGGTACCAAGGGCAAGGGAATATAAGCCAATCGAGATCTCCTCGAGAGCCATGCAATAAATTAGGAAGGTATCATTTGGGCGCATGTCGGCTGGGGACTAATGTTTGATTTTGGCATGGTATGTTAGGGCATATGATAAGAGAATGCCCATGAAGGGGCATAGGCCATTTGGCATGACCTACGGGATCATTTGTTGCATCATAATTATTGATGACTTATTCAGGAAGGGGTGCACAACCAATGGGTCATGTTAGAGGTGATAGAGGAGCCATGAGTTCTAGCGGGGCTCAAAATCATACGTATGCTCTAGCGGATTAACAGAATTTAGAGGATTCCCTAGATGTGGTTACAGGTCTGTTGTCTATCTTTTCATTCGATGTATATGCCTTAATTGATCCCGGTCTTACATTATCTTATGTTACTCCATTGGTTGCTGGAAAGTTCAAAAGCATACCCTAACTGTTAGTTAAGCCATTTGAAGTGTCCACACCGGTTGGGGAATCTATTATAGCTAGAAGGGTTTACCAAAACTGCATAGTAACTGTTTGTGGTCGTGATACGATGGCTGATCTCGTGGAGTTAGAAATGGTAGATTTTGATGTTATAATGGGTATGGACTGGTTGGCGTCTTGTTATGCCACAATTGATTGCTGCACGAAAAAGGTATATTTCTATTTTCCAAATGAATTAGTCCTTGAATGGAAAGGTGAAATTGGCGCACCAAGAGATAGATTTATTTCTTATTTTAAGGCAAGAAGAATGATTTCCATGGGATACATATATCATTTAGTTAGAGTAAGTGATGCAGAAGTGGAGCCACCAACTCTTCACGCTGTTCTGGTGGTAAATGAATTTTCTAATGTATTTCCTGAAGATCTTCCAGATTTGCCTCCTGAATGAGAAGTAGAGTTTGGTATTGATGTAATACCAGGCACCCAACTAATCTCCATTCCTCCATATAGAATGGCCCCAACAGAATTATGAGAATTGAAAGAGCAATTGAAAGATTTGCTAGAGAAGGGATTCATAAGGCCTAGTATGTCCCCCTGGGGAGCACCAGTGTTATTTGTGTGCAAAAAGGATGACTCGCTGAGGATGTGTATTGATTATCGGCAATTGAATAAGGTGATTATTAAGAATAAATATCCTCTCCCAAGAATTAATGATTTATTTGATCAGTTACAGGGAGCCAAGTGCTTTTCTAAGATTGATTTGAGGTCATATTACCACCAAGTGAGGGTCAAAGAGAAGGATATACCCAAGACAGCTTTCCAAACACAGTATGGTCATTATGAGTTTCTAGTTATGTCATTTGGGCTAACAAATGCACCCACAACTTTTATGGATTTGATGAATAGGTTGTTTAAGCCATTCCTACATGTATTTGTGATATTTTTTATAGATGATATTCTAGTTTATTCTAGATCAGAAGAGGACTATGCCGATCATTTACGACAGGCATTACAGACTCTTCGTGATTGTAAGCTTTATGCAAAGTTCTCTAAATGTGAGTTTTGGTTAAAGTCGGTGGCATTTTTGGGTCATATTGTATCTAGTGAAGGGATAAAGGTTGGTGCTCAAAAGATAGAAACTGTAAAGAACTGGCCAAGGCCCACAACGCCTACGGAGGTTCATAGTTTTCTTGGGTTGGCTGGTTATTATAGAAGGTTTGTTGAAGGATTTTCTTCCATTTCAGCACCCTTAACCGAGCTAACCATAAAGCATCCAAATTCCAACGGAATGATGCCTGTGAGAAGAGTTTTCAAGATTTAAAGAACAAGTTTTCTACACCCATGTTGGTACTTCCAGAAGGCACCGAAGGGTATACAGTGTATTGTGATGCTTCCAGAATTGTTTTAGGATGTGGATTGATGCAGCATGGTAAGGTAATAGCATATTCTTCTAGACAATTGCAAAAACATGAGAAAAATTATCCTACATACGATCTTGAGCTGGCAGTAGTTATTTTTGCTTTAAAGATATGGTGCCACTACTTATATGGGGATCATGTTGATATATATACTGACCATAAGAGCTTGCAATATATTTTTAATCAGAAGGATCTAAATTTACGGCAGCGGAGATGGCTTGAACTATTAAAGGACTACGATGTTGATATCTCGTACCATCCAGGGAAAGAAAATGTGCTAGCTGATGTGTTAAGTCGTAAGGCTATGATGGTGCCTATAGAAAGGCAAGGGATGATTAAAGATCTTCACCAGTTAACTAGTTTGGGATTTTGCCTTCCTGAAACTCCGGATAAAGAGCTTATCGTACATAATGCTGTGGGATCTTCTTTCATAGCTGAAGTGAAACAGAAGCAATATGAAGATCCTATTTTATTACAGCTGAAGAAGAACATTCAGAGTGGTGCGACCAAGGAATTTGAGCTTACGTGAGAAGGAGTACTTCAGTGCCAAAACCGATTGTGTGTGTCGGATGTAGACGGGCTAAGAAAGAAGATTATGATAGAGGCACATTATTCAAGGTATTCCATTCATCCAGGATCAACCAAAATGTATCAAGATTTGAAAGATATGTATTGGTGGAATGACATGAAGAAGAGCATTGCAGAATTTGTAGCTGAATGTCCAAATTGTCAAAGAGTTAAAGTTGAGCACCAAAAATCCGGAGGTTATATGCAATGCATTGTCCTCCAAGATGGAAGTGGGACATAATCAACATAGATTTCGTTATTGGTTTGCCTCGTACATCCTAGAAGTTCGATTATATATGGGTGATTGTTGATAGGCTTACCAAATCCGCACATTTTCTACCAGTTAGGACCACTTACACAGTTGAAGAGTATGCGAAGCTGTATATTAAAGAGATGGTCCGATTACATGGAGTGCCAATTTCTATTATATTAGATCGGGGAACCCAATTTACCGCAAACTTTTGGAAGTCTTTTCAGAGGTGTTTGGGAACACAAGTGAAGTTGAGTACAACTTTTCACCCTCAAACAGATGCACAAGCAGAACGAACCATCCAAACACTTAAAGATATGCTACGAGCTTGTGTAATAGATTTTAAGGGCAACTAGGATGATCATTTACCTCTTATTGAGTTTGACTACAATAATAACTATCATTCAAGTATCAAAATGGCACCATATGAAGCTTTATATGGAAGGAAGTATAGATCACCAATAGGATGGTTTGAAGTGAGTGAAACTCTTTTGTTTAGACCGGATCTTGTTTATCAAGCCATAAAGAAGGTTAAAGTAATTCAGCAATGACTGAAAATAGCCCAAAGTTGATACAAGTCATATGCGGATAGTAGAAGGAGAGGGCTAGAGTTTTCTATAGGTGATTTGATATTTTTGAAGGTATTACCAATGAAAGGGGTATGAGATTTGGCAAGAAAGGGAAGTTGAGTCCACGTTATATAGGACCGTATAAGATCACTCTAAGGTTTGGACAAGTTGCATATGAATTAGAGCTACCCCAAGAGCTCTCATCAGTACATCCGGTATTTCATGTGTCAATCTTCGAAAGTGCATCGGAGATCCATCACATATCACTTCTACTAAGGATATGCAAGTTGCGGAAGATCGTACCTATGAGGAAGTGCCTATTGCTATTCTAGATCGCCAAGTTAAGAAGATGAGAAATAAAGAGATAGCATCTGTGCAAGTACATTGGAGAAATCATCAAAGGGAAGAGATTACATGGGAAGCTGAGGAAGAAATGAAATCTAAGTACCCTCATTTATTCAAAGATGAAGAGGAAGTTCAAGAAATGGATTTAGAACATTAACAAGTATGTTTTTTTTTACATATGCATAGTATTTATGTGATGATGTGAATATTAATGATGGACTAGAACTTGTTTTGGTTGAATAACTACGCTAACATTCGAGGATAAATGTACTAAAGGGGGGAAGGATGTAACACCCCATATTAAAGTACATGTATTGACGTATTCAAGTACGTTTATTGGTCTTATTTATAGGGAATTATTTTTTTTTAATTTTATTTATATCGGAATTTGACCGTCTTTGGTTCCATGTGAAGGTTATTGAATAAGCTTTCCAACGAAAAAAGATTTCCAAAAATGGTAGGTTTTAGATATAATCGAGAATGTTCAAAACTATAAAACGGTGGCCAGGATATTTGGGAATAGTAAATCTGCAGGAACATTTCCTGCACACAAACTACTGAGGCCAGCCAAATTTTTGGGTCAACTTTGAATGATCATAACTCCCTTAATATAATTAAATGGGATATCTGCAACCTATTAAAATAAAGATCTTTGATTTTTATTTCCAATGCAATTGGTTTCATCCAAATCCAACGTCTGAGTAAGGAGTTATACTCGTTTTACTTCAGCCTATCAAAACAGATTTTTAAGGTCAACTTCAAACGACCATAACTCCTTGTACAGGATGAACTGGGTGGACTACTTTATATGAAATGAAAGACCTTTGAATTATCCTTCCAACGATACTAATTTCACCCAAATAAGATAACGGAGAAAAGGGTTATTATTGATCTGCTTTATCTTACCAAAATAATCAACCAAAGGATAGATTTGACATTATTTAAATTTTAAAGGCATTTTGGTCATTTCCTATTATATTATGGACGGGAATATGTGTATATATACATGTATATGAGTTCAAAAACTCATTTTCATCATCAATCATTGAGGAAGAAAACAGCCTAGCCAAATTTTACCTTTAAATTACTTTTGATTCAACTGTAGAAATTCCAAAGTAATTCGATAAATGCATTTGTCATCTCGAGAGCTTCGAACGACACTTATTATTTCTGCAAACAGGATTGCATAATCAAGAGGTGAATTCTAAGGTATAAATATTTTTTGCCTTTGTTCTTTTCCATATGTATATGTGTGATTGAGGATTATATGTATTGGTTGTTATTGAAAGCTGATGGAAATAGGGTTATGGACTATTTTGCATGGTTTGGTTGTATTGAATTGTGGAAGGTGGATATGGTAATTGAGTTATGGAAGGTGGATATGGTAATTGAGTTATGGAAGGTGGATATGGTGATATACGATTGAATTGATGATTATTTATGTTTGTGGCTCAATTTGGTTTAATGGATTGGTTGGAAGGATAAATGAATCCAAACTTGATATTGGAGGATGTTGTATGAATACGCATGGCATGTGAATGTAATTGGAGTATAAGAGGGTTAAAGTGACACCCTTTATGGTGTAATTAAGGCTTACTACTTAACCACTAGTTTGTTGAATTCAAATAATTGAATTGTGACGTTTGGTTGCTAATTCTAGATTTCTATATATGTTCGTTGTAGATAAGTAATCCGAAAAGACGGGAAGTCCATTTGGGACTAGTATTGAAGGTTGACAGTCAGGTATGTAAAGCATACTCTATAATATATCTTTGGCATGAAAGGGAACAATTTTTCTTTTAAAAACGCTTCCAAAGTTATTCAGTAACATGTGATCCATAATGGTTTTGTACAATGTCCTACGTTCCCAATGAACTTGTTTCCACCCTACAAGATGTCAAGACATTTCAATACTTACTTTTTTCCCCAAATCTTACATGTTTATTGCACTAATGAATTTCAGAAGGTATCCGGTTCCTCAAAGTAGATCCATGTGCTATTAATGACTCCAAAACATTTCATTGATATACCAATAAGTTCCTACTTCATTGTTATGACCTTAATGACTCGAAAACATTTCATTGATATGCCAATGAGTTCTTACTTCATTGTTATTGCATTGATGGTCTATTATATGTCTCTTATTGATGTATCATTATTTCAAAGTATAAAAAATGCGGTGCCGACCGAAATAAAAATCTCAAAGATAAATTGAACTAAGTGATGGAAGTTCTCTCTTATCGGGTGGTATCCCAGGGGCATAAGCTTATCATGGGTTGATCCCTATTTATATGTTTATGAGTGGTATCCCAGAGGCATAAGCCTATCATGGGTCGATGCCAATTGATATGTACTGGAGGAAGCCTAATGGTCACAGTACAGTACAGTAATGATTACAATGATGATTAGAATGAAGGTAAAGTGATTGAATAAATACAATGTACAGGTTGTCATAAGTTCTAGTAAGTGTGGTCCACTCCTATTATGATTAATTCACTTATTTTTGATTTCTATTGTGCTCCTATATCATATGTGATTATCTACAGCTTTACATACCCAGTACATATTTTGTACTGACGTCCCCCACGGGGGACCTGCATTTCATGCTGCAGGCACAGGTTCCTCAGCTCATACACCGCACAAGTAGGAGCCAGCATATCCAGCTGCTTTTGGTGAGCTCCAGTTTGCTTTGGGGATTTTTGTGCCACATCCAGTCACTTTTGGTATTGTATAGAAGTTAGTTATATGGAGAGGTGTGTCCCGACCTTATTTAAACTCTGTGTATTGTCTAGAGGCTTTGTAGACCTAATGTATAGTCAAGGTGGTGTTTTGTTAATAGACGTGATGGATCCAACGGCCAAGTATTGTATATACATATATATGTGTGCTCGACCTTATACAGGTGATTATTTCCTTTTATATGCGACATAATGCTGTCCGAATTTCGGGTTGTCATAGAGGTATGCATGGGAAGTATAAGGTTATGAGCTTGTTCTCCCGGGCCTACTCGGTTGCTAGTGCCAGTCCACACCAATAGGATTTGAGGCATGAAACTGAGCTTTCCCTTCATCCCAATATAACGACTCTTTTTGTAGCAGAAACATTCATGAACACCCAATTGCAAAATTCAAACTCCAACTTCCTACACCTCACATCCGCATAAGACTTCTGGCGACTTTGAGTTGTTTTAAGTCTTTTTCTAATCACCTTCACCTTCTCCATGGCTTGGTGAACCATTTAAGGGCAATAAAACCTAGTCTCCCTTACCTCAAACCATCAAATAAGAGACTTGCACCTTCTACTTTGAAGAGACTTAAAAGAGGCCATTTGAATATTGGAATAATAACTATTGTAGTATGCAAATTCAATAAGAGCAAATGGTCAACCCAAACTATCATTAAAATCAATTACACGGCCCTCTATCCTATACTCCAAAGCCTAAATAGTGTACTTCACTTATCTATCCATTTGACGGTGGAAAATGGTGCTAAGGTTCACCTTAGTACCTAAGCCTTTGTGAAATGATGGACACCGATGCCCCATGCAACTTTACTATCTCTAGAATGAACAACTTAGCATAATCCTATCCTGAGTAATTAGTCCTCACAGGTAAAAAATGAGCAGATTTAGTCATCATATCCATAATGACCTATGAGAATCATACTGATTGCGGGTCTGTGGAAGACACGTAATGGAATCCATACTAATCATCTCCCACTTCCATAAGGGTAATTCTACCTCTTGGGACATGCCACCAGGCCTCAAATAATTTATCTTGACTTGTTGACAAACAATATATTTAGAAACAAACTTTGCCACATACCTATTCATATTATTCCACCAGTATATTTCCTTCAAGTCATGATACATCTTGGTCGAACCCAGATGAACTGTAAATATGGGCTTATGAGCCTTAGCCAAAATTCTTTCATACAACTTATCTACATCAGCGACAAACAACCTTCCTTGATACCTGAAGATGCTATCTCTCCCAATCTCGAAAGCCATTAAGTTTTCCTGACCCACACAGTCCTTGAGTTTTATAAGTATGGGATCCATACCTATTTCTCCTTGACCTCAATACCAAGAGACGACTTAATCACTTCCTTAACAAACACTTCTCCATCCTCAGAGTTAAAAAGATGAACTCCCAAGTTAGCCAACTTATGAATTTCCTTCACCAACCCTTTTTTATCCTCCACAACATGAGATAATTTCACCATACACAACCTTCTAAGATCATCAACTACAACATTACCTTTACTCGGATGGTAGTGCAAACTTATATCGTAATCCTTAAGTAATTAGAGCCACCACCTTTACTTGAGAGTTATTTCCTTCTACATAAACACATACGACAAGATCTTATGGTCTAATTAAGTATACATATGCACTCGATATAGATTGTGACTTCATATTTTCAAAGCAAAGACCACATCCACCAACTCTAGGTCTTGAGTCAGGAAATTCCTCTAATGAACCTTCAGATGCCTAATAGCATAGGCTACTACCTTACCATATTGCATCAACAAACATCCCATTCCTATATGGGATGCATCACAATACACACCAAAGCCCTCCGTACCCTCGGGTAGGGTCTAAATAGGCATGTACATCAACTGATCCGTTCACTTCTCAAAACTACCTTCACAAGTATCGGACTACAGAAACTTAGCCTTTTCTAAGTTAACTTCATCAGTAGAGAACAATAGATGAGAAATTCTCCACAAACCTCCTATAATACCATGCCAAGCCCAAGAAGCTCCCAATGTTCATTGGAGTAATAAGTCTAGGCCATTTCTTAACTGCTCAAGTTTTTGTGGGTTGACCTTGATCTCTTAACTAGAAACAGCATGCCCGAGAAAGGTCACAACACTTAGCCAAAATTCACACATAAAAAATTTTGCATACAGTTTCTAGTCCTTAAGAGTCTGCATCACAATTTTGAGGTGACAGGAATGGTCCTCCTAACATTTGAAGTACACCAAGATGTCATCAATGAAGACTATAACATAGAAATCCAGAAACTACCTGAACACCCATTAAAGCAGCTAGAGCATCAGTAAACCTAAATGACATAACGAAAAACTCATAATGGCTATAAGGGTCCAAAAAGTAGCCTTAGGAATATCAACCTCCCTAATTTTTCACTAATGATATTCCGAATAGCAGTTAATTTTTTAGGAACATCTAGTAATGGCCATAAGGTTCCGAAAAGCAGTCTTGAGAATATCAACCTACCTAATTTTCAACTAATGATAGTCCGAATAGAGGTTAATTTTGAGAAACATCTAGCACCCTGAACCTTAGTGAATAGGTCATAAATCCTAGGGATAGGGTATTTATTTTTATTTGTAACCATATTCAATTGATATAGTATATACACATCCAAGAGACCCATCTGTATTTCACATGAAAAGCACATGAGCACCCCACGGAGAAACATTAGGAGAGATGAAACCCTTATCAAGAAGATCCTTCAATTTCTCCTTTAGTTCCTTTTGTTCAATAAGATCCATCCTATAAGGAGGAATAGAGATAGGATGGGTATCAGGTTGAAGGTCAATCCCGAAGTCTATTTCCCTAATGGGAGGAATTCCAGGAAGATAATTGGGAAAAACTTTAAGAAATTCACTAACTACAAGGATTGATGCAAAAAGGGACTCAAAGAGTTAGAATATTTAATAAAAACTAGAAGATATAGACACCCTTTGGTAATTATTTTCTGAAATCTAAGATAAGAAATAAATTTTCCTTTGGCTACTAAGGAACTCCCCACCATCCAATCATCAATTCATTAAGAAAATAAAAACTAACCTATTGTGTTCTATAATCTAGGGTAGCATATCATGAATAGAGCCAATCTATCCCCAAGATTACATCAAAATCTACCATGTCAAGTTTTATAAAATCCACCAATGTCTCTATATGAAGAATCTTACCATGAGACTCGTACATAACCCATATAGATTTTTCTATCAATAATAGAATCACCCACTGAAGTAGAAATAGAAAAAGGGTAAAAAATATTTTTAGGACCAAAATTAATGTGTAGGGCCACATAAGGGGTCACATAAGATAGGGTAGAACCCATATCAAGAAAAAAGCTAACATCATAGGAGAAAAGTTGTAACTAGTAATAACATCTGGGGATGCCTTCAACTCCTGACGAGTAGCAAGTGCATAGACATAATTTCGGCCATTATCAGTACCTGAAGTGGCACCCTTAAGTGCAGGGGACAAAGAAGTGGAAATCAGGACCTTATTAGATCCAATGGAAACTTTAGCTATAGGACAATTCTGCCGCAGATGACCAGGTTGACCATAATTAAAACACAAGTTCATCTCCTCATCACAATATCCATGGTGAAGCTGTCTATATAATCAACAAGGAGGATATGGTGGGGTTGACTTAGCTCTACTGACCTGAGACTGGGCATCCTATGCCTTAGGACCATTACTAGCCTAAAAATGATGACCACTTGAATGCTTAAGATAAGGATAACTGGTTGACGAATAGGAATTTTCCCAATTCATCCTCTTAGTCAACTGCCTGCCATGTCTCCTACTAGTTTGTTGATTTGCACCCTGCTCTACATATATAAAATTCTTTCTTTGCCTTTCTTCCATCTCTACCTACTTCTTTTTCTTATCCTTCACCTGCTGCATATAAACCACCAACCTGGATATGTGTATATCATTATTCAACATAGTATCCATACACTCTAACACCAAATCACAGGACAAACTAGAAGCAAACTTCCTTATTTTGGACCTCATATTAGACACCAACTCTAGAGCATAATAGGACAACTGCTGGAACTACAAGGCAAACTCCTTCACACTCATCTTACCCTATTTTAAGTTCACAAATTCTTCAGCCTTATAATTCCACACTACTGGATCAGCACCATAATCTCTCATTTCTTCCCACTCCTCATACCATAGGTAAGACACCTTCTTTAACTAAAAAGTAGTAAACTTCACACCTTCAGAATTAGTAGCATACATCACCTTAATGATCTTTGTCATTACATCAATTAACCTCTGAGAATCCTCCTCAACCTTAGACATTGTATTGGTTATAAGATTTAACCTTAGAAACTGGCCAACCCAGGTGACCTCATATGAATTAGCAACAGGGCTAACATGATAGATCGACTAGAATGTAATGCCACTAGCTATGGAAACATATGGATAGACTCACAAAAATTTGCATTAGATATATATCCCTAAGGCAACTAAGCATAAGTTTCACTAGTCTGAGAAACCCGAAGAGGACTAGTAAAAAACGATGAGACACCCTGTAAAGCGGTACAGTCAGGGAAAGAGGCCCTAGATCGGGTCTATAATCCAAAAATAAAGAGAGTTCCCTCCATATCTTCACCAGGCGGGACAAAGCTTCTAGTAGAGTTTGTACGACTGAAAGATCTTTGGGAAGGTATAATCTAAAATACGAGTATGCTAGGAGTTAGAAAATTCTAATAACTAGAATCTATAGCCCAAAATAGAACTCAAGATTATGAAACATTCCTAAATGCCTTATAGCCTCCTCCATATAAATATGCGAGCTACAAACCTCTAAAATGGACTGTACTTGAAACGAATTTATGGATACCCAATGACATTAAATCGTGCTTTTATTCCAAGCTTGTCGTGACCCAAACTTAGGCTTGGCCATAATAGACATCTCAAGCCCACCATGGGTAGGATACAACCCCCTTAGCCTTACCATAAGAGCATAATAAAACTAAATAGCTGAAGCCAAATAAGTCTATGAAAATTATATAGATCTAAAGAAAGATAGGAGTAAAAATAAGAAATCAAAGACATCCCGATACTGTCCACAAAGCCTCTAAACCAGAGATACAACCAAAGTCTTAACATGCCCACGACTATGATAAAAAGAATCCAAAAGTACTAAGACAATATATAAAGAACAATGAAATAATAGGGACTTCCAAAAAATGGAAGCTCACCACTTCAAAGCTGATCAATAGAAGTACTCAACAGCCTAACACATCACAGGAGAAATAAAAAGTCATCCAAACCTATGTCATGAAATAATGCAGTGTTTGGAGATAGTCAGCGGGGCTAACAATGGCATGCAACTCAATGGATAGGGATAAAATAATGATTTACTAGTATATAGTAATAAACCACATGCACAACAATTAATACATATATATTGGATGTCGGGATAGAGGGAAGGGACATAAAACAAGACAATTTAAAAATTTAATCTTGAACTATGTAGCTCATACCGACCTTCTGCACCCATGGGTTATATTATTCTGACTCCCCCTTCCGTGAGGGTCTTAGTCCATGTTAGTCGCATGTATCGAGGAAAGGCTAAAAACACCAAGGTGATATCCATCTAAAATATAGTATGTGCATCAAACACAATGGTCATATAGACCCACAACATTGGCAAACATGGTTTCCAGTGTTGGTTCCCCTGGGACTATACCTTCTCAGTAAGCTACATAATTTCCTTTAAGCCTAATTTAAAATAATGTGAACATAAACTAACCATTAACCATGGATTCCTTTATTAAGGCATTTCCTAACTTGGTATCGTCATACTAGTATTCTTGCAAGCTATTCTAGTTATTCCAAACCAAAAACATTTAAACATTAGACTCCAAATTCCATTTAAAATCCAAAACCATAGCCACCAATGGCGTTCCAAATCAATTTTTATCTATTTATCCTTTAATGTAATGCGATGATTTCAAAAGACAGGTTAAATTATGCAAATATCCATCTACAAAATCAAGTTACAATGTGAGTTGAGTTTAATGCCATTACCAAGATAAAAATTCATTAATTTTGGTAAAACCCATATCTCCCATTGCAACCATAATCACAAAGCACTAATTTAGTCCCAAGGCCATCAATTAAAGCATAAATAATCCATTTAAAACATAGGAAAGGTAATGTAAGAAATAACAACCAAAAACCTTCAACCCAATTTCAAACCCATCAATTCAAATCATATGAATATTAAATAAATTGATACCACAATTTAAAATTCAAATTAGGGAAAAAGAAACATGCCTAAAATATGTAAGAGATTAAAAAGAATCAAAGCT
The DNA here is from genome assembly GCA_030864225.1 of Capsicum baccatum var. pendulum. Lineage (NCBI taxonomy): Eukaryota > Viridiplantae > Streptophyta > Magnoliopsida > Solanales > Solanaceae > Capsicum > Capsicum baccatum. The sequence goes on along the minus strand of CM061557.1, from coordinate 163,205,173 downwards.
TAGAGTTTGAATGGTAAAATCCTTGTAAACCCCTTAAAATTTCTTGGTTTGGGAGTTAAAGAGGAAACGTGTAGTGTTTGATCTTGACAACTGAAGAAAAGTAGGTTATATAAGTGTTTTTAAGTCATTTAAGGGTTAAAGGACCAAAAATACCCTCACACCAAGTGAAAAAAAATTTAGATGAAAAATGTATAACAACGTGGCACGCTGCTATTGTGGAGGGTAGCCTCTATGCCATGCTCCTATCATGGAGCATAAAATGGAATGGCACACCACTATCACAGACCCTTACTGCCCTAAGGTCCTAAAATGACCCTGAACTTCTTTTGAAAATTTCAAAACTTTTCCAAAACACCCTTTTAACATACCTTAACATAATTCAAGTAAAAAAATTTACATTATTCATACGGGAGGGAAAAAAGTAAACTCATCAAAATTTTATGGGGACTTACATTGTTCATTAAGGGAAGGCTCTGGGTTGAAGCACTTTACACCGACTTCATTATGGGTTTTATATTTCAAGAATATTATTATTGATTTGTGCTTGTGTGAGGCTTTATACTTTACTGTTGTTGATTTGTGATATCTGATATTGTATGTTGCCCATTAGAGGGATTTATTTGGCATCATTAGTATTTTATGTGTATTTAAATGCCTTTATTCAAGAAATGATACCTGTGTAGGGGATTATTTTTCTAAAATAAGCCTTGTTTGAGCATTGATTGCCTTTATCATAATAGAAATACCCGAGTTAGGGGTTTATATGAAATTAATGATGTCTTACAAGTATATTTTTTTAACGGTGCCATATAAAAGTTGATGATCATGAATTATTGACATATTGAATTTATTTCTGGGTTTCATTATATGCATACGTGTTGGTTCTGCAATCCTACCATACATGCAAGTGTGTGTGGTCGTACAAATAATAAAGTACCCCCTTCAAGCCGAACATCAATCCTATATGGACTTGTGTTTAAAAAATTCAATTGAAGAGTTACTAAGAAGATTAAGTAAGTGCAAAATGTGACCAAAGAAAGTTCAAGTTTGAGAATCTAAAAGTAACAATGAATAATAACAATGATATAAAGTATTGGAGACAATGATAAATAGAAATCTAGGGTCAAGTAAATTTGAACAATCAGACAAACCTATACAATGTCGTTGGTGAAATTAATTATCTTGGTTGTTGATTAATGGGTTTAATAACATGATTATGAACTTTTAATCCCCTAATCGTCTATCCAAATTAGCCCTACAAGTACATCATTAAGCGGGGATGTGAGAACTAATTTAAATGCATTTGTATTTTATCCGTTGTTTGAACCAAATAGGCGTATTAGGTATATTACTATCCTAACTGTGAATTATGCATTTAATTGTTTAGAAACAAAAACCCAGTCCTTATATTCCATGTTCTAATATAAAGTCCTTTCTTCTGGAATCACAATAGAAATATAGTTATATTTTAGAGGTCACAAATCAATAGAATAGTAAAATAAACAATATATGAACGACCAAATATGATAATCAATACTAAACCAACGTAATTCAAAGTCAAGCATTCATGTTCATAGGCTTAAACTATAACAAGGGTGTTTAGATGCTCATAGTCTTACAAAGAATCTCAAGATTGGGATCTTTCGGATCATAAGTAAAAACTAAAATTAAACTAAAGTATAGAATAAGAAACCTAATTGGATCCTACACGTGTGTTTTATATCTTCAAAAGTTGTCTAAGGTCTTTACGATAGCAGCTAAGTGTCCTATTTATAGTGTAGAAAGATTTATGGCAGGATTTACCCTTTGCCATGGAATACCCTTAACGTAGATGTCTTTGAGCATGACATGCTCTTAACGTGCACCCTCATTGTAAATTGCATTTCACTTTTTGAAAAATGGTGTGGCACCCCTTTTATTGGAGCTTTGAGAGCGTGGCATGCCCTTGTGCTCCAAACTCCAACATTTTTTTGTAGTTTACTACTTCCACTTGCCTTTAAGTCCCGCACTTTGTAGTTGCCTACCCAACACCATTCATGCTTCTTTTACTTCCTGAAATTGCTCCTAACCTATTCAATGTTCGCCTACAACATCATGTTATAATAATTAGTTTGGACAACACAATAGATTTCGTCAAAGTACACTAGAATAAGCATAGCTAAAGCAAGCATCACTAATTCTCTCCCTTAAACTCTAGGTGATTCTTTTTGTTCTTAAATTGTTTTAAATGCACCTTTAAAACTATTAATATGTACTTCAACACATACTAAACTATAACACCCGTATTAAATCATTAAACACATCAAGAAGTATTTAAAACTAGGATGAACACGTATAAATAATGACATTTAGGTGTATAAATACGCCTAAGATCAGTTGGATGGATTGGATATCATCATATTGATTTAACTGTGTGAAATACATCCTTATTCTATATGTATACATTCAGGAGATACAAGTACCATTGATAATTACTATTTTCTTAAGAAATTAGACATTTTTATGAAAACCCTCTCCATGAGAACGAGTTTGAGAGGTTAGTTGAGATTGAGATATGAGAAATAGTGTATGGGTTACGATCCCCCAATGGGTCCTACCTTAGTGATGAAAGATCATTGACTGTATACAAAAAGTTATGTGATAGCTTTCCCCATTCATCCTATTCATATGGCGTTACCTTGAATTTGCATTAACTTGAATTTGGATATGCATCTTTCATAATTTCTTTAATTTCATTGGCTTATATGTAGTTTTAGCGTATTCTTCATGTATGTCAATACTATTTCTTTTCTATTATATACTAGGACTCTTAGTGGTGATCGTGTAAGGTACCATTTGGGACCTTTTCTTCATGTAGGTGATGTGCTTATATTACTTATTAATGAACTGTACTCACCGCTACTATGGCCATTTTGTGTAGAGCAAAGTATCAGTATAGGACACGGTAGCTAATTACATGTGGATTAGAGTGGTGTTCGAGGTATTGGTTGCCCTAAGTATTTCAGAGTTGAATCCAAACCTCCTCTTATCTTACCTGATGCCTTTTTTTTAGTGATAGATATGTATTTATAGATTTTATTATATAGTAGATGCTCTTACACTAAGAAATTATATTTTGCGGACTTATAAGAATTCTTTTAGACTTCCATTTTAATTATGTTTTGTATTGGCTTGACTTCATTATATTAGTCTAACCTTGATTTATGTTATTATTAATTTTATTTTTTCTTTATCAGTTTGGGTGATTTACTTATGAAGGATAAGCTGTGAAAAGTGCATCATGACCCATTTTTGGGTCATGACAAATTGGAATCAAAGAGAAGTTAATTGTTCTCATAAGCATAAGAGCAGGAAGTCTAGTATAGTCTCTCAAATCTGTATGTTGCTATTTTATGTTTATCTTTAATAGCCTAAAATTTCTTTAGGAAAATCTTCTATATTTTGATTCTTAGTCAAGAAGGTTGTTCTTTCTAATATTCTTTGTTGTTTTCTACTCTTTTCTGTGCATATGGTCACGACTATATATGAAAGACTAGGGATGTTGAAATATTACCTAAGGATAGAGACCAGACCATAGGGAAAGGTAGGGGTCATGGATGACCCAGAGGTAGGGGTTGGCAGGAGGCACTACCCTAGTAAGAAGGTATTCTTGGGAGGCTTCTCTTAAGACTAAGGTTGTGTATTCGGGGGATGATTATCTAACAAGGTATGTGGTGCAAGCTCAGGTCCCACAAGGTTTAATCAATACTCCAGTACTTTTTAGGGTCTCTTAGATTATATCTTAAGTCACTTGGAGAGTGTTCCCTTGAGTGTACCTTGTATTTGTCATAACTCAAAAACCAAGGTCATACTGGCACTTGTTTCTTCAAGCCTTGAGAAGTAAGGCTTATCACCCAAACTGGTAAGAAAGGAAAATCAATACTTAAAATCCAAGGCAAGGTTCCTAGAATGAAAGTGAACCATACAAACATGGTAATAGAGAGAATACAATCAAGATAGTAAACCAAATCCCAAAACTTGGTGTCATAGTGTAAAAACCACTAATACAACTAGAAGTTAAAATACATATATGATATCTAAAAGGGAACAATCTCTGTCACTATATAAAATGAGACATAGTATAGATAAGAGAAGGTAGTGGACAACTACGGTTTCATAGATTAACCGCTACCTCGAATTTATTACAAATGTTGCTTGAATCAATTATCCATGCGGCACACCCATAACTAGTCTGTACCTAAAGGGCACATCACGGATGAGTATGGTCTATTTATACATAGTAGGTATCATAGGTCGATTGATTAAAGTAGAAATAAATCATACAAACACAAATTATATGCATGTCACCTGTAATTAGAAAATATCCCAAATACTAGCCCACACCATCTTTACTAACAGTTCTAATATATAAACATATAATAAATACAGGCAGGGGAAAGAAGAAAAAATGTACATGTAGACCACATACAAGTGTAAGAAAATAGAACAAATGGACAGATATCAAGTCAAGAACTAAAATACAATCACAGAATAAGCACAATATATTGAATGCAATAAAGATGGTAATGATGATGATGATGTGACGCACGAGGTTGTCGCACAACCTCCATGTATACCTAATGATTTATTCTCCTGAGGTAGGACCCATGAAGGGTTTGTCAATTCATATAAAACAAATATCCATACTTCCCTCTGATACATACATTGGTAGAGGGTTTTCAAAGGTGTCACATTCTTTGTTAGAGAAAGGCAATATTTCAAGTATTTCCATGGTGGTACCAGTGTTTCATGAACGAATATAATATAAGGATGTAATGTTGACAAATAACCAAAATGAGAATATCCAACAAACATACCAACCATGTGAGTCAAAAATCCACTCAAATCCAACAACCATCCACGATCCCATATAATCCATAAATGATCAAGTAAAATATGCAAAAAAATGTCATTGATACCACATAATCAAAAAATCTTGGCTTTTCCCACCAAAAAGAGTGCAGTAAGGAATACATATATCAATACAAGACCAATAACATCATACAAGACCCTGCATAGTTACAGATTGCAAATAATGTCTCAGAACTACAAAATATTATCCACATAGGCCCCCACACGGGCATATAAAAAACCTAAACAAATTTTCCATGATACAACCCTATACCTATAGCATGCTTATACATTTTTATTAACTACCCAACTATAATGACCCCATTCATGAGGCATGATGGATTCTAAGAAAACCCAGCAGTAGGTAATTTAACACTGTAACCGGTAGCTAAGGCAATGGGTTACTTCAGTAGAAGTGTCCAATCAAGCCTAAATACACGAATAGAATTATAATCAACAGTGTTCATTTAAAAAAGACAATAAAAAAAATAGATACCAATCCCAAAACTTGGTAATATCACCGTAAGAGCATCTAGGATTGATAATAGGAAATACAACTCATAATTCTAAAATAGTCAATACATTCATCTCGAACACAAAAGACTGAACAAGGATAGAGAGAAATAGGTAACTTAAAACTCCAAGAGCTTACCTTATTTTTGGAAGATCAACACTAACCAAATTAGACTCAACAACAAAAACTAGTACTCGGGTCAGCACCAAAAAGATAAAAAAAGTGTAGTATGAGTACCAAACTACGGGTACTTAGTAGGAATCATCGACCGACTGAACTAAATTATGATATAAGGATGATATATAGCAAGATAATTTCTCTAAGTCAAGATATAGAATCGAACCTGAACTATCTTCATCATCATTACATAAAATAAATGATATACTAGAAAAATAATACAATATCTCATAACAATACATGCCAATATCGTTAGATATAATGGGTAAGCGATTCGGAAACATAAAGCCAAACTAACACAATTACAACCGCAGAAATACCAAGCTAATGAATATACATCAATTAGCGCATAAAGTAAAAAAACTCACCAAGGTATCCCATACCACCAAGGGGTACACCCAAGAGAACATAAAGTAAAGAACCTATCATGACATTCCATGCCACCAGAGAGTGCATCGAAGATCAATTCACGAACATATATAGATATATAACCAACTTCTTAATATCCATGGCTAACCATTAATATACAAATACTCAATTAATGGCTAATCAACATCATAACTTAGTCATCAATATCATTAATCATCACCCATTGTAACCTATTATCGTCATTGGCAATGTAACATCCATAATTTCTAGTTACTACAATTGAACCAAACAAGGTTTACTAACTAGAATTCTAGACTTAAGGCCATGAAGTAAGATAGTCACTTGGTAGTCAACTAGTCACCATATAACTCACCTAAATAAGCCATATACCTTAATTAATTCATTTATCCAATACTATCTAAACTCACTAGGTGAATCTTCAAATTCCTCACAATATCTCATTTACCAACTTGTCCTAATTCGTTATTAGATATATGCTACTTCTACTCACTATTCAACTCTAGTAAGACCTACACTTCTTAGCAAGCAATTAGTATCAAAGAATTATACCCGACATCCCAAGAATAACATTATATCTTCAAAGCACATATGGAGGTAATCATATAAAGGCATCATCACACATGAATATATATAAACATGTTTACTATACGTAACATCAATATATCCTCCAGACTTATCGGGCATCATCATATTATCAATATATCCTTCATACTTACCAGACATCATCATAACATAAATAGAGCCTCCAGACATACCAAAAATCATCATAATATCAATATATCCTCATCATCAAGCCTCATCATATCACCAATATACCATCTAGACTTATAGGGCATCATCATAACATTAGTATATCCTCTAGAATCCCCGAACATTATAATATCATCAATATACTCTCCCAACTTACCGGACATCATGATAACATAAATATATTCTCTAGAATCACCAAACATCATCATAACATTGATATATATATATATATGTGTGTATATATATATATATATAAAGTCAATCTAATCAATAACAAATGCAAGCGTCATGAGGGATAGGGTGAAATAAATGTAAGGAAAGATATGTAATTGTACCTCATCATTAATTCTCCAAATAATATATCACAAGGAGCATAAAAAAATATATTCATATGACGTGAACACTCAATACTCTACCAGCCTTAACATAATCATTAGTATTTCCAATACAATCCATAATAAGACTTTATAGAGCTCCTCTTTATTAGCATGATTTGCATTATTAACACAGGAGTATTTTTATTATCACATTAGTTTAGTCACCATACTTGAACATAATATGAGTGATAACAAAATCCAAGGCTAACATGGTAATTTAGTCAATGAAGTGATAATATAGTTATGTGTTCAATCTATAAGACAATTCATTGCTATCCAAGCATTACCAATAGTCTAGCAACCAATCATGTACATCATTTCCAATACCAACATAATGAATAAGCAATTTACAAGGGTTATCCATCATATTACCAAAGTCATATTCTAAGAGTTTCAATAGTATCTAGATCGCTAATGAAACGGCATAGTCAAAACATAAAGTGGGTCAAGTTCCACTCCTAATAACCCAAAATACTCTTCAAGTCTAACTTCTACCCAGGACTAAGCTAAGCCATCTAAGTCATGTCTTAGGGGTTTGTCATTCCACACTAGTCTATGGTATAATTCTTCCTCAAGTAATACTCTTAATTCATCCAAAGCTACTAGAGCAATCTCTACAACTATGCACAACTAAGGTCAAATTACTATTCAATATGAGTGACAAGGTCACTCCCATATAGGTAGATAAACTAGAGTATTCTCATGCAATTCATGAGATAACAGGTCCTACTAATAAAGGTTCCAATCTATAAGTCAAGTATCACACTTTATGCGTTTAATAGCTTACGTGGCTCAACTAGTCACAAACATTACCATCTGCTATTTCAACACCTAAAACCCAGCTCAATATTATCTAGATATCAAAGTCATAGTATAATAAAGCTCAATCTAACAAGAAATAATCCTAACCTACGTCGAGTCCAAATATAGGTCACAAAACAATAACCTTCGCTTTCTCTTTTCTCGAAGCTTCATCGATGGTCCAAGCTATCAAAAACACAATATATGTATTATTGTAAGAATATACCCATATTGCACCATTGTGCGTCGTGTCCAAAAAGACACCAAAAACCTTAAAGTGGGTCCCACTTATGAAAAGTGAGTTTTTGAGACCAACTCAATGTTCAAATACCATCTAGGAGTTAATTCCCCAAGAAATTGGTGCAAATCAATTATATTTGGGCTAAAATCAAGCCTCACACCATTTAGAGCTTTGGGGGTTAAATAATAAAGAATTAAACAATATAAATGAAGGATTCATACCTTAGATTTGATGTTAATCATGAATATGCAAGTTATTCAAGCTCCCACTCAATATCGATTACTCAATTTGGGGACTATATAACCTATTTGAGTTTATGGAACCAAAGGCAACAGAGAAATGACCAATTCCCAACCAAAAAGGGCATTTAAATACCCCTTCCCAAGCCTTCAGTTTAGGAGATCACTGACACGTGGGCTGCAATGGCAGCTTAGGGCTGGTTATACATTCCCCGCGATCGTGGTTCCTTAACTACACCAGATGACAACTAAAACTTTTAAAATATTCCAAGTTTTGTCCAATGCCTTCGGATGCATCCAAAATCTAATATGAGAAAACAAATTATGCAACCACACTGATTTCGACATTCCAAATGCATTGGCAAAGTTGGATTTCCCATCCAAGATCATTTTGACCAAATATGGCCCCCACACCTGCATTTAAAATTTATAAACTTTTCGACCAATTGGTCAAAATGAGTTCGGGTGTAGAGGGACCTAAATCAAAGGTCTACCTAACCTAAAATCAATATTTTGGAGATGCTTATGTATTCAAAATTTGCATATGATATTATTTTACTAAAATTTTTTCTCGGTGGCTAATTAGAAGTAGCAAACACTTCTAAATAGGCAAATGGTTATAAAAACCAAACAGACCGCTCGGCAACCAAACTATAAGTTCCAGCAAGCCATAAATGGCTTGGGTCAGCTATGGAAAAACTGTAATGCAAAAAATGAGCAAAATCATAAGAAATAGCCTGAAGGGTCTTTAAACATCTACTACTAAGGAACTTTCATCCCTAAATTTTAAAGAAGGAGAAAATACCTGAAGTCGCTAACAGATGAAGCTACTAGGCCCATATCTCGCTCTCAATCTCCCAAGTGTCCTCCTCCACTGGGCGGTACTTCCACTAAACCTTTATTATAGAAATCTCCCTAATACACATCTGCCTCACATCACTTGCCAAAATAAGTACGAGTTCCTCCATAATGGTCAACTGCTCATCTAACTGGATTGAGTCCCATCTAAGCACATGATACGTATCAGGAATATAATTTCACAACATAGAGATATGAAAGACTGGATAAATAACAAAAAAATTTGAAGGCAAGGCTAACTCATAGTCCACCTCACCAACTGTGCAGAGAATCTCAAAGAGACCAGTATATCTAGGGTTGTGCTTACTCTTTCTTCCGAACCTTATCACACACCTCATGGGCAAAACATGTAGGAACACATGGTTACCAACTCTAAATCTTAAGGCATAGAGCCTACGATCGGCATAAGCCTTCTGCCTACTCCGGACTACTCTCAGCCTATCCTAAATCACCCTAATTCTATCCAATGAGTGTGGAAGCAAATTCGTACCTTGAGGTCTCACTACAGAGGTCTCAAACAATTCTATCAAAGAACGACATCTCCTTCTATACAAAGTATTATAAGGCGCCATCTCAATATATGAATGATAATTGTTATTGTAAGCAAACTCTGCCAATGCTAAGTGCTGATCCCACCATCCTCTAATATCCATAACACAGGATCAGAACATATCCTCAAGCACATGAATAGTCTATTTTGACTGACCATCTATCTGCGGGTGAAATGTTGTTTTCAAATCAACTCTAGTACCCAACTCCTCTTAGAATGCTCTCCAAAATCATGAAGTAAATATAAAACCATGATCTGATATGATAGAAATGGGCCTTCGTGCAAACAAACTATCTCTTGCACATAAATGTGGGCTAATATTTCAGCACTAAAAGTCATCTAAATAGGAATAAAATATGCCAACTTGGACTAACAAACTACAATAACCCAAATACTATCAAGACCAAAGGAAGTACGAGGAAAAACACTAATAAAGTCTATAGTAATTCCTTCCCATTTACACTCAAGAATGGGCAGCCTATGAGTTAATTCTCCTGGATGCTGATGCTCGTCCTTAACCTGCTCAAAACATAGGCAATGAGCCAAAAAGTATGCCATCTCTCTTCATACCTCCCCACCAATAATGCTACCTTAAATCTCTATATATATTATCTGTACCTAGATGAATTGAATATCTAGAGATGTAAGCCTCATGAATCATCAACTAAATCAAGTCATCAAGTTGAGGAACAGAAATACTACCCTATAATCTCAAAATACCCTCAGAATCAATGGTGTGCCTCCCAAACTCACCACCTGGTCACAGAGGAAGCATAACATACTATCCTCATACTAAAAATCATAAATCTACTCGAATAGGGAGGATCTCACCTCCGCATAATCTAAAATCCTTATAGGATTTGAAATATCAAGGCGAGCCATTAAATTGGGTAAAGACTGAATGACCAGTTTCATAGGCCTCTTGGAAACTAATATGCATAATAAGATACCCATACTCGTTGCCTTACGACTAAACTCATCAACTACCATATATTCCTTACCCAGATGATACAAGATGGAAATATCGTAGTCCATTAGAAACTCCATCCATCTATGCTAGCGAGCATTAAGCTCTTGCTGGGTTATAAGATGTTGAAGGCTACGATGATAGGTGAAAATATTGCAATGTACTCCATACAAATAGTTCCTCCAAATCTTAAGCATGAAAACTGCTGCTGCCAACTCCAAATCAAGAGTGTGGTAGTTGCGCTCATGCACTTTATGTTGTTTAGAAGCATCAGAAATGACTCAACCCTACTGTATCAAAACACAACCAAGACCAACACCCTAAGCATCACAAAACATAATGAATCCCTCACCCCTAACAGGAAGAGCTAAAACTGGGGCTGAAGTAAGACATTCCTTGAGCTTTCCAAAGCTCAAGTCACACTTTTCGGACCATGAAGAGGAACTTCTTTCCGAGTCAACCTTGTAATAAGGGATAAAATAATAGCAAAGATCTAAACAAAGTGCCAATAATAACCGGCAAAGCTAATGAAACTGCAAAAATTAGTCGAAGATGTAGGCCTAGACTAATCACTAATCGCCACATGTCCAAGGAATGACTCTGACTAAAGTAAAAACTTACACTTAGAGAACTTTGAAAAAAGTACATGATATCTTAAGGTATGGAGCACGATCTCAAATATTGTGTATGTTCTTCACTGCTCCTAAAATACACAAGAATGTCATCAATGAACACAATAACAAAGGAGTCAAGATATGTCCTGAACGTACGATTCATAAAATCCATGATCGTGGAAGGGGCATTAGTCAGCCCAAAAGACATCACCAAAAACTAATAATGACCATAATAGGTCCTGAACCTTGTCTTTGGGAAATCCTCAGCCCAAATCGTCAGCTGATGATAATCAAACCTTAAATCAATCATAGAAAAAATGGCTGCACCCTAAAGCTAGTCTAACAAATCACTGATGCGAGGCATAGGATAACAGTTCTTCATCATTACCTTATTAAGCTACCTATAATCGATACATATAAGCATGGAGCCATATTTATTATTCACAAATAATATAGGATCTCCCCATGGGGAGACACTCGATCTAATAAAACCCTTATCAAGAAGATCCTAAAGTTGAGAATTCAGCTCCTTAAGCTTAGTATGAGCAATCCAATTAGGTACCACAGAAATAGGTTGGGTTCCAAGCTTAAGGTCAATCGTAAACTCATACGCACAGTTAGGGGAAATACTTGATAGGTCGGTAGGGAACATATAGTAACAAAATTATGCAATGAACTCTCTACACGAGTATCACATATATAAGTTAGATAAGACTCATAGCCTATCAATGTATGTCTCCTAGAACAAACATAAGAAATAATCCTCATTGGCTCCCGGCTAACCTCTTCTTTCCATATGACTGGAGGTACGTCAGGCATGGCTAAGGTAACGGTCTAGGTAAAATAATCCATGACTGCATGATAGTGGGATGACCAGTCCACGCCTAGAATCACATCAAAATCCAGCATATCCAGAATAATAAGATCAGCATAATTATCAACATCACTAACTATCACAACACATGATCTGAATATTTGATCCACTACTAAAGAATTACCCATAGGAGTAGATACGTGACATGACATAGACAATAAATTACTAGTGAAGTCCAACCGTGGTGCATCATAAGAAGATATATAAGAATAAGTGGATCCAAGATCAAATAAAGTAAAAGATAACTTACGGCACACAAAAATTATACATATAACAATAACATCTGAAGTCTCAGCCTCGGGTCTACGTGAGGGATATACTGCTCTGAATGGGTAGCACCCTAGGCTAAAATAGTCAGTGTCGTACGACTAGGGCAGTCTCATGAAAACTGACCATGAAGCTTATAAGTAAAACAAGAGTCATGAGAAAATTTAGAACTTTTAGATCTGACTGAATCAGAGTAACCAACACGTCTAGCATAAACTGCAGATGAACCTCTAAAAAACTTATCACTGCCCTTACTTGGATGACCACTAGTACCAAACTATCCTTTGTCAGTGGTCTAAAGAGCTACCTGAACTTGTCAACTAGTTTGACTATGATACTAAAAAGATGGACGGAAAGGATACCCAACAAGAGAACTACCACCTATGAATGGGGAACTACTATGGCTCCCACTAAATTTTCCTTGGTACTTGGGCCTCTTATCAGGACCCTCATGGTGTGTATCCTCCATCACTCAAGCATGCTCTAAAACTTTAATAAAAGTCCTACTTATAGCAATTAGACTCTAAGTAGACATCCAAATAGGGAGCCTCAATCCTCTAACAAAGTAGTAAACTATCTCATACTCGGTATCCAAAATAGAAGTTGCATGCCTAGCCAGCTTATAGAAATAGGCCTCATACTTATTGACTATTGTAAAACCTTAGTCCAATCTGGTGAATTGATCCCTAAGTCAATCCTTAATGTTGGGCGTCATATACTTCTCTAAGAACATCTCTGAGAACCGAGTCCATGACAAGAGAGAAGATTCGTCTAGCCTACAACTCATAAAACCTCTCCACTAGTGTCATTTAGACAAATCAAACTAAAATATAATGTAATCAACACCATGAGTCTCAACAAGGCCTAATCCATAGAGCCTATCCATGCAAGTAGTAAGAAACTCAAATACATATTCTCTAGAATCACCAAAATACCTAGGCGAAGCCAACCTTAAAAATCTACCCAGCATCTTCTGCTCCTTAGCAGATAACATTGCCCACATGCACACGCAAGTGTACGTGGTCTACCAAGTAATAGTGGACTTCAAGAAAGCCGAATATTGAACCAATAGGGACTAGTTCAAATAACAATTCACTGCTAGTTTAACTTGTAATATTAACTTAATGCAAATTAACCAAATAGTGTTTTGAATATTTGTACACAAAAGTAAAGTAAACAATGCATAAAATAAAGACTTGAGACAAACAATAGGAGAAATACCAAGGTTAAAGCATTAAGAACAATAATATTATGTCATTGAACTTCATTCATTAACATACTTATCTTGGTTGTTGATTCGTATGGTTAATCGCATGACCATGGTCTCTAGAACTTGGACATTACAACTACATCATTGAGAGGGGATGTAATATTCTAATTAGGTACTTAAAACTATCATCCTACATGTGAATCAAGTAATGCTTCTAGGTATATCCCTGTCCTAAATGCTAATTTAAATTCCTTATTTCATAAAAGAATAAGAACCCTACATTGTTTATGCCCATGTTCTATCTTCCTATTCCCTCTCCCGAGATCACAAGGTTGACAATATATGTATTCTAAGGGTGATAAATCATCAAAATAATTACTATAAGAATAAAAAAGCTACCAAATATGATAAGTAAATTAAAATAAATCAATTCAAAGCAATAATAGTCATGTTCTTGGCTTTAAACATGGAAAGGGAGTTTTTAGCCACTAATAGTCATAATCATCATCCAAATAATTGTATGAATGATCAAAAACATAAAGAATCGAAATTCAAGAATGTAAAATCTAAAAATAAAGTTGAGGCAGCCTCCAAGGTTACTCAAGATGTTACAAAAGTGATTAATAACAAGTACAATGATATATTTATAGTAGAAGTCATCCAAGCCGTGTAGGGACTAACCAACGCATTGTCTAGCATTTCTCGTGGACTAAGAAATGCGACACCTTGTATTTATCATGGAAATACCAACACGTCATGTGGAAAATATTATGTCAAGAGGGGTGCATCGCGGGGAAACTGTGTAGGCTCCCTAGAATTGTTGCTCCAAAATTTGGTTAGGTTTTTTGCTTTCCTCTTCTATCCCTTGTCTTTTTGTGTTGTTTTCCTCTGGTTTCCAGCTTGTATTTCATTAATAAATCACCATACTAAACTAACCAAACCTCCTACATGATCAAAAACCAAAGATTATAGCTCAAAATAATACAATATCCATAATATGGACAAAAAATAAGAGCTAAGACTAGGCTAGACCACATCGATCTTCAACTTACCATTCTGACTCTTCACTTAATCCAATTGAACTTTGCCCATTACAAACAAGTTGTTCCACATATAATTACACATTTAAACCACTAAAAAATAATTCAACACCTTAGAATCAATTACAATATACTATAAAAACACCTAGCTGAAGCTAGTGAAACTAGTTTTCTCAATTGAACTCTAAATGACTCAATTGAGCACAAACTTGTTTGGAAACACCTTTACACATTATTATGACATACTTGAACACTTATATGCTTATTTATATCATAATCAACACATAAAGCACATGAATTTTCCTTAAACGAAAGGTAAATAGGCTAGGATAATAACACTATAGTGCCCAAATACAACCAACATCACCACCCCACACTTAAAGCCTTGTTCATCCTCTAACAACTCTTTACTCTAAGCATCATAAGATGTGGAGGCTCTATACTTTTAATAAATACCAGAAACCCAAGCTAGTACTACAATAACTACACAAACTGCAGGTTTCTACATGAAGCATGTTATGCATATAAGTGATAGTTGAAGAACCCTACTTTAAAACATCCTAGCCTCAAGAATTGACCCACCAACTTGGCAAACTCATGCGAATTTCTTAATATAAGAATCACATAAATCACCCACATTCATCAAATATGTGCCCTCACAACAAGAGATTTGCCCATAATTGCTCACAAAAGAGCATTTTATAACATAATGGGTACAAAAATCAAATTTAGCTCACTCTCATAAGGAATTCACAAGTTTCATGTAATGAACCATAGGCTTTCCCTTAGTGTAGTACTTCACTAATATCAAAATGCTAAACTTAGGATCAAATAGGTCTTTTCGGGTTATAATACAGGCTAAGGGATGAGTAGGACCTATTTTAGGAATAGTGAAATCTTTCTTAAGCGCTTTAATACACGACATTATATAGTTAAAACTAATCTCCAGCAACCAAATTACACCACTTTTATCTACCCTATTCATTTGTTTTTCACCCCATTTTATTAAGCTCATTCCTCATACAATGGTGGGAGTATTCTATGCACAACTAAATCTTACCCTTCTTCACACCCATTTTATGTTACATACCCCTATGATTGCCATCCTTAACTTAAGCATTTTTCTTAGTTGAGGTGAACATTGTCCAAGTAGGACCAAGAAATAAATAGGTTCATTGTAACATGATTTGGCTAAAAATAGGAACTTTTTAAGTACAAATTTCTCTAACTCCCTACCAAAACACAATAATTTCTTTACACACCAATAACCATCACTTTAGGGCTTCACTTTCACCTTTTTCTTCTTTAATTTCAGACTTCTTAACTCAGTAATTTTATATTAAATCACTTAGAAGCTTTGGATCAAATGAAGGTCTATTAAAGAAGGTGATTAGGCATATCAAGCTGCCAAAGAAAAAGCTAAAGGCTCAACAAGGGTTAACTAGGATTATGAAAAAAGGTAGGTCAAAAACTAGGTATAAAAAGGTTATAAAAGAAATGCTTGCATCATCTCCTATACCCACACTCTTTATTTTGCTTTGCATACACTAGGAAAGTTCCAGACATCACATACAACAAGGAATATACAAATACCTTACACACACATGGCACATGCTCAAATTAAAGCAGTATTATCTTAGACTCTTAACCAAACAATCACATGAATTCAAATTAAGCTAACAAGTACAAGAGTCATAAT
Source organism: Capsicum baccatum var. pendulum (assembly GCA_030864225.1). Taxonomy (NCBI): domain Eukaryota; kingdom Viridiplantae; phylum Streptophyta; class Magnoliopsida; order Solanales; family Solanaceae; genus Capsicum; species Capsicum baccatum. The sequence goes on along the minus strand of CM061557.1, from coordinate 163,188,715 downwards.
CATGAACCTAGGAGTCTAAAAAGTAGTAATTCACACAATCAAAAAGATTTTACAACCAAAACACTTGCATCATGCAATAAAATATAGCAAAAACAAGAATATCTCACTTATTCCTAACACAAAAAAATTTAAATTTACCCTAAAAATATGAATTTCCCTACCCCACACTAAAAAATCTACTTTGTCCCTAAAGTATACTTACAAGTAGAGCTAGAAATACTCCCTGAGGCCTCTAGGCCTAGCTAGTAGCATCTTTATATATCAAGAGGGTCCAGGGACCCCATACTTATTCTTTGCAATGCTTCTTAGCTCAGGTTTTTGGTATTCAGACTTCCTATCAACTTGTAACTCATCAAAAATAAAAACTACGTGAAGTAAAAAAACAAAAAAATAAAAAATAAAACATACCTATTTAACTTGGGTTTCCTCCCAAGCAGTGCCTGATTTAATATTGTAGCACAACCCAATTAAACTGAACCAAGTTCCTTTATCCTTTTCCTCATAGTTGGAGGCCATCTTTTTTTTCATTTTTGACCTCTTGAGTGTGAACTCTAAAGATCAACAACTTTTTTAACTTTAGCCTTCTCAGGCTCATCAATCTACATCATGTCAAGCTTAGGTGGTTGTGGTTTAGGATGCTCAATAAGTGTAATACCCTGCGAGTACACCCTGGGCATGACACGATGCTTATAGTCCTGAGGGACCACAATCTAACCCATAAGCTAGTATTTGCTGTGAGCATTGGATAACATGATCATAAATATGGAAGAATACTGACATTCCATAAGGTTTTCATAACTTTATTCAAATCTAAAATATAAGTCTATAAAAATAACTGACTGAATCTTATTAAATAATGATACACTGTATAACCAATAGTAATGTTTGAATATTGAATAACTGACTCTAATGTTTAAAAAGCCTCTAAAACTGAATGACTAAATATAAGTTGATGGGATAGGCCCTAACTAACTCCAAATAACTACTAAATGAGACATGAAATAAAGGAAGACTGTCCTCGAAGTATGAGGACTCACCACTGCTACTGCTGAAGATCTGATCAGTTTAATAATAAGACAAGAACTGAGCATCAGAACCTATGATATAATGCATCATAGTGCAAAAGAAAAGGTATGCAATCAGTACTTTGAATGTACTGGTATGCTAAATGAGGTAGGATGATATGCATGGTTTCATGAATAAAACTAATAATTAACTGAATATACATGTCAAGCTTGGAGTACTGAATTGAGAGCATGAAATATATAGGCACTAGGTATATGTGGAAATCTATAAATACTGAGTATGCATGAAAGATTATAAATACTGCGGACGCATGACCAATCATATAACATGAACTGAATAAAATCTATAAACTGAATAATGAAATAACTAAAATCTATATGCTTTGTTCAAACAACACTAAGACTGAATAACTTTACTAGGACTATAGCTGGGACTGTGGGATGTATCATCTAACTGATATTCCCCAATTTAAGCTAATTAGAGTCCAACCAATAACCCAGTTGAATGGGTATTTATACCATTCCATGGGTATTAACGATAACTATGTGGATCCATAAAACTGATATAATGTCCAAAGGACTAAGGGTGTCAAGATTGACTGACGGGTGACTCCTGTAAGATAGTTAAACCTAATCTGGTAGGTGACTTCTCATATACTACACTGGCTACATAGTTCTGGAGTATAGGAACTACTACTAACGACTCTGCCTATCTTATAGGGAATCCACTATCCCTACACTCGCTTGGTGCTAAATCCTACTCCCAACTGAAATTCATTGAAATACTAGACAGTTCTCAGTTTTGCTATCTGATATCTTACTATTCTAATAATTCTCATTGTATGTTCTGAAGACTATTTTGTAATGTACTAAGACTAGGCTAAGTAAATAACTATGGATTTTGGGTATCCAATACCCCCAAAAATAAAAATAATAATAGTAAAATGACACTAAAACTTGGAGATCAAAACATGAAGGCTTTTATTAAATAAATAACTTTTGTAGGCATTTTATCAAACACTTGTAGTTCATTGTTTAAACAAATCATAGGAATGCCATTAAACTTGTAGAAATATCATGAATTCATTATAATAGCATTAATTCATGGTTTAACTCAATAAGAAATAATGTTAAAACAAGGAAGATTGAATAATAACAATAATTTCATGGTTGCATGGGATAAAATCTATAGTACGTGGAGATTCTTGGATGAAATCATAATTTAAGACATAATAACTTGAAAAGATCATAATTTGGGGATTAAAATGGGTTACTTAGTATCCATGGATGAAAAAAATCCATGGATGAACATCTAATATACCTGGGATAGTGAATTACTTAAAGTTTTGGGTGAGTTTTTGAGGATTGACATTGAATTTGAGAGCTAAAATTTCTTGTTCTTGAAAAAGGGATCTTTTAATATTTAAGGAACTGAAATAATGATGACTACTTGGGGTGTTTAGGGCCATGGAAAAAGACCAAAATACCCAGAACAAATTTAAATTAGAAGCTGAAAGCTGAAGATCCCAATTTTGGCCTTGTTACGACGTGCCACTATCACACCAAGCCAATAGAAAAGGGAAAATTGGGACTTGGACAAACACTGCAATTTAGAGCTATCGCGTTAATCCTTTAAAATACCAATTTTTCCACCTCCCTGATGCGCTACCATCGCAGAGGCCCACTGTAAATTGCCAAACTTGAAATTGGCCTGCTCCGCGATGCGCCAATATCACAGAGTCACACTGGAAGTTGACAATTATCATTTGGTCTTTCTCTGTGATGCACTAAGGGTTTAAATGACGATGTTTAATGACTAGAAGTTCAAATCGCCATAACTTCTTACCCAATTATCAAATTTGGGCAAATTTTAAATCATTGGAAAGCTAATTGAATTTCATACGTAATGGCAGGCTCTAAATAGAAAAATAATAAGTGTTCATAAAATTTTATATATGAACACTCATGTATTGGGACTTAGATTATGCTAGGGAAATACGTGGTGTTACATTATCTCCGCCTTGGGATCATTCTTCCTTGAAAGAAACTAGTTAAGCTGAGAAAAGCTGCTGGGATGAGATTATACACTGAACATGCATATCTGATGCATGGAATGCATGAATGAACTAATTTATAAATGCATGATTGACATGCACATGATGTGCAACTAAAACTGAGCATGATAAAGAGAAATTTTATGAAGATTAGTACCTTATACTGAATCTGGATTCGCGGAGAAACGATGAGGGTAATTGGTACTCATATTTGCCTCTACTTCCCAAGTGGCTCCCTCAATGGACTGATTCCGCCAAAGAACTTTTACTAGTGGAACTTCTTTGTTCCTTAGTCTACGAACTTGATGATAAATAATTTTAACTGGGACTTCCTCCAAGGAAAGAATGTTCTGAATATCTATACTTTCAAAGGGAATAACTATAGCTACATCACTAATATAATTTTTCAACAATAAGACATGGAACAATGGGTATGCTAAGGCTAGATATGAAGGAAACTCAAGCTAGTAAGCTACCTTTTTGAAACTACTGAGAATTATGAAGGGACCAACATATCGGGGACTGAGTTTCCTTTTGTTGATGAATCTCTTCACTCCTTTCATGGGAGAGATTTTCAAGTAAACAAAATCACTAACCTTAAACTTGAGATCCTTTTACCTCATATCTGCATGCAACTTATGTCAGCTGTAGGAAGTCCTAAGCCTTTCTCTGATCAACTGAAACTTTCCTAACTCATCAAACACCAAGTCAGGCCCTACTACTATGGCATCACCTACTTTAAAATAACCAATTGGAGATCTACATCTCCTACTATAGATATCCTTAATGGATCTATATGGAACTGGAATGATAACTATTATTGTATGAGAACTCAATCAAAGACAAGTGGTCATCCCAACTAACTTTAAAATCAACTGCGCATGCTCTCAATATATCCTCAAGAGTCTGAATGGTCCTTTCTGCTTGACTGTCTATCTAAGGGTGGAAGGTTATACTGAGATGGAATTTGGTACCAAGACCCTTTTGGAATACTTTCTAGAAATAAGAGGTAAACTGGGTACCTCTATCTTAAATAATATATAAAGAAACACCATACAATCTAACCAACTCTCTGAGATAAAGTTTGTCGTAGTCCTCTACTGAATAAGAGGTATGGACTGGCAAGAAATAAGCTGATTCAATCATCCTATCTATGATAACCCAAATAGAATTATACTGGTGATGGGTACATGGCAAACCTATCACAAAATCCATGTTCACTTACTCCCACTTCCAAGGGGGAATACTAAACTCCTACATAGACCCACTTGGTTTCCGGTGCTATATCTTAACTTGCTGACATGTGAAGAGCTTAGCCATAAACTCTGCAATATCCCTCTTCATCCCACTCCACTAATAGGTCTCTCAGAAATAACGGTACATCTTAGTGGCCCCTGGATGAATAGAGTAAGGCGCACCATGCACTTCTGCAAAAATTCATTGCCTCAAGTCATCTACACCGGTCACACATAATCTATCTTGACAAAGAAACATAACATCTCCCCTTTGGGAGAAAACCTCCACTTTCTAATCTCCACTAATTCTTTAAAAATAACTATACTGGGATCTCTATCCTGCTTATCTTTTACTCAGAAAATATAGATGATTCTGAGCTACTCTGCACCCACACACTACCCTTTGCTGAGTTGACTATGTGGATACGTAGATGGCCAAGCTGATGGACTTCCTGAGCTAACTTCTTCTTAGCATTCTTAACATGAGCTATACTACCCATGGACAATCTACTAAAAGCATCAGTCACTATACTGGCCTTGCCCGGATTATACAGAACACTCATGTCATAATCCTTTAATAATTCTAACCACCTTCTCTGATGCAGATTAAAATCTTTCTTAGAGATCACATACAGAAGGCTTATGTGATTCGTTAACACATCCAAATGTACCCCATACAAGTAATGCCTCTAAATACTGCAGCTAACTCAAAATCATGAGTAGGGTTATTCTTCTCATGGGGTGTAAGTTGTCTGGAGGCATAGGCTAGACCTTACCTCTCCGCATGAGGACACAATCCAAACCTACTCTAGATACATCATAGTACATACCAAAACTATTGAACCATCTAGTGGAGTCAAGACAGAGGCAGAGGTAAGTTGAGTCTTGAACTCCTAAAAACTCTTCTCGCATGAATCTAACCACTGAAACTTAACTTTTTTCTAAGTCAATCTTGACATAAGGGATGCAATAGAAGAAAACCCTTCAACAAACCAATGGTAATAGCCAGCTAAACTAAAGAAACTCTTGATATATGACAGAGAGATGGGTCTATTCGAGTTTCTCACCACCTCGATCTTTTAAGAATCAACTCTAATCCCATCACCAAAAATAATAATCCCAAGGAAAGCTTTTGATCTTTGCTAGAATTCACACTTATTGAATTTAGAGAACAACTGGTGAGCTTTAAGAGTCTAAAGAACTACTCTGACATGGTCTGTATGATCATTCTCACTATGAGACTAAACAAGAATGTCATCAATGAAGACTATGATAAACATATCCAAGTACTACTTGAATACTTGGTTCATCAAGTCCATGAAGGCTACTGGCGAGTTTTTAAGACAAATAGACATGATTAGAAATTTGAAGTGACCATACTGGGTTCAGAAAGCTATTTTTAGAATTTAACTTTCCCTGACCCTGAGCTGATAATAGCATGATCTGAGGTCTACCTTGGAAAATTAGCTAGCACCCTAAAGTTGGTAAAATAAGTCATTGATTCTAGGAAGTGGATATTTATTCTTGACTGTGACTTTGTTCAACTGATGGTAGTCTATGCATATTTTGAGTGAACTATTTTTCTTATGCATGAAAAAAATAGGTACGCCCAACGGGGAGATGCTGGGTTTGATGAATCCCTTATCTAAGAGATCATTCAATTATTCTTTCAATTCTTTGAGTTCAGCTGGGGCTATTCTGTTTGGTGGAATAGATATAGGTGAGTATCTAGGAAATGGTCTATTCCAAAGTTAATTTTTTTTGGAGGAGCTCCGAGGAGATCTTCAAGGAACACATCTGGAAATTCCTTGACTACTAAAACTCACTTAAGGGTTGAAGTTTCTGAGTTAGAGTCTTTGACTTGCACAAGATGGTAAATACACCCCTTCGATATCATCTTTTTGTCTCTAAGGTACGAGATCAACTGACCCCTAAGAGTAGCAATACTACCCATCCATTCAAGGACTGGTTCATTTGGGAACTAAAAATGAACTATTCTATTTGTACAGTTAACTTAGGCATAGCAATATTAGAGCTAATCTATGTTGAGAATTATTTTAAAATTTGTCATATCTAACTCCAAAAGATCAACAGAGGTAACTTTCTAAGATATTGTGACTGGATAGTTCCTGTATACCTATTTGGATATAATGGAATTGCCTACTAGGTAGAAATTGAAAAGGGCTCTACTAGAGTTTTGGGACTGACTCCGAAGTTAACGGCTATATATGGAATTACAAAAGAAATAGAAGCCTCAGGTCTAGTAAATCATAAACACGTAAGTGAAAGACCTGAAATGTACCAGTAACTATGTTAGGAGAATTTTCCTAATCTTGGCGGGACTGAAGAGCATATAATATATTCTGACGCTGACCGATAGTAGCACTGGAAGCGGTACCCTACTAAGTTAGGTAATTGGATAAAACTGATAACTGATGGTACTGGCCCTATTAGCGCATATCCCAACCTTTCAGAGCAACTACCTGACACTCATAAATCCGATGGCTTTGATTTCCATACCTGAAACACACATAACTACCTGCTCTACACTCACCCTAATGATGTCTTCCATATTTATGACATAGAGAATTTGTATGAGCAATGCTACACTAACCTGGGACTTAGAGCCTGGTGCCCTATCCCTATTGTAATTTTTGAATTTGGGTACTGGGGCACTGGATGAAGAGGGTCTTGGGGTTGTAGACCTCTAATTAAACTAAGGACAGTTACCACCTTCTGACTTTGGCTGATTGAAATTAAAACTACCCATCTTAGCTTTCTTATTTCCTATCTGCCCCTCCTTAAGCTTTTGGTCCTCTATTTATTGATCATGGACCATCAGCCTAGACAAGTCCATCTCACTAATAAGCATTGTAGTCCTGCACTCCTTGACCATACTATCAGATATGCCAGACACAAACTTACTTCTCTTAGACCTGTTATAAGCTACCACCTAAGGAGCATACCTAGCTAACTGAGTAAACTAGAGAGCATACTCCCTCACACTCATGTTGCCCTTCCTCAAGTTAATAAACTTAACACTTTGACCTTTCTCAACTCTAATAGGAAGAATCTGTCTAAGAAAGCTATGGCAAACTCTTCCCATTCTACAGGCCATGCATCTAAACCCCTATCAACTTTCCACTGCTGTAGTCAAGTATGGGATATATCCTCAAATGATATATAGACAACTCATCACTTATACTAGATCTCACCCCCATAGCATTCGTGACCTTCTGAACCATATCCAAGAATTTTGATGGATCTTCTTCAGACTTAGATCTAGTGAAAGAAGAAGGGTTCATCCTAGTAAATTTCCAAATTCTAGTTGTAGCAGTATTGGCAACTTGGTTGGCTGGAACAACAACTGGCCATTTATTTTGTGCTACTACAAAATTGGCTCGAGTAGTGAACGCAACCCTAAATTCTGCGGGAGAGATGTACTCGTACAGAGGATTTGCCTGAACGGGCTGAGGGGCTTGATGGTTACTGTTCTACTTTTGCTATTCTTGGGAGGCATGTTCTATAAATGGAAGGAAGAAATGGATTAGATAGAGGATTTAACTTAAGCTCATGCTCACTCGCACGACATGAATATTGAAAAAAGGGAAACTTTTCTTAAACATCTCATAACCACTCGTCTATAAGTGCGGTGTGCTACACACCCTTGCAAAAGACTCTACTAGATGCTAATTTTAGACTTCTTAACTTTAAAACCTTTGGCTATTATACAAAGTTTGTACCACCCCGAGAGTACACACTAGGTGTCACACGGTGCTTACAGTCTTGAGGGACCACAAGGTAGCCCATAAGCTGGTACCCACTGTGAGCACTAGATAACATAATCCTAAATGTGGAAAAATACTGATATGCCATAAGGTTTTAATAACTAAAATTAAAACAGAAATATGAGTCTATAGAAATAACTGAGTGAATCTGGTAAAATAATGATAAACTGGATAACCAACTGTAATGTCTGAATACTGAACAACTGACTCTAATGTTTGAAAGTCCTCTAAAACTGACTGACTGAATATAAGTTGATAGGACAGGCCCCAACTAACTCTAACTAACTACTAACTGAGACATAAAATAAAGTAAGTCAGTCCTTAAAGTATGAGGACTCACCACTGCTACTGCTTAGGATATGATAAGTCTAATTATGTGCTGAGAACTGAGCGTCAAAACCTATGATATAATACATCATAGCGAAAAATAAAAGGTATGTGATTATTACTTTGAATGTACTAGTATGCTAAATGAGGTCGGCTGATATTTATGGTTTCATGAACAAAACTAATAATTAATTGAATATGCATGTGAAGCATGGAGTACTAAATAAAGAGCATAAAATTTGTAGGTACTAGGAATATGTGGAAATCTATAAATACTTAGAATGCATGAAAAATTTGAAAATACTGAGGATGCATGACCAAGCATATAACATGAACTAAGTAAAATCTATAAACTAAAATAATGAAATAACTAAAATTTGTATGCTTTGGTGAAACAACACTAAGACTGAATAACTAAACTAGGACTGTAACTGAGACTGTGGGAGGTATCATCTAATCGATATTCCCCTATTTAAACTAATCGTGGTCCAACCTATAACCCTATAGGAACGGTGTTTATATCATGCCACGGGTAATAACGATAGTTTTATGGATACACTAAATAGATATAATTTCCAAAGGATTAAGGGTGTCATGCCTGAACGACGGGTGACCCCTGCGAGATAATCAACCCTAATCTGATGGGTGACTTCTCATATCCTACGCTAGATATATAGTTTTAGAGTATAGGGACTGTTATTAATGACTCTTCCTATCTAATTGGGATGCCTCCATCCCTACACTCTCTTGGTGTTAAATCTTACTCCCAACTGAAAGACACTAAAACACTAGACTGTTCTGAGTTTAACTGACTGATATTTGACTATTTTGATAATGCTTATAGTATTTTCTAAAGATTATTCTATAATGTACTTAGACTAGGCTAAGTAAACAGCTATTGATTTTGGATATTCAACACCCCCAGGACTCAAAACAATAATATTAAAATGACACTAAAAGTTGGAGATCAAAACATGAAGGATTTTATTATATAAATTACTCTTGTATGCATTTTATCAAACACTTGTAGTTCATTTTTCTAAAAAATCATACGAATGTCATGGAACCTATTGGAATATCATAAATTCATCATAATAGCATCAATTCATGGTTTAATTCAATAAGTAATAATGTTAAAACATGGAAGATTTAATAATAACAATAATTTCAAGGTAGTATGGTATAAAATCTATAGTACGTGGAGATTCATGGATGAAATCATAATTTAAGACATAATAACTTGAACAGATCATAAATTAGTGATTACAATGGGTTACTTGGGCTCCATGGATGAAATAAATCCATGGATGAACATCTAACATACCTGGGATAGTGAATTTCTTAAAGTCTGGGTGATTTCTTGAGGATTGACCTTGAATTTGAGAGCTAAGGTTTCTTGTTCTTGAAAAGGGGATCTTTGAATTTGTGAGGAATTGAAATAATGATGACTACTTCAGGTTTTTAGGGGTTAAATTTTGTGTTTTAGGTTAATTAGGTCCATGGAAAAAGACCTAAATACCCCTAACAAAATTAAAAAGGGAAGCTAAAAGCTGAACATCCTGACTTTTGGCCATTGCGCGATGCATCACTATCATTCCAAGCCTTTATAAAAGGGGAAATTGGAACCTGGACAAATACCGTGATGTGGAGCTATCGCGTTAATCCTTTGAAGTGCCAATTTGGCCACCTTTGCGATGCACCACCATTGCCGAGGCCCACTAGAAATTAGCCTGCTGCACGATGCACCAATATCATGGAGTCATACTAGAAATTGATAATTGTCATTTGGACTTTATCTGTGATGCGCTAAGGGTTAAAATGACGATTTTTAATTACTAAAACTTAAACTTTTCATAACCTCTTACCCGGTAATCGGATTTGGGAGAATTTTATATCGTTGAAAAGCTAATTGAATTTTCCTATCCAATAGCAAGCTCTAAATTGAAAAATAATTAGTGTTTTGAAAATTTTATATATGAATACTCATGTATTTGAACTTAGATTATACTAGAAAAATATGGGGTGTTACAAAAAGGGTGATCGAAGAGGTATTTTGTGGGACATGCTCCACCACCCCACACTTATCCCATTCAATGAAAGTAATCATGCATAAATCAATATAGTGGGATAGTGTGTTAAGTGATTTGTACACTTTAAAAACTACCTCTTTATCCTCCAACATCATTGTGAGCGTGGCTTCTCTCACATCAATTAAAGCTCCCCCCGTAGCTAAAAATAAACGTCCCAAGATGATTGTTACCTATTTTTCTACCTGAAAATCTAAAACAATAAAGTTAACAAGAATAATAAATTTACCAACCTTTTTTAGAACATCCTCTATCACTCTTTAAGGATGAGCTATGGTCCCGTTTGCCAGCTGCAGTAGCACAAATCTCTATCTAGGCTTTCCTAAGCCTAATATGTAGAACAAAGATAGGGGCATCAAGTTTATACTTGCCCCTAAATAACTAAGTTCCTGAACCATCTCACTGTTGCCAATTTGTTTAGGAAGAGTGAACTTTCCATGGTCCATAAGCTATATGGGAATCTTTCAGTCACCACAGGCTACACTCCTCAGTGAATATTATCGCCTCCACATCCTACATCTTAACTCTATTAGCAACCAATATCTAAACTACTTAGCATACTTTGACATTCCCTGCAAAATACTTAAAAGAGGAAAATTAATGTGTAGATCTCTGAACGTGCCAAATACCCCCTTGAAGCATGTATCCTTCTTTAACTTTATATGCTTATGTGGGTAAGGTAGTTGTAGGATCATTTTCACTTCTTCAACAACTTTTTCTTTTGAGTGCTCACACTTTTTTCCCTTTCCATCAACTTTGCCATTTACCTATTCAATCACCACATAAGCATATACCTCCTTAGTTTCTTAGGAGATTCTTAATTAAGCTCTTTACCACTCCTTAAAGTGATTTACATTACTTGTAGGGTTTTTTTTATAGATTATGACAAATGATATTGAGGCCTTGTATTTAGTGTCTGCTGTAACTGCCCTAACTACAACACTAAGCTTCTCATGGCCGCTTGCTGGGTCTTTACATCGGCAGCCAACTGTGTTTGATTAGCTAGAATCTATTTCATTATCTCTTCCAAGTTTCTAGTTGTCTTATTTCCTTAAGCCTGTGATTATTGAATTTACTTCTGTTGGGTGATCCATGGCTGACTCAGTGGCTGAGTGTTCTACTACATGTTGTAGGCATTCCCATAATTCTGCCTTTGAGCATTTCCCACATACATCACAGAGGATTGGAAACACACATAGCTGCTAAATGGCCAGTGTTACCACAAACTTAACACCAACCTATAGTTTTTTGGATTGCATTAACTGTGCCTGTAGGCTGTGTGGCACCTAATTTTATGTTACTGAGCTTCGTAGTCAACTGATTTTGTAATGCAACAATTTTAGCAAATATTGCAGTAAAATGATCCACTTCCAAAACATCTGTAATCTTCTTAGTATCACTGCTTAAGTCTTAATTCCCCTCAGAATTACCTTGTGCAATTCAATTTAACACAATATATAGCTCATCATACATTATCTCTAGTGCCTGACCACCTGCAGCTGAATCTAACAGAATCTTTGTGTTATGGTTAGTTGTCTCAACAAAAGTATGAGATAATACATCATTGGAATGTTGATGGTGGGGACTGTCTTTTAGTAGATCCTTTAAACACTCCCAAGCATGATACACTTTTTTGTCTGGCTTCTGTTTGAAGTGCACAATCTCACTGCGAAGTTTCCCAGACTTTCTAGACTAGAAAAATCTAATTAGGAATCTTTAATCTAAGTCATCGTATGATAGATTTAATTTTTTGGCTCAACATTCAACCACATCTTTGCTTCACCTAACAATGAAAAGGGGAATAGTGTCAAACTCACACCACCAGCATTCACAACCATAGGTATGAATTTGTCATTGATTTCCAGAAAGTTTTGCAAGTGGACTTGTGGATCTTCATGCGAAAGCCTGGTAAACTATCCACTTCTAATCAGAAGTTGCATGATATTTTGTTTGAGCTCAAAATTACCTCCAACAGTTGGTTTTTGAAATGAGGAGGCCGAATTTATTGGAAGTTGTGTTGCCACTTCTCTAATTATCCTATGGGCTTCTTGGTCATTATATATGATGGCAGGATTATCTTGACCTTCTTCGATTTGCAGAATATGAGGCAGAAGGAATTTTTCTGTCCTTCGTTCTTGGAAGAGTTGCTCAGGTTTGAGGTTTGGTTAAACCAATTCCCAAACACTTTCTATCTTACTACATCGCAAACCTATTTCCTGCAAATACAAAACCAAGACCAAGAATAAAAAACCAAAGAAATCCAAAAGGCAAAACTAAAGATAAAACAGTTGTCAAATTGCTAGTCCCCAGCAATGGCGCCAACAACTTGACAGCACTCAAGCACACACGCAAGCGTTCGTGGTATACCAGGTAATATAGTGGACTTCAATAAAGATGAAAATTGAACCCACAGGGATTAGTTCCAATAACTATTCAATTGTAGTTTAACTTCTTAGATTAAATTGTTTTAAATTAACCAAATAAAGTTTTTAATATCTATAAACTAAAGTAAAGTAAACAATGCATAAAATAAAGAGTTGAGACAATCAATAGGAGAAATCCCAGGGTTAAAGAAGTTTGAACAATCATACTATGTTATTGAAAATCATTTGTTAACTCGCTTATCTTGGTAGTTGATTTGTAGGATTAATCACATAACCATGGTCTCCCGACCACTAATCATTTACCTAACTTGGACATTACAACTACATCATTGAGAAGGGATGTAATAATCCAATAAGATTCTTAAAGCTACCAACATGTGAATCAAGTAAGGCTTCTAGGTACATCCTATCGTAGATGCTAATTCGAATTCTTTATTTCATAAAAGAATAAGAACCGTACTTTGTTTATCCCCATGTTCTATCTTCCTAGTCCCTTTCCCGAGATCATAAGGTTGACATTATATGTATTATAAGGGTTATCAATCCTTAAAATAGTTAAAAAAAAGGATAAAAAAGAAGCCAATTTTGATAAGTACATTAAACGAAATCAATTCAAAACAATAATTGTCATGTTCTTGGCTTTAACCCCGGAAAACGGAGTTTTTGGCCACTAATAGTCATAATCATCATCCAAATAATTGAATTAATGATAAAAAACATAAAAAAGATGAATTAATGAAAGTAAAACGTTAAAATAAAGTTGCAGAAGCACCAAATGTTGTCAAAGATGTCCCAAAAGTTAGTAACAACAAGTATAATGTTATATTTATAGCAGAAGTTATCCAAGCCGTGTAGGTACTATCCTCCATGTTGCCTAGCATTTTTTGTGGACTATGAAATGTGGAGCCTTAAATTTCTCATAGAAAGACCAATGCGTCATGGAGAAATTATCAAATCAAGAGTAGTGCATCACGAGGAAAGAACATTGGCTCCCTGGAATTGTTGCTCCTAAATTTGGTTGTCTTTTGCTTTCCTCTTCCAGCCCTTGTCTTTTCGTGTTGTTTTTCTTTGGTTTCCAACTTTTTTCATCAATATATCACCATAATAAACTCACAAAACTTCCTACATGATCAAAAAACTAATATTAGTGCTCAAAACAACACAATATACACACAATGGACTTAAAACAATAGCTAAGACTAGGCTAGGCCACATCGATCTTCAACTTACTATTCTGACTCTTGACTTAATCCAATTGAACTTCTCTCATTATAAACAAGTTGTTCTACATATTATTACAAACTAAAACCACAAAAATCTCATTCAACACATTATAATCCATTACAATATACTAGAACCACACCTCTCTTAAGCTAGTCAAACTAGTATTCTCGATTGAACTTTAAATGGCTCAATTAAGCACAAACTTGTTTTGAAACAACTTTAAACATTATAATTACATACTTGAATGCTTATATTCTTAGTTATATCATCATTAACACATCAATAACAATAATTTCGCACAAAAAAAAAGCTAAATAGGCTAGGATAGCAACAGTAGAGTGCACAAATACACCCAACATCAACAGAGCAGGTTTGGTCATAACTGGCTAAGTGGCCATCAGCTGATCATTTGCCGACATAGGAGGAACCTGAAATCCATGAGCTATAGTTGTAGGCTCCACTCCTTCCCTAGTAGTCTGTGCACCATTAACCATACCTAACAGCTTAAACATGTCATCTCTAAGCAATAAAGAGGGAATTTAACATTATGGAGGTCGGAATGGTCGTTGGCCCACTGTTATCTATTGTGGAAGAATCTTTGGCTCAGGTTAAGGAATGAGGTTTTGGGGAGCTGGACCATCCTGATCCTTAACTTGAGACACATCACGAGGCTATCCCCAAATAGGAGTAGGATCCCTGGGCTTAATCTCAGGACCCAATTCACGCATAGCTATAGCACGTGTCCTGGGTATTTGACAAATTGTAGAGTCAAGAAAATATACTACACACCAATTCATAATCTTATCACGATATGTGTTAAACAAGTGAAGGACTCCTAATAATATCCCACATCCCCCTGTAGATAGGAAATGGACATCAACATTATGATCTGCAGGATTCTATTTGACACTTGCTCATGTACCGATAATACCGATGAAAACTAGGCTCTGATACTAATTTATTATGACCGAATTCATGAGTCATGATGGCAACTACTAAAACCCACCAGTAGGTAAGACAACACTGTACACCGAAGCTAAGGAAATAGGTTACTTTGGTAGAAATGCCTAATCAGGCCTAACAACAAATGCAATTATAATCAACAATGTTCCAATAAAAGAAGATAGTCAAAAATACGGATACCAATCCCACGACATGGTAAGGTCAAGATAAGAGAATCTGAGTTTGATAATAGTAAATAAAACTCAGAAGTATAAAATAGTTAATACATTCATCTCAAACACAAAAAACTAAACAAGGATAGAGGGAAAAGGTAGACTCAAAACTCAAAGAGCTCACCCTATCTTTGAAAGATCAATAGTACATGAACTCAACCCATTGGTGACAACTAGTAATCGGGTCTTCACCTTAAAGGTACAAAATTTTAGTTTGAGTACAAAAATAACTAGTATTTAGTAGGCATCATCGGTCGACTAAGCTAAATTATTATATAAGGATGGTATAAAGCAAGATAATAGCTTTAAGTCAAGTTACATAATCAATCTTAGACCATATTCATAATTACTTTATAAAATAAATGATCAACTCGAACAATAATATGATACCTCATATCAATACAAGACAATATCGTCACATAGAATGGGTAATCATTTAAAAAGTGTAAAGTGACACTAACACAATTACAACCGCATAAATTCCAAGCTCATGTATATATATCCATGAAAACATGAAGTAAAAGAACTCACCATGGAACCCCATACCACTGGGGAGTACACCCATAAGAACTTAAAGAATCCATCACGACGTCCCCTACCACCGGAGAGTGTATCGAAGATCAAACCACCAACGTATATAAATATATGAACAAATTCTTATTATCCATGGTTTCACACTTTTCACACCAACAAAAATTTGATAACATTTATAATCCTTATCAATTATGGAAATTGAGTAACACTTACAGATGTTGGGTGTATTTATGTATTCCAGCATCACTATTTTAGTTTGTTTAGCCTTGTTTTGAGGATGATCCATATTCTACATGGGTTGATAATGAGATGAATGTGTATCAACGTGTTAAGGAATGTGTTTACAATGTTCAAAGTGAATTCCAAACAAGTTTGTACCTAAAAGATTCACTTTGAGTTCAACCCAGAAAACTAGTGTTACTAGCTTTAGCTAGGTGCTTGTCTAGTTGGCCTCGTTGGATTTTAGTTTTTTAATGAGTTCCTTATGGATTAAATATGTGATTATGAGTGGAATAACTTCCTAATAGTGAGCAGAGTTTAATTTGAGTGAGTGTACAACTGGAAAACTAAGTTGAGGTTAATGAACAACAGAGTGATAGTTAGAAGTGTGTTTTAGTGACTGATGTGTGAGCTAATGCTAACACATTTGAGGCTTTTAAATATAAAAATAATTGTGAGGTATTAAGAAACATTTGTGGTTTTTGATTGTTTTATGTTTGATTTTGTAGAAGAAGCTAATATGTTAGAGAACCAACAAGAATGGTAACAAATGAGCTGAAATCTGAAGTAAATAGAGGTAAAGTGTCGCTGACAACATTTGTGATAAGTTGTTAGCCCTGTGATAAGCTATCAGTTTCATCATCAACCATAGACAAAGAATTGGCCTAAGTTAAAAGCTGTGATGACATTTTGTGATAGGTCATCGAGGATACGATAAGTCATCAAGATTGTCATCAGCCTAAGGTAGAAAATGAGAGCTAAGAAAAAGCCTTGACGACATTTGTGATAGGTCATCAAGGAGCTGATAGGGCATCACCATTTGTCATCAGCGTTAGGCAGCGAGTACAAAAAGCATAAAGAAAGCTGATGAGATTTGTGATTAGTCATCAGCCTCCTCATAGGCTATCACAAATGGTGTCAGCTAATCTGAGGAATTTTAGAATTTTATTATTTTGTTTCCATAATTAGGGTGAACTATTTAAAGGCTTGTTTATGGTTTTCTTAAAAATTCCAAACCTTGATTTTTGAGACACTATAATTTGATATTTTCTCTCTATAACTTCTTGACTTGAAAAAACAATTATTTTAAAGAGAATTTAATCATTATTTTTGGATTTTCTGTTGTGATCTAGTCTGAGATTCACTATTTATTATTCATCTTGTGGTAAGTTTATCTTTCAAAGCATGAATTCATCTAGTTTCTTCGATTATTACGTCATGAGAAGCTAAATTCCTTTAACATGAATTATAGGATCTAGGGGTAGGTCTTGATAAGGTACTGAGTGTTCAAGATTCAAAAAGTGGTAGAACTCCTTGATAATTAAGTTGTTTTAATTATTGGCTATTGGTTGCAAATGATAGATAGCATCTGCTTTGATTTTCTTAATAAAGAAATCAAATATAGTGGGAAATGAATTATCAATAGGGACTTGGAAATACTAAACTTCCATTTAATAATCAGCGTTGTAACAAGGTTGGTTAACCTGAGGTAAAATATGGGCAGTGAATATAAAATCCCTATGTCTGAGAGGATTAGGTAATTAAATACTTAAGTAGGTTGAGAGACATTTAAGAATAACTACGATAAAGATAACTTATTGTCCTACCTACCGTGAGAATCTGGAACCACTAGTAGCATCTGTCAAGTACCAAAATCCCTAGAGAACATAATTCTAGTTTTTCATAAACTCTTGATTACAAACATTTAAATTAATGTGACCAACAATTACTTGTTAACTAAAACCGCCCTTTTTCTGGAAACATCCAACTATTAGTTAATTAAATTGCAAACGACTTACGTTCACACCGTATTCCCTGTGGGATTCGACCCCAACCTAGTTGGGTTTTATATTGACAATGATTGCTTACATTCTCGACTGAGAGGTATAATTTGAGCATTTATCAAAAATGATGTCGTTGTCGGGGAATATGGTAGAAAACTTAAGTTTGTGTGTGCTAATTGACTGTTAGTAAATTTTCCTAGTTTTACATTAATTTGTTGTTTCTGTTTATTTGTAAGATCTTTATAGTGTATACCAAGAACCAAAATTTCCAGAGTTCCATTATTACTACCTAATCTGGAACCGCAATGAATTGGAAGAATGGCATAACAACAAGAGGCTGATAGATTGGCAGCCTTAGCTAGAGCTCAGGTGAATATGCAAAATGATGGGCAACAAGCACGACATTCAAATACTGAGGACGAAAATTTAGGAGATGAGGAGTTGCTGAATCCTGGTAACCCAAGGCGTACAAAGCAAATAGCTACACTAGTACGACATAATGTTAAAAAGAACTATTTGTTTCAAGAAAGGAAAGAGTAGCATCCAGTCCAGTATGATCTCAATGATGATGATGATGGAATGGATGGAGCAGGTGAAACGGGTGCAATTATTCCTCCATCGTTGGCACCTGAGGAAAATATCAACATTACGAGTACTATGATTTAACTCCTAAATCTGAAGGGGTTGTTTCGTGTACTTCTTGGGGATGACCTAAACTTGCATGTGGTGAAATTTGTCACCATCTGCAAATCTTTTGATAACCTAGGAGTGGGCTAAAATGCTATTCAATTGAAATTGTTTCCGTTGTCTCAGTCTGCGGAGGTAATATTGTGGCTAAATAAGCTGACTCCTAATTCTATAACTAATCGGAGGCATTTGAAAGGAGCTTTCCTAGAAAGGTTCTTTCGACCTTCCAGGAGGGTACAGTTGAGGGACAAAATTAACAACTTTAGGCAGCTCCCAACTGAATCCTTGCATGAAACCTTTGAAAGATTTACAAAGAAGCTAACATAGTGTCCGAACCATAACATAATAGACATACATTTGATGGAGACATACAATTGTAGACAATACTGTTGGGGGTTCGTTTGTTGATCATACATTCCTAGAGGCTTCAGAGATGCTAGACAGAATGAACAAACAGAGTCGGGCATGGCATACCAGAGACTCTATGGTGGCCAGCCCCACTACTTTCGTTGGTAATATTGCAGAACAACACAAAAGAGAAGAGGAGTGTGACCAAGACATGGCTCACCTTAAAAAATAGATGGACTTACCAACCAAGCACTTTGTATTAGGCAAGATTGAAAAGGAAAAAGTTGTGGGATCTCAGGAAAGAAGTGATGCTGATGTAGATGAAGAGGCTAACTATATTAATAATTAGGGGGTTTCTGAGGCAATAGCCAAGGGAATCAAGGTTGGACTTACTATGATAATTATGGTTATATAGATAGAGAGCAAGGAAATTAGAGGAATAACAATGACAAGACCGGGCTATATATTCCTCCTTGAAATTATGAGGCTACTTCAACAAGTTCTGAAAAGATATCCACGAAGTCTAAGTTGTTGAAGGAAGTGGAAGCTACCAACTCTGGTTGACCACCATGAAGACCTATATAACATCCATCAGTCAGTTGGTGTACTCACACTCTACCGTAATTAAATAGTTAGAGCAGCAAATAAGCCAACTCTCCTCAATATTCAATCAGAAGAAGAGCGGAATATTACAAAGTGATACAATCTAAAATCCACAAAATGATGGCTTATGAATGGCTATTACCACTATAAGTAGTAAGATATTACTTGGCCCTTCTGTGGGCAAACCTGTAAGTGATAAGGTAGTTGATGACGAACCAAAAGAAAGTAGTCCAGTGGAGTTTGAGAAGCTGGATAATTCTGATGATGTTCTAGAAAAAGTAAAAGAGAAGGTAAAGGAGCTAGTATTAAAAACTATCCCATGACCACCACCTCCCTTTCCACAATGATTGAAGAAGAAAACTAATGATGTAAAATTTAGCAAATTCATGGCAATGCTCAAGCAGTTGAGAATAAATGTGCCATTGGTCGAGCCACTTGAACAAATGCCAGGATATGCTAAATTTAAAAAGGACCTTGTGACTAAGAAAAGAGCAGTAGCCTAGGAATTGGAGGATAATCTCTATCATTGTAGCATTGTTTCTAACAGGACCTTGGTGTAGAAGAAGCTAGACCCAGGCGCATTCACTATTCCCTGTACAATTAGGACTATGATATTCACCAAGGCATTATATGATCTAGGAGAAAGCATTAATTTGATACCACTGGCTGTATATAAAAAGTTGGGTCTGGGAAATCCCACACCCACCAACATATGACTCGTGATAGCGGATAGGTCAGTAAAATGACCTGTTGGCATTTTATATGATGTGTTGGTGAAGGTAGACAACTTCATATTCCCTACAGATTTCATCATTCTAGATTGCTAGGTGGACTTTGAGGTGCCCATAATCTTGGGTCAACCTTTCCTCGCAACCGAAAGTGTATGATTGATTTGAGAGAAAATGAGCTCTTATTCAGGATGAATGATGAAGTGGTACAGTTTGATGTGTAAATCAATGAATAATTAGGAAGAAATGAGTGTGTTCTCAGTATTTGATGTGTATTATAAGGATGAACAGAAGGTGTCAAGAGAGGAGCAACTTATTACCGAGCCTTTGGTCGCAGTTCTGATGAAATTTGACCGTGAAGGCATTAAGGAGTATGTAGAAACTATTTGTGCCCTATCAGACATGGGTTCATACCCTTATTCTCCTAAAAAGCTAGACCTTGACCTGGCTAATCGACCAACACCACCAGCCAAGCTATCCATTGAGGAGCCACCGATGTTGGAATTGAAAAAACTACCTGTCCACTTATGGTAAATGTTTTTAGGAAACAAAAACATGCTACCTATTATTATTACTATTGATCTGGGTGAGAAACAGGTAAACAGACTTATTTCTGTACTTCAGAGGCACAAGAGAGCTATAGGATAGCCCATCGCAGATATTATTGGCATTCCCCCTGGCATTTGCATGCATAAAATACAACTTGAAGATGATTATATTCCAACCATAGATCAGCAGGACCGTCTTAACCCACCAATACAAGAGATGGTTGAGAAATAGATTATTAAGTGGTTGGATGCAGGCGTGGTTTACCCAATTTTTGACAGCAAATAGGTGAGCCCAGTTCAATGCGTGCCTAAAAAGGAGGGCATGACTGTGGTTGCAAATGAAAAGAATGAGTTGATTCCACTCAGGCCTATGACAGGGCTAAAATTTTGCATGGACTACCGCAATATGAATTCATGGACTCTGAAAGACCACTTCCCGATGCCCTTTATGGACCAAATGCTTGATCGATTAGCTAGAAGGGGATGGTATTGATTTTTGGATGGATATTCTGGCTACAACCAAATCTGTATTGCTCTTGAAGATCAAGAGAAGACAACATTCACATGTCCATATGGCACCTTTGCATTTAAGAGGATGCAGTTTGGACTATGAAATGCACCTGCCAGTTTTCAATGGTGCATGCTTTCTATCTTTTGAGATAAGGTGGAGGACACCATAGAGGTATTTATGGATTATTTCACTAAGGTGGGAGATTCATTTGAGGTGTGCTTGATAAACCTGAGCATAGCCTTGCAATAATGTGTTGAATTCAATTTGGTGGTTAACTGGGAAAAATGCCATTTTATGGTAAAAGAGGGCATCATTCTCGGCCACAAAATTTCAGCAAAAGGGATAGAAGTTGATTGAGCCAAGGTGGAAGTTATTGAGAAACTACCACCTCACATTTCAGTGAAGGGAATGCATAGTTTTCTTGGACATGCTGGCATTTATCAAAGGTTTATAAAAGACTTCTCAAAAGTTGCAAATCCAGTTTGCAAACTTGTAGAGAAAGAAGTGAAATTTTTCTTTAATGATGATTTCTTAAAGGCATTTGAATGCCTTAAAAATAAGTTGGTTGAGGCCCCTATTATTGCTGCACTAGACTAGTAAAAACTATTTGAGATCATGTGTGATGCAAACGGTGTTGCCCTTGGAGCTATAATGGGAGAAAAGAAGGATAAACTATTTCATCCAATATATTATGCCAGCAAAGCACTAAATGGAGTGCAAAGAACTACACCATTACTAAGCAGGAGCTTTTAGCTGTAGTGTTTGATTTTAAGAAATTCAGGGCTTATATACTTGGGACCAAGGTAGTGGTCCACACTGACCATGCAACCTTGAGGTATTTGATAGATAATAATGATGCAAAACCAAGGATGATTAGATGGGTGTTGCTGCTACAATAATTTGACTTTGAAGTCAAGAATAGAAAAGGTTGTGAAAACTAGGTTGCATATCATCTGTCTAGAATGGAAGGTGAGCAAACAAGTAGGGATAAAATGGAGATAAATGATGCATTTCCTGATGAGGAAATATTAGCTGTTGTGGTGGAGAAATTGCCTTGGTACGCTGACTTGGCAACTTATTTTGTGAGTGAAGTCATTCCAGAAAATCTCTCTTTCTATCAAAGGAAGAAATTTCTGCATGACATGACACATTACTTCTGGGATGAGCTAACTTTTTCGGCGATGTGATGACAACATTATAAGGGGATTTGTGCCAGAGGTGGATGTATTGTGCATATTGGAGGTATGTCATGCTTCCCCATTTGGAGGCCACCATGCAGGTGACCGAACGGCTAGGAAGGTGTTGCAGAACGGCTACTATTGGCCAATATTATTCAAGGAGGCCTATGATTTTGTGCTAAAATATGACCAATGTCAAAGGCAGGGGTCAATCTTCAAAAAACATGAGATTCCTTTGACTAAGATGCTTGAAGTGGAATTATTTGATGTTTGGGGCATCAATAAGAGGTTTGTTGCTTTTCTTAAGAAAAACATCTTCTCTCGCTTTGGAGTATCCCGTAGTATTATAAGCGATGGAAGATATCATTTTTACAAAAAAGTCTTTCAAGAAGCGTTAGCAAAATATGGGGTAAAATAACATAGAGTAGACACTCCATATCACCCATAAACTAGCGGGCAAGTGGAGGTATCAAATCGAGAGATTAAACCCATCCTAGCCAAAATGGTAAATGCTAGCCGAAAAGACTGGTCTCGAAAGCTCGATGATGTCTTGTGGGCATATCAGACTTCTTTCAAGACACCCATTGGCATGTCACCATTTCAGATGGTCTATGGAAAAGCTTGCCCCTTAGCAATAGAGCTGGAGCACAAATCCTTATGGGCACTCAAAAGGCAGAATTTAAGTTGGAAGGAGTCTGCCGAGCTAAGACTGGGACAACTGAATGAGATGAATGAATTCAATGTTAGGGCATATGAACAAGTAGACCTATATAAACAAAAGATAAAAAAATACCATGATTAGAGGATAGAAAAATGAGACTTCCAAAAGGGTGACTTGGTGCTCCCATTCAATTCCAAACTCAAACTATTCCTAGGTAAGCTTAAATCTAAGTGGTCAGACCTTTTTAGAGTTAGTCAAGTCTACTCATCTGGAGTGGTGGAAGTTGAAAATGAAGACGATAGTACCTTCAAGGTAACTGGGCAACTATTCAAACTTTATATTGGTCCAAAAGAATAAATGAAAAGTGTTACTACTATCCATGTCGATGAAGTATGAAGTAATCGAGATACCTGAGTCATGCCGTGATGTTAAATTAGGTTCTGCATGAGTGGAAACCCATTACCCCCGTGATTGATCTATTCGAGGTATACTCTAGCCGTTAGTTTAGATTTTCTTTGATTTTAAGTTGAGGGTGTAGGGTAAATTTGTTGTTGTAAAATTTTGTAGTCAACTAGGAGAAATACTTCTACTTGAGGTAGTTGAATTGTTTTTGTTATTTTTGTACACCTCTTCAAGTGGTCTACTACTTGAAACTGAGTGATTTGCATTTAAGTGTGACCACCACATCTTTGTATGGCATTAGTTCTAGTAAATAATAATCATTGCTAAATAGCTGCACGAAATAAATGAGTAGTCGAGTACGATATACCTGTACGCCAAGTGTATGTGTGAGATGTTACTTAGTTCCCTCTGTATGCTGAAGCCAAAACTTGTTCGATTAGTCTTACGTAGGTTGAAGGATAGGGGTTAGGAAAGGATCATGGGCCATTTTAATATTAGCTCACTTTAGCCTAAATCACCTTCCCTATGTGTATCATATCCCTTGATACCTGTTTGAAGCCTAATTATCCTATTTCTTTGTATGACACCTGTGACCTTCTCATTTAGATCATAATGAACCTATTTTGGTCCTGGTCCTCCTTGGAAACTGTGCAACTTGACTTAGGCAAATGGCCTAAGTTGAGGGTGGCTATCATAGGGGTGTGTGATATAGAATGAGTATGAAGAAAGGTAGCATAAAAGAAAAGAATAAAAAGTTTGGTGCAGAGGAATAGAGAAAGAAAAAGAAAAATTCTGAAAAAGAATAAGTAATTGAGAAAAGACTGCACCCAACCTAAATAATTTTGATCAAGAAAAGAGAAGAGCGAAAAAAGCTAAAGAGTGAAACCCAAAAAAACTAGTGTAGTGTCAAGGAGGATTAGTCACTTTAAATACTATAGAATATCATACCACCCCTAGCCTACTTAACAAGCCTAAGAGAAGTCCTATAGTGATCCTAGCTGGCCTATCTGAAGATTTGGGTAATGAAAATAAGGGCAACCCTATGATACTTGGCATACATTGATTGGAACTTTGTTCTGAGAGTGAGTATTTTGATTGTCCCCATGGTTAAATTTATAATTCCTGATATGAGATAAGGGGGATTTCTCTGCTGTGAGGGCACACTGGTTATATTTCTAGTTACTAACTTTTTCGGGTAGAGTAATAATGGTCTATGCATGCTTGTTATAGATGAATTGATGTCATTTCTTGATTTCTATTTGTTACATTGGTGTTCTTCATTGTACTTAAATTGACTGACTTTGGAGATGCTGAAAGTGTTTTGAGATGATATAGATAATTGACTGCCAAATGTGCTTGGTATTCTCTTAGTTGTGCTGAGTTGCTTGAGGACAAACAATTATTTTAAGTTGAGGGTGTTGATGTGTGAGCTAATGCTAACACATTTGAGGATTTTAACTAAAAATAATTGTGAAGTCTTAAGCAAATTTTGTCATTTTTGATTGTTTTATGTTTGATTTTGCAGAAGAAGCTAATATGTTAGAGAAGCAACAAGAATGGAAGCAAATGAGCTGAAATCTGAAGTAAATAGAGGTAGAGTGTGGCTGACAACATTTGTGATAAGTCATCATTACTGTGATAAGCTATCAACTTTATCGTCATCCATAGATAGAGAATTGGCCAAAGTTAAAAGCTATGATGACATTTTGTGATAGGTCGTTAAGGAGTTGATAGGTCGTCAAGATTGCCGTCATCCTATGGTAGAACATGAGAGCTGAGGAAAAGCCTTGACTATATTTGTGATAGGTCATCTAGGAGCTGATAGGACGTCATCATTTGTCATCATCATTAGGCAGCAAGTACCATAAACATAAAGGAAGCTGACGACATTTGTGATAAGTCGTCAGCCTCCAGATGTCTATCACAAATGGCATCACCTAGTTCGAAGAATTTCTGAATTTTATTATTTTGTTTCAATAATTAGGGTAACTATTTAAAGTCTTGTTTAAGGTTTTCTTAAAAGTTCCGAACCTTGAGTTTTGAGACACGATAGTTTGATATTTTCTCTTCCTAACTTCTTACCTTGAAAAAACAATTATTTTGAAGAGAATTTAATCATTATTATGGGATTTTCTGTTGTGAACTAATTTGAGATTCACTAGTTATTATTCATCTTGTGGTAAGTTTATCTTTCAAAGCATGAATTTATCTAGTTGCTTTGATTATTACGTCATGAGCAGCTAAATTGCTTTAACCTGAATTATGAGATCTAGGGGTAGGTTTTGATAAGGTTCTAAGTGTTCAAGATTCGAAAGATGGTAGGACTTCTTGATAATTTTGATGTTTTAATTATTGTTTATTGGTTAAAAACAATAGAAAGCACCTGCTTTGATTTACTTGAGAATGAAATTAAATATAGTGGATAGTGAATTATCAACAGGGACTTGGAAATACTAAACTTCCGTTTAATAATCAGCGCTATAACAAGGTTGGTTAACCTAAGGTAAAATTTGGGCAGTGAATTTAAATTCCCTAAGTCTGAGAGGATTCGCTAATTAAATGCTTAAGTAGGTCGAGAGACATTTAAGCATAAATACAATAAAGATAACTTGTTTTCCTACCTACAATGAGAATCTTGAACCACAAGTAGCATCTGTCAAGTAACAAAATCCCTAGTGAACATAATTCTGGTTTTTCATAAACTCTTGATTAGAAACATTTAAACTTAAGTGACCAATAATTACTTTTTAACTAAAACCCCTCTTTTTTGGAAACATCCAACTATCAGTTGATTAAATCGCATATGACTTATGTTCATACCATATTCCCTGTGGGATTCGACCCTAACCTAGTTGGGTTTTATACTGACAACGATCGCTTACATTCTCTACTAAGAGGTTTAGTTTGAGCATTTATCAGTGACTGAGCAAGCAGGTTTACATGTTGACCCTCTAAATTGCTATGGTTAGAATCTTGATAATACTAAAGATCTTTTCAAAATTATTGAAGATGATTACAGGGTTATTAATTCGGAAGATAAACTAGATGAAGATACTCTTCCTATGATGGAAGATGAAGAAGATGGGATTATTGACCAAGTAATTAGAGTGGTTGATTATACTTTCGACAAAGACATGCAAAAGGAGGTTCAGAAAACTAGTGGTATGAAAGGTTTATCACCAAGAGTTCTAAAGAAGAAGTAGGCTAAGTTAAAGCTTACAAGAACTACTAACTCTGTTGGTATTGACAAAATCAAAACACTGTCCCAGTCTAGAAATTTAGATAATTAATATGATTTGTTGGAATGCTAGGATTATTAATACTCTGTGACTGTTGGATAAACTAAGAAATCTGAAGAACTTCTATAAGATCTCTATGATTATTATTCTTGAACCAATGACGTATAATTCCAAGATTGATTTTTACAAAATTCAGCTTACCATTGAGCATGTTGCCTACAATGGGAATGAAAAAATCTTGTTATTTTGGAATCATGAAGAGAATTGTACAGTTTTAGATAGTGATGTTCAGCATGTTACTTATCGAATTAAATATGTGGCTCATCCCAGCTCTTTTCTCAACACTTTTGTTTATGCTAAGTCTATAGAATATATGAGGAGAGACCTGTCGGATATAATATTGCATTTTTCCAGTCATAACACTCTATGGTGCATTATAGGTGACTTTAATGTTATTCTATATATTGAAGAAAAATTGGGTAGCCAGATGTACAACATGAACAAAAGTTTTGATTTTATGGGGGTGTTTGAAGCTTGTGGTTTAACTGAATTATCTTCCATGGTAAAAAATTTACCTGGTGTAATAACAGAGAAACTGATTCTAGAATTTGGAAAAGACTTGACAGGGCCATGGTTAATTATCAATGTTTTGTGATCATTCCTCACTCCTCCAGAACTCATCTTCCATCTACATGGTCAGATCACTGCCCTCTTTTATGTGAGGTTGTAGAGAGACAAGATACGGGGATTACATACTTTAAGTTTTTGCATTGTTAGGTTGATAATCCAACTATTATTGATATCGTAAAATCTTGCTGGATAAAACCCGTTAAAGGCAACCTAATATGGAGGTTTTACATAAAAATGAAGAGGGTTTCTAATTATCTTAGTAATTGGTCTAAGAGAGAGTATGAAGATATTTTTGCTGTTGTTAAAGAGATTGAGGAAATGGTGTAAGTTGTAGAGGATGATATCATCAATAATAACACGTATGAGGCTAGACTAAAGTTGAATTGCAATAATGTAGAGTACATCAGGTATCTGAAGTTGGATCAGGCCATTTTGAAATAGAAAACTCAAATTCACTGGTTTAAAGAAGATGCGAACTCCAATTACTTTTATTCTTTAATGAGGGGAAAAGGGAGGAGGCTATATCTGCATAAACTTATAAATGATCAGGGAGATTGGATTCAAGGTGATGATAATATTTCTAAGGTTGCATTTGAATATTTTCAAGAAATTTTTACTGAAGACTCTAAGCTTGTAGATAAAAGTTATTAACTGTATTCCTAGCATGGTTAGTGACATTTAGAATCAACAACTTCAACACATGCCTAATATTGATGAGCTAAAGCAAGTAGTTTTTTCTATGAGTGCAACATCTGTGGCTGGTTCTGATGGTATGAGTGGTCAGTTCTTCCAAGCTTGTTGGAATGTTATTTGCAGTGATCTTTTATATGTGGTGCAGTATTTTTCTGTGGCCATGAGATGCCTAAGTACTTCTCTCATGCTTGTTTAGTTCTACTTCGTAAAGTCGACCATCCTAATAAACTTTTATATTTTAGACCTATATCTCTTAGCAACTTCACTAATAAAATTATTTCCAAGTTGATTTGTCTTAGATTATCTCCAATTCTTCCTCATCTCATTTCTGATAATCAAATTGGATTTATTAAGGATAGAATCATATAAAAAAACATCATGCTGGCTCAGAAGATTATTCATTAGATCAAAAAACCAAAGGAAGGCGATAATGTGGTGATTAAATTAGGCATGGCTAAGGCTTATGAAAGGGTCTCTTGGTCTTACATTTGCTTGGTTTTAAGAAAGATGAGTTTTGGTGAAAGGTTTATTGATATGTTATGGAGAATTATGTTCAATAATTTGTATTCAAGAAATGTGAATGGGTCAAGGCATGGGTTTTTCCATTCTATGAGAAGTCTCAAGCAGGGAGATCCTTTATCACCTACCTTTTTCATTCTTGGTGCAACGGTTTTATCCAGGTTGATGAATAATTTGCGTACTTATTATCTTTATCAATGTTTTCAAATGGTGCTTAATGGTCCTTAGGTGAACCATTTGAGTTTTGTTGATGATGTCATTATCTTCACATCCACCTAAAAATATTCTCTTAAGCATATTATTAAAACTTTGCAAGTTTATGAGAAGACTTCTGGTAAACTTATTAATAAAGATAAGAATCACCTTATGGTTCCTTCCAAAGACCCTATTGAAGTAATTGAGAGGGTCAAGGCCATCACTGGTTTTACTCACAAGGAGAGTCCTATTACTTATCTGGGATGCCTACTTTATATTGAGGGTCCTAGAATTGTTTATTTCACAGGTATGATGTCTAAGGTGATCGCTAAGATCAAAGGGTTGCAGACTAGAATGTTAAGTTATGGAGGCAGAGTTACACTTGTGAAGTCAGTATTGCAATCTCTTCCAATACATTTGCTCACGGTTATCACTCCAACTTCTACTACTCTTAAACTGATTGAAGGTTTAATTAGTAATTTCTTTTAGTGTTTGAAGGAAGAGAAGAATAAATATAATTGAGCTTTATGGGACATTCTTAGCTATCCTTATGAAGAAGAGGGAATTGGAGTTAAACAACTAGATAATATTTGTTTATCTCTTCAATACAAAAAAATCGTGGATTTTCAGATCGAAGAAAATATTATGGGGTGATTTTCTCAAGGCTAAATATTGTCAAAGATCAAATTTGGTCATCAATAAGTGGCAGTCATTAATAAGTTGCATACTGGTCAGTCTCATAACTAGAAGAAGATGATGAATAATAAAAGCAATATTAAACCTCACATTCAATTGTACCTAAATTCGGGTAATTGTTCTTTCTGATGGGATGACTGTCTTGGAGTGGGATCGCTTTCTTATCATAATGCTTTTATTCCAAGATTGAATAACATGACAGTTTTCCAGGTCTTGCATAATGAAAATTGGGATGAAGAACTGGTGAGACAACATACATCATATAGCTTAGTTCATAAAATTCTCAACACCTATTTCATGTATAAGGTGTGTGTTCTGGATCAGGTTATTCAGATGCTTTGTAGTAGAGGGAATTTTATATGTTCTTCTGCTTGGGAGTTGGTGAGAAGAAAAAAAGAACGAAACTATGTCAGATTCTGTTACTTTGCATAAACAAGTTCCTTTCAAGACTTTATTTCTATTGTGGAGAGAACTTATAGGGAAGCTTCCTACCGATGAAAAGATCATCTCATTTGGAAATGATGCATCAAATTATTCTTGTTGTTATATACCTAGGCTTGACACGATAGATCATATATTTGTTTTTGGGAATTTCGCTAAACATATATGGCAATATTTTTATTATTACATAGGAATGGAGTATACAGTTACACCCTTGCCAAACTTGCTTATGAAATAGTGGTTGGCCAACTCAAATAATGAAGTCCTAAAACTTATGCTTCATATACTTCCTATCTTTTTTTGCTGGAATTTATGGAGGAACAAATATGCTAGTAAGTATGGGGGCAAACCGTCAATTGATAGAAGAGTTAAAATTTCCATTATTAAGTAGGTTATCATGCTTTTATATACTATTTATCCTTACATTCAGTCGCCTAATAGCTGGAAAGACTTAGTCTTGATGATTGAGAGTTGTCAACATGAAATGAGAGTGATACAAGTTAAATGGACAAAACCTCATTCTACTTTAGTTAATCTTAATATGGATAGTAGTGCTATTGATAATCCGGGAAAGATAGGAACTGGTGGAATCATCAGAGATCACATAGGTAATTTAATTTATGCATTTGCAACTCCTTTTGGAATCGTTTCCAACAATCAGGAGGTAGTGAAAATGGCTACTTTGGGTATTACTTGGGGTATCCAGCATGGTTATTGTAGGGTTATTCTTGAATTTTATTCGGAGTTGCTTGTTAAGTGGTTCAAACAGGTTATTTCACCCCCTTGGAACCTCTTCATTACATCACCGTGTTATGGGATTTGATGAAATTATTAGATTGGTTTTATTGCAAGTATGTCTATTGAGAAGCAAACTATCCATCCGATATGCTTTCTAAGAACAGCCATATGATTGACAGTATGGAGTAGTATTATACTTATCATCAATTACCTCATGATACTGGAGGTTATTCTATGCTGGATAAGACAGGAATTATTAATTTAAGACAAAGGAAGTTGAAATGCATAAAGAATCCTTCTTAGATTCACTTGGGTTGGATTGTTAACACAGTTTGTCACTTGTTTCATTCATTCCGTCTAATCATCTTCATCTACGCTATTATCATTAGTTTATAACTTTTAAGAAGTGGTTAAGTTTTGTTTTAATTTTTTCTTACTTTATAGGGGGAGAGTATCCCTTATTTATGTTTTCCTAGATGGTATTGTACTAAGAGGAGTCCTCTCTTCTAGGTGCTTTGATCTAGGTTCCATTTCTAGTATTAGAATCGGATACTCTAGAACCGGCCTTAGTAAGCTAGTTGACTTTGAACCACTATAGAATCGGAGGTAAGGTCTATGTCCCCCTCTTTATACTTTATTTTATTTTATTTATAATAAGTCTTGGGGGTGTGTGGATCAACCCCCGACAACCACAGAAGGTGAGAGCCCTGGGTACGGTCCATTTCTAAAAAAAAAAACTAGGCTTAGCTTTTATTTTGATTCGTCGTTATGGATGTAGTGTTGTTTGAAATTGATAATTAATGATATGTGATCGTGTAGGATGTTTTGGTAGATGAATACGATGATATTTTGATGTTATAAAGGCTTGAAATCCATGGAAAAGACACCCCAAGACAAGGGACTAAGATGGGACACTCAACACTTAACCAAAATTTGGAGAACAAATTCTAGAGGCTCAAAGCGATATGGAGGTGGCGTCCTACCTGGAGTAGGGCTATAGGTAGGGTACAACCTCACCTGAAGCGGAACTATAGCCGTGGAAATGCCTCACATGGAGTGGGCCTCAACCTAGGGCGGCGGCCTCTCTATTCCCCTGCTCACAAACTTCTACAATTCAATTCTAACACGGACTAGGCTTACTCCTATACCATAAATACATGTTCTATCACGTTTTTACATATCTTTGGAAATATTTTGGAGATCAAGGGGCTTCTACGACTTCATAATTAGGTTTTTATTATTTTAATTTAATTCATACATGTTTTTAGTCATTAATTACCACTTTGTGATTACGATTATGACTATGCGTGGCAAAATACCCATTTTCGGAGTTGAAGCCAAGAACACGAGTACTATTGTTTTGAATGGAATTCTTTGTTTATCATTATTCGTTGTGCGTTCATCTTTCATTTAACTATTTAAGGATTCGAGACCCTATATATCAATTGTCTACCTTTTGATCTTGGGAGATGGAATAAAGGATAGAACATAGTATGGTTTGTATTCCTTTATGAAATAAGGGTTTCAAATTAGTGCCTACGACAAGTATGTACCTAGAAACCTTACTTGATTCACATGTAGGATGATATATTTAAAGAGATTAAGTGGACCATTACATCTCTGCTCAACGATGTAGTTGTAAGGTTCAACTTAGGTAAAGGATTAGAGGTTGGGAAACCATAATCATGAAACAAACCCTACAAATCAATAACCAAGATAAGAAAGTTAACGATTGAAATTCAATACATACTATAATAGTTCAATGTGATTTACCCATGGGTTTTCTCCTATTGATTGTTTCAAGATCTTTGCATTATGCATTGTTTACTTTCTCTAGTTATAAATTAGAAACTTTCTTTTTGGTTACGCTTATATAAACTGAATTATGAACTAAAATAGAATTATTGTGTAATCAAGTCTCTGTGGGATCGATACTTGGATTTCATTAGGCCACTTTACTAATTGATAATACCAAGTATATTTGTGTGTGCGATTGGGCACTATCATGTTTTTGGCACCGTTGCTAGGGACTTGTTATTTGTCAACTTTTTATTTTAGTTTTACTTTTATAGTTATTTGGTATTTTTTTACATCGGGTCTTGGTTGTGTTTATGCATGAAATAAATTTTAAGGTTAGGAAGCTGGAAAGGAACAGGGAGTTGGGACCAAGCCCCGAACCCGAACAACACTTTCATCAACAAATGAGTGATGCAATTTGTCTCCCCCAATTTCCGTAAATATAAGAAGACAAACTAATTCTTGCTCGATTGGCTTAAGAACACGCAGCCTGTAGGATAGTCAGGGAAGTGGCAGTGCCATTTCTGATGAACTTGACTTCCCCAATTCAAATATCAACTGCTGGGGTGAATTTAGAGTTAAACCACAATATGGTGCAACTTATAATCAGCAGTGGACAATTTGTTGGGCTTTCACATGAGGATCCACAAGTCCACTTGCAGACTTTCATTGAGCTTACTGAAACATTCATTCTGACTGAGGTGAATACAGATTATGTGATGCTGACAGTTTTCCCCATTAACTATTGGGGGAAGCTAAAAGGTGGTTAAATGTGGAGTCGGCCAATACCATCACAAGATAGGATGACTTAGCCAGAAATTTCCTCATCAGGTTCTTTTAATTTGGCAAGACTATGAGGCTTCGCAGTGAGATAGTGAGCTTCAAACAGAAGCCATATGAAAACCTCTATCATGCTTAGGAATGATTGAAGGCTCCTCTTTAGGATTTTCCACACCACTAATAGTCTAATGAGGTACTTTATTACACTATTTTAGAAGCACTTGATCACAATACAAAGATCTTACTAGATTAAGCAGCAGGTGGTCAAGTACTGGAATTGACTTATTATGAGCTATATACATTATTGAACCACATAGCACAAGAAAATCAAGATTGGCATTTAGATTCTATGAGTGACACAAAAAGAATTACGAGTGTATTAGAGGTGGACCAGTTCACTTCCTTATCAGCTCCAGTTATAACACTGCAAAATATGGTAAACACTCAGTTCATCAACCAGAAATTAGGAGTAGCACAACCTGCAGCCACAGTCAATTCCATCTAACAAGCTATAGTTTAGTGTGAAGTTTGTGGTAATAGTATCCACTTAGCGGATATGTGTGCGCCCAATACAAAATTGGTGATGTATGTGTGAAATGCTTAAAGGCCAAATTATTGTGATGCCTACAACATGAAGTGGCAAAATTAGCCTTGGAACACATATCAACAATAAATTCAGCAACCACAGGCATAAGGGAATTAGTCAACTAGCAACATAGAAGATATATTGAAGTAGCTTTTAGCTAATCAAACATAGTTGACTACAAACATAAAAAATTCACAAGAGGAGTAGAGAAGCTTAGAGTTACAGATAGGGAAGTTACAGCAAGCATTAAATACAAGGACACAAGCTGGTTTACCTGCAAATAGAAAAATGCTAAAGCAGGTTATGACAATTACCATGAAGAGTGGTAAAAAGCTTCAAGGAGAACCTCCAAAGCCAATAAAGGAGGTAGATGTTGATGTGGTGACTGAATAGGTAAATAAAGAAGTTTCTAAAAAATCAAGGTAGAACCCGAAGTCTAGAAGATACTGCCACTACCCTTCCCTCAAAGGCAAATTAAAGCAAAAGAGGATGCAATGTTTAAGAAGTTCTTTGATACATTCAGAGAGTTTGACATTAACTTACCTTTGTTAGATATTTTGAAGTGTATGACCAAGTACACAAAATACTTAATGGATATAGCTGCTAATAAGGTAAAATTTCATACTGTGGGGGCGATAACACTCAGTGAAGAGTATATCACTATAATGACACAGAAAATCCCTAAGAAATTGAGAGATCCGGGGAGGTTTACACTCTTTATAAAAATTGGGAGTAAAGTGGTCCATGCATTGAGTGCCTTAGGGATAAGAATAAATTTGATTCCCTTATCTTTGTTTGAAACATTGGACTTAGGAAAGCCTAAATTGACTAAGGTGGTTTTGCAGCTAGCAGATAGATCTATGGCATATCCGGAAAGAATCATTGAGAGTGTCCTCATAAAGGTTGGCAAATTTGTTATTCCTGCTAACTTTATTGTTCTTGATTTTGAGGTTGATGAAAAGGTACCAATCATCTTGGGGAATACATTCTTAGCAACCAGAGGAGAATTGATTGATGTTAGAGAAGGCACACTAAAAATAAGGGTAGAGAATGAAGAGATGGTATTTGATGTGTACAAATCACCCATAATAACAATCCATTATAAATATTTTTTATGATCAATGTTATTGACAAGGACAAGTGTGGGATGGTTAGCTTACCAAAGACCTCTTTAGAATACCTAACTGAGCAGCCTATGCTTCTACCGCCTAAGCCTGATTTGATGCTAATTGATGAGCCTAAAAAGGCTAAAGTTCAAAAATCTACTGCTCTTGAAAGTTTACTCCCTAGATGGATGAGAATAATAAGAATATGGATACAAAGCATGAGAACGAGAAGGAACGAGAATGACTAAGTCGTAGTTTGGTCATGCCGCGACACTAAATCAGGCGTTGCTTGGGAGGCAGCCCAAGTTAAGTAGGTATGTTTTATTTTTACTTTTTAGTTTTTATTTCACGTAGTTTTTGTTTTTAATTGAGTCGAATGTTTATGGGAAGTCCTAGCACAAGAAACCTGAGCTAAAAATCATGGCGAAAACTTAGTATGGGGTTCTGCGAATCCCATTAATGCAAAATATGCTGCTATCTAGGACTAGATGCCTCAGGGAGTTTTTCTATCTCTTACTTTTAAGTTCACTTTTGGGAAAAAGTAGATTTTTAAGTATGGGGTGGGGAAATTCCTAAATTTTGGCTCAAGTTAAAATTTTTTAGTGTAAGATATTCTTGTTGGTTATATTTTTTATTACATGGTGCAAGTATTTTAATGGTTAAAGTATGTGGAATAAGTGAGTTGCTAATTTTGAGACTCTTAGGCTCATTCTGTGACTCCTGTACTTTTTGGCTTCAATTTGATTTTGTTCTATTGTTTTGTTGCGAGTCTATGATGATCCTATTGAGTTGAGCATGCGCCATGTGCATGTGAGAATTATGTATATTCCTTGTTGCATGTAATGTATAGAACTTTCCCGGTGTGTGTGTAAAGTGAAATAAAGTGTGTGGGTTTAGGAGATGATTTAGGCATTTCACTGATAGCTCTGTTTTATACCTTCAATTTGTCCCACCCTTTGTGCATTAGCCTAGTCAACCCCCATGAGTATTTAGCCTTTTCTTTGGTAGCCTCATATGAAGACTAATCCCTTTCTTTGATCTAAAAAACTCCTTAGTGCTTTAGTGAAAATTTGATGTACTAAGGAGTTTGAGAAATTAAAGAAGAAAAACGTGTAATTGATGCCCCAAGGTAATAATTATTGGTGTGTATATTTTATGTGTGGTGGTTGGATTGATTTAATGGTGTTAGAAATATTCGCATAATTGTATAAAATTAGAAAAAAATAATCTTGAAGGAATAAACAATACGCCTACCAAGTGTTTGTGAAAATGCTTAAAAGAGATGGGTAGAATAAACAAATGGAGTAGACAAAAATAGTGTAAATTGATAGTTTGAGATTGGGTCTAATGTGTAATGCAGTGTATTAAAGCATTTAGAGAGGCTAGTCCCTATTCCTAAATAGGTCCTACCCATCCTCTAACCTACATTACAACTCGGAAAAGACCTAATTGATTCTAAGTTCATCATTATAATATTAGTGAAGAAATACAGTAAGGAAAAGCCTATGGTTCATTGTGTGTAACTTGTGAATTCCTTATGAGAGTGAGTGTAACTAGATTCTTGTACCTAACATGTATGAATTTCTTAATTGTGAGTGATTATGGGTAAATCTATTGTTGTGAGGGGCGCATGTTTGATGAATGTGGGTGATTTGCAGGATGTCCTTCATAGAATTATAAGCATGAGTTTTCCAACTAGGTAACTCATTTCTTGAGGCTAGGATGTTTTGGAGTAGTGTTCATATTCTTTCAATTGTTTTTGTATCATGCTTAGTGTAGAAACTTGCATTTCGTGTTGTCATTATAGTACTAGCTTGAGTATCTTACATGTAGTACAAGTGTAGAGTCTCCATCTCATGATTTTTATAATAAAGAGTTGTCCGAGGACAACAAGGTTTTAAGTGTGTTGTGGAGATGTTGGGTGTATTTGTGCATTCTAGCGTCACTATTTTAGTCCTTTTAGCCTTGTTTTGAGGATTATTTGTATGCTACGTGGATTGATAATGAGATGAATGTGTATCGAAGTGTTAAATCATGTGTTTACAATGTTCAAATTCAATTCCAAACAAGTTTTACCTAAAAGATTCACTTCAAGTTCAACCCGGAAAACTAGTGTTACTAGCTTGAGCTAGGTGCTTATCTAGTTGGTCTCATTGGATTCTAGTGTGTTAATGAGTTCCTTATAGTTTAAATGTGTGATTATGAGTGGAATATCGTGTTGATAGTGAGAAAATTTCAATTTGAGTGAGTGTAGAGGTGGAACAATATGTTGAAGATTAACATAAACTAACTAGACTTAACTCTTGTTTTGGTTCGTCGTTATGGATGCAGAGTTGTTCGAAATTACTAATTCGTGGAGGGTGATTATGTTGGATGCTTTTAGAGCTGAATATGATGATATTTTTATGTTTAAAATTCTGGAAATCCATGGGAATTAGACCATAAGACAAAGTAATAATATGGGAGACTTAACACTTAACAAAAATTTGGAGAACACATTCCAGAGGCTCAAGGCGATATGGAGGCGACGCCCCAGCAGGAGCAGGGAAATGGGTAGGGCGTAGCCTTACCTGGAGCAATGCTCTATCCATAAATATTCCACACCTAGATAAGGGATAAACCTAGGGTGGTACCCCTCCTTTTCTGTGCTCACAAACTGCTGCAATTCGAGTCCACCACAGACATGACTTACTCCAATACTATAAATACATGTTATATCATGCTTTTACATATATTTGGACATATTTTGGAGATCAAGGGGTTGATACAACTAAATAATTAGGTTTTAATTATTTTAGTATAGTTCATACATGTTTTTAGTCATTAATTACCACTTTATGATTACGATTATGACAATGTGTGGCTAAACGCCCTTTTTCAGGTTTGAAGCCAAGAACATAAGTACTATTGTTCTGAACTGAATTCGTTTAACATTGTTTATCATTAATGGTTGTTTGTTCATCTTTTATTTAACTATTTTAAGGATTCACGGACCTTAAAATATGTCAATTGTCTACCTTTTGATCTCGAGAGAGGGAATAGGGGATAGAACAAAGTATAGTTTGTATTCCTATATGAAATAAGAAATTCGAATTAGTTTCTAGGACAGGGATGTACTTAGATATCTTACTTGATTCACGTGTATGATAATAGCTTTAAAGAACTTAAGTTGACCAATACATCCCCGTTCAACAATGTAGTTGTAAGGTTGAACTTAGGTAAAGGATTAGAGGTTGGGAAACCATAATCATGCAACTAATCATACCAGTCAAAAACCAAGATATGCAAGTTAATGAATGAAATTCAATACATACTATGATTGTTCATAGTGCTTTAACCCTGGGTTTTCTCCTATTGATTTTTCAAGATCTTTCATTATGCATTATTTACTTTTCCCTAGTTATAAATTAAAAAATCTCTTTTGGTTACGCTAACATCTACTGAATCTAAAATGTGAACTAAGATAGAATTGTTGTGGAATCATGTCTCTGTGGGATTGATACTTGGCTTTTACTAGGACACTTTACTACTTGATAAGACCACATACACTTGTATTTGTTCTTGGGCACTATCACTTACCAAACTACTCATAACCATAATCCTATCACCATTTAGAAATCTATCTCATCAATATACTCAATCTACACACTACTATTAACTAATCAATACTCATTATTAACTACTAATTCACTAGTCATCAAAGGACCTCTAGTTATTATCCTAACCGATTCTCTACATAGATTTTATTCATGGGATAGTAACTAACCTGTATTCCCTAATTGAACCAACATCGAGCATCTAGTCAAGGTTCACTATTAGACCATAGATGCATTTAAACAATACCTATTTCTAATTATCATAATAGCCCTATTCAAAATCTAGAAAAGGCCACTAGTTTTCATTGCACTCTTATATAACTAACCATTAACCTCTTTTAGTATCTAGCATCATTAATATATAAATCCCTAATTAATGGCTAATCAACATGATAACTTAGTCATCAATATCATTAATCATCAGCCATGCTAACCTATTATCGTCATTGGACACGTAACAACCACAATTGAT
Source organism: Capsicum baccatum var. pendulum (assembly GCA_030864225.1). Taxonomy (NCBI): domain Eukaryota; kingdom Viridiplantae; phylum Streptophyta; class Magnoliopsida; order Solanales; family Solanaceae; genus Capsicum; species Capsicum baccatum. The sequence goes on along the minus strand of CM061557.1, from coordinate 163,149,725 downwards.
AGTTACTACAATTCAACCAAACAAGGTTCACTAACTGGAATCCTAGACTTAAATCCATCAAGTAAGACAGTCACTTAGTAGTCAACTAGTCACCACATAGCTCACTTAAATAAGCCATGTACCATAATTAATTCATTTATCCAATACTTCTAAACTCTCTAGTTGAGTCCTATAATGGCACACAATATTCCATTTACCAACTTGTCCTAATTCATTAGTTGTCATATGCTACTTCTACTCACTATTAAACTCTATCAAGAACTACACCACTTAACAAGTAATAAGTACGAAGAATTATACCTGACATCCCAAGAATAACATCATATCTTCAAAGTACATAAGGATATAATCATATAAAGTCATTATCACACATGAATGTATATACAAATTTTTACCATATGTAACATTAATTTATCCTCCGGACTTACCAGGCATCATCATATCATCAATCTATCCTTCGAACATACCAGGCATCATTATAACATAAATATACCATCTGAACTAATCGGGAATCATCATAAAATCTATATTTCCACATGAATCATTGAGTATCATTATATCAATAATATACCCTCTGTACTTATCGAGCATCATCATATCATCAATATATCCTACAAAATCACCGGGCATCATCATATCAAGAATAATCCCTCTGAACTTACTGGTCATCACCATAACATAAATATATCCTCCAAAATCACTGGGCAACATCATAACATCAATATATATATATATATATATGTCAATCCAATCAATAATAAATACAAGTCTCACAAGGGATAAGGTGAAAGAGAAATAAGGAAAGACATACCATCTACCTCATCATTTATTCTCCACACAATATATCATAAGGAGCATGAAGAACTATATTCATTTGATATGAACACTAAACATTTTACCAGTCTTAACAAAATCATTAGTATTTCCAATACACCATAATTATACCTGCTAGAGTACTTTTTTATTAGCTTGATTTGCATTATTCACACAAGATGATTTTTAACATCATATTAGTTTAGTCACCATACTTGAACATTATATTAATGATAGCATAATCTAGGCTCACATGGTAATTTAGTCAATGAAGTAAGTGATACCTTAGTCATATGTTCAATCTATAAGACAATTCATTGCTATCCAAGCATTACCAATAGTCTAGCAACCATTCAAGTACATCATTTCATATATCAACATCATGAATGAGCCATTTATCAGGGTTAGCCATAATATTACCAAATACATATTCTAAACGTCTAATATATATCGAGGTCTCTAATGAAACTACATAGTCAAATCTTAAAGCAAGTAAAGTTCCACTCCTAACCTAAATCCCTCTTTAAGTATAAGTTCTACCCGGTACTAAGCTAAGCCATCTAAGTTATGTATTAGAGATTTGTCATTACATAATAGTCTGATGGTAAATTCTTCCCCAAGTAATACTCTTAATTCATCTAAAGCTACTAGGGCAATATTCATAACTACACTCAACTAAGGTTACATTATTAGTTAATATAAGTGCCAAGGTCACTTCAATCAAACTACAACAACTAGAGTATTCTCATGCTATTCATGAGATAACAAGTCCTACTATCCAAGGTTCTAGGCAATAAGTCAAGTATCACACTTTATGACTTCAATAGCATAAGTGGCTCAACTATTCTCAAACATTACCATCTACCATTTCAACCCTTCAACCCCACTCAATCTTATCGAGATATCCAAGTCATACTATAATAAATCTCAATCTAACAAGAAATAAGCCTAACCTATCTCCAATCTAACTATAGCTCATAAAAAACAACCTTTGCTTTCCCTATCCTAGAAGCTTCTTCAAAGAACAAAGCTATCAAAAACACAATCTGTGCATTATTACGAGAATATCAATACACATATTTCACCATTGTGCACCGAGTCCAAAACGACACCAAAATCCCCTAGTGGGTCCTACTTATGAAAAATGAGTTTTCGAGACCAACCGAATGTTCAAATACTATTAAGAAGTTATGTCCTCAAGAAATTGGTGTAAATCAATCATATTTGGTTAATTCGAGGCCAAGATTTAATTTGAGTACTAAACACCATATTAGGGTTTATGAAATCCGAGGCAAGAGAGAACTGGTTAATTCTCTAGCAAAAAGGCATTTAAATACCCTTTCTCAGGCACTCGATTTAGGCAATCATGGACACGTAGGCTAAAATTGTTGTATCACCATTGCGATATTGGCCACACGATCAAGGTACCTTTCCTACACCAGATGAAAGTTGGAACTTGGAAAATATTTCAAGTTTCGGCCAAAGCCTCGAGATGCATCCGAAATCCAATATGAGTAAAAAAAATATGCAACCACACTAATTTTGTTATTTCTGACACATTAGAAAAGTTAGATTTTTCATCCAAGGCCGTTTCGACCAAATACGGAACATATACCCGAATTTACAATTTAACAAGTTTTGAACTAATAGGTCAAAATGAGTTTGGGTATAGCGAGACCCAAACCAAAGGTCTACCCAATCTAAAATTTATATTCTAGAGCTATTGGCATAGTCAAAATTTGTATCTGATATTATTTTACTAAAATTTTTGCTCGGTGGCTATTTGGAAGCAACAAAGCTTCTATATAGGGTAATGGTTCTAAAAACCAAACAGGCTGCCCAACAACCAAACTATCGGTTCCAAAAAGTCATAAATGACTTTAGGTAGCAATGGAAAAATGCTAACACTAAAAATAACTGCAATCATGTGAAAAGGCATGAAGGGTAAGTACACCAATCTCGTCTAAAGAAAGTTCATCCATAACCTACCTCAAATATTGAAACTAGAACAAATAATTCTTTATCACCAATCTTTCACCTTACACAAGGATCCAAATTAAGCTAAAATACATCAAAAGAAAGTCAATTATACCCATATTGCTCACTTTTGAATCGGTATCAAAATAGAACCTTGAAATAGGTGTCAAGAAAGAAGGGTAAAATTGAATTTTTGTCCAAAAAACATATTTCACAAGATTAAAGGAACTCATGGGATAAAATCCAAGTGAAAATGGGATAAAATTGGGATTTGAATATAAGAAATTCTAATTTTGGCTTTCCAAGACAAAATCCCCAAATTCAACCATTTAGTATGCATTTAAATAAGATTTAAATGATAGAGTCAAAGAAAAGTAGTTAAAATAGGAGTTTAGAGCTTACCCTAGCTTGAAAATGGAGGAAATCACCTCAAAACCCGAAAACTTAAAGCTACAAGCCTAAAAAATAGTGAAGAAAATAAGAAAACAATATTATATACCCGGGTGCCAGGTGAATCTAAAGCGGTCAAGTGGCCTCTTTACCCATCACCTCTAAAGAGGTCAAGTACAATTTTAGCGATATCCATAAATGTATGTAAATTTGCTAAAGTGGACAACGGTCGCTAAAATGCCCTTTCCCATCTTGTAGACGACTGCTAAAGCAACTAATTTTATCTTTAGCACCTACCACTAAAGCGACAAAAGTTGCGCTTTAGTAGCTGCACTAATTATGGAGACTTGTAAAATTCCAAGTCTCAGGGACCCCTCGGGATTCATCTAGAACCCTAAGATTTCAACCGACCTATGTTACCCTAGAAAATTTGATTATCCGGACTAAATATTAATATTAAATTATCAAAAAATATTATTTTCATAGAACTGACCCCCGAGACCTATTTTTACAACTTTCTTAATTGAGGCTTAAAATAAGATATAAAAGCTGTAAAACTGCACCAACCATGTTACCAACCTAAAATTGACATTCCAAATCTATTGGAATAGTTTTTTTCCATCCTACATATAGATCAGAAGTGGTTGCCCAAAGTCAACAAGTCTTTCAGACCATCAAAAATCCTAATATCACACAAATCACACAAAAATGCATCGAGAACCATGAAAAACATCCTTACACCACAAAAATACAATAATGCAACCATGAGGAGGGGTAAAATATTCAAATCACATAGAAATAAAAATTTCACACAAATAACCAAAATTAGATCATTATAGTATTCCTTAGATTTTGAGTGATGTTCCGCCATTCATGTTGACATCTGTTTATAGTATTCCTACTTCTAGGGTACAACCATTATCTATGGTACCATTATGTGTAGATTCAATGACTATTACACTTATTATTTCTCTAGTTATTTTTGGTATAGTTATGTCTCCTAATGATTTAAAAAGATTTGAGATGTTTAATTACTTGGAACAATTACATTTTAGTGGGGTTATTGGAAACCATGCCTATGAGATTTTGATTAATCGCCAGGAGAATTTAAATAATCATAGATCCCTTTTGTTTCATAAATTTGATTTAATAACCTATTAGCTGGCGGATATGGCTAAGGATTGGTGGATGTCATTAGCAAGTTGCTGAAATTTGGGTTTGCATACTAAGTCTTGGACTTAGTTTTTTGAGGACTTTGTGGAGAGATTTGTAATGTATAGTTTGAGAGATAAGATCAATAATAGTTTGATTATTTAGAGAAGATCTCTATGTCTATTGCTAAGTATGAGGCTTATTTTTACACTTTATATAAGTATTTAGCCACTAGAATTTTGACTATTTTTGAGAGGATTTAGAATATTGTGAAGGGTTTATAATGTACTTATCATTTAGATACAACTTAAAAATAGTAGTTTAAAGGTCTTCTTTCGATAGTATTATTGAGCATACCAAGATGACTACATCTATTATCTAATAAACTCAAAGAGGTGCTAAAAAGGTGTGTCATTAGGGTAGGTTTACTTGACATGGATACGGATATAGACATTTCTCTAGCAGAGGTTCCCATAATTATCATGATATACCAATTTAGGCTATGTTATTGGGATCAACTGGTAGACCTTTAAATTTTGTAGCTTATAATATCCAGGTGTTAGGTCTTATAGGTGGAGTACCTAGGCTTGGTTCTTTAGGAAAGGGCAGTTGTTCAATTTTATTCATACCGTTATAGCTTAAGTCAAGTCGTAGAGGATATTTTTATGTGACGAGCTTTTCCATATAGCCAAGTACTTCCCTCGATGTGTTTATAGGTCAACTCAGTAAGTTTCTTAGCTTTAGATTTTCCCTATTACTATATCTATAGTAAGAGGTGTTTCATAGAGTGGTAGTATTAGTTCTATAGGTAATAGTGGTAGAGGTATGGATAATTATTGAGGGGTTGTAGGGCTACTTAGTTTGGGAGTAATCGTTATGTTATACTTAGAAGATTTAAGGTAGAGGGTTCTAATAAATATATTATATGTATCATCTTAGTTTGCTACAAATCTGCTTTCATGTTATTTCACCCTAGATCTACATTTTCCTATGTATCTAGCTATTTTTCTTTTGTATTTGATATTTCATCTGATCTTTTTTCTATGCCTCTTTGTGATTCTACCCTATAGTTGATTATTTGTAATAGATTAGGTGTACCAATCATGCATAGTTACCTTCGCGTTCCATGATACTTGGAAAACTTGATTATCCTAGATATGTTTTATTTTAATGTTATCTTGGTTATCAATTTGTTAGATCCTTATCAAGTTATTTTAGGATGCTATACCAAAATTGGGACCTTAGCTAGGTCAGGTGTGTCAAGGTTAGCTTAGAAGGGTATGGTTAATTAAGGTTGGAAGGGTATTAAATCATTTATTCATGCTTATTTTAAGATAGAAAGGGGTTCTTGTCTTATTTAGCTCATATATTTTACACAAGAATTGCCTCACCACTTCTCATGGATTTTATTTGGGTTTGTTCAGAAGTTCATGGATGTATTTCTATAGATTTGCATTGTATGCCTTTGGATCATGCTATTGATTTTATTATTGATGTGGAGCCATACATTAAGTCCATTTTTATTCCCACCTATAGGATAACCCCAGTTGAGCTGAAGGAGAAGTTGGAAGATTTATTGAGTAAGCAATTTATTAGAACTAGTGTATCCTCTTGGAGTGATCCTATCTTGTTTTTTGAAGATAAAAAATTGTTTTATGTGTATGTTTATTAATTATAGGCAGTTAACTAAAGTAACTATTAAGAACAAGTATCCTCTTTCTCATGTAATTATTTTTTTTACCAGCTTTATAGATATTTGGAGTTTTACAAGATTGATTTGAGATCTTAATATCACCAATTGAAGATCAAAACTTTGAATATTCTAACTATGGCTTTTCAAACATGATAGAGTGACTATAAGTTCTTGGTCATGAGTTTTTGACAATCCAATTCCTCAATAATGTTCATCGAGTAGATGAATCAATGTTTTGATCCTATTTTGACTAATTTGTGATTGAATTTAAGGATCACATCTTGATTATTCCAAGAGTAACGTCTACCATATGAATTATTTGAGGACTGCACTTCATAGGTTGGGTTATGAGAAGCTGTCTAATAAGTTTTCAAAATATAAGTTTTTATTGGATACTATTTCTTTCTTAGCTTATGTGGTGACCAAGGATAGTATAATGGTTGATCTGGCTAAGATACCAATGATTCGTGATTAGGCTAGATCTACTTTTCCTATTAAGATTTTGAGTTTTTTGGTTTGGAAGGGTATTATTGGAATTTTGTAGAGGCTTTCTTATCTATTATGACTTCGTTGACCAAGTTGACTTATACAAAAGTTAAGGATTCAGTGGTCGAATATGTGTAAGATCTTTTAAAATCTTAGAGAGTTATTGGCTTTAGCTCCTATCTTCACTTTGCCCAAGGAGGGTATGGGTTTTACCATGTTTTGTGATGCTTTTGATGTTGGTTTGGATGCATTGTTTATGTAGAAGGATAAGGAAATTCCTTATGCCTCTCGTTAGTTGAAGCCTCAAGAGAGAAATTACCCAACCTATGATTTGGAGTTTATAGTCGTAGTGTTTATCTTAAAATTGTAGAATCTTTACTTGTATGGAGTTCCTTGTAAGATTTTTTGGATCATCGTAGCCTTTAGTACTTCTTCAAAAATCAAAATCTTAATTTGGGGTAGCGACATTGGCTTGAGTTGATTAAGGATTATGAAACTACTATTTTGTATCATTCAAGAAAGACTAATGTAGTTGTGGATTCCTTCAACTAAAGGTCGACTAGTATGGTGATTTTAGCTCATATTTCATCTCAGGAGTCGCCTTTATTCTTAGAGCTTAAGTTATTAGCTAACCAGATGGTTAGATTGATATTTCAACACCAAAATTTGTTTCAACCTTTGTTGATGCTAGATCTTCCTTGATAGAGTATATTTGAGCTCACAATTTAGTATTAAAAGATTGAGGTTAGTTTGAGATAAGATGTTAAGTGGAGAGGCTAAGGCAGCATCTTTTGATTTTGATAGAGTTTTAAGGATTAAAGGCTGTGTTTGTGTATCGAGAGTTAGTGGGTGGGTGAAATTGTTTTTTAAGGAGGTATATCATTCTAAATATTTTATCCATCTACGTGTGACAAAGATGTATTATGATGTGAAGCAACTTTACGGTGGGGTGGTTTAAAGAAGGATATGACAAATTTTGTAGATCATTTTTTGTGTGGTTAGCAGGTGAATGCCGAGCATCAAAGACCAGGTGGTTTTCTTTAAAGAATACCTATTTCTGAGATGAAGTGGGAATGTATCACTATAGACATCATGAGTGGTTGCCTCATACTACTTATGGTTTTGAAAGTATTTGGGTCATCGTGCATCAGTTAAACAAAATAGCCCATTTTGTACCTATTCAGATTTTTTTCAATGCGTGAGGTTCACCTGTATCTATGTTCATAAGGTAGTTCATCTTTATAGGGTATTCATATCTATTATTTCAAACAGAAGCGCAACATTCACTTCCAGCTTTTGGTAGAATTTTTCAGAGGAGTTGGGTACTCAATCGACTTTAGCATGATTTTCTACCCCTAGATTGATGGTTAGTCCAAGGGGACTATTTATATTTTGGATGATACTTTACATACATGTTTTATGGACTTCGGAGAACAGTGGGAGCAACATATCGCCTTAGAAAAGTTTGCTTATAATAATAGTTGCCATTCAACTATTGAGATGGCTCCTTTCAATGCATTGTATGGTAGGAATTATTGATCTTCTATTGGTTGGTTTAAGACCTTAGAGGTTAGACCCTATGGTACCAATTTACTTCATGAGTCTTTGGATAGGGTTCGAGTGATTCAAGATAGGCTTCGAGTAGACCAAAATAGGAAAAAAAGTTATACAGACCATAGGCTTTGTTTCTTTAAGTTTAGAATAGGTGAATTATTCTTCCTTTGTGTCGATGAAGGGCATGATGAGGTTTAAGAAGAAGGAAAAGTTCATCCCAAGGTACATTGGACTATTTGAGATTGTTTGGACATTTGGGGAGGATGCTTATGAATTGGTCTTACCTCCAGACTTTTCATTTGTTCACCCATCTTTTCATCTAGCTATGTGTCGGTGCTATATTTTGGATGATTCTTATCTGCTTCCTTCGAATTCAGTTTAGTTGGATGAGAAGTTGATCATTGTTGAGGAGAAAGTCTCCATTTTAACCAGAGATGTTAGATGGTGAAATTCTTGACTTATTTCTATGTTATGGTTTAGTGGATATACCGTATGGTAGATGAGGATACTTGGGTGGTTGACTCCGACATGCATAGTAGCTACCCTCATTTTTTATCGATTTAGGCATTTAATTGGCTTTTAGTTTGAGGAAAAACTTAAGTGTTATTGGTAGATGTTGTCTTGACTAGAATTGTTAGTTTGTTTTTTATGTGTTTTGAACCTTTTTCCTTCCCTGCAGGTCCTACATGTTTATTTTGGGGTTTGGGTATGCCTGTCATAATTTATGATTCAATCTTGAATGATTTATACAATTTTGGGATTTTAGAGGCTTGAGAAGCCATATGTTTCACCTTGGTCAACATATAATGATCCAATTGTCAGATGGTAGTTTGGACTATGCCAACAGATTTAACATGTCATGTTTAGGTTTGTTGACTTGTTCATTCAAGTTTGGGACCTTATCTTGTATTATAACTCCTCATAAGAAAATTATAAAAAAGGTTCAAAGGGATCAATTTATTGATAACAATATTTTTTTGAAAATCCAACATCACCATTGAGTCTAAAACATCAAAAATAGACTATTAGCATAGTTTATTTCTATTCATAGGATTTTGGATGAAAACCCGAGGATCCGATTGTGACTTGGCAGTTTTTTCAAGTTACTGATGTAGCATCAGCTAGTGTAGCTGCCTAAGCGACCAATTGGTTACTAATGTGAAAGCCGCTTAAGTGACCAACGCCCAAGCAACATTAGGACTACTTAAGCTATGCTCGGCAAGTGAAGCTCAATCAATTAAGTGACATCCCAACCACTTAAGTAGTGGTCGCTTAAGCAACCATTTGACCTCTTAAATGATCAATTCTGGGTTAGTATCTATATATTTTTTGTGATTTTCACCTTTTTAGACCTTTGAGCTTCTCATTTAGGCGAGTTTTAAGGATTTCTTCACCATTTGAGCTCGGGACATCTCTAAAAACTTATCCCCATTATTTTTCATCAATTATATCATAAAACAACTTTATATCATGATTTCAAAAGTGATATTTTGGGAGTTTACTAGTAATGTTTCAAAAAGGCTTTTGTTTGATTTGGACCATGTTTTTGACCCATTTTCACGTGGTTTTTCTCCTGTTGATTCCTATAACCTTAGAGAATATGCTTTTAAAACAAAGTTTGATTTTAACCCCTTTTGTTTTTGAGCTCACATTGGACCCAACTTAAATATGGGTAATATGAGTATTATCAGCTTTCTTTTAATGAATAGATTCTATATGTAAATATTGTTGTTGATTCCGAGGTTGTTCATAAGGCGAAGGCTCTAGGCTGAAGCACTTTAGATCGGTATTTCATAGTTTTGAGGTAGGTTATAGCTTAAATTCTTTCATATTAAGATGGGCATTTACTAAATTGGTAAATCATGCTATGGGTTGGGAAAATACCCATGACGTTTATATTTCAAGAGTATAATTGTTGATATGTGGCCATATGGAAGCTTATACTATGTTGCTTTTGACTTGTAATATCTGATATGGTGTGTTGCCCGTGTAAGGGCTTTATTTACCATCAGTGGCCTTCTATGTGCATTTAATAAATGCATTTATTTTAGATGTAAAGTTGTGCGGGGGCTTACTATGCTAATATAGGACTTATTTGAGCATTGGTTGACTTTATAAAGATATTAGATAGGGTAGATATGATATTAATAATGTCTTACATGCATATTTATTCTGATGGTGCCTAATTAGAGTTGATGATCACAAATTGTGGACATATTAAGTTAATCTTTAGGCCCACCCATATATATACGTGTTGCATAGATTGGATATCATCATTTTAGTTGATTGTTTCAAGACCCAAAAGGGTTAATGTAACACCCTAGATTTTTTGTCCTTGAAAATTTCTGAAATTCTATCCTTATTATCCTAATTACGACTCACCCTACAAGTCATAGGGTATTTTGATGGGTCATATGACCCTAGTCGTAAGGTGTCTAGTGAATGGTGCCTGAGTTGCTATCCTTATTACGACTTGAGTTCCCAAGTTGTAAGGTCCCATGATGAGTCATTAGGTAGTAGTCGTAAGGAAATTAGTGTATGCCTCAAAATATTTTGTCATAGTAATGAATGATGTGTGCGAGTCATAGGAACTTGTTACGAGTCATATGGTATGACTCATAGCCAGACTAGTGGGGGTTCCCAAGGTTAATGTCTTGTCTACGACTCGAGGTTGCGAGTCGGAAGGTGTCGTATCGAGTCCTTAGGAGACCCATAGCGATTAGGCAATATTTTTATAGTCTTTTAATTAAGGTTATCTTGGTTAATTCCCTTTTTTTCCACTTAAACCCCACAACCTATAAACCCAATTGGGAGTTATTGTTCACCCATAATACATTAAAGAACTCTAAAATTCTCTCTCAAATTCCCCATTCAAGTTAGGGCTATAGTTTCAAGGGATGTTGTCACCTAGGGTTGTAAGGGAGCTATCTTCTTTAAAATGCCTTGGTAATTAAGGCACGTATCTCTTTCCATATAATTGTATTTTGTTAATGGCATAAAATTATTTATTATTCATATAAGTTGATGTTGGGTTTGAACTATGGGTTGAGGGTTTTTGATATAAATTGTTTGACCGTTTTCTCATGATACTATTAAACTATTATGCATTGAATTGTTGCCTTGTCAACTAAATGGAGTCCATGGGGTTGGTTAGTGGAATAGGGGCACAATGAATTTCCCAAAATTTTAAACTATTGCAATAGGGGTACAACGAAATCCCTAAATAATTGGTTTTGGGGTGGAAATTGATAATCACCTCAACCCACTTGCATAATTAATTTTGAAAAGTAAATTTTCATTTCATTTGGCTCATTCTCTTTAAGCTAATGCTTGGAATAAATGAATAATAGGATAATAATAGCAATGATCTTGAAAACCTTGTGGGTATGAAGGAATCCACCAAATGATTTTATTAATGGAATCTAGGAGGGACGAAGGAATCCCCAAAATATTGGCTAATGACATTGCTTACAAGATATAGTCAGTATAACAATACCTCTTAATAATGCCTTAATGATTGACTCTTAGAATGGGAGGATGGGTTATGTGTTAAATATTTTAAATGGGCGTTCACAAGTGTTGTGATAGCTGGCCGTAAAGGTGTGACTACGAAGGACAGAGACCAGAAACTTATGTTTGCTGACATGAGGGTTGGTCTTAATGATTGTGTGCTTATGTCACACTACATATAAATATTTCATTATTGGTGAATGGTACATGGGAATCCTCGACCTTCTTTGATATCCTCGGTTTGTACGGCTAACTGTCATTGAGGCCCAACTAGGGGGTAACGACTGAACCCATATAACTCGTGAGTGAATTTCATGGTTATCAAGATACATAACCCAAGCTAAGGCTTTAAATTGACTTCTAAGCCTTGTTCCCTCTCCTAATATACATCAATGTATACATGTGCATGGATTTTGACTTGGTTTGAATTTATGGTATTACTTTATCCCTTATCCTTGAGTTAAATTCTACCACTTTAACCATTAACCGTCTTCAGACATTGTATCCAAATGAGATGTAGGAACTGTCCATACTTCTACTCATTCTGCACAGTGACTAGGTGATTCAAGGAACAACTTGTGAGTTACACTGAAGTGGTGACCTTGCATACTTTTAAAGACCTCATTTCATGATTTGGACTTCCTTATGTTTTCACTATTTCTTTGGACTTGTTTTTTGGCTATCGTTAGGGGCATGTACTGACTAGATATTCTTAACTTTTGTTAGAGTCTTTGTTGGACATTACTGTAGACATAGATATTTATATCAGTGGTCAATATCAGTAATGGTATTGGTTGTTTGTACTGTTGGTCGGATAGGGACTTATCTTAAAGTCTTTAATTCTTTTATATTTTATTTTGTTATATATTTGGAATTCATTCACTGCTAGGCATATCTTGTACTATTTTATTAAGCTAAGGGGTGTTCTCTGGTCCACGGTGGACTTGAGATACCCATAACGGCCAGTCCCTGGTTTAGGTCATGACAAAGTTGGAATCAGAGCCTAGGTTCATGGTTAATATGGTGTCCACAAACTAATATTAAGTATAGACTCTTTTATGGGTGTGTTGCATGCCACACTTATAAGGGAGAGGCTATGGGGAATTTAGGAATGTTTTATTTTCTTATTGTCTTATTTTCGGGCTGTAGAGTCTAAGTTCTTGAATCTCTCTAATCCCTAATATTTTGCCTTTCAAATCATGCCTCCAAGAAGATCTAACATTTGGGGAAACTCTTCTATCCTGTCTGAGGACAAATTGGATGTAACTCATCCTACCCTATGGGTATAGACCTGGTCTAGGGTCATTGATTTTAATTACCCTTATGGATTTCCACTAATCCCTACTGATCCTTCTCCCATGGGTGACACTCTATCGTAGTTAACTCAAGGAGATATTACCAATGCTGAGTTTGTATATTCATCTATTGACCTAGTTAGTGACATCTCAATCACAACAGTCGGGTCGGGATGGTATTACTATGTGTTCTTTTGAGGCCACTACAGTTGGCTTATTTATGAGGTTAAATCCTCTGGTTTTCACTAGCTCTAAGGTTGAAGAGGATCCTCAATAGTTCATAGATGAAATGAAAAAGATCTTTTGAATGATGCATGCTCTTGATGTGGTGGGTGTGAATTTCTCCATTTATCAATTGTAGAATATAGCATACAAATGGTATGAAAATTTAGAGTAGCTTAGGGGTGATGATGCTGAGTCTACCTTGTGGGATTATTTTTTGAGTGCTTTTCTTGATCGCTTATTTCTTTAAGAGTTGAGGGAGGTAAAAGAGGATGATTTCATAAATTTAAAGCAAGGCAGGATGATGGTAAATGAGTATGCTCTAAAGTTTCATAAGTTATCCCAATATGCTACTGAGTTGGTGTATAGCATGAGGAATAAAATGAGAAAATTTACTTCTAGATTATTCCATAAGTTGGTTTTGGAGATTAAAGATGGCTTGTTGAATAAGGACATTGATATCTTTCGACTTGTGGTATATATCCAACATGTTGAAGGGGAAAATAATAGGTAAGATGAGATGAGAGAAAGAAAAAGAAAGAGGTTGATTTATTCAAAATAGGGTAGAGGACAACAACAGAGTGGTAGAAATAGTGGGAAATAGTCTAAGAAAAAGAATTGGGGGAGTCCTGACTCCTATTTGTTGGCTATTACTCCTTATCCAAAACTATCTGGTGATCAAAGTTCTTAGTGTGGGGATGGTCCTAGGGTACAAGGTGCCCAATCTTAGGCCAGTAGAGCCCAGTCAGCTCTATGGTATTCTCTTTGTAGATTTTTTGGTTGGTTGGATCATGATTTTTGTGATGAGAGGTGGGACAAGTATTTCACTTATGGTCATCTGGGACATATAGTTAGAAATTATTCCACGGGTAAGGTTTCTTCTGGGAAAAAAGGTACTTGTTGACTCTTTATCAACTACTGAACTAAAGGGTTCCACTTCTATTATCGGCACTAGCTAAAATCATCTTTATGCTCTCACTATTCGTCAGGATTTAGAGGTATTTTGGATATCCTCACTATATGCTAAAATGTTTCTCTCCTGATGTATATTATTTACTTGATCCTAGGTCTACTCTCTCTTATGTGACCCCTTATGTGGCTATTCATTTTGTATTTGGTCTTGAGTGTATTCCAGATCATTTTTTTCTTCTCTACCACGGTGGGTGACTCTGTGGTTTCTAGATGAGTCTGTAGGGGTTGTGTGGTAAGGAAACTTTGGTTGAATTATTAAATTAGACATGGTTTATTTTGATGTCATAGTAGGAATAGACTAGTTGCATTCGTTATATGCCTTCTTTGATTGTTGGACCTATAAGGTCATTTTGAAATTCATTAATGCCCCGGTTATAGAAAGGAAAGGGAGTTCCCTAGTGCTGAAGGGAATGTTATATCTTAGAGCCTGAAAATTGATTTCCAAGAGGTATCTTTCTCATTTACTCCTAGTTAATGATTCTACCTTAGAGAGTCCTTTGCTGCAATCCGTGCCCATGGTTAGTAAGTTCCTTAAGGTTTTCCTTGAAGGTGTTCGTTGTGTTTCTCCCTATAGGGAAATTGATTTTAGGATTGATCTTCTTTTGAATACCTATCCTATCTCTATTCTCCCTATAGAATGGCTCCAGCTGAGTTAAAACATCTTAAGAAGTAGTTGAAAGATCTTCTTAACAAAGGTTTTATTCTTCTTAGTATGTCTTCATGGGGTGCTCTGGTTCTTTTCGTGCATAAGAAGGATGGTTCCCTTTAGATGTGTATAGATTACTATAGGTTGAATAAGGTGACTGTGAAGAATAAGTATTCTCTTCCTAGGATCGATGATATGTTTGACCATCTTTAGGGTGCTAAGTATTTCTCTAAGATTGATCTTCGATATGGGTATCATTAGTTGATGATAAGAGAAGTGGACTTCCCTAAGATGGCCTTCCATACTCATTATGGTTATTTTGAGTTCTTTGTTATGTACTTTGGTTTGAC
Organism: Capsicum baccatum var. pendulum; assembly: GCA_030864225.1. NCBI lineage: Eukaryota > Viridiplantae > Streptophyta > Magnoliopsida > Solanales > Solanaceae > Capsicum > Capsicum baccatum. Next base: position 163,134,665 of record CM061557.1, on the reverse strand, counting down.
TAATGCCTCGACATTATGGATCTTACGAATCGAGTATTTCGTTAGTTCTTGGATTTATTTGTTATTGTGTTTATCGATGAATTTCTAGTTTATTGGGGGAGCGAGGTTGATCATGTGTCACAACCTGAACCAGGGCCTGGCCATGACGAGCATTTCGAACCATGGAGGCCCGAAACACCCTTATCTATCTGGTAATCATGCACCTAATTCATATGATCAAAGTAATGCAGAACAAACACGATAATTCGGAAACATGGTCATAAATATGAAAAGAAACAATAACGGGGAGATAAGGTTCCCCCAACATCAATCAACCTCTAAACAACTGTCTGCAAAAATCTCTAACAAATGACTGAGTCAAGTAAAACCATTTATAAACAAGGACAGGACTCCAGTAGACCCCAAAACTGAATATAAGAGAAAAGGACTGCATGACATAAGACCTTCCGAAACATAGAAGGCTCACCACTTGTCTCTACAACTCTGTCTGAATGATCTACTGATTCTCTTGACCCCTAGACTAGGCCTTTGAACCTGAGAAGTTAGATAGGGGAGGGGGGTCAGAACAAAAGTATTGGCATGCAGAGATATCAAAATAAAACATAATATTTTTACAAAATGTAGTTAAGAGCCATTATAAAGCAATTTCATATCAAATCATTTGAAAACACATGGGTGTAATGCAATGGTTTTCTCAACAACTATGAAATGCATCAGAGCTAGGTGGAATACCCTAAATAATTTACACAAACTGTCTAACCTCGATTGCCTTCGATATTAGAGTATAATTGAGGGAGAGACACACAATATCACATAGAATGGTGTCTCGACCCAATGGTAGTGCCCAAGATCACTTATCCCAGGATCCTACCTATAGTACCAATTTGAGAATAACTTAAAGTCAAGTACCCAAGATCACTTAGCCTGGAACCAAATCTCCGTGTCGGCAAACATGTTTTCCAGCGATGAGCCCTTACACTCAAACGCCTTCTTCGGGCATCCACCTATCTTATATAAAATTGATGCATTCAAATTTCATCTGATTTAATCACATTTTATATTCTATAGGGTATCTTCATACCCGAGTTGCAAGCCCTCAATATCACTTCCACATATGCATAATTATGTAAAAAAACCAAGGTGCTTCATTATTTACAAGTGGTGAACAACATTTATTTAAAATTCATGCTCTCTTTTATTGATCACAATATGACATGGGGTATTAAGACATTATCATGGGAATTCAAAAGCAATTTATCGTTCATATTTATCAAACTTCCTTGGAAAATCTCAAATCACATATGCATAGTTTCAACCATTAAGGTATATAGCCAAATAATTCCCATGACATAAAGTAAATGACTTAGAAATTATATTGAAAGTAATTTATTAGGATTTGATTGAGAACCTCCATTTAAAAGTATGCATGTTCATAACAACTACACCCATGAGATTTTAGGATAACCCCACGTACCTCTATATCAAATAAATAGATGTTTCTTGAAGCTTGCGGATTGGTGATTCCAAATATGTAATTATCTTTGAAAGCCTACGGTCGAATCTTGAACTATTTGGGTTTTCTATTTTGAAACCCTAAGGAGAATCTTTGAGTACTTTTGATGAATGAAGGTGTATTTTGGGGTCCTTGGAACAGAATTTTGTGTTTTAGGGATAAGTAAGGGTGGAAAAGGACCACTTTGTCCCCAAAACGGAGTGTTTAAGTCACTTCAATTCTATACATAGGCGCCACCCATACCATTTCCTATGTTTACATAGGCACCGCCTAGGATATACGCCGCCTAGGCTATCGCCTATGCTTACATAGGAACCGCCTAGGCAATTGCTTATGCTTTCCAGTTGTCATGGGCAATTGGTTAGGCGATGCATATCACTTTAAAACGCCATAACTTCTTTCTCGGGTGTCAGATTTTAGCAAAATTGGTATCGTTGGAAAGCTAGCACAAATACCTATCATTTCAAACATAGTAGGCTTCCTAATTCAACACATTTAGAGAGTTATGGTTGATGGAAGTTGACACACTTTACAACATCCACTAAAACTTAGTCGATGGAAATAGTTTCAACTCGTCCATGATTTGAAGGACCTTTATGGTCTAAATTCAAGCTTGAATGAATTCACATGCTACAAAAATAATTAACATGATGTATTGGAATAGGATTTTATTGCTTTAGGATTATCAATGCATCAAAATCATGGTCTACATTGTAGCCCGAAATGCGGGGCGTTACATTATCCCCCCTTAGGATCATTCATCCCCGAATGATGATGCGGAACACAGACACACATGATTTCAAGAATAATAAAGGAATAGGAAAGATAAGATAGGAATAGTACCTTCTATCTCATCCTCCATCGAAGCAAACAAATTGGGATATCTAAATCTCATGTCATCTTCTGACTCCCAAGTTGTTTCTTAGACTTTCTGATTCCTCTACAGTACCTTTACAAAGGTTATGTCTTTCCTCCTCGGCTTTTGAACTTGGCGATCTAAAATTTCAATGGGCTCTTCTTCGTAAGACAAGGAGTCTGTGACTTTGATACCCTCTACTGGCAATACCATAGAATACTCTCCAATGTATTTCTTGAACATTGATACATGGAATACTGGATGAATGGAACCCAAACTTGTAGGCAATTCTAGCTCATATGTAACTGTACAAATATTTTTCAGAATCTGATATGGCCCTATATAACGAGGGCTTAGTTTACCCCATTTTCCAAACTGCATAACTCCTTTTATAGGAGAAACCTTGAGAAACACCCAATCACCAACTTCAAACTTTAGTTCTCTTCTACGAACATCGGCATAGGACTTCTGACTACTCTGAGCAGTCTTGAGTCATTATCCAATGATCTTCACTTTCTCCATCGCCTGATGAATAATATCAGGCCCATACAACTGAGTCTCACCCATTTCATACCATCCTATCGGAGACTTATATCTCCTCCCATACAAAGCCTCAAAAGGAGCAATCTTGATGCTCGTATGGTAACTATTATTGTATGGAAATTCAACTAGTGGCAGGTGATCTACCCAACTACCTTTGAAATCAATGCTGCATGCCCTAAATATATATTCAAGGGTCTGAATGATACGCTCATCTTGCCCATCCGTCTGAGGGTGGAAAGTTGTGCTCAATTTCACTTGTGTACCTAAACCTTTCTGAAAGAATCTCCAAAACTGAGATGAAAACTGCGTACCTCTATCGGATATAGTAGACACTGGTGCCCCATGCAATGAACTATCTCTTCAATATAAATCTTAGCATAAACCTCTCCCAAATAATTACTCCTCACAGGCAAAAAGTGGGCTGACTTTGTCAACCAATATATAATCACCCATATAGAATCATACTGGATTCGGGATCTCGGAAGTCCTCTAATGAAGTCCATGTTTATCATCTCCAACTTCCATAAAGGCAAGGTTATCTCGTGGGAAGTATCACCTGTCCTCATGTGTTCTACCTTCACTTGTTGATAGTTCAAACACTTGGACACAAAATCAGCTACATCACGTTTCATGTTATTCCACCAATACAAGGTTTTTAGATCATAGTACATCTTAGTAGAGCCTGGGTGAATGACATACCTCGAAGTGTGTGCCTCATTAAGTATTCTTTCCCATAGCCCATCAATATTCAGAACACACAACCTATCCTAAAATCTCAGAATACCATCACCACTAATTTCGAACGACATAACCTTTTGTTGACCCATATCTTTCTTGATTTGCATCAAGATGGGATCTTCAACCTGCTTCTCCTTAACTTCAGCACAAAGGGATGACTTAGCTAACTGATGAACAATCACCCCTCCACCTGTAGAATCTAAGAGTCGCACTCCCAGATTTGCAAGGCAGTGAATATCCTTCACCATCTATTTCTTTCCTTTTTCTACATGAGAAAGGCTGCCCATAGACAACCTGCTGAGGGCGTCGACTGCAATATTTGCCTTGCCCGGATGGTAATGCAGACTCATATCATAGTCTTTCAAAAGCTCCATCCAATGACTCTACCTGAGGTTGAAATCTTTCTGTGAGAAAACATACTGCAAACTCTTATGGTCAGTATAAATATCAATATGCACTCCATAGAGATAGTTCCTCTAGATTTTAAGTGCAAACACTACGGATGCTAACTCCAAGTCATGAGTGGCGTAATTGCGCCCATGCACCATTAACTTCATAGATGCATAAGCTATTACCTTACTACACTGCAATAATACCCAACCAAGTCCCACACGGGACGCATCACAATAAACTATAAAATCATCTACACCCTCGGGAAGGGTCAAAACTAGAGCAGTAGTCAGCTTGTTCTTCAACTTTTCAAAACTATTTTTATATAAGTCAGACCATGCAAACTTCATCTTTTTCTGAGTCAGTTTAGTAAGCGGAGCAGATATGGAAGAAAAACTCTCTACGAACCTTCTATAATACCCAACCAAACCCAAGAAGCTCTGAATATTTGTTGGAGTCGTGGGTCTGGGCCATTTTCTCACTTCTTCAAATTTCTGGGGATCCACTCTTATCCCATCACTGGACACAATATGCCCCAGGAAGGCAATAGTATCTAACAAAAATTTACACTTAGAAAATTTGGCATACAGCTGACGATCCTTAAGGGCCTGAAGAATAATTTGGAGGTGATTGGCGTGATCCTCATTACTCTTAGAATAGATCTGAATATCATCAATAAATACAATGATTAACAAGTTAAGAAACTGATGGAACAATCTATTCATAAGATCCATAAAGGTTGCAGGGGAGTTAGCCAGCCCGAAGGACATGACTAGAAATTCGTAGTGACCATATTGGGTTCAGAAGGATGTCTTGGGTATGTATGACTCCCTAACTTTCAACTGATGATAACCCGAACGAAGTTCTATTTTTGAAAAACACTTGGCACCCTGAAGCTGGTCAAAAAGGTCATCAATCCTAGGAAGAGGATATTTATTTTTAATCGTGACCTTATTCAACTGACGATAGTCTATGCATATCCGAAGGGACCCATCCTTCTTTCGCACGAAGAGCATGGGTGCACCCCATGGGGAAACACTAGGATGAATAAAACATTTGTCTAGGAGGTCTGCAAGCTGTTCCTTTAACTCCTTTAGTTCCGCGGTAGCCATTCTATATGGCAGAATAGAAATAGGATGAGTGTCTGGCAACACATCAATGCCAAAATCTATCTCCCTATTAGGGGGTATCCCTGGGAGATCTTCGGGAAATACTTCTGGGAATTTATTCACTTCATGGACTGACTGCAGAGGAAGGTTTTCAGCTTTTGAATCTTTTACTCAGATTAGATGATATATACAATCTTTAGAGATAAGCTTTTGGGATCTAAGATAAGAGATAAAGTGACCTCTAGGTTCCATAGAACTCCCTACCCATACAATTGGTGTCTTATTCGGGAAAGAAAAAGTTACCTTTTTGGTTCTACAATCAAGGGTGGCATAACACGAATGGAGCCAGTCCATCCCAAGGATGGCATCAAAATCTATCATATCAAGTTCTATAAGGTCGGCCATAGTTTCCCTACTATGAATAGACACAACACAATTTCTATACAACCTTCTAGGAACAACAGAATTACCTTACAGGAGTAGAAACAGAAAATGGTTCTACAATAACTTCGGGCTCAAACCCAAAACCAACAGCCATATAAGGGGTCATATAAGATAAATTAGATCCAGGACCAAGAAATATATAAACATCATGAGAAAAGATTCGTAACATATCAGTGACAACATCTGGTGAAGCTTCTGCCTCCTGGTGGTTAGTAAAAGAATATAACCGATTACGACTACTCCCAGCAGCTGAAGGGGAACCCTTAGGAAAAGGAGCTGTGGAGGTGGCTTAGGACTTATCCCCCCCTCCCCACCGCATTTCCTCCCGCAGAAGGACAATTTATCTGAAGGTGACCCACTTTGCCATAAGTATAGCAGTTTCTTGCCTCAAACCAGCACTTTCATAGATAATTCCTTCCGTAAACCTTGCATAGAGGATAAGTACAATGCTGCTGGGACACACTGCCCTGAGAATGTGTACCTAGTGCTTTGGATCCATGAGGAGTCTGAAAACTTTAGGTTTGTCCATCTATCAGTGGTCTGGGTACTGAGGAGATAGCTACTGACTGTGCATTATTCAAGAACTTTTTCTTCTTCGACCACTTATTATCCCAGTTAACACTCTACAGCTGACTCTGGTGCTGGTCCGCAGATCTAGCTCTCTTATCCTGTTTGTCTTTCACTCTAGATTCAGCAATCTTTTTCTTCGTCACTTCCACCAGTTGTATATGAATGGTCAGTCGAGAAAATTCTAACTCCTTATTCAACATAGCCCCCTGGAACTCAAGTACCAGGTTATCAGCTAGGCCAGATGCAAATTTTTGCATCCAAGATCTCATATTAAAAGTCAACTATGGTGAATAGATGGCTAGTTTATTAAACTTCAAAGTGTACTCCTGGACACTCATACTGCCCTACTTCAAATTCATAAACTCTTCTGCTTTAGTCTCCCTCAACTCTAGAGGAAAGAATCGATCAAGGAAAGCTTCCACAAATTTGCCCCAAACTGTGGGCTCAGCACTTTTGCCTTTTGCATCTTCCCAGTTGGCATACCACTCATTCGCAATGTCTTTGAGATGATAGATTACTAGATCCACCCCTTCAACCTCATCCACATGCATCACCTTAAAGATCTTTTCCATTTTATCCACGAACACCTGTGGATCTTCCTACACCTTGGTGCTAGTGAACTTAGGTGGGTTCATCTTCATGAAATGTCTGACTCTAGTAGCCTCAGACATAACAGATGAAGACCCAAGATCTTCCGATCATTGAGCTTGGTTAGCTACCAACTGTGTCAGCATATGAATGAACCGTCTGAATTCTGCATTTGAAATATCTCCTTGAGCAGTTAGAGTATAGTTTTCATTAGTATATGAAGCCTGAGGTGGATTGGTTAGGACATGAGGGACTGTCGAAGTAGGGAAAAATTCTAGAGTGTGAGACCTATTACGGGTCTGTATCCCATAGATAGGACGGACCTCATCTTCTTGAGCATTCTCATTGATGATACAACGTGGAGGCATAACTTTTTTTCTAAAAGACAAGTGATCATTGATTAGGGGACAGTTCAGACTCGAAAGCATGAACTAAATCAAAAATAAGGGAAACATTTCCTAAGAGCCTAGTAGCCCCCTGCTTATAAGTATGGCGCTCTACATACCCATAAATAGGACTCTACCCGATGCAATTTTGCAGATACCCTGGGACCATAAACTATGCTCTGATACCAAGTTTGTCACAACCCAAACCAAGGTCTGGCCACGACGAGCATTTCAAACTATAGAGGCTAGAAACACCCCTATCTGTTAGGTAATCATACACCTAATTCATATGATAGTAATGCATAAGAAACACGATAATTTAGAAACATGGTCATAAATATGAAAAAAAATAATAACAGAGAGATAAGGTTCCCCCAACATCAATCAACCTCGAAAGAACTATCTACAAAAATCTCTAACAAATGACTGAGTCAAGTAACCGTATAAAAACTAGGACAAGGCCCCAGTAGAACCCAAAACTGAATATAAGATAAAAGGACCGCAGGAAATAAGACCTTCCAAAACATAGAAGGCTCACCACTTGTCTCTGCAACTCTGTCTGAATGAGCTACTGATTCTCTTAACCCTTAGACTGGGCCTTTGAACTTGAGAGGTTTGAGATGGGACGGGGTCAGCACAAAAGTACTGGCAAGCAGAGATATCAAAACAAAGTATAATATTTCAACAAAATATAGTTGAGAGCCATTATAAAGGAATTTCGTGTCAAATCATTCGAAAACACATGAGTGTAATGCAATGGTTTTCTCAATAATAATGAAATGTAAATGATCTAGGTGGAATACCCTATATAATTTACACCAACTGTCTAACCTTGACTGCCACCGAGATTAGAGTATAAGTGAGGGAGAGTCACACAAGATCACATAGCATGGTGTCTCGACCCAATGGTAGTGCCCAATATCACTTAGCCTGGTCTCCTACCTATAGTCCCAATTTGGGAATAACATAAAGTCAAGTACACAAGATCACTTAGCCTGGTACCAAATCTCCATATTGGCAAACATGTTTTCCAGTTATGAGCCCTTGCACTCAAACGCCTTTTTCGGGCATCCACCTATATTATGTAAAATCGATGCATTCAAATTTCATCTGATTCAATCACATATCATATTCTGTAGTGTATCATTATACCCGACTTACAAATCCTCAATATCACTTCCACATATGCATAATGATGTAAAAAACCATGGTGCTTTATATTTATTCTCTCTTTTGTTGATCACAATATGATATGGGGTATTAAGACATTATCATGGGAATTCGAAAGCAATTTATCATTCATATTTATCAAACTTCCATGGAAAATATCAAATCACATATGCATGGTTTCAAGCATTAAAGTATATAGGCAAGCAATTCCCATGACATAAAGTAAATGACTTAGAAATCATATTGAAAGAAACTTATTAGCATTTGATTGAAAACTCCCATTTCAAAGCATCCATGTTCATAAAAAATACTCCCATGAGATTTTAGGATAACCCCACGTACCTTTATTTCCAAGGATAATGGATGTTTCTTGAATCTTGAGGATTGGTGATTCCAAATATGTAATTATCTTTGAAAACCTAGGGTCAAATCTTGAAATATTTGGGTTTTTTTATTTTGAAACCCAAAGGAGAATATTTGATCACCTTTGATGAATGAAGGTGTATTTTGGGGTCCTTGGAAATGTTTTGTGTTTTAGGGCTAAGTAAGGGTGGAAAAAGACCACTTTGTCCCCAAAACATACTGTTTAAGTCACTTGAATTCTTTACATAGGTGTTGCCCATCCCATTGCCTATGTTTACATAGATGCCGCCTATGCTATCGCCTATGTTTACATTGGCTCTGCCTAGGCTATCGACTATATTTACATAGGCGCCGCCGAGGCTATTGCCTATGCTTTCCAGTGGCCATGAACAATTGGTTAGGCGACACATATCATTTTAAAAGGCCATAACTTCTTGCTCAGGTGTCAAATTTTTGTAAAATTGGTATCGTTGGAAAGCTAACTTGAATACTTATCATTTGACACATAGTAGGCTTCCTAATTCGACATATACAGAGAGTTATGGTTGACGAAATCTAACACACTTTACAACATCCACTAAAACTTAATCGATCAAAATAGTTTCAACTCTTCCATGAGTTGAAGGACATCTATGGTCTAAATTCAAGCTTGAATGGATTCAAATGCTACACAATTAATTAACATGCAGGATTGGCATTGGATTTTATGGCTTTGGGATTATCAACGCATCGAAATTATGGTCTATATTGTAGCCCAAAATGCATCACATTAAATCATGCTAGTCACCTCTGTATTGTCTTGCAGACCTTAAAGGATCAGTGTTTGCATGCTCAATTTTTTAAGTGTGAATTTTGGTTAAACAGTATTACTTTTCTGGGTCATATATTTTCTAGTGAATGGATCATGGTTGATCTACAGAAAGTTGCAGTGATTAAGAAGTGGCCTAGACCCATTACTCCAACCAACACTCAAAGTTTGTTGAGTTTAGCCAAATATTATAGAAGGTTTGTAGAAATATTCTTGTATATTGATGCATAATTGGATAAGTTTGACTCAAAAGAAGATAAAGTTCTTCTGGTCAGATGTTTGGGAGGGTAGTTTTGCTACGTTGAAGGATAATTTAACTTTAGCTCAAATTTTTACTTTACTTGAGGGTATCAATAGGTTTGTGATTTATTGTGATGCAGCTAGGAAGGGATAGGGTTGTGTATTGATGCAATAAGGTAAGGTTGTTGCATATGCTTCTAGGCAGCTTGGTGCATGAGAAGTACTATCTGACGCATGATTTGGAGTTTTTTTGGGGTCTTTATTCTAAATATTTGGCATCACTATTTGTATCAGGTCTATGTTGACGTCTTCTTAGATGATAAGATGCATTATGTGTTCACCCAGAACGAGTTGAATCTTAGGCAAAAAAGATGGCTTGAGTTGCTCATGGACTATGACATGAGTCTTCATTACCATCCAGGAAAAGCTAACATGGTGGATTATGCTCTTAGTAGGTTATCCATGGAGAGCTATCTCATGTATATGAAGACAGCTGAGGTTTGGCAAAAGATATTTACTATTTAGATAATTTTAAAGTATGTCTATTGGATTTTGAAGATGGTGGTGTGATTGTTCATGAAGTGGTGAAGTCATCTATCGGCACTGAAGTGATGGAAAAACAAATTTTGGACCCTATTTTGATGCAGATCAAGGATGTTGGGGGTCGCTAGAAGGTTATGGATTTTGAGATTAGTGGTATGGTATCTTGAGGTACCAGGAGAGGTTGTGTGTTCTTGATATTGATGGGTTGCGAGGAAGGATTTTGGCTAAAGCTCATGAGTTGTGTTATACAGTTCATCCTGGTTCGACAAAAATGTATCATGATTTAAAGGATATTTATTGGTGGAATAACTTGAAGAGGGATGTTGATGGTGGAGCACTTGAGGCTTGGTGGGTTGAATGAAGAGATTGAGCTATCGGTGTGGTAGTAGGAAATAATTAAGATAGATTTTATTACCAGTTTACTATGATCTTGTAATTAGTTTGACTCAATTTTGGTGATCATGGATAGGACAATGAAGTCTGCTCATTTCTTGCCTATAAGGACTAATTATTCTGCTGAGGAATAAACGAAGTTGTATATCTAAGAGATCATGAAGTTGCATAAAGCTCCAGTTTCTATCATTTTTTATCATGGTACTTAGTTTTTATCTCACTTTTGGAGGTCATTCCAACATGTTTTGGGGACTTAGGAGACCCTTAGTACCGTATTCCACTCATAGATAGATGGGCAAGAAAAAAGGACAATTCAGGCCTTGGAAGACATGCTTCGGGCTTGTGTATTTTATTTTTGTTGTAGTTGGGTTAATCACTTGTCCCTCATTGAGTTCTCTTCTAATAACAAATATTACTCTAATATCCATATGGCTCCTTTTGAGGCATTATATGGTAGGAGGTGTGATTCTCCTATTGGGTGGCTCAATATTGGTAAGGCTAGATTATTTGGTCATGACTTGGTTCACAAAGCAATGGAAAAGTTGAAGGTGATAAGAGATAGGCTTAAGATGGCCTAAAGTCCTATACGGATATGAGGCAAAGGGAGTTGGAATTTAATGTTAGTGGTTAGGTGTTCTTTAAGGTGTCTCTCATGAAAGGAGTGATGCAATTTGGAAAGAAGAGGAAGCTCAGTCTCAATTATATTGCTCCATATTTTGTTTTGTGGACGGTTAGTAATATTGCATATGAGTTTGATTTTCCAACTATTTTGGGTTCCATTGACAGGTGTTACATGTTTTGATGTTGAGAAGGTATGTGTGTGATTGTTCAACAGTTGTTTCTTTAGAAATTGTGGGCATTTCATATACCTTGTCTTATGCGGAAGTTTTGATAGAGATCTTGGATCAGCAAGTCTGTCAATTGTAGATGAAGGATGTGTATTCGATAAAGGTTTTTTATAGGAACCAAAAGGTTGAGAAAGTTACTTAGGAAGCAGAGGAGGACATAAAATCAAAGTATCCATTCTTCTTCTCCTTTTTGGATAATAGTGCTTGAGGTATGTGTATTCGTTAACATCTTTGGCTTTTTATCTTTGTTAAAGTTAATTTTAGGAGTATTTCTGTATTAAATCATTCTAACGTTGGTCTTAACCGATAATTCTAGGACAAATGATCATAAGGGGGAGAATGTAACATCTCGGGTTCTTGGTCCTTGAAATTTTTTAAAATTTTATCCTCACTGTTCGATTATGACTCACCGTACAAGTTGTATGGTATTTTGATGGGTCATATGACTCTTGTTGTAAGGTGTCCAATGAATAGTGCATGACTAGCTATCTTGATTATGACTTGAGGCCCCGAGTCGCAAGGTTTCATGCGGAGTTGTTAGGTGGTAGTCTTAAGGAGATTAGTGTATGCCTCAAAGGTTTCTGTCTTGGTAATGAGTGGTACGAGCAAGTCATGAGGACTGGTTTCGAGTTGTATTGTACGACTCATACCCAGACCAATAGGGGTGAACAGTGGTACTATCTTGACTAAGACTCAAGAAGGTGAGTTGTAAGGAGTCGTAACAAGTTGCTAGGAGACCCTTGGCGATTGGGCAGTATTTTTGCAGTGTTTTAATTAAGGGTATCTTGGTAAATTCTCCTTTTTAACTTAAACTCCATGACCGATAAACTCAATAGGGACTTATTTCTCACCCATATTACATTAAAGCACTCTTAAATTCTCTCCCAATTTCCCTAATCAAGTCAAGGCTTGGGTTTCAAGGGAAGTGGTCACCTAGGATTCTAAGGGTGCTACTTCTTCAAAATTCTTTGGTTATTAAGGCATGTATATCTTTCTGTATACTTGTATATTCTTAATTGTATGAAATTGGTTTATTATTGACATGGTTTTGATGTTGGATTTGAACTATAGGTTTAGGGTTTTGGATATAAATTGTTTGAATAGTTGGTTTGTACACCAATTAGACTACATGGGAATGATGGATGAAATAGGGGTACAATGGATTCTGAAATATTTAGACTATGGCAATATGTGTACAATGGAATCCCAAAATAATTAGTTTTTGTATGGAAATTGATAATAGCCTCAACCCACTTGCATAATTGATTTTGGAAAGTAAATTATTATTTGGTCTGTTTCATTCTATTGAAACTACTGCATAGTATGAATGGAGAAGGATAGTTTTAAAACTCTTGTGGGGTGCATCGTAATCCCCTAAGTTATTTTAATAATGGAGTCTTCAGGGTACTTAAGAATCCCCTAAGTATTGGCTAATGACATTGCTTACAAGCTATAATCGGTATGACGATACCACGTAATAATTCCTTAGTAATTGACCATGGGATTGTGGTTTATCTATGTTTTAAATGTTTTACTAGGCATTAACGGGGGTTATGATAGCTGGTCGTGAAGTCTGAGTCAAAAGGATGGACACTAAAAACTCATGTTTGTCAACATGATGGTTGGTCTAAATGACCATGTGTTCGTGTCACACTACCTTTAAATTTATCATTGTTGGCAAAGGGTACAAGGGAATCCTTGGACTTCTTTGATATCCTCAATTTGTATGTCTAACACGTACTGGGACCTGACCAGGGGGTTACAACTGGACCTATATAGCCCGTTGGTGGATTGCATGACAGTCAAGCTACATAACCCAAGCTATGATTTTAAATTTCATGCTAAACTGAAATGCCTTGGTTTCTAGACCTTAGAAAATTTCTTAGAATTCTAATCTATGGACCTAATACAACTCATGTGTATAAACCGTATGTTGGAGTTTGGATGGTATGGTCCTATCGTATACTGACTAGTTTTTGTTTGTGGGATGGATTTTAGTTACCGTAATGGATATGACTAAGGGGTACATGTCATATTAGTGGTTATGGATCATTTGGTTCCTTAAATTAATCATAGACTAGGTTACATAGATTTGATCTAAGTACCAGTGGACCACCATGAGCTGTAAGCCAGGGTACGAATTGTATTTGGGACTCGTATAGAAAATAGTGTTCAATTCCCCGGGTATTTTATTTTACCATGGATATGGGTCATGGATACAGATCATATGTTTAGGTTACAACTTGGTTGGATGAGTCATATACTGGGCAATATTTGATCCAAGGGTTGAGGCTTGGATTTGAGTGGTGGATACCAATTGTATTGGGAGGGTACGACTCGTGAGGGCTAGTTGTATCCCTGTGATGGGATTTTTTTACTTCATAAGTAGGGTATTTTGGACATTTTCGTACATTTCTTAATAAGGCCCTACGACTTCTAACTTACTTGGGAGGATATTTACCCTAATATTCTATTCATTAACACTTAAAAACTCTTCCCAAACATTTCATTTTTCTCTTAAGATCTAATGGGCAAGAGAAGCTAGGGTTTCAACTAAGGTAACAATTTGGGGCTTTTCCTGGGGATTTATTTTCGTCATCATCTTGGATTAAGGCATATTTCTTTACCCTCATTTCTAATTAAATTAAAAAAATAGTTTATATAAATGCTTTCATGGTTTTACTATTGCATGGTTTTGTCTTTCAAATACGATTTGGGGATTTTGATGTAAATTTCTTGGTTATGGTTTTCTATAGTTTTAATTATGCTTTTATATGCATTAATGGTGGTTTTGGATAGTTTAATTTAATGGGAATGGTTTATTGGTAATTGGAATTTGTTTTGGTCATATTATGCCCCCAATGTTTTTGTCAAAATGCTTATAAATATATGTTCATTGCATTGACTTCTTTTAATAGAGCTCTTGCATGTTTTATACTTGGTAAAGGAATTATGCATGGTTTAAATAATTTGAAAAGGCTAAAGGAAAATTGGTTATGCTTGTTGGGAACATATAAGTCTCCAAAGTGGTTTAATATGGTAAATTGAATGGCGCTTGAAAGTCCCCTTAAACATATAAATGGATGGCTATGGATGATACTTTAGAGTAAGGGTTGATATAACGATACCAATATCAATGGCCTTGGTTAATAATGGATAATGGTTTGGTTATTTGGAAATTGATTTTAATTAGACAATAATTGCAGGATGTTTAGCAAAACCGTGGAAGGTGGAGGTCCCAGGGGGACCCAAATTGGGAACTCATATTTGCCAATATGAGGTTGGTCTTAGTGACCATGTGCATGATGTCACACTTTACTTTGGGGATGTACTATTCATCCTAAGGGATACTTTTTGGTCTTGTGTCTACACACAATAGGGCTCTTTCAGTAGGGAGAGATAAACTTATATAGCCCGTGGGTGGTTTAAGATGGCAAAGCTACACGACCCAGGTACAGGTTTTAAAGGCATGCTAAATCTGGTTTATACTCCCAACATGTTTATACATATATACATACATACATATATATATATATGTATATATATACATATATATATATATATATATGGTTGTGAGCAAATGAATTGATTGACTTTGTTTTAAGAATGGCATTATTTTATCCTTACCGTGATATCATGCTTGCAGTCACTTGCTAACTTTGTCTACTGGCAGATGTATATCAACGCTATGTAGGAAACGACTGTTCTACTCCTCCTACATAGTGGTTAACTCGGGGATAACATTTGGACTTATATGGTGAGCTTCCATTATTTTTAAAGGCTTCATTTCATATTATGGATATTTTTAGACATTTTAGTTTTATTTTGGATATTGGTTTTGGTTATGGTCAGTTGTATGTCTCTATTAGATTTTATTACTCTTTTGGATTGAGGCTTTATGGTACTTCTATGGGTTGGTTTTGGCGGGATCAGTATAGGTGTGAACCTTGGCTTTGGAATAGGCTGGGAGACTAGCATCAACAGACAAATTTCTCACTGTTTTTTCATATTTCTTTTTGGGATTAATTATATTATGTTTTGGAATGTCTTTCATTATGACCTTATTTGTGGCCTTATTTAGTGTGGTTTGGTATGGTTGGATTATAGTTATGGGACTATTGGACTCGGTTGGATTGCTTATGGTTGTGATACATTCCCAGGGTTATTGTGTAAGCTGATAAACCATTAGGTTTTATGTTTAGAATTTAGCAAACTCAGGGATGGCGGCTGGAGGTTGGGTTGGGTAATGGAGGTGGTCTTCGATCCTGGTCAAACTTTGGATGCCCATAATGACAAGGCCCTAAGGCGGGTCATGGAAATTTGGTATGAGAGCCTAGGTTAATGGTAAATTAAGACTCCACAAAATCATGTAGAGTAGAGTCTCTTTTAGTGGTGTGTAGCACGCCACACTCCTAAGGGAGACACTACAAGGAATTTAGGAATGTTTTTTTTTCTTTGTATTCTATTTTTAAACTTGAATTCTCACTCCTAGAATCTTCTCTAATACATGTTTGTTCTTCTTTTAGATCACACCTCTTAGATCTAGAACACAAGGAAATTCTTCTATCCTTTTTGGGGGTAACACTGAAGTGGTGTATCTTTATTCTACGGTTCATCTTCGATCTCATGGTCCTATACCTGATAATTTTAGAGTTCTACCGATTGCTACTAGTCTTTCTTAAGGTGAGGTGACAATGTATAATTTTTTTAGTCTATTCATGCTATTGCTAAACTGGTTGTTGCTTAGGATGAGCGGGGTATGAATGGTGCTTTTTCTACTGAGGCATCAAGGGTTGGCCAATTTATAAAGATGGGTCCTCTAATTTTTTTTGGGAGTAAAGGTGGAGGAGGATCCACAGGGCTTCTCGGATAAGCTGGAGAAGATATTTCATGTGATGTAGGCTACAAAAAAGGAGGGGGGTAAACTTTGCAGCTTATCAGGTAAAATATGTTACTTATCAGTGGTATAGAGAGTGGGATAGGGATAAAAGAGATGCAGAGGAGCCATATTTATGGGATACCTTCTCTGGTGCTTTTCTATATCATTTTTTCCCCAAAAGTTAAAGGAAGTAATGATGGAGTTTGTGGACCTCAAGCAGTGTAAGAAGTCCATACAGGAATATGTGTTGAAGTTTCACCGATTGTCAAGGTATGCTCATTATTTAGCGGCTAACCTACAAGCATGAATGAGGAATTTTGCCTCTAGGTTGAATCAAGATTTGATTTTTGAGAGAAATACTACCTTGCTAATTAATTATATAGATATCTTTAGTTTAACTGTTCATATGCAGTAATTAGAGGATGAGAAGAGGAGGCAAGTAAAGTTTCGAGATAGGCAGGGGAAAAGGACCAGGTATTCTAATTAGGGAGGTGTTTAGTCTCAGGGTGGTAGAGATAGTGAAAAATGGCAGAAAATAAAGTGGGAGAGTTCTAGTTTGTACTCTTCTACTACTGATCCTTATCAGTTAGGCGACAAGCGTCATCATAGTGGTGAAAATTCTCAAGCATAGGGTGCTTAATCTCAAGCGAGCTAAGGTTACTATGTTTCTTTATGTATTCCTTGTTGATTCTGTGTATTTCTATGAAAGAAAGGACAAATACTTCAAGTTTGGCCACGCAGGCGATCGACTCATGTATTGTTTGGTTAATAAGGCTACTACGGGGGTGAATAAGATTCTTATGGCTCGATCTTCTGCTTTCGCACCTAGTGGTGTGGCATCTGCATTTGTTACTGCCCCTAGTTCAAGTGTTGGTCCGAATAAGTTGTATGCTTTGGCATCCTGAAAGGAATCCGAGGCATTAACTAATGTCGTTACTACTACGTTATAGTTTTTCTCTTGTGACTTAAATTGGTTGCTTGATTCAAGGTCTACTCTCTCCTATGTGACTCCTTATATGATTGTACCTTCTAGTTCTGATTTGCAAGTTATTTCGAATCCTTTTTCTATTTCTGCACTGGTAGGTGACTCGATTATTTTTAAGAGAATCTATAGGAGGTGTGTGGTATCTATTGGTGGCAAGTAGACCTTGGTGGATCTATTTGAATTGGATATGGTAGATTTTGATGTTGTTCTAGGTATGGACTGGTTACACTCTTATTAGACATCTTTGGATTGTCGAACTCGTAATGTTATCTTTATGTTCCTTGGTTAGCCGGTTATATATTGAGAAGGTTTTTCTTTAGCTTCTAGGGGGAGGTTTATTTATTATCTTAGAGCTCAGAGGTTAATCTCCAAAGGTTGTATTTATTACTTGGTTTGGGTTAAAATTTTGACTCGAAAGTTCCCCTTTTAAAGTAAATTCATACGGTTAGTAAGTTTCTAGAGGTTTTTTCGAATGATCTTACTGGTGTTCCTCCGGATAAGGGAATAGAGTTTGGTTTTGATTTGCATCTGGACACTCATCCAATTTTTATTCCTTCATATTGAATGACTCCGGTTGAGTTAGGGGAACACAAGGAGCAACTTAAGGACCTTCTGGATAAGGGGTTTATCCATCCTAGTATATCTCCTTGCGTTGCAATGGTGGTGTTTGTCCACAAGAATGATGGTTCTCTTCCTATGTGCATTGACTACAAGTAGTTAAACAAGGTCAACGGTTAAGAACAAGTATCGTCTTTCAAGTACAGATGATTTTTTTGATCAATAGCAAGGTGCCAAGTTCTTTTCTAAGATATATCTTCGGTCTGGGTATAATAAGTTAAAAACTAGGGAGTTGGATATTCCTATGAAAGTTTTTTATACTCTGCATGGGCACTTTGAGTTTTTGGTGATGTCATTTTGGTTGACTAATGCTCTGACAATATTTATATATCTACTGAATAAGGTGTTCAGACAGTATTTTGATATCTTCATCATTGTGTTCATTGATCACATTTTTTTTTAATCAAAAAGTGAAGTGGATCATGATAATTACCTCCATGTGGTGTTTCAAACTTTAAAGGACAGTAGTTGTATGCCAAGTTCTCTAAGTGTGAGTTTTGGTTAAACGCTATGACTTTCTTGGGTCATATTATTTCTAATAAAGGGATCATGGTAGATCCAAAAAATGTTGCTATGGTGAAGAGGAGGTCTAGATCTACGACTTCATCCGATATTAGGAGCTTCTTGGGTCTAGTCAGATATTTCAAGTTGTTTGTGGAATGCTTTTCATTAATAGCTTCTCTTTTGACTAGTTAACTCAGAAAAAGGTCAAGTTTATGTGTATATCTTTTCTACTTATAAGAGTCTAGTATGTTTTCAGAAAAAAAACGCTTAATATCGTGCAGAGGAGATGGCTTAACCTTCTCAATAATTATGATATGAGTCTTCACAACCACCCAGGTAAGGCGAATGTGGTTGCAGATGGTCTTAGAAGGTTATCCATTTAGAATAATCTTAGAGTTCATCCCTTAGACTCCAAGGATGGTGGTGCGGTGGTGCAAGAAGTTATTTGATCATCTCTTGGTGTGAAGATTAAGGATAAGAAAGTGTTGGATCCTGTTTTGATGAAAATCAAGAGTAACGTTGGTGGGTAAAAGGTATTGGTGTTTGAGATCAGTGGTAATGGTACTTAATGGTACCAAGGAAGGTTGTGTGTTCCTGATGTTGATGGGTTTCAACAAAGGGTTTTGGCTAAGGAATATGAGTCATGCTATGTTATTCATCAAGGTTCGACTAAGATGTATCGTTATCACAATGTGATCTATTAGTGGAATGACATGAAGAAGGATGTGGCTAATTTTGTGGCCAAGTGCATGGTGTGTCAACAGGTTAAGGTTTAGTACATGAGGCCATCATAGTTGTATAAAGAAATTAATTTGCATGAATGGTAGTGAGAAGTGATTAATATGGACTTCGTTACTGTTCTTCCTCGGTCTAGGAGTTAATATAATTTTATTAGGGTCATCATGGATAGGATGACTAAGTATGCACACTTTTTGCCAGTGCGGACTACCTTTTTGGCCAAGGATTATACGAAGCTATATCTTTAGGAGATTGTGAAGGTGCATGGGGTTCCTATTTCAATTATTTCTGATTGTGGCCTACAATTTACATCTCACTTGAAGTGGTCTTTCCATAAAGGATTAAGGACTAAGGTGAGTCTGAGTATTTCTTTTCATCTGCAGATAGATTGATAATAGGACAGAATTATTCAGACATTGGAGTATATGCTTTGAGCCTGTGTAATTGATTAAGGTGGAAAATAGGTTGAGCATCTACCTTTGGTGGAGCCTTCTTACAAAAATAGCTATAATTTTAGTATTAGTATAGCCCCATTTGAGGCATTGTATAGTAGGAGGTGTAGATCTCCTATTGGTTAGTTTGAATTGGTGTGGTAGACATGTTTTGTCGTGATTTGGTCTAGTAGCCTATGGATAAGGTGAATGTTATTTAAGAAAGGCTTAAGTCTCCCAAAGTTTCCAAATGTCATTTACAGATGTTAGGTGTAGAGACTGGGAGTTTGAGGCTGGGGATAAGGTTTTCCTAAAGGTATCTCACATGAAGAGAGTAGCATAGTTTAGCAAAAAAGGGAATCTCAGTCCCCAAAATATGGGTTCTTATGAGATTCTAACAAAAATTAGTAATGTTGTTTACGAGCTGAAGTTGCCTTCTAACTTGAGTTTTGTTCATCTAGTCTTTCATGTTTCCTTGTTTAGGAAGTGCATTGTTGATCCTTATTATGTTGTGCCTTTAGAGGGGTTGGGTCTAATAGATTTTGTCTTATGAAGAAGTCCTGGCTGAAATCTTTGATCGACAAGTTCATCAGTTACGATCCAAGGATGTGGCTTCGGTTAAGGTTCTTTGGCGGAAGTTATTGGGAAGCGGAAGAGGACATGAAGTCCAAATATCCACATTTGTTTTCTCCTCTTGGGATTCATGCAGAAGGTATGTGTCTTTAAAATATCTTTATTTTTTGAGTTTTTTAAAGAAAATATTTATATCTTTGGCTCTTTATTTTCGAATTTTGTTAGAGATTTGGAATATTTTTGATAATGCAAATAACTATAACATGTGGTTACCTCTACCATGTCTGTCATTCGGGAATGAATATTCCTAGTGGGGTAGACTTAAACACCCTAGTTTTTGGACTATATTCTAATCAATGAATCGATACAACTCATGGGTATGAGCAATATGTTGGAGTACGGATGGTATGGTATGGTCGTATACTAACTAATGTCGTTTCTTGGGATATATTATGGTTACTAGAATGGATATAACTTTGGGGTAAGAGTCGTATTGGTGGTTACAGATTGTTTGGTTCCTTAACTTAATCTTAGACTTGGTTACTTAGGGTCAATCTAAGTACGAGTGGTTCACCATGAGCCGTAAGCCATGGTATGAATCACCAGGAACTTGTATGCCAAACAATGTTCAATTCCCCAGGTATTGTTTTTTGCCAGCGATACGGGTCATGGATATAGATCATATGTTGTGGTTATGTCTTAGTTGGATGAGTTGTATACTGTATAGTGTTTGATCCAAGGGTTGAGGCTTGGATATGAGTGATGGATACCAATCTTATTAGAAGGGTACGACTTGGGAGGTCAAGTCGTATTCCTATGATGGGATTTAATGAAACTTAAGTAGGGGTATTGTGGATATTTCCCTACATATCCTAATAAGGCCCCAAACTTCTTATTTGGGAGGATATTTACCCTAATATTTTATTCATTAACACTTGGAAACTCTTCCTAAAAACTTTATAATTCTATAAAGAGCTATTGGGAAAGGGGAGCTAGGGATTCAACTAAGGGATCTATGTGGGGTTTTTCTTGGTGATATCTTTCCGTCATCATCTTGGATTAATGCATGTTTTTATTCCGTCATTATTAATCTAATTAAGGGTATGGTTTTTAGGAATGTTTTCATGGTTTCACTATCGCATGGTTTTGGCTTTCAAATATGATTTAGGGGTTTTGATGTTAATTTCTTGGTTATGATTGCCCATGTTTTTAATTATGCTTTTATACGCATTAATGGTGGTTTTTAATAATTGGATTGAATATGAATAGTTTATTGGTCATTGAAATTGGTTTTGGTCATTTTATGCCCCCAATGCGTTTGACAAAATATTTATAAAGATATGTTAATTGCATTGAATTCCTTTAATTAAAGTCTTGCATGTTTTAAACTTGGTAAAGAAATTATGCATGGTTTAAAAAGTTTTAAAAGGCTAAAGGATAATTGGTTATGCTTGTGGGGAACATGTAAGTTTCCTAAATGGTTTAACAAGGTAAATGGAACGGCACTTGAAAGTCCCCTTAAACCTCTAAATTGTTGGCTACGGATGATACTAGCAAGTAAGGGTTTGCATGACGATACCAATTTCAATGGCCTTCGTTAATAATGGTTAATGGTTTGTTTATTTGGATACTAGTTTTAATTGGGCAATAAAGGCAGGGTGTTTAGCGAAGTCGTGGAAAGTGGAGGTCCCAGGTGAACCAATACTCGCAATTCAAATTTGGCGATATGAGGTTGGTCTTGGTGACCATGTGCATGATGTCACACTTTTTTTTGGGATGTACAAGTCATCCCATGGGATGATTCCCTATTCAAAAAGCTACATGCATTAAGTCCCTTTCATCAGGGAAAGCTAAACCCATATAGCCCTTGGGTGGTTTACGACGGCAAAGCTACACCGCCCAGGTAAAGGTTTTAAAGGCATTCTTAACCTGGTTTCTTTTCCCGGCATGTTTATATATATATATACATATATTTATGCATGGTTTTGTGAATATTGATTGTTTTACTTGATTTTATAAATGGATTTATCTTACCCTTACCTTGAGATCATGCTAGCGGTCACTCGCTAACCCAGTCTACTGGCGGTTGTATACCCATGCTATGCAGGAATCAACCATTCTATTCCTCCTACATAGTGATTGACTCAGGGAAAACATTTGTACTAAAGTGTTAAGCTTCCATTCTTTCAAAAGGCTCTATTTCATATTATGGATATTATTAAACATTTTTGTTTTATTTTGGATATTGGTTTTTGCTATGGTTGGGGGTATGTCCAAACTAAATTTTATTAATCTTTTGGATAGAGGCTTTGTGGTACTTCTGTAGGTTGGTATGGGTGGGATCAGTATAGGTGTTTTCCTTGGCATTGGAATAGGATGGCAGGCTGGCATCATCAGACATAATTTCTCACTGTTCCATCATATTTTACATTGGGATTAATTATATTATGTTGTTGAACGTCTTTAGTTATGGTATGTTTTGGTGTGATTCGGTATGGTTGGATTGTGTTTATGGGATGGTTGGACTCAGTTGGGAGGGTCACAGTTGTGAAATATTCCCAGGGTCTTTATGTGAGTTTTTACACTATTATGCTTCATGCTCAGAATTCAGTCAACTCAAGGCAGGTGACTAGAGGTTGGGTTGGGTAAAAAGGGTGGTCTTCAGTCCTGGTCAGAAATGGGATGCCATCACGACAAGGACCATGGTAGGGTCGTGTCATAAACCCTGTTCCCTCTCCTAACATTTTATATATATGTATGTATGTGGATATGCTTGAATGTGTACATGTGCATCCATTTTGACTTTGTTTGAATTTATGGCATTACTTTATCTGTGATACTTGAGTTACATGCTAGATCTCAACTGCTAACCATCTTCTGGCACTTTATCCCCGTACGATAAAGGAACTGTCCATACTTCTACTCCACCTACATAGTGACTAGGTGATTCGGGGAACACCATTTGAGTAAGACCAAAGTGGTGAGCTTCCACACTCCAGAAAAACCTATTTTATGCTTTGGATTTCCTTATGTTCTACTATTTTCTTGGACTTGGTTTTTGGCTTTGGTCGGAGGCATGTCCCGACTAGATATTCTTTGTTTTTTTAGAGACTTTGCTGATCATTACTGTGAACATGGGTGTTTTTATCGGTGGTCGGTATTGTTATTGGTATTAGTTGTTGGTACCGATTGTCGTATATGGACTTCTCTTAAGCTCTTTTATTCTTTTATATTTTATCATGGTATATGTTCATAATTCATCAGTTGCTAGGTGTATCTGGTCCTGTTAGATTAGGCTAAGGGGTGGTCTCCGGTCCACGGGGGACTTGAGATACCGATCACGGACAGGCCCTAGTTGGAGTCGTGACAGGTTATTATGGAATTTATCGCATCTCAACCTTGATAAGTACACCAATCATCACAATTAATAAAGAGAACATAACATCTAAAATATTAAACACCAAGGTGAGACATCTATAACGAAGTCAAGCCCTAAAACATAAGTAAAAGGGAAATTTGAAAAAAAAACATCAGAAATACCCAATATCTGGTATCATAGTGTAAGAGCATCTAATATAATATCCAAAAAATCTACAACTACACATCGGTCTATTATAACCAAAATAGAAACAGTACCTTGAGATTTGGAACCTCTAGACATACTCAATTGCCACATGAATTTTACTTTCATGTGAATTTCTTATACTAGCTTATGTATCGAAAGGGAACAATAGGGGTGAGCACGTTCCACTTGTACTCAATAGGTAAAATAGGTTGACTAAGAAAAATAGAAAACACGATAAGTAAAATATAGTATTAGCTCGTCATCTGTAAGTAGAAAATTCCCAAATGATATGTCACACTGTCTCCACTAACAATTCTAATATAAATAATTTTGCAGAAACAAAAACAACAGAGATATAAACTAAAATGCATTGAAACTAAGAACAAGACAAACAAACTAGGGAAACAAAGCAACACATGCAAATGCAATAAAATGCAATGTTGAAGGGATGAATGATGAATTCCTTCGAGTTACTTTCTGTATACAACCACCAAGCTTGAAACTACTAGGTAGGACCCATGGGGGGTTCGAAATGCATATAGCATAACTCATATCTCAAAACAGCCTTACCAGCAAATGACCTTGGCCATGGGTTTTTCAAAAGTGAGTTATTTTCTTTCAAACTAGTGTTACTCAATGGTACTAGTATTCAATGAATGTATATAAATAGATTGAGGATGTAATGCTCACAATCAACTCAAAATGATAATATCCAATCTATAAACACATACATATATAAGTGAACCAAAAATTAACTCAATATGTCCACAATTCATGATCATCAACTCTAATTAGGAACTATCAGAATAAATATGAATGTAGATATCATTAACATCGTATCAACTCCTAACTTGGGTATTTCTATCTTGATAAGGCAACAATACTCAAATAAGGCTTATACAAGAAAAATAAGACCTCACACAGGCATCATATCTAGAATAAAGGTATTCAAATACAGATAAGGTCAATAATGTTAAGTAAAGTCCCCACATAGGCAACACATCATATCAGATATTACAAACAAACCAAAACATAATAGAAGTCCCCACATAGGCACATAACAGTAAAAGTAATCTCAAAATATATGACCCAAAGCTCCTTACCCCAACCCATAGTATGTGTTACTTATTTATTAACTGCCTATCTTAATTTGAAAATACTTAAGCCATAACCTACCTCAAAATGATAAAATTCTAATCTAAGATGCTTTATCATAGAATCTTCCTATATTTAACAACTTTAGAACAGACTACAATATTCAAATATAGTATCTAGGCATTAAAACAAAGCTAACAGTACCTATATTCGGCATGGGTATAAAATGGTTTAAAAAAGTGTTCCAAAATGAAAGGGGTAAAACTAGAATTTTATTTTAAAAATACATTACCTGAGGATATAGCACTCTAGAGGATAAAACCCATGTGAAACGAGTCAAAACAATGTCCTAAATAAAGAAAACCCCTTCATAAACTTTACCACTAAAAACTTCAAAAGAAAGGGGTAAAACCAGAATTTTATTTTAAAAACACATTAACTGAAGATATATAGGACTCTATAGGAGAAAACCCATGCAAAACGAGTTAAAACAAGGTCCTAAATAAAGAAAAAACCCTTTATAAACTTTACTTCAAAAAACTATAATTTTTATTTTAAATTTTGATTTTAAGTTGTATGTGATGATATAATCTATGAAAAATAATGGGACTAAGTTTTGGAACTTACTCAAGCTTCATTGGTGAACAAATCCTCAAGAGTCATCCAAACACAAAGATCAAAGGTCAAAAAATAGAAAACATGAAAATGGACCTTTTATAATATTTAGTGAACAATACCTTCAAATTGCGAACCCCATCTTGTAATTGCTAGTGTCAAAGTTAGAAAGGCCAAATTATTGGCCTTGGCTTTGCGGCCAAGGATATGCATCCCAGACTGTCTATGACTTTGAACCATCATCTTCATGATAACCTCGTATCATTCGCAAAGCAGACTTGACCTGACCCAAAAACCATAACCCTTTGCGATTGCAGTGCCCCACCTCATAATCACGATGAAAAATGATATCCTTATTCGCATTTGCTGACAAACGCATGCATTTGTAAAGAAACATCTAATTTGCTCCAAATTTAATATTTTGTGGATTCTTCAAAGTTTCCAAATACTCTGAACGACTCTCAAGTTTCATTAGCTACCCAACTAAAATAAACCATGTATTCTACTAGGTTGTTTTCCATGTTTCGAACCTAATGACAACATTGGATTTTCCAAAAATGTTTGTTTTTGAAAAATCAACCCTTGGAACCCTTTTTCACTATTTT
Organism: Capsicum baccatum var. pendulum; assembly: GCA_030864225.1. Taxonomy (NCBI): domain Eukaryota; kingdom Viridiplantae; phylum Streptophyta; class Magnoliopsida; order Solanales; family Solanaceae; genus Capsicum; species Capsicum baccatum. Next base: position 163,108,555 of record CM061557.1, on the reverse strand, counting down.
ACAGACTGAGGATCAAAATGAGATACAAAATCCTCGAAACCTACCCTACTACTAACCCAAATTCAACATTTTAATTCTGCTGGATTAGTCTATTTTTCCATCTAACAATCAGAAGAATAAATGTTTACTAAAGTCAACTATTTGACTCTTCAAGCCTCTAAAAACCACAAATTTGCGCAAATCATTCCATATTGAATCATGAACCATGCCACCGTCCCCAAAATCCAAAAATAATATGTAGCAACTATTGACAAGGGTAAAATGGTCAAAACACATAAAAATATAAAATTCACAAATTTAGGTCATTACAACATCTACTAATAAAACTCTAGTTGGTCCATAAACTAAAAGGCATGAAATACAAGATTTGTTAAAAATCTAAAGGTAACTACTTCACATGTTATACTCGACTTTCTAAGTATCCTCCTCAATAGGATGGTGTCTCTACTAAATGTTTATCGCAAAAATATCGCTAGAATGCAACATGTAATATCTATGGCTAAAATGGAGAATTCCTTCCCAATAAAGGACAACTTCTCATCCAATTGAATCTTATCTCAATGAAATATATGATACTCATACAAAATATAACATCGAAGCTTAGATACATGAAAAACTCGATGATTAGCTAAAAAGCCTAGAGGTAAGGCCAATTAATAAGAAACCTCTCCAACTGTTTGAAGAATCACAAAAGGTATAATATACTTGGGGCTAAGATTGCCCTTTTTCTCAAACCTCATTGTGCCTTTCATGGGTGATACACGAAGGAAGACTTTATCACCAATTTCAAACTCTGTAGACAAAGCCTATGGTTCGTATAACTCTTTTGATCACTTTAGGTTCCTCGATGCCTATTTTGAATCATTTTAATCTTAGATATATAAGAACATATTTCTTCATAATAATAACTGCCTATCTTAATGAATAACTTATATATAAAAGAGGTTAATAATGATGTTTTAAGATTTTACCGCGATAGATTCTGATCTATGATTTTATACTACTAATTACTTTGGTCGTGAGAGATTTTTACCCTTTCCCACTTTTATTACAATTTAGTCTCAAAGTTTACTTCGAGTAATGGACTTAAAATATTTTTATCCATAACTTATGTTCGTACACCTATTATATATCTATATGCACATCTCTCTAGTATAGGATGAATAAAGATGATGTATAAATGATATAAATTATAGGTAAGGCCCAAAGATATTTTTTTGTATTAATTTTATATATATGTTAATGATTATGATGATACTGACTATATACTGGACAAGTATGAAGAATAGCTATGATGATACTACTTATAATTGATACCTATCAAGGTCAGAGAATAGTGTGATGATGATATTGGTATTCAGTAAGGACAAAGAATAATTATGAAGATATATAGCTGGCAAGGATAGAGGATTATTACATTTACATGACTATACGTATATCTATTGGTTCAAGTACATTTTGCCTTATGTTTAACAGTTATATATATGTCTCCATCAAGGCCGGAGGGAGATTATGATAATGGTTATGATGATGATATTATGATATTTATCATACTCACCGGTTCAATTAAAGATATATATTATGATACTTGGATAGATTATGGTAGTAAGGAAATTTTTGCATCTATACTTCCATGCGCATTGCCTATCACCTGTATAGCCTTATATCTATCAGCCCATATGGAAAAAAGGGGTTGCATAGGTATGGGTGATGACAATGAATTATGGTATGTTGTATGTTGATAGCACCTTTTGACCCTAGGGCAGTGAGGGCATGTGAAAGGCTCGACAAGGTATTGGTTGTACGAGTTAGCCAGTTACTCATGTTGTCTTGGATATTATTATTATTATTATTATTATTATTGTCATTGTATTGTTATAGCTAATTTATGAAAAATTATTTGTTGATTCGGCATTGAGAATTGAGGTATGATTCTAGTCTCTTCAACCTTATGATTTTATTATTATGCATAATTAGCTCATGATTAGATGTATGTCTTAAAAACCCTGAGTATGTTAGTACTAAATTCTTATAATGACCCAAGAAATTGATGAAATATGTGAAATATGTACTTCTACATGAAATGACTATATTACCCTTCCCCATAGTTGTATTGTGGTATTTCTGGGGTGTGGGGGTGATTTACATAGTTTTCGATGCATTTTGTTGACTTTTGTGTGATATTGTTATTTTTGGTATCTTTAAGAGTCTTGTTATGGACTTATGTGGTTATATTTTGGTCCGTGCAATGGATGACTTCATGGACTATGCAAATAGATCCAAAATTTTGATTTTAGGGTGGTAACATGTTTGGTTTGGTTTTACAACTTTTAAATATAATTTCAATCCTTTGTTTAGAAAACTGTGATTTTGGGTTTTTGGGGTCAACATTGTAAAAACCTTGTCTTTTTAAAAATCCACTATCTTCATTGAGTTTGGAGCATCGATTTTAGTGTACTCACATAGTTTATTTTATTATATTGGACCCTAAATAAATCCCAAGGCCTTAGCAGAAACTTGAAAATTTTCAAAGTTTCAACTGTCATCTATGTGGCCTGCGATTGTACCTCTTGTATATAGAGTACAACAATCACAAAGGGGAGTGTTTAAATTGCAACATCTTCTTATGTGATAGGGTGTATGATAGCAAGACTAGATTACCTGGCATGGGTATAAATAGACCCTTTATGTCACGATTTTGGGCATTTTTCACCTTACTTCTTGAGAGATAAACCCTAAAATAGTGTTAGAGCATAAAAGTGAAGTGTACGGTTGATTAGGAAGATAGATTATCATCTATTTATTGATTCTATTATGGATTTAAGGTGAGATTTCATCCTTTTCTTGCTCTAATTATTGATTTATTTTTTGAAAACCCCAAAAACCTTATTACTTGGTGTATCCCCAAAATTTACTCGTTTTAATTTGAACAATGTTCCTAACAATATACTTTCTAGTTTTTCCTCATGTTTACCTTAAAAATAACTTTGATTTTTTATTTTTTAATAAATTTATAATGTTTTAATGGTATTGTCTAAAAATGGTTTTTCTTTGAATTGGACCTCATTTTTAAGTCGATTTTACTTGAATTTCAACTATAGATTAGTAAAGGTATGGGAGCATATTTTTAAAGTAAAGTTATGTTCTTTTTTGAAAACCTATTTCAGTGGTCCATTTTGACCCCAAATAAAAATTAGGAAATATAGGTATCACTGGCTTTGTTTTGATTCATGGATTTTATATTTCATGGTTTTAGTTTATTGCAGGATCGTTCAAGAGAGGTAAGGCTTTGTGGTTGAAGTATTTTACACTAGTTTTCAACCTTTAAGGTAGGTTATGGCTTAACCTTTTAGACTAGGCTATGTAGTTAATTTGTTTACCATAATGCATATTAAGGGTGGTAACTAATCATGAAATATGGATACATATATATTGTGCCCGTGTGGGGGCTTGAATATGATGTAATAGTTGAATCTGAGATATTATGTGATATGTGTAACCATGTGGTATCTTATGTGATGTCCATTGGAATGCATATGAATAATTATATTGTGTTGATTAGCAATTCTTATTGTGGTGCCTTTGGCATAATGTGATATATTCATACTTTATGGGCATATAAATTATGTGGAGAATTGATGGATACTTGAAATAATGAATGGTTATTGGCACACATAGTTGTAAAATTATAACATTTTAGTTGGTTGTGGAAATACATCATGTCAATTGGTTGTGGAAGTACTAATTTTTAATGGTTTTGAATATTGCATCATCATTTTCATGTAATCATATGCATTATTTCACTTGTTTATTTTATAGCTTTATATACATTTATTGTCATAAATTTGTACTTGATTTGTGTCTTATGTTATGTATGTGCTTGGTAAATACTTGAAATGATTGAAACATTGGTCATACTAGATAATGGTATCCGATATTGGATATTATGGACCTTTCTTAAAGTTTTATGTAGGAGAAGAGTCATGGATATTGGTGGTATATAGAAAACCCCACATTATTCCCATATTTAGAGGCTTACCTCGGTAGAAGTATATGGAGGTTGAGTATCAACCTCGAGGTTGTGTGTTAACCACATGAATAATCAGCATCATCATCAATGAAAACATCACCATCACAATCAACATCATTATCCTATAGATTGCATTCGCTTTATTTTGTTGATTATATGATTGGATTCCATATTGACTTGTTATATGTCTAGTTACTCTATATACTATTATTTATCTGTAACCATCCTGTATATACATGTTCCTCACTATTTATACTTGTATATGTTATAATGTATACTTATGTTATATTACTACATTGTTGTTTAATTTGTGATATCTTAGAACTGCTAGTACAAGTTGTGTGGGATACTATTGTGGGACATTTTCTTGATTATAGGTGACGTGCCCTTAGTTTGTATTTTGTGTACTTTGTTTCTACTTTTCTCGATTATCCTAGGATACCTACTAAGTACATGTGGACTGTACTCATGCCAATTGTACCATTTTGGTGCAGATTAATGTTTGAGTGATCCTTATTTTGCTTAAGCCGAGCAATTGATGGAGCCATAAAGGAAATTGATGATTTTTTAGCGTCTATATGTTTTCTACTACCTTTCTCTAAAGACTATATCCTTACTTTTATTTCAGAGAAAGAGTTTTTCTTGTATCTGGATATACTATGTAAGGATTTGAGTTGTACTAAATATTATATCATTGACACCTAGTTTTGAGAGTCATTGTTGTATTGTTATGTTTCTTTCTGCATTTATTTTACTTGTATGGTTCGGCTTTATTCTAGAAGCCTTACCTTTGGGTTATGATTGTCTTTTTCTCTTTTGTGTATTGGTTAGGGTGATTGGCTTACTTGTCAAGGTTAACCATAAAATGAGCCTTCAAATTTTGGGTAGTGATAAATTGGTATTAGATTGAGGTTTCACTTATCTCAATGATGTCAGAACGAGATGTCAAATATAGTCTAATAGATTGGTATGTAGATATTTGTATCAATCTTTGAGAGTTTATAGGATATCTTTAGGAAAGTACCTTAATTTTATTCCTCATCGTTCTATTTTATTTAATGCCTTGAATTATGAGTTATGTTTAACTGATTATACGTAGATGGTGTCGAATAGGTCTAGTATGATTAGAGATTCAAAGCCTTTACCCATAGGGCAAGCCACGAGTTGGGGAAGGACTCAAGGGACTGGACGGGATAATGGATCAACTTCATCAAAGATTAGTGCTATGAGACTCTCCCCTGAGCCTCATGTTGAGCATATTGGACGTGTGGATTCATCTTTTCTTCCTTAGTGTTCTTCTACCTTAGTCTTGTAGAGAGTGTTGATTCGTCGGTTGACTCATTTAGAGGGTGCTCATTTTAGATTGTTTGGTATTTCTCTAGCTCTAAGTGTTGTAACTATTTTTGTTCTAAAATCTGTTTATCGTGTTCCTCCAATCAAAAGTGCGAATCCCTTAGTTTTGACTAATTCTATTTTGGGTACTCCTTAGACCCCGGGTACGATTCCTTTTGAGTATTGTATTGCATGATCAGAAGTTTTGCCTTCATTTATTTTACATCCCAAGGTAGAGTCTCATCCAGTTGGGCTTGCTAGGACTTTTTCTCTTCAGTGAGCCATAACATAGCTATTTGTGTTTAGAGTATCTTTTAAGAATATTATGGATCGCTCTAGGGTGATGTAGGATATAACATAGGTATCTTAGGGAGGTGCCAAGAAGGTGCACTATTTTTATAAATTCAGAGGTCAGACTCCTCAAAGTAAAGAATTTAGAGGTTCTCATGGGCCTTCTAGTTCAATAATGTAGGGTGGCCATAGAGGCAAGTTTAGAGTTTCCTATATATGTGATGAGACTGGCTATGTGGCCAATGACTATCCCCATTGTGTGTTAAGAGATATTTCTATTTTAGCTTTAAAAGGTACGGGATAACTAGAGCTGCGAGAAGCAGAGGTAGCAGAGCTCTTGGTGTTGTTCGTGGGGTTGCTCATCCATTTAGTGGTTATAGTCAGTGTTATGCAGTACCAGCTAGACCTATGGCAGAAATCTCTGTTGTTGTAACCATAGATATCATCACTATTTGTTTTAGTCCTTTATCTGTGTTATTTGACCTCGTATTAGTTTTCTCTTATGTATCTGCATATTTTTCTTTGTGTTTTGATTCTATTAGCGTAATACCCCACAAAATCATGTGTCAAATTCAGCTCGTAAAGCTCCATGACAGATCCCAAGACTTAGAAAATTTTGCTAAGTGTTCAAGATTCAACACTTAGTCTTATTTTACAGCTCCAAACTTTGGGGATTTATTTTGGAGACCTTCCTAACGTCCGTTTTACAATTTTCAAGTTGAGTTACAATTCGGAAAGCTCGTACTATATCCTTGGTGAGTTTCAAAATTTTTTGAGAAGCGTAAAGGCATGTTTGGGTGCCCAAAATAGAATCCCCGGGCGATGAGCCCATGCAGCCTTCTAACTCCAGTGCTTGCACGGTTTTTTCAGCATTTCAGGGTAAGATTCAAACGATCATAACTCCCAATATATAATGAAATGTGAGATCTTCTGTATATTAATGGAAAGATCTTTGAGTCTTCTTTCCAATGAAATTAATTTCATCCCATTTGGTCATCTAAATAAAAAGTTATGATCAATTTACTTCAGCCTATCAGACAGTCAATTAGGAACAGATTTGACCTTAATTGTTCCTTAGGGGTATTTTGGTCATCTTCCACCCCAATATATACCCCAAACACGGGATTAAGGATTATTTGCTGCAAAATATAATCCTCTTCTCAAAATCCTCTCAAGAACTCAAGCTAGGGTTTCAATTTGAAGACCCAAATCCCATCAATTGAAGAACATAACTCGTCATTTATCTTCAACATCAATAGAAGGGTTTCTCTCAAGATCATAACCTATAACAAGAATCAAATCCTTCTTCAAGAATATATGATATTCAAGTTTTTCAAACTCAGGAGCCAATTTATTTTCTCTCAAAGGAACAAGAACCCTAGTCAAGGAATCAAGAACATGTCTAAGAATTTCTTCAAGAATCTTCCACCTAAGGTATGCGTAGTGTTTATCCACAAATTCCTTTCATCCGTAGGTGTCTGAGAACCATGCTTTAAATACTATATTGTGATTTTCTAGTTGAGATATGATCATGTACATGTTGATGGTTGTTGTTTATGCTTCAAGATGTTAATTTAGGGTGATTCTCATGAAGTATGTGTGCTTGTAGTTAAAACACATGAAATTGGGTGTTTTGAGATGACTAAATTATTAAGAACACCTATGCCATAAAGTGTGTATGCAAGGTGTTCGAAGAAATGCCTCGAATAGGCATAATCATGTTTTCATGATTTAAGAGTGCTCAATTAACAAGTTCTTACTCAATGTTTTATGATTTCACATGAATTCCATGTTGTGTGAATAAAGTTAGAATCTTTACATGTTGTTCATGATATCATGATATTTTCTGGATTCAATTGTTGGAATTGAGTTGAATTATAGTGTTATGGTGTATAAAATTGACCATTAGGCCTATGCCCTAAATAGTGCATTCACGGTGTTTGTTAAAATGCCTAAGTGAAGAAGAATTGAGCACTTTGACCTATTTGTGATCTAAATGATGATTCCATGCCATATCCATGTGCTTAAGTTGACTCCCATGCTAAATCTATGCCTACCATGTATTTGATAATGTTACTCAACGAATAAATGATGATCAAGTACCTAGTCTTCATGCTCCAAGATTTTGCCATATCTCTAAGTTATGCCATGTCTACTTGATCAAGATGATTTCTATGCTATTAATGTGCTATGAATATGTTGTTGGCTTGTCATGATATTAGAATTGACCTTGATATTAGCTATATGAAAAGGTTACAAAAACCACATGATTTATGAATTCCTCGTAGATGCTATATTATGGATTGTTAATGTTGCTCAAGTACTCTTGTATGTCTAGTCATGTCAGTTTTCCTCCATATAGTCTTTTGGGTATTTGTACCTAAAAAATATAGCTGTGTGCCTAGAGCCATGTTATGTTTTTATGTTACTCTCAGCCAAGACATGTTCAGTAGACTTCAGTTAGCTAATAGAACTCAATAGAATTTAGTTAGTTAACAGAATTTAGTAGTGTTGTGCTAGTCATCGGAACTCAATAAACTCGGTCCATGTTTGATTCAGTTAAATAGAAAAATCAGTAATAGTTCAGTTAATTCTAGTATGAACTAGGAAATTATCTCAGTATAATCAGTTCAGTGTCATTCAATTAGGAGCAGGATTCAGCACCGAGTGAACCTAAGAATGGGAACTCACTTACCAGTAGGGGGTGTGATTCTTTGAAGCAGTCCTTGCATTCTAGAACAATGTATCCAGCATAGGTTGAGACATCAATCCCTATCAATTGAGGGTAGATAAGCTGGCTTAACCTGTCAGATGAGGGTTCCCACCGTTCTCATAAGAGTACCTCCTAAATGAGGGTCACTCACAGCTTGTCCTGTCCAGTTGTGCGGTATTGAGACCCTTCCAATCAGGGCAGAGATTGGACCCCAACTTAGCTATTATAGCGTATTTAGGGCATGTCAGTTAGATACCTACTTCCCATAGTTTCAGTATCAGTCTCTGTAATAGAACTCAGATAGTTCTACAGGATATCAGGACTGTTAGATAAAGTCAACTCAGATACAGTACGGAACTCAGCTAGTTCCGTCAAATTCAGGACTCTCAAATATAGTCATTTATGCTATAATTTATCAGAACTCATGGTATCAGATATATCAGTTATCAGAATTCAATTATCATCAGTGATATGTTATCAGTAAATACATGTTATCAATATTCATACTTAGTAGTCATGTTATCAGGAGCTCAGTTTCAGGACTGTTATATACGATCAATCAAATCAATTCTTCATAATCAGAACTAGAAGAAACAATCATTCCTTTATCAATAATATAGTATCAGTCTCCCAGTATTCAGTAATATAGTATCGGTTTCTCAATTATTAGTGAATTACATATCAATATCTGTAAACTCAATCATTCAGTATCTCAGCATCAGTAAACTCATGTTGTCAGTATTCAGACTCAGTAGTAAGTATCAGTACTACTTTAGTTCCCGTTACTTATGTATGTATGTATTCTCACGTTTATATCAATCAGCATTGTTCATGTATATAAAACCCTTTGCATTTAGCATGCCTCACTCGTATACTCAGTACATTCAGTCGTACTGACACATTCACGTTATGGTTTTTTATTTAACGCCATAGGTACAGAGGTATGAATTTCAGAGCAACAGTAGCATTGCAGATTTCAGTAGTCAGTGCAACTCTTCATTCGAGGACAATATTATTATTACTTTACTACAGTATTTAAGATTAGTTTTTCAGTTCATGGAGTTAGTTGGAGACATGTTCCTTCAACTCCTTATTCAGTTCAGTTGGAGGCTTTCGGACCTAGATACCATATTTGATATTTAGAATTTAGTATTTATGTTTCTTTTTGGGATTGTTATACTATGTTTTTCAGAATTGTATCAGTATTGAACCTTATGGCCTTACATTTCATGTTTCCGTATATTTTATGAGATATTATGCAGTTTACAGGTATAAATATCAGGAATGGTTTCGCTAGTGGTCCTTTGGGGTCATGAGTACTGTGTAGCATTTCAGTTCAGTAAATTAGGGCATTACAAACTAACTTGGTATCAGAGCCTAAGGTTCAATAGTGTCCTAGGAAGTCTGAGAACTGCATCAAGTAGTGTCTGGTACATGGGCATTTTGTGCACCACACTTATGTGCAGGAGGCTATGAGATGTTTTAGGAACAGTTTCCCTTTTTTCATGTCTCAAGATCGTCCTATATCAACTTTCTCTAAGGAACCCATGTAGATTCATATGATGCACCTCTCATGTTCACTTTACGTTACTTTCAAGGTAATAGGAATAGGGAAGTTCAAAGTCCTAAAGATAGGTCTTTGTCAAACTATCCCTACTGTCTGTTGTGGGATTAGCCGCAGACTCAAACAGTATCCCATCAGTTCATTATTGTTCCAAGGTCGTACAGATTTTATTCATGATCATGAGAACTCATTATTGAACCCAGAAGTTTAGCAGTAGTAGTATTGGGATAGTATTATTCTATTTGATCAGATTATGTATTCATGGGGATTAGATCAGTAGGCTTGAACAGTACGAGCTAAAAAATTAAGTTTATTGACTCGAAATTAAGCATAAAGGTGTGAATGTGATATTAGCAGTATATGAGAAAACAAAATCAGATGATGTTTTTAGTAAGACAGGTAGGTGTTGAATAGAATATAGGTATGTAATGATAGATCAAGTACCTAAGTCAGCCCCTCAAATTTAAGTAGTAGAGCCAGTATGTATAGAAAGCAGTAATGGAAGACAATTCTAGACCCATTCTTATCTCAGTGCAGAGGTTTTCACTTCAGCTATCACGAAACCAACTCAAGCATTGCATACCAACTCTACGGTCACGAATCAAGCTTATGTATCTCTTTTTCCATAATCATGTATGAATTCAATTTCCAGCATAAGGAGTCCCTTTTACTCCATCGTACGAATCATGTTCCATTAGCATAATCTACTTTCACGCACTTTCCACGGGATCATGTGCACCTTAAGTTCCCAGCATAAGGGGTTCAGTTCCAGCTCCCTCAGTTTTACGAATCATGTCTCACAAATATAGAAATTTTAGACTCAGGTTATGTACCTTATGAATCATGTACAAAGATCATGCTTTACAGTATACTCAGTTTCCTTGACTCATGCCATGCCCTTACAGATCAGATAGATTCAGACTACATCATGTCTATTCTCAGTTCAGACCTTCGTGGTAAATCCTTGCTGTTGATATTCTATTCCTCAAATTTTTTAGTCATGTTTCAAGTTCAACTAGTTCTATTCATGCTTCAGGTCCTCCTGATTAAATCCTTTAGTAAGCTCTCTTTATGAAATAGTGTAGTAATGAGTTGCAGCTTAGATCAGAGAGACTAAATAGTTCTTATTAAGAGAAGATTATTGCATGATTGTGTTACACGATGGTATAGTTATGATGATAGGCCTGAATGTCGCATTTGTGTGCAAGAAAATGACTAGAAAGAGGTTGGAAGTATAAGTTGTGAAAGTGTAGAGTGTGATTGTATGTTCGGACCCTTGACTTGTTAGCACCATTAGGAAACTATCAGTAATTCAGTTACCAGTTTACTCAGCTATCAGTGCCTTAGTATTTCAGTCAACAAAAGGCTTAGTCCTGATGATACATGATATGTTCCTAACAATCACATAAATTCATAATATGTCACTTACACCTTCAGTTTAGATTCCTCGGTGAATCCGTTGGGTCGATGTTTCATTTCCCAGTCCTTAGATACAACGTCATCTTAGTAATCAATATTCAGTAAATGACTCAGATAGTCCTACAAGATCATCACTATCAGTAACCAGTTACTTAGCCATCAACATCCAGTACTTCAGTATCAGTCTAAACTTCAGTTATCAGTATTCAGTTATCCAAACACAGCATTTGATTCCAATATGAGTTTCGATTATAATATTAGTTAAGATATCAGCTTCAGTTCAGTAACCATCTCAGAAATATAGTTCAGTTTCAAACTTTCTCGAGCATAAAATATAGTTATCAGCTACTTAGTTATAGGTATTTCAATACCTCAGACTATGGAATATTTCCAAATCATGTAATATGCTTGGTCCTACATGTCCTGTATTTTAAAACAATATATCTTTCAAGAAATATATGTTCAGTTACGTCATGTTACTCAGTCTGCCCCTTCTCATATGCATAATAATCTATGGCCTCAGCCCAACTACTCAGACTAAGTACAGTTCAGTATTACAGATCCAGTATTCAGCTACCAGTTATTTAGTTAATTAGATAAGTCAATATTTCTATCCATTTATGCTCAGCACCTACATGAATATTTTAGCTAGTATCAGTTGCAGTGCGTGAGGCTTAGTTATTGCCATTTAGGTGATGTTCATAGGCCTCAACTTATCTTGCCAAATCCTAATCTAATCATGATTTTCCTACTCAACTGTTTTATACAGACCATACAAAGATATCCTTGTAATCTAGAGCCACTAGAACTCTATAGAGATCCAGTCGACCATGAGTTTTCAGCAGATACAAGATCAGTTCAATTCATGTATCATTTTCCAGGATCAGTTACGTCCTCATGTTCCCACTCTTGCCTATTGAGTAATTAATCTTAGACTCATTGTTATTTACAGTTAAAAATTATAGTATTCCTTGAACTTACTCACTCTTATGTTCAGATTTAAGTAACATATTTGGTATTTAGTTCTATGCCAGTTTTTATTTCAAACTTAGTATCTTTTACCATTACATGTTTAGTCGCATGTTCACGAGCCAGTTCAGTCATGTATTCACGCATCAGTTATGTGTGATCAACTTATCCATACTTTTAGTCATTTATTCATGTATCAGCTCAGCCATATAACCATACATAAGATATTCATGGATTCAGCTTATCATTTATGTATCAGTAACAGTTCAGTTAATTCTTGTATAAACTAGGAAATCAGTTTAGAATAATCAGTTCAGTGTCATTCAGTTGGGAGTAGGATTCAGCATCGAGCAAACCCAAAGATGGGAACTAATCTTCTAGTAGAGGGTGTGATTCTTAGAAGCAATCCTTATATTCCAGAACTATGTAGCCAACATTGGTTGAGACATCAATACTTGTCAGTTGAGGGTAGATGAGGTGACTTAACCTGTCAGATGAGGGTTCCCACCGTTCTTATTAGAGTACCTACCAGATGAGGGTCACTCACAGCTTGTCCTTACCAGTGATACGGTATTGACACCCTTCCAATCAAGGTAGAGTTTGGACCCCATCTTAGCTATTATAGCATATTTGGGGCATGTCGGTTAGATAACTACTTCCCGCAGTTTCAGCATCAGTGTCAGTGAAAGAACTAAGATAGTTCTTCAGGATATTAGGACTATCAGATATAGTCAACTCAGATACAGTATGGAACTCAACTAGTTCCATCAGATTTAGGACTGTCAGATACAGTCATTCATGCTATCAGTTATTAGAACTCATGTTATAAGATATATCAATTTGTAGAATTTAATTATCATTCATGATATGTTATCAGTAAATATATGTCATCAGTATTCATACTCAGTAGTCATGTTATCAGATGCTCAGTTTCATGACTATTCTATACGATCAATTAAATCAGTTTTTCATAATCAGAACTATAAGAAACAATCATTCCTTTATTAGTAATATAGTATCAGACTCCCAGTATTCAGTAATACAATATCAGTTCCTTAATTATTAGTGAATTACATATCAATATCAATAAACTTAGTCATTCAGTATCTTAGCATCAGTAAACTCATGTTGTTAGTATTCAGACTCAGTAGTCAGTATCACTATGAGTTTAGTTGTAGTTACATATGTATGTATGTATTCATACGTTAATTTCAGTCAGAATTGTTCATGCATATAAAACCCTTTGTATTTAACCTACCTCACTCGTATACTCAGTACATTCAATCCTACTAATGCATTTGTGCTTTGGTGTTTTATTTGACGCCATAGGTTCAGACGCACGAATTTCAGAGTAGCAGTAGCATTGCATATTTCAGCAGTCATTGATTCTCTTCATTCGAGGACAATATTATTATTACTTTATTATGGTATTTTAGATTAGTTTTTCAGTTAATGGAGTTAGTTGGAGACATGTTCCTTCAACTTTTTATTCAGTTCAGTTAGAGGCTTTTGGACCTAGATGTCAGATTAGATGTTCAGACTTTAGTATTTATGTTTCATTTTCGTATTGTTATACCATGTTTTTCAGATATATATCAGTATTGAACCTTATGGCCTTACAATTCTTGTTTCTGCTTATTTTATGAGATATTATGCAGTTTATAGATATAGATATCAGTCATGGATTTGCTTGTGGTCCTTCGGGGTCATGAGCACCGTGTAGCATTTTGGTTCAAAAAATTGGGGTATTACAATTAGTAAGACTCTTGCCATGCCTGTTCGTGTATCTACCCTTGTATAAGATTCTTTATTGGTGGATCGGGTGTATCAATCTTGTGTTCTGACATTTTTGGGCTATGAGACTTGGGTAGATTTTCTTGTGTTAGATATAGTTTATTTTGATTTTGTTTATGTATGGATTTGTTAGATCCTCATCATCCTGCCATAGATTATTTTGCTAAGACCTTGACTCTAGCTTTGTCGGGTATGCCAAAAATAGCTTGGAAAGGTGCACTTCATTTAGTTCCAAGGAGGATCATTTTTTTTGTTCAGGCTTGTTGATTGGTTGAGAGTGGATGTTTATCTTAGCTCACGTTTATGATACTAGAGTTGTTTCACCTTCTTCAATAGTTTTTATTTATATTGTCTGTGATTTTATGGATGTGTTCCATACGGATTTGCTTGGTATGCCTCAGAATTGTAATATCAATTTTTCTATTGATATTGAGCCAAGCACTAAGCTCGTTTAAGTTCCTCCTTATAAGATGGCCCTGGCTGAGTTGACATAATTAAAGGATCAATTGCATGAGTTATTGGATAAGGGATTTATTTAACCTTGTGTTTCACCGTGGGGTACGCTGGTGTTGTTTTTAAAGAAAAATGCTGAGCCTATGTGTATGTTTATTTATTATCGGTAGTTGATTAAGGTAACAGTTAAGAATAAGTATCTTCTTCCTCTTATTAATGATTTAATTGATTAGATTCCGGTGCTATAATTTTTTTGAAGAATGATTGGATATCTAATTATCACCAATTGAGGATTAGATCTTTGGATATTCCAAAGATAACTTTTTGGACTTGATATGGTCTTCGTGAGTTCTTGGTCATGTCTTTTGGGTTTATCGATTCCCCTACTGTTTTTATAGAGCTAATGAACCGGGTGTTTTTGCCATATCTCAACTCCTTGGTTATTTTATTTATAGATGATATCTTTGATTATTCCAAGAGTGAGGTTGACCATTAGGAGTATTTATAGATTGTGCATGAAAGATTGAAGGATGGGAAGTTGTATGCTCTGTTCTCCAAGTGTGAGTTTTGGTTGGATTCTATTTCTTTCTTAGGTCACGTGATGACCAAAAACAGTAATATGGTTGATCCAATAAAGATTGCAGCGGTTTGTGAATAGACTAGACCTACTTCACTCATGAAGATTTGGAGTTTTGTTGGCTTGGTAGGTTATAATTTGTGTTTTGTTGAGGTTTTCTCATCTATTGAAGCTCTATTGACTAAGTTGACTTACAAAAAGATTTCTTTTTAGTAGTCTAAGGCTTGTGAGGCGAGCTTTCAAAATCTCAAGGATTTGTTAACCTTAGCTCCAATCTTGACTTTACCTAAGGAGAGTGTGGGTATTAACATCTTATGTGATGCTTTAAGTGTTGAGTTTAGTGTTGTTTTGACGCAGGAGGGTAAGGAGATTGCATATGCTTCTCATTAATTGAAACCCCATGAGTGGAATTACTACCCATGATTTGGAGTTGTGCGCGGTTATTTTTCCCCTAAATTTGTGGAGGCACTACTTTTATAAGGTCTGTTGTGAGATTTTCTTGGATCATTATAGCCTTCAGTAATTCTTCACCTACCAAGATCTTAATATAAGGTAGCGTCATTAGTATTAGTTTTTTATGGACTAAAACATGACTGTATTTTTCATTCGAGTAAAGCTAATATGATTACAGGTGCCTTAAGCTAAAAGTTAACTATCATGGGTAGCATGGCATGTCTTTTGACCTAAGAGAGAACTTTGGACTTAGAGGTTTAGTATTTTGCAAACTAGATAGATAGGATTGATATTTTTACCGTTGGTGTGATTGGGCTTTTGTGGAAGCTAGGTCTTCTTGATGGAGAAGATTTGACCTTATCAATTTGATGATGCAAATTTTAAGTCGATTCAGGATAAGGTGTTGAGTGGCTATGTTAAAGAAGCATCACTTTATTAAGATTAAGTTTTGAGGATTGGAGGCTAAGTATGTGTACCGAGAGTAGGTGATTGGATTTGGTTGATTTTTTAGGAGGCTTATTGATCCAGGTGTTCTAGTCATCTAGAAAAGACTAAAACGTATCGTGATTCGAGGAAACACTAATGGCAGGGTGGTTCAAGGAATGATATAGCAACTTTTGTATCTTAATTCTTTTATTGCCAGTAGGTGAAGGTCGAGAATAGAGGCTAGCTCGATTGCTTGAGACGTTACCCATTCCTTAGTGGTAGTAGGAATAGAACACTATGGACTTAATTACTGGGTTTTTCATATTTCTCATAGTTCCAACATCATTTGGGCCACCATGGATTGATTGACTAAGTTAACCCATTTCATACTAGTTTGAGTTTTCTTTATTGCTGAGAAGTTCGATCAGATGTATATTCATGAGATTGTGTATCTACATGATGTGCTAGTGTCTATCATTTTATATCATGGTTCGGTATTCCCATCTCACTTTTAGAAGGCTTTTTAGGGTGTGATGGGCACTCAGGTTGATCTTAGCATAATATTTCAGCTCTAGACTAATGGTCAGTCAGAGCGAACTATTTCGGTTTTGAAAAATATGCTCTGCACTTATGTGATAGATTTTGGTGGCTAATGGGAGCAAATTTGGCTTTTATAGAGTTTCCCTATAATAACAACTACTATTCTAGTATTTATAGGGCTCTTTTTAAGGTGTTGTGTGTTAGGTATTGTCACTCTCTGATTGGTTGGCTTGATGTTTTTCAGGATAGTCCTCGAGGTATGCACTTGCTTCATGAGTATTTGGATAAAGTTTGGATAATTTAGGATAGACTTCAAGCAGCTTAGAGTAGGCAGAAGTGCTATACTGACCATACACTTTGTGCCTTAAGATTTAGTGTTAGTGACTGTGTTTTCCTTTGAGTTTTACCCATGAAGAATATGATGTGGTTTGGGAAAAGGGGCAAGCGTAGCCCCAAGTATATTGGCCCAGTTGAGATTCTTAGGGAAGTTGGTGATGTGGACTATTAGTTAGATTTCCCCTCAGATTTATTGGTTATTCATCCAGTTTTTTATGTTACTATGCTTCGCTGATAAGCGGTTGGGAGGTAGAGTCTGATATTCATGGTTTTACCCCTATCTTTTCTTTGATTAAGTTATTTTTTTCCTTAGTTCGGGGATGAACTAGATTTTAAGTGGTCGATGATGTAATGATCCAAAAATTTGATGAAATATGTGAAATATGAGCTTTTGAATGAAATGACTATTTTACCCCTCCCTATAGTTGTATTGTATTATTTTTTAGGTGTGGCGGGGAAAGGGGGATTGGCACAATACTTGATACAGTTTGGTGTCTTTTGTATGATATTGTGCTTTTTGGTGGGATTGAGAGACTTATTATTACTTATATGGTTATATTTTGATCCATACGATAGATGACAGAATGGACCATGCCAAAAGATCTACAACATCAATTTTAGGGTAGGTACATATATGGTTTGGTTTGATCGCTTTTAAATCTCTTTTCAACCCTCGGTCTGGAAAGTTGTGACTTATAGTTTTAGGGGTCAAAATTGTGAAAATAACGTCTTTTAGAAAATCTAATATTTCCATTAAGTCTGAAGTGTCGAATTTAGTATGGTCACAGTTTGTTTGCTTATATCAGACTCCAAATAAATCCCGAGGCCTTAGTAGAAACTTGGAAAATTTCAAAGTATCCATTGTCATCTTTGTGCCCTACGATCGCACCTCTTATATAAAGGGTATTACAATTACATAGAAGGAGTATTACGATTACAACATCTCCTTCCATGGCAGGGTATGCGATTGCTCACTTACTTGTGCAATATCAAGACCTGATTACTTAGTATGTTTATAAATAGACCCTTGTCTGGCAGTTTTTGGCATTTTCCACCTTGACTTTTGAGAGATAAACCCTAAAATATTTTGAATCTAAAAATGAAGCTTGTGGTTGCTTAATAAGCTAGATTAACGTCTATTTCTAGATTCTATTATGGATTTAATATGAAATTTCATCCTTTTCTCACTCTAATTCTTGATTTACTGTTCAAAACCCCCAAAAACTTTATTACTTGGTGTATCCCTAAATTTCACTCGTTGTTACTTAAATAATATTCCAAATTCTATAATTACTAGTTTTTCATAAAGTCTACCTTCAACAAAACTTTGATTTTTTATTTTTTAATGGATTTCAAAGGTATTACATGATAGAGTCTAAAAATGGTTTTCATTGAATTCGACCTCGTTTTCACTCGATTTGTCTTGGATTTTCAACTATAGATTCCTATAGGTATGGGAGGCACATTTTTATAGTAAAGTTCTAATTTTTGTCCTTCTTTTTTGAAAATCTATTTCGAGGGTCCATTTTGATCCCAAAACAAAAGTCGGAAATATGCGTAGCATTGGTCTTAGTTTGATATGTAGATTCTATATTTCTTGAATTTAGTTGATTTTGAGGTCATTCGTGAGAATAAAGGCTTTGTGGTTAAAATGTTGCGGACCAATTTTCAGCCTTTGAGGTAGGTTATGTCTTAACTCTTTAGACTGGTCTGGGAAGTAAATTTGTATGCCAAAATGCATATTAAGTGTGGTAACTAATCATGAACTATTGCTATATATATGTTGTTCCCGTGTGAGGGCTTTAATGTGGTGTAATTATTGAATATGAGATATATGTGATATGTATGACCATTCAGGGTCTTATATAATATTGATAGCCTATAATACATATGAATAATTGTATTGTGTTTATTAGAAAGTCCTATTGTGCTGCCTTTAACGTATTATGATATGTACATACTTTATAGGCATATGAATCATATGGAGAAATCATGGATAGTGGAAATAATGATTGGATATTGGCTCGTGTAGTTGTGGAATTGTGACATTGTGGTTGGTTATGGAAATTCTTCATATGAATTGGTTGTGGAAGTACTCATTTTGAATGGTTGTGAACATTGCATCATCGTTCTCATGTATTTATACACATCATTTCACTTATTTGTTTTATTTCTCTCCATATATTTATTGTCATGTCTGTGTACTAGATTTGTGTCTTATTTTATGTATACAACAAACCCAGTGTATTCCCACAAAGTGGGGCATGTCTTATGTTATGTATGTATTTGGAAATACTGGAAATACTTGTAACAATGGATAATTGTATTGGATATTGGATATTATGGACCTTTTTCAAAGTATTATGCCAGAGAAGAGTCATGGATATTAGTGCTATATGGTTTGATGAAGCGCCCATAGGACCCAGGTTTAGAGGCTTGCCTCCATAGGTGTATATGCAGGTTATGTGTTAACCTTCTACATCATCATCATTGACATTATTAACATCATCAACATTATTATCTTACACATTGCATTTACTTTATTGTGTTGATGATGTGATTATATTTCCATATTGACTTGTTATATGTCTACTTGATCTATATCCTGTTATTAATAGTTGACCATACTATATATTCATGTTCTTCTCTTTTTGTACCTACATATGATATAATGTATCCTTGTTTTATACTTGTTGTGTTATTGTTGTATTTGTGATATATAAGAACTGTTAGTGCAAGCAATGTGGGCTACCATTGTGGGACATTTTTTCTAATTGCAAGTGACATTACCTTAGAGTGTATTTTTTGTACTTTATTTTGTACTTTGCTTAGTTGGTCTATGATACCTACTGGGTACAAGTGGATCGTACCAACTTCCACCGTATTCTCTTGATGTCGATTTAGGTTCAGGTGCGCCACATATTGCTTGACTCAGGAAATGGTTGGAGCCTTCAACATAGTCCATGATTTTTAGGTATCCAGATGTTTTCTACTACCTTTCCCTATAAACTATGTCTTTCCTTTCATTTCAGAGATAGTTTCTCTTGCATTTGGATATCATATGTATTTTTTTGGATTCGAGTTGTACTAGATACGTTCATATTCTATTGACACCTAGTTTTGGGAGTTATGGCTGAATTTTTATGTTTCTTTCCTCATTAATTACACTTGTATGGTTTGGCTTCATTCTAGAAGCCTTACCTTTGGGTTATTAATGTCTTTTTTCACTTTATGTATTGGTTATTGTGATAGGCTTACTTGTCAAGGTTCGCTGCGACAAGTGCCATCATGACTATTAGGATTTTGGGTCATGACAATCATTCTTGGATTATGAGGTCTTAAAAATAAAGATACGATAATTTAGGTTGTGCTTCGAGTTGACCTTGTACATATGTGTTGGTAACTCTATCTATATATAATAATCGTATTACTATATATCCCTTCATTTCTTCATTTATTCATATTTTATATATATTCTGTTGCCTTATGTACTGTTATATATATCCTTCTTTTACCCTTTATTCATATATAGGCTAAGGTTATAAGGTATATCTTTTATATTCCTGAGTATGGCTAGAATATGACAACTCATCATCGATATTTCCCTAGCCTTATCATGCTAGTTTCGTGGCTATGAGTAGGGTAGTTGTCCTTACTATGTCACTAGCTTTATTATATGATTGTTGGACACTTGAGTGTTGTTTCTATTTTTTTTATATATTATATGTATCTGCTTAGATTTGGAGCTCAGTTGGCAGTTTCTTATTGAGTACCGAGTGTTTGGTACTCATACTACACTTTTGCAACCTACAAATCATAGTATGAGTTATCAGCTTTGATGTGTGCATCATGCAGAGTAGCTTTGGTTTGAAAACGTAGAGTGAGCTCTTGATGTTTGGACTATTACTTACCTCTCTCTTATGTACTAGACTAACCTTTATGTTATATTTGGAGATACGTTGTACAAGTGTAATTCCCTTAGTATTTCATTTTTGTACTCTTATTTTATTAAAATCTCTTATATTGATACTACCAGGATTGTAACTATATTATATGTTTGATTTTAAAATATATCTATTTTGTATTCTTTCCTTCATCTATCTAGGAAGTTCATTACTAGGCATTTTGGACTTTGGGTTTTGGTTTCCTACTAGTGGGTTATAGTAGGCGCCATCATGACTTAAGAAATTAGGTCAAGACAGATTATTATTAGTGTACTAGGTTCACCAATGTATTAGTATAAGAGATAAGTATTTTGTGGAGTCCTGTGGATCGCTGTAGAGACATTCATAACTTATCTTCTCAAGGCTAAAGGGACATTCGTAGGTTCAATTTCTTGACCACTTATCGTGAGTCCACATTTCTATGATCTTCAAAAATATTTATTGACTCTACTCTGTCTGAACTAAATGACGCGAGATGGTCGATAGATGCATACGAGACATCAACACATGGTTTCAAAGCTTCAGCGCAATGTCTAACTAGAGGGTCAGAAATGGACTACAAATATATTCAGTGGCTGCCAAGGGAATTTAGGGACATCTCAGGCTCTAGTAAAACTCCGACTACTTTTTCCCTTGGGGGTTCAACATTTGGAATCCTAATTATGTGGAAGATCCCTTATAGCCATGGCTGATATTCGAGTCATCGAGTAGCATGCCAGAGTTGGATTCATTGGTTTCTATCAGGGTTGGTTACCAGTTTAAAAGTATAAGATTAGGTTCTAGATTAGGCCAGACATATAATTATGCTACACTCTTCTAATCAACATGTGGTGGATTGATTTATTAGAGGACTAGCATCGTCATCTGTTTGGCATCAGCGCATTTGATAACAACTAGGCCTTCCTTCTCTCAAGTTGTTGATTATGTAAGGTCCTCTGACAGAGCATGTAGTAGGACTTATAGAGAAGGAGGAAAGAGTCCATGCCTTCATTAGAGCGCTATTGCTATATTATTTGGGCATGGGGATTCTTTCGATAGTGGTCAACTTCACCTACAACCTATTAGCTCAATGCAGGAAGTATTTTAGATTATGGGTGACTCTCAGATTTTTCATGGTGATCATTCTAGATCAGAGTGTGCATCATCTCAAAGTATTCCAGGTGCTTGTTATGTTTTTTGTAAGATGAGGCATTGGTTTAGAGAGTGCCCCAGATGCTAGTTTGTGATAAGACAGAGTTAGCACGTATTCCCTACCAGCCTAGAGTTCCTAAGATATGCTATGATTGTAGTAAGGATGGACATTATAATAGAGAGTACTCTCAGTAACAGTTGGCCAACTATTTAGGCTAAGTTAGTGTTTTTCCCCACAGTTAACTTCAAGAGTTTGTTATGCCTGTAGAGAGATTGGTTACTTGTATAAAGTGTGTCCTTTTTGTATACGATTGATAGGCATTCAACTCATTCTAATTAGACTCTAAATGATTATGACTTCTTTGGTTATAGACAGTGCGCTTGACACCTCAGTTGATGATTTAGTTGGTTGGCCTGAGTTTGGACCCATTATAATTTATTCTCCATAGACCTATAGGGCATGTGGCTCCAGATTTCACAATTATTGGTGTTTTTATATTTCCCTGTGTTTGCCTTTTCTATGTGTATTGGGGTCTTCGTACCTATTAATGATTATATGCCTTGATGAGTTCATACTGATTATCGTGTGTCATGTTATTTAATTTTTAATTATATGACTATCCCCGTGGTTTGTTTTTTAGAAGTGGATGTAGTAGATCTATATTGATATTTTCTTTCTATGGATGTGGCATTTAGGGTTGAGTCCTATTTATCTTGGAAAATTGGCCTTATTGTGGCCCATGAGCAGTACTTATTATTGATTTTCATTTTGGTATTGCCTATTCATGATCTTGATGATTTTATTCTTGTTGTGATTAATATTATTTGATGTAGTTGATCCTTGTTGTGTGGCTATTTAGACTAGTTTCATCTAGTTAAAATTCCATTATTTGTAATTCTTATTTGGTAGCTTGAGTAGCTATAACTAATTTTGCTGATTATTTTCCTATAGCGAAGTAAGATTGGTTGTTTTCCTCTTCTGTTGGATATGCTAGATTGACTATGGTTTGGATTATGGTATCAAGGGTAAGTTGGCTTTCTATGGTTCTAAAGTTACAAATTTAGTTATATTGCCCTTTCTTGAGTTTGAGATTCTTAGACTTGCCTACTGGATGCAAAGTTTGTTTCAGTGGCTATCGATTTTAAACAACCCATTTATGAGCTTTACATGTTTAGGGTCCATTCTTTGCTTTTTGCTATTTTATCGCGCAATATATTTTTTGATATTGATACCAAGAGGTCCTGGATTCATCTCTCAAATTAGTTGGGTTCAACTCCTAGTGATGGTTTTCCCTTTTCATTGATGTGGATATGTTGATGGTTTTCCCTTTTCATTGATGTGGATATGTGATCTCCTTTACTGTCATGAGGTGGTTCTTGTCTAAAGTAGGGTTAGATAGTTAAAGGTAGGTGATTTTTCCTGTGATCACTTCCTTAGTTGAAAAATCAAAAGTTCTTCATCTTGAGTATTTGGTTTATTTGCTAGTAGTGGTGTTGACCTTTGCATTGGTGTTGAGATTAGTGTATTCTTCCTTGATAATATGATTCATTGAGTGATCGAGTTATGATCATCCTTCTTAGGTGGATTCAAAAAATCCCCATTTCAGATTTTGTTCGGCTGAATAAGAAATATTGGAGTGTTTCTCTTCGATAATATATGCTTATGATTATTATTTGCTGAGATGGGGTGTTGGATTGATTAGTTTTTGGCTTAAGTTACATTTCTCCATGTTGCTAGAGTTTTTCCATTACTGGTATAATTTGTGACCTTTATGAGTCCTTGAGTATAGTTTTATAGTTTATGCCCTCCAGTGGATATGGTATGATTTAGATTGGATTGGTTAGATTTATATAGTAAATTAGATTTGAGTAGTTGACATTAATGTAGACTTATTGGCTCAGTTTGGAGTTGAAGCCTTGGAATAGCGATTGGGTAGTTATGATATAGTTGGAGTATGAATGCCTACTCGTCTTCAGGTTCGATTTGGGTGGTTGAGATTGAGCGATTTAGCCTTTGTGTTGAGGTTTCTACTTGGAATGGTTGATCTTGAGTCCAGGCTTTGTCTTAGATTTGTCTTTGCTAGGATTTTATTTATTGGCTGGTTAATCCTACTTTGTGGTTGCCTATCGGTCTTCTCGACTTATGATGAATTATAGTTGATAAATGTTCAAATGATATCCCATGAACCTGGTATTGGTTCCTTTAGCTTTGATCTCAAGTCTTTATTTTCCATTGAGAATTTTTGATGATATACTCAGCATGTGTAGTATGCCTTAGTTGGGTTCATCTTAGTTTAATCCTCCATCAATGAGACATCTTGAGCGAATCGTTCTGTGATGAGTAGTTATGCCTTGACCTTTTGGATTTTAGTTTGATAACCATCATGCCTAGTTTAAGCATTAACATAGATTGTATTCTTTGATTATCTCTATTTGTATACCCAGATAGTGCCTTATGAGCTATTTCTCATGCTTTTCATGTGGACTTTCAGTGGATTAGCTTCAATTCATTGAGTTGTCTATGACGAGATCATGCGGACAACACTCATGTGATTTTTTTCCAGTTTTAGAATGGATTGCAAGTGTGGAATAGTAAAGAAAGGTTATATTTCGATTTAGAGTTCATTGAATAACTCATGTCTTGGGTTGGTTTTTGATTGGATGAGTCTTTGTTTGAATGTACTTGTAATGCTATGGTATTAGTGTGTTGTTTTTTAGATTTGTATACATTAACCCATTTTGGTTTAGTTGGAAGTCAGTTGATGGTTGGAGTTGAGTTTTAGCTATTCAAAAGTGAATTGAAAAAGTTGGTTGAAAAAGGGATACCAGTGGCAAAATCACTTAGAACTGTTCTCATTTTGTGGAAATTTCCTGGGGAGTCATGCTTGGAGTATGTGGGGCTATTACCTCATCCTTTTGAGCTTTTGAGATCTTTCTATCCATTGATTTTCGCGGATGAAAGTCTTTTTGTAATTCATATTGCAATGACCCTCTAGGTGATTATACATATTTTCTTATTTTTTCCGTTAGTGCTTTCCCATAATTGCCCTAAGCTATTTATGATATTTTTGGACTGATAGTTAGGTTATTGAGAAGTTCATTTAGTTATTAGAGCCAATTTCCTATTTATAAGTCTTCGCTGGTTCCAAATGGCCACTGGGTGAAATCTTTAGTAAACAGATCTTAGATTCGAATTCTGACTGCGCCATAGTCTTCAAAATATTAATTCTAGGCTAGGTAGACTTTTTGTTTTAGTCTTGATGCACTGAAACACCTTGTGGTTTTGCGCTTAGAATTTTACTGAGTTTGAGCATTCTTGACATCATACAACTTGTACTTACTAGTCGTACGATGTTGGCACTGTTTAGGGGGTCTTGGTAGTATGATAATTACTGTGATCTAGGTTGTGTTCTATCCAAGGTATGAGTGGACATCATACAAGTCAAACCCTTGGTAGGCTACCAAGGGTACGGTTTATGGGTACTAATTGTATAATTGGATATAAGTTGGTCTTTATGGTCATATGTTGGACAGGATTGGAGTCCAACATTTTGTCTAGTGTACGAGTGGTGGGTACCACTCATATATTGTGTACGAGTTAGATGGGGGAGGGGCAGAGTTATACCATCTTGCGTAAATTTTTCATCGTTTAAGATGAGAACATTTCAGACATTTCCCACCCCAAACATGTCTTAAAACACATAGTAGCCTATCATAACACACTTGGAAATATCAAAACACTCCTAAAACACTATCAAGTATCTATAAAGGCTCTTGGTTGAGGAAAGGTTGGGGTTACTAAAATACAATCAATTCAGGGTTTCCAAGGGTGGTTTTTCTCCAAAATCTTTGTTATCTATGGCATGTTACTACTCCCTCAATGTTAGCTCAAACTAAAAGTAAGATTTCATGGATGGTTTTCATGGCATTATTGTTATTTGTTTTGGGTTTGGAAATATGCGATGACGGTTTCGGTTATTCTTGGTTGGATAGTATTTTCTCATGTTTTTCTTATGGTTTTCAAGTGATAATTTTTGTTTGAATATATGATTGCTTGGGAATAAAAAATTGGTACTTGGTTTTGGTTTAGGAATTATATACCCTCAACATGTTTGTTAAAATGCTACTAGAATGATTTCGTCACATAGTTTGACATTTACTGAAAACCTTTTTATCCATTATATGGTAATGGAACCCAAATTTGTTTAAATGGTTTAAAATTAATTTGAAAGGCCTTGGTGGCCATGGCTTGGGTTTAATTGGGAAAACTTGTGGGGTACATTGGAATCCTCCAAGTTTTTGCTAATGACATCGCTTGTAATCTATAGTCTGTATGACGATACCACTACAAAATTCCTTGGTAAATAACACATGCATTTGGGTGTTTGGTTGTGTGCAAATAATTTTAATTGGGCAACAATGGCGAGTTGTGATAGCTAACCATGAAGGGTTGTGTCCAGTGGATGGACACTGGAAACTCATGTCTACCGACAAGTTGGTTTGTAATGGTGACCATATTCTTGTGGAGTACACGGGAATCCCTTAAGGTTTACTTGTATATATGTATCATGGAGGGTGAAGGGTACATGGGAATCCCCAAACCTTATGGCATCTCCAGTTAGTGCGACTACACGTACGGGGCCTATTTTGGGGGTAACACTGATTCATATAGCTCGTGGTTAGTTTTAGGATGGTCAAGATACTCGAACGTAAGTTAAAGTTTTAAATGCATGCTAAACTCGATCCCCTTTTACAGCATGCTAAATATGTATGAATGTTGTTACATATGGTTATTTACTCGATTTTAAATGTTGTCATTATGTTATCCTTACTCCTGAGTACATGCTAGCATTCACTCGCTAACCAATCTTGAGACGTTGTATCCCCACGCTATTTAGGAATTGATCATACTATTCTTCCTACTCAATGACTTAGTTTTGGGGAAAGCTTTGTGTCAAATTGAAGTAGTGAGATTCCATACTCTGAAAGACTCTATTTTATGTTTTGTAATTCTCTACATACTTTTCTTTTTTTGTTGACTTTGGTTTTTAGAGATTGTCGCGGGCATGTCCCAACAAGATGTTGTTTTAATTTTTGATAGAGGCTTTATGGGACTACTTTAGGTTGGCATTGGTATTGGTATTTTTATGGGGGCTAACACCATTTGAGTGTATTTGATTTTTGATTGTTCCATCTTATTATATTATATAATCAGAATTCATCAGACATTGGGTGTAGAGTGGTTATGGTTTGGTATTTGGTGTGCTCTCTGGTCCCAATTGGGCTTGAGGTACCTGACATGTCTAGGCCCTGGTTCTGGTCCTGTCAAATTGATATTAGAGCCCTAGGTTCATTCTCAATTGGGAGTCCACAAAGTTATGTTGAGTAGAGTCTCCCTTAAGGGTGTGTAGTGTACCACACTCATAGGGGAGAGGCTAAAAAGTATTTAGGAATGTTTCTCTTTCTTGTCTTTTGTTATAAAGCTGTAAAGTCAAACACCTAAAATCCTCTCTTATTTCCATCTGTTCTTTTTTCTAATCATGCCTTGTTGATCTAAAGTTCATGGAAACTCCTCTATCCTAGCTGGGGATAATGTTGATAGGACACGCTCTACTCATGGGATTTATACCCGATTTAGGGGTCTAGTTCCTGAATGTCCTAGAGTTCCATCGGTTCTCTCAAGTCCATCTCAAACTCCTTAGACTGAAGTTACAAATTCTTAGTTTCATTAGTTCATTCACATGTTGGTACAGTTGGTTGCTACCAGTTTCAGCATGGCGTTCCTATTACTCCATTTTCTGTGGCCACAAGCATTGTCCCATATAAGGATATAATAATAGCTAACACTCTATCATTTGGATGGCTCCATTTGAGGACTTGTATGGTAGAAGGTATAGATCTCCTATTGGGTGGTTCGAGGTCAGTGAGGCCGAGATGTTTGGCCCGAATTTGGTTCACCAATCCATGTATAAGGTGAAGGTGATTTGGGACAAGCTTAAGTCTATCCAAAGTTTTCCAAAAGTCATATACTGACTTGAGGTGAAAAGAGTTAGAGTTTGAGGTTTGGGAGAGGGTGTTTTTTCAAGTGTATCCCAGAAAGAAGTAATGTAATTTTGTAAGAAGGGTAAGCTTAGTCTATGATACATTGGTCCTTACTTGGTTTTGAAAAGGGTTGGTAATGTTGTGTATGAGTTGGATTTGCCTTCTAGTTTTATTTCCAACCATCCGATGTCCACGTTTCTATGTTAAGGAATTTTATGGATGATCCGTCTAAAATTATGACTATCAAGGATATTGGTTTTTTGAATCCCTTGTCTTATGAGGAGGTCTCATTTGAGATCTTGGATCGGGAGGTTTGTCGGTTGAGGACCAAAGATGTAGCTTTAGTAATGGTTCTTTGGAGGAACCACATGGTTTAAGAAGCTACTTGGGAAGCAGAAGAGGAGATGAAGTCAAAGTATCCATTCTTGTTTTCTGCTTTTGAAATTTGTATGGAAGTTGTGTGTTCTTCATCACGTCTTTGTTGTCTAACTTATGCAAAGGAAAGATTGATATGCTTGCATTATTTTTTTCTAATTTAGATAAAGTTTAGAGTAGAGGTTGTGGGATATAAATCGTGCTTGTACAACCTTGTTTCATCATTTGGGGACGCAGGATCTAAGTGGCGGAGAATTGAAACACTCTGGGTTTTTTCCTTAGAATTTTCCTGAATTAGAGGTCTCTAGATATCATACGACTTATGCTTATTAGTCATATGATGTGGGTGTGGTTTATGGGGCTTTGCTCAGATGATAATTAGTGTGATCTAGGTTGCATTCTATTTAAGGTACGAGTGGACATCATACTAATCATATGATGATGGTACAAGATAGGTTATGGACTCGTATGATTCATAGTGTGTCAAGCCCTTGGTTAGATGCCTAGTGTAAAGTTTATGGGTACCAATCGTATGATTGGATACGAGTTGGTCCTTGTGTTCGTATGTTGGACAAGATTGGAGTCTAACATTCAGTGGTGGGTACCACTCGTATGTTGTATACGAGTTAGCTGGGGTGGGGGGGAGTCGTACTTTGTATGCATATTTTTTAGCTTTTAAGATGAGGACATTTTAGACATTTGTCACCCCAAAACACTTAAGACCCCACGTCTTAAAATAAATAGCAGCCTTTCTTAACACACTTGGAAAGATCAAAACACTACTAAAATAGTCTAAAATCTCTCTCAAGGCTTTTGGTTCTAGAAACTCTAGGGGTTCTCCAATATAATAAATTCGGGGCATATAAGGGTCGTTTCTCTCCGCACTTACGGGTATATAAGGTATGTTACTCCTCTCTCATTGTTAATTCAAACTAAAAACATGTTTTCATAGACGGTTTTCATGGTATTATAGGTATATGTTTTGCGTTTGGAAATATGTCTTGGGGGTTTTGGTTATTCCTAGTTGGACAATGTTTTCCTATGTTTTTCTTATGGTTTTCAAGTTATAATTGTGGTTTGAACATGTAGTTGAATGGGTATTGTAAATTGGTATTTGGTTTTGCTTTTGGAAAGTATATGACCTCAACATGTTTGTTAAAATGCCTATGAGAATGATTTTGTCACATAATTTGTCTTTTATTGAAAACCTTGTATTGCATAATATGGTAATGGAACCTAAATTGGTTTAAATGGTTTTAAAATAATTTGAAAGGTCTTGGTGGCTATGACTTTTGTTTAATTGGGAAACCATATGGGGTATATGTGAATCCTCCAAGTGTTGGCTAATGACATTGCTTGCAAGCTATAATCAATACGACTATACCACTACATAATGCCTTTGTAAATAACACATGGAGTTGTTGATTTGTTTGTGTATTAATGGTTTTAATTGGGCAATAATTGTGGGTTATGATAGTTAATCCTGAAGGTGTGAGTTCAATGGACGATCAATGGAAACTTATGTTTGATTATATGAGGGTTGGTGATGGAAACCATATATGTAACGCCCCGATAGTACATCCTAGGTGTCACACGGTGCTTACAGTCTTGAGGAACCACAAGCTAACCCATTAGCTGGTACCTGCTATGAGCACTGAATAACAAAATCATAAAAGTAGAAGAATAAATGATATGCCATATGGTTTTAATAACTGAAACAAATTTTGAATTATGAATTTGAAGAAATAACTATCGGAGTTTGAATAAACACTGAAATCTGGGATAAACTGAATAACTAACTGTTATGTCAATTGAAGTATGAATACTGAATAACTGACTGTATTGTCCTCAAAATATGAGGACTCACCACTGCTACTGGTGAGAGTCTAAGAAGTCTAAGCGCAATCCGGGAACTGGGCATCAGAACTTATGACATAATATATCATAGCAAAAAAGAAAGGTATACTATTCGTACTTTGAAGGTACTGGTATAGTAAATGAGGTAGGCTGACATGCATGATTTTATTAACAGGAAAAATAATTATGTAAATGTACATGTAAAACATGGAATACTTAATAGAGAGTATGAAATCTGTAGATACTAAAAATATGTCAAATCTGTAAATACTGAAGGTATGTGAAAACTGTAGATACTGGGGATGCATAACCAAGCATATAACATGAAGTGAATAAAAGTCTATAAATTGAAATACTGAAATAACTGATATTTGTAAGCCTTGGTCAAATAACACTGAGACTAAACTACTGATCTGATTATTGGACTGAGACTATAGGAGCTATCATCTAACCGACATTCCCCAATCTGATCTAATTGGGGTCCAACCCGTAATCCCAGTTGGAAGGGTGTCAATTTCGTGCCACGAGTACTAACGCTAGTTTTGTGGATCCACAATACTGATGTACTGTCCCGAAAGACAAAGGGTGTCAAGCCTGAACTGACGGGTGGCCCTTGCGAGATAGTCAAGTCTACACTAATGGGTGACTACTCATATCCTACACTGGCTACGTAGTACTAGATTTTAAGGGTTGTGCCTATCTAACGGGGAAGCCGCCATCCCTACACTCGCTCGGTGCTAAGTCCTACTTCCAACTAAATGACACTGAGTTACTGACTATTCTGAGTTTAACTGAATGATCTAGTAATGCTCATAATATGTATTTTGAAATTATTTTGAAGATATTAAGATGAGACTAAATAAGCAGCTATGGTTTTCAGGTATTTAATACCCCCAGGATTCAAAAGCAATAATAGTAACATGATACTTTAACTTAGGGGACATAGCATGAAGACTTTTATCAAACATGTATTCTTGAAGGCATTTTGTCAAACACTTGTAGTTAATAGTTTGGTTAAATCATAGGAATGTTAGGGAACTTGTTGATGTTGGGCGTATTTACACGCCTAAACACCATAATTTACCCATGTTATAGCTAAGTTTTGAGGATAAAATATATAATTCCTGCACTTTTAGTCCATTTTCCTGTAAGCGAGCTAACCTATGTGATTAGCATGTTTTCAGGTATTAATGATGAAGATTTCAGCACTTTGTGGACCTTTGGGCAGGAAAGGAAAACTTCACATAAGAGGGAAGGAAGCTTTTGGAAGCTTGTGGACTGAATGTGATGCATGGAGAACTTGTCCCAGGCAAAATCAGTACTTTTAAATACTTAGGGATGCCGCAGTAACTTAGTAGGACAAGGATGTTATAAAAACCTTATTTGCTGAATTTTTCGGCATTATTCTGATTCACACATTATTCAATTTCGGATTTTGTAAGTTAAAGACAGAGAAAACACGGCTCTTATGAGCAACGGATAGGGGAAAAACGTCAATCCCTGTTTGACGCCAAATCACTTCCATCGCCAAGACTATTCTAGGTTGTGGTATGATGATTATGTCTATTGTGATCTACGTTGTAATCATGAGTAGCTAAACTTCTCTTTTAGGGTTATGGAAGTCTCGTAATATACTATCTATTAATATGAGTTTGTGAATTCTTGATATGTATGCTACTTATATCATTACTCTCTTCGTTTTAATTAAATTCTTATGGTTGCAAACATAGGGAATACACCATTATAGCATTAACTTGTTAGAGAAAAGTTACATGTTTGGACAAGAGAGTGTGACAAGGAAATAGGGCTTCCAACCTCTATTTACACGTTAATGGCTTAACTGGATTAACCTCTTGGAGAGTTCGTACCATTAGTATACACTTTAGGCTCGAGAGAGCTAAAGTGAAATAAATCCTTGATGGTTGAGAAACATTTGGATTTAGAATTAGAATACGATTCTCTATAAGTGCATGCATGTCTAAATTCCGCATTACTCATAGTTAATAGAGAAGTAGAACTTACAAGGTGGACATAACCCTAACTTATTATTCTCTGTGATTAAATCTTACTACACCTAGAATTCCAACGTTACTTTGATAGCATTAATTCACGCCTAAAACAATTCCCCCTTTTTCCGTAGAATTTTTGACCAACAGTCTACTAATAATTGCAACACTTAGTGACCAAGTATTCCCTGAGGGATTCAACACCTAACCCAGTTGGAGTTTATATTTGACATCGACCGCGTACACTTTCTAATGAGAGCTGTAGTTTGGGCGTTATCAAATTTTGGCGCCGTTGCCGGGGAATACAGTTGTCAACTAAGTTTGTGATAGTTAATAGACCCTTTGGTCAAAGATTCTATACTTTTACTTTTTATTTATTGTTTTAGTTTTGTTCAGGTTTAGTGGAGTGCATGCCAAATACACGACACTCTGGTCAACCGTTATTACCTATAAATCCTGAACCTCAACTTATAGGTAGAATGGATACACAACGAGACATTGAAAGAAGGACTGCTCAATAGGAGCAGGATAGATTAGCTGCGTTGGCAGTTGCTCAAGTGCATCAACAAAATATTGATAACCCAGGTCGAGCAACAAATCCTGATGATGAGAACCTGGGTGATAATGAGTTACTGAATCCAAGGCGTGTAGATGAGGTGGCAGCGCCTGTGAACAGAAGAGATCGTCAAGATAGAATAAGACCTGACCGCCGAGCTGTGCAGATTCCTTTTGATGATGATGACGATCTGGATGGTGCTAGTGTCCCAGGGGCTATTATTCCTCCGCCCTTGGCACCTGGAGCCAAGTTCAATATCACTAGCACCATGATTCAACTATTGCAGCTCAAGGGGTTATTTGGTGGACTTGCAGGCGATGATCCGAATATGCATCTGATTAATTTTATCTCAACATGCAAAGCATTTGACAATCCAGGTGTTGGACAGAATGCAATTCGGCTATGCTTATTCCCATTGTCTCTATCTGGAGAGGCAACTCCATGGTTGAATGGGCTAACTCCTGACTCTATTACTAATTGGAGGCAACTGAAAGACGCTTTCGTAGAAAGATTTTTTCTTTCATCCAAGAGAGCATAATTAAGAGATGAGATCAGCAATTTCAGGCAGCTTCCAACAGAAGCGCTCCATGAAACATGGGAGAGGTTCAAGAAGAAGCTTATGCGATGCCCAAATCATCATATGACCAATGTCCACTTGATGGAGATATTATACAGGGCTTTGAATTTGGTGACTAAGCCAGTGGTAGATAATGCTGCAGGTGGGTCATTCATGGACCTTACCTTTATTGAGGCAAGTGATATGCTAGATCGTATGACAAAGCAGAGTAGAGCTTGGCATACCAGGGATTCTGAGGTAGCAAGCTCTACTGCATCTATTGGCATGACTGCAGAACAGAGACGAAGAGAAGAGGAACGTGACCAGGATATGGCTCACATGAAAATGCAGATGGATCTTCTTACCAAGCATTTACTATCAGGGAAGACCGAAAAAGTCAAGGCTATTGTGTCGCAGGGAAGAGATGATTCCAATTTTGAAGAAGAAGCAAACTACTTGTATAATAAGGGGGGTTTACGAGGCAATGCCCAAGGAAACCAAGGTCGGAACTATTATGATAAATCAGGAAACAAGCACCATGATCAAGGTAGTTGGAAGAACAAGACTAACAGGAGTGGTTTGTACGTTCCTCCTGGAAATCGTGAGGCTACAGCGTCTGGCTCTGGGAAGATGTCCATGGAAGATATGATGGCCAAGTTATTGAAAGGAGTGGAGGTAACCAACATGGGTGTAACTGAGGTAAAGAATGACTTGTCATCAATAAATCAATTGGTTGACTCGCATTCTACTGCAATAAAACAGCTCGAACAACGACTGAGTCAACTTTCAGCGACATTCAATCAAAGAAAATCTGGCACTTTACCTAGTGAAACTGTGCAAAATCCAAGGAATGATGGATCGTGTATGGCTATTACTACCAGGAGTGGTAAGGTGTTGGAAAATCCATCCAAAGGCAAGCAAGTGGTAGATAATACAGAAGAGAATGTTATTGAAGCAGATTGTGATGATTCTGTTGAAGCTGAAAATCAGAATGAGAGCATTCATGATGTTACACCAAGATGTCACCATCCTAAAAAGGTTGATAATCGGAAGCAAGATAAAAAGGAAGTGGTGGAGAAAACTATTCCTCATCCACCACCACCTTTTCCTCAGAGACTGAAGAAGAAATCTAATGACACCAGCTTCACTAAATTCATGACTATGTTGAAACAACTGACTATTAATGTGCCTTTGGTGGAAGCACTGGAGCAGATGCTAAGATACGCCAAATTCATGAAGGACCTTTTGACGAAGAAGCGCGCAGCAAGCTATGAGCTGGCAGATAATATTCATTATTGCAGTGCAATTGCCACGAGGTCTTTAGTACAGAAGAAGGCAGATCCTGGTGCTTTCACTATTCCTTGCACAGTGGGATCTATGAATTTTGCTATGGAATTGTGAGATTTGGGAGCTAGCATCAATTTGATGCCGCTATCCACTTATAGAAAGTTGGGGTTGGGCGATCCTACACCAACCAATATGCGGCTCATGATGGTAGATAGGTCGGTAAAATGACCTATTGGTATCTTATATGATGTATTGGTGAAGGTTTCTACCTTCATTTTTCCTGTAGACTTTGTTATTTTGGATTGTGAGGTGGATTCTGAAGTTCCCATAATCTTGGGTCATCCTTTCCTCGCAACAGGAAGTGTGCTTATTGATTTAAGAGATAATGAGCTTTTATTTTTGCTGAATGACGAAGTGGTCCATTTTGATGTATACAAATCGATGAAGCAACCTAGAGATATGGATGTGTTCTCTGTAACTGATGTTAATTATGAGGATGAGAAAGAATTATCTTTAGAGAAGCAGCTTACTGTTGAGCCATTGTCTGCTGTGCTTTTGAATTATGAGCATGAGGATGTTGAAGAATATGAAGAAATCGTCTGTGCTCTAACAGGAATAGGGTCCTATTCTCATGCCCCTAATATGCTGGACCTTGATTTTATGAATCGGCCGTCACCAGCAGTAAAACTTTCCATTGAAGAGTCACCAGTACTAGAATTGAAAGAGCTCCCCAGTCACCTGAAGTATGTGTTTTGGGGAAGTGGTGATATACTTCCAGTTATTGTTGCGGCTTATTTAGGTGAACAACATGTTGAGGCTCTCATCTCTGCTCTGAAGAGGTACAAGAGAGCTATTGGTTGGACTATTGATGATATAATTGGTATCCCTCCTGGGATATGGATGCACAAGATTCATCTCAAAGAAGATTGTGTACCCACAATTAAGCATCAGCATCGTCTGAATCCATTCCAAAAATTATGCACCATATATCTCGATGAAGTCTAAGTAATCGAGATAGCTATGTCGTGCTGCAATAATAAATCAAGCGCTATATGGGAGGCAACCCATCGTTTTTAATTGTTTTATTTTACTAGGAGTTTGTTTTTGTTAAATAAAAATTTAAAAAGAAGAGTCGAGTCACGACCGAAACTATGGCACTTTGTGGGAGGCAACCCATCCTTCTAATCGATTTTGTTGTTTTTGATTAAGTGTAGGTGCAAGACGTACAAAGGAGGGGAATTAGTCCAAAATTTTGAGTTGAAAGTGAGCCATGCTAAGGGTGGTATGTTAGAAATGAAGGAGTAAAGTCTATCGGTTAGGCATTGCCTATACGAATCTAGGCAACGAACAAGGCAAGGCCTATGTCATTGCCTATGTTCACTGCCTCAACTAGGCAACAAACAAGGCAAGGCCTATGTAAATCTAGGCAATAAACAAGGGAAGGCCTATGTAATTGCCTATGCTCACTGCCTCAACTAGGCAACGAACAAGGCAAGGCCTATGTAAATCTAGGCAAAGCATTAGGCGCCGCCTATGCCCAACTAGGCAATAGCATAGGTGCCGCCTATGCCATTGCCTATGCTCACTGTTTCAACTATGCCATAGCATAAGCGCCGCCTATGAACAACTAGGCCATAGAATAGGCGCCGCCTATGTCCAACTAGTCTTTGCTAAAGGCGCCACCTATGCTAAGCATAGGCAAAGCATTAGGCGCCGCCTACCTATGCAATTTTGTCACCTAACCCGATTTTTCATGGATCAAACCCGACCCAAGCCTTGGTCTATAAATAGAACTTCAACCTTAGAACAAAATCACATTTTTTGCTCAACCTAGGCGCCGTCTAAGCTTCCCAAATCTCTCAAAACTTTTCTTTTTGCTTATCAAACCTTGTAAGATTATCTTCCAAATCCATCACCAAGTAAGTTCTTCTTTTATATTCCGTAGTTGTTACAATACTACGCTTATAATGGTATTTTAGATTTTAAAGTGGTGTTGATGATTAGAATGTGGTTGATTTGTTATGATA
The DNA here is from genome assembly GCA_030864225.1 of Capsicum baccatum var. pendulum. Taxonomy (NCBI): domain Eukaryota; kingdom Viridiplantae; phylum Streptophyta; class Magnoliopsida; order Solanales; family Solanaceae; genus Capsicum; species Capsicum baccatum. Next base: position 163,071,877 of record CM061557.1, on the reverse strand, counting down.
CATCTAGTTGAGTGAGAGAATACGTGTGGGTGTTCTTGACTTGGTTCCGACTTGTATTTGATTTTGATACATTGTCATACTTTTGGGAATCGACATAGTGAAGTTAATTGCATAATCTTCAAAATTGAAAGCTTGAATGTTTGAATGACTCGTTCATCGAGATAAAGATCATGATTGAATACAAGCATGAGATGTTGTGATTATTTCTTTTCAATAACTTGATACGATCTCTATGTAGTATTCTTGTTCAAAAGTGCATCAATCCAAACATGAAAGTATAGTCAATATTACATGAAATAGAGTTGGGAAAGGATAGTTAAGATGACATGAAAGTATGACTGTGCTAAATATGTTGTTGGAACATATCGCCTATATGTATGTCGATGAAGTCTGAGTAATCGACATCACTCACTTAATTAGTTTGTACCAACAAATTAGGTGTGGGGTGGTGCCACTATTGTTTGTGTGTCGATTAAATATTCTGAGACGAGCTAACATGAATCTATTTTAATCTCAGGTAGAATGGTACCAAAAGGACGACAAGGAAAAGAAAAAGCGTCCACCTCAAAGAAAGGTCAGAAAAAAGGAAGAAAACAACAAGCTGAATCCTCCTCGCTGCAAATACCTCGATGCACTTTTGGGATAAAGTGGATTCTAGAGGAGGAAGGAAAGGAGTGGTACAAGAACAACAAAGTGAAAAAATATGTTCACGTGGATTTGATACAAAAGAAGAGTCTAGCAAAGAGAGAACCTCGCATTTTGGCTAAAATCATGGCGCTAAATCTTGATTTCATTTTCCGAGATATGGGAGAATGCATTCTTGATATAATGTGAGAGTTCTATGCCAATTGGTCCCCAAAGACTACCGGAAGTGAAGTGAAGATTCGGGGCCAAGTCTTGCAACTAAATGCGGAGTTTTTCAACGCTTTTCTGGGTTTTCCATCTGTAGATCCATCACCTCTTAAGGAGCTTTATCACAGACCTCCGTACAGTGCTATCAGACACATACTGTGCGGAACAAGATAAATGGCATGTTCGAGTCGTCACGAGGATACCGGTTGGCACAATACCTTCCCATATGCTTCCCTGAACAGAGAAGCTCGTATATGGTTGAGGATAGTCAAATCTTGCCTCATTCCTGGGACACAGTACACAAAGATCACATGTGATAGAGTATGCTTGGTGTACACTCTGATGACTAATATTCCCATCAACATTGGTACGGTTATACGATCGTCAATGCGTAAGGCTAGGCTACACAAAAGTTCCTACTTCAGCTTTGGCAATTTGTTGACTGCGATATTAAGAAAGGAACACATTGAAGAGGAACCTGCAGATCATAAGCTTTCACACAACCCAAAAAAGGTTGATCTAACGAAGGTTAAAGAGCCTGAAACTGGGCATGGCATCAACCTGACAACTGCGGAAAGACATACTCGCGACGAAAGCTTCTTCTGCCATTTATATGGCATGACGAGGTTTACCATGATGAGTGGGGGTCATGATCCAACTGATGCCGAACTTCAGCAGCTGGACTATGACTACCCGATGAATAAGCATGCGCGGGCTATGTGCGGAGTAGTGGTACATTTTGAGGAACCTCTCAATGATGATGTGTCGACTGATGATAATCGCCAAATGCCAGACTCAGACATTGAAGACAACTCTGATGATGATTCCGATGCAGGGGGGATGACCCCAGACATAGAAGAGGAGTCCGACTAATCAGGTTTTCCTTATTTATTTTCCACTGAGGGCAGTGTGTCCCGTCTAAGTGTGGGGTGCTGGTATTTGTATGCTGTATTGTACTTCTTTGCCTACATTTATTCTTGTTTTTGACATTTATTCGTAGGTAGTAGTTAGTAGTAGTTAAATTTTTGAATTTTTTTTTTGTGATTTTGCATGAAGTGCATGAAAATTGTTCTGATAGATGGCATGGTATTATGACAAGAGTTTGTGCTAAAATCATTACTATTGAGACATTTAGGCTCTAGGTGTGACTCACTGTTTGATAAGTGTATGGTTTAATTAATTCATCTGTGGGGTCAAGAGTCTATACTGATCTCAATAAAGTTGACCATATGTCTTGTGTGTGTGAGTTTATAGTATATTCTGTGTTGTGACTGATGCTAGAACTTGCCTGGTGTGTGTGTAAAGCAAAATAAAGAGTGTGAGTTTAGGAGGTGATTTAGGCATTTCTTTGGCAGCCTGTAATTGCTTACCTTCTTTTTACCTACCTGTGTACATTATCCTAGTTAACCCCCTTTGAGACTTTAGCTATTTTCTTTGACATCCTCATATGTAGCCTATTCCATTTTTTTTCAAGACCATAATTTGATCAAAATTCCTAAGTACTTTAAATTGTAGAGTCATGTGACAAAATAAGAGGAAATTGGGTGAGAGTGATGCCTCAGAGTGTATTGGAACTTGAAATTGTTGTGAAAAAGAGTGGCTATCATAGAGGTGTTTAATAAAAAAAATAAAATAAATAAATAAATCAAATAAAAAAAAAAGAAAAAAAATAGAAATAGAAATAAAAAGATAGTTGTGTTTATAATTGATAACAAAATAGGTGAAAAGGGGTGGTAGATGAAAGGAAAATAGAGGGGTTGTTTAGAATAGAGTGTTAATGACATAACGTACTGTATTAAAGCGCTTAGGGAACATAGTCACTATTTTTGCCCAAAATAGTCCTACCTGTCCCTTAGCCTACATTACAACCTGTAAAGACCTATTTGATCCTAAGCTTAGCATTCTGATTTTAGTGGAGCATTACACTAAGGGAAAGCCTATGGTCATCAGTTGCAACATAATAATTCTTTGTGAGAGTGAGAGCAAGGAGAGTATTGTACCTATGTTTCGAAAAATACAAAACTTGTGAGTGATTATGGGTGATATCTTGCGTGAGACACACATGGTTGATGAGTTTTGGGTAGTTTTGTATGATTCTTTGTGTCTTAACTTGTGGATATGAATTAACCATCATCACGAGTCTATGTTGGAGGTTGAATTGTTTCTACTAGTGATCAAGAAAACTACTCTTCGTTAATAATTGCCTTGCATGTCTTGTTGAACATTTTGTGTTGCTACTGTAGTATCTTAGTTAGTTGTTTGCATGGACGTAATATTTTGTTCGAGGACGAACAAAGCTTTAAGTGTGGGGTGGTGATGTTGGGCGTATTTACACGCCGAAACACCATAATTTACCCATGTTATAGCTAAGTTTTGAGGATAAAATATATAATTCCTGCACTTTTAGTCCATTTTCCTGTAAGTGAGCTAACCTATGTGATTAGCATGTTTTCAGGTATTAATGATGAAGATTTCAGCACTTTTTGGACCTTTGGGCAGCAAAGGAAAACTTCATAGAAGAGGGATTTGAGAATAATGGGCATAAGATGCCCTATTATGCTTTAATTTCTTGTTTGGGGCTTAAGAAAATGACCAGACAACCCCTTGGAAATTAAATACGCAGAACTAGAAAACTGAAAATTTTGATTCAAGGCCCTAGTGTGATGCACTAGAATCGCAGAGCCTCAATGGAAATTGATGAATGGGACCTGGAAGCTTGGCGCGATGTAGAGCTATCGCGGTAAGCCTTGGGAATGCAATTTTTTCCACCTTTGCGACGTGCCATTATCGCGGAGGCTCACTGGAAATTTCCAAATCTTAATTACATCCTTTGCACGATGTGCCATATTGTGATCCCTTACTGGAAATTGAAAATTGTCATTTATAATGGCTCTGCGATGCGTTAGTGACTAAAATAACGGTGTTTAACAAATAAAACTTAAAATCACCATAACTTCTTACTCCATTATGGGATTTGGATGAATTTTACATCGTTGGTAAACTTGTTATATTTCCTACGCAATGGAAGGGTCTAAACTAAAAAATAATGGGTATTTTAAAAATTTTATATGAATACTCATGCATTAGGACCTTAATCATGCTAGGTAAATATGGGGTATTAAAATATCTCTCCCTTGGATCATTTCTCCTCGAATGAGACTAGTTAAGTTAAGGAAAACTGATGGACTGAGCTTACACACTGAACATGCATATCTGATGCGTGGAATGCATGACTAAACTTTTTTCTAAATGCACAACTGATATGAACATGATGTGCAACAAACTGAGCATGATACATAGAAATCTTAAAAATATTAGTACCTTAAACCGAATTTGAATTCACGGAGAAAATATGAGGGTACTTGGTCCGCATATCTTCTTCTTCTTCCAAAGTGGCTCCCTCAGTGCATTGATTCTTCCAATGAACTTTGACTAGTTGAACTTCTTTTTTCTTTGATCTACAAACTTGATGATCAAGAATTTCGATTGGAACTTCCTTAAATAAAAGACTATCCTACACATATATGCTTTATAGGTGAAAAACTACATACTGGATCACTAATACACTTCTTCAACAATGAGGCATGGAACACTGGTGTACTGAAGCTAGATCTGAAGGCAACTCAAGATCATAAGATACCTTTTCGAAATGACTGAGAATTATGAAAGGACCGACATAGTAGAGACTGAGTTTCCCTTTCTTGCCAAACCTCTTTACCCCCTTCAAGGGAGATATTTTAATGTACACAAAATCATTGATCTCAAACTCGTGATCCTTTTTTTCCACATCTGCATACGACTTCTGTCAGCTCTGGGCTACTCTAAGTTTTTCTCTGATTAACTGAACCATCTCTAAGGCATCAAACACCAATTCAGGCGCTATTACCGCAGCTTCACCTATTTCAAACTAACCAATTGGATATCTATATTTCCTACCAGAAAGAGCCTCAAATAGAGCTATCTGGATACTAGAATGATAGTTGTTATATGCGAACTCAACGATATGCCCAAATTGTAACTCTTGTTAGAGAATGTAAGAGGTCTTTGTCAAATATTAAACCCAACTGGGTTAGGTGTTGAATCCCAAAAGTAATACTGTGTTCACTAAGTATTGTGGTTGTTACTTGACTATTAAGCAAAGGTTCCTGAATGGAGAGGGATTTTGATTTATAAATTATAGTCAAATATTTGTCACAGAGAGTTATCCAAATATTGATTGTATTGCAAAGAGTAATTTAGTAAGAGAAATAAAACAAGATTTATGGTTACCAAGATGCTTAAGAAACTAGGGTTGTGAACTATTTTGGATTCCCAATGCACGATTTTAATTGCAAAAGTAATTGAATTCTATGGTTTACCCATTAGTTCCTCAACCTAAATGATTAACTTATACCTTAATTCTTTCAAACTTAAGGTACATATTGTTAATTCAACTATATTCTCACATGGGTTGATCTGATTAAGGCATCTACTCTCTATCTAAAAGTTAAAGCCTTTAGATTTATGTAAACCCTTTCTTTTCCCAACAAGCACTTTTCTATTTGAACAAGTGTTGTTCTTAGGCTTACTTTTCAAGTTTGAAACCAAGAAAAGTCACTAAGTGGTGAAGAGTTTATGCAATAAAAATTACTCATGGGAATCTACTAGATTCACAACCCAAAATAAGCTTTTCACATTAAGGCTTCCACAACCATACTTATGGGAGCTTAGCCACATATTTCCACCCAAGAAAGAGAAGTAACCATTGTGTTATTCATAAATTAATTCAGAGTTTACTTATAAAAAGTTACAATTGTTGTTCTTCAATCTTCAATACAAAATATGATAAAGGAATCTAGATCCACAATTCTCCAATGGATCTTAGAGAAAAACTATGTAACAATCTATTTTATGTATGGAAGAAAAACCCTAATAAAATATAAAATATGGATAAAAGGATCCCTAATAAACCCTAAAATTGGGTATTTATATGTTCCCAGGTAAAAATGATTTAAAATACAAAATTATAAAACCCACGTCAAAAGTGGCAGCCAAAGTAGTGATCCATCGCAAAGTTGATGGTCCACCATTTGATCCGTCGCTACTGATATTGGTAGGTCCCTTCCTGGATAAGACTTACGATCGAAGTGGTGGTCCATCGCAAGACTGACGATCCACCATTTTAATCGTCCCTAATGATCCTTGAGAGTCATGTTCAAGATAGTCCTGATGGTCAAAGTGGTGGTCCGTCAAATGGTTGATGGTCCACCATGTTGGCCGTCCCTGAGCATTTCAGGATGCCTGGTTTTTTTTATCACTAACGGCCAACATTATGGTCCATCGCAATAGTAATAGTCCACCATATGGGTCATTGCTGGGTCTTTTGAAATGATGGACTCTATTTGGACCTGACGGTTGAGTTGGTGGTCCGTCGCAAGAATGACAGTCCACCATTTTGATCATCAGAAGTGTTTTTCTTCTAATTTTATGAATTTTTTCCCTCAGATGGATCCTTACCCTGAGACACTAAAAACAAGCATTAAATGCAACCTTGGTTTCTTGAAAACATGTAATTTTCCCAAGAAAAAGATGAAAAATGTTCCATCAAAAGACGAAACATCAACACCCTCAGCTTAGTATCATTCTTTGTCCTTAAGCAACTCAGCACCATATTGCAAGTATGAATAATACAATGACAAACATTTACTACTAAACCACTTTTCACACAACTATTTACTTATCATCCAAATCATATGGTTTAACATGTCAGAGTCTATAACCGGCATTGTTTGAAATTCAATTAATCTACACAACATGGATACAAGAATCTATAGAGATCATCCAAATTAAGTATGACTCAGGTTGCCCTCACAGACAAGGAGATCCACCACTCAGTATCTTTTGTGGATACAAATCAAAACCCTCTTACTCATCAAAGAAGTAACCAACATAGCGCATACACTCATAAGTTTGCCTTTATTAGGAGAGGGTAGGAAGGGATTTTGGGTAAAAGTGTCTAAGAACTAGGATTTTACTCTCTTTTCCTTAAAATTATTCTTACCAATGACATTTCATTCCTAGCTCACTCAACCTTTTCTCGCTCATTCATGCTTCACCACAATAACCCCTTTTTTATATGTACACAAGCATTATCCAACCTTAACTTAGGTTGATGCCTTAATTCAAGGTAGTTAACAACCCTAAAATAGCCACCCTCAACTTAGGTGTTTTTCCTAAGTTTAGGTACACATTGCCCATTACTAACACAAGGCCAGAGTTAGGAGTCAACAGCTGAAAGAGAGTTAATGAGAATGCTTAGTGATGATGAAAAATTAAAAAAGGCTTAAATAAAGGTTAAAAAATAGAAAACTATTTTGGGTAAGGTTAATTACTTTGGCTAAGTGGAATGAAAGTACAAGGTGGCCTTCCATCCCTTCTTATCTCATCAACTATAGAACAACATCAATTGATCCAGGAAAGTTCTAGGTACTATACTATATAAGACTAATACAAATACTCGCACGCACAATTCTACTGTTCTTAAGATTTGCATCACATGCCATGTATTTTTACAGGTTAATGCCAACTATAGATTCACTAAAAGTTGAGCACATATCCTAAGGGACGAATATACAGTCATATGGAAATAGTCCTAGCCTTGTGCCAACATTATTCATCATCCGTATTTACAACAAGATACTAGCACAAATAGCATTTTTATTCAATGGATCAATATTGACAACATACCAAGACATAAAAAGAAGAAAAATGCAAATCTATAATTAAACCAAGAAAATAAAAATGCAAACTTAATATGATCCTAGACATGCCGATTCTCCTAGACAGCATATGGTAGGGTTCAAAATATTGGCAACACAACCCACTATGATACAAGTATGCCACCCCCACATAAAAATATATACATTATCCTCAAAGCATTAAATAAAAGTACAAAGGAATGGGTATACTTATTTTTTCCTCTTATTTATCTGAGGCATCTGTGAAGTGTGGTGAGGACCCTGCATCCTCACCTGGTGCAATGTTTTCCCCCATGGTGGTAGGGGCAATCAAAACCTCACACTCCTAGATCTGCAAAATCATCTCTCAGACTGATGCTGAACTTTGCCCCCTTGCTGGGGTAACACCAGTAGATACTTCTACTGCTTTATATTTCTCTTTCTTCTTTATCTTTTCATCATGTTTCTTTGATTTATTTTGTGCCTTCTTTAGACCATGCTATTCATATTGCTATGGTATTATTTGTTTTCTCTTTCTCCTCTTTTCATCTTTCTTTGCAGCTCGCTCATATATGTGCTACTTTCCATTGTCTTTTACTGGTCTTCCCATCAGATACAAAGTACACTCATCATCATCACTTGCCACTAAGGCTAGGTCAAAAATAGTCAGCTGTGGTTTCCCTCCCTTTAACTCTGCTATATCGGCCTTTGCCAGCTATAATTCAGCCATTAGTTTTGCAAAATCAGGGAGGGACAGTGCATCTAGCCTTTTGTTGATGTAGTGATCCATTTTTTCCATCATAACTTGAATAGTATAGAATGGACGGATTTCCTCAGCTACAATTTCATCAACAAAAGGCTTAAATTCTGATGCCCATTTATCTAACTGCCTGTGAAACCTCTTTTCCAGCTTCACTGATTTTGCAAAATTATCCTGCGTTAACCTATATTCTGAAAAGTCTACTCCTCCCATAGATTGTATAGAAATCAACCCTATAGAAGTACTTAAATACATATACTCTGGTGGCACATAAGTGTTGATAGGCAAAGGCATACTTGTGGGAATTTCTATAGCATTGGGAGCTGGTGCAGATAAGTCTGGTAAGCTGGTGTTTTGGTGACATACATCTCAAACTTTTAGTGGTCTTTCGAATTCTCAATGTCTTGTATATGTGTAGCTTAGATTTTATTGTCAACTCCATAAATCAGGGGCACACCGTCCTGTTTGTATAACTCAGTGTTTAAGCATGGGAATAGCAATGCACTGCTTCTTTTATGTGCCCTCACAAACTTCTCATCCATAATAATCAAGCCGAAGTCAACTTGCAGCCCTGAAACCAAGCTTTCCACCAATACATCTCTATATTTATCCAAGTTTCTAGCACCTTTTGTTGGCATCAGCCTTAAGCGAACAATAGCCCACCAGAACTTAGGCTTGAAGCTAATGGAATATTTTGCAATACACTCCCATTGATTATTCAACCAAGATGGGTTACCATCATTAGTGAATAACGAAGCCACCTAAGGCCTCTGAGTGGATGCAGTTTTCAACCTATACTAAAGATCTAGTATAGTAGGTATAGCCTCGTACTCTTGCCCGAATAGTTTCCTATTGATTGTTCAGGCTAAAATATCGATAGTGACTCCTCAAACAGGTACGGACTCTCTGATCGGTAAGCTTTCAATTGTCATCCCCTTTGGACAGTTCTTTTCTACTAGTGGAAGACAATTGGCAATGAATTCTCTTACCCAATTCAGTTGATACGCTCTTGGTGGCCTGCTCATCCATGCTAGTTTATACTTATTGAAATTGCGTTCCAACTCAGGATATTCATGTAGCTACATTGTCACAATCTGATGTTCCTCTGCGAATGGCCTTTTTATCCCTCTTGTTGTAGGTGTCAATCCATAATAGAATTTCTCTCGTGCTCCCTCTATATACCATCTAATCTCCTCTCAAATATAAGGATCCTTATGCTTGATAACGTTAGCTTCCTTAGGTCCAATATCTATATCTGTTGATTCTATTTGTCCTCCCATATTAGCAACCTTAATTTTACCCTCAACAGGCTCGGGTTGATTTGTAACAACCATTGCCTCATCTGGTCTTGAGCTGGTACTACTTATGCTACTATCACTCTCCTTTTCAGATTGGGAGAGTGTGGGAGTTTCCTTTTCGCTTTTTTTGGGGTTGTAAACAAGTATAGATTCACCTATACGAATTTGAGATCTTCCTCCTCTATTTAGTTGATGTTTTCGAGCCATAACACCTAAAAAGAAAGTAAGGAATTAGTTTATAGCACAAAAATTGACTAACAGTGAAAACTTAGACTTGACGTCCACATAGGTGGTCCATCGGGTAACTACTGGTCCACCAAGTGGGCCGTCAGTGACTATCTAGAAGGCGTGAAAATTTAGAGAGTTGTGACGGTCCATATGGTGGTCCGTCGGAAAGTTTATGGTCCACCACTTTGGCCGTCGCATCTTAACCAGTGGGTGTTTTGCGATGGTCCATTTGGTGGTCCATCGCATAATTGACCGTACACCATTTCAACCATCGCACCCCATTCTTCAAATTCAGGATTCAATTAGGCATTTTGTCAAACATAAAGTATACAGTCCCTATTTTTTAGAAAAAATTGACACCATTTTCACAATTATGCACACAATTTCTCGGTTTTAAATGCCTGAGTTACTCAGACATCACTCAATAACACATATTCAAGTTTGCAAACTTATAACAAATCAAAGAAAAACAATAACACAAGATGGAATTTTAATCAACAAACCACTCATTCATTTCATGTTTTGTAATTTAAAAAGGGAAGAATACGGTGGTGCTCATACGTTGGTTTTGTAGTAGCTTCTTTTTTTGCTTACTTACAAATGACAAAATCAACCTTCACTTAAAACTCTTTATTTTCTCTCAAGGTTGTTTGTGATGAAAATAAAGAAAAGAGGTGGTCTCTTAAATAGGGTAATGGATTAGATAAAGAGTCCTTGAAAGAGCAAATTCCTTCAGATGCTTTTAATCCAAAGGAATTTAATCAGTTGAAGAAGCTGGAAAGGGTAAAACATATGTAACTGCTCTTTTACCTCTTTAAATTATTTGGGACAAATACGAGTTACTTAAATAAAGAAAAATTTTAACCCGAACTGACCCAGTGCTACGGTAACAGCGACGGCTACTTCGACGGTCTGTTGGAAATTCAGCAGACCACCATTTTGGACGTCTCTCCTTACCAGAACATGGTAACTTCAACTTAATTTTGATGGTCAACGTAAGGGTCAACCAAATTTCTGATGGTCCACCACTTTGGCCGTCACAACTTACCAGAACTTGGGCAACTCAGCCTAATTCCGACGGTCCAAGTGACGGTCTACCAAATATGTGACAGTCCACCTATTTGGCCATCGTACCTTACTGGTGAGTGAATTTTTAGCTTCTTTGCTACTGTTGAAATGGTATTCTGTCAGGTGATTGGTGGTCTACCAATTCGGCTGTCACTTTTGTTCCAGTAGCTCAATTTTCAACCCTTTTTCCAATTGTATTACTCCTTATTTTTGCTGCATTTTAAATCTTGGAGACTTTACAAACAAATCAAAAATTCACTAGAACAATAAAAAAATTTAACAAATGTTTTACAACAACACACAGTGGGTTTCCTCCCACCAATGTCTTATTTATCATCGTGGAATGACTCAGTTATCTCGATTACTCTGACTTTATCGAGATAGATAGTATCAATACTCGTTATCATGTCCACTAAACCAATATACAATTTCACACAATGCCCATTTACCTTGAAGACATTTCTGTCTTCATTATCAAGTTCATCTACTATAGATGAGTAGACTTGACTCGCTTTAAATGGGCTAGACCATTTGGATTTGAGCTTACCTGGAAAAAGTTTGAGTTGGAGTTGAATAGAAGAACCAAATCACCTTTCTAATACTCCCACTTTTCAATCCTGCAGTCATGGTACTTCTTCATTCTTTCCTTGTATAGATCAGCCCGCTCATAAGCGCCAAGACAGAACTCATCCATCTAATTCAGCTGCCCCAGTCTCATATTCACTTTCTCATTCCAATTCACATTAAGCTGCTTTAGTGCCCACAAAGCTTTATGCTATAGATCAATTGGTAAATGAAACACCTTGACTTAAACCAATTGGTATGGCGACATTCCAATAGGTCTCTTGAAAGCTGTTCAATATACCCATAAGGCATCTTCCAGCTTCCTAGACCAATCCTTCCTTCTATCATTTACAGTCTTTGCAATGATAGCTTTGATTTCTCGATTAAAGATTTCTACCTGCCCACTGGTTTGCGGGTTTTATGGTTTATCCACTTTATGCTTCTTAACTCCATATTTTGACAAGGCAGCTCTAAACATCTTGTTACAAAAGTGTGATCCTCTATCGCTGATGACGGTACGTGGTAACCCGAAGCTAGAGAAGATGTTTTTCCTTAAGAATGCAACAACTCCCTTCCTTTCATTATCTGCCAGAGCCACTGCCTCAACCCATTTGGACACGTAGTCAACGACTACTAATATTTACTTCATCCTAAATAATCTCACGAAGGGTCCCATGACTTCAATGCCCAGACATCAAATAATTCTACCTCCAGTATTTTAGACATTGGCATCCATGGTGTTTTTATATGGACCCTTGCCTTTGACGTTGATTGCACCTCTTCACGAACTCATAGGCATCTTTGAAAAAAAAGAGCCAATAGTAGCCACTCCAAAGCACTTTTATTGCAGTCCGATCACCTGCATGGTGACCTACAACTAGGGAAGTATGACTCAATTTCAGTATACTCTATATATTGAATTCTAGGATGCATCATATAATAATACCATGCGCATATCACTAAAAAAGATATGGTTCATCCTATAAGTAATAGGTCACATCATGGAGAATCTTTTTCCTCTGATGAAGGGAAAGATTCTCTGGTATCTCATCGCTTACCATATAATTTGTGAAATTAGCATAACAAGGTATTTTCTCGATAACAGCAGCCAGTATTTCTTTATTCAAAAATACATCATTGGCCTCAAACTTATATCTAGCTGCTTGCTTACCTTCCATCGTAGACGGATGATCCGCTACATAGTTTTTGCAACCCTTCTATCCTTAACTTCGAAGTCAAATTACTAAAGTAGTAACACCCATCTAATCAACCATGGTTTTTCATCCTTTTTATCCATCAAATACGTCAAGGCTGCATGGTCGGTGTGGACCACCACCTTGGTTCCTAGGAAATAAGCTTGGAACTTCTCAAAAGCATAGACTACTGTAAGAAGTTCCTGCTATATGATGGTGTAGTTCTTTTGAGTTCCATTCAGCACTTTGCTGGCATAATAGATTAGATGAAACAATTTGTCTTTCTTTTATTCCAGCATAGATCCAAGGGAAACACTATTTTCATCACACATGTTGTCAAACGGTTTTGACCAATCCAGCACAAAAATAATAGGACCATCAACTAGCTTTCCTTTAAGGAATTCAAATGCCTTCAAGCAATCATAATCAAAGGAGAATTTGACTTTCTTCTCCAAAAGTTTGCAAAGAGGGTTTGCGTTCTTTGAGAAGCACTTTATAAACCTCCAATAGAAGCCAGTATGGCCATGTAAACTACGCACCCCTTTCACTGAAATAGGAGGTGGAAACTTCTTTATAACCTCAATTTTAGCTCGATCAACTTCAATCCCCTTTGCTGAAATTTCGTGTCTGAGAACAATGCTATAACGCCCCTAATTTTCTATAACTGGAATGCTACTCGGTGCTTATGATCCCAAAGGACCACAAGCTAACCCTTTTTTGGTACCTGCACTAAGAACTGCATAATATAATAAAATACATCCGTAAACCTGGCAGAAACTTTCCATAAGTTGCAAAAACTTGACATACAACTGAATAATGTCTATTAATATCAACACTAAAACAATTATCTGTATAAAAAGAATGGAAAACTCTATATTTTGAAAGTCTTTAAACTTTCTGAATAAGGAGTTTATGGGATATGTTCCCAACTAACTCCAACTACTGAAATAAACAAAATCTAATGTAATACTAAAATAAGAAGCATCCTCAAATGATGAGGACTTACTACTAAATCTACTGCTGCTGACAGAGCCTGGACTGCTAAGGGTATTTTGGATCTCATGCTTCTAAACTTATGGTATAAGACACCATACTGCAAGAAAAAAGTATGCATCACTACTTTAAATGTAATGGTATGCTAGATGAGGTAAGTTTAAATACAAGGCCTTATGCATGAACAATACTAACTAGATAATCTGAGTATGCTGAATGAGAATACATGCATGAATGCTTAAACTATCACTGAAATCATAGTAACATAGAATACTAACTTCAAAATACTTGTTTTTGAATACTGACTTACTGATGTCTGAGTCTACTAGTACTAATATCTTAGTTCACTGACTCTGGGATATAGAACAACTGAGTCTACTCATAATAATAATGATTGACTATATCTAAAATCAAGCCTATCTAGTGGGTAACCTCTAATTCAACTGTGATGATGATGGTTTATATCTGAGATCAAGCCTATCTAGCGGGTGATATCTGAATCTACTAATAATCATAATGATTGATTGATTTTGAGATCAAGCCTATCTAGTGGGTAATCTATAAATTTGGGGAACTATCTAAGTTCCTCATTGAGCTATGTGACCATATTTGACGGTCCTAACTCTGAAGAGCTATCTGAGTTCTTGATTGAGATTGAATTTAAAGAAGAAATTATAAGAGTTGTCACTTAACTGACATGCCTCGATCTGAACAGATAGGGTCCAACCTATAACCCCAGCTGGGAGGGTGTCAGTACCGTGCCATGGATAAAGACATTACTGTGGTTATGTCTTTCTAATGGGTGACCTTGAATAAGAAGTAAAGCCTAAGGAATCGGGTGACTCCTAGTAGGTAGTCAAGCCCTAATCTAACGGGTGTCTCCAGGTCCTACTCTGGCTATGCAATTCTAGAGTTCAAGGATTGATGCTAATGAATCTACCTCTCTAACGGGGAAGCCATCGTCCCTGCACTCACTCGGTGCTAGTTCCTACTCCCAACTTAAAGACGTTAAACTAGTTCTTAAACTGTATTAGACTGACCTAAATCTATTACTAATCATCTAATTTGACTGATTTGTCTGAGTTCACTTGATTATGTTGTGTGACAGAACACTTTGGAATTCTACTTTCTGTCTAAATACTATTGAGTTTTGTAACTTACTGAGCTTTACTAAAATCTGAACTAAATTCTGAATACTACTGAGGTCCAAACTAGATATGGAATTGAGTTAGACTGATATAGAGACTAGATTGAACTAGTATTGAGATTACGTAATTTTCTTAAGTTTTGTATCTAACTGAATTCTACAGATCATAGCACGACTAAGATTATCTTGAGACTGACTCAGGTCTAGACAAACAGCTATGTTTTCAGGTATAAATACCCTCAATAGTTGATAGCATAAATAAATAATATAGGACCACACTTAAATATCATGACAATGGACTTTCACACACAACACAATCAATACCATATCTTGTCAATCACTTGAATGTCATAAACATGTTAATGTATAGCGTATGGATACTAATATCCCATAGTTGTTTAATAAGGAATACACATGGATAAGAACACATGTAGCTTATTATAATACATTCACTAAGGGATATCAACAAATGCTTGGCATGTACTAGTTATCACATAATTGGGGATTTCATGCTTAACATACTAAAAAGGCACTATTCTCTTTACTTTAGCATTCTATCAAACATATGGGGAGCGAGCTTTGGTTATACTACAGATTCTATACTAAATTATCATGAATACATTAATATCATTCATCTTTATCATGAACATGGCATAGTAGGATCAAAGCTTGGATCTTTGAAATCAAGTCATGAATTAAAACTCATCAACACCATGAACTTTAATTTCTATTCACCAAAATCATGACAATCTCATAAATATATAATCTTGAATTTAGAAAAGGATTCTTGAACTTCTTGTGGGAATGGAACCCAAGAATCAATATCTAACATACCTCAAAAGCTTGAATCTTGAAAGAGAAAAACTTTTCTTGAAGGTTCTAGAATGGGAATCTTAATTCTTGATTATCATATAGATAGTGTGATGGGGTGTTAAAGTTAATTGAGAAGAAACCCTATGTTTGTTCTTGGGATCAAAGAGGCTTAATATCTTGTGAAACTAAATCACAATAGCTAAGTACATATTTTTAGTATTTTATGTCGTGGTGGTAAGGTTTAGGGTGAGGGAAAAGGCCAAAATACACCTACGAAATCACTTCCCAGTTGTTGAAATTTTAAGCTGACGACCAAGGTTGATAAACCGTCAGATCTGTGATAGCCCGTCAGCCCAGGTCTTTGTCTACGATCTGAAATTAATGGGTTTTTATCTATGTCCGATGACATGGGCTGATAAGCCATTAGATCTGTGATAAGCCATAAGCTTATGTAGTTACTCAGTTGCCAGGTTGAAATGCTGGAGTAAAATGGGTATAACTTTTGTCTCCGATATTGGATTTGGGAGAAATTAGTATCATTGGAAAGCTAATTAAATTATATATATGTTTGTGTGTAATGAGCTCAAAAATTCATAGTATAATGAGAGATATGCTCATTTTAAAATGACTATACCAATATTCTTCCCAAGAATTGAATCAGTTAGGGATGTTTTGAGTCGTCTAATAGCTAGGACGTATTTGAGGCCTTAATATACATCAAACTTGAAAATAAAACTAAAAAATTACTAGAATATATTTTTCTTGATCTTGAAGCATGGTTCTACTGTTGGTTTGGAAACTTGGGGTATAACAATATCTTCTCCTTGGGAATATTCGCTCTCGAATCTCGCTTATTAGGCTAAGAGTACTGATCGGTTGAGCTTACTTAAGGGATGAGAAAATATAAACCATGACTATGAAACTAGAACTACTAATATTCTAAGTTATTATTTTGTACATGCATATCTATTGCATAGGATACAATACTGAAACTATGATAAGATGAATTCTCATACTGAACATGCATATCTTATGCATGGATACTTGACTGAGCTACTCTCATGAATGTATGACTAAATAGACTAATGAATTGAACTTTTCTACTGAACATGAATATATAATGCATGAATATTTGACTGAACTAACTCTTGAAAGCATCTATGACTATGCAATGATAACTAATGCAAAGCTTGTAATTAGAATCTGAGCATAAAACTGAATGGGTTTTAGGAATTGAAAAATCTGGGAGTTATAGGGTATCTCCTCCGTGGTAAACTATGAACCTATAAGAATACTTTCCTTACCAAAGTACTTGAGACAACTGAGGGGATGCGCAAGGCACCTATGAACTAGTTCATAACTAAACGTTTAGGATCTGAATCAAATGAATGACGCATGAACTGAGTTATACTCGTAACTACTAGATTATAATATCTTGGAATATTTATATGCTTGAGATTTCTAATAGCATGATTAGCTGAAAAGATGAGAAAACAATCTATGCAAATCCAACTGTCTGATTGCTAAACTGACTTGCCGGCTGTACTAACTAACTCATGCTAAAAACTTATACTTAACTAACATATTTCTTCTATACTCTTTCTACTATACTCTCCACCTTAGCCTCAAGACATCACCGTAAGTCTATGAACACTTTACTCAACTTTGAATCGCTAATACTATCTACTGGGATACGACCCTTAACTCTCTTTAACCTCTACAATCATCATCACATACTTACACTCCTTTCAACACATGTTTGTATTACTAACATATTATCTACTTCTATTACTTTATAGGCAACTTATACCACCTCCACACCTTAATACTTAGTTTGAAGCTCATAAACTTAAATTCTCCTAGCACTGTTAAAGCCTATTAAAATCATAAAAACATGTCTAGCCACTTATACATCAACATAACATCCACTACTATCATGGGCTGCTAATATCACATCTTTTAACTTACATCCACACCTTCATACTTAGTCTAAAGTCCACCAACTTATGTTCTTCAAATATTTGAAGCTTATTTTATAAAGAATAACTTGAATATCCATAAATCTTTAATAATCTTGCTACTCTATTCCTAGCCTTCAAATATCACATCTCTTAAACTTATATTCTCCCCATACCATGAGTATTACCACTATACTCACATTAACAACACATATAAATTTGAATTTCTAAACTTAAACTCTTGCATACATTGTTCAAGCCTACTGATTCACCTTTTATACAACTAAACCCATGAAACATACTCTGCCTAAATTTAGACAACACTATCCCAAAACTATCTGCAGGGACTGCATGAGAAAACTTTATCTGTAGGACTTTGGGCTTCACTACTTCTGTTATCTTAAAAGTACGTAAAGCTGACATGAATGGAACATGATAAGAATCCACATAATTTTCTTAGAGAGCTTTTCCATAGCATGATCTAAGACATAAAAGAAGGGAAACTATTTCTATAAACATCTTATACCCTTCTGTACATATATGTGGCATGCAACACACCCATCTACAAAAGTCTACAAAATGCAGATTTTAGACTTCCTAGGATACTATTGAACCTTAGGCTCTGATACCAAGTTTGTAACGCCCCAATTTTTTTAACCAAAATGTTTTGCGGTGCTTATGATACCAAAGGACCACAAGCTAACCCTTTTTTGGTACCTATACTGAGCACTGCATAATATAATGAAATAAATACGAAAAACTTGTGGAAACTTGACATATGGTTCAATAACTTAACATACAACTGAATAATGTCTATCAATATCCAAACTGAAAAAACTATCCATATAACTAGTCTAAAAAACTCTATAGTCTGAAAGCCTCTAAATTGTCTGAATAAGGAGTTGATGGGACATGTCCCTAACTAACTCCAACTATTAAAATAAACTTAATCAAATATAATACTAAAATAAGAAGCATTCTCAAATAATGAGGACTCACTGCTACATCTACTACTGCTTACTGAGCATGGACTACTAAGGGTGCTCTGGATCTTGTGCTTCTAAACCTATAGTCTAAGACACAATAGCGTGAGAGAAAAATATGCGTCATTAATTTGAATGTACTGTATGCTAGATGAGGTAAGGCTAAATGCAAGGGCTTATTCTTGAACAATACTGAATAGACAATCAGAGTATGCTGAATGAGAATACATGCATAATTGCATAAACTATCACTGAAATTGTAGTAACACAGAATACTAATTTCTAAATACTTGTTTCTCAATACTGACTTACTGATGTCCAAGTCAACTAGTACTGATATGTGAGTTCACTAACTCTGGGATACTGAACAACTGAATCTACTCATAATAATAATGATTGACTATTCTGAGATCAGGCCTATCTAGCGGGTTACCTCTGATTCTACTATGATAATAATGGTTTATATCTGAGATTAGGTCTATCTAGCGGGTGATCTTTGAATCTACTAATAATCATAATGATTGATTGAGTTTGAGATCAAGCCTATCTAGTGGGTGATCTCTGAATTTGGAGAACTATCTAAGTTCCTCACTGAGCTATGTGATAGAATCTTATAGTCCTAAATCTGAAGAAATATCTGAGTTCTTGACTGAGACTGAATCTGGAGCTGAAACTGTGGAAGTTCTTACTGAACTGATATGCCCCAATCTGAACTGGTTGGTTCCAATATATAACTCTAGCTGGAAGGGTATCAGAATCGTTCCATGTGTAAAGTCACAACTATGGTCAAGCCTCTCTAATGGGTGTCCCTGAACAGGAAGTCAAGCATATGCCATCGGGTGACTCGTAGTAGGTAGTCAAGCCTTAATGTAATGGGTGAATCCTGTTCCTGCGCTGGCTATGAAGTTCTAGAGTCCAGGGACTGATGCTAATGACTTTGCCTCTCTAACAGGGAAGTTGTCGTCCCTACACTTGGTGTTAGTTCCTACTCCTAACTTAAAGACATTGAACTAAGTTTTAAACTGTATTAGAATGACCTAAATCTTTTATTGATCATCTTACTTGACTGATCTATCTGAGTTCACTTGATTCCATTGTCTGAAGAACACTTCATAATTCTATTTTCTGTCTGTATACTATTGAGTTTTGTAACTTACTAAGCTTTACTAAAATCTGAACTAAATTCTGAATACTACTTTGGTCTAAACTAGATACGAAATTGATTTAGACTGATATATAGACTGGATTGAACTAGTATTGAGATTACTGAATTTTCTCTAGTTTTGTATCTGACCGAATTCTACTGATCATAGTACGACTTAGATTATCTTGAGACTAACTCAGATCTAGAGAATCAGCTATGTTTTTGGATTTAAATACCACCAGGACTCAATATCATAAATAAATAATATCGGACCACACTTGAATATCATGACAATGGACTTTCACTCACAACACAATCAATATGATATCTCGTCAATCACCTGAATGTCTTAAACATATAAATGTATAGGGTATGGATATTAATATGTCATAGTTGTTCAATAAGGAGTACACATGGATAAGAATGCATGTAACTTATCATAATACATTCACTAAGGTATTTCAACAAACGTTTGGTATGTACTAGTTATCACATAATTGGAGATTTCATGCTTAACATACTAGAAAGGAACTATTCTATTTACTTAAGTATTCTATCAAACATATAGTGAGCATTCTTTGGTTATACCATATATTCTATACTTAATTATCATGAATACATCAATAACATGCAACTTGAATGGGTTTTATCATGAAAATCACATAGTAGGATCAAAGCTTGGATCTTTAAAATCAAGTCATGAATTCAAACTCATCAACAACATGAACTTCAATTTCTAGTCACAAAAATCATAACAATCTCATAAATATTTAATCTTGAATTTAGAAAAGTATTATTGAACTTCTTCTGTGAAAGGAACCTAAGAATCAACATCTAACATACCTTAAAATCTTGAATCTTGAAACAGAATGACTTTTCTTGAATGTTTTGGAATAGGAATCTTATATCTTCATTACCTTGTGGATAGTGTGATGGGGTCTTGAAGTTACTTGAGAAGAAACCCTAAGTTTGTTCTTGGGAACAAACAGGGTTAAGAGCTTTTGAAACTAAATCACAATAGCTAAGTACGTCTTGTTGGCATTTTATGTTTTGGTGGTAAGGTTTCGGGTGAGGGAAAAGGCCAAAATCTATGAAATCACTTCCCAGTTGTTGAAATTTTCAGCTGACTACCAAGGCTGATAAGACGTCAGATATGTGATAGCCCGTCATCCCAAGTCATCACCTGGGAGCTAAAATTAATGGGTTTCTTTCTATGTCAGACAACATGTGATGATAGGCCATCAGATCTGTGATAAGCCATCAGCTCATGTTGTTACTTAGTTTCCAGGCTGACATGCTGGAGTAAAATGGGTGTAAATTTTTGCTCCAATATCGGATTTGGGCAAAATTGGTATCATTGGAAAGATAATTAAATTATATAAATGGTGGTGGGTAATGAGCTACAAATTTCACTGTATACCAAGAGATATTCTTGTTTGATGTTGACTATACCAATATCCTTCCCAAGAATTTAATCGGTAAGGGATGTCTTGATTCGTCTAATAGCTAGGACGTATTTGAGGCCTTAATATACATCAAACATGATAATAGAACTATCAAATTACTAGAATTTTTTCTCATGTGCTAGAAGCATGGTTCTACAATTGGTTGGGAATCTAGGGGTATTACAAATGCCCTCCTTCACCCTAAAATGGTATTTCTCCAAATTAAGCAGGATATTGAACTCCTCACACCGCTGCAAGGCCCTACTAACATTTATCAAACACATCCCAAAAAATATTCTACCAAAAACAATCATCCATAAATACCTCCAAGGTGTCTTCAACCATATTTGAGAAAATAAACATCATGCAACATTGAAAGATAACAACTGCATTACACAATCCAAATGGCATCCCCTTAAATGCAAAAGTACCATATAGGCAGGTGAATGTAATTTTCTCCGGATCCTCCAGGGCTATAGAAATCTGATTGTACCCAGAATAACTATCTAAGAAACAATACCAATCTCTTCCTACAAACTGATCAAGCATCTAATCCATTAAAGGCATTTGGAAATAGTGCTTTAATATCCTCGAGTTGTGTTTTATTTAATCCATACAGACCCTCCATCAACTAACAGGATTGAGTAGAATCAAATCATTCTTCTCATTAGCCACCACTGGCATGCCCCCTTTCTTGGGCACACACTGAACATGACTTACCCACTTACTATTTGAGATGGGGTATACCACTCCTACATCTAGCCACATGATGACTTCTTTCTTTACCACCTCTTACATAGGTGAGTTTAGATGACTCTGATACTTAATAGTCAGGGCACAATCCACTTTAGCTGGATTTTATGTGTGCATATACTAGGAGGAATACCAATAATGTCTGCAATCATCCAACCAATATCCCTCTTATATATCTTAAGAACCTAGATAAGGTCTTCCACCTACTGCTCACCTAATTCATCCATAATAATAACATGTAGTGTATTCCCACTGCCCAGGAACATATACCTCAAATGACCGGGCAACTCTTTCAGCTCCAAAGTAGGTGGCTCTTCAATAGATGACTTGGCTGGTGGATTTGGATGATTTTTCAAGTCCAAATCTTGATTTTTTGGTGCATAAGAATAAGACCCCATGCTTGTCAAGGAACACACAGTCTCCTCATAATCTTTAATACCGTCTTAATAAGAATTCATTAATACAACAGCAAAAGTCTCAATAACAAATTTTTTCACTATAGGTACTTCTTGCTCCTCCTCAAAATAAACATCCACAATAGAAAATACACTCATATAATTATTCCATTTCATGGACTGGCATACATCGAATCAAACTTCTTCATTATTCTCCCAAAATACTAGCTCATTTTCCTTAAGATCAATAAGTACACTCTCGGTTGTGAGAAAAGATCTACCTAATATTATGGGCACCTAGAAGTCCACCTCGCAATGGAGAATGAAAAAATAAGCTAAAAATATGAAACTAGCAACCTTAACTAATACATCATATAGAATCTCCATGGGTCAATTTATAGACCTATCTGTCATAACTAATCTCATGTTCGTGGGAGTAGGATCCCCCAAACCCAGTTTCTTATACATACCAAGTGGTATCAAGTTTATACCGGATCCAAAATCACATAGAGCTTTTGCATAATCAAGAGGACTAATAGTGCACGGGATAGTAAATGCTCTCAGGTATGCCTTCTTCTGCACCAATGACCTTGTGGAGGTAGCACCATAATGATACAGATTGTCCACCTTCTCATAACTAACTATCCACTTCTTTGTAACTAGGTCTTTCATGAACTTTGCGTACTTAGGCATTTTCTCCAATGCCTCCTTCAATAGAAAATTTATTATCAATTGCTTATGCATGGCCATAAACTTGCCAAACTTTTTGTCGTTAGCCTTTTTTTTCAACCAATGGGAAAATGAAGAAGGTGGTGTTAGGAGCATAGTAACCACCACTAAAGTCTCCTTTCCCTTGCTCTTCTCTAAATAATCACCCTACTAATGGTTGGATGGTGTATTATTAATAACTTTATCCAGTTTATCATACTCTATTGGATAACTTTCTTCATGCTAAATATCCTCTTCAAACAAGTCTTCAATCAGAGTTTTTCCTACAAACAGTCCTAGTACTACCTTACCACTCTGCATGGTAATTGCCATGCAAGAGCCATCGTTTTTAAGGTTTTGAACTATAGCACTTGGCAATGTCTCGCTCTTTCTCTTATTTAATACTACTGAGAGTTGTCTCATTTGCTGCTCCAATTATTTTATAGAAGTAGAATTTGAGTATACCAATTGACTCATGGAAGACAAATCAATCTTTATAGTAGTCACCCTAGAATTGGTAGTCTCAACTCTCTTGTCAGAGCTAGTTGCAGAATTATCGCTACTTCCAGGTGGTACATATAGTCCACTCATATCATTTTTGATCATCCAGTTCCCTTAATGTCTATCCTTGTAACTAGCTTTGTTGTAATAGTTCTGACCTTGATTTTCTTAGATATATCCTCAGAACCCCCCCCCCCCCCCGATTATTTAGATAGTTTGCTTCTTCGTCTGAATTAGTGTAAGCTCTTCCCTGGGAAGCAACAACTTTTACTTTATCTATTTTTCCAAACAGTAGATGCTTAGTCAACAAATCTATATGTATCTTCAAGTGTTCTATGTCCTGGTCACGTTTTCCCTCTTTCTTGGATTGCTCTCTAGTCATACTACAAGACACAATATGACTTGCTACCACATAATCCCTGGTATGCCAAGCTCTACTCTGTATGGTCATCCGATCAAGCATCTCTGAAGCCTCTAAAAAAGTAAGGTGAATAAATAACCCCCTTGCAGCATTATCCATAACTGGCTTCATAATAAAGTTCAAAGCCTGATTAAGAGTCTCTATCAAATGAATATCCATCATGTTATGGTTTGGGCATTGCATAAACTTATTTTAAACCTCTCCCAGGTCCCATGAAGAGATTCAATGGGAAGCTATCAGAAGTTACTGATTTCATCCCTTAACTGTACCTTCCTGGAGAATTCAAAGAATCTTTCTAGGAAAGCCTCTTTCAGTTGCCTCCAGTTGGTTATAGAGTCAGGAATTATTTTATTTATCCATAGTGTTGCCTCCTTAGAAAGAGACAATGGATACAAATGCATAAGGATTGCATTCTGGCCCACTCTTGGGTTTTCAAAAGACTTGCAAATGGTAACAAAGTTCACCAAGTGTATGTTTTGATCATTTTCGAGAAGACCACCGAAGAACCCCTAAAGATGAAAGAGTTGAATCATTGTACTGTTAATATTAAATTTAGATCTATATTATAGAGGTGGAGGAATCATAGCTCCTGTTGTATCTACTCCATCCATTCCATCTTTGTCGTCATTCAGATCAAATTGCACTGGTTGATGCTCTTTCCTTGCTCTGAAAGGGTAATTCCTGTTTACATTCCAATTCACTAGTGTAACCATATTCTCTACGTACCTTGGGTTAATAGGATCTAACAAATCACCATACCCTAAATCATCATCATCAATATTAGGATGATGCGCTTGTTGGCCGTCATTTTGTAGATTTAGTTCAGCTCTAGCCAAAGCGGCTAGTCTATCCGCATCTTGCGGTTCTGAAATTATTCCAATTAACTGTGGTTTCATATGTATTGGTAATAATGGTGCACTCAATCTCCATGTACTTGGCATACACAATAAATACCCTGCACAAAACAAAAACAACAAACAAAACTAAAATTTTGGAAACTTGACCAAAGGTCAATTAACCAACACAAACTTAATTGACAATTGTATTCATTGGCAATGGTGCCAAAATTTGATACTCCAATATTACAACTCTCTCAAGAGAGTGAAAGAAGTTGCTACAAAATATAGAACATAACTGGGTTGGATGTCGAATCCTATAGGGAATACTGTGTTTTCTAAGTATTTAGGTTATTACTAGGCTGTTGATCGAAGGATCCAGAATAGAGGGGGATTTTAATTTATCAATTCTAGTCAAATGTTTGTCACAGAGATTAATCAAGTGATTAATTGTATTGTAAAGATTAAATTAGTAAGAGAAATCAAACAAGAGTTATGGTTACCAAAATGCTTAAGCAGCTAGGGTTATGAACTATTTTTGATTCCTAATGCACGATTCTAATTGAAAGAGTAATTAAATTCTATGGTTTACCCATTAGTTTCTCAACTTAAATGAGAAACTTATCACTTAATTCTTTAAAACATAAGGAACATATTATTAATTCAACTATATTCTCACATGGGTTGATCCAGTTAAGGCATCTACCCTCTATCCAAAGGTTAAAGCCTTTAGATTTATATAAAGCCTTTCTTTTCCCAAAAAAGAACTTTTCTATTTAAACAAGTGTTGTTCTTGGGCTCACTTTAAAAGTATCCAACCAAGAAAAGTCATTAAAGTGAAGAAGATTTTATGCAATAACAATTACTCATGGGAATCTACTAGATTCACATCCTAAAATCAACTTTTCACATCAAGATTCCCATAACCCTAGTTATGAGAGCTTAGCCACATATTTCCACCCAAGAAATAAAAGAAACCATTGTATTATTCATAAATTAATTTAGAGTTTACTTATAAAAGTCACAATTTTTGTTCTTGAATCTTCAATAGAACATATGATAAAGGAATCTAGATTCAGAAATCTCCATTAAATCTTAGAGAAAAACTATGTGACAATCTATTTCAAGTATGAAAAGAAAAACTAATAAAATATAAAAGATGGATGTAAAGATCCCTAATAAACCCTAAAACTGGGTATTTATATGTTCCTAGGTAAAAAGGATTTAAAATTCAAAATTATAAAACCCGCGTCCCAATTGATGGAAAAATTGGTGGTCTGTTTCTAGGTGATGGTCCACCATTTGGTCCGTCACTGCTAATCTTGGTAGGTCACTTTGTGGATAAGACTGACGGTTAAAGTAGTGGTCCATCGCAAGGGTTATGATCCACCATTTTAACTGTCGTTGGTGATCCTTGAGAGTTAAGTATTGGATAGTCCTAAGAGCTGAAGTTGTTGTCCGTTGAATGGTTGACGGTACACCATGTTGGCCGTTGCTGAGCACTTCAGGATGCCTGGTTTTTTTAGCGCTGACGGCCAATGTGATGGTCCATCGCAAGACTGATGGTTTACCACATGGGCCGTCGCTGTGCCTTCTGAAGTCATGGTTTCTATTTGTACCTAAGAGTTGAGTTAGTGGTCCGTTGTAAGACTGACGGTCCACCAATTATACAATCAGTAGTGTTTTTCTTCTAATTTTCAGAGTCGTTTACCTTAGCTGGCTCCTTACCCTGATACACTAAAAATCAGAATTAAATGAAACCTTGGTTGCTTGAAAACATGCAATTTTAAAAAAAAAATGAAAAATTTTTCATCAAAATCCTGAACATCACTCAATCAAAGGCAAGTGGTCATCCCAACTACCTTTAAAATCAACTATGCATGCTCTCAACGTATCCTCAAGAGTCTCAATGGTTCTTTTTGCTTGACCATCTATTTGAAGGTGCAACGCTGTACTAAGATGGACTTGGGTACCAAGACCCTTTTGGAACACATTCTAGAAATGAGAGGTAAACTAGGTACCTCAATCGGAGATAATATATAAGAAACACCGTGAAACCTAACCTACTCTCTGAGATACAGGTTGGTATAGTCCTCAGCTAAATAAGATGTATGAACTGGCATGAAATAAGATGATTTGGCCATCCTATCTATGATGACCAAAATGGAATTATTCTAGTGACGAGTATGAGGCAGACCCGTCACAAAGTCCATGTTCACTTCTTCCTATTTCTATGTGGGAATGTTAAACTCCTGCATTGACCAACTAGGCTTCTAGTGCTCAATCTTAACCTGCTGGCATATAGAGAACTTAACTACAAACCCTTGCAATATACCACTTCATCCAACTCCACCAATAGATCTCCCACAAATCACAGTACATCGTAGTGGCCCCTAGATGAATAAAGTAGTGTGCACAATTCGCTTCTGCAAGAATTTGTTGCCTCAATTCCTCTACACTAGGCATACATATTCGACCCTAACAATGCAACACACCTTTTCCCCCTTAGGAGAAAACCTCCACCTTCCAATCTCTGACTGATTTTTTCAACGTAACTAAATTGGGATCTCTATCTTGCTTTTCCTTCACTTCAGAAACTAGAGAGGATTCTAAAATAATTAGCATGTATATACTACCTTCTGCTGAATCAACTAAGAGGAAACCTAGTCGGGCAAATGGATGGACTTCTTGAGATAATTTCTTTTTACCATCCTCTACATGAGCAACACTGCCCATAAACAATCTATGGAGAACATCTGCCACTACATTGGCCTTGCTCGGATGATACAGAACATTCATGTCATAATCTTTTAGTAACTCTAACCACATCCTCTAATGCAAATTCAAGTCTTTCTAAGAGAACACATCCTGCAAGATTTTGTGATCTGTGAACACATCAACATTTACCCCATACAAGTAATGCCTCCAAATTATTAAGGCAAACACTACAACTGTTAACTCGAGATCTTGAGTAGGACAATTCTTCTCATGGGGTTTAAGTTATCTGAAGGTGTAGGCTATGACCTTATCTCTATGCATAAGGATGTAACCCAAACATACTCTGGAGGTACACAACAAATCCATCTAAACCATATGGATAGGTAAGAACTAGGGCTGAGGTAAATTGAGTCTTAAACTCCTGAAAACTATTTTTGCAGAAATCTGACCACTGAAACTTGACTTTCTTCTTAGTCATTCTGGATATAAGGAATGGAATAGAAGAAAACCCTTCAACAAATCGATGGTAATAGCTATCTAAATCCAAGAAACTCTTGATATATGATGGAGAGATAGTTCTAGGCCATTTTGTCACCGCCTTGGACTTTTGAGGATCAATTCAAATGCCATCACTAGAAATAATATGGCCAAGGAAAGATATTGATCTTAGCCCAAATTCACACTTACTGAATTTAGCAAACAACTGGTGAGCTTGAAAAGTCTGTAACACTATTATAAGATAGTCTACATAATCATTTTCGCTAGGGGAGTAAACAAAAATGTCATCAATGAAGACTATGATGAACAAGTCCAAGTACTACTTGAACAATCGATTCATCAAGTCCATAAAGATTGCTGAGGAATTCGTGAAAGCAAAGGACATGACTTGAAATTCAAAGTGACCATACCAAGTTTAGAAAGCTATTTTTGGAATGTCACATTCTTTGACTTTGAGATGATGATAGCCTGATCTGAGGTCTATCTTAGAAAAATAACTATCTCCCTGAAGTTTGTCAAATAAATCATCGATTCTATGAATTGGATATTTATTCTTGACTGTGACTTTGCTCAACTGACGGCAGTCTATGCAAATTCTGAGAGAATCATATTTCTTATGCATGAATAGAATTGGTGTGCCCCATGGGGAGATGTTGGGTCTGATGAATCCCTTATCTAGGAGATCCTTTAGCTGTTCTTTTAGTTCTTTGAGTTCAGAAGGAGCCATTTTATATAGAAAAATAGATATAGGCTGAGTGTTAGGAAGAAGGTCTATTCAAAAATTGATTTTCCCTTCGGGAGGAACTCTAGAAAGATCTTCAGGGAACACATCTGAGTATTCATTTACTACTAGAGCTGACTCAAGACTTAGAGTCTCTAACTTTGAGTCTTTGACTTAAATAAGATAGTAAATACACCCTTTGGATATCATCTTTCTCGTTCTAAGGTACGAAATAAGCTGACTCCTAAGAGCTATAGCAATACCCTTCATCCAAGGACGGGTTTATTTAAGAGCTAAAAATGAACAATTCTATTTCTACAATTAACTGAGGCATAGCATGAGCAGAGCCAATCCTTGTCAGGAATGACGTCAAAATCCATTATCTCTAACTCCACGAGATCACTGAGGTAACTATATGAGATATTATGATCGGATATTTTCTATTTACCTACATGGCTATAATGGAAACATCAACTGGGGTAGACACTAAAAAAGGGCTCGGCTGGAGTTTTGGGACTGACTCCAAAATTGATGGCTATATATGGAGTTACAAAAAAAAAGAAAAGCTCCATGGTCTAGTAAAGAATAAACATGTAAGTTAAAGAACTGTAATTTACCAGTAACTACATCAGGAGATTTTTCATATTCTTGGTAGGACTGAAAAACATATAATCTTTTAGGATGCTGACCACTGGTAGCACTGGAAGAGACACCCTACTGGGTTGCGCGGTCGAATGGAACTAACGAGTGATAGGACTAGCACTGTTGATGCAAATCCCTACCTTTATGAGTAACTACCCTATATGTTAGACTTTGATGGCCTGGCTTACCAAACCCGAAGCAAACATTAGTGCCCACTCTACACTCTCCGTGATGGTTCCTTCCTCATTTCTGACATAGAGGGTTCGTACAGGCATTGTTAACACTGCCTTGGGACTTAGATCCTAGTGTTTTATCCCTATTATCATTTCTAAATTTGGGTACTGGGACACTGGCTGAAGTTGGTGTTGGGGATGAAGAACTTTGTGAAATGGAGGAAGGTTACAACCTTCTAACCTTGACTGGTTGAAATTAAAACTACCTGTTCTATCTGTCTTATTCCCTTTCTCTCTTTCCTTAATCTTCGGCTCCTCAATTGTTGAGCATGGACCATCAAACTAGACAAGTCCATCTCCCTAATCAGCATTGTGGTCTTGCACTTTTTCACCATACTATCAGACACACCAGACATAAAACTTACTTTTCTTGGACCTACTGTCAGCTACCACATAAGAAGAATACTAGCTAACTGAGTAAGCTTGAGGGAATAATCCTTCACGTTCTTTCTTCCCAACCTCAAGTTAATAAATTCTAATACCTTGGCCACCCTCAACTCCAATGGGAAGAATCTATCTAACAAAGCCTTAGCAAACTCTTCTAATTCTACAGGCCCTACATCAACACCTATATCTACCTTCCACTACTTAAACTAATTATGGGCTACATCATGTAACTGATATACTGCTAACTCAAAATTCTAATTGGATGTCACCCCCATACCATATGTTACCTTTTGAACTATATTTAAGAATTCATGTGGATCCTCTTTAGACTTGGATCCTGTAAAGGAAGGAGGATTCATTTAGGGTGATGTCCCAAATTCTGGTTGCAGCAATATTGGCTAATGGGTTGGTAAAAATAGTAGTTGGACGTTCATTCTAAGCTGCAATAAAATTTTCTAGAGTGGTGAAAGCAACCCTGAATTTTGTATGAGAGACATGCTCGTCCAGAAGATCTGCCTGGACAGGCAGAGGTACTGGCTGGTTTTCTGCTCCTCTTCTGTTATTCTTTTTGGGAGGCATATTCTATAAATTAAATAAAGAAATATATTAGACTGAGACTTTAACTTGAGCTTATGATCCCTCGCACGACATGAATACTTAAAGAAGGGAAACTTTTCCTAAATTCGTTGTAGCCTCCTACCCATAAGTGTGGCGTGCTTCACAACTATGCACAAGACTCTACTTGACGTGTATTTTAACTTGCTAGGACACTTTAAAACCTTAGGCTCTGACACAATGTTTGTAATGACACGAGATTACACCCTGGGCAGCATACAATGCTTACATAGCCAAGGAACCATAAGCTAACCGATGAGCTGGGACCTATTGTAAGCACTAACATAATCATAAATTCAAAAAATTAATTGACATGCCATAAGGTTTTAATAACTAAAACTACTACTAAATTATGAATTTGAAGAAATAACTATCCGAGTGTGAATAAATACCAAAATCTGAGATAAACTGAATAACTAACTGTCGTGTCAACTGAAGTCTGAATATTGAATAACCGACGGTATTATTTAAAAGCCTCTAAACTCAATAACTATGACTTTATGGTATAGGCCACAACTAACTCCACTAACTACTAGACTGAAGATATGAAATAAAATAATCTTTCCTCAAAATATGAGGACTCACCATTGTTACTCCTTAAAGTTTGAGAAGTCTAAGCGCGATCAGGGAACTGGGAGTCAGAATTTATGTTATAGTACATCATAGCACAAAAGAAAGGTATGCAATCAGTAATTTGAATGTATTGGTATGCTAAATGAGGTAGGTTGACATGCATGGTTTCATGAACAGGAAAAATTATTATTTGAATATACATATAAAAAATGGAATACTAAATAGAGCGCATAAAATCTGTAGCTACTGAAAATATGTGAAATCTATAAATACTAAAGGTAAGTGAAATCTGTAGAAACTGGGGATGCATTACCAGACTTATTACATGATATAAATAGAATTCTACAAACTGAAATACTAAAATAATTGATATCTATATGCCTTGGTCAAACAACATTGAGACCAAATTACAGATCTAATTATTCGACTGAGACTGTGGGAGGTATTATTGAACCGACCTTCCCTAATCTGAGCTAATTAAGGTCCAACCTGTAACCCTAGTTAGAAGGGTGTAAATACCATGCCATGGTTACTAACACTGGTTGTGTGGATCCACTATACTGTTGCATCATCTCAAAGGACTAAGGGTGTCAAGCCTGAACTGATGGGTGACACCTGCGAGATAGTCAAGCCTACACTGATGGGTGACTTCTCTTATCCTACACTGGATACATAGTTTTGGAGTTTAGGGACTTCTATTAGCGACTCTTCCTATCTGATGGGGAAGCCTTCATCCCTATACTCGCTTGGCGCTAAGTCCTACTCCTAACTAAATAACACTAAGTTGCTGACTATTCTAAGTTTAACTGACTGATCTAGTAAAGCTCAGAATATGTATTCTTAAATTATTCTAAAGATACTGAGACAAGACTAAATAAAAAACTATGGTTTTTTGGTATTCAATAACCCTAGGGATCAAAAGAAATTATAGTAACATGATTCTTAAGATTAGAGGACATAGCATGAAGGCTTTTATCAAACATGTATTCTTATAGCCATTTTATCAAACACTTGTAGTTCCTAGTTTTGTCAAATATTTGGAATGTTAGGTAACTTGTAATAATAGAATGAATTCAACATGAATAGTACTAAATCATGGTTAATGAAATGAATAATAACATTAAAACATGGAGAACTGAATAACAACAATAATTTCATCTATACATGGTGTAAATTCATAGTGCATGGAGATTCATGGGTAAAATCAAAATTTAAAATCGAAATAACTTGAAAAGATTAAAAATTCATAATTAAAATTAGGTACTTGAAATCCATGGGCTAAAGGAACCCGTGAATGAAAATTTAACATACCCGGGTTAATGAATTTTAGAGGATTGATGGTAAGTTCTTGAGATATGGCCTTGAATTTGAGAGCTAGGGTTTTTGAGTTCTTGAAGAGAATGTATCCCCTTTTGAGTAATATGAGAATAATGGGCATATGATTCCCTATTATGTTTTAATTTCATATTTAGGATAAGTTTAGGGCTTAGGAAAATAACCAGACAACCCCTTGGAAATTAAAAATGTGGAACTGGAAAATTAAAAATCCTGATTTGAGGCACTAGCGCGATACGCTAGGATCGCGGAGCCTCACTGGAAATTGATGAATGGTACCTGAAATCTTGGATTCATGTGGAACTATCGTGGTAAGACTTTGGAATGCCATTTTGGCCATCTCCACGATGCACCTTTATCACGACGGCTTATTAGAAATTGTCAAATGTGAATTGGGTTTTTGGCGCGATGTGCCAATATTACGGTCCTTTACTAGAAATTGATAATTTTCATTTAGACTGGCTCCATAAGGTGCTAGTGACAAAAATAATGGTGTTTAAAGACTGTAACTGAAAATTGACATAACTTCTTACCCGGTTATCGAATTTGGCAAATTTTACATCATTGGAAAGCTTATTGAATTTTCTATGCAATAAAAAGCTCTAAACTAAAAAATAATAGGTATTTTGAAAATTTTATATATGAATGGTCAAGAAATAAGGCTTAATTCATGTTACGGAAATACGGGGTATTACAATATT
This sequence comes from Capsicum baccatum var. pendulum, assembly GCA_030864225.1. NCBI lineage: Eukaryota > Viridiplantae > Streptophyta > Magnoliopsida > Solanales > Solanaceae > Capsicum > Capsicum baccatum. The sequence goes on along the minus strand of CM061557.1, from coordinate 163,038,678 downwards.
CTTGTGGGGTACACTAGAATCCTCTAAGTTATACTTGTATATACATAACATGAAGAGTGAAGGGCACATAAGAAATACGGGGTATCCTGGACACCTATGATATTCCAGTTCATGTGGCTACATTCACTTGTGCCCGTTCAGGGGGGTAGCAGTGGACCCATATAGCCTGAGGGAGGTTTTGAGACTCTTAAGTTATACAACCCAGGTTAATGTTTTAAATGCATGCTAAAACCAGTCCCCTTTCCTAGCTTTATATATGTGTATGTATATGGTTTCCCATAGTTATTTACTCTGTTTTAAATATTGTCATTATGTTATCCTTACTCCTAAGTATATTCTAGCATTCACCTGCTAAGCCATCTTTAGATGCTATATCACCATGCGATACAAGAATCGCCATAGTACTCCTCCTATTACATGACATGGATTCGGGGATAGCTTTATGTCAGATTGAAATGGTAAGCTTCCATACTCTGGAAGACACCATTTTATGTTATGAACTTATCTACATATTTTTATTATTTCATAGAATTTGGTTTTTGGCTATGGTCGGGGATATGTTCCGAACATATATTGTTTTGATTTTAGATAGAGGATTTTAGAGATTTCTTTTGGTTTGCATGGGCGGTGTCGATATTGGTGTCATCCTTGGCATTTGTATAGGTATTGGGGCTAATATTGTTTGACTTTATTTGATATTTGATTATTCCATCTTGTTATATTATATAATCGAAATTCATTCGACATCATGTATACGATGATTATGGTTGGGAATTGGGGGTGGTTTTCAATATCGATTAGGATTAAGAAACCCAACATTAATGGGCCCTAGTTTTGGTTGTGTAATGCACCCGTGCTCATATCATCCTATTGGTCGAAAACATAAAAATTTTAAAATATAGGTGTAGGACCCACATTTGGGCGAAATGATCTTAAATAGAAAATCCAGCTTTGCCATTGCATCTAGAACGCCGAATTTAATATGGTTACATAGTTCATTTGTGTATATATAAATAAAAATAAATCTGAAAGCCTTAGCGAAAACTATAAAATTTCCAAGTTCCAACTGATATCTGGTGTCGGCGATCATATGTATACATGATAGTGCAATCACCCTACGGGTTATAGTGATTTCATCATCTACTCTTGTAGCCTTACAGTGCAATTGCATACCTGGGTGTCTGATTGCAACACCTTATTACCTATAAGTTGTATAAATATATCCCTTAGGGCTCGAATTAACCTATTTTCATCCATACCTTGAGAACAAAATCCCTAACAAGTGTCATAACTCAAAATTGAGATTTATTTGTCATTGTAAAGGTTGTTTTACATCTATTTTCATTATTATCATCAAAATTAAGGTAAGATTCCACCTTTTTTTGGTTAATCTTAATGATATCTTGACCAAAACCCCAATAGCATGAGCGCTTAATCTTATCCCCAATTTTGCTCGGTTTTCACTTATTCTTGAATGTTACTATTCCTTGATCATGTACAAAGGTTTGGTTAGTCTTGAAAATGCATTTTTTATAAGTGTGACCCTCATTGAGATTGGAGTATGTATTTACACTCGAAGCACGATAGTACAATATGGGTATCATTATTCTTGTATTGATGAGTAGATTATGGTTTTGATGGTGCTATTACATTTTGGAATCATGAACTAAAGATACACATTTGTTGATGATTCATGGATTTATGGTTTGGCTTCGAGGAAAGCTACTGTCTACTCTTTTTTGTAAGATGATGTGTGCTATTTATATATTGCATATGGATGTGAATGTTAAGATTGATTATGGGTAGAATTACCAAGCCTTGATTATTAATGTTTGGGGATTAGATGAGGCTTGAACCCAAAAGGTGAAATGCTTATCTCACTTTTGTAATCATATTGCCTTCTCCCTAGATTTAAATAATTTGTAGAATGGATATGAGATAATGTTATGTTTTGGATGGGGTTTAAGCATTGGAAGCATGCTTAGTATGATTAACATTATTTGGACTATTCTATTGATCTTGAAAGTGTAATTCAGGTGGAGTTGACTTAATTGCTCGTGTTTCTAGGTGGGATTCCTATCATAGAGTTGATTATGGCTTATGTACCATCATGAAGTAAATTTTTATTATGGCTTATGTACCATAAAAAAGTGAATTTGGATACCTTAGCCTAGACTGGGGTATAAATTTACTAAATATGGAATTCAAGGATTAGAAGTGGGTTCTTCTAGCCCACCTTAGTCAAAGAAATGTATTAACCTACGTTGACTTATTTATGGATGTTAGCCATGGTCGAGTTTAGTATCCCTTTAGTGTAAGGTTACCTCCCAACTTGGTGAATAATGATTGTATTTTCCCAGGATAATCATTAATGGATAACGGACATGATATGGTTATAGATGTAATATTTCGCCAATGGAGATGATATTCCTCATAGTTATGATTTTTGACCTAGTGATATAGTATGTCTCCTAGACATGAGATACCTCCTAGATGTGAGATGCTTATTGATATGTTCCCCTGTAGATATGAGATGCCTCGTAGATGTGAGATGATTATTAATATTTTACCTCCTAGATATGAGATTCCTCCAAGATGTGAGATGCTTATTCATATTATGCCACTTGATATGAGATGCCTCCTAGTAGTGAGATTATTACTAATATGCTTTATGGCTTATAGATAGTTTATGCCTCATAGATACGCTATGGAAAATAGTTATGAAATGGGTCACAAATATGACCATTGATATGATCTCTAGATATGTATGTTAGCCTAAGGCCATGATTATTATGTTGTGATTATTCTAGATGCATTATTAGACCAAAGGTCATGGTATGATTCTAGTTAGACATTAGGGAAGTACCTATCCTATTAAAGGATGTGGTTGTAGGGTATGAATATTGATGCTTATGGATCCATTGTTTGAATACTAGTGATGGAATTCATAGATTTGGTTCATTCATGATCATTAAATCATTAAAGGATGCGATTCTAGCTAAAATTTGATCTTATTACTATTTTTCTTAAATAAGGGTTAAGCCCACTTTTCACATTAAAAACAAATTTCTTCGTAACAATAACTACTTGTTTTAATTAACAACTTATATGTAGAGGAGGTTAATAGTGATGTTTTACAGATTTGACACCGACTTATTTTGGTCTATGATTTGATACTACTAATTACTCTGGTCGTGAGAGAGTTCGACCCTTTCCCACTTTAATAACAATTTAGTGCATAAGTTTAGTTCGAGCAATGTATTTATGGATTTACACACCTTTTAGCCAGCTTAAGTCTATGAACCTATTATATATCAACTTGCACATCTCTTTGACATGGGACAAAGAAAGATATTTTATCGATGATTTAAATTAAGGGTAAGACCCGATGACAGATTTTAGTATTGATGTTAATATATATATGAATTTATCTATGTGTGTTTATGATTATGATGATACTTATTATATACCCAGAAATACTGAAGGATTACTATGATGATACTACTTATATATTGATGCCCGAGAAGGTCCGAGGATAGTGTGATGATGATATTGATAGTCGACAATGCTGGAGGATGATTATGATTATATATACCTGTCAAGTCTGAAGGATGATTACATTGTTGTGTGTATGTGTACATCTACCAGTTCGAGTCCGGCTGGCACTATGTATGGAAGTTATATATATGTACCTGGTAAGACTTTAGGATAATTATGATGATGACGGTTATGATGATGATGTCTAAGATGCTGATGGTTATGATGATGATGTTTATGATGATGATGGTTATAATTGTCATGGTTATGGTGATGATGTTATGATATTGATTATTCTCATCATTTCAAGTTTAGATAAATATTATGATACTTGGATTAATAATGGTGTTGTAGATTCTATTGTATTCATCCCAGCATGTGCATTTCTTATCACCAGTATGCGTCATATTAGCAGCCCATATAGGGGGTTGCATAGGTATGGGTGATGTCTCTGCCCTATTGTGTGTTGTATATTGATTTTATCTTTTGAGCCTGTGGCGTTGAGGGCACGTGAAAGTCTCGACTAGATATTGGTTGTCCGAGTTAGCTAGTTACTCTCATTGTCATGGCTATAATTATTATTATTGTGATCATTGTTATAGCTAATTTGTGACAAATTAGTTATTGATTTGGTATCAGGATTTAAGGTTTGATTCTTGTCTGTTCTACCATACGATTTTATTATTATGCATGATTAACTAATGATTAATTGTATGGATTAGAAACCCTTAGTATGTTAGTACTAAATCCAACAACGATTATGAGGTTATAAAAATAATGATATGATGATAGATGTTGTGCTTCCAGTTGACCTTGTATATATTTATATGTATATCTAGCTATATCTATCTATGGTATTACTGTATATTCCTTCCTTCCTTCATTTATTCAAATATATATTCATTCTTTCGACATTTATAATGTTATATATATCTTTGTGCTAAATTTTATTCATATATAGGCCATAGATATATGGTGTAGCATTGAGATTGCTGACTATGGCTCGAATAGTGTATTTCATCCTGCTTGATATTTCCTTAGCCTGATCATCTAGTTTTGTAGCTATGAGTAGGGTAGTTTCCCTTCCTATGTCACTAGCTTTGTTATATGATTTATGGACACTTGGGTGTATTTTCCATTCTGTTTTTATATTATATATATCTACATTATGTTTGGAGCTCAGTTGGCAGTGTCTACTAAGTGCCAATTGTTTTGTACTCATACTAAACTTTTGTATCATATAGATCAGAATATGGGTTATTGTCGTTGACATGTGCTTCATGCAGAGCAGCCATAGTTTAGAGAATTATTATGATCTCCTGATATTTGGAGTATTACTTACGTCTCTCTTATGTACTAGACTAGCCTCTATGTTGTACTCGGAGATACATTGCATTAGAGTAATTCGCTTGGTATTTGATTTTTGTACTCTTATTTTATATGAATATATTGTGTTGATACCTACAGGTTTTGGGACTATATTATGTGCTCGATCTTTCATTACATCTATTCCGTATTATTTCCTTCATCTATCTAGGTAGTCCATTACTAACTGTTCTAGACTACGAATCTGGCTTGTCGATTGGTGGGTTATAGTAGGCGCCATCATGACGTAACAAATTGGGTCTTACAAAATTTGAACAGGTACAAAATGGGATGATTAGGTCTACCGATCCACAATGACTGAAATACTATAAGAACAACAAGAGGTGCGGGTAATCCCACTCATAAAGCCTATCATGATCCGCTGTCAATTCCACTCAAGAATGGGTAATCATTAAAGCAAGCAAGCTGGTCTCTGATGCTCGTCTATCATTTTCTGGCAACGAAGCAACGAGTTATAAAACCTGCCACATCCTTTTTCATCACACCTCACCAATAAAGTTTCATCACACCATGACACATTTTGTCATGACTGGATGGATAGAGTATCTAGAACATTTGGCGACCTCCAAAATCAACCTCACCCACCCACCAAATCTTGGTACATAAAATCAACCCCCAATCCTCAAAACACCATCAGAATAAATAGATTCTTCCCAATCCTTGCCACTCAACACCTTATCTTGAATTAACCGCAAAATCTAATAATCAAATTGATGAGCTCAAATATACTCCATCATGGAGGATCTAGCATCAATAAAGGCTAAAACACATCTAGGTTTTGAAATATAAAGCCTAACAATCTTGTTAGATCATAACTCAACCTCCTTTGCTAAAGGCCACTCAAGATATGAGATAAACACTCTATACTTATTGGCTTCCAACTCAAGAATCCAAAACCATACTAGCCTTTTCCGAATGATATAAAAGAGTGAGTTCATAATCCTTAATCAACTTAGGCCAATACCGCTGCCTCATATTAAGATCTCATTGTCTATAGATTTACTGAAGGTTATGATTGGCAGAGAAAATCTCACAAAGAGTCCATATAAGTAATGGGAAGGGTAATTTCTCTCATAAGACTTCAAATTTCGGGAGGCAAAGCAATAACTGTGTTACGTAATTAGTAATGTCGAGGGTAATTTACTCTGGCCTTTAGAACGGCTTCTAGTTCACTATATGCCAAAAGTTATGTAAAAATTTATCGTATGAAATATTATAGGTGTAGAAAAATCACCAAATAAAATAACTGAGTCCAAAATAGACTAGAAAAAATATAATACTTTGCAATCCTTGTATGTGTTACATTAAAAATTTGGAGCAATTGCCCCATTCCACACTTCAATCAAGGGAAGTCATTGGAATGGCTATGACATTTTCAATTCAAGATATGTAACTTTTTGTTATAATAATAAGTTTATTATGCATAGTTTTGGACATAGATGTTCAGAACAACCTCTCTTATGAGAAGATTCCAGTTGAAATTCTAGACAACCAGACTCGTAGATTGAGGAACAAAAAAATCCCTCTAGTCAAAGTTCTTTGACGAAATCAATCCATTGAGGGAGATACTTGGGAAGAAGAAGCAGACATGCGTACCAAGTACCCTCACCTCTTCTCCACTTACTCAGATCAAGCTCAAGGTAATAGTTCTCCTAAATCTTTTTAGTTTTAATGTCCAGATTACTGTTACGACTTTGTATAAGACTCATGTTTAGGATTCTTTTTTTAAAACTTTGTAGTAAGTACCATTGCATATCTAATTATACGTTCATGCATCAAATTAGTCATGTGTTCATTCATCAGATATGCTTTCTATTTGTGAGAAGACTAGTTATTAGAAAAATCAGTCATGAAATCATTTTCATCATGTATTCATGTATCAGATATGTGTGATCAGCTTATCAGTCCAGCCAGTCATACATTCATGTATCAACTCAGTCATGAAATCATGCATCAAATATGCATGCTATGTATGAATCTCAAAAATGTTAGTTATATTATCTTGTTTTAGTGCTTATGTTCAGTATGTACATTAGCTTACCTTTTCTCCCCTCTCATCCAGTCTCATTCAAGGATGAATATTCTCAAGGGGGACATATTATAATACCCCGAAGTCTTCTAACTAATTTTGTCTCAAGAATGTCAAGTATTATCTTCTAAATTAAATAATGTTTATTCCATGAGGAAATTTCAAGATTTTCACTTTTTTTCATGTGTGAAATTCAATAACCTTTCCATCGATACAAAATTCACCTAAATCCGATAATCGGGTAAGAAGTTATGACTATTTCAAGTTTCTGTCATAAAACAACGCCATATTAGTCAGTGGAGTGCCACGCCACAGGAGAAAATAGAAATTGTCAAATTCGAGTAGGGTTCCGTAATAGTGTCATGTAGCGCCAAATTTCTAGATCCCAATGTGGTAGCAATGCAATGGCTCCACGTCACACCATCCCTCAATTTTCCAATTGTCAAATTCCACTGACATGGCGCGACAGCGTCGCATAGTGCCTGGGGTCCAATTCACGAAAATTTCACTGAAATTAAAAGATGCATCCAGGGTTAAAAGGGTCAATTTATCACCCAAATTTAAGCCTTTTAACAAGAGATTCAGCTATATTTAAAACCAAAATATTCTAGTTTTTCTCATTTTTCTATCAAGAACAAACCAGGGTTTCAATTAGGGATTCAATTTCAAGAAAGTCTCTCCATCAATCTTCGCTAAATTAAGAACTAAGGTATGTATTGTGTTGATTGATGGATTCCTTTCGTCCATCAAGCTCAAGAACCCTATTTTAAATTATGAATCATGATTATTATGTTGTGGCTAGCTCAAGTTATGCGATGGTTGTTGTTTGATTCTCATGTTGGGATCCTTATGTGAAATTATGAAAACTACATTAGCATATAAATTGAAATACACAAATTTGGTTGTTTATGATTTGTGAAATTTGATGATTTCACCTATGCCTTATGTTTTGCATGTAAGGTGTTTGATAAAATGCCTAAAGGGATAAAAATTATGCACTATAGCTAAATCGTGACCCAAATGACAATGTATGCTTTAACCTTATTTTCAAAATGACTTTCGTGTTATTCTTATGTATAGAAATCGCTTGTGGGATTTCTAATGAGTTAGCATTATGAAATTATGCTATGTATACATGTTATCTTATTCATGTACCAAGCTATGATAATCAAATGCCCATGAAAAATCTCCAACTATTGTATCATGGATTGTTGATGTTGGTCATGTATTTAATAATTTCATGCCTTGTCCGTTTCCTTCCATCGAGTCCTGGGGGTACTCGTACACGAAAAGTATAGTTGTGTTCCTAGATTTAGTGTCATGTTTTCACGATATCCTAAGTCAAGCCATGGTCCATAGAACCCAGTCAGTCATGTGACTCAAGAACGCTCAGTAATTCAGTAATCGTAATAGTATTCCATCAGCTAACGGAACTCCATGAATTTAGTCTAGTCTAGTTTAGTTAATCATGTTCAGGGTCTATTCAGATGGGAGTAGAAATAAGCACCGAGTAAACCATAGAATGCAAGCTAACCTATTATATGAGGGTGTGATTCTTAGAAGCAATCCTTCCATTACAGAACTACGTAGCCAGCGTAGGTTGAGACATCGTAGCCTGTTATATGAGGGTAGATGAGTGGCTTAACCTGTTATATGAGGGTTCCTACTGTTCTTACTAGAGTTATCTGTTATATGAGGGTTACTCACAGATTGTCCTAACTAGTGGAGCGGTATTGACACCCTTCAAATTGGTATTACCAATTGGAACCTAACTCAACCATAATGTCGTATTAGGGGCATGTTGGTTAGATAACTACTTCGCACAGTTTCACTTACAGAATCAAGATTTTCAGATATAGTCAATCAGTCTCAGTATTAGAAATCTGATAGTTCTATAGAATTCAAGACTTCCAGATATAGTCATCTCAGAACAGTATCGAACATATCTAGTTTCATCAGATTCAGGATAGTTAGATACAATCACTCATGTTATCAGTTATATCAACGACCAGAACTCAGTTATCAGTCATGTTAGTTATTAGTAAATTTATGTTATCATGATTCGGATATAGTTACTATGTATTCATTCATGTATTCTCATGTTTATTTTAGTCAGTTATCTAATATTGTTCATGCATCTAAACCCCATGCATTTAGCCTACCGCACATGCATAATAGTACATTCAATGTACTGACACATTTGCACTATGGTGTCTTATACAATAGGTTCAGAAGCACGAGCTCTAGAGCATCATTATCTTTCGAGTCTCAACAGTCTGAGTTAGCAGTGAATCCTCATCTCTCGAAGACATGATCATTTCTTTATTATATTATTAATTAATATATTAGTTGGAGTTAGCTAGGGTCATATACTATCAAATCCTTATTCAGCCAGTTCAGTTAGTTAGAAGCATTCAAGACTATCATGTTCAGACTATCATGTTATTTTAGTTTTGTTTTAGGTAGTTCATACCCCATTTAGATTTTATATCTTTATCAGTTATGTTATAGTCTTGAACCTTATGGTCTTTCAGTTCATGTTTCTGCGATCATACAGTATATTATGCAGTATACAGGTATAAATATTAGTCATGGGTTAGCTTGGGGTCCTTTAGGGTCATGAGTATTGTGTATCATTCCAGGTACAAATAGGGTATCAAAGCCTAAGATTAAAGAGAGTCCTAGGAAATCTAAAAGCCATGTCTATTAGAGTTTTATGCATGGGTGTGTTACGTGCTACATTTATGTACAAGAGGCTATGAAATGTTTTAGCAATAGTTTCCCATCTTTCATTATTCATATCATGCCAGTGAGAATAATCTCAATTTAATCTCTCAGTCTAATCTATTTCTCCCTTTCTTCTACAGAACATGCCTCCTAAAAGAAGAAATGGAAATCAATCAGCCCCTCAGCTCGAAGAACCTATTGGCGAACATGTTTCTTACGCAGAGTTTAGAGCTGAATTCCCTACTTTTGCTCAGTTAGTCACTGCTCAAAATGAATGAATATTTGTCATTCTGGCTAACGTAGTGGCTAATTAAGCTGTAGACAGAATACGAAACTTCACTCAAATGAATCCTTCATCTTTTCTCAGGTTTAAGTCAGATAAGGAGCCTCAAAAATTCATCGATTAGGTTTAGAAGGTTACTGACGTTATGGGAGTGTCAGTTGTTGAGAGTGCTGAGCTAGTTGTATATCATTTGTACGATGTTTCCCACACTTGATTCAAATTGTGAATGTCAAAAAAGCCAGATAATGTAGGGCCTATTGACTGGGAGGAGTTTGTCACCGCATTCTTAGAGAGGTTTTTTCCCCTAGATCTTAGAGAGGCTAAGTTGTTAGAGTTCATAAACCTCATGTAGGGCCACATGATAGTTAGAGAGTATAATCTTATGTTTACTCAATTAGCCAGATATGCCTCTCATGTGGTTACAGATATAAGGGCCAATAGTATTAAGTTTGTTTCTGGGGTGAATGATAGTATGGTCAACGAGTGTAGGTTTGCGATATTGAATAGTGACATAACATTTGCCAGGCTTATGACTCATGCTAAGCAGATAGAAGATCAAAAGATTAAGATGAGAGAGAAAAATAATAAGAGTGCAAGGACAGGTAGTTTCAACTTGGCTCAGCCCAAATAAGAAAGAGAAAACCATTCTCAGTTTTATCCTAAGTCATCAGTTCTACATCCTTCTTTAGCTAGAGCTCCAGCTCCTAAGATCAGGGAGGGTTGTATAGATAGAGTGCAGGCTCTATGTCTCTGGGCAGTATTATCAGTTCCTATACCTATCCTCTTTGCTAGACTAGTGGCAAGCACCATCAGGGTATTTGCAGAGATGGAAGTGGTATTTTTTTTAGATGTGGTGGCCAGGACATAGAGTCAAATATTTTCCTCAGCCAGGTCCTCATGGTCAGTAGAACCGTTACTCAGTTCAGTTCAGTTTCCCAAATTAGCAGTGTACCACTTCCAGTGCTACTAGTGGGCAACGCCCATACAGACTCAATGCTCTCTAGCCTTGGAAAGATTAGGAAAATTTTTCTTATGTGGTTACTGGTATGTTACAGATCTTTCATGTGCTTGTTTATGCTTTGCTAGAACAAGGATTTTCTATGTTTTTTGTTACTCCTTATATAGTAGTTGATTTCTGAGTCATTCCAGAAATTCTAGCAGAGTCCTACTCAGTTTCTATCCTAGTAGGTAAAACCATCATAGCCTGACGGGTATACAGGAAGTGCTCGATTCTCATATTTTAGAAAGTCACTTCAACAGACTTAGGCGAATTAGAGATGACTTATTTTTATATCATTCTCTGCATGGATTGGCTTCATTCCTTTTATGCCATAGTCAACTGCAGAAAAAGAATAGCCCCGTTCTAGTTTATGAATGAACCCGTCCAAGAGTAGAAGGGTAGTGTATCAGCTTTCAAAGTTCATCTTGTTTCCTACCTTTGGGAAAGGAAAATGATATCTAAGGGATGTATCGATCATTTTGTTTGAGTTAAGGACACTAGTTCTAAAAATCCCTGTCTTGAATACGTCCCAGTTATGAGTGAATATTTATATGTCTTTCTCAAAGATCTTCCAGGGATTCTTCAGCTTATATCTTTTTCCAGATACTCAGCTTATATCTGTTCCTCTATTAAAAATGGCACCAGCAAAACTCAGAGAACAGAAACAATAGTTGAAGGATCTCTTAGATAAGAAATTCATCAAACCCAGTAAGTCCCCGTGGGGTGCACCAGTCTTATTCATGCAAAATAAAGATGGTTATCTCAGAATGTACATCGACTACCATCAACTCAATAAAGTCACAATCAAGAACAAGTATCCACTCCCCAGAATTGATGACTTGTTTGACCAACTTCAGGGTGTCATTTATTTATCTAAGATAGACCTCAGATTTAACTATCATCATCTCAGAGTCATAGAATGTAACATTATAAAAATAGCCTTCCATACTCGGTATGGTCATTTTAAATTCCTAGTCATGTGCTTTGGTCTTACCAATGCCCCATCAGCTTTTATGGACTTGATGAACCGTGTCTTCAACCAGTACTTAGACATATTTGTCATAATATTTATAGATGATATTCTGGTCTATTCCCACAGTGAGCGTGATCATGCAAACCCTCTTAGAATCATACTTCAGACTCTCAGAGATGATCAATTATTCGCCAAATTTAGTAAGTACAAATTTTGGCTATGGTCACTAGCATTCTTTAGCTATATCATTTTAGGTGATGGCATTAGAGTAGATCCTCAAAATATAAAAGCGGTAAAAAATTATCCTAGAACTGTCTCTCTATATGATATCAGGAGTTTCTTCGGTTTGGTTGGCTATTACAAGTGGTTTATTGAGGTATTTTCTTCTATTGCATCCCCTATGTCCAGATTGACTCAGAAGAAAGTTAATTTTCATTGGTCAGATCCTTGTGGCAAGAGTTATCAGGAGTTGAAGACTCGACTTACCTCAGCTCCAGTCCTATCTCTTCCAGATGGTTTCATAGTGTATTGTGTTGCATCCAGAGTAGGTGTGAGTTATGTCCTCATGCAGTATGGTAAGGTCATAGCCTACGCCTTCAAACAGCTTGAACCCTAGGAAAAGAATTATCCTACTCATGATCTTCAGTTAGAAGCCATAGTATTTCCCCTAAAGATTTAGATGCATTATCTATATGAAGTTTATGTAGATGTGTTCAATGATAATAAGATCCTTCAGTATGTCTTTTGTTAGAAAGATCTCAATCTTTGTCAGAGAAAGTGGTTAGACCACTTGAATGATTATAACATTACTGTCCTTTATCATTCGGGCAAGGCCAATATAGTGGCCAACGCTTTTAGTAGACTGTCTATGGGTAGTTTTTCTAATGTTGAGGATAGTAAGAAGAAGTTAGCTCAGTAATCCTATCAGCTTGCCCAACTAGGCGTTCACTTAGTCAGTATAAAGGAGGGTGATATATGGGTTTAGAGTAGTGTATAATCATCTCTAGTTGCTGAGGTGAAAGAAAAGAAAGATAGAGATCCCATTATAGTCAAGTTGAAAGTATTAGTTAAGGATTAGAAAGTTTAGGTTTTCTCCCAAGGGGGAGATAGTGTTCTGCGTTGTCTAGGTCATTTGTGTGTTCCAACTGTAGATGACTTAAGGCAGCGAATTCTTGCAAAAGCGTAGGGTGCGTGGTACTATATTCATCTAGGGTCCACAAAAATGTACCATGACTTGTGGGAGATCTATTGGAAGTGTAGGATGAAGAGAGATGTTGTAGAGTTTGTGGCTAAGCATTTTATATATCAACAGGTTAAGGTAGAGCATCAGAAGCCTAGTGGACCTATGCAGGAGTTTATTATTCCTACTTGAAAGTGGGAAGAAGTGAACATGGACTTCGTGATGGGTTTGCCTTGAACTCATCATCATCATAATTAAGTCTGGGTCATTGTAGATAGGATGACCAAGTCAGCTTATTTCTTCCCTGGTCATACCTATTATTTAGAGGATTATGCCCAACTCTAGATCAGAGAGTTGGTCAGATTGCACGGTGATCCATTATCTATTATCTCATACACAGGTACTTAGTTCACGTCTTATTTTTGGAAAGCATTCCAAAAGAGTCTTGGTACCCAAATTTATGTCAGTACAACCTTTCATCCTCAGACAGATGGTTAAGAAGAAAGGACCATAAAGACCCTAGATGATATGCTAAGGGTGTGTGCATTTGATTTCAAGGATAGTTGGGATGACAACTTGCCTTTGATTTAGTTTGCATATAATAACAGCAATCATACCAGCATTCAGATGGCTCCATTTAAAGATCTCTATGGTAGGAGGTGCAGATCTCCAATCGGTTGGTTTGATATAATTGAGGCCTCAGTTATAGGGCCTGACTTAAAATTAGATGCCTTAGAGAAAGTCTAGTTAATCAGAGAAAAATTCTGGGATGCTCAGAGCCGAGAGAAGTTCTATGCAGATCTGAGTAGAAAGGATCTTGAAGTCAAGATTGGTGACTATGTCTATCTAAATATCTCTCCCATGATGGAGGTGAAGGGGTTCAGCAAGAAGGGAAAGGTCAGTCCTCGATATGTCGGTCCTTTAAAATTTTGCAGTCGCTTTGGAAAGGTAGCCTATAAGCTTGAATTGCCTTTAGATCTAGCCTTAGTTCATCTAGTCTTCCATGTCTCTTTGATCAAGAAGTGTATAAGTGACCCAACAGTTCTAATCCCTATTCAGAGAATATATGTTCAAAACAACCTTCCTTAGAAGGAGATTCCAGTCAAAATTCTAGACTACCAAACTCGTAGACTAAGGAACAAAGAAATCCCTCTAGTCAAAGTTGTTTTTTTGAATCAGTATATTGACGGAGATACTAGGGAAGCAAAAGCAGACATGTATACCAAGTACCCTCACCTCTTGTCCACTGACTCAAATCAAGCTCAAGGTAACAGTTTTTCTTAAGCTTTCTCAGTTTTAATGTCCAGATTTCAGTTATGACTTAGTATTAGCCTCATGTTTAGGATTCTTTTTATTTTTTAAACTTCGACCTAAATACCATTGCATATCCAATTATATGTTCACGCATCAGACATACATTGTCCTTGTGAGAAGACTCAATTATTAGAAAACTCAGTCATGTATTCACGTATTAGATATGCGTGATCAGCTTATCAGTACTCTCAGTCATGCATTCATGTATCAGCTCATTCATGAAATCATGCATCGGATATGCACGCTCCATATGAATCTCAGATATGTCTGTTATGTAGTCATGTTTCAGCGTTCATGTTTAGTATATACTTTGGCTTATCATTTCTACCCTATCAATCAGTCTCATTCAAGGATGAAAGTTTCTAAGGGAGATATATTTAAATACCCCAAATTCTCCTAACTAATTTTGTCAGAAGAATGTCAAGTATTAGCTTCTAAATTGAATAATGTTTATTCCATGCGGTATTTTCAAGATTTTCACTTTTTGTCATGTGGGAAATTAAAAAATCTTTTAATCAATATAACAATTTCTCAAATTCGACAATCTGATAAGAAGTTATAATTATTTCAAGTCCCCGTCATAAAGCAGCACCATATTAGTCTGTGACATTCCGCGCCATAGGAGAAAATGACGAATGTCTAATTCTAGTAGGGGTCCGCAATAGTGGCACGTCGTGCCAAACTTCCAGGTCGTAAATGAGGTATCTACGCGATGGCTCCACTTTACGCCGTCCCTCAATTTCCCAGTTGTCAAATTCCATGGACACAGCGTAATAGCACCGCATTGCACTAGGGTTCTAATAAGTAGAAATTTCACTTAAATTAAAAGACGTATCTAGAGTTCAAAGGGTCAATTTACCACCCCTATTTTTACCTTTTAAAATGAGATTTAGCTATTTTGGAACTTAAAATATACTAGTTTCTTTCAATTTTCTCTAAAGAATAAGCTAGGGTTTCAATTGGGGATTCAATTTAAAGAAAGTCTCTCCGTCAATCATTGTTGTATCAAGAACTAAGGAATGTGTTGTGTTGATTTATGGATTCCTTTCACCTATACAACTTAAGAACCCTATATTAAATTATGAATAATGATTATTAATTTGTGGGTTGCTCAAGTTATGTGATGGTTGTTGTTTGATTTCCAAGTTAGGATCCTTATGTGAAAATATGAAAACTACGTTAGCATATATTTGAAATCCATGAATTTCGTGGTTAGTGATTTGTGAAATTTGATTAGTTCACTATGCCTTAGGTTGTGCATGTAAGGATATTGATAAAATGCCTAAAGGGATAAAGATTATGCACTATAGCTAAATCATGACCAAAATGACAATGTATGCTTTAACCTTATGTTCAAAATGACATCCATGTTATTCTTATGTATTGAAATTACTTATGGGATTTCTCATGAGTTATACTTATGAAATTATATTATGTATATATGCTATCTTATTCACGTACCAAGCTATGATAATCATATGCCTATGAAATATCTCCAACTATTGTATTATGGATTGTTGATGTTGGTCATGTATTCAATAATGTCATGCCTTGTCAGTTTCCTTCCATTGAGTCCTGGAGGTACATGTAACCAAAAAATATTGTTGTGTGCCGAGATTTAGTGTCATGTTTTCACGATATCCTCAGTCAATCCAAGGTTCGTAGAACCCAGTAAGACATGTAACTCAGGAAAGCTCAATAATTTAGTAATCTTAATAATATTCGATCATCTAACGAAACTCCATGTATTTAGTCTAGTTCAGTTCAGTTTATCATGTTCAGTGTCTATTCATATGGGAGTAGGAATTAGCACCGAGTGAACCCAAGGATGGGAGCTCACCTGTTATATGAGGGTGTTATTCTTAGAAGCAATCATTGTATTCCAGAACTACGTAGCCAACGTAGGTTAAGACATCATAGTCTATTATATAAGGGTAAATGAGGTGGGTTAACCAATTATATAAGGGCTCCCACCACTCTTACTAAAGCTGAGAGAGGCTAAGGTGTTAGAATTCATCAACCTAAAGCAGGGCAACTTGACGGTGAAAGAGTATTCTCTTAAGTATACTCAATTGGCTAGATATGAGCCTCATGTGGTTGCAGCTAGCAGGGCCTAGATTAGTAAGTTTGTTTCTGGGATGAATGATAGTATGGTATACGAGTGTAGGTCTGCGATGTTGAATAGTGAACATGACATTAGCCAGGCTTATGACTCATGCTCAGTAGATAGAAGATGAAAAGATTCAGATGTGGGAGAATAAGAATATGAAAGAAAGGACAGGTAGTTTAAACTTTTCTCAATCCAAATCAGAAGGAGGAAACCGTTCTTAGTTTTATCTTAATTCATCAGTTCCAAGTCATTTTTCAGGTAGTGCTCCAGCTCCTAAGTTCACGGAGGGTAATAAAGATAGAGCACTAGGCTCTATGTCTTATGGCAGTATTAGCAGTACTCACAACTATCCCCTTTGCCAGACTTGTGGAAAGCACCATCAGTAAATTTACAGAGACAGGCCAGGCCACAGAGTCAGAGACTGTCCTCAACCAGGTTTTCAAGGTCAGCAGAACCATTCCTTTGATCATTCCAATTATCTAAATCAGCAGGGTGCCACTTCCCGTGCTACTAGTGGGCAACGCCCTAACAGACTCTATGCTCTCCAATCCTTGCAAGATTAGGAAAATTCTCCTGATGTGGTTATTGGTACATTACAAATACTTTATGTGCATGTTTACGCTTTGCTAGATCCAAGAGCTTCTTTGTCTTTTGTTATTTCTTTTATAGCAGTTGATTTCAAAGTCAGTTAAGAAATTTTAGTAGAGCCCTTTTAGTCTTTACCCTAGTGGATAAAACCATTATAGCCTGGCAGGTATACAAGAACTACCCGGTTATGATATTTTAGAAAGTCACTTCTGCAGACTTAGTCGAATTAGAGATGACTAATTTTGATGTCATTCTCGACATGGATTGTCGTCATTCCTACTATGCCACAGGAATGCAAAAATAGAATATTCAAGTTCTAATTTCTAAATAAACCAGTCCTAGAGTGGAAGGGTAGTGTATCCACTTTCAGAGGTCAGCTAGTTTCCTACCTTCGGGCAAGGGAAATGATATCTAAGTGATGTGTCTATCATCTTGATTGAGTTAAGGACTCTTGTTCTAAAACTACCAGTGTTGAATCAGTCCCAGTCCTAAGTGAATATTTAGATGTCTTTCCAAAAGATCTTTGATCTTTGGTGTTGTTATACGCCTAAGCACCATAACTTATCCATATTTTAGCTATGTTTAGACAACAAAGTGCCTAGTTTTTTTATGTTTTTACTCTACTTCTATATAATTGAGCCAACCGATGTGATTAGCATGATTTTAGGTATTAATGAGGTAGATGAAGACATTATGGGTCTATGGCATACAGATGGCATATGACACAAGAGAGAGTAGCAATCTAGACCAAATGTGGTACCTAGAAACTATATCCAAGACTAGTTTATCATTTATAATTAGTTCAGGGACTTAGAAGGTAATTATGAGAGAAGAGGTTATTAAAAGGCTTAATGCTGAATTTTTCTTCAATTATTCATTATTCAGTATTTTTTGGAGAGATCAGAGAAGGGCGCCTTAGCCTGGGAGGGAGAGAAAAATGTTTTTTCTCTTGTTTTCACTATTCGCACACCAAGATCATCTTCTAGTTTTTGGTATGATGAATATATTTATTATAATTTATGTTTTATTCATGAGTAGATAAGCTAATTAGTTAGTGTTATGGAAGCCTTGTAGCATACAACCTATTACTTTGGTTTTTGAATTCATTGTGTATTGATTTGTTTACATCATACTCTCTTCGTTTATCTTAAATTCTCGTGGTTGCAAACATAAAGGATATGCCTTAAAACGCAACTTGTTCAAAAGAAAGGTTGATGTTTGGAAAAGGGAGTAGTGACAATAAAATAGGATTACAAACCCCTATTTCATAAGTTAATGCCTTGGAAGGATTAACTACTTGGAGATTTCGTATTGTTTTTTTGGTGAACATTTTTTACTCCAGAGAACTAAAGTGAATTAGTCCTTGATGGTTGAGAAACACTAGGATTATGTTATTAAATACATTACATTTCTCTGCAAGCATGATGCATGTATGAATTCATAAAACCCATAGTTAGAAAGTATTGAAAACTACAAGGTGGACATAACCCTAGCTTGCCATTTCTCTAAATTTGAATACTGCTACACGTATTTCATTTTGTTAACCTGAAACCATTAATTGGTGAACTGAATCAAATCCCCCTTTTTATTTTACAGAAATAAACGATTAAAATTAAACTAATCTACATACAACTTAATTATATATTTGCCAACGACCGCTTAATCTCGTAAGAGAGGTGTAATTTGGGCGTCTCAAATTTTGGCACCATTGTCGGGGAATATGATTGTCGATTGATTTTTTGTGTGTTAATTGAATGTTAGTAAAGTTTACTTATTTTATGTTATTTGTTGTTTTTGTTTGTTACAGGCTCATTGTTGTTTATGCCACAAACTAAAAGTTCAGGAGAACCATTATTACCCTTCAATCTTGAACCTCATCTCATTGAAAGAATGGCTAACCAACAGGAAGCTGAAAGATTAGCCATTTGGATGATGCTTAATTAAATCTATAGAATTTAGATAACCCAGGTCAGGTAACTAATCTAGATTAAAAGGACTTGGGAGATGATTATTTAATTGACCCAGCTAAGAAGAGGCGTGCAACAGGGGTAGTTGCACCTGTAAATCAAAATCATCCATTCAGAGAAAGACCAGACCACCAAGCTGCACAGTTTGATGTTGACAATGATGAGGACGAGTTATATAGAACTAGATCTAAAGGGGCAATCATTCTACCACCACTACTCTTGGGGTGAAATTCAACATCACCAGTACTATGATCTATCTACTAAATCTGAAAGGACACTTTGGTGGATAACCTGGTGATAATCCAAATCTATATTTGGTGAATTTTATTAGTATTTGTAAGTCATTTGATAATCCTGGAGTGGGATGAAATGCTGTTCATTTAAGATTTTTCCCACTGTCTCTATTTGGAGAGGCAACTATGTTGTTGAATGAGTTGACTCCTGATTCTATAATAAACTGGAGGCAATTGAAAGGAGCTTTCCTAGAAAGGTTCTTCCACCCTCCAGAATGTTACAGTTAAGGGACGAGATCAGCAAATTTAGGTAATTGGCTAATGAAGCTATGCATGAGACTTGGGCGAGGTTTATAAAAATGTTGACTCAATGCCCAAACCATAAGATGACTAATGAACATTTGATGGAAATACTCTACAGGTCTTTGAACTCACTTATAAAGCCAATAGTGGATAATGCTGTAAGAGAAACTTTTATGGAGCTCACCTTTACTGAGTTTGCGAACATGTTAGAAAGAATGACAGATACAAGTAGAGCTTAGCGTACTAGTGATTCTGTAAAAGCAAACAATACTAGGTCTAGTGTAATATCAGTAAAGCAGCGTAGGAGAGAAGAGCAGCGTGATCAAGATATGACTTACATGAAAACCTAGATGGATTTGCTCACAAAATATTTGTTGTCAGGGAATGTAGAAAAGGTAAAAGCTATGGGGTCCCATGCTAAGTGAGTTGAATCAAACACTGAGGAAAAGGCTAACTTTTTATATAACCAAGGAGGCTTCCATACCGATGGGCAAGGAAACCATGGTTGGAACCATCAAGGAGATTGGAAGAATAAAAGTGATAGAAGTGTGTTGTATATACCTCCTGAAAGCCGTGATAATGATGGCACCAGTTCCGAAAAAATATCCGTGGAGGACATGATTGAGAAACTATTAAAGGGAGTTGAGGCGACCAATTTTGGGGTGAATACCAAGAAGAGTGACATATCTTCCATGTGTTAAAAAGTAAATTCACACTCAATCACTATTAAACAACTAGAGCGGCAGATGATCCAATTATCCACAGCATTCAACCAAAGACAGAATAGGACTCTACCAAGTGATACAGTTCAGAATCCGAGGACTAATGGATCATTTATGCCCATTACCACTAGGAGCAGTAAGATGATATCTAGTCTAGGTTTGGGAGCATCCTCTTATACTATTGAGGTCGAAATGGATTGGGAGATGGTTGATGAATCTCTAGTGGTACCTGTGAAGTTGGGAGGTTCAGAAAAGAAGAGTGCAAAAATGGAACAACCACAAAAGCAGAAACATGTTAGTGATAAGGACCAAGGAATAAGAAAAGAGGTAGAAGTTGTTTCAACTGAAATCCCAAGGCCACCACCCCCCTTTTCACAACAATTAAAGTAGAAACAAGATGATGGTAAGTTTATAAAATTCATAGCTATGTTAAAGCAGTTGACAGTGAATATGCCATTAGTTGAAGCACTAGAACAGATGCTCGGATATGCTAAGTTTAGGAAAGACCTATTGGCAAAGAAAAGGACTGTGAGCTATGAAATGGTAGATAATCTTCATCATTGTAGTGCTATTTTTACAAGATCTATTATCCAGAAAAAGTCTGATCCTGGAGCATTTACTATTCCATGTATGATTAGATTGCTAAAATTTGAAAAGGCCCTTTGTGATCTTAGGGCATGTATAAATCTTATGCCATTGATGGTTTTCAAGAACCTGGGTTTGGGAGATCCTACGCCCACCAATATGCGGCTTCTAATGGTGGATAGATCGATATAAAGGCCCATTGGGATTCTACATGATGTATATGTAAAAGTTACAAATTTTATATCTCCTTCCTACTTTGTAATTGTTGATTGCGAAGTGGACTTTAGAGTACCCATAATTTTGGGAAGGCCATTCATAGCGACTGGGAGAGTGTTAGTTGACATAGAGCTAAATGTTCTAAAATTTAGGCTCAATGAGAAAGAAGTTGAATTTGAAGTATGTCGGTCTATAAAACATGAAAAGGTGATGAGTGTCTTCTTGATTGTTAATGTATTCTATGAAGATGAGCGAGATGTACCAGTTAAGGATATGTCTTTTGTAGAGACCATAGCTGGTTTGGTTGAACTTGCAAAGAAAAATGTGATTGACTTCAAAATGGTCTGACTAGGAATAAAGCATTATCTTGATTCAATAAATGATGTACAAATGGTATCATCAATGTATCTTGATAAAGTCTGAGTAGTCAAGATCATTGAGTCTTGCCGGGACCTTAAACCAGGCGCTACATGGGAGGCAACCCATGATTTTATTTTCATGTTATCATGTTAAACAAATATACAAAAGGAGTAGTCGAGCCACGACCGAACCTACAACGCTTGGTGGGAGGCAACCCATCCTTCTAATGTTTTTTGTTATTTTTGAGTAAGTATAGGTGCATGGACTACTAAGGAGGAGATTAGTACCAAATTTGATTTGGAATTAAGCTATGTCAATGGTTGTAAGTTTAGGAGTGATAAGAACGTTACAGGTAAGTTGGAGTGGTCAAATATGTAAGGCTTAAGTATGATTCGCATTAGAGACGTGCCTCGAATTATGTTAATTCGACCTAAAAAGTTTCACAGTATGACTTTATTTTGTGACTTTTACTAAGGTGTGTAATGGTATCATTGGGATCGGGCTGAGAGTCTCGATCCCGAAGCCCACCACTGACCTCTATGGAGGTACGGTGGCGAAGTCCCCACGGTATGGAATTTTCCGACCAAGAGTGCACTGCATTTACAATCGCCTATACCCACTACCTAAACTAGGTGATACCCGATGCGCCGCACATAAAAATATAGGCGATAGGGTATGCGCTGCATTTCCAATCACCTATGCCCACTGCCTAAACTAGGCGATACCCTTTGAAACGCAAATGAAAATATAGGTGATAGTGTATGCGCCGCATTTCTAATTGCTTATGCCCGCTACCCAAACTAGGTAATACCATATACGCCGCACATGTAAATATAGGCGATAGGGTATGCGTCGCATTTACAATCTCCTATGCCTACTCTTTTACTTGTGCAATGCACAATACGCCAAACACCTTAATGTGTGCGATACCTTTTGCGGTGCAAACTTAATCATTTTCCTTCCCTTGTGCGTCGCATACCCTTCCCAATTTAGCATAGTACCCGACTTCCAATTGGGTCAATCCGATCCAAATTTTACTATTTAATAGAATCCTCCCCATCAATGCCCAAAGTGAACCTTATTTCACTCCTAAGCTATATAAGATTTCTTTCTCACTATTCTATTTGTCCTTCAAGATTACTCTCTGTGTAATAATCTCAAGAATTTCCCCCTTCCTTCTTTAATCTTTCATTTTCAAGGTATGTTTTACTTTATTAACCCTTAGTTATTGTGACCTTTTGTTATAGTTAATTGATTTCTTGAGGATTATAAATTAAATTATTTCCATGTCTATGTCAAAGAAGGATTTTCAACATCTTGGGAAGATAAGCACAATAATGGTAGTACTTGAGCTTATACATGTGAGTGAATTGTTCACACCCAACATGGTAGTTGTGTAACCATTAGTTTCCATCTTATTGTGTTGAACATAATATTGATAAAATCATGTGAAAGTGATGGTGTTCTGTATATCTTTATATGGTTGAAGTTGTAGGGCATGATTTTGTTCAAAAAGAGATTCATTGAAATGGAATTAGGGGAATTGAAGTGAGTGAATTATATTGCGACTACTATTGTTGAACCATATCAAATTGTATGTCGGCAAAGTCTGAGAACCCGAAAATAACACCTAATTGGTTTATACTAAAAAATTAAGTGTAGGGTGGTGACTTCACCACCCTCATCTTAATTATAGTAAGTTTTATTATGTATGGATGACATGGATGATATGATGAACACAGGAAAAATAGCTCTGATGATGATCTTAATACAGATGGCATGACTCTTAATGTGGATGAGGAGTACTACTAGCCAGGTTCTTTATCTTGTTATTTGCACTGGGGACAGTGCTAATCTTGAGTGTGGGGTGGCTGGTTACTGTGCTACTTGTTTTGTAAAAAATTAGTACCTTCTCCTTAGCATTCTTCCAAGATAGGATTAGTTTTTTTGTTTATTTTTTTTCTTGTTAGATGTTTATTCTATTTAGTCATAATTAGGTGCCTTTCTCGATAATGGATGGATTAGGACCGTCTTAAGAGAAAATTAGTCATTTAATTGCATGTAGCTATTCTTGTGGATCACATTACATTACAATATATCTATGTTATGGATCATTATGTTTAAAACAGCTAGGCTCTAGTTGTGATTCTTGTTGTGATTGTTGGTTTTATTTGAATTCATGTAACTGTTGGGTTGAGAATCTATAATACTGCTAATTGAGTTGAGCATATGCTAGGAGTGTGTAAGAATTTTGTAGGTTCCTTATTGCAACTGATGCTAGAACTTGCTTGGTGTTTGTATGCAAAGCGAAATAAAGATTGTGAGTTTAGGAGATAATTTAGGCATTTCTTTGGTAGCCATTGTTCATACCTTCTTTTGACCTACCCTTGTACATTATCTTAGCTAGCCCCGTTGAGCCTTTAGCTTGTTCTTTTTTAGCCTCATATGTAGACTATTCTGTTCTTTAATAGACTGTAATTTGATCCGAAAGCTCCTAAGCGCTTTAATGTAAAATCAATTTAAGTTATGCGTTTGACAATTAGAGGAAACAGGTGAAATTGATGCCCAAATTATAGTTATTGGCGTATGAAATTGATGTGGTTAGGAGTAGCAAAAATTGTTGAAAAAGTTCCAAATTTTATCCTGGACATGTTATAAAGAACCTTTTTTGGCCCTGGTCCTTCTTGGACATTGTGCACCTCAACTAAGGCAAATCGCTTAAGTTGAGGGTGGCTATTATAGGCGTGCATAACATAAAAAGGGTGCAAAAAGAAGGGTGGATATTTGAAAGGGTTGCATACTCCGACCATAGTATTATTAATTAAGCTTAACGAGTTAGGGTGAATAGCAAAATCTGTGAAGATATCAAAAGTTGAAATTGGTTGTTAGATATTGGTCTTAATTACATAATGAAGTGTATTAGAGCGCTTAGGGAAGATAGTCACTATTTCTAGCCAAAATAGTTCCTACCCATCCTTTAGCCTGCATTATAACCCGTAAAAGACCTATTTGATCCTAATCTTAGAATTCTGATATTATTGGAGTATTACACTAAGGGCAAGCATATAGTCATGAGTTGTAATTTGAGAATTCATTGTGAGCGTGAGCACAACTTGATTCTTGTACCCATTTTGTTAGAAATTGCATAATTGTAAGTGATTATTGGTAACTTTCTTATTGTAAGTGCACATGGTTGATGAAGGTTGGGTAATTTATATGATTTCGATAGTTAAACAATATGCATGAAATTGGTAAGGTTGGGTAATTTATATGATTTCTATACTTAAACAATATGCATGAAATTACCAACTTAATGAGTCTATTCCTAAGGGTAGGTTAAGTAATAATTCCTGAATCTACTTCTTGTTCATAATTGTTGTGTGAGCCAATCTGAGCATCTTGTCTTCCATTGTGGGTGCTAAGGCTTGTGTAGTATGTATAAATGGATATGTTGTTTGAGGAAGAACAAAGCTTTAAGTGTGGGGTGGTGATCTTGGGTGTATTTATATGCCTAAGCACCATAACTTATCCATATTTTAGCTATGTTTAGAGAACAAAGTGCCTTGTTTTTTTATATTGTTACTCTACTTCCATGTAAATGAGCTAACCGATGTGATTAGCATGATTTTAGGTATTAGTGAGGTAGATGAAGACATTATGGGACTATGGAATGCGGATGGCATATGACACAAGAGAGAGTAGCATTCTAGAGCAAATGTGGAGCCTAGAAACTATGTCCAAGACTTGTTTTTCATTTATAATTAGTTCAGGGACATAGAAGGAAATTATGAGAGAAGAGGTTATTAAAAGTGTTAATGATGAATGTTTATTCAATTATTCATTATTCAGTATTTTTTGGAGGGAGCAGAGAAGGGCGGCTTAGCCTGGGAGGGAGAGAAAAACATTTTTTCTCTTGTTTTCACTATTCGCACACCAAGATCATCTTCTAGTTTTTTGTATGATGAATATATTTATGATGATTTTCTTTTTATTCATGAGTATCTAAGTTTATTAGTTAGGGTTATGGAAGCCTAGTAGCATTCAATCTATTACTTTGGGTTTTGAATTCATTATGGATTGTTTTGTGTACACCATACTCTCTTCGTTTATCTTGAATTCTTGTGGTTGCAAACATAGAGGATATGCCAAAAAACGCAACTTGTTTGAAAGAAAGGTTGACGTTCGGAAAAGGGAGTAGTGACAAGAAAATAAGATTACCAACCCATATTTAATAAGTTAATGCCTTAGTAGGATTAACTATTTAGAGATTTTGTATTGTTTTTTTGGTGAACACTTTTTATTCGAGATAACTAAACTGAATTAGTCCTTGATGGTGGAGAAACACTAGGATTATGTTATTAAATACAATACATTTCTCTGTAAGTATGATGCATGTATGAATTCATAAAGTCCATAGTTAGAAAGTATTGAAAACTAAAGGTGGACATAACCCTAGCTTGCCATTTCTCTGAATTTGAATTCTACTTCACGTATTTCATCTTGTTAAACTAAAACCATTACTTGGTGAAATGAATCATATCCCCCTTATTTATTTTATGTAAATGAATGATTAAAAGTCAACTAGTCTGCATATAACTTAATTAGCACCATATTCCATGTGGGATTCTACCCCAACCTAGTTGGGTTATATATTTGACAACGACCGCTTACTCCCTCATAAGAGAGGTGTAATTTAGGTGTATCAATCTTTCAGGGATTCTTTCCAAAAGGGAAATAGATTTTGACATTAATCTTCTTCCAGATACTCAGCCTATATCTATTCTGCCATACCAAATGGCACAAGCAAAACTCAGAGAACAGAAATAACTGCTGAAGGATGTCTTAGATAAGGGATTCATCAGACCCAATGTGGCCCCATGGGGTGCACCAGTCTTATTCATGAGAAAGAAAGATAGTTCTCTCAGAATGTACATAGACAACCATCAACTCAAGAAATTCACGATTAAGAACAAGTATCCACTTCCCAGAATCGATGACTTGTTTGACAAACTTCAGGGTACCAGTTATTTCTCTAAGATAGACCTTAGATCCAGCTACCATCAGCTCAAAGTTAGAGAATGTGACATTTTGAAAATATCCTTCAGTACTCGATATGGTCACTTTGAATTCCTAGACATGTCCTTTGGTCTTACCAATGCCACAGCAGCTTACTTGGACTTGATGAACCGTGTGTTCAAGCACTAGTTAGACATATTTTCCATTATCTTTATAGATGATATTCTGGTCTATTCCTGTAGTGAGCATAATCATGCAGACTATCTCAGGTGATTACATTAGAGTAGATCCTCAAAAGACCATAACGGTAAGAAACTGGCCTAGACCTGTTTCTCCATTAGATAGCAGGAGTTTCTTTAGTTTGGCTGGCTATTACAGGCGGTTTGTTGAGGAATTTTCTTTTAATACATCCCTTATGTCTAGATTTACTCTGAAGAAAGTCATGTTTCAGTGGTCAGATCCTTGCAAGAAGAGTTTTCAAGAGTTGAAGACTCGACTCACCTTATCTCTAGTATTATCTCTTCCAAATGGTTTCATAGTGTATTATGATCGATCCACAGTAGGTTTGGGTCGTGTCCTTATGCAGTATGGTAAGGTTATAGCCTACGCCTCCAGACAACTTAAACCCTAGGTGAAGAATTATCCTACTTATGATCCTGAGTTAGCAGCCGTAGTATTTACCTTAAGTATTTGGCGGCATTATCTATACGGAGTTCATGTATATTTCTTCATAGATCATAAGATCCTTCAGCATGTCTTTTCTCAGAAAGATCTCAATCTTCATCAGAGAAGGTTGTTAGAGCTCTTTAAAGATTATGACATGTGTGTCATTTATCATCCGGGAAATGCCAATGTAGTGGCCAACTCTCTAAGTACACTATCTATGGGAAGTGTTGCTCATGTTGTGGACAGTAAGAAAAATTTAGCTGAGGAAGTCCATTAGATTGACAAACTAGTCCTTTTCTTAGTCAAAATAGAGGAGGGTGATATATGGGTTCAAAGTAGTTCAGAATTATCTTTAGTTTCCTAGGTGAAAGAAAAGCAAGATAGAGATCCCAGTTTAGTCAAGTTGAAAGAGTTAGTTAAGGATTAAAAAGTGGAGGTTTTCTCCCAAGGGGGACATGGTGTTCTGCGTTGTCAGGGTCATCTGTGTCTTCCAAGTGTAGATGACTTAAGGCAGTGAATTTTTGTAGAAGCACATGGTGCTCGCTACTCTATTCATCCAGGGGCCACAAAGATGTACCACAACTTGTGGGAGATCTATTGGTGGAGTGGGATAAATAGGGATGTTTCATAGTTTGGGGATAAATACTCTACATGTCTGTAGGTTATGATAGAGCATTAGAAGCCTAGTGGACCTATATAGAAGTTCATTATTCCTACTTTGTAGGGGGAAGAAGCGAACATAGACTTTGTGATGGGTTTGCCTTGAACTCATCATCAACAAGATTCAGTCCGGGTTATTGAAGATAGGATGTCCAAGTTATCTTATTTCCTCCCAATTTATACCTCTTATTCAGCAGAGGATTATACTTAACTCTACATCAGAGAGTTGGTCAGATTAAATAGTGTTCCATTATCTATTATCTTAGACATAGGTACCCTATTCACCTCTTGTTTTTGGAAAGAGTTCTAAAAGGGTATTGGTACACAAATTCATCTTCGTACAACCTTTCATCCTCAGACAAATGGTCAAGCAGAAAGGACTATTCAGACCCTAAAAGATATGCTAAGGGTGTGTGCAATTGATTTCAAATGGTAGTTGGGATGAAAACTTTCCTTTGATTGAGTTTGCATACAACAATAGCTATCATTACAGTATTCAGATGGCTCCATTTGAAGCTCTCTATGGTAGGAGGTGTAGATCTCCAATCGGTTTGCTCAAAGTTAGTGAGGCCTTAGTTATAGTGCCTGACTTAGTATTTGATATCTCAGAGAAAGTCCAGTTGATCAGAGAAAGACTCTAGGATGCTCAGATCTGATAGAACTCTTATGTAAATGTGCGTAGAAAGGATCTCGAGTTCAAGATAGGTGATTATGTCTATCTGTATATCTCTCCCATAAAGGGAGTGAAGAGGTTCAGCAAGAAGGGAAAGCTCAATCCACGATATGTCGATCCCTTCAAAATTCTCAATCGCTTCGGCAAGGTAGCTTATGAGCTCGAATTACCTGCAGATCTAGCCTCAGTTCATCCTGTTTTCCATGTCTCTTTTCTCAAGAAATGTATAGGTGACCCAACAATCGTAGTCCCTATTCAGAGCATATATGTTCAGAACAACCTCTCTTATGATGAGATTCCAGTCGAAATTCTAGGATATTAGACTCGTAGACTGAGGAACAAAAAAAATCCTCTAGTCAAAGTTCTTTGGAGGATTCACTCTATTGAGGGAGCTACTTGGGAAGCACAAGTAGACATGTGTACCAAGTACCCTCACCTCTTCTCTGCTGATTCATATCAAGCTCAAGGTAATAGTTCTCCTTAAGCTTTTTAGTTTTATTGTCCAGATTTCAGTTATGACTTAGTATCAGCCTCATGTTCAGGATTCATTTTTGTGAAAAACTTTTTATTAAGTACTATTTCATACATAATTATATGTTCATGCATTAGATTAGTCACGTATTCATGCATCAGACATGCATTCTCCTTGTGAGAAGACTCAGTTATTAGAAAACTCGGTCATCTAATTAGTTTCATCAGGCATTCACGTATCAAATATGTTTGATTATCTTATTAGTACTCTCAACCATGCATTCATGTATCAACTCTGTCATAAAATCATGCATCAGATATCCATGCTCTATATGAATCTCAAAACTATCAGTTATGAAGTCATGTTTCAGTATTCATGTTCAGTATGTACTTTGGATTATTATTTCTCCCCTCTCAGTCAGTCTCATTCGAGGATGAATGTTCCCAAGGGGGAGATACTGTAATTCCTCAAAGTCTGCTAACTAGTTTTGTATCAAGAATGTAAAATATTAGCTTCTAAAGTGAATAAATTTTATTTTATGAGGAATTTTCAATGTTTTTACTTTTTCTCATGTGTTAAATCTAATAAGATTTCCATTGATATAAAATTCCCTAAAATCTGATAATAGGGTAAGAAGTAATGACTATATTAAGTTTTTGTCATAAAATAACACCATATTAGTAAGTGGCGTCCCACGCCACAAGAGCAAAATGGCAATTGTCAAATTCCAGTAGGGTTTTGCGATAATGGCACATCGCGCCAAACTTTAAGGTCGCAAATAAGGTGGCAACGCGATGGCTTTGCATCGCGCTATCCCACAATTTACCCATTTTCAAATTTTAGTGACATGGCGCAATAGCATCGCGTCTCTCCAGGGGTCCAATTCGAGAAAATTTCACAGAAATTAAAAGATGCATCCAGGGTTAAAAGGGTCAATTTCCCACTCCTATTTAATTCCTTTAACACGAGATTCAACTATTTTGAAACACAAAATATACTAGTTTCTCTCAATTTTCTCCTAAGAGCAAGCTAGCTTTTCAATTTCAAGAAAGTCTCTCCTTCAATCATCACTTAATAAAGAACTATGGTATGGGTTGTGTTGATTTATGGATTCCTTTCATCCATAAAGCTCAAGAACCCTATTCTAAATTATTAATCATGATTATTATGTTGTGTGTTACTCAAGTTATGTGATGGTTGTTGTTTGATTCCCATGTTGGGATCCTTAAGTAAAATTATGAAAACTACGTTAGCATATAAATTAAAATTCCTGAATTTGGTGGTTTATTATTTGTGAAATATATTTCACCTATGATTTAAGTTGTGCATGTAAGGTGTTTGATAAAATGCCTAAAGGGATAGAAATTATACATTTTAGCTAAATCATGACCAAAATTATAATGTATGCTTTAACCTTATGTTTAAAATAACTTCCATGTTATTCTTATGTATTGAAATTGCTTGTGAGATTGCTCATGACTTTGCCTTATGAAATTATGCTATGTATACATGCTATTTTATTCAAGTACTAAGCAATTATAATCAAATGCCTATAAAATATCTCCAACTATTGTATTATGGATTGTTGATGTTGGTCATGTATTCAATAATGTCATGCCTTGTTAGTTTTCTTCCATCGAGTCCTGGGGTACTTTTACCAAAAAAATATAGTTGTGTGGCTAGATTTAGTGTCACGTTTTCATGATATCCTCAGTCAATCCATGGTCCATATAACCCAGTCAGTCATGTGAGTCAGGAAGGCTCAGTAATTTAGTAATCTCAATAGTATTCCATCAGCTAACGGAACTCCATGAATTCATTATAGTCTAATTTAGTTAATCATGTTTAGTGTCTATTCAGATGGGAGTAGAAATTAGCACCGAATGAAATATAGGATGGGAACTCACCTGTTGTATGAGGGTGTAATTATTAGAAGCAATTCTTGCGTTCTAAAACTACATAGCCAGTGTAGGTTGAGACATCATAGCCTGCTATATGAGGGTAGATGAGGTGGATTAACCTATTATTAGAGAGTTCCCACCGTTCTTACTAAAGTTATCTATTATATGATGGTTACTCACAAATTGTCCTAACCAATGGTGCGGTATTGACACACTTCCAATTTGGTTGACAGATGAGACCCCAACTCAACCAAAATGTCTTATTAGGGTCATGTCGGTTAGATAACTACTTCAGACAATTACAGTTACAAAATCAGGACAGTCAGATACAGTCAATCAGTCTCATTATTAGAACTTAGATAGTTTTACAGAATTCGGGACTATCAGATATAGTCAACTCAGAATAGTATGGAACTCAGCTAGTTCCATCAGATTCAAGACTATCAGATACAGTAACTCATGTTATCAGTTACATCAACCATTAGAAAAAAGTTATCAGTCATGTTAGTTATCAGTAAATTTATGTTGTCAAGATTCAGATATAGTTACTTTGTATTCATGCATGTATTCTGATGTTCATATTAGTCAGTTAGCTAGTATTGTTTATGCATCTGAACTCCATGCATTCAGCCTATCTCACATACATACCAGTACATTCAAATTACTAACACATTTGTGCTATGGTGTCTTATACCATAGGTTCAGAAGCATAAGCTCCAAAGCATCATTAGCATTCCAGTCTCAGTAGTCTGAGGTAGAAGTGAGTCCTCATTTATCGAGGACATGATCATTTATTTATTATCTCTTTAAGTAATTTATTAGTTTGATTTATTTTGGGATATGTCCCATCAACTCTTTATTCAGACAGTTCAGTCAGTTAGAGGCTTTCCAAACTATTATGTTCTGAATATCATGTTATTTTAGTTTTGTTTTGGATATTTCATGCCTCATTCAGATGTTATATCTTGATCATCTATGTTACAGTCTTGAACCTTATAGCCTTTCAGTTCATGTTTCTGTGATTATATAATATATTATATAGTATACAGGTACAGATATTAGTCATGGGTTAGCTTGTGGTCCTTGAGAGTCATAAGCACTGTATAGCATTCTCAGTTGCTTCGTCAAGGTAGCTTGTAATCACAAATTGCCTTTAGATGTAGCCTCAGTGCATCAAGTCTTCCATGTCTCTTTGCTCAAGAAGTGTATAGGTGACCCATCAGTTGTAGTTTCTATTCATAGCATAGATGTTCAGAACAACCTCCCTAATGAGGAGATTATAGTTGAAATTCTAGACTACTAGACTTGTAGACTGAAGAACAAAGAAATCCCTCTAGTTAAAGTTCTTTTGCAGAATCAGTTCGTAGAGGGATCTACTTGGGAAGCAGAAGAATACATGCATACCAAGTACCCTCACCTCTTCTCTGCTGACTCAAATCAAGCTCTAGGTAATAGTTCTCGTTAAGCTTTTCAGTTTTAATATCTAAATTTCAGTTACGACTTGGTATCAGCCTTATGTTTAGGATTCCGTTTATTTTTTAAACTTGATACTAAGTACCATTGCATATCCAATTATATGTTCATGCATCAGATTAGTCATGTGTTCAGACATCCGACATGCATTCTTTTTGTGAGAAGTCTTAGTTATTAGAAAAATCAGTCATATAATCAGTTCCATCATGTATTCACCCATCAGATATGTGTAATCATCTTATCAATAATCTCAATCATGTATTCATGTATGAGCTCAGTGATGAAATCATGCATCAGATATGCGTGGTCTGTATGAATCTCAAAAATATTAGTTATGTAGTCATGTTTTATTCTTCTTGTTTAGTATGTACTTTGGCTTATCATTTCTCCCCTTACAGTCAGTCTCATTCAAGGAAGAATGTTCCCAAGGGGGATATATTGTAATACCCCAAAGCCTCCTAACTAATTTTATCTCAAGAATGTCAAGTATTAGATTCTAAATTGAATAATATTTATTCTATGAGGAATTTTCAAGATTTTAACTTTTTGTCAGGTGGGAAATTCAATAACCTTTCCATCAATATAAAATTGGCCTAAATTCGATAATCGTGTAAGAAGTTATGACTATTTCAAGTTCCCATCGTAAAACAACACCATCTTAGTCAGCGTTACACCGTGCCACCGGAGAAAATGGCAACTGTCAAATTCTAGTAGGGGTCTGCGATAGTGGCGCATCATGCCACTCTTCCAGGTCATAAATGAGGTGGCAACGCAATGGATCCACATTGCGCCATCCCTCAATTTCTCAATTGTCAAATTCCAGTGATATGGTGCGAAAGCGCCGCATTACGCCAGGGGTCCAATTCGGAAAAATTTCACAAATATTAAAAAACCCATCTGGGGTGAAAAGGATCAATTTCAAACCCCTATTTAAGCCCTTTAACACGAGATTCATCTATTTTTAAACCCAAAATATTTTAGTTTCTCTCAATTTTCTCTCAAGAATAATCTAGGGTTTCAATTGGGGATTCAATTTCAAGAAAGTCTCCTGGTCAATCTACGGTAAATCAAGAACTAAGGTATGCATTGTGTTGATTTATGGATTCCTTTCATCCATAAATCTTAAGAAACCTATTTTAAATTATGAATCATGATTATTATGTTACGGGTTGCTCAAGTTATGTGATGGTTGTTGTTTGATTCCCATGTTGGGATCCTTATATGAAATTATGAAAACTACATTAGCACATAAATTGAAATCCATGAATTTGGTGGTTGATCATTTGTGAAATTTGATGATTTCACCTATACCTTAAGTTATGCATGTAAGGTGTTTGATAAAATGCCTAAAGGGGTAGAAATTATAAACTATAGCTTAATCGTGACCCAAATCACAATGTATGCTTTAACCTTATGTTCAAAATGACTTCCACGTTATTTTTATGTATTGAAATATCTTTTGGGATTGCACATGATTTATCCTTATGAAATTATGCTATGTGTACATGTTATCTTATTCACATACCAATCTATGATAATCAAATGCCCATGAAATATCTCTAACTATTGTATAATGGATTGTTGATGTTGGTCATTTATTCAATAATTTCATTCCTTATCAGTTTCCTTCCATTGAGTCCCGGGGGTACTTGTACCCGAAAAATATAGTTGTGTGCCTTGATTTAGTGTTATGTTTTCATGATATCCTCAGTCAAGCCGTGGTCCATAGAACTCAGTCAGTCATGCGACTTAGAAAAGCTCAGTAATTCAGTAATCTTAATAGTATTCTGTCAGCTAACGAAACTCTATGAATTCATTCTAATCCAATTTAGTTAATCATGTTCAGTATCTATTGAGACGGGAGTAGGAATTAGCACCGAGTAAACCCAAGGATGGGAACTCACCTGTTATATGAGGGTGTGATTCTTAAAAGCAATCTTTATGTTCTAGAACTACATATCCAGCGTAGCTTGAGACATCATAGCATGTTATATGAGGGTAGATGAGGTGTCTTAACTAGTTATACGAGGGTTCCCACTATTCTTACTTGAGTTACCTGTTATATGAGAATTACTTAAAGATTGTCCTTACCAGTGGCACAGTATTGACACCTTTCTAGTTAGGGTTACAGATTAGACCCCAACTCAGTCACAATGGCGTATTAAGGGCATGTCAGTTAAATTACTAATTCCCATAGTTTCAGTTGTAGAGTCAGGACTGTCAGATACAGTCAATCTGTCTCAGTATTAGAACTGAGATGGTTCTACAAAATTTAGGACTATCAGATACAGTCAACTCATAATAGTATGAAACTCAGCTAGCTCCATCATATTCAGGAATGTCAGATATAGTCACTCATGTTATAAGTTATATCATCCATCAGAACTCAGTTATCAGTCATGTTAGTTATAAGTAAATTCATGTTATCACAATCTCAGATATAGTTACTATATATTCATACATGTATTCTTAGGTTCATATTAGTCAGTTAGACAGTATTGTTCATGCATATAAACCATATGCATTCAGCCTACCTCATATGCATACCAGTACATTCAAAGTACAAAAGCATTTGCACTATGGTGTCTTATACCATAGGTTCAGAAGCACGAGCTCCAGAGCATCAGTAGCATTCCAGTCTTAGCAGTCTGAGGTAGAAGTGAGTCCTCATTTCTCGACGACATGATCATTTATTTATTATCTCTTTAAGTAATATATTAGTTTGATTTAGTTGGGGACATGTCCCATCAACTCTTTATTCAGACAGTTCATTCAGTTAGAGTCTTTCCAGAAAATCATGTTCAGACTATCACATTATTTAAGTTTTGTTTTGGGTATTTCATACCTCATTTAGATTTAATATCTTTATCAGTTATGTTACAGTCTTGAAAATTATGGCCTTTAAGTTCATGTTTTTGTGATCATACAATATATTATGTTGTATACTGTTACAAATATCAGTCATGGATTAGCTTGTGGTCCTTCAAAGTCATGAACACTGTGTAACATTCTGAGTACTAGATTCGGGGTTTTACCGTAGGGATTTCAGATAAGGATCAATAAGTGTACTTGCAGAATTTCATTGAGCTTTCTAATACATTCATTTGACTGGGTGATTATAGATTATTTGAGGCTGACACTTTTACCCATTCAGTGTTAGGGGAAGCTAAAAGGTTGTGGAAAGCGGATCCGGACAATTTGATCACATCATGTGACAGCTTAGCCAGAAAGTTCCTCATTAGATTCTTCCCATCTGGCAGGACTGTGAGGCTTCACAGTGAGATCGTGAGTTTCAAGAGAAATCTAGATGAAAACCTTTATTATGCTTCAGAACGCTTTAAGACTCTTCTTTGGGATTGTCCACATTACCAACAAACAAATGAGGTACTTGCGTATACAATTGTAGAAGCTCTTGATCATAATATGAAGATTTTGCTAGATTCATCAGCAGGTGGTCAAGCATTAAAATTTACATATGATGAGTTTTACACATTGTTGAACCGCATAACAAAAGGAAATCCTGAGTGACATTCAAATGCTAGAAGTTCCACGAAAGGAAATATGGGTGTATTAGAGATAGACCAGTTTGCTACCTTATCAGCTTAGGTTATTGCATTACAAAGCATGATTAAAACTAGTTTAGCATCCTATAATTGGGATCTACATAGCCTACAGCGGCAGTAAATGCAGTCCAACAAATGAGTGCTTGGTATGAAGTGTGCGATAATAGTAGTCACTTAGCGGCTATGTATGCATCCAATCCAAAATTGGTGATGTATGTAGGAAATTCTTGAAGGACAAATTATGGTAATGCCTACAACATGATGTGGTAGACTCAGTCATGGAATGCACAACAACAAATTTAGAAACAATAGGCACAAGGAAATAGTCAACTTGCAATGTGGAAGAGATGTTGAAGTAGCTTTTAGCTAATCAAGAACAGTTGACAATGGACATGAAAATTTTACAAGCGGCCCAAAGAACCTTAGAGTTATAGATGTGGCAGTTACAGCAAGCATTGTATACTAGGCCACCAGGTGGTTTGCCAACAGATATAAAAAATCTAAAGCAGTTTATGGCAATCACCTTAAGAAGTGGTAAAGAGCATAAAGAAGAACCTCCAAAGATAACTAGGGATGTAGTTACAGACTTAACTCCCCTACAAGTTTTTGAAAAAGTTGCAGAAGAATCAAGAAAGTTTGAGTACTTGAAAACTAAAGTTGTTGAACCAGAAGTGAAGAAGACACTTCCACTACCCTTCCCTCAAAGCCATATTAAAGTGAATGATGAGGCAATATTTAAGAAGTTATTTGTTATATTTAGAGATCTTCACATTAACATACCTTTGTTAAATATTTTACAGGGTATTCCGTAGTATGAAAAGTACTTGAGAGATATGGTTGGTAATAAGGTAATATTAGAGGATATGGAGGCAATAACACTAACTGAGGAGTGTAGTTCGGTAGTCACTCAAAAGATTGCAAAAAATATTAAGGAACTAGGTAAGTTTAGTCTTCTCATTAAAATTAGCCACTGTGAGGTGGTGTAGGAGCTTAGTGATTTACAGGCAAGTATCAATGTGATGCCCCTATCTTTGTTCAATATATTTGGTTTACGGAAGCTTATACCGAGCTCTATACTACTGCAGTAGGCAAATAAGACCATAGCCCATCCAAAAGGAGTGATTTAGGATATGATCATAAATTTTGGTAAATTCATTATTCCTGCTGACTTTATTATTCTTTATTTTGAGGCAAACTAATAGGTACCAATCCTCTTAGGATGTCTATTTTTAGCGATGGGCAGATCTTTAATTGATAAATGTGGGCGATTTATATGATGTCCTTGATTGAATGATAAGCATGATTTTTCCCCTTAGATGAGTCAATTCTTGAGGATACGTTGTTTTGGAGTAGTGTTCATGAGCTATCAATTGTGTAAATAACGTGCTTTATGTAGAAAGTTGCATTCCATGTAGTCGTTGTAATACTGGATTGAGTTTATTACATGTAGTAGAATTTTAGAGTGTCCTTAACTTTTGATACTTTGAGTTATAAGTTTTTCGAGGACGAACAAGGATTTAAATGTGGGGTGGTGATGTTAGGTGTATTTATGCATTCTAGTGTTACTATTCTATCTTATTTCACCTTGTTTTGAGAACAATTTGTGAGATTTATGTGTTGATGTGATAAAAATAAGCATATAACTGTCCAAGTGAGTGATTACAATGTTCAACGTTTTTTTCAAACAAGGTTTTACTTAATTGAGTCGTGTAGAGTTCAAAACGAAAACTAGTTTTACTTGCTTGAGGTAGGTGTGTTTCTAGTTGGTTTCGTTGGATTCTAATGTGTTTAGTTTGTTCCAAATGGTTTATCTGTGTAATTATGAATGTAACAACTTTTTCGTTATGTGAAAATTTTAATTTGATTAAGTTAAGAGTGAAAACATAAAGTTGAATACCATTGCGAATTACCCTTAGCTTATATTTTGATTCATTGTTGATAATATTGTGTTATTTTGATCTCTAATATGTGGTGTGTGATATTGTAGAAGGATTTGTGAGATTAATATGGTGATATATTGATGATTTAAAGGCCTGAAATTCATCGGAAATACACTACAAAAGTCATGGACAAAGATTAGGACATTTAACACATAGAATAAATTTTGGACTCAAATTCCAGTGAGTCAACGTGATCTCAATGCGTCGCTAGAATCTGCCACCTCCAGTGATGGTATAATTGATGCATCGCATCATTCCTGTCAAAAGGATCATCAACGCATCACGTTGGGTTCCAGTGCACGGCTAATTTCAAGCCATTGCCGACAATGATTAGGTAAGATACCATTATCAATATAATATAATTTCGCATGTGGGAATCTAGAGGGAATCTTAGTGGGAATTTCTTGGAAACCATGTACAATCTTCTAATCCTATATAAATTTTGTAAAGTCCACTATAAATATATTGATATGGACAATTTTAAAAATGGAAGCAGTAGACGGTGTGACGGTGGAGTAATTTTATGGTGATACTAATAATGCTCAACTTACACATCAATTTGAGTACAAAGCGGTCTTCATCAATATATTTACCCACCTTTGGAGTCGGGGTCGAATCCAAATGGAACAATGTGGGTGGCATGAAAATTAATTTAAAATGATAGTTATAAGTTAAATTCGAACAATTGGTACAAAAAGGTAAAATGGGGGAGAGGAGTCCCTAGACTAATGTTTCTTTTTGGGATTTTCTAGTATTAATTCGGGGCTCTGAATAATTAGAGTTTTAACAATTATGCACGGATCTTGGGATTATGCATTACTACGGGTGTCACATGTGGGAGTTAGTCATCAACTTCAATTTAGTATATCAAATATTGATAGGTTTGGTTACAGATATTGATGCTAGTTTTTCAACAAAACGCCAAACTTTCACCCATTGATCTTTTTGAATACCTAATGGGCATGTTCAACAATTAGCAACCACAACCTCAATCAAGGAA
Source organism: Capsicum baccatum var. pendulum (assembly GCA_030864225.1). NCBI lineage: Eukaryota > Viridiplantae > Streptophyta > Magnoliopsida > Solanales > Solanaceae > Capsicum > Capsicum baccatum. Next base: position 162,999,801 of record CM061557.1, on the reverse strand, counting down.
TCCCTATTTCTAGGATGATACCCATGGCGTAGTCAATCTCACATTCACCCTTATTTCTAAGATAGTGAGAATTTAGCAAACTACACACATTATTATCTATCATTAATTTGGTGCCCACATCCCTATTTCAGTAATGATATAGATTCCTAATATTCACCAAAAACCCTTCTTTTGAAGATAAACTTGGGTTTTCTAGAGCTTGTAGCTTTCACCCGTCAAACCCATGTAGGTATTCTGAGCTTTCACCCATCAAATACCAACGAAATTAGAATAGCAATAACAGAACCCATACACTTGAACTACCAAATAGATTCTAACAATAACAACCCACACAAACTTTAATCCCCATTAACATATAATCCAAGAGGGAGGTTTAGCTACACATAAGATAAATAATCATAAATATACCCATAATCTCCGTTGAATTAATTTTAGGTAGATCTAAGTGAATATTACTTCAAACATGGCTCCTCAATAATATCAACAATGGAAGTGATAAAATCTTCCACTTGGAGAGTCTCTAATGTATTCTTCACCCAAAATTTATTCAATATTTTCTTCTCTAAAAATCGAATTTAAAAAAACCTAAGCTAAACTAGAGAAATATTGGGGAATAAGGAATGTGATGGAATGAATGATCCTTCAAATTAGGGCTTGTATCTTTTTATTATCATTGGATCAGCGCATGCAATTGTAGTTTTACCCTTAGGCTGAATATTTCCGCCAAATCTTGATCCCACAAGTCTTACTGCGACAATGCCTACACGACAGTGATTGAATTTTGTGGTCATGGTTATTGACCATCTTAATAGATTGTGACCGCGGCCCATAGACCACGATACGATAACTGAGGCTAGCTCACTGCAGGTCTTCAACTGCACTTTTTCTGCTCCCTTTTGATTATTTCAAGCTCCAATCCATATCTTTTGGTTTCTTCAATTCCTATACCTACAAGTAGTGAATATTAGTGCATTAAAACACAATTATAACTTATTTACTCATTTGAGACAAGGTAATATACATAGAAAATGAGTCTGACTGAGTGGTAAAATCACCACTCATCAAATCCCCCAACTTAAGACCTTGTTTGTCCTCAAGCAACACTACCTCTTTGCCATAAACAACAATCATTTATGCCCAAATTTCATGCCTTAAGAGACATAATGACTTCAACTTGATTCGCAAACTTAAGTAATTCATTGCACATGTGCGAGCCTAATTTCTCCACACACCTCTTTATTTAATGTAATAATTCAGGCTGAATCAGACTTGAAGGAGCAATCAAACAACAAAATCCTATACTCTTGAAACCGCTCGCCTTTTGACTAAAAATAACCCCTACACCACTTGCCTCATTATCTGGGAGGTGACAACAATCACTCATCTCAACTTGTTTGCATGCCCATCTCACAAGAAAGAAAAGTTTCACTTACCTAACTACCAAACAAGTAACAAGGAATTTTAAGTGCAAAATTCTCCCCACACAAAAGAAATCTCAATGCAACAAGAGTCATGTCATAGGCTTGCCGCTATTTTCAATAACCACTACAAAGAAAGTAAATGGTTTAATATCTCAAAGGAATTTCTAAGCTTGTAAATTAGGTTCAGGTTAGGGGAGTACATCAGTTAGGGAACTAGGTTACACCCAACCTTGAACATCTACATCACACTTTACAATACTCCTCCTTTCGACTAAGGGCCATACTACTTTATTTTATCTCTTTTCTTATTCCTACTTCGTGCTACCTTTGTTCACAACTAATTTTTAAAATATCATTTTCTTGCAATTTTCATGCAAAACATTCCTTTATTGGACTTCTTTCCTATTTCATTCTTTTGCTTTTAAAGCATAGGCACACTAGGCAATTCAATAACAACTTCGTGGCCCCAAACTTACTTCCATTAATCTTTACCAGCCCCAAATTAAGCTCTTAGCCTCACCTTATATTTTTGAGTTTAGGGAGGGTATGGTTCAAAAGAGGGATAAAAGAATGGTTCACGGCTTGTAATGTGTTTTCTAAAGAAAGGTAAAACTTCCCAAAGTGGGTACTAGGGCTTACAATTGTGCATGGGTAGGATTTTTAGGCTATAGTAGGTTCCAAAATCACAAAGAGGGCCAAAGATACTTTCTCTAACCAAATACAATAAAAATTTGCTTTGAAAGACTAATTGGGAAAGTTCTAGACAACAAAAGCACTCAAGAGATGAATATCAATATTCTCATTACACATGTCATACAAAATTTTTTAAGGGAGCTACAATGTCCCTCCCCATGGAAATAATCATGGAATATTTATCATTTATTCACAAGTCAAAAATATGTGGAACCAAAAAATAGAAAATAATTTGTTACGACATTGCTTATATCTATGCCCAGGAGTTTTCAAAAAATAATTTTAACATAGGGGGTTTCTTGATTTGCCATAGAAACATGCACAAATTGGTAAAATATGGTGACAGAAACAACCAAAACCTTAGGCTTACATCCTGGTTCAAAACTGGCAAACAAATTATATGGCTACTAAGAATTTGCCAATTGTGTACAATCTGATCCCAACTTGTCAAAACAAAATAAAATGATAGTTGAGCTATGGGTACTCTTAATTCTGTTGCACACATGGCATAACATCACTAAAATTCATAAAAAAATTTAAAATACAAATGGAAAACTAACACTAGAAATAAAAGGAAAGCATAATAATCTATAAAACTTAGACACCAACAGGGTACCCCAAAATATAGTATACACAGCATAAACTAAAATTATTATTTAAAACACCATACCAAAAGAATAAAATTAAATATCCAGGTGGCACCCCCATGCGTAAGAATGGAGTGGCCTTACTGCCAGTGCATTCAAGTGAAGGTAAAAAGTCTCCCTGGATATGCATCACAAGATGCTCTCCTTTATTAACTCTGAATCTTTATTACTATCCTCAGCATTTAACCACTCGGTAGGTGCCTCATCATCACTGTCAAGCTTGGAAGATGGGAGTTTACCTATAGGCTTCAGGCCTTTCTAGAGGCCCTTAACTCCTTTCTATAATTTATTGAAAAATTTATCCCTTTTCTTCTCTCGCTTAAACATATTATTATATGAGACTTTGAGGTCTCTGTGATATTAAACAAAGGCTAAATAAGCTCTCTCTAGCCTGATAACTATAGCACTCTATCTCTTATTCCCCTTTGTATTTCTCATAACTACAACAGACACATATGAATGACACTTAGTGGGTGGATCACTTGGTCCGTGAGGAAAACCTACTAATATCTCTTTAATTTCTCTATCATCATCAATCAAATCATCCAAAGGTCCAGTGGCGGCTGACCTACAAGATACGGGCTCCTTGGCTATTTACCTATCTGGGTAAAGTTTTTATTTATTATTGTACCGAGGTGCACCCTCACCATTTATTTTGAGTGGGGTGATGCTAGTAGTTGGTTTTACCCAAGTATCTATGGTATATTACTCTACCCCTGCTCTTTTACACAATTAAATAATAAGTGAATGGAATGAAGAAGTATACCACCCTAAATCTTGCATTATCTCTATTCCTCAAGTGCAATCTAGCCTACATTTAGATCAATCCCAGTCATCAGGTAGCCACCGTGCAGGCTCACAAATTGGTGATAGATGTCATATGGGTGAATAGGGAGACCCTACTACAAATAATGTGTAACTATATTTTAGGCTATGCAGAGAATTTGTTCTTAGTGATCCCTCTCTTGGTAGTAGCCAATGAAACCTCTGTATCTGGATAGAGTATGTTATCCAAACAAGTGCCTGGTGCTTTACGCTTTTCTTTAAAATCTTCTATGTAAGTATCTTGAAGCACATGTACTACATTAAACTGTTGCACTAAAAAATGCACATGCCTACCTCGAATCTTCATCACTGAGTTCTTAAGAAAAATAGTGCTTAGATTTGCGTAAAACTCCCACACCCATTGTTGATTCACCTCATAAGTATTTGGTACAAAGCATATCTATCCAAATACTGCATGCTTGTTAAATAATCCTAGATATTGCTCTGGAACAATCAATTCTAATGCCTCTCTCCAATAATAATTTGTCTCTTTGGAGGTCATTCTCATAGTGTTTTTGACAAGCTGGGGTCATGAATCGGATGTTGTTGTAATATTCCATTGTGAGTCTTAAAACCTGTAAGCAATTTCACTTAGCCAAATATTAGTATTATCATGCTTAAAACATACTAAAACAAATATACAAGCTTATTCAGTAGTGTTATGGAAGGTTTTAGAGTCAGGAAGGGTTGTACAGAAAGTTTACTTCCTGTCAAATCATGCTTTCAGGTATGGCGATTGTGGACTTTTGACCGCGATTGCGATGATGCTATCACATTCATATCTGAGATCAAATTTGATAGGTTTTGCACACTATTTTCCATTGGAATTTTAATCCCAATCCCACCTTCTAACTAGGCATACTAATATTTTAAACAACAAATTCAATACTAGAGTGTGTGATCATTGCCTCAACTACAAAAGAATTGATCAGGAAATTTTTGTGGCCATTTAATCAAACACATGGTGTACACTTCAATCTAAGCCATTCAAGGCTTAATTTTTGGGTACTCAAGACTTCCCTAACCATATGTACGCCAACTACAACAGCCAACCATAACACCAATCACTAATATGCAAGCATTTTCTAACTAAAACACTAATTCATGACATTTACCATACTACAAGTTCTAAATATGAAATTTCATATCAAAATGAAGGAAACCCCGACAACTTTTCAATTTAGTTGATGCAAAATAATGAGTTGGTACTAAAATATGCAATAAAGTCCTAACATCTAGAGATAATTTTGAAAAAGGGTGTGAGAAAATATGAAAATGGTTAATCTTTTAGAATGAATTGATCATGGTCGCAGTCCTAGTTACGCGATCACAGTCATGCGGCCCCTGCGATCGCGGTGGCATGGACTTCAGTTATGGTAACTGAGACCTATCAATCGGGTTTTATGCTCACCCCAAATTTTCAATTCCACGTATTCCTTTCCAAATTTGACACAAATTTCTCTTGGCACCCCCAAAATTTTATGGATTATGCATGCACCCAAATAAATGTTTATTCTACTTTACAATGTATATAAAAAAAGGATACGTGCCTCTTTTTGTGGCATGATGGGTTGTCTCCCATCGTGCACTTCATTTAATGTCATGTCTTGATGTCTTCACCACTACCTTTTATGTCTCCACTTAGAAGATTTAAATATTCATCCAAACTTTTTCTCAATATGCAATGAACGGCAGAGGGACAAAAAATTCAAATCTTCAAAGATAAAATTTGGAAGAAGTGCTAAAATGGCAAGAAAGCTCCGATATCACCATTTTGAAGACTTGAACCTTTTACCAAACTTTACATCAAATTTTTGGATTAGTTCCCTAGTTAAAAGCATGGTCATCAATTGACCATTCCTTGTACTTCGAAAGTTCAGTTTCTTGGCCATTGATGTGAGGGGATCTATATACTCCATTGGAATGTCAAATTCAACAATATATGGTAGGAATTCATTCTCTCCAGGTCGCATCATTAACTTAGGTATATAGACTTTCATCCAATCCAACAAGCATAATGTTGGAAATTGGGTATAGTGGGTTCCGTCCTTTACGTTGAGAATTGTATCCAATGGAACATACTCACCCTTAAATGAGATAGAGTCAGATGATCATAGTGCATTATTTCTTCTTTTGATTATATACTCATTTCCTTTATTATGGCTCCTTCACCTCCGTATGAGCCAGATGATTGGTAAAATATTTAGGAATCTTCGCTACCAAGCTCATCAGCATAGCTTGGTTTCTCATAATGATAAAACTCCTCTTGAGTAATGGGTAAGGTAGTAATAGTTTCAACCTTTTTTTTTGTCCAATAACTCTTCCTAGACACCCATCCATTCTTTGTACTTGTATTCCAAATTCTCTCCCCATTGCATTTACCCATTCTAAGATGAATAGTAACCTTGGGTCACAACTACTGGACTCGGTGCATTATTCTTATGGTTTCTCATCATATGACCTAAGAAAATCATAGGAAGAACTAGTAATATAATTAGAATAATAGGGGAGGGGGTGTTTGGAAACTCATCCCAATGTCCTTATTAACAACCTCACATACGGTAACCATACTCCAATCAGATGGAGACGGTAAAATCTCACCCTGGGGAGCATACTTACAATCTCTCCTGTAGTGTGGTCCATAAGAATATGAACATAGGGGCCACAAAATGTCTTCCAATCATTAAACTTGTTAAAATATGCCATCTAGAAAAGCAAATATAAAATAAAACTACCTACAAAGAAAAATTATACAAATATTTACAAGCTTGAATTCAACCAAGTAACTAAACTAAGATTTCAAACTAACTTAATACTTTAAATTGTTCCCCGTCAATGGCGCCATTTTTTTTATAACGCTCAACTTACACATAAACTTGAGTGCAAGGCGATCGTCATCAATATATTTACCCAACTTTGGAGTCGGGGTCGAATCCATAAGGAAAAATGTGGGTGGAGATCAAATTAATTTGAAATGTTAGTTACAAGTTAACTTCTAATAACTGGTACAAAAACATAAAATGGGGGAGGTGAGTTCCTACACTAATGTGTCTTTTTGGGATTTCCTAGTATAAATTTGGGGCTCTAAATAATTATAATTTTAATGATTATGCATAGATCTTAGGATTATGCCTTACTAAGGCAGTGGCATGTAGGAGTCAGTCATCAACATCGATTTAGTAAATCAACTATGACTAGGTTTGGCTATAGATTTTGATGCTAGTTTTTCAAAAAAAACACCAAAATTTCACCCATTGATCCTTTCTAATACCTTATGGGTGTATTTAACAATTAAAAACTACAACCTCAATCAAGGAATCCCTATTTTTAGGATGACACCCATGACGCAGTCAACCTCAAATTCACCCTTATTTCTAAGATAGTGAGAATTTAGCAAACTACACACATAATTGTCTATCATTTCTTTGGTTTCCACATCCCTCTTTCGAGGATGATATAGATTCCTAATCATTACCCAAAACTCGTCTTTTGAAGATACCCTTGGGTTTTCTAGAGCTTGGATTTTTCACCCATCAAACCCATATGGGTGTTTGAAGCTTTCACCTATAAAATCCAAACCAAATTAGCATATCAATAGTAGAACGCATAAACATGAACTACCAAATAGATGTTAACAATAACAACCCGAACACATTATAATCCCTATTCACATATAACCTTAATAGGGAGGTTTAGATTCACATAAGATAAATAAGCATAGCTATACACGTAATCTCTACTGAATTAATTTGTCCTAGATCTAAGCAAATGTTATTTCAAACTTGGATCCTCCACAATATGAACAATGGAAGCGAGCAAGTCTTCCACTTGGAGAGTCTCCAATGTATTCTTCACCCAAATTTATGCAATATTTTCTTCTCCAAAAATGGACGTTACAAAACCCTAAGATAAACTAGAGGGATATTGGGGAAGAAGGAATGTGATGGAATGAATGATTCTTCATATTAGGGCTTGAGAATTTTTGGTCCAATTGGGATCAACACATGCAATTATAGTTTTTCTTTTGGTTTGAAAATTTCTGCCAAGCCGCAATCGCATAATTCTAGTTGTGACCGTGTCTAGGAGACCATAATTGACTTCTGTGGTCGCGGTTGTTTGACCACCTTTATTGACCATGACCGCGGCCGACCACAACCGTGATAATTGAGGCTAGTTTACTGTAGGTCTTCAGCTGCACTTTTTTTGCTCCCTTTTGATCATTTCAATCTCCAATCGACATCTTTTGGCCTCTTTAATTCCTATAACTACTACGAGTGGATACAAGTGCATTAAATCAAAATTATGTCTCATTTACTCTTATGAGGCAAGGTAATGTGCATAAAAATGAGTGTGTATGAGTGGTAAAATCAACAGTCTTTAGACAGCTACACGTAATTTATGTTTTTATCATTCTTTAATTAGATTTTAATTATTTATATTATGTATTCAATTATTTGGATGTTGATTATGAATATTGTAATCTAAAAACCTACTTTCTGGGGTTAAATCCAAGAACATAAGTACTATTGTTTTGGATTAATTTTGTTGGATTTGCTTATCATATTTGGTTGTTTGTTTATTTTGGTTTTAATTCTTTTATGAATAGATCACCCATACCCATAAAAGACATATATTGTCGACCTTTGGATCTCGAAAGAGGGAATAGGGAGATAAAACATGGGAATAAATAAAGTACGATTTGAATTCTTTTATAAAATAAGGAATTTATATTAGCGTCAAGGACAGGGATGTATTTAGATGCATTACTTGATTCACACGTAGGATGATAGCTTTTATTCAATTAAGTGGATTATTGAATGCCTGCTCAATAATGTATTTGTAATGTCCATATTAAGTTAAATATTAGAAGTTGGGAGACCATGATCATGCAATTAACCCCATGAGACAACAACCAAGATAAGCGAATTAACAAATGAACTTCAATAACATAGTATGATTGTTCAAAGTTATTTAACCCTGGGCTTTACTCTATTGATTGCTCCAAGAGCTTTTATTTGCTTTAATTTCAAGTTACATACAATTTTAAAAAAATTTCGTTGGTTACTTTTACACTAAATTAATCTAAATAGTGAACTAAAATTGAATTGTTATTTAACAAAGTCCCTGTGGGATCGTTATTCAGTTTTCTTGTTTACTACTTGGTAAACCAAATACACTTTCATGTGCGATTGGGCACTGTCATATATAACTACGAGAAGACGCACTTCTTAGTTGGGGAAGGCATTTTACTTGTCTATAAAGTTCCCTAAAAAATCTAACAAGTTGATTGTACCAAGATTGAGGTCATTAAGAAGCTACCTCCACGCATATCTATTAAGGGTATATCTAGTTTTCTTGGCCATAATGATTCTTAAAAGATGTTTACTAGGGATTTCACAAAAATTTCAATTTTTTGATGATTTTGTGTAAGCTTGTGAGGCTTTAAAGAAAAATTTGATTGAGGGACCTATATTGATTATTTTTAGCTGGGATATACCCTTTGAATTGATGTGTGATGCTAGTGAAGTGGTTGTGGGAGTCATGTTGGGACAATAAAAGATGAAGTCTTTTATTCAATTTATTATGCAAACAAGAGTCTTGATACATCTTAAGTTAATTACATAGTGACAAAAAAAGAAATATTGTCTCTAGTGTATTGTTTAATAAGTCGTGGTCATACTAAGTGGGTACCAAAGTGATGGTGTACATGGATCATGCAGCGATTCAGTATTTATTCAGTAAAATAGATGCTAAACATTGACATATTAAATAGATTTTACTACTGCAGGAAATCGATTTAGTGGTTAAAGATATGAAGGGATCAAAAAATATGTAGAAGATCATCAGTCTAGGATGGAAAGTTGGTATCATGTTTGAGAAGATGGTTGGATTCTAGAGGAGTTTCCCAATAAAAAACTCTTGGAATTGAGCGTCACAGAGATACCTTGGTATGTAGACAATGTGAACTTACTAGTGAGTGGGGTGTACCCACACGAGACCACAAGTCAACAAAGAAAGATGTTTTTTTTATCAGTCCCAATTATACAAATAGGATGATCCTTATTTGTTTATACAAGGGTCAAACAAAGTGATCAAAATATTTGTACAAGAATGTGAAGAATAAAAGGTCTTGTAGTGTTGTTATTCCTCTCCGTATAAGAGCCCATAATGGTGTGAGTGCACAACTCATAAACAAATACAATCTAGTTTCGTTTGCTAAGTTTATTTAAGGATGCAACCAAATTTTCCAAAGAGTGTGACAAGTGTTAGCACATTGGTTTAGTTTCATGGATGCATGAGATGTCTTTGAACAAAATTCTATAAGTGGAGATCTTTTATATATAGGGAATAGACTTCATTGGCCCTTTTCCTCTTTCATATGGAAATAAGTACATCCTAGTTGCAATAGATTATGTTTCCAAGTGGGTGGAGGCAGCAATGGTCCCAACCAATGACTTTAAGTTGGTATTTAAGTTCATTAGAAATAAGATATTCTGAGGGTTTGGAACCCCAAAATAATCATTAGTGATGGTGTTACACATATAATCAATGGTTGATTCAAGAATTCATTGCCAATGTATGGGGTAAGGCACAAGTTTGTCACAACCTATCATCCTTAAACTAGTGGCTAAGTTAAGGTCTCAAATCATAAAGTAAAGTAGATCTTACAAAGATGGGGAATACATAGTGTAAATATTGGTCACTAAAACTGGATTATACACTGTGGACATACAAGACAACATCACCCTATAGGTTAGTATTTGGGAAAGCATGTCATTTATATATTGAGTTAAAACATCAAGCATATTGTGATACAAATAAATTAAACCTAAATGTTGAGTTAGAAGGCAAATAAATGTTATAGTTATATGAACTTGAGGAACTTAGATCACCTGCCTACGAGAATACAAAGCTTTACAAAGAGAATATGAAAAGGTGGCATGGCAAATATATTATTCCTTACTCATTTGAGACAAGAAAAAATATGGTGGGGTTCAATTCTATGTTCAATTTGTTTTCCATTAAACAAACGTCCTAGTGGTATAGCCCTTTTGACGTTGTAAGGATGAATGCCCATGGGGCGGCTGAATTGGTTGATAAAGAAAAAGGTAAGAAACTTTTAGTTAATGGGCAAAGAATTAAACACTTCCATCATGAAGAAGAAGACCGAAAGAGGATATCATTGTGACTCTCTAATTAGAGATTATGAGTGGGGTTATACTGTAATGTTAAATTCAGCAGTGTATAGGAGGCAACCCATGAATTTAGTGTAATAGTGTAGGATTTATATTTGATACAAAAGAAAGAAAATTGAGAAAAAAGTCAACATACAAAAATATGAGTCATACCGCGACCAAAACGTAGGCACCTGGTGTGAGAAAACCCACTCTTCTAACTGTTCTAGTGGCTTTTAGGTAAAAAATGATGGTTTTCATTAAAAAAATTGAAATTCAAAGTGAAATTGTGCTAAAAAAACCCTAGGAAGGAGTTAGTCATGAGAACTGACTATAATACCTGTGTTGTGGGCATCGTACCATGGATCTTGGCTCCAGTGCTGAAGCCTATATTATAGAGAAGGTCATGAGAATTTATTAGAATGATTGCATGTTGGTCTTTGAATCATAGAAACTATCTCACATATCAAAGAAAATGTCGCACTCATCCTATTTGCCAAGAGTTCATATGTTTTGAATGGGTAATGCTCGACCCGATCCCCCTTTATTTAAACCCCCAATAAACTTTCTCCCATTTTAAACCTAAGCACTGAACAAACTCCTTCATAAAAATTGCATGGATCAAGCTCAAACTCACAAAATTTCTTCTTCTTTTCAACTCATCAAAAAGACAAAGGCATATTTTTGTTTATCTTTCAACTAAGGGAAGTAATTCTTGTGTGAGAATAATGGATTTTTCTTGGTAAACAAAAATTTAGTCTACAAATCCTCCTCTTAATAGTTCATTGTGTTGCAATCCTAATCTTTACGTTGAATGTAAGTTAAAATTCACACTTTACGGGTGATTATGGTGTGAAGTTTGTGTTTATAATGGTAAACTCTTTACAAATTCATATGGGTTTGTTGTTTTCCCCATAGTGGTGTAAAGTTGAGTTTGAATTTTTAATGTGTTCATTTTCTTGAGATGAAATTACATATGTTTCTGTGGGTTATTGATATGAAGGGTTAAGTGTAAATCTTTGTTGAGTTTCAATTGATGGGTTGAATTTTGGTACTCTAGTTGGCTCAATTTATATGTAAATTATATGCATTGAAATATGAGCTAGCTGAAAGGTTATGGTGGTGTTTAATTTATTATTGTTCATAGTAGTTCTTGGAAGTAAATTAATCATAATGTATGTTTGTGTCATATAAAATTCAGGGTAGTGACATTATTCATAATGAATAAAAGTTTAGTAGCCATCACTTGTCTTCTACCTTGGAAAGTAAAAGAGTGTGAGAATTCACTTACAAGATGAGGTTTGTACACTAGTCAGTGATAATTAGAAGGGGAAGTCTAGGTACCCAAACATATATACAAGTTAGAATTGGCAAACGAACTATGTGTGGGGTGGTTACGACTAAATTAATGCTGGTTATCGTTAGCAAGTTGGGCTGCACTAACAACTTATAAATTTGCATTATTTTACAGGACCCATGACACCTAAATTGATAAAACGCAATGCAGTAGCATCCTCTTCAAGCCAAAGATAGAAAGGGTCCCTACTGGTAAGTCCCTACTTTCTTAATGGCATATGTGTTTCCTCAATGTCATTTTGGTGTGAAATCTATTGACAAAGATTGCCAAAAATGGTACAAGGATAATGAATTAGTGAGAATGTTTGATGAAGATGATTGATTGAGAGAGATTGAGGGTTGAATACCCGAGCATTATGACATGCATTAAATAATTTTTGATGGTTTTTATCTTTAATTATTCAAAGGACTATATCGTATATAAGATGCATTAGTTTCTTGCTTATTGGTTACCTAAAAAGAGGGGAAATGTTGTTCAAGTTCATGGAAAGAAATCATATTTTGATGCGGCATCCTAAAACGCTTTTCTGGGGAAATAGAATGTGGACCATGGAGGATTGTGGGCTATCTTTAATCAACCTTACTTCCATGATATTCATTACTCTTTATAAAATTCTAGGTCTATGGAAAGGTGGACAAGACACAAGGACAAAAGATATCACAAAACATTTTCTTATGCGCACTTGAACAAAGAAGAAAGAGTTTGGTTAAAAATTATTTATACCTACCTGATCTGTATCTCCCACTTTTCTAACATCATTCATGGCTACATAATTATAGTTTATACTCGTATGACTAATGAAGCAATAATATTGGTGCAGTGCTAAGATCATCTTTGAGAAAGGAGAGAGTAGAAAATGGTTATAGGAAGCTACCTCATGGGGTAGAGTAAGACCCCATGGAAGCTTCCTCAAAGAGGGAGGGACATTGATATGTTCTGGGTGATTGAACCTGAATCTGCTTTTTGGCCTTCTTTGACACATGCTATGAGACTTAATCTTGATTACAATGTTACTAGCTACACTTTTGGCAAGAAATACTTGACTATGATGCATGGAGGTTAGTTCCCTACAATAGCTGAGTTTAATAATCTAGAGAATGACTACCCACTATACGAGCATGTTGGAATCCAATGCAACATTCAACATGAATTTTAGAAACCATTTGATGATGATGTGCCTACGAATAGGGATAATTGAAAAGTTGATTGTGATATAGACTCAGAGTCTAAGTCTATAGAAGATGACAATGAGAATGATGATGAGTATGATAAAGAAGAGTAGATGCCCATGGAGTTATTCAACCTATCTTTTGTTTGCTCTCATATTTTATTTACACTAGGTACAATGCGTCTTTTTCAAGTTTGGGGTGGGGGAAAAGTTTCCTAATAGTTTTATGTCTTTTGGTATTTTTCTACTATTTGATGGTATGTACTTTTATTTTGATTTTTTGTATGGTGACTTGATGACATTTAGATTATGGTCTGCAATAGTTAGTAATTCGTAGTTACAAATCGGTAATAGTAGTTATTTTGATTTTGGGCATCTCATCTTTTATTTTTGGTTCTTTTCCCGTGGATAGTACCCTTGAATCAATTAGGATTAATTGGTAATTTATAAGGTTTTTTTAGGAGTATCATTTATAATAAGTCATAGTTTAAGTACTTTTCTTGATAATGAATGGATGACGACCATCTTAAGAGAAAATAAGTCATAGGTACTGAGTAGGAAGTGAAACCCATTCACTAAGTTCAATATAAGTGATTTTGTTAGGCCATCTAATTAAATCATTCAATTTTGGTTTAAATTTTTTGAATTCGATGCATGTTGACATGTAATGAATGATTCTTCTCGAGATACTTAGGATCATATCTATGACTCATTTACAAGTTGGCTTAAGTTTTAATTCTTGTTATTCCTTGATTAAGAATCAATAAGGATTTTTCTTGACATTAACATGTTCCATGTGCATGTGTGAGGTTGATTCTTATTCTATGTTTACATTTGGATGTCTACAACTTGGGCGGTGTGTATGTGACATAAAATGAGGACTGTTGAGTTTGGGAGGTAATAGGGGTATTTCTTAGATAGCCATATTTGGTTCCTCATTTTATCTACCCATAATTCATGATTTTTGTTTTATCCTTTGAGCGTTTAGCCCATTCTTTGGTCGCCGCAGATGTAGATTACTCCGTTTGTTTTAATTCACCATAGTTTGATCCAGAATTCCTAAGCACTTTAGTTAAAATTCATTTGTAAGGTGTATGGAATTAAAAAAATTAAAGAGGAAGCCTCAAAGTAGCAACTATAGGTGTATTGAAAATTTTATGTTTTGCCTAGTGTGGTGTAGGTTATTAAAAAATATATATATATAAATAAATAATTAAAAAAAAGTGAGTTATGTGTTGCTAGAAACCACTACCTACTAAATACATGTAAGATAACATAAAGAAATAGGGCACAACAACAAAGAGTGTGAATACAAAAGAGTGAATAATAGGTTGGTTGAAGACGAGCTTAATAAAAGTATGATGTATTAAAGTGCTTGGTGAAGTTAGCCATTATTTATGCCCAAAATAGTTTCTACCCATCCCTTAGCCTATATTACAACGATTGAAGTCCTAATTGATCTTTAGCGTTGGTATTCATTTATTGATGGAATACTACACTAAGGGAAAACCAATGGTTCATCTTATGTTATATGTTAATTGATTGTGAGAGAGAGTGTTTTTCTATTCTTACACCTAGTCCTATGTTAATTTTCATGTATGTGAGTTATACTTGGGTAACTCTCTTGTTTTGCAGGCACATGTTTTATAATAGATAGGTGACATATGTAATTTATTTGTTGAGTAATATGCATGAGTTTACTAAGTATGTAGAGTCAATTCTTGAGGCTTAGAGGTCTTGAATGGTCATTTTTGTGTTCATAGTTGCAAGGTGACATACTAATTGTAAAGCATCTTATTCGTAGTTGTCGTGGTGGTTCTATCTTTAGTATCTTGTTTCAATTAGTGAAGCTAGAGTCTTTCTGGTTAAAATAAGTGTAATGAGTTCTTCGAGGATGGATAAGGATTTAACTATAGGGTGGTAATCTTGGGCATATTTATTCACCCAAGCATTATATTTTACCTATGTTTCAGCTTAGTTTTGACAAAAACATGTATATTAGCTTAAATATTATGCTTTATCAACATAGATGAACTAAAGAACGTGATTAGCATGTGCCATGTAAAATGTAGTCTAATGGAAACAAAATGAATAAAAGAGGTATGCACTAGCATGATAGGGAGTATGGGGGCATTCCTATTGGTAAATGGAGTTCCCAGCCACACAACCATGATACTTAGAAGTAGGCCCGCACTGCACACCACGGTCCTATATGTTGGACGACACATCGTTCATATTTTCTCGTCAATGAAATTTTGTAAAATTTCAACCAACTTGTAATGTTCTTTGGTTTAAAGGGTCCCACCTTTATAAATACCTCAAAGATCACCTACAGTCATTAGTTTACAATTTTTGAGAGAAAAATAGTCAGTACAAGAGTTTTTATGAGGTTTTTTCATCTTATAACTCAACTACTCTATATTTTGGTATGATTACTATTAATTCTTGTGTCTTCTTAATACTATGAGTAGCTAATACCCTTGTTTTGTGGTTACGACTAGAACATGATTTTTTTAGTATTTAATTTGAAGAAATGGAGTTTATTTTTCATTTGATTGTTCTTATGTTCTGTAATATACTATTTTAGTGCCTTACTAATAGAATAAATGGGTAATTCTTGGATGAATTAACTATGGACTGCAAAAATAGGATAAAGTATATGAGGAATAAGATCATATTTTACAGAAGTTACGGTTGATTTGCAACTAGGATAGCAATATACCTAGTTTTCCTTGTTTGGTTATATATGGAATGAAAACATTAGCGCATTTGAATTAAACACTCACATCCCCGCTCAACGATACAATTTTGAGACTAGTTTGCACTGGTTATTAAGAGGATGATCATTCCTAGATTGTATAAGTAACCCCACAACCCACAATTCAAGAAATAAAATTCATTGAGATGAACAGATTCTAAACATGACTGTGTTACATGTCGTAGCCTTAAAATATCTAAAAATATTGGTTAAAACTTTGTTGAAATTTGTAATCAACATCTTTTATTCTTTCACATATTAGTAAAAAATTATAAATCTTTTAAACAATGTGATACAACATAAACTTCTCTAAAATACTATTAGGAATTTAATACGTGAATTTCTAAGCACACAAGACCTATGGATTTGACCTCCAACTCCTAAAGAGTAAATATATTACTTGCTAGACCACATATACATATGTGTACAGTAGGATGCAACATCTACACCCTTCATTCAAAAGACTAGATATAATTTAAGGACTTAATTTGCATTAAAATATAACTCTCCCAGTCAAAAATAATTCACATGTATGCGCAAAGAACCATTGGCTTTCCTATTATACATTTCTTCACTAATTAAGCATACTTGAATTGAATTAAATAGTACTTTATGGGTTGTAAGGTTGGCTAGGTGAAAAGTACGAAAAATATAAATAAGAACTTAAATTTTCTGAGCACTTTACACTTTTCTTTTCATCACCCATTATTTTCTCCTCTTTATATTCATCCCTCTCTTCAACAATTATTTCTTGTGTTCTCACCTTATCAAGAAAATTTCATTATTTTTATGTCAAATTATAAGACTCTGCAAAATCATAAGCTCAATTCAGTCTTTCAAGCTTGCTAAGGGGTCCCAAACATAGAAAATTCTAGCTAAGTAATCAAACTTAGTATTATTTTGGCTGTCGTAAGTTGGAAACACTATTTTACGTCTTTTATGACCTTAAAGTATCAAACTTTCAGTTGAGTCATGATCAGGAATGTCAGTAGCTGTTCCCAAACTACTTTTGTATTTTTCGGACCTCATTTGAACCACTTTTAAGGATCCAAAATATTGTATCGACGTGATCTTGGCACGGCGTGTCGGCCATTGCGTCGATCAATATTTTTCCTTGTCTCCCTATGATAATTTTTAGTGAACTGATGTAGACTCGACACGATGCATTGGCTATCCGTTGATGCCAATGATGGGCGCGTCGGTTTATGTGTCGAAAGTGTGGTTTGAGTAATTAAAAAGCCATATCGTCAGGGGTATTTGGCTCTTTTACCCACCCCTATTCATTCCTAAAATACTAGATTCAGCCTTTATTGAGAAAAATATAGTCACTTTCTCTCAAATTACTCAAGAACAAAAACCTAGGTGATTTAATTTCAAAGCTAGGGCTCATGGTTTCACCATTTCTCTTTAAGAATTTAGCAACAAAGGTATGTCAAGGTTTCATCCAAGGGTTCAATCAACCTTGGAGTCCAAGAAACAATTTTAAACTTCAAATAGCTTGATTTCATGCTTTCCATCATTTGGATTCAAGTGTATTCGTGATTATAATGTTGATTGGATTTCTATTCCATGATTAAGTGCAAGATTTATGTAAAAAAACTATTATGTATGTAGAATCATGTGAATTCATGTTAAAGCCTTGAAATTGTGATGCTCATATGTTGATTAGTACTATGTGCATATGCAATGCCTTCGAAGTGTTTGATGAGTTGTTCATAAGAATTAAATAATGAAATTATATCATGTTAGCATATATTCAAGTTTATGTCAAGCAAGTGTTTGCCAGAATGTCCCAATGAATGAATGATGATCAAGTAGTTAGTTATCATGTTTCAAGATTGTGCCATGACTTATAATTTATGCAATCAAGTCCTAGGGGTATTTAATACCCGACAATTAGCTGATTACCTAGAGCCATGGTCAGTCTCAAAATACTATCAGTTATGTCATGATCAGTAGTACTCTCAGTTAGTTTCAAAATTCAGGAAAAACTCAGTAGACTTAGTATCAGTCCAGTCTAATTTAGTATTCAGCTCAGACCTCAGTAAATTCATTCAGTTAACAGAATTCAGTAGTATTACATTAGTCAACAGAACTCCGTGAACTCAGTTCTATTCATTTAGACAGTATAATCAGAAATAGTTAAGGCAAGCCTAGTATGAACTAGTAATTAGTTCAGTGTATATTCAATTGGGAGTAGGATTCAGCACCGAGCGAACCTAGGGATAGGGGCATTCCTGCTAGTAGAGTGTTTGACCCTTAGTAGCAATCCCTACATTATAGAACTATGTATCCAGCATAGGTTGACATATCCTCCTACTATATTAGGGTTAATCTATCTCGTATGAGTTTTCCTGCCAGCGACGGTTAACAGAAGAGCTTCCTATCAGAGAGGGTTAACTAATAATTGTCTTTACCCGTGGCACCGTACTGATACCTTTTTAACTGAGGTTACAGGTTCAACCCTAAATTATTAAGAAAGGGGCATGTCGGTTAGATGATTACCTTCCATAGTCTCAATTTCAATTCCAATCTCTGAATATCACTCAGTTCAGTTCTACAGATTCAGGACAATCAGGTAAATTTAGTCAGTTTAGTATGAAACTCAGTATAGTTCCACAGGATCAAGACTTTTAGATAAATTCACTCAGTTATTAGCTATACATTATCAGTAAACTCATATATCAGTAAATCAGTAAATCAAAACTCATTATCTAGTGTTATCACGATCTCAGTTAAAACTACGTATTCATGCATGTACTCCCCTTCAGATTACTCATGTCATTCAATAAGTATTGTTCATGCATATGAACCCATGCATTTTAGCCTACCTCACTTTGTATACGAGTACATTCAAAGTACTGACGCATACCTTCCTTTCATGCTATGATGTTTCATACCATAGGTTCAGACATGCGGGCTTTCAATCATACTTATCAATTAAGCTATTCAGCTGACAGAGTAAGTGGTGATTCCTCTTAGTTTGAGGATATGATTATTATTTTATTAGTTCAACTTATTTTAGTAGTTTGGAGTTAGTTGGTGACTTGTCCCATCAACTACATATTTAAGACAGTTTAGATCCTTTTTTAGACTAGAGTATTTTCATACAGATGTTTTAGATTTGGTATTTTTTATACTGTATTTATGTTTATTACAGTACTGAACCTTATGGCATATTTTTTGCCTAATTTTAGCCTATTATAGAATTATTATACAGTTATTGTAGTAGTTACTAGTTATGGGTTCTCTTATGGTTAATTGGAATTATGAGCACTGTGTAGCGTTCGGGGTATAGACTAGGGCTGTTACAAATTTGGTATCAGAGCCTAAGGTTGAAAAGAGTCCTATGATTTCTGAAAGTTGCATCTAGTAGATTCTTGTGCATGGGTATGTAGCATGCCATACTTATGGACAAGAGTCTACGAGATATTTTTGGAAAAGTTTCCCTTCTTTCGATATTTATGTCGTGCTAATGAGCATAAGCTCAAGTTAAACTCTCCACCTCATTCATCTTTTCCTTATGCTTCTAGAACATGCCTTTTAGAGAAGTTAACAAAAGAAGTAACGAAAACCAGTCAGCCCCTCCGCACGTTCAGGCAAATCCCCTGAATATGTATGTTTGTCATGCAGAGTTTAGAGCTGTTTTCACCGCTTAACTCATTTGATAGTTGCTCAAAACAATCAACTGGCCGTTATTCTATCTAGTCTTAGGGATCATGTTCCAAAAAGTATGGAGGAGAGGTGTAACACCCTGAATCTAGTACCTGGAATTCTACACGGTGCTCATAACCCTGAAGGACCATAAGCTAACCGATGACTTTTAATTGTACCTATATACATCATCATATATTGTATAATCTGAAAGCATGAACTAAAAGGCCATAAGGTTCAAAACTAAAATAACTGTCTGAACATTATAGTCTCAATAAGGAGTTGATGGGACATTTCACTAACTAAATCCAACTAATAAATTAATTAATGAGATAATAAAGTAATGATCATTTCCCCAAAAGATGAGGACTCACTTCTACCTTTGACTGCTGAGATTGGAATCAATCGATGCTCTAGAACTCGTGTCTCTGAACCTATGGCATAAGACACTATAACGCAAATGTATCACTACATTGAATATACTGGTATGCATGTGAGGTAGGCTGAATACATGGGATTTATATGTATGAACAATACTGGTTAATTGACTGATATAAACGTGAGAATAAATGCATGCATACATAGTAACTATATCTAAAATTGTTATAACATGAGTTTACTGCTAAGTAACATGACTAATGACTGAGTTTTGATAACTCATAACATGAGTGATTGTATTGGACAGTCCCAAATCTGATGGAACTAGATGTGTTCCGTACTGTATCTGAATTTACTGTGTCTAACATTTATAAATTCTATAATATGAAATTGTGGGAAATAGTCATCTAACCGACATGCCCCAAATAACACATTATAGCTAAATTGGGGTGCAATCTGTGCCCTAATTGGAAGGGTGTCAGTACTGTCCCACTGGTAAGGACAACATGTGAGTGACCCTAGTCTAGCAGGTTACACTAATGAGAATGGTGGGAAACCTTAACTAACAGGTTAAGCCACCTCATCTACCCTCAACTAACAGGTATGTTGTCTCAACCTACGTTGGATACATATTTTAGAACGCATGGATTTCTTATAAGAATCACGCCCTCTATTGGCAGGTGAGTTCCCATCCTTGGGTTCACTCGATGCTAATTTCTACTCCCATTTGAATGGACACTAAACATGATTAACTGATTTGAACATGGACTGATTTACTGAATTTCGTTGAATAACGGAATACTACTGATACCTGACAACTGACTGAGTACATGAGATTATTGAGACTTCCTGAGTCATAAGACTATTTGAAGTCTGAGGATCATGGTTTGACTAAGAGTATCATGAATACATGACATAGCTCTAGGCACACAGCTAATGTTTCGGGTAAAAGTGCCCCTAGGACTCGATTGAAAAAAACTGATAAAGCATGACTTTCTTGAATACATGACTAACATCATAATCCATAATTCATTTATTCAAGCATTTCCTCAAA
This sequence comes from Capsicum baccatum var. pendulum, assembly GCA_030864225.1. NCBI lineage: Eukaryota > Viridiplantae > Streptophyta > Magnoliopsida > Solanales > Solanaceae > Capsicum > Capsicum baccatum. The sequence goes on along the minus strand of CM061557.1, from coordinate 162,978,671 downwards.
CATGTGATATAGATAACTTGTACATAAATGGGGATTTCGTAATACCATACTAGTTTGGCACTTTTCCTTCACATACGAACTTAATCTAACACATGGTAGGCATAGTATATGTAGACAACATTATTTAACAAGAAAACATCATGATTCATCTCTAATTTTACCATTCAAGGGTTTAATCATGGATTCACATGAAGCTACACCTATAATAATAGATTCCACTTAAGATTTATCACTAAAACATAAAATAGAATTCAATTGGTCATTATCAACATGAACAACAATAACCCAACTTGAAATTCATAAATAAAATCTGTAAACTTGAACTTATAAAAAAAATTCTTAGGCTTCATGGACGAAAGGAGTCCATGAATGAACAATATGCATACCTGGTAAAGAGATTCTTGAAGTTCTAGAACTTGAAGGATTGGAATCTCTTAGTTTTGAAGAAGATTTGGATTTTGTTCCCGGGGATAAATATTAGAGAGAAAATCCTAATTTTGTTGTTTTAGATGTATAATGAATGTCTAACCTTTGGCCGGATATAACTATGTATATAAGTGGGTGGTAAAATACTAAAAATCCCCTTCACAATGGCTTCAAAATAACTAAACGAAATATGCGACGGTCCGTCACTGGATTGATGGTCCATCAGACTATCCATCAGATTGGAACCAGAACAGGAACTTACTACCTTGGTGCGACAGTGCGGTGCGATGGTCTGTCGTTGGGTCGACGGTCCATCGGTCCTGATGGTCACTTCTAGACAGAATAAGGCCTCACTATTTCTCTTGCGACAGACTGAGTGATGGTCCATCGCTAGTTCGATGGTCCATCGGCTTTTGCCATCGATCTAGTACAGAAGGTAGTCACACTAGCTCACTGTGACGGTTGTGGGAGATGCTCTGTCGCTAGTCCGATAGTCCGTTGGCCTCACCATCACACCTGGACGGTTTTACTACCTTCTATATTTTGGCCATAACTTTCTCTTCCGATGTCAAATTTTGATGAAATTGGTATCGATGGAAGCTTATCCAATTTTACACATGAAAAATGTGAAAATATTAAAAATACCATGTGTAAAAAGTAGGTTCATCTTTCAAAGAAAACTTTTAAAATTCTCAGGAAAATTTCAATCTATGTAAAAGTACGTGGTATTAGAATATCTCCCCCATGAGAACATTCATCCTGGAAAGAGACTGAGTAAGGGGAATGAATATAAACTGATGTACATACTAACATGACTGGCTAGAACATGATTTCATGACTGATAATAGAATATATCATACTGAACATGCATATCTGATGCACATGTAACTGATTCATGAATGCATGACTGGGTGTTCTGATAAACTAAGTTTCTCACAATAAGAATGCATGTCTGATGCATAATTATATAATTGAGCTGATACATGAATGGATGACTGAATATGCTATAGTACTTGGTGCCAAGTTTGTGATGAACAATAAACATGAAACTGAGTAAGCTTAAGGAGAACTGTTACCTTAAGCTTGATCTATGTTGGTGGAGAAGAGGTGAGGATACTTGGTATGTATATCTATTTCTTCTTCCTAATTAGCCCCCTCGACGGATTGATTTCGCCAAACAACCTTAACTAGAGGGACTTCTTTGTTCCTCAATCTACGAGTCTGATAGTCTATGATCTCAACTGGAATCTCTTCATAAGAGAGGTTGTTCTAAACATCTACACTCTGAATAGGGACTACAAATGCTAGTCCACCTATTTAATTATTGAGCAAGGAGACATGGAAGACTGGATGAACTGAAGCTAGATCTGAAGGCAGTTCGAGCTCATAAGCTACCTTGCCAAAGCGACTGTGAATCTTGAAGGGACCAACATATCAGGGACTAAGCTTTCCCTTCTTATCGAACCTCTTTACTCCCTTCATGGGAGAGATATTTAGATAAATAAGATCATCGATCTCGAACTTGAGATCTTTTCTACGAATATCTATATAAGACTTTTGTCGGCTCTGAGAGCCTAGAGTCTTTCTCTTATCAACTGGACTTCTCTAAGGCGTTGAATACCAAGTCAGGACTTATGATTAAAGCCTCACTAACTTCCAACCAACCAATTGGAGATCTACATCTTCTAATATAGAGAGCTTCGAATGGAGCCATATGAATTTTGGAATGATAGCTGTTGTTGTAAGCAAATTAAATCAAAGGAAAGTGGTCAACCCAACTTACCTTGAAATCAATTGCACACGCTTGCAGCATATCTTCTAATGTTTGAATGGTCCTGTCTGCTTGACCATCTGTTTGAGCATGAAATGCTGAACTGAGATAAACTTGGGTACCAAGACCCTTTTGGAATGCTTTCCAAAAATAAGAGGTGAATTGGGTACCTCTGTCTGAGATAATAGATAATGGTACACCGTGAAATATGACCAACTCTCTGATGTTGAGTTTGGCGTAATCGTCGGCTCAATAAGATGTATGAACTACAAGGAAATGGGATGATTTTGTCATCTGTCTATAATGACCCAACCGAATCATGTTGACGACGAAATGTAGACAAAACTGTCTTGAAGTCCATGTTCACTTCTTCCAACTTCCAAGTAGGGATACTAAACTCCTGCATGGACCCACTAGGCTTCTGATGCTCTTTCTTAACCTACTAACATGTAGAGCACTTATCCACAAAATCTACAATGTCTCTCTACATCCGTGACCACATATAGATTTCCCACAAATTATGGTACATCTTTGTGGCCCTGGATAAATAGAGTAGCGCATACCATGCGCTTCTGCAAGAATTTACTTCTTTAATTCATCTACATCTGGAACATATAGATGACCCTGACAATGCAAAACACCATCTCCCCCTTGGGAGAAAACCTCTACTTTCTGATCCTTGACTGACTCTTTTATCTTGACAAGGCTAGGATCCCTACCTTGCTTTGCTTTTACCTCAAAAACTTGAGATGATTCTAAACTACTCTAAACCCATATATTACCTTCCTCTAAATCGACTAAGCAAATGTATAGTTTAGAAAGCTGATGGACTTCCTGGGCTAACTTCTTCTTACTATCCTCGACATGAGCAACACTACCCATAGATACTATATAAAGAGCATCGGCCACTACGTTGTCCTTGGTCGAATAATAAAGAAAACTCATGTCATAGTCTTTCAAGTTCTCTAACCACCTTCTCTAATGAAAATTGAGATCTTTCTGAAAAAATACATACTGAAGGCTCTCATGATCCGTGAACACAGCTACGTTAACAGCATATAGATAATGCCTCCAAATCTTCAAGGAAAATACTATGGCGTCTAACTCAAGATCATGAGTAAGATAATTCTTCTCATGGGGTTTAAGCTGTCTGGAGGCGTAGGATATGACCTTACCATGCTGTGTAAGGACACAACCCAAACCTACTCTGGAAACATCAAAGTACACTTTTAACTTATTTGAACCATCTGGAAGAGCTAGAACTGGAGCTGAGGTGAGTCAACTCTTGAACTCCTAAAAACTCTTCTCTTAAGGATCTGACAACTGAAACTTGACTTTCGTCTAGGTCAATATGGACATAGGGGATGCAATATAAGAAAATCCCTCAACAAACCATCTGTAATAGTCAGCCTAACCCACGAAACTCCTGATATTTAATGGAGAGATAGGGCGAGGCCAGTTGCTTACTGCTTTAATCTTTTGAGGATCTACTCTAATGCTATCTTCAAAAATGATATGACCAAGGAATGATACTGACCTTAGCCAAAATTCACACTTAATGAATTTGATGAATAGATAATGATCTCTGAGAGTCTGAGGTACTATTCTTAGAAGGTCTACATGATCTCGCTCACTGTCGGAACAGACCAGAATATTATCTAAGAAGACTATAACAAACATGTCCAAGTATTTCTTGAACACACGGTTAATCAAGTACATGAAAATTGCTTGGGCATTGGTGAGACCAAAGGACATGACCAGGAATTTGAAGTGACCATATCGAGTACGAAAAGCTATGTTCAGAATGTCACATTCTCTGACTCTGAGCTGATGATAGCCGGATCTGAGGTCTATCTTAGAGAAATAACTGGCACCCTGAAGTTGGTAAAACAAGTCATCAATTCTTGGAAGAGGATACTTGTTCTTAACTGTAACTTTATTGAGCTTACGGTAATCAATACACATTCTAAGAGAACCATCTTTCTTGTGCATGAGTAAAACTGGTGCACCCCATGGGGACACACTAGGCCTGATGAATTCCTTATCTGAGAGATCCTTCAAATGCGTTTTCAAATTTATAAGTTCTGCTGATGCCATTCTCTATGGAAGAAAAAATATAGGTTGAGTATCAAGAAATATATCAATGCCGAAGTTTGTTTCCTTTTCGGGAGGAATTCCTTGAATATCTTTGAGAAAGACATGTAAATATTCATTCTCTACTGGGACTAATTCAATACTGGAGTTTCAGAAATAGCATCCTTAAATCAAACAAGATGATGGACACATCCATTAGATATCATTTTCCATGTCCGAAAGTAGGAAATAAGCTGACCTCTGAAAGCGGATACACTACCCTTCCACTCTAGGATGGGTTTGTTTGGAAACTAAAACTAAACTATTCTATTTTTTAGTAAACTGTGGCATAGCAGGAATGAAGCCAATCTATGCCGAGAATAATATCAAAATCAGTCATCTCTAATTCGATGAAGTCTGCTGAAGTGACTTTCTTAGATATCATAGCCAGGCAGTTCTGGTATACTCGCCGAGCTATGATGGTTTTACCCACTGTGGTAGAAACTGAAAAGGGCTCTGCTAGAATTTTGGGATTGACTCTGAAATCAACTGCTATGTAGAGAGTAACAAAATAAAAATAAGCACCTGGATCTAGCAAAGCGTAAACATGAACATGAAAGATCTGTAATATACCAGTAACTACATCAAGGGAATTTTCCTGATCTTTCTAGGACTGGAGAGCATAAAGTCAATTTTGGCGCTGCCTACTAGTAGTGTTGGAGGTGGCACCCTGCTGATTCGGGCGACCGTACTGAGATTAGGGGCGGTTCTGTTGACCCTGTATACCTAACTACGGACAATCTCTAACTCTATGGCCTGGGTTGCAACACCCAAAATAGGTGTCAATACCATCTCTGCAAGTACCCTGATGGTTCCTACCACAAGTCAGACAAAGAAGATAGGTGCAGGCAGTGCTAACACTGCCCTGAGACTTAGATCCTGGTGCTTCATCTGTGAACTTAGACACAGGAGCACTAGCTAAAGAAGGAGATGGAACTGAGGACTTAGGATGAAACTGAGAATGGTTTCCTCCTTCTGATTTAGGCTGAGCATAGTTAAAACTACCTGTCCTTGCTTTATTACTTTGCTTCTCCCTCATCTTAATCTTTTGCTCCTCTATCTAATGAGCATGAATCATAAGCCTAGATAAAGTCTTGTCACTATTCAGCATGGCAGATCTACACTCATTAACCATGCTATCATTTACTCCTGAAACAAACTTACTCATCTTGGCCCTGCTATCTACAACTACATGAGGGGTATATCTGGCTAATTGAGTAAACTTAAGAGAATACTCTTTCACCATCATATTGCCTTGACTATGGTTAATAAATTCAAGCACCTTAGCTTCTCTAAGCTCTAGGGGAAAAAATCTATCAAGGAAAGTAGAAGTAAACTCCTCCCACACAATAGAACCTGCATCAACTGCCTTCTCTGACTTCCACTACTTGAACCAAGTGTGAGAAGCATCCTGCAACTAATATGCAGCTATCTCAACATTCTTACTAAAAGTAACCCCTATGATGTCTGTAACTTTTTGGACCTGATCTAGGAATTCCTGAGGGTCCTCATCTACCTTAGACCTGAGAAAGGATGGAGGATTTATTCGGGTGAAGTCTCAAATCCTTGATGCAGCTGAATTGGACACTAGGTCAGCCATAACGATATTTGGTTATTCATTATGAGAAGCAACTGACTGAGCAAGATTAGTGAATGCAGCTCTGAACACTGCACGAGAAACATGTTCGTCCAAGGAGTTTTCTTGAACAGGCTGAGTTCTTCTCTTGGGAGGCATGTTCTAAAATAAAGAGATGAAACAGATTGGACTGAGAGATTGACTGGAGATTATTCTCACTGGAACTACATGAATACAAAAAAAAGAGAAACTATTCATAAACATCTTACAACATCCTGCATATAAATGTGGCGCACAATACACCCATGCACAAGACTCTACTAAATATGGTTTTCAGACTTCCTAGGACTCTATTGAGCCTTAGGCTCTGATACAAATTTTGTAATATGTCAAATCTAGTACTCAGAATGTTACACGGTGCTCATGACCCCGAAGGACCATAACCTAACCCATGACTGATATATGTACCTGTAGATTTCATAATATACTTTATAATATGGAAACATGAACTAAAAGGCCATAAGTTTAAAAACTGTAACATAATTGATACAGATATAACATTTGGATTAGGTATGAAATAGCCAGAACAACTACAATAACTGTCTGAACATAATAGTCTGAAAAGCCTCTAACTGACTGAATTGTCAGAATAAGGAGTTGATCGGACATTTCCCCAACCAACTCCAACTAATAAATTAATTAATGAGATAATAAAGTAATGATCATGTCCTAAAAAGATGAGGACTCACTTCTATCTCTGACTGCTGAGACTAGAATCTACTGATCCTCTGGAGCTCGTGTCTCTGAACCTATGGTATAAGACACCATAGCATAAATGTATCAAAACTTTGAATGTACTAGTACGAATGTAAAGTAGGTTGAATGCATGGGGTTCATATGTATGAATAATAATGACAAGTTGACTAATATGAATGTGAGAATACATGCATGCATACATAGTAACTATATCTGAAATCATGATAACATGAGTTTACTTATAACTAATATGACTAATAACTATGTTATGATAACTGATAACATGAGTGACTGTATTTGACAGTCCAGAATATAATGGAACTAGCTGAGTTCTGTACTATATCTGAAGTGACTGTATCTGACAGTCCTAAATTCTATAACATAAAACTCTGGGAAATAGTCATCTAACTGACATACCCCAAATAATGAATTATAGTTGAATTCGTGTCCAATCGATCCCCTAATTGGAAGGGTGTCAATACCACACCACTGGTAAGGAAAATATATGTGTGACCCTTATCTAGCAGGTTACTCTAATGAGAATTGTGGGAACCCTTAACTAGCAGGTTAAGCCACCTCATCTACCCTCAACTAGCAGGTATGATATCTCAACCTACGCTGGCTACGTAGTTCTTGAATGCAAAAATTGCTTCTAAGAATCACACCCTCTATTGGCAGGTGATTTCTGATCCTTGGGTTCACTCAGTGTTACTTTCTACTCCTATCTAAATAGACACTGAACATGATTAACTAATCTAAACATAGACTGAGTTACTGAATTTCGTTGACTAACAAAACACTACTGATACCTTACAACTGATTGAGTTTATGAGATTATTGAGATTTTGTGAGTCATATGCCTATCTGAAGTCTAAGGATCATGGATTGACTGAGTGTATCGTGAAAACATGATATGGCTCTGGGCACACTGCTAATGTTTTGGTTACAAGTAGCCCTAGCACTCTATTAAAACAAAATTGACAAAGCATGAATTTCTTGAATACATGACAAATATCACAATCCATAATTAATTTATTAAAGCATTTCATCAAACAAGTGATTTACATTACTTGAACATAAATGGGGATTTCATAATACCATACTAGTTGGGCACTTTTCCTTCACATAGGCATTTAATCAAACAGACATTTAATCAAAAACATGGTAGGCATAGTATATGTAGACAATATTACAAACATCATGATTCATCTCTAATTTCACCATTCAAGGGTTTAATCATGGATTTACATGAAGCTACACGTATAATAATAAATTCCACTTAAGATTTGTCTCTAAAACATATAATAGAATTCAATTGGTCATTATCAACATGAACAACAACAACCCATCATGAAATTCATATAGAAAATCCATAAAGTTGAACTTACAAAAGAGATTCTTGGGCTTCATGGATGAAAGGAGTCCATGAGTGAACACTATGCATACCTGTTAATGATATTCTTGAATTTTTTGAACTTAAAGGATTGGAATCTCTTACTTCTTAAAGAAGACTTGGATTTTGTTCCTGGGGATTAATCTTAGAGAGAAAACCCTAATTTTGTTATTATAGATGGATAATTAATGTCTGACCTTTTGTCGGATATAACTAGGTATATAAATGGCTTGTAATATACCAAAAATCCCCTTTAAAACGACTTTAAAATAACTGAATGGAACATACGATGGTGGGTGTGATGGTCCATTGTTGGGTCCACAGTCAATCAGACTGACCATTATACTAGAACTTACTACCTTGGTGTGACAGCGGGGTACGATGGTCCATCACTGGGTCGACAGTTCATCAATCCTGACCGTCGTTTCTAGGAAACATAGGGCCTCACTGTTTCCGTTGTGACTACTTGAGCGACGTTCCGTCAGTAGACCGACGGTTCGTTGCTAGTCTGACGGTCTGTCAGCTTGGGCCATCAATCTAGGGTAGAAGGTAGTCATACTGCCTCACTGTCACGGTCGTGGGTGATGGTCTGTCGCTAGTCCGACGGTTCCTCGGCCTCACCGCCGTACTTGGGCAATTTTACTTCCTTCTATATTTTGGCTATAACTTTCTCTTCCGATGTTGGATTTTGATGAAATTAGTATTGATAGAAAGCTTATTCAATTTTTCACGTGAAAAAAGTGAAAATATTAAAAATACCATGTGTACAAAAGTGAATTCATCTTTCAAAGAGAGCTTCTTTCATTCTTGGGATAATTTCAAGATAGGAAAAAGTATGGGGTATTATAAGATGCATAGGAAAAATGGGAGATAGAATAAAAGGTCCAAAACATCTAGAACAAATAGTGGGTAAACCAATTCTCTTTCTCTAAAATATGGCAGAAACAACCAGGGTATCTGCAGGGCTAGTAGTTATGTGTGTTTTGGGTAAGGCAAGTCAGGTCCCAGAATAGAGATTGTCCCCAGGGTCAGCATGACCATCCCTTAGCTCAGTCTGATCGCACGAATTAGTAGGGATCCACTTTAAGTGATAACAGAGGGAAATTCCGAAAGAGACTATATGCACTTCAGTCCCGACAAGATCAAGGGAGTTCTCCTGATATGGTCACCGGTATGTTACAAGTTTATCTTTTACATGTTTATGCTTTGATAAACTTAGGAGCTTCATTATCCTTTGTCACTTCTTATATAGCTATTTACTTTGGAGTCAGTCCCAAAATCTTAGTAGAGTCTTTCTAAGTCTCTACCCTAGTTGATAAATCCATCATAGTCCGCTAGGTATATGGGAACTTTCTGGTAATGGTGTCTTAGAATGTCACTTCAACAAACATAGTCGAATTAGAGATGACTGACTTCGATGTTATTCTGTACATGGATTGGCTTTATTCCTACTATGCCTCATTCAACTGTAGAAATAGAATTTTCCAGTTGCAATTTTCGAATGAACCCGTCCTTGAGTGGAGGGTCACTACTTCAGCACTTAGGGGTCAGCTTGTTTCTTACTAAGGGTAAGAAAAATTATTTCTAAGGGATGTGTCTACTATCTCATTTGATTCTAGGACTCTAGTTCTGAACCCCTAATCTTGAATTAGTGTCAGAAGCTTGTGAATTACTAGATGTGTTTCCCAAATATATGTCTGGAGTTCATCCCTAAAGGGAAATCGACTTTAAAATAAACATTTTTTCAGATACTCAGTCCATATCTATATCACCATACAGAATGGCACCTGCAGAACTCAGAGAATTAAAATAACAATTAATGAATCTCCTAGATAAGGATTCATCAAACCCAATGCGTCCCCATAGGGTGCCCCAATTTGTTTTATGCATAAGAAAGATAGTTCTTTCAGAATATGTATTGATTACCGTTAGCTAAATAAAGTCACGGACAAGAAAAAGTATCCAATTACCAAAGTCGATGACTTGTTTGACCCATTTTAGGGTGCCATTACTTCTTTAAGATAGACATTAGATCAGGTTATCATCGGCTTAAAGTTAGAAAATAGGACATTCCAAAAATAGCTTTAGAACTCTGTATGGTCACTTCAAATTCTTAGTCATGTCATTTAGTCTTCCTAATGCCCCAGCAGCTGTTATGGACTTGATGAACTGTGTGTTCAAGCAATAATTAGACATGTTTGTCATAGTCTTCATAGATAACATTCTTATCTATTCCCGTAGTGATAATGATCACACAGATCATCTTAAAATTATATTCCATCATGAAGATTACCTCAGAATCATATCCTAAACTCTCCAAACCCATCAGTTATCATGATATCTATTCATGTCTTACATGTAAGCTCTATGATCAAAGACTATACTCATGCACGTTAGCAATTATGCATGATTACAGTTTCTAGTATAAGGAATTCCAGTTCACTCAGTGTTACGAATCATGTTACATGAATACAAAAACTTAAGACTCAGGTCATGCAGCTCATGACTCAGGTACCAATGTCAAGTTATATAGTATGATCAGTTCTCATGTCCCAGGCTACACTCCTAGCGATCGGATAAATTATGAAGTCATCATGCATATCCTCAGTTTAGATCTTTTGATAAATACATGGTGTTGACATTCTATTCCTCAAACCTCAGTTAAGTGTCGAGTTTGGTATAGTATTCATGAATACATCAGGTTCTCATATTTTAGCCCTTCAGTAGACTCTCCCTACAAAATGATGTAGTGATGAGCAGTTGCTGAAAAGGGAGAGAGTAAGTGTTTTATGTTAAGAAAATATTATTGCATGATAGTTTTACACAAGACTGTAGCTAAGAAGATAGGTTTGAATGTCATCTTGATATGTAAGTGGCTAAATGCATTTCAGAGATTGGAGTAGGCTTGAACATAGTGGGAGAATTTAATCTAGATCAGACTTACGTAGGTAGAGTTATCAGAACCCATTATTCAATTCTAGTAAAGTCTTATTTGTAGTCTTAGGTATAGTCTCAGTCACAGTCATAGTCCACTAATCAGATCAGTAACTCAGTTTAGTTTAAGATTTGCTTGACCATAACATATAGTTATTAGTTATTCATTTGTTAGTATTTCAGTACCTCATTTTATAGACTATTTCAAAGTCATGTTTTATGATTGGTCTTGCCTTCTCAAATAATATAGTTTTCACCAATTCATGGTCAGTTACCTCATATTACCTATTCAGTCCTTACCTCGTATGGGTGATACTCTATAGTTCCAATCTAGTTATTCAGACTAAGTATAGTTCAATATTATATGACTAAGTATTCATCTATAATCCATTCAGATAATCAAATAAGTTTGTAAGTTTATGCACTTGTGCTCAACACCCATGTGAATATTTTTAATAGTCCTAGGTGATGTGTTGTACTAAGGTGGAGAGTATAGTAAAGAGAGAATTCAATGGATAAGTCTAAGATTGAAAATTTAAAGTCGTAGTGCATAAGGCTTAGTCACTTCATCTTAGATGACTTTTTGTAGGTCTCGACTCATATTAGAGAATTTTATCCAGGATATGATTTTCTTATTCTACAATTTTATTCAGCCATGCCAAGACTCCTTTCTCCCTATAGTGAATAGAACTCAATAGAAAGAGTGTCAAAGAAAGGCTCTAGTCGAATATAAGTTTTAAGGATAAGTTACTCCAAAAAACCAATAATTCAGTTTTGCAATTAGGAGGCCAATGCTTGAATAGTTGGGTTTACCATCCTTCTATCTAGTTGAACTATCTAAAGTCTCATGAATGTAACTACTCTATATCGATAAACCATGTATTTGCATGTTTATCTCAATTAAGGTATCATGCCTCGATTTTAGAACCCTGATATGCAGTCACGATTTGATTATATTAGTAGGTTTCCTATACATCATCTTAGATTTTCCTCAGTATCTCAGCCAATTTAGTATTCTTCAGGATTTCCCAAGGGGGAGATGTACTATAATCCCCAAGCTTTGATAACCTAAACCTTCTATATTCTCTTCATGTAATAAATTTAGTTTAGAGTAGTAGGTAGTCATAGGTAGACCCTCAAGTTACAATATCAGCCATAAGCCATGCATTCAAGGGCTCAGTTGTATTCATGATAATTAGTTCCTATATCATATTTCAAACACAATTATGTTCTCATGTTTCCGTTCATGTGTATTTAGTAAATAATCTGGAGTTCGGGATCAGGGATTTTGTATTCTTGAAAATCTTTCATATGAAAGGTGTGAAGAGGTTGGCAGTAAGGGGAAGCTTAGTCCTTGATATGTTGGTCCTTAATGAATTCTCAACCATTATGGAAAGGTAGCTTATGAGCTTGAGTTACCTTTATACTTAGCTTTAGTACATCAAGTGTTCCATGTCTCCTTGCTTAAGAAATGCATAGGTGACCCAACAGTCGTAATCCTTATAGAGGGAATAGATATTCACAATAGCCACCCTTATGACGAGATCCCAGTCGAAATTATTGACTATCATATTCGCATAGTGAGGAATAAATAAGACCCTCTAGTCAAAGTACTTAGGCGGAATCAGTCCATTGAGGGAGCTACATGGGAAGCAGAAGCAGATATCCAAACCAAGTATCCTCACCTCTTCACCGCAAACTCATCCTCAATCCAAGGTAATAGATTTTCTTTGAATTTACTCTATCTCATATTCAGATATAGATACCAAATTGGTATTAATTAACATTGCATACTCAGTCATGCATTTATAAATTAGTTCAGTCATGTACTAATACATCATACATGCATGTTCAGTGTATAAACTTAGCTTATCAGTAATCCCTATCATGCGTTCATAAATCATGTTCACCTATACACCAATGTATCAGATATACATATTCAGTATATAAGTAATTTTATTCATGAAATCTTGCTTCAGTTGTGCATGTCCAGTGTCTAAATCTAGACGATCAATATTCTCAGTTTAATAAGTATCATTCGAGGAAGAATGTTCCCAAGGGGGATATATTGGAATACCCCACAAAATAAGGGGTCTTAGATATAGAATATTCTACTAAGTATTCACATTTAGTATTATTTGGCCGTCGTAAGTTAGAAACTCTATTTCACAACTCTGATAACCATAAAATGTCAATCTTTAGGTTGATTCATGAAAAAAGGAATGTCATTAGGTGTTCGCGGACGATTTTCATATTTTTTGTACCTCATTTAAACCACATTTGGGAATCCAAAATAGTATATCAATGCAATCTAAACGTGGTGTAGCGGTTGTTGCATCGATCAATATTTTTCCTTGGTTCATAGTGTTAATTTCCATTGAACCGATACGGACTCGACATGTTGCATTAGCTATCGCGTCGATACCAATGACATAGCACGTTGATTTGTACATCGATAGTCCAATTTTTAGTATTTAAAAAGCCGCATCCTCAGGGGTATTTGGGTATTTTCACCACCCCTATTCATCCTTAAAACACGTGATTCAGCCTTCATTGAGAAAAATATACTCATTTTATCTCAAATTACCCTAGAACAAGAACCCTAGGTGATTTAATTCCAAATCCAAGGCTTAAAGTTTAACCATTTCTCTTCAAGAATTTAGCAACTAAGGTATGTCAAGTGTTCATCCAAGGGTTCCTTCCACCCTTGGAGTCCAAGAAACTCTTTTAAACTTCAAGTAGATTTATTTCATTCTTTCCATGGTTTTGATTCAAGTGTATTCATGATTATAATGTTGAATGGATTTCAATTCCATGAATAAGTGCAATATTTATGTAAAAATAACTATTATGTATGTAGTTTCATGTGAATTCATGTTAAAGCATTAAAATTGTGATGCTTATGTGTTGATTAGTACTATGTGCATATACAATGCCTTCTAAGTGTTTGATGAGTTATTCATGAGAATAAAATATTGGAATTATATCATGTTAGCATGTATTCAAGTTCATGTCATGCAACTGTTAGCCAGAATGTCCCAATGAAGGAATGATGATCAAGTAATTATTTATCATATTTTAAGATTGTTCCATGTCTTATAATTTATACTATCGATTGCTGGGGGTATTTAATATCTGACAATTTAGTTAATTACCTAGAGCCATCGTCAGTATCAAAATAGTATCAATTATGTCATGATCAGTAGTACTCTTAGTCAGTTACAAAACTCAGGAAAAAGTCAATAGACTCAATATCAATCTAGTCCAGTTCAGCATTCAGCTCACACTTCAGTAAATTCAGTCAGTAACAGAATTCTATAGTATCCTATCAGTCAATGGAACTCAGTGAATTAAGTTACATCAAGTTAGACAATATAATCAGTAACAGTTCAGTCAAGCCTAGTATGAACTGGGAATCAGTTCAGTGTCTATTCAGTTTAAAGTGAGATTTAACACCGAACGAACCCAAAAATGGGGGCATTACTGCCTGCAGAGGGTTAGACCCATAGTATCAATTCTTGCATTACAAAATTGTGTAACCATCATAGGTTGAGATATCCTTCTACCAGATTAGGATTGATACATCTTGTATGAGTTTTCCTACCGGTGAGGGTTAACGAAAGAGCTTCCTGTCAGATAGGGTTAACGCACAATTATTTTTAACCATGGCATGGTAATAACACCCTTCCAACTGGGGTTACTGGTTGGACACTAATCTATTTAGAAAGGGGCATGTCGGTTAGATGATTACCTTCCATTATTTTATTTTCAGTTCTAGTCGCAGAATAGAACTCAGTTTAGTTCTACAGATTTAGGACTGTCAGATATAGTCACTTAGTTCAGTAGGGAACACAGTATAGTTCCACAAGAGCAAGACTATTAGATACAGTCACTTAGTTATCTGCTACACAGTATCAGTAAACTCAAATACTAATAAATCAGTAATTCGAAACTCAGTATCCAGTGCTATTATGATCTTAGCTATAGTATACTTATTCATGCATGTACTCCTATTCAGTTTATTCTTTTCATTCAGTCAGTGTTATTCATGCATATGAAACCATGGATTTCAGCCTATCTCACTTATCATACCAGTACATTCAAAGTACTGATGCATAACTTTCTTTTGCGCTATGATGTTTTATATCATAGGTTTAAATGCGCAGTCTCCTGATCATACTTAACAGTATAAACATTCTGCCGATAGAGTTACTGGTGAGTCCTCTTTGTTCGAGGACATCTTGATTATTTCAGTAGTTCAGCTTATTTTAGTAGCTCCATATTTCAGACAGTTCAGAGGCTTTTTCAGACTAGAGTATTTTCAAGCAGATGTTTTAGATTTGGTATTTTTATACCGTATTCAATTTTATTACAGTATTAAAGTTTATGGCATGTTTTCCGTCTAATTTCTGCTTACTATAGTATTATTAATCAGTTATTGCAAAAGGTACCAGTCATGGGTTAGCTTGTAGTCCCTTGGGTTTATGAGCATCGTGTAGCGTTAGAGGTACAAACTCGGGGCGTTACACAAATTCTCTCAAAAAAGGTCGTATTATAACTTTGAAGCTATCATTGGTCACCATTTTCTTCTCAACCATCCCTTTTTCTTCATACTTTAAAATTTTATCATTGTTTATACTATAGTGCTTAAGGAATCAGGGTAAAAAATTAGGGATTAAAAAAAGGATCAAGGTAAAAATACGACTATCCAAAAAAACTACAAACTCACAGGGGCTAACTAATGATAAAATAGCTAAAAATATTCAAATTTCACAAAACAAATCAAAGAAAGCCTATTATCATCGCCTAAACTATTATGCCCCGATTTACGAGTCATGATGATACCTACTTTATCCCACTGGTAGGTAAACCTAACTGTAGCTCAAAGCTTAAAGTAATAGGCTAATTTGGTAGAAAATGGTATAAAACCAAAAAATTTCAAGTAAGGACTTACAACAATAATAATAATCCAAGGATAGATAAAATAACAAAAATATCCCACGATTTAGTAGTATCGATACAAGAGCCACGAGGAAAAAGAAATGTAAGTCTTTAATAATGAAATACTGAGCAAAAATAAAAGGTGAAAAGGGTACTTCAGATCCTAGAGCTCACCCAGTCTCAGAACTCTAGTCAGCATTATCGCTATGTTAATGGCGATAACTAGTATTCAGATTTGCACCAAAGAGGTACAAAAGTGTAGTATTAGTACTAAAGCCATTGGTACTCAATAGGCATCATTGACCAACTAAGATAAATCATAATATGAGAATAATAATGATCCGAGATAAATAAACTAAGTCAAGTAAAGGGAAAACATAGAATGATGCTCCACATACTGTATGTAAGTAAGTAAATACTTCGAAATAATTATAACATAAAGGAAGGAATAACTATCACTATATGATTGGACCCATAGAGAGTATTTGGAAAAGTAAATAACCCAATGTGAACCCCCATAAGCCCGAAGGGTTCAATTCAAGAGAAAAAGAGTAATAAGAGATATATTAATTTAACACATTGTCTTGCCCCTTTTCAATTTGAAGGATTGGAAAGCATTATTTTTCAAATTTTTAAACTATTTCAAAACCTTAAATAAAAGTTTGAAATAATTTAAAAAATTTTAGAGTTGCCACATGATTTTGGCAAAAATATCAAGAAAAACTAAAAATATTACTTAAAAGATTCAGAATAGAAAAAAAGCCTTTTAAGTTTAGAAATTTTGAGTAAGTGGTTCCTGTTAATACTCTTGGTAGGTTGTTAAGTCCTCAAGAGTATCTGCTAACTTGCGGTTATTCGAACTATTTGAAAATAACTTTTTGACTAACTTTAATAAGTAAAGTTGATTTTTAAAAAGAAATCGATTATGGAAAATATTATTTTAAAGATATGTGCAAAATGAGTTTTGCCGACTTAGCAAAAATTTTAACTAAGTCTAAGAAAACTAAAAACACAACTAGCATATAAAGGGGAAAAGGGAAAGACTAACATACTCAGGCCATTAGGCCCAAATCATTCAAATAAACCTGTCCTAATATAATTAGGGTCTCAACCCATATCATGTCCTAATCTAATCATTTGGGATTTTGGCCTATAATCTGTCCTAAGCTAGTTTTCGAACCATTATGGCCCAAAAACATGCTTCACCTGTATTAAATTACAACATTGCCTTTGAGGCTCAAATGATTAAACAAATAGATAGATAAGTAAATAAATAAATAATAAGATAATTATAAAAATCGAGATTTTTCAAGTCTCTTAGCGACCTCACCAATGGATTTTGACCTATTTTCCCTCTTCTTTCATCTTCTTGCACCCGCACACCATATAATCGACTTTAGGTTTAAACTTTAGGCTTGACTCGAAGAGGTGGGACTCATTAGCCCATTACAAATTGCAAGAGGAAAGGAGTCTATTTGGACTCCAAATCAGATTCAGGTAAAGTAAAAGATTGAAGAAAAAGAATTAATGTGTTCGCATTCTACAGTTAATAGATAAATAATGAATGGAAAATAGTATTCTAAAGAATAAAGCAATAGTATACTATGATATAAAAAACATATTGAATTATCTAATGAAAAGGAAATTAACCTATATCTCAAATAATCTTACAAAAATCGAGCCTAACATAATAGAATCAACTAATCCCTGAAAAGAAGATATTGACCCATAAGTATAGTAGCTTAAAATTTGGACAAATATTTCCCATAAATTATCATGTATTTGCACCAAATATGATGATATAATATTGTCTAAGACATGTTTTCATTAAAGAAAGAAAAGGGGAATGACCATAAGACGAGGAAACTTTTTTGTGACATCTAAAATATGAAATACAAGACATACTAATGCAACAATATTTTTTCAGTACCAAATGGAGTCAATAAACAAATTTGAAGAAAAATTAATGGTAGTATGTGAATAATAATGGGACGTCTAAATGCCAAAAAATACTTAAAGAAACAAATCAATAAGTGAGGTGAAGCATATAGCATATATTAAACAGGTTTGAGAAATGATATTCAAAGAAAAGATAAGAAAAATAGTAAAAGATTAATTCAAAGAAAAGGTGTCAAATTATGCCAACTCTTATTTTAGTTCTACACCATTTCAACAAAATCCATATCCCTAACAACTTTTCAATCTAAACAAGAGAATCAAAGACTGCTTTGACCTCAAAAATTAGTAAATCATGATTGCAAACATATATCAAAAGAACTTAGCAGTTCATCGCGGAATATAACCATGGAGAAAAATAAATCATTGATCAAAAGAATCAAGGATCGATAAAGGATTTAGATCTTAAAAGTATAACTTGAATTACAATTTCTACATGTGAATGAGCCAACTATCATATGTCTACCAAAGTGGTCAACTTAAATCATAGGCTGTGATTTTGTAAATCTCTAAGCCACAAACATAACACACTATACTATGCCTTTCAAAAATAACACCAAAATTCTAGATACGGGTAACTCAATACATCAAATTGAGAAACAATTTCACAGACCCTTAACAATAGTAACAATTTATTTTCGATATAAAGGAAATAACTTTACATTCTAAAAGTAAACATATCCACCAATAAAGAATTTAAACAAGCTACCAGTATATATTTTAATCAAGCAAAGGTCAAAAATTTATCGATCAAATTTATTAAGGTGAAAAAAAATAGTAACTATTGTTTTCATCATAGAGGAAACCACATTACATGCTAAAAGTAAACATATCCAATAAATAATTTAAACAAGAAATGAGTACATATTTTAATTAAGCAAAGGTCGAAACTTTATCGATCTACTTTATTAAGGTGAAACAAACAATAGTAACTATTATTTTCAACATATAGAAAACAACTTTACTTGCTAAAGGTGAACATATCCACCAACACTAAATTTTAACAAGGCATGAGTACATATTTTAATCAAGCATAAATCAAAATGTTATCGATCTAATCATAATAACCAAAGAATAAAGTCAAATAAATATGTTTTCTTATTTTATACTATGAACATAAAAATAGCCATAATATTGATATCACAACATTCTATGGCCTTGAAGACCGTCTACAACAAGCAATCTCAACAAAAAAAATTACAACTTTGAAACTAAGAAGAAGGAGATGAAGAAAAAAATAATAACAAAACTAAAAGGGAAAGGTGTGTTTACCTTTTTCGGAGTAACAAAATAGGACTTCAACGTTTCTTCAGAGTCTTGATCACCACTAAAAATCAATCTTTCGAGAACCTCGATTAGCCTACAACTTGAAAAATATTTCTAAAATTTTTTAATCTCATTTCTGAAAAGATTTTTCAACTCTTTGAGACTTGGTTTGCTACCAAAATAGTAGTAGTATTTATAGGAAAAGATTGGGATTCAACTCTTTGAATCCACCAATATGGGAGAAAGTACTTAGGGTTTTTTTTGGGAATATGAAATTGAGGGTAACGTTTGTTGAAGTATAAGTTGATGAGGAATTGTACAATCTAGTACAAATTTTTAAATTTTCAATAAGTAAAAAGAACAAGGTTGGGGTAGAATTGTACAATCTAGTATAAATTTTGAAATTCAAATTGAAAAAAATGACAAAATTGAGGTTGAATTTTATAATCTAGTATCAATTTTGAAATTTGCATTTGAAATTTTGAAATTTGAATTTTTTTTTTGGCAGCAATTGGCTGAGTTGTTGTCGCGGGTCGTTTTATTGGTTTTCAAATTTGTGGGATATGGGTCGAATATGATATTGTAAATCATGAAAGCTATTGTGCTCGTGAAGCTATTATTTTCTATTGGAAGTTTGTCGTTGTTCTGTTGTGTATGCTTAAGAAGAAGGAATATTATGTCAGGTCAGAAGGCTTGAAACGTTGACTTAGCTAGCTGATTAGGTAGCTGGATTGGTTGCAAAGGAAAAGGATGGAGGTGGGTTGGTCAGCTAGATGGGCTGATTTTTATTTTTGTTTTGTTTAAATTGTTGGGATGGAGTAGGTTATTTGGTTAAACAGGATATGGATAGGTTGGTATAATTGGGTTGTTGATGTGGGTTAAAGAAGGGGAAGGTTTGTTGGGTAGAATTAAGATTTGGGATTACGTAAATCATAAATCCAATAACGATTTAGCAATCCCATTAAATTTTTGACCAATTTGTAATAATTTAGCCAATTACATAGCAATTATTGCCAATTTGATTCTAATTATGATCAAATTTAATAGATTGGCTAAAATAAATTAAAATTCTGTAAGAATTAAATCCTCACTTAATCCAAAGATTCTTGAATTAATAAATTAAACTAATATTTCTCAAAATAAAATATTTTTGAGAACATATTTTATTTAAATCATGACTGTATCCATTTAATTTTTAATCTCAATCTCAGTAAAAGTCCAATCTTAATAAAAATATTCATTTAAGTAATATAATCTATACAATCTTGTATATGTGAATACAAAAATGTTTAATCGTTGTTGAAATGAAAAAATTAACCCAAATAAATATTTTAGAATTTATTTATACGGATGAAATAAACATTTTGATTTTATTAAATTTTGAAGGAACATAGGACAAATTTAGTGGTGGCGGGCAAAAATTAGGTGTAAGCAACTTCCCCTCCCTTTGGGTAGGGTGTATGCAAGTACCCTAGGCAAAGGGAGTTTGACATTCCTAATTTTTGTCCAACAACAAATTCATTTTCGAAAGAGATTGGTTTTCACAATAGTTTTATGGAGTTATGTCCTAAACCTGGTATCGGGTTTCCTATATATATCAAGTTACATGAGAATTCAAGCCACTTTTAGTTCATTAGTCTTGATTTTAAGCAAGATTTTACAAAAATTCACAAGCGATTCAAGTTTTTGACTTTTTTATGAAATAAAAAATCTAGGGAATAAAGGGACATGGTGGAAGGTTAGAATGCAATTGAGTTTTCAATATAGAGCCCAAGCTACATATCTCGGAGACTTAGGGAATCAAACTGCTTGTAGTTCGACTCAATCAATATAAAAGATGGTCTTTTATTTTTAGATGATCTTTGGCTCGGGATGAGAGAAAAGTCATTCGAGTTATGAAAAGATGTGTGTAACCAAGTAACCATGAATGTGAGATCCAACACATACATAGGTAAGAATTTACACAGACATAATTTCCAAATCTCTAAGTGTGTTGCCACCTAGATTTTAAGAAAATAGAAGGTTACCCTCGATATAAAGAAGGTAAATTTGAAACTAGAATATCCCAAAATACTCACATGTCTTCTAATAGAGATGTGGATTGATAATGCTGGCAATAATCCTTTAGCTTGTGTCCAAAGAGTTTGACATCCCTCTTTGGACAATGTTTAGTTTTTCTACAAAGAAAAAGTTCCACATTGTTCTTCATCCTTTTTTGAAACATCCCTCCTGTGGTTTTGATTTGAGATTTCAACCTTTCGGATGATCTCAAAAATATCCCAAACTAAATAATTAGTTGTAAATGTAGTATTACACTAACGCAAATAGGTGCAAACTTGTTTGAACATATTGTGCTGAGATAGTCGATGAACCAATTTGAACAACCTGTTCTAAAATTGTATTTGACTTTTAATGGGGTGACAACCGAACATGTACCAGAAAAAGAAAAATGATTTATCTTGAATGTAACATGCCACTACAAATTGAGTGACGGTCCAACGTGTTTAGTTGAAAGGCGAACAACCCATTTTGAATGTAACGTTCTACTTTGAACAGAGTGACGGTCTAACGTGTCTCATTACAGGGAAGACGACCCATTTAAATATAACATGCTACTTTGAATGGAGTGACGGTCCAACGTGTCTCATTAAAAGGTGAACAACCAATTTTTGATGTAGTGTGCCACTTTGAATGGAGTGATGATCCAACATGTCTCATTCAAGGGCAGATGACCCATTTAAATATAATATGCCTATTTGAAGAAAGTGATGGTATAATGTGTCTAATTGAAAGGTTGATGGCCCATTTTAATGTAACATGCCCGTTTAAATGGAGTGACATTTCCAAGTGTCTCATTGAAAAGCGGACGAACCATTTAAATGTAACATGCCACTTTTATTAGGGAGATGGTCCAAAGTGTCTCATTGAAGGGCAAACGACCCATTGAAATGTAGTATGCCACATTGAATGGAGTAATTGTCCAGCGTGTCTTATTGAAAGGCGAACGACCCATTTAAATATAACATACAACTTTGAATGGAGTGACGGTCCAATTTATCTCATTAAAAGGCAGACGAACCATTTTGAATGTAATGTGCCACTTTGAACCGAGTGATGGTCCAATATGTCTATTAATCACTTGCACTAAACTTATTAGTATCAAAGGAAATATTTGGGAAATTTTACTTACCTTGTTTTAGTATGCCACATTGAAGGAAGTCACACTCCATAACATATTACATTTAACGAGGTGATGTTCCATAACATATAACATACGGTTTTGAAGGAGGTGATGATCTATAATACCATAACATTTCACTCTGAAGGAGGTGACAGTCAATAATATAAGAACATGCCACTTTGAAGGAAGTGACAGTCCATAGTATAATTATATGTCACTCTGAAAGGAGGTGACATTCCATAACAGAATACCGTGTCACTTTGAAGTAGGTGACAGTCCATAACTTAATAACATGTCACTGTAAAGGAGGTGACAGTCCATAACAAAATAACATGTCATTTTAAAAGAGGTGATCTTCCATAACATAATAATATGTCACTCTAAAGGAGTTGACGATCCATAATAATAATATGTCACTCTAAAGGAGGTGATAGTCCATAGCATAATATCTTGTCAAACTAAAAAAGGTGACTGTCCATTAAATAAAAACATGTCACTCTGAGGGAGGTGACGGTCCATAACCCACTATGTTACTCTAAAGGAGGTAACGGTCCATAACATAATAACATGATATCTCCAATAAAGTTATGGTCTAATACATCCTTATAAAGGATTGAGATCTCAAATATAATAATATGTATCCTTTTGAAAGAATGGATAGCCTAAATATAATAAGACGTATCAGCTCGAACAATGTAACGATTAAATATCTCCTCTTGAAATGGTGAATGATCAAAATATAATAGGATGTGTCACCTCGAATGGACTTAAAATCCAATAATTTCCTTGGAGGATAGAAAAACTTAACTCATAAGAAATGATAGAAGTTGATTTGGCGAACTTCATTCTTTGAAACAAGAATTCTTGAAAGGACTTGTGTATGTCCTAAACTCCTGAATTGAATTCTACAACTTTAAGAGGATTAGTTTTTATTTTTTCTTAGTGGCAGTCTTGCATAAAGCCACCTGTATAACTCAAAAAACACTCGTTAATCACATAACAATTTGTTGAAACTAAGCCAAAAGTGTAACAGAAGATAGAGTTTAAAGATAAACATTTGACTCTTGATGATTTAGAGATAGTAGTTTGAATAATATCTCAATTGTTATGCCTGATAATTTCCCTACAAATAGAGAAAGTGTTATAAATCATAACAATGTAATAGAAATATAAATAAAGATAAAAAGGGAGGATAAAAGTTGTCTGGATGATTATGACAAGCTACAATAGGCCTGATAAAGGCTTATTCCATTCTTAATGTTGTCAAATTTGTGACTTCACTGTTCCTACAATAGAAAAAATTCTTAGTTATGAGAGACTGGTTGTGTTAGTATTTCCTTGCTCTACTAATGCACCTTGGTTAATCATTGACTTCTAATATTGAAGAATACTTTTGTAGAATTTTTGAGGATTTTCCTTAAGAATTCTACCCCAATTTATAATGCTAAAATTCTCAAACTTCCTTATGAAATCATTTAGTATGGAATTTCTGAGATCTACTCAAAAATTCTGCCCCAATCTTGAATTCATAATACTTGGGTTCTTTCTAGCATAACAAAGCTTGATATTTAAAACAACGTATGAGATTTAACATTGTAGCAAATGTTAAGTTCTTATGAAATTTTTGAGACTTTCTCAAAAAATTTTGCCCCAGTTACATGCTCCAACATTATCTCCATGTAGCTTGAGAAAGATCCTCTTGATAAAATTTTGAAATCCTTTCAAAAATTTGCCCTAGTTTCATTGGTCGAACTAGTGTGGTGCTCATGTATTACATTAAGGTAGAATTCATATCAAACATAGTTCCACCATAAGATGAAAAGATAAATTTTGTAAGGGATTGACCAAAGTCTACATAGACCACTACATATTCCATTCATGGAAAGTCAAGTAAAATGTAGTTCATATAAAATAAAATGAGTGATTTAATATTTTTTACTAATGTGACCGAAAAAAACATAGGCCGTCTACATATTCCACTAAGGAAATCAGGTTGAACGTAGTTCATTAGCTAGAAAGTACAATTACAAGGAAATCACAAAGTGCAACTACAGGAAAATAAAACTATATAGTATGATTACAAGGAAATCAAAATGAGAAAGTACGACTACTAGAAAATAAAACATCAAAATGAGAAAGTACGACTACTAGAAAATAAAACAATAACTTTAAGATAGACGAACACCAAAAGTGTGCCTTGGAGGGAACTTCATTCTTCATTGAAAGTGATGATTCCAATGACTATGTCTTGTGATTAAGAAATGAATTGTTGTTGTCATTGGCTGGAATTCTGTAAGTGTTATCACATATTTGTCTATCATGTCTTGATTTTGTTCTTAAGAGTATACAATTCTCGGTATCATGTCAAAAAACTCCATACTGGTAATCACATCGCTTGTTTGGATCATACCAATTATCAAAAATGTTCAAAGGCTTTACTTCCACTGGATGAAGTAGTTTTGCTTCTTTAAACCTTTCAAAAGATAAGTAAGAGATTCTGCCAATGGCGTGAAAATTCTAGCAGGCTTCCTTTTATGATTGGCACAAGGAGTATTATTTTGATAGTTTTGTGGTGGAGGATGAGCATGATATGTTGCTTGTGCATTAAAGAAAGGATAGTGATCATGTAGAGCATTGGGTTGGTATCATGGGGATTGCTTATAATTGAATGAACATCCTTGAGTCATTACTCCCATCACTTTTTTCCTTTTTATTTCCACTTCTAAAAGATCCAGTCTAAAACTCTTATGAGTGGATTGCAACTATGTCAAATTTATTATCTTTCCTATCTTAGCCATCCTTAATCAATTATCCAATCTTGATAAATTTAGTAAATGTCTTTCTAGCCATTGTCACCATGTAATCAAAATACTCGCGACATGGTGCATGAATGAAGTAACTAATCATTTCAGCTACTTCCATAGGAAGATGGATCCTAGTTTTTTATTCACTCCATCATATGGCATATTCATGAAAACTCTCATTTATTTTCTGCCATAGCCTTGTGAGATAGATCCTGTCAGGAATAATATCGACATTAAACTTTTAATGATCCACAAAAGCATTTTCCAAGTCATCCCAAGTGCGTCACTTAGTCACATCTTGCTTAGCATACCATTCTAGAGCCTTTCCACTCAAACCTTGACCAAATACCTTGAATTATATTCATCTATTTTGCCTACACCAATCAACTTTTTAAATGAAAAAAGGGATTTACAGAACCATCAAACTTTCTGAATATTAGGATCTTGTAACCAGGAGGCAACTCAATCTAGGGAAATGCGCACAACTCTTCATACTTCACACTTTGATTTCTTCCAAGCCCTTTAAGGATTCTCATTGCATATTCAAAAGCCTTCAGCTTTCTATTCATTGTATCATCAGTGTACACCATAGGATCATTTTAAAATTCAACACAATGATCAACATCTAGGCGGTATAACCCCTGAGTTTTTGTTACTAATGGGGTGGTAGCATAGGTGTACACTGGTGGAGTGTGATGTGATAATGCCATGTTCTGAACCTTTGGAGGAGCAAATACATACACAAAAGGAGAATTTTGGGAAGCATAAACATTCTGAGAAGTGGAAAAGTGACAGTCCAGATCAAATCCTTCCTATGTCCAAAATATAAGACCTTTTTGTCGAGCATTGGGAAGCTGAGCCATATTTTGTAGAGTTTGAGAAGGTATTCTTTGCATCAACATGAACCTTAGTTAGGCAATTTTTTTTCTCAAACTAGCAATGACCTTTGGGGTTATTTTGCTTTCTATCGAGGGACTAGGGTCCATTGCCACAAACAAGGTGGGAACTGATTCCAATAAACTATTGATAAAACTAGGATCCATAGTTGAACGGGTCTGTCTGTTAGTTCAAGTAAGAACTAATTAGTCTTAAGTTTCTCTCTTGACCTTAGACCAGGCAAAATATTGATTTACCAGCGATTACTTTGCTTTTAGTCAGTTTGAAGCAAGTAAATTTTATTATGAACACTAATCGGCCTCACTCTAAAAATAAAGAAAAAACACTAAAAAAGTAAAATGTTCGTTCATTATTGTAATAATTGACCAAAATAATATACGAAATAAATGACATATATTTTGTTTTAAATAGACTAGTCCAGAATTCAAAGAATATGTCATGTTGAAAAAGTGACAAAATGATCAAAACTATGACCATTTGACAATTATATGTTTAATAGGGAAAACAATGTTTCAAATAGAATTAACTAAGTGATATGAAGAGATTTGGAGTTTAAGAATAAACACCATAAAGGCATATGTGGAAAGTTTTTTTTAAGACAATATAATCTTTCCATTAATAAAATGTCTGGATAGCTCTAGTCATAATTAAGTTACAAAAAAGCGAATTGTCAAAGCAACGTGGTCAATATTAATTGGAAAATGACAGAATGAATATTTGAACAAAACTTTTGTGAATTTTAAACTATTTGATTGGTGGAATTTAAAGACCTTTTTTGAGGAGGGTCCAAATTTTGGGTCTTATATGCCTCATAACGCTTTAAGATTTTTAGCTAGAATAATGGACTAGTCTTGTTTAAAGCCAAACATATGTTATTTAAGCACTCAAATAAAGCAACTTATAGAAAAAACAAAGTAATGAAACATTTAAGCACATTAATAATTTAAAGGCGTCCTAACATACTTGGGACCTTTTAAGCCAATGGTAAGCCTAATATTTGATGAATATACAAGCCATTTACAAGGCATTCTATTGACCCCAAACTATAATCTTCATCAATAAATTAAATAGGGATACAAAATAAGGGAAAGTGAAATACATGATATCAATCCCATACAAGGGAGGAAATCTAACCTAAGACTCCTTGGAAGTCTTTCGATCTTGAACTTCTTGAAACATCTGCATATCTTTCCAGTGAACATCTTCTTTTGGTTAAAGGAATTTATCTAAATAAAACTCTAGAACCTTAGGGACAATAGTCCATAGAATCTGACATTATAACCTTTAATTTAACACATAAGGAATGATCGTCTGTTATGACTCCTGGTCAATATAAGAAAGGTAGGTTTCTAATAAGCCTAATACTCAATCATGTATTTTTTCGTCCTAAGGTCGTGCCTATAAAAGGTTTTGGTTTTGCTCTATCCTAGGTATATAGAGTGTACTTTGACCAGGTTGTGGTTATCCGTACTATTTGAAAATAAATTTTTCACTGACTTTAACAGGGAAAGTTAATTTTTGAAGAGAAATTGATTAAGGAAAAGTTTTTTTCAAGATTTATGCAGAATGAGTTTTGATGACATAGCGGGAATTTTAGCTAAGTCTAAGAAAACTAGAAAAATCAACTAGTATATAAAGGGGAAAGTGCGAGAATAAAAGCCTTTGGCCATTCAGCCTAAATGATTCAAATTAACCTGCCTTAGTCTAAAAGGGCTTTAGGCCCATAACCTATCATAATCTAATAATTCGGGCTTTTGGCCCATCAACTGTTTTAAGCTAGTTTTCGGACCTTGAATGCCCAAATATCTGCTCACTTGTATTGAATTAAAACTTTGGCTTTGAGGCCCAGATTAATGCACAACTAGAAAAATAAATAAATATTAAAGAATAAGACAATAATAATGAATAAGATGTCATCAATCAAACTAGGGGCTTGCTGTGACGGGTATCTCAAGTCCTACGTGTACTAGATATCACCCCTTTCATCTAATCGAACCAACACAAAATCCTCAAATATTGAATGAATCCAGAACATATAATAAGCTAGCACACAGTAAAACTAATGGTAATTCATGATATGTCTATACCAACCACTGGTAATCGGACAATTGTCCATCACCAAAATAATCAACTAGACCACCCAAATCAACAGTAGTCCAAAAAATCCTTCATAAAACCGAAGGTCAATAAAATAATGGGACATGCCCACAATAATAGAAAAAACCAATATCCAAAAGATTGACAACAAATAAAAAGGACATCACAGTATGAATTGGGGTCTTCCGAAGGATGGAAACTCACTACTTCAATCTCACTAACTAGGTAACCCCAAATCAAAATCATATGGTAATAGATATGGAAGTATAGCTAGTTCCTGCATTATGTAGGGATACCGCATTTGAAAATAGTTAGCGGTTGGAGTGCTACCATGTAACTCAGGGATAGAGGAACAAAATAATAACATGATAACAATTGAAAGCCAAAACTACATTTAGTACATAATACCGTATTAAATACATATACATATATAATACCGCATATTGGGGTAGGGAGCAAGGCTTAGAATGAATTTTGAAAACCTTAGCCTGGGTTGTGTATATAATCGTCATAAAATAGGCACCCACTAGCTATATGGGCCCAGCTCTCCCGTAGATTGAAGGGCCCCAGTACATATAGCCGCATGAACTAGAGAAAATCCATATCTTTATAAGCCTTTATGAGGGAACCGAACCTCCCAAAATAGTCAAGGTGGCTTAAGCATTAATGTATATAATATAAGGGACTCGAAACTCCCATTCATATAACCAATATGGGGGACTCAAACTTTTTGATCATTTAGACACCCACATAGGCTAGCATCGTTTCCAGTGTTAGTCCCTCAATTAAATTCAATTCATGTCCATCAAAGCCTTTACAAGGTCATTCATCAATAATTATCATGGTTATTGCAAAGCATTAGTTCAAAAACACAATTTAACTTGGAAAATATCATCCTCATTAACAATTCATAAATAGGTTGAGGGCATGCCATTATCAAAGCCAAAATTATCAAATTTGGGGTTCAACCATGACTCCTCAATTAAACCATCATTCTTATGCACCCATATGTGCAAAACCATAATTAAAATATTCATAATTACACTTTTAAAAATAGAAAACAATATTCAATTATATGCATTCAAACCCCTCAATCTTGGTTTCAAAACCACCATTAATGGTTCATGAGCAATGCTTTAAACATATGATTTTAGTAAATTAACAATGAGAGAAGAGTCACATGCATGAATTATGAAGATTCATGGAGATAAATTAACTCTTGAACCCTTAGATAGCCACTTTGCAGAAACCCTTGCCAATTTTGCTTAAAAGGGTTTTGAGAGGGTAAAAAAGATGCTTTGATCTTGTAAAGTGTAGAATAAATACACCAAAGTGATTAGGGACATGGGGCCTTAAGGGTTTTGAGTGGAAAATATCCAAAGTACCTCCAACTTAAAACAATAAAATGATCGTCCTTAGTTACAAGTCGACCCATTGACTCATTACCACATTATACGACTCGTATCCATGAGTTTTATCCTAGAGAGTGAGTTCAACTCCCATACACTTTCCATCTTACGCCTCTATGTTCCCAATCTTGAATTGACCATATGACTCGTATGGTCTAGCTATATCAATAATAAAAACCAAAGGATTAGGCATTGGACAACATACGACTCAACCCTACCACTCAAACATAGACTTCTGACTCATAGTGAGTAACTCATACTCCAAGCATAACTTAGCCAATTCAACACTGGTTTGGTTACGACATGGGTCCCTAGACCCGTAACTACACCATATGATTCATATAATGAGTCTTCAATAGGGCACTGACCTCAAAGCTCAAAGAATTTTCAAGGGCCAAAGCCTAGGGTGTTCTAATATCTCCTCCTTAGGATCATTCATTCTCAAACGATGGGTCAAGAATGCATCAACACAATTTCTATATAAATACGCAACCATATTTTGTTTTAATAAAGACAGAAAATATATGATTTAATAATGCACGTATACCTTAAGCCCAAATTTCCAAAAAAAGGAATAAGAATGGTTACTTGGACTCAATGTCCTCCTCGGCTTCCCAATTATCTTTCTTAAAATTTTGGTTCAACCATAGAACCTTAACCAAAGTCACGTCCTTCGTCTGCAACTGACGAACTTGTCGATCCAATATCCTCACCGGGACCTCCTCATAGGATAAAGAATCTAAATACCAATGTTCTCCAAGGGAAGAATGTCCGAAGGATCACCCACAGATTTATGCAACATGGACACATGGAATACCGGATGAATGGAACCCATGGTAGAGGAAAATTCCAACTCATATAAAATATTTCCAACCCTTGTTAAAACTTAGTACAGGCCAACATACCAAGAACTGAGCTTTCACTTCTTCCAAGCGACATTGATCCATTCATGAGAGACACCTTAAAGAATACCCAATCTCTGATATCAAACTCCAACTATATTCGCCTTACGTCCGCATAGGACTTTTGGCGACTTGGGGTTATCTTAAACCTACCCCAGTCAGCTTCACCTTTTCCATATCTTGGTGAACCGAATTCGGGCCAAACATCTCTACTTGACTAACCTCGAACAACGTAGGCGTACACCTCCTACAATACAATGCCTTAAATGGAGCCATACCAATTCTAGAATGGTAACTATTATTATTAGAAAATTAACTGAGGGGCAAGTGGTCAAACCAACTACCATCAATGTCGATTACACAAGCTCACAACATATCTTCCAAAGTATGAATGGTTTTTTCCACTTATCCATCTTCCTGTGGTTCAAAGGAAGTGCTAAGGCTAACTTTAGTCCCCAAACTTCATTGTAAAGAGCAACAAAAATGCGATAAAAACTGAGTACCACAATTTAAAATGATCAAGATAGGCGCACCATACAACTTTACGGCCTCCTAAATGAAAAACTTTGCGTAGTCCTCAGTAGAATAATTTGTCCATACTGGCAAGAA
The DNA here is from genome assembly GCA_030864225.1 of Capsicum baccatum var. pendulum. Classification (NCBI taxonomy): domain Eukaryota; kingdom Viridiplantae; phylum Streptophyta; class Magnoliopsida; order Solanales; family Solanaceae; genus Capsicum; species Capsicum baccatum. The sequence continues at coordinate 162,947,620 of CM061557.1, read as the reverse complement.
GTGACCATACTTGGTCATCCTATCAATGATGACCCAAATGGAGTCACATTAATTCCATGACTGCAGAAGACCAGTTATGAAATCCATATTAATTAACTCCTATTGCCACACCAACTTTTCAATATATTGAATTAGCCCACCGAGCCTCATGTGCTCCATTTTTACTTGCTGGCAGAATATACACTTAGCCAAAAAGTTGGCTACATCTTGCTTCATATTATTCCGCCAATACATATCCATGATATCATGATACATCTATGTTGAACCGTGATGAACTAGATAGTGCAAGTCATGGGTCTCGGCCAAAATTTTACCTCATAACCTATCAACATCGGGAACACACAAACTTCATTGGTACCTCAAGATACCATTGCCACCGATCTCAAAGTCCATCACCTTCTACTAACCCATATAATTCTTGATCTTCGTCAAGACAGGGTCTAAAACCTGTTTCTCTTTTATTTTATCCCCAAGTGATGATTTTGCCACCTGCTGCACAAACACACTATTATCCTTAGAGTCTAAGTGACGAACTCCAAGGTTAGCCAAACATAAAATACCCTTAACCAATTCCCTCTTATCATTATCTACATATAATAAACTACCCACTGACAACCTTCTAGGAGCATCATCAACCACATTAGCTTTACTTAGATGGAAATAAAGACAAATATCATAGTCCTTCAGTAAATCAAGCCACATACTTTGCCTAAGATTAAGCTATTTCTCAGTGAACACGTACTGCAGGGTCTTATCATCAGAAAAGATATCAACATAGACCCCATACCGATAGTGATGCTACATTTTCAATGCGAACACCGTGGCTAACAATAACAAGTCATGAGTTGGATATTTTTTCTCATAAACCTTTAACTATCTAGAGGCATAAGCAACCACCTTGTCATGCTTCATCAAAACAAACACAAACCAACCCAGGACACATCATAATAGATGACAAAACCCTTGGTGCCTTTTGCCAGAGTCAGGAGCGGAGCTGAAGTCAATTTATATTTCATATTCTCAAAGCTAGTCTCTCAAGAATTAGACCACAATGACTTTACCTTTTTCCGAGTCAACTTGGTCAATGTGGCAACAATAGAAGAGAAACTTTCAAAAAATCTTCTATAGTAACTGGATAAACCCAAGAAGCTTTAAATATTGGTTGGAGTCATGAGTTTAGGACAATTCTTAACCACTACAACCTTATGAGGATCCACCATGATTCCCTCACTAGATACAACATGACTCAGATAAGGCATACCATCCAACAAGAAGTCACATTTAGAGAACTTAGCATACAACTACTGATCGTGTAAGGTATGCAATAAAAAGAGGAGGTAATCAGCATAATCCTCCTTACTCGTTGAGTACACTAAGATGTCATCAATGAATACAATCATGAACAAATCTAGAAATTGATGGAAGACCATATTCATCAAGTCCATGAATGTCGCAGGGGCATCAGTCAAGCCAAACAACATCACCAAGAAATAAAAATGCTCATACCATGTGCGAAAAGCTATCATGGGGATATCACTTCCCTAATCTTTAACTAATGATACAAAGATTGAAGATCAATCTTGGAAAAGAATTTGGCACCTTGAGGTTGATCAAAGAGATCATCAATTCTGGAAAGTGGATACTTATTCTTTACCAAACCTTATTCAGTTGTCGATAATCGATACACATCTGAAGTAAACTGATATAGAACCCAACTGGGTTGGGTATCGATCCCACAGGGAATAGCTTGGTCAACAAGTAAGCAAGAAGTACTAGACTTTTGGTGCAAGTCTCGTAAAAAGGGGGGATTGTAATGTTTAACCAAAATATTAAAGTAAAACTAAAAATAGCAACGTAAAAAGAAAGAATAGTTATTAAGTTGTAAACAATGAGAATTGAGAAGTTGGGGTTATGTCCATCTTCTGAGTTGTACGTCTCTATTGGCTATGAGTTATGCGGAATTCAGACATGCATGTGCTTATAGAGAATTGTATTCGATGGTAAATCCAGGCGTCTTTTGACCTATTCGAGGATTATTTCACTTTAACTCTTTCGATCTTAAAGCATGTTTAACGGTCCGAATTTTCCAAGAGGTTAATCCAGTTACGGCACTAACTTTTTAATAGGGGATGGGACCCTACTACCTTGACATTATCTCTTTTCCAGACAGATAACCTTTCTTTCGAACAAGTTAAATGTTATACTGGCGTATTCTTGCGTTTGCAACCACAAAGAATTTAGATTAAGATGAAGAGAATAATGATACAAGTAGCATACGTGTCACGAACTTACAAACTCATAGCTATAGATAGTATCTCATACGGCTTTCATAACCCCAGCAGAGAGGTTTAGTTACTCATGAGTGCGAAGGAAATCACAATTGACATTGTTATTATACCACAATAAGAATTTCGTGTAGCACAAGTGTGGTAGGCGTTAGACGTGATTTCTTGGAAGTAACGTTTCTCTTGTTGCGGAAATTAAGAATAGATGAATAGAAGTAGAATAAAAAGTAGAATTAATGGAAGGGTTAGAAGAAGAGTTATAGAGTAATAAAATTAATGAGGAATAGTAGAAGAATTCCCTCCTCAAAATCTCTAGCAAAATAGGGTATTTATAATACCCATATCCTATTCCGACTAAGCTAATGAAATACTTAACCAAATCCTACTAAGCTAATGAAATACTTAACCCAATTGTACTAGGTTAATGTATCATTATCCTAATCCTACTAAGTTACTGCTAGTCCCCAAAGTCTTTAGAATTGCTGTTTTTGCCCGGGATAGGTTTTCCATGCATCACTTTCGGTCCTTAGGCGTCCAAGCTTCCTTTTTTCCTTTCGTGAAGCTTTCTTTGGCGTCAAGTAATCCATAAAATGCTGAATTCTGCATCATTTATACCTGAAACTTTGCTAATCATGTTCGTTAGCTCACTTACAGGAAAAAGGACTAAAAGTTCATGAAATATATAATTTGTTCTCAAAACATTGCTAAAATATGGGTAAAATATTGCACTATAGGCATGTAAATTTGCCTATCATCAACCCCCCACACTTAAAGCTTTGTTCGTCCTCAAACAAAATATCATGCCCCTCTAAACATCAACTTAGGGTTTCACAGTATCAACACAAAATATTCGTCAAGACAAGAACAACAATTACCAACAAAGAGTAGTTTTCCAATCACCAGTAGAAACAATTCAACCTCCAACATAGACTCGTGATGGTGGTCAACTCATATTCAAAAGTTAAGGTACAAGGAATCATACACAACTACCCAAAACTCATCAACCATGTGTGTCTCACAATATCTTACCCATAATCACTCACAAGTATAGCATCTTTTTCAAACATGGGTATAAAAGTATCCTTGCTCTCGCTCTAACAAAGAATTCATATACAATAATTGATGACCATAGGCTTGCCCTTAGTGTAATGTTCCACTAAATGTCAGAATGCTAAGCTTAGGATGAACTAGGTCTTTTACGGGTTGTAATGTAGGCTAAGGGACAGGTAGGACTATTTTGGCCAGAAATAGTGTCTATGTTCCTAAGCACTTTAATACATCACATTGTATCATTAACACTTTTCTTTCAAACAACCTTTCTACCTTCTTTTATTCTACCACCCTTTTTCTCCTCTTTTGTTTTTCAATTTTAAGCAACTTTTCAGCTTTCCTTTCCTTTTTCTTTTCATAACATACCTCATATGATAGCAATTCTTTTTTATAATAAATTCAAGCACCATTACATTCTAAAGTATCATACTTACCCAACTTCCTCTTATTTTGTCACATGACTTTACACTTTTAAGCAGTTAGGAATTTGGATCAAATTATGATCTTGAAAAAACGGTTTAGGCTTACATATGAGGTTGTCAAAGAAAATAGTCTAAAGGCTCAAAGGGGTTATCTAGGATAATGTCCATGGGTAGGTAAAAAGAAGGTAAACAATCACAGGTTGCCAAAGAAATGCCTAAATCATCTCCTAGACTTACACTCTTTATTTTCGCTTTACATACATACCAGGCAAGTTCTAGCATCAGCCACAAACATAGAATATACAATATCCTCACACACACAAGGCACATGGTTGAATTTATTGCGAGTAGTATAGACTCTTGACCCAACAACTGAAGGAATTATACCACGCAATATCACGTAGTGAGTCTCAATTAGAGCCTAAACATCTCAATAGTCATGATATTAGCATAAACTCTTGTTATAATCTCATGCTTCCTATTAGAATACTTTCATGCGAAGCTAAGTAAAAAAAAAATTTAACTACAAAAAAAATGAAAAACGAAAAAAACCAATTTCGAAAAACAACAAACTAAGCAAACACACATATATAAATGCAAATGCGGATAGAGAAGTAAAGCATGCAAATACCACCACCCCACACTTAAACGGGACACTGCCCTCAGTGGAAATAAAAATGAAGAACCTGGTCAGTCGGACTCCTCCTCTATGTCGGGGGTCATACCTCCTTCGTCGGAATTATCATAGGAGTCGTTGTCATCAGAATTCTCCTCCAAGTCGGAGTCTGGCATGTGTCGATCATCATCGGTCGTCACATCATCATCAAGAGGTTCCTGAAAGTATGTACCTACTCCACACATCTCCCTCGCATGCATATTCATTGGATAGTCATGGTCCAGCTGTTGGAGCTCTGCAGCAGTTGGAACATGTCCACCACTCATCATTGTGAACCGTGTCATTCCATAAAGATGACGGAAGAAACTCTCATCTCGAGCATGTCTCTCCGCAGTAGTAAGGTTGACACCATGTGTTGTTTCAGCATCTTTGACCTTTGTGAGGTCAACCTTCTTTGGGTTATGTGGGAGTTTGTGATCAGCTGGTTCCTCTTCGATGTCCTCCTTCCGCAAGATTGCTGTCAACAGGTTGCCAAAGGTGAAGTGGGACCGCTTGTGTAGTCTGGCCTTCCGCATTGTAGAACGAATGATTGCCCCAATGTTGATAGGGACATTTGTCATCAATGCATAGACCAAAAACACTCTATCTCTTGTTATTTTGGTGTACTGGGTCCCTGGAATAAGGCAAGAGTTGACAATACGCAACCATATTCTTGCTTCCCTATTCAAAGGAGCATAGGGGAAGGTGTTGTGTCGTCCAGTGTCTTTATGTCTGCTCCACCTTTCCATGGATCTACTTCCACAAAGTGTGTGTCGTATTCATCTATAAGGAGGTCTTCTGTACAGATCTTTGAATGGTGCTGGATCGACCGAAGGTAAGCCAAGAACGGAGTTGATCAAATCAGCATTGAGTTGTAGAACTTGACCCCGAATCTTGACTTCACTGCCTGTGATTTTCGGCGACCAGTTGGCATAAAATTCTTGTGTCAAATCAAGATTGCATTCTCCCATGTCGCGGAAGATGAAATCCAGATTTAGTGCCATGATTTTTGCCAACATGCGCAGCTCCTTCTTCGCTAGGTTGTCCTTGTTGATCAAGTCGACATGAACATATTTTCTTTCCTTGTTGTTCCTATACCATTCCTTGGCTTCCTCCTCAAGAACCCATTTTATTCCAAACATGTGGCGTGGTAATTGCATTGAGGATGATTCTCCTTGGTCCTTGCAACCTCTCTTCTTTTCCTTTTGGGAAGTGGTAGCCTTATCTTGTCTTGCTTTGGGTGCCATTGTACCTGAGATTTAAACAATGTTCCTATTAGCATCAGCTCGATATATGCAATCTATACACAAGAAGTAGGGGTACCAACCCACACTTAGATTGTTGATACCAAGTAGTGAAGTAAAAGTGGTCGATTACTTAGACTTCATCGACATACGTTTTAGGCACTATATTCCAACAATCAAATAAAAGATGTCACCGTTCTTGGAATCTTTGCAATACTTTCATGATAGGTATAACAAGACTACTACATAGGGATTACATCATGGTATAGTTTCTATCAATAATCACAACCCTCTATGTCGGTAGGCAACTATAAGTCATATCCCGATGAACGGGATCGTCTAACATGTAGGCATTCAAGTGACAAGGTTATGCAATGTTCATGACTATAGCGATTCCGTAATTAGTAACACTGCATCAAAATAAAATTCAAGTAGGAAATAGTTTAAGATCATCATAACTTATATGTTCACTCACATGGTTTTGTATCAACAAGTCAAACACATTAACATCACCAATATTTCTACAAGATGTAGCAATTCATAATAGACATAGCAACGTAGTACTTACGAAAAATAGATGAAGAATAAAAGAGTACTTAAGTGATTGAAGCCTTTGGAGATGTTCTTGTGAAGTGGGAGAGCAAAAAAAAATTTTGAGATGTTTTGGAGAATATGTGCGGAGCCTAGGTCAAGTTTCCAAGGTGTTTATGTTTCAAGACTAAGTCCCCTTTATATAGGAAAATAATGGGTCGGGTTTTGACCCATTTAAAATCGGTTTTGGAGACAAAAAGTGACCATAGGCGGCGTCTTTAGCTTTGCCTATGCATGGTATAGGCGGCGCCTAATGCAAAGCATTTGCTAGCATAGGCGGCGCATAGTGCAATGCCTTTAGTGACCGTAGGCGGCACCTTTAGCATGGCATATGAGATTCTGAGACCAAATACTTTAGCATAGGCGGCACCTATGCTATAGCATACTTGAGTATGGGCGGCGCCTATGCCTTTGCACACTATATTCCGAGACCTTAGGCTATAGTATAGGCGTTGCCTTGTTCGTGGCCTAGTATTGCCTAGGCCTATCCTTGATCGATGCCTATTTTGTCATGAGCAATGCTCAATCCATAGCCTTATGCATCTTAATTCCAAACTTACCACCTTTACCATGCAATACGTCCAAATTGTCATTTGAAAAACAATCTCCTCATTGAATACCTCTTGCACCTACATTTGCTCAAAACCAATGAAAACGATTAGTACGATGGGTTGCCTCACATCTAGCACCTTAGTTTTTGTCGTGGCACGACTCTTATTTTTGGATTTTCATTTATCAAAAGCAAAACAAGTACTAGAACGAAATAAAGACAAAACGATAAACGATGGGTTGCCTCCCATCTAGCACCTTATTTATTGTCGTGGCTCGACATAGTTACCTCGAGTACTTAGAATTCGTCGAGATAAGTGATGGCCATATAATTCATCGAGTCAAGAGGACCGATATAAGGTTTAACAAGTTGACCATTCACCTTGAAGACAACACCATTATTGTCTTCCAATTCAACTACTCCAGACGAGTAGAATTGGATAACTTTGTATGGACCAGACCACTTAGACTTTAACTTACCTGGGAACATCTTCAATCTAGAGTTGAAGAGAAGTACCATATAATCCTTTTGGAAGTTTCGTCGAACAATCCGCTGATCATGATACCTTTTTATCCTCTCCTTGTATAGGCTTTCATATGCATGGAGACGGAACTCATCTAATTCGTTCAGCTGCTCCAACCTCAGATTCATCGCATCATCCCAATTCAAATTCAATTGCTTCAACGCCCACAATGCCTTATATTTGTGCTCAATGGGTAAATGAAAAGTCTTCTCATAAACTAGTTGATAAGGGGACATGCCGATGGGTGTTTTGAATGCAGTCCTATATGCCCATAGTGCAACATCTAGCTTCCGAAACCAATCCTTACTATTAGCATTTACCGTCTTCGCAAGGATTTGCTTGATCTCACGATTGGAAACCTCTACTTTTCCACTCGTTTGTGGGTGATAAGGCGTGGCTACCTTATGTTGCTTGAGACCATACTTGGCCAACATGGATTTGAATAGCTTGTTGCAAAAGTGAGATCCTCCATCACTTATGATAGTACGTGGTACTCCAAAGTGTTCGAAAATATTCCTCTTCAAAAATGCTACAACACCCTTTCCCTCGTTGTCGGCCAACGTTATAGCTTCAACCCATTTTGAGACATAATCTACAGCAACTAAGATGTACTTCATGCCAAATGAATTCACGAATGGACCCATGAAATCAATGCCCCACACATCAAAGTGTTCTACCTCAAGAATTTTCGATATGGGCATCTCATGGTGTTTCGAAATAGCACCTTGTCTTTGGCATTGGTCGCATCTTCTAACAAAGTCATAGGCATCTCTAAATATCGAAGGCCAATAATATCCACTTTGCAATATTTTTCTTGCTGTCCGATTGCCTGCGTGATATCCTCCAACTTGGGAAGTGTGGCATGCTTCCAATATAGTAGGCACCTCTACATAGGATATACATCGTCTAATAATACCATCCGCACATCGTCGAAACAAATATGGCTAATCCCAATAGTAGTGTTGTACGTCATGCATAAACTTCCTCTTTTGATGGTATGATAAATTGGCAGGTATTACATTACTCACCACAAAAGTTGCAAAGTCGACATACCATGGTAGCTTTTCTATTATCATCTCTAGGATCTCCTCGTCAGGCAATGCATCATCAATCTCGATATCAGGCTGCGCCACATGCTCGTTCTCAAGTCTAGATAGATGGTCGACCACTTGGTTCTCGCAATCTCTTCTATCTTTAACTTCGAAATCAAACTCTTGCAGCAGCAATACCCATCAAATTAATGTTGGTTTTACATCCTTCTTTGTCATTAGATACCTAAGAGCTGCATGGTCTGTATGAACGATCACCTTAGTACCCAATAGATAGGCACGAAACTTCTCAAACGCATACACAACCGCTAAGAGCTCTTGTTCTGTCACAGTGTAGTTCCTTTGGTCTTCATTTAGGACCTTACTCGCATAGTAGATAGGATGAAATAATTTCTCCTTTCTCTAACCAAGCACAGATCCAACGGCTACACCACTAGCATCACACATGACTTCAAACGGGAGAGACCAATCTGGTGCTACCATGATAGGGGCTTCAATGAGTTTTCCTTTGAGGCATTCGAATGCCTTTAAGTAATCTTCATTGAAGTCAAACTTTACATCTTTCTCCAAGATTTTGCACAATGGACTAGCAATTTTGGAGAAGTCTTTGATGAACCGACGATAGAAACCTGCATGGCCGAGAAAACTACAAACTCCCTTCACCGAAATTGGAGGCGGTAGCTTCTCAATGACTTTGATTTTTGCTCAATCAACCTCAATTCCTCTTTTGGAAATTTTGTGCCCAAGAACGTTTCCTTCTTTTACCATGAAGTGGCACTTCTCCCAATTCAGCACTAGGTTGAATTCTACACATCTTTGAAATGCCATACTTAGGTTTTCCATGAACGCTTCAAAAGTCACACCAACAACTGAAAAATTGTCCATAAATACCTCTAAAGTGTATTCAACCATATCAGAAAAAATTGACATCATACAACGTTGAAAGGTGGCTGGTGCATTACATAGCCTGAATGGCATACGTTTGAAGGCAAACGTACCATATGGGCATGTAAACGTTGTCTTCTCTTGGTCTTCGGGTGCAATACAAATCTGATTATAGCCTGAATAACCATCTAAGAAGCAAAAACATCCTTTCCCCGCTAATCGATCTATCATTTGGTCCATAAATGGCATTGGGAAGTGATCTTTGAGTGTCCGAGAATTCAGCTTTCGGTAGTCCATGCAAACTCTCCATCAAGTGACGGTTCTAAGAGGAATAAGCTCATTCTTCGCATTCGCGACCACCGTCATTCCTTTTTTCTTGGGAACACATTGTACCGGGCTTACCCATGTACTATCAGAGATTGGATACACAACCCCCGCGTCTAACCACTTGATAATTTCTTTCTTCACCACTTCTTGCATAGGTGGGTTTAGACGTCTTTGATGCTCAATGGTGGGTATGCAATTCTCTTCAAGCTGAATTTTATGTGTACAAATCCCAGGTGGAATACCAATAATATCCACAATGGTCCATCAAATGGCTCTAATATACTTTCGTAGAATAGCAATGAGAGATAAAACTTGTTGATCACCCAAATCTGCTACAACAATGACTGGAAGTGTGTTTCCTCTTCCTAGGAATGCATACTTTAAATGTCTTGGTAGCTCCTTCAATTCTAATGTGGGTGGCTCTTCAATAGATGGCTTAGCTGGTAGTGTGGGTCGATTCTTGAGATCAAGGTCCAGCTTCTTTGGAGCATAGCGATATGTCCCTAATCCTGATAGAGCACCAATAACTTCTTCACAATTTTCAGCATCCTCATTCTCTCCATTCATGAGCACAACCGCGAAAGGGTCATCAATAATTTGCTCTTCTTCAAGTAATTCTTTCTCATCATCAAAGAAAACATCAGCCACCGAAAATACACTTAGATCTTTGGGTTGCTTCATTGATTTGCAAACATCAAAGCGAACTACCTCGTCATTTATTCAGAATGAAAGCTCATTAGCTCTCAAATCAATGAGCACACTTCCTGTAGCAAGGAAAGGACGCCCCAAGATTATGGGAACTTCTGTGTCTGCCTCACAATCCAAAATGACCAAGTCTGCCGGAAATATGAATGAAGAAACCTTTACCAATACATCACATAGAATACCAACAGGTCGTTTTACCGACCTATCCGCCATTACGAGCCTCATGTTGGTTGGAGTAGGATCACCCAACCCCAACTTCTTATAGATAGATAATGGCATCAAATTGATGCTGGCTCCTAAGTCGCATAATGCTTTGGCAAAATTCAAAGATCCAACGGTTCAAGGAATAGTGAAAGCACCGGGTTCAGCCTTCTTCTGAACTATTGATCGAGTAGCGATTGCGCTGTAGTGATGAACATCATCTTTCAACTCATAACTTGCTGCCCGCTTCTTTGTCAAAAGATCCTTCATAAATTTTACATACCCAGGCATTTTTTCAAGTGCCTCCACCAATGGAACATTAATGGTCAGCTGCTTTAACATAGTCATGAATTTTCAGAACTTCGTGTCATCCGCCACCTTCTTCAATCTTTGAGGGAAAGGTGGTGGTGGGTATGGAATTGTTCTCTCTACGGCTTTCTTCTCCTCTTGCTTCTATTTTTTAGTTTTTTCAAATTGCAAATTGTTGGGGTTGACGTCGTTGACGATAGGATTAGTTGCAGCGGCATCTTCTCCTTTTGCCTTATCATCAACGTCCACTACTTCGTCAACCACTTGCTTGCTTTTTGCTGAAGTTTCCAGAACCTTACCACTTCGGGTAGTAATGGCCATGCATGACCCATCATTCCTTGGGTTTTGCACAGTATCGCTAGGTAAAGTGCCAGCCTTTCTTTGATTGAGTGCTGCTGAAAGTTGGCTCAATTGATGCTTTATTTGCTTAATTGAAGTGGAATGAGAATCAACTATTTGTTTCATAGAGGACAAATCATTAACTACCTCCGTTACTGTAGCGCTTGTTGTTTCCACTCCTTTTAATATTTTAGCCAGCATGTTTTCCATACTTCCCGAATTAGATGTGGTGGCGTCACGTCTTCTAGGGGGAACGTACAAACCACTCTTTTCATTCTTGTTCTTCCAACTACCTTGGTCTTTGTTTCCAGATTTATCATAGTAGTTCCGACCTTGGTTTCCTTGGGTATTCCTTCGGAAACCCCCCTGATTGTTCAAGTAGTTGGCCTCTTCTTCCGAATCAGATTCGTCTCTTCCTTTTGATGCAATAGCTTTGATTTTTTCGGTCTTCCCTGATAATAAATGCTTTGTAAGAAGATCTACTTGTGTTTTCATGTGCGCCATATATTGATCACGTTCTTCTTCTCTTCTTCTTTGGTCTGCAGTCATGCCAATAGATAAAGTGGGGCTTGCTACCTCAGAATCCCTGGTATGCCAAGCTCTACTTTTCTTCATCATACAATCTAGCATATTGCTTGCTTGACCAAAGGTAAGGTCCATAAAATATCCTCCAGCCGCATTATCCACCACTGGTTTAGTTATTGAATTCAAGGCTCTACATAATATCTCCATTAGGTGAACATTAGTCATATGATGGTTTGGGCATCTTGTTAGCTTTGTCTTGAACCTCTCCCATATTTCATGAAGGGCTTCAGTTGGAAGCTAACGGAAGTTGCTGATTTTATCTCTCAATTGTGCTCTTCTGGATGGCGGAAAGAATCTTTCTAGGAAAGCGTCTCTTAATTGTCTCCAATTTGTAATAGAATCAGGAATCAGCCTATTCAACCATAGAGTTGCCTCCCCAGACAGAGATAATGTAAATAGACGTAATCGAATTGCATTCTGACCAACACCAGGATTGTCAAACGACTTTCATGTAGAAATAAAGTTGATGAGATACATATTCGGGTCATCGCCTGCTAGTCCACCAAATAATCCCTTGAGTTGCAATAACTGAATCATAGTGCTTGTGATGTTGAACTTGGCTCCGGGTGTTAATGGTGGAGGAATAATGGCTCCTGTGGCTCCAGCTCCATCAAGCTCATCATCATCGTCGTCAAAAGCTGGTTGCATGGGTTGGCGATCATCCCTAAACCGAGCTTGACTACCTGTTTTGTTGGGAGGTGTTGCGATTTCAGCATCATCCCTTGGGTTTAGTAACTCGTCATCACCTAAATCCTCATCATCAGGATTTGTTGCTCGCCCAGGGTTATCAATGTTTTGTTGGTGTACTTAGGCGGTGGAAAGAGCAGTTAATCTTGCCTGCTCCTGTTGAGCAGCCATTCTTTCGATTTCCGTTTGTGCCTCCATTCTGCCAATTCGTTGTGGTTCAGGATTGATAGGTAATAACGGTTGACCAGAACTTCGAGTATGGTGCATGCACTGAATAAAAACCTGCAGTAACAAAAACAAAAACTAAAAGTAAAAGTACGAGAATCTTTGACCAAAGGGTCTAGTAATTATCACAAACTTAATTGACACTCGTATTCCCCGGCAACGGCACCAATTTTTGATAATGCTCAATCTACAGCTCTCGTAGGAGTGTAAAGCAGTCGTAGTCAAATATAGAACCCAACTGGGTTGGGTATCGATCCCACAGGGAATAGCTTGGTCAACAAGTAAGCAAGAAGTACTAGACTGTTGGTCCAAGTCTCGTAAAAAGGGGGGATTGTAATGTGTAACCAAATTATTAAAGTAAAACTGAAAATAGCAACGTAAAAAGAAAGAATAGTTATTAAGTTGTAAACAATGACAATTGAGAAGTTGGGGGTATGTCCACCTTCTGAGTTGTACGTCTCTATTGGCTATGAGTTATGCGGAATTCTGACATGCATGTGCTTGTAGAGAATTGTATTCGATGGTAAATCCAGGCGTCTTTCGACCTATTCGAGGATTATTTCACTTTAACTCTTTCGAGCTTAAAGCGTGTCTAACAGTACGAATTCTCCCAGAGGTTAATCCAGTTACGGCACTAACTTTTTAATGGGGGATGGGACCCTACTACCTTGAAATTATCTCTTTTCTAGACAGATAACCTTTCTTTTGAACAATTTAAATGTTATACTGGCGTATTCTTGCGTTTGCAACCACAAAGAATTTAGATTAAGATGAAGAGAATAATGATACAAGCAGTATACGTGTCACGAACTTACAAACTCATAGCAATAGATAGTATCTCATACGGCTTCCATAACCCCAACAGAGAGGTTTAGTTACTCATTAGTGCGAAGGAAATCACAATTGACATTGTTATTATACCACAATAAGAATTTCGTGTAGCACAAGTGTGGTAGGCGTTAGGCGTGATTTCTTGCAAGTAACGTTTCTCTTGTTGCGGAAATTAAGAATAGATGAATAGAACAAGAATAAAAAGTAGAATTAATGGAAGGGTTAGAAGAAGAGTTATAGAGTAATAGAATTAATGAGGAATAGTAGAAGAATTCCCTCCTCAAAATCTCTAGCAAAATAGGGTATTTATAATACCCATATCATATTCCGACTAAGCTAATGAAATACTTAACCAAATCCTACTAAGATAATGAAATACTTAACCCAATTGTACTAGGTTAATGTATCATTATCCTAATCCTACTAAGTTACTGCTAGTCCCCAAAGTCTTCAGAATTGTTGTTTTTGCCCGGGACAGGTTTTCCATGCGTCACTTTCGGTCCTTAGGCGTCCAAGCTTCCTTTTCTCCTTTCGTGAAGCTTTCTTTGGCGTCAAGTAATCCATAAAATGCTTAATTCTGCATCATTTATACCTGAAACTTTGCTAATCATGTTCGTTAGCTCACTTACAGGAAAAAGGACTAAAAGTGCATGAAATATATAATTTGTTCTCAAAACATTGCAAAAATATGGGTAAAATATAGCATTATAGGCTTGTAAATTCGCCTATCATCATAAACCATCCTTCTTATATACGAACAAGACAGGTGTACCCCATGGGGATACAGTAGGATGGATGAAACACTTGTCTAAGAGATCTTTCTCCTACTCCTTAAGTTCCTTCAACTCAGCTAGAGCCATTCAATATGGGGAATTGAGATAGGATGAGTTTTTAAAAGAAGATAAATTTTAAAATAAATCCCCTTATCAGGAGGAACACCAGGAAGATCATTAAGGAAAACTTCAAGAAACTCATTTACCACTGAGACAGGATATAAGGAAGGGCTCTCCGAGTTAGAATCTTTAACCTAGAACAAATAATAGAGAAAAATTTTGGAAATTAATTTTTGATATCAAAGATACGATATGAACCTCCCCTTAGGCACTAGGAAACTTCCCTCTCATTCAATAATTAACATATTATGGAATTTAAACATAACCTTACAGATCCAAAAATAGAGAGTAGCATAGCATGAGTATAGCCAGTTTATATATGTTTTTGGAGATGATTTGTACATATGGGTGCTTTCTGATTGTGATTTAACAAATAAGTCATGAGTAACCCTATTCTTGATGATTCCTACCTTTATTTTTATCTTGGTAAAACGTACACACTGATGGTGTTTGTGAAAATTTTAAAGAGAAATAACTATTCACATGTTAATGGTGTTTTGAACTAGGGAAATGGCCTAAGAAATATAAATGGTTGGTAAATGGTATTGTAAAGGCTTATTTCTATGTAATGAGTTAATTGGTGACTTTGGTAATTTGATTGGTTAAGGGGGGGTAGAGTCCCTATACATGGAATTGAATTGTATTTTAAACTAAATTTGGTACAAGAATGCTAATGAAGAATGAATGGTTTTGTATACTTATTGATGACAATAAATTTACTTGAATGGTGATTTTAACGAAGGCATTTCCCTATTAAAGTAATTGATTGATCAATGGTTTCATAATAATCTTGTGGTCATGTATGGTTTTAAATTGTAACCTTGGTAGTTTGAATTGGCTAAATGGGTTAGAGTCCTTGAGCGTCGAGTTGAATGGATGTCAATGTATTGAGAAAGGGATAAGAGTCTCAATGTTGACCTATGATAGTCCCAATGGTTTGTGGTTAGAGTCCACTTTCCTAGTAAAATGGTTTGTGGTTAAAGTCCACTTCCTTAATAAAAATGACTTATGGGGAGAGTCTACTTTCTTAATAAATACAACGGCTTGAGGTTAGAGTTCACTTTCCTAATATGACCGAGAAGTTTAATCATTCTAAACTATAAGTATTGAAGTTTAGAGTCCTCCACTCCATGTCTCATGATCGGGTGCTTCAAATTTCATGCTAAGCCTTGTTCTGTTTTTTGGCATGTTATGTATCTATATATCTATATATATGCCTATGTATATAAATGTTGTTGCATATGATGGTCTGCCTTGGTTTTGAATAATGACACCATTTTATCCGTATCCTTGAGTTACATGGTAGCGCTCCAACCGCTAACCTTCTCCGAACGCTATATCCCTATGTGATATAGGGGTCAAAGCTTATCATTTCTTTCTGTGCAGTGACCAGTCGTTCGAACAGTTCGTTTATTGACATTGAAGTAGTGAGCTTCCATACTTTAGAAGGCATACATTTCATGGTATTTTTATTTTATGACATAAACTCTTTATAGAATTGGTTTTTGGCTATTTTCAGGGGTAGGTCCCGACATATTATAGACATCGAATTTGTATACCCTTTCTGTATGATTGTTTTGCTTGGGTATATTGGCTTAATATGTGACATTAACAGATTGATTTGACACTTCACATGTTATGATTATTAGTCTTGTTTATACTATCATGTTATATATTTGGAGTTCATCCACTACTTGCTGAATGATATTATAGTTGGGTTAGGTTAGTGGAGAATTCTTTGGTACTTTTCAGGATTGAGATGCCCATTACAAAAAGTCCTTGGTTCCAGTCGTGTCACCTAGACGTTATCAGAAACACGAGAAGTATGAGGCAACATAATCATGAATTCCATAGTGATCCTTTCCCATTTCCACTAGGGAATGGGTAACCTCTAAAGCAAACCATTAGGTCTCAAATGCTCGGAATTCACCTATAAGCAACATAGGCAAAGCGATACAAAATTTTCGACATCATTCCTCATACCACCCCACTCGTAATGTTGTCTCAAATCACGATACATCTTAGCAATGCCCGAATGAATGGAATACCTAGAATAGTGTTCCTCCACAAAAGTTAATCTAATAAAATCACTTATCTCGGCACACAAACTTGGCCACCAATCCTTAAGACACCATCTTGATCAAGTGAGTCTTCCTTAGCCTCACAACTTAATACCTTATAATCACTCTCAACCCAACATCATCAAATTAATGAGCTTTAATTAGCTCCAATAAGGATGATCTAACCTCCACGAATGCCAAAACATACCCAGGTGTAGGAATATAAAGCCTTACTATCTGTTATCAAAATAATGAACCTCCAAAGCCAAAGGTCTCTCCTAAGTCAAAAGATGCACTAACATACATATTTTAATCAACTTTT
Source organism: Capsicum baccatum var. pendulum (assembly GCA_030864225.1). Lineage (NCBI taxonomy): Eukaryota > Viridiplantae > Streptophyta > Magnoliopsida > Solanales > Solanaceae > Capsicum > Capsicum baccatum. Next base: position 162,930,882 of record CM061557.1, on the reverse strand, counting down.
GACTTAAGGCATCAGCAACTACATTACCCTCGACCGTATGATAGAGAATAGTCAAGGGTAATATCTCTTTGCCTCATATTAATATCAATCTGGGTGAAGAAGTTTCTGAAATCTATGATGATCACATAAAATCTAATAATAGAATCTAAAGAAGTAGTGCCTCCATAATCTCAAGGTAAAAATAACTACACATAACTCCAAATCATGTGTAGCATAATTCCTCTCATGGGGCTTCAACTGATGTAAAGCATAAGCAATCACCCTTTCCTCTTGCATCAACATAATACCTAACCCAATGGCATAAGAAATCACCCTTCCCTAAGGCATCAATATAACACCTAACCCACACTAGAAGCATCACAAAAAATAGTAAAACCCATGCCATTCTTTGGCAGGGTTAAGCTAGGTGTTTAAGTCAACAAATCCTTGACCCTATGAAATCTTACCTTGCAATAATTGGACCACTGAAAGGAAATTTTCTTCTAAGCAAACATGGCCAATAGAGATGTGATAGATGAAAAATCCTCAACAAAACACTGATAGTAATCTGCTAAAATAATAAAACTCCAAAACTTGGTAAGAGAAGTAGGCCAAGACAGATCACAAACAACTTCAATCTTGGTCAAATCGACCATAATACCATCCTTGGTAAACTTGTGACCTAAGAAAAGATAGACTCCAACAAAAACTCACACTTAGAGAACTTAGCATACAACTTGTCATCCCTCAATCTATAAAGCACAATCTACAAATACTTCTTATGATTGGCCTCACTCTTAGAATAAACCAATATATCATCTATAGATACAAAAACTGAAAAGTCAAAATACGATCAAAATACCCAGTTTATCAACTTTATTAATCCGGTTGGTGTATTAGTCAACCCAAAAGGCATGACAAAGAACTCTTAATGCTCGTAACGAGTCTTGAAATCCCTCTTCAATATATCTAAAACTCTAATCCTCAGCTGGTGATAGATGGACCTTAAATAAATCTTCAAAAACACTAAATCAGCTTGAAGCTGGTCAAGTAAATCATCAATATGAGAAAGGGGATACTTATTCTTAATTTTCACTTAGTTAAACTATCGATAGTTAATACATATATGTGTAGTTCCATCCCTTTTCTTTACAAACAAGACAGACGCACAACAAGGTGATACACTAGTTTAGATAAACTGTTATCCAAGAACTGTTACAACTAATCTTTTAATTCTTTAAAACACCTTGGCTTTTGACCTTTAGAAATTTCTTGAGTTTGGAACTCTCTAGACATCATATGACTTAGGCTAACTATTCATATGATATGGATATGGTTCAGGGGCCCACGTTGTATGTTCAACAATGTGTTCTTAATCATTTACTATCCTAGGTACCACTTGACCCCATACGAGTCGAACGGAGATGGTACAAGTGGTATAGTCTAATTCGTATGTTGTCAAGTGTCTAACCACTTAGATTTTTCCTTTAATATAGTTTTAGGGTACTAGCCTTTTGGTATGGGAAAAATTTGGACAAGTGGAGTCATATGGGGAATAGTGTATGTTGTCCAATAATTTTTCTAAGGTACGAGTGGTGGGTACTACTTGAGTTATGGGGGGATTCATACCTTTCTACAATGATTTTTAAAATTTAAGTTGGGGTATTCTGGACATTTCCCCTCTTAACCCATTTTGACCCCATAAACACTTTTTGAACTTTATATACCCTATTATTATAAATCAAAAACACTTTAAACACTCTCAAGTCTCTCTCAATCCCTTGAGTTAAGAAGAGACTATGGTTTTCTTCAAGGTGATCAATTAAGGCTCTCAAGGGTGGTTTCTCTCCGAACACTTTGGTATCTAAGGCATGTTGCTCCTCTCTAATTGTTAGTTCAACTAAATTCATGTTTTAAATAATGGTTTTCATCATTTAGTTATAGGTATTGTTTGGTTTTGAATTATATATTGGGGGTTTTGGTAGTAAATGGATGGATATTACTTTCCCATGCTTTACTTGTGTTTTTTCATATTATAATTATGTTTTGAATATATTGTTGTATGGGAATGGTCAATTGGTACTTGGTTTTTGTTTTGGAAACTATATGCCCTCAACGTATTTGTTAAAATGCCTATGAGAATGGTTTTGTCACATGGTTTAACTTTTCTTGAAACTATTGCATTGCATAATATAGTAATGACACCTAAATTGGTTTAAGTGGCTTTAAAGGAATTAGAAAGGCCTTTGTGGCCATGGCTTTGGTTTAATTGGTAATCAGGCTGGGTACATGAGAATCCCATAAGTATTGGCTAATGACATTGCTTTTAATCTATAGTCGGTATGATGATACAACTTCATAAATCCTTAGTAAATAACTTTTGAAATTGGTGTTTGGTTAAGTTCTAATAGTTTTAATTTAGCAATAATGGCTGGTTATGATAGTTTTCTATAAAGGTGTGAGTCCGGTGGATGGACACTGGAAACTTATGATTGCCGACATGAGGGTTGGTCGTGGTAACCTTAGACTTGTAAGGTACATGGGAATCCACTGAGTTTATACTTCTTATATATATATCATGGAGGGTGAAGGGTATATAGGAATACCCAACCCTTATGATATCACACACTAGGGCCTATTCATGGGGTAACAATGGACCCATATAGCCCGTGGGTAGATTATGACACTAAAGCTTCAAAACCCAAGTTAAAAGTTTTAAATACATGCCAAAACCAATTCCCTTTCCCAGCATGACTTATATATATATATATATATGTATATATGTATGTATGGGGGGTGATTGCATATGGTTATTGTACATGGTTTTAAATGTTAGCATTATTTTATACTTACTCTTGAGTGTATGCTATCATTCAACCATTAAACCATCTTCCGAAGCTATTTCCCCACGTGATTAAGGAACCGGCCATACTCCTCCTCCTGCTCAGTGATAAAATTTGGGGACAAGTTTGTATCAGATTGAAGTGCTGAGCCTCCATACTCTGGAAGGCTCTATTTCATGTTATGGACTTCTCAACATAATTTTTGTTATTTCTTGGACTTTTGTTTTGGCTATTGTAGGGGGCATATCAAGACTAGATATTTTTTTATTTTAGATAGAGGTTTTATGAGACTACTTTGGGTTGGCATGTGCGGTGTCGGTATTGGTGGCAGCCATGGCATTAGTATAGGTATTAGGGCTGACATCATTTGAATATATTTTATTTATGATTGTTCTATTCATTTATGTTGTATATATAGTTGGAATTCATCCAACATAGAGTGTAGGGTGTTATGGTTAGGTATTGGGGTGGTCTCCGATCCCGGTTGGGCTTGAGGAAATAAAACTGACTAGGCCCTTGTTTGGGTTATGTCATATTGGTATCAGAGCCCTAGGTTCATGTTCAATTAGAAGTCTACAAAGCTGTGTTGAGTAAAGTCTCTTTTAAGGGTGTGTAGCATGCCACACTTATAAAGGATAGGCTACAAGACATTTAGGAATGTTTCTCTTTCTTGTGTTCTATTTTAACGATATGGAGTCTAAGTCCTAAATTATTCTCTAATTCCTGTTTGTTCACTTTTTATATCATGCCTTAATTATTTGTTCACAGAAACTCATAAGTCCTAACTAGGGACAATTTGTATGAGGCACGCCCTACTCGCGGGATCCATACTTGGGCTAGGGGTCCAGTTCAGGATTGTTCTGGAGTTCCATCAGTTCCCTCTAGTCATTCTCATTCTCCTCAGTATAAAGTGATGAATGATGAGCTTCATTAGTCTATTCATACGTTGGAAAAATTGGTAACTACTCAGCTAGAGCATGGTCTTCTTGTTACTCTATTTTCTGAGGCCATAAGGGTTGGCCAGTTCATGAGGTTGAACCCCCGGCCCTTTACTAGTGTTATGGGTGAGGAGGATCCTCAATGTTTCCTAGATAAAATATACAAGCTTTTCTAGTTTATGCATGCCCTGAATGTAGAAGGCATGGAGTTTTCCGCCTACCATCTGAAAAATGTGGCGTATCAATGATACGAGTAATGGGAACAGTTAAGGGGTAATGGTGTTGAGTCATCACTGTGGAAGGATTTCTCCAATGGTTTTATAGAGAGTTTATTTCCTCCAGAGTCAAGGGAAGAAAAAGAATAAGAGTTTAATAGTCTAAAGTAGGGTAAGATGCTGGTCAAGGAGTATGCCTTGAAGTTTCATCAGATATTCTGGTATGCTCCGGAGTTGGTTTCTAGCATGAGGGCTAGAATGAAGATGTTTGCTTCTGGGTTATCCAGAGATTCGATATTGGATAGTAAGGCTACCTTGTTAATCAAGGACATGGATATCTCCAGGCCTATGGTATTCATGTAACAGGTAGAGGAAGAAAAGAAGAAGAAGGTAGATATAGGAGAGAGGCTGTCTAAGAAGTTTAGGTTCTCTTATTAAGGTGGTGGCAACCAACTTTGTGGCAGGGATGGTTGTAAGGGGACCAAGAAGAAGTAGGGAAACTATGGGTCTTACTCAATGGCTAGTACTCCATACCTAAAGTTGTCGGGTGAAAGGTATTTCCATGGTGGTGACAACAACAGGGCACAGGGTGCCCAATCTCAGGATAGTGGGTGATAACACTTCCCTAAACCATTAAAAGTAGTAGAGGACGTCCATTATCAATATCCAAAACTTGCGTTGAAATTGAATGCATAAGGAGTGAAATTAAAACTTTAAATCCTATGGGTTCTTTAATTACTAAAAGGGTATCCAAGGTGTAAAATGCAACACTTAAGGTAAATTTAGGGGGATTATTTTATAGTTGGAAATATATCACTCTTAAATTACATGACAAGCTACAAGAACACTCTCTACTTTGAATTTGACTAAAAGAGAGATCTTTGGATTATCTCTACCTAAAGGCAAGGTGTGTGTGGGATAAGGATAGTTTTACATGAATTCTAGTTATTGAATATAAAATAGGTTAGGTAAAAAGTATTTACGATTAGTTTGTCAGCCAAACCTCAAATATTTCACCCATTGCCTCTTTCAAACACCTAACTTGTGTGACCTTAATAATTACCCAAAACCTCAATTGGGAATCCCTATTCCTAGGATAGTGCTTATAACATAGATCACTCTTTATTTATACTTATGTTGAAGATTTCAAAAGGAAGTAAACAACATGATCAATTATCCACCATTTCCTTGTCCCCCTATAGCCATTTTTCAAGGATGTTATTCGTTTCCAAAGGTTTACCCTCATCCCTTATTTAAGGATGATTAAGCATTTTCAAAAGTTTGGGGTTTTTACCTATCAAGCCCATTTGTACTTTTGGGGTTTTCACCCACAAATTCCAACTGTAAAATGCAAGAAATGGTGGATTCCATAATCAACAACTAGAAATCATATAAACCCATCAACACCCACACATAAATAGAACTTTAGATCAAGAATAATCCAAAGACTAGAGAAATTAGCTACTCAAGAAGTGAAAGAGAATAAATATACCAAATAATTCATTCATGGCATCCATAACAATGTATATTAAAGAAATTCTTCAATTCACATTCCAATTTCACCAATTTTATCTTGAAAATCTAAATACACAAAGGGAAGACGGGTTTTCCCTAAAATATAGGGTTCAACATGTTTTTTCAATTTTTATTTGCTCTCTCTTCCTTGATGTCCATGAAAAAAAGGATTTGGGGAAATTTAGATTATCAATGCTATATGAACAAAGTTCCCTTGCTCATTCCTGCTAGGTTGTGATCACAAAAATCTTCTTAGCAATCATAAAAAACGTAGTGGCGGTTGTATTTGTGCACTTGCAAGCATTGTTGCGATTACAGTGAGATATTATGCGATTCTTTTAAGTTGACATATTTGACTGGCCGTGATCACGATCCTCAAACCAAAATCATGGTAACTAAGTCTATGTCTGCTCTTTGTCTTCAAACTACACTTTTTTCCTCCTTTTGACCTCTTTTAGCTCTAATCTACATCTTTCCCTCTCATCACCTTTGAGCCTACAAAATATGGATGTTAGTGCATTCAATCACAATTATGTCTTGCTTATTCATCAAAAACATGGTAATGTTCGCGAATATGGAGTACGATTGAGTGGTAAAATCACCGTTCATCAACACCACCAACTTAAACTTTGATTATCTTCAAGAAACACTACCTCTTCCATTGAGACAATATATATTTACACCCAAAATAGATGACCCAATGATCGCAATGAGATTAATCTTAGTTATTACCACAAGTATCACTTCAAACATGGGCCAAGCTATTCTTTTGACACCCCTTGATATAAATCACAATAAGCAAGGATACAAAAGACTTTAATGAGCAATAATGTAACAATCACCGCTACTCTAGGAGTGACTCACTTTTTGACGTCAACCACATTATACTCCTTTTACCTCTTTTCTCAAAAGATGACTAAATCGCCTATCTCAACTCATTCACATGCCTTTTCACAATAAAGAAAATTTCACACACCAATCTAGAAAATAGGCAAAAAGGAATTTTAAGTGCAAAACTCTCTCCCTCATAAGAATTCTCTATGCTAACAAGTGTCATACCATAGGATTACCTCAATTTTTAGTTGCTATGACAGTGAAAGAAAATGGTTGGAGATATCAAAAGTCTTTTGGGGCTTGTAATGAATGTTTGGGTTAGGCTAGGATATTATTTTGGGACAACATGGCTACCCAATCCTTGAACGTCTATATCACACTATTTATTCCACTTCTAACTATGGGGCACTTCTCTTTGTGTTCTGTTTTAACAAACGTGCCTACTTTTATTTCCTTCTTTCACCAATTTTTTTCATTTCTTTCTCATAAATTTCATGTAATTCTTTCCTTTGTTGGGTCCTTTCTTTTTCTCTTGATTTCTTTCAATGCTTAAGCACATAGGCACTCACTATCACTATTGTGGCCCCAAAGTTGCTTCCTTCGATCTTCACCACCCCCAACTTAGAATTTTAGCATCAAATTGCATTTTGAATTTAAAGGAGTGTATGATTAAAAAAATGGATAACAATTGAAAGTCCCACGGCTTGCAATATGTTTTCTAAAGAAAGGTTCAAAGGATCAAAGAGGGTGACTAGGGATAACATTTATGCATGGGTAGGGTTGTTAGGCTAAGGTAGGCTTCCAAAAGTCGTAACAATGGCCTAAGATCATTTTTCCAACAAAATACAATCAAAATTTATCTTAGAAATAGCAATGGGGAAAGTTCTAGATGACATAAGTACATAAGAAATGTAGATAATTATGTCATAGCATATGGCATGTGAATTCACCAAGGGGTCTCAGTTTTCCCTTCCACTAGAGACAAAATGGAAGTGTCTATCAATATTCACAAGTCAAAACTTTGTGTAGTTACAAAAAGAGAAGATGTTTTGTTACAAGGTTGTTCACGTCCATGCCCTTGATTTGTGAAAATTTTTTGAATGGAGGGGGATGCTTGTTTTGCGTTTACATCACACATAATTTGCTAAAATATGGAAACAACCAAAGGCTTAGTCTCACATATGGATTTTATAAGGGTAACCATATAGCTATTCATTCTTCTCTATAGGTATATAATGTGATTCCAGATTCCCAATACCACAGGTACTCATACTTCCCTTAAATTTATAACCTCGATGCCACAGGTACTCACACTTCCATTGCATCTAAGTCTCAAGACAAATCACGATGCCTTTTCCTTAAGAATGTTATCACTCAATCTATCATACGGGAAAACTTGTCCAAAAATCAAAAAACCAAGGTAGACTTCGCACACCCCCAACTTAAGGACTTGTAGTGCCCTCAATGAAGCTAAATTAAGAAGTACAAAGGGTAGAAGGGACTCCCTTTATAATCAATAAAATTCTCTTTGTTGCAGCAATCGTAGTAGGGGATATGCAAACACGGTCATGCAATCGAGGTGAACAGATCACAATCGCAATAACTGAGTCTAAAATCCCCTATTTATTCTCTGTTTGATTTCCTTCACAATTACCATCTACCAAGCTCTATTTTCCCCTACTTTTCTAGACATTGATTTGTGTTAAAATCACGTACAAAACATTGAAATAAAAGGAAATAAGTGAAAGATGGGTTGCCTCCCATCAAGCGCCTAATTTAAAATCACGGTATAAAACTCCTTCTTCACCATGTGTCATCTTTGAAATGAGTAACTTCTACTTTGGAGACCACAAGACCATTCAGATTATAGTGTTTCACCCTTTTATAATTCACCACAAATTTCTTCCATTCATGAGCTTCCAATTCAATGAAACAGCTAAGGTAGACGTTAGAGATCACAAATGCTTCCGACTATTTAGAATGAAGCTTCGCTGCAAAAAGCATCATATGAGAGTTTTAAAAGAGTACACTTTATCTGACATGGATTTCCCATATTAATATTTTAGCATCATGTCATTTATTCATTTTTCCTTATATAATGTGTAGCTCTCATAACCCTTGAGTTGGAAATCTTCTAACTCGTGGAATTTTGTAACTCTCACCATGAAGGCTTTCCCACAATTTATGTTCAATCTCTTTAAGTACCACAAGGCTTTATGGTCAAGCTCGATGGGCAAATGACACACTTTATCAAAAACCAATTGGTAAGGTGACATGCCAATTAGGGTTTTGTAGGCCGTTCAATAAGCCCAAAGTGTCTCATCAAGTTTTTATGCCCAATTGGTGCGGCCTATATTAACTATTTTCTCGAGTATTACTTTGATTTCTAAGTTTCAATCTTTAAATTGGAAACTTATTTGGGGGTGATATGGGGTAGCTACTTTATGCTTATCTCCATACTTATCAAGAAGGGCCCAAATGCCCGATAGTCAAAATATGAGACTTTAATAATGGCACATGGTGTTTCGAACCTTGAGAGGATGTAGTTTTTAAAAAATTAAGTCACGCTTTTACTTTCATGGTTAGGGAGTACCACGGCTTCCACCCATTTAGAAATATAGTCAACCACTGCCAATATGTACTTGTATAAAATGAACTCATAAGTGGAACCATAAAGTCAATTCTTGAAACATTAAAGAGTTCCACTTAGAGGTTAAATTTGAGGGGAATTTCATGTCTTCTTGAGATACCACCTTGTGTTTGATATTGGTGACTAGATTTTACCCACTCAATGGCGTCCTTATGCATGGAGGGCCAATAATACCCATATTGAAGGATTTTGGCGGCAGTACAGATCCCTTTATGCTGGCCACCATAAGGTAAGGAGGTTCAAGCTTCAAGGATATAATTTATCTCAACCTCTATAACGCACTTCCTAATGACACCATCCACGCACTCCTGAAATACCAATGGCTCATCCCAAAAATATATCTTAGCATCAAACAAGAACTATTTCTTTTGGTGGTAGATAATCCCCTTGGGAAGTACACCTATTGCGACAAAGTTGGAATAGTTGATGAGTGGTTATCTCACCACTCATTATCCCTCAACATTCATATGCATTACATTGTTTAAGATGAATAAATGAGACATAATTATGAGCAAATGTACGAATATCCACTCTTTGCAGGTATAGCATTGAAAAGATTGAACGATGTGAAATGGAGCTTCAATTGATACAAAAAGGAGAAAGAAAGTGTAGCTGAAGACTTGGAGAAAAAAGGCCGCAGTCGCGGTCCACTGATTGCGATTGTGACCGTCAAGAAAAAATAAATAAAATGTGATCATGAAAGTTAACCACGGTCACGTAACCACAGCCATTGCCCGACTCGCGCGATCGCGATTTAGCAAAAGAATTCAACCCAAGGGCAAATTTGGACTTGTACATGGTTGATCCAAATTTTAGCCAAAAAAGACCCAAACCCTTAATTCATTTATCATATTCCTTTTTCCCCAATAATTAGGTTTAGCTTTGGTAGTTGATAAACCTTCATTTTTGGAGAATAAAATATTGTATAATTTTTGGGTGAATAATACATTGGAGACTTTCTAAGTTGAAGTTTAGCTCACTTCTATTGATGATTTGTGGGAGTGCAAAGTTTGAAGTAACATTTACTTATGCTTTAATAAATCACTTAAATGGAGATTATGGGTATATCTATGCCTATTTATCTTATGTGTAGCTAGATGTCCCTCTTGCGGTGATATATGAATAGAGGTTAAAGTGTGTATGGATTGTTGTTGATTAGCCTCTATTTAGTAGTTCATATTTATGGGTTTTATCATTGCTAAGCTAATTTGGTTAGGTTTTGATGGACAAAAGCCCCCAAATACCCATGTGGGTATGATGAGTGAAAGATCCATGCTCTAGAATATCCAATGCCATCATTTAAAGAAGGGTTTTGGATAAAGTTTAGCAATCCATATGATCCTTGAAAGAGGGATGTGGACACCAAAGAAATGATAGATAGTTATGTGTGTAGTTTGCTAAAAATTTACTATCTTAGACATAAGGGTGAATGTGAAGTTGAATACACCATAGGTATCTTCTTAGAAATAGGGATGCCTAGACTGAGGTTGTGGTTACCAATTGTTGAACAAATCTATTAGGTATTCAAAAGAATCAACAGGTGATAGTTTGGTGTTTCGTTGAAAGGCTAGCATCAAAATCCATAACCAAACCTACCCACATTTGGCTTGCTAAATTGATGTTGATTATTAACACCCACATATCACTCCCTTAGTAATGCATAATCCCAAGATCCATGCGGAATTGTTAAAATTTTAATTATTCGTAGCCCCAAATTTATACTAGAAAAATCCAAAAAAAACATTAGTGCAGATACCAATCTCCCCCATTTTTTTACCTTCTTGTAACACTGGTTTGGATTTACCTCGTATCTATACTTTTGATTTAACTTGATTTCCTGTCACATTATTCCACGTGGATTCGACCCCGACTCCAAAGTTGGGTGAATATATTAGTGATGACCTCCTTGCATTTAAATTGATGTGTAAGTTGAGCGGTATCAAAAATGGCACCGTTGTTGGGGAACAATTTAGTGTGTTAAGTTAGTTTGGAATTTTAGTTACTTGCTTTAATTCAAGCTTGTATATGATTGTTTGTGATTTTTATTTGTAGATAGATGTTAATTTATTTTTAATTTTTCTATGGCATCGTCCGACAAGTGTGATGTCGGTAATTGGGATTCCTATACTGACAACCCATATCCAATCTATAGAGGATGGCACTTAAGGATAGATTGTAACTATACTCCCTATATGGAGTATAGGTACTCCTTATGTAGTGGTCAAGATGGACATTGGGATAATTTTCCAAATACCCCCTTCTACTATTATACTACTCGAATTGCTAGTTCTTCTTATAAGATTAATAGGTCTTATGATGAAGAAGGAGGAGCGACAAACTAGGCCAATTGGTTTTGAAGCAATACTTCAAACTATTTAGGATCGGGTGACTATAACCAGGGAGAATACATAAGATCTACATAAATTTTATAGGGTGTTCGATTGGGAAAATGTCAAGGCAAGGGAATTAGGCAAGAACATCATTTTAGCAAATCTCACAACTTGGCCCATTTCCCAAGAGAAGGTTCATTACAAATAGAAACAAAGCTATGATGATGATCTTGGTAGTGAAGACTCTATGGAGACTTCCCAATCAACAGAATCATATGAGAAAGAAAAATCCACAAAAAAAGAAATGAGACTAGAGCCAACAGTAGAATCAAATCCAAGCTCTTATGACGATTTTAGCTCATTTTGGGGTGAAGATGCTTTAGAGAATGCTAAACCAAAATTAGGGCTTAGACCCCATTCGAACCACTTTTCAACATTATGTTTATAGGATATGATAAGGATTCATATGTCATAAGAAATGGGGCATAGTGTGGAGATGGACTCTGATACGTATATCTTGGAGTTTGACCTTCCAAAAAATTATGTAAAGAGCTAAAAATCAATGACCAAGGAATCCAATTTCTGACGTACAAGGAATGGCCTATTGATGTGCACACTTTTCCAAAAATAAAAAATTCAAAAATTTGATATCAAATTGGGAAAAAAGTTCAAATCTTCAAAATGGAGAAATAAAAAGAAACAATGGAGGTATCGTGTTACGATGTTAAACTAAGAGCTTGATGGGAGGTATCCTATCATGACACTAAACATGACATGTATCCTTTAGATTTATGGATGTTAGTGTAGATTTTATTTTTTTTTATATTGTTGCATGTATAATCCATGAAATATGGTAATAAGAGAAATTTTGATTGAATTTGAAAAAGAAATGTGTGAAATTTGCATGTTGGAATAAATAAGAAGTGCAAGCCACCCGGTAGTTTAGTTTTAGTTACCGCAACTGCGGTCCATGTATCCATGATTGCGGAGATTGCGCATCATAATCGCGTAACTAGGATCGTGATCGCGGTTGATTCAATTTTAAAGACCCTCCGAATGCCATTTCTTTCCCACACACTTCTTTCAATTTTATCTCATAATTCTCTCAAATTTGTGTCCTTTCTTTGCATTTTCAAGTGTCAATACATCCCCTTCATCATCAAAACTTGGTAACTTATCCAAATATCTTTGTCTTTTATATAATTGCATACTTTGAAATCATAATGTATAAAAAGAGCTTGAAATAATGTTCTCACTACCAAATTTATTCTTTGTTATTAATATGTTATGGTTAGCTATTGTAGTTAGTGTACATGCTAATGGCAAAGCCTTGAGTACCAGAAATGAAGCCTTAAATGGCTTAAATTGAAGTGTACGCCATGTGTGCGATTAAATTCCCCCACAAATTCACTGTTCAATTTCTTTAAGTTTGGGTTGGGATCACACACCATAGGCTTGAAATTCTCTGTTTATAATCTTATCATGTTTAGTTGAAATGAGGGATTATTGTTAAAATTGTATTTTAAATGTTGTGCAGAAATTAACAACATGGTCTCGGTACTGCAATCGTAGTATCAATGACCACGATTGTGAAACAACGATCATAGTCAATGCTCCGCAATCACCATACCTAAGAGCAGACTTTTGCAGACTTCAAAAATTATGCACATCCTCTATGTCCCCCAAAACCTCCCATAACACTACCATATGAGTTTACCTGGTTGTCTTATTATGTTTGGGTGTGATAATACTAATGTGGGCTTAAGATGCAATACTTAAAGGTTCTCAGCCTCAAACATGGAAGATTTTGACGATACCTGATTTATAGCTGCACAATTCCTGCTCCAATACTATAAACATTTCCAAAGGATGAAGCTGCTCACCGAAAGGGGTATTAACTTGGACAAAGTGAAAGAGAAGCACCTAGAATTCCATGCCAGACTCACTATGACTCAGTGGATGTGTTTTTCCCTGGAACCCATCTATGCTAATGAGAAATGCGTACATGAATTCTATGCCAACCTCTGTGTAGTCTCTTTTAAAAAACCCAGTGATGATAATTTGGGGTAAGTAAGTGAAATTCAGAGCAGAGTAACTTAATGTAGTTTATGGGGTCCCAGACGGTGACATGGGAAAGTTTCATGTAAAGACATGTGAACCATGGACCTGGATGCCTAATATTTTGTGTCCTGGATAAGCAGTTCCCTGGGCCAAGACCAAAAATGATATTTTGATGCATGACTTCAAGGCTGAAGCAAGACTGTGGCTAAACATCATCTATAGCAGAGTCACCCCATTCACTAACATATCCGTTGTTACAGACACATGAGCTTGGATGGTCACTTGTCTTCTCTCAAGCATTGCTTTAAATATCAGAGAAATTGTGATCTCAAAGTTGTGGTACTTCACAAACTATGGTGGTACTCATCTTTCCTTTTCTTCCTTAATCACTGTGTTATCTAAGAGGGCAAACATTAAGGAATATGCTGTAGATACCTGGGTGCATCCAGGTTCCCTTATTGGAGCACTTTAGTTTTAGGTAAGGGTGCCCCAGGCCAGAGCAAGAAAAGAAAGATGGGCTCCGGCAAATCATCCCAATAGGAAAAATATTCAGATAAACCCTCCTCATCCAACACCCCTCGATGATATTTCAGATCAAATGAGGAAGGTTTGGGAGATAGTGTCCAAATTTCCTGAGAGACTAGGAGAGCCCTCCACTGTCCATCATTCATATATAGAAAAGTGAAATTATGAGAAGTACATGGCGGAAAAAAACAGGCATAGACCCATTATTGTCATATTGGAGATATCTTAATCATCCTTAGCCAGAGCTTACAGGGACCTCAGAGACACACATAAGAAGATGGTGAAAATGGAGAAAAAGAGAGACAAGTTCTTAAGGAAGCTGTGGAAAGGGGTGAAGGGCATCTTCAAGGTGCTTAAATCTAACCATCCAGTACCTTCACAAAGATTAGACAGTGAGGATGAGGCTCCCGTATAGTGGTTAGCTGATGATGCTGGTGGTGATGATGTCATGTCGCAGGAGAAAATACCTCTTGATACATATACAGGGAGACCCTTTCACTCTTACTTTCCTTTACCTATAGTGTTGACACTTCATATTCTTAGTTGGGGGTGTACACTAGATGTGTGTTGTTTAGGTGTTGTTTGTCGGATAATTATGTTGGTGATTGATTTGATATTATGTTTTGAATATTATTTTTATTTGGTTTTGAGATGCTACATTTTTGGGTATCCTGATGGTACCCACGTTTTATGGATTATCATGTTTTTTCTTTATTTTTATTATTTATTTAATTTTAATTTATTTTTATTTTGGTGATGCATGACTATCTTTGCCCGATAATGGATTGAATGATGACATTCTTAAGGGTAAAGCATCGTGTTTGGGTTTTGATGCATAGATGTAGGGGAATTCCAAGTACCCATAGCATAAATGTCAAAAAATTCAAGGGAAGTCTGAGTACCTATGAAATTGTATGTTGTAAAGTTTAAGTCACGTTGTACACTATTGGAAAAGTCTGAGTAACCATAAGGGTAGTTTGCCATTTTTGGTTGTACACATAGTTTTGTAAATTGTGTGATAGGCTAATGGAAAATCAACAACCTCTTCCATCCAAAAAGTTTTAAAAAATCAAAGGCATGGACGTGACAACTTTGTAACAAATCATATTCTATTTTTGTGGCTCCATAAGTTGTTGACTTATAGATAATAATAGATACTCTAATTTTGTTTCACGAGAGGGACAATTGAGCCTCCTAGGCGCGTTTTTCCATGCCATGTGTGGTGAGCTTTTTGCATTCCTCTCTTGTATACTTGTGTTATCTAGAACTTTCTCCATTAGTCTTTCCAAGATATTGTTGATTGTATTTGGTTGGACAAATGTCTTAGGCCACCTTTGTGATTTTGGAAGCCCACTCTAGCCTAAAAAGCCTACCCAAGCATGAATATAATCCCTAGTTACCCATTTTGACACTTTAGACCTTTCTTTGGCAAACATATTATAAGCCGTAAAATATTGTTTTTATTCATATTTTGAATCATACAATCCTTGATCTTGACAATATAATTCAGGGATAAAATCCTAAGTTGGGTGTGGTAAAGATTTATGGAAGTAAGTTTAGTGACACAAAGATGTAGTTATATGCCTAATGTAGCTAGACTTTAAAATATATCGAATAAAAAGAGAAAGAGTTAAAAAGGAAAGAATTGCATGAAAGTAAAAGAGAAAGAGATGAAAAAAGTTGGGTAAACAAAGAAAATAAAAAGTAGGCATGATAAAATTAAGAAAACAAAGAAGAGTGGCCCATAGTCAAAAAAGGGAATTGAAAAAGTGTGATGTAAACGTTTAAGGAGGGGAATAGCCATGTTGTTCCCAAAATGATATCCTACCCTAACCCAAATCTACATTATGATCTTAAAAATTCCTTCGATATCTCCAACCACATACTTTAGTTGTAGTGGTGATCGAAAATAAGGGCAAGCCTATAGTACGATAATTATTGCATGGATATTTCTTTTGTGAGGGAATGAGTTTCCCACTTAAAATTCCTTGTTACATATTTTGTAGATTGTTGTGAGGAATTATTTTTCTTGTTAGGTTGGAATGTGAAACAAGTTGAGGTGGGTGATTTAGCCACTTTCCGACTATAAGTAAAATTAAGTATAGTGTAGTTGTTTTCAAAAGGGAGTCACTTGAAGAATATTAATTCTTTGTTGCTTGGTCACTCTTAAAAGTCCTATGCAGCCTTGGATATAGCATTTTATAATGAGGGGTGCAGTAAAATTAGCTTAGTCCATGTGCAATGAATTACTCGTGGTAGTGACTAAGGTTAAAGTCATTGTGATATTTAAGGCATTTAGTTTGGGCATAAACAACTGTGTCTCATGGTAAGAGGTAGTATTTCCTAAGGACAAGCAATAGCTTTAAGTTGGGGTTGTTTATGAGTGGTAATCTTACCACTCATTTGCACTCAACATTCGTATGCGTTACCTTATTTTAGAAGAATAAATGAGACATAGTTGTGAGAAAATGCAATAATATCCACTCTTTGCAGTTATAGAGTTGAAAAGATAGAAAGATGTGGATTGGAGCTTAAATTTATTGAAAAAAAGAGAAGGAAAGTGTAGTTGAAGACATTAAGCAAAAAGGCCTCACGTATTGCGATTGCGGTCCACTGACCGCAACCGTGACAATCAAGCAAAATTCAATAAAATATGATCGTGGAAGTTTGTGTGGTAACGTGGTCACGGTTGCTTCTAGACTCACGCGATCGCGGCTTAGAAAATGAATTCAGTCCAAGGGAAAATCTGAAATGTATGTCGTTGTTTCCAATTTTTTCCAAAAAGACCCAAACCCCTAATTCTTGTATCATATTCCATCTTCTCCAAGTTTTATTTTTATCTTTGGTAGTTGATAAGCCTCCATTTTGGAGAAGAAAATATAGTATAATTTGTTGGTGAAGAATACATTGGAGAATTTCTAAGTGGATGTTTAGCTCACTTCCATTGATGATTCTTGGGAATGAATAGTTTGAAGTAACATTCAAATAAGCTTCAATAAATCACTTCAATAGAGTTTATGGGTATGTCCATGACTATTTATCTAATGTGTAGCTAGATCTCCCCCTTGGGGTTATGTGTGAATAGGGGTTAAAGTGTGTTAGGTTATTATTGATTAGCTTCTATTTAGTAGTTCATGTTTATGGGTTTTATCATTGCTAAGCTAATTTGGTTCAGTTTTGATGGATGGAAGCCCCAATTACCCACATGGGAATTATGAGTGAAAGATCCATGCTATAGAAAACCCAAAGCCATATTCAAAAGAAGGGATTTTGGTGAAGGTTTGGAATCCATATCATCCTTGAAAGAGGGATGTAGAGACCAAATCAATGATAGATAATTGTATGTGTAGTTTACTAAATTTTCACTTTCTTAGACATAAGGGTGAATGTGAGGTTGACTACACCGTAGGTATCATCATAGAAATAGGGATTCCTAGATTGAGGTTGTGGTTACCAATTGTATAACACATTAATTAGGTATTTGAAAGGATCAATTGGTAAAAGTTTGGTGTTTCATTGAAAGACTAGCATCAAAATCTATAACCAAACCTACCAATATTTGTCTTGTTAAATTGATTTTGACTGACAACCACATATCACTCCCCAAGTAATGCATAATCCCAAGATCCATGCGTAATTGTTCAAACTCTAATTTTTTGTAACTCCAAATTAATACTAGAAAAAGCAAAAGAGAAACATTAGTATAGATACCAATCTCCCTAATTTTTTTAACTTCTCGTAAAATTGGTTTGAATTTAGCTCGTATCTATAATTTTGAAGTATCTTAATTACCACTCACATTGTTCCTCATGGATTCGACCACGACTCCAAAGTTTGATAAATATATTGATGATGACTGCATTGCACTTAAATTGACGCATAAGTTCAGCATTATCAATAGTCAGCATACCACTGTGCTTTTTTTTCACAATGGACATAACTAATTCTTCGGAAATAGAATCATCAATTTCAATTTCAACATGACTTTGATGATTACATTCAAGACGCGAGAGATGGTGGGCCCCTTGGTTTTCAAACCCCTTTCGATCTTTCACCTCAAAGTTTAATTCCTGGAAGAGCAAAATCCATCTAATTAAGCCTAGTTTTCATTTCTTCTTAGCCATGAGGTACTTAAGTTCCAAATGATCCGTGTGCACTACTACTTTTATGCCTAATAAGTAGGCAAAAAAAATTTCAAAATCATATACAATTGCCAACAACTCTTGTTTTGTAACGGTGTTATTGTGTTGAGCATCATTCAAGGTTATCCTTGCATAATATATAGGATGAAAGAGATTTTCCTTGTGTTGACCTAAACCAATGAAAGCTCACTTCATTACACATTACCTCAAAAGGGGATGACCAATCCTTGGCGACAATAATTGGGGATAAAATAATCAATTCCTTGAGGAGATAAAAGGATTTTAAATATGCCTTATCAAAGTTTAATTTGGTCTTCTTCTCATGGAGATTGCACATCGGGTGAGTTACTTTGGAGAAATCCTTGATGAATCATCAATAAAATCTTGCATGTCCAAGAAAGCTTCTAATACTCTTTACGAATACGGGGGGTGTAGCATGGAAATTACCTCTACCTTGTCTTGATCGACTTAGATGCCTTTCCCCAATATATTTTGGCCCAATACAATATCCTTCTTAACTATAAAATGTCATTTTTCCCAATTTAGGACAAGGTTAATTTCCACACATACTTCGAGCAGCTTGTTAGATTTTGAATACATAATTCAAAAGAGCTCCCCACCACCAAGAAGTAATCCATAATGATCTCCATTGAATCTTTGACCATATCCGCAAATAATGACAACATGCAACGTTGGAAAGTTGTTGGGGCATTGCATAACCCAAAGGGAATTCACTTGAATGGGAACGTCCTATACAATCATGTAAAAAGTCATCTTTTCTTGGTCCTTTGGGGCGATAGAAATATGATTGTATCCCGAGTAACCATCCAAGAAATAATAACATCCCCGCCCTACTAATCTATCAAATATTTGACTTATGAAAGGCATCATAAAATGGTGTTTCTTGGTCTACGAGTTTAACTTTCTATAATCCATGCACACCCTCTATCCAATGACCGGTCGTATGGGGATGATATCATTCTTTTCATTTTCAACCACCGTGATTCCACCCTTTTTTTAGGACACATTGTAACGGGCTCACCCAAGAACTATTTAATAGCAGATAGATTACCCTGCATAAATCAATTTGATGCTTTCTTTCTTTACAACCTCTTGCATAGGTTGATTTAGCCTCCTTTGGTGTTCCAAACTTGGCACATAATTTTGTCCAAGTTTAATTTTTTGGGAACAAATTTCAGTAGTTATTCCTATAATGTCCGTGATTGTCCATCAAATGGCCCAAATGGACTTTTTCACCACCAATTTCAATACATCCACTTGAAAGGGTTCTAGGTCATTTACAATAATAAATGGTAATGTGTCTCCCTCTCCCAAGAACATGTATTGGAGATAGGGTGGAAAGGGCTTCAAATCAACCTTGCGTGGCTCAAGAATTAAAGGTTTGTTGGTGGGATCTCATGATTTTATAGATCAATATCAAACTTCATTAGGTTCTTGGTATAAGATCCAAGTCCTGTTAGGGATACAACCACTTTGTCAAATTTCTCCACTTCCTCCCTTTCGTAATTCCATAGCACCCCTATTAAAGGGTCATCCAACAAGTTCATATTAATATTATTTGTCACCTCCTTATCAATAACATACATTATCGAGATGACTTATAAGTCCATCAGTTGCTTCATGGACTTGCATACATTGAAGGAAACCTCCTCTTTATTCAACCAAAACTATATCTTAATGGACTCCACACCCACCAAAGAATTCTCGATAGCCAAGAATGGTATCCTATGAATAATAGGGACTTCAACATCCATTGCACAATCTACGATCATAAAGTTGGTTGGGAAGATAAACTATTCCACTTTTACTAGAACATCATGAAGAACTCCCATCAACTTCTTGATGGTTAGATTGGCCATGAGCAATTTCATTGAAGTAGGTGTCGTCTTTCCCATTCCGATCTTGTGGAAAATATCATAAGGCATAAGATTTGCACTTGGTCTAAGGTCATATAATTCATTTGCTAATTTAAATAATCCAATGGTGCATGGAATGGTGAAAGCATCGGGGTCTTTCCTCTTTTTCACCAATGGGTTTGAAATAATGGCACTACAATGATGTGTTACTTCTATTCTTTCATCCTCCACAAGTTTTTCTTCGATACCAAATGTTTCACAAATTTAGCATGTACCGGTATATATTGCAAAGCTTTTGTTAGAGTTTGGAGACTAATATCTAAGGGATGCCTCTATCATCTAGTCTAAGTTAAAGATTCTACCTTCAAGGGTCTTTCTTTGCAATCTATCTCGATGATAAATAAATTTCTAGAGGACTTCCCTGATGACCTTTCTGGTGTTCCTCTAAATAGGGAGATTGAGTTTTGGATTGAGTTTTAGATAAGGGTTTTACCCATCCTATTTTGTCACCAAGGGGTGTACCAGTGTTATCCATTTATAATAAGGATGGTTTCCTTTGGATGGGTATTGATTATCGATAGTTGAATAAAGTAGCGGTCAAGAACAAGTATCCTCTTCCAAGGACAGATGATTTGGCTGATTAGTTGTAGAATGCTATGTTTTTCTCTAAAATTAATCTCTGATCTTAGTATCATCAGTTAAATATTAGGTAGGATGATATCCCTAAGACTGCCTTCCGTACTTGGTGTTGGCATTATGAGTTTTTGGTTATGTCTTTTGGGTTGCCCTATGCTCCAATGGCATTCAGGGGTTTGATAAATATGGTCTTTCATCAATTTTTTTATCTACTTGTCATTGTCTTCATTGATGATATTCTAGTGTACTCTAAGAGTGGGGTTGATCATACCAATTACCCCCGTGTTGTGTTGCAGACTCTGAAAGAATAGTAGTTATATGCCAAATTTTCTAAATGTGCATATTATTTCTACTGAAGGGATCATGGTGGATTTACAAAAGGTTGCAGTGGTTAAGAAGTGTCCTAGGCCTATAAATCCAACCACTAATCGAAGCTTCTTAGGTTTAGCGGTTTATTATAGGAAGTTTGTGAATTGTTTTTCTTCTATAGTTATCCCGTTGACTAAGTTAACTTAGAAGAAGGAAAAGTTCTTGAGGTTGTTGATGATCTTAGCAGGTTATCCATAGAAAATCTAGCTCATATGGATAAGTAAAAGTGATAGTTTATGAAAGATATTCACTATTTGGCTAACCTTGAAGTTTGCCTCTTGTACTTGGAAGATAGTGGTGTGTTCATTCAGAAAGTGGCCCAATCGTCTCTTGGTGTTGAGATTAAAGATAAAAAAATATTAGACCCTATCTTGATTAGGATCAAGGGTGATTTTGGTGGGAAAAAGGTGATGGGCTTTGAGATTAGTGTTGATGGTACCTTGTGGTACCAAGGGAGATTATGTGTTCCCAACGTCGATAGTTTGTGAGCGAGGATCCTGGAAGAGGTGCATGAGTCGCGCTATGTGATTTATCCTAGCTCGATTAAAATATATCATGACCTTAAGGAGATACATTGGTGGAATAATATAAAGAGAGATATGTAAAATTTTGTGGGCAAGTGTACGGTCTGTCAACAAGTAAAAGTTGAGCACATGAGGCCCGAAGGGTTGTACCAAGAAATTAAGTTGTCAAAGTTGAAGCGAGAAGTGATAAACATAGATTTCATTACTGGTCTTTCTCATTCTCAGAACCAATTTGATTCGGTTTGGGTCATTGTTGATAGGATGACAAAGTTTTGCTTACTTCTTGCCAGTGAGGACTAACTTCTCCGTTAAGGATTATGTGAGGTTGTATCTTCATGAGATTGTGAATTTGCATAGGGTACTAGTTTATATAAATATAGATGGTGGTACACAGTTTACATCTCACTTTTGGTGGTTGTTTTAGAAGGATTTGGGGACCAAGGTGAGGCTTAGTACGACTTTTCACCTTCAGTCGGATAGGCAAGCAGAGATAGCTACTCTGATATTGAATAGTATGCTTCGTTCTTGTGTAATTGACTATACTGGTAGTTAGGTTTAGAATTTAGTTCTTGTAGAGTTTTCTTACAATAATAGTTACCATTCCAGCATTGAGATGGCTTTATTTGAGGCCTTGTATGGTAAGAGGTGTAGAGCTCCTATAAGGTGGTTCGAGCTTAGTGAGGCAGAGATGTTTGTCCCTAAATTAGATCACCAAACCATGAAGAATGTTAAGGTGATTCAGGACAGAGTTAAGTTTTCCTAAAGTCACCAAAATTTCTATGCAAATGTAAGGTAAAGGGACTTGGATTTTGAGGTTGAGGATAGGGTGTTACTGAAGGTATCTCCTATAAAAGGAGTGATTTGGTTTAGTAAGAAAGGAAACCTCAGTCCCCGGTATATTGGTCCTCACTTGGTCTTAAGAAGGGTTTCCAATATTGTGTTTAAGTTGGAGTTTCCTTCTATTTTGAGTTCCATTCATCTAATATTTCATGTTTCACAAGGTTGAAGAAGCTACTTTGGAGGCGGAAGAAGACATGAAGTACAAATATCTATTTTTGTTTTCTTCTTCGAAAATTCACTCGAAAGGTGTGTGTTATTCCTCATACTATTGTTTTCAAATGTTGTTAAAGAAAAGATTGACTTCCTTGCATCTTTTTTTTTCTAACATAGTTAAAGGTTAGAGTTGTGGTGGTGGGGTGTAAATTATGCTAGTCATGCCTTGTCCCATCATTCGAGGACAAATGATCCAAGGTGGGTGAAATGAAACACCTTGTCTTTTTACCTTTAGAAATATCTTGAGTTTTGAACTCTCTAGACATCATATGACTTAGTCTTACTAGTCGTATGATATGGGTATAGTTTAGGGGGCCAAGTCATATGTTAAGCAGTGTGTTCTTGATCATGTACTATCCTAGGTATGACTAGACTCCATACGAGTTGTATGGAGATGGAACGAGTGGTATAGTTCAATTGATATGTTCTCCAGTGTTCAACCCCTTGGATACTTCTTTGGATTCAATTTGAGGGTACTAGTCATATGGTATGGCTATGATTTGGGCATGAGGAGTCATATGGTAGATAGTGTGTGATGTCCAATATTGTATCTAGCGTACGAGTTATGGGTACTACTGGTATTTTTTGTGTACAATTTAAGGGGGCAGTCGTACCCTCCTGCAATGATTTTTACAATTTAAGTAGGGGGTATGTGGGATATTTCCCCTCTTTACCCCTTTTGATCCCATGACTTAAAATATTTTTGGGACTTCATTTATCCAATTATTCTCAATCAAAAATACTTTAACCATTCTCAAATCTCTCTCAAGCTCTTGGGATAAGAAGAGACTAGGGTTTCATTCAAGGCGGTCAATTAAGGCTCTCAAGGGTGGTTTCTCTCCGTACTCTTTGGTATCTAATGCATGTTACTCCTCCCTCATTGTTAGTTCAACTAAATTCATGATTTAATGAATGGCCTTCGGGATATAATTATGGGTATTGTTTGGTTTTGAATTATATGTTGGGGGTTTAGGTTGTAAATGTATCTATAATTGGCATTGAATCGTGACACATACTCCACATTAGTCATGGAGCCCTTCTCCAAGTGATCAAAATCATCTCTTATCTGATCACACAAACTAAAGGGCACAATTCTATCCAAAAAAAGACTTCTGTAAGATGATCCCAAGTCATCTCAAGCAAACTAAGAGGTCAAAAACCAATAAGTGACCTCAACCAATATCTGGCGGCATCCCTAAACTGGTAACCAGTATAAGTGACACCGTACGACTCAAGCAAACAAAGGTTATGCAACTTCTCAGGATAATCCATCACAAACTCATAGGCATCTTGTCTACAACACCGCTGAACCTAGGTATACCCAAATGAGTGATCCTCTCAAATCTCTTCTGATGCTCAGAATACATGGTTGCACTG
Source organism: Capsicum baccatum var. pendulum (assembly GCA_030864225.1). Lineage (NCBI taxonomy): Eukaryota > Viridiplantae > Streptophyta > Magnoliopsida > Solanales > Solanaceae > Capsicum > Capsicum baccatum. The sequence goes on along the minus strand of CM061557.1, from coordinate 162,907,014 downwards.
GAAACAATAGGAGGCATAGTAAATCTGGAAGGCTGAGAACTCATCTAATGAGGCATCATAAAAAAGGTTGAGTTCCAGTTCTGGGAATACCATACTTAGATTTCGACATAAAAGAAGGACCCACACTCAGGGTCTGTGGAGTACCTACGCATATTTTAGTACAATAGGAGGATCCACAGTTGAAACTTGAAGAACACTATAAGAAGAATCTAGCACAGACAGGGGTACAATACTCAAAGCTGAAGTAACATACGGTGCACTCAAAGGATCACCCTCTAATAAGGTCAATAAGAAAACTAGTAAACTATCAAAGCTTAGGGTCGAAGAACTCGGTGGAACTGGAGTAGGACCCATATCTCTAACATGCTCATCTCGAGGCTCAGGGGAGATACCCCTTGTTCTATCTCACGATGGGGTATATCCTTATGAACTTCCTCCTTGTCGACCCCGACCATGACTTGCAACTCGCTCTTTAGACTTGACTTTCTCCTCAAATAATTGATTCAAATCTCTAGACTCACGAGATCTAGTTCTCACCATCTCCATAGAAAGAGTGAAATATGATTTACAACATAATGTATAAAAGATCTCCATAATATAGAATGAAATAAGGGAAGTTTTCTAAAGACATCTTATAGCCTCTCGGAGATAGATATGGACGTTTACGTACCGGTCTATGAGACTCTACTAAATACCCTATTCTTGCTCTATTGGAACCAATGAAAACAGCTGCTCTGATACCAATTTGTCATTACGCAAAAAGAAAGGATCATGATGGAACTTGTTGCAATAAGATTTTATAAATAAGCCTATCATCCAATTTGATGTAAAAACAAACATAATACCAAAACCAAGGCAAGACTCTTGAAACAACATGGAACCAAACAAATTAAACAAAAGTTGAGATATAAAACAAAAGATACCATAGTAAAATCCCAAAATCAGGTGTCACGGTATAAGAACTAACTAATATAACTCAAACACAAAATGCATTGGATATCAAAAAAGGAGAAAATTTGTCTCAAAAGGAAAATAAAGACATAGTCTAGATAAGAAAATGTAATACCCCACATTTCGGACTAGGATGAAAATCCATCATTTCTATACATATACATTTCTAAAGCCTTGAATCCTATATAAATTTAGTGTTTTATTCAATTATGTAGTGTAAGAATCTATTTGAGCATGAATTTAGATCATAGAGGTCCCCTAACTCAAGTACAAGTTAAAAGCTTTCCTGTCGTTCAAGTTTTAGTGAGCGTCAAAACTTGGGTCTACATTAATCAATCATAACTCATTGTATATGATGAACTGGGTGGTTTACTATGTATAAAATGAAATCTCTTAAATTATCTTTCCAACGATACCAATTTCGCCTAAATCTGATATTAGAGTAAAGAGTTATTCCTATTTTACTACAGCATGTCAGGCTGGAAACAGTGTGACGACATTCATGGTAGCTTACCACATTTGTGACGCCATATCACAAAGGTCGTTAGCCTTGGGTAGAAACTAGCTCCTAAGTGATGACATTCGTGGTATCTTGTGATTCCCTATCATGAAGGTCGTCAACCTTAGGCAGAAACCAGCTCCTAAGTGATGACATTTGTGGTAGCTTACCAGATTTTTTATGCCATGTCACAAATGTCGTCAGCCTTAGGTAGAATCCAGCTTCTGTGTGACGACATTTTTTACGGCTTTCCACATTTTTGACGCTATGTCACAAATATTGTCAGCCTTAGGCAGAATCCTGCTTCTGTGTGACGACATTTTTGACGGCTTACCACATTTTTGATGCCATGTCACAAATTTCATCATCCTTAGGCAGAATCCAGCTTCTGTGTGATGAGATTTTTGATGGCTTATAACATTTTTGATGCCATGTCACAAATGTCCTCAGCGTTAGGAAGAAAACAGCTTCTGTGTGATGACATTTTTGATGGCTTACCACATTTTTGACGCCATGTCACAAGTGTCGTCAGCCTTAGGTAGAATTCAACTTCTGTGTGACGACATTTTTTACGGCTTATCACATTTTGGATGCCTTGTCACAAATGTCGTCATCTATTATATTCAACAACTAAGAATTTATTTCATAAGGGTATTTTGGTCTTTTTCCTTCACTTCGCACGACTAATAACCCTAAAGAGGCATAAATTTTCCCATTTTTCTTCAGTGAAGCATCTCAAAATCCCTCCCTTACGCTTTCAACCACAAGATTAGGGTTTTCTCTCAAGATCATCTTCTCAGGAACAAGAACATTCTTTCCCAAAGGGGTTAAACCCTAGTCAAGAAAAATCAAGGGCAAGCCTAAGGATTTCTTTAGGAACCTTCAGAAATATTAGATCTCTTTCAAGATCAAGCTTTAAGGTATGCGTAGTGTTCATCCATGGGTCCCTTTCATCCATGGAGCTCATGAATCATGTTTTAAATTATAAATTGTGATTTCCTTGTTGTTTTATTACTATATTCATGTTAATAATTGTTGTTTGGATTCAAGGTTGTGTCTTGATGTGTTTTTCATGAACCATGTGAATATGTTGGTTGGAAACCCATGAATTTGGGTGGTTCAATATTTCTAAATTTGTTAAGTACACCTATGCACAATATTATGCATGCAAGGTGTTTGATAAAATTCTTAGGATGCTAGAAATTCATGTTGCTGCTGTTGTGGTATGAAGCATGTATCATAATTGAGATATAATATATATACATGAAATATATCCATGCACTCCCTACCATGCTTAAGATGTTGAAGAACTACATGAAGTATAATATCCCATACTTATGACAATGTGAATTATGGACTCCAATCTTATGATCAAGTCAATCATGTTGTGTCAGTTTCCTTCCATTGACTTCTGGGGGTATTCTTACCCGAAAATATATTTGTGTGCCTAGAGCCATGTCATGTTATCACGATACTTTCAGTCAAGCCATGATCTATAGAATTCAGTCAGTCATATGACTCAGGAAAATCCAGTAACCCTAGTAATCTCAGTAGTTCAGTAATATCAGTGATCTCAATACTCAGTAATATTTGTAAAATCAGTATTCAAAGTCAATCTCAATAATTTTAGTACTCTCAACCAGTCCTTCGAACTCAGTACATTTCGTCAGTCATCGGAATCTAGTAAACTTAGTTTAGCTCCGCTAAACAAGACCACTAGTATAAGTCTAGTTAATCAGCATTAGCTCAGCTAATCATTTCAGTTCAGTTATTCAGTTCAGCCCAGTTATTTAGTTTAGTGTTTTTCCGATGGGAGTAGGATTCAGAACCGAGTGAGCCTAGGGATGGGGACTCACCCGCTAGATTAGGATTGAGATCCTTAGAAGTAATCCCTCAGTTCCAAAACTATGTAGCCAGCATAGGTACGAGATATCACCCGTTAGATAGGACTGACATACTCAGGGTTCATCCATTAGCACATTTATATGTATAGGACTAATCCCAAGAGTCACCCGCTAGATTAGGACTGACTCCACAGTAGATGTCTTTACTGGTGGTGTGGTAATGATACCTTCCTAGTCAGGGAAGAGATTAGACCCCAGTCAGCTTAGCTTGGGGCATGCCGGTTAGATGAACACATCCCATAGTATCAGTTACAGATTTAGGACTACCAGACACATTCAACTTAGCTTAGTAGTACAGATTCAGTACTATTAGATATAGTCAATGCTTATCATTGTAAATACACTTCACTATCACCCATTAGCTAGGACTGATCTCAACTATGATTAATCAGTATCAGAATCTTTAGATTTAAAGATCACCCGCTAGATAGGACTGATCTCAGACTAAGTCAAATCATCCTTATTATCAGTATACTCATGATCACCCGCTAGATAGGACTGATCTCAGATTTAGTTACTCCAAGTAGAACAAAACTCAGATAGTTCCATCATAACTTAGACTGTCAGATATAGTTGCTTAGTATCAGTTACATCAGTTTGGCCGATCATCACAGTTATATTAGTTATATTAGTTTTCTGAACTCATGTATCAGTCAAATCAGTTATCAGAATTCATGATATCAGTATTCAACTTTAGGATTATCATACACAGTCAACCAACCAGTTCTTCATAATTTAAACTATCACAAATAGTCGTTCATCTATTCAGTATCTCAGTATCAGTACACTCATGTTGTCAGTATTTAGACTCAGTAGTCAGTATCTCCACGAGTTCAGTTACAGTTATGTATGTATGTATTCTTACGTTCATATTAGTCAAAATTTTTCATGCATATATCCTTTTTCATTTAGCCTACCTCACTCGTAATTGGTACTTAGAATTGGTTTTACAAAAACTATGGCCCCAACATGTTTGATAAAATGCCTATGCGATGCTTTTACAATACTATTGGACTTTTAAAGTAACTATTGTGTGGTATGGTTTGGTAATGGAACCCTAAATAGTAAAAATGGTTTAAATGGTTTGGAATAGTTAAATAGTAAGTTTTAATGGTCATGGTTATGGTTAATTAAACTTTCTTATAGGGTACAAGGCATTACCCCAAGTAAACATATTAATGAATAATTTGTGGGGTACAAGGGATTCCGCCATGAAAACTTAATAATGGAACACTTGTGGGGTATAAGATATTCCCCCAAGTTAACATGATAATGTAATATATGGGTACATGGGAATCCCATTACATAAAAAGTTGGCTAAGGACATTGCATGCAAGCTATAGTCGGTATGACAATACCGGTACTTATAGCCATGGTTAATTATAATGGAATAATGGTTTGGCTGGTTGGAAGTGGTTATAATTAGGCAATAATCGAGTGGTGTGGTGATGTGTGAGCCCATGCTAACACATTTGAAGCATTTAACTCTAAATAATTGCGAAGTCTTGACCAACTTTAGTCGTTTTTTGATTATTTTACTTTGATTTTGCAACAAAAGTAGAGAAACGGGAGAACCATTAATAAAGGAAGCAAAAAGAATAAAATTGGAAGAAAATAAGGAACTATGAGATGCTGACGACATCCATGACACACCATCCGCCTCGCGATAGGCTGTCATGTGTGCCATCAACCTTAACAAAAGATCTAAAGCTGCAGGAAGTTTTGTGACGGCAATCACGACATGCCGTCAAGATTGTGATAGGACGTCAAAATGACCGTCAACCGTAGGCAGCAGGTGTTGAAATTACAGACAAGTTGATGATGTCCGTGACATACCATCAAGATCGTGATAAGACGTCACGGGCGCCGTCACATAATCCAAAGAAAATCAGAAATTTTAATATTATTTTCTTATTTAGGATCGACTATTTAAAAACTTGTTTTAGGATTTTTATAAGATATTCATTGAGGAATCTATCTTACAACATAAGACTGTTCTCTCTGTCTATCTCAAGAACAATATTGTAGAGTATTTCCTTGTGATTCAAATATAAGTCCACTTTTGATTTCATTCATCGTTGTAAGTTAATCCTTTTAATTATGAATTCAACTTATGTACTTATTTATTGCATCATAAGTGGCTAAACATCTTTAACCTGGATTGTGGGATCAAGGGCTACGTCATGATAAGGTATTAATTAATTACTAAAGGTTTAATAGGTGCTCGGATTTCTTGGTAATTCTTATATTATAACTTATGTCTATTGGTTGCAAGAAATAGGTATACCTACTTTGGTTTGCTTTAGAAAGAAATCATAAACAGTAGGAAGTGAATTATCACAAGGACTCGAAAAGGCTTCGTTTAATAATCAGCGCTATAACAAGGTTGATTAACCTGAGGTAAAATCTGGACAGTGAGATGCAATTTCCTAAGTCTTAGAGGATTAGGAAATTAGACGCTTGAATAGGTTGAGAGACATTTGAGCATACCATCGATAAAGATAGCTTGTCATCCTAACCACCGTGAGAAATTAGATGCTTTTGCTTTCATGGTTAGGGAGTGCCACGGCTTCCACCCATTTCGAAACATAGTCAACCACTGCCAATATGTACTTGTTTACAAATGAACTCACAAATGTAACCATAAAGTCTATTCTAAAAACATTAAAGAATTCCACTTAGAGGTTAAGTTTAAGGGGAATTTCATGTCTTCTTGAGATACCACCTTGCACTAGGTATTGGTCACTAGATTTTACCCACTCAATGGCGTCCTTATGCATGGAGGGACAATAATACCCATATTGAAGGATTTTGGCGGTGGTATGGAACCCTACATGGTGGCCACCATAAGGTGAGGAGTGTCAAGCTTTAAGGATATAATTTATCTCAACCTCTATAACGCATTGACTAATGACACCATCCACACACTCCTGAAATATGAATGGCTCATCCAAAAAATATATCTTAGTATCAAACAAGAACTGTTTCTTTTGGTGGTAGCTGATCCCCTCAGGAAGTACACCACTTGCGACAAAGTTGGAATAGTTGATGAGTTATGATCTCACTACTCATTCTCCCTCAACATTTATATGCATTACCTTGTTTAGATGAATAAATGAGACATAATTATGAGCAAATGGATGAATATCCATTCTTTGCAAGTATAGCATTGAAAAGATTGAAAGATGTGAAATGGAGCTTTAATTGATATAAAAAGGAGCAAGAAAGTGTAGCTGAAGAATTAGAGAAAAAAGGTCGCAGTCGCGGTCCAGTGATTGTGATCGCGACTGTCAAGAAAAAATCAATTAAATGCGATCATGAAAGTTAGCCATGGTCACGTAACCACAGTCACTGCCAAACTTGCGCGATCGCGGCTTAGCAAAAGAATTCAACCCAAGGGAAAATTTGGACATGTACATGGTTGATCCAAATTTTAGCCAAAAAAGACCCAAACCGTTAATTCATGTATCATATTCCTTTTTCCCCAATAATTAGCTTTAGCTTTGGTAGTTGATAAACCTTCATTTTTTGTGAAGAAAATATTGTATAATTTTTTTATCAAGAATACATTGGAGACTTTCTAAGTGGAAGTTTAGCTCACTTCTATTGATGATTTCTGGTAGTGCAAAGTTTGAAGTAACATTCACTTAAGCTATAATAAATCACTTAAATGGATATTATGGGTATATTTATGCCTATTTATCTTATGTGTAGCTAGATGTCCCTCTTAGGGTGATATGTGAATAGGGGTTAAAGTGTGTATAGATTGTTATTGATTAGCCTCTATTTAGTAGTTCATGTTTATGGGTTTTATCATTGCTAAGCTTATTTGGTTGGGTTTTGATGGATGAAAACTCCCAAATACCCATGTGGGTATGATGAGTGAAAGATCCATGCTCTAGAATATCCAATGCCATCATTGAAAGAAGAGTTTTGGATAAAGTTTAGGAATCCATATGATCCTTGAAAGAGGAATGTGGAGACCAAAGAAATGATAGACAATTATATGTGTAGTTTGCTAAATATTTAATATCATAGACATAAGGGTGAATGTGAGGTTGAATACACCATAGGTATCTTCTTATAAATAGGGATGCCTAGATTAAGGTTGTGGTTACCAATTGTTGAAAAAATCTATTAGGTATTCCAAAGAATCAAAAGGTGAATTTTTGGTGTTTCATTGAAAGGCTAGCATCAAAATCCATAAGCAAATCTACCCACTTTTGGCTTACTAAATTGATGTTGATTATTAAAACCCACATATCACTCCCTTAGTAATGCATAATCCCAAGATCCATGCAGAATTGTTAAAATGTTAATTATTCATAGCCCCAAATTTATACTAGAAAAATTAAAAAAAAACATTATTGTAGATACCAATCTCCCCCATTTTTGTACCATCTTGTAACATTGGTTCGGATTTACCTCATATCTATAATTTTGATGTAACTTGATTTAGACTCACATCATTCCACGTGGATTCGACCCCGACTCCAAAGTTGGGTGAATATATTAGTGATGACCTCCTTGCACCTAAATTGATGTGTAGGTTGATGATAACGCTCAATCTACAGCTCTCATAAGAGTGTAAAGCGGTCGTTGTCAAATATAGAACCCAACTGGGTTGGGTATCGATCCCTCAGGGAATAGCTTGGTCAACAAGTAAGCAAAGATTACTAGACTTTTAGTGCAAGTCTCGTAAAAGAGGGAATTGTAAAGTGTAACCAAATTATTAAAGTAAAAACTGAAAATAGTAAAGTAAAAAGAAAGAATGTTTAGTAGGTTGTAAAACACTGAGAATTTAGAAGTTGGGGTTATGTCCACCTTCTGAGTTACGTCTCTATTGGCTATGAGTTATGCGGAATTTACACATGCATGTGCTTATTGAGAATTGTATTTGATGGTAAATCCAAGCATCTTTCGACCTTAACAAGGACTATTTCACTTTAACTCTTTCGAGATTAAAGCGTGTATAACGGTACAAATTCTCCAAGAGGTTAATCCAGTTACGGCACTAACTTTTTAACAGGGGTTGGTGCCCTATTACCTTGACATTATCTCTTTTCCAGACATATAACTTTTCTTTCGAACAAGTTAATGCTATACTGGCGTATTCTATGTGTTTGCAACCACAAAGAATTTAGATTAAGATGAAGAGAATAATGATATAAGCAGCACACGTGTCAGGAATTCACAAACTCATAGCCTTAGATAGTATCTCATATGGCTTCCATAACCCCAACAGAGAAATTTAGTTACCCATGAATGCGAAGGAAATCACAATTGACATTGTTATTATACCACAATAAAGATTTCGTGTAGTAATAGTGTGGTAGGAGTTAGGCGTGAATTCCTAGTAAAGTAACGTTTCTCTTGTTGCGGAAATTAAGAATTGAATAGATGAATAGAAGAAGAATAAAAAGTAGAATTAATGGAAGAATTAAAAGTAGTAGTGAATGAATTGTAAGGTAAGATGAGAATTAGAATTAATGGAGGAATGAATAAAAATCTCTAGCAAAATAGGGTATTTATAACACCCATATCCTATTCCTACTAAGCTAATAAAATACTTAACCCAATCCTACTAGGTTAAAGTATCATTATCCTAATCCTTATAAATTAATGCCAGTCCCCAAAGTCTTCAGAATTGCTGTTTTAGCCCGGGACAGATTTTCCATACGCCACTTTTGGTCCTTGGCATCCAAGACTCCCTTTTCTCCCTTCGTGAAGCTTTCTTTGGCGTCAAGTTATCCATAAAATGCTGAATTCTGCATCATTTATACCTGAAACTTTGCTAATCATATTCGTTAGCTCACTTACAGGAAAAAGGACTAAAAGTGTATGAAATATATAATTTGTTCTCAAAACTTTGCTAAAATATGGCAAAATCTAGTGCTATAGGCGTGTAAATTCGCCTATCATCAACACCCTACACTTAAAGCTTTGTTCGTCCTTGAACAAACTATCATGTCCATTTAAACATCAACTTAGGGTTTCACAGTAACAACACAAAATATTCGTCAAGATAAGCATAACAATCATTAACAAAAAGTAGTTTTCTACTCATTAGTAGAAACAATTCAACATCCAACATAGACTCGTGATGGTGGTTAATTCATATTCAACGGTTAAGGTACAAAGAATCATACACGACTACCCTAAACTCATCAACCATGTGTGTCTCACAATATATTACCCATAGCATATTTTTCAAACATTGGTATAGAAATATCCCTGCTCTCGCTCTGACAAAGAATTCATATGCAGCAACTGATGACCATAGGCTTGCCCTTAGTGTAATGCTCCACAAAATGTCAGAATGCTAAGCTTAGGATCAAATAGGTCTTTTGATGGTTGTAATGTAGGCTAAGGGATGGGTAGGACTATTTTGGCCAGAAATAGTGACTATGTTCCTAAGCGCTTTAATACATCACATTATGCCATTAATACTTTCTTTTCAAATAACCTTTCTTCTTTCATTTATTCTACCACCCATTTTCTCCTCTTTTGTTTTTCAATTTTTAAACATAACTAACTTTTCAGTTTTCTTTTTCCTTTTTCTTTTCATAACATACCCCTTATGATAGCACTTTTTTTTTCATAACAAATTCAAGCACCAATACATTCTAAAGCATCATACTCACCCAATTTCCTCTTATTTTGTCACATGACTTTACACTTTAAAGGACTTAGGAATTCTGATCAAATTTTGGTCTTGAAAAAAATGGATTAGTCTTACATATGAGGTTGTCAAAGAAGATAGGCTAAAAGCTCAAAAGGGGTTAACTAGGATGATGTCCACGGGTAGGTAAAAAGAAGGTAAACAATTATAGGCCGCCAAAGAAATGCCTAAATCATCTCCTAAACTCACATTCTTTATTTTTGCTTCACACACATACCAGGCAAGTTCTAGCATCAGCCACAAGCACAGAATATACTGTTATCTCACACACAAGGCACATGGTCGACTTTATTAGAAGTAGTATAGACTCTTGACCCAACAGATGAAGGAATTACACCACACAATATCACATAGTGAGTCACAATTAGAGACTAAACGTCTCAATAGTCATGATTTTAGCACAAACTCTTGTTATAATTTCATGCTGCCTATTAGAATAATTTCATGCAAAGTTAAGTTAAAAAAAAAAAATTAAAACGAGAAAAAAAATTTGCTTACTAAAAATGAAAAACGAAAAAAAAAACTAGCTAAGCAATCAAACATAAATGCAAATACAGATAATGGAGTATATCATGCAAATACAACCACCCCACACTTAAACGGGACACACTGCCCTCAGTGGAAAACAAATACGAAGAACCTGGTCAGTCGGACTCCTCCTCTATGTCGGGGGTCATACCCCCTTCGTCGGAATCATCATAGGAGTCATCGTCATCAGAATTCTCTTCCACGTTGGAGTCTGGCATTCATCGCTCATCATCGGTCGGCACATCGTCATCAAGAGATTCCTCAAAGTATGTACCTACTCCACACATCTCCCTTGCATGCACATTCATTGGATAGTCATGATCCAGCTGTTGGAGCTCTGCAGCAGTTGGAACACGTCCACCACTCATCATTATGAACATAGTCATGCCATAAAGATGGCGAAAGAAACTCTCATCCCGAGCATGTCTCTCTGCCGTAGTAAGGTTGACGCCATGTTTGGTTTCAGCATCTTTGACCTTTGTGAGGTCAACCTTCTTCGGGTTGTGTGGGAGTTTATGATCAGCCGGTTCCTCTTCGATGTCTTCCTTCCTGAAGTTGCAGTCAACAGATTGCCGAAGCTGAAATGGGACCGCTTGTGTAGCCTAGCCTTCCGCATTGTAGATCGAATGATTGCCCCAATGTTGATAGGGACATTCGTCATCAATGCATATACCAGGCACACTCTATCTCTTGTTATTTTTGTGTATTGCGTCCCTGGAATGAGGCAAGAGTTGACTATGCACAACCATATCCTTGCTTCCCTATTCAAAGGAGCATATGGGAAGGTGTTGTATCGTCCGGTGTCCTTGTGTCTACACCACCGTGCCATGGACCTTGTTCCAAAAAGTGTGTGTCGAATTTCTCTATATGGAGGTCTACTGTATAGCTCTTTGAATGGTGATGGATCAATAGCAGGCAAGCCAAGAAAGGAGTTGAAGAAATACGCATTGAGTTGTAAAACTTGGCCCCGAATCTTGACCTCGCTTCCTATGGTTTTTGGCGACCAGTTGGCATAAAATTCTCTTGTCAAATTGAGATTTCATTCTCCCATGTCTCGGAAGATAAAATCAAGATGTAATGCCATGATCTTTGCCAACATGCGCGGCTCCTTCTTCGCTAGGCTTTCCTTGTTTATCAAGTCCACATGAACATATTTTCTTTTCTTATTGTTCCTATACCATTCCTTCACTTCCTCCTCAAGAACCCATTTTATTCCAAACATGCGGCGTGGTAATTGCATCGAAGATGATTCTCCTTGCTCTTTTCGGCCTCTTTTCTTGCCTTTTTGGGAAGTGGTAGCCTTATCTTTGCCTTGTCCTGCTTTGGGTGCCATTGTACCTGAGACTAAAACAATGTTCATGTTAGCATCATCTCGATGGATACAATCTATAAACAAGCAATAGGGGCACCACCCCACACTTAGTTTGTTGGTACAGACTAGTGAAGTGAAAGTGGTTGATTATTCAGACTTCATCGACATACGTTTTAAGTGCTATATCCCAACAATAAAATCAGTGCAATCATACTTCTTGTAATCTTTGCAATACTTTCATGTTAGCTATATCAAGACTACTACATAGGGATTGAATTAAGGTATAGTATCCATCAATAATCACAACCTCCTATGTCGGTAGGCAACTATAAGTCTTATTCCGATGAACAAGTCATTCCAACATGTAAGTATGCAAGTGACAAGATTATGCAATTTTTGTGACCATATCAATTCCACAGAAGTATGATAGTGCATCAAGATCATATTTAAGTTGGAAATAAGTTAAGATCATCCTTACGTATTCATTCACCCACTTGGTTGTATCACAACAATTCAATCACATTCAAATCATCAATACTACTTCAAGATTTAACAATTCATAATAGGCGTAGTAGTGTAGTACTTACGGAATATAAATGAAGAACAAAGAAGTACTTACTTGATTGATGCCTTTGGATGATGTTCTTGTGAAGAAATAGAGCAAAAGGAAAATTTTTGAGAGGATTTAGAGGCTATAGGTGGCGCATAAGCTAGGTTTCCAATGTGTTTGTGGTTCAAGACTAAGTCTCATATATATAGGAAAAGGTTGGGTCGGGTTTTGACCCATTTAAAATCATATTTGGAGACAAGAAGTGACCATAGGCGGCGTCTTTAGCTTTGCCTATGCTTGGCATAGGCGGCGCCTTTTGCAAAGCCTTTGGTGAGCATAGCCGGTGCCTTTACCATGGCATATGAGATTCAGAGTCAAACGGAATTAGCATAGGCGGCACCTATGCTATGGCATACTTGAGCATGGGCGGCGCCTATGCTATGGCACACTAGATTCTGAGACCTTAGGCCATTGTATAGGCCCTGCCTTGTTCGTGGCCTAGGTTTACCTAGGCCTAGCCTTGTGCGATGCCTATATTTTCATGAGCAATGCTCAATCCATAGACTTTTGCTTCTTCATTCCTAACTTACCACCTTTAACATGCAATACGCCCAAATCTAAATTTTCAACCGATCTCCTCGTTTTATACCTCTTGCACCTACATTTGCTCAAAACCAATAAAAATGATTAGAACGATGTGTTGCCTCCCATCAAGCGCCTTAGTTTTGGTCGTGGCACGACTCTTATTTTTGGATTTTTATTTATCAAAAGCAAAACACGTACTAAAATGAAAAAAAAACAAAAAATGAAAAATGATAAACGATGGGTTGCTTCCCATCTAGCGCCTTGTTTATTGTCGCGGCACGACATGTCTCCCTCGAGTACTTAGACTTCGTCAAGATAAGTGATGGCCATATAATTTATCGAATCAAGAGGACCAATATAAGGTTTAACTCTTCGGCCATTCACTTTGAAGACAACACCATTAGTGTCTTCCAACTCAACTACTCCAGATGAGTAGACTTGGATAACTTTGTATGGACCAGACCACTTGGACTTTAACTTACCTGGGAATAAATTCAGTATGGAATTGAAAAGAAGTACCATATCATCCTTTTGAAAGTTTCGTCGAACAATGCGATGATCATGATACTTTTTCATCCACTCCTTGTATAGGTCTGATCTTTCATAAACATGGAGACGAAATTCGTCCATCTCGTTCAGCTGCTCCAATCTCAGATTCATTGCATCATCCCAATTCAAATTCAATCGCTTCAAAGCCCATAATTTCTTATGCTCAAGCTCAATGGGTAAGTGACCAGCCTTCCCATAAATTAGTTGATAAGGGGACATACCAATTGGCATTTTGAATGCAGCCCTATACGCCCATAGTGCATCGTCCAGCTTCCGAGACCAATCTGTCCTATTAGCATTTACCGTCTTTACAAGGATTTGCTTGATCTCTCGATTGGAAACCTCTACCTGTCCACTAGTTTGTGGGTGATAAGGCGTGGCTACCTTATGTTGCTTGACACCATATTTTGCCAACATGGACTTGAATAGCTTGTTGCAAAAGTAAGATCCTCCATCGCTTATGATAGTACGTGGTACTCCAAAGCGAGAGAAGATATTTCTCTTCAAGAATGCTACAACACGCTTTCCTTCATTGTTGGCTAATGCTACTGCTTCCACCCATTTTGAGACATAATCTACTACAACTTGGATGTACTTCATTCCAAATGAATTTACGAATGGACCCATGAAATCAATACCCCATACATCAAAGAGTTCTACTTCAAGAATTTTCAACATGGGCATCTCATGGTGTTTCGAAATAGCACCTTGTCTTTGTCATTGGTCGCATCTTCTAACAAAGTCGTATGCATCTCTAAATATCGAAGGCCAATAATATCCACTTTGCAATACCTTTCTTGCTATCTGATTGCCTGCGTGATGTCCCCCAACTTGGGAAGTATGGCATGCTTCCAATATAGTAGGCACCTCTACATGGGATATACATCGTCGAATAACACCATCTGCGCATCGTTGAAACAAATATGGCTCATCCCAAAAGTAGTGTTTTACATCATGCATAAACTTCCTCTTTTGATGGTAAGATAAGTTTGCAGGTATCACATTACTCACCACAAAATTTGCAAAGTCGGCATACCATGGTAATCTTTCCACCATTGCCGCTAAGATCTCCTCGTCAGGGAATGCATCATCAATCTCGATTTCAGGCTGTACCACATGCTCGTTCTCGAGTCTAGATAGGTGATCAGCCACTTGGTTCTCACAACCTCTTCTATCTTTAACCTCGAAATCAAATTCTTGCAGCAGCAAAAACCATCGAATTAATCATGGTTTTGCATCCTTCTTTGTCATTAGATACCTAAGAGCTGCATGGTCTGTATGAATGATCAATTTAGTTCCCAAAAGATACGCACGGAACATCTCAAACGCATACACAATTGCTAGGAGCTCTTGTTCTGTAACAGTATAGTTTTTTGGGGCTTCGTTTAGGACCTTGCTAGCATAGTAGATAGTAGGAAATAATTTCTCCTTCCTTTGGCCAAGCACAGCACCAACGGCTACCCCACTAGCATCACACATGACTTCGAACGGTAAAGAACAATCGGGTGCTACCATGATAGGAGCTTCAATTAGTTTTCCTTTGAGGCATTTGAATGCCTTCAAACAATCTTCATGGAAGTCAAACTTAGCATTCTTCTCCAAGATTTTGCAAAATGGACTAGAAATTTTGGAGAAGTCTTTGATGAACCGCCGATAGAAACCTACATGACCGAGGAAACTACAGACTCCCTTTACTGAGATTTGGGGCGGTAGCTTCTCAATAACTTTAATTTTTGCTCGATCAACTTCAATTCCTCTTTTGGAAATTTTATGCCCAAGAACGATTCCTTCTTTTACCATGAAGTGGCATTTTTTCCAATTCAGCACTAGGTTGAATTCTACACATCTTTGCAACGCCATACTTAGGTTTGCCAAGCACGCTTCAAAAGACTCACCAACAACTGAAAAATTGTCCATGAATACCTCCAAAGTGTCTTCAACCATATCAGAAAAAATGGACATCATACAACGTTGAAAGGTGGCTGGTGCGTTACATAGCCCGAATGGCATACGTTTAAAGGCAAACGTACCATATGGGCATGTGAACGTTGTCTTCTCTTGGTCTTCGGGAGCAATACAAATCTGATTATAGCCGGAATAACCATCTAAGAAGCAAAACC
This sequence comes from Capsicum baccatum var. pendulum, assembly GCA_030864225.1. Lineage (NCBI taxonomy): Eukaryota > Viridiplantae > Streptophyta > Magnoliopsida > Solanales > Solanaceae > Capsicum > Capsicum baccatum. The sequence goes on along the minus strand of CM061557.1, from coordinate 162,891,334 downwards.
ATCCTTTCCCCGCTAATCGATCTAGCATTTGGTCCATAAATGGAATTGGAAAGTGATTTTTGAGCGTCCAAGAATTCAGCTTTTGGTAGTCCATGCATACTCTCCATCCAGTGACGGGTCTGAGTGGAATAAGATCATTCTTTTCATTCGCAACTACCGTCATGCCTTCTTTCTTGGGAACACATTGTACCGGGCTTACCCATGTACTATTAGAGATTGGATACACAACTCCTGCGTCTAACCACTTGATAATTTCTTTCTTCACCAGTTCTTGCATAGGTAGATTTAGATGTCTTTGATGCTCAATGGTGGGTGTACAATTCTCTTCAAGCTGAATCTTGTGTGTACAAATCCCGGGTGGAATACTAATAATATCCGCGATGGTCCAACCAATGGCACTTATATACTTCCGTAGAATAGTAATGAGAGCTACAACTTGTTGCTCACCCAAATCTGCTGCCACAATGACTGGAAGTGTGTTTCCGTTTCCTAAGAATGCATACTTTAAATGACTAATGAGCTCCTTCAATTCTAACGTGGGTGGCTCTTCAATAGATGGCTTAGCTGGTGGTGTGGGTCAATTTTTGAGATCAAGGTCCAGCTTCTTTGGAGCATGGCGATATGTCCCTAATCCTGATAGAGCACAAATATCTTCTTCGCAATTTTCAGCATCCTTACTCTCTCCATTCATGAGCACAATCGCCAATGGGTTATCAATAATTTGTTCTTCTTCAAGTAATTCTTTCTCATCATCAAAGTAAACATCAGCCACCGAGAATACGTTGAGATCTTTGGGTTGCTTCATTGATTTGCACACATCAAAGCAAACTACTTCGTCATTTATTCAGAATGAAAGCTCATTAGCTCTCAAATCAATGAGCACACTTCCTGTAGCAAGGAAAGGGCGCCCCAAGATTATGGGGACTTCTGAGTTTTCCTCGCAATCCAAAATAACAAAGTCTGCCGGAAAGATGAATGAAGAAACCTTTACCAATACATCACATAGAATACCAACTGGTCGTTTTATCGACCTATCCGCCATTACGAGCCTCATATTAGTTGGAGTAGGATCACCCAACCACAACTTTTTATAGATAGATAATGGCATCAAGTTGATGCTGGCACCTAAATCGGATAATGCCTTGGCAAAATTCAAAGATCCAATGGTGCAGGGAATAGTGAAAGCACCGGGGTCAGCCTTCTTCTGAACTATTGATCGGGTAGCGATTGCGCTGCAGTGATGAACATCATCTTTCAACTCATAACTTGCTGCCCGCTTCTTTGTCAAAAGATCCTTCATAAATTTCGCATACCCAGTGCACTACAAGAAGATGCACCTACTTCTATCTCAGCACACCTCTATCTCTAAATAATTATAGACTCCACCAACTCATTTCGACCTTTTTTAAAGCCTGTTCATATGGAATATTGGGATCCAAAGATCCCTCACATTTCCTCTTTTGGTCCCACTTACTGGGACTTTCTTATCAAACTCCACAAATAGATAAAAGTATCTGGGCCTACACAAAGGTGATATTTGAACAACTAAGGGTATGACTGGAGGAGTGACTATTTTATGGATATTTGTGAGAGAGTGTACTTCTACTCTAAGTGCATCCATCTCCCCTCTCATAGATCCTAGTAATGGCATCTCAATATTTGTAAACCTATCTACCACACATCTCTCAAAAGCTTCAATACGTGCATATAGATCAGCATGTAACTATGACATAGCAGCTATGTGTGAAAACTCCCATCGAGCCCCTGCCAACTCTAGTTTGTTCCAGAACCATGGCCAGATCTGCTCATACAAAGTAGCCACCTCTGTCTCTACATTTTCACGTCTTCTGGTGGAGGCACTTTCGCTATACACTAAGCTCTGCAAAAATGTATATGAAATTAACACACTACTTGATGCAGTAGCTAAACTAGATAAGTGAGTGGGCCCTAAAGATATACCAATCAGCTCTGAGGTAGAAGTTGGGGAAATTTTGATGTCATTGGGTTCCTCTCACCTTGTGTACTAACCTCCGAAGATTTTTTCTACTCCCCTATCATAAAATCTATACTTACTCCCACATCTTCTATTTGTAAATTTCTAGGATCTATAAGTATCGATGGGCCCTCATTTGGGCCAGTGGTACTATAGTAGGTTCATTAGGTCTTCTGGGAAGGGTCGGGCATATAGAATCTGTCATGGTCTTTGTCTATGCAGTGGTTGTCACCTGTACTTTCTCATAAGCTCTTGGTATCTGTGGTACATCGATATCATCATTCAATCTCTGAATAAGACAAGAGAATGGCAGATTCATTGTCTTCCCAAAGGGTTTATCATGAATCTCATACTTGAGGTTGGCATCAAAGTCAATATCATACCCATCCATCATACTAGCAATCATAATGGCTCTCTCCTATGTCAATAAATTATCCAAAGTAGTTGGGTCTATATCATATGATTAACCACTAAAACTTAGTAGAGAAATTAAATGATGTCTTCTTTATCATTCCGTGTCCCTCGATCCAAGAGGTCTCATAGACCAAAGGTGAAATATAGACAGTGATCCACCTAGACATCTCAACTCTCTCTTGTATATTCTTAGCCTCCCTCATAATATGTTTATCAAGTCCAACTCTTAATTTGTAATCACACTCTATTGTAGCTACTGGGGCAATATAGTTTGGACCAAAGAGAACTCCACAGATGGTCGCTGCTAAAATATCAACCTTGACCCCTCTCACAAGGGTCTGCTCAAGCTGTGATAGCTCCATATGTGTCTTCAAACGAATATATTTGTGCATCGGAATAACTACTATGGCATGATATGATGCATAAAACTGTCTACCAAAGTTGGGTTGTAAGAACTTAGTGGTCTACTTATCCACTCCAATTGTTAACGATCAAAGACTACCTACAACTATGGTACTCTACTCAACCCAGTGTAATACCCTGTACTTTTCTTAAACCCATTTTTCTCCTAGTGTGTTAAGGTTCAAATTTAAAATCGTACAACTCTTGATACGTGTAGAATTTTCCAGATCGAGACACCACCAAATTAGTAGATAAAAATAAGCTTTCCAACTATAGTAATTTTGTCTAAATACGAAACTTGGTTGAGAAGTTATGGCATTTTTAGTGACAAGTAGTAGAGTACGGCATCACGGTGAAGTACAGATTTGCAATTGTCCATTTTCCAGTGAAGCACCATGATTATGCTGAATCGTGGTGAAGCCTAAAATCCCATTTGTCCCTTTCAAGTAGCTCATCGCGATTTGCCAGTATCGCACTAAAATTCTCGATGGAACAGACACCGCATCGTGCTGGAGTGAAAAATAGAACTCATCCTTTTCTAATGATGCAATGTGATTACGTTGTATTGCGCTAGAGCCCAAAAAAGCAATTGTTCCTTTTCCAGTAGCCACCACGATGGCGCCATGCTGCGGTGGAGTGAAAAATCAGGATTTCCAGTTCCAAATTAACTTTCCTACAGTGCAATCCAGTCATTTCCAAAGATCCCAAATCATGAAAAACAAGGAATTAAACCTATTCTAAGCCTAATACTCTCATTATTCATAAGATTTCTCTCCAAGAAACCCTAGAACTTCAAATCTTAATCCATAAGAAATCCAAATTCCACCATTATTTTTCCAAGATAACCCAAAATTCAAGATTTGCAATTCTAGATCTTCAGGAATCAATCTTCAAGAGCACAAATAGGAACTAAAAGTTCAAGCTTCTTCAATTATTCATCAATTAAGGAATGTGGATATTCAAAAAGGATAATTCTTTTATCCTTGTGTATAAAATTAGTTTTTGAATTTAATTTCACATGTATTTACATGAGTTTCAAATGAAGGTTCATACCCAAATATAGTTATTTGAAGATTATGATCTTACAATTGATTTATATGTTGAATTGCATGTCTACTTTCATATTTTTATGTGTATGCCACTAAATTTCCAGATTTAGAATTGAATTATCAAGACTTTAATTACTTAGCATGGACTTTATGATGATTTTACATGGAATTAGAAGCATGGGTTATTGAGCTTTAGTTGAATATTGATATTTCAAGTATGACAAAGTTTTAAGAACCCTATGATTAGTTACTTTTAGATTTTGATCAGGATTTGATCTTTTGATCTTTGTTTAGATATGGATCTACTTTGCAGCTTTAACTATAGTTTGCAGTAAATAAATTCACAAGAGATTTTCATTATGAACCCTTATACTAGTTTTAAAAATGGATTTCCTACAAAAAGATCATCCAGATTAAAGGGAGTAGTATTTATCAAGAAGTTGGGTATGTTCACATGCCCCAGAACTACGAGCCAATGTAGATTTAGATTATTAGATTATTCCTATTTCTATATGGATGACAGTTACAGATGTGATCACTTAGCCTAGGTTATACTCCTCGGCACGAGTTTGACACCTCCCTCTAACGTAAGGTTTTCCTATAAGGGAATTAGATGTTGGACACTATGATAGCTCACACATTGTATGTCGGTTAGAAGAACCTTCTTACAAAAAAAGAGTAAAGAATAACAGAAAAGTCTTTAGAAACTAAGTGTAAAGGCTCATGATTTTATTCAGATATTATTTTATATAAGTCACTAGCTACTAGATTTAAGCTTTTAGTTTACATATACAGAGGTGAGTCCTTTTAAACTTAGCATGTATGATTGAAAACAAATTTCAAGTACAGATTTAAAACTAATTATGGTGGCTCACAACATTCATATAGTATGTTTTGTCATTCATGATTTGTGATTACAGCTTTCAATTACTCAAGCCAAAGTAAGCCATTATTACTTAGTATGCATTATTTATTAGAAGGATATATGTATTCCCTCAATATTTTACTATACATTTAACCACCATATACTTAGTACATTCCAGAAGTACTGAACCACATATAAGTCTATGTGCTACATTATCTCATAATGTAGGTTCAGGTGCTCAGTTTCAATAGCATGAGTGATTTTGAGCATCTCCATCTACATCCCAATAGTTGGTTAGTCCTCATAGTTTGGGGACCCAGTAATTTAGATCTTCTAGTTAATTGCAATAGTTGATTCAGTATTTTCAATCAGTTCGAGTTAGTTGGGGGCTTTTCCGAGTGGCTCTCAAGTTTTAAGTAGTAAAGGCTTGTCAGACTGCTAGTTATGATTCAGATTTCTAGTGTTGATTGTTCAGACTTTTAAGTCTAATATTTTCATATATCATGTTTAGATAATTTCATCTTGACTCAGACAGAATTTCATATTTTATTTTTGATTATATATCTATATTTCTTTATTATGAGCTTCAGACATAGTAGAAAGCATACAGGGTTAGCTTAAGGCTACTCATGGTCTTGAGAACCGTGTGATGTCTCGAGACCCATTTTTGGGGAGTTACACCCAGATAGATCAATCTTGCGCTCCTAAAAAATAAACCTCTTATCTAGCTTATCTCCAAAATATGATTGTCTATATCAAATGTTATCTGCATTCTCTCTACACACAACCTCAAGTTATCCTCTTCAAGAGGTACCTTCGAGGCATGTGTAGGGGCAGAACTCTGTCCCTGATTTGTCGGTGACTCCTCATATAGAACTAGAACCTCTTGGGAAGCCTGTCTTGTTCCCTCCTCATATTAGGGTACCACTGATAACTCCTCCGGAAATATAGCCTCAGACACATCTTGGGACCCCTCTTTAGACTGGGGGGTCCTTTTCTACACCATATGGTACTGGATCAAAATGTGATTCATCCTTATCATTATCATAACTTAGTTGAGGACAGTGTGATGGTGATCTCTAGGCCGACTTTATCCTCTGTCGGGCTAGAGCTACCTAGGAAGCCTGAATAGCATGAATGGCCTCATTGTAAGACCTAGGTCGGGTAAAGGTTGGATGCTTGTCCCATTGTGAGTTATCGGGAAGTGGCTCTCCAATAGTGCCCAAAATAATAATCTCATCTACCTGATAAACTTGGCCTCTAGTAACTCCACATGTCCCCTCAATTGCAGTTGCTCTAATCTATGTAATAAGGTACTGCTCTATTGAGCTAATGGGCTCGGGGGACTCATATTGTCTCCTTAATGGAACAACCTTTTTCTTTGGAGATTTGGGTGCTATCTATATCAAAAAACAAGTGTTAATAATCAACCAATATTGAAGGAATGCAAAAGTTGAAGAAAAACTTAAAATTCAAAAACTTTGAATTTGTCCTAAATTTTCACACCCCTATAACTTATTTGCAGTCCCAACAAGTCCAATATGCACACATATACAATGAATCATAAATTTTTTATACAAACTAAAATGCCCAACTTTTTGTATTCCTCCACTTGTTAAAGTTCAACATCTATTTAGACCTAATATTAGGGTTTAATTCAAAACAAAGCCCCACATAAGGATTTTAGGATACTTTAAGAATTCTGCATACAAGCATGATTGTTTATTTATATTTTGTATGAAAAAAAACATATCAACTTCCTTATTTAACATTTAGATCAAAATACTATTATTTGGAGCTGAGAAAGTTACCTTTTCTTATAGAACCCAGAAGTGAACTATGATGCAGTGAAGCAAAACCCAAGATTGGAGTTGAATTTAGAACTTTAGGACAATCTGGTACCCCAAATAAGTATCAAATTAGTCCTTATTTAAATGTGGGAATATGGGTAATTTGATATTTTGCGAGAGAATTTAAGTTTATTAAAAAGAATAAAATTTTGAGGATTTGAATGAGTAAAAATGATCTAAAATAAGCTTAAATAGCAAGACAGGCGCAATTTAGGTATTTTATTAAGAAAGGGTGGGCCAAATATTTTAAATAAAATTTGGGCACATAAGTATCCACGTGCATCTGCCACATGCGGGCTGCATGTAGTACATGTGTTCCGTATATGCAGACCACAAGTGGGCCACAATTTTCTATCCAATTCTTAGCTCTTCGAACTTTGTATTTTGATGTTTACCCTACTAATTATGGTTCAATAATTTGTAATTATGACTTATTAAGTGTTATTATGCATCAATGTCAAGAATTTCCATCGGTATCATCAAAATTTCATCTTTTTAAGTATCTCACAACATTACATGGCCCAAGTGGGACTTGGACACTGTTGAGTTGGTCACAAAGTCCCTTACCTGGAAAATTATGAATGTATCAATCCTACTATGTTCTAGGAAATTCAATAAGCTATAAACCTAGAAAAGAAAACAATCACAAGTGAACACTAACAAAGTGTGTTGCCTCCCACCTAGCGCTTGATTTAACATCGCGGCACGATGTGGCTATGTTGGTTACTCTGACTTCACCAACAAACCCATAGGTTGTATCCCATGCAGCACTTGATTTAATGGTAAGGCAAGATGTGGATACCTTGATCACTAAGAATTCATCAAGATACGCATAGGAATACCCTAATGTGTCATTAATATATTCAATTACCAACACCACTCTCATGTCGGTCGGATACTTCATTATTTTTCAGATGTTGAAAGGGACCTCCTCACCAATAACTCTGAACTTTAACTCCCCTTTATACATATCCACCATTGCTCTACCGGTGCCCATAAATGGTCTCCCCAATATGATGGGCATCTCAGCATCAACCTTATAGTCCATAGCGATAAAGTTAGCTAGAAACATGAAGTTATTAACTCTCACAATCACATCAAAAAAAATGCCCACATATCTCTTCATAGTGTGGTTCCCCATCAACAGCTACACCATAGTTGGTTTAGGAGGCCTTAAGCCGAATTGCTTGAATACATCCAGCAACATTAAATTTATGTTCGCTCCTAAGTCACATAAGGCTCTAGCAAACTGAGATGACCCAATAGTGCATGGTATAATGAATGCTCTGGGATCACCCTTTTCTAGGCCAGCGAGTTAGTCATAACTGTACTATAGTGGTAAAATCCATCAATATCCTAAATAATAGTCCCTTTCTTCTTTGTAACTAATAACTTCATAAACCTAGCATATCTAGGCATCTGCTCCAATTCCTCAAGAAGAGGGAATTTAAAGCTCAACTCTTTCAACATCTCAATAAATAGCTTGAACTTCCTTTCCTCTCTATTCTGCTTCAGTCTTTAAGTAAAAGGTAGGGGTGATAGGGAATTTGTCTTATTTCTAGCTCAATGACAGGAACCCTACCTTTGTCCTCACCAACTTTGCCATTACCACCCGTTCTTTCCCTTTATGACTCAATAATTAGTGACTCATCAACAACAACTTCCTTATGCCTTAGTGCTTCGACATTAGGTAATGGGGGATCCACAGTAGTTATATATTTTCTTGTTGTAATAGAAAGAATAAGATCGTTATTTTTTGGATATTGAATAGTGTTGCTCAAAAGGATGCTTGATTGCCTTTGGTTCAGTGTTGTTGACTTCTGCATGAACTGGTGCTCTAACTGCTTGATAGCAGTGGTATTAGATTCAACCTTCTGGGCCAACCCTAAAATGTCATCCTTAATCTTCTTAGGGTTGTTCTCTTTATTTTTTTGACCCTTTACCAGCTTAGTCAACATCGCCTCTATTCTATATTCTATATCCCAGATACCTGGTGGGATATTCATGTCTCTCTTCTTTATGTAGTCATTTTTTTTTCTTTACTCACCATATCACTCCCTACTATAATATTTGCATTAGTTATAATAGTTTTGACCTTGATTTCCTTTCCCTTGGGCTTGGAAACTCGCCAACTAGCAATCCAGATATATTATTACCTCCTTTAACTCTGACTTATAAGCTTTGGAAGTTGAACCCTATGCTCCTATTATGTTCACTTTTTTGGATTTTATTGGTGACAAATGCTTTGACAGTAACCCAAGTTCAGTTGTTAGCAGCATAATTTCTTGTACTATAGAACCATCAGCTACTTTTTGGTTGTAAGAGGCACCAATTGTATATGTGTCAGATCCCCTCTTAACCTCCTGAGTTTTCCACCCTCGATTAGTGAATGAGATATGATATAGGATATCTAAAGCTACTTCCCAGTGTATTCTCATGAAAGCTCCTCTATAGATAGTGTATTCCATAACTCTGTAACTGAGGGTCAGGGCTCTATAAAATATCTCCTATCAGCTCATCCCTAAAATCTAATGGTTGGGCACCATAATCTTCTTCTTTAACTTGAACCAAGCCTCGTACATAGATTCTGACTACAGTGGCTTGAGATTATAAATCTTGTCCTTGAGTTATAATATCCTTGATGGAGAAAAGAATCAATTCAAGAATTGTCTGTGCAACTCATTCAACGTAGTGATAGATCCTCTTGGACGTTCCCCCATCCATAAAGATGTCACTCCTATAAGCAACATAGGGAATAACCTCTATCTAAGTGCCTCTTAATTCACCCCTGAATTTAAGTACGAGTTGCAGAAACTAATGAAATTTTCAAGTTGCATGTTTATGTTATTTGTAGGCAAACCCGTAAATACACCCTTCATATTTAATCTTTAGATTATGTCACTCATTATGTAAAACTTAATTCCTGGGGGCAAAACAAGAAGAATAATAGCTCCAATTTTTTTTGGCTCAACATACCCCAGGAAAATACTAATACTAGGATCACTTGACTGCGGCCACCCCTAACTCTTTTCTAATTACCACTGAGTGTTGCTCGGTGGTCTGCTTCCTTCCCCTACAGAACTAACTCTACCTCTCCAGCTATGCACTGAGTATCTTCTTCCCTTCTCTAATTAGCAGCTTGTGCTAATAGCACCTCCTTATGCTTGTCAACAATATCCTAAACTTCTTTTAGAGGAGAGGGGCACTTGGTATGTATCATCACGAACCCCTTCAGTAATATCATCTATTTTTTACTCAGTCATCCTACTAGGTATTTGTAGGATCCTCTCTAAATTCTGATTCTCTGGGAATAAGGGATTACCTCTACTCTATATTCTAGGCATAAATAAGTGTAAACCGAACTAAGAACAAAAATAAAAAGGCCTATAAACTACAACAAATTTGATTCACAACTCAATACCGCAGTCACCAGCAACAACGCCAAAATTTGATCACACCAAAGCTATACCTTCAGTTTGAAGATTATGTGGTCTCTGTCAAATATAGTAACCAAACAAAGGTAGGGGTCGAATCTCAAGGAAATATGTGAAATTGTGGATCTTTACTATGGTAATGAATGTTTATAAGGGGAAAAGTAAATGGGGGATTTGTCGTGACTTTATCAAATAAGTAACTAATAAGATAGTACAAGTAAGCTTATTTTGACAATTAACCCCAAATCAATGATGTGATCTCCTTTTCCTAATCTTTACCTCCTTCTCGGATTCATAGTGAATACAGGCTGGATCCTAATTCCATTAAGAAATAAATTAGAGTGAAAGAATACCCACTACATGTAGCAACAATAGTCTAGAAGAATTGAATACTTCTCCTACTTTTTTATGTAGCCAGGGTTTCCACAACCCTAGCTAGGAGAGATTAGTCGTTCATGCTTGTGTTATAATTAAAAGAATTCATATTTGAAGACTTTCAACAATTACACAATAATCAACAACTAAAAATCCAAAAACTATAACTTAATTAACAGCCAAAATCAATACAGAATAATTCCAAGACTAAAGATAGATCTCATAATCAAATATATGTTTGTGCATATAAAGAGTGTGTTACCTCTTTTAATAAAGAACATAAAGGGTATTTATAGTACATGATTAAACCCATAGAATCAAAGACCAGTAGAAAAAGGACAAAAAGGGTTGATGGCAACTTACTTTGGCCACATGCGGTCCGCATGTAGACCTTGGTAAGTACTGGAAAATTTTCCTGCACTGGTTTCTCTCTGGACTTTGGACTTATGGAACTTACCTTATCCACATGCGGTCTGCAAGTGCTACATGAGGTTGACATTTAGACATAGGTAAGTGGCAGAAATTTTTCTTCAGCTCTTGTACTCTATGGATCTTCAATTATGGTGCTTACTATTGCAACTAAATGCACAGACAAATGTGCATCATCTCACTAAGTAATATAGTTTCCTTATAAATATTTGAATATCAATACCTCAAATACTTATGTTAAGAATCTATTGATTTCCATTTCACAATTGAGAATTAATCAAGTGCAAATGTAACCAAAAGAGTTTGAGAGTTATAATTTAAAGTAAAGTAAACAATATGGTAAATTAAAACTCTTGGACAATCAATGGAGAGAAACCTAGGGTTAAGGCTCAATGAAAAATTATACTACACCATTGAACTTTATTTATTTGGTTACTTATCCTTGTTGTTGATTCACAAGGTTTATATTATGATTATGGTCTTCCGAGACTCTAATCACCTATCTAACTTAGACCCGCAACTGCTTCATTGAGCAGGGAAGTGAAAACTAAGTTAAATGCATTCATATTTCATCCCGTAAGATAACCAAATAGGTCACTTAGGTATATTACTATCCTAAATGCAAATTATAACTTCATTCTGTAGAAGATTACAATCCTATTCTATGTACCCCATATTTTTATCCACTTGTTCCTCCTTCCTAGATGATAAGATGACAATGGATGTATTCTTAGGGTCTTGAATCCTTAAAATAATGATAAAAAGGATAAATAAAAACCAAATATAATAAATAATCAAAATTGAATCAATTCATAGCAATAGTAATCATGTTCTTGGCCTTAACCCATAAAGGGGGCTTTTAGCCGCTCATAAAACTAACTGTAATCACGATAGATTAATACATAATAATCCATAAAATAACTTAATTAAAATAATAAAAACCCTATTTTAAGTTTTACCCAGCATCCCTCAAAGTTCAAAGGTCATCTAAGGAGTATGGACTCATGCTTAATTGTCCTATTAATAGGAGGTCAAATCTACCAAAATTGGACTAGGGTCCGCGTCGTAGCCTCTATCACGGTACCTAGGGTATGTTACACACCCTAATCTCAAAGACACACTGTTTTGGGTTCTTTATAAATTACATATTTATCGCATGCACTCCATATCAGTGGATAATCCCTGTGACGAGCTAGTGAACTCCAAGAGGTCCATTTTACGTCAAATCTTGTCCCGCTCTTTTGTCCATTATTCCAAGCCTTGTGGTTTTTTATCAACTTGATTTACAGATTTTTTATCATCCATATATCATTATAATCAACTCACCAAGTATCCTATATAATAAAACACCATGAATTATAGCTCAAAACAACACAACATTCAAGACGGTAAACTAGAAACTTAGGCTAAAAATACTAGTTTTGCCCCTTTTGATATTTAGTGTAGTTTTGACTCTTGGCTTGTTTCAATTGAACCTTAAACATTATAAATAAGTTTTTACATAAAAAATTACACAATCATACCATTATGAACTCATTAAAATCTTTGGAATTCATCAAGATCAACTAGAACAACACCTAGTTGAAGCTAGTAACACTTGTTTTCTCATTTGAACTCTAAGTGACCAATTTAAGTACAAAATTGCATGAAAAACACCTTAAACATTGTATTCAAGTACTGAAACAATTATATGCTTTTTTATATCAATATTCACTCATTAAGCACACAAGAAGTCCTCAGAACCAGACTAAATAAGCCCAGATAACAACTCTGAGGTGCATTATTCCACCTCAGATCACTACCACACACTTAAAGCCTTGTTCATCCTCAAACAACTCTTTCATATAAGCATCATAATCAGATAAGACTCCACACTTATATTACAATCAATATACTTAATTCAGTACTACAATGACAACACATAATGCAAATTTTGAAACTAACCATGTTATATACACAATTGAAATATCCAGAATACTACTCCAAAATATCTTAATCTCAAGAATTTACTCACCAAGTAGGAAAACTCATGCATATTGATTAATCAAATACACCATACAAATTACCCAACTATCATCAAATAGAATTGTTACAAGAAACCAATTACGCTCACTCTGAAAAAGAATTCACATGTTAAACAAGATGAACCATAGGCTTGACCTTAATATATTATACCACTAATATCAGAATGCTAAGGCTTAAGATCAAATAGGTATTTATGGGTTTTAATATAGGCTAAGGGATGGGTAGGAACTATTCTGGCCTGTAATAGTGACTATCTTCCCGAAGTGCTTTAATACATTGTACTTTTTATTCAATGCACCTCTAACAACCAATTTTATTTACCTATATCTTTTGTTTCACCCCATATCACTAAGCTTACTCACATACAATATGAAAGGGAGTATTGTCTACTAATACATGATTTAATTTTTTAGCATAAATTTCTTTCACTCCCAACCTTAACACATCAATTGTACACACCAATAACTATTACTTTTGGGATTTAATTTCACCTTTTCCTACTTGACTTTGAAATTCCTTAACTGAATTGAATTTTAACTAAAGTTCTTAGATGATTTGGATCAAACTACAATCAATCAAAGAAAAGATTAGTCCACATATTAGGCTGCCAAAGAAAATAAGCTAAATCTCAATGGGGTTAACTAGCATTATGCATAAGGGGAGGTAAAAGAGGGTATGAAACATGACTGTCAAAGAAATGCCTATAGCATCATCTAAAGTCATACTCTTTATTTCTCTCTGCATACACACTAGAAAAGTTCTAGACATCAAGTTTAACAAGGAATACACAAAACCTCACTCACATGGCACATGCTCAACTTAAGATGGATCATCATAGACTCTGAACCAAATAATAGCATGAATTCAAAACATTAATCCAATAAGTACAAGAGTCATAAACTAGAGAATAGAAGTCTCAAAAGTAGTAATTCACACCATCAACATGCTCTTTACATTCAAAAACACTTTCATCATACAATCACATATAGCACCAACAAGAACATCTTACTTATTCTAACACAAAAAATTTTAAAATTACTCTAATCCCATAGGAATTCCCTTACCCCACACTTATAAATCTATTTTTTCCCTAAAGTATACTTTAAAGTAAAGAAATAAATACTCCCTGAGGCCTTTAGGCCTAGATAGTAGCATCTTTATACATCAAGAGGGTTAGGGAATCCCACACTCAGTCTTTGTCATGCTCTTTAACTCAGGTTTCGAGTACTCAGACTTTCCAACAACTTGTGACTCAACCAAAACAAAAAATAGTAAAGTAAAAAATAATAATATAAAAATTAATACCTACCTTAAATTTGGTTTCTTCCTAAGTAGCACCTAATTTAGTGTCGTGGCACAACCCAACATCATACTAAGATATTTTCCTTCATCCTCTTCCTCGTACTAGGAGGCAATATTTTTATTTTATTTGACCTCTTGAGTGTGTACTCTCAAGGTCAACAGCTTTCTCAACAATCACCTTCTTAGGCTCATTAATCATCATCATATTGGGCTAGGGTATTTGTGGCTTAGACATCTCAATGAGAAAGTCCAAAGAGGTCTTTGGTGGACTAAACTCCACCACCCCATACTTATCTCATTCAGTCACTATAATTATATACAAATCTTTGTAGGATAGTTGGTTGAGTGGTCTGTAAACTTTGAAAACCTCCTCTTCATTATCCAACCTCATTGTGAGTATGACCTATCTCACATATAACAATGCTCCTTCCATCACCAATAATGGACGTACAAGATGGTTGGTACCCTTTCACCTGCCTAAAAATGTAAAATAATAAAATCAGCATGAATAATAAAATTACCAACCTTGATAAAACCATCTGCTATAATTTCTTTAGGATGGGCTAGGGTTCAGTCTACCAATTGGAGTATCACAAAGATCGATCTCGGCTTCCCTAAACCTAGAGTGTTGAACTTTCCTATAACACATCAAATTGATTCTTGCCCTATAATTACTCAGTGCTTGTACCACCTCACTATTTCTAATTTAAATAAGGAGAGTGAAACTCTTAGGATCCTTGAGCTTTTCAGGCATCTTCTGCATCACCACAGAGCTACACTCTTAAATGAGTGATACTATCTCAACATCCTAGAACTTAACATTATTAGTGACCACGTCCTTTAATTACTTAGCATACTTGGGAATTCCCTACAAAATATTTGAAAGAGGAAGGTTAATATGAAGATCTCTGAATGTGTCAAAGAACTTCTTAAAGCATGCATCTTCCTTTGCTTTTCCTAGCCTCTATAGAAATGGTGGTGGTGGTCTCTGCTTTGCCTGTTCAGCAACTTTAGTTTTCAAGTACTCAGACTTTCTCAAATTATCAGGAACTTTTTCTGCATCTAATTGAGAACTCAACTTTGTTTTGGCCTCTTTTTTTGTATTTGAAGGCCTTTCATTATGCTATTTACCATTCCTCAAAGTGATTGTCATTATTTATTTAGGAGGTTCATTGTCACTCTACAAATCACCTTAAGGCCTGGTATTTTAGGTCTACTGCAATTGCCCCAACTGACACTCCAAATTCTTCTACAGTACTTATTGAGTTTTGTGTTCAGTAGTAATCTATTCTTTGGTTGCCATGATCTTCTTTAACATATCCTCTGTGTTACTAGCATGTGTGTTTTGTTGTTGCTGCTGAACTTGTTGTTGTTGGTTGTTGTTCTAGGATTGATTTAGTGTCTAAGTTTAACACTACCATAATTTAGACTTTGAGCATTTCCCACAAACATGACTGACTCGGGATTTGCACCACACATAGCTGCAGAGTGACCACTATTTCCATAAACCTCACACCAACTTGTGTTTTTCTGCACTGCATTCACTTGAGTTGTATTCTGATTCATACCTAATTTTCTTATTTGGGTCATTATCTTATTCTACATTGCGGAGAGTTGAGAGGCGAAGGCTGTAACACTGACAATTTCAATCATACCTGTAGCCTTTTTCATTGAGCCTCTTGAGGCATCACCATGCCAATTCAAATTTCCTTGTGCAATCTAATTCAACAAAGTATATAACTCATCATATGGATTTCAAATTCATGACTACCTACAGTTGAATCTAGCAAAATTTTTGTGTTATGGTCAAGTGCCTCAACAATGGTGTGATTTAATACCTTATTAGACTGTTGATGATGTGGACAGTCCCAAAGAAGAGCTTTGAACCTCTCCCAAGAATGATACAAGTTTTCATCTGGTCTCATTTCAAAGCTTACAATCTTACTGTGAAGTCTCGCAGTCTTCCTAGAAGGAAAGAAGTAGATAAGGAACTTTTGGGCTAAGTTATCCTAAGTTGTGATTGAACTTGCTGGCTTCGCATTCAACCACTTTTTTGTTTCCCCCATCAGTGAAAAAGGGAAAAGTATCAGTCTCATATATTTAGTTGATACACCCGTAAGGATGAATGTGTCACTAATATCCAAAAAGTTCTGCAAGTGGACTAGTGGATCTTCATGTGAAAGACTAGTAAATTATCCACTGCTGATCAAAAGTTGCACCATGTTCTATTTCAGCTCGAATTTACCTCCAGAAGCCTATTTTTAAATTAAAGAGGTCACATTTATCGTAAGTGGGATTGCCACTTCAGAGACTATCCTGTGGGCTAGTAGGTCATCTGCCATGGGGGCCGAAATATCTTGTTCTTCATTTATTTATAAGATGCGTTAAAGAAGGACTGCTTCTCACCTTGTTTGGTGTAAGCATTGATCAAGCTCAGGGTATAGTTCAACCAACTCCTTATCCCTTTCCATCTTACTATTTTGTTACCAGTTTCCTACAATTTCAAACCAAGATCAAATGAATAGAACCAAAGAAATCCAAAAAGTAAAACTAAAACTAGAGCAATTGCCAAATTACAAATCCACGGCAACAGAACAAAAAACTTATTGCACCTAAGCACATGCACAGGTGTACGTAGTCCTACCAAGTAATATAGTGGCCTTATAAAAATCAAAAAATAAATCCCTCGGAGACTTATGCTAAGCAACTATTCAATTCCAATTCACTATTGTAATTAATTAAGTGCAAACATAACCAAAAGATTTTGAGAGTTATAGTTAGAAGTAAAGTAAACAATGCAGTAAATTAAAGTTCTTGTATAATCAATGGAGAGAAACCAAGGGTTAAGTCTCTGCAAACAATCATACTATTCTATTAAAATACATTTATTAGGTTACTTATCTTGGTTGTTTATTCACAGGGTTGATATTATGATTATGGTCTTCTGAGCCTCTAATCACTTATCTAACTTAGAACGACAACTACATCGTTGAGCGGGATATGAGAAATAAATTAAATGCATTCAAATTTCATACCTTAAGAGAACCAAATAGGTCACTTAGGTATATTCCTATCCTAAATACAAATTATAACTTCATTCTGTAGAAGATTACAATCCAATTCTATTTATCCCACATTATATCCTCTTGTTACTCCTTCCAGGCTCATAAGATAAAAATGGATGTATTCTAAGGGCCGTAAATCCTTAAAATAGGGATAAAAAGGATAACTAAAGAACCAAATCTGATAACTAACTAAAACCAAATCAATTTGTAACAATAGTAATCATGTTCTTGGACTTAACCCGGAAAAGGGGTCTTTTTGTTGCTTATGGAACTAACCATGATCAAGATAGATGAATACATGATAAAATCCATAAAAAAACTAAATTGAAAGAATAAAACCCCTATTTGAAGTGTTATCCAGCCTTCCTCAAAGTTCCAAGGTCGTAGAAGGTGTGTATCCCCATGTTTAAGTGTCCTATTTATAGGAGGTCAAATCTGTCAAAATTGGACTAGGGTCCACATCGCGGACTCGATCGTGGTACCTAGGGTGTGCGACATGCCAGAATAATGGAAACATACTATTTTGTGTCCCTTAGTAATCACCCTATGTTTTTAACAGGTCCCATAGCAGTGGCTAATCCTTGCGATGCGCTAGTGAACTCCAAGAGGTCTGTTTTACGTCAAATCTTGTCCCATGCTTTTGTCCATCTATTCCAAGCCTTGTTGTGTTGTCTCCACTTTATTTCTATATTATTTATCATCCACATATCATTAATTATATAATAATTCCTCAAAATAATACTAAATAAGCTCCGATAACAACTCTGAGGTGCATAATTCCACCTAAGATCACTTACCTTAGTCACATACAGACCACAAGTGCTACATACGGTCCATATGTATACACAGGTAAGTGCCAGGTCTTTAAATTCTTTCAACCAAGCTTCTGAACTTCATCTTATGGTACATTCTTTGGTCACACACACCCGGTAAAACCAATAAATGTGCAAATAAGTAGCCAAAAATGCCATTTTCATCTTTTACTTGAACTTAGCATCCGAAACCTAGTTTCCTGCAAAACATACTCAAGATATATCATATCTAAGGAAAAACTAAGAAACTTGCATTATTTCATAGTTGTAAACATCGATAGTGTTATACTTTTATAGGACATCATCAATTAAAGAAAGGGATTAGTTTACATATGAAGCTAACAAAGAATAACATAAAGGATCAACAGGGCTAACTAAGATTGTGTAGAAGGGTAGGAACAAAAGGGTATGAATCATGCCTATCAACAGAATGTCTATATCATCTCCTAAACCCATACTCATTATTTCATTTTGTATACACACCAGATAAGTTCTATACATCACATGCAATAAGGCATATGCAACAACCTTACACACACATGGAACATGATCAACTCAAGTAGGATCATAATAGACTCTCAACAAAACAATAGCATGAATTTAACATTAAGCCAAAAATATTCAAGAGTCAAAAACTAAATCCTTGGAGTCTTAAAAGTAATAATTTACACAATAAACAAGCTCTTTATATTTAAAACAGCTTACATCATGCAATCTTACCTAGAACCAATAAGAATATCTCACTTATCCTACACAAAAATTTGAATTTACTCCTAAAAAAGGATATTGGGTTAAAGGGGCACCCCCATGAAAAAGAACCAAAAAGAATAACCACTGGGTAGGTGAAGTATGCAGCTACTGGACTGACCCAAACAACTAAAAACTAAAAGGAGGAAATCTTTTTGTAATTTTTTCAAATTTATCCAAAAAACTAGAAAAACAACTAAGACTCAAGACCCTACATCTTCACTTCACTCGGAACAAGGAGAATTTCTCCTCCCCACACTTAAAACTATACTATAACCCTAAAGTAAAATTAAAAGTAGGGATAGAAATATTGTCTGAGGACTCTAGCACTAGCTAGCAGCATCTTTATACATCAAGAGGGTCTGGGGATCCTATGTTTAGTATTTTCCATGCTCCTTAGCACAAGTTTCTGGTACTCAGACTTCCCATCAACCTATGACTAAACAAAAAAAAACTACGTGAAGTAAAAACTAAAAATATTAAAAAATAAATGCCTACCCTTACTTGGGTTGGCTCCTAAGCAGCGCCTAATTTAGTGTAACAGCATGACCCATATTAACTTTTTTATCAACCTTGAGGATATGAACTTCACCCCTAACCTTTCATCTATCTTTTTACTTTTCTCATAGGTTGGTGCTACAAAGATGAAGGAACTGAGTAATGGATAGTGAATGGTAAATCACTTGCCTTGAAGTGAGTCATATTTTTGTGTTGCCTGTCTGCTCAAATTTAAGAATATAGGATTCTTGTTCCTTTTCTTCACACTCTTCCACTATTTTAGTAAACTCCAAAGGCATGTCATCATCTAAACATTATGTAGAAAAGTGATTTGGATGAGACCCAACCAATCGCACTTCCAAATTTACACCATTCATAATACACTCACTCTTATTCACCTTCTCAATGTCAGTCTAAAAAAATGATAGTTGAAAGGCTAAATTTCTTGTATCTACTCCAAATAGTTTCTAGTATCCACCTCATCTATTGAAGTTCCAAACCACTTGCTTCATTAAAATTTTAGATCATAACCCTCTCGGTGGGGTCTTCCATAAAAACAACAAAAATCATCATCACTTCTAAGTCATCTATCTCAGGCTGACATATCACAAAGTGTGGCAAAAAAGTAAAAGAAAATAAAAATTAAAATACTAAACTATGTACAACTTAATATAGCAAAAATAAAAATAAGACAGTTGCCTATTTACAAGTCTCCGACAACAGTGCCAAAAACTTGTTGCGCACATGTAAATGTATGTGGTCCTACCAAGTAGTAAAGTATCCTTTTAAGAAGCTGAATATCAATCCCATAGGAACTTGGGTTGACAAATATATAAATCTAGTTAACTATAAATATTAACAAGTCCTCAAGTAATCCAAAGAGTTTGGAAAGTTAAAACAAAATGTAACCGTAAATAATGCAGAAAATTAAAGTTCTTGGACAATCAATGGGGAGAAATCCAGGGTTAAGGCTCAATGAACAATAATAATATCCTATTGAAATTCATTGGTTATGTTACTTATCTTTTCTGTTGATTCACAAGGTTGATATTATGACCATGGTCTTCTGAGCCCTAATCAACTATCTAGTTTAGCCCCAAAACTACATCGTTGAGCCCGGGATGTGGTAACTAGGTTAAATGCATTTATATTTAAACCTATAACTGAAACAAGTAGGGAAATTAGGTGTATTATTATCATAAATACAAATTATAACTTCATTCTATAGAAGATTACAATCCTATTCTATTTACCCCATGTTCTATCCTCTTGTTCCTCATTTCGGGATACACAAGATGAAAATGGATGTATTATAAGGGTTGAAAATCCTTAAAATAGTGATAAAAAGGATAAAAAACAACTAAATATGAAAAATTATCAAAACCAAGTCAGTTCATAAGAAGAGTAATCACGATCTTGGCCTTAACCTCGAAAATTGATGTTTAGCCACTTATGGACATTACCATAATAGTAATGATAATATACATGTTAAAATTCATAAAAAAACTAAATTAATGAATAAAAACCCTATTTTAAGTGTTCTCCAGCCTCCCTACATGTTTCAAGGTTGTACAACGTGTGAAACATAATGTTTAAGGGTCCTGTTTATAGTAGGACACAAGCTGCCAATTTTTGCATAGCGACGTGTCACACCCATATCGCGATGCCTAGGGTCTATTGCATGAATTAGTTATTTAGTATGGCCCCAAGGGTGTTTTAAGGCCCTAAAGTGGTGCCTAAGGTCCGTGGCACGCCAATGACACCAAAATGTCCATTTTTGTTCAAATCTTGTCCCGTGATTTTGTTCATCCATTCCAAGCATTGCAGTGTTTTTTATACTTTATTTCCAGATTTTTTATCATACATATCATAATTATCAGCTCAAAAATTATCCTATAGCATTAAACACCATGAATTAGAGCTCAAAATAACATACAATTCAAGACTATGAACTAGTAACTTAAGCAGGGAGTACTGATGTATAAGTTAATGCTAACACATTTTATGCTTTCAGCCATGAATAATTGTGAAGTCTTAAGAATTTTTTTTTGTATTTGATTGGTTTTAATTTAATTTTGCAGTAAAAGACAAGGTGCAGGGGAACCTATAATAATTGAAGCAAAAAAGTTGAATTCTGAAGAAAATAAAGGACAACTATGGCCGACGACATTCATGATATGTCATCATCCTGGTGATAAGATATCAAGGCCATCATCAAACTTAACTAGAAAATGGGATTTGAAGAGAAGTTGTGACGACATTTTGTGACAAGGTGTCAGAGTTGTGATAAGGCGTCAGGATTATCGTCAGCCTTAGGAAGAAATTATAAAAAGAGAAGAGAAGTTGATGCTATCCATGATAATCATCAGACTCCTGAAACATTATCATTCACATCATCAGCCTTACGTGGAGCTTGTTAACATTGATCAAAATCTGATGCTATTCCTGTTAAGGCGTCAAACCCTTGATAAGGCATCACCTGTCTGAGAAATTTACTTAAGTTGTTATTTTATTTCCTTAATTAGACTCAAGTATAAATAGGATCTTTTTGGGTTTTATAATTATCATTGACATATCTTGCAATATACGTTGTGCACGATTTTTTCCTCTCTCGATTTCCAATATACTCTAGAACATTATTGTTGAGAGAAGGTTGTCGTCAATATTTTGAGAGTTTTGTATTAAGATTCAGTTCAAGTTACACTTCATGATTTTCATCATTGTTGTAAGTTAATCTTCCCAACTATGAATTCAACTTGTGTACTTTTTTTTGCATCATGAGTGGCTAAACTCCGTTAACCTGAATTATGGGATCTAGGGTTAGGTCTTGATAAGGTGCTAAGTATTGAAGATTCAATAGGTGGTAGGATTTCTTGATAATTCTGAAGCTTTAATTAACGTCTATTTGTTGCAAACAGTAGACACACCTGCTTTGATTTCCTTGAGAAAGAAATCAAATATAGTAGGAAGTGAATTATCAATAGGGACTCGAAAATATTTCATTTAATAATCAGCATTGTAAAAAGGTTGGTTAACCTGAGGTAAAATCTGGGAAATGAATAGAAATTCCCTAAGCCCAAGAGTATTAGGAAATTAAACGCTTAAGTAGGTCGAGAGATATTTGAGCATAAAATTGATAAAGATATCTTATTATCCTACCCACCCTGAGAATCTTGAATCACCTTTAGAATTTGTCATGTACCGTAAGCCCTACTGAACATAATAATGGTTATTTCATAAACTCTTGATTACAAAGATCGAAATTAAAGTGACAAATAATTATTCGTGAAACTTAACCCCCCCCCCCCCATTTCAGGAAACATCAAACTACCAGTGAATTAAATTGCAAACAACTTGGGTTCACATCTTATTCCCTGTGCGATTTGACCCCAACCTAGTTGGGTTTTATATTGACAACAATTGCTTACACCAATTCAAGATTTTAATTTGAGCGTTATCAAAAATGACATCGTTGCCAGGGAATACGGTTGTCAACTGAAAGTGTATGTACCCTAATTGACTGTTATTTAAGTTTCCAAGATTTACGTTTATTTGATTTTTTTGATTAATTGCAGGATCCTTGTTGTTTATGCAAAAAACAAGAAGTTCCAAAAAACTGTTACAATAAATTAATTTGAAACCGCAGCTGATCGAGAGAATAGCAGAACAGCAAAAGGTTGATAGACTAGCAGCCTTGGCCAGGGCTCAAGTGAACATACAGAATGAGGATCAATAAGTACATCATCTGAACCTTGATGATGAATACTTGGGTAATGAGGAATTAATGAGGAACCAGTGCAGTAAAATTTTAATAGAAACCATCTATTCAGATGAAGGTATGGTCAAACGCATGTCTAATACGAGATTGATGATGATAATGAAGGAATGGATGGAGCAGGTGTAATGGGTGGTATCATTCCTCAACCGTTGGCACCCGGTGCAAAATTCAGCATAACAAGTACTATGATTCAACTCCTGGATCTAAAGGGATTGTTTGGTGGTCTGCCTGGTGATGATCCAAACATGCACTTGGTGAACTTTATCACCATCTGCAAATCTTTTGATAATCTAGGAGTGAGCAAGAATGTGATCCAGTTGAGATTTCTTCCATTGTCTCTGTCTGGAGAGGCAACAATGTGGTTAAAGGAGCTTACGCTTGATTCCATCACCCATTGGAGTGAGTTGAAAGAAACGTTCCTAGAATGCTTTTTTCCACCCTTCAGGAGGGTACAGTTGAGAGACGAGATCATTAACTTTAGATAGCTCCACATCGAAGCTTTGTATAAGACTGGAAGAGGTTAAAGAAGAAGCTGACCCAGTGTCTGAACTATAATATGACGGACCTACACTTGATGGAGACTTTGTATAGGGCTCTCAACTCTGTAACAAAACTAATTGTAGATAATTCTGCTGGTGGTTCATTTGTTGATCGGTGTTTTCAAAATGCCTCATATATACTGAATAGGATAACCAAACAGAGTTGGGCTTGGCATATCAGGGATTCTGTGGTAGATAACCAAACTGCTTCTATAGGTATGACCACGGAGCAGCATAGAAGAGATGAGGATCGAGACCAAGACATGGCCCACCTAAAGACACAGATGGAATTTCTAGCCAAGCAATTTCTATCCAAGGACTTGCTATCAGGCAAGACTTAGAAGGTCAAAGCTCTAGAATTCAGTGCACTATGGCTACTAATGCAGATGAGGAGGCAAACTATATGAGTAATTGAGGGGGTTTCTGATATAGTAGCCAAGGGAATTAAGGTTAGAACTTTTATGAAAATCCTAATTATAAAATAGAGATCAAGGAAATTGGAGAAGCAATAATGATAGGAGTGGTTTATATGTTCCTCCTGGAAGTTGCGATGTTACACCTTGCTCTGGAAAGATGTCCATGGAGTACATGACGAAAAAATTATTGAAGGGAGTTGAGGCTACCAACTCGGGGGTAACTACTATGAAGAGTGAATTCTCTACCCTGAGTCAGTTCGTTAGTTCACACTCCACTTCTATCAAGCAGTTGGAGCAGCAGATTTGTCAACTTTTTGCAACACTGAACTACAAAAAAATGGGTACTTTAACTAGTGATACGGTTCATAATCCGCAAAATTATAGCTCATGCATGGCGATTACCACTAGGAGTGGTAAGATGTTACTTCGCCCATCTGTGGGTAAATCTGTAGATGGTGACGTAGTTGTTGATAAATCTATAGAAAGTAGTCCAATGGAGTCTGAGAAGATGGATAGTTCTGTTGATGCTTCAAATAAGAAAAAAGAGAAGGAAGAGGAAGTGGTGTTGAAAACTATTCCAAGACCACCACCTCTCTTTCCTCAACGATTGAAGAAAAAAGTTGATGATGCAAAATTCAGCAAATTCATAGCAATGCTTAAGAAACTGACAATAAAAGTGCCTCTGGTTGAAGCACATGAGCAAATTCCAGGATACACGAAGTTCATAAAAGACTTGTAACCAAGAAATGGAAGGTTAGACATGAGCCAGAGGACAATCTTCTCCATTGTGGTGCTATCTCTACAAGGTCTTTAGTGCAGAAAAAAGAAAATCCAGGAGCATTTACCATCCTGTGTACTATTAGTTCCCTGAAATTCACAAAATCACTATGCAATCTAGGAGCTAGTATAAATCTAATTCCACTGGATGTGTACAAGAAATTGGGCTTTGGGGATCCTACCCTAACAAATATGCGGTTGGTAATGGCAGATAGGTCTATGAAGCGGCCTGTGGGCATACTACACGATGTTTTGGTAAAGGTAGTTTATTTTATTCTGCCTTCTGATTTTGTGGTCTTAGATTGTGAGGTGGATTTTGAAGTGCCCATCGTCTTGGGTAGGCCATTACTTGCAACTGGGAGAGTACTAGTAGACATGGAGTGGAACGAGCTAAAGTTCAGGTTCAATAATAAAGAAGCACGTTTCAAAATACACTCATCTATGATGGTAAAGGGGTATCAACAGGTTGTCTTCACGAAGTTTGAGTGGTTAAGATAATCAAGTCATGCTGCGACAGTAAATCAGGAGCTACTGGGAGGCAACCCAAAGTTTTTATGTTTAAGCAAGTGTTTTTACTTGTATAATCAAGATTTAGTATAGAAAAGGTGAAAATTTAGGAGGTCAGCTAAAAGTTCATGATGGCATCTCTGATAAGCCATCACAGCTGTGATAAGCTATCAAAAATATCGTCAAATAGGCTAAACTCGAGGATGTTTCTGTTAAGGCTGATGACATCAGTGATAAGCTATCACACTTGTGATAATCCATCACAATATTTCTTCAAGAAGACCTTGAATGCATTGCTAAACTATTTTGGGCCCAGTTCAGAAAATCTGACCCGGCCCATAATCGAACCTCTTCATGTTCCCCCCGCCTATGTTATTTTGTTTCCTTATTCAGTTTATTTCTTTCTTTTATTAGTCTATTTACTTACTCATTGCAACTAATTTGCCCAATTTAATCAAGAAGAACAAGCTCGCTTGTGTGTGTGTTTGAAATTCAAAATCAAGAATTTCTTCCTACTTCCTCTTGTACGTGTAATCATATTAAAGGCTCCCATCGGGTTTTCTCTAAATATAACTCTTATTTTCTTGTGGTAAGTTATGAATGGATGATAAACAAAGTTCCAAAGAGTATTGAACCCAATTCAACTTGAAAAGGGGCTAAAAATTGCACCTAGGGTTTGTTGTACAGACCCAAGGTTTAAAAGTCAACTAACAAACTTGAACTCGAGTGGATTTTAAGGAATAATGGGACCAAAAATGGAGTTAAAGTCAAAAGTGGAGTTCTGATAAGAGCTGACAACAATCATGATAAGCTATCACAATCATGATGGCTTATCAGGAATGTCATCAAAGGCTTCTAAGAGTGAAGTGGATTCTGTTTAGAGCTGACGATATTCGTGATAGGCTATCATGATTGTGATGGCTTATCAAAAATATCGTCAAAAGTTAATAAAGTTTTGTAGGTTCTATCTGAGGTTGATGACAATTATGATAAGCTATCACAGTCGTTATGGCTTATCAAGAAATGTCATCACACCTGGAACCTGAAGCATGAATGAGCCTTCTCAAAGGATGTGAAGCTTAAATGATTAATGTGTTTGTTTTTATTCTCTTAAGGATTGACTAATGTTTTTCTATTGCTACAGGAACCTTATAATGTCACCCAAAGGAAAGAATCATCAGAATACTAAGAATAAACAACAAAAAAGTGTACGCTAGAAACTCATCGATGAGGAGTCTGATTATGAAGAGGAAGAACCTCTGCTCAGGAAGCGAACGAAGAAGAAAATCCCTACAAAACTCAACCACCCCAATCAGTTGAGGTGGATTATAGTGAAGACACTAAAACAACAACAACTTCTGAGTAGGAGGCATCTAAACATTCAAAACATGAGCAACATGAGTTTGAACATGCTGAATCTGAAAAAGAGGAACAAAAAGGGTCTGAGAAGTCTGAGTCTGAGGGAATAGAATCCGGATCCTTGTCCACTAAACAACAAGATGATGAAGAGTCTCCATCCTGGGGAACACTTATCAAATGTAAGAACCCTGAAGTTTTAGACAATGCTAGATGGCAAATTCTTAAAGCAGAAGGCATCTTCACTGCTGGGCTTTGTAGAAATAATAGAAGAAGAGCTAAAAGGCTGATTCATGAAGAAAAGTGGATTATCACCCAAGGGTTGAACAGGTACCCTGATGTGGAACAGAAGTTCCAAGAGTACAACTTGGGATGGACCACAAAAGGGGGAGGCTTGTTTTGCCCTGCACTAGTTTGGGATTTTTATGCAAACTACCAAGCCCAGTTAGAAGATATGTGTAGACCAAGAGAAAGAGTTGCAAACTAGCCCCTGGTGGATAGAGTTTAGGTAAGGGGCGTAAGGGTTGATGTCTCAATCAGAACCATTAATAGGTTTTTGTATGGCCCCAACTTCACTCCTTAGGGTACTGCACCATCAGTCTATGCTCGAATTAACAATCGAGAAAAACAACGTTCGTGGTTAGCCAACATAATAGCTAAAGGATAACTAGCATGGGTGACCAACCCAAATGAGAGAATCTGAAAGTCCATTTTTACTTAAGAGGAAAAGTTTTGGTAGGGTATAGTGCGTATCTGGTTGATGCCCACTAATAGAGACAGCATTTTAGGTAATGACCGAGCTATCCTAGTAGCAAGCATGGTGAGAAGATCCCCCTAAATTTTGGGGAAATCATTACTAATGAGATGAAGATTAGAATGTAGAGAACCGACACTACTTATCCTTTTTCTTGTCTTATCACAGAATTGTACCGAGTTGCTAATATGCCAAAGATTGTAGGGATTTATGATGACATTCCTACCCGAAAGACTCATAACCCCATATGGTATGATGAAAATCAGCCAACAGTGAGACTTGATTGTGGTGCAGAGGTAGCAGCAGACCCTCCAATTACAGATGTCGGTTCAGCACCTAATGTGGAGGTGCAAGATTCTGAAACTGCACACCTAACTTTTTCAGCACATGCAGGTTTAGTGCCTGAGAATGAACCCAACCCCTCAGCTCCTATAGCAGTAGCAGGATTTGCAGTTTATCTAGTTAATATTAGAAAAGTGGATAAACAAGCCATATAGTGTAAGGCACAGCTACATGCCTTTGACAAATAGTTTGCTACTACAGTAGATAAGAGAATCAAGGATGCCCTTGATCCTTTTGTGACATTGCATGAATGGGTTGCAAATTTGGCGAACCAATTCAATGCATAAGCAAAAGAAATGTCAGGGACTGATCTTACTAAATTCAGTGCGGCATTGGACAAGGTAATGGCAGATGTTGGGCTATTGCAGCAACATTAATTTATGGTGCTAACAGGTTCGGCTGTGGATAAATCTGAGGAAGAAATTCCAATACTTGACCTCACTAGAGATTCACCAAAGAAAAATATGAAAAAGTGGGAGAAGAAGGGCAAAGATAAGAAAGAAGAATCGGACAGTGAGGAAGAAAGAAGAGTTAAAAAGAAGGTGAAAAAGAATGCTGAAAAAGAGGAATAGAAGAAATCAAGAATGGAGTCCCTAGAGGAAAATGAGAAATATGAGGCAGCCATCTGAGCTACGGCTATAGGTGCCTCATCTAGCAGGGCTCCAACCACTGCAAGGCCAGGTTCTCCTGATGGAGAGAAAACAGCAGATGATGCAGTAGCAGGGTCGGAGACCCATAAGCCTCATGCTTGATTCACTCTAGGTATACCCTAAACCCTAGGTTCATTTTATTTTCTATTTTAAGTTAAGGGTGTAAAGAAAGATATTGTTGTTAAAATTTATGGTAGATAATTAGGAGTAATACGAGTAATTGATTCAGTTAGATTGTTTTATGACTGTTGAGCACATCTCCATTGGTCTAATATATTACTGTGTGAATTGCATCCATTTGTGACCACGGTGTATCTTTTTGTGGCATTAGTCTTATAACTGAATAACCTTTGTTAAACAAGTGCATGGACCGGATAAGTAGTGATATGCGAGATACTTGTGTTCCATGTGTGTACAAGGTCTTTCTTAGTTCCTGTTGTGTGTTGAATCTAGAACTTTCCCTGTTAGTCTTGCCATGGTCATAGGATAGGAGTTAGGAAAGGATCATAGGCTTTGTTTTATTTTAGCCCACTTTAGCCAAAATGAACTTCCCTATGTACATAATATCTCTTGATCCTTTTTTTGAGCCTAATTTGCCTATTTCTTTCTACAACACCTCTCACCATCCCTTCTACATCACAATGAACCTATTTTGGCCCTGGTCCTCCTTGGATACTATGCACCTTCACTTAGGATAAAATCCTAAGTTGAGGGTGGCTATCATAGGGGTGCGCAATGCAAAATGACTATGACGAGAGGAAGAATAAAAGAAAAGAATAAAAAGTTGGGTGTGGTAAAAAAGGAATAAAAAAAAGAAAGCTGCATAAAAGATAATATGCTAATTGAAAAGACCGCATCCATATTGAGCATATGTGATCAATAAAAGAGAGGAAGAAAAAATGGTTGGGAGTTGAAACTCCAAGAGTTTATTGTAGTGTCAAGGAGGCATAGTCACTCTAAAATATCAATGAATATCATACCAGCCCCTGACCTATATTACAAGCTTAAGAAAATCCCTATAGTGATCCTAACTGACCTTTCTGAAGACTTGGGTACCGACTATAAGGGCAAGCCTATGGCATTTGACATGCAATGTTTGGAACTTCATTCTGAGAGTGAGTCTTGTGATTATCTCAATGTTATGTATGTGAATTCTGATACGAGTGAAAAGGGGATTTTTTTGTTGTGAGGGCATACCGGATATGTTTTTAGTCACTGACTTGTTCGGATAGTGTAATCTGGGTATGTGCTTAGTTGTTATTGCTAAATTTTTACCATATCTCGATCCTTGTGAGTTACATGGTTGTTTTTAATAATAGACACAATTGCTTTTAATTTGACGGACCTTGGAAATGGTCAATATGTTTTGAGCTTAAGTAAATAACTAATTGCTGAAAGTGCTTTGTATAGTCTTTGTTGTGTTTAGTTTCTTGAGGACAAGAAATTGTTCTAAGTTGAGGGTGTTAAGGGTGTGAGCAAATGCTAACACATTATATGCTTTTATCAATGAATAATTGTGAAGTCTTAAGAAACTTTTGTCGTATTTGATTGGTTTTACTTTAATTTTGCAGTAAAAGATAAGGTGTAGGGGAACCAATAATAATGGAAGCAAAAAGGTTGAATTCTGAAGAAAATAAAGGACAAGTGTGGCTGACGACATTCATGATAAGTCGTCAGTCTAGTGATAAGCTATCAAGGACACCGTCAGACTTAACCAGAGAATGGAAGTTGAAGAGAAGTTGAAACGACATTTTTTGACAAGGCATCAGAGTTGTGATAAGGCATCAGGATCATCGTCAGCCTTAGGCAGAAATTATGAAAAGGGAAGAGGATTTGACAACATCCATGATATGTCGTCAAACTCCTGACACGTCGTCATTCACATCACTAGCCTTAGGCGGAGCCTGACAACATTGAAGGAAATCTGACGCCATTCCTGAGAAGGCGTCAGACCCTTGATAAGGCATCACCTAATGGCATCACCTATCAGAGAAATTTACTTAAGCGGTTATTTTATTTCCTTAATTAGACTCAAGTATAAATAGGATCTTTTAGGGTTTTCTAATTATCATTGACATATCTTGCAATATATGTTGTGCATGATTTTTCTCTCTCTCGAGTTCCAAAACACTCTAGAACATTATTGTTGAGAGAAGATTGTCATCAATATTTTAGGAGTTTTGTATTAAGATTCAGTTCAAGTTACAGTTCTTGATTTTCATCATTGTTGTAAGTTAATCTGCCCAACTATGAATTCAACTTCTGTACTTATTTATTGCATCATGAGTGGCTAAACTCCATTAACCAGAATTATGGGATCTAGGGTTAGGTCTTGATAAGGTGCTAAGTATTGAAGATTCAATAGGTAGTAGGATTTTTTGATAATTCTGAAGCTTTAATTAACGTCTATTGGTTGCAAACAGTAGACACACCTGCTTTGATTTTCTTGAGAAAGAAATCAAATATACTAGGAACTGAATTATGAACAGGAAATCGAAAATACTTCGTTTCATAATCAGTGTTGTAATAAAGTTGATTAACCTAAGGTAAAATCTAGCCAATGAATAGAAATTCCCTAAGTCCGAAAGGATCAGGAAATTAAACTCTTAAGTAGGTCGAGAGACATTTGAGCATAACATCGATAAAGATAGCTTGTTATCCTACCCACCATGAGAATATTGAATCACCTTTAGCATTTGTCATGTACCGTAAGCCCTAGTGAACATAATTCTTGTTATTTCATAAACTCTTGATTACAAATATCGAATTTAAAATGACAAACAATTATTCGTGAAACCTATACCCCCCATTTCAGGAAACATCAAATTATCAGTGAATTAAATCGCAAACAACTTGGGTTCACACCTTATTCCCTGTGGGAATCAACCCCAACCTAGTTGAGTTTTATACTGACAACGATCGCTTACACCCATTCAAGAGTGTAATTTGAGAGTTATCAAGTACTACTTTTGTCTTTTGGATCTTTAACTTAGTTTTGACTCTTGGTTTGTTTAAATTGAAACTTAAAAACTATAAACAGGTTATTCCACTCATAATTAAATAATAATACCCTTAGTAACTCATTAAACAAACTATAATCCATCGTGATCAACTAGAACAATACATAGCTCAAGCTAGTAACACTAGTTTTCTCGTCTAAACACTTAGTGATCAAATTTATTCCAAACTTGTTTGAAATACACTTTAAATATTGTAATCAAGTATTTTAAATCTTATATTATCAATTACACAAATATTTATACATTAATTACAAAATAAGTCCTAAAAAGAAGGCTAAACAAGACCGAATAGCAACACGAGGGTGATAAATCCACCTCAGATCATCACCCCCACACTTAAAGCCTTGTTCTCCATCGAGAAAATCTTTACACTAATAATCATAATAATATAATACTCAAAACTTCTACCATAAGAAAAACATTCAAGCTAGTACGATAATGACTACATAGGATGCAAGTCCTTAGACTAAGCATGTTATATACAATTAAAAGCTCAAGAATACTAGTCTTAAACATCCTGGACTCGAGATTAACTCATAAAGATGGAAAACTCATTAATAATACTTAATCAAAGAGATCATATAAATCATACAACTCTTATCAAACATGTGCCCTCACCACAATAGAGTTACCTATAATCACTCACATAGATGCAATTTATCATAAAATGGGTATAAAGATCAAATTAAAATCACTCTCACAAAGAATTCACAAGTTACACATGATGAACCATAGGATTTCCCTTAGTGTAGTACTCTATTAATATCAAACTGTTAAGGGTTAGGTTCAACTGGGACTTAAAGGGTTGTAATGTAGGCTAAGGGATGGGTGGGACCTATTTTATCCAGTAATAATGACTATCCTCCCTAAGTTCTTTAATATATCAGACTTTTCATTAGATTTACCTCTAACAACAAACTTTCCACCTCATCTACCTTCCCACACATCTTTTGTTATGCTCCATCTCGTTAAGCTAGTTCACATCTACTAAGGTTGGAGTATTTTAAATTCATATCTTAATCAATTTTGAACAATTCTTCATTCTTTTCATTATACAACTCCTAACTACGACACATCAATTTTCAGCATCAATTGTTATTTCTTGGGGGCTTCACTTTCACCTCTTTCCTATTTAAAATTCAAAATTCTTCACTCAATTTATTTATAACTAAAGCACTTTGGAGCTTTGGATAAAATTGATGTCAATAAAGAAATGGATTAGGCTACACATGAGACTACACAAGAATAAGCTAAAGGCTCAAAAGGGCTAACTCAGATTACGAAAAAGGGTATGAATCATGGGTATCAAAGGAATGCCTGTACTATCTCCTAAACCCACACTCTTTATTCGCTTTGCACCAACACCAGGAAAGTTCTAGATATCATATGAAACAATGAATATGTAACAACCTTACACATATATGGAACATGGTCGTCTCAAGTCAGTTCATCATATACTCTCAACCAAACAATAGCATGAATTAAACATTAAGTCAAAAACATTCAAGAGTAATAAACTAGAGACTAGAAGTCTCAAAGTAATAATTCACACAATCAACATATTCTTTATATTCAAAATAGATTGAATTATGAAATCAAATATATCAATCTCAAGAACATCTCACTTATCTTACACAATAATTTAAATTTACTCCTAAAAAGAAAAATAATATGGGGTCAAGGGACACCCCCGTGGAGAGAACCAAAACGAACAAAACATAGTGTGGGTGAATTGTGCACTTACTAGAATGAACTAAACAACTAAAAACTAAAAAGAGAAAATCTTTTTGTAATTTTTTCAAATTTATCTAAAAACTAGAAAAACAACTGACATAGGACCCTACAACATCACTTCACCCAAAATAATAGAAATTTCCCCACTACAAACAATCATACTATGCTATTGAACTTTATTGGTTATGTAACTTATATTTTTTGTTGATTCATGGGGTTGATATTATGACTACGCTTTTTCGAGCCTCTAATCACCTATCGAGCTTAGCCCAAAAACTACATCATTCAGCGGGGATATGGTAACTAAGCTAAATACATTTATATTTCATTCTATAAGTGAACAAAATAGGGTATGTAGGTATATTCCTATCCTAAGTTCAAATTATAACTTCATTTTGTATAATATTACAATTGTATTCTATTTACCCCACGTGTTATCCTCTTGTTCCTCCTTTCAGACTCACAAGATGGCAATAGATGTATTCTAAGGGTTGTAAATCCTTAAAATAGTGATAAAAAGGATAAATAAACAAACAAATATGATAAATAACAAAAATCAAGTCAATTCATTACAAGATTAATCATGTTTTTGGGCTTAACCCCGGAAAAGGTTGTTTACCTGTTGTAAGGATATAATTGTAAACACAATGATAGAATACCTATCAAATCCATAATCAAAACAAAGTAATGGAATAAAAACCCTAATTTATGTATTCTCAAGACTCCCTCCATGTTTCAAGGTTGTCCAAGGTGTGAAACAGAATGTTTAAGGGTCCTATTTATAGGAGGACACAAGCTGCCGATTTTGACATAGCGGTATGCCATGGCTATATCGCGGTGCCTAGGGTCCGTGGAATTCCCTAATCTAGGTGAAACACCGTAAAATATAATTTAGGATTCCCTGAAGGGATTTTCACGTTCCTAAAGTGGTGCCTAATGTCCGTGGCACGCCAATGACTCCAAAACGTCTATTTTTTGTCATATCATGTCCCGTGCTTTTGTCTATCCATTCCAAGCCTTGTGGTGTTGTTTACACTTGATTTTCAGCTTTTTTATCATCCATATATCATAATTATCAACTAATAGAATCCTATATCATAAAATACCACGAATTAGAGCTCAAAGTGTCATACGATTCAAGTGGATGAACTAGTAACTTAAGCTAAGAGTACTAGTTTTCTCCTTTTGATCTTTAACTTAGTTTTGACTCTTGGCTTGTTTAAATTGAACCATAAACACTATAAAAAATTCATTACACTCATAATTAAACAATCATACCCTTATTAAATTATTACACATACTAGAATCCATCAAGATCAACTAGAACAACAAATAGATCAAGCTAGTAACACTAGTTTTCTCGTCTATACTCTAAGTTATCAAATTGATTCCAAAATTGTTTAAAAAACACCTTAAACATTGTAATAAAATATTTTTACACTTAGGTGCTCAAATATAGAAAGATTTAATCATTAATCTCAAGAGAAGTCCTCCTAACAAGGCTAAATAATCCCTAATAGCAACATTGAGGTGCACAAATCCACCTCAGATCACAATAGATACCAATTTACCCATTGTTCATTCTCAGATGATCAAATTCAAAAAATAGGCTAAAATAAGGAGAAAAAGAGTACTTGTATCCTCAAACAATTTAGGGTACTTGTCTTTCATGTCCTTCTCGATTTCTTAAGTGGCTTCCTCAACTGGATGATGCTTCTATTGAACCTTAACTAAATAAATTTCCTTCGTCCTAAATTTTCAATCATCCCGATCAAGAATAGTTACTAGTTCTTCATCATAAGACAAGTTCTTATCTAAAAGAACTAAGTCTCACTTAATGTTGTAGTCTCCATCCCGATAGTACCTTTTGAGCATATATACATCAAATATAGGATGGACTCCTGAAAATACCAACAGTAGAACTAACTAGTACGTAATTACACCCACTTCTTAAAGAACCTCAAAGGGACTAATATATAGAGGGCTAAACTTGTCATTCTTGTTGAACCTCATGACTTTCTTCAGGGGAGACACCTTAACAAAAACTTACTCCCCAACCTTAAAGTCCATGTCTCTTACCTTATAGTCTGCATACTTATTCAACCAACTTTGAGTAGCCAACAACTTCTCTTGAATGAGCCTTACTTTCTCATTTGCCTCATTTACCAAGTCAGTGCCCTTAATGTTTAAGATCTCCAGCCTCAAACCACCCAGTAGGTGACCTACACTTACTTTCATAGAGTGCCTAAAATGGTGCCATATCAATGCTGGAGTGATACTTGTTTTATAAAAACTCGCACAACAGAATAAATTGTCCCAATGACCACCAAAATTAATCACCCAAGCCCTCAACATGTCCTCGTACACCAGAATTGTCCGATCTGACTGACCATTAATTTAAGGATGAAAATCCATACTAAATATGAGCTTGGTGCCCAGCTCCTCATGCAACCTATCCCAAAAGTTAGGAGTATCTTTTGAATCTCTATTACAAATTATGGTAAGTGACACTCCATGAGGTTTCACAATCTGTTTGGCATAGATTTTAGCTAACTGTTGGAAGTTATAATCAACCCGAACTGGTAAGATGTGATCTAATTTTGTCAGTTGATTCACAATCACCCAAATGGAGTCGTACTTCCCCAAAGACTTAGGAAGTCCCACTAAAAATCTATAACAATGTTTTCTCATTTCCACATTGGTATAGGCATCCTCTGAAGCAACCCCAAGGTACGTTAGTGATTATCTACCGACAATTTTGACACTTGGAATCCTAGTCCACTATGTCCGCCAGTATTTTTTGCCACCAATAAAGCTACCTCAAGTTATGATACAGTTTGTTTGTAATCAGATATGGAATAGAATAAGGTGAACCTAGGTGTCTAAAAGTACATCACGGATCAAATCACCAACCCGAGCAATATATAACCTTTCCTTAAACCACAACATCTTACTCTCTTCAAGGGTGCATTTCATCACCTCCCTAGGCACCACTTTATTTCAAAGTGCATTCATCCTCTTGTCCTTAAATTGCTTGTCCTTAATCTACTCTATAAATTTTGACATTTCCTTCACACTAGCCAATATACATCCCCTGGCAGAAATTCTAAATTGCATACTTTGAGATGCTAGAGTCTGAAACTCTCTAGCTAAAGGTTGCTCGATCACCCTTAGGAATGATAAATTACCTAGGCTTGCAACTTTTTGACTCATTGCGTCTGGCACCACATTGGTCTTACCCTGATGGTACTGAATAGTCACATCATAATCCTTGAATATTTCATCCCTATCCACTACCTTACATTCAAATCACTTTGAGTAAACAAGTGCTACAGGATATGGTGGTCTTTGAAGACCTAACATTTGACACCATAAAGATAGTGTCTCTACGTCTTTAATGCAAACACACCGATGCCAACTCTAAGTTATTGGTTAGCTAGTTAATTTCATGAGTCTTCAACTGCCTTAATCTTCTAGGGGTCCACCATTACTCTTTTTCAATAACCACGTACCCCAAGAAGGCAACTAAAGACAACTAAAATTCACACTTTGAAAACTTGGAAAATAGTTGTTTCTCCCTTAGAATCTCCAAAACTATGCGGAAAAACCCTGCATGATCCTTTTTACTCTTGCAGTACACTAGAATACCATTAATAAACACAAGAATAAAAGAATCTAAGAACGACTTGAAGTTATTATTCATCAAGCTTATAAAGGTTGTAGGGGTATTGGATAGCCTAAAAGACATCAATAAACTCATAATGACCATACCAAGTTCTATAAGTTATCTTTGGTAAATCCTTTCGTCTAATTTTTATTGATACTTATTGCTAATAGTAACCTTATTCAACTATCTATATTCAATTCAAATCCTCAAACTGCCATTCTTGTTCTTAACAAAAAAGACTGTAGAACCCCAAGGTGAAGCACTTGGAAGAATAAAGCCATTGTCAAGTATTTCTTGCAATTGATTTTTCAGCTCCCTCAACTCTACTAGATCTATTTTATATGGAGGGATTGATATAGGTAAAGCGCCCGGCTCTAAGTCAATACAAAATTGATATCTCTATCCGGAGGCATCCTCAGTAGGTCAGAAGAAAACACATTCTAGAATTTGGAAACTACTAAAACTAACTCTATAAAAGGGGACCGCTCACTCACATCCCAAAGATGATCTAAAAATGTTGAACACCCCTTCCCGACTAACCTTCTAGCCAAAATAAATGATATCATTCACACCAGTTTGTCCTTATACTCTTTTTCCCACTCTAGTTCATCCATTTTTTAAATAGTTAGAGCTCATGTCTTAGTGTTATAGTTTAAAATATTGTGATATATAGATAACTCGATCATACCCAGAATCATATCAAAGTCCAACTTATGTAAAATACTCAAGTCTACCCAAGTCGAAAAACCTACAAATAACACAAAACAAGAATGGTAAACACAAGTTACTACCCCAGACTCACCAATTAAAGAAGACACATAAATAAGGTAATCAAGTACATCACAAAATAGATTATGACCCACCGCAAACTGAATAGATACATAAGAATAAGTAGACCCCGAATCAAATAAAACAGAATCCAAAGCGTCGACTCCAGTCTTTAGTGGAAATTCATAACAATGAGCCCAATCATCAATCTGAGTTAACTCCTTTTCCATCTATATTTCTTCCTCTACACTGCTATTTCCTCGACCACCTACCTTATCTCTACTTACACTCTATGGATGACCCCTACTATTATCTTCTCTTCCTCTACTTATTGCAACTATAGCCCAAGTCTGGTGTTGTTCCTGGGTATTTGCTTGTATCATAGAACACTCTCTTTTAATGTAATAGATAGAACCACAATAATACCATTCTCATTTGAGAGAAGGAAAACTGGTAGAGGAGTAAGAATCCCCTTAGCCCCTAAAAACATGTGCCTAAAAAGAAACTTTAGTTAGAACCACAATAGAAGGTGGCAAGGCTGACTGAATCAGGCGGGCTGAAAATTCCCACTAACTATGGCCCATAGAGTAAGACATACTGAAATTCCTAGCATTGAAGGACTTTTTGGCTAACATCTTACCTGACTCGCTTGCGTAACCCCCTCCAACTTCTTCACATAATCTGACACTTTATTGAACCCCTTCCTATAGAAATCATATGCACAGATGAAACCTTAATATTAAAATTTAAACCCTTGACATAGCACCTCTCCTCCTTAGTAGCCAATAATTGAGTAGCATAGTGGGATAAAGTATAGAAGTTAACCTCATAGGATTCAAAGGGCATATCTCCCTACTATAAAGACAAAAAAACTCATCCTTCTTACGATCCCGAAGAGCCTTTGCCACATATTTCTCAAATAATAAGGCATGAAATTGTTCCTAAGTTAATGAAGGTAAAATCGGTGCTTGACATTCAACATATGCCCTCCATAATTTATTAGCATCCTTCTCCAACAGAAAAGTCACAAACTCAACTCCATGTTGCTGAAAAATACCTATATAACAATAAATGATGAACTTATAATCATCCTCGGACTTACATTACAAAGAAGGTGGTTTCATGTTTATGAACTTAGTCAGTTGATCATATTTCATACTAGTTATAATAGAACCCAAACTCAGCAAGGAAAAGCATCAATCTTTGAAACTTTATCTATCCTAGAAGCTATAGCAACAGTAACGTGAACAATTAGAGATTGAAAAAGTCAAGACAGTAGGAGTGGCTCCAGTCCAAGCTAACTCACTCAAAAAATCTTACACCTATTGGAAAACCAAAGCAAACATGGGAGTAAGGATGTTGATACCACCACATCGGGCTCTATTCTCTACTCCTATACTGCTTTTCTTTCCTCAACATGATCCTGGGGTGGGGGGGATACTGACCCTTTAGGAGCCTGACCATCAGATACCCGACCTCCACCTAAGGCGGGTGTGGCTCTTCCCCTCTTTTCCTATATTTTCCCCTCACTCATCCTCTTTTCCTTACCACACGACTGGCTTCTCAATTGATGCAGTCAAGCTGGGGTTGCTACTTGGGTTCTGTTGGACTTAGTATTCACCACCTAGGACACAGCAGTGAAGAAATAAAATACTAACTGGAATTAAGTTATAGCACAAAATTAAGAATTATATATTTCTTAAAGTCCTATAGCCTTTTAAAGAAAAGTATAGACGTCTCTATGCCATTCTATTAGACTATATTAGACCTATTTTAGTATGACGAGATCAATGAACCTAGGATCTTATCCCAATTTTTTGACAACCCAAACTCATCGTGAGTGGAACCTACACTACTCACTGGTTGTGAGAACCATCTATCCAAAAATACCATCTTTGAGTCAACGCTTAAAAGAGAATATAGAATTAATCCAGCACTAATTATCCAAATCTAAACAAAAAACCAAAAGTACAACTAATTGTGGAACATTGTACTTAAACAGAATAAAACCATCCCTAGGTCTTGAAATTCGTCCATACCAAAATATCTAAGATTTTCAAGAAGGGGTGTAATCCCAAAACTATTAGAAATTGCATAATGTCCAACAAAAGGGACTATGTTATAAAGGAAAGATCTAGTGGTAGTTCAGATATGCCACTCATCCTGAAATCTAAAGTCAACCACTAAAATCACAAGTGAGGTCTCATAAATGCCGCTGGAACATGCACTACACTCATAAAAGTAAGAACAGTCGTAGTATTAGCACACAAGAAAACAATAATATACTGATAGTGTTATTTGGCTAACTCAAGATGAGATGGAAACTTAACTAAAATATAGTACAAAAAACTAATCCATGCTCAACTAACATAAACTTTGCACAACAAGTATCAAATAAGAAACTTAGGATTTAAATCCATGAGTTAACATATTATCACTAAGTCAAGTTCAGTCATAAAATGTCGAAACAAGCCAAGACAAATTATAAAAATTATCAATCATATTTATATTCCCCGGTTCACTCATGGAACCATCATACCCACCTAACCCTCATACATACACACTATAGGTGATACACCCACCCTCTAGTCATGTTCTGTAGGGGACAAATTTTATCCTTGTAGTAAAACCCCAAACACAAGTGTTTGTCAACCTTGTTTCGTCAATAACTTGTGAGAACATTCCAATTATCAAAACATTACATATTAAACAATAAGGTAGGGAAAAATCATACAATAATGTAAGATCATTTGCATTTGCCACACCAAACAACATGCATTAACAAGTCACACTACAAGGTATTTTATATGCACATATAGCACAAATTGGATTAAACTACATTACTACTACCTACATCAAACCAATCCTGCACAACTCCTCTAATCTAGAACTTTGCACTTCCAAGTAATTTTTGCTTGTTCTTGTTCAAAAACATGCATATAAACACATAATTAATGAAATGACCTTCTATGTTAGGAATTATAGCTCACATCAAACCCCTAAGGTCAAGTTCATGATCATTCCCTTACAAACCCACACCCAACAGCTAAGGTCAGGTTCATGATCATTCTCTTCCTGTTCTAAGGCTTTTCTTTTGTAATTCACCTATAACTGCCAATTCCATTAATAAATTAGTGAAATAACAAAATTCTAGTGTAAATTAACTATTATTAATCAAAACCTAATAAATTATTATTTAATTTCTCCCTTTCCCTAAAAGATAACTAGAATCAGCTCTAAAATCCTCCTCAAACTTCATAATTTAGTAATTTTAAGGCTTAATTATCAAATACTAGTTATCAAGGAAGAAATCCTTACATTAATGAAGTAGAAAAATGAAAATCTAGTGGAAATCACTCCAATTGCCCTTTTGGTTGACCCAAAATGAGTTTTAGAAAAATACTATTGTGGGGGAAAATTAAATAAACTCGCAGTGTTGTGATAGCGGCACCTTCCGTTATAGCAGTCGTTGACCGGGTTTGACTGTTGCTATAGCAAGAATTGTTCTACTATAGTTATGGTCACTATAGCAATGTGCATACCACTAAAGCAGTGTAGATATGATAGAATATTCAATTTTACTCAAAAATCTCAATTTTTGCAACACAACTTAAACCCGAGATATTTCAAACAATGCCTTTTATTCTAAGATCAAACACCTATGGGTAAATTCTGTAAATTCCTATGGGTTTCTTATCATATTAACTAACTAGAAATTAAATCAAACACCACCAAACTTGACCAAATCATTCTTGAATTTCCCAATACCATACCTCGCTATACTTTTGCTTGAAACTAGCCTAGACAAATATTTATAACTTCAAAACTAGGAGGAATTTTAACATGTGATTTTCAAGGAAGGTTTATACATTACGATAGAAATAGTCATTGCAATACACTTCTAAAAATAATTAAGATACATATAATTTCTATATCAAAAAGTTACATTAAGTTATAAAAAATTTAAAAGTACACGGTCATCACAAGCAAAGATACAGTTTTGTTGATACACCAACTAAATACAAAAAATCTAGATTAAGCTTAAGTTTTGGTGCTTGAGTTCATTGGAGGTCTAGATCTGGCTCATGATTAATCACCATTTGGTTGTAGTGGAGGAAGGAATTAAATTTGTCAATTAATAAGAAAAGGCTACTTTTACAATGGTGGAGCACACCATAGATGAAGAGAGGAATTAGGTTTTTGTGGTGGTAGAGAAAGGAATGAGATTTACATAAACAGATGGATGAATCAAATTCCAATGATGGTAGTGATTGGCTAGAAATTTAATGTTGTTGCGAGTGAGTATTTTGGGGTGTTTTTTATGGTATTTATTAGTGATGGTGGAGAGATAGATGTTAAAAAGTAGTAGATGAATAGAAATGAGGTAGGAACATGGTTGATTACCATCCATATTTTCCAAATATAGTAGATATGAAGTGGGGTTGCAACTATGGTGATGGGAAAAGAAGCGTCACAGCCCAGAAACTCAGGTCTTAATGAAAGCTTCTTTAACCTATTGAAAGGTAATCAAAACCATAGCCATAAATAGTGAGTAATTAGATAATAGGTAAAAGAGAGAGAAATAAGGAAAAAAATTTAATGTGTCTATAAGGGAAATATACAAGCATGACATAATAAAAAGAGGGGAAGGGATAAAATATACAAGATGATCCCCCAAAACATGGTAAGGCGATTACAAAAGCCACTATACAGAAATAGTACTAAACAAGTGCAAAACTAAAATAGTATCTAAAGATTTAAAATAAGACTAATATTATAACTAAAAATGGATCAGCTCCAGATATTGAAAGCTCACCGAGA
Source organism: Capsicum baccatum var. pendulum (assembly GCA_030864225.1). Taxonomy (NCBI): domain Eukaryota; kingdom Viridiplantae; phylum Streptophyta; class Magnoliopsida; order Solanales; family Solanaceae; genus Capsicum; species Capsicum baccatum. The sequence continues at coordinate 162,848,945 of CM061557.1, read as the reverse complement.
TCTTTGATCAGCTGCCCCTTTTAAAGTCGGCGTCAATGATGATGACTCATACTAGGATCTTCATTAGAGAAAAAATAGAGAAGTATAGTATAAGTACCAAAATATGGGATACTCAGTAGGCATCATAGAGTTTGACTCTATACTAAAAGGGTAATAAAAGAGGGTTAATAGAAACAATAGGCTGTGCTAAGCAGATGTGAGAATTGAATATAAATAAATCAAGAACAAAAATTAATGCCTAGATATTACCTAACTAGACCTCGATAAACCTAAAAGGTATACATAATGAAAAGAAACCTAACTAAGGCCCCATAATCACGATGAGTACTAATAAGAAATAATATTAATGTAAGACAAGTACAATAATAAGGAATGTGAAAAAAGCCAATATGTCTGATAAGCGTGTAGTGTATTCTTCCTCCAATTATAACCAAAAATCATATTGATCTTGGTTCATATTTTCAACCAGAAATAAATTTACAATAAATGATGAACTCAAACCAAAAATAATAGATTGTGATCAGTAATACCAGTGTTAGACTCAAACCAAAACTAAATATGATACAAGTATAAACAATCCATAACGCCAACTCACCAAGTCTAACTAGTTTTTTTTCATTATAGCAGACTAAATTCATTAAAGATATGTAAAGGTCTGATTATTAAGTCAAAAAATGAATGTTAAAGCCAAAATAGTAACATTCCAAGGACCAAAGCAAATAAACATGATATAGTGATCAATCAAACCCAATCCTAATAACTAATCGCTCAAGAAAATCCTAGAATCATTTATGTCTAGAGATAGAATTATCCTAAAGTAACCCTTTCAAAGATAGGCATAAGGCTAGCAACAAGTCATGACAACATAACCTAAGGCTAGAAGCTACCCAAAACTAGAATAAGGAATGTAAATTCAATCCCAAGGGCCCCAAGTACGTCTGAGCTAAGTTCTAAAGGAGAGCATCAAGCAAGCCTAAAGGAATCTAAGGTAGAAATCTATTATAAATTCCCCTAACCAGCTATGAGGCTTCTAAAACTCCTAATAAACTAACCAATCCATAATACCCTACTAATATAAAATACCATGCCAATACCATAAACGAGAAAAGACTAAGAAAAGGGTAAGCCTAGCCTACCTGAACACCGTTGAACGCATCAAAATCCTCTAAATTGGAGCTTTTCCCTTTGTAGAAGACTTTGACCTCTGCCACGATATCAAATTGTTATCTAGGCATCAAAACAAGAACAATGATACTTATGGAATTTATGCTCCAAGACAGAAACTAAGCTTAAAATCACCTATGGGGCGCGCTTACAAAATCCACAAATTAAAATAACAATAATTTCCTTAGGGGAACGATGATATTTTGCTAAAAAATTGAGCACCACCAGCTCACAAATTATTCCCCAAAATAGTCCCACTATCAAGGTTAATAGATTCCCTTATTTGGGTTGTAGGATTTATTTTGGGTTGGGCTACTTTGTTCCTTGGCTTGATTTTTATACATATTTTTGTCATTAATAAAAGGTCTATAAAGCCTACCTTAATTTTGAAAAAGGTTGAGGTTAACATAGAGGAAGTTTCACGAAATTTATTAGAGAACTGGCTAGAAACTTACAAAGAAATTAATGAGAAATGACCACTTCAATGTTCCCTACTTAATCTCATCTTCATATTTCACAAAATAATTAGAACTCCAAGGTCACCCATGTTGATTATACATAGAAAATAAAGGTCAATAATAAGGGGATTAATATTTTTACTGCCAAGTTTTCCTTCATCGTGATTGTGGGACCTTACTAATATGACCATTGCAATGACTATGGCCTAGCCAAATGATCTTGATACACTCGTTGGATGATCCCATAATCCTTATCATGATTGTGGTCCTCAACCTTGTGATACTGATGAACGAGTTCCACAGACCCTCGCAAATGCAACGGACTTTGGCTTAGACTAGGTTCTGATGCATATAAAACTTTGGCTAAGTTGCAAAATCTCTGGATGGGTACTTGGGATTCATTTGAAATCCCATAAATGCAAAAGAACTATGCTACCTATAAAGGGGTCAACTTTTTTCGGTCGAACCCATGTTGGCAGTCACACAATTTTGTTGTTGCCCTCTTTTTTCATTCAATAATTAGTTTGCCAAGGCTTACAAAATAAAATAGTCATAAGTAAATAATGGAATTTCCTCCCAACTTTGTATTAAACTCGCACTACAAAGAATCACATAAATCATCCTTACAAAAATCTAGCAAACACAAAAAAATCTGGTCTATGACATCCTACATATGCCTATTTATAGGCCATAGGCATGTCACATGCCAGGAACATGTCCAGCACGTGACTTTATCCTAAATTAGTTGACATCCCTAACTAATAGACCAATTCAAAATTCAAATACAAAATTCAAATTACAATAGTAATAAAGTCTATCACATGTCCAAGTCACTTTTAGTTACCCAACTATTAGTACGTGCAAGGCTTACGACCAGTGCCAGCACACTTTTGGCAGAACTTTTGCCAATTTTTCACCAAGTCCTTTGAATTTTGTGCATGCGCCTATGCTAATGCATTGTCAGCACCCAACCCACTTTGTCTCTACCATGCCAACTTTGATTCTCTTGTCTTATCCATATCACCACAACATGACTTGCTTTATATTTTATCTGCCTTAGCCCTGATTTGCCTTAGCTTATCCATCCCTTGTCATTCCTTAGCCACACTATTGTCAAAGTCTTACCATGCTCTGCTTAAACATGTTATGACCATATTGGTAGACTAGTATGAAGTAAATCTAACCATAATCAAAGTCATTGGGTATTGGCTAGGTTGATCATGTAAATCCATATCAAATCCCAAGCTATCTTTATCATTATATTGAGGGTCTAACAAACTTCCCCCAGCAGATGAGCTCTCTATCCTCTGTGAGGCAGAATCTAAGTATACCATGGCTTTATCTTTAAACTTTTACAATAATGGTTCTTTGTCCAAAGTAACACGATATAATTTCTTTCTTTTCTATAGAACCAAAACTTTTCTTCACTTATTCTTCTTACCTTCTCCTGCAGTTTTGTGATCTAAGATCTATTCAATCTATACTTCATAATGATGCCACATAATAGGATGAGAACATTTTATTGCCGATATTGCAAGATTATCTTCATAAAACATCTTCAAAAAGCTCACATGGAAAGTGATAACTCTCAAATCACTCTCAAATTGTGAGGGGTAAGGTAGTCATTATAAATAACCCAACTCGCATTGGGGTTGAATCACAAGGAATCGAATTTAAACTTCAAGGCCTATGGGTACTCTAGTTACTAAAAAGGGTACCCAAAGTGAATGCAAAAAGAAACATGTAAATTGGGGGGTTGATTAGGAATTTGGGATTTATCAATCTTGAGTCACACTACAAACCACAATAACACTTTTGATGTAAAATTAAGTTTGGAGGAAATCTTGGGATTATGTCTACCTAAAGGTAAAAAGTGTGTAGGTTAGATATTGTTCAACATAATATCTAGTTGTTTGGTAAGAGATAGCCTAGGTCAAAATTCTATGTGGTTAGTTTGTCAACCAAACCTCAAAGATTTCGCCAACTGGCTCTTTTGAGTGCCTAGCAAGTGTGCTATTCATCGTCACCCAACACTTCAATCGGGCATCCCTATTTCTAGGAATATGCCCAAGAAAAGACTTACACTCCATTTACACTTATTTTTAAGATTGCAAAACGTAGTAAACCACATACCTAATTGTCCACCATTGCCTTGTCCACCTATAGCCCTTTTTCAAGGATGTTATGGGCTCCCATAGGTTCACTTTCATTCCTCTTCCAAGGATGATGAAGGCTTTCTCGAGTTTAGGGTTTTCACCCATCAAACCAATTTTGAGATTTAATGTTTTCACCGACAAATTCCAACTATTAAACATCAAGCAATGGTAGAAACCATAATAAACAAATAAAAATCATGTAAACATATCAATACTCTCACACAAATACACTTTAGTTCAACATAATCCTAAGACTAAAATATTTAGCTACTCATGAAGAAAGTAGAGAAATACATACCATCATATGTGTTGTTTAAAGCATTCGTCCTTTACAAATACTAAAGATTCAAGTCTTCAAAGTTAGTTACAAATCTTACCCAACTTAGGGTTCTTGTGTCAAATTCAAAAATGTCTATCAATAAGTAGTACCCAAAGAAGATGGGTTTTATACTATAAAAGGATTGGGATTCATCTAAGTGAATTTACAAAACTAGCCTAGGCAACATTCCCGTGTAGCCGTGATCGCATAAGGTTGTTCGCGATCACGGCTAATACAACCGCGGTGGTGATTTTATGATCACTTTTGTTGACCCTCTTCACTGACCGTGAATGTGGTAGATGGCCTGTGGTCACTGTAACTAAGGCTGATGACTGCTCCAGGTCTTCAGCTGCACTTCTTTGCCTCCATTTGATCTCTTTTAGCTCCTATCCATATTTTTCCATCTCACCAACTCTATTCCTGTAATTTGTGGATATTAGTGCATTCAATTACGATTATGTCTTATTTGTTTATACAAAATATGGTAGTGTCCACAAATATTGAGTGTAAATAAGTGGTAAAATTATCACTCATCAACACTCCTAACATAAAACTTTGCTTGTCCTCAAGCAACACCACCCCTTATCATGAGACAATTTCACATGTATGCCCACATTCTATTACCCAATGATCATGATGACTTTAAATTGATCAATACCATAAAAATATCATCACACATGGGCAAAATGAATTTAACTACACCCCTCAACATCAAACAAAATATGGAAGGACGCAATAGACTTTAAGGAGAAACCATGGAAAACTACTAATGCTTTAAAAATGACTCACTTTTTGACCTCAACCACATTATACTCCACTTTTTCTCATTTATAGGAAGATGAAAAGATCAGCCACCTCAACTTGTTCACATGCCTCCTCGCAAGAAAAAAAATTTCACACACTAAGTTATCAACCATGCAACAAGGAATTTAAGTGCAAACAATCTCTCTCCCAAGAACTCTCAATGATAACAAGTACCATGCCATAGGCTTGCTCCTATTTTTAATCGCCACTACAATAACCATATTTGGTTGGGAATCACGAAGGACTTTTTGAGCTAGTAATATTGGTTTAGGGTAGGTTAAGATATTAATTTAGGACAACAAGGCTAAACCCTCCATTAACTTGTACATCACACTCTTTTCAGTTTTGATATTGGGCCACTTGTTTTCTTTCACTATTGCCTACTTTGCCTTTCTTGGTCCACCCACTTTCTTTTCACCTCTCTCTCTCTCTTTTATGTGTATAAATTATGCATTTATTTCCTTTGTTAGATCCTTTCTTTCTTCTAGTCATTTTGTTTTATTTTCTTAAGCTGGTAGGCACTTTCTAATGACTTCATGGCCTAACAAAACCTCTTTAAATTTCCCCCACCCCCAACTTAGGCTTTTAGCCTAAATTGTTATTCTTAAGTTTAAGAAAGATAGAGTTTAAGAGAGGAATAATAGAAGGGTCATGGCATGCAATGTTTTTACCAAAGAAAAGTGAAAAGGCTCAAAGTGGGTGACTAAGGATAAATCCTATGTATTGGTAGGCTTTTTTGGCTAAAGTGGACTTCTAATGTCACGAAGATGGCCTAGGATCATTTTACCAAACAAATAAAATAAAAATTTAGCCTTGAGAGACAAATGGGTCAATTTCTAGATGGTACAAGTACACATGAGATGTATACAAATAAGCTCCCACACAAGGAATGCAAATCTTGTCGAAGGGGTTCAATTGTTCCTCCCGCTTGAGACAAAAAAGTAAAGTACCAACTAATTTTTCCTATGTGAATTTCCAGAGTAATAAAAATAGAAAAAGGTTTGTTACAAATTTGCTCACGTCCATGCCCTTGAATTTTTAAAAAATATTAGACGGGGAGGGGTATTTTCTTTACATTAGCACCCGGCATAATTTACTAACCATGGCAACAACCCAAGCTCTTTTCTCACATTATGGATTTAATACGGAATAACGACCCATATGGCTACTAAGACATCGCTAATGTGTATGAATGCGATCCAAAATCAACAATGCCATGGGTACTCAGACTTTCCCTGCATTTGTGACCTTGATGCCACGAGTACTCAGACTTCCCCTGCATCCATGGTTAAAAACCCAATCATAATGACTAATATTGATCTTAGTTGATTTGTGTACAGACCTAGATGATTCATAGTTTACAAATTGAGCTTAGTACACATTATGTTGAACAGTGCAGGCCAAAATCGGCTTGTGAACTGAGTATCACAATTATTCACAATATTCAGTGAAACCCCAAAACTATTCACCATGAACATGTAGAATAGTTTAGTAGTTATCTCCGAAGAACAAGGAGTAGGAGTAGCAATGAAATTAGCAGACTTTGAAAACCTGTCAACCATAACCATGATCGATTCTTTGCCATTAACCTTTGAATACCTGCAAATGAAATCCATAGATATAGAAGCATATGGATACTCCGCAACAGGCAGAGGTTGCATCGAACTAGATTTCTTCCTTCTTTAAATCTTCTCAAGTTGACAAACCAGATAAGACTTCACATAGGCTTCAATGGCATCTTCTATTTTTTGCTAAAAATGATTTGGCAACAACAATGTCATCACTCTTTCATAAGTCGGATGACCAGCATAGACAATATCATGTCTTTCTATAGAAACCCTGAAAGTTCCACCATATAGTGAGGGACCAGGTCCCTCAAAATCAATCACAGGAAAAGTACACAAAAACAACTAGGAAGTAAGAGACAGTGCATGAAGAGTAAAATCACAAGATTTTGTGGAAATCAGGATGGAAAAAACCACGGCTTTTCTTCAGAAGCACCAACTAAATCTACTATAATCAATATCCTGATTACAATCTATATTTCAGCCTAACTCTAGGCTTCTTTCTCTAGTAGCATGTTTACTACAAACGCATCTTGGTAACTCTACTAAATACCTTCTCTACTAATTAACTCTAATTAGTAACACGCTTAGGAAACTCTACCTAAGAACTCTCTACTCAAAGAGAAAAAGTCATTACTCTTAAAACATGAGTAAGTCTTTTACAAAATAGAACACACTCAAGAATAATTTCTATTTAAGCACTTAAAAAGCTAAGAAATTGAGCTATGTAGGAACTGGATTTATGCTGCCTCACTTCATTCTTTGTATTTACAAAACCTATTTGATTAAGAGGTGTCTCTTTCCTTTTATAGCTAAGTGATGATTAGGGCCAAAAGATCATTAGACCTGTTGTCCTAATAAGTATAAAATAGCACCTGCAAGTTTGTTACACAAGAGGAAAAAATTGTGCAGATAACGTGTGCCAGCTGTACTGTATCTTGCACATCCAGGAACCTGGTCCCTTGCAGTTAGTTGTATATCATCTAAACTACATATAGCGATTTCCCCCTTTTTAAAAATGACAAACCAACCATTCATCTTTGAGCATCAGCACACATTCAGCACATTTAATTAGGGTGATTACCAACTAGATATGAATGTTTCCCCGTTAGCATACTTCCTTCATCATCATGCTATACAGCGACCTGGTCCCTTTTTTCATTTGCAGCAAGAACCATTGATTTTTCCCCTTTGTCATTATGCACCGTATGTATATTGCACACATACACCAACCTGGTCCTTACACATGAAGTCAGTATTTCCCTTTTTGGCATCATTGAAAAGGATTAACAGTAAACCAAGAGTAAAATAGGCACAGATTAGTTATCTCATAGACACTGGGGCAATACAAATATGTAAATTAGGTTTAAAGTAAAGAAGAAAAATAAAGATCACAAATAAAGATTCATTCATGATTAATCGGGAAAAGTACCAATGCATGAATATAACATAATCACCATAAAAATAAATCTATTTAAAAGCCATTATGAGAACCAGGATATGAAACTAACATAAGGTTGATGAGAAAATAAGGATAACAGGGATCAGGTAGAGGAAGTATTGGAAAAAAACCTAAGCAGCATCTCCATTCTTGTATTTTCAACAATGTGAACATTAAACAACTATTTAGTAAATTCCTTCACTTTAGCGTTCAATACTTGAACTTCTCCAGTTAATTCTGGCACTGTTGTAGTTTTGCATTTTTATCTGTAAGTTCATCAGTGGCACCTGGTCCCTCAGAAGATAACTTTTGATCCTACAATCTTAGGTACCCATATGGCATTCCATATTTCCCTTTCTTCTTGCAGATTACCTTTTTTATATGCTTTGATAAGCTTATTAACTCAAACTTGGCCAGTCATTCGATCAAGAAAAAGTCAAAGGTAGGGGAAATTGTTCTCTTTTCTAACCTTGGTTGCAGGACCTTATTAATGAACTCAAATACTAAATGATACTCATTTTTAAGAAATTTATTTTCACTACAACTTTTAATGTTCCTAATATATTTGATGCATTGATCAAGAGCTAAATTGAGGGCTGCTACTTCAAAACAGTCCTTACACATATTATAGGTACATCCAAGATCTTGCCCCACGATTCTTCATACCGATTGATAAGCTTCCGCTGTACCTCATTTTCAAAAACCATTGGTGTTGTTCCTCAAATAGATGTAGCCATCCTTGTTACCTGACATACTCAACCAACTTTTATCATTCCAGTTTTCTTACATATCTTGAGATCAAAAGTTCTTCCTGACAGAACCTTCTAAGTCATCAATATTTTATTCCTTGTTTAACTAGCCACACCCTTTATCTCTTTATTTGGTCTCATTAATTTCCTCTTCTTTTTTAATCATAACTTTTCTCTTCTTGGGACCTGGTCCCTGAGAGTCTTCCCTTTTTTTAAAAGTTATGTGTTTATACCTTATTCCATCAAAGTTACCAGACTTTGACTTAGAGGACCTAAGGTGAAGTTTTCTATGTCTTTTGTTGCTGATGGATCAAGGTATTCGATAAGGGTATATTCAATTTAATCTTATGGAGTTTTATCTACTTTAGGGTTTTTAGTTGGGTTTAAGAATTAATAATGTCAGTTATTTAGTTTTGAGAGTAAAAGAGGGTGAGAGAGGCCAGTTTGGTTTAGAGAAGTCAACAAGTGATGAGTTAAGGCTAAGAATAAGAAAAGGCCTGATTTAGCAATTTGAAGAGCTGACCATTGTCATCAAAAGATGTTTCTTTTGAAATAACATGTCTAATCCTAATAAGAGCAACTCTTTATTTTGTAAAAGAACTAATAACTTTTATTTAAAAAGGAAAAACACATGGTTTTCTAGACAACATTTTATGATTATTAAAGCATACCATAGTGATACTAACCTGAGAGATGAGACCAGGTCCCTCTCCCTTTTAAGTGAATCTTCAAATTTGTGTAAGTCATATTGTTCCCTTTAAAAGTTGTTCCCATAGGTGTATACCCTCAAAGATATCATACTGAGTTAGATTAATATGCACCTACATTATCAAGGATACATGTCTCCTTATCATAGCCAATTTTGTAGGGAGACATAGATTTACATATTAAGTTAAGTCAGTATTATGCTTTAAACATTGCACAATCCTTTTATATCAGAACTTGTTCCTGAAGCCGATTTGGGGACCAGGTCCCAGACTTGACTTTATTCATGTTGTTAAAGCTCCTTCTTCTAAGATGAATTTCCTAGGGAACAGGTCCCTGAGAATCAAGACTTATCTAAATCTTCCATCCTTTTTCTCATCATTTTCAGCACCAGCAAGGATCAATAGTTTTCCTGACTAATTAGGAGCTACATGCACCTCTTACATTAATCCACCAAATTTTATTTTAGTTCACTCTCCAAGGCATTTTCATTCATCACAACTGAAGGTCATTCTAGGGATTACTTTCGAACATAAGCTTCACATACCTTTTTTTTTTAATATCAGCTTTCACAAGATAAGGACTAGGTACTTAAGATCACTTTTCATAATATGACACCTTCACATGAAGTGTCTTAAAAGAAAGTACACTGTCAGACCTTTCATCATTAAGATTTAAACCATTTCAACAAACAAGTTATTCCTAATTGCAATCACCTTCACATGCCTAGAATCATGATCACAAGTTAGATTTGGGAACCCACTTTAGTTTGAGATCCCGGTTGGAGGATAATAGTGTGATCAAATTAATCTTAGCCCATTTAGGCAATGATAACTTCCTCTTCACCTTTTTTAGAGACTCAAAGCCCTTAGGATGTGTATTATCCTGCTGAATGTATTCATTATTCCTTAATTTTGCCTTAATCTAGTGCAGACATCTTTCTTTCAAATATCTATCTCTTCCAAAGTGGGTGCACAAGAGTTTGTATCCTTTGCTTTTATCATGATGAATAGCCTTTCCTTTAGACTCGGTAACTTAGGAATTTCCTTGATATCCCAAACCTCTACCATCATTAACACCTTGACTAGTCAAGTCAGAAAGGATCAGTGAAGAATTAGTCTATTTAAGAGACTTGTTTAACTTTTATTTCAAGCGTACCAGGTCTCTATCTAACACTTTATTCCTATGAAGTTCATATATAAGGTTTTTTTAATAATCTCACAGCCTTTCCACAAGATCAATTTTAAGCCTTGAAGTTTCTTTCTTCCCTTTTTTATCTACCTCACTTACCTTCTTCAAACTACTCATTAAGCTCAGATAATTGAATTTTATTTTAGTTTCGGAATTTTGTACAGCTAAGGCAATCCGCTCATACTCTTAATTCTTTAATTCTTCTTCCAAGGCATTTTTCTTAGCAGATAGTTTACATACAGAGTCAATCAAAACACTAGCAACCCTTTTTATTTTCCTAGCAGTATAACTATCTAGATTCTCCTTAATATCAGAAAGAGTTACCTCCTTTTTGTTTTCATTCTCTATATTTTCCATGAATGCAAATAGGGAGTCATAGATAACTGAACTTTCTTCCATTACTAGTATAGAAACATCTCTAGTCCTTTCATCTTCACCTGATTCACTAGAATAGCCTCCTCATGCTGCCAGAGCTTGCTTTGCAGCATATTCAACTACTGCCTTCCTTCTTGAATTATTAGGGACGTAGTTCCTGTTCTTTGCTTTGTCACTAGCAATCTTAAGGTAATCCTGATAATCCACTTGGTGTATAAGATGGTCCTTAATGAAATGCTCAGGACTTCCACATTTGTGACAAACCTTAGCATTACCTTCTTTTTTGTTGTTGCTTCCTCTCCTTTGGAACTGACTACTATTCTTTAAGGCACTAATAATTCTTTTTTCCAGATAGGCAATCTCAAAATCATCTTCATCTAGATCATGTTTGGAAGCTTTTAATACCAAGGATTTTACCTTTTTGCATCTTTCTTCTTCATCCCTTATTGTTTCATGAGCTCATAGGTTTTTTAATTTCCAATCAGTTCATCCATGGTGAGGTTCTTCAGGTTTCTAGCTTCAGTTATGGTATCTACTTTTCTTTCCCAGGACTTATGAAGAACACCAATAATTTTTCTCACTTGTTTGTACAAAGGAATCACTTCGTCTAAGTAGTGAAGCTCATTTGTCATAGAAGTGAACCTTTTATGCATTTCTCAGATTGTTTTGTCCTTCTTCCATGATGAAGGTTTCATATTGATTATTCAGCATGTCGATTTTTGTGTCCTTCATATCGGTGGTGCCTTCATGAGCATTCCTCAAGAAATCCCAAATCTCTTGTGCATATTCACAAGCTGAGATCCTATTGTATTCATCGGGACCTATGCCACATACTAATACTTTCTTGGCCTTGTAGTTCTTTTCAATCTTTTTTCTGTATTCATCATTGTCCTCTCTCCTGGTTTTAACAACTATCTTTGTGACCTCTTCTTCTTTGACTTCTTTAATAGGCACATAAAGACCATTAAGAATTATGTCCATCAGTTCACTATCCTCAGCCATAATAAAGTCAAACATCCTGGTTTTCCACTATCCATAATACTGCCCATTGAGTCTTGGTGGTCTAGTGGTTGATTACCCTTCTTCTAGGTTAGGTGAAGTAGCCATTCTAAGCAAGACACTCTAGGTATGAACCTTTTAGAGTGAACTATCTCTGATACCAATTTTAGAAACCTTGAGGGTTGCACCACACGTTGAGGGACCAAGTCCCTCAAAATCAATCACACGTAAAGTACACAAAAACAACCAGGAAGTAAGAGACATAGAAAGATGAGTAAAAACACAAGATTTTAACGTGGAAACCTAAGAAGGAAACAATCACCCTTTCCCTCACAAGCACCAACTAAATCCACTATAATTAATCTCCTGATTATAGACTAGATTTCAGCCTAACTCTAGGCTTCTTTTGCTAGTAGCAACTATACTACAAGCTCATCTTGGTAACTACACCAAGGACCCTCTCTACTGATTAACTCTAATCAGTAACACGCTTAGGAAAATCTACCTAATAACTCTGTACTCAAAGAGAAAAAGTCATTACTCTTATAACATGAGTAATTCTTTTAAAAAATAGAACACACTCAAGAATAATTTTTATTTAAGCACTCATAAAGCTAAGAACTTGAGTCATGCTGGAACTGGGTTTATGCTGCCTCACTTCACTCTTTGTATTTGCAAAAACAATTTGATGAAAAGTCATCTCTTTCCTTGTATAGTAGAGTGATGATTAAAGCTGAAATATTATTAGACCAGTTGTCCTAATCAGTACAAAATAGCACCTACAAGTTTGTTACACAACAGTATAAAATTATGCAGATAATGTGTGCTAGCTGTACTGTGTCTTGCATATCCAGGGACTTGGTCCCTTGCAGCCCATCACCTTGAGGCACAATGATTCTCCTATCCTTATTATACAGTAGGTCATCCTCAATTCAATACCATTTAAATGACCTATCTTTTACTTTATCCATTAATTTCACACATAATGAATCAAAGGTAGCACTTATGAATTATATTCAAGTCTAGTGATTGCATAAACTGTAATATATACCTCTTTGCAACTTAATACATCTACAACTTGATTTTATTACCTGGGTTGTGTATCTAAATAAATTCATACTCAACAAGTATCTTCTGCCATTGTGCCTACTTTGGACTCAATTTCTTTGAGTTTTAAAGTAATTATTAGCCATATTTTCTGTCTTGACAAAAAACTTCATTCACAGCAAATACAACCGTCAGATTTAAAGACAATGGAGGACCGCCACAATATCCTTTCTATGAGAAGAATACCTTTGTTCCACAATATTTAATTTTCAACTCTTAAATGAAATCGGATGATCTTCTTGCACCATAATACCACCAATTGCATAATCAAAAGCATTGGTATAAAATTCAAATGGCAAATCAAAATAAGGCAAACATAATATTGGTTCAGAAGCAATGGCCTTTTTTAAGGACTTGGAAGCCTTTTCACTTGCTTCAAACCAAACCCACTTAACATTTTACTTCAGGAAATCTATTAATAGGACAACCTTCTTTGAGTAACCAACAATAAACTTCCAATAATAGTTTTCTAAGCCTAAAATGATCTTAATTCTTTAACCCATCTTGGTGCATGCCAATCAATAACAACCTGCACTTTCTTAGGGTCTATCTATACCTAGTTTTTGCTAACCTAATGGCCTAAAAGTTTGATCTGATTACAAGAAAATATATATTTTTCTATCTTGACATAAATTTGATACTCTCTAAGTCATTATAGTTCCATTGTCAAATAGAATAAATGATTTTCTTGTGTTCTACTATAAGTGACTATATCATCTAAGTAAACAACAACAAAGTCATTGAAATACTCATAGAGAATATTATTCATTAGGTTATAGAAAGTAGTTGAGGAATTAGTCAACCCAAACATTAATGCAAGGAATACACATCTACCATATCTAGTTACATAAATGCTCTTTGGGGAATCCTTCTTAGTTGTGCACACTGGCTAATAGTCAAACCTTAAGTCTAACTTAATAAGAAACCATCCTTAGACAGCATATCCATCAAGTTCTAAACTATGAACCGGATACTTATTCTTCAAAGTCACTTGTTTAGTGCATGATAGTCAACACACATTCGTAAACTTCTGATCTTGCTTCTTTTAGAACAGAATTAGGCACCATAGGGAGCTTTCAAAGGCTGGATCAGTCTGTTCTCAAGACATTTAGACAATTTCTTCCTCTATTTTAGCAAATTCAATAGAGACATATAATAAGGAGGGTGTTATGGTGGAACTGATCTAAAATCAAATCATTGGAACTGATATAAAATCAAATCAATCATGTGATCAATTTCCCTCCATAGAAACAATTCTTTAGGCAATTCTGGTGGCATCACATCCTTGAATTCTACCAATAACTTAGCGACATTATCTGGGACTTCAATCTACATATCAGGAATCACTTCAACTAAGGCAACAAGATAAGTAGTTTCACCCTTCTTCAAGATTTTTTCAAAAGCCATCAAAAATAATATAGCCATAATTCTGGAGTATTTCCTTTTCTTTCCCTTATCAAAGGGTCAAATACCTTTCACAAATCCATGTTCATTATCCTTCATAAGCATCAAACCATCCAACTGAAGAATTAGAGCAACCTAAAATTTCCACATAAATTCAATCCCAAGAAGAAGATTCTAGTCATCAAGCAATACCATAGTCAAGTTATGCGTTCCAGTCTAATGACCTATGGTCAGTAGGACATCCAGCATCATGCCATTGCTTGGTGTAATACCCCGCATGTTTCTAAGCTAGGAAGTTAATAAATATTCCTACTTATGAAATCTCCTATACTGTGATTCATACTTGAGTACATGACTTACAATGAATATTCTAGTGATAGGATAACTTATGATGCATTAAGCATGTTCATATGAGTCACTTAAGGTAATACAAGCTAAGAGTTTTTGAATATGACTCTTTGAGCTTGTGTGATGCGAACCGTGCTACTAGTTTTGCTCATGGTGATCATGTGTTTGGAAATGTTGTGAATGATGGAATGAACCTTGTTGAGAGAAGCCTTTTAGGCCGTAGGTCTTTATCCTTGAATTTTAGTCTTCTCTTAAAGGCAAATGATGTGCGTGATTGTGGGAATGGCATTCTAGGAAAAGAAAAGGCTAGCCTCGGCCTAGATCCTTGGCTACTTCTTTTATTTGATCCCGATGCATTTCTTGGTGACTTGATTTTTATTTGTAACCTCTTTTCCAAAGGTGGTTTCATATTCTTGGACCCTAGGGTAAATGTGTCATTACCTCTTTGGGGTGTTTCTTATACATGTGCATTCTTGTTCGACACACTTGTGCTTAAGTTGCTTGAATCTCACCTTGTGGATGCCAGGTTTATGTTTCATTTGAAAGAAGGAAGTCATATGTGTTTAAATAATTTGATTCCATCCTTATGTGCTATAACTATTAAATCATTTGGCATTCTTATTGATGATAGCACCATCGATGATGCCTTTACACTTGATGTCTTCCTATACTAACTCTTTGCTTATGACGATATCCATGCTAGTCTTGGATTTGGTTTATGTAGGGGTAGTATACTTGTTTATTGGACAACTTGGAGTTACAATGCCAAATGGCTTTTGTGGGCCTTTGTAGTTACCTCCGTCCTTGATATTTACCTTAGCCATGTCCTTTGTGTTGCTTGTGGTAGGTGTTTCATGACTCTAACAAAGTATAGTGTAACACCCCGTAAAATTCATGCATGGATTAGCCTTTAATAGAGTGCCCTTAGACTTAAAAACTTGAAATTTTTTGTGAGTGTAATGCGGACTTAGTGTCATTTTAGCTGGCAATCTTCGGGATACAACTTTTCAACCTTTCCGATATTCATTTTTAGATTTTCAAGTTGCGTTACGATCGGGAAATCTCATAGTACATCTCGGATAAGTTTTGAAATTTTTTGGAATGCATAAGTCTGCGTTTGGATTTCAACACAGTAGCAAAACGCATAGCCTATTGCCCAGTTTTCAGTATTTCTGGGTCAATTTCAAACAATCATAACTCCCTGTATATACTGAACTATGTGAGCTATAATATATACAACGAAAGCTATTTGAGTCCTCTTTAAAATGAAGTTAGTTTCATCCCATTTGAATATATGAGTAAAACGTTATAATCGATTTACTCCAGCCTATCAAACTGTCAACTGAGGGACAGAATTTGACCTTAATTGTTCCTTAGGGGTATTTTGGTCATCCTCCACCCTTATATATACCACCAACACGGGATTTAATCCCTCAGACACCATAATACACATACTTTTCCAAAATTGCTCAAGAATTCTCCTTAGGGTTTTAAAATAAAAACCCAAATAGTTCAAGATTCGACCGTAGGTTTTCGAAGATAATTACATATTCGAAATCACCAATCCGAAAGCTTCAAGAAACATCTATTATCCTTGGAAATAGAGGTACGCGGGGTTTTTCCTAAATTCTCATGGGCATAAAAAAATCATGTTTTAGAATGGGGTTTTAAATTATGTATATATATTTATGTATAAGATGTTTTAACATCATTGTTTCGGTCTTTTGACCATCTCCAAAGCAATTTGACAGTTTATATACATATATGAATGAATGTGTTTCAATTTTGAATACATGAACTTGCTAAAGACATTTGACCACCAGGTGTTTGATGAAATTTCTGCATGAATTGAACTTTAAGTTTCGGAATATAAAATCCTTTACATCAGTTACATGTTTTGGTGCTCTAAACTATGTTTTGAATGAAAGCTCTTGCTTAATATATTATGGCTCAGAAAAATCATGACTTGCAATGTCTTGGTATGACGATACCAATTCAGACTAACGCCATATCAGACTCAGACTAACAGACATTTCAGACTTTCATGATTTTAGACATTCAGAATGTTGCATGTACAGAAAAGGTTAAAAATGGGCATACAGAGATGTTAGGTGGTTCCTTGAAAAGGGCTTGAGTTCAAGCGACTCATTGCCTAAAACCGTTGTTTGCCGACTCTAGTATACTATTATGCGCTGACTTAAATATCCTGTGGCGTATCAGACTCAGACACTCCAACCCTTGTGGCACACTTGGTTTGGGGGCTTCCCCGCCGAGTCAATGGCAGATTCCATACATCCCGTGAAATATCAGACTTGTAGGGGAATACCACCTAACTCAGAAGTAAAACACAGATCTTGATTTGAAATGAACAGGCAGGTTACATATTTTCAGAAAGTGCCCATGTATTTTTCGGAAACAGTTTTATACATGATGTCTTGATGAAAAATTGCTTTAACTTAATATATATATATATATATATATGTATGTTCCATTATACTATTTTTGGATTTCTTCGTGTGCCAGTACTTATGTGTTGACCCCCCCCTTCCAGGTCCTGAGGCAGAGTCTAGGGGTCCAGCTACTCAGTAGACATTCTCGGATTTGTAGACTTGATCTCGCAGTGGTGAGCCTTCTATTATTTGTAAGGCCTAATTATGTCAGACATTATCTTATTTATTATGTTTTTGGTTTACTGGGGCCTTGTCCCAGTTTCTTTTCAGACAGATGTTTGTGTGCTTAGTAGAGATTTCGTAGACTGATGTCAGATAGTATTATTCAGAAATGTTGCAGAACTTGCCCATGTATTCCGTACTTAGTTTCAATTCCGCATTTTATTATGATTATGAAAGTTGTGCATGATAACTAGATAGAGAATGGGTGTTCCGGGCCTTCATGGTTTGGGATGCTCGTCACGGCTAGGGCCTAGGCTCGGGTCGTGACAAACTTGGTATCAGAGCACAGTTCATGGTCCCAGGGTGTCTGCAAAATCGCGTCGGGTAGAGTCTTATTTATGGGTGTGTAGCGCGCCACACTTATAAGCAGGAGTCTACAAGACGTTTAGGAATGTCTCTCTTTCTTCATGTTCTAGTTCATGAAACAGAGTCAGAATGTTCCTTTTTCATACTCTAATTCGTGATATGGTGACATCCATACGAAAGTAAAATCATCCCAAATTCTTTACTTACTCTAATGTTCTAAGACCCATCACATTTCTAGGGTGAATCAAGTGCAGAAGTTTAGAGTCTAAATGGTATTGTCCCTTCGGATCGCGTCATATAAGATCTTAAAATTGTGCAAGGACTTGAGAAGAGTCCGTTATTGCTTCAGAGTGTATGGGTTCCAGTGTGAACCTTGATCTTGACGAAATCGTGCTTTTCAGCCTTCTGTATTGAGTATATTCGGCCCTTTTCAGAAATTTATGTTGCAGATGTCATGCTTAAGGGAAAAGATGTGTAGTAGAAGTGTTGGAATTGTATTTCCACCCAAATAGTAGTATAAGTTAAAGTGTCGGTGTCATGACCTATTGGTAGCAAGTAGCGTGTGTAGATTGTATGATAATCTGTGGGGGAAATATTTGACTCAGATTTTTTTTATCTATACAAAGTAAGATGTGTATTCTCAGATTATGGAATATTGTGTGACAAGTTTCTATCTCTTGAAAATATTTTATCATCGTGTTGGTGAAACTAAAAAGTCTAGTGAAGCCGTGTGGGGCTCTCTGGATTCACTAGCATAGTTGCCTTGTCACTCTTCTTATTTTCTTGTTCAAACTACAAAAAAATCAAAGTCTAGAGAAGCTGTGTGAGGCCTATTTCAATTCACTAGCAATTTGTCATTCAATGTGTGGTTCTTGTGTTGGTTGAATATATGTATAGCTGAATCTTTTTGCATGAGATAGAGTTGGTAATGAAGCGATTCGTCCTTGTGTGTTAGTTTATTAGTAGAAAACAGAGAAGGAGTTACTAGGCGAGGTGAATTGTCCTTGCTTGAAGTATGAAAATGGCCAGATCAGCCAGTAGGTTATAAGTATAGACTCATGGTTGTTGTGGATTTTGAAGGTAGTGTAAATGTACGCTTGGGTAATTAATTGTGATGTGAGAAAGAAGTATAAGTAGATACGATTGTACGGGGTTATAATATAAGGATAAAGTTGACCATGTCTATTATGAGGCTTTAACCCCCTTGACCCTCTTTTCATTGGTAGTTGTAAACTAGTTCTACTTGTGAGAAGGTATGTAGTAGATTTTTGAGATATTTGGGTAGAATATACCAATTTGATGGGTTAGTATATTTATATTATGTTGCATTCTTCGTTGGTGGTAAATGATTGATACTAAACTATAGGCTTGAATTTAAATCGTGTGGTGGTAAATAGTGGCACGAGTTTGATGATGCATGTTTTGTGGGATTAAATTAGTAGGCTTAATGTGCTGAAATAGTACATGCTAATGGATTATGATAAGGAAAACCGTTAGGTCATGATCGATTATTGTGGTTATGAAGTTCTAGTGCACTAGTGTTTCGTGATGTTTATTTCATAGTTTCCAAGTGAAAATTTCATGTAAGGTTGGGTTGTAAATCATGCATAGCACTAGATATTAAGTTTCAACAGTTGATGTCCATGAAGGTGGATGTGAAGATTTCTTGGTTAATGAATACTAGTTGTATAGAAGTGATCTAATACACTTAAACGGTGCATGCAATAGAGTAAGTTTATTTGATTCGTAGTGGTGTATGATATTGCATGTATGATGTAGAAGTATGCCTAAGGTGACATGAGGTTGTGGCATTTTTCTAAGGCTATTACTTGTTGTACGTGGCTAGTGGTACCATTGAATTGTTAAGTGGAGAAATACTAGTTAGATGGTTCATGGTGATCTAAATAGCCATGTTAAGGTGTTTTGATTGATAGTGTTGGGCCCTTTGCGGTGACCTTGATTCTTATAGTAGAGGGATATAAATTTGGAGTCGCAATAGTGGTATGCTCTATCGAAAGAGATATGGTTCATCAAAGGCTTGGTGATATCCATGTTAAGTGTTAGCATCTAAGCTTGACTTTTGAAGGTTAAACCAATAGAATAAGTGTGCAAGCATTATACTATGACTATTGGTGGCTAGAGAAAGATAGAGTGTATCCCGGAAGGTAGTCATTCGGGCTAAGTTCTATGATATGCATGTATTGTTATTTTTTTTTCAGACCCTAGAGTGTAGTAAGTGTAGTTCAGTTAGAATATGGTAAAGGATCTCCCAAACTCTAGATGATGACTTGAAGCTAAGGGGGAGATGATAGAACGAATGACCAAGTAAGGCTCTCAGATTCTAGTAGTGATGCAGTATGATTTAAAACGTTAGAAAGTGAGGGTGAGACTCAACCCATTCTTATCTTAGTATTTTTCAATGATCCCAATGCCTACTCAAGCTTTATATTTCAGTTTCATGATCGTAGTTCGTGATTCCTGTATATGATAGAGAGTCGCGTACTCTTCCAGTTCCAAGATAATGAGTTCTAGTTCATTCAAGTAGTCGGAATTACATTCCTTATGTTAGGAACTCTAGTTGAGGTCATGCAACTCATGACGCATGTACTCACTCTTTATAATGTGTTCAGTCCCATATAAAAATCTTCTCATGCTTCAGGGTCTTATGTTTTAACCTTTTAGTGTCCTCCCTATGCATTGATAGTGGTGATGAAGTAAATGTTCTTGTTGATGGAAGATCATAGTACGTTTGTTTAGATAAGGCCATAAGTATGAAGTGAGATTTGGGGCCAATCTTTGATACATGTGATGTTTAGTGGAAAAGTTTGTGTGTGCATGTTTTTAGGATAGTACGTGGGAGTTATATTGATAATAGTTTAGAAACTATGTGAAGTATGTATTTATGGGTGTTTGCCTTGAACTTAAAATGTGGTTATAAATTAGGCTTGAATGACGTTTTGGGATTGTAGTGGAAGGTTGCAATATGCATTAGCGACTTCATATTAAGAGTTCAGAGTACTCATTAAAGTGGTAAGGCATGTTATGCTTAGAATGTGATCTTTAAAAGAGGTATAGAAGGTGGCATCATATGGTTTAGAATAATAGCGTGGTGTAGAATGTTGTATTTTTATGACTTAGAGTTAGGCTTGATCGCGGGGTAAGGATTAAGCTATTTTAGACATTAGTAGAAAATTTGTCAATGCTCATATGAGAAATTTAAGATGAATTGAATGAATATCATATTTATAGGGAATAGTATACTTAAGGGATATTCGGGAAGTGCGCTAAGCCTGAAAGTAAGAAGTCGTATTGCCAAAGGTCTAAAAATTCTATCCTAATTTAGGAGTTATATGTCTATATTTCAGACTGCAGAGTAGAGTTAATGTTGTGATTTCCTCAGTTGGATGTCTTGTGTAATCCATACCCAAGATTCGTGGCTCCCTATTACTGTTAGAACTTCTTTATAGAGAGTGTTGAAGAGATACTCCAGTTAAGTATGAAAGTCCAGCATAATTCAATCTGTATAGTCAGTAAGTCAGTTTAACAGGCAGATTCGCATGACTTGTTTTCTCGTCTTTTCATTTATTCATGCTACCCGAAATCTCAGACATGCTACTATTCCAAGATAGAGTATACCAGTAGTTGCGAGTATAGCTCAGTTCATGTTTCATGCATTAGATTAAGATTCCAGATGTTCAGTTATGATTCAATTTGTAGGTGCCTAGTGCATCGCCTCAATTTTTTTTTTCGAGTATCTTAATGAATTGAGCATTCATAGAGGGACATAGTGTCCCAAGGGGGAGATACCTCATTCAGTTGCATGTATAGATTCTTATTACAAGCCTTGCACTAGTTATCATTGCGTAATCAGTCATACATTCATACGTTAGTCCAGTCAGATATGCGTGCATTAAAAATGCATGTTCAATAGAAAAAGTTCAGCTTATCAGTGTATTTAGTCCTGCATTCATGAGAACAACTCAAGGACAGATCCATGCATCAGATATGCATGTTCATTATGAGAATTCTGCTTATGAATAGCTTCAGTCGTGTATTCCATGCATCAGATATGCGTGTCCGATATAAGAATTCAAAATATCAATAGTTCCAGCCATATGGTCATGTTTCAAATCAATGTATTCTTTATTAAAGGACATGTCGTGTCCGCGTTATTCTATATCTTTAAGGCTTCAACAAGTTCCTATCCATCATTCGAGGTCGAATGATCCCAAAGGGGAGATAACGTAACACCCCATAAAAGTCGTGCATGGATTAGCCTTTAATAGAGTGCCCTTAGACTTAAAAACTTGAAATTTTTTGTGAGTGTAATGAGCACTTAGTGTCATTTTAGCTGGCAATCTTCGGGATACAACTTTTCAACCTTTCCGATATTCATTTTTAGATTTTCAAGTTGCGTTACAATCAGGCAAGCTTATAGTACATCTCGGATAAGTTTTGAAATTTTTCGGAATGCATAAGGCTGCGTTTGGATTTCAAAACAGTAGCAAAATGCGTAGCCTATTGCCCAGTTTTCAGTATTTCTGGGTCAATTTCAAACGATCATAACTCCCTGTATATAATGAACTGTGTGAGATATAATATATAAAACGAAAGCTATTTGAGTCCTATTTAAAATGAAGTTGGTTTCATCCAATTTTAATATATGAGTAAAAAGTTATAATCGATTTACTTCATCCTATCAAACTGTCAACTGAGGGACAGATTTGACCTTAATTGTTCATAGGGGTATTTTGGTCATCCTCCACCCCTATATATACCACCAACACGGGATTTAATCCCTCAAACACCATAATACACATACTTTTCCAAAATTGCTCAAGAATTCTCCTTAGGGTTTTAAAATAAAAACCCAAATAGTTCAAGATTCGACCATAGGTTTTCGAAGATAATTACATATTCGAAATCACCAATCCGCAAGCTTCAAGAAACATCTATTATCCTTGGAAATAGAGGTACACGGGGTTTTTCCTAAATTCTTATGGGCATAAAAAAAATCATATTTTAGAATGGGGTTTTAAATTATGTATATATATTTATGTATAAGATGTTTTAACATCATTGTTTCGGTCTTTTGACCATCTCCAAAGCGATTTGACAGTTTATATACATATATGAATGAATGTGTTCCAATTTTGAATACATGAACTTGCTAAAGACATTTGACCACCAGGTGTTTGATGAAATTTCTGCATGAATTGAACTTTAAGTTTCGGAATATGAAATCCTTTACATCAGTTACATGTTTTGTTGCTCTAAACTATGTTTTGAATGAAAGCTCTTGCCAAATACTTTATTGCTCAGAAAAATCATGACTTGCAATGTCTTGGTATGATGATACCAATTCAGACTAAGGCCATATCAGACTCAGACTAACAGACATTTCAGACTTTCATGATTTTAGACATTCAGAATGTTGCATGTACAGAAAAGGTTAAAAATGGGCATACAGAGATGTTAGGTGGTTCCCCAAAGAGGGCTTGAGTTCAAGCGACTCATTGCCTAAAACCATGGTTTGCCGACTCGGGTATACTATTATGCGCTGACTTAAATGTCCTGTGGCGTATCAGACTCAGACACTCCAACCCTTGTGGCACACTTGGGTTGGGGGCTTCCCCGCCTAGTCAATGGTGGATTCCATACATCCCATGGAATATCAGACTTGTAGGGGAATACCACCTAACTCAGAAGTAAAACACAGATCTTGATTTGAAATAAACAGGCAGGTTACATGTTTTCAGAAAGTGCCCATGTATTTTTCGGAAACAGTTTTATACATGATGTCTTGATGAAAAATTGCTTTCACTTAATATATATATATATGTATGTTCCAATATACTATTTTTGGATTGCTTCGCGTGCCAGTACTTTTATGCTGACCCCCCCTCCTTCCAGGTCCTGAGGCAGAGTCTAGGGGTCCAGCTACTCAGTAGACATTATCGGATTTGTAGACTTGATCTCGCAGTGGTGAGCCTTCTATTATTCGGAAGGCCTAATTATTTCAAACATTATCTTATTTATTATGTTTTTGGTTTACTGGGGACCTTGTCCCAGTTTCTTTTTAGACAGATGTTTGTGTTCTTAGTAGAGATTTCGCAGACTGATGTCAGATAGTATTATTCAGAAATGTTGCAGAACTTAACCATTTATTCCGTACTCAGTTTCAATTCCACATTTTATTATGATTATGAATGTTATGCATGATAACCAGATAGAGAATGGGTGTTCCGGGCCATCATGGTTTGGGATGCTCGTCACGGCTAGGGCCTAGGCTCAGGTCGTGACATATAGTTGGGTGTATTCCAAAAGTGTACCACCTTGGCATAATTTTATTGTTGATCTTGATAAAGAATATGGTCCTTTGAACTTGTGTAATGAAAGCCCTTATGTTAATCTTGCTCATAATGACCTTGTGTTTGTCCAAGTGTTGGGTAATGCCTTGAATGATTGTGAACTTGGTAACCTAGTGAAAGGAATGGGTCATCTAGACTTAAACCTTTATAATTTGCTCCAATTTGACCCCGAAATAATCTTGAGATGTGAGGATTATAGTTGCTGGTAGTGCATGTCTTTGGTATATGTTATGCTAAGCTTTTTCAGTTAAAAACCTAGAATATGTGGATGTATGTTAAGATTGAGCAACCATGCATGATTATATAAGTGTGGTAATAATTCTAACACTCCTACCAAGGGGATTTGGTGCTTGTTTTTCTCTCTCTTTGGTTTTGTAAGATCTGAATTTGTGGACAAATCATTTCAAGATAGAGAGGATGATACAAGCATAAAGAGTTCAAGGTTTACAAGGTCTTGTAGAAGGTTCAAGCTTTGGATTGTCAAAGGATCAAGTCTCGGATTAGCAAGTGCTTGAAGACATTTTGGAACCATTACAAAGCCTTGTCCAAGTGAAGAAATGAGGAGGTTCCTTACACTCAAGAGGCACCTTTTACTAAGGGTATGATGGACTTTTTACACTCCAAAATAACGCTCCATAGGAGCCCTTTTCTAAGCCCCTCATTAAGGGCATTTTTTTCATTTGGTTGTAATGAGTATAAATATACCCTTTAGCTTGTATTTTCCTTAGACTTTGATGAAATTGTATATTACTCTTATATTGTAGTTTTTAGTCTCTAGTTTTAGCTCTTAGAATCTGAAAATTGGTCCAAGAACATTTGAAGTTAGGGTTTTACTTGTTTTGGATAATTTGGCAAGAAAGGTGTACTTGAGGAAGAGTGTTTCCTTTGGGTCACCTAAGAGGAAGGTTTGAAATCTTATTTGTGAGGTGTGTTGAAGATTTGAAACATCTTTTAGTGATAATTATTGAATAGGAGTAAGGGTCTTTCTACCTATCCTTTAATTTCAAGCATTCTTCTTTTTCATCTCCATACTATGTGTTATTTTCTCTTTATTTGGTTTCTAGAATTTGTATCTTAGTAACCATTTTCATGTGTTCATAGCCTTTAGGCTATCACCTTTTGTGTAACAAACTTGCATGTGCTATTTTGTACAGATTAAGACAGCTGGTCCAATGATATTTCAACCCTAATCATCACTCAGCTATAAAAGGAATGAGAATCCTCTTTGTCAAATGATTTTTCACGATTACACAAAGTGATGAGAGGCAACAGAAACGTCATTTCAATACTGCTTAAGTTATAAACTTTATGAGTGCTTAAACTGAAATTGTTCTTAAGCGAGTAATGATTTGTAACTAAACTACTCATGTTATAAGAGTAGTGTTTTTAACTTTGAGTAGAGAGGTGCTTAGGTAGAGATGCCTAAGATTATTGTTGGTTAGAGTTAACAAGGTTCCATAGGTCCTTGGTAGAGATACCAAGATGAGCTTGTAGTAGATTTATTACAAGCGAAAAAAGCCTAGAGGTAGGCTGAAATCAAAACTGTAATCAGGAGTTGGATTATAGTCGATTTCTTTGGTGCTTGTGAATTCAAGTCGTGGTTTTTTCCTTTTTGGGTTTCCACGTAAAATTCTTATGTTTTAACTCTTCCTATACTGCCTCTTACTTCCTAGTTAATTTCTGTGTATTTTTCCTGTGATTGATTTTAAGAGACCTGGTCCCTCACAGTGTGGTGCACTCCTCAGGGTTTCTACAATTGGTATCAAATCCAAGTCACTCTAAAAGGTTCACACGTAGAGTGTATTGGTCAGCATGGTTGCTCCACCTAACTTGGAAGAAGGTAAATCTACCACTAGAATGCCAAGATTCAATGGGAAGTATTATGGGTGGTGGAAAACCAAGATGTTTGACTTCATCATGGATGAAGATAGTCAACTTAAAGACATAATTATTAATGGTCCTCATGTTCTAGTTGAAGAAGGCAAAGAAGGAGAAATAACAATAATGGTGGTAAAAGGTAAGAGAGAGTATGATATAGAAGATAGCAGAAAGATTGAGAAAAACTACAAGGCCAAGAAATTATTAGTATATGGAATAGGTCTTAATGAATATAACAGGATCTCAGCTTATGAAAATGCCAAAGAGATCTGGGATTGCTTGAGGACTACACATGAAGGTACTACTCATGTGAAGGATTCAAAAGTAGACATGTTGACTACTCAGTATGAAACCTTTACTATGAAAGAAGAAGAAACTATCCAAAAAATTCATACAAGATTCACTTCAATTACAAATGAGCTTCATTGCTTAGTAGAGGTGATTCTAGTGTATAAGCAAGTAAGAAAGATTCTTGGTGTTCTTCCTAAGTACCATAAAAGCAAATTGGATGTGATAACTGCAGCTAGAAACTTGAATACCCTTACTATGGAAGAACTAATAGGAAATATAAAAACTCATGAGCTCAAAAAGCAATAAGAGATAGAGAAGAAGGAAGTTAAAAGAGAAAAATCTCTAGCATTGAAGGCTTCAAAATAGGACCCAAATGAAGATGACACAGATGTCGCCTACTTGGAAAAAAGAATTGATGAAGCTTTAAGAAAAAATGGTCAGTTACAAAGAAGTGGAAGTAGCAGTGGAAAAGGTGCCACTACAGAAATTTGTCATAAATATGGATGTACTGAGCACTTCATTAAGGATTATCCAATTCACAAATTGGACTATCAGGAATATCTCAAGACTAGTGGTGACAAACGAAAGAACAGGGACTAGGTCCCTATAAAATTAAGTAAAAATTCTGCAGTTTATTATGCCATAAGGTAGGCTCTAGCAATATGGTGAGACTCCTCTAGTGAATCGGAGAAAGACTAGAGGTATAAATATGTTTCCATGATGGCAGTGAAAGATGAGAAAGTGACCTTTGATTGCTTATTTGCATTTATGGAAAACACTGAAGATGAAGAAGATAATGAGGTAACACTTTCTAACATTAAAGAAAACTTAGAGAATTACTCTGCTAGAAAAATAAAAAGGCTTGCCAGTGTATAGATTGATTCCATGTGTGAAATGATAAATGAGAAAATTCAATGGAAGAAAGTTAGAAAGTCATGAGCAGAAATTGATAGCTTTGACTCTCTAGATATTTGATACTAAGCAATAAGTTGCTAAGATCAAATTTGAAAATTTGTGCTCAAAAATAAAAAGGCTTGCCAGTCTATTGATTGATTCCATGTGTGAAATGATAAATGAGAAAAATGCAATGGAAGAAAAGTTAGAAAGTCATGAGCTGAAATTGATAGCTTTGACTCACCAGATATTTGATACTAAGCAATAAGTTGCTAAGCTCAAATTTAAAAATCTGTGCTCGGTGAGTCAACTGGAGAAAGTAGATCCTTTTAAAAGTAAAGGGAAGCAAAATGCATCAAAGTTTCAGGTTGAGCTTGAAAAAATATTGGCATATTCCCAAAAGCATCTTATGTCTGCACTCCAGAAGAATGAGGAATTGAAAAGGGACTTGGCCCATCTGAAGGAAGAACTTAAAAAATTTCTACAATGGACTACATCTTCTCAGATCCTTTTGAACTTAACTAGTCAAGGTGATAACAATAGGAAGGGTATTGGTTATCAAGAAAGAACCTAAGTTCATGGGTCTCAAGGGAAGATTTCTCATAATGCTAAGAAAAAATTCCACAAGCCTCTATGTACTTATTATGGAAGAGATGAGAACATAAAGGAAAATTGTCAGAGTTGGATAAGAGCTAAAATGAATGGTTTCAGGTATATTAAGCAAAGGACTACACACTCTATGGATTTAAAGCTAAAACAATTATGAAAAAGGAACTCTCTACCTAGATGGGCCCAAAGAGATTTGATCACACCATTGTCCTCCTACTAGGAACTCAAACTCAATTGGGTTCCCAAATGTAACTTTTAATCATGGTTCTAAGAATAAGAAAGGGGATTGTAGTTAGAAATGGTCCATTGATAAGTGCTTAAATTTTAACTTGGGGAGATCTTCCTAACCTCTTTCTCAGGACACTTCAAGTGGAAGTGACACATATTGAAATGGTCGATTTTAAAAGACCGAGTTTCGGGAAAAAAAGCTAAGATTCTCAAAGTAAGAAGTGCATGGAGCTCTTGATCAAATCATAAAAGCTATTGATCTCTATTGGAAGTATAGTCTAAAAAGTTAATGAATTCATTCATGATGATGGTGAAAGGATGAAAGATGCAGATGAGAACTAATGTTAATTCATAATGCCAAGTTTAGGATCTACTTCTTAGACCTATTTTTATACCAAGTCGCGGTATCATGTGGTGGAATAAATCTAATAAGTTGATGTTGGGATTGATCAAATTAGCCTGACCTACTATTAAGTGAATCAGTGTCTCTTCACTAAATTTTCTATGCTTAAGAGGCAGGTATCGTTGGTAAACTAGGTACATGATGGTATGATTTAGTACCATACCCTTACAGGTATAAACCCATGGGAGCAACTTTGGAGGTGAAGAGATATGACAACAACAAACTTAAATATTTACCCAGCCTAGAGAGGGACCTGGTCCTATCTCTCAGGTTAGTATTATGTATATGCAAATTTTGTCTTTCTATCAAGAAAAAAAGCATCCTCCCTATCCTTGTGTTAGAACAAAGTTGTCCTATTCTAAAAGGGAAGGTGAGTCACCTAAAATCTTATATTGATCATACCTTTTCCCCCCAGAAAATCCTTTCTTATGCTCATTATTCCTTAAATCTGCTGCACCCACTCCCTCTCGTATCAAAAAGGAAAAAATCCACATTCCAAATAGCCCTTCTAAGAAAAATACCTTCTTGGTGGCTATTGCTATTCCAATTTCTTATCCTGTAAAGGATTCTAAGCTTAGCATTGTGAAAAATCTCTTTTCAAACCATTCGAAAAAATATCTTTCTTCTTCTCCTCTTCCAAATATTAACTCCTTCATCAATCAACCTGTCTATGAAGACTCATTCCTAAATCTTCAAAACTTTTCTAATGATTTTGTGATGGATGAAACCTGGGTTGCTGAAAATCTTATCGTGTAATCAAATAGCCTAAGAAAGATCTTAGTTGATCACAAGAAAATCGATGTCAGTAAAACACCAAAAATTCCTATAAAATGGTCTAGAAGTTTTAATGAGAAGTAGTTGACTCTTGAGAGACGTGGTCTCAAGATGAAAAAATAGCCAAAAAAAAATATGTGATCACTTATACTAGAAAGAAGGATGCCAAGAAAAGTGAGGTTGTATCCAAGAAAGTTAGACATAGGTTCTTGAAGAATCAAAAGGTATTAACAAGAAGGATTTTTTATTCTAATGTTCTAGTAGAACCTCGTATGGTGTACCTTGTTGAGCTGGTTAACCATTAAGGGTAGATGCATCTTATGGAAGGACCTATTCCCACTATTTTTGATAAGATAGTCAAGGAATTATATTTCACTTTGGAATTCTCAAAAGGTAGGACGAATTTGACTGCACAGGTCCAAGAAAAAAATAAAGTTAAATGAGGAAACACTAGGAAGGATTTTGGAAGTTCCTGTATATGGGGTGAGAACTGTCTCCAAGCAGTTGCCTTCAATAGAATTCTTAGCAAATGCATCCAAAATCAAAGGAAAATCTATGGCTGCAGTGAATAGGAAATCACTCAAGAGTGAGTTTCAATTGGTGTTTGACTTTGTGAACAAGGTGATTCTGCCTGGATCACAAAAGAAAGCATTACCTCTTTCACTGATTTATATGTAATGAAATTCCTAATAATATTTGAATTCATTAATATACTACATTAATGATAGAACACAGTCCCAAAGTGGTTCTTAGGAAGAGTGGAAAGCATGACATGCCTTATGGATATTAGTTGAACAACGTATTTAACTAATTTGGCATTATCTGTGAGAATGTAGCCGAAGGGACTGTGCTTTATATGCTTGGCATGAAGACATTGGTCAAGACTGAATGTGTCAAACTTGTAGCATTAATCAAAGGGAGATAATCAAGGAAATAGAGGAACTAAAGTGCAATTCAACTAACAAGAATGAAGAAATTAGCAAGCTTAAGAAGACAATTCAACATCTCTCCAAAGGAAGGCCATGTGACAATGAAATGCTTAGAACTGAGAATGTTGAACGGGAGAAGGGAGTTTCAATCTTAACTGATGACGTCCTTAGGTCAAATATATAGATATAAGGCATCTCAATAACAACTTGAACCTACCTTTTCAAACTCTTCTTCCTAGTCCTTTACTAGCTAATTCTTCCTAATTTTTGTGACTTTTTCCTAAGAACACTTAAACTATACACTGCTATGATACTGATCCTCTACTTACGATTGAATGCTTGCTTTGTATATGTTACGTTTGTTCTGTTTAAATTGCAAAGTTATTCTTCTAGTGTTTCCCTAGTGGCTATAAGTTAAACTAATTTGTGCTTGTTTAAATCTTAGTTTACTGTAATTACTTTTCAATGATGCCAAAAGGGGGAATACTTACTGAGTTCATGTAGATGGGACCAGGTACCAGGTAATTTGAGCAATAAATTTTAATGGCATGCTGATAGGGGGAAGTATATGTTGTGTAGAATAGATGAATGAAGGGAGTCATGATGACTGGGTGAAAAAATTAGAGTTTTTTGCACCAAATGATAATAAAGGACTAGGTCCCTATGTTTCATGATGATGGAGGAAGTATATGATAAGGGAAACATTCATCTCCAGGTGGTAGTCACACTAATTAAATGAGATGAATATGCACTGATGCTCAAAATTGTATGGCTGGTTTGTTATTATAAAAAGGTGGGAAATTACTATATGTATTTTTTGTGATGAGCAGCTAGCTGCAAGGCACCAGATCCCTAGATGTGCAAGGTAGAGTACAACTGGCACATATTGTCTACATAATTTTATCCTTTTGTGTAAAAATCCTGCTGGTGTAATTTTGTACTGATTAGGACAGATGGTCCAATGATCTTTCATCCCTAATCATCACTCAACTATAAAAGAAAATATATGCCTCTTCATCAAAAAGTTTTTCACAATTACAAAGAGTAACGAAAGGCGGCAAAAACCCCATTTCAAAACTACTCAAGCTCTAAGCTTTATGAGTGCATAAATTGAAATTGTTCTTGAGTGAGTAATGATTAGTAACTGAACTACTCATGCTATAAGAGTAGTGTTTTCCTCTTTGAATAGAGAGGTTCTTAGGTAGAGTTGCACAAGATTATTGTTGGTTAGAGTTAACCAGGTTTCGTGGGTCCTTGGTAGAGTTGCCAAGATAGGCTTGTAGTAGAGTTATTACAAGCGAAAGGATCTCGGAGGTAGTCTAAAATCGAGACTATAATCAAGAGGTTGATTGTAGTGTATTTCTTTGGTTCTTCTGAGGGCAAGCCATGGTTTTTCCCTTCCTGGGTTTCCATGTAAAATTCTTATATTATTACTATTTTTGCACTATCTCTTACTTCCTGGTTAATTTTACTGTACTTTGCCTGTGATTGATTTTAAGGGACCTGGTCCTTCTGTGTGTGGTGCAATCCTCAGGGTTTCTACAATTGGCATTAGAGCTTAGTCACTCCAAAAGGTTCAAACCTAGTGTGTCTTGCTCAGCATGGCTACTCCACCTAACGTAGAAGAAGGGCAATCTACCACTAGACCATCAACATTCAATGGACAATATTATGGGTGGTGGAAAACCAAGATATTTGACTTCATCATGGATGAAGATAGTGAACTTATGGACATAATTATTGATGTTCCTCATGTTTCAGTTAAAAAAGTCAAAGAAGGAGAAATAAAAAAATGATGGTAAAAAAAAAGAAGAGAGCATAATGAAGAAGATAGAAGAAAGATTGCAAAAAACTATAAGGCCAAGAAATTATCAGTCTGTAGTATAAGGCCTAATGAATATAATAGGATCTCAGCTTTTGAAAATGCCAAAGATATCTGGGATTTCTTGAGGACTACACATGAAGTTACTACTCATGTGAAGGATTCAAAAGTAGACATGTTGACTACTCAATATGAAACTTCACCATGAAAGAAGAAGAAACTATCCAAGAAATGCATATAAGATTCACTTCAATTACAAATGTTCTTCATTGCTTAGGAGAGGTGATTCTAGTGTATAAACAAGTAAGAAAGATTCTTGGTATTCTTCCTATGTACTGGGAAAGCAAAGTGGATGCGATAACTGAAGCTAGAAACTTGATGACCCTTACTATGGATGAACTAATAGGAAATATAAAAACTCATGAACTCAAAAAGCAACAAGAGATAGAGAATAAAGAAGTTAAAAGATAAAAATCTCTGGCATTGAAGGCTTCAAAATAGGACCCAAATAAAGTTGACATAGATGTCGCCTACTTGGCAAAAAGAATTGTTAAAGCTTTATGGAAAAGAGGTCAGTTCTAGAGAAGTGGAAGTAGAAACAAAAAATGAGCCACTATGAAAGTTTTTCATAAATATGGATGTCCTGAGCACTTCATTAAGGATTCTCCTATGCATAAATTCAACTATCAGGAATATCTCATAATTGGCGGTGACAAAGGAAAGGAAAAGGACCAGGTCCCTGTAAAATTAAATAAAAGGTTACAGTTGATTTTACAGTAAGGAATGCTCTAGCAATGTGGGGACACTCCTCTAGTGAATCTAAGGAGGACGGAAAGCAAAAAGATGCTTCCGTGCTGGCAGTAAAGGATGAGAAAGTGACCTCTGATTCCTTATTTGTGTTTATGGCCATTATTGAAGATGAAGAAGAAAATGCAGTAACACTTTCTGACATTAAAGAAAACTTAGAAAACTACTTTAATAGAAAAATAAAAAGGCTTGCTGTTGTATTGATTGATTCCATGTGCGAAATGATAAATGAGAAAAATGCAATGGATGAAAAGGTAGAAATTCAAGATTTGGAATTGATAGCTTTGACTCTCTAGATATCTGAAAATAAGCAACAAGTTGCTAAGATCAAATTTGAAAATCTAAGCTTGGTACGTCAACTAGAGAAAGTAATGCTTCTGAAAGTAAAGGAATGAAAAATTCATCAAAGTCTCAAGTTGTTCTTGAAGAAAAATTGGCAAATTTTTAAAAGCATCTTATGTATGCATTCTAGAAGAATGAGGAATTGGACGAGGACTTGGTCCGTCTAAAGAAAGAACTTAAAAAGTTCCTACAATAGACTATATCTTCTTAGATCTTTTTCAACTTAACTAGTCAAGGTTATAATAATAGTAAGGGTTTTGGTTATCAAAAAAGAACCCTATTTCGTGGGTATTAAGGGAAGATTGCTCATGATGCTAAGAAATAAAATCATAAGGCTCTATGTACTCATTGTGGAAGAGATGGAAACATAAAGGAAAATTTCTAGAGCTGGATAAGATCTAAAATGAATGGTTCCATGTATATTCATCAAAGGATTGCACACTATTTAGATTTCAAGCCAAAAAAATTGTGAAAAAAACTCTCTACCTAGATGGGCCAAAAGAGATTTGATCACTCCATTGTCCTCCTCCTAGTAACTCAAACTCAAGTGGGTTCCCAAATTCAACTTCTATTCGTGGCTCTAAGAATGAGAAAAGGGATTGCAGTTAAAAATAGTCTATTGATAAGTGCTCAAAGTTTAACTCGAGAAGATTTGCCTAACCACTCTCTCAGGACACTTCAAGTGGAAGTGTAACATATTGAAATGGGCGATTTTAAAGGTCCTGGTCCCTTGTATAAAAAGCTAAAATTCTCAAAGTAAGAAGTGCATGGAGCTACTGATCAGTTAAAAAAGCTATTGATCTCTATTGGCAGTAAAGTCTCAAAAATTAAAGAATTAATTCCTGATGATGGTGAAAGGATTAAAGGTGTAGATGAGAATAGATGTTAATTTAGAATGTCAAGTTTAGGATCTTCTTCTCAAACCTATTTTGATAACAAGTCGCAGTATCATGTGGTGGAATGAATCTAACAAGCTGATGCTGGGATTGAACAAATTAGCCTGACCTACTATCAAGTGAATCAGTGTTCCCTCACAAAATTAGCTATGCTTAGGAGGCAGGTATTATTGGTAAACTAGGTACATAGTTGTCTGATTTAGTACCATACCCTTGCATGTATAAACCCATGGGAGCAACTTTAGAGGTAGAAAGATGTGATAAGTGCAAAGTCAAAGATTCACTCAGACTAAAGAAGGACCTAGTCCCATCACTAAGGTTAGTATCATGTATGTGCAAATTTTGTCTGTTCTATCAAGAAAAAGTCACATCATCCTCCCTGTCAATGTGTTAGAACAAAGTTGTCCTATTTTTAAAAGGAAGGTGAGTCACGTAAAATCTTATATTGATCATTTCTTGTTCCCCTAGAAAATCCTTCCTTGTGCTCCTTATTTCTTAAATCGCAGTGCACCCACTCTCTCTCGTATCAAAAAGGGAAAATCCATATTTCAAATAGCCCTTCTAAGAAAAATACCTTCTTGGTGGCTGCATCTCTCCCAATTTCTTATCTTTCAATGGATTATAAGCTTAGCATATTGAAAAATCCCTTTCCAAACCGTTTGGAAAAACATCCTACTTCTCTTACTCTTCCAAAGCTTAACTCCATCATCACTCAACCTGTTATGAAAACTCATCCCTGAATCTTTAAATTGTTATGATTATTTTTTGACGGATGAAATTTAGGTTTCTAAAAATCTGATCTTATTGTCAAATAGCCCAGGAAAGAGCTTAGTTGATCACAAGAAAACTGATGTCAGTAAAACACCAAAAATTTCTAGAAAATGGTCTAGAAGTTTTAATGAGAAGTAGTTGACTCTTGAGAGACGTTGTTCCAAAAAGAAAAAAATAGTTGAAAAAGAATCTGTGATCATTTATAATAGAAAAAATAATGGGGAGAAAAATGAGGTTGTATCCAAAAAAGTTAGAAATAGGTTCTTGAAGAATCAAAAGGTGTTAATTGGAAGGATCTTTAATTCAAATGTGCTAGTAGAACCTGGTATGATGTACCTTGTTAAACTGGTTAAACATTAAGGGTAGATGTTTCTCATGAAAAGACCTACTCCCACTATTTTTGATAAAATAGTTAAGGAATTCTATTCTACTCTAGAATTCTCAGAAGATGGGATGAATTTAACTGCACAGGTCCAACGAAAAATAATAAAGCTGAATGAGGAAACACTGGGAAGGATTTTAGTTGTTCCTATATATGGTGTGAGAACTGTCTCCAAGCAACTGCCTTCAATAGAATTCTTAGAAAATAAATCCAAAATTAAAGAAAATCTATGGCTGCAGTGGATAGGAAATCACTCAAGAGTGAGTTTCAATTGGTCTTTGACTTTGTGAATAAGGTAATTATGCCTAGGTCACAAAAGAAAGTATTACCTCATCCACAGATTTGTATCTAATGGAATTCCTGAGTAGCTTTGAATTTATTAATCTACCTGTATTAATAATAGAACACATTCATAAATTCATTCTTGGGAAGAATGGAAAGCATGGAATGCCTTATGAACATTTGTTGATCAAGGTATTAAACCAATTTGGTATTTTCTATGACAATAGAACCCAAAGGACTGTGCTTTAAATGCTTTGCATGAAGACATTGGTTGAGTCTGAAAGCTTAAGGAGATAATTCAACATCTCTCCAAAGAAATCCCATGTGATAATGAAATACTTAGAATTAGTATGCTGGAATGGAGAAGAGGGTGTCAATCTTAATTGATGATGTCCTTAGGTCAAATGCAGAGATAAGGCATGTCAACAATAACCTGACCCTACTCTTTTAAACTCTTCTTCCTAGTCCTTCACTGGTTAATTCTTCCTAATTTCTGTGGCTTTTTCCTAAGAACATTTAAATTATGAACTTCTATGATACTGATCCTTTACTTATGAATGAATCCTTGCTTTTTGTGTTACATTTGTTCTTTTTAAATTGCAATGTAATTCTTCATGTTAGAGTTTCCATAGTGGCCAAGATTTAACTAATTTATGCTTGTTAAACTCTTGGTTTACTATACTCACTTTTCAATAATGCCAAAAGGGGGAATACTTACTGAGTTCTTGTAGTAGGGACCAGGTACCAAGTAATTTGAGCTGCAAATTTGAATGGCATACTGATAGGAGAAGTATATATTGTGCATAATAGATGAATGAAGGGAGTCATGATGAAAGAGGGAAGAAATTAAAAGTTTCTACTCCAAATGACAACAAGGAAGCATATGTTTAGGGGAACATTGATCTTCAGGTGGTAATCACACTAATTAAATATGATGAATGTGCATTGATGCTCAAAACTGTATGGTTGGTTTGTAATCATCAAAATAGGGTGAATTACTATATATACCTTTGATGATGAGTAGCTAGCTGCAAAGGACCGGGTCCCTAAATATGAAGGTACAGTGACCGGGTCCCTAAATGTAAAAGGTACAGTACAACTAGCACGTGTTGTCTGCATAATTTTGTCCTCTTGTGTAACAAACTTGTAGGTGCTATTTTGTACTTATTAGGAAAGCTGGTCGAATGATCTTTCATCCTTAATCATCACTCGTCTATAAAAAAAGATGCCTCTTCATCAAATGGTTTTTCGCAATTACAAAGAGTGAAGTGAGGAAGCAAAAACTCATTTCAACACTGCTTAAGTTCTATGCTTTATGAGTGCTTAAATTGAAATTTTTCTTGAGTTAGCAATGATTTGTAATTGAACTACTCATTCTATAATAGTAGTATTTTTCTCTTTGAGTAGAAAGGTGCTTAGGTAGAGTTGCCTAAATTTGTTGCTGGTTAGAGTTAACCAAGTTTTGAGGGTCCTTGGAAAAGTTACCAAGATGAGCTTGTAGTAAATTTATTACATGCAAAATGAACCTAGAGGTAGGCTGAAATCTAGACTATAATCAGAAGGTTAATTATAGTGAATTTCCCTGGTGCTTGTGAGGAAAGTTGTGGTTTTTCCCTTCCTGGGTTCCATATAAAATTCTTGTGTTTTTTTTCTTCCTGTACTGTCTCTTACTTCCTAGTTAATTTTTGTACTTTGCCTGAGATTAATTTTAAGGGACATTTTCCCTCACTATGTGATGCAAACCTCAGGGTTTCTATAAGGACATTCAGACACTTCGCAATCGTGCTTACGCAATCGTGTAGGATCTTATTATGATTGCACTACTTGAGGGTCTTCTGGTCTCTAAATGGTTGACCACGATCGTGACTCAGAGGATCATGATTGAGGTAGCTGAGGGCCTCAATTTCTCCAACTTTTGTCCTTTTTTACCTAGTTTTCTTTGTTTTTATCTTGATTTCCATTCATCTTTATCATGGGACCAACAAGATCGTAAGAAATTAACACATTTCAATTGGAAATTAGGCTCACATACATAATTTTATCCATAGTAGTGTAAGAATTTAGTTTTCTTTGGGTGCTAGATTTGTCACTCGTTAGTAAAGGGATATAATGTGAGGAGGGAAATGTTCCATAGACCATAAGGAGTTAGGTAATAATATTAAGATTGAATATCCTTATTAGGTGGTTTTAATAAACTAAGGGTCCATTGATTTTTATCTAGTAGTAGTAAGTTGGTTTGGTATATGAGAAGATATGTAAGGAATATTAAGGTGTAGTAGTAATATGGTGAAGAAGTATGTGCTTGTGGGTCATAGTTAAGTTACATAAGGAATTTAGGTGGATTTATCTATTTGGTGGACTAGCATATTATGTGGGATATTTTATTGGTGGTACATGATTGTTGCTAGACACTAAGTTTGAACTTTAGATGTTAATTATGGTGATAAGAATGTTAGCTCAAGAATAGTGATGCAAGATTTATGGAAGTGAATTAGTAGGTTTGATGTAATGAATGAAAGAGCTTGGGTTGATGACTTATGAAATATTAGAGTGTGTAATTATGATATATGCATGGGGTCAGTGTTGAAGTGAAAATGGTGGCTAAATCAATAGATGGATAAGAGAATTAGGTTATAAGAATGAAGAGTGCTCGGTCTTGAGTTATGAGTTCCATGTATGCCTAGCTAAATTTCTTAGTATGGAGAAGTCTATAAAGTTGTTATATGGTGTTATGTAGAGCTGAATTAGGAGAGAAATAGATAGATTATATGAACCCTTAGAGTATCTTTAAAAGTTATGTTAAGTTATGAGGCTATGATATTAGAGGTATAATGCTAGTATTCTAAGTAGTTGAAAATGGAGTGTTAAGTGTTTAAAATCATGGATGTCTATGCCCATGAAAATGTTAGTTATAAGGCAATGATCTTGGAGGTTTGAGGAAGTTATGATTAGTATCCCTGAAGGAGATGTTCTAGAAAGAATTTAGTATTTTCATATTGAAGTTGGTGAGAGGTGTTTGCGTTCTTGTGCTTAGTGATACCCCCTTCCCCCATTATGCAGAGTGTTGTGTGTGTAGATTTAATGAGAGGATATACTTTCAAGATTGGGATAGTGACCTTTGAGTTAAATAGGAGATGATGTGAATCTTAAATTTTCTCATGGTGGTGAGTTTCGGGGCGAGTCATGATAAATCTATTCTTACCCTAGGAAATTCCCTCTATTTTAGTTCAAGAGGACATTCTATCAATATCCCTCGTATTCAAATAGTGTCTACGCATAAATTTATAGTTCTCTATAGAACCTATGACCATGTTTCATCCCTCTAATTATAATCTAGGTGTTTTGATGTTTGAAGCCCTTCGTGCTTATTGGATCATATCTTACATCACAGACCCCACCTTAAGTAGTGCAACAAATATATGATGTAATCGGATACTATCACTCCTAGCTCTAAAGCTCGTACTCTATTCCTCTTTTACTCTCTTTGTATTAAGATGGTAGTGATTATGGAAGCATGGTTATGTTCTAGATTAGAGAGTGGTTGATCTTTACTGTAAAATATAGGTGTGGCTACTCGAATTAAGGTTATAGATAAAGCGAGAAGAGTGAGATAAAAATTTATGTGAAATAGTTAGAAGGGGAATATAGAGTGAAAATCCTTGTGAAAGTGATTAAGGTTACTAGGTTTTTGGTGGGGAGATCCATAAAGTGGGTGTAATAAATATAGGCTTGAATGTTGTGATTGATAGATACACAAAACATTGTGTTATGTGGCTAGTACTTTTAATAAGCAATGATGTTGTTTGACTACAGTGATGGAATGGAGTAGTATTCTCCTATGGATGAAAGGTACATAGCCCTGCAGCTTAAGTTAGAACCTTTTAACTCCTAAGTAGACTTCAATATCTAAGCAATTAGTATTTAGACTCAGGCACTTATGGAGATGTGCCTTGTGGGAAAATTGCAATATTGAAATGGTGAAGTGTGGTATTCGTAGCTGAATTCATAGTTGAGAAGTATTGTGATATTTAAGGACTATTAGTATAATACCCTCAAAATATCCATTATTTTATTTTTGATCCTCCCATGTTTGAAACTTTGATTTTTGACTTAAATGGTGTTTGGGTATGTTAATAGGATCATCTGAGGGAGTTTGGAATTTTCATAAGGGGTTCGGGGTAATTTTAGAACATTGAGGAAGTAATCCACCTCGATATCAATGTGTCACAAAGGCTACTCTCTGCGATAAGTAGTGTAGCATGGAGGTTAGCCTCTGCGATAGGAAACGTCCCATGCCGAGTTGTAAAATCTCATCCAGTTTTGATTTTCTTATTTAGGGTGAGGGGCTTTGGGTATTTTACCCCTTCTACGACTTTAGTCTTGTTGTCTCATGAATCGTGCTTACATAATTTACTCGGTGATGCCATGAAAGCCTTTTTTAATTCCTGTACATGTTTTGTTAAGGGATAATTCTTAATGTAAAGTTACATATTTTGTTCCATACATCTAAATCTTCAAAAGATTCATATCTATCATTTGAGGAGGAATGATTCCAAGGGGAAGTTAATGTAACACCCCAAATTTTTAGGCTAGAATTTGAACCGTTATTCCTACGTGTATAAACTCGAATATAATTATTTGTATATAACTATAAGTTTCATGATCATTTACCTAGTGTGCAAAGTGTTGTTGAGGGGAAGAATGTTCATAGTAAATACTTAGAGTGAAATGGAATTAAGAACTTTTGATTCAACCAAATTTTAGAATTTGATTCTAAAATGGTCAACTTTGAACGTATATTACTTCTGGAATATATGAAATTTTGGATCTTAAACACACCAAATTATAGATAATTGTGTCCATTTTACAACACATTCGATTCTGCCTTAATTCGATACCCGAGCAAAAAGTTATGAGCATTTTTATGAGGAACCAGTGAGGGTCTGCGATTTGGATGTGGCACGGACCTTGTGCTCCATGATAGGCAACGTGGCATGGACCTATGTTCAGAAATGCTAAAATCTTATTTTCTCTTCATTTTTCGAGGGTAAACTGGTTATTTACGTCTTAAACTATCCTATAACTGATAACGATGTAAATTCATTATCCCATAACCGTAAAACACACCAAATACCCAATACCTCTTCTCCGAAATCCTCAAGAACACCAATTAAGGGTTCTTCTCCAAAAATTCAACTTCCAAGGCTTCTACTTCAAGTTTCTTCTCCATGTTTCTTCATCAATTTCATCATTAAGGGTATGGAAAATAAATTCAAGTGTTCATATCAATTCTAAGCTAGGGTTTAATCTTTAAAGTCATGGATTCAAGTTTTTCTCTGAATTACTCCCGTGAAAAGGCATGTAGCTCTTTCCCTATACTTGTATTTTCTTAATGACATGAAAATTGATTTATTATTCATGGTTTTGATATTGGATTTTGAATAATGGGTTGATGGTTTTGGATATAAATGTTTTGAATATTTTCTCATGATTACTATTAAACTACTATGCTTTACATTGTTGATTTATACATTCATTAGGGTGCATGGGAATGGTGAATGGAATAGGAGTACAATGGATTCCCCAAATAATTGGTTTTGTTATGGAAATTGGTAATAACTTCACCCCACTTGCATTATTAGTTTTGGAATGTGATTTACCAGTTGGCTTGACTTATTTATTTCAAACTAATACATTGTATAAATATTAAAATGGTTAAGGATGGATGATTTTGAAAAATAATTGTGGGGTACGAAGGAACCACCCAAGTGATTTTTATAATAGAGTCGGGGGTACGAAGGAATCCCCAAAGGGTTGGCTAATGACATTGCTTGCAAGCAATAGTCGGTATGATGATACCACTTAATGATGTCTTAATGATTCACTCTATAATATAATGGTTGGTTTATATGTTAAACATTTTAATTGGGCTTAAAGGGGGTTGTGTAGCTCGTCGTGAATGGTCCCGTAGGTACTACTTACGGCCCGTAGGTAGGGATCGTAGGTAGAGTTCCTACTACTCTTCATCCATTTTTGCTCTTTCTCTTCTCCGAACTTGTTTTTCCTGCAAAACCAACACAAAAACACATCATATCTAACAAAAGTACCTAAGTACTTGCATAATTTCTTTGTTTTAAGAATCAAAAGTTCCATGAAACCATGGCACACTAGTGACTTTGTATTTATTTTATTTAGAATATTATTTTTCAATTACATGTTCATTACTTGGTCATTGCATCAATCCACATCTCCAGTTCCATGTTCAGTTTATCATGTCATCTTTAATATATTAATATTATTTAATGTAGTGCAGATCTCAAATGTTCTGTACATTCAAAGTACTGACTGCATAACTTCTTTTGTGTTGTATTGTTTTATAATATAGGTTGGGACATTCAACATCAAGCTTATATTTAGAACAATCTTGTACCTATATCAGCAGCAGAGAACTGTGAGTCCTCATCTTTTGAGGATAAGATGTTATGGTTGCATTTTTTATCTTAGTCATTTAATTTTCATACAGTTGGAGTTAGGTGGGGGCTTGTCCTAGCAACTCATTTTATTAGAGACTTTTAGAAAGACAAGTATATTTGTAGCTTTATGTTTATGCTAGATGATTTCCATTTGATTAATATATTCACATTTTGGTTTTAACGACTAATATATCATTTAGAATTTAGCTTCCACACTTTATTCTTTAGTTTTGTACATTATTCATATTGTCATCCCAGGACAAGGGTTAGATTGGGTCACTTGTGACTCTAAGCACTTTGTTATGACAAGGGGTAGTCTCATGTCATAAAACTAAGGTAACAATCTTGGCAAAGCAATACAAGATAGAGTGATAGAGGGATAACCAGTCCATGCCTATAATTATATAAAAATCAACCATGTCAAGCATAATAAGATCAGACCGAGTATAATACTCCTAAATATTCACAATTTATACATGTGATCCACTACAAAAGAATCACACATAATGGATATAATGATCCGTGGTGAATTTATGCACCTTTGTGTCATTCTATGTTTGTTTAGCCTTGTTTTGAGTACTTATTATGTGATTGATATGCTGTTAATGATATAATTGATCATATAAATGATAAAATACTTGAATTTAATGTTTAGGGTGTGTTTTAAACAAGTTTGGAATCAATTTGGTCACTTAGAGTTTAGACGAGAAAACTAGTGTTACTAGCTTGAGCTATGTGTTTTTCTAGCTTATCTCGATAGATTCTAGTGTAAGTAATGAGTTTCTAAGGGTATGATTATTTAATTACGTGTGTAATAAATTTTTTACAGTGTTTAAGGCTCAATTGAAACAAGCCAACAGACAAAACACTAAGTTAAAGATCAAAAGAACAAAACTAGTATTCTTAGCTTAGGTTTCTAGTTCATTGTCTTGAATTATATGTCGTTTTGAGATCTAATTCATGGTGTTTGATTCAATAGGATAATTGGTGAGTTTATAATGATGATATATGGATGATGCAAAAGCTTTAAATCAAGTAAAAACATCACCACAAGGCTTGGAATGGATGGACAAAAGCACGGGACATGACTTGACTAAAACTGGATGTTTTGGGGTCATTGGCATGCGACGGACTTTAGACACCGCATTGGGGACCATTCCACACCCTTTTGGGAATCCTAATGATCAATTCCAGTGTGTTACCATGATAAGAGGTGTGGCACGTACCTAAGTTCAAATCGGTAGCTTGTGTCCTCCTATAAATCGAACCCTTAAACATTATGTTACACACCTTGGACATCCTTGAAACTTTAAGGGAAGTTGGAGAAAACATCAATTAGGGTTTTTATTCCATTACTTTGGTTTGTTTATGGTATTTACATGTTTTGGATCACTTTGATTACGGTTATGTCCATGAGCGGCTAAACACTTTTTTCTGGGGTTAAGGCCAAGAACATGATTACTCTTGTGATGAATTGATTTGGTTTTGATTATTTATCATATTTGGATGTTTATTTATCCTTATTTTTACTATTGCAAGTATTATCTACCCTTAGAATACATCCATAGTCATCTTGTGAGTTCGTAAGGAGGAACAAGAGGATAGTATATGGGGATAAATAGAATAGGATTGTAATCTTCTACAAAATGAAGTTATAATTTGCATTTAGGATAGAAATATACCTAAGTTCCCGATTTGGTTCACTTATGGGATGAAATATGAATGCATTTAACACAGTTTCCACATCCCCGCTCAATGATGTAGTTGTGGGTCTAAGTTAGTTAGGTGATTAGAGGCTCGGAAGACCATAATCATAATATCAACCCCGCGAATCAACAACCAAGATAAGTAACCAACTAATGAAGTTCAATAGTATAGTATGATTGTCTGTAGAGCCTTAACCCTGGGTTTCTTCCCATTGATTGTCCAAGACCTTTAATTTATCTCGTTGTTTTAGTTTAAGTTTAGTTATAACACTCAAAATCTCGTGGTTACTTTTACTCCAATTTAATCTTAATAGTTAACTAGAATTGGATAGTTGTCAATGCATGTCCTGGTGGGATCGATACTTGGCTTGCAAAAGACCACTTCACTACTTGATGGGACCACATACACATGTGTGCGCGCTTGGGTGCAACCTATAGGCACATATAGTAACTCACAAGAGAACACCAACCTAGATACATAATAAGTATAAAAATAGGAATAAGTGGAGCTTAGATCAAATAATGC
The DNA here is from genome assembly GCA_030864225.1 of Capsicum baccatum var. pendulum. Lineage (NCBI taxonomy): Eukaryota > Viridiplantae > Streptophyta > Magnoliopsida > Solanales > Solanaceae > Capsicum > Capsicum baccatum. Next base: position 162,804,798 of record CM061557.1, on the reverse strand, counting down.
AGAGGCAGACTGATGATACACCAAAATCATATATATAATAATAACATCTGAAGCCTTAGCCTCAGGCCTGTTGAGAATAGAATATAGATGACCCTGCTTGCCTCCAAATTTGTGCCTTCCTGAGGACCTACTCAAGAAAACTGGGTACCACCATATAACCCTATGCATCACCCATATTTACTCATCTCCTCTCGGTACATAGTCACATTACTAACCCTTATTCTAGATCTCAGATTAACAATCTCCTCTCGATCTCAAGTTAATTAGTTGAAGGTTGGTAGCTTTAAATACTGTTGTAATCTCTTTTTCCTAATATCTACCTTGCTCTCAAGTTAGTATCGAATATAGGCGAATTCCTAATGTTTGCAGCCGTTAAGACAACAATCAAAGAAACTAAACCACAATACATACACGAATACTAATTTAGAATGACCTTGCACTTTTTCTTTTTTGTTAATCCATTAGGGTTGCCATAACCCTAGTTATGAGGTTTAGTTGCTCATGATTGCAAGAACACACATATAATAAATAGATGAAAGCATACGAATGTACAAATAATAAGAATAAAAATTGAAATCTCAAATTAATATCAAACCTTAAAAACCAAGAACAATGATTCCAAGATCAAAAGTGTATCTCAAAACTTAAAACAATGTAATAAGTGTATAAAGTGTGTCAACTAAAAATGAAACATCTAATGGGTATTTATAGATACATCAGAAAACCTATCCTAAACAAAGTAGAAAATCAGAGTCGACACCAACCTACGATCAAACTTATGGGTTATAGGTAGTACTACGAGGTGTAAGTAGGTTTGTAGAAATCAGAAGAATCTTCAGGCTTCAGAACATCTACCTATGAGGGGTACCTACGATCCGTAGGTACTACCTACGCCTCATAGGTAGTCTCCATAGGAATCAAACCAAGTCAGCACTTTCAAAACTTTTCAGGAACAACCTGCATGACCAATCTATGGGCCCGTAGGTAGGACCTATGTCCCATAGGTAGCACTTTCATCTTCTCTTCATCCCTTTTGCTCAATCTCTGCTCTAAACTCTATTTTCCTGTAAAACCAACACAAAAGCAACTCACATCTAACAAAAATACCTAAGTACTTCCATGATTTCTTTGTTAAAGCATCGAAAGTTCATGAAATTATGATTTCTTTGTTTTAAGCATTGAAAGTTCATGAAACCATGGCATATCACTCGTGACAAACAAAGTAACCAATCTAGAGAGCTCGATTACCAAGGCAGTAAAAGGGTAATATTCCTCAAGAAGATGGTGCAATGCTTATTCTATGTTAAGCATAGGTTTGAGCAGTAAGAAACTCAAATAACACCACTAAGTCACCTAAACAGTATCAAAAAGTGAGTACTACCCTTAGGCACGAACCATGAACCCTTGTAACACTACCATCTAAGGTAGTTTACCCTACTGGTTAAAGTATATCACCCCGTGCCCCCATGAACCCAACCTAGGGAAACAACTATGAAACCCTAGACTAAGGCTTCTCCTAATTATTCTAACGCTATCGGGATCTATGAACGAAAATAATAAAGATGGAGACGGCACCTAGGCTAAGGAATCACGATGACTTGATACTCTATAATTCCAAAATCGACTAATAGAATCATAAATACACAAAGAAGGGATCCTAAACATTAATACCAACCCAACAATTAGCACGACATCATAAATATACCCTTCTCATATCATTTTAAGAGTAGGTTAGTTGTAACCTACTTAGATATCGAAAAATGTGAATGTTAGCTGCTAGATTGGGGCCTTCTCCTTTAAGAAGCTTCCAAACGTAGTCGCACTATCAAACATAGTAACCTAGGTATCAAAAGATGAACAATGATACCCATATAGCATTTTTATAGTCCAGACCAAAAATCGGTGCTCATGGGACTTGCCAAAAAAATTAAAAATTGAGTTCGTCTCTAGGTCCCTCCTAGCTCAATGATCACATGCTAAAAAATTAAGCATGATTCAGGCCTCAAAACAGGCCCTAAATCAGTTCCAAACTTCCAAGAAATCGAACCCCCAAAACAAGAATTTAATGAACTTTATCATGTAATTAGACAAACAAGGCACGAAGAATGTTCAAATGCGGTGTGGCAATCTCCCCTTGGCTCAACCAAGTAATAGCCCATGCTTTCCTATGCTCAAAGTAACTATTATGGTGTTTGGGGGACTTGAAATATGAGTTGAAATGGAGAAGATAACAATATATAGTGTTAGGAGTCCTTCATTGCGATCGCAGGATACCACCAGCCTAACCCTTCGCAAACGTGAGGGTATTTTGCGGATGCGAAGAATAAAGATGGATCAGGTTAGATCGACTGTTCTTCGCGAGCGCGATGATCAGCTTGTGAATGCAAAGGTCATGAAATCTTGACCTCGCAGACGTGAAGACCATTTTGGTGTGCACTGCTGATGCACCAAACAAAATTGGAGTTTTGAAATAACTTTGATCGGATGCTTAGAATTCGTTCAGAATCAATCAGGTATATGTAAACAAAATATGCTACCCTACTAGAAACAATAGTCCGATCTCAGTAGAACCATCGAATTCCCAACGAGGTCATTTCGATGAAAAGTAGACCCCACACTTATTCTTTTATAACAAGTTTAAACCAATAGCTCAAAACAAGTCTGGAAGTCTCGACCCAAATCATAGGTCTCTCTCCTTAGCCTAAAATACACACTCTAAAGCTAATAGAACTATTGAAATTCTCATCCAAAGTCGTTTACTTTAAGTTTAGGCCAAAAATCCATTTCTCAACTTCAATAGCTCCAAAATAGAAAAACTGACATAAACATCAAACAAACTGCCCGAAATTCGAGTTATCAGTCCTAACAAGTCACAAATGACATAGGACAACAACAGGAAAGCTTTAAATGCAAAAATGGCATGAGAGAAGAATGACCTGAAGGGTACATTTTTATTCTTGGATCTGTAATTCTATAGATTAATATTATTTATAAGCACACACTGGTTCTTGTGCAATTCTCTTATATACCTTCAAAGTATGTAATTGCATTAATTGTTTATTGTCAATATTATCAATAGAATTATAATATTTTCAAGTAACACTTACATTCCTCTTAGCTAAAGACAACTTTTTATCTTAAAGAGGAATATATGTAAACAACTTTTTATCTTAAAAGAGGAACATATGTAAAATTAAAAAGGAATATATTTTTAAGTACACATTTTATCTTAGAAGTTTTACGTTATTTTTCTAAAGTTTGTACTTAATAATACACCGTACACACAATAATTTATTCTTGTACATCATTATTAATTAATAAGATGCACACAAAGTACGTGCACTTAACTAGTTTGAAGAAAATCGTAATAACAATTTTGTTTGTTGTAGAATCTCTCTAACGACCTTCATGCTTCTAATTGGTGGAACTAGATGAGACTTTTCAGAGTGAAAATAAAGAATATAGGATAGAAGTGTTGAAAATGTGGTAAAAGGAACACTTTTTTATTTTATTTTTTTGATTTCCCATTCAGTGTCCGATATCCACATTAGAGTCTGACTAATTCAGATTCGTGCCGAATAGGGCCTCATTCGAGGGTAGCACTCCCTACCAACTTTTTCATTTAATGATAATGACACATATCTTAAAAACCCATAATTTTTTTATTTACACAAATCTCCCACTCCTCTTTCTCCTCCACCCCTGCAACCCCCAACCCCCCTTCCCCCTCCCCCTTCCCTTCCCCTCCCCTCAAAACCACCTCCCCTCCTCCACATCATCACCACCTTGAAACAACTAGAAGATGTTTAAGCATTTTTGTAAACAATTCTTGATTGTTTAAATAACACGTTTTGATTGCTTAAACAACTCTTGATTGTTTAAACATCCTTCGATTGTTTAAATGAAACTTTCGATTGCTTAAACTCTTGATTTTTTAAAACATCTTTCGATTGTTTAAACAATTCTCAATTGTTTTTTGACAAACAACAAAGTTCCTCCACCATTTTGAACTTCTTCCATCAATTCTCCACAAATTTTTACAACAAAATCTAAATGAAGAAGAAATGAAAAGACAGAAACAAACAAAAAGAGATGAAAAATTCTAGACAAAGAGAAGAAAGGAGATAAAAAATGTAGACGAAAAAGAAGAAAAAATGGCAAGAAAATAAGGTAAAGAGACAAAATACAGAAAAAAAAAATGGCAAAGAAGATAAGCAAGCAGAAGGAGAGAAGGAAAAAAAAAAAAGCATTCGAAGAAACAGCTAAGAGACGAATTAACAAGTTTGAAATTTGAAATACAAAAGAGTAAACGTTTTTCGAATATCTTAATACTCGTTTTTAATATTTTGCAAATTTAAGTCTCAACTTCACTTAATTAACTTAGACCAAGACATTGTCCCTTTAATTCATTCAACTTTCATGCGTCTCCTTTTATTAACTCATTTTCCCTGCATAGATAGTGCTCATTTAACTTTTAAAGATTATTCAGAAATGTATGATTTCTCCTCCAAAAAGGACAGAAAGCATCAGATATTTATCAGCGAATTTCTTCTAGGAATCAAATCTAGCCCCTACGTTCAGAGATTTCTTCAGGGAATGTGTGGGGGGTGGGGGTGGGGGTGGGGGGGTTGCTAATAACATCATACCTGTCTATTTCTTTATTCCAACAGATTGTGAGCTCATTTCATTCTGTAAAACCAAAAAAAAAAAAAACCAACAACTTGAAGACTACTAACTTATAGCAGCCAAGACATTTGAGCCAAAATAGTCACTCCTTAGACAAACCAAGGTTTGTGCTACACTAATATCTTCCTTGCTGCAACTTCCACATTCAACAATGTTAGAACTCATGGCTGGCAAAACATGCTCAAGAGGGTAGTTCCTGTTTGAGTGAACCTTAGAGGCATCGCTGCAAACTCCCTTCAACACCACAGTTTTATGTACCCCTCCAACCAATAATTCATAATCCGTGTCTCCACTTTCTCCGGCAAAAACCACAAGATTTGACAAGATTATGCCCCATCGAATAAACATGTACCTGAACATAAAGTCTAATGATTAATATAGCTTTTACATATGCCGACCAAAGGAGTAACCAGAACAACAACACAAAAGAAACTACAACACCTTAAATCGCTAACTAATTGGACACTATGAATCTCCTATATCCATTTTAATTTGTTTCATTCCCCTAGGATTTAAGTTACAGTTTAGGATAAAATAGAGGTTCTCTAGTAGTGGAGATTCTAGATAATTCTATTCACATCAAATCTCCAAACAAACTAAATAGACTCCAATCAAACACTGAACTTAACAGAAGTGTACCAACAGAACAAAACCTTAAAAGAAATAAAGGTGGCTATATTTGCAAATGAATGGCAGCAAAGGGCTGCATGAAAAAAGATGCATATAATCATCAAAAGTTGTGTGGATTACTCCTAGAACTTATTAACCATGTATTTCCACCTAAAATATAGTTCGAGAAATCGAAGTCATTCAGTCAATGAACAAAAAGCTTGATGTTCCCTTTCTATGCAAACCTCAGAATTTTAAAGCAAAAGTTAACATGACAAGAGAAGTTGGTGGGTAAATTATTTATCAGGTCTTCATAATTAATTGCTCTTTTTCTTCAAAGTCTCTTCTACATCACCTCATTTCTTTAGTCAGTAAAAAAGAAAAAAGGCAGTAAATTTTTACCAGAGTCAATATCCTTGACAAATATTGCTTACCTAAGCTAACCTTATAGTCATAATTAAGACCCGAGATCCACATCAAACAGGCTTGACTAGAGAAAAAACTCAAATACGCCATCAAACTTTGAGAAGAGGCTCATCTATATCATCCATTAAAAGTTAAGCTCATTTACGTCATTGCCATTCAACAAAAGTCCATTTATGCCATTATTTTTAACATAAAACATGGATAATTTTGCAATACCATTTTTTCCACATGGCCTCTTGTTAGAGAACCCATCACCAAAAGAAAAACCATCCCCACCCGTTTAACCCATTTCAAAGTAATTGATTAATTTAAAAATTAAATCCCCCACTCATTAACACCAACCCGAACCCACCCTTCTGAACTTCTCCAACTTTCTCATTGAAAGCATGTTCGGTCCAAGTAAGATTCCAGCATGTGTGTCAGGAGCCTGACCCTGTAGTTCCAGCAGCCCAAACATCCTTCTTCACTGTTTGCTCTTTGATAAGAGCTGATTTTTCCAAGACTTTGTCATCAGACATTGAACATCTATGAAAAACCCTTTTTGATCAACAACACATTGGACTGTAACTGAGTATGAAGTCTTCTGATGGGCATGTGTCGGGTTGGTGTTAATGGGTGGGGATTAGTTTTAAAATTAATCAATTAATTTCAAAAGGGATAAAGGGTGGGCTGGTTTAATTTTGGAAACATGGACCTCTAATAAGAAGCCACATGGAAAAAATGGTATTGCAAAACCATTCATGTTTTCTGTTAAAGCATAATGGCTTAAATAGACTTTTGTTGAACGGCAATGACATAAATGAGCCCAACTTTTACGGATGGCATAAATGAGCCTTTTCTCAAAGTTCGATGGCATATTTGACCCTTTTCCCTTGACAATTTGATATTAGCAATATGAAAAATTGTTACAAAGAAACATTTTAATGACAAAGAAAATAGGCAGGAAATGACCTGAACGCTTGTGATCTTGAAGCAAGAACAGGGATCACATTCAGCCTGCTACCTCTTTGGCAATATATTGCATGACATCTTAGCGCCTGAACTCTCAGTAATCTCCTAACTTCCTTCACAGGAGGAACCTAGAGAAAAGAGATAGAACTCGGAGCATTAGATTGCTTAAATGAGTTGAACACTTAAAGGTAGTATTGTCACACTGAGATGCTTTTATGAGGAGGCAAACTTAATAATGATTGATCATTTATTCTGAAGGAAAAGCAGTGTGTAGATGCTGACTCAATCTCCTTTATAGCTATCTCAGCTTTGTATTTAACTTTGTCATTTAGAGAATTGGCCCAACGAATTATAGTTTTCCTCAGATCTTCTCCACCCCAACGATAATCAATGTGAGTTTTATAACCTGAATCTACTGTAAAAGAAGGCCCTGAAGATTTCTCCTCAGAATTTAAACATGGATAATAAACCTCCCCACCACTATTGCATATTTAAGCGTCAAAACCGTGTGGTTTAAACTTTGACAACTCCAAAAATGACTGCACCTCAGTAATGGTCAAGGCTGTTGACACGATAAAGCCAAAGGATGATGCATTCTTATCCTTCTTGGCAGTCTCAATAATTGTTTTGGTAACATCAGCCAAACCAGATGGGGTATCACAATCCGTCGCAATTACAATTAGCTTCCTTCTCTTTGACAGTTGAAACTTACTTTGCTCTCCTTTCTCCATAAACCTACTTATTGGCAGTGTTGAGACCATATTATCCAATTGACTCTTCTTTTTTCTCGCATTTTCGACGAAATCCAGGGCAGTCACTGAAGTAACACTCTTTTCATTTTTATCCCCGTCCAATGAGAGTTTCAAGCTTAATATCTCTCAAGGAATCTCCAGGTGAATCTGGTTCTGAATTGGAGCATTCATCCTCATTTCGTTTCCATCTCGGCTGCCTTTGTTTGCAAGACATCACATGCTCTAAGTACGTCTTACAGTGCTCTGGCCAAGAGAAGAGATGTATATTTCCCAATCCATTATCCCTACATCTTGCCCAAAGCTGCTTATCAGATACTAGCTTTAAAAGTGCATCAGCAACAGCATGTTGATCATGCGGGTCAACTATCAAGCCATTGTCAAGCACCCGAAACAAAGTTAATAGTAAGTCCCCGACAGACAAAAAACCCCTGAAGCAATAGGCAGCCTCCATCAGGGGACAAACCCGGTGAATGTCAACTGGACCACCATTTTTTGTGGCAAGGATGGGCAGACCATGAGCTGCTTCCTATTTGAATAGGAGACATCAGTTTGCAAATGGACTTAGCACATACACCATAAATCTGAAATTACGAAGAAAGAAAATCAGAAAAGCACCTCAATCAGAATGAGTCCAAATGGTTCAATGAAAGCTGGATTGATGAAAATCCCCTGCAAAATTGTGATATTTACAAGTGCATTTAACAAAGATATATGATGCTTAATTACGATATGTCAACGTACAAACAAACTTTCTCTTTATGGCTTTTTAAGCTGCTATGACTATGTGAAAAAACACTTCTGTTGATATGAAATTAAAAGGCTTTCACAGTCTGTCACCTTTCACTCTGTAATGGTGCACTATGTGTCTGTGTTTTCCAAGTGCATTGCATGGTATAATAGTAACCTTAAAAATGACAGTCTGTCGTGAATTAGACAGGTTTCAAAATCAATTCTCAGGTCACTGGAATTAAAGCAGCAATCTTAACACAATTCCTCATGAATACTGAGGCTGAGGCCGCAGATGCTTCCAATATCGCAACTACTTTTCCCTTCTGATCCACAATCCAAACCTCCATCTAAATACTAGGATAAGGAAAATGCAAGAATATTATGTTTCTTTTATTCTGTAATCTTTGGATTATGATAAAGGTTTAACACAAACCATGGATATGTTGTATCATCATGTGATTCACTATGAATGAGTGGTTTCTATTAAGAAATAGCAATAAGGTGGTTTATGCGCCTTCAATCTGGCAGTTACTCGGGGTAACCATTGTACAATCAGAAAGAAGAGAAAGGAGGTTCTGTAGGAGAAAGAGATCATACACGAACAAGCTATACAAACAGCTTTCAACAAGAAATGCTGCAGATATTTATATAATTTGCTGCTCTACCTTTGACTTTGCATCCAGATGATATATCTCAGGAACGTCAGATTGATTGTGATGCTTAGGATACACAACTTGACCATATAAATCATACTTGTCAATCAGTTTAATTATTGAAACAAGGACAGAAGAATTTGTACTGGACATTTCATCAATTACATCACGATTTCCCATCACTAATGTCTGCAATGAAACAGAATAGAAGAATATTGTAGAAGAGCAATTCACCGCATAATAGGCTGAATATTGATGAGTGGAGGGAAAATTTGTAACATTACAAGGTTTGCAAGTTCTCTCAATTGCCGGCACTCTCCAACTTAACTAATGTGATTAAGTTTTTCTTTGGGTCAGGCCTGGCAAGAGCATCATAGGCTTATGTGGATTGGTAAAGAAGCGCATGATCTGTCAAAGAATTATAATTTTGAGTTAGGACCTCAAATCTGCACAATTTTAAACATGAATGGTTAAAGCAAAAAAAGGAAACAAGAGCCACATTAATCTTCAAGTTAGGATATCAATTCAAGGAAGATAGTGATTGAAACCTCCAACCAAATGGGTAGATCTGCACTCCCAACATTATGTTCATTTCCTTCGGCTTCTCCATCCATGTCACCTTCTTGTGGAACAATATGATGAAATTCCATTCATGGAGGAATCACCTGGCGAAGTAAAATAACAAAGTTAATATACACACAAATAGGAAAAGAAAAGAACAAGAAAAAGATACAAGGATGATGCAAGGACAACGAATTCAAGAAGTCTTCAGTAATGTTCATATTACATTAAAGACAGAACTAATCTAAATAGTAAGATTAAGTGGGCACACCATTGTGCGAGGCATAAATCTGCCAAAGCAACTCATATTGCGCTTCGTTCTTGCCCTGAGTTTGCGTTCTAACTTTGGATCAAATCCATCATAGAGATTCCATTGTTCTTCAATCTCCTGCCGTGTACTAGTAATTATCATCTCAGATACATCAAGAGACAACTATTCAGCCTCTATACGCTGCATTATTTTGTAAGTTGCATTTATCTCCTCTTTTGGTTGTTGTCCATGCTTTAGTAGTTGTTCCAGCTTATCTCGTCCAAGTGAATGTCCAGTTAAAACCATTGGTACATTTAAAGCCCCTGATAGAAGAGCGGCAGATTCACCGGCATCTGCATAGTGTCCATGAATTACAACAGGCCAGAGTGGCTGCCCACTACCAGTTTGCTCTCCTAGAACCTTCGACATCTGGACAATGTGACTAAGCTCACCATCAACAAATTCAGGAATATAAGGCCAAAGTAATTCTTTCAGGATATATTTATCTTTTGGACCAAATGGTATGCGGATGATGTAGGCACCACCACTTTCCCCTACTTCATGCATGGCATCTAAAGAGTCTGTTAGGTTTATCATTTCAGTTGGCTCACCATAGGTCCAATCTACATCAGGCGCTGATACTTGTCTTGTCAGCAAATCAACACGATAAACTCCAGGCATCATGCCTAATGCTCTAGCTAATTCCACAACATACTTGACCTGAGTTGAAAAAGATTCAAAACCGACCACAAGAAACACAAACACAACATAAACAGAACATCAAAATATTCAGACAGGTAGCAAATTGTAATACGTATATGGCTTAACTGTGCCACCAAGTGTTATACAAAGAAAACATACTTGGCCACCTGTGTCAGAATCCCGACCAAGCTGCATGTTTTCTCCCCTTATCAAGCCGTGAAGACTGCAGAAAGGTTCTTGTTAGACAGAACTGATCATCTCTATTAATTATGAAATATACTTAAAAAAAAAAGATCTCAGGAACTGAGAAGAACAATGCCTAATTAACACAATGTAAAGTTTCTTTTCCATGTATTGATTAGCCCAATTTGCCATTACATCCATAGAGCTGACCCTGGACATTCTTCCTTGGGCACTATCCCCATGAGCTGAGAGGTTGTTAAGAATTCGTGCCCTACTGATTTTCTTATTTTCGCCTAACTTTTGCTTATCAATGGAACGTGTTGCCTGACGTGTTCCACTGACGTGTTTCAAGGAAGCAGTAAACAGAAAGTAAAGAACACAATGATTTTTACGTGGAAAACACCCGGCTCAAAAGGTGTAAAAAACCACGACCTACACCTCTATAGGATTTAAACCCAACTTCACTAAAAAACTTTGAGCCTCAACAACGACTGATTACAAAACTCTTGTAACCAACAAATAGGAATTATAAACTCTAATTCCTATAACTCAACAACTAGGAATTATAAACTCTAATCCCTATAACTCAATTACTAGAAATTATAAACTCTAATTCCTAACTACACACATACCTCCCAAGGTATGTCTTCCCAAAGTCTCTGAGTTTTCCCAAACTCGAAGATTAGCTCCTAATTCAGTTTATAACACACTGAAACTAATTCGACATGAATAGCTCAAACACAATGAACAAATCTAAAAATCAACGCTAAAACTCTTAGCTGGATTCTGTACTGAGGAAAAGGTTCTTCAACGTGTTTCTTCAGTGATTGAGTAGCACTTCATGAAGTCAATCTGTCGATTGAGCTTTTCTGCTTTTTCAAGTGCGTGAATTATTCTGGCTGCTGCATCTTCTATTTAAGCACAACTCTCCAAAGAGTCATTCTTTATTTCAAACTCCTACTTTAATTAGAACTCTCATTGCATAGAGTTCTACTTCAAGTGAGACTCCTTCTTCAATTCCAACTCTTGTCTCCTTAGTGTTGTAGTAAAACTCCAACTCTTTAGAATTATTCAATTTTCAGAATCTTTCTCCTTCCACACATTGAACTCTTAAGGATATGCTTAAAAGTGAAACTCCTTCTTCACATAGGACTCCTTTTTCAACTCAACTTGCTTTCCCTTATCATTAAGTGTTTGAATCAAATTCAACTTGTTTCATTCATATTGTCATTCATCAAAACTTCAAGGTTCCAACAAATTCCCCCTTTTTGATGATGACAAACCTTTTGTCTTTGTGCATTCAAACATCTTCACCTGTTGGCACTACAGTTTAAAACACTAGAATGAAACAAGTTAGTCAATGGGTTATAAACATTGCATAACCCTCTTTATCTTCCCCTTTTGGCATCATCGAAAACCATTTCAATGCAATAATATACTAGCCAAAGTGATTTGTTATGCTATTCATGGCCACTGGGGCAATCACCAAAACAATCAGACAAAGACTTTAGCCAACATAGTAATGTATTAAAGAGAGCAAAAATATGAGTCAATTTAGCAAAGATAACCATTCCATTTAACTGTCAAAGCATGTTCCTCATTAAACCTAAGCTAGTACTGAACAAAGCAAAATAATTGAGCATTAAAAAAATACGGTATAAAAGTGGGACATGACTAAGGATACAAATAGTGAGGAGCTGATGAGGAAGGTGGAACAGGTGATATCAATTGCGTCAATTGATGAATGACTTCAACATTTTCATCCCTCTATCAATCAAGGTCAAGCTTCAAAGTCATGATCCTAGCCTTAAAGACCTCTTATTCAACTTCATGATTGTCTTATGCAGCTTCTAGTTCAGATTTTTTTTTCTCAAATGAGTCTTAGCCCTCCTTATTAGAATGGGTAGAGCAACAGGATTCATCTGTTCAAGAACATCTTTTTTTATTTAGGACTAAGAAGCCCAAAAAAAATTACCAATTAGGAACTAAAAGGGAAAGCATGACCCTTTTCATTCTTCAGAAACATATGTTGCATGTGATTGATGATCAAGCTTGGAAAATCCATGGTACACAACTGATATTTTGGTTGAGAAAGAAGAAGAAATTTCTACTATAGGATTAACACACTTATGCACACCCATTTAGAGAGAATAAAAAAAAGTTTGATCAACAATTCATTAGCTTTATTAGACAATGAGAGGTTGAAATGTGTGGAATTGAACAGGTGTGCTCAACTGTTTCAACTTAGACAGCCTATGCTTATGTCAGTGTAGAACATACCTGATAAGAAGAACTTTGTGGTTACAATTGCTTGCTTGTACCTATTTTTCTGCACAATCTAATACAAAATTAGGTTAAAAAAGTCAAAAATCTGGAATTGGACCACACAACTAAATGTGCAAGACTGAATAGAATAACTTTTTAGCTAATAAGATTAAAAAGAAAAATGATTATTCTAGTCAATCATTGAGGGGAGTTCTTGCAATTTTAATCACCCCTAAGTCTAACCTATTCCTTTCAAAATGCTCTCTACTTAGTGCCTTTGGTGCTTCTCCAGTCAATTAAGTAACCCACATAGTCAACATTTTTATAGCCCTCAAGAGTGAAATTACTTTCATTTGAATACCATAGTCTCAAGCCATTGATTCCCATGATATATCTCAAGATTCTTGTGAAAACACCAATTCTTATGAATTACCAACAAAATTATCATCAGCTTGTGTTGGTGTTATTGATGCATCAATTTCTTGATTTGTTGTTCCCCTGTCAATATGCCCTCAGTCTGTACAACAGTTGAACCAGATGGTACAACATGTTCCCCCTGTCAATATGCCCCCAGTCTGTACAACAGTTGAACTAGGTGGTACAACATGTTCCTGTGCATGCACCTCAGTTTCACAGTCATCCTCATTTTTCATTTTTTTAAACCTCCCTTGCTTCCCCCTTACACGAGTACTACAAATCTGGCCATCTTTTAAATGATCCATTCCTCATTTAAATGTGGTGAGTGAAAGAAACTTTATTTTCTTCTAGTCTTATGCCTTGAGCAAGCCTTATCCATGTACAAATTTTGGCTGCCTCCTTTCACTCTCACCTGCAAAACAAATTAGGGGTTAAATTTAGGCACCCAGATAAGCTTGGGTCCTTTCTTATGAGTAAATGGATGAATCAGATTTTTTCTAGCCTATGCAGGCAACATGTTACGTGACCTGTTTCTCTGACCAGGTTTAATTATCCTTTTCTTGGTCTGAGATAATTTATTTGCCAGCTGGATCTGCTTTTAGCAGCAATTGAATATTCAGTGGTTGAATGTTCAAGGTTACCACAAATATAACATAAATCTTTAGAAACATCAAAATTTTTGTGGAATCCTAATCCTGCCTTTTCACTGTAATTTCTTTCCTCTAATTTGTGAACAATTCTTGAGGAGTTTGTCCACCTATTTGCCCTTTCAAGATCAAGTTTTATTTTAGAAACTTCTTCACTCAACTTATTCATTTTTTCAGTTAGATCATGACATTCTTGTTTGTATCTAACTAGCTCAAGTTCAGCATTTTCTTGATCTTTACTCATGGCCCTTTTTTCCTTTTCAGAGAGTGTCAATTTTAGAACTTCAGACTTAAGATCATTGTTTGAAAAATCAAGTTACTCAACCTGTTTCTTGAAAGTGCAGTTTTCCATTTCGACAATGTTCTTACAAGCTATTAAATCAATAAAATCAAATTTGATGCTTGCAAGACTGTTGAACAGCTCATCCCTATCAGAAGTTGATTCTTGGAAGTCATCAATTAGTGCACTCATCAATGAAATAAGTTTTGTTTTAGAAAATAAATGCAACTTTTCTTTAAGTTCAAGTATACTTACCTCAGAAGCATCATCTTCTTCCTCCAAGTCTGAATCTCCAAGAGTCATGAGTGCTGCTTCATGAACTTCATCATCATCAGAGTCAAATCCCCAAGATGCTACCATTGCATATGACCATTTCTTACTACCTGTTCCCTTCTTCTTTTTGAAGAATTTGCTGAAGTTCTTAGCTATAAAGGCAACTTGTTCTTTATCAGGTTCAATTTCTTCATCGCTGTAAGATGCGTTCAGAGCTAAGGTATCCTCTAGAGCTTCTAGCAATTTAGTTCTATCAATTTCCATTTCATAAGTTCTTAAATTCCCCACTAATTCATCCAGGGTCATGCCTGCAAGATCCTTATTTGCTTCCCTGATCGCAGTCACCATAACATTCCACTTTGATTTTGGTAATACCCTCAGTACCTTTTCGACTTGTTCTTCTTCATATAGCTTTTCCTAAGGAGGTCAGCTCATTTGTTAAGGCAGTAAGCCTTGTCATCATCTCATGCAAGGTTTCATTCTCCTTCATCTTAAATGTCTTATACTCAGTGAAGAGAAGAGAAATTCTTAATTTTGTTACTTGAGATGTGCCTTTATGAGCATTTACTAGAGCATCCCAACTTTCTTAGCAGTGGTGTATGTTGATACCCCGTTGTATTCAACAAGTCCTAATCCACAGACCAAAATGTTTTTGGCCTTAGCATTTTTCTTTAATGCCAATAAGTCATGAGGAGTGAATTCACTTCTTACTTTCTTGACCTATTTCCTATCTTCTAACTTTATTGGAATAGTAGGACCATCAGTGATCCTATCCCATAACTTGTAGTATTCCCCTTGAATGAATGCTTCCATCCTGGCTTTCTACCAAATGAAGTGAGAAGCATAAAAAAGTGGAGGTCTAATAGTGGATTGACCTTCACTGGGACCAGTAGGTGGTGCGGAATTCATCATATTGATCTTTATCTTAGGTACTAGCCCTTTTTCAGACAACCTCGCCCTGATACCATTTGTTAAGAATCCGTGCCCTACTGATTTTCCTATTTTTGCCTAACTTTTGCTTATCGATGGAACGTGTTGCCTAACGTGTTTCAAGAAAGCAGTAAACAGAAAGTAAAGAACACAATAATTTTTACGTGGAAAACACCCAACTCAAAAGGTGTAAAAACCACAACCTGCACCTCTAAAGGATTTAACCCCAACTTCACTAAAAAACTTTGAGCCTCAACAACGACTGATTACAAAACTCTTGTAACCAACAAATAGGAATTATAAACTCTAATTCCTATAACTTAACAACTAGGAATTATAAACTCTAATCCCTATGACTCAATAACTAGGAATTATAAACTCTAATTCCTAACTACACACACACCTCCCAAGGTATGTCTTCCTAAAGTCTCTTAGTTTTCCCAAACTCGAAGATTAGCTCCTAATTCAGTTTATAACACACTGAAACTAATTCGACATGAATAGCTCAAACTTAATGAACAACTCTAAAAATCAACGCTAAAACTCTTAGCAGGATTCTGTACTGAGGACAAGGTTCTTTAACGTGTTTCTTCAGTGATTGAGTAGCATTTCGTGAAGTCAATCTGTCGATTGAGCTTTTCTACTTTTTTAAGTGGGTGAATTATTCTGGCTGTTGCATCTTCTATTTAAGCACAACTCTCCAAAGAGTCATTCTTTATTTCAAACTCCTACTTTAATTAGAACTGACTCCTTTAATTCTAACTCTTGTCTCCTTAGTGTTGTAGTAAAACTCCAACTCTTTTGAATTCTTCAATTTTCAGAATCTTTCTCCTTCCACACATTGGACTCTTAAGGATATGCTTAGAAATGAAACTCCTTCTTCACATAAGACTCATTTTTCAACTCAACTTGTTTTACCTTATCATTAAGTGTTTGAATCAAATTCAACTTGTTTCATTCATATTGTCATTCATCAAAACTTCAAGGTTCCAACAGAGGTCACCAATAATGTCTATCTTTTCTCCATCTGATATGTCTGATATGTCAACAGTTGTTTCTCTACGTACCCTTTCTTGTTCATGATGCCTTCTCACCACACGCTGAGCTTATTCCCCTTCAAGATGGAAGTATCATATCAACACAAATTACTTTCTAATTGAAGAAATTATAAAATGGTAGACAGAGCATGTATCAATAACCAAGGACATTGAGAATAACCAGAGCAAGTGACCGCTAAGACTATCCAGTGTAATCTGCAAATCTAAAACTGTCATAGCACCTCCATTTTAGTGACTTGAGATTATGAATGTATAAATTCTAAACTCTTTATAGAGTGAATCAATTAGAAAAAATAGGTTACAACTTTTTCCTTCGGAATGAACTAGGTGTTAGGAGAGTTTGGGTGTGGTGGGTGTATTAGGTTTGTGAGTGCATGTTACTATAACATGGGTATCCGTTTTCTGTTCCCCTATTTCCCTTATTTCGTATTGTTCGTATTCCTCTTATTTCCTATTTCTTTGATACTTAGAGTTATTATTTCTTATCTCTTATCTCTGTTATGCTATACATCCTGTTTCATATCTCATTACGACCTTGGTATATTCTTGTCTATCTTGAGCCGAGGTTCTATCGAAAACAGCCTCTCTACTTCCTCGGAGGTAGTGGTATGGACTGCATATATTTTACCCTCCCCAAACCTCACTTTGTGGAAATATACTAGGTCTGTTGTTGTTGTTGTTGTAATGAACTTGAAAGAACTTCATATACAGACGGAATAATGATGTGATACAATTGCCAAGAAATCTGCATGGTGGCATTGAAAAAGTATTCATATCTCACATAAAGATTACAGACGAAGTTTTAAATATAATATAATCTGTAGAATGCCGTTCAAAATAGTATTCGGTAAAGTCAGTAATGAACATTAAACAAAACCATTTCTACATTACGTGAGAATAACCATCATTGACTTCAATTCATTAACTCATTGAAAGAAACGAACATAAATTGAAAGATGATGCAATTATGTGAAGTTCAAGAACTATTAAAACAATAATAACAAACCCAGTTTATTCCCACATAGTAGGGTTTGGGGGGGTAAGATGTACGCAGTCCATACCACTACTTCAGGAGAAGTAGAAAGGTTGTTTCCGATAGACCCCTGGCTCAAGATAAGGAATAATAAATAAATACTTAATAAAGCATGGAACAAGATGTCAAGACATAAATACGCCACCCATAAGGAATAATAAACAAAGAATAGTAAACAAATTCGTAATAAAGCATGCAACAAAGTGTCCTAGCAAGAATAATACATCTACCAAGTAATTCCCTACCCCAACGACTTAAACTGGCACTAGCCTTCTATCCTAATTCGCGTCCTTCAGATCTTCTTATCTAGGGTCATGTCCTTAGTGAACTGTAACTGCTCCATGTCCCGCCTAATCACCTCTCTCCAATATTTCTTCGGCCTAACCCTACCCCGCCTGAAACCATCCAAAGCAAGCTTCTCACACCTACGAACCGGGGCATCCGTGCCCCTCCTTATCATATCCCTGAACCATCTCAATCGAACTTCCCGCATCTTGTCCTCCACCGAAGCCCCTCCAACCTTTTCCAGAATAGTCTCATTTCGAACTCTATCACCCCTATTAAGCCCACACATCCAATGCAACATCCGCATTTCCGCTACCTTCAATTTTTGAATTTGAGAGTTCTTGACTGTCCAACATTCCGCTCTATACAACATGGCCGGACGGACTGCCACCATGTAGAATTTGCCTTTAAGCTTGGGCGGCACCTTCCTATCACACAACACCCTTGAAGCGAGCTTCTACTTCATCCATCCCGCCCCAATACGGTGGGAAATATCCTCGTCAATCTCAACATTCCCCTGAATCATGAACCCAAGATACTTGAAACTATCCCTCTTACACACCGTCTAGGAATCCAATCTTACTACTACCTCGTCTTCCTGCCTCACGTCATTAAACTTGCATTCCAAATATTTTGTCTTGCTCCTGCTCAACCCGAACCCTTTAAACTCAAGGGTCTGTCTCTACACCTCTAATTTATCGTTCACAACCCCCGTGTCTCATCAATCAAAACTACATCATCTGCAAAAAAACATACACCAAGGCACCTCTCCTTGAATACGCCACGTCAACACATCCATGACCAAAGCAAACAAAAACAGGCTAAGAGTGGAACCATGATGCAACCCCATCAAGACAAGGAAATGCTCGGAGTCTCCTCCCACCGTCCTCACTTGAGTCTTAGTTCCATTATACATGTCCTTGATTGCTCTAATATACGCCACCGGTACCCCACTTACCTCCAAGCATCTCCAAAACACCTCCCTAGGGACTTTGTTGTACGCCTTCTCCAAGTTGATAAACACCATGTGCAGATCCTTCTTCCGAGAACTATTAAAATGAACTAATAAAATAAAACTTTTCAAAAAAAAAAGGAAAAAAGAACAAATCAACCCAAAGTACAACCAGGGATATAAATCCCCAAAAACCTATTTCTTCTAGCGAGTCAAATTCCAAATCCTCCAGCACATGTTCTCCAATCTTGTATTCCTCTCATATGAATCCCGAATTGATGAAGCCTGTGACATATTTCAAAAGACCTGATTAATGCTCATGTCAATGCATATTTAATACATTTAGACCATGCAAAAACAAAGAAAAATAGTCTAATAAAATTAGCTACTCCCCCGGTCCATATTAATTGGTAGTTTTGCTTTTGGCACACCCTTTAATGAAACTACTTACTCTTATAAACTAGGAAGGATTTTGATTATATTACCCTAAATTAAATTTACCTCCTCCTCAGTTGATAAGTATAAAGAGCGTAAGGATTTGAGGTGTATGATAATTACAATTATACTACCGAAGCAACAAAGAATGAGAAATCCGTTGGAATCAACATACTCCAATGTGATCAAATACCTTTGAAGAATAAATTTAATACCTTCTTGATTATGTTTAACAAAACCTATTTTAGACCAAGACTGAGAAACAAAGATACCTTCTTGTATGAGAAACAAAGATACCTTCGTATTACAATACCTGCTAGTAATACCTTCTTGATTATACTATTGAAGCAACAAAGAATGAGAAATCCGCTGGAATCAACATACTCCAATGTGATCAAATGCCTTTGAAGAATAAATTTAATACCTTCTTGATTATGTTTAGAAAAACCTATTTTAGACCAAAATAAAAAGGTAAAAACACTTAAAATATGAACCAAAGGGAGTATCTGCTTCAGCTTGCATATCTTGTTTTACTTCTACGTAAATATAAAACTTCTACTAATTTACAGAAAAGGGCTTTTATAAGACCAACTAAAGATAACCTTTTGATCTACTTAAAGGCTAAAATTCGAAAAGTGGATATCCAGTGAGTGGGCCTTCTAAAGAGGAAGCAAAATGACGTTTTGTTGTAAACTTTCAACCAATCAAGTTGTAACACCCTTTTCCTGTCTTTTATCCTTTTGAGTTCGACACGTTTCATGAGGAAACATTGAAACTAAACTTCAAGACGATGGAACTACACAAAACAATCTCTCTAATTAAGGCAATAGTTTTGATAAATTCCACATACTTCTACTTTCATGTTCCCGATTCCTACCTCAATCTCTAAAAAGCTAAAGAAACTATAGAGGAACTTCATATGTGATGGAATGGATGGAGAAAAGAGTATCACTTGGTTTAATAAAGAGGTTCACGGTTTTTATTACAGACGTGGGATTCGACATTCGAAGATTGAGCATTCCTAGTCGAGTTCCCTCTAAAACTAATTGTGGAGATTAGTCTCAAGTATGGATGCAGTCAATATGGTTGGTTTCCAGGGGAGGTTACAACATCATAGACATCATCATACCAGATTAGCTAGTGAAAAGAATCATAATGGATGGGATAAATTTCTCAAGACTTATTGGCTTCTTATCGTGATTTGGAACGAGATACTATTTCGGCTCAAACTACCTTGATAGATGAATTCCCCGAATCGTTCTCAAATTACCAATGCAAAAATGGGTTATAGTTGCCGAAGGTCGTAAAAGGGATAGAACCAGCTATCTGTCTTTAAGAAGATATTTGTAGAATAAGAAATGTGATAAGGTGGAAAGATTCCCGCAAAATCTATATCACTGCATCCCATTCATGTCGCCTGATAAGTTATTACTGTAACGTTATCCTAAAATTGTTTACTGGTAAAGTCATATTGCAATCATCTAATCAATGGAGTGATTTATTGGTAAATCGTTTGATTTCTTAAATTTATGGGGAAATCAATGGTCTCTGTGTTGACCTTCAGTTAAACAAAATGCAAGATTTTGGTTCCTCAAGCTAACATAATTAGCATATCATTCTTTCAAGAATGGCAAAAAGTAAAAGGAAAACAAAGTGATAGGTGAGGAGCAGAAAGTCCTTGACGTGGACCTTGTCAATTGTTAGACGGAGATTGCCACTAACCACACAGAGCAGATCGCCGTGAATTAGGGATGTGGGGTTGATCCTCTAGACAGAACAAGCAGCGGACATGGCATTGTGTAAGTCTCTCCTAAGTCCTAATCAGCATAGACGACAAGGTTGAGCATAGGGTGTTAGACCTTCTTGTGGCCGGTGAGAAAGAAATAATCTATTGCCATCTAGATAATAGGTGGACTCCTTATTTCTGCTTATGTTGAAATATCTATCGTCTTTGTAGTTGGGAGGAATTAGCATCTATTTTTTTGCTTTACTGTTACATCATTGGTATTAAAGTTGGTATCAATTCCCTGGTTCATTTGTGAAAATTAGTAGTTTTATTTGTTTAAGTGAATTTCTGATCTGTTTTGTGTTATGCCCTGAATCTTGATGGAGGACATCACAAGCCTATATTATCTGGCCCTATTTTGATCTTTCACTCAATTTTTCATTAAGATTAGCATTCAACTTACTGAGATTGAGTCTAGACCTCATCACTATCTTATCCAATTATATTATTTCTGCCATTCAAAGCTCGAGATTTTCCATCCAAGCAAAGCACCTTTTCCTGTATCTTTTGGGGTTCAATTAAAACCTCTCAAAGACAACAATGGTCTCTTTCTTGCCTTACTCCAACTTTGTCCAGTGGAAGTCCAAAATTTATCTTTGGAGCTTTTTTTTCCTTTATTTTTTTTTTATTATGTTTAAGATGATGACTTCATTGGTTTTTGTTAGTTCAGGGTCCAAAATACGTTTGATTTTATTCGAAGAGAAAATCTATTAAACTAATTAATTACAAAGAGTCCAAAGACTGAAATCAAATGGGACTATAAAATGTCGTCCCAGTATCTCAGAGTTGACAAAATCATTCTAGGTTGTTGTTCCATTACACTGAAAAAAACTAAAGATGATTTTTTGGACCTGCTAGAATCTTAAATTTTTAGGAAGCCTCTAGAATGATCTATTGTAGTGTCTTAGATACTTATCTAGAAGTTATAGATTTTTGTTAAGGTAGCTACTGGCTACAAGATAAAGTTATGTAGATCCCTAAATAGATGTATCTGGAATAATTTCTAGAATCGTCCCTAAACAAGTATAAATAGGGATGGCATTAGGCATTTGTAACAAACCCAAAACAAACTCTAGGAAGCTCAATTCAAGAAGTCTTCTTCCATAACAAAGTTAGTCTTCTATAGTTTCCTCTTCTTTAGTTGAATCTTCCGATCATAGTTAACGATCTTGGGCTAGCGATCTTGGGCTAGCAGAAGGTCTCCGCAGTGATACATTTCTTCTACTATTCTCTACATTTTATCAGACCCATAGTCCTATGTTGGCTTCTAAAATTTATTTCAAGATCGGGTTAGTGGTAGATTCAACTGGTTAGTTTGAATAGATTGGAGCGGTCTTGTGTTGGACTGGGGATGGAGTTGTTGAATCATTCCAATTAAAAGGTATGGAAGACATTATGGAATCATACCTTTTGGGTGAGTACTTGTGGGATGTTGTTAATGGGAGAAATACAAGTCCTCCTAATGACGGATCGGAGAATAGTAGCACATACAAGAAGTGGAAGAATGAAGGCGGAGTTCATACTAAAAAGGACTATCTCCTCCGGTTTATTTGATCATATAATAAGGTGCAAATCAGCTCATGAAATTTAGCAGACCCTCAATTAGTTGTTCAACAAGAAGAATAAAGCCCAACTACAGATATTGGAGAATGAATTGGCAAATACCACTTAAGGTAATCTTTCTATTGTTGAGTACTTTTTGAAGATTAAGAACTTCTATTCTGAGATATCTTTATTAAATCCGGACGAGTTGTCTCTGAAGCACGAATAAGAAGAAATATTATTCGTGGTTTGAAATCAAAATATATTCCCTTTGTGACATCATTTCAGGGATGGGTTCAACAACCATCCTTAAAGGAATTTGAGAATTTATTATCGTCACAGGAGTTACTAGCCAAGCAGTTGGTTGGTGTATTTGTCAAAGAAGGGAAGGAAAAACTCTTAGCCGACAAGAGGAACTTTAAAGGAAAAGCAAAAGATATGCCTAACTATCGATTCTCAATAGTTCAACCTCGACAGGAAAGAAAGTCGAATCTTCAAAAAATATGGTAAGAAACCTTTCAGATGTCATCGATGTGGTAAAGAAGATATTGTCGAGCTACGAAAAGTAACATGGCTCTAACTGAAAAAGGTGTTTAAAAAAAAAAGAAGAACAAGGCACGGGAAGGTGCTTTGCGACTGAGACTCGAGTAATAGATGCTTCGGCTTCCATTAATTTTAAAGAAACTAGATCGGATATAAGACAATCCATCACATGGAGAGAGAAGACACTGGTGAGAAGCAAGAAAATTTTGATGAAATTTAGACTGATGATGTGGTAGCAGCTATCAAGGAAATCAATGAAACAGATACTGAAATTGGCAATAGAAGTCTGGACGTGAAGGATATTAAAGTAGAATTTGAGCAGACTGTGTCTGAAACTCTATATGTCAGTGATGAATTTTTTGAAGAAAGCATTGAGGGAGATGAAAAGAAAGTTGATGTGTATGATCTATCATCTACCCTATCAAGGTCAATCATGGGCTCAAAGCACATATTGAAAGTTGATGAAGAAGCTAACGATCAAATATATGAAGAAGTTGAAATTGAAGTCTCAATTTCAAATGGAAACACATACCATATGATTGAAGAGCTAGAAATGACATCTAGTGGTGGATCTTATAATGGTGTTACAGCTTCACAGGAAATTGATAATCAGATCGTCATCGAATCAAGTGAGGAGACTGATACAGATGAAACATCCTTGTGTTATGGGCTTACGTTAGAAGAAGCAACTTCTAAAATTTTTAACCCTAGAGCTCCAAACTTTCCTAGGTTTGTCTCCAGATAATACAGTTTTTGGAGGAGTTAAGAGAAAAGGGGAGCTCCGGAACCCAACAACAAATTATTAGGCAAGGAGAAAACGCACTTAGTTCGCAAAGGCCAAGAAGAAATATTATGAAAATGATATGTTACAGAGATAAAAAGTTTATCGATACATATTCACGTTTCCTTCTAGGATGAATTGATTATAGAAAATCTTAATTATTTATAGAAATAAAAGGAGTGATAAAAAAGCTATTGAGATTTTCAGCAAGACACGGTTCAAATCTTCATTTGAGTTTGCCCGCTACAAGCTTGGGATAGTTTCCAAAAAATCACTTTAAGGGGGAGTGAAAAAAAATTAAAAGTTGATTTTTGGAACTATAAGAATCTTAGATTCTTAGGGAAGCTGTTAGGGAATCTTAGATTTTTGGAAGAGATCGGAGTTCTCTCTTCTATTGAACTCTAAGGTTTCAGCCTCCCTTTAACGAGCTGAATTTATCTACAAAATAGGTTGATCTCGCAATTCAAACAAAGGCAAGGGAAAGTCGACATTAACTGAGTTGGACTTTTCTGTTCATCGTCCTGTGACTCGTTCCTTCGCCAAAGATCTTAGAAGAAGCATCTAGAATGATCTATTGTAGTGTCTTAGATACTTATCTAGAAGTTATAGATTTTTGTTAAAGCACCTGCTAGCTAGAAGATAAAGTTATCTAGATCCTTATTATAGATGTATCTAGAATAATTTCTAGAATTATCCCTAAACAAGTATAAATAGGGATGATCCTAGGCATTTGTAACCAACCCAAAACAAAGTCAAGAAAGCTCAATTCATGAAGTTTTTCTTCCATAACAAAGTTTTTCTTAATAACTTGTCTTCTTAGTTGAATCTTCCGATCTTAGTTAATGATCTTGGGCATGATCTTGGGCTAGCAGAAGGTCTCTCCAATGATACATTTCTTCTGCTATTCTCTACATATACTATTTAATCAATTCAGAAATATGGTAAAAGATTCCTATTTGTGATGATATTGGTAGTGTGTGACAGAAAAATATAAAACTTAAACATTTCGTTTATAGTAGCTGGAAATTGTTGATTAAACAAATTATCAAGCAAATCTATAATCCTGCAGAGACATGCTACGCACACTATATCAACTAACGGAAGATAGGATCCAAAGACAGGATGTGGGTGTTTGTTTATTTATTTATTTATGGGTATAAAAGGAGGACTTAAGCGAACCCAAGAGCGATGAAGATCAGTTTTATCGAAGCCAGTAATGACTTCCTCAACGAAGTAATGAGCCGGATTGAACCGACCTCTTTCCCTTAACAACAGGGATGATTTTTAATCGCTGATCGGGGGACCCACACCTAGAATCGCCTTAAGGTAACTGTTTGTCCATTCGATTCCCGCCATATACACCCAAGCCTAAATTCTTCAACGTTAAATTTATAGTAATAGCGAGTATAAAAAATTTAATAAGTAATGCAGCAGTTCATCATGAGAAAGTAGAGTGACTGTGAAATGGGGAAATGAGAAGCCTACTTCATGTGTAAGCATTGTAACGAATTGTGTGTGTGCACAGATAGGCAATTAGAGAACTGATACCGGTAATTACGATAAAGGTCCAATGCAAAATAAAAGGCGACGGAGGATGTACGTCGTGACAGAGCTTCCAAATTTAATTCTTCTATAAAATT
The DNA here is from genome assembly GCA_030864225.1 of Capsicum baccatum var. pendulum. Classification (NCBI taxonomy): domain Eukaryota; kingdom Viridiplantae; phylum Streptophyta; class Magnoliopsida; order Solanales; family Solanaceae; genus Capsicum; species Capsicum baccatum. The sequence goes on along the minus strand of CM061557.1, from coordinate 162,779,429 downwards.
ATTATTATATTATTTTAATAATAAGTTAGTACACGTTCTCGCATGATGCGCAGTCATTTTGCATAAAAATTGAATATTTAAAATGTTTTATACAGTTAAAGATAACGATAAAAAATAAATATGATTTCCACGAATATATTTTTGATACAAATAAAGTTATCTATTTTATAATTCTTAGTTGTCTAAATTATTAATAATTATGTTACTTTAGTTTTAAATTAGTTGTAAGTGTTAGCTTCTCATATCAATGTAATATGTTTTAATAATGACAAATAATTTGTGGAATATACCACCAGGATAAATAAGGCAAGGAAGATCACATTGGAGATATAAATTGGGAAAGCATCTTGGGCAATCCCTAATTACGAGTGAATCATGGATGGACTTGGAAAATGTCAAAAGAAGATCTCCTAAGATCACGAGATATTCCAGATTGCAAGGAAGATCAGCAAGATCGCAATGCAGCATGCAGGAAATAACTCATACCAGTCATCACGAGTCGTGATGTGACCCGTAACGACTGGCGACAGTTTTTCCGGTGTATTATTTAAGGGCACTTTGGTTATTTGTCTCTTTTTCCAATTGTAACCCACGACCTAAAATATCTTTAAGGGACCCTATAACTCCCAATTTCTCTATGTTAAAATAATCTAAAACTTTCTTAAATCCCCAAGTCAAGAACAAGTTAGGGTTTCTAAGGATTTGACTTTTAGAGCTCTAATTGGTTATTTTCCTCCATAATTCTTAATAATTTTGGGCATGTATCTCTTCCCCTAAACTTGTTTTGTTAAAAGAATGTGTTTAGAATTGTTATTCATGTGTTAATTGATGGTTTTGGAAATAGGGTTGAGGACTTTTGCATGTTATTGATGGAATTGCTTTTCCCATGGTTTTTGTGAATCATTTGGGTTTTGAATTGATAGTTTTTGAACTCATTAGGTATATTGGCATGGTAAATGGGAATGGGGGTCATGGATTCCCTCGAATAAATGGATTTGTAATAGAAATTGATAATAACCTCAACCCACCTTATGAAATTGGCTTTGAAACATGAGTATATGTATATTGTAATCATTTTCGGAATTATCGCACTGCATAAAAGGCTAATAGAACACATATGGTTTTAAATCAAACCTTGGGGGTTGTGGATTCCCCTAAGTTAATGGATAATTAACATTGAACCTCGGGGGTCGTAGATTCCCCCATGTGGATGAATGACTGGAGCTTGTGGAGTTGTGGATTCCCCCAAGTGATTATAATTGTAATGACATGTTGATAATAGCTTGCAAGCATAGTCGGTATGATGATACCAACGGGTTATGCCTTAATGGATAATTATTGGTTCAATGAATAGAAACGTCTTAATATTTTAATTGGGCTTAAAGGGGGTTGTGTAGTTGATCCGTAAAAGTAAAAGTCTCGAGGGACTGATAATGGGAACCCGCATTTGTCGGCGTGAGGGTTAGTCTTAATGACTGTGTGCTTGTATCACACTCTATATATTTGTATTCTAGATTGGTGAAGGGTCGTAGATTTCTTGGACTTCCTTGATACCCCGGTTCGTGCGGCTAATATGCATAGGGACATTTTTAGCAAGGTAAGAGTTGGAACCATATAGCCCGTTATGTTTAGATGAGGGTCTGAGCTACACATTCCAGGTCAATATTTAACTCTCATTCTAAGCCTTGTTCCCTATCTTGGCATATTATATATATGTATATGAATGTATGTGTATGGTTTTGGAATGATTTTTGATTAATTAATCATGTCATTGTTTTATCCCTGCCTTGAGTTACATGTTAGCGCTCACCCCGTTAACCATCCTCGAATGCTATATCCCGATGCGATGCATGATTCAAAGACACTTTTTTTTGCACAGTGGTAGGTGATTTCTGGATTATTCGAGATTTAGATTTAAAGTGGTGAGCTTTCATTCTCTGGAAGGCCCTCATTTTATGGTATTGTCGTTAGTTACGCCCTAGACTATTTTGGTGGGTTTTTGGCTATGGTCAGGGGCATATCCTAACTTTGGTTGATATTTGGTTTCTTAGAGGCTTTTATGGATAGGATGTGGGTGGATTTTGTATTGTGGATTCTCAGATCCTATTTAGTTGATTTATTTGTCTTATTATATGTTTGAAACGAAGTTCTATCTTGTTTTATGTTCGAAACTCAGCTCTATCTTGTTATATGTTCAAAATTCATCTGCTGCTAGTTGTATTGTGTTATGTTTTTCTAGGTTAATGGGGTGTTCTCCAGTCCTTGGCGGACTATAGATACCCATCACGATTAGGCCCTGGTTCGGGTCATGACAAGATTGGTATCAGAATATAGGTTCAGGATCATTAGATGTCTACAAAGATGTGTCAAGTAGATTCTTTTTTATGGTGTGTAGCATGCCACACTTATAAAAGAGAGGCTACAAGGTATTTTGGAATGTTCCCCTTCTTAGTGTTCTATTTTTAGGCTATAGAGTCTAGGGCATTGAAATTTCCTCTAATTCCATTTGTTCATAGTTTAGATCATGTCTCTCTAAGGATTTGATGCTCGTGGAAATTCCTATGTCCCACCTGGGGAAAATATCAATGGAACTCATTCTACTTATAGAGTGCAGACCCGGTCTAGGGTACCTTCTCTTGACTGCCCACGTGGAGTTCCACCGGCCCCTACCATTCCTTCTTAGGCTTCTCGGGCTGATGATGTTCATACCTTCTGCCTTAAGGAGATATGTTTATTGTCAAATTCCATCAATCTATTCATCTTCTAACCCAGTTGGTGACTTTTTAATCTCGTCAACCTAACTGTGTTGGTTCTGTTGCTCCATTTTCTGAGGTCACTAGATTTGGACAACTTATGAGATTGAATCCTCCGACCTTTACTGTATCTAGGGTTGAGGAGGATCCTCAAGGTTTTGTGGATGAGATGGAAAAGATATTCATGGTAATTCATGCCACTAACTCAAAAGGTGTGGAATTTGTTGCATAACTGCTGAAGGATGTGGCATATCAGTGGTATGAGGAGTGAGAGCAGTTGAGAGGGGGTGATGCTGAGTCAACTGAGTGGGATGAGTTTTTGAGTGCCTTTCTTGATCATTTCTTTCCTCAAGAGTTGAGGTAGGGTAAAACTAAGGAGTTTGTGAACTTTAAGCAGGGAAGGATGACTGTGAAGGAGTGTGCTTTGAAATTCTACTAATTGTCTCGTTATGACCCGTAGATGAGGGTAAGAATGAGGAAGTTTACTTTGGGTTTTCTCGGGACTTGGTACTAGAGTGTAAGGTGGCGATGTTGAATAATGACATGGATATCTCTAGGCTAGTGGAATATATACAGTAGGTTGATTACCGCCAACTGAATAAACTCACCATAAAAAATAAGTACCCTCTTCTGAGAATAGATGATTTGTTTGACCAATTGCAAGGTGAAAGTTATTTCTCAAAGATAGACCTTCGTTCCGGCTATCATCAACTCAAAGTTAGGGAGTGCGACATCCCAAAAACTATTTTGTGAACTCGTTATGGCCATTTTGAGTTTCTATTTATGTCTTTCGGGTTAACTAATGCCCCAACAGCTTTCATGGACCTCATGAATCGAGTGTTCAGACCATATCTGGATATGTTTGTCATAGTGTTTATTGATGATATACTGGTGTACTCCCGTAGTGAGGATGAATATTCTGATCATCTCTGAACTGTCTTGTAAACCTTTAGAGATCACAAGTTGTTTGCCAAGTTCAGTAAGTGTGAGTTTTAGCTAAGGTCAGTTGCTTTTCTGGGTCATATCATTTCTTCCGAGGATATTAGAGTTGATCCCCAAAAGACCAAAGCTATTAGAAATAAGCCTAGACCTATTTCTTCGACTGATATTCGAAGTTTCTTGAGTTTAGCTGGCTATTACCCCCGTTTTGTTCAAGGTTTCTCCTCTATAGAGTCTCCAATGACTCGATTGACGTAAAAGAAAGTAAAGTTCTTATGGTCCGAATCTTTTGAGAAGAGTTTTCAGGAGTTGAAGACTCGACTCACTTCATCCCCTGTTTTGACTTTGCCTGATGGTGTTGATGGTTTTGTGGTATACTGTGATGCTTTGAGAGTTGGGTTGGGTTCCGCATTGATGCAGAAGGGTAAGGTGATAGCTTATGCTTCTAGAAAGTTGAAACCCCATGAGAAAAATTACCTCACCCATGACCTTGAGTTGGCTATTGATGTGTTTGCTTTGAATATCTAGAGACACTATTTGTATGGTGTCCATGTTGATGTTTTCACTGATCATAAGAGTCTGCAGTATGTGTTTACCCAGAGAGAATTGAATCTTAGGCAGAGACGATGGTTAGAATTATTAAAGGACTATGATATAAGTGTGCTGTACCATCTGGGCAAAGCCAATATTGTGGCTGATGCCCTAAGTAGAGTGTCCATGGGTAGTGTTTCGCATGTGGTAGAAGGTAAGAAAGAGTTGGCTCATGATGTACATCGTTTGGCTAGATTGGGGTTAGGTTGTTTGACTCTGTTGAAGGTAGTATAGGGGTTCAGAGTAGTTCTGAATCCTCCTTGGTTTCGGAAGTAACGGAAAAGCAATACTTAGATGCTAGTTTGGTCAGACTGAAGGAGTCAGTTAAGGACCAAAAAGTAGAGGTTTTCTCCTAAGGGGGAGATGGCGTGCTGAGATTGCAGGGTAGATTGTGTGCCCCGAATGTTGATGATCTGAGATAGAGGATTATGGTTGAAGTGCATGGGGCGCAATATTCTATTTATCCTGGTGCGACTAAGATGTACCGAGACTTGCGGGAAATCTATTGGTGGAGTGGTATGAAGAAAGATATAGCAGCGTTTGTAGCTAAGTGTGCAACATGCCAACAGGTTAAGGTTGAATACCAAAGACCTGGTGGTATGATGCAAGAGTTTAGTATTCCGACCTGAAAGTGGGAAGAGATAAATATGTACTTCGTGATTGGTTTACCTCCTTCCCGACGCCATCATGATTCCATTTGGGTTGTGGTTGATAAGTTGACTAAGTATGCTCATTTCTTGCCTGTTCATACTTTATATACTGCTGAGGATTACTCTAGATTGTATATCCGAGAGCTAGTTAGACTGCATGGAGTTCCCTTGTCTATCATTTCGCATAGGGGTACTCAGTTCACTTTGCAATTTTGGAAAGCTTTTCAGAAGGGTCTTGGTACCCAAGTGCTTTTGAGTTCTGCTTTTCATCCGCAGACCGATGGTCAGGCTGAGCGGACCATCCAGACCTTAGAGGATATGTTGAGAGCTTGTACACTTGACTTTAAGGGAAGTTGGGATGATCACTTACCGTTGATAGAGTTTGCTTACAATAACAGTTTCCAGTCTAGTATTGGCATGGCTCCGTTTGAAGCCTTATATGGGAGGAAGTGTAGATCACCTATAGGTTGGTTCGAGGTGGGTGAAGCGGCTGTGAGTTGTCCTGATTCGGTATTTGAGGCTATGGAAAAAGTTAAGTTGATTAGGGAAAGGTTGAAAACTGCACAGAGTCGTCAGAAGTCATATGTGGATGTTAGAAGGAGAGACCTTGAGTTTGAAGTTGGTGACCTAGTGTATATGAAAATTTCACCCATGAGGGGGGTGAAGAGATTCGGAATGAAGGGGAAGCTTAGTCCCTGATATGTTGGTTCTTATAAAATTCTTAGTCGTGTTGGTAAGGTAGCTTATGAGGTTGAGTTGCCTTCCGAGTTGTCCTTTGTTCATCCAATATTCTATGTCTCCATGCTTAGAAAGCATATTAGCGATGCTGTGGTAGTGGATTCCTCTGTGAGTGCTGACATTCAAGAAAATCTTTCTTTTGATGAGTCAGTTCGGGCATATCTCAATGGCTCGCTGGTTTTATTGATTTTCTTAGAGGCTTATCAGACTAGTATAGATGTTAGGAGTTAACTAATAAGTCGTATTGTTTTATCTTTATGAAATTCTTTTATTCTAGGATGATGATTACTTTGTTGATATTTGAGGGTTATTTATGGAAACCCCGTTGATTTGTGTTAAACTGAATGAAAATGGCTCAAAGGGTTAGCTTGAGGCTACTCGTAGCCTCAAGCACCATGTGACGCTCCGAGACTCGTTTTCTGAGGCATTACAACCCCTCCCCCCTCCACGATTCATTAATTGGTATTAGAGCAGAGACACTCTAAAAGGTTCATACCTAGAGTTATTTATTGATCATTACTGCTCCACCTAATATGGAAGAAGGACAATCTACTACTATACCACCCCGCTTTAATGGGCAGTACTATGGGTGATGAAAACCTAGGATGCATGACTTCATTATGGATAAGGACAGTAAGCTGATGGATGTAATACTTGATGGTCCTCATATGCCAATTAGAGATTTCAAAGAAGGAGACATAACAAGGATCATTTTCAACACTAGAAGAGAGTTTGATGATGAAGATCAAAAGTTGGGAAGAATTATGAGGTAGAGAAATTGCTTGTCTGTGGCATAGAACCTAATGAATATAACATGATTTCTGTTTGTGATAATGCTAAGGAAATTTCAGATTGCTTGAGGACTGCTCATGAAGGAACCAATTATGTGAAGGATTCAAAAGTTGATATGCTGACTACTTAGTATGAAACCTTCACCATGAAAAAGGGAGAAACTATCCAAAAAATGCATACTAGATTCACTTCAATCACCAATGAGTTGCACTACTTAGGAGAAGTTATTCCTTTTTATAAATAGGTGAGAAAAATTCTAACTGTTCTTTCTAAATCCTAGGCTAGTAAAGTGGATGATATTACTGAGGCAAGAAACCTAAAGATTTTCACTATGGATAAACTTATTGGTAATCTGAAGACTCATAAACTCAAGAAGCAGTAAGGGCAAGATAAGAAGGAAGCAAAAAAAGAAAAATATCTGGAATTGAAGGCTTCAAAGTTTGATTCAAGTGATGAGGGCACAGATATTGCCTATTTGGCAAAAAGAATTGTTAGATCCATAAAGAAAAGTGGCCAGTTTCAAAGGAGAAGAAGTAATATCAAAATGGAAGGTACTATTGAAGTTTGTCACAAATGTGGAAGTATTTAGCATTTCATCAAATATTGACCTAAAGAAGAGGTGATAGAGGAAATAAGAGGGTCCAGGTCCCTAAAAATTCAAGAAGAGAGGTTGCAGTTAATTATGCAGTGAAACCTTTAGCTGTCTGGGGAGATTCCTCTAGTGAATCTAAGAAGGATGAAAAGCTTGAAAATGCATCTATGTGGGCTGTGGAGAAGAGTGAAGTCACCTTTGACTCTTTGTCTGATCTTATGAAAAACACTGAAGATGAAGAAGAAAATGAGGTAACTATTTTTGACATTAAAGAAAATTTAGATAACTACTCAACTAGAAAGGTAAAGATGCTTGCAAATATGCTGATTGATTTCATGTGTGAACTGATTGCTAAAACATGTGCTAAAAGAGAAAGTAGAAAATCAAGATCTTGAATTGATTGCCTTAACTCTCTAGATATCTGAAATAGAAGAACAGTTCACAAAATTGAAATCTGAAAATCTGAGTTGAAAGAGTCAACTAGAGAAAGTAAAGGATTCTAATTATAAAGGGAAGAAAGAAGCCTCAAGGCTTCAAATTTAGCTTGAAGAAAAATTGTGGCATTCTTAGAGATGCCTCATGAATGCACTCCATAATAATGAAGAATTCAAAAAGGACCTGGTTCATATAAGAGAAGAACTTAACAAATCACTAAAATGGACCACATCCTCTCAAATCCTTTCTAATTTAACTGGCCAGTGTATCAATAATGATAAAGGCCTTGGCTATCAATATAAAACCCAATCACTCAGATCTCGAGGGAAAGTTGTTCATGGTATTAGAAACAAGGTCCACAGACCTGTATGTACGTATTATGGAAGGGATGGTCACTTGAAGAAAAACTGTTAATATTGGCTTGGAGCTATAATGAATAAAAACTAGATACATCCAATAAGATAATGGTTACCCTAAGGATTCCATACCCTTGAAAAGTATGAATAATTCTCTACCTAAATGGGACAAGAAAGCTTTGATCATACCTTTATTGTTCTTTTGGGAACTCAAGCTCAAATGGGTTCCCAATCTGACAAATAACTATGTTTGTAGGTAGAAGAAAGGGACTGTTGTCAGAACTGGTTCATGGATAGTAGATGTTCAAAGCATCTGATTGGGAGGACTGACTAATTTCTCTATCTCAAGACACTTCAAGGTGGAGGTGTCTCTTTTTGTAAATGGTAAAAAAGTCTATATACATGGTGTGGGAAAGATTGGAATATCACTTGATCAAGCAATAGAAGATGTGTACTATGTGAATGGCCTAAAGTACAGTTTTCTAAGTGTTTCCCAAATCTCTGACAAAGGTAATGAGGTGAAGTTCTCATCTGATGGGTGTATTGTGTAAAGCTTGAATTTTGGAAGAGTTATTCTCAAAGCCAAAAGGTTCAAAAATATGTATGTGTCTGATTTAGAGATTGTAGCTGATGAAGAATTAACTTGCTTAAGTGTTCAAAGTGAAGATGCTGATCTATAGCACAGAAGGCTAGGACATGTAAGTTCCTCTTTACTGAACCAGTTGATTTCAAAGGACTCGATCCATGGCATACTAAAGCTGAAATTTCTACATAATAAGGTTTGTAATGCTTGTATTAAGGGTAAACAAACCAGGCCATCCTTTAAGATGAAATAGCAGGTGAGTAATTCTAAACCTCTTAAGATGCTATACATGGATCTTTGTGGATATGCTAAAGTCTAAAGTAGAGGAGGAAAGAAGTATGTGTGTTCAAACCCTTTGGGGCTGCACCACACAGTGAGGAACCACGTCTCTTACAGTCAATCACAGGAAAAATACATAATGATAATAGCAAGTAAGAGACAGTACCGGAAGAGTATAAAGAGAAGATTTTTACATGGAAACCAAGATGGGAAAAACCACAGATTTCCCTCAAAAATACCTCCAAATAAACTATAATCAAAATCTTGATCACAGTCTAGATATCAGCCTAACCCTAAGATCCTTGCACTAGCAGCAACTCTACCACTAACTAATCTTGGTAACTCGACCAAGTTCCCTTTATAAAGATGATTAAATCTAATGAGAAACTATCTTAGGTAAATCTACCTAAGATGCTTCAATAATAAAACACTACTCTTATATAAAGAGTAGTTCAATTACAAATCAACACTCAAGAACACTCACTCACTCTTTCAGTATATTACAAAGATAAGAACATGATTAATGCTTGAGCAGTCTTAGTTTTTGCTATCTCACTTTTCTCTATTTGAAATTGGCCAAAACTGATTGTTGAAGAGGCATCTCTTTTCTTTTATAAATGGGTGATGATTAGGGATGGAATATCATTGGACCAGCCGTTCAAGTTGGTACAAAATAGCAAATAATAACACTTGCAAGTTTGTTGCACAAGATGATAAAACTGTGCAGAAGCCACGTGCCAACTTACTATACCTTGAACATCCAGGGACCTGGTCACTCGTAGTTTAGCTGCCCATCATCAAAACTACAAGTAGTAAGTTTACCTCTTTTGATGATGGCAAACTGATGTTTCATCTTTTGACGGAACATTTTAGGCCCTTTTCTTAGGATAATTGTGCGTTTTTAAGCAGACATTATTTTATTTAACATGGTATTTTAGTATTTTTAGGAGAAGAACTGAGTGTGAAGAATAACTTAGACAATCTGTGCAAAACAAAAGAAATGAGCAGCGACAGCTTACGCGATAGACTATCGACCTTGCGATAAACCGTCGGTCTAAACCGTTGGCCAAAAGGAAAAGTCAAAGACTTTGGACATCCTGCGATGGCCAAGGTGACAGACCGTCGGCTCTACAATGAACCATCGGTCTAAACCATTGCCAAGATACGAAATGCATAATCACTAGAAATCCTGCATGGTCAAGGAAACGGGCCGTCAACCAAGCGATGGACCATTTCTATACCCATCACCCGGAAGCAGAGAATGGAATCACTAGAGGTCCAGTGACGGTACAGGCAACGGACCGTCGGACCTGCGATGAATCGTCGCTAGACCTGTCGCTTGACCCGTGACCATAAAGCAGAAAATCTGAGTTTGTATTTTAAAACCACAGTTCTGGAATCATATAAACACCAAGTATTAGGGTTTATTCCAGATTTCTTTTGGGTTATTAGTTTCATACTTTCTCCTCTAGTGAGGGCTTTTGTAATACTTTTCATTGGGATTTGAATCTAGCGATTGAGATCTCATTATTAGTTTTGATTTTTTTCATTGAAGATTGAGAAGAACAATATTATGACTTTTGTAAGTACTCTTATGAAGTTATTTATGAACGTCAATATATCTTTGATTTCTGATATGGAGATGACCAGCTAAACTTCCATAACTAGGGTTATGAGAGCCTTGATGTAGATAACTGGTTGGGGTGGTGAATCGATTTGATTTCTAATATCTTGCTGAATTGCATGAATCTTTCTTCATTATAATGACATATCTTGGTTGCAAACTTGAGATGTAAGTCCATAAACACCACTTGTTTGACAAGAAAGTGGATGTTCGGAAAATAAGTGATTCATATGAAATCCATAGGTTTACCCTCTGGGTTGATGGGTTGATGCCTTAACAGGATTAACCCCCATAAGAGTGTTATTGAATAATGCATTAATCCTTTAAGTTCGAGAGAAGTAAAGGGTGAAACACCCATTAGGTTGAGAAACACGTGAGTAATTCTTAGAATTCAATAATTCTTGCAATTGAACACATATGTTAGAATTCAATCACAAATTCACAACCCTAACTGTTTGAACATCTTGATGAGCATAACTTTAGTTAATTCTTACTCATTGAAATTACATCTACATTAACTATCATTAGTTGTAATTTTGTGTGACACAAATATGAAAGAACACTGTTAACATTTCAAAACCCCCTTTATTTCAGAACCTTCGATTAACAGTCTAATAACAACCTCAACACTTAGTGAACACAGTATTCCCTGTGGGATTTGACACCCAACCTAGTTGGGTTCTATATTTTACAATGAATTCTTGCACTCTTGTAAGAGAGTTGTAATTTGAGCGTATCAAATTTTGGCGCCGTTGCTGGGGAATATGGTTGTCAATTAAGTTTGTGTTTTTAATTGACCTTTGGTTAAGTTTCTCAAATTTTACTTTTGTTTGTTGTTTTTGTTCAGTGCAGGGAAGTTGTTGTGTATTCCAAATACAAGGAGATTAGGTGCACCATTATTACCAATACATCTGGAACTGCAACTGAGAGACTAGACGCGTTGGCTAGAGTTCAACTAAATTAGGAAAATGACAGTCAGCAGGCACATCATCCTAATCCTGATGATGATGATTTAGGGGATGATGACTTGTTAGATCCTGTTAATCGAAGGAATGCAGAGAATGTAGCTGCACCAGTGAACAAAAATGTAAACAAAAACCGTCCTTTCAGGGTGATACTTGATCGCCAAGCTATTCAATTTGATCTTAATGATGGTGAAGATGGAATAGACGGAGCTGGTTCCACTGGAGCTAATATTCCTCTACCTCTAGCACCAGGATAAAAGTTCAATATTACCAGCACAATGATTCAGCTCCTTCATCTGAAGGGGTTGTTCGGTGAACTTTGTCACTATTTACATGTCTTTTGATAAATCAAGAGTGGGACAGAATGTCATCTGCCTGCATTTATTTCCTTTGTCTCTATCTGGGGAGGCAACATTATGGCTTAATGAGCTAACACCTGATTCTATAACCAACGGGAGGCAGTTGAAAGAGGGTTTCCTAAAAAGATTCTTTCCGCCTTCCAGGAGGGTATAGTTGAGGGATGAGATTAGCAAATTTAGGCATCTCCTAACCGAAGCTCTTTTACGAGACATGGGAGAGGTTCAAAAAAAAGCTGAAGCAGTGTCCAAACCATAATATGACAGATATTCATCTGATGAAGACTCTTTATCGAGCTTTGAACTCTATCATGAAGCCAGTTATTGATAATACTGCAGAGGGATCATTTGTGGATCTCACTTTTCAGGAGACCTTGGAAATGCTTGGTCGAATGACCAAACAAAGTACAACTTGGCATACCAAGGATTCTGTGGTAGCAAGCCCTACTGTATCTATTGACATGACTGCAGAACAACATAATAAAGAGTAAGAATGCAATCAAGACATAACACACTTAAAGATGCAGATGGATTTGTTGACCAAGCACTTATTATCTGCAAAGACTGAAAAAGTAAAAGTTGTTGCATCCCTAGGTAGAGATGATTCTAATTCGGAAGAAGAGGCTAACTATTGGAATAACCAGGCGGTTTTCAAGGCAATAGCCAAGAAAATCAAGGTTGGCACTACTACGACAAGTCTGGTTACAAGGATAGGGATCAAGAAAATTAGAAAAGTAAGAATGATAGGAGTGGGCTATATGTACCTCCTGGAAGCAGAGATAATACTACGACTAGCTTTGAGAAGATATCGATGGAGGACATGATGGAGAAATTATTAAAGAAAGTTGAAGCTATCAATTCTAGGGTGACTACCATGAAGAGCGATTTGTCTTCTATGTGTCAATTGGTAAACTCACACTCTACCTCTATTAAAAAGTTGGAACAACAAATGAGCCAGATCTCGGCAGTGTTGAATCAGAGAAAGACTAGAATATTTCTAAGTGATACCATTCAGAATCCTTGGAATAATGGCTCTTGCATGTCTATCACTACTAGAAGTGGCAAGGTATTGGTAAGCCCTCCTGTGGGCAAACCTGTGGTTGATATTATAACAGATGATATTGAAGAATCAAAGATTTGCCATTCGGTGGATTCTAGGAAATAGGATGAGGTTATTGATAACGCACCATCCAACAGTCAGCAGGTTGACAAGTTAGAGAAGAGTAGGGGAAATGAGGCTAAATTAGTGGTTACAACACTTCCAAAACCACCTCCTCCATTTCCCCATCGGTTGAAGAAGAAGGCCGATGACACAAAGTTCGGTAAATTTATGGCTATGCTTAAGCAGTCGATAATTAATTTGCCATTGGTAGAGGCATTGGAGAAAATGCCCGGGTACGCAAAGTTCATGAAAAATCTTTTCATGAAGAAGAGGGTAGTTAGTTTTGAGTTGATGGAAAATCTCCATCATTGTGGTGCTATCTCCACAAAGTCTCTGGTGCAAAGAAAGGCAGATCTGGGAGCATCTACTATCCCGTGCACTATTGGGCCTCTTGTTTTTGGAAAACCTCTATGCTACTTGGGAGATAGTATAAACTTGATGCCACTTGTGGTATATAAGAAATTGGGTTTGGGGGATCCTACTTCTACAAACATGAGATTAGTTATGGTGGACAGATCTGTGAAGCAGCCCGTAGGAATTTTATATGACTTGTTAGTCAAGGTGGCCAGTTTCATATTTCCAGTTGACTTTTTCATTCTCGATTACGAGGTGGACTTTGAGGTGCCCATAATCTTGGGTCTACCTTTCCTTGCAACCGGGAGTGTACTTATTAATCTGAGAGCAAATGAGCTACTATTCAGGCTGAATAATGAAGTAGTTTTATTTAATGTCTATTTGTCCATGAAACAACATAAAGACATGAGGGTATTTTCCATTGTGGATGTCTATTATAAGGGGGAGCAGGAAGTGCCGATTGAAGAGAAATTTGTTGTTGAGACATTAGTTGTCATGTTGATGAATTTTTATCAGGATGGTATAGAAGATTATGAGGAGACAGTGTGTGATTTAAAGGGCATGGGGTCTTACTCATATGCACCCAAGAATTTGGATTTGGACTTAAAAAATTGTCCAAGTCCACCTACTAGGCCTTCTATAGAATAACCACCTATCCTAGAGCTGAAAGAGTTACCCAGTCATTTGAGGTATGTGTTCCTAAGCAGTGGGAATACACTACCTATTATTATTGTGGCTGACCTGTGTGAGCAACAGGTGGAAGCCCTCATCTCTGTTCTTAAGAGATATAAGAGGGCTATTGGTTGGACGATTGCAGACTGCATTGGCATCCCTCTTGGTGTATGTACACATAAAATCTAGATGGATAAGAATTATGTCCTGACTACTGAGCACCAACATCGCTTAAAACCACCTATGCAAATGGTGGTGAAGAAGAAGATCATTAAGTGGCTAGATGCAGGAGTGGTTTATCCTATATCGGACAGTAAGTGGGTGAGTCATATTCTGTGCGAGCCCAAGAAAGGGGGCATGACAGTAGTGGTTAATGAGAAGAACGAGTTTATTCCACTCAGAGTTGTTACTGGGTGGAGGGTATGTATGGATTATCGAAAACTCAATTCATGGACATTGAAGGAACACTTCCCATTGCCCTTCATAGATCAGATGCTTGATCGACTGGCTGGAAGGGATTGGTACTATTTCTTAGATGGGTATTCCGGTTACAACCAGATTTCCATTTCTCCTGAAGATCAGGATAAGACGACATTCGCATGATAATATGGTATGTTTGCTTTTAAGAGGATGACTTTCGGGTTATGTAACACACCCTCCACTTTTTAGCGATGCATAATGTCAATATTTTTTGCTATGGTTACAGAAACACTATTGGTGTTTATGGACGATTTCTCAGTTACCTGTGATTCCTTTGAACTGTTCTTGCTAAATTTGTGTCGGGCATTACAGCGGTGTGAAAAGTTCAACCTTATCCTTAACTGGGAAAAATGCCACTTCCTGGTGAAGGAAGGCATTGTGCTTGGTCATCAAATTTTAGCTAAAGGCATTGAGGTAGACAAGTCAAAGGTTGAAGTGATTGAGAAACTACCCCCTCCTATCTCAGTCAAAGGGGTACGCAGTTTTCTTATCCATGCTGTGTTTTATCGCAGATTCATAAGGGATTTCTCAAAGATTGCAAACTCACTTTGCAAAATCTTGGAGAAGGAATCCAAATTTTCTTTTGATGATGACTGCAGAAAGGCCTTTGAATGCCTTAAGTTGAAGCTAGTGGAAGCTCCAATTATTGTTTCTCCTGATTGGACAAAGCCGTTCGAGATTATGTGTGATGCCAGTGGAGTGGCACTTGGAGTTGTTCTCATACAAAACAAAGAGAAGCTATTTCACCCAATATATTATGCAATCAAGGCCCTAAATGGGGCTCAAAAAAAATATATGGTGACAGAGTAGAAACTTCTAGCAGTGGTGTATATTTTTGAGAAGTTTTGGGCATATTTACTAGGTACCAAGGTAGTGGTACACACAACCACGCTGCCTAAAGGTACCTAATAGTGAAGAAGGACGCTAAACCAAGGTTTATCCGGTGTGTATTGCTACTTCAAGAATTTAACTTAGAGGTCAAGGATCGCAAGGTATGTGAGAATCAAGTGGTTGATCACCTATCAGGACTCAAAGGTGAGCAGGCAGTAAAATGCAAGCTTAAAATTGACGAGACCTTTCTGGATGAGAAAGTATTAGCTGCAATGCTCAAAAAAGTACCTTGGTATGCTGACTTCATGAACTATGTGGTAAGTGAAGTAATATCGGAGTATCTTTCATTTCATCAAAGGAAAAAATTTCTCTATGATGTGAAACATTATTTCTAGGATGAACCATATCTGTTTCGGTGGTGTACGGATGGTATTATTAGATGGTGCATTCCATAAGTGGAGATGTTGAGTGTACTGGAAGCGACTCATGCTTCCCCAATTGGAGGTCACCATGCTGGTGATCGTACTGCCAGAAAATTTTTTCAAAGCAGCTACTATTAGCCTACTTTGTTCAAGGACGCTTACGAGTTCGTAAAGAGATGTGGCCAATATCAAAGGCAAGGGTCTATCTTAAAGTTCAATGAGATTCCAATGTCCAACATGTTGGAGGTAGAATTGTTCGATGTCTGGGGCATTGACTTTATGGAGTCCTTCGAGAGCTTATTTGAGATGAAATACATATTGGTAGCCGTTGACTATGTGTCAAAATAGGTTGAGGCGGTGTCTCTAGAAGATAATGAAGGGAAGCGAGTCATTGCATTGTTGAGAAGAAACATCTTCTCTCGCTTTGGGTTACCACGTACCATCATAAGTAATGGAGGATCACACTTTTGCAACAAGATGTTTCAAGCCGTGTTGGCAAAATATGGAGTTAAGCAACATAAGGTATCTATGCCATAGCACCTGCAAAAAAGTGGGTAGGTGGAAATCTCTAATCAGGAAATCAAGGTTATCCTTGCCAAGACTGTGAATGCTAGCAGGAAGGATTGCTCTAGGAAGCTGAACGATGCATTATGGTCATATCGAATAGCTTTCAAGGTGCCTATTGGTATGTCGCCGTACCAATTGGTTTATGGAAAGGCATGCCATTTGTCGATTGAGATAGAGCATAAAGTGATATGGGCACTGAAGTGTCTTAATTTGAACTGGAATGAGGCAGCAAATATGAGACTAGGGCAGCTTAATGAGATGGATGAGTTCCATCTCGAAGCTTATGAAAGAGCTGATCTATAAAAGGAACGAATGAAGAAATACCATGATCACATAATTGAAAAGAGAGAATTTCTAAAAGGTGACTTGGTGCTTCTGTTCAACTCCAGACTCAAATTGTTCCCAGTTAAACTTAAGTCCAAGTGGTCAGGCCCATTTAAAGTTAATCAAGTTTAGTCATCTGGAGTAGTCAAACTTGGAAATGAAGATGGAAGTGTATTCAAAGTCAACGAGCAATGAGTAAAACCTTATATCGGTCCAAAAGACTCGATAAAAAGTATTTATACTCTCTATCTTGATGAATTATGAGTAATCTAGATAACTAAGTCGTGTCGCGATGATAAATCAGGCGCTAGTGGGAGGCAACCCACATTGTGTTGTTGTATAGCATTTAATTAAGTTATTTTATTGTTTGTTTTGTTGATTTGGGCAAGCTGAAGGGTTTATGGAAGTGTGCAAGTACAAGAGTGTAGGGAAAATAGAAACATAAGGAGTTTCAGGTGATCAACGAATTACCCGATGGACCATCGCAATATTGACGTACCGTCGTGGTAACCGTCGTAATAAAGTCCAAATATAGTAAACTATAAAAATAGCGATGGGTTGATCGATGGTCCGTCATATGTTCGATGGTCCATCGCATGAACCATCACTAATGAGTGAGAAAGTAGGTTCACTGTATTGGAGCGACGGTTTGACCAACGGACAAACGCATACCCAATGAACCATCGTGCTAACCGTCGAATTTAACCCTATTTTAGCGGGTCAGGTTGGATCGATTTAATTATCTAAATATTTCCTTCTTACCCGACCCAACATGGTTTTAAATAGATGATTTGAAGTGGTTGAGTAACTCCCAAACTATTCAACATACCTGAACCCTTTTATTTTCTCTGAAAACTTTCCACTTCCCTCTTCCCAATCTATTTAAAGTCTATCTTTTCTTTGTTGCTCTCAACCACAAGCAACAAAAAGTTAGTCTCTAAAACAAGTTGGCATATAGCATCCTATTTTGAAAGTGCAAGGTCAGAGTAGTGTACTACAATAACAAGGTACGAATTCCTTTTCACTCTCTATCTTTCTTCAACATGATGAGCAATAGAATAGTGAATAAAATCAAGTGAACCAATTCTCTTCTTATGTTTGGTATTGTGTGGTAATGATGTGAGTTGAAACCTAACATACACTGTCCTGGGGGAAGTCTGAGTAACCCATGGACTAAAAAATGGCAAAATATGGATATGTATTATTGATAAAAATGCCATAAAAATAGTCCTTGAATGAAGTGTGTGCAAGGTGTTTTACAAAATGCCGAAATGACGCCTGAAAGTAAAATTGGCAGGCTACGGTCAGAGCGACGGACCATCGCATACCCAACAATCCATCGCCTATAACCATCACCACTTTCTCATAATTAGTGTTATTGGAATGACTCCAACGGTTTGGGTCGACGGACCGTCGCAGTCCTGACTGACCGTCGCCCTAGCCGTCGCTAGTCAATGAAATTTCCTGTCTTCTGGTTTAAGTCTATGCACTGATAAATGTTTTGCTTGCAGGTATCATGGAAAATAAATTACAAACCACCATAGGTAGAGGTAGAGTCCAAGGGGCCAGGCAAGGGCAATCACAAGTTAAGGACGCACCGGCACGCAACACCTATCCACATCACCGGGTGATTTCTTCATCCACCCATTTTGAAGAGGAGGGTGAAAGAAATAGTAGGAGTAGATCAAGCACAATTCTAGTTGAGGAAGTGGTTGAAGTATCTTAACCCGTCTAAGAGGAAAGTCCAAAACAAGTAGACCCAAATTTGGTTTGGCGCAAGGATCCGTAAGTGCGGGAAGCTATGCGGTGGCCAATTGAGGGTGCTCGAGAGCACTTCTACAAAGGGTTGTCACCAAAGGACAGGGTAGCCATAAAAAGGGCCATTTTTTAGGAACATTAGATCGTGACAACCATTTTGCACGACTATCCATAGCTTGAGCGCAGATTCAATGAGTATGAATTGGCATGGATAAGTAAGCCACTTAGGACCTATCCACCAAATCTGGTACACGAGTTTTTTTCTAATTACTTGGTGTTGCTTGAGAAAGATTTCCCCAAAGGTGCATCAGCTGTAGACGTGAAAAAACTTGATATAGTCCCTGTGCGAGGAGTTGACATAGATATCTTGGAGCTAACATTGAATAGGTTCTTGTTTGGTCCGGAATATCAGATACCGGAGGTAATTCCAGAATTGGAGCACCAACTGTTCATACGAGCTACACAAAGGTTGTGGTTAGCTAGAGTACTGACAGATAGAGGAGAACTGGCCTAGTTACCTAACCTCCGTGAACAAATATCTAAATCATCCCAAAGTTTTAGGGATAAGTTCTGATGGGCAGTTGTGAGACTGAGGCTGATGCCGACAAGCGGTGATGACCGCTTAGAACTTACGAGAGCTGTGATAGTTGTTGCTTTGGTTGAGGGATTGACTGTGGATTTTGGCCATATGATTTCTGATAAAATATTATTCCATGCTTACAAGACTAAGACTGCATTACCATTCCCATACCTTATCACAGAATTGTGCAAGCAAGTGAAGGTCCCTTTGATTAGCGGAGTCGATAATGAGATCCAGGTGTCACATAAGCAGGATATTAAAAAATTAAGGAATGAATTGAAGTTCGATATGCGAGCCAACAGGTCTCCATCTCAAAAAAATCAATAAGAGCTGGTTCCTGAATTAGCAGAGGGTCCTTCAGGTATGCCATTACCACTTGCTAAGTACGTGCCTCCTGCTACTTCTACAGGTTTAGCTTTGATGCCCATAAGGGGAATGGAAGATTATGCATCAGTTCCTCCCCAATATACAGAGTACAGGCTGAACCAGGAAAACTTCACAAAGGTAATAAGAGCACAGAAAAGGATTGACAAGCAGTTGGCTATATTGGGGGGGGGGGGGGTATTTTAAACCCTTTGTTGAGAGAATTATGGAAGAAGTAGTGCACCCATTCAGAAATATCCAGCTCATAATGGACAATATGGAGGAGCGGATAAACAAGAAGCTGGATTCCATGTCCATCTCGGACTTTGCAAAGTTGATTGAAGAAGTTAGACAAATCTGGGCTGATGTGGATAAGATAAGTCAGTAGCCACAGCAGACCATATCTGATCCAGTTCAGATTCCAAGTAACAAGGATAAAGTACTTATTTATTTGATGGGGTGACCGATTAAGGACAAAGGTAAGAGAGCAGCAAAAACAGGTGAAAAAGATGAGAGAGCAGCAAAGAGAGCATAGATGAAATGATAATCTTACAGCCATGACACTAGAAGAATTTAAAGAATACCAGATACAGAAGGAGATGAAAATGTCAAGAAAATCAGAGGAGAAGAGAAAGAAGAGAATACAGGATGTAGCTGCAGGTGTTTCCATAATCTCTACCCCAGTCAGGGGGCAAATTTCAGACACTATTAGACAGGTGATATCTCTAATTTTGGAGGGAGAGCTTTTAAGTGCCCCTACCACCATAGGGGCCAACATTCTGCCCAATAAGGACGCAGGAGCCTCACCACACTTCACCGACGCCTCAGATGAATAAGAGGCACTGCAAGTATTTCCACTCCTTTGTACATAAATTGTATGCATTGAGTACAAAACATTATTATCTGTGGTGGAGGGGGGAGGATGTGATTATACCCTAAGAGGTTTTGTTGTCGATATTCTTTTCATCCCATGTACTATCTAGGAGAATCGACATGTCTAGATTATTATTAAGTTGTTGCATTTTTATTTATTGTCTAGGATTGAAATTTCTCTTTTCTTAAGTCATGTTCTATTGGTAATGTTATTCCATTAAATAAAAGTGACATTATGTTAGCATCAGTTTGTATATGTGAATGATAAGTGACTGGGGCAAAGTGTTTGTGTACATGTGTTATATAATGAATTCTTTTTTTCTTGTTGGTAAAAGTATTGTGTGACCATCTGTGAATCTAAAACTGGAATATAAATGTAAGTAATTATATCCACATGTTACGAACCCCAATATTTAGTAGAATAGGAATTAACTTAGTGCTTCTGTGTGTGAGTGTTTGTGTAAAACCCCACATTTTAGACTAGAATGAAAATCTGTTATTCCTATGCATGGATATTTCAAAAGCCTCAAATCCTATATAAATTTAGTGTGTTAATCAATTATGTAGTGTGGAAATCTATTTGAGCATGAATTTAGATCATAGAGGTCCCCTAACTCAAGTACAAGTTAAAAGCTTTCCTATCGTTCAAGTTTATTAAGCATCAAAACTTGGGTCAACTTTAATCGATGATAACTCATAGTATATGACTAACTGGGTGGTTTACTATATATAAAATGAAATATCTTTGAATTATCTTTCCAATTATACCAATTTTGCCTAAATCCGATATCGTAGCAAAGAGTTATGCCTATTTTACTCCAGCATGTCAGTCTGAAAACAGTGTGACGACATTCGTGACACATTATCACATTTGTGATGCCCTATCACGAATATCATCAGCCTTAGGCAGAAACTAGCTCCTAAGTGATGACATTCGTGATAGCTTATCACATTTCTAATGCCCTATCACGATGGTCGTCAGCCTTATGCAGAAACCAGCCCCTAAGTGACGACATTCGTGATAGCTTATCACATTTGTGATACCCTATCACGAAGGTCATCAACTATGATTTTCAGCAACTAGAAAATTATTTCATAAGGGTATTTTGGTCTTTTCCTTCACCTTCCATGACTTATAACCCTAAAGAGGCATAATTTTTCCCATTTTTCTTCAGTTAAGATCTTAAAAACCCTCTCTTATACTCTCAACCAAAATATTAGAGTTTCCATCAAACTCATCTCTCAAAAGCAAGATTCAAGCTCTTTTCCAATATAATCAAGAATTAAGTTTCCCAATCTAAGAACTCTCCAGCAAATCATCAAGGTTTCTTTTCTAACATATGTGTGTGTTCATTCATGGACTCCATTTGTCCATGATGTTCAAGAACCCTTTTTTTCTAAAACTATATATTATGGTTTTCATGTTATGAATGGGTTGTTGATCATGTTTATGTGTTGAATGATGCCAAGATAGAATCTTTATGTGTTATTATGAATCTATAACATCATATGAGTTGAAAACATGTAAGTTTGATTATTTATGATGAGTAATTGTATGATTTACATGTATGCCTAAGTTGTGCATGTAAGGTGTTTGATAAAATACCTAAGAGACTAGAAATCATGCATTATAGCTAAATTGTGACTAAGTGAAGGATTAATGATAGGCCTCTATGATTCAATGTCATCTATGTTGATAATGTGTCTTGTGAACACTGTTGGATTACTCATGAACTAGTCTTATGGACTTTTGTTGTGCTTACTTGCAAAAACCACTCATGTACAAGATGTAGAATACCCACGTACTTCATAAAATTACCCAAGTTATGATATTTTGGATGGTGGTAGTAATATTTAATGAGCATGATAGTGAAAGTTATGCAAGTATATACATGTTGTATGAAATTCTCTTCCATGAATAGATTGTTGAGAACCATGCTTAGTATGAAATCCCTTATTTATGATATTGTGGATTATGGACTCTGCTCTTATGATCAAGTCAGTCATGTGTGTCAGATTCCTTCCATCGAGTCCTGGGGGTACTTGTACCTGAAAAATATAGTTGTGTGCCTAGAGCCATGTCATGTTTTCACAATACTCTCTGTCAAGCCATGATCTATAGAAATCAGTCAGTCATGTAACTCAGGAAAACTCAGTTATCACAGTAGTTTTATATTCTCAGTAATCTTAGTGCTCAGTAACCTTAGTAATCACAGTAAATATCAGTAACTTCAGTAATCTTAATCAGTCCTCAGAACTCATTATATTCCATCCATCATCAGAATCTAGTAAACTCAGTTTTAGCTCTGCTAAATAATACCACTATTTACAGTGTAATTAAGCAGTATCAGTTCAATAAGTCAGTTCAGTTAAGTTATTTAGTTCAGCCCAGTTATTCAGCTCAGTGTCTTTCAGATGGGAGTAGGATTCAGCACTGAGCGAGCCTAGGGATGGGGGCTCACCCACTAGAATAAGAATGAGATCCCTAGAAGCAATCCCTAAGTTCCAGAACTATATTGCTAGTGTAGGTTCGAGATGTCACCCGTTAGATAGGACTGACATACTCAGGGGTCACCTGTTAGCACATTTATATGTACAGGACTGATCCCAGGAGTCACCCGCTATATTAGGACTGACTCCACAGCAGATGTCTTTACTAGTGGCGCGGTACTGACACCCTTCCAGTCAAAGCAGAGATTGGACCCCAGTCAGCTTAGCATGGGGTATGTCGGTTAGATGAACGCATCCTACAGTTTCAGTTACAGAATCAGGGCTAGACACAGTCAACTTAGCTTAGTAGTACAGATTCAGTACTGCAGTCAATGCTTATCATTGTAAATAAAGTTCAAGATTACCCATTAGCTAGGTCTGATCTCAACTATGATTAATTAGTATCAGAATCATTAGATTTAAAGATCACCCGCTAGATTGGACTGATCTCAGACTAAGTCAAATCATCCTTATTATCAGTATACTTATGATCACCCGCTAGATAGAACTGATAGTTACTCCAAGTGGAATGACACTCAGATAGTTCCATCAGAACTTAGATTGTCGAATACAGTCACTCAGTATCGATTATATCAATTAGTCCAATCATTACAGTTATATCAGCTATATTAGTTGTCATAGCTCACGTTACCAGTACTCAATTTCAAGATTGTTAAAAAAAGACATTCAAACCAGTTCTTTATAATTTAAACTGTCAGAAATAGTCAATAATCTATTAAGTACCTCAGTAACAGTAAAGTCATGTTGTCAGCATTCAGACTCAGTAGTCAGCATCATCATGAGTTCAGTTATATTTGT
Organism: Capsicum baccatum var. pendulum; assembly: GCA_030864225.1. NCBI lineage: Eukaryota > Viridiplantae > Streptophyta > Magnoliopsida > Solanales > Solanaceae > Capsicum > Capsicum baccatum. The sequence continues at coordinate 162,756,081 of CM061557.1, read as the reverse complement.
TTATACATGTATGTATTCTCACATTCATATTAGTTAGTGTTATTCATGCATATAACCCTTTGCATTTAGCCTACCTCACTCGTATACTCAGTACATTCAGATGTACTAACGTATTTGTGCTATGGTACTTTCTCTTATGTTCACCATAGGTTTAGAGGCACGAGCTCCAGATCAGTAGTAGCATTCCAGTGTTTAGAGTTTGCAGTGAGTCCTTCTCTTTTGAGGATGATATGATTATTGCTACGTTTACTATTCAGTTGCTAGATGGAGTTAGTTGGAGACATATTCCTTCAACTCCTTATTCAGTGCAGTTAAAGTCTTTCATACTAGATGTCAGATTAGATATTCAGATCTCATTATTTTTAGTATTTATGACTCATTTTGGTATTGTTATACCTTTTTCAGATATTTTGTTATCAGACGTTTATTCAGTTCGAACCTTATGGCCTTTCATGTTCATGTTTCCGCATTTATGATAATTATGCAGTATACAGGTAAAGATATCAGTCATGGGTTAGCTTGTGGTCCTTTGGGGTCATGAGCACCATGTAGCATTCTAGTTCAGAAAATTGGGGTGTTAAAAACTTGGTATCAGAGCCTAAGGTTCAATAGAGTCCTAGGAAGTCTGAAAGTCGCATCTAGTAGAGTCTTGTACATGCATGTATTGTGCACCACACCTATGTACAAGAGGCTATGAGATGTTTTAGGAACAGTTTCCCTTCTTTTAGTATTCATGTCATGCCAGTGAGCAGTCAGATTTGTATAGCTTGTTTTCTGCACCTTGCATCTATTCATGCTATCCAAAATCTCAGAGAAGGTAACTATTTCAAGGTAAAACCTACTAGTAGTTTCAAGTTTAGTTCATCTCATGCATCATGCATTAGTTTCAGAATCCCAAAGTTTAGTTATAATCTAGTTCGTAGATGCCCTGTGCATCACCTAGTATCTCTGTAAGGTAAGCGTTCTTAGAGGGACATAGCGTCCCAAGGGGGAGATACCCCACTTTCTCTTAACGCTCACATGCCTTAGATCCTTTAATTTCTCCTTGCATAACAAATTCAGTCTAGAATAGAGGGTACTCATAAGTTGACCTTCGAGTTAGACCTCAACTGTAAGTTAAGTATTCTGAGGTTCAGTTCAGTTCATGATGTTCAGTCCATATGTCACGTAGCAGAATCAGTCATGTTCTTATGTTTTAGTTCAATCTTAGTGCCTTTACCATTGCATGTTCAATCGCATGTTCATGATTCAGTTTAGTCATGTATTCACACATCAGATATGCGTGGTCAGCATATCAGTACTTTCAGTCATACATTCGCATATCATGTCAGTCATATAATCATTGCATTGGATATGCATGGATTCAACTTATCAGTTAAGCATCAAATATGCATTCTTAGTTTGAGAAACTCAGTTTATCAGAATACTCAGTCCTACATTCATAAATCAGCTACCCATGCAGCAGATATGCATGTACAGTATGATATGCTCAATTTTAAATCAAGTCAGCCATGAAATCATGATCAGTCATTCATGATATATATTCATGTACGTTGTATTTTCTCTCATCTCAACCAGTATCATTCAAGGACGAATGTTCCCAAGGGGGAGATATTATAATACCCCACATTTTGGACTAGAATAAAAATCTGTCATTCCTATGCGTGGATGTTTCAAAAGTCTCAAATCCTATATAAATTTAGTGTGTTAATAAATTATGTAGTGTGCAAATATATTTGATCATGAATTTAGATCGTAGAGGTCCCCTAACTCAAGCACAAGTTGAAAGCTTTCCTATCGTTCAAGTTTTAGTGAGCGTCAAAACTTGGGTCAAATTCAATTGACCATAACTCATTGTATATGAATAACTGGGTGGTTTACTATATATAAAATGAAATATCTTTGAATTATCTTTCCAATAATACCAATTTTGCCTAAATACAATATCGGAGCAAAGAGTTATGCCTATTTTACTCCAGCATGTTAGGCTGGAAACAGTGTGACGACATTCATGATAGCTTATCACATTTGTGATGCCCTATCACGAAGTTCGTCAGCCTTAGGCAGAAACCATCTCCTAAGTGACAACATTCGTGATAGCTTATCACATTTCTGATGCCCGATCACAAAGGTTATCAGCCTTAGGTAAAAACCAGCCCCTAAGTGACGACATTCATGATAGCTTATCACATTTGTGATGCCCTATCACGAAGGTCGTCAGCTATGATTTTCAGCAATTGGGAAATTATTTCATAAGGGTATTTTGGTCTTTTTCTTCACCTTCCACGACTTATAACCCTAAATAAGCATAATTTTTCCCATTTTTCTTTAGTTAAGCATCTTAAAAACTCTCTCTTACACTCTCAACCAAAAGATTAGGGTTCCATCAAACTCATCTCTCAAAAGAAAGATTCAAGCGTTTTTTCAAGATAATCAAGAATTAAGTTTCCCAATCCAAGAACTCTCAAGCAAATCATCATGGTTTCCTTTCTAAGGTATGCGTGTGTTCATTCATGGACTCCTTTCTTCCATGAAGTTCAAGAACCCTTTTTTTCCTAAAACTATATATTATGTTTTTCATGTTATGAATGGGTTGTTGATCATGTTTATGTATTGAATGATGCCAAGATTGAATCTTTATATGTTATTATGAATCTATGACATCATATGAGTTGAAAACATATAAGTTTGATTATTTATAATGAGTAATTGTATGATTTACACCCATGCCTAAGTTGTGCATGTAAGGTATTTGATAAAATAGCTGAGAGACTAGAAATCATGCATTATAGCTAACTTGTGTCTAAGTGAAGGATTCATGATAAGCCTCTATGATTCAATGTCATCCATGTTGATAATGTGTTTTGTGAACATTGTTGGATTACTCATGAACTAGTCTTATAGAATTTTCTATGCTTACGTGCAAAACCCACTCATGTACAAGATGTAGAACACCCGTGTACTTCATGAAATTCCCCAATTTATGATATTATGGATTGTGGTTGTTAATATGTAGTGAGCATGATATTGAAAGCTATGCAAGTATATACATGTTGTATGAAATTATCTTCCATGAAATAGATTGTTGAGAAATATGCTTAGTATGAAATCCCTTATTTATGATATTGTGGATTATGGACTCTACTCTTATGATCAAGTCAGTCATGTATCTTAGTTTCCTTCCATCGAGTCCTTGGGGTACTTTTACCCAAAAAATATAGTTGTGTGCCTAGAGCCATGTCATGTTTTCACAATACTCTCAGTCAAGCCATGCTCTATAGAAATCAGTCTGTCATGTAACTCAGGAAAACTCAGTAATCTCAGTAGTTCAACATTCTCAGTAATCTCAATGCTCAGTAACCTCAGTAATCATAGTAAATCTCAGTAACTTTAGTACTCTTAATCAGTCCTCAGAACTCATTATATTCCATCCGTTATCAGAATTTAGTAAACATAGTTTTAGCTCCACTAAATAATACCACTATTTCCAGTTCAGTTAATTAGTATCAGTTTAGAAAATCAGTTCAGTTAAGTTATTTAGTTCAGCCCAGTTATTCAGTTCAGTGTCTTTCAAATGGGAGTAGCATTCAACACCGAGCGAACCTAGGGATGGGGGCTCACCCGCTAGAATAGGACTGAGATTCCTAGAAGCAATCCCTAAGTTCCAGAAGTATGTTGCCAGAATAGGTTCGAGATGTCGCCCGTTAGATAGGACTGAAATACTCAGGGGTCACCCGTTAGCACATTTATATGTATAGGACTGATCCCAGGAGTCACCTGCTAGATTAGGACTGACTCCACAGTAGATGTCTTTACTAGTGGTGCAGTACTGACACCCTTCTAGTCAGGGCAGAGATTGAACCCCATTCAGCTTAGCTTGGGGAATGTCATTTAGATAAACACATCTCACAGTTTTAGTTATAGAATTAGGGCTTTCAGACACAGTCAACTTAGCTTAGTAGTACAGATTCATTACTATTAGATACAGTCAATACTTATCATTGTAAATAGACTTCAATATCACCCATTAGCTAGGACTGATATCAACTATGATTAATCAGTATCAGAATTATTAGATTTAAAGATCACCCGCTAGATAGGACTGATCTAAGACTAAGTCAAATCATCCATATTATCAGTATACTAATGATCACCTGCTAGATAAGACTAATCTCAGATTTAGTTACTCCAAGTAAAATGGAACTCAGATAGTTCCATCAGTACTTAGACTGTCATATACAGTCGCTCAGTATCGGTTATATCAATTAGTCCGATCATTACAGTTATATCAGCTATATCAATTGTCATAGCTCACATTATCAGTACTCAGTTTCAGGACTTTTAGACACAACCATTCAAACCAATTCTTCATAATTTGAACTATCAAAAATAGTCAATAATCTATTCAGTACCTCAGTAACAATAAATTCATGTCATCATCATTCAGACTCAGTACTCAGCATTATCATGAGTTTAGTTATAGTTGTTTATGCATGTATGTATTCTTACATTCATATTAGTTAGCATTGTTCATGCATATAACCCTTTTACATTTAGCCTACCTTACTCGTATACTCAGTACATTCAAACGTACTAAAGCATTTGCGCTATGGTGCTTTCTCTTATGTTGCACCATAGGTTCAAAGGCACAAGCTCCAGATCAGTAGTAGCATTCCAGTGTTCAGAGTTTGCAGTGAATCCTTCTCTTTCAAGGATGATATGATTATTGCTATATTTACTATTTAGTGGCTAGATGAGTTAGTTGAAGACATGTTTCTTCAACTTCTTATTCAGTTCAGTTAGAGGATTTCAGACTAGATGTTAGATTAGATATTCAGATCTCATTAGTTTTAGTATTTATGACTTATTTTGGTATTATAATACCTTTTTCAGAAATTTTGTTCTCAGACGTTTATTCAGTTCGAACCTTATGTCCTTTCATGTTCATGTTTCCGCATTTATGATATATTATACAGTATACAGGTATAGATATCAGTCATTTGTTAGCTTGTGGTCGTTCGGGATCAGGAGCACCGTGTAGCATTCCGACTCAGAAAATTGGGGTGTTACAGTTTGTGTAGTCCTTACATAGATGCTACACCTAGAACTTGCCCGGTTCATTTGCTATTTTTTTGTTTCTGACTTAATAAGACAGGATAGTAGCGTTCCTTATTTGTTAGTCCATTTAGCCAAAATAATGACCCACCAAAAAAAAATTGTGTTGTTTTTCGTTGGAACCCTGTTGAGCCTTGTTAATGTTTGTTCTACCCAAATAAATAGTGATTCATTTTCTAGTAAATGTTAGCATTTAGCGTTGGCCCTGGTTTGATATTGGAAATTCTGCACTTCAACTTGGAAAATTTCCTAAGTTGAGGATGGCTACTGCTGAGTTATTGGCAACATAGGAGGTTGATTCAAGTTAAATTGTTAGTAAGCATCTGACCCTGGTCTAATTGGACTTCTAAGTAGATATTGTGCACCTCAACTGATAGCATCATCATAAGTTGAGGGTGGCTGATGCTGATTATAAAAATAAGATGTTGTTACTAGGATGGATGAATAGTATGATCTGAAATGACTGAATGAAGTTATAGTCTTGGCAAGTAGCTACCTAGAAGGGTGAAGAGAGTAAAATTCCCTTGTTTTCATTTCACTTCCCCCTAAATATATATCCTCACCAAACCCAAAACCTCATTACTGATATTAAAAATTCCTGCTTAATCTTGGCGAGTCAGTTATAAGAAAACATTAGATGATAGGGGCAAGCCTATGGGTGTGCACTATGTTTGCAACTTCTGTTCTGAGAGCGAGAGTAGTATTTTTGCCGACAGATTGATTATATATAATGAGAAGAGAACTTTGTTGGTTGTAAGGGCATGACAGTTATCCTTAGTCTGCTGATTCCTTTGGGGTATTGTATCTGTGACTATAAATATGCTAAGTAGTAATTTATGCCAGTTGTAGATCCTTATATGTTAGAGTACTTAGCCGAATGGTCAATTGAATGATTGTATAGCTGTGTTGATATGACTGTTGAGTGCCCATCATGACATTGTTTGTATATATATCTTGGTGTTGAGTTGTTTGAGGACAAGAAATAGCCTTAAGTTGAGGGTGTTGATGTTCTGATTTTTGACAAAACATTTTTGGTCTTTTTCTTAGGATAATTGTATGTTTTCAAGAAGCCATTTTTGTATTTAACATGGTATTTTAGTGTTTTCAGGATAAGAACTGAGTGTGAAAAATAAATTGGATAATCTGAGCAAAACAAAGGAAAATGAGCAGCAACAGATTATGCGATGGACTGTCGACCTTGCGACGAACCATCGATCTAAACCGTCAGCCAAAAGCAAAAGTCAAAGACTCTGGACATCCTGCGATGGACCAGGCAACAAACCGTCGGCTCTGTGATGAATTGGTGTGAACCGTTGCTAAGATACAGAATGCATAATCACTGGAAGTCCTATGATGGTCCAGGCGATAGTCCATCAACCATGCGACGGACCGTCGCTCTACCCAGCACCTAGTAATAGAATGGAATCACTGAAGGTCCAACAATAGTGCAGGCGACGGACTGTCGGACCTGCGATGAACCATCACTTGACCCGTCGACCATAAAGCGGAAAATCTAAGTTTGAATTTTAAAACCCCAGTTTCTGAATCATACAAATACCAAGTATTAGGTTTTAGTCTGGATTTCTTTTGGGTGATTAGTTTCATACTTTCTCCTCTAGTGAGGGCTTTTGTAATACTTTTCATTAGGATTTGAATCTAGGGATTGAGATATGATTATTAGTTTTGATTTTTTTTCATTGAAGATTGAGAAGACCAATATTGTGACTTTTGTAAGTACTCTTCTGAAGTTATTTATGAACATCAATATATCTTTGATTTTTGATATGGAGATGACCAGCTAAACTTCCATAACTAGAGTTATGGAAGCCTTGATGTAGACAATTGTTTGGGGTTGTGAATCGGTTTGATTTATAATATCTTTCTGAATTGTATGAATCTTTCTTCATTATAATGACATATCTTGGTTGCAAACTTGATAAGTGATCCCATAAACACCACTTGTCTACAAGAAAGTGGATGTTGGGAAAAGAAGTGATTCATACGAAATCAATAGGTTTACCCTCTGGGTTGATGGGTTGATTCCTTAACAAGATTAACCCCCATGGGAGTGTTATTGAATAATGCACAAATCCTTTAAGTTTGAGAGAAGTAAAGGGTGAAATACCGATTAGGTTGAGAAACACGTGTGTAATTCTTAGAATTCAATAACTATTGCAATTGAACACATAAGTTAGAATTCTAGTACAAATTCACAACCCTAACTGTTTGAACATCTTGGTGGGCATAACTCTAGTTAATTCATCCACATTGAAATTACATCTATATTAAATCTTATTAGTTGTACTTTGGTGTGACACAAATATGAAAGAACACTATTAACATTTCAAAAACCCCTTTATTTCGAAACCTTCGATCAATAGTCTAATAACAACCGCAACACTTAGTGAACATAATATTCCCTGTAGGATTTGACACCCAACCTAGTTGGGTTCTATATTTGACAACGAATGCTTACACTCCTGTAAGAGAGTTGTAATTTGGGCGTATCACAAACCAAACCATACAATTTGAGCATCACTGCATATTCATCATATTTAATTAGTATGATTACTACCTGAAGATGAATGTTCCCCCTATTATCATGCTTCCTCTTTAATCATACAATATAGAGATCCGGTACCTTGTCATTTCAAGAAAAAACTTCCCCCTGTCATTATGCACCTTTATTTCATTTGGTGCCTTTGTATTCATCACGCTTCCCTATATCATTGTGCATATCTTCAGGTCCTTACTACATGAACTCAGTATGCCTTCTTTTGGCATTATTGAAAAGGATTTACAGTAAACCAAGACTAAAGATAAGTACAGGATTGGTTAACTCATGGCCATTGAGGCAATACTAACATGTAGAACAACTCAGGAGACAAATAAGATACACAAACTAAAGATTCACTCACTTATATTAGTCAATACCAGTAAAGTAGGCTAAAATAATAATCATAAGATAACTTTCTTTAAAAGCCATTATGAAAATCAAGATATAGAATTAACACAAGGTTGATGAGGGAATGGGGATAACAAGGCTCAGGTGAAAGGAGAATTTGGTGAAAGCACTTAAACAATACTTCATTCTCCTATATTTAGCAATATGAGCATCCATCAACTATTTGATAAGGACTTTCACTTCAGCATTTAGTTTGGCCATTCTTGCCTAAGGTTTTACATTTTTAGTTGCAAGTTCATTAGAGGCATTTAATCCAGCATCTTTGACAACTGACTTGATTCTTAACTCCTCCATTCCATTCCCAACTTCTCCTGACTAGCTAGTAATTTAGATACTTAATATACATTCTCCACAATTTTTGTTCAATCTGTATTAGCCTGGATGTCCCATGTGATCTCCTTTCTCTAAGTATTTCATAATTTGATATACACACTATTTCAATTTCATGGAACTTGCAATTAATCATGGATTGAAAACTCAAATAATGTCATAAACATGAATACAATCCAATTTAAGCATATAAATCACGAATCATTAAGCTTATAGTTTTTAAAAGAGATTCTTGGACTCTATGGGTTAAATGAACCCATAGATGAACACTTAACATACCTTAGTAGTTAAATTCGTGAGGATTGATGGCGTGTTCTTGAAGCTTGAATTTTGAAATTAGATCCCCTAGGGTTTGTTCTTTAGAAACTTTGAGAAAGAATGAGGGATTTTGCCTTTAGAGAGGCTTAATATCATATTTTGGGGGATGATATAAGGTGGGAGAAGACCCATTTACGCCTCTGGGTGTGGAATTAAAAGAGCAAAAATAGTGCCCAGTGATTCACGGATTGACGTACTGCATCGATAGCATAAATGTGATGTCCAACGTGTCGCATCGAGTTTGCATTGGTTCACTGGAATTTGTACCCTGAGGCTTGGAAAATATTTGTCTACGAGATTGGCGACATGATGCGTCGACCAACTATTTTAGTCATACAAATTTGATTCAAACGAGGTCCAAAAAAATTGAAAATCACCTGAAGTGACCTATTAACATACCTGATGATGATTCAATCCAAAGATCAAAATTTTAAGGTCATATGGGTCATGAAATAAGATCTCCAACTTATAAAGTCTAAAAATAATTCTAAGTGCAAACACTTAGCTGAAATTTCTAAGTCTGGGACCTCTTTTCATGCTCTAAAGGACTGAGTTAAGCTTAGGATTTTGCGGGGTCTTACAATATGTCCCCTTTGGGAAATATTCATCCTTGAATGAGACTGTCTAAGCTGAGAATACTGATAGACTGACTTTACATACTGGATATGCACAACTGAGGCATGATTTCATGACTGAAACAACTGATGTACTGAGTTTTCAAACTGAACATGCATAACTGAAGCATGACTAAAATTCTGAAGGTATGTCACATGACTGAGCTATTTCATGAAGGTATGCATGCTATAAAAATGCTATACAACTGAACCGATACAGAGTTGTAAAGGTAATTTGAGCATGGAACTGAGTAAATTCAAGGAAAAATTATTACCTTAAGTTGAGTCTGAGTTTGCAGAGAAGAGGTGAAGATAATTGTTCTGCATATCTGCTTCAGCTTCTTAAGTAGCTCCCTCCATAGACTGATTTTGCCAAAGAACTTTGACTAGAGGAACGTTTTTGTACCTCAGTCTGTGAACCTTATGATCAAGAATTTTGACTGGGATCTCTTCATAAGAGAGGCTGTTCTGAACATCTATACTCTCTATAGGGACTACAACTGTTGTTTCACTTATGCATTTCTTTAGCAAGGAGACATGAAACACTGGATGCACTGAAGCTAAATCTGAAGTTAACTCAAGCTCGTAAGCTACCTTTCCAAAATGGCTAAGAATTCGGTAAGGACCGACATATCGGGGACTGAGTTTCCCATTTTTACCAAACCTCTTTACTCCTTTCATAGGAGAGATTTTTTAATATGCATAATCGCCAATCTCAAACTCGAGATCCTTTCTTCACACATCTGCATACGATTTCTGTCGGCTCTGGTCTTCCTTAAGCCTTTCTCTAATCAACTGAACCTTCTCTAAGGTATCAAACACTAGATCAGGCCCTACTACTGCGTCCTCACCTACTTCAAACCAACCAATTAGATATCTAAATCTCCTACCATACATCACCTCAAACGGAGCCATCTGAATGCTGGAATGATAACTGTTATTATATGCAAACTCAATCAAGGGCAAGTGGTCAACCTAACTATATTTAAAGTCCACGGCATATGCTCTTAACAATCTTCCAAAGTCTGAATGGTCCTTTTTGTTTGACCATATTTCTGAGGGTGGAAGGTTGTACTGAGATAAACTTGGGTACCAAGACTCTTTTGGAATGCTTTGTAGAAGTGAGAGGTAAACTGGGTGACTCTATCTAAGATAATAGATACTGGGACTCCGTGTAACCTGACCAACTCTCTGATATAGAGTTTGGCATAGTCCTTGGCTGAATAGGAGGTATGAAATGGCAAGAAGTGAGCTGATTTGTTCATCCTGTCCATAATGGCCCAAATCAAATCATGCTAATGACGAGTACGAGAAAAACCTATCACAAAGTCCACGTTCACTTCTTTCCATTTCCAAGTAGGAATACTAAACTGCTGCATGTACCCACTAGGCTTCTGGTGCTCCATCTTAACCTGCTGATACTTATAGCACTTAGCTACAAACTCTGCGATATCCTTCTTCATCCCACTCCACCAATAGATCTCCCGCAAATCGTGGTACATCTTAGTGGCCCCTGGATGAATAGAATAACGCGCACCATGTACTTTTAAAAGAATTCGTTACCTCAAGTCATCTACACCTGGCACACATAGCTGACCCTGGCAATGCCACACACTATCTCCCCCTTCGGAGAAAACCTCTACTTTCTGATCTTTGACTGACTCTTACAACTTAACTAGACTGGGATCTCTGTCCTGCTTTTTCTTCACTTCAGAAACTAGAAATGATTCTAAACAATGTTTCACCTAGGGGTGTACATAGGTCGGGTAGGTTTGGTTTTTTATTGAATAAAAAATAAACCAATTATGTTGATTTATTAAAACTATAAACCAAATCAAACCAACATAAAATTGGTTTTTTCAATTTAAGTTTTAGTCGGTTCTTTTGATTTATTCGGGTTTTCTAGATTTTTTTATAATCTTTATTTTTTAAAATTATATTGTAATTGAAGACTAGATCAAGTATGTTTTCACTCATGTGCTAATGAAAAAATGCAATTATGAAAAATTGAGGAGCAAAAAACTCTCTTGAAACTAAAAAGTAAGATAAAGAGTGAAAAGTTTAGGTTTTAAGTTTATATTGGGTTTCGGATCATTTTATTAGCAATTAGCAATTAATGGACAAATATTACAACTCAATATATATATATACACACCGACTTTCTAAATATTGAAAATTAATAAAACTAATTGAAAAAGTATTTTACAAGTTGATTATAATTATTATTTTATGGATAAAAAGTTAAATTATATATATGCATATATATATACATACATATACACACATACACACACACGCACACACATATATATATATTATGTTGGTTTAATTTGAGTTTGCTTTGACCTTTTTTGGGTTAACACCAAACCAAACCAAGAATGATCGGGTTTTTTTCATACGCCAAACCAACCAAACCAAACTATAAGTCATTTTTTTTCTCTGTTTGGTTTGGTTCTTTGGTTTGGTTTGACTTGATGGTTTGGTCTATACACCCCTAGCTACACCTATGCACTGCCCTCTACTGAATCAACTAGGCGGACCCCTATTCGGGCAAGCTGATGAACTTCTTGAGCTACTTATTCTTACCACTCTCAATATGAGCAACACTACCCATAGACAACCCATTGAGAGCATCAGGCACTACATTGGCCTTCCCCAGATGATGGAGGACACTCATGTTATAGTCTTTCAATAACTCTAACCACCTCCTCTAATGTAGGTTCAGATATTTTTGATAAAACACATACTGAAGGCTTTTATGGTCTGTAAACACATCAACATGCACTCCATATAAATAGTGCCTACAAATCTTTAAGGAAAACACCATCACTACTAACTCAAGATCATGAGTGGGTTAGTTCTTCTCATGGGCCTTAAGCTATCTAGAGGCATAGGCTATGACCTTACCTCTCTGCATCAAAAAACACCCTAAACCAACTTTGGAAGCATCACAATATACCATAAATCAATTTGAACCATCTGGAAAAGTCAAAATTGGGGCTGTAGTGAGTCAACTTCAACTCCTGACAACACTTTTCATAAGAATCTGACCACTGGAACTTGAGTTTGTTTTGAGTTAATCTGGACATGGGGGAAGCAATAGATGAAAACCCTTCCACAAACTATCGGTAATAGCCATCCAAACCCAAGAAACTCCTGATATCTAACAGAGAGATGGGTCTAGGCCAGTTTCTCACTACTTTGGTCTTTTAAGGGTCAACTCTAATGCCATCACCATAAATGATATGACCAAGGAAGGCTACTGATATTAGCTAAAATTTTCACTTACTAAATTTTGCGAACAACTGATAGGCTCTGAGAGTTTATAATTCTATTTTGATATGGTCTGCATGATCACTCTCACTATGGGAGTAGACAAGAATGTCATCAATGAAGACTATGATGAACATGTCAAAGTACTGCTTAAACACACAGTTCATCAAGTCCATGAAGGCTGCTAGAGCATTGGTAAGACCAAATGACATGACTAAGAATTCGAAGTGACCATACTTAGTTCGGAAAGCTATTTTTGGAATGTCACATTCTCTGACTTTGAGATGATGATAGCCTGATCTAAGCTCTATCTTAGAAAAGTAACTGGCACCCTGAAGTTGATCAAATAAGTCATCGATTCTGGAAAGTTGATACTTGTTCTTGACCGTGACTTTATTTAGCTGACAGTAGTCTATACACATTCTAAGAGAACCATATTTCTTATGCACAAATAGAACTGGTGCACCCCAAAGGGATATGCTAGGTCTGATGAATCCCTTATCTAGGAGATCCTTTAACTATTCTTTTAATTATTTGAGTTCTGCTGGAGCCATTTTGTATGGCGGAATAGAGATGGGTTGAGTATCCAAAAGAAGGTCAATTTCAAAGTCAATTTTCCTCTCAGGAGGAACCCCAAGAAGATCTTCGGGAAACACATCTAGAAATTCACAAACTACTGACACTGATTCAAGATTAGGGGTCTCTGAACTAGAGTCTTGAACTCAAATGAGGTGATAGAAAAATCCCTTAGATATTATTTTTCTCGCCCTAAGGTAAGAAACAATTTGACCCCTAAGTGCTGAGGTACTACCCCTCCATTCACGGACAGGTTCATTCGAAATCTAAAAATATAAAATTCTATTTCTGTAGTAAACTAAAGCATAGCATGAATAAAGACAATCCATGCCAAGAATGACATCAAAATTTGTCATCTCTAATTTTACTAAGTCTACTTAAGTAATTTTCAAAGATACCATAACCGGATAGTCCTTTTATACCCGTCGGGCTATGATAGATTTACCCACTGGGGTAAACACTGAGAAGGGTTCTGCTAGGATTTCAAGACTGACTCCAAAGTTAATGGCTATTTAAGGAGTTACAAAGGACAAAAAAGCTCCTGTATCTAGCAAAGAATAAATATGTAAATAATAAACTTGTAATGTACCAGTGACCATATCAGGAGAACTTTCCTGATCCTGTTGGTACTGAAGTGCATAAAGTTTGTTTGGGCATTGCCCACTAGTGGCACTTGAAGCGGTACCCTGCTGATTCGGGAAATCGGACTGAGATGACAATATTTAATCCAATGGCCTGGCTTGACACATTCGAAACACACATAGCTGCTAGCTCTACAGATACCCTGATGGTTTCTGCCATATTTCTGGCAATAAGGGTTTGTTCGGGCACTGTTAATACTACCCTGAGGTTTAGGGCCAGTGCCCTGTTTTTATTGTCGTCTCTAAATTTAGGCACTGAAGCACTAGCTGAGGATGAACATGGAAATGAAAATTTTTGGTGGAACTAAGAACGATTTCCACTCTCTGACTTAGGCTAAGCGAAGTTGAAGCTACCTATTCTAGCTCTCTTGTTCTCTCTTTTCTTCTTCTTATTCTTAGCCTGTTTTATCTAATAAGTATGGGCTATGAGCCTAGATATATCCATATCCTTAATCAGTATTGCATCCTGCACTCCTTGACCATACTATTAGACACACCCGACACAAACTTACTCATCTTAGATCTGCTATCTGCTACTATATGAGGAGCGTATCTAACTAACTGAGTAAACTTAAGAGAATATTTTTTTACTGTCATGTTGCCCTACTTTAGATTAATAAACTCCAAAAACTTTGTTCCCTTAACTCCAGTGGGAGGAACCTATCCAGAAAAGCAGCAACAAACTCCTCCCATTCTATGGGCCCTACATCTGTGGCCCTTTTTGCCTTCCGCTGCTTGAACCACGAGTTAGGTACATCCTACAAATGATATGCGGCCAACTTAAAACTCTCACTAGCAATCACCCCCATAATATCTATGAATTTTTTCACCTGATCAAGGAATTTCTGTGGGTCCTCATCTGACTTAGGCCCGGTAAAGGATAGAGGATTCATTCGGGTGAAGACCCAAAATTTAGCTGTAGTAGTATTGGCCACTGGGTAGGTCAGAATGGTAGCTGAGTATTAATTCTAGGTTGACACAGAATGAGCTAGAGTGATGAAAGCTGCTCTGAATTTTGCGTGGGAGACGCGCTCGTCCAGGGGATTTGCCTGAACGGGCAGACGTACTGGCTAGTTTCTGTCTCCTTTTATTGTTCTTTTTGGGAGGAATATTCTGTAAATTGAAGGAATAAAAGGATTAGACTGAGAGAGTAACTTGATATCATGCTCACTCGCACGATATGAATACTAAAAGAAGGGAAACTTTTCTTAAAAATGCCTCATAGCCTCTTATCCATAAGTGTGGCGCGCTACACATTCATTCACAAGACTCTACTAGATTTGTCTTTTAGACTTCCTAGGACTCCATTGAACCTTAGGCTCTGATACCAAGTTTGTAACGCCCCGGGTCTGCACCCCAGATGCTACACGATGCTTACAACCCTGAAAGACCACAAGCTAACCCATGACTGGTACCTGCTGAGACCACTGAATAATAATACTGAAAGTAATGCTGAAAATAGGCTAAAATACCATAAGGTTCAAAATCTAAAATACTAGTAAAAAAGATATAACATCTGAAATATAGAATACTCTCTGAAATAGTCTAGTTTGAAAAGCCTCTAACTGAACTGTCTAAATTGTGGAGTTGATGAGATAAGCCCCCAAATAACTCCATATACTGAAATACTGAAATAAAATATATCCTCGATAGATGAGGACTTACTACTAAATTTGGCACTGCTGGCTGAATCTGAATCTATCTATGCGTGGTCAGGAACCTAAGTGTCCGAACCTATGATATGAGACATCATAGTTCAAAGAGAAAGTATTCTTTAGTACGTGGAATGTACTGGTATGCTAGATAAGGTAAGTCTAAATACAAGGGTTCATATGCATAAATAGTAACTAACTGAATGATATAAGGTAACTGGATATGAAAACACATAGATAACTGAAACTACTGTAAATACTGAGTATGCAATGCTGTGCATATATGTGTATACTATATCTGAGCTTATCCTAAAGCTAAATACTAATTTCTAATAACTAAGCAACTGGTATCTGAAGTTACTGATAACTGAATTACTGATAACTAAGTAACTCAATCTGATATTCCTGATTTTGTAGAACTAAACTGAGTTCTATACTGAGACTAAAACTAAAACTGTGGGAAGTAGTCATATAACCGACATACCCCTCTTTGAACTGATTGGGGTCCAACTTGTAACCCCAGCTGGAAGGATGTCAGTACTGTGATATGGGTAAAGACAAGTTAAAAAGTCACCCTCAATCTAGCAGGTGCTCTGAATGAGAACGATGGTACCCTCAATCTGGCAGGTAAAACACCTCATTAACCCTCAATCTGGCAGGTTTGCATCTCAAACTATGCTGGCTATGTAGTTTTGTAACATAAGGACTGCTTTTAAGGATCACACCCTCTACTAGCAGTGAGTTCCTATCCTTGGGGTTCACTCAGTGCTAAATCCTACTCCCAACTAAATAGACACTCAACGGATTTCTAAACTGTACTAGGCTAGACTTAACTTGTTACTAAGTTCACTGAGTTCTGATGTCTGATTGAATATACTGAGTTCTGTACTGATTGAATAATATTGATCGTGATATTTCTGAGGCTATTCTATAACTACTGTAGTTGTAGGTCAACAACTAGATTTTTGGATATTGAAAACCCACAGAACTCGATAGTATGAAAAGTAGAGCATAATATGATCTTGAATACATAACAATGTTCACTTGTCCATAATTCATTCATAGAGACATTCTATCAAATACTTGTAAGGCATAAACTTATGCATATACTAGCATATCATGATTTGATCATTTACTTCACATGGACATTCTATCAAACACTTGGGGAGTACCACTTGATGCATACAACCATGGGTAACTCACAAACATTGAATCTACAACACCCGAAATTGCTAATTTTAGGATTATAACTTGGGGATTTCACAATTTGATATACACACTATTTCAATTTCACAGAACTTGCAATTAATCATGGATTGAAAACTCAAATAATGTCATAAACATGAATACAATCCAATTTAAGTATGTAAATCATGAATCATTAAGCTTGTAGTTTTTAAAAGAGATTCTTGGACTCTATGGGTGAAAGGAACCCATAGATGAACACTTAACATACCTTGGTAGTTAAATTCATGAGGATTGACGGCGTGTTCTTGAAGCTTGAATTTTGAAATTATATCCCCTAGGGATTGTTTTTGAGAAACTTTAAGAAAGAATGTGGGATTTTTCCTTTAGGGAGGCTTAATCTCATGTTTTGGGGGATGATATAAGGTGGAAAAAGACCCATTTACCTATCTGGATGTAGAATTAAAAGAGAAAAAATTGTGCCCAATAACGCGCGGATTGATGTGCTACGTCGATGGCATAGACATGTTGACCAATGCGCCGCATCGAGTTCATGTTGGATCACTGGAATTTGAACCCTATGGCTAAAAAAATATTTGTCGATGCAATGGGTGATACGGCGTGTCGAGATCACGTCGACCTACTATTTTGGTCATCCAAGCTTGATTCAAATGAGGTCCAAAAAATCTGACAATCACCTGAAGTGACCTATTGATATACTTGATCATGATTCAATCTAAAGTTTGACATTTTAAGGTCATATGGTTCATGAAATAAGATCGCTAACTTATGAAGGATAAAAATAATTCTAAGTGCAAACACTTAGCTGAAATTTCAAAGTCTGGGACCTCTTTTCATGCTCTAAAGGATTGAGTTAAGCTTAGAATTTTTTGGGGTTTTACACAAGGGTGCCCAAATTTGGTGAGCTCCAAGCTACACTTCATCTCTTAATATGATATGGTTGCTGACAAATATAGTAACCCAACAAAGGTTGGGGTCAAATTCCAAGGGAATACGTGGAATCGTGTCTCTCAACTGTTGTAATCAACAGGCAAAACTGGAAAATTAAATGGGGGGTTTTAGTATCAATATCGAACTAGTAGCAAATACCAACTTCGGTTGTAATAAGTCTTAACAGAACACTAGGATTGTGTTTACCCTGGATTCTTGACTCTAAAGGCTTATCATTCTATATTGAAGGATTGTGTAACCTTGCATGCAGAATCAATAAGTTTTGTACCTTCTACAGTGTTTTAGACAAGCATAAGGATTTCACCCTTTACCTTTTAAGTCTCAGGATGTCGCTTTACTAACCCTTATCTTGATCCCAGTTAAAAATTACCTTTTAAGTCACTAGTTATTAGATGAAATCTAACCATCTTACTAAGATAATACTTAGAAGCGGGGATCGGTATTGAAACACAAAATTACTATTGTCTTTATCTTTTCCTAGTCACTACTCTTCTTTTGAAGTAAGTAGCAATAATCTAGGCGGGATCCTAACATGTGCACCCTTTAATAAAACTATTATATTAAAGATAAGTCAATGCATGTGTGGGTATCGGTTCAGGACAACGATAGCACTTCCCTTACTTCATCAATCTGCTAATGTTTTCACAACCCTAACTATGGGTTTTTAACCGATCATGCTTGTGAAATAATCAACCACATTCATAATCGAAAGCATAGATGAAATCACAATAATAAGAAGTTGAAACCCCATAACCATAACTGAATTAATCAACTGAAGTTAATACAAGAGAATCCCATGATCAAAATCTAATCTTGATATCAAAATATATTTGTGAATACCAAGAATATATATTTTTTACTAAAAAATACATAAGGGGCATTAATAGTACACGAGGAAACCTTAAAATCAAAGACCAAATAAAATAGGACAAAAAAAAAGGTCGGTGGGTACTTATGGTCCATACTTGTGGCCTGCAGGTTGGGCGCAAATAGTGACCGCAAGTGCCAGATTAAAATTTCCTGCAAGTCAGCTCTTGGGATATTGGACTTCTGACACTTCCTTTGCCTACATGTGGTCCACAAGTATTACATGCGGTTCACAAGTATTACATGTGGTCCACATGTTGACTTAGCAAGTGTCGAAAGTCATTTTCAGCTATTCTTCAATTCCCGTACATGATTTGGTCATGAACAATTTGAAAAGTGTCTCGAATATCTATAATTGCTCTCAAAAGTAGTCAAAATACCTTTTTTTCCTCTTTTTCATGAACTAAGTATACAAAACATAATTTTCTGTAAAACATACCCAAAACGCATTATATCTAACAAAACAACCTCAAAAATGTGCATATTTTCCTTATGTTAAGCATCAAAAGTTCTATATCTCTATAGCAGATCACAACTTTGGCTGAAAATAAGTGTGTAGAATGAAAAATAAGGACTGTCTCCCAAGTGTCAGAGCTATTGGTTGTTCAGGAACACTTGAGCAAGGAAATGGAAGAGATGAGGGTACATTTGGTTGCTAAAGATGTAGAAATCCTGCACCTAAAAATACAGAACCAGAAATTATCCTCAAAGGGACCAGGTACTGTTAAGGAACTTAAAACTGAAAAATGCAAAACTCCTAACTAAAGTTGCAGAACTCATCAAAGGGTTCAAGGGTTGAATGGAAAAGTTAAAGATCTCACTAAGAAGCTACTGAATACTTATGCTGTAGAAAGTTCCAGAATGGGGATGTTGATGAAATCTTTCACCCCTAAACCTCCCTCTACCTAAGTCCTATCACCTTTGTCCCTTTCTTATCCCTATGCCAGTTTCATGTTCTTGTCTCTAATGTGGATTTTGAATGATTATATATTTTATGTTTTTTCTTGGTATGTCGTAATGGTACTAATCCTACTTATTAGGAATAAAATCCCTATTTTTATTTATCATCTATATGTCTTACTCAAAGATGTTCATTCATGGTAGTGTTTCCCAGTGGCCATGAGTTAATTGACTTGTGCTTATTTTACTCTTGGTTCATTGTTCTTATTTCTCAATGATTCAAAAAGGGGAATACTGAATTCATATGGTAGATACCAGGTACCAGGTGTGACACATGTAGTGAAAAATATGTTGAAGTACATGCATATTAATAAGGGGAAGCATGTTGGTATTTTGATAGGGGAAGCATCATACATAGTGATAGAGAGAACATTGAATGAGGTGAATAAATTTTGATGCTCTAAGTTCAGTGTTTTGCCATCATCAAAAAGAGGGGAAATTTCTATATCTTGTTTTGATGATGATCAGTTGTCAACAAGGGACCAGGTCCCTGGGCCTTTATGAGTTCAGCACAGTTGTCACATAACTACGCATTTTTGTCTGTTAGTGTAACAAACTATGGAGGTGACCTATGTACCAATTAGGAAACCTAGCCTAATTAAAATTGCACCCTAATCATTATCCTACAATAGATAGAAAAGAATGTTTCTCAATTTAATAGTTTTTGCAATCTGGTTATTCAAAGAGAAAAATGGCAAAAACTTAAATCTTGCTCAAGTTTTGAGCTTTTGTGTATTGAGAGAGTATCTGTTCTTGAGTCAAGTCATGGTTTGTAATTAAATTACTCATCTTATAAGATTAATACTTTTCTTGTGTCTGTAGTGTGCTTAGGTAGAGTTACCTGACTTGATATTGGTTAGAGTTAATCAATACTGGGAGGAGATCTTGGCAGATTTGTTAAGGGGAATTTATAATAGAGCTATTACAAATAAGTGGAGCTTAAATCTAAGATCTAATGAAGTCTGTAATCGTGAGTTTGATTATAGTGTCTTGTTGAGTGCTTGTGAGGGCAAGCCATGATTTTTTCTCCCTGGAGAAAGGAGGTTTCCACGTTAAACCATTGTGTTTTTTACATTTCTACAAAAGTTTTATTTCCTTAGAGCTTTATTTTCTTTGTCTGACTCTAAGGGACCTGGTCCCTTATAAGGTGGTGCACCTCTTTCCCCCCATGATTCATTATACATGCTAGTGGTCACCCTGCTAATTGTCCACAAAACATTGTATCCCCATGTGATACAGGGTCCGAAGATACTTCTATTTCCTTATGCAATAGTAAGTGATTTCTGGATTGTTTGAGAGGTATCTTTGAGGTGGTGAACTTCCATTCTTCAAAAGTTTCTTGGTCTTGTCCTTACATACTTCCTAGACTATTTCAGTGGGATTTTGGCTATGGTCGGGGGTATGTCCCAAATTTGATTGATATTTGGTTTCTTAGAGACTTTTGTGGACAAGATGTGGGTGGATTCTTAGATCCTATTTAGCTAATTTATCTATCATTTTATATGTTCAAAACTCAGATCTATCTTGTTATATGTTCGGAACTCATCTCTATGTTGTTATATATTTGAAATTCATCCGTTGTTAATTATATTGTGTTCTGGTTGGCTAGGTTAATGAGGGTGGTCTCCGATCCTTGACGCTCTTGAGATACCTGTCATGACTAGGTCCTTGTTTGGGTCATGACAATATCAACCTATGAAAATGCAATGAAAATGTAGGACAAATTAGAGGTAACCTACGAAGGAACAACCAAAGTCAAAAAGGCGAGAATAAGTGCTTTGGACAATAAGTACGAGCTCTTCAAAATGGAAGAAAATGAAAACATGGAATCAATGTTTGCTCTATTCAGAAAAATAGTATGTGAATTGAAGTCCTTGGGAATGATCTATCCAAATAGTCTGCAGGTCCAAAAGCTTGTAAGAAGTTTCCCAAAAACATGGGAAACTAATGTTTCCATTCTAGAAGATGAGGATATTCACAATATGAACTACGGCAAATTAAAAGGTAACCTTATTGCCTATGAACAAAATCATATTAACAGGCACAACAAGGAAGAAAGGAATAAACCAGTGGCATTCAATGTCATAACAACCGTAAAAGAGGAATCCCTAAAAGAAGACAACAATAAAGGAATGGCTCTCAGTAATTATGTAGTAAGGCAAATCTTGAAAGAAAGGCAGTAGAGACCATAAGGATTCAAAATCAAGGAATTCACTAGAAATAATGATCGTTGTTATTACTGTGGGAAGCTGAGACATATTAAATAGAATTGTCCAAAATTGAGGAGAACATTATCCATGAAAAACAAAAACTTTGGGGCATGGAGTGATGAAGATGAAACTGAAGAAGCAACAGAAGCGGCCAACATGTACTTCATGGAAAAAGGTCAACCAAGTGAGATAAGACCCAACAATTGTCATAATTGCAATATTCTTCAAACAAATATTGATATGATTACTAATGAGCTTCAAAAATTTATTGATGAATAGAATAAATATGCTCAAGAAAAGAAAACTGAAAATCTTAGTTAAAATGAAAGCTTGAAGAGGAATGAAGGAACTGGCAAGTTGAACATGAAGTATGTCAAATCAAAACTGACTTACTTAAAGAAGAACTTGATGATGAAAAACTGTAATTAAACAGCATTAGAAATCACCAAGTCACAGTTCCTTAAGACCAAATTCATTTAAAATGAAATCATGTTCCTCATCAAGTTTATATTAGTCGGCTAAAACTCTTTCTCTTTTCAAGGACCAGTCTACTACACTTGTGGTAAGAAAGGGAACAAATCACACAACTATAAACAAAAGTGTAAAAGTGTGTGGGTTTGGCGACCCAAAGGAAGTATATCTAATCCTCAAGGACCCAAGACCACTTGAATACCTAAACAAAATTAATCTTCTTATTTTACAAGAACGTATCTGCAAAATCTATAGAAAAGTAATGTGGCTCATCGACAACGGATGTTCCAGACACATGACCAAAAAAAAAGAAAATTTTGTTCTCTAAAGAAAATAAAAGGAGTATTGGTCAGATTTGGTGATAATGCCAAAGGTGACGTCATTGGAGTCTGCTCAGTGATGCTCAAGTCCTCCTGCAAAATTATTGAAGCATATCTCATCGACATACTCAAATACAATCTGCTTAGTATCATCCAACTTTGTGATGCAGGATTCGGAGTGTCCTTTAAAGCTGAGAATTACTCTATCAAACAAGACAAAAAAAGATATTCTCTTATCGATCAACATTTTGAAAATATTTATGTTCTTAATAATCCTAATTTTTCTACTCTGACTTATCTCACTATGTAAACCAAGGACACTTGGTTGTGGCACAGAAATCTTGGGCATGCCAGCATGCATGCCATTGAGAAACTCTCAAGACTTGAACTAGTGAAAGGTCTGCCAAAGCTAAAGTTTGAAAAGGACCACATTTGTGATGCTTGTCAACTTGGTAAAATGACTCGGACATCATTTAAAGTCAAATATATTTTCACTACCACCAAACCTCTTCAAACAATCTACATGGATTTATTTGGCCCCACTAAGACCGTAAGTATTGGTGAAAAAATATGTATTTGTTATTATTGATGATTATTCTCATTTTACTTGGGTAATGTTTCTTGCTCATATGCATGAAGCATTCACTATATTTTGAGATTTTTTGTAGAAGAGTACAAATAGAAGTGGGTCATTTCATCACCTATGTTCATAGTGATCATGGAGGAGAATTTGAAAATAAAGCTTTCGAGGAATACTGTGCTCAAACTGGATACTCTTAAATCTTTTCATCTCCTCGATCTCTCCAACAAAATGGTATGGTAGAACAAAAGAACTGATCTTTTCAAGAAACTTCAAGAATCATACTTCTAGAACATAACTTACCAGATCATTTGTGGGTAGACGCAATCAGCACATCATGTCACATTCTCTATAGATGTCCTACCAGACCAATCCTAAAGAAAACTCCTTATGAGTTGTGGAGAGGGAAAAAGCCTAACATTAGTTACTTTCATCCTTTTGGATACAAATGCTTCATCCACAACAATGTTAAGAATAACTTAGGTAAGTTTGACCCACTAAGTGACGAAAGTATTTTTCTTAAGTACTCTCCCACTAGTCGTGATTACAGAGCCTATAATAAATGAAATCTATGTGTTGAAGAATATATGCACATTGTATTTGTTGAAACTAATCACTCTCCTATTAATTTGAGTTTTGATAAAGAGTGGGTAAAGAATTTACAACCAGTAGCCAAAGCAGATATAACTCCTGAACCATCAATCGATGAGTCGACTACAGTCCATCATACGTTAGCACCCATTGATGAAATAATGAAAATAAATGTTTCAAGAAATAGATGCATAATGTAAGTTTTCCAAATGAATTTACCATCGAAAACCCAGATGATAAGATGCAAACAAGAGCCTCATTAAGAAAATAAGTGTTTGTTGCTCTTGTGTTTTAAATTGAGCTCAAGAAAGTTGGCGAAGACCTCAAACACGAGTCTTGGGTTGAGGCTATAAAGGTAGAATTAGAACATTTTGAACAAAACTAAGTATGGATTCTAGTTGATAGACCCAAGAACTGTTTAGTTGTCGAAGCCAGATGGGTCTACACGAATAAACTAAGCAAGGAAGGTAAGGTTATCCTGAATAAGGCTAGACTCGTAGCTCAAGGCTACTCCCAATAGGAAGGTATAAACTATTATGAAACCTTTTCTCCTATAGCAAGGTTATAATCAATTCAAATTTTGTTAGCTTTTGCTACTTCTAAATGCTTTAAACTATATCAAATGGATGTAAAAAGTGTTTTCCTAAATGGTTACATTCATGAAAAATTTTATGTTAAACGACCTCCTGATCTTGAAAATCTATCTTATCTAAACAATGTTCTTAAACTATCAAAAGCACTCTATGGTCTCAAACAAACTCCAAAAGCATGGTACGAGTGGTTGATACTTTTCTGCTTTAAAATAATTTTCAAAGAGGCAAAATTGATACTACTCTCCTCACTCAAAAACTAGATTCTAACTTACTTATTATACAAATCTATGTTGATGATATTATCTTTGAAATTTCTTTGTGTGAGAATTTTGCAAATCTAATGAAGACAAAATTTAAAATGAGCCTCAAAGAAGAACTCATGTTCTTCTTGGGGTTACAGATCAAGCAAACCTCCAAAGTTACTTTTATCTTCTAAGATAAGTCCACCAGGGAGCTCATTAGAAAATATAGAATAGAAAAAGGAAAGGTTTTTGGAACCCCAATGAGTCCTTCAACAAGCCTGGATTCCAATACATTCAAAAGAGATATTGATAAGAAGACGTACAGAAGAATTATTGGGTCCCTACTCTACCTAACTGTGAGTTGACCAGACATTATGTTTGGTATGTGTAAATGCATAAGGTTTCATTGGCTCCCAAAGAGTCTCACTTGATTGTCATCAAAAAAGTTATTTTCTACCTCATCGGGACTGAAAATGTTAGACGTTGGTTCCCTCACTCTTTAAACTTTGACTTAACTGGCTACTCAGATGATGATTTTACAAGTGACAAAATGATAGAAAGAGTACTAGTGTAACATGTCAGATTCTTGGTGATGCCCTAATTTTATTGCATAGCAAGAAACAAATTTTAGTTGCTCTATCAACTACTGAAGATGAATACATAGTCATTGGTAACCATGGTACTCAAATTTTATAGATTATGCATCAATTATTTGATTTTGATTTATCATTCAAATATGCGCCTATTATGTGTGACAACATTAATGCAATTAGTTTGTCAAAATACACGGTGCATCATTTTAGGGCTAAGCATATAGACATTAAGCATCATTTCATTCGTGATCATGTAGAAGAGGAGATTTTTCCTTAAAATTTTGTTAATTCTAAAAATCATTTTGCTCACATTTTTACAGAACTCTTATTGGAAGAAAGATTTTATTTTTAAAGGAAAAAACTTGGTATATCATGCATTAATGATATTTAATTTGCATAAAACCTTATTTTGGTAATAAATCAAAAAAATCTTTTGTTCAAAATTCTACCCATATTTTTATCCCTTTGATTGTGTATATTTCCCTTTCTTATCCCCCTTTTTATGCCTCTTTTTTCTTTTCCCAATTAATTACCATCCTGTACCATTTCACTTCCAAATACCTTGCTGTCCTTTCAATTCAAGAGTTACCTCATTCACTTCATCTCTTCCAAATTCCACCGCTTCACCTTCTCCTTTCTACTCTTTATACCCTTTTCTCCATAATTTTTCTCTCTATGACCCAAACTCGCTCAGTGTCAAATATCTCTAAATCCCTCCCACACTGCCTATTCGATAACCATGACCTTGTTCTCATCTTCTGGTCCTCTAACGAAGAGTCTTCCTATCCCATCAGTCAACTCTCAACAAAAAATGATCTGCTCCCAGTCCCAACTCCTCTATTAAGAAAGTGTGTCCCTCTTCTCTGGATTCTCTTCTACCAGAGGACATGCATAAATTCTGGACTTGCTTGTAATGAGAGAAGTTTGTTACTTTTAGAAGTTGCCCTATTGTGTCTGAAAGAATCGTCAAATTCTCGCAGTTAAAGAAATTTCACTACAATGTAAGTTCCTTCTCTAAAGATCAATATTTACCTATGGTTTTTCATCTCTATGGTATGGAGGTTTATGAGGATCCTATTTGCATGTTTTACGCCAATCTCCATTTGTCTCAAGATAGTGGAGAGTTGGAAACTTTGGTGCTTGGAACTAGAATCATTCTAAATGATTTCCTGTTCGAAAAGGTTTATGATACAAAGGTTTTTGGTGTTATTCCCTATATGAATGGCTCTTGGCCTGATAATTTTGAGGTTAGCTTCGAGAAAGATAAAAGGGCTATTTTTGACCCTGAAGTTAGTTTATCCAACTTTGTTCCTTTGTCACTCTATTTTAAGTACAAGATTTTGGCTCACATTGTCACCACTACCTTAATCTTTCGAAAGGGTCCTCTTAGTAACGTGACTTGTAGGGATGTGTTTGTGTTGTATTGCTTGTTTAAGAATATAAGATTAATTGGGTTGCCTGGTTTCATGAATACATGTTGAAAAGTGCTGTATATTTTTTAGTGTCCGCTTTCTTACCTTATGGTCTGCTAATATCCAGAATCCTCCTCCACTATTCCATCGATCTATCTGATTACCCCATGATGAAAATTTCAGCCACCTCTTACTCCAAGACCTTTGCTAGCATAGGCTATGTCCTAGTAAAGAATGAATGGTGCAAGAAAAACTTTACAAAAGCCTGGTCTAATGTTCCTAAGGTAAGAAAATCTATATATAACCCTGTGCTCTCTATGTAGTGTAGAAGATTAAGGAACTTAAGGATCAGCTAAAAGCAATTAAAGAAGGATTACTAAGTCTTCAAGAGATGAATACCAGGTTGCTGCAGTTGAGCAAGGACACGAGTACAAATATCGGCAACGTGCGATTATCTCTTGATAGTATCAAACAGGAAGGTGTAAAGATGTTTACCAGGATGTTTACAAGGGTAAACACCATCAAATTGGAGACTGAATCCTCCAACAACGACATTTCCATCTCTGTCTAGAATTCCTACTCAAGCTTTTCAAAAAATATTGAGAAATCATATGAATGATTCTGTCAAAACATGCACAACATCCTTACCTATTTTTTTTCGCAAAATGATGATCTTTTGAAACTACCATTCAAAAAGAGTCTATCCCTTTTTTCATCTGTTGGGTCTATAAAAGGATTTGTTCTAGATTGTCCTGCCAAAAAACTTTTCTTCATCGATTTGCATAATTTTTGGTGTTTTTTGTTTGTGTGGTTTGCTCTGTTTGTTTGTGTGTTTCTTTTTTGAATATGTCAAAATGGGGAGAAGCAGAAACATCAGTCAGATTAAGAAACCATTCGACTGCAAGAAAGGCACGCAGTTATCAAGATAGGGGGAGCCAACCGACTGCAAGGAAGGCACAGAGTCTGCAAGATATAGGGAGCCAACCGATTACTATGACAGGGAAGTCAACTGATGTTTAATGTTTGTCAATATAAAAAAAAGGAAACATTGTTAGTTTCACATATCAATGTAATATGTTTTAATAATGACAAACTAATGATTGATAACTTGCAGGCTATACCACAAGGCTAAACAAGACAAGGAGACCACACTGGAGATATAAATTGAAAAAACATCTTGGGAAATTTCTAATTATGAGTGAATCACGAATGGACTTAGAACATATCAAAATAAAATCACAAAAGATTCTAAATTGCACGGAAGATCAGCAAGACCACAATGCAGCATAGAAGGAAATCACACCCTCTTCATGGACATATCTGATATGAACATGAATGGTTGTGAAGAAATACAAGTCGCGCCTTATATATAAACGGACATATCTAATATTGATGTATTACCCTCAAACAAGGATCCAAATCAAATCCTTGATTGAGAAGAAATTTCTTGGGTTTCCTTTTGGAGAAAAACAACAGTATCAATTGAAGGCTATAAAAAGAAAAGATTAAAGACTGAAGACTCCACGCAACTTCTGCAGGAAATTATTAGTATGTCTCAATCTTAGTCTCAATAAAGCTTTGTGCTTCTTAGTTTACAATTGTTACAAAAGAGAAAGATCGAGTAGACTTAGTCATACCAGTTGAGACTGTGTCACAAGATCTGAAAATCAAAATAAACTTCAGATCTTGTCCACTACATTTATACTTTGACTCTACTTTGAAAAGCTTTAAGGAAACTGTTGAAACCCAAGGGGACTAGAAATAGGCACCACATTGGTGTTCCGAACCAAGATAAATCTTTGTGTCTTTATTTCATTTACTTGCTTATTTATTTGAATCTAGTCTGTGCTATTAAGTATATTGACTGTCAAGGCTTACCAGTCGACTCAGGAAAAGTTTTTTAATTCCCCCCCCCCGAATTTCATTAAGTACAAATATTTTTACTTTATCTGTAACACTCTTTTTGTAAATCATTTCGTATTGTACTTTTCTCGTATAGGAGCTTACATGTAATTGAAATATATTATATAAATAATGTTAAATTGAGTTTTTGAATTCATCATAAATATAAAAAGAGAAGTTTTTTATCTAAATTTTTTTGTTTACTAAATCTACCGATTTCTTATTATATGCAATAAGCTGTTAAGATTATTTTTTTTTTAATATAGAATTTGATATGTAATTTATTTAATTACTTTTAAATTTTCTTGGGGCTACGGTACAACAGATAAGGAGAAAGGATCCCCCTGTTGAAATTTCTCACCAAGTTCAATTGGTGTGTATAATTTAATTCATTTTATTGTCAATCCCAAAGAGCGTAAAAAAATTATTAAATTATTATGTTAAGTCATCGATATTATTTTTTTCAAAAAATAAAAGACCTCCTAGCATGATTGCATTCGGATGTGGTATTACCACACACATCACCATTTCGCATGTAGACGGAGTTTATGACATGAAATAGGTTAGTTTATTTAGGAAACTGTTTTCCATTTCTCCCTTATATTCATTTGTCTTTTCGGTCTTTTTTGTATTTAAAAAAATATAAATATTAGTTAACCATTTTTAGAGTGATGAAATTAAAAGGAAATTAAATTTAAAAAATTAATTGTTTCAAATTATAAAATACTATTTTTTTAGACTATACTAAATATGTTGTTATTCTCTATATATATTGATGAAATTAAAAGGAAATTAAATTTAAAAAACTAATTGTTTCCAATTATAAATTACTACTTTGTGAGACTATACAAATTATGTTGTTATTCTCTCTCTCTATATGTGTGTATACTTCGTGAGATTTTTATATATATTTTATAATTGGAAAAATAATAGTTCTTAAAATTTAATTACCTTTTATTTTATCAGTCTAAAAATAGTTAACTAATATTTATATTTTGTTATTTAATACAAAAAAGACCAAAAAGACAATCTAGTTTATGAGATTATTCTAGATATGTTTTTTATTTGTGTGTATATATTACTAGATATTCAAGGCCCGTGCTAGCACAGACCCAATATATATTATTTTTTTGTCTCAATTTATGTGAAATAAATAAAATTTAAATAATTAATTATATTTTTAATGTATTTTTTGATATTTTAAGTTGTTAACTATTGTAATTTATAATATTTCTTTGACATTGTAATTTACTATTTTAAGTTGTTAGGTATTAAAATATATAATGCTCTCCTTGTCTAAACTTTTGTGGTATTCCAATTATATCTAAAAATAATTTAAATTTTTAATTATTGTGATTTATAATATTTTTTCTTCTATTCCAATTTAAATGTGACTAATATAATTTTGAGAGTCAACCAAATATCACGATTGAAATAGCGAAGCAAACATATCTTAAATGACTCATAATAACTAATTAAAGGTGCATGATATAGCAAAATTGCTATAAAACTTGTGAAAAAAATTTAATTGAGCATCATATAATATATCAAGTTAATTTAAAATATCAAGAGTTAACTTATCATTTTATATTTATTTTACTTTTTTTATTAAATATTATTAATTTTTTAATACTTGGATGACATAATAATTAATTAGGAGTGATATAGTAAAATTACACATGTTTAGGGAATATTATTTTTATCTTCTACTAAACATTTATCTTTTCAATTCAATTTTTTAATATTTCAGACATTTTATTCCAAAGTCCAAAAACCCAATCACTCCATTAACTCTTGTGATTTAAGTGATAAATCTTTTACATATTTTAGGAGAAAAAAACTAGATATTAACATATTGCAAGTTTTATTTGGATCAGTAGATTGGTGGGATAAGAATTACAGTTCCTAAAAAAAAAAAAAGTGAGGTTACTGTATGTTGCATTTAGTTATAAATATTAATTAGTCCTAGGATCGGTTATATCTTATAAATATTTGTACAAAATAATGGAATTAACTATTCCAAATTTTCAAATCGATCACTTCCCGCCAAGCAAACAATCAATAGTCGTAATGCTTAATTTAGAAAATAAGATGAAACGAATTACATGAGGTTTTCCTTTCTCATTAAACCCCCTATACTTATATTTATACAGCCAAAATAAGGGACGTGTATTCCCAACTAAAGGAACGTGTGTTCCAATTACTTAGCCACTACTCTAACTTAGTAGAGAGTAAAGGAAACATGCTTTAGCACTATAACTGACTAAGAGAAATAAAAAGGATATACATAGAATAAAAGAAATCTGTTAACATAAAAAAAATAAAAATAAAATATAAGAACTTCTAAAAGAAATCTTAATTTCAAGCCGGGTGGCCTTTATTGTTTTGACACTTAAAGCTGATAATTTCTCAACTTCTTTCTTATCATAAGAAACAAAATCAAATCCAATATCCCTACTCAAGTTGGAGGAGCACGAAGTGAGACAAAACTTGTCGGCCAGAGATCAATGAGGTTGCCCAGAAAGAGACTTTGTAAAATGATCCGCGATTTAAGTTTGAGAAGGAAAATAGGAGAGGGAGATGACTCCGACGAGGAATTGCTGTCGAAAATAGTGACAATCAAGGTCCATATATTTGATTCTTTTATGAAAGATTGAGTTTTTAGCGATATATATATCACTGCCTGGCTATCGGAGTGCAAATCAATTGGTAAAGTGGGAGTCATAGAAAGGTCTTCGAACAATCGTACCAACTAAGTGACCTCCACGGACACTCTCCTCAAAGATCTATATTCTACCTCAGTAGAAGAAAGAGAAACTAAGGATTGTTTCTTTGATTCCATGAAATTAGAGAACTATCAAAACTTGCATAATACCCATTAATTGAACAACGAGATTCTGGACAAGAAGCCTAGTCAGTATCATAATAAATACTATGATAAAACAATTAATTACTAGAATCCAATTTCAAGTTATTCAAGTTATTCGTAAAAATCTAAGCATAATATGAATAATATGACAAGTTATATATCTGATGAAACTAAGATACTTGTTTTATATAGAAGACATAAAGAAAATAATATGGGAAAAAATATTTGATTTTGAAGATGGGTTACTAAGTACTAATTGGATAGAAGATGAATTAGAAAATATAGATTTCTATGGTAGAAATAATTCAGATAGTTATTATTTAGATGGATATTATATAGATTAAGAATGTTAGAATATATTCAAAGAGTTAGAGAAAAATAAAGTTGGCTATACGAAGAAATTAATTATAGAAACCAGCTTAGAAGAGGAAGAGAACAATTAAAAGAAAGATTAATTTGGATAGATAAAACCATAAAACAACTAAAAATAAAAGACCATTTAGAATATGATTTAGACATAGAATTATTCATAGACGAAAAAGAAAGGATAATTAACAAAATAGATAACCTAGAATTTAATATCAGATATAGTATAATTACAATAAATTATTACAAAGAAATTTACAGTAGTACAACTACTTTAGGATAAAATGATAGACTATGAGTATTTAAAATGTTGGAGATAAGATATGGAAGAAATAAGAGAACCAGAGATACTTATGAAAGAGAATTTAATTAAATATTTTAGAACAAAAGATATAGAATATTTAGAATACCTTCAAAATAATATACAAGAATTACAAAGACTAAGAGAAAAAACTAAAGAATATTACAGTAAAGCATTTAATCAAATACCATCTTATCACCCCCAAGATATGAACATTAATAAAATTAAAATGTTTAGAAAGTTAAGAAATATTCATGCACAACTAAAAATAGATCCATTAGAGCTATAACAGATCTATTTAAGTTACCCAAGTTAAACCTGAACCACCCAAGTTATCCAAGGAAAAGAATATAGTCACTCAAAATAAACCTGAACCACCAAAGAAAAAGAAATATAACCTCAATCAGATATTCTCAAAACTATATACACCAAATATACAAAAATCAGAGTCATCTATATTTCCCCAGATACACACATATTCCGAGTCACTCAATCAACAAAAGCAGACTTATAATCATATCTTTCGTACATATATTGATAATATTTATACTTTACAAAAATTGTTAAATACAAAATCTATCCAGAGTAAAGATTTTAAAAAACAACACCTAGGATATATTACACAAAAATGTCAGAACTATAACAAACTTATTGCTTTGCCGAGCACCAGTGCAAACTTAATTGCTTCATGTTACTATTATGGACTATTATCTACAGTGTACATAACTACTGGAGAAGAGTTAACAGGAATTTCAGATATTTACAAAGGATTTATGGATTATAAGAGGATTACGAAGGGACAGTTATTCTATGTTCATTTCTACTCAGCACCAGCAGAAATATTGTTTGATGAAATAAAATAGACAATTACTGTTGTCAATATAGGAATGACACGAGATTATATAATCCCTGAAAAAATATGCAAACAAGAAGAGATAACCAAAAATCAGATACCGGACTTCTACCGAAATAAGAGAGTTATTGGACTTAGCAGTATATTGACTGAGTTAGCAAATAATTATATAAATCAAAACCCAATTTGAATTTACTATAACAAAAATCAATTATTGGTTTACTCTACTTGTAAAAATATTAGAGAAAATGATAAAGAAGAGATAAGAAAATGGGTCATGACGATCCTAAAACCAGAAGAGTTACCAGTCATAAGATCTATTACTAAAGGAGTTATTTCAGAAGAAGCTATGGATTAATTCTGCAAACAAATTGGTCAAAAATACGATGACCACATATGCAACAGATGTAGTGGCAGACACAACTTTATTCCCGATGTGATGCTACAATAGCAGGAGGATAAAAAAGCAGCAGATACAATAAGAAGAAGATAAAAACAAGATAGTAACAGAGCAATAATAGAAGAAGACAAGTTAACAAATGACTAGAAAGCGACATATTGTATAGCCTTTAACTCTTATACGTAAATTATTAGTTTTGTAAGACTTTTGTATAGAAAAGTCTTGTTTTCTTTTTAGGGTAGCTAACTTTATAGCCTAGCCTTTTTGACCTTTTTGTAACATATGAATTATTAGGAAAGATATGTGTAAAAAAATTAGGGAGAGTATAGAGTTTACGTATTTCATTTTTAGGATATAAATAGACGAGCATTCACTCAGATAAAGGACAAGTCTTCATGAGTTGAAGCAAAACCCTCTCTTATACACAAAACTTTTGAATTATTTAATAAAAACAGGTATATTTCCAAGGGAAAGCAATGAATCATCAAATAGCTATGGAAAATCTAGAATTATCAAATTTACCAGAACAAGTATTTATATTTGTAATTATGAATAGCTAAATTCATAAATTCCTGACAATCATAATATGATAAAATAAGTTCATGTTAGTTACTTTATAGTAGAATTATTCGAAAAATAGCATATTAAGAAGTTCATTAGCAAAGTGGAAAAGGAGAAAAATCCCTAAGAACTATGTCATCCTAAATAATATTAGGAATAAAATGGTTAGAACAAGTAAAACCATTTGAAATAATATTATATCATCCCCTACAATTGGTATCAGAGTCATGTTGTTTAAAGTTACAGAAGTAGTATGTATTTGAATTTATTATTTGATTAATTTATTTGCTTGATTGATTAATTATGGAAGACCATTTAACTAGTAATTATTTCAGAATATAAAAGTCTAAATAAAACAAAAGAAGAGCCCCATAGATTAGCCTACCTAATTACTTTATTATCTAGTATTGAAGCAAAATTAATAATTCATTTAAAATCTAGAAGAATGAGACACATACCACCTAATTATGATAAAATCAGATTTAGATATCCACCAAAATATTATAAATATTGTTTAGATGAATAACGAATAAAAATTAAAAAATATAAAGAATTAAAACAAATAATATCTGAAAAATGTAAAGAATTAAAAATAAGGATAGAAAGACTACAGTATAACATAGTTGTCAGAGTTAGTAAAAACTCAATAAATTCACAAAAAGAAGAAATATCAAATTTAGAATCAACAATAGATAGTCTAGAATATATATATATATATATATATATACACACACATTTAAATAAAGTGAAAAAGAAGAATTTATAATAGACGAGAAAATATATGAAAATCATGAAGGATTAAAAATAAAAATAGTATTCTCTAACCTAGGAAGAAGATATAAGAAAATAGGTGAACATTTATATTTAATGTTAGAAAAAAAAAGAATTAAAATTAGAAGATAAGTTGGCAGTCATGGTAAGAATAGAAAGAGAAAAAACAAAGAGATAGACATAAAAAAGGAAATAGATAAAATAAAACAACAAACCACAGAAGAAATACGAAAAATAGAAGAAACTCAAAATAGTAGGATTGCTGAATTAGAAAAAGAACTACAAATACTAAAAGACCTGTATGAAAAAAGACAGAAAGAAAAAGAAGAAAAAGATAAAGAACAAACGTTATTAAACGAGATAAATTAATTAAAAGAAAAAATAGAAATAAAAAATAAAGAATCAGAAACCAGTGAATTAGAAATAAATACTGTAGATGCTGAAGAAATAGATAATTATGATTCGGAAGGTAGTGAAACATATACAGAAATTCTAGAAAACATAGGAAAACTAGAAATTAATGAAGAACAAGAAGTAATTAATAAAGAAAATCTAGAACTGATAAATACAGAAGTAAATACTCAAGATAAAAATATAATACCTAGTACATCAGAAATAAGAAAACCAACCTATAATTACAAAAATACGCTTAACAGATATAATCCAAAGGATGAATATAATAAATGGACACCAAAACAAATAATTAATTACAACTTTTTAGATTTAGACTGTGTAATAGACACAAATAAAATAATACAACTATGGGTAGGATACATGTCAAAATAATTATTAGATAATAAAATAGATACAACAAACACACCAGAATATATAGAAAAAACATTAATAGGAACAATAAAATTATGATTTTTAACACTTGTAATATTAAGTCTGTTTGGGTATCTTTGACATCAGCTTCTTCCGTTGGTAAATCAGTTTGAGTAGCTTTGTCTTGATATGTAATCTGCAATAACATTCTTGTCAGTCTTGATTACTTCAATCGTAAATGTAAAATTTAATCTGCAATAACATTCTTGTCAGTCTTGATTACTTCAATCGTAAATGTAAAATTTAATATATTCAATACTAATCTCCGAATTTTCTTCGTCGTAACTGAGTTTTGTATTTTTCTTGTTAACCAGCATCAACCTGGGTAGTATCTGTCCTCACAATAAATTTATTATATACAATATATGGTTCAAATGCTAATAAACATTTAAATAATGAACATAATTCTTTTCTATTTATTTTTTATTTTATTTCTGTTTCATTAAACGTACCTGAGTAGTATCTACAATGATGTTCTAATTTTTCTTCTTCATATCTATATTTAAGTACTCCTCCATAACTATACTCACTAGCATCTGCTTCTACTATATACATAAATTTTTTATTTTCGTATGGGAATTGTAATTTTGGTAACTCTTTACAAAGTATTTTTATTTTCTGAACTTATTTTTTATCTTCTTCATTGTAATTATATTCTATATTCTTTTTTAATTTTTCTGTAAAGGCTTTAGATTTTCTACTAATTTTGGTATATATTCTCTTACTTGGTTTACTAATCCTAAAAATGATTGTAATTTCTTTTTTGTATCTAATTCTTCTTTTGAATTTATTATTTTTTGTACTATATGTTGTTGCATTTTTACTCCACTTTTATCTATTTGTATTTCTAAAAACTATATCTGGTTTTTCATAATTTCGTCTTTCTTTTCACTTAAACTTATTCCCAATTTTTCTATTATATCTGTAAATTGTTCTAATAATTTTAAATGTTCCTCTTTAGTTTTTGTGTATAGTAGTATATCATCTATGTATACTATACAATTAGGTAATTGTTTAAAATAACTATCCATAAAGTGTTGATATCTACCTGGTGCATTTTTATATTCAAATGGTAATACTTTTCATTCATAAAATCTTTGTGGTACCGTAAATGGGGTTAATTCCTTAGAATTTTCATCTAACTTTAAGTGATAAAATTCTGATTTACAGTCAAATTTACTAAAGTAATTATATCCTTATATTTATCTTATTTTTAATATCTTATTTGGTATTGAGTAATTATATGTCATAATTTTTGTATTTAAATCTCTATAATCAAAAACTATTCTACTTTTTTCACTTTTTTGTTCACTATGTTTATTTACTATAATGCTGAATTATTGTGTTTACTATTACTTTTTTTGTATATATTGTTTCTTCAATAATTCATCTATATGCATTTTAAATTCTTTTAAATCGTCAAAATTATATATTAATGGTTTTTGAGTTATTATGCTATTTTTATCTATAAATTTAATTTTTATAGTAGTTTTATGTTTTTTCCATCCTTTTAATGGATCTTTACTGTATAGTTGTCTTAATTTTTTCTTTATTATTTATATCTTATCTACTGAATATATAGTTATTTCTTTTTTATTTATCGAAAATACAACTAGTTCTACTATGTCTTCTATATTTTTTATATTTTCTAACTTTTGTGTAATTTTTTTACTTCCTTTTATCCAATCAGTTTTCTATCTTATTTTATTAATAACTCTTTTTTCTCATACTTTTTATTTACATGGTGTTGTAAACCACCATCTGTTTTAGTTATTATATGTGGGTATAATTTATCTAAAAATGGCATTCCTAAAAGCATATCTTTTGATTTTAGTTCATAATTATAGATTTCTTCTATTGTTATTATTTTATCCCATATATGTATTTTTACATTCTTAGCTTTATATGTAATTAAGCTTCCTTCATTATTAAATCCTTTGACTACTATTGGTACTTTTAGCTTATCCCATTTATCTTCTGGTAAGCAGTTGTATCTACATAAGTTTGCTTCTGCTCCTGTATCTATCATGGGTGTATAATACCTATTATAATATCCTTCTACTATTACTTTTACAAGTACATATATTTTCATGTCATTTCAAAGTTTTTTTATGAATAATTTGTTTTTATTATATGTTATAGATAATTGTGTATGTTCTATATTGTATGGTTTTACTTGTTCTAACCATTTTATTCCTAATATTATGTCTGCTGTAAATTTGTATCCTTTCTTATAACTTGGATACCCCAGAAAAACACAAGGTACAAATCCAGGCCCCAGCTTAGTTCTATGTGGAGAGTGAGTACAAGCATAGACTAGACAACCAAAAACCTTGAGATTATCATAAATAGGAGTGGTACTATACAGAACTTGATAGGAAGTTTTGAAAGTAAGTACGTTGAAAGAAAACCTATTTACGATATGAGTAGCTATGAGCAAATAATCTCCCTAAAAGTGTGTAGGAATCTTAGATTGATAGAGGAAAACTCTACAAGTCTCTAAAAGTTGCTTGTGTTTTCTCTCAACTGCCCCATTTTGTTGAGGAGAGCATGCACAAGTAGTTTGATGGATAATACCCTTAGAACAAAGGTAATGAGAAGTTTCAAAACCACTACCTAGTTCAAAGGCATTGTCTGACCTAATTATTTTGATCTTCTTCTCAAATTGCCTTTCTATCATAGTGAGAAACTGTTTAAGAATTGTGAAAGCATTAGACTTTGTGCTAAGTCCAAGTTTCACTATTAAAGTCACCGACAATGGTTAAAAATACTTATATCCATCATTAGTAGGTAGTTTATAGGACCCCCACATGTCGATATAAATTAGTTAAAAAGTTCCTTTAGTTGAAATAGAACTAGGATGAAAAGGTAATCTGGCTTGCCTTGTCTTAGCACAGATTTCACAGTTATCAAGTACATAAGAATAATAAGGGATGTTGGAAATATTTCTCATATTAGAAACAGTAAAATTCCCTAATAAATTATGCCATATGATTCCATCATTTGAATTAACTTCTGAACATAAAACACAAAGTAAAGATCGATCACTAGGTCTATTATATTTGAAAGAAAATGGACTAGTGTCCTTATTTTTTCTTAAAGTGCTGGTACTAGGCTTGAGTGAATATATAAGATTTATCCCTTTTCTTTTTCTACCAATAATCACAGGCCTCTTTATTGAAAGGGCCTGCAAAATTACACCAAAAGCAGAAAAATGAGCATAAAATCAGCCTTTTGACAAAATCTATTTACTAATAATAGGTTCTATCTGAAATAGGGAAGATACAGGACATTAGAAATAGTGAAATTAGGAAAATTTATCACATATCCTGCCTTAGTGACTTTGATTCTTTGATCATTAGGGAGATTTACATAAACAAGCTTTACTAGAGTTTAAACATTGAACAAAAGGTTAAAACCATAGGTCATGTGTTCTGATGTGCCTGTGTCTAATATTCAGATAAAAAGTTAGATTTTGAAAGATGTGAATATTTAAGAATACAAGTATAATTGGAAGTAATGATAACCTCAAAATTCATTTCCTTTTGTTACTCAGATTTGACTTGTTGAAGTAGTTGGTAAAAATGATTGTATTATTCCTGAGTGATGCCTTTCTCCAAAGTAGGACTAGATTGACTTCCTTCATTTTTATTCATGATTGTTGCATTTTTATAAGTATTACCAAATTGCATTCCCTTTTATTTTGATAACTTGAAGTCTGCAAGGAAACCTATTCTACTCTAGCACTTGTCTAGAGAATGACCAAGTTTCTTGAAATGAAAACATACGAGTTGATTTCTTTTTACATAAAATTTCCTCTCCTTTCTATATTGAATGGTTTGTCACTTTTATCTTGTTGCCTCGTGAATACGAAGGCAGATGTAATGAAGTGTTGTCCAACATGTACCTCCCTTTATTTCTCGTCTTGAATCAAAAGAGAATAAGCATGGTTGACGCTGGGCAGCGGAGAAAGCATCAGGATGTTTCTCTTCACACGTGCATATGGCTCGTTTAATCTTATAAGGAACTAAATGAGTCTACTATCT
Source organism: Capsicum baccatum var. pendulum (assembly GCA_030864225.1). NCBI lineage: Eukaryota > Viridiplantae > Streptophyta > Magnoliopsida > Solanales > Solanaceae > Capsicum > Capsicum baccatum. Next base: position 162,716,707 of record CM061557.1, on the reverse strand, counting down.
TGTTGAAATTTGACCGCCTTGGCTTTACCTCTATAAGAACAGTTGCAAGAATAGTGATTGCAGGTATCTAGGCTATCCAATTCATCCCAGTTTCTTTTTACCTTCGTGTGGTATTATGTTATGCTAGAATTTCCTTGAACTAAATCACTAGCCCTTTTGCAGTTGGTAGAGAAAAGCTCCATTGCTTTGACCAAATCTATCTTTCAATTCCTTCTAAGAATTTGTTTTTGCATTTTTGGAATACAAGACACTCTCTACAATATCTTTCGACGAAGAGTTGAAAAGATATAAGATCACCATGTCATTACACCTATTCTTGAGTTGGTTTGATGGATCTGAATCCAATGGCTCAGGGATTGAACCATCTATGAAACCTAATTTATTCTTAGCCAGAAGAGCTATGAAAACTTCTCTTCTCCATCCACCATAGCTTTTTCTATCAAAAATAAAGTTGACAAAAATCATTCTAAGTGAGTCAGGAAGATGAAGGAACAAAAGATTAGCAGATTCATCATTGAATATGGTTTGAACAGTTTGACGACCTAAAGAGGCATCATCGATTCTTAAACTGTTTGGATTAGAGTTAACCAAAGAAAGAGACTTTCAAAAAACTAAATTGATAATTAGGAGAAAAATTAGAGATCTGAAGGATCTTTTGCTAGGATACCATAAAGAAAGAAATTGCTGAAAGTTTTTTGTCTTTCTCATTGAACCCCCTGTACATGTATTTATACAATCAAAATAAAGAAATGTGTATTCCCAACTAAAGGAGCATGTATTTCAACTACTTAGCCACTATGCTGATTTACTAGAGAATAAAGGGAACATGCTTTAGCACTATAACTGATTAAGGATGTGTTTGTTTTTATTAAGATTAAGACGTTTGAATCTGAATGGATATCTTAATGATAAAGATATTGTTCTTAGATTTGAACACTTAATGATTAAGACTATTTGTTTTTAAGCATCTGAATATGTATAAGTTAATTATATATAAATACAATAAATATAAAATTTAAATAAAATGATTAAAAATATTATTTTAATAAAATATTAGAAAAAACTTAATATAAACAAAGTAAAAGTCATTATTTGATACAACAACAATAACATACCTAGTATATTCCCACAAAGTGGGGTCTGGGGAGGGTAGAGTGTACACAATTCATATCACTACCTCAGATGAAGTAGATAGACTATTTTCGATAGGCCCCTGGCTCAGCACAGATAACTAATATAAGAAAAATATAAAAGCACACAACAAACAAGGGGTGACACATCGCTAGATAATAAAGAAAATAAGATATGCACAAAGTAATATTATAAGATTTCTATACAAAATCATAGGTATCATCACAACACCATGAACAAGAAGCAACATAACACTACAGACACCAATACAAACAACACACTCTTTCCTACTATTACGAACGTACTCCTACCTACTTGCTTTGTACCCTAATCCGTATCCTCCACACCTTTCTATCAAGGGTCATGTCTTCCATAAGATGTAACTGCCCCATGTCCTGCCTAATCACCTCCCTCCAATATTTGTTTGACCTACCTCTACCCCACCTAAAACTATCCATATCTAGTCTCTCATACCTCTGAACTGGAGCATCCGCATCCCTTCTCCTCACATGCCCAAACCAACGCAACCTCACTTATTGCATCTTGTCCTCTACTGAAGTCACTCACACCTTCTCTCGAATAATATCATTTCTAACCTTATCTCTCCTGGTAAGTCCACACATCCACCACAACATTCTCATTTTTACCACCTTTAACTTTTGGATATGGGAATTCTTAACTGGTTAAAACTCCACTCCATACAAAATAGTGGGCGGACTACTACTCTTTAGAACTTACCTTTAATCTTTGGAGGCACCTTGTTATCACACAATACTCCTGAGGCGAGCCGCCATTTCAACCACGCTGCACCTATACGTTGCGAGACATCCTCTTCAATCTCACCATTCCCCTGAATCATTATTTGATAAGAAAATAAAATCCTTAAACATAAAATTTTTAAACAATTATATCTCATCTAGTATATAATAAAATAAAATATTCAATAATTTTTTCATAGTATAACATAGTAAATATTACCTTAAATTATATGAGAGCTATAGTAATTAGTATACAATATAGCTAAAACTTGGTCTTGAAATAGTGAGATAAGTTGATTTTTTTTCATGGGTATGCACTCATTATTGTTGGAGCAAATCATGAATATGAAGAGTAATAATCATGAATTGGTAATTAGATAACACACTTCCTCCATTTTATTTTACTTCGCCCACATTGACTTGGCAATCCTTTTAAGAAAATATTTATTGGGTGTATATTTTATTAAATTAGTCTTATTAATTATGCTTTAAAAATCTAAATTTGACTATTAATACTTTATATAGTCATAAATGAAAGAGTACACCGGAAGAACATGATAAACTTCGCTTGATTTCATAAATTGTACAAGTAAATTGAAACAAATTATTTTAGTTAAGGGGTCCAAGTAAAATGAAATAAAGATAGTATACATTAGATTTCAATTAAATGTTTGACAAACATATTTATTATTAAAAAAATTATATTTTAGTGAGTAATTTGGAATTAGTTGATAGTTAGACACAATGGAGAGAGAGAGCATTAATTTTGTTTGCAAAAGAGGACTTGAATTTTCAGTATACTAGTATGCTTATGAGAGTCTAAATGATTAAGACGTTACAGATCTGATTCATTTCGACACGTTCAGACGCATTAAGAGATATTAAAAAAATACACTTAATGGACTAAAGTCTGAACCATTCAAATTCAGACCTTCATTAAGTACAAACAAATGAGACCTCCATTAAGTAAAAATAAAATAAAAGAACTTCCAGAAGAAATCTTCATTTCAAGGCAGGTGGCCTTTATTTGTTAGATACACTTGAAATTGATAATTTTTCAGCTTCATTTTCATTAGAGAAAAAAAATCAAATCTAATAGTTTTCACGTCTCTTAGAAGATTATATTAAAACATCAACTTAGCAAGAAAATAATTCATCAAAAACCAATACCCATAATGATTAAAGCTTCCAAAAGTGGCTCAATCAACACTAAGTAATCTGTCTTTCAGGTAAATATTTCAAATTTTCAACTTCATCTTAAAAACATCTTTTAAATAACATCAGTCAGATTTTTGAGAAACTATAACTCAATATATTGAGGAATAAGTCATACATGTTTAGTTATAAAATCAAACGGTTAATAAAAAAGTTATCATAGAAGAAAAATATAAGGGGATAACTCTTGAAAGTAAGGCCTAGAATATCCAGTGATCTATAAAGATTACTTTTTACTACATCATAATGACCCGATCCGACCTCGGGCCTTGTCGTAATGGGCATCTCAAGTCCAACCAGGATCGGAGACTGCCCTCTATTACCTAATCCAACCGCCTATATCCAGCCTTATATGGGCTGAATTTCAAATATATAACAAGATAGCATTATTGTTCTCATTAATACTCTGGGATAGGGTCACAACGTGACCGAACCAACCGAGTCCAACCGTACTGCACCAACTGGCCATTCGTACTAAACCCAATCATAGACCATAAACCAAAGGGAATACCAAAACTTAATATAAATAAATCAATCTCGAAATGTAGCAGGATGGAACAACCAATAATATCATCAAATAATGTCAGCCCATCGACTTATTCTAATTCTAAGGACGACACTAATATTGATTTTGCCCATACCAACCTCGAGAAGTACCACAAAGCCTCTATCCAAAAGAGTAAACAAATTCGGTTGGGACATGCCCCCCAACCATGGCCAAACCCAACATACAAAATAAAAGAAAAGTATCTAAAGAGAATGGAAGATCACCACTTTAGTCCAAGTGCTAATACCGAGTCTGCGTACTAAATAGGTTCCTACATAGCGTGGGTATAAAGCTGCCAGTAAACGGGGTTAGCGAATGATCGCTAGAATAAATTTAGGGCAAGGATAAAATAATGCAGTTATAAAACCAAGTAAAACAATCTATAATGCATACAACCATACATATATAAGTGCCAAAAAATGGATCGGGTTTAGCATGCACTTAAAAACCTTTACCTGGATTGTGTAGCTTTGTCGTCCTAACCACCCACGAGCGATAAGTGTTCAGCTGCCCCTGGTAAAAGGGTCCTAGTGCATGTAGCCGCACGAATGGGTAATATCCCATGGTATGACTAGTACATCCCTCCAATATAAAATATGATACTCATACGTGGTTATCAAAGACCCCTCATATCGGCAAATATGATTTTCTGGTTTTGGTCCCCTAGGGACAGCCACCTTCCATGGCTTACCTATACTTTTCACTATTAATGCTCAATTACAACCATGTCTAAACAATTCATTTACCATTTTTTAACCAAGGCGAATATTGATGGTATTGTCATACCATCCCATTACTTGCAAGTAATATTCGTAGCCAAACCATTTAGGTTAAGGGGACCTTATGTGCCCTTTCCATATACTATATTAAATCCACTTAGGAAATTTCAATGTTCTCCACAAGCATAACCATTTAGCCTTTAGACTTTTCAAACCATTTAAATCATGCATAAATCATTTACCAAGTTTAAAACATGCAAGAGTTCCATTAAAAGAAGTTAACGCAATGAATATATCTTTATAACCATTTCATCAAAAACCTTGGGGTATAATATAACCAAAACTAATTTCAAAGACCATTAAACCATTACCATGCAATCCAATTGTCCAACACCACTATTAATGCATATAAAAGCATAAGTAAAACCATAAAAAGCTGTAACACCCCGTAAATTTTTTCGTACACTTATCGCGATTATATGGAGTCCTAAAGGCTTGCGTATGGGTTAAATTAAGTTTATGGTGTTCGGAAGTATCCCGTCAATAGTTGTATGTGTAGGTATTGGAATACGCTTTCCAACGATATAAAGTTTGCCCAAAATAGAGGAGTATTTCATATAAGCGAGCACATTCGAAATTTCAAAACGGTGGCCGGGAAACCTGTGAACAGTAAATCTGCAGGAAAATTACTGCAGCTAGGCAATTATTTTTTTGGATCAACTTTAGACGATCATAACTCCTTGTAAAAAAAGAACTGTGTGAGCTGATATATATCGAAGAAAATCTCCGAGAGTATTCTTTCCGATGAAATTGATTTCATCCAAATCCAATGTCTGAGTAAGGAGCTATACCCGTTTTACTACAGCCTATCAAAAAAAAAACAGAATTGTGGGACAGATTTTTGGGTCAAATTTAAACGACCATAACTCCTTGTACAGGAAGAATTGGGTGGTATACTTTATATGAAAATAAAATCCCTTTGAATTATCTTTCCAATGCAATTGGTTTCACCCGAATCCGATACCGGAGCAAAGAGTTATGATCGATTTACTTCAGCATGTCAAAACTGTCCACTGGGGACAGATTCGGATTTATTTAAATTTTTAGGGCAAAATGGTCATTTTCTATTACCTCTTGGACGAAAATGGGTCTTTATAAACCTGCACTTAGCCTCATATATATCATATACCATCCATTTATTAAGAGAAGGTGAAACCCTAGCCTAATTTCAACTTCAAATATTTTGTGATTCAACCGTAGAAAATTCGAATTGGTTCCGTAGTTGTGTTCACCATCTCGAAAGCTTCGAGAAGCACCCCATGGTTATGTAAGGAGGATTCTAAATACAAGAGTTCATTGTTAAGGTATGAATATTGTTTATTCTTGATTCTTATCCATGAATAAGTATTGATAAAAGATTATGAGTATTGTCTTGATGTTGGAAGATAACTAGAAACATAGTTATGAATTGTTTTGTATAAATTGTTAGTAGTAAATTATGAAAGTTGTTGTATTGGATTATGGAGGATGAATTGTGGTGATATATCATTATATTAGTGGTTATGTATGCCCAGGGAAATAAAGTCTAAGAGTGATGCTGAGGGATATTTCATGAAAATGCATGATATGTGAATGTAATAAGAGTATAAGAGGATGTATGTAGCACTCTTATTGATGAGTTAAAGGATTACTTCCTAGACATTATTTGGTGAAGTTAATACCTAAATGGTAAGGTTTGGTTGCTAATACTAGTTTGCCACAAATGACTTATTGTAGATAAGTGTTCGAAGAGTACGGGAAACCAAGTTGGACTTGTATTGAAGTGGTTATATCAAGGTATGTAAGACATACTCTATCTAATCTTTGGCATGAATAATGACCCATGGCACTCTCAAGTAAGCTTCCAACATTTTCCTACGACACATGACATATAATAACATCATATGATCTTCGACACTACCAATTGAACTTGTTTTCACTTTTAAGACGTCCGGCTAGTCAAAAAAATGTCCATATACTATTGTTGACTCCAAAATGGTTTAATGAGGTATCCATGATTCTCTACTTCATTTTCATGTTATTGATTACCTATTTACATGTTTTCCTATTGAGGTATCATGGTTTCAAGTTCCATAAGGTGTGACCACAAAGTAACCAATCTGAAAGATTAATTGAATTAAGAAATGGAATGTCTGTATTTTAAATTGATGATATGATGTATTGTATTTGTACCACTAATCAGTTGGCCATTGTATTATAAAGTTTATGTATATATGCTATTCCATGGGTGGTCCCTGATGTATTGTATTAGTACCACTGATCAGTTGGCCATTGTATGACATATGTTATGTATTGATAAGGATTACGGGAAGTAATGATATGAAAGTAATGTGCAGGTATCCCATCAGCTCTTTTAAGTGTGGTCTACTCATACTGTTTATTCACTGGTATCTGGGTTCTGTTGATCTTTTATATCTCATCTTGATACTCACTACCTTACATACTCAGTACATATTTCCGTACTGACATCCCTCACGGGGGACCCGTATTCATGCCTGCAGGAACAGGTACTTCAGGTCGTACACCTCCGTAGTAAGAGCCAGGACATTCTGTTGTTAGCGGTGAGCTCCAGTTGTTTCGGGGCATCCCAAGTCATTTCTATGTGTATTTTTGGTATTTGTATAAAAGTTTTTTGTGGTTGGGAGTTTGTCCCGACCCTAACTCAGTTGTGTATATATGTAGAGGCTTTTGTAGACATATTGTACAGCCATAAGAGTGTTTGGTTGATAGACGTGATGGCTCTGACGGTCAATTACTGTTTATATATATATTTATGCGTGTCTGCTGGGCTGATACAGGTACTGTTTTCTTCTATTTACAATAAAGTGCTGCCCAAATTTCTAATTTTCATAAGTAATGTAAATGTGAAAGTATAGGTTATGAAAGGGTTCTCCCGGGCCTCCTCGGCTACGAGTGTCTGTCCGCTCCAATGAGATTTGGGGTATGACAGAAGTGGTATCAGAGAAGTTCGTTCTAGTGAGTCTACAAAGCCGTGTCTACGTAGAATCTCGTTTATCGGTGTGTTGTGCACCACATCTATAAACAGGAGGCTATTGGACATTTAGGGATTATTTTCACTCTCCATTTCTTAGATTGTGCAATAGAGCCCATATTAGAGATAAAGTCATAATCGATCGCTTAATCCAATTGTTTTTTTTTATTATAGTAACGATGCCGGTTACAAGGAGAAAGAATAAGTGAAAGCGAGTGGATGTAGTGGCCGGAGAAGGTACTAGTAAGTAACCACCGGCACAAGTTGAACAAAGTGAGTCTCAAGCTAAGCATATATCAGGAGCTTCTTCTCCTCCGGAAGGGCCATCTATTAATGCTGTTTATCGAGATTTGAGGGATGCAGTACAACTTCTGACGCGTAAAGTTGCCGGTCAAGTTCAAGGGCAAGTTATTCCTACCACGGGTTCTAGTGGTACGGATAGAGCAGCTAGCCTTCAGACACAGGATTTTCTGAAACTGGATCCTCCTACTTTTATTGGATCAGATATTAATGAAGACCCACAGGACTTTGTCGATCAAACCCAAAGGGCTCTAGATGTTATGCACATATCCGGTAAAGAGATGGTTGAGCTAGCAGCATATAGACTGAAAGGAGAGGCTATATTGTGGTACGAGGATTGGAAACGATCTAGGGGTATTGATGCACCTCCAACTACGTGGGGAGAGTTCAAAGATGCATTTATTGATCATTATCTTCCATTTGAGACTCATCAGGCCCGTGCAGATCAATTCTTAAATCTTCGTCAGGGTAATATGAGTGTAAGGGAGTATAGTCTTCGATTTAACTCCTTGTCTCGATATGCTTCTAATGTGGTAGCTACTATGGATGACAGAGTTCATCACTATGTGGATAGATTGGAACCATACTTGGTTAGAGATTGTACCATTGCTGCTTTGAACAAGGACATGGATATAGCGAGGATACAAGCTTTCGCTCAGAAGATGGAAGATCAGAGGCAAAGAAAAAGAACCCAGGAATCAGAAAAAGGATATTCTAAGCGGGCCAGAGCTATAGGGCAGTTTATGGCATCTCAGGGAGGTTTTAGGCCTTCGTTCTCTCATAGATTGCCTAGCCCGTTATCTTCTTATCCAGCAATTAGTGCTCCACTGCAATTTCAAAGGTTCAGAGGTAATCAGTTCGGGCAAAGCAGTGAAAATCAGAGTTCACGAACAGTGGGGTATCAAGGGCAAGGGAGTGTGAGTCAATTGAGACCTCCATGACACCCGTGCCCCATATGTAGAAGATTTCACTTTGGCGAATGTCGGCTTGGAACAAACAATTGCTTTTGGTGCGGTAGGCCGGGGCATATGGATAGGGATTGCCCACGCAAGACCACAGGTGGTATAACACGACCTACCGGATCAGCTGTTACGTCATCATCGGTGCCTCCTTTGAGTAGGGGTGCACAACCTATGGGTCACGGTAGAGGTGATAGAGGAGCAGCTAGTTCCAGCGGAGCTCAGAACCGTGTGTATGCCCTAGCAGATCGGCAGAATTTAGAGGCTTCTCCAGACGTGGTTATAGGTACGTTGTCCATCTTTGCATTTGATGTGTATGCCTTAATTGATCCTGGTTCTACATTATCGTACGCTACTCCTTTGGTTGCGGGAAGGTTCGAGAGAACACCCGAATTATTAGCCAAGCCATTTGAATTATCAACACCAGTGGGGGAATCTCTTATAGCTAGGAATGTTTATCGAAATTGTGTTGTGAATATTTGTGGTCGTGATACGATGGCCGATCTTGTTGAGTTAGAAATGGTAGATTTTGACGTTATTATGGGCATGGATTGGTTAGCGTCTTGTTATGCTACAGTAGATTGCCGTTCTAAGAAAGTGTATTTCCATTTCCCAAATAAGGCAGTCCTTGAATGGAAGGGTAATGTTGGCGCACCGAGAGGTAGATTTATTTCTTACTTTAAGGCAAGAAAAATGATTTCCAAGGGGTACATATACCATTTGGTTAGAGTAAGGGATGCAGAGGCAGAGCCGCCAACTTTTCAGACCGTTCCAGTTGTGAATGAATTTCCTGATGTATTTCCTGAAGAACTACCAGGTTTACCTCCTGAATGAGAAGTGGAGTTTGGTATTGATATGTTGCCAGACACACAGCCAATCTCAATTCCTCCTTATAGAATGGCACCAGCAGAGTTGCGAGAATTGAAAGAGCAACTGAAAGACTTGTTAGAGAAGGGATTCATCAGGCCTAGTATGTCCCCTTGGGGAGCACCAGTATTGTTTGTGCGTAAGAAAGATGGTTCGTTGAGGATGTGTATTGACTATCGGCAATTGAATAAGGTGACTATCAAGAATAAATACCCTCTCCCCCGAATTGATGATTTATTTGACCAGTTGCAGGGTGCCCAGTGTTTTTCCAAGATTGACTTGAGATCAGGCTATCATCAAGTGAGAGTCAAGGATAAAGATATACCAAGGACAGCTTTCCGAACACGGTATGGTCATTATGAATTACTGGTTATGCTATTCGGGCTGACAAATGCACCCGCAATTTTTATGGATCTGATGAATAGGCTGTTTAAGCCGTTTCTAGATGTGTTCATGATAGTTTTCATATATGATATTCTGGTCTACTCTAGATCAGAAGAGGACCATGTTAATCACTTGAGGCAGGCGTTGTAGATTCTTCGTGATCGTAAGCTGTATGCGAAGTTTTCTAAATGTGAGTTTTGGCTCAAGTCAGTGGCATTTTTGGGCCATATTGTATCCAGTAAAGGCATAAAAGTTGACACTCAGAAGATTGAGGCTGTGAAGAATTGGCCAAGACCCACGACGCCTACGGAGATTCGTAGTTTCCTTGGGTTGGCAGGTTATTATAGAAGGTTTGTTGAAGGTTTTTATTCTATTTTTGCACCGACTAAGTTGACGCATAAAGCCTCCAAGTTTCAATGGAATGATGCCTGTGAAAAGAGTTTCCAAGATCTGAAGAGCAAGTTGACTTCTACACCGGTATTGGTACTTCCTGAAGGCACAGAAGGGTATGCAGTGTACTGTGATACTTCGAGAAGTGGATTAGGATGCGTATTAATGCAACATGGTAGAGTAATAGCCTATGGCTCTAGACAGTTGCGGCCACATGAGAGGAATTATCCCACACATGATCTTGAGCTAGCTGCAGTTGTATTTGCTTTGAAGATATGGCGCCACTACTTATATGGGGTTCATGTTGACATATATACCGATCATAAGAGCCTGCAATATATCTTCAGTCAGAAAGATCTAAACATGAGGCAGCGGAGATGACTTGAATTGTTGAAAGATTATGATGTTGATATCTTGTATCATCCAGGGAAAGCGAATGTGGTAGCGGATGCACTGAATCGTAAGTCTAAAATGGCATCTATAGAAAAGCAGGGGATGATTAAGGATCTTCACCAACTAGCTAATTTAGGAGTTCGACTTCTCGAAACTCCAGATGAAGAGGTTATTGTACGTAATGCAGCGGAATCTTCATTGATAGCTGAAGTGAAAGAGAAGCAGTATGCAGATCCAATTTTATTGCAGCTTAAGGAGGATGTGCAGAGTGGCACGACAAAGGCATTTGAGCTTACGCGAGAAGGAGTGCTTCAGTGTCAGAATCGTTTATGTGTACCTGATGTAGTTGAGCTAAGAAAGAGGATTATGACAGAAGCACACTGTTCAAGGTATTCCATGCATCCAGGGTCGACTAAGATGTATCAAGATTTGAAAACAATATATTGTTGGAATGACATGAAGAAGAATATTTCCGAATTTGTAGCTGAATGTTCAAATTGTCAATGAGTCAAAGTAGAACACCAGAAACCCAGTGGTTACATGCAATGTATAGATCTTCCAGTGTGGAAGTGGGACAAGATCAATATGGATTTCATCACGGGTTTGCCTCGTACATATCGGAAGTTTGATTCCATATGGGTGATCATTGATAGGCTTACCAAATATGCGCACTTCTTACTAGTTAAGACAACTTATACGGTGGAAGAGTATGCGAAGTTGTATATTAAGGAGATTGTTCGGTTACATGGAGTTCCAATTTCCATTATATCCGATCGAGGAGCCCAATTTACCGCGAATTTCTGGAAGTCTTTTCAAAGGAGTTTGGGGACACAAGTAAATCTAAGTACGGCTTTTCATCCTCAAACGGACGGACAAGCGGAACGTACCATCCAGACACTTGAAGATATGCTACGAGCATGTGTATTAGATTTCAAAGGCAACTGGGATGATCACCTACCTCTTATCGAGTTTGCCTACAATAATAGCTATCATTCAAGTATCAAAATGGCACCATATGAAGCATTGTATGGAAGAAAGTGTAGATCACCAATAGGATGGTTTGAAGCAGGTGATGCGGTCTGGTTTGGACCGGATCTTGTTTATCAAGCAATGGAGAAGGTTAAAGTGATCCAGCAATGGCTTGAAACAGCTCAAAGTCGACAAAAATCTTATGCGGATGTTATAAGAAGAGGACTTGAGTTTTCTATCGACTATTGGGTATTCTTGAAAGTATCACCAATGAAAGGAGTGATGAGGTTTGGCAAGAAAGGAAAGTTAAGTCCACGATACATAGGTCCGTACAAGATCATTCAAAGATTCGGACAAGTTGCTTATGAGTTAGAGCTACCTCAAGAGCTCTCAGCAGTTCATCCCATATTTCATGTTTCGATGCTTCGCAAGTACATCGGAGATCCATCGCACATCACTACTACGGAAGATGTACAAGTTACAAAAGATCTCACTTTTGAAGAAATGCCTATTGCTATTCTTGATCGCCAAATTAAAAAGATAAGGAATAAAGAGATAGCATCGGTAAAAGTACTTTGGAGGAATCAACAAGTTGAGGAGATCACATGGGAAGCCGAGGAAGCGATGAATATTAAGTACCCTTACCTATTCAACGATGAGGAGAAAGTTCATGAGACGGAAGAAGAACAATAACAAGTGTTTATTTTTATGCAAGTATGTTATGATGATGAATATGTTAATTGTAAGCTTGGACATGTCTTAATTGAGTAACTATGCTAACATTCGAGGACGAATGTTCTTAAGGGGGGGAGAATGTAACACCCCATAAATTTTTTCGTACACTTATCGCGATTATATGGAGTCCTAAAGGTTTGCGTATGGGTTAAATTAAGTTTATGGTGTTCAGAAGTATCCCGTCAATAGTTGTATGTGTAGGTATTGGAAAAAGCTTTCCAACGATATAAAGTTTGCCCAAAACAGAGGAGTATTTCTTATAAGCGAGCACATTCGAAATTTCAAAACGGTAGCCGGGAAGCCTGTGAACAGTAAATCTGCAGGAAAATTACTGCAGCTAGGCAATTATTTTTTTGGATCAACTTTAGACGATCATAACTCCTTGTACAAAAAGAACTGTGTGAGCTGATATATATCGACGAAAATCTCCAAGAGACTTATTTCCGATGAAATTGGTTTCATCCAAATCCAATGTCTGAGTAAGGAGCTATACCCGTTTTACTACAGCCTATCAAAAAAAAAATAGAATTGTGGGACAGATTTTTGGGTCAATTTTAAATGACCATAACTCCTTGTACAGGAAGAACTGGGTGGTATAATTTATATAAAAATGAAAGCCCTTTGAATTATATTTCCAATTCAATTGGTTTCACCCGAATCCGATACCGGAGCAAAGAGTTATGATCGATTTACTTCAGCCTGTCAAAACTGTCCACTGCGGACAGATTCGGATTTATTTAAATTTTTAGGGCAAAATGGTCATTTTCTATTACCTCTTGGACGAAAATGGGTCTTTATAATCCTACACTTAGCCTCATATATATCATATACCATCCAATTATTAAGAGAAGGTGAAACCCTAGCCTAATTTCAACTTCAAATATTTTGTGATTCAACCATAGAAAATTAGAATTGGTTCCATAGTTGTGTTCACCATCTCGAAAGCTTCGAGAAGCACCCCATGGTTATGTAAGGAGGATTCTAAATACAAGATTTCATTGCTAAGGTATGAATATTGTTTATTCTTGAATCTTATCCATGAATAAGTATTGATAAAGGATTATGAGTATTGTCTTGATGTTGGAAGATAACTAGAAACATAGTTATGAATTGTTTTGTATAAATTGTTAGTAGTAAATTATGGAAGTTTTTGTATTGGATTATGGAGGATGAATTGTGGTGATATATCATTATATTAGTGGTTATGTATGCCCAGTGATCATGTTGGTATTGGATAGTGATTAAAAAGGGAAATAAAGGCTAAGAGTGATGTTGAGGGATATTTCATGAAAATGCATGATATGTGAATGTAATAAGAGTATAAGAGGATGTATGTAGCACTCTTATTGATGAGTTAAAGGATTACTTCCTAGACATTATTTGGTGAAGTTAATACCTAAATGGTAAGGTTTGGTTGCTAATACTAGTTTGCCACAAATGACTTATTGTAGATAAGTGTTCGAAGAGTACGGGAAGCCAAGTTGGACTTGTATTGAAGTGGTTATATCAAGGTATGTAAGACATACTCTATCTAATCTTTGGCATGAATAATGACCCATGGCACTCTCAAGTAAGCTTCCAACATTGTCCTACGACACATGACACATAATAACATCATATGATCTTCGACACTACCAATTGAACTTGTTTTCACTTTTAAGATGTCCGACTAGTCAAAAAAATGTCCATATACTATTGTTGACTCCGAAATGGTTTAATGAGGTATCCATGATTCTCTACTTCATTTTCATGATATTGATTACCTATTTACATGTTTTCCTATGGAGGTATCATGGTTTCAAGTTCCATAAGGTGTGACCACAAAGTAGCGAATCTCAAAGATAAATTGAATTAATAAATGGAATGTCTGTATTTTAAATTGATGATATGATGTATTGTATTAGTACCACTAATCAGTTGGCCATTGTATTATAAAGTTTATGTATATATGCTATTCCATGGGTGGTCCCTGATGTATTGTATTAGTACCACTGATCAGTTGGCCTTTGTATGACATATATTATGTATTGATAAGGATTACAGGAAGTAATGATATGAAAGAAATGTGCAGGTATCCCATCAACTCTTTTAAGTGTGGTCTACTCATACTGTTTATTCACTGGTATCTGGGTTCTGTTGATCTTTTGTATCTCATCTTGATACTCACTGCCTTACTTACTCAGTACATATTTCCGTACTGACGTCTCTCACGGGGGACCCATATTCATGCCTGCAGTAATAGGTACTTCAGGTCGTACACCTCCACAGTAAGAGCCAGGATATTCTGTTATTAGTGGTGAGCTCCAGTTGTTTCGGGGCATCCCAAGTCGTTTCTATGTGTATTTTTGGTATTTGTATAAAAGTCTTTTGTGGGCGGGAGTTTGTCCCGACCCTAACTCAGTTGTGTATCTATGTAGAGGCTTTTGTAGACATATTGTATAGCCATAAGAGTGTTTGGTTGATAGATGTGATGGCTCTGACGGCCAATTACTGTTTATATATATATTTATGCGTCTCTGCTGGGCTGATACAGGTACTGTTTTCTTCTATTTACAACGAAGTGCTGCCCAAATTTCTAATTTTCATAAGTAATGTAAATGTGAAAGTATAGGTTATGAAAGGGTTCTCCCGGGCCTCCTTGGCTACGGGTGCCAGTCCGCTCCAATGGGATTTGGGGTATGACAAAAACCATAATCAAGCATTCAGTATCAAAACCTCCAATAGCAGTTGAAAAACCATAATCATGAAATAGTAAAACCATAAAATCAATTATATAAACCATGCCTTTAGTTGAAATTACAATGAGGGAAGAGAATCATGCCATAAACCAAAGAATTGATGGAATAAAATCACTAAAGTAAGCCCCAAAGAAATACCTTAGTTGAAACCTTAGCTTTCTTTCCTAAAAAGCTCTTGTGAATAATTAGGTAAAAAACCTCCTAAGTGTATTAGAAGTCGTGGGTCCTAATTAGGGTAAGTAGGAAAATGTTCAGAATACCCTTACTTAAATCCCTTAAAAACCCATCATAGGGATACGACTGACCCACAAGAATCGTACCCTCTTATACAATCGGTATCCACCACTTGTATCCAAAACTCAAACCTTTGATCTAACACTGTTCAGTATACGACTCATCCAACCAAGTCGTAACCATAGTAAATGATCTATACCTATGACCTATATCCCTGACAGAATGAAATACCTAGGTAATTAAACACAATTACCATGCGAGTCCTTCATATAACTCGTACCAAGCCCTTACGACTCATACCTCTAAGTCGTAACCATTCTAGCAACAAAACCATCCCACTAACTAACACTGGTCAGTATATAACAGGACCATACCATCCGTACCCCAGCATATGACTCGTACCCATGAGTCAGATTAGGTTTGAAGAATGAATTTCCAAGAAATTTTCTAAGGGTCAAAACCCAGGATATTTTGATCTCCCCTGCTAGAAACATTCATCCACAAATGACAAACAAGGTAGGGGTAACCACACAGAGAGTGATTTGTATTATCAAACATCCCTTTAACAAAGTTTTAAAACAAAGAGGCAAAGATGTTAATCTTTCCTTTAAGAAACTTTGGAAAATAAAGATGTGTTTAGAAAATATACCTTCCACACGAATCCCAGGAGCAGAAAACAAATGCGAATTCTTGGACTTCATATGCTCTTTTTCTTCCCAAGTAGCTTCTTCTACCTTATGGTTCCGCCATAGAACCTTAACCGAAGCCACATCCTTGATTTGCAACCGATGAACTTTTCTATCTAATATATTAACAAAGACCTCTTCAAAAGACAAAGAATCCAAAATACCCGATCCTTCCAATGGAACAGTTGAAGAAGGATCACCAAGACACTTACTGAACATACAAACATGAAAGGACGGATGACCAAACTTATCCTAGATATAAAATCCAACTCATAAGCAACATTGCCAACTCTCTGTAAAATCACATAAGGACTAATGAATCGAGGACTGAGTTTCCCCCTTTTACAAAACTGCACCACTCCTTTCATGGACGACACCTTGAGGAACACCCTATCCCCAACCTCAAACTCCTAATCTCTACGCCTAACATCCATATAGTATTTTTGGTAACTTTGGAAAGATGTAAGCCTATCCCGAATTACCTTCACCTTCTCCAACGCCTGATAAACCAAGTCAGGACCAAACATATCCGCTTCTCCAAGCTCAAACCATCCAATAAGAAATCTATACCTCCTACCATACAACACCTCAAAAGGAGCCATACCAATACTATAATGATAGCTATTGTTGTAAGAAAACTCCATGAAAGGCAGATGCTCAACCCAATTGCCACCATAGTCAATTACACGGGCCCGAAGCATATCTTCCAATGTATGAATAGTTTTTTCCACTTTCCCATCTGACTGTAGATGAAAAGAAGTACTCAGACTAACCTTAGTCCCCAACTCTTTCTAGAAAAACTGCCAGAAGTGAGATATAAACTACATACTACGATTATAGATAATCGAAACAAGTATCCCATGTAGCTTCATAATCTCTTAAAGATACAACCGTGCATAACCCTCTTCTAAAAAGGTAGTCCGCACTAGCAAGAAATGCGCAAACTTGGTCATCCTATCCACGATGACCCAAATCAAATCGTACTAATTTTGAGATTGAGGAATACCGATAACAAAGTCCATTCTGATCACTTCCCACTTCTATTCGGGCAAATCAATTTCTTGATACAACCCTCCTGCCCTCATGTGCTTAACTTTAACCTGTTGACACACCATGCACTTGGCTACGAATTCAACCACATCCATTTTCATGCCATTCCACCAATAGATCTCCTTGATATCATGATACATCTTAGTCGAGCCGGTATGAACAACATAGCGTGCCTCATGCACCTTAGACAAAACCCTTTTCCATAACCCGTTGATATCAAAAATACACAACTTCTCTTGGTATGGTAAATTACCATCACCACTGATCTTAAACACCACTACCTTTGATCACCAACATCACTCTTGATTTTATCTAGATAGGATCTAGCACTTGTTTCTCCTTAATCTTTGCACCAAGAGATAAATGAACTACTTTTTGCACCATCTTACCACCATCCTTAGAGTCCAAGAGACGAACTGCAAGATTAACCAAGCAGTGAATATCTTTCACCAATTCCCGCTTACCTTTCTCTACATGAGCTAAACTCCCCATGGATAACATGCTAAGAGCATCAGCAATGATATTAGACTTACCTAAGTGGTAGTGAAGACTTATATCATAATCCTTGAGCAACTCAATCCATCTCTTTTGCCTGAGATTAAGCTGTTTCTGAGTGAACACATACTGATCACTCTTGTGATTAGAAAATATATCCACGTGAACACCATACAAATAATGCGGCTGTATTTTTAAAGCAAACACAACCACCAATAACTCTAAATCATGAGTAGCATAATTTCTCTCATGTACCTTCAACTGCCTGGAAGCATAGGCAATCATCTTCCCATGATGTATCAAAACACAACCAAGCCCTACCTGAGATGTATCATAAGAAACCACAAACCCATCACTGCCTTCCGACAAAGTCAGGATTGGAGCCAAAGTCAACTTATCCTTCAACTTCTCAAAACCCCCTTCATAAGCATCTGACCAAGAAAACTTAAACTTCTTCTAAGTCGACTTAGTCAAAGGGGCAGCTATAAAAAAAAACTTTCCATAAACTACGTATAATACCCAACCAAACCTAAGAGGCTCTGGATATGGGATGGAGTCGTGGGCCTAGGCCACCATTTTGCCACAGAAACCTTCTGCGGATCCACCATGATCCTTTCACTGAAAATAACATAACCCAAGAAAGTCATAACATTGAACCAGAACTCAACATAGAGAACTTGGCTTACAACTGTTGTTCCTTTAGGGTCTGCAACTGATGCGCCCAAATTATAACTTTCTTACAAAAATGTAAGCTGTCATTGTCAAATATATAACCCAACAAAGGTTGGGGTCGAATCCCACAGAGAATACTTATGCAACTTAGTAAGGTGATTCTTAAAGGACTGTTGATCTAAGGTTCAAGAAAAAAGAGGTTTTTAATGTGTTAATAATATTCTTTCGTTCTTGTATCACACAGAGGTCCAGTTAATAAGAGTTAATGCAAGTATAATTTCAATGAGAATAATTTAACTAGAGTTATGCTTACTAAGATTTTCAAATAGTTAGGTTGTGAATTTGTGCTTAATTTCTAACTTATAATTTTAATTGCAAGAAATATTGAATTCTGAATCCTGTTAGGGCATTAACCCTTAACCCAAAGGGTAAACCCCTGGATTTCATGTGAATTACCTCTTTTCCCAACATCCACTTTCTTGTTCAGACAAGTAGTGTACATGGTTTTACTTCTCAAGTTTGAAACCAATAGATGTCATTATCATGTTGAGAGATTCATGCAATTTAGATAGACGTTAGAAATCAAATGGATTCACAATCTTAAGTAGCTCTCTATATCAAGGCTCCCATAACCCTAATTATGAGAGTTTAGCTGCTCATCTCCATATATGATATCAAAGACATATTGATGTTCAAAAATACCTTTAAGAGAGTAAATACAAAAGTTACAATATTGTTCTTCTTAATCATCAATGGAAAATATGGGAATAATAATCAGATCTTAGTTTCTAGATTCCAATCTCAAAGAAAGGTGTTATAATACTCTCAATAGATGAGAAAGTATGATAATACTATCAAAAGTTTTGATACAAAACCTAATACTTAGTATTTATATGATTCTAGGAACTGTGGTTTTAAAATTTAAACTTGGAATTGTCGTATCATGCTCAATGGGTCAATCGATGATTTATCGCTGGGGCGACGGTCCATCACCTGGACCATTGTTGGAGCTCCAGTGATACTGTATTCAGTTTCTTGGTGATGGGTTAGGAAACGGGTGATCGTAGGGTTGACGATCCATCACCTGGACCATCATGGGACTTCCAGTGTCACTGCCTTTTGCTTCTGGGCGATGGTTAGGCCGACAGTCTGTCGCATGGTCGACGATTCATTGCCTAAGTCATCACTTATCATTTTTCTCTTATTTTTGCCCAGTTTTTCCAATTTATTCTTCATACTCAATTCTTGTCCTAAGATTACTAAAGTCCAATGTTAAATACAATAATAGTTGTTTGAAAACACACAATTATCCTAAGAAAAAGGCCTAAAATATTCCATCAAAAGCCGGAACATCAACACCCTCAACTTAAGGAAATTACTTGTCCTCAAGAAACTCAACACCAAGATGCATATATGAACAACATCATGATGGGCATTTCACAGTCAAACCAACACAATTATATAATTATTCAATTGCCCATTCGGCTATGTGATCTCAACATATATGGATCTATTACTGGCTTTAACTATTAATTAGCATATTCATAGCCACAGATACAACACCTCAAAGAAATAAGTATACCAGGTATAACTCAACGTGCCCTTACAATCAAAGAATTCCACCTCATATTATACAATCAAGTCATGGATAAAACTAAGACTCTCCTTCTCAGAAAAAAAGTTACAAACATAGTGCACACACATAAGTTTGCCCTTATCATCTAACGTTCTCTCATGATTGACCCGCCAAGATCAAGCAGGATTTGCTAAGGGTTGTAATGAGGTTTTAGGCTCAATGAGGGTTGATCATTTGGACAAGTGACTTAAAGTACCAAACTTCACTCTTTTTACCCTTTTTTGTAGCTACCCACCAAGATTACAGTTCCTTTTGTTTATTCACAATCTTTATCATCCATCCATGCCCTTGTCATAACCCAATTTATTTTAAGTCGAACAACAACATCAACCACCCTCAACTTATGTTGATGCAGTTAGATAAGGTGCATAGTATCTATTTAGACATCTAACTAGACCAGGGTCGGATGCTACCTCTCAAATCAACTTTAACTTGCCCTCCTAAGCTGCCAAAAATCCAACAGTAGCCACATTCAACTTAGGCAGTTTGCCTAAATTAAAGTGCACAATGTCCAAAATTGGACCAGGTCCAAGGCTAAGTGTTAACATCTTTTAGATAGTGAATCAAACTTATTTGTATAGAATAAACACTAACAAAGCTCAACAGGGTTTTCAAAGGAAACAAAATGTTTTTGGAGGGTCATTATTTTGGCTAAGTGGACTGACAAAACAAGAAGGTGTACTATCCTATCTAATTGGGTCAAACACATGACAATATCTAATGAACCAGGCAAGTTCTAGGTGTAACACTTATGCAAGAACTATGCAAATACTCACACACACAAGCACTTAGTTAATTCCTATCCTACTAACTCTTAGGATTCATATCACATAGCTATGCTTTGCTTCACTTTACATTCTAATGTCAGTTACAAGTCACAAGTGGTTGCACAACACTTTACCATATGGTAAGAAGAATAATTATACAAAAATTTAAAATACTTTGCCATAATCACTTATCATCCATATATACAAAATGATGCCAACAGAACAGTAAATTACTTATATAAATAATCACTTCACGATATTTACAGCACATTACATGAAAATAAAAATACAAACTAGACATGTCGGTTCTCCTAGATAAAACATGAGGGAAAAGAACACCGGCAACAAAACCTCCTATAGTACAAGTATCACCCCCCCTAAAAAATGATGCAATACCCTCAATGCATACAAAGTAAGAACAAAAAAAGGAAAATACTTGTACAACCTCTCAGTCAGATGAGGCGTCAATCAAATAGTCTAAGGTTGTTTTGGCCTTGACTTTAGCAACATTAAACCCTATGGTGGTAGGGGTCCTCACATAAACATACTTTAAAATCAGAGGGATCTCATGGTGAATAGGGTCAGAAATTTGCCTCCTAGCTGGGGCCGAATTAGTGGAAACACTTGCAGTCTCTTTTTCTATTTTTTCCTCTATTATCTTCAACCTTTTAAGTGCTTTCTACATATCATAGTCTTCTCTCTCTTCTAGTTTCATGGCTTCAAGTTTTCTTTTCTTAGCTGCTCTCCTTGCAACTTTCTTACCTTTTTCATCTGTTTCTTATACCTTCTTACCCTTGTGTTTGATCAGTCTCCCTATTAAGTAAATAATACTTTCGTCCTTATCACTTATAATCTGGGATGAATCAAACATAGGATGTTGTGGCTGCCTTTTCAGCTCTGCTATATCTGCCTGGGCCTGTCTAAACTCCACCATAAATTTGGGAAAATCCAAAATAGATATGGCATCCAGCTTCTTATTGATTCGCTTCTTCATATCATCCATTCTTAGATGAATGTTCCTGAAAGAACATACTGTTGCCTCTATAATTCTTTCAACAAAAGGTTTGAAATCCACCCCCATATAGCTAACTACTTTTCAAACTTTTTCTGGACTCGTACCAACTTTGCAAAGTTCTTCTGGTTCAGCCTGTATTTTAGAATATTGGGGTGGTATTAATGAAGAATCTACAGTCTCACCCATAGGCATCAAAGCTGAACTTTCAGATGTGGTAGGAGACACATACGTAGCAAGAAGCAATGGTATACTTGAAGGAACCTCTGATGATTCAGGAACTGGAGCCGACTGAACCTGATGGGCTGAAGGTCTGTTGACTCTCATATAGAACCTTAAGTTATCCCTTGTCTTCACAATATCTTATTTGTGCATTGCCTGGATCTCATTATCAATTCTGCTAATCAAAGAAACGTTTGCTTGCTTGCACAACTCTGTGATAAGACATGGAATTGGCAGTGCAGTCGTGGTCTTATGAGTACGGTTAAACAATTCATCAAAAATAATGTGGCTGAAATCCACTATTAATCCGTCAATCAATGCAACAATAATTACAACTCTAGTGATTTCTAAATGGTCATCACCGTCTGTTTGCATCAGCTTCAGTCTCACAATTACCCTCCAGAACTTGGCCCTAAAGCTTAGGGACGACTTAGATATTCATTCGTGGGGGTTGTGTAACCACGCAAGCTCTTCTTTCTATGTCAATGTTTTGGCTAGCCATGGCCTTTGTTTGGTCATCATGGACAATCGATGCTTTAATTCTGGTATTGTACCCATTATTCGATATTCAGGCCCGAACAAGAATTTATGAAATATATGCTCCGAGATATCTATGTTGACTCTACACACAGAAACTGTATCTAGATTTCTTATGTCACTAACTGATGCACCTGGGGGACAGTCCTTTTACAACAACATTAAGTAGTTGGTAAAAAATTCACGTACCAAATTCAGTTGATAGGTTCAGAGTGACCTACTCATCCATACCAACTCATATTCATTGAATCGGCGCTCGAGTTCTAGATACTCGTGCATTGTTGTTGTCACAATCTGATGTTCCTCAAAAATAGGTCTCTTTACTTCCAACCTGTCAGTTGCCTCGAGCCCTTTGTAGAAATGATCTCGAGCACCTTTAACCTGCCACCTGATATCTTTCCACAGTTGTGGGTCCTTGTGCCAAACTATGTTATGGTATTCTTATTCTTAAACTTCCTCTTGGATGGGGTTAGATATTTCAAGCCCTTCCTCAACCGGGCTCGAGCTAGAGCTACTGCTGTCACCCTCTTTTTTAGACTAGGAGGATAAAGAAATCACCTGACATCTTTATCGGGTATTGTGTGCTGGTGTGTCCGAACCCTGTGGTGGCTCTTGCCTGGCTTTTTGGCCTCTACCTCTGCCTCTGGTTGATGGTAGGTTTTTTGCCACATTACCTATAAGCAAAGCATTTATCAATTTATGAACTCAAACCAGAAAAAAGAAAAATTTTTGACCAACGACAGATAGGGCGATGGTCTGTCGAGTCTGCAACGTTTTGTCGACCCCAACTGTTGGGTCGATTCTAGTAGCTTCAATTTTGGGGAGTTACGATGTCTTTAAGTGATGTTTCATCAGGGGTCTAATGGTTTATCGCATAAAACGTCGCCTGTACTTTTCAAATTTGAGCCTCATTTTAGCATTTTGTCAAATACCTAGCATACACTCATTTTAAACACGATTTTCATGGCATTTATGTCAATAATACATCACAACTTTTGCCATTTTTGGTCTATGGGATACTCATACTTCACCCAGGGTAGTGTTTATCTTGTTTTGACTTAATTCAGACCTACACAGTATCAATAAGAGAAGAGAGAATTGTTTTAACTTTATTACCTTTACCTACTTCATTTGTTCCTCATGTTGAATAAAATAAAGAGTGATGAAGAGATCATACCTTAGTAATGAAGTACTTGGTCACTACTCTGACTTGCACACTAAACCTAGAACAACAGATGGATCTTTGCTTTTATGAAAAACTTTATTTTGCTATGTGATGGAAAGATAAAAAGAAGAAATGGAGTTTAAATAGATGGGAAAGGGAAGAGAAGAAGTTTTAGAAGAGAATAAAAAGACTTAGGTATGTTGAATGCATGGGAAATAAATAGTCTCAGGAACTTGAACAGTTGGAGCATTAATTAACCACTATAAATTATCCATTAAAAATTGTTTGGGTTGAATAAGGATAAAATATTCAGCGATTGAAATTGATCCAAACCGACCCACTCAACAAGGGTTAAGTGTGATGGTTCAAGTGACGGTCCGTCACAAGTGCGACTATCTGTTGGATGACCCATCACCTATTTCAGTAACCTTATTTTGCAACTCGTTGGCGATGGTTGGACCGATGATCCATCAAGCTTGCGATAGTCTGTCGATCAACCCATCTCTACTTTCCAGTAACCTAGATTTTAGCATTTGTTGCAATGGTTCCCAATGATGGTTCCCAACGATGGTTCATCAAGGAAGCAATGGTCTGTCGGTTGATCCATCGGTCACCCCCAACTCTTTCATCTTCTGGTTTCTTGCATTGTCATACCTGCATACTTACACGAACCCCTCAGCTTGCACAAAACAACAAAATA
Source organism: Capsicum baccatum var. pendulum (assembly GCA_030864225.1). Lineage (NCBI taxonomy): Eukaryota > Viridiplantae > Streptophyta > Magnoliopsida > Solanales > Solanaceae > Capsicum > Capsicum baccatum. The sequence continues at coordinate 162,692,374 of CM061557.1, read as the reverse complement.
ACTTAAACTAATGCTTTAGAACAACACAATGTGGGTTTCCTCCCGCTAGCACCTGCTTTATCATTACGGCACGACTCAGCTATCTCGATTACTCAAACATCACTGAGATAAATGGTAGAAATACTCTTTATTGAGTCCATTGGACCGATATACAGTTTCACATGCTGCCCATTAAACTTAAAGACACTTCCGTATTTATTTCCAAGTTCCACTACTCTAGATGAGTAGACTTGGTTAACTTTAAATGGTCCAAACCATTTACATTTGAGTTTACCTAGGAAAAGCTTAAGTCTGGAGTTAAAGAGGAGCACCAAGTCACCTTTTTGAAACTCTCGCTTTTCAATTTTGCGGTCATGGTACTTCTTCATTCTTTTCTTGTATAGATTAGCTCTTTTATAAGCTCCGAGATGGAACTCATCCATCTTATTTAGCTGCGCCAGTCTCATATCAGCTGCCTCATTCCAGTTTAGGTTAATCCACTTTAGTACCTATAGCGCTTTATGCTCCAGCTCAATCGGCAAATGACACGCCTTGCCATAAACTAATTAGTATGGTGACATGCCAATAGGTGTCTTGAAAGCTGTTTGATATGCCCATAAGGCATCGTCCAACTTCCTAGACCAATCTTTCCTGCTAGAATTTACAATATTGGCAAGGATAGCCTTGATTTCCCGATTAGATATTTCCCCTTGCCCACTGGTCTGTGGGTGGTATGGGGTAGCCACATTATGCTGCTTAACTCCATATTTTGCCAAGGTGGATCTGAACATTTGGTTGCAAAAGTGTGATCCTCCATCTCTTATGATGGCATATGGTACCCCAAAGCGAGAGAAGATATTTCTCTTTAAGAATGCAATAACCCGCTTTCCTTGATTATCCTCCAAACCCACTGCCTCGACCTATTTTGACACGTAGTCAACGATGAACAATATGTACTTCATCCTAAATGAGCTCACGAAGTCAATTCCTTAGACATAAAATAATTCCACCTCCAGCATTTTAGACAGTGGCATGTCATAGTGCTTTGAGATAGACCCTTGCCTTTGACATTGGTCACATCTCATCACGAACTCGTAGGCATCTTTGAACAAGGTAGGCCAATAGTAGCCGCTCTGAAGCACTTTTTTGTAGTCCGATCACCTGCATGGTGACCTCCAATTGGGGAAGCATGACTCGCTTCCAGTATACTCAACATATCTACTTCTGGGATATACCGCCTAATAATGCCATACGCACACCATCGAAATAGATACGGCTCATCCCAAAAATAATGTGTCACATCCTGGAGAAACTTTTTCCTTTGATGAAAGGAAAGATTCTCCGGCATTACTTCACTTACCATATAGTTCGCGAAATCAGCATACCAAGGTACTTTTTTGAGAATTTTAGCCAATATTTTCTCATTTGGAAAGAAATCATCAATCTCTAGCTCATCCTTGACTGCCTGCCCACCTTCAAGTCTGGATAGGTGATCTGCCACCTGATTCTCATATCTCTTTCAATCCTTGACTTCAAAATCAAATTTCTAAAGTAGAAATACCCACCGGATCAACCTTGGCATAGAATCCTTCTTCGTCATTAAGTACCTCAAGGAAGAGTGGTCAGTGTGCTCCACCACCTTAGTACCTAACAAATATGACCGGAACTTCTCAAAAGCATACACAACTGCTAGAAGTTCCTGCTCAATCATAATATAATTCTTTTGAGCCTCGATTAGGGCCTTCCTTGCATAATATATTAGATGGAACAACTTCTCTTTATTTTGGCCAAGAACAACTCCAAGTACTACTCCACTGGCATTACACACAATCTCAAATGGCTTCGCCAATCAGGAGTAACAATAATTAGAGCCTCCACTAGTTTAAACTTAAGGCATTCAAAAGACTTACTATAGTCATCATCAAAAGTGAACTTAGCCTCCTTCTCTAAAAGTTCACATAACGGGTTTACAATCTTTGAGAAGTTCTTTATGAATCTGTGGTCGAACCCCGCATGACCGAGAAAGCTACGTACCCCTTTGACTGAGATAGGGAGTGGTAGTTTCTCAATCACTTCAACTGTTGCCTTATCTACCTCAATGCCTTTAGCAGAAATTTTGTGACCAAGAATAATTCCCTTCTTCACCATGAAGTGGCATTTTTTCCAGTTAAGGACAAGGTTGAACTCTTTACACCACTACAACGCCCCACTAAGATTTAACAAGCAAAGCTCAAAAGAATCACCGATCACCAAGAAGTCGTCCATAAATACCTCCAAGGTATCTTCAACCATATCAGAAATTATCGACATCATGCACCGTTGAAAAGTGGCGGGTGCATTACACAAACCAAAAGACATCCACTTAAAAGAAAATATACTATATGGGCATGTGAATGTCGTCTTTTCATGATATTCAGGAGCAATAAAAATTTGGTTGTAACCAGAGTACCCATCTAAGAAACAGTACCAACCCCTTCCCGCTAGCCGATTAAGCATCTAATCTATGAAAAGCATTGGGAAGTGGTCCTTCAGTGTCAACGAGTTGAGTTTTTTGTAATCCATACACACTCTTCACCCAGTAACAGGCCTGAGTGGGATCAACTCATTTTTCTCATTAGCCACAATAGTCATACACCCTTTCTTGGGCATGCACTGAATGATACTCACCCACTTACTATCTGAAATAGGGTATACCACCCCTGCGTCTATCCACTTGATGATTTCCTTCTTTACCACCTATTGTATTGGTGGGTTTAGACGATGCTGGTGCTCAATAGTCAAGACACAATCCTCCTCTATCTGAATCTTATGTGTACATATACCAGGAGGAATGTCGATGATATCTATGACCGTCCAACTAATAACCCTCTTATATCTCTTAAGAAAAGAGGTGAGGGCTTCCACCTATTTCTCACTCAGGTCAGCCGTAATAATAATAGGTAGTGTATTCCCACTACCTAGGAACACACACCTCAAATGGTCGGGCAACTCTTTCAGCTCCAAAGTAGGTGGATTTTCTATAGAAGGCTTAACAGGTGGACTTGGACAATTTTTCAAGTACAAATCCAACTTCTTGCGTGAATATGAATAAGACCCCATGCCTGTTAAGGTACATATAGTATCCTTATAATCTTCGATACCGTCATGATCAAAATTCATAAATACAACGGCTAAAGTCTCCATATCAAATTTTTCTTCTGTAGGCACTTCCTTCTCCTTCTCATAATAGACATCCAAAATAGAGAATACACTCATATCTTTATGCTGTTTCATGGAATGGCATTCATAGAATTGAACTGCCTCATCATTCATCCTAAATATTAGCTCATTTGCCCTTAAATCAATAATTACACTCCCAATTATGAGAAAAGGTCGACCCAACATTATGGGCACCTCAAAATCCACCTCACAATCGAGAATGAAAACATTAATCAAAAATATAAAACTGGCCATAACTAGTCTCATGTTTGTAGGAGTAGGATCTCCCAAACCTAATTTCTTATACACAACAAGCGGTATAAAGTTTATACTAGCTCCCAAATCACATAGAGCTTTTGCAAAATAAAGAGACCCAATAGTGCACAGAATGGTAAATGCTCCCGGGTCTGCCTTCTTCTGCACCAAAGACCTTGTAGAGATAGCACCACAATGATGGAGATTAGCGATTTGCTCATAGCTAATCATCCGCTTCTTCGTGACAAGGTCTTTTATGAACTTTGCATACCCGGGCATTTGTTCTAATACCTCCACCAATGGTAAATTGATCATCAACTTCTTAAGCATGGCCATAAATGTGCCAACATTATGTCATCGGCCTTTTTCTTCAATCGATGGGGAAATAGAGGAGGTGGTTTTGGGAGAATGGTAACCACCACTTCAGCCTCCTTTCCCTTGCTCTTCTCTAACTTATCAACCTGCTGATGGTTGGATGGTGTATCATCAATAACCTCATTCAGTTTCTTAGACTCCACATGATGATTAATTTCTTCTTCTTTAACATCATATGCCATAATATCAACCACAGGCTTGCCCATAGGAGGGATTGATAATACCTTACCAATCCTAGTGGTAACTACCATACACAAACCATTATTTCTCAGGTTCTGAACTGTGTTGCTTGGTAGGGTACCACTCTTTATCTGATTGAATGTGACAGACAATTAGTTCATCTGCTACTCCAACTATTTTATCAAAGTAGAGTATGAATCAACCAACTGATTCATTGAGGATAAATCATTTTTCATCTCAGCCACCCCAGTATTGGTTGCTTTTACTCCCTTCAATAAATTAGCCATCATGTCCTCCATGAACATCTTCCCTAAAATAGTCGCAGTATCCTCACGGTTTCTAGGAGGAACATACAACCCACTCCTATCATTCTTATTCTTCAAATTGCCTTGGTCGAAGTCCTTATAGCCCGATTTGTCATAGAAGTTACAACCCTGGTTTCCTTGGCCACTGCCTCAGAAACCCCCTGATTGTTTAACTAATTAGCTTCTTCCTCATAATTGGAGTTAGCCCTTCTCTATGACATTACAGCTTTAACTTTCTCTGTCTTTCCCAATAATAAGTGCTTAGTGAGAAGATCTATCTACATTTTCATGTGAGCTATGTCCTGGTCATGTTATTCTTCCCTCCGCCTCTGCTCTAAAGTTATGATAATAAATACAATAGAGCTTGCTACATCAAAATCCCTGGTATGCCAAGCTCTATTTTTTTTATCATACGATCAAGCATCTCAACTGCTTCAGGAAAAGTGAGATCCATGAATGCCCTACCTACAATATTATCCACTACTGGCTTTGTCATAGAGTTCAAGGCCCAATATAATATCTCCATCAGGTGGACGCTAGTCATTTGACGATTTGGACACTGTATAATCTTATTCTTGAAGCTTTCCCAAGTCTCATGGATAGCCTCAGTTGGAAGCTTTCTGAAGTTGCTGATCTCATCTCTCAACTGTGCCCTCTTGGATGGCGGAAAGAACCTTTTTAGGAAAGCCTCTTTCAGTTGTCTCCAGTTGGTAATAGAGTCGAGAGTTAGCCCATTCAACCATAAAGTTTCCTCTCCAGAAAGAGACAACGGAAATAGCCACAACCAAATAGCATTTTTCCCAAGTCCTGGGTTGTTAAACAATTTGCATGTCGAGATAAAATTTGCTAAATGCATATTCGGGTCATCACCTACAAGTCCACCGAATAGCCCTTTGAGATGCAATAACTGGATCATAGTGCTTGTGATATTAAACTTGGCTCCGGGTGCTAAGGGTGGAGAAATAAAAGCCCCTAATGCACCAGCTCCATCCAAGTCATCATCATCATCTTCTAGATCAAGTTGGATGGCCTAGTGTTCTGGCATCGCCCTAATCGGGCGATTTTTGTTGACATTTCTATTTGTTGGTGCAGGCACATTATTTGCATGACTCGGGTTGATCGGATTTAATAAATCATCATCACCCAGATCAACATCATCTGGGTTTACTTGTCGGCCTGCATTATCCGCATTCTGCTGGTTCACTTGTGCAGTTGCCAAGGCAGCTAATCTAGCTACTTCCTGCTGAGCAGCTACTCTCTCTAGGTCTTGTTGACCATCCATTCTGCTAATAAGTTGAGGTTCCAGATGAATAAGTAATAAAGGTTCACCTGATCTCTGTGTACTTGGCATACAAGATGATCAACCTACACAAAAAAATTATAAACAAAATGTAAAATTTGGGAAACTTTGACCAAAGGTCAATTAACAATCACAGACTTAACTGACAATTGTATTCCTCAGCAACGGTGCTAAAATTTGATACATCCAAATTAAAAATTTCTTACGAAAGTGTAAGCGGTCGTTGTCAAATATGTAACCTAACAAAGGTTGGGTTCGAATCCCACAGGGAATACTTGTGCAACTAAGTAAGCTGATTCTTAATGGACTATTGATCTACGATTTCGGAATAAAGGGGGGATTTAATGTGTTAATAATATTCTTTCATTCTTGTATCACACAGAGGTCTAACTAATGAGAGTTAATGCAAGTATAATTTTCAATGAGAATGAGTTAACTAGAGTTATGCTTACCAAGATGTTCAAACAGTTAGGGTTGTGAATTTGTTCTTGATTTCTAACTTATAATTTCAATTGCAAGAAATATTGAATTCTAAGAATTATCCACTTGTTTCTCAACCTAATGGGTATTTCACCCTTTACTTCTTTAGAACTTAATGTATTATTCAATAGAAATCTCACAAGGGTTGATCCCGTTAGGGTATTAACCCTTAACCCAAAGGGTAAACCCATGGATTTCACGTGAATCACCTCTTTTCCCAACATCCACTTTCTTGTTCAGACAAGTGGTGTTCATGGAATCACTTCTCAAGTTTGCAACCAAGAGATGTTAATATAATGAAGAGAGATTCATGGAATTTAGATAGATATTAGAAATCAAATGGATTCACAACCCCAAGCAGCTCTCTGCATCAAGGCTCCCATAACCCTAGTTATGGGAGTTTAGCCGCTCATCTCCATATAAGATATCAAAGACATATTGATGTTCATAAATAGATTCAAGAGAGTACTTACAAAAGTTAAAATATTGTTCTTCTTAATCTTCAATGGAAAATATGTGAATAATAATCAAATCATAGTTTCTAGCTTCCAATCTCAAAGAGAGGTGTTATAATGCTCTCAATAGAGGAGAAAGTATGATAATACTATCAAAAGTCCAAAAATAAAACCTAATAATTAGTATTTATATGATTCCAGGAACTGGGGTTTTAAAATTTAAACTCGAAATTGCCACGTCATGCTCAACGGGTAGATCGATGGTTTGTTGCTGAGGCGACGGTCCATCGCCTGGACCGTCACTGGAACTCCAATGATACTGTATTCTATTTCTTGGAGATGGGTCAGGCGAAGGTTTGTTGTAAGGTCAATGGTCCATTGCATGGATCGTCGCGGGACTTCCAGTGACACTGCATTCTACTTCTGGGCGATGGTTTGCCCGACGGTTCATCGCATGATCGATGGTCCATCACCTAAGTCATCGCTTGCCATTTTTCTCTTATTTTTGCCCAGTTTTCCAAGTTATTCTTCACCATCAGTTCTTTTCCTAAAAACACTAAAGTCTAATGTTAAATACAACAATAGTTGTTTGAAAAAACACAATTATCTTAAGAAAAAGGCCTAAAATGTTTTGTCAAAAGTCGGAACATCAGTATCACCACATAGAGGTAATTAGCATGATCCACCTCACTCTTTGAATAAAATAGAGTGTCATCAATAAACACAATGATGAAGATATCCAAATACTACCTGAACACTCTGTTCATCATGTCCATAAATGTTGTCGGAGCATTAGTCAACCTAAACGACATCATAAAGAACTCAAAATGTCCATACCGAGTACGAAAATCCATCTTAGGGATATCCACCTACCTAATCTTAAGATGATGGTACACAAACCGAAGATCTATCTTAGAGAAGAACTTAGCACCCTATAACTGATCAAACCGATCATCTATCCGAGAAAGAGGATACTTGTTCTTGACCGTCACCTTGTTCAACTGCCTGTAGTCTATACACATCAGAAGGAAATCATCCTCTTTGCACACAAACAACACCGGCGCACCACAGGAGAAACACTAGGATTAATAAACCCCTTATCCAGAAGATCCTAAAATTGCTCCTTAAGTTCCCTCAACTCAGCCAGAGCCATTCTATACGGAGGTATAGAAATTGGACGAGTTTCTAGAAGCAAATCAATACCAAAATCTATGTCCTTATCCAGAGGAACACCAAGGAGATCATCTAAAAAGACCTTTGGAAACTCATTAACCACAGGGACCAAAGACACAGAAGGTTCTTCCGTGTTAGAATCTTTAACCTGGACTAAATGATAAAGACAACGCTTAGAGATTAACCTTCGAGCTCTAAGATAAGAAATAAACCTCTCCCTAGGAGCTATGAAACTACCTTTCCACTCTATTACCAGTTCACTAGGAAACTTAAAGATAACCTTACGGGTCCGACAATCCACATACGTACAACAAGAATACAACTAATCCATACCTAAGATTACATCAAATCGACCATATCCAACTAAAATAGATCCACCAAGGTCTGCTTGCTACCAACAAATACCATACCCCTATAGACTCTATTAGCAATAGCTGAGTCACTTACAAGGGTAGAAATTGAAAAAGGATCTGAGATACCTTTTGGATCAAAACTAAAAGACATAACCACATATGGAGTCTCATAAGAAAGAGTGGACCCCGGATCAAGTAAACAATATACGTCATGAGAGAAAAGCTATAACATAATAGTAATAACATCAGGTGATGCCTAGAATTCCTGTCGGGATGCCAAAGCATACTACCAATTCCGACCAATACTAGAACCAGGAGTAGTAACAGAAGTAGATACTATACCACCAGGTGCAGGAGTAGAAGATGAAGCCATAGGAATATTATTCACCCATGTAGCAACCTTATTGATCGGATAATCCCTGAGATGATGTCCTTATTAGACACAGTTAAAGCACTTTCCTCATTCTTTCTTACCATAACCCCGCTAAGGACGACCATAGAATTGAAAAGAAAGATACGAAGAAACTGATTGACCTTTGATCTCCTGAGATTAGGCAGCCTGTGCCTGAGAATTATTAGCACCTTGATGACGCCTATATCCCGACTAATAAGGAGCACAAGCAGAAAAGGATCACAAACTCCCCCACTTCTTTTTCTGCCACTTGCTACCATCTCTACCTCCTTGATAAAAAAACCTTCTCCATTTTCCCTGTTTTTCCCTAAACTCCTTATTTCCTCTTCTCATCCTCAACCTGCTGCATATGGATAGTTAACCTCAAGATGTCTATATCTTTAATCAGCAAGACTGTAACATCCTAAGAACCTATCCCGAGATGTCACATGGTGCTCAAGGCCACACGTGGCCTCAAACCCTCTAAGCCTGTCATCACTTTCAGAACTCATTATAGCAAAAATCATGCTAAGATAAAGAGGAATAACCATGTCATGAACATACTAAAGTACTAAGTAATACTTCCCTGTACAAATAAAATTCTAAAATCTCTGTACACGCTGGTACACTAGTCTGACGAAGCCTTTACTACATAGGACTGAGGAGCCATTAGGACAGATCCCCAACTGACTCATACTGAACTGAAAGTAAACAACCATCTATTAACAAGAAAAAATCAGAGACACAGGTCCCTAAACTATGAGGACTCACCAACCATAGAAATAAAGATGAAGGTACTCAAAGATCACTGTCACTGCTAAGACTGAGCACCTGAACCTATATCATGAGGAAATATAGAGTACAAAAGAGTATAAGAGTCAGTACTTAGGAATGTACTGAGTATGTGGGGGTGGATGAAACATTTTAAATAATATCATAAATGTATAAGAATATCATGCATGCTGACAATAATAACTCTCTTCACTTGAATTATCTAAAACATCATTTCCGTAAGTCATCAGTAATAACATATGCTTCATAAATCTCATAAATCATTCAACTCAACTCAAACTCTTTGAATTATGACTTAGAGTGACTCGGTATCTCATGGTACTTAGATCATTATGGACGTGGGAGTTTCTTATAACCGACATAACTACACCATGTGAGCCGCATGGAGTCCAACATTTTACCCTCATAAGGAGAGAACCTCACATTGGCGGGGGTGTCATACTCTTGCCAAGGAGTACAACCTCAATTTCTCAATCATAATCCCATAATCGGCCTCTAGCCCACAATCATTAATATCAATCCTACGGTGGCATGTAGTTTCAGAGAAATACCACATTTCCCGCTCGGTGCTAAATACTCCTCCCAGACTCAGCTCAAAATATGTTAGGAAATCCACCTCAATTAATATCAACTCATGGGTCTATTATAAAGACCAAAACATAAATATATATCTCATCTGTAAATCATAAACATCTTGTGGATTCCTAACTCAACCCAACTCAAGACATTCTTTCTCAACATCAAGTATATTTGCTTATCAAATCATTTCAAATATCAAAAGTTTCAAGGAAACATCATAGGACTCATTCTTGACTCTCAAGTTCAACATCAATATGTATTCAATAATCAACTTATCATAGAAGGCTTAAATCAGGACACTTATCTCAACTCATTCAAAAATCATCAATTCATACTAAGAATATTCAACTCATAGCATAAATCCTCAATTCAAGAAATATGATGGTAAATATATCATAATATCAAACTTAATCAACTCAAATCTCATAAATCATTAATAGAAAATTTTGGGTGTAATCCCACTTTGCAAATTCATGTAAATCAATAATAGAAATTAAATCTTTAGGCACAAGAATGAAAGGAGTGTTCTTGTTTAAACCCACATACCTTGGATTATAATTTTGGAGATGTAGAAACTTGTTTGGAACCTTTTTGTCACACTTTTAGACCAAGATTCTTGATGCCCTTGACTTGGGGAACATAATTCTCGAACAACTTGGAGAAATTTATGGAAGATCCTTGAATTTCTTGGAAGAAGATTGAATTTTTTTGGGTTTTGGAAAAAATCCTAATTTCTAGATGTTTCTTGGAAGAGGAAAGGAGAAAAATGAATGGTTATTCTCTACTAGAATATATATATAATACCATATGGGGTGGAAATAAAAAAATACGTTTTTTGAAAAAGTTGAAAGTCGCTGATCGGGGCCTATGATGGTCGATCTGACGGTCCGTCAAGTCTTCTGATGGTCCACCAAATCGTCCTTCACTCGAGTGCAAAAATTGGAATGTTCAGCCTCAACATGATGGTCAAAGTTATGGTCTGTCAGGAAACTGACGGTCCACTAAGTCGTCCGTCACTCGAGGGCTAGAAATGAGATATTCTTCTCGACTTGACGGACCCCTTAACAGTCCTTCAACTTTTTGATGGTCCACCAACTTGGCCATCGCACGATGGACTGAAAAAGGAGTCACTGCATTGTATTGACGGGGCACTTGATGGTCCACCAGGAACCTGACGATCCATCAGGTCGACCGTCAAACCTGGGCGATCCGACACCATTTAGTAAAATGACCATAACTCCCTCTTCCGATGTTGGTTCTCAATGAAGTTGATATTGATGGAAATCTTATTCAATGCTCTACATTAAAAAAGTAGAAATTAGATAAATACAAATTGGTTTAAACATAAATCACTTTGGAAGTCATATAAATCCACTTAAAAGACGGATTTAGGTTGAAGAAACAATCGGGGTATTACAAAGATAGTGTTTCTCTCCAGAACCAAATCTCTATTCAACCCATAATCGAACTTCCTCATTCTCGACCTCATATCAGCCACCAAATTAGGAACATACCTTGATATCTGATGGAACTTTAAAGCGTATTCCTATATAGACATGCTCCCCTACCTGAGGTTCACAAACTCCTCCATCTTTGCTTCCCTCAACTCTTGAGGAAAGAACCGATCCATAAAAGCATTAGAAAAAGTCTCCCATAACCCTTTCTCTTCCATATCACCTCTATCTCTATCCTACTCCTCATACCACTAATAAGCAACATCCTAGAGTTGATAAGATACAAAGTTAACCCCCTCTACATTAGTAGCATGCATCGCCCTAGAGATCTTTTCCATCTCATCCAAGAATCCTAGTGGATCCTCCTCCACCTTTACCCTAGTAATAGTTGTAGGACACATCTTCATAAAATGATCAACCCTTCTACCCTCAGCAAATAAATCACCAGTCGCACCTCGCTCAGCCTGAGCAACAACCAATTGGGAAATAACATGAATAGACTAATAAAATTTTTTGTTCTTCATGTTGGCCTGAGGGACCTGAGGAGAACTAGATGAAATAGGATAAAATCTAATGCTATCAAGGATAGGATCATGAGATCGAAGATGTACTCCAGACATAGAAAGTACCCCTTCAGCATTATCCCTAAATAGGATAGAAAAATTTTCTTGTATTCCTGATATAGGAGACATGATCTGAAAGATGAACAAACAAGAATTATAAGAGATTCCAGGATCGAGAACTCAAGTTTTAAGATAGAATACCAAGAAAGTGAAACATTCGTAAATGTCTTGCAGCCTCTTTTTTATGAGTATGGCGTGCTTCACACCCCTAAAAGAGACTCTACTCGACACAGCTTTGTGTACTTCCCAGTTGACTATCAACCTAGCTCTGATACCAACTTGACACGACTTGACGCAGGGCCTTGTCATAATGGGCATACCAAGTCCAACCAGGACCGAGGACTACCCTCTATTACCCAACCCAACCGTCTATATCCAACCTTAGATGGGATGGATTTCAAACATATAACAAGATAGCATTATTCTTCTCATTAAGACTCTGGGATAGGGTCATAATAATGATCGACCCAATCGAGTTCAACCGTACCGCACCAACTTCCCAAGCATACCAAACCCAACCATAGATAATAAAACAAAGGGAGTACCAAAACAGAATATAAGAAAATCAATCCCAAAATATAGTAGGATGGAACAACCAACAATATCATCCAATGATGTTATCCCACCATCTTATTCTAATACCAAGGCCGACACCAATACCGATCCTTCTCATATCAACCCCCAGAAGTACCATGAAGCCTCTATTCAAAAGAGTAAGCAAATTCGGTTGGGACATACCCTCATCCATGGACAAAACCAATATACAAAATAAAAGAAAATGTTTAAAGAGAATCAATAACATGATATGATGCCTTTCGAAAGGATAAAAGCTTACCACGTTAGTCCAAGTGTTGAAACCGAGTCTGCATGCTATACAAGAGGAGTAGAATGACTGGTTCATATATAGCATGGGTATACAACTTCCAGTAGATAGGGTTGTTGATGAGTGGTGATTATACCACTCTTTCAAGCTCGTTATTCATGCAGATTACTTTGTTTTGAATGAATAAATAAGATGTAGTGGTGATTGAATGAACTACTATCCATATTTTGCAGGCATATGGTCGAGGAGATTAAAAAAGTTGAATGAAGCTAAAAATTATCAAAAAAAAGCAAGGAAAGTGCAGCTGAAGACTTGGAAAAGAAGAGCCTCGGGTACCGCAGTCGTGATCAGTGACTGCAATTGCGACAGTCAATCAAAAACCTTTAAACCATGGTCACAGATGTTAGCCGCGGTTGCGTAGCTGCGGACGCATTCAAATACACATGATCGCGCCCAAGCAAAGTAATAAGACCAAGGGAAAATTTCTAACGGCACATGCTTATCCTAAATTTTCACAAAATGACCCCAAACCCTATTCATTTCATCACATTCCTTTTTCCCAAATTTTCCTATGTTTTTGGCTTGAGACTTTGTAGCCTCTATTTTTGGAGAAGAAAATATTGTGTAAATTTTGGGTGAAGAATACATTAGAGATTTTCTAAGTTGATGATTTGCTCACTTCCATTGTTGATATTGTGGGAGAGACAAGTTTTAAGTAACATTCGCTTAGATCTTTTACAACTTTGATTCAATTGAGATTATGGTTATATATATGATTGTTTATCTCATGTGTAGCTAAATCTCCCTATTGGGCTTATGTGTGAATAGGGGTTAAAGTGAGTGTGGGTTGTGATTGTTAGCATCTATTTGGTAGTTCATGTTTATGAGTTCTATTATTGCTATGTTATTTTGGTTGGGATTTGATGGGTGAAATCTCTAAATGCCCACATGGATTTGATGAGTGAAAGATTCAGGATATAGAAAGTTCAATACCATCTTTGAAAGAAGGGTTTTGGGTAAACTTTAGGAATCCATATCATCCTAAAAAGAGGGATATGGGGACCAAAGCAATAACATACAATTATACGTATAGTTTGCTAAATTTTCACTATCTTAGACATAAGGTGAATGCGAGTTTAACTATGCCATGAGTGTCATACTTGAAATAGTGATGCCTTATTGAGGTTGTAGTTTCTAACTATCGAGCACGCCCATTAGGTATTTGAAAGAATCAATGGGTGAAAGTTTGGTGTTATGTTGAAAGACTAATATCAAAACCTATAACCAAGCCTACCCATATTTGAATTACTAAAGTGATGTTGATAATTAGCTCCCATATGTCACCCCCTTAGTAACGCATTATCCCAAGATCCGTGCATAATTTTTAAAACTCTAATTATTCGTAGTCCCAAATTTACACCAGAAAATTTCAAAAAGAAATATTAGTGTAGGACCTTACTTCCCCTATTTTATCTTTTTGTAACATTTGTTTGAATTTAACTTGTATCTGTTATTTCGAATTAATTTGATCGCCACTCACATTGTTCCTTGTGGATTCAACCTCAAATCCAAAGTTGGGTACATATATTGACAACGACCGCCTTGCACTTAACCGACGTGCAAGTTGAGCCTTATTAAAAATGGCGTTGTTGCCAGGGAATAATTTGGTGTATTAAGTTAGTTTGAAATTTTAGTTACTTGCTTGAATTCAAGCTTGTAAATATTTGTTTGTGATTTTTTTTTGTAAGTAGATTTTTATTTTTATTTTACTTTTCTTGATGGCATCTTTTAACAAATATGAGTTGAATGATTGAAAGTCATATCATGACCCCCCCATGTTTGTATTGTTACGGACCAGACTTTAGGAGAGATTATAAGTATACTCCCCGGGTAGAGAGTTTACCATGTCAATCCGATTGGGAGTATGGTTTCCCTATGTATGGTCGTCTATAAGGACATTGGGACCAGTAATTGTGACCCAAGGTTACTATCCATCTTGGATCGGGTAAATTCAATGAGGGAGAATATGGAATACATATACAAAGAATGGACAAGTGTCAATAAAGATATATTGGGCAAAAAATAAAGGCTTAAAACTATCACTAACTTTCCCAATACTCAAGAGGAGTGTTATCATGAAGAGAAACCAAGCTATAATGATGAGCTTGGTCGCAAAGATTCCTCAATGACTTCCCAATCATACGAGGAAGAAGAATCCATAATGAAGAAAATGAGACTAGATTAAAAATAAGAGGCAAAACAAACCTCTTATGGTGACTTTAGCTCATTCCAGGGTGACAATGCTTTGGAGGAAGCTAACGCAAACTTAGGTGTTGGACCTCATTCAACCTAATTTTCAACATTGGTCATAGAGGATGTGATGGAGACCCATCCATTTGACCAAATGGATGATTGTGGCGAGTTGGATTTCGACTCTTGTATTTTGGAGTTTGTCATTCCTAAGGAGCACATCAAGCCCCGTCCATCAGAAGCCAAGATGCTCAATTTTTGAAGTATAAGGAATGGCTTATTGATGTGCTTAATTTTAACCAAGTAGCGTATCTATAAGATCAATGTGAAGTTGGATAAAAGGTTCAAGTCTTCAAAATGGCGAGATCAGAGCTTTTTTGCCATTTTACCACTTCTTCAAAGTTTTATCTTGGAAGATTGGAATTTTCTGTCCCTCTGCCGCTCATTGCTATTAAGCGAAAGTTGGGATAGAGATTCAAATTTTCTAAGTGGATACATAATAGGAAGGAGTGAAACAATCATGCTGCGATGTTAATCTAAGCACTAGATGGGAGACAACCCATCACGACACAAAAAGTGGCCCGTATCCTTTTATTTATGTAAGCTAGCTTAGATTTTGATTTTTGTTATAGTTTGTGAGCATGCATAGTCTATAAAGTATAGGTACTTAGGGGAATTTTTATTGAATTTGGAAAGAAGGAATGTAAGAATTTGGCAAACAAATTAAGTAGGGCATGTAGGAACCCCGGGTGCTTGGTCTTAGTAACAGCGACCGAAGTCCATGCCCCCGCGATCATGGAGACCATGTGACCGCAATCGTGTAACTTTGATCGCGATCGCAGTTAGCTCTGATTAAAAATACCAGCTAAATGTCATGCACCCGTGCACCTTGGTTTCAAATCTTTTAACAATCTTACACAAATTTGTGGCCTCTCAAGAGCATCCAAGGTTTCATTTTAAACCTTTTGCATTAGTCACCTGGTAGGTAGTTTCAAACTCCCTTACATTCGTTGTTAGTGTAGACTTAGGACGTGTATCTAGAAGTAATCTTGAAATAGTGTTATATGCCAAAATTATGCCTATTTGTAATTATAATTGTGGTTAGCAGATGTAGGGCGCCTACACGTCATTTGGGGAAGTCTTGAGTACCCATATTCCAAACTAGACTAGTTATAATTGATGTGTACAATAGGTGTCCATTCATTTCCCAAGCGAGTCCAACATGAATTCTTTCAAGTTTGGGACTGCAATCTTGCCAGCTAAGCTTATTTTAATCTGATCATGATGTTGTACACCTAGTTGGAAGACAAAGTTGGTGTTAAGTTCGTGTCTTTTGAGAAATGGCAGAAATGTTGGTTGTGGTCTTAGGTATCGTGACTGCGGTCCTGATGACTGCGACTGTAGTAGCACAATCGCAGTAAATGCTCCGCGATCACCATACCTGAGGACAGCTGCCTAGAGAAACCCAACTTTTTTCTCATATATTTTCACCCTCGAATCTCCTAAAATAATGCCACATGTACTTTTCTTGTTAATCTAGCATACGTTTTGGTTTTAAAAATATTAAAAATGGTATGAAGTTTTCTATATACAGGTACTTAGCTACAGAATGGGAGACTTAGACAAATCTGGAGCCTTGCTTTTGGAAATCCACTACCAGTATTACAAGAACCTCCCAAGGTCCAAGCTACACCTAGAATGGAGTATTTCTATGGACAAAGCCCCAGTGAAGTTTCTAGAATTCTTTGATAGAATTTCTGCTATCAGGGAACATGCTCCAGGACTACCCAGGGACCAAAAGAATCCTCTACTACTCGCCACTCATATGCAGCACAGTCCAACTATGAAATATATTAGGAGGAGCTGAAAAAGTAAGGTGCTAGGGTTGCTAAATTAGAAAGAGCATATTCGACCTTAGCAACATCACACAGGATCTTTGGGAGTTATAAAAAAAGTTGTTGAAGAGGGAAAAGAAGAGAGAAAAATTCATCACAAAGTTGTGGAGAAGGATAAAGGGCATCTTCAAGGTGCTTAAGCCTACAGAACATTTACCTTCGTCGAGGAGTGATAGTGATGATGGAGCCACTGCTGAGGGGTGTAGTGAAATTGATGGTGGAGACAATGCAGGGTATACCAGAGATGATGAAGCTGATTCAGGGAGCATCCTTTACTCTTACCTTACTAACTAGGCAGTGTGGATACTGCTAAATTTCTAGTTGAGGGTGCTTGTCCCTACATTTGTACTAATTAGATGTCCTTGGGAAGTGTTTTGGATAACTCTCTGGATATTGATTTTATTGTGTTTTGAGATGTTATATTTTTGGGTACTCTATTGGTGCCCACGCTTTATGGATTATCATGTTTTTATTTTATTTTTAGTATTCTTTTGATTTAATTTTATTTTAATCTTGTTGATGAATGATTATCTTTTCCCTATGATAGATTGAGTGACGACATTCTTAAGGATAAAGTGTCGTGTTTGGGTTTGAGACACAGGTGCAGGGGAATTCTGAGTACCCGTAGCATTAATTTTCGTCTATTGCAAGGGAAGCCTGAGTACCTGTAGCATTTTACTTTGTTAAGTTGGGATCATTTTGTTTATACCTATGGTGAAGTCAGAGTAACCATTGGGTTAGTTTGCCTGTTTTGAGCCAAGATATGAGACTAAGGTTTTGGTTGTAGCCATAGTTTAGCAACTTGTGCATGGTGCTATTGTAGAGCAAGAAATTTCTTTCCCTCCCCATCCAAATTTTTTGGAAAATTAAGGGCATGGAAGTGAGCAATGCGCAACAAAACTTTTTATCTTTTTGTGGATTCATAGATTTTGACTTATAGATAAGAAATAGACTCTCCATAATTCTTTCCATCGGGAGGGAGATTTGAGCTCCCTTAACAAATTTTGGATGCCATGTGTGGTGAGTTTATTGCATTCATCTCTTATGTACATGTGTTATCTAGAACTTTCTCCATTAGTTTTTTAAAACTAATTTTGAATGTATTTGGTTGGAGAAATGATCTTAGGCCATCCTTATGATTTTGGAATCCACTCTAGCCTAAAAAGCCTACCCGTGTATAATTATAACCCTTAGTACCCGCTTTGAGCCTTTAGACCTTTCTTTGGAAAAATCATTACAAACCGTGAACCTTTCTTTTTATCCTTCTTTTTAACCATATCCTTTTTGAACTTGAAAATGCAACTTGAGGCTAAAAGCCTAAGTTGGGGTGGTAAACATCGATGGAAGTAAGTTTAGGACCACGAGGTATTAGTAAAAATGCCAAATGTGCCTAAGTGTTGAACAAATGTTTAGAAAAAGAAAAGGACCAAAAAAAAAGAATGACTTGCACAAAAATGCAAGGAAATGGAAGTAAGAGGAAAAATGGTGAACAAATGAAGTAAAATATAGGCATGAAGAAATAAAGAGGATAAAGAAGAGTGGTCCTTATTCGAAAGAGAAGGATCGTAAACAGTGAATTAAATGTTCAAAGTAGGGTGTAACCATGTTGTTCCTAAATGATATCTTACCCTAAACCGAATGTACATAAAATCTTAGAAAGTCCTTTAAGCTTTCTGACCATTTACTTTCTTTGTAGAAAAGATTAAATATAGGGGAAAGCCTAGGGCATAACACTTGTTGCATTGAGATTTCTTTTGTGAGGGGAGAATTTTGAACTTAAAATTCCTTGTTACATGTTAGGTAGTTTGGTATGTGAACCTTTTCTTCCTTGTGAGATGGGCATGCAAACAAGTTAAGATGGGTAATTTTTGTCATCTCCCAGATAATAAGGCAAGTGGAGTATGGTTTAGTTTTAGTCAAAAGGTGATCCAATTCTAAAGTATTGGTCTTTGTTTCTTTACTGCTCTTTAAAGTCTTATGCATTCTTTAAGTATTGTATTTTATAAGGAGGGGTGTTGGGAAATTAACACAACATATAAGCAATAAGGTACTTGTGGTTGTGATTCAAATCCAAGTTTCTATGACCTTTAAGGCATAAAGGTTGGGCTTAGATTAGTGTGTCTCATGTCAAGAAGTAATGATGCTTGAGGACACAAATTCTTTACGTTGGGGGTGTTTATGAGTGGTGATTTTACCACTCTTTCATGCTCGCTATTCATGCACATTACTTTGTTTTGAATGAATAAATGAGACATAGTTGTGATTGAATGAACTAATATCCATATTTTGCAAGCATAAGGTTGAAGAGATTAGATGATGTGGAATGGAGCCGAAAATGATCAAAAAGGGAGCAAGAAAAGTATAGTTGAAGACTTGGAAAAAAAGAGCCTCGGGTATCGCAGTCGCGGGCAGTGACCGCGATCGCGACAATAAAGCAAAAGTCTTCCAACCGTGGTCATAGATGTCAGATGCGGTTGCGTAGATGCGGACGCATTCAAATGCACGCGATCGCGCCCAAGTGGAGGAATCACCCCAGGGGAAAATTTGTAACTGAAGATGATCCCAAATTTGCTTAAAATGACCCCCAACCCTATTAATTCCATCACATTCCTTCTTCGCAAATTTTCCTAGATTTTTTGCTTGAGACTTTGTATCCTCCATTTTTGGAGAAGAAAATATTGTGTAAATTTTAGGTGAAGAATACATTGGATATTTTCTATGTTGATGATTTTCTCACTTCCATTGTTGATATTGTGGGAGAGCCAAGTTTGAAATAACATCCTCTTAGATCTTCTACAACTTTGATTCAATAGAGATTATGGGTATATCTATGCTTGTTTATCTTATGTGTAGCTAAATCTCCCTTTTAGGGTTATGTATTAATAGGGGTTAAAGTGTGTGCGAGTTGTGATAGTTAGAATCTATTTGGTAGTTCATGTTTATGGCTTCTATTATTGCTATGCTATTTTGGTTGGGATTTGATAGGTGAAAGCTCCAAATACCCACATGCGTTTGATGAGTGAAAGCTCTAAGCTCTAGAAAGTTCAATAACATCTTCGAAAGAAGGGTTTTGGGTGAACTTTAGGAATCCATATCATCCTCGAAAGAGGGATATGGGGACCAAAGAAATGATAGATAATTATATGTGTAGTTTGCTAAATTTTCACTATCTTAGACATAAGGGTGAATGTGAGATTAACTATGCCATGGGTGTCACCCGAGAAATAAGGATGCCTTGATTGAGGTTGTGGTTTCTAACTGTCGAACACATCCATTAGGTATTTGAAAGAATCAATAGGTGAAAGTTTGGTGTTTTGTTGAAAGGCTAACATCAAAACCTATAACCAAGTCTACCCATATTTGAATTACTAAAGTGATGTTGATAATTAGCTCCCACATGTCACCTCTTTAGTAACGCATAATCCCAAGATCCGTGCATAATTGTTAAAACTCTAATTATTTATTGTCCTGAATTTACATTAGAAAATTTCAAAAAGAAACATTAATGTAGGACCTCACCTCTCCCATTTTATCTTTTTGTAACATTTGTTTGAATTTAACTTGTATCTATCATTTTGAATTAATTTGATTGCCACTCACATTGTTCCTCGTGGATTCGACCTCGGCTCCAATGTCGGATAAATATATTGACGATTACCGCCTTGCACTTAATTGATGTGTAAGTTGAGCATTATCAGTTAGAAAATGACCGCTAGCATGAATCTCAGGATAAGGATAAAATAATGCCAGTTATAAAATCATTTATAATGCATATAACCATACATATATAAGTGCCGGGAAAAGGGACCGGGTTTAGAATGCACTTTAAAATCATTATCTGAGTTGTGTAGCTTTGTTGTCATAACTACCCACGGGTGATATGGGTTCAGTTCCCTTCGCTGAAAGTGTCCTAGTGCGTGTAGCCACATGACCAAGAAATATCCCATGGGATACATTCCTCCAATATAAAATGTGACACTTACACGTGGCCATTGAAAACCCCTCCTAACCACCTACGTGCGATATGGGTTCAGCTCCCTTCACTGAAAAGGTCCTTGTGCGATAGCCACATGACCGTGAAATATCCCATGGGATGAATAGTACATCCCTCTAATATTGGCATGGTCATCGAAGACCCCTCATATCGGCAAATATGAGTTTCGAGTTTTGGTACCCCCAGGACCGCCACCTTTCACGGTTTAGCTACACTTTCTACCATTAATGCCCAATTAAAACTATGTCCAAACAATTCATTTACCATTTATTAACCAAGGCTAATATTGGTGGTATCGTCATACCATCCCATTACTTGCAAGTAATATCCATAGCCAAACCATTTAGGTTCAGGGGACCTTACGTGCCCTTTTCATAAACCATATTAGATCCACTTAGGAGACTTCTATGTTATCCACAAGCATAACCATTTAGACTTTAGCCTTTTCAAATCATTTAAACCATGCATAAATCCTTTACCAAGTTTAAAACATGCAAGAGTTCCATTAAAAGAAGACAATGCAATGAACATATCTTTATAAGCATTTCATCAAACACCTTGGGAGCATAATATAACCAAAACCAATTTCAAAGACCATTAAACCATTACCATACAATCCAATTATCTAAAACCATAATTAATGCATATAAAAATATAATTTAAACCATAGAAAACCATAACCAAGCATTCAATATTAAACCCCCCAATAATAGTTGAAAAACCATAATCATAAAATAGTGAAACCCTGAAATCAGTCATATAAATCATGCCTTTAGTTGAAATTAAAATGAGGGAAGAAAATCATGCCTTCAACCGAAGAATTGATGGAAAGAAATCACCAAAGCAAGCCCCAAAGAAATTCCTTAGTTGAAACCCTAGCTTTCTTTCCCCAAAAGCACTTGAGAGAATTATCGAGTGTTTTGGAATAGTTTCTTAAGTGTTAATAAATAGAATAATAGGGCAAACAATCTCTTAATTGTATTAGAAGTCGTGGGTCCTAATTAGGGTAAGTAGAAAAATATCCAGAATACTCCCACTTAGATCCCCTAAAATCCGTCACAGGGATATGACTGACCCATACGAGTCGTACCCTTCTATACGATTGGTATCCACCACTCATATCAAGACCTCAACCCTTGGATCTAACACTGTTCAGTATACGATTCATCCAACCAAGTCGTAACCACAGCATACGATCCATACCCATGATCCGTATCCCTTGTAGAATGAAATACCTGTGCAATAGAACATTGTTTACTATACGAGTCCCTGATACGACTCGTACCAAGCCCTTACGACTCAGACCTCTAAGTATTAACCATTCTAGTGAACAAAATCATCCCACCAACTAACACTGATCAGCATACAACAGGACCATACCATCCGTACCCCAACATACGACTCGTACGCATAAGTCGTATTGGGTCTGGAGAACTGATTTCCAAGAAACTTTCTAATGGTCAAAACCTAGGATGTTTCACATAAATCTTAATTATTGCAACTTCATAATTCTACTCAAAATAATACCTAATAAGACCATTTTAAAAAAAGAATTGCAACACAAACATAAAATAAGAAAAAAATCACAATTTCTTCAGTATAAAATAATTAAAATATTTTTTTTTTATTTACCTTGGGATGAATTGCTTGTCCAGAATAGTGTCGTTCTTGATCTTATATCTCCTAATATATTCCCACATAAAAATATTTTTTTAATACCAAGAACACAATTACCTTTTACCTTTATATATATCTTGAATCTTAAAAAGTCACTTTTTGCGAATTCACCACCATTAACGAGATTCTGAGAAAAGAGAAAGCAAAGGAGAAGAGAAAAAAACCATAGAGGTAGTAAGAATAAAGTAAACAAATAGAAAAGAAGAGTGAGAAAACGTGAGTTATGGATTTAGGATAATGTTCAGAAGTTGTAAATGTTCAAATTGAAAATTATAATTAAAATTTATTTAAATTTTGAAAAAAAAAAAATAGTGTAAAGAGTCTACATTTCGAGACCGTTTGAGATTTCTGTTAGAAAATTACTTATTTGAGAAACAATTTTATACAATAGCTTTTTTAAAAAAAGTGATTTTGAAAAAAAATAGTCTGTGTTTAGTAAATTTACTTGAAAAGTGCTTTTGATAAATAAATTATCTTTGGATAATCTTTTTCAAGAAGTGTTTTTGAGAGACAAATGACCAAAAAAAACATGTAGCAATAGACTTTCAGTACTAAAATCATTTTAGAGTAAATATTTAGTTTAAATATCTATTATAGTATTTTTAATTAAAATTTTATTTTTATTTAATTAAAATGTACTTACTATAAAATTTCAATTAATATTTGGATAGATAAATATGTTAAAAAATATTAAATAATAATATATTACTTAAATAATTTAAATATTACTTCAAAACATCAAACAAAAATGAATTTTCTATAAATTAAATCACTATAGATGAAAAATTTCACCACATGATAAGAAATATGTCACTTTTCATGATTTTGCTTAAAATTAAATATTCGAGAAAACATTTACAGGTGTTGTCAAGATACCATTTGATTTTACAATGTGCTTCATCTGTCATTTATTATCAACAACAACAACAACTAGAAAAAACCCAGTGTATCTCCACAAGTGGGATCTGAGGAGGTTAGAGTGTACGCAGATCATACCACTACCTTAGATGAAGTACATAGGCTGTTTCCGATAGACCCCTCACTCAGGAGCTGTAAATAGGGACCAATACCTCCAAATTACTATGTATTTGTGAATCTTTTAGAGAAATATACAAGTTACCAGTTTTTTTTTTTAAAAAAGTAGGTACTTGGGTTGTTTTGATTGTCAAATATGATCAATATTTGCATCAATATATAGTGAACTGCTGGGGAATGTCACACTCTCGTTTATTATCATAATAGAAAAAAATAAAGAGTTATATATTCTTCGACAACCATCATCAATGAGTTTTTTGATTTTATTTACAGAAAATAAGCGAAAAATAAAATCATAATATATAAATCATAGAACAAAATAAAGACTTATGATGTAAATATGTAGTATAAAATTTTAAAATCAAACTTATGAAATATGTTAATTAATTAATAACGGACACGCACACACACACACACACACACATATATATATATATATGTATATATGCATATGCGTGTATTTGCATATAAGTGATAGAGATATTATTATTATAAAAAAATAATTTCTGCTTCTGCTTTTAAAAAAAGACAAAAATATTTTGCTTCTTTCCAGAAGCTGAAAAAATGCTTCTGCTTTTTTTTAAAAGAACTTTTACAAGTTTACCAAACACATTTCTTATTTGGAAAAGTGATTTTTTCTCAAAAAAATGTTTTTGTTTTTAAAAGTAATAATGCCAAACAGGTTATTCGTTGCTATAAAGGAGTAGTTGATTGAAATATGTTAGTTTGATTTTATTGTTTTTACTGTAAATATTTAATATTAAAAAATTGATAACTTCTCCGAAAAATGAGTGTTGAACGTGCATGGATTATGGTTGAAAGGTGGTTCAAAAAAAAAAAAAATAGGCTTTGAAATTGACATGTGTTTTTTTACTACAACTGCTCCATCCATTCCGGTTAGTTACCTTTTATTAGTGTGCATTAAAATTGTTCCCAAAATTTATGAGTAATAATTGAATTCTTACTAGATTAAAGATAAAATTAATTAGTATTTTCTTTTTTAATTTTATTCCTACAATTAATAAATTTTAAAGCCTAAACAAATTTATAAGTTGCAAATATATTAATATGCTCTCTGTTATTCCGTTAATATTAACATAATTTTACATCATAAATATACCCTCTCCTCAAATTACTTGGTATGTTTATCAAAAAAATGTGTCTCACAATAATTTATATTTTTAAAAATTCAAGAGATAATTAATTATTTTTTTCAACTGTACCCATATTAATTAAATAAGCTTCATCTATTAAAGATTAAATATAGTCATGTTAGTTAATCTGCACACTTTTTAATTTCTCCTTACAGTTGTGCATAAAGCATACATGCCAAGCAATTTGAGAGACAAGGTGACTAATTTATTAGCATGTAAACAACAAAATGAGACATTGAGTATGCTATTTATAACTCCCTAACCCCAACTTTTTTTTTTGAAGCATCATATTAAACAGCCAAATGGCTTATTAGTAGTATCAGGAGAAAATATATTACTTTGATTATATTTATAATTGTAATTTGTTAAGATATGAAATTTGGTTCTTTCTTTCAAAAATGTTTTACTATCTAAAAGGAAAAATATAATATTATCAATTGAATGTTAAGATTGTAATAATATCCTTGCCACATTTAAAAATGATCTTTCAACTCGAATTCTAAAGTATTCATTTCAATTCATTTTTATAACTTCATCTATGAATTCATTTTTTTTTAAATCTTTTACTAAAAGAATACTTTTATTAAATGACAATAGGAAATTGTCTTAAGATTTAACCTCTAAAGATGTATGTGTATATACACACACATTAATGAATGTAAACAATCACAAAGATATAGAACAGAGCATATTCAGTCCACGACTAGACCACCATTCATCGGCAATTTGGATCAAGAAGGAAATTGAGAGCATTGACATTGCATGTGAATCATTGTTATATCTTCACCAGTGAATATCATTACCGGCAACTTCATGGAAAACACCACCTCCATCTCTTCCATAGCCTTCACAGACGTATCTTCATCCAAAGTTCACTAATTTTACAGTTATAAAACTATCATCCCTAATTCAAAAGATTCATAGTAACAAAACAATAACTAACATTGCATATGAAATTAAATCAATCAAATTGAAACGAACCCAAAAAATTGATAAGATATATGAGGATAGAAGAATGCATATATATAGGAAACCAAATATTGTTTGAACGTAAGAAATAATAAATTAAGAAGTACTATATAATGACGTTTTTAAAAAAAGAAAAATAAGAAAGTGAAAGATAAGTTTACATGTACTATGTGTCGCTACAAACATGAACAATAATAAAAAGAGATTAAATTACATAGTAAAATAGGAAATAAAAAAAGAAAGAAAGGATTTCAACTGATGTTGTTGGTCATAAATTAATATCTCAATAATTCTCAATAACATTGTCACTCCATTCTTCCTCAAATTAAATTCAAATTGCTGGTAAGTACAATTATAATGAAGCATATTGAAAGATATGATTTTTTATTTGACATAATATTGCAACATATATGTTTTTCTACCTTCATATTTATATTATATTGGCATGTAATTTTTATAAGTAGCCTTTAAAATAAATGAAGGGACAACCTTAAACTTTCAAATGCAATTTTAAATAAAATAAAAAAATGACAAACTTACCAATGTTTATTCAAGTCGATTGAAGAAAACATTGTCATCAAAAATCAAAGTCAACATAATTCACGTAAATAATGTTATAGCCAAAGTATATATACTTCGTGTGCTTTTTCCTTTCTTCTAATGTAAACTTTTTGCTTTTGATGTAATATGTTTGCTTTCATGGAATCTGCTATATAAATAAAATAAAAAATTAAAAATATCAAGAAGTACGTGATATTTCCAAGTATTAATAAACAACATGGATTAAAAATAATAAAATATATTTTTAATTGACTCATAAATGAACTTCCGACAAATATTATGATAAGCTAAATAATGTAACATAGTTTGATGTTCTCCATAAGAATTTTTCTTGTCGAGTAAGAGTCTACCTTATGTTGTCTTATATTTGTTTGATGAGTGTGATATATCTTTGTGTCGTGCGCAATTGTGTCTGATCATGAAAAAATATACCTTTCTCGAGAATGGGGAATGAGAAGTTACTCAGATGTGGATTGGGGTTTGTTTAGGTTAATTAATTTTTTTAAAATTTTTTCAAATAGATATTTAGAGTGGATAGAAATAGATTAGTGTGTGCCTACTTTAGGTGCAATTTTTGTAGGAAGAGTATAACATCATAAAATTTTGACTTTTGAATGACTACTCTCAGTTAAAAATTTAATTAATGCTAAAATTTATTTTTGAAAAAATAGAACTGATAAATCCTAATTGAAATTGAACTGTAACACTAATAACCCACATTCTTCTCTTTTAAAACTGGTATATTGATAATTTCATAATTTATAGTTTTAAATTTAAAATAATTTGATAGTTTCCATTTTCGTCAGAATATTTTAAAATAATATTAATATCAAACCAATATATTAACCTGTTTGGGATTTTTTTTTTTTTCATAAAAGTATTTTTTGACGAAAAAAAAATTATTTTTGAAAAGAAGGGTGTTTGGTAAACTAGAAAAAGTGTTTTTAAAAAGAAACAGAAGCAGATTTCTGCTTCTCAGAAGAAGTAAAAAATTTCTATTTTTTTTTTTTTTTAAAAGCAGTAGCATAATTTTTTCTCATGACAAAAATATCCGCATCACTTATATACAACATGTACACACATACATACATACATACACACACAAAAAAAATCTTATAAGTTTGATTAAAGTTTAATTTTAAAATTTTATATATCATATTTACATCATAATCATTCTATTATTATTATTATTATTATTATTATTATTATTATTATTATTATTATTATTATTATTATTATTTATATTATTATTATATTTTTGCACAGTTTCTTTAAATAAAATTAAAATTATTATTGGTGATGATGATCGAAGAATATATAACTTTTTATTTTTTTTATTGTTAATGATAATAAATAACAAATGAATCATGTTCCAAGATCAAACAGTATTTTGGCAACACTCATAAATTTTTCTCAAATATTTAATTCTATATAAATAAATAAAAATATTATACAAGATATTTAAAATAAGTTTTCCCTATAAAAGGACTTTAATAGTAAAAGTCTATTCATACATGTCCTTTTGGTCATTTGCCTCTCAAAAGTACTTAAAAAAATTATTCAAACACAATCTATTTATCAAAAATACTTTTCAAATAAATTTACAAAACACAAATTGATTTTCTTTAAAAGCACTTTTTTGAAAAGCTATTTTATAAAAGTGCTTCTCAATTAAACAGTTTTCTAACAACAATCCTAAACGGGGTGTCACGACCCAAAAATCAAGGATCATGATGGCACTTGTCGCGACAAGCCTTAACAAGTAAGCCTATCACCCAAACTGATATGAAAAGAAAAAACAACACCAAACCCAAGGTAAGGCTTTTATTTATACTCAGCATTCATGATCGCAGCCCGGCGATTGCGGACCATGGTCTGCGATTGCGATATCTCATCTGTCAGGGGTATAGCGATCATGGGTAAGGGTCGCGATTGTGACATCCTGACTGTTGGCCCTATCGCAATCATGACATTATTTCTCAATCGCCAGTGCACTAGATAGCTAGTACACCAACTAGGGATTTTGGATTATTTTGAGTCGATTTATCTGGAATCCGTGAATTCAATCAAACTATTCTACCCTATCAGATTCGATACTCCAGAATTAATGGAGAAATCAGATTTTCAAAAAGACGTTGTTTTTACAAAGTTGACCCCCGAAATCCAAAATCACAACTTTCCAAATCAAGGGTCGAAATAAGATTTAAAAGCCATGAAACCGCACCAAATATGTTACCACCCTAAAATTGATGTTTCGGATCTGCTGGCACAGTCTATTTTACCATCCATTGTACGGATCAAAAGATAACCATAGAAGTCCATAATAAGGCTCTCGAAGCTATCAAAAACCATAATATTGCAAAAATGGCACCAAAATGCTTTAGGAATTGCACCAACAACCCCACACCCCGAAAGTACCATAATGCAACTACGGGGAGGACTAAAATAGTCAAATCACATAAAAACACATATTTCATTAAAATTTAGGTTGTTACATTATTTACCACTAAAAATCTAGTTTGTCCTCGAACTAAGGCAAAGTAATACATAAATCAACAAAGAGCTTGGGATAAAAACTACGCATATAAGACTCAACCTCCCAAGTAGCCTCATATATACATCGATATCACCACTGAACCTTAAACACATGGATAACTCTAGAGCGCAACCGTCTTATATCCCTATCCAAAATGGAGATCGGATCCTCACCAAAAGACAACATCTTATCTAACTGAACCGACTCCCAAAGAATGACATGCGAGTCATCTAAAATATAATGGTAATACATAAAAACATGAAAAATTAAATGAACGAATGATAAGTCTAGAGGTAAAGCTAACTCATAAGCCATATCACCAACAGTTCAAAGAATCTCAAATGGACCAATATACCTGAGGCTAAGCTTTTTTATCTTCCCAAACCTTATTACACCATTCATGGGTGAAACTCGACGTAAAATACGATCACCAACACCAAATCTCAGGGCACAAAGTCTATGATCCGTATAACACTTCTACTTATTCTGGGATACACGAAGTATATCCTGAATGATCCAGACTCTATCTAGGGACTCACAAAGCAAGTCCGTACCTTGAGGTGTCACCTCAGAAACATCGAACCAACCCACTGAAGAGTGACAACGCCTACCATACAGGCCTCTAAAGGAGCCATATCAATACTGGAATGGTAGCTGTTATTATAGTCAAACTCTGCTAAGGCCAAATACTGCTCCCACTAGCCACCAAAATCCATCAAATAAATGCAAAGCATGTCCTTTAAAATTTGGATAGTCTGCTATGACTGACCATCTGTATGAGGGTGAAATATTGTCCTAAGGTCAACCTGAATACCCAAATCATCCTAAAAAGTCTTCCAAAAGTGTGAAATGAACAAGAGCTTCGATCTGATAAAATAGACACTGTTACACCATGAAGCCACACAAAATCACGAATATAGAAATGGGCAGCCTCTCAGCACTGAAGAAGACCTGCATTTGAAGTAAATGCATAGACTTGGTCAATTGATCTATGATGACCCGAACATAATCAGATCTATGGGAAGTGCGAGACAACCAGATGATAAAATCTGTAGTGATCCATTCCTATTTCTACTCGATAATGGGTAACTCTAAAGCAATCCACCAAGTCTCAAATGCTCGACCTTCACCTGCTAGCAACAAAGAAATGAGCTACAAAATTTACTACATCCTTTCTCATACCGCCCACCAGTAATGCTGCCTTAAATCACGATACATCTTAGTCACTCCTAGATAGATGAAATACCTGGAATACTGAGCCTCCTCCAAAATCAATCTAATGCAATCACCAACTTTTTAAATACAAACTCAACCCCTAATCCTTAAAATACCATCAAAATCAAGTATGGCTTTTTTATCCCCACCACTCAACACCTTATCTCAAATTAATCTCAATCCCACATCATTAAATTGATGATTTTAAATCTGCTCCATCAAGAAAGACCTAGCCTCCACAAATGCCAAAACATACCCAGATGTTGAAATATCAAGCCTAACCATCTAGTTAGCTAAAGACTGAACCTCTAAGGCCAAATACCTCTGCTGGCTCAAAAGATGCACTATGCTACCCATGCTAGTCGACTTTTAGCTCAAGGCATCTGCAACTAAATTAGCTTTGTTCGGATAATAGAGAATAGTCCAGTCATAATTCTTAAGCAACTCAAGCCAATGATGCTGTCTCATATTAAGATCTCTCTAGGTAAAGAAGTACTGAATGCTACCATGATTTGAGAAAACCTCACAATGAACTTCATATAATTTGTGTTAGCCCCACATTCTCATATTTTAATAAATACAAACTAATAAACAAATATCTTGCAGGATACTCTGAAGATACAGTCGATCAAAAAAGGATCTCTAAGGAGTTAATCTAATATATCCTAGAATATTTAAGAATATCTCGTAAAAGAAAGCAAGCATCCACTCACAAGGAAGCTGGCGCTAAACTTAGAAATAGAATCAATCATGGATCTTATTGGATCCACAAATATAAGCCAGATGAATCAATCACAACAAAATAAAAGAAAAAGAAGAACATACTCTCAACACGGACATATCTGATATGAAAATATATCGCTATAAAAAGAAGGTTGCACCACGTATGGACATATCTAATATGGACATACCACATTATGCCATCCCTCAATTAAGGAATCAATTCAAATCCTTGATTGAGAAGAAATCCCTTGGGTTTCCTTATAAAGACAAAAATTTAAAGCAGCTGAAGAGCATAAAAGAAAGGACTGAAGGTCGAAGCATGTATGCAACTTCAAAGGAAATTCTTAGTGTATCTCAATCTTAGTCTATATAAAGCTTTGTACATCTTATTTTACAATAGTCACACAAGAATAAGATCAAGTGAACTTAGTCATACCGATTGAAGCTGTGTCACATGATTTAAAAAGCAAAATAAGCTTCAGAACCTATTCACTACCCTTGTACTTTGAATTTACTTTGAAAAGATCTAAGAAAACTTTCAAACCCAAGGAGACTAGAAGTAGGCACCACATTGGTGTTTCAAACCAGGATAAATCTTTGTGTTCTTATTTCAAATTACTTGTTTACTTACTTATTCACTTAAATCTAATCTATTTTGTTAAGTATACTAATATGTAGGTAAGACGACTATGAAGGCTTTTTAGTCGACTTAAAGGAATTTTTCAATTCACCCCTCCCTCTTGAATTTCAATTAGTATTAGAGTATGTCTCACCAATAGTGTTGCTTAATCGTATGTGAGTAAAGATCAAATAGCAAACTATTAAATTCCAGGAGCTCTCCTTCAAGATAGTCACTCCTCTACAAGACCACCATTTTCAATGGACAACACTACTTCTATTAGAAGAACAGATTCAGAATCTTCGTTCAATCAAATGTCTTCCAAGCATGGGTTTTCATTAAGAAGGGACCAAATCCCAGTCTAGGATTTAAAAAAAATAGACGGACAATGACAATGAATCAAGCAGTACTGACATGGAGGACATAGAAAACTTTAAAGTCACCAAAGAACAATAAGAGGTAATTCAAACTAATGTAAGAGCTATAAGTTTACTTTCTTGTGTAGTGAGCGAAGAATAACACGACAAAATATCAGCATGTGAAACAGTAAAAGAGATGTGGGACAAACTAGAAGTAACTTATGAAGGAACCACCAAAGTCAAAATGGCAAAAATCAATGCTCTAGTCAATAAGTACGGGCTTTTCAAAATAGAAGAAAATGAAAGCATGGAATCAATGTTCGCCAGATTCAGCAAAATTATATATGAGCTCAAATAATTGGGGATGATTTGTCCGCACAACCTACAAGTCCAGAAGCTTGTTAGATTATTTGAATCAGCCAAAACCACTTTCTCTTTTCAAGGTCTAGTCTTCTGTACCTGTGGACAGAAGGGGCACAAATCATATAGCTGTATACAAAGATCTAAAGATGTGTGGGTTTGGAGACCTAAAGGAAGTACTTCTCACTCTCAAGGGACCAAGACCACTTAGGTACCTAAATGCAATTAATTTTCTTATTTTGAAGGAACACATTCGCAAAATCTATAAGAAAGGAATATGGGTCATGGATAGTGGATGTTTATAATTAGAAAGAAAGAAAGTTTTTGTTCTTTAAGGAAAATAGAAGGAGGATTAGTCATATTTGTTGATAACACTGAAGGTGATGTCATTGAAGTCAGCTTAATAAATCTCAACACCTCATGCGAACTCATTGAAGTGTATCTCATAGACAGACTCAAATAAAACCTGCTCAGTATCAGTCAACTGTATGATACAGGAATTGGAGTCTCCTTCAAAACTGAAGGCTACTCCATAAAACATGAAAAAGATACATTTGTCTTATTGGTGAACGTGTTGATAATATTTATGTTCTAAATAATCCTAATTTTGTTACTCTAACTTGCCTCACAGTGCAAACCTATGACACTTGGTTGTGGCACAAAAATATTGGGCATGACAGTAAGCATGTCATCGAGAAGCTCTTAAGACTTGAACTAGTAAAAGGTCTGACAAAAGTCAAGTTTGAGAAAGATCACATCTGTGATGCTTGCCAATTGGGAAAACAAACTTGGATATCATTAAAAATCAAGGACATTGGCACTACTACTAAACCCCTTCAAACAATCCATATGGATCTATTTAGCCCCACCAAGACTGTGAGTATTGGCGGAAAAATATATGTCTTTGTTATTGTTGATACTTATTCTCCTTATACCTGTGTAATATTTCTTGCTTATAAAATGAGGTTTTCATAAAATTTTAAATCTTTTGTAGAAAAGTACAAAGATAAGCAGGACCCTTCATTACCTATGTTCATACTGATCATAGAGGTGAATTTGAAAACAAAGCTTTTGAGGATTACTGTGCTCAAAATGGGTACTCTCAAAACTCGTTATCATATCGATCTCCTCAACAAAATAGAATGGTAGAGCAAGAGAGTCGATCTTTTTAAGAAATTGTAAGAACGATGCTGCTAGAACACAACCTACCAAATCACTTTTGGGCAGAGGCAGTAAGTACGACATATCACATCATCAACAGATATCTAATTAGACCTATTCTAAAATGGCCTCCTTATGAGTTGTGGAGAGGAAAAAAAGCCTAATATTAGTTATTTTAATCCTTTTAGATGAAAGTGCTTCATCCACAGAGATGGTAAGAGTAACTTAGGAAAATTCGACCCACAAAGTGATGAATGTATTTTTCTTGGGTACTCTCCCATTAGTCGTACCTGTAGAGCATATAATAAAATGACTTTATGTGTTGAAGAATCTATGAATATTGTATTTGATGAAACTAAACACCCTCTTATGAGTTTGATTATTGATAAAGAATAGGCAAATGATCTACAATCAGGAGCCAAAGAAAACATAACTCCTGAGCTACCGAATGATGAGTCAACTGCAGCCCCTCTAGAGTCGACTCCTGATGATGAAACAACTAAAACAAATATTCCAAGAGAATAGAGACAAACTTCTATCTTTCCAAATAAATTCATCACCGAAAATCCAGATGATAAGATGTAGTGTCATGACTCGAGGCTAGGCTTTAGTCATAATATGATGCTTTGACCCAAAAGTGAACCCAAGCTAACCTATGAACTGGAAAACTGTTGAGAAACTGATGTAATATGTAAAACAAAAGATAATTTACTGAGTGGAGGCATACTCATGAAAAGTCCAAATAAAGGTAGTGTTGATACAATTTATATCATGATAAAACATAAGAAAAAACCTCAAATTACATAATTGACTCTGACAGACATCTATAAAGACTCTACTATACTGACTATAGATAGATGGGACATACCTCCAACTACTACTAATCAATAAATATGGAAAATAAAAAAAATAAAAAAATATAGTACATGATCCATGATTGTCTAGATTTTTCAAAATAGGAGAACGTATCGCCTGCTGGCTGAAAGTTGCAACTGTCTAACCCTGATGTAAGAGCAACATATGGTACCTATATTATAAAGGATAGATACACAAATGCATATATATGGTCAATACTTTGGAATATACTAAGTATGTGGAGATATGCACTAAATCATGAAATTATTTCAAATATGCTGTAAAAGTAAGGATACAAGTTATTTGCTGAAAATGTACATTTGAAACATGGTAATCTGTGAAAACTGTAAATCATAGAGAATTTATAAATCATGAGTTCAAAACAATTCTATAAGCAAGGAGGTGATAGACACATAAATGTCATAAGTTATTCTCTTGTGGGGTTGAATATGCTGTAGAAGTTGTACTGAGGATGGAGTATAAATACTGGGTCTGAAACTATGTGATAGGAGCTGACTTAACCTATGGATCTGAATATACAAAATACTGAGTTTGAACGAATAAACTTACAAAACTAACCTAACATGTATTAAGTTGATCTGATTAATGGAATGACTGATGTTTGTGTGACCGAACAACTATAGTCTAAGAGAAAGGGATAACAAACGTCGGTATGTTGAGAAATAAATATATGAATACTGATTACATAAAACTGAACTGTACTTAGTCTGAATAACTAGATTGAAACCGTATGGTATTGTACATATGAGATACGTACCAACTAAACAACATGGGATAACTGAGCATGAATGGATGAAAACTGAAATATCTGAGAATACAAGACCAAACATATAATGTTTCTGAAATAATCTATAAACTTAAAACTAAAATCTAATAACTGATTAGCTGAGAATCTATATACTTTGGTAAAGCAAACCGAAACTGAAACTATACTGAATACTGTAATGAGACTGTGGGAGCTAGCTATAACCAACATGCCCTAAATTTATTATTGCGGTCCAACCTATAACCCTTGTTGGAAGTGTATCAGTACCGTTCCACAGGTACTAACGCTGGCTGTGTGGATCCACTAATCTGATGTCCCGAAGGACTAGGGTGTCATGCCTAACTAACGGGGGACCCCTCAAAGTCTATGGTAGTACCATAGATCTGGAACTTAAGGACTGCTACTAAGATCTCATTCCTAACCGATGGGGAATAAAAGTGTATCATGTCTAATAGGGGAGGAGACAAGTGCCTTATGCCTAATTGACGGGGGAGATGCTATCCTTATGTTCACTCGGTGCTAAGTTTTACTCCTAACTGAAAGACACTTCTTCTAAATCAAACTAAACTCAACTAATGTTACTACATAACTTATAGTACTCATTATAAATATGAATTTTTGAGTATACTAAGAAGATTCATGGGCTAACTGTCTGAATACTTGAAAATCCGACTTTATGGAAATTATATAGCGCCAGCACTGAATGAGTTTATAACATGATATCAAACTTGAAATATTGTAATAAGTGATTATGGTTCAAACATGCAAACATGGGCATTTCACCAAACATGTGAAATTCATAACTTATACGTGAGAATGTTGCTAAAAATCATGAGTTTAGAATCTATCATGGAATTCACATAAATAAAGCTTGGGAAACTTAAATTCATAGCATGAGGAATTCAAAATCTTGAATAGGATCTGGTTTGAATTAAAATCACCATGAAAATATGAAATTCAACCTTCCTTGAACATATAAGATTTCATAATGATAGAAAATTCACTTTTTAATTAAAAGAAAATGGGGTTTTGGGCTCCATAGGTGAAAGGGACCCATGAATGATTACACCACATACCTTAAACGTTTAACATGAAAGAGGAACAACAATCTTGATTCTTTCTTGAAGGTTCTTTAATTTTAATCTTGAGACTTGGGAGATAATTTTTAAGAAGAAAACCCTAGATGGTTGTTCTTGAGTATCGGAGAGAAAGTAACATGTTATGTGATTGAGAATTAGGAAAAAATATGCTTAATTAAGGGTTATAAGTCGTGGGGTGCTAGGGTTTGAGGTAAGAAAAAGACCAAAATAACCTCACAAACTGAATAAAACTTTTTGGAATTTCTTTAGTTGATGACTTTGTTGATTGCTTGCCAACTGGTTGACAGCCTATCAGCCTAATCGTCAACTCCCTTTCATGTTCTGATTATGGGTGACGACTTGATTGATGGCTTGTCAACTGGTTGATAGCTTATTGGCCTAGTCTTCAACTCATTCAGAGTTACTACCTAAGGTTGATGACATTGGATGATGGCT
Organism: Capsicum baccatum var. pendulum; assembly: GCA_030864225.1. Taxonomy (NCBI): domain Eukaryota; kingdom Viridiplantae; phylum Streptophyta; class Magnoliopsida; order Solanales; family Solanaceae; genus Capsicum; species Capsicum baccatum. Next base: position 162,655,974 of record CM061557.1, on the reverse strand, counting down.
TATTAACTGGTTTATAACTTATCATCCTAGTCGTCACCTTGATGACAGATGGATATGATGAGGTAAAATGGGCATAACTTTCCATTTCGACATCAGATTAAGGTGAAACTAGATGCATTTGAAAGAAAACTAACTTTCATTTGATATATGATAGGATACCAGAATCAATAAATTATAGGATATACACTCATATAAAGTTGAACCTTGCTGGACCATTTATCAAAACTATATCGATAGAAACATCCTCAACTTGTCTTTAAGTTAGGAGGGTATTATGACCTCGATCAATATACAAAGATATTTCAAGAATGTATATTTTATAGTTACCTATGTATATACATAGAATAAGTGGGTTCAAGTTTGTATGCATAGGAACAATGATTTGAATTCTAGTCCAAAAATATGGGGTGTTACATTATCCTCTCCCTTGGGAACATTTGTCCTCGAGTGAAACTGGTTAGACTGAGAACCCTAAGGCAACTGAGATCATTTACTGACCATGTATAATTGAAAACATGATTACATAACTGAATCTGAAATATGATACATAAACTGAACTGATTTCGTGAATATATACAATAACCATTGAGATAGAAATGAGAGAGTCTACTTATGAGTAACCATTAGTTTAAGCTGGATCTTGTTTTAAGAAGAAAAGTTAAGAGGCTTAGGACATGAAACTTACGGTATTACAACGTCCCTTGAATGACACTAACCTGGCTGAAATACTAAGGAAAGATTGAGATGATGTACGGGATACTTACGAACTGAATCATGACTGAATATCTAAAATCTGAAATTGATGCATGATGCATGAGCTGAGTTGAATCTACACATTACCTAGATTCAAACATTTTACCTCTTGGAATATCCATATTCATAAGACTTTGGATAATATGACAAGATGGAAAGATGAAAAACCATAAGAACTTGTCTGTCTGATTGCTGAACTGAACTTCTGGCTATACAAACTGAATTATAATAAAAGCTTATACTCAGCTAGAGCATTTCTTCAAAACTCTTTATAAGAAGTTCTAATAACATTAGGGAGAAAAGAATCTTGGGCATGATCTGACTGAAGTGTCTTAATAAGGACTCATAACATGGCTACAAATCTATAACATGGAACATAAGCCTATGAAACATAACCTGGGCTAGAATTACTAGGACTAAGGCAATACAACTGCCCAATTCAAACTTAGCCTTGCTCCTTAAATACTCGCATGGGTATATTAACTACTCTAGCCAAGGTCTGAATTGAGGTACATACTTGCACCAGGTTCAAGCCTAACCCATATACACAAAGTACTACACATAACACCATAACACTAGTCTTAACCATAAATTCAATACCCTATGCACGTCCACAGCTTCTCATCTCAAGAATAATTTTCCTTATCACTTCAACTACTAAATTTAACCTCTCACTAGGAGTTCACTAATGCTCAATGTACCCATCCACTTAGATACCAATATGACATTCAATCCTATCATTGTAACTACTTACAAACTTCTAGGTAAACACCCATAACGACATTTTGCTCCTATTCTCTAAACCTCTATTAATAATAACTCCCATACACCATCCCCAAAGAGTCACACATAAAATTTCAACTAACCATGCCATATATCAAAATCTCTACCTCAATATCTCTTCAAACTTATGGCCTTATATAAAATAAGCATACAATGATCTTTTCTTAATATAGAACATTTACTCTCTCACATCTAAACCATTGTTCATAACCACTATCTTTACATAAGGAGAGGTCACTAAAAGGTTAGAACATGAGGACCTAAAACATAAAAGAATACTATGCATAACTTAACTCTAACACTTAACTTGGTCCTAGGGAATAGTGTATCAACAAAAATAGATTCAGTAAACAGATCAAAACTGACGACATATATGACATGATTTGAATTTGACTAATCATTAAAACTGTACCATGAGAACCTAGAACTGAACACACTTTAAAACAAGAGTACATGAGTCGTGAGCTGTATGACTTAAGTTTGGAGTTCATAAATTCTTGGAATATGATTTGTACTGCTAAGTGAACTGGAACTCCTTATACTAGGAGTTGGGAGAGAATATGATTCGATACAAGTGCATGAACATGGACTATGATTATTGGATTTACACAGCCAGCGTTAGTACTCGTGGCACGGTACTGACACCTTTCCAATTGGGATTACAAGTTGGACCTCAATAATAAATTTGGTGTTACCAGTTATAGCTAGTTACCACAGTCTCAGTATAGAATTTAGTATAGTTTCAGTTCAGGTTTGATTTACCAAAGCATACAGATTCTCTATTTTTCAGTTATCAAATTTTGGTTTTCAGTTTATAGATTATTTTAGAACTATTATATGTTTGTTCTTTCATTCTTAGATATTACAGTTTTCATGCATTCTTGCTCAGTTATCCCATGTTATTCAGTTGGTCCGTATCTCATATACACAGTACCCCATAGTTTCAGTCCAGCTATTCAGACTAAGTACAGTTTAGTTTTACATGATCACTTTTCATATATCCTCTTCCCAACATACCGATGTTATCCTTTTTCTTAGACTTCAGTTATTTGGTCACACAAACATCAGTAATTCAGTTAATCATATCTACTTAATATATATGACATTAGTTTTGTGAGTTTATTCATTCAAGCTTTGTATGTTTGTCTATTCAGATCCATTAGTTAAGTCAGTTCCCACCACATAGTATCAGGCCCAGTATTCATGTGTCATCCTCAGTACAACTTCTACAGTATATTCATCCCCACAAGAGAATAGAGTAGGGCATTTATATGTCTACTGCCTCCTAGCTTACAGAATTATTTACAGCTCTTAATTTATAAATTCTCTATGATTTATAGTTTTCATGTATAGCCATGTTTCAAATGTATATTTTCAGCAAATAACTTGTATCCTCAGTTTTACAGCATGTTTAAAATATTCCATGATTTAGTGCATGCCTCTATATACTTAGTACATTCCAACATACTGACCATATATATGTATTTGTGTCTACATCCTTCACAATGTAGGTACCATATATAGATCTTACACCAGGGTCAGACAATTGAAGCTTTTAGCCTTCAGGTGATAAGTTCTCCTATTTCGAGAACTCTAAACAGTCGTGGATAATGTACTATATTATTTTTATTTTCCATATGTATTGATTAGTGGTAGTTGGAGGCATGTCCCGTCTATCTATAGTCAGTATAGTAGAGGCTTCATAGAGGTTAGTCAAAGTCAGTAATGTAATTTGAGTTTTTTCTTTAGTTTTATCATGATGTAAATTGTATCAGCATTTTCTTAATTTAGAAATTTTATGAGTATGCTTCCGCTCAACAAATTATGTTTTGTTTAACATATTAAATTAGTTGCTCAATATTATGCTCTTTTACGGGTTAGCTTGGGATCACTTGTAGTTCCAAGCACCGTGTTATGACTAGGAGGTACCCTCGGGTTATGAAAAACTTGGAATCAGAGAACAGAGTTCAAGTGTCATAGCGTGTTTATGAAGTAGTGTCTAGTAGAGTCTTGCAGAATGGTACAAAGACATCTGTACTTTTATTCAAGAGGCTACAGGGCATTTAAGAAATATTTCCCTTCTTTCATGTCTCAGATTGTGTTGTAGAATTTTTCTGTCTCATTATGCTTCATTCATGTTTACTCTGTCTTATTTTCAAGGTAATGGGAATAGTGAAGCTTAAATTCCTATCAATAGAGATTTCTCAGACAATCCCCCATAGATAATTATGGGATTGCATGCGGGATTAAAAGGATCCCACCAGTACCCTTATTTTCTAAACTTTGAAAGTGTTTATTCTTATTCATGAAAATCATGGACTAAGCTAAAGTCATATGTCCCTTCAGATTCCTTCGCAAAATCCTATGATAGCAGATGATCTAGAGTTAGAAGCATGAACCTAGAAGTTTAATAGAAATATAGTAAGGATAGTGTTATATGGAATTAGTAGATTATGCATCCATGGGGATAGTTTTATGAATGGTGAATCAGTAGGCTATAAACAATTCATGCAATAATTTAAGTTTATCTATTCGAAATTAAGTATGATGATGTTAGGTATGTTTGTGTAATGGTATTTTATATGGTTTAGGGAAAAATATAAGTTTAGAGATGTGATATTAGTAGGCTATGAAGTAAATTAGTATGGTTCGTTAAAGGTTTAGGGATATCTATGTTAAGTGTTAGAATCTAGGTTTGAATTGTGGATGGTTGAGCTAATAGTAAGAGGAAATAAAATTCTAGATGGTGTGAACTCATGGCATGGTGATACTCATGAAGATTCTAAGTTAGTAAGTGTTTAAGTTATTGTAAGATGACTATTGGGATTATAGAAAGGTAAGTGTTCTATCTCAGAAGGAAATACTAGCAGTGGGTTTTACACTCTCAGGTTCAGTCTTTCAGGGTGAGTATAGTATTTATGTGTATTATTATAACTAAGCAAGAATGCATGAAAAATGTAATATCTAAGAATGAAAGAACAAAAATATAATAGTTCTAAAATAATCTATAAACTGAAAACCAAAATTTGATAACTGAAAAATAGAGAATCTGTATGCTTTGGTAAATCAAACCTGAACTGAAACTATACTAAATTCTATACTGAGACTGTGGTAGCTAGCTATAACTGGTAACACCAAATTTATTATTGAGGTCCAACTTGTAATCCCAATTGGAAAGGTGTCAGTACCGTGCCACGGGTACTAACGCTGGCTGTGTAAATCCAATAATCTGAAATTTCAACTAAACATGCCATATATCAAAAGCTCTACCTTAATATTTCTTCAAACTTATGGCCTTACATAAAACAAGCATACAATGATCTCTTCCTAATACGAAATATTTAATATCTCCCATCTAAACCATTGTTCATCACCAATATCTTTACATAAGGAGAGGTCACTATAAGATTAGAACATGAGGACCTAAGGCTTGAAAGAATACTATGCATAACTTAACTCTAATGCTTAACTGAGGCCTGAGGAATAGAGTATCAACGTCAATGGATTCATTAAAGAGATCAAAACTGAGGACATATATGACATGATCTGAATTTCATTAATTAATAAGAGTGTAACATAAGTACCTAGAAATAAACATACTGTAAAACATGAGTACATGAGTCATGATCTGCATACCCTGAGTTTGGAGTTCATAAGTTCTTGGAATATGATTTATACTGTTGAGTAAACTTGAACACCTTATACTAGGAACGTGGAGCACACATGATTCTATATAAGTTCATGAACATGGCTATTATTACAATGTTGACATGAGTAGAAATCTTGATTTCTAAAGTACAAAACTATGCTATGGATAAGAATGGGTTGGACATCTTTCTCCCCTACTGTTGCACTACAATACACCAGCCTTACTACTAAAATTTGAGAACCTCACTTGGTTCCTTATTCTATTATCCCCCCTTATATTTTAACCCATCATCTTAAGTCTATGAACTCCTTAATAAAACTCTAAACCAAATTGCAATCACTTTACACTAGAGTCCGAGATATAACAATACACATAAATACTAAACTCACCTTACAAGACTGAACCTGAGAGTGTAAAACCCACTGCTAGTACTTCCTTCTAAGATAGAATACTTACCTTTCTATAGCCCTAATAGTCATCATACAATAAATTAAAAACTTACTAACTTAGAATCTTCATGAGTATGACTATGCCATGAGTTCACACCATTTAGAATTTTAATTCTTCTTGCTATTTGCTAGACCATCCATAATTCAAACCTAGATTCTAACACTTAACATGGATATCCTAAAATCTTTAATGAACCATACTAATTTCCTTCATAGACTACTAATATCACATCTCTAAAATTATATTTTCCCCTAAACCATAAGAATTACCATTTAACAAACATACCCAATATCATCATACAATATTTTGAATAGAAAAACTTATATTCTTGCATGCACTACTTCAAGCCTACTGATTCACCTTTCATACAACTAGCCCCATGGATACATAATTTATTAAATCCATATAACACTATCCTCACTTTATTTCTATTAAACTTCTAGGTTTATACTTCTAACTCTAGATCGTATGCTATCATAGGATTTTAAGAAGGGATCTGAGGGCACATATGACTTTAGCTTAGTGCATGATTTTAATAAATAAGAATGAACACTTTCAAAGTTTAGAACATAAGGGTACTGGTGGGATCCTTTTAATCCCACATGCAATCTCATAACTACTTGTGAGGTATTGTTTGAGAAATCTCTATCAATAGGAATTTAAGCTTCACTATTCCTATTACCTTGAAAATAAGACTGAGTTAACATGAATGGAGTATAATGAGAATATATACAAGTTCCTTAGAGAAAAATTCTACATCAAAATCTAAGACATGTAAGAAGGGAAGTATTTCTTAAATGCCCTGTAGCCTCTCAAATAAAAGTACAGGCGTCTCTATACCATTCTGAAAGGCTCTACTAGACAAAGCTTCATAGACACCCTAGGACACTTGAACTCTGTGCTATGATACTGATCTTGCGTGTATTTATATGCCTAATCACCATAATTTATCCATATTTTAGCTATGTTTAGAGAACAAAGTGCCTAGTTTCTTATATTTTTACTCTACTTCTATGTAATTGAGCTAACCGATGTGATTAGTATGATTTCAGGTATTAATGAGGTAGATGAAGACATTATGGGACTATGGAATATGGATGATATATGACACAAGAGAGAGTAGCAATCCAAACCAAATATGGCGCCTAGAAACTATGTCCAAGACTAGTTTGTCATTTATAATTAGTTCAGGGACTTAGAAGATAATTATGAGAGAAAAGATTATTAAAAGGCTTAATGCTGAATTTTTATTAATTATTCATTATTTAGTATTTTTTGGAGAGAGCAGAGAAGGGCGGCTTAGCGTGGGAGTGAGACAAAAATATTTTTTTTCTCTTGTTTTTACTATTCGCACACCAAGATCGTCTTTTAGTTTTTGGTATGATGAATATATTTATGATGATTTTTATTTTATTCATGAGTAGCTAAGTTTATTAGTTAGGGTTATGGAAGCCTTTTAGCATACAATCTACTACTTTGGGTTTTAAATTCATTATGCATTGATTTGTTTACATCATACTCTCTTCGTTTATCTTGAATTCTCATGGTTGCAAACATAGAGGATATGCCTTAAAATACAACTTGTTCTAAAGAAAGGTTGACATTTGAAAAAGAGAGTAGTGACAAGAAAATAGGATTACTAACCCCTATTTCATAAGTTAATGCCTTAGCAGGATTAAATACTTGGACATTTTGTATTATTTTTTTGGTGAACACTTTTGATTCGAGAGAACTAAAGTGAATTTGTCCTTGATGGTTGATAAACACTAGGATTATGTTATTAAATACAATACATTTCTCTATAAGCATGGTGCATGTATGAATTCATAAAGTCCATAGTTAGGAAGTATTGAAAACTACAAGGTGGACATAACCCTAGCTTGCTATTTCTTTGAATTTGAATACTACTACACATATTTCATCTTGTTAAACTGAAACCATTAATTTGTGAATTGAATCAAATCCCCCCTATTTATTTTACGAAAACGAACGATTAAAAGTCAACTAATCTGTATACAACTTAATTAACACCATATTCCCTGTGGGATTCTATCCTAACCTAGTTGGGTTAAATATTTGACAATGACCGCTTACTCTCTCGTAAGAGAGGTGTAATTTGAGCGTTATTAGATACCAAGTTTGTCACTACTCGAGGCTACCCCCTAGTCATAACATGGTGCTTGGAACCAAAAGTGATTCTAAGCTAACCTATGAACTGGCACACTGTTGAGTAACTGATTTAATATGTAAAACAAAACATAATTTCTAGAGCAGAAGCATTCTTATGAAAATTCCAAATTAAGAAAATGCTGATACAGTTTACATCATGATAAAACTAAAGAAAGAAACACAAATTATATAACTGACTCTGACTGACATCTATGAAGCCTCTACTATATAGACTACATATAAATGGGACATGCCTCCAAGTACCACTAATTAGTACATATGGAAAATAAAAAAAATATAGTACATGATCAACGACGGTCTGGAGTTTTCAAAATAGGAGAATTTATCACCTACGATTGAACGATGTAGCTATTTGACCCTGGTGTAAAATCTACATATGGTACCTAAATTATGATAGATATAGACACAAAATCATATATGTGGTCAGTACGTTAGAATGTACAGAGTATATAGAGATATACACTAAATAATGGAAATATTTCAAATATGCTATCAAATTATGGATACAAGTTATTTGCTAAAAATATAAATTTGAAACATGGCTATATATGAAAACTATAAATCATAGATAATTTATAAATCATGAGTTGAAAAATTTTTGTAAGCTAGGAGGCGATAAACACATAAATATCGTAAGCCATTTTCTTATGGGGTTGAATATGCTGTAGAAGTTGTACTGAGGATGACATTTGAATACTGGGTCTGAAACTATGTGGTGGGAACTAACATAACTCTTGGATATGAATATATAAACATACTGAGCCTAAATGAATAAACTTACAAAACCAATGCAACAAGTATTAAGTAGATTTGATTAACTGAATGACTAGTGTCTGTGTAACCGAATAACTGAAGTCTAAGAAAAAGGGATAACTAACATCAGTTTATTGAGAAACGGATATATGAATACTGACCATGTAAAATTGAACTATACTTAGTCTGAATAACTAGACTGAAATGGTGAGGTACTATGCCTATGAGATAAGGACCAACTGAACAACATAGGGTAACTGAGCATGAATGCATAAAAACTATAATATCTTAGAATGCAAGACCAAGCTTATAATATTTCTAAAATAATTTGTAAATTGAAAACTAAAATTTGATAAATGTATAGTTGAGAATCTGTATGCTTTGGTCAAGCACACCTGAACTAAAACTATATTGAATACTGTACTGAGACTATGGGAGCTAGGTCTTACCGTCATGCCCCAAATCTATTATTGGGGTCCAACCTGTAACCCAAGTTGGAAAGGTGTCAGTACCATACCATAGGTACTAATATTAGCTGTATGGATCCACTAATTTGATATCCCGAAGGACTAGGGTGTCATACCTAACTGACAGGGGACCCTTGAAAGTCTACAGTGGTGCTGTAGGTCTGGAACTTAAGGACTATTACTAATATCTCATGTCTAACTGATGGAGGATACAAGTGCCTCATGCCTAACTGACGGGGGAGACAAGTGACTTATGCCTAGATAACGGGGATATGCCATCCTTACATTTACTCGGTGCTAAGTTTTACTCCTATCTGAAAGACACTAATTCTGAACTGAACTAAACTCAACTGAATGTTATTACATAACTGATAGTACTCATTATAAATATAAATATGTGAGTATAATAATAAGATTTAAGTGTTAACTATCTAAATACTTGAAAAGCCAAATTTATGTAAATCACATAAGTATCATATGTTCATAACCCGCCAGTACTGAATAAGTATATAACATGATATCAAATTTGAAATACTGTAATAAGTGATTATAGTTCAAAGACCCAAACATGGAATTTTCATCAAACATGTGAAAATCTTAAGTTATACATGAGAATGTTGCTAAAAATCATGAGTGTAAAATCTATCATGGAATTCACTTGAAAAAGGCATGGGAAACTTAAATTCATAGCATACGTGAGTATACTAATATGATTCATGGGTTAACTGTCTGAATACTTGAAAATCCAAATTTATGTAAGTCACATAACTATAGGGTGTTCATAACCTACTAGCACTGAATGGGTATATAACATGATATCAAACTTAAAATACTATAATAAGTGATTATGGTTCGAAGACCTAAACATGGGCATTTCATCAAACATGTGAAAATCATAACTCATACATGAGAAAATCATAACTTAAACATGAGAATGTTGCCTAAAATTATGAGTTTAGAATCTATCATGGAATTCACTTGAATAAAGCATGGGAAACTTAAATTCATAGCATGAAGAATTCAAAATCTTTCATGGGATCATACATGACTGGTTTGAATTAAAATCACCATGAAAACATGAAATTCAATCGTTCTTGAACATATAAGATATCACAATGATAAAATATTCAATCTTTAATTAAAATAAAAAGAGTTTTTGGGATCCATAGGTGAAATAGACCTATGAATTAATACCTCACATAGCGTAAACCTTTAAATTGAAAGAGGAACATCAATCTTGATGCTTTCTTAAATGTTCTTGAATTTAAATCCTAATACTTGGGAGATTCCCTTGAATAAAAAACCCTAGATAATTGTTCTTGAGTATGGGAGAGGAAGTAACACGTTATGTGTTTGAGAATTGGGAAAAAATATGCTTAAATGAGGGTTATAAGTTGTGGGGTGGTAGGGTTTGAGGTGACGAAATGACCAAAATACCCCCACAAAATGAATAAAACTTTTTGGAATTTCTTTAGTTGATGACTTGGTTGATGGCTTGCCAACTGGTTGATAGCCTATCAGCCTAGTCGTCAACTCCCTTTCATGTTCTTGTTATGGGATGACTTGGTTAATGTCTTGTCAATTAGTTGATATCTTATTAGCCCAGTCATCAACTCCTTCAGAGTAACTGCCTAAGGTTAATAACTTTTACTGATGGCTTTTCAACTGGTTAATAGCTTATCAGCCTAGTCATCACCTTGATGATAGATGGATACATTAAGGTAAAAGAGGCATAACTTCCCACTCCAATATCGGATTTAGGTGAAACCATATGTATTGGAAATAAAACTTAAAGACCTTTTATTTGTTATATGGTAGGATACCTGAATAGATATATTCTAGGAGATATACTTATCTAAAGTAGACCCTAGCTAGAGTAATCGTCAAAGCTCTATTGATAGAAAAGTCCTCAACTCATATTTGAGTTAGGTGGGTATTATGACCTTGATCAATATGCAAAGATATTTCCACACTGTATGTTTGATAGTTACACATTTATATACATAGACTAAGAGGGCTCAAGTTTGTACGTATAGGAACAACGATTTGAATTCTAGCCCAAAAATATGAGGTGTTACATACAGACAAGAGCCTTATTGAGAAAGAAGGCATTCGTTGCTGTTGGCTCCCAAATTGAGAGCATGAATATTGATGAAGACTTTAAGAATAAATCTTGGGTCGATTCCATAAAGAAATAATTAGATCAATTTTAACAAAATTAAGTCTTGAATCTAGTTGAAAGACCCAAGAACTGCTTAGTAGTAGGAATTAAATGAGTACACATGAATAAATTGAATGAAGAAGATAAGGTTATCAGAAACCAGGTAGAACTTGTAGCTCAAGGCTACTCTCATGTAATACCCCGCCAAATCGTCCATGCATTAGTCTCATTTATTTTGAATTCCTAAGTGATTAAAGCTTAAACCATATAGAATTTCCTTAATTTTGACTCTCTATCAAGTGGGAAATTGAATGAGCTTTCCGTCAATATAAGATTTAACCAAATCCAATACCCGGACAAGAAGTTATGGCTAAATTTAAGTCCTAGTCATAAAACACCGTCATTTTGGGGTTTGGTGCATTGCGGAAGGAGTCTATTTAATGATTGTCAAATTTCATTAGCCTAACACGATTGTGGAACATCGCACTAAAGTTCATGGTCCCAACCAGTGGGACAACACAATGGCTCCACGTCACGGTGACCCCAAGAATCCCATTCGTTAATTTCCAATAAGCCACCGTGATAGTGACGTGTTGCGGTGGCCCATGAAATTGGGCTCCCAGTAATATTTTTTCTAATTACGTTAAGGGTTAAAAGGTGGGTGTTTTGGGAAATTACCCTACCCCCAATCTGTCCATAAATATACAATCAAAGGCATAACAAAGCACTTTATGCCCAAATCATCCTTCTCTATAAAGCAAAAAGCCTAAGCATCTCAAAAACCTTTTCCAAGAATCTCAAGATTCAATCGTGGGTTTTAAGAATTGAATGAATATTTGGAATCCCAAAACCGTAGTCTTCAAGAATCAGTCACTAAGTTTAAAATTTAAGGTATGTGGGGTTCATCCTAAAAGCTACATGGGTCTAAAAACATTAGAGTATGATTTTAAGAGTTTTATGCATGAATTTCAAAGGGGTTTTACATGGGTTTCCAAGAAAGAGTTCTTTGAAATGATTTATTGATATGGTGGTTCTGAATTCCTTGATTTGAGAACGAGACTTAATTTGCTATAAATTGCTTAGAGAATGTGACTTGCAAGTTAATGGTATGATGATACCATAAGCATGTATGCCATAATAGAGTATGTTTTCAGAGAACGCATGTTTTAAAGAGTTAAAACTGGGCTTAAATAGGGTTAGGTAGTTACTCAAAGAAGGCTTGAGTTCAAGTGACTCTTAGCCTAAAACCGTGATTTGCCGATCCGGGTATATTATTTTTATGCTAGCGAAGGCCGTGTGGTGTAGCAGAGTTAGAGACTCCAACCCTTGCAGCACACCTGGGTTGGGGGCTTCCTCGCCGAGTCAATGGCAGATTCTATATAGTTTGTGGAATTTTAGAGTTTTAGGGCTTACAACCTAGCATAGAAGTAAAACAAAGAATGTCACGGAGTTTAGATGATTTATCAGAGTCTTTCGATAATGCCTATGTGATTTCTTACCATATGATATGCTTATGAACTATTCTAAATTTCTCTTTCATATGTTGAATATAAATTATTATTTTAGATTTGCTCTGCGTATCAATACAATTGTATTGACCCCCTTCCTCCCAGGTACGGAGGCTCAGTTTAGGGGTCTGGCTAATCAGTAGAGTATCTAGAGAGAAGTGATCCGAGCAGTGGTGACCCTTCTTTATTCCAGAAGGCCTGTTATTTCATATTATGTTATTCTTTTATTTTAGTGTACTGGGAGCCTTGTCCCAGCTTTTCAGACAGTTTCCTTTAGATCATGTATTAGAGATTTTGCAGACTATTCCAGAAGTTGTTTAATTGATTTCGTATTTTATTCCTAATTGTAAAACTAAATCCATAGTTTGACCATATTTCTATATCAAGTTATATTTTTGCATCTTTTTTATTTATATAAATGTTGTGCATGATTATCAGATAGAGTAGGACATCCAGGCCTTCATAATTTGTGATGTCCGTCACGGTCATGCCCTAGTTTGGGTCATGACAAACATGGTATCAGAGCACAGTTCATGGACCCAGGGTGCCTGTGAAATCACATCGGGTAGAGTCTTGTTTATGGGTATGTTGCGCGCTATACTTATAAGTAGGAGGCTCTTAGGTATTTAGGAATGTTTTCCCTTTTTGTTATTCAGTTTGTTCCTTAGACTCTAATTTCCCCCCTAATCATATGATCTTTTGTATTTCAGAAAAGCAGCCATGCTTTCTCATCGCTCTAACAATCAGAATACTCAGGATAATAAAGTCCATCCCACCCATGGGATGCGGACACGTAATAAATCTCTCACCCCAGAACCTGTTCTTACACCGGGAGTACCTTCAGACTCGACCAGTCTCCTCGTGCCCTAAGGACAAATGTTAGCCATCCTTAGTCTTCTTAGAGGGACATATATAATGCATAATTAAGATAGTCTATTCACATACTGGCATAACTGGCGGCCATATAAACTCAGTGTACGGAAGATATTGAGTCTTCATCTACTATATCTTAGGCTACTAGGGTGGGTCAGTTCATGAGGATGAACCTGTCCAAGTTTACTGGTACCAAGGTAGAAGAGGATCCATAGGAGTTTGTGGACGAGATGGAGAAGATCTTTAAGGTAATGCCGGTAGATGTGGTAGAAGTGGTTGAGTTGGCAGCTTACCACCTTAAGGATTAGCGAACCAATGGTATAACAAGTGGGAAGACTCAAAGAGTGATCATACTGAATCCATAGTTTAGGCTGAGTTCGTGGAAGCCTTCCTTGATCGATTCTTTCCTCTTGAGCTAACAGAGGCCAAAGCCAAGGAGTTTATGAATCTAAAGCAGGGAAAGATGAGTTTCCAGGAGTACACTCTGAGGTTCAACCAACTAGCTCGTTATGCTCCAGAGATGACTAGTAACATGAGAGCCTGAATAAGGAAATTTGTATTCATCCTTTCAGATAACTTAGTACTTGAATGTCGGGGAGCAATGTTGAACCGGGACTTGGATTTCGTCCGACTATCAGTCCACATACAACAAGTCTATGAGAAGAAAAAGAAAATCACATAATCTAGAGAGAAAGACAGATAGGCAAAGAGAGCCAAAACAACAGACAAGAGCTACAGTCAGCAGCAGAGTGGGAATTGGAGTAATAAATAGCAGAAGAAGAAGAATTGGGGTAATGCGTAGTTTGCAGCTAGTGCTTGGTGACTAGACCCCCAGCCGAACAGCGCACTCAGGATTTTTAGTATAAGAAGGGGCCGAGGATGCAGGGTTTGCAGTCTCAAGGAAGTGTAGATCAGACCTTTCAGATATACGTGTGCTATGAGAGATACAGGAGGAATCATCCAGGGAGATGTCAGTTCGGAGCTATGGTGTGTTATTCGTTTGGCTAGCTATGCCATATCCAGAGCTATCTAGTAGCAAAGGGTAATGTTAGTGGAGCCAAGTCACAGGCTAATTCTTTTGCACCACCACCGCTTCAGAAGGGTGTCACTTTAGCCTTCGAAAATAGATGCAACCGGTTGTATGCCTTGACCTACCGCCAAGAGACAGAGACGTCACCAGATGTAGTTACTGGTACATTGCAAATATTTTCCCATGATGTTTATGTGTTACTTGATCCCGGGTCTACCCTATCATATGTGACCCCTTATGTGGCTGTTGGTTTTACGTTTGAACCCAAATTGCTAAGCCTTTTTCTATTTCTACTCCGATGGGAGATTCTATTGTGGCTAGGAGAGTGTATAGAAATTGTGTGGTGACTGTTTATGGGCGGGATACTATGACAGATCTCATGGGACTTGAAATAATTAACTTTAATGCTATCTTAGGGATGGTTTGGCTCTATTCGTGCTATGCCACACTAAATTATAGAACCCGAAGAGTCACTTTTTCTTTCCCAAATGAACCAGTAGTAGAGTGGGAGGGACATTCTTTAGCACCTAGAGGGAACTTTATATCTTACCTCAGAGCCCGTAAACTTATTTCTAAGGGTTGTTTGTATCATCTTATCTGGGTTAAAGATTGGAACACCGAGGAACCTTCTCTTCAGCCCATCCTTGTGGTAAATGAATTCCCAGAAGTTTATCCAGATGATCTCCTAGGAATACCACCTGATAGGGAGAGAGATTTTGGTATTCATTTGTTGCCAGACACCCGTCCCATCTCTATTCCGCCATATAGAATGGCTCCTGCAGAGCTAACAGAGTTGCTAGTAGATCTTCTAGACAAAGGTTTTATTTGCCCTAGTTTTTTTTCCTGGGGTGCACCTGTACTCTTCATGCGAAAGAAAGATGGTTCCCTGTGTATGTGCATAGATTACACTAGTTGAATAAGGTCACTGTTAAAAATAAATATCCTCTTCCTAAAATTGATGATCTTTTTGACCAGCTTTAGGGTTCTAGATATTTTTCAAAGATAGACCTTTGCTCGGGATACCAATAGTTGAAAGTTAGAGAGTCTGACATTCCCAAAACAATTTTCCGAACCAGGTACGGTCATTATAAGTTCTTAGTCATGTCCTTTGGTTTGACTAGCGCCCCTACAACCTTTATGAACCTTATAAATAAGGTGTTCCATCAGTTTCTAGACTAGTTTTTCATAATTTTCATTGATGACATCTTGGTTTATTCTAAGAGTGAGGAGGACCATGCCAATTAGCTTTGAATTATTCTTCAAACTCTTAGAGATCATAAGCTGTACGCAAAATTTTCCAAGTGTGAATTCTGGCTTGATGCTATTGCTTGGGCATGTTGTGTCTAGTAAGGCAATTAAGGTTGATCCCCAAAAGGTTGAGGCAGTGAGGAAATAGACCCACGACTCCAACCGATATTTGGAGCTTCTTGGGTTTGGTAGGGTATTATAGGAGATTTTTAGAAAGATTTTCTTCCATAGCTGCTCTACTTACCAGGCTAACTCAGAAAAAGGTGAAGTTTGTGTGGTCTGAATCCTGGGAGAATAGTTTCGAGGGGTTGAAAGACAAGTTGACCACTGCTCCTTTTGACTCTTTTGGAAGGTACAGAGGGTTTTGTTGTGTACTGTGATATATCCTGAGTGGGACTTGGATGTGTTCTTATGCAAAATAGTAGAGTGGTACCATATGCATATAGGTAGTTAAAGGTGCATGAGCATAATTAATCCACCCATGACTTAGAGTTAGCAGCTGTAGTGTTCGCACTTAAAATCTGGAGGCATTATCTTTACGGTGTTGACGTTGATATATTTATTGACCACAAAATTTTGCAGTATGTTTTCTCACAGAAAGAACTTAATCTCAGGCAGAGATAGTGGTTTGAATTGCTAAAAGATTATGACATGATCCTGCATTATCATTCGGGCAAAGAGAATGTGGTAGCTGACGCCCTCAGTAGGTTGTCTCTGGGGACCTTTTCTCATGTTAAAGAAGAAAAAATAGTGATGGTAAAGGATATTCACCGACGTGTAAATCTGGGAGTGCGACTCTTAGATTTCGAAGATGGAGAGATGGTTGTTCATGAGATAACTAAATCATCCCTTTGTGCAGAGGTTAAGGAAAAACAGGTTAAAGATCCCATCTTGATGCAGATCAAGAATGATGTGGGTCAACAGAAAGTGATGTTCTTTGAAAGTGGTGGTGATGGTATTTTAAGATATTAGGGTAGTTTGTATGTGCCAAATGTAGAAGGTCTGAGGGAGAGAATTCTTGAAGAATATCACACATCGAGGTATGTTTTCCACCTAGGCTCTACTAAGATGTATCATGACTTAAAAGCTATATATTGGTGGAATTATAACACCCCAAAATTGGGTCCCGAGATGTCACGCGGTGCTTAGGGTCATAAGTGACCCCAAGCTAACCCTTCTACTTTTATAACTCATAAGCAATTGAATAAAAATTATAAATCTATACAAATTAGTGGAAAACAACTCTTTTCTGAATCTGATCAATACTGAACTGAATTTACAAGATTGCAACTCTGCTTTACAAATCAAAGCTGACACTGAATACATTAACTTGTACAGACTATCTATGAATCCTCTATTAGTACTGACTTTAGATAGCTGAGTCATGAATCCCAACTATCCCAACTTAATACAACCGAAATAGGAAAATAAAGAACTACTCAAACTGTCTGTCTGGCTCAAACCCTTGAATTAAAAGGATTAATCAACTGTTGACTGGAAGCTGCGAGCTAACTGAATCTGAATGTGCATACTAAGTCTTGTACCTACATTATGAGACAATGTAGCACATTAACGTATATGTGGATTATCACTTTGGGAATGTACTGAGTATACGGGGGTGCAATGCAATAAGTAAACAATATCTCAATATCACAATATCTTATAAAATTATGCATGCTGACATAAATGACTCACATAGCTTGAATAATATCTGAAATATAAATCTCGTAAATCATGAATAATGAAACATGTATAAATCTTGTGATCCATTTAACATGCTTCTAAAATCTATATTCACTAATTATTCTCAAAACTTGTAAGCTAAATAAAATCTAAAACTCATTTTGTACAGTAAACACTTTATCTCAATACTTTAAATCAATACAACTATTTCAAGAGTGGGGGAAATCTTTGAGAATTTCTTCTAACCGACATAAATCATGTGAGCTACATGGAATCCAACGTATTATCCACGTTGGGGAGAGCTATTCTATCCTTGCCATAAGATAGAACCTTAACTTTAGTGATCACTGAATTAACCCACTTGAGGTATATGATAAACCTACAGGGGCATGTAGTTCTGGGGCATGAGACCTCGAAATCAAGCCCAACTCGATGCTAAATACTACTCCTCTACTTAGCTCAGATCTTTAGAAAATCCACCTTAAAATATTTCAATAATATGCAATAGGACCCAAACCCATCCCCTTTATCTCAAAATCAAGAATGTGGAATTCTTTCTTAACTTAGGGTCAAAACTCACTTCTTTCTTGAAATCTTGATAGACTTATCTTTAAATCTTCAAAGATCTCATAATAATGGAAATATGAACATACTTCTTGTAATTTTTAAAATTCATGAACAACTCATTCTCAAAACTCATAATTCAATAATAAGGCTCAACTTAAAACAACATGTCTTGGGAATACTTGAAAATATGAAATCAATATAGGAATGTGCAATTTATATCATGAACTCTAAATTTATATCATAATTAAACAACATAATCATACAATTCAAGACTTGAACAATTTCATAATCTCATAAACATGAAATATAGCAAAATAATATGAATTCATCTTGGAAATACCAAATTCTCTAAGAAAAACTAAAACTTTGGGCACGAGAACGAAAGGGTGTTCTCGTTCAAAACCCACATACCTTAAATTTGGAGTTTTTAGGAGACTTCAAAAATTCTGGAAGGTTATTCACGAACTATTGGGTGTCCCTCGTATCTCTCTTAATGGGGTATTCAAATATGCAAGAATTATCGAATTCTTACAGTTGA
This sequence comes from Capsicum baccatum var. pendulum, assembly GCA_030864225.1. Classification (NCBI taxonomy): domain Eukaryota; kingdom Viridiplantae; phylum Streptophyta; class Magnoliopsida; order Solanales; family Solanaceae; genus Capsicum; species Capsicum baccatum. The sequence goes on along the minus strand of CM061557.1, from coordinate 162,637,321 downwards.
ATCTCTAGATAATTGGGTTTTTATGTTGAAACCCTGCATAGAATTTTGAGATGTTTTACTAAAGAGAATGGAAGATAATATTCTCCTTGAGTGTTATAAGTCATGGGAAGTCAAGGAAAAATACCAAAATACCCTTACTAAACTGCTTCCTAGTTCCTGAAAATCTAAGGTTGGCGACATTTGTGATAGGCCGTCAGACTTGAGATAAGTCATCACAAATGTCATCACTAGGGGGGCTGGAATTGATGGATTTCTGCCTAAGGCTGACGACATTCGTGATAAGTCATCACACTTGTGACAACTTATCACAAATGTAGTCACTAGGGGATGGATTCTACGTAAGGCTGACGACATTTTGTGATAAGCCATCACTGACGTGATAAGTTATTAGTAATGTCGTCACTCAGTTTTCCAGGCTAAAATGCTTGAGTAAAATGGGCATAACTTTTTCCTCCGATATCAGATTTAGGCAAAATTCATATCGTCGAAAATATAATTCAAAGAGACTTCATTTGATATATAGTAGGACACCCATTTCATCATATACAAAGCGTTATGGTGATTGAAGTCGACTCAAGTTTCGACGCTCACTAAAACTCAAACGATAGGAAAGCTTTCATCTTGACCTTGAGTTAGGTGATCTCTATGATCTCAATTCATGCTCAAATAGGTTTCCACACTACATAATTGATTAACATACCAAATTTGCATAGGATTTATTTCTTTTAGAACATCTACACATAAAAATGATGGTTTTCGTTCTATCCCGAAATACGGGGTGTTACTTTATCTCCCCCTTGGGATCATTCATCCCCGAATGTTGCTCTTTAGGTTAAGAATATAGAGAAAACTAAGGATACACAGTTGAAATAACTTATTAAACTGAATCTATATCTTTCTAAACTTTGGCATACTTCGATGAATGCATATACTCATGATAAGAATAGCTATCTAATTAAGTCTTTGATTAGAGAGGGGCTGAATGATGGAAGGCTATTACCTTCGTCTGAATCTAAGCTAACTTGCCCTTTTTACTTATTTTTGAAGAGCTGACCTATGCTGAGGGTTTAGAATTTGCTTGATATGCTCCTGGTGCGATCGTACTTATAGACTGTAAGGTGATAGTTTATGCAAGCACAAATCATGAGAAAACAAGGCTAAGATAACACAATGGGTATCATAATGTCTGAGCTAGAATACTTGGAAAATGAAAATCGTTTGGTGAATATTTATGAACTGAATCATGACTAGTTATCCGAATTCTAAAACTGATGCCTGATACATACTTAGCTGAATTCGCAATTGAAAAACTATTTGGAATTACCGTACTTATGAAACTTCAGGTAGTAAAACTAGGCTAGTTCAAAAGAATGGAAATCCATAGAAATCTATGTTCCTGATTGTTAAAATGAACCGCTTTCTATCCAAACTGAATCATACTAGATACTCATACTCAAGTGGAGGATTTCTTCAACACCCCTCTAGGGAGTTCTAACAATTCGAAGGAGCCAAGAGTTTTGGTCAAGATATGAACAAGACATCTAAATAAGGGATTACGATAGTGCTACAATTCCATATCTTGGAATGATAGACCTTTAAATCATAGACTGGGGTAGAATTTACTAGGCTTTAGTCAATGCAACACCTTACTTAAAAATTAGACACACTCTAAAATATTTTGTCAACTAATCCTTTACCTTAAAAACCATACTTATTGATTCATCTTCTAATTCTAACCAGGCCATTGATATTTTCTTATACTCATGTCTAAACTGAACTAAAATCCCTCACCATATTCAAGCCTAACCCATAATTACAGGGTACACCACATAACAGTGTACTACCAATCTGAACCATAATTCAACACACCCTGCACTTCACAACTTCTCATCTCATGAAAATCCTCATTAATACTCCAACAACCACATTCAACCTCACACTAGACATTTTACTAATGTCCAGTGTATTCATCTAAATATTCAAACATGATGTTCAGGCCTCACTTCTATAACCACATATGCACTTCTAAACACACTTCCCTAAAATACCTTTGTCACAACTTACAAACCTCTATCAAGAACAACTTCCATGCACTACTCCTAAGAGGACATGCATAAGATTTTAAATACCCAAACATCTCATATAAAACTTCGACTAACCATGACGGGGATTAAGGACTTGGATTCAATACTACTTCACACTTTTCTGCCTTAGCTAAAATAAGCATACAACGATATTCCAGTAACAAGAAATGTTTACTCTCTCCTATCCAGGCAACTGATTATCATCACTATCTTGACCGAAGGAAAGGTAATAGAAGGTTAGAAAATGAGGGCCCAAAATATAAGGGGATACTATGAATAACTTGACATTCAACTGAGGCTTGAGGAATAGAATATGTAGTATCATGGACTTATCAAAGAAGTATGATCTAAGGACATACAAGATATAAATTTGAATTTCGCTGATCATTAAACATATTGCTTGAGTACTTGGACTGAACATACTATAAAGCTTGAGTACATGAGTCATGAGTTGCATGACTTGAATTTGGAGTTCATAACTTATGGAATGTGATTCCAACAACTGAAAGAACTGGAACTCCTTATTTTTCAGAACTAGGAGAGTACATAATTCTCCATCATATGAATGAACATAAATTAAGATCATGGAACTAAACATAAGGCATGAGTAGGTATTGGGACAACTAAAAATACTAAAATAAGATTGGTTCAAGCATTAATCTTTCTCACAGCTATTCTATAACTTGCTGGTATATCTACTAGAATATAAAGGCTTGACTTGGTTACTTGTTCTATCATCTCCCCCTTAGTTGTAAGCCATCACTCTAAGGATGTGAACCACTATATAAACTCTAGTCTAACTATAATCACTTTACTCTAGATTCTTGGATATAGCAACGCACATGAACAAAAGAACTTAACCCGAATGACTACACCTGAAAGTGTAAAACCAACTTCTAATACTCACTTTTGAGCTACACCCTATCTTTCTATATCCCCAATAGTCATTATATAACACTTGAACACTTACTAACTTTGAATCTGCATGAGCATCGCCATAGTTGGAGTGCACACCATCTAGTGCTTCAACTTTTATTCCTATTAGATAAATCTTTGAAATTTCAAACTTACATTCTAACGCTTAACATGGGTATCTCCAAACCTTTGATGGACCATACAACTTCAGTCAAAGTCTACCAATATCACTCTTGTAAACTTATCTTTCTAAACCATGATAATCACATTCATACTTAAAAAGGCTCAACATCTTTAATCAAACTCCTTAACTTAGCTATCAAGAACATTACTCATTATCTAACTAGTCTTTCTCCACCTAACATTTCAATGGTGCTACCGACCCCACAACATGTAATAATACTAAAAAAAAATAATGCAGCTCTATAGTACCTTAGGTGTACTTCTGCATCATACATATAATGTCAAACTTAATTACGAATCAAGTAAACTTATGCTCTTGCATACACTATTCAAGACTATTATATCACTTCCATATAACTAGTATTATTAGACAAGAATTAATCACATCCAACTTCATGGCCACCAATCGATCAAACTTAATACATAGTGCTATTCTCACTTGAAATCTATAAAATAAAACCTCAATAATAACTAGCCCACTTGAACCTCATAATAATGATAATTGATCATAATCATATAGACTATCTTATTTACAATCCATAACCGCATCCTCCTTCTACACATCATTACTATCCTTCTATCTATACACCTAAACTTCTTTTGTAGCTCTATAAGTTTCAACAAACACAAAAATAATAAGATGCACAACAAGTTGATAGTGAATCGAAATAGGCCTCACACGGCTTCACCAAACTTTGATTTTTCAACAAAACAATGATAACAAGGTTACAAGAGATAGAAACTTGACACAAAATATTCAATGATCTAAGAATACACATCTTATTCTGTCTTACTTGCATAACTCATAAGAGTGAGGACATGACTCTGATCTTAAGAGACTTATAACACACTAGAATGCTACTCTCAAGACGCTTTGTGTGACTTCTGAAGATTCTTGCTAGACAATCTGAGAGTGTTATCTCGGGAGGAACTGGAACTTACTAATCATGCGTTCTCAAGAATAATACATGGATAGGGAAGTATAGCTTTTCATTATAGATTCTGCGGAGAAATTTGAAAGTACATCTTACTTAGGCTTAGTGCTCGACTTTTATGAATCATGAATAAAGAACTTCAATCATCGATACTCAAAAGCATTGATGGGATACTTTTTAGCTCATTTACAATCCGATAACTAGATATGGAGACTGTCTGAGAAAGCACTATCTGTAAAGATTTAAGCTTGACTATTTTTGATACCTTGAAAATAAGACAGAGATAGTTCATATAGAGTAAGATGAGAATCTGTATAAGTTTCTTAAAGAACATTTCTATAGCATAATCTGAGACTTGAAAGAATAGAGATATTTCCTAAATGCCATATAGCCTCTCGAAGAAAAGTACAGACGTCTCCGTACCATTCTGCAAGACTCTACTAGGCATGGATTTACAAATATCTAAGGAATCTTGAACTCTGGGCTCTGATACCAAGTTTGTAACGCCCTAAAATTAGAACCCGAGATGTCACACGGTGCTTAGGGTCATAAGTGACCCCAAGATAACCCTTCTATTGGTATAACTCATAAGCAACTGAATAAAAATTATAAATCTATACAAATTAGTGGGAAAAAACTTTTTTCTAAATCTGATTAATACAAAACTGAATTTACAATATTACAACTCTACTTTACAAATTAAAACTGAAACTGAATAAATCAACTTCTACTAACTATCTATGAAGACTACTAGTACTGAATTTAGATAGCCGGGTCATGACTCCCAACTATCCCAACTTAATACGACTAAAATAGAAAAATAAAGAACTACTCAAATTATCTATCTGGCTCAAACCCTTGAATTAAAAGGATTTATGACCTACTGACTGGAAGTTACGAGCTGACTAAATCTGAATGTGCATACTAAATCTTGTACCTATATTATGAGACAATGTAGCACATTGACGTACATGTAGATCAATACTTTGAAAATGTACTGAGTATATGAGGGTGCAATAAAATAAGTAAACAATATCTCAATATCACCATATCTTATAAAATTATGCATGCTAACATAAATGACTCACATAGCTTGAATAATATCTGAAATATAAATCTCATAAATCATGAATAATGAAATATGTATAAATCTCGTGAGTCATTTAACTTGCTTCTAAAATCTGTAGTCTCCACTTATTCTCAAAACTTGTAAGCTAGATGAAATTTGAAAATCATTCTGTATAGTAAACACTTTATCCCAATACTTTAAATCAATAAAAGTATTTCAAGAGTGGGGTACATCTTTGGGAGTTTCTTCTAACGACATAAACCATGTGAGCTATATGGAGTTGAACGTCTTAACTACATTGGGAGAGCTGTTCTATCCTTGCCATTAGACAGAACTTTAACTTTAGTGATCGCTATCCTAACCCACTTGAGGTATATCAGAAACCTACGGGGGTACGTAGTTCTGGGGCATGAGACCTCAGAATCAACCCCAACTCGGTGCAAATACTACTCCCTTACTTAGATCGAAACTTTAGAAAGTCCACCTTAAAACATTTCAATAATATGCAATGGGAGCCAAAAAGCATCCCCTTTATCTCAAAATCAAGAATGTGGATTTCTTTCTTAACTTAGGGTCAAAACTCACTTCTTTCTTGAAATCTTAATAGACTTATCATTAAAGCTTTAAACATTTAATAATAATGGAAATATTAACATACTTCTTGCAATTCTTTAAAAGTCATCAATAACTCATTCTCAAAACACATAATTCAACAATCAGGCTCAACTCATAACAACAAGTTTTGGGAGTACTTTAAAATATGAAATCAATATAGGAATGTGCAAGTTATATCATGAACTCTCAATTTAATCATAATTAAACAAGATAATCATGCAATTCTAGACTTGAACAATTTCATAATCACATAAACTTGAAATATAGCAAAATAATATGAATTCATCTTGGAAATACGAAATTCTTTAAGAAAAACTAAAACTTTTGGGCACAAGAACGAAAAGGTGTTCATGTTCAAAACCCACATACCTTAAACTTAGAGCTTTTGGATGACTTCAAAAATTTTAGAAGGTTATTCGGGAACTATTGGGTGTCCCTCGTATCCCTCTTAACGGGGAATTCAACTATGCAAGAATTATCAAATTCTCACGGTTGAATCTCTAGATAATTAGGTTTTTATGTTGAAACCCTAACCTTGTGCTTGAAGGTGTGCAGAGAATTTTGAGATGTTTAACTAAAGAGAATAGAAGATAATATGCTCCTTGAGGTTTATAAGTCATGGGAAGTAAAGGAAAAAAACTAAAATACCGTTACTAAACCGCTTCCCAGTTGCAAAAAATCTAAGGCTGATGACACTTGTTATAGGAAGTAAGACTTGTGATAAGTCATCATAAATGTCGTCACTGGTGGGGCAGGAAATGATGGATTTTTGCCTAAGGCTGATGACATTCGTGATAAGTCATCACACTTATGATAACTTATAAAAAATGTCATCATTGGGGGATGGATTCTGCGTAAGGCTGATGATATTTTGTGATAAGCCATCACAGACATGATAAGTTATCAGAAATGTCATCACTTAGTTTTTCAAGCTGACATACTAAAGTAAAATTTGCATAACTCTTTTCTCTGATATCGGATTCAGGCAAAATTGATATTTTTGGAAAGATAATTCGAAGAGATTTCATTTGATATATAGTAGTCCACCCAATTCGTCATATACAAAGAGTTATGGTTGATTGAATTCAACTCAAGTTTCGACGCTCACTAAAACTAGAACGATAGGAAAACTTTCAACTTGACCTTGATTTAGTGGATCTTTATTTTCTTATGATCAAATAGGTTTTCATAGTACATAATTGATTAACATACCAAATTTGTATAAGATTTATGGCTTTTGGAACATCTACACGTAGAAATGATGATTTTCATTTTATCCCAAAATGTGGGGTTTTACAGGAATAATATGAAGCATGATATGGCTAACTATGTTGCTAAGTGTTTGAAATTTCAACAAGTGAATGTAGACCATATGAGGCCAGGTGATACTTCCCAATAGATAGCTTTGCCCGTGTGAAAATAGGAGATGATCAATATGGACTTTATCACGGGACTTCCGAGGTCCCAAAACAAGTATGACTCTATTTGGGTGATTGTTGAAAGGCTGACCATTACAGTTCACTTCCTGCCTGTGAGGACTAATTATTCGGGAGATGTTTATTCCAAGATTTACATTAAGGAGATAGTCTGTCTGCATGGAGCACCTATGTCCATCATATCTGACTGAGGTACATAATTATAATTGTAATTTTAGAGATCTTTTCAGATGGGTTTATGTACTCAAGTGAATCTAAGTATGGCTTTCCACCCCCAGACCGATAGGAAACATAAGCGTTCTATTCAAACCCTTGAGGATATGTTGCAGGCATGTGTGATTGACTTCAAAGGTAGTTGGGTAGATTAGTTTCCCTTGATAGAGTTTGTATAATAATAGCTACTATGCCTATATTAAGGTGACTCCTTTTAAGGTATTGTATGAGAGGAGATGTAGGTTGCCAATAGGGTGGTACGAAGTAGGTGAGACTTAGGTAGTTGGGCCTGACCTTGTTCACCAGGCAATGGAGGATGTGAATATCATTAGAGAATAACTTAAGATAGCCCAGAGTAGACAGAAATCCTATGCTGATGTTAGAATAAGGGAGCTAGCATTTAGGGTTGGTGATTTTGTGTTTCTCAAAGTTTATCCTATGAAGGGAGTCACGCATTTCGGAAAGAAAGGAAAGTTGAGTCCTCACTATATAGGACCATACCAAACTGTGAGAAGAATAGGTGAAGTTGTGTATCAATTAGAGTTGCCTACAAATCTGGGTTCTGTTCACCTGGTGTTTCATGCATCTATCTTGAAGAAATGTATTGGGGACCACTCTCTAGTGTTATCCGCAGAAGAGATCAGAGTGTTGGACTTCCTATCTTATAAAGAAGAGCCTATTGCAATCTTAGATCATCAAGTTCGGAAGTTGAGGAATAAAGAGATAGTTTTGGTTAAGGTGTTATGGACAAATCATAAAGTTGAAGAAGCAACTTGGGAGTCAGAAAAGGACATGAGAGCAAGGTACCCAAACATATTTGATTCGGTGAATGATGATATGGAAGGTATGATCCTTGTCCTATTCTTTCCATGTACTCAATATTCTTGTAATCATATTAATCTGTACCCCACACCATCATTTGAGGATGAATAATCCCAAGGGGGGATAATGTAATACCCCGCCAAATCGTCCATGCGTTAGTCTCATTTATTTTAACTTCCTAAGTGAGTAAAGTTTAAACCATATAGAATTTACTTAATTTTGACTCTCTATCAAGTGAAAAATTGAATGAGCTTTCCGTCGATATAAGATTTGCCCAAATCTGATACCCGAGCAAGAAGTTATGGTTAAATTTAAGTCCTAATCGTAAAACACCGTCATTTTGGTGCTTGGCGCATCGCGGAGGGGTTCTATTTAACAATTGTCAAATTCCAGTAGCCTAGCATGATTTTGGCACGTCGTTCTGAAGTTCTAGGTCCCAACTAGTGGGACAACATGATGGCTCCGCATCACGGTGACCCCAAGAATCCCATTCATCAATTTCCAATAACCCACCGCGATAGTAGAGCATAATGGTGGCCCATAAAATTGGGATCCCAGTTATATTTTTTCCAGTTATGTTAAGGGTTAAAAGGGGGGTATTTTGGGAAGTTACCTTACCCCAATCTGTCCATAAACATACAATCAATGGCATAATAAAGCACTTTATTCCCAAATCTTGCTTCTCTATAAAGAAAAAACCTTAAGCATCTCAAAAACCTTTTCCAAGAATCTCAAGATTCAACAATGGTTTTTTTTAAATTAACTGAAGATTTGGAATCCCCAAACCGTAGGCTTCAAGAATCAGTCACTAAGTTCATAATTAAAGGTATGTGGATTTCATCCTAAATACTACATGGGCTTGAAAACATTAGAGTATGATTTAAGAGTTTTATGCATGAATTTCAAAGGGGTTTTTGGAATCTACGTTTTAAATTATGTATTTGGAATGCTTCAATGTTATTATTGCTTTGACCTCTTAGTCCTTTCCCCTAAATTATTTTGCATGTATATGCATAGGTATGGAATTTGAGATTGAATATTGTTTGAGAGCATAAACTATGAACTCCCTCTCTTTTATTGAATTAAAGATATGGTTTTCTTGAAAAAAAGTGTTGACATGCATTTTTCATGATTGAAAATAGTTTTCTAAATTTTACAGTGTTTGAACATAATTTAGAGATGATGAGAGGGTGTTTCTTGATATAAATGTGTTTTGTGTTAAAGAGAAAGAGTTATATGATATTGAGACTTTTGAGATGACTACCTCTGTTATTGAATCGTTGATAAAGAAAATTATTTGCATGGTTTTACATGGGTTTCCAAGAAAGAGTTCTTTGAAATGATTTATTGATATGGTGGTTATGAATTCCTTTATTTGACAACAAAGACTTAATTTGCTATAAATGATTCAGAGAATGTGACTTGCAAGTTAATGGTATGACGATACCATAAGTAAGTATGCCATAACAAAGTATGTTTTTAGAGTGTGTTTTCAGAGAATGCATGTTTTAAAGAGTTAAAACTGGGCTTAAATAGGGTTAGGTGTTTACTCAAAGAAGTCTTGAGTTCAAGTGACTCTTAGCCTAAAACTGTGATTTGCCGATTTGGGTATATTATTTTTACGCTGGCCACGACCGTGTGGCGTAGCAGAGTCAGAGACTCAAACCTTTGCACCACACTTGGGTTGGGGGATTCCCTGCTTTGTTATTGGTGGATTCCATATAGCCTGTGGAATTTCAGAGTTGTAGTGTATACCTCCTAGCACCGAAGTAAAACAAATAGTGTCACAGAGTTCAGATGATTTATCAGAGTCTTTCGAAAATTCCCATGTGATTTCTTACCATATGATATATTTATGAAATGCTCTAAATTTCTCTCATATATGTTGAATATAAATTATTATTTTTGGTTTTCTCTGCATACCAGTACAATTGTATTGACCCCTTTCCTCCCAGGTACGGAGGCTCAGTCTAGGGGTCCGGTTAATCAGTAGAGTATCCAGAGAGAAGTGATCCGGGCAGTGGTGAGCCTTTTTTTTCCAGAAGACCTGTTATTTTAGATTATTTTATTTCTTTGTTTCGGTGTACTGGGGGCCTTGTACCATCTTTTCAAATAGTTGCCTTTAGATCATATAGTAGAGATTTTGTAGACTGTTCCAGATGTTGTTTAGTTGATTTCGGATTTCATTCCTTGTTGTTAAACTAAATCCAGAGTTTGACCATGTTTTCGTATCAAGTTATATTTCTGCATCTTCTTTATTTATATGAATGTTGTGCATGATTACTAGATAGAGTATGACATCCGAGCCTTCATGGTTTGGGATGTCTATCACGGCCAGGCCCTAGTTCGGTCGTGACATCTCAACAAGAAGGTATCAATTATGAAGAAACCGTTGCTCCCATAGCAAGGTTAGAGTCCATTCGAATTTTGTTAGCTTTTGCTGCCTTCAAATGCTTTAAACTATATCAAATGGACATTAAAAATGACTCTTTAAATGTGTTTATTCATGAAGAAGTTTTTGAAAAACAACCTCCCCATTTTGAAAGTCTATCTTATCCAAACCATATTTTTAAATTATCAAAAACAGTCTACAGTTTCAAACAACCTCCAAAATCTTGGTATGAGAGATTGAGTACTTTCTTGATAAATGATAATTTCCAAAGAGGCAATATTAATACGACTCTTTTAATCTAAAAGCTTGACTCTAATTTAATCATTGTGCAAATTTATGTTGACGATACTAACTTTGTCTGTCCTAACCATTTCTTGTGTGAGGATTTTGCATATTTGATGAAAGGAAAATTTGAAATGTGTTTCATGGGAGAGCTCACATTTTTCTTGGGATTACAAATCAAGCAAACTACCAAAGGTACTTTCATTAGTCAAGCCAAATATACGAAGGAACTTATCAAAAAGTTTGGTATGGAAAAGGGTAAGGCCTATGGAACTAATAACGTTCAACTCACTCCCATTCTTGAGGGGTGAGGCGATCGTTGTCAATAACCCAATTCGAGTTGGTGTCAAATCCACAAGGAGAGAGTTATAAATTTCAAGTACTATGGGTGCTCTAATTACTAAAAGGTTACATGGAATATTAACAAACATGACATGTAAAATAAAATTGGGGGATTTGATTGTAACAATTTTTGATTAACAATGCATGTATTTGACACTTTTTGATTTAAAATTAAGATCTGAGGAGATCTTGGGATTATGCCTATCTAAAGGTAAAGCATTTGTGTAGATTATGGTGGTTAACTGAAGTATAGGCTAGGTCGAAAGTCATTGTGGTCAATATTTTAATAAAATCATAATGATTTCACCCGTTAGCTCTTTCGAGCACCTAACAAGTGTGCAATTCGCAATCACCCAAAACCTCAATCAAGCATCCCTATTTCTAGGATGCTGCTCTTGACATAATTTACACTTAAAATACGCCTATTTCTAAGATTGAAAAAGGTAGTAAACTATAGGCTTAATTATCCACCATTGCCTTATTCCCTATTACCCTCTTTCAAGGATGTTATGGGTTACCTCTAATTCACCTTCAACCCTCTTTCAAGGATGATGAAGGGTTTATAGAGTTTGGATTTTTTACCCATCAAACCTATATTGAGATTTGGGGTTTTCACCCATAAATTAAAACTCATAAATTCAAGAAATGGTGGAATCCATACTCAACAACTAGCAGTCATGCAAACACAACAACACCCACACATAATTACACTTTAGTTCAACATAATCCCAAAACAAATTTACTTAGCTACTCATGAAGAACGTAAAGAAAGATATACCATAAGGATTATCCAAAACATTCATTCTTCATAAAATACTAAGAAGTTAAGCCTCCACAATTAGTTACACACTTTCTCAATTAGGGTTTCTTGCTTTCAATTCAAAAAAATCTACGAGGTAAGCAATGCCCAAAGAAGAAAGGGATTTTGCCAATATATGATTTAGGATTCATCTATGCAAGTTTACAAAACTACCCTGGGTCATATTCCTACTGAACTGGGTCATATTCCCACTAAACTGCGAGCAGGTTTGACCGCGACCGTGTCTATGCAACCGCAGTTATGATCCATGATTGCATTCTGATGACCATATTGATTAACCACAACCGTGGCCTAAGGATAGCAGTCACGGTAACTGAGGTTGAACTGATTCAGGTCTCCAGTTGCACTTTTTTTGCTTCTATTTGATCCCCTTTTAGCTTCAATCTGCATCTTTTCAGCTTCTCAACTATATGCCTGCAATATATGGATATTAGTGCATTTAAATCATGATGATGTCTCATTTTATTGTACAAAACATGGAAGTGTGCAAAAATGTTTAGTGCAAATGAGTGGTTAAATCACCACTTATCAACACCTCCTACTTAAAACCTTGCTTATCCTCAAGCAACGGCACTCTTTACTATGAGACAACTTCACATGTATGCCTACACTTTATTACCCAATGATTATGATGAATCCAACTTGATTATTACAATAAAAAGTTCTTCACACATGGGCAAAATGATTTTAAACGATGCTCCTTCACATAAAGTGGGATAATAGAGGACACAATAGACTCTAAGGAGCAACCATGTGACAATTACTACTTACTCAAGAAATGAATCACTTTATTGAAATCAACCGTAATATTCTTCCTTTTATGTAATTGTGTAGAAGATGACAAAATCACCCACCTTAACTTGTTCACATGCCTCCTCACAAGAAAGAAAATTTGACACACCTAGTTACCAACACTACAACAAGGATTTTAAGTGAAAACACACTCTATCTCTCTCTGAAAAAATTCACAATGTTAACAAGCATCGTACCATAGACTTGCCCCATTTTCAATCGCCACTATAATGAACACACTTAGTTGGTAATCACAAAGTACTTTTTGAGCTTGTAATATAGGTTTAGGGTAGGTAGGATGTCAACTTAAAACAATTAGGATAAACCCTGCTTGAACAACCATCACACTCTTTTCACTTTTTGCTATTGGGTCACTTCTTTTCCTTTACTATTGTGCCTACTTTGCCTTTTTTTGGTTTTCCCACTTTTCTCTTTCTTTTCTCTCTTTTTTTTGGGCACAAATTATGCCTTTCTTTTATTTTTTGGATTTTCTCTTTCTTCTAATCATTTTGCTTTATTAGCTTAGGCTTGTAGGCACTTTCTTATGATTTCTTGTCCTAACTATACCTTTTTGAATTTCCACCACCTCCAACTTAGGCTTTTAGCCTCAAATTGTATTCTTAAGTTCAGGGAGGGTAGGGTTCAAAAGAGGAAAATAAAAGGATCACCACTTGTAATGTGTTTTCCAAAGAAAGGTCCAAATGCTCAAAGAGGGTAACTAGGGGTAACCCCTATGTATTAGTAGGCTTTTTAGGCTAGAGTGGGCTTCTAATGTCACAAGATGTCCTATGATAATTTTACCAACCAAGAACAGTAAAAATTTAGATTTGAAAGACTAATGGGGAAAGTTCTAGACGGTACAAGTAGACATGAGATGTAGACAAATAGGCTCATACATATGGTATGCAAATATCGTCAAAGGGGTTCAATTGGTCCTCTCGCTTGAGACAAAGATGCAGTATTCACTATTCTTCCAAAGTCAATTTTCGGAGTCATAGAAAGAGGAAAAGTTTTATCACAAGGTTTCTTATATCCTTGCCCTTAAATTTTAAACAATTTTCAAATGGAGAAGGTTATTTATTTTGCATTTACACCACATGTAATTTGCTAATCATGGAAACAACCCCAGTTATTGTCTCACATTATGGCTCTTATATGGGAAAACCACCCACATGGCTACTCATACTTTGCCAATAAGTATGAATATGATCCTAAATCATCAATGCCATAGGTACTCTGACTGCCCTTGCATTGACCATGATGCCATAGGTACTCAGTCTTCCCCTACATCCATGGTTAAAAAACCAGTTGGATGCTTTACCCTTAAGAATGTTGTCACTCAATCAATCATAGGGAAAATCTCATCAATTAAAAATAAACTAAAGTAACAAAATAAGAACAAAGTAACTAATCAATGCAAATGTGGGCACCATCAGAGTGTCCGAATATTACAACCCAAATAAAAATAAGAATCATCTAGAAGAGAAGAAAAGTATGTAGAAATATCAATAACATAGGCCCAAATCAATTGAATAAGGAGACATCCCAACTAAAATGGTAGCAGTATCCCTACAACATAAATAATCAAGGATAAAAGAGATAATGTTGCTCCTTGAAACACCCTCAAGGGCTTTCTTCATGGAAAAATTTGAATTGGAGTGGGAGGAAAATGGGGGATAGGGGAGAATTCAGTGATTTAAATGGCTAAAGTGACCACGATTGCAGTAATTGAGAGCATTTCTGCTCCCCTGTTTTCCCCTGTTCAGCTGTTTTCTTAATTTACACTAATTTTACCCCTGTTCATCTTTCAATGTGAATTTTTGCACACTTCCTTATTTTCAAGCTCATCCAATAGACTCCTTAGTGTTACAAAAGAATGAGTTATTCATATGCAAAAACTAACATCTATGCTGCAAACACATAACAAAAAGGATACGAGCCACTTTTGTGGCATTTGTGGGTTACCTCCCACATAGATCCTTAGTTATCGGCATGGCATGAATCTTACTTCTTCAATTCTCAAGGGGGGTCTGCAAGTCTCCTCCTATTAACCTCTTCAACATCAATAAGTTTTGTGGCAACTTTTTCAATTTTTTTCTTATCCTCTTCTTCTTGACTTTCAGGAAACTCTTTCTTTGGATGAGTTTTGGGAATCTTTCCACCCAAGTCCTCTTTTAAGTGCTCTTCCATTATCTTCCCACTCCTAGTAACTATTGCTGACACTTGAGCGGTATTATTAGAGTTGGCAATTTTATAACTAGGGAGATCGCCTCTAGGTTTAGCATTTAATCATGTGAAGATTTTCTCAATTTGGGTCTCTAATTT
Source organism: Capsicum baccatum var. pendulum (assembly GCA_030864225.1). Lineage (NCBI taxonomy): Eukaryota > Viridiplantae > Streptophyta > Magnoliopsida > Solanales > Solanaceae > Capsicum > Capsicum baccatum. The sequence goes on along the minus strand of CM061557.1, from coordinate 162,622,096 downwards.
CTTGATAAAGGCAGAGTGAGATACCACAGTTAGAGATATTTTAGAGAATTCACCTTTTAGCTCATGGACCATTTTGTTCGTACCTTCCGCTCTATTCAAGATTCTTGCAAGGATATCCTCTATTTTAAATTTTTTTGGAGACAATAGAGCTAGACTTATTTTCGTAAGCCCGATCATGGTAAGGAAAAAAGTGGAAATAATTATGCTCCTGATCTCTCCAAATTCGACCGCCATCCCAATTCATCCAACTTTGATTTTCAACTTGCTTTCGATAGGTTGGGTGAGAAACCCCCGAATAGTTTGTCAAATATTGAATCTCTTCATCCAAATTCTTAGATACCTGATCTTCATCATAGGCTTTTGATGCGATGACATTTACCATTTTTGTGGGTGCACCGATCACATACTTGGTTAGGAGCTCAAGTTGTGTCAGAATCTTTGCCACAGTTTCCTCTTGATCCTTATCCCACATTCTTTGTTCCTTATTAATCATGGATGTAGAGGGCGGGCTATTGGGGGCTTTGATATATCGGGTATGCCATTCCTGATTGTCTAGTTATTGCTCTTAATAATTTCATAGCAGTATTAAATTACAAGTTCAAGAAAGAACCTTCTGCGGCATAATTTACCATAGTTTGGTTCAAAGGATCTAGTGCCTGATAGAATACTTGAAGAATTATCTTCCCTAGGATCTCGTGGTTTGGGAATTTGGCTAACTTTCTGGTAAATCTCTCCCATACTTTATGAAGCGAATCCCCACTCCTTTGTCTAAAGCTTATGATCTTATCTCTAATTTGACACATCTTAGAGCAATGGAAATATTGATCAAGAAAACCATTGTAAGCTCAAAGTGAACAAATCCACAACACCACCTTGCCCATTAGTGAGAATGAAAAAAAGATAAAGTTGAAAGGATTTCTAAGCGATGTGTGCAATGTTAAATGGTGCACACACTTCCAAAAAATTATCTAAGTAAAAGTACGGGTCTCGTAAGCTTGACCCCCATATATCCCTTTCATTTGCAATATGTGTATCATGATGCTAGTTACATGAAAGGTCCCGTTCTGATGAGTTGGTGGGATACAAATTGTACCTATTTGACCCACATCATTTAGTTGGCCTTCTGCATCAAGGGGAACATCAAATGACTCCATATGATTAGTTTCTTCACTCATAGTTTCGTTCATCCTATGATCACCTAAAAAATAAAAAACAACAACAAAAGTGAACTACCCTAGATATACCCAAGTAAAAAGCACACCGCACAAGCGAAATCCATATTTCACTCCCCGTCAACGGCACCATTTTGATAACGGTCAACTCACTCCCATTTTTTAGGGGTGAGGCAATCGTTGTCAATAACCAACTTGAGTTAGGGTAAGGAGCGAATTATAAATTTATAGGGTAAGGAGCGAATTATAACTTTAGAGTCCTCTGGCTGCTCTAATTACTTAAAGGTTACCCGAAATTCTAACAAATATGACATGTAGAATAAAATGGGGGGAATTTAATTGTAAAAGTTTTTGATTAAAAATGCACGTATTTGACACTTTTTGATTTAAAATCAAGATTTGAGGAGATCTTGGGATTATGTCTACCTAAAAGTAAAACATATGGGTAGATGGTGGTTTAACATAAAGCTTAGTTATTAACTGAAGGAGAGGCTAGGTCAAAAGTCATTGTGGTCAATCTTTTAATAAAAGCACAATGATTTCACCCGTTGGCTCTTTTGAGCACCTAACAAGTGTGAAATTCACAATCTCTCAAAATATCAATCAAGCATCCCTATTTATAGTATGATACTCTTGACATGATTTACACTCTAAATACACTTATTTATAAGATTGCAAAAAATAGTAAACCATAGGCTCAATTGTCTACCATTGCCTTGTCCCCCTATAACCCTCTTTTAAGGATGTTATAGGTCACCTCAAGTTCACCTTAATCCGTCTTTCAAGGATGATGAAGGGTTTCTAGAGTTTAGGGTTTTCACCCATAAATTCCAATTCATAAATTCAAGCAATGGTGGAATCCAAGATATCATGCAAACACAACAACACCTACACACAATTACACTTTAGTTCAACATTATACCAAGACTAATTTATTTAGCTAATCATGAAGAAGGTAAATAAAAATATACCATAAGGATTATCCAAATCATTCATTATTCACAAAATACTAAGAAGTTAAGCCTCCACAAATAGTTACACACTTGCCCAATTAGGGTTTTTTTCTTTCAATTAAAAAGTATGTATGAGGTAAGCAATGCCCAAAGAAGAAAGGGGTTTTGCCTATATATCATTTGGCATTCGTCTATGCAATTTTACAAAACTGCCCTGGGGCATATTCTTGCTGAATCGTGATTGAGTAGGTTTGACCGCGATCGGGGACACACAATTATGGTTGTGCTCTGATATCGTATTGTGCTGACCATCTTGACTGACCATGACCGCGGTCATGGTAACTAAGGATGAACTGCTCTAGGTCTCCAACTATAGTCATTTTGCTTCCATTTGATCTCTTTTTAGCTCCAATCCACATATTTTTACCTTCTCAAATATATACCTGTAAAATATGGATATCAGTGTATTTAAATCATGATGATGTTTCATTTTTTTATGTAAAACATGGTAGTGTACATAAATGTTTAGTGTAAATGAGTGGTAAAATCATAACTCATCAGGAACTCCAATGAGTCCCTCCACAAGTCTTAATTCAAATTCATATGAAAAGGAAATTAATGAAAAGACATACAGAGAAATAATTGGATCACTCCTTACCTTGACTGCTAGTCGACAAGTCATCATGTTTAGTGTGTGTAAGTGTGCAAGGTTCCAGTCGGCTCCCAAAGAGTCTCATTTTATTGTTATGAAAAAATTATTCCATATCTCATCGGAACACAAGATATTGGACTATGGTACTATAATACTCGTTCTTTTTCTTAACTTGAAAATCATCTCAAGAATGTTAGAACTTGCTTTGAAATACTAATTCATTCTTATACACGTGGTATTTCCATAATTTTCACCATCAATCTTCACAAAATCATGATCTAAGGTATGCATAGTGTTCATTCATGGACTCCTTTCATCCATGAAGTCCAAGAATCCCTTTTTTAAACTCAAGTTATGGATTTTCTATATTTTTTCATGTTTTGGCTGCTCATGTTCATGTCTGATAGATGTGAAATTGGACTCTACTCTATGATTGTCGATAGTTTCTATGTGGATTTAATTACTATAGCAATAAATTCATGCAACCTTAAGATTTAAACTCTTGAATGATGAAATTAGAATTGACTAATGATGTTTATATGTACCATGCTTGTCATATGTTTCATTAAATGCCTAGATAAAGGAATATTGTCAAACTACCATGATATCATGAAATCCCCATGTATGTACAAGATCATGCCTATTACATGTTCTAATGAAATGCTCCTATGAATATTGTATGTATTATGATGTTATTCAAGTATTCAAGTAAATCATGCTATGTCACTTTCTTTCTATCGAGTCCTGGGGGTACTTGTACCCAAAATATTAGTTGTGCGCCTAGATCCATGCCATGTTTTCACGATACTCAGTCAACTTATGAAATCATATACTTCAGATAGTCTTATGACTCAGAAAAAATCTCCATGATCTCATGACTCAGTCAGTTGTCAGATATCAGTAGTATTCCATCAGCCACAGAAATTCACGTTGTCAGTTACAGTTACATATTTATGCATGTATTCTCACGTTCATGTTAGACAACAATTAGCATTATTCATGCATATGAACTATTACAGATAGCCTGCCTCACATGTATACTCGGTACATATATACTGATGTATTCATGCTATGGTACTTTTTTATGTTACACCATAGGTTCAGAGACACGAGTTCCAGATCAGTAGTAGATTTTAGATTCAGCAGTCAGAGTAGAAGTTAGTCCTCATCCTTCGAGGGGATAGTGATTTTCTAGTATCTCATTAATTAGCTTATTAGTTGGAGTTAGTTGGGGACATGTCCCATAAATTCCTTATTTAGATTCTTCAGACAGTAGAGGCTTTCAGACTAGATGAAGACTAGATACAGACTATTATGTTCAGACTTTAGTATTTTTAGTTTTATTTTGGGTATTCTATTACCCCACACAGATATTATATCATTTAGTTATGTTCATGATCGAACCATATGGCCTTTCAATGCATGTTTCTGCATTATTAAGTTATCTTATGCAATATACAGGTATAGATATTAGTCATGGGTTAGATTGTGGTCCCTCGGGGTCATGAGCACCGTGTAGCATTCTGATTCAGCAAATCGAGTTATTACAAACTTTGTATCAGAGCCTAAGGATCAATAGAATCCTAGGAATTCTGAAAGATGCATCTAGTAGAGTCTTGTACATAGGTGTATTTTACGCCACATTTATGTGCAGGAGGATATGAGATGTTTTAAGAATAGTTTCCCCTATTTTAGTATTCATGTTGTACTTGTGAGCATAATCATAAGTCAGTCTCTCAATCTAATACTCTTCTTTTCTTTATTTCAGAACATGCCTCCTAAGTGAAGAAATCAGTCAGCCCCTCAGCCCGAAGAACCTTTGGGCGATCATGTTTCTCATATGGAGTTTAGGACCGTATTTACCACTTTTACTCAATCAGTCACTGCTCATCATGAACAACCAAAGTCATTCCGGCCAACCCAGTGGCCAACTCAGCTGCAGCTAGAATTTCGGACTTCACCCGAATGAATCCTTGAACCTTCCGCGGGTTTAAGTAGATGAAGACCCTCAGGATTTTTTAGATGAAGTTCAGAAACTGACAGATGCCATGGAAATGACTATTGTTGAAAGTGATGAGCTAGCTGCATACCAGTTGTAAGATGTGGCTCATGCTTAGTTCAAACAGTAAAAGTCTAAATGAGTAGATGATGCGGTCCTATAGAGTGAGAGGAGTTTGTCACTCTTTTCTTAGATAGATTATTTCCCCAAGATCTTGGAAAAGCTAAGGTGCTAGAGATTATCAACCTCAGGAAGTGCAGTATGACGGTGAAAGAGTATTCTCTAAAGTTTACTCAATTAGCCAGGTATGCCCATCATGTGGTTGCAGACAGTAGATCCAAGATGAGTAAGTTTTCTTCAGGGGTAAATGACAGTGTGGTTAATGAGTACAGATCCTCTATGTTGAACAGTGACATGACCTTAGCTAGACTTATGACCCATGCTCAGCAGATAGAAAAGCAAAACATTAAGCAGAGGGAAAAACAGAATAAGAAAGCTAGGACAGGTAGCTTCAATTTTAGTCAGCCTAAATCAGAAGGAAGAAACTGTTCTCAATTTCATCCTAAGTCATCAGTTCCAAATCCCTCTAAGACAGTGCCCTAGTTCCTAAGTTCAGAGAGGGTAACAAAGATAGAGGTCCAGGCTCTAAGACCCAGAGCAGTGTTAGCAGTGCCAACATATTTCCTCTTTGCCAAACTTACGGTAAGCACCATCAGTGTATATGTAGAGTAGATAGTGGCATTTGTTTTGGTAGTGGTAAGATAGGACATAGAGTTAGAGACTATCCACATCCAGGTCCTCAGGGTTAACAGAATCACTTTTCATCTCAGTTCAGTCGCCCAAATCAGCACGGTGCCACTTCCAGTGCTACTAGCGGGAAACGACCAAATTGTCTCTATACTCTTCAAACTCAACAAAATCAGAAAAATTCTCCTGATGTAGTTACTGGTATGTAACAAATCTTTCATATGCATGTTTATGCTATGCTAAATCCAGGAGCTTCCTTGTATTTCATTACTCCTTATATAGCAGTTGATTTCAGAATTAGTCCCAAAATTCTAGCAGAGCCCTTTTTAGTCTCTACCCCAGTGGGTAAAACCATCATAGCCCGACGAGTATACAGGAACTGCCTGATTATGATATTTCAGAACGTCACTTCTGTGGACTTAGTCAAATAAGAGATGATTAATTTTGATGTTATTCTCGGCATGGATTGGCTTCATTCCTGCTATGCCATAGTTGACTACAGAAATAGAATAGTTCAATTTTAGTTCCCAAATATACTCGTCCTAGAGTGGAAGGGTAGCGTATTTGCTTTCAGGGGTCAATTTGTTTCTTACCTTTGAGCAAGGAAAATGATATCTAAGGGATGTATTTATCATCTAGTTCATGTTAGAGATTCCAGTTCTGAGGCTCCTTGTCTTAAATCAGTCCCATTAGTGAATGGATATTTAGATGTCTTTCCCGAAGATCTTTAAGGAATTCCTCCCGAAAGGGAAATAGATTTCGGTATTGATCTTCTTTCAGACACATAGCCTATCTCTATTTTGCCTTATAGAATGACACCAGTAGAAATCAAGGAACTAAAAGAACTGTTGAAGGATCTCTTAGATAAGGGATTCACTAGACCTAACATTTCCTCGTGGGGCGTACCAGTCTTATTCATGCTCAAGAAAAATGGTTCTCTCAGAATGTGTATAGATTACCGTCAAATCAATAATGTCACGGTCAAGAACAAGTATCCTCTTCTCAGAATTGATGACTTATTTGACCAACTTCATGGTGCTAGTTATTTCTCTAAGATAGATCTCAGATCCAGCTATCACCAGCTTAGAGTTAGAGAATGTGACATTCTAAAGACTGCTTTTCATACACCGTATGGTCACTTTGAATTTCTAGTCATGTCATTTGGTCTTACCAATGCCCCAAACGCTTTTATGGACTTGATGAACCGTGTGTTCAAGCAGTACTTGGAAATGTTCGTCATAGTCTTCATAGGTGATATTCTGGTCTATTCTCGCACTGAGCGCGATCTTGAAGACCATCTCAGAATAGTATTCTAGACTCTCAGAAATCATCAGTTATTTTCCAAATTCAATAAGTCCAAATTTTGGCTAAGGTTAGTAGCATTCCCTGGTCATATCATTTATGGTGATGGAATTAGGGTAGATTCTCAAAAGACCAAAGCATTAAGAAACTGTCCTCACCCTATTTCTCTATCAGATGTCAGGTTTTGCTGGCTATTGCAGTTTTTTGATGGATTTTATTCTATTGCATCTCCTATTTCCAGATTGACTTAGAAAAAGGTCAAGTTTTAGTGGTCAAATTCATACGAGAAGAGTTTTTAGGAATTGAAGACTACACTCACCTCAGCTCCTGTTTTATCTCTTTCTAATGGTTCAGAAGGTTTTGTAGTTTATTGTGATGCATCTATAGCGGGTTTAGGTTGTGTCCTTATGCAGCATGGTAAGTTTATATCCTACACCTCCAGATAGCTTAAACCCCCTGAGAAGAATTATCCTACTCATGATCTTGAATTAGTGTCCGTAGTATTTCCCTTGAAGATTTGGAGGCATTATTTATACGGTGTTCATATAGACGTCTTCACAGATCACAAGAGCCTTCAGTATGTCTTTTCTCAATAAGATCTCAATATTCATCAGAGAAGGTGGCTAGAGCTCTCAAAATATTATGACACGAGTGTCCTTTATCATCCGAGAAAGACCAATGTAGTGGTCGACACTTTCAGTAGACTCTCTATGGGAAGTATTTCTTATGTTAATGATAGTAAGAAGAAGTTAGCCAAGGAAGTCCACCAGCTTGCTATACTAGGTGTTCGCTTAGTCGAATATTCAGAGAGCGGTGTATCTGTTCAGAGTAGTTCAGAATCATCTCTAGTTTTTGAGGTAAAAGAAAAGCAAGATAAGAATCCTAGCCTTGTCAAGCTAAAAGAGTCAGTTCAGAATCAAAAAATAGTGGTTTTATCCCAAGGGGGAGGAGGTGTTCTTCGTTTTCAGGGTCGTCTCTGTGTTCCAGACATATATGACTTAAGGCAGTGAATTCTTGCAGAAGCGCATGGTGCGTGTTACTCTATTCATCCAGGGGCCACTAAGATGTACCACGATTTGCGGGAAATCTATTGGTGGAGTGGGATGAAAAGAGATATTGCAGAGTTTGTGGCTAAGTGCTCGACATGTCCTCAAGTTACGATAGGGCATTAGAAGCCTAGTGGTCCTATGCAGGAGTTCAGTATTCCTACTTGGAAGTAGGAAGTTATAAACATGGACTGATTGACGGGGTTGCCTCGAACTCATCATCAGTATGATTCAGTCTGGGTCATTGTAGACAGAATGACCGAATTAGATATTTTCCTTCTAGTTCATACCTCTTTTTCAGGTGAGGATTACGCCAAGCTCTACATCAAGGAGCTATTCAGATTTCACGATGTTCCGTTGTTTATTATCTTAGATAGAGGTACCCAGTTTACCTCTCATTTTGGGAAAGCATTCCAAAAGGGTTTTGGTACCCAAGTTTATTTCAGTACAACCTTTCATCCCCAGACAGATGGTCAAGCAGAAAGGACCATTCAGACTTTGGAAGATATGCTAAGGGCATGTGTAATTGATTTCAAGGGTAGTTGGGATGACCACTTGCCTTTGATTGAATTTGCATACAACAACAACTATCATTCCAGTATTTCGATGGCTCTATTCAAAGCTCTCTATAGTAGGAGATGTAGATCTCCAATCGGTTGGTTTGTAGTTAGTAAGGCCTCAATCATAGGTCCTGACTTAGTATTCAACGCCTTAGAGAAAGTTCAGTTAATTAGAGAAAAACTCTGAGCTGCTCAGAGCCTACAAAAGTCTTATGCAGATGTTCGTAGAAAGGATCTCGAGTTCGAGATTGGTGACTATGTATACCTCAAGATCTCTCCTACGAAGGAAGTGAAGAGATTTGACAAGAAAGGAAAACTCAGTCCCTGATATGTCGGTCCCTTCAAGATACTCAGTTGTTTTGGTAAGGTAGCTTATGAACTCGAATTGCCTTCAGATCTTGCCTCAGTTTATCCAGGCTTTCATGTATCTTTGCTCAAGGAGTGCATATATGACCAATCAGTCGTAGTCTCTATTCATAGCATCGATGTTTAGAACAGCCTCTCTTATGAAGAGATTCCAGTTGAAATACTAGACTATTAGACTCGTAGATTGAGGAACAAAAAAGTCCCTTTAGTTAAAGTTCTTTGGCGAAATCAGTCCGTCGAGGGAGCTACTTGCGAAGCAGAAGAAAATATGCATACCAAGTATCCTCACCTCTTCCTCACCAACTCAGATCAAGATCAAGGTAATAGTTCTCCTTAATCTTACTCAGTTTCATGATTAGTGTACATCACTAACTTAGTATTCAGTCTTATGTTCATGTTCCCATGATAAACTTGGTATCAAGTACCACCACATATTCAGTCATGCATTCATGTATCAGATCATTTATATAGTCATGCATCAGACATGCATTCTCATTGTGAGAAAACTTAGTTCTTCAGAACTTTCAGTTATGCATTTATGAATCAGTTACACATGCTTCAGATATGTATGTTCAGTATGTTATGTTCATCTTGTCAGTCACGTCCGTCATGAGATCATGTTCCAGTTATACATGTTCAGCTTATTGTTTCCTCTCTCAGTCAATCTCATTCGAGGACAAATGTTCACAAGGGGGAGATATTGTAATACCCGTAATTTTTCTTATCTCAAAAATCATCTCAAGGATGTTAGAACTTGCTTTGAAATAATAATTCATTCTTATACATGTGGTATTTCCGTAATTTTCAAGAATCCTTTTAAAAATCAAGAATCAAAGTTGTTTTGAAGATGAAGTTGAGGAAAAACTAGTAAATATAAGATTAGGATCATTATTCAAGTTAAACGGTGTTGAATTGGGGCTTAATTTGAAGAAATACAATTTTGGGCCTTCGGGGCCAAAATTCTTAATTTCCACTTTTAAATTCGAATTAAAACAAGAATCTAATGTTAAAGATAGAGGAAGTTAGTTGAAATGGATGTAATGGAGCTTACCCAAGCTTAGAAATGGAGAAATTTTCTCAAAACCACAAAACCCTATGCTCCAAGTCTAAAGAATAGTGAAAAACGATGAAATATATGTATTTATAATCAGTACCCATGATTACGAACCACGGGCTGCGATCACGGTGTCTTGTCTGTCAGAGTATTACAATCGCGGGCTAGGGTCACGATGGAAATATCCTGACTGCTGGCCCTATCATGATTGTAACATCATTTTGCGATTATGGGTGCACTAGATTGCTGGTGCACCAACTAGGGATTTTGGATCATTTCGAGTCCCCTCAGCCCCTCGTGATTCATTCAGAATCCTGTGAAGGATAACAAACTATGCTACCCTATCAAATTTGATGCTCTGGACTAAATGGAAATATAAGATTTTGGAAAAGACATAATTTTCACAAAGTTGACCCCCCAAAACCAAAATCACAACTTTCTAAATAAAGGGTAAAAATGAGAGTTAAAATTCATGAAACCACACCAAACATGTCACTATACTAAAATCGATGTTATGGATCTACCAGTGCAGTCTGTTTTGCTATCCGTCATACAGTTCAAAATCTAACCACAGAAGTCCATAATACGGTTCTCCAAGCCAACAAAAACCACAATATCATACAAATGGCTCCAAAATTCATTAGGAATCATGCCAATCAACCCCACACCCCAGAAATACCATAATGCAAGTACGGGAAGGGTAAAATAGTCAAATCACACAGGAACACATATTTCACATATTTCATCAAAATTCAGATCGTTACATACAAGCATGAAAAAGAACCACAAATATATAGATAGTAAATCAAGAATCAAATATAACATAGAATATGCATAATGCATACAAATGTGATAAATATGATGATGATGATGGTGTGAAGAACAATGTTGTCACACAACCTTCATAGACACCTACCGAGCTGTGCTCCCGTGGTGAGACCCATGGGGAGTTCATCAATTTGTATACAATTCTATATCCAATAATAATCCAATATCCATAACTCTTTTAACACATACATCAGTAGAGGGTCTTTAAAAATGTCACATTTTCTTTTAGCAAAACTAGTATTTCCATGGTGGTATCTATGTTTCATGAATGTATATGATATGAGGATGTAATGCACATAATCAACTAGAATGTGAATTTCTAATGCCAATAAATATACCAAGCATCTGAGCTAAAAATCCACTAAATAAGCCATCCATCCATGATATAATAAATTCCATATACAAATGGGGTAAGATATACTATAATATGCCATTTGATTCAACATAATTCCTAATTTACACAATTTTTGCCAAGAAGAAAATGATCAATTATATCGATACTAGGCTAATAATATTATATAAGATCCCATGTGGTCAACATATCAAATAATGCCTCAAAAATACAAAATAACAACAACACAGGCCCCCACAATAATAAGACCATTTTAATGATTAGTTCCCACATCCATAACATGCTTTTATATCAATATTAACTACCCAACCTAGTATGAAGAAACTTAAGCCATAACCTACCTCAAATAAATAAAACCAAGTCCAGAAGACTTCAATTAAAATCCTTCCCCTTAAGAACGAACTCAAAATTAACTAAAATACACAAATATAGAATCTATGCGTCAAAAGGAAGCCAATGATACCGATATTGCCCATTTTTAGATCGGGGTCAAAAGGACCCTCGAAATGGATTTTCTAAAAAAGAATGTCTAAAAACATATTACCCATGATTAAAGGAACCCATAGAAGAAAACCCAAGTGAAAACGGGTTGAAATTAGGTTTTGAATCGAAGAATTACTAATTTAGGCCTTCCGAGAAACAATCCCCAAATTTCACTTTTGAAATCGAGTTTTAATAAGCTTTAAATGACAAGAATCAAACAAAAAAAAATTGAAGTAGGGACTACTCAAGCTTAAAAATCGAGAAATCGCTTAAAAATTCTAAAACTCGAAGCTCCAAGTGTCAAAAATGTAGAAAAAATGAGAAAAGGGTTATATATATCACCTAGGTACCACTATGGCAGGCCCTAAATCGCTTTAACGGTTTGTGCTAAAGAGACAAGGTGTGGCTAAAGTGGTACCCATGTACTGACACAGGCAGCTTAAGTGAACAAGTGGCGTTAAAGTGGCTAACACTTTAGCAGCCAACTTGCCGCTAAGAGGAACTTTCTAGGATAATAGGGTCACTTAAGAGCCATATGGCTGCTAAAGTGCCCTCCACGAAAGTGTCCAAAGGGGTTCTTTAGTGGTCAAACCAGTTACAATGCATCAGTTGGAGATTTCCAAGTCTCTGCGGGCCACTCAAAATTCATCTAGAATCTCAATAACGCAAATAAACTATGCTACCCTACTAAATTTGATGCTCCGAACTCAATAGCTATATAAGATTTTTTAAAAAAACATTATTTTCACAAAATTGACCTCTGAGACCTAATTTAACAACTTCCAAATCGAGGATCGAATTGAGATACCAAAGCCGTAAAATCACATCAACCAGGTTACCAACATAAAATCAACGTTTCAAATTTGATGGCATAGTTTGTTTTGACAACCGATGCACAGAACAATAAATGTTGATTAAAGTCAACTATAAAACCTTTTTAACCAACAAAAACTATAAACTCACACAAACCACACTGAAAAACATTCAAAACTGTTCCAATCATCTTCATTCCCCAAAAATAGCACAAAGTAATCATGGGAAGGGTTAAAATATTCAAACACACAGAAATGAATAATTCACAAAAAACCACCAAAAAGTACAGTCATTACATCATCTACCACAAAATATCTAATTTGCCGTTGAATGAAAGGCAAGGGAAATACCTAAATCAACAAAAAGCTGGGGATAACTACTATGTATAACGGACCTGACCTCCTAAGTAGCCTCATCAATAGGTCGATGTCTCCACTAGACCTGACTACTGGAATATCTCTAGAATGGAACCTTCCAACATCCCTGGGTAAATTTGAGATAGGTTCCACAACAAAATATAACCTCTTATCTAACTTCTCCGTGTCTCAATGAATGACACGAGACTCATCGAGAATGTAATGCCTTAGCATGAAAAGCTGAAAAACTCTATGAATAATTGATAAATCTGGGGTAGTTCTAACTCATAAGCTATATCCTTAATAATCCAAAGTATCTCAAAAGGTCAAATATACCTGGGGATAAGCTTACCCCTCTTCCCAAACCCCATCACGCCCTTCATGGAAAACATATGAAGAAAGACTCAATCACCAACACCAAATATAAAAAAATAAAGTCTACAATCTACATAACACTTTTGCCTACTTTGAGCCATGCAAAGTCTATCCTGAGTGACCTGAACTCTTGCAAAGACTCATAAAGCATGTTCGTACCTCAACTTCTAATCTCAAAAGCCTTAAACTAACCAATTGGAGAGCGACAATGTCTACCATAAAAAGCCTTAAAAGGATCCATCTCAATACGAGAATGGTAGCTATTATTTTACATAAACTTTTCCAAAGCTAGATGCTGCTCCCACTGTCCTCTAATATCTATGGCAAAAAGATGGAGCATATTATCAAAAATATGATTAATCCACTCCAACTGATCATTGATTTGGTGGTGAATAGTTATGCTGAGATCAACCCGAATAACCGACTCATCATGAAAAGTCTTCCAAAAGTGAGAAGAGAACATTGAACCTCTATTTGAGATGATAGACACTGCCATGCCATGAAGACGAACTATCTCACAAATATAGATATAGGCCAACCTCTCAACACTGAAAGAAACCTAAACCAAAAGGAAAAGGGTAGATTTGGTCAATCGATCCATGATTACCCAAACACTTAGAACTATGAGAAGTACGAGGTAAGCCTCACAAAGTCCATAGTGATCTATTCCTATTTCTACTCGAGAATGGGGTAACGTTTGAAGCAAACCACCAGGTCTCTAATATGCGGTCTTCACTTGCTACAACATAGGCAATAAGCTATAAAATCTGCTATATCCTTTCTCATACTATCTCGCAAGTAGTGCTATTTGAAGTCACGCGATACATCTTATTCACTCTTGAATAGATGGAATACTAGAACTATAAGCCTCCTCCAATATCAATCTCACCCAATCACCCACTCTCGGAACATAGACTTGACCTCTAATCCTTAAAACTGTACCTGAATCAAGCAAGACTTCTTTAGTCTCTCTACTAAACACCTTCTCTTGAATCACTCTCAACCCAAAATCATTACAGTTATGAGCTTGAATCTACTCCATCAAGGAAGACCTAGTCTCCAAAAGTGCCAAAACATGCCCAGGTATTGAAATATTAAGCCTAACCATCCATTTAGATAAAGACCAAACCTTTAAGGCCAAAGGCCTTGGCTAGGTCAAAAGATGCGCCAAGCTACCTATGCTAGTCGACTTCTGGCTTAAAGCATCCGCAACAACATTAGCCTTTCCTGGATGATAGATAATAGTGTGATCGTAATCCTTAAGAAACTCAAGCTAGAAGTGTTGCCTCATATTAAGATTTCCTTAGGTGAAGAAATACTAAAGGCAATGATGATCCGAGAAGATCTCCCAACAGACTCTATACAAGTAGTGGCTCTTCAACTTCAAAGTAAATACAGCCACGACCAACTTCAAATTGTGGGTATGGTAATTCTTCTTGGGGGGTTCAACTGAACAGAAGCATACACAATCACCTTACCCTTCTGGTTCAACATAACACCTAACCCAACACTTAAAGAAACACAAAAGGTAGTAAAACCCATGCTCTCCTTGGGCAAAGTCAAGATAGGAGCTGATGTCAATAAATCCTTGAGCTTTTGAAAGCTCACCTTACAAGCATTAAACCACTAAAAGGAAATCTTTTTCTTAGTAAACTTGGGCAATAAAGCTGTAATAGATGAAAAACCTTCAACAAAGAGCTGATAGTACCTTCTAAACCAACAAAACTCTAAATCTTGATAGTAAAAGTCGGCCTAGACCAATCATGAACTACTGCAATCTTTGCCGGATCAACCATAATACCATCTTTGATCACCATATGACCCAGGAAAGAGAAAGACTCAACAAAAAATGACACTTAGAGAATTTAGCATATAACTTCTCATCCCTTAATCTCTGGAGTACAATTCACAAATGTTTCTCATGGTTATCCTTACTCTTGGAATAAATCAAGATATTATCTACTAATATAGTGACAAAATTGTTGAGTTACAATTGAAATACCCTGTTCATCAACTCCATGAATGCGAATGGGGCATTGGTCAACCTAAAGGACGTGAGCAAGAACTCATAATGACCATACCGAGTCTGAGAAGCTATCATTGGAATATCTAAAGATTTAATCCTTAATTGGTGATAGCCAGAGCTTAAATCAATCTTTGAAAACATCGAAGAACCCTAAAGATTATGAAGTAAATCATCAACATGAGGAAAAAGATACTTTTTCTTAGCTGCCACCTTGTTCAACTGCCAAAAATTAGTACAAACATGCATAGAAACATGAGTATCCTAAGGGGACACACTATGTCAGATAAATCTCTTATCCAATAACTTTTGCAACTGATCATTTAATTTTTTTTTAACTCTACTAAGGACATACTATAAGGAGGAATAGAAATAGGCATGATGCTTGGCTAAACATCAATATCAAAGTCAATATCTCGATCTGAAGGTATACCAGGCAAATCAATAAGAAAAATATATAGGAACTCACGTACAGTATAAATAGAATCCAAAGAAGATGGAAAAGTAACATTAGTATCATGAATATGGGCTAGATAAGACAAACATGACCTCTCAACCAAGTGACGAGCCTGAAGGAAAGATATAACTCTCTTGGGACCAAAATGAAGCACACCCTTCCGAGATATCCTTGGCATACCCAGAGAAGCTAAGGCCATAGTCTTAGCATAATAGTCTAGGAGAGCATGATAAGAAGATAATTAATACATACACAAGATGACAGCAAAATCTACCATATCTAGGATAATCAAATCTAACCAAGTCTCAAGCCTTACAAAGGTCATAACACAAAATTAGTGCAACCAATCCACCACTAAAGAGTTTCCTACGGGGCTAGATATACAAAAAGGCATAGTAAGAGGCTCACTAGCATAATCAAAACTCGAACCAAAATATGCAGGCATATTGGAGAAAGTTGATCCAATCAGATTACAAAAATATAGATCAGAAACAAACAAGGATGACACCTGTGATAACAACATCTGAAGTTTTTGCCTCTAGTCTGGTAGGTATAGTATAGGACTGTCCACTACCACCACCTGATTGAGTAGCCCTGCAGCCACTATCATGGGCACCACTACCTCTGCTTTTCACATCTCTAGTAGAACCTCTACCCTTCGTTGTTGATATAAGAGTAGGCCTAAAATTACCATAATGATGGTCCTTGGCCATATGTCCAGCCCCATCACACATAAAGTAAACCTTATAGCCTGACTCAATAGGGGGAGGCATGACTAAGCTAGAATGACCACCCAAAGCTGCTGAACTAAAAGACCCACTACTTGAACCTTGTAAATATGCTTGTACAGGTATACTATGACACCTATGGAAACCTCTAGAATCCTTGCCTCAAGGAGTGTGACCTATAAAATTTCCCTGATGGTGCACCCTCTTGGTACCTCCATGAGACACTCAAAGAATAGACTCAGTCATATTACCCTGATCCACTATACTCTGAAATGATTCCCCTGACACTACCATCTAGGTAGTAGCAAGCTGAAGTGAAACAACCAAAACCTTAAGAAACTTTCAAATCTTTTTAGACTTGGGTGGAAATACTGGCATAAGAGTATTATGACAAAGCATAAAAGCCTACCTCATACTCCCCAATAGTCTTGGAGCCCTTCTCCAAGTGATCAAGATTATCCTTCATCTTATCCCTCAAACTCTAAGGACAAACCTATCAACAAAGGCCTCAACAAATCAATCCCATGTCTTCTATGGCAAACTAAGAGGTCTACAACTAACAAGTGACCTCCACTAATCCCTAGCTGCATCTCTCAACTGATAAGCGGTTTAAGAAATCCCATGTGACTCAAGATATCCAAGGTTATGCAATTTTTCATGACAATCAATTAAGAAATCATAGGCATCCTCTCCCACAACACTACTGAACCTGGGTGGAACCAAATGAGTGAATCTCTCAAACCTCTTATGATCCTTAGAAGACATAACCGTACTCACAATACTAGGAGACATAGTGAATCTTTATGTCTAAGATCCTATCTGAAGCGGTAACATATATGAAGGCTGAACCCCTAATCTCATAATATCATACTCGGATACCAGCATATAAGGAGGAATAACACTTAAAGTTTGTGGAGTACCATAAGTAGATATCAATACCACTAAAGGATGCACACTCAAAATTAGAGAAACACCATAGGAAGACTTTAGCACAAACATAACTATAATACTCAGAGTTGGAGGAATAGCAGGTGAACTCAAAGAAGCACCCTTCAAATAAGTAAGCAAGAAAATCATTAACCTCTCCAAGACTGGGGTAGAAGAATATTGTGGGACCTTAGTAGGACCTATGTTTCTAGCAAGCTCAACCTGAGGATCAGTCGAGAGCTCTCTAATACTACTTCTGGAAGGGGCAGATCCTCAAGCCCGTCCATTACCTCGGTCCCATCCATGATTCCCAACTTGCCCTCTAGACTAAGCTCTCTCCTTGAATGATGGATCCACATCTCCAACCTCTTGGGATATAGTCCTCACCATTTATGGAAAAAGAGTGAAAATATTTAGAACATAGGGTATTGAAAAACCCATAGGAAAAGGGAAAAGATAAGAGAATTTTCTTTAAGATGTCTTATAGCCTCACAAAGATGGATACAAACATCTACGTATTGATCCACAAGACTCTAAAACACACCATGTTCTTACACTCATGAGGCCAATGGACCTAGCTACTTTAATACCAATTTGTCAAGAACCCAAAGCAAAGGTCATGATGGTTTTTGTCACGACAAACCTTGAAAAGTAAGACTATCACCTAAATTGATATAAAAAGGAAAAAAAACACCAAACTTAAGTTAAGGTTTTTAGAATAAAGTTAAATCACACATGTATAAGAATAGCAGAAAATACATAACAATGATACCATAAATCTCCCAAAAATATGGTGTCATAGTGTAAAAAGTAACTAAATACATCTCAAAGTCCAAATATACAATTGATAGTTCAAAGAGAATATAATCTATCTCGAAATATGAAAAAAATATGACATAAACTAAAAAAGAAGAGGCATTTGATCAACTCTGGAAGAATAGATTAATTGCTACCTCAAAAATATTTCAAACACCGCCCGAATCTGCTACCGTACGACACACTCATACCCAAATATGCACATAAAGGTCACCGTAGGGATGGGTATGGTCCATTTGTACTTAGTAAGTATCGTAAGCTGGCTACTCAGAGTAGAAAAAAGTATATAAATTACACACTATGGACACGCCACCTGAATTTAGAAAATATCTCACACGATAACCCACACTGTCTCCTCTAACAGTTCTACAATATACATATATACTAGATACAAGTACAAGAAATAATCACAAATAGATAGATCGCAAATCAAGAATAAAATACAACACAGAATGTGTAAAATATATAAAAATACAATGAAGATGATGATGATGATGTGATGCATGAGGTTGTTGCTCAACCTTCATATACACCTACCGAGCTGTGCTCTCGAGGTAGGACCCATGAGGGGTTCATTAACCGATATACACGCTAATATCAAATAGTAATCCAATATCCATAACTTTTATCTTATATATACATCGATAGAGGGTCTTTAAAGATGTCACATTTTTTATCAGAAGAACTTGTATTTCCATGGGGTACCAATGTTTCACAAATGTATATGATATGAGGATGTAATTCTTACAACTAACCAAAATGAAAATTTCTAAATCCAACAAATATATAAAGCATGTGAGCCAAAAAACCACTTAATAAGACAACCATCCGTGATCTAATATAATCTATAAACAAATGGGGTAAGATATACCATAATATACCATTTGATACAACATAATTCCAAATTTATAAAATTTACACCTAGAAAAAAATAATCAGTTACATAGATACCCGACGAATAATATTATATAAGACCCACCATTGTCACACATAGCAAATAATATCTAAAAAATACCAAATAACAACAACACATGCCCCCTCACAGGCACTAAACCATAATAAGATCACTTTCATGATTAGTTACTACACCCATAACATGCTTTTATATTAATATAAACTACGCAACTCAGTTTGAATAAGGTTAAATCATAACCTACCTTGAATAAAGAAAATAGAGTTTGGAAGCCTTCAACATGGAGCCTTACCCTCACGAATGGACTCAAAATCAACTAAAACACACATATATGAAATCTATGCATCAAAAGAAAGCTAACAACATCTATGTTACCCATTTTTAGGTTGGGGTAAAAACAGACCCCCAAAATGGGGTTTTGTAAGAAAAGGTAAAATTATAATTTTAGTTCAAAAATATATCAACCTTGACTAAAGGGAAGCCATAGAATAAAACCCAAATGAAAATGGGTTGAAATTAGGGTTTACATCGAAGAATTACTAATTTAGGCTTTTCAGACCAAATTCCCCAAATTCCACTTCGGAAATCAAGTTTTAACCAGCTTTAAGTGAAAAGAATCAAAGAAAAATAATTAGAATAGGAATTTGGAGGTTACTCAAGATTGAAAATGGATGAAATTGCCCCAATATTCTAAATCCCGAAGCCACAAGTGCTAAAAGTGGTGAAAAATTGAGAAAAATGGATATATATATATATATATATTCTGGGCCACTTTAGAGGTCAGTACTAAAACAATCAGGTGTCACTAAAGTGGTATCCATTAACTGAGGCTAGGCTGCTTAAGCAGACAAGTGACGCTAAAGCGGCTAGTGCTTTAGCAGCCAGCTACTACTAAAGCAACACTAGCTAGCTGACAGGGATTCTTACATCACGGCCTGATTTACGAGCCTTGCTGACCTCTACTTTATCCCATCAATAGGTAAGCCAATCTGTAATCATAACCTAATTGATGAGCCGTGATGACACCTACTCTATCCCACCAGTAGGTAATCGAAACTGTAACACAAAGTTAAATACAATGGGTTAACTTAGAGGAAAAATGCCTAACATAGGCAAAAATCAATAACATAACTTCAAAATAAATCGACTATTTAAAATTAATAAAAGATAGTCAATACATAGAAAACCATCACACGAACTGGCAGAGCCGGTAAAAAGCATATAGTAATAATACAACTTAAGTTCTAAAATAGTCTATAATATCTATCTCAAAATAAAAGACTAGATATAAAAGATAGAAGGAAATAGGAGACTCTAACTCCAAGAGCTCACCTATCTCCAGAAATTAACATAGCACAAAGGATAATCAGTAGCGATAACTACTAGTCGGATCTGCACCAAAAAGGTACAGAAGTGTAGTATGAGTATCAAAACTACAGGTACTCAGTAGGCATCATCGACCGACTAAGCTAATTCATGCTATAAGTATGATAAAATGCAAGATAATATGATTAAGTCATGGTAAAGAGGCAAACCTGATAACCACTCCAACATCACTGCACATAGACATGTAAATAAACCGAAATGATAACATAACATAGCATAAAGAATCAACATATGCTATCTAACTATAAAATTGGCCCCTATAAGCCAAGTAGTATGGAAAAGTAAATAATCCATCACAATCCCTCATAAGCCTGGAAGGTACAATCAAGATAGTATAACCCGCCACCGACATTTATCAACTCTAATGATACAACTAGAATTCTTCCATGACATACCATACCATATCCATAAGTTACCCCTTAACCATCAATTATCAGCAAATCACAAATCATTAACTAATTATTATTTATCAACTAGCCGTTATTTATCAACTAATTGGGGGTAACTAGAATTAATCCATATCATGCCACATTATAATTATTTCGTCATTTTCAGACTTAGTTAGAATCACTATTGCCAATCTCACCCCCAATAGCATCATATTATAGTAAGTATATTATCATGCTATAACATGTATATCCAAACACATATCGGTAATTATAATTAACAATGTCATCATAATTATCATTATTGATATCATCCTCAATAACATCACTAATACCATCAATATTGTCATCAATATCTTAGCCATCTCTCAAACTTGTACTAGGTATAAATAATAGATATCATCATTATTTTTCAGACTTAAATCAATATTTGCATAGATCATAGCATAACCAATATCCAGATTTATACTAGTAATCATATCATCATTACCATGGCCTATAACATAATCATTAGGGTATTCAATAACATAACAACTAGCATAAATATTTAGCATGATTATTAATTATAATAGAAGCATGATCTTTAGCATAATCTATAACATAATTGCTAGTAAAATCACTACATATAAATCTTAGCATAATTAGTAGCATGATTTCTAATATAATCAATAACCATAGCCGTAAGTATAATTGATAGCGTATTCACTAATATTCCCAATAACATAGTCAATGGCGTGCCCAATGGGCTATTCTATAGCTTAATCAATGGCTTAGTCAATATCATAGCCAAGGTCTCATTCTATAGCATAAACAGTTAGCTCATTATTTACTTACTCAATAAGTTATTTATGGAAAAATTAATAAGCATTATTCCCAATGTCAAGACATAATAACCATCAAGTACCAGTGCTTAACAATATCAATGAAATAAACATGTCAAAGATGTACACAAACGTATAAAAGGTCTTCAATAGCTAACATAAGTCTTGACTTAAGAGGGGTCAAAAATCCACTTCTAACCCAAAAAATCCTTAATCAAGCAACGTCTACCCCGGACTAGGCCAAGGTATCTAAGTCCACTATTAGATGTTGAATATTCCATGACTACCCCTAGGATAGTAATTTCCCCAAATTGAGAGTAACTAAGACAATTCAACCTAAGCGATGACAACTAAAGTGGGTTCCCCATAAACTTTAGTGACTAAGTCAAACTCTTTATTACTCGAGTAACCAAAGAATTTTCAACCTAAACAAGAGCCTACAAGGTCAACTTCACCTAAGGTAATGTTAACTAGGCTAATATGCCCCAAAGAGATATCCAAAATAGCCTAAATGATCCTAATAGTCCAATTATTGCATTTTATCACAGCAAAACCTAAAACCCATCCTAAATCCAACAAAATATCATAAAAATAATATGAATTAGCCCAATTCAACAAGGGGTTAAACCTAGCCTACCTTAACGCGGTTAAACCTAGCCTACCTTAACGCTGAAGAAAGCTCAAAAGATTTGCTAAATAGCTGCTTTTCCTTTTTAAGAAGCTTCCACAAGATGCAAAACTATCAAATTCACAGTCTACACATCAATAGGAGAATAACAATACCCATATCGCACTATTGTGCTTTAGGTCCAACAATAATACCAAAATACCTTGTGGGCCACCCTTTGCAATCATGATACACATAAAAATCACTTTCTCTCTAAAAGCTAAACAAATAACACAATAACCAGACTGTCAGCCCCAACAAGTCATAAATGACTTGGGAAACTATAGAAAAGATCTAATGGCGGAAATAAACAAAATTTTGGTAAATGACCTAAAGGTTCATTACAATATCCACTACTAAAGGAACTTTCATTTAAAAAAGTTAACGATTAGGATATACCTAAAGTCTCAAATAGGTCAGGATACTGGGTTAACATCTTGCTCTCAATCTCCTAAGTAGCCTCATCTACTGGGCAGTGCTTCTACTAAACCTTTACTATAGGAATCACCCTAGTGCGTAACCACCTGACATCACTAGCCAAAATGAGCATAGGCTTCTCCTCGAAGGTCAACTGCTCATCTAGTTGAACTGAATCCTACCTAAGTACATGGGATCAGGAATGTATCGCCAAACCATAGAAACATGGAAAAATGGATGGACAATAGTAAAATCTAGAGGTAAATCTAACTTATAAGCCACCTCACCAACTGTGCAAAGATTCGTGAAAGGCCCAATATACCTAGGGCTGAGCTTGCCCTTCCTTCCAAATCTTATCACACCCTTTATGGGAGACACATAGAGGAAAACTAGATCCCCAACACCAAATCTCAAGGTGCAAAGCCTGCAGTCAGCCTAGGCCTTATGCCTACTCTAAGCTGCTCTCTACCTGTCTTGAATTACCCTGACCCTGTTCGATGAATCCTCAAAAAAATAAGCACCACGGGTTTGAATCTTAGAAGTCTCAAAATATCCAATCAGAGAACGACATCTTCTACCATACAAAGCCTCAAAAGGTGCTATCTCAATAGTCAAATGATAAATATAGTTATGTGGGAACTCTTGCAAGGCTAAGTGCTCCTCCCACTGACCTCTAAAATCCATACCACATGCTCGGAGCATATCCTTTATCCCTTGAATAGTCTGCTTGAACTGACCATCTGTCTGTGGATATAAGTCTATAGAAAGATCCACCTAAGTATCTAACTCTTCCTGGAAAGCTCTCCAAAAGATAAAAGTGAACATGGAACCCCAATTTGAAATAATAGATATGGGCAAACCATGTAAATGAACTATTTTATGCACATAATACGAGCTAACCTCTCAACATTAAAGGTTATTTGAATAGGATTGAAATGCGCTAACTTGGTCAGCTGGTCTACAATGACCCAAATACCATCAAAACCATGGGAAGTGTGATGCAAATCACTAAAAAAATCCATGGTGATAATCTGTTCTCTTTTACACTCAGGAATGGACAAACTCTAAATCAACCTACCCAATCACTGATGCTTGGCCTTTACATACTGGCAACAAAGGCAATGAGCAACAAAGTAAACAACATATCTCTTCATGTCACTCCACCAACAATACTATCTCAAATATCTATACATATTAGTTGTATCTGGATGAATAGAATATCTAGAGCTACAAGCTTCGGGCAAAATCACCTGAATTAACTCGTCAATTCTCAAAATAGAAATAAGGCTATCAAACCTTAAAGCACCCTTAGAATCTATGGTGGTCTTCTTGGACTCATCACTCAACACGTAATCATGAAGGAAGTGAAACTTACTATCCTCAAACTAAAAATCCCCAATCTTCTCTAAATGCGAAGACCTCGCCTCAACACTAGCAAGAATTTTCCTAGGATCTAAAATATCAAGGCGAACCATCAAGTTGGATAACAACTAAATGTCTTGTGACAAAAACTTCTGAGAAACTAAAATATATGCCAAACTACCCATATACACTGCCTTCTGACTCAAGGCATATGCAACCAGATTTAGCTTTCTAGGATGATATAAGATAGAGATATCATAATCCTTAAGCAACTCCATCTATCTACACTGCCTAACATTAATCTCCTTATAGGTCATCAGATGTTGAACACTGTGATGATTAGTGAAAATATCACAATGCACACCATAGAGGTAATGCCAGCATTCTTAAGTGCAAAAACTACCGACGCCAACTCAAAAATCATAGGTGGGGTAGTTGAGCTTGTTCTCCTTAAGATGCCTTAAAGCATAAGAAATAACATGACCTAGGATAATAACTAAAGCATCAAAATATAGGATGAATACCTCACCCTCTACTAAAAGCGATAGAATAAGAGTTGAAGTAAGAAAATCCTTGATCTTTCTAAAGCTCAAATCACACTCGTCGGACTATAAAAAATGAACCTCCTTCTAATTCAATCCGGTCATAGATACTAAATAGTAGTAAAACCCTCAATGAATAATATATAATAACCGACCAAGTCAATAAAGCTACAAACATTACTCGGAGATATAAGTCTAGACCAATCATGAATCACCTCAATCTTTGCTGGGTCTACCATAATATTATCCTTAGACACCACATGCCTAAGGAATGCCACCAACTCAAGCAAAAACTCACACTTAGAGAACATCGCAAAAAGTAAATGACCTCTCAAAGTCTAGAGCACAACCCTCAAATATTGTGCATGCTCCTTGCTACTCCTATAATACACAAGTGTGTCGTCAATGAACACAATTATAAAGGAATCAAAATAAGGCTTGAACACTCAGTTAATCAAATCCATAAATATTACTGGGGCATTAGTCAACCCAAAAGACATCACTAGGAACTCATAATGACCATAACAGGTCCTAAAAGCTATATATAAGATGTCCTCAACCCAAATCCTTAATTGATAGTAACTAGATTTCAAATCAGTCTTAGAATACTACTTCACCCTAAAGCTGGTTGAGCATGTTCATTAATGCGAGGCATAGGATAATAGTTTTTCACTGTCACCTTATTAAGCTGCCTATAATCAGTACACATATGTATGGAGCCATTTTTCTTCATTACAAGCAATACTGGAGCTCCCCAAGGTGACATAATTGATCTAATAAAATCCTTACCAAGAAGATCCTAAAGATGAGAATTTAGCTCCTTAGCTTGACAGAAGCTATAGAAATAGGTTAGGTGCCAAGCTCAAGATCAATAACAAATTCAATCTCATAGGCAGTAGGTATACCAGGTAGATTGGTTAGGAAGACATCAAAAAACTCATAAAATACAAGAACAATGTCAAGAAATGGTCTTACCACACTAATATCATGAATATAAGCAAGATAAGAGTCACAACCCCTCAAAAGTAGTATCCTAGAAAACATATAAGAAATAATCCATTTCGACTCGCGGTTAATAACTCTCTTCCACAAATCTAGGTGTATACAAGGCATAGCTAAGGTAATGATCTTGGCAAATCAATCCATGACTGCATGATAGTGGGATAACAAGTCTATGCCCTGAATCACATCAAAATCCAGCATATCCAGAATAATAAGATCAACTTAAGTAGCAATATCTCAAAAGGTCACAACACAGGGCCAGAACACCTAATCCACTACTAAAAAATCACCCACAAGAGTAGATACACACAGGGGTACATATAATAAATCTCGAGATAACTCTAACCGTGGGGCATAATAAGTAGAAATATAAGAATAAGTGGATTTTGGATCAACTAAAGAAGTAGATGGCTGACAGTACACCAGAATCATACCTATGGCAACAACATATGAAGACTCAAGTTTCGGGTATAGTAGGAAATGGATACAACTGGCCATGCCCATCACTTGGAAAGTCTCCTAATTAATCTCCTGTGCAACCAGCCTAAGAACCACCTCGAGCAACTTGGGGACCACCCCTACGACCCTGACAACTACCTTTAGCTAAGGGATGAACTTCTGTAATTGGAGGAACTTTTGCAACCTGAACCAGGGCCTAGTCATGATGAATATCTCAAGTTTATCGAGGTTTAGATAACACCCCCATTAGCCTAGCCAATCAAAACACAATAATTAGCAGCAAATGAATTTTGAACAAATAACAAGATAGGGCTGCATTTCAATCATATAACAAGATAAAATTGATTTTCAAAACTATAATAATATAGAGAAATCTATATCAAGAGGGATCTAAGAACCCACAACACAATCCACCCACACTTTTTCCACAAAAGCCTCTAAGAAACCAAACGTCAACAAATGTCGAGACATGCCCCCGACCATAGAAAAATACTCGCCAAAATAGTCTAAGATATAAATAAAAACAATACCATAAGATGAGGGGCATTCAGACTTGACCCACATCATTCCATAATACGTGAATATATATAAGTGTGAACTAGGGACACGGTAGTCAAGACTCCGATACTGGCAAATCTGGTTTCCAATGTTCATCCTCTCTAGGACTTACAAATTCATGGTAAACTACACAACCTCCCATTAAGACCAATTCATATTCCCATTTATTAACCAAGAATCATCCATTACAATATATGCTATTGGTATCTTCATACAAATTATACTTGTAAACTAATATCATTATGCCATTCCAATTATTCATCACTTTTGTGAAATGCCCTGTCCCTCATGATTTATCAACTCAAAATTTTAGAGGAATGCCTAAACTCTCTTAGTTTATAAAAATCAGCTTGGGGGAATGTCTCGACCCTCATAGTTTATAATTAAGTCAACACATGGAAATCAAGTCCTTTCAAAAAATCATTTGTATTCCATTTAGCCTTTTATGAAATGTAACAATTTAGGATAGTAAGTCAAACTATGTGATTAACTATGTTTCAAAGACAATTATGCAAGTGGGTTGAGGCTACACAGTTTCGAACAAATTCCAAAACAAGAAATTATTAATTTGGGGGAATGCCACAACTCTCATTGCATATTACCATTCCCATGCAACCTTCAGTTCAAAAACCATCAATAAATTATAAATAATGCATATAAAATCATGGAAAAACCATTCTAGCAACAATCCTCTAAAATCCTCAACCCAAGTTCCAAAATCAACATTTAAATCCACATGAATTTCAACATCGCATGCCATGAATAAAAAACAAGTATGTAGGTAAGATATACATACCTAAAAATATTAAGAATTATAGAGGGAAATTACCAATTAGAGCTCTAGCAGCCAAATCCTTAGAAACTCTAGTTGTACTTGCCTTGGGGATTTGAAACAGAAGAGTAGTGCTTATGTTCTAAAACTTTGATGATAATATGGCTATACGAGCGTTTTAAGTCGTGGGATAGAAGTTGGATGGGAGAAAAAGACCAATTTACATTTAATGAGAACCTGTATGAAAAATATACATAGTCACTACGGGTCATGTCATGACTCATGAACATCTGGGTACGAGTCGTTGCCTGGACTCATTATCTGGACAGTGACCCATGACATCCTTTCGATCAAACTTACGACTCGTACCATATGATTCATAATATGACATTACGACTCATAGGGTCCTAGTTATTTTACTCAGGACAGAAACACAGGTCAATCCACTGGTTTAGTCATCAGTCCCTCCATAATACTCGTGACCTTTATGACTCGTAAGGTAGAGTTCATAATCAGAATAGTATCTGAGGAACATTTATTATTCAGGATACGATTAGGGTCCTATGACTTATAATGAGTCTATAGGACTTGTTATGCGAGTCATTACCTTGGGCAGTGAGCATAAAAGTCAAGAAATTTTTAGACGTAATAATCAGGGGTTTTACATTACCCCTAAGATCATTTGTCCCCGAATAAGGAGTCAAGGCATCCATTAGCATGATTGAAAGATAGGAATATAATTAAAAAACCATTAACAAAGTCTAAAAACAAAAACAGTTCGAAACCCATAACTTAAGCATGATTATCCAATCTAGGGAACAAGAATGAATATCTGTACTTCATGTCTTCTTCAGCCACCCAAGTAGCTTCTTCCACGTTATGGTTCCTCAAAGAAATTTCACCAAAGCCACATCCTTAGTCATCAAATGATGGACTTTCCTATCAGAAATATCAACTAGGACTTCCGTCTAATTCATGGAATCTGAAATACCAACACTCTCAATAGGCATTAGCAAAGAAGGATCGGCCGCACACTTTTTCAACATCGATACGTGGAAAATCGGATGAATAGAACCAAAAATTGAAGGCAAATCTAAAGCATAGGCAATATTACCCACTCTCCTCAAAATCAAGGATGGGCCAACATTACGAGGACTGAGCTTTCCCTTCTTCCCAAATCTAATTACTCCCTACTGAGGAGATACTTTTAAGTACATCAAATAACTGACCTCAAATCCCAAATCTCTTTGCCTCATATCCACATAGAACTTTTGGAAACTATGAGAAGTCTTAAGTCTATCCTGAATCAACTTTCCCTTTTCCATGGATTGGTGAACAAAGTCTAGAACGAACAATCTAGTCTCACTAACCTTAAGCCACCTAATAGGAGATTTAAACTTCCTACCAGAAAGAGCCTCAAAAATAACCATCTCAATACTAGAGTTATAACTATTGTTATATACAAATTTGATAGGAGAAATGATCCTCTCCGCTTGTCTATCTGTCTGAGGGTAAAATATAGTGCTACGGTTCGTCCGTGTGTCCAAGACTTTATAAAACAAATACCAAAATAGAGAAGAGAACTGCTTACCTCAATAATAAAGAATGGAAACTGGGGAACCATGCAATTTAAAGATCTCCTGAATAAACAACTTAGCATAATCCTCTACAGAGTAAGTAGTCCTCAAAGGTAAAAACTGTACAGACTTAGTTATCATATCAATGATAGCGCAGTAGAATCATACTGATTCTGATTTGATAAAATTCCTATAGTCAAATCCATATTGATCACCTCCCGTTTCCACATGGGAAAATCAATCTCTTGAGACATGATGCTAAGCCTTAGGTGTTCAACCTTTACTTGCTGATACACCATACACTTAGCCATGAAGTTAGTCATATCTTTATTCATATTGTTACACTAATAGATCCCCTTCAAGTAATGATACATCTTCGTCTAACTAGGATGAACTGTATACCTCAACTCTTAAGGCTCAACTACAATCCTTTCTCGTAGCCCATAAACAATAGAAACAATAAGCAACCTTGGTACCTCAAGATAACATCTCCACCAATATAAAATGGTATAACCTTCTATTGATCCACATCATCCTTAATCTTCATCGAGATGCGGTCCAAAACATGCTTTTCCTTCACCTCTTCACCAAGAGATGACTTTGCGACCTCTTGAGATTCAACTCCTTTGCCTGAGATTCAACTCCTTCTAGGTAAACACATACTGTAGGACTGTATGGTCTGACTAAATATCAACACGAATCCCATACAAATAATAGCGCCAAATCTTTAATGCAAACACTATAACTTCTATCTCAAGCTTATGAGTCAGATAATTCCTCACATGAACCTTTAGCTTCTTTGAATCATAAGCCATAGCCTTGCTATGCTCCGTTAACATATAACCTAGTTTTACAAGGGATGAATCACTGTACACAACAAAACCATTAGTACACTTGAGCAAAGTCAAAACTAGAGATGAAGTCATCTTATCCTTCAGCTTCTCAAAACTACCCTCACAAATATCAGACTACAGAAACTTTACCTTTTTTCAGAGTAAACTTAGTCAATGGATTAGCAATAGAAGAGAAGCTCTCCATAAACTCCTATAATAGACAACTAAACCAATAAAATTCCAAATATCAGTTAGAATCATGGGTCTAGGACACTTCTTAACTGCCTCAACATTCTGTGGATCCACCATGATCCCCTCTATGGAAAAAACAAGACCCAGGAAGGTCATAATATTAAACCAAAACTCATACTTCAAAAATTTGGCATGCAATTACGGATACTTAAGAGTTTGCAAAACTACTCAGAGGTGATTGGCATGATCCTTCTCACTCTTAGAATAAGCGAAGATATCATCGATAAACATAATGACAAACAAATCTAAAAATTTCCTGAATACCTAGTTCATGAGATTCATAAATGTAGCTAAAACATTAGTTAACCTAAATGACATTACCTAAAACTCATAATGACCATATCAGGTTTAGAATGTAGTCATAGGGATATCTACCTCTGTAATCTTCAACTGATGCTAACCCAATAAAATTTCAATCTTAGAAAAACATCTAGCACCCTAAAGCTGGTCAAAAAGATCATCTATTCAAGGAAGAGGATACATATTCTTCACCGTCACCTTATTAAGGAGTTGCTAATCTATACACATCCAAAGAGAACCATCTTTCTTATGCGTAAAAACAACGAAAGCACTCCATAGGGACATACTAGGATGCATGAAACCCTTATTAAGTATATCCTTTGATTGCTCCTTAAGTTATTTAAATTCAACCAGAGCTACTCTAAATAGAGAGATAGAGATAGGACGGGTATTAGATAGAAGATTAATCCCGAAATCTATTTCCCTATCAGGAAGAATGATACAAAAATCATTGAGAAGCACCTTGAGAAACTTATTAATAATAGGGATAGATTGTAAAAAGGGATCTAGAAGTAGAATCTTTAACCCGCACAGATGATAAAGACACCCCTTGGAAATTAGCTTCTGGGCTCTAAGATAGGAAATAAATCCTCTCTTAGGAACTAGGGAACATCCCTACCACTCTATTACCAATTTATTAGGGAATTTGAAATTGACTTTTGACGTTCTACAAAGAGATGCATAGCATTTATTAAGCTAATCCATCCCTAAGATAACATTAAAGTCTACCATATCCAACTTTATCAGATCCACTAAGGTCTTCCTACCATAGATAGACACCACACAACCTCTATAGACCTTTTTATCCACAATAGGTTCACCGATCGGGGTAGACATAGAGAAGGGATCTGAAATGCACTCTGGACTGTGATAAAATAATGAGATACCTCAGAACTCCCAGAATTTGTCTAAAAGTAATGATCAATAGATGACTTAGGATATGGACCACTATCCGTAGAATATGAACCCGAGTTTTCCCAAGTCCTCTTCTTGCCCCACTTCTTACCATCTCTACGACTGTTTTTTTGGTCTCCACCCAGCTTTGAATATCTAAACTTCTTATACTACCTCTTTCTTATTTCTGCAAATTTGTTTGTTTCATCTTCAACCTACTACATATACTCCACAATCCTAGAGATATCCATGTCATTATTCAATATTACTGCCATATACTCTAGTACCAAGTTTCAAGACAAACTCGAATCAAACTTCCTTATTCTCACCCTTATACTAGACACAATCTCTTGGGCATAACGAGACAACTAGTGGTATTTGAAAGCGTACTCCTTTAGGGTCATCCTTCCCTACTTCAAGTTCACAAACTCATTGGTCTTAGCCTGCCTCAACTCCCATGGAAAGAAATAATTAGGGACAGGACCAGAAAAATCCACCCACATAGCCTGTACAACACTATTACCCCTTGAATGCTCTCACTCCTCATACCACTATTATGCTACATCCTTTAATTTATATGCAACAAACTCCATACCCTCCATATTAGTAGTATTTATCACCTTGAATATTTTTTTTTACTTTATCTATGAATCCTTGAGGACCCTTCTTAACCTTAGAGACAGTAAAGATCAGAGGATTTAATCTCATAAATATATCAACTATAGTGACCTTAGAATATTAAGCAATATAAATAATATAATTAGGTTGATAATACTGATAAGTCACCAGCTAGGTCAACAAATGAAAAAATTGGTGGAAGTCAGTATTATAAATGCCTCCTAAGGGTGGTGTGGCATGAACATCATTAGTCCAAAAAGAATGAAGTAGACTGGTAGGGATTGATAGAACTCTATATAGGTAGTCAGAAGCAAGACCCTAGATTGGGTCTGTACTCTATAACTAGAATGAGTTCCATACACATTGTACTAAGGTGGGAAAGAGTAGTTTCCATGAGCATCTGATCTTTGGGTAGGTATGATCTGAAATGCGAACAAATAAAATTAGAGGATATTTCAATGCCCTAAATTCTATAGCCTAAAAATAGAACACAAGAGAGGGAATTGAAAAGGACCTGGTGTCCCCTCTCTTATGTTCTCGCAACAAATGAGTTCTGAATAAACACAACCTTACCATGCTGCATCTGCCGAAAAGGCCTGTCCCTTTAAATTACCTCTTGAGAAAGAACTGCTAATGAATTCTTAATAAATAATAAGATGGAGCTGAGTTCCAAACATATAACAAGATAGAAAAATTTATATCAAGAAGGTTCTAAGGATCCGTAACACAACCCACCCACACTTTGTCTAAAAAAGTTTCTAAGAAACCAAACATCAACAAAAGTTGGGAAAGGCCCCCTACCATAGTCAAATACCCATCGAAATAGTTTAAGGCATAAATAAATGCAAGACCGTTAAATAAGGGCCTTCCTGGAAGCTTTCCGCTTTAATGATAACTCTTGGAAAATCTAAAAATCACCTAAAACTGTGTAGGAAAATCAAAAGTGTTTTCAAACCTAACATCACATAGCGATACAACATATGAGGATAGTTAGCGGGGTGAGTGCTAGCATGTAACTCAGGATAGGAAAAATATAATGCCATGAATAAGTTTGCCCAAAATCATTAAAAATCAAATGCACAAAATCATATACATATATATGTAACATACTAGAATAGGGAACAAGGTTTAACATTAGATTTAAAAGATTAACCTGGACTGTGTTGGTATATCGTCATCTAGGCATCCACGGGCAATATTGCTTTAGCACCCTCTATCTAAAGGGACCTAGTGCATATTAGCCGTATGAACTAGAGATATCTAAGGAAGATCATGGAATTCCAAACCCCACGTTATTCTAGGATACATGAATATATATATAAGTGTGAACTATGTACATGGTCATCAATACCCCTATGCTAGAAAATGTGGTTTCCAGTGTTCGTCCTCTCTTGGACTTACACCTTCATGATAAGCTACATAACCCCTTTCAATCCCTATTAAAATAGTTTACACTTTCCCATTTATTAACCAAGAATCATCCATTATGATATATACCGTTGGTACCGTCATACCAATTACGCTTCCAGACTAATATCATTATGCCACTACAATTATTCATCACCCTGGAGGAATGCCCCGACCCTCATAAATTATCAAGTCAAATTTTTTAGGGAATGCCTCAATCCTCTTAGTTTATAAAAATCAACTTAGAGGAATGTCTCGACCCTCGTAGTTTATAATTAAGTCAACACATGGCCCTCAAGGTCTTCCCAAAAATAACTTGTATTCCATTTAGCCTTTTATACAATGTAATAATTTAGGATAGTAAGCCAACCCATGTGATTAACCATGCTTGAAAGAAAATTATGCATATGGGTTGAGGTTACACATTTCCAAACTAATTCCTATATAAGAAATTATTAATTTGGGGGAATGCCACAACACCCATCCCATATTACTATTTCTATGCACCCTTCAGTTCAAAAACCATAAATAAAGTGTAAAAAAATGCATATAAAATCATGAGAACACAATTCAAGCAACAATCCTCCAAAATCCTCAACCCAAGTTCCAAAATTAACATTTAAATCCATATGAATTTCAGCATCGCATACAATAAATAAAACACTAGTTTTTAGGTAAGAGATACATAACTAAAACTATTAAGAATTATGGAGGGAAATCACCATTTAGAGCTCTAGAAGACAAATCCTTAGAAACTCTAGTAGTTCTTGCCTTGGGGATTTGAGAGAGAAGAGTAGTACTTATGTAATGAAAATTTAATGATAATAAGGCTATAAGAATGTTTTAAGTCATGGGATAGAAGTTGGATGGGAGAAAAAGACCGATTTGCATTTAATGAGAACCTGTATGAAAAATATCCATTGTCACTACGGGTCTTGTCCTGACCCATGACATGTTGGTACGAGTTGTTGCTTGGACTCATTGTATGGATAGTGACCCATGGCATCCTTTCTATCGACCCTACGAGTTGTACCATGCAATTCATAATATGACATTATGATTCATAGGGTCCTAGTCATTTTACTTAGGACATAAACACAGGTCAATCCACTAGTTTAGTTATAAGTCCCTCCATAATACTCGTGACCTCTACGACTCATAAGGTAGAGGTCATAAGTAGAATAGTATCTTAGGAACCCACACTAGTCATGATACGATTAGGGTCCTATAACTCATAATGAGTCTTTAGGACTTGTTATTAAAGTCGTTACCTTGGGCAGTGAGTACAAAAGTCAAGAAATTTTTAGAGGCAATAATCAGGGGTTTTACATTACCCCTAAAAGTATTGGTCCCCGAATAAGGAGTCAAGGCATCCATTAGCATGATTGTAAGATAGGAATACAATCACAAAACTTTTAATAGAGTTAGAAAATAAAAAGAGCTGGAAAATCCATAACTTAAACACTATTATCCAACCCGGGGAACAAGAATGAATATCTGGACTTCATGTCCTCTTCAGCCTCCCAAGTAGCTTCTTCAACCTTATGGTTCATCCAAAGGACTTTAACTGAAGCCACAAACTTAGTCATCAAACGATGGACTTTCTTATCAAAAATATCAACTGGGAATTCCTTCTAGTATAAGGAATCTGAAATACCAACACGCTCAATAGGCACTGCCAAAGAAGGACCGAACATACTTTTTCAACATCGATTCATGGAAAATCGAATGAATAGAACCCAAAATGAAGGCAAATCTAATGCATAAGCAATATTACCCACTTTCCTCAAAATCAAGGATAGGCCAACATTACGGGGACTGAGCTTTCCCTTCTTCCCAAATCTCATTAGTCCCTTCATAGGAGATTCTTTTAAGTACTCCAAATCACTAACCTCAAATTCCAATTCTCTTTTCCTCACATCCACATCGGACTTTTGGCGACTTTGAGTTGTCTTAAGTCTATCCTGAATCACCTTTACCTTCTCTATGGCTTGGTAAACCCAATCTATATCAAACAATCTAGTCTCACTAACCTTAAGCCACCTAATAGGATATTTAAACCTCCTACCATAAAGATTCTCAAAAAGAGACATCCTCATACTAGAGTGATAACTATTATTGTACGCAAATTTGATCGCAGGAATGATCCTCTCCGCTTATCCATCCGTCTGAGGCTGGAATGCGGTGCTAAGGTTTACCCGTGTGTGTAAGACTTAATAAAACAAATGCCAAAAGAGAGAATAGAACTACGTACCTCAATCGAAAATAATGGAAACTAGAGAACCATGTAATTCGAAGATCCCCAAAATAAACAACTTAGCATAATACTCTACAGAGTAAGTAATCCTCAAAGGTAAGAACTGCACAGACTTAGTCATCATATCAATGATAGCCCCAATCAAATCATACTGATTTGAGTCAATCAAGGAGGAATAATGAAATTCATATTGATCACCTCTCACTTCCACATGGGAAAATCAATCTCTTGAGACATTCTGCCAAGCCTTAAGTGTTCAACCTTTACTTGCTGACACACCATACACTAAGCCACGAAGTTAGTCATATCTTAAATTATATTATTCCAGTAATAAATCCCCTTCAAGTAATGATACATCTTCGTCAAACTAAGAGGAACTGTATACCTCGACTCATAAGCCTCAGCTAAAATTCTTACTTGCAGCCCATCAACAATCGAAACAGCAAGCTACCTTTGTACCTCAAGATAACAACTCCCCCAATATGAAGTGCTACGACCTTCTACTGACCCACATCATCCTTAATCTCCATTGAGATGTTGTCTAAAACCTATTTTTCCTTCACCTCTACACAAAGAGATGACATAGTCACCTCTTGATATTCAACTCCTTAGCCTTAGATTCAACTCTTTATGGGTAAACACATACTGTAGGCTTTTCTAGTCTGACTAAATATCAACACAAACCCCATACAAATAATTGTGCTAGATCTTTAATGCAAACACCATTACTTGTAACTCATGATTGCTATTCAGATAATTCCTCACATGGGCCTTTTGCTTCTTTGAATCATAAGCCACAACCTTACCATGCTAGATCAACACATAACCTAGTTCCACAAGGAATGAATCATAGTACAAAACAAAACCATTAGTACCCTTAGAAAAAGTCAAAACTAGAAACTTTACCTTTTTTTGAGTCAACTTAGTCAACGGATTAGCAATAGATGAGAAGCTATCCACAAACACCTATAATTGCCGGCTAAACCCAAGAAACTCCAAATATCAGTAGGAATCATGGGTCTAGGACTGTTCTTTACTGCCTCAACATTTCGTGGATCCGCCATGATCCCCTCTATGGAAACAATAAAACCCAGAAAGGTCACAATATTAAACCAAAACTCATACTTCAAAAAATTGACATGCAATTGCTGATCCTTAAGAGTCTGCAAAACTATTTAGAGATTATTGGCACGATCCTTCTATCTCTTTGAATATACAAAGATATCATCAATAAACACGATGACAAAAAAATCTAAAAATTTCCTGAATACCCAGTTCATGAGATTTATAAATGTAGCCGGAGCATTAGTTAACCTAAATGACATCACCTAAAACTCATAATGACCATATCAGGTTCAGAAGGCAGTCTTAGGGATATCTACCTCCATAATCTTCAACTGATGATAACCCAATCAAATTTCAATCTTAGAAAAGCAACTAGCTCCCTGAAATTGGTCAAAGAGATCATTTATTATAGGAAGAGGATACATATTCTTCACCATCACCTTATTCAGCCGTTGCTAATCTATACATATCAAAAGGGAACCATCTTTCTTATGTATAAACAAAATAAGAGCAACCCATAGGGATACACTAGGATGCATGAAACCCTAATTAAGTATATACTTTAATTGCTCCTTAAGTTATTTCAAATCTGCTAGGGCTATTCTAAATAGAGGATAGAGATAGGATGGGTATTAGATAGAAGATCAATCCCAAAATCTATTTTCTATTAGGAGGAATAATAGAGAAATCATTGGGAAGCACCTCAAGAAACTTATTAATAATAGGGATAGATTGTAAAGAGGGATCCTAAAACTAGAATCTTTAACCTGCACTAGATGATAAAGACACCCCTTGGAAATTAGCTTCTGGGCTGCAAGATGGGAAATATATCCTTTCTTAGGAACTAGGGAACACCCCTTCCACTCTATTACCAGTTTATAGGGAATTTGAAACTGACTTTTGGGGTTCTACAATCAAGAGATGCATTGCATGAGTCAAGCTAATCTATCCCTAAGATCACATTAAAGTCTACCATATCCAACTTTATCAGATCCACTAAGGTCTCCATACCATAGATAGACACCACACAACCTCTATAGACCTTTTTATCCACAGTAGGATCACCCATCGAGGTAGACATTAAGAAGGGATCATAAATGCACTCGGGAGCATACCAAAATTAATAGACACATAAAGGGTCATATACTAAATGATGGACCCTAAATCAAGCAGACAATACAATCATAAGAGAAAAAATTTAATATACTAGTGATAAAATAATGAGATACCTCAGACATCCCACTGTTAGTAAAAAAATAATGATAAAATGGTGACTTAGTATATGGACCACAAGCTATAGAATATGAACTCGAGTTTCCCTAAGTCCTCTTCTTGCCCTACTTCCTTCCATCTCTATCACTGTTTTTCTTGCCTCCACCATAGTTTAAATGTCTAAACTTCTTATTCTACCTCTCTCCTATTTCTGCTTCTTTTATTTTTTTATCTTCAACCTGTTGCATATACTCCACAATCCTACAAATATCCATGTCATTATTCAATATTACTGCCTTATACTCTAGTACCAAGTCTCAAGACAAACCCAAAGCAAACTTTCTTATTCTCAATCTTATACTAGACACAATCTCTGAGGCAAACAAGATAACTAGTGGAATTTCAAAGCATACTCCTTTACAGTCACCCGTCCCAGCTTCAAATTCACAGACTCGTTAGTCTTTGCCTCCCTCAACTCCGAAGGAAAGAAACAATCAAGGGAAGGCCAAAAAACTCCTTCCATATAGCCTGCTCAGCATCATCACCCCATGACTGCTCTCACTTGTCATACCACTAATATGCCACATCTTTTAATTGATATGCAGCAAACTCCATACCCTCCATATTAGTAGCATTTATCACCTAGAATATTTTCTCTATTTTATCTATGAATCCTTGAGGATCTATCTCAACTTTAGAGACAGTAAAGATCAGAGCATTTAACCTCATAAATTGATCAACTATAGTGACCTCAAAAGATGAAGTAATCAAACTAATATAATCAGGCTGATAATACTGATAGGTCACGATCTAGGTCAACAAATGATTAAATAATTGGAATTCAGTATTATAAATATTTCATAGGGGCAGTGTGGTATGAACATCATTAGTTTGAGAAGCATGAAGAAGACTGGTAGGGGCTGGTGGAACTCCACATAGGTAGTCAGAAGCAAGGATCCTTGATTGGGTCTGTACTCTATAACTAGAACAAGTTCCAGACACATTATCCTAAGGTGGGATAGAGTAGTTTCCACAAGTATCTGATCTTTGGGTAGGCATGATCTGAAATACAAACAAATAGAACTAGAGGATATTTCAATGCCCTAAATGCTATAGCCCAAAAATAGAACATAAGAGAGGGAATTGAAAAGGACCTAGTGTCCCATCTCTTATGTTCTAGAAGCAAATGAGTTCTGAATAAACACAACCTTACCAAGCTGCATCTGTTGAAAGGGACTATCCCTTTAATTCCCTTTAGAGAAAGAACTATTGAAGAATTCTGAATAAATAATAAGATAGAGTTGATTTCCAAATATATATAACAAAAAAGAACAGAGTTCTTAATATATAACAAGATAGAGAAATTTATATCAGGAAGGATCTAAGTATCCATAACACAATCAATCCACTCTTTGTCCACAAAAGCCTCTAAGAAACCAAACATCAACAAAAGTCGGGACAGGCCCCATACCATAGTCAAATACCCACCAAAATAGTCTAAGGCATAAATAAACACAAGACCATAAAATAAGGGCCTTCAAGAGAATGAAAGCTCCCCACTTCAAAGATGACTCTTGGACAATCAAGAAATCACATAAAACAATGCAGGAAAGGAAAAAGTGTCTTCAAACCTTACATCTCATAGCGATGCAACATACAAGGATGGTTAGTGGGGTGAGTGCTAACATGTAACTCGGGGAAGCAAAAAATAATGCCATTATTAAGATAGTCCAAAATTATTGAAAATCATATGTACAAAATCATATACATATATATGTAATATACTAGAATAGGGAACAAGGTTTAACATGAGATTTAAAAGATAAACCTGGGCTGTGTAGGTATCTCATAATCAGCGCATGCACGGGCAATATTGGTTTAGCTCCCTCAACCCAAATGGACCTAGTGCATATTAGCCGTATGAACTAAATATATCTAAGGAAGATCATGGAATGCCCAACCCAACAATATTCTAGGATACATGAATATATAAAAGTGCAAACTATGTACACGATCGTTAAGACCCCTATGCTGGAAAATATGATTTCCAGTGTTCGTCCACCCTGGGAATTAAACCTTCATGATAAGCTACATAACCCCCATCCATCCCAATTAAAATAGTTTACACATTCCCATTTATTAACCAAGAATCATCCATTATGACATATACCATTGGTATCGTCATACCAATTACGCTTTCAGGCTAATATCATTATGCCATTCCAATTATTCATCACCTTGGAGGAATGCCTCGAGCCCCATGATTTATCAAGTAAAATTTTTGAGGGAATCCCTCAAATCTCTTACTTTATAAAAATCAACTTAGGGAAATGTCTTGACCCTCTTAGTTTATAATTAATTCAACACATGGCCATCAAGGCCTTCCAAAAAATCATTTGTATTCTATTTAGCTTTTATGCAATGTAATAATTTAGGATAGTAAGCCAAACTATGTGATTAACCATGTTTCAAAGACTATTATGCAAGTAGGTTGAGGTTACATACTTCCAAACTAATTCCAATACAAGAAATCATTAATATGGGGGAATGC
Organism: Capsicum baccatum var. pendulum; assembly: GCA_030864225.1. Classification (NCBI taxonomy): domain Eukaryota; kingdom Viridiplantae; phylum Streptophyta; class Magnoliopsida; order Solanales; family Solanaceae; genus Capsicum; species Capsicum baccatum. The sequence continues at coordinate 162,581,836 of CM061557.1, read as the reverse complement.
CATACCCCCTATCCCATATTACCATTCCTATGAACACTTTAGTTAAAAAACCATCAAAAAAGCAAAAATAATGCACATAAAATCATGGGAACACCATTCAAGCAACAATCCTCCAAAATCCTCAACCCAAGTTCCAAAATCATCATTTAAATCCACATGAATTTCAACATCACAAGCCATGAATAAAGCACAAGTTTGTAGGTAAGATATACATACCAAAAAATATTCAGAATTATAGAGGGAAATCACCAATTAGAGATCTAGAAGCCAAATTCTTAGAAACTCTAGTTGTTCTTGCCTTGGGGATTTGAGAGAAAAGAGTAGTGCTTATGTAATGAAAATTTGGTGATAGTATGGATATAAGAGTGTTTTAAGTCATGGGATAGAAGTTGGATGGGAGAAAAAGACTGATTTGAATTTAATGAGAACCTATATGAAAAATATCCAAAGTCATTATGGGTCACATCATGACTCATGATATCTGGGTATGAGTCATTTCTTGGACTCATTGTCTGGACAGTGAATCATGGTATCCTCTGTACCGACCCTACGAGTCATATCATATGAATCATAATATGACATTATGACTCATAGGGTCCTAGTTATTTTACTCAGGACAGAAACACGGGCCAATCCATTGGTTTTGTCTTGAGTCCCTCCATAATACTCGTGACCTCTACGGCTCATAAGGTAGAGGTCATAATTAGAATAGTATCTTAGGAATATACAATATTAAGGATACGATTAGGGTCTTATGACTCATAATGAGTCTTTAGGACTTGTTATGTGAGTCGTTACCTTGGGCAGTGAACACAAAAGTTATGAAATTTTTAGAGGTAATAACCAGGTGTTTTACATTACCCCTTAAGATCATTTGTCCCCAAATAAGGAGTCTAGGCATCCATTAGCATGATTGTAAGATAGGAATACAATCACAAAACCTTTAACAAAGTCAGAAAACAAAATGAGTAGGAAAACCCATAACATAAGCACGATTATCCAACCCGGTTAACAAGAACAGATATCTGGACTTTATGTCCTCTTCAGCCTCCCAAGTAGCTTCTTCCACCTTATGGTTCCTCCAAAGGACTTTTACTGAAGCCACATACTTAGTCATCAAACGATGGACTTTCTTATCAAAAATATCAACTGGGAATTCCTTCTAATACAATAAATCTAAAATACTGACACTCTCAATAGGCACAACAAAAAAAGGATCAGCCACACACTTTTTCAACATCGATACATGAAAAACCGGATGAATAGAACCCAAAATTAAAGGCAAATCTAAAGCATAACCAATATTACCTACTCTCCTCAAAATCAAGGGTTGGCCCACATTACAGGGACTGAGCTTCCCCTTCTTCCCAAATCTCATTACTCCCTTCATAGGAGATTCTTTTAAGTACTCCAAATCACTAACCTCAAATTCCAATTCTCTTTTCCTCACATCCACATCGGACTTTTGGCGACTCTGAGTTGTGTTTTAGTCTATCCTGAATCACCTTTACCTTCTCCATGGCTTGGTAAACCCAATCTATATCAAACAATCTAGTCTCACTAACCTTAAGCCACCTATGAGGCAATTTAAACCTACTACCATAATGATCCTTAAAAAGAGCCATCCCAATACTAGAGTGATAACTATCGTTGTACAGAAATTTGATGGTAGGAATGCTCTTCCCATTTTTCCATCTGTCTTAGGGTGAAATGCAGTGCTAAGGTTCTTCTATATGCCCTAGCCTTAATAAAACAAATGCCAAAAGAGAGAATAGAAGTGCGTACCTCAATCAAAAATAATGGAAACTGGGGAACCATGCAATTTGAAGATCTCCTAAATAAATAACTTAGCATAATCCTCTATAGAGTAAGTAGTCCTCTAAGTTAAAAACAGCACAAACTTAGTTATCATATCAATGATATCCCTAATTGAATCATACTAATTTTGAGTCGATGAGAGACCAATAATAAAATCCATATTGATCACCTCCCACTTCCACATGGGCAAATCAATCACTTGAGACATACTGCCTAGCCTTAAGTATTCAACCTTTACTTACTGACACACCAAACACTTAGCCACAAAGTTAATCATATCTTAAATCATATTGTTCCAGTAATAGATCCCCTATAAGTAATGATATATCTTCGTCAAACCAGGATGAACTGTATACCTCAACTCATTAGCCTCAGCTAAAATCCTTTCTCGTAGTCCATCAAATATCAAAACAATAAGCTACCTCGGTACCTCAAGATAATAGCTCCACTAATATAAAATGCTATGACCTTCTTCTCACCCACATCATCCTTAATCTTCATCGAAATAGGGTCTAAAACTTATTTTTCCTTTAGCTCTACACCAAGAGATGAATTTGCCACCTCTTGAGATTCAACTCCTTTGCCTCAAATTAACTCCTTCTAGGTAAACACATACTGTAGGATTTTATGGTCTGACTCAATATCAACACAAACCCCATACAAATAACGGAGCTAAATCTTTAATGCAAACACCATAACTTCTAACTCAAGATTATGAGTCAGATAATTCCTCACATGAGACTTTAGCTTCTTAGAATCATAACACACAACCTTACCATCCTATATCAACACATAACCCAGTTCCATAAGAAACGAATCACAGTACAAATTAAAACCATTAGTACACTTGGGATAACTCAAAATTAGAGATGAAATCACCTTATCCTTCGGCTTCTCAAAACTAACCTCACAAGTATCAGACCATAGAAACTTTACCTTTTTCTGAGTCAACCTAGTCAACGGATTAGCAATAGAAGAGAAGCTCTCCATAAACTCCTATAATAGCCAGCTAAACTTAAGAAGCTCCAAATATCGATTGGAATCAAGGGTCTAGGACACTTGTAAACTTCTTCAACATTTCATGGATCCACCATGCTCCCTTCTATGGAAACAACAAGACCCAAAAAGGTCACAATATTAAACCAAAATTCACATTTTAAAAACTTGGCATGCAATTACTGATCCTTAAGAGTCTGCAACACTACTTAGAGGTGATTGGCATGATCCATCTCACTCTTTGAATATACCAAGATATCATTGATAAAAACAATGATAAAGAAATCTAAAAATTGTTGGAATACCCAATTCATGAGATTCATAAATATAGCCGAAGCATTAGTTAACCTAAATGACATCACCTGAAACTCCTAATGACCATATCATGTTTAGAAAGCTTTATTAGGGATAACTACCTCCCTAATCTTCAATTGATGAAAACCCAATAAAATTTTAATCTTAGAAAACCATCTAGCACCTTGAAGCTGGTCAAAAAGATCATCTATTCAAGGAAGAATATATATATTCTTCACCATCACCTTATTCAACTATTTTTAATCTATACACATCCAAAGAAAACCATCTTTCTTACGCATAAAAAACACAAAAGCACCCCATGGGGACACACTAGGATGCATGAAACCCTTATTAAGTATATTCTTTAATTTTTCCTTAAGTTATTTCAACTCTTCCGGAGCTATTCTAAATAGAAGAATAGAGATAGGACAGGTATCGGATAGAAGATCAATCCCAAAATCTATTTCCCTATCATGAGAAATAATAAAAAAATCATTGGGAAGCACCTTGAGAAACTTATTAATATTAGGGATAGATTATAAAGGGAGAGATCCTCGATCTAGAATGTCTAACCCGTACCAGATGATAAAGATACCCCTTGAAAATTAGCTTCTGGGCTAAGATAGGAAATAAATCCTCTCCTAGGAACTAAGGAACACCCCTTCCACTCTATTATCAGTTTATTAGGGAATTTGAAACTGACTTTTTGGGTTCTACAATCAAAAGATACATAGCATGAGTGAAGGTAATCCATCCCTAAGATCACATCAAAGTGTACCATATCCAACTCTATCAGATTCACCAAGGTCTCCCTACAATAGATAGACACCAGGCAACCTCTATAGAGATTTGTAGCCCTAATAGGATCACCCATCGCGGTAGACATAGAGAAGGGATTTGAAATACACTCAGGGCCATACAAAAATTAATAGCCACATAAATGGTCATATACTAAATGATGGACCCTAAATCAAGCAGACAATACAATCATGAGAGAAAATATGTAATATACCAGTGATAAAATAATGAGATACCTTTGACCTTCCATTGTTAGTCTAAAAGTAATGATCAATAGGTGACATAGGATATGGACCACTAGCCGTAGTATATGAACCCGAATTTTGCCAAGTCCTCTTCTTTTCCTACTTCCTACCATCTCTACTACTATTCTTCTGACACCCTGCTTTGAATATCTAAACTTCTTATTCTACCTCTCTTCTATTTCTACTTATATCTTTTTTTCATCTTCAACCTGCTGCATATACTCCACAAGCCTAGAGATATCCATGTCATTATTCAATATTACTTCCTTATACTATAGTCCAAAGTCTGAAGACAAACCCAAAACAAACTTCCTTATTATGACCATCATACTAGACACAATCTCTTGGGCATAACAAGACAACTTGGGGAATTTCAAAGCATACTCCTTTACAGTCATCCTTCCCTAATTCATGTTCACAAACTTGTTGATCTTAGCCTCTATCAACTCCAAAGGAAAGAAATAATCAAGGAAAGGACCAAAGAACTCCTCGCATATAGCCTGCTCAGCATCATCACCCCTTGACTTCTCTCACTCCTCATATCACTGATATGCTACATCCTTTAATTAATATGCAACAAACTCTATACCATCCATATCAGTAGCATTCATCATATTGAATATCTTCTTTATTTTTTAATGAATCCTTGAGGATCCTTCTCAACCTTTGAGACAGTAAAGATCGAAAGATTAAACCTCATAAATTGATTAGCTATAGTGACCTCAGAAGATAAAGTAATAAAAATAATATAATCAGGCTAATAATATTGATAAGTCACCATCTAGGTCAACAAATGAATAAATCATTGGAATTCAATTTTATAAATGTCTCCTAGGGGCGGTGGGGCATGAACATCATCAGTCTGAAAAGCAAGAAGAAGACTGATAGGTACTGGTGGAACTCTACATGGGTAGTCAGGAGCGGGGACCCTAGATTGGGTCTGTTTGCTATAACTAGAATGATTTCTATACACATTGTCCTAAGGTGGGACATAGTAGTTTCCATGAGCATTTGATTTTGGGTAGGCATGATCAGAAGTACAAAAATATTAAATTAGAGGATATTTTAATACCTTAAATGCTATAGCCTAAAAATTGAACACAAGAGAGGGAATTGAAAAGGACCTAGTGTCCCTCTCTTATGTTTTAGCAGCAAATGCGTTCTAAATTAACACAACCTTACTATGCTGTATCTGTTGAAAGGGCCCGTCCCATTCAATTCCCTCTAGAGAAAGAACTGATGATGAATTTAGAATAAATATAAGATAGAGCTGAGTTCAAAACATATAACAAGAAAGAACTAAGTTCTGAACATATAACAAGATAGAGAAATTTATATCAAGAAGGATCTAAGGATCCATAAGAAAATCCACCCACACTTTGTCCATAAAAGCCTCTAAGAAACTAAACATTAACAAAAGTTGGGATAGGCCCCTAACTATAGTCAAATACACACTATAATCGTCTAAGGCATAAATAAACACAAGACCGTGAAATGAGGGTCTTCCAGAGAATGAAAGCTCACCACTTCAAAGAAGACTCTTGGACAATCTAGAAATCACCTAAAATAGTGCAGGAAAGTAAAAGTGTCTTTAAACCCTACATCGCATAGTGATACAACATACGAGGATGGTTAGCGGGGTAAGTGCAAGCATGTAACTTAGGAAAGGAAAAAAATAATTCCATGATTAAGTTAGTCGAAAATCATTGAAAATCATATGCATAAAATATATACATATATATGTAACATACTAGAATAGGGAACAAGGTTTAACATGAGATTAAAAGATTAACCTGAACTGTGTAGGTATCTCATCATCTAGGCATCCACTGAAAATATTAGTTTAGCTCCCTCTACTGAAAGGGACCTAGTGCGTATTAGCTGTATAAACTAGAGATATCTAAGGAAGATCATGGAATTCCCAACCCCACATTATTCTAGGATATATGAATATATGTAAGTATGAACTATGTACATGATCGTCAAGACCCTTATGCTGGCAAATGTGGTTTCCAGTGTTTATCCTCCCTAGAACTTACACCTTCATGATAAGCTACATAACCCCCCATCAATCCCAATTAAACTACTTTACACATTATTATTTATTAACCAAGAATCATCCATTATGACGTGTACCGTTGGTATCGTCATACCAATTATGCTTACAAGCTAATATCATTATGCCTTTAAAATTATTCATCACCTTTGAGGAATGCCCTGACCCCCATGATTTATCACGTCAAATTTTTGAGAAATTTCTCGACACCCAGAGTTTACAAAAATCAACTTGGGGGAATGCCTCGACCCCTGTAGTTTATAATTAAATCAATACATGGCTATCAAGGTCTTCCAAAATATCATTTGTATTTCATTTATCCTTTTATGCAATGCAATAACTTAAGATAGTAAGCCAAAGCACGTGATTAACCATATTTCAAAGACAATTATGCAAGTGAATTAAGGTTACACACTTCCAAACTAATTCCAATACAATAAATCATTAACTTGGTAGAATGCCACAACCACTATCCCATATTACCATCCCTATGCACGCTTCAGTTCAAAAACCATCAATAAAGCATAAAAAATGCATATAAAATCATAGGAACACCATTCAAGCAACAATCCTCCAAAATCCTCAATCCAAGTTCCAAAATCAACATTTAAAACCACATGAATACCAACATTATATGCCATGAATAAAACACAAGTTTGTAGAGAAGACCATGCCTGAAAGTATTAACAATTATGGAGGAAAATTACCAATTGTAGCTCTAGAAGACAAATCCTTAGAAACCCTAGTTGTTCTTGCCTTGGGGATTTAAGAGGGATGAATAGTGCTTATGCAATGATAATTTGATGAGAATATGGATTTAAGGGTGTTTTAAGTCATGATATAGAAGTTGGATGGGATAAAAGACCTTTTGTCTTTAATATGAACCTATAAGGAAAACATCCACATTCACTATAGTTCTTTTCATGACTCGTGACATCTGGGTACAAGTCATTTCTTGGACTCATTGTCTGGGAAGTAATGCAGGGCATCCTTTCTATTGACCCTATGAGTTCTACCATACGACTAGTAGGGTCCTAGTCATTGCACTCAAGATAGAAACATTAGTTAATCGACTGGTTTGGTCATAAGCCCCTTCATAAGATTCGTTACCTCTATAAGGTAGAGGTTGTAATCAGAATAATATCTTGGGAACCTACACTATTCAGGATACGATTGGGGTCTTATCTCTAATAATGAATCTTTTGGACTTGTTATGCGAGTCGTTACCTTGGGCAGTGAGCACAAAACTCTAGAAATTCTTAAATGCAAAAATATGGGGTGTTACGGGAACACTCTGAGTTGAAGAAACTATCGCCCCATGACTAGGTCACTCTCGTGAATACTGACTATAAGCAGCACAACTATAGAATGTCACATATGATAAACCAAAACTAGAAGATCTTAATGATCCATAATAGCCACTATGCCAAGAATAACCAGAAGATGAATTTCTTGAAAACTGATCGATACCATTACCAAGGCAATCACTGCCATTAGATTGACCTCTCTCAGTGATCTAAAGGGCTTACTGGAAAAGTCTACTAGGCTAATTCTGAGGCTGATTCTATGAATGCGGAGGATATTTACCATGAGAAATGCTACCTCTGAATTATGAACTACTCAACTCCTAATGAAACTACCCTGATACCCAAGCTTTTTATTGCTACACCCACTGGTGACGTTTAAGTTATACCTCTGCCCTGAAGATGATACGGTCACTGCCAAATATAGTAACCCAATAAAGGTTTGGGTTGAATTCGAAGGAAATACATGAAATCGTGGCTCTGTTATAATTAATGAGAGAAACTAGAATAGTAAATGGGGGTTTTAAATAGAATTATCAAACAAGTGGTGAATATAACTTTGATTTTAATTAGTTACAAATGAACACTAGGATTGTGTTCCCCCTGGATTTACAACTCCGTAGGATTATCATGCTTTGTAGAACCAACCTGATATATTACATGTAGAATCGATAAGTTATGTACCTTCTACAGTATTTTAGATGAGAAGAAGGATCTCACCCTATACCTTTTGAGTCTTAGGATGTCAACTTACTAACCCTTATCTTGATCCAAATTAACTATTACCTTTTGAGTCTCTAGTTATTAGATAAAATCTAACCATCTTACTTAGATAAAACCTAGTAGCATGAATCAACAACTAAACTTCAAATTACTATTGTTATTATCTTTTTCTACTCACTACATCTCTTTTGGAGTAAGTAAAAATAATCTACGCAGGATACTAACATATGCAACCGCTAAGATAACTGTTAAAGTGAATAAACAAAATGCATGCATGGGTATTATTTCAAAAAAAATAATAGCACTTCCCCTACTTTATCAATCTGCTAGGGTTTCCATAATCATAGTTAAGGGATTTTAGCTGCTCATGCTTGTAAAGTAATCAACAACATTCATGATTGAAAGAATAAGATAAAATCACAAATAATCACAACTAAAAACCCAAAACTATAAGTGAATTAATCAACCAAAATTAATTCAATTTAATTCCAAGACTAAAATCAAATCTCAAAATCAAAACATGTTTTTGAGTAACATGAGTTTGTAAACTGATGTTGGGTGTATTTATGCACCTTAGTGTCCCTATTCTAGGTTGTTTAGTATTGTTTTAAGGATAATTTGTGTCCTTTATATGTTGAAGATAATGTAAATAATCATTTAACTGTTCAAGGATGTGATTACAATTTTTATAAGTGTTTTTAAACAAGTTTAGGTTTAAATCGTTCAATTAAAGTTTAGGCAAGAAAACAAGTTTTACTAGCTTGATCTTGGTGTCGCTCTAGCTGTTCTCGAAGGATTATAGTATAGTATATGAGTTCCTTATGGTCTTAATATTTAATATCATGTGGAAGAACTCTTTTAGAGTATGCAAAGTTTAATTAAACTGAGCCAAGTGTCAACAATACATTATAATGTTAATTTGTCAAGACTAGTGCTTAGATTGAGCTTTTAGTTTGTGTTTATTGTTTTTATGAAGTGTTGAACTCTAATGTATATTTTTTGATCATTTATGATAGTTTAAGGGTTGATGGTGATGATATATTTATGATATACAAGCTGAAAACTATGGCAAAAATACACCACAAGTAAAGGAACAAGTGAAGGAAAGACTTAGATGTCTTGGTCTATCGGGAGGCTATTGCAACTCATTATTATTAGGTTTTAAATTATTTAATTTATTTTATATATGTTTTGTATAATTCATACAATTATTTGGATGATGATTATTACTATTTGTGGCTAAACCCCCCCCCCCCCCCTTTGGGGTTAACGCCAAGAACATGGCTATTAACATTTGGAATTAATTTTGTTTGATTTACTTATCATATTTGGTTGTATTTTCATACTTGTTTTAATTAGTTTTATGATTTCACACCCTTATAATATATCAATTGTCAACCTTGTGATCTTGAGGGGGGAGGGGAATAGGAAGATAGAACATGGGGATGAACAAATTAGGGTTCTTATTCTTTTAAGAAATAAGGAACTTGAATTAGCATCTAGGATAGGTATGTACCTAGAAACCTTACTTGATTCACATGTAGGATGAGAAAATTAAGAACTTAATTGGATTATTACATCCCCGCTTAATGATATAGTTGTAATACCCAAGTTAGGTAGATAATTAGAGGTCGGGAAGCCATGATCAAGCGATTAACCCTACGAATAAACAACCAAGATAAGCAATTTACTGAATGAAGTTCAATAACATTGTATGATCATTCAAAGTGCTTTAACCCTTGGCTTAATTCTATTTATTGTCTTTATTCTTTTATTTTGAGCATTATTTACTTTATTGTTGCTTACAAATATTCAAAACACTTTTTGGTTACCTTGCATCTAGTTAATCTCAACAAGTGAACTACAATTTTAATTGTTATTTGGACAAGTCCCTATGGGATTGATATTCAACTTTTTTGAATACCACTATATTACTTATAGACTATACACACTTGCGTGTGCACTTGGGTGCTATCAAGTTTTTTGACCCTTTGCTAGGGACTTGTAATTTTTCAATAGTTTTAGTTTTAGTTTTGCTTTTTGCTATTACTTTGGTGCTTTATGCTTGGTCTTGGTTCTTGTAACAACCTGCACCTTCTGGCTAGAAATTAAAATATCATTCCTAAACGTATATACCTGAACTAAATGATTCCAAGTTAATATATGTGTGGTGATCAATCCTATAGTGTTCGAATACCTTTTAGTATGAATTGAGGTTACAAAAATCTCCTAACTCTAAGACGAGTTGAAAATATTTCTATCAATTAAGTTTTAGTAGACATTTTAACTTGGGTCAAATTACATCGATTATTGTTCCTAGAATATGACAATTTAGAGGGCCTACTAATATCAAATAAAAGGTACTCAATTATTCTTTCCAACGCCTCTGACCATTTATTAATTTGAGTCCGGAGTAAGAAACTATGAGTGTTTGAATGTGACACTGTCCAGACTTTGCGATGGGGCATGCTATGTCCACTTAAGGCTATGCCATAGGCTGTGCATTACCCACTTTGGGTAAAGCAGCGTAAAAGCTCTATTTTAGTGTTATTTAAGGTTAATACAGTCCTTTCGCATCCCAAAATAGTCCCTAAACATTTATGGCCAAATTACAACCTTAATGTACGTAATTCATCCTAAAAATCCCTAATTCATCTTCTAAGTCACAAGAGGAGAAAATAAACTTATGGTTTGATATTTCAAACTTAAAGGTTTGATCTTTTCAGTAATTCTTCATCAATTAAGGTATGTGGGGCTGTCCTAAAAAATCTATAGGCATAAGTTATGGTTTTATCAACCTTTTTAAAGCATGTTATGATGTTTATAATAAGGGTTTGAACAATTGTTTTGAATAGCCAAATCATAGAACCCTTTTCAATGATATTTATATTGTCTTGGTCTTTAGGCCTTGAAATTAATTTTTACTCATATATATGTAAGTATGCATTTTCAGTTTTGCAAAGATTATATCAAGAGAATGAATGATTAAACCCCTCTCTTTTTATGATAACTCTTGATTTCACATGTCGTGGGTTGTTTAATTCCATGTCTTGAAGAATGAGATAAATGTTTTACTATTATTTTGGACATGATATTGATTATAAATTGATGAGAGGGTGTTTTCTTGCTTATAAATGTTCAAGGTGACAATTGAAAGAGTTGCATGGATTGTTGTAAATGAATTGACTATTATGTGTTGAAATATTGAAAATGGGGAATCTTTTAATAAGTTTTGTACATGTTTTAAAATAAGGACAACCTTGAATTGTTTAAATATTTTTTGGTGGTCAAGTGACTGAGCTGATTGAAAAATCTAAAATAAAACATTATAAGGCTTAGACATACGATTTACAAATCTTGGTATGATAATACCAAATAGATGAATGCCAAAGCAGATTTAGAACCGACTAGAATATAGATTCACTCAGATTTTGAATTCAGAAAGATACATGTTTAGAAAAGGTTAAAAATAGGCTTAAAGAGAGTTGGATGGTTACCCAAAGAAAGTATGAGTTAAAAGACCCAATCCTAGAACTCGTAATTTTTCGACATGGGGTAATGGTACCATGCTTTGTGATCTTATGTACCTTAATTCATGTCATACCAATTTGGGACTATGGATAGGAGCCATGCTATGTGGTCTTGTGCACTACCAAGGTATGTTAATTTGATTGGGGATCATGGCACCATATTGTTTGGTCTTGCGTGTCTCCCCTTATAGATACTTTAATCCTTGCAGAAAACTTGGATTGGGGGCTTAGCCGCCGAGTCAAGGGCAGATTTCATATAGCCCATGAAATTATAGATTGTAGGGTGTACCATCCATCTTAGAAGTAACATAAAAAGTGGTTCACGATTTCAAAGAAAAATTTCAAGGTCTTTTAAGTATGCCCACGTGTTTTCTTATATCATATGTAAACTGTTTTATAAATTGCTTTCAGTTATGTTGTATAAAAGTATATTATTTTTGATCGCTCTGCGTACCAATACATTTGTATTGAACCTCTATATTTTAGGATCTGAGGCCCAGTCCCTATGTCCTGCTAAGTAGTAGATCATTGTTAGACGATTGGAGTTGGTGAGCCTTCCTTATTTTTGAAGTCCTTGTCTCATATGATGATTTTATTATTTTTAGTTCATGGTCCAGCTAGGGGACTTATCCCATTTTTAGACAGAAGTTGTTGTCATGTTGTTAGAAATTTTGTAAAATGGTGTCATGTATTTTGAATATTATGAGCCTCATTTTGTATTGTCTATTTGAATAAAGAAGTTCGCCATGTTACCATTTTGTTATGTCTTCCGCAATTCTTTAGAGTTAGGAATTATGCATATGATTTCAAGTTAGAAGGGCTCTTGGGCATTAATGGTTCAGGATTCCCATCATGGCTAGAGTCCCGATTGGGGTAATGACAAACTTGGTATCAGTACAGTGTTCATTGTACAAGGTTGTCTGCAAAATTATGTCTAGTAGAGTCTTATTTATGGGTGTGTTGTGCACCACATCTATAATCAGGATGCTACCGATCATTTAGGAGTTATTTCTTTTTCTTTCATATTCTAGTTCATCCTACAGCGTCGTCCATATGAAAGTTATCCAAATTTCTTCCTTGTTCTAATTTTCATGGGCCATGCCTTATTGTCAATGCGATACAAGCCTAAGAGTCTAGCTCCCCCAGTGATGTGGTTCTCTGATTGAGTTATCCATAAAGTTTGAGATAGCACAAGGACTTAAGATGCGTCCATTAGTGCTTCAAGGTGTATCAATTTGAGTATATACCCTTATCCTGATAAATTCATGATTTCCATTCTAAGGTACGAACTATATTTAGTCCCTTTTAAAATTCTTGTTACAGATTTCATGCATAAAGGTATGATATATAGTAGAATGATGGAACTATATTTCCACCCGATTAGTAGTATATGTTAAAGTGTCATGACCCCATTGGTAGTGAAATGGTCCATAAGTTGGTGACATGAAGTCACAAGGTTAGCAGTCAGAGTGAGGGTGACTTTTGTGTAAAGAAATAGTTTTAGTTTTATAACTATGGATTGAGGAGTGGGTTGCCATTTTATAGTGATAGACTAATGTGGTATCTACATTTGTAGATTATGTGGTAGTCTATGAAGGAAGCAGCTGGCTATTATTATTAATTATTCAAAATAGGGAAGGATATCAGAATGGATAGTTATGGTAGTTTTCAAAATCATTTATAGGTTGTGAATGGATAGGGGTAGATTAGTCAATAAGTTATGGGTAGAAACGTATTAGTGTTTATGGAATTTGGTGATAGTAAGAATGTATACATGGGTAAGTAGACTTAATGTGAGAAGGTATGTAGTATATTTAGAGGTGTTCCAGTAATATCGTGGAGAGGATGAACTTATGGGTCATAGCTAAGAGAAGTAAGAGACTTAGGTTGACATTTCTATTTGATGGACTAGTATAATATGTGGCATGCTTTATCGGTTTTACAGGATTGGTGCTAGACAATAGGCTTGAACTTTAGATATGGATTGTTGTGGTGAGAATAGTAGCTTAAGATTAATGAGGTATGCTTTGTGGGAAAAATTTAGTAGGCTTAATGTAATTGGTGAAAGATCCTACGTTGATAATTTATGAAAAGTTTAAGTGGTAATTGTGAGGTATATGTATACATAAGGACTAGTATTAAAATGATAGATTTTGGTTGAGTCATTAAGTGGATAAATGTATAAGTGTAAAAGAATAAGTTGAACACCGAGGTAGCATGTTGTGAGATAAGGCATGATGTGTATGAGTGTCACATGTACCTAGATTTCATTCTCAAATTTTGTAGTATGAAGAAGTCTAGGGAGTTGTGTATAATGTTATCTAGAGTTAAATTGAGGAAATATAGGTAGGCAATAAGTACCTTTGGCATAGTTTTACAAATTTCATTATGTTGTAAGTTATGTGATTAGCGGTCTAATGTTAGAATGTTAAGTAATGTGGAGTGGATTTTTATATGATAAGGAGTAAGGATGTGTATGCTCATGAGATTGCGAGTTATAGGTTGATGGCTATAGAGGATGGTTAAAAAATTAAGAGTAGCGTTCTTGGAAAACAATGCCTTTAGAGTATAGTTAAAAAGAGGAATTTAGTGTTTATGTGCATAGTGATACCCCATTATGTTGAGTGCTATGCTTGTAGATTTAATGAGAAGATATGTCCTCAAGTCTAGTATTATGACGTTGATGTAAGGGGGAGATGATGGATTAAGGTAGTTCCCAAATTTTCTTGTGGTGTCAAGCTTTAAGTAAGAATCATGATAAAACAATTCCTATTCAAGGAAGCTCCACCTACTTCGATTTGAATGGACATCTACCGATGTTAAGTGTAATTAAGTCTTGCCTATGTCTAAGGTTTGAGATATCTATGTAACTCATGTCATGTTCTGACCTCCAAATTAGAAGCAATAATGTCCCTCAATGATCCAATATTCCAAGTTTCCAAGCTCTATGTTATGTTGCTCATGATCCATAAAAATCCATGTCTCACATAATACTTGGTTCCAAGAAACTATGCTTTCTATGCATTACCAATCCATTTTATGTTGGGATTAGCCAAAGTGATAAAGTTTATGCTAACTCATGGTAAATTTCAGTTCTTTAAATAAGGATGAATCACTTCAACTGGCAATCCTTGTCTTAGTTTTTAACTACATAAATTCTGGCTTTATGCTATATAGCTCATAAAATGTGCACCCATGTTTCTCATCGTGGTCTTTCCAAGGAAATCATGTTGTGTTGTGTTTAGGCTGAACACTTTACTTATGATCCAGGAACTTGATATATGAAGCACTTCATGTCTATTCTATCATATCTTCACCTCATGTACCTCCTTGAGTAGTGCAATAAGTGTAGGTTATGGTCTAATAGTGTTACTTCCGTTCATGATGTTTATTCACAGGTCCCTCAATGACCCTCCATGTGCTAGTATGATGATGATGATGTTTTAGGTAGGGAAGTAGATGTTCTTGAAGTTGAGAATTTTAGATGTGATTTAATTAGCTAAAATTTTATGAGAATGGGGAAGAAGGAGATGAACTTTCATTATGTGAAATAGTTAGGAAGGAGATATATGGCAAAAATCTTTAGGAGAATGATTGAATTTGTTGGTCCTAGTAAGGGGGTCCATAAGGTGGGTGCAGTAATGATAGGTTTGAATGTTGTGATTGTTCAAAGTAGCCTATGTACTATGTGGTTATGTTCCCAGAATTAAAACCCAAGGGTGTTTGATGGTATTGATAAGGTAAAGTAATTTTCTTAATGGGATGTAGAGTACAGGGTCCTATAGCTTAAGCTAGCACCTCTTTTCTCTAAGTTAGGATGCAACATAGATGCATTATGTAGTGGGACGCAAACTCTTGTGGTTAGAAGTGCTATGGGAGAAATGTAATTTAGAAATGATGAAGTATGATATTTATTGTTTAGGGCCTAGTTGAGTAATGTCTCTAAGTTTAAGTTTATTCGTGGTACCTTATAAGGTAGAGAATGCTTCTAATCCTATCTTCTGTAAAATCCTATTTCAAGATTAGTACCAATGTAATTAAGGTCTATGATCACCAAATAAACTCATACCTTATGTGTGATGATAATGAATCACGGAACTCATCTCAATATCATCCATATGTAAAGTTTCATTACCTCATGGTTCGTGCTTACGCATTTCACTATCGGTTATCATGAAGCTCTTTTGATGCCTATGAAAATTTTTGTTGAGGAAAAATGTTAAATGTGAGGTTATGTTCCTTATTCTACTCTTGTAGAGCTTCAGCAAGTCCCTACCCATCATTCGAGGATGAATGATCCCAAAGGGAGATAATGTAACACCCCGTACCTTTGGGTTAGAATTTAAAAAATTGTTCCTATGTATATAGACTCAAACTAAATGATTATTGGTTAATATATGTGTGGTGATCAATCCTATAGTGTGGGAATACCTTTGAATATGAATTGAGGTCACAAAAATACCCTAACTCAAACACGAGTTGAAAATATTTCTGTTGATTAAGTTTTAGTGGATGTTTCTACTTGGGTCAAATTACATCAACTATTAATCCTAGAATATGATTATTTAGAGTTCCTACTATATATCAAATGAAAGGTACTCGAGTTTTTTTTCCAACGCCTCTGACCGTTCGTTAATCTTAGTCCAGAGTAAAAAGTTATAAGTGTTTAAATGAGATACTATCCAGACTATGGGATGGGGCATGTGACGCCCACTTAAGTCTATTCCATGGGATATACGTCACTCAGCTTGGCTTGTGCCATGGGATGCGCATCACCCACCTTTGGTAAAGTAGTGTAAAAGTTCCATTTTAGTGTTGTTTAAGGGAAATACTATCCTTTCACGTCCCATAACAGGCCCTAAAGCTTAATAGCCGAATTACAACCCTAATGCATGTTAATTCCTCCTAAAAAATCCCTAATTATCTTCTAAGTCACAAGAGGAGAAAAAAAACTTAGGGTTTGATCTTTCAAGCTTAAAGGTTTGATCGTTTCATGAATTCTTCATCAAGTAAGGTATGTGGGGCTGTCCTAAAAACTCTATGGGCATATGGTATGGTTTTATAACACTTTTGAAAGCATGTTATGATGTTTATAAAAGGGGTTTGAACAATTGTTTTGAATAGCCAAATCATGGAACCCTTTTAAATGATATATATATTGTATTGGTGTTTAGAACTCCCCTAGAAATTAATTTTTACTCTTATATATGTAAGTATGCATTTTCAGTTTTGCAAAGATTAAATCAAGAAGATGAATAATGAAACTAATCTTTTGTTATGATACCTCTTGATTTCACATGTTGTAGGTTGTTCAGTTGCATGTCTTTAAGCATGAGATAGTGTTTTACTATTATTTTGGACTTGATATTGATTATGAATTGAAGAGAGGGTGTTATCTTGCTTATAAATATTCAAGGTGATAATTGAAAGAGTTGCATGGATTGGTGTAAAGGAATTGACCATTATGTGTTAAAATATTGAAAAGGGGGAATCTTTGAATAAGTTTTGTACATGTTTTTAAATAAGGACTCCCTTGCATTGTTTAAATGTTTTTTGGTGGTCAAATGACTTAGTTGATTGAAAAATCTAAAAAAGAACATTATATGGCTTAGACATACGACTTGCAAGTCTGGGTATGCAATACCAAATAGTTGAATGCCATACTAGATTCAGAATAGACTAAAATACAAATTTACTCAAATTTTGAATTCAGAAAGATGCATGTTTAGAAAAGGTTAAAAATGGGATTAAAGAGAGTTAAATGGTTAACTGAAGAAAGTACCAGTTAAAATAATCAATGCTAGAAATCGTGATTTGCTGACACTGGAAGATAGTACCATGCTTTGTGGTCTTGTGTACCTTAGTTACTGTCGTCCCAATTTTGGACTACGGATATGAGCAATGCTCTGTGGTCTTTTGCACTACCAGGACATGTTGATTTGATTAGGGATCATGGCACTATGTTGTGTGGTCTTACGTGTCTCCCCTTATATATACTCCAATCCTTGTGGCAAACTTGTATTGGGGGCTTGGCCGCCGAGTCAAGGGCTGATTCCATATAGCCCTTAGAATTACAGACTGTAGGGTGTGCCATCTAGTTCAGAAGTAACATAAAGAATGGTTCCTGATTTCAAAGAAATGTTTGAAAGTCTTTTAAGTATGCCCATATGTTTTCCAATATCATATGTAAATTGTTTTGTGAGTTGCTCTAACTTGTGTTGTATAAAAGTACATTATTTTGGATTGCTCTATGTACTAGTACATTTTTATTGAACCCCCTATATTTTAGGATCTGAGGCTCAGTCCTAGGGTACCGCTAAGCAGTAGATCATTGTCAGATGATTGGAGTTGCTCAGCTTCCCTTATTTCAGAAGGTTTTGTCGCATGTGATGATTTCATTATTTTTAGTTCATGCTCTGATTAAGTGACTTATCCAATTTTTGGACAGAAGTTTTTTCATGTTGTTAGAGATTTCATAGACTGGTGTCATGTATTTTGAATTTTAAGAGCCTTATTTCATACTGTCTATTTGAATTAATAAGTTGACTATGTTTCCATTTTGTTATGTCTTTCGCAATTCTTTATAGTTTATGAATTATGCATATGATTTCCAGTTAGAAGAGCTCTCAGGCCTTTTTGGTTTGGGATACCCGTAACAGCCAGGGCCCCGGTTTGGGTCGTGACAGTTCTATATTTGCAGAAAATAGGTTTACAGGTTAGTGAGCTGGCAAAGGATAGAGAATTGGTTGAACCAAGCCCCAAACCCGAACAACACTTCCACCAACAAAGGAGAGAAGCAATCCTTCTCCCTCATATTCCAAAAATATAAGAAGATCAAGAAAATCTTGCTCTCATGGCTGAAGAACAAGCAACACGCATGACAGTTAGAAGAGTGGTAATCCCACTTCTAACAAATTTGACCTCCTCATTTCAGAAACTGGCTACTAGAGGTAATTTTAATCTCATATACGATATGGTACAACTTTTGATTAGTAGTGGATAGTTCACAAGGCTTTCACATAAAGATCCAAAGGTCCACCTGTGAAACTTCCTGGAGATTAGTGACATATTCATCCCTATAGGTATGTCAACTGACTATGTAAGGCTGTTAGTATTCCCCTTTTCATTGTTGCAGGTGGAAAAAAGTGGTTGAATGTTAAGCCTTCAAATTCAATCACATCTTAGGATGACTTAGCTCAGAGATTCCTCATTTGTTTTTTCCCATCTGGCAAGACTGTGAGACTTCACTGTGAGATTGTGTGCTTAAAGCAGAAGGCAGAAAAATTTGTATTATGCTTGGGAGCGTTTCAAGGCTTTACTAGGGACTGTCCACACTATCAACAGTCTAATGAGGTATTAGCTCATACTTTTGTTGAGGAACATGATCATAAAACAAAGAGTTTGCTAGATTCAGCTACAGGTGGTCAAGTTCTGAAGATGACGTATGATGAGTTGTATACTTTGTTAAACTAAATTGCATAAGGTAATACTGCATGGCATTCAAACTCAAGGAATGCTACAAAGAAGGTTGCTAATGTTTTGGAAGTGGATTAGCTTACCATAGTATCTTCCTAGATTATTGAATTACAAAATCTGTTGACTACATATCTCAGCAACATGAAATTGGGAAATACACTACCTGCAATCGTAGTAAATGCTATTCAGCACACAATCACTTGGTATATGGTGTGTGGAAATAGTAGTCACTCTGCAGATATGTGTGCTGCAAATCCTGAGTCTGTCATGTTTGTGGGAAATGTTCAGAGATGTAAATATGGGAACGCCTACAACATTAAGTGGCAGACTCAGCTACTAAATTAATAATGGAACACCTAACAACAGTTTTAGCAACCCCAAGCTCAAGTAAATCAGACCACAAATAGCAATATGGAGGTTATGATGAAACATATTCTAGCTGGCCAATCAAAATTGGCAGAAGATATGAAGAATTAGTAGACCATTACAAGGAACTTAGAGTTACAATTTGGTCAAATATAACATGCACAAAATACTAGGCCTCAAGGTGGGTTTCCAAGTGTTACTGAAAATCCAAAACAAGTTATGGCAATCACTTTGAGGAGTGAAAAATAGCTTCATGGAGAACCTCCACAGAAAACTAAGGAGGTAGATGCTGATTTAAGTCCTAAACAGGTAAATGACCAAGTTGTTAAAAAGTCGAGGAAGTCTGAGTACTCAAAAGAAAAAGTTGCTGAAGAAGTGAAGAAGTTCCCACAACTACCTTTCCCATAGAAGTATATAAAGGAAAAGGAGGATGCGTGCTTCAAGAGGTTCATTGACACATTCAGGGAAATTCACATTAATTTAACTCTTTTAGATGTTTTGTAGGGAATGACTAAGTATGCTAAGTACTTGAGGGATGTGGTCTCAAATAAAGTTAAGCTGAAGGATGTGGAAGGGGTAACACTCACTGAGGAGTGTAGTTTTTTGGTGACCCAAAAGATGCCCAAAAATCTTAAGGACCCTGGGAAGTTAACTCTCTCAATTCAAATTGGAAACAATGAGATGGTTCAGGCACTTAGTTATTTAGGGGCAAGTATCAACTTGATGCCCTTATATTTGTTCAATACATTGTTCTTGGGAAATCCTAGACCAAGATTTGTGCTACTACAACTAGCAAATGGGACCATAGCCCATCTTGAAGGAGTAATAAAGGATGTTCTCATAATGGTTGGTAAGTTTATTATTCCTGCTGACTTTAATATTTTTGATTTTGAGGAAGATAAAAAGGTGTCGATCATCTTGGGATGCCTATCTTAGCGATGGGAAGAGATTTAATAGATGTGAGAGAGGGTATGCTCACAATGAGGTTGGAGGATGAAGAGGAAGTGTTTAAGGTGTATAAACCACTTAACACACTATCCCATCATAAAGACTTGTGCATGATTGTTGTGATTGAAAGAGATATGTGTGGGGTGGTGGATCATATTCCACAAAAGACCTCTTTGGACACCCTCATTGAGCACCCTAAACCAAAACCACCTAAGCTTGCCATGATGCAGATTGATGAGCTTGAAAAGGCTATAGTTAAGAAAGCTGTTGACCTTGAGCATTCATAATCAAGAGGCCAGAAATGAATAAGAAGATGGCCTCCAAGTGTAAGGAAAAAGATGATGAAATTTTGTTGAGTCGTAGTTGGGTAGTGCTGTGACACTAAATCAGGCACTACTTAGGAGGCAACCCAAGTTAAGTAGATATGTTTTATTTTAAGTTTTTGGTTTTTTACTTTTCGTACTTTTTATTTTTGTTGAGTCACAGGTTGATGGGAAGTCTAAGTACTAGAAACCTGAGCAAAAGAGAATGGAAAAGACTGAGTGTTGGGTCCCCAAACCTCTTGATATGTAAGGATGATACTACCTAGGCCTATAGGACTCAGGGAGTATTTCTATCTCTTAAAGTATACTTTGGTGACAAAGTAGATTTTTAAGTGTGGGGTGGGGAAATTACCATTTATCCTATTTTTAGGTTAAATTTGTAATCTTTTATGTTAGGAATAAGTGTGATATTTTTATTGGTGCTATATTTGATTGCATGATGCAAGTGGGTTTGTATGAAAAGAGCATGTTGATTGTGTGAATTACTTCTTTTGAGACTCCTAGGCTCATGTTTATGACTCTTGTACTTGTTGGCTTAATGTTGAATTCATGTGATTGTTTAGTTGAGAGCTTATGATGATCCAACTTATACATGATCATGTGCCAAGTGTGTGTGAGGTGTTGTATATTCCTTGTTTCATGTGATGTATAGAAATTTCCTATTGTGTGTGCAAAGCAAAATAAAAAGTGTAGGTTGAGGTGATTATAGGAATTTCTTTGATAGCCTTGATTTATACCTTATTTATGACCTACCTTTGTGCATAATCCTAGTAAGCCCCATTGAGCCTTTAGCTTTTTCTTTGGAAGCCTCATGTGTAGCCTAATTCCCTTCATTAATAGACCTTAATTTGATCAAAATGCTCCTAAGAGATTTAATATAAATTAATTGAGTAAGGAATTTAAAATTCGGGAAGGAAAAGGTGAAATTGAAGCCCAAAAATGTTAGATATTGGTGTTTAAAAAAGTAATATGTGTCGTGGTGGGGAGTTGAGTAATGAAAAGAATAAAAAATTTTAAATTGAATGAGTTGTGCATAGAATCCTCTCACCATAGTGTATGTAAATGAGCTAAATAGAATGAGGTAGACAAAAATGGTGTGGTTTGGTTGTTAGAGTTGAATTGGATGTATGTTGTGATGTATTAAAGCGTTTTGGGAAGATAGTCACTATTCTTGTCCAAAATAATTCCTACCTGTCCCTTATCCTGCATTACAACCCTTGAAGACCTATTTGATCTTAAGCCTTAACATTATGATATTGGCGGAGTACTACACTAAGGGAAAGCTATGGTTCATTATGTGTAACTCGTGAATTCCTTGTGAGAGTTAGCGTAACTCGATTCTTGTACCCATTGTGTTATAAATTGTAATTATTTGAGTGATTATGGCAAACTCACTTACTATGAGGTCGCATGTTTAATGAATGTGAGTGATTTGTATGATGTCCTTGATTGAGAAATATGCATGGGTTTGCCAACTAGGTGAGTCAATTCTTGAGGCTAGAATGTTTTTGAGCAGTATTCTTGAACTTTCAATTGTGTACATAACATGCTTAGTGTAGAAACCTACATATTGTGTAGTCATTGTAGTACTAGATTGAGTGTCTTATATGTAGTAAGCATGTAGAGTCTCCTCATCTTATTATTCTTAGATTAAAGAGTTGTTCGAGGACGAACAAGGCTTTAAGTGTGGGGTGGTGATGTTGGGTGCATTTATGCACCTTAGTGTCGCTATTCTAGCTTGTTTAGTCTTGTTTTGAGGATAAATTTTACCCTTTATGAGTTTAATATGATATAAATCATAATTCAAGTGTTCAAGGATGTGATTACAATGTTTAGAACTGTTTTCAAACAAGTTTAGGTTTAAATCATTCAATTAGAGTTTAGGCGATAAAACTAGTTTTACTAGCTTGGGCTAGGTGTCATTCTAGATGTTCTCAATGGATTCTAGTTTGTAGATGAGTTCACTATGGTGTTAATATGTAATATAATGTGTACAAACTTTTTTATACTGTGCAAAGTTCAATTAAAATGTACCAAGAGTCAACAATACATTATAGCGTTAAGTGGTCGAGACTAGTGCTTAGATTTAGCTTTTAGTTTGTAGTTCTTGTTGCTATGATGTGTTGAACCCTAATGTATGGTGTTTGATCATGTATGATTCTTGGAGGGTTGATTTATATAATATATTAATGAGATACAAGCTGAAAATCAAAGGTAAAATGACACCACAAGCAAAGGAACAAGTGCAGGAAGCACTTAGACAAATATTGTATTGATTGGCAGAATCTAGTGGTTGTCCGCGATTTGCACGCGTCGCCCCCTCCATTGAAGTGCGATGGAGCATTCTCAGCACCCTTGGATCAGTTTTGTAGATCCCGCAGCATGCCTAGTATTGTGTTGCAATGTAACCCGCGTTGCATGGTCCATTTACATGCTGCCAAGTGATCTTCTACTATAAATACACAGGTAAATACTATGTAAATACATCTTTCGACATCTTGGAGTATCTGAAGGCTACTGCAACTCATTATTTTTAGGTTTTACATTCTTTAATTCAGTTTCTTTAAGTTATGGAATATTCATACCATTATTTGAATGATGATTATGACTATTAGTGGCTAAAAACCCCTTTTCGGGGTTAAACCATTATTTCTTACTTCTGACGCATGCGATCCACATGTGCTACATGCGGTCCGCATGTTGACTTAGCATGTGCCAAAGTTATTTTTCTGATCTTCTTCAATTATTGCACATGGTTTGGTGACGAACAATTTGGAAAGTGTCCCAAACATCCATAATCTCTCCCATAAGTAGACAAAAAATCTTTTTGACGAACTTATCATCCAAAACATGATTTCCTGCAAAACATACCCAACACAGATTATATCTAACAAAACAACCTTAGAAACTTGCATATTTTCCTTGTCTTAAGAGTCGAAAGTTCTATATCTCTATAGCACATCCACACCCTCAACCTAGAACCTTTTCATGTGCTTAGGAAACAAAACACAACACAACAAAACAAAAATAAAAACGATGCGTAACTAGGAGAATCTAAGCTATTCAAGGAATTTAGTCAACACTTTAAGCTAAAAAAAAAACACCCCCTCCAATCTCACTTTTCAAAACCAACCGTGTATAAACATGAAGCACAATAATATGAAACAATAGGATCAAGGTATTGCATTACATTAGCAACAGATAACCACATGTATGTACAACTCACACTACCCAAAACAAGCAAATAGCAAGCAATATGACTCAAGTGCCCTCACAACAAAGACGTCCCACTCACTCATATGAAATAATGCATGTCAGTGCAGGGACAGTCAAGAGACACCTACACTCAGAAGAGAAGTTCCAATCTATGTGCATCAAATACTATAGGCCTTCCAATACTTTCTTTACCTTAGCATCTGGACAATCAAGTTAGGATCACTATAGGACTTTTCTCAACTTGTAATTTAGGCTTGGGGTCTAATATGATACATATGGATATATCAAGTGACTAATCCTCCTTGGCACTAAAATAACTTTGGGGTCCACACTTTAACCCATTTTTCACTTTATTCTTTTGTGCACATTTAGGTTGGGTGTGGTGTTTATTCTTTCTTTTTTACTTCTTTCACAAATATTCTTTTTTTTCCTCTTGCTTTTCGCTTTGATTTTGCTACCACTTCCATCCCTTCTTTCTTTTTTCTTTTATTTTACCCTGCTTTAAACCCACTATACATTATGCACCCCTATGATAGCCACCCTTAACTTAGGAGATTTTCTTGAGTTAAGGTGCATAATATCCAAGGAGGACTGATGATAGGCGAATTTACACGCCTATAGTGCTATATTTTACCCATATTTTAGCTAAGTTTTGAGGACAAATTATATATTTCATGTACTTTTACTCCTTTTTCCTGTAAGTGAGCTAACGAACATGATTAGCAAGTTTTCAGGTATAAATGATGTGGAATTTAGCATTTTATGGATAACTTGACGCCAAAGAAAGCTTCACGAAGGAAGGAAGAGGAATCTTGGACGCCAAGGACCAAAAGTGGCGCATGGAAAATCTGTCCCGGGCAAAAACAGCAATTCTGAAGACTTTGGGGACTAGCAGTAACTTATTAGGATTAGGATAATAATGCAGTAATTTATTAGGATTAGGATAATGATGCAGTAACCCAGTAGGAATGGGTTAAGTAATGCAGTAGCTTAGTAGGAATAGGATATGGGTGTTATAAATACCCTATTTTGCTAGAGATTCATTCTACTTCTAATTCATTCCCCCCATTCCATCAATTCACCAATTCACCCATTGATTCACTACTACTTTTAATTCTTCCATTAATTCTACTCTTCTTCTATTCATCTATTCAATTCTTAATTTCCACAACAAGAGAAACGTTACTACTGCAAAGGAATTCACGCCTAACGCCTACCACACTATTACTACACGAAATCTTTATTGTGGTATAATAACAATGTCTATTGTGATTTCCTTCGCACTCATGGGTAACTAAACTTCTCTGTTGGGGTTATGGAAGCCATATGAGATACTATCTATTGCTATGAGTTTGTGAGTTCGTGACACGTATGCTGCTTATATCATTATTCTCTTCATATTAATCTAAATTCTTTGTGGTTGCAAACGCAAGAATACGCCAGTATAGCATTAACTTGTTCGAAAGAAAAGTTATATGTTTGGAAAAGAGATAATGTCAAGGTAATAGGGTCTCATCCCCTATTAAAAGTTAGTGCCGTAACTGGATTAACCTCTTGGAGAATTTGTACCGTTAGATACGATTTAAGCTCGAAAGAGTTAAAGTGAAATAGTCCTTGTTGAGGTTAAAAGACGCTTGAATTTACAATCGAATACAATTCTCTATAAGCACATGCATGTCTGAATTCCGCATAACTCATAGTCAATAGAGACGTACAACTCATAAGGTGTACATAATCCCAACTCTTCAATTCTCATTGTTTTACAACCTACTAAACATTCTTTCTTTTTACTTTGCTATTTTCAGTTTTACTTTAATATTTTGGTTACACATTACAATCCCCAGTTTTTTTACGAGACTTGCACTAAAAGTCTAGTAATCATTGCTTACTTGTTGACCTAGCTATTCCCTGTGGGATCGATACCCAACCCAGTTGGGTTATATATTTGATAACGACCGCTCTACACTCTTACGAGAGCTGTAGATTGAGCGTTATCAAAAATTGGCGCTGTTGCCGGGGAATACGAGTGTCAATTAAGTTTGTGATAATTACTAGACCCTTTGGTCAAAGATTCTCGTACTTTTACTTTTTGTTTTTGTTTTTGTTTACTGCAGGTTTTTATTCAGTGCATGCCCCATACTCGATGTTCTGGTCAACCGTTATTACCTATCAATCCTGAACCACAACATATTGGCAGAATGGAGGCACAACACAAAATCAAAAGGATGGCTGCTCAACAGGAACAGGTGAGAATAACTGCTCTTGCCGCCGCCCAAGTACACCAACAAAACATTGATAACCCTGGGCGAGCAACAAATCTTGATGACGAGGACCTAGGTGATGACGAGTTACTAAACCCTAGGCATGCTGCTGAGATCGCAACACTTGCCAACAAAAGAGATCGTCAAGCTAGTTTTAGGCCTGAATGCCGAGCTATGCAACCATCTTTCGACGATGATGATGATGATGATCTTGATGGAGCCGGAGCCACAGGAGCCATAATTCCTCCACCATTAGCGCCTGGAGCCAAGTTCAACATCACAAGCACCATGATTCAGTTATTGCAACTCAAGGGATTATTTGGTGGACTAGCAGGCGATGATCCAAATATGCATCTAATCAACTTTATTTCTACATGCAAATCGTTTAACAATCCTGGTGTTTGTCAGAATGCAATTCGATTACGTCTATTTCTATTGTCTCTGTCTGGGGAGGCAACTCTATGGTTAAATGGGCTGACTCTTGATTCTATTACAAATTGGAGGCAATTGAGAGACACTTTCCTAGAAAGATTCTTTCCGCCATCCAAAAGAGCACAATTGGGAGATGAAATCAGCAACTTTCGTCAGCTTCCAACTGAAGCTCTTCATGAAATATGGGAGAGGTTCAAGACAAAGCTAACGAGATGCCCAAACCATCACATGACTAATGTTCACCTAATGGAGATACTATACAGATCCTTGAATTCAATAACTAAACTAGTGGTGGATAATGCAGCTGGAGGATCTTTTATGGACCTCACCTTTGGTCAAGCAAGCAATATGCTAGATCGGATGACAAAGCAAAGTAGAGCTTGGCATACCAGGGATTCTGAGGTAGCAAGCCCCACTTTATCTATTGGCATGACTGCTGAACAAAGGAGAAGAGAAGAAGAACGTGATCAAGACATGGCGCACATGAAAACACAAATGGATCTTCTTACAAAGCATTTATTATCAGGGAAGACCGAAAAAGTTAAGGCCGTGGTAGCACATGGAAGAGACGAATCTGACTCTGAGGAAGAAGCTAACTACTTGAATAATCAGGGGGGTTTCTGAGGTAATACCCAAGGAAATCAAGGTCGGAACTACTATGATAAATCTGGAAACAAGGACCAAGGTAGTTGGAAGAACAAGAATGAAAAGAGTGGTTTGTACGTTCCCCCTGGAAGACGTGACGCCACCACATCTAGTTCTGGAAATATGGAAGAGATGATGGCTAAACTATTAAAAGGAGTGGAAGAACCGAGCGCAGGAGTAACAGAGGTAATAAATGATTTGTCCTCCATGAAACAATTAGTTGATTCCCATTCCACTTCAATCAAGCAAATAGAGCAGCAATTGAGCCAACTTTCAGCAGCACTCAATCAAAGAAAGGCTGGCACTTTACCTAGCGATACTATGCAAAACCCAAGGAATGATGGGTCATGCATGGCTATTACTACCCGTAGTGTTAAGGTGCTGGAAACTCCATCAAAAATTAAGCAAGTGGTTGACGAAGAGGCAGACATTGATGACAATGCAAAAGGAGAAGAATCCGCAGAAGCCACCCACAACGTCCATGACGTCCACCAAGTATGTTGCAGCCTGAAAAGGCTGACAAACGGAAGAAAGAGGAGAAGAAAGCCGCGGAGAGAACAATTCCATACCCACCACCACCTTTTCCTCAAAGACTGAAGAAGTAGGCGAATGAGATAAGGTTTAGCAAATTTATGACGATGTTAAATCAGCTGACCATTAATGTTTCGTTGGTGGAGGCACTTGAACAAATGCCTGGGTATGCGAAATTTATGAAAGACCTTTTGACAAAGAAGCGGGCAGCAAGCTATGAGTTGAAAGATACTGTTCATCAATGCAGCGCTATTGCTACCCGATCACTAGTTTAGAAAAAGGCCGACCCCGGTGCTTTCACTATTCCTTGCACGATTGGATGTAAGAATATTGCGAAGGCATTATGCGATCTGGGTGCTAGCATCAATTTGATGCCACTATCCGTCTACAGGAAGTTGGGATTAGGTGATCCGACACCAACTAATATAAGGCTCGTGATGGCTGATAGGTCGGTAAAACAACCTGTGGGTATCTTGAATGATGTGTTGGTGAAGGTTTCTTCATTCATCATTCCTGCAGACTTTGCTATTCTGGATTGTGAGGCGGATTCTGAAGTTCCCATAATCTTGGGACGTCCTTTCCTCGCAACTGGAAGTGTGCTTATTGACATAAAAGCTAATGAGCTTTTATTTCCGTTGAATGACGAAGTGATCCATTTTGATATATGCAAAGCAATGAAGCAGCCCAGCAATATGAATGTGTTCTCTGTAGCCAATGTTCATTATGAGGATAAGAAAGCATTATCTGAAACAAAATAGCTTACTGTTGAGTCATTGTCTGCTGCGCTACTGGATGTTGAGCATAAGGATGATGAAGATTATGAAGAAACTACGTGTTCTCTAACAGAAATAGGGTCCTATTCTCATACTCCTGAACAGCCGGACCTTGATCTTAAGAATCAACCGTCACCAACAGCAAAGACTTTCATTGAAGAGCCACTAGAGCTAG
The DNA here is from genome assembly GCA_030864225.1 of Capsicum baccatum var. pendulum. NCBI lineage: Eukaryota > Viridiplantae > Streptophyta > Magnoliopsida > Solanales > Solanaceae > Capsicum > Capsicum baccatum. The sequence continues at coordinate 162,552,923 of CM061557.1, read as the reverse complement.
AATCGAAAGAGCTCCCTAATTATCTAAGGTATGTGTTCTTGGAAAGTGGAAATATACTTCCAGTAAGTATGGAGGATGATTTAAGTGAACGGCACGTAGAGGCTCTCATCTCTGCTCTGAAGAGATACATGAGAACTATGGGTTGGACTATTGATGATATAATTGGTATCTCCCTTGAGGTATGTATGCACAACAGTCATCTCGAAGAAGATTGCATACCTACAAGTAAACCTTATTGTCGTCTGAATCCATTCAGAAAATGATCCACCATCTGTCTCGATGAGGTCTGAGTAATCGAGATAGCTATGTCGTGCCGGGACAATAAATCAAGCGCTAGATAGGAGGCAACCCATCGTTTTTCATTTTTTGTCTTTCTTTTGTTCTATTATGTGTTTTCTTTTGATAAATAAAAATCCAAAAGGAAGAGTCGTGCCATGACCAAAACTAAGGCGCTTGATGGGAGGCAACCCATCGTTCTAATCGTCTTTATTGTTTTTGAGTAAATATAGGTGCAAAAAGGTGTAAAACGAGGAGGTCGGTTTCAAATTTTGATTTGGACGTATTGCATGTTAAAGGTGGTAAGTTAGGAATGAAGAAGAAAAAGGCTATGGATTGAGCATTGCTCATGAAAATATAGGCATCGAACAAGGCTAGGCCTAGGTAAAACTAGGCCACGAACAAGGCAAGGCCTATACTATGGCCCAAGGTCTCAAAATCTAGTGTGCCATAGCATAGGCGCCGCCCATGCCCAAGTATGCCATAGCATAGGCGTTGCCTATGCTAATGACTTTTGTCTCTGAATCTCATATCCCATGCTAAAGGCGCCGCCTATGATCACCAAAGGCTTTGCAACAGGCGCCGCCTATGCTCACCAAAAGCTTTGTAAAAGGCGCCGCCTATGGTCACTTCTTGTCTCCAAAACCGATTTTAAATGGGTCAAAACCCGACCCAACCTTTTCCTATAAATATAAGACTTAGTCTTGAACCAAAAACACATTGGAAACCTAGCTTATGCACCGCCTATAGCCTCCAAATCCCCTCAAAAATTTTCCTTTTGCTCTTTTTCTTCATAAGAACATCATCCAAAGGCATCAATCAAGTAAGTACTACTTTGTTCTACATTTATATTCCGTGAGTATTGCGTTACTACGCCTATTATGAATTGCTAAATCTTGAAAAAGTATTGGTGATGTGAATGTGTTTGAATTGTTGTAATACAACTAAGTGAGTGAATGAATACGTAAGGATGATCTTCACTTGTTCCTAACTTGAATTTGATTTTGATGCATCATCATACTTTTGTGGAATTGATATGGTCCAAAAAATTGCATAATGTTGTCACTTGCATACTTACATGTTGGAATGACTTGTTCATTGGAATAAGATTTATGGTTGCCTACCAACATAGAAGGTTATGATTATTGTTAGATACGATACCTTGATTCAATCCCTATGCAGTAGTCTTGATATATTCAACATGAACGTATAGCCAAGATTACAAGAAGTGTGACTGCTCTGATTTTATTGTTGGAATATAGAACCTAAAACGTATGTCGATGAAGTCTGAGTAATCGACCACTTTCACTTCACTAGTTTGTGCCAACAATCTAAGTATGGGGTGGTGCCCCTACTGCTTGTTTATAGATTGTATCCATCGAGATGATGCTAACATGAACACTGTTTTAAGTCTCAGATACAATGGCACCCAAAGCAAGACAAGGCAAAGATAAGGCTACCACTTCCCAAAAAGGCAAGAAAAGAGACCGCAAAGAGCAAGGAGAATCATCCTCGATGCAATTACCACGCCGCATGTTTGGAAGAAAATGGGTTCTTGAGGAGGAAGCGAAGGAATGGTATAGGAACAACAAGGAAAGAAAATATGTTCATGTGGACTTGATAAACAAGGAAAGCCTAGGGAAGAAGGAGCCACGCATGTTGGCAAAGATCATGGCATTACATCTTGATTTCATCTTTCGAGACATGGGAGAATGCAATCTCGATTTCACAAGAGAATTTTATGCCAACTGGTCGCCGAAAACCACAGGCAGCGAGGTCAAGATTCGGGGCCAAGTTTTACAACTCAATGCGGATTTCTTCAACTCCTTTATTGGCTTGCCTTCAGTCGATCTATCACCATTCAAAGAGCTATACAGTAGACCTCCACATAGAGCAATTCGACACACACACTGTGGAACAAGATCCATGGCAAGGTGGAGTAGACATTGCTAGTTAACCTTCATTCTAATCTACCCATGGACATCATCGTAGTTAACCCCTTTTGAGCTGTTAGCCTATTTTCTTTGACAGCCTCATATGTAAGCCTAATCCATTTTTTTCAAGACCATAATTTGATCCAAATTCCTAAGTGCTTTAAAGTGTAAAGTCATGTGACAAAATAAGAGGAAGTTGGGTAAGTATGATGCTTTAGAATGCATTGGTGCTTGAATTTGTTATGAAAAAGAAGTGCTATCATAAGAGGTATGTTATGAAAAGAAAAAGGAAAGGAAAGCTGAAAAGTTGCTTAAAATTGAAAAACAAAAGAGGAGAAAAAGGGTGGTAGAATAAAAGAAGGTAGAAAGGTTGTTTGAAAGAAAAGTGTTAGTAACATAATGTGAAGTATTAAAGCGCTTAGGAACATAGTCACTATTTCTGGCCAAAATAGTCCTACCCGTCCCTTAGCCTACATTACAACCAGCAAAAGACCTATTTGATCCTAGGCGTAGCATTCGGACATTTAGTGAAGCATTACACTAAGGGCAAGCCTATGGTCATCAGTTGCTGCATATGAATTCTTTATGAGAGTGAGAGAAAGGATACTTTTATACCTATGTTTGATAGATATACTATGCTTGTGAGTGATTATGGGTAATATATTGTGAGACACACATGGTTGATGAGTTTTGGGTAGTTGTGTATGATTCTTTGTGCTTTAACCTTTGAATATGAGTTGACCACCATCACGAGTCTATGTTGGAGGTTGAATTGTTTCTACTAATGAGAATAAAACTACTCTTTGTTAATGATTGCTATGCTTGTCTTGACTAATATTTTGTGTTGTTACTGTGAAACCCTAAGTTGATGTTTAGATGGACATGATAGTTTGTTCCAGGACGAACAAAGCTTTAAGTGTGGGGTGTTGATGATAGGCAAATTTACACGCCTATAGTGCAATATTTTACCCATATTTTAGCTAAGTTTTGAGGACAAATTATATATTTCATGCACTTTTAGTCATTTTTCCTGTAAGTGAGCTAACGAACATGATTAGCAAGTTTTCAGGTATAAATGATGCAGAATTCAGCATTTTATGGATAACTTGACACCAAAGAAAGCTTCACGAAGGAAGGAAGAGGGATCTTGGACGCCAAGGACCAAAAGTGGCGCATGGAAAATCTGTCCCGGGCAAAAACTACAATTCTGAAGACTTTGGGGACTAGCAGTAACTTATTAGGAGTAGGATAATAATGCAGTAATTTATTAGGATTAGGATAATGATGCAGTAACCCAGTAGGAATGGGTTAAGTAATGCAGTAGCTTAGTAGGAATAGGATATGGGTGTTATAAATACCTTATTTTGCTAGAGATTCATTCTACTTCTAATTCATTCCCCCCACTCCATCAATTCACCAATTCACCCATTGATTCACTACTACTTTTAATTCTTCCATTAATTCTACTCTTTTTCAATTCATCTATTCAATTCTTAGTTTCCACAACAAGAGAAATGTTACTACTGCAAAGGAATTCACGCCTAACGCCTACCACACTATTACTACACGAAATCTTTATTGTGGTATAATAACAATGTCTATTGTGATTTCCTTCGCACTCATGGGTAACTAAACTTCTCCTTTTGGGTTATGGAAGCCATATGAGATACTATCTATTGCTATGAGTTTGTGAGTTCGTGACACGTATGCTGCTTATATCATTATTCTCTTCATCTTAATCTAAATTCTTTGTGGTTGCAAACGCAAGAATACGCCAGTATAGCATTAACTTGTTCGAAAGAAAAGTTATATGTCTGGAAAAGAGATAATGTCAATGTAATAGGGTCCCATCCCCTATTAAAAAGTTAGTGTCGTAACTGGATTGACCTCTTGGAGAATTTGTACCGTTAGATACGCTTTAAGCTCGAAAGAGTTAAAGGGAAATAGTCCTTGAGGTCGAAAGACGCTTGGATTTACCATCGAATACAATTCTCTATAAGCACATGCATGTCTGAATTCCGCATAACTCATAGTCAATAGAGACGCACAACTCATAAGGTGGACATAACCCTAACTCTTCAATTCTCATTGTTTTACAACCTACTAAACATTCTTTCTTTTTACTTTGCTATTTTCAGTTTTACTTTAATATTTTGGTTACAGATTACAATCCCCCCCTTTTTTTACAAGACTTGTACTAAAAGTCTAGTAATCATTGCTTACTTGTTGACCTAGCTATTCCCTGTGGGATCGGTACCCAACCCAGTTGGGTTATATATTTGACAACGACCGCTTTACACTCTTACGAGAGCTGTAGATTGAGCGTTATCAAGGACCATGGCCAAAATAGGTTCCTTGTAACACAAATGGGAAGGTAAATGGTGAAAACAAAGAAAAAGGCTATAAGTCTGAAAATAGGGATCAAGGGATACTATTTAACACATGGAAGTCATTTAGGCTAAAAGTGGACTAAGATAAAAAATGACCTTTTATCCATTCCTAACTGACTATCCTTCAAATCAGGAAAGACTAACAAGACAAGTTCTTAATGCGACACAGAAAGGGAACTAAGTAGCATCTCTTACACATATAGTACAGAGTCAATATTACAAACTTCTACTAAACCGATTCATGTGATTATTTGCAATGATTAACATGTTCCTAATCCTAATGCCATAACAAGATCCCCAATGTTCACACATATATTTTCATAGTTATAAAGCATAATTTTTTGTAGGGTATCAAAAGACAATCAAAACATGACTACTGCCCTAAATACTCAAAAGTAATCTCCTAATTAAACAAAAACACAACACAATACGAAACAAAACATAGTACGACACATATTAAACTAGACATACAGTTCGACAACTATAGCGCGACTAACAGGAAAAGACGCATGACAACAAAAATCCATGGCAGCTATGGTATACCACACTTCCAACTAAAAATTGTGCACTATCCTCAATGCATGAAAATAATAAAAAAAGGAATTGAGGTCATATGTGGGACTCACTTAGCGTCTGTGTACCTTAGGTTTCTCCAAAGTAGCACCTGATTTATCATCGCAACATGACTTAGTTCCCTTGGCTACTCAGATTTTGCCAAGGTCTATGTCAACACGGACTCTAACTTCCTCCAGGTTTCCCATGTAGTGCTTCACTCACTGCCTATTTACCTTGAATGGGATATCACCTTCACACTATTTTTTTCTATAGTACTATGTGGAAATACATTACCAATAGTGAATTGTCTAGTCCACCTAGATTTCAACTTGCCAGGAAACAAGTAGAGTCTTTAATTATTGAACAGGACTAAATCACTAGGTTTAAATATTCTCTTCATGACTTTACTTTCATGATACGACTTTGTTATTTCTTTGTATATGGTTGAGCACACATAATAATGGAGTCAGAATTCATCCAACTCATTCACGTTGCTCTTCAAGTTTTCCGCATCATGCCACTAAAAATTTATCCTTCTTATCACCAATAGTGTCTTATACTAAATATCAACTGGTAAATGGCATGCTCAAATCCATAAATACTTTTGGGGCATTAGTCAACCCAAAAGACATCACTAGGAACTCATAATGATCATAACAGGTCCTGAAAGCTGTCTGCAGGATGTCCTTGGCCTAAATTCTCAACTGAAGGTAACTAGATTTCAAATCAATCTTAGAGAATACTACTTCACGCTAAAACTAGTCGAATAAGTCATCAATGTGAGGAATAGAATAACAATTCTTCACTGTTACCTTATTAAGATGCCTATAATTAATACACATATGTATGGAGCCATTTTTTTCTTTACAAGCAACACTTGAGATCCCCAAGGAGACACACTCGATCTTTGAAGACCCTTACACAGAATATCTTAAAGCTAAGAATTCAGCTCTTTAGCTCGGCAGGAGCTATAGATATAGGTCAGGTGCCAGGATCCAAATCAATAACAAACTTAATCTCATGGGCATGAGGTATACCAGGTAGATCATTTGGGAAAACATCAGGAAACTCAAGAAATATAAGAATAGAATCCAGCAATAGACTATCTACATAATATCACAAATATAAGCAAGATAAGTGTCACAACCCCTCAAAAGTAGTATCATAGAACACATAGAAGAAAGATTCCATGTTGACACATGGATAACAACTCCTTGCCACACATCTGAGGGTATACCAACAAAGGATAAGGTAATGATCATGGAATAATAATCCATGACCGTATGATAGTGTGATAGCTAGTCTATGCCCTGGATTATATCAAAATCTAGCATATCATGAATAATAAGATCAACATTAGTAGTAACATCTCTAACAGTCACAACACAGGGTCTGAACACCCAACCCACTACTAGAAAATCACCAATGAGAGTTGATATACATAGGGGTACATATAATAAATCCTGAGATAGCTTTAAATGCAGGGCATAATAAGCAAATATATAAGAATAAGTGGATCTCGAATCAAATAAAGCAATGGACGGCTGATAGCACACCATAATCATACCTATGACAACAATATCTAAAGACTCAGTCTCGAGTATAGTAGGTAATGCATACAACTGACCATGACCATCACCTGGAAGATCTCCTGATTGATCTCCTGTGATACCCGCTTGAGAATGACCTCAAGCATCATAGGAACCATCTCTACGACCTTGACAACTACCTCTAACTGAGGGATGAACTTTTGTAATTGGAGGAACTTTCACAACCTAAACTAGGGCAGTCGTGATGGGTATCTCAAGTCTACCGAGGTCTAAGAACACACCTATTAGCCTAGCCAACCAAAACACAATAACTACCAACAAATGAATTTCAAACAAATAACAAGATAGAGCTAAGTTTCAAACATATAAAAAGATAGAGCTGAGTTTTGAACATCTAACAATATAGAGAATTCTATATCAATAAGGATCTAAGAATCCACTACATAATCCACCCACCCTTTGTCCACAAAATTCTCTAAGAAACCAAACATTAATAAATGTCGAAATATGCCCCCGATCATAGCAAAATACCCACCAAAATAGTCTAAAACATAAATAAAGACAAGACCATAAAATGAGGGCCTTTTTGAGAATGGAAGCTCACTGCCTCAAAGATAATTCTTGGATAATCCAAAAATTACCAATCACTACGCAGGAAAAGCAGAAGTATCTTCGAATCCTGCATCGCTCGGGGATACATCATTTGAGGATGGTTAGTAGGGTGAGTGCTAGCATGTAACTCAAGGAATACACAAAATAATGCTATGATAAAGTCAAGCCAAAATCATTCAAAATCATATGCACACAATCACATACACACACACACACATATATATAACATCCCGATATAGGGAATAAGGTTTAGCATGAGATTTTAAAAATTAACCTGGACTATGTAGATATCACATCATCTAGGAACCCATGGGCTATATAGTTTCAGCTCCACCAACTTAAAGGGCCCTAGTGGTGTTAGCCATATGATCTAGAGATATCCAAGGATGACTAGGGAATGACCAGACCCTACATCATTCCATAATACATTAATATATATAAGTGTGAACTATGGACACGGTCTTCAAGTCCCCTACGCTAGATAATATTATTTCCAGTGTTCGTCCTCTCTAGGACTTACAACTTCACGGTAAGCTACTCAACCCCTCATTAGGCCCAATTAAAATTCCTATTTATAAACCAAGAATCATCCATTACGACATATACCATTGGTATCATCAAAAAAATTATGCTGTTAGACTAATATCATTATGCCATTTTGATTATTCATCACCTTGGGAAAAAGCCCTGACCCCTGAGATTTATCAACTCCAATTTTCAACCCTCTCAGTTTATAAAAATCAACTTGGGGAATGTCCCGACCCTCATAGTTTATAATTAGGTCAACACATAGACATCAAGGCCTTTAAAAAATCATTTGTATTCCATTTAGCCTTTTATGCAATGCAATAGTTTTGGAGAGTAAGCCAAACCATGTGATTAACCATTTTTCAAAGACAATTATGCAAGTGGGTTGAGGTTACAAAATTTGCAAGCAAATTGCAATACAAATAATCATTAATTTGGGTGAATGCTATAACTCCTATCCTATATTATGATGCGCATGCAGCCTTCAGTTACAAAACTATCAATAAAGCATAAACAATGCGTATAAAATCATAGGAACACCATTCAAGGAATAATTCTCTAAAACCCTCAACCCAAGTTACAAAATCAACATTTAAACCACATGAATATCAACTTCGCATGCCATGAATAAGACACAAGTTTATAGAAAAGAGATACATACCTAAAAATAGTGAGAATTATAGAGGGGAATCACCAATTGGAGCTTTAGAAGCCAAATCCTTAGAAACCTGAGTTGTTTTTTTTTTAGGGATTTTAGAGAGAAGAATAGTTCTTCTGTTAGGATAATTTAACAATAATAGGGATATAAGAGTGTTTTATGTCATGCGATATAAGTTGGATGGGATAAAAGACCGATTTTCCCTTAATGAGAATGTGTAGGAAAAATTGTCCCAAGTTGCTATAGGTCACATCACTACTCGTGACGTCTGGGTATAAGTTGTTACCTGGACTCATAGTCTGGATCTCAGGGTATACTTAATATCGAACCAACGAGTTGTACCATAGTACTTGTAATGTGACATTACAATTTGTAGGGTCCTAGTCGTACTCAGAACATAAACATTAGCCAATCCATACGACTCGTCACCTCACCTTATGACTCATAAGGTATAGGTCATAATTAGATTAGTAACTTAGGCACCTAAACTGGTCAGGCTACGATTGGAGTCCCAGGACTCCTTCAGAGTCTTTACGACTCCTTAGGCAAGTCATTACCTAGGCAGTGAGCACAAAAGTTAATAAATTTTTCAAGGAAAAAATCTAGGGTTTTACATTACTCCGTAAGATCGTTTGTCATTGGATAAGTAGTCAAGGCATCTATTAGCACAATTGTAAGACAGGAAGACAATCACATAACCTTTAACAAAGTCAAATATAAAAAAGAGTTGAAAAACCCATACCTTAAGTACGATTATCCAACCCGAGGAACAAGAATGGATATATGGACTTCATCTCTTCTTCAGCCTCCCAAGTAGCTTCTTCCACCTTATGGTTCCTCCAAATGACTTTTACCGGAGCCACATCCTTAGTCATCAAACTATGGACTTGCCTATCCAAAATATCAATTGATACTTCCGTATAATACAAGGAATCCAAAATACCAACACTCTCAATAGGCACTACCAAAGAAGGATCGGCCACACACTTCTTCAACATCGATTCATGGAAAATCAGATGAATGGAACCCAAAATTGAAGGTAAATCTAATTCATAAGAAATATTACCCACTCTCCTTACAATCAAGGATGGGCCGACATAACGGGGATTGAGATTCCCCTTCTTCCCAAATCTCATCACTCTCTTCATAGGAGATACTTTCAAGAACATCCAATAACCAACCTCAAACTCCAAATCTCTTTGCCTCAATCTGCATTGGACTTTTGACAACTTTGAGCAATCTTAAGTCTATCTTGAATTACCTTTACCTTCTCTATGGCTTGGTGAACCAAGTCTAGACCAAACAATCTAGTCTCACTAACCTCAAACAACCCAATAGGAGATTTATACCTCTTACCATAAAGATCCTTGAAAAGATTTATCCCAATACTAAAGTGATAACTATTATTATAAGTAAACTTGATGAGAGGCAAATGATCCACCCAACTACCTCAAAAATAAATCAGACAGGACTTTTTCATATCTTCCAAAGTCTAAATAGTCCTCTCCACTTGCCCATCTATCTAAGGGTTGGATACGGTGCTAAAGTTTAATAGTCTGCCTAAGCCTTGCTTAAACAAATTCTAAAAGAGAGAAGAGAACTGCGTATCTCGATAAAAAATAATAGGAACTGGGGTACCATGCAATTTGGTGATCTCCTAAATAAACATCTTAGCATAATCTGCTCTAGAGTAAGTAGTTCTCAAAGGAAAAAATTGTGTGGACTTTGTTATCATATCAATGATAACCCAAATTGAATCATGCTTATTCTGAGTCCATGAAAGACCAGCAATAAAATCCATATTGATCACCTTCCACTTCCACATAGGCAAATCAATCTATTAAGACATGCTGCCAGGCCTCAAGTGCTCAACCTTCACTTGGTGACACACCATGCACATAGCCATAGAGTTAGTCATATCTATATTCTTAGTGTTGCACTAATAGATCTCCTTCAAGTCATAATAACTCTTCATAACACCAAGATGAACTATATACCTCGACTCATGAGCCTTAGTTAAAATTCTCTCACAACCCATCAACAATTGAAACAAAAACCTACCTTGGTATCTCAAGATACCATCTCCACTAATATAAAATGCTATGACCTTCTGAAAACCCACATCATCCTTAATCTTCATCGAGATATGGTCCAAAACCCATTTCTCCTTCACCTCTGCACCAATAGATGACTTTACTACCTCTTGAGATTCAACTCTTTTTCTTGAGATTCAACTTGTTCTGGATAAACACATAATGTAGGCTTTTATGGTCTGACTAAATAACAACAAAAAATCCATACAAATAATGGCACTAAATATTAAATACAAATAGCATGGCTTCTAACTCTAGTTCATGAGTCAGATAATTCCTCACATGAACCTTCAGATACTTAGAATCATAAGCCACAACCTTATCGTGCTACATCAACATAAAATCCAACCCTACAGGAGATAAGCCATAGTACACAACAAAAACATTAGTAAACTTAGGAAAAGTCAAAACTAGAGATAAAGTCAACTTATCCTTTAACTTCTCAAAACTACCTTGACAAGCATCAGACCATAAAACATTATCTTTTTCTAAGTCATCATAGTTAATAGAGCAGTAATAGAAGAGAAGCTCTCCAGAAACTCCTATGATAGCCAACTAAACCCAAGAAGCTCTAAATATCGATCGGAGTCGTGGGTCTACGACACTTCTTAATTGCCTTTACATTCTGTGGATCCTCCACGATCCCCTCTTTGAAAGAAACAAGACCCTGAAAGGTCATAACATTCAACCAAAACTCACCCTTCAAAAACATGGCACACAATTACTAATCCTTAAGAGTTTTCAACGTTACTTAGATATCATAGACATAATCCTTCCCACTCTTGGAATATACCAATATATAATTGATAAACATGATAGCAAACAAATATAAAAATTACCTGAATACCTAGTTCATGCGTTACATTAATGCAGTCGGAGCATTAGTCAACCTGAATGATATCACGAGAAACTCATAATGACCATATTAGGTTGAGAAGGAAGTTGTAGGGATATCCACCTCTCTAATATTCAATTGATGATAACCCAACTAAATTTTAATCTTTGAAAAGCATCTAGAACCCTAAAGATGGTCAAAGAGATCATCTATTCTAGGAAAAAAATAGTTATTCTTCACTGTTACCTTATTCAACTATTGATAATCTATACACATCCAACGGGGACCATTTTTTGTATGTACAAAAAACATGAGAACAGCCCATAGAGACACATTAGGATGGATGAAACTCTTATCAAGTAGATCTTTTACCTATTCCTTTTGTTCTTTTAACTTAGCCAGAGCTATTTTATATGAAGGGATAGAGATAGGACGAGTATTGGATAAAAGATAAATCCCAAAATCTATTTCTTTATCAGGAGTAATAATATGAAGATCATTAGGAAGCACCTCAAGAAACTCATTAATAATAGGGATAGATTGTAAAAAGGGATCCTAGAACTAAAATTTTTAACCCATACCAGATGATAAAGACACCCTTTGGTAATCAGTTTTCAGGATCTAAGATAGGAAATAAATCCTCTCTTAGGAACTAGGGAGCACCCCTCCCACTCTATTAGCACTTTATTAGGGAATTTGAAATTGACCTTATGGGTCCTACAATCAACAGATTCATAGCAAGAGTGAAGCTAATCCATCCCCAAGTTCATATCAAAGTCTTCCCTATCCAACACTATCAAATCAACCATGGTCTCTCTACAACAGATAGAAACCATACAAACTCTAGCCATAATAGGATCACCCATTGGGGAAGACATAGAGAAGGGATAAAAAATGCCTTGAGGACCGATACAAAATGAATAGCTACATAAAGGGTCATATAATAAAGGGTGGACCCTAAATAGAGAAGACAATATAATCATGAGAGAAAAGCTATAATGTACCAGTGATAAAATAAGGAGATGCCTCAAACCTCTCACTGTTAGTGTGAAAGTAATGATCACCAGAGGACTTAGGATATAGTGCACGAGGCGTAGAATATGAAGCTGAGTTTTCCTAAGTCCTCGTTTTGACCTATTGCCTACTATCTGTACCACTATTATACTGGCCTCCGCCCTTCTTTAAATATCTAAAATTCTTAATCTACCTCTCTCCTATTTCTACTTGTTTCTTTTTTTCATCCTTAACCTGCCATATATACTCCACAAGCCTAGATATATCCATGTCATTATTCAATATTGCAGCCTTATACTCTAGTACCAAGTCTCAAGACAAAACTGATTAAACTTCCTTAGTTTTAATCTCATACTATACACAATCTTTGGGGCATAACAAGACAACTAGTGGAATTTCAAAGCATACTCCTTTACAGTCATCCTTCCCTACTTCAAGTTCACAAACTCATTGGCCCTATCCTTCCTCAACTCTGAAGGAAATAAAGAATCAAGGAAAGGAAAATAAAACTCCTTCCATATTTCCTGCTCAGCATCATCACCCCTCGACTGCTCTCAGTCTTCATAATATTGATATGCCACCTCCTTTAAATTATATATGGCAAACTCTATACCCTCCACATCAATAGCATCCATCACCTTGAATATCTTTTTTATTTAATCGATGAACCCTTTTGGATCCTCTTCAACCTTAGAGACAGTAAAGGTTAAAGGATTTAACCTCCTAAATTGATCAAATATAGTGACCTTACAAGACGAAGTAATAAAACCAATATGATCAAGCTAATGATACTGTTAAGTAACCAACTAGGTCAATAAATGAATAAATTAATGGACTTCAGTATTAGAAATATCTCCTTGGGGAGGTGGGGCATAAACATCATCAATCAAAGAAGCTCGAGAAGGACTAGTATGGACTGATGAAACTCTATAATGGTAGTCAAGAGCAGGGACTCTAGATTAGGTCTGCACACTATAAATAAAATAAGTTCCATACATATTGTCCATAGGTAGGATAGATACGTTTCCACGAGAATCAGATCTTAAGGGAGGAATGACAAATACCAATAAATAGAATTAGAGAAGATTTCAATGCCCTAGATGCAATAGCCCAAAAATAGAACACAAGAGAGGGGAAAATTCCTAAATTCCTTGTAGACTGTCCCTTATAAGTGTTGCATGCTACATACCCATCTAGGCACCCATAGGCTATATTGGTGTAGCTCCATCTACTAAACGGGACCTTGTGCATATTAGCCGTATAAACTAGAGATATCTAAGAAAGATCAGAGGATGCCTAAAACCTTGTTATTAAAGGATACATGAATATATATAAGTGTGAACTATGTACACAATTTTCAAGACACCTACTCCAATAAATATGGTTTCCAGTGGTCGTCCTCCATAGGACTTACACCTTCATGATAAGCTACATAATCCCTCATTAATCCCAATTAAATTAGTTTACACAGTTCCATTTATTACAAAAAAATCATCCATTACGTCATATACCATTGGTATCGACATACAAATTATGCTTGCAAGATAATATCATTACGCCATTCCAAGTATTCATAACTTTGGGGGAATTCTTCGATCACCGTGATTTATTAAGTCAAATTTTTAGGGAATTCCTTTACCCCCATAGTTTATAAAAATCAACTTGGGGGAATTACTAGACCCCCATAGCTTTATTGTTAATTCAACACATGGTCATTAAGGCCTTCCAAAAAATCATTTGTATTCTATTTAGCCTTTTATGCAATGTAATAGTTTAAGATAGTAAGCTAAACCACATGATTAAGCATCTTTCAAAAGCAATTATGCAAGTGGATTGAGGTTACACAATTTCCAAACCAATTTCATTATAGAAAATAATTAATATAGGGGAATTCCATGACCCCCATCTCATATTACCATCCCCATTCACCCAATAAATTCAAAAACCATCAATAAATAATAAACAATGCAAATAAATCATGAGAACACCATTTAAGAAACAATCATCCAAAACCATCAACCAGTTCCAAAATCAACATTTAAAACCACATCAATATCAATAGTGCATTCCATAAATAAAATACAATTTTGTAGAAAAGAGATACATGCTTGAAAATATTGAGAATTATGGAAGAAAATCACCAATTGGTGCTCTAGAAGACAAATCCTTAGAAACCCTAGTTGTTCTTTCCTTGAGGATTTGAGAGAAAAGAATAATGCTTATGTAAAGATAATTTGAGTATAATATGGCTATAAGAGTGTTTTAAGTCATGGGATAGAAATTGGATAGGAGAAAAGATCAATTTTCCATTAATGGGAACCTATAGGAAAAACATCCATAGTCACTATGGGTTATGTCACGACTCATGACTTCTGGGTATGAGTTAATACTTGGACTCATTGTTTAGGCAGTGAATCAGGGCATCCTTTCTATTGAACCTACGAGTTGTACCATACAACTCATAGTTTGACATTACAACTTGTAGGGTCCTAGTTATTGTACTCAGGATAGAAACACTAGTCAATCGACTAGTTTGGTCATGAATCCTTCCATAAGACTCATTACCTCTATGACTCATAAGGTAGAGGTTATAATTAAAATAATATCTTGGCAACCTAAACTATTAAGGATACGATTGGGGTCCTGTGATTCATAATGAGTCTTTACAACTTGTTATACGAGTCGTTATCTTGGGCAGTGAACAGAAAAGTTAAGAAATTTTTAGAGGCAAAAACATGGGGTGTTACGAGAACACTCTGAGCTGAAGTGATCACCCCATGACTAGGGTACTCTCACAAATAGGGACTATGAGCAATACAACTATAACATGTAATATGTGATAAACTAGAACTAGAAGATATGAATGGCCGATAATAGTTACGACGCCAAGAATAACCAGAAGATGAACCCCTTGAAGACTGACTGATACCATGACAATGGAAATTACTAGCACTAGACCGACCTTCGTCGGTGATCTAAAGGGCTTCCTGAACAAGTCTACTAGGCTGATTTTGAGGTTTACACTGTGGATGTGGAGGATATCTACCATGAGAATTGCTACCCTAAATTAGGAACTACTATGGCTTCTACTGAAACCACCCTGCTACCAGGGCTTCTTATTGCTGCACCCGCTGGTAACGTCCAAGTTACACCTTCACTATGAAGATGATATGATTGTAAGGAAATATAGTAACCCAACAAAGGTTGGGGTTAAATCCCAAGGAAATACGTGGAATGGTGGTTCTGTTGTAATCAACGAGTGGAACTAGAAAATAAAATAGGGTTTTTTGAATAACATTATCAAACAAGTGATGAATATAACTTCTATTTTAATCAGTTGTAGGTGAACATTAGGATTGTGTTCCCTCTATATTTGCAAATCCTTAGTCTTATCATGATTTTTTGAAACAACCTAATACATTGCATGCAAAATTGATAAGTTGTGTACCTTCTACAGTCTTTTGGATGGGTAGAAGGATCTAACCCTTGATCATTTGAATCTAAGGATGTTGCCTTACTAACCCTTATCTTGATCTAAGTTAACTATTAACTTTTGAGTCTTTAGTTATTAGATGAAATCTAACCATCTTACTCAAATAAATTCTAGTAGAATGGATGAACATTTAAACTCTAAATAACTATTATCATTATCTTTTCCTACCAACTACACCTCTTTTAGAGTAAGTAGAAATAATCTATGTGGGAATCCAATGTTTGTAACTGGCAAGTTAACTGTTAAAGTGAAGAAATAAAATTAATGAATGCGTATCATTTCAAAAAAAATGATAGCCCTTCCCCTACTTTGTTAATCCACTAGGGTTTTCACAATGCTAGCTAAGGGGTTTAAGGGGCTCATGATTGTGAAGTAATCAACAACATTCTTGATTGAAAGAATAAGATGAAATCACAATAATCACAAGTAAAAACCCAAAATTGTAACTAAATTAATTCAAGTGAATTCAAAGACTAAAATAAAATCTCAAAATTGAATGTGTTTGTGAGTATCAGGAATATGTAACCTGATGTTGGGTGTATTCATGCACCTTAGTGTCACTAATCTAGCTTATTTAGTCTTGTTTTAAGGATATTTTGTGCCATTTATGTGTTGAAGATGATATAAATAAGCATTTAATTATTCAAGGTTGTAATTACAATATTTAGAAGTGTTTTCAAACAAGTGTGGGTTTAAATTGTTCAATTAGAGTTTAGTCAAGAAACCTAGTTTTAGTAGCTTGAGCTAGGTGTCGTTCTAGTTGTTCTCGATGGATTCTAGTACATTGATGAGATCCTTAAGGTTTTAATATGTAATATAATTTGTAAAAACTTTTTTAGAGTGTGCAAATTGCAATTAAACTGAGGTAAGAGTGAATAATACATTATAGCGTTAAGTGGTCGAGACTAGTGCTTATATTGAGTTTTAGTTCGTAGTTCTAGTTGTTATGATGTGTTAAAATATAATATGTGGTTTTTGATCATGTATGATTCTTTGAGGGTTGATGTTGATGATATATTTATGTTATACAAGCTGAAAACTAAGGGAAAATGACACCACAAGCAAAGGAACAAGTGGAGGAAACACTTAGGAAAATATTGGATTGATTGGCACATTCCACTGGTTGCCAACAATTTTCACGCATTTCCCCCTCCATTGTAGTGCTATGGAGCATTCTCATCACCCTTGTAATGGTACTGTAGATCTCGTAGCACACCTAGTGTTGTGATGCAATGAAACCTTCGACACATGGTCCATATACATTCCGACAAGTGATCTTCTACTATAAATACACACGTAAATACTTTGTAAATACATCTTTGGACGCCTTGGAGTATGATGAGGCTGATACAACTCGTTATTTTTAGATTTTACATTCTTCAATTTATTTTCTTTAGTGTTTGGATTATTCATACCATTATTTGGATGATTATTATGACTATTAGTGGCTAAAAACCTATTTTCCGAGGTTAAAGCCAAGAACATAACTATTATCATTTTGAATTGATTTTCTTATAATATTTGGTTATGTGTTCATCCTTGTTTTAATTATTTTAAGGACTTCTCACCCTTAGAATATATCAATTATCAACCTTGTAATCTCGGGAGAGGGAATAGGAAGATAGAACATAGGCATGAACAAAGTAGGGTTCTAATTCTTTTATGAAATAAATAATTTGAATTAGCATCTAGAAGCCTTACTGGATTTACATGTAGGATGATAGTGTTAAGCACTTGATTGTATTATTATATACCCTCTCAATTATGTAATTGTAATGTCTAAGTTAGGTAGATTATTAGAGGTAGAGAGACCATGATCATGCAATTAACCCTATGAATCAACAACTAAGATAAGCGATTTAATGAATGAATTTCAACAATGTAGTATGATTATTTGAAGTGATTTAACCCAGGGCATTACTCTATTGAGTGTCTTAAGTCTTCTATTTTACACATTGTTTACTTTATTGTAGTTTATAAATATTTAAAACTCTTTTTGGTTTCCTTGCATCAAGTTAATCTCAAAAAGTGAACTAGAATTTTGATAGTTGTTGGAACAAGTCCTTGTGGGATCGATATTCAGCTTTCTTGAAGGCCACTATATTACTTGTTAGACAATGTACATTTGCGTGTAGGATTGGGCGTTGTCAAGTTATTGGAGCCGTTGTCGAGGACTTGTAATTTGGCAATTGTTTTACTTTAGTTTTTGATATTACTTTGGTGCTTTATGCTTGGTCTTGGTTCTGTATTTGCAGGAAATAAGTTTACAGGCTAGTAAACAGAAAAGGCATAGGGAATTAGTAAAACCAAGCCTCGAACCCAAGAAACACTTCTATCAATGAAGGAGAGAAGCAATCCTTCTCCCCCTTACTCCGTAAATAGAAGAAGACCAAGAAAATCCTGCTCTCATGGCTGAAGAACAAGAAGCCCGCATGACAGTTAGATAAGTGGAAATCCCACTTCAAATAAATTTGACCTTCCCCTTTTAGAAATCGGCTGTTGGAGGTAATTTTGAGCTTAAACAAATTATGGTGCAGCTTCTGATCAGTAGTGGATAGTTCACAGGGATTTCACATGAAGATCCACAAGTCCACCTATGAAAGTTTCTAGAGATTAGTGATATATTCATCCCTACGGGTGTGTCAACTGACTATGTGAGGCTGATACTATTCCCCTTTTTACTATTGGGGGAATAAAAAAAGGGGTTAAATGCTGAGCTGGCAAATTCAATCACATCTTGAGACGACTTAGCTCAGAGATTCCTCATTCAATTTTTCCCATCTGGCAAGAGTGTGAGACTTTGCATTGAGATTGTGTACTTTAAGCTGAAACCAGACAAAAATTTGTATTATGTTTGGGTTCATTTTAAGGATCTACTATGGGACTGTCCATACCATCAATAGTCAAATAAAGTATTAGCTCATACTCTTGTTGAGGCACATCATTATAACATAAATAATTTGCTAGATTAAGCTGCTGGTGGTCAAGATCTAGAGATGACGTATGTTGAGCTATATACTTTGTTGAACCGAATTGTCCAAGGTAATCTTGAGTGGCATTCAAACTCAAAAAATAATACAAAGAAGGTTGCTGGTGTTTTGGAGGTGGATTAATTTACCATAATATTTGCCCAGATTGTTGGATTAAAAAATTAGTTGACTACAAAACTCAGAAATATGATATTTAGAACTACACTACCTGCAGCCGCAATAAATATAATTTGGAAGACTAGCACTTGGTGTGTGGTGTGTAGAAATAGTGGTCACTTTGCAGATATATGTTCTACAAATCTTGAGTCCATCATATTTGTGGGGAATATTCAGAGGCCTAACTATGGGAACACCTACAACATAAAGTGGCAGAATCAGCCACTAAATTAGAAATAGAACGCCCAACAACAGTTTCAGAACCCCTAAGCTCAAGTAAATCAGACCACAAATAGCAATTTGGAGGATATGACGAAACAAATTCTAGCTGCCCAATCAAAATTGGCAGCAGATATAAAGAATCTGTAACACCCCACATTTTACATGTACTAGTAATGTTCACATAAAATGACATACGACTTGATTTAATTACTACCAAATTTTTTTTTCAAGTGTTCAAGTGTTAGATTGGGGCACTATATGGAAGTCTATTTAGAGACTGTGGCCTTAAACGGAGAAAATCATTGACGTGCTTATGGAACTTAGGAAGCTAGCAGGTGAGTCACCTGTGTGGTTGGCTTAAAAAAATGTATATATACATGAGGGAGAATAATTCATTCATAAGTGAACTCACTTGAAGTCTAGACGTTAGTAAAAAGAGAGGGGAACGAAGACAAGGCTTAACGCCGAAACTTTCCAAGTCTTGTGACAAACGAAGCCCAAGTCAGGGAGGCTATTAAAGCCAATGGTTTAGCATTATATTGGGCCAAGATGTTCAGCCCAAGATTTTTATATAATATGCCCAACTACATTCATTCACTACTAACAAAATTGGGCCCAAACAAAGTGCAAGAAAGATTAAGGAAAATGGGCCACTAAAGCCCATTGATTTAGAGATCCAAAAGGCCCAAGTGAAAGGGGAAAATTAGTCATTGACAAACTTGAGTTAATCAGCTGCAAATATCAGGAGAAATTCGGTCTAAGGTCTCCTTAAAAAGGGACCAAAACCGAGCTCCTTAGGTTAACTAATAAAAGATCAAAAATTTCAGCTTTTCTCTCTAAGTTTCTCTTGGCATTTCTTCACCTTGGAAGGCAACCAAAGGCTAATTTTTGAGTTCTTGAATTAGACCTACACCTTGGGAGTTAAGGTATGTAAAAATAACCATATACTTGATATGAATTTTCCATGGAAAACAAGATAAGTTGGCTGGTGCACTGTGCAGGAATTTCTGGACAGCTTGTGTCCTGAAAGTTGTTGTTTGGTTTTCTTGGCTTTGGAATGATTCTTACCCTGATTTTTGACTTTAATATGATATAAAGTTGAGGTTATTAATATGTTATAGTGTGTATATGGTTGCCAAGGTTGCTGGACTGTTTTGCTAGTTCTTTGAAAACAAGTATCCTTATATGATCTTATGTGCTTCCAAAATGGTATTGGACTGTTTTGATGAGGGGGCTGATGTTTCACATTTACCCCCTGTGTTTTGAGATATTTTGTGACTATGTTAAGGTTTATTTGATGTATATATATGTTGGGAGCATCTGGTTCAAAGTTGGGACAAGTATGAATTGTTAACGACGAAATGTAGGGAGACGACGAGTTGTTGTGCTTCTTAGTT
The DNA here is from genome assembly GCA_030864225.1 of Capsicum baccatum var. pendulum. Taxonomy (NCBI): domain Eukaryota; kingdom Viridiplantae; phylum Streptophyta; class Magnoliopsida; order Solanales; family Solanaceae; genus Capsicum; species Capsicum baccatum. The sequence goes on along the minus strand of CM061557.1, from coordinate 162,532,220 downwards.
GAGCGTTTTGTAAAATGGTTCTGTGTTGTAGTTATGGACTGTTGCCAGCATGTTATAGAGCTGATATAGGCTGTATACATCATGTATATGATAATGTGTACTGGTTGAAGACAGTTAGAATTGAGAAAGTCGGAATAACACCATTGAGTCGATGGTTATACGTTTGTTGCCAAAGTGTTGTGTCTTGTGAGATTGGGCTGTCCAGATGCATTGATTAGCTGCTAATACTAGCTTTAAAACATGATATTGTAGATAAATAGTTGGAAGAAAAGAAGTCATTTCTAGGTAAAAACAAGTTGATATGTCGAGGTATGTAAGGCTATTCGATCTCTTATTATTTGGCATGGAATCCAAAGTCTTTATTGGCACATAGAGATCTTTACAAACTTCGATATAACCACTCCACTCTTTCACATGTATTTGTGTGTCCAGAATCGAGCATTGTCACTGCTTCATACATACATTGGATACCATGACATATGAGTCTTCTTTTTAGCTAAATAAAGTTCATACGTTGTTTATGTCCTACATGTTTCACTAATTGTATAACCCACTCTTTTCATTGTGATATGATGTTACATGGTCACATACTTGTCATTTGTCATGCTTATAGTCTTATAGCTCAAATGTTACGATCACCAAAGATTCATCTCAAAAGTAATAAGAAGATATATGTATACAGTTGGTTCTGTTGGGTGGTATCCCAGGGGTGAAAGAATCACCTAGCATGGGTCAATCCCAGTATTACAGGGGGTATCCCAGGGGTGAAAGGAAAGCCTAGCATGTGTCGATCCTGATATAGATTTACCACTGATCAGCTGGTCATTTGTATTAGATGATGTGCACAGATTATACAAGTGATAAGAGTAAAGTAACATAATTGTTATAAGATGCATGACTCCACAATATTCATAAAGGTGGTCTTTTACCCTACAGCAGTGTATGGTTTCATTTGAGCTTTTATCTCATATATAGTACATGTTGCCTTACATATTCAGTACATTATTTCGTACTGACGTCCCTGTTGGGGGACCTGCATTCCATGCTGCAGGTGCAGAAGCTAATAAACCTCCCCAGTAAGAGTACAGGATATCAACTGCAGTCATTGAGCTCCAGGTTGCTTCAGGGCTTTGAGTCTTATCATATCTTTTTGCATTGTATAGTATCTTATCATGAGGCGGGGCCTGTCCCGACCCTTATAAGATAATGTTTCTTGTCTAGAGGCTTTGTAGACTATGTAAAGTATAGTATGGTCATGTATCGTATCGTAGACATTATGGCTCCAACGGCCTAGTCATACAACATCTTTTGGCTTGCTAGTCCCATTTATCTTTTGAGGGCATGTTTAGTATAAAAGTAACTTATAATGTTCATAGGTAATGTATTGCTACAGGTTGGTTCTCCCGAGCCTTACCGGAAATGGGTGCCAGTCCGCCTTAATAGGATTTGGGGCGTGACAGAAGTGGTATCAAAGCGGGTTGTCCTAGGGAGTCTACAAAGCCGTGTCTATGTAGAATCATGTTTATCGATGTGTTGTGCACCACATTTATAAACAAGAGGCTACGTGGCATTTAGGAGTTATCATTTCTTTTCATTCTTTAGATCGTGCCATAGAGCCAAATATTATAAGTGTACCATGTCTAATCCCTGAATTATTTTGTACAGTAAGTATGCCAGAGACAAGGAAGAGTAAAGGTAAAGGAAAGGAAGTAGAAGTGGTAGTTGGTATACCCAATCGGGCGAGACGACAAAGTGAGGCTCTAGATGAGTCTCTATCACAGACATCTCCAACCCCTCCATATGTTGATGTACCAGGAAGTAGTGAAAATCCCCGAGAACCACCTGTTGATGCTTCTGTGTAGGATTTGAGAAATCCAGTTCAACTGTTGACTTGTATAGTTGCTGGCCAAGGTCAAAGACAAGAAGGCCCAGTTGCAGGTGCAGTTGGTGCAGGTAGGGCAGCCAGTACGAGAATACGTGATTTCCTCAACTTAGACCCTCCATCATTCACTGGGTCAGATCCAAATGAAGATCCACAGGATTTTATTGATCAGATCCAACGCACCTTAGATGTTATGCATGTAAGCGGTTCGGAAGCTGCTGAGTTGGCAATATATAGATTGAAGGGTGTGGCTATACTGTGGTACGAAGCCTGGAAGCATTCCAAAGGCATAGATACACCTCCAACTACTTGGGAGGAGTTCAAAATGGCCTTTCTTGATCATTACTTGCCATTAGGGATCCTAGAGGCCCGTGCAGATCAGTTCCTGAACCTCCATCAGGGGAATATGAGTGTGAGGGAATATAGTCTTAAATTTAATTCTCTAGCCAGGTACGCTCCTAATGTTGTTGCTACAATGGCAGATAGAGTCCATCGGTATGTGGATAGGTTGGATTCATATTTGGTTAGAGATTGTACCATTGCTTCTTTGAATAAAGACATGGATATAGCGAGGATGCAAGATTTTGCACAGAAACTGGAGGATCAGAGACAAAGAAGGAGGGCACAAGAAATAGAAAAGGGGCAATCCAAGAGGGCCAGATCTACAGGACAATTTACACCACCCCAGGGTGAGTTTAGGCCACGATTTTCTAATAGGCCACCCAGGCCATTATCCTCTTACTCTACAGCTAGTGCTCCACCACCACTTCAAGGGTCTAGAAATGATCAATTTGGGCAGAGAAGTGAGGGCCAAGGTACACGGACAACAGGATATTCGGGAAGCCAGCAAATGCCTCCTTGGCAGCCTTGCAGACAATGTGGGAGATATCATATAGGTGTGTGTCGCAGGGGAACGGATGTTTGTTATTGGTGTGGTATGCCAGGGCATGTAATAAAAGATTTCCCAAGAAGACGCAGGGGTGATATGGCACAACCTACTGGATCAGCTGTTGTATCATCATCATCAGTGCCTCCATCAGGTAGAGGTGAGCAATTTCCTATAGGTCACGACAGAGGTATTAGAGGGGCAGCTAGTTCCAGCGTGGCCCAAAATCGCACATATGCTCTAGGGACTCGACAGAACCTGGAAGCTTCACCCGGTGTGGTTATAGGTACATTGTCCATCTTCTCACATAAAGTGTATGCATTAATTGACCCTGGTTCTACATTGTCATATATTACTCCATTAGTTGCTGGGAAGCTTGGTAGAACACCTAAATTATTGATTAAACCACTTGCGGTGTCTACACCAACTGGGGAGTCAATTATAGCTAGAAGAGTCTATTGTGACTGCATTGTGACTGTCTGCGACCGAGATACATTAGCTGATCTTATCGAGTTAGAAATGGTAGAATTTGATGTTATAATGGGTATGGATTGGTTGGCTTCTTGCTATGCCACCGTTGACTACCGAACCAAGAGGATGTACTTTCACTTTCCTAATGAAGCAGTCCTTGAATGGGAAGGCAATATTGGGGCACCAAAAGGGAGGTTTATCTCTTATTTTAAAGCCAGAAAAATGATATCAAGGGGATATATATGTCATCTCGTTAGAGTGAGAGACATGGAGGCAGAATCACCAACTATCCAGTCTGTTCCAATAGTGAATGAATTTATTGATGTCTTTCCTGAGGAACTCCATGGTTTGCCTCCAGAACGAGAAATAGATTTTGGTATTGACTTATTACCAGGCACCGAGCCTATCTCTATTCCTCCATATAGAATGGCCCCGACAGAATTACGTGAATTAAAGGAGCAACTGAAAGACTTGTTAGAAAAGGGTTTTATAAGGCCTAGTGTGTCCCCTTGGGGTGCACCAGTTTTATTTGTGCGTAAAAAGGATGGCACATTGAGGATGTGTATTGACTACCGACAACTGAATAGGGTGACAATTAAGAATAAATATCCCCTCCCCAGAATTGATGACTTGTTTGATCAGTTACAGGGTGCCAAATACTTTTCAAAGATCGATTTGAGATCAGGTTATCATCAGGTGAGAGTGAAGGAAAAATATATACCTAAGACAGCTTTCCGAACCAGATTTGGTCACTTTGAATTTCTTGTTATGTCGTTTGGGCTAACAGATGCACCAACAGTTTTTATGGATTTGATAAATAGGGTATTCAAGACTTTCCTGGATGTGTTCGTGATAGTATTTATAGATGATATTCTGGTGTATTCAAGGTCAGAAAAGGACCATGCAAATCATTTACGACTAGTACTACAAGTTCTCCGTGATCGCCGGTTGTATGCTAAGTTTTCCTAATGTGAATTTTTGTTAAAATCAGTGACATTTTTGGGCCATATTGTATTAGATGAAGGAATAAGGGTGGATTCACAAAAGATAAAGGCTGTGAAAGATTGGCCAAGGCCAACGACACCTACAGAAGTTCAAAGCTTCCTTGGATTGGCAGGTTATTACAGAAGGTTTGTTGAAGGTTTTTCTTCTATGTCTGCACCTCTTACTAAGCTAACTCACAAGGAAACCAAATTCCAATGGAATGATGCATGTGAAAGGAGCTTTCAATAGTTGAAAAGCAGGCTAACCTCAGCACCTGTGCTAGTGCTTCCAGAAGGCTCAGAGGGATATGCAGTGTATTGTGATGCTTCCGGAGTTGGTTTGGGGTGTGTACTAACACAACATGGTAAGGTGATTGCTTATGCCTCGAGACAATTGAGACCACACGAGAAAAACTACCCAACACATGATCTTGAGCTAGCAGCGGTTGTATTTTCTTTAAAGATATGGCGCCACTATTTGTATGGGGTGCACGTGGACATATATACAGATCATAAAAGTTTACAGTATATTTTCAAGCAGAAAGATCTAAATTTGAGACAGCGGAGGTGGCTAGAGTTAATAAAGGATTATGATATTGATATATTATACCATCCAGGGAAAGCAAATGTGGTGGCTGATGCTCTAAGTCGTAAGACACTCATGGGTACCCGTGATCAGAAAGGGGTAAAGCAAGGCATGGCTAAGGATCTGCATCAACAAGCCAATCTGGGTGTTCGTCTACTCGAAACTCCAAGAAAGGATATTATTGTACATAATACTACCGATTCTTCATTGATAAGGGAAGTGAAAGAAAAACAGTATTATGATCCTATTCTACAATGCCTTAAGGAGAAAGTAAGTCAAGATATAATGAAGGAGTTTAGGCTTACACAAGATGGAGTACTTTATTGCCAAAATAGATTGTGTGTGCCTGATGTTAACAGACTCAGAAGGAGAATAATGGAAGAAGCCCATCATTCAAGATATTCCATCCACCCAGGATCTACTAAGATGTATCATGACCTAAAGGGAGTGTTTTGGTGGGGAGGCATGAAAAAGGACCTTGCAGAGTTTGTGGCTCAATGTCCTACTTGTCAACAAGTCAAAGTAGAGCACCAAAAGCCAGGTGGTTACATGCAATGTATAGAGATTCCAACTTGGAAGTGGGATATGACTAATATGGATTTTGTAACTGGTTTGCCTCGTTCAGTTAATAAGTTTGACTCCATATGGGTGGTAGTTGATAGACTCACGAAGTCAGCGCACTTCCTGCCAGTTAGAAGTGATTATACAGCTGAAGAATATGCCAAATTATACCTCAAAGATATAGTTAGGCTACATAGGGTCCCACTCTCTATTATATCTGATCGAGGAGCTCAATTCACGGCAAAATTTTGGAAGTCCTTTCAAAGGAGTTTAGGGACGCAAGTGAATTTGAGTACAACCTTCCATCCCCAAACAGACGGCCAAGCAGAGCGTACAATTCAAACACTTGAGGATATGTTGCGAACCTGTGCATTAGATTTTAAAGGTAGCTGGGTAGAACACTTGCCCCTTATTGAATTTGCCTATAATAACAGCTACCATTCGAGCATCAAGATGGAGCCTTACGAAGCTTTGTATGGGAGGAAATGTAGGTCACCAATTGGTTGGTTCGAAGTGGGTGAAACCACCTTGCTCGGGCCATATTTAGTCCAACAAGCCATGGAAAAAGTTAAGGTGATACAACAACGGCTAAAAACAACCCAAAGTCATCATAAATCATATGCAGATATACGGAGAAGAGGGCTGGAATTCTCTATTGGAGATTGGGTATTTTTAAAGGTATCACCAATGAAAGGGGTTATGAGATTTGGTAAGAAAGGGAAACTAAGCCCACGTTACATAGGGCCATATAAGATTACTAAAAGGGTCGGACAAGTTGCATATGAATTAGAGCTACCCCAGGAACTTTCAATGGTTCATCCAGTGTTTCATGTGTCAATGCTTCGAAAATGCATAGGTGACCCCTCTCGTATCACTCCTATAGAAGATGTACAGGTCACAGAGGATCTTACTTATGAAGAGGTACTGGTTGCTATTCTAGATCGCCAAATTAAAAAGTTAAGGAACAAAGAAATGGCATCAGTAAAGGTACTCTGGAGAAACAACCAAGTAGAAGAAATAACGTGGGAACCGGAGGAAGTAATGACATCCAAATACCCTCATCTATTTGAAGACAAGGAGGGACCAAAAGATACAGAGGAGGAACATGAATAGGTATGTGTTTGAATACTAGTTATGTCATTAACAGTTGTGTGACCAAAAATTCAAACCTGCCTAGACTATACAGTTATGTTAACATTCGGGACGAATGTTCCTAAGGGGGGGAGGATGTAACACCCCACATTTTACATGTACTAGTAATGTTCACATAAAATGACATACGACTTGATTTAATTACTACCAAAATTTTTTTTCAAGTGTTCAAGTGTTAGATTGGGGCACTATATGGAAGTCTATTTAGAGACTGTGGCCTTAAACGGAGAAAATCATTGACGTGCTTATGGAACTTAGGAAGCTAGCAGGTGAGTCACCTGTGTGGTTGGCTTAAAAAAATGTATATATACATGAGGGAGAATAATTCATTCATAAGTGAACTCACTTGAAGTCTAGACGTTAGTAAAAAGAAAGGGGAACGAAGACAAGGCTTAACGCCGAAACTTTCCAAGTCTTGTGACAAACGAAGCCCAAGTCAGGGAGGCTATTAAAGCCAATGGTTTAGCATTATATTGGGCCAAGATGTTCATCCCAAGATTTTTATATAATATGCCCAACTACATTCATTCACTACTAACAAAATTGGGCCCAAACAAAGTGCAAGAAAGATTAAGGAAAATGGGCCACTAAAGCCCACTGATTTAGAGATCCAAAAGGCCCAAGTGAAAGGGAAAAATTAGTCATTGACCAACTTGTGTTAATCAGCTGCAAATATCAGGAGAAATTCGGTCTAAGGTCTCCTTAAAAAGGGACCAAAACCGAGCTCCTTAGGTTAACTAATAAAAGATCAAAAATTTCAGCTTTTCTCTCTAAGTTTCTCTTGGCATTTCTTCACCTTGGAAGGCAACCAAAGGCTACTTTTTGAGTTCTTGAATTATACCTACACCTTGAAAGTTAAGGTATGTAAAAATAACCATATACTTGATATGCATTTTCCATGGAAAACAAGATAAGTTGGCTGGTGCACTGTGCAGGAATTTCTGGACAGCTTGTGTCCTGAAAGTTGTTGTTTGGTTTTCTTGGCTTTGGAATGATTCTTACCCTGATTTTTGACTTTAATATGATATAAAGTTGAGGTTATTAATATGTTATAGTGTGTATATGGTTGCCAAGGTTGCTGGACTGTTTTGCTAGTTCTTTGAAAACAAGTATCCTTATATGATCTTATGTGCTTCCAAAATGGTATTGGACTGTTTTGATGAGGGGGCTGATGTTTCACATTTACCCCCTGTGTTTTGAGCTATTTTGTGACTATGTTAAGGTTTATTTGATGTATATATATGTTGGGAGCATCTGGTTCAAAGTTGGGACAAGTATGAATTGTTAACGACGAAATGTAGGGAGACGACGAGATGTTGTGCTTCTTAGTTGAGCGTTTTGTAAAATGGTTATGTGTTGTAGTTATGGACTGTTGCCAGCATGTTATAGAGCTGATATAGGCTGTATACATCATGTATATGATAATTTGTACTGGTTGAAGACAGTTAGAATTGAGAAAGTCGGAATAACACCATTGAGTCGATGGTTATACGTTTGTTGCCAAAGTGTTGTGTCTTGTGAGATTGGGCTGTCCAGATGCATTGATTAGCTGCTAATACTAGCTTTAAAACATGATATTGTAGATAAATAGTTGGAAGAAAAGAAGTCATTTCGAGGTAAAAACAAGTTGATATGTCGAGGTATGTAAGGCTATTCGATCTCTTATTATTTGGCATGGAATCCAAAGTCTTTATTGGCACATAGAGATCTTTACAAACTTCGATATAACCACTCCACTCTTTCACATGTATTTGTGTGTCCAGAATCGAGCATTGTCACTGCTTCATACATACATTGGATACCATGACATATGAGTCTTCTTTTTAGCTAAATAAAGTTCATACGTTGTTTATGTCCTACATGTTTCACTAATTGTATAACCCACTCTTTTCATTGTGATATGATGTTACATGGTCACATACTTGTCATTTGTCATGCTTATAGTCTTATAGCTCAAATGTTACGATCACCAAAGATTCATCTCAAAAGTAATAAGAAGATATATGTATACAGTTGGTTCTGTTGGGTGGTATCCCAGGGGTGAAAGAATCACCTAGCATGGGTCAATCCCAGTATTACAGGGGGTATCCCAGGGGTGAAAGGAAAGCCTAGCATGTGTCGATCCTGATATAGATTTACCACTGATCAGCTGGTCATTTGTATTACATGATGTGCACAGATTATACAAGTGATAAGAGTAAAGTAACATACTTGTTATAAGATGCATGACTCCACAATATTCATAAAGGTGGTCTTTTACCCTACAGCAGTGTATGTTTTCATTTGAGCTTTTATCTCATATATAGTACATGTTGCCTTACATATTCAGTACATTATTTCGTACTGACGTCCCTGGTGGGGGACCTGCATTCCATGCTGCAGGTGGAGAAGCTAATAAACCTCCCCAGTAAGAGTACAGGATATCAACTGCAGTCATTGAGCTCTAGGTTGCTTCAGGGCTTTGAGTCTTATCATATCTTTTTGCATTGTATAGTATCTTATCATGAGGCGGGGCCTGTCCCGACCCTTATAAGATAATGTTTCTTGTCTAGAGGCTTTGTAGACTATGTAAAGTATAGTATGGTCATGTATTGTATCGTAGACATTGTGGCTCCAACGGCCTAGTCATACAACATCTTTTGGCTTGCTAGTCCCATTTATCTTTTGAGGGCATGTTTAGTATAAAAGTAACTTATAATGTTCATAGGTAATGTATTGCTACAGGTTGGTTCTCCCGAGCCTTACCGGCAACGGGTGCCAGTCCGCCTTAATAGGATTTGGGGCGTGACAGAATCACAAGACCATTACAAGTCGCTTTGAGTTCCAGTTAGGTCAAATACAGCAGTCATAAAATACCAGGACTCAAGGTGGGTTTCCAAGTGATACTAAAAATCCAAAACAAGTTACGACAATCACTTTGAGGAGTGGAAAAGAGTTTCATGGAGAACCTCCAAAGAAAACTAAGGAGGTAGATGTTGATTTGAGTCCTAAACAGTTAAATGACCAAGTTTCTCAAAAGTTGAGAAAGTCCAAGTACTCAAAATAAAAAGTTGTTGAAGAAGTATAGAAGATCCCACAACTACCTTTCCCATAGAAGCATATAAATACAAGGGAGGATGCGTGCTTAAAGATGTTCTTTGACACATTTGGCGAGCTTCATATTAATTTATCTCTTTTATATGTTTGCAGGTAATGCCTAAGTACACTAAGTACTTAAGGGATGTGGTCCATAATAAACTTAAGCTGCAGGATGTGAAAACGTTAACACTTACTGAGAAGTGTAGTTTTGCAGTGACCCAAAAGATGTGTAAAAAGCTTAAGAACCCTAAGAAGTTCACACTTCCCATTCAGATTGGCAACAACGAGGTGCTTCAGGTACTTAGTGATTTATGGGAAAGTATCAACATATGGCCCCTATCTTTATTCAACAAATTAGGCTTGGGAAAGCATAGACCGAGCTCTGTGCTACTGCTACTAGCAAATGGGACCATAGCCCATCCTAAATGAGTAATAGAGGATGTTTTCATAAAGTTTGGTAAGTTTATTATCCCTACAGACTTTATTGTTTTAGATTTTTAGGAAGATGAAAAGGTGTCGATCATCTTGGGACGTCCATTCTTAGCGATAGGAGGAGTTTTAATTAATATGAGAGAGGGTATTGTAACAATGATGTTAGAGGATTAGGAGGTAGTTTTTAAGGTGTACAAACTGCTTAACACACCATCTTATTATAAGTTCTTGTGCATGATTATTGTGATTGAATGGGATAAGTGTAGGGTAGTGGATCATATTCCACAAAAGACCTCTTCGAACAACCTCATTGAGCACTCTAAACCACAACTACCTAAGTCTGACATAATGCAGATTGATGATCATGAAAAGGCTATAGTTTAGAAAGTTAATAATCTTGAGAGTTCACACTTAAGAGGTCAAAAATGAATAAGAAGATGGCCTCCAAGAATGAGGAAAAAGATGGAGAAATTTGGTTGATTCATAGTTGGGTAGTGCCACAATATGTAATCATTGTTAGGAATAAGTTAGATATTCCTATTGGTTCTCTATTTGATATCATGATGCAAGTGGGTATGTATGAAAAGAGAATGTTGATTATGTGAATTACTACTTTTTAGACTCCTAGGCTCATGTTTATGACTCTTGTACTTGTTTTCTTAATGGTGAATTCATATGATTTTTTAGTTGACAGTCTATGATGATCCTACTTGAAGTGGAAATGTGCCATATATGTTCGAGGTTTGTATATTCCTTGTTGCATGTGATGTCTAGAACTTTCCTGGTGTGCGTTCAAAGCAAAATAAAATATGTGGGTTTAGGAGATGATATAGGCATTTCTTTGATAACCTTGATTTATACCTTCCTTTTGACCTACCTTTGTGCATAATCCTAGTAATCCCCATTGAGCATTTAGCTTTTTTTTGGACAGCCTCATGTGTAGCCTAATTTCATTCATTGATAGACTTCAATTTGATCCAAAAGGTCCTAAGAACTTTAGTGTAAATTAATTAAGTGAGGGGTTTGATATTCGAGAAAAAAAGGTGAAATTGAAGCCCCAAAGTGTTAGCTATTGGAGTTAAAAAAGTAATATGTGTAGTGGTGGGAGTTGAGTAATGAAAAGAATAAATATTTGTTCAAATTTAATGAGCTTTGCATAGAATTCTCCCACCATAGTGTATGAAAATGAGCTTAATAGAATGGGGCAGACAAAAATGGCGTGATTTGGTTGTTAGAGTTGAATTGAATGTATAAAGTGATGTGTCAAATCACATAGGGAAGATAGTCATTATTCTTGTCCAAAATAGTTTCTACCCATCCCTTAACCTACATTACAACCCTTGAAGACCTATTTTATCTTAAGCCTTAAAATTATGGTATTAGTGGGGTACTATACTAAGGACAAGCCTATGGTTCCTTATGTATAACTTGGGAATTCCTTGTGAGACTGAGTGTAACTTGATTATGTACCCATTATGTTCTAAATAGAATTTATCTGAATGATTATGGGTAACTCTCTTGTTTAAGGGCGAATATTTTATGAATGTGGTAGATTTCTATGATTTCCTTGATTGAGAAATGTGCATGGGTTTTCCCACTAGGTGAGTCAATTCTTGAGTCTAGGATGTTTTGAAGAAGTATTCTTGAACTTTCAATTGTGTACATAATATGCTAAGTGTAGAAACCTGCATTCTGTGTAGTTATTCTAGTACTATCTTGAGTGTATTTTATGTATTAAAAGTATAGATTCTCCTCAGCTAATGATACTTAGAGTAAAGATTTTTTTGAGGACGAACAAGCCTTTAAGTGTGGGGTGGTGATGTTTGGTGTATTTATGCACCTTAGTGCCGCTATGCTAGCTTATTTAGTCTTGTTTTAAGGATAATTTATTTACTTTATGTATTTAAGATGATATAAATAGGCATTTAAGTTTTGAATTATGTGATTACAATTTTTAGAAGTTTTTCAAACAAGTTTGGGTTTAAATCATTCAATTAGAGTTTAGGCAAGAAAACTAGGTTTACTAGCTTGAGCTAGGTGTCGTTCTAGTTGGTATCAATGGATTGTAGTGTATCATATGAGTTCCTTATGGTGTAAATATGAAATAAAATGTGGAAAAATTTGGTTAGAGTTTGCAAAGTTCAATTAAAATGAGCCAAGAGTAAACAATAAATTATAGTGTTAACTGGTCGAGACTAGTGCTTAGATTGAGCTTTTTGTTCGTAGTTCTTATTGTTATGATGTGTTGTACTCTAATATGTGGTGTTTGATCATGTAGGATTCTTTAAGGTATGATTTTTATGATTTATTTATGATATAAAAGTTGAAAAATAAGGCAAAACAACACCACAAGAAAAGAACAAGTGGAGGAAACACTTAGACAAATATTGGATCAATTGGCACATTCCACAGGCTGCCTGCGATTTGCATGCATCGCCTCCTCCATTGAAGTTCTATGGAGCATGAGCAGAACCCTTGCAACGGTGATATAGAGCCTATGGTTCACCTGGTATTGTAGTGGAATGCATCCCACGGTGCATTGTCCATATACATGCCGGCAAGTGATCTTATACTATAAATACACACGTAAACACTTTGTAAATACATCTTTGGACGTCTTGGAGTATCAAGAGGCTTCTGCAACTCCTTATTTTTTGTTTTTAAATTCTTTAATTTAGTTTATTTAGGGTTTGGAAAATTCATACCATTATTTAGATGATGATTATGACTATTAGTCACCAAAAAAACCCTTTCCGTGGTTAAAGCCAAGAAAATGACTAGTATCATTTTGAATTGATTTCATTTGATTTGCTTATCATATTTGGTTGTGTATTCATACTTGTTTTAATTATTTTAAGGATTTCACACCGTTAGAATATATCAATTGTCAACCTTGTAATCTCGAGAGAGGGAATAGGAAGATAGAACATGAGGATGAACAACGTAGGGTTCTTATTCTTTTATGAAATAAGGAATTTGAATTAGCGTCTAGGACAGGGATGTACCTAGAAGCCTTACTTTATTCATATGTAGGATGATAACGTTAAGCACTTAATTACATTATTACATCCCTGCTTAATGATTTAGTTGTAATGTCCAAGTTAGGTGGAGGATTAGAGGTCGGGAGACTGTGATCATGCGACTAACCCTACGAATCAACAACCAAGATACGTGATTTAACTAATAAAATTCAATAAATAGTATGATTGTTATATGTGCTTTGACCCTGGGCTTTACTCTTCTAATTGTCTCAAGTCTTTTATTTTACACATTATTTACTTTATTATATTTTACAAATATTCGAAACTCTTCTTGGTTACCTTGCATTAAGTTAATCTCAATAAGTGAACTAAAATTTTGATAGTTGTTGGAACAAGTCTCTGTGGGATCGATATCTGGCTTACTTAAAAGCCACTAAATAGAGGACCACATACATTTGCATTTGATATTGGGCGTTTTCATAACCTCTAATCAAAAAATACATATGGGGTATTTATAATACATAAGGAAACCCTAAAACGAAAGCATAAATAAAATAGGAGAAAAAAGGTTCGGTGGCTACATGTGGTCTCTACATGCGCCCTATCCTTTAATGCATGTGGTATATGTGGCCTACATGCTGGGAGAATGTAGTCATTACATGTGCCAGAAAAAAAATTTCTTGCAGGTCAGCTATCGGGATTTCGTACTTCTGACACATACTTTGCCCACATGCAGTTCACATGTGCTACATGCGCTCCGCATGTTGACTTAGAATTTGCCAGAAGTTATTTTTCTACTCTTCTTGAATTCCCGCAAATGATTTGGTGACGAACAATTTGAAAAGCGTCCCAAACATCCATAATCGCTCCAATAATTAGCCAGAAAGACCTTTTTAATATTTTTCATGAACTTAGCATCCAAAACATCATTTTTTGTAAAACATACTAAACGTGCATCATATCTAACAAAACAACCTTATAAACTTGCATATTTTTCTCATTTTAAGCTTCAAAAGTGCTATATCTCTCTTGCAAATCAACACCCTCAACTTAAAACCTTTGCATTTACTCATGAAACAAAACACAAAAAAACAAAACAAAACTAAACACTATGCATAACTAGGAGAATCTAAGCTATTCAAGGAAGTTAGTCAACACTTTAAGATCAAAAAACAATACCTTCTCCAATCTCACTTTTCAAAACTAACTGTATATAAACATGAAGCACAACAATGTGAAACAATGAGATCAAGGTATGAAATTATATTAGCTGTAAACAACCACACATATGTACAAGTTACACTACCAAAAAAAAGCAAATAGCTAGCATTATTACTCAAGTGCCTTCACAACAAAGATGTTTCACTCAGTCATATGAAATAATGCATGTCAGTGTAGGGATAGTCAAGAAACACTAACACTTAGAAGAGAAGTTCTAATCTATGCGCTCAAATACCATAGGCTTGCCCTTACTTTCATTACCTTAGCATTCAGATAGTAAAGTTAGGATCACTATAGGACTTTTCTCATCTTGTAATATAGGCATGGGAAGATGGTATCGTACATATGGATATATCAAGTGAATAATCCTCCTTGGAACTACACTAACTTTGGGGTCCACACTTTAACCTATTTTTTTTACTTTATTATTTTGTGTACATTCAGGTTGGGTGTGGTCTTTATTTTTTTTCTTCACTTTTTTCACAGTTTTTATTTTCTTTTTCTCTTTCTTTTCACTTGTATTTCAATACCACACCCATACCTACTTTTTTTATTTTTTAATTTCATCCTTCTTCATACCCACTATTCATTACACACCGCTATGATATCAACCCTCAACTTAGGCGTTTTGCCTATGTTGAGGTGCATAATGTCCACAGAGGACTAAGGCCTAAACAAGTTCATTGTAACACAAATGGGAAGGGGAATAGTAAAAAAATGAAGTAGGCTATAAGGCTCAAAATAGGGATCAAGGGATGCTATTTCACACATGGAAGTGATTTAGGCTAAAAGTTGTCTAATATAAAAAACGATCGATAATCCTTTGCTAATTGGCTATCCTTCAACCTAGGCAAGTCCAACCAGGCAAGTTCTGAATTTAACACACAAAGAGAACTAAGTAGCATCTCACACACATAGTACATAGTCAATATTACAAACTACTACTTAACTGGTTCATGTGATTATTTGCATTGATTATCATGTACCTAATCCTAAAGCCATAACAAGATCCACAATGTTCACACGTATATACATTCTCACAATCATAAAACACAATTTTTGGAGGGGTATCAAAAGTCAATAAAACATGACTACTACCCTAAATACTTAAAATTAATCTATTAATTACATAAGAACACAACACAATACGAAACAAAATGCAACACAACTCAAATTAAACTAGACATGCTATTTCTACAACTATACCATGACCGACAGAAAAAGAAGCATGGCAACAAAAACTCATGGTGGCTATGGTATACCCCACCCCCAACTAAAACCTATGCACTGTCCTTAATGTGCTAAAATAATACAAACCAAGGGAACTGAGAACATACGTGGGACACACTAAGCGTCTGTGTACCTTGGGCTACTCATTATTCAAAAAGGTCTACCCTTAGCTACTCATACTTCACCAAGGTCTATGTCAACACAGACTTTGACTTCCTCCAGGTTTTCCATGTAGTGCTTCACTCGCTGCCCATTTACCTTGAATGGGATATAACTATCACACTTTCTTTCTATAGTACTATGTAGGAATACATTAACCACAGTGAGTGATAAAACTTTGTTATTTCTTTGTATATGGTCGAGAACTCTTAATAATAGATTTGTAATTCATCCAACTCATTTACCTTGCTCTTTAAGTTTGTTGCATCACGCCACTCAAAATTTAGCCTTTTTAACACCCATAGTGCCTTATGCTCAAGCTCAATTGGTATATGGAATGCTTTTTCGTATATAAGATGTTAGGAAGAGGAACTTATGGGGGTCACATAGGCTATCTAATAGGCCAATAATGCATCGTCTAACTTTCTATACTAGTTAGTCCTGTTGGCATTCACAGTATTTGCAAATTTAGATTTTATCTCTCTATTGGAGACTTCTACATGCCCACTAGTCTGAGGATGGTAAGACGTTTCCACCTTATGACTTACACCATTTCTATCAAGCAGATCTTTGAACAAGTAGTTGCAGAAGTGAGACCCACCATCGCTTATAATTGCATGTGGAGTGCCAAATCGAGAAAAGATATTTCTCTTTAAAAAATGGTGACCTTTTACTTTCATTATCTAGAAGCGCAACTGCCTCTACCCATTTTGACATATAGTCAGCCACTACCAGAATGTATCTCATACCATAGTATCTCACAAATAGGCCCATGAAATTGATCCCCCACATATCAAAAAATTCTAACTCTAGAATAGGTAGTATAGGAAGTTCATGGTGCTGTGAAATATTGCCTTGATGCTGACACTAGTCATAGGTTTGTGCAAAATAATGGGCACATTTTAAATTGTAGGCCATTAAAACCCACACTATAGAATTTTGTGGGCTATGCATGTGCTACTGTGGTGACCCCTAATTGGTGATAAATGACAAGCTTCAGGAATGCTTATCATCTCAACCTCTGGAATGCATCTCTGAATCATACCATCAGCACAAATCCTAAGAAAATACGGCTCATCCTAAAGAACTTACTCATAACATGCATAAATCTTCTTTCTTACTGGAAGGATAGGTATTCTAGGATAAGATCGCTTGCCAAATAGTTGGCAAAATCAGTAAACCAAAAATTTAGATATTGAGATGTCGCCAACACTTGCTCATCAGGATAATCATCATTTATCTCACGATCATCCCCTAGTTTCTATATGGTCTCATCCTCAAGTCTGGATAAGTTGTCTGTAACCTGGTTTTCTTTCTTTTTCCGATCCTTTACTTCAAAGTAAAACTCTTATAGCAAGAGAACACAGCAAATCAATCCTAGTTAGGCATCTTTATTTCATAACAAGTATCTCAAGGTTTCATGGTTAGTGTAAACTCTGACCTTTGTTCCAATCAAATAAGAAAAAAAAATTTTGAAAGCAAAAACCACTACAAGTAGCTTTTGCTCTGTAACTATATAATTTTTTTTGTGTGGGAATTAAAGCTTTGGTGACATAGTAGATGGAATGCAGGATATTTTCTCTTCTTTGTCCTATTACAGAACCTAAAGAAACTTCACTTGCACAACACATTACCTCAAAAGGTGCAGAAAACTTGGGAGACACAATGATGAGCATCGAAATCAACAATACTTTTAGGTATTTGAAAGCCTTGAGACAAGCATCATCAAACATAAATTTCACTTCTTTGTCTAAAATATTCCAAAGAGGATTTTCAATTTTAGAAAAATCCTTGATGAACCTCCTATAAAAGCCTGCATGAACCAAAACACTCCGTCTGCCTCTAACTGACACCTGCGGTGGCAATTTATCAATTACCTCAATCTTCACTTTGTCTACCTCAATGTCTTATTTAGAGACATCTTTCCCCAGTAAGATGCCTTCTCTCACTATGAAGTGCCTTTTTCCCACTTTAGCACCAAATTTCACTCATCACATCCCTGCAGTGCACTGGCAAAAATGGCCAACCAGTCATCGAATGAGTCCCCAACCACTGAAAAGTCATGCATGAATACTTCAATCAGGCCTTTCCCCATATCAAAGAATATGGACATCACACATCTCTAAAAGGGTCAGGCACATTGTATAGTTTGAATGGCATCCTCTTGAATACAAAAGTATCATAGGGGCAAGTAAAAGTAGTTTTTCTTAGTCTTCAGGAGCAATCATGATTTATTGTAACCTGAATACCCACCAAGAAAATAATACCAACCCCTACCTACTAATTTTTCTAGCATATTATACATGAACGAAATAGGTAAATGGTCCTTCTGTGGCCATATGTTCAGCTTTCTATTTTCCGTGCATACTCTCCACTCAGTCACTAGCCTCATGGGTACTAATTCATTCTTTTTATTTGGAACCACTGTGATTCCACCTTTCTTTGTCACATAGTGAACCACTCTTAAATACTTGCTATCTGTACTAGGATAAAATACCCCAGTATCTAACTACTTAATTATCCCCTTTTCACTACCTCTTGCATAGGAGGATTCAGTCACCTCTGGTACTCAGTATTGGGAATACTATCCGGATTAAGCTGAATTTTGTGAGTTCATAAACCTGGTGGAATCCCCATAATGTCTGTAATGTTCCACCCAATAGCTCTTTTCAATTTCTGCAATACTGATGTCAAAGCTTCAACCTGTGCTCCAGCTAAATTGTCATAATGATCACCGATAAGGTTTTGTTGGCCCTCAAGAATGCTTACTACAAATAAGAGGGGAGGACCTTCAATTACAATATCAATGGCTCCTTAATAGATGGTTTACATAAGGTATGGTTCTGTTCTTCAAGTGAAGATCCAGCTTCTCAGGGGCATTTTTGCAAGAACCTATGCCATGTAGTATGTTAACTAACTCATCATATTCATCTAACGCATTACACTCAAAGTTTATAACCACTGATTCTAAAGCTTCTACCCATAGTCTCTAGTCAATAGGCATATCAACTATAACTACATCATCATCCACAACACCTATCATTTCCACCACTCTCATATCATTTGGTTGCTAAAGTTTCATACATATATTTAGCACTATTTTCTCATTGTTTAATTTTATAGTGAACTCCTCTAGGTCCATATCAATCAACAATCGACTAGTTGGGAAAGAATGGTCTACCGAAGATAATTAGTGCTTGGGAATCTACTTCACAATCTAAAATAATAAAATCTACCAGGTAGGTGAATGATGCCACCCTTACTTCTACGCTACATAAATTACCCACTGACTTATTCATAGATAAATCGACCATCAACAGCCTTGAAAATGTAGTCTTTAGTTCTTCTAACACCAACACCTTGTATATCACACATGGCATAACATTTATTCATGCTCCTGAATCCCATAGTGCCTGATTAATATCACAAGGCCCAATAGAATATGGGATGATGAATGCACTTGGGTCCCTCTTCTTTTATACTGATGGTGCATGAGAATTCATACTAAACTACTATAATATATCTTTGAGCTCTTCTACAACCCAGTGATCACTGATGTTTCGTTGAAACACAACACTTTTGATACTTAACACCATAAATTTATGAATGTACTTAGGTAGTTTTAGAGAACATAATGTATTTTTTTGTTTGTTGCAGGTAAAATAGGTTTACAATAATGTTGCGATTAAAATATAAGAAAAAGACCTGAAAATATCAAGTATGATCACGATATGAATCACCTCACGAGTTATCAAAGCATTATATGACTTGTAAGCACAACAAAACTAAAGACCCAATCAAAATACTAGGTGAAGAAAAGATACGACTAAGTTATACAAGTTGTAAGTAGAAGGTACGGGTCATTACTGGGAGTGGTATGAATAAAAATGTCTAAAGCTAAAATCCAAAGTTGAAGTCTTAGAAGTATACGATTCGAAAGTCTGAGTAGGACTCGTATGTTCAATCATAAGTTGACCAATGTCCAAAATTAGAAAGAAAGAAGTCCCAGGTGGATACAAGAGAAGGGCACAAGTTGTATGATTAAGGTACTACTCATAAGTAGTGGTCGTATGAAGAACAGAAAGTTGAATCCCTGAGAGACCAAACAATGGAATGGATATGAGAAGCCATTACAACTCGTATGATGAGCATACGAGTAGACGAATGAGTGGTATGATGCACCGACTTAACTCTTCCTTTTTTATTTTTATTAGGATTTCTAAGTATTTTTTAGATACTATAAATACCCTAGGGTTTATATTTTATTGGGTTACACACTTTTACGTTCATTTACATACTTTAGAATTACTTTACATTAATACTTTGTTCTTGAGATTTGGTTTTTTATTCAATTAAAAACTTTGGATTTTATTCATCTTATTATTATTCAATTGATTACATGATTTCTTTATTGATTATCATAAATTATTGTGCAAACATGTGCGGCTAACTTCCCTGACTAAGGTTGTGGGAACTCTAGTTGATTAACTACCTAAGGGAAGTGGGAGATTCATCAATTATAAGGTAAAATACATTTATCTTAATCTTGTTCACATAAATTAACACCGATGCTACTCCAGAAGCTTGGTGATAGCTTGTATTTTTAAACATCCTTACAAGAGATTCTGTGATTGGGAAAAGAAGATTAAGATAGTAATTTAAGATTCACTTCCGCCATATCATCTAATAAACCTAGACTCAAAAGGTAAGGGTTGAACTAAAGTCATTGACAAGAATGAACAATGTGATACCCTCAGACTCATAAGGTAAAGGGTGATATTTATCAACACGTTCACAAGACTATGGATAATAGTGTCAACTTTGCATGAAGAGAAATAAAATAGATGGGTTGAACATGAGAAACTAACAAAGTAACAATCCAGGAGGAAAAAAGTCCTAGTGTTTGTCTTCTATTTTTTACGACTCAAAGCATTCAAGATCGATTACTACTCACTGCATACTTTTAAAATCCCCCTTTTACTTTTCTGCATTGCATGTGAATTACACCAAACCAAGAAACTGTTCAACATCTTCCCTGTGGGTTTGAACTCAACCTATTTGGGTTACTATATTTGGGATCGAACACAACATACTTCTTTTGGAGGTTAATTTGGGGTGAAATAAAATTTTGGCACCTTTGTTGGGGAATACAGTCTCAGAATTCTTTTTTGGAGTTGTTGAAGTTATTGAGTTTTGTTTTCTTTTTTTTGTAATTTTGTTAACCCACTCTTCTTGAAAGTATAGCCTATCCAAAGATAGTACGGAGTGATAATGAATCCTTATTTATTGATGTTTTTTCTTTTGATATGGTGCATTATTATAGAAGCATTATTAATATATGGAACATAATGGGAGCATGCTTGTCACATTGGAACTCCAGTAAAAGGAAGAAAAGATTTTTAAAAAACGTTTGATAGATTTGGCTTGGATATCTGCCACATATAAGTAGAGTTGGATGTAAAAGTTGCTGCGTGTAATTTCGAACATCCTAGTTATGGGTGGTGTGAACTGAAAGAATTCTGAAAAGCCCACTTGATGAGCTAAAATTGGAGGAGTTAAAAATTTCTCATGATGTTGTCAATAAAGTCACTCTTAAGGAAAACTTATTAAAGTTGTGTGAGGATGTAAAGAAGACTGAAAATCCTGCTTTGGGGCATGTTGGACCTCAATTAAAGCATTTTTACACATTGTGTTTGTATAGCCTGATCTTAATCAAGGTATCCAAGACTATAGAAGAGTGCAAAGAGGAGGAAGCTTATGTCTATATTCTTGAATTTTTCAAATCAAAATCAAAGAACTACATTCCTCATATAAGGGCCAAGAATTACAACATGCCACATCTATTTCCTAGGTTATTTATTTTTATACCTCCACCCCATGAGCGTAATGGGAAATAAAAAAATACAATTAGGGGTACGATTCATAAGTTCAAAGTGGAAAGAGAAATTTGAAGGACACTTCTTGGGATGCATTGATGAAGTTTGAGTAATCAAGGTATCTTTGGGCTTGTTGGTGAAGTCTGAGTACCTAACATAGCCCCGTCATCCTGCAACGTGAAATCAGGCACTGTTAGGGAGACAAACCAAGGTATTTTATTATTCGTATTTGTATTCATGATTGACGTAAGATCACCACACCTATGGTGCCATAGGAATTTTGCTAACTCTCTCATTTTGGTATGATGCATTGGGGACAATGCATGATTTTAAGTTGGGGTAGGACTTCTTGTGGGTCTTGATGTTCGCCTAAGTTTTTGGTCATCGTGCCTATTTTCCCCAGAGTCTTGTTCCTATTTAAGCCAGTACGTTTAAGTGTATTCTATGCATTGTTGTTAACTTTGAGAAAAGTAAGTATCTAGGGTTGAAATATTTTTTTTTATTTTTGAGATAAATACCTCTCCAATTGTCTATTTTTTAATATATGGTATGTATATATGTGTGACTATTGTGAATATTTTTATGGCATTAGTATTAGGGACATGATAATCATTGTGAACTTTTGCATGAATTAGATATATGGTAGCTTGTAATATTGACTTAGTGCCATGTGTGTGAGATGCTACTTAGTTCCCTTTGTATGTTAAATCTAGAACTTATTTGATTAGTCTCGCTAGGTTGTAGGATAGTGGTTAGGAAAGGATCAGATACCTTTTTTTATATTAGTCCACCTTTATCCTAATTGACCTTCCATGTGTGCATTAGTATCCTTTGACCTGATCTTTGAGCCTTACCACTTATTTTTCTTGTTGTACCTATCACCTTCCTATTTGTATTATAATGAACCTATTTTGTCCCTCTCCTCCTTGGACATTGTGCGCTTCAACTTAGGAAAATCACCTTAGTTGAGGGTGGCTATTATAGGGGTGTATGATGTAAAATTGGTATAAAGAAGGGTAAATAAGAGAAAAGAAAGTAAGGATGGGTGTGGTTAAAAAACAAAAGAAAATTTGTAGAAAAGAGAAAAATAAAGACTAAAAGACCACACCCAACCTTAATATGCTGTAAAATAAAAAAGGAGAAATAAGGGTAGAAATAAAGTGAAAAATTCGTTAAGTTTGTACCCCAAAAGTTAGTGTAATGACAAGGAGGCCTAGTCAATTTAAATATCCATACGTATCATACCAACCCCAAGCCTACATTACAAGCCAAAGAAAAGTCCTATAGTGATCGTAACTTATAACCCAAAATATTCTTTATCAAACAACATCTACCCCAGAATAGGCTAAGGTATCTAAGTCCACTAGCTCTAGGATAATAATTTCTCCCAATAGAAAGCAACAAAGTCAATTCAACCTAAGTGATGTTAACTAAGGTGAGTTTCACCTTAAACTTAAGTGACTAAGGTAAACTCCTCTTTAGTAGAGTAACCAAGGATTTTTTAACCTAAAGAAGAGACTAAAAGGTCAACTTTACCTAAGGTAATGTTTAACTAGGCTAATTATGCCCCAAAGTGATATCCAAAATTGCCTAAATGATCCAACTAAATCAAGTATTAAAATTTATCACACCAAAACCTAAAATACATCCCAAATCCAACATAATATAATAAAAACACTATGAATTATCTCAATCTAATAAGGGATAAAATCTAGCCTATCTGGTTATCGAAGAGAGCTCAATAAAGCTGAATTATTGCTTTTTCTTTCTATGAAGCTTTCATAAGATGAAAAGCTATAGATTCACATTCTACTCAGCAATATAAGAATAAATATCCCCATATTTCACCATTGTGCTCCGGGTTCAAAAAGCATACCAAAATTCCATGTGGGTCCTACTTATGAAAATGCATTTTCGAAGTTAATCCAACGTTTATACATGCTCAATGAATCAGTACCCTCCAAAATGGGTGAAATTTACATTAATTTGGGTCTAAAATTAAGGTTCCAAGGTTTTGGAATTTTTGAACAGAAATAAGAAAATTCAACCATCAAAAGGGTGAAATCTTACCACAAATCGGAGGATAATCGGGTAAACAAGTGTTAGCCAAGCTCCCAAATTACCCGCAAGATCCAATATTAATTTCTTACTATTTATGTTTTTTTCTCTCTTGGAATAGATGAT
The DNA here is from genome assembly GCA_030864225.1 of Capsicum baccatum var. pendulum. Lineage (NCBI taxonomy): Eukaryota > Viridiplantae > Streptophyta > Magnoliopsida > Solanales > Solanaceae > Capsicum > Capsicum baccatum. The sequence goes on along the minus strand of CM061557.1, from coordinate 162,508,538 downwards.
GAATGAGCAAAATTGAGAAAACAAGTTCTGTTTATACCTATACCTGGTGCCCGGATATGTCTATCAAGACTGGGTATCCCGATCACGATCTATATAGATAAAATCGCATATCGCGATTGTGATTTACACTTCCTAATCATGATATACATAAAATTCACTTGGCGATAGCAATTTACCTTTCATGATCACAGTTGCACCAGAGAACCTGGTGCACCAGATTTTCTATATCTGGAATGTACTTCGACTGAGAGCTCAGAATTTATTCAGAACCCAGTACGTGCAAACAAACTATGCTACCACACCAAATTTAACGTCCAAATTTCAATGTCGCAGGTCAAATTCCATCCATAGTCGTTTTGATAAAAAGTGGGTCCTACACCCAATTTTTATTTTCTTAAAATTTCAACCAATATGTTGAAATGAGCTCGTGCCTCGGGACCCAAACCTAGAGTCTACCTAGTCTAAAATTTATATTTCAAAGCTGTTGGAACAGCTAGAATTTGATTTTATGGTCGTTTGCCTGATGGTTTTTCCCAGTGGCCACTTGAAAACAACAAAAACTTCAAAATAGGGAATTAGCTCTAAAAATTAAATGAATTACACGGTAACCAAACTGTCAGTCCTAACAAGTCATAAAAGACTTGGATCAACTATAGAAAATCTCTAATGGTGAAAATAAGCATAATTATAAAAAATAATGTGGAGGGTTGTTACAGCTTAAGCCACATATGAACACTAAACCGCCCTTCACTAATGCGTCCAAAGGGCCACTTTAGCGGTGATACTAGCTGCAATTCATCAGTTAGAGACTTGAGAAATTTAATGTCTTTGCGGACCCTTCATAATTCACCTGAAATCTTAAAAACGTAAAAGGACTATGCTATCATACTAAAATCAACAATCTAGACCTAATGAAGAAATTATTTTTTTAAAAATAATGTTTTCACATAGTTGAACCCAAAGTCCTAATTTTATAATTTTTTAAATCGAGGATCAAAATGTGGTACCAAACCTGTAAAATCACACCAACCAAGTTACCAACCTAAAATCAACATTCTGAAGCTGTTGGCACAGTCCGTTTTGTCATCTAACACACAAATAATAAATGTTGATCAAAGTCAACTATAAAACCTTTCTAACCATCAAAAACCACAAACTTGCACAATTCACATTAAAATGCATTGGAAATCATGTGAATAATCCTCACACCCTAGAAATACCACAAAATAACCATATAGAGAGGTAAAATGGTCAAATCACACAAAAATAAATAATTCACAAAAAATCACCAAAAAATCAAATTATTACATGGGCTCTATGTTTCAATTAATATATATTGAAAGCAAATGACAAAATTATTTTTCAATTCAATAAATCATATGTTTTTTAACTCAAAGTAACAACCATTACTATGATTAAAAAGGTCAAAATTAGAATTTTAAAAAACTGTAGAAATTTGAAAACAATCAAAAAATTTAAATATTTAATCATTTTGAAATTCAAATTTTAAAAATAACTAATAACTAATTCTTACCTAATTAACTAATTTTTCATAAAACTAACACGTATCATTTTTTAAGCATGACTTTCTTGTTATTTAGTGTGTGTATATATGTATGTATATATATATATATATATATATATATATATATATATATATATATATATATATATATAGATATAGCTTTTAGAAACCAAAGAAAATTAAATGAAAGGTGTCTTCCAGACCCATTTAAAATCTAAATTAATTTTAGAACAAAAACAAAATTTCTAAAAGGAAAAATAAATTAAGGGTGACACAAAAGTTTTAAAATAAAATTGTGGTGACACAAGTTTTATTTATTGAGTAGAGTGACAAAAATTATATTAAGGATTAAGGGGTTTGACTCATGTGTTGCAATTCCCTCAAAGTTCTTTAGTTTACTCTTTATCCAATTAAAAGATGTTTAAATTTCCTATTAGATTCCGAACAAAACATTTTTCTAAGCTTAGAATGGTGAAAAAATATGATCAAAGTTGGAAAAGGAGGTATTTATACTATTCTGTGAGTAGTGACTTGCGATCAGGGCACTTTTCTCACATTTGTAAAGCTAAATGGCTCAATCCTATTATGATCAGAACAAATCAATTACCAACATAAATCATTAACACCGACCCAAGAATAAATCAAACCTTTGTGATTATGTTTCTCATTATGCAATGACGATGAACAAAATTTAAAATTCATCACAAATATGACCCTAGCTAATTGAATGCAAAGAGTAAATACTTAGTGCACCAGCAAAGTCTAAAGCAAGATCCCTTTGAATGGAACCTCAGAATTCATTTGAGAACCCACTAAAATAAACCAATAATTCTACTAGGCTAAATGATCAGACTCAATGAAACCATCAAAATTACTAATGTAGGTCATTATCAACATGTTCACCCAGAAACTACTGTAAGGAAATTAAAACTAGTTTCTTACCCAAACACTAAAATATCACAATGGTTCCTCGAAGCCTAAACTAATATAATGACTCTCTAGATCATTTTCTATATTTCCAAAATTCTTCGCTATTAAGAGCTTTTCTATAGCTTCCCCAAGATAACTTTTACTCGCTGAAGCTGATAGTTAGATTTCTAGGTAGTTTGTTTGATTTTGTAGCCAATTTTCTATTCTGAAGTCTTCGCTGGTAAGCATTGGCAATCAGGCATAAACTATAGTTTTATGACCTTATATGCTAATTTTGTCAATTCCAACAGCTCTAGAATGTTGATTTTAGGCTAGTGGACCTTTTGTTTGTGTCCCAAGGATTCTAGAATCATTTGATTTCTTGGTCGAATTTTAATAAAAGTGTCCCTCCGAATAGAAATTTTGATGGTGCCGTTGAGTCTGAAATATTGAATTTGGTGGCATGATCCATTTATATTCATAAGACTTTGAATAAATTCTAAGGGATTGGTAGAAACTTTGTTAAATCTTGGTTCAACTGGTGTAACCACTTATGCGTTGGTCGCTGTAGCAGCCTAGGCTAGTCTCTCATATGTCTCTTTAGCATATGACTAACCGCTAAAATGGATTTTGCTTAAGCAATGTCTTGTCCACAATAACGGTAGGGCATTTAATTTAGCCCCCACCTATTTTCTCCTATTTTTTCTAAGTGTCAAGATCAGTAAAACCCTATAGATCTTGGAGAATTAGGACATTGACTCTTGGGTGATTGTGGGATGTTTGTGAGCTCGAAAAAGTCATTTCCATGTTGTAAACATTGTATGTTTCTATCTAATTGTTGGTTTAGTTATTCGATTAGTCGTACATTCCTAGTTCCTTGATGGGTTGATTTTAATATCATTTGTGCTTTTTAATTTACTCATCTTGAGTTTAAATGATCTTTAGCATACCAGTACATGTTGGAGATCTTGATAGTGTGATTCCACAGCGGGGCCCACACGAGATTTTGACTAAATTTTGAACCTAAAGCATAAAATGCCATATGGTATTATTATTCTAATATTAATATATAGTTTACTATTTTATAGTGTGGAATCATGTAGAGGCTTCTCAAAAGGAAAAATCTTTATATTTTTTAAATTTTACAAGACATTCTTCGGTGTCCAGGTAGGCTAGGCTTACTCTTCTCTTAGATTGAGCTTAATTATTTTACTAGTATGATATTATTCTAGTTTTGGGTTGGGAATTATGACTTGGTGGTATATTTAGTAAATTAAGATTATATAGATAATTAGTGAATCATAATTAGGTAAATTGGACATAACTACCCATTCATTAGGTTAAATTACTATCTTAGGACTTAGTGAGGCTTCTTTAAGGCCTTTTAGAGGGGTTTTAGAACTGTAGCCGAGTTTGGGATAGTAATTTCCTTCGGATGGACTTTTAGGAAGAGAGGTGGGCCCCTCTGACCTACTTTAGGTAGAGATGATAATTAGATTCTTATAATCTCAATAGACCTTGTTACATTATATTATTCATATTCTTAAGCTGGAGGCTAATTTAGGAATATTATAGCCTATTGTAGGAAACAAGTTCAAGTACAACATATGATATACCATTTTTCCATTCAAGGTCTGCATTGAGAGGTTATTTATAGTAATTATAGAACTGGTTTGAGTTTGGTGTTTATGGTATAAGAGGGTCTATGGTTACAATTTTGTGATATAGATATTTGCGATATTCATTATAATTACTGCTTCTGGATTATATCCACAAGGATTATTTAATCTTGTTGCATATTTTAGGCTTATAGGAGCCCAGTTATGCTTTAGTTAGTTACGTTGTCTTGATATTATTTATTCTATTATTTACTTTCAATATTTTAGAGCATTATTACTGCTTTGATATTTTTCCTAACTTAGTTTATTATTTCGTATTTTATTGTACTTATATTATGATTTAACTTTGTCAATCGATGATGCTACTGCATACCCATTGATTTGGTACTCATATTGTATTTTTGCATCCTTTTTATGATGTAGATATGAGTACTAGTTTCCGTCACTAACCTTTTTACTTGTGTTGGTCGGAGTTTGAAGATAAGGTAAACTTTTGGAGTCAGGGCTGACTTTCTCTCCTTCTTCTATTTTGGATGGTATTTATATTCGATACTATTTTATATTTTTCTACTTATATTTCTTATATTCTTTTGGAAGAGGTTCATGTACCGACCTTACTAGGTCATTGGATATTGCTAATCTCTCCTTATTTATATTCAGTTATGCGTCTACGCTTATGTTTTATGGCTTGTAACCCACTTGCTTGCTTAATTTTTGAATTTATGCTATTTTCGAACAATTAGTTCATTACTCATCATTCTGGGCTACAGTTGGGCTTACCTACTAGTAGGATAAAGTAAGTCTCATCAAGTCTCGTGAAATTGGGTCAGGGCAAATTTGTATCAGAGTCATCTTTGCAAGTATTGATGGTACAAAAGCAAGTGTCTAGTAGAGTCTTATAAATAAAAATAATGAAGTCCATTTCTTGTCTTTGTGAGGCTTAGGAAATTCTTAGGAGATCATTACTTTATTCATTCATATTTTGCTAAGAGTATGTGTTGTTTTCTATGATTCACATAGAATTATTCTTTCGCTTATGGATAGGATGTGACCTACTATTATTAGAGATGAAGATCCCGAGTTCATGGATAAGGATCATACTAGAGGTCATAGTTGATCTATAGTTTGGGGGCAGGCGAGAGCTACAACATCAGCTTGAGGGCTAGTTAGAAAGCCTTCACTAAACCCTATTCCTACTCTCACATAAGAGATTCCTCCACCCTATACAGTTGTGAGTTAGGAGCAGTCCAGGCTCCACTGAGGTTTATGTATTCATCACTTCTCAAAGATTCTTTAGTTTAGCTATTGGGTTTGGTTTGTGTTGTACCATCTGATGGTGCCTAGTCTATAGATTAGAGTGGTATAGAAGAAAAGACGCAAAACCTATAGTTGCAACCCCCAAAGTTGAGATCCCTCAAATATTGGTAGTTGCTCAGTTGGTAGTCCCCTAACTAACTATATCTATTGAGGAGAAAATGATATTGGATAGATTCTTGATATTGACTCCCCGTATATTTTTTGGGGCACTGGGTGAGGATGTATATGAGTACTTTATTGTTTGTGAGGTTAGGATTCATGATTTAGGCCTAGTTGAGACTTATAGGGTCGACTACAGTACTTCTCTATTGGACCTTGCACCTACACATTGGACCTTTTCTATTGGACCTTGAAATAAGTACAATAACACATGTGAGTCATCATATAATTTGTCAATCACTTTCAGTTCATCAAGAATATCAATTCTCATAATGTAAATATCATTTAAATCTTTTGAAAGCATAATTTCACAATTCCACTTTCCAATCACTTCACCATTCACCATAGACAAAAGGAAACACACACACACTAGGAGATCCTATAACCGACATAAACCATGTAAGCCACATGGAGTACAATGTCCAACCCACGTTGGGGAGAGTCATCCTATTCTTGCCATCGGAGTAGGACTATCGATATCAAATCCACACAAACTAGTGATCACTATATAAATAAGCCTCAGGCTCACTCCTATGGGGCACGTAGTTCTAGGGAAGTAAGGTCGCTTTGTACCTCCCACTCGGTGCTAAAGTTTTCTTTCGGACATAGCTCATATCATTTCAAAGAAAATCCACAACAAAATAATTTTAGTAATATATAAATATACATCGGGAGCCATCACGCTTCCCATCTATGAAAATCAGCCACGTTGTGGATTTGTTTCACACTCGAGTTCAAAACAACTCCATTAAGACCTAAAGGTCAAATCATTCAAAATATCTCAAATATTCAACATCAACGTGCTTATAACACACACTTTCTTAAAAAAACACAATTTCCAATGGGGATTCACGACCCAATATTAAAATCATGATAAATATCATTCAAGATTCATGCTTTATATCTCCACACATGTAAATTCATCTTTCAAAATCATAAACATCAAGATGTAATAATAATCATCATAAGATACGGGTTCATGCTTCCAATTCGTAAAAATCAAATAAAAATCATGCCTTTGTAAATAAAAATACTTTTGGGCACAAAAACAAAAGAGAGTTCTTGTTGAAAAACTCCGCATGCCTTGAATGATGAACATTAGATCGATACTCATTTTTGAGATGTTAATAGTTCCTTTGAATGATGGTTCTTGGAGTTCTTCAACTAGGAACTTGGAATCTTGAATAAATTTACAGAATTAATGGTGAACTTTGAATGTTCTTAAAGTTGGATGTAGGAGCTTAGGGTTTTCTTTCTGATGGAATTTGATGAAATATAACATATACTACTTCTAATAAGTTTTAATAGAGGGTTTGGATGGATTTTGGGTAAGGGTGAATGACCAAAACGCCCCTAAAAATCAAATAATTCTTGAATCTATCATTTGGTGGACTGTTTTGATAGTCTGAAGTAGATCAACCATAACGTTTTACTCCTATATCTAAATTTGATGAAACTAATTTCATTAGAAAGAGGACTCTCATATCTTTCCGTTGATATATAGTATCTCACCCAGATCATTGTGTATGAGGAGTTATGATCATTAGAAGTTGACTAAAAAATTTACTTTTGATAGGCTGAAGTTGATCTACCATAACTTTTTGCTCCGATAGACAAATTGGATGAAACCAATTTCATTAGAAAAAGAACTCACAGATCTTTTCGTTGATATATAGTAGATCACCCAGATCATTATGTATAAGGAGATATGATCGTTTAAAGTTTGAGAAAAAATACGCCAGGTCTCAGTGCTTTTTCCTTCACATTTTACTGTTCACTACTATTCACGGTTCGATCGGAATGTTCATAACTCGTCGCTCGGGTGTCCGTTTTGGATGATCCATAGATCATTGGAAAGCTTATTTGATACTCTACGCAATGGTGGGTCATAATATAAGATATTCCATATGGAAAATTTATAAGTCATTCTAGAAGATAAAACCCAACACGTTTACGCATAAAATTTCAACGAAAACTTTCCCGGGGTATTACATCATCCCTCCCTTGGAAACATTCATCCTTGAATGACGCTAGACATGATAAGATTAGATAGGGAATATACCATACAGCTGGAACCATTCGTTAGACTCATCACCACATCGTTTCTCACTCCGAATGCAACATAAAATGCATAAATTCAAGAAACTACAGCAGAACACATAATAAATGACAGCTGACTGCTGTAACTTTTATCAAAAGTGCATGATTTAGGAAAGAACGGTACCATCGGCTTGATCGGAGTTCGCGGAAAATAGGTGCGAGTACTTGGATTGCATATCCACCTCAGCTTCCTAAGTTGCACCCTCAACATATTGGTTTTGCCACAACACCTTGACCAAGGGAACTTCTTTGTTCCTTAGCCTTCGGAAATTGAAATCATGAATCTCAACAGGAATCTCATCAAAAGAAAGATTTTCTTGAATGTCAGCACTCACAGAGGAATCCACTACCACAACATCGCTAATATGCTTTCTAAGCATGGAGACATGGAATATTGGATGAACAGAGGACAACTCGGAAGGTAACTCGACCTCACAAGATACCTTACCAACACGACTAAGAATTTTGTAAGGACCAACATAACGGGGACTAAGATTCCCTTTCTTTCAAAATTTCTTCACCCCCCTCATGGGTGAAATTTTCAGATACACTAGGTCACTAACTTCAAACTCAAGGTCTCTCCTTCTAACATCCGTATATGACTTCTGATGACTCTGCGTAGTTTTCAACCTTTCTCTAATCAACTTAACTTTTTCCATAGCCTCGAATACCGAATCAGGACCACTCACAGCTGCTTCACCCACCTCGAACCAACTTATGGGTGATCTACACTTCCTCTCTTTCAAGGCTTCAAATGGAGCCATGCCAATACTAGAGTGAAAGCTGTTATTATAAGCAGATTCTATCAACGGTAAGTGATCATCCCAACTTCCCCTAAAGTCAAGTGCACAAGCTCTCAACATATCCTCTAAGGTCTGGATGGTCCGCTCAGCCTGACCATTGGTTTGTGGATGAAAAGCAGAACTCAAAAGCACTTGGGTACCAATACCCTTCTGAAAAGATTTCAAAAATTGCAAAGTGAACTGAGTACCCTTATCCGAAATGATAGATAAGGGAACTCCATGCAGTCTGACTAGCTCTCAGATATACAATCTAGCGTAATCCTAGCAGTATATGAAGTATGAACAGGCAAGAAATGAGCAGACTTAGTCAACATATCAACCACAACCCAAATGGAATCATGATGGCATCGGGAAGGAGGTAAACCAATCACGAAGTCCATATTTATCTCTTCCTACTTCCAGGTGGGAATACTAAAATCTTGCATCATACCACTAGGTCTTTGGTGTTCAACCTTAACCTGTTGGCATGTTGCACACTTAGCTACAAACGCTGCTATATATTTCTTCATGTCACTCCACCAATAGATTTCCCGCAAGTCTTGGTACATCTTGGTGGCACCAGGATGAAGAGAATATTGCGCCCCGTGCGCTTCAACCATAATCCTCTCTCTCCGATCATCAACATTCGAGACACATAATCTACCTGTAATCTCAACACACCATCTCCCCTTGGGAGAAAACCTCTACTTTTTGGTCCTTGACTGACTCCTTTAGTCTGACAAAACTAGCATCTAAGTATTGCTTTTCCTTCACTTCCGAAACCAAGGAGGATTCGAAACTACTCTGAACCCCTATACTACCTTCAACAGAGTCAAATAACCTAAACCCTAATCTAGCCAAACGATGTACATCACGAGCCAACTCTTTCTTACTTTCTATATCATGCAAAACACTACCCATGGACACTCTACTTAGGGCATCCGCCACAACATTAGCCTTGCCCGGATGGTACAACACACTTATATTATAGTCCTTTAACAATTCTAACTATCGTCTCCACCTAAAATTCAATTCTCTCTGTGTAAACACATACTGCAGAATATTATGATCTGTGTAAACATCAATATTGACAACATATAAATAGTGTCTCCAGATTTTCAAAGCAAAGACAAGAGAAGCCAACTCAAGGTCATGGGTGGGGTAATTTTTCTCATGGGGTTTCAACTGTATAGAAGCATAAGATATCACCTTATCCTTCTGCATCAATACACAAACCAACCCAACTCTCAAAGAATCACAATACACCACAAAACCATCAACACCATCAAGCAAAGTCAAAACAGGGGCTGAAGTGAGTCGAGTCTTTAACTCCTGAAAACTATTCTCACAAGATTTGGACCACAAGAACTTCACTTTCTTTTGTCTCAATCAAGTCATAGGAGACGCTATAGAGGAGAAACCCTCCGAAAAAGGGCAGTAATAGCCTGCTAAACCCAAGAAACTTTGGATATCAGTTGGAGAAATAGGTCTAGGCCAATTTCTAACAGCTTCAGTCTTTTGGGGATCAACTGTAATACCCTCAGAACAAATGATATGACCTAGAAAAAAAACTGGCCTTAGCCAAAACTTACACTTACTGAATAGGGAAAACAACTTGTGATCTCTAAGGGTTTGCAAGATAGTTCGGAGATAATCAGAATGTTCATCCTCATTATGGGAGTACACCAGTATATCATCGATGAAAACTATGACAAACATATCCAGATATGGTCTGAACACTCAATTCATGAGGTCCATAAAAGCTACTGGGGCATTAGTTAACTCGAAAGACATAACAAGAAACTCAAAATGGCCATAACGAGTTTGGAAAGAGATTTTTGGGATGTCACACTACCTATCTTTGAGTTGATGATAGCCAAAATGAAGGTCTATCTTTGATAAATAACTTGAACCTTGCAATTAGTCAAACAAATCATCTATTCTCGAAAGGGGTACTTACTTTTGACGGTGACTTTATTTAGTGGCGGAAATCACTGCACATATGCAAAGAGTCATCTTTCTTTCTCACAAACAACACAGGTGCACCCCAAAGAGAAACACTAAGACTTATGAAATCCTTATCTAGTAGATCTTTGAGTTTATCTTTCAACTCCTTAAGTTTTGCAGGGGCCATACGGTAAGGAGGAATAGAAATGGGCTGAGCATCGGGAAGAAGATCAATCCCGAACTCTATCTCTCTATTAGGAGGTATCATTGGGAGATCATCCAAAAAGACATCAGATAACTCATTGATGACGTTAACAGACTGGAGAGTTGGAGTCTCAGACTTAGTGTCTTTGACTTTAACTAAATGGTAAATACACCCCTTGGAAATAAGCCTTCTAGCTTTGAGGTAAGAGATAAAATGACTCTTGGGTGACACAGAATTCCCAGACCAATCAAACACTGATGCACCTAGAAACTAAAACTTGACCACTCGAGTCCAACAATCAATAGAGGCATAAAAAGAATACAACCAGTCCATACCTAGAATCACATCAAAATCTACCATGTCTAACTCAATCATATCAGACAATAAGACTCTATGAAGAATGGTAACAGGACACTTTTTTTTACATTTTTTGGGCAATAATCGAATTACCAACTGGGGTAGAAACTAGGATAGGCTCACGAATAATCTCATGACTTATTTCAAAATTCACAGTAATCAAAGGTGTAACATATGAGAAACTGGATCCAGGATCCAAAAAAGCATACACATCAAACTAAAATATACGAAGCATCCTAGTAAAAACATCGGGAGAGTCCTCCTGTTCATGGTGGGACAGTAGACCATATAATCTATTCTGGCGCTGCCCGCCAGCATTGCTAGAAGAGGCGCCCTAAGCTGGGGCTGGGCGAGTCACTGAAACTGGAGCACTAACAGTCTGAGTCTGGGTCTGAGGGCGATAGTCACGACGCCCTTGTCCACACTTAGGACATAGGGGACAATTTGGCTTACTGCTAGCACTGTACTGGGACCTGGATGCATATGACCTTCTACCTTGATCCTACCTACCTCTAGGCATGGGAGCACTAGCAGATGACGGTGCTTGCATAGATGAATGATCCTAATACTGAGGGTGACTCCCTCCCTGCGATCTAGTCTGACGTTGTCCGTGCTGCCCGGACCTAGCTCTCTTATTCCCTCACTCTATCTGTCTCCTTAATCTTGTCTACCTCAATCTGTTTAGAATGAGTCATCAACCTAGAAATATTCATCTCACTATTCAGCATAGCAGACCTACACTCTTTAACAACATATCTAGACACTACAGTCACAAACTTACTCATACTAGCCCGATTATCAGCCACTAAATTAGGAGAATACTTGGCCAACTTATTGAAATTTAGACAATACTCCCTAACAGTCATAGAGCCCTGTCGCAGCTTCATAACCTCTTTCACCTTTTCCTTCCTCATCTCCAAAGGGAAAAACTTATCCAGGAATGCATCCTTGAACTCTTGGCAAGTTGTAGGGAAAGCTCTCTTACCTCTACCTTTCCTCCAAGAAAAAACCCAGTCATAAGCAAGGTCTTTTAACCTATATGGAGCTAGATCCACACTGTGTTCCTCAGATACATGCATCACCTGAGTAATCTTTCGTACCTCCTCTAAAATCAACCGTGGATCCTCATCAGCCTTAGACCCATAGAATTCCGACTGATTTATCTGCATAAAGTCACGGATCCTGGAATCAGCTGAATCACCTCCCTAGTGCCGTGGAGCCGAGGCTGGGTTAGCCTGAACATTTGCAGTAACAGCTTGGGCCAGCGCCTGAAAGGCTTCCCGAAATTCAGCATGAGACATGTTTTCAGAGGACTCACCACAACAAAGGATTTAGAACAACGTGCCTTAAGAATCACTATCAAACCTAGAATTGAGCACCTGGACCTACATTCTAAGAAAATGCATCCCATATCTGAAGATGTGGGTCAGTACCATGGAAAGAAACCGAGTATATGGGGGTGTATGCAGTTGTATAAATATCATCATCATCAATATTTATAAGAAATATGAATGATGTATGAAAGACTCACATAGTTCAAAGAAAATCATCATAATCATGAGAGGATGAAATAAGTACAATAACACATGTGAGTCATCATATAATTTGTCTAACTTTCAGTTCATCAACAATATCAATTCTCATAATGTAAATATCATTTAAATCTTTTGAAAGAATAACTTTCATAATTCCACTTTCAAATCACTTCACCATTCACCATAGACACAAGGAAACTTACAAACACTGGGAGATCCTCTAACCGACATAAACCATATGATCCACATGGAGTCCAATGTCCCACCCACGTTGGGGAGATCCGTCCTATCCTTACCATCGGAGTAGGACTATCAATATCAAATCCACACAAACTACTGATCACTATATAAATCAGCCTCAGGCTCACTCCTACCGGGGGCATATAGTTCTAGGGAAGTAAGGTCTCTTTATACCTCCTACTCGGTGCTAAAGATTTCTCCCGGACTTAGCTCAGTTCATTTCAAAGATAATTCATAACAAAATAATTTCAGTTATATATAAATATACATTGGGAGCCATCATGCTTTCCATCTATCAAAATCAACCACGTCGTGGATTTCTTTCACACTTGAGTTCAAAACAACTCCATTAAAACCAAAAGGTCAAATCATTCAAAATATCTCAAATATTCAACATCAACATGCTTATAACACATAGTTTCTAAAAAAAATACAATTTCCAATAGGGATTCACGACCCAAATATCATAATCATGATAAATATTGTTCAAGATTCATGCTTTATAACTCCACATATGTAAATTCATCTTTCTAAATCATAAACATCAATATTTCATAATAATTATCATAAGATATGGGTTTATGCTTCAAATTCGTAAAAATCAAATAAAAATCATGCCTTTGTAAAGAAAATTACTTTTGGGCACAAGAACAAAAGAGAGTTCTTGTTGAAAAACCCCACATACCTTAAATGATGAACTTCAGATCGATACTCATTTTTGAGATATTAATCATGCCTTTGAATGATGGTTCTTAGAGTTCTTGAACTAGGAACTTGAAATCTTGAATAAATTTGCAGAATTAATGGTGAACTTTGGAGGTTCTTAAAGTTGGATGTAGGAGCTTAGGGTTTTCTTTTTGAGGAAATTTAATGAAATATAATATATAATGCTTCTAATAGGCTTTAATATAGGATTTGGATGAATTTCGGGCGAGGGGGAATGACCAAAATGCCCCTAAAAATCAAATAATTCTCGAATCTATCCTTTGGTGGACTGTTTTGATAGTCTGAAGTAGAGCAACCATAACGATTTACTCTGATATCCAAATTGGAATGAAACCAATTTCATTAGAAAAGGCACTCTCATATAATTCTGTTGATATATAGTATCTCACCCAGATCATTATCTACGAGGAGTTATGATCATTTGAAGTTGACCCAAAAATTTGCTTTTGATAGGCTGAAGTAGATCGACCATAACTTCTTACTCCGATAGACAAATTGGATGAAACCAATTTCATTAGAAAGAGGACTCGAAGTGGTTTTTGTTGATATATAGTAGATCACACAGATCATTATGTACAAGGATATATGATTGTTTAAAGTTGGAGCAAAAATACACCAGGCCTCAGTACTTTTTCCTTCACGTTTTACTGTTCACTACTATTCACGATTCGATCGGAATGTTCATAACTCGTTGCTCGGGTGTCTGTTTTGGATGATCCACATATCTTTGGAAAGATTATTCGATACTCTATATAATGGTGGGTCATAATCGAAGACATTCCATCCCAAAAATTTATAATTCATTCTAGAAGATAGAATCCAACACGTTTACGCACAAAATTTCAACAAAAAATTTCCTGGGGTATTACATTAGCATTATTTCGAGGATAATTATTATATATATGTGTTAATAATGATATAAATAAGTAATTATATGTCCAAGTATGTGTTCACCGGAAACGGCGCCAGAAACTTCACAGTGCCCAAGTGCACACGCAAGTGGACGTGGTCTTATTGAGTAATATAGTGGCTTTAAGGAAGCCCAAGTATCGATCCCTCAGGGACTTGCGTTTGCCACCTATCTAATTCTAGTTTAACTAATTGAGAAAAAGTAAATAAGGAGAGAGTTTGAAATTTTGAAAATTAAAAATAAAATAAATAATGCGTAAAAATAAAACACTTAGGACAATCAATGGAAAAAAACCTAGGGTTTAGGCATTTTGAAAAATCATACAAATCTCTATTCCTATTTAAGTTTAGTTGGTTATTGGATTTTTGATTCGCAAGGTTTATTCTATGATTTTAGCCTCCCGACCTCAAATCTTCTATCTAGTAAACATTGTACCTACAACTCCCGCAGATACACAAAAATTCTTCTAGATTCATGAAGTTGTCTTCTTGCAAGTGAACCAAGAGAGGCTTCTTGGTATATCCCTATCCTAGATGCAAATTCAAATCCCTTATTTTATAAAAGAATAAGAACCTTGCTCCCTAATTTCTTCATTCTATCCTGTGATTCTCCTCTCAGATTCACATAAAAATATAGATTTATTCTAATGGTAGCTAATCATTAAAATAGTAGGCTCAAGAAATTAAGAACAACTCACATGATAATCCAAAATTAAACTACAATAAAGAATATAAAAAAGTATTCATGTTCTTGGCCTAAACCTGGGAAAGAGGATTTTAGCCTTTAATGGAAATATTCATCATCCAATCCCTTGGAATGATGATACAAACCATTAAAAAAAAAACTAAATTAAAGAATAACAAAAACTAAAAATAAGTTGTGGTATCCTCCAATGATGTTCCAAGTTGATCTAGGGTTTCCAAGAGGTCCCAAGATCATCAAAACGGAGTTTGATACGTTATTTTTATAGTATACAAGTCATAAACCGACATGGATTGGGTTTCCATGCTATTTTACTTCATCTGATCACAATTATCCCAAATTTCGTCATCGGCACGATGCGGAGACGTGCAAATTCACAATTGTCAAATGATCTGTCAAATTCACGTAGCTATTCGCGATTTCAACGCGTCATGGGGCCTACTTAAACTCCAAATTAGTCTACACGCGTCATATTTCCAAACCCTTAGGCCTTTGATGAATCTAGTGGTACTTTGAAATTCTCCATTAGACACCTTTACATTATACTCTCTCCCAATACTTTTCAGGGGTCCAACTTGCGTTAACTTGCGTCTTGTGTTTTTGTTGAGCATTTTGAGCCTTATTGAGTTGTTTCCACATGATTTGAATCTTCTATATCCTTAATATATCATCATAATACATTCAAAAATAATACTAAATCATTAAGCACATCATTTAAGAGCTCAAAACAACACAACATCCTCACCGATGAACTAGAAACACGAGCTAAGCATAGGCAAAATTCACATTGAGCTTTAACTCATCGTTTTCACTCTTTTGTTGATCCAATTGACCCTTCAACATTATAAATAAGTTTTTTCACATATAAAAATATAATAACAACCTTAGTAGCTCATTAAAACACATTAGAACTCAATACAATAGACTAGAAAAACACCTACCTCAAGCTAGTCATACTAGTTTTCTCGGTTGAACTCTAAATGGTCGAATTAAATCAAAACTTGTGTGGAAACACAATTAAACATTGTGAACACATACTTGAACACATAATTTCTCATTTATATCATTATTAACACATATAGTATAATAATCATCCTCAAAACAAGGCTAAATCATCTAGAATAGTAGCGCTAGAATGCATAAATTCACCCAACATCAACAATACAGGGGCACCCAATAGAAACACACTTAGTCTAATAATACCATCATTAGGAATATTCTGAAGCTAAGAATTCAGCCCCTTAATCTCTACATGAGAAATACGATAATGATATGACTCGAGATTACCGCTAGTTGTAACACGGTGCTTAGAACCCCAAGTTATCCCAAGCTAACCCATGTACTGGAATGATACTTGAGCAACTGATTTAAAATGTAAATAAATTCTAAATTTGCCGAGAATAAGCATAATCATGAGAAAATCTAAATGAATTTTATACTGATCAAGTTTACAACGTGATAAATCTGTAGAAAGTCTTGAATTACATATCATGACTCTAGCTAATTATCTATGAAGCCTTTACTATACTGATTGTAGGTGGCTGGTACATGCCTCAAACTACTACAAATCAATTTATAAGAATAATAAGAATATAGTACATGAAGTACAACTGGCTGGAGTTCCCAAAATAAAAGGACTCATCACCTACTAGCTGAATGCTTAGAACTGTCTAACCCCGGTGTATGGACTATCTCTGGTACAAACATGATGAAGGAATGTAACCACCAATGCATATATGCGGTCCGTACTTTGGAATGTACTAAGTATATAGGGAAATGAACTAAATTATGGAAATATTTAAAAGATTCTTTAAAGTTGAGAACATAAGTTAATTACTAAAGTATGCATTTTAAAACATGTTTCTACATAAAGATGGTAAGTCACAGTGAATTAGATAAATAATGAACTGAACACAATTATGTGAGAAAGGAAACAGATGAAACATGAATGCTTTATGTAAATCTTATGTAAATCTTGATGTTCTATAAAGTTGTACTGAGTATCATATGTGAGTATTGAGCATCAAAACATGAACAGGTAAAATGAATGCAACGCCAAGCATAAACATGTTCTGAAATAATCAGTAAAACTTAATAGTTAAATAAGTAATAAAATGCATAACTAAATAACTGACATTTGTACACTTGGTCATGCAAACCTAAAATGAGATATTATTAAAACTGAACTATATTGAAATTATAGGAGCTATCATGTAACCGACATGCCCCAATCTGACCTGATCGTAGTTCAACTTATAACCCTAGTGTGAAGGGTGTGAGTACCTTACCACGAGTACTAACACATTGTTATATAGATCCACTAACCAGGGTCTCAAAGGAATAGGGAGTAACCCTGTACTGGCAGGTTCCCCAAAGAGAATATCAACCCTCATCTGTTAGGTAGATCTCTAAGAACCTACACTGGCTACGTAGTTTTAGAACTCAGGGATTGCTACTAAAGTTCACACACATTGGTGGCAGGTGAGCCCCTATCCCAAGTTATACTTGGTGCTAAAATCTACTCCCAGTTGAACTAACACTGGTATTATTATTGGTTTAACTAGACAACCTTTTAGTTTATTTATAGTAAGACACCTGAGTCCTTATATTCTAAGAGTTACACTCATTTAAAATTTGTCCTTGTAGGATCAAATACTAAAACTCAATCAATACAAATGCTCTGAACTCGACTTTGCTCAAGTGTTTCCTATGAATATTTTTCATCTCTATAGAACTTCACACACTAGGAAAATGATCCTGATAGACATATTCATATGTAAATCATTAGATTAGAGTATATAAATGTAGGAGTGACGGTTAGAATTCTAGCCCAAAAATGGAGGGTGTTACTTTTTCTCCCCATTGAAATCATTTGTCCTAGAATGATCAGTAGAAACTTATTGAAAATTTAGAAGTATTGAATAATGTAGACTTAAAATGTCTACTACTAAAGGATATAGCTGAGCTAAAACATTAAAACTTCTATCAAGAAACAAATTTCTGAGGTGACTTGACTTTTTGACTATAAGGAGCTGATTCATTCTAGAAGCTTAGAATTCCCTTTAAATGTTCGTGATACAATCATACAAATAGAACTACAAAGTTATAACCAATGAAATAAAAATTCCAAGAGTTACTACGGATGAAATAAAGTATGTAATTTCTCATTAGGAACTATTCCTTAACAAAGCACGTATAAGATTTAAAGAAAAAGGGTCTTCATCATATCACCATGTACATAATCTATGCACTAATCATGAGATTATGAGACTAAGGTTCTATAAGGGGTATTACAATATAAACTATGGAATACTTGGAAAATTGATATTAGGCACTGAACACGTATGAACTAAATCAGGACTAAATATCTAAATCGGAGACATGATGTATGGACTGAACTAAATTCGGAATTTACTAGGATGCAGAAAGATTGTCTCTTGGAATAGCCATATTAATAAAACCTCAAATAGTATGCTAGATATAAAGATGGAAAACTATAGGAGTTTATCTGTACGATTGCCAAACCAAATTATTGGCTATACAGACTGAATTATACTTAAAGATTATGCTCAACTGGAGTATTTCTTCAATATTCTTTGTAAGAAATTCCCATAACATTAAGGGGCAATATATTTTAGGCACAATATAAGTAAGATCTCTTCATAAGGAATTAAAACATAGCTATAACACTATAATCGTGGACTATAGGACTATAAAACATAAGCTAGTATAGAATCACTTTGCTTTTAGGCAAAACAACTGCTAACTTTCTAGCTTAGCTACACTTCTTAAATACTGCCTCAAATATACTTATCCTCTTAATTACTATGCTTATTGATTCAAATTGTAATTTTCACTTGGGAATTGATAACTCCATCTACTAAAGTCTGAGCTGAACTAAATTCACTCACCATGTTCAAGCCTACTCAAAGTCACAAGGTACCATACATAACACCATAATATCCCAAGTGTTTTCAGAGCTCCCATCTCAAGAATATTACTCTTTACCATTTCAATAACAAACTTCAACCTCTTACTAGTATTCACTAACTCACCATGCGTCCATCTACTTCTATAAAAATATGACATTCAATCCTATCATTATAACAATATATGATCTTCTATTCAACCAATCCGCCTAGGAATTTCCCCCCCATACTTACTAATACCTCTATCAATAACAACTTCAATGCACTATCCTTATGAAAACGGATAATGCTCAACTTACAGGACAATTTTAGTGAACTGAGGTCATCGTCAATATATTTAGCGAACTTTAGAGTTGCATTTGAATCCACGAGGAACAATGTCAATGGCAACTAAATATAGATGCTAGCTAACTTCAAACCAATAGTACAAAAAGATAAAATTGAGGGGGTTTGAAAGATATCACACTTAATATTTCTTTTTGGTATTTTCTAGTATGAATTCGAGGCTATAAGTAATTAGAGTCAAGGAAATTAGGCACGAATCATGGGATAATGATTTCCTAGAGGCAACATATGCATAAGTTTGTGATAATTTAATGCAAATTCTAAGTGTTGGTGATCTCGTAGGCTAGGTTAGAAATCCTTGAGGCTAGTTCATCAATAAAACCCCAAGGTGGGCACTAGTTGAACCTTTTAATTACTTAATGAGTGCTTCAATCAATATCGCCTAATACCTCAATTAGACCTCCCAATTTCTAGTATGGTTCCCTAAGTATAGTTAACTTGACAATCACCCTTATGTCTAAGATTGTGAAAATTAGTCAACCATGCTAAAAAAATAGATATTATTACGTTGGTTACCACATACCTCTTTCAAAGATGATGTGGGTTACTAAAGTTCACCCAAACCACTCTTTCAAGGATGGTTTAAGCTATCAAGAGCTTGGGATTTTCATGCATCAAACCCATTTGGGTATTTGGATTTTTCACCCATGAATCCCATCTAATTTACTCAAGCAATATTAGAATCCAACATTACAAAGTAGTAAATGCCCAAACAAATCACATCTCACACATATTTATACCCTATTCTAGCATAATCCCATGAGGAAAACTAGCTACACATAATATAAATAAGTAAAGATTTTACCAAAAATCTCCATTGATTTGATTTGACAAAATCTAAGTGAATATTACATAAAATTATAAGATCGAACAAATGTTCGATGGTAGTTCACTAATTCTTCACTTGGAAGTGACTTTAAAATAATCTTCCCCCAAAATTTATACCATATTGTCGTCTCTAAACTAGAGGCTACAAACCCTAGAACAATGTCTAAATACTTTGCAAAGATGGATTTTGATAAATAGGGTTTGACTCTTCCTTTTGTCAAATTTGGGATTAGCTATGTGAATTTACAATACTACTCTTGGGCTGTATTTTTCTTCTAGACCACAATCATATAGGCTTGGCCGCGACTGTAGCTACCATGACTACGATTACCTCACGTGATCGCGGTTGGTTGACCTTATTAATTGACTATGATTGCGGTCCTTAGACCGCGACCACGGTCATTGTGTCCATATCTGCTCTAGGTCTTCAGGTGCACTTTCTTGCTTCTTTTTGATCCATTTTAGCTTTAATCTGCATCCTTCTATCTCATTAATAATGTGTCTACAAATTAGGATATTTGTACATTGAGTCACAATTATGTCTCATTTGTTCATTCAAAACATGGTAATGTGCATGAATGTTAAGTGCAAATGAGTGGTAAAATTACTACTCATCAACACCCCCAACTTAAAGCTTTTCTTGTCCTTAAGCCACACTACCCCTTATTATGAGACATTACACTTTTATGCCTAATTTTCATTCCTCAAAGATCACAATGAGTTCAAGGTTAATAACTACCACAAGTAGCTCACTACAAATAGGCTAAGCTTTTCTTACTACACCCCTCTTCATGAAATGCAATATTTAAGGATGCACAAGACTTTAAAGAGTAACCAAGCAACAACAACCAATACTATAAAAGTGACTCACTTTTGACCAAAACTAAGCTATACTCCAATTGCTCCATAGCTCGAAAGAGGACAACATTGCCTACCTTAACTAGTTTATATGCCTCCTCATAAGAAAGAAAATTCCACACACCAAGCTACCAAATATGCAACAAGAAATTTAAGTGTAAAAACTCACTCTATAACAAAATAACTTTATATGTCAACAAGTGTAATTCCATAGGCTTACCCCTATTTTCAATCGGCACTAGAAAGAAAGAAAATGATTGAAGATCTCAAAGGACTTTTTGAGCATGTAATGAAGGTTAGGGTTAGGGTAGGATATATTTTTTGAAAAACATAGCTACACCCTTACTTGAACATCTACATCACACTATTTAATCGGCCTTTTTGACTATGGGCCACTCCTCTTTGGTCTTTTCACCTTTATTATGCGTACTTTTTTCTTCCTTTGTTCACCAATTTTCTTTTATTTTTTTCATGCAATTCTTTCCTTTGTTTTACCCTTTCTTTTTTTATTCATTTGTTTTCTATGCTTGGGCACTTAGGCATTTCACTACAAAAAATTTGTGTCCCTAAACTTACTTCCATCAATCTTTACCATGCCTAACTTAGTATTTTAGCCTCAAGTTGCATTTTTAAGTTCAAGGAGGGTATAGTTTAAAAATGGGATTAAAAAAAGGTTCATGTTTTATAATGTGTGTAACAAAGAAAAATCGAATGTCTCAAAGTGGGTAACTAGGGATTACCCTTATTCCTAGGTAGGATTTTTAGGCTAAAGTGGGATTCCATTGTCATAAAGATGGACTAAGATCATTTCTCAAAACAAATACAATCAAAATCATCCTTTAAAGACTAATAGGGCAAGTTCTAGATAAAAAAGTATACAAGAGATGAACGCAAGAAGCTCACCACACATGGCATGCAAAATTCGCAAAGGATGCTCAATTACCCATCCAATTAGAGAAAAAAAAATCAGAGTATGTATCATGATTAGCAAGTCAAACATTTGTGGAGTCATAAAAAAAGAAAGAGTTTTGTTGCAAAGTTACTCACATCTATTCCCTTGATTTTTGTAAATTTTTTGGACAGAGGGGGTTGTTAGTTTTGCATTTGCACCACACTTAATTTGCCTACATACGTGTACAACCAAAGCTTTAATCTTGTATTTAAGCTTTATATGGGCTAACCAACTATATGGCTACTCAGATTCGCCAATGGTGCACAATGGGACCCTAAACTTACAATGCCATAGGTGCTCAAACTTCCATTTCATTAATGACTTTGATTCTATGGGTACTCAGAATTTCCTTGCATCTATGGCTCAAAACCCAAACATGACATTTTATGATTAAGAATAGTGTCACTCAATCTATCATAGGGCAAGACTCATCATGCTTCACCATAATTAAAATAAATCTAAAGTAAAAAGAAAAACTAAAAGTAAAACTATATAATAATTCGTGAAAACGTGGGAACCATCAGAGTACCCAAATATAACATCCCAAAAGTACAAAACAAAACAACATCCAACATAACAGTATCCAGGAATATATCAAAACAATACAATTTCGGGGGCACCCCCCAACTAAAAGGAAAGTAGTGTCATCACTACATATGCAATAAAGTAAGAGCAAAAGGGGTCTCCCTGAATTTTCATCAGGAGCTGTCCTCTCCTGCCGACTTTGGAATGTCACAATCAACATCATCACCTGACCAATCTATAAGAAACTCATCATCACTCTCCAACCTAGGTGAAGGTAGTAGATCATTGGTTTTGAGCTCCTTAAAGATGCAATCTACACCTTTCCACAACTTTTTGAAGAATTTATCTCTCTTCATCTCTCTTTTCACTATCTTCTTATGTAACTACATGAGAACCCTAAATAACACAACAAAGGCTATATATTCTCTCTTTAATCTAGAAACTGTCACTTCTTACTTCTTTATCTCCTCCTGGTATATCTTATAATCTGAATGAGCTACATACGAATGACGAGCAACTGAAGGCTTTCCCAGTCCCTGCATTAGTATGGAAAATAGCTCCCTAACCACCCTCATCCTACCTGAGAAGTCATCGAAGTGATTTTCTGACAAAGATCTACAATAGTCTGTGTCCTCTTGGGTCTACTTTCCTAAGTCCACCTTTATTTTCTTGCATTGACTAGAGGCATCCTTACCTCAAAATTTGAGTGGAAAGATGCGGGGACCTGGGTACACCTAGGTATCTATATTATACTCCTCTAACTCTACCCCCTTGCAAAGATAAGTGATATAAGGAGGAAAGAAAATAAGTTTACATCTCTTATTCTTAAAATGCCACAACTCTGATAGAACAATTTTGCCAACAATCAGAGTAATGCCAGAGAGAATACAATCTACCATCCGTGCTTACAAATATGTGATAATTACCTTGTGAGGGAACGAAGATACTCTGTTGCAGATAATTTACAACCAAAGTATGGCCTCAACTGTGAAGTCATTCATCAGAATATCTCCCTTAGTGGTAGAACTGAGAACTTTTTTTCCTCAACGTAATATGTTTTTCATCCAAGTCCTTAGATCACATGCCTTTACTTTGAACTTCTCCATGTCAGCATCTGGTAGCCCATATGTCTCATTAATTTTCTGTACTCTGAAGTTCACTTGCTTACCCCGAATATTTATCACCAATTTTTTGAGAGAAACTATGCTAAAATTTGCATAGAACTGATGCAATGAATGTTCATTTTCACAGTAGGGGTTCGGGGCAAAACACATCCACCCAGTAGCAGTGATTAGTACATGGAATGCTGGAAGCTTCCCCTCCACTTTATCAAGGTAAATACCCCTTTCCATGAGTAATTTTTTCCTAGAAAGATCACTCTAGAAGATGTTTTGGCATTCGGTAGCCATGAACATAATATTGTCAAAGTCTTTCATCTTTTTGGATTAATACCTATAAGCATTATAATTAAGACTATCATTAACACTATCACACCAATATCATGCTATAATAATCAGAGAAACTCATGTGGTAGTGTCGTAGAAGGTTCTTGTAAGAAATGGGTGTGCAGAAATTTTGCCTGCTATAGATGAATGCCCTTAGATATGGCAATCTCGGAGCAATAATTGTGATTATGGTGCTGCGATCGTAGTCATCGAGATAACGATTGTGGTACCTGAGACCATGGTTGACATCACTCAAAACACATAATTTCAACCGTAATTTTTGTGTTTTAACTAGGCATATAATCATCTTGATCAAAGATACTAAGCCTAGAAATCATGATTATAACCCTAAAATTTGATGAAATTAACATTGAATTCATTGGGGCATTGAATCCTACACATGGTGTACATATTAATTTCAAAAATATTAGGCCTAAATCATGGAACTTAAGATGTCCCCATTGGTGTGTACACCATCTACATTAGCTAACCACCATAAAACTCATAAACAATAATTTATTTCGTGTTGAAAACACTATTTTAGGACTTCTTCTAAACTATAAGTTCGAAGCATAAAATTACATTGAAAATAAGGGAGTATGAGACAGCATACCAAGTAGATAATGAAAATAATTGAAAGTTAACACTTGGGGACTCAAACAAAGCCAAATTTATGAGAGAATGTTAGAGTAATTGAGAATGGCTGTGCAAAAGAAAATGGCAGTTGGATGGTTATTTAAACTGATTTAATTGCGATCGCGGGCATGTGTCCTTCGCAATCATGTAGGCATGGGACACGGTAATTTTGAGAAAAAATTAGGTCCTCTACACTCCTCTGTTCAGTCCAAGCATGCCAATTTCACCATCCCCTTTTACAATTTTAATAAAATCTCCTCATAACTCTACCTTTTCATGGATTATGCATGAACAAATGCAAAAATAAATTCAACTCTATCCTACATTAAATTAAAGGATATAGGGTACTTTTAATGGATTGATGGGGTGCCTCACATCGAGTGCTCACTTTAATGATGTGACATGACACCTTCTCTACTTTCATTTATGCTTTGACTTAGACGATTTGAATATCAATCCCAACATTCGTTCACTATGCAATAAGAAGAAGGATAGAAGATTCAAATCTTCAAAGGTAAAACTTAGAAGATGTGAGGAAGTGATGAGGAGTCATCTATCTCGCCATTTTAAGAACTTGAACCATTTACAAAACTTCACATCACTATTTAGGATACTAGTTGTACATCAAATTTCAAATTTCTTGGCCATTGATGGTGGGGCTTCGATGTGCTCCCTTGGATTTTCAAATTCCAAATTGTAGGGATTGTGCTCCTTCTCCTCACAATAAACTATTTATCTAGGTAGATGGATTCTCATCACATCCTCTAAGCATAATGTTGAAAAGTTGTTTGAATGAGGTCTAACCCCTAATTCTAAAAGTTTCTCCTTCATAGCAGTTTTACACACAAAATGAACTAGAGTCATCATAAGAGATGTGTTTTGGTCATCTTTTGACTCAAGTAGAATTTCCATTATGTGGACAACTTCCACATCATTTGATTCTGTAGATTGGTAAATCACTGAGGATTCTTCGCTACCAAGCACATCTTTATAGCTTGGTTTCTCTTCTTTATTAACCTCCTCTTGGGAAATGGGTAAGGTAGTGGTATATGCAAGTTTTGATTCCTTTCCCATTTTATCTATGATGATAATTTCCATTCCAAATGACACATTGGATTGATGTATGTCTTGCACATTCTCTCCCATTGTAGTTATCCAATTTAAAATAGTTTGAAGTATTGTTTCAAAACTATTAGACCCAGTATATTGCTCTTCCTACTTCTCCTCATAAGGCCTGTCAAACTCATAAGAAGAACTAGCAACTAAGTTAGTATAATAACAAAATGGGGATTTGGTCAATCACTACAATGTCCATCTTGACCACCACACAAAGAACAAACATATTCCAAATAGGATTGAGATAGTGTTTCATTTCTCTTCGGGGAGCATATGTACAATCTCTTCCAAACTATAGTCTATCACAGTATGACATGGATCGTCAAAATAGGATTTACAACTAATTCCATAGAGAAATTCAAAATAAAATAAAAAATCTACCTAGCACATAAAACAAAAAAAAAATCACAAAGAAGTAGTTACAAGTTTAAATTCAATCAAGTAAGCTAGAATTCCAAACTAACTCAGTATGCCAAATTTTTCCCAGCAATGGCGCTATTTTTGATAACTCTCAAATTACACATCAATTTAAGTACAAGGTATTCATGTCAATATATTTACCCAACCTTGGAGTCGGTGTCGAATCCACGAGGAACAATGTCAGTGGAAACTAAATTAGTTTTGAAAGATAGATACTAGCTAAATTCAAAGCAATAGTAAAAAGATAAAAAAAGGTCGAGGTTTGATAGATATCACACTTAATATTTATTTTTGGGATTTTCTAATATTAATTCGGTGCGTAGGCACTGATATTGGGATTATGCTTTCCTAGGGGCAATATATGCATGAGTGTGTGATAATTTGATGAAAATTCTTCAAGTTGGTGATATGGTAGGTAAGGTTAGAAATCCTTGAGGCTAGTTCGTCAACAAAACTCCAAAGGTTTCACTCTATGACCCTTTCAAGTACGTAATGAGTGCTTCAATGAAAACAACATAGTACATCAATTAGATGCCCTTATTTCAAGGATGGTGCCCTATGTATAGTCAACTTCACAATCATCCTTATGTCTAAGATAGTGAAACTTACTGAATTATGCTAAAAAATTATCTATTATTGCCTTGGTTTCTACATCCCTCTTTCAAGGATGATGTGGGTTCCTAATCTTCTCCCAAACCCCTTTTCAAGGATGGTTTGAACTTTCAAGATCTTGGTGTTTTCATCCATCAAACCCGTTTGGGTATTTGGAGAATTCACCCATAAATCCCAACTTATCTACACAAGAAATAGTAGAATTCAACGTCACAAACTAGTAAATGCACAATCAAATCACATCTCACACATATTTATACCCTATTCTAGCACTATCCCAAGATAAAAAACTAGCTACACATAAGATAAATAAGTAAAGATTTCACCCAAAATCTTTATTAATTTTATCTGAGAAAAGCTAAGTGAATGTTACTTCAAACTATGAGATCCAACAAATTTTCAATGGGAGTTCACTAATTCTTCACTTGGAAGTGACTCCCAAATATTCTTCACCAAATTTTTTTACAATATTATCTTCTTCAAAATGGAGGCTACAAATCCTAGAACAATATCTAAAAATTTTTGAAAGATGGATTCTGATAAATAGGATTTAAGTGTTACTTTGGTCAAATTTGGGATCAGCCATTTGCATCTACATTTCTGCCCTTGGGCTGTATTTCTCCGCTAGACCGTGATTGCATAGGCTTGGACACGATCGCAACTATCGTGACAACGATTAGCTCATGTGACCTCATGGGTTGTCCTTATTGACCGTCTAAGATTGCGTTCCTCTAAACACAATCATGGTAACTGAGGCCATGTTTTCTCAAGGTTTTTAGTTTCACTATCTTTCTTTTGATCCTTTTTAGCACTAATTTGCATCCTTCTATCTCTTTAATAACGTTCCTGGAAAATGCGGATATTAGTGCTTTCAATCACAATTATGTCTCAATTATTTGTTCAAAAAATGGTAATGTGCATGAATGTTGCGTGCAAATGAGTGGTAAAATCATTACTCATCAAAGACACATATAGAATTCTTAATTAACTATGACATGTACCAAAATCTTTACCTTAATCATCCTTTCTACTTATAACTTTAGATTAAAAATGTATATAATAATCTTTCCCTAATAAGGGACATATACTCTCTCCCATCGAAATCATTGTTCATAAATTTTTCTCATCACCTGTACCTTAACATAAGGAAAGGTCACGATCTTAGATTGGCGATT
Organism: Capsicum baccatum var. pendulum; assembly: GCA_030864225.1. Taxonomy (NCBI): domain Eukaryota; kingdom Viridiplantae; phylum Streptophyta; class Magnoliopsida; order Solanales; family Solanaceae; genus Capsicum; species Capsicum baccatum. Next base: position 162,480,664 of record CM061557.1, on the reverse strand, counting down.
ATTAAATTGAGTCATGATCATGGATGTCAATAGGTTATATGGGGGGAGTTTCTAAAATTTTTGACATTGTTAAAGACATGTTTGGATGCCCAAAATAGTTCATCGATGCAATTAGGTTGTGATACATCAGTAATTGCATCGATAGAAATGATGCAGCCTATAAGCAATTGCGTCGACACCATCAACGCAGCACATCGGGTATCGCATTGCTAGGAATAGTTTGCTAACTTAAACACCAGGTTTCTATAGGGAAGTTGGTCCTTTTCCCCTCACCCAATTCAGCTAAAACACGAGAATAAACTCCTAAAAGGGCAAATTACATTAATTATTCTCAAAACCCTCTCTAGAAAAAAGTCCTAGTTTCTTCAAGTTCAAGTCTAAGTTCCAATAAACCCCAAACAATCTTAATGAAATTAACAACCAAGGTATGTTAGGTGTTCATCCTTGGGTTTCCTTCCACCCTTAGAGCTCAAGAATCCATTTCAAAACTTGAATTGTGATTCCCATGTTATAAATTGAATTATGCTCAAGTTTGTCTTGTTGTTTAGGTTTCAACACAAGATTTTATTATAAGTTTCATGAACATAAGATAGTGTGTATGTTTTTTGATGTAATTCCCATATTAAAACCCTTGAAATTATAATTTTATATTATATTCATGATGCTTATGTGTTGTTCATTACCATGTGCATTAATTATGCTACCCAAATATTTGATAAAATATTCATGTGAATTGAATTGTATAATCATGACATGTTATCATGTCTTCTCATTCATGTACAAGTTAATGACCTCCAAGTGTCTGACAAAATATCTCAGTGATTGAATTGTGAACAATTGACTATTGTTATACTTTCAAGACTGGTAATGTTTTATTATTGATGATATTGAGACCTGAGGGTATTTATTACCCAAAATCTATCTGTTTACTTTGTTGCAATAGTTATAGAATAGTCCCCAAAAAGGTGGAGAATAGTAGTACTCAGTCAGTAACAAAACTCAGTGAAGATAGTCCATCTCATTCAGTCAACACGGTTAGTGTTAGTTTAGTTAAGACTAGTATAGTGTAGTGATCATTCAGTGTCAATTCAGATGGAAGTAGGATTCAACAGCAAGTGAACCTAGGAATGGGGGCATTCCTGCCAGCAGAGGGTTTGAAAATTAGTAGCAGTACCTGCATTAAAAAACTACGTAGCCAGTATAGGGTAAGTCATCCTCCTTCCATAATAGGGTTGACACCATCATATATATTTCATGCATTTTCCTACCATATTAGGGTTAACCTAGCATTATTAATATCTTATGGCAAGGTGCTAACACCCATCCAACTAGGGTCACGGGTTGGACCCCAACTCAGTCAATATTAGGGTATGTAGGTTTGATGAACAATTCCATAATTACAGTTTCAGTATCAGTATTCAGTAAAGAACTCAGACAGTTCTACAGAATAATGTATATTAGTTATCAGTTACTCAGCCATCAGAATTCAGTACTCACTTTTAGTATAATCTCAGCTACATGATGTATATCTACATTCGTCGTATCACATCTTTAATAAGTTCAACATTTATAGTTTTGCATGTACACTTATCCAGTTACTTTATGATGTTCACTCATTCAATTACTATCCCATGCATACGAACCCATGTATATCAGCCTTACCTTACTTAGCATACCAATACATTCCACGTACTAACGTATACTCTCTCTTTTGCACTATGATGTCTCATATCATAGGTTCGGATGCTAAGGGTCCTGACCGTACGTAGCAGCTTAAGATATCAGTGGCAGATTCAATAGTGAGTCCTCATCCATCAAGGATATTATTTTATTTTAGCATTTCAGCATATTTAGTATGTTTAGTAGTTGGGGTTAGTTGGGGACTTGTCCCATCAACCCCACATTTAGACAGTTAGAGGCTTTCAGACTAGATTACCTCAGATAGATGTTCAGTATTTTTAGTATTATTATTAGTATTCAATATTTATTTTCATTTTATGAACCTTATGGAATTTTCAACCTAAATTCAACATATGTTTTTAGTATTATTATTTAGTGCTCACAGCAGGTACCAGTCATGGGTTAGCTTGTTATCTTTTAGGGTCGTAAGCTCCTTGTGACATCTAGGGTGTAGACTAGAGGCATGCCAAACTTGGTATCAGAGACTAACGTTCTAAATAGTCTAAGGATGAGAATTCATGTCGTATGAGTGAGCATGAGCTCAAGTTAATAATGTTGGACCATTCTAGATTGATGGTCCATGATAATAGATCAAGGAGTAGAAAACTAAGGAGAAAGAGAGGGAAAGAAATAGGGCTAGAATAAATAACTTTAGTTTTGCTCAGCCTAAGTCAAAGGGTGGTAAGTGTCCTCATTTCCACCCAAAATCATCAGTCCCAGCTCCATTCTCAAATAGTTCTCTGATGCATAAATTCAGAAATAGTAATAAGTATAGGGCACCAGGATCTAAATCTCAGGGTAGTGTTAGTAGTGCTCGAACAAATCCTCTTTGTCAGAAGTGTAACAGAAACCATCACGGTGTTTGTAGAGCTGGAAGTGATGTATGTTTTGGATATGGAAAGCTAGGCCATAGGATCATAGAGTGTACTCAGGTGGGTTCATAGAGTCAGCATAATCATCCCCCAGCTCAGTCCGATCGCCTATCTCAATAGGGTATTACTTCCAGTGCCACAATGAGGCAACGACCTAATAGGCTTTATGCACTTCAGTCCCGATAGGGTCAGGAAATTTTTATTGATATGGTTACTGGTATGTTACAAGTTTATCATTTACATGTTTATGCTTTGCTAGATCCAGGATTTTCTTTATGCTTTATAACTCCTTATATTGCTGTTGACTTCAAAATAAGTCCAAAAATTCTAGAAGAATGCTTCTCAGTATCTACCCTAGTGGGTAAGTCTATCATAGCCCGCCAGGTATACATGAACTATGCAGTTATAATATCTCAGAAATATACTTCAGCAGACTTGGTAGAGTTAGAGATGATTCATTTTTATGTCATTCTCGGCATGGATTAGCTCAATTCATGTTATGTCTCAGTTGATTGTAGAAACATAGTTGTCCATTTCCAGTACCCAAATAAGCCTATCCTTGAGTAGAGGGGTAGTACCGCAACACATAAGGGTTAACTTAGTTCATACCTTAGGGAAAGAAAAATGATATCCAAGGGGTGTGTCTATTATCTTGTGTGAGTCAAAGACTCTAGTTACGAGGGTCCTAACCTTGAGTCGATTCTAGTCAAAAGTGAATTTCTAGATATGTTTCCTAAAGATCTTCCTGGAGTTCTTCATAAAAGGGAAATTAACTTTGAAATAGACCTTTTTCCTGATACACAACCCATTTCTATTCCACCATACAAAATGGCACTAGCTGAACATAAAGAGTTGAATGAGCATTTGATGAATCTCCTAAATAAGGGTTTGATTAGGCCCAGTGTCTCCCCATAAAGTATACCAGTTCTATTCGTGCGTAAGAAAAATAGTTCTCTCAGAATGTATATTGACTACGGTTAGTTGAACAAAGTCCCTGCCAAGAACAAGTATCCCCTCCCTAGAATCAATGACTGGTTTGACCAACTTTAGGCTGCCAGTTACTTTTCTAAGATAGACCTCAGATAAGGCTATTATAAGCTTAGAGTCAAAGAATGTGACACTACAAAACTAGGTTTCATAGTTCGGTATGGTCACTTCAAATTTCTAGTCATGTCATTTGGTCTTACCAATGCCCCAACAACTTTTATGGACTTGATGAACTGCGTGTTCAAGTAGTACTTAGATATGTTCATCATAGTATTCATAGATTACATCCTTGTCTTCTTTCAAAATGAACATGATCACGTAGACTATCTCAGAATAGTATTTCAGACACTTAGAGCCTATCTATTGTTCACCAAATTCAGTAAATGCAAATTACAGCTAATATCAGTAGCTTTCCTTGTTCATATCACTTCCAATAATGCCATTAGAGTTGATCCTCAAAAGAATGGAGCAGTGAGAATCTAGCGTAGACCCATCTATCTATTAGATATTAGGAGTTTCTTGGCTTTGGCTAGCTATTATTGAATGTTATTTGAAGGATTTTTTTCTATGGCAGCTCCCATGTCCAGAATGACACAGAAGAAAGTCAAGTTCCAGTTGTCAGATTCTTATGTGAAGAGTTTTTAGGTGTGGAAGGCTAGACTCACTACAGCACCAATTTTGACTTTGCCCGATGGTTTAGATATATTTATTGTATATTTTGATCCTTCTAGAGTTGGCTTGGGGTGTGTTATGATGCAAAAAAATAAGGTCATGGCCTATGCCACCAGACAACTTAAGCCCCATGAAATGAATCATCCCATCCATGATCTTTAATTGGTAGCTTTTGTATTTGCCTTAAAGATTTTGAGGCACTAGTTTTCTAGGGTGCATTTCGATATATTCAGAGACCACAAGAGCCTGCAGTATGTATTTTCCTAGAAAATCTGAACTTGAGCCAAAGAAGGTGGTTAGAGTTGTTCAAAGATTATGACGTGAGTGTTTTATTTAACCTAGGTAAGGCTAATGTAGTCGCAAATGCTCTCAGTAGGTTGTCCATAGGTAGTGTTGCTCATGTGAGGATGGCAAGAAGAATTTATCTTATGAAGTTCATCAGCTTTCCATACTAGGTGTTCATTTTGTTAAATCGGTTGAGGGTAGTACTTGGGTGTAGAATAGTTTAGAATTATCTTTTGTTTTTGAAGTAAAAGAAAAGCTTGACTGGGATCCTAGTTTAGTTAAGCTAAAAGAGTTATTCAGAGTCTAGAAGGTAGAGGTTTTCACCTAAGGGGGTGATGGTGTATTGCGTTTTCAGGGTAGATTATGTGTGCCATGTATGGATGGCGTGAGACAACAGATTCTTGTGAAAGTGCATGGTGCGTATTACTCAATTCATCTAGAGAACACTAAGATGTACTGGGATTTTCAAGAAGTCTATTGGAAGAGGGGGATGAAAAGAGATATTATAGAGTTAGTAAGATGTACCACGATTTGCGAGAAGTCTATTGGAAGAGAAGGATAAAGAGTGATATTACAAAGTTTTTGCTCTATGTGTCAGTAAGTTATTAGTCCTATTGAGAAGTGGGTAGAAGTGACAATTGACTTTGTGACAGGTTTGCCTCATAATCATCATCTGTACGATTCTATTTAGGTCATTGTAGATGGAATGACCAAGTCTGCCTATTTCTTGCTAGTTCATACTTCTTTTTCAACCAAGGACTATGCTAGGATCTATATTATAGAATTGGTTAGGTTGGATGGTGTGTAATTGTCCATCATATTAGATAGAGTTACGCAGTTTATCTCTTATTTTGGGAAGCTTTTCAGAAGGGTCTTGGTACCCAAGTTCACCTCAGTACATCCTTCCACCCTTAGATAAATGGTCATGAATAAAGGAACATTCAGACCCATGAGGATATGTTGAGAGTGTGTGTAGTTGACTTTAAGGGCAGTTGGGATGACCACTTGCCTTTGATTGAGTTCATGTATAATAATAAATATCATTCCAGTATTCAAATAGCTCCATTTGAGGCCTTTTATGGAAGGAGATATAGATCTCACATTAGTTGGTTTGTGGTAGGTGAGGCCATAGTAGTGGGTCCTGACTTGGTGTTTGATGCCTTAGAAAAAGTGTAGTTAATTAGAGAGCTTCTTAAGGCAACTCAGAGCTGAAAAAAATCTTATGCAGATTTGAGAAGAAAAGACCTTAAATTTGAGATTGGTGATTATGTGTGTTTGAAAATCTCTCCTATAAAGAGAGTGAAGAGATTTTGTAACATGGGAAAGCCTAGTCCCCAATATGTTGGTCCTTATTGAATCTTAAGTCATTTTGGAAAGGTAGCTTATAAACTTGAGTTACCTATAGACTTAGCATCAGTGCACCCAGTGTTACATGTGTCCTTGATAAAAAAGTGCATTGGTGATCTAGTAGTTGTCGTCCCTATAGAGAGTTTTGATGTTCAGAATATTCTTCTTTATAAGGAATTCCTAGTCGAAATCCTTGATCGTCAGATTCACATACTAAGGAACAAAGAAGTTCCTCTGGTCAAAGTTCTCTGGAGGAATCAGTCCATTGAGGAAACTATTTGGGAAGTAGAGTCAAACATACAAAACAAATATCCTCACCTCTTCTCTGCAAACTCATACTAATCCTAAGGTAACATTCTTCCTTAGATTTACTCTATTCCATGCTAAATTAAAGTTGCATAACATTCTTATTTCATTCATGCATTCATGAAACATTTCAGTCATGTGTCATGTCTCTAAAATTCAGTCTTGCTTCAGTGATGCATGTCAGTGTGAATACAGTTCCTCTGTTCCTCTCAGTTCAGTCCATTTTATTCGAGGATGAATGTTACCATGGTGGAGATATTGTAAAACCCCGCTAGGTCCTAGTCAATTTAGTCCTATATAGCATGGCAAAAGAGGTCCCAAACATAGAAAAATTAAGCTTAGTGTTAAGACTTAGAAGCATTTTAGCCTTCATAATTGGATGATCTTATTTTTTATCCTTATGACCTTAGATTGTTGATTTTTAAAATTATTCATGATCAGGGATGTCAATAGGTCATATTGGGTGGTTTCGAAATTTTTCGACATAGTTAAAGTCATGTTTTGATACCCAAAATATTGCATCGATGCGATCAGGCCATTGATGTGTTGCGCCAGGTTTTGCACTACTGGGCACAGATTTCTTACTTAAACTCTTACTTTCTAAGAGAAATTAGGTCCTTTACCCCTTACCCAATTCAGCTAAAACATGAGATTAAACTTCCATAAGGGAAAATTTTATTCATTAATCTCAAAATCCTCTCCAGAATAAAGCCCTAGATTCTTCAAGTTCAAGTCCAAGTTCCAAGAAATCCCCAACAATCTTCACAAAATCAACAACCAAGGAATGTTAGGTGTTCATCCTTGTGTTTTCTTCCACCCTTGGAGATCAAGAACCCTTTACAAAACTGGAATTATTATTCCCAAGATATGAATTGAATTGTGCTCATGTTTGTCTTATTGTATAGGTTTCAATTCGGGATTTAATTATAGGTTTCATGAACATAAAATAGCATGTATGTTGTTTGATGTCATTCTAATGTTAAAACCTTTGAAATTGCAAGTCTAAATTGTATTCAAGATGCTTATGTGTTGTTCATTACCACATGCATTAATTATGCTCCCCAAGTGTTTGATAGTATGTCCATGTGAATTGAATAGTATAATCATGACATATTATCATGCGTTCTCATTCATGTACAAGTTCATGACCTCCAAGTGTTTGACAAAATGTCTCAATGATTGAATTGTGAGCAATTGACTATAGTTATACTTTCAATATTGGTTATGTTTTATTATTAATGCAATCGAGTCCTGGGGGTATTTATTACCCAAAATCTAGATGTTTACTTTGTTGAAGTAGTTATAGAATAGTACCTATAAAGGACAAGAACAATAGTACTCAGTCAGTAAAAAAACTCAATGAGATCAGTCCAGCTTAGTCAGTCAACATGATTAGAGTCGGTTTAGTCAAGCCTAGTATAGTCTATTGATCAGTTTAGTGTTGATTCAGTTGAGAATAGGATTCAGCATTGAGTGAACCTAGGGATGGGGCATTCCTGCCAGCAGAGGGTTTGACCCTTAGTAGAAGTACCTGCATTACAGAACTACGTAGCCAGTGTAAGGTAATTCGTTCTCCTGCCAGACTAGGATTGACGCCATCAAATATATTTCATGAGTCTTTCTGCCAGATTAGGGTTGACCCAACATTATTAATATCTCGTAGAAAGGTGCTAATACCCTTCCAACTTTCATATAATTTTTCAGTATTATTATTCAGTGCTTACTGCAGGTATTGGTCATGGGTTAGCTTGTGATCCTTTGGGGTCATAAGCACCATGTGACATCCAAGGTGTAGAATTAGGGCATTAAAAATTGATATGGTCATAGTCTCCCATATTGAGTACCTTTAGGCAATATAATCTAGACCATCATTAATAATTTCACACCAAAACCATGATAGAGTAATTAGTTAAACTCAGGTGGTAATGTTATAATGGGTGTTGGGATAAGAGATAGACATGCAGAAATTTTGGACTCAGCTTAAAATTAGTCATAGTTAAGGTTATTGTGGACCATTCACCGCAATCACAGTTTTGAAATCACGGACCATTCACTATGGTTAATGCTTCGCGATCGCAGTCCCGTTGACCACAATTGTGGTAACTTAGGTCATGTTCCATTTTCTGGACATCACTAAAACATCAAATTTTATCCCCAAAGTGAGTTCCAGTTTACCAATAAATCATTATGCTCATGAAACTTAAACCCTGAATGCTAGATTATCCCATTAAAACTCAAAGGAACTAACATGGAATTCATTAGGGCATTTAATAAAACATATGGTGTACACATGAATTTTATTATTTTTAGGCCAAAATCTGAGTACTCAAGACTTCCCCATTTATTTGCACACCAACTACAATAGCTAAACACAAAACGAACTATAAATATGCATGGAGTTAGCATTCATCGGTACTCTTTCAGGTCTATTTCTAAAATAAAATTCCAAGCCTAAAACAAACATTAAAAATGAGGGAGTTGAGACAACATACCGAGTTAGATGATGCATAAGGTTTGAAATGCATAACTTGGGTACTCAAGCATAGTTAAATTCGAGTGGAATTTTAGAGTATTACAAGAAAGAATATGGGGAAAGAATGGTAGACTGATGGTCTTTTTAAACTGCATTGACCAAGATTACAATCAAATATCCGCGATCATGGACACGTGGCTACTGTGATCGCGGTGACACGAGCCAAAAATATGGCAACTAAAACTAAATTTTTTGTCCTCTGCATTCTCCTGCACAATCTAAACATGATAATTTCCACACATTCCCTTTTTCTAGTTCAATCAAAACACCTTGCAGCACCATAATTTCTTGGATTATGCAAAAACAAAAATAAAATATACTTTATAATGAATAAATTTTGTGGACTAATGGGTTGGTTACCATCTTTTGTGGCAAGTAACTTCTCAAACTATTATTTGTTTTTCCTCTTAAGAGATTTGAATATTTGTCCCAACGTTTGCTCACTATGTATTGAACGGCAGAGGGATAGAAGATTCAAATCTTCTAAGGTAAAACAAGATAGAGGTAAGAGCATGACAGTGAATCTTCTATCCTACCACTTTGAAGATTTGAATCTTTCACCCAATTTCACATCAATTTTTCAATATGGCTTATTAGGTAAATGTGGAACCATCAATAGACCACTAGCTATACACTAGAAATTGAGTTCGTTGGCCTTTGATGGTAGAGTTTCTATATGCTCTTTTGGAGTGCTAAATTCCAAAATGCAAGGATGGTGCTCCTTTTCCCCATAATCCACCATTTTCCTAGTTAGATGGATTCTCATCACATACTCTATGAATAGTGTTGAGAAGTGGTTTGACTAAGGTCTATCCCTCAAATTTGAAATTGCATCCTTAGTATCACCCTCACCCCGAAATGGACTAGAGTCTTTATGAGAGATGCGCTTTGGTTCTTCTTTTCACTCTAGTATAATTTCCTCAATTTTGGCATCTTCAACAATATGCTTGTTGGTTGGTCGGGAGATCTCTTAGGATTCTTCGCTACCAAGCTCATCATCATATCTTAGTTTCTCTCTATTATTAACCTCTTCTTTGGATATGGATAGGATGATGGCATTTGCGATATTTATTTTATTGCCCATTTGCGCTATCTTGGAAACATCCTATCCAAATACCTTATTGTATTTTTGTATGTCTTCTACATTCTCCCCTTTTTTAGTAACCTGATCCAAAATTGTTTGAAGCATTGCTTCATAACTATTGGATCCGACATGTTCTTCTTCCCTTGTTGTATCATGATAACTATCAAACTCATAAGAAGAACTGGCAATGGGGTTATCATAATTAGGGGAGGGAGCATTTAAAATTCACTCCAATGTCCATCTAGACCACAAACTAAAGAACATTCATACTCCTATTTTGATTGAAATGGTTCTTCCATCTCCCTCTATGGAGCATATCTACAATCTCTCCTAAAGTGTTGTCCTTCATAATATGGACATGGATGGTTAAAATAGGATCTTCAACTATCAAAGTCAAATTTATCCCAAGATGCCATAGAGAAAAGTAAATAAAAAAAATCTACCTAAAACAAGAAACACTTATTTATGAGTTTGAATTTAAGCAAGCTAAAATTCTAAAGTAACAGAATACGCTAAATTGTTCTCCGACAGCGGTGCCATTTTTGATAACGTTCAACTTACACGTCAAATTAAGTGTAAAGCAGTCATTGTCAATATAATTACTCAATAAGATTCGGGGTCGAATCCACGAGGAACAACGTGAATGGTGATAAAATTAGCTCGAAATAATGGATACATACTAAAATTCAAACATAAAGCAGAAGAATATAAAAATGGGGGGAGAGGTTGAATGGTACCACAACTAGTATTTATTTTTGGGATTTTCTAATATTAATTTGGGGCTAGAAACATTTAGAGTATAATCAATTAGACTCAGATCTATGGATTATGCTTTCCTAGGCAACTTATTCATAGGTGTATGATGACTTGTTGCAAATTCTAAATGTTAATGATGAGGTAGGCTAGATTAAAAGTCCTTGAGGATAGTTTTTCAGCTAAACCTCAAGGGTTTCACTCATTGAACCTTTCAAGTACCTAACGAGTGTGTCAATAAAAATCACCAAATACCTTAATTAGGCACCCCTATTTGTAGGAAGGTTCCCTAAGTATAGTCAACTTCACAATCAACCTTATGTCTAAGATAGTGAGAATTATCCAACCGGGCTCATAAATTGTCTATAATTTCCTTGGTTTCACACTCCTCTTTAAAGGATGATGTGGGTTCCTAAAGTTCACCTAAAACCTTTCTTTAAGGATGGTTTAAGCTTTCAAGAGCTTGGGATTTTCACCCATAAACCCAATTTGGGTATTAGAGGCTTTGACCCACAAATCCCAATCAATTTAGTCAGGAAATAGTAAACCCAACATCACAAACTAGTAAATGCACAAAAAAATCACACCCCACACATTATTTCACTCTAATCTAGCATAATCCCAAGAAGAAGAACTAGCTACACATAAAAATAGTAAGTAAGATATACTCAATGACTTCCTATGACTAGATTTATTAAAGCCTAAGTAAATGTTAATTAAAACTATGAACATCCATAAATCTTCAATGGGAGTTAGCTAATCCTTCACTTGGAAGCTACTCCAATGTATTATTCACCAAAAACTAATACAATATTTTCTTCTCCAATTATGGAGGCTAAGAACTAGAACAATGTTCAATAAAAATTAGGAATTGTAGAATAAATGGGGTTTGGATCTTCTTTAGGGAAAATTTGGGAACAACTGTGTGCATTTACATCTTTTCCCTTGGGCCAATTTTTCTCTAGGACGTGATCGCACTAGTCTTGCCGTGATCGCGCTACCACGACCATGGGCAATGCCATCCGATTCGGTATCTTGACCATCCATACTGGACGCAATCACGATAACTTAGTCCATGTTCTTCTCTAGGTCTTTAGCTGCACTTCTTTTCTCCCTTTTGTTCCATTTTTAGCTCTAATCCACATCTTTTCATCTTGGTGCCTGCAAAATGTGAATATTAGTAAATTTAATAACCATTACGTCTCACTTGGTCATTTGAAACATAGTAGTGTGCACGAATGTAGAATACAATTAAGTGGTAGATTCACCACTCATCAGTGTGAAAAAAGAACTTATAGAAAAAGGAGTGCAAAGTTTCTTCGATATCTCAACTTGAACCCAACAAGAAAGTCTGTGAAGTTGTTGAAGATGAAAGTTAGGTTAATAAAATGAAGGAAGAACTTGAGCAATTTGACAAAAAATAGTGTGGACACTAGTTCTAAAACCATAAAATACCTTAATCATTGGTACAAAATAGATTTTCAAATATAAAATGATTGAATAAGGTTAGGTAGTTCAAAATAAATCTTATCTAGTCGTTCAAGGATACTCTCAAGAAGAAAGAGTCGACTATGATGAAAATTTTACACCTGCGGGAAGGTTAGAATCCATTCAAATCTTACTTCCTTATTCTTCTAATAAAGGTTTTAATATTTTTCAAATGGATGCCAAAAGTGCTTTTCTAAACGTTTTAATTGTTGAATAAGTCTTTGTAAAGAAGCCTCAAGGTTTTGAAAAGCTTAAATTTCTTTATCTTGTTTTTAAAAATATTAAAGCTCCTTATGGTTAAAAACAAGCTCCTTGAGCATGGTATGATAGATTGAGCAATTTATTTTAACCAAACATGATTTTACAAGAGAAAAAATTGATACAACTTTTTTTATTAAATTAACTTTCTCTAGAAATCTCATTATTCAAATTTACATTGAGGATATTATCTTTAGAAGTACCTGTGGAAATTTTATGAATTAATGCAAAGTGGACTTGAAGTGAGCATTATGGGTGAGTTAACATTAATTTTGGCACTAAAAATACGTTAGTAAACTTAAGTAACCTTCAAATAAAAAGTATGAATACAAAAGAGCTTAACGAAACGTTTGGGATGAAGGATACTAAATCAACAAGAATCCTATTGATCTTTACTTGTGCTCTTGTATGTGATGATGATGAAATTAAATATCATGGTATGATTGAATCTCTTCTCTTTCTTACTACAAGTCTACCAGATATATTATTTAGTATTTGTAAATGTGCTAGATTTCAGTTAGATCTAAGGAGTCTCATTTGATTTTAGTTAAGCCTATTATTAGAAACCTTATTGGAACTACTTCATAAGGTGTATCGTATCCTAAATCAAATGAATTTAAGCTGAAAAAAATTTCAGGTGTAGGTAATATAGGTAACAATGATAATAATAAAACACATATGGCACTTGCAGACTCATGGGAAACTCTCTTATCTCATGGAATAGCATGAAAAAAAATGGTGCTTCCCTATCTGTTATTGAGTCTGAATATATTTCCATTTGATTGTTATATGCACAAATTTGTTTGATGACTCATTAACTAAGTAATTATGATATCTTTATTAAACTTGTGAAAATACTCAATGATAATTCTAGTGCTATCTATTTGTAAAACAATCATGTTTGTCATTCTAGAGCAAAGTATATTGAAATGAAACATCACTCTACTAAAATAATGTTCTAAATGGTAATATTGAATTACCCTTTGTTTGCACTGAATTTCAGTTAGCATACATTTTTACAAAATATTTGTAGGAAGAAAGATTTTGTTTTCTTTAAAAATCTCTTGGTATCATTCCAAAATATTCTTGAAATCATTGATTTCCTTCATGATATCTGCACATATACGTAAAATAGGATTTCTAATAGTTTATTATAATTGATGTACTTGCCTTTATTGCTTTCCTTCTTTGTGCCTCATTTCTTGGTCAATATCTGTACTTGCCTCGTCTAATATTTTTTTTCTGTTGACACAAATTCTATGCATATACTTATGACCTTGTTTTCCTCTTCTTTAGGAGAACTTTGAACATCCTCTTTCCTTTATATTTCTTTGCTCTCTCTCTCCCACTCTCTCTCTTTACTCATTTCATCCTTCTGATTTTCCTTTTTCTCGATCCATGGAAAAAATTCCTACGAATTCCTTAATTGGAAATTAAATGAGTTCTCATTTTAAGAAAATTTGAAAATCCTCTTCTCTAGTTCCTCTTAATTCGGATAATTTTAACCAAAATCATCCTCCAGACACCTTAGACTCCTACCATTATGTTCTGTATAAACATCCTTCAAACTTTTATAAGTCTGAATGCTTCAAAAAGAAGGTAATATTTTATTTGACAGTTCCTTGAACATCTAAAAAAAATTTTTTAGGGCCTCCAATGAAACCATTTTTCATGTGCTCAAGTTAAGGTATATGGCGCATAGTAGAATTATGGATCTCGATCATTTACAATATTTATATGGTCCTTTTAAGCCCCCTTTCTAAGTTCAGGAATGGGAAAATATTTCTCCATCACTCTTAAAATTTCCTATAAACCCCTAATTCAACTATTCTGTGGTAATATGTGTTCCATTCGCATTGATGCATTTGTAACCCCGGTTCTTGGTAAATGTATCTTCATTGATTGTGGGATGTTTGATTCCATTCTGGACATTCACTGAACTAGTTTTTCTACAACTTATAAGAATCACTATCCTGTTGATTTTGATATTCCTTCTAGGCAATCAAAGAAATCAATTACATTGGAATCTTCTGATCCTCTTCCTTTAGCCTTTTTTCCAAAAAATAATTTATTTGAAGATCGGGTTATAGTCCATATTGTGAACACCACTTTTGTCCCTTTTGTTGGCTCTTTTTCTACTCTTTCAAAGTGTGATACTATATGTATTTACAAACTTCTCTCTCAATATAAAATTAAGCTCTTATCGTTCATCATTAATTTAATGGTTGAAGCATCTCTTGACTCTTCTAGGATTTCTTATGGTTTGATTACACTCAAATTTTATAGGCAAGTGACATCTCCCTTGATTACATTACTTCGGTCTTAGTCAAATGATTCGATAAGTCTAAAGCATATATAAGCATGGGATATATTCTTGCTAATAATTTCTGGATTCCTAAGACTGATAATTGTCATGTTAGGACTCCTTTGTCTGCCAAATTCAGGTCATCACTCCTCGTGAAGATAGTCTATCCGACATATCCTATAATACTATCAATGGAATCATTGATCCTCAAATCAAATTGGATTCCTCAAGGATCTTCTACTTTATTCTTACATTTATATAGACAAAATCCAGGCCACCAGTCAGGAGACTAGTGCAGATGATGCTAAAATTCATCTCAAATTGATATCAAGTTATCAAAGAGGGAATCAAAATTATTGGAAAGATTCAGACTTTTATTACATCTCTCTCCACCAGTGTTATGGATTAGTTCACAAACTTGAAGGATGCCACTAATCAAACCATTGCATATTTCCCTGGTCATGTTGTTCCTCCATCGATCCCTATACCTTAATACTTTATGTTACATGACCATTTGTGATTTTTTTCTATACCTGTTCATTATATAAGCCTAAGCTCATGAATACTTATTTCATATATGTGTTTTATATACTATCTATGTATCTTGTTCTATTGCTTGAGCATTCTTAATTTTGATTGATGCAAAAGGAGTATAAAGATCTTATTCATACAAGTACATTGTTAACCTTGCAAAAGTACAACAACTTAGGGAGAGTCAACCGCTTAGGGGGGAGGGATAAATAGGAAAGTTGACTAATTTTTTTGAAAGTTGTCATCAATCAAAAAGAGGGATTTATAGTGTCTAATTTCAATGTCTGACAACATTTAGGTATAGACGAGGAGTGTCACGACCGAAAAACCAAGGGTCATGACAGCACTTGTCGACGAAAGCCTAGACAAGTAAGTCTGTCACCCAAAATGATATGAAATGTAAAATAATATCAAAACCCATGGAAAGACTCTTAAAATAGAGTCAAACCACCCAAACATGATAATAGAAGAAACATATAACCAAAATACAAAACAAAATCCCAAAACACTAGTGTCACAATATAATAACTAACTAATTCAACTCGACGTCAAAATATACACAACATGTACAAAAATGAACAACTTTGTCTTTGAAGAAAAGAATGATATAGTCTAGATAAGGAAAAGGTAGCAGCGAAATCCAGATGCATAAATAAACTACAACCTTAAATAGACTCCATGTACCACCTGAATCAACTATCATGCAACACACTTGTACCTAGATCTACACCAAAAGAGAACTATAGGGGTGAGTATGATCCAATTTTACTCAGTAGGTATCATAGGCCTTAGCAAAGTATAAAATAAAGATACAAAATACACACTAAGGGCATGACACATACAGTAGAAAAATATCCCAAATGGTAGCCCACACCATCTCCAATAACAATTCTACTATATTCACATACATCACACATAAATATGAGAAAAAAAACTCAAGTATACAGATATATTACCTACATATATAGGAAGATGTACACATAGAAAATATCAAATTAAATACAATAATACTACACAGAATGAGTGCAACATACAGATGAAATATAGTAAATATGTTAATAATAATTTCAATGATGATGTAATATGATGCACGAGGTTGTCGTACAACCTCCATATAGACCTGTAGAGCTACTCTCCCTGGTAGGATCCATTGGGGAGGGGGGTCGTCAACCCCTATACAATCCAATAACCACTACCAATATTTATGACTTCTTTATGGCACTTCACTTGGAGAAGGTCTAAAATAATGTCATAAACTTATGTTTCCAATGTTTCTAGTATTTCCCCAGTGGTGCCATTGTCTCATGAATGATAAATGATAAATTTTAATTCCAACAAATATACCGACTATGTGAGAGAAATTCCACTCACTAAACCAGTAATTCATGGCCCAACATAATCACATACCAACAGATTAAGATATACCATATTTGATACCACACAATTACGAATCTTGAAAATTTTCTACCGAGGATAACAACTGGTTATTCAAATATTAGGTCAATATCATCATATAAGAGCTAACACGGTCCCACATAATAGATAATGTCTCAAACCAATAAAATAACAACAATACAGACCTCCGCACGGGCACAACAGAGTAACAACATCATTTGAATGATTGGTTACCATACCTATAGCATGAGTTTATACCAACATTTTCTACCCATCATAGTTTCAAGGAAGTTAAGCCATAACATTCCTCAAATGCAAAAAAAGTTGTATAAACAAGCCTTCAACTCAAGCATCCATCTCACGAACGGAATCCTAATTAACTAAAACATACAAATAGAGATTCTACATGTCAAAAGAAAGCTAGTGATACCCATATTGCCAATTTTTTAGTCGGGGCAAAAATGGACACTCAAAATAGATTCATGAAAAAGAAGGGTAAAATTGTAATATTTGCCCAAAATTATATTTTCCGTGATTAAAAAAACTCATGGGAGAAAACCCAAGAAAAATGATTTTGGAATTGGGTTTTAAATCTAAGAATCATTAATTTAGGCCTTCTAGGCCAAAATCCCCAATTTCTGTTTTTGAATTAATGATTTAAAGAGGTTTTAATGATAAAAATCAAAGACAAGGATTAAAATAGAGATTTGGATCTTACTCAAGATTTAAAATGGAATAAATAGCTCATGGTTATGAAAATGAGAAAAAAATTTCATATACCTAGGTTCCAAGTGCCGCTAAATCGGTCAAATGGCTGCTTTAGCGATCAATGAAAATAGTCAAGTACCATTATATCGCAACCCTCCAATGCAATTCAGTCCATTATAGAGGACAAGGACCACTTTAGCACTCTTTTCTAAAGTGGAAAAGGGCCACTAAAATGCCCTTGCCTAGCTGGTAGACGTCTGCTAAAGCAACCATATGGTGTTTTAACACCGATCGAAGTGGCGCTTTAGCGGCTGTACAAGATGAATGTTGCACCTGCTGTGGAGACATTGAAATTCAATGTCCCTACGGATCCCTTGGGATTCATCGCACCTGTTGTGGAGACTTTGAAATTCAATGTCCCTACGGATCCCTTGGGATTCATCTAGAATTTCTAGAACGTTAACGCACTATGCCACACTATGAAATTTGATGCTCCAGAATTAATGGTGACATCATATTTTTTAAAAAATAGTATTTTCATATAATTGACCCTGAAGACTTGTTTTCACAACTTTATGAATGGAGGATCGAAATGAAATATAATGTTTTAAAACCACACCTACTAAGTTACCAATCTAAAATAATTGTTTAGGATCTGCGGGTGCAGTCTATTTTTTCATCTGATTTACAGATTTGACCGAAGATAACTAATAAGCCTTTAAGACTATCAAAACCACAATATTACCAAATCACATTAAAATATATTGGGAATCGTGGTAATCATCCTCACACCCCAAAAATACCAAAATGCAACATAGGGAGAGGTAAAATGGTAAAATCATACAAAAATAAATATTTTATACAAATCACTAAAAATGAGGTTATACATCATCCAACACTAAATCTAGTTTGTCCTCGAACTCATAGTAGTAGAAATACATGAATTAGAAAAAAGTAGGGTATAACTTCTATAAATATCAGACTCGACCTCCTAAGTATACTCATCTATTGGTCAATGCCTCCACTAGACCTTAATCACAGGAATAACTCTAGAATGCAACCATCTAACATCTCTTTCATGAATCGAGTAGGTTTATAAAAAAAAAACTACTCATCCAACTGAACTAAACCCCAATGAATGACATTAGACATACCTAGAAAGTGGCCGAAGCACAGTAATATGAAAACCTAGATGAATAGCTGATAAATTATAGTTAACGCTAACTAATAAGTTGTATCTCCAATAGTAGAAAGGATTTTAAAATGTCTAATATACCTTGAGATAAGTTTGCCCTTCTTCCCAAATATCATCATGCCCTTCATAGGCGAATGATAGAGGAAGACACAGTCACTTACACTAAATATCAAGGCATGAAGACTATGATCCGCATAGCATTTCTACATACTCTAAGCTTCTTAAAGTCTATCCTAAATGACCCAAACTCTATCAAAGGACTCACAAAGAAAATCCATGCCTTGAGGTCTTATCCTCTAAACCTCAAAAATTCCCACAGAAGAGCAAAAATGCCTATCATAAAAAGCCTTGAAAGGAGCCATCTCAATGCTGGAATGGTATTTATTATTATCCGCAAAATTCACCAAAGCTAGATGATGCTCCTACTAACCCCCAATGTCCATCAAACAAGTATGGATCATATCCTATAAAAATTGAATAGTCCACTCCTATTGACTATTGGTCTAGGGATGAAATGTTTTACCAAGATCAACTTGGTTAACCAAATCTTCCCGAAAAGCCTTCCAAAAGTAAGGTATGAATACAGAATCTTGATTTGAAATGACAGATATTGGCACACCATGAAGACACATAATCTCATGAATATTGATATGGGCCAGCCTCTAAACACCGAATGAAACCTGAATTAGAATGAAATAAAAAGATTTTGTCAATCAATCTACGATGACCCAAACTCTATAAAAACTGCGAGAGGTAC
Organism: Capsicum baccatum var. pendulum; assembly: GCA_030864225.1. Classification (NCBI taxonomy): domain Eukaryota; kingdom Viridiplantae; phylum Streptophyta; class Magnoliopsida; order Solanales; family Solanaceae; genus Capsicum; species Capsicum baccatum. The sequence goes on along the minus strand of CM061557.1, from coordinate 162,461,508 downwards.
GCAACAACCCAGTCATGACTTCTATAGTTATCTGTTCTCATTTTAACTCAAAAATAGGTAACCTCTAAAGCAAACCACCAGGCCTCAAATATTCTGCCTTTACCTGCAGGCAACATAGATAATGAGCCACAGAGTTTGCTACATCCTTCCTCATTCTACCCCATTAGTAATGTTGTCTTAAATTATGAAATAACTTAGACTCTCTCTGGCGGATAGAATACTGGGAACAGTGAGCCTCTTATAAAATTAATCTAATTCAATCACAAACTCTCGGCACATAAACTCGACCTCTAATCCTTAAAATACTATCAATATCCTGTGTGGCTTTCTTAGCCTCACCACTAAACACGTTATCCTAAATCACTCTCAAACCAACATTATCAAGTAGATGAGCATAAATCATTTCCATCAAGGAAGACCTAGCCTCAATGATTGCCAAGACACTCCCAAGTGTCAAAATAACAAGCCTAGCTATCTGGTTAGAAAAGGACAGAACCTCTAAAGAAAAAAGGCCTTTGCTGGGTCAAAATATACACCAAGTTAACCATGCTAGTCGACTTCTATCTGAAGGAAGACACAACTACATTAATTTTTCCCAAATAATAGAGAGTTGTCAAGTCATAATCCTTAAGAAACTAAAGCCAATGACATTTCCACATATTAAGATCTCACTAGATGAAGAAGTACTGAAGGTTATGATGATCTGAGGAAATCTCACAATAGACTCCATAGCTTTAAAGTAGAATTAACTGCACATAACTCTAAACTATGGGTACGATAATTCTTCTCATGGGCTTCATATATTGAGAACAATACCCAATCACCTTACCTGTTTAAATTAACACAACACCTAATGAAACACCAAAAGCATCACAGAACATGCTAAAACCCATACACTCCTTGGGAAAAGTCAAGATAGGAGATGAAGTCAAAAAATCGTTAAGCTTTTTAAAGCTCACTCCAAATGACTTAAGCCACTGAAAGGAAATTTTCTACAGAGTCAACATGTTCAGCATGACTAAATTTGATAAAAAAAAACCTTAACGAAGCATCGATAGTTGACTACTAACCCAACTAAACTCCAAATCTTAGTCGAAAAAGTAGGCCTAGCCCAATCACGAACCACTGCAATATTTATTGGGTCGACATAATACCATCGTTGGTCACCATATGACCTAAGAAAGAAATAGACTACATAAAAAAATTCACACTTAGAGAATTTAGAATACAACTTCTCATCCCCATTCACTAAAGTAAGATTCACAAATACTCCCTATGATCAACCTTACTTTTGGAATAAACCAAGATATCATCTATAAATACAATGAATTTTAGATACTATCATAATGCCTAGTTCATCATCTCTATGAATGCGGTTGGGGCCTTGGTCAATCTAAAGGACGTGACCAAGAACTCATAATGATCGTACCAAGTTTGATAATCAGTCTTCAAAATATACAAAGCTCTAATAATTATCTGGTGATACCCGAATCTTAAATAAATCTTTGAATATACCAAATCACCATAATGCTGATAGAATAAATCATCAATATGAGAGGATACTTATTTTTAGGTGCCACCTTATTCAACTACTGATAATCAATACACATACACATAAACCCATCATTATTTTCATAAACAAGATAGGCATACTACAAGTTGATTTACTATTTAGATTAATCGCTTATACAATAACTCTTGCAGCTAATCCTTTAACTCTGTCAACTCTGCTAGGGCCGTCCTATAAGAAGGAATAGAAATGGTCTTGATGTTTGGCTCAACATCAACAGTAAAGTCAATATCATGATTTAGAGGCATACCTTGCATATACATAGGGAAAACATCTATGAATTCATGTACAAAATAAATAGAACCCAAATAAGGAGAAGAAGTAATACTAGTATCACGAATATGGGCTAAATAAAATAAACATCCCATCTCTACCAACCGATGAGAATGAAAGAAAGATATAATTCTCTTAGGACCCGAATGAATCATACTCTTCCAAGCTATGCTCGGCATACTCAGCAAAGCTAAACTCATGATTTTGGCATAACAATATAGGAAAACAAAATAAGGACCTAAACAATCCATACACAATGTGACTTCAAAATCAACCATATAAAAGACAATCAGATCTACCCTAGTCTCACTCTCAGCAAAGGTGATAACGCTCAATCTACAGCTCTCGTAGGAGTGTAAAGAGGTCGTTAGAAAATATAGAACCCAACCTGGGTTGGGTATCGATCCCACAGGGAATAGCTTGGCCAACAAGTATGTAAAATTACTAAACTTTTGGTGCAAGTCTCGTAAAAAAGAGGGATTCTTATCTTGCAAGTAATGTAAACAAAGGCTGAAAATAATAAAGTAAAAGAAGAGAGATTGTTACGTTGGTTGTAAACAATGAGAATTGAAGCGTTGGGGTTATGTCTACCTTCTGAGGTATACGTCTCTATTGGCTATGAGTTTGTAGAATTCTGACATACAATTGCTTATAGAGAATTGTAGTCGATGGTAAATACAAGCGTCTCTCGACCTAAATAAGGACTATTTCACTTTAACTCTCTCAAGCTTAAAGCGTGTCTAACGGTACGAATTCTCCAAGAGGTTAGTCCAGTTACGGCACTAGCTTTTTAATAGGAAAGGGTGTCCTACTACCTTGACATTATCTCTTTTCCAGACAAATAACCTTTCTCTTGAACAAGTTAAATGTTAGACTGGCGTATTCTTGCGTTTGCAACCACAAAGAATGTGGATTAAGATGAAAAGAATAATGATATAAGCAATATACGTGTCTCGAACTCACAAACTCACAGCAATAGATAGTAACTCATTTGGCTTCCATAACCCCAACAGAGAAGTTTAGTTACCCATGAATGCGAAGGAGATCACGATTGACATTGTTATTATATCACGATATTGAGTAATAGCGTGTAGATCAAGTGATAGGCATGAGGCGTGTTTCCTTATCTTGGTAACGATTCTCTTGTTGTGTAATTTAAGAATAGAAGAGTAGATTAGAAGTGTTTGTAGTGGAATATGAGAGGGATGGAAGAAAATTAATTGTTGAATTAAGTGAAGAATAGAAAGATTGTTCTCTCCACTAAGGGAGGAATTGTCTTCTCTCCACTAAGGGAGGAATTTATTCTCTCCACTAAGGGAGGAATGTATTCTCTCCACTAAGGGAGAAATTGTCTCTCCACTAAGGGAGGACTTGAATAAAAATCTCTAGAATCATAGGGTATTTATAATACCCATATCCTACTCCTACTATGCTAATGAAATAAATAACCAAATCCTACTAGGCCTATGGAACACTTAACGCAAATGTACTAGGTTAATGTAACATTATCATAATCCAAATAAACTAATGAAATACATAACCCAATTGTACTAGGTTAATGTATCATTGTCCAAATCCAGCTATGTGTCTGTAAGTCCCCAAAGTCTTCAGAAATGTTGTTTTAGCCCGGGACAGATTTTCCATGCAGCAGTTTTGGTCCTTTAGGCGTCCCACTTCCTTCTCCTTCGTTCGTGAGCTTTCTTTTGCGTCAAGTAAGCCATAAAATGCTGTATTTTGCATCATTTATACCTGAAACTTTTCTAATCATGTTCGTTAGCTCATTTACAGGAAAAAGGACTAAAAGTGCATGAAATATATAATTTGTTCTCAAAACTAGGCTAAAATATGGGCAAAATATATTGATATAGGCGTGTAAATTCGCCTATCATCAACAGCCCACACTTGCATCTTTGTTCATCCTTGAACAACATATCATGTCCTTCTAAACATCAACTTAGGGTTTTTACAACAACAACACAAAACATTTCTTCAAGACAAGCACAACAATTATCAACAAAGAGTAGCTTTCTGATTATAAGTAGAAACATTTTAACCTCTAGTATAGACTCATGATGGTGATCAACTCACATGCAAATATTAAGGTGCATAGAATCATATACAACTATCCAAAGCTCATCAACCATGTGTGTCTCACAATATAGTACCCATAATCACTCACAAATATAGCATATTTTTCAAACATGGGTATCAAAATATCCTTACTCTCGCTCTCACAAAGAATTCATATGTAGCAACTGATGACCATAGGCTTTCCCTTAATGTAGTACTCCACTAAATGTCGGAATGTTAAGATTAGGATCAAGTAGGTCTTTTGATGGTTGTAATGTAGGCTTAAGGGACGGGTAGGACTATTTTGGCCAAGAATAGTGACTAGGTTCCTAAGCGCTTTAATACATCACTTTGTATCATTGACACTTTTTTCTTTCAACCTTTCTTTCTTTTATTATACCACCCTTGTTCTCCTTTTTGTTTTTCAATTTTAAGCACAACTCACTTTTCAGCTTTCTTTTCCTTTTTCTTTTCACAACATACCTCTTATGATAGCACTTTCTTTTTCATAACATATTCAAGCACCATTACAATTTATAGCATTATACTCACCCAATTTCCTCTTATGTTGCCACATGACTTTTTCACTTTAAAGCACTTAGGAATTTGGATCAAATTACGGTCTTGAAAGAAAATGGATTAGGCTTGCATGCAAGGTTGTCAAAGAAATAGGCTAAAGGCTCAAAAGGGTTTAACTAGGATGATGTTCATGGGTAGGCAAAATTGAAGGTAAACAAATATAGGTTGCCAAAGAAATTCCTAAATCATCTCCTAAACTTACACTCCTTATTTTCGCTTTGCATACATACCAGGCAAGTTCTAGCATCAGCAACATACATAGAAGATACTATTAATCTCACACACACACAAGGCACATGGTTGACTTGATTGGAAGTAATATAGACTCTCGACCCAACAGGTGAAGGAATTGAACCACAAAATATCACATAATGAGTCACAACTAGAGTCTAAACGTCTCAATAGTCACAATTGTAACACACTCTTGTTATAATCTCATGTTGCCTGTCAAAATAATTTCATGCGAAGCTAGAAAAAATTTACTCCTACAAAAAACTTAAAAAAACAAAAAAAAACGAACTCAACTCAAATAAAAAACTTAAATAAACAAAGTAAACAAACAAACATAGGTGCAAATAGAGAATTATAGCATGCGATACCGCCACCCCACACTTAAATGGGACACTGCCCTCAGAGGAAAATAAATACGAAGAACCTGGTTAGTCGGACTCTTCCTCAATGTCGGGGGTCATACCCCCTTCGTCTGAATCATCATAAGAGTTGTCGTCAGAGTTCTCCTTCTCGTCAGAATCAGGTAAGCGTCGATCGTCATCAGTCGACACATCATCATCTAGAGGTTCCTCAAAGTATACGCCCACTCCACATATCTCCCGTGCATGCATGTTCATTGGGTATTCGTGGTCCAGCTGTTGGAGCTCTTCAACAGTTGGAACACGTCCACCACTCATCATAGTGAATCGTGTCATGCCATAGAGATGACGGAAGAAACTCTCATCACGAGCATGTCTCTCCGCAGTAGTAAGGTTGACACCATGAGTTGTTTCAGCATCTTTGACCTTGGTGAGGTCAACCTTCTTTGGGTTATGTGGGAGTTTGTGGTCAGTTGGTTCCTCTTCGATATCCTCCTTCCGCAAGATTGCTGTCAACAAATTTCCAAATGTGAAGTGGGACCTTTTGTGGAGTCTAGCTTTCCTCATGGTAGATCGAATTATTGCCCCAAAGTTGATAGGGACATTCGTCATCAAAGCATAGACCAAACACACTCTATCTCTTGATATCTTGGTGCATTGAGTCCCAGGAATAAGGAATGAGTTGACAATGCGCATCCAGATTCTTGCTTCCCTATTTAGTGGAGCATAAGGGAAGGTGTTTTGTTGGCCGGTTTCTTTATGTCTGCCCCACCTTTCCATCGATCTGCTTCCACAAAGTGTGTGTCGTATTGCTCTATAAGGAGGCCTGCTGTACAACTCTTTGAATGGTGCTGTGTCAACCGAAGGTAAGCCAAGAAAAGAGTTGATCCAATCCGCGGTGAGCTGTACCACTTGGCCCCGAATTTTGACTTCATTGCCTGTTGTGTTCGGAGACCAGTTGGCATAAAACTCTCTTGTTAAATCAAGGTTGCATTCTCCCATGTCGCGGAAGATGAAATCCAGCTTCAATGCCATTATTTTCTCCAACATACGCGGATCCTTCTTTGCTAAGGTGTCCTTGTTGATCAAGTCGACGTGAACATATTTTCGTTCTTTGTTGTTCCTGTACCATTCTTTGGCTTCCTCCTCAAGAACCCATTTTATTCCAAACATTCTGTGGAGTAGTTGTGCTGAGGATGATTCTCCTTGGTCCTTGCGACCTCTCTTTTTGCCCTTTTGGGAAGTGGTAGCCTTCTCCTTGCCTTGCCTTGCTTTAGGTGCCATTGTACCTGAGACTAGAAATAGTGTTAGTGGCAGCACAATCTCAATCGATACAATCTATAAACAAGCATTAGGGGTACCACCCCACACTTAGTTTTGTTAACACAAATCAGTGAAGTGAAAGTGGTCGAGTACTCAAATTTCGTCGACATACGTTTTAGGATTGTATTCCGAAAAGAAAATCAGCAATGCATCACTTACTTGCAGCCATTGGACTACTTTTATGGTAGATATAACAACACTACTATATAGGGGTTACCACATGGAATAGTTATTCTTACAACAATCACAACCTCTTATGCCGGTAGGCACTATAAGTCTTATCCCGATGGCCGGGATAGTCTAACATGTAAGTATCCAAACAACAATCTTAAGCAATGTTCATAGCCATAGTAATTCCGTAAATATCCAAATTCAAGTCGGAAACAAGTCAAGATTTTCCTATGTATATGTTCACTCACATGATTTTGTATCATCTATCCAAACACATAAACATCACCAACAATTTTATACCATTTAGCAATTCATACTAGACATAGCAACGTAGTACTTACAAGAAATAAATGAAGAATAAGATAGCACTTACTTGCTTGAAGCTTGTGGGGATGGTTTTGTGAATTGGAAGAGCAAAAGAAGAAAATTTTGAGAGGATTTGGATGTATATGCGGCGCCCTTAGGTCAATTTTTAGTGTGGTTGTGTTGTAAAACTAAGTCCCCTTTATATAGGAAGAGAATAGGTCGGGTTATGACCCATTTACAATTGGTTTTGGAGACAAAAATCCCACATATGCGGCGCATAATGCTTGGCATAGACATGACATATGCGGCGCATTGTCTATGGCATAATGGGACATATGCGCCGTATAGTCTATGGCATTTGTAGACATATGCGCCGCATAGTCCATGGCATATGAGATACTGAGACCAAATGCCATAGCATAGGCGGCGCATTGTCAAAAGTACACTTAGGAATAGGCGGCGCATAGTGTATAGCACACTAGATTCCGAGACCTTAGGCTATAGGATAGGTTGTGCATCCTTCGTGGCCTAGTTTTTCCAAGGCCTAGCCTTCCTCGATGCCTATTTGGGCATGAGAGATGCTCAATCCATAGCCTTATGCATCACTATTCCTAACTTACCAACTTTACCATACAATGCGTCCAAATCGTCAATTGAAATCAATCTGCTCGTTGAATACTTCTTGCACCTATATTTGCTCAAAACAAATGAAAACGATTAGTACGATGGGTTGCCTCCCACCAAGCGCCTTAGTTTTGGTTGTGTCACGGCTCTTATTTTTGGATTTTCATTTATCAAAAACAAAACAAGTACCAAAACGACAAAACGATAAAATGATAAAACAATAAAACGATGGGTTGCCTCCAATCTAGTGCCTTATTTATTGTCGTGGTTCGACGTAATAATCTCGAGTACTTAGACTTCATCGAGATAAGTGATGGCCATGTCGTTCATCGAGTCAAGAGGACCGATATAAGGCTTAACTCGTTGGCCATTCACTTTGAAAACAACACCCTTATTGCCTTCCAATTCGACTACTCCAGACGACTAGACTTGGATGACTTTAAATGGACCAGACCACTTCGATTTTAACTTACCTGGGAAGAGCTTAAATCTGGAGTTAAAGAGTAGTACCATGTCACCTTTTTTGAAGTTTCGTCGAACAATCCGCTGATCATGATACTTCTTCATCCGCTCCTTATATAAATTCGATCGTTCATATGCATGGAGACGGAATTCATCTAGTTCGTTCAGCTGCTCCAACCTTAGATTCTTCACATCATCCCAATTCAAGTTCAATTGCTTCAATGCCCACAATGCCTTGTGCTCGAGCTCAATGGGTAGATGACAAGCCTTCCCATAAACTAGTTGATAAGGTGACATACCAATGGGTGTCTTGAATGCAGTCCTATACGCCCATAGTGCATCATCTAGCTTCCTAGACCAATCCTTCCTATTAGCATTAACCATCTTTGCAAGGATTTGCTTGATCTCACGATTGGAAACCTCTACTTGTCCACTAGTTTGGGGATGATAAGGCGTAGCCACCTTATATTGCTTGACACCATACTTAGCCAATACAGATTTGAATAGCTTATTGCAAAAGTGAGATCCTCCATCACTTATGATAGTACGAGGTACTCCAAAGCGAGAGAAGATATTCTTCTTTTAGAACTCTACAACACGCTTTCCTTCGTTGTCAGCCAATGATACAGCTTCAACCCATTTTGAAACATAATCCACAACAACCAAGATGTACTTCATTCCATACGAATTCAAGAATGGACCCATGAAATCAATACCCCACACATCAAAGAGTTCTACCTCCAGAATTTTGGACATGGGCATTTCATGGTGTTTTGAAATAACACCTTAACGTTGGCATTGGTCACACCTTCTCACATAGTCGTATGCATCTCTGAATATCGAAGGCCAATAATAACCACTTTGCAATACTTTTCTTGCCATTCGATTGCCTGCATGATGTCCTCCAACTTGCGAAGTGTGGCATGCTTCCAATATAGTGGGCACTTCTTCATGGGATATACATCGTCGAATGATCCCATCCGCGCATCTTCGAAACAAATAAGGCTCATCCCAATAATAGTGTTGTACGTCATGCATAAACTTCCTCCTTTGGTGGTAAGATAAATTGGCAGGTAGCACATTACTCACCACGAAATTTTCAAAGTCGGCATACCATGGTAATTTGTCCATTGTTGTCGCTAATATCTCCTCGTCAGGGAATGCATCATCAATCTGAATTTCTGGTTACGCCACCTGCTCATTCTCAAATCGAGATAGGTGATCAGCCACTTAGTTCTCGCAACCTCTTCTATCTTTGACCTCAAAATCAAACTCTTGCAGCAGCAATACCCATCGAATCAACCTTGGTTTTGCATCCTTCTTTGTCATTAGATACCTAAGAGCTACATGGTCTGTATGGACGATAACCATAGTACCCAATAGGTAGGCATGAAACTTCTCAAACGCATACACAACCGCTAGGAGCTCTTGTTCAGTAACAGTGTAGTTCATTTGGGCTTCATTTAGGACCTTACTCGCATAGTAGATAGGATGAAATAGTTTCTCCTTTCTCTGTCCAAGCACAGCACCAATGGCTACACCACTAGCATCACACATGACTTCAAACGGGAGCATCCAATCTGGTGCTACCATGATAGGGGCTTCAATGAGTTTTCCTTTAAGGCATTCAAATGCCTTTAAGCAATCGTCATTAAAGTCAAACTTCGTATCTTTCTCCAATAGTTTGCACAATGGACTAGAGATTTTGGAAATGTCTTTGATGAATCTACGATAGAACCCAGCATAGCCAAGAAAACTACGAACTCCCTTCACCGAAATTGGAGGCGGTAGCTTCTCAATTACCTCTATTTTTGCTCTATCAACCTCTATTGCTCTTTCAGAGATCTTGTGCCCAAGAACGATTCCTTCTTTTACCATGAAGTGGCACTTCTCCCAATTCAGCACAAGGTTGAACTCTACACATCTTTGTAATGCCATGCTCAAGTTTGTCAAACATACTTCAAAAGACTCACCAACAACTGAAAAGTTATCCATAAATACCTCCAAAGTGTCTTCAACCATATTAGAGAAAATAGATATCATACAACGTTGAAAGGTGGCTGGTGCATTACATAACCAGAATGGCATACGTTTGAAGGCAAACGTACCATATGGGCATGTAAACGTTGTCTTCTCTTGGTCTTCGGGAGCAATACAAATCTGATTATAACCTGAATAACCATCCAAGAAGCAAAACCATCCTTTCCCCGCTAATCAATCTAGTATTTGGTCCATAAATGGTGTGGGGAAGTTATCCTTGAGTGTCCAAGAATTCAGCTTGCGGTAGTCCATGCATACTCTCCATCCAGTAACGGGCCTGAGTGGAATAAGATCATTCTTCGCATTTGCGACCACCGTCATACCTCCTTTCTTGGGAACACATTATACAAGACTTACCCATGTGCTATCAGAGATAGGATATACAACTACTGCGTCTAACCACTTAATAATCTCCTTCTTCACCACTTCTTGCATAGGTGGGTTTAAACGCCTTTGATGTTCAATGGTGGGTGTGCACTTTTCTTGAAGCTGAATTTTATGTGTGCAAATCCCAGGTGGAATACCAATAATATCCGCAATGGTCCATCTAATGGCTCTAATATGCTTGCGTAAGATTGCAATAAGAGCTGCAACTTGTTGCTTACCCAAATTGGCTGCCACTATGACTGGAAGACTGTTTCCGCTTCCTAAGAATGCGTACTTCAAATGGCTTGGCAGCTCCTTCAATTCTAGTGTGGGTGGTTCTTCAATAGATGGCTTAGCTGGTGGTGTGGGTCGATTCTTGAGATCAAGATCCAGCTTCTTGGGAGTATAGCGATATGTCCCTAATCCTGATAGAGCACAAATAGCTTCTTTAGAAATTTAAGCATCCTCATTCTCTCCTTTCATGAGCAAAACCTCAAAAGGATCATCAAGAATTTGCTCTTCTTCAAGTTGTTCTTTCTCATCATCAAAGACAACATCAGCCATAGGAAATACACTCAGATCTTTGGGTTGCTTCATTGATTTTCTAACATCAAAACGAACCACTTCGTCATTTATTCGGAATGAAAGTTCATTAGCCTAACTTAAATCAATAAGCACACTTCCTATAGCAAGGAAAGGGCGCCCCAACATTATGGGAACTTCTGAGTCTGCTTCATAATCCAAAATAACAAAGTCTGCCGGAAAGATGAATGAAGAAACCTTTACCAATACGTCACATAGAATACCAACAGGTCATTTTTCCGACCTATCAGCCATCACAAGCCTCATATTAGTTGGTCTAGGATCTCCTAACCCCAACTTCTTGTAGATCGATAATGGCATCAAGTTGATGCTGGATCCTAAGTCACATAGTGCTTTGGCAAAGTTCAAAGATCCAACGGTGCAAGGAATAGTGAAAGCTCTGGGGTCGGCCTTCTTCTGAACTATCGATCCGGTAGCAATTGCACTACAATGATGTACATCATCCTTCAGCTCATAACTTGCTGCCCTCTTCTTTGTCAAAAGATCTTTCATAAACTTTGCATACCCAGGCATTTGTTCAAGTGCCTCCACTAATGGAACATTGATGGTCAGCTGCTTCAACATAGTCATAAATTTGCTGAACTTAGTGTCTTCCGCCACCTTCTTCAATCTTTGGGGAAAAGGTGGTGGTGGGTATGGAAGTGTTCTCTCCGTGGCTTTCTTCTCCTCTTGCTTCCGTTTTTCCACTTTTTCAGTTTGCACGTCGTTGGGAGTGACATTAGTAACGTCATCTGCGGACTCCTCACCTTTCGCGTTGTTATCCTTGTCCGCAACTTCGTCAACCACTTACTTGTCTTTTGCTGATGTTTCTAGCACCTTACCACTTCTGGTAGTGATGGCCATGCATGACCCATCATTCCTTGGGTTTTGCACAGTATCGCTCGGTAAGGTGCCAGCCTTTCTTTGATTGAATGCTGCTGAAAGTTGGGTCAATTGCTGCTCTATTTTCTTGATAGAAGTGGAATGAGAATCAACTAATTGCTTCATGGAGGACAAATCATTAATCACCTCCGTAACTCCCACGCTCGTTGCTTCCACTCCTTTTAATAACTTAGCCATCATGTCTTCCATACTTCCAGAATTAGATGTGGTGGTATCAGGTCTACCAGGGGGAACGTACAAACCACTCTTTTCATTGTTTTTCTTCCAACTACCTTGGTCTTTGCTTCCAGATTTATCATAATAGTTCCGACCTTGGTTTCCTTGGGCATTCCCACGAAAACCCCCTGATTGTTCAAGTAGTTGGCCTCCCCTTCAGAATCAGATTCGTCTCTTCCTTTTAGCGTCACAACTTTCACTTTTTCGGTCTTCCCTGATAATAAATGCTTTGTCAGAAGATCCATTTGTGTTTTCATGTGTGTCATGTCTTGATCACGTTCTTCTTCTCTTCTTGTTTGGTCTGTAGTCATGCCAATAGATAAAGTGGGGCTTGCTACCTCAGAATCCCTGGTATGCCAAGCTCTACTTTGTTTCGTCATGCGATCTAGCATATTGCTTGCTTGACTAAAGGTGAGGTCCATGAAAGAACCTTCAGCTGCATTATCCACCACTGGTTTAGTTATTGAATTCAAGGCTCTATACAAGATCTCCATTAGGTGAACATTAGTCACGTGATGGTTTGGGCATCTCGCTAGCTTTGTCTTGAACCTCTCCCATGTTTCATGAAGAGCTTCAGTGGGAAGCTGGCAGAAGTTGCTGATTTCATCTCTCAATTGTGCTCTTTTGGATGGCGGAAAGAATCTTTCTAGGAAAGCGTCTCTCAATTGCCTCCAATTTGTAATTGAATCAGGAGTCAGCTCATTCAACCATAGTGTTGCCTCCCCAGACAGAGACAATGGAAATAGACATAATCGAATAGCATTCTGACCAACACCAGGATTGTCAAAAGACTTGCATGTAGAAATAAAGTTGATGAGATGCATATTCGGATCGTCGCCTGAGAGTCCACCAAATAATCCCTTGAGTTGCAATAACTGAATCATGGTGCTTGTGATGTTGAACTTGGCTCCGGGCGCTAATGGTGGTGGAATTATAGCTTCAGTGACTCTGGCACCATCAAGATCATCATCATCATCGTCGAAAGCTGGCTGCAAAGGTTGGCGATCATACCTATACCGAGCTTGTCGACCTCTTCTGTTGGCAGGTGTTGTAGTTTCAGCAACATGCCTTGGGTTTATCAACTCGTCATCACCTAAATCTTCATTGTCAGGATTTGTTGCTCGCCCAGGATTATCAATGTTTTGTTGTTGGACTTGAGCAGCGGCAAGAGCAGCTAATCTTGCTTGCTCGTGTTGAGCAGCCATCCTGTCGATTTTAGCTTGTGCTTCCATTCTTCTAATTCGTTGTGGTTCAGGATTGATTGGTAATAACGGTTGACCAGAACTTCTAGTATAGGGCATGCACTAAAGTAAAAACCTGCAATAAAGAAAAACAAAAACTAAACGTAAAAGTACGAGAATATTTGACCAAAGGGTCTAGTAATTATCACAAACTTGATTGACACTCGTATTCCCCGGCAACGGAGCCAATTTTCGATAACGCTCAATCTACAGCTCTCGTAGGAGTTTAAAGCGGACGTTAGCAAATATAGAACCCAACCTGGGTTGGGTATCGATCCCACAGGGAATAGCTTGGCCAACAAGTAAGTAAAATTACTAAACTTTTGGTGCAAGTCTCGTAAAAAGGGGGGATTATTTTCTTGCAAGTAATGTAAACAAAGGCTGAAAATAATAAAGTAAAAGGAGAGAGATTGTTACGTTGGTTGTAAACAATGAGAATTGAAGCGTTGGGGTTATGTCCACCTTCTGAGGTATACGTCTCTATTGGCTATGAGTGTGTAGAATTCTGACATGCAATTGCTTATAGAGAATTGTAGTCGATGGTAAATCCAAGCGTCTCTCGACCTAAACAAGGACTATTTCACTTTAACTCTCTCAAGCTTAAAGCGTGTCTAACGGTACGAATTCTCCAAGAGGTTAGTCCAGTTACGGCACTAGCTTTTTAATAGGAAAGGGTGTCCTACTACCTTGACATTATCTCTTTTCCAGACAAATAACCTTTCTCTCGAACAAGTTAAATGTTAGACTGGCGTATTCTTGCGTTTGCAACCGCAAAGAATATGGATTAAGATGAAGAGAATAATGATATAAGCAATATACGTGTCTCGAACTCACAAACTCACAGTAATAGATAGTAACTCATTCGGCTTCCATAACCCCAATAGAGAAGTTTAGTTACCCATGAATGCGAAGGATATCACGATTGACATTGTTATTATATCACGATATTGAGTAATGGCGTGTAGATCAAGTGATAGGCGTGAGGCGTGTTTCCTTAGCTTGGTAACGATTCTCTTGTTGTGGAATTTAAGAATAGAAGAGTAGATTAGAAGTGTTTGTAGTGGAAGATGAGAGGGATGGAAGAAAATTAATTGTTGAATTAAGTGAAGAATAGAAAGATTGTTCTCTCCACTAAGGGAGGAATTGTCTTCTCTCCACTAATGGAGGAATTTATTCTCTCCACTAAGGGAGGAATGTATTCTCTCCACTAAGGGAGGAATTGTCTCTCCACTAAGGGAGGACTTGAATAAAAATCTCTAGCATGATAGGGTATTTATAATACCCATATCCTACTCCTACTATGCTAATGAAATAAATAACCAAATCCTACTAGGCCTATGGAACACTTAACCCAAATGTACTAGGTTAATGTAACATTATCATAATCCAAATAAACTAATGAAATACATAACCTAATTGTACTAGGTTAATGTATCATTGTCCAAATCCAGCTATGTGTCTGTAAGTCCCCAAAGTCTTCAGAAATGCTGTTTTAGCCCGGGACAGATTTTCCATGCAGCAGTTTTGGTCCTTTAGGCGTCCCACTTCCTTCTCCTTCGTTCGTGAGCTTTCTTTTGCGTCAAGTAAGCCATAAAATGCTGTATTTTGCATCATTTATACCTGAAACTTTTCTAATCATGTTCGTTAGCTCATTTACAGGAAAAAGGACTAAAAGTGCATGAAATATATAATTTGTTCTCAAAACTAGGCTAAAATATAGGCAAAATATATTGATATAGGCGTGTAAATTCGCCTATCATCAAAAGGTCACCACATCTAAAGCAAAATATGTAGAACAAAAACTCTATTCCCCATATAAAAGTATTCTATAGGGGTAGATACATGGATAGGCATGCCAAAAAGCTCATAAAAAATCAAAACTTAAAGAAAAAAATGTAGACATATATTAGAAAGTCATTCTCAAATAAAATAACACAAATGTAGATCTAAAAGAAATGGCGATGATACTTGTGATGATGGCATTAGAAGCCCCTGCCTTTAGTCTAGAAGGTATAACATAACAATATCCATAACTACCACCTAATCGAGATGCCCCATGACTACCAACATGAGCACGATCAACTCTATCCCATAAACCTCTAGTAGAATCTCTAATCTCTAACTTTGAAATCGGAGTGGCTTTGAAAACATGAAGAGGATAGTCCTTTTCCAAATGGAAAACTACATCACACAGAAAACAAATTTTAAAGCTAGACTCATTGGAAAAAGTTATGCTCAAGCTAGAATGACCACCTAAAGTTGCTGAACCAAAACACCTATTACCTAAACTCTATAAGGCTGCCTGCATGGGTTTACCATTTTACCCATGGAAACCTCTAGAATACCAAACTCAAAAAGTATGACCTATAAACTCACCCTGATTGCTCACCTTCTTGGTGGATCCCTGAAGTCCTTAAAGAATAAACTCATTCATCCTATCATGATTCACTATACTAAAAAATAATGATCCATATACTACAATCATAGTGGTAGCTAGTTTTAGTGAAATATCACATGTATTTATGAAATTTTAAATCTTCTTAGGGTTAGTGGAAATTCTAGTATAGAAATTTCTAGATAAGGCTTGTAAATGGGCTTTATTCTCTGCAACAGTCATGAAGACCCTCTCAAAATGATCAAACTTATATCTATCAAATCCCTCGAAGTGTTAGGCACAAGCCTCTCAAAATGGCCTGAACAAACTTATCCCAAGTAATCTCAAGAAAATAGCAAGGTCTACAATAAACAATTGACCTCCACTAATCTCTAGTGGTATCCCTTAATTGATACATAGTATAAGGAACCCCATGTGACTCAAAAAAACCAAAGTTATGCAACTTTTAATGACATTCAATATAAAACTCATAGGCATCCTCATGGACAACACCACTAAACCTAGGAAGACGCAACCGAGTTAATATCTTAAACCTCTCCTGATCCTCAAAAGACATAACTATACTCATAATAATATGAGACATAGTGAATCAAGGTGGATAAGATCCTACTTGATGAGGGAACATAGATGAAGGTTGAACTCATGATCTTAGAAGACAATACTTAGATACAAGCACTGAAGGAGGAACAACACTTAAAGTTTATGGAGTACTATAAACCTAGTGTCGTAGTGTAAGAACTAACTAATCTAACACAAATTCAAAATATAAATGACATTTCCTATGAGGAACAACTCGTTCTCTGAATAAAAGAAGGGCATAATTTAGATAAGGAAAAGGTAGTAGTCAACTCTAGAAGAATACATTAATTGATTCCTTGAATGGACTCCAAGTACCGCTTTAATAAACTATAATGTGGCACACTCATAATCGAATCTTCACTAAAAGGGTACAATAGGGAAGATTACGGTCCACTTGTGCTTAGTAGGTATCACAAGCCAACTTAGCATAATAGAAAATAAAGTATTCAAAATACACACTTGGGACACATCACCTATAATAAAAAAAGTTCCCCAAATAGTAGCCCACACCATATCCACTAATAGTTAAACCATATTCACATATACCATATGCAAATAAGAAAAAAAATGCAAGTATATAGATATAGCACCTACAGATATAGGAAGAGATACACATAGACATATATCTTATTAATGAGAATAATACTACACATAATGAGCACAATATACATATGACATGTAATGAAATAAAGATGATTGATAACACTCAACTTATACGTCAATTTAAGTGCAAGACGGTCATCGTCAATATATTTTCCCAACTTTGGAGTCAGGGTCGAATCTTTGAGGTACAATGTGAGTGGCGATCAAAGTAATTCAAAAAGATAGATACAAGTTACATTTTAACCAATGGTACGAAAGGATAAAATAGGGGAGAAAGGATCCTACACTAGTATTTCATTTTGTTTTTTCTAGTATAAATTTGGGGCTATGAATAATTAGAATTTTAACAATTAAACACAAATCTGAATTATGCACTACTAAGGGAGTGACATGTGGGTGTTAATCATCAATATCATTTTAGTAAATCAAATAAGAGTAGGCTTGGTTATAGATTTTGATGCTAGTCTATCAACAAAACAACAAACTTTCACCCATTGATTCTTTTGAATACCTAATGGGTGTGTCAAACAATTGGTAACCACAACCTCAATCTACGTATTGCTATTTCTAGGATGATACCCATGGCATAGTCAACCTCACATTTACCCTTATGTCTAAGATAGTGAAAATTTAGAAACATAATTGTCTATCATTGCTTTGGTATCCACATCCCTCTTTTGAGAATGATATAGATTCCTAAAGTTCACCCAAAACCCTTCTTTTGAAGATAGCCTTGAACTTTCTAGATCTTGGAACTTTCATTCATCAAACCCATATGAGTATTTTGCACTTTCACCCACTAAATCCTAACTAAAATTGCATAGCAATGATAAAACCCATAAACATAAACCACAAAATATATGCTAACACTAACAACCCATGCACACTTAAACCCCAATGCACACATAACCCTACGAGGGAGATTTAGATACAAATATGATAAATAGACATAGATATACCCATATCTCCATTGAAATAACTTGTTGAAGATCTAAACAAATATTACTGAAAACTTGGATCTTCCATAATATCAACAATGGAAGTGAGAAAATCTTCAAATTAGAAAGTCTCCAGTGTATTCTTCAAAAAAATTTATACAATATTTTCTTCTCCTAAAATTTTGGCTATGAAGTCTAGAGCTAAACCTCAAACAATTTAAGAAAGATGGAATATGTTTCTTCAGGATAGGGTTTGAGTTTTTTCATTAATAATGGGATCAGCCATGTGCATTTTTTATTTTGTACTTGGGATGAACTCCACTGCTAAGCCACAAATGCGTAGGTTTGGCTGTGACCGTGATTTATATCTGCATCCACGATCAATTGACTATCCTTGACTGTCGCATCTACGATCACTGAATCATGACCATAGTACCTGAGTCTCTTTTCTTATAGGTCTTCAGCTGCACTTTTTCTTCTCCCTTTGATCATTGTGATCTCCAATCCATATTTTTTATTTCTTTTCAACTCTATACCTGTAAAGAGTGGATAATAGTACATTTACTCATGAATATGTATCATTTATTCTATTAAATCAAGGTAATGTTTACAAATGTTGTGTGAGAATGAGTGGTAAAATCACCACTCATCAACACCCACAACTTAATGCCATATGCTTATCCTCAAGCAATACTACCTCTTACGTTGAGACACAATTATTTATGCCCAAACTTTATGCCTCAAACGCCATAATGACTTCAACATTAGTCGTAACTACAAGTAGCTCTATGCACATATGCTAGGCTAATTTCGCTACACCCCTCATCATAAAATTCTATACTCAATGATGCATAAGACTTTAAAGAGCAACTAGGAAATAACGACCAATACTCTAGAGGTGGCTTCCTTTTTTCCTCAATTAAGCTTCAATCACCTTAACTTGCTCACATGCCATACTCACAAGAAAATGAATTTCTATACACCATACTACCAAATAAGTAATAAGAACTTTTAAATGCAAAAACTCTCTCCTTCAAAAAATAAATCTTAATGTAACAAGTGTCATACCATAGGCTTGCCCCTATTTTCAATCGCCACTGCAAAGAAAGTAATTCGTCGGAGATCTCAAAGGACTTTCTAAGCTTAAAATATAGTTTTGGGTTAGGTTAGGATAACATTTAGGAGAAACATGGCTACACCTTTCCTTTAACGTCTACATCACCCTTTACGATTCTTTATTTTTGGACTAAAGGCCACTTTTCTTTGTTTACTTTCTTTTTTTATGCCTACAATTCTCTTCCTTTGTTTACTATGTTTTGTTTCATTTTTTTTTCTTGAAACTTACATGCAATTCATTCCTTTGTTAGATCCTTTCTCTTTTAAAAAAATTATTTTTAACACTTAGGCACATTGGTCAATTTACTAATACTTGGTGTCTCCAAACTTCATTCCATCAATTTAACCACACCAAAACTTAGGATTTAAGCCTCAATTTTCATTTTCAAGTTCAAGAAGGGTACAGAACAAAAGAGGGATAAAAATAATGGAACATGGTTTGTAATGAGCTTACCAAAGAGAGTGTCCAAAGACTCAAAGTTATAACAAGGGATTTCAATTATGCATGGGTAGGTTTTTAAGGAATGAGTGGGTTATAAAATTACAAGTATGGCCTAAGGTTATTTTTGCAACAAAATACAATAAAAATTAGTTTTGAATGACTAACGGGGTATGTTCTAGATAACACAAGTGTCCAAGAGATGAATGCCAAAATCTCACCATATGTGGCATGAAAAATTTTCTAAGGGAGTTAAAATTTCCCTCCCGTGAGAGACAAAAGTGGAGTATTTATCACTATTTATAAGTAAAGAAATTGTGAAGCCATAAAAAGAGAAAAAGATTTATTGCAGCATTGCTCACGTCCATGCCCTTGATTTTTTAAAAATTTTGGACGAAGGGGATTTATTATTTTGAAATAGCACTATGCACACTTTGCTAAAGTATGGCTACAACCAAAGCCTTAGTCTCACATCTTTGCTCAAAATGGGCTAACTACCTATATGGATACTCAGACTTCACCAATGGTGTATAATGTGACCCCAACCTTTAAAAAATAAAAAGTCATAGGTACTCAGACTTTCCTTGCATTCCTGACACTCATGCTATCGGTACTCATAATTCCCCATCACCTATGTATCTAAAATCAAACACGATGCTTTTCCCTTAGGAATATCATCACTTAATACATCATAAGGCAAAGCTTGTCATGCATCATCCAAATTAAAATTGAACTAAAGTACAAAGAGGAAAATTATAATTAGGAGAAAAATAACACAATCCATCAAACCTAGGCATCATCAGAGTGGCTCAACAATGTATAATCCATCCCAAGAATAAAATTAAAAAAAATCCTAAACATCAACCAAAATAATCATGAACGTAAATATCCAGGGGCTCCCCAAACTATAAGAATGTTGTGTCCTCACTTCTGGTGCAATCAAGCTAAACTAAAAAGGTCTCCCTAAATATGCATCATGATTCACTCTCTTCTGTTGACTCTGTATCCTCACCACCATCCTCACCAATTGACCACTCATCAGGTGCTTCATCATCACTCTCAAGCCTAGAGGAAGGGAGTTTGGCATTAGGTTTTAGGTCCTTCCATAGGCACTTTATCCCTTTCCATATTTTGTTAATAAATTTATCTCTTTTTTTTATCTCTCTTTAACATTCTCTCACCATATGCCTTGAGGTCCCTGTGAGATGCAACCAATGTTGAATAAGCTCTCTCTAGGCTGACTAATTTATCACCCTGTGAATCCTATTCCTTCTGGTCTTTCTCATAATTGAAAAGAGATACATATGAATAGTAATTAGTAGATGGCTCCCTCAGTCCTTGAGGAAAACCTACTAATAGCTCTCTGATGGCCTTTTAATCAACACCCAAATCATCCAGAGGCCTAGTAGTAGATGGCCTACAAGAATCAGGCTTCTCAGCTATTGACTTGTTTGAGTCAAGTTTATATTTCTTGTTGCACCTAGGTGCACCTTTGCTCTTTATTTTGAGTGGAAAAATGCGGGAACTTAGTTTCACCCAGGTATCTGTAGGATACTCTTCCACCCCTATTTTTTTACACAATTTAGTAATATGAGAAAGGAAGGAAAGAAGTGTACCACTCTTAATCTTATATTGCCTCCATTCATCAAGTAAAATCTGGCCAACATTTACATCAATGCAAGTCATCAGGAAGGCTACCATGCGAGATCGTAACTCATTGATGAATGTCATGTGTGTACATGGTCAGACTCTCATATAGAAAATATGCAATAAATTTTTTGCCTCCACTGAGAATTTATTCGTGCAGATCCTGGTAGCAGCCTAGGAAACTTCTTTGTGTGAGCAAAGAATGTTGTCCATCTAGGTTTCGGGCTCTTCCCCCTTTGCTTTGAAGTCTGCCATGTCAGCATCTTGTAGCACATACACTTCTTTAACCTGTCGCACTCCAATATGCATATTTCTTCCTCGAATCTTCATTACTGGGTTGGTAAGAGAGATAATGCTCAAATTTTCTGTAAAAATCCTGCATCCATTAGTCGTTTTCCTAATAAGTATCCGGGACAAAGCATATCCATGCGAAAGCTGCAAGTCTATCAAAAAATCATGAATACTGTTCTGGGACTCCATCGATGCACACACCTCTCTCTAACAATAATTTGGCTCTCACTAAGTCTTTTTTGTACTGTCTTTGGCATTTTAGGACCATCAATCGGATGTGGTTATGATATCCCATTGTGAAGCTTAGAACCTATAATCAATGTCAAGTCAGACAAACATTAGTGTTATCACAACAACAACATGCTAGACTAATCAAATAAACTTATGTGGTAGTGTTATTGGCAGTTTTGGGGGTCATTAAAAGTGTGCAGAAATTTTAACATCTGCCAAAATCTTCTCTCTGGTATGGAAATTGCAAGGTACTGATCGTAACCACAGAGGCGCAATCGTGGATATTGGGACTTTGATTGCGGTACATGAAAAAAGGTATGACAATTTTTGCACAGTGTTTAGAATAGAATTTAGACCCTAATCCATTATTTCAACTAGCTATGGTAGCATTATAATTAATAAATTAGAGCCTATAGTGTGTGATTGTAGCCCTTAAATTTTAAAGAAATCAAACTACACACATTGGGGCATTCAATCAAACATATGGATTACACGATTACTTTAACATTTTAAAGCATAAACTTGGGTACTCAAGACTTCCCCATTACCGTGTACACTAACTATAACAGCCAACCACAGTGAAAATTACATCCAAACATCTAATTAGCAATCAAATCACTATTTTAGGCCTTTTTCTATACTATGAGTCCTAAACATGCTATTTTATATCAAAACCAGAGAAATTTCAACCACTTACAGGTTTAGGTGATGCAAACTGGCGAATAGATGCTTTGGTATGCAATAGAATACCAAAAATTAAAGAGGATTGTGAAATAAATTGAGAGAGGATCATGGGGGAAATGGGTAGTCGAATGATCTTTTAAACTTAATTGATCGCGATTGCAGTCCCAATTTCGTGATTGCGATCATGCGGCTTCCGCGATCACGGTACGATAGACCTCAGTCGCAATAACTGAGATCGAGTTCCTTCATTTCCTGCTCAGTCCAAACTTGCAAATTTCATATGTTTCTTTCTAAACTTCAATCAAAATGCCTCATACAACCATATTTTAGGGATTATTCATGCACAGAAATAAAAACCAAAATCTACCCTAGCATGCATAAATAAAAGGGATATGTGCCACTTTTTGTGGCGTGATGGGCTGCCTCTAATTGAGCTTTTAGTTTAACATCATAGCACGATGCCTCAACTCCTTCCTTTTATGTTTCCACTTACTTGAATTTTTGTCCCAGCTTTTGTTGAATATGCAATGAGAGACAAAGGGATAGAAGAATCAAATTTTCAAAGATGAAACTTGGAAAATGTGAGGGAATGGTGAGCAAGCCTCGATCTTGTTATTTTAAATACTTTAACCTTTTACATCGATCTTCTGGATTGGATCTGTGGGTAAAAGGGTGTACATAAATAGACCATTACTTTTACATTGGAAATTAAAGTCCTTGGCCATAATGGATAGGGTTCCATGGGCTCCCTTGTAATGTCAAACTCCAAAATATAAAAGTCGGGCTCTGCCTCCCCCCAATCCTCCATTTCTTAAAAGGGGTGGATCCTCATCCCATCCTCTAAGCCTAATGTTGAAAAGTGGTTTGAATGAGGTCTAACACCTAATTTCATGTTAGCCTCCTCCAAAGCATATTCACCCCAAAATGAGCTAGAGTCATTGTAATAGATTTTCTATGATTCTTCTCTTAACTCTTAGCTTATTTCTTTTATTTTGGATTCTTATTCCTCATATGAGTTGGATGATTGGGAAGATGCTGAGGATTCTTCGTTACCAAGCGCATCATCATAGCTTAGTTTCTCTTTTTGACATATTTCCTCTTGGGTAATAGGCATGGTAATGATAGGTTCAAGCTTTTCTTCTTTTCCCATTACCTCCTTCTTGACACTTGTCCATTCTTAATGTATGTGCACTAGATTCTTCACCATTGTATATAACTGATCCAAAATGGCTAGTAGCCTTGGGTCACATCTATTGGACTCGTTGTATTGCTCATCCTTCTTCTTATCATAAAACCTATTAATCTCATAAAAAGAACTAGCAATTCGATTAGTATAATAGAGGGCTTTGGATAATCATCCCAATGTCCATTTTGACTACCATATAGGGGACAACCGTACTTCCTACCAGAACGAGATGGTGATTTTGTCTCTCTTTGAGGAGCATAGTTACAATCTCTCCTGAAGTGTGATCTTCCATAATATGAACATGTGTGGTCAAGATAGGACCTCCAGCATTGCAACTTATATTTTTTTAAAGATGCCACAGAGAAAAGAAAAAGTAAAATAAAATCTACCTACAAAGAAAATCACAAACACTTAAATACTAGCTTGAATTCAAGCAGGTATACTAAAATTTCAAACTAACTTAATACTCTAAATTGTTCCCCGACAACGACACCATTTTTTATAACGCTCAACTTACACGACAATTTAAGTGCAAGGCGGTCATCGTCAATATATTTACCCAACATTGGAGTCGGGGTCGAATCCACAACGAACAATATAAGTTGGGATCAAATTATTTCAAAATGATAGATACAAGTTAAATTCAAACCAATGTCAAGAAACGATAAAATGGAAGAGATAGGATCCTACAGTAGTATTTCCTTTTTGTTTTTTCTAGTATAAATTCAGGGCTATGAATAATTAGACTTTTAACAACTAAGCATGGATCTTGAGATTATGCACTACAAATGAAGTGTCAGACGGGTGTTAATTATCAACATCAATATAGTAAATCAACTATGAGTAGTCTTGGTTATAGATTTTGATGCTAGTCTTTCAACAAAACACCAAACTTTCACCAATTGATTCTTTCTAATACCTAATTGGTGTGTTAAACAATTGGTAACCACAACCTCAATCTGGGCATCCCTATTTATTGGATGATACGCATGGCATAGTCAACATTATATTCCCCCTTATGTCTAAGATAGTGAAAATTTAGGAAACTACACACATAATTGTCTATCATTGCTTTGGTCTCCATATCTCTCTTTTGAGGATCACACAAAACCCTTCTTTCGAAGATGGCCTTGAACTTTCTAAATCTTGGATCTTTCACTCATCAAACCCATGAGGGTATTTGGGGCTTTCACCCGTCAAATACCAACAAAAAAAGCGTAACAATTGTAAAACCCATAACCATGAACTACCAAATTGATGCTAACACTAACAACCCACAAATATTTAAAACCCTATTCACACATAACCCGAATAGGGAGATTTAGCTACACATAAGATAAACAAGCATAGATATACCCATAATCTCCATTGAAATAACTTGTTAATGATCTAAGAAAATGTTACATCAAACTTGGCTCTCCCACAATATCAACAATGGAAGTGAGCAAATCTTCCACATAGAAAGTCTCCAATGTATTCTTCACCAAAAATTTATGCAATATTCTCTTCTCCGAAAATGGAGTCTATCAAGTCTAGAGCTAAACCTTAAAATATTTTTGTAAGATGGAATATGTTTCTTTTGGATAGGGTTTGAGTTATTTTGTCAAAATTGGGATCAGCTATGTGCATTTCAAATTTTTCCCTTGGGCTAAAATACTCAGCTTAACCATGATCTAGAAGGTCTAGCTGCGACCGCGGCTACGCAACCACGATTTATATCCGCAACCACGATCAATTGAGCATCCTTGACTATCGCAATTGTGGTCAGTGGACTGCAACCTCGGTACCTGAGACTCTTCTATTTCAGGTCTTCAGTTGGACTTTTCCTTCTCCCTTTTCATCATTGTAAGCTCCAATCCACATATTTCTCTCTTTTCAAGTCTACACCTGTAAAGAGTGGATATTAGTGCATTTACTCACAAATATGTCTCATTTATTCATTCAAATCAAGGAAATATTCATTAATGTTAAGTGAGAATTAGTCGTATAACCACCACTCATCAATGATGACAATGATGATCAAATATGATGCATGATCTTGTCGCATGACCTCCATACATAACTACCAAGCTATGCTCCCAGCTAGACCTATAGGGGTGCATCAACCCTTATACAATCTAATAAGCAATAACAATTCCATGACACTTATTAAGCATATCCCTCAAAGAGGCTCTATAATGATGTCATAAACCAGTGTTTTTAGTATTTCTAGTATTGCCATATTGGTGCCAATGTATCATTAATAAATATGATATAGGGATGTAATGCTCACCACAAACCAAATGAGGATTTCAAATTCCATAGAATATACCAATTGTGTGAGCCAAAATCCACGTATAAAACTAGTCATTAATGGTTCAACATAATCCATATACCAACATTGTAAGATATACCCTATTTGATACAACAAAATTACCAATTTAGACAATATTCCACTAAGGATAACAACTAATTATTCTTATATCAGGCTAATATCATTATATAAGAATCCACACGATCTTATATCAGGCTAATATCATTATATAAGAATCCACACGATCATACTTAATAAATAATATCTCAAATCTACAAAATAGAAATAGGGACCCACATGGGCACAATACAGTAACAAAATCATTTGCATTATTGGTTCCCATACATGTAATATGATTTATACAAGTATTTGCTACACATCTAGTCTGATGGAAGTCAAGTCATAAGATACCTCAAATGCCCAAAACCGGTACAAATAAGCCTTCAAATCGAGCTTACACCTCTCAAACAGACACAAAATCAACTAAAACATACAAATATAGAATCTACACATCCAAATAAACTTGATGATACTCATATTTCCCATTTCCTGATTGGTGTCAAAATGGACCCCCAAAATGAGTTTTACAATAAGAAGGGTAAAATAAGAATTTTTGCCCAGAAATATCTTATCCTTGATTAATCAAACTCATGAAAGAAAACCATAGTGAAAACCATTTGGAATTGAGGTTTAAATAAAAAATAATTAATCTTGTCCGTCTAATCTATAATCCCCAATTTCTATATTTGTATTTATGATTTAACAATGTTTTAACGATAAAAATCAAAAGAAAAAGTATTCAAATAGGGATTTGAAGCTTACCCAAGCTATCAGATTGATGAAATAGCTAAAAAACACTAAACCCCATGATCCAAGCATCTAAAATGGTGAATAAATAATAAAAATAATTTTATATACCTAGGTGCCTGGTGTTGCTATTGTAGTCAAATGAGTGCTTTAGAAGTCATCACTAAAGTGGTCAAGTACCACTTTAGCGATACCCGTCAATGCGATACACTCCTCTAAAATGGATAAAGGTCACTTTATTTCCCTCCGCTAAAGTAGAAGAGACACCCTTTCCTAGCATGTAGTCGGCCGCTACAATGGCTAAGTGTTGCTTTAGCGCCTGCCGCTAAAGCAGCTAAAGTTGAGGTTTAGCAGCTACACCAGCTACGGAGACTTGGAGATTCCAAGTCCATCAAAACCACAACGTCACACAAATCACACTAAAATGCATTGAAAACTATGCCAATAATCTCCACAGCCCTAAAATACCTTAATACAACCATGAGAAGGGGTAACATGGTAAAATCATACAAAAATAAATATTTTACACAAATAACCCAAAATTAGGTCATTGCAAGTAGTGGATAAAATAAAAAGATAGCATCTCAAGCACTCTTTATTAGGAAAAAAGAAGCAACACTAATGTGTCGTAAACTTACAACACTTAAAATATGGAATATTTGTAGGTATAAAGGCATTTTTTGTGGATTTGATGTATTTTCTAGTGTTTGTAGTCCATAGAGACTTGGAGAAGAAAATCTGATAAAGAATATTACCTCACAAAAATAATAATCTCTAATAAAATAGAGAATAACAGATTGAAATAAACCTACAAGAGTATTTATAGATAAAATAAATCTAATCCTAAGTAAAATAGAAAAATAGTGTTGGATGCCTAGAATGATAAGAAGGTACAATCGTGCTTAGAACCCATGATCGTGCTTTCATTTTTTGATGTCTGTACTCAAACTTGTAAGCTTTCAAGACTTCAAAAGTACGATGCTCAGAACGGATCTATGGAATCAATGTACGATAGTGAAATATTATCATGTGATCACCTTTAGCTTAAACATCTACATCCTTGAGATCTTATTCTTCATCCTACAATCTCGTGGTACGATCATGATATCAAAGTACTACTATGAATTATTCTATTATAATCATTTCATACATAGGTTTTATACCATTTCTCTCACTCTTTCTTCCCATAATAGTAAGGTACAATCGTGGGTTCATGCTACAGTCATGGAAAGCTTCCATCAGATCAACTCCTGGGGAAACTCTTTTGGTTCATGGTATGATAGCCTTTGTGAAACTATGATAAGATCCAACGATGTGCATTTATTTCGTACGATACCCTTTTTTTTCATTCCTCATCTTATTTTTTTCTCCAACTGTGTAATTCCTACAAACATAAGGAAACATATGAAATCTATAAAACTTGCCCTTATACTTAAAAATATTCATTATTTCAACTGTTTTAAGTCCATAATTTGATGTTTCCTAAAGTACACTTCCCAAAAAATCATTGAACCAAATATACAACATGACAGGGTTGGGGTCAAATGTACAGGTAATAGGACAAAATTTGATCACATATTTATTGAGGTAAATTGGTGATTAAGTAAAATATAAGGTGATTTGTGTAATATAGAACACTATCAGAACAACTGTTGTTGAATTTTTAATAAATATAATATAAGTGCTAGGATTATAATCCCCATGATTTCATAATTCTAGAAGATATTTATTCTAAAAAACAATGCTAACATATTTCATGCAAAATCTAACTGGATAGATTCACCAAAATATGTTCCGACCATGAATAGATAAATTTAACTCGTCTCCTCCCAGATTCAGAGTATGGCATCACTAACCCTTCTTTCCGACTTTAGATTAACTATACCTGTTATTAGATGAAGGTTGATCTCTATCTCTATTGTTATTCTCTTTCTCTAATAAATGGCTCTCTCTCGAGAAAGTTTAGAATATAGTCGGGTTCCTAATGTATGCATCAATTAGAAGGATAGTTATAATAAAGGAAAAACCTATACATGCATATAGACTGCTCTAGAATAAATTTTCACTTCACTTGTTTTCTTTATTCATTATGATTCCGGAAACCCTACTTTTGGTATTTAGCTACTCATCAATGCACTAACAAAGTACTAATTCATAAATGAAAGCATTGTCATGAACTTTTAATAAAAAACAAGCTCCAAAATCTCAACATTAATTTAAATCTTAGGAGTGTTGTTCGTAGAATTCAAAGAATAATCCTTATAACCTCAAAAAGTAAAAATCTCCAACCAAAATAATGTGTAAAATATCACAATAATACTATAAGAGTATTTATAGATCAAACAAATCTTATCCTAAGCTAAACATGAAAATAGTGTTGTCTTCCTCGGATGAGAAGAAGGTACAATATGGTTCAAACCCATGATTGTTCGTTAATTTTTTGTGATTGTACTCAAACTTTTCAGCTTTTAGCACTTCAAAAGTATGATGCTCATTACGGATCCATGGCATCAATGTACGATCGTCATATTGTAAGTTATTATTTATTAAAATGCCCTAAATTATTATAAATAATAAATTTATCAATGATTGTTAATAAAATAATTTTCTTTCTACTAATTTATCACAAATTATATCATGTAAATATACTAAATTATTAAATTCTTCTAAATTCTACCAAAATCAATAAAAGATTAGGTAAAATAAATGTAATCAGATTTATTTTTTATAGAAAGACGTCTCATTTCTTGTTAGTGTGTTGAGATGTGATAGCAACGACAAGTACAGAGATTGAATAAATCCTTTATGTATTCTACGGGTGTGTTCAGTATTTAATTCAAAATAATATTTTCTAAGGAAATAAATTATTGCTTATTTTCTTGTGTCAATCAGGCAAGTAGAAAAATATTTTCTAAAATTATTGGTATGTGTTTAACACAAAATAATAGAAATCAATAGGAAAACAGGGTGGGGTATGATTTTTTTGTAATTTTTTCTTTAAAATAAATATTTGAGGTGAGGGTAGTGGAGTAGGAATTTGGGGTACGGGTAATGAGTGTTGCAAAAAGATATTTTTAAAAAAGATAAACTAAAAATAAATCTTTTTAAGGGAGAGGGGCTAGTAAGTTGTGGGATCAGAAATATTTTTTAATATTTTAAAGAAATTAAATTTGAAAAATAAAAATAAAATTGGTAGGGGTAAAGGGGCTCGGAAGGTGGTGGGAGGAGGGGCAGGGGTGGGTGAGGGCGGAGTAAGAAAAAGTTTTGAAATTTTTTTAAGAAATAAATTTGGAAAAGAATTGGGTGGGGGCTTTGTAAGGGGGTAGGATAAGACAAAAATTGAAATTTTCTAACAAAGTAATTTAAAAAATAAAAAATATGTATTTTTGGGAGTGGGGAGGGGGTTGGTGTTTGTGGTGTCGCGGTAGGAGGTGGAGTTATACAATTTATGGTAACAGATAAAATAATATTATATAATATTAAATAAGGACATAATTGAAAAAAAATCATGGGATACCACTAAATCGGAGGTTATATAATGAGATGGTTTTCATGGTTACCAAACCATGAAATTAAAGAATACCATACCATACATTTTGATAAACAATAAAAAAAAACAAGGATCACTTAGTAACCATACTATACCAAACCATGAGTTTGATGCTGAGTATAAGGCAGTTGTTTGATGCTGGTCTAGAAGTACAATTCAGAAAGGATAGTTATATAATTAAAGGGAATAACAAGCCATTCTATCTTGAAAATAGACTTAGTAAGGTGTATGTGTTAGAATCTTTGGAACGAATAGAAGGACACATTTGTTTGGCCTCCATGAGCTTGTTATTGGTGTTCAAAAGATTGATTACCAGAAGACTTATATTTGTGATGCTTGTCAACTTCGTACGTAAAATAGAATTATCATTCATGTAAAATATATTGTCTCTGCTATTAATACATTACTAATACTTCATATGGATCTATTTTGTTCTGCTAGAACTGCTAGCATTTGTGGTAAAAGGTATGTCTTTGTGATTATGAATGATTATTCTTGATTTACTTTTGTTGTGCTTCTTAATAACAAAGATGAAACTTTAATAAATTTTGTTGTTTTTTTGTGAAAAGTCTTAAAGATACTAAGGTTACTATCTTATCTATTAGAAGTGACTAGGGAAGAGAATTTGAGAAAAGTGATTTTGAAACCTTTTGTAACAATCAATGTTATACTCACAACTTTTCTTCTACGTGATCTTCCTAACAAAATAGAGTAGTTAAACACATGATTAG
The DNA here is from genome assembly GCA_030864225.1 of Capsicum baccatum var. pendulum. Lineage (NCBI taxonomy): Eukaryota > Viridiplantae > Streptophyta > Magnoliopsida > Solanales > Solanaceae > Capsicum > Capsicum baccatum. Next base: position 162,430,702 of record CM061557.1, on the reverse strand, counting down.
AACTTTTTAAGACATGACATGAACCATGATATGGAAACATTCCTTACCTCATAAATTTTGTGTAGAATTTGTACTTGTCATATATTGAACAAGTGCTTTACCATACCTATTCCAAAGAAAAATATTTATGAACTATGGAATAATAAGAAACCCAATCTTGGGCACTTTCACTCATTTAGATAAAAATTCTTTATTCAGAACAATAAAAGTTATAATACTGGTATGTTTGATCCTTACAGTAATGAAGGTATAATTATGTGCTACTCTAACTATAGGAGATCCTACAGACCTTTTAATAAATGTACTCTATGTATTGAAGGATTTGTCCATGTTATCTTTGATGATTTTAGCCATATTTCTACGAAAACTAGAAATACAGAAAATAAGGACAAACAATCATAATCTTGAAAACTTACAACATCCAACTATTTATTGGAGTCGGCTAATATAGAGAATAGTCAGCCAACTGCTACTATAAAAGATCAACGTGCAATAGAAAATACTATAGAAGAATTGAGTGGTGAACCTAAATATCAAAGAAAATCATTATTATCGACTCCAAGGAGGGAATTAAAACATGATATTACAACAAAAGGAGCTCAAATATTACTTTCATATCTCAACTTTAACCCAACAAAGTTAATAAAGGTCTAGAAGATGATAGTTGGGTTAATGCATTGAAGTAAGAACTTCAGAAATTTGACAAAAAAAATGTAGGCTCTAGTCCTAAAGCCAAAAATAACTCAATCATTGGTATAAAATGGATTTTCAAAAATAGAATGATCAAATCAGGTAAAGTAAATTGGTATAAAGCTTATCTAATCGCTCAAACTCTGAAGAAGAGGTAGTCAACTGTGATGAAACTTTTGCAACTCTGGCAAGGTTAGAATCAGTTCATATTTACTTTTTTATGCTTCTAATAAAGGTTGTATGATTTTTCAAATGGATGTCAAAAGTTGTTTTTCTAAGTGGCTTCATTGATGAACATTTCTTTCTATAGAAACCTCAAAGTATTGAAAGACCTAAATTTCATTATCATGTTTTTAAAATATTTATAGCTTATTATTATAAAAACAAGTTCCCCAATCATGGTATGAAAGGTTGTCAAGTTTTTTAATCAATCATGTTTCTAAGAGGAAAAATTAAGCCAACTCTTTTTATAAAAAGAACTTTATCTAGAATTCTCATTACTAAGATTTACATTGATGCTATTATCTTTGGAAGTACCAGTGCTAATTTGTGCTAAGACTTATCTGAATTAGTGCAAAGTAGACTTGAAATGAGCATGATGGGTAAGTTGAAATTCCATATGAGACTACAAATACACCATTAAATTGAAAGAAACTTTAGATACAAAATAAGTATACTAAAGAACTCATCAAAATGTTTGGCATGAAGGATACTAAATCCATAAAAACCCTAATTAGCTATACTTGTGTTATTGTGTCTAAAGATGATGGTAAGACTGTTGATGAAAATATAATGGTATGATTGGCTCTCTTCTCTTACTTACTACCAGTCAACCAAGTATTCTATATAGTATTTGTAAATGTGCTAGATTCCAGATTGCTCCTAAGGAGTCTTATTTGATAGTAGTTATGCTTATTTTAGACACCTTATTAGAACTACCTCTTATGGTCTATGGTAGTATAAATATAATGAATTTAAGCAAAAAGTTTTTTCAAATACATATTATGTAGGTGACAACGATGATAGAAAAAGCCAAGTGTCACTTGCCAACTCATGGGAAATTTTCTTATCTCATTGAATAACAAGAAACAACATTTTGCTTCCTATCTATTAATTAGTCTAAATGTATTTCCATTTGACTATTCTATTGTAATACCCTAAAGATTTCTAACTAATTTCATCCCAAAAATATGTAGTATTATTTTATAAATTGAATGACATTTATTCCATAGGGAATTTTTAAAATCCTCACTTATTGTCATGTAGGAAATTCAATAAGCTTTCCATCGATATAAGATTCTCCTAAATTCAATAAATGAGTAAGAAGTTATAACTATTTCAAGTTCTCATCATAAAACAGTGTCATATTAGTCAGTGGCGCGCCGCGCCACAAGAGAAAATGACATTTGTCAAATTCCAGTAGGTGTCCACAATTGTTAAGCATCGCGCAAAACTTCTAGGTCACAAGCGAAGTGGTAACGTGATGGATCTGCGTCGCACCATTCCCCTATTTTAAAATTGTCAAATTCTAGTGACATAGGCCGACAGCACTATGTCGCGCCAAGGTCCAGTTTGCGAAATTTTCACCAATTTAAAAGATATGTCCATGGTTAATCAATTTCCCACCTCTATTTAACCCCTTTAACACGACATTCAACTATTTGGAACCCAAAATAAACTAGTTTCGCTCAATTTTCTATCAAGAACAAGCTAGGGTTTTAATTGGGGATTCAATTTCAAGAAAAGAAAGTCTCTCCGTCAATCTTCACTAAATCAAGAACAAAGGTATGTGTTGTGTTGATTTATGGATTCCTTTATTCCATAAAGCTCAAGAACCCTATTTCAAATATCAAATCAGGATATTTATCTTGTGGGTTGATTATAGCCATGTTTATCGTGTTATATAATTCCAAATTTGGAATATTTATGTATTTTTCATGAAACTACATTATCAATTGAGTGAAATCCATAAATTGATTTATTTATAATGTGTTAATTTGATGATTAATCCTATGCCCTATTTGTGCATGCAAGGTGTTTGATAAAAAGCCTAAGAAGATAGAAATTATGCACTATAGCTAAATTGTGATCCAAAATGACTTCCATGTTAATCTTATGTACTGAAATTTGTTTGTTGGATTGCTCATTTTTTAACCTTATGAAATTATTCTATTTATACATACTATCTTATTCACGTACCAAGCTATGTTAATCAAATGCCTGTGAAATATCTCCAATTATTGTATTATGGATTGTTGATGATTGATTATGCATTCAATAATGTCATGCCTTGTCAGTTTCCTTCCATTATGTTCTGGGGTACTTGTACCTAAAAAATATAGTTGTGTGCCTAGAGTCAGTGACATGTTTGAAGATATCCTCAGTCAAGCCTTGGTCTTTAGAACTCATTCTGTCATGTGACTTAGGAAATCTCAGTAATTTAGTAATCTCAGTACTATTCCATTAGTCAATGGAATTTAGTTAATTCAGTTCAGTAATTCATGTTCAGTGTCCATTCAGATAGGAGTAGAAGTTGGCATTGATTGAACCCAAGGATGGGAACGCACCTGTTATATGAGGGTGTGATTATTAAAAGCAATCCTTGCATTCCAAAACTACTTAGCCAGCGTAGGTTGAAATATCATAGCCTCCTATATGAGGGTAGATGTGGTGGATTAACATGTTATATGAGGGTTCCCATCATTCTCACTAGGGTTACTTATTATATAATGGTTACTCATAGATTGTCCTTACTAATGGCGCGGTATTGACACCCTTCTAATTGGGGTTACATATTTGATCACAACCCAGCCATAATGGCATATTAGGGGCATGTCGATTAGATTACTACTTCCCACAGTTTCAGTTACAAAATTCAGGACTATCAGATACAACCAACTCAGAACAGTATGGAACTGATCTAGTTCCATCAGACGTAGGACTATCAGATACAATCACTCATCTTTTTAATTATATTAGTCATCAGAACTCAGTTATTAGTTATGTTAGTTATCAGTAAACTCATGTTATCACAATCTCAGATATAGTTACAATATGTTCATGCATGTATTCTCACGTCCATATTAGTCAGCTAGCCAGTATTGTTCATTCATATGAACCCCTTTCATTTATCCTACCTCATATGCATACCAATATATTCAAAGTACTGATGTATTTATGATATGGTGTTTTATACCATAGGTTCCAAAGAACGAGCTCCAGAGCATCAGTAGATTCCTGATATCAATAGTTAGTTAGCAGTGAGTCCTCATCCTTCGAGGACATGATTATTTCTTTATTATCTCATTAATTAATTTATTAGTTGGAGTTAGTTGTGGACCTGTCCCATCAACTCCTTATTCAGATAGTTTTGTCAGTTAGAGGCTTTTCAGACTAGTGTGTTCAGATAATTATTTTAGTGTTTTGGCTATTTCATACCCCATCCATAGGTTATCATTTATCAGTTATGTTGAAGATTTGAACCTTATGTCCTTTTAGTTCATGTTTCTGTATTTATATAGTATATCATCAGTATACAGGTATAGATACCAGGCATGGGTTACCGTATGGTCCTTTGGGGTCATGAGCATCGTGTAGCGTTCCGGGTACTAGATTCGGGCGCTATATCTATCCACAAATTGTTTTGATGACTCATCTAGATAGTGATTTTGATATCTCTATTAAACTTATGAAAATTTTCAATGATAATCCTAGAGCAGTATATTAGTCCAAAAAATCCTAAGCATCATTCTAGAGAAAAGTATATTTACCTTAAGAACCACTTTATAGAGATCATGCTCTGAAATGTAATTTTGAATTATCCTATGTTTGCACTAAATTTAAGTTAGCAGACATTTTTATAAGACCATTTTTGGAAGAAAGATTTTGTTTTCTCTAAAACTCTCATGGTATCATTCCAAAATATTCTTGAAATAATTTATGTCCTTTATAGTATCTGCACACATAAGTAAAGTAGTCTTTCTAATAGTTGATTATGATAGATGTACTTTTCTTTATTACTTCCCTTCTTATTGTTTATCAATTAGTCAATCTCGGTACTTGCCTTTTCTAATCCTTTTTTTCTGTTGACACAAATACTATGCATATACTTATGGCCTTATTTTCCTCTTCTATAGGTGACATTTTATATCCTCTTTCCTTTATATTTCCTTAATTCATCATCTAATTTCACTTATTCTCCATCCATGGAAAAATGTCCTAAGAATTACTCCATTGGATATAAAAGGAGTTCTCATTTTAAGAGAAATAGAAAAGACTCCTCTCCGGTTCCTCTTGATGCAGAAATTTTTAACCAAAATGTTCCTCAAAATTCCTAAAACTCCTCTCATTCTGTTCTATACAAACATTATTCAAACCATGATGAGTCTGAATGCTCCATTAAGAAGGTAAAATTTGATTTTCATACTTCCTTAAATATCTAAAAATATTTTTAGAGGCCATCCAATGAAACCATGTTTTACTTGCTCAAGGAATGATTTATGGTGCATAGTTGAATTATGGATCTTGATATTTTAGAATCTTTATATTGTCCTTTTAATCACCTATTTAAAGTTCTGGGTTGGGAAAACAACTTCTTCGACACTCCTGAAATTTCATATAAACCCATAATTCAACTGTCCTATGTCAATATACATTCCATTTATGTTGATGTGTTTGAAACCTTGGTTTTAGGCAAATGTATCTTCATTGTTTGTGGGTTGTTTGATTCCATCGTTGGCATTCACTACCCTAGTCTTTGTACCACTACTAAGAATCCCTTGACTGTTGATTTTGATATTTCTTTTATGAAAGCAAGGAAATCAGTTGCTCTGGAATCTTATGATCCTCTTCCTTTAGCCCTTGGCCTAAAAAATTCTTTTATTTTAAGATTATGTTATAGCCCATATTGTGACCACCAGTCTCTTTCTTTGTATTGGATTTCTATCTACTTTTTCTAAGCGTGATACTTTATTTATTTATTGTCATCTCTCCCGGCATATAATTCATCTCTCATCATTCATCTTTAATTTTATGATTTTAGCATTTTTTAACTTGTTTAGCCTTCCTTGTGGGTTGATTATATATCAAGTCTAGAACCAGGGCCTGGCCATGATAGGTATCTCAAGTACCATGTGGATCGGAAATTACCCCTATACTTGAGCAAACCAAACAAACCATATCCCAAAGTTGGATGAATTTTAAACATATAACAAGATAGCATACAACAGACTAAAAAATTTTAAATGCATGTCCATAACCAACCACTGATGACCAAGAAAATGTTCAACCAACAATGCCCAATAATCACAGTAGTACAAATAAAGCCTTCTAGGCAATGATCCAAAATTGAATATTAATAAAGTATTGGGACATGCCCTTGACAATTGCTGATACGCCCAAAATACATCTATCATTAAAAAGTGTAAGAGGTCGCTGTCAACTATCGAACCCAACTAGGTTGGGGTCGAATACCATAGGGAATACTGTGCAAACTTAGAGTAATGGCTATTAATAGACTATTTATCGAAGGCTCCAAAGAAAAGGGGTTTTTGAATAGCTAACAGTATTTAGGTGTTTGTAACAAGAAGCATTCCAGCTAGTAAATTTTATTGGAAGTGATAATTCAATGAGAGTAAAAAAACTAAAGTTATGTTCACCAAGATGTTTAAGCAGTTGGGGTTATGAGTTACCATAAAATTCCAATTTACATAATTCAACAAACACACAAACATAGATATAATATCCAACAAAGATCTGCAAAACTAAGCGTAACTCGAGTTGCCCTCATATTTAATAAAGTCCACCACTCATTATTCATGTATATTGTGGACGAAAATCAAGACTCTCATATTCATCAAAGAATTTACAAACATAGCATACATACCCATAGGCTTGCCATTATCATCTAATAATCCCTTATGGTTGATTCACAAAGATCAAGAAGGTCTTTTTCTGTCGTGTAATAAGGTTCTGTGGCTAGGTGAGGAGAAATATTTGGAAAAGTGACTTAAAGTTCATACTTTACTTTATTTTCCTTTGATTACTACTCACCAAGACTACTTCTTTTCCATCTCACTTACACTCTCTATTGTTCATTGACACTTCACCATACCCTCTTTTTTTTAAGCATCAACCACCCTCAACTTATGCTGCTGTAGTCAGTTGAGGTGCATGATACCTAAATATATTAGGGAAAGATGTTTTATTTTAACTCTAGATCACTTTTTCATTAAATTGCTAACATCTCGATAGTAGCCACTCTCAAGTTAGATGTTTTACCTAAGTTAAGGTGCACAATGTCCAATATTAGACCAGGTCCAAATTTAGGTTATAACAACCTAAAGAGAGTTCATCAGAGTTATTGGGAATGAAGAAAAAATAACATAAGCTAAAAAAGGGTTCAAAAATGGGAAAATCCTTTTGGTGGATCATTCATTTTGGCTAAGTGGACTAAAAGTACAAGGAGGCATACTATTATATCCTATTGAATCAACCACAAAACAACATTAATGAACCGGCCAAGTTCTAGGTGTATCACTATGTAAGAACTAAAACAAGTACTCGCACAGATAAGAAATTGAGTTAACACTTATTCTACTACACTTGGGATTTACATCACATGGCCATGATCATTTTACCTTCTAATGCCACTTACAGAATAACAAATAGTTTTTCAACATGTACTAAGTAACAAGAAAAAATAGTCATACAAGCATGTTCAGAGTCTTATGCCACATCTATTTATCATCCATATATACAAAAAGGTGCTAAAAGAAAAAACAATTCAAAAATAACATACACCCCGTGGTACAAGTATAGCGTACAGGAGAAAACGAACACAAGCAACAAAAAACCCCATGGTACAAGTATATACACCCCAGCTAAAAATAAATGTATTTTCCTCAATGCATTAAAATAAATTACAAAGAAGGGGAATGCTTGTAAAGCCTCTCAGTATAATGAGGCATCGATCAAATATCATGAGGCTACTTCGGCCTCACCTATAGAAAAACTAACCCCTATGATGGGAGGTTTACTCACAATATCATCCTCTTGAATTAGAGGTATCTCAACTTGAACCGGGTCTGAAATTGGCCCCCTAGCTGGGGCAGAACTAGTGGAAACTTTTGCAGCTTCATATGCAACCTCCTTCTATCTCCTCTCTTTATCTTTCTTTGATCTCTTTGTAGCTTTCCACAAATCTTGGGATTTTCTCTCTTTCGATGTCATTGCTTCTCGCCTTTTTCTTTTATCATCTTTCCTATCAATACTTTCATCTACCTTCTTGCCTTTGTACTTGAGTGGCATCTCCATAAAGATAAAAATGTCCTCATTTTTATCTCTGATGAATAGAGTAGGGTCAAAAATATCATGTTATGGTTATCGTTTGAGCTATGTTGTGTTTGCCCGTGCTTGCCTAAATTCTACCATGAACTTAGCAAAATCTTGAATGGAAATTGCATCTAACCTTTTGTTGACACGGTCCTCTATTTGGTCCATCCTAATCTGAATGTTTTGAAAATGACAAATTGCCTCTACTATAATAAAGTCAAAAAAAGCTTGAATGGCAAAGCCCATGTCTCTAGTTGCTTCTGAAACTTTTTCTATTTTTTGACAGACTTGGCAAAACTTTCCTATGTCAAGCTGTACTTCGAATACTGGGGTAGGACAACTACAGTTTCTGAAGTCCCACCCATTGGTTGCATAGATACTGATCCTACAGATGTATTAGGTGGCACATAATCAGGAATCAGATAAGTAGTGATAGGTAATGACATACCTATGGGAATCTCTGAAGTGCCAGGGGTTAGTGATGACCTTTGTTTGATAAGCAGGAGGTTTGTTGACATGTATTTCAAACTTTGAGTTATCCTTTGATTTTTTAATGTCTTTCTGTGAGTATTCCGAACATCATTATCAACACCTTGAATCAAAAACACATTGGCCTGCCTGCATAATTTCTTTATCAGACATAAAAATGGTAATTCACTTGCCACTTTATGTGCCCAAACAAATATCTCATCCACAATAATTTTTCCAAAGTTAATCTTCAGCCCGACAATCAGACTATCCACCTACACAGCCCTATGACTGTCCAAATTAGCATATCCTCATGTAGGCATCAATTTTAATTGAACACTGGACCACCAAAATTTGGCTCAAAAACTAAGAGATGATTTAGCAATGCACACTCATGATTGAGTGCCTAGGATAGGTTACCTTCATCAGTAAGGAGCCTATAAAATCAAGGCCTTTGATTTGACGCTACGGTTAGATAATGAACGAGCTTTGGCGTCGTAGTTGGGCTTCATATTCGGGCCCAAACAACAATATATTCAGCCCTCGGGTCAATATATCAATGGTGAACCCTCTGATCGAAACTGATTCCCAATTGGGTAAATCTGAGATTTTTGAGCCCTTGAGATAATCTTTTTCTGCCAGTGCCAAATAATTAGCGAAAAACTCCCATACAAGAAGTTGTTGGTATGAACAAGAGGCTTTGTCATCTAGGCTAACTCATATTAATTAAATTGCCTCTCAAGCTCTGGATACTCATGCAACTCGGTTGTCACTATTTGATGCTCTTCGGGGTTTGGTCTCTTGATTTGCCTATTCACCGTCAGTTCCAACCCATCAAGGAACTTATCCTTTGCTCTTTTAATTTTCCACCTTAGTGCCTCCCTTGTTTGAACATCTTTGATCTGGACCATATTGGCCTCCTCAAGTTCTTCCTCAACTTTGATAGGGTACCTATTCCTTGTTGGGGCTCGAACTTGTGCTACTAGTGCTACTCTAACTCTCCTCGTTAGACTGGGAGAGTTCCTAATTCATCCTGTCCTTTTGCCTAGTGTTAAAACTCGAGTCGTCTTTACTCAAAGCCAATTAACCCATTCCCTGATGTGTTTGTCCACCACCTCTTGTTAGGGGAAGCTTTTATGCTATATTGCCTGAATAACATATCAAGAAATAGTTAGATTAGGATTAGAGAAGAAATTACTATAAATTTGGCTTGACAGAAGGGTTGACGATTTGTTGGGGTTTTGATAGTCCATCACCCTGTCCTCCAAGCCTTAAATAGTGACTCTCTTATTAAGAAGGAATACGATGGTCAACCTGATGGTCCATCAGGGGGATGATAATTCATCAAGTCATCCGTCAAGGCTTATCCAGTAAGCATCATTCTTGGAAACTTGGTGACGGTCTACCTGATGGTTCGTCAGGGCTCCAACGGTCTGTCAAGGTTACCTTCAAGCTTATTTTTTACTTTAAAACTTGACTTTGGCATTTTGTCAAACAATTTGTGTGATATGCATTATTATGCATACAATCATGTCATTAGTTAAGAATTTAAGCTCAAATTTGTCCATTTTTCGGTCCATGGGTTGCTCAGACTTCACCCAGAATAGTATACACCAAAGTTTGACATAAAATTTGAATCATAACAATACAAAATCAAGATTGAATTCTGTTTAATAATCAACAACTTACATAACCCATGTTTAGCAATTCAAAGAAGAAGAGTAAGGTTGTGATCATACCTTGACGTTGTAGTAAACTTTACTATTCTTACTTGCAAACTCAAAATAAAAGAGAGCTCAAAGACTTTATCAAAGATTGTTAACTTCTTTTATAATATGGGAAAAAGAGGGATAGTATTGTTTAAATAGGAGAGAAAAGGGATAAGGAGAGTCCTAAAAGGAGATAACTGATCGTAAGTACTTTGAATGCATAAAAAGTTAATAGTTTTAGGATTTGAAAGGGTGGCAATGTACGTAACCATTTCCTTTTATCATTTTGAAACAGTTTAGGTCGTATAGGGCCTATTTATTCAGCATTAATTTTAACCGACCTAACCTATCAAACTAGGATTAAGTTGACGGTCGATCTGACGGTCCATCAAGTTAACCATCACGTCTAACCAGAACTGTATTAGTCCTCCCTTGATGCGAAGGTAGGCCCGATGGTCCATCGATGGTATGATGGTCCATTGAGTAGTCCATTAGTCCAATCCAGAAACATCATTTTTTTAGCTTTAAGTTGATAGTTGGATTTACGGTCCGTAAGCCTTCCCGTCACCTTGTCTCAACTAGAGAAAATTCTTTCTTTCTACATTTTCAGTCCTACACACTTCACAATAACATTAAATTTCACAAATATAACAAATAAACCCTTACTATGCTTTCAACAACACTTTATGGGTTGCCTCACAATAGCGCCTGATTTATTGTTATGGCATGACACAGTTATATCGATTACTCAGAATTCATCAAGATAGATGGTAGCTATGAACTTTACCAAGTCCATCGGACCAATATACAACTTCTCTTATTGCCCAATAACTTTGAAGACACTTCCGTCCTCATTTTCAAGTTCAACTACTCCAGATGTGTAGACTTGGGAAACTTTGAATGAGCTCGAGCATTTTGACATAAGTTTACTTGGAAAGAGCTTCGTCCTGTAATTGAAGAGGAGTACCCACTCAGCCTTCTGAAAGTCATGTTTTTCAATCCTCCAATCACGGTACTTTTTTATCTTTTCCTTGTTCAAGTCTGCTCTTTCAAATACCCTGAGACAGAACTCGTCCATCTTATTCAGCTACCCCAGTCACAACTCTGCTGCTTCATTCCAATTCAAAGTTAGCCTTTTGAGCACCCACAGTGTTGTAACGACCTGGGACTACCCCTAATCATCACACAGTGCTTACAACCCTGAAGGACCACAACCTAACCCATGAATGATATCTTTGTGAGCACTAAATAATAACGCTGAAATAAATATGGAATAATAGGGTGAAATGCCATAAGGTTTAAAACATCTAAAATACTGATAAAATATAATATCTGCAAAATTGAAAGTGGAGTTGATAGGAAAAACCCCTAACTAACTCCATCTACTAAAATACTGCTAAGCTGAAGTACTGAAATAAAATCATATCCTCGATAGATAAGGACTAACTGCTACATATGCTACTGCTGGCAGAATCTAGCTAAGCGCGGTCATGAACCAGCGTGTCCTAACCCATGAAATCAAACATTCATTACACAATAAATAGGTATGCGATCAGTATGCAGGAATGTACTAGTATGCTAAATGAGGTAAGGTAGAATACATGGGTTTATATGCATGATCACTATCTAATTGAATGATATACAAGAGTTGGATTAGCATACATAGAGGATCTGTAAATACCGAACATACCGTGCCTACTGTGACTGAGTATACTGGAACTGAATTTAATAACTGATCCCTAAATATGCTAATAATTTGGGATCACTGATAATCTGAATTACTGCTAACCGAGTGACTGTATTAGACAGTCCTAATTCTGTAGAACTAAACTCAGTTCTATTATAAAGACTTAGACAAAAACTGAAATTGTGAGAGGTAATCATCTAATTGATATACCCCAAATAAGATAAGATAAGTGAGCTGGGGTCCAAGTTGTAACTCCAACTGGAAGGGTGTCAGTACCGTTCCACGGGTAAAGACAAGCTAAAGAGTAACCCTCTATTGGCAGGTTCCCTAAACGAGAAATGTGGTACCCTCTACTGGCAGGTAGATCACCTCATAAACCCTCAAGTAGCAGATTTGATGTCTCAACCTATGTAGGCTACGTAGTTCTTAAACTCAAGGATTTCTTTTGAGGATCACACCCTCTGTTAGTAGGTGAGCCCCCATCCTTGGGTTCACTCAATATTGAAGCCTACTTCTAACTGAAAGACACTGAACTGTTATATTAGACTAAACTGAACTAATTCTCTGAGATTACTGAGTTTTCCTAAGTTTTGTTACTGACTGAATTCCACTGAGTTCTGTAATATACTGAGAGTACTACTTATCATGACATGACTGATAATATTCTATAATTAATACTGGCTCTAAATAAATAGCTAATTTGTCGGGTATTAAATACCCCAAGGACTCGATAGCTTGAAAACTACAGAAAAGCATAATCTTGAATAACATAACAATGCTAACTTGGTCATAATTCATTCTTATAGACATTTCATCAACACTTTTAATGTATTAAATTGTACATGAATAGAGAATACACGTTAGCATGCTATAATGGTATTATTTCATTCTCATAGACAATTTGTCAAACACATAAGAAGAATACTTGGTTCATAAAATTATAAACAGTTAGGGTTAACATGGTGTTTATAATTTGATGAACCATGATGTTAATGATTACATGATTCAATATGCATGAACGGGAACATGGGGATATAACTATGTCTGAATCAGAATGCATGAAATAAACTAATTCCTTGGATATATATCTTGACAGGGGGTTGTTCATAGAACTGGGATTGGAAGGTTTAGATCAAGATAGTTCGGGGTTTATAGTGTATCTCCCCCTTGGGACACTAAGTCCTCGAAAATACTGACTTGGCTGAGATACTAAGGAAATGCATGAGACGATGCATGGGGCAGCTACAAACTAAATCGTAACTAAATATCTGGGATCTAAAATTAAGGCATACATATGTAAATGGGAGATCAATAACATACCAGTGACCATATCAGGAGAACTTTCCTAATCTTGTATGGTGTAAGGTGTATAAAACCCATTTAGGCGTTGCCCATTGGTGGCACGAGAAATGGAAACTTGTTTATTCGAGTGACCTGACATAGCAGAAGGACAACTATACTTTTCCTAAGAACATAATTGAGGAAAATCTTTGACAATGTGTCCTAGCTGACCATATATGAAATAAAAATCACTGCCAGCTCTACACACACCCTTATGATTCTTACCACACTCTCTGCAAAACTGATTAGTTCGACCATTACTTATGCTATCCTAGGTCATTGGTACACTGGATGAGGATGGAGCTGGGACTAAAGATCTGGACAAAACTGGGAAATATTACTGCCTTCTGACTTAGGGTGACTAAAATTAAAGCTACCTGTTCAAGCCCTTTTATTCTCTCTCTTCTTCTTCCTAAGTTTCTACTCCTCAATCTTTTTATCATGGACCATAAGCCTAGATATGTCCATATCTTTATTCAATATTACAATTCTACACTCCTTAACCGCACTATCTAACACCCCAATTATGAACTTGCTCATTCTGGACCTATTGTCTGCCACTACATGGGGAGCATACCTGGCTAACTGAGTAAACTTGAGGTCATACTCTTTTATGCTCCTACTACCTTATCTGAGATTGATGAACTCTAAAAATTTGGCTTCTCTCATCTCTAAGGGAAAGAATATGTCTAGTAAGTTAGTATCAAACTCTTCTCACTCTATGGGCTCTGCATCTATACCACTGTCTACCTTTCATTTCTTAAACAACGTGTGGGCTACATCTTGTAGCTGATAGGCATCTAACTCGGCACTCGCACTGTATCTTACTCTCATGATATTTTGGACTTTTTGAACCTGATTGAGGAACTCTTGTGGATTTTCTTCTGACTTAGTTCCCATAAAGGAAGTAGGATTCATCCGGGTGAAGTCCCGAAATTTGGTTGCAGCAGTATTGGCCACTGAGTTGGCCGGAATAACAACTAGCCGTTCATTCTGAACTATTACTTAATTGGCTAGAGTAGTGAATACAACTCTAAATTCTGCGTGAGAGACATATTCGACTAGGGGATATGCCTGAATGGGATGAGGGGCTGACTGGTTTCTTGTTCTTCTATCGTTAGTCCTTTTGGGAGGAATATTCTATAAATGAAAAGAAGAAGTGGATTATACTAAGAGATTAACTTAAGCTCATGCTCAGTTGCACGACATGAACACTTAAAAAAGGGAAATATTTTCTAAAATATCTCATAGCCTCCTATCCATAAGTGTTGTTCACTACACACCCATGCACAAGACTTTACCTGATGCGGCTTTTCTGACTCCCAAGCACTCTATTGAACCATAGGCTTGATACCAAGTTTGTAACGACCCGAGACTTCTACCTAGTCATCACATGGTGCTTACAACCCCAAAGAACCACAAGCTAACCCATGAGTGATATCTACTGTGAGCAATGAACAATAATACTGACATAAATGTGGAATAATTAGCTGAAATGCCATAATGTTCAAAATATTTAAAATACTAATAAAATATAACATCTGCAAAACTGAATGTTGTCTGAAAATTTAGTCTGAAAAGCCTTTAACTTAATCTGTCTAAAAGTGTAGTTGATGGGACAATCCCCCAACTAACTCCATCTACTAAAATACTTCTAACCTGAAGTACTGAAATAAAATTATATCCTTGATACATGAGGACTAACTATTGAATCTACTAGTGCTGAATGAATTTGGCTAAGCGCAGTCAGGAACTTGAGTGTCCAAACCTATAATATAAAATATCATAGTGCAAGAAATAGGTATGCGATCAGTACGTGAGAATGTACTTGTATGCTAAATAAGGTAAGGCTGAATGGATTGGTTTATATGCATGATCAATAACTAACTGAATGATATGCAAGAGCTGGATTAGCATACATGGAGGATCTATAACTATTGAACATATTGTGCCTATTGTGACTGAGTATACTTGAACTGAATGTGATAACTGATAACAGAATAGACTGGTAATATGGGATCACTAATAATTTGAATTACTGATAACTGAGTGACTGGGTTATAAGAAATGAGGTATACAACTCCTGCATCAAGCCATTTAATGATCTCCTTCTTAACCACTTCTTGCATCAGTGGGTTTAGTCGACGTTAGTGATCAATGGTTGGTGTGCAATCTTCCTCAAGCTTAATTTTGTGAGTGCAAATACCCGGAGGAATACCAATAATTCTGTAATATTCCAACCAATAACCCTTTTGTTCCTCTGAAGCACAGAGATAAGTTCGTCAACCTGCTACTCACCCAAATCTATTTCAATAATCATAGGTAAAGTGTTTCCACTACCTAGAAACGCATACCATAGATGCCCCAACAAGTCCATCAACTCTAACACCTGTGGCTCTTTAATAGATAGCTTAGCAAGTAGTGTTGGGTGATTTTTTAGATATAAATACATCTTCTTAGGAGCATATAAATATGATCCCATTACCTTCAGGGGATACATTATATCCTCATTTTCCTCAATACCTTCACTATCAAACTTCATCAAGACTGGAACCAGAGTCTTAACAAATTTTTTTCTCGATCGGCACCTCTTATTCATTTTCGGAATAAGCAACAACGATAAAGAATACACTCTTGTCCTTGTGCTTCTTCGTAGATTGGCACACATAAAACCAAACTACCTCATCATTAGGTTTGAATAGGAGCTCATTTGCCCGCAAATCAGTAAGCACACATCCGATTGTGAGGAAATATCTACCCAAGCTTATGGGAACCTAGAAATCCACCTCTCAATCAAGAATAACAAAATCCATAAAAAATATAAAGCTGGACACCTTTACTAGCACATCATACAAGATCCCTTCTAGCCTCTTCACTGACCTGTTTACCATCACTAGTCGCATGTTAGTGTGTGTAGGATCCCACTAGCCCAACTTTTTCTACATTGCAAGTGGAATTAGTTTAATACTTTCTCCAAGATCACATATGGCCTAAACAAAATCAATAGACCCTATAGTACAAGGGATAGTGAATGCTCCTAGGTCTTCCTTTATTTTCACTAAAGATCTTATCGAAATAGTGCCACAATGGTGAAGATTATCCACTAGTTCATAGCTTACTATTTTATTATTTATAACAAGGTCCTTCATAAACTTAGTGTATCTAGACATCTCCTATAGTGCCTCCACTAATAGCACATTCACTTTCAACTGCTTCAGTATCGCCATGAATTTTCTAAACTTTATGTCATTAGCCTTCTTCTTTAATTTACGGATAAATGGAGGCGGTGGTTTTGGGAGAGTTGTAACTACTTCTTCCTTATTCTTTCCTATTTTTTACTATCTCATCAACCTTCTTATGGTTAGTTGTATTTTCATTACCATCCATCTTCTCGAATTCTACTAGACAGTTTTCATGATCTTCTGCATCATCTTTCATCCCACTTTTAAGCACATCTTTGCCCACAGAATGGCCTGGTAATACTTTACCACTTCAAGTGGTAACTGCCATGCAAGAGTCATCATTCTGAGGATTTTACATTATATTACTTAGCAAAGTACCACCCTTCCTCTTATTAAATACTGCTGAGGTTGGGGAACTGTGTCAACTTCATCTTGAATCATATCCATGTCTCATGTAGTGCCTTCCTCGGTAATTTCCTGATGTTGCTAATATTATCCCTCAACTATAACATCTTGGAAGGAGGAAAGAACCTTTCTAGGAAAGCACCTTTCAATTCCTTCAAGTTTGTTATAGAATCAGGAGCTAGTTTATTCAATCACATCATTACCTCCCCTGACAGTGACAATGGGAACAACCAAAGATGAATTGAATTCTATCCAACACTAGGGTTATCAAGGGATTTGCAAATGTTAATGAAGTTCACCAAGTGTATATTCAGGACATCTCCTAGAAGTCTTCCAAACAACCCCTTGAGATTAAGCAGTTGTGTCATGGTGCTTGTTTTGTTGAACTTCACCCTGGTACCAGTGGATGTGAAATAATATCTCTTATAGAACCAGCTTCGTCCAAGTTGTCCTCATCCTTCTGAAGATCAAATTGCACAGGTTGACGATCTTGTCTCGCTCTAAAATGGAGATTTTTTTTCACATTATGGTTCACAGGTACAGCCGCATTCTCTGCACGCCTTTGGTTAGCAAGGTCCAACAAATCATCATCTCCTAATTCCTTGTCATCTAGATTAGGATGAAGTGCTGGTTGATCTTCATTTTGTTGATTCAGCTGAACTCTAACCAAAATGACTATTCCATCTGCTTCTTGTTGATTTGCCATTCTGCCAATTAATTAAGGTTTTGGATGTACTGGTAATAAAATTTCACTTGACCTCATTGTACTTGGCATATAAAATAAATACCTAATAAAGAACAAAAACAACAAAAAAAAGTAAAATTTAGGAAACTTGACCAAAGGTCAACTAATAATTACAAACTTAATTGATAGCCATATTCCCAGGCAACGACGCCAACATTTGATACGCGCAAATTACAACTCTCGCTAGAAAGTGTAAGCGGTCACTGTAGAATATATAACCCAATCAGGGTGGGGTCGAATCCCCAAAAGAATACTATGCAAACTAAATGTTATGGTTTTTTATAGACTGTTGATCGAAGGCTTCGAAGAAGGTGGGTTTTTAATTGTTAACAGTATCTAGGTATTTGTAACAAGTGGTGTTCCAGCTAGTAAATTTTAGTAGAATTACTAATTCAATCAGAGTAAACAAACTAGAGTTATGGTCACCAATATGTTGAAGCTGTTGGGGTTGTGAGTTACCTTAAAATTCAAATTTATAAATTCAATTGTAAGAGTCATTGAATTCTAAAGTTTACCCATTTGTTTCTCAACCAAAATAGATAATTTACCCTTCCATTCACCCAAACATAAAGAATGTATTAATTTATTAAACTAGTATCGCATGTGTAGTATCGCATGTGTGTTAAACTTTGTTAAGGAATGAACACATAACCCAAAAGTTATAGCCTTCAGATTTCATGTAAACCCCTTCTTTTCCTAATATATACTTTTCTTCTCAGAAAAGCAATGTTTTTGGGCTTACCCTTCAAGTTTGCAACCAAGAAAGGTCATTAATATGAAGAAGGGTGTATAAAAACTCAATTTTATATGGAAATTAAGTGTTTTACAACCTTAATAAGCTATTCACATCAGGTCTCCCAAAAACCTAGTTATGGGAGCTTAGCCACACATCTTAAGAGAAGAAGAAGAAGAAATCATTGTGTTCTTCATAAATCAGAGAATTACTTACAAAAATTACCCGAATTTTCCTTCAATCCTCAATAAGAATATGAATAAAAATAACTAGACACAATTGTAGTTTAAATCTCAGAGCATCCTACATTACAATAAGTTTATATAGATAGAAATACAATAAAAGATACTTAAATTAAACCTAAACTGGGTACTTATATATTCCCAGGTAATGAGGATTTAAAATTTGAAATCATTAAAGCCACATCAAAGTTGACGGTCACATTGACAGCCCATCAGAAGCCTGACGGTCCATTATGTGAACCGTCACTGATGCTCCCTAAGCACTACTTTCTAAATTAAGGGTTTACGATTATGTCGGCAGGCCATCGCTGGCCTAGCAGTTCATCGCGTGGACCATCTCTTGATCACTTGAGGAACCATTCTCTATTTCAACCTGACGGCCAAGTTAACTGTCCGACAGTCCATCAATTGGACCATCGCAGGAGTCATACATTTGATCCTTTCTATTTAACCTCAATGGTCACCTTGATGGTCCGTCACTTGGCTGATGGTCCGCCAGTTTGACCATCAGTGGACTTTTTATTCTATATTTCAAAGTCTCTTCTCCAGCTACATCCTTGACCTAAAAAAACTAAATCCCTCTATAAAATACAACAAAAATTTCTCAAAAACGTACAATTATCCCTTGAAAAAGATGTAAAATGTTTCGTCAAAAGACAGAACATCAATTGCCACAACCAAATCCAAAGGAATAGTCAAAATTTAATGGAAACCACAATCATGAAATGGGATCTTCAAAAGTATGGAAGCTTACCATCTGAATCAAACTAGTTAGGTTATCTCGAATCCAACTCACTGAGAAGGAGTAGTAGAGGTATACCCAATTGCTGCATCGCGTGGGGCTACAATATCCAAACATGGTTAGCAAGGTGAATGCTACCATGTCACTCAGGATAAGGATAACATAATGACATGATCAACAGTTTAAAATCATTCAAATACCAATGCACATAATCAAATGCATAAGCATATATATATATATATATGTATGTATAGACCACATGCTAGGATAAGGGACAATGCTGAACGTGCATTTCAAAACATTAGACTAGATTATGTATCTCAACCGTCATAAAATAGTACTCATAGGCTATATGGGCCCCAACTCTTACACTTTGGTTTGGCCCCAGTGTATATAGCCGCATGAATCAGAGAATAATCTCATATATATAAACATAGGGGACTCGAACCTCCTAACATATACTAAGGTGGCTTAAGAACCCGATCATGTAATGATTTACAGGGGACGCGAACCTCCCTAATAATGACATTACAATAAGGGGGACTCAAACTGTATAGTCACTTTGACCCCCGCATCGACAAACATGGTTTCCACTATCGGTTTCTCAGACCTCTACTTGAATGACTCAACTACACAACCCTTATTATAGCCCAATTAAAACAAGTATCATATATTCCCATACATTGAACCATATTCCACATTAAGGAATACAATGTTGGTATCGTCATACCAACTACACTTGCAAGGTAACAACAATATGCAAAAACAAATACTTTTAACATGGAGAAAACAACTCCTTTTATAGATTAATACATGGTGGGAGACACCCACTTTCTTTTTCATTAAGTCATACCATTCTATTTCGTATACCTTTTTATATCATGCAATAGTTCAAGACTAGTTCAATTTACAGATTCTCATAGTTCTCATAATTAAAACCAATTTCGCATCATGGGGGTAGGGCCATAACCACTTCAATACTCAAAAATTTGTAAAAATCACAATTCCCTTGTTCATTCACCATAACCATGCACCCATATGCTCTAAACCACATTTCAAGCTTGAAAATTAAATATAAAGCAAGACAAACATTGTTTAATTTATAAACATTCAAAACCCCCTACCCTTGTTTCAAAAACAATATTAACATTCACTGAACAATACTTTAAAATTTATGCTTTTACAAAATTATCAATGAGGGAAGAGTAACATGCCTTTGACACTAAGAAATTTGGTGAGAAATTGACCCTTGAGCCCTTACATGACCAACTTGATGAAACCATTGCTTGATTGAATTTAGAATGCCTTTTTCGAAGTATTTAGGAGTTAGTTAGATTGTTTCTTAGAGTTTACGACACCCTAAAGAGGTTATACGATGTTGGTTTCTATTTGGTTAAGAGGAGAAATGTCTAGAATGCCCTTACCTTAAGAGATTAAAAGGTGTCGTCTTTGACTACGAGTCAACCACTTGATTCATAACAATTCCTAACGACTCATCAACATGAGTCATAACCATGGCAGTACCTCTAAGGCACCCTATATTGTTGACTTTATGTCTAAGATATAGGAATCATAATGGGACCCTATGACTCATAAGGTCCAGTCTTAGTCAACAAAAAATCCAAATTAGGACTTACACTGGACCCCCTGCGATTATACCTAATAACTCATAACATATCATTATGGATCTTAGTGAGTTACTCGTACTCAAAGCATAATCAAGCCAAAAACTTACTAATTTGTTTATGAATCGTCCTAATGACTCATCAGCATACCCTATGACTCATAGGGTCTGGTCGTTATCAGGGTAGTGAGCTCAAAGTTCAAGGAATTTTATAGGTTCAAAATTTAGGGTATTTCAATTATCCCTCACATGGATCAATCATCCTCGAATTATGGGCCAAGGCAATTTCTTGCATGATTCAATTATACCTCTACTCTTAACTTTAACAAAATCAGAAAACAAATATGCCAAGTAAATCACTCTATCCTTTAAATAAGTCGAAAAACAAAGATGTTAAGAATAACAAATGCCTTAAGCACGATTATCCAGAACAGAAAACTAGAATGGATAATTGGAATTCTTATCCTCTTTGGCTTCCCATTCATCCGATCTTTCATGTTTCGATGTTGAGAAAGTGTGTGGGTGATCCTTCGATGGTTATTCATTTTGCGAATGTGTATTTTTGATTCCTTATCATTGAGGAAGTTTTGATTGAAATTTTTGGATCGGCAAGATAGTTCGTTGTGGACAAAGGACGTACATTTAGAAAAGGTTTATGGTGGAACCACAAGGTTAAAATTTCTACTTGGTGCTCAAACTAAGAGGAAAATATAATTCATATACAACACTTCAAACTACTTCAAGACCAAGTATGGTCTGACATACTGGGAATGAGTTTTGACTTCTTCATAAATTGCATTTCTCCAATCATGTGCGATACCTTCAATAACACCTAATCGCCAACCTCAAACACTAACTCCTTTCCTCTCAAATCTACATAGGACTTTTGGTAACTTTGGAAAGCTTTAAGTCTATCTGGAATCATCTTTACCTTCTTCATCACTTTGTGAACCAAATCAAATAGTATCTTCTGCTTGACCATTCGACTACGGGTGGAAAGAAGTTCTAAGGCTCACCATAGTTCTCAAACCTTCCTAAAATGAATGCTAAAACTATGATGAGAACTGAGTACTACGATCCAACATAATAGAAACAGGCACCCCATAAAACTTCACAATCTCATGGAGGAACAACTTCGCATAATCCTCTATCGAATAATTATTCCTCACTGGAAAAAGTGCAAAGACTTAGTCATCCTATTAATAATGACCCATAACTAATCAAACAGATTTGGAGATCGAGGGAGACGTGTAACAAAATCCATAATAATTATGTCCCATTTCCACACCAGTAGTTCAATCTCTTGAGTCAACCCACCGACACTCTAGTGCTCAACCTTCACTTATTGACACACCATGCATTAAGCCACATAACTAACCATATCTCGCTTTATATTGTTCAACCATTAAATCACCTTAAGATCTTGATACATCTTCATTGAACCGAGATGAATGATATAATACGAATCATGACCCTTAATCAAGATCCTTTCTCACAACCCATCTTTATTAGGATCACATAATCTGCATTGGCACCCTAAAAAACCATTGCCACCAGTCCCAAAAGCTACAACCTTTTGCTGTCCCATATATCTCTTAATCTTAATTAAGATAGGATCCAGTACCTACGACTCATTTATTTCAGCAACAAAAAATAAATTCACTACCTCCTACACAAACACATCACCATCATCCGAGTTTAAGAGATGAACTCCATGGTTACACAAACAGTGAATATCTTTCACCAACTCCTGCTAATCCTATTCCACATGAGCTAATCTCTCCATGGATAACTTGCCAAGAGCATCAACAACCATATTATCTTTACTTGCGTGATAGTGGAGACTCATGTCGTAGTATTTCAGCAACTTAAACTACCTCCTCTACCTGAGATTCAACTCCTTTTAGGTGACACATATTACAGGATCTTATGATCAAAAAAGATAACCATATGGCCTCATACAAATAGTGACGTCAAATTTTTTAATGCGAACACCACAACTAACAACTCCAGGTCATGATTCAAATAATTCCTCTCATGTATTTTCATCTACCTAGAAGAATAAGCCACTAGCCTAGCATTTTGAATTAATACCCAGCTAAGTTCCAAAGGGGACACATCATAATAAACAACAAAACCATCAGTACCCTTGGGCAGAGTTAAAACTGGAGCTGAAGTCAACATATCTTTTAGCTTTTCAAAAGTACACTAAAAAGCATTAGACAACAAGAAATTCATCTTCTTCTGAGTCAACTTAGTCAATGGGGAAGCTATAGTTAAGAAGCTATCCACAAATATCCTATAGTAATCAGATAAACCTAAGAAGCTTTGAATATCGGTTGGAGTCGTGGGTGTACGACGCTTCATAACTACTACAACTTACTGTGGATCCACTATTATCGCCTCAGCAGAAATGACATGACCCCAAAAAGTAACAAGCTTCAACCAGAACTCGCATTTCAAAAACCTAGCATATAAATATTGATCTTTAATGATTTACAATATAATATGGAGGTAATTAAAATGATCCACCTCACACCTTTAATACACTAGAATATCCTCAATAAATATGATAATAAAAAATCATAATACTAATAGAAAACCCTATTTATCAAGTCTATGAATTCCACTGGGGCATTAGTCAAACCAATTGACATGATTAAGAACTCATAATGATCATATCGAGTTCGGAAGGTAGATTTAGTGATTTCCACCTCCCTGTTCTTTAGTTGATGATAACTATACCTAAGATCAATCTTAGAGAAATATCTGACACTATAAAACTGGTCAAACAAATCATCAATCTGAAAAGAAGATACTTATTCTTCACCATAACCTTATTCAATTTATGGTAATCGATGTACATTTGAAGGGAACCATCCTTCTTACGCACAAATAAAATAGGTGCACCCCATGGAGACATAATAGAATAGATAAAACCCTTATCAAGGAGCTATTTCAAATGCTCCTTAAGCTCATTCAACTAATTCATATCCATTCTATAGGGAGGAATAGAGATAGGATAAGTGTCCAGAGCAAGATCAAACCTAAAGTCAATTTTTCTATCAAGAGGGTCACCCAAAAGATCGTCAGGAAAAACCTTGGGGAATTTATTAATGATGGGAAGGGATTGCAAGGGAAGACCCTCTGAGTTATAATCTTCAATGTGGACTAAATCATAAAGATATCCCTTGGAAATCAACTTTGAAGTTCTAATTAATGATTGAATCTTCCCTTCTGTACTATAGAACCACCATCTCACTCATTGATTGGCTTATTAGGGAATTTAAACAAGACCATAGAGGTTCGGTAGTATAAGGAGGCATAACACGAATGAAACTAATCTATCCCTAATATGACATAAAAATCAACCATGTCTAACTCTATCAGATCTACTAGAGTTTCTCTACCACCAACCGATACCACACAACCCCTATAAACTCTCTTAGAAACCATTGAGTCATACATCAAGGTAGAAATAGAAAATGGATTAGGGATATACATGAGATAGAAACCTAAATTCCCAACTAATAATGTGGACATATAAGAAAGAGTATACCCTGGATCAAGAAAGGAATAAGTATCACGAGAAAAGATTCATAACATACTTATGATGATATTAGGGGATGCCTCAAAGACTTGGAAGATAGAAAGGGCATCCTAGAAATTTTGGCCAGTGTCGGTACTAGAATCAAAAGCAGTGCTCTTTGGTGGAGGAGTTGATAATGTAGAAACTTGAATCTTATTTTCACCTGAAGAAACGTTAGAAGGACAGTCCCTCTGCAAATCACCAATCGTACCATATTTAAAACACTTGTTCCTTTACTTTTCACAAAAACCATGGTGTATCTGCCCACAGAATCTACAAAGACGATATGATAGATCATACTTAGCCCCATCAACCTGATATTGGGCACCCTAACCCCCAAACCAACGATCAATCTGATAACAACAGTCACCCAACGACTTAGGATAAAGAGCACTAGCCGTATGGTAGGAACCAAAACTTCCCCACTTCTTCTTAGACCGCTTTCCATGATTTCTACCACTCTATTGTTTACCTGGACCCTGACTAGAAAATCTAAATATCTTATTTTGTCTTTCCCTTATCTCTACTTATTTTTTTTTCTCTTCCTCAACATTTTGCATGTACATAATGGAGATGTCCATATCCTTATTTAATAAGGAAGCCTTACTCTATGAAATCAAATCATGAGACAACCCAAAAGTAAATTTCCTTATTCTTTCCCTTATGCTAGACACTAACTTTGGAGCATACTGGGAAATTTAAGGAAATTTGAAAGCAAACTCCTTGACCATTATCCTACCTTGCTTCAGAATAACAAACTCTTCCACTTTCACTTTTCTCAGCCTTTGAGGAAAGAAGCAGATAAGAAAAGCACTATAGATCTTATTCCAATTTATGGATTTAGCATTATTTCCCCTTGACTTTTCCCATTCCTTATACCATTGGTATGTTATATCCTTTAGTTTATCGTTTATGAATTCTACACCCTTCATATTGGTAGCATGCATAACCCAAAAGATGTAATCCATCTTATCTATAAACCCTTGAGGATACTCCTCAAACTGAACACTAGTAAAAGTTAGAGGTTTCAACCTCATAAACTTGTCAACCCCTGTGGGCCTCAGAAGATGGAGTAATAAAAGCTACACGTTCAATATGAGAGGCTACCTCCTGAGCCAACATATGAATAGTTTGATAAAATTTTGCATTCAAAAAATCATATTAAGAAGCTCGAGGAGGACTAAAAGGGACTGGTGGAACTCTAGAGGGGCAATCAAGAACTTGACCTGATGACCTAGTTTATACTCCATAAGCAGTGCATGTCGCATCAACATTGTCCTCAGGTGGGATAGAGTAGTTTTCATAGAGGAGATTTTAAAATCATAGACTCTACATCTTGATATAAGAAAATAATAAAGGAAAGCATTCCCAAAAGCCTTGTAGCTTCTCCCTTATAAACGCGGCATGATACACACTCATAAATGAGAATCCACTTGACACGGCTTTGTTAGACACCGAATAAAAACAAACCTAGACTCTAATACCATCTTTATCATAACCCAAACTATGGCACGATCATGATGAGAATGTCAAGTCCTACGTGGATCAAAGATTACCCCATGCACCTAACCAAACAAAAAGCACACACCTCAAAGTCGGTTAAGTTCTAAACATATAACAAGATAACATACAGTAGCTTAAGATTATTTTAAATGAATGTCCATAACCAACAACTGCTGATCAGCGAAATGATTGACTGACACAGCCTAGTAGCCACAATTATCAAACCTCCGTAGTCACTTTGACCCCCACCTTGGCAAATACAGTTTCTAGTATTGATCACTTGGACCTCCATTTTCACGACTCACCTACATAATACTTATTATAGCATTATTAAAATATGTATTGCACATTTCCATTCATTTAACAATATTCCACATTAAGGCATACATTGTTGGTCTCGTCATACTAAATATAGTTGCAAGGTAAGAACATGCAAAAACAAATTCCATTAACTTGGAGTAAAACTCCCTTTGTTTATTAATTAACAGTGGGGATACAAACTCTTTTTGTTCATTAAAGCTTACCATTATATTTCTAATACCTCTTTATATCATGCAATAGTACAATACTAGTTTAATTTCATATATTCTCATAATTAAAACAAATTTTATATCCTACAGTTGGGGTCATAAGCACTTTAAAATTCATAAGTTTGGGAAAATTACAATTCCCTTGTTCATTCACCATACCCATGCATCCATAAGCTCAAAAGCATATTTACAATATGGAAATTAGATATAAACCAAGAGAAACATTGTTTAATTCATAAACATTCAAAACCCCCAACCCTTGTTTCAAAACAAACATAAAAATTCCATGAACAACAGTTTAAAACTGATTCTTTTAATAAATTAACAATAAGAATAGAGTTAAATGCCTTAGACAGTAATAAATTTTGAGAGAAATAGACCCATGAGCCCTTAGATAACCAACTTTATGAAACCCTAACTTAACTTTCTTAAGGGAAGTTAGAGACCCTTTTTTGTAGTGTTTGAGAGTTACTTAGAATTTTTTGAGAGATAATAACACTATAAGATGTGGGTTTCTATTTTGTTAAGAGGGAAAATTGCCTTAGTTTTTATTATTTTAGGTGGGATTGACTAGTTGTTCATATTTGGGATGGATTAATATATCAGGGCTAAAATAGAGAAATAAGCTTAGATACTTTAGTCTAGATTAGGGTAGATGTTACCTAAATGGATCCAAGGATTAAAAGTGTTCCCTCCATCCCACCTTAGGCTAGGACTTATGATAACTTTGTATATTTATTTGTGGATGTTATATGATTATTAATGTTTATTTTGGAACTTGAGAAGAGTGAATTACTTAATGAGTATATTAGTTTTTGAGTATCACTAATGATATTTCTTATATATTTGATATTGCTAATGATCAGGTTTATATATATATAAGATTATTGATATGTCTTTCATTTATGAGTAATGCTATGATTTATAGATATGGATAATAATGTAGTTTATGTATATATGATTATTGATATAGCTTCCAGATATGGTTAATGATATGGCTTATCTACTTGGTTAATGATGTAGTTGTTATTGTGATTAATGATTTTTCTTATAGATATGACTAATGGATCATATATATGATTATGTTATAGATATAACTAATGGCTCATCGATATGATTAATGGCTCATAGAAATGATTTATCTTATAGATTTAATGTGGCTTATAAATATGATTAATGGATTATAAATAAGATTAATAGCCTAAACGTATGATTATTTAAATAATTTATGATTGTGAATTTGGGCATGGTTATTGACATGCCTAACTAGATGCGGTATTCGTATAGTCTATTGAATTAGTTTATCAGTATGTCTTATTGATATGGTTCTCTTATACGATTTAGAAATATATGTTTTGATTTGATACTGACAGTTGATAATGACCGTGATAATATGAGTTCGATTAAATCATGACAAATGATGATAATGATAATTATACTATTAAGTTCTTGCTCAAGTCTGGATATTGGGAATTATGTGTGAGATGATATTGCTCAGGTGGATTCTTGATTATGGTAAGGTAATTTTGTGATTTATGGCTATTCGATTGCTTAGTTTCCTTGATTGTACTCTCCCGGCTTATGGGGGCCTGCGTTGGGTTAGTTACTTTTCTACACTTATTGGCTTATGGGGGACAATTTTGTAGTTATAATTGTATGATCATTAAGTTATTATATTGGATGTATTTACTTATTTAGTTACAACAGTGTTGGATCTTATTTCCATCTTTTACCCATCTACTTTGACATAGTTTATTTTATTGCATAGCTTATCGTATCACTATTATGATTTAGCTCGGTTGGCCGATGATGCCTTTTGAGTATCCATAGTTTTTGTACTCATATACACTTTTGTACCTATTTGGCATAGATCCTACTTTCCGTCATTTATTCGATACTCGTACAGGTTTGATTTCGAATATTGGGTGAGCTGTTGGTGTCGGAGTTGCCCCTTTTCCTTCTATTTATCTATGTATAGTCTTTCATCTTTCAGTTGATTGTATTTTGCTAGGTGATGTTGTTCCTCGTCCGGCTTATTCCCCTTAAGCCTCTATGTTACTTGACCATTTGTGATTTTTTTGCAGTCCATGGTCTTTATATGATCATAAGCTCATAAATACTTATTTCATGTTGGTATTTTGAAGACTATCTTCATACCTTATTCTATTGCTTGAGCCTTCTCCATTTTGATTGATGTTAAAGGTAGAGAAATAGGTTATTCATACATGTATATTCTTTACCTTGCAAAAGTGTAGAAAACTCAGGAAGAGTCAACTGCTTAGGGGGAGGTAAATAGGGAAGTCGACTTAATTTATTTAACGTTTTCTTCCATACAAAAAAGGGATAGATAGTGTCTAATTTCAATGTTTGACAACTTTCAGGTATAGATGAGTAGTGGATGAAATAAAAAGAAGGAATCGCAAGCAATCTTTATTGGGAATGAAAAACGGCACTGATATGCAGTGAACTTGTGATACTTAACATAAGGAATATTTTTATGTATAAGGGCATGGTTTGGGGATTTGATGTGTTTTCTGGTTTTTGTAGGCCTTAGGGACTTATAGAATAAAATTTATCGAAAAATATGCCTTAGAACCTGAAAAAATGACAAACTCCAACAAAAATAGTGCATAACATATTGAAATAACCCTATAACAGTATTTTTAAATAAAATAAATCATATTCTATGCAAAATAGGAAAATAGTATCAACTACCTTAGACGAGAAGAATTTATGATCGTGGTTAGAACCCACATTTGTTATTTTATTTTTTTGGTTTATAATGTGACCTGACAGGTTTTAGGGCTTCAATAGTACGATGCTTAGAACAGACCTATGGCAAAAATCGACTATCAGGAAATGCTATCGTCTGATCACCTTTAGCTTAAACTTCTATAGCCTTCAGATCTTTTCCTTGATCCTACGATCTCGCGGTGGGATCATTATATCAATGTAGGAAAATGAGTTTTTCTCTTATAATAATTTCACACTTAGATTCTACGACATTGATCTTACTCCTTTTCCCCCATAACGACAATGAATAGTCGTTGTTTCATAGTATGGTCGTGGGAAACTTTCATCTGATAAACTCTGAGGGACACCCTATCGTTCAAGGCACGATTGTGACTGTGGTCAGATCCCATGGTGTGGATTTGTTTCATACAATGACCTTTTTTGTTTATTCTTCAGAAAATATTCTTCTCCAAGTTTGTAAGTCCTACATACGCCAAAAAACATATCAAATACACAAAACATGCCATTATACTTTAAAATATTCTTTTTTAAGCATGTTAGGTATTGTAATTTGATGTCACCTATCTTACACCTCCAAAAAAATATAAGGCGTTCACTAAATCAAGTATAGAACCCAACTATGTTAGAATCTAAACCGATAGGTAATAGGGAAAAAATCCAATCATGTGTTTATCGAGGTAAATGCCTGATTAAGTAAAAGCAAGGGTGATTTGTGTAAACCAAAAGATTATTAGAGAAATTCTTTTCAGATTTGTAATTAATATGAGACAAGCATTAAGATTGTGATCCCTGTGATTTCATAACTCCACAAGTTGTTTGTGATAGTAAGCAATCCCGATGAATTACATTCAAAATATAATAAGATAGATTAACCTAAAAGTTTTTCGACCTTTATTAGATGAATTTCCCACATCTCCTCTCGGATTTAGAGTCTAGCATTACTAACCATTATTCTTGATCTCAAATTAACAATTTGTGCTGCGACTCTAGTTATTAGATGAAGGTTGATATCTTCAAATATTTGTGATTATTCCCTTTAGATAATTAATAGCTCCCTCCGAAGAAAATTTAGCGAACAGGAAAGTTCCTAATGTATGCATCCATTTGAAGGATAATTATAATTAAGTGAAAACCAATACATCATCCACAGTGGTCTAGAATGAATTCATATGTAATATGTTTTTATAGTTCATAATGGTTCCCACTACAGAAGTTGTGGTGTTTATCTACTGATAAATTTAAGAACACCGGATTAATTTGGAAATGAAAGCATTGTCATAAACATACAATCAGAAATAACCTCAAAAATCAAAACTTTAGGAATGATATTCATAAAATTCGAAGAATATGTCTTAGAACCTCACAAAATAATAATAACCAATTAAAAAAGAGTCTAACATGATAATTAAAACTACAATAGTTTTTATAGATCAAACAAATCTTACCTTAAACAAAATAATAAAATAGTGTTAGCAGCCTAGATGATAAAAAGGTACGATCATTGTTAGAACTTATGATTCTCCTTTTATTTTCTATCTTTACACTCGAACTTTTCATCTTTCAAGACTCCAAAAGTATATTCTTAGTATAGATTAATGGCATCAATGTACGATATTCAATACTATCGTTTGATCACCTTTATCTTAAACTTCCATAGCCTTCATTTGTTGTCCTTCATCCTACTATCTCGTGGTATGATTGTTCTATTAAAGTATGATCGTGACTTTTATAATCAAATAATTTAACACTTAGGTTATGCAACCTTACTCTCTCTCATTCTTCCATGATATTGCGGTCTTGGCTTTATGATATGGACATAGAAAGCTTCAGTTATATCATCTCTTGGGGTACTCGCTGATTTAAGGCATGATATCTTTGGAATGAACATGGTCAGATCTGACAATTATCATTCCTATTGTATGATGTATTTCTTGTACTTTCTTTCTAAAAGTTTATTATTGAAGTCCCTAAGGCATGCAAACACCAGAACCACAAAATATTCCCTTATACTTTAAAATATTCCTTGTTTTAAGTCTGATGTGTCATAGTTTCTGAAAACATCATACCCTCAACTTAAAACATTTTAATATCCTCATGTGGGCTAAACACTATATTCAATAAGATGCTTAACTTTGAATAAAATAATGATCACTATGGCTGTCATTTCTTACAAAATCAATATTCAAGATATTCAAACTACATGAATAGATTTAACACCCTCCGTTCTAAAAATAGACAACCAATTTTATGTGTAAGATCGATACTTTTAACATAATGGGATCAGGACATGGCATGCCATTGTGATAGTCAACCCAACCAATTGACTAATGTACTACCCAAGACAAGCATTAACTAGACTACAACCCAAGTGGCCTTATATAATAAAAGTCCCCTATCTTAGATCGCTTAGTTAGCTTAGATTGTTTTTGTGATGATTTGTATCTTAGATCGCTTCTGTAATAATTCGCAGTATATTCAAATCCAATCTTGCAACTATGGGGTGATTCTAGAAAGGCATTAGTTGCACCCAAAGTGTTATTATTGAATAAGGCTGTAATCTAATGCTTGACAATCGACCTCAATGCCTTTTCATCAAGCTTCAAGCTTGGTTTATAAATAGTTTCCCCATTAACTCATGGAGCATTCTCTCCAACTGTAGCAATATCACTCACAAACCACCTATATTGCATGCCCTTATCATCAGTAGCCAATTTCTTCACTCTTCTCAAATTATTTATTTGAAAATATTATTTTGAACTCTCCTTGACAAGGACAAACACCTCTTAGAATAAGGATCTGAACATAGCCTAAATAGAGATTTCAACCTCTACATCTCTAACTCAAATAGTATCAAGGCATGACTGTTTATTCATTCTTTTTCCATTCCCGAATAGTATAAGCCCTATGAAGGCCTTTATCAAAGTATTAAGCTGAGACTATTGGGATTAAATGTGAAATCAAGAAGATGCTTATGATTGAAGAAGAGTCCAAGAATGATTCCAAGAATTATGGAGAAGAATGAGCTAAGTTCTACAAATATTTCATGATTCAAAGTCAAACCCAAAAGAAAGAAGATTGGGGCCATGTGGGTCTTGAGTAAATTTGAAAAGTTTATTCTAATTTTGTTAGGAGAGAATTTTTGGAATTATTCTTACACGCATTCCTAGTCCTAGTAGGATTTTAATTATTATTACTGTAAAAGTAGATCCTAATCCCATGCTATTGGTGATAGATTTTTCTTAGTCCTAGTTTTATTTTATTTAGTATTTCCATAAAAGTTTCAATCCCATGCTATATAGGATAGTTTTTTTTCATGCTAAATGGGATAGTTTTTTTTTTTCAATTTGTATGTACGAATTTTGTTATTATCAATTAGATAACATTATTA
Organism: Capsicum baccatum var. pendulum; assembly: GCA_030864225.1. Classification (NCBI taxonomy): domain Eukaryota; kingdom Viridiplantae; phylum Streptophyta; class Magnoliopsida; order Solanales; family Solanaceae; genus Capsicum; species Capsicum baccatum. The sequence continues at coordinate 162,398,038 of CM061557.1, read as the reverse complement.
TTAGTTGAGAGTTTTAACTTATTTACACCTTTGTGGGTGGCTACTTTGGATTTATCTTATAAACATATAATAATAATTCTTTTGGAGTTAAGATCAATTCATAACTTGATATATTAGGTTACTGTTAAAGTTAATTCAATAAGGTGATTAGTCTTATACCAATTATTGTCTTTAATTTCTTCAAAATATGAGTATAGGTCACTTTTCATCTTAGTAGTTGAATTAACTCTATTAGAATCATAGTTACTATCAATATGTGAATTTCGAATACTAAGATCAATTAGGATTCATATCACTTATCTCAAAATTGGAAAGTTTATTCTCAAATTTTTCCTATCTTTAATTTCTTGCCTTTAATCGTGATAATTTTTCTTTTACATTATTTTCTTTTTTATTCAAGTGAACTGATTCTTATTAAGTAGTATCATAGTGGTTCTATCAAGGTTCTGTTCATGATAATTTTTGAGAGTTTCATAGCCCTAAAAAATCTCTCTAATTTTTTCCCTTTTAGAAGATAAAAAAGTATAGCTACATAGTAGCAAAAAAGAAAATTTTAATAAATGGTTGTATTCGAATTATGAAACTCCAAATTTATTGTGTTTCTTGTTTTTCAAACATCAATAAGGAAAACAAAGAAGCGGGAAAATTTAGATTTTTTTTATAAATTGGTCTTTTTCTTGCCTCACCAAACTCAACCCATTTAGGAGTTGGTAAATTTCTTTTTTTCTCTCTACATCTTACTTCTAAAAGGATTACTACTGGTAGGGGTCAATATATAAATTCTAAAAGAATAAAATAAAGGTTGTAATTTGTGTGTAAAATGGCATGAGAGGTGAGATAAATTGAAAAATTATCAATTTGAGATTTTTTTTAACTTTTGGAGATGTCTAAAACCAGAAAGGATATTGATGTTTGCATTCAAACCAACAACATAATCAAGGCACTTAGAAGGATTTACACTTGACTAGATGCGTTAAAGGTCACCCAAAATCCTCCTAACTCGGTGAAATAGCGGATGTAAGAAGAATGCATCAAAACCTAATGCCTCAAGTTAGGAGAAAAGAGATTCAAGATTCTCAGTTCCAACAAGAGGAGAATCCATTTGTCCACTATGATTTTGAATTGGAGGAGGGTTATCAAAGGAAAAATTAAAGAAAACCTTAATTTCTCCCAAAACTAACCTCTAAAAGAAGTATACTTGTGTTGATGCCATATATAGTAAACCAACTAGGTTGGGGTCAATCCCATATGGAAGATGATGAACAATTTCTTAACTTGGTGTAATCCACGAGCAGTGTAGAAAAATTAATGGGGTTATTTAGAAATCAATAATAAAAAGTGCCTAAATCTTGAATGCTTTGCGTTATAAACAATAGAAAACAAAAACTAGGAATGTGTTCCCCTTATCTTCTAAACTTCATAAATTTCTCTCTTCCAACCCACGTATTCTGTTGTTCTACATGTAAAGTTAAAAAGATCTGTATTACTAACCTTCTTGTGAACGTGTTGATAAATCCCACCCTTTACCTTGTGAGTCTTAGGGCGTCGCGTTGTTTCTCTTTGTCTATGACTTCAGTTCAACTTTTACCTTTTAAGGCTCAAGTTGATTATATGAGATGATGGAATGATAAGATGGAAGTAAATCTCAAATTACGGGCTTAATCCTTTTTTTCTTTTCAAAAATCCCTTGTAAGGACACTTACAAATAAGGCTATCCCCAAGATTCTGCATAGATTTGAGGTCAATTATTGCGAAGAAGATTAAGTTACATGTATAAATACTAGAATAGATGAATATCCCACTTTCTTTACATAGCTAAGCTACCAGGGTTCCCACAACCCTAGTTAGGAAAATTAGTCGCTCATTTTTATGTAAGAACCACTACAACATTTTTTGCCTAAGTCCACACTAAATGTATGGAACACTTTTCAAATGTATCTTTAATTTTTACCTTTAAGCCACACTAATTTTTACAATGCTTGTAAAGCGTGCTATTTAATGCTATATGCTACACTTTATAAGTGCTGTCAAATAATTATATAATTATCAATGCCTTTTACAAATATGGTTACACTTTTAAAATATGCTATTTTTATTATTATAAGACAACAATTTATATGTGTTTCCTTTTAACTTTTCAAATATTCATACCAAAATATGATATTTAGTTTAATATTTTAACATTAAAATATAGATTTTCTCTAATATATTTATTCCCTCCAATTTCTAATTATCCAAAAAAAAAATCATATATAAGAAAATAATTAAGAGAGGAAGATGGTTGAGACTGCCGCTGGAGAGAAAGACGGTTGAGACTGTCGCTGGGGAGGAAGAGGCAACCCTACCTCCACGAGGGGAAGGGGTCCGATGATTATCATCCACCAGAAGGGTATTTTCTTGATTTCCTTATTTCCAATCTCGGTTTTAATTCCTAATTTGAGTGTCTGTAATTTAGTTCTTTGCTCTTTATCGAGTTGACCAGTAGGATTAGCTAGCAACCCAAGGTTTTCTTCTCATGAGTTTCTCTATTCAACCTTGCTTGTTGAATTCCCATAGTCTGTCGATGGCTTTCCATTACTAAAAGGCATACGTAGATTTCCCTCCACATATTCCACAGATTTAGGTTGATTTCTTGTTTACCGAGGGTTACCCTACCGAGTAAGAAACATTAGGCTACTGGGGTAGACCATTCACTACCACTCTACACAATCCAAGTAACTAATTTGCTAAGTCCATTCCTAGATATATTGGTCAAAATAGGCGAATGAACTAATTCATGCATCATCTTTTCATTTTTCAATTTATTCTACCCTAGATTCAATTTCTAAGATGCTTTGGATCCTTATCATGCTTACTATCTGGACCGCATAGCTGTGAAAAAAGATTCTGGGAAGTATCCTATAATTTTAGTTCATGCTTCTCCTAACGATAAGACACTACTGGATCTTAATAAACACGAATCTTATCCTGCATGGATCGCGGGTTTTCAAAGCAATGTTATTGAAATTGGGGGTAGATTTAAGAGAAGGATAATGAAGTTTTCCAAGAATATTCCTTTATCGGAGATCACTAACATGGTGTCCAACTTACTACAACTGGGAGAGGAAGAGAAGGAAGATTCAGGTAGAGGTACAGTTGGTGTTATTGATGTAGTGTCTGTCGTAAGGGGAATTTCTATGCTTCCTAAAACTTGGTTGGATTTCCCTTTGTTAGATGATGAAGAAAAGGAAGGTGTGTATCTTTTTGTTGTTCTTTTCTATATTTATCAAGTTATATGCCTGGAATGTGTACTTTCATTGCATTTGAACTAGTATCAATACTTATTATTGTGTGTAAAAAAGATTTTGGTTATTAGAGTGCTCTATAATAAACCCTTTATGTTTTTGGACTGCTTAGGCCTCATACAACATGCCTATCGTCTTGAACATGAGCATATTTTCCTTTCCTAACCAAATATTATATGAAATGAAATAGTTGGATTTCAAGAACATGTCAACGGTTAAATAAACTCTTGGAAATTTGTAGATCACCCAGCAATTCAGACTCTAGGTAGCATCTCAAAGATTGAAAATTTGAAAGCTTTATTTAGGTTTTGATTTGATTAATTCTGGATTCCTCTAACTGGGGTTCTAAGACTGCGGCACAGATCTGTTTCCATTGGTTTTGCAAAAACAAGCATAGGATAAGAGATTGTTAATTATTTTGGTACAGTTAGTTTGGTATTTTAAATTTGAATTAGGGGATCACAGAAATTGAAATTCCTTCTTTGTTAGTTGTAAAACATTTTCCTAGGAATTGAAGTTTGTGGTTAAAGCATTTAATGAAACTCAAAATAAATATAAAATAAACTTGAACAGGGGCTGTTTTAATTGCCAAAAAACATGAATAGAGGTAAATAGTACACTGCCTGTTTAGGATACATGAAAGTAAAGGGTTAAAAGTTGCTTTGTGAACTTTACCTTTCTTAAAAAAAAGTTGCAAACCTTTTGCACATTTCTTTTGCATGTCCAACAGTCAAATAACTGTTTTTCTTATAAGTTTTATCAATACTTCCATTATGTTGGTGACATGTAAATACACTGACTCCCTTTCTCACTTTTATTTACTTATATAGGAATTCGAGAGGTAGTTCTTCTATCTACTTTAATGAATGGTTAAAGTCTAAATTACACTCAACAGACCAATTAACATATTTGATATATTAGTGGATTACACCAAATCACTATTGACTGCCACTTTTTGATCAATCTTTCAAATTATTGATCCTTCCTTTATATATATCATATTGCACATTCTTGCTCTTAAATGTCCCATTGCGTGTTTTCTGTGGTATGGCTTTCCTTTATAATATCAAAATTGTTATATAGAATATTGGTTATAATGCATGACTGTAACTCTTTTCTATCGTTATAGTGTAATGTATGCTTTCCATTATATATATATTTGAAGATGGAACATCTAAGCACTTAGCTTTATTTGTTATAGTGGGTTTTGACTTGTCTGAGGCACAAAAAGAGAATGCATTAACTATTAAGCATCTTGATCTAAGATTGGCCGCTTTGATAATTAAACTATGCCTAGGTTACATAAGTGAAGATCGACTTTGGGAGACTTACTATCCCCAAGAATGTTTGAAGATTTCTTTGAAAGATAAATCTACTTTTGTACACGTTTTGTGTTCAAGATTTCACTTTTCATCATGTGGGGAATCAAAAAAGCTTTCCATCGATACCAAATTCTCCCAAATCCGACACCTGAGTGAAGAGTTAGCGCCTTTTTAGTGAGACAGTGTATCACCTGAGCCTTTAGCGCGTCATAGAGATAGATCAAATGGCAATTCTCAAATTCCATTGTATCTCTACAATAGTGGTGTATCGCGAAAAACTTCCAGGTCATAGACAAGGTGGCAACACGATAGCTCTTCATTGCGCCACTGTGCAATTTACCATTTGTCACTTACCAGTGACTTGGCGCGATAGTGGCGCATCGTGCTAAGGTTGAAAACCGGGAAATTTTCTCAGAAATTTAAAGACGTTTCCTAGTATTAAAAGGGTTAATTTCCCACCCTATATAAACCTTATAACTTGATATTTAGCCATAATTCAGCAGCTTATACTCAATTACTCTCAAAAACACTCAATAACAAGCCCTAGGATTTTCATAGAAGGTTCAATTCCAAGGGAATTCACCATCTAATTTTAAGAATCTCTCTGTCAATCTTCATCGAATCACAAGCTGAGGTATGCATAGTGTTCATTCAGGGACTCCTTTCGTCCATAAAGTCCAAGAATCTCTTTTCTAAATACAAGTTATGGATTTTCTTTAGGAATTTCATGATTAAATTGCACTTGTTCATATTGATAATGACTAATTTCATTCGAATCCATGTTTGGTGATAAATTGTATATGTAATTGATTAGTAATGTTGTAGATTAATTTAAACCTAGGATTAAAACCCTTGGATGATGAAATTAGACATGAAACATGATATTTGATTGTTGTATAATGTTGTTTACACGTTCTATGCCTATTATGTGTATAATTAAATGTATAGATAAAGGAACAATGCCCAACAAGTATGATATCATGAAATCCCTATGTATGTACAAGCTTATGCATATCACACATTTGATGAAATGCTTCAATATATGAATTATGAATTGTATTGTTGGTCATGTGTTCAAGTAATCCATGCTATGTTAGTTTCTTCTCATCGATTCGTGGGGGTACTTATACCCTAACATCTAGCTGTGTGCCTAGAGCCATATCATGTTTTCATGATATCCTCAGCCAAGCTATGATCCATACAACTTAGTCAGTCATGTGACTCAGGAAATCTCAGTAATCTCAATAATCTCAGTAACGTCAGTATTCCCAGTTAATCTCAGTAAATTTAGTATTCTCAGTCAGTCCTCAAAACTCAGTACATTCCATCAGTCAACGAAACTAAGTAAATTTAGTTTAGCTCAAATAGAAAATACCACTAGTATTAGTTTAGTTTAGTTAATCATCTCAGTTCAGTTCAACCAATGAGTTTAGTTTAGTGTCTTTCAGATGGGAGTAGGATTCATCACCTAGTGAGCCTAGTGATGGGAACTTACCTGCTAGACAAGAAATTTATTCAGGATAATATGGTTAGTGGTGAAGATAAAGAAGCCTTACTTTATTTTGATGGTATTTTAAGGATTGGGGGCCTAGTTTATGAGCCGAGAGTTGGTGACTGGATTAGATTGATCCATCCATCCAAAAGTTACAAAGATATATTGTGAGATTAGGCTACATTACTTGTGCAGTGGTATAGAGAAGGATGTAGTGGATTTTGTAGCTCATTGGCTATGTTTAAAAAGGGTTAAAGTCGAGCATTTAATACATGTGGATAACATCAGAGGTTACCTATTCCCGAGTGGAAATGGAAATGGATCACTATAGACTTCATGACCAGATTGCCTTGTATTTCTCATAATTATATTAGTGTTTGAGTCATAATGTATCGATTGACCAAGTTTGCTCATTTTATTTTGATGAAGGTATCTTTCGAAGCTAAGAGGTGGGATCGTATTTATATTCATGAGATTGTGCATCTTCATGGGGGGCTGGTGTCTGTCATTTCATATCGAGGTTTTGTGTAAACATAGCATTTTTTGATGAATTTTTAGGATAATCTAGGTACTTTTGTTGATTTTAACACAACGTTTTACCCCCAGACTTATAGTTAGTTAGCCAAGACTATCCAGGGTTTTAAGGATATGCTCCACGCTTTTGCAATAGATTTTGGCGATTACTTGGAGCAGAATTTGGCCTTGGCATAGTTTGTGTAAAATAATAGCCACTATTCCAGTATATATATGGCTCCTTTTGAGGCTTTGTATGGTAAGTTTTATCTCTCTCTAGTTGGTTGGTTTGAGTTTTCTACAGTTAAACCTCTAGATATGGACTTGCTTCTTCAATCTTTGGATAGAGTTCATATAATTCAGGATAGGCTTCGAGCGGTCTAAAGTAGGAAGAAGTGATATACATACCATGCACTTTCTGCCTTGAGATTTGGTGATGGTGATCGTGTTTGCCTTTATGTTTCACCCATGAAGGGTGTGATAAGGTTTTGGAAGAGGGATAAGAATAGCCCCAGGTATATTTTCACATTTAAGATACATTGGGTTATTGGTGATGTGGATTATGTGTTAGGTTTGACCCTAGTTTTATGAGTTTTTCATTAATTTAATTTCATGTTTCAATTTTTTTCTGCAATATTCTGGATGAGTCTGAAGTCATTTTTTTAGGATTTGGTTCAGTTAGATTAGAGGTTGTCTTTAATGGAGGAGCCGGTCTCCATTTTGGATAGGGATATTAGGTAGTTGTGCTCTCGAGTTATCCCAATGGTTAAGGTCCAATGAAAGCATAGACCTAAAGATGATGCTACTTAAGAGGTCAAGTATTATATGAATAGTTCTTATGACAATCTTTTTGGTGATTCAGGTATTTCTCTTATTTTTAGTTTGAAGACAAACTAGATTTTTAGTAATGGAAGACATACCAACTTGATATTGATGAACTATGAGGAATGTGTTTTTCTATGTGATTTTACCATTTTACTCCTCCTTGTAGTTGTGTTGTGGTATTTCTGGGTTATGGGGATGATTGGAATGATTCCTAATGCATTTTTGTACCATTTATGTTATTTTAAGGTTTTTGGTGGCTTTGAAAGCATTATAGTTCATTTCAGTTGATATTTTTTGACCCGTGCAACCGATGGCAAATTGTATTATGCCAGCAAATCTGGAACGTCAATTTTAAAGTAGAAACATCGTTGGTGTAGTTCTGTGGCTTTTAAATCATATTTCGACTCAGTTTGAAAAGTTGTGATTTTGTCTTTTGGGGGTCAACTTTGTGGAAATGACATCTTTTATAAAATATAATATCTCCATTAAGTTCGGATCATCGAATTTAATAAGGTAGCATAGCTCATTTGTGTTCAAAGAATTTTGAATGAATTCCAAGGGGATCGTGGAGACTTTGAAATACACCAAATCCCTAGCTGGTGCACCAGCGACCACGATGTTTCTGTTGCGATCATGATTGTGCCTTAAAATATAGTGTCATAATCTTGATACCCCTTTCGCGATTGCAATATCGTTGATAGGCTAGGTACCGATATCACGACTCTAGTCTGTGATCGCAAAGCCTTGGAATATAAATATCTGGTTCTCGCTATTTTTAACAATTTCTGAGACTTGGAGTTTAGTATTTCGTGATTTTGAGATATTTCCTCTAATTCTAATCTAGGGTCATCTCCATAACACCTATTTATATTATTTTCTTCAATCTGTATCATCAAATTCTTATTTTAAACTTGAATAATGTATGCAATTTAGGGATTTTGGCCTAAAAGGCCTAATAATTGGAATTCTTGAATTTAAACCCCAATTTCTACCATTTTCACTAGGATGAGTTTCTATTATCATAAATATCAGTGTTCCCTACATTTCATCTTCAACACAACTTCGATTTTTGATTTAAAAAAGATTTTGGTGATTTTTAGCCAGTAAAGAAAGAAAATGTTTTTTTTTATTTGGACCTTATTTTTAACTTGATTTTATTTGGCTCTTCAGCTGTACACTCCTAAAAAAATGAGGAAATTCTTTTTGAAATAAAGTTATGATGTTTCCCTTCATTTTCAAAATCTATAATGCATAAATTCTTTTTTCCATATTTTAATCAATTCTTGGTCATTTTGTGAGAAACAAGTCATTGGGATTGAATTGTGGCAAACCCATTTTTTGCATTCAAGGTAGGTTATGGATTTACTTCTTTCAAACTAGGCTGGATAGTTAATGCTGACCCAAAAACATGTTAAGGGTGTGGGAACTAATCTTGAATATTATTATCTTAATGTGTTGTGCTCGTGTAGGGGCCTATATGTGATGTTATGGGGTTGTTTTGGAACATTATATGCTATGTGTGACCGTGTGGGGGTCCTATGTGATATTGATAGCCTTGTATACATCATGATAATTGTATCTTATTTAATGAAAAATCGTGTTGTGGTACCAATTGTGTGTTGCGATATATTCATACTCTATTGGCATATTATTCATGTTGGATTTCATGGACTATTGAAAATAATGTTTGAATATTTGGCTCATATGATGGTATATTTATTTATTATGAAACTACTCATTATGGTTGGTTATGGAAATACTCATTATTTTTCGTTGTAAGCATTACACCCGTACTTCTTTTTGACAAAAAATATGGCATATTATAAAACACTTTCGGTGGGATGTGCCGAGAAATAGATATGGATATATGTTGAATGTATATGGTTTGATGAATCTATCATGAGTCCTATGCCTTGTATCTTTCGATTCATAGGTGTATATGAAGATTGTGTGAAGGTCTTGGAGGTTGTGCAACGGTCGTGAAGATTGTATGACAACCTCGTGCATTACATCATCATCATCATCATTCTTATTATATTTACTTTATTATTCTTGTGATGTTATTGTATAATGTGTTTGACTTGTTATCTATCCATTGTTTTATCTTCCCTTACTTGTACTTGATATTACCATATATGTTGTCTCTTTTCCTTTCTTATATGTGGTGTAATTGTATACTTGTATTTCTTTTAGATGTTTTGCTATGCTATATGTGGAAATTATAGAACTGTTAGTGCAAGCGGTGTTGGATACCTTTATGGGACATTTTCAGATTGCAGGTGAGATGCCCTTAGTGTGTATTTTTATGTTGTATTTTCTACTTTGCTCAGTTGGCCTATAATACCTACTAAGTATAAGTGGATCGTACTCACTATTATTGTACCCTTTCGGTCCAGTTTCGGGTTTGGGTGCGCCTCACGGTGTTTTATTTCAAGCATCATTTGGAACTTTTCATAGTAGTGGTTGATTTAAGGCATCCAGAGTCAACTTCTATCTTTCCTTATTAGACTATGTATTTATTGTATTTCAGATATAGAGTTATATCCTTTTTTGGAGTCTTTTGTATTTGACTTCAAGATGTACTAGCTATGTTCTTACACTGTTACACTAGGTTTCAGGATTTGGTATTATTGATTATGTTTCTTTCATCATTTGCTATAATTGTATGGTTCAGCTTTATTCTAGAAGCCTCGCCTTGGGTTTATTATTGTCTTTTCCCCCTTGTGCATTAGTTTAGATGATAGGCTTACTTGTCAAGGTTCATCGCAACAAGTTCCGTCATGACCCTTAGATTTTAGGTCGTAACATTGGGATTTTCCATCTTCTTTGATCGAATCCTTATGGAGCTGGTGCAACAACAACAACATCGGAGTGTTCGGAGTTATACTCGCCCCCTCCCCCTGAAGAAGACAAAAGTCTCTTCAACTTTACGCCCAACTTAAATGCCTTGCCTTCTCTCTTAAGGCTGGGGAAGGTTGATGGGGGTAGCTGACTTGAACAAAGCCCTTGGATGTTATGGCCTTTTCTTTATAATTCTTCTTTTATTACTTTCTCAATCTTAGAGGTGAGTGCTTCTCGTTACATGAAATTATAGAAAATCTCACCATGATCCTACTTAAGGAGTTAGACTTCCTCTCCGATACAAGAGGTGTGTCCTTGAGTGCCTACTTCTTTGAGATGGTTTTGCAAACTCCTGCAGAGCCTTTGGTGCCGTTATACTAATATTAGAATATGTTACAAAAAATTTGTGAAAATTACTAAACAAGTGAAAAAAGTAGATAAGATGACCCTTTCTACAAACTGTCAAAATTTTCTTGGGTTATAATGACGCCAACCATAACCCACCAGTAGGCAAGCCAACCCGTAGTCCGGAACGACTAGTAATGGACTTCTTAATAACATAAGGAAAAGAATTTGGAATATATGGAATAAAGATCAATACTTAGAAGAATCCAAAAACTTGGTGGTATCAGTACAAGAGTTGCTAATAAAAAAAGTACAAAAGTGAAATATTAAGAGAAACAAACTGATACAACTTATCTTTGAATACAACTTAGAGACTAGTCTAATACATAAAAGAGAAAGGTAATACTCCGAATATCAGGAGCTCACTCTACGTTTCTGAACCAGGCCTACTACGCACGATGCACACATCAATGACGATAAACCGTACTATGATATGCAGGATGTAGAAGTGTAGTATGAGTACCAAACAAAGGGCACTCAGTAAGATACTGCCAACTAAGCTCCAAAGACAAAGCAGATATATACAACATATAAATAAAATAAAAACTACACCCAAGATTCCATAAATCATAAGACAAGTTAATGTGACAATAAGGAACAACTATCATGTCCATGTACAAGATCCTAATATAATAAGACTAAAGAAGCAACAGGGTAAACTATCCTATTCCATCTATGTTCAATATACATCAATGCTATACGTATATCCCTTGTCAATACACGAATAAAGAGCGAATGAAAGATATGTAGAAACATACAAGGCGAAGAAATGACTACACAGGAGAATTCCAAGACTAAAAATCGAATCTCGGAATCAAAATATGTTTGCTAGTATCAAAAGTGCAAAACTCTTACTAAAAATCACCTTAGGGGTATTTATAGTATTGAGGAAACCCTAAAATTAAAGTCCAAATGAAATAGGAGAAAAAAGTGTCGATGTCTACTTTTGGTTCCTACATGCGCCCTAACAATGGGGGCAGGTAGTACTTGTAGCCTATATGTTGGGCATGAGTAGTGACTGCAAGTTCCCTCAAAAAAAAACCCAGCACATTAGCTCACGAGCTTTTGGACTTCTAAAAAATACATTGCCCAAATGCAGTCCATATGTACTACATGCGGTTCGCAAGTATTGGCAGTTACCTTTTCAACTCTTCTTCAATTTACACACATGTTTTGATCTCGAACAAGCTACAAAGTGTACCAAACATCCATAATCCCTCCCATAAGTATCGAAAATAGTTTTTTTAATCTTTTTCATGAACTTGGCATTCAAAACATGATTTCTTGGAAAACATACCCAAAACGCATCATATCAATCAAAAAAACCTCAGAAACTTGCATACTTCATAGTTTTAAGCATCGAAAGTGCTATATTAATATAGCACATCAACACCCTCAAATTAAAACGTTTACATGTCCTCAAGAAAATGGGCACAACAAAAGAAAAACGATTCTTAAATAGGAGAATCTAATCTATTCAAGGCAGTCAATCAACATGTTAATCTGAAAACACAACACCCCCTTCTATCTCCTTTTCAAAACCAACTTTGTAAAAACATGAAGAACAACTATGTGACACAATGGTATCAGGATACGGCATTACAAAAGCAGCTGAAAACCACTCATATTTACAAGTTAAATTACCCAAAATAAGCAAATATCTAGCAATATGTCTTATGTGCCCTAACAATAAAGAAGTCCCACTCACTCATATGAAATTATACATGTCAATGCAGGGATAATCAAGAGACATTCACCCTAAGAAGATAAGTTCCAATCAATGTGCATCAAATACCATAGTCTTGCCTTATTTTCTTTACCTTAGTACTCAGACAGTTGCATTAGGATCACTATAGGATTTTTCTTGACTTGTAATGTACGCTTGAGGGTTGGTATGGTACATATGGACATATCAGGTGACAAAGCCTCCTTGGAAATACACTAACCTTGGATCTCACTTATCAACCAATTTTATTTTTATTTCACCATTATTTTTTGCTTCTTATTTTAAATCATATTCAGGTTGATTGTGGTTTTTTTATTCTTTCATTTTTTTCACATTTTTCACAATTTTTTTTCTTTTTTTTCTTTTTCTTTTTCTACCACACCCAGCCTTACTAACTTTTTCTCTTAGCATACCTATCTACATACCCATATTACAGTATGTACCCCTATGATAGGCATTCTTAACTTAGGAATTTTTCCTGAGTTGAGATACACAATGTCCAAGGAGGGCGAGGACAAAATAGGTTCATTATAGAACAAATGAGAAGGTGAATAGGTGAAAACAAAGAAACATGCTACAAAGATCAAAACAGGGATCAAGGGATAATATTTTACACATCAAAGGTCATTTAGTCTAAAAGTGGACTAAAATAAAAAATGACCTATGATCCTTTCCTAACCGACTATCCTACAACCTAGGCAAGACTAATCGGGAAAGTCATATAAAGGGAACTAAGTATTATCTTAGACACACATGGCATCCATTCAATATTACCAACTACTACTTATCAAGTCCATGCAATTGTTAGAAAGTGATTATCATTTCCCTAATCCTAATTCTGTAACAAGATCCACGCTGTTCACACATATATACATTTACGCAGTTCTAAAAAAAAATTTTGTGGGGTATCCAAAATCAGTCAAAATATGACTAAAATACTTTAAAATCTCCTAATTACACAAAACACAATACAATCCAAAACAAAACATAATCCGACACAAATTATCTTGGACATTCAGTTCTACAATCACATCGCGATCGACAGGAAAAGAAGTACGACAATACAAACCCATGACAACTATGGTATACCTCACCCTCAACTATAAACTTTGCACTATCCTCAAATAACAAAAATAGTACAAAACAAAGAAAAGTGAGAACATATATAGACTGCACTAAGCATCTGTGTTTGAGCATCGCTAGATGGGGCATATCAACTGGTGGAGGTAGTGGTGGTGATGATGCATAATATACGATGCACCTGCGGCGATTTATTTATGCCACTGCCAATTGATCACCCTCACCTATACCATTAATACATAGTAGAGGATTATTGTTGTTAATAAAGCTCAACTTATGTTGAGGTTGAATCCTTGTGGAGTGGAATTAGTCTTCTAATATTAAGGGTATTAATAGTTATTAAGACATTACCCATAATGTAAAACAAGTAAAATGAAAAAATTAAAATAGGGGGATTGGTTTTGGAAAGTATTTTTATCAAAGTTAATTCAGGCTAACAAATAAAGGCAACAATTGTGTATGGAAATTCATTATAAGAAGGATCTTGGGATTATGTATACCTAAAGACATGTTATGTATGGGTGCATGGCTATTGGGTAGAAATTCTGTTAATCAATGACATGGTAGGATAGGTTGAAGGTTCTGAGGCTATTTTGTCAAAAAAAAAAAAAAAACTAAAGATTATCACCCATGGACCCTTTTAGGTACCTTATGGGTGTGGCAATTAAAACCACCTAATGCCTCAATTGGGCATCCCTATTTCTAGGAAGATACCCAAGTCATAGCTAACTCTGTAGTCACCATTATTTCTAAGATAGTAAAATGAGAACAAACTACATATACTATTGTCCACTATTTCCTTATCACCCATACCTCTCTTTCAAAGATGATATGGATTCCAAAAGTTCAGCCATATCCCACTTTTAAGGATAATGTGAGCTTTTAAGTAAATGAGTTTTTCACCCAAAAATCCTTTTTAGCTATTTCGGATTTTCACCCACAAACCACAACTAATTAAAGCAAGAAGTAGTGAGACCCATCATCAATAAGCTAGAATCTACACAAATACATCTTAACACATACATAATTGCACCCTAGTTCAACATAATCCAAAGACAAGAAAATTTAGCTACTCATAAAATTAAAGAGAAGGGATATACCAAATGGTTCATTAAAAGCATCCATGGCAATAGAAAATAAGAAGATTCTTCAATTTCAACAAAATCAAATTGGAAATTCAAACACAAAATTTTTCACAATTGGTAAGGTTAAAAATTATCAATAATTCATTTGTTCAAAGTGTAGAATGACAAATGGGAAAGGTTTTTAGCCTTCTAAGGGATTTGGGGCCTCCTATGTACAATGATAGAATTGCCCTTGGCCATAGACTCTCCAATCCATGATCATTGCATCTTGTTTGCGATCATAGTTACCGAGAACACCTTCAGATCCTTGCAATTGCAGCAATCTAACGAAAGTAGACTGGCCACAATTGCAGCAATCAGACTGCAACTGCGACAGCTGAGCCTTGTTACTGTGTCATGGTTTTCCAACTTGTGCACGTTTCTTCTCTACTTGATTTCTTTTAAGTTCAATTCAACATCTTTCTTTCTCATCAACTTTATACCTGCAAAATATGGAGATTAATGTATTCAACTAAAAGACTTATCTCATTCATACCTTCATTTCATAGTATTGTGAACAAATTTTGGACGTAAATGAGTGGTAAATTCATCACTCATCAACACCCCCAACTTAAACCTTTACTTGTCCTCACGCAACACTATTTTTTGTTCAATGAGACAATGAAAATTTAAGCACATTTATATAACCCAATGATCACAATGGCTTCAACTTGATTACAACCATAAGTAGATCTTTGAATACAGGGAAAGCTATTCTCATGACACCCCTTAAGAGGAAATGCAATTTAAAAAATAGAAAGGAACTGAAGGAACATCAATGCAACAATTACTAACACTCGATAAGTGACTATCTTTTTGCCTCAACTCTACTACAATGCTTTTGCCTCAATTTTATGAGGATGACAAAATCATCCACCTCAATTTTCTTACGTGTCTCCTCACAAAAAAAATTTCCATAAACCATAAATTATCTAATATGCAACAAGGGATTTATTTGCGAAACTCTCTCTTACACAATGACTGTAGATTCTAACATTTACCATACCATAGGATTACCCTTATTTTCAATCGCCAGTACAATGAATAAACTTTATTTGAGATCTCAAGGAGCTTTTTGAGCTTGTCACGTAGGTTTGGAAAGGGATAGGATATCATTTAGGATCAAAGTGTCTACACCCTCCTTAAACATTTGCATTACAATATTCCATCGAACTTTTGACCATGGACCCTTCTTTTGTTTTCACACTTTACATATGCCTATTTTATCTACCATGATTTACATGTTTTTTTGTAAGGTATATTTCATTCACTTGTTTTATTTTCAATCTATGCGTCATTCTTCTTTTCATCATTACTTTCTTTTTAATCTTTTCATTACTTTGGTTATAGGTATCCGCTTACATTACCTTGTCACAAGATCATCTCATCCAAAATTACCACCCCAACATAGGAATTTCTCCCTAAGTTATATTTTTTATGTTCATAGAAGGTAGGGTTAAGAGAGAAAAAAACTTTGAATGGTTCGAGGCTTGGAATGTGGTTGCAAAATGAAGGTTTGAAGGATCAAATTGGGTAAATAAGGGTACTATTCTATGCATGAGTGGTTATATAGGCTAAAATGGGTCCTTATTTTCGCAACGATGACATAAGATCATTTCACCAACCAAACAAACTCACAATTAGTCTTGAGAGACTAACGAGGCAAGTTCTAGATGACACAAGTATGCATGAGATTTAGACAAATATGCTCATCGCACATGGAATGCAAACTCTTAAAATGGGATTAATTTATTTTCCCACTAGAGACAAAATAGAGTACTTATCAAGTTAGACAATCTAACAGTTTTGGTGTGACTAAGAAGCTAAGTATTGTTGCAAAAATTTTCACGTACATACCCTTGGTTTTCAAAAAAAAATTTTGATGGAGGGGGGTGTTTGCTTCGCATTTGCACCACACACAATTTGCTATTAATGGCACCAAACCAAGTTGTTATGTCATATTTAGGCATTCACACTGCTAAACCATATGGCTACTCAGACATTGCCATCGACATAAGTGCAATCCCAAATCCAAAATGCTAAAGGTACTTAGATTTTCCTTGCATTTATTGCTCTGATGCTATGGGTAATCAGACTTCCCCCGCATCCATGGATTAAAATCAAATCCCAATGATTTTGCCTTAAGAATTTTATGAATCAAGTTATCGTAGGAAAGGCTCATCCGATATCAGCATAATCAAAATAAATATAAAGTAAAAAACAAAAATTAAAACAAACAACTAATCCATGGAATATAGGCACCATCATAATGTTCGAATATTACAACTCATAAAATAAAAATCATCCAAAATGACATAAAATATCAAGAAATAACTAAATAATACAGGTCTAAATAAATAAATATAGAGATAGGCACCCCCAGCTAAGAAGCTTGCAGTAACCTTATTGCATAAATAATAAATCATAAAGAGAGGAATGGGTGCTCCCTGAAACCATATCAAAAGCTACTTTCACCATCAGACTCTGCATCATCTCCAACATCATTAGAACTAGACCACTCTACTGGACCTTATCGTCACTCTTAAATCATGAAGATGGAATTTTGTCTTAGGTTTTTAGGACCAACTAAAGGCCCTTCACCCCTTCTATATTTTGTTGAAAAACTTATCTCTCTTCTTCTGCCTTTTCTTCATCTTCTTATATGAGTCCAAAAGCTCTATGTGAGACTCTTCCAAGGATGAATCAACCTTCTGAAGCCTAGAAATAGTGAATCCCTGCATTCGTTGATCCTTTAAGAACCTCTCATACTTATACTGATCCATATATGAATGATAGGTGGTGGAAGGCTCTCCTGGACCCTGAGGCAACCAAGATAAGAGTTGCTTAATCGCTCTTATTTGTACTTAGATCTCATTAAAAGAGATTCTGTGGATAGCCTACAAGACTTTGTCTCCTCAATTTGCAACTTTCCTAACCGTATCTTTATCTTCTTGCTCTTCCCCAATTTTCCCTCACACTAGATCATTATAGGATGAATGGAGGTGTTTGGGTGCACCCAAGTGTCTCTGGTGTATACCTCAACCCTTGCTATCTTGTATTACTGAGTAATTAGAGAAGAAAATAAGAGATGTATACCACCATGAATATTGTAGAACTTGATGTCTGAGATCAAAAGCGGACCAACATTCAAAGGAATGTCGTCCAGTGTTCAGGAAATAATTTGGGCTCTCATGTCTAGACTAATAATTAGGTGTGTACATAGAGAACCTCGGCTACAGATGATGTGTAGCCATATCCTTACCTCTGCTGCAAAGTCATTCATAAATATCCCCTTTTTAGTAGACGCCCAGGAAAGCTCCCTGCTCGGGCACAATATTTTAGCCATCCATCTCCCTGGTTCACACCAATTTTCTTTAAATTGAGACATATATCCATTTAGGAGCCCATATATTTCATTTATTTTCTTGTCTCCAAAGCCTACCTCCTTCTCTTAGATCTTGATCATTGGTTTGGAGAAAGACACCATGCAAAGATTACTGTAGAACTACCTAACCCACTACTCATTTGCCTTGCAAGGATCTAAGGGAGAAAAACTCCAACCAATGGAAATCAGTCTATTATGGAATGCCAAAAGATTTTCTGGCACCTTTTCCAAATAAATTCCCCTCTTCGAATGTAGCTTGGTCTTTGGAAGATCACCATAGTAAAGGTCCTGCACTCAAGGGAAATAAAATAGACTTGATCATAATCTCCAATGATGTAAAACTGGAAAAATTGAGAACAACATAATAACACTTATCATTATCCTTTTTATTCATACACTATGTTCTTTTTTCCAATTAAGCTCACGGAGTGGTTACATGGTAGTTTTTGGGCAATAATAAAAAGTCATGGATTTTTTGCACAGGCTGGAAATCAGCCTTAGATATGGAGATCGTGAGTCATCGAGAGGTCATATTGTACAAAATTTTAAAAATTCAAGATTCCAATTTCAAGGACAAATCATATTCCAGAACAAAAATTATTAAAAAAAAAAGCATTGAACAAGGTCCCTAGATACTCGATCATGACTTTAGAATGTAAAAATAACTAGCAATGAGTTCGTTTGGGAATTTGATCAAATACTTGGCGTGCACAATATATTTCTCTAAATTTTCAACAAAATATCGGTACTCAAGACTTCCCCATATATGCGCACACCATTCAAAACAACAAACCACCACACAAGTGCAAATAAACCATAATTTAACAATAAAAAGCCCAATTTTAGGACTACCCTATTTCATGCATTCTACAGCCTATACAAGAAAATCAAAGAAAAAATTTAAAGCATATACCAGAGTGATGATACATTATTGATGCTACAATGCATCTGGGTTGCTCAAACACGACCAAGAATGGGTGCAATTAGAGAGTGAATTTAGAATAAGAGTGTCAGCAAATAGACAGTTAGACAGTGTTTTAAAACCGTGTGGGACCGTGATCAAAGTCCATGTTCCTCGATCAAAGACACATGGCTACCGTGATAGCAGAGTTATGTGATCATGGTAACCAAAGCCCTTTTTTGTCCTTTATTTTCTCCTATTCAGTCCACTGCATAAATATTTCACACTTTCCCTTGTTCAGCCCTATTCAAACACCCCAAAGTTCCACAAATGCATGGATTGATCAACAAAAAAATAAAAATCTATTCTATTACATACAAATCAAATGATACTAGCCACTTTCATGGTATTTGTGGGTTGCCTCCCATATAGCGCCTTAGTTATCATCATGGAACAATGTCCTTTATCTTTTTAAGTTGGATGTTCAAGGGATAAATTATTCACCTCCTTCTCTAGTACATCTATAACTGATACCACTTGAAGTTCGATGGGTTCTTTCTTTATTTTTCATACTTGAAAGGACACTTCACCATCATGGTCCCTAAACTTCATTAAACAAAAACCAAATCAATGATAGATATTACTGTAGCAAGGATAACATTCACTTCTTGGTTGATTTTGCAATCAAGTATCACAAAATTTGCTGAAAGAATGAATATATCCACCTTTCCTAACACATCAATCAAGACCATAGCTGGTCATTTGATAGACCGGTCTGGAATTAAAAACTTCATCTTTGTTGGAATAGGGGTGCCTAATTCAAAACTCCAATATATTATATAGGGAATGAGATTTATACTTGCACCAAGGTCACATAAACTTTTTTCAAATGTATGTCCCACAATGGTGCATGAAATTGTAAAGGTTTCGGGATTCTCTTTCTTTTCCGCTATCGCACTAGCCATGATAGTGCTACACCCATGAGTAACATCAATGGTTTCAATCACAACATGCTTCATTTTTGACATTAATTTCTTCATAATCATAGAATACCTTGAAATCTCTTAGACGGTCTCAAGTAACGGGATATTAATAGAGAGGTTGCTAAGCTTAGCAAGGAATGTTTTGAATTTAGCATTATCCTCCATCTTTTTGAGCCTTTGAAAGAATGTTTTGAATTTAGCATTATCCTCCGCCTCATCATTCTTAACTACCTTCGGTTCTCTCTCTTTATCATCTATTTCTTCATTTAACAGCAGTTCTTTTTCATTCCTTTCTTGAGACTTCAGAGCTTTCTCAATTGAATTATTAACAAGCTTCTTCTTCAAATTTATTTTTTCATCATTGGTCTATTTTTCAAAATCCACCAAAATATCACCAAGTGTTTTACCATTCCTAGTGACAATAGCCAGCACTTAGGCATTATTTTCTTGATTCACAATGGTGTTACTAGGAAGATTTCCCTTTTTTTTCTTCCGTTGAGTTTAGTAGAGATTTGGGCTATTATGTTTCCAATTATTTAATCAAAGTGGAGTGGGATACAATCGTTTGGTTGATTTGCAAAAAATCACCTTTCAATTATCAGACCATCTTATTCTTCCTCTCTACTTTCATCGTGATTCTTGCGAAAATATATTCAGTCTTGAATTTGTCGTTGTCAACTATATTTGCTTCTTATATCCTTGTTCAATCATGAGGGGGTATATAACAATCATAATCTTGGTATTTATCCCTTAAATCATGGTCTCGATCCCTTTCCCATTTGGTACAACCATGGTTTCCACGTTACCTTTATTAGGAGGGGTGGGAACCCCCAAAATAGTTAACCAAATATCAGATTTCTTCATCAACTATCTTGGGATATTCACCATCATAGCCCTTTGTTGACACAATATTCACCAATTTTGTGGGAGCACCCATCATATGATTAGTTATTAGCTCTAATTGTGTCATTATTATTGCTATGTTTTCCTCTCTCTTTATCTCTATTTCATTCCTCTTTATCAAAAAAAGAGGTAGTAGGAGATCCCTTTAGTACCTTAATATCACGAGTATGCTAGCCCCAGTTTTTCTTGGTATCTTCCTCAAGTATGTTTGTAGCCTAATGCTACGACAACTTCATTAGAAATCTCCCTACTACATTATCTATCACTATTTCGTTAAGTTGATCTAGAGCCCAGTAAAAGAGTTGTAAAATCATATTCTATGAGACCTCGTGGTTGGGACATTGCATAAGTTTTCCATTGAATCTTTCCTATACCACAAAAAGAGGTTCTCCATTCAATTATTGAAATTTGTTGATTTCATCAAGCAATTGTAGAATTTTGGGTGGTGGAAATACTTGTCTAGGAAATAAATGATAAGTTCATACCATGAAGTAATTGATCAAGGCGGAATAGATCAAAGCAACAAACCGCCATACACATTAATCAAAAATGAAAAGTGTTGCAACCTAATGTACTTTTGGGATGTTTGTGTAATACCAAAGGGGGAAAAAACTTCTACAAAGTTCTTGAAATTTGAATTGGGGTAATCATGTTCTTGACCCCCCCCCCCCCCCAATGAATCCCTTTATTTGTATCATGTGCTACATGACGCTCATAACATGGAATACCTCGTTCCCTTTATTAGGTGGGATACAGATGACACTCGTGCGACAAAAGTCATGGAGTTTCTCCTCATCAGTATAGGACCATCAAACATCTTGTCATTATTTGTGTGGTAACTCATAGTGTCTTCACTTAAAAAAATCAAAAATCAAATATTTAACTAAATATGCACTACTATAAACATACCCAAAGCAATACTCATCTCTGCACAAGTGAAAACTAAATTTTACTCCTCGACAATGACTCTATCTTTATCGTGCTCAACTGTACCATTGCAATTGATAGAGGACAATCATTGTCAATAAAGCTCAACTTATGTTAAGGTTGGTACTTGATGAGTGGAATTAGTCTTCTAATATTATTATTTTTAATAGTTTCCAAGATGATATTCATAATTTAAACAACGTATAATGCAGAAATTAAAATGGGGGGATTGGTTTTTGAAAGTGTTTTTATAAAATTCTATTTAAGATAATGACTAAATGCAACAATAGTGAGTGAAAATTCAATATAAGAAGGATCTTGGGATTATATCATCCTAAGAGCATGTTATGTTTTGGTGCATAATGATTGGATGGAAATTCTAGTCATCATAACATAGTAGGCTAGGTTAAAGGTTTGTGAGGCTTGTTTGTAAACAAAACCTCAAGATTATTACCCATGGACCCATTGGGGAACCTCAGGGGTGTGGCTATTAAAATAACCTAATACCTCAACTGACCATCCATATTTTTAGGAACATGCTCAAGATATAGCTAGATATATACTCACCCTTATTTCTAAGAAATTTAAAAGAGAAAATTATATCTAGTATAGTCCAGTATGGACTTATTACCGATATATCTCTTTCAAGGATGATATGGGTTCAAAAAGTTCACCCACATCCCTTTTTCGAAGATGATGTAAGCTTTTAAGAACATGGGGGTTTCACCGATAAATTATTTTTGGGCATTTTAAATTTTCACCCACAAACCCTAACTAATTCAAGCAAGCAATATTGAAACTTATCATCAACAAACTAGAATCTACCCAAATACATCAAAACCCACTTATAATTGAACCTTAGTTCAATATAATCCCAAGAAAAGAAAATTTAGATTCTTATAAAGTTAAAGAGGAGAGGCATACCAAAAGGTTCATTCAAAGCTTCTATGGCAATGGAAAATTAGAAGATTCTTCATTTTGCACTTCAATTTTACTAATCTCAAATTGGAAATTAAAACACCAAAGTCTTCCAAATTAGTAGTGTTACAAATTATCCCAAATTCAATTGTTCAAAGAGTTGAATGCTAAATGGGAAAGGATTTTCACCTTTTTAGGGATTTGGTCTTGGCAATATACAATGACCGAATTTCCCCTTGTATAAACCTAAAAAGCCATGATAGCTATAGCTTATCCAAAATTGTGGATACTACGAATGCCTTCAGATCATGATGATCATGGAAGGCTGATCAATGTTAACTAGCCATGATCGCAACCCTCTAACCAAGATCACAGTAATAAACCTAGTTACTATGAAGGGTCTTCCATTTTATGTATTTTTCTTCTCCTCTTTATTTCTTTAAGTGCAATTCCATATCTTTCTTTATCATTTCCTGTATACCTAGAAAATATGAAAATTAGTGCATTCATATAAAAAATTTGTCTCATTCATACCTTTATATCATAGTAGTGTGAACAAATTTTGTATGTAAATGAGTGGTAAATTCACCACTCATAACCTATAACCAACTGTAGTCTTTATTGAATCATGTCTGACCCTTTTGACTACCTTGTCATATGACATATCAGGATCATCCAAGTCTCTAATGTGACCTCTCTTAGACCCAACTATTGGGACCTCATCATCATCTTCTGTGAAAATGTTAAATAATCTGCATTAATATAGCGGTGATATCTGGACCACTGGTTATAGGTGAGGGAGTGGCTGCTGCACAACTCTCTGTGAGGTAGCATACCACTACTCATAACATATACAAATCCTCCCTTATTTATGTGAGATCTGGTGCCCTTGTCTTTGTAAATCAGGTTGTAACCCTTCTCTCAAACTCATCAAGATATGCCTGGAAGTAAGCACGTAGCTCAGATAATGCAGCTCTCTATGCTGCATCCTATCTAGGCTCTTTCTACTCATGTCTAGTCTTAACCCCTAATCTCCTCTACCCATATAAGGTAGTCATCTCATTCTCAAAACCTTCAACCGAGTATCAGTGTCTCTCCGACTATCTATTAAGATCTTCAAGAACTCTCATGTTATAGGAATTATACATGTGGTAGAAGCTATAGTTGATGGGCTAGTTGGTTCTGATGATACGCAAGCCGACTCTAAGGTTGAAGTCATGGCTAATGAAGATTTGGATGGTGTCCCATTGGCTTTGGTACTCGAATATAGAGCTTCTCTCTTTGCCACTATCTCAATATGAATACTAACACCTATATCATTTCCATGAGCATCACCGAGCTTTGTGGAAACTGATGGGCTCTCAGTCTGGGCCCAAGGTATTATGGAAGACTCCTTAGATCTCTTAGAAAGGATAGTTATTTCATACTCTTTGCTTGCTCAGTTTCCATCACAAGTTCACTCTCATATACTATCGGTATCTCAAGTACACCATCCTAATCACAAAATCTCTGAATCTACAAGGGAATGGAAGATTAGTCATCTCCCCAAATGCTCTATCATATATATCATACCCGAGGATGGCTGCAAAATCTATAGGGAATAGTTGATATTTGATCTACAACCACCAAATCATATCCTCAAAATTTAATGGCCCTTTCTTGATCACACCATAACCCCTAATACATGGGGTAGCATCACCCAAAGTTAAAATATAGTTGTCCATGTACCTAGCCATATCAACCCTATCTCGTCTATTCTTAGACACATGTATGATGTGTCTATTATGTGGGATTCTCAACCTATATTCATACTTAGCTATGGATGCGAGAGTAGTATAATTTAGACTAAAAAGGACCCGATAGATAGTGTATGCCAAAATATTAACTCTGACCTTTTTTGTAAGTATATGATAAAGTTGTGACTTCTCTGTGTGCCTCATTTGGTATAGCAATCTGTGTATAGAAAGATCATCTATAGCTTGATACGATGCATAAAAATCATATACCATAGTCAGGCTATAAGAATAGAGTGGTCTGGTATCCACTCTAATTGGTAATAACCAAATGCAACCAGTAACTGTGATACTCTCCTTAAATTAGATAGATCGAACTGGCTCTTCTCATACATAATCCTCTTAGTCCTACCAGTATCTAAGATACGACTGTCTATATCATAAATCACATGCACATCCTCTACACACCATCTCAGAGGTACCTCTATGGCAAGTGTGGGTGTAGGACTCTGCCCTTCCAATATCGGTGTATCATGGGAATCCTTCTTTTTACCCTCTTTAGACTAGGGTTCAAATGAATGTTGTACATATTTGGTGGTACACTCCTTATAAATGGGTCCCACTAATAACTCCTCCAACTCTACATCCACAGATGAATCATGGGACCCCTTTATATATGAGGTAATGCTAACACATTTGAGGCTTTTAACTAGAAATAATTATAAATTCTTAAGCAACTTTTGTTGTTTTAGATTGTTTTCTCTTTGATAATGCAAGAAAGTCAAGATGCAAGAAAGGCAAAAACAATAAGAGCAAAAAGGTGAATTTGCAACAAGTGGCCATGAAAGTATAGTTGACGACTTATCTTATAAGTCATTACATTTGTGATAAGTTATCAGAGTAATCGTCAGCTGTAGGTTATGTGAGAAAGTTGGAGCAGAAGTTTGATGACATACCCTAATAAGTCGTCAGGTGTCTGATAAGCCGTCAAGAATGTCATCATTCTAAGGTTGAGATCATGAAAATAGAAGAGAAGATGATGACATTTTTGATAAGTCATCAGACTCTTGATAAGCCATCAGAGTGTCTCCATCATCCTAAGGTATAAATCATAAAACTTTGAGAACGAGATGACGACAATGTCCGATAAGTCATCAGACTCTTGATATGAAGTCACACTTCATTGTTAGCTATGCGAAAAAAGGTTGTATTCTATGATTTGATTCTAAATTTTGCTCTTTGTATTTAAGGGAAAGTTCTTAGGTTTTATGAGGGGGAAATTCATCTTGAACTTGATGAACTTACACTATTTTCTCTCTAGTTTTCTCTGTAACTTTACAATTAAATTTTAAGAGGTTGTTATCATAATTTTCCTGGGATTTCTATTGAGATCTAATATGAGAAATACTTTTTGATATTTATTAGTTTCTAAGTTATCATTTATCGAATTATGAATACAAATTGTCTTGCCTCTTTTTACATTATGAGTAGCTAATTCCTTTAACTCGAGTTGTGGGATCTATGGGCTTAGTTTTGTAAAGTAACTAGGTGTTCAAGATTCTAAAGGTAGTAGGAACTCCTTGGTAATTCCTCTATTTTACATATTGTCTATTTGTTGCAAACGATAGGTCATGCCTACTAGTGATTTGTTTGAAATAAGAAATTTACCCTTGTAGGAATTAAATTATCAACAGGGACTTGGAAGCATCAAACTTTCATTTAATAATTAACGTTGTAACAATGTTAATTAACTTGAGACAACATCCTATTATGAAATATAAATTCCCTAAGTTTGAAAGAATTAGGTAATTAAATGACTAAATAGGCTGAGAAACATTTAGACATTACTCCGACAAGGATCAGCTGTTGTTCCTACCTACCACAAGAATCTTGAACCGTTACTAGTTTCTATCAAATACCAAACTTATAGTGAACACAACTCTGGTTTTCCATATAAATTAATTACAAACGCTGACACTGAATTAAGAAATAATTACTTATTACCCTTCCAAAAACCCCTATTAGAGGAAACTGCTAACTATCAATTGATTAACTTACGAACAACTTAAATTAACACCATATTCCCTATGGGATTTGACTCCAACCTAGTTAGGTTATATATTTTAAAACAACCAGTTACTCTCTCGTAAGAGAGGTGTAATCTTAGCGTTATCAAAAATGGTGTTGTTGCTGAGGTGGAGCTGAATGAGCTCAAGTTTAGGCTCAATGAAAAAGAAGCGAAATTTGAAATACACCCATCCACGACACAGAAAAAGGAGATGAGTGTTTTCTCAATTATGGATGTATTCTATGAGGATGTGAAAGAGGTATCAGCAAGGTGTCTTGACGAATTATGAGTAGTCAGGACGACTGAGTAGTGTCGCGACACTAAATCAGGCATTTTGGGGAGGCAACCCAAAATTTTATGTTTAATACAAGTTGTTTTTATTTAGTATGATGAACTAATGAGGTATGCATGGGTTGAGTTAGAATTGATGTAGCAAGTTAAGTGATCCTGATGACATAGTTGACGATATATCACAATTATGATAAGCCGTCAGATTCGACATCAGAGAAATAAGATCTGAGGTTTGTTCTATTAACGCTAACGACATTTGTAATGGGTTATCACACTTTTGATAATCCATCAGAACTGTCACTAGAAAATCCCAAAATAATCTATCAAATAATTCTAGGCCCAGTTAAAGGAATCTGACCCGACCCAAAAAGAAAATCTTTTCACCTTCCCGGTTTTCTTTTTCTTTTCTTTGGTTTATTTTTTTTCCTATTTTTACTTTATTCTCTTTCCTTTTTTAGGGCGGGGGTAAGTTGTAGGGGAGGGGGATGCGGTAAGGGCGGGAGTGGGAGGGAGGCCAAGGTATGGCTGCGGGGGCGGTAGGGGAGGGCGGGGGGATAGTGTTGGTAGGCTGAGGGTTGGTTCTTGGAATATAGGGACCCTTCAGGGTAAGTCTATAGAGCTTGTGAAGATTCTTAGGAAGAGGAGGATCAATATCGCGTGTATTCAAGAGACCAAGTGGGTATGGTCTAAGGCTAGGGATGTGGATGGTTACAAGCTGTGGTACTCTGGGAGCGAGAGGCGGAGGAATGGAGTTGGCATCTTAGTAGATGAAGAGCTTAGAGGCCAGGTTGTAGAGGTGAAGAGGATCAACGATAGGTTGATGACTATTAAGTTGGTCATTCGGGGGTTTACCCTGAATGTGTGTAGCGCCTATGCGCCGCAAGTGGGCTCGGAGGGGGAGGAGAAGTTGCGGTTTTGGGAGGCTTTGGAGGAGGTACTGAGAGGCGTGCCTAGCTCAGAGAAGATTGTTGTAGCAGGAGATTTCAACGGGCACATTGGCACGTTACCGAGAGGCTTTGGTGATGTACATGATGGTTTTGGTTTTGGGGTGAGAAATGAAGAGGGGGCTACCCCTTTGGAGTTCGCAAGGTCCTTTGGGCTGGTGTTGGTGAACTCGGGCTTCCCGAAGAAGGACGATCACCTCATCACCTTTCGGAGCACGATGGCCAGGACCCAGATTGACTTTATGTTGATCAGGAAAAGGGATAGGGTGTTGTGTAGGGACTGTAAGGTTATCCCGAGTGAGAACCTTTCGACCCAGCGTAGGCTCTTGGTCATGGACTTGGGTATAAAGACGAATAGTAAGAGGAGGCGTAAGGAGTGTAGACCTAGAATTAAGTGGGGCGGTTTGACGCCAGTGAATGCGTGGGAGATAGGGGAGAAGTTGGCGGGAATGGGGGTGTGGGAGTGTAGGGGGGACGTGGATAGTATGTGGGATAGGGCGGCTAGGTGCATCAGGGAGAAGGCAAGTGAGGTGTTGGGTGTTTCTAGGGGCCGGGCCGGGCACCATCAGGGGGATTAGTGTTGGAATGAAGAGGTGGAGAAGAAAGTGCGGTCCAAGAAAGAGGCGTATGCTAAGTTGGTTGAGAGCAGGGACGAAGAAGAGAAGCGGGTAAACAGGAAAGAGTACAAGATAGCTCGGAAGGAGGCTAAGTCAGCTGTCACGGCAGCTAAGACGGCCGCGTTTGAGAGCCTGTATGCGGGGTTACAGGGGAAAGGAGGGGAGAAAAAGTTCTTTAGACTCGCTAAGGCTAGGGAGAGGAAGGGCCGTGACCTCGATCAGGTGAGGTGCATTAAGGGGGAGGACGGCAGAGTGTTGATGGAGGACAGCCATATTAAGAATAGATGGACGTCGTACTTTCATAGGCTCTTGAATGATGAAGGGGATAGAGCTATTGTGTTAGGGGAAATGGAGCTTTCAGAGGAGTGTTGGGAGTTTAGTTATTGTAGATGTTTTAGGGTAGAAGAGGTTAGACAGGCTATTCGCAGGATGTGGAGGGGTAGGGCGACGGGGCCGGATGAGATACCGGTGGAGTTTTGGAAGTACGTTGGAGAGGCTGGGGTAAGGTGGTTGACTGGTCTATTTAACGAAATCTTCAAGACGGCAAAGATGCCTGAGGCATGGAGGTGGAGTACCATGATCCCTCTTTATAAGAATAAGGGTGACATCCAGTGTTGCAATAACTATAGGGGGATTAAGTTATTGAGTCACTCTATGAATATTTGGTAGAGAGTGGTCGAGGGGAGGCTGAGACGGATAGTGTCTATTTCGGAAAATTAGTTTGGATTTATGCCTGGGCGCTCGACGACGGAGGCAATTCACCTGGTACGGAGGCTGGTGGAACAGTATAGGGAAAGGAAGAAGGACCTGTACATGGTGTTTATCGACCTAGAGAAGGCTTACGACAAAGTTCCTAGGGAGGTGCTTTGGAGATGCTTGGAGGTGAGTCGAGTCCCGATGGCTTATATCAGAGCGGTTAAAGATATGTATGATGGAGCGAAAACTTAGGTAAGGACGGCGGGAGGTGACTCAGAGCATTTCACTGTCTTGACAGGATTGCATCAGGGATCTACTCTTAGTCCTTTTTTGTTTGCTTTGGTGATGGATATATTGACGCTGTGTATTCAAGGGGAGGTGCCTTGGTGTATGCTTTTTGCAGACGATGTAGTTCTGA
The DNA here is from genome assembly GCA_030864225.1 of Capsicum baccatum var. pendulum. NCBI lineage: Eukaryota > Viridiplantae > Streptophyta > Magnoliopsida > Solanales > Solanaceae > Capsicum > Capsicum baccatum. The sequence continues at coordinate 162,368,642 of CM061557.1, read as the reverse complement.
TTGATGAGACCCGAAAGGGTGTGAATGACAAATTAGAGGTATGGAGACAAACTCTTGAGTCTAAAGGGTTCAGGTTGAGCAGAAGCAAGACAGAGTATTTGGAAGGCAAGTTTAATGACGTGAGGTTGGAGGACGAGGTGGTCTTGAAGCTGGAATCGCAGGAGGTATGTAAGAGGGATAGTTTCAATTATCTCGGGTCCATGATACAGGGTAACGGTGAGATTGACGAGGATGTCTCACACCGTATCGGGGCGGGATGGTTGAAGTGGAAGCTCGCGTCGGGGGTGTTGTGTGATAAGAAGGTGCCGCCCAAGCTTAAAGGAAAATTCTACAGGATGGTAGTCCGTCCGGCCATGTTGTATGGAGCGAAGTGTTGGCCAGTTAAGAACTCCCACATCCAAAAAATGAAGGTGGCGGAAATGCGGATGTTGCGCTGGATGTGTGGGATGACTCGAGGGGATAGAGTTAGGAATGAGACTATCAGGGAGAAGGTTGGTGTGGCTCCAGTGGAGTGCAAGATGCGGGAAGTCCGATTGAGTTGGTTTGGACACGTGAAGAGGAGGGACACGGATGCCCCGGTTCGTAGGTGTGAGAGGCTAGCGTTGGATGGTTTTAGGCGGGGTAGGGGAAGGCCGAAGAAGTACTGGGGTGAGGTGATTAGGCGGGATATGGAGCAGCTACAGCTCACCGAGGACATGACCCTAGATAGGAAGGTCTGGAGGGCGCGAATTAGGACAGAAAACTAGGGCCAGTTTGGGGCGTTAGGGTAGGGAAGTTTTTGGTGGGGGTTTTATTCCTGTTATTCTTCCTATTCTTATTTTTATTCCTATTCCTATTCCTCTTCTTGTTATGCTTTCGGTGTTCCTTGTTTTATTACGAATCTGGGTGTTTTCCGATGTTTCTGATGTTTCATACTACTTATGGGTGCCGTATTTACGTTATGAAATCCTGTTCTGTGTGTTACTTTATATTTGTGTGGTGTCTCGCGTCTTGAGCCGGGGGTCTATCGGAAACAGCCTTTCTACTTCTTCAGAGGTAGAGGTATGGACTGCGTACATCTTACCCCCCCCAGACCCCACTAGGTGGGAATACACTGGGTTTGTTGTTGTTGTTGTTGTTGTCTCTTTCCTTTTTGAATTAGTTCTTAGTAAGATAAGAAAATTTCCTTTTCTTATTGCTCGGTTGAAGTTAAGTTCAAACACAAAATGCTCTTTCTCCTACATCTTTTCATTTGCTCTACCCTACTCAAAAAGATAAGTTGCCTAACAGGTATGCTCTAAGACTCTTTTCTTCTCATTGGGTAGGAGTGAGGTAGATATATACCTTGGTTTTCAAAGATATTGAGTCAATTTTAGCTTGCCATTGTAGTAAGAAACTAAAAGTAGGGTTTACAGTTATGTATCGAGGAAAAAATTTAAATCCTAGTTCAAGAAAGTAATTCCATGCTTTGTGAGAAGAATTGGGAAAGATGATTATATTAAAAATGAGCTAAAGATGATGTTCTAAGATAATGACATGCCTGATAAGTTATCACAATTATGACAACCTATCAAACATGTCGCCACAAGTGTCAAAAAGTTGATCAGTTCTGATTGAGGTTGACGACTTGTCTGATAAGATATTGGAAATGTGACGGCTTATTAGATCATATCGTCATAAGTTGATAAAATAGTATTGGTTTAATTTAATCCTGAAAACATATCTGATAAGTTATCACAAATGTGAAGGCTTATCAGACTATGTACTCATAAGTTGACGAAACTGATCCTATTCTTCTTAAGGCTGACGACATGGCTGATAAACTATCATAGATGTGATGACTTATCAGACCATATCATCACAACTTTGACCTGAAGCACTAATAAACCCCTTTCAAGGGATGTGGAACTTCAATGACTGAACTTCTTGCATTATATGATCTTAGGTACTGAATAATTTTGTCCTTCTGCTACCGTGTTTATAATAGCACCCAAGGGAAAAGGAACCAAACCATCAAAGAAGGTAACTAAGGGGAGTGTGCCTTGGAGACTCTTTGATGAGTCTGATTATGAAGAAGAAGAGCCACAACTCATAAGGCAAAGAAAGAAGAAGAGTTTGAAAATACCTTTACCACCTCCACAAGCTGAGAAAATGAGTGAAGAAAATGAATATGAGGAACAAGAAAAATCTGAACATACACCTTTGGAGCATACAATCTCTAAACAACCTGATTCAGAGTAACCTAATTTATATCAACAAAATTCTAAGCAACCCTATTCTAAGGAACCATCATATGGGTCCCCTCCTTCTGAATAACAGGCTGATGAAGATAATCCGATATGGGGAAACCTGATCAAATGCAAGAACCACGGTGTCTAAGAGAGTGCTTGATGGAAGATTCCTGGTCGAAAGAATATTTTCTATAATGGGATTCTCAAAACTCAAAGAATATTGGTAAAATGCCAATTTTTTAAGAAATGAGAATCATTACTACCGGGTTGAGCAGATATCCTTTAATGGAGAAGACATTTCAAGACTATGACTTGGAATAGACTACAAAAGAAGGTGATTTATTTTGCCTTGCAATAGTATGGGAGTTCTACATGAACTACCAGGCTACATTGGAGAACATGTGTAAGCAAAGGGAAAAAGTAGTAGCTCATCCCTTGTTAAAGAATGTTTTGGTAAAGGGCGTAATGGTAGATCTCTCAAAAAGAACCATCAACAGATTCATTCATTGTCCCAACTTCACTCCTCAAGCTACTTCACCAATATTCTAGTCTCGGTTAAAGGATCGTGACAAACAACATCCTTGGTTAGCCAACCTCATAGCTAAAGAAAAACTCAAATAGTTGACCAACCTAAATGAAAGAATATTCAAGGCCTCCCTGACTCAAGAGGCAAGGTTTTTATGGGGTGTAGTACACACCTGGTTGATGCCCACGAACTAAGATAATATTCTTGGTAATGATAGAGCAGTGTTAGTCACATGCACCATGGCTAAGCTTTACACAAACTTTGGGGAAACCATTATTTATGAGATAAAGATTCAGGTACCAAGGCCCGACACTGCAAATCCATTCCTATATCTGATTAAAAGTTATGTGAGGTGGCCAATGTACTTGAGGTTGTAGTACAGACAAAGATATTCCAGCCTGGAAGACCCATAACCCCATCAGGTATGACAAAAATCATCCTAGGATTGTGCTAGGAAAGGGAACAAACGTTGTCACAGAACCAGTGAGAGTTGTTAAAGTGCAACCAACTGTCACTGTCACTGACTCAGCACCTAGTATGGATGTGCAAGATTCTAAAGTTGTACAGACAACATCCTCTGCAAAAGAAGATTCAGTACTTGAGAACGAAACAAACCTTTCAGCTGTTATTTTACCAACAGAATTTGCCTTCAACCCGCTTAATTTCATGACAGAGGCAAAATAAGCAAAGCGGTGCGAGGCACAACTGCAACTTTTTGCCTCTACTATGGCCAAGAGGATCAAGGTGGCACTTGAACCCTTCCAGACTTTTCCTGGTCGAATTGATAAGTTGGAGAACCATTTTAATGCATGGTTAAAAGAAATGTCTGTCCCAGATCTTACACTATTTAGAGAAACCCTGGACAAGGTAAAAGCTTATGTTGGAGTATTGTAGTAGCACCAACTTATGGTGTCTGTAGATCCAGTTGTGGATGAGTCTGAACATGAAGTTCCATTGCTTGATCTCAATGGGGAACTGGTGAAGTAGAGGAAAGAAAAGAGTGATAATAAAGATAAGGGTTAAAGGAAAAGAGATAACAAGGAGGATAAAAGATAAGCAGAAAAGAATGCGGAAAAACCATAAATAAATAAAGCGATACGAGCATCCAAGGCACAAGAGGAGAGAAGGGAGAAAGAGCTACGAGCTAGGGCTGTAGGAGCATCCGCTAGTGGACTCCCTCCAGAGGTTGTGACGGTTGTGATCTACTGATGTGAGTATTCTAGAAGAAGACACCGCTACAGGGTTAGGGACCCATGATTCCCGTGCTTGAGCTATTCCAGGTATACCCTAACCCTTAGTCCAATTGCTCTTTAAATGTACATTGAGGACAACGCTTGATTTTAAGTTGAGGGTGCAGGGTGACTTTTTGTAAAATATTGTAGTTGACTAGGAGAAATAAAAGTACCTTAGGCAGTTAACATATTTTTGGTTGATTTTTGAACACCTCTCCAATGGTCTGTTTCATAACTGTGTGATATGCATTCATGTGTTATTATTGTGCATGTTGTTATAGAATTAGTACTAGTGACATGATAACCATTGCTAAATAATTTCATAAACCAGATGAGTAGTAGCTTGTAATGTACCTGTGTGCCATGTGTGTGTGAGATATTACTTTATCCCTATGTATGTTAAATTTAGAACTTGCCCGGTTAGTATTGCCCTATAAAGGATAATAGTCTGTTTTGAGATTAATCCACTTCTAGCCTAAATTACCTTTCCTGTATGAATGATATCCCTTGATCCCATTTTTTATCCTAAATGCCTATTCTTTTATGATATATATTACCTTCCCATTTGTATCAGAATAAACCTATTTTGGCCCTAGTCTTTCTTAGACATTGTGTACTTTGACTTAGGCAAATAGCCTAAGTTGAGGTGGATACCATAGGGATGTGTGATGTAAAATGAGTCTAAAGAAAGGTATAATCAAAGAAAAGAATAAAAAGCTGGGTGCGGTGGAAAAAGAATAAGAAAATAAAAGTTATGAAAAAAAAAGAAATGATTGTCAAAAAGACCACACATATCCGGAGTATGTGTGATTAAGAAAGGAGAGAATTAGGTAAAGGTAAATAAGTCAGACCCCAAAAGTTAGTGTAGTACCAAAGAGGCTCAGTCACCTTAAATATCACCGAGTATCATACCATCCCTTAGCATACGTTACAAGCCGAACAAACAAACCTATAGGGATCCTAGCTTACCTGTCTGAAAACCTTGGTAATAAAATTAAGGGCAATCTTATGGTATTTGGCATACATTGACTAGAACTTCTTTTTGAGATTGAGTGTTTATTGATTTCGCCCACAATTACAAATGTTATTTTCACTACCAGAAAATCCCTAATTTCCGACTGAAAAAAGTAGTCGGAAATTTCCGACTACTTTGGTGAGAAAATGTACTTTTTTATTTTTATTTTTTATAAAATATTATTTCGACAGTATTTGTAACTACAACAGTCAGAGTATTTGACGAGAAATTGCGGGAAATGTATATTTCGACTACTGTAGTCGAAAGTAAAAATAATAAAATAAATATATTACTAAATATATAATCATGCCCTTATACAAAAATTAAATAATTAACATATAAATTATTAAATATTCATTTCAGACCATTGTAGTCAGAAATAAAATAATTATTTAAATATATTATTAAATATATAATCAGGCCCTTATATAAAAATTGAATAACTATTAAAATAAATTATAATATATTTATTTTCGACTACTGTGGTCAGAAATATGAATATAATTATTAAAAGAAATAATTAAATGTGTTTTTCCGACTACTGTAGTTGGAAACATAAATAAATAAATAATTAAATTACTAATATATACTCAGAATGTTGGCAGGAAATTGTGAGAAATGTATATTCCGATTACTGTAGGTGGAAAATAAAAACAATAAAATAAATATATTATTAAATATATAATTATTCCCTTCTACTAAAATTAAATAATTAAAAAATATATTATTTAATATATAGTCAAATCCTTACACAAAAATTAAATAAATATTTTAATAAATTATAAAATATTTATTTTCGACTACTATAGTCGAAAATTGAAATAATTAAATAATTATATTACTAAATATATAATTAGACCCTTATAAAAATTAAATATATAAATAAATAGATAAATAAATCACGAAATATATACTTTGACCCTTATACAAAAATAAAATAATTTAATAATAATGTTTTAAACATTTAATTCCAAATACCATAGTCGAAAATATAATTAATTAATTAAATATATTATATATAACCGACCATTGTATTTGGAAAATTTAAATAACTAATTCTATTAAATTAGTTACCGACTGAAGTAGTCGAAAATCTTATTATATAATCTATAACCCCTCTCTCTCTTAACCACTTTCCCAATTCTCTCTCTCTCTAACCCTCCCCTCGCACTTTACTTCGACAACTACAGCGACGATGATGTTGGTCGAGTGGTAACGACAATGACGACGTCTCTCTCTCACTCTTTACTTCAACTCTCTCTCAATTTGTACTTCGTCTCTTTCTCTCATTTTCTACTTGGTCTCTGTCTCTAAGCTAAGGTTCCTAAACTTGAAAACATTCATTGTTCTCTCTCAAAAATTGACGACGGTGGGTTGGTAACAACAACGGTGAAGCAACGGTATTAAAAGTCAATCAAGAAATTCCCATCTTCACGATAAAAAATTATTCCATTTTCTACAAAAATTTATGAAATTTAAAAATCTGTGAATCTGTGTTGGTGTTGGCTAAATGTATGAATTTATGTTAGGCACTTAACATGAATCTCATTTTTGGCATGTCTAAAATCTGTGAATCTGTGTTAATGTTGGCATGTCTCCTTTTAGGTTCTTCAATATCTGGACACAACACCCTAATTTTTTGAATATTATAGCAAAAATTTGGAGGAAAAACTTGAACCAAATGAGACGACACACAACTAACTTCACTCTGAGCTTGTGATTACACCAAATAAGATAAATTATAAACTAGTGAGATTTAGAGAATCCCAAATAATCTCAGTTAAATAATAAAGTTATTAACTATTGAAATTATAGTAAGTAGAAGTCGCAGGTGTGTGTTCTTTCTGAAAATAAAAGTACCAGGCGTGTTATTTCTCATAAAAAATTATGGTTGGAGATAAAGTTTCAGAAAATAGTTATCAATCACCGCAACTAGTCTAGGATCGTGGTGTAGTTGTTTATTTATGAAGTTGTCAATCCTTACAAAAATGATGGTTGGCTTCTGTAATGTAACTTCTTCAAATAATGATTGTTGTTGTTTTGCATCATAATATATTTGTGGTGCTTTCATATAAAGGCATTTAGTTATTGAATTGGACATTAAGTAATTAGTATAGTCCAGCTATATAGTGTAGAAAAAAATGAAAAGAAAATACAGATACACTTGCTCAAACTATGATGCAGTAATTTTTAAACCAATAGCTAAAACTATATGAAGGTCAACCTAAATATTATGAAAGAAAAGTTTGCATGCCTTTTGCCCTTTTCCCATCGAAATAAATTCTTCTTAAGTAAATAGATTGGTAGTGGATGTCAATTTGAAAAAAAATGGTGTTATGTAGAAGTGTAGTCATACATACTGACCATATTTTTCTTTGATGAAAGCATTTATTACAAGAAATATTTTTTATTTATATGTGCTGACAGATATTATTGTTTAAGAGTTGATTACTAACCATCTGAGTTGCATCTTACTTTGCGTGTCTTTTTTTCCCTTGCAACATATTGTCATGTATCGGAATCCTGCCAGAGATCCTATATATGTTACTTTAACTAAGTTGATTGTCATAATGTGTTGTCAAATATCAATATTACAATGCAATTTGGTGTTTGATGAATCATATGCAAATTTTTATGTAGCTTCAGTTCAGAAGTACAAAGGAATGTTTTTATTTTACTTGAATGGCATTGAGCATAAGTTGGATAATGCATTATCTTCGTTCTCATTTCTTCCAACGGACAGAAACTTCATTCTCACTTTTCTAGTGCTTATTACCACTTCTTTACTTGAAGCTAATTGTTTTTCGCTACATTTTGGCTCTTCACTGGCCTTGCATAGTTCCATAAACTTACTCAACTTAAGAGGGATCCTCACAGGATTTTTAAAATAACAAACGTCATATTCTGGAAAGGCGTTTTGTTAAAAATAGATAACCTGAAACCTTGAATATAAGTGACATTTTTTTCATCCTTTGGTTCGTCTTTTACTTTTAGTGTAAGAAAAACCAGCTTATTGCGTAGGGAAGCACCCCCGTTGTAATAGAGCTATTGATAGTTAACTGTCAAGGCCCTTCCCTAAAGCTTATGCTTTGGCTTACCACTATAATAAGAACAAATACGTAATCTGGGATAACTTGTCGGCTGAATACATATATAAATGTGTAGCTCTGCAGCTAGTGGAGTCATGGAAATCTTGTGTATAGTTGTTGCTATCACTGTATAATGGAGAACTCTTGAATCTTTATTAGCTGCTATTGCATTTCTACTACTAGAGTTAAGTAAGGTAGTGGAAAGGGAGATGGTTTGGAAATTTTGATTGGAGCAGTACATTAATTTTTCCTTCTGAAGATATAGAAATAAAAGTTACTGGTTTATGATGGAACTAAAGCAGATTAATGATGCCCAAGAGTCACGTTTACCTTAACTGCAGCTGTTTCTATTGCTGTTTAGGACCATGGCCTAAATCTATGATTTTTATGCTTAATTAGTGTCTAAATTGAAATTGTTTCGTATAGTGGCTATAGCTGCTGGTGTGTGCATACTTAAGGATGTCTTGAGTATCCAAAATTGTTCACAATTAGTATGAAATGTTTGTGCACACCAAGTATTTGGCGAAATGTTCAAATTAACTTCTTAGTAGTTTTCTATGTATTTAAGGTCTTGCTTGTAGATTTAGGAATTTAGTTTCATGTTTTAGTGTCATTTACATGTTAAGAACACAATTTGGTAGAGAAATTTAGATTTTGGATCATGAACTAGCCTTGGACTACAATCTCGAGTAGCACAATTGTAGACTTCTAGAATGTGATTGGAAAATATGAGATAGAGGCCAGTCTGGCAGGCCTCTCACTTGTTGTGATCGCGACCCAAATAGAGTGCGATTATGACATCTGAGGCCTGTTTGATAGACCTATTGAAAATTCTGAATTCTTATTTTAATCCCAAACTTAATTCATGAACCATTTCTTCCTACTAAAAAATGGACTTGTTATTCTTTCGTTTGGTGTTTTGGTAATCAATTACAGTGACACTCTCTTTTAGACTCATTCACTTCAAAAGCTTCTTAAATTTACTAGTCAATTTTTGGTTTGAATATTCCATGAGTGCTATACTATTTTCTAATCAATAATCTATATGATTGCATCATCTAGACTTAGTTCAGCACCATTAACACCATTGTCATAATCATGATTACCACCATTGTCATATTCATCTAATTTTGCATGAATATGAAAATGGGGGAAAAGGGCGCCCTTTTCTTAAGGTCTGCGAAGAGATGCATAGGAAGAAAAACAAGGACGGTTGATAACGCTCAATCTACAGCTCTCTTAGGAGTGTAAAGCAGTCGTTAGCAAATATAGAACCCAACCTGGGTTGGGTATCGATCCCACAGGGAATAGCTTGGCCAACATGTAAGCAAAATTACTAGACTTTTAGTGCAAGTCTCGTAAGAAGGGGGGATTGTAATGTGTAACCAAAACAATAAAGTAAAAGATGAAAATAGCAAAGTAAAAAGAAAAGGATTGTTACGTAAGTTGTAAACAATGAGAATTGAAGCGTTGGGATTATGTCCACCTCCTGAGTTATACGTCTCTATTGACTATGAGTGTGTAGAATTCCGACATGCATGTGCTTATAGAGAATTGTATTCGATGGTAAATCCAGGCATCTTTTGACCTATTTGAGGATTATTTCACTTTAAATCTTTCGAGCTTAAAGCGTGTCTAATGGTACAAATTCTCCAAGAGGCTAATCCAGTTACGGCACTAACTGTTTAGTAGGGAATTTAGGGGGTGACCCTACTACCTTGACATTATCTCTTTTCGAGACAAATAACCTTTCTTTCGAACAAGTTAAATGTTATACTGGCGTATTCTTGTGTTTGCAACCACAAAGAATGTAGATTAAGATGATGAGAATAATGATATAAGCATCATACGTGTCACAAACTCACAAACTCATAGCAATAGATAGTATCTCAGTTGGCTTCCATAACCCCAACAGAGAAGTTTAGTTACCCATGAATGCGAAGGAGATCACGATTGACATTGTTGTTATACCACAATAAGGATGAATTTTGTGTGGCTCAAGAGGTAGGCATTAGGCGTGAATTTCCTAGGCCACGTAATGTTTCTCTTGTTGCGGAAATTAAGAATAAATGAATAGAAGAAGAAAAATAGAATTAATGGAAAGATTAGAAGAGTTGTAGAATTGTTTGTAGTGTAGAATGTAGGATGTATCTCTCCACTCAGGGAGGAATTAATTAAAAATCTCTAGCATGATAGGGTATTTATAATACCCATATCCTAATCCTACTAAGCTAATGAAATACTTAACCAAAATCCTACTAAGCTAATGAAAACCCAATTGTACTAGGTTAATGTAACATTATCCAAATCCAAATAAACTAATGAAATACTTAACCCAATTGTACTAGGTTAATGTATTATTATCCTAATCCAAATAAGTTACTGCTAGTCCCCAAAGTCTTCAGAAAAGCTGTTTTAGCCCGGGACAGATTTTCCATGCATCACTTTTGGTCCTTTAGGCGTCCAAGCTCCCTTTCCTTCCTTCGTGAGCTTTCTTTGGCGTCAAGTAAGCCATAAAATTCTGAATTCTGCATCATTTATACCTGAAACTTTGCTAATCATGTTTGTTAGCTCACTTACTGGAAAAAGGACTAAAAGTGCATGAAATATATAATTTGTTCTCAAAACATGGCACAAATATGGGCAAAATATATTGATATAGGCGTGTAAATTCGCCTATCATCAACACCCCACACTTGAAGCTTTGTTCGTCCTCAAACAAAAGATCATGTCCATCTAAACATCAACTTAGGGTTTCACAGCAACCACACAAAATATTCGTCAAGACAAGCATAGCAATCATCAACAAAGAGTAGGTTTTCGATCATTAGTAGAAATAGTTTAACCTCTAGCATAGACTCGTGATGGTGGTCAACTCATATTCAAAAATTAAGGCACAAGGAATCATATACAACTACCCAAAAATTATCAACCATGTGTGTCTCACAATATATTACCCCTAATCACTCACAAGTATAGCATATTTTTCAAACATGGGTATCATATCCTTGCTCTCACTCTCACAAAGAATTCATATGTAGAAATTGATGACCATAGGCTTGCCCTTAGTGTAATACTCCACTAAATGTCAGAATGTTAAGATTAGGACCAAGTAGGTCTTTTGATGGTTGTAATGTAGGCTAAGGGACGGGTAGGATCAGCTATTTTGACCAGAAATAGTGACTAAGTTCCTAAGAACTTTAATACATCACATTGTATCAATGACACTTTTTTCTTTTAACCCTTTCTTTCTTTTATTCTTCCACCCTTGTTCTCCTCTTTTGTTTTTCAATTTTTAAGCATAACTCACTTTTCAGCATTCTTTTCCTTTTTATTTTCACAACACATTCAAGCACCATTACATTTTAAAGAATCATACTTACCCAATTTCCTCTTATATTGTCACATGACTTTATACTTTAAAGCACTTAGGAATTTGGATCAAATCACGGTCTTGAAAAAAATGGCTTAGGCTTACATACAAGGTTGTCAAAGAAATAAGCTAAAGGATCAAAAGGTTTTAACTAGGATGATGTCCAAGGGTAGGTCAAACTAAGGTAAACATATGTAGTTTGCCAAAGAAATGCCTAAATCATCTCCTAAACTTACACTCTTTATTTTCACTTTGCATACATACTAGGCAAGTTCTAGCATCAGCCACAAACATAGAATATACTATTATCTCACACACACAAGGCACATGGTCGACTTGATTGGAAGTAATATAGACTCTCGACCCAACAAGTGAAGGAAATGAACCACAAAATATCACATAATGAGTCACAACTAGAGCCTAAACGTCTCAATAGTCATAATTGTAGCACATACTCTTGTTATAATCTTATGTTGCATATCTCTTGATATCTTGGTGTATTGAGTCCTAGGAATAAGGCATGAGTTGAAAATACGCAACCAGATTCTTGCTTCCCTATTCAATGGAGCATAGGGGAAGGTGTTGGGTCGTCCGGTGTCTCGGTGTCTGCCCCATCTTGACATCGATCTACTTCCACAAAGTGTGTGTCGTATTGCTTTATAAGGAGGCCTGCTGTACAGCTCTTTGAATGGTGCTGGGTCGACCAAGGTAAACCAAGAAAGGAGTTGAGCAAATCCGCGTTGAGCTGTAACACTTGGCCCCGAATCATAACTTTGTTGCCTGTGGTTTTTGGCGACCAGTTGGCGTAGAACTCCCTTGTCAAATCAAGATTACATTCTCCCATGTCGTGGAAGATGAAATCCAGTTTCAACGCCATTATTTTCGCCAACATACGCTGCTCCTTCTTCGCTATGGCGTCCTTGTTGATCAAGTCGATGTGAACATATTTCCGTTCCTTGTTGTTCTTGTACCATTCTTTGGCTTCCTCTTCAAGAACTCATTTTATTCCAAACATTCGTCGGGGTAGTTGCATTGAGGATGATTCTCCTTGTTTCTTGTGACCTCTCTTCTTGCCCTTTTGGGAAGTGGTAGCCTTATCTTGTCTCGCTTTAGGTGCCATTATTCCTGAGATTTAAACAGTATTCATGTTAGCATCAAATAAAAGGAAACAATATATACACCAGCCATCGGGGTACCACCCCACACTTAGGTTCGTTAATACAAAACAGTGAAGTGAATTCATACGTTTTAGGAACTATGTTCCGACAAGAAAATCAGCAATGTATCACTACTTGCAGCCATTGCACTACTTTCATGTTAGGTATAACAACACTACTACGTAGGGGTTACATTATGGTATAGTTACTTTCAACAATCACAACCTCCTAAGTCGGTAGTCAACTATAGGTCTTATCCCGATGAATGGGATAGTCTAACATGTAAGTATCCAAGTATCAAGCTTAAGCAATTTTCATAACCATAGCAATACCGCAAAAGTATAACAATGCTATTAAAACCAAATTCAAGTCGGAAACAAGTCAAGATTATCCTAACGTATATGTTCACGCACATGGTTTTGTGTCAACAATCCAAACACTTTAACATCACCAATAATCTTTGAAGATGTAGCAATTCATAACAGGCATAGCAACGTAGTACTTACAAGAAATAGATGTAGAATACAAGAGTACTTACGTGAGTGAAGCCTTTGGAGATGATCTTGTGAATTGGAAGAGCAAAAAGAAAAAGTTTGAGGTGATTTAGAGGGAGTATGCGGCGCCTTTAGGTCTATTTCTAATGTGGTTATGTTTCAAGACCAAGTCCCCTTTATATAGGAAAAGAATGGGTCGGGTTTTGACCCATTTACAAATGGTTTTGGAGACAAAAATGCCCTATATGCGGTGCATAATGCTTGGCATAGTCATAATATAGGCGGCGCATAGTGTATGGCATTTAGGGACATATGCGGCGCATAGTGTATGGCATTTAGGGACAGATGCGCCGCATAGTGTATATCATTTGAGATACTGAGACATAATGCTATAGCATAGGCGGCTCATAGTGTATAACACACTTAAGAATGGGCGTCGCATAATGTATAGCACACTAGATTCCGAGACCTTGGGCTATAGGATAGGTTGTGCAATATTCGTGGCCTAGTTTTACCTAGGCCTAGCCTTCCTCGATGCCTATTTTGGCATGAGCAATGCTCAATCCATATCCTTATGCATCCTTATACCTAACTTACCACCTTTTCCATCCAATACGTCCAAATCGTTATTTGAAACCAATCTCCTCGTTGAATACTTCTCGCACCTATATTTGCTCAAAACCAATGAAAACTATTAGTACGATGGGTTGCCTCCCACCAAGCGCCTTAGTTTTGGTCGTGGCACGACTCTTATTTTTTTATTCTCTCTTACCAAAAGCAAAACAAGTAATAGAACAAAAGATAGACAAAGCGATAAACGAAAAACGATAAAACGATGCAACGATGGAACGATGGGTTGCCTCCCATCTAGCACCTTATTTATTGTCGTGGCTCGACATAGTTAACTCGAGTACTTAGACTTCTTCGAGATAAGTGATAGACATATAATTCATCAAGTCAATAGGACCAATATAAGGTTTAACACGTTGGCCATTCACTTTGAAGACAATGCCAGTATTGTCTTCCAATTCGACTACTCCAGACGAGTAGACCTGAATAACTTTGTATGGACCAGACCACTTAGACTTTAACTTACCTGGGAACAACTTCAATCTAGATTTGAAGAGAAGCACCATATCATCCTTTTGAAAGTTTCGTCGAACAATCCGCTGATCATGATACTTCTTCGTCCGCTCCTTGTATAGGTCCGATCTCTCATAAGCATGGAGACGAAACTCATCTAATTCGTTCAGCTGCTCCAACCTCAGATTCATCGCATCATCCAAATTCAAGTTCAATTGCTTCAATGCCCACAATGCCTTATGCTCGAGCTCGATGGGTAAATGACAAGCCTTCTCATAAATTAGTTGATAAGGAGACATGCCAATGGGCGTTTTGAACGCAGTCCTATACGCCCATAGTGCATCTTCAAGCTTCCTAGACCAATCCTTCCTATTTTCATTAACCGTCTTCGCAAGGATTTGCTTGATCTCCTAATTGGAAACTTCTACTTGTCCACTAGTTTGGGGATGATAAGGCGTAGCTACCTTATGTTGCTTGACACCATACTTGGCCAAAACGGATTTGAATAGCTTGTTGCAAAAGTGAGATCCTCCATCACTTATGATAGTACGAGGTACTCCAAAGCGAGAGAAGATATTCTTTTTTAAGAACGATACAACACACTTCCCTTCATTGTCGGCCAACGCTACAGCTTCCACCCATTTCGAAACATAATCTACAGCAACCAAGATGTACTTCATTCCAAACGAATTCACGAATGGACCCATGAAATCAATACCCCACACATCAAAAATTTCTACCTCAAGAATTTTGGACATGGGTATCTCATGGTGTTTCGATATAGCACCTTGGCGCTGGCATTGGTTGCACCTTCTAAAATAGTCGTAGGCATCTCTAAATATCGAAGGCCAATAATAACCACTTTGCAAAACTTTTCTTGCCGTCCGATTGCCTGCGTGATGTCCTCCAACTTGGGAAGTGTGGCATGCTGCCAATATAATAGGCACTTCTTCATGAGATATACATTGTCGAATGATACCATCCGCGCATCTTCGAAACAAATAAGGTTCATCCCAATAGTAGTACTGTACGTCATGCATAAACTTCCTCCTTTGGTGGTAAGATAAATTGGCAGGTGTCACATTACTCACTGCGAAATTTGCAAAGTCGGCATACCATGGTAGTTCCTCCATTGTTGTCGCTAATATCTCTTCATCCGGGAATGCATCATCAATCTGATTTTCAGGTTGCGCCACATGTTCATTCTCAAGCCGAGATAGGTGATCGGCCACTTGGTTCTCGCAGCCTCTTCTATCTTTGACCTCAAAATCAAACTCTTGTAGCAGCAACACCCATCGAATTAACCTTGGTTTTGCATCCTTCTTTTTCATGAGATACCTAAGAGCTGCATGGTCTGTATGAATGATCACCTTAGTACCTAATAGATAGGCACGAAACTTCTCAAACGCGTACACAACTGCTAGGAGCTCTTGTTCAGTAACAGTGTAGTTCCTTTGGGCTTCATTTAGGACCTTACTCGCATAGTAGATAGGATGAAATAATTTCTCCTTTCTTTGTCCAAGTACAGCTCCAATGGCTACACCACTAGCATTACACATGACTTCGAACGGGAGAGACCAGTCTGGTGCTACCATGATAGGGGCTTCAATGAGTTTTCCTTTAAGGCATTCGAATGCCTTTAAGCAATCTTCATTAAAGTCAAACTTCGCATCTTTCCCCAATAGTTTGCACAATGGACTAGCAATTTTGGAGAAATCTTTAATGAACCGACGATAGAAAACTGCATGGCCAAGAAAACTACGAACTCCCTTCACCGAAATTGGAGGCGGTAGCTTCTCAATAACCTCTATTTTTGCTCGATCAACCTCTATTCCTCTTGCGGAGATCTTGTGCCCCAGCACGATTCCTTCTTTTACCATGAAGTGGACACTTTTCCCAATTCAGCACAAGGTTGAATTCTACACATCTTTGCAATGCCATACTCAAGTTTTCCAAGCACGACTCAAAAGATTCACCAACAACTGAAAAATCATCCATAAATACCTCGAAAGTGTCCTCAACCATATCAGAGAAAATGGACATCATACAGCGTTGAAAGGTGGCTGGTGCATTACATAACCCGAATGGAATACGTTTGAAGGCAAACGTACCATATGGGCATGTAAATGTTGTCTTCTCTTGGTCTTCGGGGGCAATACAAATCTGATTGTAGCCTGAATAACCGTCCAAGAAGCAAAACCATCCTTTCCCCACTAATCGATCTAGCATTTGGTCCATGAATGGCATTGGGAAGTGATCTTTGAGTGTCCAAGCATTCAGCTTTCGGTAGTCCATGCATACTCTCCATCCAGTGACGGGTCTGAGTGGAATAAGCTCGTTCTTCATATTCGCGACCACCGTCATGCCTCCTTTCTTGGGAACACATTGTATCGGGCTTACCCATGTACTATATGAGATAGGATACACAACCCCCGCATCTAACCACTTGATAATTTGTTTCTTCACCACTTCTTGCATAGGTGGGTTTAGACGTCTTTGATGCTTAATGGTGGGTGTACAATTTTCTTGAAGTTGAATTTTATGTGTGCAAATCCCAGGTGGAATACCAATAATATCCGCAATGGTCCATCCAATAGCTCTAATATACTTGCGTAAGATAGAAATAAGAGCTGCAACTTGTTGCTCACCCAAATCGGCTGCCACAATGACTGGAAGAGTATTTCCGCATCCTAAGAAGGCGTACTTCAAATGACTTGGCAGCTCCTTCAATTCTAACGTGGGTGGCTCTTCAATAGATGTCTTAGCTGGTGGTGTGGGTCGATTCTTGAGATCAAGGTCCAGCTTCTTGGGAGCATAGCGATATGTACCTAATCCCGATAGAGCACAAGTAGTTTCTTCAGAATTTTCAGCATCCTCATTCTCTCCATTCATAAGCACAACCTCCAAAGGGTCATCAATAATTTGCTCTTCTTCAATTAATTCTTTCTCATCATCAATGAAAAAATCAGCTACCGAAAATACACTTAGATCTTTGGGCTGCTTTATTGATTTGCACACATCAAAGCAAACCACTTCGTCATTTATTCGGAATGAAAGCTCATTCGCTCTCAAATCAATGAGCACACTTCCTGTAGCAAGGAAAGGGCGCCCCAAGATTATGGGAACTTCTGAGTCTGCCTCACAATCCAAAATAACAAAGTCTGGCGGAAAGATGAATGAAGAAACCTTTACCAATACGTCACATAGAATACCAACAGGTCGTTTTACCGACCTATCCGCCATGACGAGCCTCATATTGGTTGGAGTAGGATTACCCAACCCCAACTTCTTGTAGATCGATAATGGCATCAAATTGATGCTGGCTCCTAAGTAACATAATTCTTTGGCAAAATTCAAAGATTCAACGGTGCAAGGAATAGTGAAAGCTCCGGGGTCGGCCTTCTTCTGAACTATCGATCGGGTAGCAATTGCACTACAATGATGCACATTTTCTTTCAACTCATAACTTGCTGCCCGATTCTTAGTCAAAATATCCTTCATAAACTTTGAATACCCAGGCATTTGTTCAAGTGCCTCCACCAATGGAACATTAATGGTCAGCTGTTTCAACATAGTCATGAATTTGCTGAACTTTGGGTCATCGGCCACCTTCTTCAATCTTTGGGGAAAAGGTGGTGGTGGGTATGAAAGTGTTCTTTCCATGGATTGCTTCTCCTCTTGCTTCCGTTTTTCCACTTTTTCAGGCTGCACCGTGCTGGAGGTGGCGTCCTTGACATTAGGAGTAGTTGCTGCGGCATCTTCTCCTTTTGCGTTGTCATCCATGTCCGCAACTTCGTCAAACTCTTGCTTGACTTTTGCTAAAGTTTCCAGAACCTTACCACTTCTGGTAGTGATAGCCATGCATGAACCATCATTCCTTGGATTTTGCACAGTATCGCTAGGTAAAGTGCCGGCCTTTCTTTGATTGAGTTCTGCTGAAAGTTGGCTCAATTGCTGCTCTATTTGCTTGATTGAAGTGGAATGAGAATCAAATAATTGTTTCATGGAGGACAAATCATTAATTACCTACGTAACTCCCGTGCTCGTTGCTTCCACTCCTTTCAATAGTTTAGCCATCATGTCTTCCATACTTCCAGAATTAGATGTGGTGGTGTCACGTCTACCAGGGGGAACGTACAAACCACTCGTTTCATTCTTGTTTTTCCAACTACCTTGGTCTTTGTTTCCAGATTTATCATAGTAGTGCCGACCTTGGTTTCCTTGGGCATTCCCACGGAAACCCCCCTGATTGTTCAAGTAGTTGGCCTCCTCTTTCGAATAAGATTTGTCTCTTCCTTTTGACGCAATGGCTTTGACTTTTTTGGTCTTCCCTGTTAATAAATGCTTTGTATGAAGATCCATTTGTGTTTTCAGATGTTCCATATCTTGATCATGTTCTTTTTCTCTTCTTCTTTGGTCTGCAGTCATGCCAATAGATAAAGTGGGGCTTGCTACCTCAGAATCCCTGGTATGCCAAGCTCTACTTTGCTTCGTCATACGATCTAGCATATTGCTTGCTTGACCAAAAGTGAGGTCCATAAAAGATCCTCCAGCTGCATTATCCACCACTGGCTTAGTTATTGAATTCAAGGCTCTATACAATATCTCCATTAGGTGAACATTGGTCATGTTATGGTTTGGGAATCTCGCTAGCTTTGTCTTGAACCTCTCCCATGTTTCATGAAGAGCTTCAGTGGGAAGCTGATGAATGTTGCTGATTTCATCTCTCAATTGTGCTCTTTTGGATGGCAGAAAGAATCTTTCTAGGAAAGCGTCTCTCAATTGCCTCCAATTTGTAATTGAATCAGGAGTCAACCCATTTAACCATAGAGTTGCCTCCCCAGACAGAGACAATGGAAATAAGCGTAATCAAATTGCATTCTGACCAACACCAGGATTGTCAAACGATTTGCATGTAGAAATAAAGTTGATGAGATGCATATTCGAATCATTGCCTGCTAGTCCACCAAATAATCCCTTGAGTTGGAATAACTGAATCATGGTGCTTGTAATGTTGAACTTGGCTCCGGGCGCTAATGGTGGAGGAATTATGGCTCCAGTGGCTCCGTCTCCATCAAGATCATCATCATCATCGTCGAAAGCTGGCTGCATAGGTTAGCGATCATACCTAAATAGAGCTTGTCAACCTCTTCAGTTGGCAGGTGTTATTTCAGCATCACTCCTAGGGTTTAGTAACTCGTCATCACCTAAATCCTCATCGTCGGGATTTGTTGCTCGTGCAGGTTTATCAATGTTCTGTTGTTGAACTTGGCCAGCGGCAAGGGAAGCCAATCTTGCTTGTTCCTGTTGAGCAGCCATCCTTTCTATTTCAGCTTGTGCTTCCATTCTACCAATGCGTTATGGTTCAGGATTGATAGGTAATAATGGTTGACCAGAACTTCTAGTATGAGGCATGCACTGAATAAAAACCTGCAGTAAACGAAAACAAAAACTGAAAGTAAAAGTGCGAGAATCTTTGACCAAAGGGTCTAGTAATTATCACGAACTTAATTGACACTCGTATTCTCCGGCAACGGCGCCAATTTTTGATAACGCTCAATCTACAGCTCTCTTAGGAGTGTAAAGCGATCGTTAGCAAATATAGAACCCAACCTGGTTTGGGTATCGATCCCACAGGAAATAGCTTGGAAAAC
The DNA here is from genome assembly GCA_030864225.1 of Capsicum baccatum var. pendulum. Classification (NCBI taxonomy): domain Eukaryota; kingdom Viridiplantae; phylum Streptophyta; class Magnoliopsida; order Solanales; family Solanaceae; genus Capsicum; species Capsicum baccatum. Next base: position 162,348,809 of record CM061557.1, on the reverse strand, counting down.
AAGTAAGCAAAATTACTAGACTTTTAGTGCAAGTCTAGGAAGAAGGGGGGATTGTAATGTGTAATCAAAACAATAAAGTAAAAGATGAAAATAGCAAAGTAAAAAGAAAAGGATTGTTACGTAAGTTGTAAACAATGAGAATTGAAGCGTTGGGGTTATGTCCACCTCCTGAGTTATACGTCTCTATTGACTATGAGTGTGTAGAATTCTGACATGCATGTGCTTATAGAGAATTGTATTCGATGGTAAATCCAGGCGTCTTTCGACCTATTTGAGGATAATTTCACTTTAAATCTTTCGAGCTTAAAGCGTGTCTAACGGTATAAATTCTCCAAGAGGTTAATCCAGTTACGACACTAACTGTTTAGTAGGGAATTTAGGGGGTGACCCTACTACCTTGACATTATCTCTTTTCTAGAAAAATAACCTTTCTTTCGAACAAGTTAAATGTTATACTGGCGTATTCTTGTGTTTGCAACCACAAAGAATGTAGATTAAGATGAAGAGAATAATGATATAAGCATCATACGTGTCACAAACTCACAAACTCATAGCAATAGATAGTATCTCAGTTGGCTTCCATAACCCCAACAGAGAAGATTAGTTACCCATGAATGCGAAGGAGATCACGATTGACATTGTTGTTATACCACAATAAGGATGAATTTCGTGTGGCTCAAGAGGTAGGCGTTAGGCGTGAATTTCCTAGGCCACGTAACATTTCTCTTGTTGCGGAAATTAAGAATAAATGAATAGAAGAAGAAAAATAGAATTAATAGAAAGATTAAAAGAGTTGTAGAATTGTTTGTAGCGTAGAATGTAGGATGTATCTCTCCACTCAGGGAGGAATTAATTAAAAATCTCTAGCATGATAGGGTATTTATAATACCCATATCCTAATCCTACTAAGCTAATGAAATACTTAACCAAATCCTACTAAGCTAATGAAAACCCAATTGTACTAGGTTAATGTAACATTATCTAAATCCAAATAAACTAATGAAATACTTAACCCAATTGTACTAGGTTAATGTATTATTATCCTAATCCAAATAAGTTACTGCTAGTCCCCAAAGTCTTCAGAAATGCTATTTTAGCCCGGGACAGATTTTCCATGCCTCACTTTTGGTCCTTTAGGCGTCCAATCTCCCTTTCCTTCCTTCGTGAGCTTTCTTTGGCGTCAAGTAAGCCATAAAATGCTGAATTCTGCATCATTTATTCCTGAAACTTTGCTAATCATGTTCGTTAGCTCACTTACAGGAAAAAGGACTAAAAGTGCATGAAATATATAATTTGTTCTCAAAACATAGCACAAATAAATATATTGATATAGGCGTGTAAATTCACCTATCATAAACGGTACAAGAGGATATTGGGTCAAACAACGTGTTAGGATTGCATATGTATGATAATAAATTTTACATACATTGTTTTATTATTACTCAACTTTTCTTGTTTACGTACTGACAAATAATTTTTCTTTTAGGAACAATTTCAAAAGAAAATAGAAGAGTGGCGTCAAACCCAACCTACTTCAGAGGATGGTACTATGGTCCAACCATCACCTGCAGATATGAATAGTATGTGGACAGTTGCGGTAGGTGGTCCAAACAAAGGTAGAACCTACGGGACAGGAGTTCTCCAATCCTCGAGTACTCCGTCGTTATTTCCCAGTTCCATTTCTACTTTGCAAACTAAGGAAGAAATGGAATCGATGAAAAAGCAAATTATGGAATTGACGCAGAAATGTGCAACTAACGATGCTAGATTTGCTAAATTTGATAAATTGAAGGAGTTGGTTAAGAAGCACATGACGCAACTATTTCATGACGAGAAAGATAATGAATCTGATGATAGTTAGATTTTAGTTAATGTTCTTGTTTTTGGTTGTGACATTTAGATGTTTAAACTATTTGATTTGATGTTTGTTTTGAATGGTTTAAAGTGGTTGTATTTATAAAATTTTGTCGTGTTCGATCCTGTTGTGAAAAATTCATTGGTTATGTCGTTTATAATTTAAAAGCAGTGTAAGCGAATGTAATATAATAATTATTAAATAATAATAATTATTAAATAATTTTTTGACTACAATGTCAGAAAAATAATAATTATTAAATAATTATTTATTAAATTTTTGACTACTATAGTCGAAAAAAATATAATTATTAAATAATTATTTATTAAAATTTTGACTATTGTAGTCGGAGAAATTATAATTATTAAATAATTATTTATTAAAATTCTGACTACTGTGGTCGGAATATTTATAATTATTAAATACATATTTATTAAATTTTCGACTACAGTAGTAGGAATATTTATAATTATTAAATAAATATTTATTAAATATCTGACTACGTTTTCGAGGAAAGTAGCTGGAAATTTCTGACTACAGTAGTCGAAAAATATTTTTCGACAAGCTATATTCTGACTACTACTATGTAGTCAGAAAGTAGTCGGAATTACTTTAATTTCCGACGACATTGGCTGTCGAAAAATAGCGTTTTTCTAGTAGTGTTTTTATATGAGTACGGAGGGACTTCTTTGTTGTAAGGGCACATTGGTTATGTTGCTAGTTGCTAACTTGTTTGGGTAGTGTAATATTGGTACATGCATGGTTGTTGTTGCTAAGTTGATGCCATAGCTTGATTCCTTTGTGTTGCATTGTTGATTTTTAGTAATATACACAGTTGACTTTGAGATGGTAAATATGTTTTTAGCTAGAATGGATGATTGACTGCCGAAGGTGGTTTGTATCCTCTTAAGTTATGTTTAAGTTGCTTGCGGACAAGCAATGGTTTTAAGTTGAGGGTGTTGATGTGTGAGCTAATGCTAACACATTTGAGGCCATTAACTAGAAATAATTCTAATGTCTTAAGCAACTTTTGTCGTTTTTCATTGTTTTCTCTTTGATAGTGCAGGAAAGTCAAGATGCATGAAAACCAAAGACAATAAGAGCAAAAGTGGTGAATTTGAAAAAAGTGTCCATGAAAGTGTAGGTGACGACTTATCTTCTAATTTATCAAATTTGTGATGAGTTATCAGAGTCATCGCAAGCTATAGACAGTGTGAGAAAGTTGGAGCAGAAGTGTGATGACATCCCCTGATTAGCCGTCAGGTGTCTGATAAGCTGTCAAGAATGCCGTCAGCCTAAGGCAAAGATCATAAAAGTTGAAGAGGAGATGATTACATTTCTGATAAGTTGTCAGACTCCTAATAAACTGTCAGAGTGTCGCCATCAGCCTAAGGTAGAGATCATCAAACTTGGAGGAGGAGCTGACGACAATGTCTGATAAGTCATCAAACTCCTGAAAAGGCATCACACTTCGTCGTTAGCTGTGCAAGAAAAAATTGTATTACATTATTTGATTTCAAATTTAGCTCTTGGTATTTAAGAGAGATTTCTTTAGTTTTATGAGGGGGCAATTCATCTTGAACTTGATGAACTTACACTATTTTCTCTTTAGTTTACCCTTCAACTTTACAATTAACTTTTGAGAGATTGTTATCGTAATTTCCTTGGGATTTCTACTGCGATTTAATCTGAGAAACACCTGTTGATATTAATTATTCTATAAGTTATCATTTATCGAATTATGAATAAAAAATCTTTTGTGGGTTTTTACATTATGAGTAGCTAATTCCTTTAACCCGAGTAATTGAATCTATGGGTTTGGTTTTGGAAAGTAATTGGGTGTTCAAGATTCTAAAGGTAGTAGGAACTCCTTCGTAATTCCTCTGTTTTACATATTGTATATTGGTTATAAACGATAGGTCATGCCTACTAGTGATTTGCTTGAAATAGGAAATCAACCCTAGTAGGAAGTGAATTATCAACAGGGACTTGGAAGTATTAAACTTTCATTTAATAATTAACGTTGTAACATGGTTAATTAACTTGAGACAACATCCTATTATGAAATATAAATTCCCTAAGTTCGAAAGAATTAGGTAATTAAATGTCTAAATTTGTTGAGAACATTTAGACATTACTTCAACGAGGATAATCTTTTGTCCCTACCTACCATAAGAATCTTGAACTGTTACTAGTGTCTGTCAAATACCAACACTCATAGAAAACACAACTCTTGTTTTCCATATAATATTCATTACAAACACTGACACTGAGTTGTGAAATAATTACTTGGAACCCTTCCAAAAAACCCCATTTATAGAAAACTGCTAACTATCAGTTGACTGACTCGCGAACAACTTAAATTTATACCATAATACCTGTGGGATTCGACTCCAACCTAGTTGGGTTATATATTTGACGACAACCGCTTACTCTCTTATAAGAGAGATGTAGTTTGAGCATTATCACCCCTCCTCAGACTGGGGCTCTGTAGTTGCAACCTGTGTAGTAGTCTAAGAATATGAATCCTCCTTATTATCATCATCATTTGGTGGAGAAGTGTAAGGCGTGACATTCATGCCGGTTTTATCCTTGGCCGGGCTGTGAAAGCCTATGCATCCTAGTGTATCTTCCCTATAGAAATTTTATGTGTCACCCCAACTACAGTATTTCTATTCCAAAGAATCAAATACTCCTCCACCAAACCATTGGGTTCTGGGGACTCATCCCATCTCCTATATTTCTTCTCCTTCTTCTTATTTCCAGCTTTTGGTTCTATATGTACCTTATAAACTAGCTGCTAGTTTCAAAAAAAATGAGGGATAGAAAAAGTTGAAGAAAAACTCAAAATTCAAAAAATATGACTTTTTCGTCAATTTTCATACCCCTATAACTTATTTAAAATATCAATAAGTACAATGAGCACACACCTATGTAGAATCATGATTTTCAAGGAAGACTAAACATACTAAATTTGTGATATTACTCTACTTATTCAGGTTCAACTTCTGGTTGGGGCCCAAATTAGAATTTCTTTCAAAACGGGGCCCTACATTGAGATTATATGAAACTTCAAGTCTCCTATATACAAGCATGATAGATTTTATATATTTTACATGGGAATAAACATATCAACTTGTTTATAGAATAAATAAATAATACAAAACCATTAAAAACTGAGAAAGTTATTTTTTTTATGAAAATCTAGAAGTGAATAATAAAGAAATCAAGCAAAAACAAAGTTGCAACTTATTTTTAGTGTGTTAGAACAAGTTGGTATCTCAAATAAGTTTCAGTTTAGCATTTACTTAAATATGGGGTTAGTGTATGTTTTAAGAGTGAAGTTTGAATGCAAAAAAAAAATATGGATTTTTAAGGATTTGCATAAGTTAGAATGAGGCTAGGGATGTTTTAATATAGATGGGGGGTTGTCTTAAGTCTTAAATATATGTTGGTGGGCCCAAAAATTTAATTAAAATTTTGTTCTACACATGAGCTAGTTTCGGCAGGTACCTATGCGTTCTACATACGACTAGGAATGGGGCACAAATGTCAAATGCTTCTCGCATGTGCAGGGCCAAAATTTTTGGCTAGATTTCCTGAAAATCGAGCATGGATTTTGGATTTTTTCCGATCTACTTATGGTCCAGTAACCTATGTGTATGGTCCCATAAAAATTATTAGGTTCCAAAGCCCACAATTTTCCAATTTTTCATCCTCATAATTTCAAATTTTTAATTTATTGCCCAACTTACCTGGCCCGTGTGGGACTTGTGACCCTGGTGGGTTGATCATACAATCTCTGTACAAAATGATTGATGAGTGTAGAAATTTTACCAAAAATGTGAACACTAAAAATAGTTGGTTGCCTTCTACTCAGCGCTTGATTTAACATCGTGCCACGACATGGTTGTGTTGGTAAATCAAACATCACCAACAAGTCCATGGGTTGCCCCACATGAAAAACTTGATGTAGCATCGCAGCACGATCCAGGTAGCTTGATTACTAAAAATTCATCAAAATACACATATAAGTAACCTCTAGGGTCATCAATACAATCGAAAATCGATATCACCCTTATGTCGATAGGTTTTTCATCAGTTTTCGTATGTTGAATGTAGCTTCATCACCCTTGACCCTAAATTTTAACTTGCCTTTCTCCATGTTAAACATGCTCTGCCTAAATCTATAAATGGTATCCCCAATATGATTGTTATTTTGGTATCAACCTAACAATCCTTAATGAGAAAGTCTGTCGAGAATATTAAATAATCCACTCTAATGATCACATCATACAAAATTCTCACAGTTTTTTCACTATACGGTAAGCCATCAATAGTTGCATTAATGTTGGTTCTTGAGGGTTCAAACACAATTTAGTCAATATGGCCAACAACATCAAATTTATGCTAGCTCCTAAGTCACATAAGTCTCTGGCAAATCAGGATGACCCAATAGTACATGGTATAGTGAATACTTCAGGGTCACCCTTTTTTTGTGCCAGACCTCATAGTAACTACACTACAGTGGTGCAAGCCATCAACATCTTTAATCATAGCTCCTTTATTCTTTGTAAATAAATGCTTCATAAAGATAGCATATCAAAGAATCTTCTCCAATGCTTTGATAAGAAGAAAATTTAAGCTCACCTCTTTCAGCATCTCTATCAATCACTTGGATTTTCCTTCCTCTCTTTTCGTCTTCAATCGTAGAGGAAAATGTGGGGGCAGTCTTAAAATTTGTCTTATTTCCTCCTAAAATACCGAAGCCTTTCCTCTTTTCTTAGGAACTGCATCATCACAACTTGTTACCACTAGCTTCCACATTAGGTAGTGGTGGATCCGTAGTAGTCACACCATTCCTCGTTGTAATGGCAACAACATGACTGTCTTTTTTTGGATTTTGCATAATGTTTCTCGGAAGGGTACTTGGATGCCTCTTGTTTAGAGTTGCTAACATTTGCCTGAACTGGTGCTCCAAATTCTTGATAGATATGGCATGAGATTCGACCTTCAAGGTCATCCCTAAAATGTCAACCTTAATATCCTTAAGGTTGATCTCCTGATTTTCTTGACCCTTTACAATTTTAGTCAATATCTCTTCTATTCTTTATTCTGCATCTGGTCTGCCAGGCGGAATGTACCTATCTCCCTTCTTCCTATAGTTATCCTTTGTTTTAAAGTAACCATCTCACTTTTTATTATGGTTTTTTTATCTGTCATATTAGTTTTGACCTTGGTTACATTTCACTTGAGCTCAAAAAATGACCATCTAAAAATTTAGATAATTTGCTTCCTCCTCCAAATCTGACTCATAATCTTGGGAAGGTAAACCCCGAGCTTCTAATGAATTCACTTTCTCAAAAGTCACTGTCGCAAGCTGTATTTGTATTACCCCTAGACCAGTTCTTAGAATTTCAATTTCTTTCTCTACTAATTCATCCACTACTTTCTTGTCGTAGGAGACACCAATAGCATATATTCTAAATCCCATGGAAGCCATGTCACCCTTGGTTAATGAGTGAGATCTGTTCTTGCATTTTTGAAGCTTCCTCCAAGCATAATATTGTAAATGCCCATCCTGATATATTGTCTGACATGGATCTGGAGCTGATGGTCAAGTTTGGATGAAATATCTCCAATAAGCATCCCTGCTATCTAACGAATTAATACCATACATAGCTTGTTATTGAATTAGAACCATGCCTTTCGTGCACGTGCAAGTGTACGTGGTCTTACCATGTAATACAATTGCCTTAAATAAAGCCAAATATCAATCCCTCACAGACTTGTTTTAACAACTATCTTCTTCTAGCTAAACTATTAAGATTAAATAAGTGCGAACGTAACCAATAGAGTTTTGAAAGTTATAAAATTAATATAAAGTAAATGGTGCGTGAAGGTAAAGACTTTAGACAATCAATGGATGAAAACCCAGGGTTAAGACACTTCGAACTATCATACTTTTCTATTGAACTTCATTCGTTAAATTTCTTATCTTGATTGTTGATTCGTAGGGTTATCATATGATCATGGCCTCCCGATCTCTAATCATCTACCTTACTTCAAAATTTCAACTACATCATTGAGAGGGGATGTAATAACCAAATTAGCTGAATGAAGCTATAACCCTACATGTGAAGCAAGCATAGCTTTTAGTTATGTCTCAATCCTAGTCGGTAATTCAAATTCCTTATTTATAAAAGAATAAGAACCTTACTTTATTCATCCCCACATTCAATCTTCCTATTCCCTATCTCGAGATCGCAAGGTTAACAATATATATTCTAAGGACCTTGAATCCTCAAAATAGTTAAAACAAGAATGAATAAACAACCAAATATGACAAACAATCCAAAAATACTCAACTCAAAACAATAGTAAACATGTTCTTGGCATTAACCCTTGAAAGGGGGTATTGAGCTAATAATCGACATAATCATAATCCAAATCAATGAATACATGATTAAATCTATTAAAAATACAGGTAAAGAGAAATAAACCATAATTAATTTTTTTAGTAACCATAACTTAATGCTTTATAATGCCAAAAAGTTCAAAGGGTAATATATATAGATTGCAAGGTTTGGCAGTGAGGGAGTTGGCCAGGCATCGCGGGATATAGCGCACCTTAATGAAGGGGGTACCTCAATCCTTAGTCTACCAGTATAAAGGGGGATCCGTGGGCCTTATTCCCATGCAGTGGAGGGCGCGTCGCCCCTATAATGCCTGAGCACACTAGAATTGTCTACTTGCATCTAAACTTGGCTCAAGCCTTTCTCCTTCCATCCTAAGCCTTGTGGTGTTGTTTGAAGTTGATTTTCCACTTATGTATCATCTAAATAATCTCACCATGCATTCTATAACATTTAACACCATTTATTAGAGTTCAAAAAAATGCAATATCAGAAATGGTGAACTAGAAACTCGAGCCAAGTGCTAGTTTTGTTCGCTTAAATCTTTACATTGTTTTGACTCTTGGCTTAATTCACCTGCACTTAGAGCACTATAAAGATGTTTTTCCATAAAAAATTACACAATATAAACAATTAGCAACTCATTCAACACATTAGAATCCATCGTGATAGACTAGAACAACACTTAGCCGAAGCTAGTAAAACTAGTTTTCTCATCCAGACACTAAATGATCAATTTAAACCCAATGTTTTTTGAAAACACCTGTAAACATAGCAATCACATTATTAAAAAGTTAGATGCTTCTTTATATCATCATTTACACATTAAGCACACGGATCTCCCTGAAAGAAGGCTAAATAAGTTAGGATAACAACAATAAGATGAATAAAAACACCTCAAACTACTATCGGGCAATGAACTAGTCAAATTAGGAGAATGGACCCCAAGCTAGTCAAACTTAGAAACGGACAGTATCGCCAATTGCCAACTCTAAAAATCACGATAAAACCATGGACATCCAACTTACCTTCAATACTATAATCCACTCCACTAATAGTATAGTATAGCCAACAGAAAAGGAAATGACTAAGCTTATCTGGCTACAGGAAAAAAATCATCCAAAAAATCTTACTACATAAGCAAACGAATAAGATCCTCAAAGAAGGCAAGTTTTAACTAGATGCTACTAGTCTTGCCATCTACCAAGCGACGATCAATAAACTTTAAACTATGTCAATAGTAATAACTATAATATAAAAAATAATATAAAGGATTGGTGGTACCAAAAATGAAATAAAAAATAAGTACCATTATTGTCAATAAGAAGGTCAATGCGACAATTTAAATGAGACTCGAACCCAAGTTCTACATCCAAGGGTAAAATTTGAATATTGAACCACTCCATCCACTACTAAAAGAAATAATATATGGGGTTAGTCATATAATCATAAAATCTATATCAAGGAGCACAATAATAAATATAAACTTGCCAAGACGTAAAATCATTGAAAGGTATAGGAACCCTGATAGGCTCCACTGAAAAGGTAAAGGAAAGAAATAAAGAGGTACACCCATTATGGTGAAATGCAAAGTCACATGCCTAACGTGACCAAGGGAGAATAAATTTGAACTGGTAAAAATATGGACTGATTAGCAGAATCATCAACTGAGATGCAAAGTGCACTACCTTTAACTAATTATGACACAAAACTACAAGACTGAATTAAATGATCCAAATAAAAAATAATCCAATGTTGGGGACAATATCTAGACCAGTAGCCAACCTTTCTGTAGTCGTAGCAAACCCCTGAAATATTAACATGGTGAAAAACATGAGTTGTCCCTAATCGGCACTGACGACACTCTCTACTGAAATGACCATTCTACTCGCAATTATAACATACCATAGGAACTCTAGGTTGGCGAGAAATATATGCTAACTCTTTTTGAACAACAAACTCGCTCTTGGGCATTTCTAGACCGATATCCCATCTCACAACAATTAAAATATGCTCCTAAGATACTCTAAGGTACTGCCCCTCCTAATCCAAAATGGTCGTCACAGCCAAAGAATCTGTACCAAAAACTCCACAAGGTTTCATGAGAACTCTGTCCATAATGACCATAAATACTAATTTGAGAGCTACCTTTTGTCTGAAACACTACCTGTTTAGAACCAATAGGCTGCAAGTGAAGCTGACCTATATTGGGAGGATTTTCACTCTAAGATAAGATACTAATACCATTGTACTAATGAAATGGTCTCTTATCACCACCCTTGTAAGTATAAACACATGCTCTCTCGATATCCCTCATATGATCAACAACCTGAGAAAATGAATTCCTAGCTGCTATTAAGTGCTATGATGTCAATCGGATTGACAATGCAAATCCTTTGATAAATCAAAAGCATCATGCTGTACACTAAAGGTAAAGCATAGGAATATGATTTTCCAAGTCAATAAACTCGATCTCATACTCTAAAACTATAAAGGAACCCTATGAATACCAATAAGCCCAACTCTTTCCTTAAAATTTTTCAATGAATAGAATATCATTTCAAGTTATGAGGTATCCACAAAATGAATTAGGATCCTTAATGCTGAATCTCAGAAGACTAAAATAATCACAAACTCTATCGGGGCTTGGTTGTCCCCAAATCCTCCAAATGAGACTGAAGATCTTTGACATCCATACCTAATATCCAGGTTTGATGTTATATTAAATCTCTGGAAATGTGTGTCAAAATCCTTCAGTATCTACTGACAACCTTGCATCATTCATCTGGGACAGAATCGAGTCAAATAATGTACTTGAGGCTTGTAAAAAATATAGGCACAAGAATAAAATTTCCTAAGAATGCACTATAGCCTCCAAAAGATAGGTTATGGACATCTCCGCATCGATTTGTAGGACACTGCTAGATACTAAGTTGTTATTTGAACACATTGATAAACCTAGGATCAAATACCAATTTTTCATGACCCAACTTCTTAGGTCATGATAGAGCCTACTATAATCCACTAGTAGGTAAGACAACTAGTAGTCCAAAGATACTAGTAATAAACTACAAAGGGAAATAATGGAAGAACACAAAATAAATATAATAAAAGACTAAAATACATTAGATAGTCCCAAAAACTAGTGGAAACAATACAGGAGATTCTAATGTAAAGGGGTAAAAAAATGAAATGCTAATTGAATATACTCTTACAACCTATGTCTGAATACAACATAGAGACTAGTGTTGTACTTTTGAAGAAGAATAGCAATACTCTAAATACTAAGAGATCACCCTATGCCTCTGAACAATTACTGCTCATCCCGACATATATAAAAATGATGAGAATTCATACTATGATTTGCAGGCTGCAGAAGTGTAATATTAGTACAAAACACATTGTACTCAATAGGTCACTACAGATTAAGCTCCAAAGATAATACAAATATAATAACATGCAAAAGAAATACAAACTATTCCTAAATACTAAACAATATTCATAATAAAACTACTGAGAATATAAGGATAACTATCGTATTCATAACCAAGAATCTAACATAATAAGTCTAAGGAGGTAAGAAGGATGAACTATTGTAGCCCTACCTGATACCCTGAGCAATAAATCTATATCATGATTATATGAATAAAGAATAGAAGAAGGACGGATCTATATATGTATATATATATATATATGTATGTATACAAGGCCATCAAATAGATATGCAACATAAATAAAAGTGAGGGAGGGATATATGGTAATACCATAACTATTATAGATAAATGAATATACATAAGAAATGTTAACTCAAGGTACAACCTAAGTAATCACAGTAGCATCTGAATGGCTCGTAATGACTATAGGAACTAGTGTTAACATAATTAGGGTCCAAAAAAATTATTCCTAACCATGGGGTAATCATGCAAAATAAAATAAGCATAAGATAAAGGAATAAAAAAAATACCTCAAATCTCAATACCAATTAAATAATCAACCTGTAACAAACTAACCTTTATAACAATAACAATATAAAGCAACAAGCTAGACCGGACAAATAATACATAACTAGGCCTTTCATAAACCATCGTCGTCATAGGCTTAGAACATTTAATCAACACTCATCATACAATAGTAAGAGATATACCGATGCAACCCCCCATAAGGCTGATAGATAAAAGGACCATATTATATACCATAAGCACTGCTTATACCTATACCTATGCAACCACCCATAAGGCTAATAGATATAACGAACATTGTTGATAGATAATTCACATAAAAAAATAAATTTCATGTAAGTACACAATTACATAATCAATACAAGTACAATAATGTAACCCACTTTATACACCTTCTCCATCTCGAATGTTCATAAAAGCATAACCTAAGACGACCTCTATTCTTTATCCCGATAGCTTACGGGCGAAGAGGCCCCTAAGGCATTTGAGAGTACCTATATACACTAACCTGGTCCTAATCTATGATATCCAATAACCATCATCATTTTCAATCCACTATTTCTAGTACCAGATATATATACAGACATAAAAAATTCACGGGCTTGAATCATGGCTAAAAGAGAGTAAATCAATAAATAAATAACCCAGGTAATCTTTGGGACTAAATCATCCTAAAAGTGAGTAAAAGGTTGAAATCTCTCATGGCCGAGCTAAATAATAGTTGAAAAATTATGGAGTAAAATTTAACATGGTCAAATCTCTAAAATATCATTTTCAATCTCAAAGTCACATAATTTATTCATTAAGATCGTACCATACCCATTATAAAACAATTCATTTTAAAAGTGAAAAGTTTAAATAATTCCATTTCATGGAAAAACAGTAACAACACAATATTCTTAGTTGAAACGTACCACTTACTATATAAGTGATCATGAATATAAGGAATTTCTACATGTCATCACTAGTATCCAAACAATATGATTATAAGTATCAACGAGTACATAAAATATGACCACTTACCTTACATAGATAAAACTATTACTAGATATAAACAAAACTATAAATACGGCCTTGGGCCCAATAATATATATCTGACACAACCATAGCACCATAATTCAAGAAAATTCATCACAGACCACAGAGTAACATCTTAACATTGTACTATAGGTTTATTAGTCTCAAAAATAACTAACATAATAGCAACCTAAGTTAATAAGATCATAGAATCTTAAAAAGTATTTAACCTTAAGGGTCAATAACACTTCTAGCCCCAAATTCTTTATTTAGTATAAATCATGGTGTTCTACCTTTAATTACATCCTAAAATTCCTATATAACATGAAACATATATAAAACACTATCTCAAGAAGAAGAGTAGATAAAAACCTACCACAATTCTAAACTTCAATCCTTGAATCATCCACGAATCATCCTTCGTCACTACACATTCCCAACAGGTGGTCACACTATAAAATAGTAGTTTACACAATTCTTGGAGTAAAATGAGACCCATGTTTCTATATTAAGAGTTGGTTCAAATCTCAGGAGAAGAATAGGCCTCTGAGGATTGAAAAAAATAAAAACTTATACACAACATGAGAGATACCTCAAAGGACAAAGAATATGTGCTAAAAAATTAGCACAAATGAGGCATAAATCAGGTCTCAAATAAATCCTCAAAATTTTAAAATTTAACACCTATTTTATCAAAAATATTTCCGTAAAATAGGATGGAAATTTAAGGGAAATTTAATAGGAAATAACCAAAAGATTTAGGTTAGCTTACCTTAACCTATCTGGATGATTTCGCACATTTTCCTCTCTTTGAACTCTCAACTTGGTGTGAAAATGGTTGAAGGAATGGTAGAAAATTGTTTTCAAAAAATTGGATAAAAGGATACAAGTGCCACTAAAGAGGACACCTGGGCGCTAAACCGTCTAACACAAAAGAGCCTAATGTGAAAGCAACAATATGATTGCTAAAGAGGTCTAGCAGAAAGTCACAATTATCGCTAAACGACCTCAATGACGCAAAGGTGGGCACCTCTCTAGTGGCCATTGGATGTTAAAGTTTACCACTACCAATAGCCATGGCCGCTAAGGTAGACTAATAAGATCTTACGTGGACCTATTAGGTGCCATACATAAGATTCTAACCATGTCCAAAATGAACTTTGATGGGGTGCTCGAGATTCACTCAAAACCCTGTGTGTGCAACAAACTATTCTACCATGCCAAATTCAACATTCCAAACTCAATAGAGACGTTAAAACTTTCATTTGACACCATTTGAACTTAGTGTGTGGCCCACACCTATTATTTCATTTTATCACATAATCTGTCCAATAGCCTAAAATGGGTTTGGCTGCCTCGAGATCTTTCCCTAGCCTAAAATCAATGTTCTGGACTGATGGCATTGACGAAATTCTCATCCTAGGTCATCTACTAGGTGTTTTGGTCCAAAACCAAATCTTAAGCTTTGAAATATCGAAAATATGAAAATAAGCCTAAAATCCAAATGAACTATCCGATAATTGAAACCGACAGTTTTGATAACTCATAAATGTCCCCTAGCCGAGGTGTGAAGGCACAAAATCTTGAAAATGTATGCAAATTAAGAAAATAACTTACAAAGACACTATAGATACCTTTATATTATAAACTTGAGTTATTATAGAATTTTTAGATATCCCTAATGTCCTATTAATCGTAGAAATTGGGGTTAACCCTAATTTATGAATTAAACATAAATTGATGGGAATCCATGCAAAAAAAAAGATTTTAATGATCACAGAGTGGTAGAAAAATACTATTTAGAGTAGATATATAGTTGTTCTTGCTAAATATAGCGGAGTTCATGAGTTTTAAAAGGTAGAAAATGCGAGGGTAATGAAGTAGGGTAAATTTATTGTTGAAATTATTAATCCCTAATGGTTATAAAGGATGAAATAATTTAAATGGCATGGTAAACTTATTGTTATAATTTAATAATGAAATTTAAGGGAAAGCAGAGGCAAGCTTGTGGGCTAAAAGTGAATTCAAGCTGGGAACCAACGTATGTTATAGCTTATTTATAGAAATTAGACTTGCTTGACTCTATGCTTATATGTAAATTGAATATTTGTTGTTGCTTTTGAGCACTAATTGTGATCAGTAACTTTATTTGTATGTTAATAATTATCCGCGATGGTGTTGTAAAGACGAATTGATGATACTTATCATGGAAATGTGATCATTATAATTATGATATTAATGATGATATTTTTGATGATGAGTTGATGATAATGATGTTAATTTTGAGATCAATATTGATTAATAGATGTTGATGGTATTGAGAAATGAAAGAGATGATTCCACATCTTAAACGCCAACATTTATCATGTACATTGAATTTATAGTTATATTTATTGTCGTAATACAACTTATTGAATGAATTTGAATTAGTCTAGTAGGTGTAAAAATTATCTTGTGCTCTCTGAAATGAATGTCATAATTGTGCTTATTTCTCATTAGTTATAAGTTCTGTTATGATCATTGTTACATTTATTTGATTTGCTTTTTGCATGGTGTTGAGTGGCATCAAGATATAATACCTACTAGTACTTGTTGATGTACTTATGCTACTTCTTCTCATCTTTTTGTGGGGTGCAGATCTTGTTCCAGTATTAGAGATAAGACCTCTACTTGACAATACGAAGCAACTGAAGGTATTAAATCCCTAATTCTCCATCATAGGAAGTGGTCACATGAAAAGATTACCTACCACTATACCCCTTAGCTCTACTGGAACACGTACCATATCACAAAAAAAATGAACTATCCAACTCCATACCAGTATTAAGATCAAACTATCACCAAGAGACAAATCCTATAAACCTGAAAGATAAGTGCAAAACCTCTCGACATCAACATCAAGACCGCTATAGGGTGATGAACTAGGAATATAGGAAAAAAGGAGCAAAAACAAGTTGATAACGCTCAACTTACATGTTAATTTAGTGCATGAGGGTTGTCGTCATTATATTTACCCAACTTTGGAGTCGGGGTCGAATCCACGAGGTACAATGTGAATGGCGATTAAACTAATTTAAAGCTATAGCTACAAGTTCAATTTAAACAAATGTTGCAAAAATATAAAATGGGGGGGGGGGGGTTATCAATCAAATAATAATTAAAGTTTCGACTTGCTTCAGAGCGCAAAACTAAAATTTTAACGGTTCAAATCAGTGATAGAGAGGAACTAGGGTTGCGATCAGTATGATTATTAATCCCTGTGATATAATAACTATAGTATTGAGTTCTCATGACTTGTGGGAAACAACAAATTATCAGTTTCCACAGTCCATCTAAGTGTTTCTCAACCTGCCTAGATGTTGAACTCCCAAATTCTCTCAAACTTAGGAAATCATTCTATTCATATTGATTTTATATCAAGTTGATCAATCTTGTTACAACATTAATCATTAGATGGGAGCTTAACCTTCCCAAATCCTTGTTGATAAGTTGCTACCATTAGTTTATTTCTTAGTTTGAGCAAGTCAACATAAGGCGGAATTTACTGTTTGCAACCAATAAATAATAATCATAACAAAGGAATTATCAAGATGTCTCCACAATCACTAAAACCCAAACCAACTATTAAATATATGGGGGAATAATCATAGATCACGCAACCCTAGTTGTGGGTTTTAGTTCCACATGAGAAAGAAAGAGATAGCAACAATTATAATCATCATTCGAAGTAATTAAACTGACAAATGATGAAGTCTGAAGTTGATTCTCTTCTATGTTCAAGAGAAAATTCCCACAACCAAATCAAAGAGTTCTAAATTGAATCCTAAGTGTTGATCCCCCAAAGAGAGGTGAACTCCTTTGGAATAAGTTCCATCCATTTAAAGATAAACAAGATGATGAATGAAAACCCTAGAACTTGTCCTTACATAATTCAGCATAATTATGAAAACAAAATCACAGATCATATTTTTTTTCTCGAATAGTTGATGTCGTTGGTGACGGCTTATTAAGAGTCTAACGACTTAACAAGAATGTCATCATCTCATCTTTACTTTTGACAATCTCTAGCTTAGGTTGACAATGAGGCGCGATGTCTTATCATACCTTTGACGACTTATCACAGATGGCATCACATCTTCACTTTAATTTCTCAAGCACTGCCCATTCCTAACATCGAGCCTGACAGCTTATCACAACTTTTACAGCCTATCAGAAATATCATCACATATTCCAGCTAAAGTCCTTTCTCTGTCTAATGTTGATGGTACTTCTGATAACTTATCACAAGAGTGACGACTTATCAGATAAGTCATCCGCCATACTTCCATCTGTACTTACTCAGAAATCAACTCTTTTACCTCTATTGTTGCTGGTTCTCTTGCATCTTGACTGCTGCTACTATATCAATGAGAAAACAATCAAAAACAACAAAAATTGCTTAATACTTTGCAGTTATTCTTATTTAAAAGCCTCAAATATGTTAGCATTTGCTCACACATCAACACCCTCAACTTAAAACAATTGCTTGTCCTCAAGCAACTAACACACAACCAAGAGGATACAAAGTACATTCGCCAGTCAACCATCCATATTCTGTCAAAACATCTTCACTATCTCCAAGGTCAATTAATTTAAAAACAACAGTGTATGTTATTGAAGAACAATAATGCAACACACGGGAATCAAGATATGGCATCAATTCAGCAACAACAACCATGCATGTACAAAGATTACCCTATCCAAACAAGTTATCAACTAGCAACGTAACCAGTGTGTCCTCACTACAAAGTAGTCCCACTTTACTTTTATCTAACATCACATATAAACCATGGGGACAGTAAAAAGACGATCACTCTCAGAACGAAGTTACATTCAATGTATGCCAAATACCATTGGCATGCCCTTATTTTCATTACCAAGATTTTCAGATAGGTCAGCTAGGATCACTATAGGTCTTCTCTTTGGAATGTAATGTAGGCTAAGGAATGGTATGATACTCGACGATATTTAAAGTGACTAAGCCTCCTTGACACTGCACTAGCTTCTGGGGTCTCACTTATTAACATTTTTCTATTCTTTTCTTTTCTTGATCACACATATTCAGGATAGGTACAGTCTTTTTGACAATTATTTCTTTTTTTCACAACTTTTCGTTTCTTATACTTTTTCCACCGCACCCAACTTTTTATTCTTTTTTTATTCTACTTTTCTTCATACTCATTTTACATCACGTACCTTTATGGTATCCACCCTCAACTTAGGCTATTTTCCTAAGTCAAAGTGAACAATATCCAAGGAGGACTAAGGACAAAATAGTCATTGTTATACAAATAGAAAGGTGATAGGTATAATAAAAAGAATAGACATTTAAGCTCAAAATCAGGACCAAGGGATATTGTTTACACATAGAAGGTGATTTAGGCTAAAGGTAGACTAATATCAACAACGGCCTATGATTCTTTCCTAACCTCTATCCTAGAAACAAGGCAACACTAAACAGGGAAGTGTTGGATTTAACGCACAACGGGAACTAGGCAATATCTTACACACACATGGCACAAAGGTACATCATAAGCTACTACTACCCATTTAGTTCATGCAATTGTTTAGCAATGGTTTTCATGTCACTAGTACTAATTCCATAATAAGATGCACAGTGGTCACACATTAATGCATATCACACAGTTAAAAAATAGATCATTGGAGAGATATTAAAAAATCAACAAAAACATATTAACTTCCTAAAGTACTTGTATTTCTCATAGTCAACTACAATATTTTATAACAAATAACAATACACCTAATCATACCGGCTCTACTAGGAATAAGACTTTGGGGAAAAGAGGCACGACAACAAAAATCCCAAAAGGACATCAACACCCACAAATAGCCCCACCCTCAACTTAAAATCATGCAATGTCCCCAATGCGTCAATCCAAAACAAGAGAGTTAGAAACATACCAGTGGCACCATGGGTGCAAAGATCTGATGTCAATCACATAATACGAATACAAACAACAAAATACCTTGGGTTGCCTCCCAAGTAGCGCCTGATTTAATATTGCGGCATGACTAGGTTATCTTGACTACTCAGAATTCATCAAGATACATTAAAAGTGCTTCATCCTTTATCCCACCACTTAGCTGATTTGAATCGTAGGCCCATCTTTCGATCTTTACATCTTTTAGGTGCGTTGGGAAAATATGAGGGCATGATAAGGAAAGTTCTATCACGCCACTTCAAAGACTTGAACCGCTTGCCCAATTTTGCATTCAACTTTCATGTGGGCTCATTTAGAAATGGTGAGAATCTTATAAAGCCAATAAATAGACATCGATCTTTAAGCTTCTTGGCCTTCAAGATTGGGGTTGTGTTATTCCCTTTTGGCATGGCAAACTCCAAAATATAGGAATTTTCCTCCTCATTTCCAAAATTCATCATTTGCTTGGGTGATTAGACTTTCATCACATCCACCATGCATAATGTTAAAAAGTGATTCAAGTGAGGTCTTCTCCCTAATTTTGGAGTTGCATCCTTCTCGACCTCTTCTCTATGAATTAGGCTAGAGCCTTTATAAGAGATTGGCTTGGTTTATTTTTTTACCTCTAGCACCATTTCTTCAATCTTGGCATCATCTCTGATGGTTTGTTCGATTGGTTGGGTAATCACCAAGGGTTGCGCATCATCAAGTTCAATATTAATAATGGGTTCTTGCTTCTCATCTTCACACTCTTCCATTATTTTAAATGATTCCACAGACAAGATATCATATAAAGATAATATAGAAGAATTCTTTGAACGATTGACCTCTATATCTATCTCCTCATGAATGATTGGATTCATGTATTGACGCATATCACATATGATATCATATGTTTCTTTTTGGAGATCCAACATCCGTTGAAACATAGCATCAAGGCCACTCTAACCGATTCTTCATTGTTCCTTTTCGTGAACATAAGGCCTATCAACTCATAAGAAAAACTAGAATTTGGGTTAGCGCAATAGGGGGAAGGGGCATTTTGGAAATCACTCCAACGTCCATCTTGACCACCACATAAAGAACAATTATATTCATGGTAGGATGGAGATGGTATACACATCTCTCTCCGGGGAGCATATCTACAATCTTGCCAAAAGAGAGATCCATCACAATATGGACATGGATCATCAAGATAAGGTTTCCAACCACCAAGCTTATGTTCATTCCACGATGCCATAGTAATAAGTAAACAAAAATAAAAATCTACCTAACATAAAAAATAAAAGAAAACTAAGAACAAATATTTACAAGTTTGAATTCAAGCTAGAAGGCTAAAATTCCAAACAAACTCAATATAACAAATTGTTCCCCGACAACGGTGCCATTTTTTATAACTCTCAACTTACACGTCAATTTAGTGCAAGGCAGTTGTCGTCAATATATTTACCTATCTTTGGTGTCGTGGTTGAATCCACGAGGAACAATAGAATAGCGATTAAACTAATTTGAAACTACAGCTACAAGTTGAATTTAAACAAATATTGTGAAAATATAAAATAGGGGCTTTTATCAATCAAACAATAATTAAAGTTTCGAATTACTTCAGACCTCACAACTAAAATTTCAATTGTTTAAATAAGTAATAGAGAGGAACTAGGGTTGTGATCACTATGATTATTAATTCCCATGAAATAATAACTGTAGTATTGGGTTCTCATGACTTGTGAGAAACACCAAATTATCAGTTTCGACAGTCCATCTATGTGTTTCTCAACCTGCCTTGATGTTGAACTCCCTAATTCTCTCAATCTTATGAAATCATACTATTCATACCAATTTTATCTCAAGTTGATCAATATGATTAAAGCATTAATCATTAGATGAGAGCTTAACCTTCCTAAATCCTTGTTGATAATTCGCTATCTTTAGTTTATTTCTCAGTTCGCCCAAATCAATATAAGGCGGGATTTATTGTTTGCAACAAATAAATAACAATCATAATAAAGGAATTATCAAGATGTCTCCACAATTAATCAAAACCCAACCAAAAATAAATTCCATGGGGGAATAATCATAGACCCCACAACCCTAATAGTGGGTTTTAGTTCCACATGAGAAAGAAAGAGATAACAACAATTATAATCACCATTCAAAGTAATTAACTTACTAAAGATGAAGTCTAAAGTTGATTCTCTTGTAAGTTCAAGAGAAAATTCTCTCAACTAAATCGAAGAGTTCAAAATTGAATTCTAAGTTTTGAGCCCCCGAAGAGAGGTGAACTCCTTCGGAATAAGTTCCAGTCGCTTCAAGATGATCAAGATGATGAATGAAAACCTTAGAACTTATCCTTAAATACTTCAGCCTAATTATGGAAATAAAATCATAGATCACAACTTTTTTCTCAGACAGATGACGTCACAGGTAACCGCTTATCAAGAGTCTAACGACTTATAAGGAATGTCGTCAGCTCCTTTTCACTTTTGACAATCTCTGCCTTAGGTTTATGGTGAGACCTGATGGCTTATCAGACGTTTGATGACTTATCACGTCTGTTGTAACATCTTCACTTCAATTTCTCAAGCACTGCCAAAGCATGACAACAAGCCTGGCGGCTTATCACAACTCTGACGTCCTATCACAAATGTTGTCATGTATTCCAGCTGAAGTTCATTCTCTGCCTAAGGCTGACTGTACTTTTGATAACTTGTCACAAGGCTGATGACTTATCAGACTAGTCGTCAGCCATACTTCTATCTCTACTTACTAAGAAATCAACTCTTTTACCTCCATTGTTGTTGATTCTCTTGCATCTTGACTTTTACTGCAATATCAAAGATAAAATAATCAAAAACGACAAAAGTTGCTTAAGACTTTGCAATTATTCTTAGTTAAAAGCCTCAAATGTGTTAGCATCTTCTTACACATCACAAGACCATCTCAAAAACAGACTATAAAATCCGATTGTTGACTCTAGAACCATAACAAATCCATGGAAAGTCAACCTACCTCCAATTCTATATGACACTCAATAGATGATCTAGATTAACCAATATAGGAGTAAATGGACCTACCCTATCTCTCTAAAAAAGAGAAGACCATGCAAAAAACCTTTCCGCCTAGACCAATGATCAAGAATATTGAGAAAGGAAATTCTAGTCTAGCCACTGAACAACTAAAGGATCAATCAACGTTACAAAATAGAAATAATAACAACAACAATATAAATTTCAATATAATGAGTGGGTGGTATCAAAACGAAAGTCAATAAAAAGTACCACTCTAGGCCCATAAGGAGGCCAACAAGCCATGGTAAATGGACACGAACCTAAATGATACACCCCTAGAGAAATATCAATACTGATCTACTCAATTAACTACTAAATGAAGTTATCTACCAGGGGTGGTAGAATTATTATGAAAACCACACCAAGGCACAAAATAATCCATATAAACCTATCAAGGCATATAGTAATTGATTGGTATTAAAACACCAATACATTTGGGTGAAAAAGTAATGGCAAGAAATAAAAGATGCATATATCATGGATTAATTAAAAGCTATATTGATAACACTCCTGAGGGAGTATGAATATAAGTGGATCAAAGCTTGGACTAAGAATTTGAATGACTAATTGAGGTACTAAGTGCACTGCCTCTAACTAAAGGTGCCACTACACCATGAGACTTATCTACACAAGATGAATGACTATAAATCCAATGTCGAGGATACTCTCTACAATAATCATTAATATCTCAAAAATCTTAGCAAACCCCTAAACTCCTAACCTGGAAAGAAACATAAGCTGACCACAACTAGCTGACCATCTAACTTCGCCGACACTCTATACTTAAATGACAATTCTCGCTGCAATTATAACACCTCTCCGGATCCCTAAAGGGGTGAGAAATGCATGCTAACTTTATCTGAACAACCAACTCATGTATAGGTCACTCCCTAAGAAAATGACAAAGCTCTCCACAACAAAAGAAAGCTCTAAAAGTACTCTGAGGTACAACAACAATTGATCATGTGAAGCTACCACAACCTAAAGATCTATGTCGAATACTTCATATGGTTTGACAAGAACTTTGGTCACTATGACCACCAGACTAATCTGAGAGCCACCAATAGCTTGAGATTGTGTCTGCAAGAAACTGACCAAATGCTCGGGAAGTTGATCCTTACTGGGAGGATCCTCAATCACATAAGGATTACCAATAGCACTATACTGATGACATGTTCTCTTGTTGCTCCCTTCATAAGTCTTAGTACATGCTCTCTTTATGGCCCTAGTGTGATCAACAACCTTAGAGAAAGAAGACCCAGCTACTATCAAATTCTTTGTGGCCTAATAGAGTGGTAAAGCTAAACCTCTAATAAATCTTTCCACTAACTCATGCTCCAAAAGATATAGCATAGGATTATGTCTAGACCACTCAAGAAACCCAATATCATACTTAGAAACTAACAAAGAACCTGGTTAAGTACTAGGAATCCCAATTCTTGTCTGAGAGTTTATCGTTCAACTAGATGTCATCACTAGTTATGAGGCATCTATAGACATGCTCTGAATCACTAATGTTTAATCTTGAAATGCCGATGGTCACAAACTCTATCGGAGCTCAGGCAGGCCCCAACTACTTGGGTAACAGTAAAGTTCTTTGATAAAATACCATATCTCACTGGTCAATATACAAATAAAAAATTATAGAGGCATATATAGTAGTATACAAGGCCAAGAAATACGTATACAATATGAATATATAAAGGAAGAGAGGGATATATGGAAATAACAAATCTATATATATATATATAGATATATATAATTTAAACATATATACATAGGGGTAACTCAAAGGGACAAACTAAAATAGCTAACCTAATATCTCAAGGAAATCCAAAACAAGTAAGAAAGCGAACACAAGCATGATCTGGGCCTACAGTCCAAAATAACACCATAAAAACACTATCCATAATGTAATTTACCATAAAAAGGAAATGTATCAAAATTATACATCCATCCTAAGTATCAGTCCATAATGAACCTGTCCCAAACTAACAATAATAAGAATGAAAAAGTAAATGACTAGTCTAAACAAACAATACCTAATCGGATCCCCATAAACCCATAAGGTTCAATCAATACTGAGAATGCAGTAAACATAGCCTATACCTATGCAACCCCCCATAAAGATGATATACATAAGCACCAAGCAATGTGCTAGTGGTAGGGAGTGCATATGAATAAATGAATTTGGAGTAAATCCATAATGCCATAATTTATCAAAGTGACATAACGTACCATATATATATATCTCCTCCTGCTCTACAACTGCCAAAGTCAGGACCTACAGCATCCTCTCTTCTCTGACATGACGGTTCATCGATGAAGGAACCCCTAGGGGATTCAGGAATATCCCAGTACTTTTACCTAGTCTCTATCAAGGATTTAAAATAATCATCATCATCAATTCAATCTCTCCAGTATCAAAGATATATATATATATATATATAATTAATACATGGACTTAAATGGTGGCTACAAAAATATAAGTTAGTAAATCCATTACCCGAGATCAACTCTTGGACTAATTTAGTATAATATTGTAGAAAGGGTAGAAATCTCTTACAATAGAAGTAAATAGTAATAGTTAAAGAGTGGAAAACATGGACTAGAATCTGTCTCGACCTAATTTACAAAACATCATCTTTTAGTTTTGAAAGCGCATAAATTAGTAAATAAGGTGGTATGAACCCCATTATAAACGAATCCATTTTAATGTGGAAAGTGGGAATAAATCCATTTGCTAGAAAACCATACTAAAATCATGGTTTTGTTGGAATCGTACCACTAAGTGAGCATGAATGCACCATAATCTAGGCATGCCATCACTATTATCCAAATAATATAGTCATAAGCAGCCAAGAGTCCATAAACTAAAGCCATGTACATTATAAGGATAATATACATACCTAGAGTCCAACTAATATCGTAATCACGACTTCAGATCCCACAATATGCAACTAGCATAATGATAAAACTATAGTCTAAGAACACTATGATCCAATTCACTAAGCCACATAGTAACTTTTATAATAAGGGACCTTGGCACTAACAGTGAACAATTTGTAATCTAGGGTAATATAATTTTGTTGCTATAACAAGTATCTCACCTTAAAAGGCGGTTAAACCTTCTATCCCCAAACCGCTAAATTTTAATAAGTCATTGTATAATAGCCATAATCATATCTTTTCATCCTTATCTAAAATGCAATTTATATCATGCTCTATCGTGTGATGAAAAGTAGAATGAATCCTCCCTCGATGTTGAAGCACAAGTATTGAGTCATCATCAAATCTCTAATCCTTATACCACAATCCCAAACACGACCATGTTATCAAGTTAGTAATCTACATAACATTAGGAGTAAAACACGACCCATATTTCTATATAAAAGGTCGTGTCAAAATCTAGGTCAAAAGGGGGCCTGTGGAGATCGAAACAAAATCCAATATCGAATCTATCACGAGGTCCCTCAAAAGACAAGGAATGTGTGCTCATAAGTTAAGCACAAATTTTACATACATTGAGGTCTAAATTAGCCAGTAATGTCTTAGGATTTAAAGGTATAATTCTAAGAATTCACAATGAAAGAGTTTTTAATTTGACCCAGAAAATAATGTAAAATAATCAAGTACTTTTAGGCTAACTTACCTTTGCTTTATTGGATGATTACCAACTCTTTTCTTTTCTTAAAGCTTCAAAAATGGTGGAAAATTGTTGAGAAAATTAGGGGAAATCAAATGAATAAATGGGATTTAACATTCCCTAGGTACAACTAAAGCGACGCAATCACCGCTTAAGTGATCACTGTTTGAGGAGTCAAACAATTGCTTTAGCAACCCCCATATATAAATGGCCTTCGCTTGAGCGGTAGTACTACTTAAGCGACCTCTGCTTAAGCGGAAAGGGACATACCTTAAGCAGCTTGGTAGGATCCAAGGGTGATTGCTAAAGCGACCACTACATAAGCGACCAAAGGTTTGCCTAAGTGATTACACTAGATGGTGCCAGATAATAGATTTCTATAAGTCCAAATGGACTCCAATCGTGTGCTCGAGATTCATTTAGAACCCCATGCACATAAATGAAGTATAGCACCATAACAAATTTGATATTCTAGACTTAATGGAACAATCAATACTATCATTTTAGATTATTTTGACTAAATATGGGGCATATACCTATTGTTCTTTTTTTATATATTTCACCTAATAGCCCAAGATGAGTTCAAAAGCCTTTGGACTTGAAAAAAAGGTTCCCCTAGCCTAAACTAAACATTCCAATCTTGATGGCATGGTCAAAATTCTCAATTGAGGTTGTTCACTAAAAGTTTTATTTGGAGACCAGTTCCTTACCAATGAAAGCTCCAAAATAGGGAAATGAGCCTAAAAGATAAAGAAACTATCGAGTAACCAAACCGACAATTCTAACTAGCCATAAATGACCTGTAGCCACTATAGAAAGGCTCAAAATGTTAGTGATATACATAAGTCGAGGAAATGATATATTGGGACACAACAATATCCACTACTAAAATGACTATCATCCACAAAAGTCAATGGATAGAAAGAGAATGGTAGAACATATACATAGGGCACCAAGCTCGCATGCTTTGAGAAAGGGTCCCTAGATCACCTCCAAGAAGAAACAGCACTTCTAAAGTATCTTGCTATAGGTGTTTCTTTTTCAACCAACTTCATTACTTTACTTTCCAAACAACCAACACCCAAACTCAACAACCAACTTGTCCAACTAGATTGAGAATGGATAAAGAAAACAAATCCAGGCCATAACATACTGATACCACTCTAATACAAGCACAACCAAGCAAAACTCATCCAAGATAAATCAAATCTAAGGTGTTAATCATACAACAGACTCTAGTTCCCAAATCTAACCATCATAATCTTTTCTAAACTTTTTATTAAGTCCAAAACAGATAAAAAGTTATTTGAGTCCTGTCTGCATAATCTATTCACACTAACCTTAAAAGACAAATATCGATCTACTGATAATCCATAATAACAAGCATAAACTAAGCCCATAGGGTAACAGCCGAACACACAAATGAATATTGTCAAAGCCTTTGATCTCTTGCCATGCTACAACTAGTTTTGATGACTGTCAAAAATAATAGTCATGAGATTGAAGTTCGAACACTCAGAGATAGATGACCCATTCCAGAATGTTCCACCAAGTGAGGATTAAACTATATTGAGTCCAACTCAAGTACACTACTTCAATTGAGCAATAAATCCAACATTTTGGCCAAGTTGAGAACAAAGGCCTAAAGTAAAAGAAACCATAATCAAGTGTCAATGGAAACCAATTGGACATCAATCAACAACAAATCTAAAAGTGAAGCATACATACGAGCTCTATAACTCCCAGCTTAAATCCATAATACCAAAGTTAAACCTCTTTATCTCAAGCAGACAAACCAATTCTATGGATAGATAAGAATCTATACTCAAAATCTATCATAACCTTCCAGCTGCTAGTTACAACAAGAAAGATTCCAAACCTTTTCCATTAAGTATAAACCAAGGGTAAAGACCTAACACACCCTCAGTATATAATATCAGGGATCCCTCTACTGGATCTTGCAAAAGCTAAATCAAAATGTAGCTGAGAATCAAAATCACAACCGAGGATAAACCACAGGTTAAAATTACCAGCAATCAAGTCCATATCTGTTGAAGGGCATGAATGATCAAAGCATTCATAGGAACTCACTATGGTAGAAATAGTACTACTTATAACCAAACTCTAGCAAGTCAAAGAATGCAATCTTCGCTAGAAATTGGCCAATCCAATATGCTATCTCACGAACAATGCTAGAAACTGGTCAATCCAATACTCAATCTTAGCCAAAAATATCAATAGGCTTATTTTACCAAGAAGAACCACTCCACTAGGTCATATTAGGAAGATAAACACCGAAATGATATTTCCTAATTTTCATAATTTATTCAAACTTTAAATCAAGTAATCCATAAATAATATCGTAGAGGGATAAAATCCGAATATCAACATTAATATCAAGGTAAAGACCAATGTACGAAAATAAACCAAGCAACATAAGTAAATAAATCCCCAATTTGTAAAGTTAGGAAGCGGTCATGAGAAAATATCACCTATCTCGACCTTTACTCCATTAGAACGAATACCACATTATGACAATAATTGAGAGTCCAAATCTGTATTAGTACAAAGATCAAACTTTCACCAGAAGCTGAACCTTAAAAAGAAGAAAGGAAAGTCAAAACCTCTCGACCTCAACATCAATACCACAACTGAGTGATGCACAAGCTAAATTGGAAGAATGATTCCAAAATTGATCAATCTTAGAAATGGGCTACAAAATCTAATTGTTTACTTAAAAACAATAATAAAACCATTGAAGGTCAACCTATATCCTCTTTTATAGCCCATTAAATAACCAATCTAGCATAGCCAGCAAAAGATGAAAATAACCAACCCCAACTTACTACAGAGAGAATACCATCCAACTGTGCTACCCACCCAGGCCAACAAATAAGAATTGCGAGGAAAGAAATTCAAATTAGGTAATACTATTCTAGTTGCCAAATCAAGAAAGGATAAATACATTAAAGAAAGAAAATAATAACAATTGAAATATAAATATTAGTATAACGAGTAAGTGATACCAAAAATGAAAATAAATAGCAACTACCACTTTTTGGCCATAAGAAGACCAACATGCTAAGGTAAATAAGTCTAGAACCCATATTCTACACCACTAGGGAAATATCAATATTTATCCAATCTATTCACTAAAAAAAAGTGATCTATCAGTGGTAGTCACATAATCATGAACTTTTCATCAATAATCCATATAAATCTATAAACGCACAATGTCATTAATGGGTACCAAAACACCAATAGACTCAAGTGAAAAGTTAAAAGCATAAAATAAAAGGTGCACCTTTTATGGTGAAATCAACAATCACAGTCCTAATGTTCTCGAGTGAGTAAAAATATGAGTGGATCTAAGCTCGCACTAAGCATGTGAATTATAAATTGAGCTACTAAGTGCACTGCCTCTAAATGAAGGTGCCACAACATCATAATAGTAAATAATAGTAAATAATTACTTACAACATCAAAAAAAAATAATTCACTTTCAAAATATATTCATACCATACAAATTGAGATAGAAGGAGTAACATATGTTGCCCAACTTATACATTCGGTAATTCTCAATAATTAATAATTGACTATCAAAATTCCATCTATATACATAAATTGTAGGAAACAAAATAACATATATTTAAAAATAAGTAAAAAATATTATAAATCACAATAATTAATGGCTCATATATCTAAAATAAATATAAAAACTAATTAGTTGAGTCTCAAAATCCATTTGCCCCAAATTAATTGAAACAAAAGGAGTAACTTATATTATGTAAAAATTACATAAAAGGTACTATAAATCATACTAATTAACAAGTTATCATATTAAAATATATAAAAAAATAATGATTGACTCCAATTCTATATATGACATAAATTGGAATAGAAATAGTACATATATTGGGCAACTATTGGAAGAGAGCTTTGTATCTAGTAGATCAAAGAAATAACTTAATAAACATCAAAAAGATATTGTTTAAAAAGTTATGCAACACACAAATCATAGGAATCCAAATGGGGTGGTCTTCAACATATATGGAACTCTAGAAGGAAGGCAATAACAGTAAATAAAAAATACATTATCCCAATTGGTTACTATTATTACAAAAATTATGAACTTTAGAAAAGATTGATCTCAACTTCTTGAAATCAGATCATCTTTGACATTTCCTTATTCTATTCTTCTAAGTTCTCTCTACATTCATCAAGCTTGTAAAATTACAAGTGAGTCCAAAATCATTATTGATTGCTTCAACAAAATAAATAAGCCCCAAAAATTTACCGCACCTAGAGTCATGGTGAAGCTTCATTTTATCAAATTTATTGATTGTTCATTTCAAAATTGTCTATACGTTTGGGAAAAAATAACAAAGTGTTTGACTATTTGCAAACTTTGACTGCGATTCTCATTTTGACTATAGGTTATCCTCTACAACCAATCTCTGTTAACAAATTTGGGGGTTTTCTCTCTAAATTTTAGGATTATTCAATATCATATTGGTTTAGATTTTTTAACATTTATAAGTGGCTTACTGGTGTCCTTCTAGCCCAGGAACTGCTACAATAGGCAACTAGTCTATTTGAAAAATACTGCTCTCATCCCTCTCCATTCAGTGGAGTGAGGTAATTTTTTATGTACTTCTTAGTCAATAATAAAGGAAAAATTACATAAAACTACACCTTAAGTTATTAATAATACTTAAAATTGCAAATCCTAAAACTAATTATAAAACTCCCTTCTCACACTTTTTCTCTCCAATTATCTGATACATAACCCACTTCCCCATTCTAATGCTTAATTCTCCTCAAATAATACCTAAAATAAAGGACATTACCAAGAGGTTTTCAAATTTTGAACTATAATACCATTCTCCTCAACTTTCTAAACATCAAGTTTCAACTTATATTGACAAGCTGCATTAACATTCTCTTTAGTTTCTTTTGGAGGTTACTATAACCACATAATTTTTTTAGATCCATGTAAGTTGTAGCTCTGGCAAGGATCTAAAGATCAAATGAATTGGAACAAACTATGTTGCAGCAGCTACTAATGCACCCTTGCTTCGATGAGCTCAGACCAAATAATTCAATAATGAGATCTAATTAGTGGTGAATCTACCACTAAATTATAGTCTATATTCACGAATATTATCATGCTTTGAATGAATAAGTGAGACATAATTTGTGATTAATTGCACTAATATTAACATTTTGCAAGAATCTAGATGATAAGATAAAAAGATGTGGATTGGAGCTAAAAAAAACAAAAGGGAGCAAAGAAGTGCAGTTGAAGACTAGGAGCAGAACATGGCCACATTTATCGCGATCGAAGTCAGTCAAGAAGGTTAAGATACTACAATTGCATGGCATTACCCACGATCATGAAAAAATTAGTGTGATTGTGGCCTAGAGGAAAATCAGTCCAAGGGAAAAGATGTAAATGAACATAACTATTCCTAAATTTTCCCAAAAGGAGACTCAAAACCTATCATTCCATAATAAATTCCCCAATTCCCAATTATTGAACATTGTTCTAGGTCTTATCCTCCATACTTGGATAAGAAAAAATTGTATTAATTTGGGGTAAAGAATACAGTGGAGTAGCTTGCAAGTGAAGGATTAGCTAACTCCTAATAAAGATTTGGGGATATTCAAAGTTTAAACTAACATTCACTTTGTCTTTCATATATCTAATAAATGGAGCCTATTCAATATATCTTGGTTACTATTTCTAAGTGTAGATAGTTCTTCTTCTTGGGATTATGCTATATTAGGGCGTAAATATGCATGGGATATGATTTGGTTGTGAATTTACTAGTTTGTGATGTTGGGTTCTACGATTGCTTGAGTAAATTGGTTAGGATTTGTGGGTGAAAGCTCCAAATACAAAAAATGGCATGATAGATGAAAATCCCAAGCTCATAAAACCTCAAACTATCCTTAAAAGAATGTTTTTGGTAAAATTTAGGAATCCTAATCATCCTTGAAAGAGGGATATTGGAACCAAGGCAATAGTAGATAATTATTGGGTTTAGTTTGCTAATTTTCACTATCTTTGACATAAGCGTGAGTATGAAGTTGAAAATGCTTGGGGCACCATTGATAACGCTCAAACTATACCTCTCTTACGAGAATGAAAATGATCATTGTTAATATATAACCCAACTAGGTTAGGGTCGAATCCAACAAGGAATATGCTGTGAATTTGAGTTATTTGCGGGTTAATCAACTAATAGTTATCATTTTCCTGTGAATGGGGATTTTTGGAAAGGTAACAAATAATTACTTGTCAATTTAGTGTTTGAAATCAATATGAGTAATGCGGAATTTAGACATGCATGCACTGATAGAGATTCGTATTCTAATGGTAAATCCTAGTGTTTCTCAACCATCCAGGATTTTTTCACTTTAACTCTCTCGAGCTTAAAGCGTATACTAACAGTGCAAACTCTCCAAGAGGTTATTCCGGTTAAGGCATTAACGTATAAACAGGGGTTGGTAGCCCTATTTCCTTGTCACACTTTCTATTCCAAACATATAACTTTTCTCTCGAACAAGTTAGTGCTATAATGGCGTATTCTATATGTTTGCAACCACAAGAATTTAATTAAAACAAAGAGAGTAATGATATAAGTAGCATGCGCATCAAGAATTCACAAACTCATAGTAATAGATAGTATATCAAAAGGCTTCCATAACCCTAACAGAGAAGTTTAGCTACTCATGAATGTAAAGGAAAGCAACAAAGACATCATCATCATACCAAAACGATAACAATCTCACGATGGGTATGTATTGGCGTCACTATGAGAATGACGTGATTTCCTCTCTAGCCGTTCTTGTAGCATTTTTCTCTATCTAAAGTTACAAAAATTTTAACGTGAATAATACTAAAGTCGAATGAATAAGAAGAGAATGAATGATAATGCTTGCTGAAAAATTCAGCAAAGAAGGTTTTTATAGCATCCTTGTCCTAGTCCTACTTGGTTACTGCTGCACCCCTAAGTATTAAGAAATACTGATTTTGCCCGGGACAGATTCTCCATGTATCACATTCAGTACACAAGCTTTCAAAAGCTGCCTTCCTTCTTACGTGAAGTTTTCCTCTGCTGCCCAAAGGTCCACAAAGTGCTGAAATCTTCATCATTAATACCTGAAAACATGCTAATCACATTGGTTAGCTCACTTACAGGAAAATGGACTAAAAGTGCAGGAATTATATATTTTATCCTCTAAACTTAGCTATAACATGGGTGAATTATGGTGTTTAGGCGTGTAAATACACCCAACATCAGTGTCACGACGATAAATCAGGTGCTAGTGGGAGGCAACCCACAACATGTTGTTGTAACTATAGTTAGAGTCCCTTTCATGTTTTTATCCAATTTTGATAAGTTCGTGAAGTGTCCAGGACCAAAAATGGAAAAACGGAAAAGAGGGATACAGGTGAACCACTGGAACAAGCTGACGGACGACTTGGTGGACCACTAGTCTCCTGATGGACCATCACTTTCATCCTTCAAGAAATGGCAAGAAAGTTTATTCACTAGATAATCCATGACAACCTAAGTGGCAGAACGTCACAAACCTGTCGGGCCATCATGAGAGCCATAAAAAATTACCTCAGTGATATGTCTTTTGGTATAAAGTGACGGCTGAATTAATGGACCATCACAGTCTTGGTGGACCATCCCAGTCACCATCACACCGAAACAGAAAAAACCAAACCATGGGGATGAATGATGTTTAGAGTCGTGGTCCGCCATATTTATGACATATCATCAATGTCACCGTCACTTTAACCCTAATTCCAAATCAGGTCAGGTTAAATTGGTACTATTTATAAGTACTCCGTATTTTACCCAAAGTGATATTTCAAGGATAAATTTGAGTGGGTACATTCATTGTAACCATTGTAACCGTTCTATGACCCTTAGCTATTCCACTTTCTTAAGATTCAAAGAACATGAAGGGAGTTATCCCATCTGAGACTCCCTATCTTCTCTATTTTTTTTACCTTATTTAAACTATCTCACTCCTTCCCTCTCTTCATCACAAGTTAAGAAAAATACAAGAGCTAGAATCTGTATGCTAGCTTTGTCTCTGATGTTTCAAGCACGTAGCGAACCTGTAAAATCTAGATATATGTATACCATTATTTTTTGGTTGTCCATATTAAGTGTACGAGCATGATTTGTTTTTTTGGGCTATTCTTATTTTTTCAAGTTTGAATGACTTAAGTTGGACTTCAATGTACCAATTTGTGTGAAATTTGAGTAGCATAAGTTGTAAAATTCGAAGAATATGCTTAAAATATGAGTTTAGTGTTATGTTGATAGTTGGAAATTGATCGGATATGCAATTTCTCAAAAAAAGGGTTGAAACCAAATTTGAGGCTGAAGACGAAGGTGCGACAGTTATGTTGGTGGACTTTCAAATTTTAGATAGTCCACCAACTTGACCATCACAAAGCACTCTAAGATGGTACATTCTGGATAAGAAGTGACGACTGAATTGGTAGACCATCAGATTTATGATGGACCACCAACTTGCCAATCACAAACATCTTTGAGATGATACTTTCTGGATAAGTAGTGACGTTGAATTGGCGGACCATTAACTTTTTGATGGACCACCAACTTGATCGTTACAATACAAAATTACATGATGTAGCTATTTTTGAATTTTGAACTAATTCATTACTTCTTTTTTAGGTGTTATGGCCCCTAAACTTCTGCAAACCAGAGGAGGAAGATCTCAACAAGGTAGGAATGAGTCCACACTAGCTTACAACACCAGAAAAAATTAAAGAGAAGCTCTCATACACTCCCAGTCTGAGGAGAAGAGTGAGTGTACATCTAGCAGTACAAGTTTTAGCCTCGATAAAGCAACTATTGCTGCAACTCAACCATTACCAGTAGAGGCTGATACTGGAACTGTTAACGTGGAGGCGCAAATAGAAGTTCTTGATGGTGTAGCCAAACCTGAAGGTGATTATATTATTAGGAGAAAATATCTACAGATTTGAGAAGCTACCAAGTGGTAGATAGAGAGGGCATAAAAAGAGTTCTATGATAGGTTGATACCCACAGCTCGAGGGATCAGACGATCATTCATAGAGGAACATCAGATTATAACAATAGAATTTTATGAATATCCTGAGATGGAGGGTCGGTTCAATCAATATGGACTGGCATGGGTGAGCAAACCACCAGGACAGTACCAACCTAATTGGGTAAGGAAATTCTTCATAAATTATCTGTGTTTTGTAAGAGAGGAATGCCCAAATGGGACTCTAATAACAAATAGACTAAATAGGGAGTCTGTCCTGGTTTAAATAGGGAGTCTGTTCTAGTCAAAGACGTTGGGCTGCATCTTTATTAACTGATATGGAAATCCTTTCGTGTTGACTAATTCCACAGAGCGATTGCGTAGTTCACTCTTAGCTTTAAAGCTAAGTTCTAGTGGCCTATTGTTTGGTTGAGGCTAATGCCAACAAAAAGTGGTGGAAATTGTGATCATCATTTAGCAAAGAGAGTAGCCAGTTTGGTTTCAAGTCTGCAAGTTGATTTTGGCTAGTTAATTGCAGATAAGATGCTCATGCGGGCACACAAAGTGACCACTTCTATACCTTTTACATGTTTGATGAATAAATTATGCAAACAAGTTAGTATGCCACTGATCCATCGGGTTGAAAACGAAGTAAGGTTAAAGATAGGCAAGACAATCAAAATTTGAAGGATGAATCAAAATTTTAAATTGGTGTTACCAAGCCTCCAGCATATCAACCTCAGTCTGCACCAGTTCCCGAGGCCACAAAAATGCCTGAAGGTATGCCTTTACCTTTCACCACGTATGTACCACCTTATTATATTCCCCATGGTATGTCTACAGGGTCAGGTTCTACATTTTTGCTAGTGGAGCAGAGTTTGCGAAATATAGGTTCAAACCACAAAATTTTGTTAAGGTGTTGTAGAATCAAACGCGGTTTCAGAAATAGTTAGAAAAGTTGGCTTGAGATTTAAAACCTTTTGTGGATGTAATTGTGGATGAAGCAGTCAAGATATTTCAAATTATTCAAGATAGGATGGATAACATAGAAGCCCGTACCAACAAAAGGCTAGATTCACTCTCTCCCTAATCTTGCCAAGCTTATGGCAGAGTTCAAGCAGGCTAAGGCTGATATAGCAGACTTAAAGGAGAAACAATCATAGATTCCTGTATTTGACCTGACTTTAGCAGTAAGTGATGATGATTAGGGCATTCTGATCTGATGTGCAGACCAGTGAAGGACAAAGCCAAGCAGGAAATGGATTAAAAAGTAGCAAAAAATGAAGAGAAAAAGGAGAAAGAGATAAGCCATGGCATCTGAGGAGTTAGATCAACATAAACTAATAAAAACTTGAAAGAACTCAAAGAAAGAAGCTAAAAGGAAGGAAAGACAGGCAGAAAATGAAGCGACAGGAGTCTCTACTAGTGCTGCCCCACAAATGGGGCAAAGTACAGGATCCGTTCGGGAGACGATTCCTCCAATTGTAGAGGTGAGGTTGTGAGTGCTCCTACCACCATACGGTCCAAAATTGCATAGGGTGAGGATGCAGGGACATCACCTCACCTGATAGATGCCTCGAAAGAATAAGAGGCAAAGTAAATAGTCCAATCCAACCATGTACGGTAATTTATTGCTTAGAGGACACTGCTTATCCTTCTGTATGGGGTAGGTGTATTGACATCATGATTGAATGTTGTTTCCGATATTTTGAATCCAATCATATACTATCTAGTAGAAGCGGCATGTCTAGGGTGTTTTTATTATTGCATTATTGCATTTAAAATTCTGCAGCTTGTGATGCAAATATTTGTGTTTAATGATTATCTATAAAATGTTTCTATTTCAGTACTTCATTGTAAATATGGATGATGAATGATGTTGGAATAAAACTATGAGCAAACATATGTAATTATTTACTTTATTCATGCAAACATGTGTACATAACCTTTAGTAAATCTGCATTTGGCATTATTCTGTAAGAGGTGCATAAATCATGTGATGAACATTCCAAGAGTTGCAAAAGAAGTTTAGTTCAGTTGCCGGTGGGTGTGAGGATTTATTTTTAGTTCTTGCATAGTTTGATGTCTAGAACTTGTCTGAGTCATTGATACGGTCTTCTAGAGGATTCAATAGGATAGGATAACAGACCGCCTTGTACTTTTAGCCCACTTAGCCTAAATAAAGAACCACACCAAAAAGAATTTTACCTCATTTGAACCCGCCTTGTTCCTGTAGGACCGTTTTTCAATTCCAATAACATTCATTTACTCTTCGTAGGGTGTTAGCATCTTACTCTTGCCTTAGCCCAATATTTGTGTATTGTGCATTTTAACTTAGGCAAAACACCTAAGTTTAGTGTTACATTTGTCAAGGTGAAAATGCTAAATATAAATCGAGTGTAAATGTCAGTCTAAAAGTTTTTGGCCTTGATTAGGTCTATGATTTTGGGCATATTAAGTTGAGGGTGACTGTTGATGTGTGTTTTTTCTCTTTAGAAATAAAGGGGGAGGGGGTTCTATGTTTTAAGAAAAGCCTATTATTAGAAGTAGTAATTGAGTTGATCTGGGTTATAGTAATGCAATGGAAAAGAGAGTTAAGTTTTAATGAGTCTCTTTGTCAAAAAGCATATCCTTACCTAACCTGAAACCTCATTACAAGCCTCGAAAAGACCTATTTTATCCAAGCGAGTCATCTTTGAGGAGGTGTCATATGGCTAGGGCAAGCCTATGGGTATTTTGGACTGTGCTTGTAACTTCTTTGATAAGAGTGAGAGTTTAGATTATGTCCACATCACGTGATGAGTGATGGATTTCATTATTGTGAGGACAACTGGAGTTTCACTGAGTTTTGTTGTTTTCTAGGGGATGTAACATCCATGTTTGTATAATGAATTATGATCAATGTTAGGTGTAGACCCTAACATGTTAAATTTATATAAGTGAAATGATGGGTGAATAGTTGCATCAAAATTTTTTCAGTGGTTGGTTGCAATTCATTGTATTGTTTATGTTCGCAATAACGTGCTGAATTGCTTGAGGACAAGCAATTATCTTAAATTGAGCGTGTTAATGTTCCAGGTTTTGACAGAATATTTGGCACAATCTTCTGGGGAAAATTGTATGTTTTCAAGCAACTGAAGTGGCATTTAATGAGTCTTTTTAGTGTTTTGGGGAAAGGAGTGAATCACAGAAGAAACTTGAAAAAAAGTAGCAATAAAAGGATTTTGAAGGTCAAAATAGTGGACCGTCAGACTTGTGACGGACCACCAAGTGTGTTGTTAGGCCTTATCCAGAACATGACCTCCCAAAGGACTCAGTGATAGACCAAATAGTCGACCGTCAGTATTGCGATGGACTACCAAGTGTGCCATCATACCTTATCCAGAAGCCACTCTCCAGAAGGAATCAGTGACAGACCAAATGGAGGACTCTCAGTATTGCAACGGACCACCAAGTGTGCCGTCAGACCTTATCTAGAATCCACTCTCCACAAGGACTAAGTGACAGAAAAAATAGTGGACCTTCAGTCATATGACGAACCACCAGTTGGATCATCAGACCTTATCCAGAAACAACTTCTCATGAATAGTTAGTGACGGAACAGATAGTGCACCGTCATACTTTCGATGAGCCACTACTTTGGCTGTCAACTTGGATGCGACTTTTCTGATGTTAAATTTTTAATCCCCTTTTTATCTTTGAACATATAAATGCCAATATTTAGGGTTAGTGGGGGAGATCATTTTTTATTATTTTTTTAACAAGTTTATCATCCATGAAAACTTTTTGAATCTAGTACTTTGGAGATTGAATTTTATATTTAGGGGAAGTTAATCATTCACTTGTTTATTAAAGATTAAAGAACTGATTCTTGAGAGTTTTGTAAGTGAACTCTATTTCTACTTATGAATGATTCACGAATTATTTTTTCTTCCGCTATGGAATTGTGTGGCTAAGTTCCCATAACTAGGGTTATGGCATCCTTAATGTGAAAAGCATAAATAGGTTGTGAATCAAAATGAGTTCCATAAATATCGTATAAACCTTTCTTCAATCAAATGGTTTTTCTTGGTTGCAAACTAGAAAAGTCAACCCAAGAACATTACTTGTCTTAAAGGAAAGTATTTATTGGGAAAAGATAGTGTTTACATGAATTCTAAGGGTTTTAACCTTTGGATTAATGGCAAATGCCCTAACAGGATTAGCTTACATAAGAAAACGGTTAAAAGAACAATGTATCCTTTGAGTTTGAGAGAATTATAGGATAATCTATCCACTTAGGTTGAGAAACTAAGGGATAAAGAATATGATTCAACCCTTCCTGTAATTGAAATTGCTAAATGGAACTCTAAAGTGATTAACAGCCCTAGTTGTGCTAGAATTTTTGTAACCATAGCCCTGGTTTGTTTAATGTCATTTAACTTACTAATTACACGGAGAATCATTCATTGGAATACTCTTGTTATAATTAATTACTTTATAATTTACAAACCAAAACCTCCTTACTCAGGAACCTCTGATTAATAGTCCAGTAATCATTACAAGACTTAGTCAACACAGTATTCCCTGTGGGATTCAACACCCAACCTAGTTGGGTTCTATATTTCACAGCGACTACTCACACCTTTTAACGAGAGTTGTAATTTTGGCGTATCACTGAAGTTAA
This sequence comes from Capsicum baccatum var. pendulum, assembly GCA_030864225.1. Lineage (NCBI taxonomy): Eukaryota > Viridiplantae > Streptophyta > Magnoliopsida > Solanales > Solanaceae > Capsicum > Capsicum baccatum. Next base: position 162,309,135 of record CM061557.1, on the reverse strand, counting down.
GGGTTTTGGATGATGCACATAAGTCATGCTATGTTTTTCATCCTAGCTCGACTAAGATATATTATGGTCTCAAAGAGATCTACTAGTGGAATGGCATAAAGAAGGATATGACTAATTTGATGGCCAAGTGTATGGTGTGTTAATAGATTATGGTTGACCACAGAAGGCCAAGCGAGTTGTATCAAGAAATTAATTTGCCTAAATGTAAGTGGAAAGTGATCAATATGGAATTCATTACCAATCATCCTCGATCTCGGAATCAGTATGATTCAATTTAGGTCATCATGGATAGGATGAACAAGTATGCATATTTCATGCCAGTACGGACTACTTTTTTGGCAGAGGATTATGCGTTGTGCTATCTTCAAAAGATTTTGAAGTTATATGAGGCACCTATTTTGATTATCTTCGATCGTGTTATGCAGTTTATGTCATATTTTTGGTGATGTTTTTAGAGAGGGTTGGGGACTAAGTATTAGTAATATTTTCCATCCGTTTTTAGATGGCCAGGTAGAGAGAACTATTCATACATTAGAAGAGATGCTTTAAGCCTTTGTGATTGACTATGGTGGCAATAAGGTTGACCATCTACCTTTGATGGAGTTTGCTTTCGAATATAGATATCATTCAAGTATTGGTATGGCTTCTTTCGAGGCGTGGTATGTTAGGAGGTGTAGATCTCCTATTGGATGGTTTGAGCCTATAGAAGCAGACATATTTTGTCTGGATTTTGTTTAATAGGCGATGAAGAAGGTCAAGGAAATTGGAGATAGGCTTAAAGATGGAAAAAGTCTTCAAAAGTCCTATATAGATGTTAGGCGTAGAGACTTGGAGTTTGAGGTCGGGGAAAGGGCGTTCCTCAAGGTGTCTCCCATGAAGGAAGTGGTGCTTTTTGGCAAAAAGGGGAAACTCAATCCTCGGTTCATAGGCCCTTATGTGATTTTATGAAGAGTTAGAATTATTTCTTATTAGTTGGAGTTATAATCTAGAATATGTTTGGTTTATTTGGTCTTTCATGTTTTTATCTGTAAGTAGTATCTTGGTTATGCTTCTTTGGTTGTTGCTTTGGTAGGATTGGGTATTTTGGGTTCTTTATCATAGAAAGAGGTCTTAGTTGAAATATTATATAGGAAAGTTCATCAATTGCTTACCAAGGATGTGGCTTCGATTAAGGTTCTATGGAGGAGCCATAAGATTGGAGAAGCTACTTAGGAAGCAGAAGAGGACATGAAGTCCAAGTATCTCCATTTTTTTTCTACTCCAAGGATTTGTGCGGAAGGTATGTGTCATGAAAAAAATTAATATTCAGAGTTTTTTAAAGAAAAGATTAACATCTTTTCATCTTTGTTTTCAAACATTGTTAAAGAGAAGTTTGATAATGCCAATAACTTTGTTTTTGATTACCCCAACCTTTTCCTTCATTCGAGTAGGAATGTTCCTAGTGTGGGAGACTTAAATAACCTGGGTTTTGACCCTTAGAAAATTTCATGGAATTTCGTTCTCCAGAACCAATACGACTCATGGGTACGAGCCCTATGCTAGGGTATGAGTGGTATGGTCCTGTTGTATGATGACCAATGCTGGTAGGTAAGATGGTTTTAATCACTGGAATAATTACAATTTAGGGATATAAGTGATAGGGCTTGGTACGAGTCGTATCAAGGACTCGTATGATGGACAGTGTTTGATCTTCCTAGTATTTTATTCTACCAGGGATACGGGTTATGGGTACATATCTTGTATTGTGGTTATGTCTAGGTTAATGAGTCATATACTGGAAAGTGTTTGATCTAATGATTAAGGCTTGGATACAAGTGGTAGATACCAATTATATATGAGGGTTCGACTCATAAGGATCAGTCGCATCCCTATGATGGGGTTTTAAGAGATTTAAGTGGTGGTATTTTGGACATTTTCCTACTAACCCTAATTATGACCTAAGACTTCTAATACACTTAGGAGTTTATTTACCATAGTATTCTATTCGTTAACTCTTATAAACTATTCTAGAACATCTCATAATTCTCTCAAGAACATTTGGGGAAAGAAGTCTAGGGTTTCATAAGGTGGATTGCATTGGGGCTTTTCTTGCTGATTAATTTCCATCAATTCCTCAGTATAAGGCATGATTTGCTTCCCTCATTGTAATTTCAACTATATTCATGGTTTATATGATTTATTTCATGATTATGGTTTCCAATAATTATTTTGGGGTTTTGATATTGAATGCTTGATTATGGTTTCCTATAGTTTTACTTAGGCTTTTATACACATCAATGGTTGATTTGGACAATTGGATTTCATGGTTTTATGGTCTTTGGAATTGGTTTTGGTTATATTATGCACCCATGTTATTCCATAAAATGCTTATAAAGATATGTTTATTACATTGACTACTTTTAATGGAACTCTTGCATGTTTTATTTGAATAAAGGATTTATGCATAGTTTAAATGGTTTGAAAAGGATAAAGGCTAAATGGTTATGATTGTGTAAAACATGAAAGACTCCCAAGTGGAATTAAATATTGAAATTGGAAGGGTACCTAAGGTACCCTTGACCTAAATGGTTTTACTATGGATATTACTTGCAAAGAAGGGGTGGTATGACAATACCACCAATACTGGGCTTGGTTAATTAATGGTAAATATGTTGTTTGGACATGGTTTTAATTTGGCTTTAATGGTGGGGTGTGTATCAAAGCCGTGGAAGGTGGCACTCTCAGAGGGACCAAAGCTTAAAACTCATAGTTGTCGATATGACGGGTCTTAATGACCATGTGTGTATGTCTTATTTGATATTAGGGGATGTACTAGTCATACCAACGAATATTCCCTGGTCTTGTGGCTACATGCACTGGGGCCCTTTCAGCAGGGTGAGATGAACCCATATGCCCTGTGGGTTGTTAGGACGACAAAGCTACACAACTCAGGTATAAAAATTTTAAATCATGCTAAACCCGGTTTTCTTTCCCAAAACTTATATTTTTATGGTTGTATGAATTATAGTGTTTAACTTTGTTTTATAGTTGGAATTATTTTATCCTTTTCTTGAGATTCATACTAGCGGTTATTCGCTAACACCATCTACTGGCAACTGTATACCCATGCTATGCAGGAATTGGATGTTCGACTCCTCCTACATAGTGATTGAATCAGGATAACATTTGGAATAAAGTGATGAACTTCCATCCTTTTGGAAGGAATTATTTCATGTTATGGATTTCTTTAGACACTTTTCATTTATTTTGGATATTGGTTTTGTCCATGGTGTGGGCATGTCCTGACCGGAATTATTTACTCGTTTAGATAGAGGCTCTATGGTACTTCTGGGGGTTGGTATGGGTGGGATCAGTATTGTTTTTGACCTTGGCATTGGAATAAGCCAGTGGGCTAATATCATTAGATGATATTATCGGTTGTTCCATCCTATTACATTTTGTGATTGATCTTTATATTATCTTTATTATTCCCTTAGGTTAATGCATTGTGGTATGGTTTGGTATGATTCAGCGGTTGGTGTGGTGTGGTTGGACTTTGTTGGGTCGGTCATGTTCAAAATTCATCCCATCTATAACTAGATATAGATGGTTGGGTTGGGTAATAGGGGGAGGTATCCAGTGCTGGTTGGACATGGGATGCCCATTATGACAAGGCTCGGGGTTGGGTCTATCATAACACCATTGAGATCTCCAACCATTTTCTTTCATTATAGTGGCAATTGAAAAAACGGGCAAGCCTGTGGTTTAACACTTGTTAACATAGACAGGTCGTATGAGGGAGAGAGTTTTGCACTTAAACATACTTAGTAGCTTGGTGTGTGAAATTTTTCTTCTAGTGAGGAGGTATGTGAACAAGGTGAGGTGGGTGATTTTCTCACTTTCCAACAAATGAGGCAAAATGAGTATAGCTTAGTGATGGTCAAAAGTGAGTCACTTCTCCAGTATTGGTTGTTTTTGTATTGTTTCCCTTTAAAGTCTTTTGTATCCATAGATATTGCTTTTTATGAGGAGGGGTGAAGTAATAAAAACTTGGCAAAGAGCAACTTGTGGTTGTAATACCCCAGGAAATTTTTCGTTGAAATTTTGTGCGTAAACGTGTTGGATTCTATCTTCTAGAATGAATTATAAATTTTTCGTGCGGACTGTCTTAGATTATTACCCACCATTGTGTAGAGTATCGAATAAAATTTTGAACGATATGTAGATCATCTAAAGCGAACACTCGAGTGACGAGTTATGAACATTCTGATCGAACCGTGAATAGTAGTGAACAGTAAAACATGCAGGAAGAAGTACTGAGGCCTGGCGTATTTTTTCTCCAACTTTAAACGATCATAACACCTTGTACATAATGATATGGGTGATCTACTATATATCAATGGAAAGCTCTGCGAGTCCTCTTTTCAATGAAATTAGTTTCATCAAATTTTTCTATTGGAGCAAAAGGTTATGTTCGATCTATTTCAGCCTACCAAAAGCAAATTTTTGGGTCAACTTCAAACAATCATAACTCCTCGTACACAATGATCTGGGTGAGATACTATATATCAACGGAAAGCTATGAGAGTCCTCTTTCTAATGAAATTAGTTTCAACCAATTTGGATATCGTAGTAAAATGTTATGGTTGATCTACATCAGACTATCAAAACAGACCACCAAATAACAGATTCGAGAATTATTTGATTTTACGGGCGTTTTGGTCATTCCCCCTCACCCAAAATCCATCCAAACCCTATATTAAAGCCTATTAGAAACATTATATCTTATGTTTCATCAAATTCCCACAAAAAGAAAACCCTAAGGTCCTACATCCGACTTCAAGAACCTCCAAAGTTCACCTTTAATACTGCAAATTTATTTAAGATTCCAAGTTCCTAGTTGAAGAACTCCAAGAAACATCATTCAAAGGCACGATTAACGTCTCAAAAATGAGTATAGATCTAAAGTTTATAATTCAAGGTATGTGGAGTTTTTCAACAAGAACTCTCTTTCGTTCTTGTGCCCAAAAGTAATTTTCTTTACAAAGGCATGATTTTATTTTATTTTTATGAATTTGAAGTATGAACCCATATCTTATGATGGTTATTATGAAATCTTGATGTTTATGATTTTGAAAGATGAATTTACATGTGTGGAGATATAAAGTCTGAATCTTGAACGATATTTATCATGATTTTTATATTTGGGTCGTGAATCCCCATTGGAAATTGTGTTTTTTTTAGAAAGTGTGTGTTATAAGAATGTTGATGTTGAATATTTGAGATATTTTGAATGATTTGACCTTTTCGTCTTAATGGAAATGCTTTGAACTCGAGTGTGAAAGAAATCCACAACATGGTTGATTTTGATCGATGGAAAGCATGATGGCTCTTGATGTATATTTATATATTACTAAAATTATTTTTTTATGGATTGTCTTTGAAATGATCAGAGCTAAGTCTGGGAGAAATCTTTAGCACCGAGTGGGAGGTATAAAGCGACCTTACTTCCCTAGAACTATGTGCCCCCGTAGGAGTGAGCCTTAGGATGATTTATATAGTGATCACTAGTTTGTGTGGATTTAATATCGATAATCCTACTCCGATGGAAAGGATAGGATGGCTCTCCCCAACGCGGGTTGTACGTTGGACTCCATGTACCTCACATGGTTTATGTCGTTTATAGGATCTCCTAGTGTGTGTTTTTCCTTATGTCTATGGTGAATGGTGAAGTGATTTGAAAGTGGAATTGTTAAAGTCATTCTTTCGGAAGATTTAAATGATATTTACATTATGAGAATTGATATTCTTGATGAACTGAAAGTGATTGACAAATTATATGACGACTCACATGTGTTATTGTACTTGTTACATCCTCTCATGATTATGATGATTTTCTTCAGGCTATGTGAGTCTTTCATACATCCTGCATATTTCTTATAAATATTTATGATGATGATGTTTATACAACTGCATACACCCCCATATACTCGATTCTTTTCCATAGTACTAACCCACATCTTTGGATGTGGGCTGCATTTTCTCGGAATGTAGGTTTAGGTGCTTAGTTACAGGTTTGGCAGTTATTCTTCAGGCACGCTGTTCTACATCCTCTGTTGTGGTGAGTCCTCATGTTCCGAGTACGTGATGTCTGATGTTGGTTTCACGGAATCGTTTACATTTGATAACTGAGTGTGTGTCAGTTGGGGCTTGTCTCAATGGCTCGCTGATTTTATTAATTTTCTTAGAGGCTTGTGAGACTAGTATAGATGTTGGGAGTTGACTAATAAGTCGTATTTTGATTTCTTTCTGAAATTCTTTTATTCTTAGACGATGATTACTCTGATGATATTTGAGGGTTATTTATGGAAACCCTGTTGATTTGTGTAGAATTGAATGAAAATGACTCAAAAGGTTAGCTTGGGCCTAGTCATAGCCTCAAGCACCGTGTGACGCTTTAGTACCCATTTTTTGGGGCGTTACAAACTTTGTATCAGAGCCTAAGGTTTTAAGGTGCCCTACGGAGTCTGACAGGCCGCGTTAAGTAGAGTCTTGATCATCGGTGTGTAGCGCTCCACATCTATGAGCAAGAGGCTACAAGATATTTTAGGAAAAAGTGTGATTCTTTCTTTCAGAATTCTATCGTGCTTAAAGTGTCTCTCTCTGCTATTGATTCGTGTTCTCCTCTTTCAGAAATATGCCTCCACGTAGAGCGAGAAGAAATACTGATGGTCAACAACCTTAACCCGCTGACCCATTGAATGAAAACGTGTCTCATGATGAATTTCGGGCAGCCTTTCAGGCACTGGCCCAAGCTGTTACTGCAAATGTTCAGGCCAACCCAGCATTAGCTCCACAATAGTAGGGAGGTGATTCAGCTGCTGCCAAGATTAGTGACTTCATGCGGATAAATCCGCCGAAATTCTATGGGTCCAAGTCTTATGAGGATCCACAATTGTTTTTAAAGGAGGTGCGGAAGATTACTCAGGTGATGCATGTATCTGAGGAACACAGTGTGGAGTTGGCTGTGTATAGGTTGAAAGACTTTTCTTATGACTGGGTTGTTGCTTGGAGGAAAGGTAGAGGTGAGAGAGTTGTCCCTACAAGTTGGCAAAAGTTCCAGGATGCATTCTTGGATAATTTTTTCCGTTTGGAGGTGAGGGAGGCGAAGGTGGAAGAGTTGATGAACTTGCGACAGGGCTCTATGACGGTTAGGGAGTACTGTCTAAAGTTTAATCAGTTGGCCAAGTATGCTCCTGATTTAGTGGCTGATAATTGGGCTAGATGATTAAGTTTGTGACTGGAGTGTCTAGTTATGTGGTTATGGAGTGTAGGTCTACTATGCTTAATAGTGAGATAAATCTTTCTAGGTTGGTGACTCATGCCCAATAGATTAAGGCCGACGGGATTAAGGAGTGAGATAGAATGAGTAGGAATAAGAGAGCTAGGTTCGAGCTGCACGGACAGGGTAAGACTAGATCGCAGAGAGGGAGTCTCCCTCAGTATTAGGATCGTTCATCTATGTCAGCACCATCATCTTCTAGTGCTCATGTGCCTATAGGTAGGCAGGAGAAAGGTAGCAGGTCATATGCATCCAAGTCCCAGTACAGTGTTGGCAGTAAGCCAAATCATCCCCTGTGTCCTAAGTGTGGTAGGTCTCATTTGGGTGAGTGTTGAGGTGAGAAGAGGGGTTATTTCTGGTGTGGTGACATGGGTCACAGAGTTAGAGATTGTCCACAGGATGGATAAGTGCGTCATCACTATCTCCCTCATACCCAGACTCATACTGTTAATGCTCTAGTTTTAGCAACTTGCCCATCCCCATCTCAGAGCGCCTCTTCTAGCAATGCTGGCGGGCAGCGCTAGAATAGATTCTATGCTATATCATCCCACCAGGAACAGGAGGACTCTCCCAATGTTGTTACTGGTATGCTTCATATATTTCAATTTGATATGTACGCTTAGTTGGATCCTGGATCCAGTTTCTCATATGTTACACCTTTGATTGTTGTGAATTTTGAAATGAGTCCTGATTTTATTCCTGATCCTATCCTAGTCTCTACCCCATTGGGTGATTCAATTATTGTCCAGAAAGTGTATAAAAACTGTGCTGTAACCATTCTTCATAGAGTCTTATTGGTTGATCTGATTGAGTTAGACATGGTAGATTTTGATGTAATTCTGGGTATGGACTGGTTGTATTCTTCTTATGCCTCTGTTGATTGTCGGACCCGAGTGGTCAAGTTTTAGTTTTTGAGTCCATCTGTCTTTGAGTGGTCTAGGAATTCTGCATCACCCAAGAGTCATTTTATCTCTTACCTCAAAGCTAGAAAGCTTATTTCCAAGGGGTGTATTTACCATTTGGTTAGAGTCGAAGACACTAAGTCTAAGACTCCAACTCTCCAGTCTGTTAACGTCGTCAATGAGTTCTCTGATGTCTTTTCAAATGATCTCCCAGGGATATCTCCTAATAGAGAGATAGAGTTTGGGATTGATCTTCTTCCTGATACTCAGCCCATTTCTATTCCTTCTTACCGTATGGCCCCTGTAGAACTTAAGGAGTTGAAAGAGCAACTCAAAGATCAACTAGATAAGGGTTTCATAAGGACCAGTGTTTCTCCGTGGGGTGCTCCTGCGTTGTTTGTGAGAAAGAAAGATGGCTCTTTGCATATGTGCATTGATTACCGCTAACTGAATAAAGTCACCGTAAAAAATAAGTACCCCCTTCCGAGAATAGATGATTTGTTTGACTAATTGCAAGGTGTAAGTTAGTTCTCAAAGATAGAACTTCATTCCGGCTATCATCAACTCAAAGTTAGGGAGTGTGACATCTCAAAAACCACTTTCCGAACTCGTTATGGCCATTTTGAGTTTCTTGTTATGTCTTTCGGGTTAACTAAAGCCCCAGCAGCTTTCATGGACCTCATGAATCAAGTGTTCAGACCATATCTGGATATGTTTGTCATAGTGTTCATCGATGATACACTGGTGTACTCCCGTAGTGAGGATGAACATTCTAATCATCTCCGAACTGCCTTGCAAACCCTTAGAGATCACAAGTTGTTTTGCAAGTTCATTAAGTGTGAGTTTTGGCTAAGGTCAGTTGCTTTTTTGGGTTATATCATTTCTTTCGAGGGTATTAGATATGATCCCCAAAAAATCGAAGCTGGAAAGCTTTTCAGAAGGGTCTTGGTACCCAAGTGCTTTTGAATTGTGCTTTTCATCCGCAGACCGTTGGTCAAGCTGAGCGGACCATCTAGACCTTAGAGGATATGTTGAGAGCTTGTGCACTTGACTTTAAGGGAATTTGGGATAATCACTTACCGTTGATAGATTTTGCTTACAATAATAGTTTCCACTCTAGTATTGGCATAGATCTATTTTAAGCCTTATATCGCAGGAAGTGTAGATCACCCATAGGTTTGTTCGAGGTGGGTGAAGCGGCTGTGTGTGGTCCTGATTCGGTATTTGAGGCTATCGAAAAAGTTAAGTTTATTAGGGAAAGGTTGAAAACTGCGTAGAGTCATCAAAAGTCATATGCGGATGTTAGAACGAGAGACCTTGAGTTTGAAGTTGGTGACCTAGTGTATCTAAAAATTTCACCCATGAGGGGGGGGGGGTGAAGAGATTCAGCAAAAAGGGGAAGCTTAGTCCCCGTTATGTTGGTCCTTACAAAATTCTTAGCCGTGTTGGTAAGTTAGCTTATGAGGTCGAGTTGCCTTCCGAGTTGTCCTCTGTTCATCCAATATTCCATGTCTCCATGCTTAGAAAGCATACTAGCGATGCTGTGGTAGTAGATTCCTCTGTGAGTGCTGACATTCAAGAAAATTGCTCTTTTAATGAGATTCCTGTTGAGATTCTTGATTTCAGTGTTCGAAAACTAAGGAAAAAAGAAGTTCCATTGGTCAAGGTGTTATGGCGAAACCAATCTGTTAAGGGTGCAACAGGGGAAGCTGAGGCGGATATGCGATCCAAGTACCCGCACCAATTTTCCGCGAACTCCAATCAAGTCAAAAGGTACGGTTCTTTCTTAAACCACACACTTTTGATAAAAGGTGCAGTAGTCCAGCTTTCATTTATTATGTGTTCAGCTGTAGTTTCTTAAATTTATGCATTCTCTGTTGCATTAGGAGTGATAAACGATATGGTGATGAGTCTAACGAATGGTTTCAGCTGTATGCTCTATTCCCTATCTAATCTTGGGATGTCTAGCGTCATTCGAGGATGAATGTTTCCAAGGGGGGATGATGCAATACCCCAAAAAATGTTTCGTTGAAATTTTGTGCGTAAACATGTTGGGTTCTATCTTCTAGAATGAATTATCAATTTTCCGTGCAAAATGTTTTAGATTATGACCCACCGTGTCATAGAGTATCTAATAATCTTTCCAATGATATGTGGATCATCAAAAAAGGACACCCGAGCTACGAGTTACGAACATTTCGATCAAACCGTGAATAGTAGTGAATAGTAAACCGTGCAAGAAAAACTACTAAGGCCTAGCGTATTTTTTCTCCAACTTTAAATGATCATAACTCCTTGAACATAATGATCTAGGTAATCTACTATATATCAATGGAAATATCTGCGAGTCCTCTTTCAAATGAAATTGGTTTCATCCAATTTGTCTATCGGAGCTAAAAGTTATGGTTGATCTACTTCAGCCTATCAAAAGCAAATTTTTGGGTCAACTTCAAACGATCATAACTCCTTGTACACAATGATATGGGCGAGATACTATATATCAACGGAAATATATGAGAGTCCTCTTTCTAATGAAATTAGTTTCATCCAATTTGGATATCGCAGTAAAACGTTATGGTTGATCTACTTCAGACTATCAAAAAAGACCACCAAATGATAGATTCGAGAATTATTTGATTTTAGTGGAATTTTGGTCATTCTCCATCACCCAAAATTCGTCCAAACCCTATATTAAAGCCTATTAGAAGCATTATATGTTATATTTCATCAAATTCCCTCAAAAAGAAAACCCTAAGCTCCTACATCCGACTTCAAGAACCTCCAAAGTTCACTATTAATTCTGCAAATTTATTTAAGATTCCAAGTTCCTAATTTAAGAACTCCAAGAACCATCATTCAAAGGAACGATTAACATCTCAAAAATGAGTATCGATCTAAAGTTTATCATTCAAGGTATGTGGAGTTTTTCAACAAGAACTCTCTTTCGTTCTTGTGCCCAAAAGTAATTTTCTTTACAAAGGCATGATTTTATTTGAGTTTTACGAATTTGTAGCATGAACCCATATCTAATGATGATTATTGTGAAATCTTGATGTTTATGATTTTGAAAGATGAATTTACATGTGTGGAGATATAAAGCATGAATCTTGAGCGATATTTATCATGATTTTGATATTTGGGTCGTGAATCCCCATTGGAAATTATGGTTTTTTTGAGAAAGTGTGTGTTATAAGCACGTTGATTTTGAATATTTGAGATATTTTGAATGATTTGACCTTTTGGTCTTAATGGAGTTGTTTTGAACTCGAGTGTGAAAGAAATCCACAACATGGTTGATTTTGATAGATGGGAAGCATGATGGCTCCCGATGTATATTTATATAATACTGAAATTATTTTTATGGATTGTCTTTGATATGATTTGAGCTAAGTCCAGGTGAAATCTTAAGCACCGAGTGGGAGGTATAAAGCGATGTTACTTCCCTAGAACTACGTACCCCCGTAGGAGTGAGCCTGAGGCTGATTTATATAATGATCACTAGTTTGTGTGGATTTGATATCGATAGTCCTACTCTGATGGAAAGGATAGGATGGCTCTCCCCAACGTGTGTTGTACATTGGACTCTATGTAGCTCATATGGTTTATGTCGGTTATAGGATCTCCCTGTGTGTGTATTTCCTTCTGTCTATGGTGAATGGTGAAGTGATTTGAAAGTGGAATTGTGAATGTTATTCCTTCGAAAGATTTAAATGATATTTACATTATGAGAATTGATATTCTTGATGAACTAAAAGTGATTGAAAAATTATATGATGCCTCACATGTGTTATTGTACTTATTTCATCCTCTTATGATTATGATGATTTTCTTCGGGCTATGTGAGTCTTTCATACATCATGCATATTTCTTATAAATATTTATGATGATGATGTTTATACAACTGCATTCACCCCCTTATACTCGGTTTCTTTCGATGGTACTGACCCACATCTTCAGATGTGGGCTGCATTTTCTCAGAATATAGGTTCACGTGCTTAGTTCCAGGTTCGATAGTGATTCTTCGAGCACACTGTTCTATATGTTTTGTTGTAGTGAGTCCTTATGTTCCTAGGACGTGATGTCTGATGTTAGTTTCACGAAATCATTTACCTTTGATAACTGAGTATGAGTCAGTTGGGCCATGTCTCAATGGCTAGCTGGTTTTATTGATTTTCTTAGAGGCTTGTGAGACTAGTATAGATGTTGGGAGTTGACTAATAAGTTCATATTTTGTTATCTTTCTGAAATTCTTTGAGGGTTATTTATGGAAACCCCATTGATTTGTGTTGAACTGAATGAAAATGGCTCAAAGGGTTAGCTTGGGGCTACTCGTAGCCTCAAGCACCATGTGACGCTCCGGGACCCATTTTTCGGGATGTTACAGTGGTGGTGACTAATCTTAATGTCAATGTAATCATTGGGTCATCTATTTTGGGCCTAAATATGTATTGTCACATATTAAGAGGTAGTCTTGCATGAGGGTAAGCAAAGGTTTAAGATGGGGGTATCGAGTAGTGATGAATCTACCGCTTAGTTATACTCGACATTCATGCTCATGAAAATTCTTTATATGAATAAGTGCGCCATAATTTGTGATTAAATACACTAATATTTACATTTTGCAAGCATTAAGAAGATAGGTTGAAAAAGATGGATTGGATCTAAGAAAAGTAACAAAGGGCAGCAATGAAGTGCAGAGGAAGACCTGGAGCAGAACATGGACTTACTTATCGGGATTGAGGTCCTCATACAACAATCGCAGTCAATCAGGATGGTTAAGATACCACGATCGTGTGGCATTGCTCGCAGTCGCAGTAGATATGATCGCGATCTAGCAAAAAATCAACCCAAAGGCAGAGATTTAAATACACACAGCTGTTCCAAAATTTTCCCTAAAGAAGACTTAAACCCTAGCATTCCATCATACGTTCCACAATTCCTAATACACTGTACAATTCTAAATTATAAAACATTATTCTATCATTTAGCCTCCATACTTAGAGATAAAAATATTGTACTAATTTTTGGTGAAGAATCCATTGGAGTAGCTTCCAAGTGAAGTATTAGATAACTCCCATTGAAGACCTCTGGATATTCAAAGTTTGAAGTATCATTCACTTAGTCTTTTATTTATCTAATAAATGGATGTTATTTGGTATATCTTACTTACTATTTCTATGTGTAGCTAGTTCTTCCTCATAGGATTATGCTAGATTAGGGTTTAAATATATATATGTTGGATGTGATTTGGTTGTGCATTTACTAGTTGTTATGTTGGGTTCTATTAGTGCTTGACTAAATTGGTTGGGATTTGTGGGTCAAGGGCCTAAATACCCAAATGGGTTTGATGGATGAAAATCCCAAGCACTTGAAAGCTCAAACCAACTATGAAAGATGGATTTGGGCGATCTTTAGGAACCCTCGTCATCCTTGAGAGAGGGATATGGTAACCAAGACAATACTAGATAACTATTGCGTTTAGTTTGCTAATTTTAACTATATTAGACATGAGGGTAATTTTGAAATTGACTATGCTTAGGGCACCATCCTAGAAATAGGGGTGTCTAATAGAGGTATTAGGTGGTTTTGATTGAAGCACTCATTAGTTACTCAAAAGTGTCAATGAGTGAAACTCTTGAGGTTTTGTTGACAAACTCGCCCTAAGTACTTTTAACCTAAGCTACCACATCACCAACATTTAGAATTTGTATCAAGTCATGACAAACCTATGCATAAGTTTCCCATAGGAAAGCATAATCCCAAGATCCGTGCCTAATTTATTAGACTCTAATTATTCATAGCCTTGAAATAATACTTGAAAACCCCAAAAAGAAATATTACTTGTGACATTTTCCAAACCCTATATTTTTATCTTATTGTACTCTATGTTTGAATTTAACAAGTGCCAATTTTTCTGGGCTAATTTTATAGACACTCATATTTTTCCTCGTGGATTCAACCCCAACTAAATCTTTTAGTAAATATATTGACGATGACCGCCTTGCACTTAAATTATTGTTTAAGTTGAGAATTATCAAGCTCATCCACAATGAAATAAGCTCACATATCCAAAAATTAATTTTTCATGATTGTTCCAAGTGAATCCCCAACAACGTCCTCCACTATCAAAACTCAAATGTATATATAGATGTTGAATTATTTAAAAAAAATTCATATACAGATCTAAAATCAAATCTTAAATTTTCACCATTAGATGTTGAGTCCACGGCGTCTTGCACTATCACATATCAAATCCACTTTAGCAAAAAAAATCGTTCAAGCCCTAAGGAATTTAGGAGTTTAGAGTTTCATCAAGGGAGGTTAAAGAGGATGATGTCAATAAAGATACATAATAATGATGTATCTATTAAGAAAGTTTAAAGATACATAAAAATGATGAATCTGGTAGAAAAGGATAAGAAGATACACCACTAAATGTAAACAATCTATGTATCTTATTGAATATTAGGTTATAGATACATAAGAAAAATGTATCTTACTTAATGTAAGATTAGAAATCTATAAGAAAGATGTTCTTGGTTGAAAATCCACAAAAATCATGTATCAGAATGCTTTTTGTGCTACTGATACATAATACTTATGTATCAGAATGTATCTTTGTGATATTAATACTTAAGATTTGTGAGTCTTATCTATATATCACGATAATGAATGAAAAATCAAGATTTCACGTGAATTTAAAAAACAATTAGGATTTTATGTAATTACTTACTAAACTATTGGAATTTATGAAAATTACCAAATTTTATCCGTTTACCATTATCGTACAATATCAAACATTAGTATTCTCCTCTCCCTTAATTAAGATGTATTTATTATCAAATCAAAAGATAATGTTCTACTTACCCTTATTTCAGAGGCATTAATATGTGATATAATTCTAAGAATGTAATGACTCTCTAGTTCATTTTCATGTTTCCATACATTTTTCCATTTAGAGCGTTACTATAGCTTTCACAAGTCATTTCTGACTTTCTGAAATTTAATTTAGTTTTTAGACCTAACTCTCTGTTATGAAGTCTTTATTAGTAAGGATTGGCTATAGAGTGTAAACTTTAATTTAATGACTTTATATGTTAATTCTGATCGTACTATCATCTCTGGAACATTCATTTTAGGATGCGAGGATCTTTAGTTTAGATCCTAAGACTTCTAGACTCATTTCGAGATATTTGTCAAAGTTTGATAAATATGGCCTTTTTGTGTAGGGTTTACATTTCGAATGAACATGCACGGAAATTTTTATGTTGCCATTGAGTATGTAATGTTGAACCTTTATAGGGTACCATAGTTTATTTGCATTGACTAAATTCCAAATGAATCTCGAATGCTCGATAGAAACTTAGAATTATTCCAAGTTTAAGTTGGTGTAAATCATTAAGTTCCTCCACTAAAGCGGACCATTTGTCGCTTTAGCGGAGGCTGCATTAACGGCTAACCATTTGGATTGGTAGACAAGGTTTGCTTAAGAAGAATATAGTTTGCTAACAACAGAGGCTGCTTATGCGGTATACTATCCTCTTTAGAGGTACTTAACTGCTTTAGTGGTGACTGCTTAATCTGCACCTAGGCGATTATTAAATTCCTCTCTTTCCCAATTTTATCCCATTTTCTCAAAACTTTTAATAGCTATATACCGTAGAGAGTGTGGAGAATTAGGAGACAAATAATTGAGAAATTGTGAGGTGTTTCTAACTTGGAATAACTATTTCCTCATTAAAATCTTTGTAAGTTTCTGATTAGTTCTTAGTTTAATTCCCCAAATTAGTCATAAGTCCCTTGGTCTTGGTGGGTTGATTTAAGTATCATTTGAGTTTGTAATTTGCCCATTCATGATGGTAACTGACCCTTGATCATAAAAGGACGTGTTACTGATTTAAAAAGTCTGATTCCACAGATGGGCTCCACATAAAATTTTTAATTGATTTTGGACCCATATAAGATTTTTAATTGACTTTTGACCCAAATCATAAAAATGCAATGCAATTGATACAGTTCTCGTATTAATGCATAGATTACTATTTTCACAGCATGAAATCACTAGATATTTCTCAAAAGTGGAAATTGTTATTTTAGCGGAATTATTCGGGTTTCCTTTGGTGTCCAAGTAGTCTAGGAATACCTTTCTCTTTAATTTAAATCAATTATAGTATTTATATAATACTATATAAGTTTTTGGTTGATAATTAGGATTAGGAGGTATATTTTGTTTGAATTGGATGATTCAGTCGATTAAGGGACAATAATTAGGAATAACTAACTTAACTATTCATTTCTTTTGTAGAAATACTATTTTAGATAGAATTGGTGCTTATTTAGTACCTAATAATGATATTTTACACCTTAGTCCAGTTTAGGATAGAAGTTGGCTTAGAATGGACTTTCAATGTTAAAAGTTGGCCCATCCAGCCAAACTTAGGCCAAGATTGCTATTAGATACTTGTAGACTTAAAGACCTTTATAGGCTATTTCATTTATATTCTTGAGTTGAGGAGGTCATAGGAATATAATAGTTTATTTTTGAATTATATTGGGAAATAATGATATTAGTTCCAATTCGGGTCTAAAAACTGATGATATAAGTTTCGGTTTATCTCCGGTGAAATATGATTCAATTTTAATTTAAGTCCGTCCTTGAGAGACCCTTTATGATTGTTATGGGACCAGTTTCAGTTCCGTGGTTATGCTATGGAATGATCAATGTTTATGGTTTTGAGATATAAATACTTGGTTTAATTACTTTTTTACTTTTTCTTCATTACATCTACTGGGATCGTGGGGGCTTATGTTGGGTTATATAATTACTGTTCTATTTCTTCTTGGCTTATAGGGGCCCAAGTATGTTAAAGATAGCTATGTTCCCCTTATTTTCATTATTTTGGTTATTTACTTTCCATATTTTAAGTATCATTTCACATTTTACATTTTTTTCTTAACGTAGCTTACTTATATCACATTTTATTATATTTATATTATGATTTAGCTCAATTGATCGATAATGCCAACGGAGTACCCATGGATTTGGTACTCTAATAAGTCATTATTTTTACAGCTTGTTAGCACCTTTTAAGATTAAATTATCATGATTTTCCATTTATTTGGTGTTAATCTCAAATATGATGCTCATTTATGTAGGTAACAGTTGAAAATAAAGAAGTGTAAGCCATTCAAGCTAATTGGATGTCAAATATGAAAGAAAAAGATCCCTAAAGATCACATGGACATGTCGGGAGGCCACCCTTCAAAGAAGGCAACAAAAATGACCAAAGTAGCCCCATTTGCACCCAATTTTCTATGGATCTACTAAAGCAATTCAAGAGTACGGTTACATTTTAAAATATTTGGGAAATGTTAAATTAGTGAAAAAGTAAAGGGGGAGTTTCATCTGATTTGCACAACCATTAAACATTATTATACTAGTCTTGAGATAACAAAACATAAGGGTGACTCTCAAATAAAGAATTAGCGATTTCTATTGATGATTTATTAAAATTAAAACAAGAATTTTTAATTCTATTTATTTTCTATGGATCAATTTGATGAAAATTTTTGCATATCTCTACTATCTCTCTCTATGAGTAGCTAATTCTTCTTCTTAGGGTTATGGCTGAATAGGTTACGATTAATTTATGGGTTTGATTTATTGGTCATCCTAATTAGCTATTTGATATGGCCTTTGCATTGATTCACTATTTGACCTAAGAAATGGGGGTTGCAAACCCCAATTACCATAGAACTAATATAATCCATGACAGAAGGGATACGGTGAGGAGTCAGTGTGAATAATAACTTGAATTACTTTATTTAAAAGCATCTCTTAGACCTAAGAATGATAATTAAGGCTATAGATTGATAAAATTGTTACATTTATGAGGTGTTCGAAAGAATCCGTTTGTGATATTTGGTCTTTTATTAAAAAATTAACACTAATACCTCTAAAAATAGCCTACCCATGACTTCTAGAAAAATTTCGATGAATAATCAAATATCCATGCATGAACCCATACCTAGGAAGGAATAACCCAAAGTTTTATCAATATTTGATTAATCTCTAATAGGTTCTAGCTTTGAAATAGTACTCTTAAAAAAACAAAATTGTTAAATTTTAAATTATTCAAACAAACCCTAAATTTTTACTTCCATTTTTATTTACCGCACATTACGGGTCAATTCTTAGTCGAATTTTAACCCTCATGAGTATTGAAATCCTTTTTTTCACTCCCTGAGTATTAGACCTCAACTTAAGTTGGGTTACTATACTGATGACAATCAGTTACTCATAGATATTGTAGTTTGAGCGCTAACAAATTTTGGTGCCATTGTCTAGGAGTGAAATGTAGTTTCGTTCTTATAGTGTTGTTAGTCACTTTGTGTTAGCTGTTGTGTTTTATTTTAAATTAATTGTTATTTTTGTTCTTTCTTTGCTAAGGATATTAATATAAACAATACTGCGATATAACGCAACAGTAATACCAGTACATTTGATAAGCACCTCCAAGATGAGGATCACCTCATCGATGTGGGTCGAGCTAGTGCTATTCTTATTCCACTAGCATGAGGAATGAAGTATTTCACATTACTAGGGTCAAGCTTCATTTTTTCAAATTAAAGGGCTGTTGGAGGTCAAGAACATGAGGATACCAATCTACACTTAAAGAATTTTATTGATGTGTGTTCTAGATTTTACATAGCCTATATATCCCAAGAATAAATCCATTTTCATCTTTTCCCATTCTCCTTGTTGGGATAAGTGATCTTTTTTATGTGGTATTTGACTATGGGATGCATCACTTCATGGGTTGATCTCAGGGAAGCATTATTGGATAGTTACTTTCCACCTTCTCGAATGATGTATCTAATATAAGAAATCAATAATTTTTTCTAATTTAATGGCTAACCATTATATAAGGATTGGAAAAGATTCAACAATAAGATAATGCAATGCACAAATCACGGGGTCTCAAAAAACAATGCTTCTCCAAATCTTCTATAGGGCATTGGATCAAGTAAACAAGATGGTAGAGGCAATGCAGATGTAGGATCTATTATCAAACAATCTTATGGTGTTGTGGTGGCTTTATTATGTGATAGACTAGATTATCTAAGAATAGAGATACTCAAAACCCAAAAATACTAGGTGGTTCATAGAGAGTCTAAGTATAAGTACCAATATTTGTATGAATGTGCTTTAGTAACCGTAATTAATGTAAATTCATGTTTCTTTAAAATTTACTATCATTATTAGTTGTTTTTATCCATAGTCGGCCGATGACACCTATCAAAACTTGTGGTTTGTACTGATACTATACTTGCTATATCTCCACTTGGGGATATAGCCATATTGCAGGTTAGTTGGAGTTTCTATAGGTAAAATGGTGATTATTCTTCAGCAGTTGTATCTTGGGTAATTTTTTCCTTTGTTTAGTGCTCTTGATCCAATTTAGAATAGGTTCTAGGGAGTCACTTGTAGTTGTTTTCATATTTTCTTTTCTCTTATTTGATGTATTAAGATATAGTTTGGAAACATTCTAAGCAATTTCATTTGAACTGTTGATTAGTTATTTATATGGCAAGCATAAATTGTCTAAATAAATAATGTAGTAGCCCTGCATTAATTTAATGGTGGGTTGTTCAGGTTCTGCCATTCGGGGTAGGTGTAGTTAGGTGTTCGGCATTTTCCGATGGGTTAGGTCATGACACTGGATTTTGTATTAGTTTTTAATGACAAATTCAAAACACATGTACAATGCATGTACGCTAAGCTATCATGTAAAATATATATGTGTACGCATGCACTCCTATCCTAACGAGATATAATATATGATGTGCAGGCATCTCACTCTGATCCCAAATTGATATAATCCAAATTGCCATTAGAGCTTTAGATTGGATTATAATGGATCTCGAGGTGCTTTGCAACTCCTTAGCAATATCAAAAAGTTTCAATTTGATGAATATTACCTACGAGGAGAGTCAAAGGATATTAAAAAGGTCAATGAAAGGAAAATAGGGCTAGAAAGCCCCCGGAAGAGCACATGTACCCCATCCTCTTTGGAGATATGCCCAACCAGCTCTAGATTATCTAGACTTGGTCAAAACAACCATCATTCTCTACAAATATGGCCCATGTGTGCCTAAGACACTTAAGTAGATGCTAAGTGGTCTGCTATGTTTTGTTCATTCCAAATGGGTCACCTTTGGGCATAATTATGTAATAGTTAGCACTAGACTATAAATAGGATCTCTTCCTTCATTTTATGTTTGATTTTGATTAATTATAAATGTATACTATTTTAAGAATGTGAGGCAAGCTTTGATTATCTTATATTGAAACCTTATTTTGAAATGTGGTTTTCTTGGGGAATTCGATTTTCTTGAGGTATATGTAAGATACTGGTGCTTTGATTGATATTGAAGAGAGGGTTAGGGGTATAATATACACTTAGTTTGCAATCTATTTATTCATTGTGTATATCTTTTTCATGCCTTCTATTTATTCCTTTATATTTCATCTTTGTATCGTAGTTTATTATTCAATTCCATAATTTGTTCCTATAGTATTTTCACTCAGAGTGGAGCTTAGGATCATTCCATCAATTCTAGTATTGAGTCGGCTAACATGAAAATAAAAAAAAACAAGAGAAAAAGAGTTCCAAAAATGATTTTTGGGGGTTATTTTCAATCTTTGATTTTTTGATTTTTTGAGTTTTCTAGTTTTGCTAGTGTTATATTTGTGTTTGCTAATAGTATGATGTCTATAAATCAAATTTGAGTCAAATCAAAGCTTTATTGAGTATTCTATCCTTGTAGGAAGATTGGGTTGATGAATTTTAAATATATTGTAAGTATAGAAAATTTTGGAGAATAATTTTAAAAAATTGATGTTTGTAATGAGTTTAGAATGATGGAAACTTATTAGGTATAAAATTTCAACTCTTTTTGAGCTAAGGAAAAAAAGTTAGAAAGGTTGGTGTTCTAGGTGTTCTTGTAGAGATTATTATATTCAACTTCAAAAATAAAGAAAAAGTGTTTGTTTGATCCATTAATAAGGAAGAAATATAGTGAAAAGTGTTTGTACTAAAGCATCTCAAAAGATTCCAAAGATATTCAAAGAGAAGAGTACAAAAAAGGGACCATTGGAGGACATTTCAGTCATTTCAAAGAGCAAAGGGAAGCCAACTTGCTTTGGAAGTATCCCTAAGGTTCTGTAGAACGTAAAATAAGTAGCTGGCCTTTTCACCTACTTCCAGGGTTCCTAGGATAGGCTACCCCACCGGCTAGAGCAGGATGCCCAATGCAAAACACCATCCTCCAACACAGATCAATGCAAACACAAAATTCATGTCTCCAAATCCATTTCATCACTTTGATGACTCGTTTTTCTCTAGGTTTGATTCTTTAGTTCATTTATTTATTCCTAAACTCTTTTTTTATTCTTACACTACTCATCAACTAGTAATTCATATACTATGTAAATTGATTTGTTTTTGAGTCCTATTTCTTCCATCATCCTATTTTGTTCAAACTTTTCTCTTTTTCAATTCGTTGTTAGATTTTTATTCAAGTCCATACATAATTTTCTTTATTTGCATCTTGTAAACAAGAATCCATTCCGACCTCAATCATTAATTTGTACCAAGAAATGTATTAATGCTGGTGACACCAATTAAGAGATGAAACAAAGGTGTGACCTTCGAGTGCTTGTTAGGTTGATTTATTAACTCTAACTTATTTGTTCCTTTTGTTTTTTAGTATTTTTTTATTAGGTACAATGGCCCCAAAAAGAAAAACATCACAACCTATGTTTAACAAGACCTCTAATTCTATCTTAGCGGACCTTGAAGCTATCAAATGTCAATTTGACTCCTTTGAAGCTAATATAGATAAAATATGTGGGAGGATGGACTACGTGATAGATATTCTAAAAATCATAACTCCACCCTTTCCAATCCAACAAAAATTCAAGCTTTCTTGAGTTTCCAAGCTCATAATTCCTTCCCTAAACTACCCCAAACTCCACTAAACAAATGTCAACCCAATCAAGTTGAGGATGAAGAGGAAGAAGAAGGTATGAATGGGAATAAGAAATTGGCTCAAAAAGGAGAGTCATGTGAGTATTTTTAGCCAAGGTTTTAGTTAATTGTGTAATACAAGGAATACTTAGTAGTAAAACTTGTCAAACCTAAGCCCATGTTACATACTAACTATGGAACTAGAATTTTTCCTAGTACCAATACTTCTCTCTTACAGGTTGATTAGCCAATGCTCCAAAATGAGAATTCAATGAAAACTTGTCAAGAGCATAAGTTTGAAGTCCTAGATGAGTTATTATTTAAGAAATCTAAAGGTAATGATTAGTTTACTCAAAGAAGGAACCTAATCAAAATCCTATGGGTCCAAAGATACTTTAAGAAAAGGGGTGCAATATCAAACCCCATTGATCGAATAAAGGAGATACCTACCAAGGGAATTCCTACAAAGAGGCTAAGGAATCAAGCCTATTTTTTCAAGTAGATTTATAGGAGGGAAGGTCATCTTAAAGCACCTATAGAGGATAAGAGAATAACTTCAATGCATTATTTCCAAGATATGTACCTACCCTATCTATTCCTAGTGATCCTTGGAGGCATGATGATATTTTTCTCATGTTAACTAAACCTTTGAAGTTTATTGATATCATGAGAGTATTAGTTTCTTAAAGATTCTTTTAAGGAACTTGTCTTTGATGCTTGAATTATATGGGTTTTCCAATCTAAATCCTCAATTTATGTGTTGCTTTAGGAATAGTCCTTGGTGTGTATTTGAGGTACAACTTATGTTTCATAATCCTTGTCACACTTTTGTAGTTGGACAAGTTGAGGTAATAGGAGGGACTCTTAGGAGCATGCTAAGTTCTATGAAAAGAAGTCACCCTACTTCTTGGGTATGCCATTTGGCACTATGATAATGGGTTTCTCATAGACTCTTCAATTCCTTAATTAGCATGATTCTATATGTGAATTCTCTTCTTGAAGAAAAAATATGTAATGTTCTTCAATTATCTTTCCTAATCTCATTACATACTCATATTTGAGGGTAATTTAGATTATAATGTTTTCCTTAACTTTTCTCTTTTCGATCATTTTACTTATGATGATGACCATGTTTGTGTTGAATGGATTTTTTATGAACATGGGTTATCTTGAAAGGAAGGATGGTGTGCATCCTAATGACTTTACACCATCCTTTGTTATTTAAACATATTGTGTTACTATCTTTCATCAGTATCCTACTACTCTCAAGTATGGAAATACTTTGGATGGGCCTCATCTTTTTCACACCTTTCTTTACTACTTGTTTGCATTCATGACGTCCATATTGATGTTAGATTTGTTTCAGATAGAGGTGAGAGTTTAGTGTTATGGTTTTATGGGGAGAAAAGAAGTACTTTTGTCTTATGGTCTTAGTAATTTCCGTGTTTCATGATGCTTTTATAGCCAACTCCTTTGCACCTTATGATGAATTCACTTCTTTTTGCTTGAAAGATGTTGTTTATATGTGAATGAGTGTCTCCTTTGCATGGTCGTGTTTATTATAATCCTTTTACTAACCCTCATGTTTCGAGGAAATTTTGGTTGTGTGGTTTTCTCTTGTGCTTTAAGGTTGTAGATTTAAGGATGACTCTTCTTCAAAAAGTAGAGGATGATACAATTAATATTGCCTCGAACACTTGGATTTTAGTATAATTGATCTTGAGGTGCTTGACGACACCTCTGTGCTATCAAAAGGTGCAAATTGGAATAATACTACAAACAATTTGTGTCAAAGGACTTTAAAGAGTCCAAGGGAAGGAAAAATAGGGCTATAAAGACCCCAAAAGAGGACAAGCACCCCATCACCTTTGGAGATGTGCCCAACATGCTATAGATTTTCTAGAGAAGGTCAGAATAGCTCCCCATGCTCTATATATACACCTCATATTCCCCCAAGATGCTTAATTGAATGCTAACTTAGCTACTAAATTTTGTTCTTTCAAAATATGTCATGCTTGGGTCTAATTAATTATTAAATAGCCCTTGATTATGAATAAGTGATCTTCCTTCATTTTACGCTAGATTAGGATGAATTACAAATGTATACTCTTTTCAAAGTATGAGGTATGCTTTGATTAGATTATGTTGATACCTTATTTGAAATGTGAGTTGCTTGGAATTCGATTTCCTTGAGGTGTACCTAAGAGATTGGTACTTTGATTGATATTGAATAGAAGGTTAGGGGTTTAATAAATCCTTAGTTTTCTATTCATTCATTAATTTTAGTCTATCCATTTCTTGACTATTTCTTACTTTTTATCTATCGATTGATCATTCATTTTTGTATCTGTAACGCCCCTCATTTTGTCCTACAATATATACCATGATTCCAATGTATTGATAAATCCCAAAGCTATAAATCCTATACCAATACGGCATGTTAATTATTTTTTGAGCATGTGAATCCATTCAAGCTTGAATTTAGACCATAGGGGTCATTTTACTCAAGGAGGAGTTGAAAACTACTTCGATCGATTAAGATTAAGTGGACATTATAATTTGTGTCAGCTTCTATCAACCATGATTATTTGTATATGTCGAATTAGAAAGCCTACTATGTGTAAAATGATAGGTTTTCTAGTTAGCTTTCCAACGATACCAATTTTGCTAAATCTGGCACTAGAGCAAGAAGTTATGGCCTTTCAAAGTAATATGCGTCACCTAACCAATCCCACATGGCCACTGGAAAGCATAGGCGATACCCTAGGAGGCGCCTATGTAAACATAGGTGTTAGCATAGGCGGCGCTTATGTAAAGGTTTCAAGTGACTTAAACACTCCGTTTTGGGGGAAAATGGTCCTTTTCCACCCTTACTTAGCCCTAACCATGAAATTTAGTTCCAAAGACCCCAAAATACACCTTCATTCATCAAAACTGCTCAAAGATTCTCCTTAGGGTTTCAAAATAAAAAATCCCAAGCAATTCAAGAGTCAACAGGGGGTTTTAGAAACTAATTGCATATTTGGAATCCTCTCAAAGTAGGCTTCAAAAAGCACCTAATATTCGTGGTAATCGAGGTACGTGGGGTTATCCAAAAATCTCATGGGTGTAGTTTTATGAACATGCATGCTTTTAAATGGTGGTTTTCAATAAAATACTAATAACTTGCTTTTATTATGATTTCTAAGTCATTTTTCAAGGTCATGGGAATTGTTTTCCTATATACTTCAATGGTTGAAACCATGCATATGTGATTTGAGATTTTCCATGGAAGTTTGATAAATATGAATGGTAAATTGCTTTCAAATTCCAATAATAATGTTTTGATACCCCATATTATATTTTGACCAACAAAAGAGAGCATAAATTTGAAATAATTATTGTCCACTACTTGTAAATGAAGAAAACATCTTGTTTTTTACATGATTATGCATATGTTGATGTGATATTGATAACTTGCAAGTCGGATATGATGATACCCTACAAATAATATATTGAATCAGATGAAATTTGAATGCATTAATTTTAAATTGGGATAGGTGGATGCTCGAAGAAGGCACTTGAGTGTAAGGGCTCATCGCTGAAAACCGTGTTTGCCGATATGGGAATTTTGTACCCTGCTTTTTGAACTTGAATACCTGACTTTATGTCATTCCCAAATTGGGACTATGGTGAGGAGCCCTGCTTTGTGATCTTGTGCACTACCATTGGGTCGAGACACCTGCTGTGTGATCTTATGTCTCTTCCCCTCACGTATACTCTAATTTCGGCATAAACCGAGGTTTGACAGTTTGTGTAAATGTGATATTAGGGTATTCCACCTAGCTCAGCTGCATTATAATATTGTTGAAAAATATATACATTATGCCCATGTGTTTTAAAATGACTTGAGATAAAACTGCTTTATAAAGGCTCTCTACTATATTTTGTAAAAATATTTATGTTTTGTTTTGATATCTCTGCGTACCAGTACATTTGTATTGACCCCCTTCCTTCCAGGTTCGGAGGCGCAGTCTAGGGGTCCAGAAAATTCATAGATTCCTCTGAAAGATTTGCAGAGTCACTTGGTGAGCCTTCTATATTTTGGAAGGCCTAACTACCTGGCAGTTTCATTTATCACTTATTAGTTATGGGTCTACTGGTGCCTTGTCCCAATTGTTAGATAGACATTTGTTTCAATCATTTAGTAGAGATTTCCCAGAGCTTATAGAGGTGTTGATTTGAGATTTTGGGACATTATCCCCTATTATTGCTTTCATATGGCTCTTGACCATGTTTTGCGTATTGTTATTTGTCTTCCGCATTTCTTTATCATTTGAATTATGCGCATGAGTACCAGATAGATAGGGGTGTTTCGGGACTTTATGGTTCAGGATACTCGCCACGGCCAGGGCCCTGATTTGGGTCGTGACAAACTTGGTATCAGAGCATGGTTCATGGTCCCAGGGTGTCTGCAAAATCACACCGGGTAGATTCCTCTTTATGGGTATGTAGCATGCCACACTTATAAGTAGGAAGTTGCTAGGAGTTTAGGAAATATTTCCCATCTTTGTGATTTAGTTTGTGCTTCAGAGTCTGAACTGTCCCATAATCAATAATATCTTGTATTTCGGAAACACAGTTATGCCTCCGTGTTGTATCATCGATCAGAATGCTCTGGCAGATGAGGTCTGTACCACCCATAGGATGCGGACCCATAACAGAGCTCACACTCCATAGCTTGTCCCTACTCTGGAAGTCTCTCCAGTCCTGACCAGTTCACCCCGGGCTGCATGGACTAATTTCAATCGTCCCCCAACTGCTCAGGGAGATATTTTAAATGCAAAATTCAGACGGTCTATTCATATGTTGACAAAGTAGGTAGCTAACCAGGATCAATGATTGAAAGATATTAAGTCTGCATCTGTTGCGTGTGAGGCTACTAGGGTCGTATATTTCGTGAAGATGAACCCACCTAAGTTCACTGGCATCAAGTTGGAGGAAGATCCACAAGAGTTCGTGGATGATATCGAAAATATCTTTAAGGTAATTCATGTGGATACGGTTGAAGGGGTGGAATTAGCAACTTATTAGCTCAAGGATGTTGTGAATCAGTGGTATGCCGACTGGGAGGAGGCAAAAGGTGAGAGTACTGAGCCCACAGTTTGGGGTAAATTTGTAGATGCTTTTCTTGATCGATTCTTTCCTCTGGAGTTGAGGGAGTACAAAGCGAAAGAGTTTATGAATATAAAGAAGCACAGTACGAGTGTACAGGAGTACAATTTGAAATTTAATAAACTAGCCCATTATACCCTAAAGTTAACTAGTAATATCCGAGCCCAGATGAGGAAATTTGCATTCGACCTTCCTAATAACCTGGTGCTTAAGTGCCAGAGGGCAATGTTGAATAAGGAGCTAGACTTTGCTCGGCTGACCTTTCATATGCAGCAAATAAAAGAGAAGAAAAAGAAAATTTCAGAAACAAGAGAGAAAGACAAGTGTGCAAAGAGAGCAAGAACCGCGGATCAGAATAACAGCCAACCATAGAGCGGTAACTAAGGAAGTAGATATCAAAAGAAAAAGTCTTAGAGTAATGCATAGTCAGATACCAGTGCCCCAGCGCCCAGACCACCAGTAGACAGACGATCGCAGAGTTTTCAGACTCCTCATGGATTCAAAGCCCCAAATACTAAGTCATAGGGCAGTGTGGCCCAACCGCATCATACTCATCCACGGTGCGAGACTTGTGGGATGAATTACTCAGAGATGTTTTAATCTTAGGGTAAGAATTGTTATATTTATGGCAAGGTGGGCCACCTTCAGAAAGATTGCCCTTCTACTAGAGGAAATGTGGGGGGACTAAGCCCCAAGCCGCATTCACGACTCCTCCTCATAAGGGAGCCCCTTCAGCTGCCAGGAACAGTCGCAACCGGTTATATGCATTGACCAACCTCCAGGAGTGAAAGTTTCCCCAAATGGTGTTACCGGTACGCTACAAATCTTTTCTCATGATGTATATGTGTTACTTGATCCTTGGTCTACTTTATCCTATGTGACCCTTTATGTAGCTATTGGTTTTGGGTTTGAGCCCAGTGTGATTTCTGACCCCTTTTTTATTTCCACCCTGGTGGGGGATTCTATTATTGCTAGAAAGGTGTACAAGGTTGTGTTGTGACTGTTGGTAGCCGGGATACGCTAGCAGATCTCATAGAGTTAGATATGGTTTCTTTTGATGCTATCTTGGGAATAGATTGGCTCCATTCGTGCTATGCCACATTAGATTGTAGAACTCGAAGGGTCACTTTTTCTTTCCCAAAGGAACTAGTGATAGAGTGGGAAGGACATTCATTAGCACCCAGAGGGCATTTTATATCCTATCTCAGAGCCCACAAACTCATTTCTAAAGGTTACTTGTACCACCTTATCCGAGTTAAGGACTCTAATGTCGAGAGTCTTCCTCTTCAATCTGTTCCCATAGTAAAAAAATTCATAGAAGTCTTTCTGAATGATCTCGCAGGAATACCACCAGATAGGGAGATTGAGTTTGGTATTGATGTGTTGCCAGACAGTCAACCTATTTCCATTCCGCCATATAGAATAGCTCCTGTGGAAATAAAAGAGTTAAAAGAATAGTTAGCAGATCTCCTAGATAAGGTTTTTGTATACCCAGTGTCTCTCTTTGGGGTGCGCCTATACTTTTCGTGCGAAAGAAAGATGGTTCCCTTCATATGTGCATAGACTACCATCAGCTGAATAAGCTCCTGAGTAAAAATAAATATCCTCTTCCTAGGATTGACAACCTTTTTGACCAGCTTTAGGATGCGAAGTGTTTTTCAAAAATAGACCTTCATTCGGGTTATCATCAATTGAAAGTTAGGGAGTCACACATACCCAAGACAACATTCCAAAACCGATACAGTTACTACGAATTTTTAGTCATGTCCTTCAGGTCAACTAACGCCCCTGCAGCCTGCATTGATCTTATTAATAGAGTATTCTGTTAGTTTCTTGACTTGTTTGTCCTTATATTTATTGATGATATTCAGATCTATTCTAAGACTAAATATGGTCACGCTAATCACCTACAAATTATTCTTCAGACCCTTAAGGATTATCAGTTGTATGCCAAATTTTCTAAATTTGACTTCTAGTTAGATGATATTGCATTCTTAGGGCATATTATGTCTAATGACGGGATAAGAGTGGATCCCTAAAAAGTTAAAGAAGTGAGAAAATGGCCCAGAACCATGACTCTAATTGATATTCAGAGCTTCTTGGGTTTGGAGGAGTATTATAGAAGGTTTGTAGAGAGTTTCTTTTCCATAGCTGGTCCACTCACTAAATTGACTCAAAAAAAGGTGAAGTTTGTATGGTCTGATATGTGTTAGAATAGTTATGAGAAGTCAAAAGACAAACTGACCACTGCTCCTATTTTGACCCTCCCCGAGGGCGTAGATGGATTTGTGCTTTACTGTGATACATCCCATGTGGGAATTGGTTGTGTGTTGATGCAGCATGGCAAGGTAGTGTCTTATGCATCCAGGCAGTTGAATGTGCACGAGTAGAACTACCCCACTAATGATTTGGAGTTAGCGGCTTTGCTGGTTGCACTTAACATTTGGCGGCACTACTTGTACGGTGTTCATGTTGATATCTTTACTAACCACAAGATTCTATAGTATGTTTTCTCACAGAAAGAGTTGATCCTTAGGCAGAGGCACTTGATGGAGCTTCTAAAAGTCTATGATATGAGCCTGCATTATCATCCGGGCAAGGCAAATGTTGTAGTCGACGCCCTCAGCAGGTTGTCTATGGGTAGCATTTCTCATGTAGAAGAAGGAAAGAAAGAGATAGTGAAGTATATTCACCACCCTGCAAATCTGGGAGTACGACTCTTAGATTCTGAAGATGGAGGGGTGATTGTTCATAAGGTAGCTAAGTCATCCCTTTGTGCTTAAGTTAAGGAGAAGAAGGTTGAAGATCCCATCTTGATGCAAATTAAATAAGATGTGGGTCAACAAAAGGTTATGTTGTTTGAAATTGGTGGTGATGGTATTCTGAGATTTTAGGGTAGGTTGTGTGTTCCGAACATTGATGGACTATGGGAATGAATCCCTGATGAGGTGCACACTTCGAGGTATGTCGTGCACCCAGGCTCTACTAAGATGTACCATGATCTGAAAACCTTGTATTGGTGGAATAACATGAAATGTGATGTTGCTAATTTTGTGTCCAAGTGTTTGAACTGTCAACAAGTGAAGGTAGAACACATAAGGCTAGGTGGTACTTCCCAAGAGATATCCCTGCCTTTATGGAAGTGGGAGATGATAAATATGGCCTTCATTAAAGGATTTCTGAGATCCTGAAACCAGTATGATTCTATATAGGTTGACAAAGACAGCCTACTTTTTGCTTGTGAGGACTAATTATTTGGGAAAGGGTTATACTAAGATTTAAAATGAGGACATAGTTCAGTTGCATGGGGCACCAGTGTCCATTATATCCGATTCAGGTACACAGTTTTCATCTCAGTACAGGAGATCTTTTTAGAAGGGTTTCGGTACACAACTGAATTTGAGCACAGCTTTCCACCCTTACACGGATGGGTAAGCTGAGCATACCATAAAGACCCTCGAGGATTTGTTGAGGGAATGCATCATTGATTTCAAAGGTAGTTGGGTGGATCACCTGCCACTGGTTGAATTTTCTTACAATAATAGTTACCATGCCAGCATCAAAACAGCTCCTTTTGAGGTTCTATATGAGAGGAGATGTAGGTCTCTGATAGGATGGTATAAAGTGGGTGAGACTTAGTTGTGTGGTCCTGATCTTGTTCATCAGGCGATGGAGAAAGTGAAGATCATTAGAGAATGACTCAAGACTGCTCAGAGTTTTCAGAAGTCCTATGCCGATGTTTGAAGAACAGAACTGGAGTTTGAAGTTTGTTATTTGTTTTTTCTCAAGGTTTCCCCTATGAAAGGAGTTATGCATTTTGGAAAAAGAGGTAAATTGATCCCTCGCTATATAGGCCATATCAGATTCTGAGAAATATTAGTGCAGTTACTTATGATCTAGAATTACCTGAAAGTTTGGGTTCTGTTCATCCGGTATTCCATGTATCTATGTTGAAGAAATGCATTGGACATCATTTTCTCGTATTTCCAACAGAGGGTGTCAAAGTTACAAATTCTTTGTCTTACAAAGAAGAGCCCGTTGAAATTTTAGATATCCAAGTTTGAAAGCTGAGAAGAAAATAGATAGCCTTAGTAAAGGTACTGTGGAGGAATTAGAAAGTCGAAGAAGGAAATTCAGAGTCAGAAGATGACAAGACCCCCATTTCCCATTATTTCCATTACAAGCAAATATCATATAAGCACTTTAAAAAAGAGTTATAGAAAGTCTACACTTTTTTTAGAGAAGCTAAAATAATTAAACCGAATCTTTTCCATTGAAAATAGCCTCTACACATTCCTAATATACTCGAATATGAGTTTTACATAAGAAACAAAGCTAAACATGCCCATATTACAATACTTTTATTTCGGATCCAAATGTTAACCTAAAAATTAACTTCGGCCTAATAAGGGTAAAATAGGATTTGTATTAAAATTATGCCAAGGCACAAGGAGTTCAACTTTGAAATTATATCAACAATAGGATTGAAATCAACAATGATATTAATAATTTATCAAATTATAATATCATTGAGAAAACCCTAAATTTCAAGTTGTAAAACCTAGATTAGAGGGTAAATCATGGATCAATGAGAGATAATGAAGGGATATGGGTTAGAAGCTTACCCTAGGATAAAATTTGAAATCCCACTTGAATTCATTCCAAGCTGAGCTCCCAAGATTCGAAATAGATAAAATTAAACTTGATTCAAAATATAGATATTTTAAGGTGCGAGTTATTTATTAATCAGGATCATGTCACGACCCCAAAGTTGAAGTCATGATGAAAACTACAGACACCCATCCTCAGTAGGTAAGCCAACTACCAAAAATAAAGAACGTTAAATCATAGATAAAGTAAAACAAACAAGACTTCAAAAAAATAAAGTTTGATCCATGAAAAACAAAATAAGAAAAAGTCTGAGATAAATGTCATAAAAACATTTAAAACATAATGTCATTAGTATAATAATATCTAAACTATAACTGAATATTAAAATATATAGGAAGTCTCTAAATAGGAAATACAGACAAGAAAAAAATAGAGGTGGCCTAGAAATAAGTTGTGAACTCTAGTCTGGGTCAATACCTTGAATCAATACCAGAAAGAAAGATCAACTATTTCATCTTATACTCATACTAGGAGCTACACCAAAAGAGCACAATACGAGAGAGTATGATCTACTTTTACCCAGTAGGTATCATAGACGATTGAGAAACACAAAAAATAATAAAAGCAAAGAAATACTAAGAGCATGTCAACTACAAATACAATAGTTCCCTAATAGTATCTCACATCTTCTCTATTAATAGTTCTAATATATATAAATAAGTCAGTAGGAATAGACGCTCTTGAAAGTGCATACAAATCAGTTACATGATGTGCTATAGAAATATAACACTTTTGACGCTTAAAAAAAATATGCATATTTCTTAGGTTGTTTTGTTAGATATGATATATTTTGGGTATGTTTGGTAAGAAACTAGGTTTTTGATGCAAATTCGTAGAAAGGAAAGAAATTTGAAGTTTTTTGATAAATACAAAGGCATTTTTGGGCTTATGTGATACTTACTTGGCGTTTGTGATCAGAGTATGTTGATGAACTTAAAAAATTCTAACTATGCTACTTACTTAGCATATTTGAGTAGAGTATGTTGAAGAACTGAAAGTCCAGAGGCTAAGCTATAGTAAAAAGAAAACTCTCCCACTTACAAAGACCACGTACAATTTGTATGTGCCATATACGGTCAATATATGGAAATTGTATGTCCTTGGAGGAAGTGTCTATTTTAGTTCCTAAAGCTTTGCACATACAAAGTTCCACATATGGTTCATACGTGCTACATACATTCCTTATGTTGCCTTTGTATGTGCAAATGTACAAAGTCTAGAGAGTTGCAGAATCCAAGATGGAAGGTGGTCACTTGCGTAGGACCACATACGGCCTATCTGTTCAACATATTGTCTATATGTGTCCTTTGTAAGTGGCCACCGAATTTCTTTTTTCTTTTTATTTTGGGATATGAATATTTAGGGTTTCCTTGCATTCCATAAATACCTTATTTTCATTTTGTATTTAGTTTACGCACTCCATATACTAATAAATAAATATTCTAGTTCTGAAATCCGAATTTGGTTTTGGAACTAATTTATATTGGTTTTGTTAATTAAGTCAGTTGAAGCTTTGAGTTTTTACTTATTGATTATCGTGTGATTATTGAAAGTTTTCATTAATGAATTCCTTTAATCATTGCACAACCATTAGAGGCTAATTTCCCATTGCAAGGGTTGTGGGATCCCTTCATATATAATGAAGTAGGGGAAGAGTTTAATACTTCTAGATTATTATTGATGCATTGAGGTTTTCTTTGACTTTATGTCATCTTAAATATTGAAAATATTAGCACCCCGCTTGTATTAACTACCAACCCAAGTGGGACATGAAGATCGAGAAAAGAAAATCACCACAGTAATTTGGTATTAACTGTTTAAATAAGCTAACCTGTATTATCTTCATAAGATATTTAAATTACATATAATCAACTTGAGACTAAGAGAAGAAGGTTAAAATTGGGCTCTAAGGTAAGTGTTAGTAACACGACATTCCAAAAGTGAGAGGAGAGGAGTGAGATTCACAAAAGGGTGTCAAGAGACAGTTAAATTGAGCACAAGAAGCTTATCGAGTTTAAGGCTAGTGGGAACACAATCCTAGTGTTTGGTTATGACCTAATTACAACCAGAGTTGATATTCGTAACTTGTTAGAAATTTTCACTGTAATCTCCTATTTACTTTTCTAGTTCTCCTCATGATCACAGTAGTTAAAAACCACAATTCAATTTATTCCATTTGGATTCGACCCCAACCTTTGTTGGGTTACTTTATTAGATAGATTTCACATAAACTTTAGATTGAAGGTATAGATTTGGTGTTATCAATTTTTTTCGTCTTTTCTAGGGAATGCATTATTGTGTTGTGAATCAAAGTTGTTGCAGTTTTTGGGTATTTGTATTCTTATTCTTAGTTAGGTATACTCCAAGTATTCCTAGAACATATAGTAGAGGCAATACCTTAATCATACTGAGTCCATATCAAGAGAGGATCATACAAACACCTAGTATGATGACAAAGCAAGAGAGAGATGATATCTTTGAAGTAGTTTATGATGGTAAAGACAGGTGTCTCAGTCTCCTCTTGAAAAAGATTAGGACATTGTTTACCAATAAAATATGTTGTTGTTAGCATAAGCTACAAATTAGAGGAGGGAAAATAATGCTCAACATATAGATTATGAGGCAAACCTAGATTTGAATATACCAAAAATAGACCACTGAGTAGTACACAATGGATATCAAAATAGAGTTAAGGGTGGCCGTGCTCAAGTAATCCTAGTTTACCAGTATTTGTAACCATATGAGGATGATGATGAGAATCTGGGGTATGTTGAGTCGGAAGAAACTGGAGCTATCACTAATCCTATTTTACCTTCAGGTGGAAAGTTTAACATAACAGTACAATGATCCAGCTCTTAAACTTGAAGGATATATTTGAGGGCTTCCCTAAAGATGACGTAAATATGTATTTGGATAATTTCAATATTATTTTTATTTCTTACACAAATCTAGAGGTAGTCAAGAGACATTTAGATTAAGGTTTCTTCCTTTTGTGCTGATAGAAAAAACATCTTTACTTTCAGGGGAACTTCCTAGGTCATCTATCACTACATGAAATGAGTTGCGTAGGAAATTTTTGAATAGATTCTTTCCTCCATACAGGATGTTATGGCTTAAGGAAGAGATTTATAATTTCAGGCAGCTACAGCCTGAGTCTATGTATGAGGATTGGTTCAGGTTTAAGAAGAAGTTGAGAATGGTGCCCAACTTTCAAATCTCGGGGACAGGCTTATTTGATATATTTTACAGAGCCCTGACCATTAGTTCCAGAGCCATGGTAGACACTATTTTTCTAGTAAATGATGGTTGTAAACTTGAGTATCAAAGAGGGTTTTTAGAACTTATACTATTTGTGCCTCTAGTGACCAGAGAGGAACTAATGATTCTATATCACATGAGTTTGCACTGCTAAGGACTGATCTTGAGTTGCTGGCAAAGCAGTTTGTGGCAGCGAGTTCCAAGAAAGCAAACACAGTAGGAGCATAGGTCTTAGATTCCAAAGCTTATGAGTATTGGCTAGAGAATGAGGCAAAGTATAAACATCATCATTTACCAGGTTTCAGAGCCCAAGGTCATGGAAACCAAAGTCCAAACTACTACAAGATAATTATATTTTGGCTGACTGTCGCGATGCAAAAATCGATAATTGAAGTAATGCTGACCAAACTAATGAAGGGAGAAGAGAGTCAATAGGCTAGAATTAAGGAAATCAATGCTTATATTTTAGGTTTGGCTCAAAAGGTCGAGTGTAATTCAACTTCTATCAAGATGTTATAGCACAAGTTTTGGCAGATGTCTACCACTTTGAAGCAAAGGCAACTTGGTGCCCTTCCAAGTAATATGATTCACATTTCTAGAAAACTTGTTCATTATCTTCATATCAATACTAGAAGAGGTATTCCTATTGAGGATCACCATGTTCCTTCTATGAATGAGCTAAATAATGATAATACAATTACTTATGAGCCACTTGAGGCAGAGTTTAAGAAGCTAAACTATAGTGAAGGTGATTGTAAGAGTGATGACAGGATTATAGATGAGCCCAATGACCAAGTGCAACAGTGTAGTGAGATACCTTCTACATTATTACTAAAAAAGAGGGAGGGCTTTGGGGTAGTCATAATTCCATGTTCGATAGGGCCTTTCAATATCAAACAGACTTTGTGTGATCAGAGAGCTGACATAAATTTTATGAAAATGTTGGTATACATGGTGTTGCAGAGTGGGGCACTTAAAACCACATTTAAGATGTTGGTGATGGCTAATTCAACTATAAAGGAGATGGTGGGTTTTTTGTGTGATGTAAAAGTGAGGGTTACATCCTCCACATACCCAACGGATTTCATGATTCTGAATATGAGGTGGACATCCAGACTTTGTTTATATTGGGTTGACCTTACATATCCACTAGCAAGGTATGGATTAATATTGTCTTGGACGAGATCACTTTCAAAATGAATGATGAGAAAGTAATTTTTAATGTGTGTATGACCGTGGAATAGCTAGATGATATACGTGTAGTGTTGATGATAGATATTTTAGATAATGATGTGATTGTAGAATATATTCCTATTGAAGAAAGATTAGGGTTCAAAGCATTAGCCACAGTGATTATGATTTTTTAGAGTGATGGGATAAAAAAATATGACACGTTATTTATTGCATTACATGACAGAGGTCCGTATATGTATTCCCCTATAAATCTTGATCTTGATTTGAAAAATGGAACCACGCCTCCTTCCAATCCATCCATTGAGGAGCCACAAGTATTGGAATTAAGTTCAATCCTATATAATTTGTTTTATGCATTCTTGGGGGAAACAATACCTTATTGGTGATTATTGCGGTAAATTTGGTAGGATCATAGGTGGAAGCATTGAATATTTGTGTTTCAAAAATTCAAGAGATCTATTGGGTGGACCATTGTAGACATTGTAGGAATCCCATTAGGTATATGTGCATACAAGATACAGCTTGAGCAAGACAATATTTCCAGTATTGAGCATCAGAGGAAATTAAAACATCCTATGCAATAGGTGGTGAAGAAGGAAATAATCAAATGGTAAGATTAAGTAGTAGATTTCCCTATTGTAGACAGCAAGTGGGCTAGCCAAATTCAATGTATGCCACAAAAATGGAAATCACAGTGATTCCCATTGAAAAGAATGAATTAATGCTTATGAGACCAGTCACCAGTTAGAGAGTTTACATAGATTGCAGAAAGATAAACACTTGGACACAAAAGGACCATTTCTCTACGTCTTTCGTTGATCAAATACTTTATAGACTAGTAGAAAGGGATTGGTATTATATTCTTTATTGGTAATAATTTTATAATCAAATTATTATATCTCCTGAGGATTGAGAAAAGACGATGTTTAGTTGCCCTTATTTGACTTTTGCATTCAAGAGAATGTCTTTCTAGTTATGCAATGTTTCTGCCGTATTTCAGAGATGCATAATGTCCATATTCTCAAACAAAGTGAAGGATATGATCGAGGTATTCATGGGTGACTTTTCAATGGTTGGGGATTCATTCAATTATAATTTGGTCAACTTGGTTAATGCACTCCAGAGATATGAAGTGTGCAATTTGATGCTGACTTAAGAAAAATACCACTACATGGTGAAAGAATGTATTGTTCTCTTGCAAAAGATCTCTAAACACAACATGGAGGTGGACAAAGCTATGATTGAGGTAATTGAAAAATTGCCACTAGCAGTCTTACTTATAGGCATTTAGAGTTTTTTGGGCCATGTAGGCTTTTATAGGAGGTTCATCAAGGATTTCTAAAAAATTTCAAATCCTTTGTGCAAGATTTTAGAGAAAGAGGTGAAATTTTTTTTTGATGATACATGTATCAAAGCCTTAAAATGACTTAAGGAGCGATTGATTTTAGCTTATATCATTGTGTCCCTTGACTGGTCTGAACCATTTGAAGTCATGTATGATGAAAGTATAGTGTCCCTGGGTGCCATCCAAAGATAAATGATAGAGAAAATCCTCCATCCTATCTACTATGCCAGTAAGGATATAAACCCCGCAAAGAAAAATTATATAGATACAAATCAGGAGTTACTTGTTGTGGTTTTGCATTTTCAAAATTTTTTATCATATGCGACTGGGACTAAGATCATAGATCACATAGACCATGCAAACTTGAGGTTTTGGATATCTAAAGAGATGCCAAACCGAGATTAATTGATTGGGTTCTAGTGGTACAAGAGCATGATTTTAAAGTCAAAGATCAACAAGGCATAGAAAACCAAGTTACAAATTAGTAGTGCAGGCTTGAGGATAAGGCAATGCAGGAACTAGAGGATGATAATGATATAGATGATACCATTCTAGAATAATGGGTCTTGGCAGCATCACAAGACTTAATTTCCTGATTTCTTGATTTTGCCAACTATTTAAAAAGTTATCTTATATAAGATGACCTATCCTTCTAGAAATGTAGAAGATTTATACATAAGGAAAGGAAGTTATTTTGGGTTGAGCCATATCTAGTCAGGGATTATGCTAATGGTGTTATTCGGAGATGTATCCCGATGGTGGATATGATGAGCATTCTGGAAGCTTGTCACTTCTCACTAGTTGGGGGTCATCATAGTGGTACTCGCATATCCCTAAAAATTATACAATGCGGGTTTTACTAGCTAATAATTTAAAAGGATTCTCATGATTTTGTGCAAGCCTATGACCAATATTGCTGTCAAGGTGGTATTTCACATCGTTATGAACTCCCCATGACACATATTCTAGAATTAGAGTTATTTAATATATGAGGAATTAATTTTATGTGTCCTATATTCTAGCGGTTGTTGACTATGTGTTTAAATGGGTAGAGGCTATTGTTCTTCTCGACAATGAGGGTAGAAGTGTCACTGCCTTACTAAGGAAAAATATATTTTCTTAATTTGGCACCCCACATGCATTTTTAGTGGAAAAAGGTATCACTTTTTCAATTGGCTATTAAAATCCTTGCATAATATATATGGTGTAAGGGAAACAGTGCCAACACCTTACCATCCTCAGACAAACGGGTAGGTAGAGGTCTCCACTAGATAGTGTAAGTCCATATTAGATAAAAAATCCAATACCAATTGGAATTATTGGTCAAGGAACCTAGATGATGCACTATGGACCTACCAAACATCTTAGAAGGACCCCATAGATGCCTTCCCATATAAACTTTTATATGGAAAGGCATGCCACTTGCTGGTTCAACTTGAGCATAACGCACTATGGGTGTTGAAAAGGTTAAATTTTGAAAGACGTAGAGTAACAAATTTGAGATTATGCAAGGTAAATGAGTTGGATGAATTCTAGATCCATTCTTATGAGACATCAACCATATACAAAGAAAGAATAAAGTTGTATAATGGTAGAAAGATTAAGAAAAAAGTGTTTGAACCCGGTGATTTGGTAGTGTTGTTTAATTAAAGACTTCGCTTGTTTCTTGGCTAGTTGAAGTCTAGGTTGTCCGAACTATTTACCATTCTTAGGGAATTCACTATTGGTGTTGCAGAACTAAAAAGAGATGGTAATATCCCATTCAAAATTAATAGACAGCATGTGAAGCACTCTTTGGGAAATCATGAAAAGGTAATTAATAAGATGAGCGTACGAAAATTCTAAATAGCCGAGGTAGCTAAGTCATACTTCGATGAAAAGTTAGGCGCTTCTTTGGAGGCAACCCAAGGGACACGGATACCTAGTGTATCCCAGGAATGTCCTCATTTCCTTTGTTTTATATTATTTTAGCGCATTAGGGATAGTTCATAGTATTTTAATTAAGGGTAAGGTATATCATAGCCGCTGCAGGTTTTTGTTACCATGATTTTTTTCCTCCCACCCATGATATTATTGTAGAACTTGATTGTCTAGGTTAAAATTTTTGGTAGATTGTGTTTTGTTTTGTATTATGTTGCATTTTGTGTAATTAGGATATTTTTAAGTATGTAGGGAAGATGTCATATTTTTTTTGTTGATTTTGAGAAAAATTAGACCCCTCTAAAAACTTATTTTTAGAACTATGCTAATGTATATATGTGTGCATAATATGGAGCTTGTAATGGCAGTAGGATTGGGGACATTATAATCACTTGCTAAAAACTACATGAACCAGATAAGTAGTAGCTTAGAAGTGACTCTATGCCATATGTATGTGAGACACTACTTAGTTTCCTTTTCTTGTTAAATTCATAACTTGCCCAGTTAAACTTGCCTAGGTTATAGGATAGTATGTTAGGAAAGGACAATAGGTCATTTTTTATTTTAGTCCACTTTTAGCCTAAATAACCTTCTAAGTGTTAATTATATCCCTTGATCCATCTTTTTTAGCCTGTATAGTTTATTTTCTTGGTTGCACCTTTCACCTTTCCGTAAGTGTTACAACAAACACAATTTAGGCCAGGTTCCTCCAGAGACATGTTTGCACATCAACTATGGCAAATCATTCAAGTTGAGCGTGTTTATCATAAGAATATGTGTTGCAATGAGTTATACATAAGCGTAAAATAAGAGAAAAAGATAGTGGGGCTTGGTGTGGTAGAAAAAAAGAAAGAAACATTGTGAGAAATATGAAAAAGAAATAATAGAAAACAAACCTAACCTGAATGTGCAATAATGGTTAAAAAGGGAGAAATAAGGGTGGAATAAAACAGGAAATTGGTTAAAGTGTGGCCCCCAAAGTTAGTGTAGCGCCAACGAATCTTAGTCACTTGATATATGCATATGTACCATACCATTCCCCGAAGTCTACATTACAAGCCAAATAATGTCCTATAGAGATCCTAACTTGACTATCCAAAAAACTAAGCTAAGGAAAATAAGGGCAAGTCTATGGTATTTAATACACATTGATTGGAACTTCCCTTATAGATGTGAGTGTCTCTTGACTATACTTGCATTAACATACATTATTTCATGAGAGTAAGAGGGGATTCTTTGTTATAAGGGAACATGTCATATTTCTAGTTGCTCACTTGTTTTTGTTGTATTAATTGTAGATATACGTGGTTTTCTGTTACTAATGTAATGATATACCTTTATCTCCTTATATCACAATATTGTGCTTCATGTTTACACACAATTACTTTTTAAAGGTTAAAAGGGGAAAGGGTAATATGTTTTGAGCTTAAAGTATTGATTGACTGCCTTGGATAGCTTATATTCTCCTCGTTAAGTGTCATGTTTTATTTTGTTTTTTGTGTTAGTTGAGAACATGCAAACGTTCTAAATTGAGGGTGTGGATGTGTATATAAATATAGCACTTTTGATGCTTAAAATGATGAAAATATGCAAGTTTCTTAGGTTGTTTTGTTAGATATGATGTGTTTTGGGTATGTTTTGTCAGAATAGGTTTTGGATGAAAATTCGCAGAAGTAGATGAAACTTTAGGTACATACAAAGGCATTTTTTGCATATGTTCTACTTACTAGGCATATATAGTAGTGTATGTTGAAGAACTAAAAGTCCAGATGCTAAGCTACAGGAAAAAGCCAATTCTCCCTGTTAAGAAGACCACATACGATCCGTGTGTGCCTCATATGGTTCGTATATACCGCAAATAGTCCATATGTGATACATACGGTCCATATACAGACAACCTATGTCTTGGGAGGATATGTCTAGAGAGTTGGAAGTTTAGTTTTTGAAGCCTGGCTCATACAAAGTGCCACAAATTATTCGTATATGCCACATATTGTTCGTATGTGCCACATATTGTTCGTATGTTCCACATACTGTTCGTATCTTCTATATACGGTCCGTATGTGACCTTTGTATGAGCAAAAGTAAAAGTCCAGAGTGTTGCAAAATAAAATATGGAAGGGTGGTAACATATGTAGGACCACATACGGTTCGTAAATGTAACATATAGTCCATATGTGACCTTTGTAAGTGGCCACTGACTTTATTTTTTATTTTTTATTCGTTATTTTATTTATTAGGGTTTTCTTTTATTAAATAAATACCCTATTGTTATTTTGTATTTATTTTACACACTCTATATACTCATAAATATAATTTTTTATTCTGAGATCCAAATTTTTTCTTGGGACTACGTTGTATTGATTTTGGTTATTAATTACAGTTGAATCTTTTTGATTTTACTTATTGATTATTCCATCATTATTGAATTTCTTCCAACATGAATTCCTTTGGCTAGGGTTGCACAACCATGAGTGGCTAATCTCTCTTAGCTAGGGTTGGTAACCCTAGCAATATAATGAAGTAGGGGAAACGTTCAATCCTTCTAGATTATTATTGATGCAAGTATAGGTGATTACATCGAGATTATTTCTTTCTTAATGGTTACAAATTTTAGTACCCAACTTGTATTCACTACAATCATGAGAGAGAGGTGGAGATTTGGAAAAGAAAATAACGACTAAATGTTTCAAGAGATGTGGTCGTCTATGGTTCTTAAGGTGGCTTATTCATCAAATTTCTTGGTGATAAACCATTTAACTCTTCCCCAATTATTATTTTATTAGAACCATGCATCGCTTTCCCTATATTGGTATTTTCTTAATTGCATGAAATTTGCTTATTACTCACATGGTTTTGATGTTGGGTTTTGAATGATAGTTTGAGGGTTTTGGATATATATTATTTAAATATTTTTCCATTATTTACTACTAATTTATTTTGCATTGAATTGTTTGTTTGTACACTCATTGGGGTACACGGGAATGGTGAATGAATTTAAGGGTACAAGGATTTCCCAAACTTGTGAATAATTTAATTAGGGATAAAAAGATTTCCCTAATAATTTAATTTTTGTATTTAAATTGGTAAGAACCCCAACCCACTTACATAATTGGTTTTGGAATGTGATTTGTCAATTGGATTGACTTATTATTTGAAACTAATGCAGGGCATAAATGGTAAAATTGTAAAGGATGGGTTTGAAAACCTTGTGGTGTACATTGATTCCCAAAAGAGAATGATTTCTTTTTAAAACATTGTGTGTTACAAGGAATCTGTTAATAAATTTAATTGAGTATGCGGGTTACAATGATTCCCAAAAGTGTTTGTTTAATGATATTCCTCTAAATATATAGTTGGTATGATGATACCATTTACTGATGCCTTAATGATTGACTCCTTGAATTAATAGATGGGTTCTGTGTTAAATGTTTTAATTGGGATTAAATGGGGTTGTATAGCTGGAAGTTAATTTAGAGATACGAAGAGCCCAACATTGGAAACTAATCTTTATTGACAGAATGTTTTGTCTTGATGATTATGTGATTATGTCACACTATATATGTTTGTATCACTGATGACGTAGGGTGTATATAATCCACATCCTTCTATGATATCTATGGTATGTGTGGATAGTAAATATTGGTGTCAGACCAGGGGGATACAACCGAACCCGTATTGTTCGTGGATAACTTTATAATGGTCAAGATACAAAATACAAATTAATGATTTACTACATGCTATGACTTTTTCCCTACACAGCATGTGATATATATATGTGTATGTGTGTGTGTTAAATTATGTTTTTTTTATTTGACTGATTTTGAATTGTTGTGCATGACATATTATTTCCTTATCCATTAGTTACATACTAGAGCTCAACCCACTAACCATCTCTAGATTTTGTATCCGTACAAGATGCAGACACCAAAAATACTTATACTTTTCCTGCACAATAATAGGTAATTATTGGATAGCTAATAAGTCATCTTGAAGTGGTGAGCTTCTATATATTTGAAGACCTTTGTAACGACCCAAAATCAGCTCCCGGGATGTCACACGGTGCTTAAGGATGCAAGTAGCCCCAAGATAACCTTTGAGCCTATCACTTCTCATAATAAGTCATTCAAGTAGAAATATACAAAACACTGGCACTGTCATATCAAATAAAAGGAAATACAAAGATAATACTCGGTCCAAATGACGACAAAACTGGAAATCATAACACAACCACAGTCTGATAACTAGTCTGACAAAGCCTATATTACTCCATGAACTAGAGACTCATTGGGATAGGTCCCCAACTGACTCAAACTGAACTGAATGTAATGACCTAAACACTCAAGTATTGAAATATCTGAAGATAGGCCCTTGAACCATGAGGACTTACCCCTTGAGAAATATAGACAAAGGTACTGAGGAATAACTAACGAGGTAGGGACTGAGCACCTGAACCTACATTATAAGAAAATGATCACATAGGCGTATATGTGGATCATCACTTATGAATATACTAAGTATATGGGGGTGTATGCATTTACATAAAATAATATCAATGTTCTTTAATCAAATGATGCATGCAATAGGAATGACTCATATGGCTTGAATAAGTCATAATGTAAAGCTCATAAATCATGTATGACGAAGCATGTAACACAAATCTCGTGAGTCACTTACTTTAGCTTTAAAATTTGTAATCTTTTCTTATTCTCATTAATCATTGGCTAAAGGGAACTTTAAACAATACTTTTAACTATGCATATATGTCATGTGGAGTAAAACTTCTTTAATGATCAAGAACTTATAACTCCTTTGAACATAAAAACTTAGAACTCAGAATCATATAAATTGGTTTGAAAACAGGTGATCAACTCGTATTAGTAGATAAAACTACTTCCTTCTTTGTACAATAACCAAAACGGT
The DNA here is from genome assembly GCA_030864225.1 of Capsicum baccatum var. pendulum. Lineage (NCBI taxonomy): Eukaryota > Viridiplantae > Streptophyta > Magnoliopsida > Solanales > Solanaceae > Capsicum > Capsicum baccatum. Next base: position 162,264,414 of record CM061557.1, on the reverse strand, counting down.
TTATTCATTTTAGAAAATATCTCATCCAAAAGCTTTAGGGAAAATATTCTATCTCAATGGAAAATACTTTAGTTTAGGGAGGTTCTCTTAACCGACAAAAACCATGCGAGCTGCATGGAGTCCAATGTTTTGTCCTCCTATAGAAGAAACCTAACATTGGGGAAAGGCCTCATACTCTTGCCAAGGAGTATAACCTCAACTCAGTGATCACTTATCTCGGCCTCAGGCCCAATTGTCTCAGCCTTAGGCCCAAAATCTCAAACCTACGGTGGCACATAGCTATGGGGTAAAAAACAGTGGTAACTTACCCAACTCAGTTCTAACTACTAATCCCTTTAGTTTATCTTGCTCATCTCATGAAAATACACTTTCAAAATAATCTCGTTGTTCACAAGAACCTAATAATTAAATCTTTAATCTCATGTAGTGATGTGGATTTCAAAGCTCTATGACCATTAGGTCAAAACATTTCTCAATAATCTCAGAATACTCAAATCATGGGTGATTATAGCATAAAAGTTCATAATATTGCAAGTTTCAAGTAGAGCTTAGTGACCCAATCTCGAGTTAAAACTCATCAAAATGCATATTAGATATCATATAGTTTCATAAATCATATAGAAATCTGTAATTTACAACAATTTAGCTCATAATCTCAACATACTCATATACTTTAATATCTCAAACATTTCAACTATTAACTTCTCAAGGATTAAAATCATAGGGTATAGGCCCAACTATAATTACTCAAGAAAACATTTAAAATCATGCCATTAGACACTCAATTCATGGAAAACATCACAAGCTTTCAACCAATAACAATGGGTAAAAAACCCCCAATTTAATTTCATGTAAAATCTCATAAATTGCAAAAAATTATAGTTTAACTAACCCATTGGCTCAAGGGTGAAAGGATTACCCTTGTTCAAAACTCTATATACCTTAGATTATGAAATTGGATGAACAAGCTTTCTTCAACTCTTCTACATACTCTTGAGAGAGGGTTCATGCAACCCTTGAAGTTAGGGAACTTAAATATCAACTCAATTTGTAGAATCTGTTGTGAGTTCTTTATTTCGTGGAGAAGGGTTTTAGATTTGATCTTGAGGGAGAAACCCTAGATCTTTTGTGTTTCGGATGATGAATGAATCCATTTGCTTCGTTTGGAATATATCAGGGTATAAAAGAGTGTAAATATAAAAAATCCCTTTTAAAAATGATTTAAAAATACTGAACGGGGGCTGTAATGGTCGGAGCGATGGTCCGTCGCTAGCCTGATAGTCCGTCGGATTGTCCGTCGCACGCCGATTAGAAAAAGAATGCACTGACTCAATTTGACGCTCCAAGAAAAGTCAGTTATAGTCTTGATGGTCCATCCAAACTTTTGTCATACGTTGGCCAGGATGAGACCACACTGCCTTAGTGGCGACGGTCTCAGCAATGGTCCGTCGCATCCTTAACAATTCATCGTCTTGGCCATTGCACTTGGTCCAGAATAGGGAGTTACTGCCTTGGTTGTGATGAGCCAAGCGATGGTCCATCTCAGTCTTGATGGTTCGTCGGGTCATCCGTCACACCTGGGCGATTCTGACAACTCTCAGTAAAATAGCCATAACTTCTCACCCCGATGCCGTATTTTGATGAAATTGGTATTATTGGAAAGTTAATTCAATTCTCTACATGAAAAAAAGTTAAATTTAAGAAAATTATATATGTTTTAAACACCAATCACTTAGGAATTTACTTCTCAATCTTTTAAGGATAGAATTAGACTTTACTTGACATGCTCTAAGGCCCGAACTATGAGGGAACTTTGCAGGGTCTTATAACCTCATTTCATGATTGTTTTTCCTTATGTAATATACTTTTTGTAGGACTAGTTTTGGATATTATTTAGGTGCATCTTCCAGCTTAGATTGATTAATTGTCCAGTTCAATTTAGAGGCTTTATGGATTAGTAGAGATTAAATATTGTTGTTGATATTCTTAAACTCCTTTGAGGTTAAATTTATTTTGTCTTGTAATATGTTATGAATTCATCCTTGGCTAACTGTATTGTGTTCTGTTTAGCTATTTAAAGGCGGTGGTATTTAGTCCTCGGTGGGCTTGAAATACCCATCACAGTCAGGCCCTTGTTTGGGTTATTACAAAGACAATATCAAAGCTAGGTTAATAATTAATTTTGTTTGAATAAAGCCATGTAAAGTAGATTCTGTTTTATGTGTGTGCAGAGCACCACACTTATAAGGAGAAGTTACACGGCTCTTAGGAATATTTTCCATTCTTGTGTTCTATTTTTTGGCCATAAAGTCTAGGGTTTTAAAAACTCTCTATCTTTTGGTTTATAGCATTTTAGATCATGACTCCTTGAAGAACTGATTCTCATAGAGAATACTCCATCCCGCATGAGGAAAATATGGATATAACTCATCCTACTTATGGTGTACAGACTACAAACCTAGTCTAGGTTCCCTGCTTTAGAATGCCCTTGTGGAGTTCCAGCTATCCTGACTGATTCTTCTCTAAACTGTGACACTCATGCTTAGTCACCTCAAGAATATATTTCTAATGTTAAGTTCCACTATTTTATTCATCTGTTAACCCATATATTAGCCTCTCTATTATGATAGTCCAATTTCGTTAATTAAAGAACTATCAAGAAAAAATGAGGGATAGTCAAAGAAAGAAGTTCAAATATTCATAGCAGGCTAGGGATCAACAAAATAATGGTAAACATGGGAAACATGGGACTAAGAAAGAGTACTAGGTAGTTTCCATGTGACTGTTGGTTCTTCTTATCCTAGGACTTTTAGTTATTGTCCCTCTTGGGACAATAGTGGGTTTGGGGTACCAGCTGCTTAATCTTAGGCCAGTGAAACTCAAGCAGCCCCAACCTATCCTCTTTATCAGTTTTGTGGTTTGTACATTATGGTTTCTATAGTGTGTGGAGGACTTAGTATAGTAAGTATGATCTTCTTGGTCACATATACGGGAAGTGTCCTTCAAGGGTTGCTACTGAGGTAAATATGGTCCCTAATTCTATTTCAAAAGCTTTAGCACAATAGGGTGCTACTTTTGGTATCTGCATTGGCCAAAATGATCTTTATACTCTTTTTACCCTGTATAAATCTGAGGCTTCCCCTAATGTTGTAACTGGTACGTTAAAGCTCATATATCATGATATGTAGTATTTACTTTATTTGGGGTCTATTCTTTCTTATATGGCCCCTTATTTGGCTTTATATTTTTCTTACCTATGCCTCTGTAGATATGTACTATTTACTTTATTTGGACCAGTGGGTGACTTGGTTATGTAAATAAAGGACTATAGGGGTAGTGTGGTATCTATTTATGGTAAGGAGACATTAATAGACTTGATAAAGTTGAATATGATAGATTTTATTGGTATTTTGGGGATGGATTAAGTCCACTCATGCTATGCCTCTCTAGATTGTTAGACCCATATGGTCATTTTCAAATACCCTAATTAGCCAGTTATAGATATGGAAGGGAGTTCCCTAGTGCCTAAGGGAAGGTTTATTTCTTATCTTAGAGCTTTGAGGTTTATCTCAAAGAGGGGTCTTTGTCAATTTGTCTAAGTTAAAGATTCCAAATCAGAGGGTCTTTATTTGCATTGTTTTTGTGTTTAATGAATTTCCAAAGGTCCTTCATAAGAATTTTCCAGACACTCCTCCCAATAGGGAAATAAACTGTGGGGTTGATCTTCTACTTTACACCCGTCTTATCTTTATCCCTCTTTATAGTATAGCTCTAACTGTGTTGAAAGAACTTAAGGAGTAGTTTAAAGCTTTCCTAGGTTTTATCAAACCTAGTATTTCTCGATAAAGTGCTTGTGTGTTTTCCATGCCTAAGATAGATGGGACATTTCGGATATGTATAGATTACTAATAGCTGGATAAGAAATTTTGGGTGACCTGTCTATTAAGTGGGCTAGGATATTATGCGGGGTACTTTGTTAGTGGTGCATGATTTGTTGTTAGACACCCAGTATGAACTTTAGATGTTGATTATGGTAAAGAGAATGTTATTAGTAGGATAGAAATGCGATATTTGCAGGAGTATATTGATATGCTTGATGGGAGGTGTGAAGGAGTTGTAGAGTTCGTTAGGTTGATAACTTAGGAAGTATTAGAGTTGGAAAATTATGATAGGTACCAAAAGTTTAGCATTAGGGTGATGTATTAAGGTAATGTCACTATATGGGTAAGATCCGAGAGCTTATAAGAATATGTTGAACCCAGGTAGCATCTCAATAGATAAGGGTTTATATATATAGATGCAAGGTGTGCCGAGTTCACGATATTGAACGTCTTTTTATATAAGTGATTTTCTGCAGAGCTTAATTGAGTAGAATATAGATTGACAGTGTGAGCCCTTGGTATAGCATTATGAATTTTTGTTAAATTATGAGACTAGGACAGTAGGGGTTTGAATGCTTGTATACTATTTTTGTGAGGGTGTAGATCAGTGGGTGGTAGCGTTAGAGGCTTGAAAAATATCTCTAAAGGTAAGTATTTTCACACTATGGATTTTAGAGGGAAATGGTAAACTAAGGTTGATTATAAATCTTTATAATGGTAGTGAGTTTGAGGGAAAAGTCATGAAATATCCCCTCATGCTTTAGAAATTGGATGGATCATTTTGAGGCCCTTTATGGTAGGAGGTGTAGGTCTTTTATTAGGTCATTCAAAGTTGGTGAGACAAGGTTATTTGGTCCTTATTTGGTTCATCATTCTGTGGAGAAGGTGATGATGACTTGAGATAGCCTTAAGACCGCTCAAAATAACCAAAAGTCCTACGTGGACGTGAGGCAAAAAGAGTAAGATCTTGGCGTGGGTGATTGAGTATTTTTTAAAGATATTTCCCATAGAGGGAGCGATGTGGCTGGAAAGAATGGAAAGGTGAGGCCCCATTATGTGGGTCCATTTTTAGTTTTGAGAAGAGTGGGTAATGTTACTTATGAATTGGATTTTCCTTCCATTTCGAGTTCCACTCATCCGGTCATCCATGTTTTGATATTGAAGAAGTATTTAGGTGATCTGTCCTTGATTGTACCCTAGGAGAGTGCGAGTTTTTTTGATTCCTTTTCTTATGATGAAGTCCAGATTAAAATTTCAGAGATTCATGTCCATTAAACGAGGACAAAGGATTTGGCTTCAGTAAGGGTCCTATGGAGGAACCATAAGGTTGAAGAAGCTACTTGGGATGCCGAAGAGAACATAAAGTTTGGATACCCATTCTAGTTCCCCGTTTTGTAAAATTATGCTTAAGGTATATGTATTCCTTAACATCTTGTTTTCTTTCTTTGTATAAGGTAAGTGTATTTGTGCTCTGTGTCAACTCATGGTAATAAATGACTTGTCTCATCATTAGAGGATAAATGATCCTAAGGGGTTGAAAGTAATATCCTAGATTTTGGTCCTTGAAAATTTCTGGGTGTTTGAACTTACTACCCTAACTACAACTCCCCCTATGAGTCATATTGTGTCACAGCAGGTCTTCAAGACCCAATCATAGTTTGATTAGTATGCTCGCTATATGTTTCTATTGTGAATACGATTAAGGGTTATGAGTCATAAAGACTCATTACGAGTCGTTGTGTCCAAATCATAGGGTGAATAGTATGTACTCCAAATGCTTCTACCTAGGTTACAACTCGGACCCTACAAGTCATAGGTTCACTGGAAGATTCATATAGTGGGATCATAGGGTCAATAGTTTTGGTTCCTTGGGATACTATCTTGACTTTAAGTCACGGTAACAACTCATAGCTAGTCGTTACTAGTCATAGGGAGACCTATAACGCCTGGGCGATAGAATTATCAACCTTAAGTAAGTGCATTTTGGTAATTTTCCTCCTTCCTCACTTAGATCCCACATCCATAAAGCACCAAATAGGGGTTATTATAAACATTTTAACATATCATACACTTTTTTTACTCTATTAAATCTTCTATTGAAGATAAGGCTACGATTTTAAAGGAAGTGGTCATCTGGGGTTCTAAGAGTAGCTTCTTCTTCATGTTTCTTAGTAATTAAGGCATGTTACTCTTCCTCAACAATTATTGTATCAGAAGTATGTATCTCACTCCCAACACTGGTATTTTCACAATGGCATGAAATTGTTTTATTATTAATATGGTTTTGATGTTTGGTTTTGAATTATGCGATTAGAGTTTTTGATATAAATTGTTTGAATGATTTTTCCATTCTTACTATTGATTTATTATGCATTGACTTGTTGTTTTGTACACTAATTGGGGTTCATGGGAATGGTGAATGAATTTATGGGTAATAAGATTCCCCAAAATTTTGAACAATATAATTAGGGGCACTAGGATTCCCCAAATAATTAGATTTTGGTATTGAAATTGGTAAGAAACCCGACCCACTTACATAAATGGTTTTGGAATGTGATTTATCAATTGGATTGACTTTTTCTTTAAAATTCATGCATGGCATAAATGACAAAATGGTTAAAGATGGTTTTGAAAACCTTATGGGGTACAACGGTTCCCCTAAGTGAATGATTTTTTTAAAAACCTTGTGGGGTACAAGGAATCACTCAACTGATTTTATAGAGTCTGTAGGGTAGAAGGATTTCCCAATGTATTGGCTTAATGATATTTCTTGAAAGCTAAAAACGATATGACGATACCACGTAGTGATGCCTTAATGATTGACTCTTTGAATTAATAGATGGGTTATGTATTAAATGGTTTAATTATGCTTAAAAGTAGATTTTGTAGCTAGAAATAAAGGTTGAGGTCCTGGGGGGGAAGAAACAGATGTTTGCCGATGTGAGGCTTGGTCTTGAAGATCGTGTTCTTATGTCATAGTGTATATGCGTGCATCATGGATAGCAAAGGGTACATGCAATCCCTATCCTTTTATGATACGGCTGACCCTTACTTCGGTCCAACTTAGGGGAGACAACTGTACCTACATAGCCCGTGGGTAGTTTTATGACTGTCAAGATACACAATCCTGATTAATGTTTTACTTAATGATAAGCCTTGTTTTCTATTGCAGCATGTGATATATTTATATATCTGCGTAGAGTTATGTGAGTTAGATTGGACAGACTTTGAACATTTGAGAATGACATTATTTTATTTCCTTATCCATGAGTCACATGCTATCACTCAACCTACTAGCCATCTCTAGACGCTATATACCCATTAATACAGGAATCAGAAACACTTCTGGTTTTCTTGCAAAGTAATAGGTGATCATTGGATAGCTCGTGAGTCTGCTTGAAGTATTGAAATTTGATATTTTAGAAGACCTCATTTCATGATTTGTCTTCCTTATGTCGTATACTATTCTTTGTTCTAGTTTTGTCTATCGTCGGGGGAATGTCCCGACATAGATTGATTTTTAGATTTGTTCAGTTTAGAGTCTTGTAGATTATTGTGAATTTGGTATTGTAGCTGATATGCTATGAATCCTTTGAGATTATATTTATTATATCTTGTTATATGATCAGAATCCATCCATTGCTAGCTATATTGTGTTTTGTTTTGCTAGGCAAAGGGGGTGGTCAACATTCCTTAGTGAACTTGTGATTCCTTTCATGGACAAGCCCTTGTTCGGGTCATGACAACCTACTGGGTATTAGTTTATTTGTGGCCTATATTACCACACCCAAAACAAGCATTGCTTCCATCCAGACACTCACTATTATGGTTCTTACAATACCTCTTGCAGATTGGATTTGTGTAGCCATTGTTCACACTACACTGAGACTATGAACCAGGGGTTCTATCATGATTATCTTGTTGGAACTTTAGTACTGGAGAACTTGAAGAAGATAGGATTGGGGCTAAAAGTATCTAGAAAAACTGAGAATACTTTCCTCCACCAAACCTTTGTTGTGAGAAATTAAAGAAACTAGTTCTGCACACTTATTTTCCCATTCTTTTTCCATTAGATTTTCCTCTTAAATCCGTTGAGCATGAACCATTATCCTAGAAAGGTCCATCTCCTTAATCATCATCATAGTTATGTATTCACCAAATTCTCTGAAACTTTGCACACAAACTTACTCAGTCTGGCCCAAGAATCAGCCACTATGGTCGAAGCATACCTCTCTAACTGGGTAAACTTGAGTGAGTATTTTTTAATACTCATGCTTACCTGCTAGAGATTGATATGCTCTTCCACCTTGTCTTCCCTCAACTCTAATGGGAAAACCACATTTAGAAAAGCAGTAGAAAATTCATACCACTGTAAAGGACCTACATCGGCACCTGTATCCTTCTTCACTAATTAACATAGTTGTGAGCCACCCCTTGTAACTAGTAAGAAGCTAAGTCATTACTTTCACACAAAGTGACACCCATGATATTAGTCACTTGCTACACATATTTAAGAAACTCTTGAAGATCCTCCTCAGACTTGGATACAAAGAACACTGGATTATTCATTTGAGTAAAGACTTAGATCGTATTTCTTGTCATATAAATAACTGGGTTGGCTGAGGCAACAATATGCTGCTTATTCTGGGCAGCCATAAATTGGGGAAAAACTGTGAATGCGGCCATTAAATTGGCATGGGAGACATGTTTGTTCTGAGAGATGGTCCTTGTTCCTTCTTCCATTATTCCTTCGAGGAGACACTTTCTATAAATGGATGACAAAACAAGTTAGAAGAGGAAATTCAATAGAGCTCACACTCCATCACGTGGCATGAATATTAAAAGGGGGGAAACTTTCGTAAAACATCTTGTATCCTCATGCCTATATGTTTGACGTAATTCACACCCATGAAAAACACTCTACTTAACATGACATTCAAACACTCTTGGTGACTTAAAACTTCTTCTTTGATTCCAAGTTTGTCACAACCTGAGACTACCTCCTAGTCGTAAAATGGTACTTAGAGTCACAAGTGACCTTAATCTAATCGATGGTCTCGTACATGATACAAATACTAATGAAAATATTAACATAATATCATATGCTAAAGATAAACTAGAAAAAACTAATAATATATAATATTTTAACAATGCTCAATATATTTGAACATCTAGTAAAACTGAGATCATTTCTGACTATCTAAAAGCTTAAAAAAATGGGGAGTTGATGGGACAAACCCCTATCTAATTCCAACTTATAGTAATAAAAAAAGCACTGGAAGTAACTACAGATAACTTGTTCTTGAAGGATGAGGACTCACCACAATGATTGTAGAGTGGTATACGAACTGTCTAAGTGCAATTGATGAACTGAGCATCCAAACTATGATATGAGACAACATAGCAAAGAAGAGAGAGCGTGATCAATAATTTTAATGTATTGGTATACTAGAGAATTAATAGATGATATGTATATATATAATGAACAAAACATGTAAATCAATTGTAAGACCAGGTAACGTAGGTGATGAAAAAATATGTACAAATAAATAAATTAATAACCGATAGACAGGATCTTGATTAGGCATGTCTGAACTGGTATAATCTGAATACTAAACTGAGATTGTGAGAGCTAACTATAACCGAAAAACCCCAATCTAAGGAAAATCAGGGTCCAACTAGTAACCCTGTAGGATGGGTGTTAGCACTTTGCAAACGGTACCCATACTGGATAGCGTGGATCCACTAATCTGATGTCCCAAAGGATGAGGGTGTCATGCCATTAATAATGCGGGCCCCCTAAAAATCTATGGTGGTGCTATAGGTCTAGAAATTAGGGTTTCTACTAACAAATCATTCCTAACTGATGGTGGAGCTGCTTCACTCGGTGCTTAGTATTACTCCCAATTTAATTACAATAGTATTATTATTCATTTAACATGATTTGGTACTGATAACTGCTCATTAAGGTAATATTCTAAACATAAAGATACAAACATAGTCTAAATGACTTGTAACTTGAAAACTATAACATGCATGATTTTGTCAGTATCGGGTGTTCATAACTCACTAGTATAGACTAATGCAAACTGATCTTAGCAAATGTAGAACAATCAATCGTATAGAAAAATCATGAAAAATACCCCATATCTAAAAAAACTAATCATGATGCAGATATTTGCTTTATAAGACATATGGAAACACAATCATAATAAGGGAATATATATTCATGGTGTAGAATAAAACAATTGATAGTAGATTCATAATATTCATAGCTAACTTTAAACCCCATAAAAGTGGAAAGAGTATTAAACTTGAAATTTTATAGTGTTCTTGGGATTCAATGGATGGAAGGGACCCACTAATGAATATCCCACATATATAAGGGGAAAACCTTAGAGATATTTCTTTGAATTGAACTGTGATGGAAGAAACCTAAATGCTTTTTGGGATAGATGAAAAGCATACCTTGAAACTGCTCTGGGTAGAAGTATGATTAATTCATGATTTAGGGGAGTTTGGGATTTTTATTCCACCCTTTGAGAAGCCAAAATGCTCTGGGTTTGGATTCTAAGGGAGTGGGAAAAGACATAAAAGTCCTTGGAAAAACACACTTAAAACTAGGTTCCCAGCCATTAAGACACACCCTACAACTCATTGGGATTGACTACGAGTGTATGTCTGAGTCATAAGCTAAAATCTAGGGTCTAAGGTACCTTTATGATCTGAATATGAATTCCCCATTACGACTAATCATGACTGACTATGAGTCGTAAGATGGAATTGTGGACTGAATTTTGAATCTTGGGTTCTTTACTGGTCGGGATATGAGTCCCACCTTATGACTCGTACTCACTAATTACGAGTTATGAGGACTGGTCATGGAAAATGTGATCAAAACATGTGGGACTTAACTGGATTAACTATTACTCACTCGTTATGACTCAACATAACTCATTACCTGAGTTGTATCACGGTAGTGTGTCTGGTCCTTAAGGTAAATTTTCCACTTATTTTTTCCATGACATACAATTGAGATGAGACTTGAAGTATTGGAAAGCTAACTTGGTGGTTTATATTTTGAGGGGGTATAGAGCACGAAAAATTTGTGTATTAAATTTTAGTAAGGTGACACTCTAATACCGGGAGTTGATGAGTGGGGTTCACTAAAGGGTGTTGAGAGAAAGTTGGTGATGCCTATCTTACCAGATTCTACATACACAACAATTTTATAGTTAGATTGAGCACGAGAAATTTAATGAGTTAGAGGCTTGGGGGGCCACAATCCTTGTGTTTATCTACGACTGAATTACAACCGAAGTTGACTTTTGTTACTTGTTCGAAATTGTCAATACAATCTCCCCATTTATTGTCTAGTTCTGCCCATGATCGCAATAGTTAATAGAAAAAATTCCACGTATTCCCTTAGGATTTAACCAAACCCATTGTTGGGTTACGATATTTGACAGCAATTGCATAATCTTTAGATTGAAGGTATTGCTTAAGAATTATCATTACACATTAATTCACACATAAGGGAAACACACAATAGGCATATGCAAATGCAATATAATGAATGATGAAGTTAAAAGATTGAAAGTCATCTCATGACTTTCTCTATAGGTCTATCAAGCCTCATTACTTCCGGAATAGAATACATGGGGGGTTTCACAACCTCTATACTATCTTTAATCTCGACAATTCTAAATTCATATCTTAATCTACCAAACATGCAAATCAGTCAATGAAGGATTTTTTAAATCTGTCTAATTTTTTTCAAAGTCAATGTTCCTCAATGGTCATAATATCTCATAAATGTGTATGTGTGAATTATGATATAATTATCACAATCAAATAATTATGAATATAACAATACCATTCAATACATGTATAAGTTAGTCTAGAGAATAACTCAATATGACAATATTTTATGATATAAGCTCTAGTTTGGCACCACTAGAATTAATGTGCATATAAGACATCATTAATATAATATTAACCCATAACTTGGGTACTCTATCATGATAGAGGCAAAAAATGCTCAACAAGGCCCATAATATCTATTAAAGCGCCATCACGAGTGTCATCTTAAGAATAAAGACATTCAAAATGCACAAATAAGACCAATGATATCAAATAAAGCCCCTACATGGTTAACACAAAATATATATATCCTAAGTCAACTATCGTAGAATATAAAACCCCATACAAGCATCACAAAATATATAATATCCAAAAAAATAATTCCCATGGTCATTTTCCCCATGTCATACCATGTTTTACTTATCTATTAACTACCTAGCCTAGTCTGAACAAATTTAAGCCATAACCTACCCAAAAGCATGAAAAGTCAAGTCTAAAGTACTTTAACATAGAGCCTTTCATTTTCAAATGTCCTTAGAATAAATGAAAACATACAAGTACAACATCTACGCATTAAAGGACAGCTAATGATAACCATATTGGCAAAATTTAAGTTGAGTCTAGAATGGGTTTGAAAATGAAGGAGTTAAAATTGGAATTTTTTTTAGAAACAAGTTCTCAAAGGTTATAGTAGTTTACAGTTTAAAAATCACTCAAAAAGTGTAAAATGAGGTGCAAATCAAAGAATAACTATTTTTAAGCTTTATCGATAAGATTTGCAAGATCTAATTTTTGAGCTAAGATTAAAGAGTGTGTTGAATGATATAATCAATGTAAATGTCATAAACTAATATCTCAGGTCATGCTAGAATCGTATAACCCACCAATAGGTAAGCCAACTCATGGTTTGGAACAATAGATTATGATCTATTAAGAAAAAGAAAGAAAAACAACATGAAAAAAATTAATAAAGAACCAAATATAAAAATAAAGTTTGAAAACCTACTGAAGTCAATACAAGAATATCTAATAAAACATGATATAAAGAAAAATATGAAATTAAAATAATTACAAATCATCTATGAAATACAAAATAGATATCAGTCTAATTAATAAGAGGGAGAGCATAAATATTTTGAACGTCTTGAGCTTATTCCAAGCCTCTAATCCATGGCTTCTTTCCACGATGCACATATAATCTTTAGATTATAAACATTTAATATAAGTATCAAACACGTGGTACTCAGTAGGCATCATGTAACACAACAATTTTTTTATCTATGAGAAATACATAAGTATTGAGCTTACTACACTAACTATGACTTATTTGCGGGTCATAAGGTGTCCATATGGGTCGAAGGACCAAAGTAGTATCCAGAATAGTAAGGTTTGTATAGGTTACTTCCCTAACTATGAATCTTACCTAATGAGTCGTTAAGACTCCATATGAATCGTATAGTTTAAATCATAGCCTTACCAATATGGGGGCCTCTTTATTCTGTTCTAACTACGACTTAGATCCTAAGAGTCGTATGATCATAATATGAGCCATATGGTATGGGTCGTAAAATGTGTAGTGGGAAGACCCCATGTTTTTGCAAACTCTATGACTCATGATGATGAATCATAGCATGTTCTCACAAGTCGTAAGGTGATTCGTGGGCACTAGATACTATTTTCCAAATTTTTATTAAGGACACTTTGGACATTTTCCTCTTCCTCCCACTTATACCCCAAATCCATAAAATAATAAAAATAATTTATCCACATCTTTTACAAATTCAAAACATACTATCTACTCTATCAAATTTCCCCCAAAGGATAAACAAGCTAGGGTGCCTAAAGGTTTTCCATTCAAGCTTCAAATGTTTACTTCTCTCCATAATTCTAAATTATCTAGGGCATGTTACTATTCCCCAAATCTTATTTTTTTATTGCATGTGTTTTCAATTGTTAATTGAGTGGTTTTAAATGTTTGCTTTGGAATGTGGGTTGAGGGTTTTAAATGATTAGTTTCTTAAATGATGTTCCCATGGTTTACATATAAATTTTAATCCTTTAATAATTATTTTTAACATGTGGGGTGCATGGGCACGGTGAATAAACTTTAGGGTCATGGGTTCCCCTAATTATTTGGATTTCTATAATTGAATTGGTGAAATCTTCAACCCAGTCTTGTGAAACTAGTTTTGAACATGAGAATATATACATTGAAAATCCATTCAAAACTATTGCATCGAATAAAAGGTTAAAGAATCAAAGTTGATTTAATGAACAAAGGGGGTCGTGATATTCCTTCCACACTAATTTAATGAACAAATAGTGGTCGAGCCATTCCCTTAAGTTAATGGAATTGAAATGGTATAATTATAAGATTCTAAATATTATGGTATGATGATACCAATAATGTATGCCTGACATGTATCATTGGTTCAATAAATTGGAATGTGTGAAACTTATTTTAATTAAGCTTAAAGGGGGTTGTGTATGTTGGCCATAAAAGTAGAGATATCAATGTACAAATAATAGAAACTAGGTTTGCCGACACGAAGGTCTAGATGGTCGAGTGATTAAGTAACCCTTGCTATATGACTAGGTGTTTGAGTCTACCTTATTAAAATATTGAGTGTTCATGTCACCCTTGATGTATGACCAGGGGTTTGAGTCACCCTTGGTGCAAATACATATATAATTATTCTCTATTCTGTAAGGTTAACACGCAATGGTACCCTTTTAGCAGTGAGAGCTTAGCCCATATAACTCGTGGGTACCTTTATTCGACATTTAAGCTACACAGTTTGGAATAATATTTTAAAGCTCATGTTAAGCCTTGTTCCCTATCACGTCATGTTATAAATATATATGTATATGCATATGGTTGTATGCATTAGCTATGGGTTATTTTCAATGGTTGTTTTATGGCATTATTTGTCCCCTTTCCTGAGTTGCATGCTAACACTTACCCCACTAAACATCTCTGAATGTTGTACCCCTATATGATACAGAAATCAGAGACACTTCTACTTTTCCTTTGAGTGATAAGATATTTGGGTTGTCAGTTGTCGTATTTGATCAAATGAGGTTCCATTCTCTAGAATGGATGTTATTTTAACGTATTGTTTAATGTATGTCTTAGCATACTTATATTGTACTCATTTGGCTATCATAGGGCCATGTTCCAACATAGGGGGTCTTTGGTTATTATAGGCTTTGTTGATTACTGCAGATTATGATGGTTGTTGAAATTCTTAGATTCTATTCCAAATTTGTTGAGTTTCCTATCGTGTTATATGTTTAGAGCTTAATCTATCTTGTTGTATATGTGGAATTCATCCGCTTTTAGTTGTATTGCTTTTTGCTTTTACTAGGAAAAAGGGGTGGTCTCCAATCCTCGATCGACTTGACATTCCCACCACGGCCATGCCATAGTTTGAGTCGTAACACATCGGCCAACTGAGCCCCAATGATAATGTAAGAATAAATAACATTTAAAGAAGGTTTATAAACTACAAATAATTATCAATGTAACCAAATATAATAACTAATGGAGCAATAATGAAAAATAATCCTATTTTAATAGTATTTAGGAA
The DNA here is from genome assembly GCA_030864225.1 of Capsicum baccatum var. pendulum. Lineage (NCBI taxonomy): Eukaryota > Viridiplantae > Streptophyta > Magnoliopsida > Solanales > Solanaceae > Capsicum > Capsicum baccatum. Next base: position 162,249,080 of record CM061557.1, on the reverse strand, counting down.
TTAAACTACAATATCGTATATCACTAGCCAATATACAAGTGAAAGATGAAAGAAGGACATATAGTATTAATATAGGGACAAAGGATACATACAAAATATGAATAGATAATATGAAGAGATCCTGGCCCTTTCTATGATATTATAGTGACTTTGTCCAAAAGTTCATCTCAGGCAATTAATTTACAGACTTACACTTTTTTGACATAATGATTCTAGCCTATGATGTTGATTGAATTAACGGATGAGGAACCTGATAGTGCATACAAATAATCTAAAATGTCATAGGGGCCCCTTTATAAATGATCCACAGTGCTAGGGAGGAGAGGTGGCCGTATGTTTTTTCTTTGCAAGATGTAAAACTATAGGAGGTTTATAATCTTTATACGTTATGGTACATCGATAAGATATGGTATTATGGATTTCTTTGCATTTTCTCATTAATATACATTATCAATAACTAGTATATATTTGGTGTTTATATCTATTGGCTTTGTGGGGGTTTAATAGGTATAGGATATGACTATTATCTACTGAGTGTTTAGTGAACCTTTTTTGGGTTATGGGGTCCTAGGTCGGTATTACTTTGTCTGGACTAGCTCGTTAATTTATTGTTGCTATTATGGTTAGTTCATGGTAGGTTTATGTAATGCCCCGAATTCTGAACACCGAACGCTACAAGGTGCTCATAAACTTAAAAGACCATAAGCTAACCCTTTTTTGGTACTTGTTGCAATAATTGAATAATATACTGTAAAAATGTGGAAAACAAGCCAAAAACATGCTAGAAGGTTCAAACTAAAATATAACTGTATAAAATATATCAATAGCAAATCTAAAATGACTAGCTGAACTTCTAGTCTTTAAGCCTCTAAACTGTCTGAACTTATTGTTGATGGGACAATCCCCCAACAATCTCTGTCTATTGAAATACTGAATCTAATGCAATTCTGAAATAAGGAACATCCTTGAAAGTTGAGGACTCACTGCTAAGTATACTGTTGTTGGATGAGTCTTAACTTCTAAGGATGTTGTGGAGCTCGTGCTTCTGAACCTATGGTCTAAGACACCATAGCATAGGAGAAAGGTATGCATCAGTATATAAGAATGTACTGGTATGCTCGATGAGGAAAGGCTTAATGCAAGGGTTAGTATGCATGAACAATGTTGTATGAACACACGAGTATTCTGAATAAGGATACACGCATTAATGAATAAACTATAACTGAAATCGTAGGAACACTAATTACTGAGTTTACTAGAACTGAGATACTTAATAACTGGGCCTACTGATAAATCATATCTGAAGTACTGATACTGCTTGATTATATCTAATATCAGGCCTATCTAGTAGGTGATCTCTGAATCTATTAAAATTGATGCAAATTAACTTTATCTAAGATCAGACCTATCTAGTGGGTGATCTCTAAATCTACTGATAGTGAATATGATTGACTAAATGTGAGATCAAGCTTATCTAATGGGTGATATCTAAATCTTTTGAACTATCTAAGTTCTTTACTGAGCTGAGTGACTGTATCTAACAGTCATGATTTTTGTAATGCTGATTTGAGTTTCATTACTGAAACCAAATCAAAAACTGAGACTGTGGGAGGTAGTCATCTAAGTGACCTAGCCTGAATCTAAACTAGTGGGATCTAACCTATAACCCCAGCTGGAAGGGTGTTAGTACAGTGCCACGGGTAAAGAGACTTCTATGGTCAAGCCTGTCTAACGGGTGACCCTAAAAAGGAAGTCAAGCCTAATTTAGTAGGTGACTCCTAGGAGGTAGACAAACCTTAGTCTAACGGGTGGCTCCTTATCATGCGCTGGCTACATATTTTTGAAGTATAAGGCCTGCTACTAACGACTCTGCCTTACTAACATGGAGGCTATCATCCCTTCCCTCGCTTGGTCCTGAATCTTATTCTTAACTGAATAGACTTTGAAATGATTCTTAGAATGTATTAGAATGAACTGATTCAGTTACTGATCATACTGATTAACTGAACTAGACTGAGTTTGTTGAGTTTCATTCACTGAAGGAATACTGCTGAATTTTATTAGCTGACTGAATGCTATTGCATTCTGAAAGGAATATTTTAATAATACTGAGGTCTAAACTAAATACTGAACTAGACTTGGAATGATACTGAGCTTATTGAATTTTCCTAAGTCATGTAACTGACTGAGTTCCACTGAATGGGACATGACCGAGAGTACTATAACTGACACTGGCTCTTGGCACACAACTAAATTATCGAGTATTAAATACCCCCGGGACTTGATAATATACATCATACAAGACATGGAAACTCTTGAATAATAAGAAAATGGACTATCATTCACAATACAAACAGCGAAGCATCTCTTCAAGCTCTTGCAAGTCTTAATCTTGCACATGTATAGGGATGCATAAAATATCTCATAATTTATTCACTAAGGCCTTTGAAAAAACACTTGACATGCATTAACTTATACATAATTAGGGATTTCTTGCCAACATGCTATAATGTCTGTATTTCTTTCACATCAGCATTTTATCAAACATATGGGGTTCATACTTCGGTTATACAATAATTTCTACACCTAATAATCATGGATACATCAATCCATCTTGCATCTTGAAGGGTTTATCATGAATGTCACATAAGTCATCACATATTAGGATCCAACCTTAGAACTTGTAGCCTAGAACATCAATTAATAACCCAACAACACATGAACTTCAATTTTTCAGTTCACATAAATCATGAAAACTCATAAATATCAAATCTTTGAATTTAGAAAAGGATTCATGAACTTTTTAGGTGGAAGGGACCCAAGAATTAACTTCTAACATACCTTAACTGGAAGCTTCTTAAAGATTATTGATGGAATTCCCTTGAATTTGGATCCTCATTGAAATCCTTAAGCTTGTTCTTGAGGGATTTTGAGTGAAAATAATGTATTTTGGTGAATTAAGGGTTGAATCTCTTGTTATAGGCCTATATAAGGGTGTGAAAAAAACTGAAATAACCCTAGGGTAGCGACTATTTTAATCTCTAAAACTGGGTGTAGACGCTGGTCGACGCAGCGCATCGATGGCATTGATGTGATACTAAACACATCGCACCATAATCGCACCAAGCCTTAGTACTTTTGACTAGCAATCCTGGATTAATATTGACCAATGCAATATGTGATGTACCACGTCAAGATTGCTTTGGTCCAGTATTTTGATAATCCAAACATGGTCTAAACGAGTTTCAAAAAACCCAAAACTCATCTGGGAATCCCTATTGACCTTTGTGATCATGGATTAACTTAAATATCAAAATTTTATGGACGTAAAGGTCATAAAATAAGAACAAAAACTTTTGAAGTATAAAATAGCACTAAGTTTGAATACTTAGCCAGGAGATTCTATGTTTGGGACCTCTTTTCATGCTTTAACGGACTGAGTTAAGCTTATAATTTTGTGGGGTCTTACAATATCTCCCCTTTGGGAACATTCATCCTCGAATGGGACTGACTTAGCTGAGATTTCTAAAAGACTGAACTTATTTACTTAGCATGAATATCTGAAACATGTCTATATGACTGCAAACTACTGATATACTGAAATTTCATACTGAACTTGCACATCTATTACATGAATACTTGACTGAGTTAATATACTGAGCATATATATCTAATGCACGGAATACATGACTAAACGAACTCATGATTGCATGATTGAATAAGCAATGATAATTGATACCAACTTTGTAAAGAATATCTAAACATGCAATTGAATAGATTTAAGGACATTAAAGTATTCGAGAAATATGCGGCATCTCCCCCTTGGGACACTATGTCCCTCAACGAACACCTACTTTACTGAGATACTGGGCAAAACAGAGTTGATCCAGAAGGCTCTTATAATCTGGATCATGACTGAACATTAGGGATCTGAAACTAATTCATCATTCATGAACTAATCTAAGCTCACAACTATTAAGATGATCTATATGGGAATAGTTACATTCTTGAGATTCTTGATAATATGACTAGATTGAAAGATGGGGAAACAAACTATACAAATTCGATCACTTGACTACTAAACAGAATTACTGGCTTTACTGACTGACTCATTCAAAAAACTTCAGCATAAATGGGAGAAAAGTATCCAACAAATAATATCATAAAGATAAAAGACTCATAACATACCCACTTTTATGTTAGGGGAACTTTCCTGATCATGATGAGTCTGAAGTGCATAGAATCTATTCTGATGCTGAGCACTGGTGGTACAGGAAGTGGCACCTCGCTGACACAAATCTCTACCCTACTGAGCTATTATATTACACTCCCATACCTGTGTCCTTGCTGACCACATCAACAACATACCTCGCTACCTGCTCTATATGCACCTAGGTGATTCTTACCATATCACTACCCAATCATGAGCAACATCCTTCAACCTATAGGATGCTAACTCTACACTCTCCATTTCAGAAAAATAAATAACTTGGGTGATCTTGTTCACCTCATCAAGGTAAAGATATGGGTCCTCACCTTCTATTGACCCAAAGAATTCTGGCAAGTTCATTCTTATGAAATTTCTGATCCTGGCTGTGGCGAAATCCCTATCTTTCTGGGGTGGGCTTGTAACCTGATGATTACACTAAACAATAGTTGTCAAGCTGTGCTAGCACCTGATAAGCTACCCAAAACTCGGCATATAATACATTCTCATTCAAAGGATCTATAGGATGAGGTTGCTGGTTATCATTTCTGTGGACATTATCTATGCAAGTATGCATATTTTGTTAATGAAATAATGAAGTGTACTAGACTGAGAGTTTCACTTAATCTAATGCTCACTCGCACGACATAAAAAGTGAAAGAAGGGAAATATTTCCTAAAACATCTCATAGCCTCTGGTCCATAAATGTGGCGCGCAACACACTTATGCACAAGACTCCATTAGATGTAGATTTCATACTTCCTAGGACACTGTTGAACCTTAGGCTCTGATATCAAGTTTTTAACGGCCCAAATTCTAAACCCCAGATGCTACATGGTGCTCATAATCCCTAAGGTTCATAAGCTAACCCTTATCTGGTAGCTGCAGTAATAACTGAATAATATACTATAAAAATTTGGTAAATTAGCAAAAAACTTGACATAAGGTTCAAACTGAAATACAATTGTATCAAATATATCAATACCAAAACAAAAATATTTGTCTGAATTCCTCTAAAATGTCTGAACATGGAGCTGATGGGATAATCCCCCAACTAACTCTATCTACTAAAATACTGAATATAAGGCAATACTAAAATAAGGAACATTCTTAAATTTTGAGGACTCACTATTAAGTCTACTATTGTTGGATGAGTGTGAACTGCTACGGATGCTCTGGAGCTCATGCTTCTGAACCTATGGTATAAGACACCATAGGGTAAGAGAAAAGTATGGGTCAGTACATCAGAATGTACTCATACGTTAGATGAGGTAAGGCTAAATGCAAGAGTTCCTATGTATGAACAATACTGACTGAATACATGAGTATGCTAAATGAGGATACATGCATGAATTCATAAACTATAATTGAAATTGTAGTAACACTGATTACTGAGTTTAGTAATACTGAGATACTGAATAACTGGGTCTACTGATAACCAATATCTAAGGATACTGATACTTCTTGATTATATCTTAGATCAGGCCTACTTAGTGGATGATCTTTGAATCTAATAGTACTGATATTAATTGACTTTATCTAAGATCAGGCCAATCTAACATGTGATCTCTGAATCTAATGTTAGTAATTATGATTGACTAAATGTGAGATCAAGCCTATTTAATGGGTGATTTTTGAATCTACTGATAGTTATTATCCACGAGTATCATGCTAGCATTCGCCCAGCTAACCATAATCGAAAGTTGTATCTCCATATAATGCAGGAATTTGTCATACTTGTAATTCTACTGCACAGTGATTTGGATTGTGGGTCAGTTCATGAGTTAACATTGAAGTGGTGAGCTTTCATACACCAAAATTCTACATTTCATTTTTTGGTCTGTTAGGTCTCAGATTGTTTAGATGTGTTTCGGCTATAGTATGGGGCATGCTCCGACACCTTATTGGTATTTTGTTTTTGTACTTTATTTGAAGGCTTTGTTGGATTACTGTGGATTTGGGTAATGTTGGTTGGTTGCTGGTTATTGATTATAGAAGTATTATTTAGTATTTAAATTTATCTTGTTATATATTCAGAATTTATCTGAGGTGATATTGTGCTGGTTGGTTAGCTGCAAAAAGTGATCTTCTGCCTTCGATGGACTTGAGATACCCTTCACAGCCAAGACCTAGTTTTGGTTGTGACAGATATGTTAAGGCTTATGATTTCATTATTTGAATAAGGGTTATGGAATTCGTAGATTCGGTACATTAATGATACCTAAGTACATCAAATGGTACGATTCTAACAAAAATATGGTTTTAGAACTGTTTTTCCTAAAAGGGATTAAAACCCACATTTCACTTTAAAAATGTATTTCTTCATAATGGGAATCATACCACGGAAATGGATGACATGTGCATTATGATTGAGAATGGTGCTTTAATCATTGGGCTAAGATAGATCCAGGTCCATGATTTCTTTACTATTATTTTCTATGGTCTTTAGAGATCCCGACCCTTTCTATATTTTTATATTAATTTATTCCCTATGTTTACCCCAAGTAATGAATTTACTATTTTATTGTAATGACCCAATTTTCTGGAACAAAAATGTCACATGGTGCTCATGATCCCAAAGGACCACAAGCTAACCCTCTACTAATATCTGTACCTGGACACTACATAATATAAATAATAAATGCAAAAACTGGTCATAAGGTTCAAAACATCTAAAAATAGTCAAAATTTAAAACTGAATATTGATACATCTATCCAAAAAACCTTTAAACTTTTTGAGCTAGGAGTTGATGGGACATGTCCCCAACTAAATCTGTCTATTAAATATAAACTAAGTCTGATGCGATAGTAAAACAATAAGGATCGTCCTCGACTAAAGAGGAATCACTGCTATGTTTATCGCTGCTAATTGGTACTGAGCAGCTAAGGGTACTCTGGATCTCGTGCCTCGGAACCTATGGTGTCAAATAAAACACCATTGCGCAAATGCGTCAGTATGGAAATATACTTAGTATAAAGATGAGGTAAGGGTAAATGCAAGTGCTTATGCATAAAAAATACTTAACTGAATAATCATGAGAATACTGAATGGGAACATATGTTTGAATGCACAAACCATAACTAAAATCATCATGTACTGAAACTCGAATACTACTTTACTACCATCAGAACTCACTACTAATACTGAGATACTAAATAACTAAATCTCCTGATATTGATAACTGAGTACAAAAGTTTAGATCAGTCTTATCTAGCGAGTGATCTCAAAACCTAATGATACTGAAACTAATTAACTGAATCTACTCATATCATTTACTAAACTATGATCTTTCTACTCACGACTGACTGTATCGGAGATCAAACCTCTCTAACGGATGATTATGGAATCTACTATTAATGATAAGAAAAGATTATATCTTAGATCAAACCTATCTAGTGAAAGATCCCTCAATTTAATAATAAGAATACTCAACTGAATCTGAGACTAAGATCAAGCCTATTTAACGGGTGATCTCTGGATCTGATAATAAGATTGCTCAACTGAATCTGAGACTGAGATCAAGCCTATCTAGAGGGTGATATATAGATCGGATAATAAGAATACTCAACTAAATCTGAGAATGAGATCAACCCTATTTAGTGGGTGATCTCTAAATCTGATAATGAGATTACTTAACTGAATCTAAGACTGAGATCAAGCCTATCTAGTAGGCGATCTCTTAATCTGATAATGAGATTACTCGACTAAATCTAAGATTGAGATCAAACCTATCTAGTGGGTGATCTCAAGATATGACAATGAGAGTACTTAACTAAATCTGAGACTGAAATCAATTCGATATAGCATGTAATCTCGGGATCTGCTAATGAGATTACTCAATAACTGTATATGGGACCATGCCTATCTAGTGGGTGGCCTATGAAACAATGGAACTGTTTGAGTTCCTCATTGAAATAGATGATTGTACCTGACAGTCCTGATTTTTGAGTTCTTTCCTAAAGACTGATACTAAAACTATAACAGTGGGAGAGCTCAATTAACCAACATACCCCAAATCTGAACTGGTGGGGTCCAACCTGTAACCCTAGCTTGAAGGGTGTCAATACTGGGCCATTGGTAAAGACCTCTCTGGTCAAGCCTCTCTGATAGTTGACCCTCGCAGGAAGTCAAGCTTAAGGCAATATAATATTCAAACCTATCTAGTGGGTGACAAGCCTTTTATAGCGGGTGAATCCTGCATCCTATGATGGCTACGCAGTTCTACAGTTTAGGGATAGCTCCTAACAACTCTGCCTCTCTAATGGGGATCCTTCATCCCTGCACTCGCTCGGTGCTAGATCCTACTCTCAACTGGAAGACTCTAAAATTATTCTTAACTAAACTAAACAAAATCTGATACTGATCATATTTCTCGACTGATCTGAATAAGTTAAGCTTAATTAACTTGGTTTCATATCTAACGGAATACTACTGAATCTCGTTATTTTACTGATGATACTAAAAACTGGACTGAACACTCGAAAACTACTAGATCTTACTTGATTACTAAATTGAGGCTAGAATACTAGAGATAGTGAGATTACTGAGATTTCTTAAGTTCCGTATCTATCTGAGAGCATAGAGTTCTAGAACTCACTCAGTTCTGAGAGTCATGATTTTACTGAGATTATCGAGAAAACTGACACGGATCTCAGCTAAATTGTTAGGTATAAATACTGCCAGGACTCAATAACATAAAAGTAAAGCATAACCAATATTGAATTATTAAGACCATGGACATTCATTCACCATCACAGTCACTACAACATCTCTTAAAGCACATGGAAATCATAAACTAGTGATAGTATAAGGAGATATACTATTGGCTCATACTCCATTCAACAAGTTTTTGCATCAAACACTTAACATGCATTAAAGAACACACAATTGGGGGATTTCATGCGAACGTGTCATGATTTATTCTCTAAGACTTTTCAATAAACACTTGCCATGCATGGGCTTGCACACAATTGGGTATTTCTAGTTAACATGCTATAATGGCTCTAATCCCTTCACATAAGCATTTTGTCAAACATATAAGAAGCATGCTTTGCTTATTAAAACATTTCTACACCTAATTGACATGAACACATCACTTAACAAGCAACTTGAAGAGGGTTTATCATGAACATCACATGAATATCACATACAAGGGTCAAAGCTTGAAAAACTTCAAAACAAGCATGAATAAAACTCAATAATGGCATAAACTGCAATTTTAATTCACATGAATCATGAAAACTCTTAAACATAAGATCTTTGAAATTTAGAAAAGGGTTTTTGAGCTTCTTTAAAGAAAGGGACCTAAGAATAAACATCTGTATACCTTAGGGAAACTCTTTCTTGAAGTCTCTTAGAGAGTTTCTTGATTTCTTGATTTCTCTTTATTTTTCTTAAAGAAGAAAGAAGGGTTTTGATTTTTGTAGAAACCCTAGCTTTTGATGTTGAAGTGAAGAATGAAATTGCGAGCCTTGATCGGTTATAAATAGGGGCTGAAAAGTGTGGGAAAATGACCAAAAATCCCTTTTAGAATTGAGTTAAAAATACTCAACGGGGGCTTTGAGGGTCAAAGCAACGGTCCGTCGCTCAGTCTGATGGTGCACCGGATTGTGCGGTGCATATTGGCCTAAAAAGGAATACACTACCTCGAGGTGATGGTCGAAGTGATGTTCCATCGCAAACCCAATGGTCCATCAGACTGACCATCACACGTTGGCCAAGATGAGGTTAGACTGCCTCAGCGCGATGGTCCCAGCGATGGTGTGTCGCAACCTCGACGTTCCATCGTCCTGGCCGTCGCACTTGGACAAGGAAAGGGAGTCACTTTCTTTGTTGGAACGTTCTGGGCGATGGTCCGTCGCAAGCTCGACTATCCATTAGCCCTGCTGTCGCACCTCGGTGGTTCTGACTACCTTCAATAAAATGGCCATAACTTTCTTGTTTGATGCTGGATTTTGATAAAATTGGTATTGATGGAAATCTTATTCAATTCTATACATGGAAAAAAGTTGACATTAGGGAAATTCTACATGATTCAAAATATTATCACTAGGGAAGACATTTCTCAACCTTTTAGGTTCTGATTTACACTTCGTTGAACATGTTTTAAGACTCAGACTATGAGAGAATGTTGCAGGATCTTACATTTACACTTTTTTATCATCAATTTAAGTCTGTGCACCTATTATATATCTAGATACACATCTCTTCATTCTAGGACAAAGAAGGATAATTGTATAAATGATATGGATTTTGGGTAAAGCCGAATGATTGATAATCTTGATGATATTGATTATACATTTACCGATTCAAGTCTGGATAACAATTTTATGTTTATTGGTTCAAGTATAGATATTGTTTATATATTAATACGCTCGAGTTCGAAGGATTATTATGATATTGCTGATGAAATAATTGTAGGTATAATGGATTATACTTGATATTTACTATTGCAAGCGTATCCCATATCACCAATATGAGTATATATCTATTAGTGCTATATGAGTTGCATAGGTATGGGTGATGAGTATGGCTTATGGTGTGTTATATGTTTATTGAACCTCTTGAGCTTAAGGTGGTGAGGGTTCATAAAATGATCATTTAGGTATTATTTGTCTGAACTAGACGGTTACTCACATTGTTATTGCAATTGTTATTATTATTGTTATCATCATGATTATGGCTAGTTTGTGATAGATTGGTTAATGATTCTGTATCAAGATTTGAGGTATGACTCTGGTTCTTCTATCTTATGATTTCACTATTATGCTTGATTAAGGTATGACTAGACATATGGATTAGAAACTCTTAGTATACTAGCACTAGTTCCTGTAAGGATTATAAGGTCTTAAAATGCTAGTCTGATGATTTAGCTTGTACTTTATTTTATATATATATAGAAATATATGTCTAAGGTATTATCATATAAACCTTTCTTCCTTTATTTATTTAGATTGAATGTTCATTTCTTGTCCTTGTAGATAGTTATACACCATTTTTTTCCTTTATTCATACATTGGTAGGTGATATACGGTATAGTGTTTAGACTCGTGAGTATGGAAAAATAGGATAGTTCATCCTTAGTACTATCTTAACCTTATTATGTTAGTATCTTGGTCATTAATAGTATAGTTTATCCTTATTATCTCATTGGCTTTTTTATGTTGTTTTTGGATATTTGGGTGTAGTTTCCATTCTATTTATATGTTATACATATTTGCATTATTTGGAAGTTCAGTTGGTAGTTGCCTACTGAGTACCATATGTTTGGTAATCGTACTACATTTTTGCAGCGTGTAGATCATAGTATGGGTTATCGTTGGTGTTATGTGAATCGTGCATAGCAACCATGATTCAGAGACATGGAGTTAGTTCCTGACATTCAAGAATATGAGTTCCTTCCCTGTAATGTACTAGACTAGTCTGTATGTTGTATTTTGAGATGGTTGTATTGTATATTTATTTAGTATCTCATAGTATCTTCCTTATGTAAGAAGCTCTTTTAATAATTCCATTAGGTTTTGGGAGTATCTTATGTATGTTAGTCTTTTATTTCATCTATTTTTCATTCTTCCTTTAATTTTTTTTGTAGTCTATTACTAGTAGTTTTGGATTATGAGATAAGCTTGCCTATTGGTAGGTTATAGTAGGCACCATCATTACCTGATAAATTGGGTCCTGAAAAGTTTCATTGAAAATTTTATATTCAGTCATCCGCTACTATTGTAAATATGTTGTTGGACTTTATTATAGAAGTCCCGCTTTTATGTTTAAGTTATGTTTTTCATTTACATATAAGTTTGGGTGATTGGCTTACATGTCAAGACTTAGTCGCAAAAAGTATCATCATGACTCGAGTTTTTGGGTTGTGACAATGTTATGTGCATTTTTTATTATCTCCTTTTATGTTATTTGTAAATACGTTATCTTTAGAGCTCAGTAGACCTAAGCCTCCTGGATACTACGTGCTTTGGAACTTATAATATATTTAAACATCTTTTTACCAACTATGAATTCTAGTAGAAGTTCTCCCTGCTAATGTGTACCTCTTTTAGAGCTATCTTGGATCGAATATTTGAGACATGCTCCTAAGGCTTAGATAAGTTCCTTTTCCATCTATTTTTCTTTACTAATCTTTACATGTATTTCAAAGATGTTTCTATATATATGGTATTTTTTTTATATTTAGTGGCTTAACTACTGACTAATACAAGGCCTTGGGGTGTGTTTTCTGAAGGTTTGTTCTTCACTATATCTATCTAGTTTATGGGCTCTATTTTTGGTATCAATAATTATTATTGGAACTTTGGTTTTATGATTCTTTCTCTCATTTTATTCACTTATTACTTATTGTTACTAGTAATGAGGTTTGGCTAATTTAATGATTGGTTTAATAGGTGCCATTATGACCTGAGATTTTGGGTCATGACATTTTAGTATTAGATCTCTAGTCTCACCGGTTATTGTTTGAATAAGATCATGTTTCTTGTAAAGTCCTTTAAATCTATATGATAACGTCTGTATCATATTATGCAACGCTATAGGGAATTCTTCAGAATGTCCCATTTCTTGATTGTTATTGTGCACTCTTGTATCTATTACTAAGGATTCTTCTTTTGGTTCAGTATACCACAAATGGATCATAAGAGTGATGTGTTGGGAACTTATGACACATTTGCTGCTTAATACTTAGGATATTTGCAAGAACAAAGCCATATTTATATTGATATAAGGTTGTCTTATGGTATTTATAATTCAAGCAGGTCCAGAGAAAGAATGAATAGATTTTTAACATAAAAGCCTCAAACGGAAGAACTCCATGTTCTTACGATCTAACCACGATCGTACAATAGTTGTCTTAGGTTGAAACTCAGAGTTCATAAAAATTGTTATGCAGATGGAACCTTCCAATGAATGGGCCTAGATGTCTTGATCATGGGAAATGAGACTATATTTGTTAGTTATGCATGTTACATATAAAGAGGATCAAACGATAAGATCTCATGATTGTATCATGATAACATGAGATTGTTCAAAAGAACGTTGGAGAACTATTCTATATAGAGAGAAATAAAAGGTGAAATCTATGAAAAGAAGTCATGATCATATAACAATACAACGATATGTGCATCATACCAACCATGATCTGAAAGATGCAAAAGTCAAGAGCCAATGTTTGAGTACCAAAAACATTTGTGGTATCTAACCATGATTGTACATTCTTTAATATGAGACACCAACTTAGCAAATCTTTACATGTTTAGGATAGGTTCTTATTTTTTGTATAAATACTCCTAATGGATATATTCTACCCGTTTACATCCTTTTACATACTATTATGATTGCAAGGTATATTCTTGTTCATGAATTTATAAATATTTAATTTTAGGGTTTATTCATAATTGAGATTCGGGGTTTTTCATCTTATTCTTGTACATTCATAATTATGATTTCTTATCAGAATTAGTCTTATGTTTTTGCAACTATGCGTATCTAAACATCCCATCTTGGGTTGTGGGACCCATGATATATTAACATAGTAATGCGTATAGTATGAAGTAATTCTCGAATGGTGTTCATGCCTATATTATTTTTCCTTTGATAAGATTTTTAGCAACTATAAATGAGAAAATGGAATAAATAATAGATATTTGGATTTATCAACTGTTAATTAATAGCTTGACCTATAACTCGAAAAAGCTAATCTGGGAGCCAAGATAGGATTTAGTAATGAGAGGCTTAGGAGAAGAGAAAACTTACCTAAGGATATTACTTAAACAAGTGCCGAAAGTTGTTTAGGTGTAGATAACCAATCAGTTCTTCATGTCGAGCACCAAGAGAGACAAGTACAAAGAACATATAGAGTTGTGAAGTTATGGAGGAATATAGTCCTATTTCGTCTCTCATATTGATTACAAATCTAACAAAATCATCCATTGTTACTATTGGACATCTGATTTACTAAACCCCCTTTTTACCAGATATTACTTACTGATTGCATAAATGCATACTAGAAAGAAATTTTGACCTATTTTTTCTAGGATCTACCCCAACCTAGTTGACTTTTATATTTGATCAGTGAGTACTTTATCCTTTATTTAGCGGTGTACTTTAGGGTAAATCAAATCTTTGCATTATTGTCTGTGTAAGATTACAAAGTTGATTAAGCTTTTTTTGTTAGAATGTGATTTTTATTTCTTGATTTATCTTTTTCTGTTAATTCTAGGGCATACATCAGTGCATCCCAAATATTCTTTGTCAAGGTAATCCCCTAATTTATTTGATGTGAAATTTTACAGGAATTTACTCGCTAAGAGAAAGATAGTTAACAAAAATGTTCATAATCAAGGAGTTCATACCAAGGGTCATAGTGCAGTGAGTCCAAAATTTGCCAGGACATGTGTTTTAAAAAAGTGGAGAGTACTAAAACATAATTTATGTCCAAAGAAAATACTTGGCAAGACGTTGTCAGGCGGGTAGCAACGGAAAAAATGGCTACACAAATTGAAACATACCGTCAAGCTATATTAAATAAATGCAAAAGGTTGAGAAGAAATAGGACACAACTTCCTTTGAAGCATTATATGTCTCAGTTTGATGATGAAGTAGACAAGAAAGACTTTCTTGACTTTGTTGAAATTGCTGCTACTATTCCACTTTCATTTCCTGCATGAACATAAGTTTGACATCATTTGTGCTATGATTTCATTGTTGAACATAAAAGGGGTGTTGACAAGCCTTGTTATTGCTTATGTAAACCTTCATGTGATGAAATTTGTAAGGATTTGCAATTCGTATAATATACCTAAAGTGAGCCAAGAGGCAATTAGATTATGGTAGTTTCCATTATCTCTTATAAGAGAGGCTACATTATAGTTGACTGTTGCCAAATGGATTGATCACAGCATAGAATGAGTTGAGAACTCTGTTATTGGAGAGATTTTTCCCAACTGAAAAAAATATTACTTTTGAAAAAAAATATATAACTTCAAGAAGATACATTTGGAGGTATTATATAAGACCTAAATGAGATTTAAAAAGAACCTGCAGGTGTCCTAAATCCTTGAATATCGATTGTAATTTTCTTGAGATATTCTAAAGATTTTTAAATATATACAATAAAGTTGTAGAAATTACTATCACAAGTATAGAATTCATAAGGTTACATTGATAGGCTTTGTAGATTCTAGACCAGACCATTAATAACAATCGAGGTTGGCAAACTCATGCCGTAGACGTGCTTGTAAGTACCTATATGATCAAATCATCCACAGAGCAGAGAGTTCTAGATGACTTAGTAGAATAAGAGGTAGACAATTGGAGGAACAACCCCAACATATTTACTAAGTAGTTTGTAGTAGCCAGAGAAAAAAAGGTGAATGCGGTCGGTTCATAAGGTAAGTCACCTAGGTATAAGGATTTTGATTCTAACGAGGAGGCTATGTATCAAGAAATAAGGTGATGGGTTTTTGTGACAAGGTCTAAGGGTCTAATTAAGAAAATTGGAAGTCTAGGCAAGAGAATTAAGGTCAAAAGTCCTACAATGATAACTACTATAATAGATTCGGGTATAGAGATACGAGTCAGGGAAGAGATGATGATTTGAGGAGAAAGGATGACTAGAAGGATAGAAGTGGCCCCTATTTTTAACCGAGGAACTAAGATATTAATTCTAGTAATTTATTGATAAAACACAGACAAGCAATTAGTTAAAGGGGTAGAAAAGATAAAAGACTTCTTTAAGGCACATTGGGTAGATATTTCAGTTATGAGTCAAAAGGCGAATCATATGGTATAACTATAAGCTGCTTGATCAACATTTTAGGCTGATAAATCCCATATTGAATTAGCATCAGTGAGGTAAAATTTTGAGATACGTTATCTAAAATGTGAAAAATAATGTTCATACCATAGTTATTACTATTAAGAGTACTAAGATGACTATTGATCTACCTATTCCTATGGTTATTAATAATGAGGTTTAACTAGTGTTGGGTGATGATGAAAGAATAGGCAAATCCAAAATTTTAGTTGTTGATGAAAATATAGCTGAAAGACCTCTATTTTCTAAAAAGAGTCTAAAGAGATAAGGTGAAGGAAAAAAAAGGTCACACAAGCATTGACTCCTATTACATAACCAACTATTTTTTCTCCACAGAGATTCAAAAAGAGGATTGTAAAGGGAAAGTATCACATGTACATCCCCATGTTTAAATATGTTTTAATGCATATCCATTTGGTTGAGTATCTTTAACAAATGTTATATTGAATCTCTAAATCAAATATTGGGTTACACAATGTTTATAAAGGATTAAATGACAAATAAGAGGAGTGTTATTGTTAAGTACATTAATAATGTATACAGTTATAGTACAATCTCTTCTTGATCTCGAGTTCAGAAAAACAAAAACTTTAGAGCTTTCATGATTCCATGTATCATTGGGTCTTCCAATTATGCTAATGCTTTGTATGACTTGGTTTCTATCCTTTATGAAACATCGCAAGCAATTTATTGATATTTGTGGTTGGGGGCTCCCAAACTGACTTTGATGAGACTTTTCATAGAAGATCACACTACGTAGAATCTTTTAGAAATCTTATGGGATTTTTTGGTAAAGGTTGCTTCCTATTTCTTTTGGGCAGATTTTGTTATCCTTGAATGTGAGATTCACTTTGAGGTTCTAGTTATCGTAGTAAGACCATTCCTTGCAATTAGATATGTGTTCATTGATATAGAGACTTAAAAAATAATGTTTTGATTGATTGTTGAGCATGTGAATTTTTATTTGTGTCAATCCATGTTGTAGTCAAAGGATATTTGTGTAATTTCAGTGATAGATTCAATTAATAAGGATGCATTTGAAGTTTCTATTGATGAAATTATTAGAGTTGAAGCAATTATAGTAGTTATTACGAATTTTATGGGTGGTGACATTGATGGTTATGATTAGAGGGTGAGTGCACTTGTATATCAGGGTTCATATTCTTTTGAAATGAAGAAGCTTGATTTTATTTAAAGAGTAGAGTGACCCTACCTTCTATGTCTTCTAGTAAGGTTCTTCTATTCCTATAGATCAAGGATCTTCTATCCTATCTTTGTTTTGAATTTTAATAAGCCAACAAATACCTTGCAGTTATTATTATAGCTAACTAAATATATAAGCAAGATGAGGCTTTAGGGTTTTTGTTGCAGTAGTTTAAAAGGGTGATTATATGATCCATTGTTAATATAGAATTTTCACATTTAAAATATAACCTAATCTGAATAATATGTCCAATATTGAGAATTAATAAAGACTTTATCAATATGTACTAGTGGTTGTGATGAAGAAAATTATCATGTAGTTTGATGTGGGTGTGATTTACCTGATTTATGATGATCAACAGGTGAGACTAGTCTAATGTGTGGCAAAAATATGTAGGATCAATGTGATTCAAAATAGAAAGAATCAAATTATACCTATGAGGTCAGTTATGGGTTGGAGACTATGCATGGACTATGGGAAGCTGAGTGCATGGACATAAAAGTATCACATTTTGATACCCTTTATGGATTAGATGTTAGACCATTTTAATGGTAAAGGACAATATTATTTTCTTGATGGTAGTTTGAGTAATGATCTGATTTTGATTACTCTTAAGGACCGATAGAAGTCTACTTTTGTTGGTCCTTAAGGGACATACACATTCAAAAGAATGCCTTTTGGTTTGTTGAATGCTCCAAAAACTTTTTAACATTGCATGATGTCCATTTTTTTTGACATGGTGAAAGACACTATTGAAGTATTTATGGATAACTTCTCAGTTATTTGTGACTTTCTTTATGATATGCTTGTCTTATCTTACTAGTGTTTTAACGAGATCTCAAGATTGCAACTTAGTGTTAAACTAGGAGAATTTCCACTTCAATGTAAAATAAGGAATAATGTTGGTCACAATATTTTGAATAAGGGGATTCATTTAACAAGACAAAGATTGGGGTGATAGAAAAATTACCTCCACCAATTTCTGTGAAAGATATTTGGAGCTTTTGTGATATACAGGATTTTATCATCGATTCATCAAGGATTTCCTTAAAATTGCACATCCCTTGCAAGTTGGTAGGGAATGATGTGATATTTGTTTTTGATGATGTGTGTTTTGAGGTGTTTCAATGTCTAAATGTCAATTTGATTTCAAACTCTATTACTTTGTCGATAGATTGGATGTGACATTCTAGTTTTTATATGATGCTAGTGGCATGACACTAGGAGTAGTCTGAGGCAAATGGCAAGAGATTATCTTACATTCCATCTAGTATGATAGAAAAATACTTATTCAAGATCAAAAAAATTGTATTGTTACTAAATAAGAAATTCTAGTTGTGGTGTTTGCCTTTGAGATATTCTTATTTTTGTTACTTGGCACAAAAGTGATTGTGAATATTGAACAGTCAACTCTTAGGTACCTAATGGTGAAGAAATATGCTCACACAAGGTTAATTTGTTTGGTACTTCTATTAGAGGAAATTGACTTTGTATTTAATGATTGAAGTGGACAAACAATTAATGGTCTTTACTGGAAATTGCACCTATTGCAATAGAATTTTTTGTAATGATTGACGAAGCATTTCTATAGGAGGTCTATTGTAGTGATTCCAACCGTTGTAAGAAATAATATGTCTACTAGCTACGATATAACATTACAACCATCATTATTGATAAGTAATTGTTGCAATAGGTTGACTAGGCTTATAGCAACGGTTATGGAAACTTTTGTCATAAAATGTATATGGTAACACCAAATGGGTAAAAATCTACCTATTGCATCGATACTTTTGATTACCTCTAAAAAATTTCACAAGTCTGCCCAAAAAATAAACTATTTTAATTAAAATCAATCTCTTATACCATGGGAGCTCTCTTCTTCATATCTATTACAATTAGAAATTTCTCAATTTTTAATTTTGTTTGTAGTCTCAATCTCTGATTTGAAAT
Organism: Capsicum baccatum var. pendulum; assembly: GCA_030864225.1. Classification (NCBI taxonomy): domain Eukaryota; kingdom Viridiplantae; phylum Streptophyta; class Magnoliopsida; order Solanales; family Solanaceae; genus Capsicum; species Capsicum baccatum. The sequence goes on along the minus strand of CM061557.1, from coordinate 162,229,897 downwards.
ACTAAGAGCTCTCTTCTTCTATTACAACCCAAAAACCAGTGGCCAATTTCAGCACGATTTGATTTAAAATGGTGGCACGAATTGCAATAGGGGACAACTTTTGTTTGATCTTCCAACACCCATTCTAACAGGTGGTAGAAATAATACTTATAAGTATCCATCAAATTATTTATCTGTGGTAAAAGTCAATCTCACTCACCGGCCACTGTGGTTTTCTTAGTGAATTTAATTTCAGACCGACATTTTATAGATGGAGTTGAGGTGAATTACAAATAAACCATATCCAATTTACATTTCAAATTTCAGACCAAATTTACACTTTGTTTTTCAAATAAGATGAATTTTACACTTGAATTCTCTCAGTATTTGAAAGTCAAATCAAATATTAGCTCTCAATTTGTGTTGAAAAGTCAGAGTGAATTTGCACTTCAATTTCTCTCAAATTTGTTCTTCAATTGCTTCAATTTGTGGATTTTAAAGTTAGTGTATTCTTAAGCGATTTTGACCTAAATTGTTTCACTTTATATTTCAAAAATGAAGTATTTTATGAAACCATGGGCATATTTAGTTGTAAAGCATGATCCTTCCATATTGATATAAAGATAAATAACCATGAAATGTAAAGAAAGGAAAATTTACAGATTTTTTATTTCCCTTAAGGATTTACTTGATTAATTTATTAATTATGATTTACTTGATTAATTAAGATTTTCTCCAAAATATTATTTAAATGAATAACGTATAAAAATATAAAGAATTAAAGCAAATAATATCTGAAAAAACATAAAGAATTAAAAATAAGGATAGAAAGACTACAATATAACATAATTGTCGGAGTTAGTAAAAACTCAATAAATGCACGAAAAGAAGAAATATCAAATTTAAAATCAACAATAGATAGTCTAGAATATACATACCAACATGATCTATTAATAATTAAATAACAATGAACAAAGAAGAATTTATAATAGATGAAAAAATATATGAAAACCATGAAGGGTTAAACCATTAACATATAATTTTGATGATCTAAAAGAATTTAAAATGCATATAGAAGAATTATTAGAAAAATAATATATACAAAAAAGTAATAGTAAACATAATAGCCCAGCATTTATAGTAAATAAACATAGTGAACAAAAACGAGGAAAAAATAGGATGGTTATTGATTATAGAAATTTAAATGCAAAAACAATGACTTATAATTACCCAATACCAAACAAGATATTGAAAATAAGGAAATGAGAATTTTTATAGCTACACCTGTTATGAAACATTAAAGGCTAGATGGACCGTTGGTTCAGGTTTTGAGGATTTGGTACTAATTTTTGGCTATTGGACAAACTTTATGAAAAATAAAACTATAGGTGTACACCCCACATTTAGTCAAAACTATGTCGGATGATATTTTCAATGGTTCCATTGATTCCTAAAATTGGTTTTCTTATGTTATCATAGATTTTTTGTGCTCATGATATTTTAAATAAATCCCAAACACCTAGTCAAAGTCCATTCCAGGTTAGTAAAATCAAGTGCGGGTTGTTGGTGTAATCGTGATCACGGTAGCCATAAATCATGTTCTCCAAGTTAGTTTTATGCATATTACGATTGTAAAGGGTAAATTTCACTTTAAAAATAAGTTTTATATGGATTGCAATCGCGAAGGGTACATTGCGATCGCAACATGTGATTTATCTCTTGCAAAATTATTATCGCTATAGCGATTTCCAACCCTATTATAATCCTCCCCTTCCAGCTGATTTACCCTTATTCTTTCAAATATTTATACATATAGCAGAGATCTCAAAGAGGGGAAAAGTATGTAGAATCATCCAAATGAGCTAAGGTAAGCTAGCCTAATCTTCTTGGGTGATTTTCCATTGATGTTCACTTTGAGTATACTCCCAGTTGATGTCAAATTCATAGAAAATGGGGCTTTAATTTCCTAAAGTTTGAGGGTTGATTTGATACATAATTTGTGTTCCTTTTTATGTCAACTTTTTATCTCATGTTCCTCAAACTTTGAGGGTTTTGGTGACTAGTTCAAATTTGAATTTCATTGGTTGGCCCCACGAGCTCATTTTTAACCAAAAATTTGACCTGACATATAATATAGCATCATGGGTCTCATTTTACTCCTAACTATGCATAGACTACAATTTTGATAGTGTGGTGGCATTTATGGATTATGTAGTGAACACGGATGTTTTGTGATTATTCACATATTTGGGGTTTGACTTCTGAGTAGGCTTCTATCTACTCTACTTCACAAGATGATGTGTTTTATATATTACTAGTAGATTTGAATGTTAAGATTGATTATGGGTTGAACATTGTAAGTTAGTATAGTTTACCCATAATGAGAACTATTAATTATACTTCTAGGATCCTATTGCATCTTCATAATGTGGGATTAAGGTCATGTTATGATAGTGTAGTTATTCCAAACTCATTATTGGGACCAAGTCCATGATTATGATATTGGTTGAATTTCAAAAAATGGTTTTTTATTTTAAAGGGAATAAGTATAGCTTGTATATGTATTAATGTTTTTGATTACATTGTTCGAATTCTAGTTATGGTATGCATATATTTGGTACATTCATGACCACTAAATACGGTAAATGGTACAATTTGAACTAAAAAACGATTTAACTACTATTTTTCCTAAGAAGGTATTAAAGCACACTTTTCACTCTAGAATGGGTTTATTCATAATAGAAATCCTACCATATAAATGGATAAATTATGTGTACTAAAATTAAAAATGATGTTTTAAAGATTTGACCACGACATATACTGGTCTATGATTTTGATACTATTATTTGCTCTAGTCGTGAGAGATTCTTACCCTGTTCTATACCTTTATGATGATTTAGTCCTAGATTTATCCGGGGCAATGAAATTATTGATTTATACTCCGTTAGCAATGAATTTTGTCATGCATTGTAATGCCCCGAAATATCATCCCGAGATGCCACACGGTGCCTAAGGCTACACGTAACCTCAAGCTAACTCTTGATGCAAAAACACTACCCTTGGGTTTTAACACAACAGCATACACTCTACGCTAAGGATATATATATAAGTATATATCATATCACATCGCACATGGCACGGAACATCGTTAGACTGTACATATATGGAATGTCTATACACAAACCAACCCAATAATACACTAGTCTGACATAGCCTTTATATAGAAAAATCAATGAGACATTGGGACAAACCCCCAACTGACTCAACAGACAAAAGGGATCACAAAACAACAACACCAAAACAAGCAACTTGGTCCTCAAACCACGAGGACTCACTATTGAAGAAACGTAGATGCGACACTCGGATATCACTGTCACGGCTGCGGATGAGTACCTGAACCTACATTATGGTAAGAATGTAGCCCATCGAGAGATATATGGGTCAGCACAAGATACGTAATGAGTATGTGGGGGCGTATGCAAAATAAAAATAATATCATAAATTTCGTAAAAACGTACATACGGATCATAATGACACACCTGCCTTAAGTTACGTTGAATCATGCAACTCATAACATATTCGATAGAAAATGTACGAGAAACACCTCATAAATCATAATTGATCATCATAGGCAACTATACTTACCACATCAAAACTCGGAGTGACTCGGTATTTCAATAAACATAACTCTTATGGACAGGGGAGTTTCCTATAACCGACAACCCCACGTGAGATACGTGGAATACCAACACTTGAAACCCCTGTTGGCGGGAGCATCATACTCTTTGCCAGGAAGTACGACCTTAAAACTACAATAATCACAATCGGGATCTCTGGCCAATGATATCATCATCAAACAACCCTACGGTGGCACATAGGTTTGGGGAAATACTAAATTTCCCTCTCGGTGCTAAGTACTACTCCCCGACAAGCTAAGAACGCATTAGGAAATCCACCATAACATCACAAGGGTCTATCATAAAGACCAAATCAAATCGCTTTCTCATTTATCAAATTATATCAATTAGTGGATTCCTAACTCAACACATTTTAGCTCAAAACATTTTAATCTTCCTCAACATCAACAAGGTATCAATGCATTGAACCATAATTGACTCGACATTTGGACAAGGATATGAAGACTCCATACATAATATTTTTAATAATTTCACTCATCAACACCATCCGAAAAATACCAAGAGTCATTGCAACTTCAATATCAATATTTCTCAATTTGCCATCCAACTCTCATTTAAAGGTACTTGAGACATCAACCCATAGTGGGGATATAGAATTTCCAATATCAATTATTAATTCATAGTAAGGAAATAGTGGAATGATAGTATAAATCAAGGCTTAACAAATTAAATCACCATACTCTCATAATCAAATACTTTTTGGACATAATTCCATCTCAACATCATACACATATCAGATGACATAATCCCATAGCTCATGGACAATAATATAAGATATAAAACCATAATTTCAATTCATGGTAAAATATGTAAAATCTTATGTCAATGTAATTCAACAAAAATACCAGACATAAGATCGAAAGGATAATCTTATTCATAGCCCCACATACCTCAAAATGGAAGATTAATATGAACTTCTGACTCCGTAACTTTATTTACAAAAATCAAGGGTGCTTCTTGAAGCCCTTAACATGATCAACTCAAATCTCAAATTAATTTGAAATTTCTACGGTTCAATCAAGAGACATAGAAGGATGAAATTTGGAGTAGTAGGGTTGGGGTTTGAGCCTTAGGAAATTTTGGAGAAAAATAAGCTATCAAATGCTTTTAATGGACTTAAATCCATGGTTTACCAGGATGGATTGGAGTGGAAATGACCAAAATACCCTTAAAAATTAAATAATGTTAAATCTGTCCTTTGGTGGACTGTTTTGATAGGTTGATATAGATCGACCATAACATATTCCTCCGATGGCCAAATTGGATGAAACCAATTTCATTGGAAAGAGGACTTTCAGAACTTTTTGTTGATATATAGTATCTCACCCATATCATTATTTACAACGAGTTATGATCATTTGAATTTGACCCTAAAATTCTCTTGGCCTCAGCATTTTTTTCCTGTATATTTACTGTTCACCACTATTCACGGTTAGATTGGAATGATCATAACGCATCGCTCGAGTGTCCATTTTGGATGATCCACATACCGTTGGAAAGATTATTCGATGATCTACGTGATGAAGGATCACATATCCAAAAATTCCATTCAGAAAAATTATTAATCATAATACAGAACAAAATTCTACATATTTTCATCCGAGATCTTAACGAAAAATTTTTCTGGGGCATCACATGCACTTATATATGTATATATATATCTAGAACTGATGATATATGTTCAGGGTAAATCCAGATCATTGATTGTGTTATTGATGATATGAGTTTTACGTCAAGCCCAATAATTGATGATGCTGATAATATTAATGATGTTTAGGATATTGATTATAATATTTATGTTATACACTCATCTACCCGTAAAATTTAGGATATTGATTATAATATTGATGTTGTATATATACATACCAGTAAAGTCCAAATATTGATTCTAATATTTATGATCATAAAGTGTTTAATACATTATGGATTCACCATGCTTTCATTCATACATGTGTATTACCTATCACCGGTATGCGGCTATATCTATCAGCCTTATGGGGGTTTACATAGGTATAGGTCATAAGATGGCTCATAGTGTGTTGCATGTTGATTTGACCTTTATGAGCATATTGTGGTGGGAATTTACAAAAGGACCAGTCAGGTATTGTTGTCCAAGACTATTTAGTAACTTGCACTGTCGATGCTATTTTGATTATTAATATGATCATTATTATGGCTAGTTTATTGAAGCTTTGTTATGATCTGGTACTGAGACTTGAGGTATGATTTTGGTTTTTTATCTTATTCTATTATTATGCATGATTATCTCATGATTTAATGTATGAATTAGAAATTTTGAGTATTCTAGCACTAGTTCTTACTATGATTATGATGGCTTAAGATGCTACTCTGATGTTATAGGTTGTCCCTCTAGCTGACCTTCTTCATATATCTATATCTATATATGTATGTATATATATATATATATGCATGTATATCTATCTGTATGTAGGTATGACATTATCATATATCCTATACTTCTTTCATTTATTCAAACTGTATATTAATTCCCTGGCAGTTTATACTATTATATATACTCTTTTAACCCTTTATTCATACATTCAATAGTGATATATGGTATAGTGTTGAGATTCCTGAGTATGGCTAAATAGGATAGTTCATCCTTAATACTTCCTTAGTTTTATTATAATAGTTTCTTTGATGTGAGAAGGATAGTTTATCCTTATATTCTCACTAGATTTATTATGTGGTTATTGGACATTTGGGCGTAGTTTCTATTTCATGTTATATATTATATGTATTTGCATTATCTTTGAAGCACAGTCAGTAGTTGCCTACTATGTACCACATGTCTAGTACTCTTAATTAACTTCTGTAGCCTACAGATCATAGTATGGGTTATCTTCTGTGTAGCGTGCATCGTGTTGGAGAAACTATGGCTTAAAGATGTAGGGTGAGCTCTAAACATTCATAGTACTACCTTCCTCCCACTAATAATCTAAACTAATCTCTATGTTGTATTCAGAGATGGTTATATCTATAAATTTATTTTGTACCTTATTTTATCCTCGTTAACATAGAAGCTCTTGTACTATTTCCACCAGATTTTAGGACTATTTCATGTATGTTAGTCTCTTACTACATTTATACCACATATATTAATTCATATTTTTGTAGTCTATTACTAGTAATTCTGGACTACATTATTGTCTTGCCTACTGGTAGGTTATAGTAGGCTCCATCATGACCTGAGAAATAGGGTGGTGACATATTTGATCGACAACCTACATCTTATTCTATATAATGTTTCAAAAGGGGCAATGTTAATACTTTAGTTTCAACTTTTGTCTTAAGAAAACTCACACACGGGTATTGGTCCTACTAACAACCAAAGTCCATCACCAAACTTGAAGCATATCTTGAACTACTTGGATAATCCATCCCAACTGTTCATCGGTCGTTAGATGAAATGTTGTACTTAGGTCCAACTTCGTACCCAATTATGAGTTACACTTTTCCATAAGTTTGGAAGTAAACGGAGTAGTAGTATCCAACACGACAAAACAAATACCTATGGATCCTTCATATCTTTTTTACATATATCTTGGCCAACTTAGCTACTTTACAGTCCACACTTATTGGAAATGAAGTTTGCCAACTTAGTGAATCAATAGACAATGACACATAAGGACTCATACTTCCTCAACATTTTAGAAAGGCTCACAAATAAATCCATTTTCACTCTCTCCCACTTCATCACCGAAATTTGTATTCTCTAAAAAGAAGATCAAGGTTTTCATTGTTCATACTTGAAATTTTCAAAATTTTGACACGGTTACTAAATCTGCAATGTCTCGCTTCATTCTTTGCTACCAATAGTATTGTCTAAAGTCTCTATACATTTTAGCTACACCAAAATAAATAATACATAGAACTGCAAGCATTTCTAATAATAGTAGGAATTATTATTCCAACACAAGGCAAAAACACATGGTCTTAAATAATAAATACTGTAGCTTTATAAAAAGTAGCCTCCTTTGCCTCACCTTTTAACAAATTTGTCATAAACCAAATAGTCATTATTGACACCCACCATAATTTATGGTGGGAGAACCATGATAAACTTAAACTCTCAGTAGCTCAAGTGTTACTTTAATATTCAACATATATTAACTTCATTTTAAATCTAGTTGTAAAGGGGCTTTATTCAATAAATAAATAAACTATAACACCGATCTCAACATCTAGAAACAAATAAAGTGGAAAAACATCTAGATATTACATCCTCGTGACCTAAAGTGACTTTACAAGAACATCGAAAGAAATCAAATCTTAAAACTATATGGTTATCCAGGATAAGGAAATATATATAGTAACGTCTTGCTTCAGAAAAATAGACATGAATAATCAGAAGTAAATTCAAAGGGTACTAGATTATTGTGCTTGTCCTTAAATCAGAATATGGTATTGTTGGGTAAAGTAGTGGTCTTGTCTTAAATGATAAAACATGCTCTATAATCAACAAAAAGAAAAGTACATGTAGCATTAGTGCATCAACAAGTACTAGTAAGCATCATAGGTTGACAAAACTAAACAATATGCAAATAAATTAATCAAACAAATGAAACAATGATCATAATCGAATCCTTAATCTGATATATCAACATAGTTATAAACCAAATATATGAAGATTAACAAGATCACATTACACATGTTTTGCACTTACACATTTTTAACATGTTGTATCACAACACATGATTATAACAAACATTCAATGCATATGAATGAATATAAAAATACAAGATGTGTGCATATCTTTCTCTTCTCAATCTCAGCAACATTATCATCATTATCATGAACATCATGATTTCAATAATATCATCAATATCATCATAATCTACCATCCCAATATTATTAGTTGTATATCATAATCATCCTAATCTGAATAATATCAATATGTACGAATGTGCATTTCAGTCAATCATCATACGTAATTCTTAAAACCAATCATAATTACCCTATTCAAATATAAGCATAGAATTAATCGAGTGTAATTTCTATAAGGACCCATGACCTACCTCAATTATTTGCTCAACAACATATCTAGGCCACAATCTATCTGCTCCTTTCCGTTTGAAACTACTCATGATATGTAACGTTATTTGCAATAATTTCATTCCTCTTTAACCACTAAGGATTAATATCTAACCGTTTAAACAATAAATTTTTTTTAAATAATCATATTTGGGTTTTCCCTTCCTTAAACCTCTTGAACCCTATATTATTTAGAAAGAACAATGTTATTCAACTTTAATTAGTATTTTGTACTGCCCTAGAATCATTATATACTATTGCCATATCCATTTCCATGATTTTATATCAATTTATGAATTAGGGTTAAATCTCAAATCACACAATGAATAAGCTTCCATATGATTTTCAAGTATTATAAGGAGTACTCCAAGTATAGGATGTAGTATGATTATATCAATGGATGAAAAAATCTAAATTTTAAAAAACAATTACCTACTCTAGAGCTCTAACATTTTTTAGAAAGTGGGAGTAAAAAATGTTATCTAGGTATAATACTATCAACATACTGCGTGGTCCAATTTTAGTGATTATATTATCGTTCTAGTGATATTCCTATCATGGTTTGTGATGTTATAAAGGCTTTTGCGGCAGCAGTTCCCTTTGTTATTGCATGGATATCATGGTAGAATCTCATGGCTTCTCTCTAACTATTCCTAATTTACAATACATTCCTAAATAAATAACAACGCATACCAATCCATCTATGGTAAATTATATATACAGAGTTCAATAACTCTCTTTTAGGAGTCGAAAGTTGCTCTGACTGCTTAAAATCATTATCCATCAAAAATAAATCAAATATCACCACTTATATCCAAATTAGTTATAGATTTTCTTAGACTAGTATACCCTCAAAATGAATATAACACTAGACTAGCCCTAAATTTCTCAAAAACTGCTTAAAGAAAGATTAGCCTAAAATTGTACCTCCTAATTCAACATAATAATGATTTTGGTCATTACATTAGATACATAGTGCCACTCATTTTCCCTAAATTTCTAATAACCCAAAATAATATAGGCAAGTAAGGAAAACAAAAGAATACCTTGGTCAATGAACAATTGTGGATATTTTTTGTGCATGTCCGTCTCTGTCTCAAAAGATATCTCCATAGTAGTGCAGTTCCTCCTTTGAACATTCTCACATTAGATGCCTCTAGTCCTCAAGTTCCTCAGATTTCTATCCAATATGTCAATTGATTATACTTCATGTGATAACTCTTTATCAAACATCTTATATTCCAATGAATTTTGTCACCACCATCACCGTGATACTTCTCTTGTATTGAAATTTGCAATATTGGGTAAACTACTGTCATTCTAAGAGTCAAGGCTAGATCGTATGCTATACGCCATACTTCATTCAAGACATCAAAGGGTATAATGTATCTCAAACTCAAAGTGTCGTTCTTGCTAAACCACATTACATCCTTCATGGGCGAAACATTCAAAAGAACTTTTTCCCATTATAAAATATCACATCTCTTACCTTATTAACCAATTACTCTTTATGTTGTCTCTAAGTTGCTATGAGATCTTATGATATAAAACTATACTTTTCCATTGAATCCTTTAACATTTAAGTGCCCCAAAATCTTACTTCGAATACATCAAAGAACCCAATTCGAGACAACACTTTCTACAAAAAAAGGCTTCAAAATAGTGCATATCAATACTATAGTGGTAGTTATAATTGTAGGCAAATTCACGCAATGGTAGGTATAGGTTGCACTAAACTCCGAACTCCATAATTCAAGCCAGAATCATGTCCTCAATAACATTGATAGATTGTTCTAACTGCCCTTCAGTCTGCGGATAGAATGACATACTTAAATCGAATCTAGAACCCAACTTTTACTGAAATCTCTCCCAAAAATTAGTGGTAAACTTAGTACTTTTGTCTAACACAATAAAAATGTGTACCCTGTTCAACCTTACAATATCCTTCATAAAAATCTTAGCTAACTAAGCCAAATTATAATCTACTCTTACCTGAATAAAGTGAGTCAACTTGGTCAATCAATCAATAATGACCCATATAGAGCTGCACTTCCTAAATATTTTAGGAATTCCAACAACAAAGACTAGGATATTCTTCCCAATTTCATTCTACAATACAATCTATCTCGAAAAGTGAAAGACTAAAGATGGATAATTAAAGGGAAAAGGGCAACACCAACTCGAAGAGCTCACAAAATCTCCAAATCTACCTAACTTGAGCATCACATCAATGATTGCAACTAGTACTCAGATCTGCACCGAAAAGGTACAGAACTGTAGTATTAGTACCAAAACTATGGATGCTCACTAGGAATCATCGGACGATTAACTAAATCATAATACAAATATAGTAAAATACAAGATAAGATATCCTAAGATAAGGTAAAAGGAAAATATGGAAATAAGATCAAACACTATTGTATTTAAAAAAATAAATATGGAAAAGTAGCGTACGTAATACATAATTGTAGACACTATATTGGCCCCTATAAGCCAATAAGAGTTGAAAAGTAAATAATTAAGTATGAATCCCCATAATCCTAGAGGGTACAATCAATGTGAAAAATAAATAACTAATGGTCTATTAGTCTTCCAGATATCATCTATAACTATAAAAACATCCATACCGTATCATATCATACCTAACCTTCAATCCTGGACTTGGACTAGAATTTATTTAATTATTAATATATCAGCCTCAATAGTATCAATATCATTTTTCTGACTTAAACTAGAACTCATAAAATCAACATCATAATCAACCGTTGGACTTGGAACAAATCTCATATTATCAATATCATCATTAATTGCTAGCCCAAAATAAGAACTCATACTATCAATATCATCATTAATTGCTGGAATAGACCAAATATTCATATAAATAGGCCATGTTAATAAAACATACAAATTAACCAGTTTCATAAGCAAAATCAATAAACCATTAGGTTTTAGCCTAAATTATAACCAACTCCAAAATACCAAGGTAGCATACTCATTAACTATTCTATCTTCGCAAAATCTCAAAAGAATCATTAATAAGGGTAACACGTGCATAAATAAGTCTACAAAATCATACAAAAATTCATTTCCTAAAGTGGACAGGAGGGGCCATCATCTAATCCCCAAAATCCATTTTAAGCAAATTCTACCCCCGACTAGGCTAAGGTATCTAAATTTTTTTCATAGATGTTCAGAAAGTCATATTGAGCTCTAGGATTACAATTCTTTCTAATCCATGACCAACTAAGTCAGTTCATCATAAAATGTGAGCATGTAGGTAAATTTCATTAAAATTATAGTTCTATGGTAACCTAAAATGCTTAAAAAGCACTAATCCAACAAAGCATGCATTGAATGACTAATTCCAACCATATATCTTGCATAATATCATACTTATATGATGAATTGGTGAAATCTATGAATAAGGTAAGCCTAGTCAACCTGGACACCAAAGAAAAGCCTGAAGAATTCATTAAACTACTGATATTTGCTATGGCTTAAGTAGACCTCCATTGAGACGACCCAATCAGTTAAGCAATAGGCTGACCACTTTGGTGGCCCCTTTGCTTAAGTAGCCCAAATTCTAATCTCCAAAATCCATTTTAAGTGAATTCTACCCCCGACTAGGCTAAGGTATCTAAATTTTTTCATAGATGTTAAGAAAGTTGAGCTCTAGGATTACAATTCTTTCTAATCCATGACCAACTAAGTCAGTTCATCATAAAATGTGAGCATGTAGGTAAATTTCATTAAAATTATAGTTCTATGGTAACCTAAAATGCTTAAAAAGGACTAATCCAACAAAGCACGCATTGAATAACTAATTCCCACCATATATCTTGCATAATATTATAATTATACTATAAATTAGTGAAATCTACGAAGAAGGTAAGCCTAGTCAACCTAGACACCAAAGAAAATACTGAAGAATTCGTTAAACTACTGATATTTGCTATGGCTTAATTAGACGTCCATTGAGACGACCCAATCAGTTAAGCAATAGGCTGGCCACTTTAGTAGCCCCTTCGCTTTAGCGGCCCAAAAGGTTCTTAAATGGTCCACCAACACTAGCTGAGAATTTCAATTTTTCAAGTCTCTGCTAACCCCTTGGGAATCATCTGAAATCATGTATATGTATACAAACTATGCTACACTATTAAATTCAACATTCTTGACTCAATGGAGCAGTCAAAATTTCCATCCGAGGCTATTTCAATGATAAATCGGTCCCAAAACTATGTGCCATTTTTCATAACTTCCAGCCAATAGCCTAAAATATCTCTGGAAACCTTAGGACCCAAACCAAGGATCCACCAAGCCTAAAATCGACATTTTGGAGCTGTTGGAACTATCAAAATTAGCATACAGTATTGTTTGACTGAATTTCTTTCCCGGTAGCAAATTTGAACCAACAAAGGTTTCAAATTTGAGAATTGTCTCCAAAAACCAACTAAACTACCTGCTAACCGAATAGTCAGTCAGGTAAGTCATAATGACTTTAGGAAGCTATAGGATAGCTCTAAATGGATAAAATGACGTGAAATATAGAAAATGACCTAAAGGCTAATTACAATATTCACTACTAAAAGAACTTTCATCTGCAAAAGTAAAGGATTAGGATATGCCTCAAGCCTCAACTTGTGATGATAGATGGTCCATAACTCGCTCTTTATCTCCTAAGTACCCTTCTATAATGTACAATGTCTCCATTAAATCTTAAATAATGGATTCTCTATAGTGCACCACTGCCTAATAGCAATAGACGATATGAGCACAAGCTTCTCCATGAAGGTCAATTGCGCTTAGTCCCATCTAAGCATATGAGATAGTTCAGGAATGTATCGCCTCAATATAAAAACAAGGGAAACTAGATGGACAAAAAAAATTAAGGGGTAAGTCTAACTTATAAGTTACCTCACTAACTATTTGAAGAATCTCAAAAGGTCCAATATATTTAGGGTTGATCTTGCCTTTCCTATCGAAACTCATAACACACTTCATGAGCGATACCCGAAGGAATACCAGTCACAAACTCCAAATTTTATAGCACAATTTCTATGATATACATATGACTTTTGCCTACTCTAAGCTGCCCTCATCAAATCCTACATCACCTTAACTCTATATAGAGATTCTTAAAAAATGTTAGTACCACAGGGACTAATTTTAAAGGTCTGAAACAAACTAATGGGAGAATGAATTCTTCTACTATAGATAGACTCAAAATAAACCATCTAAATACTCAAACTGTTGCTATTATTGTATGCAAACTCTACCAAATCTATGTGTTGTTCCACTAAAATCCAAAATCCATAACATAGGCTCTAACAATATACTCGAGACCCTAAATAGTCTTCTCCGACAGTCTTGGTGGTCAGAGGAATAAAGTTTGTAGAAAGATCTACTTGAGTACACAAATCCTCCTGAAAAGCTCTCTAAAATCTAGATGTTAACACTGAACCTCAGTCTAAAATGATAGATATAGGAAAACCGTTCAAATAGACTATCTCCCTAAAGTAGATATAGGTTATCCCCTTGGTACCACATAATATCTGAATAGAAATGGAATGTTTCAACTTGGTTAACCAATCAACAATGAATCAAATACAATAAGAACCATGCGAAGTGAAAGGTAAACCACAAAAAAAGTCCATGATAATCCACTCCATTGTCCACTTGGGAATGCAGGACCATAGAATCAAGACACTACGTCTCTAATGCTCGACCTTCACCTACTAATAACATAGGCAATGAACTACAAAGTCCACTATATCCATTTTCATAACAATCCACAAATAATCTAGCTAGGTGAATATAATATCTAGAGTTTTGAGTCTCACACAAAATAGAGTAAATCAAGCCATCAACCCTTGGAAAGAAAATGCAACAATCAAATATAAAAATTCCATCAGAATGTATGGAATCCCACTTGGACACAAGACTCAACACATGATCACGGATTTTGCAAAGTCTCTAATCCTTAAATTTATGACCCAAAATCTGCTCAAAATAACAAAGACCTCACCTAAACACTAGCAAAATTGATCCTAGGGTCTAAAATTTTAAGTTGCACCATCAACTTTACTAAGGACTGAATGTCCCATTCCAATATATTTTCAAAAACATAAATACAAGCCAAGCTAGTCGTAGTTACTACCTTCCGGCTCAAGGCATCTATGATCATATTCACATTAATCAAATGATACAAGATACAAATATCATAATCCTTGAAACTCATAAAGAGTCCTAATGTCTATCTTTAAGATATCATCAGATCAAATCATAATCAAATGGTAAATGAACCTCAAGACAATCTTAGAGAACACTACTGCTCCCTGAAGCTAGTTATACAAAACATAAATGCAAGGCATAGGATACCAGTTCTTCATTGTCACCATATTAAGCTACCTATAATCAATAAACATATGCAAGGAACCATTCCTATTCATCAAAAACAACATAAGTGTTCCCCAATAAGACACACTAAGTCTAATGAAACCCTTACCAAGAATATATAAAAATTAAAAAATTAGCTCTTTAAGCATACCAAAAGACATATGGTCAGGTTCCATAGAAATAGGTTGGGTACGCAGCTCAAGATCAAAAACAAACTCTTATCATGCTCAGGAGAAAAGCAAGGCAGATTAGTATGGAAAAAAATAGAGAATTTACAAATAATAGAAACAAAGTCAAGTAAAGGACACTAAACACTAACATTACATATATAAGATGGATATGCTTTACAACCCCTAAAAAATAACAAACCTAGCCTGAATATAAGAAATAATCCCCAACAGTTCGTAGCTAAATACTACTTGGAAAATGATTAGCGTTACGCCAGGTAGGGAAACAGTATCAATTTCACCAAAATAATTCAGGACTGCATGATAGTCGGATAACCAGTCCTTGCATAGAATTACATCAAAATCCACATTGTCTTCATAAAATATGATCAAACTAAGTATAAAAATCTTGAATAGTCATACCATATGATCAATAAACCCGATCCACTATTAGAGAATAGCAACAAAAGTAGATACACATAATTGTATATATCAGAAATTCAAAGATAACTATATCTACATTGCATAATAAGAAGACACATGAGAAGAAGTGATCCCGAATAGATTAAAGTAAAAGTGAACTATTAGCACACAAATATCTTATAAATTATAACAACATATGAAGACCCAACCTTGGGTCTAAGATGTACAAATTAAATTTACTATGCTCACCAACTAGTTGGGATCCTAACTTATCTCCAATCCCAACTCTCAAAGAACCTCCACGAGCATCCTACGGAATGACCCTACAACCTTTCACACTACTTCTAGTTGGCAGAATTTCCTGAATCAATGGAATGCTCTGATATATACAAGAATCATCAATCCATGACTGGGGAACTCGGTCAAAAAAGTTACAGTAATCTCCAAAATCATGACATGCCTAGGAATTGCACTGATACTAAAAAACCCAACCGACCCAAAAAACAACCATAAAAAAATAACAAGAAGAGAACCTCTCAAAGAATAACCACTATCCTTGCCAGGAGAATTACTAAAACAAAATAGGCCCCCATCAGTAATTTAAAGTGTGGCTTTAATGGGATTACTAGACTGAACCTGAAGCTGATACTACAGAGTAGCTTTCTTGAGAACCATTGCCTCTGAATAGTGAGCCATTATAGATGCCACTAAAACTACCCTGATGTCACCACCTCTAATAGCTTCCCCCTATTGTACTCTCAATACATCCTTTTATTAACATGAGCTTGATCAAAAACCTTAGTAAAAAAACTACCAGCAAAAATAAACTTTGTGTAGCTATTCAAAGAGAGTCTAAATCCCCATATATAAGCTACCAACCCTCTTATACTCAATGGTCAAAATAAAAGTAGAATGTCTAGCAAACTCATGAAATCAAGCCTCATACTCCACAATAATCATGTGGCCCTACTCCTACCTCAAGAAGTGATTTCTCATAAATAACAAAAGTTATTAGGCATATATGTCTCTAAGAAAATTTTACATAACTGATGTCATGACCTGAGACTGGACCTTGTCATAACACAATTCTCAGAATCACATATTACCCCAAGCTACCTCTTGTCCTGGCAAAATTCTAAGAATATGGAAGAAAATAATGAGACAATGAATGGAAATAATACTAAAATAACCTTATTATATCAAAATAAAAATTAGTACTGGATATAAAAAATAAGACTGTCTAATATAATCAACATGATCAAATATAATTGTATGTTTAAAAGCCTCTAAATCATATACATTATTGTGATAAGCCCCCAACTAACTCCAATTGTTTGAAACTAGATAAAGGTACTAAAAAGAATGCTGATAATTAGTCCTTAAATGATCAGGACTCACAAAACAATTTTGTTGATATGGTGTGCAATTGTATAAGAGCGATCTGGACAGGGATTGTCAGAACTAATATTATAAAATAATATAGCGCTAAGAAATTGCAGTCATTACTTTTAATAAACAATATATATGAGATAGGAAATAAATGATATAGTCTTAACATGATGCATGGAACATGATGAACTAAATCAAAACCAAGTAATAAATATGTACTGTAAGGTGAATAACTAAATTCTAGATCATGCAAAAATTTTAAATTGAACTATTAATTAGTTGACTTTGGAAGCTACTATTAGTCGACATTTAAACTAACTGAGGTCAAAACTATGACCCCTGTTGGATTGGTGTAAAGTACCCTACCAAGGGTACGAAAAATAACTGATATGGATCCAATAAACTGATATCCAAAAAGACTAAGGTGTTAGTCCCGGTCTTACGGGTGACACTTAATATCCATGATGGTACCCTAATGCTAAAACTGGGGGGACTTGTACAAAATATCTCAACTTAACTAATGGGTGAGCCTTTATCTATGCGTTCAATTAGTGCTAAGTATTACTCCCAATTGAACGACACTAATAACTGAAAATCCTCAATAATAATAATATTTAGAAAATAAACAACAAATGCATAGTAAAAAAGTACTCAATAAGATGTAAGTTGAAAAATCTAATATTCTTATGTGTATGCATTAAATTTTATGTCATCGAGAGTTCATCACCCACAATCTCTAAAGAATGAAATTAAATATGGTGATATTAAAATTAAAACATAATATGGAATTTCATAACTCAAGCCAAAAATCAATAATTTATCAATATAATGAGATTTTATAACTCTGAGTATGGGATGATTCTTAAATTTATTGAAAAACATAATCCATGGTTTAGTTATATCAATAAATTTAAAATTTAAGAAAGTTTTGCTTCCTATGAAAACCCTAAGCTTGAAGGGTGAACTAAACTTGAGAAGTAGATTAATCTTTGGGACATCATGGTTGCAACGGGTCCTATTGGTTAAATACTACATACTTGATATCTAAAACCTTGAATAAATCTTAGGATTTGAAGTAGAAAGTTAAAAAGTACTATTTACTTCTTGGATAGTAAAATTGTCTCTTTCTCCCTCTAAATTTACTATATTGAATGAATTTTGAGGAATATAGGACTTTTGGGTATTTTATAATAATGAATCCTCCCTTGTATTGAATAAATATTGTAGTTTTACTGCTAAAATGGCGATAAAAGTCCAAAAAACCCTCCAAAATCTTTTAGAAAACTCTTGGAAGCCATCCGAATAACTTAGGCTACGACTCATAGAGTCTTGACATAAGTCATTGATTGAGTCGTATCTAAAGGAACAAAATATTTGTCCCCACTGCCATGACAACGATTCCTCCTGATGACTCAAAGGATTTGACCATGAGACATTGTAAAGAGTCATCGTCACTAGCATTGTTGACATTGCCTCAGTAATTTGGCAGTAACATTTTACTCTTATATCGATTAAGGCAATACTGGCGGTATGGGAAAGCTAATTAAATTATATATATTTTTTGGGCTATTGAGATAAAAAAATAATTAGCAATTTAAAAGTTATGATCATTTGAAGTTGACTGTAGCAATATTATTCACACAAATTAAATCGGTAAGCGATATTTTGACTTTTCTATATGCTAGAAGTTAGTAGGGGCCTTAATATATGTCTAAATCACTTAAATAACTATTGAAAAACGATGTTTTATTTTTTCACGAACTTGAAGAGTTGTTATATCATTTACTTGGCTTATTGAGGTGTTACAAACTCTCTTCCTTGGTGTCATTAATTTGTGAATGAAAACTAAGTAAGCTTAAATTCTAAGGGAAAGCTATAATTCCCACACTAAACTCCTATAAGATGAATAATTACTTGATAATTAAATCGATGACTAATATATGGATGAAACCAAATCATGAATGCATGTTATGATAGGAAAATAGTTGAGTGGCCTGAGATAGAAAGAATTAGTTGAAGGGGAAACTATTACCTCAAGTTGGGACTAAGTTAAAAGAGAAAAGATTATGGTTCTTGGTCATCTATCTTCCTCTGTTTACCAAGTAGATCCCTTAACTAACTAATTTCTCCATCTAACCTTTATGAAAGTAATCTCTTTATTTCTCAGCATACAAATCCGGTGACCAAGGATCTCAACTGGGACCGTTCGTAACAGAGATTGTCAATCATGCCCACACACTCTATAAGAACAAATAATAATAGGTCACCAATGTAGTTCTTTAATAGGTGTACTTGGTCTACTTAATTCAAGGAAGCTAAATCTGTTGGGAAATCTAACTAATAGACTACATTACTATACTGACTAAAATTATTATAAGGAACAACATTATAGGGATTGATCTTACCATTCCAACTAAATCTATTTATCCGTTTCATGGGAGAAACACTCAATTAGAAAAAATCACCAATAGCAAACTCAAGCTCCTTTCCCTCACATCAATATAAGATTTTTGACGACTCTTTTTTGTTTTATCTATTCACTAACCGTTTGAACTTTTTCTATCACTTTATGTACTAAATTTGGCTTAGTCAAAGCAGCTTCACCAACCTCAAACCAACAAATCTGAGATCTATACCTCATACCATAAAGTTTTTCAAGCATGGTCATCTAAACATTATAGTAGTAATGGTTATAATAATCAAACTCAATCAAAGGAAAACTGTAAGACCCCATAAAATTCTCTCGTAGTCTGAGCCTTAGAGCATGTTCAGCAAAGTTTAAATCTGTCCCTAAAAGGTTGAGAAGTGTTTTTCCAAGTGAGAAATATTTTGAACCATGTAGAATTAAGAATTTATGGCCATCAATGCCAATTTTATCAAAATCCAGCATCGAACGAAAAAGTTATGGCCATTTACTAAAGGCAATCAAAACTACGTAGGTATAATGGACGGGTTGACGGACTGTTGAGCTTGTGACAGACCGTCTCCCAGCTCATCGAAACCAAGGTAGTGACTCTCTTTCCTATTTCAAGGGCAACATCAAAGACGATGAACCATCGAGGCTGTGATAGACCATCACTGGGACCATCGCGCTGAGGCAGTGTGACCTCATCTTGGCCAATGTTTGACGGATGGTCCGATGGACCGTCGGGTTTATGATGGATCATCACTTTGACCGTCACCTTGAGGAAGTGTATTCTTTTCCAGGACAATATGCGATGGATGATTCGGCGGACCATCAGACTGAGCTACGGACCGTCGCAGCTCCCGTTCAACCTTTTTAACTCAATTTTAAATGGGCTTTTTAGTCTTTTTTCCACTTGTTTCAGCCACTATTCATATCCAATAAAGGCTCACAACCTCATTTTCTCTTCTTCAACATCAAAAGCTAGGGTTTCTATAAAATCAAAACCTTTCTTTCTTCTTCAATAAATATCAAGAGAAATCAAGATATCAAAAATCTCTCCAAGAGCATTCAAGAAAGAGCTTTCCAAAGGTATGTACATGTTGATTCTTGGGTCCCTTTAATCCAAGAAACTCAAGACCCTTTTCAAAATTTCAAAGATCTTATGTTTATGGGTTTTCATGATTCGTGTATGTTGAAATTGATGTTCATGCTATTATTGAGTTATGATTCATGTTTGTTTGCAATATTTTCAAGCTTTGACCCTAGTATGTGATATTCATGTGGTTTTCATAATAATCCCTCTTCAAGTTGCTTGTTAAGTGATGTGTTCATATCAGTTAGGTGTAGAAAGTATTGAATAAACAAAGCATGCTCCCCATATGTTTGATGAAATGCTTATGTGAAGGAATTAGAGCCATTATAGCATGTTGACTAGAAATCCCCAATTATGTGCAAGCCTATGCATGCCAAATGTTTGTTGAAAATCTTTAGAGAATGAATTATGACATGTTAGCATGAAATCCCCTAATTATGTGTTCTTTAATACATGCTAAGTGTTTGATGCAAGACCTTGCTGAGTGGAGTATGAGCCAATAACATGTCTCCCCATACTATCACATGTTTATCATTTCTAAATACTTGAAGATATGCTTTAGTGATTGTGATGGTGAATGAATGTCCATGGTCTTGATAATTCAAGAAAGGTTATGCTTTACTGTTATATTATCGAGTCCTTGGGGTATTTATACTTGACAATTTAGCTGCAGTCTAGAGCCCGTGACAGTTTTTCCAATAATCTCAGTCAAGCCATGATTCTCAGAACTCAATAAGTTATAGAACTCTGTATTCTCAGACAGTTACAAAACTTAAAAAATATCAAAAATCTCGGTAATCTCAGTATCTCTAGTATTCAAGCCTCACTTCTGTACATAGCTCAGATCTTATAGTATTTAAGTGTTCAGTCCTAAACATAGTACCATCAGTTAGATAACAAGATTCAATAAGATTCCATTAGATACGAAACAAAGTAAATTCAGCTTAACTAAGTCAGACCAGTTAAGAAATATGATCAGTATCTGATTCAGTTCAATTTAAGTTGAGAATTAGTTTAGAGTCTTTCAGTTGGGAGTGAGAGCTAGCACCGAGCGAGTGCAGGGATGGTGAGTTTCAGCTTGTCACCCGCTAGATAGGCTTGAATAATATACTACCTTAGGCTTGACTTCCTGCAAAGATCACCCATTAGAGAGTCTTGACCAGAGAGGTTTTTACTAATAGAATAGTATTGACACCCTTCCAGCTACGATTATAGGTTTGACCCCACCAATTCAGATTTAGGGCATTTCGGTTAAGTAAGCACTCCCACATTTATAGTTTTCGTCTCAGCCTTCAGAAAGGAATATAGAAATTAGGACTGTCAGATACAGTCATATATCTTAATAAGGAACTCAGATAGTTCCATTGATTCATGGGCCACCCACAAGATAGGCATGATCCTACATAAAGTTATTAAGTAATATCATTATCAGATCTCGAGATCACCCTTCAGATAGGCTTGAGCTCAATCTCAGATTTAATTGAGTAATCTTATTCACAGATCTAGAGATCATTCGCTAGATATGCTTGATCTCAGTCTCATTTTTAGTTGAGTATTCTTATTATTAGATCCAGAGATCATCTGCTAGATAGGCTTGATCTCGGTCTCAGATTTAGTTGAGTAATATCATTATCAGATCCAGAGATCACCCACTAGATAGGCTTGATCTCAGTCTCAGATTCTGTTGAGTTGATTTTTTATTAGGTCCAGAGATTACCTACTATATATTCTTGATCTCAGTATCAGATTCAGTTGAGTAATCTTATTATTAGATACAGAGATCACCCGCTATATAGGCTTGATCTCAGTCTCAAATTTAGTTGAGTAATTGCACTATCAGATCCATAGATCACCCGCTAGATAGGCTTGATCTCATTCTCACATTCAGTTGAGTATTCTTATTATCAGATTCATAGATCTTCCGCTGGATAGGCCTGATATTAGATATAATTTTTTCTTATAATTGATAGTAGATTGTGGAATCATCAGTTAGAGAGGTTTTATCTCTGATGCTGTCGATCGAGAGTAGAAAACTCAACTTTCAATATTTGATATGAGTAGTTTCAGTTATTCAGTATCTTAAGTATTAGTAGTGAGTTTTGATGATAGTAAAGCAGTATCCGAGTTTTAATACTTCTAGTTGTGATGTTTTCAATTATTATTTGTGCATTTATGCATATGAACTCATTCAGTATTCTCATATTATTCAATTAAGTAATTGATCATGCATAAGCCCTTGTATTTACTCTCACGTTATCATCATACTTGATACATTCTCATACTAACGCATTTGTGCTATGGTGTTTTATTTGACACCATAGGTTTAGAGGCATCAGATCCAAAGTACCCTTAGTTGCTCAGTCCCAATCAACAGCAGTAGACATAGCAGTGAGTTCTCTTCAGTCATGGATGACCCTTATTCTTATTATTATCATATCAAACTTAGTTTATTTTTAGTAGACAGAGTTAGTTGGGGATATATCCCATCAAATCCATATTTCAAATAGTTTAGAGGCTTTTCGGATAGATATATCAGTATTTAGTTTTCAATTTTAAGTATTTTTACATGTTTTGAACCTTATGGCCAGTTTTTGCATTTATTATCTATATTATGAACTGTTAAGGTATAGATATCGGTAGAGTGTTAGATTGTGGTCCTTCGTGATTATGAGCACTATGTGACATTCTGGTTCCAAAAAATTGGTTCGTTACAAGGTTGGTATCAGATCCTAAGGTTCAATAGTGTCCTAGGGAGCCTGAATAGCCGCATCTAGTAGAGTTTTGTGCATGGGTGTGTTGCACACTACTTTTATGTACAAGAGGCTATAAGATGTTTTAGGAGCTATTTCCTTTCTTTCAATATTCATATCGTACAAGTGAGCATGAGATCAAGTTTATCCTCAGTTTAACCCACCTCTTTCTTCTATTTACATAGTATGCCTTCTCACAGAGATAATGTCCATAGGGTGTATGATCATCCCCCTTAGATAGTAGATCTTGAGAATGAAAATATGTCATATACAGAGTTTCGGGTAGCCGTTCAGGCACTAGCCCAAGTTGTGACTAATGTTCAGGGTAATAGCCAGAATTAGGGATTTCAAGAGAATGAGACCACTAAAATTCTTTGGGTCAGAAGCAGGTGAGGACCCCTAGCTTTATCTAGAAGAGTTGGGGAAGATTACTCAGATTATGCATGTTTCTAATGAGGAGAGTGTAGAGTTAGTGTCCTATAGGTTGAAAGTTATTTCTCATAATTGGGTAGTGCTACGGAAGAATATTAGGGGAAAGGATATAGCTCCCATGACTTGGCAAGAGTTTTAGGATGCCTTTCTAGATAAGTTGTTCCCACTAGAGATGAGAGAGGCAAGTTAGAAAAATTCATGAACCTAAGGCAAGGATCCATGATAGTGAAAGAGTATTGTCTTAAGTTCAACCAGTTAGGTAAGTATGCTCTAGACTTGATAGCCGACCCTAGAGCGAGTATGAGTAAGTTTGTAACTTGTGTATCTTGGTTAGTGTTAAAGGATTGTATGGCTTCCATGCTCAATAGAAATATGGAACTTACTGGACTAATGATGCATGCATAGCAGATTGAGGTAGATAAGTCAAAAGAAAGAGTGAGAGTGAGTAAGAGAGCCAGAACAGGTAGTCATGGTTTCTCTTAGGTAGGATCCCAGGGTGGTAGCCATTTTTAGCATAGCCAGAGATTGGGTGTGGTAATCCAGGCAACAAAATGCAATAATGGGATCAAGGTATATAACAATGCATATCATATAGATGAAGGAATCATAACATACCCGAATCTATATCTGGGAATCTTTCCTGATCATGGTACAGATATTTATCAGCAAAGTGCCCCTTTCGGTGCCAATAGTGATTAGCATCAGAACCGACTTCATGCACTTCTGACCCACCATGATCAGGAAAGGTTCCCGAATATAGATTCGGGTATGTTATGATTCCTTCATCTATATGATATGCATTGTTATATACCTTGCTCCTATTTTGATCTTATATGTCAGCACGAGTTATGCATTAGTTTCAAATCTCAGTCGGTCAATCATGACCCAGACCATAGGTGTCCCGTGCACCACCCCAGTATTTTAGCAAAGTGTGTTTAGAGGGACATAGAGTCCCAAGGGGGAGATACCCCATGATATTTCGATGATTTTTTGTCCTTAGACTTATTCATTTATTTGTTCAAACTCTCCTTACAAAGTTAACATCAGTTGTTATTTCATAGAAACTCATGCTTTCTAGAGTCAGTTCAGTTAAATAATCATGCATTAGATATGCATGTTCAAGAGAAAGAGTTCATCTTTTCAGTATATTCAGTCATGCATTAATGAGAATAGCTCAGTTATGAATCCATGCATTATATATGCATGTATATTATGAGAATTCATCTTATGAGTAGTTTCACTCATGTATTCCATGCATTAGATATGCATGTCTAGTATGAGAACTCAGTATATCAGTAGTTCCAGTTGCATGATCAAGTTTCAGATGCTCCTGTTCATTGAGAAAGTTTAGTTGATCAATATTCTTATCCTATGAAGCAACATACGGGCATGACTGTTTCCAAGGTGGAGATATTGTAAGACCTCGCAAAATTCTCTCGTAGTCTGAGACTTAAAGCATGTTCAGCGAAGTGTAAATCAAACCCTAAAAGGTTGAGAAGTGTCATCCCAAGTTAGAAATATTTTGAGACATGTAGAATTTCAGTAATATCGACTTTTGGTCATGTATAAAATTGAATAACCTTTACATCAATACCAATTTTGTCAAAATCCATCATCGAACGAGGAAGTTATGGCCGTTTTACTGAAGGCAATCAGAACCGCCCAGGTGCGATAGCCGAGTTGACGGAACATTACCCAGCCCATTGCAACCAAGGAAGTGACTCCTTTTCCTGGTCCATGTGAGACGACAAAGATGATGGACCATCGAGGCTGCGACGAAACATTACTGGGACCGTCGCGTTGAGGCAGTGTGATCACATTTTGGCCAACGTGTGACAGACGGTCTGATGGACCATCGGTTTTGCGACAGACTGTCACTTCAATCGTCACCTTGAGTCAGGGTATTCTTTTCTGAGCTAATATGTGAAGGACGATTCAGCGGACCTTAAGACTGAGCAACGGACCCTCGCTTCGACCGTCGCAGCTCCCATTCAGCATTTTTAACTTTATTTTAAATGGGCATTTTGTTATTTTCCCCACTCTTTTTATCCCCTATTTTAATCCAATCAAGGCTCACAAAATGATTTTCTCCTCTTCCACATTAAAATCTAGGGTTTCAATAAAATTAAAACCCTTTGTTCTTCTTTAAGAAACAAGAAAAATCAAGAAATCAAGAATCTCTGCAAAAGTCTTCAAAAAAGAGTTTCCCTAAGGTATGTAGATGTTGAATCTTGGGTCCCTTTTATCCAAGAAGTTCAATAACCCTTTTTAAAAATTCAAATATCTTATGTTTATGGGTTTTCATGATTAATGTGTGTTGAAATGGTTGTTCATGATATTATTGAATTTTGATTTATGTTTATTTGCAAGGTTTTCAAGCTTTGACCCTAGTATGTGATATTCATGTGGTGTTCATGATAAGCCCTCTTCAATTTACTTATTAAGTGATGTGTTCATTTCAATTAGGCGTAGAAATTATTGAAAAAGCAAAGCATGCTCCCCATATATTTGATAAAATGCTTATGTGAAGGAATTAGAGCCATTATAGCATGTTTACTAGAAATCTCCAATTGTGTGCAAGCCCATTCATGCCAACTGTTTGTTGAAAAGCCTTAGAGAATGAATTTTGAAATGTTTGCATGAAATCCCCCAATTATGTGTTCTTTAATACATTCTAAGTGTTTGTTGAAAGACCTTGTTGATTGGAGTATGAGCCAATAGCATGTCTCCGCGTACTTTAACATGTTTATCATTTCTAAATGCTTAAAGAGATGCTTTAGTGATTGTAATAAACAATTAATGTGCATGGTCTTGATAATTCAAGAATGGTTATGCTTTACTTTTATGTTATCGAGTCTTGGGTGTATTTATACCCAATAATTCAGCTACAGTCTAGAGCCCATGTTGGTTTCCCCGATAATCTCAGTCAAGCCATGATTCTCAGAACTCAGTAAGTTATAGAACTCTGTATTTTCAGACAGTTACAGAACTTAAGAAATCTCAAAAATCTCAGTAATCTCAGTATTGCTAGTATTCTAACCTCAGTTCTGTATGCAACTCAGATCTCATAGCATTTGAGTTTTCAGTCTAGAACATAGTATCATCAGTCAAATAATGAGATTTAGTTGTATTCTATCAGATATAGAACAAAGTGAATTCAGCTTAGCATAGTTAGATCAGTTGAGAAATATAATTCGTATCAAGTTCATTTCGGTTTAAGTTGAGAATCAGTTCAGAGTCCTTCAGTTGGGATTAGGAGCTATCACCTAGCGAGTGTAGGGATTGCAGCTCCCCGTTAGAGAGGCAGAATTATTAGGAGAAATCCCTGAACTCTAGAACTACATTTCCAGTGCAGAATACAAGAGTCACCCATTAGAAAAGGCTTGTCACCTGCTAGATAGTTTGGACTATTATACTACCTTAGGATTGATTTCCTACGAGGGTCACCCATTAGAGAGTCTTGTCCAGAGAGGTCTTTACCCGTGGTACGGTATTGACAATATTCCAGCTGGGTTTATAGGTTGGATGCCACCAGTTTAGATTTGGGGCATGTCAGAGATCCGAACTATAAAATACAATCATCCATCTCAGTGAGGAACACAGATAGTTCAATTGATTCATGGACCACCCACTAGATAGGCATGGTCCCACATAAAGTTATTGAGTAATCTCATAATTAGATCCCGAAATCACCTGCTACATAGGCTTGATCTCAATGTTAGATTCAGCTGAGTAATCTTATTATCAGAATGATAGATCACCCACTAGATTGGCTTGATCTCAGTCTCAGATTCATTTGAGTATTCTTATTATCAGATCCAGATATCACCCACTATATAGGCTTGATATCAGTCTTAGATTTAGTTGAGTAATCTCATTATCAGATCCATAGATCACCCGCTAGATAGGACTGACCTCAGTCTTAGATTCAGTTGAGTATTCTTATTATCAAATCCAGAGATCACCCGGTAGATAAGCTTGATTTCAATCTCAGATTCAGTTGAGTGATCTCATTATTAGATCCCAAGATCACCCGCTAGATAATCTTGATCTCAGTCTTAGATTTAGTTGAGTGATCTCATTATCAGATCTCGAGATCACCCGCTAGATAAGCTTGATCTCAGTCTTAGATTTAGTTGAGTAATTATATTATTAGATTCAGATATCTTCTTCTAGATAGGTTTGATATATGATATAATGTTTTCTTATCGTTGATAATAGATTTCAGAATCATCTGTTAGATTGGTTTGATCTCCGATGCAGTCGGTCGAGAGTAGAAAACTCAGCTTTCAGTCATTGATATGAGTAGATTCAGTTATTCAGTATCTCAAGCATTAGTAGTGAGTTTAGATGATAGTGAAGCAGTATCCGAGTTTCAGTACTTTAAGTTGCGATGTTTTTCGTTATGGTTTGTCCATTCATGCATATCTCCTCATTCAGTATTCTCATGATTATTCAGTTAAGTAATTGCTTATGCATAAGCCATTGCATTTAGTCTTACCTCATCATTATACTCGATACATTCCCATAATTATGCATTTATGCTATGGTATTTTATTTGACACCATTGGTTCAGAGGCACAAGATCTAGAGTACCCTTAGCAGCTCAGTCCCAGTTAGCAACGTAGACATAGCAGTGAGTCCTCTTTAATTGAGAATGATCCTTATTCTTATTATTATCGTATCATACTTAGTTTATTTTTTGTAGACAGATTTAGTTTGGGACATATCCCATCAACTCCACAGTTCAGACAGTTTAGAGGCTTTTTGGACAGATGTATCTATGTTCAATTTTAAATTTTGAGTATTTTTAGATGTTTTGAACCTTATGGCCAGTTTCTACATTTATTATCTATATTATGCAGTGCTCAGGTTCAGATATCAGTAGAGGGTTAGCTTTTGGTCCTTCAAGATCATGAGCACCGTGTGACTTTCCAATTCTAGAAAATTGGGTCATTACAAAAACAATCATCCCAACTACTCTTTAAATGAATCAAAAATTCTCTCAACATGTCTTCAAAGGGTCGAATGGTCCTCCTAGACTAACCATCTATTTGCAGGTGAAAAGTCGTACTAAGATGAACTTGGGTACCGAGACCCTTCTAAAATGTCTTTCAATATGCAGAGTTAAATTGGATACCTCTATTTGAAATAATTCTCAAAGGTAGTCCATGAAATTTCACCAAATCCTTAAGATAGAGTTTAGCATAATCACCAACATAATCGAATGTGTGAAATGGAATAAAGTGGGTTGACTTAGTTTTTCAGTCGACAATAACACAAAATTAATCATGTTCTTTATGAGCACAAGGAAACCATATAATCAAGTCCATATTCACCATTTCCTATTTCCAAGTTGGAATGCTAATTTCCTGAAGTGTACGACCAGGTCTTTGGTGCTTAACCTTAACCTGCTGGAAATTTCAACATTTAGTCACAAATTTTGCAATATCATTTTTCATTCCATTGCTCCAATTACATCTTGAAAAGACCGATAAATCTTTGTAGTATGTTTATTAATATGATATTGAGAACCATAAACATCTTCTAACATTTGCTATCTCAAATCATAAAAATCTAAAACACATAGTTTGTAGTAAAAATGAAGGTCACCATCTCTTCATTTGGAGAAAACCTTCACCTATTTACTTTGGACTACTTCATTCAACCTAAGAAAAATAGGATCATTATCGTGATTTTACTTTACCTAAGCTATCAAAGAAGATTTTAAACTATTCTAAATCGAGAGATTACCTTTCTTTGAATCAACAAACCAAACTCTAAACATAGAAAGTTGGTGATCCTTACAAACTAACTCTATCATCTCATCCTTAATGTTACCAACACTCCATATATACAATCTTTTATGGGCATCAGCCATAACTTTGGCTTTACATAGATAGTACAAGATGCTAATATCAAAATGCGTCAATAACTTTAACCACCTTCCTTTACAAAGATTTAGATCTTTTTGGATTAACACATACTGAAGACTCTTTAGATCAGTGAACACATCAATATGAACCCTATAAAGATAACTCCTCCAAATCATTAATGCAAAAACAACTATTGCTAACTCAAGATCATGAGCCAGTAGTTCTTCTCATTAGGTTTGAGTTTTCTAGTGGAATATGATATAACACTGCCCTACAACACTAACACACATCACAATTGAACTTTTGAAGCATCATAATAGACCAAAACACCATTTGAACCCTCTAGTCGAGTCAAAATTAGAGCAGAGGTAAGTCTAGTTTTCCACTACTGAAATTTCTTCTCGGAAGAATAGAACCTATAGAATTTTACTTTCTTTAGATTCCATCTAGACATGGAAGAGGCAATAGAGGAAACTCCTTCAATAAATATCTTGTCGTAAATGGCTAAACCAAAGATACTCATAATATCTAACAGAGAGATAGGTCTAGGCCAGTTCCGCACTACTTTGGCCTTGGAATGATTAACTCGAATTACTTAACAAGAAATAATATGACATACGGATGCTACTAATTTGAATTAAAATTGACCTTTACAAAACTTATCTAATAGTTGGTGATCTTTAAGCTTCTGCTAGTCAATTCTCAAATGGTCTACATGTTCATCCTTACTTCGACAGTAAATAAGCATGACATCTATAAAGACTATAACAAAAATGTCCACATACTTCTTGAACACCATTTTCTTCAAGTCCATAAAAGTTGGAGGATATTTTATTAGTCGAAAAGACATAATAACAAATTAAAATTTACCATACCAGGTTCTGAAGGCATTCCTTGGAATGTCACATTCTCTTACTTTGAGCCGATGATAGTTCGATCTGAGGTCTATCCTAGAGAAAAGTTGGAACCCTAAAGTATGTTGAACAAGTTTTAAATTTTGCGAATAGGATATTTATTCTTAATTGTGACCATTTTTAGCTAACGATAGTCGATGCACAATCTGAGAGAATCATCTTTATAGAAAATAAAAAGAACTCAGGTACCCCATGAGGAGTACCGGGTCATCATAAAACCCTTGTATTGGATATATTTAAATTCTTAAGCTCATCACGATATATTCTATATGGTGGAATTTAAATAGACTATGTATTTTGAAGAAAATCTATGCTGAAGTCAATATTCAGCATGCGACGAACTCTAGGAAGATCTTCAAGAAAAACTTTTGGATATTCATTTACCAAAGGAACTAACTCAGTACTTGGTGTTATGAACCTTGAGTTATTGACTCATAAAATATAATAGATGCACCATTTGGAAATTATTTTCCTTACCTTAATAAAACTTATTGACCGACATATAGTCACTGAGGTATTACCCTTCCACTCTTAGATAAAAAATGATCATGTCTAATACAAAAATGTGGATAGAGGTGAATTATTAGGATAAAGTGACATGGAAATGTCTTTATACCCATTTTTCTATGACTAAACTAATAACTGGAGTAGAAACTAAGAAGGGTACTATATGGATTTTAGGGTTAACACTAAAATCTACTACTATATAGGGGGTCATGAAGGAAAAGGTGGTGTCAGGGTCTAACAATGCATAAACATAAATCTTAGAAACTTGTACCATACAAGTGACCACATCAGGAGAACCCTCCTTATCCTATCGAGTCTGAAGGGCATAGAACCTTTTATGATGATGTCCACTAGCTGTAGTAAAAGTGGAACCCTACATAGTCAGGCGACTTGCTAGAGTTATTAAAGAGTAATATTAACCTACTGAGTTAGGAAGCTCAAAACAAGCATCAGTACCTGGTACACACTCACTATTGTGGTTCCTAACTTATTTCTTGCAAACTAGATTAGTATGAACACTATTCATATACCCTAGGACTAAAATCCTGACACTCTATCATAGGTATCCTGCCTGAACTTGGGTACTAGCACTAGAAGAAAATGGGGTTGGATTAAAAGATTTTTATCAAAACTAAGAATGAATACAAACATCAAACCTTGGCTGAGAGAAAATAAAGCTGCCAATTTTGGCCCTCTAATTTCACCTTTCTTTCTTCTAGAGTTTCTCTTCTTTAATCGATTGAGTATGAACCATCAATCTTGAGAAGTCCATATCCTTAACCAACATATATGTTCAACCCTCTTTGACTATGACCTTAGAAAAAACTAACACAAATTTAGTCATTTGGGCCCTATAGTCAACAACTATATCTGGAGCATACCTTTCCAACTAATTTAACTTAAGCAAATACTCCTTCATATTCATGTTTCCTAGCTTCAAGTTTATTAATTCTTCACCCTGGCTTCTCTTAATTCTTCATACTGGCTTCTCTTAACTCATGTGAGAAGAATCTATCCAGAAATACATCCATAAACTTTTCCCACTCTATCGATCCTACATCTATACCTCTATCATCCATCTAATTCATGAACCATGTGTGAGCCACTCCTTGAAATTACTAAGAAACCAAATTAACTCTTTTAGTAAAAGTGACACCCATGATATCATTTACTTTTAAAATACTATCCATGAAAACTTATGGATTGTTTTCAGATATAGAACCACAAAATATCGAAAGATTCATCTAAGTCATATCCTGGACTCTTGTTACTTTTGTATTCACAGTTGGTTTTGCTGGTACAATAACCTAATAGTCATTTTAGGTGGTCATTGACTAGGATAATACTATGAAAGCATCCTTAAACTCAACATGGGAGACATATTTGCTTAGTGAGATTACTGGAGCAGGTGATGGTTCTTGATAATTCCCCCTCTTATGCATAAATTTGGCATGATTCAAACCCATAAAAAATACTACACTTTACACAGCTTTCATAAACCAAAGGACACCTTAAACGTAATGCTCTGATACAATGTTTGTCATAATCGAAGACTGCCCCTAGTCAAAACAGGGTGTTTAAATTCACAAGTGATCCTAAATGAACCCATGGCAGGGAAAAACATTAAGAATATGGAAGGAAATAATGAGATAATAATTCAAAATTCAATTGAAATGAACTAATTATAATAAAATAAAAATCAGTACTAGATATCAAAATTATGATAAAATTTAGTAATATATATCAAAATTAAGACTGTCTGACATACTTAACATGCTACAAATATAACTATTTATTTGAAAGCATCTAAATATATTTAGTTGTTAGGACAATCCCCAAACTAATTAAAATTATGTCATACTAGAAAAAAGTACATAAAAGAAATATTTATAATTAGTGCACTAATAATGAGGAGTCACCAAACATTACTACTGATATGGTGTAGAATCATACTAAACGTAATATGGATGCTGAGCGTTAAAACCTATACTCTAAGTCAATATAGCACAAAGAAAGTATGAGATCATTACTTTGAATGTACTTATTATATGAGAAAGCAAATAACTGATATAGGCCGAACAAGATGCATGCAATATGGTAAACTGATATAAGACCAAGTAATACACATGTATTATATGGTAAGTTAAACTACTCAAAATAAGGTCATGTAAGAATCTAAAATTAAACAATAAATGTGGAGTGATGGAGCTATAATTAACTGATATACCCTAATCTGAGCTAACCGACATCCAACCTATTATCTTAGTTTGATCGGTGTTCATTGCCTTGTCATGGATAGGGACACTAACTAACTTGGATCCACTAAACTAAAGTCTAAAAAGACCAAGTTTTCATTCCTTGTCTGATGGGTGAATATTTTTAACCTACGATGGCATCGTACTTTTGAAACTTAGGCGCTTGTACTAATGGTCTCAACCTAACTGACGGGCTAGTCTCTATCCCTATATTTGCTTGGTGTAAAGTACTACACCCAACTGATTGACATTTATAACTAAAAATGTTTAATAATAACAATATTCTTCAAATTTAGAAAAATGTATAATCTAAGTGTACTCAATAATATATATTTTTTAGAATCTAGCATTCGTAAGTGTATGCATAAAATCCTAGGTCATCCGGTGTATGTAACCCACCATCTTTGAAGAATGGAACTAAATGTGGCAATAATAAAATTTGAACATAATTTAGGAATTTCATAACTCAAGCACAAAAATAAAGAATTCATTAATATAATTTGATTTAATAATTCTGAGAATGGGAAGATGCTCAAATTTATGGGAAAACATATATCCATGATTTAGTTAAGGAAATAAACTAAATACTTAAGAAATTCATGCGTCCCACAGAAACCTTGAGCTTTAAGGGTAAATTAAACTTCAGAAATTGAGTAATCTTTGGAACTCAATAGGTAGAAACAAACCCATTGATGAAATCCCACATACCTGAGGTTTAAAACCTTAAAAAAAATGGATTTGAAGGTGGATTTTTAAAATCCCTATTTCTTGCTTGGATAGGAACATTGACTCTTTCTATCTCTAAATTTTCTAACTATGAATGAATTTTGAGGAATCGGAGAGTTATGGGTTTTCATTATAAGTATTCAACCTTTATAGTTCTTAAACAAAATATTTTTGTTGTTAAAATGGTGTGAAAATACTACACAACCCCTAAGAAAATTTTTAGAAAACTCCAGTAAGCAGTCGGGATGACTTAGGCTACTAGTAGTAGGGTCTGTACATGAGTCGTGGCTTGAGTCGTAACCAAAGGACATAAATTTTGGCTCCCACAGCCATGATTACGATTCCTCTTGGAAATTCATAGGGTCTGGCCATGAGTCATCGTCAAGAGTTGTTGTCTCTGCCAGCTTTTATAGGGCTTCAGTAATTTTGCCATAAATTTTTAATTTGATATTGGATTAAGGAGAATCATATATTGTTGGATAGATAATTTAATTATATATATATTTTTTTTTCTTAAGTTCAAAGATATTTGTTAATTTAAAAGTTATGCTCCTTTGAAGCTGACAATCGCAATATTTTTTGGACGAATTCAATCTGTAATAGATATTTTGACTTTTCTCCAATCTAAGAGTTTTTTGGTGCATTAATATATTTCTAAATCACTTACCAAAATATGAAAGAATGATGTTTGATTTTTCACTAACGTGCAATATGATTCTATTATTGACTTGGATATATGGGGTGTTACAACCAAGTACAGGTCAGTAGGGGAGATCCTACTATCTTTGAATAAAGATGAACTTCCCACAAATGTTAAGCTACCAAAACCAATGGAAAAGTAGTTTAATCTACCCAAAGAGTCTTAACTAGGCCTAAATTATGGAGCCTATCCTTACAAGCAACCGCAAACTCATACGCATCCTCGCTCGATGTACGAGAAAACATAAGTGTATGCATTCCAAAGAATATTCCCAACATATTCTTCTTCTCAGTGGATATAGAAGGCTGGCCAAATATCTATTGAGAAACTGTTGTTTGGGCAACTGCTGGTGAAGGAGGGACCTCCACTGTAGGAGTCGTAGCTACAGTTTGTGCCTCTACCTCTATACCACTCTAATCTGTAGACTACGTACCATAAGAAAGTGCACTACCAACTAATCCAAAAGCTTATCCAAAGCATCCCTAAGCACTAAAGAAGTAATAAACCCTAGTTGATCTTGGGATTGACCCTAGCCCACAACTTGTTGGGGTAAAATAATTCAAAAGTAGAAATAGGGCCTAGTAAAGGCCCCCTATCCCAGCCTCTAGTTATGGACACATCCATATGCTTTCCATGACCTTTAGTTATTCCATGGATAATGATAGAATATCTAGGCTCAATCTCAGGACTCTTATCTCGTGTATCAGTAGCATGTGTCCTAGCCATCTACAAAAGAGTGAAATCAAAGGAATGATTTAAAAACAAACACAAAATCATAGCACGAAATAAGTGAAAGAACTAAAGAAATACATGATGAAATGCATGATGAAATGATAAAATGCATATTTCTGTTGGCAGCCCTACATGATGAAATGCATCATCGATCATGAATCTTACTAGTATCTGCATCACAAAAAATGATGCAAAAATATAGTATATGAACCTAGCTTGTGGTACTCAGTAGACATCATTGTTCTACTAAGCTCAAATAAGATAATAGTACAATAAACTGAAAATATAAGAAAGGTTAAGTAAATGAAGTGTTAGAAAAGGGATCACCAGTTAAAGATAGGCAATAAATTGACATATAAGTCAATGTCTTGGAAAAGAAAAGTATATTACTCTTAACAATAACCTAACTAAACACCCAAAAACTTAAAAGGTACAAGTAATAATCAATAAAACCTTATTGGCCCCCCATAAACAAGCTGGTTGAAAAATACAAGTAATACCAAGTATAAGTCAAGCATGAAAATAATTAAAATTTACAAAGAATCCTATGAAAAGTGAGAGACATGTCCTACTGTCCTATATATCTCTCATGGAATCAAACTGTACGTCTAAAAAAAAG
The DNA here is from genome assembly GCA_030864225.1 of Capsicum baccatum var. pendulum. Classification (NCBI taxonomy): domain Eukaryota; kingdom Viridiplantae; phylum Streptophyta; class Magnoliopsida; order Solanales; family Solanaceae; genus Capsicum; species Capsicum baccatum. Next base: position 162,193,779 of record CM061557.1, on the reverse strand, counting down.
AGCCCTAAATGGAACCAGGCAAAAATAGATAGAAATCAATAGTTCAAGTACCTTAAAATAAACCCAAAAATAAAATAGATAACAATCAATAATATTAAGGGCCTAGAATCAAACTGAGACAATAATGTTCTATTTTCCCATTTTAAAACCTCAAATTTAGTAAGATATTTGTAATAACCATTTTTAAACAAAAACCAATGTTTTTAGGATAATTTAATAAACTTTTGATGGCACAAAATCAAATAACATGAATAATATCAATCACATAGCCAATAGTCAGCATATAATACACAATGAAAGTATCCCATGATCATAAAGCTTCAGAAGGGTGATAACCTTAGGCAATCAACTTAAAGAAGCAGTATGTTAACTATAAAGCACCGATGAGCCCAACCTAAGGCAACCAATTTTTCAAACTTAAACTAAGACATCTAATGATAGGTATGTCTACAATACATAATACACTAGCCAACGAAGAGAAGAAACTACGTAAACTATTGATTTATTGTGTAATTCTAATCAAAATACTCTATGTTCATGAGTGAAGTCATAAAATTCTATGCAATGCATATCCAAACAACAATATTTGCCACTATCAAATGTCCATAAGGGGCACCCACTCAAAATTTATAGTGGGAGAACCATCTAACCCAACCCTTAACCAACTACAAAAAAACATTCAAAAGTCACCTCATAAAGAAATAATACTTCACTCATTAAACACAATATTAAAAAAAATAAGTTACTTACTAACTTATTAATTACTAAAAAAAAGAAGTGTAGAAGTATCTCTAATTATTACAAACCTAGGACCCAAAAATCACCATACAAAAACTCTAAAGACACACAAAACCAAGTATAAAAATATCCAGAAAACTATAGTAGTAATGTCTCTATACCAAAATAGGGACAAAACAAAAATAATGATGATTCGATGTCTGCCTAGACATGGTGCGCACACTTGAGTCAATGGTTGAATCACAAAATAGAGGACAAGTCTTATCTTAAATTCTAGAACACACTGTGCATAAAACAAAAAAGAGTGTAATATACTCTTTCACATATACATTAGCCAAGTTGACTACATTATAGTCTAATCTTACCAAAATAAAATATCCAGAATTGTTTAGTTGATTGATAATATAATGCCCCAAAAATGGGTCTTGAGATGTCACACAGTGATTATGTAATACCCCATACCTTTTCCTAGTTTGAAATCGTCTAAAAATGTTTGGAGCTTTCTTTGAAAGATGAATCAACTTTTGTACAAGTGGTATTTTTAAAATTTTCACTTTTTTCATGTGAAAAATTCAATAATATTCTCATCGATATAAAATTTTCCTAAATACGACAACCGGGTAAGAAGTTATGACTATTTAAAGTTTTTGTCGTAAAGTGGCGCACCGTGCTACAAGCTAAAATGGCAATTTTCCTTTTCTAGTGTCTCAGCATGATTTCCTCTGTATCGCACCAATGTTATAGGTCATAAAAGAAGGGGCAACATGATGACACTGCATCACGCCATTCCTCAGTTTCCCAATTGTCAAATTCCAGTGACACGGTGAGATAGCGCTACGTCGTGCTAGGTAGCCAATTCAGGAAATTTTTAATGAAACTACAATATGTGTCCAGGGTTAAAAGGGTAAATTTCTCACCTCTATTTAATCCCTTTAACACATGATTCAGCCACTTTTCATAAAAAATAAACTCTCTTCTCTCAGAAACCACTCAAGAACAACCTAGGGATTTTCATAAAAGATTCAAAATCAAGAGTTTCCTCCATCAATCTTCATATATTTACGAACCAAGGTATGTATAGTGTTGATTCATGGACTCTTTTAATCCATGAAGCCCAAGAATACCTTTACTAAATTCAAGTATGGATTTTTTAATGAATTTCTTGATTGGGCTGCTCATGTTCATATGGATAATGAGAAATTAAATTGTACTCCATGTTGGGAGATAAAGTCTATGTAGGTTAATTATTATAGATATAGAGTAATTCAAACCTATGACTAAACCATTGAATGATGAAATTAGAATTGAACCATGATGTTTAATTATTGTACAATAATGTTTACATATAAAAAGCCTACAGTATGTTTGATTAAATGCCTAGATGGAGGAAAGGTACCTAACTAGCATGATACCATGAAATCCTCATGTATGTACAAGTTATGCCTATCACATGTTTTGATGAAATGCTTCTATAAGTAGTTTCCTTCCTTCGAGTCCTAAAGGTACTCGTACCCGAAACATTAGCTATATGCCTAGAGCAATGTCATATTTTCACAATACTCTCAATCAAGATATGAATCCTTAGACTTCAGATAGTCTTATGACTCAGGAAATCTCCATGATCTTATGAACTTAGTCAGTTGTCAGATATCAGCAGTATTATATCAGTCAACAAAATTCAGTAACTCAGCCCATGTTCAGTTCAGCAAATCATGTTCAGAGTCTATTTAGATGGGAGTAAAAAAGAGTACCGAGTGAACCCAAGGATGGGAAAACACAATATAAGATGAGGGTGTGATTCTTAGAAGCAATCCTTGCATTCCAGAACTATGTATCCAGCATAGGTTGAGACATCATATCCTACTATATAAGGGTAGATAAGGTGGATTAACTTGTTATATGAGGGTTCCCACCTGTAATACCCTGCATTTTGGTGCAAGAATTCTAACCGTCGTTTCGATGCGTCTAAGCTCCAATCCAAGTGATTCTCAAGTGAATATAAGTTTCATGATCATTATCCTAGTCTATGGAGTAGTTTAGAGGTTAAAAATGTTCTTAGTAAGGACCTAGAACAAAGTTGAGCCAAGATCAATTTATTCGTCCAAAGTTTGACATTCGATTCTACAAGAGTCTACTTCAAACGTGTATAACTCTTAATTTTCATGGAATTTTTCATCCCAAGACCTATAAAATTTTAGATAATTGAATTATCTTTCCAAGGATACCAATTTCACAAAAAATCTATTACCCAAGGAAAATGTTATGGCCATTTTAGTGGCTAAGGCAGTAGCACCATACGATAAGCGTGCGATGCACTCTTTGTCACATGCTAACAATTTTCAAGTTCTGTTTCCGCATTTTTAAGAGCAAAAGTGTTATTTTCCAAACCATATCAATCTATAACATGGGATTAACTCCCATAACACAAAAATAAATTTATTTTCTCTCAAAATCACCAAGAACATTCTTTAGGGTTTCAACCTAAAAATCCAAATATCTCAAGATTCAACAGTAGGTCTTCGATAATTTTTCAAGATTCGAATTTCCCATTCCGAAGGCAATGAGAAGCACCCATTAATATCAAGAATATCTATTTGAAGTTAAGAGTTCATCCAGAGCTTTAATTTCAAGGTATGTGGGATTTGAACAGAACACCCTTTCATTCTTGTGCCCAAGAGTTTTACTTTTCTTAAAGAATTTCATATTTCCAAGATGAATTCGTATTATTATGCTATATTTCATGTTTATGAAATTATGGAATTGATTAAGTCTTGAATTGCATGATTATCTTATTTAATTATGATCTAAATTGAGAGTTTATGATATAAACTGCACGTGCCCATATTGATATCCTATTTTCAAGAATTTTAAAGATTTTGTTGTCGTGAAGTGAGTATTATTGTGAAATTATAAGTCTTTAAGAATGAAATATTGATACTTTTTAATGTGTTTCAAGAAAAGTACATATATTTCCATGTTAGTGAGACTTTAAACCTTATTCATAAGAAGTCTATCAAGATTTCAAGAAAGAAATGAGTTTTGATCTAAGTTAAGAAAGAAATCCACATCCTTGATTTTGAGATAAATGGGATGTATTTTGGATCCCATCACATATTGTTGAAAATTTTTAAGGTGGATTTTCTTAAGTTCTGAGCTAAGTAATGGAGTAGTATTTAGAATCGAGTTGGGCTTGATTCTGAGGTCTCATGCCCCAGAACTACGTGCCCCGATAGGTTTCTAATTTACCCTATGTGGGTTAAGATAGTGATCACTTAAGTTAATGTTCTATCTGATGGAAAGGATAGAACAGGTCTCCCCAATGTGGGTAAGACGTTGGACTCCATGTAGCTCACATTTTTTATGTCGATTATAAGAAACTCCCAAAGATGTCCCCCACTCTTGAAATAGTTTTATTGATTTTGAAGTATTGAGATAGAGAGTTTACTATACAAAATGAGTTTTAGATTTGATCTAGCTTGCAAGTTTTAAGAATAAGTAGAGAATACAAATTTTAGAAGCAAGTAAAATGACTTACAAGATTTATACTAAATGTTTTATTATTCATTATTTATGAGATATATATTTCAGATATTATTCAAGCTATGTGATCCATTTATGTAAGCATGCATAATTTTATAACTGTGATGATATTGAGATATTTTTTATATATGCATTACACGCCCATATATTCAGTACATCCTCAAAGTACTGATCCACATATACGTCTATATGCTACATTGTCTCATAATGTAGGTACAAGTTTTGGTATGCATATCAGATTCAGACAGTTGCAGATTCCAGCCAGTATATGATATGTCCTCCTATTTTGGAGATTTAAGTTAGATGTTATTTAAATATTTTCTTTCTTTATTATTCTTATATATTTATTAGTGACAGTTTGGATCGCGTCCTAGCTATCTATAGTCAGTATTAGTAGAGGCTTCATAAATAGTTAGTAGTGCCATTGTATTTATCTTAATTTCTTTATAAAAGCAGTGTTCTAATCTTGTAAATTCACTTTTGTATTTATCAGATTTAGAAAATAAGTATATTTCACTTACTTTGTTCAGATTTATCTATCTTATTCAATTGCTTATGAGTTTTGCCAGTAGAAGGGTTAGCTTGGGGTCACTTGTTACCCTAAGCACCGTATGATCTCTTGAGACCTGATTTTGGGGTATTACACCACCGCTCTCATTAGAGTTACCTGTTATATTAGAGTTACTCATAGTTTGTCCTTACTGGTGGTGCGGTATTGACACCATTCAAATCAGGGCATAGATTGAACCCCAGCTCATCTATTATAGATCATTTAGGGCATGTTGGTTAGATAATTACTTCCCACAGTTTGATGTTACAAAATTAAGACTGTCAGATATAGTCAATTAGTCTCAGTAATAGAACTTAGATAGTTCTTTAGATTTCACGACTGTCAAATACAGCCAACTCAGATATAGTATGGAACTCAGTCCGTTTCATCAGATTTAGGATAGTCAGATACAGTCACTCATGTTATTAATTATATTCAAATTCAGTAATCATCTTATCACAATATTAGTGTCAGATGTTATGTCTCATGTATATATTATCAAGCTCATGATAGTTTGTCTGTTTTTATTATTGTTCATGCATATGAACCTCATTCATTCATCCTACCTCACATGTATACCAGTATATTCAAAGTGCTGGCACATTTATGCAATGGTGTCTTATACCATAGGTTCAAAGACATGAGCTCCAGATCAGAAGTAGATTCCAATTTTAGCCATTAGAGTTAGAAGTGAGTCCTCATCATTCAAGGACATGATTATTTCTCTATCATATCATTAATTAGTGTATTAGTTAGTGTTAGTTGGGGGACACGTCCCATCAACTCCTTACTCATTTAGATAGTCATATTTAGAGGCTTTCCAGGCTATCAAGTTTCATACTTCAGTATGTTCAGGTTTTTTAGGTATTCTATTACCCCACATAGATGTTATATCATTTAGATCATGTTCAGTTTTGAACCTTATGGACTTTCAGTTTATGTTTCTACATTATTCCATATTTTATGCAGTATAAAGGCAGAGATATAAGTCAAGGGTTAGCCTATGGTCCTTCGGGGTCATGAACACTGTGTAGCATTCCGAGTACTAGATTTGGGGAGTTATAAACTTGGTATAATGCCAAAGGTTCAATACAGTCCAAGGAAGTCTAAAAGCCGAATCTAATAGAGTCTTGTACATGAGTATGTTACACGCCACATTAATGTGCAGGAGGCTATAAGATATTTTAGAAATAATTTCCCTTCTTTCAGTATTCATGTCATGCTAGTAAGCAGAATCTCAGTTTAATATCTCATTCTATTCCGCTTTTTCTCCTTATTTTAGAACATGCCTCCAAAGAGAGGAACCCAGCTTGTTCCAGAAGATCCCTTCGATGAACATGTTTTTTATACGGAGTTTAGGGTTGCATTCACTACTCTTTCTAACTCTGTTGCTGCTTATAATGAATGACCAGTTGTCGTTCCAGCCAACCTAGTGGCCAATTAGGCTGCATCCAGGATTCGACACTTCACCTGAATAAATCATTCATCATTTCTTAGGTTTATGATAGACGAGGACCGTTAGGAGTTCCTAGATCAGGTGCAAAATGTTACAGACATAATGGGGGTTACTTCTAGTGAGAGTGATTAGCTAGTTGTATATCAATTATAAGATATGGCTTATTCTTGGTTCAAGTAGTGAAAGTTAGAGAAGGAAGACGATGCAGGGTCAGTTGAGTGAGAGGAGTTTTCTTCAGCGTTCCTTGATAGATTAATTTGCCTAGATCTTAGAGAAGCTAAGGTACTAGAACTCATCAACCTCAGGCAGAGAAAATATGACAGTGAAAGATTATTCTCTTAAGTTTACTTAATTAGCCAGATATGACCCTTATATGGTTGCAGACAGCAGGGAAAGCATGAGAAGTTCCTTTCAGGGGTGAATGATTACATAGTTAATGAGTGTAGATCCTCCTTGTTGAATAGTGACATGACTTTAGCCAGGCTTAAGACTCATGCTCAGTAGATAGAGAAACAGAAGATTAAGATAAGGGAGAAACAGAATAAGAGAGCAAAGACATGTAGTTTTAATTTCACTCAGCCTAAGTCAGAAGGAGGAAACGGTTCTCAGTTTTGTCCTAAGTCATCAGTTCCAGCTCCTTCTTCAGCCAGTGCTCTAGTACCTAAGTTCAGATAGGGTAACAAAGATAGAGCGCTAGGATCTAAGTCCTAGGGCAGTGTTAGCAGTACCTGCACCTGTCCTCTTTACCAAACTTGTAGCAAGCACCATCAGGGTATTTATAGAGCTGGCAGTGGTATTTATTTTAGTTGTGACAAACTAGGCCACAGAGTAAGAGACTGTCCTCAACTAGGTCCTCAGGGTCAATAAAATCGATCCTCAGCTCAGTTCGATCGCCCAAATCAGTAGGGTGCCCCTCCAGTGCTAGTAGTGGGCAATGCCCAAATCGTCTTTATAATATTCATTCCCAGCAAGATTATAAAAATTCTCTTGATGTGGTTAGCGGTATGTTATAGATCTTTCATGTTCATGTTTACGCTTTGCTAGTTCTAGGAGCTTCTTTGTCTTTTGTCACTCCTTATGTAGCAGTTGATTTCGGAGTCAGTCCTAAAATTCTTGTAGAGCCCTTTTTAGCCTCTACCCCAATGGGTAAAACCATCATAGCCCAACGGGTATACAGGAACTATCCAGTTATGATAATTTAAAAAGTCACTTCAGGAGATCTAGTCGAATTAAAGATGACTGATTTTGATGTCATTCTCCGCATGGATTATCTTCATTCCTGTTATTCCATAGTCAACTTTAGAAATAGAATAGTCCAATTTTAGCTCCCAAATGAACCCATCCTAGAGTAGAAGGGTATTGTTTCCGCTTTCAGAGGTCAGCTTGTTTGCTACCTTAAGGCAAAGAAACTAATATCTAAGGGATGTGTCTATCATCTTGTTCATGTTAAGGATTCCCATTTCGAGACTCCTAGTTTTGAATGAGTCCCAGTAGTGAATGAATATTTAGATGTCTTTCTTGAAGATCTTCTAGGAATTCTTCTTGAAAGAGAAGTAGACTTCGATATTGATCTTCTTGTAGATACTCAACCTATCTCTATTCGGCCATATAGAATGGCACCAGCAGAACTCAAAGAACTGAAAGAACAGTTAAAGGATCTCTTAGATAAGGTATTCATTGAACCCAGCATTTCCCCGTGGGGCATACCAGTATTATTCGTGTGCAAGAAATACAGTTCTCTCAGAATTTGTATAGACTACTGTCAACTCAATAAGGTCACTGTCAAGAACAAGTATTCTTTTCCCAGAATCAATGACTTGTTTGACCAACTTCAGGGTGCCAGTTATTTCTTTAAGATAGATCTCAGATCTGGCTATCATCATCTTAAAGTCAGAGAATATGACATTCTGAAAATAGCTTTCCGAACTCGGTATTGTCACTTAAAATTTGTAGTCATGTCATTTGGTCTTACCAATGTCCCAGTTTCTTTCACAGACTTAATGAATCGTGTGTTCAAGTAGTACTTGGACATGTTCGTCATAGTCTTCATATATGATATTCTGGTCTATTCCCGCGGTGAGCGTGATCATACAGACCATCTTAGGATAGTACTTCAGACTCTCAGATATCATCAGCTATTCGCCAAATTTAATAAGTGCGCATGTTGGATAATGTCAGTAGCATTCCATGGTCACATAATTTCTGGTGATGGCATTAGAGTAGATCCTCAAAAGACTGAAGCAGTAAGAAACTGGTTTCGCCCTGTCTCTCCATCAGATATCAGGAGTTTCTTAGGTTTTGATGGCTATTTCAAATGGTTTATTGAGGGATTTTCTTCTATTACATCCCGTATGTCCAGATTGACTCAGAAGAAAATCAAGTTTCAGTGGTCATATCCTTATAAGAAGAGTTTTCAGGAGTTGAAGAATCGACTCACCTCAGCTCTAATTTTATCTCTTCTAGATGGTCCAGATGAATTCATAGTGTATTGTGATACTTCCAAAGTAGGTTTGGGTTGTGTCCTCATGCAGCATGGTAAGGTCATAGCCTATGCCTCCTGACAGCTTAAACCCCATGAGAATAATTATCCTACTCATGATCTTAAGTTAGAAGATGTAGTCTTTTCATTATAAATTTAGAGGAATTATCTCTACGGAGTTTATGTAGATGTATTCACTAATCATAAGAGTCTCAATTATGTCTTTTCTTAGAATGATCTCAATCTCAGTCAGAGAAGGTGGTTAGAGCTTTTGAAAGATTATGACATAAGTGTCCTCTATCATTCGTGAAAGGCCAATATAGTAGCCTACACTCTCAGTAGACTGTCTATGGGTAGTGTTTCTTATATGGATGACAGTAAGAAGAAGTTAGGCCAGAAAGTACATAATCATTCTAGACTAGAATTATCTCTAGTTTCCGAGGTGAAAGAAAATCAAGATATAGATCCCAGCCTTGTCAAGTTGAAAGAGTCAGTTCAGAATCAGAAAATAGAATTTTTCTCCCAAGGGGGAGATAGTGTTTTTCATTGTTAGGGTCGTCTCTGTGTTCCAGGTGTAAATGACTTAAGGTAGTTAATTCTTGCAGAAGTGCATGGTGCGCGCTACTCTATTCATCTAGTTACAACTAAGATATAACGTGACTTGCGGTAAACTTATTAGTGTAGTAGGCTGAAGAAAGATATTGTAGAATTTATAGATTAGTGCTCCACATATCTGCAGGTTAAGATAGATCATCAGAAGCCTAGTGGTCCTTTGTAGGAGTTCATTGTTCTTACTTGGAAGTAGGAAGAAGTGAACACGGAATTTGTGATAGGTTTTCCTTGAACTTATCATCAGCATGATTTAGTTTGGGTTATTGTTGATAGGATGATCAAATCAGTCCATTTCCTCCCAATTCATTCCTTTTATTCAGCCGAGGAATAAGCCAAACTCTACATTAGTGAGTTGGGCAGATTATATGGTATTCTGTTATCTATATTCTCCGACAGAGGTACCCAATTTGCCTCTCACTTCTGGAAAGTATTTCATAAGGGTCTTGGTACCCAAGTTCATCTCAGTATAACCTTTCATCGCCAGACTGATTATCAAGAAAAAAGGACCATTCACACTTTAAAAGATATGCTGAGGGCATGTGCAATCAATTTCCAAGGGAGTTGGGATGACTATTTTCCTTTGATTGAGTTTGCATACAATAATAGCTATCATTCTAGTATTCATATGGCTCAATTCGAAGTTCTCTATGTTAGGAAATCTAGATCTCTAATTGGTTGGTTCGAATTTAGTGAAGCCTCAATCGTAGGGCCTGACTCAATATTCGATGCCTTAGAAAAAGTCCAATTCATTAGATAAAGACTTCGAGATGCTCAGAGTTGATAGAAGTCATATACAGATGATCATAGAAAATATCTCAAGTTTTAGATTGGTGACTATGTCTATGTAAAGATCTCTCCCATGACGGGAGTGAAGCAATTTGGCAAGAAAGGGAAACTCAGTCCTCGATATGGCGGTCCCTTTAAGATTCTCAGTCGATTCTATAAGGTAGCTTATAATCTCAAATTGCCTTTAGATCTAGCCTCAGTTCATTCAGTATTCCATGTCTCTTTGCTCAAGAAGTGCATAGGTGACCCAGCATTTGTAGTCCCTATTCAGAGCATTGATGTTCAGAACAGTCTCACTTTTAAGGAGATTCCAATCAAAATCTTAGACTATCATACTCGTAGACTGAGGAACAAAGAAGTCCCTCTAGGTAAAGTTCTATGGTGAAATTAGTCTATTGAGGGAGCTACTTGGGAAGCGGAAGCAAACATGCGTACCAAGTATCCTCACCTCTTCTCTGCCAACTCAGATCAAGCTCAAGGTAACAATCCTCCTTAAGCTTACTCAATTTCATATTTAGTGTTCATCACAAACCTGGTATCAAGTACCATTGCATATTTAGTCACGCATTCATGTATCAGTTAAGTTATATAATTATACATCAGATATGTATTCTCATTGTGAGAAACTTAGTTCCTCAGAACACTCAATCATGCATTCATGAATCAGTTATGCATGCACAGGTAAACGTGTCCAGTTTGATGTGTATAGTTATTAGACATGTCAATCATGAGATCATTTTTCAGTTATTCATGTTTAGTATGTATTTTAGTTTATGTTCTTCCCCTCACTCTCAGTTTCATTTGAGGATGAATGTTCTCAAGGGGGAGATATTATAATACCCCGTACCTTTTCCTAGCTTGAAATCGTCTCAAAAATGTTACAATCTTTCTTTGAAAGATGAATCTACTTTTGTACAAGTGGTATTCTTAACTCAGTTGACAGACATCAGCAGTATTTCGTCAGTCAAAGAAATTCAGTAACTAAGCCCATGTTCAGTTCAGTAAATCATGTTCAGAGTCTATTCAGATAAGAGTAGGAATTAGCAGCGAGTGAACCCAAAGATGGGAACACACACTATCAGATGAGGGTGTAATTCATAGAAGTAATCCTTGCATTCCAGAATTATGTATCCAGCATATGTTGAGACATCATAGCCTTCTATATGAGGGTAGATGAGGTGGCTTAACCTGTTATATGAGGGTTCCCACGATTCTCATTAGAGTTACCTGTTATATTAGGGTCACAGTTTGTCCTTACCAGTGGCGCGGTATTAACACCCTTCTAATCAAGGCACATATTGGACCCCAGCAAAGCTATTATGGCATATTTGGGGAATGTTCGTGAGATGACTACTTCCCAAAGTTTCATGTTACAGAATTAAGACTGTTATATACAGTCAATCAATCATAGTAATAGAACTCAGATAGTTTTTTAGATTTTAGGACTGTCAGGTACAGTACGAAACTCAGTTAGTTCCATCGGATTTAGGACTGTCAGATACAACCACTTATGTTATTAGTTATATTCAGATTTAGTAATCATGTTATCACAGTATTAGTGTCGGTTGTTATGTCTCATGCATGTATTATCACGCTCATGATAGTTAGTCCGTTAATATTATTTTTCATGCATATGAATTCCATGCATTCAGCCTACCTCACATGTATATCAATACATTTAAAGTACTGACATATTTGCGTTATGGTGTCTTATACCATAGGTTAAGAGACACGTTCTCCAGATCAGCAGTATATTCCAGTTTCAGCTGTCAGAGTTAGAAGTGAGTCCTCATTCTTCGAGGACAAGATGATTTCTCTATCATGTTATTAATTAGTTTATTAGTTGGGGTTTGTTTGCGGACATGTCCCATCAATTCCTTACTTATTCAGACAGTCATATTTAGAGGCTTTCAAGAATATCATGTTTCACACTTCAGTATGTTCAGTTTTTTTTTGGGTATTCTATTACCCTACACAGATGTTATATCATTCTGATTATGTTAAATTTTGTACCTTACGGCTTTTCATTTCATGTTTCCGCATTATTCAATATTTTATACAGTATAAAGGTACAGATATCAGCCATGGCTTAGCTTGTGGTCCTTCGAGGTCATGAGCAACATGTAGCATTTTAGGTACCAGATTTGGGGCATTACAGCTTAGGACCACAATTTATCCTATGCTAACCGTTCTACTAGCATAACTCATAAGCAACTGAATGATATGCATAAAACCACTAAGTTTACTTTGCGAAAACATATTAATAATGGAATCTGTGAAAAATACAATATCAATACAACCTTTACATTCTTTTAAAGTCTGAAAGTGGGACTAAAAATACATAACTAAATCTAACTGACATCTATGAAGCCTCAACTATACTAACTATAGATAGCTGGGATGTGACTCCAACTATCACTAACCAATACATATGAATTAGAAAATAAAGTACATCAATAACATCTAAGTAAAGTCCCCGAAGTAGGAGGACTCCTCATCTACTTGCTGGATTCTACAAACTATCTGAATAAGTATATGTGCTACAACTAAGCTGATACCTATATTATGAGACAGTGAAGCACATAGACATATATGTGGATTAGTACTTTGAGGATGTACTGAGTACATGGGGTGAATGCATAAGTAAAACGTAATATCAATCATCATAATTTGTAAAATGATGCATGCTAAATGAAAATGACTCACATAAGCTATAATATTTGAAATACTAAAATATATAGCAATAGGAAGCAAAACGGACTTCATAAATCCTTTGAGCCATAACATTTAGTTTCTAAAGGCTGAGCTTGTATTCTTTCTTTAAGTTATACTGTCTAAGTGTAGAAGGGACTTACTCTAAAATATAAATTCTAAAAGCCGAAATCTGAAGTTACTATCATTCTTTAAAATATAATCTGAGTAAAACTTGTGAGCCATTACACTTAGTTTTCTAAAATCTTTTTTGTTACTCTCTCTATTCTAAGATTTTTAGTCTATAAGGAAACTCTTTAAAAACTATTCTTGACAGTAAATACTTCATCTCAAAACCTTAAGAATCTTAAAACCACATCTTTCAAAACATATTCTTTTATCTTAAGGCTTTAATTCAATCGACTATTTTAAGAGTAACAGACATCTTTTTGCTGGTTCTTCTAATTGGATAAACCGTGTGAGCTGACATGGAGTCTAACATCTTGTCCATGTTAGGGAAAGCTATTCTATCCTTGCAATCGGAATAGAACCTTAACTTAAATGATCATTATATTAGCCCACTATGGGCGCTTAGAACCTACGGTGGCTCGTAGTTCTAAGGCATGACACCTTGAAATTATACCCAACACGATGCTAAATACTTCTCACACACTTATTACTCAAAAATTTTAGGAAATCCACCTTAAAACAGCACAAAGGTTTATATTGAAAACCAATTATACTTCTTTTTGCTTTAAATCATAAATAATGTTGATTCCTATCTTAACTTAGATGAAAAGATCAACTTTCATTATTGAAATCAGAAAATAGCTAATCATGAGATGCTTCAAACGTAGTCATTTTTTAAATGTCAACATACATACTAGGGCTTAGTGACCCATGCTTTAATTTCATAGCAAACACCATAAGGTTCATGCTTGATACTACAAATATTCATAATTCAACTTAAAATATGGAAAATATAATCATATGCATTAATTTTTTGAAAGTAGACATGTAATTCAATATCCAAACTACTTACAATCTCAAAATCATGCAATTAGCAACATTGGGTATAAGCCCTAACTTAAATTTCATAAGAAATCATACAAAACTCCAAAATTTATAATTCAAAGTATGTTTTCAGCACAAGGAGGAAAGATTTGTCCTTGTTCAAACCCCACATACCTTGGATGATGAATAAGATTGCGTTTGAGATCTTATTTTTGCTATTGAATGATAATTCTTGATATTCTTTGAATTGAAAACTTTGAATCTTGAACTGATTTGGGAAGAGAATGGTGGAATCTTGGGGATTTTTGAAGTTGAATGATTAATCTTAGGATTTTTGTTGAGAGAAATTTGATTAATATAAGCATATAAGGCTTGTAATAGGGTTAAATCGTGTGTTTGGACCGATTTGGGGGCTTGGGAATTGACCGAAGAGCCCCTTTAAATTTTTAAGCGGAACTGGAAAAAAATAAAAATCCTGATTTACCATGTGACCGCGACGCGCCACTATCGTGGTGGCTCACGGGAAACTGACGAATAGGAACTGGGCATGCAACGCGACGCACCACCATCGTGGTGCCATATAGTTTTGCCATTTTAGCCATTGGCACTATGCACCACTCTTGCGCAGGCTTGCTCGAAATCGACAATTGGGAATTAGGACCTCTCCTCAATGCGCCAACATCGCGGAGGTTCAATGAAATTTACAATTATGAAATTTTAAATCACCACAATGCGGTGATTTCTCAGGTGGGACACTTGCAACTTAAAAACATCATAACTCCTTCACCGAGTGTCAAAATTTGACGAATTTGGTATCAATGAAAATCGTGAAAATTCAACATGGGATAAATATTATTCATTTTGAAAGCCATCCCTGAACATTCTACGAACGAATTTAAGCTAGAAAACGTATGGGGTATTACAGATAATCAACCTTATGCAATCACATTTCATTAGGGTCTTTGTAAGGCCTAAAATGACTATATTTATTCTATACCACTTTTACTACAAAATGGACATCCTCTAAAAATTACCACTAGGGTTGTTAATTTTTTTTTAAGTTAAAAGTTGGACTATGAATAAATTTTATTGATAACTAGTAAAAATTTACAACTGATCTTAAAAGTGCCTCAGAATTGCAATGGAACAATAAATATCCAATTCCTGACATCAAGATTCAAGTTTAGGATAATGGGATGTGGAAATATCAATAAAACTCTACACTTCACTAATTTAATATCTTAGATATCACTTTTCAAATTACTTTTTTTTGCAAGCTTAGGTTAGTTGCATGCTCATATTCATCTTTAATTTAAACCTTCTTGCAAAAAATAACTTTCTCCAAATGATGAAGATAAGATCTATTCATTTCCTATATCTTTTGGATTAATAATTTTACTATATTAAACATAAAGATTTTTCTATGAAATAACAAGAATAACTCTTTTATTTATACTTTCTTAGTTGATCAGTGACTATTTACTTTGCGATGTTGACATAATTTTACATATGTGTTCCCTTAGTTCCATATGTTTGAGTTTTTCCATGACTTCCTATATCTTATAAGTTTCAATTTCCGTAGGTTTCCAAGGCTCATACATAAATTATTTATAGTTTTGACACTTGTTCAAAAAATTCACAATGTCTCACTTAATTCTATGCCACCAGTAGTGTTGTCTGAAGTATCTATACATTTTTAGTAAGTCCAGATTATAGACAATTGAGAATTATGATCCTGAGCAAATATGGTGGAAATCAAGTGCCAACACGAGGAACACACACACATTCCCCCGAAACTTCAACACTCATTCTTCATCAAGAATGGTTGTCTTTTCCTCACCTTCTAACACTTTCTCCCTAAGGCTGTTCTACTTATGCCTTTAAACTGTCTTTAATCTTCTCAAATTATGTAGTATTATCCTCAACATAGGTTAACACTCCTTCTTTGGTGGTCACCTGTAACCTCATAAAAGCATTAGTCATAGTTTGTACATCTTTAGCCAATGGGCATCTTGATACCTCCAATTATGACAAACTTCTCATGCTTATCAACTTTTGACTCAATGCATATTCCACCACATTAGCCTTACACGAATTACAACGAATTGAGATGCGAAAACATTTATCAGCTCCATCCTTTGTCACTACCTTAAATTAAGTTTTCAATGAGTAAACACATATTAGAAAGAATGGTGGTCATTGAATAACTCACACTTCATGCCGTAGAGGTAATGTTAATAAATCTTCAAAGTAAAACCCATTGCTGCCAATTCCAGATTATTTGTGACGAAATTATTTAAATAGCTTTAGCTTCCACAATAAATAAGAAATAACATTCTAATATTGCATCAAAAAATATATAATCTAGGCCATGAAATATCAAAATGCATAATGAAATTCTTATTCTTAATAGGCAAGGTGTAAAGAGGAGGTGAAGTTAGCAAAGTCTAGAGATTTTGAAAGATCTCCTCCCACTTATCATGATATACAAATATATCTCTTTCTGTGTCAGGTAGATCATATGTTAAGCAATGAATTCAAGCCGCTTAACAAATAAATAATAGTATCTAGCCAACCCCACACAATGATGAACCTTTAAATCATTAGTCGGTCAAGCCCAGTTCTTTACAATGTCAACCTTTAGTGAGTCTACCATAACCTCCACCATAGACATAATATGACCTAAAAAGAACATTTAAGATAACGCGAATTCACATTTTAAATTTGTAGCATATTGTTGCTTTCCCTTAAGAAACCTTAATATCATATGCATGTGAGCTTCATCCCCCTACTTGCACTTAGCGTAAACTAGAATATCATTATAATTGCAATAATGAAAGAATCCAGATGAAAGTTGAATATTCCATTCATTATGCTCATAATATTGGTTGGGGAATTAGTCAAACCAACAAACCAAACCTAGACCTTTCAAAGGTTAAAATTTGTTCGAAAGGTAATCAGTGGGTTGTCCTTTTCCCTGATCTTACGTTGATGTTTACCTGACCTTAAGTTATTATTAAGAACAGCTTGGATGCCTATAATAGGTTGAATAAATCATAAATCCTAAGTAGTGGATACATGTAACGAATAGCCACCATATTCATTTATCAAAGTATATGTGCATCTGCAAACTACCATCTTTTCTGTTTTTTACAGAATTAAAAATAAAAAAGCAGCACCCCAAGGCAAAACACTTGGATGTATTTAATTCTCCCTCAAAAACTCTTTTAATTAGGATTTCAATTCTCTTACTCCGCTAGTTCAACCTTATAAAAAGGGATTAAGATGGGTTCTCGACTCTAAGTTTATACAAAAGTCAAACTCATGTTCTAGAGGCATACTAGAATGATCATTAAGGAACATCTCTAAGTATTCAAACAATATTTAAACTAAAGAAATAAGAATGAGTGTCAAACTGTGATTTCAAAGATGAGCTAGGAGCGCCCTATACCCTTATTTAATAAACTTTTATGTAATAATAGCTGATACAATTCTAAAAAGATTAAGCATAAGAGTCATGTCCACTCTAACATTTCCATCATAGGCATAGCTACATTGGCAGTATAAGCATGGAAATAAATAATAGAACAATGATAATACAACCAATTTATCCCTAAAATAATATCAAACTGTCCATATGTAAGATCACTATGTCACAAAAAGCTGTATACCCAATAAACATCACCGGAATCCTAATTAATACAAATAGCCTCTCCTCGAGTGATGATGACTCACCACTGCTACTGTACTACTGAGAATCTGAGGGACTAAGTGCAATCTGGGAACTGAGTGTCAGCACCTATGAAATGATACATCATAGCGTAAAAGAAAGATATGTGATTAGTACTTTGAATATACTGGTATGCTAAATGAGGTAGGTTAATGTAACGCCCAAAAATCCTATCCCAGAGCATCACATGGTGCTTAAGGCTACAAGTAACCCCAAGCTAACCCTTTGAGTCTGCTACTTAGTATAAAGCTTACTAACAGATAATGAGAGCAAAATAAAGAATCATGTCATATCATGTCTAACCAAAATCCCGATTGAGTACTGTAAAAGTAACATAATACTATAAATCTAAATATACTTATCATCTAGTCTAAGAAATACTCTACCATCTAGTCAGTTAGGATGGATCCCCAACTGACTCGAACTAAATTGAAAGCATTAGAAAAACTACTAAAAATACTGAAGTGTCTAGAGATAGGTCCTCAAACCATGAGGACTCACCACAATGAGGTATAGATAAAGGTACTCAGGATCACTGACGCTGCTACGACTGAGCACCTGAACCTACATTATGAGACTATGTAACACGCAAATGTATATGTGGATCAACACTTGGGATTGTACTGAGTATAGGGGGTGTATGCAACTAAATATCAATACAATAAATCTTTATGGAAAACATACATAGTTGTGTAGATGACTCACATAGCTTGAATAAAACTCTCGTAAATCGTGAGTAATTAAACATGTTGTATAAATCAGGTGAGCCATTACACTTTATTCTAAATCTATATTCTTTCTTTGATCTCAAGTTATTAAACTAGTTGAACTCTTAAAACCACAACTTTTAGAACATGCACTTTAGTCTTTTGAAAACAAGGAACTTCTTTGAAACTCAAGGACTTAAAAACTTAAGAACTTTAAGACTTGAGATTCTAGGAAACTTAAGAGTTTCTTCTAACCAACATAAACCATGTGAGCTACAAGGAGTCCAATGTCTTGCCCACGTTGGGGAGAGTTGTTCTATCCTTGCCATCAGAGTAGAACCTTTTCTTTTAGTGATCACTAAATTAACCCACTTGGGGTAAATAAAATCCTATGGTGGATCATAGTTCTGGGGCATGAGACCTCGGAATCAAGCCCAACTCGGTCGTAAGTACTACTCCCATACTAGGCTAAGAACTTTTAGGAAATAACCTTATACAATTCTACATTATGAAATGGGAGCCAATATGCTTTCTTTTGACTTAAATCACAATAGGTGGATTCCTTAATTAACTTAGGATCAAAATCAACTCTTTTCTTTAAACTTTGGTAGACTATCATTAACAATCTTTGAAACTTCAATGATATGGAGATATCAATAGCATTCTTGAAATACTACAGAATATATAAAAATACATTCTTGGACCTTAAAACATGTATACATATTCAAGAAATCTCAATTTAAAATAGAGGATAAATCATAACTACAACCTTAAGAGTATTCCAAACATCAATCATGGAAGGAATATGCAATTCATAACATTAATTCTCAATTCAAATCATAAAATAGGTGTAGTATCATATAATTCAATACTTGAACAAATTCATAATCTCATATACTTGAAATATAGAAAATTAGGTTTAATTCATATTGAAACATTAAAATATTTAAAAAAAAAAACAAAACTTTGGGCACAAGAACGGAAGAAGTGTTCTTGTTCAAACCCCACATACCTTGAATTAGGAGCTTTGGATGAACTCTAGCCCTTGGTACTCTATTCGTACACTTGAATGAATATTCTTGATGATCTTGGTTTGAGGAATACTATTCTTGAATCAATCTAATGAATTAATGGTGAACATAGGAGATTCTTGGAAATGGGTTTGGATGCTTAGGGTTTTTAATTTAAGAGAATTTTTTAGAAAAGTCATATATGATGCTTGGAATGACCGTGCATTAGGTGTTTAGACAATCTAAGGGGCTTGGAAATGGTCCAAAGTTCCTTTTCTAACTTCTAGATGAAGCTGGAAATATTGAACTAGAAAACCCAATTTTAACGGCCACCGCGACGCACCACTATTGCGGTTGCTCGCTGGAAATTGACAAGAGGGATTATTGGGGTCACCGCGATGCAAAGCCGTAGCATTGTCCCAGTCTTTGGGACCTAGATCTTCAGCCCGATGCACCACAATCGCACAAGGATACTGGAATTTGACAATTGTTAAATAGACCCTCTCCGAGATGCTCCAATCCCTAAACTGACGTTGTTTTATGACTAGGACATAAATTTGCCAAAACTTATTGCCTAGTTATCGAATTTGGGCGTATCTTATATTGTTGGAATGCTAATTAAATTTTCCATCTGATTAAAAGTCTAAATTAGGGAAATTCTATATGGTTTAAATGTTACAAACTTTGGAAGTCATTTCTTAGCCTTCTAGAGACGTAATTAAACTTAAGAAAAAGTTCGGGGGTATTATAGTTAACATGTAAGATTTCATGAATAAGAGTAATGATCTATCTGAATATACATGTAAAGCATGGAATACTTAATAGAGAACATGAAATCTGTAGATATTGAACATGCATGAAAGTCTATAAAATACTAAAGATACATGAAAATCTGTAGACACTGAAGATGCATGACCAAGTATATAACATAAACTAGATGAAATCAGCAAACTAAAATACTAAAAATAACTTAAATATGTATACTTTGGTCACACGACACTAAGACTAAATAACTGAGCTGGGACTATAATTAACACTATATCTAAGACTGTGGGAGGTATCATCTAGCCTATATTCCCCAATTTGAGCTAATCAAGGTCCAACCTGTAACCCAGTTGGAAGGGTGTTAATACCATGCTATAGGTACTAACGTTGGCTGCGTGGATCCACTACACTAATATAATATCCAAAGGATTAAGGGTGTTAAGACTAAATTGACGGGTGACCCCTGCGAGATAGTCAAACCTAATCTGATAGGTGACTACTCATATCTGATGAGGAGGCCACCATCCCTACACTCGCTTGGTGCTAAATCCTACTCCCAACTGAATCACACTGAAATGCTAGACAATTCTTAGTTTAACTGACTGTTTTGATAATGCTCATGATATAATTTAAAGTTATTCTCAAAATACTGAGACAAAATTAAGTAAATAGCAATGGTTTTGGGTATTCAATACCCCTAGGACTCAAAAGATTAGTAGTATCACAACATTAAAAGATTGAAGGACGTTGCATGAAGACTCTTATTAAACAATTGCTCTTGTAGGCATTTTATCAAACACTTTAATTCGTGGTTTGAAATAATTATAGAAATACTAAAGGGCTGGCATAATTAACATAAAATTATCATTGAAAACACTAATTCATAATTTAATTAAACAAAGGATAACCTTAATACATTAGGAATCGAATAAGAACAATAACTTCATTAAAACATGGTATTAAATCAGAGATCATGGAGATTAAAGTGTGAAATCATGATTTAAAATAAAATAACTTAAAAAGATCATAGCTTTATAATTAAAAAGGTTAATTGAGCTCCATGGATGAAAGGAATCCATGGATAAACATTTAACATACCTGGGTTACTAAATTTTGAAGTATTGATGGAAATTTTGATCTAGATTCTTAAAAGTTAGGGTTTCTTGTTCTAGAAAGAGGGGATTTTTAATTTGAGAGAAAGTGAATAAGGATGATTATTTAGGTCTTAAATTGCATTTTTAGGATGATTTTAGGTCTTAGGAAAAAAACCCAAATACCCTTAAATGTATTTAAAAATGGATGATGAAAACTGAAAAACAAAATTTTTAGCCTTGGTGAGACACACCACTATTGCAGCAAGCCACTGAAAATTTACAATTACAAAATAGCTAATGGCGTGATGTACCACTATCACAAAGTAAAACTGGAAACTGAGAATTGCTATTTTGAGATACTCCACGATGCGCTGATAGGTAAGATGACGGTATCTGACGACTGAAACTTAAAATTACCATAATTCTTACCCGATTATCGAATTTAGGCAAATTTTATATTCTTGGAAAGATAATTCAATTTCCTATATAATGATAGACTCTAAATTAAAGAATAATTAGTGTTTCAAAAATTTTAATTATGAATACTCATGTATTGGGACTTAGATTATGCTAGGGACATACGAGGTGTGGCAATATCTCCCTCTTAGGATCATTCTTCCCAGAATGAAACTAGTTAAGATGAGGAAAATTGGTAGACTGAGCTTACAGACTGAATATGTATATCTAATGCATGAAATGCATGACTGAACTAATTCATGAAACCACCACTTACATGAACATGATGTTCAACTAAAACTAAGCATGATAGAGAGAAATCTCAAGAAGATTGGTACCTTTTACTAAATCTGGATTCGTAGAGAAAATATATGGGTACTTGGTTTGCATATCTTCTTATGATTCCCAAGTGTCTCCCTTAATAAACTGGTTTCACCAAAGAACTTTGACCAATGCAACTTCTTTGTTACTTAGTCTACGAACTTGGTGTTCGAGAATTTCAACTGGAACTTAATCATAGGAATGACTATTCTGACTATCTACACTCTTTAAGGAAACAACTAAAGCTGGATCACTAATATACCCTTTCAAAAATGAGACATGGAACATTGGCTGTACTGAGACTAGAATTGAAGGCAACTCAAGCTCGTAGGCTACTTTTCCAAAATGACTGAGAATTCTGAAGGGAACAATATAATTGTAACTGAGTTTCCCTTTCTTGCTGAATCTCTTAACTCCCTTCATGGGAAAGTTTTTCAAGTACACAAAGTCATTGACCTCAAACTTAAGATCCTTTCTCTTCATATCTGCATATGATTTTTTTAGGCTCTGGGCAGCCTTAAGTCTTTCTCTAACCAACTAAATCTATTCGAACATATCAAACACCAAGTTTGGCCCTACTACTACATCATCACCTACCTCAAACCTACCTACTTAGAGATCTACTTCTCCTGCCATAGAGAGACTCAATTAGAGCCATACAAATGCTACAATGATAGTTATTATTGTATGCAAATACAATCGAAGGTAGATGGTCATCCCAAATACCCTTGAAATTAACAACGCATACTCTCAGTATGTCCTTAAGAGTCTGAATTGCCCTTTCTGCTTAACCATCATTCTGAGGGTGAAAGGCTATACCAAGGTAGACTTGGGTACCAAGACCCTTTTGGAATACATACTATAAGCGAGAGGTAAACTAGTACCTCTATTAGAGATGATAGATAAGGGAACACTGTGCAACCTAACCAACTCTCAAATATAGAGATTGGCATCGTCCTCGTCTAAATAAGAGGTATGGACTGGCAAGAAATGAGCATATCTAGTCATCCTGACTATGATAACCCGATAAGAATTATACTAATTATGGGTATGAGAAAAACCTATCACAAAATCCACGTTCACTTCTTCCTATTTCCACATGGGAATACTGAACTCCTGCATGGACCAACTAGGTTTCTGGTACTCAACCTTAACTTGTTGGAATGTAGAGCACTTAGCTAAAACCCTACAATATCTCTCTTTATCCCAGTCCACCAATAGATTTCCCTTAAATTGCGGTACATCTAGTTGCTCCTGGATAAATAGAGTAATGCACCCCATGCGCTTCTACAAGAATTCATTGCCTCAAAACTTATCTTGCATGAATCTAACCACTGAAACTTAATTTTCTTCTGAGTCAATCTGGACATAGGGATGTAATAGAAGAAAACCCTTCAACAAAGCAATGGTAATAGCCAGCTAAATCTAAGAAACTCTTGATATCTGATGAAGAGATGGGTCTAGGCTAGTTTCATACCACTTTAGTCTTATAAGGATCAACCCTAATGCCATCACAAGAATTAATATGGCCAAGAAAAGATATTGATCTTAGCGAGAACTCACACTTACTGAATGTAGCAAACAACTGATGGGCTCTAAGAGTCTATAAAACTATTCTGAGATAGTCTACATGATCGTTTTCACTACGAGAATAGACAAGGATGTCATCAATGAAGACTATTATGAACATGTCCAAGTACTGCTTGAACACTCAGTTTATAAAGTTTATGAAGGCTACTGGGGCATTGGTAAAACCAAAGGACATGACTAGAAATTTGAAGTGACCATACCGAGTTTGAAAAGCTATTTTTAGAATATCACGTTCTCTGACTCTAAGCTGATGACAACCTGATCTGAGGTCTATCTTGGAAAAGTAACTGGCACCCTGAAGTTGGTCGAACAAGTCATTAATTCAAGGAAGTGGACATTTATTCTTTACTGTAACCTTTTTCAACTGACAGTAGTCTATGCACATTTTGAGAGAACTTTCTTTCTTATGCATGAAAAGAACAGGTGCACCCTAAGGGTAGACATTGGGTCTAACGAATCCCTTATCTAAGAGATCCTTCAACTGTTCTTTCAATTCTTTGAGTATAGCTGGAGTCATTCTGTATGGCACAATAGATATAGGCTAAGTATCTTAGAGAAGGTCTATTTTGAAGTCGATTTCCTTTTCGGGAGAAACTTCGGGAAGATCCTTAGGAAATACATCTCAGATTTCATTTAATACTGGGAATGACTCAAGAGTTGGAGTTTCTAAATTAGAGTCCTTGACTTACATAAGATGGTAGACATACCCTATCGATAACATTTTTCTAGATCTAAGGTAAGAAATCAACTAAACCCTAAGAGTTGTAGTACTACCCCTCCATTCAAGTACTGGTTCATTTGGAAACTTAAACCGAAATATTCTATTTCTACAATAAACTAAGGCATAGGATGAGTGGAGCCAATCCATGCCAAGAATTAAGTCAAAATCTGTCATCTCTAACTCTACGAGATTAACTAAAGTAAATTTTTGAGATATTGTGGCTGGACAATTCTTGTATCCCTGTCTAGCTACAATGGAAATGCCAACTGGGGTAGACATTGAAAAGGCTCAGCTAGATTTTTGGGGCTGACTCAAAAATTGATGGCTATATATGGAGTTACAAAAGAAAGAGAAGCCCCAGGATCTAGTAAAGAATAAACATGTTAGTGAAAAACTAGAAATGTACCAGTAACTACATCAGGAGAATTTTCCTGATCTTAGCGGGACTAAAGAGCATATAATCTATTCGGACGTGGACCACTGGTAGCACTGAAAGTGGCGCTCGCTGAGTCAGGCGACTAGATGGAACTGATAACTGATGAGACTGGCCCTGTTGGCGCGCATCCTTACCTTTCTGAGCAACTACCCGACACTCCTAAATTTGATGGTCTGACTTACCACACCCGAAGAATATATTTCTACTTGCTCTACACTCATCTTTATGGTATCTGCCAAACTTCTAACATAAAGTATTTCTACAAGCACTACTAATACTAACCTAGGACATAGATCCTAGTGCCCTATACCGATTGTCATTTTTGAAATTAGGTACCGGGGAACTGGCGGAAGAAGGTATTGGGGCTGAATACCTTTGATAAAATTGATGTCGGTTACCATCTTCTGACTTTGGTTGATTAAAATTAAAAATACCCGTTATAGCCCTTTGGTTTTCTCTCTCTTTCCTTATTTTTTTACTCCTCTATCTGTTGAGCATGAACCATTAGAAAAGACAAATCTATCTCCCTAATCATTATTTAGGTCCTACACTCATTGATTACACTATCAGACACGCCAAACACAAACTTACTCATCTTGGACCTATTGTCAGCCACCACATGAGGATCATATCTAGCTAACTGAGTGAACTTGATATAATACTTCCTGACACTCATGATGCCTTGCCTCAAATTAATTCATTCTCACACCTTGGCCTCTCTCAACTCTAATGGAAACAAGTTTTCCAAAAAAGCCATGGCAAACTCTTTCCATTCTATAGGCCCTACATCAATACCTCTATCAACTTTCCACTACATAAACCAAGTATGGGCTACATACTACAATTGATATGCATCCAAATCGGCACTCTTACTATACGTCACCCCCATTGCATTTGTTACCTTCTAAACCATATCTAAGAATTCTTATGGATCCTTTCGAGACTTGGATCCCATGAAAGAAAGAGGATTCATCCGGGTGAAATTCTAAATTTTAGTTGCAGTAATTTTGGCCACTAGGTTTGCTAGAATAATAGTTGGCCATTCATTTTATGCTGCCATAGATTTTTTAGAGTAGTGAAAGTATCCCTAAATTCTACGTGAGAGACATACTCATCTAGAGGATCTGCCTAGGTGTGCTGTGGGGCTAGCTGAGTTGCTATTTTTCTTCTATTTTTCTTGGAAGGAATGTTCTATAAACGGAAGGAGGAAATAGATTAGACTGATAGTTTAACAAGAGCTCATGATAAATTATATGACATGAATACTTGGAAGAAGGGAAACTTTTCCTAAATGCCTTGTATCCTCTCGTCAATAAGTGTGGCGTGCTACACACCCATGCACAATACTCTACTCGATGTGGTTTTTAGACTTTCTAGGATGTTTTAAAACCATAGGATATGATACCAAGTTTGTAATGCCTCGAGACTACCCCTAGTCATTAAATGGTGCTTATAGTCTCGAGAGACCACAAGCTAACCCATGAGTTGGTACCTGCTGTGAGCACTAAATTATGTAATTATGAATACAGAAGAGTAATTAAAGTGCCATAAGGTTTTAAATATCTGAATTAAAACTGAAATATACATCTAGGTAAACAACTGTCTAAATCTAATAAAGTATTGAAAAATTAAAGAAACTAATTGACTGTAGTGTCTAAAAATCCTCTAAGAATAACTGACTGAGAGTTGATGGGATAAGCCCCCAACGAACTCTACTGACTAACTCTACTCACAACAGTTATTGTACTACTGAGAATCTGAGAGACTAACTACGATCTGGGAACTAAGCGTCAGCACCATTGATATGAGATATCATAGCACAAAAGAAAGATATGCTATATGTACTTTGAATATACTTGTATTCTAAATGAGGTAGGTTACCATGAAATATTTCATGAATAGGAGTAATGATCTATCTGAATATACATGTAAAGAATAGAATATTGAATAGAGAACATTAAATCTGTAGATACAAAACATGCATAAAAGTTTATAAAATACTGAAGATGCAGGAAAGTCTGTAGATACTGAAGATGCATGACCAAACATATGGCATGAATTGGATGAGATCTATAAACTAAAATACTAAAAATAACTGAAATGTGTATGCTTTAGTCAAACGACAGTAAAACTGAATAATTAAGCTGGGACTATAACTAAGACTGTGGGAGGTATCATCTAACTGACATTCTCCAATTCAAGCTAATAGAGGTAAACCAGTAACCCCACTTGGAAGTATGTTAATTTTTTGCCACAGGTAATAACGTTGGCTATGTGTATCCACTAAACTGAGATCATGTCCAAAGGACTAAGGGTATCAAGCCTGAACTGACGGGTGACCCCTGTGAGATAGTCAAGCCTAAGATGATGGGTGACTACTCATATTCTACACTGGCTATATAGTTATGAAGTATAGGGATTGTTACTAATGACTCTATCTATCTAATGGGGAAGCATCCATACCTACACTTGTTGTGTGCTAAATCCTACTCTCAACTGAATGACACTGAAATGCAATACTATTCTGAGTTTAACTAACTTTTTTGATAATGCTCATAATATAATCTAAAGTTATTCGGAAGATACTAAGACTACAGTAAGTAAATAGCTATCGTTTTGGGTATTCAAAACCCCCATGACATAATACAATAGTAGGAGCATGACATTAAAACATTGAAGGACGTGGCATGAAGACTCTAATTAAACAATTGCTCTTGTAGGTATTTTATACAACACTTAAAGTTCATGGTTTAAATTAATCATAGAATTACTAAAGAACTAGCATAATAGACATGATATTATCATGTAATACACTAAGTCATAATTTAATTCAACAAATAATAACACTAAAACATGAGGAATCGAATAACAACAATAACTTCATTAAAATATGGTATTAAATAAATGTTCACGGAGATTAATTGGTGAAATAATGATTTAAAATCAAATAACTTAAAAAGATCATAGATTTGTAATTAAAAAGGTTACTTGAGAACCATGGACGAAAGTAATCTATGGATGAACATCTAACATACCTAGGTTACTGAATTTGGAAGGATTGATGTAGAGTTCTTGAGATTTGACCTTGATTCTTGAGAGCTAGGGTTTCTTGTTCATGAAAGAGAGAATTTTTAATTTGAGAAAAATTGAATAATGATGAGTATTTAGGTCAATTAGGGGTTAAATTGTGTGCTTAGGAAAATTTTAGGGCTTAGGAAAAAGACCAAAATATCCTTGAACATATTTAAAATATGAAGATGAAAAATAAAAAAAAAAAACAATTTTTGGCCTTGGCGCGATGCGCCACTATCATGCCAAGCCACTAGAAATTAAAAATTATGAAATAGACTGATGGTACAACATGCCACTATCATGAAGTAACACTGGGAACTAAAAAATTCTAGTTTGACATACTCCACGACGCGTTGATGGGTAAAATGACGGTATTTAACTACTAAAACTTAAAATCTCCATAACTTTTTACCCGATTATCGGATTCAGGCAAATTTTATATTGTTGGAAAGCTAATTCAATTTCTTACTTAATGAAAATCTCTAAAATGAATACTAATGAGTGTTTCAAAAATTTTATGTATGAATACACATGTATTAGGACTTAGATTATGCTAGAGAAATAGGGGGTATTATAGGAGAAGAAGAGAGAAAAGTTTATCAGGAAAATATGGAAGGGGGTTAAGGTCTTACGAATGGTCCTAAAGCCTTATGACAAGATACATTCTTCCAGAGTTGATAGAGAAGATGAGGCACCTCCTGAGTGTTTTGATGCTAATGCTAGTGCTGGTAATGCTGAGTCTGCATGAGATAACAACACATTATGTAGACACGGAGCACATTTCACCCATTTTATTGATTGCATGGTTATGCAGTGAGGTCACTACAAGCTACGGTTTAGGGGTTGTTTTCAATGTGTTTGCATTTTATATTGTTTATTTTGAGAAATTCTTTGATATTTTTTGTTTTTATTTGTGGATTTTTTATGTTCACTTGGATTCTCGATTGTAATTTTTAGGCAATTCGATGCTGCTCACATTTCAGGGATTAGTTATTTTATTTATTTTTAGATCTTTTGTTTTAATTTTATTTTTTTGGTTTTATTGGACAAGATTTTTCCTATGATAGATTATGTGATAACATTCTTAAGGGAAAAACATCGTACTTTTGTTTTTGATCTATGGATGCAGGGGATGTCTGAGTAGCCATGGCATTATTGATTTGAGATTGCACTGATGTCATTAGCAATGTCTGAGTAGTTATATAGTTGGTTAGTTATATAGTTATATAGTTATATAGTTGGGATTAGCAATGTGAGGAAAATACTTTGGTTGTTTTCTTGATTATCAAATTGTGTGTGGTGTAAATACAATAAAACGCACCCCTTTGGTAAAAAAAATTTCAAAAATTAAGTGCAGGGACGTGAGAAACCTTATAACAAAACTTTTTTCTTTTTTTGTTTTACCAAAATTTTAGGTTTATAGATATTGAAAGGTATTCCTGTTTTGTCTTTTGTGGGAAGGGAAATTGAACCCCTTTGTGAATTTGAATGACTTGTGCGGTGAGTTTATTTGTATCAATATCATATGTACTAGGGTGATCTAGAACATTCCCCATTAGTATCTTAAGGCAAAATTGTGTTTGTATTTCGTTGGTGAGATGATATTAGGCATTCTTTGTGACATTGAAAGTCCACTTTACCCTAAAAAGCATACCCTTTTATAGATGTTATCGCTAGTCACTAACTTTGAACCTTTGAACCATTCATTGGAAAAAACACATTACAAGCCATGAGTCATTTAACTTTTACCCCTTTTTGAGCCATACACTCCTTGAACATAAGAATGCAACTTAAGTCTAAAATACTAAGTTGGGGATGGTAAAGAGTAAAGGAAGTAACTTTGGTTAATGAATTTTATAGTGAGTGTCTATGTGCTTAAGCATTAAAAAAAATGAATAGAATAAGAAAGCACCCAACAAAGAAAAGAATTGTATAAAATTTGAACAAAATAATGGAAGAAAATAGGTGAAATAAGGAACTTAAAGTAGGTACATTTGTTAAAGAAAAGAAGTTTCCCATAGTTAAAGGTGGATTAAATAAGTGTAATGTAGATGTTTAAGGAGGGTATTAGCTATGATTGTTCTTAAATGATATCTTACCCTACCCCGAAACCTATATTACAAGTTCAAAATGTCATTTGATATCTCCAACCATTTACTTTCATTGTAGTTGAGATTGAAAATATGGCAAGCCTATGGTATTACACTTGTTATCATAGAGAGTTCTTATGGGGGAGAGAGTTTTGCACTTAAATCCCTTGTTGCATAATTGGTATCTTGGTTTGTTAAATTTTCCTTCTTGTTAGGAGACATGTGAACAAGTTGAGGAGAATGATATTGTTATTTCCTATGAAAAGAGACAAAAGAAGTATAATGTAGTTAAGGTTAAAAACTAAGTCACTTTTAGAGTATTGGAAATTGTTGCTCTTGAAGCCTTTTGCACCCTTGAATAATGTATTGCATGTTGAGGGGTGATGACAATAACTTTTCCCATATTTTAAGGGCTATTTAAGGTAGAAACTAAGTTTGATGTTATTGTGACATTGGGTTATCTATTTTTTGCATAAATATGCATTGTCTCAATGTAAAAGATAGTGTTTCATGAGGACAAGCAAAGATTTAAGTTGGGGGTGTTGAGTGGTGAAATTACCAATCTTTTGAACTCAAAAATTGTGCACATTACCATGTTTTGAATGAATAAGTGAGACATATGTGTGATTAAGTGCTCTAATATACATATTTTATAGAAACAAAAGTGATAAAATAAAAATGTATCGATACAAAACGAAGACGTTCACAAGAAGGAAAGAAGTGAAGTTTGAAGACATTGAGTAGACAT
This sequence comes from Capsicum baccatum var. pendulum, assembly GCA_030864225.1. Lineage (NCBI taxonomy): Eukaryota > Viridiplantae > Streptophyta > Magnoliopsida > Solanales > Solanaceae > Capsicum > Capsicum baccatum. The sequence goes on along the minus strand of CM061557.1, from coordinate 162,163,173 downwards.
AGCCTCAGTTACCACGATTACAGTCTAATGACCACGATCACGATTAATAAATAAGGTCAAACATACTATGATTGTATGGTTAAGACCGCGGTCGTGGTAGCCGCAAACGTGGACAAGATCCTGTAATTGCGACCAAGCGGAATATGGAGCCCAAGGGAGAAAATGTAAATTCATGTAGTGGATCCTACATGTTCTCATCTAGACTCAAAACCCTATCTCGTTGGACATTTTTGAATCCATTCCCAATTATTGGAACTTTTATCTACACCATATAATCCATTTTTGGAGGACATTTATTTTATTAATTTTGGGTGAAGAATAAATTGGAGTAGCTTCCAAGTGAGGGATTAGCTAATTCCCATTGAAGATTTGTCAGAGTACAAATATTAAAGTAACATTCACTAAGTATTTCATAAATCTAATCAATGGAGATTATTGGGTATATCTTTCTTATTACTCTTATGTATAGCTAGCTCTTTTTCTTTCTATTATGTTAAAGTAGGTTGCATTTATGTACGGGGTGTGATTTATTTGTGTATATGTGTTGGTGTTGGGTTCTACTAGTTCTTGAGTAAATTGATCGAGATTTATTGGTGAAAGCGCTAAATACCCAAAAATGGATTTGTAGGTGAAAACACCAATCTCTTGAAAGCCCAAACCATCCTTGAAAGAGGTATTTGGGTGAACTTTATGAACCATCATCGTCCTTCAATTATGGATCTAGGAACCAAGGCAATAGCAGACAATTATTGGGTCTAGTACTTATTTTCACTATTATAGACATAAGGGTGATAATAAGGTTTACTCCCAATAGTGTACGATCCTAGAAATAAGGTTACCAAATTAAGGTATTGGATGGTTATAATTGACACACTCATTAGGTACTCAAATGAGTTAATCAGTAAAATCTTTAAGGTTTTGTTAAAGAACTAGAATCAAGTACCTTAAAGCTAGCCTACCACACCATCAACGATAAGAATTTGCATCGAATCATCAAGGTCCCATGCATAACTATCCCCAAGGAAAGTATAGTCCAATGATCCATTTTAATTTATTATACTGTTATTATTCGTAGCCCGAAATTATTCCTTTTGAAATTCCATCTATAAACACTAGTCTTGATACCCACTCAAACCCCCCAAATTTCTACTTATTTGTATCTTAGGTTTGAATTTAGTAAGAATTTTTATTTTGAACTTACCCATTAGCCAATCATATTGTTCATCATGGATTCAACCCCAACTCTTGTTAGTTTCTTATATTGACAACAACCTACTTGCACTTAAATTGACGTGTAAGTTAAGTGTTAACAAAGGACACTTTATAAAGTATGGGGTCTAACATATAGATATCGTATTGTAATTTCCAATTTAATGTTGAGATAAATTTGAGTTACATATATATTTTCATTTATAATCATAGGGTTATGATCCTCTAATAAGATATAGGATTTTCTTTCAAGCATCTAATCATTGGAAATGATTGAACAAATAAAATCTTATTTTAGAAGACCGCTAACATCAGTGAATAAAAGAATTGCCATGACACTCATCGATTTAGGTATGTTTTCATGTTTTCTATTATGTTCATGATGATTTTACATGTTATTTCCTGACATGAGATAATAGTATTTGTCCCCAAAGTTTGGTCCTAAAATCTACTACTACACATCTCTCACATTATTCCTTTGGAGAGTTGATTATAAATACCACTCACACATATTTAATATAATGGAATGACACTATTTTAACTTTGCCAATATGTAGCAATTAAAAAATATTTCAATGTTTAAAAAAGGAGTATTTTTCATTTTTTTACATTTTGCGAATATTTAACCAAAATATTAAATAATTTTGAATAGTTCCTTGCATGTTTCTATACTTTTTTATTACAATAATATAAATGCATATTCATAAAGAATGCAACTCAAAATTCTTCATTTTTTTATGTTTGAAAAGGTATAAATCAAAAATAAGACTTTTAAAAAATTATAACAACTTTAAGATATGGTAAGAAAAGATCACGAAACCAAAATTTTGATCGTGATGGTCACTACTATAACCTATCTATAAGTAAGACAAATTCATTGCCTGAAATGACAAGTAATTAGTTAATATGTGTTAGATAGAAGAATGGCATAACTATAACAAATGAAAAGACTAATAAAGGAAAGAGGTTGAACAGTCATCCAAATAGGGAGGTAAAAGAAAAAATGTACAAAACAGCCTCCTAGACCTGGTAAAATATATTCTAAACAGTCTCTAAAAGTACAAAATAAGAATAATCCAAAAAAGAAGGACAAAGACCTGCTTCAGTGGTCTAAAGCTCACCGCATATTTCTCTCCAAAAGGTTTGCATGATGAAAGGCGTCATCAATGGTGACACTTACTAGTATTTGCATAATGAAAAATAAAGCAAATTTGTAGTATGTGAGCCAAAACATTTGGCACTCAGTACACATTATTTTTTACTGAGCTAAAATAAAATAATAAGTAAGGATATTAGATTCCACTTTCATTCACCAATAACCATTGGAATTAATTTCTGTAAAGTAAGGGAGAAAGAAATAATTTTTTTCCTAAATACATGTAGTTTTGGAAAGAAAACTACAAACATCTCTCTACCGATCTGCAAGTGTAATGACCTAATTTTTTGTGATTTATGTAAAATATTCATTTTTATGTAATTTAACTATTTTACCTATTCCTGTTGTTACTTTGTCATAATTTTGTGGTGTGGGGATGATTGGCTAAATGTTTAATGTATTTTTGTGTGAGTTATGTGATATTTTAGTTTTTGGTGGCATGAGATTCCTTATAGCTGACTTTAATAACATTCATTTATCTCTTCAATTGATGGAAAAATGGACTACACCAATAGATCTGAAACATTAATTTTTGGTCGGTAATATGGTTAGTATAGTTTAATGGATTTTATATCTCGTTTAAACCCTTGGTTTGGGAAGTTGTGAAATTGTATTTTGGGGGATCAAATTTGTGAAAATGATTTTTTTTTTTGAAAATCTGATATCACCATTGAGTTTGAAGCATCAAATTTGATAGGGTATCATAGTTTGTTTGGATTTTTGGGATTTCGAATGAATCCCAAGGGGTCCATGGAGACTTGAAGAATTCTAAGTCAAATAGGCAACTCGAGTAATCAACCTGAAGTGTTGGAAATCCTACAGATGAGATGAAAGTATCATGAATGCAATGCTTGCTATTAGGCAAGGTACCACATACGCGACACTTGGCCATTTAAGTGAACATCGCATAAGTTACCCGGTGATCACGAATGCGATGCCTAGGTCCTTTGTATACCCATGTTTCTCTATTTTTCTCTATTTTTGAGACTTGGAATATAGGGTATTAAGATTATGTGCAATATCTTTCACTTTTAAGCTTGGTTAAACTCCATAACACATATTTATACTATTTTCACAAAAAATTTATCATGTAATTTTAGTTTAAACGTGAATTAAAATGTTAGAAATTGGAGATTTTTGCCTGTGAGTTCTCAAAATTGTGATACTCTTATTCAAACCTGAGTTCAATTGATTTTTACTTGGTTGAGTTATGAATCATATAAATATAACTTTTCTTTAAATATCATATTCAAAGCAACTTCAATTCTTGATTTTAAAATGGATTTTGGATATTTTTTCCTTTAAAGCTTGAATGGGTTTTTTCTTCAATATGGAACTTATTTTCACTTGGGTTTTAGTTATGGACTTCAAAAATTATGGGAAATATGTTTCAAAAATAAAATTACAATTTTGACCTTCTTTTTTGAAAATCCATTTTTGTGGTCCATTTTGGCCTCGACTTAAAAATAGGCAACATAGGTACCATTGGATTTCTTTTGATGCATAGATTATATATATCAATGTTTAAATTTGTTTTGAGTCTATTCCTGAGGTGTAAAACTTCACATTATAGACTTTTTGACCATTTTTTGTCTTTCAAGGTAGGTTATGGCTTAGATTTCTTTAAACTAGGTTGGGTAGTTAATGTCAATAAAACGGTATATTAAAGTTGTGGGGACTAATAGCAAAAATTGCTATAATTATTGTGTTTTGCCTATGTGTGGGCCTATATATTAGCAAAAATTGCTATAATTATTGTGTTTTGACTATGTGTGGGCCTATATATTATTGTGTTTGATGGTTTTTGAATATTAATTTCAATGTGTGACCATGTGGAGTCCTATATTACATTGTTGGTTGTGAATACATAAAAGTAACTATGTTATGTATAGAGTAAAAACGTAATATGGTATCAATTATGTATTTTAATTCTGCTCTCTTGGTATATGGTTTGTGTTGGAATTCATGGATGGTTGGAAATATTGAGTGGATTATTAGGTCACTTTTTTGGTATGTTAGTTGGATATGGAAATTCTCTTTGTTTTTTTTTGTAATCATTACATCCATATATCATACACATTGATAAAACATTGATACCATTGTTGAAATTAGGAAAATACTGGGAACACTGGATTTTTATGAAAGAAATATGTTATCTTTAAAATCCTCTACCGATGGATGTGCTAGAGAGGAGTTATGAATATTGGTATGGAAATCGGTTGAATACGGGTAAGATAAACCCACCATTGGTCTAATAGTGGGAAGCTTTAGCTTTGTAGGTGTATTTAGAGCTTGCGCATCAACCTCGAGCATCAGCATTATTATCATTATCATCTTCATTATTAGTTATATCATTCTTTTTATTACATTGTACATTTATATTATGTATGACTTTCCTTGATATGATACCTATCTATGTGTATTTCTTCCCTAATATTCATTTGCGTGATACATTTATACATCTCATTCACTTTCGTATTTCTATAATGTATAGGCATAGTGTAGAATTACTTGTGGAACTGTGTGGGCTATCATTTGGGCCATTTTTTGGTTGCATGTGATGTGTTCTTAGTGAGTATTTTTATTCTTTATTTTATGCTTTGCTCAGTGAGCCTATCATACAGATTGAGTATAAGTAGGCTGCACTCACAAAAACCATGCCATTTCGGTGCAAATCAAGGTTTGAGTATGCCTCACGGTGGTTGAATCTGGGGTATATTTGGAGTTATTCAAGGTAGAAATTAGATTCTTTCTTCCAAATCTTCTAATATCTTTCTTTATTTTGACTATATCTTTATGTTGCATTCAGATATAAAGTTTTTTATGTTTAGGATATCTTATGCATTTGATGTTGAGTTGTACCAGTTTGTTCATACATAGTGACACCAGATTTTGGGATTATGGTATAATATATTGGTTATGTTCTTCCACCTTTATAAAATTGTGTGGTCCGGTTTCATTCTAGAAGCCTTACATTGGGTAATTACTACTACTTTCCCTTTTGTAAGAGTTTGTGGATCGGTTTACTTTTCAAAGCTTACCGAAACAACTAGTATAATGACCCTTTGTTTTTTAATTTTAACAAATTGGTACTAGAGCATCCAATTTTATTGGTCTCAATAGTGTAAGAATGAGGTGTCTATTAGTGTCTCATGAATTGGTACATATTTGCCTTTATCTATCTTAGAGAGGCTATAAGATATCTTTAGGAAATTTTCCTTATATTGTTCCTTATTTGAGGATTTCGTTAATAGGTTGTATTCTAAGTAATTTTTCACTATCTTCTATGCACATGGTGATAACTAGATCTCACAAGGTTAGAAATGCAGAGCCTTTATTCTGGGAGAGAAACAAGTCTAAAAGGTGAGTTGCGAGTCATGAATGGGATCAAGGTAGAGGGAGGGCATGAGGATCTTCCCATATATTAGTAGTGCTATGAAAATATCACCTAAGCCATAGGTTGAGCATGTTGAAGTTATTGGTCCTACTTCAGTTCCATCGAGTTCTTCTACCACAGTATCGGAGGGGTTATCGATTCATTTGTTAACCTGTTTGGAGGGAATCCTTTGGTTGTTCCTGGTGTTCCCCCAGCTCTGAGTATTTTACCTCTGTCTATGCCAAAGTTTGATTATAGTATTCCTCCAACCCCGAGTTTGGATCCTACTTCTACTTTTGGTACTCCAAAGACCCGTAGTGTTATTCCTCCTTTAGCATCTATGTTTAAGTATGGTATTTTAGGATCAGGGGTTCATCCTACATCTATGTTACCTTCTCAAGTTGGATCCTAGCCTACCATCTTTACTATGCCTCCTTTTTTTATGAGTATAGTTATGTCTTCTAAGGATTAGAAGTGGTCTGAGAGATTCACTTATTTGGGTCAATTAGGTTAGGTGATGTTGTAGGTAAGGATACCTTTGAGTTTTGATTTACTATCATGAGAAGTTCCATAAATTGGGTTCGCTTAAGTCATTTAGTATTGTGAAATAATACCTATCAATTTAGGGATGCCGTGAGAGATTGGTGGAGGTCACTTATTTGTTGCAGACCTCTTTATTCTCCTGAGTTGACTTGGGATCTAATTATTAAGGCCTATTTGAGCGTTTCATACCTCACAGTCTAACGGATTAAATCAGGGATGAGTCTGATCACCTAGAGCGGTGCTCCATGTCTGTTGTTGAGTATACGACACACTTCTAAGCCTTGTTTAAATATTCCTATGCTAGTATTCCCATCAAATCTAATAAGATTTAGATATTCATGAATGGTTCAAATATTTCTCCTCAACTAGATATATCTCAGATGATAGTGTTTTCAGTATTTTTTTAGTATAGTAGATTATCCTAAGATGACTAAGGGTATTCTTTGAGTATCTCGTGAGGCACCAAGAAGGTGCATCGCTTAGGTGGGTAGAAATTGTAAAGTATATTATGCTATCATGGTAGACCCATGTAGGAAGCCTTGCAGAGTTCAGGTAATGCATCCTCTAGTATAGCAGTTTCTAGTGGTTGCTTCGGTATAGTTGTACCTCTTCTTACAGAGTTGGGCCATGGAGATTCCTATGTTTGTGATAAGCTCATCCATTAGGCTAAGGATTTTAATTGTTGTCTGCTTAGAGCTACTCTTATTTTAGTCGTGAGAGGTATGGGTTCTATCAGAGATACGTGTGGGAGAAGTTATGGAGCCCATAGTTGTGGTCACAGGGTTATTGAGTTAGTTAGTGGTCACGGACAGTTCTATGATATACCCTTCGGACAAGAGGCAGGGTTCATCAATGCCATTATCACAGGTATTATCCGCATTTATTTTCGACCTTTATCTACATTATTTTGTAATGACCCTTTAGGCCATTTTCCACATTCTTTCATATTTTTTTGGATAGATTTTCTCCATAGTTACCCCAAGTCATTGGTGACTTGTTAGAACTAATAGTTTAGTTACCTGGCGGTTCATTTCGTTCATAGAACAAATTTCCCAATTTGAAGTCTTTGTTGGTTCTAATTGAACATTGAGCAAAAACTTTTATAGAGCAACCTTAAATGCACAATACAACTGTACCAACATGTCTGGAATGTTAAAATCTATATGTTTACATATTTTATTTGCTCAAAACAGACTATGGATACATCTCGAGGCATTAGCCAATGCCCAAAACCAAGTTTAGAGATTAAGTTATTTCCTAGCTTAGAGATATATACTGTGAGCATAGTGGGTGAGGTACGAACACCTTTTGTGTGATCGTGGCCAAGCGAGGTGCATAATCGCGCTACTCGATACCTGGGCAAAGCCTATTTAAAGGTTGTCTTGCTCAAAATTTTTGTCCATTTGTGCCTCCCTCTTGATCTCTAAAACCCTAATAAAGTCAAAAATCTTCGAAGTTAGTCTTGTGGGTTGATTAGAAGCTTGAATAACTTGAGTAATCCATTTTTATTAGAAATTTAAGGTTAGATTCCTTCTAGTTTGGTGTTAATTTCTTGATTTTTAGACTCAAGACCCCTAAGTCCATGAGGCTTAGTTGTATCCAAAAATGTGTATGATTTACTCAAATTTGTTGAGGGTTATCTGTTTAATACTATATGGACTATGGGTTGGTCTAAGAAATTTATTTTTTGAAGGTGGGACGCACTTAGGGGTTTTGTGTCATTTTTGTTCCATGGCATAGTGGTGCCATAATTAGTTTTGGTAATCTTGTAATGATACTTAGATTATGTTGTTGATAGATTGACTCATGGAATAAGCTTCAAGTAAAGGAAATACAAAGCTCGTCGGTTAGTGAGTAATTTTGATTCAAGGTAGGTGAGACTTACTTATAGTTAGATTGAGCCTAATTACAGTATAATTATGATATCTTTTGAGATTGGGCAAGGTCTTAGATGATAAGTGGGTGAATCATGATAGTTGGGATTAGATGATCCTCATAGGCTAAAAAAAACTAATCAAATATAAGGCTTGACTATAGCCTAGAACCTTGGTTAGTTCTTCTTGTAGTCTCATGATTAGTATAAATATACTTAAGTTGCTCTAGTAGTGGAGAATAACATTGTTAACTAACCTTAATATTATGTTGACCAAGATATGGCTCATTATGAATTGGCCTTAACGTTTGGGGTGACATAGAAAAGATACTTCAAGATTATTTCACTTATAGGTTTGGTAAGGATTGATAAGCCCTAATGGTATGATTTAGATAACCTAGCCTAATTTCAGGTAGAAGGTAGTCTTGTAGAAGTGAACTTTTGCATTGTTGGGATTTTTGAGTGGGACTTGACCCACCTTAAGCTTAAAATATGTAATACCTTAGTGAACTAGATACTTTATTAATGTCTAAGTATTATTATTAAGGTTATAATGGTTAAACCCGATTCTCGGTTATGTATGTGGTCGATGGTTGGATAATGTGTACACTTGATTTATTATCTTGTTTCCATGATATGTATAGCCTTTCAAAGTCTTGTTAATTTAATCTATGGTTATTCTATCACTTGGCTTATTGATGAGTTCACCTTGTGAACCTCTAATTATGTTACCACTCTTGCTATTACCCAAGCTTAATGCTTAAGCTAATGTTTATGTAAAGGATTTTCCTTTGGGGTTAGTATTGTGAAAGTGGGAGTAAAAGAGGTATCTTGCTAGCATACACTAGGCTTATGATTGACTTCCGAATAATTATGTTAACCTATTAAATCTATTTGACTTGGATAAATTGTTCTGTTATGGAATTTTTCCTAGTAAAGTGTCTTATGTTATAACTAGGTATCTGTAATAAATGACTAGGACTTGTAGGCTAGAAGTATAGTGAACTAGTTGGTGGACCTTACTTAGCTACAATATGGAAACTAATCATTAAGGTTGTGACATGATGAATTATAATAAACCTAGTATTGTATGATGATTGGTTAAGTTCAAAACTAGTACGTGATATTGTGGAGGCTTAATTGATGACTTATATGATTAGGAAGCTAACTAGAAATGGTTTTGTGATGGGTGATAAATAACAGTTTTTGGTAACTTGTAGTTTTTCCTTATTTGATAACTAGTTAACTATTAGACTTGCAAACTTGTGGGTCATGGAAATGTAGGCTTGCTAGTATAGGCTAGACATGAAGTTTAATAATGAATTAGAGATTAAATAACTATATTACCATGTTATTGTGCTATCGGCTTCTTTGTGTCAAATTGCAAAGTTTATGATGATTGTTGACCTCGATAAGTGGCCATAGCGGGAATGTACAACATGCGGCTTTGGTGAGTTGCTTTTGTAGTTTTGCCTTCATATGTTGATGTATTGATCTTTTGGTTTACCCTCCGATGGTATGGGATGCCGTGATGAGTTCTTTGCTTGTATTCCTTGAGTGATCTTCCCGGCATTAAGGGACATCATGGTATGTTCTTTAGCTTTAAACTTTAACGATATTAGATGTGTAGATTATAGTAATTACATGATTTTTATTGTATATAAGTGGATTTACACTTCCAAAATAATTACTCATTTTATTTGAAAGTTATGGTATATATGGATATGGAATGGCATACTATTGTTATAGTTGATTAGTTAATTATACTGTGATATCTAAGAGGATCTAGGTTCAATTTTGTACCTTGACTTTAGGTTGATCTCTAACTCTATATAGTCATTATATTATAATATAACTTAGTTGATCAATGATGCCTATTGAGTACCCATGTTTTGGTACTCATACTATATTTTTGTATCTTATTTGTGTAGACTCGAGTTGTTCTTACCATTGTTGAGTCAAGATCATGAGGTGTTGATCATCAGTAAATAGGGTAAGCTCTTAGAGTTTAAATTGCCCCTTTTCCCTTCAATTATTTTGTCTTTTGTATTAAAGACAAATGTATAAGACTATTTTAGAATATTAGATGTTTAGTTGTAATTTATATTGTCTAATGTAGAGATGTTCTTGTACTAATACTATCAGGTCATGGGATCTGTATTGAAATGTTAGTTGTTTATTTATGGAATATTGTGTCACATATAGGGTCCAGGTTGGACATTCCGACCAAGGTAACCTACTGCATTAGCTCCAGGTTATGATGTTGGATTACCTATTAGTGTATTATGGTAGGTGCCATCATTACTTAGAAATCTGGTCATGATAAATTGGTGACAGAGCCTAGGTTTCACCGATATTATATTTACAAGAGCAAGTGTCTAATATAGTCCTATGGATCAGAATGTTGATATTCATTTCCTATATCTGGGAGGCTATACGACATTCTTAGGAGACCGTAACTTCTTTCACTTATATCATTCTAAGAGTCTGAGTTGGTGTTTTTTGGATATTCTCTAGACTTTACACTTTCACGGATGCCAAAGACCTATACTACAGTTAGATGTGGGAACGGTCCCGATATGCAGACTCATGATGAGTCCCTATTTAGTGATCAGGGTGAACCTCCACAGAATGTTATTCGTACTGCAGAGCCAAAGACTCCTTCACCTTAGCCAGCAATGGGCTAGGGACCAGCTAAGGATCCACAAAGATTCATCCCTACTTCTTCGCTTAGATTAATTTTAGTTTAGTGGTTGGGTATTATTGATAGTTTTCAGACTACTAGGAGAAGAGCGTAGCCTACAACTGAAGCTCCTAGAGTTAAGGTTCCTCACATTCCAGCTGTAGTTCAGTAGGTAGTCGCTTAACTAGTTATGACCCAGCCTACTATGTCTACTGAGGAGAAAAAGTCGCTAGGTAGATTCTTGAGGTTGGCACTACCTAGGTTTTCTGGTGCTCCTGGAAAGAATGACTTTGTGTTTCTGACAATTTGTTAGGATAGGCTTCACGGGTTAGGCCTTATTTATTCTTGTGGTGTGGATTATACCAAATTAAAGTTGGACTTGTCTACTCGGCACTTCTGGAATGGTTTTGTGAGTTTTAGGATAGTTGGATTCTTCTCTATTTCTTATACTCAATTCTTTGATATATTCTAAGAGAAGTACATGTCATGCAACCTTAGAGATCACTTCAGAGATTAGTTCTCTGGGTTGGAGTAGGGTTCTATGACAGTCGCTGAGTATGATGCCCTTGTCTATGAGTAGACTAGGCATGCGGTATCTATTTTGTATATAGAGTATGAGAAAGTTTGATGCTTTCTGTGATGATTAAGACTTCCTATTCGAATGGCTACTTAGAGTTTGTTTGTTGTGGGTAGGACTTTTTTTGAGGTTTCTAATCATGCTATAGTGATAGAGGACATGCAACGTAAAGGCCGTAAAAAGAGGCCTAAGTTTCAGGGTAGATTTTGTGGGAGACCTAGTAGTTCCTAATTTAGGGGTCGTATTTTTTATGTTGTACATTCTCTATGTCTATCTCTTTAGTCTCAAAGTTAGACTAGTAGACCATTTCAGGTAGCTTTTCAGACCGCTGATGGGGGTCAATTCAATACTAGTGGTCGCCCTAGTAAGGACAATGATAAGTTCTTGAAGGGTTCATATGTACGTCATGCTAGGTGTGGAATATATGTCAGATTAGCCCAATCATTGAATTTTTGTTCTACTCATGATTCTTGTTTTACTTGCGGACTTCCCGATCATTTCTCTAAAGACTACCCTAGTCGTGGGGCAATGATTGTTCAACCCAGGGAGCTACTCCTATTATGGTAGTTTATCCTCAGGTAGATGTGGTTCGTGAGGTGATAGGGCTGGTTACCAGGGTGCTTGAGGTAATACTCAGGTAGGAAGGATAGGAGGTCGATCAGGTACCCAGCCAAATGGTGGACATGGACAGTTGTATGCAGTAGCTGCTATACCAGAGGCGGAGACTTCGAACACTATAGTTATAGGTGCGAATTTTGTATTTCGCTAGTCGAACCTTTTTTCATTTGATCCTAGATAAACTTAGTCTTATATATCTGCTTATTATACACTACAATTGGACTTGACTAATGATTTATAATCTTTGCTTTTAAGCATAGCTACTCCCTTAGGAGATTCTTTAGTACTGGATTGAGTATTCAAATCATGTGTTGTGACAGTTAGTGATGTTTATACTTATGTTGATCTTATTATTCTTGATATGTTGGATTTTGATATAATTCTGGGCATGGATAGGTTATCCTACTATCATGCAGTCATGGATAGTGTTCCTATGACCATTACCTTAGACATGACCAGTGTACCCTCAGTCATATAGCGATTAGCCACGAGCTGGCGAGGATTATTTCTTATTTTACTGCCATACAACTTATATCGAGGGGTTGTGAGTCTTTGCTAGCCTATGTATGTGATACCTATGTTGAGAGTTCGACACTTGACTCTGTTCCAGTTGTATTTGAGTTTCCTGATGTGTTTCCTACCGATCTTCCTAGTATTCCCTCTGACCATGAGATTAAGTTTGCTATTGACCTTGAGCCTAGCACCTGATATATTTCTATAACACTTTACCATATGGATTCTACTGAACTTAAAGAGCTAAAATCGAAGCTCCAGGATCTTATAGGTAAGGGTTTTATTAGTCTAAGTGCGTCCCCATGTGGAGCCCCTATTTTTGATATGTAGAGACATGGGTTGATATCAATATGTATTAATTATCGGCGGCTAAATAAGGTGACAGTGAAAACACTTATCATATGACTCGTGTTTATGATTTATTCGACTAGCTTCAGGGCACAATTGTATTTTCGAAGATAGATTTGTGGTCCGTTCATGATCAGTTGAGGATTTGGGCTAAGGATATCCCAAATATGTCCTTTAGGTCCCATTACGGTCACTATGAGTTCTTAGTGATGTCTATTTAGCTGACTAATGCCCCAGCTGCCATTATGGATTTGGTGAACCATGTGTTCAGACAGTATTTAGACTCTTTTATTATTGTGTTAATGGATGATATTCTTTTTTTACTAGAGGAGTAGTGAGAAGCATGTAGAGTATTTGAGGATTGTGTTGTAGGTCTTGTGAGAGCATATTTTGTTTGCCAAGTTCTCTAAGTTCAAGTTTTGGCTACAGTCAACGTTGTTTCATTGACATGTGGTGTCCAAGGAAGGTTATATGGTAGACCAAACTAAGATTTCAACTATTCATGATTGGGATCACCTAAGTCTCCGACTGAGTTTCGCAGTTTCATTAGTTTGGTTTGTTATTATCGGTTCTATCAACTCCTATGACTAGATTGACTCTACAGGAAGATTCATTATGATGGTCTGAGGAGTATGAGTTTACCTTAGGAAAGCTAAAGTATTATCTTACTTTTGCCCTTGTATTATCCCTTCCAGTTGGGGGGGGGGGATTCACAGTGTTTTGTGATGCATATGGTATTGGTCTTGGATGTGTTTTGATATAGTAGTGTTGTGTTATTTTTGATGCTTCTAGACATCTTAAGGTGTATGAACAGAACTAACCTACTCATATTTGGAGTTGGCAGCAGTAGTTTTCGAACTCAAGATTTAGAGGCATTACTTGTGTAGTGTGCATTATGAGATTTTCACCGATCATCATAATCTTCAGCAGCTTATGTCTCAGCGAGAGCCTAATACTCGTGTACACAAATTGATGGAGTTGCTAAAGGACTATGATATTTCCATCTTATATGGCATTGATTGATACCTTGAGTCGCAAGGCATTGAGTATGGGTAGTTTGGAATGTATATATTTTCATAGAGTCCCTTGGCATGGGACCTACAGACCTTATCTAATTTGATTGTTTGCCTTGACATTAGAACTCTTGCTAGTATTTTGGCTTGTGTGAAGGCTAAGTCGTCCCTATTTGAGAAGATTTATGATCTTTAGTTTAATGATAGTAAGTTGTGCCTTCTCCTTGATTAGTTGAGGAGTGGTGAGTCTGGGAAACAGACTGTAGTTTTTAAGGGTATCTTTAGATTTCAGGGTCGTATTTGTGTTTCCCGACTTGGTGACTTGATTTATTTTATTCTATATGAGGCTCATAGCACTAGATTTTCTATTCATCCTGGTATGACCAAGATGTGTAGAGATTTGAGGCAGCTTTATAGGTGGGATGGTATGAAGAGTGATCTGGAAGGCTTTGTAGCTTGTGCCTATGTTATCAGCAAGTTATGGCCGCGCATCAGTGTCTACGCAGTTTAGCTCAGAGTTTACACATTCCTGAGTGGAAATGGGAAAGGGTTACCATGGACTTCATTAGTTATTTTCCATTCTTCCTATGGTCACGGTGGTATCTGGGTTATGGATCGTTTGACCATGTCAGCATATTTCATTCCTATTAAGATAACCATCATTGTTGTGAGATTATCCCATATTTATGTTTGAGAGATAGTTCATTCGTATGGGGGCCCAATGTCTATTATATCATACCATGGCTTTGTATTTATGTTCATGGTTTTTGAGAGCATTTTATAAGGAGTTGGGTACTCGAGTGGATTTAAGTACAACCTTTCATCCATAGATCAATGGTTAGTTCGAGAGAACTATTCAGGTGCTTAAGGATATGCTCCGAGCCTATGTTATGGACTTTGGAGGATAGTGGGGTCAGCATTTAGCATTGGCAGAGTTCGCCTACAATAACTGTTACCATTCACGTATTGAGGTGGCACCTTGTAAGGATTTTTATTAAAATGTTGTTCCCCTATAGTATAGTTTAAGACTTCTAAGGTTAGTCCATGTGGTATAGATTTTCTTCACGACTAAATATATATAGTCAAGGTGATTTAGGATAGGCTGAGAGAAGCCTAGAGTAGGCAGAAGGAATATGCCAACCATACACTCCATACCTTGAGATTCAGAGTTGGTGATCATGTGCTCCTTCTGATTACTCCTTTGAGAGGCATGATGAGATTTTTGAGGAAGAGTAACTTATACCTCTCTATGTTGGTCCTTTTTAGATCCTCCGTGTAGTAGGTGAGGTGGCCTATGAGTTAGTTTTACCTCAATATTTTGATATTGTTCATCCAATTTTTCATCTTACTATATTGCATTGTTCATTTGGTTTTTCATGTCTCTATGTTACAGAAGTATATTCCGAGCCCTTCTCATGTGCTTAGATGGGACTCAGTCCAGTAGGACAAGCTGTTAACCTTTGTAGAGGAGCCTGTGATTATTTTTGCTAATGATGTGAGGTGACTATGTTCTAGAGAGATTTTGGTAGTCAACGTTTTGTGTAGGCATCGCCGAGTAGAGGAATCTACATGGGAGATTGATAGTAAAATGTAGGCCCAATATCCTCATTTATTCATGACTTTTGGTATTTTCTTTATATTTATTTTTTATGGATAAAAGTTCGTTAGTCATTGATGATATAAAGACCCTTCAGGCTTTTGTTCAGGTTCTTGCTTATTTTCGCTGACAGTGCTTCACCATTGTTTCCCCAAGTTATTAGTGACTTACTTGAAGCGATAGTTTTTTTACTTGGTGATTCGTTTGGTTTTTAGAACCACTTTTCTAATTTGAAGTCTTCATTTGTTCTAATTGACAACCGAGCAAAAACTTTTGTTAAGTGACAGTAAATGTTAAAACAGACTTTGCCAACACATCCAGGATGTCAAAATCTATGTGGTTACAAATTTCATTTGCTTGAAAAGGACTCTATATGCATCTCAAGGCATTAGACAAAGCCCAGAACTAAGTTTTAAGCATTAGGCGTTGCCTGACTTGGAGAGAGATACCGGGATCGCATTGGGTGAGGTGCGAATGCGTGACTCACAACTGTGCCAGGTGGATTGCGCGATCATGTTACCCGAGGCTTGGAAAAAGCCAATGCCTATTTAAAGGCTGTCTTGCCTAAAATTTTTGCCATTTGTGCCTCCCTCTTGAGCTCTAAAACCCTAATAGAGTGAAATTAGTTGTGTGTTAGATAGCAAAATGAGCTGCTCTAAGATATCCAAAATTTGGATTTTAGGTTGGTAACGTGTTGATGTGGTTTTATGGGTGTTATCATTTCAAACCTTCGTTAATAAAGCTGTGAAATTGGGTTTCTGGGCTCAGTTTTGTGAAAATACAATTTTTTCAAAAATTTGATACGCCATTGAGTCTAGAGCATCAAATTTTATAGGTTATCATAGGTCAGTTCCATTCACGAGATTCTCGATGAATCTCAAGGGGTGCACAGAGATTGGAGAATTCGACTCTCCAGCTGGTACTGGTGCATGCGCGATACTGGTTATCCAATGGCATACATGAATTGCTTGATCAGCCCCAAGTATTGCATACGCGATATCTTGGCAGCGAACTCGAGCGAACAAATGCAATGACAGGATTGGGAATGCAATGCTTGCGATCAGGCAAGGTACCACATACGTGACATATGTTCGCTTAAGTGAATGTTGTGTACGCGACCTGGTAATCGTGTATGTTATGCTCGGATCCTTTATTTACCCTTGTTTCACTATTTATCACCAATATTAGACCTGGAGCTTAGGATTTCATAATTTTGAGCAAGTTATTCATGTATTAAGCTTAGGTATGCACCATTACACGTATTTCAACTATTTCTCCAAATTTTTATCATGTAATTCTTGTTTAAACGAGAATTAAAATGGTTGAAATTTGGGATTTTGGCCCGTAAGGCCTAAAAGTTTTAAATCTCCAATTTAAACCACTAATTTAACCTGTTTTCACTTGGGTGAGTTTCTAATCTTGTAATTATCACTTTTGTTTTGATTTGTTCTTCAAACCAACATTAAATCTTAATTTTAAAATGAATATTGTGGATTTTTGTCAATAATGCTTGAAAATTCTTTTTCTTCAATCTAGGTTTCATTTTTAACACGTTTTCGTTTGGGTTTTTAGCTGTAGACTCCTTAAAATACGGGAACATGTTTCAAAAACCAAATTACGATTTTTTATTTCTTTTTTGAAACCCTGTTTGTGGATTTGTTTTGGCTCCAACTTGTAAATAAGCAATATGGGTAATATTGGTATTCTTTTGATGCATAGATTCTACATTTATATGTTTTAGTTGATTTTGAGTCCATTCGTGCGGAGTAAGGAATTAGGTTGTCGGCATTCAGGTTGGTTTTCGGCATTCAACATAGGTTATACCATAACTTTCTTCAGACTGGGTTCGGTAGTTAATGTTGATACAAAAGAATGTTAAGGGTGTTGGAACTAATGATGAAAATGTCTATAATATTGTGTTATGCCCGTGTGGGGGCCTATGTATTGTTGTGTTTAGTAGTTTTGAAATATTATTTGTTATGTTTAACCATGTGTGATCCTATATTACATTATGAGATGTGAATACGTGAAATTAACTGGGTCTTGTATAATGAAAAAGCCTAACGTGCTATAAATGTTGTATTTAATTGTACTCCACTCTCTTGGCATATGGTTTGTGTTAGCATTCATCGGTGCTTTGAAATCTTTAGTGATTATTGGCTCACTTGGTTGGTATATTCATTGGATATGGTAATACACTTTTTGGTAGGTTGTGAACATTATATCCTCAACTGTTGTTCCCTAGCACACACACAAGTGTATGTGGTCTTACTAAGTAATACAATGGCCTTATAAAAAGCCGAATATCGATCCCTCGGAGACTTGTGTTAAACAACTATAAAATTCTAGTTCACAAATGAGATTTAAATTAATGCAATCATAAGAAAAAGTGTTTCGAAAGTTTATAAACTACAAGTAAACTAGAGTAATGCATAAAAGTAAAGACTTTGGACAATCAATGGTAAAAGCCCGGGGTTATGCACTACGAACTATCATAGTACGCTATTGAACTTCATTCTTTAGATTATTTATCATGGTTGTTGATTCGTAAGGTTTATCGTATAATCAAGGTCTCCCGAGCTCTAACCTTCTACCTGACTTGGAATTGCAACTACCTCATTTCACAAAATAATAGAAACCTTACTCTATTTATCCCCACGTTCTATCTTCCTATTCCTCCTCCCGAGCTCACAAGGTCGATGATATATGTATTCTAACAGTTGAAAAGATTTAAAATTGGTAAAACATGGATAAAAAGACAACCAAATATGTTAAGCATCCAAACAAACTCAATTCAAAGAGAAAGTAAACATGTTGTTGGCCTTCACCCCGGAAAGGGGGCATTAATCCACTAATACACGTAACCGTAATCCAAATCAATGAATACATTATATAATCAATTAAAAAGAGAAATTAAATAAAAATAAACCCTAATTAAAGTGTGTAGCATCCCCTCTCCAAATCCCTAAGTCGTCACAAGTCTATGCAAACAAGTCTAAGTTTCCTCTTGATAGGAGTAGACTCTTGACCATGTTGGGAATATGGGTTCCGGAGAAATAGGTAGTCAACTTGTCTCACGAACCAACTTCTTAGGTCATGATGAGACCTACCCTAACCCACCAGTAGGAAAGCCAACTCGTAGTTCGGAATAGCTAGTAATCCAATACTTAATAATATAAGGAAAAGATTGGGAAATAAATAAGTAAAGATCAATATATAGAAGAATCCCAAAACGTGGTGGTATCAGTACAAGAGCTTCTAATATAAAATGATTACAATAGTGAAATATCAAGAGAAATACAATGATACAAATTATCTCTGAATACAACTTAGAGACTAGTCAAATACATTAGAGAGAGTTAGTAATACTCTGAATGTCAGGAGCTCACTCTAAGTATCTAAAATAGGGCTGCTCCGCACGATGCACACATCAAGCGATAAACTTTACTATGATCTGCAGGCTGCAGAAGTATACTATGTGTACCAAACGAATGGTACTCAGTAGGCTACTACCAACTAAGATCCAAAGATAAAGATTATATATACAACAAATAAACAAAATGGAAACTACACCCTAGAGTCCAAAAATCATGTGACAAGTTAATGAGGTACTCCCTTCGTTTCAAAAAGAATGACCTACTTTGACTTGGCACAAATTTAAGAAAATAAATAAGACTTTTGAATCTTATGGCCTTAAATTAAATTTTTGTCCAATGTACCAAAATGCCCTTTAATCTTGTGGTCCTAAACATGATATATGGAAAGTTGAAATAAAAGTATTGCCAAAAAAGGAAAGGGGTCATTCTTTTTGAAATGGTCTAAAAAGGGAAGTAGGTCATTCTTTTTTAAATGGAGGGAGCAATAAAGAACAACTATCTTGTTCATGTCCTAGAGTCTAACATAATAAAACTAAGGAATTATCAGGGTGAACTATCCTATTCCAGCTACATTCAATATGCATGAATGATATACCATATATCTAAGATCAGTATAGGAATAAAGAGAAAAAGAAAGATATATAGTAATATACAAGGCAAAGTAACAACTATACAAAATGAACTACAAAGGAAGGAATATACGGTAGTACCATAGCTTCATATAGATAGATAAATGGATAGATACATATGCATATAAACATAAGGTCATTTCAAAGCATAACCTATATTATCTTATTCTCATTTTTAGACCTCATTATAATAGAATGGTGATTGAAATACTATCATACATGAGGTTTCTATTCCACATTGATTGACATGAAATAATCATGCATAATAACACAATCATGAGATAGGAGAGGCCGAATAAATAGCTGAAACCTGGATATCAGATCAAGTACCAATCTGTCAGAAGCTAGCAATAATAATGATAATAACAATAATAACAACAATATCAATAACAATATGAATAACCGGCTACTTCGAACAACCAAATTCCTAGACGAGCCTATGCGTAGCCCCACTGCCCCAGGTTCGGAATGTTCAATCAACATACAAAAACACAAGGCATATTCTTCACCCATATCTATGCAACCATCCCATACCAGCTAATCGATATCGGTGTATACTGGTAATAGGCAATGCGCATGGGGAAGGAATGCAAAGTACACAATCAATGTCACTAATCATCATAACTCTCCTTATTAGGACCATCATCATTGTAATCAAGCTCCGGCCTTGCCGAGTATTAACATAAAATCAATATATCTTCCGAACTTGTCGGGTATCATCATCACCAGCACAATATCCTCTAGCCATGCTAGGTATCAATATCATCACAATAGTACCCTTTGGCCTTTCCAGGTATCACTATCATCATAATAGAATCCTCCGGCCTTACTGGGTATAAATGGCATCAAAGTAATATCCTCCAGCCTTGCTGGGTATCAATATCATCATAATAGTATCCTCTGGTCTTGCTGGGTAACAATATCATCATAATAGTATCCTCTGGCCTAGTCGTGTATCAATATCATCATAATATTATTCTTCGGCCTTTCCGAGCATCAATATCATCACAATAGTATCTCCCGGGTATCAATATCACCACAGTTACCATAACCGAATGAGATATACTAAAATACTCATACACATAGACATATCACGATAGAATATCAATCTAGTCAATAATTCTCAACTAACTTTTATTAGTTAACCAACACTTATTATAATACAATCTCTAGTTCACTAGACATCACATAACCTCTAGTTATTAGCTTAAACATCATCCTTCACATAATCCTTACTCAGGGAATAGAAATTTACCACTATTTATTAATAAGCCAACATCTATCAATTGGTCAAGGTTCATCACTAGACCAAAACAGTAATTTGTTCACCATTTATTATTATCAACTAATCATCCAATATCCACTAATAATTACTAGACAACACCTTACTATTTGTCACCTAACCATTTTTTATTAACTGACAACATTCATTAACTAACCATCATTCGCTACCCTATTTCGACTAAGAAAGATTCATTAACTAATACATTATATTCCTATCCATCAAGTGCTATAGTCCCCTAATAGACAAGTAGTTACCACATAGCTTAACCTTCTAAAAAGAAGAGCAGTTATAAAATCACATTTAAGGTATAATCACTTTATTTATAATAGTAAATAATCATGAACGTACAAATTCTATCATTTCCATCACCAGTATTCAATAAATGTAATAATAAGTATCATACCGCATCTTGCTCATTCCCATACCAGAGAGATATGTATACAAACATATACATATTTATAGTCATAAACTGTAATCACATCATTTATAATGATAAACAGTTCTCGGCTATTCGCTTAATTTCATAACATGGACCTTGTCCCATTAATTTTTCAAAAATAATCACAACATCATAATCACGGCCTTAGGCCCATATACATATCTGGGACTCATATCAATGATCATATCTATAAGTCATAGCATATCTCTAATCATATCACATATAGGAGTAATAATATCAATAAGCATGTAATCATCTATCACACAAGATGTATATCACATCTAGGAGGCATAATATAAACAAGCATATAATCATCTCTCAAACAAGAGGCATCTCACATCTAGGAAGCATAATACAGATAGACATGTAATCATCTCTCACAAAAGAGTCATCTCACATCTAGGAGGCATAATATATATACACATGTAATCATCTATAGTATATCTTCTATCAATAGGTTATACATAATGACTATATGGAATATCACTTCTCTGGGCCAATCCAAGAGGAACATCATCGCTATAGGCCTAACAATCATGACAAAAGGAAATAGTTACTCTATAGGCTAATCATCAAAGCTAAAAGAAATAGAATCTCTATAGGACAATCATCAATTCTAATGGAAAAGAGCATCTCTATAGCCCAATCATCAAGTATAAGAGGAAATAGCATCTCTATAGGCCAGTCATCACGTGTAAGAGGAAATAGCATCCCTATAAGCCACATAATGTATCAAGGAGGAATGTCATTTCAAAATGCCCAATATCACTCCCATAAGAGTATCATAAACATAACTAAAAAACCCAATCCCGGAATATCAAAAAAAGTTACCAAGTTGTGAAGTAACCTTATTCCAAGGTTTACTATCCTCATCTATGTCTAACATCCACTAAGTCCATAAGATAACAAAATCGTAGTACTATGTGGGTTGAACTATCCCACTTCTAATCCATAATATGCATAATTAGACATACTATGCTCCAAACTAGGAAAAGGTATCTAGTT
Source organism: Capsicum baccatum var. pendulum (assembly GCA_030864225.1). NCBI lineage: Eukaryota > Viridiplantae > Streptophyta > Magnoliopsida > Solanales > Solanaceae > Capsicum > Capsicum baccatum. The sequence continues at coordinate 162,140,932 of CM061557.1, read as the reverse complement.
CATCTTCTAGATGTTAGTAAGCCATATTCAAGCATAAGATAGATACTTCGACTAGAAATAAGGGTATTCAAGTCAACTCTACCACACTTACGATTTCAAGACTACAACAGTAGCCTAATACGGCTAAATATTCAAATCATTCTTCAAAATCTAAAACCATATTCTAAACATAGCATAATATCATATCCATGCTATAAAACTAATCAAAACTAAAGAGGGGAGGCAATAGTATACCAAATAGTTATTAACATGCCAACTTATGCTTCAAAAACCCTCATCTGATCCCCAAATATCAATATATTAAGGCCAAGTTATCCTACTCGTAATCAAGCCTAACATCCATATTCCCGCGCAATATAAGTCACACATCATCAAAAATGAAAAGTAGACAGAATCCTACCTCAAGGCCAATTTGCAAAACCTCACATCATGCACCTCCTGCTCGTCTTCACTTTATGATCTTAAAAATTCCATCACACTATAAAAACCATAATGTATTCATAAATATGAGTCTAATGATACCCATATTGCACTATTGATCTCTGGGTCCAAAAAAGATACCAAACCCCTAAGTCCCACATAAAGAAAAATAGATTGCAAGACCAACCCAATGTTCACACATGAATAAGGAATCATAACCCTCAAACAATAGGTGAAAACTAAGGATAATTTGGTCTAGAATCAAGCTCGAATATAAATTGGGATTTTGCATCAAAACTAAGAAACTCAACTATGAATTCAAGAAATTCTTTCCTTAATCTTGAAGATAATCGCGATATAAAGTGATAATTAAGCTCCCAAGTCACCCCCTTATGACCACTTTTTAGTTATTACACTTATTTTTGGTTTTCTTGGTCTAAATTGTGTAGGGGCAAGCCCCAATCGCATCTTGGGGCATTTATATAGCCCCTAATGCTAAAGAGATGCCTCTATCGCGGTCATATGGGCCGCAATTGTGCTACCTATGATCGCTACACTCTTGGCCACGAATGCAGTTGCACCAGATGATATCAAACTAAAAAAAGTTTTTGAACCTCGGAACTCATCAGAATCCAAAGAATATGATCAAATAGTGAATTTTTTATTGTAAATCACATTTCAAATCAATAGGAATCTTCAATAGCCCTCACCTATAGTTTCACACTTTTGATAAAATCCGCTCAATAGCCCAAAATAATTTTGGGAGACTTGGGACCTAAATGAAGGGTCTCCCTAGCCTAAAATCAATGTTTTGGATGTGATGGCAAAGTTGGATTTTCAATTCGAGGTTGTTTCGATCAAATGTGAGTCCCACACCCATTCTTTCAAAATTTCAACTTTCCAACCAATATGTCAAAATGAGCTCGGGTGCATTGGGACACAAACCAAAGGTCTACCTAGAATAAAATAGATATTTCGGATCTACTGGCACAGTCAAAAATTGCATTCCAGGTCTTTTGATTAATGTTTTTGCCTAATGGCCATTTGAAACCAGCAAATACTATTAATAACTAAATTGGCGCTAAGAAATAAATGAAATTTTCGGGAACCAAACAGTCGGTCCCAACAAGTCATAAATGAATTAGGGAAGCTATGGAGATGCTCAAACGGCGAAGATAAGGATAAATATGGTAAATGACTTAAGGGTTGTTATAATATCCACTATTAAAGGACTTTCATCCCCAAAAGTTAATGGATATAAAGAATCTCAAAAGCTTGAAAGGATGAGGTACTAGGCTCGCATTCTCCAAGCATGACATCTCAAACAACCTCAATGAAGAGAAAACACTTAGAAGGGATTTCACAATACGTATCATTTTTGAACCATCACTCTTTTTCTACAACAAAAACAACAAACTCAACTTAACCGCTAACTGTCCTCCAACAAAATTGAAAAGGCTGATGCATGCATATATGAATCACATCAGGATGATACCATCTCTATAAATCCACGCAAATAAACAAAAGCTCCTCTAAGCCGAAAGCAAACCAATACTTGAGTCATAAAACCGACACCAAATCAACACATAAAACTAACTCCAATTCCAAAAATAACCTTCATTTACCTCTTTTCACCAGCTATCATCTCCAAGTCAGGAGGAAAATCGCTTGAACCTCTTCTTTATAGTCTTATCACTGAGAACTCAAAGAACTGAAGTATATCCGCTGAAAATCCGTAAAGCAAACATAAGAATACACTCATAAAGCTCTATCTAGGCATACAAATGAAGATAATCATTAAACCCAATCTATGCCAACACTCCAACCAGTCCAAATGAATATCAAACTAAAATCTCAAAATCCAAGGTATAACTACTCATCACTGAATATTCTTCTCCAGGATGTCTCATCCACCAAGAATAAAGACATACAAAATCCAACTTGAAAATATTACTCCCATAAAGTAAATCATCCAAAATTCCTAAAGAAAATTGAATCTCGAGGTCAAAATAATAATAACTAATATGAGGCCCATAGGCTATCATCTAAACACTAATCAACTATAATCCAGCCGAAGTCTAGAAGATTGAATAGGCAACCACGGAGTAGGGTCAACTAGCTTATAAATGAAATCCAAACTGAAACAACTCCAAAACGAAGGTTGAACAAAAGCTCTACATCATCAAGCTTAAATGTCAATACCAAGGCCAAACCAAAAAACCTCAAATATCTAAATCAAAACTAAAAATGGGTAGGCATTAATGCTCTAAATCTAACATACTTCCAAATTGCCATTCCAAGAAGTAAAAATTCAAAATTGGGCCAATAAGGCTATATCAATATCAAAATTCTCAAATCGACTCTAGTATCTAGATCTAACATATTCGAGATAAATTATACAAAGCTTCAGTCGAGACATATCTAGAGAGAAAAATCATAATAGATATAATCAATGACTAATACCATAAGCAACCAACTCTATATCTGCTGGAGGGAACAAAGCAAAGTTGTAAAATAGGAGCTATGCTAAAGTAAATTCACTTGTTGACAAGGCTTAAAACCCACTCCATATCCATTAGAGGGCATGGCCTATCAAAACATACTCAAAACTTCTAAAGTCTTAAAACCACACTCGTCAAGGCAAAAATTTTAGAAACTTGGAAAAATGCAACTTAAGCTAGGAATTAACAAATCTAATACAGTATCTTAATAAAGAAATAGCCACAAGCTCATATAATCAAGGAGAATCACTCTACCAAGCCTTACTAGGATGAATAAATATAGAAATGGGAATTTCCTGAATCCACCCAAGAACAACATCATCGAAGAAGAAATACCAGTCTCAAAACTACGGTCAGAGTCGAGACAGTCACAAGAGTACCAACAACTTGAGATAAAGAGTTTTTATTTTACCAAATAAAGAAGCGATCATAGAAAAGGATACCTACCTCTAATTATCTAATACCATTTAAGGAAAAACCATATCACAATAACAACTGAGATCTAATCTCCACACTAACAAAAAGGCAAACTATCCCAAAGGTACAGACCCAACAAACCTATGAGATGAATCCACGATATCTCAACATCAATATAAAATTTGCTATCAGGAAATAAAATAGCCTTAAACAATGAACGAACCTCAAATTGGTCTATCTCACAAATGGGTTGCACTAAAAGGGATAGCCAAAACAAAATCATTCAAAACCCAGGAGGAAAGTCTAAGGATCTCAAAAACAAAAAAAATAGGCAACATAACTAAATTGCCAACTCAAAATCAACAAAAACCTTGGAAGGTCACTTACCTTCGATATACATCTTTAAATTCAATATAATATATCTAACCAAACAGGAACACAGTCAACCTCACTGCGCTAGGGAAAAGAAATCACCAAATTGGGCTATATCTACTCAAGCCACCAAATAGTATCACAATAAAATAAAAGTCTAACCAGATAACACTAGTCTATACAACTACTAAGTAAGAATCAAATTAGTCAATTAAAAACATCTAGTAATAAAATCAAGTAATATTAATAACCTCACAAGTGGTAGTGATAGCAACAACAATATCAATATTAACATACAAAACAAGCAGTACTAATATGAATATAAATGTCATGTACAATTGAATGTCCACAACAGGGTTAATGTGCCTAGATAAATGGGACTCGAATCAAATACCATACCCATAGAGGGAAAAACATCAATATAGGTATACACTATCCACTTAAAAAGGGATATAAACAACAGAGTGGTAACATAATCATGAATTCAACAATAAGGCACATAATGACTGATATAAATTCATTAAGGCATATAATCATCAATGTGTATGAAAACCCCTATACACATAATAATAGATAAATGTGAGAAATTAAAGAACACTAATTGTGGTAACATCTACAGTCACATGCTTGATGGGCTTAGCGAAAATAAATCTGAATGTGTCTAAATTAGACCGACCGACTTAATCATAAACTTAGGTTCCAAAAACATCATCTCTAACTGAAGATGTCAAAACATCACAAGATGATCTAACTAAGCCAAATGACTAGAATCTCATATCAGTAACACACCACACACTAGTAGTCAATCTCTCTATGGCTATAGCAATTATTGAAGAATCATTTTGGAGACAATACAAACTGAGCCTAAATGGATAACCAATTATCATTATGAGAAATTCAATTATGCCCATACTTCCAAAATCATAGCTTGTCATCAGAACTCTAGGATAGTGGGGAATACATTCTAACTTTAGGTGACCACCTATCTCATACTAAGGGCATTCTCTGAACCAGTGTCATATCACAACACAAACAAACTGAGATCTTAGAATACTTTGAGATACTACCCCTCATAATCTAAAATGGTAACCATGGCTCAAGGAACCCTACTACACTCCGTAATTCTGAGGATGACACTTCCCAAATCCTTTTTGACTTCTACTATGGATCTTTGATATCTATCTCTTACCCTCTAGTATTATGTTGCACTAAAATTCTAGAAATGCATGTTAGAGTTTTATACATATCTGTCGACAATATACCATCATCTTTTGGAAATAGAATAGAGTCAAAGAATGTGTTCCAGGGTTATAGAAATGCAAACACATGATAAGGAGTCATGAAGTACATTTCATAAAATATCACTATAGCCACCAAAGAAAGGTTACAGACGTTTTGGCATTAATCCATAGAATTCTAGTAACGCTTAGCCCTTGTACTAATACACCAATTAAACCTAGGCTGTAGTTTTAATATGTCAAGACCCAACTTGTTAGGTCATGATGGAACCTACCATTACCCACCAGTAGGCAAGCCAACCCATAGTCCGGAATAACTAGTAATAGACTACTCAATAATATAAGAAAAAAGAATGAGGAAATTATGAAATAAAGATCAATATATATAATAATACCAAAACCTTTGGGTGTCAGTACAAGAGATTCTAATATAGAAATAGTATAAAATTTAAATGTCAAGAGATATACAATAATACAATGTATCTACGCAGACAACTTAGAGACTACTCTAACACATAAAAGAGAGATAAGTAATGCTCTAAACATCAGGAGATTACTCTAAGTCTCTGAATAAGGATGCTCCTCACAATGTGCACATCAACAGTGATAACTCGTAACATAATGTACAGACTATAGAAGTGTAGTATAAATTCCAAACAAATAGTAATAAGTAGGCTACTACAAACTGAGCCTCAAGGATAAAACAAATATATACAACATATTAACAGAATGGAAACTACACCCAAGAGTCCAAAAATCCAATGAAAAATTAATGAGATAATAAAGAACAATAATACTGTTCATGTCCAGGAGTCTAACATAATAAAACTAATGAAGTATCTAGGTGAACTATCCTATTCAACTAACATTCAATATGCGTCAATGATATACCATATATCCCAAGTCAATATACCAATAAAGAGCAAAAGAAAGATATATAGTAATATATAAGGCAAAGTAACGACTATATAAAATGAACAATGAAGGAGAGGATATATGGTAGTACCATAGATTCATATAGCCAAATATATATAGATATATGTATATAAACATGAGGTCATCTCAAACAATAACCTATATCATCATATTCTCTTTTTTAGACCTCATTATAATAGAATTGGAATTTAAATACTATCTTACTCAAGGTTTCTAATCCATATGGCTAGACATGAAGTAATAGTGCATAATGATGCAATTATAAGATAGAAGATGCCAAAAACATACCTCAAATCCTGATATTGGAGCAAAGATCAATCTGTCATAAGCTAGCCATAATATGATCATAATAATGATAACAATAATATCAATAACAGAGTGAATAACCAGCTACTCCAGATAACCAAATACCTATAAAATTCTATGCATACCCTCACCATACTAGGATTGGAAAGTTCAATTAACATACAAAAACAAAAGGCATATTTTTCATCCATATCTATGCAATCATCACATATCAATTGATAGACATAGATGCATACTGGTGACATTTAATGCACATGAAAGAATAAATGTATAGTACCCAATCAATGACAAAATTCATCATAACTATCCTTAATAGGACCATCATTATTTTAATCATCCTCGAACATTGTCGAGTATCAACATATAATAAATAAATCCTCTGATCTTTTTGGGTATCAATATCACCACAACAGTATCCTCCGACCTTGCCGTATATTAATATCATCTTAATAGTATTCTTTGGATTTACTAGGTATCAATATAATCACAATAGTGTCCTCTAACGTTGTCGGGTATCAATATCATAACAATAGTATCCTCCGTCCTTGTTGGGTATAAATAGCATCAAAATAGTATCCTCAGTGTTTCCGCCTTGAGTGTAGGCCTCTAAGGGACTGTTGGCCGTAATGGATTTGCAGATGCTGAGGGAGGATCAAATGGTTGTGCCATTCTAGGTTGTTCCTGCTTGGTGTTTATTGGGGCTTTCCCCAGATTTGTTGGTCACATGGCCCTGTAAAAATTCTCTTGTTAGAAAATCGGGGAGGGAGTTATTTTCTCCTTTGATAAATTCAATTTGGAAATCAAAGCTAGATAGGAGAGCTTCCCATCTAGCAAATATTTGTTTTGAAACTAAATTTTTTACATCTTTTTGCAAGATTTCTTTAGCTGACTTGCAGTCAACTCGTAATAAAAATTCTTTGTTTACAAGATCATCTTGAAACTTTGTAATACATAGCACTATAGATAAAACTTCTTTTTTCACAGTGCTATAATTCTTTTGAGCAGGGTTCCATACCCCGGATGTAAACCTAACAAGCTGTTCAGGAGATTTATCATTAATTCTTTCTTTGAGAATGCCCCCATATCCTATATCTGAAGCATCTGTTTCAACAATCATGAAGGATTCAAGATTAGGGATTGCTAAACAAGGTAGATTTTGTACCGAAGTTTTAACTTTGATGACAACATTGGTTTGTTCTGAACTCCAAGGGACAGATGTCTTTCTGAGCCGTTGATAAAGGGGTTCACAGACCTGTCTAATGTTAGGAATAAAATCTGCAACATAGTTAAGACTTCCTAAGAATCTCTGCAACTGGGTCTTATCAGTGATTTCATTGGGAAATTTAGAGGAGAACTCAATGGCTCTACAAATAGGCTTATAACTACCTTGATGAAGATCATGTCCTAAAAATCTTATGGACGTTTGAAAAAGCTTCATTTTTTTAGCACTGACGACTAAACCATTTAACTTAACAATCTTGAAGAAAGTATTTAGATATTTAAAGTGAGAGTCTATATTCTCTGAGAAAATAAGTACATCATCAATATAAACAATCGACATATAAGTATAGGGATTGAAAATATTGTTCATGATGTTTTGGAACTCTAAAGGGGCATTTTTAAGGCCAAATGGCAAGACATTCCATTCATAGTGCCCAAAGGGGACATTGAAGGATGTCTTGTGTTTATCTTTTTCAGCAATTTGAATTTGCCAGAACCCTGACTTCATATCAAATTTGCTGTAGAGATTGGCTTTAAAAGTCCTTTTGAGAAGATCCCTTTTGTTTGGGATCGGGTGACGGATCCATTTTAGGACTGCATTTAGAGGCTTGTAATTTATTACGAGCCTGGGAGTTCCACGTTCCTACGATCCTCTTATTGGTATCAGAGCAAATTTCATCTTCAAACTTCTTTTGGAGAGTAGAGATTTTGGTGATCATCTCCGGGGTTTTTAGCGTTTGCTCAAGATGTTTGAGCTGAACATCGTGTTTAAGAAAGCTGATATGGGACGAAAGTCGCTTGATTTTGAAAACCGTTTGTTCTTTAATAAGGTTTCCTTCTTCTTGAGAAAGGGGTCGTACTAACGGGAAGAATAATTCGTTCCCTAAGAGGGTTGTGCGAATACCATCATAATTACTCAAATAAGGTCGGATTTGATTTACGAAAGGTATTCCTAAAATGATATCTTCAGTGATATCTTCGGTGATGACAAAGTCGTTAACAAGGCAAATGCCATTGTTGTAGACGTGAGATTTTGGAAGCTAATAGTGAATTTTCATTTTTTCACCCGTGGCTGAATAAAGGCGAGAGGTACTCTTCTGGAGGTACCTAGTGGGAATAAGGCCTTTGACAATACGATTGTTGTCTGCGCCTGTATCGAAGAGGGCGACTCAGTTTATTAACAAGTCTTTGTCAATGACAATCTTTACGACTATGTGCTCGTTGTAGGCTTTTATAGTCGTAATAGCTTTGCCAGATGTGGAAGGAGTATCTGATCCTGGGAAAGTACTGGGCTCTTGGAGATGATCATTCGGGATGATCTGGAGGTTTTTGGGAGACTCGGGAGGTGAGGCTTTATCAAGAGGAGAAGCTGATTTGAGGACTTGATCTGTAAGAATGTTAAGTTCTACTTGGTCAAGTCGAAATTTAAGTTGTTTGACTTCTCCTTTGAGAGAAGAAATTTCTCCTTTGAGATCCGTAATGGAGGGCTTAGTAGGTTTGTTGAATTTAGACATGACTTGTTTCATGCTAAAGGGTTGAATGATAGGTTTAGGGGGCTTTCTTCCTGAGAAAGCATGAGTCGTTTGAGCTCAAGGAGATACTTATTCCTAAGATCATTGTCTTGGATGTGTTCGATTATGTCAAACAAGATTTCTTTAGGATTTCCTGAAATGACATTAATCGTTTGATTAGAGCAGGTACAAAAGGTGCCGTTACAAGCACATTCTTGCCCTGACTGAGAAAGATTGGACTCATAGGCGACATTGATGATTTCCTCATCAATGTAATCCTTGCTAGAGGAGTTATCAGAGGACGAGAAAGAATCTTCCATGATAGGGAATAACTTTTTGGACTTGTGGAAAAACTGGCCATAGAGCAAAAGATTGCAAGTCAGACAAGAAAAGGAATAGATCTCTCCACTGACCTCAAGCTTAAGAAACAACTTAAGTAAGACAGTACTTCCAAATATGGTCTAGGAACCTTCTGCCAAGACTATGGATTTCCCAACCTTTCTTCCCGCAAAAAGCATAAGAAGAAATCTTTTAAGTCTCATAAAAAGACCTCTCCTAGAAAAAGGAATTTCAAAAGGGAATCCTTTAAGCCCAGTAGGAAAACAAAAAGAAAATCTTCCAAAAATAAGGATACTTGTTGGACTTGTGGAAAAACCGGTCATAGAGCAAAATATTGCAAGTTGGACAAGAAAAAGAAAATCAACCAACTTGATCTCCCTGAAGAAGCCAGAGAAAAGTTACTCTCTATCATGGAAGATTCTTCCTCATCCTCTGATAACTCCTCTAGCGAGGATTACAGTGATGAGGAATTCATCAATGCCGCCTATGAGTCCGATCTTTCTTATTCAGGGCAAAAATGTGCTTGTAACAACACCTTTTATACCTGCTCCCTCTTATTGGTATCAGAGCAAATTTCATTACTATAGTATCCATTGGGCTTAACGAGTATCAATATCATCATAACTACCATAACCAAATAAGATATACTTAAATACTCATACACATTGACATATCACCATAGAATATCAATCTAGTCAATACTTCCCACCTACTTCTTATTAGTTAACCAACACTTATTAGCTTAGATTAAAATAGTTCACTGGTCATCACATAACCTCTAGTTAATATACTTCACATAATCCTTACTCACGGAATAGAAGCTAACCACTATTTATTAATTAGACAACATATATCATTTAGTAAAGTTTCATCACTACACAAAAATAACCATTTATCCACTATTCATTATTATCAAATATTTATCCAATATTCGTTAATAATTATTAGGAAACACCTTACTACTTGTCACCTGACCATCTTTTATTAACTGAAAACACTCATTAACTAACAATCATTAGCTATCATGTTTCAAATAAGCAATATTCATTAACTAATAAATTAGATTCCTAGCCATCAAGTTCTATAGTCCCCTAATGGATGACTAGTAACTACATAGCTTAACTACCTAACAAGAATAGTAGTCATAAGATCACAATTAAACAATATTAATAATATTTATAATTGTAAATAATCATGAATGTACTAAATCTATGCATGCCATCACCATCATTTAATCAGTGGAATAATAAATATAATACCGCATCTCCCTCCATCCTATACTAGAGAGATATGTGCACAAACATATACATATTCATATTCATAAAATATAATCACATCATTTGTAATGATAAATATTTCTCTGCCCTTCAATCAATATCATAACACATACCTTGATCCATTAATTTATCTCAAATAATCAGATCATAATCGCGGCCTTAGGCCCATATAGATATCTGGGACTCATACAAATTATCATATTTATAAGTTGTAGCATATCCATAATCATCTCACATATTAGAGGAATATAACATATAGGAGGGGTAATATCAATAAGCATGTAATAATCTATCACAGAAGAAGAATATGACACCTAGGATACATACTGTCAATAAGCATATAATCATTTCTCATATAAGAGGAATCTCACATGTAGGACGCATAATGTAGATAAACATGTAATCATCTCTCATACAAGAGACATCTCACATATAAGAGGCATAATATATATAGAAATATAATCATCTATAGTATATCTTATTTAAATAGGTCAAAAATCATGACTATGGGGAATGTAACTTCTTGTAATACCCCATACTTTTTCCTAGCATGAAATCATCTCAAGAATGTTAGAAAATTACTTTGAAAGATGAATACACTTTTGTGCATGTGCTATTTTCAATCGATATAGAATCGTCCTAAATCCGATAACTGGGTCAGAAATTATGACTATTTCAAGTTCACATCGTAAAATAGCATCATATTAGTTAGTGGCACACCATGCCATAAGAGGAAATGAAATTTGGAAAATTTTAGTAGAGGTCCACGATTATGGTGTGTCACGCCTGGGCCCAAATTTAGAATTGTCCGTTTACTAGTGTCTCAGCGCGATTTCCCCCGCATCGCGCCAAAGTTCCAAGTCACAAAGGAAGTGGCAACACGATGGCTCTGCATCGCGCTATCCCTCAATTTCCAAATTCTCAAAATCTAGTGAAACGATGTGATAGCACTGCATCGTACGAAGGGTCCAATTCGGGAAATTTTCACTAAAATTAAATGACGCATCCAGGGTTAAAAGGGTCAACTTCCCATCCCTATTTAACCCCCTTTTACATGTGATTCAGCCACTTGTCACCCAAAATATACTAGTTTCTCAAAATTTTCTCTCAAGAAGAAGATAGGGTTTTCATAGATGATCCGATTTTAAGAAAGTTTAACCGTTAATCTTCTCAAAATCACGAACTAAGGTATGCATAGTGTTAATTTATGGGCTCCTTTCATCCATGAAGCCCAAGAATACCTTTTCTAAATTCAATTTTATGGATTTTCGTATGAATTTCATGATTGGGCTGCTATTATTCATGTGGATAATGATAAATTGAATTCTACTCCATGTTGGGTGATAAATTCTATGTGGGTTGAATTATTATACATATAGATTCATGTAAACCTATTACTAAACCCTTGAATGATGAAATTAGAATTGAACCATGATGTTTAATTGTTGTACAATGATGTTTACATGTACCATGCCTACAATATGTTTAATTAAATGCCTAGATGAAGGAAAAGTGCCTAACTAGCATGATACCATGAAATCCCCATTTATGTACAAGTTATTCCTATCACATATTTTGATGAAATGCTTCTATAAATATATTATGAATTATGATATTAATTATATATTTAAGTAAGCTATGCTTTGTTAGTTTCCTTCTATCGAGTTCTGGGGGTACTCGTACTGGAAACATTAGTGTGTGCCTAGAGCCATGTCATGTTTTCAAGGTACTCTCAGTCAAGCTATGATCCTTAGACTTCAGGAAGTCTTATGACTCAGGAAATCACCATGACCTCATGAACTCGTTCAGTTGTTAGATTGAATAGTATTCTGTCAGTCAACGAAATTCAGTAATGCAGCCCATGTTCAGTTTTAGTAAATGATATACAAAGTTTATTTATATCAGAGTAGGAATTAGCACCGAGTGAATCCAAGGATCGGAACACACCTTATTAGATAAGGATTTGACTCGTAGAAGTCATCCTTGTAGTCCAAAACTATATAGCCAGTATAGGTTGAGACATCAACCCTTATTGCTATCAGATAAGGGCCCCACCGTTGTTGTATAAGAGATACTATCAGATGAGGGTCGCCCACAGCTTGTCCTTATCAGTGGCACAGTATTAACACCCTTCCAATTGGAGTTACAGATTGGACCCCAACAAAACTATAATGGCATATCAGGGGTATATCGGTCAGATAACTACTTGCCACTGTTTTATGTTACAAACTCAGGACTGTCAGATTTAGTCAATTAGTCTTAGTAATAGAACGCAAATAGTTCTTAAGATTTTTGGACTGTCAGATACAATCAACTTAGATACAGTATGGAACTTAGTTAGTTCGATCAGATTCAAGACTATCAGATACAGTCACTCATGTTATCAGTTATATTCAGATACAGTAATTATGTTATCACAGTATTAGTGTGAGTTGTTACGTCTCATGCATGTATTCTCATGCTCATGATAGTTAGTCAGTTAGTATTATTGTTCATGCATATGAACCCCATGCATTCAGCCTACCTCACTTACATACCAGTACATTCAAAGTACTAAGGTATTTGCACTATGGTGTCTTATACCATAGGTTTAGAGACACGAGCTCCAGAGCAATAGTAGATTCTAAATATTCACAGATAGAGTTAGAAATGAGTCCTCATCTTTTGAGAACATGATTATTTCACTATTATCTCATTAATTAGTTTATTAGTTGGAGTTAGTTGGGGACATATCCCATCAACTCCTTACTCAGATAGTTCAGTCATAGTCTTCTTCCAGATACTCAACCTATATCTATTTCACCATATAGAATGGCACCAGCAAAACTCAGAGAATTGAAAGAACAATTGAAGGATCTCTTAGATAAGGGATTCATCAGTCCTAGTGTTTCGCTATGGGGCAATCCAATATTATTCGTTTGCAAGAAAGACAGTCTCTTAGGATGTGTGTAGACTACCATCAACTCAATAAGGTCATGGTCAAGAACAAACATCCTATTCCCAGAATTGATGACTTGTTTGATCAACATCAGGGTGCCAGTTATTTCTCTAAGATAGACCTCAAATCCAACTATCATCAGCTCAGAGTTAGAGAATATGACATTCTAAAAATAGCTTTCCATACTAGGTATGGTTATTTTGAATTCTTAGTTATGTCCTTTGGTCTTACCAATTCCCCAATAGACTTTATGGACTTGATGAACTATGTGTTCAAGAAGTACTTGGACATGTTTGTCATCGTCTTTATAGATTATATTTTGATCTATTCCCGCAGTGAGCATGATCTTGAAAACCATCTCAGAATAGTATATCAGACACTCAAAGATCATTAGCTATTCACCAAATTCAGTAAGTACAAATTTTGGATAAGGTCAGTAGCATTCCTTGGTCATATTATTTCCGATGATGGCATTAGAGTGGATCCTCAAAAGACCAAAGTAGTAAAAAACTAGCCTCACCCTATCTCTCCATCATATATCCACGTTCCTACGATCCTCTTATTGGTATCAGAGAAAATTTCATCTTCGAACTTCTTTCGGAGAGTAGAGATTTTGGTGATCATCTCCAGGGTTTTTAGCGTTTGCTCAATATGTTTGAGCTGAACATCATGTTTAAGAAAGCCGATATGGGACGAAAGTTGGTTGATTTTGAAAACTGTTTGTTCTTTAATAAGGTTTCCTTCTTCTTGAGAAAGGGTTCGTACTAACGGGAAGAATAATTAGTTCCCTAAGAGGGTTGTGCGAATACCATCATAATCACTCAAATAAGGTCGGATTTGATTTACGAAAGGTATTCCTAAAATGATATCTTTAGTGATATCTTTGGTGATGACAAAGTCGTTAACAAGGCAAATGCCATTGTTGCAGATGAATAATAATGTCAACACTGTATTAACGAATGGACTTGAAGGAATCGTAGGTAATAAGAAAGAATGGGGAGGAATGAATTGAATTGAATGCTGAAAAATTCAGCAAATAAGGGTTTTTATAACACCCTTGTCCTAGTCCTACAGAAATAGGGTTTTTATCCTTGTCCTACTCAAGTAGGGTTTTTATCCTTGTCCTAATCCTACTAAGTTACTGCTGATCCCCAAGTGTTTAGAAATACTATTTTTGCCCGGGACAAGTTCTCCATGCATCACTTTCAGTCCACCAGTTTCTAGAAGTTGTCGTCCTTCTTACGTTGAGGTTTCATTTGGCATCCAACAGTCCACAAAATGCTGAAATCTTCATCATTTATACCTGAAAACTTGCTAATCACGTTGGTTAGCTCACTTATAGGAAAAAGGACTAAAAGTGCAGGAATTATATATTTTGTCCTCAAAACTTAGCTAAAATATGGGTAAATTAAGGTGCTCTAGGCGTGTAAATACGCCTAACATCAACACCCCACACTTAAAGCTTTGTTCGTCGTTGAACAAGATATCATGTCCATGTAAACATCTACTTAGGGTTTCACAGTAATAGCACAAAATGTTCAACAAGACAAGCATGGCAATTTTTAACAAAGAGTAGTTTTCTGATCACTACTACAAACAATTCAACCTCCAACATAGACTCGTGATGATGGTTAATTCGTATCCACAAGTTAAGGCACAAAGAATATCTCAATATTCATCAGAGAAGGTGGTTAGAGCTCTTGAAATATTATGACATGAGTGTCCTTTATCATCTGAGCAAGGACAACGTAGTGAATGACGTTCTCAGTAGACTATCCATGGGTAGTCTTTCTCATGTTAAGGACAGTAAGAAGAAGTTATCCTAGGAAGTCTATCAGCTAACCAGACTAGGCATTTGCTTGGTCGATACAGAAGAGCTTGATATATGGGTTCAGAGTAGTATAGAATCATCACTAGTTTCTGAGGTAAAAGAAAAGTAAGATAGAAATCCCAACCTTGTAATGTTTAAAGAGTCAGTTCAGGATAAGAAAGTAGAGGTTTTCTCCCAAGAGAGAGATGGTGTTTTGCGTTGTCAGGGTCGTCTATGTTTTCAAGGTGTACATGACTTAAGGCAGGGAATTCTTGTAGAAGCGCATGGTGCCACAAATATGTACCGCAACTTGTAGGAAGTCTATTAGTGGAGTAGGATGAAGAGAGATGTTGTAGAGTTTGTGGCTAAGTGATAACGCCCAAACTACAACTCTCGTAAGAGTTTAAGTGGTCGCTGTCAAATATAGAACCCAACTGGGTTGGGTGTCTAATCCCACAGGGAATACTCGGTCACTAAGTATGCAACGATTAGTAGACTGTTGGTCGAAAATTCTATGGAAAAGGGGGGATTGAATTATAGTGAAAATTAAGAATAGCAAAGTAAAAATGGAAAGCTTTGTTTAGTAGGTTTTAATCAATGAGAATTGTAAGTTAGGGTTATGTCCACCTTATGAATTCTACGAATCTATTGGCTATGAGTTATGCGGAATTCAGACATGCATGCGCTTATAGAGTTTCGTATTCTATGGTAAATCCTAGTGTCTTTCAACCATCAAGGTTAATCTCACTTTAACTCTTTTGAGCTTAAAGCGTATAACTAATGGTACGAATTCTCCAAGAGGTTACTCCAGTTATGGCACTAACTTTTAAACAGGAGTTGGTTGCCCTATTTCCTGGTCACTCTCTCTTTTCCAGACATGTAACTTTTCTTTTGAACAAGTTAATGCTATACTGGCGTATTCTATTTGTTTCCAACCACAAGAATTCAATTAAGATGAAGAGAGTAATGATATAAGCAGCATACGTATCAAGAATTCACAAACTCATAGCAATAGATCGTATCTCATAAGGCTTCCATAACCCTAACAGAGAAGTTTAGCTACTCATAATTGTGAAGGAAAAAAATGAGGATATCATCATCATACCAAAGTAATAACAATATCACGATGAGTATGTATTGGCGTCACTTGTGGCGTGATTTCCTTGATAGTAGAATTTCTCTTGTTATGAAAATTAAAAGTCGAATAGATGTATAATAATGTCAACACTATATTAACGAATGGTATAGAAGGAATCGTAAGTAATAAGAAAGAATGGGGAGGAATGAATTGAATTGAATGCTGAAAAATTCAGCAAATAAGGGTTTTT
The DNA here is from genome assembly GCA_030864225.1 of Capsicum baccatum var. pendulum. Lineage (NCBI taxonomy): Eukaryota > Viridiplantae > Streptophyta > Magnoliopsida > Solanales > Solanaceae > Capsicum > Capsicum baccatum. The sequence continues at coordinate 162,124,318 of CM061557.1, read as the reverse complement.
ATAACACCCTTGTCCTAGTCCTACTGAAATAGGGTTTTATCCTTGTCCTACTGAAGTAGGATTTTTATCCTTGTCCTAATCCTACTATGTTACTGCTAATCCCCAAGTCTTTAGAAATACTATTTTTGCCCGGGACAAGTTCTCCATGCATCACTTTCAGTCCACCAGTTTCCAGAAGCTGCCGTCCTTCTTACGTTGAGGTTTCCTTTGGCGTCCAACAGTCCACAAAATGCTGAAATCTTTATTATTTATACCTGAAAACTTGCTAATCACGTTGGTTAGCTCACTTACAGGAAAAAGGACTAAAAGTGCAGGAATTATATATTTTGTCCTCAAAACTTAGCTAAAATATAGGTAAATTAAGGTGCTTTAGACGTGTAAATACGCCTAACATCAACACCCCACACTTAAAGCTTTGTTCATCCTTGAACAAGTTATCATGTCCAAGTAAACATCTACTTAGGGTTTCACAGTAACAGCACAAAATGTTCAACAAGACAGGCATGACAATTTTTAACAAAGTGTAGTTTTCTGATCACTACTAGAAACAATTCAACCTCTAACATAGACTCGTGATGATGGTTAATTCATATCCATAATTTAAGGCATAAAGAATATCTCAATCTTCATTAGAGAAGGTGGTTAGAGCTCTTGAAATATTATGACATGAGTGACCTTTATCATCTGAGCAAGGCCAACGTAGTGGCCGACGCTCTCAGTAGACTATCCATGGGTAGTCTTTCTCATGTTAAGGACAGTAAGAAGAAGTTATCCTAGGATGTCTATCAGCTAACCAGACTAGGAATTTGCTTGGTCGATACAGAAGAGCTTGATATATGGGTTCAGAGTAGTTTAGAATCATCACTAGTTTCTGATTTGAAAGAAAAGTAAGATAGAAATCCCAACCTTGTAAAGTTTAAAGAGTCAGTTCAGGATAAGAAAGTAGAGGTTTTCTCCCAAGAGAGAGATGGTGTTTTGCGTTGTCAGGGTCGTCTATGTGTTCAAGGTGTAGATGACTTAAGGCAGGGAATTCTTGTAGAAGCTCATGGTGCATGCTACTCTATTCATCCAAGGGCCACAAATATGTACCACGACTTGTAGGAAGTCTATTAGTGGAGTAGGATGAAGAGAGATGTTGTAGAGTTTGTGGCTAAGTGATAACGCCCAAACTATAGCTCTCGTAAGAGTGTAAGTGGTCGCTGTCAAACATAGAACCCAACTGGGTTGGGTGTCGAATCCCACAGGGAATACTCGGTCACTAAGTATGCAACGATTAGTAGACTGTTGGTCGAAAATGCTACGGAAAAGGGGGGATTGAATTATATGAAAATTAAGAATAGCAAAGTAAAAACGGAAAGCTTTGTTTAGTAGGTTTTAATCAATGAGAATTGTAAGTTAGGGTTACGTCCACTTTATGAGTTCTACGAATCTATTGGCTATGATTTATGCGGAATTCAGACATGCATGCGCTTATAGAGTTTCATATTCTATGGTAAATCCTAGTGTCTTTCGACCATCAAGGATTATCTCACTTTAACTCTTTCGATCTTAAAGCATATAACTAATGGTACGAATTCTCCAAGAGGTTAATCCAGTTATGGCACTAACTTTTAAACAGGGGTTGGTAGCCCTATTTCCTTGTCATTCTCCCTTTTCCAGACGTGTAACTTTTCTTTCGAACAAGTTAATGCTATACTGGCGTATTCTATATGTTTGCAACCACAAGAATTCAATAAAGATGAAGAGAGTAATGATATAAGTAGCATACGTATCAAGAATTCACAAACTCATAGAAATAGATCGTATCTCATAAGGCTTCCATAACCCTAGCAGAGAAGTTTAGCTACTCATAATTGTGAAGGAAAACAACGAGGGTATCATCATCATACCAAAGTAATAACAATATCACGATGAGTATTTATTGGCGTCACTTGTGGCGTGATTTCCTTGCTAGTAGCGTTTCTCTTTTTGTGAAAATTAAAATTCGAATATATGAATAATAATGTCAACACTGTATTAACGAATGGACTAGAAGGAATCGTAAGTAATAAGAAAGAATGGGGAGGAATGAATTGAATCGAATGCTGAAAAATTCAGCAAATAAGGGTTTTTATAACACCCTTGTCCTAGTCCTACTGAAATAGGGTTTTATCCTTGTCCTACTGAAGTAGGGTTTTTATCCTTGTCCTAATCCTACTAAGTTACTGCTGATCCCCAAGTCTTTAGAAATGCTATTTTTGCCCGGGACAAGTTCTCCATGCATCACTTTTAGTCTACCAGTTTCCAGAAGCTGTCGTCCTTCTTACGTTGAGGTTTCCTTTGGCGTCCAACAGTCCACAAAATGCTGAAATCTTCATCATTTATACCTAAAAACTTGCTAATCACGTTGGTTAGCTCACTTACAGGAAAAAGGACTAAAAGTGCAGGAATTATATATTTTGTCCTCAAAACATAGCTAAAATATGGGTAAATTAAGGTGCTTGAGGCGTGTAAATACGCCTAACATCAACACCCCACACTTAAAGATTTGTTCGTCGTTGAACAAGATATCATGTCCATGTAAACATCTACTTAGGGTTTCACAGTAATAGCACAAAATGTTCAACAAGACAGGCATGGCAATTTTTAACAAAGAATAGTTTGCTGATCACTACTAGAAACAATTCAACCTCCAACATAGACTCGTGATGATGGATAATTTGTATCCACAAGTTAAGGCACAAAGAATCATACAAACTTCCCAAAACTCATCAACCATGTGTGTCTCACATAAAATATCACCCATAATCACTCAAAAGTATTGCATTTTTCGAAACATGGGTACAAGATTTTCCTTGCTCTCGCTCTCACAACGAATTCTTATGTTGCAACTTATGACCATAGGCTTGCCCTTAGTGTAATGCTCTACTAATATCAGAATGCTAAGCTTAGAATCAAATAGGTCAGGTTGTAATGTAGGCTAAGGGACAGGTAAGACTATTTTGGCCAGAAATAGTGACTATGTTCCTAAGCACTTTAATACATCACATTATGCCTTTAACACTCTCTTTTAATCAAACCTGCTACCTTTCTTTTATCTATCACCCCTTTTCACCTATTTTGCCATTCAAACATAACTATCTTTTTAACAGAATTTATCTTTTTGTTGTTCTATTTCATTTTTTTATAACACACCTCTATGATAGCCACTCTTTTTCATAACAAATTCAAGTACCAATACACTATAGGGCATCACTCTCACCCAATTTCCTCTTATTTTGTCACATGACTTCACAATTTAAAGCACTTAGGAATTTGGATCAAATTATGGTCTTGAAAATATGGATTAGGCTTACATATGAGGTTGTCCAAGAAAATAGCTAAAGGCTCAAAGGGGGTTAACTAGGATAATGTACACGGGTAGGTAAAAAGAAGGTAAACAAATACAGGTTGCCAAAGAAATGCCTAAATCATCTCCTAAACTTGCACTCTTTATTTCGCTTTACACACACACCAGGCAAGTTCTACCATCAGCCACAACACAGAATATACTATTACCTCAGACACACAAGGCACATGGTCAACTTTATTGGGAGAAGTATAGACCCTTGACCCAACAAATGAAGGAATTCAACCACACACTTATCACATAGTGAGTCACACTTAGAGCCTAAACGTCTCAATAGTAATGATTTTAGCACAAACTCTTGTCATAATACCATGCCGCCAATCAGAATAATTTTATGCATCAAAATCTAAAAAAAATCTATGACTAATTAAAAAAAACATAAATAAATGCAGGCAAAGAAATACAGCATACAAATACCAGCACCCCACACTTAGACGGGACACACTGCCCTCAGTGGAAAATAAATACGGAAAACCTTATTAGTCGGACTCCTCCTCTATGTCTGGGGTCATACCCCCTGCGTCGGAATCATCATCCGATTCATCCTCCTCAAAGTTTCCTCAAATTTTACCCCAATTGATCCCAAAAGTGCGTCGCGGTATTTGTAGCGCGGAGGATTCAACTTGCTCTTTTCTTACCTTTCTGTGAGGTGGGTGCTTTTTGTTTTCCTTGTCGTCCTTTTGAGGCCATTCTACCTGAGATCCTAATAGAGTCATGTTAGCTTCATCTCTGAAGATTCAATTGAAAAACAAAACAATAATGGTACCACCCCACACTTAATTTGTTGGTACAATCTAATTAAGTGAGTGATGTCGATTACTCAGACTTCATCGACTTATGTATAGGCGATATGTTCCAACTATATGTTCAACACAGTCATACTTTCATGTCATCTTAACTATCCTATGCAACTCTATTTCATGTAATCTTGATTATACTTTCATGTTTGTATTAATGCACCTTTTGAACAAGACTACTACGTAGAGATCATATCAAGTTATGACATAGAAATAATCACAACATCTCATGCTTGTGTTCAATCATGATTTTTATCTCGATGGATGAGTCATTCAAGAATTTTAAGCATTCAATTTTGACGTTTATGCAATTACTTCACCATGTCGGTTTCGCAAAAGTATGACAGTGTATCAAAATCAACTACAAGATGGAACCAAGTCAAGAACACCCCCTTGTATTCTTTCACTCAACTAGATGTATCATAACAAATCAACTACATTCAAATCACCAACACCACTTTAAGATCTAAAACACCATTATAAGCGTAAGATTGTAACAACTTCAGAATATAAATGAAGAACTTACTTGGTGATGGACTCGGAATATGATCTTGAAAGGTTAGATAAGCAAAAAGAAAAGTTTTGAGATATTTGGGAAGCAAAGGCGGCCCCTATGCTATGGCATTCTAGATTCAGAGAGCAAAGGCAATGGCATAGGTCGCACCTTTAGCTTTGCCTATGCTTGGCATAGGCGGCGCCTAATGCTTTGCCTAGTTGAGCATAGGCGGCGCCTATGCTATGGCATTGTTGGGCATAGGCGGCGCCTATGCTATTGCATTGTAGATCCAGAGAACAAAGGCCATAGCATAGGACTTACCTTTTCCGTTGCCTAGATTTACATAGGCCTTGCCTTGTCCATTGCCTAGATTTGTATAGGCAATGCCTAACAGAAAGCCTTTTGGTCCATCATTACTCACTTAACACCTTTAACATTGCTCACTTTCAAATAAAAATTTGAGACCAAGCTCCTCCTTTATACATCTTGCACCTACACTTATTCAAAAACAACAAAAATAATTAGAACGATGGGTTGCCTCCCATCAAGCGCCTTAGTTTTGGTCGTGGCTCGACTACAAAAAAAACTCCTAGTAAAACAAAACAATTAAAGACGATGGGTTGCCTCCCATCTAGCACTTGATTTATTGTCGTGGCACGACATAGCTTATCTCGATTACTCAGACTTCATCGAGATATATAGTGCATCATTTTCTGAATGGATTCAGACAACGCTGATGCTTACTTGTAGGCATGCAGTCTTCTTTGAGATGACCCTTATGTATACATATCCCAGGAGGGATACCAATTATATCATCAATAGACCAACCCATAGCTCTCTTGTACCTCTTCAGAGAAGAGATGAGAGCCTCTACATGTTGTTCACTTAAATCAGCCGCAATACTCACCGAAAGTGTATTTCCACTTCCCAAGAATGCATACTTTAGGTGACTGGGGAGCTCTTCTGATTCTAGCACTTGTGGCTCTTCAACGGGAGTCTTAACTGTTAGTGAAGGTCGATGCTTAAGATCAAGGTCCATCTTCTTAGGAGCATGAGAATAGGACCCTGTTCCTGTTTGAGCACAAATAGTTTCTTCATGATCCTCAACATCTTCACTCTCAAAATTCAAAAGCATAGCAGACAATGGCTCATCAGAAAGCTGCTTCTCTACAGATAATTCTTTTTCATCCTCATAATAAACATCATCTACAGAGAACACATTCATATCTCTGGGCTACTTCATTGCTTTGCATACATCAAAACGGACCACTTCGTCATTCAACCGAAATAAAAGCTCATTAGCTCTTAAATCAATAAGCACACTTCCGGTTACGAGAAAAGGGCATCCCAAGATTATGGGAACTTCAGAATCCACCTCGTAATCTAAAATAACAAAGTCTGCAGGAAAGATGAAGGTGGAAACCTTCACCAACATATCATTCAAGATACCCACAGGTCGTTTGACTGACCTATCTGCCATCATGATCCGCATATTGGTTGGTGTAGGGTCACCCAACCCCAACTTTCTATACACGGATAGCGGCATCAAATTGATGCTAGCTTCTAAATTGCACAACGCCTTAGCAAAATCCAATGATCCAATCCTGTAAGGAATAGTGAAAGCACCAGGATCTGCCTTCTTCTGTACTAAAGATCTGGTAACGATTGCACTGCGATGATGAACAGTATCTGTCAACTCATAACTTGCAGCCTGCTTTTTTGTCAACAGATCCTTCATGAATTTAGCGTATCCAGGCATTTGTTCCAGCGCCTCTACCAAAGAAATATTAATAGTTAGCTGCTTCAACATAGTCATGAATTTACTAAACCTTGTATCATCAGCTTTCTTATTCAATCTCTGAGGAAAAGGTGGTGGTGGAAGGGGAATAGTTTTCTCCACCACTTTCTTTTTATCTTGCTTCCGTTCTCTAACCTTTTCAGGAGTATCATCAACCTTTTTCTTTAGTCTCTGCGGAAAAGGTGGTGGTGGAAGGGGAATAGTTTTCTCATGAACGCTCCCATTCAGATTTTCAGCGTCTATAGAATCATCACAATCTGTATCAATAACATTATCCGCTACATCATCAACCACCTGCTTTCTTTTGGATGGATTTTCCAACACTTTACCACTCGGGTAGTAATAGCCATGCATGATCCATTATTCCTTGGATTTTGCACAGTGTCACTAGGTAAAGTGGAAGCTTTTCTTTTGTTGAATATCGCTGATAGTTGAATCAATTGTTGCTCCAACTGTTTTATTGCAGTAGAATGCGAGTCAACCAATTGATTCATTGAGGACATATCATTTATTACCTCAGTTACTCCCGTGATGGTTGCTTCCACTCCTTTCACCAGCTTCGCCATCATATCTTCCATGGACATCTTTCCAGAACCAGATGCAGTGGCCTCACGGCTTCCAGGTGGAACATACAACCCACTCCTGTCAGTCTTATTCTTCCAACTATCTTGATCGCGGTCCTTGTATCCTAATTTATCATAATAGTTCCGACCTTGGTTTCCTTGGTCATTGCCTCGGAAACCCCCCTGATTATTCAAGTAGTTAGCTTCTTCCTCAGAATCAGATTCATCTCTTCCTTGTGCTACGACAGCTTTGACTTTTTTGGTCTTCCCTGATAATAGATGCTTGGTAAGAAGATCCATCTGCATTTTCATGTGCTCTATATCCTGATCACGTTACTCCTCTGTTCGTCTTTTCTCTGCAGTCATGCCAATAGATATAGTAGAGCTTGCTACCTCAGAATCCCTGTTATGCCAAGCTCTACTCTGCTTTGTCATACGATCTAGCATATCACTTGCCTGAACAAAAGTAAGGTCAATGAATGACCCTCCTGCAGCATTATCAACCACTGGCGTAGTCACCAAATTTAAGGACCTATATAATATCTCCATCAAGTGGACATTAGTCATATGATGATTTAGGCACTGCATAAGCTTCTTCTTGAACCTCTCCCATGTTTCGTGAAGAGCTTTAGCTTGAAGCTATCGAAAATTATCTCATCTCTCAACTGTTCTCTCTTGGATGGTGGAAAGAATCTTTCTAGGAAAGCGTCTTTCAATTGCCTCCAATTAGTAATAGAATCAGGAGTCAGCCCATTCAACCATAGAGTTGCCTCCTCGGATAGAGACAATAGGAATAAGCGCAGCCGAATTGCATTCTGTCCAACACCTGGATTGTCAAATGATTTGCATGTAGAAATAAAATTGACCAGATGCATATTCGGATCATCACCTGCAAGTCCACCAACTAATCCCTTGAGCTGTAATAATTGAATCATGGTGCTAGTGATATTGAACTTGGCTCCAGGTTCCAATGGCGGAGGAATAATAGTTTTTGTGGCACCAGCTCCATCCAGATCGTCATCATCATCATCAAAAGGAATCTGCATAGCTCAGCGATCAGGCCGAAATCTAGCTTGACAATCTCTTCTATTCGTAGGTGTCACCACCTCAGCATCACGCCTAGGGATTAGTATCTCATCATTACCCAGGTCTTTATCATCGGAATTTGTTGCTTTCCCTGGGTTATCAATATTCTGTTGATATACTTGAGCAACGGCCAATGCAGCTAATCTAGCCTGCTCCTGTTGAGCAGCCCTTCTATCAATGTCACGTTGCGCTTCCATCTTTCCAACAGAACCTGAATAAAACAAAAACAACAACTAAAAGTAAAATCTGAGAATTTTTGACCAAAGGGTCTAGTAACTATCACAAACTTAGTAGACAACCGTCTTCACCGGCAACAGCGCCAAAATTTGATAACGCCCAAACTACAGCTCTTGTAAAAGTGTAAGCGGTCACTGTCAAATATAGAACCCAACTGAGTTGGGTGTCGAATCCCACAGGGAATACTCGGTCACTAAGTATGCAACGACTAGTAGACTGTCGGTCAAAAATTCTACGGAAAAGGGTGGATTGAATTATAGTGAAAATTAAGAATAGCAAAGTAAAAACGGAAAGCTTTGTTTAGTACGTTTTAGTCAATGAAAATTGTAAGTTAGGGTTATGTCCACCTTATGAATTCTACGAATCTATTGGCTATGAGTTATGCGGAATTCAGACATGTATGCGCTTATAGAGTTTCGTATTCTATGGTAAATCCTAGTGTCTTTCGACCATCAAGGATTATCTCACTTTAACTCTTTCGAGATTAAAGTGTATAACTAATGGTACGAATTCTCCAAGAGATTAATCCAGTTATGGCACTAACTTTTAAACAGGGGTTGGTAGCCCTATTTCCTTGTCACTCTCTCTTTTCCAGACATGTAACTTTTCTTTTAAACAAGTTAATGCTATAGTGGCGTATTCTATATGTTTGTAACCACAAGAATTCAATTAAGATGAAGAGAGTAATGATATAAGCTGTATACGTATCAAGAATTCACAAACTCATAGCAATAGATCGTATCTCATAAGGCTTCCATAACCCTAACAGAGAAGTTTAGCTACTCATAATTGTGAAGGAAAACAACGAGGATATCATCATCATACCAAAGTAATAACAATATCACGATGAGTATGTATTGGCGTCACTTGTGGCGTGATTTCCTTGCTAGTAGTGTTTATCTTATTGTGAAAATTAAAAGTCGAATAGATGAATAGTAAATTCAACACTGTATTAACGAATGGACTAGAAGGAATCGTAAGTAATAAGAAAGAATGGGAAGGAATGAATTGAATTGAATGCTGAAAAATTCAGCAAATAAGGGTTTTTATAACACCCTTGTCATAGTCCTACTGAAATAGGGTTTTTATCCTTGTCCTACTGAAGTAGGGGTTTTATCCTTGTCCTAATCCTACTAAGTTACTGTTGATCCCCAAGTCTTTAGAAATATTGTTTTTGCCTTGGACAAGTTCTCCATGCATCACTTTCAGTCCACCAATTTCCAGAAGCTGCCGTCCTTCTTACGTTGAGGTTTCCTTTGGCGTCCAACAGTCCACAAAATGCTTAAATCTTCATCATTTATACCTAAAAACTTGCTAATCACGTTGCTTAGCTCACTTATAGGAAAAAGGACTAAAAGTGAAGGAATTATATATTTTGTCCTCAAATCATAGCTAAAATATGGGTAAATTAAGGTGCTTTAGGCATGTAAATACGCGTAACATCACTAAGTGCTCTACATATCTGCAGGTTAAGATAGAGCATTTGAAGCCTAGTGGTCCTATGCCAGAGTTTATTATTCCTACTTGAAAGTGGGAAGAAGTGAACATAGACTTCATGACGGGTTTGCCTCGAACTCGTCATCAGTATGATTTATTCTGGGTCATTAAAGATAAAATGCCCAAATCATCCCATTTCCTTCCAGTTCACCTCTCATTTCTGGAAATCATTCGAAAAGGGTCTTAACACCCCTGTTCATCTTAGTACAACCCTTTATCCTCAGACATATGGTCAAGAAGAGAGGACTATTTAGATGTTAGAAGATATACTAAGGGTGTGTGCAATCGTTTTTAAGGGAAGTTGGGATGACCACTTACCTTTGGTTGAGTTTGCATACAACAACATCTCTCATTCCAGTATTCATATGGTTTGATTCGAAGATTTTTATGGTAGGAGATGTAAATCACCAATTGGTTAGTATAAAGTTAGTGAGGCCTCAGTCATAGGTCCTGACTTGGTATTCAGAGCCTATGAATAAGTCTAGTTGATTAGAGAAAGTCTTCGGGCTGCTCAGAGCCGATGGAAGTCTTATGCAGATGTTCGTAGAAAAGATCTCGAATTTAAGATTGGTGATTATGCCTATCTAAAAATATCTCCCATGAAGGGAGTGAATAGATTTAGCATGAACAGAAAGCTCAGTCCCAAATATATTGGTCCCTTCAAGATTCTTCGTCGCTTTGGCAAGGTAGCTTATAAGCTTGAATTGCCTTTAGATCTAGCCTCAGTTCATCTAGTCTTTTATGTCTCTTTGCTCAAGAAGTGCATAGGCGACCCATCATTTGTAGTCCCTATTCAGACCATTAATGTTCAAAACACTCTCTCTTATGAAGAGATTTCAGTCAAAATCTTAGACTATCAAACTTGTAGATTGAGGAACAAAGAAGTCCCGCTAGTTGAGGTTCTTTGTCTAAATAAGTCCATCGAAGGAGCTACTTGGGAAGCAGAGGCAGATATGCATACCAAGTATCCTCACCTCTTCTTTGCCAGCTCAGTTCAAGCTCAGTGTAACAGTTCTTCTTAAGCTTACTCAGTTTCATGTTCAGTGTTCATCACAAACTTGGTATGCAGTTTCATGATCATGTTCCCATTATAAACTTGGTATCAAGTACCATTGCATATTCATTCATACACTCATGTATCAGTTCAGTTATGTAATTATTCATCAAACATGCATTCTCATTGTGAGAAAATTAGTTCTTCAGAACATTCAGTCATGCATTCATGAATCAGTTACATATGCATCAGATATGTATGTTCAATATGATATGTTTAGTTATCATTCATGTAAGTCATGAGATCATGTTCTAGTTATTCATGTCTAGTATGTACATCGATTATCTTCTCCCCTCACTCTCAGTCTTATTTGAGGACGAATGTTCTCAAGGGGGAGATATTATAATACCCTATACTTTTTTCTAGCATGAAATCATCTCAAGAATTGTAGAAACTTACTTTGAAAGATGAATCCACTTTTGTACATGTTGGAAATTCAATAAGCTTTCCATCGATATAGAATTCGCCTAAATCCATTAACCGGGTCAGAAATTATGACTATTTCAAGTTCCAATCATAAAACAACGCCATATTAGTTAGTGGCGTGCCGCGCCACAAGACGAAATTTATTTTGGCAAATTCCAATAGGAGTCTATGATTATGGTGCATCGCACTAGGGCCTAAATTTAGAATTGTCCATTTTTCGGTGTATTATCGCGATTTCCCCCGCGTCGCACAAACGTTCTAGGTCATAAAAGAAGTGGAAACACAATGGCTCCGCATCGTGCCATCCCTTAATTTCCCAATTGTCAAAATCTGCTGACACGAGGGTCTAATTCAAGTAATTTTCACTAAAATTAAAAGATGCATCCAAGGTTAAAAGGGTCAACTTCATACCCCTATTTAATCTCTTTTACACAAGATTCAACAACTTATCATCTAAAATATACTAGTTTCTCTCAAGTTTCTCTCAAGAACAAGCTAGGGTTTTCATCGAAGATCCAATTTCAAGAAAGTTTCACCATCAATCTTCACGAAATCACAAACAAATGTATGCATAGTGTTCATTAATGGACTCTTTTCATCCATGAAGCCCAAGAATCCCTTTTCGTAATTTAAGTTTATGAATTTCATGATTAGGCTGCTCTTGTCCATATGTATAATAAGAAATTGAGTGCCACTCCATGTTGGGTGATAAATTCTATGTGGGTTAAATTATTATAGATATAGATTCATGCAAACCTATGACTAAACCCTTGAATAATGAAATTAGCATTGAACCATAATGTTTAATTATTGTACAATGAAGTTTACATGTACCATGGCTTCAATATGTTTGATTAAATGCCTAGATGAAGGAAAAGTGCCTAACTAGCATAATACCATGAAATACCCATGTATGTACAAGTTATGCCTATCACATGTTTTGATGAAATATTTCTATAAATGTATTATGGATTATGATGTTAGTTATATGTTCAAGTAAGATATTATTGGTCAATTTCCTTCCATCGAGTCCTGGTGGTACTCGTACCTGAAATATTAACTATGTGCCTAGAGCCATGACATATTTTCACGATACTGTCAGTTGTTAGATATCAGAAAGATTCCATTAGTCAATAGAATTTATTAACCCAGCCCATGTTCAATTTCAATAAATCATGTTCAGAGTCTATTCAGATGGGAGTAGGAATTAGCATCAAGTGAACCGAAGGATGGGAACACACACTATCAGATAAGAGTGTGATTCTTAGTAGTCATTCTTGAATTCCAAAACTATATAGCCAGCATAGGTTGAGACATCAACACTATTCGATGAGGGTTGATGAGGTGGATAAGCACTGTCAGTAAGGGACCCACTATTCTCATATAGGGGACACTATCAGATGAGGGTCACCCACAGTTTGTCCTTAACGGTGGCACGGTATTGACACCCTTCTAATTGGGGTTATAAATTAGACCCTAACTCAACCATAATGGCATATCAGGGGTATGTCAGTTAGATAAATACTTTCCACAGTTTAATGTTACAGACTCAGGACTGTCAGATATAGTCAATCAGTCTCAGTGATAGAACTCAGATAGTTCTTTAGATTTATAGACTATCCAATACAGTCAACTCAGATACATCATGGAACTCAAATAGTTCCATCAAATTCAAGACTATCAGATACAGTTACTCATGTTATCAGTTATATTCAGATTTAGTAATCATGTTATCATAGTATTAGTGTCAGTTGTTATGTCTCATGAATGTATTCTCATGCTCATGATAGTCAGTTACTTATTATTATTGTTTATGCATATGAACCCTATGCATTCAACCTACCTCACATGCATATCAGTACATTCAAAGTACTGATGCATTTGCACTATGGTGTCTTATACCATTGATTTAGATACACGAGCTCCAGAGAAATAGTAGATTCCAGATATCCGCAAACAGAGTTAGAAGCAAGTTTTCATATTTTGAGGAGATGATCATTTCCCAATTATATCATTAATTAGTTTATTAGATGTACTTAGTTAGGGACATATCCCATCAACTCTTTACTCAGACAGTTCAGTCAGTTATAGGCTATATAGACTATCATGTTTCAGACTTTAGTATGTTCAGTTTTGTTTTTCATATTCTATTACCTCATACAGATGTTATATCATTCAGATCATGTTCAGTACTGAACCTTATGGTCTTTCAGCTTATGATTCTGCATTATAAAGTTTTTTTCCAGTATACAGGTACAAAATCAGTCATGGGTTATCTTGTGGTCCTTCGGGGTCATGAACACTGTGTTGGATTCTGGGTACCAGTATCAGGGTGTTACAAACTGGTTATTAGAGCCTAAGGTTCAATAGAGTCCTAAGAAGTCTGAAAGCCACATCAACTAGTATTTTGTACATGAGTGTGTTGCGTTCCACATTTATGTGCAAGAGGTTATAAGATGTTTCAGGAATAGTTTCCCTTCTTTTGGTATTTATGTTGTGCTAGTGAGCATAATCTCAATTCTATCTCTCAGTCTAATATATTTCCCTTATTTTTCTATAGAACATGCCTCCTAAAAGAAGAATTGGAAATCAATCAATCCCTTAGCCCGAAGATCCTTGGGCTATCATATTTCTTATGTGGAGTTCAGGGCCACATTCACTACTATTGCTCAGTTAGTTTCTGCTCAAAATTAATGGACAGCAGTCATTCCATCCAACCCAGTGGCCAATTCAACTGCAGCTAGGATTCTAAACTTCACCCGAATGAATCCTTCATCCTTTCTTGGGTCTAAGTCAGATGAGGACCCTCAGGAATTTATTTATCAGGTTCAGAAAGTGACAGACATTATTAGTGACTACTGTTGAGAGTGCTGAGCTAGCTGCATATTAGTTGAAGGATGTGGCTCATACTTGGTTCAAACAGTAGAAGTAAGAGAGGTCAGATGATGTAAGTTGTACATAGTGGGAGAAGTTTGTCACTGCCTTCTTAGATAGATTCTTTCCATAAGATCTTAGAGAGGCTAAAGAGATAGAATTCATCAACCTCAGGTAGGGCAATATGAAGGTAAAAGATAATACTCTTAAGTTTACTCAATTGGCAAGATATGCCCCTTATGTGCTTGCAGACATCATAGCCAAGATGAGTAAGTTCACTTCAGGGGTAAATGATAGCATGGTAAATAAGTACAGATCTACCATGTCGAATAGTGAGATAAATTTAGCAAGGCTTATGACTCATGCTCAGCTCATAGACTAGCAGAAGATTAAGTAGAGGGAGAAACAGAATAAGAAAGTAAAGACAGGTAGTTTTAACTTTGCTCAACTTAAATGAGAAGGAGGAATGCATTCTCAATTTTGTTCTAAGTCATTAGTTCTATCCTTGTCTTCAGCCAGTGCTCTAGTTCCTAAGTTCATTGAGGGTAACAGAGATAGAGCACTAAGCTAGAGGTCTCAAGACAGTGTTAGCAATTCCCAAACTAATGCCTTTTGTAAGACTTATGGTTAGAACTACAAGGATGCTTGCAAAGCTGGTAGCAATGTATATTTTTGTTGTGGAAAGCCAAGCCATAGAGTCAGAGAGTACCCTCAATCAGGTTATCATAGTCATCTCTACTTCTCAGCTTAGTTCTGTTGCCTAAATTAATAGGGTACCATAACGAGTGCTACTAGTGGTCAACACCCAAATCATCTCTACGCTCTTCAGTCCTGATAGGATCAGGAAAAATTCTCCTGATGCAGTTACTAGTACATTATAGATCTTTCAAGTGCATGTTTACAGTTTGCTTGATCCAGGAGCTTTTTTGTCTTTTGTTACTCTCTATATAGCAGGAAATTTCGCAATAAGATCTGAACTCCTCACAGAGCCCTTTTCACTCTCTACCCTAGTGGGTAAAACTATCATAGCCTGGCGGGTATATGGGAACTACCCAGTTATGATATTTTAGAAAGTCACTTTAGTAGACTTAGTCGAATTAGAGACGACTGATTTTGATGTCATTCTTGATATGGATTGACTTCATTGCTGCTATGCCATAGTCGACTGCAGAAACAAATAGTCCAGTTTTAATTTCTAAATAAACCCATCCTTGAGTGGAAAGGTAGTACTTCAACATTCATAGGTCAGCTTGTTTCCTACCTTCGGGCACTGAAAATGATATCTAAAGGATGTGTCTATCATCTTGTTCAAGTTAAAGACACTTGTTCCAAAATTCCCAGCCTTGAATTAGTTCCAGTTGTAGGTGAATATTCATATGTCTTTCCCGAAGATCTTCTAGGAATTCCTCCCGAAAGGGAAATACAGTTCGGCATAGACCTTCTTCCAAATGCTCAGCCTATATCTCACCATACAAAATGGTACCCTCAGATCTCAGTGAATCAAGAGAAAAATCAAAGTATCTCTTACATGAGGGATTCTTTAGGCCCAGCATTTCCCCATGGGGCACTCCAATATTATTTATGTGCAAGAAAGATGGTTCTCTTAGGATGTGTGTAGACTAGCGTCAACTCAATAAGGTCACAGTTAAGAACAAGTATCCTCTACCCAGAATCGATGACTTGTTTGATCAACTTTAGGGGGAAAATTATTTCTCTAAGATAGACCTCAGATCTGGCTATCATCAGCTCAGAGTTAGAGAATGTGATATTCCAAAATTAGCTTTATGTACTCGATATGGTCATTTCGAATTCTTAGATATGTCTTTTGGTCTTACCAATGCCCCAGCAGCTTTTATGGACTTGATGAACCATGTTTTCAAGTAGTACTTGGTCATGTTCATCATAGACTTATAGATGATATTCTGGTCTATTCCCGTGCGAGAGTGATCATGCAGACTATCTCAGAATAATACTTTAGACACTCAGAGATCATCAACTATTCACCAAATTCAGTACGTGAAAATTTTAGCTAAGGTTAGTAGCATTCCTTGGTCATATCATTTATAATGATGGCGTTAGAGTGGATTCTCAAAAGACCAAATCATTAAGAAACTGGCCTCGCCTTGTCTCTACATTAGATATCAGAAGTTTCTTGGATTTGCCCTGCTATTACAGACAGTTTGTTGAGGGATTTTATTCTATTACATCCTCTATGTCTAGATTGACTTATAATAAAGTCAAGTTTCAATGGTCAGATCCTTGTGACAAGAGTTTTAAGGAATTGAAGAATCAACTCACCTCAGCTATAGTATTAGCTCTTTCGGATGGTCTAAATTATTTCATAGTATATGTTGATGTATCCAGATTAGGTTTGGGTTGTGTCCTCATGCAGCATAGTAAGGTCATAGCTTACGCCTCCAGATAGCTTAAGCCCCATGAGAGGAATTATCCGACTCATGATCTTCAGTTATCAGTCGTAATCTATACCTTGATGATTTGGAGGAATTATCTATATGGTGTTCATATAGATG
This sequence comes from Capsicum baccatum var. pendulum, assembly GCA_030864225.1. Taxonomy (NCBI): domain Eukaryota; kingdom Viridiplantae; phylum Streptophyta; class Magnoliopsida; order Solanales; family Solanaceae; genus Capsicum; species Capsicum baccatum. The sequence goes on along the minus strand of CM061557.1, from coordinate 162,107,571 downwards.
TGTTCAATAATCATAAAACCCTTCAGTATGTCTTTTCTCAAAAAGATCTTTATCTTTGTCAGAGAAGGTGGTTAGAGATCTTGAAAGATTATGACATGAGTGTCCTTTATCATCCGAGCAAGGCTAACGTAGTGGCGGATACTCTTAGTAGACTATCCATGGGTAGTGTTTCTCATGTTAAGGATAGTAAGAGAAAGTTATCCCAGGAAGTCCATCATCTTGCTAGACTAGGCATTCGCTTAGTCGATATAGAAGAGGGTGAAATATGGGTTCAGAGTAGTTCAAAATCATCTCAAGTTTCTGAGGTGAAAGAAAAGAAAGATAGAGATCCCAGCCTTGTCAAGTTGAAAGAGTCAGTTCAGGATCAGAAAGTAGAGGTTTTCTCACAAGGTGTAGATGGTGTTTTGTTTTTTCAGGGTTGTCTCTGTGTTCCAGTTATAGATGACTTAAGACTGGGAATTCTTGTAGAAGCACATGGTGCATGCTACTCTATCCATCCAGGGGCCACAAAGATGTATCGCGACTTGTGGGAAGTCTATTGGTGGAGTGGGATAAAGAGAGATGTTGCAGAGTTTATGGCTAAGTTCTCTACATTTTAGTAGGTTAAAAAAGAGCATCAGAAGCCTAGTGGTCCTATGGAGGAGTTCATTATTCCTTCTTGGAAGTAGGAAGAAGTGAACATGGACTTCATGATGGGTTTTCCTTAAACTCGTCATCAGCATGATTCAGTCTAGGTCATTTTAGGTAGAATGACCAAATCAGCACATTTTGTTCCAATCCATACCTTTTATTCAGTCGAGGATTATGCCAAACTCTACATCAGAGATTTGGTCAGACTGCACGATGCTCTACTATCTATTATCTCTGATAAAGGTACCCAGTTCACCTCCTATTTCTAGAAAGAGTTCCAAAAGGGTCTTGGTACCCAAGTTTATCTTAGTACAACCTTTCATCCTCAGAAAGATGGTCAAGTAGAAAGGACATTTTAGACGTTAGAAGATATGTTAAGGGTGTGTGCAATCGATTTCAAGGGAAGTTGGGATGTCCATTTACTTTTGATTTATTTTGCATACAACAACAACTATCAGTCCAGTATTCAGATAGCTCCATTCAAAGCACTCTACGATAGGAGATATAGATCTCAAATTGGTTGGTTTGAAGTTAGTGAGGCCTCAATCATAGGACCTGACTTGGTATTCGAAGCCTTTGAATTAGTACAGTTGATTAGAGAAAGACCCTGGGATGCTCAGAGCCGATAGAAGTCTTATGCAAATATTTGTAGAAAAGATCTCGAGTTTGAGATTTGTAATTATGTCTATCTAAAGATCTCTCCCATGAAGAGAGTGAAGAGATTCGGTAAGAATGAAAAGCTCAGTCCCCGATATATTGGTCCCTTCAATATTCTCCATCGCTTTGGCAAGGTAGCCTATGAGCTTGAATTGCCTTTAGATCTATCCACAGTTCATCTAGTCTTTCATGTCTCTTTTCTCAAGAAGTGCATACGTGACCCATTAGTTGTAGTTCCTATTCTAAGCATTGATATTCAGTTATAGTATATCATATATAAAAGGGTCATAAATCATGACTACGAGCAATACAATTTCTCTAGGGTAATTTACATATCAAAGAGGAACATTTTCTCTATAGGTCCAGCAATTATGACTAAAGGAAATAGCAACTCTATAGGACAATCATCAGTTTTAAGAGAAAATAGAATCACTATTGGCCAATCATTATGTTTAAGATAAAATAGCGTATCTATAGGCCAATCATCAAGTCTATGAGGAAATATCACCTCTATAGGTTAATCATCAAGTCTGAAAGTGATACGAGTTAAAGAGGTACCTTAACTTTCGAGGACATAATTAGAAGTCAACAAGTAAAGAATCCTGCTTGGGGGGATTCCCAACCAAGAGAACAAGCTTTGAAGTATGAAGGAGGCTTTCTAACACTGCAAAGCCTTCCTAATGGTACACTACAAGGCCGACCTAAGTGAGGGGTCCATTAAGGACCTTTTTGTTATTCTATTTAATAAGTAGTCAAAACTATAAATAAAACCATTTAGGTTATTTCTCTTAACTTTGACAAATATTTTTAGTGCTCTTGGGAGAGTCGTGTAAGTGTCTATTTCACTTGGGACAAATGTGGACATCACTTGTGTTTGTAACTAGCTTAGAAATGGTGTTTTTTTAGGAATTTCGGTTCTCTTGAGGTCCTACAAAAATATGGTGTCATTTTGTTTGATAACATTGGGTCTTAATGTTTGATACATATTTTGGTTAATAGTGTTTATGCGTACGTATGTCAATTTACCTATCACTCTTTTCATATTATTGTTGTTACATCTTCACTCTAGGCTTTGTTGTTCAAATCTTGAGCTTATGTTCTTCGTGTAATCCACTTGTTAGTTTATTGGTTTGCTATTTTTGGTTCCTTCCTAGTGTGTTTTATATCATTTAGTAATAGAGCAAGGCTTGATTTGTTCTAAAAAAAGTCTTGGGCTTGTTAGCATGAAAATAAAAAAAGGTGTTGAAAATAGAAAATACATAAAGAAAACATTCTGTCCCATTTTTTGCCTTTATCTGAAACTTTAGTCATGAATTCTTTTGTGTATGTGTGTTCTAGTGTCATATATTTTCTTCCTAACACTAGAAGAGGTGTTCAAATCCAAAAATCTCACAAAAAAAATAAAATTATTATTCTTGTTTTTATACCTTGGCCAAAAGTTTGAACTAAGATATAGGGGTCTTTTGTGTGTTTTGAATGTTTCTAGTTTTAGGACCTTCCTCACTAACACTATTTGAGTCTAGATCATTATTCTTGATCGTGAAAAACATGTTTTGTTGATGTTGTTGTTGAATATTGGCTGCTTGAAAAGGTTTAGTTGATTTTTTTGTTGAAGATTTGAGGTTGAATATGTGTTGTTGATGTTGGAGGTAAAAATGTAAACCTTAAAACTCCAAGATTCAAAAGTTGTGTTCTTGTTGTTCTTCACCATCTTCATATCTTGTTGAAGAGAAAGTGTTTGATTTGATCTTAAACCAAGTGGAAAGAGAATGTGTCCTGTGTTAGTCTTGAAGGATATAGTCCCAAGAATATATTAAAAACAAAGGGGACAAGAGATCTTTCAAAAAGTCTAACTACCAAAAGGGAGAGGGGTCTTCCCAAGACTTACCAAAATATGTTTTGCCAAAAGAGTGAAAGAAAAGTTTTTTAACATTGAAAAGCCTCCAAGTCTTCATATTTCCCTTCCAAAACCGAAAATACACTTTTTCAATTGAATATTTGTCAATACAAATTGAAAACAAGTATTTTTTTTAAAAAAATTTGAACCAACCAAAGGCTGCCACATCACTGAATCTGTACAACCCAGATCTTAGGCTCAAAATTTCAGATTTCTTAGTTTATTTTCCTTGTTTCTTTAGTTTTATTTCTTGATTCTAGTACTAATTAGCATGTAGTAATCATCTACTAGGTTGCGGATTTGTTTTTGAATCCGTTTTCTTCATGTCAGCATTCTTTATGTGTTTTGTCACGTCTTTCTTCATCGAGTCAAGTCATTTGACCATTAAACACATCATCAATAGTTTTTTCATACCTTTTCATAATTGTTCTAAGGAGTTATGGGTGGAGCAACCGCTGAAACCGTATTAAAAGTCCTCATGGATTGGTGACCAAAAATTAATAGATGGAAGTAGGATGGGTCACGCTTGAAAAGGAACCCGGAAAAGGTGACATGTCCTACTATCAACACCCCACCAAATCTACCCCAACCACCACAATTCCACCAACAAATGCCCCAAAACCATTATCAAGAATATCCACAAACCCAACCCACTACAAATAAAGTTCTAAAGATATTGTTCAACTAATCCAAATCCAAATTGAAAGATTAATTCCAACATGGAACCTTTGTCACTTGATAACCATGATGTTAGCATTTTACATGGCATCACTACTTAATTTGTGTAGGTTTGTAAACAAACAATCTCAAAAGAGGACGCAAGGAGAATGCTTTCTTAAATTGAGCTTAATGACCTAACGGAGTTATTACTAATGGATTCCAAGCTTTGGAGGTATGATGAAAAGTTAACAGAAAAGATAGATTGAGAAATAATACTCTACAAGAAAGGGAGGATGATACGAGCCAAATTGGCTCCACTCTTTTGGGATCTATGCTTCAAGGACCAAACCTATGGATCCACGAATTTGTCATCTCAAGAAAGAAAATATGTGATTGGAGGATTTCTTAGAGCATGGAAAAGTCTATATTTGATAATGTCCTCCATTGTAGTATTGATCTACGAGTTGTTTGGAAGATAGCGTGGAGTGTACGAGGTCCACAAAGCAAAGGATGGGTGTTTTGGCCCTCATCTAGGGCATTTGGTATTTTTGGCCACTTTTGGGCCCCTTGATATTTAGGGTGACTTTTGGGTCCATTTTGTAATACAAGTCATATGGACTAATAAATAACTAGGTTTTCCTTCATTTGTAGATAACTTTGATGAATATTTTGAGTTCTCTTGAGAGAGTCTTACAAGTGTGGATTTCACTTGTGACAAGTGTGGACATCACTCATGTTGGTAACTAGATTAAAAATGGTGGTTTCTTTGGAATTTTTATTCACTTGAGGTACCGTAAGAACTTGTTGTTATTTTGTAAGAAAACTTTGGGTCTTAGTTTTTGATACACATTTTTATTCGTAGTTTTTATGCATTTGTGTGTCAAGTTATCTTTCTTTTCATATTACTATTGTTGCATCTGAACTCTGGGCTTTGGTGTTCAAACCTTGTGCTCATGTTCTTCATGTAATCTGCTTGTTATTTTAAAATTTTGGATTCTTAGTTTCTTATTGCTAATTCTTAGTTTCGTTTGTTGACTATAATAACTAACTGACAAGCTAGTACTCACTCCTCTACTAGATTGTAAGTTAGGTTTTGTGTTCATTCATTAGTGTTTAGCATTTCATTGTGTGATTTTATTGTTTTTGCAACTTGTTGTAGTTTCTTGAATCAAGTGCATACATATTTTCTTTGAGTCATTTCAAACAAGAATATACTCTGGCCTTGAGGCACCATTGGAACCATGTAACCTCATTGGAGTATACGCGGGTTACCAGCAATTGTAAGGCCAATTGAGTGAAACTTCAAAGGTGTGAGCTTGAGAGTTTGTGAGGCTTTTTTTACTAACATTTAACGTTTTTTTATGTATTGTTTTTGTTTTGTTAAGAATTTATTTTTGTTGGTACCATGGCTTTGGGTAAAGGTAGCCCAAGATCTTCGGGAATGGTAACCGTGAAAGATTTGATGGCGACAATAATGAGTGTGAAACACGATGCTATTAGCCTATGTAAATCTCTTGAAAGAAGAATGGAAGGAATAATGGAAAGAATTTTAGCTATGACTGTGGATAAGAACTTGGCTCAAGAAGGAGAGTTTTGTGAGATTGTTGAGCCACGGGTTGATAGGAATAAGGGTGAGAAGGAACACCTAGTTGTGGAATTTTTCACACCAAAGACTTTGTTCCACACTAACCATGGAACTAGAATTTTTCCTAGTACCAATACTCCTCTCATGAAGGTACATAAGCTAAGGTATCCAAAGGAAGACCTAAAGAAGCCCTCTTATGAGCATCAGTTTCAAGGCCTAGATGAGTTCTTATTCAAGGACTCAAAGGTTGATGAAGACTTGACTCAAAGGAGTAACCAAAAAAACTCCTATGGTTCGATGGGACTTTATGACAAGGAGTGAAGTATCTAACCCCATGGATCAAAGGAAAAAGTTCCCTACTAAAGGAATTCATACAAAAAGACAAGAGGACCAGACATATTCCTTCCAAGTAATGTATCTATCCCCTCCTATTCCTAGTGATCCTTGGAGACAGGGTGATATTTTTTGTATCCTGAATAGATCTTTGAGGTTGACTAAAATTATGACGCACCATGGTAGTATTAGTGTCTTCATGAATCCTTTATGGTGTTTTCCTTTGGTGTTTGAATTGTGTAGGCCTTACAATCTTAATGCGTAATCTATTTATTTCTCAGGGAAGATTCCTTGGTGCGTGCTTGACGTACGACTTTGGTTTCCTAATCTTTTTCACACTTTTGTGGTTGGACAAGTTGAACTAATAGGAAGCACTCTTAGATGCAAGCTAAGTTCCATTAAATAAAGTTACCCAACTTCTTTGGTATACACTTTTGCTTGGAGTGATTCTGTTTTTCATAGATTCTCTAATTCCTCTAATAGAATAATTCCTTAGATGAATGTGATTCTTGAGTGGAGTTACTTTAAGAGAAAAAAAGTAATGTGCTTCTACAGTCTTGTCTCAACTTATTGTGACCTCAGGTTTGAGTGTAATTTTTATGAGAATTGTGCTCGTAACTCTTTTCTTTACTATATTTTTGCTTATGATGATGACCTGAATGTGCATAAAATATATGATCTTCCTATTTTGGTTTGCTAGCCCATTTTTTTTTTCATGGAGAGTTTATCGATTAGACTTGACAAACAACTCCTGTCTCTTGTTTCTTGTCATACTATATGGATAGACAAGCTTTCACCTCTTTAGAAGGGAGTTTTGATTTTTGTGATTGGAAGGGGATACTACACCCTAAAACCCCTCAGTATCCCCTAAAACTCCTCAGTATGTGAAGTGTGTGCCACCTTGGTTTGATGTTATCATTGATTATGCTAACCATAACCCTTATTCCTGAGGTAAGTGTGTTTTATTTTGTTCCCTATTATTTTGCAAGGTTCGGATTTGAGGGTGAACCATTTTCAAGAAGGGGAGGATGATACGGGTCAAAGCGGCACATTAGCTTTCAAGGATATCATAGGAATTCAACACTTAAAGACTCATGCTTGGGGGATGCCTAACCAAGAGAACAAGATTTGAAGTGTGAAGAAGGGCTTCTAACAATACAAAGCCGTTCCAGTAGCACACTACAAGGCCGCCCCATGTGAGGGGCTCATTAAGGGCCTTTTAGTAATTTTGTGTAATAAGTAGTCAAGACTATAAATAGAACATTTTAGGTCATTTCTAATAACTTTGATGAATATTTTGAGTGCACTTGAGAGAGTCTTGCAATTGTGGGTTTCACTTGTGACAAGTGTGGAAATATTTTGTGTTGGTAACTAGCTTAGAAACGGTGGTTGCTTGTGAATTCCGGTTCCTTTGAGGTCCCGTAAGAACTTGGTGTTATTTTGTAAGAAAACTTTGGGTCATAATGTTTGATACACATTTTGGTTCATAGTGATTATGCATTTTTGTCAACTTATATTTCTTTTCATAATATTGTTGTTGCATCTTCACTCTCAGCTTTGGTGTTTAAACTGTGAGCTTGTATTCTTCGTGTTCTACTTGTTAGTTTGTTGGTTCTCTATTTTTGGTGCCTTACTAGTGTGTTTGGTATCAGAGAGGTAATAGCATCTCTATAGGCCATATAACGTATTTATGAGGAATATTATCTCAAAATGCCCAGTATCACTTCCACAAAGAGTATCATAACCATTATTCAAAAGCCACAATTAAAGAACATCGATACAAGTTACCAAGATACGAGTAACCTTCTTTTAAGGGTTACTATCCTCATCTATGTCCAACATCCGTATTAATTCCACAAGACTTAACACAAGCTTAGGCTTAAGTGGGACAAACTATCCAACTTCTAATTCACAATTTTCAAAATTAGGCATACTATGCCCCAATCTAAGCTAATGTATCTAGCTCATCTTCTATATGTCAAGTACTCAATATTAAATCCTAAGATAGCAGCTTCAACTAGAAACAAGGGTACTCAAGTCAACTCTACCTAACATACGATTTCAAGACTACCATACTAGCCTAATAAGGCTAAATATACAAATGATGCTTCAAAAGATAAAACCATATTCCAAACATAGCATTACATAATATCCATGCTATAATTAATCAAAACTAAAGAGGTGGGCAATAGGATACAAAAGGTTATAAACAAGCCATCTTTCGGGTCCAAAATCCTCATCTAATCACCAAACATCATTATATCAAGGCCAAGATATTCTACTCATAATAAAGCCTAAAATAAGTATTTACATGCAACATATATCACATATCATTTATGAAGAAAAGTAGACAATAAATATTCACACACAACATATATCACATATCATCTATGAAGAAAAGTAGACAGAACCATACCTCAAGGCCAAACTGCAAAACCTCACTTCATTCACCACATGCTCGTCTTCACTTTACAATTCTCTAAATGTCATCACACAATCAAAACCATAATCTACTCATCAATATGATTCTAATGATACCCATATTGCACTATTGTGCTTTAAGTCCAAAATCGACACAAAAACCCCATGTGGGTCCCACATATGAAAAACGAGTTACTGAGACAAATCTAATGTTCACACATGAATAAGGAATCATAACCCTCAAACAATTGGTGAAAACTAAGCATACTTTGGGTTAAAATAAATCCCTAAGTTAAATATGGGTTTTGGATCAAAACTAAAAAATTCAAGCATAAATTCAAGAAATTCTTACCTAAATCTTGAAGATAAGCGCGATGCATGATGATTATTAAGCTCACAAGTCACCCCTCCCCCATAACTAATTTTGAGTTATTACACTCATTTTGGGGTTTCTAAGTCTAAATGGTCAAGGGGAAATTCCCCAAACTCATCTTGGAGCCTTCATATGGCCCCTACAGCTAAAGAGATACCGTCATCAAGCTCATAGGAGCCGCAATGGCGCTACCAGCTATCGCTACACTTTTGGCTGCGATCGTGGCTGCACCAGATGACAACAAACTGAAAAATAAGTTTTTCACCCACGGAACTCATCGAAATCCAAAGAACATGATATAATAGTGAATTTTGAGTGTAAACCATATTTCGAATCCATTGGAATCATCAAAACATTCATCGGAGATTGTTTAGGAAAAAAGTGGGGCCCACACATATAGTTTCATTATTTTTCATAAAATCTGATGAATATCCCAAAATGAGTCTGGGAGCCTAGGGACCTTCACCAAGGGTCTCCCTAGCGTAAAATTGATGTTCTAGATATGATGTAGAAGTCAGATATTCAATTTGAGGTCATTTTGACCAATGTGTCTTCCACACCCATTCTTTTCAATTTTCAATTTTCGGCCAATAAGTCAAAATAAGTCCGGGTGCTTTAGGACCCAACCAAAGGTTTACATATACAAAAATTTATAATTTGAATCTACTGGCGCAGTCAAAATTTGCATTGGAGATCATTTCATTAATGTTTTTGCCCGGTGGCCATTTAGAACCAGCGCAGACTTCTAAATAGGAAATTGGCTCAAAAAATCAAATGAACTTCTCAGTAACCAAACCGTTGGTCCTAGCTATTCATATATGATTTGGGGAAGATATGGAGAAGCTCAAATGGTGAAGATAAGAATAAATATGAAAAATAACCTAAAGGGTCATTACAATATCCAATACTAAAAGGACTTTCATCCCCGAAAATCAACGGATAAAAAGAATCTCAAAAGCTTGAAAGGATGAGTTATTGAGACCACATGATCCAAGCATGATTACCTAGTTAATCTCAACAAAGAGAAAACACTTGCAAGTGATATTGCCACTGATATTCTTTTTATATTTAGCACTCTCATTCTATTTCTAAAATAGCCAACTAAACTTAACCGCTAACTAGCCTCCAACTGAACTGAAAAGTCTGATGCATGCACATCTAAATTACATCACGCTGGTACCATCTCTATATCCACATAAATCAACAAAGTCTCATCCAAGCCAAAAGAAAGCCAAGATTGGAGTCACAAAATAGACTCCAAATCTACTCATAAAACCGACTCCAAATCCAAAACTAACTTTTCTTTACCTTTTTGCCCCTGCTATCTTCTCAAAGTTAGGAGGAAAATCATTTGAGTCTCATCCATATAGTCTCATCATCGAGAACTCAAACAACTGAAGCTGATCCACTAAAATCCGTTAGGAAAACAAGAGAATAATCTTATAAGGCTCTATCTGGGGATACAAGTTGAGATAATTACGGAACCCAATCCATGCCAATGCTCCAACTAGTCAGGATAAAAATCAATCAAAAATCTTAAAATCCATGTCTAACTACTCATCACTGAATATTTAACCGCAGGATATCTTATCCACCAAGAATGAAGACATACTAAATCCAACTAGAGAATATTACTCCCGCTTAGTAAACCATCAAAACTTCTCAAAGAAAAATGAAAATAAAGGCCAAACCTGAACTAACCATTATGAGACCCATAGGCTATTATCTGAACACTACTAAAGTATAATCAAGAAAAAGAATAGAAAACCAAATAGGAAACTGCAGAGTTGGATCAACAATCCTATGAATGAAATCCAAACTTAAACAAGTCAAAAATAAAGGTTGCACGTATCTCTACAACACCAAGCCAAAATCTCTATACCAAGGTTGAACAACTCAATCTCAAATATCTTAATCAAAATTAAAAATGGGTAGGCATTAATGCTCCAAATCTATCATACTTACAAATTTCCATTCCAAGGAGTCAAAATCCAAAACTGGACCAATAAGGCTATAGCAATGTAAACTCTCTCAAATTGACTCTAGTATCTAGATCTAACATGTCAGAGATAAATCATACCAAGCGATAGTCGAGACATATAGAGAGAGACAAATACCCAAAAGAATAACCACAAACTAATATCACAAGCAACCAACTCTATATCACCTAGAGGGAACGAAACATTACCACAAAATAGAAGTCATGCCTAAGGAAAAATCACTGGATGAAAATGGATATAACCCACTCTAATCTTTTGGAGGGCATGACCTCTCCAAACATACTCAAAACTTCTCAAGGCTGAAATCCACACAGGTGAAGAAAAACACTTTATCAACTCAGAAAAATACAAGTTATTCTAGGAACTAAACAATGTAATACTCAGTCTAAGCATAGAAATAGCCACAATCTCATATCATCAAGGAGATTCACTCCACAAAGCTTTACTAGGATGAATAAACGCAAAAGTGGGAATTTCCTGAATCCTCCCAAAAATAACATCATTAAAGAAGGAATGCCAATCTTAAAACCAAGGTCAGAGTGAAGACCACCGCTAGAGTACCAACAACTTGAGATAAAGAGTTTCTAATATACCAAATTCAGAACCTATCATAGGAATTTCTACCTTCTTCTAACTCTCTAACACCACTTAAGGCAAAACAACATCCCAACAACAAAGGAGTATCTAATATCTACACTAACAACAAGGAAAACTATTCTAAGGGCGCGAACCTAAAATACCTATGAGATTAATCAATGACATCTCAACATCAATATTAAAATCGCTACTAAATGATGAAATAGCCATAAACAAAGAATGAATCTCAATATTTTCCATCTCACAAATGGGTTATAACGATAGGAATAGCCAAAAAAATTCTTCACAATTTAGGAGGCAAGTCTAAGGATCTCAAACTCAAACCAGGCAACATAATTAAATTGTTGACTCAAAATCCACAAAAATAATGTAGGGTCACTTACCTTTGATACCATAACACATCGTTGAAATCATTCTAATATAGGTAACTAAGAGAGAACACAGTCAACATCGCCGTGCTAGGGGAAAGAAATCACCAAATCAGGCTATATCTACTCAAACCACTAAATAGTATCATAAGAAAATAAAAGTCTAGCTGGATAAAACTAGCCTATAAAGCTACCCAACGAGAATAAAATTCATCATATAACAACATATAGTAATAACATCATGCAATATCAATAACCTCAAATAGTGGTAGCAATAGCAATAGTAATATCAATATCAACATACTAAATAGACGGTACTGCAATGAATATCAATATCATGTGTCGCACAATGGCCACAACAGCGCTAATATGCCAAGATAAATGGGACTGGAACCCAAAACAACATTCATAGGGGAAAAATAACAATATAGATCTACTCTATCCACAACCAAATGAAATAAACCATGGAGTAGTAACATAATCATGAATTCATCACTAAGGCACATAATGATAGATATAACTTTATTAAAGCATATAATACACAATGGGTATGAAAATTTATACATATAATAAGAAGTAAATTCTAGAAATAAAAGCACACCAATTGTGGTAACATCTACTATCACATGCCTGATAGGCATAAAGGAAATATATCTGAATGGTTTTAAATTAGACTAACCCACTGAAGCATAAACCTAGGTGCCAAATGCATTATTTCTAATTGAATATGTACCAACATTACAAGATGATCTAACAAAGCTAAATGACTGGAATCTTATGTCAGAGACACACCCTAGACTAGTAGTCTATCTCTCTGCGGCCGTAGCAATTCCTGAAGCATCAATATGGAGAGAACACAAATGGAGACCAAATGGCTACCCAACTAACGTGAGAGAAATTCAATTATGTCCAACTTTCTGAAATCACAGTCGTTGTAGGAACTTTAGGCTAGTGCAAAATACATGCTAATTCTAGTTGATAACTTATATCATACCAGGGGCATCCTCAGAACTAGAGCCTTATCACAATACAACCAAACTAAGATTCTAGAGTACTTAGATGTATTATCCTTCATAATACAGAATGGTCGCCATGGCTCAAAGAACCATACCACACTCTGTATGTCAGATAGAGAAACTGACCAAATTCTTTTCGGCTGTTATTAGAGATCTTTGATATCCATATTTGACTCTCTTGTATGATGCTGCACTAAAATTCTAAAAATATGTATTGGAGTCTTCTCCACATAGAATCCCAAAACTTGGTGGTATCAGTAGAAGAACTTCTAATATAAAAGAGTACAAAAGTGAAATAAAAAGAGAAATACAATGACACAGCCTATCTCTGAATAAAACTTAGATACTATTCTAATACATAAGAGAGAGATATAAGTAATGCTCCAAACATCAGGAGCTTACTCTAAGTCATTAAACCAGGGTTGCTCTGCACTATGCACTCAGCAACAGTGATAAGCCATACTATGATCTGCAGGCTGCTGAAGTGTAGTATGAGTAGCAAACTAATAGAACATAGTTGCTACTTCAAACTAAGGTCCCAATATAAAACAGATATATAAAGCATATAAAAATAGAAACTGCACCTAAGAGTCCAGAAATCATATGAAAAATTAATGAGATGATAAAGAACAACTATCCTATTCGTATCCAATAGCCTAACATATTAAAAATAAGGAACTATGAGGGTGAATAATCCCATTCCATCTATATTTGATATACATCAATGATATACCAGATATTCCAGGTAAACATATGAACAAAGAGCATAAAAAATATATATAGATATACACAAGGCAAAGTAACGATAATAAAAAATGAACAATGGAGAAAGGGATATACAGTAGTTCCATAGCTTCATATAGCTAGATTTATATAGATATATATTCATATAAGAATATGGTCATCTCAAAGTAAAACCTATATCAACATACTCTCATTTTGAGACCTCATTATAATCGAATCGAGATTAAAATTCTATTATACTCGAGGTCTTAAATCCATATTGATAGACATGAAATAATTGTTCATAATAATGCAATCATAAGATAATAGAGATCGAATACATTTTTGAAATATCAAGAATGGATCAAAGACCAATCTGTCATAAGCCATCCATGATAATGAACATCAGAATGATAACAACAATATCAATAACAACGTGAATAACCACCTACTCTGGAAAACCAAATACCTAGCTAAGACTATACACATCCCTACCGCCCTAGGCTCGAAAGGTTCAATCAATATAAAATAACACAAGGCATATTCTTTACCCATATCTAGGCAACTATCCCATACTGGCTTACAAATATATGTTCACACTAGTGATAGGCAATGTGCAAGGAGGAATGACTACAAAGTACAAAGTCAATGTAATAAATCATCATAAATGTCATCATTATCACCATTATCATCGTAATCAACCTACAGCCTATAGTGTATAAGCATATCATTAATATATCTTCTGGACTTGTCGATTATTAACACTATCACAACAGTATCCTCTGGCCTTAGTACATATCAATGTCATCATAATAGTATCCTCCGATCAGGTATCAATATCATTATAATAGTATCCTCTATCCTTTTTAGGTATAAGTATCATCACAATAGTATCCTCTGTCCTTCCCGAGTATCCATAGTAACACAGTAGTATTCTTTGGCCTTACCAGGTATTAATAAAATCACAATAGTACCCTTTGGTCTTACCAGGTATCAATATCATAATAATAGCATCTTCTGGACATGCTGGGTATCAATGTCACTACAATGGTACCCTCCTTCCTTGTCGGGTATCAGTATCACCACAATACTATCTTTCGGGCTTGCCGAGAATTAATATTATCACAATTACCATAACGTAATAAGATACACTAAAATACTCATACATATAGACATATCGCCAAAGAATATCTATTTAGTCAATACTTCCCAACTACTCATTATTGGTTAACCAAAACTCGTTATAATAGAATCACTAGTCACTTGTCATCACAGAACCTCTAGTTATTAGCCTAAACATTATTCTTCACATAATCCTTATTCATGAAATAGAAACTAACAACTATTTATTGATTAGCCAACATCTATCAGCTAGTCAAGGTTCATCACAAGACAAAAACCATTATTTACTTACCATTCATTCTTATCAACTATTCATCCAATATCCATTAATAATGACTAGACAACACCTTAATACTTCTCTCCTAACCATATTTTTTAAACTGACACCATTCATTAACTAGCCATTGTTAGCTAACATGTTTCATCTAAGCAAGATTCATTAACTAATACATTAGATTCTAAGTTATCAAGTGCTATACTACCCTAATAGAAACCTAGTTACCACATAGCTTAACCTTCTTGCAAGAAGAGAAATTATAAGATTACATTTAAACTATAATAACATTATTTATAATAGTAAATAATCATGAACATACCAAGTCTATGCATTCCAACACCAGTATTCAATCAGTGGAATAATAAGTATGATATCACATATATCTCCATCCCATATCTGAGAGATATGTCTACAAACATATACATATTCATAAACTATAATCATATCATTTATAATGATAAATTGTTCTCAGCTATTCAATCAATATCATAACATAGCTCTTGGCCCATTAATTTATCTAAAATAATCACAACATCATAATCATAGCCATAGGCTAAAACACATATCTAGGACTTATATCAATTATCATAGTTATAAGTTGTAGCATATCTCTAATTATCTCACATAGCATCTTGCATATATAAGGAATAATAACAATAAGCATGTAATAATCTATCACACAAGAGGCATCTCACATCTAGGAGGTCTAATATAGATTGACATGTAATCATCTCTTACACAAAAGGCATCTCACATTTAGAAGGCATAATATATATAGACATGTAATCATCTATAGAATATCTTATATCAATAGGCAATATATCATGACTACAAGGAATATCACTTCACTTGGACAATTTACATATCCAAGAGGAATATTGGATCTATAGGTCAAAGAATCATAACGAAAGGAAATAGCAACTCTATACGCCAATCTTCAAGTCTAAGAGGAAATAACATCTCTATAGGCCAATCATAAAGTGTAAGTGGAAATAGCATCTCTATAGTCCAATCATAATGTTTAAGATTAAACAGCATCTCTTTAAGCCAATTATCAAGTCTAAGAGGAAATAGAATCTCTATAGTCCAATTATTAAGTCTAAGAAGAAATGGCATTTCTATAGGCCACATAACGTATCTAGGAGAAATATCATCTCTATATGCCCAATATTACTTTAACAAGGAGTATCATAACCATAACCCAAATACAACAATCCGAGAATATAAATACAATTTACCAAGTTATGAAGTTACCTTATTTTAAGGTTTACTACCCTCATCAATAACTAACATTCGCACTAAGTCAACAAGATTTGACATAAAATTAGGCGTAAGTTGGACGAATGATCCCACTTCTAATCCACAATTTTTATAATTAGGCATACTATGCCTCAAACTAGGCATTGGTATCTAGTTCATCTTTTAGATGTCAAGTAAGACACATTAAATCGTAAGATAGCAAATTCGACTGGAAATAAGTGTACTCAAGTCAACTCTACCCAACTTACAATTTCAATATGTAATATCCCGAGAAATTTGTCGTTGAAAATTTGTGCATAAACGTGTTGGGTTCTATCTTCTAGAATGAATTATAAATTTTTCGTATGGAATGTCTTAGATTACGACCCACCATTGCGTAGAGTATCAAATAATCTTTCCAATAATATGTGAATCATCCAAAACGAAGACACGAGTGACTAGTTATGCATATTCCGATCGAACTGTAAAAAGTAGTGAACAGTAAAATGTGCAGGAAAAAATACTGTGGCCAAGCGTATTTTTCCTCCAACTTTAAATGATCATAACTCCTTGTACATAATGATCTGGGTGATCTACTATATATCAACAGAAATCTCTACGAGTCCTCTTTCCAATGAAATTAGTTTCATCAAATTTGTCTATCGAAGATAAGGGTTATGGTCGATCTACTTCAGCCTATCAAAAGTGAATTTTTGGGTCAACTTCAAACGATCATAACTCCTCAAAAATAATGATTTGGGTAAGATACTATATATCAATGGAAATATGTGAGAGTCCTCTTTCTAATGAAATAGGTTTCATCAAATTTGGATATCGAAGTAAAACGTTATAGTTGATCTACTTCAAACTATCAAAACAGTCCACCAAAGGATAGATTCGAGAATTATTTGATTTTTAGGGGCGTTTTGGTCATTCTTCCTCACCCAAAATCCATCCAAACCCTATATTAAAGCCTATTAGAAGCATTGTATGTTATATTTCATCAAATTCCCTCAAAAAGAAAACCCTAAGCTCCTACATCCAACTTCAAGAACCTCCAAAGTTCAACATTAATTCTGCAAATTTATTCAAGATTCCAAGTTCCTAGTTCAAGAACTCCAAGAACCATCTTTCAAAGGCATTATTAACATCTCAAAAATGAGTATCGATCTAAAGTTCATCATTCACGGTATGTGGAGTTTTTTTTCAACAAGAACTCTCTTTCGTTCTTATGACCAAAAGTAATTTTCTTTACGAAGGCATGATTTTTATTTGATTTTTATGAAATTAAAGCATGAACCCATATCTTATGATGATTATTATGAAATCTTCATGTTTATGATTTTGAAAGATGAATTTACATGTGTTGAGATATAAAGCAAGAATCTTCAATGATATTTATCATGATTTTGATATTTGGGTCGTGAATCCCCATTGGATATTGTGTTTTTTTTAGAAAGTGTGTGTTATAAGCACGTTGATGTTGAATATTTGAGATATTTTGTATGATTTGACCTTTTAGTCTTAATAGAGTTTTTTTGAAATCGAGTGTGAAAGAAATCCACAACGTGGTTGATTTTGATAGATGGGAAGCATGATGGCTCCTAATATATATTTAAATATTACTTAAATTATTTTGTTGTGGATTGTCTTTGAAATAATCTGAGCTATGTTTGGGAGAAATCTTTAGCACCGAGTGGGAGGTATAAAGAGACCTTACTTCCCTAGAACTACGTACCCCCATAGGAGTGAGCCTAAGGCTGATTTATAAAGTGATCACTAGTTTCTGTGGATTTGATATCGATAGTCCTACTCTGATGGCAAGGATAGGACGGCTCTCCCCAACATGGGTTGTACATTGGAATCCATGTATCTCATATGGTTTATGTCGGTTATAGGATCTCCCACTGTGTGTGTGTTTCTTTGTGACTATGGTGAATGGTAAAGTGATTTGAAAGTAGAATTATGAAAGTTATTCTTTCAAAAGATTTAAATGATATTTACATTATGAGAATTGATATTCTTGATGAACTAAAAGTGATTGACAAATTATATGATGACTCACATATGTTATTGTACTTGTTTCATCCTCTCATGATTATGATGATTTTTTTGGGCTATGTGAGTCTTTCATACATCCTGCACATTCTTATAAATATTTATGATGATGATGTTTATACAACTGCATACACCCCCATATACTCGGTTTCTTTCTATGGTACTGACCCACATCTTTGGAAGAGGGCTACATTTTCTCAAAATGTAGGTTTAGGTGCTCAGTTCCAGGTTCGATAGTGATTCTTTGGGTACGTTGTTCTACTTTCTCTGTTGTGGTGAGTCCTCATGCTCTGAGGACATGATGTATGATGTTGGTTTCATAGAATCGCTTACATTTGATAACTAAGTATGAGTCAGTTGGTGTATATCTCAATGGCTCACTGGTTTTACTGATTCTCTTAGAGATATGTCAGACTAGTATAGATGTTTGGAGTTGACTAATAAGTCGTATTTTGTTATCTTTCTGAAATTCTTTGATTCTTGGATGATTATTACTCTATTGATATTTGATGGTTATTTATGGAAACCCCATTAATTTGTGTTGAACTAAATGAAAATGGCTCAAAGGCTTAGCTTGGGGCTACTTGTAGCCTCAAGCACCGTGTGACGCTCTGGGACCCATTTTCTAGGGCGTTATAAACTTGGTATCAGAGACTAAGGTTTTAAGGTGTCCTAGGAAGTCTGACAAGTCGCGTTTAAGTAGAGACTTAATCATCGGTGTGTACCATGCTACATCTATGAGTAAGAGGCTATAAGACGTTTTAGGAAAAAGTGTGTTTCTTTCTTTCAGAAGTGTATCGTTCTTAAAGTTTCTCTCTCTGCTATTGATTCATGCTCTCTTCCTTCAGAAATATGCCTCCATGTCGAGCAAGAAGAAATAATAATGGTCAGAAACCTCAAACCGCTGACCCATTGAATGAAAATATATCTCATGCTAAATTTCAGGCAGTCTTTCAGGTGCTGTCCTAAGCTGTTACTGCAAATGTTCAGGCCAACCCAGCCCTGGCTCCACAGCAGCAGGGAGATAATTCAGTTGCTTCCAGGATCCTTGACTTCATGCGGATGAATTTCGTGAAATTCTATGGGTCCAAGTTTGATGAGGATCCACAATTGTTTTTAGAAAAGGTGCGGAAGATTACTCAGGTGATGCATGTATCTAAGGAACATAGTGTGTAGTTGTCTTCGTATAGGTTGAAAGACCTTGCTTATGACTGGGTTGTTGCTTAGAGGAAAGGTAGAGGTAAGGGAGTTGTCCCTACAACTTGGCAAGAGTTCTAGGATACATTCCTGGATAAGTTTTTCCCTTTGGAGATGATGGAGGAAAAGATGGAAGAGTTTATGAACCTGTGATAGGGCTCTATGACTATTAGGGAGTACTGTCTAAAGTTCAATCAGTTGGCCAAGTATGCTCCTGACTTAGTGGCTGATAATTGCGCTAGTATGAGTAAGTTTCTGACTGGAGTGTCTAGTTATGTGGTTAAGGAGTGTATGTCTGCTATGCTGAATAGTGAGATGAATCTTTCTATGCTGATGACTCATGCCCAACTGATTGAGGCAGATAAGATTAAGGAGAGAGATAGAATGAGAGGGAATAAGAGAGCTAGGTCCGAGCAGTATGAATAGGGTCAGACTAGATCGCAGAGAGGGAGTCACCCTCAGTATCAGGATTATTGCTCTATGCCAGTACCGTCATCTTCTAGTGCTCCCATGCCTATAGATAGGCAGGAGCAAGGTAGCAGGTCATATGTATCCAGGTCCCAGTACAGTGCTAGAAGTAAGCCAAATCGTCCCTTGTGTCCTAAGTGTGGTAGGGCTCATTTGGTTGACTGTTGGGGTAAGAAGAGGGGTTGTTTTCAGTGTGGTGACATGGGTCATAGAGTTACAGATTGTCCATAGGATGGACAAGGGTGTCGTGACTATCGCCCTCAGACCCAGACTCAGACTGTTAGTGCTTCAGTTTCAGCGACTCGCCCATCCCCAGCTCAAGGCGCCACTTCTAGCAATGCTAGCGGGCAGCGCCAGAATTGATTCTATGATTTACTATCCTGCCAGGAATAGGAGGACTCTCCCGATGTTATTACTGGTATGCTTCATATATTTCAGTTTTATGTGTATGCTTTGTTGGATCCTGAATCCAGTTTCTCATATATTACACCTTTGATTGCTATGAATTTTGAAATGAGTTCTGAGATTATTCCTGAGCCTATCCTAGTTTCTAACCCAGTAGGTGATTTGATTGTTACCCAAAAAGTGTATAAAAAGTGTTCTGTTATCATTTTTCATAGTCTTATTGGCTGATCTGATTGAGTTAGACATGGTAGATTTTGATGTGATTCTGGGTATGGACTGGCTGTCTTCTTCTTATTCCTCTATTGATTGTCGGACCCGAGTGGTCAAGCCTTAGTTTCTGGGTGCATCCGTGTTTGAGTGGTCTGGGAATTCTGTGTCACCGAAGAGTCATTTTATCTCATACCTCCAAGCTAGAAAGCTTAATTCCAAGGGGTGTATTTACCATCTGGTTAGAGTCAAAAACACTAAGTCTGAGACTCCAACTCTCCAGTATGTTAACATCATCAATGAGTTTTCTGATGTCTTTCTGGATGATCTACCAGGGATACCTCCTGATAGAGAGATAGAGTTTGGGATTGATCTTCTTCCCGATACTCAGCCTATTTTTATTCCTCCTTACCATATGGCCCCTGTAGAACCTAAGGAGTTTAAAGAGAAACTCAAAGATCTACTAGATAAGGATTTCATAAGGCCCAGTGTTTCTCCTTGGGGTTCTCCTATGTTGTTTGTGAGAAAGAAAGATGGATCTTTGTGTATGTCCATTGATTACCGCTGACTGAATAAAGTCACCATCAAAAATAAGTAACCCCTTCCAAGAATAGATGATTTGTTTGACCAATTGCAAGGTGCAAGTTATTTCTTAAAGATAGATCTTCGTTCCAGCTATCATCAACTCAAAGTTAGGGAGTGTGACATCCCAAAAACTGCTTTCCAAACTCGTTATGTCCATTTTGAGTTTCTTGTTATGTCTTTTTGGTTAACTAATGCCCCATCATCTTTCATGGAGCTCATGAATCCAGTTTTCAGACCATATCTAGATATATTTTTCATAGTGTTCATCGATGATATACTAGTGTACTCCCGCAGTGAGGATGAACATTCTGATCATCTCCGAACTGTCTTGCAAACCCTTAGAGATAACAAGTTATTTGCCAAGTTTAGTAAGTGTGAGTTTTGTCTAAGGTCAGTTGCTTTCTGGGTCATATAATTTTTTCCGAGGGTATTAGAGTTGATCCCCAAAAGACCAAAGCTGTTAGAAATTGGCCTAGACCTATTTCTCCGACTGAAATCCAAAGTTTCTTGGGTTTAGCTGGCTATTACCACCGTTTTGTTGAGGTTTTCTCCTCTATAGCATCTCCTATAACTCGGTTAACCCAAAAGAAAGTGAAGTTCTTGTGGTCCGAATCTGGTGAGAAGAGTTTTTAGGAGTTGAAGACTCAACTCACTTCAGCCCCTATTTTGACTTTGCCTTATGGTGTTGATGGTTTTATGGTGTACTGTTATGCTTCAAGAGTTGGGTTGGGTTGCGTATTGATGCATAAGGGTAAGGTGATAGCTTATGCTTCTAGACAGTTGAAACCCTATAAAAAAATTACCCTACCCATGACCTTGAGATGGTTGTTGCTATGTTTTCTTTGAAAATCTAGAGACACTATTTGTATGGTGTCCATGTTGATGGTTTCACTAATCATAAGAGTCTGCAGTATGTGTTTACCCAGAGAGAACTAAATCTTAGGCACAGACGATGGTTAGAATTGTTAAAGGACTATGATATGAGTGTGTTGTACCATCCGGGCAAGGCCAATGTTGTGGCGGATGCCCTAAGTAGAGTGTCCACGGGTAGTGTTTTGCATATGGTAGAAGGTAAGAAAGAGTTGGCTCGTGATGTACATCATTTGGCTAGATTGGGGGTTAGGTTGTTTGACTCTACTAAAGGTAGTATAGGGGTTCAGAGTAGTTTCGAATCCTCTTTGGTTTTGGAAGTGAAGGAAAAGCAATACTTAGATGCTAGTTTGGTCAGACTGAAGGAGTTGGTCAAGGACCAAAAAGTAGAGGTTTTCTCCCAAGAGGGAGATGGTGTGTTGAGATTTCAGGGTAGATTATGTGTCCCAAATGTTGATGATCTGAGACAGAGGATTATAGATGAAGCGCACGGGGCGCGATATTCTATTCATCCTGATGCCACCAAGATATACCGAGACTTATGGGAAATCTATTGGTGGAGTGGCATGAAGAAAGATATAGCAGTGTTTGTAGCTAAGTGTCCAACATTCCAACAGGTTAAGGTTGAACACCGAAGACTTGGTGGTATGATGCAAGATTTTAGTATTCCCACCAGGAAGTGGGAAGATATAAATATGGACTTCGTGATTGGTTTACCTCTTTCCTGACGCCATCATGATTCCATTTGGGTTGTGGTTGATACGTTGACTAAGTCTACTCATTTCTTGCCTATTCATACTTCATATACTGCTGAGGATTACGCTAGATTGTATATCTGAGAGCTAGTCAGACTGCATGGAGTTCCCTTGTCTATCATTTCGGATAGGGGTACTCAGTTCACTTCGCAATTTTGGAAAGCTTTTTAGAAAGGTCTTGGTACCCAAGTGCTTTTGAGTTTTTCTTTTTATCCGGAGACTGATTGTCAAGATGAGCGGACCATCCATACCTTAGAGGATATGTTGCGAGCTTGTGCACTTGACTTTAAGGGAAGTTAGGATGATAACTTACCGTTGATAGAGTTTACTTACAATAATAGTTTCCACTCTAGTATTGGCGTGGCTCCATTTGAAGCCTTATATGAGAGGAATTATAGATCACCCATAGGTTGGTTCGAGGTGGGTGAAGAGGCTGTGAGTGGTCCTAATTTGGTATTTAAGGCTATGGAAAAAGTTATGTTGATTAGGGAAAGGTTTAAAACTGCGCAGAGTCATCAGAAGTCATATGCGGATGTTAGAAGGAGAGACCTTGAGTTTGAAGTTGGTGACCTAGTGTATCTAAAAATTTCACCCATGAGGGGGGTGAAGAGATTCGGAAAGAAGGGGAAGCTTAGTCCCAGTTATGTTTGTCCTTACAAAATTCTTAGCCCTGTTGGTAAGGTAGCTTATGAGGTCGAGTTGCCTTTCGAGTTGTCCTCCGTTCATCCAATATTCCATGTCTCCATGCTTAGAAAGCATATTAGCGATGTTGTGGTAGTGGATTCCTCTATGAGTGCTGACATTCAAGAAAATCTTTGTTTTAATGAGATTCCTGTTGAGATTCTTGATTTCAGTGTCCGAAGACTAAGGAACAAAAAAGTTCTCTTGGTCAAGGTGTTGTGGCGAAACCAATCTATTGAGGGTGCAACTTGGGAAGCTGAGGCGGATATGCGATCCAAGTACCCGCACCTATTTTCTGTGAACTCCAATCAAGTCGAAGGTACCGTTCTTTCCTAAATCATGAACCTTTGATAAAAGTTGCAACAGTTCAGCTGTCATTTATTATGTGTTCAGCTGTAGTTTCTTGAATTTATGCATTCTATGTTGCATTCGGAGTGAGAAATGATGTGGTGATGAGTCTAATGAATGGTTTCAGTTGTATGCTCTATTCCTATCTAATCTTGGCATGTCTAGTGTCATTTGAGGATGAATGTTTTCAAAGGGGGATGATGTAATACACTGGGAAATTTTTCGTTGAAATTTTGTGCGTAAACATGTTGGATTCTATCTTCTAGAATGAATTATAAATTTTTCGTGTGGAATATCTTAGATTATGACCCACCATTGCGTATAGTATTGAATAACCTTTCCAACGATATGTGGATCATCCAAAACGGACACCTGATCGAAGAGTTATGAACATTCCGATCGAACCATGAATAGTAGTGAACAGTAAAATGTGCAGGAAAAAGTACTGATATCTGGCGTATTTTTGCTCCAAATTTAAATGATCATAACTCCTTGTACATAATGATCTGGGTGATCTACTATATATCAATGGAAAGCTCTGCAAGTCCTCTTTCCAATGAAATTAGTTTCATCCAATTTGTCTATCGAAAAAAAAGTTATGGTCGATCTACTTCAGCCTATCAAAAGCAAATTTTGGGGTCAACTTCAAACGATCATAACTCCTTATACATAATGATCTGGGTGAGATACTATATATCAACGGAAAGATATGAGAGTCCTCTTTCTGGGTTTCATCCAATTTTGATGTCGGAGTAAAATGTTATGGTTAATCTACTTCAAACTATCAAAGCAGTCCACCAAAGGACAGATTCGAGAATTGTTTGATTTTTAGGGGCGTTTTGGTCGTCCCCCTCACCCAAAATCCATCCAAATGCTATATTAAAGCCTATTAGAAGCATTATATGCTATATTTCATCAAATTCCCTCAAAAAGAAAACCCTAAGCTCCTACATTCAACTTCAAGAACCTCCAAAGTTCACCATTAATTCTTCAAATTTATTCAACATTCCAAGTTCCTAGTTCAAGAACTCCAAGAACTATCATTCAAAGGCACAATTAACATCTCAAAAATGAGTATCGATATAAAGTTCATCATTCAAGGTATGTGGGGTTTTTTTTTTCAACAAGAACTCTCTTTCGTTCTTGTTCCCAAAGGTAATTTTCTTTACAAAGGCATGATTTTTATTTGATTTTTAGGAATTTGAAGCATGAACCCATATCTTATGATGATTTTTATGAAATCTTGATGTTTATGATTTTGAACGATGAATTACATGTGTGGAGATATAAAGCATAAATCTTGAACGATATTTATCATGATTTTGAAATTTGGGTCGTGAATCAACATTGGAAATTGTGTTTTTTTGAGAATATGTGTGTTATAAGCACGTTTATGTTGAATATTTGAGATATTTTAAATGATTTGACCTTTTGGTCTTAATGGAGTTGTTTTGAACTCAAGTATGAAAGAAATCCATAACGTGGTTGATTTTGATAGATGGGAAGCATGATGGCTCCCGATGTATATTTATATATTACTGAAATTATATTGTTGTGGGTTGTCTTTGAAATGATCTGAGCTAAGTCCGAGAGAAATCCTTAGCACCGAGTGGGAGGTATAAAGCGACCTTACTTCCCTAGAACTATGTGCCCCCGTAGGAGTGAGCCTAAGGCTGATTTATATAGTGATCACTAGTTTGTGTGGATTTGATATCGATAGTCCTACTCCGATGACAAGGATAGGACGGCTCTCCCCAATGTGGGTTGTATGTTGGACTTCATGTAGCTCACATGGTTTATGTTGGTTATAGGATCTCCCAGTGTGTGTGCGTTTCCTTGTGTCTATGGTAAATACTGAAGTGATTTGAAGGTAAAATTGTGAAAGTTATTCTTTTGAAAGATTTAAATGATATTTACATTATGAGAATTGATATTCTTGATGAACTGAAAGTGATTGACAAATTATATGATGACTCACATATGTTATTGTACTTATTTCATCCTCTCATGATTATGATGATTTTCTTCGGGCTATGTAAGTCTTTCATACATCCTTCATATTTCTTATAAATATTTATGATGATGATGTTTATACAACTGCATACACCCCCATATACTCGGTTCCTTTCCATGGTAATAACACACATCTTTGGATGTGGGCTGTATTTTCTTAGAATATAGGTTTAGGTGCTCAGTTCCAGGTTCGACAATGATTCTTCAGGAACGATGTTCTACATTCTCTGTTGTGGTGAGTCCTCATGTTCCGAGGACGTGATGTCTGATGTTGGTTTCACAGAATCGTTTACATTTGATAACTGAGTATGAGTCAGTTGGGGCATGTCTCAATGGCTCGCTGGTTTTATTGATTTTCTTAGAGGCTTGTCAGACTAGTATAGATGTTGGGAGTTGACTAATAAGTCGTATTTTGTTATCTTTCTAAAATTCTTTTATTCTTGAATGATGATTACTCTGTTGATATTTGAGGGTTATTTATGGAAACCCCATTGATTGTGTTGAACTGAATGAAAATGGCTCAAAGGGTTATCTTGGTGCTACTGGTATCCTTAAGCACCTTGTGACGCTCTGGGACCCATTTTCCAGGGCATTACACAATACTACCACACTACCTCAATAATGATAAATATACAAATCATGCTTCAAAAGATAAAACCATATTCCAAACATCTATACTAAAACTAATCTAAACTAAAGAGGGAAGGCAACAAGATACAAAAGGGTTACAAATATGCCATTTTATAGGTCAAAAATCCTTATCAAATCCACAAACATTAATATATGAAGGACAAGTTATCCAAATCATAATCAAGAATAACGTCAATATTCAAAAGAGTTTTTAATATAAACATAGTGCAAAAGTGAAATATAAAGAGAAAAACAATGATACACCTATCATCGAATACAACTTAGAGACTATTCTAATACATAAGAGAAAGATAAGTAATGCTCTGAACATCAAGATCTTGCCCTATGTCTCTTAACTAGGACTACTCTGTACGATTCACACATCAACGCCGATATCCCTTTCTATGATATGCAGGCTCCCAAAGTCTAGTATGAGTACCAAACTAATATTACTCAGTATGCTACTTTGAACTAAGCTCCCAAACATAAAGTAGATATATACAAAAAATAAACAAAATGGAGACTATACCTAAGAGTCCATAAATCATATGACAAGTTAATGAGAAAATAAAGAACAACTATCCTGTTCATTTCCAACAGTCTAACATAAAAAAACATAGGAAGTATCAGGATGAACTATTCTAGTTTTTCTATATTAAATATACGCTAATGATATACCATATATCCCATGTCAATATACGAACAAAGAGTATAATAAAGATATGTAGTAATATACAAGGCAATGTAATGACTATACAAAATGAACAATGAAAATAGGGATATATGGTAGAACCATAGCTAGATATATATAGATATATATGCATAAAAATATGAGGTCATCTCAAATCATAACGTATATCATCAGATTCTCATTTTGAGACCTCATTATAATAGAATTAGGATTTATATACTATCATATTCAGGGTTTCAAATCCACATGGCTTGAAATGAAATAATCCTCCATAATGATGCAATCATAAGATAGGAGAGGCCCAAAAAATACCTCAAATACTGATACTTGATCAAAGACCAATCTGTCATGATGTAATACCCCGAGACTCTAACCAATAGTGCAACCATGAATCAAGCTCATGAGAAAAAAATTATCATGTTTTGGGTTGTTTTTATCAAAGTTAGTTTGTATTAAGGCCTTAAATATGTCCTAACTATAGGTTGAATTAAAGCATTCCTTACCGATTGAATTCTTGGGAAGGATATTGGTATAGTCAACTTTAAACAAGTATATCTCTCATTATAATTGGGATTTTTTAGCTCATAACATATCAATAAATAAATAATTGAATTATCTTTCCAACAATACTAATTTTGCCAAAATCCGATACCGGAGCAAAGTGTTATACCCAATTTTACTCCAACATGTCAATCTTCAAAAAAGTGATGATTTTTCTGATGGCCTGTTACATTTTTGATGACATTTCTGATGACTTCATCAAGTTTCTGATGATATTTATAATGACATCGATAACCTTAGATAGAAAATCATAAAATTCGACCCTTTTGTGACGACATTTCGTGATGGCCTATCACGGTTCTGACAGTCTGTCATAGATGTCGTCAACTATTTTTTTCAGCAATTTAGAGACATTTTTGCAAGGGCATTTTGGTCTTTTTCCATATTTTGGAGGCCTCTATAAATATGATAATCCCATCCAAACCCTAATTCCATCATTTTCTCTTCCAATTCTCTTGATATAATATATCTAGGGTTATATCAAGAACATAAATCTTCCAAGAATCATCCATAAATCTTCAAAATTTCTTCAAGAACCAAGTTTCTCATAGTGTGGGCTTCAAGAATTATTTATTTCAAGTGTGGATAAAGTTTCAAGCACTAAAGTTCATCCAATTTCAAAGATTAAGGTATGTGGGGTTTTGAACAAAAATACTTCTTTCGTTCTTGTGCCCAAAGATTTAATTTCTATTGAATTTCATGAATTTTGCAAAGTGGGTTTACACCCAAATTACTTTATCAAGGATTTATGAGATTTGAGCTATACAAGATTGGCATATATGACTACTTCATTGTCTTATTTCTTAAATTAAGAATTTAATTCATGAGTTGTATATTGTTATCGTAAAATGATAATTTCTAAGTGATTTATGATAAGTGTCATGATTTATGTTTTTTCATGAGAAGTTTGTCTATTGAATATATATTGATATTGAGCTTGAGAGCCAAAAATGATTTTTATGATGTTTTCTGGAAGATTTGATACTTGATATGATTTGATAAGCAAGTGTACTTGATGATGAGAAAGATTATTTTGAGATTTAGTCGAGTTAGGAATCCACAAGTTGATTATTATTTACAAGTGAGATATATATTTATATTTTGGTCTTCATGATAGACCCTTGAGTTGATTAAGGTGGATTTCCTAACGCGTTCTGAGCTTAAGTCTGGGAGTAGTATTTAGCACCGAGCGGGAAGTATGGGTTCAGCACATCCTACTTTTCTAGAACTATGTGCCATCATAGGATTAGGATTAAGGGCCAAAAGCCAAGACAGTTATCACTAAAGATAAGGTTCTACTCTGATGGCAAGGATAGAACAACTCTCTCCAACGTGGGCATAACATTGGACTCCATGTATGCTCACATGGTTTATGTCGATTATAAGAAACTCCTAAGTCTATAATAGTCCAAGTTTAATGAGTTACCGAGTCACTCTAAGTCATAAGTCAAAGAGTTTGAATTGAGTGCACGGTTTGTGAGATTTATAAAGTATGTGTTATTATTGATGATTTATGGAAAATATCTTTCAGGCAACTCAAGCAATGAGAGTCATTATTAGTAGCATGTATGATTTTCTTATACATTTATGATATTATTTAAATGTTGCCTGCACCCCTACATACTCAGTACATTCCCAAGTACTAATTCCCATACTCTTCTTTGTTCTATATTTTCTCGTGATGTAGGTTCATGTGCTCAGTCTTAGCAACGACAGTGATCTTTGAGTACCTCTATCTACATTCGTACAATTGGTAAGTCCTCATAGTTTGAGGACCTATGTCCTCAATTTTTGTCTTGATAGTTGATGGCTGTTTATTTCTAGTTCCGTATGGGTTAGTTGGGGATCTACCCCAATGGCTCCTCAGTCTTATGTAGTAGAGGCTTTGCAAGACTAGAGTACTAGTATGTACAGAACTTTAGTATTTTGATTTTACAGGATAGTATTTCTTTGTATTCCAGTATGTTCATGACATGATTATTCTTCTTTATTACAACTTGATTATTGTCATAGTGAGTTATAGAGGCGATGATAGGCTCAGAGGGTTAGATTGAGGTCGCATGTGGTCTTAAGCACCGTGTGATGTCTTGGGATGGAATCTTGGGGCTTTCCAACTTTGGTAACAGAGCCTAAGGTTTAATGGAGTGCTAGGGACTCTAACAAGCCGTGTTACATTGAGTCTTGATCATCGGTGTGTAGCGCGCCACATCTGTGACCAAGTGGCTATAGGATGTTTTAGTAAAAGTCATTTCTTTCTTTCGGGACAGTGTGAGTAATAGAACTAACTATGCCCCATGTGCTAAGTATGGTAGGACGCATCCTGGAGAGTGTATAGCTAAGCAGAGAGGTTATTTAAGTTGTGGTAAATTGGGCCACAAATTTAAGGATTGCCCATATGCTAGACAGGGGAGCCGTGATGTTCATCACTAGAGTCAGGCTATTAGTGTTCCAGCCCCTTGGGTTTGTCCTACTCCTCCTTAGGGTGCCTCATCTAATACTGTTGGTGGTCAGCACCAGAATCGCTTTTATGCTATACCACCTTCCATGAGCAGTAGGATTCACCAAATTTTGTTACTGGTATGCTCCGTGTATTTCATTTTGATATGTATATGTTAATGGACCCTGCATCAAGTCTTTCTTATGTGACTCCGTTAGTGGCTGTGAATTTTGAGATCAATGCTGAAAAGA
Source organism: Capsicum baccatum var. pendulum (assembly GCA_030864225.1). Taxonomy (NCBI): domain Eukaryota; kingdom Viridiplantae; phylum Streptophyta; class Magnoliopsida; order Solanales; family Solanaceae; genus Capsicum; species Capsicum baccatum. The sequence goes on along the minus strand of CM061557.1, from coordinate 162,077,516 downwards.
TTCCTGAGCCTTTTCTAGTTTCAACTCCAGTAGGTGAACCTTTTGTTGCTAAACAAGTATATAAGAAGTGTCCTATCACTGTCCTTCACAAATTTATGTTTCCAGATTTGATTGAGCTAGACATGGTTGATTTTGACATTATTCTGGGTATGGATTAGCTTCACTCTTGTTATGCATCTATAGACTGTCGTAGTTGTGTAGTCAAGTTTTAGTTTCCCAATGAGACAGCCTTTGAGTGGTTCGGAAATTTTGTATCTCCCAGGAGTCATTTTATACTTTATCTTAAAGCTAGGAAATTAATATCCAAGGGTTGCACCCATTCTATTCGTGCAAAAGAAAGATGGTTCATTACGGATGTGCATTGACTATCGTCAGCTTAACAAGGTCACAGTCAAGAATAAGTACCCTTTTCCTAGAATTGATGACCTGTTTGATCAGCTGAAAGGTGCTGACTATTTCTCAAAAATAGACTTTACATCCGGTTATCAGCAGCTTAAAGTTAGGGAGTGTGATATTCCAAAGAAAGCTTTTTGCACTCGATATGATCATTTTGAGTTCCTGGTCATGTCCTTCGGGCTAACAAATGCCCCAGCAGGCTTTATGGACCACATGAATAGGTGTTCAGACAGTACCTAGATATTTTTGTTATTGTGTTCATAGACAATATTCTTGTATAATCCCAAAGTGAGAACGACCATGCAGATCATCTATGAATAGTCTTGCAAACCCCTAGAGATCATCAACTATTTGCCAAATTTAGCAAGTGCCAATTTTGGCTAGGTTTAGTTGCTTTTCTTGGTCATATTGTTTCTTTTGAAGGTATTTGAGTTGACCCTCAAAAGATAGAAGCTGTGAAAAATTTGCCTAGACCTATTTCCCCATCTGATATTAGGAGTTCTTAGGTCTTGCTGGCTAATACCGTCTTTTTGTTGAGTTTTTCTATTCCATTGTGTCTCCTTTAACTCTATTGACGCAAAAGAAAATTCAATTCCTATGGTTTGACTGTTGCAAGAACAGTTTTCAGGAGTTGAAGACACGACTCACTTCGGCCCCTGTGTTGACCCTTCCAAATGTGTAGATGATTTTATGGTGTACTGTGATGATTCTAGATTTGGGTTGGGTTGAATGTTGATACAGAAAGGTAAGGTAATATCCTATACCTCCATACATTTGAAACCGTATGAGAGGAACAACCCGACCCATGACCTCGAGTTAGCTACAGTGGTTTTTTGCCTTGAAAATCTAGAGACACTATTTGTCCGGTGTTTATGTTGACGTCTTTACGGATCAAAAAAGTTGCAGTATGTTTTTACTCGGAGAGATTTGAATCTTCGTCAGAGGCGATGGTTAGAATTGTTAAAGGACTATGATAAAAATGTGCTATATCACCCGGGCAAGGCCAATATAGTGAAAGATGCCCTTAATAGGTCGTCCAAGGGTAGTGTACCACAGGTTGAGGAAGATATGAAGGAGTTAGCTCATGAGATGCATCATCTGGCTAGGTTGGGAGTTAGATTGCTTGATTCAGCTAAGGGTAATGTTTGGGTCCAGAGTAGTTTTGAGTCTTCTCTAGTTTCGCAAGTAAAAGAGAAGCAAGATATGGATCCTAGTTTGGTCAGAGTGAAGAAGTCAGTTAAAGACCAAAAGGTGGAGGTTTTCTCCTAAGGGGAGATGGTGTATTGAGATTTCAGAATAGATTATACGTGCCTGATGTTGAAGATTTAAGGCAGAGAATTATGGCTGAAGTGCATAGCGCGCGATATTCCCGGTTCTACCAAGATGTACTGTGATTTGCAAAAAATCTTTTGGTGGAATGGTATGAATAAGGATATAGCAAAATTCATAGATAAGTGTACAACTGACCAACAAGTTAAGATAGAACACCAAAGACCCAGTGGAATGATGCAAGAATTTAGTATTCCTACTTGGAAGTGGGAAGAAGTAAATATGGATTTTGTGACTGGTTTACCTCCTTTTCGATATCATCATGATTCGATTTGGGTCATTTTAGATAGGTTTACTACGCGTATTTCTTGCCAGTGTATACATCTTTCACCGCTAAGGACTATAATAAGTTGTACATTCGAGAGTTAGTCAGGTTGCATGGAGTTCCTTTGTCTATTATCTCTGACAAGGGTACTCAATTTACTTCTCATTTTTGGAAGGATTTTCAGAAGGGTCTTGGTACCCAGGTTTATCGTAGCTCTTCTTTTTATCCGCAGACCGATGGTCAGGCTGAGAGGACCATCCATACCTTGGAAGATATGTTGAGGGAATGTGTTCTTGATTTTAAAGGAAGTTGGGATGAACATTTTCCATTGATTGAATTTGCTTACAACAACAGTTTTCATGCTAGCATTGGAATGGCTCCATTTGAGGCTTTATACGAAAGATGATGTAGATCATCCATTGGTTGGTTCGAAGTGGGTGAAGCCATTGTGAGTGGACCTGATGCTATGTTTGAGGCTATGGAGAAAGTTAAGCTAATTCGGGAAAGGTTGAAGACAGTCCAGAGTCATCAGAAGTCATATGCAGTTGTGAGAAGAAGAGATCTTGAGTTTGATGTTAACGATCTGATGTACTTGAATATTTCACCCATGAAGGGGGTGAAAAAATTTGGTAAGAAAGGGAAGCTTAGTCCCCGATACATTGGCCCTTGTAGAGTTTTGAATCGTGTTGGGAAAGCAGCTTACGAGATTGAATTGCCTGCTGAGTTGTCAGTTGTCCATCCTATATTTCATTTTCTATGCTCAAGAAGCACATTGGTGATTCTGTTGTTGTTGATCCGTCAAAGAGTTTCAATGTTCAGGATAGCCTTTCATATGACGAAGTTCTAGTTGAAATCCTAGATTATCAAGTTCATAGACTAAGAAATAAGGAAGTTCCCTTGGTTAAAGTTCTGTGGAGAAACCAATCAGTCGAGGGTGCTACTTGGGAAGCAGAAGTATATATGCGAACCAAATACCCTCATCTCTTCTCCGCGAGTTCAAATTAAGCTGAAGGTACTATTCTTCCCAAATCCAGTTTCCTTCTAATCCAGTGTATTTAGCTATATGGTTAGTCTCTCCATGATTCATGCATTTTATGAAGTACTCAAAAGTTTAGAATGAAGTAAGCCCTTTTAGTGAGTTGTTCCAGCTATACGTCCTCATTTTTTCTTGGCCTATCTAGCCACATTCGAGGACGAATATTTCCAAGGGGGAGATATTATAATACCTCGAGACTCTAACCAATAGTGCAACCATGAATCAAGATCATGAGAAATAAATTATAATGCTTTGGGTTGTTTTCTGATCAAGTATGGTGTGTATTAAAGCCTTAAAGATATCCTAACGATTGGGTGAATCCAAACATTGCTTACCGATTGAATTCTTGGGAAATATATTGGTATAGTCAACTTCAAATGAGCATATCTCTCATTATACTTGGAAATTTTAATCTCATGACCTATCAAAAGATATATAATTGAATTAGCTTTCCAACGATACAAATTTTGCCTAAATATGATACCGGAGCAAAGAGTTATACCCATTTTATTCCAGCATTTCAATCTAGAAAAGGGTGACGATGTTTCTGACGGCCTGTCATGTTTCTGATGATGTCGTCACGTTTCTGATGACATTTTTGATGACTTCGTCAGCCTTAGGTAGAAAATAAAAAATTTCAACCTTTTTGTGATGTCATTTCATGGCGGCCTATCACGGGTCTGACAGCCTATGACGGATGTCGTAAGTTATTTTTTTCAGAAATTTAGAGACGTTTTTGCAAGGGTATTTTGGTCTTTTCCCATATTTTGGAGGCCTCTAAAAATATGAGAATCCCTTCCAAACCCTAATTTCATCATTTTCTCTTCCAATTCTCTTGAGATAATATATCTAGGGTTATATCAAGAACATAATTCTTCCAAGAATCATCCATAAATCTTCAAAATTTCTTCAAGAACCAAGTTCCTCATAGTGTGGGCTTCAAGAATTATTTATTTTAAGTGTGGATAAAGTTTCAAGCACTAAACTTCATCCAATTTCAAAGATTAAGGTATTTGGAGTTTTGAACAAGAACACTTCTTTCGTTCTAGTGCCCAAAGATTTAATTTCTATTGAATTTCATGAATTTTGCAAAGTGGGTTTACACCCAAATTACTTTATCAAGGATTTATGAGATTTGAGCTATACAAGATTGACACATATGACTACTTTATTGTCTTATTTCTTAAATTAAGAATTTATGTCATGAGTTGTATATTGTTATCGTGAAACGATAATTTCTAAGTGATTTATGATAAGTGTCAGGATTTATGTTTTTTCATGAGAAGTTTGTCTATTGAATATATATTGATATTTAGCTTGAGAGTCAAGAACGAGTTCTATGATGTTTTCTGGAAGATTTGATACTTGATATGATTTGATAAGCAAGTGTACTTGATGATGAGAAAGATTATTTTGAGATTTAGTCGAGTTAGGAATCCACAAGTTGATTATTATTTACAAGTGAGATATATATATATATATTTATATTTTGGTCTTCATGATATACCCTTGAGTTGATTAAGGTGGATTTCCTAACGCGTGCTGAGCTTAAGGCTGGGAATAGTATTTAGCACCGAGTGGGAAGTATGGGTTCAGCGTATCCTACTTCCCCAAAACTACGTGCTACCGTAGGATTAAAATTAAGGGCCATAGGTGAAGATAGTTATCACTAAATTTAAGGTTCTACTCCGATGGCAAGAATAGAACAACACTCCCCAATGTGGGCAAGGCGTTGGACTCCATGTAAGCGGACATGGTTTATGTCGGTTATAAGAAAGTCCCAAGTCTATAATAGTCCAAGTTTCATGAGTTACCGAGTCAGTCTAAGTCATGAGTCAAAGATTTTATGTTGAGTCCAACGGTTTGTGACATTTATAAAGCATGTGTTATAATTGATGATTTATGGAAAATATGCTACAGGTAACTCAAACGAAGAGAGACATTATTATCAGCATGCATGATTTTCTTTTACATTTATGATATTATTTAAATGTTTCCTGCACCCCTACATACTCAGTACATTCCAAAGTATTGATTCTCATTCTCTTCTATGTTCTATATTTTCTCGTGATGTAGGTTCAGGTGCTCAGTCTCAGCAGCGACAGTGATCTTTGATTACCTTCATCTACATTCGTAAAGTTGGTGAGTCCTCATGGTTCGAGGACCTATGTCCCTGATTTTTGTCTTGATAGTAGATGGTTATTTATTTTCAGTTCAGTACGGGTCAGTTGGGGATCTGTTCCAATGGCTCCTCTGTCTTATGTAGTAGAGGCTTTGTCAGTCTAGAGTACTAGTATGTACATAACTTCAGTATTTTGATTGTATAGGATAGTATTTCTTTGTATCCTATTATGTTCATGACATGATTATTCGTCTTTATTATAGCTTCATTATTGTCATAGTGAGTTATAGAGGTGATGACAGGCTTATAGGGTTAGCTTGAGGTCGCGTGTGTCCTTAAGCACCGTGTGACGTCTTGGGATGGGATCTTGAGGCGTTACACATGAGATATCCATAATAATAATCATAAAAATGATAACAACAACATCAATAACAACATTAATAACCGGCTACTCCAGAATACCAAATACCTAGATGTGCCTATGCGCACCCCCACTTTCCTAGGCTAGAAAGGTTTAATCAACATACAACAACACAACGCATATTTTTCACCCATATATGCAACTGTCCCATATCGTCTGACAGACATAGGTGCAAACTGGTTATAGGCAATGTGCATGTAGGCATTAATGCAAAGTACATAATCAATGTCATAAATCATCATAACTGTCCTCATTAGAACCATCATCATTGCAATCAACCTCCGGCCTGTTGAGTATAAACATATCATCAATATATCTTTCGGCCTTGTCGAGTATTAATATCATCACAAAAGTATCCTCAGGCCTTGTCGGGTATCTATATTATCACAATAGTATCCTCCGATCTTGTTGGGTATCAATATAATTGTATTGTATTCTCCGACCTTGACGGTATCAATATCATCACTATAACATCATCCATTCTTCCCGGGGTATCAATAGCATAATAGTAGTATTCTTCAGCCTTGTCGAGTATCAATAAAATCACAACAGTACATTCTAATCTTGGCGGGTTTTAATATCATAATAATAGTATCCTCTAACCTTGGTGGATATCAATATCATCACAGTTGTATCCTCTGGCCTTGTCGGGGATAAATATCATCATAATAGTATCCTCCGGGCTTGTCGGGTATTAATACATCTCAATTACAATTACCAAATAAGATACACTAACTACTCATACACATAGACATATCACTACATAATATCTATCTAGTCAAAACTTCATAACTACTCATAGTTAACCAACACTTATTATAATAAAATCACTAGTTCACTTGTCATCACATAACCTCTAGTTATTAGCCTAAACATCATCCTTCAGATAATCCTCTCTCACGGAATATAAACTAACCACTATATATCAATGATCCAAAATCTATCATCTAGTCAAGGTTCATCACTTGACCAAAATCGTCATTATTCACAATTCAATAATATTAACTAATCATCCAATAACCGTTAACAATTATGAGACAACACCTTAATACTTGTTACCTAACCATCTTTTATTAGCTGACACCATTTATCAACTAACCATTTTTTAGCTACCATGTTTAAACTAAGCAAGATTCAATAAGGACTACATTAGATTCCTAGTTATCAGGTCCTATAGTGCCCTAATAGACAACTAGTTAACACATATCTTAAAAGTCTAATAAGAAGAGCAGTTATAAGATCACATTTAAACTATAATCATATTTTTATAGTGGTAAATAATTATGATCGTACAAAGTTTATTCATTTCATTGCCAGTATTCAATCAGTGGAATAATAAGTATCATATTGCATCTTCCTTCATCCCATACCGGATAGATGTGTATACAAACATATACATATTCATATTCATGTTCATAAATTGTAAACAAATCATTTAAAATGATAAATAGTTCTCAGCTATTCAATTAATATCATAACACGACCCATAGCTTGGTGGTATTAGTACAATAGTGTTTAATATAAGAAGAGTAAGAAAGTTTAATATCAAGAGAAATACAATGATACAACCTATCTCTAAATAAAACTTAAAGACTATTCTAATACATAAGAGAGATACATGTAATGCTCCGAACGGTAGGATCACACTGTAAGTCTCTTAACTAGGGATGATCCACACGATGCACACTTAAATAGGGATAACCAGTACCATGATCCGTAGGCTACAGAAGTGTAGTATGAGTACCAAACTAATAGTACTCAGTAAGCTACTGCCAACTAAGATCCAAAGATAAAGCATATATATTCAACAAATACATAGAATTGAAACTACACCCAAGAGTCCACAAATCATATTTCAAGTTACTTATCTCTCTTATTTATTAGAATAGTCTCTAAGTTGTATTCAGAGATAGGTTGTATCATTGCATTTATCTTGATATTTCACTTTTGTACTCTTTTTATATTAGAATCTTCTGTACTGATACAACTAATACGAGGCGCAGGGACTATCATATGATCACTAATCATCTATAATCAAACAAAATTCTAGAAGACTAAATAGGCAACCATTAAGTAGACTCAACCAGCCTATAAATGAAATATGAATTGAAAAAAGTCAAAAATAAAGGCAGCATGATAGCTCTACAGCATTAGGCCGAAATCTCAATACCAAGGTTGAATTCTTCAATCTAAAATATCTAAATCAAAACTAAATAGAGGTAGGCATTAATGCTCCAAATTTATCATACTTCCAAATCGCCATTCTAAGGAGTCAAAATCCAAAACTGGGCAAATAAGGCTTTATACATGTCAATTATCTCAAATTGACTCTACTATCCAGATCTGACATATCCGAGATAAATCAAACTAAGGTACAGTCAAGACATATCTTCAGAGAAAACTCACTATAGGGATAACCACTAGCTAATAACACAAGCAACCAACTCAATATCCGCTGGAGGGAACTAACAAAATGTAGCCACAAAATAGGAGTCATGCCAAAGGATAAATCACTGGCTGAAAATATATATAACCTACTCCATATCTGCTGGAGGACATGACCTATCCAAGCAGACCTAAAATTTCTCAAGGATGAAAACAACACTAGTGAAGGAAAAAACTTTAGCAACTTCGAGAAATGAAACTTAAGCTGGGAACTAACGAATGAAATACTCTATCTATGCAAAGAAATAGCCACAAGCTCATATCATTATGGAGAATCACTTCATCAAGCCTTCCTAGGCCGAATAAATACTTAAATAGGGATTTACTAAATCCACCCAAGAAATAACATTATCGAAGAAGCAATACCAATCTTAAAATAAAGGTAAGACTCAAGACCACTACCAAAGTACCAACAACTGAGATAAAGAGTTTCTAATTTGCCAACTTAAGAAGAAATCATAGGAAAGGCTACCTACCTCTAAATGTCTAACACAACTTAAGGAAAAACCATATCTCAATTATAAAGGAGTATCTAATCTCCACACTAACAATAAGGAAAACCATCCCAAGGGTACAGACCCAACATACCTATGAAATGAATCCACGATATCTCAATATCAATAACAATATCGCTTTCGGATAATGAAATAGCCATAAAAGTATAACAAACCTCAAATTGGTCCATCTCACAAATGGGAAATATCAGAAGGGATAGCAAAAACAAAATCCTTCGCAACCCATTAGGTAACTCTAAGGATCACAAACTAAAAAACATGCAATATAACTAAATTTCCGAGTCAAAATCACCAAACACCATGGAATGTAACTTACCTTTGATACCACAACACATCCTAGAATTAAATATAATAAAACTAACATAAAGGGAACAAAGTTAACCTCTCTGCACTAGGGGAAAGAAATCATCAAATGGGGCTATATAGTCTAACGAGATAACGCTAGTCTATACAGCTACCCGACGACAATCAAATCATCATATATCAATATCTAGTAATAACATCAATTAATATAAATAACCTCACATAGTGATAGCAACATAAAAAACAATATAAATATAAATATACCGAACTGGCTGAACCAATATGAATATCAATATCATGTACCACTCAATGGACATAACAGGGCTAATTTGCCAAGATAAATGGGACTCAAACCCAAAACCACACCCATAGGGAAAAACATCAATATAGATCTACTCCAACCACTACTAAAAGAAATAAACCATGGAGTAATAACATAATCATGAATTCAGTAATAAGGCTTGTAATGACTGATATAAATTCACCAAGGCATATAATAATTAATGGGTATGAAAACCGCTTGCATGATCACAGAGTTTTTTGTGATCTTTTATTTCTTGCATTTATCTCTAATTAGGTGTATACCTAATTAGATATAAATGCAAGAAATAAAAGATCACCCATTGTGGTAACATCCATAGTCACATGTTTGATGAGCACAGGGATAATATATCTGAATAGTTCTAAATTAAATCGATCGACTGAATCATCAACTTTGATGCCAAGCCTACCATCTCTAACCAAAGATGTCACAAAACCGCAAGCTGATCTAACAAAGCTAAATGAATGAAATGTCATGTCAAGGACACACCCTAAACTAGTAGTTGATCTCTCTGCTTCCATTGCAATTTTTAAAGCATCATTATAGAGAGAACATAAACTAAGCCCAAGTTACTAGCGTACTGGCATTAAGACAAATTCAATTATGTCCAAACATCTTAAATCACAGCCCATCGTAGGAATTCTAGGCTAGCGAGGAATACATATTAACTCTAGTTGATCACCTATCATATACCAAGGTCATTCTATGTACCCATGTGTCATCATAATACAATTAAACAAAGATCATAGAATATTTTAAGATACTGCCCCTCATTATCAAGAATTGTCTTCATAGCTCAAAGAACCATACCATACTCCATAAGTCGAATAAAGACACTACCTAAATCCTTTTGGGCTGCTACTAGAGACCTTTGATATCCATCTCTAACTCTCTAGTCTGATGTTGTGCTAAAATTTTTGAAACATATGTTGATGTCTTTTCTGCATCTGTCAATAATATCACATCATCCTTTAGGGATGGGATAGACTCAATGAATATGTTTAAGGTTCACAAAATTACGGACACATGATAAGGAGTCATGAGGTAAATTTAAAAAAATGTCACTATAACCTCCCAAAGATAGGTTATGGATGTCTCCACACTGATCCACAGTACTATACTAATACATTGCTCTTGTACTAATACACCAATGAAACGTAGGCTCTGATTCTATTTTTCCATAACCCAACTTCACAAGTGATGATATCCAACCCGTAATTCAAAACTACTAGTAATAGACTACCCAACAATATAAGGAAAAAAATGCAGAATTATAATTCCCCAAGAGTAGCCCCTCGACGCCACATGGTTCTTAAAGTCTCGAGAGACAACAATCTAATACATGACCTGCTGTGAGCTTTGAAAAATTTATGACAAAGAGAATATGTGTGGAATTTAACTTAAATGCCATAAGGTTTTAAAAGATGTATTCAATACTGAATGATGAAGTTAATATTTGAAAATATACTGAAAAGCTAACTAACTGTTTGTTCTATTCTGAAAGCCTCTAATTGAATAACTTAGGAGTTGATGGTAAAAGGCCCCAACTAACTTTGACTGTCTACTAAAACTGACAAAAAAACTAAAATAACATAACTGGTCCTTGAAATATGAGAAATCACCACTGTTGTTTCTATTGGTTCTCTGGGATATCTAAGTACAGTGGAGAACCGGAGTGTCTGAACCTATAATATAAGACATTATAGCACAAATAATGAGTATACGATCAGTACTTTGGATATACTGGTATGCTAACTGAGGTAAGATTAAGATGCATGGGCTTATATGCATAAATGATAAGCTACTGAATGAATAGCATAGAATAACTAAACATGAAGTAATAACTATCCAAATGATTTAAAGTAACTTAGTAGACATGCATGGACTAGAGATGGTCTGGTTATCATGAGGATACAAAATATAAATGTGTAAAAGTTAAAAAATCTGAGAATGCCTAATCAAGCATATAATATGCTTCTGATATAATCTGTAACTGAACTACTAAAATCTGATAACTGAATAACTGCTAAGTTTTATGCTATGGTTAAACAAAACTAAATAGAGTTCTGAACAAAATAGTGAGACTGAAACTATGGAAGGTATCATCCAATCGACATGCCCCACTCTGAGATAATTGTCGTCCAACCTGTAACACTAATTGGTATGGTGCTAGTATTGTGCCACGGGTACTAACAATGAATATGGAGTAAGTCCTTATCAAGTGGGTGACCCTTGAGATCAATCCTAAGCTAGCGGGTGATCCCTGAGAGTGTCAGTCCTAAATTGGTTTGTAATTCCTTGAGATCCTATCCCGAGATGTCACACGGTGCTTATGACCCCAAAGAACCAAAAGCTAACTCTTTTCTGATATTTGTACCTGTGCACTGCATAATATCCAATATAAATGCGGAAACTAGCTAAAAGGTTCAACACATCTATGAATACTCAAAACTAAAAACTAAATACTAATACATCCTTCTGAAAAGCCTCTAAACTGTCTGAACTGTGGAGTTGATGGGACAGGTCCCCAACTAACTCCATCTACTAAAAATATGAACAAAGTTTGATGTAATCATAGTAAACTGAGATTCATCCTCGAAAGAAGATGACTCACTGCTACGACTACTGCTGCTGACTAGGATTGAACTGCTGAGGAAACTCTGGGTCTCGTGCCTTTTAACCTATGGTGCCAAATAAAACACCATAGTGCAAATGCGTTAGTACAGGGATGTACTGAGTATGTAGATGGGGTAAGGCTAAATGCAAGGGCTCATGCATGCATAATTTCTAAAATGAATAATCATGAAAATACCACACGAGAACACATACATATACATAAATGCATAGACCCTAGTCACAGTCAACAGAACTCTAGAGACTAAAACTCGAATACTACCTTAGTGCAGACTGAACTCAGTACTGACACAGAGATACTGAGACACTGACTCATCGGATACTAATAACTGAGAAACTGGATATACTTACACCGATGACTGAAATCTAAGCTTACTACTCTAGAGTGATAAGATAAAAGATCAACCTCTCTAACGGATGATTAATAAAGCTATTATCAATGGTAAGGAAATGATCATATCTAAATCTGACAACAAGAATACATAATAAAATCTGAGGTTGTGATCAAGCTTGTCAGGCGGCATATCTCTAAATATGATATCAATTAACTGTATATGAGACCAAGCCTATCTGAAGGATGGTCTATGAATCAATGGGACTATATAAGATCCTCATAGAGATAGATGACTATATCTAACAGTCCTAATTTTTAATGACTGATACTGACACTGAGACTGAATTTGAAACTGAACTGATATGCCCTAACCTACCACAGGCGGAGTCCAACTTGTAACCTCAGCTGGAAAGGTGTCAATACCGTGCCACAGGTAAAGACCTCTCTCTGGTCAATCCTCTCTAGCGGATGACCCTTACCAGAAAGTCGACCTAAGGCAATATAATAGTTAAATAGTCTCTGTCTGGTGGTGACAACCTTTTCCTAATGGTGACTCCTTTATCTTGCACTGGATATACAGTTTGGAGGTCAGGGATTGCTACTAACGACTCTCACCTCTCTCTCGCAAATGGGAGGAGCCACCATCCCTTCCCTCGCTTAGTGCTAGTTTTTACTCCCAACTAAAAGACTCTGACTGAATTCTTAATAGAATACATCTGAACTGAATCTACTACTAATCATATTTATCAAAAGATCTAACTGAGGTACACTGTGATCACTTAGTTCCGTATCTGATGGAAATAGTATTGATTCATGGTATCCGACTGATGATACAGAGCTTTAATAGACTATTCGGTTACTACCAAGAATAGAATTAAACACTTTCATATCATTAGATCTGAGTTGAGTACTGAGATGAGGCTAGATTACTAGGGATATGGAGATTACTGAGATTACTGAGATTTCTGAGCTTTCTTACGTTCTGCAATTGTCTGAGGAAAGAGATTCCTATAGCTCATTGAGTTTTGGGAATCATGGCTCGACTAGAATTATCGTGAAACTAACACAAACTCTAGACAACAGTTATATTGTCGGCTATAAATACCCCCAGGACTCGATAGCATAAAATAAAGCATAATCATTCCTCCATCATCACTACCATTCATTCATCATCATCATCATCATCACAATCATTCATTCATCATCATCATCATAATCATTCATTCATCATCACAGTCATTCATTCATCATCATTATCATTAAAGCATCTCTATAAGTATTTAGAAAACATAACATACCTTCACCTTTACAATCATTAAGACATCGCGTCAAGCATTTAGAAAACATCAATATATACTAGCGTAGGGAAATATGCTACTAGATTATACTTTCTTCAACAAGGTCTTACCTCAAGAACTTCACACCTAAATTAGTCTTGAAATGTATTTGGACATCACATTATTTGGGGAAAACTTCATACTATCATGTATCAACTTACTTGCTAACCACTTGGCATGTATTAAAATCTTAGAATATATCAAAGAGCACATAATTGGGGAATTTACTACTATCACATCTCCACTTTTTCACTAAGGTACTTCAACAAACACTAGACATGTACGGGTTCACACTTACTCGGGAATTTCCTACTATCATGGAATAATTTATTCACTTGGGCATTTTATAAAACACTAGGCATGCGTAGACTTGCTCATACTTTGGGGTTTCCTAATCAACATACTATAGTGACCCTTGTTCTTTACCTAAGCTTTTTATAAAACTTATGGGGAGCATGCTTTGCTTATTCAACCAATTCTACTCCTATTTAACATGAACACTTCATATAGGAAGCATCACTAAGAAAGTTCATCACCACCCTCACAAGAATTCCACATACAAGGGTTCATCACCACTAGCACAAAAATTCCACATACTAGGGTTCAAGTTCATAAATCTTGTAGAAAAACATGAATCAAAACTCAACAACACATGGAACATCAATTTCAACTCACATAAATCATTAACAACTCATAAACATAAAATCATTGAGTTTTAGAAAAAGGTTACTTGAGTTTCTTTGATTAAAGGGACCCAAGAATAAACATCTATGATGATAGGCCAATTTACACGCCTATAGTGCTATATTTTACCCATATTTTAGCAATGTTTTGAGGACAAATTATATATTTCATGCACTTTTAGTCCTTTTTCCTGTAAGTGAGCTAACGAACATGATTAGCAAAGTTTCAGGTATAAATGATGTAGAATTCAGCATTTTATGGATAACTTGATGCCAAAGAAAGCTTAACGAAAGGAGAAAAGGGAGTCTTGGATGCCAAGGACCAAAAGTGATGCATGGAAAATTTGTCCCGGGCTAAAACAGCAATTCTGAAGACTTTGGGGACTAGCAGTAACTTATTAGGATTAGTATAATGATACATTAACCTAGTAGGATTGGGTTAAGTAATTTATTAGCTTAGTAGGAATAGGATATGGGTATTATAAATACCCTATCTTGCTAGAGATTTTAAGACATCTTTCTATTCTACAATCAATTCTTCTTCCATCAATTACAACACATTCTACTCTTAATTCTACTTTTTATTCTTCTTCTATTCATCTAATGAATTCTTAATTTCCATAACAAGAGAAACGTTACTATTGCAAGGGAAGTTCACGCCTAACGCCTACCACACTATTACTACACGAAATCTTTATTGTGGTATAATAACAATGTCTATTGCGATTTCCTTCGCACTCATGGGTAACTAAACTTCTCTGTTGGGGTTATGGAAGCCTTATGAGATACTATCTATTGCTATGAGTTTGTAAGTTCGTGACACATATGCTACTTATATCATTATTCTCTTCATCTTAATCTAAATTCTTTGTGGTTGCAAACGTATAGAATACGCCAGTATAGCATTAACTTGTTCGAAAGAAAAGTTATATGTCTGGAAAAGAGATAATGTCAAGGTAATAGGGTCCCATCCGCTATTAAAAAGTTAGTGCAGTAACTGGATTAACCTCTTGGAGAATTTGTACCGTTAGACACGCTTTAAGCTCGAAAGAGTTAAAGTGAAATAATCCTCGAATAGGTCGAAAGACGCCAGGGATTACCATCGAATACAATTCTCTATAATCACATACTTGTCTGAATTCCGCATAACTCATAGCTATTAGAGACGTAAACTCGGAAGGTGGACATAACCCCAACTTCGCAATTCTCATTGTTTTACATCTTACTAAACATTCTTTCTTTTTACTTTGCTATTTTCAGTTTTTACATTAATACTTTTGTTACACACTACAATCCCCCCTTTTTACGAGACTTGCACTAAAAGTCTAGTAATCGTTGCTTACTTGTTGACCAAGCTATTCCCTGAGGGATCGATACCCAACCCAGTTGGGTTCTATATTTGACAACGACCGCTTTACACTCTTACGAGAGCTGTAGATTGAGCGTTATCAAAAATTGGCGCCGTTGTCGGGGAATACGAGTATCAATTAAGTTCGTGATAATTACTAGACCCTTTGGTCAAAGATTCTCGTACTTTTACTTTTTGTTTTTGTTTTTGTTTACTGCAGGTTTTTATTCAGTGCATACCCCATACTCGAAGTTCTGGTCAACCGTTATTACCTATCAATCCTGAACCACAACGTACTGGCAGAATGGAGGCACAACACAAAATCGAAAGGATGGTTGCTCAACAGGAACAGGTGAGATTAGCTACTCTTGACGCCGCCCAAGTACACCAACAAAACATTGATAACCCTGGGTGAGCAATCAATCCTGACGACGAGGACCTAGGTGATGACGAGTTACTAAACCCTAGGCATGCTGCTGAGATCACAACACCTGCCAACAGAAGAGATCGTCAAGCTAGGTTCAGACATGAACGTCGAGCTATGAAACCAGCTTTTGACGATGATGATGATGATCTTGATGGAGCCGGAGCCACAGGAGCCATTATTCCTCCACCATTAGCGCCCGGAGCCAAGTTCAACATCACAAGCACCATGATTCAGTTATTGCAACTCAAGAGATTATTTGGTGGACTAGCAGGCGATGATCCGAATATGCATCTCATCAACTTTATTTCTACATGCAAGTCGTTTGACAATCCTGGTGTTGGTCAGAATACAATTCGATTATGTCTATTTCCATTGTCTCTGTCTGGGGAGGCAACTCTATGGTTGAACGGGCTGACTCCTAATTCTATTACAAATTGGAGGCCATTGAGAGACGCTTTCCTAGAAAGATTTTTTCCGCCATCCAAAAGAGCACAATTGAGAGATAAAATCAGCAACTTTTGTCAGCTTCCAACTGAAGCCCTTCATGAAACATGGGAGAGGTTCAAGACAAAGCTAACGAGATGCCCAAACCATCATATGACTAATGTTCACCTAATGGAGATACTATACAGAGCCTTGAATTCAATAACTAAACCAGTGGTGGATAATGCGGCTAGAGGATCATTTATGGACCTCACCTTTGGTCAAGCAAGTAATATGCTAGATCGTATGACGAAACAAAGTAGAGCTTGGCATACCAGGGATTCTGAGGTAGCAAGCCCCACTTTATCTATTGGCATGACTGCAGACCGAAGGAGAAGAGAAGAAAAATGTGATCAAGATATGGCGCACATGAAAACACAAGTGGATCTTCTTACAAAGCATCTATTATCAGGGAAGACCGAAAAGGTTAAAGCTGTTGTGTCAAAAGGAAAAGACGAATCTGATTCGGAAGAAGAGGCCAACTACTTAAACAATCAGGGGGGTTTCCGAGGGAATACCCAAGGAAACCAAGGTCGGAACTATTATGATAAATCTGGAAACAAGGACCAAGGTAGTTGGAAGAACAAGAATGAAAAGAGTGGTTTGTACATTCCCCCTGGAAGACGTGACGCCACCACATCTAGTTCTGGAAGTATGAAAGACATGATGGCTAAAATATTGAAAGGATTGGAAGCAATGAGCGCGGGAGTAACGGAGGTAGTTAATGATTTGTCCTCTATGAAACAATTAGTTGATTCTCATTCCACTTCAATCAAGCAAATCGAGCAGCAATTGAGCCAACTTTCAGCAGCACTCAATCAAAGAAAAGCTGGCACTTTACCTAGCGACACTGTGCAAAACCCAAGAAATGATGGGTCATGCATGGCCATTACTACCCGAAGTGGTAAGGTGGTGGAAACTTCAGCAAAAGGCAAGCAAGTGGTTGACGAAGTAGTGGACATTGATGATAAGGCGAAAGGGGAAGATGCCGTAGCAGCTGATCCTGACGTCTATAACGTCACCCCTCACGATTTGCAACCTAAAAAAGCTAAAAAACAGAAGCAAGAGGAGAAGAAAGCCGTGGAGAGAACAATTCCATACCCACCACCACCTTTCCCTCAAAGATTGAAGAAGGTGGCGGATGACACGAAGTTCAGCAAATTCATGACTATGTTAAAGCAGCTGACCATTAATGTTCCATTGGTGGAGGCACTTGAACAAATGCCTGGGTATATGAAATTTATGAAGGATCTTTTGACAAAGAAGCGGGCAGCAAGTTATGAGTTGAAAGATGATGTTCATCACTGCAGCGCAATCTCTACCCGATCAATAGTTCAGAAGAAGGCTGACCCCGGTGCTTTCACTATTCCTTGCACCGTTGGTTCTTTAAATTTTGCCAAGGCATTATGTGATTTAGGATCCAGCATCAATTTGATGCCACTATCTATCTATAAGAAGTTGGGGTTGGGTGATCCTACTCCAACCAATATGAGGCTCGTAATGGCGGATAGGTCGGTAAAATGACCTGTTGGTATTCTATGTGATGTATTGGTAAAGGTTTCTTCATTCATCTTTCCGGCAGACTTTGTTATTTTGGATTGTGAGGCAGATTCAGAAGTTCCCATAATCTTGGGGCGCCCTTTCCTTGCTACGGGAAGTGTGCTTATTGATTTGAGAGCTAATGAGCTTTCATTCCGAATAAATAATGAAGTAGTTCGCTTTGATGTTTGCAAATCAATGAAGCAACCCAAAGAGCTGAATGTATTCTCGATGGCTGATGTTTACTTTGATGATGAGAAAGAATTAATTGAAGAGGAGCAGCTGATTGATGACCCATTGGCGACTTTGCTTATGAATGGTGAGAGTAAGGATGCTGAAAATTGTGAACAAGCTATTTGTGCTCTATCAGGATTAGGGACATATCGCCATGCTCCCAAGAAGCTGGACCTTGATCTCAAAAATCGACCCACACCACCAGCTAAGCCATCTATTGAAGAGCCACCCACGTTAGAATTGAAGGAGCTGCCAAGTCATTTAAAGTATGCATACTTAGGAAGAGGAAACTCACTTCCAGTCATTGTGGCAGCAGATTTGGGTGAGCAACAAGTTGCAGCTCTCATTGCTATTCTAAGGAAGTATATTAGAGCTATTAGATGGACCATTGCGGATATTATTGGTATTCCACCTGAAATTTGTACACACAAGATTTAGCTTGAATCGAATTGCACACCCACCATTGAGCATCAAAGGCGTCTAAACCCACCTATGCAATAAGTGGTAATGAAAGAAATCATCAAGTGGTTAGACGCAGGAGTTGTGTATCCAATCTCTGATAGTATATGGGTAAGACAGGTACAATGTGTTCCCAAGAAAGGAGGCATGATGGTGGTCGCAAATGAAAAGAATGAGCTTATTCCACTTAGACCCGTCACCGGATGGAGAGTATGCATGGACTACCGAAATCTAAATTCATGGACACTCAAAGATCACTTTCCAATGTCATTTATGGACCAAATGCTAGATCGATTAGCGGGGAAAAGATGGTTTTGTTTCCTAGATGGTTATTCAGGCTATAATCAGATTTGTATTTCCCCCGAAGACCAAGAGAAGACAACGTTCACATGCCCATATGGTACGTTTGCCTTCAAACGTATGCCATTCGGGCTATGTAATGCACCAACCACCTTTCAGCACTGTATGATGTCCATTTTTTCTGAAATGGTTGAAGACACTTTGGAGGTATTTATGGACGATTTTTCAGTTGTTGGTGAGTCTTTTGAAGCATGCCTGACAAACCTAAGCATGGCATTGGAAAGATGTGTAGAATTCAACCTAGTGCTGAATTGGGAGAAGTGCCACTTTATGGTAAAAGAAGGTATCGTTCTTGGACATAAAATCTCCGAAAGGGGAATTGAGGTTGATCGAGCAAAAATTGAAATCATTGAGAAGCTACCACCTCCAATTTCTGTGAAGGGAGTTTGTAGTTTTCTTGGCCATGCAGTTTTCTATCGACGGTTCATCAAAGATTTCTCCAAAATTACTAGTCCATTGTGCAAACTCTTGGAGAAAGATGCAAAGTTTGACTTTAATGAAGATTGTTTGAAGTCATTTGAATGCCTCAAAGGAAAACTAATTGAAGCTCCTATCATGGTAGCACCAGATTGGTCTCTCCCGTTCGAAGTCCTATGTGATGCTAGTGGGGTAGACGTTGGTGCTGTACTTGGACAAAGAAAGGAGAAGCTATTTCATCCTATCTACTATGCGATCAAGGTCCGAAATGAAGCCCAAAAGAACTACACTATCACAGAACAAGAGCTCCTAGCGGTTGTGTATGTGTTTGAGAAGTTCCGAGCTTATTTGTTGGGTACCAAAGTGATCTTTCATACAGACC
This sequence comes from Capsicum baccatum var. pendulum, assembly GCA_030864225.1. NCBI lineage: Eukaryota > Viridiplantae > Streptophyta > Magnoliopsida > Solanales > Solanaceae > Capsicum > Capsicum baccatum. Next base: position 162,057,725 of record CM061557.1, on the reverse strand, counting down.
ATGCAGCTCTAAGGTATCTAATGACAAAGAAGGATGCAAAACCAAGACTAATTCGACGGGTTTTGCTGCTGCAAGAATTTGATTTCGAGGTTAAAGATAGAAGAGGTTGTGAGAACCAAGTGGCTGATCATCTATCTAGACTCGAGAACGAGCATGTGGCGTAGCCTGAAATTGAGATTGATGATGTATTCCCTGATGAGAAGATCTTAGCGGCAACAATGGAAGGATTACCATGGTATGCCGACTTTGCGAATTTTATGGTGAGTAATGTGGTACCTGCAAACTTATCCTACCATCAAAAGAGGAAGTTTATGCATGACGTACAACACTACTTTTGGGATGAGCCATATTTGTTTTGACGATGCGCGTTTGGTATTATCCGACGATGTATATCCCATGTAGAGGTGCCTACTATATTGGAAGCATGCGACACTTCCAAAGTTGGAGGACATCACGCAGGTAATCGGACAGCAAGAAAGGTATTGCAAAGTGGATATTATTGGCCTTCGATATTTAGAGATGCCTATGACTTTGTTAGAAGATGCGACCAATGCCAGCGCCAAGGCACTATTTCGAAACACCATGAGATGCCTATGTCGAAAATTCTTGAGATAGAGCTATTTGGTGTATGGGGTATTGATTTCATGGGTCCATTCGTAAATTCATTTGGAATGAAGTACATCCTAGTCGCTGTAGATTATGTCTCAAAATGGGTTGAAGCTGTAGCGTTGGACGACAATGAAGGAAAGCGTGTTGTAGCATTCTTGAAGAGGAATATCTTCTCTCACTTTGGAGTACCACGTACTATTATAAGCGATGGAGGATCTCACTTTTGCAACAAGCTATTCAAATCCGTGATGGCAAAATATGGTGTCAAGCAACATAAGGTAGCCACGCCTTATCACCCACAAACTAGTGGCCAGGTAGAGGTTTTCAAATGGGAGATCAAGCAAATCCTTGCGAAGACGGTAAATGCTAATAGGAAAGATTGGTCTCGGAAGTTGGACGATGCACTATGGGCCTATAGGACTGCATTCAAAACACCAATTGGCATGTCCCCTTATCAACTAGTTTAAAGTGATTGAATGTGAATTGGGATGATGCAATGAACCTGAGAATGGAGCAGCTGAACGAGATGGACGAATTCCGTCTCCATGCATATGAAAGATCAGACCTATATAAGGAGCGGATGAAAAAGTATCATGATCAGCGGATTGTTCGACAAAACTTTCAAAAGGATGATATGGTGCTTCTCTTCAACTTCAGATTGAAGCTATTCCCAGGTAAGTTAAAGTCCAAGTGGTCTGGTCCATACAAAGTTATCCAAGTCTACTCGTCTGGAGTAGTTGAGTTGGAAGACAATAATGGTGTTGTCTTCAAAGTGAATGGGCAATGAGTTAAACCCTATATCGGTCCTCTTGATTCGATAAATTATATGGCCATCGCTTATCTCGACGAAGTCTATGTACTCGAGGTAACTATGTCGTGCCGCGACAATAAATAAGGCGCTAGATGGGAGGCAACCCATCGTTTATCATTTTTCATTTTTTGAATTTTGCTTTTGATAAATAAAAATCCAAAAAGAAGAGTCATGCCACGACCAAATCTAAGGCCCTTGATGGGAGGCAACCCATCGTCCTAATCGTTTTTATTGGTTTTGAGCAAATGCAGGTGCAAGAGGTATAAAACGAGGAGATCGGTTGCAAATTACGATTTGGACGTATTGCATGTTAAAGGTGGTAAGTTAGGAATGAATATGCAAAAGGCTATGGATTGAGCATTGCTCATGAAAATATAGGCATCGAACAAGGCTAGGCCTAGGTAAAACTAGGCCACGAACAAGGCAAGGCCCATACTATGGCCTAAGGTCTCGGAATCTAGTGTGCCATAGCATAGGCGCCGCCCATGCTCAAGTATGCCATAGCATGGGCGCCGCCTATGCTAAAGTCTTTTGTCTCTGAATCTCATATGCAAAGTGAAAGACGCCGCCTATGGTCACCAAATGCTAAGCTAAAGGCGCCGCCTATGCTAGACAAGGCTTTGCAAAAGGCGCCGCCTATGCCAAGCATAGGAAAAGCTAAAGGCGCCGCCTATAGTCACTTTTTGTCTCCAAATCCAATTTTAAATGGGTCAAAACCCGACCCAACTTGGTTCTATAAATAGGAGACTTAGTCTTAAAGCACAAACACATTGAAAACCTAACTTAGGCGCCGCCCATAGTATCCAAATCCTCTCAAAAATTTTTCTTTTGCTCTATTTCTTCACAAGAACATCTCCAAAGGCTTCAATCACGTAAGTACTCTTTTTTTCCTCATTTATTTTTCGTAAGTACTACGTTACTACGTCTATTATAAATTTCTAAATCTTGAAGAAGTATTGGTGATGTGAATGCGTTTGAATTGTTGATACACAACCAAGTGAGTGAACATATACGTTAGGATAATCTTAACTTGTTTCCAACTTGAATTTGATTTTGATGCATTGTTATACTACTTGTGGCATTGCCATAGTCATTAACATTGCATAATATTGTCACTTGAATACTTACATGTTGGAATGACTTGTTCATCGGAATGAGACTTATAGTGGCCTACCGACATAGGAGGTTGAGATTATTAATAGATACTATACCTTCATGTAATCCCTATGTAGTAGTCTTGCTATATCCATCATGAAAATATTGCAAAGATTACAAGAAGTGTGACATCTCTGATTTTATTGTTGGAATATAGCACCTAAAACGTATGTCAATGAAGTCTAAGAAATCGACCACTTTCACTTCACTAATTTGTATCAACAAACTAAGTGTGGGGTGGTACCCCTATTGCTTGTGTATAGATTGTATCCATTGAGATGATGCTAACATGAACACTATGTAAGTCTCAGGTACAATGGCACACAAATCAAGACAATGCAAAGATAAGGCTACCACTTCCCAAAAAGGCAAGAAAAGGGGCCGCAAAGAGCAAGGAGAATCATCCTCAATGCAATTACCACGCCGCATGTTTGGAATAAAATGGGTTCTTGAGGAGGAAGTGAAGGAATGGTATATGAACAACAAGGAAAGAAAATATGTTCATGTGGACTTGATAAACAAGGAAAGCCTAGCGAAGAAGGAGCCGCGTATGTTGGCAAAGATCATGGCATTACATCTAGATTTCATCTTCCGAGACATGGGAGAATGCAATCTCGATTTGACAAGGGAATTTTATGCCAACTGGTCGCCGAAAACCACTGGCAGTGAAGTCAAGATTCGGGGCCAAGTTTTACAAATCAATGCGGATTTCTTCAACTCCTTTCTTGGCTTGCCTTCAGTTGATCCATCACCATTCAAAGAGCTATACAGTAGACCTCCATATAGAGCAATTCGACACACACTTTGTGGAAATAGATCCATGGCAAGGTGGAGCAGACATAAAGACACCGGATGACACAACACCTTCCCATATGCTTCTTTGAATAGGGAAGCAAGGATATGGTTGCGTATTGTCAACTCTTGCCTCATACCAGGGACCCAGTACACCAAGATAACAAGAGATAGAGTATGCTTGGTATACGCACTGAAGACGATTGTCCCTATCAACTTTGGGGCAATTATTCGATCCACAATGCGGAAAGCCAGGCTACACAAGCGGTCCCATTTCAGCTTTGGCAACTTATTGACTGTAATCTTGAGGAAGGAAGACATTGAAGAGGAACCGGCTGATCATAGACTCCCACACAATCCAAAGAAGGTTGACCTCACAAAGGTCAAAGATGCTGAAACCACACATGGCGTCAACCTTACTACGGCAGAGAGACATGCTTGGGATGAGAGTTTCTTTCGCCATCTTTATGACATGACTTGGTTCACAATGATGAGTGGTGGACGTGTTCCAACTGCTGCAGAGCTCCAACAGCTGGATCATGACTATCCAATGAATGTGCATGCAAGGGAGATGTGTGGAGTAGGTACATACTTTGAGGAACCTCTTGATGACGATGTGCCGACCGATGATGAGCGACGAATACCAGACTCCGACGTGAAAGAGAATTTTGATGATGACGACTCCTATGATGATTCCGACGAAGGGGGTATGACCCCCGACATAGAGGAGGAGTCCGACTGACCAGGTTCTTCGTATTTATTTTCCACTGAGAGTAGTGTCCAGTTTAAGTGTGGGGTGGTGGTATTTGCATGATATACTTCTCTATCCGCATTTGCATTTAGTTATTCCGCATTTGCATTTAGTTATGTTTGTTTGCTTAGATTAGTTTTTTTTTCTTCTTAGTTCTTTTCGTTTTTCATTTTTTTTAGTAGTAAAATTTTTTTTAACTTAGCTTTGCATGAAATTATTCTAATAGGCAGCATGAGATTATAACAAGAGTTCGTGCTAAAATTATGACTATTGAGACGTTTAAGCTCTAATTGTGACTCACTATGTGATATTGTGTGGTTCAATTCCTTCATCTGTTGGGGCAAGAGTCTATACTACTCCCAATAAAGTCGACCTTGTGCCTTGTGTGTGTGAGATAATAGTATATTCGATGCTTGTGGCTGATGCTAGAACTTGTCTGGTATGTATGTAAAGCAAAAATAAAGAGTGCAAGTTTAGGAGATGATTTAGGCATTTCTTTGGCAACCCGTAATTGTTTACCTTCATTCTAACCTACCCATGGACATCATCCTAGTTAAACCCTTTTGAGCCTTTAGCCTATTTTCTTTGACAGCCTCATATGTAAGCCTAATCCATTTTTTTCAAGACCATAATTTGATCCAAATTCCTAAGTGCTTTAAAGTGTAACGTAATGTGACAAAATAAGAGGAAATTGGGTGAGTATGATGCTTTAGAATGTAATGGTGCTTGAATTTGTTATGAAAAATAATTGCTATCATAAGAGGTATGAAAAGAAAAAGGAAAGGAAAACTAAAAAGTTAGTTATGTTCAAAATTGAAAAACAAAAGAGGAGAAAAAGGGTGGTAGAATAAAAGAACATAGAAAGGTTGTTTGAAAGAAAAGTGTTAATGATACAATGTGATGTATTAAAGCGCTTAGGAACATAGTCACTATTTCTGGCCAAAATAGTCCTACCCGTCCCTTAGCCTACATTACAACCATCAAAAGACCTATTTGATCCTAAGCTTAGTATTCTGACATTTAGTGGAGCATTACACTAAGGGCAAGCCTATGGTCATCAGTTGCTGCATATGAATTCTTTGTGAGAGCGAGAGCAAGGATACTTTTATACCCATGTTTGAAAAATATGCTATACTTGTGAGTGATTATGGGTAATATATTATGAGACACACATGGTTGATGAGTTTTTGGTAGTTGTGTATGATTCTTTATGCATTAACTTTTTAATATGAGTTGACCACCATCACGAGTCTATGTTGGAGGTTAAATTGTTTCTACTAATGATCGAAAAACTACTCTTTGTCGATAATTGTTGTGCTTGTCTTGAAGAATATTTTGTGTTGTTGCTGTGAAACCCTAAGTTGATGTTTAGAGGGACATGATATTTTGTTCGAGGACGAACAAAGCTTCAAGTGTGGGGTGTTGATGATAGGCGAATTTACACGCCTATAGTGCTATATTTTACCCATATTTTAGCAATGTTTTGAGGACAAATTATAAATTTCATGCACTTTTAGTCCTTTTTCCTGTAAGTGAGCTAACGAACATGATTAGCAAAGTTTCAGGTATAAATGATGCAGAATTCAGCAGTTTATGGATAACTTGACGCCAAAGAAAGCTTCACGAAAGGAGAAAAGGGAGTCTTGGATGCCAAGGACCAAAAGTGACGCAAGGAAAATCTGTCTCGGGCTAAAACAACAATTCTGAAGACTTTGGGGACTAGCAGTAACTTATTAGGATTAGGATAATGATACATTAACCTAGTAGGATTGGGTTAAGTAATTTATTAGCTTAGTAGGAATAGGATATGGGTATTATAAATACCCTATCTTGCTAGAGATTTTAAGACATCTTTCTATTCAACAATCAATTCTTCCTCCATCAATTACAACACATTCTACTCTTAATTCTACTTTTTATTCTTCTTCTATTCATCTAATCAATTCTTAATTTCCACAACAAGAGAAACGTTACTATTGCAAGGGAAGTTCACGCCTAACGCCTACCACACTATTACTACACGAAATCTTTATTGTGGTATACTAACAATGTCTATTGTGATTTCCTTCGCACTCATGGGTAACTAAACTTTCCTTTTGGGGTTATGGAAGCCTTATGAGATACTATCTATTGCAATGAGTTTGTAAGTTCGTGACACGTATGCTGCTTATATCATTATTCTCTTCATCTTAATCTAAAGTCTTTGTTGTTGCAAACGCATAGAATACGCCAGTATAGCATTAACTAGTTCGAAAGAAAAGTTATATGTCTGGAAAAGAGATAATGTCAAGGTAATAGGGTCCCATCCCCTATTAAATAGTTAGTACCGTAACTGGATTGACCTCTTGGAGAATTTGTACTGTTAGACACGCTTTAGGCTCGAAAGAGTTAAAGTGAAATAATCCTCGAATAGGTCGAAAGACGCCTGGGTTTACCATCGAATATAATTCTCTATAAGCACATACATGTCTGAATTTCGCATAAATCATAGCTAATAGAGACGTAAACTCGGAAGGTGGACATAACCCCAACTTCTCAATTCTCATTGTTTTACATCTTACTAAACATTCTTTCTTTTTACTTTGCTATTTTCAGTTTTTACATTAATACTTTTGTTACACACTACAATCCCCCCTTTTTACGAGACTTGCACTAAAAGTCTAGTAATCGTTGCTTACTTCTTGACCAAGCTATTCCCTGATGGATCGATACCCAACCCAGTTGGGTTCTATATTTGACTACGACCACTTTACACTCTTACAAGAGTTGTAGATTGAGCGTTATCAATCTACATGCCTGGGGAAACTCTTTTATTGAATTTTCTTGGAAAGATTTCTTGATTCCTCTTGCTTCTCTCTTGATTTTTGTTGAAGAAAAAGAGATGGTTTATATTTTGAAAACCCTAGTTTTTTGAGTGAAAGGAGAAAAAATAAGGCTAACTCCCATGTAAGGGAGTATATATAGGGGTTGGGAAAATCCTCTTTTCGCCCTTGGAATTAAAATAAAAAATCTTGATTTTACATGCTGGCGCGACGCGCCATAATCACGCTAGCTCCTTGGAAATTGGACAATTGGGAAACTGCATGACAGCGCGACGCGGTGGAAATTGCGTTGCCATCTTTATTACAAACTGGAACTATACCACGATGTGGTGGAATCATGGTGTTTCACTGGAATTTGAAAATTTCTATTTTCGCTGGATACGCGACGTGCTAATGTGCCTGGTGGTACACTATCTCACTAAAATGGCACTAACTCTTCACCTGAGTGTCCGATTTGGGCAAATTTTTTATTGATGGAAAGATTATTCAATGCTCTACATGAAAATAATTAGAAATTAGGGAAATTCCACACGATTAAAACTATTTCATACTTAGGAATATATTTTTAAAACTTTTAGACTCAGATTGCCGCTTTGTTGAATACACTCTAAGGCTCAGACTAAAAGAGGACTTTAAGGGGCATTACATGGTGAGTGACATATCATAATATACATTGGCTACATAGTTCTCGAACATGGGGATTGCTTCTAAGGACCCAGTCCTAACTAACGGGTGAGCCCCCATCCATAGGCTCGCTCGATATTGAATCTATAATACCCAGTACTTCTACCAAGATTAAAAATCATCCCAAAAATATTAAAGAATTTTTTTAAAGAATGAATCCACTATTATACACGTGGAAAATTGAATAAGATTTCCATAGATACCAAATTTGCCTAAATTCGATATCGGGGTAGAAATTTATGGCCAAAATACAGAAAGCAATCTAAACTGCCCAAGTACAATAGAAAGGGTGGACGGGCCGTCTATCTAGCGATAGGACATTTCCCAAACCATCGCAGCGGAGATAGTGAGTAGAACTTCTGCCCAAGCATGATGGAATGGTTGATGGTTCATCGAGCTAGCGATTAATAGTCACCCAAACCATCGCAACCAAGGCAAAAAGATAATATTCTGGCCTAGTACGATGAGAAGGTCGATGGTCTATCGAGCCAGCGATGGACCATCACCTAAGCCATCACAGATCCCATTCAGCAATTTAAATCCATTTTTATAAGGGTGTTCGGGTCTTTTCCACCCTTTTTAGCACCTAATTATACCAAACCATGGCTCAAAACTTCATTATTCATCTATAACACAAAATTAGGGTTTCTCTCAAAATTTAATCTTCAAGAACAAGATCCCGAACCTTCTTCAAGAAACTAACAGATTCAAGTTCTTCAAGTCCAAGAACTTCAAGAAACTCACAATAAAGGTATGTCAAGTGTTGATTCATGGGTTCCTTTCACCCATGAAGCTCAAGAATCTCTTTTAAAATCAAAGATTGTGTATTTATGAATGTTCATGATTTAGTTGAATTGAAATTCATGTCCATGTTGTTGTGGGGTTTTGATTCATGTTTTAAATTACATGTTCCAATGATTGATCCAAGTGTGTGATGATTTGCATTATATTAAGGATAAACCCTTCAAATTGCAAATTTATTTATGAAACCATGATAACTAGATGCATTGATTACGGTATAATCAAATTATGCTCCCCATGTGTTTGATTAAATGCCTATGTGAAGGAAAAAGTTCCATTATAGTATGATAGTATGAAATCCCCATTCATGTACAAGTTAATGCATGTAAAGTTTTTGATCAAATATCTTAGAGAATGAATTACAGATATATGTGTAGCCATTGTTGTGCTTTCAAACTTGTGCCACAAATTACTTTTATGCTATCAAGTCCTAGGGGTATTTATACTCGACAATTTAGCTGTGTGCCTAGAGCCAGTACCAGTTTCATGATAATCCCAATCTCACTATGATCAGTAGAATTTAGTTAGTTACATGACTCAGGAAAACTCAGTAATCTCATGAACTCAGTCAGTTAACAGAATTCAGTAACATTCCATCAGTCCACAAAAATTAATGAACCTAGTCTTGTTCATCTTAGTATAATTAGTTCAATATATACTTAGTTGGGAGTAGGATTCAGCACCGAGCGAACCTAAGGACGAGGGCACAGACTGACAGTAGAGGGTGTGACCCATAGAAGCAATCCTTCCATTCCAGAACTATGTATCCAGCATAGGTTGAGACATCAAAACTGTCAGTTGAGGGATGATGGGGTGGATCAACACTGCCAGACGAGGGTCCTACCATTCTTCTTTAGGGACACTACCAAATGAGGTTCACTCATAACTTATCCTTAACAGTGGCGAAGTATTGACACCCTTCCAATTGGGGTTACAAATTGGACCCAAGCTCAGGTATAATAGCTTATTAGGGGCATGTCGGTTAGATGACTATCTCCCATAGTTTCAGTCTTAGTAAAAGAACTCACATAGTTCTTCAGATTTAGGACTGTTAGATACAGTCACACAGTTCAGCACGAAACACAGCTAGTTCCATTAGAATCAGGACTGTTAGACACAATCACTCAGTTAATATAAAACTTATGCTATCAGTATTCAGATTCAGTATTACCATGATTTTAGTTATAGTTCATGTATTCATGCATGTATCCTTACGTAGTCTTGTTTTTGTTCATGTCAGTCAGTTATTGTTCATGCATATAAACCTTTTCATTCAGCTTACCTCACTTGTGTACCAGTACATTCTCATATATTGACGCATACTTTTCTTTTGCTCTATGGTGTTTTCTACCATAGGTTCAGAAGCACGAGCTCCAGAGTATACCTGGAATGGGAGGTTTAAGTTTCACGAATAATTGTTTGTCACTTTAATTTCGATGTTTGTAATCAAGAGTTGATGAAATAACCAGAATTATGTTCACTAGGGCTTACAATACATGATAGATGCTAAATGTGATTCAAGATTCACATGGTGGGTAGGATAACAAGCTATCTTTATCGATTATAGGCTTCAACTCATGCCAAATATCTGGTTAAGTCTGACGACAACTTTGATAGCCAATCATAGGGCTAATCACTTATCACAGATGTCGTCAGCCACACTTCTCTTCAGATTTCTCCAGATTTCAAATTCTTTGCTTCAATTCTTGTTGGTTCTCTATCTCATCAGCTTAAACTGTAAAATTAAACATAAACAAATTAAAAACAACAAAATTTGATTAAAAATTCACAGTTATTCTCAATTAAAGGCCTTAAATGTGTTACTAATTGCTCACACATCAACACCCTAAATTTAAAATAATTACTTGTCCTCAAGCAACTCAGCCCCAACTAAGAGAGTACATAGCATATTTAGCAGCCCATTTTCCATTTAAGCTCAGGACATAGTTACCACCTCCAAGTTCAATCAAATTAAAATCAACTGTGTATACCATTGAAAAACAATAATGTAATGCAAAGGACTCAAGCGATGGCATCAATCTTAGCCACAACAACCATTCATATATCAATGCTATACTATCTAAACAAGCAAGTAGCTAGCAACAATACCAGTGTGCCCTCACAACAAAGAAACCCCCCTCCTCTCATGTAAGAAACCAAAAATTTAATCGTGGGGGTCATCAAAAGACTCTTATCTCAAAACGAAGTTCCAATCAGTGTATGCCAAGTACCATAGTCCTGCCCTTATTTTCATTACCAAGACCTTCAGATAGGCCAGCTAGGATCACTATAGGACTTCTTTTAGGCTTGTAATATAGGCTGGGGCTGGTATGATATTCAAGAAAATTTAGAGTGACTATTCCTCCTTGACACTACACTACTCTATTGAAGTTCACTTATTAACCTTTTTCTCTTTTTCTCTTCTCTTGATCACACATATTCGAGTTGGGTGCTTTTGTTTTTTGAATAATCACCCAAATTTTATTCATTTTCATTTATTCTACCCTTCTTCATACTCATTTTACATCATGCACCCCTATGATATCCACTCTCAACTTAGGTTGTTTGCCTAGGTCAAGGTGTACCGCGTCCAAGGAGGACCAGGTTCAAAGCAGGTTCATTATAGTATAAATGGGAAGGTGAAGGTGTCATAAGAAAGAAATGGTCAATTTAGGCTCAAAACAGGGATCAATGGGGTATTATGCACACAGGGAAGGCTATTTAATCTAAAAGTGAGTTAATCAACAAAAGTGCCTATGATCCTTTCCTAACCTCTACCCTTCAAACAGGGTAAGACTAACCAGGTAGGTTCTAGGTTTGGAATACGAAGCGAATTAAGTAGCTAATCAGACACACATAACACACAAGTATATCGCAGGCTATCACTTATCTATTTCATGCAATTGCTCAGCAATAATCGTTAAGCAGCTAGAATTAATGCCACAACAAGATTCACAATGATCACAAGTAAATGTAATTCACACAGTTTTGCAAATAAAAGATTAGAGAGGTGTTCGAAAATCAATCAAAAATATGTCGATTGCTTTCTGTACTTGTATTTCTCCTAGTCACCACAAAATATGTTGCAACAACAGACTACCCTACACCCTCAACTTAAAATCAAAGAAAAAGCAAACTAAGGGTTAAAGTATACCTGGAATGAATCAATCTCGGGGGTTATGGGTTGCCTCCCATGCAGCGCCTAATTTAACGTCGTGGCACGACTCCAGTCTATCGATTACTTCAAACTTCATCGAGTCAGATAATGGTGATACTTTTCATCAATCCGTTTGGCCCAATGTAAAGCTTGACATGTTTCCCATTTACCTTGAAGGTACTTCCATCTTCGTTTTCAAGTTCCACTACTCCAGATGAGTGGACTTGACTAACTTTTAGCTTGCCTGGGAATAATTGAGTTTGGAATTGAACAAAAGCACCTAGTCACCTTTTTGGAATTCTCATTCCTCTATTCTCCAATCATGGTACTTTTTCATCTTTTCTTTATATAGATCTGCTCGTTCATATGCCCTGAGATGGAATTCATCCATCTCATTTAATTTCCCCAGTCTCAGCTCTGCTGCTTCCTTCCAATTTAGATCCAACCTTTTGAGTGCCCATAAGACCTTATAATCCAGCTATATTGGTAGGTGGAATGCTTTCCCATAGACCATCTGAAATAGTGACATGCAAATGGGTGTCTTGAAAGTTGTTCAATACGCCCACAAGGCAGCATATACTGATAACTACAAGATTGGCCCCCATAAACCAATAAGTGTGGAAAAGGAAATAACTTAACATAGGCCCCCATAAGCCTGGAGAGTATATTAATGGAAAGTGACTAATCAAATAGTTTTACCTCACCAATTATCATGCCATACCTAAGAATACATCCATCCATATCACATCATAAAAAATGCTCAATGCCGAACTCAAACCAAAACTCAAATTATCAATATCATCATTTATTTATGGACTTGAACAGGAACTCATATTATTAACTCATATTATTAATATCATCATCAATTGTCGAAATTGAACCGAAACACATATTATTAAGATCATCATCAATTGTCAATCTTGAACCGAAACTCATATTTATAAAGGTCGTATCAATGAATCACATTAGTGTTTCATTTTAATAAGCTAAAATAAATAGATTATGCCAATAAACCATAGCTACAAGCCATCCCCTTTACTCATATCTATATATTGGGCAAAGAATAGTAACCACAAGTTCAACCATAATTACATCTATAAACCATATTATTTTTCCTATCCGAAATCCATATCAATACTAATATTTATAAGCCATGTCCTTAAGCACATTTTAAATTTATATTAATAACCATACCTATAGGCCACCCATCTTATCTATAGGTCATTAATCGTATCTATAAGCCATAATATATCTATGAGTCATATTATGTCCGCAATTCATAGTACATGTATATCCGTAGCCATATTATACACAAAAACTATATTATATAACCATATTCATATTATATACATAAGCAATATTATCTCTACAAGACATTATATACAAAAGCCATATTATCTCTACAACCCATATTATATACCTAAGACATATTATATACGTATGCCATATTATCTCTACAAGCCATATTATATTATATTATGCATGTACATAAGTCACATCATATATATTGCCATATTATTGATAACACTCATCTTACACGTTAAATTTAGTGTAATCCGGTCATCGTCAATATATTTACCCAACTTTAGAGTCCGGTCAAATCCTCGATGAACAATGTGAGTGAAAATCAAGTTAATTTGAAATAATACACACAAGTTAAATTCAATCCAATGTTACACGAAGATATAAATAGGAGATATAGATATCTACACTAATGTTTCTTATTCGGTTTTTCTAGTATAAATTTGGGGCTACAAATAATTAGAGTTTTAAAAATTATGCACGGATATTGGGATTATGCATTACTAAGGAAGTGACATGTGGATGTTAGAAATCAACATCAATTTAGTAAGTCAAATATGGGTAGGTTTGGATATAGATTTTGATGATAGTCTTTCAACAAAACAACAAACTTTCACCCGTTGATTCTTTCGAATAACTAATAGGTGTGTTTGGTAACCACTACCTCAATCTAGGAATCCCTATTTCTAGGATGATACCCATGATATAGTCAACTTCACATTCACCTTTATGTCTAAGGTAGTGAAAATTTAGAAAACTACACACACAATTGTCTATCATTGCTTTGGTCTCCACATCCTTCTTTCGAAGATGATATGGATTCCTAAATTCACTCAAAACCCTTCTTTTGAAGATTGCTTTGGGTTTTCTAGAGCATGGAGCTTTCACTGATCATACACATGTGGGTATTTAGGGCTATCACCCGACAAATCCCAACCAAGTTAGCATAGCAATGATAAAACACATAAACATGAACTACTTAATAGAAGTTAATCAATAATATCCCACACACACTTTAATCCCTATTCACACATAACCCCAAGAGGCAGATCTAGCTACACAAAAGATAAATAAGCATAGATATACCCATAATCTCCATTGAAGTAATTTACGGGAGCTTAAGTGAATGCTACTTCAAACTTGGAACTTCCACTGATCAACAATGGAAGTGAGCTAATCTTCCACATAGAAAGTCTCCAATGTATTCTTCACCCAAAAATTATACAATATTTTCTTCTCCAAAAAAAATGGAAGCTATGAATCCTTGAGCTAAAACCTCAAAATTGGGGAAGATGGAATCCTCTTTGATAATGCTAGGGTTTGGGGCTTTTTGTCAAAATTGGGATCAGCCACATGCATTTCAAGATTCACCCTTGGGATGATTTCTTCTACTAAGCCGCGATCGTGCGGCTCTGGCAGCAACTACTATTATGCGACCGCAGCTAACTTCCGCAATCACGGTTGATTGACTTTTGCTTGACTGTCATGGTCACAGTCAGCTGACAGCGACCGCGGTACCTAAGGCCTTTTTGTTCTAAGTCTTTAGCTGCACTTTCTTGCTCCCTTTTCAATCAAATTAAGCTTCATTCCATATCTTTCTATCTTTTCAACCCCATACCTGCAAAGAGTGGATATTTGTGCATTTGCTCACAAATATAACTCACTTATTAATTCAAATCAAAGTAATGTGCATAAATGTTGAGTGCAATGAGTGGTAAAATCACCACTCATCAACACCCCTAACTTAAAGGATTTTCTTATGCTAAATCAACATTACCTCTTACCGTGAGATACTATTGCTTATGCCCAAAATTTATGCCTTCAAGATTAAAATGACTTTTAACATTAGTTGCTACCACCAGTAGCTCATTGCACATGGGCTAATCTAATTTCCACTACATCCCTCATCAGTAAGATATACTATAAAGGGATGCACAAGACTTCAAAAAGCAATCAATCATCAACCACTAATGCTTTAGAAATGACTCACCTTTTGACCAAAACCCAGTCATACTCCATTTTCCTCATCACTCAGAAGGTGACAAAATCACCCACCTCAACTTATTTCACATTCCAACCTTACAAGAAAAAGAATTCCCCACACCAACCTAAAAAATATGCAACAAGGAATTTTAAGTTTACAACTATCTCACTCACAAAATAAGTCTCCATGGAAAAAGTGTCATACCATAGGATTTCCCATATTTTCAATTGTCATAACAAAGAAAGTAAGTGATTAGAGATCTTGAAAGACTTTCTAAGCTTGTAACATAGTTTTCGGTTAGCGTTGGATATTATTTGGGAACAATAAGGCTACTCTCTTCCTTGAACATCTACATCGTACTCTTTCAATCTTTCTATTTGACTATGGTCCACTCTTTTTTCTTTTTTCTCTTTTTTCATGCCTACTTTTCATTCCTTTATTCACCCAACTTTTTTTATCTCTTTCTCTTACACTTTGATGTAATTTTTTCCATTGTTCGACTCTTTCCTCTTCTATCCGGTTCTTTTCAAAGCTTAGACACATTAGGCATATAACTACATCTTTGTGGCACAAATCTTAGTTCCATTAATCTTCACCACCCCCAACATAGGCATTTAGACTCAAATTACATTTTTGAGTTCAAAGAGGGTATGGTTCAAAAGGAGGATCAAAATAATGTCTCACGGTTTATAATGTTTTTGCCAAAGAAAGTCCAAAGGATCAAAGTGGTTAACTAGGTATTATATTCATGCGTGGGTAGGCTTTTTAGGCTAGAGTGGATACCAAATTCACAAGGATTCCTAAGATCATTTCTCCAACCAAATACAATCAATGTTAACTTTGAAAGACTAACGAGGCAAGTTCTAGAAAACACAAGTATACAAGGGATGCATGCAAATAAATCTCCACACATGGAATGCAAAATTCAACAAGGGAGCTCAAATGTCCCTCCCACTAGAGACAAATTTAGAGTATTTATTTCTATTCACAAGTCAAAATCATGTAGAGCCACAAAAAGAGAAAAAGTTTTGTTACAACATCGCTTACGTCCATGTCCTTGAAGTTCTCAAAAATTTTGGAGGTGGGGGCTTGTTCATTTTGCATTAGCACCACGCTCCATTTGCTAAGCAATGGCTACAACCAAAGTTGTAGTCTCATATTTTGGCTAAAAATAGGCAAACTAACAACATAGCTACTCAAACTTTGATAATGGCGTATAACATGATCCCAAATTTACAACATACCATGCTACACGTACTCAGACTTTCCTTACATTTTTTGACATTTATGCTATGGGTATTCAGAATTCCCTAATATCTAAGCTTCAAACCCAAACATGTTGCTTTACTCTTAAGAATGTCATCACTCAATCCATCAATGGGCAAAGCTCGTTGTGCATCATAAAAATCAAAATAAAAGCTAAGTACAAACAAAAACTAATACTAGAAAAAAAAATGATAATTCATAAAATGAGGGCATCATCAGAATGCCCTAAAATGTAGCATCCCCTAAACCACAACAAAATAATATCCAAGATGTCAAAGAAATATCCAACAGCACATCACCAAAATAATACATAATCGAGGGCACACCCAACTAAAGAAAAATGTAGTGTCCCCACTGTATGTGCAGTCAAGCAAGAGTAAAAGGGGTCTCTCTAGATCGGCATGAAGAGCTGCTCTCTCCTGCTAACTCTGTACCATTACCCTCAGCATCATTAGTAGACCAATCTGCAGGGACCTCATCTTCACTGTCCAGCCTCGGTGAAGGTTAGGGATGATTTGGTTTGAGCACCTTAAAGATGCCCTTTACCCCCTTTCAAAGCTTCCTGAAGAACTTATCACTTTTCTTCTCACTCTTTACAATCTTCTCATTTGAATCCTTGATGTCCATGTGTTCTCCGACAAAGGTTGAGTAGTCTCTCTAATCTGGCAATAGTTGCCCATGCTTTTCTTCTCTACCATGTACTTCTCATAATCTGACTATGCCACAGATGAATGATAGGCAGTGGAGGGCTCTCTTGGTCTATGAAGCAATTAGGACACTAGCTCCCAAATATCCCTCATTTGATCTAAGATATCATAGAAGGGTTAGCTGATGAGGGTTTGCATGAAGTTGTGTCCTTTTGGAATGATTTCCCTATGTCCATCTTCCTTTTCAAACTCTAACCTGGGGTACCCTCACCTTATAATTTGAGTCGGAAGATATGGGAGCCTGAATGTACCCAAGTATCTATAGCATACTCTTCTACTCTTTCCCTATTGCAAAGCTCGATGATAAGGGAAGGAAAAGGAAGGTGCGCACCTACATGAGCCTGGAAATACCTCCACTTCGATAGAACAATCTCGCCTATATTGAGAGGGATGTCAGATAGGATACAGGCCAGCATCAGTAATCAAATTTGTGACAATGGTTATATGAGTGCATGGCGATACTTGGCTACATATAACGTTCAACCAAAGCCTGACTTTTACTTTGAAGTCCTTCATCAGAATATCTCTCCTGGTGATTAACTAGGGAACTCCTTTTCTAGGACATAAAATGTTGGTCATCCAGGTCCCCGGCTCAGATGCCCTTGACTACCCCATGTCGAAATCTGGAAGCCCATACACCATATTAATATGCTCCGCTCCAAAGTTCACTTGCTTACCCTAAATTATCATCAGTGGATTTATGAGAGAAACTATGCATAGGTTTACGTAGAACTCACGCACCCACTTCTCATTATCATAGTAGGGTTTCAGGGGAAAATATATCCACAGAGTCATAGTGAGTCTAGCACAGAATTCTAGGAGATTCTCCTCCACCTTGTCTAAGATAATATCCCTTTCAGGGAGTAGCTTATTCTATGATGATTCTCTTAGTAGAGGTCTTGTCATTGCGCAGTCAAGAATCTATTGTCATCAAAATCTCCCATTATTGAGGTTGAGAACCTGTAAGCAATGTAAATCAGACCAATGTTAGTATTATCAATCCAAAAACATAGTAGATCAAACAGATAAGCTCATGTGGTTGTGCAATGGAGGTTTCAAAGGAAACAAAAGGTGTGTCAAAATTTTTAAAGTCTACTAAAGTCTGCCCCTAGGTATGGCGATCGCGAAGTGTTGGTCATAATCGCGGTGTCGCAATTGCAGTCATCAGGACCACAATCACAGTACCAGAGACCAAGTTGGATAGTTTTTGCACGGTGTTTCAACCCTAATCCTCAATTCAACAAGGAATATCTAGAATGTAAATAGATAATTTCAAGCCTAGAGTGTGTGATCACAGCCCTGAACTTAAAGAAATTGAACATAGAATTCGTAGGGGCATTTAATCGCACACATGGCGTACACTTCAATTTAAGTGGGTTAAAGATTAATTTTGGGTACTCAAGACTTCCCCACTAGCATGTACACTAACTACAACATCCAACTACAGCAATAATTACAACTCAGCATGCATTTGGCAATGATAACACTATTTCAGGCCTTTCTCTTATACTATGGGTTCTAAGCATACAATTATATCAAAACCAAGGGAGTTGAAATAAGTTAAAAAATTAGATGATGCACAAGGTGAGATCACACCTGGATACACATTGGAATGCCAAAAATCAAAGGTAATTTTAAGAGAAATTGAGAGAGGAGCATGGGAAAAATAGGCAGTCAGATGGTCATTTAAATTGGTTTGACTGCTATTGCAGTCCTAGTTATGCGGTCGTGGTCACGCTCCCTCCACGATCGCAGTTACATGCACTCCACAATGGCATCATTTTTTATAATTCTCAACTTACACGTTCAATTTAGTGCAAAGCGGTCGTCATTAATATATTTACCCAACTTTGCAGTTGGGGTCGAATCCACGAGGAACAATGTGAGTGGTAATCAAGTTAATTTGAAATAATAGACACAAGTTAAATTCAAATCAATGTTACACAAAGATTAAAATGGGGGAGATATATATTTACACTAATATTTGTTTTTGGGCTTTTCTAGTATAAATTTGGGGCTACGAATAATTAGAGTTTTAACAATTATGCACGGATCTTGGGATCATGCATTACTAAGGGAGTGATATGTAGGTGTTAGCAATCAACATCAATTTAGTAAGTCAAATATAGATAGATTTAGTTATAGATTTTGATGCTAGTCTTTCAACAAAACACCAAACTTTCACCCATTGATTATTTCGAATACCTAGTAGGTGTATTCGACATTTGGTAAGCATAACCTCAATTTAGGAATCCCTATTTCTAGGATGATACCCATGGTATAGTCAACTTCACATTCACCCTTATCTCTAAGATAGTGAAAATTTAGCAAACTACATACACAATTGTCTATCAATTTTGGTCTCTACATACCTCTTTCGAGGATGATATGAATTCCTAAAATTCACCCAAAACCCTTCTTTCAAAGATGGCTTTGGGTTTTAGAGCATAGCTTTCAGTTATCATACCGATATGGGTATTTGGGGCTTTCACCAATCAAATCCCAACCAATTTAGCATAGAAATGATAAAACCCATAAATATAAACTATTAAATAAAATCTAATCAATAACACCCTACACACTTTAATCCTTATTCACACATAACGCTAATAGGGAGATCTAGCTACATATAAGATAAATACTCATAAATATACCGATAATATTCATTAAAGTGATTTACAGAAGCTTAAGTAAATGTTAATTTAAACTTGTCACTACCACAAATCAACAATGGAAGTGAGCTAATCTTCCACTTAGAAAGCATTCAATGTATTCTTCACCCAAAAATTATACAATATTTTCTTCTCCGGAAAAAATGGAGGCTATGAATCCAAGAGCTAAAACCTCAAAATTGGGAAAGATGGAATCCTCTTTGATAATGTTAGGGTTTTAGGATTTTTTTCAAAATTGGGATCAACCACGTGCATTTCCAGATTTACTCTTGGGCTAATTTCTTCCGCTAAGCCACGATTGCACGGGTCTGGTAGAAACCGTGGTTATGTTACCGTGGTTAACTTCCATGACAGCAGTTGATTGGCTTTTGCTTGACTGTCGCGATTGCAGTCAGCGGACTACCTGAGGACTTTTTGCTCCAAGTCTTCAACTACACTTTCCTGCACCCTTTTCAATCAATTTAAGCTCCATTCTGTATCTTTCTATCTTTTAAACTCCATACTTGCAAATAGTGGATATTAGTGCATTTGCTCACAAATATATCTCACTTATTCATTCAAAACAAAGTAATGTGCATAAATGTTGAGTGCAGATAATTGGTAACATCACCACTCATTATTTATACCCATAAGACATTAAGCGCTAATCCTGTCGACATCCAAGATACCAAGCATATCAATAGGTCATGCCTTTCCCATATCAGGAAATCGTACCACAAATCTCATGATATATAAATAAACATATTCAAAAGCCATATCAACAAATGTACTTACAAATTATATTATCAATCATGCATATAAGCAATATCATCAATGATACTCAAGATTAGCATCAATCCTGTAATATATAACTAGCGTACTCAATAATTACATTCAACCTCCAAAAGCGACAAACCTACCATTCATATGAGTATTTTATACATGAATAAACTTACAAGGCTAGCATAAGTCTTGGCCTAAGGTGTTTAGGGACTCACTACTAATCCACAAAAATCCATTTAAATAACTTTTACCCCGAACTAAGCTAGGGTAGCTAAGTACACTCCTAGATGTCAACAAAGCCATAATTAGTCCTAAGAGAGTAATCCTTCCTATACATAAATAACTAGGGCAATCCTACCCTGACATAGTGGCATCTAAGAAATCTTAACCAAACTAATGGCAACTAGGGAAATCCTACCTAAATCAATGGCAACTAAGGCATCTATATTGACTTAAACCACTAAGGACAATTTTACTCTAACCAGATTAACTAGGGCAAATCCACTTACTTGAGTGATTCAATCATTTATATTCTAACTATTCATCAAAAATCCTATTTCATCCAAGTCATAAATAATCACGCTAACCACTCCAACTCTATGGTTTCAAGATGGACTAACAGGCCAATTTAACCAATTATCCTCACTTGTACGTCTAATACCTAAATCGTACCCCATATCTAGAATAATATCATAATGATATTAAAAACTAGCTCAATCCATGAAAAAGGTAAATCTAACCTACCTAGGCGCCGAATAGAGCCTGAAGAATCCGCTAATTCACCGATGTCCCTTTCCAACAAGCTTCTGTAAGGTGCCATGCTATCAAAATCAAAATCTACTCAATGAAATAAGAATAATGATGCCCATATTGCACTATTATTCTTTGAATCCAGTATAATATAAAAATCCCATATGGTGCCCAATCACAGAAATCACATTTTCAAAACCAAATCAACGTCCCTCTATGCTCTAGGAATGTTTACCCTTAAATGGCTGAATTTTGAGCTATATTGGTGCTATAATCAAGTCTCCTAACTTTTGGGATTTTAAAGAAGAAAGGAAAGTTAACCATGAAAATAAAGACATCTTACCATAAATTTGAAGGGAACTTGAGAAAATAATTTTTATCAAAGCTTCAAAATCACCCAAAAGTGCTATCCCCAAGGTTTTCCACTTTTTAGTGTTTAAGTATCTTGGAAATGGATGAGGAATGGTGAAAATGAGCTAAAGGGGTATTTATACCCTTTCTAGGTACACGGGTATCACATATACGCTATACCTATCGTATACGCTATACCTGGATAAGGAGGAAAAAGTTTCTTAAGCGACATAACTATCGCAAATGTGATACCCACGCTTAGGCCAGGGCTGTCTCTTATGTGACATAACTATCGTAAAGACAATACCTGTACTTCTTCTAAGGAAGTCTTTTATGCGACTACAAATATTTCTTATGTGACACTTGTTGTACCTATCATATCTCATACATTATCAATGGCTCGCAAACACATTTGCACCAGCACCAACTGAGACTTGGAAATTTCCAAGTCTCTGCCAACCCCTTAAGATTCATTCAGAATCCCGTATCCACAAACAAACTATGCTACCCTATCAAATTCAATGTTCTGAACTCAATGGCATAGTCAAAATTCCCATCTGAGGATTCTTCAATAAAAAGTGGGTCCCACACCCAACTTCTATTTTTCTCAACTTTTGACTAATAGCTCAAAATAAGCTCAAGTGAATCAGGACCTAAACCAAGAGTCCACCTAGCCTAAAATCGATATTTTAGAGTTGTTGGAATGGTCAGATTAAGCATACAAGATCATTTGACTGATGTTTTTTCCCTTCAGATAAATTAAACCAATGAAGACGTCAAAATGGGGAACAAGCTCTAAAAACCAAATGAACTACCCGATAATCGAACTGCTAGTTACAACAAGTCATAAATGACTTTGGGCAGCTATAGTAAAAGTATAAATAACAAAAATAAGTAAAAATATAGACAATGACCTGAAGGGTTATTACAGTAAGTAATGCTACAAGGCTAGCACTATAAGACAGTATGCACAGAAAAGTAAATAAACCAATTCAGGCCCCCAAGCCCCAAGGGTGCCATCAGGGAAGGTAAATAATCCAAATTCCATTAAGTAACCAAATCTCAAGCCATAACCATGAATCCATGTATACCATAATGAATGTCAACACAAACCAAACACAATATCTTCATCATTATTTGCCGAACTTGAATTGGAACTTATATCATAATTGCCAAACTTGAACCAAAAATCAATATCAATAAACCACCAACTTGGTTTAGAACTAACAGCAACTCCCAAGTACCAATCTAGCATAAGTACCACATATCTAGCCTCTTCAACTCCAAAATATACATTTAAAAGGGGTATAACACGCTCATAGAAATCTACAAGGAGCTAAAGAGATTCTTCTCCTAGGGTGGGCCCAGGGGGCCCATGAAATCTGTTCTATTGAAAATTCTAGCCTGGACTAGGCTAAGTTATCTAATTCTTCCACTAGAAGTTAAATAAGCAACTTTTATCACTAAGATAGAAATTCTACATTAAACATGAGAAACAACGTTGATTATGCCTAATTTATGATTCTTTAATAGGATAAAAATTCCAAATAATACAAATTATATCTCTAATAACTAGTTCCCAACCCATATCTAGCATAATATCATATATACTTGAACTAGCTCAATATATGAGGAAGGTAAACCTAGCCTATATGGATGCCAAAGGAAAGCTCAGTGAAATTCGTTAAATCATCGATATCCCCTTCTGAGAAATTTTTGCAAGATTTCATGCTATTAAAATCATAATTTACTCATTGATATGAGAACAACGATACCTATATTACATTTTCATTCTTTTGTTCTAAAATTGCATTAAACAAACTCATGTAGGGTCTGCTTGTGGAATCCTACTTTTAAAACTGTCAATGTGTATCTCTATGATCAAGGAACATTTACTCTCAATAATATAAATTCTGAGCGCAAATGGTTCTACAATTAACCCATTATTATTCTAGGAATTTTTGGAAATAACTAGAAATAAATCATTAAATTGATGAAAACTTACCAAGAATTCGTAGAAGAAATGAGTACTTCACTCTTACGAACACCCCAAAATCACCTATTTATGTTTCTTCCAAGTTTCCACACGTTCTATAGTTTTTAAGTCTTAAACATGTGTGAAAAATGGGAGAAAATCAGTCAAAGAGGCCTTTAAGGCAATCCATGTTCCGATTAAGAGGATATTAGGCCACTTAAGCAGTCACCACTTTCGTGGCCAAGTGCCGCTTTAGCGGTACCCACTTCCTGCACACCCATCGCTTAAACACTCTTCTTTAAGTATAAGCGGCCATCACATAAGTAGTGAGAGCTCCTCTTTAACGACCCTCAACTGATTAATCATGGTTGCTTAAGCAACCGACTGGCCTCTTTAACGGCCCTTTGCTAAACCAAACCAAAGGGCACCTAAGAGTGTGCACCAGCTGGAGACTTGGTTTTTTGCATGTCTCCATGACTCCTTGGGATTCCTTTGGAATCCTGTATACACAAACAAACTATTTTACCCTATAAAATTTGACATTCCAGACTCAATATCACAGTTAAAATTTCTATCGTAGGTTATTTCAACAAACATTGGTCCTACACCCAAGTGCCATTTTCCTTATGTTTAGGCCAATAGCTTGGAATGAGTTCGGAAGCCTTTGGGCCTGCATCAAGTGTCCATCTATCCTAAAATCAACTTTTTAGAGTTATTGGAACTGTCAGAGTGGTATACGAGGTCATTTGAGTAATTTTTTCTTTCAATAGCCAATTCTAACTAATGAAGACTTTAAAACAGGGGTTGGCTCAAAAACTAAATGAATAGCCTGATAACAAAACTGTGAGCTCCAACAAGTCATAAATGACTTGAGGTAGCTATAGAAAATCTCTAGATAGGAAAAATAAGCAGAAATATATAGAATGACCTGGAGAGTCATTATGATATCCAATTCCAAATGAACTTTTATTTGCGAAAGCAAAGAGTTAGGATGTGCCTAAAGCCTCAAACAGGTGAGGATACTGGGTCAGCATCTCGCTCTCAATCTCCCAAGTAGACTCTTATATTAGGTGGTGTCTCTGCTGAACCATAACTACTGTAATCTCCCTAGTGCACAACCGACTAGCATGCCTGGCTAATATGAACATAGGATCCTCCACAAAGGTCAATCTCTCATCTAATTGAACTGAGTCCCATCTGAGCACATAAAATGCATCTGGAATGCATCACTTCAAAATGATAAACATAAAAAATTGGATGAATAGTATTAAACTAGATAATATGACACCTCTCCAACTAAGCGAAGGATCTCAAAGGGTCCAATATACCTAGGCCCTAACTCTAGGCAAGCTTATCCCCAGGTATATTGGACCAATCTCAAAGCCTTCTGCCTACTCGAGGCTTTCCTTAACCTATACTGAATCATCCTAACTCTATCTAATGAAGCAAGTTAGTATCATGGGGTTTAATCTCAGAGTTCTTAAACTACCTATCAGAGAATGACATCGCCTACTATACAAAGCCTCAAAGGTTGCAATCTAAATACTCGAATGGTATATATTAAAATATGCAAACTATGCCAAAGATAAGTGTTTCTCCCATTGACCTTATCCATAACATAGGCTCAGCGCATATACTCGAGAACCTGAATAGTCTGCTCTGACTACCAGTTAATCTGAGGGTGGAATATTATGCTAAGATCCCCCTGAGTACCCAACCCCTTCTAAAAAACACATAAAAATCTAAAAGTGAATATTGAACCCTAGTCTGATGATAGATATGGACACTCCATGTGAATAGACTATCTTATGAACATAGATATGGGCTAACCTCACAACACTGAAGGACAACGAAATAGAAATGAAATATGTTGATTTGGTCAAGTGATCTACAATGACCAAAATGCCATCGAAACCACAAGAGATGTGAGGCAAACCACTAACAAAGTCTATGGTAATCTTCTCCCACTTTCACTAAGAATGAAAAACCTCTGCATAAAGCCACCAGGTCTCTGATGCTCGGCCTTCACCTGGTGACAACATAGTCAGTAAGCTACAAAGTCTGCCATATCTCTCTATACACGACTTCACCACTAATGTTGCCTCAAATATTTGTACATCTTAGTTGTATCTAGGTAAATAGAATATCTAGATTTGTGAGCATCCCATAAGATCAACTCATCAGGTCACCAACCCTTGAAACATAAATGCAGCCATCAAATCTCAGAATACCCTCAAAATCTATGGTATCCCTCTTGGACTCACCACTCAAGACCTAATCATAGATGATGTAAATTCTCAAATCCTAAAATTAAAGAATTCAAATATGATCAAATAGGGTAGTCATCATCTCAACACTAGCAAGAATCCTTATGGGGTCTAAAATATCAAGTTGCACTATCAAGTTCGCTAAGTACTGGATGTCCCATGCTAATGTCCTTTAAGAAACTTAGATAAAATCCAAGAAACCCATACTCACCGCCTTTCATCTCAAGGCATCTGCTACCACGTTCTCTTTGCACGGATGATACAAAATAGAGACATCATAATCCTTAATGATCTCTATCTATCTATGCTGCCTATAATTTAGCTCTCTTTGGGTCATAAGATGTTAAAGGCTATGATAATCCATGAAGATCTCACAATGCATGCCATAAATTTAATGCCTCTAAATCTTAAGTACAAAAACTATCGCCGCAAACTCTAATTCATTAGTAGGGTAGTTGCACTCATGCACCTTCAGCTGCCTCAATGCATAAATAACAAATCAACACTATTATATCAAAACACGATCCAAACCAATACCAGAAGCATCACAATATATGGTAAATCTCTTATCTTTAATAGAAACTGCCAATATGGAAGCTGAAGTGAGAAATCCCTTGAGCTTCCAAAAGCTCAACTCACAACCCTTGGACCATCGAAAAAAAACCTTTTTTGGAGTCAATCTGGTCATCAGCACTGCAATTGTAGCAAAACCCTCAATGAAACTCCTAAGTAACCGACAAAACTAATAAAGATATGAACCTCAAACAAAGATATAGGCCTATAAATAGCTTAAATATTTGTTTGAACAATCATATTCCTATCCATAGACACCATATGTCCAAGAAATGTCATCGACTCAAGAAAAAACTCATACTTAGAGTATTTGGCAAAAAGCCTAAGAGCACTTAAAGTCTAGAGCACAATCCTCATATGTTAAATATACTTCTCTCTACTCCTCGAATACATAAGGATACAATTGATGAACACCAAAAGGCATAAACATAAATTCATAATGACCATATTGAATCCTAAAGGTTGTCTTTGGGATATCTTCAGCCTGAATTCTCAATTGATAGAAATTGAACCTTAATTTAATCTCAGAAAACACCCTTGCTCCCTAATGCTAATTAAGTAAACCATCAATGTGGGGCGTAAGATACCTATTCTTAAACGTTGCCTTATTATGCTCCCCATACAATACATAATTGCATGGAACCATCATTTTTCTTCGTGAACAAGACAGGAGCACCCTAAAAAGACATACTAGGTATAATGAAACCCTTACCCAGAAGATCCTGAAGTTGAGAGTTCAGCTCCTTAAGCATAGGAGCTATACGGTAAGATGTCGTGGAAATAGGTCAAGTGTCTAGATTAAACTAAATAAAAAACTCAATCTTAGGAGGAAGACTAAGTAGATCGATCCAAAAAAAATTAGAAAACTAACAAACTATATGAACGGAGTCAAGTGATAGAATCTCCACATAAATATTAAGCGAAATAAGACCTAAAAAACCTTTAAAATAAGTCTTCTAGCACAAATATAAAAAATAATCCCCATCGGCTTGCAGTAATAGATTCCTACCACATAACTATGGATACACTGACATGGCTAAGTTAATGGTCTTGGAAAAATAATTCAAGACTATATGATAGTGGGATAACTAATCCATCTATAGAATTACATCAAAATCTACCATATCTATCTCGATCTAATTTCTCAGGTCATGAAGGTGCCTACTATAACCCACCAGCAGACAAGCCTAATCCATAGTCTGTAATGGCTAGTAAGGGATGACCTAAGAAAATAAAGGTAAGAATGTCGAATAGATAATGTAAAATATCAAAATGTAATATAGTCCCAAAATCCGGGGGTATCAGTATAAGAGCTTGTATATCAAAAAATTTCAAAGTGAATTACAAATGAATACACTAATATAACCCATTTTTGAATACAACTTAGAGACTACTCTAGTACATAAGAGGAAAAAAAGTAATACTCAAAACATCAGAAGCTCACCCTATGTATCTGAAGCATGGCTGCTCCGCATGACACACACATCAATAGTGATAACTCGTACTATAATTTGTAGGCAACAGAAAGGTAGTATGATTATCAAATATATAGTACATAGTAGGTAACTACTGACTAAGCTCCAAAGATAAAGCAAATATATGTATAAATACATATATAAACATATAAACAAAATAGAAATCTAAACCTGAATATCCACCAACCACATAATACAGCCAATGAAATAATAAGGATAAACTAATAAACTATCTTATTCATGTCCAAGGGACTAACATAATAAGGCTAAAGAAGTAATAAGAATGCATTATCTTAATCTAGACATACTTAGAAATCTCAACACTATACCATGTATCACCAACCAATATATGAACAAAGGGAGAAAAAAGGGTATATAACAATATACAAGGCCAAGGAATAAGTATATAATTTTAGTAAATGAAGGAAAGAAGGGATATACATTAATACCATAGATATATGTAAATAGGTATAAATTTGTATAAATGAGGTCAATTTAAGATACGATTTAAATCATCAAGCTAGAATATTAGACCTCAAAATCATAGCAGGAACTAGTTCTAGAATAATCAAGGTTCTAATCCATATATCAAATCATCAGATAATCATGCATAGTAATAAAATCAGATGATAGAAGAGGTCAAAATCATACCTCAAATCTCAATATCGAGTCAATAATAATCTGTCAGTAACTAGCCATAATAATAATCATAACAGGGATAATAACAATATTAATAATAGTGTGAGAAATCGGCTAGTTCGAACAATTAATACCTAGCCAAGTCTATCACGTGCCCCCACCACCTAAGGCTTAGAAGTTTCAATAAACATACAACACAATACAAGGCATAGTCATCATCCATACCTATTAAAACCCCTTCCCCCTTCATATGGGTTGATAGATATAGGTGTATACTGGCGATATGCAATACCATAATCGATCCAAGTAACATAATATAATTTTTTTAATCATCACCATCATAAAATCCTTAACATAACCATCATCATCATAATAATCATCATCATAATCATCATAATTACAATTATATTTGGCATTACTAGGTATATGGTTATCATACATAGGGCTAGCTGGACTCAAACCAGTAGATGCACACATAGGCACATCAATTTAATCATTTTTCAGCCTTGTCGGGTATCAATACCATCATCATAATTCTAATGATACTTTGGGTCATTTTTCATATTTCCGCTTATCTTCACCATTTGGGCTTCTCCATAGCTTCCCTAAGTCATTTATGACTTGGTGGGACTGACGGTTTGGTTACCAGGTAATCTATTTAGTTTTTAGAACTAATTTCCTATTTAGAAGTCTTTGTTGGTTCCAAATAGCCACTAAGTGAAAAATTTAGTGAAGCAATCTCGAATGTAAATTCCTAATGCACCAGCAGATTCAAAATATCAATTTTAGGCTAGGTCGATCTTTGGTTTGGGTCCCAGTGCACTCAAGCTTATTTTGACCTATTAGTCAAAAAATTGAAAATTTAAAATTATGGGTATGGGACCCATATTTGGTCTAACAGACCTCTGACTGGAAATCCAACTTTGCCAATGCATTCGAAACATTGAATTATATGGTTACATAGTTTATTTGCAAAAATTGAATTTTGAATAGTACCCAAGGCATTAGCTAAAACTAGAAAAAATTCTAAGTTTTAGCTGTCACCTGAGATGGAACGAGATAGTGTTATCACGCAACGCACCTTATGGAGATCGCACTTGGAAAATTCTAAGTTTTAGTTGTCACCTAATATGGAACGAGATAAATTTATCATGCAATGTGCCTTATGGAGATCGCCTTTACTACAATCGCTGCATCTCCTTTCCTACGGGTCCATAATAGACCCCACAGTCATAAATTTAGGCATTTTCTCTTCTCCCTTGGGACCAAAAAACACTAAATGGGTATAATAACTCAAAATTGAGGTATAGGGATGATGTGGGAGCTTGATTATCATCTATTAATGTGAATATCTATCAATTTAAGGTATTAATCCTTTGAATTCATAGTTGAATTTCTTACTTTAGACCCAAAACCCTAATTTGGCTTAGGGCTTGATTTTAGCCAAAATTTTGAGTTTTTTCCTCCTATTTCTTAAGGTTTATGATTCCTTGCTAATGTATGAACATTATATAGAACTTGGAAATATATTTTCTATAAGTGGGACCAACTTGAGGCTTTAAGTGTCATTTTTGGACTCAAAGCACAATGGTGCAATATGGGTATTGTTAGACTCATAAGGATGAGTAAATTATATTTTTGATAGTGTTATTGTATTTTGGTAAGTGTAAAGTGAAGATGGATGCTTGGAGATAGATTGAAGATTTTATGGTTCAGCTTTGAGGTAGGCTTCTACCTACTCTTCTTCGAAGATGATATGTGTAATATATGGCATATGAATGTTAATACTACGTTTGATTATAAGTAGAATCACTCAGTCTCAATTATAGAATTTTGGGGATTAGATGAGGGTTTTAGACCCATAAGGTGAAATGCTTATGACCTTTTAAGATCATATGGCCTTCTCCCTAGATTGAACTAATTCATAGATTAGATATGACAAAATGTTATGTTTGGGATGTTATTTTAGTGTTGGAAGAACAATTAGCATATTAATCGTGTTGGGCTAGTGTGGTGTTATTGGAACCATAATTTGGTTAGAATTGACTTAAATGCCCTTGTTTATAGATGAAGTTCCTGTTGTAGGATTGGTTATGGCTTACTTGACATCTAAAAGTTTAGCTAGACACCATAGCTTAGTTTAGGGCATAGTTTGACCTAAATATGGAATTGAGAATTAGAAGTAGGATTGTTCGACCCACTTAGGCCAAGACTTGTGATAGTCATGGTGGACTTAGATGTAGATATTAGGCCTAGTTTAGACTAGCGAGCCTTTAGAATGAGTTTACTTTGTGATTTGGTAAATTGTGGTGATGTTCCCCAGAATATGACTTATTACTTATGTAACGCCATAAGAGTACACCCTAGGAGTCACACGATGCTCACGACCCCAAAGGACTATAAGCTAACCCATGACTAGTACCTGTTATGTGCACTGAATATAATACTGGAATATATATGTGGTAGAAATCTAAAAATGCCATAAAGTTCTCAAAATACTGAAATAATAACTATGTATAACTGATAATAACATTTGAAAACTGAATAACTGACTATGCTAGTCTGAGAGCCTCTAACTATCTGAATATGGAGTTAATGGGACAAACCCCCAACTAACTTCGACTGAAATAACTATTGAACTAATGGAATACTAAAATAGATAAACTCTGTACTTAAAATTTAAGAACTCACCACTATAACTATTGTTGATATCCTAAGCTGCTAAGTGCAATTAGGATCCATAGCGTTCGAACCTATGATATGATACATCATAGAATAAAAGAGAGTATGCGATCAATACGTGGAATTACTAGTATGCTAACTGAGGTAAGGATGATATACATGGGTTCATATTCATGATATGATAACTGACTAAATGAATATCATGAAGTAACTGGATGAGAGTACATGCAAAATTGTAACTACTGAACATCTACTGAACATACTATACATGCAATACTGTACGTATAGGTTTACATCGTGTATTCGAGATTATACTAAAACTAAGTACTGAATTCTAATGGCTGAGTAACTGATAAATGATAGTCGTGGTTCTGTAGAACTAACTGAGTTTTTTACAGAATACTAAGACTAAAACTATAATTGTAACTGTGGGAGTGTTCATCTAACTGACATACCTCGATGTAGACTAATTTGGGGTCCAACCGATAACCTCAGTTAGAAGGTTGTTAGTACCTTGCCATGGAAGATGCGGTATAATGTTTATGATTCCAGTTATTGAATACTGGTGATGGAAAGCATAGATTTGGTACATTCTTGATTATTGGATCGGTAATTGATACGATTCGAATTAGATTACAATCTTATTATTATTGTCACTAACTAAGGGATAAAGCACACTTTCCACCTTAAAATGTATTTTGCCACAATAATAAATGCCTAACTTAAAGAACATATTGTGTGTGAGAGGTTGATAATGATGTTTTAAAAATTTGACCAAGGTATATTCCAACCCTTGATTTGACACTACTCTTTACTTCGATCGTGAGATTTTTGAGCCTTTCTACATTTGTATGGAGATTTAGTCCTGATGTTTACTCCGGGAGCAAACTTTTAGATTTACATTTCTTTAGCCATTCTTTAGTTTGTGCACCTAATATTTATATATATATATATACACTTATTATGATGTGATATTGATGTTGATTGATGAATCTTGGGAATATACTGTACCTTGCTTCTTTTTTCATATCTATTTACTTGATCCTTCATGATGCATGCTATTTAATTTAGCCCTCGTGGGGCTTGTTATTTACTTTAGCGCTTGTGGGGATTGTCATTTACTTTAGCCCTCGTGGGGCTTGCACTTTACTTTACCCCTTGTGGGTCTCACTCTCTATTATATGACATTGATTTGGATATTGTGATGATGATGTTTATACCCAATAAGGCTGGAGTATATTGTGATGATTATATTGATACCCAGCAAGGATGAAGGATATAATGATGATGTGATGATACCCGATAAGGCAAGAGGATATTGTGATGATGATATTGATGCCCAGCAAAACTGAAGGATGTTTTGGAAAGTATATACCCGGCAAGGCTGGAGGTTAGTTATGATGATGATGGTTATGATTCTGATTATGGTATTGTGGATTCTATTGCATTCATTCTTTCATGTGCATCATCTATCACTAGTATGTACCTATAACTATCAGTTAGTATGGGATGATTACATAGATATGAGTGCTGACTATGCCTTGTGTTATTGTATGTTGATTGAACCTTCTAAACATGGGGCTACGGGGGTTCTCATAGGCTTGGTTAGGTGTTTGGTTGTCCAAAATAGCCGTTTACTCATGTTGTTATTAATATTGTTATTATCGTTGTTATGATCATTTTTATGTTTAAATTATGAAAGATTTTTATTAATTCTATATTGAGATCTGAGGTATGCTTTCGGCCTCTTCTATCTTATGATTGCATTAATATGCTTGGTAATTTCATGTCTAGCCATATGGATTAGAATCCTGAGTATGATAGTATTAAATTCAGATAGGATTATAATGAGGTCTTAAAGTGAAGCCATAATGATTTTGGTTATGCTTTGAGTTGACTTCATATCTATATATATATATAGATAGATATAGTGAGAGAGAGAGAGAGAGAGAGAGAGAGAGAGACCTAGCTATATGTAGCTATAGAACTATCTTATATCCCTTCCATCAATTGTTCATATTGTATACTCATTTTGTGGCCTTGTATTTTTGTATGTATCTTCCTTCTACTTATACCTTGCATATTGTCCAGTGATATATGGAATAGTGTTGAGATTCATGAATATGACTGGAATGGGATAGTTCATCCTTGTTACTCCGTTAGTCTTAATATGTTAGTCTCTTAGACATGAATAGGATAGTTTATCCTTATTACCTTATTGGTTGTCTTATATGGATAATGGACATTTGAGTGTAGTTATTCATTCTGTTTATATGTTATATGTATCTACGCTATATTTGTTGCTCACTTGGCAATTGCCTACTTAGTACCATTTGGTAGGTACTCATACTACACTTCGATAGCTTGCAGATCATAGTATTGGTTATCGTTGTTGATGTATGTGTCATGCGAAGTGGCTATGGTTTGGAAACTTAGAGTGAACACCTGATGTTAAGAGTATTACTTATTTCTCCCTTATTTATTAAACTAGCCTCTATGTTTTATTCAAAGATAAGTTGTATCAGTATGCTCATTTGTATTTCACTCTTGGTTCTTGTACTGATACCACCAGGTTTTGGGATTATATTATAAAATTGCTCCATTATTTCACCTATTCCACAATTCTTTTCTTTATATATTTGGTAGTCCGTTACTAGCCATGTTGGACTATGGTTTTGGCTTGCCTACTGGTGGGTTATAGTAGGCACCATCATGACTTGAGAAATTGGGTCATGACAACAATATCCTTCAGCCTTGTCGGGTATCAATATATTGTCACAATGTCCTCCAATCTTGTCGGGTATATAATTAGTATTGTCATAATCATCAACACATGTATGTAACATAAATACTAAAATTTGTCCTTGGGTTTTATCCGGAATTTCTATCATCAATACAGCATTTTTCTCCATCCCAGTTTGGAGAGATATGTATATAGATATAGTAGGTGCATGAACTCAAGTCATGGCTCAGAAGAGTGTAAATCCATAAATCCATTGCACTGAGTGAAATTTGGGACTAAATCATTATAGAAGTAGAGAAAGGATTGAATCTCTCAAGACAGGAGTAATTAGTAGTATCAAATCATAGACCAGAAACTATCTTGGTCAGATCATTAAAACATGATTATAAACCTCTTTTAAATATAATTTATCCATTAAGGAAGGCAGTTATTGTTATGAAGAAACCTGTTTTTAAGGTGAAAAGTGGGTTTTAACCCTTACTTAGGAGAATCAGTAATAAGATCATATTTTATCTAGA
Source organism: Capsicum baccatum var. pendulum (assembly GCA_030864225.1). Lineage (NCBI taxonomy): Eukaryota > Viridiplantae > Streptophyta > Magnoliopsida > Solanales > Solanaceae > Capsicum > Capsicum baccatum. The sequence continues at coordinate 162,023,477 of CM061557.1, read as the reverse complement.
ATCGTATCTTTTATTGATTTAATGATCATAAATGTACCAAATCTATGCATGTTATCACCAGTATTCAAATAATGTAACCATAAGCATCAACATATATACATAAACTAAAATTGAATCCTTTACAAAGTTAAACACTTCCCAGATGTCCAACTGCTATCAAAACATGGTCTTTGGCCCAATAATGTGCCCAGAATAATCACAACATCACAATCTCTGCCTTAGGCCCACATAAATATCTGAAACTCATATCGATAATCATATTTGTAAGTTATCTCGTGTCTCTAAGCCATAGGATAACTAAGAGGTATAACATATCTACAAGCCATAAAGCATATTTGTAATCATCTCACATCTAGGAGGCATCTTATATCTAGGAGGCATAATGTCAATAAGCATCTCACATCTAGGAGACATAATATATCACTATACCATAAATTATAAATAGGAGGCTTATTACATATCTGAGCCATCTCACAACTACAGGTCATAATCATGACTATGAGGAATATCATTTCTATAAGCCAAATGTCATATATATGAGGAGTATTATTTCTATAGTCTAGAAATCACATCTATGAGGAATATCATTTCTATAGGTCAAATATCACATCTATGACTATATCATGGCCATGAGCCATTAATCATTCTTCCGGGAAGTACCATAATGACTCACCAAGTTGCAAAGTAGCCTTATACTAAAGTCTTACTAAACTCAACTATGTCTAACATACGCAAAGATGTCCACATGGGTTACATAAGTATTGGCCTAAGGTAGGCTGAAAAAACCTACTTCTAATCCTTGAATTTCCATCCATATTTAGTCAAATTCTACCTCAGACTACGCTAAGGTGTCTATATTGACTACAAGATGGTACATAATCCATAATCAATCCCAAGATAGGAATTCCACCTAGAAACATGAGATATTAAGTCAATTCCACCTAAATTACGGTTTCAAGATCACTAGAATGGTCAAAATTTGGTTAATCATACTAACCTTGCTTCCAATGCTTGAACCACATCCCAAATCTAGCATCATATCATATCCATTCTACAAATTAGCTCAATCTAGGGGTAAGGTAATAAGATTCTGAAAGTGTAATAAGCATTTTGCCTTCCGAGTCAAAACCCTCATCTAATCCCCAAACTTCAATAATCAAAACTAATTCATTATACCCACAATCAATCTTAACATTCACATTTACATGCAATATATAAAAAGTATCATATTAGGAAGAAGAGTAGATAGAAGACTACCTCAAAGTCAAACCATAAATCCTTTACCCATTCACTGAATCCGTCTTTACTTCACGATCCAAAAATATTGTCACGCTATCAAAATTGTAATATACTCATCAATATAAGAATAACGATATCCATATTGCACCACTGTGCTTTGGGTCCAAAAATTACACCCAAATCCCTATATAGGTCCCACTTATGAAAAATGCATTTACGAGAGCAACCCAACGCTCATACATGATCAAGGAATCGTAAGCACAAAAATGGGTGAGAACCAAGAAAATTTGGGGCTAAAATCACACCCTCAAGCTATTTGGGGTTTTGGTCACGAACCAAGAAAATTCACCAAGAAACGGATGAAATCTTACGTCAAATTAGAATATAATTGAAAAAATAGATGTTAATTAAGCTCGGAAGTCACCCAAAAATCTTATTTTGAGTTATCACACTCTTTAGGGCTTTTACTCTCAAGGTATGGATGCGAAATGGGCTAAATCGCGACCTAAGGGGTCTATTTGTACCCTTCCAGGTAATTAGGTGTTGCAATCGCACATCTAAGTGTGCAATCGCACAACCTGGCATCTAGAGCAGGTGTCCCGATCACAATAGCCTTTAGTGTAATCGCACTATGCTCTCTGCACACACTGGTGTGATCACCACTCAAGAGGTGTGAATACAAAGGCACCAATTATCAGCTGAAACTTGAAATTTTCCAAGTTTCCACCAAGGTCTTCGGATCTATTCGAAACCCGATATATGCAAATAAACTATGTAACCACACTATGTTAGACATTCTAGATGCAATGGTGAAGTCTTATTTTCCATTCGAGGTCATTCCAACTAAATGTTGGTTACCCAAATTTCTAATTTTTTAATTTTTTGACCAATAGGTCAAAATGAAATCGGGTACCTCGGGGCTTAAAAAAAAAGGTCTACCTAGCCACAAATCAATATTCAGGAGCTACTAGAGCAGTCAAATTTGCATACAAGATTGTTTTACTAAAATTTTTGCCAAGTGGCCATTTGGAACCAACAAAGACTTCTAAATAGGGAACTGGCTCTAAAAAACGAACGAACTGCCTGGTAACCTAACTGTTAGCCCCAGCTAAGTCATAAATGACTTAGGGAAGCTATGTGAAAGCTCTAACAGTGAAAATAATTGAAAATATGAAAAATTACCAAGAGGGACATTACGATATCTAACATAATAAGATCAGCTATGTATCAAACTCTTGAACAGTCATGATACATGACTTATAAACTCGATCCACTACTAAAGAATCACCCATGGGAGTAGATACACATAACATCACAGAGAAAGAATCCAAATATAACTCTAACCATATGGCATAGTAAGAAGACACATAAGAATAAGTAGATCTTAGATCAAAAAAGCAAAAGTCGATTAATGGGACACTGAAAGTGAACCTATAATAATAGCATCCAAAGACTCAAACTCGGTTCTAGAAGGTACGGTATAGAACTAACCATGCCTTCCCCCTGGATGGGCTCCTGGCCGACCTCTTAACATGATGTTGATGGAACACTATGATCTGAAAGAATCATCACTCCATGATATGGAAAGTCTCTCAAGAAATATCCAAAGGCCTCAAAATAGTAACATGACCCAGAACTTATAAGAATCCTCACCAGATGCATTAGAAAACCTAGGAAGAGCCAATATCAAGAATATAACCTGCATTTTTTGCTCCTCAATAGACATAGCAAGTTGGGAAACCACCAACTGAGCAACTATTGGAAATGAGGGCCCTCAACTCTAGGAGCCACAACTTTATGAAGCACCCCCGCCTTAGTACCACTCTAATTCGTGAACTATGCATTGTCAGATGGTGTACCATAAACCAATCCCAAGAGCTAAACTAATGCATCCCTGAGAACTAAAGAAGTCGAGGTATTTTGAATTGTTTGTTGGCACGGACAAAGTCAGGGAAAACCTCTGAAATTATTTCAATATTGAACCTTGGACATATAAGAGTTTCAAATCAAATCTCTTTATAAATAAGATCTTTTGTCTCAAGTAGCTTGCTCCAGTCCCCTTACAAAACTTTTGTTATTGGGTTAGCCATACACTTCACATGTTTCTAGCAATTCATATGGAATCATCAAATGATATAAGTCCTGGATAAAAATAAAATTAGAAAGAGCCTAGGATGGTGTTTGGCCTATCGCTGGCTGGGAAGGAAGAACCTTTGGTTGAGAGCAAAAATAGGTTGTGGTGAACGCCCCTATCCTGGTCCTAAGTTGGGGATATATCTTTAGGCTTTCCTAGACCTCTAGGTCATCCACAAACTGTGAAAAGATCCCTAGTCACAGACTCAATGGTCTTCGTCTCGTGTAGCGGTATCACATTTTCTAGATATCTACGTAGAGTGAAACCATAGGAATATTTAGAACCCAACTCAGAATCTTAGCACAAATGAGTGAAAAGGGTGAAGAACTCCTAAGAATGTCATATATCCTCCCAAAGATAAAAATAGATGTTATCATTTTGATCTGCGGGACTCTCCTAGACACTTGCTCTTGTAACAACATTGTCAGTAAACCTAGCGCACTGATACTGATTTATCATTACACAATTTACAAGTCATAATGGCACCTACTTTATACCACCAGTAGGTAAAGAAAACCATAGCTTAGATCAATAAGTAATGGGCTAACTTTATGGAAAAAGACATAAAAGCCACAAAATTTGGAAGTAAAGACTTACAAAAATAATTTAAGTAATAATAATAGTCTAAAAGATAAATAAGATAAAATCAACATCGCACAACCTATTAGTGTAGTACAAAAGCCACTATCAAAAGAAATATAAGTATGGTAGTAGTTAACATACATCAATCTCGAATAATGAAAGAGTAGGCAAAGTAAACGAAAGGAGAAAAGAGCAACCCTAGCTCCAAGAGCTCACCTTTCCCCTAAACTCTAAACATCACAATTGAATGTCATCGGTGGCTAATAGTACTCGAACTTGCACCAAAAAGTTATACAAGTGTAGTATGAGTACCCAAGACACAGGTACTCATCGGCATCATTGGCGGACTGAGATAAATCATAATATAAGTAAAATAAAGATGCAAGATAAATAAACTTGTTTAAGAAAATGGGCACACCTATAATAGCTCTCCAATACTATAAATAAATGGCTAAAATAGATAGAATATGAGAGAAAGCATAATTAATGATACAAGACTAGCCCCCATAAGCCAAAAAGTGCAGAACGTGAATAACCTAATGTGGGCCTCCAAAAGCCCAGAGGGTGTAATCAAAGAAGGTAAATAATAGAAATTCCATTACGCAACCAAATCTCAAACAATAATCATGGATCCACCCATACTATAACATACGATAAATAAATTCTCAATGTCATATTCAAATCGAAACTCAATATCATCATTATCATTTGAGATGAATTGAATGGAACTCATACCATCAATTGTCGAACTTGAATTGGAAATTAATATTATTAAAAACCAAACTTGGTCTGGAGCTAACACCAACTGCCAATTACCAATATAGCAAAACTATCACATATCTAGCCTCTTCAACTCCAAAATAAACATTTATAAAGGGAATAACATACTCATTAAAGTGTACAAGGAGCTAATAAGAGTCTTGACCTAGGGTGGGTCAGAGAGGCCCACTTCTAATCCCCAAAATTAATTCTAAGGAAACTTCTACCCCAGGCTATGCTAAGGTATTTAAGTCTACCATTAGATGTTAAATAAGACAATTTTAATCCTAAGATAGCAATTCTACCTAAAACATGAGCAACCACATTGATTAAGCCTAATTTACAATTCCTTAATAGGCTAAATATTCCAAATAATACTATTTATATATCGAAGACGTAATTCCCAAAACATATCCTACATAATATCATAATTATTAGGAATTATCACAATTTGTGATAGGTAAACCTAGCCTACCTGGACGCTCAAGAAAATCCAAATCTACTAAATCATTGATTTCTCCTTCAAAGAAGCTTTTGCAAAATGCCACGCTATCAAAATCATAATCTAATCATCAATACAAGAACAACAATACCATATTGCATTTCATTCTTCGGGTCCAAAATTATGTAAAAAAACTCATGTGGAGTGCTCTTACAGAATTACAAAATTAAAACAGTTGATGCATCCATCTATTCTTAACAACATTACCCTCAAGAATAGGTAAATTTTGAGCCCAAATGATGTTGTAATTAAACCACCAATATCCTAGGTATTTTGACAAATAATGAGAAATAAATCATGAATTGATGAAAAATTACCAAGAATTTTGAGAAGGAATAAGTAATTCACGCTTACGAACACCCCGAAAGCACATATTTATGTTTCTCTTAAGTTTCCGCACGTTCTAGTATTTTTTGCTCTTGAACTTGTGTGAAAAATTGGAGAAAACTCGGGTAAAGGGGCCTTTAAGCCTACCTAGGTGCCGCTTAAGTGGAAATTAGGTCGCTTAAGCGATCATCACTTTTGTATCCAAATACCACTTTAGTGGTACCAGCTGTCTGCACGCCCATCCCTTAAGTGGTATTTTGCCTCTTAATTCATGATAGCTCTACTTTAGTGGCCAAAACTAGGAAACCTTGATGCTTAAGTGTCCCAAAGGGTGCTTAAAAGGGTGCACCAATTGAGTACACCAACTGGATACTTGGTATTTTTCCAATTCTCTACCGACCCATCGGGATTCATTTTAAATCGTGTATATGCAAGTGAACTATGCTATCCAATTACATTCCACATTCTAGACTCATGGAATAACCAAAATTTCCATTTGAGGTCGTTTTGATGAAAAGTGGGTCTCACACCTAAGTTCCATTTTTCTTAAGTTCCAGTTATTAACCCAAAATGAGTTTGGAAGCCTTGGGACCCAAAGCAAAGGTCCATCTAGCCTAAATTTATGTTTCAAAGTTGTTGGAACTATTAGAATTGGCATACAAAGTTATTTGACTAAAGTTTTCACCCGAGCCAATTTTGAGCTCTGAAGACTTCAAAATGCAATATATTCTCAAAAAATGAAATGAGGTGCCCGATGATTGAATTGTCAGCTCCAGCAAGTCAAAAATGACTAACGGCAAATATAGGAAAGCTCTAGATGGAAAAACTAATTGGCAATGCATAAAATGGCCTGGAGATTCATTATAAAGGAACCTTCTTCTAAGTCAATGTGGTCATCGGCGCTGTAATAGTATCAAAACCCTCAACGAAATACCTAAAGTAACCAGCCAAACCAGTGAAGTTACGAACCACATAGGGAGATGTAAAATTTGACCAATCACAGATAGCCTTAATATTTGTTTGGTCAACCATAAACCTATCCTTATACAGAAAATGTCCAAGGAATATCACAGACTTAAGCCAGAACACTCACCTTACAGAATTAGGGAAAATGCCTATGATCTCTCAAAGTTTGGAGCACAATCCTCAATTATTGCATGTGCTCCTCCATACTCCTCGAATACAAAAGAATTTCGTCAATTAATATAATCATAAAAGAATATAAATAAGGTCTAAACACGTGGTTCATCAAATCCATGAATGTGACAGGGGCATTACTCAACCCAAATAACATCACTAGGAACTCATAATGGTCAAGACGGGTCCTAAAGGTTTTCTTTAGGTTATCCTCAGCCTGAATCCTCAACTGATGGTAATTATATCTCAAGTCAATCATAGAGAGCATGGTTGTTCCATGAATTTGGTCAAATAGATATCAATGTGAGGCATCGTATACCTATTCTTCATCAGAACCTTATTAAGCTGCCTATAGTAAAAACACACAAGCAATGAACTATCATTCTTCTTCACAAACAAGACAGGAGCACCCTAAGGAGATATACTTGATCTAATGCAACCCTTACCAAAAAGATCCTAAGGCTACAAATTTAGCTCCTTAAGCTAGTTAGGATCCATATGGTAAAGTAACATAAAAATAGGTTGGGTGCCTGACTCAAGATTAATAACAAAGTCAACATCACACTCAGAAGGAAGACTAGATAGATCGGTAGGAAAAATATCATGAAACCCATGAACTATAGGGATATAATCAAGCAACTAACCCTCCATACTAACATCACAAATATAAGTGAGATAAGACTCAAAACCCATCAAAATAAGTCTCCTATCCTGAATATAGAAATAATCCCTGCTGACTCACGCTAATAGCTCTCAGCCACATAATCATGGTATGCTCAAAATGGTAAAGGTAACGGTCTTGGCAAAACAATCCAAGACCGCATGATAGTGGGATAACCATTAGATGACTAGAATTACTTCAAAATCCACCAACACAATAAAATATGCCTGAGTATTAAAATCTCAAACAGTCATAATACATGATCTAAAAACCCAGATCAACGAAAAAGGAATGACCTATAGGTATAGATACACATAATGGCAGAGATAAAGAATTATAAGATAACTCTAATTCTGGGGCTCAATAAGAAGAAACATAAGAATAAGTGGATCTCGAATCAAATAAAGCAAAATTTAGTTGATGGCACACCAAAATCGTACTTGTAATGATAGCATTAGAAAATTCAGCCTTGGGTCTAGAATGTACAACATACAAATAACCACACTTGCTGGGCTCCTGACCGATCTCCTGTCTTACCTACCAGAGGACTTCCACGAGCACCCTAGGGACCATCCAAAAGACCATGCATACCACCTCTAGCTGGGAGGAAAGTTTTCCTAATCAGTATAATACTTTGAGTGGAAGTAATCATCACTCCACGACTAGGGCACTCTTTTAAGAAATAGCTACAGGACCAAGAACCATAACATACCCCAGGTGCTGCACTTAAACTAGAAGATCCAGCTGACCTATAATAACCACCATGACTAGAATAACCAAAAGACTAATCTTCTCTAAGGATAACTACTACACTGCTTAGGATGATCATTATAACTAGATAGGCCTCTATTGGCAATCTGAAGAGAAGCCTAAACGGGCCTACTAAACTGACCCTGATGCTAATATGGCTGACGCATAAGGTGCCTACCCTAAGAACCACTATCTCTAAACTTTGAGCCGCTATATCTCCCACTAAAACTATATTTATATTGCGGACTCTTTTTATTTCTCCCTTAGGACTAATAATGCATCTCTTCCATAACCAGAGCATGAACAGAAACCTCAGCAAAATACCTACCCATAACATCCAAACTCTATGTAGATATTCAAAAAAAAGATTCTCAACCCTCGAACAAAATACTGAACTCGCTCATACTCGATTATCGAGATAGATATGGCATGCATATACAACTTATAAAATCAATCCTCATAATCCATAATAGACATGGATCCCTACTCCAACCTCAAGAAATAATCTCTCGAATGATCCCTAATACAGTGAGGCATATACTTCCTCATAAAGATCAAGAGGAATTGATTCTATTTTAGTGAGGGAGATCAAGATGGCTTGGAATCAAGATGACCTTTTCACCAATGTCAAGCTACCAAATCCAACTAAAAAATAGTGCAATTCACACCACGAGTCTCAACTAGGCCAAAATTGTGGAACCTATATTTACATGTGATTAAGAACTCAAAAGCATCCTTATCCAGTGCGCCAGAAAACCAAGGCAGATCCAATCTCAAGATTCTACCCAGCATCTTCTATTCCTCTACAAACATAGAAAGTTAGGCAACTACTGGCTAAGTAATTATTGATTGAGCATTTACAGATGCAAGAGAGACCTCAACTCTAGGAGCCGTAGATATTGCTTGTGGCCCCGTTTTTATGCCACTGTGATATATATATTACGCTCCATCAGATGATGTGCCATCAACTAATCCCAAGGGCTAAACCAACGCATCCCTGAGAAATAAAGAAAAAATAAACCCTAGTAGAGCTTGGGTTGGTCCCTGTCCTACCGTTAGCTGGGAAAGAAGAATCTATATCTTGGGATCAGGAATAAGATTTGGAGAATGCCTTCTATCCTAGTCCTTAGTTGGGGATACATCCTAGGCAATCTTCGACCTCTAAGTTGTCCATGAATAGTGACAGGATCCTTATTCACAGACTTGGGTTCTTATCTCGTATAGCAGTAGCACGTGTCCTAATTGTTTACAAAAGAATGAAACCAAAGGAATCTTTAGAAATTAACTCAAAATCATAGAACGAAATAAGTGAAAAAAGTGAATAACTCCTAAAAATGTCTTACAGCCTCCTGAAGATAAGAAATGGGAGACATAATTTTGATTTGTGGGACTCTACTGGATATTTATTCCTATACTAGTAATATTGGTGAACCTATCTCGAATACCAATTTTTCATGACCCAATATATAAGTTATGATGGAACCTACTTTATCCCACTAGTAAGTACCAAATCCAGAAGCAATAGGATAATATGGTGGAAAAGGCATTAAATTTGGAAATTTGCATGTATAGACTTACAACAACAATTCAGGTAATATTAATAATAATCCAAAAGATAGATACGATAGCAATAATACCCCATGACCTAGTACAATTGGTACAAGAGCCACTAGCAGACAAGAATAGTCAATATAATACTGTAATAGTCAATATACATCAGTCTCAAATGATGAAAGACAAAGAAAAGTAGAAGAAGGAGAAAAAGGCAGTGCCAGCTTTGAGATCTCACCCTGCCTCCAAACTCTAAGCAACACTATCATAATATCAGTGGTGGACACTAGTTCTCAAATCTACATCAAGAAGGTACAAAAGTATAGTATGAGTACCAAATACATTGGTACTCAGTAAGGATCATCGTTTGACTAAGCTAAATCATAATATAAGTACAATTAAGATACAAGATAAATAAACTAAGTCATGGTAATGGGGCAAATCTAGAATAATTCTCCAAATACTATAAATTAAGTGAATATGTAATCCAAAATAATGATAACATAAAGGAAGGAAAACTACAACTTAAAAACTGTCCCTCATAAGTCAGTAAGTACAAAAAAGTAAACAACCCGACCCGGTCCCCCATAAGCCTATAGGGTGCAGTCAAAGGAATAAATTACCGGAACTTCATTAATTAAACATAACTCAAGCTATAACTGTGAATCCATCCATGCATAAGATACCATAAATAAACTCTCAATGAAAAAATCAAATCAAAACTCAGTATCATCATCATTTGACGGCCTTAAACCAAAATACATATCATTAATTTTCGGACTTCAACCGTAACTCAATATCAACAAATTATTGAACTTAGTCCGTAACTAGCACCAACTCCAAAGTTCCAATATAGAATAAGCATGAAGAATATAGTCTCTTCAAACATTATAATATACATATTAAAGATATTATATTCCTAGTAAATCTACAAGGAGCTACAAATAGTCTTGCCCTAAGGCAGGCCCAAAAGGCCGCTTCTTGTCCATGAATCAATTCTAAGACAAATTTCTATCCTCGGACTAGGATAAGGTATATAATTCTTCTACTAGATATTAAATAAGCCACTTTTATCCCTAAGATAGCAATTCTACCGAAATAATGAGTAACTAAGTTGATTACGCCTAATTTACGGTTCCTTAGGAGGCTAAATATTCAAAAAAATACTAATCATATCTCTAAGACCATAGTTCCAACCCATATCTAGCATAATGTCATAAATATACTACAAATTATGTTAATATATTAGGAATGTAAACCTAGCCTACCTAGACACCTAAGAAAAGCCTGTGAAGTCTACTAATCATCAATTTCTCTTTTTGAAAAGCTTCTGCTAGAGCCACGCTTTCAAAATGATAATCTAATCATCAATACTAGAACAAAATTACCCATATTGCATTTTTGTTCTTTAAGTCCAAAATTATGTAAAAAAATCCCATATGGGAGCCGCTTGCAGAATTGTACTTTCGAAATCGCCAATGTGTCCCTTATGCTCAAGGAATATTTACGCTTGAGAATGGATAAATTCTGAGCTGAAATAGTGCTATAATCAACCCACCAATACTCTAGGGATTTTGAAATTAATACAGGAATTAATCGTGGAATTGATGAAAACTTACAAGAATTCAGAGAAGAAACGCGTAATTTGAGCTCACAAACACCCAAAAATTACCTAGTAATGTTTTCTCCCAAGCTTCCATACTTTATACTATGTACACTCTTGATATTGTGTGAAAATGGGAGAAAAATAAAGTAAAGGGGAATTTGAGGCTACCTAGGTGTCGCTTAAGCAAATACTAGGCCTCTTAAGTGGTCACCACTTTTGCGGCCAAGTATCGCTTTAGCGGTACCCACTGCCTACATACCCATCTCTTAAGCAATCTTCTTGTTGCTTAAGTAGACTTCGCATAAGCGGTGAAGGTTCTGCTTTAGTATCCCTCGTTTGGGAAATCCTGGTCACTTAAGTGACCGACTGGCCGCTTTAGCTGCCCCTACTTAAGCAACCCAAAGGGTGCTTAAGTGGATGCACCAGTTGAGTGCACCAGCTGAAGACTTCAAATTTTTTGAGTCTCCACCGACCCCTTGAGATTTATTTTAAATGCCATATCCAAAAATTAAATTTTCTATCCTATTGAATTCAATATATTGGACTCAATAAAAAAGTCTAAATTTTCATCTAAGGTCGTTTTGATGAAAAGTGGGTCTGAAACCTTAATGCCATTTTTCTCAATTTTCGGTCAATAGCCGGAAATGAGTTTGGAAGCCTAGGTACCTAAACCAAAGATTCACCTAGCCTAAAATCAATACCACCAATTCTAATCAATGAAGACTTCAAAATAGGAAATTGGCTCTACAAATAAAGAAATTGTCCGGTAGTTGAACTGTCATATCCAACAAGTCATAAATGACTTGGAGAAGCTATAGAAAAGATCTAAATTGTGCAATTGAGTTAAAATATAGAAGATGACCTAGAGTGTAACTATAGAAAACTACATACAACTGGACCAACCTATTCGAGATAGGTGCAACTCACTCATGCAAACCACAAATACGATAACACAATTACTAGAAATGATAAAAAAAAGGTCAACATGCACCAAAAATTTAAAATCACAATGAGGGTTGTTAATTAAACTCTAACATATCTCAGTCAAAGAGCCTTAATCAAGAAAGCTAAACCTCAGAAAGTTTTCTTTCCTTATTTTCTCATAATGTTCAAAGTTTGAAACAAATAATTATAGGAGAAATTAATCATCTACTCTGTATATATATGCTTTGGGAATTAAATCTTTCTTCCTTCTTCTAATTTTTATCATTACCCAAGGGGAAATCAATCTTTACTTGTTTTGCAGTACTTACATTATCTCAATTCATGGAATTTCAACTCCAATTGCTCTCTTTTAAGTAGTTTTTATGCTAAAGATTCCCTTTTTATCTAACTAAAGGATCCCAATCACCACAAATCATGTTTAAGGAAAAAACTTCATACCAGGAAGTGTTACTTTACAACTTAGAAGCATTCTAAATGATCATTATCTCTACCCATAGTTTTTCCACACGTTTCATAAACCTTTGGTTCTAACCATAATTCCCCGATTACAATCTTTCTAATGATTCTATGCCTGTAACAGCTTACTAGGAAAATGGATTACACTTGAGTGACTTACCTCAATGAGAAAATTCACCCTAGCCTTGGGAAAATTTCTTATCCAAAGCTCAAGAATGAGGTTTTGGAATTTATGAGATCAAACTTAGAATAAGTCACTTAAGTGGGCATTTTTTCTTGGATCATCCAATGCATCAGACCTTTCATATTGTAACAACTCTGTTATCATAAAATAGGCCATGCAATGGTGAGCCATGACTCTTTGGCCAACCCCTATATGGCGGAATGCTGACCTCTACAATAGTCTCACTGTAGTAAAATTCCACAACTTTAGTGGTCCTTAATGGGTATCTTGGGAAGAATTGAGTTCTAGATACCTTTAACAACACAGGTTTGATACTTAATACATCTTAATTGGTGAAGCTAAATCAAGCAAGCTTAACCTCAAATGTTTTCCATACCATAATGCCTCATAATGTTCAAAGTCTAAAACAAATAACTATAAAAGTAATTAATCATCAATTCAACAAATTTATTCTTTGGAAATTCAAACCAGCTAATTCTATCCTTCTTCATAGTCTATAAAATTACCCAATGGTCAATCGATCATTAACTAGTTTTGATAGTCTCACATTATTTTAATTCATGGAGTTTGTACTCTAGCTACCCGTTTTAAGGTAGTTTTTATGGTAAAGATTCCCTTTTTATTGAACTAGAGGTTCATGTTTAAGGATAACAAATTAATGCTGGGAAGTGTTAATTTACAACCTATAATAGTTATAGAAAATTACTACGTCCACTCGTAGGTTTTCCACACTTTTGATGAATGTTGGGTTCTAACAATAATTTTTCCATGACAATAATTCTAACGATTCTATGATAGTAACAGATTACTAGGCGAAGGGATTGATAGAATGACTTACCTCAATGAGAATATTCACACTAGCCTTGGGAAAATCACCTCTCTAAAGATAGGGAATAAGGTATTGGAGTTTATAATATAATACTCAGAATAAATAAACTAAACTAGTATTCTACATTACATCATCCACTGTATTAGACCTTTACTCATTGCAACAAATCTGCAATGAAAAAATAAGCCTCCTATAGTAAGCCATAACTCTTTCCCAGTGCCTATATGCTGGATGTTGACCGCTACAATAATCTTGTTATAGTGGAACTTCCACCACTACAGCGGTCCTTAATAAGTAGCTCGAGAAGAATTGAGTTCAAGCCCCCTTTCAAATCACAAGTGTTATAGGTAGGACATCATGATGTAATACCAATGCAATAGCCACTAATATACATATTAAGACTTCACTCACAGTTTTACATTCCGGCAAAGATTTAGACTTCTAGGTCACTTCATAATTCATGACCCAATTTCTCAGGTCATGAAGGCACCTACTATAACCCACCAGTAGGTAAGCCAACCTATATTCTGGAACTACTAGTAACAGACTATCAAGAGAAGTACATGAAAATAGAGGAACGGAATTTATAAAAAAACTAATACATATAAGATAGTCCCAAAACTGGGTGGAATCAGTACAACAGATTCTAAAATGATACGAGTACAAGGTGAAATACTAAATAAAGATAAAAGGTCAACCCATCTCTGAATACAATATAAAGGTCTGTCTTAACAAAAAGTGGGAGAATGATAGTACTCCAAATGCCAGGAGTTCACCCCAAAACTCCACTGTATCTTTTCTGCATGATACAACAATAATGATGATAACCCATACTATGATTTGTAGGCTGCAGAAGTACAGTATGAGTCTCAAACATATGGTATTCAATAGGCAACTATCGATGGAGCTCCAAAGATAATGCAAATATATATAACATGAAAGCAGGAATATAAACTATAGTCAGTGATCTAGGATGCTAAAAACAATAAGGCTAAAGAGGTAATAAGGATAAACTGTCATTTTCTAGCTGCATTCGTGAACTAAAGCACTACACCGTATATCATTAGTGAATATACAAAGGTGGAAGAAGGATATATAGTAGTATAAAAGACAAAAAATACATATACAATATGAATAATGAAAGGAAGAAAGGGATATATGGTAATATAATAGCTAGATATATTTATATACATGTAGGTATACAAGGCTAACTAAAATTTAACAACCTAAGGTAGTCAATCTAGCATCCCAAGACATCCTAATCAAGTAGGAAATGAGTGTCGGCATTGTCAGGGTCTTAAACTGTAACATACCGCACTTAATTACGTGCATTAGCCATGGTTATATGTGTTGGAGTATATGTATTGATCATAAGTTAGGTATATATGAGTTTAAGTATGAGTATTGATTATTTTGAGATGGTTTCAAGTTTATAGTTTGATTATATGTGTATAGGAATCGACTTTATTTATACCGGAATTTGCTCGTCGAAGTTTCTATGCAAAGTTTATCGAGTTAGCTTTCCAACGATATAAAGATTTCTGAAAACAGATGAGTATTGGTTATAAGCGAGCATGTTTGAAACTTGAAAATGGTGGATGCAATGAACAGTAAATGTGCAGAAATTTTCTGCACACAAAAGTACTGCAGCCAAACAGATTTTTGGGTCGACTTTAAAAGATCATAACTCCTTGTACAAAATGAACTGTGTGAGCTGCTATATATCGATGAGAATCCCCGAGATTCTTATTTCTAATGCAATTGGTTTCATCCAAATCCAACATCTGAGTAAGGAGTTATACTCGTTTTACTTCAGCCTCTCAAAACAGATTTTTAAGGTCAACTTCAAACGATCATAATTCCTTGTACAGGACGAACTGGGTGGCCATCTTTATATGAAATAAAATCCCTTTGAATTATCTATCCATCTATACCAATTTCACCCAAATCCAATATCGGAGCAAAGAGTTACGGCCGATGTACTTTAGCCTAGCAAAACAGTCCACCATGGACAGATTCGGATTTACTTAAAATTTTAAGGGCAATATGGTCATTTTCCATCACCTCATGGACGAAAATTGGTCATTATATACATATACTTAGCCTCATATCCATCATTCATCATCCAATTATTGAAGAATAAGGAACCCTAGCCTAATTTTAACTCCAATTATCTTGTGATTCAACCGTAGAAAGTCCAAATTGATTCCGTAGTTGTGTTCACCATCTCGAGGGCTTCGAGAAGCACCCCTTATTTGTGCCAACAGAACTTTGAAATCAAAAGGGCCATTTTATGGTAAGGATGTAAATTATGGTGGTGTTATTTATATGGATATGTATATATATGCTTGTGAGCATAAGAAGTATGTTATTTGATCGTTGTTGAAAGATGATTGGAAATGATGTTGGATTATTCTTGTGCATGGTTGGATTATGTTGAATTGTGAAGGGATTTGGTGTGATGATGTGGTATTGAAATGATGATTATATATATATATATATATATATATATATACACATAAATCTATTGTTCAAGTTGGTTTTTGGAATGCTTTGCAAATATTGGTTGTATGGAATTATGGAAGAGAATTGTGGTGTTGGGTTGCTAATACTAGATGCCGAACATTTCATTGTAGATAAGTGATTTGTAAAGGCGGCAAGTTGTGTTGAATTGGTATCCGAATCTACAACGAGGTATGTAAAGCATACTCTAACAATGTTCTTTGGCATAAAAACACCAATGTTCCATCAAGTAAGATTCCGAGGTTGTCCAAAAACATGTATTGTTCTACATTACCAATGAAGTTGTTTCCATTCTATAAACTGTCAAAATGTTTCATTGATATACCAAAAGGCTCCTATTTCATTGTTGTGATATTGATGATTCTGAAACACATTATTGATGTACCAATGAGTCTTTATTACGTCGTTATTGTATAGAAGGTCTATTACTTGGTTCTTATTGATGTATCGCTGTTTCAAAGTATCAAAAATGTGGTGGCGGCCGAAATAACAATCTCAAAGATTAATTCAACTAAGTGATGGATGTTCTCTTTTATCGGTTGGTATCCCAGGGGCATAAGCCTAACATGGGTCAATCCCTATTTATGTGTTTATGGGTGGTATCCCAGGGGCATAAGCCTAGCATGGGTGGTATCCCAGGGGCATAAGCCTAGCATGGGTCGATCCCAGTTGATATGTACTGGAGGCAGCCTAATAGTCACAGTACAGTACAGTAATGATTACAAAGACGATAAGAACGAAGGTAAAGTGATTGAATAAATACAATGTACAGGTTGTTACAAGTTCTAGTAAGTGTGGTCCACTCCTATTACGATTTATTCACTTGTTTCTGATTTGTATTGAGCTCCTATATCATATGTGATTATCTACAGCTTTACATACTCAGTACATATTTCGTACTAACGTCCCCCATGGGGACCTGCATTTCATGCTGCAGGCACAGGTACCTCAGCTCATTCACAGAGTAAATAGGAGCCAGGTCATACAGCTATTGTTGGTGAGCTCCAGTTTGCTTCAGAGCTTTCCGAGTCGGTTTCTTATATTTTGTTATTGTACAGGAGTCATGTGTGGGCGGGGTTTTGTCCCGACCCTAGTTATGTCATGTATATCCTAGAGGCTTTGTAGACATAAGGAAGGGTAAAGTCATGGAAGTTTATATAGTGATGTTATATTTGTATATGTGGTGGACCCGACGGCCATGTATTATATGTATATATATATATATATATATTTGTGTGTGTTGTGCTGATACAGGTAATTAGACCCTTCTATATGCAACGAAGTGTTATCCAAATTTTTGGTGACATATAAGTGAAAGTACAGGTATTTGAACGGGTTCTCCCGGGCATTCTTGGCTTCGGGTGCCAGTCCGGCCCGATGGAATTTTAGGCCGTGACAAAAGTGGTATCGGAGAGGTTCGTCCTAGTGAGTCTACAAAGCCGTGTCTACGTAGAGTCATGTTTATCGGTGTGTTGTGCACCTCATCTATAAACAGGAGGCTATGGACATTTAGGAATTGTTTCTTTTCTTCATGTCTTAGATCGTGCGATAGAGCTTATATTGTATATGAAGTCATAGTTGACCACAGAATTAGTTTGTTTCTCTTATTATAGTAATGATGCCGATTACCAGAAGCAAGAATACCAGTAAGCAAGTAGATGTGGCTGCCGGAGAGGGGACTAGTAAGTCACCCACTATACCGGCTAATGAAAGTGAGGCTCCAGCTGAGCATGCATCAGAAACTTCCCCCAGTCCGGAAGAAATAAGGGGGAGGAGAACTATATCCCCAGAGCCACCTATTAATGCTGTTGATCAAGATCTTAGAAATGCAGTGCAACTTTTGACTCGTATAGTTGCTGGACAAGCTCAAGGGTAAGCTATTCCTACTGCAGGTCCTAGTGGTATAGATAGGGCGGCTAGTCTTCGAACACAGGATTTTCTTAAGATGGATCCGCCTACTTTTACCGGATCTGATCTTAACGAAGATCTGTAGGACTTTATTGATCAGATCCAAAGGTCCCTAGAGGTGATGCATGTATCGGGCAGAGAGACAGTGGAGTTAGCTGCGTATAGATTCAAAGGTGAGGCTATATATTGGTATGAAGACTGGAAACAGTCAAGGGTCATTGATGCACCCCCAGCTACTTGGAAAGAGTTCAAAGTAGCATTTATTGATCATTATCTTCCATATGAGACTCGTCAGGCCTGTGCGGATCAGTTCTTAAATCTTAGACAGGGTCATACAAGTGTGAAGGAGTATAGTCTTCGATTTAATTCTTTGTCCAGATATGCTCCTAATGTTGTAGCTACTATGGATGACATATTTGGTTAGGGATTATACTATTGCTGCACTGAATAAAGACATGGATATAGCTAGGATCCAAGTATTTGCACAGAAAATAGAGGATCAAAGGCAAAGAAAAAGAACACAGGAATTTAAAAGCGGATCTTCTAAGAGGTCCAGATCTACAAGGCAGTTTATGGCGCCACAGGGAGGTTTTAGACCTCAATTTTCTTCTAGACCACCTAGGCCATTATTTTTTTATTCTGCAGCTAGTGCTCCACCACAGTATCAGGGGTTCAGAGGCAGTCAATTTGGGCAAAGAATTGAGGGCCATAGTTCGCGATCAGTGAGTTATCATGGGCAAGGGAACATGAGCCAATTAAGACCTTCTCGAGAGCTATGTAATTGATACGGAAAGCATCATATGGGCGTATGTCGAATGGGAATAAATGTTTATTTTTGGTGTGGTATATCGGGGCATATGATGTGGGAATGCCCATGAAGGGACATAGGGAGTATGGCACGACCTACGGGGTTATTTGTTGCATCATCATCATCGATGCCTTATTCAGGAAGGGGTGCACAACCAATGGGTCGTGTTAGAGGTGATAGAGGAGCCACGGGTTCTAGCGGGGCTCAAAATTGTACGTATGCTCTAGCGAATTGACAGAATTTAGAGGCTTCCCCAGATGTGGTTACGGGTACGTTGTCTATCTTTTCATTTGATTTATATGCCTTAATTGATCCTGGTTCTACATTATCTTATGTTACTCCATTGGTTGCTGGAAAGTTCGAAAGAATACCCGAACTATTAGTTAAACCATTTGAAGTATCCACACCGGTTGGGGAATCTATTATAGCTAGAAGGGTTTATCGAAACTGCATAGTAACTGTTTGTGGTCGTGATACGATGGCTGATCTTGTAGAGTTAGAAATGGTAGATTTTGATGTTATAATGGGTATGGACTGGTTGGCGTCTTATTATGCCACAATTGATTGCTGCACGAAAAAGGTATATTTCCATTTTCCAAATGAATCAGTCCTTGAATGGAAAGGTGAAATTAGCGCGCCAAGAGGTAGATTTATTTCTTATTTTAAGGCAAGAAGCATTATTTCCAAAGGATACATATATCATTTAGTTAGAGTAAGGGATACAAAAGCAGAGCCACCAACTCTTCACGCTGTTTCGGTGGTGAATGAATTTCCTGATGTATTTCCTAAAGATATTCCAGGTTTGCCTCCTGAACGAGAAGTAGAGTTTGGTATTGATGTAATACCAGGCACCCAACCAATCTCCATTCTGACGTATAGAATGACCCCTGCAGAATTACGAGAATTGAAAGATTTGCTAGAGAAGGGATTCATAAGGCCTAGTATGTCCCCCTGGGGAGCTCCAGTGTTATTTGTACGCAAAAAGGATGGCTCGCTGAGGATGTGTATTGATTATCGGCAATTGAATAAGGTGACTATTAAGAATAAATATCCTCTCCCAAGAATTGATGATTTATTTGATCAGTTACAGGGCGTCAAGTGTTTTTCTAAGATTGATTTGAGGTCAGGTTACCACCAAGTGAGGGTCAAAGAGAAGGATATACCCAAGACAGCTTTCCGGACACGGTATGGTCATTATGAGTTTCTAGTTATGTCATTTGGGCTAACAAATGCACCTGCAGCTTTTATGGATTTGATGAATAGGGTGTTTAAGCCATTCCTGGATGTATTTGTGATAGTTTTTATAGATGATATTCTAGTTTATTCTAGATCAGAAGAGGACCATGCCAATCACTTACGACAGGCATTGCAGACTCTTCGTGATTGTAAGCTTTATGGAAAGTTCTCTAAATGTGAGTTTTGGTTAAAGTCGGTGGCATTTTTGGGTCATATTGTATCTAGTGAAGGGATAAAGGTTGATGCTCAAAAGATAGAAGCTATGAAGAACTGGCCAAGGCCCACAACTCCTACGGAGATTCGTAGTTTTCTCGGGTTGGCCGGTTATTATAGAAGGTTTGTTAAAGACTTTTCTTCCATTTCAGCACCCTTAACCAAGCTAACCCATAAAGCATCCAAATTCCAATGGAATGATGAATGTGAGAGGAGTTTTCAAGATTTAAAGAACAAGTTGATTTCTACACCCGTGTTGGTACTTCCAGAAGGCACCGAAGGGTATACAGTGTATTGTGATGCTTCTAGAATTGGTTTAGGATGTGTATTGATGCAGCATGGTAAGGTAATAGCATATGCTTCTAGACAATTGCGGCCACATGAGAAAAATTATCCTACACACGATCTTGAGCTGGCAGCAGTTATTTTTGCTTTAAAGATATGGCGCCACTACTTATATGGGGTTCATGTTAATATATATACTGACCATAAGAGCTTGCAATATATTTTTAATCAGAAAGATCTAAATTTAAGGCAGCGGGGATGGCTTGAACTATTAAAGCACTACGATGTTGATATCTTGTACCATCCAGGGAAAGCAAATATGGTAGTTGGTGCGTTAAGTCGTAAGGCTATGATGGCACCTATATAAAGGCAAGGGATGGTTAAAGATCTTCACCAGTTAGCTAGTTTGGGATTTCGCCTTCTTGAAACTCCGAATAAAGAGCTTATCGTACATAATGCTGCGGAATCTTCATTAGTAGCTGAAGTGAAAGAGAAGCAATATGCAGATCCTATTTTATTATAGCTTAAGGAGAACGTTCAGCGTGGTGTGACCAAGGCATTTGAGCTTACGCGAGAAGGAGTACTTCGGTGCCAACACCGATTGTGTGTGCCGGATGTAGACGGGCTAAGAAAGAAGATTATGACAAAGGCACATTTTCCAAGGTATTCCATTCATCCAGGATCAACCAAAATGTATCAAGATTTGAAAGATATGTATTGGTGGAATGACATGAAGAAGAGCATTGCAGAATTTGTAGCTGAATGTCCAAATTGTCAAAGAGTTAAAGTTGAGCACCAAAAACCCGGAGGTTATATGCAATGCATTGATCTTCCAATTTGGAAATGGGACATGATCAACATGGATTTTGTTACTGGTTTGCCTCGTACATCTCGGAAATTTGATTCTATATGGGTGATTGTGGATAGGCTTACTACATCCGCACATTTCTTACCCGTTAAGACCACTTACACAGTTGAAGAATATTCGAAGCTGTATGTTAAAGAAATAGTCCGATTACATGGAGTGCCAACTTCTATTAGATCGTATCGGGGAACTCAATTTACCGCAAACTTTTGGAAGTCTTTCCAATAGAGTTTGGGAACACAAGTTAATCTGAGTACAGCTTTTCACCCTCAGACGGATGGACAAGCAGAGCGCACCATTCAAACACTTGAAGATATGCTATGAGCATGTGTTATAGATTTTAAAGGCAGCAGGGATGATCATTTACCTCTTATTGAGTTTGCCTACAATAATAGCTATCATTGAAGTATCAAAATGGCACCATATGAAGCTTTATATGGAAAGAAGTGTAGATCACCAATAGGATGGTTCGAAGCGGGTGAACCTCTTATGTTCGGACCGGATCTTGTGTATCAAGCCATAGAAAAAGTCAAGGTGATTCAGCAACGGTGGAAAACAGCCCAAAGTCGACACAAGTCATACGCGTATAGTAAAAGAAGAGGGCTAGAGTTTTCGTTAGGCGATTGGGTATTTTTGAAGGTATCGCCAATGAAAGGGGTGTTGAGATTTGGCAAGAAATGAAAGTTGATTCCACGATATATAGGACCGTATAAGATTATTCGAAGGTGTGGGCAAGTTGCTTATGAATTAGAGCTACCCCAGGAACTCTCATCAGTGCATCCAGTATTTTATGTATCGATGCTTCGAAAGTGCATCGGAGATCCGTCCCTTATTACTTCTACTGAAGATGTGCAAGTAACTGAAGATCTTACCTATGAGAAGATGCCTATTGCTATATTAGATCGTCAATTTAAGAAGATGAGAAATAAAGAAGTAGCATCAGTGAAAGTACTTTGGAGAAATCAACAAAGGGAAGAGAATACATGGGAAGCGGAGGAAGCAATGAAATCGAAATACCCTTATTTGTTCAAAGGTGAAAAAGAAGTGCAAGGAGTGGAACTGGGATACTAACAAGTAAGTTTATACATATTCATAATATCTATATGATGACGTGAATATCAATTATAAATTCGAACTTGTTTCAGCTAAATAACTACATTCACATTCGAGGACGAATGTCCTTAAGGGGGGAAGGATGTAACACCCCGCACTTAATTACGTGCATTAGCCATGGTTATATGTGTTGGAGTATATGTATTGATCATAAGTTAGGTATATATGAGTTTAAGTATGAGTATTGATTATTTTGAAATGGTTTCAAGTGTATAGTTTGATTATATGTGTATAGGAATCGACTTTATTTATACCGGAATTTGCTCGTAGAAGTTTCTATGCGAAGTTTATCGAGTTAGCTTTCCAACGATATAAAGATTTCTGAAAACAGATGAGTATTGGTTATAAGCGAGCATGTTTGAAACTTGAAAATGGTGGACGCAATGAACAGTAAATGTGCAGAAATTTTCTGCACACAAAAGTACTGCAGCCAAACAGATTTTTGGGTCGACTTTAAAAGATCATAACTCCTTGTACAAAATGAACTGTGTGAGCTGCTATATATCGATGAGAATCCCCGAGATTCTTATTTCTAATGCAATTGGTTTCATCCAAATCCAACATCTGAGTAAGGAGTTATACTCGTTTTACTTCAGCCTCTCAAAACAGATTTTTAAGGTCAACTTCAAACGATCATAATTCCTTGTACAGGACGAACTGGGTGGCCATCTTTATATGAAATAAAATCCCTTTGAATTATCTATCCATCTATACCAATTTCACCCAAATCCAATATCGGAGCAAAGAGTTACGGCCGATGTACTTTAGCCTAGCAAAACAGTCCACCATGGACAGATTCGAATTTACTTAAAATTTTAAGGGCAATATGGTCATTTTCCATCACCTCACGGATGAAAATTGGTCATTATATACATATACTTAGCCTCATATCCATCATTCATCATCCAATTATTGAAGAATAAGGAACCCTAGCCTAATTTTAACTCCAATTATCTTGTGATTCAACCGTAGAAAGTCCAAATTGATTCCGTAGTTGTGTTCACCATCTCGAGGGCTTCGAGAAGCACCCCTTATTTGTGCCAACAGGACTTCGAAATCAAAAGGGCCATTTTATGGTAAGGATGTAAATTATGTTGGTGTTATTTATATGGATATGTATATATATGCTTGTGAGCATAAGAAGTATGTTATTTGATCGTTGTTGAAAGATGATTGGAAATGATGTTGGAATATTCTTGTGCATGGTTGGATTATGTTGAATTGTGAAGGGATTTGGTGTGATGATGTGGTATTGAAATGATTATATATATATATATATATATATATATACACATAAATCTATTGTTCAAGTTGGTTTTTGGAATGCTTTGCAAATATTGGTTGTATGGAATTATGGAAGAGAATTGTGGTGTTGGGTTGCTAATACTAGATGCCAAACATTTCATTGTAGATAAGTGATTTGTAAAGGCGGGACGTTGTGCTGAATTGGTATCCGAATCTACAACGAGGTATGTAAAGCATACTCTGACAATGTTCTTTGGCATAAAAACACCAATGTTCCATCAAGTAAGATTCCGAGGTTGTCCAAAATCATTTATTGTTCTACATTACCAACGAAGTTGTTTCCATTCTAGAACTGTCAAAATGTTTCATTGATATACCAAAAGGCTCCTATTTCATTGTTGTGATATTGATGATTCTGAAACACATTGTTGATGTACCAATGAGTCTTTATTACGTCGTTATTGTATAGAAGGTCTATTACTTGGTTCTTATTGATGTATCGTTGTTTCAAAGTATCAAAAATATGGTGGTGCCCGAAATAACAATCTCAAAGATTAATTGAACTAAGTGATGGAAGTTCTCTCTTATCGGGTGGTATCCTAGGGGCATAATCCTAGCATGGGTCGATCCCTATTTATGTGTTTATGGGTGGTATCCCAGGGGCATAAGCCTAGCATGGGTCGATCCCAGTTGATATGTACTGCAGGCAGCCTAATAGTCACAGTACAGTACAGTAATGATTACAAAGACGATAAGAACGAAGGTAAAGTGATTGAATAAATACAATGTACAGGTTGTCACAAGTTCTAGTAAGTGTGGTCCACTCCTATTACGATTTATTACTTGTTTCTGATTTGTATTGAGCTCCTATATCATATGTGATTATCTACAGCTTTACATACTCAGTACATATTTCGTACTGACGTCCCCCACGGGGACCTGCATTTCATGCTGCAGGCACAGGTACCTCAGCTCATTCACAGCGTAAATAGGAGCCAGGTCATACAGCTATTTTTGGTGAGCTCCAGTTTGCTTCGAAGCTTTTCGAGTCGGTTCCTTATATTTTGTTATTGTACAAGAGTCATGTGTGGGCGGGGGTTTGTCTCGACCCTAGTTATGTCATGTATATCCTAGAGGCTTTGTAGACGTAAGGAAGGGTAAAGTCACGGATTTTTATATAGTGATGTTATATTTGTATATGTGGTGCCCCGACGGCCATGTATTATATATATATATATATATATATATATATATATATATATATATATTTGTGTGTGTTGTGCTGATACAGGTAATTAGACCCTTCTATATGCAATGAAGTGCTGTCCAAATTATTGGCGATATGTAAGTGAAAGTACAGGTATTTGAACGGGTTCTCCCGGGCCTTCTCGGCTTCGGGTGCCAGTTTGGCCCGATGGGATTTTGGGGCGTGACATAAACAAAGTGTCTAACCATAAATACACTATTTGTGAGGTCAAATAATTTTAAAAGTAATAAGATCAGAATTATGTCTCAATTCTTTGTACTAGTCCATGATCAACCTTCCATGAACTAACCGTAATAATAGCAATACAGTAATTGGCTTGTCCAGAAAAATAATACCTTAAATAAGCCCCATAAATCAAAAGGTTCAATCAAATCATAGCATACAAAAATCACCACTCATAACCACACCCATGCAACCCCTCATAAGGTTGATTAATTTAGGAACCAAACAACTTACTGGTGATAGGCAATGTGCATGCAAGATCGACTACTCCCAAAGTCAGGACCTACAGTGACCTCTCTTCTCCGGCACGATGGCTCATAGATGAAGGGGTCCCTAAGGGGTTCGAGAGTACCTTTGTACACTAACCTGGTCCTTGTCTATCATTTCCAATCGTCATCATGAATCTACTCCATCTAGTAACAGAGAGATGTGTATATATTAAATGTAGAACTGGAACATAGCTAAAAGAGAGTGTAAGTCTGTAAATTCATTGCCTGAGGTTAGCTTGGTTAAAACATCATAATAGAGTAAAAAGGGTCAAAATCTCTTTGGGCTGAAGAAAATAGCAGTGGTAGAACCATGGACCGAAATTTATCTCAATCAATTTTCTAAAACATCATTTTTAATTCAAAAATCTCATAAATCATCCATTAAGGTGGCATGATTTCTATTATGAAAGAATCCATTTTGAAACAGAAAAGTTGAAATAAATCTATTTTTAGGAAAAACTTAGTAAAACCAAGATCTTCATTGGAATTATACTACTAAGTAAGCATGAATGTACCATAATTTATACATGTCATCATCATTCTCCAAACAATATATTCATAAGCATCTAAAGACTAAACCACACCCTTTATAAGGACAAATGCTTACCTAGAATCCAACTGGTAACATAACTACTGCCTCGGACCTAATAATATATAATTACCATAATAGATATTATAATTCAAGAAAACTATCATAATTCATCGAGCCAAATAATAAACCCGTAGCCTCAAATATGTTCAACATACTAGTAACCAAGGATAATAGGATTTTATAGGCATAACAAGTTTTTCATCTTAAGGGTTGATTCACCCTTTTATCCTCGAACTCCTAAATTAGGCTAAGTTATTGTATTCTACCCATAATAATATCGTAACATCCTTACCTAATATGCTAACTAGGTAATGCTATCCTAGTCATCTATCAAGCAAGGATCGATCAACATCAAATAATGAACATAATTAACAATAATAATAGGAACATCAGTATAAAGAGGTGGTGCCAAAAATAAAAATCAATGATAAGTACCACTCAAGGGCCACAAGGAGGACAATATGACAAGGTAAATGGAACTCAAACCCAAATGATAAATCCTTAAGAAAATATCAATACTGTAGACTCTATCCACTATTATAAACATCTGTGGGGTATTCACATAATCATGAACTCCATACCAAGGCACAGAACAACCAATATAAACCTACCAAGGGATATAATCATCAATGGGTATAAAAACCCAAATACACTCAAGTGAAAAGAAAAGGTGGGAAATAAAAGGCACATCTATCATGGTGGAATCTAAAGTCACAATCCTTATGTGCTTGAAGGAGTATGAATTTGAGCAGTTCTAAACTCAAGTTGAGTGTCTACATCACCACTAAGGTACTAAGTGCACTGCCTCTAACTGAGGGTGGCACAACATTATGAGACTGATCTAGATAAGTTGAATGAATAATAATTCCATATCAAGCACACTCTCTAGACTAGTGACCTATCTCTTTGCAGTCGTATAAAATCCTTGAAGCTCTAAACTTGCAAGTAACATGAGTTGACCATAATTAGTTGACTAATTAAAGCTAAGGTACTCTCTACTAAAATGATCGCCCTCCCTACAATTGTAACTGACCTAAATAAATTTAGGCTAGAGAGAAACATATGTTAACTCTATATGAACAACCAGCTCAAGTTTTGGTCATTCTCTAGACCAATGACCAATCTAACCATAATCATTGCAAGCTCCTAAAATACTCTGGGTAACCTACTGATCCACGGCCTAAAAATCAATGTTAAATTCTCTACAATGTCCGATGAGAACTTTTCCTATCATGGCAACCATAATTAATTTGACGTCCAATTATAGTTTGAGAAACTAACTATATAAAATTGACTGGCTATAGGTAAAGCTGGTATCTGCTGGGAGGATCCTCACTCCCTAATG
Source organism: Capsicum baccatum var. pendulum (assembly GCA_030864225.1). Lineage (NCBI taxonomy): Eukaryota > Viridiplantae > Streptophyta > Magnoliopsida > Solanales > Solanaceae > Capsicum > Capsicum baccatum. The sequence continues at coordinate 161,995,924 of CM061557.1, read as the reverse complement.
GAATACCTATAGCACTATACTAATGGCATGGCCTCATACTTCCATCTCTATAAGTCTCAATACATGCTATATCTTTGGCCCTTATATGATCAACAACCTAAGGTAAAGAAGATCTAGCTACTATCAAATATTTTGATACCAAATAGAGCATTAAGGATAATCCTCTAATAAATCAATGCACCACCACATGCTCAAAAGGATATAGCATAGGAATGTATTGGGCTCACTTAAGAAATCCAATATCATACTCTGAAATTGATAGGTAACCCTACTAAACACCAACAAACACAACTCAGGTCTGAGAATTACTCAATGAATGAAACCTCATCTCTTGCTTTGAGATATCCATAAAAATACTTGGAATCCCTAATCTTGAATCTTGAAAGACTGGAGTGATCACATATACTACTGGAGCCTGGGATGGACCCAAATCCCCAAAGTACTGTTTAAGATCTCCAATATCAATATTTGACTCCCTAGTTCGATATTGTGCTAAAAGTTTAGAAATGCATGTCGAAGTCCTGTTCGTATATGCCGATAACCCATATCATCTATTTGGAATAGAATAGAGTCAAAGAAGGTACTTGAGTATTATAAAAATATACACACATTACAAGAATTCAATAATATAATTTTCTAAGGATGTCCTTGAAACACCCTAGGTTTTGTCCCTTGGATATCCTGAGCTTTGATCTTGTTGTCCTAGTAACAACTTATCATACAAGCCATATGGTATAGATATAGGTTAGGTTACCCTAGTATTTAGGTTACCAGCAAATGGTTTTTGGGTTTTTTATCTTGGTATCAACTTGGTGGTACAAGTCATTAGGGATGGTGATGGGTCATTAGGACGATCCTTAATCAAATCAGAAACTTAGTGACTTGTCTTAGATCTAAGTATGAGTGGCTTGCTAAGAGCTGTGAGTATAGGTTATGAGTGGTAAGGTTGAGTTGCCTGTTGTCTAGTGTCTAATCCCTTGGGTTTGGTCTTAGAAATAACTAGACCATACGAGTCATGTGGTCTGGTAATGAGTAGGGTCATAGATTCATAGAATGGACAGTGTATGGGTGTTCAACTCACTGACTTGGAGATGAATCAAGGGTATGAGTAATATTTTATGATCATGAGCCAAGGGGTTGGCTCATACCCATCTGCGGTCCTTTTTATTGTTATTAACTGGGGGCACTTTGGACACTTCGCACTCAAAACCCTCAAGACCCCATGTCCCTATAACACTTTTTGGTTATTCATTCCACACTTTAAAAGATTAAATATCCTCTTTACTCTCTTAAAATCCTCTTAAGAAAAATTGGCTAAGGTTTCTCCAAAGTGGTCATCTAAGGGCTTAAAGATCAATTTCTCTCCATGAATCTTTATAATTCAAGCATATGACTCTTATTTCATTGTTATTTTACTAAAGAAATATGTTTTAATGCATGGTTTTCATGGTATTGTTATGGTTTTGAAATAAAAGTTGCGAGTTATAGATGTTCATGGTTGATTAATGTTCTTCATGATTCAATTATGGGATTTCATGTGCTTAACTATAGTTTTCCACATGTGGGTACATGGGAATGGTGTTTTAATTGAGTGGTAATGTTCGAGCCCCAAAATGTGATGATTTTGGCTTTGATAATGGCACGCCCTCAACCTATTTTTGAAATTTTCAGTGAGAATGATTTTATCAGATTATTCGACTATTCTTGGAATCTTTGCATTGCATACATGGATAAAGAAACATGAATTGGTTTTGGTTAGTTTTATTTGATTTTGGAAAGACCTTGGGTGACCATGGTTTGATTATAAATGGTTTTGGGTAATTGGAAATAATGGAGTCTAATTTGTCTTAATAGTTTATATAGCATAAGATAATTAACTTGCAAGCTCTAATTTTTGTAAGACGATACCAATGGTTAGTGCCTAATTAAAAGACTCCTTGGTAATTGGTTGGGACTATGTAAATGATTTAATATGGGCTAAAAGGGGATTGAGCAGCAAAGCCATGGAAGGTGGAGGTCCCTGGGGACCGACACTAGAAACTCACATTTGTCGATATGAGGTTGGTGTTAGTGACCGTATGCATGATGTCACACTTTATATTTTGGGAATATACTATTTATCTCAGGTTCTTTTCTCTGGTCGTGCAGCTGACATGCACTAGGGCCCTTTCAAAAAAGGGAGATGAACCCTTATAGCCTGCAGGTGGTTTTAGGATGGCCAAGCTACATGACCCAGGTTAAGATTTTAAAGTCATGCTAAACCTTGTTCCTTATCTCAAATGATATATATGTACAGATATGTGATTGTATATGGTTATTTGATTTGGTTCAGAATAATGACATTATTGTACCATTATCCCTGAGTTACATGGTAGCATTTACTTTGCTAACCATCTTTGGGTGTTGTATCCCTATACGATGTAGGAACCGTCCTTACTACCATTTCTTATTCTCAGTGACTTAGTTTTGGGGACAGCTTTGAGTTAGATTAAAGTAGTGAGTTTGCATACTCCGAAAGGCTTCATTCAATTCTATGGACTTCTTTTCATTATTGTTAATTCTTTGTTTTTGCTTTGGCTATGATCGAGGGCATATCCTGATTGGATTTTTTTTATTCTAGTTAGAGGCTTTGTCGAACTACTATGGGAATGGGCAGTATAATTATTAGTTTTAGCTTTGGTATTGTTATTGAAATTAGGATTGGTATTTGTTGGATACTTGGATATCACTGTTTGGTTGTGTTTATAGACTTCATCATATGTCCTTAAATTATTATTTTTTTATCTTGTTGCATGCTCAAAATTCTTCTGACAGAGGGAGAAGGGTAGTTACGATGGGATATTGGGGTTAGTCTCCAATTCTGGATGGACTTAAGATACCCAAAATAATTAAGCCCTAGTTCAGGTCATGTCAAATTAGTATCATTGCCCTTGGTTCATGGTTAATTGGGAGTCCACAAAGCCGTGTCAAGTAGAGTTTCCTTTAAGGGTATGTAGTGGCCACACTTATATAGGAGAGGCTATGAGGCATTTAGGAATATTTCTCTTTCTTGTATTCTATTTTCAAGTTGTAGAGTCAAAGGTCCTGAAATCTTCTATAATACCAATTTGTTCACCTTTCAAACCATGTCTCCCCAATGATCTGAAGCTCATGTAAACTCCTTTGTCCTACCTGGGTACAATATTGATGGGAAAAATCCTACTTATGGGGTCCAAACTCGATCAATGGTCCTAGTTTTGAATTGTTCTCTTGGAGTTCCATCATTTCCTTTAGTCCTTCTCGAGTTCCTCAAGCTAATGTGACAAAGGGTAAGTTTCATTAGTCTATTCATATGTTAGTTCAGTTGGTATGTTCTTAGGTAGATCGTGATGCTTCTATCACTCAATGTTTTAAGGCCATATGGGTTGGCAAGTTTATGAGGTTGAGTCCTCCTATGTTTACTAGAGTTAATGTTGAGGAGGATCCTCAAGGTTTTATTGATAAGATGGAAAAGAACTTTTGCATTATGAATTCTACTAATGGGGAGTGTGGAATTTGTTGCCTACTAACCGAAGGATGTAACATACCAATGGTATGAGGAATGGGAATAGTCTATATGTGACAATACTGAGTTAGCCCTATGGGATGATTTATCTAGTACTTTTCTTGACTGCTTCATTCCTCAGGAGTTAAAAAAGGCAAAGACAGAAGAGTTTCTTAACCTAAATTAAGGCAAGATATCAGTTAAGGAGTATGCCTTAAAGTTTCACCAGTTGTCTCAGTATGCTTCATTGTTGGTTTCTAGCATAAGGGCTAGAATGGGGAAGTTCACTTTTTGGTTATCCCAAGACTTGATTTTGAAGAGTAAGGTTTTCTTATGGAACAAGGATATGGACATCTTTAGACTATTTAGGTACATACAGTCGGTTTAGAAAGAGAATAAGAAGCAAGCAGAGATAGGGGAAAGGTAGAATAAGAAATTTAGATTTTCTAAGCAGGGTGGTGGCCAATAGAATAGTGGAAAGGATGATAGTAAGTGGTCCAAGAATAAGTGGGGCAATTTTTGATCTTACTCAGCGGCTAGTGCTCCCTACCCAAAGTCATCGGGTGACAGGCGATTTTAAGAAGGCGATAATTTTAGGGCATAAGGAGCCCAATCTCAAGATAGTGAGGCCCAATCATCTCCATCCTATACTCCTTGTAGATTTTATGGTCTATTGCATTGGGGACTTTGTGATGAAAGAAAGAACAAGTACTTTAACTGTGGTCAGCCAGGTTATATAATTAGAAACTTTATTATTGGTAAGGCTGCTTCTGGGGTAAACAAGGTTCTAGTTGCCTCTTCATTAGCTCCAGTGCTAAAGGGTGCACCATCAGGCTCTAGCACTAGTAGGAATTGACTTTATGCTCTCACAACCTGGCAGGTGTTCGAGGCATCACTTGATGTCATTACTGATATGTTAAAACTCTTTTCATATGATGTGTACTATTTACTTGATCCGAGGTCTACTCTTTCTTATGTGACCCCATTTGTGGCTGGGTATTTTAGTTTTGATCTCGAGTGTATTGTGGACACTTTTTCTATTTCTACCCCTGGGGTAACTCTGTGGTGGCTAGAAAAGTCTATAGGTATTGTGTGGTATCTATTGGTGGTTGGGAGACTTTGGTGGATCTTTTTGAGTTACACATGATTTATTTTGATGTCATATTTGGGGATGGATTGGTTACACTTATGCTATGCTTATCTGGACTGCCAAACCCATAAAGTCATCTTTAAATTCCTTAATGAGCCGATTATTGAGTGGGAGGATGGTTCCCTACCTCCTAAGAGGAGGTTTATATCTTATCTTAGAGCCCAAAAATTAATTTCCAAGGGGTTCCTCATTCATCTAATTCAGGTTTAAGATTCTTACTTGGAGGTTCCTTCTTTGCATTCTATACCGTTATGAATGAATTTCCTGAGATCTTCCCTGATAACCTCCTTGGTGTTCTGATGATAGGCGAATTTACACGCCTATAGTGCTATATTTTACCCATATTTTAGCTAAGTTTTGAGGACAACTTATATAATTCATGCACTTTTAGTCCTTTTTCCTGCAAGTGAGCTAACGAACATGATTAGCAAGTTTTCAGGTATAAATGATGCAGAATTCAGCATTTTATGGATAACTTGATGCCAAAGAAAGCTTCACGAAAGGAGGAAAGCAAATCTTGGACGCCAAGGACCAAAAGTGGCGCATGGAAAATCTATCCCGGGCAAAAACAGCAATTCTGAAGACTTTAGGGACTAGCAGTAACCTATTAGGATTAGGATAATAATGCAGTAATTTATTAGGATTAGGATAATAATGCAGTAATTTATTAGGATTAGGATAATGATACATTAACCTAGTAGGATTGGGTTAAGTAATTTATTAGCTTAGTAGGAATAGGATATAGGTATTATAAATACCCTATTTTGCTAGAGATTTTTATACATTCCGCCATTCCTCACAATTCCCCCAATCTATCAATTCCCATCCATCCATCCATCAAAACAATTCTCTTTATTAATTCATTGTTGACATTATTTTTCATCTATTCGACTTTTAATTTTACAACAAGAGAATCGTTATTTTGCAAGGAATTCATGCCTAAAGCCATACCACACCATACTCCACGTGAGATCTTTTATTGTGGTATAATGATAATGTCTATTGTGATTTCCATCGCACTCATGAATAGCTAAACCTCTCTGTTGGGGTTATGGAAGCCTTATGAGATACTATCTAAGGCTATGAGTTTATGAATTCGTGACACGTGAGTTGCTTATATCATTATTCTCTTCATCTTAAGGCAAATTCTTGTGGCTGCTGACGCATAGAATAACGCCAGTATAGCATTAACTTGTTCGAAAGAAAAGTTATATCTCTAGAAAAGAGATAATGTCAAGGCAATAGGGTCCCATCCCCTATTAAAAAGTTAGTGCCGTAACTGGATTAACCTCTTGGAGAATTTGTACCGTTAGATACGCTTTAAGCTCAAAAGAGTTAAAGTGAAATAGTCCTTGTTGAGGTTGAAAGACGCTTGGATTTACCATCGAATACAATTCTCTATAAGCACATGCATGTCTGAATTCCGCACAACTCATAGCCAATAGAGACGTACAACTCATAAGGTGGACATAACCCCAACTTCTCAATTCTCATTGTTTTACATCTTAACTACACATTCTTTCTTTTTACTTTGCTAATTTCCATTTTTACTCTATTATTTTGTTTACATCAATTGCACGTTACAATCCCCCCTCTTTTACGAGACTTACATCAAAAGTCTAGTAATTTTTGCTTACTTGTTGACCAAGTTATTCCCTGTGGGATCGATACCCAACCCAGTTGGGTTCTATATTTGACTACGACCGCTTTACATTCTTACGAGAGCTGTAGATTGAGCGTTATCATGTTCCTTCCGATAGGGAGATTGATTTTGGGATTGATCTTATTTTGGACACTTATCCTATTTCTATTCCCCCATATAGAATGGCTCCAGGTAAGTTAAAAGATCTTAACGAGAAACTAAAGGATATTTTAGATAAGGGTTTCATTCATCCTAGTGTACTTTGTGGGGTGCACCGATGTTGTTCGTACGTAAGAAGAATGGTTCCCTTTGGATGTGTATTGGTTTCAAGCAATTGAATATGGTAATGGTAAATAATAAGTACCCACTTCCAAGGATAGATAATATATTTGATCAGCTTAAGGGTGATAAGTTTTTCTCCTTGATTGATCTTTGGTATGGGTATCATCAACTAAATATTAGTTAGGCAGATATCCCTAAGACTACCTTTTGTATCCAGTATGGGCATTTTGATTTCCTGGTTATGTGTTTTGGGTTGAATAATGCCCCAGCAGTATTCATGGACTTAATGAATAGAGTCTTCCATTAGTTTGTGGATGACATGAACTAGAAAAGTGACAACGTTCAACCAGAATTTATATTTCTAATATTTTGCATACAACTGCTGCTCTTTCAGGGTCTGTAATACAATGTGGAGGTGATCGACATGATCCACCTCACTTTTAGAGTACACTAGAATATCATCAATGAACATAATGACTAACAAATCCACAAACTAATGGAAGACTCTATTCATTAAGTCCATGAATACTGCTGGGGCATTATTCAACCCAAAACACATAACCAGGAAATCAAAATGCCCATACTGGATACAAAAGGTAGTCTTAGGGATATCTGCCTAACTAATATTTAGTTGATGATACCCATACCAAAGATCAATCAAGGAGAAAAACTTATCACCCTTAAGCTGATCAAATATATTATCTATCCTTGGAAGTGGGTACTTATTATTTACCATTACCATATTCAAACGTTGTCACTTTTCTAGTTCATGTCATTTCTAGTAAAAGGATCATGGTGGATCCATAGAAAGTTCCAGTGGTTAAGAACTAGCCTAGCCCACGAATCCAACTAATATCCAAAATTTCTTGGGTTTAGCTTGTTACTACAAGAGGTTTGCAGAAATTTTTCGACTATAGTAGCCCTATTAACTAAGTTAACTCATAAAAAGGTAAAGTTCTTGTATTTTGATGCTTGTGAGAGTAGTTTTGAGAAGCTGAAGGATAAGGTGACTGCGGCATCGGTCTTAACTTTGCCTAAAGGAACTGATGGGATTGTGGTCTATTGTAATGCGTCCTATGGGGGGATTGGTTGCATCTTGATGCAGCATGGCAAGGTAATAGCTTATGCCTCTAGACAGTTGAAGGCACATGAGAAAAATTATCCAACTTATGACTTGGAATTGTTAGTTGCGGTGTTTCCATTGAAAATCTGGCATCACTATTTTTATGGATTGCATGTGGATATCTTTTTAGATCATAAGATCCTGTAATACGTGTTTACTCATAAAAATCTAAACCTTGAGCAATGGAGATGGCTTGAGATGCTCTAGGATTATAACATGAGTCTTCACTACCATCCAAGTAAAGCTAATATGATTGGTAATGTTGTTACCAGGTTATCCATGGGTAGTTTATATTATGTGGAGGAGAGAAAGGGAGAATTAGTAAAAGATGTTCACAGTTTGGCTAACCTTAGAGTTTTCCTCTTGGACTCTGAGGATGGTGGTGTGTTTCTGCAGAAGGTGGCGTAGTTGTCCCTTGGTACTGAGTGAAGGAGAAACGAGTGTTAGAACTTATCTTAATTAGGATCAAAGGTGATGTAAGTGGGAAGAAAGTAATAGCTATTGAGGGTATTGGTGATGGTACCTTGCGGTACAAGGGAGATTGCGCATTCCAGATGTAGATGGATTGTGAAAGAGGATCTTGGCTGAGATGCACAAGTCGTTTTATGCCATCCATCTTGGATTGACAAAAATGTATTATGGCCTTAAGAAGATGTATCGGTGGAACAATATTGTAATACCCCGGGAAATTTTTTGTTGAAATTTTGTGCGTAAACATGTTGGGTTGTATCTTCTAGAATGAATTATAAATTTTACGTGCGGAATGTCTTAGATTATAACCCACCATTACGTATAGTATCGAATAAGCTTTCCAACGATATGTGGATCATCCAAAACGGACACCAGAGTGGCGAGTTATGAACATTCCAATCGAACCGTGAATAGTAGTGAACAATAAAACATGCAGGAAAAAGTACTGAGGTCTGCCGTATTTTTGCTCCAACTTTAAACGATCATAACTCTTTGTACACAATAATCTAGGTGATCTACTATATATCAATGGAAATCTCTGTGAGTCCTCTTTCCAATGAAATTGGTTTCATCCAATTTTTTTGTTGGAGCAAAAAGTTATGGTCGATATACTTCAGCCTATCAAAAGTAAATTTTTGGGTCAAATTCAAATAATCATAACTCCTCGTACACAATGATCTGGGTGATATACTATATATCAATGGAAATATATGAGAGTCCTCTTTCTAATGAAATTGGTTTCATCCAATTTGGATATCGGAGTAAAACGTTATGGTTGATCTACTTCAAACTATCAAAACAGTCACCAAAGGACAGATTCGAGAATTATTTGATTTTTAGGGGAGTTTTGGTCATTCCCCCTCACCCAAAATCCATCAAAACCCTATATTAACGCCTATTAGAAGCATAATATATTATATTTCATCAAATTTCCACAAAAACAAAACCCAAAGCTCCTACATCCAACTTCAAGAACCACCAAAATCACCATTAATTTTCTTCAAATTTATTCAAGATTCTAAGTTCCTAGTTCAAGAACTCCAAGAACCATCATTCAAAGGCACGATTAACATCTCAAAAACGAGTATCGATCTAAAGTTCATTCAAGGTATGTAGGGTTTTTCAACAAGAACTCTCTTTCGTTCTTGTGCCCAAAAGTAATTTTCTTTACAAAGGCATGATTTTTATTTGATTTTTATGAATTTGAAGCATGAACCCATATCTTATGATGATTATTATGAAATCTTGATGTTTATGATTTTGAAAGATGAATTTACATGTGTGGAGATATAAAGCATGAATCTTGAATGATATTTATCATGATTTTGATATTTGGGTCGTGAATCCCCATTGGAAATTGTGTTTTGTTTAGAAAGTGTGTGTTATAAGCACGTTGATGTTGAATATTTGAGATATTTTGAATGATTTTACCTTTTGGTCTTAATGGAGTTGTTTTAGACTCGAGTGTGAAAGAAATCCACAACATGGTTGATTTTGATAGATGGGAAGCATGATGGCTCCCAATGGATATTTATATATTACTGATATTGTTTTGTTATGGATTGTCTTTGAAATGATCTGAGCTAAGTCCGGGAGAAATCTTTAGCACCGAGTAGGAGGTATAAAGCGACCTTACTTCCTAGAACTACGTGCCCCCATAGGAGTGAGCCTGAGGCTAATTTATAAAGTGATCACTAGTTTGTGTGGATTTGATATCAATAGTCCTACTCCGATGGCAAGGATAGGACGGATCTCCCTAACGTGGGTTGTGCGTTGGACTCTATGTAGCTCACATGGTTTATGTCGGTTATAGGATCTCCCAGTGTGTGTGTGTTTCTTTGTGTCTATGGTGAATGGTGAAGTGATTTGAAAGTGGAATTGTGAAAGTTATTCTTTCAAAAAATTTAAATGATATTTACATTATGAGAATTGATATTCTTGAAGAACTGAAAGTCATAGACAAATTATATGATAACTCACATGTATTATTGTACTTATTTTATCCTCTCATGATTATGATGATTTTCTTCAGGCTATGTGAGTCTTTCATACATCCAGCATATTTCTTATAAATACTTATGATGATGATGTTTATACAACTACATACACTCGCATATACTCGGTTCCTTTCCATGGTACTGACCCACATCTTTGGATGTGGGCTGCATTTTCTTTGAATGTAGGTTCAGGTGCTCAGTTCTAGGTTCAACAGTGATTCTTCAGGAATGCTTTTCTACATCCTCTATTATGGTGAGTCCTCATATTTCGAGGACGTGATGTCTGATGTTGGTTTCAAGGAATCGTTTACATTTGATAACTGAGTATGAGTTAGCTGGGGCATGTCTCAAATGGCTTGCTGGTTTTATTAATTTTCTTAGAGGCTTGTCAGACTAGTATAGATATTGGGAGTTGACTAATAAGTCATATTTTGTTATCTTTCTAAAATTCTTTTATTCTTGGATGATGATTGCTCTGTTGATATTTGAGGGTTATTTATGGAAACCCCGTTGATTTGTTTTGAACTGAATGAAAATGGCTCTAAGGATTAGCTTGGACCTACTCGTAGCCTCAAGCATCGTGTGACGCTCTGGGACCCATTTTCTGGGGCATTACAAATATGAAGCATGATGGGGCTAGTTTTGTGTCTAAGAGCATGGTGTGCCAACAAGTGAAAGTTGAGTCCATGAGTCTCGAAGGATTATATCAAAAGATTGAGTTGCCTATATGAAAGTGGGAAGTGATCAATATAGATTTCATTACCGGTCTTCCTCGGTCTTGGAATCAATTTTATTCAATTTAGGTCATTGTGGATAGAATGAAAAAGTTTGATCACTTCTTGCTAGTGAGGATAAATTTTTTGGTAGAGGATTATGCGAGGTTGTACCTCCATGAGATTGTAAAGTTTCATGGGGTGCCTATTCTTATCATCTCGGACTGTGGTGCACAGTTTTTATCTCACTTTTGGTGATCGTTTAAGAAAAGATTGGGGATCAAGGTGAGTCTTAGTACTATTTTCCACCCTCAATCGAAAGGGCAAATGGAAAGAATTATTCAGATATTGGAAGATATGCTTAGAGCTTGCATGATTGACAATGGTAGTAGTTGGGTTAAGAATTCGCCTCTTAAATAGTTTGCATTTAATAATAGCTACCATTATATCATTAGAATAGCTGCATTCAAGGCCTTGTATGGTAGGTGGTGTAGGTCTCTTATTAGGTGGTTCGACGTTGGTGACATAGAGATATTTGGTTCAGATTTGGTTCACCAAGACATGGAGAAGGTGAAGGTTAATCGGGATAGCCTTAAAGCTGCCCAAAGTTATCAAAAGTGTTATGCGGATATGAAGCATATGTAGTTAGAGTTTGAGGTTTGGGATAGGGTGTTCTTGAAGGTGTCTCCCATAAAAGGAGTAATGTGGTTTGGGAAAAAGGGGAAGTTTTGTCCCTAGTATGTTGGTCCATACTTGGTTTTAAGAAGGATTGGATATGTTGCGTATGATTTGGAGTTGCCTTCTGTTTTGAGTTCCATTCACACGACGTTCCATGTTTCTATGTTAAGAAAGTATGTGGGTGATCTATCGTAAATTGTTCCTATCAAGGATATTGGTACTTCGGATTTCCTGTCTTATGAGGAGGTTCCCATTGAAATCTTGGGTAGGCAAGTTTTTTGGCTGCAGACCGAGGACGTAGCTTTGGTAAAGGTTGTTTGGTGGAACCAAAAAGTGGAAAAGGCTATTTGGGAAGCTGAAGAGGACATGAAGCCTAAGTATCCATTCCTATTTCCCTTTCTAGGAAATTATACTTAAGGTATGTGTTTGTCACGACCCGAGCCTAGGCCCTAGCCGTGATGAGCATCCCGAACCATGAAGGCCCGGAACACCCATTCTCTATCTGGTTATCATGCACAACATTCGTAATCATAATAAAATGCGGAATTGAAACTGAGTACGGAATACATGGTCAAGTTCTGAAACATTTCTGAATAATACTATCTGACATCAGTCTGCGAAATCTCTACTAAGAACACAAACATCTAGCTGAAAAGAAACTGGGACAAGGCCCCTAGTAAACCAAAAACATAATAAATAAGATGATGTCTGACATAATTAGGCCTTCCGAATAATAGAAGGCCCACCACTGCGAGATCAAGTCTACAAATCCGAGAATGTCTACTGAGTAGCTGGACCCCTAGACTGTGGCTCAGGACCTGGAAGGAGGGGGTCAGCACAAAAGTACTAGCACGCGAAGCAATCCAAAAATAGTATAATGGAACATACATATATATATATTAAGTGAAAGCAATTTTTCATCAAGACATCATGTATAAAACAGTTTCCGAAAAATACATGGGCACTTTCTAAAAACATGTAACCTGCCTGTTCATTTCAAATCAAGATCTGTGTTTTACTTCTGAGTTAGGTGGTATTCCCCTACAAGTCTGATATTCCACGTGCTGTATGGAATCCGCCATTGACTCAGCGGGGAATCCCCCAACCCAAGTGTGCCGCAAGGGTTGGAGTGTCTGAGTCTGATACGCCACAGGATATTTAAGTCAGCGCATAATAGTATACCAGGGTCAGCAAACCACGGTTTTAGGCAATGAGTCGCTTGAACTCAAGCCCTCTTCGGGGAACCTCCTAGCATCTCTATATGCCCATTTTTAACCTTTTCTGTACATGCAACATTCTGAATGTCTAAAATCATGAAAGTCTGAAATGATTGATAACGCTCAATCTACAGCTCTCGTGGGAGTGTAAAGCGGTCGTTAGCAAATATAGAAGCCAACTGGGTTGGGTATCGATCCCACAGGGAATAGCTTGGCCAAAAAGTAAGCAACGATTACTAGACTTTTAGTGCAAGTCTCGTATAAAGGGGATTGTAATGTGTAACCGAAATAATAAAGTAAAAACTAAAAATAGCAAAGTAAAAAGAAAGAATGTTTCGTAAGTTGTAAACAATGAGAATTGAGGAGTTGGGGTTATGTCCACCTTCTGAGTTATACGTCCCTATTGACTATGATTGTGCAGAATTGTGACATGCATGTGCTTATAGAGAATTGTATTCGATGGTAAATCCAGGCGTCTTTCGACCTATTCGAGGATTATTTCACTTTAACTCTTTCGAGCTTAAAGAGTGTCTAACGGTACGAATTCTCCAAGAGGTTAGTCCAGTTACGGCACTAGCTTTTTAATAGGAAAGGGTGTCCTACTACCTTGACACTATCTCTTTTCCAGACAAATAACCTTTCTTTTGAACAAGATAATTGTTATACTGGCGCTATTCTATGCATCTGCATCCACAAGAATTTGCATTAAGATGAAGAGAATAATGATATAAGCAGCATACGTGTCACGAACTCATAAACTCACAGCAATAGATAGTATCTCATACGGCTTCCATAACCCCAACAGAGAAGTTTAGTTACCCATGAATGTGAAGGAAATCACAATTTGCATTGTTGTTATTATACGACAAGATTGATGATTTTCGTGTAGCACAAGTGGTAGGCGTGAGGCGTGAATTCCTTAGCAAAGTAACGTTTCTCTTGTTGCGGAAATTAAGAATTGAATAGATGAATAGAAGAAGAAAAATAGAATTAATGGGAAGATTAGAAGAGTTGTAATTGAGAAGTAGAATGTATCTCTCCACTAAGGGAGGATTGTAAGAAGATGTATAGCATGATAGGGTATTTATAATACCCATATCCTAATCCTACTAAGCTAATGAAATACTTAACCAAATCCTACTAAGCTAATGAAATACTTAACCCAATTGTACTAGGTTAATGTAACATTATCCAAATCCAAATAAACTAATGAAATACTTAACTTAATTATACTAGGTTAATGTATTATTATCCTAATCCAAATAAGTTACTGTAAGTCCCCAAAGTCTTCAGAAATGTTGTTTTAGCCCGGGACAGATTTCCCATGCATCCCTTTTGGTCCTTTAGGCGTCCAATCTTACGTTCCTTCCTTCGTGAGCTTTCTTTGGCGTCAAGTAAGCCATAAAATGCTGATTTCTGCATCATTTATACCTGAAACTTTGCTAATCATGTTTGTTAGCTCACTTACAGGAAAAAGGACTAAAAGTGCATGAAATATATAATTTGTTCTCAAAACATGGCACAAATATGGGCAAAATATATTGATATAGGTGCGTAATATCGCCTATCATCAATGATCCAAAACTTAAAGTTCAATTCATGCAGAAATTTCATCAAAACACCTGGTGGTCAAATGTCTTTAGCAAGTTCATGTATTCAAAATTGAAACACATCCATTCATATATGTATATGAACTGTCAAATCGCTTTGGAGATGGTAAAAAGACCAAAACAATGATGTTAAAACATCTTATACATAATTTAAAACCCCATTCTAAAACATGATTTTTTTATGCCCATGAGAATTTTGGAAAAACCCCGCGTACCTCTATTTCCAAGGATAATAGATGTTTCTTGAATCTTGCGGATTGGTGATTCCGAATATGTAATTATCTTCGAAAACCTACGGTCGAATCTTGAACTATTTGGGTTTTTATTTTGAAACCCTAAGGAGAATTCATGAGCAATTTTGGAAAAGTATGTGTATTATGGTGTTTGAGGGATTAAATCCCGTGTTGGTGGTATATATATAGGGGTGGAGGATGACCAAAATACCCCTAAGGAACAATTAAGGTCAAATCTGTCCCTCAGTTGACAGTTTGACAGGCTAGAGTAAATCGATTATAACCTTTTACTCATATATTCAAATTGGATGAAACCAACTTCATTTTAAAGAGGACTCAAATAGCTTTCGTTTTATATATTATATCTCACACAGTTCATTATATACAGGGAGTTGTGATCGTTTGAAATTGACCCAGAAATACTGAAAACTGGGCAATAGGCAATGCGTTTTGCTACTATTTTGAAATCCAAACGCAGCCTTATGCATTTCGAAAAATTTCAAAACTTGAAAATCTAAAAACGAATATCGGTAAGGTTGAAAAGTTGTATCCCGAAGATTGCCAGCTAAAATGACACTAAGTCCTCATTACACTCACAAAAAAATTTCAAGTTTTTAAGTCTAAGGGCACTCTATTAAAGGCTAATCCATGCACGACTTTTACGGGGTGTTACATTATCTCCCCCTTGGGGTCATTCAACCTCGAATGATGGATAGGAACTTGTTGAAGCCTTAAAGATATAGAATAACGCGGACACGACATGTCCTTTAATAAAGAATACATTGATTTGAAACATGACCATATGGCTGGAACTACTGATATTTTGAATTCTTATATCGGACACGCATATCTGATGCATGGAATACACGACTGAAGCTATTCATAAGCTGAATTCTCATAATGAACATGCATATCTGATGCATGGATATGTCCTTGAGTTGTTCTCATGAACGCAGGACTAAATACACTGATAAGCTGAACTTTTTCTATTGAACATGCATTTTTAATGAACGCATATTTGACTGGACTAATGTATGAATGTATGACTGATTACGCAATGATAACTGGTGAAAGTCTTGTAATAAGAATCTATACATGCAACTGAATGAGGTATCTCCCCCTTGGGACATTATGTCCCTCTATGAATGCTCAATTCATTATGATACTCGGGAAAAAAAATTGAGGCGATGCACTAGGAACCTACAAATTGAATCATAACTGAACATCTGGAATCTGAATCTAATGCATGACACATGAACTGAGCTATACTCGTAACTACTGGTATACTCTATCTTGGAATAGTAGCATGTCTGAGATTTCGGGTAGCATGAATAAATGAAAAGACGAGAAAACAAGTCATGCGAATCTTCCTGTTAAACTGACTTACTGACTATACAGATTGAATTATGCTGGACTTTCATACTTAACTGGAGTATCTCTTCAACACTCTCTCTAAAGAAGTTCTAACAGTAATAGGGAGCCACGAATCTTGGGTATGGATTACACAAGACATCCAACTGAGGAAATCATAACATTAACTCTACTCTGCAGTCTGAAATATAGACATATAACTCCTAAATTAGTATAGAATTTTCTGACCTTTGGCAATACGACTTTTTACTTTCAGGCTTAGCGCACTTCCCGAATATGCCTTAACTATACTATTCCCTATAAATATGATATTCATTCAATTCAGCTTAAATTTCTCATATGAGCATTGACAAATTTTTCTACTAATGTCTAAAATAGCTTAATCCTTACCCCGCGATGAAGCCTAACTCTAAGTCATAAAAATACAACATGCTACACCACGCTATTATTCTAAACAATATGATGCCACCTTCTATACCTCTTTTAAAGATCACATTCTAAGCATAACATGCCTTACCACTTTAATGACTACTCTGAACTCTTAATATGAAGTCGCTAATGCATATTGCAACCTTCCACTACAATCTCAAAACGTCATTCAAGCCTAATTTATAACCACATGTTAACTTCAAGGTAAACACCTATAAATACATACTTCACATATTTTCTAAACTATTATCAATATAACTCCCACGCACTATCCTAAAAAACATACACACACAAACTTTTCCACTAAACATCACATGTATCAAAGATTGGCCCCAAATCTCACTTCATACTTATGGCCTTATCTAAACAAACGTACTATGATCTTCCATCAAAAAGAACATTTACTTCATCACCACTATCATTGCATAGGGAGGACACTAAAAGGTTAAAACATAAGACCCTGAAGCATGAGAAGATTTTTATATGGGACTGAACACATTATAAAGAGTGAGTACATGCGTCATGAGTTGCATGACCTCAACTAGAGTTCTTAACATAAGGAATGTAATTCCGACTACTTGAATGAACTAGAACTCATTATCTTGGAACTGGAAGAGTACGTGACTCTCTATCATATATAGGAATCACGAACTATGATCACGGAACTGAAACGTAAAGCTTGAGTAGGCATTGGGATCACTGAAAAATACTAAGATAAGAATGGGTTGAGTCTCAACCTCACTTTCTAACGTTCTAAATCATACTGCATCACTACTAGAATCTGAGAGCCTTACTTGGTCATTCGTTCTGTCATCTCCCCCTTAGCTTCAAGTCATCATCTAGAGTTTGGGAGATCCTTTACCATATTCTAACTGAACTACACTTACTACACTCTAGGGTTTGAAAAAAAATATATAACAATACATGCATATCATAGAACTTAGCCCGAATGACTACCTTCCGGGATACACTCTATCTTTCTCTAGCCACCAATAGTCATAGTATAATGCTTGCACACTTATTCTATCGGTTTAACCTTCAAAAGTCAAGCTTAGATGCTAACACTTAACATGGATATCACCAAGCCTTTGATGAACCATATCTCTTTCGATAGAGCATACCACTATTGCGAGTCCAAATTTATATCCCTCTACTATGAGAATCAAGATCACCGCAAAAGGCCCAACACTATCAATCAAAACACCTTAACATGGCTATTTAGATCACCATGTACCATCTAACTAGTCTTTCTCCACTTAACAATTCAATGGTACCACTAGCCACGCACAACAAGTAATAGCCTTAGAAAAATGCCACAACCTCATGTCACCTTAGGCATACTTCTACATCATACATGCAATATCATACACCACTATGAATCAAATAAACATACTCTATTGCATGCACCGTTTAAGTCTATTAGATCACTTCTATACAACTAGTATTCATTAACCAAGAAATCTTCACATCCACCTTCATGGACATCAATTGTTCAAACTTAATATCTAGTGCTATGCATGATTTACAACCCA
This sequence comes from Capsicum baccatum var. pendulum, assembly GCA_030864225.1. Taxonomy (NCBI): domain Eukaryota; kingdom Viridiplantae; phylum Streptophyta; class Magnoliopsida; order Solanales; family Solanaceae; genus Capsicum; species Capsicum baccatum. The sequence goes on along the minus strand of CM061557.1, from coordinate 161,977,953 downwards.
ACCTTACACGAAATTTTCACTTGGAAACTATGAAATAAACATCACGAAACACTAGTGCACTAGAACTTCATAACCACAAGAATCGATCATGAACTAATGGTTTTCCTTATCATAATCCATTAGCATGTACTATTTCAGCACATCAAGACTACTAATTTAATCCCACAAAACATGCATCATCAAACTCGTGCCACTATTTACCACCACACCATTTAAATTCAAGCCTATAGTTTAGTATCAATCATTTACCACCAATGAAGAATGCAACATAATATAAATATACTAATCCATCAAATTGGGATATTCTACCCAAATATCTCAAAAATCTACTACATACCTTCTCACAAGTATCACTAGTTTACAACTACCAATGAAAAGAGGGTTAAGGGGGTTAAAGCCTCATAATAGACATGGTCAACTTTATCCTTATATTATAACCCCGTACAATCGTATCTACTTATACTTCTTTCTCACATCACAATTACTTACCCAAGCGTACATTTACACTACCTTCAAAATCCACAACAACCATGAGTCTATACTTATAACCTACTGGCTAATCTGGCCATTTTCATACTTCAAGCAAGGACAATTCACCTCGCCTAATAACTCCTTCTCTGTCTTCTACTAATAAACTAACATACAAGGACGAATCGCTTCATTACCAACTCTATCTCATGCAAAAAGATTCAGTTATACATATATTCAATCAACACAAAAACCACACGTTGAATGACAAATTGCTAGTGAATCGAAATAGGCCTTACACGGCTTCACTAGACTTTGATTTTTTTGTAGTTTGAACAAGAAAATAAGAAGAATGACAAGGCAACTATGCTAGTGAATCGAAACAGCCCCACACGGCTTCACTAGACTTTTTAGTTTCACCAACACGATGACAAAATATTTTCAAGAGATAGAAACTTGTCACACAACATTCCATAATCTGAGAATACACATCTTACTTTGTATAGATAAAAAAAAAATCTGAGTCAAATATTTCCCCCACAGATTATAATACAATCCACACACGCTACTTGCTACCAATAGGTCATGACACCGACACTTTAACTTATACTACTATTTGGGTGGAAATACAATTCCAACACTTCTACTATACATCTTTTCCCTTAAGCATGACATCTGCAACATAAATTTCTGAAAAGGGCTGAATATACTCAATATAGAAGGCTGAAAAGCACGATTTCATCAAGATCAAGGTTCACACTGGAACCCATACACTCTGAAGCAATGACAGACTCTTCTCAAGTTCTTGCACAATTTTAAGATCTTATATGACTCGATCCGAAGGGACAATACCAGTTAGACTCTAAACTTCTGCACTTGATTCACCCTAGAAATGTGATAGGTCTGAGAAAATCAGAGTAAGGAAAGAATTTGGGATGATTTTACGTTCGTATGGACATCACCATAGCATGAATTAGAGTATGAAGGAGGAATATTCTGACTCTATTTCACGAACTAGAACATGAAAAAAAGACATTCCTAAAAGTCTTGTAGACTCCTGCTTATAAGTGTGGCGCGCTATACACCCATAAATAAGACTCTACCCGATGCAATTTCACCGACACCCTGGGACCATGAACTGTGCTTTGATACCATGTTTGTCACGACCCGAGCCTAGGCCCTAGCCGTGACGAGCATCCCGAACCATGAAGGCCCGGAACACCCATTCTCTATCTGGTTATCATGCACAACATTCGTAATTATAATAAAATACGGAATGGAAACTGAGTACGGAATACATGGTCAAGTTCTGCAACATTTCTAAATAATACTATCTGACATCAGTCTGCGAAATCTCTACTAAGAACACAAACATCTGTCTGAAAAGAAACTGGGACAAGGCCCCTAGTAAACCAAAAACATAATAAATAAGATGATGTCTGACATAATTAGGCCTTCCGAATAATAGAAGGCTCACCACTGCGAGATCAAGTCTACAAATCCGAGAATGTCTACTGAGTAGCTGGACCCCTAGACTGTGGCTCAGGACCTGGAAGGAGGGGGTCAGCACAAAAGTATTAGCACGCGAAGCAATCCAAAAATAGTATAATGGAACATACATATATATATATATTAAGTAAAAGCAATTTTTCATCAAGACATCATGTATAAAACAGTTTCCGAAAAATACATGGGCACTTTCTAAAAACGTGTAACCTGCCTGTTCATTTCAAATCAAGATCTGTGTTTTACTTCTGAGTTAGGTGGTATTCCCCTACAAGTCTGATATTCCACGGGTTGTATGGAATTCGCCATTGACTCGGCGGGGAAGACCCCAACCCAAGTGTGCCGCAAGGGTTGGAATGTCTGAGTCTGATACGCCACAGGACATTTAAGTCAGTGCATAATAGTATACCCGGGTCAACAAACCACGGTTTTAGGCAATGAGTCGCTTGAACTCAAGCCTTCTTCGGGGAACCACCTAACATCTCTGTATGCTCATTTTTAACCTTTTTTGTACATGCAACATTCTGAATGTCTAAAATCATGAAAGTCTGAAATGTCTGTTAGTCTGAGTCTGATATGGCGTTAGTCTGAATTGGTATCGTCATACCAAGACATTGCAAGTCATGATTTTTCTGAGCCATAATGTATTAAGCAATAGCTTTCTTTCAAAACATAGTTTAGACCACCAAAACATGTAATTGATGTAAAGGATTTCATATTCCAAAACTTAAAGTTCAATTCATGCAGAAATTTCATCAAAACACCTGGAGGTCAAATTTCTTTAGCAAGTTCATGTATTCAAAATTGAAACACATCCATTCATATATGTATATGAACTGTCAAATCGCTTTGGAGATGGTCAAAAGACCAAAACAATGATGTTAAAACATCTTGTACATAAATATATATACATAATTTAAAACCCATTCTAAAACATGATTTTTTTATGCCCTTGAGAATTTAAGAAAAACCCCACGTACCTCTATTTCCAAGGATAATAGATGTTTCTTGAAGCTTGCGGATTGGTGATTCCGAATATGTAATTATCTTCGAAAACCTACGATCGAATCTTGAACTATTTGGGTTTTTATTTTGAAACCCTAAGGAGAATTCATGAGCAATTTTGGAAAAGTATGTGTATTATGGTGTTTGAGGGATTAAATCCCGTGTTGGTGGTATATATAGGGGTGGAGGATGACCAAAATACCCCTAAGGAACAATTAAGGTCAAATCTGTCCCTCAGTTAATAGTTTGGCAGGCTGGAGTAAATCGATTATAACATTTTACTCATATATTCAAATTAGATGAAACCAACTTCATTTTAAAGAGGACTCAAATAGCTTTCGTTTTATATATTATAGCTCATACAGTTCATTATATATAGGGAGTTGTGATCATTTGAAATTGACCCAGAAATACTGAAAACTGGGCAATAGGCTATGCGTTTTGCTACTGTTTTGAAATCCAAATGCAGCCTTATGCATTCCGAAAAATTTCAAAACTTATCCGAGATGTACTATAATCTTTCCCTAACGCAACTTGAAAATCTAAAAACGAATATCGGAAAGGTTGAAAAGTTGTATCCCGAAGATTGCCAGCTAAAATGACACTAAGTCCTCATTACACTCAAAAAAAAATTTCAAGTTTTTAAGTCTAAGGGCACTATATTAAAGGCTAATCCATGCATGACTTCTATGGGGTGTTACAGTGTTGATCTTAATATCTTTGTTTTCTGCCTTTGTAAAAGTTAGATTGTGAATTCCTTGGTAATCTATTTTCTGTCTTAAAGGTAAGAGTAGAGATGTTTGAGGTTTTAATCGTGTCAGTCGTGCCTTGTCCCATCATTTGAGGATGAATGATCCAAGTGAGAGAGAATTAAAACACCCTGGATTTTGGGCCTTGGAAATTTCCTAAGCTTTGAGCTCACTATTCTAGTAACGACTCATCATACGAGTCGTATGGTGTGGGTATGGGTCAGATGACCCTAATTGTTAGGTGACTAGTGGATGGTGGTTGGGTTTTTGGTCTTGGTAATGACTTAGTTGTACGAGTTGTTAGGGGTGATGATGGGTCATTAGAACGATCCTTAATCAAATCAGAAACTTAGTAAATTGACTTGGCTCTAAGTACGTGAAACATCCTGGGTTTTTATCCTTAGAAAATTTCTTGGAAATCCATTCTCTAGACCTAATATGACTCATAGGTAAGATTCATATGCTGGGGTATGACTAGTATAGACCTATCGTATGCTGACCAGTGTTAGTTGGTGGGATAGTTTTTGTCACTAGAATGGGTACGACTTAGAGGTGTGAGTCGTAAAGGATTGGTACGAGTCATATCAGGGACTCGTATGGTGGGCAATGTTTGATCCTTCTGGTATTTCATTCTTCCAGGGATAGGAGTAATGGGTACAGATCGTATACTATAGTTAAGAATTGGTTGTATGAGTTGTATACTAGAGTGTTTGATCCAAGGGTTGAGGCTTGGATATGAGATGTGGATACCAATCGTATAGGAGGATACGAATCGTATGGGTCAGTCGTATCCCTGTGATGGGTTTTTAAGGCATTTAAGTGATGGTATTCTGGACATTTCCCTACTTACCCTAATTAGGACTCACGGGTTATAATATACTTAGGAGGTTGTTTACCATATTATTATATTCATTAGTACTTAGAAACTATTCCAAAACACTCTATAATTTTTTCAAGAGCTTTTGGGGCAAGAAGGCTAGGGTTTCATCTTACGAACTGCTTTGAGGCTTATCTTGGTGATTTCTTTCCAGCAATTCTTTGATATAAGGCATGATTATCTTCCCTCATTGTAATTTCAAACAAAGGCATGGTTTATATGATTGATTTCATGGTTTTACTATTTCATAATTATGGTTTTCAACTATTATTAGGGGTTTTGATATCGAATGCTTGATTATGGTTTCTTATGGTTTTAATTATGCTTTTATATGCATTAATGGTGGTTTTGGACAATTTTATTGCATAGTAATGGTTTAATGGTCTTTGGAATTGGTTTTGGTTATATTATGCCCCCAAGGTGTTTGATAAAATGCTTATAAAGATATGTCCATTGCATTGACTTCTTTTAATAGAACTCTATTATGTTTTAAACTGGACAAAAGATTTATTCAGGGTCTAAATAGTTTGGAAAGACTAAAGGCTAAATGGTTATGCTTATGGAGAACATGGAAGTCTCTGAAGTGGATTTAATATGGTAATTGGAAGGGCACATAAGGCCTTCTTAACCTAAATGGTTTGGCTATGGATATTGTATGCCAGTAAGGGGTGGTATGATGACACCACTAATATTGGCATTGGTTAATAAATCGTAAATGTATTTTTGGACATGGTTTTAATTGGGAATTAATGGTGGGGTGTGTATGTAAGTCGTGGAAGGTGGCAGTCCCGGGAGGACCAAAATTGGAAACTCATATTTGGTGATATGAGGGGTATTGATGACCATGTGCATTTGTCATATTTTATATTGGGGAATGTACTAGTCACTCCATGGGATATTTCCTAGTCGTGTGGCTACATGCACTGGGGCCCTTTCAGCAGGGGGACCTGAACGCATATGGCCCTAGTGGTTAGGACGGTAAGGCTACACAGCCTAGTAAAGGTTTTAAGTGCATGCTAAACCCGGTCTCTTTTTTCAATACTTATTTATGTATGGTTGAATGCATTATGGATGGTTTTTCTTATTTTTATGACTGCATTATTTGGTTATGGTTTTGGCTATGGTCGAGGAAATGTCCCGACCGGATGTTCTTTCATTCTAGTTAGAGGCTTTGTCAGACTACTATAGGCATGGGAGTTGTCGGTATTAGTTTTAGCCTTGGTATTGGTATTGGCATTGGGATTGGTATTGGTTGGATACTTGGATGTGACTATTTGGTTGTGCTTATAAACTTCATTGTATGTCTTTAAATTATTATTGTTTTATCTTGTTCAATGCTCGAAATTCTTTCGACAGAGAGAGTAGGGCAGTTATGATAGGGTATTAGGGGTCGTCTCCAGTCCTGGATAGACTTGAGATACCCGACACGACTAGTCCCTGGTTTGGTCGCGTCAGTCCTATATCCACCCAAGGATACAGACATCATTTCACAAATCCACAAGACTCTACTAGACACTTAGCTCTTGTACCTACACACCAGTAAACCTAGCTTTGATACCAATTTTTCATGATCCAATTTCTCATGTAATGATTCTACCTACTATAACCCACAAGTAGGTAAGCCAACCCGTAATCTGGAACTGCTAGTAACGGACTATCTAGAGATATGAATGAAGATAGAAAAATAAATATGATAAAAACTAATAGATATAAGTCAGTCCCAAAACCTAGCAGAATTGGTATAAGAGCTTCTAATACAATACGAGTATAAGGTGAAATACTAAGTAAATATACAAGTTTAACGCATCTTTGAATTCAATATAGAGATCAATTTAAACCACAAGAAAGAGAATAGCAGTACTCCAAACGAGAGGAGACCACCCCAAATCTTCGAACCATATCGACTCCTTATGATGAACACAACAACAGCAAGAAAACATACTATGATTTACAGGCTGTAAAAATGTAGTATGAGTACAAAACACATAGTACTCAGTATGAAACTACCGACTGAGTTCCAAAGATAATGCAAATATAGATAACATGCAAGCAAGAATATAAACTACAGAAAACTATCTAGGATGATAAACACAATAAGGCTAAAGAGAAAATAAGGATAAACTATCTTATTCTAGTCATATTCAGGAACTAAAACACTATATCGTATATCACAGGTCAAAATACAAAAATGTGTGGAAAAAGGATAAATAGCAATATACAAACCGAGTAATACATATATAATATGAATAAATAAAGAAAGAGGATGATATATAGCAATATCATAGCTAGATATATGTATATACATATAGGTATACAAGGCTAACTCAAAGGTAACAACCTAGAGTAGTTAATCTAGCATCTCAAGTTACCCTAATCAAGTAGGAAACTAGTTCTAGCATAATAAGGGTCTATAGTCAAAGTGTCTAACCATGAAAAAGAAAAGAATCATACCTCAAATTTTAGTACACCATAATCAACCTGCGATGAACTAACCATAATAATAGCAATACCATAATCAACTAGTCCATACAAACAATACCTTAATCTAGCCCCACAAACTAAAAGGTTCAATCAACACACAACACACAACAAGTATCACTCATAACCTACACCTATGAAACCCCCCAGAAGTCGGATAGTTATAGGAATCGAACAACATAATAGTGACAGGCAATGCACATGCATGAATAAATGCAAAGTAAATCCATAATACCATAACCAATCCAAGTGCCATAATATAACCAAGTGTATACACCTCATTTAGCTTGATGGTTTACAACAGTGGTGCATATGGCGACCTCTCATCTCTAACACAATGACTCAAAAACGAAGGGGCCCCTAGGGGGTTTGGGAATACCCATTTACATTGACCTGGTCCCAGTCTAATATTTCCAGTCATTAATCTACTCCATCCAGTAATGGAGAAACATATATATAATAAAGACACGGATTCAAACTATCACTAAAAGAGAGTGTAAGTTTGTAAGTCTATTGCTTGGGATCAACCCCAGGGTTAAATCATCATAATATAGTAGAAAAGGCTAAAATCTCTCACGATCAAAGTAAATAGTAGTGGTGGAACCGTGGATCAAAATTTATCTTGGTCAAGATTCTACAACATCACTTTTACTTTCAAAAGCTCATAAACCATCCATTAAGATGGTAGGATTCCCATCATGAACGAATCTATTTTAAATGTGAAAAGTAGGAATAAATCTTTTTTAGGAAAAATAGGATTAACACCAAGATCTTACTTGGAATCATACCACTAAGTAAGCATAATGTACCATAATCTATGGATGTCATCCCAAGTATCAAAACAATATAATATTAAGTATCTACAGACTAAACCACATCCTTTATAAGGATAGATGCTCACCTAGAGTCCAACTGGTATCAGAACCTCGTCCCCGAGCCCAATAATATATAACTAGCAAAATATCAACACTATAATCTGGGAAAACTATGATAATCCATCAAGTAAGATAATAAACCTTACTCTAAAGGTGTCCTTAGCCTCAACTATGTTTAACATACTAGTAACCTAGGGTAATTGAATCCTATAGGCATAACAAGTATTTAATCTTAAGGGTCAATTCACCTTTATATCCCCAAACACCTAAATTAGGCTAAGACATGGTATTTTACCCATAATTGTATCCTAACATCCTTACCTAACATGTAATATATATCATACACTATCTCATAAAGAAGAGTAGACCAAAACCTACCTCGATGTAGAACCGCAAGTTCTTAAGTCCTCTACCAATTATCTATCTTTGCTCTACGATCTTAAAACACTGCCACGTTATCAAAATAGTAATTTACATGTCTTTAGGAGTAAAATGAGATCTATATTTCTAAATAAAGGATTGGGCCAAAATTTGTGTCAAGAATAGGCCTGTGGGGCCCACAAACAGTATCTAAAATTTAATCTTTAGTGAGGTCCCTCGAAGGACAAAGAATGTGTGCTCTAAATTTTAGCACAAATAGTGCATAAATCAGGGCCCAAATTAGCCCTTAAGGTCTAGGGATTTAAAACCTAATTTCTAAGAATTTGATAATGAAATAGGATAAAACAGCAATTGTCTAGAATATTAGAGGAGATGACAAAATATTTCATGGATAACATCAAAACCACAAGCTATGAAAATGATAATGATGTACCCTGTGGATGTGTAACCCTTAAAAAAGTTCACAATTAAGTCGATTTGTAGATTAATGAGGTAGAAGTAGGAGAGTAGTAGAAATTATAAATTCATTTGGTTTAACGGGATGGCATTCAAGATATTTTCTTTTTGTGGAGAGTGTGGAAGTAGAGAATCACCAATGATGATAAGCGGAAGAACAAAAGAATTAAAATAGTATCAACATGGTAATGTTTTAATACTAATGAGGAAGATATCATGTCAAACATTTTTATAACATTCCTATAACCACTAGGCTATGGTTCCAAATTTCTATTTTTACATGCTTTAACATGGAAGAGATGTATTTACATAAGTTCATAAACACCTGGTGGAAGCTTTATGCACCATCTAAGTTTTATATTATTTAAAGAGCAATTCTAGCCACCATTAAATGGATAACGTGGAAGAATGGGAATAGTAGAAAACATGGAGGGAATACTACATTCACAAAGATTGTGAAGTAAACTCATGAAAAAGTGAAAAATGATCAAGATGATATATCCGTGGATAAAAATGATCAAAACTGCATTATCATAGTGTTACTTGAAGGCTACCTAACAAGCACATACTTAAATATAACTTAAATGGAGCATGTCGAGAAAATCCATGAATGGGCTCATATGGTTCTGCCTAAAGGATGATAAGGGGGATATAGTATATGCCATATCAAAAGGAATAGGTATTACTATAAGAAAAACAATTGAGTAATTAGCCATCTATGAAGATTTAGACTATTGTAAGAAAAATAATTTAAGGGATGTTGCAATGGAGACCAATTCACTCATCCTCAAGAACATAATTCAAAAGAATAGGTGGTTCCCTAAAACTTATGGAGAGAATAAAAGATATCAAGAGAAGACTACAATAGATAAATTCAAAGATTATTCATACTTTTAGTGAGGGGAACAATGTCGCGGATTTATTAACTAATGAAGTGATAGAATTATAATCAACAAAGGAGTACCAGAATTTGTAGGAATTAAAAGTCAAGATTTGGAGTGTTATAAACATGGATAAGTAATAGAATACTAATTTAAGGGTGAAAACATGCTAAATCATTCCACCATGCTAGTAGAAGAAATTATCCATAATGAAAACATGCATGTCATATAGTAAAAATTGACATAGGAGAAGCATATGTATAGAACCACTAGAATTCTAAGAGAAAGGAAAACATAACCATACTGTAAACAAGGTATGTGCAAAAGAAGACATCAAAGTTGTGAATAAACTAGCTCAAACTACATGCTCTAGCTATCAAAAATCTTTAAAAAAGAGAGGCGTAGTTGGGTATTGCATTATTATAACCATATAGTAGAGATATCTAAGGAGTCAGTCATGCCACCTACTTATACTAATCTAAAAAGAAGATAAAACGGTAAGGAACACAAAAGGATCTTGAATGGTGAGATAAATTGATATATAGAAAGAAAAGCATCTGATAGGTTTAGGCTTTTGTCTCTGGTATCTTGGGGATAAACCCCGACCATCGAAGGAAAAAGTCACACCTTAGAATAATAAAGACGATAGAAAGAGATATAACCACAATATCTATCGATCAAGCTTAAAAATGACTAAAAAGATGAGCCTTACCAACTAGGAGTTCCACAACACTATTCCAACAACATTTTCAAATAGCAATGATAAGCTTTTAGAAAGAATTCAAGAGACTCTTCCCTAATACTCTAATTTTGTATAGATTAGAAATAATTTTCTAAGTATTTTTTGGACTAGTTCTTTAGTCTAGCCATATCACTTTTGCATATTTTTTTACTAGGACCTTTGCCTACTTGTCATTTTTTATTTGTACTAATAAAAAAATTGATCCTTGAATCTAAGAGTTAATAAAAAAAGTGTAAGGATATGACTTTATAAAGAAGCCAATTTTAGTTTGATAATTCACTTTATCTTTCTGTGGTGAAGCAAATTTAATATCAAGCACATGGTACCTCCTAACCACAGGAACCACATTGTTGTGTATAGCTAGATGTAACTCTTTAATAGCTATACTAAAAACTTTTCCTCATTGTGATTTATGTTCTTTTTCATTGTCCTTAACAACCCCCTTTTGGTGACCCTTCTATAGTTGAAGAATGTCACAAGATCCACTATTGATCAACCCCTGGATCCACCTCTGCTATATACTCCTTTAGTATCTAACAAGGATAGATCTGATGAAAATGTTCAACCATAGAAGGGTTAGCTAGAGGAGATTATTAAGCATAATGCAAAATAAAAGGAAACATAATGAGGAAAGATTGTTGTTGAAGTAATTATAGAACCATGCCTAGATATATGCAACTATGTGGTTCCTATAATAAGGTGGTACTACGTGTCTGATGAGTCCATAACTGTAGTTCTAAAGAAAAAACAAGATAGATGAGTATTGTTGATGGGATAAAGATAAAATAATGCAGGAGTCCTACTTATAGATGTCAACTGCAGTCTCTGATATTTTTATACTCTCTCCACTCATTTTATGCCACCATTTTATTTTTTATCCGTTTCAAAAAAATCACATCTCTTTATTTGATAACTATTTAAAGACAGAATTTCACTTTTACCCTTATTGATCCCACATAAAAGGTCCCACTTAATTAAAGATAGTGGTAGTACTTGTTTTAATAAAGGACAATTTGATAAATAACATCAAGTATTTTGTTATTTTTTAAACTTTGTGACCTATGAAACTATGACACATTAAATGGGATGGAGGGATTATCGAGTAAATTATTTACTCCATCCAAGTATGATATCTCAAATGACAAGAACGATGATATAATGACCCAAAAGTAGGAGTCATGCTGGCACCTACCCTAACCCAATCTTAGTAGGTACGCCCAACACCCAAAAGTGAAAAAAAATTTGTAAAGAAAATAAATAATACTCATATACGAGACGTTAAGATAAACTCAGGCTAGAAATATATATAAAACAAATCCAAAGGTGAAATAAATACAACTCAAATCCCAACATATGTTTTTTATTCATTTACTCATATTCACTGTACTTGGACTGCTATTTTATGCAAATAATAATTGACAGAGTTTCAACCTTGATATGGATTTGAGGTGCTTTAGTACTATTATGGATTATGTTATATCTATATTGTTGTGGTTGGAATGCTAGTCTAGGTGTGGCCTTCCTAATTGCATATTCGTGTGTTTGTACATAAGGGGTTAAAATTTTAGTTATCTCTCACTATCACTTTGATTTAGGGTAGTGCAATAGTTTTGCCTTAGTTAATTGTAGATACAAAGTCTGAATGTTAGTTTCCTAATGAGCTAGTCTTAGAATGGAAGGGTAGTACTTCAGTGCCAGTAGGTCGGTTTGTCTCGTACCTTAAGTCCAAAAAAATGACCTCCAAGGGTTGCATTCACCATCTTGTACATATCAAGATTTCTCGATCTGAAACCCCAACTCTTCAGTCTATACTAGTTGTCAATAAATTTCCTAAAAATCTACCCAGAGTCCCTCCCAAGCGGGAGATAGAGATTGGAGTAGATCTTCTTTTAAAAACCCAAAATGGATTTAGCTGAGCTTAAGGGATTGAATAAATAGTTAAAGGGCCTTTTAGATAAAGGCTTCATCAGATCTAGCATTTCTTTATGGGGTGCCCCAGTTCTTTCTATGCATTAGAAACAAAGTTCCTATAATATGTGCATCGATTAACATAGTTGAACAAGGTCACAATCAAGAATAAATACCTCATTCTAAATATTCATGACTAGTTCAACCAACTTCACTGTGCTAGTTATTTCTCAAAGATAGACCTTAGATCCGTCTATCATCAGTTCAGAATCAAAGAATGGGACAATTAAAAGCCAACCTTCAGAACTCTGTATGGTCACTTTGAATTTATTGCTATTTAATTTTTACTAGTGAAGTCTCTTGTAGCTTTTAGAATTGATGAACAGGGTGTTCAAAAAGTTCTTCGATATGTTTGCCATAACCTTTATAGATGACATCCTTGTTTATTCTTAAAACCTTTATAGATGACATCCTTGTTTATTTTCATAACCTTTATAGATGACATCCTTGTTTATTCTCAAAATGAGGATCAACATACAGACCATTTGAGAATTGTCTTACAGACTCTGAAAGATTGTCAATTATTTTCTAAGTTCACCAAGTATGAATTCTGGTTGAAATCAGTGTTATTTCTTGGTCACATCACTTTTAGTAAGTGCATTCAGGTTGATCTTCAAAAGACCAAAGATGTTAAAACCAAGTCTAAACCTATCTCTCCATCGCACATTAGGATTTTCTTGGGCTTAGTCGGTTAGTACAAATGGTTTTTTGAAGGATTTTCATTTATTTCTTTCTTTTTTACATATTGACTCAAACAAAAGTCCAATTCCATAAGACCAATGATTGTAAGAAGATTTTTCAAGAGTTGTACACTTGACTCACGTCTGCTCTAGTTTTGACTTTACCAGAGGGTCAAGATGGGTTCGTGGTTTATTGTAATGCTATAGGATTTGGCCTCAATTGTTTGTTGATGTAGCATGATAAAGTTATAGCATATGTCTTTATATAGGTCAAGCCTCATGAGAAGAATACCAAATTCATGATCTCGAGTTGGAATTGTTTGTTTTTGTCTTAATAATTTAAAGACACTATCTCCATGAAGTTCATTTAGATGTGTTGATAAAACAAAAGAGCCTTCAGTATGTGTCAATCATAAAGATCTAAATCTTTTTCAAAAGAGATGGCTAGAGTTGTTGAACGATTATGATATAAGTGTCTTGTACCATCCAAGTAAGGCCAATGTAATGGTTGATGCTCTTAGCATACTTTTGATGAGTAGTGTTTCTCATGTAGAAGATAAGAAGAAGGAATTAGTTTGTGATGTTCATAGACATTCTAGATTAGGATTTTAGTTGGTTTATTTAACTAAAAGTAGTATTTTGGTTTAGAATGGTTCAAAATCTTCCTTATCGGCAGAGGCGAGGGTGAAGCAAGATAGAGATCCTATTTTACTTAAGTTAATGGAAGAAGTCCAAATTCAAAAAGTTGAAATTTTCTCTCAATGAGGAGATGGTAGCCTTCACTATTACGGAAAATTATGTGTTCCAAATGTTGATTGCTTGAGACAGTGGATGCTGACAGAAGCTTATAGTTCTCGATATTCTACTAACCCAGGATCTACTAAAATGTATCGTGAATGGATTAAAGAAGTATATCACAAAAAGTGTGGCTAAGTGTTCAAAACACATCTAAGACCTTACAAACACAAATGAATAGTGCAAACCACATATAAAACACATTACAGACCTGATAGAAACATCAAAACACCCAAATGAGGTCATTTTAATTAGATGTTGACCAAACAAAACTATTAACTTATAAATAGTCAAATTTTCAAACTAATACGCAAAACTCATCCAATAGCCTCGAGAAATAAACCAAACCATTAACTATACTAAGAATCACCCTGCAGAGCTATAGATTCTTTGAAACTTGAAAATTACCTTTCTAATCTCAAACATTGACTTTGGTCAACTCTCTTAAGTTTCAAACTTTCAAAACTCAAAAACTCTGTTAAAACTTATATGAATGCCTCAACACTCAAACTAATAGTCCTTCTAATATAATCCAAAAATCACCTTTCAAAATTAATGGCGCTGATAATTCTGATATTAGCTCAACTTCTATGGATGTTGACTAAACTAAACTCTATCCACTTTCTAACCTTCCAAAATAAAGATCTGCCTACTCGGATAGCCACTTCGACATATGTGCTACCCATTCATAAAAACTACAAATACGATAACATAATTACTAGAAATGATAAACTGGTCAAAATGCACCAAAAATTTAAAATAACAATCAGGGTTGTTATATAGACGGTAACCTATCTCAAAGAAGAACCTAAATCAAGCAAGCTAAACCTCAAAAAATTTTCTTTACTTATGCTTCAGAATCTTCAAAGCCTAAAATAAATAATTATAAGAGTAATAAAGCATCTACTATACAAATATATGCTTTAGGAATTCAAACTCATTATTTCTATCCTTTTTCACAGTCTATAACACTACCCAAGGGTCAATCAATTAGTAACAAGTTTTGCAATACTCAAATTATCTCAATTCAATGGAGTTTCTGCTCCGATTATCCTCTTTTAAGTAGTTTTTTATGCTAAAGATTCCTTTTTTTAACCTAACTAGAGGTTCCCAATCATCACAAATAATGTTTAAGGACAATAAATGCTAGGTAATGTTAATTTAGAACGTAGAAGTATTCTAGATGATTATTACATCCACCCATAGGTTTTTTCCTCACTTATCATGAACCTTGGGTTTTAACCCAGATTCCCTCATTACAATGTTGCTAACGATTCTATGATATTGGTGGATTTGTAGGCAAAGGGGTTGATGCAATGACTTACCTCAATAATAAAATTCATCCTAGCCTTGAAAAAATATATTTTCTAGAGCTCAGGAATGAGGTTTTGGAGCTATGAGACAAAACTCAGAATAAGTCACTTAAATAGGCATTTTGCCTCTCGTTATCTACTGCATTAGACCTTTTTCTATTTCAAAATCTCCTCTGTGGAAAATAGGCCTCGCTACAACCAGTCATGACTCTTTTCCTAGCTCCTCTATGGCAGAATGCTAACAATTACAATAGTCTTGCTATAGAGAAAATTCCACCATTGCATCAGTCCGTAACAAGTAGCTCAGGAAGATCTGAGTAAGTTTTATACGTAGGACATCATGATGTAATACTAATAAGGTAGATACTATATCTATATGCTACGACTTTGTTCATAGTCTTAGAATTTCATACATAGTTCTAGATCACTAAGTCAGACCTTTACAAGACAACACCACAAAATACAACATCGTGAATCATAATTTACTACGAGTAACATAACATGATTTTTCAATTTTCAACCACCCCACCTTGAGATTTTACTATCTCAATTCATTGTGGGGACCCTAATAGACACGTAGGCTCTAATCACTTTATAACGACATGTAGGATTGTTATAGGTAGTATGTGGAAAAGATGTGTTTTCTAAAAAAATAAGGACTAGGCTTTGTGTCACTACATGATGTTTCAAAGGCACTTTTTGCGAAACTCTGTTGAAACTTTAGAACCTTCAATATTTTCATGTGGAGTTTATATATGTGGAATAAATATTGCAAAATCTTCCATCTAATTATAGCTCAGGGTTTTGGAGTATTCCAAGTGTGGAGAACAATAACAACAGATAGGGAAGATGTACAACATAGTATCTTATTACAATAATTATAGGAAAATCTTGATTATTGTATGACGACTACATAAAACAAGAAACTTTATATTATATGGAGGGTGAGAATGCTAGAAAAGAGGAAATAGAGGGAAAATCTTTCATCAGATCAGGAGAATGGGATAAACAAAGGCTATTGTCTAGAATATTAGAGGAGATGACAAAATTTATCATAGATACCATCAAGACATAAGAAGTGAACATGATATTTGTGTACCCTAATGGATGTATAACCTTTAAGGAAAGTTTACAGTCAAGTCTACATGGAGATTAATGAGGCACAAGTAGTATAGCGGATAGATTATGAATTTATTTGGGATAAAGGGATGTCGTTCAATATTAATTTTTTTTGTGGCGAGTGTGGAAGTGAATAATTACCAATGAAGATAACTTGAAGAATATGAGAGTTGATATAGTGTAAAAATGTGGGTGTTTTGATACTCACAAGGAAGATACCATGTTAAATTTTTTTATAACAGCCCTCATAACCACTAGGCCATTGATGCAATTTGCTATTTTTATAGGCTTTAACATGGAAGAGATGCATTTACATGAATTCATAATCACTTGATGGAAGCTTCGTACACCATCCAAGTTATAGATTGCTTAAAGATCAATTCTATCCATCGTTATATGGACGCTATGGAAGAGAAGAATGGTTGAAAACATGGAGGGGATAGTATATTCTCAAGGATGGTGAAGTAGATTCATGACAATGTGAAAAAATGAACAAGATGTTATATTTATGTATAAAAAGAATATCAAGGACTTGGCCAAAAATCATTAGTAAGCTCCACATTATAAACCAAAACTACACTATCATACTGTTACTTGGAGGCTACATAATAGGCACAAACTTAAGTGCAACTCGGATGAAGCATGTAGATAAAATCCATGAATGAGCACCTATGGTTTATGCCTAAGGGATCATAAGAGAGAGATAGTATATGCCAAAAGAAAAGGAAAAGGCATTACCATAAATACAGAAGTTGAGTTATTGGTCATCTATGAAGTATTTGAGTATATTCAAAAAAGGGATTAAGGGATGCTACAATTAAGAATAATTCACCTAGCCTTAAGAACATCATTCAAAAGTAATGGAAGATGCCCAGGGACTTGTATAGTGAAAAGAAAATATCAGAAGAAGATTACAATAGTTCAATTCAAATATTATTCATACTTTTAGAGAGGGAACATGTTGCAAATTTATTAGCTAATGAAATGATTAAATTATTATCAACATAGCAGTAGCAGAATATAGGATTTACAACTCAAGATTAGGAGAATTCTAAATATTGATAAGTCAAAGATACCTTATTTGAGGGTGGAAATAGGCCAAATCATTGCACAAGCTTGTAGAAGAGATTATCCAAAATGAAAACAATCAAGTCATATAGCAGAAGTAAATATAGGAGAAGAATAGCTATAGAGCCATTGAAGTTCTAAGATATAAAATACACAACCATATTATAAACAAAGTATGCCCAGAAGAAGACATCAAAGCTGTGAATAAACTAGCTAGGACGATAAGTTTTAGCTATCAAAAAGCTTCAAAAAAGAGGGATAGTAAGGTCTTGCTTAGCCAGAACCATACAATAGGAAAATCTAAAGAAACTAGCATGCCACCTAATAGTACTCATCTGAAAACAAGATCAAACGGTAAGGAACACATAAAAGGGATCTTGAAGAGTCAGATAAATTGATATAGAGAATGAAAAGCATACCAAATTTGATAGGTTCAAGCTTCTATCTCTAGTCCCTTAGGGATGAATTATGACCACCTGAGAAAAAATACAAGGACTTTGGTTTTAAAAGTAGAAAAGAAAAGAAAGTGGAAGAAGAAAAAGAACACCTTGGAACAACAAAGATGATCAAAAGAGATATAACTAAAATATTCATGGCTCGAGCTTAAAGATGACGAAACAGAGAAGCCTTAACAACTTGGAGTTCCACCAACACCACTCTAACAAATTTTTCAGATAGTTGTCACAAGCTTCTAGAAAGAGTTTAAGAGACTTTTCTCAAATACTCAGACATTTGTATAGATTAGGAAATTGTTTCTTAAATAGTTTTTTGGACTGGTCATTTAGTTGGGCCTAATATTTTTTGCATTCTTGTAAAGAGTCAGAGCTTTTCCTATTTGTCATATTTTATTATTAATAATAAAATAGATACCTGGAACTAAGAGTTAATAAAAGAAAGTATAAGGATATGTCTTTCTAAAGAAGCAAATTTTAGTTTTGATTAATTTTGTTCACCTTTCTCTAGTAATGCAAAGTTGAGATCGGGCATATGGTACCTCCTTACCACAGTAACCACATTGTTGCATAAATCTTGACGTGGTTCTGTAGTAGTTATAACAACGGTTTTTTCTCTGTGTGATTCAGGTTATTTTGCATTTTCCTTAACAAGCTCCTTTAGGTAACCCTTCTATGGCTGAAGTATGCCATAAGATCGACTATTGATTTTCCCCTAGATATACCTAAACCATATCCCCCTCTAGTGTCTGAAAAGGATCAATCTAACAACAATTTTCTACCATAGAAGGGTTAGCCGGTGAACATTGTTGAGAAAAATGCATAAAGCAAGAAACACAATAAAGAGAGGTTGTTGTTGTAGTTGTTTCAAAACCACGTCAAGTATACGCAACTATGTTGTTCCTATGATAAGGTGGTACCATGTGTCACACCCCTTTTTTAACGCGTACTCCAAACATTGGAATATTTTTTAAGTTCGAAAGGGTTTTATTATTTAAGTGACAAGAAAATGAAAATTTATTTCGAAAAAAGATTATTTGCATTTTTTATTCAGAGTCGCCACTTGGCATAATCCGGTGTGTCAAGTCACCTTTGAAAAATCCTTTTCGAAAATCATTTGACTCTTAAACCGGTTTGCGAACAGAGATTCCGGCTAAGGAATTCTGTTGACCGAGGGGAAGGTGTTACGCACCCCTCAATCCCGTGGTTCGACCACGGTCGCTTGGTGAAGTGTATCGACTATTTTGGCATTATGAAATGTACAAATCACACAAAAGAACACAAAATAACAAAACAAGACAGTCCAAAAACGTAAAAAATTCAGTCCAATTATACAGTCCGAAAAATAGAAAAATACGAAAATATAAATCCTAGTCTAAAACTAAATCTAAGCTCCAATACCCTGCCCGACGCCGCGGGCCTTCATCACGATCATTTTCCGCCAACATGATACGTCGGGGAATTCCCCGGTAAATAAATACAAGCGATCTCGGGGCATTCCCCGGCTAAATAAATACATCTAAATTAAATACGACAAACTAGAAAGAAACATTCACATGCACATTCCAACATCCAACAAAACACTTATTCCTAAATTTCGCCTACCCGGCCTACATTTGCCTATGGTCCTCGACTAAAGACATAATTCCATCATTGATTCATACCCTCAATAAATCAAATTAAGCCAAATCTATCTTTTGTCAATTTTTTAATTCCATCCCCCGACTTTCTTTTTATCCATCCATTAAAACATGATCAAATTTATGCCTTAATCTACCAAAGCCAAACAACCAAGCATCATAATCATAACATCAACATAAACAAAAATTCAACAAAACCATAATCACCACTCGCAATCGCAACTAATCAAAACAACCAACCACACATATATATAAGAGACGAGTTAAGAAATGGACCTCGATAGCATGTTTTGTCAATAATAAGGAAATCCAAAGACCAAAACCCGATAGGAGAACCTCACGACGAACAACCAAACTCGGTATTACAATAATAGTCGGACAGCTCCAACATCCGAAACCCCACCAAGAACGACAACGAGATTCAATAAAGCTAACTCGAAACCCACTATCAACGTCGAACCATGAAAACGAAACCAAAATCAACCGAAGACAACAGAAGCCAAAACCCAAACAGATCGAGCTCCGGGGAGCTCCAGTGACGGAGAAGCGGTGGCGGCTGTTGTCGATGTCGGCACTGATTCGCCGGCTGTTTCGTCGGACGGTGAGCCGCGACCGCTGGCGGCGGCAAATCCGACGGAGATCTGGTCGGACGCGGAGCAGCGCTGGCACCAACGCCGGCGCTGCCGCTGACGATAGCGCTGCGGACGGCGGCGGTTGGAGCTGGTTGCGCCGACTAGCAAAGCGGCGGCGGATCTGTCCGACGCTGTAAGGGATGGTCGACTGACCGACGCTCCGCGGAGATCTGGTCGGAAATGGCGTCGGTCGGATTTTTCTCTTTTTTTTTCTTTCTTTTTTTTTGTTTTAGAAAGAGAGATGAGAGAGAGTGATCGTGGACGGAGAGAGAGCGGCGCAGGCACCGGCGCTGGTGAGATCTATGAAGAGAGAGAGAGAGAGAGTGAGAGTCTAGAGAGATGGGAAAGGTTTTTAGAGAGAGAGAGAGCAAAATCTGATTTTTTTTTTTGGATCCTTCCCCTCCCCCTTTTTTTTGTGTATGTGAGTATGTATATGTATTCTTTTTTGGAAGTCTTTTTTCGGGGACAAGAAAAAGAGAGGGGGGTGGGGTCGCATAGGGGTAGGGGGTAGTGGTGAGGTAGGGGGTAGGGTATGGGTTGTTAGAATAGATAAAATTTGTTAGTTGGTTGTTTTGTCCTTTTGTGCGGAGGTTATCATATGGGGTAGTACACATGGTAAGACGAGGTTAAAAATGAATAACTTGAGTCTTAGGGAGGGACAAAATTAGGTGTCTACACCATGTACCTAGTGTGTCCATAACTGTCTAATTATAAAGAAAAAGCAAAATAGATGAGTGTTGTTGGTGAGATAGGGAAAAGTAATGTAAGAGTCCTACTTATTGCTCTTAGTTGCAATCTGTTACTGAATAAGCATGTAACCATATACTTGTACTAAATTTATTTGAGTTGACATATAAACTTACTATATAGCTTATCAGTATGAGAAATAAATAGACTATAGACACGTAACACTGACAATTATCCTAATTGGAGTCCTAAACAATAAGAACGTTGATGTCATAACCCAAAAACTAAGATCATATTGGAATCTATCCTAATCTAACCTTTGTAGGTAAGCCCAACATCCAAAAGAGATAGAAATGTGGAAAGAAGATAAATAACACCCAAATATGAGACTTTAAAATAAAGTTAGGTCAAAGATATATAGGATAAATGTGAAATAAATACAACTCAAATCCCAACATATGAATTTAATTCATATACTCATGGATTGTACTTGGACTAGTATTTGGTCCAAACAATAACTGACTAAGTTTCTACCCTTATATTTATTTAAGGTGCTTGAGTATTATTATGGATATTATTATATATGTATTATTTTGGTTAAACTGCTAATCTAGGTATAGCTTTCTTGATTGTATGTTCGTGTATGTGTATTTAAGGGGTTGAAAGTTTAGGTGGCTCTCGCCATCACTTTGATTTAGGGTCGAGCAATGATGTTGATAAGTACTTGAGGTTTAGAACTCACCCTTGTCTTTTCTACACTTTTATGTGCATTTTTTGAGTCCTAAGCTCTGGATAGTTGATTTTCCCTTTGTACGAAGATTTGAGGTAGCTATTGGACGATCTGTGGATTCTCTAAATTCTCTCTTTATTTCATGTTTAAGTTATCTTTTTTTTTTGTATTTTTAAATATTCCATTGTCTTAATTGTATTTCTAATTCCATTAGTGCGTGTAATTCGTGACTTCCAAAATTTGGGATGGGGACCTTGAGTTTTGTTATTGACATTGATTTTTCTTTAATTCCATGTACGTATGTGTATCTTGTTGTTTATTGTTGGGTTAGCTTACCTACCATGGGGATAGGGTAGGTGTCATCATGACTTGAGTTTTAGATCGTGACAGTAATGTAAATTTTCTTGTGCATGATTTTTTATCAATTACTTATATATTTTTTTTAAAAGTATATTATTGATCCTCTACACTAGGGGTGGACAAAAATACTGAAAATGAACATGAACTGAACTAATTTTGTAGTTAGATTTTGATTTTTTGATTCTTCGATTTGATTTTAATTCTATTTTTTCTAAAACTTTGATATTTGATTTGATTTTTCTTTTTAGAATATAAAATTTTTTATTCAACCAAAATTTTATAACTAAAGTTTAAAAAAAAAAAAATACTAGACTAGAGGCCCAAGAATTTCAGATCCAGTTATACCCAACCCAACTTAAAGCCCATCAGTGATAGAGAATTTATTTACATAATTGGTGCAAATATAAATTTACGTTGTTTTAGTCTCATTGGGATGCCCATAGAAATAGAGCTTAGTTTATGTTGCGTTTGATTTTGAAGGTGTGTATCTCGATCTGTTGACCGCATAGGCTTCTTTTCGGTGACTATGTTGCTCATTCTACTTCATACAAATTGGGATTTTGAAGCACTCATAGACAAAGAACTAATAAGAGATACAATTCTCGATGACACCATACTAAATTCAAGAAAATAATATTAGTAATAAGAAACCCATGAATTTTTTTATGTTAACAATTTTAATCTTTAATTTTCTCAATATTTTCCTCCAATTAAATTATGCTCAGTGATAGATGAATAGAGGGATAGGACATAAAATTAATCTATTTTTAATTAAAAATATAGTAGTTTATTTTACAAGTAGAAAAATAACTCATTAATAAGACACATACAAAAAAAGCCTAATTAGAAAAGAGGAAACTACATGACTTACCTAACATAAGTTTCAGTTAATTGTAATTCATAGTCTCTCTTGTGAATTAAATACAATTCATATTCTTTCTCCTTTATTTTATTCCTTAATTTTCTCTCTTTCTCTATCTTCTATTCTCTTTATTTTTTATTTTCTTTTGGTTTCTTTTCTTCTTTTTTTCTTTTCCTTTTTTTATTTTTTATTTCTTTTTTCCTTTTCCTTTTTTTCTTTTCATTTTTTTCCTTTTTGTATGTTTCGTTTCTTTTTTCCATTTCATTTTTCTCAATAGTTTGTTTTTTTAATTTCTTTTCCATTTTTTTCATCTTTTTTTCATTTTTCATTTCTTCTTTTCTTTGTAGTTTTTTTCGTATCTTTTTCTTTTTTATTATTTTTTCATTTTTAGTTTTTTGTCAATTTTTTCTCCTATTTTTTTTTTCATTTTTAGTTTTTTTTTCTCATTTCTTCTTATTGTTGTTGTATTTTATGTTTTATATATTTTTTACTTTATATTTATTTGTAGCATACTATATTTTAAATAGATTTATTATTTATATTTGAGTAGTTTAGCCATAAATATGTATAATTTAATATTTGTATTTGTACACAAACAATTATATGAAACACCCCAAGTCTTGGATCCTTGTAAAATTTTCAAAGTTTTGGACCTTTTTACTTGGTACCACTCAGGGCTACCAATCATACCCTTGAATACGACTTATGGGGTTTTAAGGGTTTAAATCATACCCTAGGTAGCATGGTTGGCTTGGCCACTGCCTAAGATATGACTCACTAGGGTACAAGTCATATTGGAGCATACGAGTGGTTAGGAAAAGTCGTATGGTGCATGATTATCTTGGTCTTGTGGAGTCTGTCCTCATACCCTTAGGTATGAGTTAGGAAGGTGGAGTCATATACAAACTAGTAGGTAAGGTCATAGCGAAGTTTGGGTGCGAGTTGGGGTACCACTCGTACCCTAAGGTATGGGTGGTAAGGGGGAGTCGTACCCCTGGACGTGACATATTTTAAATTTAAAGTCAAGTCATTTCCTACTCCTAAACTCTTATGTCCTCACATAATATAAACTTTTGTAGCCTTCCATAACACTTGTTAAGGGATTAAAATACCTCAAATACTTTCTCAAACTTACTCTTGAAGATTAGAGGCTAGGGTTTCTTCATTTGTTCTTCAAAGGGCTCAAAGATCGAGACATCTTCCGTGAATCTTCATGTATAAGGCATGTACTCCTTTTTTATTATTATTTCTAACTAAAGGCATGTGTGTTGTGTTTTAAACATTGAATTATAAATCATGAATGGGTTTTTTTTTTGAAATATATGTTGAGGGTCTTGATGCATATGGTTTGGTATTGGTTTAAACTATATTTTTACGTATTTTTGGTAATGGTTTGCATATGTGGTTGTTGGTTAGTTATGGTTTAACAAATGGGTCTTGAGTAACCCAAATTATGGTAGTTTATGCATTGATTTTGGTCTTGGTAAAGGTATGCCCTCAACATGTCTGATAAAATGCCTCAAAAAATGTTTTTACTCTATTGTTGAACTTTTATTGGGACTCTTGCATGGCTTGGTTTGGTAATGAAACTCTAAATAGTTTTGTATAATTTTGTATGGTTAAATGGTTTAAATGATATAAATTCTTTAAATGGTTGTCATGGTCTAAAATAATTTGGAATAGTTTAAAGGGTAAAGGTTTTGGTGGTCATGGTTGGTCTATTTTAAAAACCTTACGGGATACACGAAGATCCCTCAAGTGAATGCATTAATGGAATCGGTTTACATGGTTTGGAAAGGTAAAAGCCTAATGTTTATGCTTGTGGGGAACATGAAAGTCCCGCAAGTGGTTTAATATGATAAATAGAAGGGCACTTGAAAGTCCCCTTAAACCTATAAATGGTTGGCTATGGATGATACTTGCAAGTAAGGGTTGGTATGATGGTACCAATATCAATGGCCTTAATTAATAATGGATAATGGTTTGGTTATTTGGAAATTGATTTCAATGTGGCAATAATGGCGGAATGTGTAGCAAAGTCGTGGAAGGTAGAGGTCTCGGGGGGACCAAAATTAAAAACTCATATTTGTCTATTTAAGGTTGGTCTTAGTGATTGTGTGCATGATGTCACAATATATTTTAGGGTCATCCCAAGGGTTTCTTCCCTGGTCGTATGACTACACGCACTGAGGATCTTTCAGTAGGTGGAGCTGAACCCATATAGCCCGTGGATGGTTTAGGACGGCAAAGCTACATAGCCCAGGTAAAAGTTTTAAGGACATGCTAAACCTAGTTCCCTTTTTGGCATGGTTATGTATATATGTATGGTTGTATGCATTATAGATGGTTTTACTTGGTTAGTAAATGGCATTATTTTATCCTTATCTTGAGTGCATGCTAGTGTTCACCTACTAACCCGTCTACTAGCGGCTGTATACCTACGTTATGTAGGAATCGACCATTCTACTTCTCTTACTTAGTAATAGGATTTGAGAACAATCGATGTTGGATTGAAGTGGTGAGCTTCCATAATTCAAAAGGCATCTATTTCATGTCATGATTTTTTTTTCATGTCTCTTTTCTTTTATAGACTATGGCTTTTGGCTACAGTCGGGGGTATGTCCCGACTATGTCTTCTTTGGTTGGTCTAGAGGCTTTGTATGGACAACAGTGGACTTGGGTATGGTATGGATTGTTTATGTCACATATATACATATATTGGATCATTATCTTGGTTTTGACTTATGGTTTCCATATTAGTTTGGTTGGTCTCAGTTCTAGACCTATCTCAAAGTCTCCACATAGTTGGATATGCTATCTTTTTATATGTTCAGACTTCAGCCGACTCAAGGTACGTGTTTGGTGGTTGGATTGGATAACGGGGGCGGTTTCCGATCCTAGTTGGGCTTGAAATTGCCCATTACGATAAGGCCCCAATTCGGGTCGGGTCAGTGTATAGATTAATTGTATTTGCTTGAGTCTAAAATACATAATTGTATAATGTGTCAATCAACGCAAATTTATAGTTAGTATTTTCTTGTCAAATCTATTATTTATTTTTGTATATAAATAAGTATCATTTATATGTGTATGATTCGAGTTGTATAAACATGTATCATTTGATACAAATGTGACATTTATATTTGTATAATTTTTTATTTTTACTGTTCAATTTGTATCAATAAAATATAATCGTATCAATGAATATAACAAGTGTTCACAGAAAGAAAAATAATAATTCTTTTTCAATTTTTTAAAAATACAAATGATGTTGTCAACTACAAATTCAAATACAAATAAATGAAACAAATGAGATTACAAATACAAATACAATATGCGGTCAACTTGCTATAAATATAAAATAGTTCTTTAAAAATACAAGTGACGATAATTGAATACAAATACTAATGCGAACAAAATGAAATCACAAAATACAAATACAACATGCAGTCAACTATAAAGTGTAAATACAAAATAGTTCTTTAAAATACAAGTATGAATTGAATAAAACACAAATAATGGTGTCAATTATAAAATACAAATATAAGTGTGAACTATAAAATAAAAATACAAATGCAAAATATAAAATACAAATATAAATACAAAATATTAAATATCAATATAAATATAAATATATCAAATAATACAAAAATATAAATGATGTTATGAATACAAATATAATAAGCGATTGTGGCATTTCTGTTGTCATCCATGGCTTGTGCTCTACGTTGTATATTTCAAAAATACAAAAATAAAAAAGAGAATTAAAAAAGAGAAAGAATAAAAATTAAAAAAAACAAAATTAAAAAATAAAAAAATAAAAAGAAAGAAAGAGAAATAGAAGTTACATATACAAGAGAGAACACTTAAAAAAAAAGACAAAAATGAAAATAGAAAAAAAAAAGACAAAAAAACGAAAATAGGAAGACAAAAAAAAGAAGACAAAAAACCAAAAGAAAAAACACGAGAAAGAAAGAATACAAAACAATAAAAAAAAAAAAAGAGAAATAGAAGTTAGAGATAGAAGAAAGAAAAAGAAAAGAACGAAAAGAAAGAATACAAAAAGAAAAAACAAAGAAGAAAATAGAAAAAAAAATTCAAAAAGTAAGAAAAGGAAAAGGAAAAAAAGAACGGATGGTGAATACAAGTATAGTGAGAAGCTATGATATTTTTGTCATCATCCATGGCTTGTACTCGACATAGCCATGTTTTTCAGAAATACAAAAAAATATAAATACAACGCAAAAGAAAAAAAGAAATGAGAAAGAAAAAAAAAGTAAAAAAAGAAATAGAAGTAGAGGTTAGAGATAGAAGAGAGAGAAAAATGAACAACAAAAGAAAAAAAAAAAAAGAGAAATAGAGGTTAGAGATAGAAGAGTGAGAAAAAAATTTTAAAAGAAAAAAACGAAAAAAGAAAAGAAAGGAAGTATGAATTGTAATTTTGAAAGTTAGGCTAGGGACGCTCCCATTTTGCTGAAACACGGATTATTTTTTGTAAGAGCCCCTTTGAAAAATCCAGCCGATTTGAAAAAATTGAATATTTTCAATTCAGGGTTCGATACACAAACGAAAAACAAAAACCAAACCAAAACATAAAATCATTGTCATCTTTTTCAAAATCACTTTACATATCCCCAAACTTTCTTGCAAAAATTTCCCATGTAGCAAAAATTAAAAAGCGTTGATCACCTTATCAACTTTGAAGGGTAAACTACATAAGTGACCTTCATAATAGGTGTCTTTGTTTTTTTATCCCCATAAGAAAAATCCTAAAAAACTAGTCTTCCTTCATTTTTTTTTTGTATAGAACATTTACCTATTCGTCCCTTTATACCTCAAATATTTTTCAAAAACTCCAAACTTATTTAACTTTCAATTTTTTTTCTTTTTTATTTAATTTTTATTTATTTATTTATTTTTTAGTTTTTGTCAACCCTTACTTTTTTTCCTTTTCTCCTCTCAGCTTCTATTTTTTTAATAAAAAAATCTCTTTTTTATTTTACATTGATTTTTATTATTTTCTTTTTTTTCTTAAAGTTTTTCTCAACCTTACATATTTTCTTTTTATCCTTTCAACTTTTATTTTAAAAAAAAAAAACTCTTTCTTATTTTCCTTTTATTTTTATCTTTTCTTTTCTCTCTCTTTTTAAAAATTTTGTCAGCCTTTATTTTTTTGTCTTTTCTTTTCTTTTTTGTCAATCTTTATTTTTTTCTTTTTCTCCTCTCAACTTCTATACTTTTTCTCTTTTTAGTTTTCTTTGATTTTTCTCTTTTCTTTTTAAATATTTTTCTTGATTTTTATTTTTCTGCAACTGTTATGAATTTTCTTTTCTTTAATTCTTTCTAAACAAGTTACGCCCAATGGGTAAGAGTTGACACTACCACGTTGTATCTTGATTTATGATATGTTCTATAAATTTTGCCTTAGAGGCAAGACCTAGGACTTTGATACAATAATTTACTTTTCATGGGCAAAAGTTGATATTACCACATTGTATTTTGATTTATGAGATGTTTTATAATTATTACCTTAGAGGCAAGACTTAGCACAAGTTATGCCCCACGGGCAAAAGTTGACACTATCACATTATGTGTTGATTTATAAGATGATCTACAACTCCTGCCTTAGAGGCACGACTTATTCGGAGGATTTTCATACAAGTTACGTGTATTAGGCATGAGTCAACACTATCATATTGTATTTTTTTTACTTATGAAATGCTCTATAACTCTTGCCTTAGAGGTAAGACTTAGCTTAAGGACCATCAAACTATAAGTTATGCTCTATGAGCAAGAGTTGACACTACCACATTGTGTATTGAGTTATGAGATGCTCTATAACTCTTTCGATAGAGAAAGACTTAGATCAAGGGCTTCAAGCAACAGTTATATTCTATGGACAAGAGTTGACACTACCATATTGTATTTAGATTTATGATATATTCTATAACTCTTGCCTTAGAGGCAAGACTTAACCCAAAGAGTTTCAAACAACAAGTTACACCCCATGGATAAGAGTTGACACTACCACGTTTTATTTTGATTTATGAGATACTCTATAACTCTTACCTTAGAGGCAAGACTTAGCCCAATAATTTTTAAACAACAAGTTACACCCTATGGATAAGAATTGACGTTACCATATTATATATTTTATTTATAAGATGTTTTATAAATCAAGGACTTTTAAACAATAAGTTATGCTCCATAATTAATAGTTCACACTACTATATTATATCTTGATTTATGAGATGTTCCATAACTCTTTCCTTAGAGGAACGATTTAGTCCAAGGACTTTCAAACTACAAGTTATGCCCCATGGATAAGAGTTGACACTACCACATTGTGTCTTGATTTATGAGATATTCTATAACTCTTGCCTTAGAGGCAAGACTTAGCCCAATAATTTTTAAACAACAAGTTACACCCTATGGATAAGAATTGACGTTACCATATTATATATTTTATTTATAAGATGTTTTATAAATCAAGGACTTTTAAACAATAAGTTATGCTCCATAATTAATAGTTCACACTACCATATTATATCTTGATTTATGAGATGTTCCATAACTCTTTCCTTAGAGGAACGATTTAGTCCAAGGACTTTCAAACTACAAGTTATGCCCCATGGATAAGAGTTGACACTACCACATTGTGTCTTGATTTATGAGATATTCTATAACTCTTGCCTTAGAGGCAAGACTTAGCCTGTAAGTTATGCCCCATAGGCAAGAGTTGATATTATTACCACATTGTGTCTTGATTTATGAGATGCTCTCTTAGTATTTCCTCTAAAAACAATACTTATCCCAAGAACCTTCCATAACAATAAGTTACACCCTATGGGAAAGTATTGACACTATCACATTTTGTCTTGATTTATCAGATAATTTATAACTCTTGTCTTAGAGGCAAAACTTAACTTGAAAATTTTCAAACAACAAGTTATGTCCTATGAGCAAGACTTGACACTACCATATTGTATCTAGATTTTTGAGATGTTGTATAATTATTGTCTTAGAGGTAAAACTTATCCTAAAGGACTTTCATACAACAAATCATGCCCTTAAATTTACTTTAATGTCAAAGAATGAAGATCACTTTGTGGATTATTGAACATTCTATTTATTAGCAAGCTATAACAGAAGTGAAGAAAAAAGGAAAAAGATAAGACAAAAAGACTGAGTAAAAGAAATGAGAAGAAAAAAATAACAGCTATGAAAAAAGAGGAGAATAAAAACAAAAAAAGGATTCAGAAAAAAAAATTAAAAGAAAAAAATAAAAATAATATTTGTGAAGAATAAAAAAATTAGAAAAAATGAGAATTCATAAAAACAAAAATTTAAAGAAAAGTAAAGGATGAGACAAATGAATTAAAGAAAAAAGAGAAAGGAAGAAATAGATAATATTTGAGAGAAAAAAGTAAAAGAAAAATAAAGGTTAGAGACAAATGAACTAAAACAAGAAAAAAAAAAGAAAAAAAGAAAAAATAAAGAAAAATAAAGTGAATAAGAGAAATAAAAATAGAAGTTGAGAGACAAATGATAAAAATATTTGAGGTGTAGAGAAAAAAAATGTACTTGTACTATTCATAAAAAGAAGAAAGTGTTATAAAACAATAAAGAATAAAGAAGAAGAGTAGAAAGAATACAGAGAGCAATTATTATTTCTCTTCTCTCGAGGATGATTTACAATGAAGGAAGCCCTTCTATTTATAGGGGGAATTTGCCCCTAGTTTCATACTAAAAGACAAATACATCAAATCTTGATAGATATCAACTAGATCTTATTAGATCTTGATAGACATACACTATAATGTAAATACATTTATAACACTCCTCCTTGAATGTCTAGATAGATAATGTGCCTTGTTAAAACCTTACTAGAAAAAAAAATCCAGTGGAAAAAAATCTAGTGAAGGAGAAAGAGTACACATCTCTAACCATACGCATATAGGTTGCCTCATTAAAACCTTTACAAGTAAAACCCAGTGAGACAAAACCTCATAAGGAAAAAAGAGTACAACGCGTATTAACTCCCCCTAATAAGAGCATCTTTGAGTCTTTGCATCTCGATCTTGTGCTGTATCTTTTTGAAAGTTGTAATTGGAGAAGATTTAGTGAATAAATCAGTCATATTGTCAGTTGAACGAATCTGTTGCACGTTAATATCATCATTCTTTTGTATCTCATGTATGTAGAAAAGCTTTGGCAAAATGTGCTTCATTCAATCTCCATTTATGAATCCTCCCTTAAGATGTGCTATGTCTGCTGAATTATCTCTGTATAAAATTGTGGGTAGATTATCATATTTCACACCACATTTTTCTTGAATGAGATGTATCATGGAACTCAACCATACACATTCTCGGCTTGCTTCATGAATAACTATTATTTCTGTATGATTCGATGAAGTGCTATGATAGACTGCTTTGTATATCTCCAAGATATGACAGTACCACCACATATGAACTCATAGACTATTTGAGATTGAGCTTTATGCAGGTTAGATAAGTACCCAACATCAGCATGACTAATAAGACCGGGACTGCAATCTTTAGAATAAAACAAGCCCATGTGTTTTATCTCATTTTGATGTCTCATAGTAGGTGCAAAAATATACTTTGCTAACAAATTGACTGAAAAGGCTATATCAGGCCTTGTAGTATTTGCAGGATACATGAGTGCACCACTTGCACTAAGATATGGTACTTCATAGCCAATCTAATTCAGTATATTTCTCATTTCAACAAATAATCTATTGATTTGAAAACTCTCCAAGAGTTTCAATAATTTTCAAGTTATAAACTTATACAATATAAGGATTAACAATAAGTTTTCCGAAAACTTTTATAATTTGAATCCTTAAAGAAGTTTTCATACAAATTTTGTCAAGTGATAATATTCAACATATTATGTGTGACATCTTCAAGTGTCTAGACTGCAAATCAAATAAGTTTTCACTTACCAAGATGCACCTTTTCATATCACTTGAAAATGTTTCTATGTCAGCATGCTTAAATAAACATAGAATTCAGATCCTCGCAATCTTTCATAATATTGCGCCAATATTGTGTCAAAGATATTGATGATATATCATTTCGTATCGGTTCACAATGCGACATAACATTTTGAGATCTCATCACTTCATTATTTTCAGGTACATGAACCACTCATAAGGTTTCATGAAGTGTTATGTCGTAGGCTCTTCAAGAGCTCATTGCCTTCTTATTATGATTATTTGCTCCTTATTTTTTTAAGGACTATTTCATTTGGAACCGATTAGTCTACCATGCTTCATGCATGCATAGACTTTGTCCTTTAGGAACACAAAATAAGAGCACTTGCGCTTAATATGAGATGCTTTCGACATTCGATTTGAATTATCTTTTGGATGAGGATCTGGTGATAATTCCTAAAATATTTCATAGCACTTACAATCTCTCCCTTATGTTAGGAAAACTAACATACATCCTCTACTTCTTTGAGGAATCCATCTTTGTGCATCATGATATATTCATTAATCGTATACCGCACATTAAAACTATTAGATGGAATAGTTGATTCATGTCTTTGAATCAATTGGGGAGGAAACAATAATCATAATTTATCGGTCTAATTCATACAGGTGTTATTGTATGCAACATATCATATTTCAAATCAACACATGAAGCTTTGTTCTCATTAGCGATGGATTAGCTATTTATCAAAGGCATTCAATACCAAACCATCATCATCAAGATAACTTTCTTGATTGCACAATCTGAAAATTATGTTCTTAACTCAATTTTATTAAGCAAGCAACTTTATGAATGTTAAACTGTAGGTTGACAATGAATGTACATATGATCATCTCATTGATGCATCTTTTCAACATATCACTTGATAGGTGAACGGGTCCTTATTCACCTTTTATCCTTTTCAGATTTTGAGGGATCCAATCCCAAAATTAGTTGGTCCAACCAACTTATTATGAGAACAAGCAACATTAAAGTTCATGAAGAATTTTTTAATTCTTCAATATATGTTCAATACTCAGTATGCACATCTTCAAGATATCACAATCGTTCATGTCAACTTATGAACTTTTAATCTAGTAAACTTCAAGTTTACCATGATATATGATTTTGCTTTAGTAAATTTCAGATTTATTATTATATGAATAAATTTCAGATCTACTACTTCAGAAGTAGATTTTAAACTAACTCATCTCATCTATTCTACCTCTTTCGGAGGTGAGTTTTCATACCATCACAATCAAGTACACGTTTATATTAATAAGTTTCACTAAATATTATCACATTCACCCCAGGTAATGGATCTGTGCTTATAATAATCAAAATTCTCATTCCCCAAGAATGGAATATAATCCTGTCTTAAGCTTATCAAATTATGATAACTTATATATCTTATAACCTCTTTCATCATATTACTACTTCAGGAGCAAATTGAGTCATACATATGATGTAGAGAGTTTTTCTCTAACATATCTTATAATCATAATAAGTGCGTGAAAATATTATTACTTTTGCTGATTATTATCATATTGTCTCTCCATGCTTATATTCGTGCATTCAATCACTTGTCTTATTTCAACAATGAAGCAAGTTGTCAACTTTCATATTTATGCTACCATATCCACTTCATGGAATAGAGCATATTAATGAGATATGTTTCATGACCTTTTATTAAAGACCCATTATTTTGCCTTAACCATCATAATATCATCAATATGGTGTATTGAGATTCAAATTCAACATCTTATCCATATAAAGGTGTCTTAGGCATGAATCGATGAGACTTGAACCCAACATATTATCATCCTTTTTGATAATATTGTTCTTGAGGAATAAATTTAAAATATAAATGGTTTCAAACAAATTATTTTTCCTCAAATCCAATAATAATTATATTAGTAGTATCAAAAGAAAGATAACATAAAGAATTAATAACCTTGAAATCCTTCAGATTTATAATTTCATCTTGTTTGGTAGAGTCTCGTGCTGATAACGTATTATAAAACAATAAAGAAGAAGAGTAGAAAGAATAAAGAGAGTAATTGTTATTTCTCTTTTCTTGAGGATGATTTACAATGAAGGAAGCTCTTCTTAAAATAGGGGAATTTACCCCTAGTTTCACACTAAAAAAAGACAAATACATCAAATCCTGATAGATATCAACTAGATCTTATTAGATCTTGATAGAAATTCACTATAATGTAAATACATTTATAACAGAAAGATTAATTTTTAAAAACTTTTTTTATAAGAACGAAAAATTAAAGTCACTCGCAATAAAGTCCATCCCACGTAGTTTCCTGAACTTTAAATGGATGGACAACTTAACAATGAATGTCTGTGATCAACATGGGAAAACTTAAAAAATGTTTTCAGTCGAGTGAAATATTATACGCATGTTATTTAAGTTATGGTGAAACAATCAGAGGCGGAGCTAGCCCTCTTTAGGGGTTCGTCTAAATCCCCTTTGACGAAAAAATATACTATTTATATATGATTAAAATTATTTTTTATGTGATTATAGTAGGTATTGAACCCCCTGACTTAATTTTCTTTTAATATTGAACCCCCTAACTTGAAATTCTGGCTCCGCCTCTGAAAATAATATGAATAATTTTGATCAAATCTCTACCAATAGACAACGTCTACTACGGTATATAGTACTTCCAATGCCTCAACTTATGGGGCACAATTTGTATTTTTATTCAAATTTTTCTTGAAGTAAATTTATTTTATAATTTTTAGATCACAATTTGTATTTTTATAGTCAATCAAATTTTTCTTGAAGTAAATTTATTTTATAATTTTTAGATATTTTAAATTATTAATTATTATCATTTATGATATTTTTTACATAAGTTTCACATATAATAATTTTATTTTAAGAAATTTAAAGTTTTTATGTTTGAATCCACTATCAAAGTTTAGAAATGTGTATCTCCAAATTCGAACTATTCCCCATAAATTTGGATAAATTAAAAGTAGTGATGTTCAATAATACCTTTTCAATTTAAAAAGACAGTGAATAATTTAATTATTTTTATTCATTTTATTTTTGTTATTAAATATTATTAATTACCTAATGTAAATATTAAAATATTAAATTTATTATATTCAAAAGATAATATATAAAATTATATATATAATTTATTATTTTTAACTCATGTGTTAAGTAAATAGTGAAGAGTATTGTTGGACGGATGAAGTATTTTAAAAAGAATAATTTACTTTGATTTGACATAAAATTTAAGAAAATAAAGATGACTTTTAAATTTTGTGGCCTTAAGTTAAAGTTGTATTAAATATACCAAAATATGCTTTAATCTTATAATCCTAAACATGACATGTGAAAAGTTAATAGTAAAGTATTGCCTAAAAATAAAAAGATCATTCTTTTTAAACTGCAGTAAAATGGTAAGTAGAGCATTACGGAAGGAGTATTTCTTAACCTTTTCTGAGAAGTGCATAAAAGGTGGTAAAAATGGCTGGCATAGAAACTCTTCCAAATCTTATCATCGGATCTTCCAAGACAATCCTACGTGTTGATCGCTTTTCCCAACCACCAAAAGCTTAATATATTTATCAAGTCAACTGTTTCGGTGTTCATGCTTGGTGTTTCCCAGGGCCTTTAGACTTTTCTTCTGCTTCTTGTTCTTTCTCATTCTGAGGTTTGTCATTTAATAATTTATGGTACTTATGGTGATAGGTGGATCAAATATAGAGGCAGTGTTAAAATTCTTGATTTTTGTGTGTCTTGCTATGTATTATTTTGTTCTGTTTTCCTTTTCCAACATATTTTTAATGATATTATAGTGTATGTCTGTGAAATTTGTAATAGACTGGATTTTCTTTCTCCGTTATTTGTTCTGTCCCTGGGATTCTTGATGAGTATTTGGTGGGTTACGTTGCTTATTCCCATTTCGATGTCAAAGAAATTTGCTCAATTTGCTTTCCAATTATCTTGGAGTCGTTACACATATATTGTTCATTCTTAAGCTTCCATGGTACTTTTCTTGTTAAATAAGTAAGTTGACATTTATTGGAACTAAACTTTGCTTATGTTGTATTCCAATATGTAAGATTAACAAAATCCATTCTCTTAATACTTTCTAGTTGACTTTGAGATTATTGGCACCATTGTTTTACGTAATACGTAATAAAAGAAAAGTTGCTAATTTTTAAGACTACTAAGAATATTATGCAACAAAAGTGCCTAAATCAAATGTGGCCCTTCCCTGAAATCTGTGTGAGCATTGGCTTTGTCCTTCTTCTTGTCTTACAAGTTTGCCAATTCTATTAACTAAACGCAGATCTTTCGGTTCATTTAACATGTCTACGACGGTGGATTCTCAGAACGAGACTGGGAAACATGTTGAATCTATTCCCTCTTTATTTGAAATTGAGGATTCTGATGATTTGTCTAGATTGCTGGAAAAACCAACAGCTGTTAATATTGAAAGGAAAAGATCATTTGATGAAAGATCTTTTAGTGAAATGTCAATAACTCATTCACCACCGGGAAGGAGGTCTAGCATAAATTTGCCTTGATCATGTGTTGAGCCACATCCCATTATTAGCGAAGCATGGGAAGCCTTGAGGCATTCTATTGTACAATTCCGCAAACTACCACTGTTGCTGCTATAGACAATTCTACAGAGGAACTTAACTACGATCAGGTAAAATCCTTATCATTTTCTCCCACTACAAAGTGATCGATTTTTTAATGTTTGCTTATATTGTTATGTAAGTTTACACATTTTCTAAGAGTTTGACCTGGCCAGGTGTTTGTGAGAGATATTGTGCCAAGAGCTTTGGCGTTCTTGATGAACGGTGAAGCTGCAATAGTGAAGAATTTTCTTATGAAAACGTTACGGCTCCAATCATGGGAGAAGAAGATAGATCAGTTCAAGTCAGGAGAAGGAGTTATGCCTGCTAGTTTAAAGTGCTTCATGACCCTATTAAAGAACTCGGAGACTATAGTTGCTGATTTTGGAGAATGTGCCATAGGCAGAGTTACTCCTGTTGATTCAGGGTTCTGGTGGATTATAATGTTTCGTGCATACACAAAGTCAACAGGAGACACCTCCTTGGCTGAGCTGCCTGAATTCCAAAAGGGTACGCACCTCATCCCCACTTTGTGCCTTTCAGAAGGTTTCGATACATTTGCAACCCTGCTTCGTGCTGCTGGATGCTCTGTGATTGATCCAAGAATGGTGAATCTTCTCCTTCAGACACATGTATATAGTCTTGGAAATGATCAATTAATATTTTATTGTTAGCTTACTGAATGAGTATTATATGTTGTTGTTTGTTAGGGTGCTTATGGCTATCCAATTGAAAAACAAGATCTTTTCTTTATGGCCTTAAGATGTGCTCTACTTCTACTCAAGCAAGATGAAGGAAGAAAATTTGCGGACAGAATAATTAAACGCCTCCATGCTTTAAGCTATCACGTGAGTAGTTACTTTTGGCTCGATATGAAACACTTGAATGACATACACCGTGCCAAGACAGAAGAGTACTCTCACACTGTTGTAAACAAGTTTAATGTCCTGCCAGATTCCCTACCAAATCGGGTTTTTGATTTCATGCCAAGTCGTGGTGGTTACTTCATTGGTAATGTTAGTCCTGCTTGAATGGAATTCCGTTGGTTTTGTTTGGGTAATTGCTGTTGGCTGCTCTCCTTTTGTCAACAACTGCTGCTCATTTATTTACAACAGTTTGGAGGCAACTTTCTGTGGATATATTTCAACAATTGTGGATGATGAAGGCATTTTGTGACTTTGTGTTTTCAACATCAGTGACTGCATTCATTTATGAAGGCAAGACTTTTGAGGTCCAGATTTGGCTATAAAAACCAACGTTACTTCATTTGCAAAGATACCTCCACAGCTTTTCAATAGCCAATCTCTCCTTTATATTTTCTTCTTTCTCTACTTCTTGGTTGAGTATTTCTATACTCGTAGAGAATTTGTAAGGGGCTATTTTGTCTTGTTTGTCCCGAGAAAATATTTTATACTCTCGTCAATATTAGTGGAATTTTTTGGCTCTCTCGCCGGTGGTTTTTTTACCTCTATTTAAAGAGGGTTTTTTCACCTAAAACCTTGGTGTCAATTTTACTGTTTTTATTAATTTCTCGTAATCTTTGGTTGAATTTATCACGCTTCCACACTCTGTAGCCCTACAAATTGGTATCAAAGCCACGATAATTCAACCGGGATTTTTTTTATATTAAAAATGTCGACGAAGTTCGATATTGAGAAATTTGATGGTAAAATTAGTTTTGCTATCTGGCGAGTCCAGATGCTGGCTGTTCTTATCCAGAATGGCCTAAAGAAGGTTCTGTCCGGCAAATCGGCGAAGCTAGCCACTACAACGGAGGAGCAGTGGGAAGAGATGGATGAAAAGACGTTATCCACAATCCAATTATGCTTGTCCCGTGAGGTGCTACGCGAAGTCATCAATGAGAAAACTGCAGCCGGCATATGGAGTAAATTGGAGTCTCTGTACATGACCAAAAGTCTTGCAAATAAACTCTGATTAAAGGAGCGACTTTTCACACTCCGTATGTCTGAAGGTACTCCCATCCAATCTCATCTTGGTGAATTTAATTCCATCATAATTGATTTGGAAAATTTGGATGTCAAAGTTGATGATGAGGATAAAGCCGTACTACTTATTGTTTCTTTGCCACCCTCATATAGACATTTCAAACAAATTATGCTATATGGTAATAATGTTACCTTGAGCTTTGATGATGTCAAGTCTAACTTACTGTCCAAAGAAAAATTTGATACCCAAATTCATTCTGAAAGTTCGGGTGAGGGACTAGTAGTTAGAGGGAGAAACCACGAAGTAGGTGCTAGCGGTAAAAATCGATCCAGATCCAGAGGTAAAAACTCTAAGTATTGCCGTTATTGGAAGAAAAAAAATCATGAAATCTCTGAGTGCTACAAATTGAAAAATAAGCAAAACAGAGAAGATAAGGGTAAGCAACCCGAAAAATCTGCCGAAGCTAGTTTTGTAGAAACCGAATCTGATGGAGAGTGTTTTATTGCTTCTGGTACTGAACAAAGGTCAAAAAATGAGTGGATTCTTGATTCTGGTTGTACATTTCATATGTCTCCTAATAGAGACTGGTTTACCACCTATGAATCTTTTAATGGTGGTCTTGTCTTAATGGGCAACGATGCTCAATGCAAAGTTGTCGGCAAAGGCACAATCAAAATCAAGACACATGATGGAGTCGTTAGAACTTTGACCGGTGTCAGACATGTCCCTGATTTGAAACGGAATCTCATTTCCCTAGGCACTCTTGAATCTCAAGGGTGTAGATACTCAGCTGAAGGTGGAGTTTTAAAAGTGTCCAAAGGAGCTCTTGTGTTACTAAAGGCAATTCGATCTGGTAGTTTGTATTTGCTTCAGGGTTCAACTGTTATAGGTTCTGCAGCCGTCGCCTCATCCAACAAAGACAACACGAAGTTGTGGCATTTGAGGTTGGGCCACATGAGTGAGAAGGGAATCCAAATTCTCAAAAAGAAAGGCTATCTTGGCAACCATTGTACCGGTAAGGTCGATTTCTGCGAGCATTACATTTTTGGTAAGCAGAGAAAGGTTAGCTTTTCAAAAGCCATTCACAAGACCAAAGGTACTTTGGACTACATCCATTCAGATCTTTGGGGTCCATCGAGAGTTCCCTCCAGAGGTAAATGTCATTATATGCTAGCATTTATTGATGATTTTTCACGTAAACTCTGGGTATATTTTCTCAAGCAAAAGAATGAAGCTTTTTCCACCTTTAAAGAGTGGAAATTATTAATTGAGAACCAGACTGGCAAGAAGATCAAGAGGCTAAGGACAAGACAATGGCCTCGAATTTTGTTCTAATGAGTTTAATGATTTCTGCAAGAAAGAAGGTATTGCCAGACATTTCACCGTTCCAAGAACTCCACAACAAAACGGAGTTGCTGAAAGGATGAACAGAACTATCTTGGAGAAAGTTCGTTGTATGCTCTCCCATTCTACTCTGGGGAAAGAATTTTGGGCAGAAGCAGCTTCAACATCATGCTACTTGATAAACCGCTCACCAAATCGATCACTCGACTGCAAAATTCCAGAAGAAGTTTGGTCAGGTAACCCTGTTGATTATTCTAATTTTAGAATATTTGGTTGCCCTGCTTATTCTCAT
Organism: Capsicum baccatum var. pendulum; assembly: GCA_030864225.1. Lineage (NCBI taxonomy): Eukaryota > Viridiplantae > Streptophyta > Magnoliopsida > Solanales > Solanaceae > Capsicum > Capsicum baccatum. Next base: position 161,938,021 of record CM061557.1, on the reverse strand, counting down.
GTGAACGAGGGAAAATTGGAACCTCGTGCTAAGAAATGCATTTTCTTAGGTTATGGCCTAGGGGTTAAAGGCTATCGTTTGTATGGCCCTGAATCTCGCAAAATATTTCATAGTCGGAATGTAACCTTTAATGAAAATGGTATGCTATTTTCTGGAAAAGATACTGTTGTTCCCTCCACTGATACAGGTGATCAGTAGGATGTTCGAGAGAAGGTGGAGTTTGAGACTGAAGCTCCCATTCTGGAAGCAAATATCCCTAATTCTTCCACCACTCAAGAAGATGAAGTCACTGCTGAACAAATGAGTCCACGACAACATCCACCTCAACGTCGAGGTTTACCACAACCATGGTCTATGGCTCAAGAACTTCCACAACAAAGGCCAAGAAAATCGACTCAAAGACTGATCACAGAATCTGCCAACATTGCTTATGCATTGACTGTTGCACAAGAGATGGGTGAAGATGGTGAACCCAAGAATTATTTTGAAGCTATCTCTGGTGATGACTCAGCAAAGTGGACTGCTGCTATGCAAGAAGAAGTCGAGAGTCTTCTCAAAAATGAAACATGGGATTTGGTGATGTTATCGGAAGGCAAGCGAGTCATTAGTTGCAAATGGATTTTTAAGAGAAAAGAAGGCATCCCCGGTGTTGAAAATGCAAGGTACAAAGCAAGATTCGTAGTAAGAGGTTTTGATCAACAGGAAGGTATTGACTTTAACGAAGTATTTTCTCCCGTTGTTCGTCATTCTTCAATTCGTGTATTAATTGCTCTAGTTGCCTTTTATGATTTGGAGCTGGAACTGTTAGATGTGAAAACTGCTTTTCTTCATGGTAATCTTGAGGAAGAAATTTATATCCAGCAGCCAGAGGGGTTCGTTGTTCCTGGAAAGGAGAACCATGTATGTCATCTAAAGAAATCTCTTTATGGTTTGAAGCAATCACCAAGACAATGGTATAAAAGGTTTGATTCCTTCATGACTGGACATGGCTATTCTAGAAGTAGTTATGATAACTACGTCTATTTTCAAAAAATATCTGATGGATCACTAGTATACTTGCTGTTATATGTTGATGATATGTTAATTGCTGCAAGAGATAAAACTCTTGTTGACAAGTTAAAGGTGCAGCTCAACAGTGAATTTGATATGAAAGATCTAGGTCCTGCCAAGATGATTCTTGGAATGGAGATTAACAGAGATCGTCAAGCTGGAAAACTTTTTCTATCACAGAAAAGGTATGTAATGAAGATGCTTGACAGATTTGGAATACGAGATTGCAAAGCTGTTAATACTCCACTTGCTGCCCACTTCAAGTTGTCATCAGATCAGTGTCCACAATCAGAAGAGGAACAAAGGCGCATGTCACATGTCCTATATTCTAATGCAGTCGGAAGCCTTATGTACACTATGGTATGTACTAGGCCTGATTTGGCTTATGCGGTTAGTGTTGTTAGCAGATTCATGCACAACCCAGGAAAACAGCATTGGGAATCTTTCAAATGGATCCTTCGTTACTTGAAGGGTTCTCCTGATATTGGTTTGGTATTTGATAGACAAAAGTCTGATCCAGGAGACGTAGTTGGTTATGTTGACGCTGACTACGGTGGTGATTTAGATCGGAGAAGATCACTTTCAGCCTATATCTTTACACTTTGCGGCTCTGCTATCAGTTGGTATTCATCACTTCAAGCCATTATGGCTTTGTCCACCACTGAAGCAGAATATATTGCTGCTACTGAAGGAGTGAAAGAGGCTATCTGGCTCCGAGGCTTGGTTGCTGAACTTGGTTTACAATAACACATTCTTGTTATGTTCTGTGACAGTCAGAGTGCTGTCCACTTGGCCAGGAATAGCAAGCATCACTCAAAGACCAAGCATATTGATATTAAACGCCACTTTATCCGAGATATTGTTGATGCAGGAGAAATTACTGTGGAAAAAATCCATACAACTGAAAATCCTGCAGATATGTTAACCAAACCACTTCCAGCCGCTAAGTTCGATCATTGCTTGGACTTAGCTGGTATTATTCATTGTTAACAGGATTTCATGGCGAGAGAGTATTTCCGATCAAAAGGAGATCAAGGTGGAGATTTGTTGGCTGCTCTCCTTTTGTCAACAACTGCTGCTCATTTATTTACAACAGTTTGGAGGCAACTTTCGGTGGATATATTTCAACAATTGTGGATGATGAAGACATTTTGTGAATTTGTGTTTTCAACATCAGTGGCTGCATTCATATATGAAGGCAAGACTTTTGAGGTCCAGATTTGGCTATAAAAGCCAACGTTACTTCATTTGCAAAGATACCTCCACAGCTTTTCAATAGCCAATCTCTCCTTTATATTTTCTTCTTTCTCTACTTCTTGGTTGAGTATTTCTATACTCGTATAGAATTTGTAAGGGGCTATTTTGTCTTGTTAGTCCCGAGAAAATATTTTGTACTCTCGTCAATATTAGTGGAATTTTTTGGCTCTCTCGCCGGTGGTTTTTTTACCTCTATTTAAAGAGGGTTTTTCCACCTAAAACCTTGGTGTAAATTTTACTGTTTTTATTAATTTCTCGTAATCTTTGGTTGAATTTATCACGCTTCCACACTCTGTAGCCCTATAATTGCATCACCATTTTGTCATCCTTGGCGACACCTGAACAATCTTCAGCAATAATGGATCTCATTGAATCACGATTAAAACAAAAGAAACTATGAAAGGAAATATGACAGTATAAAGTATAGCTGGAGAAAGTAACAAAAACAGAAAATGACATATGTAAGATGCACTAATTTTTAACACTTTCCTTAGTGTATGCTTACGATCAATGACTCCAAGAGCAGCTCTAAAACAGTAAAACTTGAAGTAGATTCTTCTTTTGATCAATTCCCAAACTCTTTTTCGAGCTTCTTCCAAAGCAGGCTTTACTAAAGCCTTTGTGAGTATGTCTGCAACTTGATCACTTGTGGGAATTCCTTTCAGTTGTACTTCTTGATCCAACACTTTCTCTCGAATGAGTGATGGTGAACTTCAATGTGTTTTGTCCGATCATGAAAAATTAGGTTTGATGCAAGTTTAACAACACTTTTATTATCACATTTAATTTGGACATCATGATCAACTTTGCTCAGCATCTCTTCTATTAATCTTTTTAACCAGATACATTCTTGTGCCGCCATAGTTGCTGCCACATATTCTGCTTCAGTGCTAGATAAAGCAACCACTGATTGCTTCTTGCTACACCAAGATACCATTGCGGAACCAGTGCTGAAATAATAGCCTGAAGTTGAATGCCTATCATTCGCATCTCCCGCCCAATCTACATCAACAAAACCACTTGACAAGAACTTCTCATGTCTCTTTTACATCAAACCATGATCAAGAAAGCCTTTCACATATCTTAGAATTCTTCTTGCTGCATCTAGATGTGAACTTCTTGGACACTACATGAACTGAGAAACAACACTAACAAAATAAGCAATTTCAGGTCATGTGATAGTTAAATAGATTAAACTACTAACAAGTTGCTGAATATTTTTTTGCGTCCTTCAATGACTTTCCTTCATCTTTCATTAATTTGAGATGTGGCCCCATTGGAGTGGCTTTTTATTTTGACTTCCCCATGCCAAAACGTTCCAACAACTTCCTTGCATACCTTTGTTGAAAAATGAAGTATCCTTGATTTGTTTTTTCAATTTCCAAACCAAGAAAACAGCTAGCCTCTCCTAAACTCTTCATCTCAAATCTAATAGAAAGCTCATTTTGTAGTTTAGAAATCTCAACTTCATTATCTCCAGTAATTATTATATCATCCACATATCATAGAACCATCAAATGCATATTTGATTAGAATTTAATAAATAAACCAGAATCTGAGTCAACAACTTTAAAGCCACAAAAGATAAAGTATTGAGCAACTTTACCATACCAAGCAGTGCTTGTTTAAGGCCATACAATGCCTTTTTCATCCTACATACATGATGAGGAAATTTCTTTGAAATGTACCCTTCAGGTTGCTCCATAAAGACCTCATGATCCAATTCTCCGTAAAGAAACACATTCTTTACATAAAGTTGCCATAACTTCCAATTCTCAGATGTTGCAAGAGATAAAAGGGTTCTTATTGTTACCATTTTTGCAACTAGACTTAATGTCTCCTCATAATCCATCCCATAACTTTGCGTGAAACCACGTGCAACAAGTCGAGCTTCGCATTTATCCACAGACCCATCTAAATGTTTCTTCAATCGATAAACCCGTTTGCAAGTTATAAGTTCACAATTTTCCGGCTTTGGTACCAACTCCCACGTCTGATTTTTATTTAAAGCATCAATTTTTTCTTTCATGGCTGCTTCCCACTTTGAATGACCTTTGGCTTTTTCAAAGCTTGATGGTTCTTCATCCGATGTTCCTACAAAGAAGCATGAACAGTGTAATTATTGATTTGTACCTCATAATCTTTGAGATAATTTGGCTGTCTTTTTTCTCTTGTTGACCTCCTTTGAGTTTGTTCTTCGCCATCATCTAAATTTGGAGGATGTGGAGTTGAACTTTCACCATTGTTTGATGCCAACAGGTCACTTTCGGAAGATGTTTGTGAATTTTCTTGAACACCATCAAGAATTATTTTTTGAATGCTGTTGGATGTCTGGACAGAATGGTAAGATGATACTTTATTGAACACAACATCTCTAGAATTGATAAACCTTTTTGTTTATGGATCCATACATCTTCACTTTCCTATATGAATCATAGCCAACAAAAACACACTTTTTTGCTTTTAGGTCAAGTTTAGTTCGATTTGACTTTGGAATATAAACATAACAAATTGAACCAAACACCCAAAAATAGTTTATATTTGGATTTACATCATATAGAGTCTCAAAAGGGGATTTTTCTTTACCTTGCCGTGGAGGTAAACGATTTATGACGTGACAAGCACATTGAACGGATTCAGACCAAAGCTCTCGTGGAAGGTTTTTATCGTGCCACCATAAGAGACTCATCAAAGTGAGGTGAACTAGTTTCCTTTTGAAAACTCCATTTTGCTGGGGTCATTTGGACATTTCATTTGTCTTGAAATACCATTGTCATCGAAGTATTTTAATAAATTATTTGACATATATTCTCCTCTGTTGTCGCTCCATAAGCATTTAACTTTCTTCCCAAATTACATCTCTACTGCATTTTTGAATTCAATAAATTTTGATAATGCTTCACTCTTCTCTTTCAAGAATTTCACCTATGTATATCTTGAAAAATCATCTACAAACATCATGATGTAATGGAAGCCTCTATAGCTTGTTGTTTTTGTTGGCCCCATTAAGTTTGTGTGCACCAACTCCAACATGATGGATCTGCGACTTGATGATTTTTGAAATGAAAGACGATGTGATTTTGTGAATTGACATCCTTGGCAAATAACACCTTCACAAACATTTTTTAGAATCAAAATGCCATCCACCAATTTCTTAGAAGTAATTTGTTTGAGCAATTGATAACCCAAGTGACCTAAGCGAGCATGCCAAATCGCTGGGCTATCTACTTGACTTGTCTTCTTCACATAGGCTTCTCTCACTACTATAACAAATAAGGAACCTTTCTTCTCACCTGTGAAAAGAAAATCAGCAGCAATGTATTATCAAAAACTTTCATATCATTAGGATCAAATAAAACATATTTTCCAGAATTTGTAATTTGAGAAACAAAACTAAATTTCTCTTCAAACCTAGAACATGGAAGACATTATTCAGCTTGAAAATCTTTGTATCATTAGTGTCGATCCTTACAACTCCTTTATTTTCTACTGGATATGTTGAATTATCAGCTGTAACAATGACTCGCTCTCCATTATATTGATGCAACTCTGAAAGTAGTGAATCATTACCAGTTACATGATGGGAGTAACAACTAGAATCAATGATAGATTCCTCTTTCTTGTTTTCGGAATAATTGATAAAAGTTTAAGCTAACTTTTGTTCAGCAACCTCTATAGTAAAACAATGCTCCCACATGAGATGATCATCTTTTTCACTAGTGCAAGCAACATTGGCCTTAGCAATCTTTACCCGGTAATTTTTCTTAATATGCTCGATCTTTCCACATCTGAAACATTTGATCGACTTCTTATATTGAGAGTTGTTACCTTTTTCTGCACTTGATTCTTCTTCTTTGTTCTTATTCCCACATGACTTATCCCTTTATGGTTTTCCCTTAGAAAAAAGAACAGCATCAAATTTGAAACTCTTTGCCATTTGTTTTGACAAGGCTTCTTGATTAGAGATAAAATTCTCTACCTCTTCAATGGAAGGATATGTCGATGATGTTGGGTGTATTTATGCATTCTAGCGTCATTATTCTAGACTTTTTAGCCTTGTTTTGAGGATGATTCATGTGATGTATATGTTGATAATGAGATAAATGTGCATAGAAATGTTAAAGCATGTGTTTATTATGTTTAAAGTGAGTTTCAAACAAGTTTGTACTTAAAAGATTCATTTAGAGTTCAACTTGGAAAACTAGCGTTACTAGCTTGAGCTAGGTGCTTGTCTTGTTGATTTCGGTGGATTCTAGTGTGTTTAAAGTGTTCCTAATGATTTTTATGTGTTATTATGAGTGAATAACTTGTTGTTAATGAGAAAAGTTCAATTTGAATGAGTCTACAGTTGGAAAAATAAGAGAAAGATCAATGCTAACTATCTATGTTAAGCTTTTGTTTTGATTCGTTGTTATGGGTGTTGTGTTGTGTTTCTCTCTTAATTCGTTCGGTGTGATGATGTAGGAGGCTTTTGGAGCTGAGTATTATGATATTTTGATGTTAAATAAGCTTGGAATCAATTGGAAAGACGCCACAAGACAAGGGATCAAGAGGGGAGACTCAACACTTAACCAAATTTCGGAGAGCAAATTCCAGTAGATTGGGGAGATATTGAGGCGCCGCCCCACCTGGAGCGGGGATATAGCCAGGGAGCCTCTTCACCTGCAGCGTGTCTGAACCCAGGGCACTACCCCACCCACTTTCAGGATCAACATTTGAAACTTTTCTTGTTCAGCACGGAAAGGGCTTGCTCCTATACTATAAATACATGTTGTATCACGTTTTTACACATCTTTTAGCAAATTTTGGAGAGAAAAAGGTCTACTACAACTTCTTCATTAGTTTTTTATTATTTTTATTTAGTTCATTCATGTTTTTAGTCATTAATTACTATTTTGTGATTACGATATGATTATTATTACTATGGATTAAGTTTGTTTTCTTAGATTATCAATATTGTTTTTTTTATTCTTATGTTAACTATTTTAAGGAATCGCGACCCTTAGAATACATCCATTGTCTACCTTGTGAACACGGGAGAGGGAATAGGGCGATAGAACATAGGAATAAGTAGAGTATGGTTCTTAATTCTTTATAAAATAAGAAACTTGAATTAGTATCTAGGGTAGGGATGTACTTAGATACCTTACTTCATTCATATATAGGATGATGTTTGTTAAGAACTTAAGTGAATTATTACATCCCCGCTCAACGATGTAGGTTTAAGGTTCAACTTAGGTAATAGATAGAGGTTGGGAAACCATAATTGCACAATTAACCCTAGGAATCAACAACCAAGATAAGCAAGTTCACGAATGAAATCCAATAGCATAATATGATTTTTCAGAGTGCTTCAACCTTGGGTATTCACCTACGGATTGTCTTAAGATCTTTATTTTACGCTTTGTTTACTTTCCTTGCAATTATAGCTTCCAAAATCTCTTTGGTTACTTTTGCATCAATTGAATCTAAACTGTGAACTAAAATCAAATCATTGCCAAATCTAGTCTCTGTGGGATCGATATCTCGGCTTTCTTGAAGGACAATATATTACTTGGTAGAATATGTACACTTGCGTGTGCGCTTAGGTGTTGTCAAGTTTTTGGCACTGTTGCCAGGGACTTGTATTTTGGCAATTATTTATTTTAGTTTATATTTAGAGTTATTTGGTGTTTTTATGCTTGGTCTTGTTTTTGTGTTTGCAGGAGATAGGTTTCTAAGTTTATAAGTTGGTAAGAGATTGAGAGTTGGTAGAACCAAGCCCGTAACCCGATTAACTTTACCATCAACACAGGAGAGAAACAATCCTTCTCCCTAGAATTCTAAAAATCCAAGAAGACCAAGAGAACACCACTCTTATGGCCAAACAACAAGTAACTGGTAGGAAGGTTAAGGAAGTGGAAGTCCCACTTCCAATGAACTTGACTTCCCCAATTTAAAGAATGACAGCTGGGGGGAATTTCGAGTTGAAACACAACATGGTGCAACTTCTTATTAGCAATGGACAGTTCGCAGGGCTTTCACACGAGGATCCACAAGTCCACTTGCAGACCTTCATTGAGCTTACTGATACATTTACTCCAATTGGGGTGACTCAAGATTATGTGAGGCTGGCTCTGTTTCCCCATACACTTCTGAGAGTAGCTAAAAGATGGTTGAATGCAGATCCAACTAATTCAATCACATCATGGGACGACTTAGTCAGAAAGTTCCTTATCAGATTTTTTCCATCAGGCAAGACTGGGAGACTTCATAGTGAGATAGTGAGCTTCAAATAGAAGCTTGATGAAAACCTCTATCATTCTTAGGAATACTTCAAGGTTCTTCTTCGGAATTGTCCATATCACCAACAGTTAAATGAGGTACTTTCTCACACTTTTGTAGAAGCTCTTGATCACAATACAAATATTTTGCTAGATTCTGCCATAGGTGGTCAAGCGTTGGAGCTAAATTATGATGAGCTATACACATTGCTGAACCGTATAGCATAAGGAAATACAGATTGACATTCAGATTCTAGAAGTGCCACAAAAAGAATTGCGGGTGTATTGGAGGTGGACCAATTCACAGCCTTATCAGCACATGTTTCTACACTACAGAATTTGATCAATACATCATTCAGCAGCATGAAGTTGGAGCAGCGCAACCTGCAGCCTCATTTAATGCCATTTAACAAGCTGCAGGTTGGTGTGAAGTATGTGCGAATAATGGTCATACGACTACCGTGTGTGCTTCAAATTCAGAATCTGTGATGTATTTAAGAAATGCTCAAAGGACTAATTATGGTAATGCCTACGACATAAAGTGGCAAGATCAACCACCAAATCAGTCATGGAATACCCCACAGTCACATACCCAACCAAGTAGTGGTGGGCATGGTACGGTATGGTACGATATTTTAAACTTTGGTACGGTAACTTCGGTTTTTGGTATCTAAAAGAAAAATATCATTACCATACCAAATTAGTTCGATATGGTTCGTTATTTTTAAATTCGGTTTCGGTATTTTACGGTATGGTAATTCGGTAACCATACTTTATTTGATTTCTACTTACATATATTCATATAAAAAAACTATAACTTTAAATTTTAAAAACGTATCAATCATATTAGACTGACAACTATGTTTGTTAATCAATTACACAAAAAGAATATTTCAATCATGATTGAATAGTGCGAGATACAAACTCTCAACAACATTACCTAAACTTAAGCATAGTACTCTTAAATAATAAGCTTTTCAAATAATTTATTTCTTAATAAAAGTTACTTTTGTGTTCAATTGGCTAATGGATGATATATAAATATATTTAATAATATTAAATATAATATATATGTGGGTTTTATATGTTATTTAAAAACTTTAGTACGGTATACGGTATTTCGATATTTATTGCATAAATACCAAATACCAAAATAATTTAAAATTTCTACCAAATACCATAACATTCATACCGCAGTATAATTTTTTTTAGTTTTGGTCTGGTATTCGGTATATACCATACCATGCCCACCCCTACAACCAAGTCAATCAACTAGAAACATGGAAGAAATGTTAAAGAAACTTGTAGTTGGGCAAGCACAACTGTTGGCAGATATGAAAAATCAACTGACAGAATTACAGAATTAGAAAGTGGCCCAGTGAAGCTTAGAGTTGCAGGTTGGGCAGTTACAACAAGTGTTAAATACTAGACCATAAGGTGGTTTGCCAACTGATATAGAAAATCCAAAGCAAGTTATGGCAATCACCTTGAGGAGTGGTAAAGAGCTTCATGGAGAACCTCCAAAGGCAACTAAGAAGATAGATGTTGATGTGGTGACCCAATAGGTAAATAATAGAGTTGCTAAAAATTCAAGGAAGTCTGAGTACTTTAAGAAAAAGTAGTTGTAGAAGAAGTAAATAAGAGGATGCCACTACCCTTTCCTTAGAGGCAAATAAAAGCGAAGGAGAATGCAATGTTTAAAATGTTCTTTGACGCATTCAGAGAGCTTCGTATTAATTTACTTCTTTTAAATATTTTGCAGAGTATGTCTAAGAGTGCAAAGTACTTGAGGGATGTGGTTGGGAATAAGGTAAAATTGCAAGATATGAGAGCAATAACACTCATTGAAAAGTGTTGTACGGTAATGACACAGAAAATCCCCAAGAAATTGAAAGATTAGGGGAAGTTTTCTATCCCTATTAAAATTGGGAACAAAGAAGTCCATGCATTGAGTAATTTAGGGGCAAGTATAAATTTGATGCCCCTATCTCTGTTTGAAAAATTAGGCTTGGGAAAGCCTAGATGAACCACTGTGCTTTTGCAGCTAGCAGACGGTTCCATGGCATATTCGAAAGGAATAATTGAAGATGTCCTCATTAAGTTTAGTAAATTTATAATTCCTGCTGACTTTATTGTTCTTGATTTTGAGGCAGATGAATAGGTGCCAATTATTTTGAGGCATCCATTTTTAGAAACCGTAGGAGCATTTACTGATGTTAGAGAAGGCACGCTCAAGCTGAGGGTAGAGGATAAAGAGGTGGTATTTGATGTTTACAAATCACCCATTGAAAATACCAAATATAAAGATTTTTGCATGATCAATGTGATTGAAAAGGATGAGTGTAGTGTGTTGAAGCCACCAAAGACCTCTTTCGACTACATGATTGAGCGACCTAAGATGAAACCACCATTTCCCAACATGATGAAGGTTAAAAAAAGGAGAGATGTTGACCTTAAGAGTACAAACTCAAGAGGTCATAAATGAATAAAAAAATGGCTCCCAAAAGGGAGTAAAAGGGAGAAGGATTATGGTTGAGTTGAGTTGCGTCGTGCTGTGACACTAAATCAAGCACTGCTTGGGAGACACCCCAAGTTAATTAGGTATGTTTTATTTCCAGTTTTTTAGTTTTTATTTTACGTAGTTATTGTTTTTGGTTGAGTCATAGGTTAATGAGAAGTCTGAGTACCATAAACTTGAGCTTGAAGCATGACAATAAAGACAAAGTGTGGGGTCACATGGATCTCCTTTATGTGTGAATATTCTACTAGCTAGGCCTAGAAGCCTCAGGGAGTATTTATATCTCTTGTTTTTAAAATTCACTTTGGGGACAAAGTAGATATTTAAGTGTGGGGTGGGAAAATTCCCAAATTTTGGCTCAATTTAAAATTTTTAGGATAGGAATAAGTGAGATATTTGAGTTGGTGCTCTTTTTTATTGCATGATGCAAGTAGATTTATTTGTATAAGCATGTAAATTGTGAGAATTACTACTTTTGAGACTCCTAGGCTTATGTTTATGACTCGCTTACTTGTTGACTTAATTTTGAATTCATGCTATTGTTTGGTTGGGAGTCTATGAAGATCCTATTGAATTGAGCATGTGTGATGTGTGATGTGAGGTATTTGTATATTTCTTGTTACATATGATGTCTAGAACTTGCCTGGTGTATGCGTAAAGTGAAATAAAGAGTGTGGATTTAGGAGATGATTTAGGCATTTCTTTGATAGCCTTATTCTATACCTTCTATTTGTCCTACCCATTGTACATTATCCTAGTTAACCCCCATTGATCCTTTAGCTTTTTTTTTTGGTAGATTTATATGTAGCCTAATATCCTTCTTTGATAGACCATAATTTAATCCAAAACAATTTCTAAGTACTTTAATGAAAAAAAAGAAATAATTGAAAAAGGAGTTTGAGAAATTAAGGAAGAAAAAGGTGAAATTGATGCCCCCAAGGTAATAGTTATTGGTGTTAATAATTGATGTGTGGTGGATGGGTGTGGTATAATTTATGCTAGAATATTGCCATGATTGTGAAAAAAAGAGAAACAAAATTGATTCTTGTGGTAGTAAAATAGGTGTCCACCAAGTGTTTGTGAAAATGCTTAAAAAAGATGAGGCAAAAACAAAGGTATGGATGAATGAATAAGTGTAGTTTGGTTTTTGGAGAGTGATTTTAAATTTATAATGTAGTGTATTAAAGTGCTTAGAGAGGATAGTCACTATTCCCAAATAGTTTCTACCCGCCCCTTAGCGTACATTACAAATCGAAAAAAGTCCTAATTGATCTTAAGCGTTACATTCGACTATTAGTGAAGCATTACACTAAGGGTAAGCCTATGATTCATTGTGTGTAACTTGTGAATTCTTTGTGAGAGTGAGCATAATTTGATTCATGTACCCATCATGTTCTAAATTGCTTAATTTTGAGTGATTATGGGTAACTCTCTTGTTGTGTGGGCTCATATTTGATTAATATGGGTGATTTTTATAATGTCATTGATTGAATAATGTGCATGAGTTTGCCAACTTGTTGAGTAAATTCTTGAGGCTAGGATATTTTGGAGTAGTGTTCATAAGCTTTAAATTGTGTTTGCAACATGCTTAGTATAGTAACTTGCATTCCGTGTAGTCATTGTAGTACTAGCTTGAGTGTCTTGCATGTAGTAGAAGTGTAGAAACTCCAGATCATGAGGTTTATAGTAAAGAGTTGTTCAAGGACGATCAAGGCTTTAAGTGTTGGGTGATGATTTTGGGTGTATTTATGCATTCTAGCATCATTATTCTAGAATGTTTAGCCTTGTTTTGAGGAAAATTCATGTGATGTATGGGTTGATAATGATATAAATGTGCATATAAATGTTAAAGCATGTGTTTATTATGTTTAAAGTGAGTTTCAAACAAGTTCGTACTAAAAGATTCATTTAGCGTTCAACTTGAAAAACTAGCGTTACTAGCTTGTGGTAGGTGCTTGTCTAGTTGATTCCGGTGGATTCTAGTATGTTTAAAGTGTTCCTATTGATTTTTATGTGTTATTATGAGTGGAATAACTTTTTGGTTGTGAGAAAAGGTCAATTTGAATGAGTCTACATCTGGAATAATAAGACAAAGATCAATGCTAACTAGCTATGTTTAGCTCTTGTTTTGATTCGTCGTTATGGGTGTTGTGTTGTGTTTCTCTCTTAATTCGTTTGGTGTGATGATGTAGGAGGATTTTGGAGCTGAATATGATGATATTTTGATGTTAAATAAGCTTGAAACCCATGGGAAAGATACCACAAGACAAGGGATCAAAAGGGGAGACTCAAAACTTAACCAAATTTTGGAGAGCAAATTCCAGTAGCTCGGGTCGATATTGAGGTGCTGCCCCACCTAGAGCGGGTATATATCCAGGGCACCGCCCCACCTGTAGCGGGGATGAACCTAGGGTGCCACCTCACCCACTTCCAGTCTCAACATCTGAAGCTTTTCTTGTTCAACACAGAAAGGGCTTGCTCCTACACTACAAATACATGTTGTTTCATGTTTTTACACATCTTTTAACATATTTTGGAAAGAAAAAGGGCTGCTACGACTTCTTCATTAGGTTTTTATTATTTTTATTTAGTTCATTCATGTTTTTAGTCGTTAATTACTATTTTGTGATTACGATTATGACTATGCGTGGCTAAACGCTCCCTTTCCGGGGTTGAAGCCAAGGACATTATTATTATTGCTATGGATTAAGTTTGTTTCCTTTTCTTATCAATATTGGTTGTTTTTTTATTCTTATTTTAACTATTTTAAGGATTCACGACCCTTAGAATACATCCATTGTCAACTTTGTGAACCTAGGAGAGGGAATAGGGCGATAAAATATGGGAATAAGCAGAGTATGGTTCTTGATTCTTTATAAAATAAGAAACTTGAATTAGTATCTGGGACAGGAATATACTTAGATACCTTACTTGATTCATATATAGGATGATATTTGTTAAGAACTTAAGTGAATTATTACATCCCCGCTCAACGATGTAGGTGTAAGGTTCAACTCAGGTAATAGATTAGAGGTTGGGAAACCATAATCGCGCAATTAACCTTACAAATCAACAACCAAGATAAGCAAGTTCACGAATGAAATCTAATAGCATAATATGATTGTTCAGAGTGCTTCAACCCTAGGTTTTCTCCTACAGATTGTCTTAAGAACTTTACTTTACGTTTTGTTTACTTTCTTTACAATTATAACTTCCAAACTCTCTTTGGTTACTTTTTCATCAATTGAATCTAAACTGTGAACTAAAATCAAATTGTTACCAAATCTAGTCTCTGTGGGATCGATAACTCAGCTTTCTTGAAGGCTACTATATTACTTGGTAGACCACGTACACTTGCGTGTGCACTTGGGTGTTGTCAGTCGACCATCCTTGAATGGAAGTGAAAAAAGGGCCATACTCTTTCTTCAACCCGCGAACAAGATAGTGATGTAGATGAGCTTCACTAATCTTCTCATCGGCATCGATCTCTGAAATTTCAGAACAAATACTTTTAATTCGTAAAAAATATCTTGAAATTGACATACTTCCCTGTTTTAATATTGCCAATTCATTATCTAACAATTGCAATCTTGCTGCATTCTTCTTGGTAAATAGACTTTCGAGCATTTCCCAAACTTCCTTCAGAGAACTAATGTCATGAACATGATCAATAAACTCTTTGCTAATAGATGTCCTCAAGGAAAAGAGAGCCTTCCCACATTTGATCTTCCATCTTCTACGTGACTCAGCATTTTCTGGAGTATCTGCAGGAATTTCTGCATCAGCTCCAACAAGTTCCCACGGGGCTTGACCTTGAAGAAATGCCTCCATACATATTTTCCAGTATTTGTTGTTTGTCCCTACAAGCTTCTCAACTCTAAATTGTGCAGTTGAATTGTTTCCTCCGTTTGCTACCTCCATTGCTGCATAAACGAGCTTCCCTTTCACACCTTTCAATCTTCTTCAACAAGAAACCAATTTGATAGACAAGGAAGAAAGAAAACTATAAAAGCTTTTACCACAACCTAACCTCTAATACCATAAAACAAAAGAAACTATGAAAGGAAATATGACAGTATAAAGTATAGCCGGAGGAAATAACAAAAAAAAACAAAAAATGATACATGTACGATGCACTAATTTTTAACAGCAATGGCAAGAGATTGTTGGAGAAATGCCGCTAAAAATTTGTTATCCTGCCATGGCAAATCATGAATGGAGGATTGTCACCGGGTGTGATCCTAAACATACTAGTTGGAGTTACCATAATGCTGGATCTTGGCCAGGTTAGTTTCTCCTGTTTTTAAAGCTCAACAAGTTTGGTGAAACATTATTTGTATATTGTCCCGCATTTCGTGATTCACATACTATATCGCAATACATTTGTTATACTCTATTAGAGTTCGTGAATAGAATATTGCAAATTCATCTTTTTAAGCGAACTGTTTCTTGTGTCAACATTGTTGGTATTAAACTAGATATTCCGTGGGAACGAAGAGAATTTGAAGATAATTTTCTTCTTTTTTACATTAAACCGCTAAAAGTGGTTGACTTTTACTAGAAAAAGAGTATGAAAAGCAAAACGCGCGAGATGGAAGAAATAGACATATATAGTTCTTTACAATTGAATAGAAAAGGAAGATCTTTTTATTGTCATTTTCAAATCTTTTGTGTGTAAAAATAAAATATCTTTATAAAAGAAAAAATTAAATCTATTAAAGGGGGAGGGGGAGGTGTGGTTGCGGGTACAAAACCAATTGATGTGGACTAGACGAATACCTCTACCAAATATTTTTCAGAAACGAGAGCATACTCTACTAGAAGAAGAAGAGTAACTAGTCGTCCTTGGCTAATGAATGGAGTAGAAAGAATATAAATAATTCATATAGCTGGTACCGTATCTAGTATTAATTTGCTTGATTATTGTACATGTCTAGTTCTTCTGTGGCTCCTTACCGCTGCATGTATGAAAACTGGAAGGCATCAATCAGCAAGACGAGCGATTGAAAAAACAGAAACTCGTTTGCTAAAAGATAGTTGGCCGGAGTATTATGATGGAAAGCATGGTCGCTATATTGGTAAACAAGCTAGGAAGTTCCAAACATGGTCCATTGCCGGTTACTTAGTGTCTAGGATGATGCTTGAAGATCCATCTCATTTAGGTATCATAGCGCTTGAAGAAGACACACAAATGAAGCCTCCCATGAAAAAATCTACTTCTTGGTTTTGTTAATTCACTTTTTATTACTAAACTACACGTCATTTGCCTTTGATTAGGTGGTTTATTCTTTTATTGTGTGGCATCTCCTGTATTTTGTTAATTTTGTCGTTTTCTCTCTTTTAAGTTTCTTATACTCCCTCACGAATTCAAAAATGATCTATTTTAACTTGACATAAAGTTTAAGAAAATAAAAAATACTTTTCAATATTTTGGCCTTGAATTAAAGTTGTGTCAAATGTACCAAAAAGTCTAAACATATCATGTGGAAAGTTGAAATTAAATTATTGTAAAAAAGGGAAAGAAGTTATTCTTTTTGAAATAGATTAAAAAGAAAAATATGTCATTCTTTTTTAAACCGAAGAAGTAACTCTTTTCCATATGTTCATCAAATAAATCTATCGAAACGGAGGGAGTAAGTCTTTTCCATGCGTTCATTAAATAATATTCAAGTTACCAACTCACTTGACGTGACTATTGAATTTGAAAAATATACACTCTTCGCAAATGATATGGTCTATCTTGCTGACTACTGCGTCATTTATTTTGATAAAATACTAATTAATTTTCATATCCAAACTCTTTATTTATCTCATTTTTGGGAACAATTATTGTAATATAGTTTGCTATCTGCCTCTTCTTTTTTTGTTTTTTTTTGATTTTGGGATTATATATGAAAAAAAGGTGATGAAAGCTTTTTATTTTTTGCTATATGGGAAATATTTGTACGAAAATTTGGGGATATGTTTTTGAATACAATAGACAGAAAGAAAAATAGAGAAACGTAGAAATATTAATTTCAATATGTCGTATTATTCATCAAAATAAATCTGCCTATATATAGGCTGAAAACATACCAAAGAAAAAAAAACTTACGTCAACTGCACCATCGTATGTAAGGTCTATTAAGAAATGATACCTTCCATCTAAGTGCTTGCTTCTCCCCTAAAACATCAGATTTTTGGTCAATTTGATGGCTGAACTAATATGGTAGAAGCATAAGCTTGCCTTTAACTCTAGCCAGTTTCAAGCTTAGACAACTCTACCCGAGGCACTATCAAAACAAAAAGAAAAGATTATTACTCTTATAACTTGAGTAATTCAGTTACAATTCGGAACCCACTTAAGAACACTCACTTTTTCAACTTACAAAATAAGAACTTGAGCTATATTTGTACAATGAAGCTGGATTGAGTTTTTGCCACTCTCTCATTCTTCAATTTTTGGATTTGTAAAAATTGCTTGATGAAGAAGTATCGTTTTCCTTTTATAGATGAGTGATGATTAGGGTTGAAATATAATTAGACCAGGTGTCCTAAATAGTATAAGCAACACCTACAAGCAACACCTACACAGTTTGTTACACAAAAAGACAAAATTGTGTAGACGCATGCCAGATGTACTGTACCCTTGGACATCCAGGGACCTGGTCCCTTGTAGTCATCTGCTCATCATCAAAACAGGATACAATAATTTTCTCCCTTTTTGATGATGACAAACCAACTATGGAGTTTTGAGCATCAATACTCATTCATCACATTTAATCAGTGTGATTACCACCACTGAAGATGAATGTTCACCCTATCATACAAAACCATGCTTCCACAACTCAGGGACCTGGTCCCTTGTTGTCAATTTCTATCCAGGTTCAATTACTTCCCTTTGTCATCATGCACCATTGGCCATTTAGTTAATTTGCATACTTCCCTCTGTCACTATGCCTCCAGACTTAAAAACATCATTACACACGTGCACTTTGTACTTGGTCCCTAATATCCTCAGTGCATAACACATACACACCTGGTCCTTTACACATAAAGTCAATATTTCCCCTTTTGGCATAATTGAAAATGGATAACAGTAAATCAAGAGTAAAGGTAAGCATAGGTTAGTTAACTCATGGCCACTGGGGAAGTATTAATATGAAGAACAACTTTAAAATAAGGGAAAAAAATGAGGAACAGAAGTAGAAATTCATTCATTGTTAGCACCATTACAATATACCAAAAAATATCAAATAACTATCTGCAAAGGCCACCACAAAGACTAACACGGGAGACTAACATACTAGAACTCAGGTAGAAGGGGGCTTATGGGAGAGTGATTTTAGCTACATGTCCATTCTAGAAGCCTCAGCAACATGAGCATCCAACAACTTTTTAGTGAGGGACTTTACTTCAGCATTCAACATTTGAACCTTACCAGTTAATTCTACAAACTTGCCCTTGACCTTTGCATTTTCTACTGCAAGTTCTTAAGTGGCACTAGGTCCCTTTGAGGATAACTTCTTATTCTGTAGTTTCAGGTGCACTATTTTAGTGTCTTTTGATGCTAACACAATTCTCAACTCCTCCATTTCCTTGGTTAAGCTTTCTTGAGAAGCCAAAAGTTTTGATACTTGGGATACAGTTTCCACTTTCCCTTTAATACATTCATTCTCCACCAAGGTTGTCATGCTGAACTTTTGTTTGATAGTTCAGGGAGTTCTATTTGTCCTAATTACTCCAACATGCTTAAACACTTTGTTTAGGAAGTACCCATGTGGCATCCCATATTTTCTTTCTTTCTCAAAAACCACTTTTCTCATGTGCTGAATCATAAGAGTGGGTAATATTATCAATTCAAACTTACTCAAACATTATATTAAGAATAAGTCAACACCAGATAAAATGGGCCTCTTTTCTGATCTAGGCAAGATAACCTTGTTAACAAATTTAAATACCATTTGGAACTCACTTGTGAGATATTTTGTTTTAACCCCAGCTATAGAAGTCCCACCCACTTTTGAGGCTTCAAACATGAATTCTGTTAAGGGTTGATGTTTCACAATAGTCCTTGCACCTATTATAGGTGCATCCAGGATTTTTCCCAACCCCTCTTCATCTAGATATATCTTCTTCCCTTGCACTAGACTAGTTAGACTCTTCCCATCTCCTGAGAAATTTATGGTGTAATAAAATTATCTAAATTCATTTTCAAACACCATAGGAGCTGATTCTTTAAGTAGGTGTAGCCATCCTTGGTGCCTGACATACTATACTAACTCCACCATTTCAGGTTTCTCATAGATTTTGGGATCAAACACTCTTTCTAACAATACCTTTTGTGTTTTCAGGATTCCAGTCGTTCTTTCCTTAGACATGTTTTTCTTTTCTTCCTCCTTTTTTATTTTTTTGGTCTCATTACTTGGCTCTTCCTTTTCATTAATTTTTCTCTCCATGGGACTAGGTCCCTTAGAGACCTTTTTTCTTTTGACAACAATATGTTTCTCTTTGGTCACAATAGGAATGCCAGACTTTGGACTGGAGGACCTGGTCCTTCCAGCAACATGAACTTCCTATATTTTCTTCTCAGTTATAGTAGCAACATCTGAATCAATGTTCTCATCTTATCCAACCTTTATTATTTCAACATTCTGCTCCCCCTATACACCAATTTTTTTGAGTCTTCTTCTTTTGGTGGTAGAAGACTTACTCTCCTTCATTGCATCTGCTAGTAATTTTATTTTTGACCCCCTAGTAGAATAGGATCTTACAACTTGTACACCAGAATCAATCATTTTCTCCTTTTCTTTACTGTCTTTTTGTTTCTACATTTTCCAAATCAGAGGTTGTTCATCCTCATCCTCTTCATCTTCCTTATCTAGTGGTAAAACAAATTCCCTATCCTTTGTCAAATTGTTCTTTTCTTTTACTGTTTGCTCCCCTGCACATACTGAACTTTTATTAAGATCATTTGCAAGAAAAAGTAAATTCTCAGCTCACCAATTTATGTTGCTGACTGGATTAAAGTTCTTTACTAGAATCTCTTCATCAGAAAGTTGGGCCAAGATAGTGTTTGACTCAGAATAAGTAGGGGAACCAGGTACTTATAAATTTTCTGAAATTTCTGTATCTTTCAATTCTTCAGAGAGGACATTAATTTGAGAAACTATAATTCCCCAAGAACACCCCCTGGATGTCATACGATGCTTAGGACTACAAATAGCCCCAAGCTAGCCAATGATATCTATTAAACTTAGAACTCACATGAAAAGGTGAACTAACATATATAAAAACTAAAGGTAAAAAATTCCACATCTTAAAGTAAATCTTTAACTTTGGAAACCTTAAACAAACTCATTAAACTAAAAGATACTTAGTCTGGCAAGGCTCTACTATTAACTAGAGAGCCACTGGGATATACCTGAGGTGACTCAAACTTATACGAAAATCAAAGATCTAAAATAACTTTCTACAACAAATAAGAGTCTGATAAATTGGGTCCTCAGACAATGAGGACTCACCAAAGTAGAGATGCAAGTGATGATGTATGTAGTCAATAGCGCTGCTGGAAATGAGCATCAAAACCTACATTATAAGACAATGTAGCACATAGACATATATGTGGGTCATCACTTCTGAATGTATTGAGTATGTTGGGGTGAATGCATAAGTAAAACAAGAACTGAATAGATCTATACACTTTTAAATGATGCATATTAATCATAAATGACTCACCTTGGACTTGATTAAAAATAAAGACTGCAAGATCATAGAACATGAATAATGAAGCATATGAATAAGCTTAGTAAGCCATAACACTTGGTTTCTAAAATATTTACTCATATTCTTTCTTATGGAAGTTTCTTACAATCGACATAAACCATGTGAGCTACCATGGAGTCCAATATCTTACCCATATTTGGGAGATCTATTCTACCCTTGCCATCGGAATAGAACCTTAACTTAAGTTTTCACTATACTTCATCCATATTAGGAAAACCTTAACCTATGGTGGCTCGTAGTTTCTAGAAATTTAGGATACACTCATCCACATTTCCTTATTGGTGCTAAATACTACCCCCAAATTATATATACATATATATATATATATATATATATATATATATATATATATATATATATATATGCTCATACTTAAGAAATCCACCTTAAAATAGCATAAGAGTTTATGGAATGAAAACCAGTAATGCTTCTCCTTACTTTAAATCATAATCAAGATGAACTCTTGTGGATTTCATGTCTTATCTTTAGATCAAAGGATCAAGGTTTATTAAATCATGCTATATTGCATATGAATGGAACTTTAAGAGCTTAAACTTTCTTGTAAACTTAATGCCTCTTCTTAAATCTTGAAATGTTTACTTTCTTTCATAACACTTATAGAAAAATATCAGGCTCAATACCTATATTGAAATATTCTATTAGAATCCATATCAAAGTAATGAAATTTAAATCACAATATCAATCTAAAAGTTCTAAACATGAACAGAGGTAACCTTTACGCATCTTTATCCTTTTAAATTACAAGATAAGGTTATACTTCAATATATGAGAATTTGGGAAATGAAACCTAATGTAAAACTTGTAAATTCAATCTAAGAAATCATGTTTCTTGGCAACAAGAATGGAAGATTAACCTTGTTCAAAAACCCACATATCTAGAATTGCTTGACTTGTGAAGAGGACTTAAACTTTGGGACTTAAGAGATGACTTGGTGAGAGTAAACCTAATCTATTGTTCTTGAAGATGGGAGGAGAAAAGATTTAGTGAATTAACTTAAAGATAGAGGAACTAATGCCTCTCTTGGGTTATAGGTCATGGGTTTGGAGTTATAAGTGGGAAAAAGACCAAAAATCCCCTTAACTAAACTTACAGAAATTGACCGTTAGTCGTCACGAGTCAATCTTACGACTTATAGGTTGAGGGTACAAGTTGGACTAGTAACTTGTAAGCTTGGAAGTGGGAACTCGTAACTTGGACAGAAACTTAGTGAACAAGCAATGCTGACCTTATGAATTTACTTCATATGACTCGTAACTTCCTATGATCATTTCTACAATCAAATCGTAACAACAAAAGACTTTAACTATTCCATACTACCATAGTTACTACTTATAACATATGACTCATAAGGTGATATACGACTTAAGGGGATGAGTCGTAAGACACATAGAGTCTTGCAGACATGGGGTATTATAGAAATATTTGAGGACTCTAGTTTTTCTAAGGGAAAAGGTCCTTCGAATTGGGAAATATCCTAGTCAATTGGAGAACAAAAGCCTTTATTTAAGTCATCTTCCATGACTAACTCATCGGGATATTTATTGGAGCTTATAATTTTGACTAAAATAGTTTCACCTAAGGTTTTAGAAATTTCATGAGAAGAACTGATGGGTAAAGCTCTTATTGGCTCTTGAGGATAGTCAGAAGATATTTCTTTTGTGAGGTTTGAAGAGATAGGATTTCATCCATTTTGAACATTCTAAGAGAAAAAAAAGAAAGGATCAATTTTGATTAAGGAAGTGAATGATTTAGAAGAAGTCTCTGATATAATTTAAAAGAGAGTGAAATAAAAGGATTTGATTTTATAGTTAAGGAGATGACAGTTTAACATTTAAGAGGTACTATTTTTAATAGACACGTCTAATTATAAAGGTGTGACTCTTCATATTTGAATCAAATTGATAGCTTTTGTTCATAGAGGAGAATACCTGTCATCTTTTAAATAGAGATTTCATGAATTTTTAAGGCACACTATTTAGTTACTAACCTAAGAGATGGGACCAGGTCTCTCTGTTTCTTGAGTAAATTCTTCACTTGTGTTTGCCTTTACTATTTTCCTCCAAAGTTGTTCCCATGGGTGAATACCTGCAAAGCTATGGAGTTGAGTTAGATTAACATGCACCTACTTTATCATGGATGTATGTCTCCTTAACATAGACAATTTTGAGGAGTGACACTGAGTCAAATATTAGGTTAGAGTATTTTGATCAAGCTCAGTCTTAACCTATTCTTTAAAATAGGTCTGAGGACCAGGTCCCAAACTTTACTTCACTCATACTGCCTCAAGTTCCTTCTTCTAAGATAAATTTCTTTTGGACCAGGTCCCTTGAAATCAGTTATTTCAAAATGAGACACTTCCAGCTTGAAATATCTTGAGGGAGAGAATCTAGTCAGATTTTCAAAAATTAAGCTTGAACATACCCTATCAATGATCTATTTCTAACTGTAATACCCTTTCTCATACTTACTACCATGATCACTTATTTGTTTTGGGAACCACTTGAGCTTGAGTTCCCAGTAGGAGGACAATAGTGTGATCAAAACTTTCTTGGCCCATTTTGGTAGAGAGTTCTTTTTTACCTTTATTAGAGACTTGAAGCCCTCAAACTGTGTATTCTTCTTTTGAACATAGCTAAAACCATTCATTTTTGCTCCCATCCAACTTTGATAATTTTCCTTCGTGTGCCTATCTTTTCCACAATGAGTACATAGGACTTTGTCCTTTTTGTTTTTAACATCATTGATAGTCTTCCATTGAGACTTAGAAGGTTGAAATTATCCTTGATAGACCGGGCCTTTGCTATTATTAACGCCCTGACTATTTAAATTATAAAGAATCTGTGAAGAGGCAGTCCATTTAAGAGATTTATAAGGCTCTTGTCTCAAACGGACCAGGTCCCTTTCTAACTATTCATTCTTGTGAAGTGCAGATATAAGGTGTTTTTGAGAATTCCTAATTTTCTCTTCAAGTTCAATCTGAAACCTCGAAGCTTCCATCTTCCCTTTACTATCTAAAATATTTTTCTTCTTCTATTGACTCATACAACTAAGATTTTCATATTTTAATTTAGTGACTGTTTTTTCAGTTTTAGATATCTGAAGTGTTAATGCAATCAACTCATGTTCTTGATTCTCTACTCTATCCTGTAAGGAATTCTTCTTAGTAGTTAGTTCACATTTTAAGTCTATCAACACACTTGCAAGCTTTTTATCTTCCTAGCAGTGTAGTTATCTAGGTTTTCCTTAATGTTGGAAAGAGTTACCTCTTTTTGTTCTTCATTTTTTGTGTTTTCCATGAATGCAAACAAGGAATCATAGATAGATAGACTATCTTCCACTGCTAGCATGGAAACATCTCCAGACTTCTCATCTTCATCAGATTTACTAAAAGAATCTCCTCATGATCCCAGATCTTTCTTTACTACATACTCAACTATAGTCTTCCTACTTAGTTTTTCAAGGACCAGGTCCCTATTTTTTATTTTTTCACTTCCATTCTTGGGATATTCTTGATAGTCAAATTTGTTCATTGAACAATCCTTGATGAAATGCCAAGGACTTCCACATTTGTGACAAAACTCAACATTGCTTCTTCTTTTGCTACGGCTTTCTCTTCTTTGGAACTGATCACTTTTCCTTATAGCTATGACAATCCTTTTGCCCAAATAGGAAACATCAGTGTCTTTATCTGATGAATATTGTTTTGAAGCTTTCAATGCCCGTGATTTTTCAATTCTTGTTTTATTTTTATCCAGGCCTTACTGCTTTTTGAGCTCATGGGTTTTCAGATTTCTAATCAGCTCTTCCATAGTGAGGGTCTTCAGTTTTTTTGCCTCAGTTATGGCATCCACTTTGATTTTATAGGACTTAGGAAGAGCACCAAAAATCTTTCTTACTTGCTTGTACAAAGGAATCACTTCTCACAAGTAGTGAATCTCTTTTATAATATAAGTGAGTCTTGTATTCATTTCTTAGATTATTTCTCCTTTTTTCATGGTGAAGGTTTCATACTGAGTAATCAACATGTCCACTTTAGAATCCTTCACATCAATAGTACACTGATGAGCATTACTTAAGCAATCCTAGATCTCCTCGGCATTTTCACAGGAAGAAAACTTATTACATTCATCAGGTTCAATACTACACACTAGCAGTTTCTTTGCCTTATAGTTCTTTTAAACTTTATTTCTATTTTCATCTTTGAACTCTCTTCTGCTTTTAACACCCATTCTTGTCACTTCTCCTTCTTTGACTTTATGAACAAGAACATGAGGACCATCAAGAATTATGTCCATCAGTTTACTATCCTCAACTATAATGAAGTCAAACATCCTGGTTTTCGACCACCCATCATACTGCCCATTAAATCTAGATGGCTTAGTGGTAGATTGTCCTTCTTCCAGGTTAGGTGGAGTAGCCATGTTAACCAAATCGCTCTAGGTGTGAACCTTTTAGAATGTTCTGGCTCTGATACCAATGGTTGGACCCTTGGGGGTTGCACCACACTATAAGAGATCTGGTCCCTCAAAATCAGTAATAAGCAATAAAATAATAATTTAACCAAGAACATAACACAATGCAGGAAACTTAAAGAATATAAGATTTAACGTGGAAACCCCCTTGCTCAAGGGAGGAAAAACCATGTCTTTCCCTTAGAAACACCCAAAAGTTAATTATAATCAACCTCTTGGTTACAAACTTGAACATAATCCTAAATCTAGGTTCCTCCTGCTTCTAGTAACTCTACTACAGCATCAACTTAGCAACTCTACCAAGACTCTTTCAACACTCCTGTTTTAAGCTTAGGCAACTCTACCTAAGGCACTCTCAAAACAAAAAAAAAGATTACTCTTATAACTTGAGTAATTTAGTTACAATTTAGAAACCACTCAAGAAAACTCACTCTTTTATCTTACAAAATAAGAACTTAAGTTATATTTGAGCAATGAAGCTGGATTGAATTTTTCCCTCTCTCTCACTCTTCAATTTTTGGATTTGTAAAAATTGCTTGATGAATAAGAATCCTTTTATTTTTATGAATGATTGATTATTAGGGTTGAAATATATTTTGACTAGGTATCCTAAATAGTACAAGCAACACCTGCACAATTTATTACATAAAAGGATAAAACTGTGCAAACGCATGTCAGGTGTACTGTACCCTTGGACATCTAGGGACCTAGTCCCTTGTAGTTATATTTTCATCATCAAAAAAAGATAAAACACAACATAAATAGGAAACCACTATTACTTCTCCTATCACCTCGGTCTCTAGCATAATCAATATACGTGAAACCCACCAACTGTAAACTTTGTTCCTTTTTATACAACAAACCATGAGTTGTTGTGCCTTGCAAATACCTCCGAATATACTTAAAAGCTAGTGGGTGAGATTATTTTAGGTTATATATACTTGTTAATAAGGCTGATAGCATACATTATGTTTGGTCGAGTTGTTGTAAGATACATCAAACTTCCTACTAGTTACTTGTATAAGTTCTATCTACAACTTGGCCATATGTATCCTTATTTAACTTTAAGCTAGGATCAACTGTGTACAAATTGGTTGAACTTCTCCATCTGAAACTTTAGCAACAAATCTTGTGCATAATTTTTTTGAGAATAAAAAAACTCATCATTAGACTGGAGAACCACTAATTCGAGGAAGTAATGCATTCTTTCTAAATTAGTCATATCAAACTCCTTCATCATGGATTCCTTAAATTGTTTAAACATTGCCTCATTGCTTCTATTTAAAATTATCATTAACGTATAAACAGACAAGGAGAATATCACCTTTATTGTACATGGTGTAAAGAGTTTGCTCATGTGGACATCTCTGAGGACCTTTCTACATGATATAAGCATCAATGCAATTGTAATAAGCTCTTAACATTTGTTTTAATTCATATAATGCTTTTTTCAATTGATATACCTTGTGCTCTTCTCTATTTCTGATATGGTTGGGAGGTTGATCAACATACACATTTTCTTCTAGGTTTCCATGTAAAAATGTTGATTTTACATCTAGTTAATACATTGACCATCCATTTTTAGATGCCAATCTAAAAATCATACTGGTTGTATTAAGTTTTTCAGTAGGTGCAAACTCTTCAACATAATCAACACTATATTCTTGCTTGTAACCTTTTGTAATGAGTCTAGCTTTGTATTTGTCTGTATCTCCATTTTTGTTTCATCTTTGTCTTGAACATCCATTTTACACAAAGACTTTTTTGATCTTTTGGTAATATTAAAAGTTTTAAGGTGTTGTTCTTCTTAATGACAGATATTTCCTCTTTCATTGCATTTGGCCATATTTTGGTTGCTTGATTGCTTCATCAAAGATAACTGGTTCACATTCTTCAAGAAAAAAAATTACTTATGGTGTCAATTTTAGTTACCTCATAATCACTCATCCAAGCTGGTCAATTTCTCTTCCTTTATTTCTTTGAGCCCCGGAAGTATTTGAACTTTGGTCGAAGATTGAACCTCTTGTAACTGCTCTGGCTCTTATTAGTTTATTCCACTGTTGATTTATTCTTCAACATCAAATTTTTTTGGCTTATGTTTCTTAGCCTCTCTTTCATCCCATTGCAAAAACTCTTCTTTAGAGAAAATCATATCCCTGCTAAAAATAATCTTATGTATGCTGGGATTATTGGATTGATAAGCTTTTGAACAATTTATTATTCCAAGAAACACACACCTTTTTTATGTGTCATCTAATTTCTTCTATTTGTGATTTAGTACATATGCATAACAAACCCAACCAAAAATCTTAAAATAACTTACATCAAGTCTTCTTTAATTGCAATCTTTTTCTGGTGTCATGTCTCGCACAACAAAAATTAGACTCCTACTTAAAATATGTACATTCCAGCTTGTTACTTCAGAACAAAAATTCTTTGGTACTTTGCTTCTAACCAACATACTCCTTACTATATTCATAATTACTTAGTTCTTTCTCTTGCTCACTCTATTTTGTTGTGGAGTTTAGGAAACAATTTTTTATCTTTTAATGTCATACAATTCAGAAAACTTAAAAAAGCATATGAGTCATATTCACCACTCCTCTCCATGCACAACACCTGAATTGACTTTCCAGCTTTATTTTTATAATACCTCGATTTTCTGAATCAGAATGCTACACGATGCTTATGACCTTGAAGGACCACAAGCTAACCCATGACTAATATCTGTACCTGTATGCTGCATAATATAACATAAAAAAATGGAAACATGTACTGAATGGCCATAAGGTTCAACTGAATAAACATCTGATAAGAAAAATATCTGAAAACGGTATAACCATACCAAAACAAATCTGAAATAACTGTTTGACATGCTATAGTCTAGAAAGCCTCTAACTGTCTAAACAAAAAGTTGATGGGACATGTCCCCAGCTAACTCTAACTACTGAAATAAACTGAAAACTGAAATAGTAATGAAATCATTGTGTTCTCCAAAGATGAGGACTTACTTCTAATTTTGACTACTGTTACTGGAATCTACTGCTGATCTGGAGCTTGTGCCTTTGAACCTATGGTGTAACATAAGAGAAAACACCATAGCACAAATGCATCAGTATGACTGAATGTACTGAGTATACGAGTAAGGTAGGCTAAATGCAAAGGGTTATATACATGAACAATGCTGACTAATATGAACATAAGAATACATACATGCAAAAGCAACTATAACTGAACTCGTGGTGATACTGACCACTGAATCTGAACACTAACAGCGTGAGCTTATTGATACTGAGATACTGAGTGATTTAGTTTACTGATATTGATATGTATGTCACTAATAAGTGAGGAGCTAATACTGTATTATTGAATACTGAAGGACTAAAACTATATTACTGATACATGAATAACTATTTCTTATAGTTCTGATTATGAAAAACTGTCCCGGTGGACTGTATCTAGCAGTCTAATTATAAGAATTAATCTGATTGACTGTATCTAACAACCATGAATATGAAAATTGGTAATATGAGTTTTGATAACTAGTATAACTGATAACATGAGTGACTGTATCTGACAGTCCTAAATAAGGTGGAACTAGCTGAGTTTTGTATTGTTTAGTGACTGTAGCTGACAGTCTTAAGTCTAAAGAACTATTGAGTTCTAGTACTAAAACTGAGTCCGAGACTAAAACTGAGACTGTGGGAGGTAATCATCTAACCGACATGGAATGGAATGCATACAACATTTATATACTTGCATAGCTTCAATATCATGCTCATTCCATAGCACAACAACAACACATAATATTAATGTGAAATTCATTTGAAATCATAGAGCATAGAATGTGGACTTGTCGTTTAAGCACTATTGAATCATGGGACATGAATTCTATAATCCTAGGAATTTTATCAAACTCCTTAAATGCACCATTTTAGGCATAGGTTTATTCATGAATTCAACAACCCATATCACCCAAAGTTCATATATTTCAACTAACATGCCATCCTAGTTTCATACAAACCCATAAAGATTCTATCTTGACATCATTCAACACATAAAAAAGATCAACAATCAAATCAAAACATACCAAGCATAGCATATATTTTAAAATAGGGTCCTTGGACTTCATGAACGAAAGGAGTCCATGAATGAACACACGCATACCTTAGATCTTGATTTAGTGAAGATTGATGGAGAGATTCTTGGAATTTGATGGTAGAATTTTCTTGACCTTGAATCCCCCAATTAAAACCCTAATGTGTTCTTGAGAGGATTTTGATGAAAAAGAGTATGTTTTGGTGAAATAATGGCTTAATTCCATGTTTTGCAGCTTATATAGGGGTGGGAAGATGACCCAAATACCCCTCTAGATGCGTCTTTTAATTTTTATAAAAATTTCCTGATTTGGGCCCTTGGCGCGATGCGGATACATCGTGCTACCACTTGTTTATGACCTGGAAACTCACCGCGACATGGTGGAATTTTGAAGTGACACTGGAAATTGAGAAACGTCATTTTGGATTATGGTGCGATGCACCACTGACTGAAATGACATTGCTAAAACTTTAAATCGACATAACTTCTTCATCGGGTGTCCGTTTTAGGTGAATTTAGTATCGAAGAAAAGCTTATTAAATTGTATACAATTTGGAGGGTATAAATATGCCAAAATACCACCTACAACCAAGTTATTTTCATTCAAAGATGACCTATGTGAAATCACACATGAAAATTTGGTGGATTCAAAAGTTCTTAGCTTAGATTACTCTAAGTGACTCTTATGAACATGCTTAACACATCATAAGCTCTAGTATCACTCGGATACTCATCCTAATTCATCTACTCAACAGGAATCATAGTATAGGGGGTTTCATGCATAGGAACAATGGTTTATTTTCTAGCATAGAAATATACGGGGTATTATAATTTTCTGCTACTGATTTAAAATTTTTGAATGCTTCAAAGACCCCAAACTTTTCTTCAAGAAAATAAAACTAAGTTTTTCTACTGTGATCATCAATAAAATTTGAAAATAACTTTGTTCATCCATTTAAAATTGGACTAATTGGTCTACAAATTTTAGAATGAACAATTTCTAGTATTGATGTGCTATAGAAATAATGCACTTTTGACTCTTGAAACGGGGAAAATATGCAAGTTTCTAAGGTTTTTGGTTATATATGATGTGTTTTTGGTATATGTTTTGGATGCTAAATTAGTGAAAAGGATAAGAAAGGTGATTTTGGCTACCTATGGGAGCAATATGGATGTTCGGGACACTTTAAGGATTGATCATGACCAAAACATGTGCGGGAATTGAATAAGAGCTGAAACAATAACTTCGGGCATATACTTGTCAACATGCAGACTGCATATAGCATATATGGACAGCATGTGGGCAAAGCATGTGTCAGAAGTCCAAAATCCCAAGTGCTGACCTACAAGATTTTTTGGTCCTTGTATATGTAGTCACTACATGTGCCCTCCTTGCAGGCCATATGTACTACATGTGCCCAGGTCCAGGGCTCATGTAGGGACCATAAGTAGCCACCAACTTTTTTTTCTCCTATTTCATTCGAGCTTTGGTTTTAGGGTTTTCTCATGTACTATAAATACCCCTTACATGTATTTTAGTAGAAGTTACACACTCTTGATACTTAAAAATATATTTTGATTTTGAGATTCGATTTTGATCTTGGAATTCTCTTGTATTGAATTTGGTTGATTATTTTAGTTGCAATTTTGGGTTTTTACTTCTTCTTATTGTGATTTCATCTTATGCTTTCAATCATGAATGTTATTGATTAGTTCACAAGCATGAGCGGCTAAAAACCCATAGCTAGGGTTGTGAAAACCCTGGCAGATTGATAAAGTAGGGGAAGTGCTATTGTTGTTTTGAATCAATATCTATGCATGCATTTCTTTATCATCAATATAACAGTTTTCTTAACGGGTGCACATGTTAGGATCCCACCTAGATTATTGCTACTTATTCCAAAAGAATAGTAGTGACTAGGAAAAGATAATGAAAATAGTAATTTAGAGTCTAACTGTTCATCCATGCTACTAGGTTTTATCTATGCAAGATGGTTAGATTTCATCTAATAACTAGAGACTCAAAATATAATAGTTAACTGGGATCAAGATAAGGGTTAGTAAGGCAACATCCTGAGACTTAAAAGGTAAAGAATGAAATTATTCTGCTTGTCCAAAAGACTGGAGAAGGTACATAACTAATCGATTCTGCATGCAAGGTATCGAGTTGGTTCAACAAAGCATGATAAGCCTTTGGATTTAGGAAGAAAGGGGATACACAATCCTAGTGTTCACCTACGACTGATTACAATCGAAAGGTTATACTCATTACTTGTTCAATATTGCTACTCAAAACCCCCATTTACTTTTCCATTTTTTTCTGTTGATTATAACAATTGAGAGCCGTAATTCCTCACATTAACTTGGGATTCAACCCCAACCTCTATTGAGTTACTATATTTAGAGATAGTAGTATCATCTTCTAGGTGTAGCTTGGATGTCAACAAATTTTGGCATCATTACTGGGGAGTATGGTGTTTATTCGTGAATTAAAGTTGTTGCAATTCTTGGGTTTCCTTTTTGTTCTTATTTGGGTATATACCGGTGTATACCTATCACACAGAGTAGAGACAATACCTTACTCCAAGTGAATCTAAATCTAGAGAGGATCCTACAAACACCTAGTAGGATAGGGGAATAGAAAGAGATATTAATACTGGAGGGGTTCATAATGTTGTACCTCCCCCTCCTCCCCAGGGAGTATATGATTTAGTTAATGAAAGACTAGATAGCTTTTAGCTCAAGCTGAAAATGAGAGAAGGGAAATGGAGAAAGCTCAACGAGTAGCTAGGAAGGCAGAGATAGCTAAGCAAAGAAAAGAAGTAGACCACCGAGCAACACTCAGCGGAAATTAGAACAGAGCTAGAGGTACCCGTGTTTAAGTGGTCCCAACATATCAGTATGTGCAGTCATATATAGATGATAAAGATGATCTAGGATATGTTGAGACGACATAGAATGGAGCCATTATTCCTTTTGTTTTACCCTCAGGTATCAATTTTGACATCACGAGCTCAATGATCCAGCTCCTAAATTTGAAAGGTGTATTTGCGGGTTTGCCTACAGATAATGCAAATATGCACCTTAAAATTTTTATTGGGATTTGTAGTTTGTATACCATTACAGGGGTGAATTAGGAAGCACTTAGAGTATGGTTATTCCCCTTCTTACTTATAGAAGAAGCATCTTTATGTTTAGGGGAACGACCAAGAGGCTCTATCACTACACGAAATGAGTTTCGGCGACAATTCTTGAATCGGTTATTTACTCTACCTAGGATATTGTAGCTCAAGGATGAGATCTATAATTTTAGGTAGCTATAGTCAAAATCTTTATATAAAGCATGGTTTAGGTTCAAGATAAAGTTGTGTATGGTACCCAACCATCGAATGTCAGGGACGAGCTTATTGGAGATATTTTTTCGAGCCTTGACCATCAATTCTAGAGCCATGATAGGCACCATATATGGAGGATCCTCTATGAGACTATTTTGGATGGCAGCTTCAAATATGCTAGATCAGATCTCGCTCACTGACCGAGGGTGGCAAACTCGAGAGGTTTAGAAAAGATCTGGCATATAAGCTATTAGTACCTTCTGCGACCAGAACGTAGTTTATAATTTAGTAATGTAAGAAATTACGATGCTAAGAACTGATCTACGGGTTATTAAAGTAGCCTTTTTAGGCTCATCAATTTCCATTATTTTAGGATTTAGCGATAGAAGCTTATGCTGCTCAATTAGGTAGTCCAAAGAGGTCTTTGGTAGATTAACCACCCCAATTTCCATTATATTGGATGCTTTGTAAATATCAAATACCACATCTTTATCCTCTACCCTCATTTTGAGCATTTATTATCTAACATCAATCAACACTCCTCCGATTGCTAAGAATGGATGACCCAATATGATTGGTACCTGTTTGTCGGCCTCAAAATCAAGAACAAAAAAGTCAACAGGAATAACAAATTTACCAACCTTTATGAGGTCATCCTTAATAATTTGTTTTGGATATGCCATGGATCCGTCTGTGAGCCGTAAAACCACAGTAGCCGATCTAGCCTTTCCCAAACCCAATGTTTCAAACAGATATAGGGGCATCAAATTTATGATCGCCCCCAAGTCACTCAATGCATGGACTACATTACTCCTAATTTGGATTGAGAGAGTAAACTTTCCCAGATTTCTCAATTTCTTGGGGATTTTTTGTGTCATTACAGCGCTACACTCTTCAGTAAGTGTTATCGCTCTCACATCCTACAATTTTACCTTATTAGGAACCACATACCTCAAGTACTTAGCGTACTTGGGCATACCCTACAAAATATGTATCAAAGTTAAGCTAATGTGAATCCCTCTGAATGTGTCAAAGAACTTCGTAAAAATTCATCCTCCTTTGCTTTCATGTGCTTTTGAGAAAAGGGTAGTGGCGACACTTGCTTCTTTTCTGGTTCAGTAACAACTATTTGTTTCAAGTACTCAGACTTTCTTGACTTATCATCAGCTTTCTCAGAAACCTTTTGGGAAGTCAAATTTGTATCTACCTCCTTTGTTGCCTTAGGAGGTTCTTTTTAAAGCTCTTTACCGCTCCTCAAGGTGATTGCCATAACCTACTTTGGATTTTTTGTATCTTCTGGCAAACTACCTTGTGGCCTAGTATTTAATACTTGCTGTATCTGCCCCACTTGAATCTCTAAGCTTCTTCGAGCTACTTGTAAATTTTTCATGTCTGCAGCCAATTATGCCTAACTAGCTAGGAGCTGCTTTAACATCTCTTCCATGTTGCTTGTTGACTAATTCCCTTGTGCCTGTGGTTGTTGAATTTGTTATTGTTGGGCATTCCATGACTGAGTCTACCACTTTATGTTGTAGGCATTACCATAATTTGTCCTTTGAGCATTACCTATATATATAACTGATTCCGTATATGAAGCACACATAGCTGCTAAGTGACCACTATTACCGCACACTTCACGCCAACCTATAGCTTGTTGGATAGAATTGAGTGTGGCTGCAAGTTGTGGAGCTCTAAATTTGAAGCTGCTGAACTGACTTTTAATCATATTTTGCAATGTTGCAACCTGAGCTGATAAGGCAGTAAACTGGTCTACCTCCAATACACCCGTAATTTTTTTGTGGAACTTCTAGAATTTGAATTCCATTTAGAATTTCCTTGTACTATATGGTTCAACAGTATATATAGATCATCATAAGTCAACTCCAGTGCTTGATCACATGCGACTGAATCTAGAAAAATCTTTGAATTGTGATCAAGTGCTTCTATAAAAGTATGAGAAAGTACCTCATTGGATTGTTAGTAATGTGGAAACTCCCAAAGAAGGGCCTTAAAGTATTCCCAAGTGTGATATAGATTTTCATCAATCTGTTGTTAAATCTCACTATCTCACTACAAAGTCTCACAGTCTTGCTTGATGGAAAGAATCCGATGAGGAACTTTTGGGATAAGTTGTACCATGATGTAGTTGAATTGGTCGGCATTGCATTAAACTACCTTTTAGCTTCCCCGAATAGTGAATGGGGAAAAAGTGTCAGCCTCACATAATCTGTACTCACCCTTGCCGAAATAACTGTGTCAGTAAGTTCAATAAAAGTCTGCAAATGGACCACTGGATCCTCGTGTGAAAGCCCTGCAAACTGACCACTATTGATGAGAAGCTGCACCATATTGTGCTTTAACTTAAAGTTCCCCCTAGCAGCCGATCTTTGAATTGGGGAATTCATGTTTATCAAAAGTGGGACTGCTACTTCCCTCACTGTCCTACGGGCTACTTGTTCTTTATCCATTGGACTAGGAACTACTTGTTCTTTTTCTATTTATGGAAATTGGTGGAGATGGATTACGTCTCTCCTTTGTTGATGGAAGTGTTGTTCGGGTTCAGGGCTTGGTTTAACCAAATTCCTATCCCTTGCCAACTTCCTAACCTTAAAAACTATTTCTTGCAGTCACAAAACCAAGACCAAACATAAAAATACCAAATATATCTAAATGTGAAACTAAAATAAACAATTACCAAATAACAAGTCCCCGGTCACGGTGCCAAAAACTTGATATCACCCAAGCGTATACGCAAGTTTATGTGGTCTTAAAAAGTAGTAAAGTGGCATTTAAGATGACAAGTATCAATCCCACAGAGACTTGATTCAACAATAATTCTATTTTAGTTCACAATTTAGATTCAGTTGATGCAAACATAACCAAAAAGATTTTGGAATTTATAAGTAGAGAAAATTAAACAAAGCATAATCTAAAGATCTTGAAACTATCTATAGGAGAAAACCCAGGGTTAAAGCACCTTGAACAATCATACAATGGATTGAATTTCATTCGTTAACTTGATTATCTTGGTAGTTGATTCGTAGGGTTAGTCACATGATTATGGTTTCCCAACCTCTAATCCTTTACCTAAGTTGAACCTTACAACTACATCATTGAGCGGGGATGTAATAGTCCACTTAAGTTCTTTAAGATATCATCCTACGTTTTAATCAAGTTCAGCTCCTAAGTACATACCTGTCCTAGGTGAAAAGTTCAATTCTTTATTTCACAAGATAATAAAAACCCAAACTTTATTTATTCCCATGTTCTATCTCCCATTTTCCTTCTCCTGAGTTCACAAGGTTGACAATAGATTTATTCTAAGGGTCGAGATTCCTATAAATAGTTATAACAAGAAAAAACAACCAACCAATAATAATAAGTAAATCAAATGAACTTAATTTAAAATAATTATACTCATGTTCTTGGCTTTAACTCCGGAAAAGGGCGTTTTGCCATGCATAATCATAATCATAATCACAAATTGGTAATTAACGACTAAAAACATGAATGAGCTAAATTAAAATAATTAATAACTAATGTAGAAGTTGCAAAATCCCTTTGATCTCTAAAATATGTCCAAAAATATGTAAAAATATGATTTAACATGTATTTATAGTATAGGAGTAAGCCAAGTCCGTGTTGGAGTTGGAAATTGTTAGTTATTGAGCCCGGGAATGGGTGGGGCGTCGCCCTGGCTGTAGCCCCACTCCAGGTGAGGCTGATCCCTAGCTATATCACTGCTCCAGGAAAGGATGTGCCCTTCCCATAGCCCTTTTACAGGTGGGGTGGCACCTCAATATCACCCTGAGCCTCTAGAAGTTGCTCTCTGAATTTTGGTTAAGTGCTGAGTCTCCCCTCTTAGTCCCTTGTCTTGTGGTGTCTTTCACATGGATTTCAATAATTCTTAACATAAAAATATCATTACATTCTGCTCCCAAAGAATCTTATATTCTCACACCACATGAATTAGGAGACAAACCCAACACACTACTCATAACGATGAATCAAAACAAGAGCTAAACTAGGTTAGTTCGCATTGATCTTTCACTTATTGCTCCATCTGCACACTCACTCAAATTGAACTTTTCTCACTACCAACAAGTTATTCCACTCATAATAACTCATTTAAACCATAAGGAACTCATTAAACACACTAGAATTCAACAGGATCAACTAGACAAACACCTTGCTCAAGCTAGTAACACTAGTTTTTTAGGTTGAACTTTAAATGACTTAATTAAGTATAAACTTGTTTGGAATTCACCTTGAACATTATAAAAACATTATTTAACACTTTGATTCATGTTAATCACATTATCAACCCATATAGCATATGAATTATCCTCAAAATAAGGCTAAAAAGGCTAGAATGGTGATACTAGAATGCAAAAATACACCCAACATCACTTAGTTATACCCCCAGTGGTATAAATATCATCTTTGTGCACACCAAGAAATATTTATTTCTTTATAGAGGATGATGAGGAGGTCCCGACATTTTGGGCTAAGAGCAGTCACGTAGGAGACTTACAAGATCTTTACATGTCATATGACTAGGCCATTAATAGGGAAAAACATTATTTGATGGAGAATGGAGTCATTGATAGGTAGAGACATATAGATATATCCATGGATGGATCATCTAGTAGTGCACCGCTACCACCACTGCCTCCTCCAACTGATATGCCCCTATTTGGGAATGCTCATGTCATGGACTCCTAGTGTGTCACAGGTATGTACTCACTTCCCTTTGTTTTGTATAATATTTTAAAACTTGAGGATAGCGCACAATTTTTTAGATGGGATGAGGCATATCATAGCTGTTATAGGTTTTGTTGTCATGCTTCTTTTACTGTCGGTCGCAGTATGGTTGTAGAATCGTCATCTCTAGGATAATTTTTGTCATATTGTGTTTTATTTCATATTGTGATATGATACTTAGATCCCTTTATGTGTTAAATTCAAAACTTGCCCGGTTAGTCTTGCCTAGGTTTAAGGATAGTCGGTTAGGAAACGATCATAGGCCATATTTTATTTTCATCCACTTTTAGCCTAAATCACCTTCCCTTATGAGATAGTAGACCTTGACCCCTATTTTGAGCCTTATAGACTATATTCTTGTTTCACCTATTCACCTTCCCATTTACATTAAAATAAGCCTGTTTTGACCCTGGTCCTCTTTGGACTTGTGCACCTCAACTTAGGTAAAATGCCTAAGTCGAGGGTAGCTATCATGAGGGTGTATAGTGTAAAGTAGGTATGTAGAATGGTAAAATAAGAGAAAAAGGTTGTAAGGCAGGGTGTGATAGAAAAATCTAAGAAAGAAAAATAAAAAGAAAAAAATATGAAAAAGAATAATAAAAGACCACACCTAACCTGAATGTGCAATAAAGAATAAAAAAGGAGAAATAAGGATGGAATAAAAAGAAAATTGGCTAGTACGTGAGACCTCAAAGTTAGTGAAGTGCCAAGGAGGTTTATTCACTTGATATGTCCATATGTACTATACCAACCCCTAAGCCTACATTAAAAGACAATAAAAGTCCTATAGTGATCCTAACATAACTGTCTAAATGCAAAAGTAAAGAAAATAAGGGCAATCCTATGATATTTAATTTCACATTGATTGGAAAGTCTCTTTTGAGTGTGAGTGTCTATTGACTATCCTTGCATTAACATACACTATTTCATATGAGCGAGTGGGACATCCTTATTATGAGGGAACTTGAGACATATTGCTAGCTATTTTCTTTTTTTGAGTAGTGTAACTTGTACATATGTGTGGTTGTCTGTTGCTAATATAATTCCATACTTTGATCCCATTATGTCACATTGTTGTGTTTCATGTTTATACTTAGTTGGTTTTGAAAAGTGATATTGGAGGGGGTGTTGTGTTTCGAGCTTAAAGAGTTGATCGACCTTGAATAGCTTAGATTCTCCTAGTTAAGCGTCGTGTTTAGTTTAGTTTTTTTTTGTGTTTTGTTGCCTGAGGAAAGACAAATGTTCTAAGTTTAGGGTGTTGATGTGCTATAGAAATATAGTACTTTCGATGCTTAAAATGAGGAATTTATCCAAGTTTCTGAGGTTGTTTTGTTAGATATGATTCATTTTAGGTATGTTTTACAGGGAATCATGTTTTGGATGCTAAGTTCGTGAAAAAGATGAAAAAGATGATTTTGGCTACTTATGGGAGCTTATGGTTGTTCGGGATACTTTTCGGATTAATCGTGACAAAAACATATGCGAGAATTGACGAATAGCTAAAAAATAACTTTTGGCACATGGTGAGTCATTATGCAGACCGCATGTAGCAAATATGGGCCGTATGTGGGAAAAGCATGTGTCAAAAGTCCAAAATTCTAAGAGTCGACCTGTAGGTTTTTTTGTCCTAACACATGCAGTCAGTACATACGCCGTCCGCGGAGGCCGCATGTAACGTATGCACCAAGGGCCAGGGCGCATATAGGGACCACAAGTAGCCAGCTACCCTTTTTTCTCCTATTTTATTCAGGCTTTGGTTTTAGGGTTTTGTCATGTACTATAAATACCCCTTATGTGTTTATAGTATAAGTTACGCACTCTTGATACTTACAAACATATTTTGATTTCGAGATTCGATTTTGATCTTGGAATTCTCTTGTATTGAATTTGGTTGATTATTTCAGTTACGGTTTTGGGTTCTTACTTCTTCTTATTGTGATTTCATCTTATGCTTTCAATCATGAATGTTGTTGATTACCTCATAAGCATGAGCATCTAAAAACCCATAGTTAGGGTTCTAAAAACCCTGAGAGATTGATGAAGTAGAAGAATTGCTAGTTGTTTTGAACCGATACCCATGCATGCTTTGCTTTATCTTCAATATAATAGTTTTCTTAAAGGGTGCACACATTTGGATCTCTCCTTTATTATTACTACTTACTCCAAAAGAGGATTAGTGACTAGGAAACGATAATGGTAACAGTAATTTGGAGTTTAATTGTCGATCCACGCTACTATGTTTTTTCTATGTAACATGGTTAAATTTCATCTAATAACTATAGACTCCCAATTTAATTGTTAACGGGGATCAAGATAAGGGTTAGTAAGGAGACATCCTGAGATTTAAAAGGTAAAGGGTGAAATCTTTTTGCTCATCCAAAAGACTGTAGAAGGTACATAACTAATTGATTTTGCATGCAAGGTATCAATTTGGTTCAAAAAAGCACCATAAGCCTTTTGAGTTAAGAAGCTAGGGGGAACACAATCCTAGTGTTCACCTACGACTCATTACAATCAAAAATTGATAATCGTTACTTGTTTGATATTGCTACTCAAAACCCCCCATTTACTTTTCCAATTTTGCCCGTTGATTACAATAGCTGAGAGCCACAATTCCTTGGATTCCCTTGGAATTTTATCCCAACCTCTGTTAGGTTACTATATTTGGAAGCAATCGTATCATATTTTGAGAAGAGGTTTAACTTAAACATCACCAATTATCTCACTTGATCTTTGAGTTCTACATCTTTGAAAAGACTCTCGGTGCTTCTTCTTGATAACATAATCTTCACAAAAGCTGGAAAGCTTCTAGAACATTGGAAGGCCAGTCCCCATGTTTCTTTTTTGAAGTATTTTAAGTCCTTCAAAATTCAAGTGGCCATATCGAAAATTCCATAACCAACCTATCTCATTAAATTAAGTTGTTAAGCATGACTGCTTAATATGATTAAAGTGAAGTAGAAACATTCTATTGGCAGCCATATTACTGGTGCAACTTGAAAGTAGTAAGGGAGGGGGTGAATTACTCCTTTTCGATCGAACAACTGACTTCCTTAGTCAGATAGTCAACTTCGTGATGCAGTAATGTAAAGTTTGGGAAATAAAGTGTCGAAAGTAAATAACACCAAATATTTCATACTCGTTGGGACCTCTAATAGGTCTTACTCTAGTCCCCTTAGATTGAAAGGGCTTCTACTAGTTCTCTGTGATGAAAATCAAAGTACAAAGATTGAGTCAATCTTTTTGGCTATGACTCACACTCTTTTTCTTTTTTTTTTCCTCAGTTTTTACAATGCCTCAACAACTATGTGTTTCTCTCCTTTATTTTTGAATACACAATAAACTTTAAGAGAATACAATGCTTGAATAAAGTACAGCAAAGAACTAGAGAAGGTTGAGACAAAAGTATATCTCTTCCTTTATCTTCCAATGATTTAAATAGTTATGATTGGTTACTAGCCGTTGGAATATAAAAGGAAACCAAAAACTTTTGATCCTTGAAAATAGGATAATCAAGATCCAAATTCCAAGAATAACTAAAGTCTACAAAAATTAATGCAAAAACCCTGAAGAAAGTATGACTAATTTGTAGAACACATAAGGAAGACACGAATAATCTGCAGAACAAATAAGGAAGAGATATTTCCTTTCTTTGCTGAGGATGCTACATTTAATGCTAAGAAGGACTGATTCTATATTACTTTTGAAATTGATATTCCTTCTTTTCTCATAAACTATGCAAGAATCTTGATTATTTCTTTTCCTTAGTTCCCGCAAGAGAATCGTCCATTAAAATTAGAAACTATCAATTTCCCCATTTCTGATGGATGATAAAAAGAAATAATACAAACATCAACTTCCTTTTCATAAGTGATGCAATAACATTCACTTTAGATATCTCCCTAAGTCCATACTAGGGAACTAGTTGACTTATAACGCCCCAAGAATACCCCTCGAATGTCACACGATGTTTGAGACTTCAATTAGTTCCAATCTAACCCATGATATCTAATTAGCACTGAACTCATTGGAAGGTAGACTAAGATATATACAAAAGCCGAAAGAAACCAAGTTTAAAACCTCCCTTTTGAAATATTACAACTTTGAAATCTCAATAAAATATATTTAGATGAAATAAACATTATCTGGCAAGCCCTTAATCTTATAACTGAAAAGTCACTGGGACATACTCCAGTTGACCCATAATGGAAATAAAATAACTAAGAAACATCCATAAATTCTGAAATACTAATAGACTTGGTCCTCAGACTATGAAGACTTAAAAAGTATCCAGATATAGGAGATGATGCCCGCAATTAATCGTACTACTGGGAACGTGCACTAGGACCAACATTATCAGACAATGTAGCATATAGACATATATATTTTAGTACTTCTAGAATGTACCGAGCATATTGAAGTGAGTTCATAAATAAGATAGAATTAAATACACTTTTAATTCATGCACGCTAAGTGCAAAGGGACTCACCTTGGACACGAATAAAACTGAAAGCTGAAAGATCATAAAACATGAATGATTAAGCATAGTGTATAATCTTAGTGAGTCATTATACTTAGTTTTTAAAATCTTCACTTGTGTTCTTTCTGGCGGGAGATTCTTATAACCAACATAAATCATGTGAGTTATCATGGAGTCCAATGTCTTACCTATAATGGGGAGAGCTGTCCTACCCTTGCCATCAGACTAGAACTTTAACTTAAGTGATCACTAAACTTAGCCCATATTGGTTAAAGAAGACACACTCTAGAAAGGCCTCTTAAACGTACGATGACTTATAATTTCTGGAAAATAGGATGTACTAAACACGTACCCCCTTCTCGGTGCTAAATACTACTCCTAATATATATATATATATATATATATATATATATGCTCATACTTAGAAAATCCACCTTAAAATAGCATATGGGTTTGTAAACTAAAAAACAACTAGTCTTTTCTTACTTCAATCATATTCATGGGGTAAAGTTGTGGATTTTGAGCCTTAAATGTGATCATAAGATCAAAATTGAACTTTTATCATGTAGTAATACTTGTAAATTTAACTTATAAGCTTAAACTTCTTGTAACTCAACAACTTGTATTTAAGTCTTGTAATTCATGCATTTTTTCAAAGAAACTCATAGAAAAATAATATGCTCAAAACTTAATTTGGAATCATTCATTAATTCATCAAAATCCAAGTCAAAATAATGGAAATCATGTCCTAGTAGCAATCATGCAAGTCAAAACATGATAAA
Organism: Capsicum baccatum var. pendulum; assembly: GCA_030864225.1. Lineage (NCBI taxonomy): Eukaryota > Viridiplantae > Streptophyta > Magnoliopsida > Solanales > Solanaceae > Capsicum > Capsicum baccatum. The sequence goes on along the minus strand of CM061557.1, from coordinate 161,895,215 downwards.
GGAAAACTCTTATACACTTTAAACTTTAAATTCACATGATAATGTCATAATTTCAAGAATATGAGAATTTAGGTATGAACCTTAATTGAAATCATATAAATTCAAATTTAAAATCAAGTTTTTCGGCACAAGGATGAAAAATTATCCTTACTCAAACCTCACATACCTTTATTTGCTTGACTTCCTTGAAGGGAATTTAGACTTGGGGACTTGAGAAGTAATTTTACAGAAGAAACTATATCCTTGTTGTTCTTGAGAGTGGGAGAAGTAAGGACGACGTTAACTGATTGAGAATAGGGAAACCTAACGCCTCTTTTATGTTATAACTCATGGGTTGGAAGTTTTAAGATGATAAAAGACCAAAATCCCCCTTAAGTAAACATATAGGGACTTGGCGGACAGTCGTCATAGGTCATCTTAGGACTCATGACGTATGGATACGAGTCTTGCCATCGACTCATATTCTGGACAGTTACTGGAAGGTTACACACTGGTTTGGATACGAGTCTTACGCAATGACTCATAGACACCACCTATATTCTGAGTAGAAACTTAGGGGTCCTACATTATTGATTCTAGGACTCTCACTATACGAATCATAATCACTCAAAACGCTCATAAAGTTGAGTCATCATATGACCTAAAATATTTTGTTTCCCTGCTGAGATGACTACGACTGAATCACATGATTCGTATAGTATCACTACGACTCATTTAGTATGATTCATAACCAAAACAGAGCCTCAACCATACCATACTATCTTGACTATGATTTAATCTTACGACTCGTAATCAGTCTTCATGAATTATTAAGTGATTCGTAGATTCCATAGTGAACTTAAGGACATAGGGTATTATAATATCTTCCTTTTGAAAACAATTGTCCTCGAATAAGACCCATCTATTATTAGGATTTTGGAAAAATCAATACCTCCGCACCAAGCTTAAAACCAAACTTATAACAATCACACGTATTCAATGACTCAGATACACATGATACTATATGATAATACTTAAATGGTCTTAAAGAGAAAGAATTTACTGAAAAGAATAATTTAACTTTGGTAGGGACTAAATTGGAAGAAAAAAGATGAGGTTACTTTGTCATCACTTCAGCTTCGGCTTCCTAAGTGCCTCCTTCAACTAATTGGTTTCTCCAAAGACTTTTAACGATGCCACAACCTTATTCCTTAGTCATCAGACCTACCTATCAAGTATTTCAACCGGAATTTCCTCATAGGACAAGTTATCCTTGACCGTAATACTCTCTAGGAGGACTACTAGGGATGGTTTCCTAATGTAGTTCTTTAGCATCAAGACATGGAAAATTGGGTGGACAGATGCTTAGTCTGGTGTGAGGTCTAACTCGTATGTAACCTCTCCAATACGCCTTACTAATTCATATGGACCAATAAATCTAAGACTCAACTTTTTTTATTCCTAAATCTCACTATCCCTTTCATGGGAGACACCTTTAAGAATACCCAATCACCAACTTCAAATTTGAGTTCCCTCCTTCTTACGTATGTATACAATTTCTGATGACTTTGAGCAGTCCTCAACCTCTCACGAATAAGGTGAACCTTTTCCATATCTTTAGGAATATAGTCTAGCCCAGTCAAACTTGATCACAAGTAAATGATCATCCCAGCTTCCCTTAAAGTCTAATACGGACACCCTCAAGATGTCCTCTAATTTATGAATTGTACATTTATCCTGACCATCTACCTGTGGATGAAACACAGTGCTAAGCTTTACCTTTATACGAAGGCCTCTCTGAAATGACTGCCAAAACTAGGAAGTAAACTGTGTACCCCTATCTGGAATAATGGACAAGGGTGTCCCATGAAGCCTTACTAACTCGCAAATAAACATTTTGGCATAATCTTCTTCTGTATCTAAAGTCTTAACAGGTAGGAAAAAAGCTGATTTGGTCATTCGATTGACTATGACCCAAATTGAATAATGCTGACGTCTTGCATGAGGCAAGCCTGTGATGAAATCCATATTTACTACTTCCCACTTCTAAGTAGGAATGTTAATTTCCTGAAGCGTACCACCCAACCTCTGGTGCTCAACTTTAACCTATTGGCAATTGGGACACTTGGCTATAAACTCAGCTATGTATCTCTTAATACCGTTCCACCAATAGATTTCTCATAAATCACAGTACATCTTAGTGGCATATGGATCGGTTAAATATTTTGAACTGTGATCCTCAGCTGGTATCCTTTCCCTTAAACTATCCACATTGGGAACAAAAAGACAACCTTGACAGCAAAGTACACCATCTCACCGTTGGGAGAAAACCTCGAATTTATGCTACTGGACTGCTTCTAATATCTAACTAAGTATTGGATCGTTACACTACTTTTTTCACTTTCATTACTAGAGACAATTTCAAATCATTCTGCACCACTACTCCTCATCATTTGTATCAATCAAACATACCCCCAAACAGGCCAATCTATGCACTTCCTTTGCCAACTCTCATTCTTCCTCCTTCACATGAGCCACACCATCCATAGACAACCTACTTAATGAGTCGGATACCATATTTACCATGTCCAGATGGTAGAACACGTTCATGTCTTCTAACTCAACAATTTGTATGTAAGTCTTGAAATTCATGAATTCTTTCATATTAACTCATAGCAAAATATTATGCTCAATACTCAATTTAGAATCTTTCATCAAGTCATCAAAATCTAAGTCAAATTAATGGAAATCATGTCATAGTAGCGATCATGCAAGTCAAAACATGAATAAAGGCAAACTCTTATGCACTTTAAACTTTAAATTCACATGATTATGCCTTAACTTTAAGAATATGAGTATTTGGGTATGAACGCTAATTGAAATCATATAATTCAACTTTAAAATCAAGTTTTCGGGCACAAGGATGAAAGATTATCTTTGATCAAACCCCATATACCTGGATTTTCTTGACTTCCTTAAAGGGAATTTAGACTAGGGGACTTGAGAAGTGAATTTGAAGAAGAAATCATAGCCTTGTTGTTCTTGAGAGTGGGAGAAGAAAAGACGCCTTTAAGTGATTGAGAATAGGGAAAAATAACATGTCTTTTATTTTTTAACTCATGGGTTGGATGTTTTAAGAGAAGAAAAGACTAAAAGACTCCTTAAATGAACATATAGAGACTTGGCCATAAGTCGTCACGGCTCACCTTACGACTTGTGATGCCTGGCTATGAGTCTTCTCAGTGACTTGTAGTCAGGACAGTTACAGGAAGGGTACACACTGGTTTGGCTACTAGTCATACCCAATAACTCGTATTCAGCTACTATGACTCTTAGTCACCAACCGTAGTCTGAGGAAAACCTAGGGGTCATATAATATTAACGCTATGACTCTCACTATAAAATCGTAATCACTCATAATGACTCATAGGGTTGAGTCATCATGTGGCCAGAAATATTTGGTTTTCCCACTGAGAAATGGATGACATAATTCATATAGTCTCACTACAACTCATTTAGTACGAGTCGTAACAACCTCAACCATCCCACACTGTCTTAACTTTGATTTAATTCTTATGACCCATAATAAGTCTTTATGACTTGTTGAGTGAGTCGTAGATTTTATAGTGAACTTAAGGAACAGGGTATTACATGACTAGACTTGTCAACTTCACGTTCGATCTCCAAGTTACTCCCTCTAAGTTCCTAGGTTACTGGACTTATAGAAATATACGTACACATCGCTTTTTCACCTTTCGACATCAATCATAAAGGAAGAGTAGCAAAATAACAAAGTACTAGGATCAACCAAAATAACAGAGCATTCAAGTTCTTGCCTAGATATAATACAACAAACACAAAACATCATAGTTTAAAACAGTAGTCAAGCAGCAGGATTGGGGGATGTTCACGGCGATTAAAGAAATACGCTTGGGTATAAGTAGTGGCATCTTTTTAAATTCAAGAACTGAGTTAACATAGTAGCTGAAAGAGTTTCCGTTACAGCCTAAATTTTTGCAGCAATCTTGGATGCTTCCTTCAACACTTGATCCAGCCAAACTCTAAATTGGGAAACGTCAGTTCCTACTTTGTTGGTAACATCCTTAATTTTGTCAAGATGAAGGTGAGTCAAAAGAATAAGGTCCTTAATAGAAGCAAGATTTCATTCAAAATATGACAGATGGAGATATACATCTAGAGAAGAAGAAAATGCAGCCATTGGAGAGAAGATGCTTTGGATTTTATGGAGAAAGAAATACCAATAGGGTATCCTTAAGGATTAGGGACCCAAACATCATCTACTAGAACATATTCCATGCTACGAAAGGCTTTAGAGTAATAAAAATACTTCAAAGAGACTATGGGGACACTATCAAAAGGGATACCACAAGCTTCCAAAATACGAGTAATGATAAGACTATAAGGCAAACTAGAAGGGTCAAGAGATACCTCAATCATATAATTAACGAAGAAGGGGGAGAGTTTAATCTTATAATGAGATGCATTGAAATAAGTGAAACGAGTATCACACTAAGATAAGGTGGAGAACAATCCAACACAAGGAATAAAAGTTCCAACAACAATGTGAGCTATAACTCGATTTTCAAAAGACAAGTTCTTAGGGCCAACGGAAGAGGGACGATTATCAAAATTCTCAAAAGAAATATATCGCTTTCCTTGTTCAAAAATAACTTCAAAATTAGACGGCCAAGGAATCTTAGAAGAAATAGAAAGACCAAAACAATCAATATCCAAAATAGAGTCAAACATAGGATAGTCAAGAAAAAATCTTTTACCCATAACAAGAGTTTCCAATTAGCTAGACCTAACCAACCTAAGATCAACATAAAGCAATAAAATGAGAGGTTCATATGCATGCTTAGGAGTAGAGGAGAAAATATTCGCCCATCCTTGAAAAACAAATAGAGATTTAATAGAACAATGGAGTTTTCAAGAAGGTTTAGATCCACGATTCTACCATGGACAAGAGAGAGTGAATTCATCAAGTGAAATTCATTTGATCTTCTCCAAAAGTCAGTTTTGACATTCAAAAAACTATCAAAATCAAATTTCACTTTCTTCTTGGATCACTTGAAATAATCAGCAAAAAAAGACGATTAGCGATTAAGGAGCGAGATGAGTTAGAAGAAGTTTGAGGATGTTTTTGGTTAGAGAAATCACACTCGAGAGGGACCATAGAAGATGCCTTCCCTTTGAATTTGAAGCGAGAGATTTATCTATTTCCCATAGAGGGATTTTTAAGGCTTTATCCATGAAGAGTAATAGAGAAATAAAGTAAGCGAAGAGAAGTAGATAGATAAGGTCAAAAGGCTCGAGAAAATATAAAGAGAAAGCAGAAGGAGAAGAGATGGAAAGATAGGAAAAGACACCTAGGAAATAGAAAGAGTGCCATAAATACTGAACACGGTACATTGTGTCAGGCGGTAAAAGAAAAATCAATGAATAAAAGTACATCAATAAAATCAAGTAATTAATAAGGGAACATATGCTTGTAAAAATTATGACACAAAGAAGGAAAGTAATATATATTTTTCTGTTTTTAAAATGCTTTTACAATAATACCAATAGATTTTCTACGAAAGCAAAATCATTCTTCCAATAAGGGTTTAATAAAAATATTTGCTAGTTGACAATTAGTAGTAAAGAAAGATGTATCAATATCCCCTTTTAAAACATGATCACTAATGAAATAATGATTAACATCAATATGTTTAGCCCTAGAATGATACACAGGATTTATAGATACATAGATAGCACTAGAATTATCAGAAACATTTTTGATAGGTTTAACAAATTTATCATAATCACTGAGTTGTTGAGTGTCACGACTTGAGACTTTCCCTAGTTGTAACATGGTTCTTAAAGACACAAGTGACCCCAAGCTAACCCATGGCTTGGCATGCATTAGGATACTGAAGAAAATTAACAAAATACTAGTTAGAACCAAACTAAAAGTAAACTAATTATAAATAGTAATATAATCAATGCTGACACTATTTGAAATATTTAACAAACTAAAAATATCTAACTATTAGAAAACCTCTAAATCATAATGAGTTGTTAAGACAAGCCCCCAAGTAACTCCAACTGATTGAAATAAAATGAAATACTGATATAAATAACTGATAACTAGTCCTTGAATGATGAGGACTCGCCAAACTACTGCTGAGTGGTGTGGGAACATGCTAAGTGCAACCCTGATACTGAGCATCTAAACCCAGATTATGTGATAATATAGAACAAAAAAGTATGTGATCAGTACTTTAAATGTATTGCATACGCGATATGGGAAATTAACTGGTATAAATAGAACATGAAAGCATAAGTATGTAAACTGAATGCAAGGCCAAGTATAAACATGTACTAAATAAAACTGAATAACTGAATACTTGATCAAGCAAACCTAAACTAAAAATAAACTAAAACATGAACTAAGGACTGTGGGAGCTACCAATAACTGACATACCCCAATCTAAGCAAATTGGGGTCCAACCTGTAATCTCAGTTGGAAAGGTTCTAATACCTTGCCAAGGGTACCAACATTGGCTGGCATGGATCCACTAAATTGAGGTCCCAAAGGAATAGGGTCTCATACCTCAACTTATGGGTGACCCATTATAACCTACAGTGGTGTCATAGTTCTAGAACTTAGAGAGTTCTACTAACGGGTATCAGCCTAATAGATATGTAAACTGTCATCCACATTCACTCGGTGCTAAGTAATGCTCCCAACCGAATGACACTAAAACATAAAATGAATTTGTCATCATTATATCATTTTGAAAGTATCAATTGTGGATAACTCAAGTGCTCAATGACATGTAAGCTGATATATGCATGAGTCCCTAGGTATCGGGTGTTCATAACCAGCTTTGATAAATGCAAACTGAACATGATAATAATATAAGTTGATCATAATAGTAAATTTCATAAATTCAAGCCTAATTCAATGATTTACCAACCATAGGGAAATTTATGATTTTGAGTATGACAGGATGCTACTCCTATGGGAAAACATGCACTTATGGTTAAATTATAAAATTAATTGAAGGGATTAAGTAAACACATATTTGACCTAGAACTCAATTCTTAGAGGGGAAATTAAACTTGAGGATTGAGAAGTTATTGGGACTCAATGGATGGAAGGAACCCATTGATAAATTCCCACATACCTTGAGGTGGAACCCTTGGCGAAGTCGTTGGAATTTGGACTTAATGTTGAGAAACACTAACATGGCTTTAGAGAAGAATAATCACCCTTTTTCTTGGTTTCAATTGATTTTGTGACTAAATGAAAAATTTGGGGAAGTTTAGGATTTTACACCACCCTTTGGGAAGCCTAAACAACATGGGTTAGGAGTTAATAGAATGGGAAAAGGCTAAACAACCTTTCTCAAAACATGTAGGAAAAAATCCTATACCAGTAGTAATGACTAAGGTAATAACTCATTAGGTCAAGTAATGAGTCATGGCCTTGAGTCATTGTCAGAGATTTTACACCTTAGGTCTTATTGTTATGAAAGTGATTTCTCTCCCGATGACTCGTTGGGTTTGATAATGAATCTGTAGGAGGAGTCATTGTCAGGGACTTGATTTCTGGATTTCTTTCTTTTGTGAAGACAAGTCCACCTAATGACTTGTTAGGACAAATAACGAGTCCTATGCTGGACTCGTCACCATTGAGATAAGATTTGAGATCCCTCATTATTATGGCAACGATTTCACACAATGACTCATTGTCTCTGACAATGGGTCATTGTCAAAGTTGTTGTCACTGGCAGTTGACAGTTTCTTAGACAAATTTTCTAGAACTTTTATAGCTTAAAAAATTAAGGTATTACAATATATTCCCCTTGGGATCATTCATCTTTGAATGAAACTGACTAAGATGAGAGGCTAGGGAAAGCTAAAATTTTGCACTGAACACTTACGAGTTGAACTATGAGTTAATATCTGAATCCGGGACTGATGAATGGATTGAACTAAACTCATGAATGTATGCTATGCCATAGAAATAGCTGGATGGCCTGAGATAGAAATAAAAGAATCAATTAATTAAGGTACACTATTACCTCTAGATGGAACTGGGTTCAAAGAGAAAAAATAGGGGTACTTGGCTAGCATATCTATCTCTGATTCCTAAGAAGCTCCCTCGACTGCCTAATTTCTCCAAAATTTACCTAAGTGACCTTTTAATTCCTCAGCCTACAAATTTGATGATTAAAAATTTAATAGGGACCTCTTCATAGGAGAGGCTATTTTCCACGCCAACCCTTCCTAAAGGAACTACTGATGTTGGGTCACCAGTGGAGACATAGAAGTCTGGATGCATTGATGCTAAATCAAAGAAAATTCCAACTCACATTCTATCTTACCAAAACAACTTAAAATCTTATATGGGCTAATGTAGGAGGGAATGTGCTTACCCCTTTTCCAAATCTCTTTACCCCTTTGATGGGAGATTTTTTCAAGTAGATGAAATCACTAATATCAAACTCAAGCTCCCTTCTCCTCACATCTGCATAAGATTTCTGATAACTCTAAGTAATTTTTAGCCTTTCTCTAATCAACTGAACTTTTTCCATCACCTCATATATCTAGCCCTATCAAAGTTATTTCACCAACCTTAAACCACCCAATAAAGGATCTACACCTCCTAACATAAAGAGTCTCAATTGGGGCCATCAAAATAATGAAGTGATAGTTGTTATTTTAGAGTATCCAATCAAAGAAAAGTGATCATCCCAACTACCTTAGATGTAAATCACGCATGCCCTCAACATGTCCTCAAACGTCTGAATGGTCCTCTCCTCCTGACCACCTATTTGTGGGTGAAAAGATATACTATAATGAACTTGGGTACCAAGATATTTTTGGAAAGTCTTCTAAAATTGATAGGTGAACTAGGTAACTCTATTTGAAATAATGGCCAAAAGGACTCCATACAATTTCACCATTTCCCTAAGATAGAGTCTAGCAAGAGCTTTGGCTGAATCTGAAATACTAAATGGCAAGAAATAAGCCAACTTGGTCATTCTATCCATGATAACCTAAATGGAATCATGTTGTCAATGAGTATGAGGTAACCCTCTAATGAAGTCCATGTTCACCACTTCTTACTTCCAAGTAGGAATACTGAATTCCTAATGCGTACCATTACATCTCTGATGCTTAACCTTAACTTACTGGTGATTTGGACACTTAGTGATGAATTTTTTAATATCCTTATTCAGGCCATTCCACCAATAACCTTCCCACAAATTATGGTACAACTTAGTGGCTTGAATAGAATATCAAGAACCATGATCTTCCGCTAACATTCATTGCCTCAAACCATCCATATCCAAAACACATAATCTGCATTGACAGCGAAGAACACCATCTCCCCCTTCAGAGAAAAGCTCAACCTTCTAATTCTAGACTGCCTCTTTCACTTAAGAAAAATAAGATTGCTATTTATATTTTCCTTCTCCTCACCAACCAAAGAAGATGCTGAACTATTCTGAACCCAACACTATCTTTGGTCAAACTAACCAACCAAACCCCAAACATAGCAAGATATGAAACTCATAAACTAACTCTTTATTTTCATCCTCTACGTGAGCAACACTTTTCATAGAAAATCTGCTAAGGTCGTCGGCTACAACATTGGCCTTACCTGGGTGATACAAGACACTTATATCATAATCCTTCAATAACTTTAGCTATCTCTACAGATGAAGATTTAGATCGTTTTGACTAAAAACATACTGAAGTCTCTTATGATCAGTGAACACATCAACATAACCCTATAAATATAGTGTCTCGAAATATTTAAGGCAAATAGGACTGCTTCTAACTCAAGATCATAAGTCGGGTAGTTCTTCTCGTAAGGATTGAGTTGTATAGAGGCATATGTTATAACCTTGCCTCGCTTCATCAAGACATACCCAAGGCCAACTCCAGAAGCATCGAAATAGACCACAAAACCATCTGATCTCTCTAGTAGAGTCAAAACTAGAATAGAGGTTAGTCGAGTCTTCAACTCCCAAAAACTCTTCTATTAAGAATTGAACCACTAAAATTTAGATTTTCTTCTTAGTCAGTTTGGACATGGGAAAAGCAATAGAGGAAAACCCTTTGACAAATCATCTGTAGTAACTGACTAAATCTAAGAAGCTCTTGATATCTAACAAAGAGATGGGTTTACGCCAGTTTTTCACTACTTTAATCTTTTAAGGATAGACTCGAATGACTTCACCAGAAATAATGTGACAAAGGAATGTCACTGCTTTTAACCAGAATTCACTATTGATAAACTTAGTGAATAGCTAATAATACTTAGGAGTTTGAAAGACAATTCTCAAATGGTCTGCATATTCAACCTGAATCCAAAAGTAAATAAAGATATCATATATGAAAACTATAATAAACATGTCCAAATATTTCTTAAACACTCTGTTTATCAGGTCCATAAAAGCTATGGGGGCATTCGTTAGTCCAAAAGACATAACTACAAATTCAAAGTGACCATATTGATTTTTGAAGTTTGTATTTGATATGTCACATTTTCTAACTCTGAGTTAATGATAATTGGACCTGAGATCTATTTTAGAAAAATAATTGTCACCCTAAAGTTGGTCAAACAAGTCAACAATCCTGGGGATTGGATACATATTATTCAATGTGACTTTGTTCAACCGACGATAGTCAATGCACATTCTGAGAGAATCATCTTTCTTGCACATAAAAATAATTAGAGAACTCGATGGGGAGGTAATAGGTCTGATAAAACCTTTATATAGAAGATTTTTCAACCATTTTTCAACTCTTTAAGCTTGGTTGGAGCCGTTCTATGAGGTGGGATTGAAATAGGCTAGGTATTTAGAAAGAGATCTATTCAGAAGTTAATTTCCCTCTCAGGAGAAACTCCAGGTAGATTTTAGGAAACACTTTTGGAAATTTATTCACTATAGGGACTGACTCAAGACTCTAGAATTTCAGACCTTGGGTCCTTAACTCGACGAGATGATAGATGCACCCCTTGGAAATTATTTTTCTTGCCTTAAGAAAAGAGACAAACTGACCTATAGGCATTAGGGTACTACTCTTCCACTCTAGAATGGCTTATTTGGAAACTAAAATTAGACTACTGTACTTCTACAACTTACTGAGGAATAGCATGAGTGGATCCAATCCATGCAATGAATGACATCAAGATCGGTCATATCAAACTCTACAAAATTAACTAAAGTGACCTTCTGGTATATTGTGACTGGGAAATTTCAGTATACCCTTCTGGATATGATTGAACTACCAACTAAAGTAGAAACTGAGAAGGGTTCTTCTAGGATTTTGGGGCTGACACAAAAATCTACCACTTTATAGGGAGTCATGAAGGAAAGTATGCCTCTGGGTTCCAATAATTCATATACATGAATATAAAAAACTTGTAACATACCAGTAACCACATAAAAGAGAACCCTTCTGATCCTATTGAGTCTGAAGGGAATAAAACCAATTCTGACATTGTACACTAGCTGCAGTAGGAACGTCACCCTAGTAAGTTGGATGACCTATTGGAACTATTGAAGAATTAGTCTGACCTTGCTGACGATCATTCCTACCTCTCTGTACAACCACTAGGTAATTCCTTATTTTGTGGCCTAACATGCCACACCTGAATCAAGCATCACTACCAGCCATACACTCACCCTTGTGGTTCTTACCACACCTCTTACAAACTAGGTTGGTGCGACTACTATTCATACTACCCTAGGACTTAGATCCTAGTGCTCTATTATGAGTATCCTATCTGAAATTACACACTGAGGCACTAGCAGAAGATGGGGCTAAAACTAAAAAATATTGGCAAAACTAACAACGTTTCCCACCATTAGACCTCTATTGAAAGAAATTAAAAATGTCAATTTTGGCCCTCTTATTCTCCCTTTCCTTCTCTTTGATCTTCTCCTCCTCAATCGGTTGAGCATGAACCATCAATTTGGAGATGTCTATCTCCTTAACAAACATAATCCTCCTACACTCTTTGACCACATCCTCAGAATCACTAGACAAAAATTTACTCATTTGGTCCCTAGAGTCAACTACCATGGTTGGAGCATACCTTGCCAACTGAGTAAACTTGAGCGAATAGTTCTTCACATTCATGTTACCATATTTTAAGTTTATGAACTTCTGCACCCTGACTTCTCTTAACTCAAGTGAAAATAATTTGTCTAAAAATACAACACCAAACTCATCCTACTCTACTGGCCCTGAATCTGCACCTCTATCTCTCTTTCACTCCTTAAACTAAGTATGATATACTCCTTGTAATTGGTAACCAGCCAAATCAGCACTTTCACTAGAAGTGACACCGATAATCTCAGTCACTTTTTGAACATTATCTAAGAACTCTTATGGATCCTCTTCTGACTTAGACCCAAAGAATGATGGTAGATTCATCCGAGTGAAGTCTTAGATTTTAGTTGTCTCCATATTCACTGTTGGATTGGCTAGGGCGATAGCCTAATAATTATTTTGAGCAGTTAAAGAATGGGTTAATATTATGAAGGAAGCCTTAAACTCAACATGAGAGACCTACACATTTAGAGGGTCTTCGGGAACTGGACATGGTTCTTGCTATTTTGCATTTCTTTTTCCATTGGTTCTCTTAGGAGGCATTCTCTATAAACAGGTAGAGGACGGGTTAGCAGAAGAATTTTAATAGATTTCACACAATATAGAAAGACATGAATTAGGAAAAAAGTGAGACTTTTCTAAAATGTTTCATAGCCTCTAACTCATAATTGTGGCGTGCCTCACACCCATGAATAAGTTGTTTCTCTGATACAAAGTTTGTGACGACCCGAGTCTGCCTCTTAGTCGTAACACGGTGCTTAGAGACACAAGTGACCCCAAGCTAACCCATAGCCTGGAATGCATTATGATACTAAATAAAATTAACAAAATACTGAGTAGAAGCCAAACTGAAAGTAAACTGATAATAAATAGTAATTCAATCAATGTTGATGCTGTATGAAATATTCAATAAACTAAAAACATATCGAACTATCTAAAAGGCTCTAAATCATAATGAGTTATTGGACAATCCCCCAACTAACTCTAACTGATAAAAATAAATTAAAATACAACATAAATAACTGATAACTAGTCCTTGAATGATGATGAGTCACGAAACTACCGATGAGCGATACGGGAACATGCTAAGTGAAATCTAGGTACTGAGCCTTTGAACCTATATTATGAGACAATATAGATTAAAGAAGTATGCAATCAGTATTTTGAATATACCGAGCATGCGAGATAGTAAACTAACTAGTATAAATTTAACATGAATCCACGATCACGTAAACTGACTGCAAGACCAAGTATAAACATGTCCTGAATAAAATTGAATAGTTGAATACTCGGTCAAGCAAACCAAAACTGAACATAAACTTAAAAATGAACTGAGGACTATGGGACCTAACATAACCAACATACCCCAATCTAAGAAAAGCGGAGTCCAACTGTAACACTAATTAAAAGGGTGCTAGTACCTTGCCAAGGGTACCAACAATAGCTGGCATGGATCTACTAAATTGAGGTCTTGAAAGAATAGGGTTTCATAACTCAACTAGCAAGTAATCCCTTATAACCTATGGTGGCATTATAGTACTAAAACTTAGGGACTTCTGCTAACGGTCTCAGCCTAACTGACAAGTGAGTTGTCATCTCTGCATTCACTCGGTACTAGGTACTAATACTAGCTAAATGACACTAAAATATAACTTGAATTTCTCATTATGATATTATTTTGAAAGTATCGACAATGGATAATCTAAAGTGCAAAAATATATGTAAACGGATATATGCGTGTGTCCCTGGGTATCGGGAGTTGATAACCTACCATCTTTGACTAATACAAACTTAACATGATAATAATGAAAGTTGATCATAATAGTGAATTTCATAATTCAAGACAAACTTAATGATTTATCAACCAAAGGGAAATTTATGATTCTAAGTATGACAGGATTCTACTTTTGTAGGAATAAAAATTCACACATGGTTTAGTTAAAGAATTAACTGAAGGGATTAAGTAAACTCATATTTGACTTGGAACTCAATTCTTGGAAGAGAAATTAAACTTTAGGATTAAGAATTTATTGGAACTCAATGGAGGGAAGGAACCCATTGATGAAATCCCATATAAATGGAGGTGGAAGACTTAGAGAAATCCTTGAAATTTGAACTTAAAATTGAGAAACCCTAACTTGGATTTAGAGTAGAATAATCACCTCTTTTTTTGGTTTTAATTAATTTTGTGACTAAATGCGGAATTTAGGGATGTTTAGTCATATATACCGCTTTTGGGGAAGCCTAAACGGTATGGGTTAGGAGTTAAAGGAATGAGAAAAGGCTAAACAAGCCTCTCCAAAACATATAGGAAAAAGTTGATTGTAGTCATAACGACTGAGGTAACGACTCGTTAGGTCAGGTAACAAGTTGTGGCCTAGAGTCGTTGTCACAGGTTCTACACCTTGGACCCTTATTATTATGACAACGACTTTCCTCCTGATGACTTGTTAGGTCTAATAATAGATCGTTAGGAGGATTTATTGTTAGGTACTTAATTTTTGGATTTTTTCTATTGTGACGATGGGTACACCTAAAACTTGTTAGGACAGATAACGAGTCATATGCTTAACTTGTCACCACTGACCTAAAATTTAGAATCCTTTACTATTGTGGCAATGACTCCAAATAACAACTCGTTGTGTCCTACAATAGGTCATTACCAGAGTCATTGTCACTAGAAGTTGACAGTTCCTTAAGAAAATTTCCAGAACTTCTAAAGCTATAAAACTGGGGGTATTACAATGAGTCATCTAGAGAATTTATGCACATCATAACCCAATAGAGATTATTCAGATTCGGTAGTTGAAAGTGAAAAAAAATTTTATTTCTTGCTATTCCAAGATATGAGAGGATGTCTCATGAGTTAGCATGTACCACTATTGTTTTTTCTATCATCCTTATCACCTGCATTGTCTGTATCTAAAAATCCTTTTGGTTTAAAATAAATTGACTTAGATACCAAAGACCAAGAGATTCAATTGTAATTAGATATTTAATAATGTGTTTTGACTGTAGTTAGGTAGGACTCCTTAGGATCCAACTAAAATCTTGCATATTTTAGACACTGAATAGGATATTTGGTCTATTGGAAGTAAGATAAAGCAAGGAGATAATCATAACACAATATCTATATTCATCAATAGACTTACCATCATCATTAAACATAAGAACATATGTAGAACGCATAGGAGTGCTACAAGGTTTATCATCCTTCATGCTAAACTTTTATATGAGTTCTTTAGAATACCTACTTTGACAGATGAAGATCTCTTTGATTAGCAATCCTAAGAAGAATGTAAACTGACCCATCATGCTTATTTCTAATTTACTTTGCATTAACTCAGAAAAGTCCTTGCACAGTTAGCATTTGTACTTCCAAAAATAACATCACCAACATAAATTTAAATAATAAGATTTCCAGAGGAATTTATTTTAATAGAAAACGTTGTATCAATTTTTCTTTTAGTAAAATCATGATTAGTTAAAAAGTCACTCAATCTATCATTTCAAGCTTTGGGAGCTTGTTTTAGACCATAATGAGGTTTAGAGTGTTTAAAACCATGATAATTTTTTTTTAGAATTTTCATATCTAAGAGGTGGTTTTACAAATACTTATTCATCAATAAAGCCATTTAGGAAAGAACTTTTGACATCCATTTGAAATAGTTTGAAACCATTATGTAAAGCATACACAAGCAAAATTTGAATAGATTCTAAATTTTCTCAAGGATCAAATGTTTCATCATAGTCGACTCCCTCCTACTATGAGTAGCCTTGAGATACTAAATGAACCTTATTTCAGACTACCTTACTAGATTTATCCATCTTATTTATAAAGACCAACTTAGTTCCAATGACTGAAGTGCTCTCAGGTTTTGGAACAAGTGTCTATACAATGTTTTCATCAAATTGCTCAAGTTCTTCTTTCATAGCTATTACCCAGTTATTATCTTTGAGTGCTTCATTCACTCTCTTGGGTTCAAGTTGAGATAGAAATGTTATATTTACACTTTTTTGTACGATGTATTTGTCTTAATTCTTTATTTTGGATCACTAATAATGAACTTCTTTAGATAATTAGGTTCACCTCTCAACTCATTTGGGACAACCTCTATAAATTGATAATTTGAAACAACTATTGGTTGATTAGTTTCATTGTCAGTTTACTTTAAAGGAGAGTCATTTATGCTAGAGGTAGCTTTGCTTTTATTTACCTTTCAATCTCATCAACAATAGAACTAACATTTTTCAAAATATGGTTAGTATCATCAAAACAACATGCACAGATTTTTAATGCAAAGAGTGCATTTATAAAAAATTCTATAAGATCTGCTAGAATTAGAATCCCCCATGAAAATACCTTCATCACTTCGTGGATCGAACTTACCTATGTTGTCCTTACCATTATTGCGAATAAAGCATTTAGATCGGAATGCATGAAAGTACCCAATCTTGGGCCTCTTGTTGTTCCAAAGCTTATAAGGGGTCTTTTGGAGAATAGATCTGATAAGACACCTATTCAAAACATGGCATGTAGTACGATCAAATTCTACCCAAAATTTATGGGAAGTAAATGTTCACAAATCATAGTTCGAGCCATATCTTGAAGAGTTCTATTTTTGCATACAACTATACCATTTTGCTGAGGTGATCGTGGAGCTGAGAAGTTGTGGGTGTAACCTTTATTATTACAAATAATTTCAAATCTTTTTTCTCAAATTCTGCTCCATGATCACTTATTTTACTACCAATGCTAGAAGTTCTAGTAGGACAAAATAGATCCATATGGAGTAGTGGCAACAGTTTAGTAGTAGAGACAATATATTTAATAAAAAATAAATCTCTAGTTTTCCTACCAACTTGAAAAACATTTCATATATGTGAGTCTTTTTTAAATCAAGCTTTGGAAGACCAGTAACCAGTTCATGTTTAGATAGCTTTTCAATTTATCTCATACTTGCATGACCAAGCTTTCTATAACAAACCGAAGGATCTTTAGAGGTTGAGGTAAGACATATGTGTCATTCTGTCCTTTTGATGGAGTCCAGGACATATACATTTTTATATCTGTTACCTGGAGTCCAGGACATATACATCATAAGTTCTTACCTGGCTAAATTCTCCAATTGACATAATGTAGCAATCTCCAATGTTGTTATTTTCATGATCCAATTGTTCTTTGTCACCCCAACAACTAAAAGCCTTTTCACTTCGTTTGGAGAGTCCTCTTCCAATCTCTAGACAATTATAAGAAATATGACCATATCTACCCCTGTTATAGCACTTACCTTCATTCCTATTATGATCAGCATGTTGTTTTCCTTTTGAGTAATTTGATTTTCCCCTTCTTTAATTCTTTAATTTTTTGTAAGTTTCAACAACTATCTTTGTGAGGAGAGCAAGTTCATTTGTATACAAGGGATTACCATCTTCTTCATTTGTAGCTTTGAAGGCCATAATTTTGTTTTCTTCATCTTCCAGTTGATCTTTCTTATTTAGATGAACCATTTTAAAGGCAATGAGATCACCTCTGACTTCATCATAGGTTATTTTATTTAAGTTCAAACTTTTAATACCCACAATCATAGAAAGCCAATGAGGAGGAAAACTTTTGAGAATCCTAGTAATCTGATCTGCTACAGGATAGGTTTTGCCTGCAGCTTTAAAGTTCTCCAATAATTTTTCCAAACCTGAAAAATGTTTCTTCAATGGATTCTTCATTCTTCATCTTTAAAAGTTCATAGTTATAGACTAGTAAACTCATAAGAGTTTGTTTGTCTCATGACTCGAGACTACCCTTAGTTGTAACACAATGCTTAAAATCACAAGTGACCCCAACCTAACCCATGGTGCTGGCATAATGCTTGAGCAATTGATTAAAACATATGTAAAATCTAAATTGACTGTGAAAATATAATCATGTGATAAGTTGTTTCACTATGTTACTATTAAATGCTTACAACACTGTAATATGAAATTAAAAAAACTTAAACTACATAAAATAACTCTAATTGAGTATCTATAAAGCATCTACTAATATTGACTATAGGTAGTCGGGACATGGCCCCCAACTTTCCCTAATTGGTACATATGAATAAGAAAACAAAATACTGAAACTACATCTGACTTGACTCTTCGAAATAAAAGAACTCATCACATGTTGGTTGAATGGTTGAATGATTTGATTTGCTTGACTATGATCCTGATAGTAAGCACCTAAATCTATATCGCATGAAAAATATAGGCAGAAGAGGTATGCAATCAATACTTTGAAATGTATTGAGTACACGAGATATACACTAGTTGGGAAAAACTTACAACATGCTTTGAAACTGATAGATGAGCTATTTGCTGAAATATGCATTTAAAACATATTTTTAAGCAAAATCCGTGAAGTGTAGTGAAATCTCTAAATCATAAACTAAAATATTTTTGTAAACTAGGAAGAGGTAGAAGCATAACTATTATATTTAATCAAAAGTTAATGTTGAATATATTGTAAAGTTGTACTAAATTCTAACTTAAAATAAAGAGATGAAGTTGAGTGCAAATTGAATGCATAAAGTTGAACTATAGCACAATAACCCTATATAAAATACATGTTGATAGTCTGAAAAGTCATCGTATAAAAGCAAGTAAACTAAACTGAGAATCATGTATAAATACTGGGTCTGAAGCTATGGGATATGAACTGATGCAATGACCAAGTAAATAAATATGAACTAATCAATACTATGATGAATAAACTAAAATTACAAAGTCATGCAATAACTAAGTGTTGAATTATGGAAGCTATTGTTAATAGACATATAACCATGTGAGATAAACATGGATTTCAATGTATAAAACCAGTTGAGAAGGGACCAATATACCTTTCCAAGGTAAAAAGGTTAATCTGACATGGTACCACTAAATTGATTCCCAAAAGGACTAAGGTGTAAGGAGTGGTTTGACGGGTGATCCTTTTGAACCTAAGGTGGCAACGTAATTCTGGGACTTAAGTATTTCTACTAAATGCCTTAATCTAATTGATGGGTGAGCCTTCATCTCTTTGTATGCTCGATGCTAAGTACTACTCCCAACTGAATATAAACTGATACACTAAATAGCTCAATAATACTATTATTCTGGTACTAGAAGATAAGTGATTTATCTGAAAGTATTCTAAATTATGAAAACTAAAGGACTGAGTGTTTGATTGACAATGCATAATATCCTAGGTCATGGGGGTTTCATAACCCATTATGTCTGAAGAATGCAACTATCATGATAAAATTTATAATCTAAAGAGAAATATGAAATTTCATAATACAAGTCTAAAATTATGAATTTACCAACATACTAAGGGTTCATAATTCTAAGTATGTAAAAGTGATGAATTTCATAAAAAGATATAATATGTCAACTAATATAGAATGAAATTCGCAAAGTCATGGTAAATAATATTTTATAGTCTTGAAAACTAATACATCATACATATCTTGATCATATACTTTAAATCTAACTTAATATCATGTAAATCATGCATGGACATAATAATATTGTGAATGCTATAATAAATTTATAGAAAATATAAATAACCCATAAAAACATGCTCATGAATATAAAATATATGAAGGAGAACTGAATTTAAACTTGGAATTCTATTTAGGTAAAAATCATAGATTAGGGAAATCATATAAATTGTAACTGAAATTCATATTTTAAAACCAGGTTTTGGGTCTAAGGGAGAAAAGAATTCCTAATTAAGTATCCACATATCTGGACTAGTTCAATCTTGGACTGAAGCCTTGAGAATTTGGCCTTGAGAAAAATCCTAGGCTTAGACTTGATTGAGACTTGAGTCGCTTGATTTTCAGTCTTAAAATGAGTTTGGGAACAATAATGAGGGATTTTAGGTGATTAAATAGAGTTATACCTCTTGTAAGAGCTAAAATAGTGTAGTTTTAGGGTTATAAGGGCGTAAAAAAACAAAACAATCCTTTTAAAATCATCTAAAAAGTTTTTCGTATCAGTCTCAACAAGTTTGGTGACGATCCGTATGGTCTAGGGACAAGTCATTGTTTGATTCATCATCTTGGACTCAAATTTTGGTCCCCACTATTGTGTTGATGAGTCACTCTATGACTCGTAAGGGTCTGACGATGACTCAGACAATGAGTTGTTGTCACTGGTAGCTTTCATAGTTATTTAGTAAATTGGTCATAACTTCTTACTCCGATATCGAATCAAGGTAAAACTTGATGTGGTTAGAAGATAATTCAATTAGTTATATTTTGGTGAGTGTTAATCTCAAAAAATTTTAGTAATCTAGAATTTATTATTGTTTAAAGTTTAATATGACAGTATTCCTTTTAAGAATTCAATTGGTAAGGGATGTTTTGACTTGTCTATAAGCTAGTACCTATCTGTTACCCTAATATATGTCAAAATCACTTATCAAACTACCAAAACATGATTAAAAATTTTACATGTACATAAAGCATATTTCTAATATTGACGTAGATTTTTTAGGTGTTACAGTTTGACCTTCTCAGGTCCTTCATATGTCACTTTTAATTTATCCCACACTTCTTTGGCAGTTTCATAGAAGGAGATCTTCTCATAAACTTTACCACTAATTGCATTGTACAACATATTCTTTGCCTTAGATTTGATCTATATAATCTCCATTTATTCATTAGTGTAGTCCGCTAGAGATGGAATGTTGAAAGTGGATGTTTCACCATTTTTCGGTTTCTTTCCATCTTTGGCTTTACTTGTTGAGACAAGTGGAAGATCACCAAGTTTGATCACCTTCCATATCTTCACATCATATAATTTAATGAAAGTTTCCATCCTTAGTTTCCAATGAGAGAAGTGTTTCTCATTAAAATAAAGAGGTCTAGTTTGGGATGTTCCTTCTAAAATAAAGCTCCAGCAATAGTTTGAGTCATAATCTTTTCTCACTTATGGTTAAGAAAATAATTATGAGTTCTTACTTTAATATCAATTGAAAGAAGTAAGAGAGAGGATGAATAACTCTTTTTTGATCAGAAAATCGTCTTCCTTAGTCAGATAGTCAACTTTTTGATACATAATGTAAAGTTCAGGAAATAAAGTGCTGAAAATAACTAACACCAGATATTTTATACTCGTTGGAACCTCTAATAGGTCTTACTATGGTCCCCTTGGATTGCAAGGGATTTGACTAGTTCATTGTGAATAAAATCAAAGTAAAAAGAATGAATCAAGTGTTTTGGATATGATTCACACTCTGTTTGTTTCTTTCTCACCTTGATACAATGCCTCATCAACTATGTGTTGCTCTCCTCCCTTTTTGAATACACAGTAAACCTCAAGAGAATACAATGCTTGAATAAAGTAGAGAAAGAACTATAAAAATTTGAGATAATAGTATAACTCTTTGTTTAACTTCTAATGCTTTAAACGGTAGTGGTTAGACTACTACTAGGCGTTTGAATATAGAAGGCAACCCAAAAATTTTGCTCCTTGAAAATGAGATAATTAGGATCCTATTTCCAAAAATAACTAAAGTCTACAAAAATTAAGAGTAAAACCTCTAAAGAAGGTGTGGCTAATCTGCAGAATACAAAAGAAAGAAACGACTAATCTGCAGAACAAATAAGGAATAGATATTTCCTTCCTTTGCTAAGGATGCTGCATTAGATGCTGAGAAGGACTGATTCTATATTCCTTTAGAAATTGATAATCCTTTTTTTTCACGAACTAACCAAGAATTTTTGTTATTTCATTTTCATAGTTTCTGCCAGAGAATCATCCATTAAAATTACACTATCAAAACTAATCCAAAATTAGTATCTTCAAATCTGCACTTCCCATCCTTTCTATTCAATTCATGGCTTTTCTCTTGTAATTTTCCAATTCTAAGTAAATTAATCTTCAAGTGTGGCAAATAAAGAATATCAAAAATTGTATGTATTCTATTTTCTTTAGTTTGTACTCTAACTGATCTTTCCCCATCGTTGGAAGTTTTGAGTCTTTTCCAAGTCTCAAGTTGACTTTAAAAGTTTCATCCAAGGTTGAGAAAGCTTCCTTAACACCAGTCATATGATTTTTGCTTATTATGTCTAAGTACTGTTGACATCTAATTTTTGCTCTTCGTGCTTAAAATTAATGTCTTCAGGCTTCCTAATTGTTAAAGAGCACAAAATACAATATGCACATATATTTTTTTTTACAATTTTGACAAATTATTGATAATCATCCTTACTTTAAAATTTTATCAATTTGTTGTCATATTTTTAGTTTTCATAATTTATTAATAATTCTCTGTAAATTGAGATTTTTTCAATTCATTATCATTTTTAATCATCTGCACACGTACACGACATGACAACATATTATTATAACATTTTCAAATTAAATTTATTTTTCTATATTTTCAATATTATATATATTTTTTTGTAATTAAAAATCAATTTCTGTATTTTACACAGTCTGCAAATGTTGTGTCGAATCAGTTATTAATTTTGCACAGTATAATTATTCGATGTCTTTTCGAATTCAACAAAGACCACACAATAATGTCTTGTCACATCCGACAACGACTACACGTAATGTCTTGTCACATCTGATAATGATAGCTCAGTGACATTATCCTTTGGACAATAACTTTATCTATTGGTCAAAAGATTGAAAATCTTTTGGTCAATATCCTAAGGATCAAAGGGTGTGCTATTATGAAAAAGTAGGGACACCCTTTTATCCTTTGGATAATAAGAGGTGCCTAATTTTATTATAAATAGGTAGGTGTGGAAGACAAATTTGAATCATCTTTGCATACACCCACACATATTTTTTCTTCTTCTCTCAAATACATACACAAAAAATATACACTAATTTTTGTTCATCTTTTTTCCTCTTTCAAAAATAAAACCATATTTTATTTTTTTCGAAAAACACAAAACACACACACATTCATCCACACAAACCTAAAAGTCAGATTTTTCTTTACTCCAATTCCACATATTTTCTCTCTTTTTCCTCTCTAACCCATATAAAAATACCCAAACACAAGCACATACAACATAAAAAATACACACACACGCTTTTTTTTTCTTCACTTTTGCTGCTGACTGCCATTACTGTCGGAGCTCCGACGAGTGGGCTCTGGCGACATCACGCAATAACCCCATTTTCCTTTTTTCCACAAATGACCATCATCCCCTCCCCTCTCTCCTACTCTCTTTCTCTCCTCATTCATCTAAGCCTCCCTTGGTGAGACCACCGCTGCTGCCAGTGAGCAGCTGAACCAAACTACCTTTCGACAATACTAACAGCGCGAGTTCCATCCACGAAACTTCGGCCACCACCGTACCTCTCTCTCTTATCTCTCTTTCTTACCCACTCCCCTTATGCCTCTCTCCGTCACTATCACCGCCGGAGAACTCCACCACCGCTACTGCTCCCTTCCTCTTTCTCTTTTTTCCGATGAGGAACCACCAGCGATGCTGCCACCACTCATCTTGTCTTTTCGATTAATTTAATTAAAAATCCACTGTGTTGGTGTCCCATTACCATTGAGACAACAATGATATTAAATTCCTTGCCTTTATTTTAATATTATTTCTCTGGCTTTACCATTTTAGATCTGGTCGAATTTACATATTTCCCAACATTGCTTCGGCGAGAGCCGTTGAAGTAACGCCACTTACATCACTAATTCGTTTTGTTGTCTCTGTTGAATGGGAGTTTTCTTACTTTTTTACTTATGTTTTAATGTTATTTGTGCATATTTGTTGAATGAGGGCGCTTACTTATTTCTTATGTTTTAATGTTACTTGTGCGTATTTGATCGGACATGTGAATTTTTCAGTGAACCCCACGAATGCCGAACAAGTTTTTATGTTTGGTTGACACCTTTGGCTTCTCTATTTTTTGCCAACCGAATGTCTACGAAAACTACATTCATATCACTTATTTTTATTATAACCGCTAGTTTTGCTATAGTTTTCTATCTTTGCTACTGTGTTGTGCTGCCCATGACTTATTTTGTCCTTTACATTTTATTAGTAACAAATAAGCTATTAAATAAATAGTGGCCGATGAAATTATCTCTCCGTCGAATTTTTGAGGCCACCCCATTTTAAAAGAAGGATTTTACTTTCTCAAATTTATTATTTAATATGAAGTGCCAACTCTGGCCAATGACATTATCTCTCCATCAGATACTTGAGGCCACCCATAACAAAAGTAAATTTTTATTTCTCAAGTATACTTACTTTGTCGATTTTTGAGGCCTTCCCAAATAAAAGACGGACATTACATATACAAATACGTAACAAAATAAAATAAATTTAGGCGATGACGAAATTTTTATAATTTTTAAAAGCTTTATCTAATCCCACATTTAACAAAAAACTAGTTTTTTATATACATATGTACACATAGTTCTTAATTTATCTTGATCTGTTACTAACATATTTATCGCGAGTGTTTATACAGGTTCTCGGGAATGACATTCAAAGAATAGTTTGAATTTTTGTATTTGTATTTTTTATTTTTGTTATTGTACAAATATTAATCATTGAGAAAATTTAACTTTTGGGGCGTCGGGTGGGGATATTCTTTACTTAGATAATTTTCATCGCTTTTAGGCAAAATTTAGGCCATTCATATTCACATAAAAGAATCAAGTTAGTCAAGTAATTCACATATTATGTAGTCTTTTCTTCTCAAATAAATTTTAATTTTCTCAGTAATTTTAATAAAATAAAAAATGTTACTTGTAAATACTTTTTCATTTCATGGAACATCAAAATACGTTTTTTTATACATCATAAAATATTTTCCTTCACACATAGATTTATACATTATTATACATATCTTTTACATGATTTTGTAACAATAGTATTATTTATATATTTAATATACATATACCTTTACATAGTTTTAAATATTTATATATTTTTGTAAAAGAATTATTTTATACTTAATGCATAAATATTTTATATTATTTTAAATATACCTCCTCCCTCTTTGATAAATTTAGTCTAGTGGGATTCCACATTTGTGGATCTTGAAGGGTGCCTAACCCCTTCCCTTCGGGATAACTTGAACCCTTACCTAGAATCTCAATTGATTTTTCGCAAGCCAAAACATAAATCACATTGTTAATAAATAAATAGGTTTCCTTATTTTCCTTACAAATTAGGTGGTGACTCTGTACAAAATTTTAATTCTTTAAAGTTCGTAAGTCGTGCTTGTTTTAACCTTGGTAAAAATAGGGCATGATAGAGTGATGACTCCGTTGGGGAATAACAATAGGTTCTAAGCATGATAGTTTCAATTTTTTTTATTAAGGGAGGTATTTTTACATTTTTTGCATATATTAATTTTTTGATTCTTCATTTGTTTTGCATTTGAAATTGTGTGGATTTGTTCACGAATTCTTTACATTATTTGCATAAATTAATTTTGCTGCCTTATTAATTCTTTTATTTATCTTGTTTAAAACACTTTATCTAAACATTGTAAAAATTGTTACACATTATTCTTTACTTCATTTAATAATAAATCACCATTTCATTAAGTCTTTGGTCGTACACTATTCACACACTGAACACGCGAGGAGTGTCTTGTACTCCTCCGAACCTTCTTTGAATTCTTTTGATTCAAATTGGTACAGTTATATAGTGTGCCTTTTCGCAATTATTTAATCTTAGTCTCAACCATTTAGTAAAATTCATATTGTAGAAATAGATCACGCCATGTACAAACTCACAGATAGATTTGAACTATGTTTTGACCTGATTCTTGTCCTGACAAGATACATAGGTAGCCCTGTATGAGGGTTCGGTCTCTTAACTATTTCAAAATAATATTTTCGGTATTCATACTGGGGAAATATTTCTAAAACCATTGAAAGACGTTCTCCAAAAGTATTCAAGAGAAAAATTAAATAATTCCTCCAATCTAAATCTCAATAACATTAGTGCCTTGCCGGATTACCTCCAAATCTTCACCCAATTTTGGTTTGAGAACACCTAGCTTCTTCTTTCAAATGCCGTAAATTATTAAATTTATGGCATATCGATCCCCACTGTCAAAGAAAGATTTCAATATTCTTTCATTAATAACAATCCTGCTAACTGAGGCGAAATAATGTCATAACTTCTTTAATATCCGACCTTCTTAATCTCATCTACATATTGAAGTAATTTCAAAACTCTCTTAATTTAGTACAAGATCCTACTCTAAGTGTTCTCACATTAGTGGATACTTACATGAAGGTCAAGCCTATGGTATCAAAATTACATTCATTGAACTTCTTTCTGAGTGTGAGTGTATATCTATAGATGTCTCCAAATTCAAAAGAAAAATAATACTCAAATAGGTGTGAGAACGAGACATCCTTTCTGGAGAGGGAACTTGAAACATGATAACAGACACAGTTCAAAATATTTGTTTGAAGCAAGATGAACAAATCTTATCGATACTTAGGTATGTCTAGGGTACCACTTGAAGCTATAGGAGTTACTCTGAAGTAGATCTCGGTTAGTTTGAAAAGGAATAAAGGGATTCTTATACACACTTCTAATTATTGGTACCAACTGTAGTCAAGACACAATTATATCTTTTCATTGTTCAACATTTCTTACAAAGAAAATACAAAATGATTTCCACATTTTCACTGTTCAATATTTCTTACAAAGAAAACACAAACAATGTTTTGCATTTTTACCTTTCAACATTTCTTACAAATAAAACACAAAGAAATCTTCCATATTTTTCATCTTTCAACACATTTTTACAACGAAAATACAAAAATAATTTTCTTTTATTTCAAACACATGCATTCACATACATGCATTACACTTTACATGCAAGATGCTCACCTCCAAAGACAGGAAATTGATTATTCTTTTAGAGTTCTCACATTAAAATATTGATATTGTGCTTATCTATCAGGTGTTATCAAAGCTCTTACATTTTCATAGTCTCGCCAGTCGAGAGGATATCACCTTTCAAGTAGCTCCACCAGTCGAAAGACTACTACCTTTTTATAGCCCCGCCAGTCGAGAGGCTATCACCTTTCAAACAGCCCCACCAGATGAAAGGCTACTACCTTTTCACCGCCCCACTAGTCTAGAGGCTACTACCTTTCAAGTATCCCTGCCAATCGAGAGGCTGCTACCTTTTAATAGCCTCGCCAGTCAAGTTTCTATCACCTTTAAAGTAGCCCCACCAGTCGAGGGGCTGCTACCTTTTCATAGCCCCACCAATCGAGGGGCTATCACCTTTCAAGTAGCCCCGCCAGTCGAGAGGCTGCTACCTTTTCATAGCCCCTCCAGTCGAATGGATATCACCTTTCAAGTCGGCTTGTCTATTGAGAGTCTATTACCTTTCAAAGTCGTGCCAATTGAGAGGCTTTTACATTTTTCATAGCCCCACCTGTCAAGAGGTTATTACCTTTTAAAGCCCCGCAAGTCAAGAGTCACCTTTCAAAGCCCTATCAGTTAAGAGGCTTTTACATTTTCATCGCCCGCTATTCGAGGGGCTATTACCGTTAAAGCCTCGGCAGTTGAGAAACTTTTATATTTTCATAGCCCTGTCATTCGAGAGGCTATTACCTTTCAAAGCCCCGCCAGTAGTGGGGCTTTTACATTTTCATAGCCTTACTAATCGAGAGAATATTACCATTTAAATCCCTTCCAGTTGAGAAACTTTATATTTTCATAGCCCCGCCAGTCAAAAGGTTATTACCATTCAAAGCCCCGCCAGTCGATAGGCTTTTACATTTCCATAGCCTCGCCAGTTAAGTGGATATCACCTTTCAATATCCTCACTAGTCGAGAGCTTTTTACATTTCCATAGCTCTGCCAGTCGAGTGGATATCACCCTTCATCAGTTTCGTCAGTCGAGAGGCTTTTTACATTTTCATAGCCCCGCCAGTCGAGAGGCTATTACCTTTCAGTTGCTCCGCCAGTCAAAAGCTCTTTTTTAGTGTCCCCGCCAGTCGTGAGGCTACTACTTTTCAATCGCTCCGCTAGTCGAGAGATTTATTATTTTCATAGGCCCGCCAGTTGAGAAACTATTACCTTTCTGTGTTTCACCAATCGAGAGGCCTTTAGAATTTAATTACCTCACCCATTAATGACCTCAGTCTTTGTAAACAATCAAAGATATTATCATTCAACATCAGCCTCCGAAGACAATCAGAGACGACAATTGATATTCAGTCTCTATAGACAATTGGAGATGTCATCAAGTCTTTGTAAATAATTGAAGACATCTTTCATCCATCACAGTCTACATTGACAATCGGAGACGACAATCCACACCAGTCTCTATAGACTATTGAGGGTGTCATGCATCAAGTCTTCATATAATATATGGTGTTGTATCAAGAACTATAACACACGATATTTTATACTCGTTGGAACCTCTAATAGGTCTTACTATGGTCCCCTTGGATTGCAAGGTATTTGACTAGTTCATTGTTAATAAAATCAAAGTAAAAAGAATGAATCAAGTGTTTTGGATATGATTCACACTCTGTTTGTTTCTTTATCACCTTGATACAATGCCTCATCAACTATGTGTTGCTCTCCTCCCTTTTTGAATACAAAGTAAACCTCAAGAGAATACAATGCTTGAATAAAGTATAGAAAGAACTATAAAAATTTGAGATAATAGTATAACTCTTCCTTTAACTTCTAATGCTTTAAACGGTAGTGGTTAGACTACTACTAGGCGTTAGAATATAGAAGGCAACCCAAAAATTTTGCTCCTTGAAAATGAGATAATTAGCATCCTATTTCCAAAAATAACTGAAGTCTACAAAAATTAAAAGTAAAAACTCTAAAAGTATGGCTAATCTGTAGAATACAGAAGAAATAAATGACTAATCTGCAGAACAAATAAGGAAGAGATATTTCCTTCCCTTTGCTAAGGATGCTGCATTAGATGCTGAGAAGGATTGATTCTATATTCCTTTAGAAATTGATAATCCTTTTTTTTCACGAACTAACCAAGAATTTTTGTTATTTCATTTTCTTAGTTTCTGCCAGAGAATCATCCATTAAAATTACACTATCAAAACTAATCCAAAATTAGTATCTTCAAATCTGCACTTCCCATCCTTTCTATTCAATTCATGGCTTTTCTCTTGTAATTTTCCAATTCTAAGTAAATTAATCTTCAAGTGTGGCACATAAAGAATATCAAAAATTGTATGTATTCTATTTTCTTTAGTTTGTACTCTAACTGATCTTTCCCCATCGTTGGAAGTTTTGAGTCTTTTCCAAGTCTCAATTTGACTTTAAAAGTTTCATCCAAGGTTGAGAAAGCTTCCTTGACACCAGTCGTATGATTTTTGCTTATTATGTCTAAGTACTGTTGACACCTAATTTTTGCTCTTCGTGCTTAAAATTAATGTCTTCAGGCTTCCTAATTGTTAAAGAGCACAAAATACAATATGCACATATTTTGTATTTTTACAATTTTGACAAATTATTGATAATCATCCTAACTTTAGAATTTTATCAATTTGTTGTCATAATTTTAGTTTTCATATTTTATTAATAATTCTCTGTAAATTGAGATTTTTTCAATTCATTATCGTTTTTAATCATCTGCACACGTACACGACATGACACCATATTACTATAACATTTTCAAATTAAATTTACTTTTTCTATATTTTTAATATTATATATATTTTTTCGTAATTACAAATCAATTTCTATATTTTACACAGTCTGCAAATGCTGTGTCGAATTAGTTATTAATTTTGCACAGTATAATTATTCGATGTCTTTTCAAATTCAACAAAGACCACACAATAATGTCTTGTCATATCCGACAACGACTACACATAATGTCTTGTCACATCTAATAATGACAACTCAATGAAATTATTCTTTGGACAATAACTTTATCTATTGGTCAAAAGATTGAAAATCTTTTGGTCAATATCCTAAGGTTCAAAGGGTGTTCTATTATGAAAAAGTAGGAACACCCTTTTATCCTTTGGATAATAAGAGGTGCCTAATTTTATCATAAATAGGTAGGTGTGGAAGACAAATTTGAATCATCTTTTCATACACCCACACATATTTTTTCTTCTTCTCTCAAATACATACACAAAAAATATACACTAATTTTTGTTCATTTTTTTTCCTCTTTCAAAAATAAAACCATATTTTATTTTTTCCCAAAACACACACACATTCATCCACACAAACCTAAAAGTCAGATTTTTCTTTACTCCAATTCCACATATTTTCTCTCTCTTTTTCCTCTCTAACCCACACAAAAATACCCAAACACAAGCACATACAACATAAAAAATACACACGCACGTTTTTTTTTCTTTACTTTTGCTGCTAACCGCCATTACTGTCGGAGCTCCGGCGAGTGGACTTCGACGACCACCACGCAATGACCT
Source organism: Capsicum baccatum var. pendulum (assembly GCA_030864225.1). NCBI lineage: Eukaryota > Viridiplantae > Streptophyta > Magnoliopsida > Solanales > Solanaceae > Capsicum > Capsicum baccatum. The sequence continues at coordinate 161,864,674 of CM061557.1, read as the reverse complement.
CATTTTCCTTTTTTCCACCGGTGACCATGACCCTTTCCCCTCTCTTCCTACTCTCTATCTCTCCCCATTTATCTAAGCCTCCCTTGGTGAGACCACCGCTGCCGTCGGTGGAGCATCAAAACCAAACCACCACTCCGACAACACCAACACCGCGAGTTTCATCCACCATATTTCGGCCACCATTGCACCTCTCTCTCTTATCTTTTTTTCTTTCCTACTCCCCTAACGCCTCTCTCAGCCACTGTCGTCGCCGGATTTGACCAGCGACAGTCAGTGAACTCCACCACCGCTAATGCTCCCTTCCCTTTTTCCCTTTTTTTCAATAAGAAACCACCAACGACTCCGCCACCACTCATTTTATCTCTCTGAAAATTTTAATTGAAAATCCACTGCGTTGGTGTCCCATTACCGTTGAGACAAGAACGATATTAAATTCCTTGCCTCTATTTTAATAATTTTTCTCTTGCTTTACCATTTAAGATCTGGTCGGATTTACATATTTTCCAACATTGCTTTGGCAAGAGCCGTTGAAGTAACGCCACTTACATCACTAATTTGTTTTGTTGTCTCTGTTGAATGGGGATTTGCTTTTTTTTTTTTTATGTTTTAATGTTGTTTGTGCATATTTGTTGAATGAGGGAGCTTACCTTTTTATTATGTTTTGATGTTACTTGTGCATATTTGATCGGACATATGAATTTTTTAGCGACCCCCACGAATGCCGAATAACTTTTTATGTTTGGTTGACACCTCTTGATTCTCTATTTTTTGCCAACCGAATGTCTACGATAACTACATTCATATCACTTATTTTTATCATAACCACCAATTTCGCTATAATTTTCTATCTTTGCTACTGTGTTGTGCTGCCCATGACTTATTTTGTCCTTTACATTTTATTGGTAACAAATAAGATATTAAATAAACAGTGGCCGATAAAATTATCTCTCAGTCGGATTTTTGAGGCCATCCCATTATAAAGGATGGATTTTACTTTCTCAAATTTATTATTTAATATGAAGTGCCAACTCTGGCCAATGACATTATCTCTTCATCGAATATTTGAGGTCACCTGTAACAAAAGACAAATTTTTATTTCTCAAGTTTACTTAATTCATCAATTTTCGAGGCCTTCCCACATAAAAGATGGACATTACATATACAAATACATAACAAAATAAAATAAATTTGGGCGATGACGAAATTTTTATAATTTTTAAAAACTTTATCTGAGCCCACTTTAAACAAAAAAATTATTATTTATATACACATATGTACACATAGTTCTTAATTTGTCTTGATCTGTTACTAACATCTTTATCGCGAGTGTTAATACAGATTGTCGGGAATGAAATTCAAAGAAGAGTTAGAATTTTTGTATTTGTATTTTTTATTCTTGTTATTGTACAAATATTAATCTTAGTAGAAACTTTACTTTTGGGGCATCGGGCGGGGATATTCTTTACTTAGATAATTTTCATCGCTTTTAGGCAAAACTTAAGTCGTTAATATTCACATAAAGAATCAAGTTAGTCAAGTAATTCACATATTATTTAGTCTTTTCTTCTCAAATAAATTTTAATTTTCTCGATAATTTTAATCAAATAACAAATGTTACTTGTAAATACTTTTTCTTTTCATGGCATATCAAAATACCTTTTTTTATACATCATAAAATATTTTCCTTCTCACATTTATTTATACATTTTTACACATACATCTTACATGTTTTTGTAACAATAGTATTATTTATATAATTAATATACCTATACCTTTACATAGTTTTAAATATTTATATATTTTTTTAAATGAATTATTTTATACTAAATGCATACACTTTTTACATTATTTTAAATAAACCTCCTCCCTCTTTGATAAATTTAGTCTAGCTGAGTTCCACATTTGTGGATCCTAAAGGGTGTCTAACCCCTTTCCTTCGGGATAACATGAACCCTTACCTAGAATCTCAACTGATTTTTTGCAAGCCAAAGCATAAATCTTATTATTAATAAATAAATAGGTGTCCTTATTTTCCCTACAAATTTGGTGGCGACTCTGTACAAAATTTCAATTCTTTAGAGTTCGTAAGTCGTGTTTGTTTTAACCTTGGTAAAATTAGGGCATTACAGAATGGTGTCTCCGTTGGGGAATAACAATAGGTTATAAGCATGATAGACTCAATTTTTCAATTGAGGGAGGTATGTTTACATTTTTTTCACATATTAATTCTTTGATTCTTTATCTTTTTTGCATTGCAAATTATGTGGATTTTTTTTAGGAATTCTTTACATTATTTGCGTATATTAATTTTGCTTCCTTATCAATTATTTTGTTCATTACTTGTTTAAAACAGTGCATCTGCACATTGTAAAAATTGTTACACATTATTCTTTACTTTATTTAATCTTAAATCACAATTTCATTGAGTCTTTGGTCATACACTATTCACACACTGAACACGCTAGGGGCATCCTGCAATCCTCCAAACCTTCATTGGATTCCTTAGTTTCAGAATTGGTACATTTATATTAGTGTACCTTTTCGCAATTATTCAATCTTATTCTCAACCATTTAGTAAAATTCATAATCTAGAAATATATCACGCCATGTACAGACCCATAGATAGATTTGTACTACGTTTTGACCTGATTCTTGTGCTAACAAGATACATAGGTAGCCTTGTATGAGGGCTCGGTCTCTTCACTATTTCAAAATAATTTCTTCGGTATTCATACTGGGGCAATTTTTCTAAAACAGTTCAAAGACGTTCTCCAAAAGTATTCAAGAGCGCAAATATATAATTTCTCAAATCTAAATCTCAATAACATTAGTGCCTACCCGGCTTACCTCCAAATCTTCACCCGATTTTGGTTTGAGAACATCTAGCTTCTTCTTTCAAACGTCGTAAATTATAAAATTTATGGCATATCGATTCCCACAGTCAAAGCAAGAGTTCAGTATTCTTTCATTCATAACAATCCTGTGAACTGCAAAGAAATAATGTCATAACTTGTTTAATGTCTGACCTTCTCAATCTCATCAACATATTAAAGTAATTTCAAAACTCTCCTCATATCCTACAAGATCCTACTCTAAATGTTTTCACATTAATGGATACTTAAATGAAGGTCAAGCCTATGGTATCAAAATTACATTCATTGAACTTCTTTCTAAGTTTGAGAGTATATCTTTGGATGTCTCCAAATTCAAAAGAAAAATAATACTCAAATAGGTGTGAGAACGAGACATCCTTTCTAGAGAGGGCACTTGAAACATGATAACAAGCATAGTTCAAAATATTTGTTTGAAGCAAGATGAACAAATATTATCGATACTTAGGTATGTATGAGGTACCACTTGAATCTATAGGAGTTACTTTAAAGTAGATCTCGATTAGTTAGAAAAGGGATAGGGGGATTCTTATAAACACTTCTAATTATTGGTACCAATTATAGTCAAGACATTATTATATCTTTTCATTGTTCAACATTTCTTACAATGAAAATACAAAACAATTTTCTACATTTTCACTGTTCAATATTTCTTACAAAGAAAACACAAACAATGTTTAGCATTTTTACCTTTCAGCATTTCTTACAAATAAAACACAAAGAAATCTTCTGTAATTTTCATCTTTCAACACAGTTTTACAACGGAAATACAAAAATAATTTTCTTTCCTTTCAAACACATGCCTTCACATACATGAATTACACTTTACATGCAAGACACTCACCTCCAAATACAGGCAATTGATTCTTCTTTTAGAGTTCTAAGATTCAAACACAGATATTAAGCTTATCTATCGGGTGTTCTCAAAGCTCTTACATTTTAATAGTCCTACAAGTTGAGAGGATATCACCTTTCAAGTCGCTCCACCAGTCAAAAGACTACTATATTTTCACAGCCCGACCAGTTGAGCGGCTATCACCTTTCAAGTAGCCTCACCAGTCGAAAGGCTACCACCTTTTTATAGCCCCACCAGTAGAGAGGCTAATACCTTTCAAGTTGCCCTGCTAGTCGAGAGATTTCTACCTTTTCATAGCCTCGTCAGTCAAGTTGCTATCACCTTTCAAGTGGCCTCACCAGTCGAGAGGCCTTCTACCTTTTTATAGCCCCACATGTCGAATGACTATCACCTTTCAAGTAGCCCCGCCAGTTGAAAGGCTGCTACCTTTTCATAGCCCCTCCAGTTGAATGGATATCACCTTTCAAAGAGACTCGCCAGTCGAGAAGATATTACATTTCAAAGTCCCACCAGTCGAGAGGATATTACCTTTCAAAGCTCTTCTAGTTGAGAGGCTTTTACATTTTTCATAGGCCTGCCACTCAAGAGGCTATTACCTTTTAAAGCCCCGCCAGTCGAGAGGCTATTACCTTTTAAAGCCCCATCAGTCCAGAGGATTTTACATTTTTATAGCCCGCTAATTGAGAAGCTTTTACATTTTCATAGCCCCACTAGTCGAGAGGCTATTACCTTCAAATGCCCCACCAGTCGAGAGGATTTTACATTTTCATAGCCCTAACAGTCATGAAAATGTAAATTATTGAAAACATCAATCATCCATCAGTCTCCGTTGACAATCGCAGACGACAATCAACACCAGCCTCCACAGACAATAGGAGGTGTCATGCATAAATATTTCGTATACAATCAAAGACATCATCATTCAACATAGTCTTCATAAAAAATCAGAGATGATAATCAACATCAGTCTCCATAGAAAATTGGAAACATCATGCATCAAGTCTTCGTAGACAATCGAAGACATCATTATTCATCACATAGCCTCCATAGACAATCAACATCTGTCTTTGTAGACAATCAAAGACATCTTTTGTAATAACCCGAGACTACTCCTTAGTCGTTACAAGGTGCTTAAGACCACAAGTAATTCCAAGATAACTCTTTTTATTGGCATAACTCATAAGCAACTAGATAAAATACATAAGTCTAAAATAAGTAAGCAGAAAAATATGACTCTACTGAGTATCTTCAAAACAAAACTATAAAAAAAAATGAATACAACTTTGATTATACAAAACTAAACTAAAATCAAATACATCAACTCTACTATCTATCTATAAAGCCTCTGCTAGTATTGACTATAGGTAGATGAGACATGACCCCCAACTATCTCGAATTAATACGACTGAATAAAGAAAAATAAAATACAACTCAAACTATATGACTGAATCAAGACCTTAAATCAAAAGGACTCATTACCCACTAACTGGAAACTACAAGCTTTTTGAATATGATGAACGTGCTATAACTCGTACCTACATTATGAGAAAATATAACACATAGACATATATGTGGATCAGTACTTTTGGAATATACTGAGCATGTGGGGGTCAATGTATACGTAAAAAAATAATGCAATAATTCAAATAAACTTTCAAAATTAAATGATAAATGTGAGTGACTCACCTTGGCTTGAATAATCAAAACTAGCAAATCATAAGTCCTGAGAAATAAAGCATAAAAGAAAATTCTTGTGAGCCACCACTCTTAGTTGTATAAAAATTGGTCTTATTCTGATTTCAAATCATGTTGGCTAAGTGTAAAAAGGACTCACCTTTATCATATGAAAACTAAAAGCTAAAATCTAATAACTGAAGTCTTATGTAAGACAGTATCTGAGTAAATTTGTTAGACTTTACACTTAGTTTTTAAAATCTATTCGGTCATTCTGTCTTAGGAATTACAGAATTTGGGAGGTACTTCTAACCAACAGAAACCATGTGAGCTATCATGGAGTCCAACGTCTTACCCATATTGGAGAGAGCTATTCTATCCTTGCCATCGAAATAGAACCTTAACTTAAGTGATCACTATCTTATCCCACAATGGGTAAATCATAAAATTATGATGACATGTAGTTCTGGGGCATGACACCTTTGAAATTATACCCAAATCGGTGGTAAATACTACTCCCATACTTATCTCTCAAAACTTTAGGAAATTCACCTTAAAATAGCACAAGGGTTTGTAATTAAAATCAATTATGCTTCTCTTCCTTTAAATATCAAACTATATAAACAATGTGGATTCCTTGTCTTAGCTTAGGATCAAAAGATCAACTTTATTTCTTAAATCTTGGTAAACAACTCGTAAAAGTGGATAAAAAAATCATCATCTTCTTGAAATATCAATACTTAGGGTGTAAAATCCATGCTTTAAACTCATGCATGTTCATAGTAAAATGCCACACCCAACATACTTCAAAAATATCCAAGGAAATAAATCAAACCCACAATATCATGCTTAAAACTTAATTGGAAATCTGTAAATTTATATCACTCACATAAAGATGTGAAAATTGACATGAAATTCAACATTTAAGTCACTTGTTACATCAAAATCTTCAAATAATGATATTTGGGTATGAACCCTAATTTACCAGAATATGAAATCTTAAATAAAGATCAAGTTTTGAGAACAAGTATGAAAGGGTATCCTTGTTCATAAATCCCACATACCTTAATGACGATGAAATTGTGAAAAAATTGGACCTTTAAGCTTGAATTCCTTGATTTCTTGTAAAAAGCACTTGAATCTAGTTCTTGGGAATGGAAGAGGGCTTTGGATCGTAACTTGAATGATTTGGGGCTTAGGAATTATAAATAATGTGTTTAAAAATCCTTTATAATGATTTGGAGTGATTAGGGATGGTTTAAGGGTGTGAAATAACATCAACACCCTTGATATAAGTCAAAACAGAGTGTTTTTGGCACTTGGCAATGACTTAGGCATCACCCAGTCAATCTTCCAAGATAGGCTTTCCGTCACATTGCCCATCGTCTAAGCTTGGTTGGGTAGTGCATTTCCCATCGCACACCCTTACAGCCTCTCATGAAAATATGCATAACTTTTTTGTCGGGTATCAGATTAAGTAAAAAATCATTGGAAACCTGATTCAATTATCTACAATTTGGTGGCTCTTAAGCTGAAAAATTATACATACATTTAAAGTTATACACTTTGAAAGTTGACCCTTGTAGAATCGAACACCAAACTTTGGACGAACTTAAGGTTCTTAGCTCAACTTGGCTCTAAGTGATTTATATGAACGTTCTTCACCTACTAGACACTTCACACACTAGGAAAATTATCATGAAACTTATTTTTCACATGGAAATCATTTTTATTAGGGCTTATACACATAAGAACAACGGTTAGAATTCTAGCGCAAAAAAATACGGGGTGTTACATTATCTCTTTCTTAGAATTATTCGTCCTCGAATGATGGGTAGAAACTTATTAAAACATTAACAGTATGGAATAATGCGTCTGCCAATGAAGGATATAGTTGAGCTGAAACTTTAAATTTTTTTATCATGAAGTAGAATTCCGAGTTGACTTGACTTTACTGACCATTAGGAACTGATTCATGCTTGGAGTTTAGAACTCACTTGAGCTGTTCATGATACAATCATACTAATAGAGCTGCGAAGTGATGGCTTATGAAATCACAAACCATGAGACAATGAGAATAAGATTGTACAAGGGGTATTACACTATCTAGGTTGGAATACTTGGAAAACTGAGGTTATGCTCTGAATACATATCTTACTCTTTATTAACTGAAGGACTCATGGGGATGAGGAAATAAATTTCAACTTGAGGAACTTATAACACTCTAACGAGCTCCTCTTAAGCCCCTTGTGTGACTTCTGAAGTTACTGATAGTAAATTTGAGAGCATCAACTTAGGAGGAATTGGAACTTGCTAATCATGTTATCTCAAGAATATAACATACATGGAGAAGTATGTATTAACACAAGAATCGATAGAAGTTCCTAAAGGTAAAACTTTAAAGCACGATCTAGAGTATGAAAGAAAGGAAACTTTTCTAAAATACCTTGTAGCCTCACGAAGAAAAGTATAGACTTCTATGTACCATTCCGCAAGACTTTACTAGACACATATTGACAGACACCCTAGAAAACTTGAACTCTGGGCTTTGATACCAAATTTGTAACGACCCTAGACTACCCCCTAGTCGTCACACGGTGCTTAAGACTATAAGTAATCCCAAGCTAACCCTTTTTACTAGCATAACTCATAAGCAACTGAATAAAATACATAAGTTTGAAATAAGTAAGTGGAAAATATGACTCTACCAAATATCTTCAAAACAAAACTATAAAAAAATGAATACAATTCTTCTTATACAAAACAAAACTAAAATCAAATACATCAACTCTACTTTATGTCTATGAAACATCTGCTACTATTTACTATAGGTAGCCGGGACAAGAACCCCAACTATGCTGAATCAATACGAAACTATATGACTAACTTGATCCCTTGAATCAAAAGGACTCATCGCCCGCTAGCTGGAAACTGCAAGCTGTCTGACTATGATGAGCGCACTACAACTTGTACCTATATTATGAGAAAATATGCTCATAGACATATATGTGGATCAGTACTTTTGAAATGTAATGAGCATATAGGGGTGAATGCATAAGGAAAATAATAATGCAAAAATTGAAATAAACTTTCAAAACTTCATGCTAAATTTAAGTGACTCACCTTGGCTTGAAAAATCAAAACTAACAAATCATAAGTCATGAGAAATAAAGCGTTAAAGAAAATTCTTGAGAGCCACCATACTTAGTTCTAAAAAGAACTGTAGTCTTATTCTGATTTCAAATCATGTTCGCAAAGTGTAAAAAGGACTCACCTTTATCATATGAAAACTAGAAATTGAAATCTGATAACTGAAGTCTTATGTAAGATAATATCTAAGTAAAATTGTGAGCCTTTACACTTAGTTACTAAAATCTATTTTGTCATTCTATCTTAGGAATTACAGACTTTAGGAGGTACTTCTAACCGACATAAATCATACAAGCTGTCATGGAGTCCAACGTCTTATCCATATTGGGTAGAGCTGTTCTACCCTTGCCATCGGAATACAACCTTAACTTAAGTGATAGCTATCTTATCCCACTATGGGATAATCATAAACCTAGATGGCACATAGTTCTAGGGCATGAGACCTTTGGAATCATACCTAACTCGGTGCTCAATACGACTCTTGTACTTATCGCTCAAAACTTTAGGAAATCCACCTTAAAATAGCACAAGGGTTTATAATTAAAATCAATTATGCTTCTCTTTCTTTAAATATCAAAGTGTATAAACAATGTGGATTCCTTGTCTAAGCTTAGGATCAAAAGATCAACTTTTTTTTCTTAAATCTTGGTAAAAAACTCATAAAAGTGGCTAAAAAAATCATCATCTTCTTGAAATATCAATACTTAGGGCATAAAAACCCATGTTTTAAACTCATGTAAGTTCATAGTAAAATTTCATACTCAATATACTTCAAAAATATCAAAGGTAATGAAATCTAACCCACAATATCAGGCTTAAAACTTAGATAGAAATCTGGAAAATCATATCACACGTATAAAGATGTGAAAATAGACATGTAATTCAATATTTAAGTCACTTGTAACATCAAAATCTTCAAACAGTTATAATTGTGTATGAACCCTAATTTGCAAAATATGAAATCTTAAATAAAAATCATATTTTGGGCATAAGGATGAAAGAGTATACTTGTTCATAAGCCCCACATACCTTAATGACGATGAAATTGTGAAAAGATTCAACCTTTAATCCTGAATTCCTTGATTTCTTGTGAAAAACATTTGAATCTTATTCTTGGGAATGAAAGAGGGCTTTGGATCGTAACTGATAACGCTCAATCTACAGCTCTCGTAGGAGTGTAAAGCGGTCGTTAGCAAATATAGAACCCAACCTGGGTTGGGTATCGATCCCACAGGGAATATCTTGGCCAACAAGTAAGTAAAATTAATAGACTTTTGGTGCAAGTCTCGTAAAAAAAGGGGGGATTGTAATAAGTAACAAAAGTAATAAAAGCTGAAAATAGTAAAGTAAAAAGAGAAAGATTGTCACGTTGGTTGTAAACAATGAGAATTGAAGCGTTGGGGTTATGTCCACCTTCTGAGGTATACGTCTCTATTGGCTATGAGTGTGTAGAGTCTTGACATGCAGTTGCTTATAGAGAATTGTAGTCGATGGTAAATCCAAGCGTCTCTCGACCTAAACAAGGACTATTTCACTTTAACTCTCTCGAGCTTAAAGTGTGTCTAGCGGTACAAATTCTCCAAGAGGTTAGTCCAGTTACGGCACTAGCTTTTTAATAGGAAAGGGTGTCCTACTACCTTGACATTATCTCTTTTCCAGACAAATAACCTTTCTCTCGAACAAGTTAAATGTTAGACTGGCGTTGGTCTATGCGTCTTCTTTTCTAGACAAATAACCTTTCTCTCGAACAGGTTAGATGTTAGAATGGCGTGTTCTTGTGTTTGAACCGCAAAGAATGTAGATTTAAGATGAAGAGAATAATGATATAAGCAATATACTTGTCTTGAACTCACAAACTCACAGCTATAGATAGTAACTCATTCGGCTTCCATAACCCCAACTAAGAGGTTTAGTTACCCATGAATGCGAAGGATATCACGTTTTGCATGGTGGATGGCGTGAATAGTAGGTGTTTGGCGTGTGGTTTTGTGATTCCGTAGCAAGTAACGATTCTCTTGTTGTGGAGTTTAAGAATAGAAGAATAGATTAGAAGTGTTTGTAGTGGAAGATGAGAGGGATGGAAGAAAATTAAATTGTTGAGTTGATTATTGAAGAAGTGATAAAAAAATCTCTAACATGATAGGGTATTTATAATACTCCTATCCTACTCCTACTAAGCTAATGAAATAAATAACCAAATCCTAATATACTAATGAAATCCTTGACCCAAATGTACTAGGGTAAGGTTACAAAATTATAATCCAAATAGAATAATGAAACACATAACCTAATTGCACTAGGTTAATGTATTATGGCAAAAATCCAGCTTTGTGTCTGTAAGTCCCAAAGTCTTCAGAATTGCTGTTTTAGCCCGGGACAGATTTTCCATGCAGCAGATTTAGTCCTTTAGGCGTCCAGCTCCTTTCCACTTCGTTCGTGAGCTTTCTTTTGCGTCAAGTAAGCCATAAATTGCTGTATTTTGCATCATTTATACCTGAAACTTTCCTAATCACATTTGTTAGCTCATTTACAGGAAAAAGGACTAAAAGTGTATGAAATAGATAATTAGTTCTCAAAACTAGGCTAAAATATGGGCTAAATATATTGATATAGGCGCGTAAATTCGCCTATCATCAACGCCCCACTCTTAGAGCTTTGTTCGTCCTCGAACAACATATCATGTCCTTCTAAGCATCGACTTAAGGTTTTTACAGAAACAACACAAAACATTCTTCAAGACAAGCACAACAATTATCAACGAAGAGTAGCTTTCCGATTATAAGTAGAAAACAATTTAACCTCAAGCATAGACTCGTGATGGTGATCAACTCGCATGCAAATGTTAAGGTACATAGAATCATATACAACTATCCAAAGCTCATCAACCATGTGTGTCTCACAATATAGTACCCATAATCATTCACAAGTATAGCATATTTTTCAAACATGGGTATCAACATGTCCTTGCTCTCGCTCTCACAAAAAATTCATATGTAGCAACTAGTGACCATAAGCTTGCCTTTAATGTAGTACTCTACTAAATGTCGGAATGTTAAGATTAGGATCAAGTAGGTCTTTTGATGGTTGTAATGTAGGCTAAGGGACGGGTAGGACTATTTTGGCCAAGAACAGTGACTAGGTTCCTAAGCACTATAATACATCACTTTGTATCTATGACACTTTTTCTTTCAACCTTTCTTCTTTCTTTTATTCTACCACCCTTGTTCTCCTCTTTTGTTTTTCAATTTTAAGAGCAACTCACTTTTCAGCTTTCTTTTCCTTTTTCCTTTCACAACATACCTCTTATGATAGCCCTTTCTTTCTTTTTCATAACACATTCAAGAACCATTTCAATTTATAGCATTATACTCACCCAATTTCCTCTTATATTGTCACATGATTTTTTCACTTTAAAGCACTTAGGAATTTGGATCAAATTACGGTCTTGAAAGAAATGGATTAGGCTTACATACAAGGTTGTCAAAGAAATAGGCTAAAGGCTAAAAAGGGTTTAACTAGGATGATTTACATGGGTAGGAAAAACTGAAGGTAAACATGTATAGGTTGCCAAAGAAATGCCTAAATCATATCCTAAACTTACATTCCTTATTTTCGCTTTGCATACATACCAGGCAAGTTCTAGCATCAGCCACAAACATAGAATATACTATTAATCTCACACACACAAGGCACATGGTCGACTTGATTGGAAGTAATATAGACTCTCGACCCAACAAGTGAAGGAATTGAATCACACACTATCACATAATGAGTCACAACTAGAGCCTAAATGTCTCAATAGTCACAATTGTAGCACATACTCTTGTTCTAATCTCATACTGCCTATCAAAATAATTTCATGCGAAACTAGAAAAATTTTAACTACTAAAAAAAAACTAAAAAAACGTCAAACGAAAAAAAATCACAAAAAAAATTGGACTCAAAACAAAATAAACAAGCAAACATACAAACATAGCATGCAGATTCTGCCGACACCCCACACTTAGACTAGACACTGCCCTCAGTGGAAAATAAAGTCGAAGAACCTGATTAGTCGGACTCTTCCTCAATGTCGGGGGTCATACCCCCTTCGTCCGAATCATCGTAAGAGTCATCGTCAGAGTTCTCCTCAGCATCAGAATCAGGCAAGCGTCTATCATCATCAGTTGGCACGTCATCATCAAGAGGTTCCTCGAAATATACTCCCACTCCACACATCTCCCGGGCATGTCTGTTCATTGGGTAGTCGTGGTCCAGCTGTTGGAGCTCTTCAGCAGATGGAATACGTCCACCACTCATCATAGTGAATCGTGTCATGCCATAGAGATGACGGAAGAAACTTTCGTCACGAGCGTGTCTCTCCGCAGTGGTAAGGTTGACTCCATGCGTTGTTTCAGCATCTTTGACCTTGGTGAGGTCAACCTTCTTTGGGGTATGTGGGAGTTTGTGGTCAGCTGGTTCCTCTTCTATATCCTCCTTCCGCAACATTGCTGTCAACAAATTGCCGAATGTGAAATAGGACCTGCTGTGGAGCCTGGCTTTTCTCATGGTAGATCGAATGATTGCCCCAAAGTTGATAGGGACATTCGTCATCAACGCATAAACCAAACACACTCTATCTCTCGATATCTTTGTGTATTGCGTCCCAGGAATAAGGCATGAGTTGACAATGCGCATCCAGATTCTTGCTTCCCTATTTAGTGGAGCATAGGGGAATGTGTTGTGACGGCCTGTTTCCTTATGTCTGCCCCATCTTGCCATTGATCTGCTTCCACAAAGCGTGTGTCTTATTGCTCTGTAAGGAGGCCTGCTGTACAGCTCTTTGTATGGTGCAGTGTCGACCGAAGGTAGGCCTAGAAACGAGTTGATCCAATCCGCTGTAAGCTGTAACACTTGGCCCCGAATTTTGACTTCGTTTCCTGTTGTGTTTGGCGACCAGTTGGCATAAAACTCTCTTGTCAAGTCAAGATTGCACTCTCCCATGTCACGGAAGATGAAATCCAGCTTCAGAGCCATTATCTTAGCCAACATTTGCGGCTCCTTCTTTGCTAAGGTCTCCTTGTTGATTAAGTCGATGTGCACATATTTCTTTTCTTTGTTGCTGCTGTACCATGCCTTGGCGTCTTCCTCAAGAACCCATTTGATTCCGAACATTCTGCGTGGTAGGTGTGCTGAAGATGATTCTCCTTGGTCTTTTCGGCTTCTCTTTTTATCCTTTCGGGTTGTGGTAGCCTTCTCCTTGCCTTGCCTTGCTTTCGGTGCCATTGTACCTGAGACTAAAAATAATGTTAGTTGCAGCACAATCGTACTTTATACAATCTACATGCAAGCACTAGGGGTACCACCCCACACTTAATCGTGTTAGCACAAATCAGTGAAGTGAAAGTGGTCGAGTACTCAGACTTCGTCGACATACGTTTTAGGATTGTATTCCGACAAGAAAATCAGCATTACATTACTTATGAGCAGCCACTTGGACGTCTTTCATGGTGTATATAGCAACATTACAACATAGGGGTTACCACATGGAATTGCTATTCGAACAACAAACACCACCTCCTAAGTCGATAGTCACTATAACCTTATCCCGATGGCCGGGATGGTTAATCATGCAAGCATCCAAACCACTCTCTCAAGTAATATTCATAGCCACATATGTTCAGCAAGTATCAAAACAATGCCATTGAAACAAAATTCAAGTCGTAAACAAGTCAAGAATTCCATACGTATATAATCACTCACACGATTTTGCAACAATTATCCACACACATGAACATCACCACCAATTTCTTATGATTTAGCATTTTATAATAAGCATAGCAACGTAGTACGTATGATAAATAGATGAAGAATAAGAGAGCACTTACTTGCTTGAAGAGTGTGGAGAAGTTTGTTGTGGATTGGAAGAACAAAGGAAGAAAAATTTGAGAGGATTTGAGATGATATGCGGCGCCTTTAGGGTTACTTCTAATGTGTTTGTGGTAAAAAAACAAGTCTCCTTTATATAGGAGGAGTATGGGTCGGGTTATGACCCATTTACAATCGGATTTGGAGACAAAATCACCACATATGCGGCGCATATCCCTCGGCATATCACTTACATGTGCGGCGCATTGTCCATGGCATAATGGGACATATGCGTCGCATATCCTATGGCATATCTAGACATATGCGGCGCATATCCTATAGCATTTGGTCTCAGTATCTCAAATGCCATAGCATAGGCGGCGCATAGTCAAAAGCACACCTAGGAATAGGCGGCGCATTGTGTATAGCACACTAGATTCCGAGTCCTTAGGCTATAGAATAGGTTGTGCATCGTTCGTGGCCAAGTTTTACCAAGGCCTAGCCTTCCTCGAAGCCTATTATGACGTGAGAAAGGCTCAATTCATAGACTTATGCATCACCATTCCTAACTTACCGACTTTACCATACAATGCGACCAAATCGTCAATTGAAATCAATCTCCTCGTTGCATACTTCTTGCACCTATATTTGCTCAAAACACAATAAAAACGATTAGTACGATGGGTTGCCTCCCACCAAGCGCCTTAGTTTTGGTCGTGGCACGACTCTTATTTTTGGATTTTCATTTATCAAAAAGAAAAAAAAAATTAAAACGACGAAACGATAAAACGATAAAACGATGGGTGGCCTCCCATCTAGCGCCTTATTTATTGTCGTGGCTCGACGTAGTAGTCTCGAGTACTTAGACTTCGTCGAGATAAGTGATGGCCATGTCATTTATCGAGTCAAGAGGACCGATATATGGCTTGACACGTTGGCCATTCACTTTGAAGATAACACCCTCATTGTTTTCCAATTCGACTACTCCAGACGAGTAGACTTGGGTGACTTTAAATGGACCAGACCACTTTGATTTTAACTTACCTGGGAAGAGCTTGAATCTGGAGTTAAAGAGTAGTACCATGTCACCTTTTTGGAAGTTTCGTCGAACAATCCGCTGATCATGATACTTCTTCATCCGCTCCTTGTATAAATCGGATCTTTCATATGCATGGAGACGGAATTCATCTAGTTCGTTCAGCTGCTCCAACCTCAGGTTCTTCACATCATCCCAATTCAGATTCAAGTGCTTCAATGCCCATAATGCCTTGTACTCAAGCTCGATGGGTAGATGACAAGCCTTCCCATAAACTAGCTGATAGGGTGACATGCCAATGGGTGTTTTGAATGCAGTCCTGTACGCCCATAGTGCATCATCTAGCTTTCGAGACCAATCCTTCCGATTCGCATTGACCGTCTTGGCAAGGATTTGCTTGATCTCACGATTGGAAACCTCTACTTGTCCACTAGTTTGGGGATGATAAGGTGTAGCTACCTTGTGTTGCTTGACTCCATACTTGGCCAATACAGATTTGAATAGCTTGTTGCAGAAGTGAGATCCTCCATCACTTATGATAGTACGAGGTACCCCAAAGCGAGAGAAGATATTCTTCTTTAAAAACGCTACAACACGCTTTCCTTCGTTATCGGCCAATGCTACAGCTTCAACCCATTTCGACACATAATCCACAGCAACCAAGATGTACTTCATTCCAAACGAATTCACGAATGGTCCCATGAAATCAATACCCCACACATCAAAGAGTTCTACCTCCATAATTTTGGACATGGGCATTTCATGGTGTTTTGAAATAGCACCTTGACGTTGGCATTGGTCACACCTTCTCACATAGTCATGTGCATCTCTGAATATTGTAGGCCAATAATAACCACTTTGCAAGACTTTTCTTGCTGTTCGATTACCCGCATGATGTCCTCCAACTTGCGAAGTGTGGCATGCTTCCAATATAGTAGGCACTTCTTCATGGGATATACATCGTCGAATGATGCCATCCGTGCATCTTCGAAACAAATAAGGCTCATCCCAATAGTAGTGCTGAACGTCATGCATAAACTTCCTCCTCTGGTGGTAAGATAAATTGGAAGGTAACACATTACTCACCACGAAATTTGCAAAGTCGGCATACCATGGTAAGTTCTCCATTGTTGTCGCTAGTATCTCCTCGTCAGGGAATGCATCGTCAATCTGATTTTCTGGTTGCGCCACATACTCATTCTCAAGTCTAGATAGGTGATCAGCCACTTGGTTCTCGCAACCTCTTCTATCTTTGACTTCGAAATCAAACTCTTGCAGCAGCAATACCCATCTAATCAGCCTTGGTTTTGCATCCTTCTTTGTCATTAGATATCTAAGAGCTGCATGGTCTGTATGAACGATCACTTTAGTACCCAATAGATAGGCACGAAACTTCTCAAACGCATACACAACCGCTAAGAGCTCTTGTTCAGTGACAGTGTAGTTCTTTTGGGCTTCATTGAGGACCTTACTCGCATAGTAGATAGGATGAAATAATTTCTCCTTTCTCTGTCCAAGAACAGCGCCAACGGCTACACCACTAGCATCACACATAATTTCAAATGGGAGCGTCCAATCTGGTGCTACCATGATAGGGGCTTCAATGAGTTTTTCTTTAAGGCATTCGAATGCCTTCAAGCAATCATCATTAAAGTCAAACTTCGCATCTTTCTCCAGTAGCTTGCACAATGGACTTGAAATTTTGGAGAAGTCTTTGATGAATCTACGATAAAACCCAGCATGGCCAAGAAAACTACGAACTCCTTTCACCGAAATTGGAGGTGGTAGCTTCTCAATTATCTCTATTTTGGCGCGATCAACCTCTATTCCTCTTTCGGAGATCTTGTGCCCAAGAACAATTCCTTCTTTTACCATGAAGTGACACTTCTCCCAATTCAGCACAAGGTTGAACTCTACACATCTTTGTAATGCCATGCTCAAGTTCATCAAACATGCGTCAAAGGACTCACCAACAACTGAAAAA
The DNA here is from genome assembly GCA_030864225.1 of Capsicum baccatum var. pendulum. Classification (NCBI taxonomy): domain Eukaryota; kingdom Viridiplantae; phylum Streptophyta; class Magnoliopsida; order Solanales; family Solanaceae; genus Capsicum; species Capsicum baccatum. The sequence continues at coordinate 161,847,236 of CM061557.1, read as the reverse complement.
TCGTCCATAAATACCTCCAAAGTGTCTTCTACCATATCAGAGAAAATAGACATCATACAACGTTGAAAGGTGGCTGGTGCGTTACATAACCCGAATGGCATGCGTTTGAAGGCAAAGGTACCATATGGGCATGTAAACGTTGTCTTCTCTTGGTCTTCGGGGGCAATACAAATCTAATTGTAACCTGAATAACCATCAAGAAAGCAAAACCATCCTTTCCCCGCTAATCGATCTAGAATTTGGTCCATAAATGGCATGGGGAAATGATCCTTGAGAGTCCAAGAATTCAGCTTGCGGTAGTCCATACATACTCTCCATCCAGTAACGGGCCTGAGTGGAATAAGCTCATTCTTTGCATTAGCAACCACCGTCATGCCTCCTTTCTTGGGAACACATTGTACTGGGCTTACCCATGTACTATCAGAAATAGGATACACAACTCCTGCGTCTAACCACTTGATAATCTCCTTCTTCACCACCTCTTGCATTGGTGGGTTTAGACGTCTTTGGTGTTCGATGGTGGGTGTGCACTTTTCTTGGAGCTGAATTTTATGAGTGCAAATCCCAGGTGGAATACCAAGGATATCCGCAATGGTCCATCCAATAGCTCTAATATACTTGCGTAAAATTGCAATAAGAGCTGCAACTTGTTGCTCACCTAAATCGGCTGCCACTATGACTGGAAGAGTGTTTCCGCTTCCTAAGAATGCGTACTTCAAATGGCTTGGCAGCTCCTTTAATTCTAATGTGGGTGGTTCTTCAATAGATGGCTTAGCTGGTGGTGTGGGTCGATTCTTGAGATCAAGATCCAGCTTCTTAGGAGTATAGCGATATGCTCCTAATCCCGATAGAGCACAAATATCATCTTCAGAAATTTCAGCATCATCATCATCTTCTTCCATGAGCAAAACCTCCAAAGGATCATCAAGAATTTGCTCTTCAGCAAGTAACTCATCCTCGTCATCAACGACAACATCAGCCACAAAAAATACACTTAGATCTTTGGGTTGCTTCATTGATTTGCAAACATCAAAGCGCACCACTTCATCATTTATTCGGAATGAAAGCTCATTAGCTCTCAAATCTATGAGCACACTTCCCGTAGCAAGGAAAGGGCGTCCCAAGATTATGGGAACCTCTGAATCTGCTTCGCAATCCAAGATGACAAAGTCTGCTGGAAATATGAATGAAGATACCTTCACCAAGACATCGCATAGAATACCAACCGGTCGTTTTACCGACCTATCCGCCATAACAAGCTTCATATTAGTTGGTGTAGGATCTCCTAACCCCAAATTCTTGTAGATTGATAATGGCATCAAGTTGATGCTGGCTCCTAAGTCACATAATGCTTTAGCAAAGTCCAAAGATCCGACGGTGCAAGGAATAGTGAAAGCTCCGGGGTCGGCCTTCTTCTGAACTATGGATCGGGTAGCTATTGCACTACAATGATGCACATCATCTTTCAGCTCATAGCTTGCTTCCCTCTTCTTAGTCAAAAGATCTTTCATAAACTTCGCATACCCAGGCATTTGTTCAAGTGCCTCTACCAATGGGACATTAATAGTCAGCTGCTTCAACATGGTCATAAATTTGCTGAACTTAGTGTCATCGGCCACCTTCTTCAATCTTTGTGGAAAAGGTGGTGGTGGGTATGGAAGTTTTCTCTCCATGGCTTTCTTCTCCTCTTGCTTCCGTTTATTATTTTTTTCAGGCTTCACGTCACTAGGCAACACGTCCTTGACGTTGGAAGTGGATATTGCGGCGTCTTCCCTAGTGGCGTCACTAGATGTGGCGTCCTTGTCTGCTGTTCCGTCAACTACTTGCTTGCCTGTTGCTGAAGTTTCCAGCACCTTACCACTCCTCGTAGTGATGGCCATGCATGACCCATCATTCCTTGGGTTTTGCACAGTATCGCTAGGCAAGGTGCCGGCTTTTCTTTGGTTGAGTGCTGCTGAAAGTTGACTGAATTGCTGCTCTAGTTGCTTGATAGAAGTGGAATGAGAATCAACTAATTGCTTCATGGAGGCCAAATCGTCAATCACCTCCATAACTCCCGCGCTCGTCGCTTCCACTCCTTTCAATAACTTAGCCATCATGTCTTCCATAGAATTAGATGTGGTGGTATCACGTCTACCAGGGGGAACGTACAAACCACTATTTTCATTATTTTTCTTCCAACTACCTTGGTCTTTACCTCCAGATTTATCATAATAGTTCCGACCTTGGTTTCCTTGGGCATTCCCACGGAAACCCCCCTGATTGTTCAAGTAGTTGGCCTCCTCTTCTGAATCAGATTCGTCTCTTCCTTTTGACGCAATAGCTTTCACTTTTTCAGTCTTCCCCAATAGATGCTTTGTAAGAAGATCCATTTGGGTTTTCATGTGCGCCATATCTTGATCACGTTCTTCTTCTCTTCTTCTTTGGTCTGCAGACATGCCAATAGATAAAGTGGGGCTTGCTACCTCAGAATCCCTGGTATGCCAAGCTCTACTTTGTTTCGTCATACGATCTAGCATGTTGCTTGCTTGACCAAAGGTGAGGTCCATAAAAGAACCTCCAGCTGTGTTGTCCACCACTGGTTTAGTTACTGAATTCAAGGCTCTATATAAGATCTCCATGAGGTGAACATTAGTCATGTGATGGTTTGGGCATCTTGCTAGCTTTGTCTTGAACCTCTCCCATGTTTTGTGAAGAGCTTCAGAGGGAAGCTGACGAAAGTTGCTGATTTCATCTCTCAATTGAGCCCTCTTGGATGGCGGAAAGAATCTTTCTAGGAAAGCGTCTCTCAATTGCCTCCAATTTGTAATAGAATCAGGAGTCAGCCCATTCAACCATAATGTTGCCTCCCCAGACAGAGACAATGGAAATAGACGTAATCGAATAGCATTCTGACCAACACCAGGATTGTCAAAAGACTTGCATGTAGAAATAAAGTTGATGAGATGCATATTCGGATCATCGCCTGCTAGTCCACCAAATAATCCCTTGAGTTGCAATAACTGAATCATGGTGCTAGTGATGTTGAACTTGGCTCCGGGCGCTAATGGTGGTGGAATTATAGCTCCAGTGGCTCCGGCACCATCAAGATCATCATCATCATCGTCGAAAGCTGGTTGCAAAGGTTGGCGATCATATCTGTACCGAGCTTGTCGACCTCTTCTGTTGGCAGGTGTTATAATTTCAGCATCACGCCTAGGGTTCAGTAACTCGTCATCACCTAAATCTTCATCGTCAGGATTTGTTGCTCGTCCAGGATTATCAATGTTTTGTTGTTGGACTTGAGCAGCGGCAAGAGCAGCTAATCTTGCTTGCTCGTGTTGAGCAGCCATCCTGTCGATTTCAGCTTGTGCTTCCATTCTTCTAATTCGTTGCGGTTCCGGATTGATTGGTAATAACGGTTGACCAGAACTTCTAGTATGGGGCATGCACTAAAAGAAAAACCTGCAATAAACAAAAACAAAAACTAAACGTAAAAGTACGAGAATCTTTGACCAAAGAGTCTAGTAATTATAACGAACTTGATTGACACTCGTATTCCCCGGCAACGGCGCCAATTTTTGATAACGCTCAATCTACAACTCTCGTAGGAGTGTAAAGCGGTCGTTAGCAAATATAGAACCCAACCTGGGTTGGGTATCGATCCCACAGGGAATATCTTGGCCAACAAGTAAGTAAAATTAATAGACTTTTGGTGCAAGTCTCGTAAAAAAAGGGGGGATTGTAATAAGTAACAAAAGTAATAAAAGCTGAAAATAGTAAAGTAAAAAGAGAAAGATTGTCACGTTGGTTGTAAACAATGAGAATTGAAGCGTTGGGGTTATGTCCACCTTCTGAGGTATACGTCTCTATTGGCTATGAGTGTGTAGAGTCTTGACATGCAGTTGCTTATAGAGAATTGTAGTCGATGGTAAATCCAAGCGTCTCTCGACCTAAACAAGGACTATTTCACTTTAACTCTCTCGAGCTTAAAGTGTGTCTAGCGGTACAAATTCTCCAAGAGGTTAGTCCAGTTACGGCACTAGCTTTTTAATAGGAAAGGGTGTCCTACTACCTTGACATTATCTCTTTTCCAGACAAATAACCTTTCTCTCGAACAAGTTAAATGTTAGACTGGCGTTGGTCTATGCGTCTTCTTTTCTAGACAAATAACCTTTCTCTCGAACAGGTTAGATGTTAGAATGGCGTGTTCTTGTGTTTGAACCGCAAAGAATGTAGATTTAAGATGAAGAGAATAATGATATAAGCAATATACTTGTCTTGAACTCACAAACTCACAGCTATAGATAGTAACTCATTCGGCTTCCATAACCCCAACTAAGAGGTTTAGTTACCCATGAATGCGAAGGATATCACGTTTTGCATGGTGGATGGCGTGAATAGTAGGTGTTTGGCGTGTGGTTTTGTGATTCCGTAGCAAGTAACGATTCTCTTGTTGTGGAGTTTAAGAATAGAAGAATAGATTAGAAGTGTTTGTAGTGGAAGATGAGAGGGATGGAAGAAAATTAAATTGTTGAGTTGATTATTGAAGAAGTGATAAAAAAATCTCTAACATGATAGGGTATTTATAATACTCCTATCCTACTCCTACTAAGCTAATGAAATAAATAACCAAATCCTAATATACTAATGAAATCCTTGACCCAAATGTACTAGGGTAAGGTTACAAAATTATAATCCAAATAGAATAATGAAACACATAACCTAATTGCACTAGGTTAATGTATTATGGCAAAAATCCAGCTTTGTGTCTGTAAGTCCCAAAGTCTTCAGAATTGCTGTTTTAGCCCGGGACAGATTTTCCATGCAGCAGATTTAGTCCTTTAGGCGTCCAGCTCCTTTCCACTTCGTTCGTGAGCTTTCTTTTGCGTCAAGTAAGCCATAAATTGCTGTATTTTGCATCATTTATACCTGAAACTTTCCTAATCACATTTGTTAGCTCATTTACAGGAAAAAGGACTAAAAGTGTATGAAATAGATAATTAGTTCTCAAAACTAGGCTAAAATATGGGCTAAATATATTGATATAGGCGCGTAAATTCGCCTATCATCAGTAACTTGACTGATTTTGGGCATAGGAATTGTAAATAATGCATTTAAAACTCCCTTATAATGATTTGGAGTGATTAGGGACGGTTTAGGGGTGTGAAATGACTTCAACACCCTTGATATAAGTCAAAACGGAGTGTTTTTGGCACTTGGCAATGACTTAGGCATTGCACAGTCAATCACCCAAGCTAGGCTTTGCATCTCATTGCTCATCGCCCAAAATTTGTTAGGTGGCGCATTGCCCATCGTACACCCTTAATGCCTATAACGAAAATGGGTATAAATTTTTTCTTTGGTATCGGATTAAGTTGAAATTTGTATCGTTTGAAAGATAATTCAACTATCTACAATTTGGTAGCTCTTGAGCTGAAAAATTCTACATATATTAAAAGTTATACACTTTTAAAGTTTACCCTTGTAGAATAGAACACCAAACTTTGGAAAAATTTAAGGTTCTTAGCTCAACTTAGCTCTAAGCGATTTATATGAACATTCTTCACCTACTAGACACTTCACACACTACGATAATTATCATGAAAATTATTTCACATGGGAATCATTTGTATTAGGGCTTATATGTGCAAGAATAATGGTTAAAATTCTAGCACAAAAAATAGGGTGTTACATCTTTCATTCACCACATAGTCTTCGTAGACAGCCGGGGACATCTTTCATTCATCACATCAGTCTCCATCAAAAATAGGAGACAATATTCATCCATAAGTTCCTGTATACAATCAGAGACAATATTTATCCCCAAGTCTCCGTAATTAATCAGAGGTGTCATTCATCCTCAAGTCTCCGTAGACAATCGGAGACATCACGCATCTTACAACCAAAAATATAATTAAAAATCGTAAGACATTTTCTTACACTGGGTTAAATTTTGAGAAGCGCCTCAAAATTTCTCCAATTTTCTCATCCAAACTACATTGACCTAATATTCGTGGCACTCGATATACGTAGGAAGTTCTATGCAGAGTTCGATTATCATAAGCATATAATCATTCTTTCTCCCCAGCAAGTACATAATCTTGCATCCCAGCGTCTCACAACTCAATACTAGGTCAATTCCCAAAGGTGCATCGGGAATATGTGAGCACTTCCGTTCCCAAATAGTCCTCCTCTCAATAATCATTCCACGTGATCACTCGACTCAAATAACAAGGCAAGAGGCAATCTTCCTATTCTTTTGTAATACACCCGACATGATCCTCATACAACTCAGGGTATATAGACAACTCTAAATTAGAGTTCGGTGGAATTTTCTTCCAAAAAAATAATTTTTTATCAAGTAAAATTGGCTGCATGTCAACTTTTTTATTTGAAGACTACTATATCGTTCTCAAATTAAAAGGGACAACTGTTGACCCCTAATTTTGCTCTCCATGCTTAAAATTAATGTCTTTAGGTTTTCTGATTGTTAAAGATCACAAAATATAATTTGCACATTTTTTTTACAATTGTGACAAATTATTGATAATCATCCTTACTTTAGGATTTTATCAATTTGTTGTCATATTTTTAATTTTTATAATTTACTAATAATTCTATGTACATTAATATTTTTATCAATTCATTATCGTCTTTAATCATTTTCACACATACACGACATGACATCATATTTTTATAACATTTTTAAATTAATTATATTTTTCAATATTTTCAACATTATTTACATTTTTTATAATTACAAATCAATTTCTACATTTTGCACAGTTTGCAAATGCTGAGTCGAGTCAGTTATTAATTTTACATAGTATAATAATTTGGTGTATTGTCGTATTTGACAACGAACACATAATAATGTCTTGTCATATCCGACAACGAGTACACATAATGTCTTGTCACATCTGATAATGACAATTCAATGACATTATTCTTTGGATAATAACTTTATCCATTGGTCAATAGAATCAAAATCCTTTGGTCAAAATCCTATGGATCAAGGGGTGTGCTATTATGAAAAAGTAGGGACACTCTTTTATCCTTTGGATAATAAGAGGTGCCCAATTTTATTATATATAGGTAGGTTCGGAAGACAAATTTGAATCATCTTTTCATACGCCCACACATATTTTTTTTTTCTTCTCTCAAATAGATACACAAAAAATACACACTAATTTTTGTTCATTTTTTTCCTCTTTAAAAAATAAAACCATATTTTATTTTTTCCAAAAATACAAAACACAGACACATTTATCCATACAAACCTAAAAGTGAGATTTTTCTTTACTCCAATTCCACATATTTTTTCTCTCTTGTTCCTCTCTAAAACCCACACAAAAATACACAAACACTAGCAAACAAAAAATAAAAAATACACATGCATGCTTCCTCTTTCTTCTCTGCTGCTGCTGACTGCCAATACTGCCGGAGCTCCGATGAGTAGGCTCCGGCGACCACCATTCAATGACCCCATTTTTCCCTTTTCCACTGGCGACCATCCCTCTCTCTCCACTTTTTCTCTCTCCCCATTCATCTAAGCCGTCCCTAGTGAGACCACCGCTGCCGTCGGTGTAGCAGCTGAACCAAACCACCTCTCTAGAAATACCAATACTGTGAGTTTTAGCCACTAAACTCTTGCCACCACCAACCTCTCTCTCTTCTTTCTCTTTATTCCCCACTCTCTATCTTTATCACTGTTGCCATTGAATTTGACCATCGATAGTCGATAAAATCCTCCACCACTACTGTTCCCTTACCCTTTTCCCTTTTTCCCAGTGAGGAACCATCAGCGACTCCGTCACCACTCATCTTGTATCTCCAGTGAATTAAATTAAAAATCCATACGTTGGTGTCCCATTACTGTTGAGGCAGCAATGATATTAAATTCCTTGCCGCTATTTTAATAATATTCTCTTTCTTTTCCATTTCAGATCTGGTCGGATTTACATATTTCCCTGCATTGCTTCAGCGAGAGTCATTGAAGCAACGCCACTTACATCACTAATTCATTTTATTCTCTCTGTTGAATAGGGTTTGGTAACATTTTTCTTATATTTTAATGTTATTTATGCATATTTATTGAGGGGGGATGCTTACTTTTTTCTTATGTTTTAGTGTTACTTGTTCATATTAGATCGTACATGTGAATTTTTCAGCGAACCCCATGAATGCCGAACAAGTTTTTATGTTTGGTTGGCATCTTTTGGCTTCTCTATTTTTTGCCAATCAAATGCCTACTTCAACTACATTCATATCTATTATTTTTAACATTACCGCTAATTTTTCTATAATTTTCTATCTTTGCTACTGTGTTACGTTACCCAGGACTTATTTTGTCCTTTACATTTTATTGGTATCAAACAAGTTATTTAATAAATAGTGGCCGATGAAATTATCTTCCTGTCGGATTTTTGAGGTCACCCCATTGTGAAAGACGGATTTTACTTTCTCAAATTTATTATTTAATATGAAGTGCTAACTCTGGCCAATAACATTATCTCTCCGTCGGATACTTGAGGCCACCCGTAACAAAAGACATATTTTTATTTCTCAAGTTTACTTACTTTGCATCAAAATAAACACTTGGCTAATGAAGAAATTCTTCGTCGATTTTTGAGGCTTTCCCAAATAAAAGAAGGACATTACATATACAAATACATAACAAAATAAAATAAATTTAGGCAATGAAGAAATTTTTATGATTTTGAAAAACTTTATCTAAACCCACTTTTAACAAAAAAATTATTTTTTATTTATACATATGTACACATAGTTCTTAATTTATCTTGATTTGTTACTAACATCTTTATCGCGAGTGTTTATACAGCTTCTCGGGAATGACATTCAAAGCAGTGTTTAAATTTTTGTATTTGTATTTTTTATTCTTGCTATTTTACAAATATTAATCATAGTGAAAACTTTACTTTTGGGGCGTCGGGTGGGGATATTCTTTACTTAGATAATTTTCATCACTTTTAGGCAAAACTTAGGTCGTTAATATTCACATAAAAGAATCAAGTTAGTCAATTAATTCACATATTATGTAGTCTTTTCTTAACAAATAAATTTTAATTTCCTCGATAATTTTAATCAAATAAAAAAATGTTACCTGTAAATACTATTTCTTTTTATAGCACATCAAAATATGTTTTTTTTTATACTTCATAAAATATTTTCCTTCTCACATTTATTTATACATTTTTGTAAATATCTTTTACATGTTTTTGTAACAATAGTATTATTTATATATTTAATATACATATACCTTTACATAGTTTTAAACATTTATATAATTTTTTTTTGAAAGAATTATTTTATACTTAATGCATATACTTTTTACATTATTTTAAACATACCTCCTCCCTCTTTGATAAATTTAGTCTAGCTGGGTACCACATTTGTGGATCCTAAAAGGTGTTTAATTCCTTCCCTTCGAGATAAGTTGAACCCATACCGAGAAGCTTAATTGATTTTTTACAGGCCAAAGCATAAATCACATTGTTAATAAATAAATAGGTTTTCTTATTTTCCTTACAAATTAGGTGGCGACTCTGTACAAAATTTCAATTCTTTAGAGTTCATAAGTCATGCTTGTTTTAACCTTGGTAAAAATAGGGCATGACAGAATGGCGACTTCGCTGGAGAATAACAATAGGTTCTAAGCATGATAGACTCAATTTTTCAATTGAGGGAGGTATTTTTACATTTTTTGCATATATTAATTCTTTGATTCTTTATCTGTTTTGCATTGCAACTTGTGTAGATTTGTTCATAAATTCTTTACATTATTTGTGTAAATTAATTTTGCTGCCTTATCAATTCTTTTATTCATTACTTGTTTAAAACACTATATCTGCATATTGTCAAAATTGGTACACATTATTCTTTACTTCATTTAATTATAAATCATAATTTCATTGAGTCTTTGGTCATACAGAATTCATACATTGAACACGCGAGGGGTGTACTGCACTCCTCCGAACCTTCTTTGGATTCCTTAGTTTCAAAATTAATATTTTTAGGTTAGTGTGCCTTTTCGCAATTATTCAATCTTACTCTCAACCATTTAGGAAAATTCCTATTCTAGAAATAGATCACACCATGTATTGACACATAGATAATTTGAAATACGTTTTGACCTGATTTTTGTCCTGACAAAATACATAGGCAGCCTTGTATGATGGTTTGGTCTATTCACTGTTTCAAAATAATTTCTTTCGGTATTCATACTGGGGCAATTTTTCTGGAACCGTTTAAACACATTCTCCAAAAGTCTTCAAGAGTGCAAATAAATAATTCCTCAAATCTAAATCCCAATAACATTAGTGCCTAGCTGGCTTACCTCCAAATCTTCACCCAATTTTGGTTTGAGAAAATCTAGCTTCTTCTTTCGAACTTCATAAATTATTATATTTATGGCAAATTGATCCACACTGTCAAAGCAAGAGTTCAATATTCTTTCTTTCATAACAATCCTGTTAACTATGGTGAAATAATGTCATAACTTCTTTAATGTCCGACCTTTTCAATCTCATCGACATATTAAAGTAATTTCAAAACTCTCCTCACGCTCGACGTCCATCTTCTCGATCGTCTGATTGAACCAATTTTGCTGATACAAGCAATTCCTTCCTGATCGTCCTTCACATTATTTTAACAAATGACCACTGTTTTTGTACATTCATACATGCTACATAGAAATTTACAAATTTTCCTGAACTACGCAACCCTGATTCTTGTTTTCATAAGATATGTAGGCAACCCTCATTCGGGTTCGGTCCAATTCTTTTTCTAAGTAAATAAAAAAATAGGATTTTGACTTGGTTAGTACCAACACAGTTAGGAGTGTGCCTGAGATAGAATAGATTGGTATGATGGAAAGGACCGACTTCCTGGTAAACCATAGACTCTTTTGGTACCTTTTAATCGAACCTGAGTGACACTTGAAAAATTCTCTTGCATACATCTAAGAAAAGAATGAAGTCAACCTCATCATTTCAAGTGCATTGTGTGGTGAGCTTTAGACTAGTTCGTTGAATTGCATTTTTGATCCAGAACTTAGCCTGAATGTCTGTTGAGGTAAAATTCTGAGTTACACTTGATTTGGGAAAGGATTATAGGCCATCTTTGATCTGATTGTGCCTTTCACAACTTACCAAATGACATTGATTTGTAGCATTTCCCCTTTTGAGCCTAAAACCTTTTCTTTGGATAACCACATCTGAGCATATACCTTTTGAGTGCGTACATGCATTATCCCTCTCTTGGCCCACCTCATTGAGCATACTAAATACGTGTAAATTGTGGACAAAAATTCAATATCAAAACTTCCAAAGTCAAAGGACATATAGCCCTAGAAGAACAAAAACAAAAGTTGACTTCAAAGAAGAAAGAGCAAAAACCCCAGCAGAAAGACAAAAAAAAGATAACTCTGGTAAAGATGGAGAATCATCATTTAAAAAAGAGAAGAAAAATACATTTATTGAAAAAAAAGGGGAAAACTCCAACACAAAATTCAAAAAAAGTCAAAGCAAATACAAAACAAGGTGCAAAGAAGCATAACAAACAAAACTGAGAGTCAAGGCGCAACAAATGTCAAAAGCATGAATACAGTGTAATGCTCAGTGAGGTATTAGTCACTTTCATCCCAAATATTAGCCTAACCATCCCTAAGCGTACATTACAAGACAATAACAAGTCCTACGAGATCTTACTCTAAGTGTTCTCACATTAGTGGATACTTACATGAAGGCCAAGCCTATGGTATAAAAATTACATTCATTGAATTTTTTTTTAAGTGTAAGTGTATATCTCTAGACGTTTCAAAATTCAAAAGAAAAAGAATACTCAAATACGTGTGAGAACGAGACATCCTGTATGGAGAGGGCACTAGAAACATGGTAACAGGAACAATTAAAAATCTTTGTTTGAAGAAAGATTAACAAATCTTGCTGATACTTAGGTATGTCTGAGGTACCACTTGAAGCTATAAGAGTTACCCTGAGGTAGATCTCGGTTAGTTGGAAAAGAGATAGGGGGATTCTTATACACACTTCTAATTGGTGGTACCAAACGTAGTCAAGACACAATTACATCTTTTCATTGTTCAACATTTCTTATAAAGAAAATACAAAATAATTTTCTATATTTTCACTATTTAATATTTCTTATAAAGAAAACACAAACAATGTTTTGCATTTTTACCTTTCAGCATTTCTTATAAATAGAACACAAAGCAATCTTCCGCATTTTTCATCTTTCAACACATTTTTACAACAAAAATAAAAAAATAATTTTCTTTCCTTTCAGACACATGCCTTCACATACATGGATTACACTTTACATGCAAGATGCTCGCCTCTAAATACAGGAAATTGATTCTTCTTTTTGAGTTCTCACATTAAAACACAGATATTGTGCTTTTCTATCAGGTGTTCTCAGAGCTCTTACATTTTTATAGTCCTGCCAGTCGAGAGGCTATCACCTTTCAAGTAGCCCTGCCAATCAAAAGGCTACTACCTTTTCATAGCCTCTCCAGTAGAGAGGCTATCAACCTTCAACTAGCCCCGCCAGTTAAGAGGTTGCCACCTACTCATAACCTCACCAGTCAAGTGGCTATTGCCTTTTAAGTAGGCTTGCCAGTTGAGAGGCTACAACCATTTCATAGCCCCACCAGTTGAATGTCTATCACCATTTAAGTAGCCTCGCCAGTTGAGAGGCTATTGCGATTCAAATCCCCGCCAGTCGGGAGGCTTTTGCATTTATCATAGCCCCACCAGTCGAGAGCCTATTACCTTTCAAAGCCCCATTAATCGAGAGGCTTTTACATTGTCATAGCCCGCTAGTTTAGAGGCTATTACCTTTTAAATCCTCGCTAGTCAAGAAGATTTTATATTTTCATAGCCCCGCTAGTCGAGATTCTATTACCTTTCAAAGCCCACCAGTCGAGAGGCTTTTACATTTTCATAGCTCTGCTAGTCAAGAGGCTATTATCATTCAAAGCCCTGCCAGTTGAGAGTTTTTTACCATTTCATAGCTCCGCCAATCGAAAGGTTATTTTCTTTGAAAGCCCCACCAGTCGATAGGCTTTTACAGTTCCATAGCCTCGTGATATATGAGAAGACGCTAACATATTTAAGGCTTTTAACTGAGAATAATTTCTAAGTCTTAAGCAACTTTTGTCATTTTTGAGTATTTTATCTTTGATTTTGCAGTAGAAACCAAGATGCAAGAGAACCAACAAGGATGGAAGAAAATAGAAGAAAAGTGTGGCTGACGATATTCCTGATAAGTCATCAGCCCTGTGATAAGTTATCCACTTCATCTTTAGCCTTAGACAGAGAATGTACCTCATCTAAAAGTTCTGATGACATTTGCTGATAAGCCGTCAAAGAGTTGATAGGATGTCAAAGTTGCCGTCAGCCTAAGGTAGAACATGGGAGCTAATTTAGAGAAGCGACGACATCCATGATAAGTCATCAAAGATCTGATAGGTCATCACATTTTATGATCAACCTTAAGAAGAAAGTGCAAAAACTAAAGAAGGAGATAACGACATTTGTGATAAGTCATCAGGCTCCTGATAAGTTGTCACGAATGTCGTTGCCTAATTCGAGGAATTATTAAACTCTGTGATTATGTTTCCTTATTTAGGCTAAACTATTTAAAGTCTTGTTTAGGGTTTTTTAAGTGGTTTTGAAACAAAGTTGGAGACACGTATTTTGTTACTTTTCTCTCTAGTTTCTTGGCTTGAAAAACAATTAACTTTGAAGAGATTTTCATCAATATTTTAGGATTTTCATTGAGATCGAATTGGAGAATCACAAGTTATTATTCATCTTGTGGTAATTTTATCTTTCAAATCATGAATACAACTAGTTGTTTTGATTTTTGCATTATGAGTGTCTAAATCCCTTTAATCCCAATTATGGGATCTAGGGGTAAGTCTTGATAAGATGCTAAGTGTTCAAGATTCAAAAGGTAATAAGACTCCTTGATAATTGTGAGGTTTTAATTATCGTCTATTGGTTGCAAAAAATATATAACACGTGCTTTGATTTTCTTCAGATAAGAAATCAATTATAGTAGGAAGTGAACTATCAACACGGACTTAGAAGCACTAAAAACTTCCATTTAATAATTGACGCTGTAACAAAGTTGATTAACCTGAGGTAAAGTCTGGTTAGTGAATATAAATTCCCTTAGTCTGAGAGAATTAGTTAATTTAATGTTTAAGTAGGTTAGTGACATTTACGCATAACTTCGATAAAGATAATATGTTGTCCTACCTACTATGAGAATCTTAAATCACTATTCACATTTGTCAAGTACCAAAACCCCTAGTGAACATAATTCTGCTTTTTCCATAAACTCTTGATTACAAACACCAAAGCTAAAATGACCAACAATTATTTGTTAAGCTCTAAAACCCTCATCTCAGGAAATATCAAACTCCTAGTTGATTAAATTACAAATGACTTATGTTCATACCATATTCCCTATGGGATTTGATCCCAACCTAGTTGGTTTATATATTGAAAACGATCACTTATATTCTCATTAGAGAGGTATAGTTTGAGCGTTATCAAAAATGGCGCCGTTGCCGGGGAATACGGTTGTAAATTGAAGTTTGTGTGCGCTAATTGACTGTTAGTCAAGTTTCCTAGTTTTACATCTATTTGTTGTTTTTATTTATTATAGGATCTTTGTAGTGTATTCTAAGAACTATAAGTTTCAGACAACCATTATTACCACTTAATCTGGAACTGCAACGAATTAGAAGAATGATAGACCAACAAGAGGCTGACAGATTAAGCAGAATCTCGGTCAGCAAGCACGACATCCAAATCCTAAGGATGAAGATTTGGGAGATAAGGAGTTGCTAAATCCTAGAAACCCAAGGCATGCAGAGCAAGTAGCTACACCAGTATAGCGTAATGCTAATAGAAACTGTCCATTCCGAAGAAGTCAAGATTAACAGCCGGTCCAGTATGAACTAAATAATAATGATGATGGAACGGATAGAATAGGTGCAACGGTTGTAATTATTCCTCCATCATTGTCACCTGTGGTAAAATTCAACTTTACAAGTACTATAATTCAACTACTCAATCTGAAAGGGTTGTTTGGTAGCCTTCCTGGGGATGACCCAAACTTGCATCTAGTGAACTTTGTCACCATCTGTAAATCTTTTGATAACCTAGGAGTGGGTCAGAATGCTATCCAATTAAGGTTGTTTCCATTGTCTTTGTCTGGGGAGGCAACATTGCGGGTTAATGAGATGACACTAGATTCTATAACCAACTGAAGGCAGTTGAAAGGAGATTTCCTAGAAAGGTTCTTTCCGCCTTCCAGGAGGGTATAGTTGAGGGATAAGATCAGCAACTTTAGGAAGCTCCCGACTGGAGCCTTGCATATAACCTGGGACAGATTCAAGAAGAAGCTGACAAAGTGTCCGAATTACAATATGACGAACATATACTTGATGGAGACTTTGTACATGACTCTTAATTCTATTACAAAACCAATTATAGCTAATGTTGTTGGTGGTTTGTTTGTTGATCCTGCATTTCCATAGGCTTCAGAAATGCTAGAGAGAATGACCAAATAGAGTCAGGCATGGCATACTAAAGACTTTGTGGTAGCCAGGCCCCACTGTTGCTGTGGGTATTACTACGGAACAATGTAGAAGATATGAGAAGCATGAACAAGACATGGCTCACCTAAAAACATAGATGGATTTTCTAACCAAGAACTCGCTATAAGGAAACACCAAGAAGGTGAAAGCTGTGGGGTCTCAAGATAGAGTTGATGCTGATGCAGAAGAAGAGGCAAACTATGCTAATAATAAGGGGGGGTTTCTGAGGAAATATCCATGGGAATTAAGGTTGGAATTATTATGATAAGCCTGGTTATAAAGATAGAAATTAGGAAATTGGAGGAACAATAATAATAGGAGCTGGCTCTATGTCCCTCCTGGAAATTGTGAGGCTGCTACAATAAGTTCTAAAAATATGTCCATGGAGGACATGATGGCTAAGTTGTTAAAGAGAGTAGAGGCTACCAACTCTGTTGGGACTACCATGAAGATAGATCTGTCATCTATCAGTCAGTTGGTAAACTTACACTCCACCGCAATCAAATAGTTGGAGTAGGAGATGAGCCAACTTTCCACAATATTCAACCAGAGAAAGAGCATAACGTTACCAAGTGATACTTTCTAGAATCCATGGAATGATGGCTAATGTATAACAATTACCACTAGAAGTGGTAAGATATTACCTGACCCTTCTGTGGGCAAAAGTTTGAATAAAGATGTGACTGAGGTAGATGATAAATCTAAAGAAGAATGTCTAGTGAAGTCTAAGAAGCTGGATGGTGTTGATGATTCTCTGGAAAATGGAAAAGAGAAGGAGAAGGAGTTAGAGTTGAAAACTCTCCCAAAACCACCACCTCCCTTTCCTCAACGATTGAAAAAAAAATGATGATGCAATATTTAGCAAGTTCATGGCAATACTCAAATAATTGACAATAAATGTACCTTTGGTGGAGGCACTCGAGCAAATTCCAGGATATGCTAACTTTATGAAGGACCTTGTGACTAACTAGAGGATGATCTCCACCATTGTAGCACTATCTCTACGAGGACCTTGGTGCACAAGAAGCCAGATCCAGGAGCATTCACTATTCCCAATACGATTGGGACTATGGAATTTGCTAAGGCATGATGTGATCTAGGAGCAAGAATTAATTTAATGCCGCTGGATGTATATAAAAAGCTGATCTTGGGAAATCCCACACCCACCAACATGCGACTCGTGATGGAGGATAGGTCGATAAAATGAACTGTTGGTATTTTATATGATGTGCTGGTGAAGGTAGCTAACTTAATATTCCCTGTATATTTCATGATTCTAAATTTCGAGGTGGACTTTGAGGTGCCCATAATATTGGGTCGACCTTTCCTTGCAATCAGAAGTGTATTGATTGATTTGAGAGCGAATGAGCTCTTATTCCAGATGAATGATGAGGTGGTATGATTTGACGTGTGTAAATCAATAAAGTAGCATGAATAAATAAGTGTGTTTTTAGTAGTTGATGTGTATTATGAGGACGAGCAGGAGATGTCAATCGAGGAGCAACTTATTGTCAAGCCTTTAGCCGCAGTTCTGATAAATTTTGATCATGAAGGCATTGAGGAATACAAAAAGACTGTTTGTGCTTCGTCAGGAATAGGTTCATACCCTTATGCTCCTAAGAAGCTAGACCTTTATCTTGTGAATCGACCAACACCACCACTAAGCCATCTATTGAAGAGCCACCGGTGTTAGAATTGAAAGAGCTGCCTGGGCATTTAAGGTACATGTGTTTGGGCGACAGAAACACACTACCCATTATTAACGTGGATAATTTAGGTGAGCAGCAAATAGAAGCACTTATTTTCGTACTTCAAAGGTACAAAAGAACAATCGAATAGACTATCGTAGATATTATTGGCATTCTCCCTGGAATCGGTATGCATAAACTACAACTAGAGGAAGATTGTATTCCAACCATCGAGCACCAGTTCCGTCATAACCCACCAATACAAGAGGTGGTTAAGAAGGAAATTATTAACTGGTTGGATGCGGGAGTGGTTTACCCTATTTCATACAGCAAATAGGTGAGTCTAGTTTAATGTGTGCCCAAAATAAAGGGCATGACTGTGGTTGTAAATGAAAGAAATGAGTTGATTCCACTAAGGCCTATGACTGTGTGGAGATTTTTCATGGATTATCGCAAACTAAATTCATGGACTTTGAAAGACCACTTCCCGATGCCCTTTATGGACTAAATGCTTAATCGATTGGCTGGAAGGGGATGGTATTGCTTCTTAGATGGCTATTCTGGATATAATCAAATCTGTATTGATCCTGAAGATCATGATAAGACGACATTCACATGCCTATATGGAACCTTTGTATTTAAGAGGATGTTGTTTGGGATGTGTAATGCACCAACCACTTTTCAGCGGCGTATGATGTCTATCTTCTCGGATATGGTGGAGGACACCATAAAGGTATTCATGGATGATTTCTCTGTGGTGGAAGACTCGTTTGAGTTATTTTTGGAAAACCTGAGTATAGCCTTGCAATGATGTATTGAATTTAATTTGGTGCTTAATTGGGAGAAATGCCACTTTATGGTAAAGGAGGGCATTGTTCTTGGGCATAAAATTTCAGCAAAAAGAATATAAGTTGATTGATCCAAGGTTGAAGTTATTGACAAACTACCACCTCCCATTTCAGTAAAGAGAGTGTGTATTTTCCTTGGGCATGCTGGCTTTTACCGGAGGTTTATAAGAGATTTCTTGAAAGTTGCAAATCTACTTTGCAAACTTTTGGAGAAAGAAGTGAAGTTTTCCTTCGATGATGAGTGCTTGAAGGCATTTGAATGTATTAAAAAGAAGCTGGTTGAGGCCTCTATCATGGTTGCACCGGACTGGTTAAAACCGTTTGAGATTATGTGTTATTCAAGCGGTGTTTCTCTTGGAGATGAAACTGGGACAACTAAATGAGATGGATGAATTCCGTCTTAGTGAATATGAATGAGCAGACCTAAATAAAGAAAATATGAAAAAGTATCATGATTGGAGGATAGAGAAATGAGACTTCCAAAAAGGTGACTTGGCACTTCTGTTCAATTTCATACTCAAATTATTCCCAGGTAAGCTTAAATCCAAGTGGTCAGGCCCGTTTAGAGTTAGCCAAATCTACTCATCTATAGTAGTAGAACTTGAAAATGAAGACGACAGCACTTTCAAGGTAAATGGGCAACGAGTCAAACTTTATGTTGGTCCAAAAAACTCGATGAAAAGTAGTTCTGCTATCTGTCTCGATGGAGTCTGAAGTAATTAAGATGAGTCATGCCATGACGTTAAATTAGGCGCTACATGGGAGGCAACCCATGATCCTCATATGTGATCTACTCCAGGTATATCCTAACCTTACTTCAGATTTTCTTTGATTTTAAGTTGAGGGTGTAGGGTAAATTATTGTTGTAAAATTTTGTACCCGACTAGGAGAAATACTAGTACTTGAGGCAGTTAACTTGTTTTTGTAATTCATGAGCACCTCTCCAATGGACTGAGTAGTTACTTGTGTGAATTGCATCTAAATGTGACCACTGTGCATCTTTGTATGGCATTAGTTCTAGTGATGAAATAATCAATGCTAAATAGTTACATGAATTGAACGAGTAGTAACTTGTCATATACTTATGTGCCAGGTGCGTGTGAGATCTTACTTAGTTCCCGTTATGTGTTGAATATAGAACTTGCCCGATTAGTCTTACCTAGGTTGAAGGATAAAGGTTAGGAAAGGGTCATAGGCTCTTTTGATGCTAGCCCACTGTTAGACTAAATGACCTTCCCTGTATGTAGAATATCCCTTGATACCTACTTTGAGCCTGATTAGCTTATATTTTTTTATGATACCTTTCACCTTCCAGTTTATATCATAATGAACCTGTTTTGGCCCTGGTCCTCCTTGGACACTATACACCTTGACTAAGGAAAATGGTTAAGTTGAGGGTGGCTATAATAGGGGTGCATGATATAAAATGAGTAGGAAGAAAGGTAAAGTAAAAGAAAATAATAAAAGTTGGGTGCGGTGGAAAAGAGCAAGAAAAAAAAGTTGTGAAAAAAGAAAAAGTGAATGTAGAAAAGACCGTACTCATCCTGAATAAGTGTGATCAAGAAAAGAGAAGAATAGAAAAAGGCTAATATGTGAAACCCCAAAAAGCTAGTGTAGTGTCAAGGAGGCTTAGTCACTCTAAAAATCACCGAGTATCATACCAGCCCCTAGCTTATCTTACAAATCAAAGAGAAGACCTATAGTGATCCTAGCTGACCTATCTGAACAACTATGTATATTACAAATGTACTTTGTATTCTCTTGTGTTTGAGTTGCTTGAGGACAAGAAATTGTTTTATGTTGAGGGTATTGATGTGTGAGCAGATGCTAACACATTTGAGGATTTTAACTGAGAATAATTGCAAAGTCTTAAGCAACTTTTGCTGTTTTTTGTTGTTTTATCTTTGATTTTGCAGTAGAAGCCAAGATGCATAAGAACCAACAAGGATGGAAGCAAAAGACTTGAAATCGGAAGAAAATAGAAGAGAAGTGTGGCTGACGACATTCCTGATAAGTCATCAACCCTATGATAAGTTATCAGCTTCATCATTAGCCTTAGATAGAGAATAAACCTCAGCTAAAAGTTGTGACGACATTTCCTGATAATCCGTTAAAGAGTTTATAGGATGCCAAAGTTGCCATCAGCCTAAGGCAGAACATGGGAGCTAATTTAGAGAAGTCACAACATCCGTGATAAGTCATCAAAGATCTGATAGGTCATCATATTTTGTCATCAGCCTTAAGCAGGAAGTGCTAAACCTGAAGAAGGAGCTGAAGTCTTCAGGCTCCTGATAAGTTGTCACGAATGTCGTTTCCTAATTGGAGAAATGATTAAACTCTGTGATTTTTTTTCCTTATTTAGGCTAAACTTTTTAAAGTCTTGTTTAGGGTTTCACAAGGGGTTCTGAAACTAAGTTGGAGACACGTATTTTGTTACTTTTCTCTCTAGTTTCTTGACTTGAAAAACAATTAACTTTGAAGAGATTTTCATCAATATTTTAGGATTTTCATTGTGATCGAATTGGATAATCACTAGTTATTATTCATCTTGTGGCAAGTTTATCTTTCAAATCATGAATACAACTAGTTATTTTGATTTTTGTATTATGAGTGTCTAAATCCCTTTAACCCAAATTATGGGATCTAGGGGTAAGTCTTGATAAGATGCTAAGTGTTCAAAATTCGAAAGGTAATAGGACTCCTTGATAATTTTGAGGTTTTAATTATCATATATTGGTTGCAAACAAAAGATAACACCTGTTTTGATTTTCTTAAGATAAGAAATCAATTATAGTAGGAAGTGAACTATCAATAGGGACTTGGAAGCACTAAAAACTTCCATTTAATAATTAACGCTGCAACAAGGTTAATTAACCTAAGGTAAAGTTTGGTTAGTGAATATAAATTCCCTAAGTCCGAAAGGATTAGTTAATTAAATGCTTAAGTAGGTCGAGAGACATTTAGGCATAACTTCGATAAATATAATCTGTTGTCCTACCTACTGTGAGAATCTTGTATCACTATTTGCATCTGTCAAGTACCAAAATCCCTAGTGAACATAATTTTGCTTTTTCCATAAACTCTTGATTACAAACACCAAATCTAAAGTGATCAATAATTATTTGTTAAACTCAAACCCCCCAATCTCAGAAAACATCCAACTATCAGTTGATTAAATTGCAAATGACTTAATTTCACACCATATTCCCTGTGGGATTCGACCCTAACCTAATTGGGTTATTTATTGATAATGATCACTTACATTCTTATTAGAGAGGTGTAGTTTGAGCGTTATCACCCCGCCAATTAAGTGGCTATCACCTTTTAAACGCCCCGCCAGTCGAGAGGCTTTTACATTTCTATAGCCCCGCCAATCTAGAGGCTTTAACATTTCTATAGTCCCGCTAGTTGAGTGGCTATCACCCTTCAATAGCCTCGTAAATTGAGGGGATTTTTACATTTACATAGCCCCACCAGTCGAGAGGCTATTACCTTTTAATTGCTCTTCTAGTCGAAAGCTCTTTTTTAGTGGCCTCACCAGTTGAAAGGCTACTACAATTCAATCAATCCGCTAGTTGAGAGATTTTTATTTTCATAGCCCCTCCAGTTGAAAGGCTATTACCTTTCAGTGTTCCACCAATCTAGAGGCCATTAGAATTCAATTACCTCACCCATTAATGACCTCAGTATTCATAAATAATCAAAGACATCATCATTCAACATCAGTCTCCGTAGACAATTAGATATTACAATTATTATTAAGTCTCCATAGATAATTGGAGATGTCATCAAGTCTTCGTAAACAATCGAAGACATCATTCATCTATAACAGACTCCATAGACAATTAAAGACGACAATCCACACCATACTCCATAGATAATTGGAGGTTTCATACATTAAGTTTTTGTATTCAATCGAAGACATAATCATTCAACATAGTCTCCGTAAACAATCAGAGATGATAATCAACATTATTCTCCATAGAAAATTGGAGACATTGTGCATCAAGTCTTCGTAGACATTTGAAGACATCAATATTCATCACAAAATCTTCGTAAACAATTGGATATGAGAATCAACATCTGTCTCTGTAGATAATCAAAGGAATCTTTTGTAATGACCCGAGACTACCCCTTAGTCGTCACACGGTGCTTAAGACCATAAATAATCCCAAGCTAGCCCTTTTTACTGGCATAAATCATAAGAAACTAGATAAAATACATAAGTCTGAAATAAGTAAGTAGAAAATATGAATCTACTGAATATCCTTAAAACAAAATTATAAAAAAAATTAATACAACTCTGCTTATACAAAACAAAATTAAAATTAAATACATCACCTCTACTATCTGTCTATGAAGCCTCTACTAGTATTGACTATAGGTAGTTGGTACATGACCCCCAACTATCTCGAATTAATACGACTAAATAAAGAAAAATAAAATACTACTCAAACTGTATGACTAACTCGAGCCCTTGAATCAAAAGGACTCATCACCCATTGACTGGAAACTGCAAGCTGTTTAAATATGATGAGCGCTCTACTACTCGTACCTATATTATGAGAGAATGTATCACATAGAGATATATATGTATCATTACTTTTGAAATATACTGAGCATGTAGGGGTGAATGCATAAATAAAACAATAATGTAATAATTCAAATAAACTTTCAAAACTGCATGCTAAATGTGAGTGACTCACCTTGGCTTGAATAATCAAAACTAACAAATCATAAGTCATGTGAAATAAAGCATAAAAGAAAATTTTTGTGAGCCACCACACGTTGTTCTATAAAAATTATAGTCTTATTCTTATTTCAAATCATATTGGATAAGTGTAAAAAGGACTCACCTTTATCATATGAAAACTAAAAGCTTAAATTTGATAATTGAAGTCATATGGAAGACAATATCTAAGTAAATTTGTAAGCCTTTACACTTTGTTTCTAAAATCTGTTCTGTCATTCTGTCTTAGTGATACAAGAATAATCATGGATATGGACTTATGAGAGTGCGTGCTGGACCCAAGATTTTGTTTGTTCAATTGAAGTGTAAAAAATGACCAAAACACATTAAAATTAGTCCACTTATTACACTTGATAGGTGACTCACCTTTGAGGGGTATTATGGACATTTAGTCTTCTATTTTGTATTAGCTATATAAGGAACATGTTAAGTATTCTTTAATTAGTTTTTGAGAATATTGTAAGTCATAAGAGTGTAATAATACAAGTTCTCTCTCTAAAGAGGCTTGGCCGAAACTAGGGCTAGAACAAGTGTGGAATAACTTGTCTTGCATTTTTCTTGGAGACATCAATGCTTAAGAGGTGGAATCTGATATTGTGTCACATAAAAGATAGGTGAATTGTTGTGTGTAGTGTTAAGGATCCAAAAGTGGAATAGGATCTTGGGTTCTTAAGATTATGCCTTCATATACTCTATTTATCTATCCTTTGTTTTCTTTGTAATCTTGTAGTTTGTGTTCTTTCTAATTCAAACCATGTGTTTTTGTTCTTATATTGTTGTTATCATCTTGTGTTCACCTAGTTCTTGATGTGTTGTTGCTGTTTTGGTATTAAAATACACCTTGTATCTTGTTAAACTTGTTGTTGTTGTTGAACACGAGAAGTGTAGTCCAAGGGGGTCTCGGTTTAGTATTGAATTTGTGGACTGTTTTGGACTGAATTTGGTGTTCTGTGGCTAATATATTATCATTTTGTATCAGATCATTGATCGATCTTGTTCCTACAAGATCAAATCTTGGGCTAGCTCACTTGAAAAAAAAAAGTAAATCTATCCATTTTGTGTTCTTAACCAAAATTGTGAACTTATTGTTGTTGTGTCTTGGTCGAATGTTTGTGTGACTAGATATTGGTTTCTTTTTTTTTGTTTATTTGTTTTTAAGTGTTGGTTTTCTTGTTCACTAGCACTTAGATTCTAGATCTAAACTTAAGCTTGAACTTGTTGAAGTGTTGTTGTGAGCAAGGCGTGGGCTGTGTGTTGATGTTGTTGTTATAACTTGGCCGAATGTTGAACTTGTAGTTGGACGTCAGTGTTGTTTTAGATCTTGAAATTTTGTTGTTGTGATCTTGTTTTTCATCACAACCTTCCTCTCTTGCTAAAATTGAAACACAGCATAATTAGACTTGGCCCTTGTTGGAGGTTTTGTAGTTGACCTTATTGTTTTGGAATTGTTGTTATTCTTAGAGATTGTTGTTGGTTGCTCTTGTTGTGGTTATTGTGTTAGTGAAGTGCATCATCATATTCTTAACCTTGTTAATATTAAAGTGAACTTTAATCTTCAAAGGGTGAAAGACAAGGTGTAGTACTTGTTAAGTCTTGAAAGACCCCTAGCCACCAAAAGACTTTACATCACATCTCCACCACTTTTCCATAAAATAAGGGTTTTAAGGAGAAGTACAAAAAAAGTCAAGTATTCCGTTTTTTGAAATTAAAAAAAAAGGACTCCAAGGCTTATATTTCCCTCCTTAACCAATTTCCACTACTTCCAAATTGTAAAATTGATCAAGACTTCTAAATTTGGAAAATAAAATTGTTGAGAACCGATGCCAATTATGGACTGCCACATCACCAATTACTGTTCACATTATAAATTTTAAGCTCAAATTTTGATCTTATAGTTTCATTTTGTCTTTAGTTTCGTTTGTTGATCCCAAATCTAACTTACAAGCTAGTATCAGATTGTAAGTTAGTTTTGAAACCGCTCTTCGTGTTAACTTTTCTTTGTGTGTTTTAATTCTTTTGAGTCATTGTAATACGTCCTTGTGTGTCTTCCTTACTATTTGGAGTTATTGTAAATGTTAGATTCACCTCTCAATACCTCTCGGAGTATAAGAAAACTTGCAACACTTGTGAGATTGAGTATGAGGGATCCGAGAGATAAGAAATAAAAAAAGAGAGCAAGGATATTTTTTTGTACAACTAATGTGTTTTCTATTTTTGTAGGTAACTTCTTGGCCAAAATCGAATCCATTTTGTCCCACCTTGGTGTTATTTCTCGAGAATTGGCTAAGGTGAATGCGGGTCTTGAAAAATTAGGCTCGGATATGTCTACTATACTTAAGAGGTTGGATCGAGTGGAAAGTCGAAGGAACTCTTGTCTTTCTACTTCCGAAACTTTACCTCAAACGATCAATCCTCTAAGACCACCACCAAATAACATAGACATAAGACAATCCACCAAATGTCCTCAAACCGAGACCTTCATAGATCAATCCTTCCTCTATTAGATCAAGTCCAACAAAAAGGACTTGGAAGCCAAATCCCTTACATCCAAGCTCCACAACCGAAGCTCTACCTTACTAAAACATTCCTCTCAACTAAAATTCCACTTCCCCAAAACCAATATATCCATGTAGAGGAGTATGGTGGAAAGGAACATGAAAAACATGGAGTGTACAATAATGCTTATATGATGGAAAAGAAGTTGAGGAGAATACATAGAGATCCATAGGGAACCCGCCACCAAGAAAAAATGTGGGATGTGCTTTGGATGAGATTGAAGACAAGGCTCAAGATGGTGAGGAAGTGGAGGTTCAAAATAAAGATGTTGGCCAAGACTTGTGTTATTGAGCTCTCTGGTTCCTCATGTTTTTGCGGACTGTTTTGTGCCATCTCTTATTTTGCAGGGTATTTTGACTAGTTCCTTTTAAAGTGGTCCTTGAACGAGGTGAAGTCGTGAATTTGGGGTCAAATTCCTCTTAAGATGGAGAGGATTATACAAAAATAATCACGGATATGTACTTATGAGAGTATACGTTGGACCCGAGACTTGGCGTGTGCAACTGAAGTGTAAAAGATGACCAAAACACACCAAAATCAGTCCACTTATTACACTTTATAAGTGCCTCACTCTTGAGGGGTATTATGGATATTTTGTCTTCCATTTTATAATAGCTGTATAAGGAACATGCTAGGGATTCTTTAGTTAGTTTTTGAGAATGTTTTAATGAAAATGTTTTAAGTCATAAGACACTAAGAACACAAGTTCTCTCTCTAAAGAGGCTTGGCTGAAACTAGGGCTAGAACAAGTGTAGAATCACTTGTCTTGCATTTTTCTTGGCAACGTCGATGCTTGAGAGGTGGAATACGATCATGTTTCACGTAAGATATAGGTGAATTTTTGTGTGTATTTTTAAGGGTCCAAGAGTGGAATAGGATCTTGGGCTCTTAAGATTATACCTTCATGTAATCTATCTATGTATCCTTTATTTTCTTGTAATCTTGTAGTTTGTGTTCTTGTTAATTCAAACCGTGTATTGTTGTTCTTATATTGTTGTTATCATCTTGTGTTCACCTTGTTCTTATCGTGTTGTTGCTGTTTTGGTGTTAAAATACACCTTGTATCTTGTTAAACCTATTGATGTTGTTGAACCGGAGAAGTGTAGTCCAAGGGGGTCTCAGTTTATTCTTGAATTTGCGGGCTGTTTTGGAAGGTACTTCTAACCAACATAAACTATGTGAGCTGTCATGGAGTCCAACGTCTTACCAACGTTGGGGAGAGCTGTTCTACCCTTGCCATCGGAATAAAGCCTTAACTTAAGTGACCACTATCTCATCCCACTATGGGCAAATCATAAACCTACGGTGGCACATAGTTTTGGGAAATGAGACCTTTCCAATCATACCCAACTCGGTACTAAATACTACCCCCATACTTATCGCTCAGAAATTTAGGAAATCTGCCTTAAAACAGCACAAGGGTTTGTAATTAAAATCAATTATGCTTCTGTTTCTTTAAATTTCAAACTGTATAAACAATGCGGATTCCTTTTTTAGCTTAGGATCAAAAGATCAACTTTATTTCTTAAATCTTGGTAAATAACTCATAAAAGGAGCTAAAAAAATCATCATCTTCTTGAAATATAAATACTTAGACCTAGGGTGTAAAAACCCCTGATTTAAACGTATGCAAGTTCATAGTAAAATGTCATACTCAATATACTTCAACAATATCCAAGGTAATGAAATCAAACCCACAAAATCATGCTTAAAACTTAATTGAAAATCTGTAAAATCATATCACACACATAAAGATGTGAAAATAGACATGCAATTCAATATTTAAGTCACTTGTAACAGCAAAATCTTCAAACAATTATAATTGGGTATGAACCCTAATTTGAAAAATATGAAATGTTAAATAAAGATCAAGTTTTGGGCACAAGGATGAAAGGGTATCCTTGTTCATAAACCTACATACCTTAATGACGACGAAATTGTGAAAAGATTGGACCTTTAAGCTTGAACTCCTTGATTTCTTGTGAAAAGCACTTGAATATTGTTCTTGGAAATAGAAGAGGGATTCGGATCATAACATGAATTATTTAGGGCTTAGTAATTGTAAATAATACGCTTAAAAATCCCTTATAACGATTTGGAGTGATTAGGGATGGTTTAGGGGTGTGAAATGACTTCAACTCCCTTGATATAAGTCAAAACAGAGTATTTTGGGTACTTGGAAATGATTTAGGTGTCGCCAAGCCAATATCCCAAGCTAGGCTTTGCGTCGCATTGACCACCGTCCAAGTTTTATTGGGCGGTGCATTGCCTATCGCACATCCTTACTGGCTCTCACGAAAATGGGCATAACTTTTCGCTAGGGTATCAGATTAAGGCTAAATTGGTATTGTTGGAAAGCTAATTATATTATCTACAATTTCGTGGCACTTGAGCTGAATGACCCTTGTAGAATCAAACAACAAACGTTGGACGAATTTAAGGTTCTTAGCTCAACTTGGCTCTAAGTGATTTATATGAAGATTATTCACCTACTAGACACTTCACACATTAGAATAATTATCATGAAACTTATTTTCACATGGGAATCATTTGTATTAGGGCTTATACGCGTAAGAACAAGTTAAAATTCTAGCACAAGAAAAATACGGGGTGTTATATTATCTCCCCCTTGGAATCATTCGTGCTCAAATGATGGGTAGAAACTTCTTGAAACATTAACAGTATGGAATAATGTGTCTATAAAGGATATAATGAAGCTGAATTCTGAGCTAACTTGACTTTACTGACCATCAGGAACTGATTCATGCTTGGAGTTTAGAACTCATTTAAGGTGTTCATGATACAACCATATATATAGAGCTGCGAAGTGATGACTCATGAAATCATGAACCATGAGACAATGAGAATAAGATTATACAAGGGGTATTACACTATCTGGGCTGGAATACTTGGAAAACTGAAGTTATGCTCTGAACACTTATGAACTGAGTCATGACTAAATAGATAAATCTAAAACATGATGCTTATACTGCACTGAATTTGCAACTTGCATGGACGTGAACGAATTGCCTCAGGAATAAGGAAGATAGAAAACGATGAAAAATAGTCTGTCTAATTACTAAACTAAATTGTTGGCTATACGGATTGAATTATAATGAAAGCTTATACTCAATTGGAATATTTCTTCAACACTCTTTGCAAGAAGTTATAATAACATTAGAGAAAGTAATTTTGGGTATGATCTGAGCGAGATATCTAAGGAAGGAAGTCGCAGAATATCTACAACTTTGTAACATGGAACATAGGCTTATTAAACATAAACTAGTTTAGAATTACTAGGCCTTAGACAATGCAACTGATAATTTTTTTTCATGCTTAGAAACACTTCTCAAATACTCTCTTCAACTATACTCTTCCTTTGAATACCATGCTCACACGGGTTCATATAACTTCATCTATTAATGTCTGATCTCAACTAAATTTTCTCACCTTGTTCAAGCCTAACTTGAATCACAATGTACTACACATAACATTATAACACTAGTCTTTGAATTCAATACCCCAAGCATTTTCACAACTTCTCCTCTCTAAGATAATTCTTCTTATCACTTCGATAACAAAATTCAACCTTTTACTAGAAATCCTTAGCGCACAACTCGCCCATCTACTTATATACCAACATAACATTCAAGCCTATCATTTTAACCACAAAAGAACTTTTAGTCAAATACCCATAAAAAGCTCTTCCTCATAATCTCTAAACTTCTATCATTAACAATTTTCTTGCATTATTCTTAAGAAGACACATACAAAATCTCAACTAACCATGATGCATACAAAAAGCTTAGTCTCGACATTCAGGAAGCAGGCAAAAATCTTTCCTCAACAAGAAAAAAACCCTTCTCAACTACTGTTTATCACTACTATCATCTCCAAAGCCATCATTCTAAGTTTGTGGAACCCTTAACTAAACTCTAATCTAAACTATAATCATTTTACTCTAGAGTCTGGGGTATAATAATACACATAAATAACGAACTTACCCTGAAAGACTACACCTAAAAGTGTAAAACCCACTGCTAATAATTCATTCTAAGATACAACTCTATATTTATATGGCCCCTATAGTCATCATCTAATAACTTGAGCATTTCCTAACTTAGAATCTTTGGGAGTATCACCATACCATGAGTGCACATCATCTAGTTCTTCGACACTACTTTCTATTATCTCAATCTTGAAAGATTCAAACTTAGATTTTAACACTTAACAAGGATATTCCAAATATTTTAACAAACTATAGTAACTTCATTCTTGAACACCCCCTTGATACATACTATTCTTAACTTTCTGGCTTCAATAATCATCATCAAAGACTTACACTCTCATTAGCAAACATATCTACCTCACTAAGCACAAAATCATAGCCTACAAAGATCACACTTCTATACTTATATTTTTCTCCAAATCGTAAGAATCAAAATCATACTTAAAAGACTCCATACCATCTATCCAAAACTTCTCAACTTAGCTATTAAGAACACCATGTACTATACCCTAACCTTATTCTACTTAACAAACTCAAGGGTACTACTAACCACACATAATACTTAATGAACTTCAAAAATAATGCAGCCCCATAATACCTTGGGTACACCTCTACATCATACCTACAACATCATGCTAAATTTTAAATCAACAAACTTAAATTATTACATGCACTGTTCAAGTCTACTAGATCACCTCCATATAACTAGCATCACTAACTAAGCAATCATTATTTCCACCTTGATAATCATTCACTATTCCAACTTAGTGTTTAGTGCTAGGCATGATTAACAGCCCAACCTCACATACTATTCTCACTTGGAAACTATAAAAAAAAATATCAAGAAACACTAGTCCACTAGAACTTCATAACAATAATAATTGGTCATAATCATATGGTGTAACTTATTAAAATCTGCTAGTACATCCTACTTCTATACATTACGACTATTTACTCATCTATACACCTAAATTACATCCATATCTCTTAAAGCATCAACAAATTTTTTTTCCATAGCCACTTGGGGAAGCCTATATTAACAATACTCAACCACCAAATACTTCATGAATATCCTATACTTTTCCAATACAATAAATACCATTAATAACCCCTTCTCTACCTTCCACTAAATTGACACACAAGGACATATCACTTTACTACTAACTCAATCGTATGCAAAAGTTTAGCTATATGCATTCAATCAATCACCCCCACCATCTTTATTGTCTCTAAACTTCTAAACCCATACTTCCAACTATAAGAAGGTTCAACTACTTATAAATCATAACACTCTAGGTTTTCAAAATCTCTTGAACACGAACTCTATTTAACAATCTAGGTTCATACTATCTCCTCTTATGAGCACTATCTGTATAGAAGGGTTAATAAGGATATATGAATACATATCTTACTCTTTCTTAACTGAAGGAGTCATGGGGATGAGCAAATAACTTTCGACTTGAGGAACTTATAACACACTAGTGAGCTTCTCTTAAGCCCCTTGTATGACTTCTAAAGTTATTAATAGTAAATCTGAGAGCATCAACTTAGGAGGAATTGGAACTTGATAATCATATTATCTCAACAATATAGCATAGATAGAGAATTATGGATTAACACATGAATCGATATAAGTTCCTAAAGAATCAATTTTAAAGCACAATCCAGTGTATGAAAGAAAGAAAACTTTTCTTAAATGCCTTGTAGCCTCTTGAAGAAAAGTACAGACGACTTTGTACCATTCCGCAAGACTCTACTAGACACGGCTTTACAGACACCCTAGGACACTTAAAATCTGGCTCTGATACCAAGTTTGTAACAACTCGAGACTACCCCTAATCGTCACACGGTGCTTAAGACTATAAGTAATCCCAAGCTAGTCCTTTTCACTGGCATAACTCATAAGCAACTGGATAAAATACATAAGTCTGAAATAAGTAAGCAGAAAATATGACTCTACTGAATATCTTAAGAACAAAACTATAAAAAAATGAATACATCAACTCTACTATCTGTCTATGAAGCCTCTACTAGTATTGACTATAGGTAGCCGGCATATGACCCCCAACTATTCTGAATCAATACGATTGAATAAGAAAAAATAAAATACTACTTAAACTATATGACTGACTCGAGCCCTTGAATCAAAAGGACTCATCACCCACTGACTGAAAACTGCAAGTTGTCTGAATATGATGAGCGCGCTAAAACTTTTACCTATATTATGAGACAATGTAACACATAGACATATATGTGGATCAGTAATTTTAGAATATAATGAGCATGTGGGGGTGAATTCATAAGTAAAATAAAAATGCAATAATTCAAATAAACTTTTAAAACTGCATGGTAAATGTGAATGACTCACCTTGGCTTGAATAATCAAAACTAACAAATCATAAGTCATTAGAAATAAAGCATAAAAGAAAATTCTTGTGATCCACCACCCTTAGTTCTAAAAAAATTGTAGTCATATTCTGATTTCAAATCATGTTGGCTAAGTGTAAAAAGGACTCACCTTTATCATATGAAAACTAAAAGTTGAAATCTAATAACTGAAGTCTTATGTAAGAAAATATCTGAGTAAATTTTTGAGCCTTTACACTTAGTTTCTAAAATTTGTTCTGTCATTCTATCATAGGAATTACGGACTTTGGGAGGTACTTCTAACCGACCTAAATCATATGAGCTGTCATGGAGTCCAACATCTTATCCACGCTGGGGAGAGTTGTTCTACCCTTGCCATCGGAATACAACCTTAACTTAAGTGATCGTTATCTTAGCCCGCTATGGGCATATCATAAACCTATGGTGGCACGTAGTTCTGGTGCATGAGACCTTTGGAATCATACCTAACTCGGTACTAAATACTACTCCCATACTTATCGCTCAAAACTTTAGGAAATCCATTTTAAAATAGTACAAGGGTTTGTAATTAAAATCAATTATGTTTTTCTTTCTTTAATTCTCAAATTGTATAAATAATGTTGATTCCTTTTCTTAGCTTAGGATCAAAATATCAACTTTATTCTTAAATCTTAGTAAACAACTCATAAAAGGGGTTAAAAAAATTATAATCTTCTTGAAATATCAATACTTAGACTTATGGTGTAAAAACCCATGCTTTAAACTCATGCAAGTTCATAGTAAAATGTCATACTCAAAATTCTTCAACAATATCCAAGGTAATAAAATCAAACCCATAATATCATGCTTAATACTTAATTGGAAATCTGGAAAATCATATCACACACATAAAGATGTGAAAATAGACATGCAATTCAACATTTAAGTCACTTGTAACATCAAAATCTTCAAATAATGATAATTGGGTATGAATCCTAAATTACAAAACATAAGATCTTAAATAAAGATCAAGTTTTGTGCACAAATATGAAAAGGTATCCTTGTTCATAAATCTCATATACCTTAATGATGATGAAATTGTGAAAAGATTGGACTTTAAGGTTGAATTCCTTCATTTCTTGTGAAAAGCACTTGAATTTTGTTTTTGGGAACGGAAGAGGTCTTTGTATCATAACTTAACTAATTTAGCGCTTAAGAATTGTAAATAATCCATTTAAAACCCCTTATAACGATTTGGAGTGATTAGGGGTGATTTAGGGATGTGAAATGACTTCAACACCCTTGATATACGTCAAAACAGAGTGTTTTTGGCACTTGGCAATGACTTAAGCGTCTCCCAAGCTAGGCTTTGAGTTGCATTTCCCATCATCCAAGTTTGGTTGGGCGGCGCATTGCCCATCGCACACCCTTACTGCCTTTCACAAGAATGGGCATAAGTTTTTGCTCGGGTATCGGATTAAAGCAAAATTGATATTGTTGGAAAGCTAATTCAATTATCTAGAATTTGGTGGCTCTTGAGATGAAAAATTCTACATACATCAAAAGTTATACACTTCGAAAGTTGACCCTTGTAGAATCGAACGCCAAACTTTGGACGAATTTAAGGTTCTTAGCTCAACTTAGCTCTAAGTGATTTATATGAACGTTCTTCACCTACTAGACACTTCACACACTAGGATAATTATCATGAAACTTATTTTCATATGGGAGTCATTTGTATTTGGGCTTATCCGCATAAAAACAATGGTTAGAATTCTAGCGCAAAAAAATGGAGTGTTACATTATCTCTTCTTTGGAATCATTTTTCCTCAAATGATGGATAGAAGCTTATTAAAACATTAACAGTATGGAATAATGTGTCTGCTAATGAAGGATATAGTTAAGCTGAAACTTTAAAAATTTCTATCATGAAGCTGAATAAAAAATAAAAAATACACATGCACACTTTCTCTTTCTTCACTGCTGCTGCTGACTGCCATTACTGCTTGAGCTCCGGTGAGTGGGCTTCGGCAACCACCACAGAACAAACCCATTTTCCCCTATTACACTGGTGACCATCACCCTCTCATTTTTCTTTTCACTCTTTTTCTCTCCCCATTCATCTAAGCTGCCCCTAGTGAGACCACCGCGGCTGCCATCGAAGCAGCCGAACCAAACCACCTCTCCATAAATACCAACACCGCGAGTTCCAGCCACCAAACTCTAGCCACTACTACACCTTTATCTTCTCTCTTTTTCTTCCTCACTCTCCTCACGCCTATCTCAATCACTGTTGCCTCCGGATTTGACCACCAATGGTCGGTGAACTCCTCCACCGCTATAGCTCCCTTACCCTTTTCCCTTTTTCCTGATGAGGAACCACCAGTGATGCCGCCACCACTCATCTTGTCTATCCGACGAATTTAATTGAAAATCCACTATGTTGGTATCCCTTTACCATTGAGGAAGCAAAGATATTAAATTCCTTACCTCTATTTTAATAATATTTCTCTTGCTTTACCATTTTATATCTGGTCGGATTTACATATTTCTCGGAATTGCTTCGGCGAGAGCTGTTGAAGCAGCGCCACTTACATCACTAATTCGTTTTGTTGTCTCTGTTGAATGGGGGTTTGCTTACTTTTTTTCCTTATATTTTAATGTTATTTGTGCATATTTGTTGAATGAGGGTGCTTACTTTTTTCTTATGTTTTAATGTTACTTGTGCGTATTTGATTGAACAACTGAATTATTTAGCAAACCCCACGAATGCCGAACAAGTTTTTATGTTTGGTTGACACTTTTTGGTTTCTCTAATTTTTGCCAATCGAATGTCTACTGCAACTACATTCATATCGCTTATTTTTATCATTACCACTAATTTTTCTATAATTTTCTATCTTTGCTACTGTGTTGCGATACCCGGGACTTATTTTGTCCTTTACATTTTATTGGTATCAAACAAGTTCTTAAATAAACAGTGGCCGGTGAAATTATCTCTCCGTCGGATTTTTTAGGCAACTCCATTACAAAATATGGATTTTACTTTCTTAAATTTATTATTTAATATGAAGTGCTGACTCTGGTCAATGACATTATCTCTCCGTCGGATACTTGAGGCCACCCGTAACAAAAGACATATTTTTATTTCTCAAGTTTACTTACTTTGCATCAAAATAAACACTTGGCCGATGAAGAAATTCTTCATCAATTTTCGAGGATTTTTCGAATAAAAGACGGATATTACGTATGCAAATACCTAACAAAATAAAATAAATTTAGGTGATGACAAAATTTTTATAATTTTTAAAAATGTTATCTGAGTCCACTTTTAACAAAAATTTTATTTTTTATATATACATATGTACATATAGTTCTTAATTTATCTTGATCTATTACTAACATCTTTATCGCGAGTGTTTATAAAGGTTTTCGAGAATTACATTTAAAGAAGAGTTTGAATTTTTGTATTTGTATTTTCTATTCTTGTTATTGTACAAATATATATCATAGTGGAAACTTTACTTTTGGGGCGGCGTGCGGGGATATTCTTTACTTAGATAATTTTCATCGCTTTTAGGCAAAACTTAGGTCGTTAATATTCACATAAAAGAATGAAGTTAGTCAAGTAATTCACATGTTATGTAGTCTTTTCTTCTTAAATAAATTTTAATTTTCTCAAAAATTTTAATCAAATAAAAAATGTTACTTGTAAATATATTTTCTTTTCATGGCACATCAAAATATGTTTTTTTTATACATCATAAAATATTTTCCTTCTCACATTTATTTATACATTTTTATACATATCTTTTACATGTTTTTGTAACAATAGTATTATTTATATATTTAATATACATATACCTTTATATAGTTTTAAACGTTTATATATATTTTTTTCAAAAAAAATATTTTATACTTAATGCATACACTTTTGATATTATTTAAAATATACCTCCTCCCTCTTTGATAAATTTAGTCTAGCCGGGTACCACATTTGTGGATCCTGAAGGGTGCCTAATTCCTTCCCTATGGGATAACTTGAACCCCTACCTAGAATCTTAATTGATTTTCACTGACCAAAGCATAAATCACACAATTGATAAATAAATGAGTTTTCTTATTTTTCTTTAAAATTAGGTAGCGACTCTGTACAAAATTTCAATTCTTTAGAGTCCGTAAGTCGTGCTTGTTTTAACCTTGATAAAAATAGGGCATGACAAGTACTACTTATTTTTGGTAATCTCCTCCTTTGTTACAAATAATAGTGATATCTCTTCCTCCTTTTTGTTCTATAAAATTGGACAATGCACCTCTTTTCTTTGACACATTTATTCTGCATTCAGACCTATAATGGCAAAATTTATAACACCTGTAACACTCAATATGTGCCTTATTTCCTACTTCTCCTTTGTGGTTATCTTGAAAATATTTTCCTTGACCTTTTTTCCTTCTTTGGCCATTTGTATTATTAGAGCATCTTCGCACCCCTTCATTTTCTTCTTATCATGCTTACTTCCTGGAGTTGAGACCCGAAATCTTATTTCTCTTGTTCTGATTGGATCAACCTTTTCTCATAAATCAACAACGAACTTTGCAGTCCATCCAGTGACAACTCATCAATATCGTGTGACTTCTCTATGGCATAGAAAGCTTTGGTGTCAGTGATCTCAAGATCTTCTCTACAATGAAAATGTCTTCTGACTTTTTACCATGTCGCCTCATCTGGATGACAATGATCATTACTCTTGAGAAGTAATCTGTAATTAATTCTCTGAACTTTATTTTCAATGTCTTCAATTCAGTGCGAGGTGCCTGAAGTTGCTGCCTTTTAGTCTTAGTAGAACCTTGATACTTTTTTCTCATTAAATTTTATATGTTCTTGGAGGTACCTTTACAAAGAATTGTCTCCAAGATAGAAGGATTTGTAGCTTGAAACAAATAGGTTTTGACTTTTAGATCTTTCAATTTCTCTTCTTCTATCTCTACCTTTCGAGCTTCTATTGCACCAACTTCCAATTATGGTACACCTTCTGAAACTAATTGCCATTATTCTTTTGATTATAGAAATTTTCTCATCAACATACACCAAATGGTGATAATGGCCATCAAAATAAGGGATGGACGGTTGAATGAAGTTCTCTGATGCTATTAGGAAGATTATAAGTGTTTAGAAAAAGCTACTGCAAAAGTTCTCTATCCACTTAGGATTAAGGCTTGGATACCAAATGTTGAATAAAATAGAGAGAAAGAAAAATAGAGAAACACAAAACACAAAGAGAAGAAAATGTTGATTCCAATATGTCATATTATTCATCAAAATAAAGTTGTCTATATGTAAGCTGAAAACTGAAAACAGAACAAACAAATCAAAACTTACGGTAACCTACTTTTTAAATAGTTGCTAGTTATTCTCTCCTACAAATTAGGAGTTAGATACCTAAAGACTAAGTAAACCAACCTAAAGGCTAGGCAAGAAAAACTTTCTAAAACAAAGTCCAAGTATATTAAAAAATGCTAACATATGTAAGGTGATTTTGAAGGAGATGACGATAATTAAGGCTTGAAGAGGATAAGTAATGTAATTTTTTAAAAGATATATATATAAGCAATTT
Organism: Capsicum baccatum var. pendulum; assembly: GCA_030864225.1. Taxonomy (NCBI): domain Eukaryota; kingdom Viridiplantae; phylum Streptophyta; class Magnoliopsida; order Solanales; family Solanaceae; genus Capsicum; species Capsicum baccatum. The sequence goes on along the minus strand of CM061557.1, from coordinate 161,809,790 downwards.
ATAAACAATCATGAAAAAGATTATTTACGTTCTTCACTTGCCAGTCATAATGAAGTGACGATGATTACTTAACTTGAATTTTTTGATGCACTTTGGTCTCTTCAAAATATATTTCCAATCGATTGAATTTTTGGTTTAGTTATCGAACAAGTGAAATTTATACGTTACAAAGTACTGGTATGATTTTGAGTTATAATTGTTATTGTTATAATATTATTATTACTTTTAAGGAGAGGTTTAAAAGTTCGTTTGAAGTAAGGGTGTACATTGGTCGGTTTAGTTTGATTTTATTTGTTATTGGATCGGTTTATCGGTTTTTAAATATGTAAAACCAATAACCTACCAATAAGATATTTTCTTATCGGTTTTCGGTTTATCGATTTTTTTTCATTAACGGTTCGGTTTCGGTTTAACCAATAAGAAAATACTCATAAAATAGAAATAGTAGCTACTAACATTAAAAAATAAAATCTTAGTTACCGTCAAAATCCTACACAATGCATTTTAGTTTACGAGAATGTTCAGACTTGAAGTGAATGTTAGTTCAGAAAAAAATTGAATCCTAATTGTTGGAAGCTACTAAATGCTTCACGCTTTCAATACGATAATACTCGTGCTTTATATTGTGTCTTTGTAGCCCTAAATAGGTTAATACTTTGTGAATCACAGAACTGTGAATAAGCAGTGTATATAACACACACACGCATATATATATATATATATATATATATATATATATATATATATATATATATATATATATATATATATATATATATATATATATATATATATATATATATATATATATATATATATATATATATATATTGCATAAATAGGGGGAAAATAGTAACTTGATAAGCTATTACATAAATAGGGGGAAAACAGTAACTTGATAAGCTAAAATCGAAATCGAACCGTTTGCCCAATAAAATTTTTTATAAAACCAATAAGAAACCGTTAACCCAATAACTCAATATCAATAATCCAATAGCATTTTTATCGATTCAATTTTTTGATCGCTTCGATTTTTCGATCGCTTCAATTTTTACACACCCTTAATTTAAAATATTTGAATTAGTACAAAATTACCCTCCACCCACTAATCCGGTTAAAAATTAACCCAATGTTCATTTTGTTGCTCTTTTCTACCCTTAAATTAAAACTGACGGTCCACCATGCTGATTGACAAGCCACTAGCACAACTCTCACTTGGAAACTATAACATTTGTCATTATAACTTTTATAACTATCAATTAAAATGACTCAAATACATGTTGAAAATTAAAATACGGAAAAGAGATAGATTTGCTCTTTGGCTTTGAAATTATTAATATGTATCATCTGCGCATTATATTTTTTGGTCATCTATATCCTCAATGTTATACTTCTGGATCATACTGACCTTGTAGCTATGTTTTGTTCAAATATATTCCTTATCCAACCCGAGATAAGAATACAAACAAAGTACATGGGTAAACTTTGTCACATTCTCAAAGTATTAAGAATAAATTTGCACTTAGATATAATTTTCTTATTTTTTCCTTTATTACTTATTTTTTCACGTATATCCATTGAGATATACTTTAAGAGTCCGAGGAAAACCATAATTACCTATTCGAAGTAAGACCCTTTTTTTAAGTAAACATTAGAATTTTGCGGTGATTCTATTATCACGACAATTTTAAACTGCTATTAATACATTCTTTTTTAATTAATCTCAATATTTGAAATAAGTGTTAGTTACGTCTCAATCCTTAATCTTCACATATTAATTTAATTTATTTTATTCATTTTGCCTTCCTTTTCTTTTTTTTTTTTTGCTTTTTGACTTTATAACTTCTATTCAACAATCTACGCCACCCCCTCTAGATACTTCTTCACTAATCCCCTTCTCTCATTGTTTTCCTTCATTCATTCTTTTCTTCTTCATAACTAGCCTTCTCGTTGAATTAAAAAAAGTTGCAAGGGATTATTTGACTATTTTATCCAAATTTATTGATTGTTCACTCCTTGTAAATTTTTTTGAAAAATGCGTGAAAATGGTAGGATAATTAAAAAAAGAATATGATAACCTATATAAAGATATGTGATTAATTACACTTGATCTAATATTTTGTATGCAGCACGTTAGCTATTGGCCAGAGTACAAAATTGTTATTATAGTGGTAAATTTAGATCCACAAGGAGAAAATATTTGGATCATATTCGATAAGTGGTACATCAATATTAATTATGTCAAATCTTATAATAATCTTCTAAATAAAGTAACAGAGACCTGACAAAATAAATGGTCGGAGTATATCAAAAGGGATGAGATTGAATTCATTAATTAATTCAGGAGTTCTATATAAAAAAATACAACTTGCGAACTAGAGATTTTATAAATAGGTTCAATGAAAAAATATAATAATATGATGACTTGTTCTTAAATACACTATTATGGTTATTTTATTCTCTCCCTATGATGTGGGTGCTTTTATCCTGTAATGATTTGTGAATGTTGAGTCTATTAACTCTTAGTAAAAATTTTTATCTTGTGTAAGTGTGGTGTCAAAACTATAAAAATATTCTCGATAGATTGCACTTACATGAGTTGAATTTGACTGTATCCTTTGAAATTTGAGCTTGTTTTAAAAAATACTCATGAAAATCAATCTAGCACCAGGCCATAATATGTTGGATATCAAAACTTTTATTAACACCTTAATTACTATATGTAAGTATGACATTTTATTTTCCTTAACCACTCATAATTCAAGTCTAAGAGCTCCATTAATTTTAGAGTAAAAGTTACCTTTTTACTAAGTGAAGATTTAATATAGAGCGTCTTTTATTACACAAAATAGAATCCCTTTAACTGGTTCGCTCTCTGATTACTTTAATATTAAAATGAGTTGGCAAATGTTGGTGGTGCATTTTAGCAAGCATTTGGTCATGATATGTAAAGTCTACCTGAAAAATAATAATCAACAATAAAATAATGCGATAATCTAAACACAATAAACAACAACAATGATAGATATATACGGCTAAACCTTAATCTAATATTCTAGGGTGCATGACAACAGTCTTACCCGGCTAAATTTCTACTTTAATGTGCGTCTTCCACATCCCCTATCTAAGGTCATGTCTTTGGTAACCTGAATTTGTGACATGTTCTATCCAATCACCTCACCCCAATACTTTTTCGCCCTATCTCTACCCTTCTTTGTACCCACTATATCCAATCACTTACACCTCCTCACTAAGGTGTCTGGACCTCGCCTTATCACATATCCAAACTACCTCAATCTCGCATTCCCCGTCTTATCAACCACACAAGCTACTTCCACCTTATCTCAAATAACCTCATTCCTAATTCTATCTCACCTAGCATGTCCACGCACCCATCTCAATATCCTCATCTTATCAACATGTATTTTTTTGAACATGAGAGTTTTTTATTGACCAGCACTCCACCACATATAGCAATGTTCGTCTAACCACCACTCTATAAAACTTATCTTTAAGTTTTGATGGTATCTTTTTATCATACAAGACTTTGGAGGTAAACTTTAACTTCATCCTCGCCGCACCAATACGATGCATGGCATCACCGTCTATGACTCCACAATCCAGGATAATAGAGCCAGGATAGTTAAAATGATCGCAGTTGGAGAGAGCCTGTGTGTTCAAAAGCACTTCCATGTCTTCCATTTGCAACCGCTCACTAAAATTGCACTTCAGATACTCAGTTTTAATTTGGTCCTACTCAACTTAAATCCTTTAGCTTCCACAATTTGTCTTTACACCTCCTACATATCATTCACGGTGTTATGCATCTCATCAATCAGTACTACATTATCTGTAAATAACATACACCGAGACACTTCATTATGGATGCACTCTGAAAAAGATAAAAGGATAAGAGTTGGTTCCTAATGCAACCCCATTTCCACCGAGAAATACTCTGAGTCTCCTCCTTCCGTCCTTACTCGTGTCTTAGCTCAATCATGTGTAAGAAATGTGTGAGAAATAATTAGAATATGCGTGATAAAAGTAACGTGGGTATATAGTGAAAAGATAATTGAGAGAAAAAGAATATTGTAGTTCTCCAACTTATTCACTATATAAAAGAGAAGTATTTTATATCGAATTTTTTTTTTTTTTTTTTTTGGAGTTAGGAATAATTACAAGTTGTTTGAATTAAACGATATCATGGGGTTATTGTATCTTGGAGGGAATAAGTCATTATACTATTAGAAGGGTGAAAATTATATCACGGTAACCTTGAATCTCTTTAACGAGAGCAAGATATTTGCGCCTCAACTATATATTTTTTTATTATTCATTTAGTTTTCACATATATGGTATTTTCAAAGTTAACGCCACGTAACCTAAGTTTCAATCCTAAATTAGTAAGACATACATAAAGGACAAAAAATAACTCATTATAAGTTACCAAATAAACACCAAAATCAGTTATCAGAATAACAACCTCAAAAAGATTTTCAAAAGGGTTTTAAGCTTCCAAATTGAGCGGAAAACCATTCACTTAGAACAAAACTTTGTTGGTAAAAAATAAGTTTTTACTATTTTTCACATGATGATAACCGTATCTATGTTTTTCATTTTTGTTTTACTCATGCCCCATTTTATACATTATACCTTCATTGATTGTGGTGGCTGAATCTCAAAAAAGGATTGGCCAGGGTTAATCCCTGCCCTGTCACAAGACTAAACTAAAAAGGGGGTTCAAGAAAAAACTCTAGAAAAACAAGAAGAAAAGAGAAAGATTAGTGTACAAAATTTAATTGCAACAACATTTGTCACTAACAGGGAAAATAATTTCGCTTTTTTTTTTTTTGCTATTTGACTAACATCAATCTGTGGCACTAGAACAACAAGAAGAAGAAGAAAAATGGCAGATCAAGAACCATTGATTGATGTTGGGAAATTAAATGAAAAAATTCTATGTTATGCGCAGACTATTTATAGGTTTAATGGAGTTTGGGAAGGTCCAGATCCTTTGACACCAATTATACCTCTTTTCTTCGTTCAAATTTCCTTAGCTATCTTGGTCACCCGTTTTGTCATCTTTGCCCTAAAACCCACCAAGCAACCTCCTTTTGTTGCTGAGATTATCGTACGTACATTTTACTCAAATTCATTTTCTTTCTATTATTTTTTTCTATGAAATTTTCTTATACCTTGCCCATGCATGCATGAAACTTTTCACGTTGATTTAGGGGTCGTTTGGTTGTTGATTAAATTCATGCAGGTATTAGTATGCTAAGATTAGTTATACAATGATATGATACGATAGAAATCATTATTCAAGAAAATGTTTTTTTTCACAAGAACGTTATTCTTTGATATTTGTTTATATGGAAAACAAGTTTTCATTCAAAGGGAAAAATTGACTGTCCTTATGATTGAAATAATTTTCTTTCTAATTATATGGACTTCTATCTTCATATTAGCATCTTTATTAACATCAGTTTATTACAATCGATCATAATTGTTCAACATTAATAGAATCGTGGCTGTCTATTTTGTTCTGCATGCTAGAAACTTGATGATTAGTGGTACACTTAAGTTTCCTTTAGCTGTTATACATAATCCATGAGAATAAAGAGACCATCCAACAATCCTTTTTGAGCTACAGGAGTTATTTTATATCTTGCTTGTCCATTCTATGTAGGATTATGAGAAGTATCCCTCCAAATGATATACTACTGAATATGCTGGATTTTCACTGAGATGCAGTGCTGTTTAATTCTCATGTTCTTGTTTATGCACTTAGCAGTAAAATTTTCCAAAAGTAACTCAGGTTTGGACATTGATAGAAAAAGGTTAAAGGAAACAAATTGATTTTTTTTTGTAGAGTGGCATCCTTTTAGGTCCTACAGCACTTGGAAAGATCATTAAATACAGGAGGCTGTTTTTCCCAAACTATAACTTCCATGTGATTGAGACAATGGCTCATTTAGCCCTTGTGTTCTATGGGTTTCTGGTCGGATTGCAGATAGATATGAAATCCGTTCTTCGAATTGGAATAAAGGCTAGAAATGTGGCTATTATCGGGCTCATCATCCCTTTCATCATGGGATCCGTATTATATTTCTCACTGAATCACGAAGGCGACGCTAGAGGTTTCATTTTCTATGGTGGTGCTCTCACTATTACAGGATACTCTGTCCTGGCTAAGATACTTGACAAACAGAAGATCCTCCAGACCGATGTAGGGAAAATGGCCATGTCTTCAGCTGTAATCAATGATATTGGTGCATGGTTTGTTCTAACACTAGGATATGTAGTTACAGGGAGTACACCTAATATCCATTGGGCTATAATTTGCACAATTGCCTATGCATTGTTCTGTGTCTTTTATCTCCGTCGTGCCATTGGCTGGATGATTCGGAAAATGCCAGAAGGACAGGGATATAGTGAGTTCTTTATATGTACAGTCCTTTCTGGGATGGCTCTTTCGGGAGTTATAACGGATGCTTTGGGGACACACCCTATAGTTGGAGCTTTTCTCTTTGGACTTAGTATACCTAACCAAGTGCTTCAAGCAGAAATTATCGATAAGCTTGATGACTTTGTGATGGGCATTCTTATGCCAACTTTCTTTGTTGTTTGTGGACTAAGAACCAATTTCGGAGAAATGGGTAGCATTTACGAAATTATTGGATACATAATTTTGTTTGTTTCAGCCAAAATCTTGAGCTCAGTTGCTTCCACTTTCTTATCTGACATGCCTATTAAGGAGGCCCTGGCTGTTGGAGTACTTAGCAACACCAAGAGCCTCATGGCCTTGATCATTATTGAAGCTGGTCAGGCACAAAAGGTAGATTTTCCTACCAATACCCATTTGCTCCACTGGAAATGGATTTTAGACTAACCATCCTATTTTAAAACTCCTGGTCAGGTTTTGAGCACCCAATTATACTCTCTTATGGTGAGTGGCATTTTGGTGATGACGGTAATGGTCACACCTGTTACTACGCTCTATCGTCCCTCGCAGGAATTAGTGCCCCACAAACGAAGGACTATACAGAAGGCAAGAATGGAGGAGGAGCTACGTGTCCTTGCTTGTATCCATGGCACACACGATATACCTTCAGTCATCAACCTACTTGGCTCGTCGAATTCTACATCAGCATCCCCAATAACTGTCTTTGCTCTCCAAGTAGTAGAACAAGTCGGGCGTGCATCATCTATGCTAGAAGTTCACAACTCAGGAAAACGAGGCTCACGAAGTCTCGGCCACGAGGAGACACAAACAAGGCAGATCATCACTGCTTTCGACAATTATGAGCTACGATCAGATGGAGTAATGGTACAAGTTCTCACAGCGAAGTCTGCTTTGACCGCCATGGATGAAGATATATGCAACATTGCAAAAGACAAGCGCGTAGCTTTCATCATCCTCCCTTTCCACAGACAACGAGGTATCGAGGGTGAAATGGAGGATGTTAACCCCGAAATTCGGGCTGTCAATGAGGGTGTGCTAGCTAATGCTCCTTGTTCTGTGGGAATCCTCATCGATCGGGGCCTCTCTGAGACCAGTGACTATGCAAAGAATATTGTAGTCCTTTTTTTCGGAGGTGCTGATGACAGGGAAGCTCTCGCTTATGCTTTAAGAATGGTTGATCGTCCAGATACACGCCTTACCGTGGTAAAGTTCATTCCAGATGAAGGTGCTTCTGATACAGAGCAAACGGAAGGTGCTGAAGAAAGTCATGTGAATGTTCAGATTGACAAAGAGAGTGAAAAGTTGATGGATGAAGAGTTCTTGAACAGGTTCAAGATCAGCACAGCCAATGACAAATCAGTAAAATACATAGAACTATTGCTGAATGATGTGGAAGAGGCTGTCAAGGCCATAAAACTAATGGACCAGCATAACTATGATCTCTACATTGTAGGAAAAGGCCGAGGTGTGGTGTCACCACTGACGGCTGGTCTGGTTGATTGGTGTGACTGCCCCGAACTTGGGGCTATAGGTGATCTATTAGTGACATCCGAATTCGACTCCACATTCTCCGTGCTGGTTATGCAGCAGTATGTTAAGCCAATTGGAGATGGTTCGGTAAATTCTTATGGATCAATGAGTGAGAGAATAGCAGGAATTGGGATGGAGATGGACATGGACATGCAGCGCGCAGATAGTGAATCAGGGGACGTGTTTTCCAGTTTTAGGAGGCGGCCGGAACCTATGCCACGAGTCTAAACAAAACAAAGTCTCAGCTTTGGCTGATGACAAACACTTAGAAGTTGAAACTTCATATTCAGAAGTTCCCAACAAGTGTATCAATGATGTATTAGTTTTCACCTGGAAAGGATTAATTGTGATTTAATGATGATGTTTTCATTATTTTCAACTAATCAACTGTAATAACAATGTTCAATATTCGGCTAGATATTCTCTACCCTTTTAAACAAGTGAAACAAGAACTCAGAAAACTAAACTAAGGGGAGAAAATATTGATTTTTTTTTTTTTATTTATCTATTAGTGAATGAACTTTATCTATTGAAACAGAAGGGAAAAAGAAATGGAACAGATAAAGCTCAATATATAAGAACAGACTTTCAATTCCCTCTTCCTCCCTTTCTTGGATAATTTCCAACTTCGAAATTTGATAACTTGAATCCTTGGTATTTTATTGGCCATGACATGTTTTAGGCAAAGTAAATAAAATGTTTTAGGCAAAGTGAATCATGTTGATAGACACCAAACAATAAGCCTGGGAGACGTAGTATTCCCTTCTTTATTTTTGGGTAGTAATTAACTGACGCAAATCACTAAACCGGACAGGCCCAATTTCAGATATCAAAGCATCTAATCCTCATTTCTACAACTAAACAAGATACGAGTTCAAACTTAGCAGCTCCATTCTAGTGTCTTCACCATCCTTCCTCAAACAAACACCATTATAATGATAAGCTTAATGAGATAAGCAGCCTGCCTATGGAGCTTCTGAAACACCACTGTGTTTCTCTCTTGCCAAATGATATACACTGCAGCAGATAATGAGAATCTGTGTGTAGTTGCTGAAGTTCCTAAGCCCCAAGCATACCTCTCGAACCATTGCATTTCTTCAGACCACTTCATAGCCCTTCTTGAACTACCCTGCCAGATCAAGAGCTTGTCCCATAAGGGAGCAATGAATCTGCAGGCAAAGAATTGGTGGTTAGGGGTTTCTGTTAGATATTTTATAATAATTTAAATGATATTTTAGTCTGTTAGGGAATGTAGAGTTTTGATATAGACATGTGAATGAAACATGTTGTAAAAGCTGGTTCATCCAAATGTACAAAGCATAGCTGCAGGCAAGGTTGTTGATAAGATGATATTGCGTACAAACAGGAGTGGATAAGCAAGAACATTCAGACATTCTTTCAACACTTATCACTTCAGCAAAGTGGATAAAAAGGAGAAGACAAATGTTGTATCCAGAAGTTGAATTGATCAAAGAGTCCAACAATAAGAGGATATGAAGTAAAAGAGTCCTATTCAATCTAAGAGAGAGAGACGGCAGCAAAAAGTGAGTGAATCTACCTGGGAGTCCTAGTGATGATAGAGGAGTACATCAACTAAAGGACTTTATCAGGTTTTGGCTTAAATACAAGACACGACATTCAAAGTACTCACTTATGCACTGATAAGATAGTTAACAATCAGCAAAATAGTTCACTTACTTGAAGAAGAACCTAGTCCCTTACATAGCAAGTTATAGACTTTGTGTAGTAGATAGGTTCTTTGAGTTGTACTGAGTCATTGTTCTAGTCTTACTGATCTATAAACTGAGTTAGGAGTTGTGTTTTCAAGTTAGGAAACTCGAAGACTTGGAAACACTCATCTTGGGAAGATTTGTGTTTTTGTAGTTATAGGAGTTAGAAGATTTAATTCCTAGTTATACAAGAAGTCTTGTTACTTTGTTGATTGTTGAGGCTCAAGTGTTTTTAGTAAAGTTGGGGTTAAATCCTGTAGAGGTACATGTCATGATTTTTTCACCTTTTTTAAGCCGGGTGTTTTCCACGTAAAAATATTGTGTTCAAGTTTTACTTCTGTGAACCACGTTAGCTTGTTCCACAAATAGACAACTAGTAGAGTATATTATTAAAATCAATAGGGCACGTACTCTAACAAGTGGTATCAGAGTAATGTTGTCTTAAATAGGGTTTGCACCTAAGAAAAGATCACTATGATGAATTCCACACCTTCTACTGGTCACAGTGAAGGTCAGTCAACTACTAGACCTCCACTTTTTGATGGTACTCACTTTATTTGGTGGAAAGCTAGGATGGGGATGTTCATTCTAGGAGAAGACTATGAATTATGGGATAGGATTACTGATAGTCCTACTATTCCAATGAAGATAGAAGATGGTGAACAATTCAAGAAAGTAAGGAGTGAGTTTACTGCTGATGATTTAATGGCATTAAAGAAAAATGCTAAGCCAAAGAACATCTTAGTTTGTGGATTAGGACTTGCTAAATTAGAGTTAGCCAAGTATAAGCAAAAATGCGGTGAGGTAACTGAAATAAAGAATAAGCTAAGTTAAGAAGTTATTAAACTGAAACTTGATCTTAAAAAAGAAAACAGGTGGACAAATTCCTCAAGAATTATTCACAAGCTGGGTGAAAAAAATTACAGTGAAAAAGCAGGGTTAGGTTTTCAAAAAAATCTTAATAATCATCAATACCTGTGCTTTATCTGTGGTAAACTTGGACATCCAACCACAGAATGTCCTGTGGTTGCCAAAAGTAGACTTAGCAGCCAGAATCTGGCAAACAAGCTCGCTCAGACCAAAAGAAAAGAAACTAATATTGGTTAGAGAAACAAGTCACATTATATATTGCCTGCATAGACTAGAAGAAATTTAATTCATCCATTTACTCATAAAACTAGACCCAAGATTGTCTGGGTTCCAAAAACTAACCATTGATTTCTTGCAGAAAAAGTGAAAGGAGGCAAAAAACATTGGTATTTGGACAGTACTTGCTCAAGACATATGATTGGTGATAAGAAAAAGTTCCTTTCACTTTCCAAAATAGATGAAAGAGGAGTCTCTTTTGGTGATGGAATAAAGGGAATCATTACCGGAGTTGGAAAAATTGGCTCATCTGAGTCAAAAGCATTGGAAGATGTTTATCTTGTAAAAGAATTGTAGCACAAACTTCTGAGTATTTCACAACTGTGTGATAAAGGTAATAAGGTCACTTTTACTTCTGCAGGAGTCAAAGTGAATAGGATGGACACCAAAGCGATTATGCTCACTGCAAGGAGATACAGAAAAATATACAAAGCTGACATAATGGCTATTCCAGGACCAAAGCTGACTTGTTTGAATGCAATAGAGAATGATCCCCTCCTTTGGTACAGGAGACTTGGGCATGCAAGTATGAAACAACTTAATATACTCTCTTCCAAAGATATGGTATTGGGATTGCCTAAGACTAAGTTTAAGGAAGAAAAGTTATGCAATGTTTGTTTAAGGGGGAAGAAGGTAAGATCTTCTTTTAAGTCTAAGAACCATGTCAGCACTACCAAGTGTCTTGACCTGGTTTATATGGACTTGTGTAGACCAATAAAATTTCAAAGCAGAGGTTGAAAGAGGTATATTTTGGTGATTGTTGATGATTATTCCAGATTTACTTGGACATTGTTTCTAGCCCCTAAAGAAGATACCTTTGATGTCTTTACAATTTTCATTAAGAAAATTGAAAAGAAACTAGGCACTTTATTAGTTTCCATAAGATCTAATCATGGTACAGAATTTGAGAATGTCAAATTCTTAGAATTCTGTTCAGCAAACGGTATAGATCATAACTTCTCTGCTCCCAGAACACCACAACAAAATGGAGTAGTAGAAAGGAAAAATAGAACATTGGAAGATATGGATCGAACTATGATGCTTGCAGCCAATATTGTAAAAACCTTTGGGCTGAGGCAATCAGTACTGCAACATATATCATAAATAGATGCATGATAAGACCTATTTTGGAGAAGACTATCTATGAATTACTAAAAGGAAGAAAGCCAAACATTTCTCATTTTAGAACTTTTGGTTGTAAATGTTTTATACATAATAATGGAAAGAATAATCTGGAAAAATTTGATCCTAAAAGTAATGAGGGAATCTTCTTAGGTTATTCAATTCATAGTAAGGCTTATAGAGTTTTAAACAACAAAACAAATTGTGTTGAAGAAAGCATGCATGTAGTGTTTGATGAATACCGTGTTAAAACTAACTTGTAGGAAGGAAGCAACTCAGAGGAACAGGTTTGTAACTGTAATACCCCGAGTTTTTCCTGTTAAATATTTCTCTCCCAAATGTGTCGATTCGTTAAAGCCTTTTTATCTTTCCAAGAGAAGCTTAGCACTCAAAAAAAAAAAATTGCGGAGTGTTGAAACTTTCTCATTTAGACCTATGATCTTTGGGTATTTATTTGACGACCTTTACGACATCCATTTTTCAATTTTCAAGTTGTGTTGCGATGGGAAAAGGTTGTAATACATCCCGAGTGAGTTTCAGAATTTTTGTAGTAGCATAAGGGAACGTTTGGGTGCCCAAAATAGTGGCACCATGCGATTAGCATGCTCCAGAAATTTTTAGCATATCACACGGTCACAATTTTGCACATATATATACAAATCTGAAATTGAATAAACTGACTACTAGTGACTGTCTATGAAGCCTCTACTAGCGTTGACCAAAGATAGCCAGGTCAAGACTCCCAACTACCCCTACTCAATACGAATGAATACAGAAAATACAATACACCTCAAATCTGAACAACTCAAGTCCCTGAATCAAAAGGACTAATTCCCTGCCGATCGAGAGCTGCGACCCAGCTGAACATGATATGTGCGTAACAGCTTGTACCTACATTTTGGTAAGAATGTAGCCCATGGAAATATGTGGGTCAGCACTTTGAAATGTTCTGAGTATGTGGGGTGCATGCAACAATATAAATACTATAATCAATTTCATGAAAATATGCATACGGACAATGATGACTCACTTGGCTTGAGTTATATCAAATCATACTTTTCGTAATTTCATAATAAACAGCTCATATGATAAAATCTCGTAATCCAAGTAAATCATTATAAATCTTAAATTATGATAAATCATCCTAAATCATCCTAAATTATCATATTGTCAAAAATCATCATAGATAACTATAAATCATTATAATGACAATACAACATCATAAACATCTCTACTCTTTGACTCAAATCTTTGAGTGACTCGTTAATTCAAGAAACTTAATCTTATGGACATGGGAGTCTCCAATAACCGACAACCCCAGGTGAGCTACGTGGAATACCAATGTTTGAAACCTCCATTGGCGGGAGCGTCATACTCTTTGCCAGAGAGTACGACCTTAAAACTGCAATAATCACAATCGGTCTCTCTGGCAAATAATATCATCATCAAACAACCCTATGGTGGCACATAGGTTAGGGGAAATACCAAATTTCTCTCTCGGTGCTAAGTTCTACTCCTCGACAAGCTCAGAACGCGTTAGAAAATCCACCATAATATCACAAGAGTCTATCATAAAGACCAAATCAAATCTATTTCTCATTTATCAAATCATATCAATTTGTGGATTCTTAACTCAACACATTTTAGCTCAAAACATTTTAATCTTCCTCAACATCAACAAGGTATCAATGCATTGAACCATAACCGACTCGACATTTGAACAAGTATATGAAGACTCAAAATGTAATATTTTCAACAATTTAATTCATCAAAACCATTTGAAAAATACCAAGACTCATTGCAACTTCGATATCAATATACCCAATAACTCAAATCGTCATAAGGAAGCTCAAAATTTTACACATGGCTCGAAAATACTTGGAAATACCAATAATTCATTCTTGAACTTAAAACGTGGATACATGTTCAAAATATATCGATTCTTGATAGAAACACCAAGAATCCCAATATTAAATCTCAATTCATAGAATGAAAATAGTCAACTACTCATGTGATTCAAAACTTACAATTCAAATCTTTATAAGTTCATAATCGAATTATTTAGACATACTACAACTTACAGAAGCATATGAATCCACTAAATAATCATAATTGGCAAGTTTGAGCAATTTACATATATACATAATCAAAATCTCATGGTAGGATATCTTAGAAATAAATTCATTTGCCAAACTCATAATAATCCATAATAAAAATTAAAGATATGGGCACAAGAACGAAAGAATTATTCTTATTCAAACCCCACATACCTTGAAATTAAAGATTGTAATGAATTCTTGCCTCAGAACACTATTCAAGAAATTGATTGGTGCATCTCGAAGAGCTCGGAACGGGGACTTCATTTATCAGATTAATTTGGAATTTCCATGGTGGAATTGGAAGATTTAGGAAGGGGAATTGAGAGGTTTAGGGTTTATTTCTTGGATTTTGTTTTTTGAAAATAACAGAATTTGATGCCCAAAATCATTTTTTATACTTATTTCCATGAAATGGAGCAAGGGTGAAATGATTGGATTGCCCCTAAGAAAATTGAAAAATTGCAAAAAAATCCTGCGTACCTTGGCAACGAAAAACTGTATAACTCCTCGTTCGGGTATTAGATTTTTGGAAATTTATATCGTTGAAAAGATAACTCAAAGATATTCAATTTTATATATGGTAGTCCACCCAGTTCGTCATATATAAGGAGTTATGATCTACCGAAGTTGATCGAAATCAAATCCATCCCTTAGTTACTAATTTGACATACTGAAATAAATTGATCGTAACTTATTACTCTGATGTTGGAATGGGGTGAAACCAATTGAATTGGAAATAAGACTCAAAGAGCTTTCGTTTGATATATAGCAGATCTCCCAGTTCTTTATATTCAGGAAGTGATGATCATTTAAAGTTGGCCTTGAAATACTGAAAATTTCTGGAGCATGCTAATCGCATGGTGCCACTATTTTGGGCACCCAAACATGCCCTTTTGCTACTTAAAAAATTACGAAACTCACTCGGGATGTTTTAAGACCTTTCCCCATTGCAATGCAACTTGAAAATCAAAAAACGGATTTCGTAAAGGTCTTAAAATAAATACCCGAATATCAGAGGTCTAAATGAGAAAGTTTCAACACTTAGCAAATTTTTTTTTCTTTGAGTGCTAAGATTCTCTTGGAAAGATAAAAAGGCTTTAACGAGTTGACACATCTAGCAACAAAATATTTAAAGGGAAAAAACTCAAGGTATCATAAGGTTACACAACCTGGTTCATCGACTGGAGGCACCCAAACAGGGGGAACTAAATCTGGAGGCACAATGACAGGGGGAACTAAACCTCTAATTACCCCAGTTCAGAACAACAACTTTGATCCTATTAGCTCACAAGGCTTGATCCCAAAAGGTTACAAGTGTCAAGTATCATATCCTATTGATAATATTCTCAATGATCTCACTTCTGGTATCACTACAAGGTCTGGACTAAGAATTATATGTGCTTTCAAGGTATCCCTATCAGAAATTGAGCCAAACAAGACAACTGAAACATTACTTGATGTTGATTAGATCATAGCCATGTAGGGGGAATTAAATCAATTTGAGAGAAGAAAAGTATGTCACTTAGTTCCTCACCCAAAATATAGAACAGTAATTAGGACTAATTAGGAAACTGTTCCTATAGAACCCTCTCCAATTGTCTCTACTACTTATACCCCTCACAGTTAAGGGAGAAAACAATGAGAAGATATTTTCTTTGCTGAAGCTCTTCGAGCTAGCAAAAAAATATGTGGCTACATATGATCTCATTCCTTCTCGTGCATCTTCTCCCGATCTTCTTCTACGATCAGTAAGAAAGAAAAAGACTATCATGGAAAAAGTCCCAAAACCCTCTATGTCTCAAAAATCATCTCCTAAACCTACTCAAAAATCTTCCTCCTCTTTAATATCAAATCCCACTATCAAAGTTTCCATATCCTCCAGAGTTTCTCCTCCAAATTCTTCTACTCTTCTAAAGAAACAGGTCACCAAACCTTTTCCTTCTGACTCATCTGATTCTAAGTTCTATATGGATGCCACTATTGAGTTGGGTCCTGATTTTGAGGTTCCAGAACCCTTCTCTGATCAATACACTCCCGAGGCACATCATCTTGGGGGTGTTGATTAGAGTTTCAGGGATGGTCGCATCTCTTTCTTTAGGGATACCTTCAGAAGTGATTTGACAAACCTGAAGTGTATGAGTTCTACACAAATGGGGTGGGCATCGGTGAGATGTTTTCTACTACTGTTAGAAAGGTTAAAATAAGCCTTTATGTTGTTGACATTGATAGGACCTAGCATATTCCTTCTGGAGGGTGGGGTTACTATGTCAAGGGTACTTGGCCATCTCTTGGCAATCTTGCCTTTGCTCTTAACATATGTAGAATGTTCTCTGGGAATCCTCACTTAATCAATCATAGAAGAGTCTTCTAGAGGGAGATGTCCCCACTTCACCAGCTCTATTTTGATGTAATGCATAAGATGATTATCCCTAGGAAGGAAAAATAGATCGTGGCTAGTTTTATTGGTCTTACTCCTATGAACTATTGGAATTTGAGGTGAGAATTGATTTTCCTTGACTTATACTGAAGCATATGCAAAGGGTTCTCTTCAAGGAAGTCAATGGACATGCCCTTCCTTTTGAATTCTGGCTCACCCCTATATTTGAGGAGTTTAGGGTGTTTGTCTAAGTGTGGTCTTCACAGACTACCAAGGATATCATAGGGAGTGTGAACCACATGATGCTACCTATTTCTATGAGGAGTTCTAACAACCCAATGCAAATATTAAAGAATGCACAAGCTGCAAAATAAGTTGAGATAAAAGTTGCTGCACAGGTTGCTCATGAGGATGAAAAAAAGGCCTTTTCAAGCTCAGATTGACTCCCTTACAGCCTTGTTAGAAAAAGAGAAAGCTGAGAATGTTGATGTTATTAGGAAGCTGACCTTTCTTATCCCCTCCTCTTCATCCACTTAGCCCCTTTCCTGCTGTCCTAGGCCTATCTCTTTTTGTTTTATTCCTTGGTGACTTTTTATCTCTTATATTGTTTTTGGTAAATTTAGTTGTATTTTGATAATGAATGAAATGGACCTAATTGTTTTAAAGTGTTCTACTCCTGTTTTATCATAATGCATTCATGTTTTCTTACTCTGAATTTTTATTGTCTTAGTGATAGATTCAATGGCCATGAATTATTAGATGTTTTCACTTATTGTGCCAGATTTTTAATGATGTCAAAAGGGGGAAGAGTAGACTATGCAGAGCTTATAACTAAATTGGGCTAACCTATTTCGTTCTGTGCTTCTTTTATTTTAATTTCTTATGAGTATGTCAGGTTTTGTGATACTGTGATGCTAATATTGTCATCATCAAAAATGGGGAATCTGTTAGGGAATGTAGAGTTTTGATGATAGACATATGAATGAAATATGTTGTGAAAGCTGGTCCATCTAAGTTTACAAAGCATAACTGCAGGCAAGGTTGTTGATAAGATGATATTGTGTACAAACAGGAGTGGATAAGCAAGAACATTCAGACATTCTCTCAACACTTATCACTTTAGCAAAGTGGATAAAAAGGAGAAGACAAATGCAGTATCCAAAAGTTGAATTGATCAAGGAGTTAAATAATAAGAGGAGATGAAGTAAAAGAGTCCTATTCAATCTAAGAGAGAGAAACAACAGCAAAAAGTGAGTACATCAATTAGGTGTTATCTTATATACAAGAAACAACATTCAAAGTACTCACTCATGCACTGATAAGATAGTGAACAATCAGCAAAACAGTTCACTTACTTGAAGAAGTACCTAGTCCCTTACATAGCAAGTTATAGACTTTGTGTAGTAGATTTAGTTTTTTGAGTTGTACTGAGTCATTGTTCTTGTCTCAGTGATCTATAAACTGATTTAGGAGTTGTTTCTTTAAGTTAGGGATCTCGAAGACTTGGGAACACTCATCTTGGGAAGATTTTTGTTTTTGTAGTTATATGAGTTAGAAGATTTAATTCCTAGTTTTACAAAAAGTCTTGTAACCTTGTTGATTGTTAAAGATCAAGTATTTTTAGTGAAGTTGGGGTTAAATCCTATAGAGGTGCAGGTCGTGTTTATTTGACCTTTCTTGAGATGGGTGTTTTTCATGTAAAAATGTTGTGTTCAAGTTTTACTTCTGTGAACCACGTTAGCTTACTTGAATCGCAGATAGGCAACTATTGAGTATATTTTTAAAATCAGTAGGGCACGTACTCTAACATAGTCTTACTTTGACAGAAAGTAAAAATTTGAATTAAATAATAATAATAATTATTGGTGCTTAATTTTGATATGTGCAAAGTTAAGTACTAGGCGACTAAGTATTTTTCTAGTATTATTTCTTTGTCTTAAAGAAAAATATTGTGCATGTGTATTAATTTTGTATTATACCTCCGCACTACTTCTTTAAATAAGCATATCATTTTCAAGCAAAGAACAACCCACACATTCTCTTTTCATTACTGTTATCATTCCCTAAAGTTTCTTATCCTCTTTTACCTTAATCTTATTTTATTCAATCATCTTTGGATTTGGCATTTAACTTTTTTGTTTATATTTAATTTTACTGATTTCTGTATTCTTTGATTAATTAGGGAAAACTTATTTAATTTCATATATCCTCTAATTAATCAGGAAAGTGCTTGTTTAATCCTGAAGAAATATTTTACATTGCAGAAATAGTTTCTTAGAATAGTACCTAGCACGACTCAAATATTTTATATGTTACTTAAAATATTATAATAGTTATTTAAATATTGTTGTTGTTGTTGTTGTTGTTGTTATTGTAACTTGTTGATACCACTATATAAGAAATATTATAATTATTGTAGCTTATTTATATTGAATATCACAATTCATATTGAAATTTATTATTGTTTTCCAACAGTTTCCACTTCCTCTTGGTATAGTGAAAAATTCATGTCTTCAATCAAACCCCATTTAGCCAATCTCTCCGGTATATATAATTGTCCACGAGACACTAGGTCGAGCATAATTAACCACTTAGGAGAACCTATATTATTTCATTTGATCCTTCTATAAGGGACTTTACGTTATTGACCTAGTAGTCTCAAATACATCTTCTTAGTGGTGAATAAATTCAAATTGTACTAGTTCCTCCTTTGTCATCCCATGAGCTTCTATTTATTTGGTTGCCTTGCTTATCATTTGTATCATCCAACTTGCTTGTTTGGGGATCATGGTTCATATTGAACTTTACTTTCATAGTAAGAGTCATCCACCTTATACACAAAACCAGAGGTGAATCTAGGATTTCAAGAGCATGGGTGCACCATTACTTTTTAAGATTAGATATAAATTTTTTTGGTGACAAAAACTCAACCTCGGTGGTGGTGATTTAGCAATTTAGGTTTCTCAGAAGTAAGGAAGCAACACAAATCAGATTGAGGTTTCTTATTTTGGGATAAACGGGGATTATAGAGAAAAGGCAAAATTGTCCAGTGGACCTTGTACTTGTTTATTTTGTAAAATGAACACTTTTATTTGATTTTTTATCATCTGAACCCATCAACTTAATAAAACTCAATATTTTAAATTCAATTTCGGTGTGTGTAATATAACCGCCTCCACATCAGCTTCCACGTCATTTTTAAATGTCACATAAGAAATTAAATACTAAAAAAATTTGATTAAATAAATAACTTTTACAAATTATAAAAAAAATTTAACCATGTCCTTAGTGTTTGGTCACAAATTGAGCATCTAAATTCATTTTTCTTTCATACCCCTTCCACTCCAACCCCCCCCCCCCCCTCCTCCCCCATTTTTTTTCAAGAAAAGATTATTGCTTTGATCAAAAGAATACTCACAAAGTACAAAAAAAGAACATACCAAATGGAATTCAAGGAATGATTCTTGTGAACTTGTAAGTCCATAAACATACAAAATTCGCTCTCATACACGCAGACCATTTTTTTTAGAAAAAGATTGTTGGCTCTAATCAAAAGAACATTCAAAAGGTAAAACAAAAAAAAGGACATACCAAATGGAATTCACAATTCTGTGAAAGCTGAGGCCCAACTAATTCCCCAACTTTATCCACAGCTTACTCTGCAAAATTATGAATGTTTTCAATGATGGTAATCTTAAAACTTTCATTCAGTAGCTACAAAGAAGAAGAAAGAAGAAAAAAATTAGAGGGGGGATTGGGTGGGTTTGGGGGTGGTGGACTGGGAGAGGGAGGGAAATGGGTGGGTAGGGGTGGGGGTATGAGTGAGGGGGTCAATGAAGAAGAAAGTGGGATTTTGAGATTTTTTGAAAAAAATTACTTTTTTAAAATTTTCTTACATGTATTTTATTTCACGCGTCTAAAAACGCGCACAAATACACATTTTCACCTCAACAATTTATGCCACATATGCATCAAAATGGTTTAAAATATTATGTTCTGATAGATTAAAAGATTCAAATGATAAAAAGATAAGTAGAAATATTTACATTACAAACTAAGATAAATAGAAATTCCATTGGATCATTTCCCCTAGATAAAACGTGCTTTAGATTGTTGTTTTTGTATTTCAATTAATTTTTTTTTAAAAATAAAGTAGCAGCTAAGAGCATAAGACTGTCTTAGAAATAAAAAGAAAAGAAAAATTTAAAAAGAGCCTTAAATTGAAAAATCAAGTGGCAGCTAGGAATATCTTTGAAATTTTTTCTAAAGAGTTGAAAAAGGGATTTGATCCCTCGACCGAAAGACTTAAAACAAGCTCTAAGCAAATGTACTATTTATCCCTTTTCAAGCATAGATTCTTTCATATAATATAGGATATATTTTAGAAATTATACAAGTAATATATCGAGTTTAGTTTGATGGCCACATGCTTACGTCACCCTCTTTTAAACATTAAATTGCCCCTGCACAGAACATTTTATTTCTTTGTCGGTGCTGAAAATATCTATTGGGTGATACAATCTTAGAAAAAAAATGCTCGAAACCTAATTATTAAGGAAGAAGAGCCAAAGGTCATATAAGCCTCACATCAACTTTTCATTTAATCAATGTGGGACTCAAGTCCTACACCTTATAATAAGATCAGAACAAACTACCATGTTTTTCATCTATCGTCCTTAACGGCTCTACTATGGGTATCTTTTACTCTACTTCAATACATAACTATTTTGTAGGTAGCCCTTTGTTGAGTTAGGTGTCCTGATGCCTTATATGGAATGGTGAGCACGAAGAGTGATGGGTAACTCTGATACCATTGATATCAGAGTTACCCATCACTCTTAAGGCCGAACTAAACTCTTTTTTTTTCTATAAAAGATAATTCCTCCATGTCCTAATAATGCACATCAAGGCATAAAAGATGAGTTCTCTGAAGAGGATGAGGAGTATGATGAGGATGAAGCGTAGGGTGATAAGGATTAGAACCTCATCAGATATTTTGTAGACTTCTTAAAATGTTTTGATCGTTTTTTAGTTTAATTTGAATGATTTGAAGTAATGTAACGTAAATGTAGTTTCATATTGTGTTGATAGTTGTTTAAGATGGTTTGTGTCTTTTAGTTTATATATTCTGTAAATATGCAGGTGGACAATAGAAAATACAAAAATTTGTTGTCAATTTTTATGTAGAAAACTAACTTTCAACCGCCATGCGAAGGTCAAACTTTTTGTATAAATTTTTTCAAAAAATAACTACAAACCGACTACCTGTCACGACCTAAACTTGCTATGAGTGGCACCCACGTTAAATTTCCAGTGGGAGAGCCAACCTTAACCATAAGTCAATCAACACTTAACCCAATAATAGGCAACTAAACTCAGTTTCATTGAATAAGAGCAATATCCAATAGCATATAAAAAAATAATGCAAAAAATAATCCCCTAGGAATTAAAAATAATCATACCAAGTATCAAATGTCAAAAGAGGGGATGCAACTCCAAAAAATAGTGATGTGTTTGAGTCTGAAACAAAGGAACCAAAAAATAACGGAAGAACTAATGGTAGCCTGAAAGATGCAACTCACCCTTGAGTTCGTAGATGATCCAAGTCACAGCTGATATCGTGAAATAGTCATTGGAATATCCTCTGTACTCAACAAATAGAAGTGCATGTGTAGTATCAACACACAAGAAACAATGGTGTTTCATCCAACCTAAAATGAGAAATATGGACACATAACAAAAATACAGTACAAAAAGACAACCATGAACCCCGTCACACAACTATCTTTTAAGTTCATAATTCTTAACCTTGTAAATAAGTATAATATAAAGTCTAGTAAAAAGAGTTAAGGCTAACCGATTAATTTAACTAGGACCAACAATAAGACTCCAAGTCAACAACCATGACATAACTATCACACACTCATGTACAAATCATATAAGTAATAGGCAACATAAATTCATGCCACAACTTGCAAGCAACCTAGACCACACAAGAATCCTTAATGACAATAGTATCAATAACATGCATCCTCATTTGTACAAGAAACCAATTTAGCAATTAAGCATACAAACTCGGTTAACTCAAGGAACCCATGAAAGAAAGAAACACATAATCCCTTGTTCACTCAAGGAACCATCACATTCACATTCACCTTGTACACATATTCTATGGGTCTTAAATGCAAGCTCATTAGCCATGACCTGCAAGGGACAAATCCTTGTCTATGTACCAAATTCTAAACACCTAGTGTCTGCTAACCTTATATCACTAATTCCTTGGAGATGTCAAAATATCAATACATTCTATAATAATTGTAGATATGACAATAATCACAACCATAATGATAACAAAAATAACACTTTCAAAATCCAACAAGCTTCATGTAAGTTCATTGCACGTGATTAACACTTAGGATATCAAACTGTCATTCACTTTCCTTAAACATGCATTGTCCAAGCAATACTAAAAACTTGTTATCATGCACACATAATAAAAATTAGATTTTAACTACATTAAAACCATCAACTATCCCAACCTAGCTTGCATCACCCAATTAAGCTTGAGCCTTATCCTTTTGTGCAATTTTTGCTTAGTCTATGTCTATAAACCTAAACACAATAATAAACAATCAAATGACCTACCATGTCAAAGATTACAACCTAATTTCTAACCCTTAAGGCCAAGTTTATGGTCATCCGACCTATTCTAGGGTTTTCCCACCATCAACTCACCTTAAAACTATTAATTTCATAATAACATTAATGAATTAGTGACATGCAAGAGTAAATTAATTATTAGCAACTAAAAAAATGGTTTTACACATAATTTACTCCCTTGCACTAAAAAATTCCCTAATTTAAGATTAAACCCTTCCCCAAACTCCTAAACTAGTGATTCTAAGAGTAATTAATCGAAAAACTAGTTAAGGGAGATGAAATACTTTTCTTTAAGAAGAAAATTGATGTAAAATGGAGTAAAATCTCCCAAATCACCTATGTCCTTCCCCCAAAAAGTGTTCAAAAAAATGACCCATTTTTGGAGAAATTTTTACATTTATAGTGATTTGTCCCGCTATAGCACATGATTTTTCTATAACGGGATTGACCAAAGTTGACTTCTACCTGAGTGAGAATTGTTCTGTTATAGATGTGCCACCTGCAATAGCAGGGTGGCAAGGTATGAACTCATAAATTCTTTGATTTATACCTTTTTTGCAATACATCCTTAAACCATGACATTCTAGACTAATCCCTTTGTGTTAACTTTAATATCGAGGGTTATACTCACTTGAATTCACTTTCAAAAAACCTTACAAATTCTTTAATTAGTTAACTAGCATAAAATCAATCTAAGCTCTATTAAACTTATCCAATCCCTTCCTAGGTTTCTCTAGATCATACCTCACTTTGATTTCATTTGAAATTGGATAGCCTAAAAAAATTTAATTTTCACCTCGGGAGAATCTAGACCTAAATTTTTGCATGATTGACTTACCCATAATGAGTATGAAAAATTGGTTGACAGTGTTGAGGCTATTTTTACCTTGTTTGAGCAAATTTAGAGTTATTAGTTTGAGGAAAGTAGACTTTGTGGCCTTCATGATCAGGTGTTGAGAGGTGAGTCTGGGAGGGCTACCTTAGATTTTGAAGGAATTTTGATATTTGACAATTGAATTTGTTTATGAAAGGTTAGAGACTTGATTCAGTTAATAGTAAGGAAGGCTCATAGCTTCAGATATTCTATTCACCATGGTAAAACTAAGATACATAGAGATTCTAGATGGCATTACTGGTGGAGTGCTGTGAAAAAGAATATAGTGAAATTTGTAGCTCATTTTTTATGTTGTCAGCAGGTTAAGGTTGAGCATCAAAGATTGGGTGGACTATTTTAGAGGGTGACTACTCCTGAGTTGAAGTGAGAGTAAATTACTATAGACTTCGTGAGTGGTTTGCCTCGTACTTCTCGTGGTTCGAATAGAATTTGGTTTATTATTGATTGATTGGCAAAATTATCTAATTTTATCCAAATTTAGATTTTCTTCAGTACCTAGAGGTTAGCACATATCTATATTGAAAAGGTAGTTCATCTCCATGGGGAACCCGTGTCTATTATTTTTGATAGAGGCTCAGTGATCATTTTTAGGTTTTGGCAGATATTTAGGGAGAGTTGGATACTCAGATTGATCTTAGCACTACATTCCACCCCCAGACTGATAGATAGTTATATGGAACTATTCAAGTTTTGGAGGATATGTTCCACACGTGTGTTATGGACTTTACAGGTTTGTGGGAGCAATATTTAGCCTTCAGAGTTGGCTCATAATAACAGTTACCATCTGAATATTGAGATGGTACCATTTAAATTTTTTTATGATAGGCACTATCACTCTTTTATTGGTTGGCTTGAGCTTTTTGAGGTTAGACCTTATAGAACTGTAATACCCTAAATTTTTCCTAAATCTTAATTTCTCCTCAAGAATATTGATAAGTGACTTCCTAAGTGAGTATCATTGTGTTAACCATATTTAATTTCCCTAATTTTAACTTTTTAACACATGGGAATTTTGATAAGCTTTCCGTCGATATAAGATTCACCCAAATACAATACCCGAGTTAGAAGTTATGACTAATTTAAGTCCTAGTCACAAAACATCATCATTTAAGTGCTTGGCGCATCACAGAGAGGGTCTATTTGACAATTTTCAAATTCCAGTGGAACTCCACAATAGTGGTGCATCGCAGAGGACCCCAATTTCTCAATAGTCAATTTTCAGTGGCCTAGCATAATTGTAACGTGTCGCGCTAAAGTTCCACGTCCCAACTAGTGGGACAACATGATGGCTCCGCATTGTGGTGACTCCCAGATTCCCATTTGTAAATTTTCAGTGAGCCACCGCGATAGTGGCGCGTTGTAGTTGCCCATAAAATCGGGTTCCCAGTTCAATTTTTCAGCTTCGTACAGAAGTTAAAAGGGGTATTTTGGACTTCTTCCAAGACTCTTAAACTGTACAAACACCAAATTAAATTCATTTACGAGCATTCTATGAAGTCTCTCTCAACAAAAACCCTACGTATCAAAAACCTCTTCCAAGAATCTCAAGAATCCACCATAGATATTCTAAATTGAGTCAAGATTCAAGGTTCCTAAGTCAAGGGCTTCAAGAACCCTCATTCAAGAGTATGAATAGAGTTCCAAAAGTGAGAGTTCATCCAAAGCTTGTAATTCAAGTTATGTGGGGTTTTGACCAAAGGTAATCCTTTCACCCTTGTGCCTAAAGCCTTATTTAAACTATAATTCTCTATAATTTATGAGATTTTACCTGAAATTGAATTTGGGGTTTTCTCCGATTGTTATTGGTTGCAAGCTTTTGATGTTTCCCTTGAATTGAGAGTGTAATGGAATGATTTTTACATGTTTTCTTAAGAAATTACAGTTGGGTTTATACCCCATGATTTTAATCCTTAAGAAATTAATTGTTGAAATGTTTGAAATATTGAAGTATATGAGTATGTTGAGATTTTGAGATAAATTGATGAAATTCTAGATTTCTACATGAGTTATGAAGCTATATGCTATCTATTATGCTTTTGATGAGTTCTAACTTGAGATTGAATTGTAGGTTATAAGACATACTTAAGACTTGAGATTTTATGAACTATTGTGCTATAAGCAACCATGATTTGAGTATTCTGAGATTATTGAGGAACGTTTTTACCTAATGGTCATAGAGTTTTGAAATCCACTCTACTACATGAGATTACATTTTTTATTGTTGGGTTCTTATGAACCAAAGATTATTTTGAAAGTTAATTTCCATGAGATGAGCGAGATAAACTAAAGGGAGTAGTAGTTAACACCGAGTTGGGTAAGTTACTATAATTTCTTACCCCAGAACTACGTGCCACCGTAGTTTTGAGATATTGGGCCTAAGGCTGAGATATTGGGCCCGAAGCCAAGATAATTGATCACTAAATTGAGGTTATACTCCCTGTCAAGAGTATGACACTCCTCCCTAATGTTGGGTCCCTTCCTTAAGAGGACAGAACATTGGACTCCATGTAGCTCGCATGGTTTATGTCGGTTAAGAGAACCTCTCTTGATACAAGTTATTTTTCCTAATTGTAAAGTTGCAGATTTTCTCCCCAAGACTAAAGTAGTTTCCCTTGATATAAGTATTTTTCCCTAAATCATGAAATGAGATATTTTCCTAAAGTTAATGAAATGCCTTCAAGTATGTTTCAAAGTTATATGATTCTGAATTCCAGGTACTTGAGTTCAAAGGAGTTATGAGTTCTGAAGCATTAAAGAAGTTTTACTCCCCATAAGACATATGAATGAGTTGAAAATATTATTTAAAGTTTCCTTTAGCTTATGGGTAATGAGAATAAGAGAAGATTACTGATTTTAAAGTTAAACTATGATTACTCTCAAGATTGGTGTTACCTGCTCCATTCTACATGATTCATGAGCTTTACATTTATACTTATTCGAGCCTTGTGAGTTGTTACTTATTGCATGCATAAATTCATTAAAAAGTATTGATGTTGTTTTATATAAATGCATGCATCCCTACATACTCAGTACAATCCCAAGTTCTAATCCGTATATATTTCAATGTGCTACATTGTCTTATAATATAAGTTCAGGTGCTCAGTCACAACCTTGTCAGTGATTTCTGAGTACCTCTATCTACATTCCTACAGTAGTGAATCCTTATGTTTTGAGGACCTATATTCAAACATCTCTATATTTTGAGAGACTATGTTGTTATTTCCAATTCATTTCAAGTCAGTTAGGGGCCTATACTAATGGCTCTCTAGTTCATGGATTAGTAGAGGCTTTGTCAGATAAGTTATCAGATTGTGGTTGTGTTGAGGTTTTCAGTATTGTGTTTGTTTGGACCAAGCATTTTCTCCGTATTTCCTTTCATATGATATGACTATACTAGTTTTTGAATTATTTCATCTTAAAATGAGTGTTATTAGTAGAAACAGGCTCAAAGGGTTAGCTTGGGGCTACTTGTGGCCTTAAGCACCGTGTGACGTCCCGGAAGGTGATTTTGTGTCGTTACAAACTTGGTATCAAAGCCTAAGGTTTTAAGGAGTCCTAGGGAGTTTGACAAGCCGCGTTGAGTAGAGTCTTGACCATCTGTATGTAGAGCGCCACATCTATGAGCAATAGGCTACAAAATATTTTAGGAAAAGTTGTTTCTTTCTTTTAGATGTTATTGAACCCATATTTTTCCCTCTCATCTAATAATTCATGCTCTTCTATTTCATAAAATGACTCTCCAAAGAGTAAATGCCCATAGGAATGATGAGGAGCAACCCCTACCTACTAATTCTTTGAATGAGACTGTGTCTCATGCCAAGTTTCGGGTGGCCTTTCAGGCGTTAGCCCAAGTAGTCATCGCCAATGTTTGGGCCAATAATCAGGCCGTAATTGCTAATCAGTAGGAAGGGGATGTAGCTACTGCTAGGATTCATGATTTTATGCGAATGAATCCGCTAGAGTTTTATGGGTCTAAGGCAGAAAAGGACCCACAGTTGTACCTTGAAGAGTGAGAAAGATCATGCAGGTGATGCATATTTCTGAGGAATAAAGTGTTGAGTTGGCATCATAGAGGTTTAAGGACATAGCTTATGTCTGGGTTGTATCATGGAGGAAGGGTAGAGGTGAGGATGCTGCTCCTATGACTTGGCAGGTGTTCAAAGATGCATTCTTGGACACGTTCTTTCTATTTAAGATGAGGGAGGTAAAGATTAAGGAGTTTATGAACTTGAGGCAGGGCTACATGACTGTTAAGGGATATTTCTTGAAGTTCAACTAGTTGGCCAAGTATGCTCCTGATTTAATTTTTAACACTAGGGCTAGTATGAGCAAGTTCATGACTGGTGTTTCTGGGTTAGTACTGAAGGAGTGTAGGACTGCGATACTGCATAGGGATATAGATCTGCTAGGTTAATGATGTATGCCTAGTAGATAAAGGCAGATAAGATTAGAGAAAGTGATCGAGTGAGGGGTAGCAAGAAGGCTAGATCTGAGCAGCATAAGTTTATCTAACCTAGGTTCCATAAAGGGAAACACCCTCAGTTTCAGAGATGTTTTCTATGCCAGCGCCTTCATCAGCTAGTGCTCCCATGCCTAAAAGTAGGCAGGAGCAAGGAGGCAGATCCTTTATGTCTAGGTCACAAAACAGTGTTAGTAACATGCCTCGTTATTCATTTTGTGCTAAGTATAGTAGGGATCATCTCAGTGAGTGTTTTTTAGATCTATGAGGTTGTTTTGGTTATGGAAAGTAGGGCCACAGACTTAAAGATTGTCCTCATGTTAGATAGGGGAACAGAGATACCCAACCTTAGGCACAGGCTACTAGTTCACCAGCTCTTGTACCTCGTCCCACCCCTGTTCAGGGCGCTTCATCTAGCACTGCTGGCGGTCAGCGCTAGAATAGATTCTATGTCTTACCATCCCATCAAGAGAAGGAGGACTCTCCCGATGTTGTTATAGGTATGCTTTGTGTCTTTTATCTTGATGTTTATATATTGTTGGACCTGGGTCAGGTCTCTCTTATGTGACCCTATTTGTAGCTGTGAATTTCAAAATGTGTCCCAAAAAGATTCCTAAGCCTTTCCTAGTCTCTACACTCGTAGGGGCTTCAATTATTGCTAAACAAGTGTATTAAGATTTTCCTATCACTGTTCTTCATAAAGTCATACTTGCTGATTTGATAGAGTTAGACATGGTGGATTTTGACCTTATTCTGGGTATGGATTGACTTCATTCTTGTTATGCATCTATTGACTATTGTACCTGTGTGGTCAAGTTTTAGTTTCCAGATGAACCAGCTTTTGAGTGGTCTGGGAGTTCGGTATCTCCCAAGAGTTATTTTATCTCCTATCTCAAAGCCTGAATGCTAATATCCAAGGGTTGCATCTATCACCTAGTTAGAGTCAAAGACACTAAGTCCGAGGCTCTAACTATTCAGTCACTCCATATTGTTAATGAGTTTCTAGATATTTTTCTAGAAGATCTCCCAAAGGTACCTCCTGATAGAGAGATAGAATTCAGGATTGACCTTCTTTTCGATACTCAGCCTATTTCTATTCTGCCATACCGTATGGTACTTGCAGAGCTTAAGGAGTTGAAATAGCAACTCAAGGATCTTTTGGACAAAGGTTTCATTAGGCCCAGTATTTCTTCTTAGGGCATGCCTATCTTATTTGTGCGAAAGAAAGATGGTTCTTTGCATATGTGCATCAACTATCGTTGGCTTAACAACGTCACAATAAAAAATAAGTATCCTCTTCCGAGAATTGATGACCTATTTATTCAGTTGCAAGGTGCAAGTTATTTCTCCAAGATAGACCTTAGATCCGGCTATCATCAACTTAAACTGAGGGAATGTGATATTGCAAAGACAGCCTTCCAAAACTGCTATGGTCACTTTGAGTTTCTTGTTATGTCTTTCGGGATAACTAATGACACAATATCTTTTATGGACCTCTTGAATTGAGTGTTTAAGAAATATCTTGATATGTTTGTCATAGTGTTCATAGATGACATCCTTGTCTACTCCCATAGTGAGAATGATTTTGCAGAACACCTTGGAATTATCTTGAAAACTCTTAGAGGTCACCAGTTGTTCACCAAATTTATTAAGTGTGAGTTTTAGCTAAAGTCTGTAGCCTTTATGGGTCATGTTATTTCAGCCGAAGGTATTAGAGTTGATCTCCAAAAGATAAAAGCTATAAAAAATTAGCCTAGACCTATATCTTCATTCGATATTAGAAGTTTCTTGGGTCTAGCAGGCTACTACCGCTGTTTTGTTAAAGGTTTCTTCTCTATTGCATCTCCCATGACCCGGTTGACCCAAACAAAGAGTTAAGTTCCAGTGGTCAGATTCCTGTAAGAAGAGTTTTTAGGAGTTGAAGAGTCGGCTTACTTCTGCCTCTGTGTTGACTTTGCCTGATGGTATAGATGGTTTTGTGGTGTATTGTGATGCCTCTAGAATTGGTTTGGGTTGTGTTTTGATGTAAAGAGGTAAGGTTATAGCCTATGCCTCTAGACAGTTAAAGTCGCATGAGAGGAATTACCTAAACCATGATCTTGAGTTAGCTGATGTGGTCTTTACTTTGAAAATATAGTGACACTATCTTTATGGTGTTCATGTTGATGTGTTTACTGATCATAAGAGCCTGCAGTATGTGTTTAATCAGAGGGAGTTGAATCTTAGGCAGAAGAGGTAGTTGGAGTTTTTAAAAGACTATGATGTGAGAGTATTGTATCACCTGGGCAAGGCGAACGTAATGATGGATGCCCTTAGGAGATTATCTATGGGTAGTGTTGCTTATTTAGAGATGGTAAGAAAGAGTTAGCTCATGATGTGCATTATCTGGCTAGATTGGGTGTTAGGTTGCTTGATCCAGCCGAGGGAGTACGTTGGTGCAGAGTAGTTCTGAATCCTCTTTAGTTTTGGATGTGAAGGACATGTAAGATAAAGATCCTAGTTTGGTCAAACTGAAGGAGGCAGTTAAGGACCAAAAGGTAGAGGTTTTCTCCCAAGTAGGAGATGGAGTGTTGAGACTGTAGGGTAGATTATGTGTTTCTTGTTTTGATGATCTGAGGCAGAGGATTATGGCTAAAGCGCATGGCGTACGATATTCTATTCATCCGAACACTATAAAGATGTACCGCGACTTGCGGGAAATCTATTGGTGGAACGGTATGAAAAAGGATATAGCTGAGTTTGTAGCAAAGTGTACAATGTGCCAACAGGTTAAGGTAGAGCACCAAAGACCTGGTGGTGTGATGCAAGAGTTTGGTATACCCATTTGGAAGTGGGAGGTGGTGAATATAGACTTTATGACTGTTTTACCTTTTATGCGCCGTCATCATGATTCTATTTGGGTTGTTGTGGATAGGCTGACTAAGTCCGCACATTTCTTGCCCATGCTCACATCTTATAGAGCTGACGATTATGCTAGATTGTATATCCGAGAGTTAGTCAGGCTGTATGGAGTTCCCTCATCCAATATTTCGGATAGGGGAACTTAATTTACTTCTCAGTTTTGGAGGGCGTTTCAGCAGGGTCTTGGTACCCAAGTTCTTTTAAGTTTTTCTTTTCATCCGCAGATAGATGGTCAGGCTGAGAGGACCATTCATACCCTAGAAGATATGTTGAGAGAGTGTTCTCTTGATTTCAAAGGTAGTTGGGATGAGCAATTGTCATTAATAGAGTTTGCCTATAACAATAGTTACCATGCTAGCATCGGGATGGCACCGTTTGAGGCCTTGTATGGTAGAAGATATAGATCATCCATAGGTTGGTTTGAAGTGGGTAAAGCTACCATGATTGGCCTGATGCAGTGTTTGAAGCAATGGAGAAAGTTAAGTTGATTAGAGAGAGGTTAATGACAGCTCAGAGTCGTTAAAAGTCATATGTCGATGTGAGGAGAAGATCTTGAGTTTGAAGTGGGTGATTTGGTATACTTGAATATTTCACCCATGAAAGGGGTGAAGAGGATTGGTAAAAAGGGAAAGCTTAGATCCCGTTACGTTGGCCCGTATAGAGTCTTGAGCCATGTCGGTAAAATAGCCTATGATGTTGAGTTGCCTGTAGAGTTGTCAGTTGTTCATCCTGTTTTTCATGTCTCCATGCTTAAAAAGCATATTGGTGATTCTGTTATAGTAGTTCCCTCAGAGAGTGCTGATATTTAAAACAGTCTTTCATTCGATGAGATTCCTATTGAGATCCTAATTTTCAGATCCGTAGGCTGAGGATTAAATAGGTTCCTTTAGACAAAGTTTTGTGGTGGAACCATTCAGCTGAGGGCACTGCTTGGGAGGCAGAAGCAGACATGCGAGTCTAGTACCCGCACCTCTTTTCCGCGAGTTCAGATCAATATGAAGGTATTATTGTTCCTTAATTCATCCCTTCTAATCTAAAGTTCAGTTATGTATCTATTCTTTCCTGAGTTCTTGCAATTTTTGAGATATTCAAGAGTTTAGAGAGATTTTGAGCCGTTTAGGAAAAAAAAATAATTTTTCTTCAGCTATGTGTACTCTATTTTTCTTGTGTTCCTAGTCTAACTAGCGACATTCGTGGATGAATATTTCCAAGGAGGAGATATTGTAATACTTGAATTTTTCCTAAAGCTTAATTTCTCCTCGAGAAGATTAAGAAGTGACTTCCTAAGCGAGTATCGTGTTAACCATAAAAAATTTCCCTAATTTTGATTTTTTATCACATGAGAAATTTGATAAGCTTTCCGTCGATATAAGATTCGCCCAAATCCGATAACCGGAGAAGAAGTTATGGCTAATTTAAGTCTAAGTCGTAAAACAACATCATTTTAGTGCTTAGCGCATCATAGAGAGGGTCTATTTTATAATTGTCAAATTCCAGTGGAACTCTGCGATAGTGGCGCATCGCGAAGGACCCCAATTTCTCAATAGTAATTTCCAGTGGCCTAGTGCAATTGTAACGCGTCACACTAAAGTTTCAGGTCCCAACTAGTGGGACAACGCAATGGCTCCGCGTCGCGGTGACTCCCAGATTCGCATTTGTCTATTTCCAGTGAGCCACCGTGATAGTGGCGCGTCGCGGTGGCCCATAAAATTGGGTTCTAGTTTAATTTTTCCCGCTTCGTACAGAAGTTAAAAGGGACATTTTGGACTTTTTTGAAGCCTCTTAAACCGTGCAAACACCAAATTAAAGTCATTTACAAGCATTCTATGAAGTCTCTCTTAAGTTTTCTCTCAACAAAAACCCTAAGCATCCAAAACCTCTTCCAAGAATCTCAAGAATCCACCATAGATTTTCTAAATTGAGTCAAGATTCAAGGTTCCCATGTCAAGGGCTTCAAGAACCCTCATTCAAGAGTACGAATAGAGTTCCAAAAGCGAGAGTTCATCCAAAGCTTCTAATTCAAGGTGTGTGGGGTTTTTAACAAGGGTAATCCTTTCACTCTTGTGCCCAAAGGCTTATTTAAACTACAATTCTCTACAATTTATGAGACTTTACATGAAATTGAATTGGGGGTTTTCACCCATTGTTGTTGGTTGCAAGCTTTTGATGTTTCCCTTGAATTGAGAGTCTAATGGCATGATTTTTACATGTTTTCTTGAGAAATTATAGCTGGGTCTATACCCCATGATTTTAATCCTTGAGAAGTTAATAGTTGAAATGTTTGAATCATTGTAGTAGATGAGTATGTTGAGATTTTGAGATAGATTGCTGAAATTTCTAGATTTCTACATGAGTTATGAATCTATATGCTATCTATTATGCTTTTGATGAGTTCTAACTTGATATTGAATTATGGGTTATTAAGACCTACTTGAGATTTTATGGACTATTGTGCTATAAGCACGCATGATTTGAGTATTCTGCAATTATTGAGAAATGTTTTGACCTAATGGTCATAGAGTTTTGAAATTCACTCTACCACATGAAATTACAGATTTGATTATTGGGTTTTTATGAACCATAAGATTATTTTGAAAGTGGATTTCCATGAGATGAGCGAGATAAACGAAAGGGAATAGTATTTAGCACCGAGTTAGGTTAGTTACTATGGTTTCTTACCTCAGAACTACATGCCATCGTAGGTTTGCAATTTTGGGCCTAAGGCCGAGATATTAGGCCCGAGGCCAAGATAAGTGATCAATAAATTGAGGTTATACTCCCTGGCAAGAGTATGCCGCTCCTCCCCAACGTGGGGTCTCTTCCTTAGGAGGACAAAACGTTGGACTCCATATAGCTCACATGGTTTATGTCGGTTAAGAAAACCTCTCTTGATACAAGTTATGTTTCCTAATAGTAAAGTTGCAGATTTTCTCCCTAAGACTAAAGTATTTTCCCTTGATATAAGTATTTTTTCCTAAAGTTTGATTCTGAATTCCTAGTACTTGAGTTCAAATGAGTTATGAGTTCTTGAGCATTAAAGAAGTTTTACTCTCTATGAGACATATGAATGGGTTGAAAGTATTATTTAAAGTTTTCTTTAGCCTATGGGTAATGAGAATAAGAGAAGATTACCGATTTCAAAGTTAAACTATGATGACTCTCGAAATTTTTGTTACATGCTCAATTCTACATGATTAATGAGCTTTACATTTTATACTAATTCGAGCCATGTGAGTCATTACTTATTGCATGCATGATTTATTAAAAAGTATTTATGTTGTTTTATATAAAGCAATGCACCCCTACATACTCAGTACATTCCCAAGTACCGATCCACATATACGTCTATGTACTACATTGTCTTATAATGTAGGTTTAGGTGCTCAGTCCCAACCTCGTCAGTGATTTCCGAGTACCTCTATCTACATTCATACAGTGGTGAGTCCTCATGGTTTGAGGACCTATAGTCAGACATCTCCTTATTTTGAGAGACTATTTTATTATTTTCAGTTCATTTGGCGTTAGTTGAGGACCTGTACTAATGTCTCTCTAGTTTATGGATTAGTAGAGGCTTTGTCAGACTAGTT
Organism: Capsicum baccatum var. pendulum; assembly: GCA_030864225.1. NCBI lineage: Eukaryota > Viridiplantae > Streptophyta > Magnoliopsida > Solanales > Solanaceae > Capsicum > Capsicum baccatum. Next base: position 161,774,818 of record CM061557.1, on the reverse strand, counting down.
ATTAGATTGTGGTTGTCTTGAGGTTTCCAGTATTGTGGTTGTTTGGATCGAGCATTTTCTTCATATTTTCTTTCATATGATATGACTATGCTAGTGTTTGAATTATTTCATCTTGAAATGAGTGTTATTAGTAGAAACAGGTTCAAAGGGTTAACTTAGGGCTACTCTTGTCCTTAAGCACCGTGTGACATCCCGAGAGGCAATTTCGGGTCGTTACAAGTACCAACTTACTTTATGAGTCTTTAGACAAGGTTTGGGTGATTCTAGATAGGTTATGGTCAACTCAAAGTAGGCAGAAAAATTATGCTGGTTGTAGGCTTGGTTCGGAGTTAGTGACTGGGTGTTTCTATGAGTATCACCCATGAAGAGTGTGATGAGGTTTGGGAAGTGTGTCTAGCTCATCTCAAGGTATATCAGGCCATTTAAGTTACTTTAGACAATTGGGGAGGTAGCTTATAAGTTAGCCTTTCCCTAGACTTTTTAGTTATTCATTTAGTTTTTTATATATCTGTGTTGTGGTACTACATTTTGGATGAGTGTCATATGCTTTTTTGGGACTCGATTTAGTTGGATGAGAGATTGACCTTTGTGGGGGAGCCACATTTTATTTTAGCCAGGGATGTCAGATAGTTGCATTATCAAGCGATCTAGTAGTTAAGGTTCAGTGGAGATGTCGTCTAGTCATGAAGGATATTGAGAGTGACATATGGGCATAGTATTCCTACTTTTATGAGCCTCCAAGTACATCGTAATCCTTTGCTTTCATGGATGAAATTTATTTTAGTAGTGGATATTGTAATGAACCTCCAGATTATTTTCGACATTTTTGTGCTTTTTATATGTTTAGAGCCTTCCTATAGCTACCTCAAGTCATTTATGACTATGGGCCTGGCATTCGGACACTAGGCAGTTTATTTTGTTTTTAGAGCCATTTCCCTATTTTGGAGCTTTCGTTGTTAAGAAAAGGGTATTGGTCTTGAACTTTATGTAAACACTGTCATATGCCAATTTTGACAGCTCTATTAGCTCTGAAATGCCAATTTTAGGTTGGGGAGACCCTTAGTTTGGGTCTTGAGGCTTATGGACTAGTTTTGGGCTATTGGGAGGATTTTAGTTAAAGTGACCTCTTGGGTATGAGGCCCACATTTGATAAAAACAATTTAGGATGGAAATTTTGATGGTGCCATTGAGTTTAGAATTTCAAATTTGGTAGGGTAGTATAGTTCATTTGTTCTTATAAGTTTTTAATGAATCGAGAGGTCGGTAAAAAACTTGGCACTTACCCAAGTTTACTGATGTCATTGCCTTAACAACACTTTGATTGCCTAGGAGATGTCACCTTAGCATGCCAAGTGTCACCAACGAACATAGGATGCTTGGCATGGTCATCGCTAAACAACACCTTGGTCGACTAGGCGTTGTCACCTTGGTGAGTTTTGTGTTTCCTTGGTGCTAAGGCTGCCTTATCATGCCATCATACAAGAAATGCCTTGGGATCCTTGGTAATGTCGCTTTTGTTACCCTAATGCCACCTAGGCAATAAAGCTGCCTCATTAAAGGCTTGTGCCCAAACGACTTTTTTGCCATTTCCAAAAAAGGAAAACCCCATTAATGACCTTTGGAACTTAAATATCATGGGGGTTAACTAGTTAGTGTGTAGGTTTATCTAAGATGAGGTTGTGATTATATTCTTGCCTCTATTTTGAATAGTTTTAATTTTGATTTAAGGCTAATTTGAACTCAGATTTCACAAAAATTTTAGGGTAAGGGCTACGAGGGGTGCATTGGTTCTTTCAATTTTTGGATTCCACAAGCGATCCCCACGTGAGATTTTAAGTTTGATTTTTGACTCAGCATATTCATATTCAATAGGGGTATCAATATTCTCATCTTAATCTCTAGATTGTTATTTTGATAGCATGGAAGCATTCATAGACTTCTAGAAAGGGAAAAACTCCACAGTAGTGGACTTTCTCGAGCTTTCGATGGCGTCTAGGTAGGGTAGACTTACTTTCCTCATAGATTGAGCTTTACTATGGTATTAGTACAATATTATTCTAGATTTAGGGTGAATATTTATGACTGGTTGATTATTTTAGTAATTATTGATTTAATTTGTCGATTAGAGAGCCTTTATGGGAAGATTTGGCCTATTTTTCCTCATATTGAGTTAAATTGATACGTTAGTATTAGTTTTGACTCATTAAAGGCTTTGGTATGGAATTTTAAAGCCGTAGTCTAGTTTAAAGTATGATCTTGCCTTAGTATCAATTTTTGAGATTAGAATCGGGCTCTGTCGGCCTTTTTTTCTATAGGTTAAATACCTAAATTAGCTCCTTGTAGATTTAGGAGGCATTTATTTGTTACCTTAGGCTAACTATTGAACCTTAGAATGACTTGGATAGTTTATCAAGCTTTATCTAGGCTTGTTACTTAGGTGAGAGTATCTTTTTTTTGCTTTAATTTTTGGATTTTATTATTAAAAAATAAAAAATAACATTGTCTTTCCACCATATGGGCCAACCCATCCAAAATGAAACAAAACAAATGAAAGAACAAAAAATAATACCCAATCCAGCCCAGCCCAAACCCTTATCTTATTACATATATATAGCAGGTACAATAGGGTTTCCTAAATCAGCTTTCCATTTCCCTCTTCTTCTATCTATGATATGCTGCCGTCTCTACCACTATTCAACCATCAGTTCATCGTTCTTCAACTTTGGGTGATAAAATTGGTACCATAGATGCTCCATATGCTTTCTTTTATCAACTTGCAGAAGTAAGACTTTGTTGCTCTCTTATTTATGTCCTTGAAGTTATTTTTCAACTGATTTTCCTTTAATTTTCTGCTCGATAGTTGTGCTCTCCGGTGGATGGGAACACAATCAACTTTTTGTTCTTCTTTTGAGGATCTTGTCAACCGATTATGGTTACCAACTTTGAGTACGAATCTTTCCTTTTTTTTCTATTTTGTTCTTTGTCTATGCTCTAATCCTTCCAAAATGATAGAAAACTGGTATAGAGATAGTGGGATGTTCGAAACCACAAGTATTTGGAAAGTAACACATATCTCAGGTTTATCAACTCTGATCTGACTCTAAGATCTTTACCGTTTGCTGTGAGTCTATTTTGTTGGCTGCTGTAGTATAGGCTAGTTAGTTTTTCACCCTTTTCATAGCCTTGCATGGGTTGTAAATATATTTTTATGAACCTTGTAAGCTTTATCCTCATCAACCTCTTACCTTCTCTGTGGTTACACTCTTAAATATTGAATTTATGATTTGTCATTGTTAAGTATTTTCTTTCCTGTAACTTAAAGCTGTTGAAAGCATGCAAATGTGAAAATTCCTTCATCTATTGCATGATTAGCTAAATAGTCAACTAGCTTATTCCCATCCTTGAGAATGTGCTGGTACTGTACTATTTTATCTCTCACTAGTGTCCATATTTGATTTATTATGTCTGTTATATTCATGGACAGTCCCAATCCTTATTTAAAATCTTCTGCATGGTTAATGAGTTTGTTTAAATGACCACCTTGCAATGTTGTGACTGCTTGCAATGTACTGCTACCTGTAAAATAGCAATTGCTTCTACTTCTATGTTTGTAGTATCGTCAATATTAGCTCCCTTAGCATATAATAAATTCCCTTGATTATTCCTTAAATAAAATACATGGGAACTTATCCTATGATTGCCCCTAGATGCTCCATCTGTATTGTACTTTACCATCCTTGGTGAGGAAATTCCCACATAACTTTAGTAACCTCCACTCTTAATCTATAATTTTCAAATTTTCTCAAAATATCCGACCATGTATATGGAAACTCCTGGTATGATTTTCTCACTTTAAGCAACGTTCTCAAATTCCTGATTATGTTGTGTTGTACTCTGTGTGCTGTAACATTCTTCCCTTCAAGTTTTGTAGCATTTCCCCCTATCCACAATTCCCAAACAATCATGCTAGGAATGTCCTGATAATAAGGTCTATCCCTCTGACTGACATTTGAATTACACCAAGCCAGCATTATTTCCCTAAAGCTCAATCCATGAATCTTTATACCTGCAAAAGAAGAGAAATAGGACCAAGTCCGGTTAGAAATAGGTGATCTTAGAAACACATGTGATATGGTTTCCTTATCAGGATTAACACAACACCAACACATGGATGGTCTTTCACACGCTATCTTTTTATAAAATCATCCATTGGAACTTTTTCTTTCCATATTCTCCATATTTAGAAAGCTATTTTGAAAGGCGATCCTTTTATCTATATTTCCTTGAAAATTTTGCTACTTTGTTCCTTCTTTCTAATGTATTGCCATGCTGATCTCACGGTGAAATTTCCACTAGATTCCAACATCCATATAGGTATGTATTCTTCATCTGCATAGCCAGGTGGCCTTATTTTTTTCTAGAATAAATATAGAAATATTTTTCAAAAAAATCTCCTTAATCAGCTCTTCATTCCAACTCCCTACCCTGACCAAATCTCTAACTTGTTGATACCTAACATCACCTTCCCTGTTCTCCTCACTGATAATATATAGTTCCCATAAAGTTGAGGAATTATCACACCAAATGTTAGAATTGCCTTTCCTAGTTTGTCATAAAATTTGGTGTTTAATGATATCCCTAGCCAGCAACCTCTTCTTCCAAACTTGTGATCCTCCTACACCATTCTTCCATATAATCATATTAGGATATTCATTTTTACAATATGTGTTATACATGTATACACTCCAAATAGGCTTCTTTATTCTAAATTCCACCATAACTTACAAAAAAGAGCCATAGTCATATCTTTTAATAGTCTAAATAATAGTCCCTCTTCCTCAATTGGTAAGCATATAGATTTCCATCTTGCCCAATGTCTACCCTTATCCCCTATATAGTTACTCCAAAAAAAATTGGGCCATCATTTGCTGAATTTTATTAAGAACATTCATAGGAGGATTTATTACTGATAGACAATGGACTGGTATACTTTGCAGAACATGTTTGATAAGAACGATCCTACCTCCATAAGATAAAAATTTCCCTTTCCAGACCTGCAATTTTCCACTAATTCTATTCATAATATGCCGATAGTAGTATTTCTTTTTTCTCATATAAAAATGGGACATCCTAGGTATGTAAAAGGAAAATCTTTCCTTAAAATACATGTTTCTACTTTTTTCATCACGACCACTCCTTGTAATACTCTCTTATGCAAGTAGATTGCACTTTTCTCTTTATTAATCCTCTGCTTAGACACCTTTTCGTACTTTTATGGGGTCTCTGACATTTTCTCCAAAGTGCACAAATCACCCTTGCATAAAATAATCATGTCATCAGCAAATGTAAAATGATTTATTCTTGGGCTTGCCCTAGTGGTTCCAAATATTTTAAACTCATTTTTCAACAGCAAAGATTTTAAGGACCTTGACATCACCTCAACAACTAGTATAACTAATGTAGGAGATAAAGTATCTTCTTGTTTTAAACCTCGTGATGATCTAAACAAACCTCTAGGTTGACCATTCAAAAGGATTGAATATCATTTATTACTCACTAACCTATATACCAAGCCAATAATAATTTCTCCAAATCCTATTTTTCTCACCACATTTGTTAAATAAAACCACTCCATTCTATCATATACCTTCATCACATCTAATTTCATAACCATGTCAGGGTGTTTACCTCTTTTCCTTACATCAAACATAATTTCTTGTACCACCAGTATATTCTCTTCTATGCTTCTCCCTTGAACAAAACCTACCTATTCCTCTGAAATAATCCGTGGTAGTAGACTCTTGATTCAATCATTAATGATTCTGGAGAAAATCTTAACATAGATATGAGAAATTATTATCTACTAGCTTTTTAGGCAATATCACTAAGTTAGTATGAGTAATAAATCTTGACAATTCACAAACACAGAAGAAAGAAACTACTATATTACATATATCCTCTCCAATAATATCCCATGCGTCTTGGTAGAAAGCTTCTGTCATTCCATCTGGTTCTCCAGCACTATTCCTATTTAAACCTATAACTGCTGCTTTAACCTCTATCATGTCGGGCATTTTAATCCATTCTTTATTCTAATGTGAAGTAACCATTGATGGTATCTCATCAAGAATTGAAAAATCTTCACAATCCTAATATTTTGCAAATTGACTCTGAAAGAAATTAATTATGACTTCTGCTATATCATTCTGATCTTCCATCCAAATTCCCCCATCATTCTAAATTCTATTCACCTTCAATCTACTTCTCCTTCCTCTAACAATGGTATGAATGAATTTTGTGTTTCTTTCACAATCTTTAAACCATTCAAACCAGCTTTTTTCTTCTAAAACTCTCATTCTCTTCTTAGATGAATATTCAAATTTGCTTGTGCCTTAAACAATTTTGCTCTATTTGTACCTGAAGGATCTTGCTCAAACTCTACCTCAGTTACCTTAATAATATCCTCCAATGTTGAAATCTCTTGAAAAATGTTACCAAAATTTTCTTTACTCAATTGAGTTAAGGCATATTTGGTCTTCTTCAACTTTTGTTAGAATATAATGAATGGATTTCCTTGCACCTCAGTTATCTAATTTTACTTTATAGTCTCTAAATATGATTCTTCCTTCAACCAGAAATTCAAAAATCTAAAAGATTTGATGATTTTCTCATTAGAAGAACTAAAATACAATGATAGAGAATAATGATCAGGCCTACTTGTTGTTAAATTCTCTACTTCCAATACTGGAAATAGATTCTACATCTTATTATTCCACAACACTCTATCTAGCCTTTTAAATATACAATATTTATTAAATTTTCTATTCCATCATGTGTACTTACTTTCTTTGAATCCTGGATCCTCTAGATTACATAAATTTATGCAATGATTGAAATCAAGATTTTCTGCAACAATAACAGGTAAACCTCCTAGTTTCTCTTCATCACTGATAATCATATTGAAATCACCCCTACTATCTATGGATCATGTATAGATTGTGCTATATCACTTAATAATTCCCATAAAACCAATATTTCCTGCTGATTACGTTTAGCATATCCTAAGGTCACCACCACTGTTGTTCCTGCTTCCTAATTGTGAAACTTCAAAGTCATTTGTTTCTCTTCATTCCTTATGACTGTGTAATTAACAATAGCATTACAAAAAGACTAAATTTCCTGATGAGTTTGCCACTGCATGCTGCATCCCTAATCTTGCTCTGTACTCCTCTATATTATGACTATCTTGCAAAGGTTCCATAATACCTATGAAATAAAAATGATGTCTTCTGTACAAGGTGATCAATCTGGTGAATGCTTTTTGAGTGTTAACCGACCTTTTATTCCAAATCAAAGCATTCACCATGATTTACATTTTGAATGACTCTTTGTCTGTATTGTAGTAGCACATGTATTCTTGCCATTTTTATACTTCTTCCCTTGTGCTACTTTAATTATGTCAATCTGCTTAGGTGATAAATCACCTTCTATTGCTACCTTGTCTATATTTCTCTCTAGATCCTCATCATCTAACTCATGCTTATTCTTGTTAGAAAACTCAAGTTGATGATCAACCTATATAGCTAATAGAAGAACCCCCTCTATTACCTTATCAACTTTATTATTGTTATCTTGACATACCAATTCTAGTTCTTTTGATTCTTCCTTCTTCACACTTGTATCTTGATTTGCTTGCTTTTTTTTTTTAGATTGTGTTTCACTAATGGTAGCTGATATTTTCTCTCCTTGAGTATCACTATCATATCCCTCTCTCCTTTATTATGTATTGATTTTGTTTTCGATTAATCACCCAATATGTTCTCGCCAAATGCATTGTTAACCTATTTCTTTGTGCTTTCGCTGTATTTTATATTCTTTTTCTTTTCCATATTCACTTTTTTGTTATATCCTCCCCATTAGTTTTATCTTCACATAGTGATGTAAAAGCATTGGATTCTAGTAGGTCTTCTACTTTATTTTCCTCAATCTCTACTAAGATATGCCCATACTTATCCCTCTATAAATGTTTCTCCTTGTAAGCCATTGTTGGTTGTTGGAATTCCTTCCTCTAACATTATTGTTCTTTTAATCTCCTTTTTGATCAACATGACCCTCTTCTGTATGTTAATTATCCTTTTCATTTTTTTCATCCGTTTCCTCCCTTTTAGATTCATAAAATTGTAGATGAACATTCCAACAACTGGTTTCATCACGCCCTTGTAGGCAACATTCTTTACAGTATTTTTTGCATAGTCATATTGAATTTGTATCCACTTTGATTTAATTTCACTAGTCACATCATTTTCTTCATTAATTCTTACTATTTTGGGTAGCTTAGCAATCAAATCAACCTTCACATTAACTTTGTCACAACTAAGACATGTTTGATTACTGATTGCCATATGTACTGTTAAAGGTTTCCCTACTACTAAAGCAATGGAAAAAAATTGCCTTCTTTGTAAAGAAATTTGGAGGAAGATCTGGCATGGAAATGCATGATACACCTATTGTAGTTTCCACGTCTGGTTCAAACCAAGGATCCCACTTCAATGTTTGCATCTACCAATATATCTCCTTTGCCATGATATAATAAGCAACTATTGATAGAAGGCTAACATAATATTCTAGAAAATCTAATTTGATAAGTATATGCCTGGAATCAAGAACTCCTATCATGCATTCTTCGTTGATACCACATTGGCTTGGGATGGATCTTTGATGCATCGGGGAAGCACGATACTTGTGATGCTTAAAACGAAGAATTTATCCTTGAACTTAGGTTGTTTAAGTAAATATGAGGTCATTTTGTGGTTTTTGCTGGTACAATAGGTAAATAATAGGCTTGGAATAAAATTAGAAGAAAAATACCTGAAAAGACATGTCTACAGATGATACGAGTCACCTCACTAGTCGTCAACACATCATACAACTTGTAGGATAACGCGTAAGAATAATAGATTCAAAAGCCAAGAAGAAAAGCTAAGTGAAGAAAAGATACGACTAAAGAATATGAGTCATAATATGAGGATACAGGTTATGTCAACCAGTCGTAAGGATAACAAAACCTCAGGCTACCATTCAGAGTTGAAGTCACAAAATAAGATGAGTTGGAAGTCTGAGTAAGACTCATAAGGTCCAACCGTAAGCTGACCAGTGTTCATAGCACGGAAAGATCAAGTACCAGGTGGTAACGAGTGAAGACCATGAGTCGTATAGTCAATATACAACCCTTGAGGATGAGTCATAACAAGAACAGAGAGTTAAAATCCTGGAATATTAGACACTTAAGAACATATGAGAGGCACTTTACGACTAGTTAGAATACCTTATGATGGACGAAGTGAGTCATATCTTTTGCCGAATTATTTTTCCTAGTCCATTTTAATTAAGATTTCTGGGTTGTTTTGAGAAACTATAAATACGCTAGGGTTATGCCTTTATTATTTTATGTTCTTTCATATTCTATTACATACTTTACATTATTCTTGAGATTTTTGGGTTATTATTCAATTGAAGATTTTGAATTTTGTTTTTTTTCTTCTTATCCAATTAATTACATGAATTCTTTATTGATTATCATGGCTTTTTGCATGAACATGAGTGTCTAATTTCCCTGACTTGGGTTGTGGGAACCCTGGCGGATTAACTATGTAAAGGAAGTGGGAGATTCATCTTTTCTATTGTAATTGCATGTATCTTAATCTTCTTCATATTAAATAACCTCAGAGATACTGCAGAAGCTTGAGGATTGTCTTTATTCGATAACGTCCTCACAAGGGAGTTAGAGATTAGGAAAAGAGGATTAAGACAATAATTTGAGATTCACGTTCATCTAGTACTCCATCATCTCATCTAATCAACTTGAGACTTAAAAGGTGAAAGTTAAATTGAAGTCATAGATAAGGAGCGATAAGGTGACACCTTGAAACTCACAAGGTAAAGAGTTTGATTTATCAACACGCTCATAAGATGATTGATAATACATAGATTGTCAACTTTACATGCAGGGAAACAGAATAGGTGGGTTGAATACGAGATATTAATGAATTTAATAAGTTGGGGGAAACATATTCGTTGTGTTAGTATTCTATTGTTTACAAACTCAAAGTATTTAGGATTTGGTTATTACTTTCTTACTACTTCCAAATTCCCCCATTTACTTACAAACTCAAAGCATTCAAGATTTGGTCAAGTTAAACAACTGGTCAATGTTTTCTCTGTGGGTTCAACCCCAACCTTATTCTGTTACTATATTTGACAATGACCTCCTTATCCTTCTAAGGAGGGGTAGTTTGGGAGACATCAAATTTTGTTGTGGTTGCTGGGGAAGATAATTTGAGAAGTTAATTAAATTGGTGAAGTTCATGGATTTTATTTTTTGTTCTTGATTTGGCATATGCTGATGTATGTCAAACACTAGGATAGGCGACAATTCCTTACTCCTTTTTGATCCAGAGCCTGAATAATTCATCAAACACCAAGAAAGATGTCAGAAAAAGTTCATGTGGTATTCCTACTGGGGTTCATGACCTTCAATTTGTATCACCTTCTCCACCTGTTGATATATATATGGAACTTATGCGTGCTTTAGGTGATCCATATAATTTTGCAGATAGACAAATGGAAAATTTACTAGCAGAAGAAACAGCCAGACTAGTAGAAGAAGAACTAGCCAGACCACAACAAATGGTCGAGCGTCAGGATAGAGTTCAGAGAGGTGGAGCTCCATTGATCCCTATATATCAGCACCTAAACCCATAAGATAAAAAAGAAGATATGGGTTATGTTTAACTAATTGAGATAAGATCCATTGTTCCTCCTGGTTTACCACCCAATGTTAAGTTTGATATTACTGGAGCTATGATCCAATTGTTAAACTTAAAGGGTGTATTTTTAGGATTAACAACTGATGATGCAAATATGCATTTGGATAACTTTACTGGGATATGCATCTCATGTATGATTTTAGGAGTGGATCAGAAATCTTTGAGATTGAGGTTGTTCCTATGTTCGCTGACTAGGGAAGCATCACTATAGTTAAGGGAACTTAAAAGAGGTTTAATTACTACTTTGTATGAATGCAGAGACAGTTTCTAAATAGGGTTTTCCCCCTGTAAGGATGCTATAGTTAAAATAAGAAATCTATAACTTTAGATAGTTACCTGTAGATTCCTTGTATGAGGCATGGTTTAGATTCCAGAAAAAACTGAGCATAGTACTTAATCACAGAATCAAAGGGTCCAACTTGTTATAAATCTTCCATAGATCACTGAATGTATAATTTTGGAAGGTGCATTTATGCATCTTTGGTGGGATGTTGCACAAAATATGATTGATGATATTTTGGTGACTAATAGAGGTTGGTATACAAGAGATACTGATCTTGGTGTAAGTACATATTATATTAGAGTATCTAATAGTTATAGAGTTGGTCAGATTTGGTAGGGCAAGAGGTTTCAAAGATTTGGACAGATATTGGGTTACTTATAAAATAATTTATAACTACGAGTGTTGGAAGAGTGAATGCAGATAGGGCATATAGATTTATCTCTATGGTTATCAAGACTGAATCTGAAGAGGAAGTAAAGTATCTTGATTGGCAATTAGTGGATTTTTGAGACCAAGAGTAAGGGAATCAAGGTCAAAACTATTACAATTATAGATACAAAGATAGAAGTAGAGAGAGGTGGTGATTGGTAGTGGAAGATAATTACAAGGATAAGAGTGATAGGTGTGTTCCACTGGGTGTTCATGATTCAATATCCAAAATGGAGGTACTTTTGTCAAAATTACTCAAAGGACTAAAGAGTCAAGAGAGTTGTCTTAAGAAGATTAAGGAAGATCTGTTAGGGCTAAATCAAAAAGTTGAGTCACATGCTATCACTATCAAAGATTTGGATCAACAATTAAGTCAGATGTCATCCATAATAAATCAAAGGCATCCTATTACTCTCCCTAGTAGCACAATGGTAAATCGAAAGAATGATAGTCACTACCATGCCATTACCATTCGAAGTGGTAAAACCACTATAGATCTGCATGTACCCACTATTGATGAACAAAAGAATGATGATGATTATGTCAATGTAGAGAGTAGTAGCAAGCATGATAAAGTAAAAGACATGGTCGAGGAGCCTATTTTGAAGTCCATCCCAAGTCCTCACCCTTCTTTTCCTTAAAGTATAAAAAAACCAAGAAGAGGGTAAGTATCAGAAATTTTTATCTATGTTGAAGGAGCTATCAATCAACATCTCACTTATAGAGGCATTATAGTAAATGCTAGGATATGAAAAATTCATAGAGGATCTAATCACCAAGAAAAGCTCAGTTAGTTATGAGCCAGTCGACAATATTCATCACTATAGAGTTGTAGCTACTAGATCATTGGTAGAGAAGAAGGAGGATCCTGGTGCTTTCACCATTCCCTGCACCATTAGATCTTTCAAATTCACTCAGGCATTATGTGATTTGGGTGCTAGTATCAACCTCATGCAATTCATAGTGTTCAAATAGTTGGGATTGGGAGCTCCTAAACCAACCACTATGAGACTAGTGATAGCAGATCGAACTGTGAAAAAGTCAGTTGGTATTTTATATGATGTATTAGTAAAGGTGGCTTATTTTATCTTCCTGTTGACTTTGTGATCTTAGACTTTGAAGTGGACTCTCATGTCCTAATTATTTTGGGAAGACCTTTCTTAGCTATCAGAAAGATTTTGATGCTGAGACTCAATAATGAACAAATAATATTCAATGTATGCACATCCATGAATCAACTTGATGAGTTAAAAGTGATATCTGCGATTGATGTGTATGGTGAGGAGATGGATTCATTCTATGATGTTAATTCAATGACTATTTAGGATGATACTTCTAATGTTGTTCCTATTTAAAAAAGGCTGGTGTTGAAGCTTTAGCTTTCATGATCATGAACTTTGAGAATGATGGTATAGATAGTTATGATGAGATAGTATGTGCACTCTATCGGAGTGGTTCTTATACTTTTGCACCAAAAAATCTTGATTTATATCTGAAAAATAGAACCACTCTACCTACTCGCCCATCTATTGAGGAGCCAACCATCTTAGAGTTGAAGGCCCTCCCTTCTAATTTATGATATGTATTTTTGGGGGCCAACAATACTTTTCCGGTAATCATTGCAGCTGACTTGATTAAGACAGAAGTATAACGTTAATTATCAGTGTTACAGAGATTCAAGAGGGCTATTAGTTGGTCAATTGCAGATATGGTAGGTATCTCTCCAGGTCTTTGTACTTATAAGATCCAACTGGAATCGGATTGTGTTCCAAGTATAGAACATTAGGGTAGACTCAATCCTCCTATGCAGGAGGTAGTGAAGAAAGAAATAATCAAGTGTCTTGATACTGGTGTAGTGTATCCCATTGCTAATAGCAAGTGGGTCAGTTTGATTTAATGAGTTCCAAAAAAAGGAGGTATTACTGTTGAGCCTAACGAGAAGAATAAGCTAGTACTGATGAGGGCAGTCACAAAATGGAGATATGCATGGATTATAGAAAATTGAATGCATGAACTCAGAAGGATCACTTTCCCATGCCCTTCATGGACCAGATGCTGGATAGACTTGTGGGCAGAGAATTGTACTATTTTATGGATGGGTACTCAGGCTATAACAAAATCACTATTTCACCTGAGAACTAAGAGAAAATAACCTTCACTTATCCTAGTGGGACCTTTGAATTCAGATGTATGCCATTTGGTTTATTTAATCCTCCAACCACATTTTAGAGATGTATGATTTCAATCTACTATGACATGATAGAAGACACTATTGAAATGTTTATGGATGATTTCGTAGTCGTTTATGATTCTTTTAATGACTGCTTAGTGCACTTGGCAAATTCTCTTTGAAGGTGTGAGGAATGCAATTTGGTAGTTAATTGGGAAAAGTACCATTTCATGGTTAAATAATGTATTATGCTTGGGCATAAGAATTCAAAAAGGGGTAATGAGGTAGATAGAGCGAAGATTGAAGTGATTGAGAAATTACCTCCATTAATTTCTGTGAGGGTGCTCAAAGATTTTTGGGATATGCTGGGTTTTATAGGCGATTCATCAAAGGTTTTTCTAAGATGGTAACCCTATTTGTAGGTTTCCTAATAAATAGGTGAAATTTGACTTTACTGAAGTATGCTTGAAGGCTTTTGAATGTCTAAAAGAGAAGTTGATGACTCTTCCTATAATCGTGTCCCTAGATTTGTCCTTACCATTTGAGATTATGTGTTATGAGAGTAGAATGGCCTTAGGTTCAATACCAGGCCAAGGGAAAGAAAAAATCCTTCATCCAATCTACTATAACAGCAAGGCACTAAATCCCGCTCAAAAAATCTAAACAGTCACAAAACAAGAGTTGTTGGTAGTGGTTTTTGCCTTTGAGAAGTTTATATCTTAATTGATTTTGACAAAGGTGATTGTAAACACTAATCATGCAGTATTGCGATACTTAATGGAGAAAAAATATGCAAATACTAGACTGATTAGGTGGGTTCTATTATTGCAAGAAGTTGATTTTCGGGTCAAGGATAGAAAAGGCACTAAGAATCAAGTTGCGTATCATTTGTCTAGACTTGAGAAGCGAGCTATGTAGAATGTTGAAGATGGACTCGAGATTGATGACAGTTTTCCAGATTAGTAGATATTAGTAGCTTCCCCAAATCTAATTTCATAGTTTGCTGATGTAATACCCCGAGAGTACACCGTGGGCGTCACACGGTGCGTACAGTCCCGGGAGACCGTAAGATAACCCATGAGCTGGTACCTGCTGAGAACAAAAATAATATAATAACATATGTATAAGAACAACTGATAAGAAATAAGGTTTTAAGTAATAAATCTAACAAATAAAACTATTAATACTAATAAAATGTCTGACAATACTAACTGAAATCTGAGAACTGACTAACTGTTTAAAATATTCGAAAGCCTCTAAACTGACTGAATGGGAGTTGATGGGACAGACCCCAACTAACACCATCTAGCTACTGAACTGAAATCATGAAAATAAAATAGTCTATCCTTGAAATATAAGGACTCACCACTGCTACGACTGATAGGTTGGAAAATCTATGCATAATTCTGGAACTGAGCGTCCGAACCTATGATATGGTACATCACAACACAAGAAAAGAGTATGTGATTAGTACTTTTAATGTACTATTATGTGAAACGAGGTAGGCTGATATTCATGGTTTCATGAACATGAATAATAATTGTCTGAATATATAACATGAAGTACTGAATAGAGTGCATGAAATCTGTAGATACTGAGGATACATGACTAGGCATGTAACATGTTCTGTATAAAATTTGTAAATAATGAAATACTGAAATCTGATTACTGAATATTTGATATCTATATGCTATGGTCAAGAAAACTGAAACTGAATCACAGAATTGAGATTGTGGGAGCTATCATCAAACCGATATACCCTAATCCGAGATAATCAGGGTCCAACCTATAAACCTAGTTCGATGGGTGTTAGTACTGTGCCACGAGTACTAACACTGGCTATTTGGATCAACTGATGTACTTTCCCAAAGGACTAAAGGTGTCAAGCCTAAATTGACGGGTGACCCCTACGAGGTAGTCAACCCTGAATTGACGGGTGACTCCTCAAAGTACAGAGACAGCTACTAACGACTCTGCCTATCTAACGGGGAGGCCACCATCCCTACAAACGCTCGGTGCTAAATCATATTCACAATTAAACTAACTTGGAATACTGGACAGTTCTAAGTTTAACTTATCATGATAATTGTCTGAACTGATAATGCTCATAACATATTCTGACACTATTCTAAAGATACTGAGGCTAAGTAAATATCTATGTTTTTGGGTATTCATAACCCCAGGAGTCAATAGCAGTAATAGTAAAATAGTACTAAACTTTAAGGACAAAACCTGGAAAAATTTATTAAAAATCCATTCTTGTAGGCATTCCATCAAACACTTTATATGCATGGTTTAGGCTAAACCTGGCAGTAGTTTAAACATGGAGTAATAGAATAATTTGAACATCAATAATGCTTAATCATGATTTAATTTAATAAATAACAACATTAGAACATGTGGGGTTTAATAACAACAACAATTTCATGTAAACATGGTGTAGAGTTACAATTCATGCACTTTCATGGTTAAAATCACAATTAAAAATCATGATAACTTGTAAAGATCATAACTTTGTATTTAAAATTGGATACTTGGGCTCCAAGGGTAAAAGGGACCCATGAATGAACACTTAACATACCTGAGTTAATGAATGCGTGAATATTGATGGTGAATTCTTGAGATTTGATCTGAAATTTTGAAGGCTAGGGTTTTTTTGTTCTTGAGAGAAGATTAGTTTAATTTTAGAGAATTGTGAAATAATGAGCAAATAATGCTCTTGTGGGACTTAAATCTCCTGTTTTGACTGAATCAGGTAGAGGGAAAAGACTTAAATTCCCTTGGACAAATTTAAATCAGAATTGGAAACTGGAAATCCCAATTTTGATATCTGTTGCGATACGGTACAATAGCATCGGGCCACTGGAAAACTGACGAATCCCACTTTGACTAGCGATGCAACTCGGTGCTATCACTTTGTGCCATTGGAAATGGACAGTTCCCAACTAGACTTTTTAGCACGATGCGATGGTAATCACGGTACCTCACTGGAAATTGACAACAGTGAAAATGCCCCTTGGTGCGATACGATGCTTATTGTGGTGATAACTGTCAAACTAAAGATCTTTCTTTCTGACATCTACATAAGATTTTTGTTGGCTTTGGGCTATCTTAAGCCTCTCCCTAATCAACTGAACTTTCTCTAAGGCATCAAACACCATGTCAGGCTCTACTACTGTGGCCTCACCTACTTCAAACCAAACAATCAGAGATCTATATCTCCTCCTATATAGAGCCTCAAACGGAGCCATCTGAATACTGGAATGATAGCTGTTATTATACGTGAACTCAATCAAAGGCAAGTCATCATCCCAATTGCCCTTAAAGTCAATAACACATGCTATCAATATATCCTCAAGGGTTTGAATGGTCCTTTTTTCCTGACCATCTGTTTGAGGGTGGAAGGTTGTATTGAGGTAAACTTAGGTACCAAGACCTTTCTAAAAATCTTTCCAAAACTAAAAGGTAAAATAAGTACCTCTATCTGAGATTATAGATAACTGAACACCGTACAACCTAACCAACTCTCTGAGATAGAGATTGGCATAGTCCTCGGCTGAATAAGAAGTATGAACTGGCAAGAAATGAGCTGATTTGGTCATCCTAAATCGAATCATGCTGCTGATGAGTACGAGGAAAACCTATCACAAAATCCATGTTCACTTCTTCCCACTTCCAAGTGGTAATATTGAACTCCTGCATAGACCCACTAGGCTTCTGATGTTTAATCTTAACCTGCTAACAAGTGGAGCACTTAGCCAAAAACTATGCAATATCTTTCTTCATCCCAGTCCACCAATAGATTTCCTACAAATCATGATAAATATTTATGGCTCCTGGATGAATCGAGTAATGCATACCATGTGCTTTTGCAAGAATTCGCTGTCTAAACTCAATAACACCCGACACATACAGCCTATCCTAATAATGCAACACACAATCTCCCCATTGGGAGAAAACCTCTACTTTTTGATTTCTGACTGACTTTTTAAGCTTCACCAAACTAGGATGCCTATCTTGCTTTTCTGTAACTTTGGCAATCAAAGAAAATTCTGAACTATTCTAAACCCACACACTACCCTCACTTGAATCAACCAAATGAACATATAATATGGAAAACTAATGAACTTCTTTAACTAACTTCTTATTATCACCCTCAACATGAGCAACACTACCCATAGACAATCTACTTAAGGCATCTGCCACTATATTGGCCTTGACTGGATGGTACAAAACACTCAATATCATAATATTTTAGTCACTTTAACCATCTCTTCTGGCATAGATTCAATCCTTCTGCACAAACACTTATTGTAAGATTTTGTGATCTGTGAACACATTAACGTGCACCCCATACAAATAATTCCTCCAAATTTTTAAAGCAAACACAACAGTTGCTAACCCAAGATCATGGGTAGGGTAATTATTTTTATGGGGCTTAAGATGTCTAGATGAATAGGCCACAAACTTACTTTTCTGCATCAAAACATATCCTAACCCAACTCTGGAAGCATCACAGTACACAACAAACCTTTCAGAACCATCTGACATTGTCAAAACTAGGGCTATGGTGAGTCGACTCTTCAACTCCTAAAAACTCTTCTCATAAGAATCTGACCACTGAAACTTAACTGTATTTTGAGTTAATCTGGACATGGGGGACTCAATAGACGAAAATCCTTTAAAAAACCATCGGTAATAGATAGCCAAATCCAAGAAACTCCTAATATCTGATGGAGAGATAGGTCTGGGCCAGTTTCTCACCGCCTCAGTCTTTTAAGGATCAACTATATGGACAAGGAAAACTATTGATATTAGCAAAAATTCACACATACTAAATTTAGCAAACAACTGATGGGCTCTAAGAGTCTACAATACTATTCTAAGCTGGTCTGCATGATAATTTTTGCTAGAGGAGTAGACAACAATGTCATCAATGAAGACTATGATGAACATGTCCAAATACTGCTTAAACACTATGTTTATCAAGTCCATGAAGGCTACTGGGGCATTCGTGAGACCAAAGGACATGACTAGAAATATGAAGTGACCATACTAAGTTCTGAAAGCTATTTTCGAAATGTCACATTTTCTGACTCTGAATTGATGATAGCCGGATCTGAGGTCTATCTTAGAGAAATAACTTGCACCATGAAGTTGGTTGAACAAGTCATCAATTTTAGGAAGTGGGTATTTATTTTTGATTGTGACTTTGCTCGATTGATGGTAGTTAATACACATTTTAAAAGAACCATCTTTCTTAAGCACGAATAGAACTAGTATGCCCCACGGGGAGACATTGGGCCTGATGAATTGCTTATCTAAGAGATATTTGAACTATTTTTTCAACTCTTTAAGTTCAGATAGAGCTATTTTATATGGAAGAATAGAGATAGGCTGAGTATCTGGAAGAAGGACTATTTCGAAGTCAATTTTCTTTTCGGGAGAAACTCTGAGAAGATCTTCAGGGAACACATCTGGAAATTCCCTCACTACTGAAATTGTCTCAAGGTTAGGAGTCTTAGAATTAGAGTCTTTAACCCGGACAATATGATAAATACACCTCTTGGATATCATTTTTCGTGCCCTAAGGTACGAAACAATCTGAACCCTAGGAGTTGTAGTGCTATCCCTCAATTCAAGGACTGGTTCATTCGAAAACTGAAGATGAACTACTCTATTTCTACAATCAACTGAAGCATAGCATGAGTTGATCCAATCCATGCCGAGAATGATGTCAAAATCCGTTATCTCTAACTCCACAAGATCAACTAAAGTGTCTTTCTAAGACATTAAGACCGGATAGTTATTGTATACCTTTCTGTCTATATTAGAGACACCTATTGAGGTAGACACTATCTTCTAAAATTTTAGGACTAATTCCGAAGGTTACGACTATATAAGGGGTTACAAAAGAAAGAAAAGCTCTATGGTCTAATAAAGCATAAACATGTAAATGAAAGACCTGCAATGTACCAGTGACCACTCCAGGAGAATTTTTCTGATCTTGTCGGGAATGAAGTACATACAATCAATTTGGACGCTGACCATTGATAGTACTGGAAGCAGCACCCTGCTGAGTTGGGTGGTTGGTTGGAATCGATGACTGCTGGGACTGGCCTTGTTGGTCCAATTCCCTACCATTCTGAACAACTTCCTGACACTCCCAAATATGATGTCCTATCTTTCCATATCCAAAGCATACATCACTGCCAGATCTACACTCACCCTGATGGTTTCTACGATATTTTTGGCAAAGAGAATTTGTACGAGCACTGTTTATATTACCCTGTGACTTAGAGCCTGGTGCTCTATCCCTAATATCATTCCAAAACCGTGGTATTGGGGAACTAGCTTAAGAGTGAATAACTGAACTAATTACTAGACTGAGACTGTGGGAGCTATCATCTAACTGACATGCCTCAATCTGAGATAATCGAGGTCCAACCTATAACCCCCATGGATGGGTGTTAGTATCGTTCCACGGGTACTAACTCTGACTATGTAGATCCACTGATGTACTGTCCTAAAGGACTAAGGGTGACCCCTACAAGGTAGTTAAGCCTAAACTAATGGGTGACCTACGGAGTAGTCTATCCTCAACTGATGGGTGACTCATTAAATCCTACGCTGGCAATATAGTATGGAGTATAGAGACTGCTACTAATGACTCTACCAATCTGACAGAAAAGTCATCATCTCTGCACTCGCTCGGTGCTAAATTCTACTGCTAACTGAACTAAATTGAAATACCGGACTGTTCTAAGTTTAACTGATTATGATAATTGACTGTACTGATAATGCTTATAACATATTCTGAAACTATTCTAAAGATATTGAGGCTAAGTAAACAACTATGTTTTTGGGTATTCACAACCCCCAGGACTTAATAACAATAATAGTAAAATACTACTAAATTTTAAGAACATAACATGGAAACATTTATTAAAAATTCATTCTTGTAGGCATTCCATCAAATACTTGATATACAAGGTTTAGGCTAAACATGGGAATAGTTTAAAATTGGAGTAATAGAATAATTTCAACATCGATAATGCTTAATCATGATTTAATTTAATAAATAACAACGTTAAAATATCTGGGGTTTAGTAACAACAACAATTTCATGTAAACATGGTGTAGAGTTACAATTCATGAACTTTCATGGTTAAAACCACAATTAAAAATCATGATAACTTATAAAGATCATTACTTTGTATTTAAAATTGGATACTTGGGCTCCATGGGTGAAAGAGTCCTATGAATGAATACTTAACATACTTGGGTTAATGAATGCGTGAGAATTGATGGTGAATTCTTGAGATTTGATCTTTAATTTTGAAGGATGAAGTTTTTTTGTTCTTGAGAAAAGATTAGTTTAATTTGAGAGAATTGTGAAATAATGAGAAAATAATGCTCTATTGGAACTTAAATCCCGTGTTTTGGCTAAATAAGGTAGAGAGAAAAGACTTAAATGCCCTTAGACAAATTAAAACTCAGAACTGGAAACTAGAAATTCCAATTTTAACACCAGACGCAATGCGGTACAATCATGTCAGGCCACTGAAAAACTGATGAACCCCATCTTTCCTAGTGGCGGAAGTGGTGCTATCACGTTGCGCCACTGAAAATGGATAATTCCCAACTAGATGCGATGCGATGGTAATCACGGTACTTCACTAGAAATTGACAACTACAAAGATACCCCTTGGCGTGATGCGGTGCTTATCGAGGTGACGCACTGGAAAAGGACGAAGGTGAAATTCTCCATCACTGCGATGCTGCCTTATCACGTTTGGGTACTATTCTGCACTAAAAGTGCCATAACTTCTCACCTGAGTATCGGATTTGGGTGAAATTGGTATCGTTGAAAATCTAATTCAATTTCCCAAAACTTGGTGGGTATTTAGCTGGATAATTCTAAGTATATAAAAATATATGATCATTTAAAGTTGATTAAATCAACATTCTTATCAAAATTTATATCGGTAAGGATTATTTTGAGTCATCTAATAGCTGGAAGTTATTTAAGGCCTTGATATACATCAAACTAACTCATGAAACTATCAAAGAAGCATAATATACTAAGCATGATAGTGAAACCTGACTCTAGCATTGGTATGGATTTTCGGGGTATTACAGCTAACTATGCAAATTATCTAGCAATTGATCTATTCTTAGAAGATCTTTCCTTTCAGCAAAGAAAGAAGTTTATGCATGAGGTAAGGAAATTTTTTTGGGATAAGCCTTATTAATTCTGAATTTTTACGGATGGGAGTATTCTTAGATTTATACCTGAGGTGGAGATGATGAGCATACTTAAGGCTTATCACTCTTCACCAGTTGGGGGTCATCATGGAGGAACCCACACAAACCATAAAATCTTGCAATGTGGCTACTATTGGCCAACAATTTATAAAGATGTACATGATGTCTCTAAATGGATGGAAGTGATAGTGCTCCCCAACAATGAAGCATGTAGTGTCACTGTATTCTTGAAAAAGCATATTTTTTCTCAATTTGGCATGCCATATGCTATAATTAGTGATGGTGGTTCATATTTATGTAATCATCTATTAAAAAGCCTGTGTGAGAAGAATGGAGTGAAACAGAAGGTGGCAACACCTTATCATCCACAGACTAGTGGACAGGTTGAAGTGTCTAACAGATAAACCAAGTCCATTTTGGAAAAGATACTGAATGCCAATATGACCGATTGGTCAAGAAAGTTAGATGATGCATTATGGGCTTACCGAATATCTTTCAAAACCCCTATTGGTGCTTCTCCTTATCAGGTTGTTTATCACAAAGCCTGTCACTTGCCTATTTACTTAAAAATAAAGCACTATGGGCTTTGAAAAAGTTGAATTTTGTGTGGCAAGATGTAGAAAAGTCGAGGATGAACAAGATGAATGATTTGGATGAATATTACTTCCAGGCGTATGAAAGTTCTGCATTTTACAAAGAAAAGATAAAACTACATCACGATCACAAGATTCAGAAGAGGATATTTGAGAAAGGCAACCAAGAATTTCTATACAACTCAAGGCTTCGCTTTTTTCTAGGTAAGTTTAAGTCTAGATGGTATGGTCTATTTACTGTGCTAAAGTGTCACCATATAGTTCTTTGGAATTAAATGTGGATGGCGAAGCCTCGTTCAAGGTGAATGGGCAAAGAGTAAGGTATTATATGGGTAACACTAAAGAAGTAAGTATAGTTTTTGAGATAAACCTTGGTGAAGTCTGAATAACCAAGGAAATTAAGTTGTCCTACAATGTTAAATCAAGCGCTACATGAGAGGCAACCCATAAGGCTAGTTGGTGAAATCTAGTATCCAACTTAGCTACATCATACCGCGACGTTAAACCAAGCACTAGGTGGGAGGAAACCCATATTTTTGTACTTAATAATATATAGGGTAATAAGTGTGTTCAGTATGTAGGAAGAAAGATTGTGAAAAAGAATCAGAATTTCTAGAAAACAAGGTCATGCGAACTCTTCACAAGTCGTACCTTAATGTGACAACTCGTGAGTAGGAGTCGTAAGGACCTGAGAATTGATGCAGATCTAGGTAAAAGTTTTTGGAGTCTTTACAACTCTCAGAACTAGTCATAACCTCAGGGTATGATTCGTCACATGGAGTCGTATCTATTCCAAAACCCAATTAAAGTTCCAGGTTTTTATGAGGGAGGAAAATACCCGTAAGTATTGGTTACGAGTCATACAAATAACTCATAACCAAGCCTACTAGGTCAAGGGTATCGGGTCAGCCCAGCCCAATTCTTTGGTTTTAAATAAAAGAGGGCACCCGATTTGGGTACTCGACACTTCAAATAATGACCACCTCCATTGATTTCTATTTTGAAGCTCTAAATTCATGATTTCACTTCAAAAAACACACAAATTAGTTTCGCTCTCTCACATTACATGAATTTCTTAAGAATTTGAGGAAGAAAAGTGAAACTTCAAGAAACCTAATCTCTCAACTATACAAGTAAGTCTTTGAGCTAAAACACTTTACATTTCAAGTTAATGTTGATAGTAAGTTGAGATTGTAGTTTTTCTTTGAGTTGAATAGCTATGGGTATTGAAAAATTTTGACCTAGGAATTAGAAATTGAGTTTGAAATGGAATTTGGGGTTGAACTTGAATGTGGATAATGAAAATTTGTTTTTTTACTAAATTGGGGTGGTAATGTTGTGTACAAATAGGGTAGATTGGGGATTTCATGTTCGAACCAACTCACAAAGTTAAATTGTTATGTCATAGTGGATACGAGGCTTTTTATGGTTTGTACCCTCAAGTAACGAGTCGTGACATGACTCATAACCACTGACAACATGATAACACTCAACTTACACATCAATTTAGTGCAAGGAGGTCGTCGTTAATATATTTACCCAACTTTGGAGTCGGGGTCGAATCCATAGGGAATAATGTCAGTGGTGATTAAACTAGTTTGAAACTAAAGCTACAAGTTAGATTCAAACAACTGGCACGGAAAGATAAAATGGGGTTTTTGGAGATTAGTAAATAATTGTTGGTTACTTTAGTTTCAATGTTTGTAATCAAGAGTTTATGTAAAACCATAATTATGTTCACTATGGGTTTTGGTACTTCACAGATACTAATAGTGACTCAAGATTCTCACGATAGGTAGGAACAACAGATTATCTTAACGAAGTTATGCCTAAATGTCTCTCGACCTACTTAAGAATTTAATTACCTATTCCTCTCGGACTTAGGAAATTTATATTTACTAACCAGACTTTACCTCAGGTTAAGAAACCTTGTTACAACATCAATTATTAAATTAAATTTTAGCGTTTCCAAGTCCCTGTCAACAATTTACTTCCTACTATATTTGATTTCTTATCTCAAGCAAATCAAAGCAGGTTCTATCTATCGTTTGCAACCAATAGACAATAATCAAAATCTCAAAATTATCAAGGAGTCCTATTACCTTTAAAATCTTAAACACATAGCATCTTACCAATACTTAACCTATAGATCCCATAATTTGGGTTAAAGAGATTTAGCCACTCATAATGTAATAAGCGAAACAACTAGATGTATTCATAATTTGAAAGATGAACTTACCACAAGATTAATAGTAACTAGTGATTCTCAGATTAGATCACAATAGAAATCCCAAAATCTTGATGAAAATATCTTCAAAGTTAATTATTTTTCAAGCCAAGAAACTAGAGACAAAAATAACAAAATACGTGTCTCCCAGAACAGGTTTCAGCACCCTTTAGAAAACCCTAAACTATGCTTTAAATAGTTCACCCTAATTATGGAAACAAAATCACAGAGTTTAGAAATTTCTCAGATTAAGTGACGACATTCGTGACACTTATTCAGGAGTCTGATGACTTATTAAAAATGTCGTCAGCTCCTTCTTAAGTTTTAGCACTTCCTGCTTAAGGTTGATGATGAAAATTAATGACTTATCAACTCTTTGATGACTTATCAGGGAATGTCATCACAACTTTCATTTGATGTCCATTCTCTGTCTAAGGCTGATGGTATCTCTGATAAATTATCACATGGCTGACGACTTATTAGGAATGTCGTCAGACACACTTCTCTTCTATTTGCTTTTGATTTCAACTCTTTTGTTTCCATCCTTTTTAGTTCTCTTTGATCTTAGTTTCTACTGCTAAATCAAATATAAAACAATAAAAAATGACAAAAGTTGCTTAAAAGCCTCAAATAAGTTAGCATCTGCTCACACATCAACACCCTCAACTTAAAACAATTGCTTGTCCTCAAGCAACTAAAACACAACCAAGAGAATTCAAAGTACATTTTGCAGTCAATCATCTATATTATCTCAAAACCGTCTTTACCTTTTCAAAGGTCAATTAATTCCAAATCAACTGAAGAACAATCAATGTGACACACAGTAATCAACTATGGCATCAAATCAGCAACAAAAACCATGCATGTACCAAGACTACACTATCCAAATAAGTTAGTAACTAGCAACGTAACCAGTGTTCCCTTACTACAAAAAAGTCCCATTTCAGTTATATCAGGCATCACATATGTAACCATAGGTAGATTCACAAGACACTCACTCTCAGAATGATGTTCCAATCAATGAATGTGAAATATCATAGGCTTGCCCTTATTTTCATTACCAAGATCTTCAGACAGGTCAGCTAGGATCACTATAGGTTTTCTCTTTGTCTTGTAATGTATGCTAGGGGCTGGTATGATACTCAATGATATTTAGTGACTAAGCCTCCTTGACACTACACTAGCTTTTGGGGTTTCACTCACTAGCCTTTTTTACTCTTCTCTTTTCTTGATCACACTTTTTCAGGATGGGTGCGGTTCTTTTCTACAATCAGTTCTTTTTTTCCACAACTTTTCTTTTCTTGCTCTTTTCCACTGTACCTAACTTTTTATTCTTTTCTTTTACTCTACCTTTCTTCACACTCATTTTACATCACTCACCCCTATGGTAGCCACCCTTAAATTAGGCTATTTTTCTAAGTCAAAGTGCACAATGTCTAAGGAGGACCAGGGCCAAAAAAGTTTCATTATGATACAAATGGGAAGGTGATAGGTAAAATAAAAAGAATAGGCATTCAAGATCAAAATTAGGATCAAGGGATATTATTCACACATGGAAGGTCATTTAGGCTAAAAGTGCACTAATATCAACAACGGCCTATGATTTTCTCCTAACTACTATCCTACAACCAAGGCAAGACCAACCGAGAATGTTCTGGATTTAACACATAATGGGAATTAGGTAGTATCTCATACACATATGGAACAAAGGTACATCATAAGCTACTACCCATTCGGTTCATGCAATTGTATAGAAATGGTTATCAGGTAACTAGTACTAATGCCATAACAAAATGCACAGTGGTCACACATAAATGCATATTACACAGTTATAAAATAGACCATTAGAGAGGTGTTCAAAATTCAACAAAAACATGTTAACTGCCTAAGGTACTTGTATTTCTCCTAGTCAACTACAACATTTTACAACAAATTACAATATTCCTAAACATGCCGGCTCTACTAGGAACAAGACTCCAGGGAAAAGAGGCACTGCAACAAAAACCCCAAGAGGACATCAATACCGATAAGTTGCCCCACCCTCATCTTAAAATCATGCAATAT
This sequence comes from Capsicum baccatum var. pendulum, assembly GCA_030864225.1. Lineage (NCBI taxonomy): Eukaryota > Viridiplantae > Streptophyta > Magnoliopsida > Solanales > Solanaceae > Capsicum > Capsicum baccatum. The sequence continues at coordinate 161,747,958 of CM061557.1, read as the reverse complement.
CCCTAATACGCCAAACCAAAACAAGAGAGTTAGAAACATACTTATGTCACCATGGGTGTGAAGATCTGATGTCAATCACATAATATGAATACAAATAACAAAATACCTTCGTTTGCCTCCTAAGCATTGCCTGATTTAAAGTCACGGCATAAGTAGGTTATCTTGACTACTCAGAATTGATCAAGATACCTTAAAAGTGCTTTATCCTTTATCCCTCCACTTAGATGATTTGAATCGTCAGCCCATATTTTAATCTTTATATCTTCTAGGTGCATTGGGATAATGCGAGAGCATGATATGGGATGTTCTATCACGCCACTTTTAAGACTTAAACTACTTGCCCAATTTCGCATCAAACATTTGTGTGGGCTCATTTGGTAACTGTGAGAATCTTAAAAATCCACTAAATGGACATCGATATTTAAGCTTCTTGGCCTTCAAGATTGGGGTTTTATTATACCCCTTTGGAAAGACAAACTCCAAAATGTAGGAATTTTTCTCCTCTTTTCCAAAATTCATCATTTGCTTGGGTGATTCGACTTTTATCACATCTACCAAGCATAATGTTAAAAATTGATTCGAGTGAGGTTTTCTCCCTAATTTCGGAGTTGCATCCTTGTCGACCTCTTCACCCTGAATTGGGCTAGAGTCTTTATAAGAGATTTACTTGGATTCTTCTTTTGCCTCTAGCACCATTTCCTCAATCTTGGCATCATCTCTCATGGTTGGTTCGGTTGGTTGGAAAATCACCAAGGTTTGGTCATCATCAAGATCAACATTAATATAGGGTTATTGCTCCTCATCTTCACACTCTTCCATTATTTTAATTGATTTCATAGACAAGATATCATCTAAACATAATATTGAAGAATGCTTTGAATGATTAACCTCTTTATCTATCTTCTTATGAATGATTGGCTTCATTTTTTATGTATATAACATACAATATCATATGTTTCTTTTTGGAGATCCAACATTCGTTGAAACATAGCTTCAATACCACTCTTCTCGGTGCTTTGTTCTCCCTTTTCTTGATGATAAGACCTATCAAATACATAAGTAGAACTAGAATTTGGGTTAGCGCAATAGGGGGAGAGGGAATTCGGGAAATCACTCCAATGTCCATCTTGACCACCACATAAAGAACAATCATACTCCCGATAGGACAGAGATGGTTCACACATCTCTCTTCGAGGAGCATATCTACAATCTTGCCAAAAGTGAGGTCCATCAAGATAAGACTTCCAACCACCAAGCTCATGTTCATTCCACAATGCCATAGTAATAAGTAAACTAAAATAAAAATCTACCTAACATATGAAATAAAAGAAAACTAAAAATAAATATTTACAAGTTTGAATTCAAGCAAGTAGGCTAAAATTCTAAACTAACTCAATACGCTAAATTGTTCCCCGGTAACGGTGCCATTTTCTTGATAACGCTCAACTTACATGTCAATTTAGTGAAAGGTGGTTGTTGTCTATATATTTACCCAATTTTGGAGTTGGGGTAGAATCCATAGTGAACAATGTGAGTAGTGATTGAACTAGTTTGAAACTAAAGCTACAGGGAATAATGTGAGTGGTGATTAAACTAGTTTGAAACTAAAGGTACAATTTAAATTCAAACAACTGGCATGAAAATATATAATGGGAGTTTTGGAGATTAGTAAATAATTGTTGGTCACTTTAGTTTCAGTGTTTGTAATGAAGAGTTTATGGAAAACCAGAATTATGTTCACTATGGGTTTTGGTACTAGACAAATGCTAATAGTGATTCAAGATTCTCTAGATAGGTAGGAATAACAGATTATCTTTGTTGAAGTTATGCCTAAATGTCTCTCTACCTACTTAAGCATTTAATTACCTAATCCTCTCAGACTTAAGGAATTTATATTTACTAACTAGACTTCACCTCAGGTTAATCAACCTTATTACAACATCAATTATTAAATGGAATTTTAGTATTTCCAAGGCCCTGTCAATAATTCACTTCCTACTATATTTAATTTCTTATCTCAAGCAAATCAAAGCAGGTGCTATCTATCATTTGCAACCAATAGACAATAATTAAAATCTCAGAATTATCAAGAAATCCTATTACCTTTAGAAATCTTAAACACATATCATCTTACCAAGACTTAACCCATAGATCCCATAATTCGGGTTAAAGAGATTTAGCTACTCATAATGTAATAAGCAAAACTACTAGATGTATTCATAATTTGAAAGATGAACATTACATAAGATGAATAATAACTAGTGATTATTAGATTAGATCACAATAGAAATCCCAAAATATTGATAAAAATCTCTTCAAAGTTAATTGTTTTTCAAGCTAAGAAACTAGAGAGAAAAATAACAAAATATGTGTGTCCCAAAATAGGTTTCAGCACACTTTAGAAAACCCTAAACTATGCTTTAAATAGTTTACCCTAATTATGGAAACAAAATCATAGAGTTCAGCAATTTCTCGGATTAAGTGATGACATTCGTGACACCTTATCAGGAGTCTGACGACTTATCACAAATGCCGTCAACTCTTTCTTTAGTTTTAGCACTTTCTGCTAAAGTTTAACGATGAAACCTGGCGACTTATCAACTCTTTGACGACTTATCAGGGAATGTCGTCAGAACTTTCAGCTGAGGTCCATTATTTGTCTAAGGCTGATGGTATCTCTGATTAATTATCACATGGCTGACGACATTCAGGATTGTCGTCAAACATACTTCTCTTTTATTTGCTTCAGATTTCAACTCTTTTGTTTCCAACTTTGTTGGTTCCCTTGCATCTTGGCTTGTACTGCACAAACAAAGATAAAACAATCAAAAAGTACAAAAGTTGCTTAAGACTTTGCAATTATTCTCAGTTAAAAAGTCAAATATGTTAACATCTGCTCATATTTCACAACACAAAAGTATAGTTGGGTAAGGGTTCTGATATGGGTACGACTTTCCTATGTGAGTATTATATAACCCCTATGACTTGTAAACATAATTCGTAATGTCCTAGGGAGTATAACGTATTAGAGTTTTATTTCAGGTCTGCTTACGAGTATTCGTAATGAGTCATAACTTGTCCTTATGACTAGTTCGAAGGACTTGTAATCTGACCAGTGAATATTCATATACATACTATTTATCATACGACTCAGTTATATGAGTCATACCCAGCTTATATGACTCTTACCCTCAGTAATAACATAAATAAAACTTGCACACTGATACTACTTTTCTTTCATTTCCTTTTTTTTCATTAATAATTTCTAATGAGTGTATGTACACAATATTATGGCTCCTAAAGGAGACTCCTCGAATAAGAATACCAAGAAGAAGCCTGCTTCAAAGGCTAATTACCATTTGACTAATAAGGAGGAAAGTTACTCAAGTGGGGATCTTGTAGAGTTCCCATGAAAAAAATGTTTCCCTAAGGGAAAAACACCCTCGAGGAAAGAAAATAGCCACTCTGTAGGACACACCCCCAAGGGGACCTAGAATAAATAACCTAAGTACCTTCCCTTCATATTCATCATCATCTTTTAAGGATGGTGAGGATGACAAAAAAGAAGAACTTGAGGGTGATGCAGGGGTAAATGAAAATATTGAATTAAGCTCACAATCAATCTCAGAAGCAAGCTCCAAGAGTGAAAGTAAGGCTAAGGAAGAAGTTGATGCCATTCTTATTGATAGATAGGACCTACCGTTAGCCATTACACTAGCTTTGGTGCCCACCATTGAATGGTGGGGTACCCTAATATGCAGGAGTGGTACGAAGATGTCTTGACTAGACTCCCTAATGAAATAATAAAAAAGGAGTCTATATTTGAAACAAAGATAGACCACCATAAGGATATCTTAGTTGCCTAGATTTGAGGCAAGATTCAAATAGCATGGCTTTTAGTAGATGACCACAGTACTTGAGAAATGCAATCCTATATTAGTGTAGTAGTTTTATACAATGTATAAGGGATAGTTAAAGAGATAGTATATATAGGGAAAGTTGTGGAGAGGTGGTAATCCAATCACATCATTGAAAATTTGAGGAGTATGGGTGAAGATATCTATGCTGACTATTTCACTATTCTCAAATAGACCAAACTTCCAGCCAACAGTGAAAAAAGGCAAAATAGATTACCGCTTGGATGAAATACAGAAAATTACATGAAAATAACTTGGGTCGAAAGATAAATCAGAAACTTCAGGTGGATCACAAATTTTATTGCATTGAATAGAGAGGATGAAATTTGGGTGGTAGATGGCCTAGGAGTATCCTCACAGAAGATCAAAAAGCATATGCTAAATTTTGAGGCCAAGACGTGGTGGACACTGGCTCGACACAAACTATGTTCCTCTATTGGGACAACATGCTCAACATGGTTTCTGCTGCATTAATAGTTAGTTTTATGGTGGAGTATGAGTTTGACATAGTTGAGTTCTTTCAATAAGAGATATGAGATAGAGATATGGGCGAAGAAAAGTTACTTCTAGCTTATTCGTGCATGATCACTTAGATGTGTTTGGCTGTAGGGGTGCAGGAACTCCCAGGGATTGACCAACTTATTGAGTAGACAAATATTATGAACTTAGGGTTTATTTGAGGTAGCGAAAACCCTATGGCCAGGCAAAAAATATGAGGATTTGATAAAATTTGTAAGATGTTCAAGAGTCAGGGTAGCCAAACTGAGACTGTAGTGTAACATATAATAAATGACACAACAAGTGGAGGTATGTAGACCAATCCACAGACAGTTGATATGGTAGGCACATCCAGTGCTCCTTCTACACAGATTGCACCACATGCCATTCACCCAAGCACCCATGTTTATGTAGGTTGAGCATAAAATCCAAGTTGAAGATATCTGGAAAATCCTAGAAATGGAAGAGAAAGTAAAAAAAGCACCAGAGTGTAGAAAAAGATAACCTAAAAAAGGCAAAGAAAGATAGCATACAGACTAATATTTGAAGTCCCAAGAGATACAAGCTAGAGCTAGTAGCTCATGACTAAGAGCTGAGGATATTGATGGGGTAGTGATGTAGCCTTGACGATTAATGTCCTATTAAGTGCATCGGCTACAACCGCTGCCATTACTATGGAGACGAGACCACATGATGATACTATATTATCAGGTGCTTTGAGTGCCCAGGTATGTTCCTAATCCCTTGCATTTCCTTATTAGATGTATTGAGGACAATGCATAGGATTTACACTGGGGTTGGAGTGTACCAAGGTTGCCACGGGTTATACTTTCCATGATTCAAAACTCGTGGCCACAATCTAAAAAGTTTGAGAACTGGCATGTTGTGTTCTGTTGTTGTTTTTCTTAGTTTGAAAAGTGTGTTGAAATAGCTAGAATAGGAAGAAACTTTATACTTATGGTAGTTGATGTTATTTTGAATGATTATGGAGAAATTATCTGATTTTAAAATATTTTATACTAAAATTGTCTAATTTTGAAAGTCCTAAAAAGACACTATTCTAGCCTCTAACCTATGTTATAAGCTGAATAAGGTCCTTTTGTGATCCTAACTAGACTATCCGAAAACTCAGAAAGAGAGTATATGGGCAAGGTTATGGTATTCTGTATACACCAGTGATACTTTTTTGTGAGCGAGAGCATCTTTTGGAATATCACTGAATAATTTGAGTGGTCTAAATTGAGTGAAAGAGATTTCTTTGATTGTGAGTGTACATGGGTTAGGTTGTTAGGTTGCCAGATTTTTCTATTAATATGATCTGTGTCCATGCTTGGTTGGTTGTAACTAATGTAATGCCATAATTGGACTCCTTTATGTTTCTCTATATGCCAAATTGATATATATAGTTTGATTGTTGAAAAGTTAAAATTAGGAGGAGGAATAAAAATATTGAAAATTGAATTGAAAAGTAACTGCCATAGGTATCTTAGGATCTTCTTGTTTAAGCATTGTTGTCGTGATTGGTAGTTTTGATTTTAATTTTGCCTAAGTACACGCAAAGTTTCTATGTTGAGGGTGTTCATGCGACATGGAAACACAACGCTTGTGATGCTCCAACTAAAAAATTTATGCTTGAACTTAGGTTGTTTTAGTAGATATGAGGTGCTTTTGTGGTTGTTGCGGGTACTATAGATAAATAATAAAATTGGAATGAAATTGAAAAAAAAAAGACTAAAAAAACATGTCTGCAGATGGTACGAGTCACCTCACTAGTCATTAACACATCATACGGCTCACAGGATGACTCGTAAGAACAACAGAATCAAAAGCCAAGTAGAAAATCTAAGTGAAGAAAAGTTATGACTAGAGCATATGAGTCATAAGATGAGGATATGCATCATATCAAGCAACTGTAAAGAGAACAGAGCCTCAGGCTGCCATTTCGAGTTCAAGTCATAGGATAAAATAAGTCAAAAGTCTGAGTATGACTTATAAGGTCCAACCATAAGTTGACCAGTATTCAGAACAAGGAAAGATCAAGTCTTAGGTGGTAACGAGAGTCGTGTTAAAGATATGACTCATGAGGATGAGTTGCAACAAGAACAGAGAGTTGCCTGGAAGATCAAACACTAGAGAACATACGAGAGCCACCATATGACTCATAAGAATACCTTATGAATGGATGAAACGAGTTTTACCTTTTGCCGACTTACTTTTTCTAGTCCATTTTAATTAGGATTTATAGGTTATTTTGAGATACTATAAATACCCTAGGGTTATTCCTTTATTATTTATGTTCTTTGATATTCTATTTCATACTTCACATTATTCTTGAAATTTTTGGGTTATTATTCAATTGAATATTTTGAATTTTATTCTTCTTATTCTTGTGTAATTAATTACATGAACTCCTTATTGATTATCATGAATTGTTGCATGAACATCAGCGGCTAATTTCCTTGACTAGTATTGTGGGAACCTTGTCGGATTAACTACGTAAAGGAAGTGGGAGATTCATCCTTTTTATTGTAGCTACATGTATCTCAATCTTTTTCATATTAATTGACCTCAGAGATACTGCAGAAGCTTGAGGAATGCCTATATTCGATAACGTCCTCACAAAAGGAGGTTGAGATTAGGAAAAGAGGATTAAGACTGTAATTTGAGATTCACATCCATCTGAGTGCTCGATCATCTCATAATCAACTTGAGACTAAAAAAGGTGAAAGTTGAACTAAGGACATAGACAAGGAGCGATAAGGCGATGCCCTGAAATTCACAAGGTAAAGGGTGAGATTTATCAACACGTTCACAAGAGGGTTGATAATACATAACTTGTCAACTTTATATGCAGAGTAACAACATAGGTGGGTTAAACATGAGAAATTTACGGAGTTGAGAAGCCAGGGGAAAACAGTCCTAGTATTTGTATTCTATTATTTACAAACTCAAAGCATTCAAGATATGGTTACTATTTACTTACTACTTCTGAATTCTCCCATTTACTTTTTCGCACTGCTTGTGAATTTTGTCAAGTTAAGCAACTGGACAACGTTTTTCTCTTGGGTTTGACCCCAACCTAGTTGGGTTACTATATTTGACAACGATCGTTATATCCTTCTAAGGAGGGTAAATTTAGGTGACATCAGTTGGTGATGCACCATCTGATAGTGATTAATCTATAGATCAAAGTGGTATCAAGGTAGGGGCATAACTTGTAGTTATATCCCCCAGAGTTAAGATCCCTCTAGCATTAAAAGTTGCTCAGTCGGTAGTGACCTATCCTGCTATATCTATTGAGGAGTAGAAGATGTTGGGTAGAGTTTTTTAGATTGACTTTGCCTAGGTTTTCTGTGGCTCCTGGTAAGGATGCATATGCGCTCTTGACTTATTATGAGGATAGACTCTAAAATTTGTGTCTAGTAGAGAATCACGATATTGACTACACTACATTTCATTTGCACCTAGAAGCTAGACATAGGTGTAGAGTTTATCTTGATTCAAGGTTAATTGGATCTCCTCATTCACATAGAATTAGTTCTGTATAATTTTTTTGGAGAAGTATATTCCATGTAGCCTTATAAAGTGTATGAGATATCATTCTCGACATTGGTGGATCATTATATGACTGTCCTAAAGTATGAGGATCAATTCCATGAATTAGAGAGGCATGATACATCTATATTAATGATTGAGTATGAGATGATTTGGTGTTTTGTTTGGGGATAGAGTCATTTTCTGTACATGGCTACTCAAAGTTTTGTCACTGCTAGTAGGTCTTTTATTGTGGTTTCTAATTTTGCTCAAACCATGAAGGAGATGCATTGCAAGGACCAAGGGGGCAACGATAAGAGGTCACATTACCAGGGTACTTTTAGTAGGAACTGGAGTTGCTTATGGTCTAGAGGAAGAGTTTCTCACAGTAGGTACCCTCCGCGCTAGTCTTACAGGTACAAAAGCCAGTCTAGTAGGCCAGTTTAAGTCACACTTCAGCTTACTAATGGGGGTCCTCCTAGCTATATAATCATGATGTCCAGAGTATTGGTCAGTCTTTGAGATAGGCATATTTTGGGTTTTCTAGTTAAGGCTGGTATTTTGGATCAACTGAATTTTCTAGATACAATGAAGCACCTGTGGCATATTATGAGTATGAGGCCTTTTAACATTTTTATCGAAAGTGTCCCCGATGTGGGATAGTGGTACCTACAGTGCAGAGTGTTTCATTGATTAAGGAAGTGTTGCCTCCAGCTGGATATGGTATGCAGGGTAATCAGGGTAGTCCCAAGATTTTTGTGGAATTTCTTAGGAAGGTACGATAGGTGAGGTCACTTATATCTGATAGAGGGAGGCAGAGTTTTGTATTCTGTTATTACAGGTATGATCTCAACATGCCATTAGCCGGCTTTTTCTTTGTTTGATCTGGGATCTAGTTATTCATATATTTTTGCTTATTATGCATTGCATTTAGAGTTGTATTGTGATTATTTTATCTATGTTATTATGTGTATCTGCTCTCGTGGGTAATTCTTTAGTAGTATATCGAGTTTATAGATCATGTGTTATGACTATTTGAGAGTTCGATACTTAGGATAATCTTATTATATTAGATGTGGTGGACTTTGATATGATTTTAGGTATGGATTGGTTATCATCCTATCATGTTATATTAGAATATTATTCCAAGACAGTTACCTTAGCTATGTTTGGCGTACCCCCAGTGGTGGAAGGGATTTATTAGTTGTGCATTGACAGGTATTATTTCTTATGTTAGATCTAGGAGACTTATATCAAGGGGTTCCAAGTCTTATCATGCTTATAGTCGTGATGTTAGTTAGGTGAGTCCTTTGCTTGACTCTGTTCCTCTAGTCCATGATTTTTCTAATGTCTTTTCTATTGATCTACCTAATATTTCTCTTGAGCATGATATTGAGTTTATTATTAATCTTGAGCCAGGCATTAGACATATTTTTATGGAACCTTACCATATGGATATTTCCAAGCTTAAAGAGATAAATTCTCATCTCCAAGATCTTCTGGGTAAGGATTTTATTCGGCCAAGTGTGTCACCTTGGAGTGCTCCTGTTTTGCTCATGATGAAAATGAATGGTTCCTTATGTATGTGTTTTTATTACAAGCAGCTATATAAGGCAACCATGAATAATAGATATCCTATGCCTCGCATTGATGATTTGTTTTACCAGCTTCAGAAAATTGCGGTGTTCGCTAAGATTGACATGAGATTTAGACCATTAGTATAGGACATCCCAAAGACAGCCTTCAGGACTTGCTATAGCCAGTATGAGTTCCTAGTGATGCCTTCTAGGTTGACTATTATGCCAGATGCATTAATAGATTTGATGAACCGCGTGTTCAGAGTCATTTTAGACTCCTTTGTAATTATCTTTATCGATGACAATCTTGTATATTTGAGGTGTAGAGAGGAGCATATGTAGCATTTGAGGATTGTGCAAAACACTTTGAGAGATCATAGGTTTTTTTCCAAATTCTCAAAGTGCAAGTTTTTGTTTCAGTCAATTACATTTCTAGGACATGTGGTGTCCAAGGATGGGATAGTGGTGGATTCGGCAAAGATTGAGGCTATATGAGATTGGACCAGACCTATATCTTCATCTAAGGTTTGTAGCCTTATTGGTTTGGTAGGTTAATATAGCCAATTTGTGGAGGATTCTTGCTACTATTGCAGTGCCGATGATCAGATTGACCCAAAAAAAATGTTCTTTTCTAATGGTCTAAGTCGTACGAGTCGAATTTTCAAAAGCTCAAGGGTTTTCTTACTTTAGATCCTATATTGGCTCTTCTAGTTAAGGGCAAGAAATTTACCATATATTATGATGCTTCTAGTGTTGATTTGGGTTGTGTGTTGATGCAACAGGGATGAGTTATTGCTTATATGTTGAGGCTACTGAACATTCATCAGCACATCTACCCCACTCATGATTTGGATTTGGTGTGGTAGTTTTAGCATGATTTGGAGCTATTATTTGTATGACATTTATTGTGAGATGTACACTGATGATCATAGTCTTCAACATCATACGACTTATTGAGAGCTTAATTCTAGACAATGAAGATAGGTGGAGCTATCAAAGGATTATGACATCTCTATTCAACACCATTCGAGCAAAGCTGATATGGTATCAAATACCTTGAGTGGAAAGGCAGTGATTATGGATATCTTTGCTTTTATTTTAGTTTTTGAGAGAAGGTTGGCTTGGGACATTCATGCGACTTGATATTTTGGACTCTAGAAGGATCGTTGCTAGTGTTGAGGCCAGGTCTACCTTATTTGAGTAGATTTGGAGCTGTCAATTTGAGAATAGGGGAGATACCATAGCTTCTAAGGGTATTCTGAGATATGATGGATGGATTTGTGGTCCGAGGGTTGGAGACTTGATTTAGTTGATAATATGTGAGGCTCATAGCTTTAGATACTTTGTCCTTCCTGGATGTCTAAGATATATAGGTATTTGAGGCAGCACTACTGATGGATTTATATAAAGAGAGATGTAGCCGACTTTATAGCTTATTTCCTAAGTTGTCAGTAGTTGAAGGACAAACATCAGAGGCTTGATGGCCTGATTTAGAGATTACCCATTCACGAGTGGAAGTGGGAGCAGGTAACTAAGGACTTCATTAGTGGTTTGCATCACACTTCCTGTGGTTCCGACGGTATTTGTGTCATTGTAGAGTGGTTGACCAAATCAACATATTTCCTTCCTATTCAGATGTCCTTTAGTGCCAAAAGGTTAGCTGGTATCTATGTTCAGGGGATAGTTTTCCTGCTTAGAGTGCTCATAACTATTATTTCAGACAGGGGCTTGGTATTCACTTTTAGCTATCGGAGGGATTTTTAGGAGGAGTTTAGTACGCAAGTGAATCTTAACACTTGTTTTCACCCTTAGATCGATGGACAATAGGAGCGAATTATTTAGATTCTTACCGATATTCTCTGAGCTTGTGTTTAGGATTTTGGAGTTCAGTGGGAACAACACTTAGCATTGGTGGAGTTCACATTTAATATTATACCATTCATGTTTTGAGATGGAACCATTTCAAGCACTATATAGTAGGCGTTGTCGATCTCCAATAGGGTGGTTCAACACCTCCAAGGTTATGAACCATGGTACTGGCTTACTTTGAGAGTCATTGAATAGAGTTAGGGTGATTCAGGATAGGCTGAGGGCATCTTAGAGTAAGCAGAAGGCTTATACATATTGGAGACTTCGTTCCTTATGGTTTGGAGTTAGAGACCATGTATTTCTTTGAATATCTCCCATGAAGGGCATGATGAAGTTTGGCAAGAAAGACAGTCTCAACTCCAGATATATTGGACCCTTTGAGACACTTCACCCAGTTGGAGAGGTGGCTTATGAGTTGGACCTGCCCCCAGATTGTGCAGCTATTCATCAATTTTTTCATTTTTCTATATTGCAGCATTACATCCCTGATGAATCACTTGTTCTTTGGTGGGAATTGATTCAGTTGGATGAGAGATTGACCTTCGTGGAGAAACCATTTCTCATATTATCTAGGGATGTCAAACGGTTGTGCTTTAGCGATATTTTAGTAGTTAAGGTTCAGTGAAGACACCTCCTAGTAGAGGAGGCTACTTGGGAGATCGAGAGCGAGCTACAGTCCCAGTATCCTCACTCGTTCAATAATTCAAGTAAATCCTAACCCTTTACTTTAGTAGAAAAAAATCCTTTTAGTAGTAAATATTGTAATGACCATTGATAACACTCAACTCACTCCCATAATTGAGGGGTGAGATGGTCGTTGTCAAGTAACCCAATTTGAATTGGGGTCGAATCTGAAGGAGCGAATTATAGCCATCAAACACTATGGGTGCTCAAATTACTACGAGTTACCCGGAATGCTAACAAAAATGGCATGTAAAATAAAATGGGGGTATTTGTTTGGGAACTTTTTGTACGATCTTTAGCAAATGATCAAGAGATAACACTTCTGTTTTAAGCAACAATTTTGGGGAAATCTTAGGATTATGTCCACCTAAAGGTAAAAACATGTAGGTCAATGATGGTTTATCATGAAATTTAATTGTCAACTAAAGGATTGGATAGGTCGAAGGTCATTGTGGTCAATCTTTCGATAAAACCACAATGATTTTACCCATTGGCTCTTTTGAGCACCAAACAAGTGTGAAATTCGTAATTACCTAAAACCTTAATCAAGCAACCCTATTTCTAGGATGATGCTCTTGAAATGATTTACACTCCCAATACACTTATTTCTAAGACTGCAAAAGGTAGCAAACCATATCCTTAATTGTCCACCATTGCCGTGTTCCCCTATAACCCTCTTTCAAGGATATTATGGGTTACCTTATATTAACCTTCATCCCTCTTTCGAGGATGATAAAAGGTTTCTATAGTTTGGGGTTTTCATCCATCAAACCCATTTATATATTTAGGGCTTTCACCCATCAAATTCCATGTCATAAGCTCAAGCAATGGTGTAACCCTTACTCAACAGCTAACAATCATGCAAACACAACAATACCCACACAGAAATTAAACTCCAGTTCAACATAATCCCAAGAATAAAGAAGTTAGATACTCATTAGAAAGGAGAAAAGAATTTTATCAAGTAATGCATCCATGGAACTCAAAATAAAAGAGGGTAAAAGAATCTTCAATTCCATACTTCAACTTCACTAACTTCTCTTTGAACCAATAATTACCAAAAATATACAATCCCCTTTTTACTCTCCAATTCTAGGGTTCTTGCTCCTCACACCTAAAGTGTTTTTGAATTCCCCCTGTAAGTATTGCTTTAGTTGTCTAATTTACCATAATTCCCTTTACTCATTCCTCCTTCTAGGCCACGGTCGTAGATCTTTGGTTGCGGTCGTGCAACCATGGTCGCGACTATGATCGAGTAATCGCGTTGTGTTGGCCAAGCTTGTATGAAAGAGATCGTATTCCTACGACCACAATTGTGCTACCTAAGGCTAGGTAAATTTTATGCTCAGATGACAGTGATCTCAGTGTTCAGACAGCGACCGCGATACTCGAGGCCCTTTCTGCTGAGTTTTCCGCTGTACTATTCCTGCTCCCTTTTGATCGTTATAAGCTTCAATCCACATCTTTCAACCTAATCGACTCTGTACCTGCAAAGAGTGGATATTAGTGCATTTACTTACAAATATGTCTCATTTATTCATTCAAATTAAGGCAATGTTCACAAATGTTGAGTGAGAATGAGTGGTAAAATCACCATTCCTCGACACCCCCAACAGAGAGTATTTGCTTGTCCTCAAACAACACTACCTCTGACCATGAGACACAATCATTTGTGCCCAAACTTTCTACCCCAAAGGACATAATAACTTTAACTTTAGTCTCAACCACAAGTAGCTCATTGTATATATGCTAGGCTAATTTCACTACATCCCTTATTTTAAAACGTAATACTCAAGAATGCATGACTTTAAAGAGCAACTAGGCAACAACAACTAATACTCTAGAGGTGGATCCCTTTTACCATAATTAAGTTATACTCCCTTTGCATCAGGGCACGGGAGGTGACAAAAATCACCCACCTCAACTTATTCGTTTTCCATCCTCACAAGAAAGAGAATTTCCACACACCAAACTACTAACCTTGTAATAAGAAATTTTAAATGCACAAACTCTCTATCACACAAAAACATTATCAATGCAACAAGTATCATACCATAGGATTTCCCCTATACTAAATTGCCACTACAAAGAAACAAAATGGACGGAGATCTCAAAGGACTTTCTAAGCTTGTAATGTGGATTTGGGTTAGCGTTGGATACCATTTAGGAACACCCTTCCTTGAATGTCTACATCACTCTTTACAATTTTTTATTTTCCAACTAAGGGCCACCTTTTTTTTTTTTCTTTCCATTCTTATGCCTACACTTCGCTTCCTTTGTTCACCACTTTTCTTTTATTTCTTTTTCTTGAAACTGATGAGCAATTCATTCCTTTATTAGATCCTTTTTTTTCCTGAACATTTGTTTTCAACTCTTACGCACAATGGGCATTGGGAATTTTAATAATACTTCGTGGATCCAAACTTCCTTCCATCTATTTAACCACCCCCAAATTAGGCTTTAAGCCTCAAGTTGTATTTTCAAGTTCAAGAAGGGTATGGTTCAAAAGAGGGATAAAAGAATGGGACACAACATGTAATAAATTTTCCAACGAAAGGTCTAAAGGCTTAAAGTGGGTAACTAGGGATTTCAATTATGTATGGTAGGATTCTTAGGCTAGAGTGGGTTCCAAAATTGCAAGGATGTCCTAAGGTCATTTCTCTAACCACATACAATCAAACTTAGTTTTGAAAGACTAACGGGGTAAGTTCTAGAGAGCCCAAGTGTACAAGAGATGAATACTAAAATCTCACTGCATATGGAATGAAAAATTCTCCAACGGATTTCAAATGTCCCTCCCTCTAGAGACACAACTGGAGTATTTATCATTTTTTATAAGCCAACAACTTATGGAGCCACAAAAAGAGAAGAAGATTTGTTACAACGTTGCTCACGAACATGCCCTCAATCTTTGAAAATTTTTGGATGGAGGAGGGTATTTTTTTGCAATAGCACTATACAAAATATGCTAAATTATGGCTACAACAAAAGACTTAGTCTTACATCTTGGCTCAAAATGTGCTAACTACCCATATGGCCACTTACACTTCGCCAATGGTGAACAAAGTGACCCCAACTTTACAAAATATAATGCTACGGGTACTCAGAATTCCCTTGAATTATTGAGTCATTACTCAATCCATCATCGGGCAAGGTTCATTAATAGTTAAGAGATCCCACACAGCATCACTGCAACACACCCCCAACTTAAAGGCTCAAAGTGTCCACACTAAAGTAAATTCAAAATATAGAAAGTAGAAGGGATGAGAAAGAATCCTGTGGACACAGGAATTATAGGAGTATAATGTTGCAATCACGGCAATAGGCCCGCGGTCGCATTGAAGCGATTTCGGTAATTGAGACTAAAATCCCTTATTTTTACTCTGTTTTTCATTTCTTGCAAAATTATTAGTTTTCCAGCTCTGGTTTTTCCTTGTTTTCTAAGTACACTATTATGTGAAAAGACCTACAAAGCATCAAAACAAACAAGAAACATGAGTTAAGGATGGGTTGCCTCCTATCAAGCACCTAATTTGACATCATGGTATGACCCTCTCCTTTTACCATATAATATCTTTGAAGTTAACGCACTCCACCTTGGACACCATGGAGATGTTCTCATTGTAATGCTTCACCCTTTGACCATTGACCACAAATTTCATTCCTTCATTATCATACAACTCGACTGCACCACTTGAGTAGACTTTAGAAATCACAAATGGTCCTGACTATTTTGAGTGGAGCTTCCCCGCAAAGGTTTTCAAGCAAAAGTTGTAGAGGAGTATATGCTCTACCTCACGGAATTTTCACCGTAATATTCTATCATCATGCTATTTCTTTATTTTCTCCTTATACAAAGATGCACTATCATACACTTTTAGTCAAAACTCTTCTATCTCATGGAGTTGTGTCACCCGTTCCTCAAATGCTTTTTCCCAGTTCATGTTCAATCTCTTCAAAGCCCACAAAGCCTTATGCTTGAGCTCAACTAGTAAATGGCATGCCTTACCAAACAACAATTAATAGGGAGACATACCTATTGGGGTTTTGTAGGACGTTCTATAGGCCCAAAGAACTTCATTGGGGGTTGCCTTGACCAATTTGTGTGGCCTGTATTTACCATCTTTTGAGTATGGATTTGATTTCACAATTTGACACCTCCACTTCACCACTCATTTGGGGGTGGCATGGCGTGGTGACTTTTTGCTTAACTATATACTTGTCAAGAAGATCACCAAACATCCGATTGTAAAAATGTGAACCGCCATCACTAATAATGGCCCGAGGGGTGCCGGATCTTGTGAATATACTTTATCTTGGAATGAGGTAATGCATTTGCGCACATTAGTGGGGTGTGAGATAGCTTCCGCCCATTTAGAAACATAGTCGACCGCCACCAAAATGTATTTTTTCCCAAAGGAGCTCACAAAAAGACTAATGAAATTGATTCCCCATACATCAAAGAATTCCATCTCCATGTTAGGCTTGAGAGGTATCTCGTGCCTTCTTGAAATATCACCATGCATTGACAATTATAACAAGATTTAACCCATTCAATGGTGTCTCTATGCATGGAAGGCCAGTAAAATCTGCATTGGGGAATCTTGGTGGTAGTTTGGATCCCTCCATGATGACGGCCGTAAAGTGATGAGTGACAAGCCTCTAAGATGTCATTTATTGCAAAATCCATGAAGCACCGTATAATAACTGCATCGGCACACGCTTGAAATAAAAATTGCTCATCCCAGAAATATCACTTTGCATCAAATAAAAATCATTTTTGTTGATAGTAAATCAGTCCCTCAGATAGTACAACGCTTCCTCGATAGTTGGAAGAATTCGCATACCATGGTGTACTGTTCCCCTCGATGGCCATAATTAATTCATCGAGAAAAGCATCATTAATTTCTTTCTCCCCATGTTTTTAATTGTTCACCTCAAAGTTGACCTCTTTTAATAACAATATCCACCTAATTAAATGTGGATTTTCTTTCTTTTTTTCCATGAGACACTTAAGAACAGAATGGCCCGTATGCACCACCACCTTTGTGCCTAACAAATAGGCCCAAAACTTTTCAAAAGCATAAACAACCACCAATAATTCTTGCTCTGTGATGGTGTAGTTACGTTACACGTTATTCAAGATTTTTCTAGTATAGTAGATAGATAAAAAAGCTTTTCCTTGCACTAACTTAGAACCACACCCAATGAAATACCACTTGCGTCAAACATTACCTCAAATGGGGACGACCAATTTGGAGCAACAATAATAGGGGCTGAAATGAGCAATTCCCTAAGGCGCTCTAAGGCTTTAAAACATGCTTCATTGAAGTTGGACTTAGATTTTTCTCAATTAGTTTACACATAGGGTGCACTATCTTGAAAAAATCCTTGATGGAACGATGATAGAACCAGGAATGGCCAAGGAAACTTTGAATACCTTTAACAAAAATGGGGGGTTGGACCTTGGAAATTACCTCAACTTTATCTTGATCAACTTGAATCCCTTTTATTGAGATCTTATGGCCTAAAATAATTCCTTGTTTGACCATGAAGTGGAACTTTTCCCAATTCAAGACAAGGTTTGTTTCAACACACCTTTCAAGTACCTTATTCAAATAATCGAGGCATGACTTAAAAGAATTCCCCACCAAAGAGGTTTTTTCCATAAATATTTCCATGGAGTCTTCAACCATATCCACAAATATTGATAATATGCAACGTTGAAAGGTTTTTGGTGCATTACACACCCCAAAGGGCATTCGCTTGAATTCAAAAGTACCATATGGACAAGTAAAAGTTGTCTTTTCTTGGTCCTCTGGGGTGATACAAATTTGATGGTATCCTGAGTACCCATCAAAAAAGAAATTGCACCCTTTACCGGTAAGCCTATAAAGTATTGGATCCATGAAATGCATTGAAAAATGGTCCTTCTTGGTCCATGAGTTCAATTTTTGGTAGTCCATACACATTTGCCATCAAGTGATCAGTTTGATAGGGATGAGATTATGTTTTTAATTCTTGACTACCTTAATACCACCCTTTATCAGAATGCAGTGCACCGGGCTTACCCATGTGCTATTAGATATAGGATAGATCACTCCCGCATCAAGATACTTTATAATCTTCTTTTTTTACCACCTCTTGCATGGGTTGGTTCAATCTTCTTTGGTTCTCTACACTTGGTATGTGATCTTTCTCTAGTTTAATTTTGTGTGAGAATATGTCGGGAGCTATGCCAATGATATCTGCTATAGTCTACTTCTTATCTTCCATAATTCCAAAGCACACCAACTAATGGGTCATTCAATAAGCCCACATCAACCTGGTTTGACACTTCCCCATCAACAACATCGATCACTGAAATGACTTGCAGGTCCATTGGTTATTTCATAGTCTTACAAACATTCAAGGTCACTATTTCACCATTGAATCTAAACTTTATCTCCCTTAACTTCACATCTACCAGTGCCTTTCTGGTAGCTAAAAATAGACTTCTAGGTATAATTAGGATTTCCACATCCATTTCATAATCCAAACTAAGAAAGTCAGCAAGGTAAATGAACCAGTCTACTTTTACTAGAATAATGTGGAGGATCCCTATAGGCTTCTTAATGGATCGATCGACCAAAAGCAATTTTATTTTTGTAGGATTTTGTTAACCCAATCCAATTTTGTGAAATATAACATAAGGAATAAGGTTCACACTTTACCCAAGATCACACAAAGTCCTAGAGAACAAGAAGGAACAGATGGTGCATGAAATTGTAAAAGCGCTGAGATCCCTCTTATTTTCAATATACGCACTTGTCATCATGGTGGAGTAATCTCTATGGTTTTATCCGCCAAATCAATTTTTTTAGACACCAACTCTTTCATAAATTTAGCATACCCCGGTTTGTCTTGAAACACCTCAATAGGAGGAATATTAATAGAAAGGTTGCTAAATTTACCAAAAGGTTTGTTCAGTTTATCATTCTTTCCCTTTCTCAAAGGGAGGATGAATGGGTGTTGAAGGTATAGAAGCAATTTGACACTCATTATTTAATGGCTTTCTCATCAACATCTTATCTAACTTTGGCTCTTCAACCA
Organism: Capsicum baccatum var. pendulum; assembly: GCA_030864225.1. Lineage (NCBI taxonomy): Eukaryota > Viridiplantae > Streptophyta > Magnoliopsida > Solanales > Solanaceae > Capsicum > Capsicum baccatum. The sequence continues at coordinate 161,728,787 of CM061557.1, read as the reverse complement.
TGGGACTTTTTATCTTTGCCTTTGTCGCCTCCCCATTTTGCATTTCTTCACTTTGCATTTCCGTTAGATACTTTGATACTTCGCTTACTCTTGCCTCAAATTTTTGGATAGTGGAGGAGAGAGACATAACCTTTTGGTGGAGCATGGAGAATTCACTTCACATTTCATTCACCATTTCACCCCTCCTCTCAGCATTACTTAAGATCCAAGCCAAAATATCTCTATCGCCTTTATCACACTTACACTTTCCATTGAGTCTCCCAACATATGCTTAATTAGGAGTTTGAGGCAGTACATCACTTTGCTCATCTTAGTAACTATCACTTCCCCTTCATCTTTCTAATTATTTCACACAAAGGATGAGGAGGTATTCCCCATGGCCACCTCAGCGTCCTCTATGTCCCAACATCTATACCAAATTGCCACTACATCCAAGAGTTTTGAAATAATCCCTTATGCTGAGTTGATGAATGATACTTTGGATTAGTTGTCCACTACAACCTTGTTTTGTTGATCCAATGCTTGATAGAAGATTTGGAGGAGCATCTTCTCCATCACCTCATGTGCGGGACATTTGAAAATTGTTTCTTTAAACTATCCCCAAGCATCTTACCATGATTCTTTGTGGTATTGGCGAAAGTGAACAATCTCATCCCTAAACTTCAACTTCCTAGATGGTGAGAAGTATTGACCTAAACAAACCTCCATGAGACTTGTCCATTAAGTGATAGATAAGGTGGGTAAAGACCTTAGACATAGTACCACCCCCGAATATTCCTTTTAAGTGGAGCAATTCCATCATCATACCTATAACATAAAATATTACATGCTCCTTAGTGTAGGGAAGGAGAGGTGCACTTTCATGATCTCTAGTTCCAATACAAACTGAGTCCCTGCGACTCATGATTAGTTGGAAATAATAATGTTTACCTACTCAAAGATCAAAAACAATAAAGAAACTAAATTTGATCACTCTAGATATTCCTATGTAAGAATAACACCACATAAGAGAAATCTATATTTTACTCCCCGACAACGGCGCCATTTTTGATAATGCTCAACTCACTCTCATAATTGAGGGGTGAGGCGGTCGCTGTCTAGTAACCCAATTTGAATTAGGGTTGAATCTCAAGGAACAAATTATAGACTTCAAACACTATAGGTGCTCAAATTGCTACAAGATTACCTAGAATGCTAAAAAAAAATAAAATAGGGGAATTTGTTTGGGAACTTTTTGTACGATCATTAGCAAATGATCAAGAGATAACACTTTTATTTTAAGAAACGATGTTGGGGGAAATATTAGGATTATGTCTACCTAAAGGTAAAAACATGTTTGTTAATGATGGATTAGCATGAAATTTAATTGTTAGCTAAAAGATAGGCTAGGTAAAAGGTCATCGCGGTCAATCTATTGATAAAACCACAATGATTTCACCCGTTGGCTCTTTTGAGCACCTAAAAAGTATGAAATTTGTAACCATCCAAAACCTCAATCAATCATCCCTCTTTTTAGAATGATTCTCTTGACATGATTTGCACTCTCAATATACTTATTTCTAAGACTACAAAAAAGGAGCAAACCATAGACTTAATTCTCCTCTTTTTCCTTGTCCCCCTATAACCTTCTTTCAAGGATTTTATGGGTTACCTCACATTCACTTTCATCCATATTTTGAGGATTATAAAGGGTTTATAGAGTTTAGGTTTTTCTCCCTTCAAACCCATTTGGAGATTTAGGGATTTCATCCATAAAATTTTATCTCATAAGATCAAGCAATGGTAAAACCCTTACTCAAAAACTAATAATCATGAAAAAACAACAATACCCACACATAAATTACACTCTAGTTTAACATAATCTCAAGACTAAAAAAGTAAGTTACTCATTAAATAGTAGAGAAGAATTTTACCAAGTAATGCATCCATGGAATTCAAAATAAAAAAGGGTAAAATAATATTTAATTCAACACTTCAACTTCACTAACTTCCCTTTGGAACAATAATTACCAAAAATGAGCAATCCCCTTTTTACTCTGCAATTCTAGGGTTCTTACCCCTCACATCTAAAGTGTTTTTGAATTCCCCCTATAAGTCTTACTTTAGCCTTCTAATATACCATAATTCCCTTTACTTGTTCCTCCCGCTAGGTTGTGGATCTTTGGCTGCGATCGCGCAACCGCTATCGTGACTACGATCAAGCGATCGCATTGTGTTGACTAAGCTTGTCCGACTGCAATTGCATTACCTGAGGCTAGGTAAATTTTTTGCTCAGCTGATAGCGATCGTGGTGTTCAGACCGTTACCGCACTACTTAAGGCCCTTTCTGCTCTAAGTCTTAAACTATACTATTCCCACTCCCTTTTGATCGTTATAAGCTTTAATCCAAATCTTTCAATCTAATCAACTTTGTACCTGAAAAGAGTTGATATTAGTGCATTTACTTATAATTTTGTCTCATTTATTCATTTAAATTAAGGAAATGTTCACAAATGTTGAGTTGGAATGAGTGGCAAAATCACCACTTATAAACTGTCCAAGTTATTTTTTTCATTTCCACACGTTTTTTCAATTTATGGCTTTCTTATTGCTGCCCTTAAGTTATATATGACTTTTTGTATCTGACAGTGCATTTATCAAGAAGTTTGATTGATTAATAGATCTAATTTATTATTTTGAATTCTTCGTTTATATGGATTAGCTATAGGGAATAAACTTCAAGTTAACAACCTCATATGCTAATTTTAATAGTTTTATTAGGATTTGAACATTGATTTGACACTGGGGGGACCTTTGATTTAGGTCCCAAGGCTTTTTGACTATTGGATGGATTTTGGTAAAAGTGACCCTTGAGTTGTGAGGCCTATATTTTATCAAAATAAATTTAGATGGAAATTTTAAAATTCATTTAGTCTAGAATGTCAAATTTAATAGTGTATCATAGCTTATTTGCGTTTATGTGATTTTGAATAAATTTGAAGGGTAGATAAAACCTTGGCAAATTTCAAGTTCAACCGGTGCATGGATTCACTTGGTGCATCCACTTAAGCGGACTATTTGTTTCTTAAATGGAAGTTACTTTAGTGGCCAATTGGTCTCTTAAGTGGTGGAGGCTAGCCCAACCATGTCATTTTAGTAGAGGCCTATCGGTAAAGTGAACGTGGATTAAGCAATGTCTTGCCCGCTTTAGCGGAGGTCAGTGTATGCTTGGGGATTGCTTTAGCGGTCGAATGATGCTTTAGAGGTGATCTCTTAACGACACCTTAAAGGGCATTGATTTTAGCCCTTCATCTATTTCCCCTATTTTTCTCGAAGTCTCAAGAGCCATAAAACCCTAGAGAGTGTAGAAAATTCGGAGACATATCCTTAGGTGATCGTGGGATATGGGTGAACTTGAAATATTTATTTTTAGGTTGTAATCCTTGTAAGTTTTCTTCTAATTCTTGAGCTAATTCTCTAATTTAGTTATAGATCCCTTGTTTCTTGATGGATTAATTTTGGTATCAGTTGAGATCGGGATGGAAACACCCTAGATTTTTGTCCCTTGGAAATTTCTTGAGCTTTTAGCTCAGTTTCGTGATTATGTCTTGAACATATGAGTTGTATGGTGTATTAATAGGTTAGGTGACCCTAGTTGTAGGGTGTCCAGTAGATGGTGGTTGGGTTTTCTGTCTTTGTTATGATTTGGTGATACGAGTCGTTAAGGGTGTTGATGAGTAGTTAGGATAAAACTTAACTAAATTAGTAACTTATTGGCTTGAATTTGCTCTGAGTACGAGTGGCTCACTAGGAGCCATGAGGATAGGGTAGTCATAGGTTGTCCAGTGTCTGACCTATTTGAGTACTATGTTGGTTAAGACTAGATCCTACGAGTTATTTGGATAGGTTATGAGTGGGGTCATAGATTCATAATGTAGACAATGTCTAGGTTTCCAACTCACCGTCTAGGATACTAATCAAGGCTATGAGTCATATAATGTGGTGACATGATCCAATGGGTCAACTCGTAACCAAAGATGGTTTTTTTTAAAGCTCTTAAGATGGGGGTATTCTAGACATTCCCACTTTAAGTCCCTTTGGTACAATGACTTAAAACCTTTCTTTGGGACTTTATTAACGCATCATTCCCAATAAAACACACCTAAATACTCTCTCAACCTCTCTGTTCAAGCTAAGGCTAGGGTTTCAAAGGAAATTGTCATCTAGGGTTCTATGGGTGCAATCTCTTCAAAATTTCTTAGTATTTCAGGCATGTTACTCCTCCCTCATTTTTATTTTACTTAAAGCACATTTTTAATGTATGGCTTTCAAGGTATTGTTATGGTTTTGAAATAAAGGTTGGGGGTCTTTGAATTCTTAGTGTTAAATTATGTTTTCCCATGATGTAATTATGGTTTTCCCTGTTTATTTATGGTTTTGAACATGTGGATGATGGGTATGGCAGTGGAACTTGATAATGGTAAGTTTTTCTAAACTTTTGACTTTTAAATTGGTTATGACCCCAAAGTATTTGGATTGATTTATTTATTAAAAATAATGCATGGTATAAATGGTTATGGATGGTTTTTAAAACCTTGTGGGGTACAAGGAAATCTCTCAAGTAATTATATAATAAAAACCTTATGGGGTACACGGGAATTCGCTAAGTAATTTTAATAATGGAGTATGCGGAATACATGGGAATCCCCTTAGTATTGGCTAATGACATTGCTTTCAAGCTATAGTCAGTAAGATGATACCGCTTTATTAATAATTGACTCCTAGAATTAGTGGTTTGGTTATGTGCTAAATGTTTTAATTGGGCAATAATAGGGGTTGTGATAGCTAGGCATGAAGGTGTGACTTCAAAGAAAGGATACTAGAAACTCATGTTTGCCGACATGAGGGTTGGTCTTGGTGATCATATGCTTGTGGGGTACATGGGAATCCTTTAATTTGATACTTGTATATATGTATCATATCGGGTGAAGGGTGCAAGGAAATTCTCAACTATTTATGATATCTCTGATTCGTGCAGCTACATACACTAGGACCATTCAGGTGGTAACACTTGACCCAAACAACCCGTGCAGCTACACACACTAGGCCTATTCAGGGGGTAACATTTGACCCATATAGCCCATGGGTTTATTTACCATAGCAAAGCTACACAATCTAGGTTAAGCTTTTAAATGCATGCTAAACCTTATTCCCTATCTCGACATGATATATGTGTATTTATGAAATTACATATGGTTATTTTCATTGGTTTTGAATTGATGGCATTATTTTATCCTTATCCCTGAGTTACATGCTAGAGTTCACTCTTCTAACTATCTTCAGGTGCTGTATCCCCATGTGATGCAGGAACCAACCATACTTTCACTCCTTCTTCTCAGTGACTTAGTGATTCGGGGATAGCTTTTGTGTCTGAATAAAGTGGTGATCTTCCATACTCTGAAAGACCCTATTTCATTCTATGGACTTCTTTATATCTTTTATATTTTTTGGTTTTGTCTATGGTCGGGGACATTCTCGATTGGATATCCTTTGATACTAGTTAAAGGGTTTGTTGGACTACTAGGGGCATAGGAGGTGTCGGTATTAGTGTTTACATTGGGATTGGCATTGGATGGTTAATTATTTTGTGGCTTTTGGCATTGATTTTAGCATTATTATCATGTCCTTAATTTAATTTTACCGTATTTTGTTATATGTTTAGAATTCATCCTATATGAGGTTAGGGTGGTTAATGATTTAGATATTAGGGTGGTCTTCGATCCTGGTTAGACTGAAGACGCCCGATATGACTAGTTCTAGTTTGGGTCATGTCAGATTTGTATCAGAGCCTTATGTTCATGGTGAATTGGATAGCCACAAACACGTGTCGAATAGAGTCTCTTTTAAGGATGTGTAGTGCACCACACTCATAAGGGAGAGGCTACGAGGCATTTAGGAATATTTCTCTTTCTTGTATTCTACTTCAAGCTATAGAGTCTAAGTTTTAGAAATCTTCTCAAATTCCCATTTGTTCACTTTTTAGATCCTGCCTCCCAAATGCTCTAAAGCTCATGAAAACTTCTCTACCCCCCCCCTCAAGGAAAATATTGGTGGGACACATCCTACTTATGGTGTCTAGACTCGGTCTAGGATTCTAATTCCTAATAGCCCTTCTGGAGTTTCCACTAATCCCATCCAGTCCATCTCAAGCTCATTAAGCTGATATGATAAATACTAAGTTTTATCAGTCTATACATATGTTGGATCAATTGGTAGCTTTTTAATCTGAGCATGGTTTATCTTTTACTCCATCTTCTGAGGCTACAAGGGTTGGAAAACTTATGAGGTTGAACCTTCTGACCTTTACTGGAGTTATGGTCGAAGAGGATCCTCAAGGTTTCCTTGATAAAATGGAAAAGATCATTCGTATAATACATGCCACTAATATGGAGGGCATGGAGTTTGTTGCCTAACAATTGAAAGATATGGTATACCAATGGTATGAGGAATGAGACCAGTCAAGGAGCGAGGATATTGAGTTAGCCCTATGGGATAGTATTTCTAATGCTTTCATAGATCGCTTCTTTCCTCAGGAGTTGAGGGAGGCAAAGGCAGAAGAGTTTGTCGACCTAAAGCAAGGCAAGATGTCAGTCATGTAATATATCTTGAAGTTTCACCAGTTATCCCAGTATGCTTTGAAGTTGGTTTCTAGCATGAGGGCTAGAATGAGGAAGTTTACTTTCGTTTTATCTTAAGAATTTATTTTGGAGAGTAAGGCTACCTTGTTAAACAAGGACACAGACATCTCCAAGTTAGTTATGTTCATGCAGTAGGTTCAGAAAGAAAACAAAAAGTAGGTGAAGATAGGGGAGAGGATGGGAAAGAAGTAAAGATTTTTTGAGCAGGGTGGTGGCGAATCACAGAGTGGAAGGGATGGTGGAAAATGGTCCAAGAGAAAGTGGGATGATTTTGGGTCTCACTCAACGGCTATTTCTCCATAGCCAAAGCTTTCTGGTGACAGGCGTTTTTAGGGTGGTGAAAATTATAGGGCACAGGGTGCTGAATCTCAGGCTAATAGGGACCAATCAGCTCCATTGTATCCTTTCTGCAGGTTTTATCATCAATTGCACTTGGGTTTCTATGATGATAGAAGGATAAAATGCTTCAACAGTGGTTAAACAGGGCATATGTTAAAAAATTATCCAGTGGCCAAGGTTACTTTTAGAGAAAACAAGGTTTTGATTGCCTCTTCATCAGCTCTGGCACCAAAGGGTGCCCCATCTAGCTCCGACATTGGTCGAAACTGACTCTATGCTCTCACTACCCTTCAGGAGTCTAAGGCATCACCTGATGTCATTACTGGTATATTGAATCTCTTTTCCCGTAATGTGTACTATTTACCTTATTCGGGTCAACTCTGTCTTATGTTTCCCCATTTATGGCTGTGGATTTTGGTTTTAGTCCCGAGTGTATTTTGAACCCCTTTCCTATTTCTACCCTAGTGGTTGAATCTGTGATTGCTAAAAGAGTGTACAGGGGTTGAGAGGTATTTGTGGGTGGTTGGTAGACTTTGGTGGAGATTTTTGAGTTAGACATGTTTGATTTTGATATCGTATAAGGGATGTATTAGTTGCACTCATGCTATGCTTCTCTAGACTTTCAGACCCATAAGGTCACATTTAAATTGACTAATGAGTCAGTTATTAAATGGGAGGGTGGTTCTCTATCACCAAAGAAAAGGTTCATATCGTATCTTCGATCCCGTGGATTAATCTCCAAGGGTGTCTCTATCATCTTGTCCAAGTTAAAGATTCAAACTTAGAAGGTCCTTTTTTACATTCTATCTCGATGGTGAATGAATTCCTTGATGTCTTTCTTGATGACCTTCTCGGTGTCCCTCCCGATAGAAAGATTGATTTGGGATTGATCTTTTTTTGGACATTGATATTATCTCTATTAAACCATAGAGAATAGCTCCGACTGAGTTAAATAAGCTTAAGGATCAATTAAAGGATCTTTTAGACAAGGGTTTCATTCATCCTAGTGTGTCTCTGTGGGGTGCACTGGTATTGTTCATATGTAAGAAGGATGGTGATGTTGGGTGTATTTATGCATTCTAGTGTTCCTAGTCTAGCCTTTTTAGCCTTGTTTTAAGGATTATTCATGTGATATATCAGTTGATAATGAGATAAATGTGCATAGAAGTATTAAAACTTGTGTTTATGATGTTTAACGTGAATTCCAAACAAGTTTGCACTTAAAAGATTCATATGGAGTTCAACCCGGAAAACTAGCATTACTACCTTGAGCTAGGTGATTGTTTAGTTGATTATGGTGGATTCTATTGTGTTTAATGTGTTCCTAATGTTTTTAATGAATGGAATAAAATGTTGGTAAAGAGAAAAATTCATTTTGAATGAGTCTACGGCTGGAACAATAAGTTAAAGATCAATGCTAACTAGCCATGTTTAGCTCTTGTTTTTATTTGTCGTTATGGGTGTTGTGTTGTGTTTCTCTCTTAATTCATCTGGTGTGATAATGTAAGAGGCTTTTGGAGCTGAATATAATGGTATTTTGATGTTAAATAAGCTTGGAATTCATGGGAAAGATGCCACAAGACAAGGGATCAAGAGGGGAGACTCAACACTTAACCAAATTGCGGAGAACAAATTCCAGTAGCTCTGGACGATATTGAGGCGCTGTGTAATGCCCCGTACTTTCCTAAGCTAGAAAATGAACCGTTGTTCATTTATGTGAAAACCCCAATTTTGTAAGGCATATTTGGGCACCTAAATTACCAAGAGTACCCTACTTATAACAGAGCTTATGATGTGTTAAGTGTGGTTATATAAGTCACTAAAGGTAGTACAAGCTAAGACTTTTGAAATCCATCAAGTTTTAGTCTTTGAATTCGCAAGGGTCATCTTTGAATGAGTATAACTTGATAAATATGTGGTATTTCTGCATTTTTCTACCCACAAAATTATAGATAATTGAATTAGCTTTCCAACGATACCAATTTCTCCAAAATCCAACACCCGAGCTAGGAGTTATGGCTTTGCAAAGTAGAGTGCATCACCTAACCAATCGCACATGGCCACTGGAAAGCATATGCGGCACCTATGTAAATATATGCGATTTCATATGCGGCGCATATTTTATGGTTTCAAGTGACTTAAACACTCCATGTTTGGGTTATTTTGAGGGAAATTAAGTCTTTTGGCACTCCTTACACACCCCTAAACTTAATCTTACGAATTTAATAGATTATAAACACATCATAACCCTATTATAAGTCTAAGTTCATCATCCAAGAGCACTAAAGGAGAAAAACAACTAGGGTTACACAATCAACATTGAGGATCCAATCTTTCAACGAATCCATTACCATAAAGGTATGTGGGGTTATGAACAAGAACACCCTTTCATTCTTGTGCCCAAAGTTTGCATTATTTTACAAAGATACATGATTTTTAGATGTTTTATCATGAATTTGAAGTGATAAATCTTATCCTATGTTGTTGTTCAAGATACTATGATTATTTTGAATGTTTAGAAAATAAACTCCATGAGTTTGAGATTATTGTTATGATTAAAGGCTGAAATTTTTCAGATTTCCATATAAATTATGAATGCTTGTGATATAAAACATAAATCTTGAAATGTTCTGATTAAATATCTTTATAAGGGTCATTAACCCACATTGAGATTGTTGTTTCGAGAATTTATGTGCTACATGCACCTATTTTTAGACTATTTTTGATGAAGTATAGAAAGATTTGACCTTTGGGTTACAACAGAGTTAAAATCCACTTTATAAAATGAGTTACGGATTTTATCATTTATTTAACTTAAGAAATATGAGATTACCCTTAAAGTGAATTTTTCTTGAGATTTTTGAGCATAGTATTGGGAGTATTATTTAGCACCGAGTTGGGTATTTTTCTATGGTTTCATACCCCAGAACTACGTGCCACCGTAGGTTGAGACATTGACTTCAACTATATGTGGAAAATTGTGATAGTAACGCTGAGATGAGATTGTTCTACACCTATGGCAAGGGTAAGATAACCCTAACCTTATGGGGGCAAGTCGTGGGACATCATGGGTGCTCACATGGTGTACATGTCGGTTAGAAGAACCTCTCAAAGAGTCGCCTCATTCTTAGATTGATTTTACTGATTTAAAAGAGATTTGAAATGCAGATTTATGATGTATTCAATATTCTAGATTTCACTAAGATTGTTTTGATGGTTTGGAATCGAGATGGAAGTGAATTGAGATTTATTATGATGACTCACATGTTTCACTCAATATATTTTACTCTCTTATTATTATGATGATTTTAATTCGAGCTAAGTGAGTTATTTATATCAGCATGCATAATTTTATAAACTGTGATGATATTAAAATATTATTTTATATATGCATTGCACCCCTATATTCTTGGTACGTTTCCATGGTACTGACCCATATATTCGTAAGTGGGCTACATTTTCAGAGAAGGTAGGTACAAGGCATAGTGTACATCTTCAGATCCAGTCAGTTCACAACATCCAGTCAGTAGGTGATGAGTCATTTTGATTCAAGGGCTTGAGTTAGTAATACAGTTTAAGAAGTGTTGTATTTTCTTTCTTCAGTCATATTGAGTTGGTTTAGTCGGGATTCATGACCCAGCTACCTACAGTCAGTACTAGTAGAGGCTTCATAGACAGTCAGTAGAAGTTGATGTATTCTATTTTAGTTTTGGTTGTAAGAGCAGAGTTGTAATCTTGTAAATTTAGATTTGTATCTATCATATTCAGAAAAGAGTTATTTTCTATATATTTTTATAGATTTACACTTTTTGTTCAATTACTTATGAGTTATGCCAGTAGAAGGGTTAGCTTGGGGTCACTTCTGATCCTAAGCACCGTGTGACGTCTCGGGACCCAATTTTGGTTCGTTATAAACATGGTATTAGAGCACAGTGTTCAAGTGTCCTAGGGTGTCTATGAAGACTTGTCTAGTAGACTCTTGCAGAATGGTACAGATACGTCTGTACTTTTATTTTAGAGGCTACAGGGCATTTAGGAAATGTCTCCATTCTTTCAAGTCTTAAATCGTGCTATAGAAAAGTTCTCTAAGAAACTTATGCAGATTCTCATCTTACCCTAGTCAGGCCATCTCTTTCTTATTTCTAAGGTATCAAAAACAGTTGAGCTTAATTCTTCGTAGATAGTTATGGAATTGTAAGAGGGCTACCAAAGTATCCTATCAGTACTTTTGGGTTTTGAAAAATGAAGTGCTTTATCAGGCATGTAGAAATCATGCACTAAGCCCGAGTTAGATATGCTTTCAAATTTCTCCTCAGAATCCATAATGATATTCTATACTCTTTTATCTCTGTATTATTCTTGAGACAACATGATCAACAAGTTCCAGTTCCTCTCCAGTTAATGCTCTTATATTTGCTAGCGAAAGTTTTAGAAGTTACAAAGTGGCTTGAGAGGAGTTTTTTAGTATGTTATAAGTCCCTCAAATTTAAAGTTATGCCCTCGTTCTTAAGACTTATTCAATTAAGATAGAGTAAGGTGTACTCTTAGATCATTGAATGTTGTGTGTCAAGTTTCTATCTCTTGTATTAGTCATCTTGTTATCATTATGTTTGTAAAAAATCAAAGTCTAGTGAAGCCGTATGAGGCCTATTTTGATTCACTAGCATAGTTGCTTTGTTATTCATATAATTTTCTTAATCAAAACACAAAACCAAAGTCTTGTGAAGTGTGAGGCCTATTTCGATTCACTAGCAACTTGTTGTTTATCTTGTTATTATGGTGTTAGTTGAAAGTATGGGTTTCTGTGTAGTGACAGAAGTAGTAATTTTTAGTTGAATGTCTTGTGTAAGTTGAACTTGTAGTTTTAGAAGTGTAGTGGCAAGAATGGTGGTAAGGGCGATTTATTGAATATGTATAGCTGAAATTTTGCTTATGATTGAATTAGTAAGGAAGTGATATACCCTTGTTTGTTAGTTTGGTGAAGTTAGAGAAGGAGATTATTAGTTAAGGTGGATTGTTGTTTGCTTTAAGTATGAAAAGAGTTATTGATGGTATTTGTTATGCTAGGAAATTATAGGCCATATTATGAATAATATAGGCCATATTATTATGATCGATTATCATTGTGTACTAGTTTTCTAAATGCTATGTGCTATTGTTTTGAAATGAAAATAGTGTGTGAGATTAAGTTGTAAATCATGTTTAGCTATAGACATTAAGTTTGAACAGTTGATGGTTCGGTTGTTGATGCTAGTTATATGGAGGTAATCCAATAGGCCTGAACAGTGTATACAAGAGTATAAGATCATGTGTTCGTAATTAAGTATGGTGTAGAGGTATGGCCAAGGTGCTATGGGGCTATATTATTTTTTGAGGATTATTGCATATTGTGTGGTTAGTAGTAACGTTGAGTTTCTATGTGGAGAAAGAAAAGTTAGATAATTTATGTTGTTCTTGATAGCTAAGTTAAGGAGTTATGATTGAAGATGCTGAGTCTTTTTAGTATGATTTTATTCTCATGGTTTAGGAAAAATATAAGTATAGAAGTGTGATATTGGTAGGCAATGATTATGTGATTAGAGATGTAGATATGGTTGCAAATGAGAGTGTAAGTCTTTGATGATGATTATTGAAGCTAGGAATTAAGGATGGCATATGGATGGGTTGTTAAAGAATGAAGTTGGTAAGTTCAAAATTAGTTTATTCTTGTGAATTTAGAATTTATGTGTAGAAAGTAGAATGATGAAATTATGGCTTAATCTCGAGGATATGTAGTAGACCATCATACTTAGAACACCAGCTTTGACCTAAGAGGGAGATGGTTAGTGAAAAACCAAATAAAGTTTTGAGAATTAGATTGTGATACATGTCAATAATGAGTTACGATGAGATAGTGATCCCTTCTTACTCAAGAGTATTCGTTGGATTTCAGTCATTAAAACACCAAATCCATCACTTGCTTGACAAATCCATTCCACAAGCCTATGCTTATACATATCATGTGTGCTCAAGCCTATTCTCAGCTTCTTGCTAGCATAAAACAACTTCACTTTGTGATTCGAGTTATCTCTTATGAATCTATGAACTCCAGTCTGATGTTGAATAGCTCATGATAAGTATAAACTCATGTTTCAGAGTATGACCAGTTTTTAAACTTATGATACTAGTGAAGTTCGCATTATATCATGCATGTCCTCAGCTTAGCTTTCTTTAATGAATCCATGCCTTTGATATTTTATTCCTCATGACAAAGATAAGAGTTAATGTTATGTATTGTAGTTTTTGAGCTTCTGGTTCATATGTGTTAGCCATTTAGTGACCTCTTCCTATGTTAAGATAGTGGTGATGATAGTGGATAAGCAATGGTTTATATGTGAGAGAGTTGATGACCCTCATTAAGAAAGATTATTTATGCTTTTCTATCTAAGGCTAAAGTGTGAAGTAAGATTGAGGCCAAGTCTTTGATATATGTCATGGTTAGTTAGAAATTGTGTATATGTTTTTAAGAATAGTGCAAAAAAATTGTTGTTGATAAAGGTTTTGAGAATATGCGAAGTATGCCTTTAGGGGTATTTTCCTTAAAGTTATATGTGATTTTTAATGATACGCTTGAATGTCATGTTGGGTGTAAGATGATGAATGCAATATGCATTAGTGAATCCATATCAAGGGTTTTAAATTAGTCATTGAAATGGTAAGGCATGTTATGCTTAGGGTGTGAGCTCTAAGAAGATATAGAATATTGAACCTTGTGGTTTAGACTAGTATTGTGGTTTGTCGTGTTGTATCTTGTGATTTAGTGTTAGGCTTAATCATGGTGAGAGAACTTAGTTTAGTTTAGACCTTAGTACAACGATTTCGCAGTGCCAATATGAGAATTATAAGTTGAATCAAATGAGTATAGTATTTAAGGGGAATAGTATAGTTGAGAGAGCATTTGAGAAGTGATGCTAAGCTTGAAAGTAAGAAGTTGCGTTGCCTACGGCCTAGCAATCCTATCCTAGTTTATGAGTTATATAATTATATTCCATGCTATAGAGTTATATCAATGCTGTAATTCCTTAGTCAAATGTCTTGTTCAGAGCATGCCCAAAATTCTTTACTCCCTAATGTCAATAGAATTTTGTAGAAAAGTGCTAAATAAATACTCCATTTGAGTATGGGTAGTCATTATGATCCAGTCCATATAGCCTGTAATCTAGTTTAGTAAGCAAGGAGATAAGCTCCTATAGATTCTTAATTTTCCATCTAGTCTTACTATCCGCAGTCTTATACGTATGTACATTCAAAGAGGCAACGTGTTTGTGTCCAATTAAATTATGAATTCAGCTCAGTTCATGCATCAGTTTTAGTTTCAGATATTAAGTCGTGATTCAGTTCGTAAATATCCTGTGTAGTATCACAGTCTCTTCCTAGTATTTTCATCAAATTATTATCATTCAGGGATAAACGATCCCAAGAGAGGGATGTTGTAATACCCCAAGTTTTTATGTCATAAAACTCTCATTCTTTCTCATGAGATCAGATCCAGTGCAAAGTAATGGTTACTCATAAGTTGACACTCTCGTTTCTATCTTAGCCATGTAGTTATTTTTCTTGAGGATTCATACACTTGCAGACCAGTTCAGTAGCTCATTATTCTTGATATCAAGCGATTCAGTTCTATCAGTTACACATGATTCTTGAAGACTAATATTCCTCTGTGTTTCAGGTTAATTATCCACATTCGAGGACGAATGTCCCCAAGGGGTAGATATTGTAATGACCTGCACTTTCCCAAGCTAGAAAATGAACCGTTGTTCATTTATGTGAAAACCCCAATTTTGTAAGCCATATTTGGGCACCTAAATTACCAAGATTACCCTAGTTATAAGAGATCTTATGATGTGTTAAGTGTGGTTATGGGAGTCAAATAAGGTTGTACAAGCTAAGAGTTTTGAAATCCATCATGTTTTAGTGTTTGAAGTCACAAGGGTCATCTTTGAATGAGCATAACTTGATAAATATGTGATATTACTGTATATTTCTACCCACAAAATTATAGAGAATCGAATTAGCTTTTCAACGATACCAATTTCACCAAAATCCAAAACCCGAGCTAGGAGTTATGACTTTACGAAGTAGAGTGCGTTGCCTAACCAATCGCACATGGCCACTGGAAAGCATATGCGGTTCCTATGTAAATATAGGCGATTTCATATGCGGCGCCTATGTAAGTATAGGAGATATCATATGCGGCGCCTATGTAAATATATGCGATATCATATGCGGCGCATATCTTATGGTTCAAGTGACTTAAACACTCTATTTTTGGGTTATTTTGAGGGCAATTAAATCTTTTGGCACTCCTTACACACCCCTAAACTTAACCTTACGAATTTAATAGATTCTAAACACATCATAACCCTATTATCAGTATAAGTTCATCATCTAAGAGAAATAAAGGAGAAAAACAACTAGGATTAAACAATCAACATTGATGGTCCAATATTTCAACGAATCCGTTACCATAAAGGTATGTGGGTTTATGAACTAGTAAACTAAACTAATGTGGAAAAGTAATGACTTTGAACAATTAGTGGATAGAAGCCTAGGGTTAAGGCTTACGAACAATCATACTACGTTATCTTGGTTGTTGATTCATAGGATTAATTGCATGATTAAGGTCTCCCATCCTCTAGCCTTTTACCTAATTTGGATATTACAACTACATCATTGAATAGGGATGCAATAATCAAATTAAGTGTTTTAAAGCTATTATCCTACGTGTGAATCAAGTAAGGCTTCTAAGTACATCCCTATCCTAGATACTTATTCGAATTACTTATTTTATAAAGAAATAAGAAACATACTTTGTCTGTCCCATGTTCTATCTCCCTATTCCCTCTCCCAAGATCAAAACAATTGATGTATTCTAAGGGTGATTACTCCTCAAAATAGTTAAATCAAGAATAATGAAGTAACCATAATGATAAGTAATTAAACAACATTAATTCATAACAAAAGTAGTCATGATCTTGGCCTTAACTCCAAAAAAGGATTTTTAGCCTATAATGGAAATATTCATCATCCAATCCCTTGGATAGAAGATACAAACCTTAAAGAAACTAAATTAAAGAATGATAAGACCTAAAAAGAAGTTGTGGTAGCCTCTATTGCTCCAAGATGTCCAAAAGTCATTACTTTTCCGCATTAGTTTAGTTTATTTTTCATTTACAATTCTAAAACTCTATTTTTTAATCTCCTCAATTGGTTAAACTAGAATTGGATAGTCGGCAAATGCAAGTCCCTGAGAGATCGATACTTGGTCTTTCTTGAATCCACTTTACTACTTGATAAGACCACGTACACTTGGGTGTTGTCAAGTATTTGGGGCCGTTGTTGAGGACTTGTAATTTGGAAATTATTTATTTTAGTTTTATTTTTAGATTTATTTGTTGTTTTAACGCTTGGTTTTGGTTTTATTATTGTAGGAAATAGGTTTTTAAACTGGTAAGCTGGAAAGGGATAAGGAGTTGTTTGAACCAAGATCCGAACCCAAGAAACTTTTCTATCAATGAAGAAGAGAAGAAATCCTTCTCTCTTGAATTCCTCAAATCCAAGAAGACCAAAAAAATCATGTGCAAATGGATGAGGAACAACAAGTAGCATGAAAGACTACTCGGGAAGTGGAAACCCCACTTTCGACAAATTTTACTTCCCCTATTCAAAGATCGGCTGATAGGGGTAATTTTGAGCTTATGGTGCAACTATTGATCAGCAGTGGACAATTTGCAGGGCTTTCACGCGAGGATCCACAGTTCACTTGCAGAATTTCATTGAGCTCACTGCTACATTTATTCTGATAGGTATAAATGTTTATTAAGTGAGGCTCACACTCTTCAACTACTCACTTATTGGGGAAGCTAAAAAGTTGTTGAATGCGGAGCTGGCCAATTCAATCACATCATAGGATGACTTAGCCCGAAGGGTCCTTATTAGATTCTTTCTATCAAGGAAAACTGCGAGACTTCACAGTGAGATAGTGAGCTTCAAATAGAATCCTAATGAATATCTATGTCATGCTTGGGAATGCTTCAAGGAACTTCTCCAAGATTGTCCACACTACCAACAGTAGAATGAGGTACTTGCTCATACTTTTGTAGAAGCTCTTGATCGCAAAACGAAGATTTTGCTATATTCAGTTGCAGGTGGTCTAGCACTAGAGTTGACTTGAAATAAGTTGTACACATTGTTGAATCGCATAGGACTAGGAAATCCCAAGTGATATTCAGATTCCAGAAGTGCCACAAAAAGAGTTGCAGGTGTACTAGAGTTGGACCAATTCACAGCCTTATCAACAAAGGTGTCTGCATTATAGAATTTAATCAACACTCAATTCATCAACATGAAATAAGTAGATCCATAGCCTGTTGCAGCCATCAATGTAGTTCAGCAAATTAGTGGCAGGTGTGAGGTATGTAGAAATAGTGGCCATTCTGCGGCCATGTATGATTCAAATCCAGAATCAGTGATGTATGCAGGTAATGCTCAAAGGCTAAATTATTGTAACGCCTATAACATAAAGTAGCAGACTCATCCATGGAATGACCCACATCCATAGGACCAACCAAATCAGTCAAGAAGTAATATGAAGAAGATGATGAAACATATCTTAGCTAATCAGACACAATTTGTTGGAGACTTAAAAAATTTGCAAGCGGCCACAAGAAGTCTAGAGTTGTACATGGGGAAAAATTAGCAAGCAGTAAATACAAGGACACGAGGTGGGTTTCCAGCTGACACAAAAAATCCAAAGCTAGTCATGGCAATCACCTTGAGAAGCGGTAAAGAAATTCAAGGTGAATCTCTAAAAGTAACAAAGGAGGTAGATATTGATATGGTGAACCAGCAGGCAAATAAAAAAGTTGCTGAAAAATCAAGGAAGTCTGAGTACTTGAAAGAAAAATTTGTTGAATTAGAAGTGAAGAAAAACCTACCATTACCTTTCCCTAAGAGGAAAATTAAAGCAAATGAGGATGCACTATTAAGAAGTTCTTTGATACATTCAGTGAGCTTCATATTAACTTACCTTTGTTAGATGTTTTGTAGAGTATGCCCAAGTATGCAAAGTACTTTTGGGATGTGGTGACTAAAAAGGTAAAATTACAGGACGTGGGAGCTATAACACTCACTAAAGAGTGTAGCATTGTGATGACATAGAAAATCCCCAAGAAATTGAGAGATCAGGGGAAGTTTGCTATCCCAATCCAATTTGGGAGTAAAGTGGTCCATCCACTGAGTAAGTTAAGGGTGAGCATAAACTCAATGCCCTATCACTATGGTGGTGAGTTTTTGGTGCCATTGTCGGGGACTTGTATTTTAGCAATTGTTTATTTTAGTTTTACTTTTAGATTTATTTGGTATTTTACGCTTGGTCTTTGATAACGCTCAATCTACAGCTCACGTGGGAGTGTAAAGCGGTCGTTAGCAAATATAGAACCCAACTGGGTTGGGTATCGATCCCACAGAGAATAGCTTGGTCAACAAGTAAGCAAAATTACTAAACTTTTGGTGCAAGTCTCGTAAGAAGGGGGGATTGTAATAAGTAACCAAAGTAATGAAATAAAAGCTGAAAATAATAAAGTAAAAAGAGAAAGATTGTCACGTTGGTTGTAAACAATGAGAATTGAAGCGTTGGGATTATGTCCACCTTCTGAGGTATACGTCTCTATTGGCTATGAGTGTGTAGAGTCTTGACATGTAATTGCTTATAGAGAATTGTAGTCGATGGTAAGTCCAAGCGTCTCTCGACCTAAACAAGGACTATTTCACCTTAACTCTCTCGAGCTTAAAGCGTGACTAACGGTACGAATTCTCCAAGAAGTTAGTCCAGGTACGGCACTAGCTTTTTAATAGGAAAGGGTGTCCTACTACCTTGACATTATCTCTTTTCCAGACAAATAACTTTTCTCTCGAACAAGTTAGATGTTAGACTGGCGTTGGTCTATGCGTCTTCTTTTCTAGACAAATAACCTTTCTCTCGAACAGGTTAGATGTTAGAATGGCGTGTTCTTGTGTTTGAACCGCAAAGAATGTGGATTTAAGATGAAGAGAATAATGATATAAGCAATATACGTGTCTTGAACTCACAATCTCATAGCTTTAGATAGTAACTCATTCGGCTTCCATAACCCCAACTAAGAGGTTTAGTTACCCATGAATGCGAAGGATATCACGTTTTGCATGGTGGATGGCGTGTAAAAGAGGTGTTAGGCGTGTGGTTTTGGTGATTCCGTAGCAAGTAACGATTCTCTTGTTGTGGAATTTAAGAATTGAATGTTTGTGGTGGAAGATGAGAGAGATGGAAGAAAATTAATAGTTTAAGAATGAATTTCTTGAATTTAGAGAGGAGTTGCCTCCACTAAGGGAGGACTTTATTAAAATCTCTAGCATGATAGGGTATTTATAATACTCCTATCCTACTCCTACTATGCTAATGAAATAAATAACCAAATCCTACTAAACTAAGGAAATACTTAACCCATTTGTACTAGGTTAATGTAACATTCTCCTAATCCAAATAAACTAATGAAATACATAACCCAATTGTACTAGGTTAATGTATCATTGTCAAAATCCAGCTTTGTGTCTGTAAGTCCCCAAAGTCTTCAGAAATGCTGTTTTAGTCCTGGACAGATTTTCCATGCAGTCCCCAAAGTATTCAGAAATGCTGTTTTAGCCCGGGACAGATTTTCCATGCAGCAGATTTGGTCCTTTAGGCGTCCAGCTCCTTTCTACTTCGTTTGTGAGCTTTCTTTTGCGTCAAGTAAGCCATAAAATGCTGTATTTTGCATCATTTATACCTGAAACTTTCCTAATCATGTTTGTTAGCTCATTTACAGGAAAAAGGACTAAAAGTGCATGAAATAGATAATTAGTTCTCAAAACTAGGCTAAAATATGGGCAAAATATATTGATATAGGCGCGTAAATTCGCCTATCATCAACACCCCGCACTTGCAGCTTTGTTCGTCCTCGAACAAAATATCATGTCCTTCTAACATCAACTTAGGGTTTTTACAGCCACAACACAAAACATTCTTCAAGACAAGCACAACAACTATCAACAAAGAGTAGCTTTCCGA
This sequence comes from Capsicum baccatum var. pendulum, assembly GCA_030864225.1. Lineage (NCBI taxonomy): Eukaryota > Viridiplantae > Streptophyta > Magnoliopsida > Solanales > Solanaceae > Capsicum > Capsicum baccatum. The sequence continues at coordinate 161,708,645 of CM061557.1, read as the reverse complement.
TTATAAGTAGAAACAATTTAACCTCAAGCATAGACTCGTGATGGTGATCAACTCGCATGCAAACGTTAAGGTGCATAGAATCATATACAACTATCCAAGACTCATCGACCATGTGTGTCTCACAATATAGTACCCATAATCGCTCACAAGTATAGCATATTTTCAAACATGGGTATCAAAATATCCTTGCACTCACTCTCACAAAGAATTCATATGTAGCAACTGATGACCATAGGCTTGCCCTTAATGTAGTACTCCACTAAATGTCGGAGTGTTAAGATTAGGATCAAGTAGGTCTTTTAATGGTTGTAAAGTAGGCTAAGGGACGGGTAGGACTATTTTGGCCAAGAATAGTGACTAGGTTCCTAAGCACTTTAATACATCACATTGTATCATTGACACTTTTTTCTTCCAACCTTTCTTCTTTCCTTTTTATTCTACCACCCTTGTTCTCCTCTTTTGTTTTTCATTTTTAAGCACAACTTACTTTTCAGCTTTCTTTTCCTTTTTCTTTTCACAACATACCTCTTATGATAGCACTTTCTTTTTCATCACACATTCAAGCACCATTACAATTTAAAGCATCATACTCACCCAATTTCTTCTTATGTTGTCACATGACTTTTTCACTTTAAAGCACTTAGGAATTTGGATCAAATTACGGTCTTGAAAAAAAATGGATTAGGCTTACATACAAGGTTGTCAAAGAAATAGGCTAAAGGCTCAAAAGGGTTTACTAGGATGATTTACATGGGTAGGAAAAACTGAGGGTAAACATGTATAGGTTGCCAAAGAAATGCCTAAATCATCTCCTAAACTCACACTCCTTATTTTCGCTTTGCATACATACCGGGCAAGTTCTAGCATCAGCCACAAACATAGAATATACTATTATCTCACACACACAAGGCACATGGTCGACTTGATTGGAAGTAATATAGACTCTCAACCCAACAAGTGAAGGAATTGAATCACACAATATCACATAATGAGTCACAACTAGAGCCTAAACGTCTCAATAGTCACAATTGTAGCACATACTCTTGTTATAATCTCATGCTGCCTATCAAAATAATTTCATGCGAAGCTAGAAAAATTTTACTCCTAAAAAACTAAAAAAAAACGTCAAACGGAAAAAAAACAAAAAAAAACGAACTCAAATAAACAAAGTAACCAAACAAACATAGGTGCAAACAGAGAAGTATAGCATGCAATGCCACCCCACACTTAGACGGGACACTGTCCTCAGTGGAAAATAAATACGAGGAACCTGGTCAGTCGGACTCCTCCTCTATGTCTGGGGTCATACCCCTTGCGTTGGGATCATCATAAGAGTCATCATCCTCATAAGTTCCGCATAAGTATCCCACTTAATTCCAAGCGTGAGTCGAGGTGTTTGCAGCGAGGAGGGTTCTCCTTGCTCCTTGCGGCCTCTTTTCTTGCCCTTTTGGGAAGTGGTAGCCTTTTTCCTTGCCTGGTCTCTCTTTAGGTGCCATTGTACCTGAGACTAGAAATAGTGTTAGTTGCAGCACAATCTCACTTGATACAATCTATAAGCAAGTACTAGGGGTACCACCCCACACTTAGTTTTGTTGCACAAATCAGCGAGGTGAACGTAGTCGATTTACTCAGATTTCGTCGACATACGTTTTAGGCTTGTATTCCAGCAAGAAAATCAGCATTGTATCACTTATTTGCAGCCATTGGACTACTTTCATGGTAGATATAGCAACACTATGACATAGGGGTTACCACATGGAATCGTTATTCTTACAACAAGCACAACCTCCTAAGTCGATAGGCACTATAATCTTATCCCGATGGCCGGGATAGTCTAACATGTAAGCATCCAAACAACACTCTTAAGCAATATTCATAGCCATATCAATTCAGCAAATATCATAACAATGCTATTGAAACCAAATTCAAGTCGGAAATAAGTCAAGAATTCCCTACGTATATGTTTACTCACATGATTATGCAACAACAATTCAAACACATGAAAATCACCAACAATCTTATATGATTTAGCAATTTATAATAAGCATAGCAACGTAGTACTTACGATAAATAAATGAAGAATAAGAGAGTACTTACTTGCTTGAAGCTTGTGGAGACGGTGTTGTGAATTGGAAGAGCAAAAGAAGAAAATTTTGAGAAGATTTGGAAGGTTGTGTGGCGCCTTTAGGGTGTTTTCTAATGTGGTTGTGTTGTAAAACTATGTCCCCTTTATATAGGAAGAGTATGGGTCGGGTTATGACCCATTTACAATCGGATTTGGGGACAAAATCACCACATATGCGGCGCATATATCTTGGCATATCAATGACATATGCGGCGCATTGTCCATGGCATAATGGAACATATGCGCCGCATATCCTATGGCATTTCTAGACATATGCGGCGCATATCCTATGGCATTTGGTCTCAGTATCTCAAATGCTATAGCATAGGCGGCGCATAGTCAAAAGCACACCTAGGAATAGGCAGCGCATTGTGTATAGCACTCTAGATTCCGAGTCCTTAGGCTATAGAATAGGTTGTGCATCGTTCGTGGCCTATTTTTACCAAGGCCTAGCCTTCCTCGAAGCCTATTATGACGTGAGAAAGGCTCACTTCATAGCCTTATGCATCACCATTCCTAACTTACCGACTTTACCATACAATGCGACCAAATCGTCAATTGAAATCAATCTCCTCGTTGCATACTTCTTGCACCTATTTTTGCTCAAAACCAAATGAAAACGATTAGTACGATGGGTTGCCTCCCACCAAGCGCCTTAGTTTTGGTCGTGGCACGACTCTTATTTTTGGATTTTCATTTATCAAAAGCAAAAACAAGTACTAGAATGAAAGAAAGACAAAACGATAAAATGATAAAATGATAAAACGATGGGTTGCCTCCCATCTAGCGCCTTATTTATTGTCGTGGCTCGACATAGTTACCTCGAGTACTCATACTTCGTCGAGGTAAGTGATGGATCGTTTTCTGAAAGGATTTAGACGACAATGAGGCTTACCTGTGGGCATGCGATCTTTTTCGAGATGGCTCATACGTTTCTCCGGAGAGTCACCAATTATATCATCAATAGTCCAACCCATAGCTCTCTTGTATCTCCTCAGAGCAGAGATGAGAGCTTCTACGTGCTGTTCACTTAAATCATCTGCTTTCTCTGGAAGTATATTTCTACTTTCCACGAACACATTCCTTAGATAATCGGGGAGCTCTTGCGATTCTAGCATTGGTGGCTCGTCAAAGTGAGTCTGCGCTGTTGGTTGATTCTTGAGATCACAATCCGGTTTCTTAGGAGTATAAGACTCTATTTCTGTTAGAGTACTCATAAGTTCTTCATAACCTTCATTATCTTCATGCTCAACTTTCAGTGGCACAACAGACAATGGCTCAACAGTAGGTTGTTTCTCTATAGATAATGCTTTCATATCCTCATAATGAACATCAGCTACAAATGACTCATTCATATCGCTGGGCTGCTTCATTGTTTTGCATATATCAAACCGTACCACTTCGTCAACCACTTGCTTGCCTTTTGCTGAAGTTTCCAGCACCTTACCACTTCTGGTAGTGATGGCCATGCATGACCCATCATTTTTTGGGTTCTGCACAGTATCGCTTGGTAAGGTGCCAGCCTTTCTTTGATTAAATGCTGCTGAAAGTTGGATCAATTGCTGCTCTATTTGCTTGATAGAAGTGGAATGAGAATCAACTAGTTGCTTCATGGAGGACAAATCATCAATCACCTCCTTAACTCCTGTGCTCGTTTCTTCCACTCCTTTCAATAACCTAGCCATCATGTCTTCCATACTCCCAGAATTAGATGTGGTGGTATCACGTCTACCAGGGGGAACGTACAAACCACTCTTTTCATTATTTTTCTTCCAACTACCTTGGTCTTTGCTTCCAGATTTATCATAGTAGTTCCGACCTTGGTTTCCTTGGGCATTCCCACGAAAACCCCCCTGATTTTTCAAGTAGTTGGCCTCCTTTTCGGAATCAGATTCGTCTCTTCCATGTGATACCACGGCCTTAACTTTTTTGGTCTTCCCTGATAATAAATGCTTTGTAAGAAGATCCATTTGAATTTTCATGTGAGCCATGTCTTGGTCACGATCTTCTTGTTTTCGCCTCTGCTCTGCAGTCATGCCAAAAGATACAGTAGAGCTTGTTACCTCAGAATCCCTGGTATGCCAAGCTCTACTTTTCTTTGTCATCCGATCTAGCATATGGCTTGCCTGCCCAAAGGTGAGGTCCATAAAAGATCCTCCAGCCGCATTATCAACCACTGACTTAGTCACCGAATTCAAAGCTCTGTATAATATCTCCATCAAGTGGTCATTGGTCATATGGTGATTTGGGCACCGCATGAGCTTCGTCTTGAACCTCTCCCATGTTTCGTGGAGAGCTTCAGAGGGAAGCTGACGAAAGTTGCTGATTTTATCTCTCAATTGTGCTTTTTTGGATGGCGGAAAGAATCTTTCTAGGAAAGCGTCTTTCAATTGCCTCCAATGAGTAATAGAATCAGGAGTCAGCCCATTCAACCACATAGTTGCCTCCCCAGACAAAGACAATGGAAATAGACGTAATCGAATTGCATTCTGTCCAACTCCAGGATTGTCGAATGACTTGCATGTAGAAATAAAGTTGATCAGATGCATATTCGGATCATCGCCTGCTAGTCCACCAAATAATCCCTTGAGTTGCAAAAGCTGAATCATGGCGCTAGTGATATTAAACTTTGCTCCAGGTGCTAATGGCGGAAGAATAATAGCTCCGGTGGCACCAGGTCCTTCTAGATCGTCCTCTTCGTCATCAAAAGGAATTTGCATAACTCGGCAATCAGGCCTCAATCGCGCTTGACGATCTCTCCTCTGCATGGGTGCCGCCATCTCAGCAGTATGTCGTGGGTTTAGTAGCTCTTCATCGCCCAGATCCTCATCGTCAGGATTTGTTGCTCGCCTACGATTATCAATATTTTGTTGATGCACTTGAGCAGCCATCCTTTCAATTTCACGTTGTGCCTCCATTGATGCACTGAATAAACCTAAAAAAACAAAAACAACAACTAAAAGTAAAAGTACGAGAATCTTTGACCAAAGGGTCTAGTAATTATCACGAACTTGATTGACACTAGTATTCCCCGGCAACGGCGCCAATTTTTGATAACGCTCAATCTACAGCTCACGTGGGAGTGTAAAGCGGTCGTTAGCAAATATAGAACCCAACTGGGTTGGGTATCGATCCCACAGAGAATAGCTTGGTCAACAAGTAAGCAAAATTACTAAACTTTTGGTGCAAGTCTCGTAAGAAGGGGGGATTGTAATAAGTAACCAAAGTAATGAAATAAAAGCTGAAAATAATAAAGTAAAAAGAGAAAGATTGTCACGTTGGTTGTAAACAATGAGAATTGAAGCGTTGGGATTATGTCCACCTTCTGAGGTATACGTCTCTATTGGCTATGAGTGTGTAGAGTCTTGACATGTAATTGCTTATAGAGAATTGTAGTCGATGGTAAGTCCAAGCGTCTCTCGACCTAAACAAGGACTATTTCACCTTAACTCTCTCGAGCTTAAAGCGTGACTAACGGTACGAATTCTCCAAGAAGTTAGTCCAGGTACGGCACTAGCTTTTTAATAGGAAAGGGTGTCCTACTACCTTGACATTATCTCTTTTCCAGACAAATAACTTTTCTCTCGAACAAGTTAGATGTTAGACTGGCGTTGGTCTATGCGTCTTCTTTTCTAGACAAATAACCTTTCTCTCGAACAGGTTAGATGTTAGAATGGCGTGTTCTTGTGTTTGAACCGCAAAGAATGTGGATTTAAGATGAAGAGAATAATGATATAAGCAATATACGTGTCTTGAACTCACAATCTCATAGCTTTAGATAGTAACTCATTCGGCTTCCATAACCCCAACTAAGAGGTTTAGTTACCCATGAATGCGAAGGATATCACGTTTTGCATGGTGGATGGCGTGTAAAAGAGGTGTTAGGCGTGTGGTTTTGGTGATTCCGTAGCAAGTAACGATTCTCTTGTTGTGGAATTTAAGAATTGAATGTTTGTGGTGGAAGATGAGAGAGATGGAAGAAAATTAATAGTTTAAGAATGAATTTCTTGAATTTAGAGAGGAGTTGCCTCCACTAAGGGAGGACTTTATTAAAATCTCTAGCATGATAGGGTATTTATAATACTCCTATCCTACTCCTACTATGCTAATGAAATAAATAACCAAATCCTACTAAACTAAGGAAATACTTAACCCATTTGTACTAGGTTAATGTAACATTCTCCTAATCCAAATAAACTAATGAAATACATAACCCAATTGTACTAGGTTAATGTATCATTGTCAAAATCCAGCTTTGTGTCTGTAAGTCCCCAAAGTCTTCAGAAATGCTGTTTTAGTCCTGGACAGATTTTCCATGCAGTCCCCAAAGTATTCAGAAATGCTGTTTTAGCCCGGGACAGATTTTCCATGCAGCAGATTTGGTCCTTTAGGCGTCCAGCTCCTTTCTACTTCGTTTGTGAGCTTTCTTTTGCGTCAAGTAAGCCATAAAATGCTGTATTTTGCATCATTTATACCTGAAACTTTCCTAATCATGTTTGTTAGCTCATTTACAGGAAAAAGGACTAAAAGTGCATGAAATAGATAATTAGTTCTCAAAACTAGGCTAAAATATGGGCAAAATATATTGATATAGGCGCGTAAATTCGCCTATCATCAGTCTTGGTTTTGTTTTTGCAGGAAATAGGGTTTTAAAGTGGTAAGATGACAAGGGATAAAGAGTTAGTTCAATCAAGCTCTGAACCCAAGTAACTTTACCATCAACGAAGTAGAGAATAAATCCTTCTCCCATGAATTCCTCAAATCTAAGAAGACCAAGAAACTCCTGCACAAATGGCTGAGGATAATTTTTAGGGCTTTCACATGAGGATCAACAAGTTCACTTGCAGAATTTCATTGAACTCACTGCTACATTTATTCTATAGGTATAAATGCTGATTAAGTGAGGCTCACACTCTTCCCCTATTCATTTATTGGGGAAGCTAAAATGTGGTTGACTGTGGAGCCATCCAATTCAATTACATCATGGGATAGCTTATCCAAAAGGTTCCTCATCAGATTCTTTCCATCAGATAAAACTACTAGACTTTGCAGTGAGATAGTGAGCTTCAAACAGAAGCCTAATAAAAATCTATGTCATGCATGGGAATATTTCAAGGCCCTTCTCTGGGATTGTCCAAACCACCAACAGTCAAATGGGGTACTTGCTCATACTTTTGTAGAAGCTCTTGATCAAAATTTAAAGAATTTTTTAAATTCAGCCATAGGTGGTCAAGCGCTAAAGTTCACTTATAATGAGTTATACACATTGTTGACTCATATAGCACAAATAAATCTCGAGTGGCATTCATATTCCAAAAGTGCCACAAAAAGAGTTGCTGGTGTACTTGAGGTGGACCAATTCACAGCCTTATTAGGAGCTCCACAGCATACTGCATCCATCAATGTAGTTTAGTAAATTAGTGGTTGGTGTGAGGTATGTAGAAATAGTGGCCATTTTGTGGCCATGTGTTCTTCAAATCTAGAATCAGTAATGTATGTAGGCAATGCTCAAAGGCTAAATTATGGTAACACCTATAACATGAAGTGTCATACTCAGCCATGGAATACCCCATAACCACAGGCCCAACAAAATCAGTCAAGCAACAATATGGAGGAGATAATGAAATATATCTTAGCTAATCAGACATAGTTTAGTACTGACTTAAAAAATTTGCAAGTGACCATAAGAAGTCTAGAGTTGCACGTGAAAAAAATTAGGAAGCAGTAAATAATAGGCCACAAGGTGGGTTGCCAGATAACAAAACAAATCCAAATCAAGTCATGGAAATCACCTTGAGGAGCGGTAAAAAACTATAAGGAGAACCTCCAAAGGTAACAAAGGAGATAGATGCTGATGCAGTGACCCATCAGGTAAATAAAGAAGTTGCTGAAAAATCAAAAAAGTCTGAGTACTTAAAAGAAAAAGGTATTGAATCAGAAGTGAAGAAGACATTTCCATTACCTTTCCTTCAGAGGAAAATTAAAGAAAAGGAGGATTCAATGTTTAAGAGGTTCTTTGATACATTCAGAGAGCTTCAAATTAACTTACCTTTATTAGATATTTTGTAGAGTATGCCCAAGTACGCTATGTACTTGAGGGATGTGGTAGCTAAAAAGGTGAAATTTTAGGATGTGGGATCTATAACACTCATTGAAGAGAGTAGCCCTGTGATGACACAGAAAATCCCTAAGAAATTGAGATATCAGGGGAAGTATGTTATCCCAATCAAAGTAAGGAATAAAGTAGTCCATGATTTGAGTGATTTAGGCGCAAGCATCAACTTGATGCCCCTATTATTGTTTAAAATATTGGGCTAGGGAGAGCCGATACTGACCAAGGTGGTATTGCAGTTGGTAGATGGGTTATTCATACAACCGATAGGAATAATTAAGGATGTCCTCATAAATGTTGGTGAATTTATTATACATGCTGACTTTATTGTTCTTGATTTTAAGGAAGATGAACAGGCTGATCATCTTGGGGCATCCATTTTAGCAACCAGGGGAGCGTTAATTGATGTTAGAGAAGGCACGCTCAAAATGAGAGTAGAGGATAAAGACGCGGTGTTTGATGTATACGAAGCACCCACAATTTTGTCCCAAGTTAAAGATTTATGTATGATCAATGCTATTGAAGGGGACATGTGTGGGGTGTCTAGTCCACAAAAGACCACTTTAAACTACCTAATTAAGTTGCCAAAGAATCTATCTCCTAAGCCTGACATGATGGAAGTTGATGAGCCTAAAAAAACTAAAGTTGAGAAACCTGTTGCCTTGGTGAATTCACACCCAAAAGGGATTAAAAGGATAAGATGATGGACTTCAAGTGTGAGTCAAAAGATGATGGAATATGGTTGAGTTTAGTTAGTTCATGCCGCGACACTAAATCATGCATTGCTTTGGAGGCAACCCAAGTTAACTAGGTATGTTTTCTTTTCAGGTTTTTCTTTTTTATTTCATGTAGTTTTTGTTTTTGGTTGAGTCACATGTTAATGAAAAGTCTGAGTACCATAAACTTGAGCTAAGAAGTATGGCAAAGACTAACTGTTGGGTCCCATGGACCACCTTTATGGTAAAAGATTTAACTAGCTAGGCCTAGAGGCCTCAGAGAGTATTTCTATCTCTTACCTTTAAAATTCACTTCAGGGACAAAGTAGATTTTTATGTGTGGGGTGGGAAAATTCCCAAATTTTGGCTTAATTTAAAAAAATTTGGTGTAAGATATTCTTGTTGGTGCTATTTTTTATTGCATGATGCAAATGGGTTTGTTGATAAAAGCATATTGATTGAGTGAGTTTCTATTTTTTGAAACTCTTAGGCTCATGTTTGTGACTCTTGTACTTGTTGGCTTAATTTTTAATTCATATTATTATTTGGTTGGGAGTCTATGAAACTCCTATTGAGTTGAGCATGTGCCATGTGTGATGTGAGGTATTTGTATATTCCTTATTACATGTGATGCCTAGAACTTGCCCAATGTGTGTGTAAAGCAAAATAAAGAGTGCGGGTTTAGGAGATAATTTGGGCATTTCTTTGATAGCCTTATGCTATACCTTCTATTTATCCTACCCATTGTGCATTATCCTAGTTAAACCCTATTGAGCCTTTATCCTTTTCTTTGGTAGCTTTATATGTATCCCAATCCCTTTAATTGATAGACCATAATTTGATCCAAAAAACTCCTAAGTTCTTTAATGAAAAAAAGAAATAATTAAAAAAGGATTTTAAGAAATTGAAGAAGAAAAAGGTGAAATTGGTGCCCCAAGGTAATAGTTATTGGTGTTTATAATTGTTGTATGGTGGATGGGTGTGATATAGTTTGTGCTATAATATTACCATGATACAGAGAAAAAAATTTATTATTGTGGTGGTAAACTATGTGTCCACCAAGTGTTTGTGAAAATTCTTAAAAGAGATGGGACAAAAACAAAAGGTATGGATGAATGAATAAGTGTAGTTTGGTTGTTGGAGAGTCATTTTGAATGTATAATGTAGTTTATTAAAGTGCTTAGCGAGGCTAGTCACTATTCACAAATAGTTCTTACCCATCCCTTAGCCTACATTACAACCCCAAAAAGACCTAATTGATCCTAAGACTTACATTCGACTATGAGTGGAGCATAACACTAAGGGAAAGTCCATGGTTCATTGTTTGTAACTTGTGAATCCCTTGTGAGAGAGAGCGTAATTTGATTCTTGTACCCATCATATTATGAATTGCTTAATTGTGAGTGATTATGGGTAACTCTCTTGTTATGAGAGTAACATGTTTGATTAATGTGGATGATTTGTATGATGTCCTTGATTGAATAATAAGCATGAGATTTCCAACTAGGAAAGTCAATTCTTAAGTCTAGGATGTTTTGTAGAGTTCATAAGCTTTCAATTATGTTTGAAACATGCTTAGTAGAGAAACTTGCAATCAGTAAAGTCATTGTAGTGCTAGCTAGAGTGTCTTACATTTAGTAGAAGTGAAGAATATCCAGCTCCTGATACTCAAAGTGAAGAGTTGTTCGAGGATGAACAAGGCTTTAAGTGTGGAGTAGTGATGTTGGGTGTATTTATGCATTCTAGTGTTACTATTCTAGCCTTTTTAGCCTTGTTTAGAGGATGATTCATGTGATATATAGGTTGATAATAAGATAAATGTGCATAGAAGTGTTAAATCATGTGTTTATGATGTTTATAGTGAGTTCCAAACAAGTTTGTACTTAAAAGAATCATTTAGAGTTCAACCCGAAAAACTAGTGTTACTAGCTTGAGCTAGGTGCTTGTCTAGTTGATTCCGGTGGATTCTATTGTGTTTAAAGTGTTCCTAATTATTTTTATGAGTGGAATAACTTGTTGTTAATGATAAATTTTTCAATTTGAATGAGTCTACAGCTAGAACAATAAGTGAAAGGTCAATGCTAACTAGCTATGTTTAGCTCTTATTTTGATTTGTCGTTATGGGTGTTGTGTTGTGTTTCTCTCTTTATTCGTTTGGTATGATGATATAGGAGGCTTTTGGAGCTAAATATGATGATATTTTGATGTTAAAAAAATCTTGCAATTCATGGGAAAGATGCCTCAAGACAAAGGATCAAGAGGGGAGACTCAACACTTAACCAAAATTCGGAGAGTAAATTCAAGTAGCTCTGGCGATATTAAAGCGTAGCCCTACCTGGACAAGGGCTATAGCTAGGGCACTGCCCCACCTATATCAGGGATGAACCTAGGGTGCTGCCCCACCCACTTCCAAGCTGAACATCTTAAGTTTTTCTTGTCTAACACGGAAAGGGATTGTTCCTATATTATAAATACATGTTGTATCGCATTTTTACACATTTTTAGCATATTTTGGAGAGAAAAGGGACTACAACTTATTCATTTTTTTTTTTATTTCATTCATGTATTTAGTCGTTAATTACTATTTTGTGATTATGATTATGAGTATGCGTGGCTAAATGCCCTTTTTCGGGGTTGAAGCCAAGAACATGATTATTATTCTTATGGATTAAGTTTGTTTATTTTTATTATCAATATTTGTTGTTTAATTATTCTTGTTTTAACTATTTTAAGGATTTTCAACCCTTAGAATACATCCACTGTCCACCTTATGAACTCAGGAGAGGGAATAGTGTGATAGAATATGGGAATACACAGAGTATGGTTCTTGGTTCTTTATAAAATAAGAAACTTGAATTAGTATCTAGGACAGGGATGTACTTAGTAACCTTACTTAATTCATATGTAGGATGTTATTTGTTGAGAACTTAAGTAAACTATTACATCCCTGCTCAATGATGTAGTTGTAAGGTTCAACTTAGGTAAAGGATTAGAGGTTGGGAAACCATAATTGTTCAATTAACCCTATGAATCAACAACCATGATAAGAAAGTTAATGAATGAAATCTAATAGCATAATATGATTGTTCAAAGTGCTTCAACCCTTGGTTTTCTCCTATTGATTATCTCAAGACCTTTACTTTTTGCACTATTTACTTTACTTGCAATTATAGTTTCCAAGTTCTTTAATTAGTTACTCTTGCGTCAAGTAAATCTAAATTGTGAACTTAAAATCAAATTGTTACCAAATCTAGTATCTTTGGGATCGATAACTCAACTCTCTTGAAGGCCACTATATTACTTGGTAGACCACGTACAGTTGCATGTGTGCTTGAGCGCTATCAGATGGCTCCCTTTGTATGTTTATTGATTATCGGTAGTTAAATAAGGTGATGGTAAAGAATAAGTACCCTCTTCCAATGATAGATAATTTATTTGATTAGCTTCAGTGTGCTATGTTTTTCTCTAAGATCGACCTTCGATTTGGGTATCATCAGTTAAAGATTACGGAGGCAGATATCCCTAAGACTGCCTTCCATTCTTGATATGGGCATTCAGAGTTCTTGGTTATGTCTTTTGGGTTGACCAATGCCCCAGTGACATTCATGGACTTGATGAATAAAGTTTTTCATCAGTTTTTAGATTTGTTCATCATTGTGTTCATAGATGATATTCTAGTGTACTTGAATAGTGAGGTGGATCACGCTGATCACCATTACATTCTGTTGCAAACCCTGAAATATCAATAGTCATATGCCAAAATTTTTGAAATTTGAATTTAGGTTGAACATTTTTTCTTTTCAAGAACATGCCATGTCTACATAAGAGATCATGGTGGATCTACATAAGGTTGCAGTGGCTAAGAAGTGACCTAGACGCACGAATCTAATCAATATTTTGAGCTTCTTGGGTTTAATTGATTACTATAGGAGATTTGTTAAAAGTTTCTCGACTATAGCTTCCCCATTGACTAAGTTAACTTACAATAAGGTAAAGTATTTGTGGTCTAATGCTTGTGATTGTAGTTTTGAGAAGCTGAAGTATATGCTGACTCCAACTCCAGTATTGACTTTTCCTGAAGAAATTAATGGTTTGATGGTCTATTGTGATGACAAGTGTGCGGCTTAGTTACATCTTGACGCAGCATGGACAGGTGATATCTTATACCTCTAGATAGTTCAAAGCACATGAGAAGAATTATCTGACTCATGACTTAGAGTTATTTATTGTGGTGTTTGCATTAAAAATATGGCGTCACTATCTTTATGGATTGGATATGGTTATCTTTTTAGATCATAAGAGCATGCAGTATGTGTTCACCCAGAAAGAGCTTAACCTTAAGCAAAGAAGATGGATTGAGTTGGTTAAGGATTATGACATGAGTCTCCACTACTATCCAGTTAAAGCTAAGATGGTTGTTGGTGCTCTTAGCAGGTTATCCATGGGAATTCTAGCTCATATGGATGAGGGAAATCGAGAATTGGTGAAAGATATTCATTATTTAGCTAACCTTAGAGTTCGTCTGTTAGAATCTGAAGATAGTGGTGTCTGTGTAGAAGGAGGTGCAGTCATCTCTTGGTACTAAAATAAATGAGAAGTAGGTAGTGAATCCTGTCTCGATGAGAATCAAGGGTGATACAGGTGGGCAGAAAGTGATGGTCTTTAAGATTAATGGTAATGGTACTTTGCGGTACCAAGGTAAATTGTACGTCCCCGACATAGAGTGATTGTGATGAACAGTGAATTTACCACTCATTTACACTTATCATTCATGTACATTACCAAGTTTTGAATGAATAAGGAGGTATATTTGTGATTAAATACACTATACCCACATTTTGCAGGAACATAGGTAATGAGATGAAAATATGTGGATGTGACCTAAAAAAGATCAAAAGAAGAAAAGAAGTGTAGTTTGAAGACTTAGATGAGAACATAGCCTCAGTTACCGTGATCACAGTTTGAGGGCTGCGACCGCAATCAGTCAAGATTAGTCATCTAATGTGATCACATGAATTCTATTGCGGTCGTGTAGCCACGATCGTGAAAAATCTGAATCGATCGCGGCAACATAAATAATAGAGCAACCAAGGAGGTATATTTGTGATTAAATACACTATACCCACATTTTGCAGGAACATAGGTAATGAGATGAAAATATGTGGATGTGACCTAAACCAGATCAAAAGAAGAAAAGAAGTATAGTTTGAAGACTTAGAGGAGAACATAGCCTCAGTTACCGTGATCACATTTTGAGGGCTGCGACCGCAATCAGTCAAGATTAGTCATCTAATGTGATCATATGAATTCTATTGCGGTCGTGTAGCCACGATCGTGAAAAATCTGAAGCGATCGTGGAAACATAGGATTTTGCCTCGGGGTAGAGTTGTAATTTCAGTAATCCATTCCTAAATCCTTAAAAGAAGATTCAAACCCTATCTCTTGATATCATTTCATTACTCTTAATTATGGTAACTTTTTCTAGTGCTTAATTATCATTCTTGGAGGATAAAATATTGTATTAATTTTGGGTGAAGAATACACTGGAGTAGCTTCCAAGTGAAGCATTTGCTACCTCTCATTAAAGATTTGTGGATGTTCAAAGTTAGAAATAACATTCACTTAGTCTTTCATAAATCTTATCAATGGAGGTTATTGGGTATATCTTGCTTACTATTTTTATGTGTAGCTATTTCTTGCTCTTGGGATTATGCAAGATTAAGGTTCTATTATGTGTGGGATGTGATTTACTTATGCATTTACTAGTTTGTGATGTTGGGTTCCATCCTTGAGAGAGGGGTTTGGGTGAACAGTTGGAACTCACATTCTCTTTGAAAAGGGGAAATAGGAACCAAGGCAATAATAGACAATTATTGGGATTAGTTTGCTAATTTTCACTATCTTAGATATAAGGGTGATTATGAGGTTGACTACACCTAGGGAACCATCCTATAAATAGGGATGCCTAATTGAGGTATTGGGTGGTTTTTAATTAACGCACATGTTAGGTACTCGAAAGGGTCAATAAGTGACACCCTTAAGGTTTTTTTTGACAAACTAGCCCCAAGGACTTCCAACCTAGCCTACAACATCACTAGCATTTAGAATTTGTATCAAGTCATTACCTTCTCATGAATAGGTTGCCCCTAGGAAGACATAATCCTAAGATCCTCTATTAGGTGAATAAATATTTGCCTCTTATAGAGTATAAGTATAATAACAGCTACCACTCTAGTAGTGGGATGGTTCCATTTGAGGCTTTGTATGGTTGGAGGTTCAGATCTTCTATTGGGTAATTGAGGTCGGGGAGGCAGAAATTTTTGTCCTGAACTTGGTTCACCAAGCCATGGAGAAGGTAAATATAATTAGGAAAAGGCTCAAAGCCACCCAAAATTGCCAAAATTCCTATATAGATATCAGGCATAAGAAGTTTAAGTTTGAGGTGAGGGATAGGGTGTTCTTGAAGGTGTCTCATCTGAAAAGAGTGATGCATTTTGGTAAAAAAGGAAAGCTCATCCCGTGGTATATCGTCCCATATTTGGTGTTGAAGAGGGTTGGTAATGATGCATATGAATTGAAGTAACCCTCTAGTTTGAGCTTCGTTCACCCATTGTTCCGTGTCTCTATGCTAAGGAAGTGTGTGGGTGATCCATTGCAAATTGTGCCTATCAAGGATATTGGTATTTTGTATTCATTATCTTATGAGGAAGTCCCGACTGAAATCTTGGATCGAAAAGTTTTTTTGTTACAGATGAAGGATATAGCTTTGGTAAAGGTTCTATGGAGGAACCACAAGGTTGAAGAGGCTATTTTGGAAGCCGAAGAGGACATGAAGTACAAGCATCCATTCTTGTTTTCTACTCTAGAAAATAGAGCGTAAGGTATGTATTATTCTTAACATCTTTGTTTTTGGACTTTGTTCAAGGAAAGATTGATTTCCTTGGGATCTTTGTTTTCTAACTTAGCTAAAGACAAGAGTTGTGATGTTTGGGGTTTAATCTTGCTAATCATTGTCTTGTCCTATCATTCGAGGATGAATGATCTAAGTAGGGGAGAATTGAGACACCATAAATTTTTGGCCCCTGAAAATTTCCTGAGCTTTAATCTCACTACCTTGATTATGATTTGACCATGCGAGTCATATGATGTCTTGATAGGTTAGGTGACCCTAGTCGTAGGGTGTCCAATGGTTGAGTTTTCTATCTTGGTAATAAGTTGGTGATACAAGTAGTTAGGGTCATGATGAGTCATTATGACAAACTTTAACCAAATTAGTAACTTAGTGACTTGAATTTTCTCTAAGTACGTGTGGCTCACTAGGAGCCATGATTATAGGTTACGAGTCATGAGGTAAAGTCATAGGTTGTCCAGTGTCTAACCTGCTTGGTACTATATTGGTTACGATTAGACCCTACGAGTCATTGGAACAGGTTATGAGTGGGATCATGAAGTCATAAGGTAGACAATGTATGGGTGTCCAACTCACTATCTAGGATACGACACAAAGGTACGAGTCATATGATATGGTGAAAAGTCAATGGGTCGACTCATAATAAAAGATGTTTTTTTTTACAACTTTTAAGCTAAGGGTATTTTGGATATTTTCCACTTTAAGTCCCTTTGGTACTATGACTTAAAACCTTCGTTAGGACTTCATTAATGCATCATTCCTAATAAAACACTTCCAAATTATCTCTCAAGATCTCTTTTCAAGCTAAGGCTAAGTTTCAATGGAAGTTGTAGTCTAGGGTTCTAGGGGTGCAATATCTTTCAAATTTCTTGGTATTTCAGGCATGTTACTCCAGCATTATTGTTATTTTACTTAAAGCACATGTTTCAATGTATGGATTTCATGGTACTTTTATGGTTTTAAAATAAAGGTTGGGGGTCTTTGAATGCTTAATGTTGAATTATGTTTTCCCATGGTTTAATTATGGTTTTCTATGTTTTAATTATGGTTTTGAACATGTGGGTGCATGGGTATGGCGGTGGAACTTGATAATGGTAACTTTCTGTAAACTTGTGACTTTTGAAGTAGTTATGACCCCAAAGTGTTTGGTTTGACTTACTTCTATAAACTAATGCATGGTATAAATGGTTAAATGGTTACTGATGGTTTTGAAAACCTTATGGGGTACACAAGAATCTCCTAAGTTATTATATAATGAAAACATTGCAGGGTACACGGCAATCCCCCAAGTGATTTTAATAATAGAGTCTGCGAGGTACATGAGAATCCCCTAAGTGTTGGCTAATGACATTGCTTGCAAGCTATAGTTGGTACAACGATACCAATTTATAATGCCTCAATAATTGACTCCTAGAATTAGTGGTTTGGTTATGTGCTAAATATTTTAAATGGGAAATAATGAGGGTTGTTCTAGCTAGACGTAAAGGTGTCTGTCTAAAGGACGGACACTAGGAACTCATGTTTACCGATATGAAGGTTGGTCTTGGTGACCATTTGTTTGTGGGGTACATGAGTATCCCCTAAGTCTATACTGTATATATGTATCATGGAGGGCGAGCGGTATAGGGGAATCCCTGATTATCTATGATATCTCTGATTTGTGTGACTGTATACACTACGGGCCATTCAGGGGGTAACACTAGACCCATACAACCCGTTGGTGAATTTATGAGGGCAAAAACTACCCAATCCAGGTTAAGGTTTTAAATACATTGTAAACTTTATTCCCTATCCCGACATAATATATATGTATATATGCAATTACATATGGTTATTTTCATTAGTTTGATTTGGTTTTGAATTGATGATATTATTTTATCCTTATCCCTGAGTTACATTCTAGCGTTCACTCCACTAACCGTTTTCGAGTGCTGTATCCCCACATGATGCAAGAATCGACCATTCTTCCACTCTTCTTTCTTAGTAATTTGGTGATTCGAGGACAACTTTTGAGTTAGACTGAAATGGTGAGCTTTCATATGTCAAAAGACCCCATTTCATACTATAGTCTTCTTTATATCATTTTTATTTTTTGGTTTTGGTTTCGGATATGGTCGGGGGCATATCTCCACTGGATATCCTTTGATTCTGGTTAGAGACTTTGTTGGATTACTATAGGCATGGGTGGTATCGGTATTAGTGTTAGCATTGGTATTGATATTGGCATTGGGATTTGTATTAGATATTTAATTAGTTGTGGCTTTCGATTTTGATTTTAGGTCCTTAATTTAATGTTACCTTATTCTTGATTGGACTTGAGATACCCAACACAACTAGGCCCTGGTTTAGGTCTTGTCAGGAATTTACCCATTCTTCAGGGTTAATGATACATGATCTTAGAGAAACATGTAGATAGTTTTGAAGTGCGATCACACAAGTGGACGCCACATGGTATTTTGACTTGGTTTTAGACCCAAAACCTAAAGATGCAATATGTTTATCATTATTCTTGTATTAAAGCGTAGATCACTATTTTGATAGCATGGCATTATGCGGGCTTCTCGGAAGGAAAAATCTCTAATTTAACAGACTTTATCAAGCTTTCTTCTGCATCCCGATAGGCTAGTCTTGTTGTTCTCCTAGATTAAGCTTAATTATAGCATTGATTAGATATTATGCTAGTTTTTGGTTGAAAACTATGACTAGGTGGCATATTAAGCGAATACAGATTATTTAGACGTTTAGTGAACCGTAATTAGGCATATTTTCCTTAGGTTGAATTGTTATCTAAGGAAGAAAATAGGCTTATTTATCACCTTGTACTGGGATTTGGAAACATAATCTAGTTTGGGATAGAGATTGTCGTAGAATGGACTTTTAAAATTAGAAGTGGGCCTCTCTGATCCACCTTTGGCCAAGATTACTATTATCTCTTTATAGACTCAATAGGCTTTTATACTTCATTGTATTTACATTCTTTTAATATTATGACTTATTCAAGTCTTGTACTTAAGAGATACTATTTTTGGTTCAAGTTTGATTATTTTTGGTTCATGTTTTCCGTATGAGATACTATTTTTAGTTCAAGTCCGATATTAAGAGGTTACTTATGATGGTTATAGAACCATTTTTAGTACTTTATTTATGACATGGAAAGATCAACGATTACAATTTTGAGGTTTGAATGTTTTATGAATGTGTACGATTATTACTTCTTCTTGATTGTATCCACTAGGTTTATGGGGAATCACGTTGGATTATTTACTTCCGTTTGCGTCTCCAATGCTTATGAGGGCCCAGTTGTGCCACTTATAGTAATGTTCTTTTGATACTAGTTATTCAGTTATTTACTTTCAGTATTTAGAGCATTATTCTAGGTTTGCCCCTATTTTCCTGACTTAAATTATTATCTTGAATCTTATTATTTTATTTTATGAGTTAGCTCAGCAGGTTGATGATGCCTATTAAGTATCCATTTTTTTGTTCCTTATACTATACTTTTTTATCCTTTTTGGGTATAGATCTGAGTACTAGTTGCGGCCGTTGACGTTGTGCTAGTGTTGGTTGAAGTTCGGCAATAGGGTGAGCTTTTGGAGTCATAGATGACTTTCTCTCCTTATTCTATTTTAGATAGTATTTTTAATTCAAGAATATTGTTTAGTTGCTACTTATAGTACTCTTATTCTTATGCTAGAGGCTCTTGTACCGACTTTATCAAGTCCAGGAATATTATTACTCTTTCTTATTTCTCTTCAGTTATGTTGTTATCTTAATTTTATTGCTTGTGATCTAACTACTTGCGTGATTTCGATATTTATTCCATTTTCCACCAACTAGTCCATTAATTATTGTTTTGATCTACTATTTGGCTTACCTACTGGTGGAGTAAAATAGGTGCCATCATGACTCGTGAAATCAGGTCGTAACAAAGGGGTTTGAAATGGTGACATAACGAAGAAGAGTTCTACTAATACTTTTATGTAATGTCAAATTAGGATATTGAAGGTATAGTATTAACAAATTTGTGGAGTAGTATGATATAAATGTTTCTAAAGATATGTTTCACTGCTTCTTACTTTTGTAGTTCTACTATGATGATGATAGATTGATCATATGTAGTGTATTTGGTAATCAATGCATATTTAATTTAAGTCTTTTTATTTGATTTCTGATTTTGAATTCTTGTGCATGTCATTTAGTATTATTATTCTCAAAATGGATTTCCTTAGGAATCATTATTTTTTAAATTATCATATGATCAAATCACGTGAGCTGAAAATATCTTTTAAATACTGATCTAACTAATGGTGGAGCGTCTTTTTTTGAAAGCTATAGTAATGTTGTAAAACTCTACATTACTTAAAGGGTCAGTTGGATACTTTTGAAGGTTGTGTTGTAAGCAATTATCTGATGAAGGTCATCGATGATGATGAAATTTTTGTTATTATTGAAATTTTGAAATTTAATTAATTGATTCATTTATTGAGAAATTTTCTGAAACTAGTTGAAATAGAGTTAAAAAATCAAGAATATTATTCTTTACTTGGATTCTCTTTTACATTGAATTTCTGCAATCAAGAATGTTCCAAAATTTTATATTAGTGTAATTTCAGTCAACATCATTGCACAACTCTTACTGAGAATTATGTTCATGCGTTCGCAAAATTTTCTAATCTTTTGCTCTTTAGCTTTCTCATTTTGATTGTTATAGTGTTTTGGTAGTAATTCTTTCTCAATTTATAAAATTAGAAAATAGAGTCATTTAAAGTAAAGACATTTGTTGCTACTGATGAATAAAAAATAGAATCTCCCAATGAATTTATAATTTCTAATATGATGTTGTTTTCTAGTTAAGTTAATCTAATTATTGATTTAAGGTTCTGCTTTGTTTAGTATGTTACTGTCATTAGATATTTTACTTTTTATTGATCCTTCTTTTCTTGTGTAATTTTGATCCCAAAGGGTTATTAAATTGCTTTAAAAACATTTAAATGTCAATTTATATGAAATTGTGAGACATTTCACTATAAGTTTCAAATTGAAAGACAACCTGAGAAATTGATTATACGGAATCAAGGAAGATGACCAAGGAGTATGAAAAAATAACAAGAAAATAATTGGTCACTCAAGTAGGGAAGAGTGTCTACTAAATTCAAAGTCATAGAAGATTTAAAATTATTATGTTCTCTAATCCCCAAAACCAATATTCGTCAGAAAACCGTACAGAATATATCTCTTCGTCCACATGCATACTCTTGCTGACACTTTTCCTGATGAAGAGAATTCAGATCCAGCAAATATGTCACGTTATCTCACTAGTGTCATGAATGGTCAGGATTGGATTGTACACTTTGGTCATGATGGGAATATAGTTCACTGGTTGAAAGACTCGTTCACTGGACACTGCTTATGGGATGTTGACTATGATTGCCAGAAATGCCAAGAGAACAGGTTGAATGATACCGATAAGGAGGAAGATGAACTGGAATGGCATGAGTATTGAGGATTCCAAAAACCCAAATATCAAAGGCCTTTAGATAAAAGAGACGATGACCATTGAGATAATGACCATCCATTTGAATTTTACTACAAGATGTAAAAATGGCCACAACTACCCACTCCATCTAAAGGTAGACCTTCCGACTCTAAATCAGATCCTAATCCTGAACCCCTAATATTTATGATATCTGAAACCAGCTCCAATCCCAATTATGCATTCCTACCAAACTACCTATTCCAAAGGAATAGCCAAAACCACACTCCAAAATCACCACCTGTTATTCCATCTGTTAGACGAGAGGAACCAGAAGCACCAACTCAACATCCCATACTTATCAAAGCACTGGAGAGCGTAGGCTACAGTCTGTACAGTCTGAAAGATGCCTGCAAGGGTCCTTAATACTATATTTTCTTGACCAATAACAAAAAGAAATGGCCTTTTTAGAAGAACAAATTCGTCTCCTGAAATACGACTCTGCTAAACTAAAAAATGCCCATAAGGCCACCGTATTTCCCTTAGCATATCCTTTATGAGGATTAGACCAACCCTTTTTCGCCTCTCTACCTTATTGAACTCTGTTCATCTCAGCTCTAACAGATGAACAAAAGGAGTTTGACATCATCAAACTTGTATGAGAAATGAAAGATGCCATGGAAACTCAAAAGGAAGCCAGGGTGATACAAAATGAGGTCAAGGGAATGAAGTATCCCAGACCATCTCCACATCATGCTGATAAGCTGGTCACAAGACATATTGCTCCTACATAGGATCTCATAGTGCCGAACAACTACTTAGAGGTCTGAACTGCGGGGTCACAACCCAAAGAGCAACCAAATGAAGTATGGACGTCCACCATAAAATATTTTCTCAACGACAAAAAATCATCCATATATGATCTTTCAAAAGAAAACCCCATCATCCTAACTCAAGTTATCTCTCAGTCCAATGTTGTAGATTCTGGGAATACTATTACTCAACAAGTTATGAAGAATAACCCAAAGGAGGAGTTTCTAAAAGCCATCGATAATATCTATGGCTTTGAAACCAAGGAAAAGCAAGCACACTCATCCACAACTAACCCTGTGGATATCTGCTCTAAAATTGATTATGGTACTTCTGGTGAAGACACAGAAGTAGAGAAGGCTTCATTTTCTTATGCTCCAATGCAGGCAAAAGATTCAGATGCCACTGATGATGATGCTCCAATAAATATCCATAATCTTGATACAACCAATGTTGAATCTTCAGTAGAAGAAGAATATCGAGTTATATACATAAACTACTCTAAGAAACCAAAAGTTTTTGACATTGTCGATGATCAAGATGGGATGAAGGATGATCTAATCCTAGAAATAAGGCCAGATCTAGGTACACTGATAAAGAAAATCATGGGAATCAGATTTCACACCTTCACTCTCGACGATATTAGGATTTTAATCTGGCCCCAGCGGATTGAGGACTTCAATACTTAGATGTTGAAGAAAAATCAGGCCGAGCGGGAGAAATACATGATACTCTTGGAGTTCACAGTAAGATTCTCTGGCATACTAAGAGATTAGTGGAATGCTCTTAGGATTTTAGACAAGTACACCTATCTGACGTCCCGGGACTTTTCCTTTAACATCAGGATCTTACATGAGGTATTCTGTGGTGATGCAAGCCAGAGACAACAGAAGATCCGATGACAACTCTTTGAGATGAAGTGCATATCATTCGGCAAAACACATAATCGATATGCACTTACAGAAGATGGAAAAGATTTACTTTAAGTTGGGCGGGGATCTCAGCCCGAAGCAAGCCTTTATATCATCACTACAAACGATGCTAGCAAATCATACGATGATGATTGTGGAGGAGAAGTTTAAGTCCATAATTATCTCATAGATAGGCTACATCCGGCAGGTCATCCTCCAGGCTCTGGATAGCATATGCATCAAGAGGACTGTTCTAAAGCAGATCGTCAAGAAAAATCCAGCCCTCGATCGAGCATGCAGCAAAGACAACCTCATCACTAAGTTCGATTGCTCCTGACCTTGATTCAAGATGAGATCAAAGGGACAACTGTTATTCAAGAGGTTTAAACTCGCAAGGCCTCCCGACGATAGAAGTAGGGTCACCCGATGAACCAGGTATTTTAGACGGAGAAGCCCAGCCAACTACAAGAATAAAAATAATGGCTGCTTCATCTACAGAAAGCCCGACCACTTTGTCAAAAACTGTCCTCAAGCCAGGAAGTCAAAGAACTCTATTCACCTCTTTGAAGAGATAGCTAATCATACAGGAATATATCTTAGTACGGATGACGACCTTGAATCAGTCTTCTCACTAGAAGAAGAACCGATGGAGGACACCCTCTTCTCCATAGACGTATATAAAGATTCAAAAAACATCTACACCGATGATCTTTACTAGATATCTAATAACGGAGAAGACAACTAGCACCACTCCACTCATATCCTCATACTCAACACGGTAGGAATAGTATCTTCTGGGCTGGTAGATTACCCTCTAGATTTGTTCAACCAATACGTGGAACCCTCCGATCCATCAATCCTACAATTAAGAAAGACCTTCTACGAGCTTCAAGTATTCAAAAAGTATGGCGGAACCATCCTGAAGTCGTTCGGAGTGCACCCGGAATATCCATTCTTCCATAAGTTTATCGCACTGGTCAACGACATCCCTCAAGAATTTTGATGGCTATTCTGGTATTTGTGACACTAGTTGTATATTCTCATATAGTTCAAGTTTGATGCTTTTAGGCATATCGATCTAATCCAACCAGCTCTGAAGAGATTCATGCTGTGGTTCAAGCCACAATAATATTGGATTCGATGATTCAAGGATTCCTATGATGCAATAGTCTTGATACTGCATCGGCCGGTAGGACTCTTAGGCCACGACGTCAAAGCTCAACTAGAAATTTCACTCCCCTAGATATTTTTTGTATCCATACTCTCTATGGAGAATGAATACTATGAGGCTCAGTGCTTTATTTTCTAGTAGAACACATGAATTCATAAGAAAAACTGGCTAAATAAATGGGGAAAATAGAAGTACGCAGATAACAGTTATCCCCACTGGGATGAAGTCTGACGAGCAGCAAAAGAATATCAGGCACAGTATTAGATCATGAGAGTTGAAGTCATCGGATCTATCAAAAGCATACGGCTGAAAACTCCCCAACTAGAATGTAAAGATTCATCGTTCAGTAGGAGTTACTTTACCAGATAGATGAAAAGAATCTTGGAAGGCCAAGAAAACTTCCGGTAGAAGCATGGAGTAGATGGGTAGATAGAATAAGGATATACCAGCTTATCACCGTCGGCAAGAAGTTAACCTCTCTAGCAGGTTACCCTTTCTAGTGGGTTACCCTCTCCAACAGGTTACGCTTTCTAGTGGATACCCACCTCTCTAAGGAAACTATGTCAAATAGGTTACCCTCCTCAGTGGGTTACTCTTTCCAGTAGGTTACCTTCATCTCTAAGGAGACCCTCCTCAGTGAGTTATACTTTCAGATGGATTTTTAAAGTTGTTAACTCACCACTTCGAAGTATGGAGCTTATCAATCTACTTGCAAGATGCCTGTGAAGCTGCTGATGTACTTGTTTGTAAGCTACTAACTCACCTGCTTGCACATGTTGTCACATGCCAACAACATAGTTTGTTTTGTTTTAATTTGCCCCCCTATGTTAGTAGGTACCGATAAGAATAAAGATAAGGCTTATCCAGTCATAACAGATAATATTTATCCCTTCCAAAAGGATAAAACTTATCCTTATTAACGGATAATACCTATCTCTTAGCTGTCAGGATAGGAATGTTATATTTTATTTCATGTTTATTCATAGCATATCTTAGCTAGTAAGCTTCCTTCTCATACAAAATAAAGACCAGGAATTTAGGTTAGAGGCATCATTTTCTCTACCTAGATCATTTACTTTGCTCCGCCTAAAAACCTCTGGTATAGTTTTCTCTCTTTCAATAAAGATGTTTGTTGTCTAAACTCTCGTTCTCTTGATTTTTCTTTTCCAAAGGGATAGGTACTTTGATCCTTTAGGTCGGAGTAGAGTGTAAGGAAATACTACAATGAAGTTCTTGTTGCAATGAAAACAATGGCCCTCCGAAGTTACTTTCTATATATATATGAATCAAAGTTGGCTTCGTACACACGACGTAGATGTCTAGGTTCTTTCCA
Organism: Capsicum baccatum var. pendulum; assembly: GCA_030864225.1. Lineage (NCBI taxonomy): Eukaryota > Viridiplantae > Streptophyta > Magnoliopsida > Solanales > Solanaceae > Capsicum > Capsicum baccatum. The sequence goes on along the minus strand of CM061557.1, from coordinate 161,683,084 downwards.
TGTATATGAAATGAAATTAGCTTAATCCTTTCCATAGCTTTCCAAAATGATTCCATATCTAAGAAAGAACACACAGATCTGAGGTCTACCTTAGTACACCTTTTGTTTCGCGGTTGCTAGAGGGAAACAATTCAGGGAGAGCTATCGTAAGACCCATTTTTATGCACATACGGAACAGTCTTGTACTAAGGAGATAAAGGGGTTCATTTGTTCTAAGACTAGTAAAGTCAAGCCATCCCTATTTAGGATTGCAAAGGATTTGTTATTGAGGCAAACTATTCTAGATGTGTATGTTGCATTTCCAAAGTCATACCATCTAGTTAAGGGTTTACAAAGCTTTATAGCTAAAAATTAAACCATCTATATAGATGAGTAGCTCAGTTGTTGGAAAGCTGTGACGTGTCGATTGAAAGCTTTGATTCATATGACATGTAACCTATATTGTAGTTAATTTCCTGTCATGTTTGAAAGGTTAGGCTCTTTGTCCTTGGTGTTGACGGAAACCTTGATTTAGTATGGCATTCCACCTACATGGTCTTGAAATCACCTTACATGTTGAAAAGTTTGGGGTCTGTTGCCTAGCCACTTGGCTGCTTTCGCCGACAGTCGTTCGTGCCCCTCTACCAACCCATCCATTTTGCCTAGCCACCTGGCTTCTCTCACCGACAGTCATCTGTGACCCTCTGCCTCCTTGTATAGTTTGTATCATAGCCATCCCCACTCTCGGAGGTCGGAAGGAAATAGTAGTTTGCATCCACCTCTACTGATTGCAAACACGTGAGCCAGCTTTACATTTGTATTCGTAGTCTTTAGTTTACTTGTCCAAGCTACTGCTCTTAGATCCGTCCTTTGTTTTAGCTTCCAAGTTTTACGACTCAAGTCTTGTACATATTAGAGTCATAGTTTTAGTTTCATTATCAGAGTTAGTGTTTTCCGGTTATTGTATACTGCTCTGGTACATAATCGAGTGGTAGTTACTTTCCTTAGATTATAGTACAAATATATAGAGTCAGTCCACAAAAACACAAAAAAAATTTCATTTTATTAAGCTTTGTCCTTAGAACCTTAGAACAAATATATCGAGTCTTTATAGTCTAGAAAATACAAAAATATGTCTTCCTTAGAGTCTTCTTCCTTAAGTAGGTCTAGTTCCTGTAAATCTTTAGCTCAAGTAAATATGTCCCCCACTAAAGATTTGTTATGTAAATATGTCATGTAACCCATAGTTGCAGATCTGTTCTTTGGTGCAGTAGATACCGAAAAGAGTTAAAGAATATGTTGCTGCCTCAAATCTAGACCAGCATCCTATTCTTGCAACTCAAGAGGAATAGTTCATCAGCCTACAGATGCTCGAAGATTTTCTAAGATAGTGGAGAAACAAAGGCTTTACCTATATCCACTTTGGTGATGTTTGAGTTGCGTTGTCATATGACGAAAGAAAAGGCAAGCCCGTAGTGGCACGCCTTTTACTCCTTGAGACCAGGTACAACAAATACTAATATGCCATCTTGGGAACTTGAGAAATCACACTGAACGCTGGGATAGTCTTCGTCACTATATTCTCCGACTTTAATATGTACCTCTCCGATCCGTATCTAGAAGAGGTGTTGAAGACCCAGGTCCAGAGTCTTGGAGTTTCACAGGACAGAGATGCCATCCAGGCAACTATCCACTACCAGGTGGCTTGGCGATTTGAGAATCATGTTATGGATCTATCCTTTCCAGGTGGCGGCGATGCTTTACTCTTAAACATAGTTGCCACCAATGAAACAACTTAGTGTGTCAAGATCCCAAGGAAAATATCCAGAGATGAGCTTGTGAAAGTACTCCCGGATTCATGGGTCACAAACTACGAAATGTTGAGATACCATCCTCAACCTCTCCAGTCCACGAAGCCAACCTTTGCCAGAAGGAGCGACAATACCGTCATAATTAGTTTAACCACTGACACCTAAAAAAAACTCCAAAAACCACCTTCTCAATCCATATGTACTGACAGTGCCCAAGAGCACATGAATATGTATGTGGCATTTTCAAATAGTAAAGTGGCTTCAAGGAAGCCCAAGTATTGATCTTTCAGGGACTTGAATTCGCCGACTATCTAATTCTAGTTTAACTAATTGAGGAGAGAAACAAATAGAGTTTTAGAAAAGTAAATTAAAAATAAAATAAACAATGCATAAAAATAAAAGTCTTGGGACAATCAATGGATAAAAACCCAGGGTTAAAGCACTTCGAACAATCATACTATGTGTTGAACTTCATTCGTCAACTTTCTTATCTTGGTTGTTTATTAGTAGGGTTAATTGCATGATCATCGTTTCCCAACCTCTAATCACTTACCTAATATGGACATTACAACTGCATCATTGAGAGGGGATGAAATAATCAAATTAAGTTAATTAAATCTATCATCCAACATTTAAATCAAGTAAGGCATCTAAATACATCCTTGTCCTAGATGCTAAGTTAAATTCTTTATTTTATAAAAGAATAAAAACTCAAACTTGTTTATTTCCATGTTCTATCTCCCTATTTCCTCTCCTGAGATCAAAAGGTCGACAATATATATATATTTTATAGGTGATCAATCCACAAAATAATTAAAAAAAAATAAACGAATAATGATAAGCGAATTATTCAAAATTAATAAAAAACAAAAATAATCATGTTCTTGGCTTCAACCCTAGAAAAAGGGTTTAGCCTTGAATAGAAATATTCATGCAATCCCTTGGAATGATGATACCAACCATAAAAAAAACTAAATTAAAGAATGATAAATGCTAAAAAGAAGTTCTGGTAGCCTCCAATGATGTCCCAAGTGATCTAGGGTGTTCCAAGATGATTAAAGCAGAGTTTGGGATGTTATATTTATATAATAAAAGTCATAAACTGGGTTAAGTTAGGTTTCACGTCCTTTTCCTTTAGCTAGGAAAAATTATCCTGATTTTGGGCATCACTGGGACGCGGTGACAAGCCAATTCGTCTCATCGCGATTTCAATGCATCACAGAGCCTTTTTAAACCCTAATATAAGATACACGAGCCATATATTCAATAATTTGGGCCTCTTTTTAATCTAGTGGTGTTTTGAACACATCCATTATGCACTCCCACAGTTTAGACGCGCGGCATTCATTTTAGGGGACTAAATTACCTCAATTTTTGTATTGTTCTTTCGTTGAGAGATTTCAAGCCTTCTTCAGTTGTTTGCACTTGATTTGAAGCTTGTATATCCTTTACATATCATAATAATCCATTCAAAAAGCATCATATATAATTAAACACATCAATTTAGAGCTTAAAAAAAAACAACATCCTCAATGATTAACTAGAAACATGAGCTTAGCATAGGTTAAATTCTCATTGAGCTTAAGCTTATTGTTTTGACTCTTGTCTTGATCCAATTGACCCTTGAACATTATAACTAAGTTTTTTCACATATAAATACATAACAACAACCTTAGTAACTCAATAAGACACATTAGAACCCAACACAAAAGACTTGATAACATCTACCTCAAGCTAGTCACACTAGTTTTCTTGGTTGAACTCTAAATGGTCGAATTAAATCAAAACTCATGTGCAAACACCATTAAACATTGTAAACACATACTTGGACAGATAAATGATCATTTATATCATTATCAACACATATATAATAAGAATCATCCTCAAAACAAGGCTAAAAAGGCTAGAATTGTAACGCTAGAATGCATAAATACACCCAACATCACCACCCCACACTTAAAGCCTTGTTCGTACTCGAACAACTCTTCATTATAAATACCATGAGATGAAGAGACTCCAACCTTATGCTACATGCAAGACCTTTAAGCTAGCACTACAATGATTACACGGAATGGAAGTTTACAATACTAAGCATGTTATACACAATTGAAAGCTCAAGAATCCTGCTTCCAAAACATCCTAGCCTCAAGAATGAACTCCACAATTGGAAAGCTCATACATATTGCTCAATTAAGGACATCATACAAATCACCAACATTCATCAAACATGTGTCCCTCATAATGACAGAGTTATCTATAATCACACAAAATTACGTAATTCATAACATGATAGGTATAGAAACCAAGTTACACTCACTCTCACAAAAAATTCACAAGTTACACACAATAAACCATAGGAATGCCCTTTGTTTAGTTCTCCACTAATAGTTGAATGTAAATCTTAGGATCAATTAGGACTTTTTCGGGTTGTAATATAGGCTAAGGGACGGGTAGGAACTATTTGGGAATACTAACTAACCTCTCTAAGCGCTTTAATACACTACATCAAACATTTAAAACCAATCTCCAACAACCATATTACACTTTTTTATCCACCCGTACCTTTTATTTTTGCCCCATCTCTTTTAAGCCTTTTCATAAATACATGGTGGGCGTATTGTTTACTCCTTCAAGATTCAAATTTTCCCGTTCTCTACAATTATGGGAATATTTCTAACACCATTTATATCAATCCCAACCACCACACATCAAATATAAACACCCATAACTATTACCTCGGGTCATCAATTTCACCTTTTCCTTCTTCAATTTCTCAAACTCCTTTTTCACTTATTTTTTTTATTAATTAAAGCATTTAGGAGCTTTTTGGATCAAATTATGTTCTATCAAAGAAGGGGATTAGGCTAATTATGAGGCTACCAAAGAAAATGTTAAATGCTCAATAGGGGTTAACTAGGATAATGCGCAAAAGGTAGGACAAAGAGAAGGTATAAAACAAGGCTATCAAAGAAATGCCTAAATCATCTCCTAACCCACACTCTTTATTTCACTATACACACACACCGGGAAATTTCTAGCTATCACATGCAACAAGGAATATACAACAATCTCACATCATACATGGCACATGCCCAACTCAATAGGCTCATCATATACTCCTAAACAAACAATAACAAGAATTCAAGTTTAAGAAAACAAGTACAAGAGTCACAAACATGAGCCTAGGAGTCTTAAAAGTAGCAATTTAATCATTCATCATCATTTTACCAACAAACTCACTTGCATCATGCAATTAAAAATATCACCAACAAGAATATCTCACATAATTTTTTTTTAAATTGAGTCAAAATTTGAGAATTTCCTCACCCCACACTGAAAAATCTACTTTGTCCCTAAAGTGAATCTAAAGGTAAAAGATAGAGATACTCCCTGAGGCCTCTAGGCCTAGCTAGTAGCATCTTAACCTATAAAATAGATCCATAGGACCCCATACCTAGTCTTTGCCATGCTCTTTAGCTCAATTTTATGGTACTCAGACTTCCCATTAACCTGTGACTCAACAAAAAACAAAAACTACATGAAATAAAAACAAAAAAAGTGAAAAGAAAATATACTTAATTAACTTGGGTTTCCTCCCTAGAAGCGCCTAATTTAGGGTCACGGTATGACCTAATCAACTTTTCCTCCACCTTGAGGATATGAATTTCACCCCCAACATTGCATCTATGTTTTTGCATCGCTCATAAGGAGGTAGTACAAAGATTAAGAAATCGAGTAATTGATGATGCACGGTAAACTACTTGGCCTTAAAGTGAGGTATTTTTTTTATTGCTTAACCGGTGTAAAATCTAGAATATAGGATTCTTGATCCTCACCTTCACACTCATCCACTATTTTAAATGATTCTATAGACAAGACATGATCAAAACATAATGTAGAAAACTGCTTCGAGTGAGGCCCAACCAATCCTACATCAAAATTTACACTATTCGCTACACACTTACTTTTATTCACCTTTTCAATTTCAGTGTCAAGATAAATATGAAAATTGAGTAGTTGTGATTCTTGTGATTGGTACACAAATTGTCTAATATCCTCCTCATATTTTTCTTTGCTTATCCACTGTAGACATGGTGGCAGTGGTATGTCCTCAACTTGTTTAACAACTTTAGTTTCTGGGTACTCATACTTCCTTGAATTAAAAACAACTATTTCTGCAAATAGTTGAAGATTCACTTGCTCTGCTGCCCCCCTATGGTTTTTTATTTATGCCAACAACTCAACATGAGATGCTAAAATTGGTTTTGTTATCTCTTCCAAATTGCTTATTTGATTTGTGGCCTGTATATTTAGTTGTTGATGCTGAAACTGTTGTTGGTTGTTCCATGATTGAATTTATGACTGATTCTGCCCAGTTCGATTGTAGTAGTTTATATAATTTTGATCTTCACCATAACCCACAAACAATTCTGAATCTGGATTGACAGCATGGATAGCTGCAGTATGACCACTTTTACCACAAACCAAACACCAAGTTGTAGTCTTCTTAACATATAGAACAATATCCGCATCACATTGTTAAGGTCCTGTCCATGAACTTTCATCAAAATCTGGAGAAAAACCCACTTGATGTGGTCCACCACAGAAACAACAAGAATCATCATCCCTCGAAAACCATCTATCCCAAACTGGCATATCAAAAAGTGTGATAAAAAGACAATATAAAAGAAAATAAAAGAAACTAAACAAAAATTATTTACAACTCAATATACAAAAACTAAAATTAAGATAGTTGCTTAATTACAAGTCCCCGATAGAAGCACCAAAAACTTGATAGCACTCAAGTGCACACGCAAGTGTACATGGTCTTATCAAATAGTAAAGTGGCTTCAAGGATGCCCAAGTGTCAATCTCTCAAGGACTTGTATTCGCCGACTATCTAATTCTTATTTAACTAATTGAAGAGACTAGCAAATAGAGTATTAGAATTGTAAATTAAAAATAAAATAAACAATGCATAAAAATACAAGTCTTTGGATAATCAATGCATAAAAAACTAGGGTTAAACCACTTTGAACAATTATACTATGTGTTGAACTTCGTTCGTCAACCTGCTTATCTTGGTTAATAATTCATAGGGTTAATTGCATGATCATGGTTTCCCAACGTCTAATCTTTTTACCTAATATGGTCATTATAACAACATCATTTAGTGGGATGCAATAATCCAATTAAGTTAATTAAAGCTATCATCCTATGTTTGAATCAAGTAAGGCATCTAAATACATCCTTGTCCTAGAAGTTTAGTTCAATTCTTTATTTTATAAAAGAATAAAAATCCAAACTTTGTTTATTCCCATGTTCTATCTCTCTGTCCCCTCTCCTGAGATACAAAGGTCGACAAGATATGTATTATATGGGTGATCAATCCATAAAATATTTAAAATAAGAATAAACAAACAACCAATAATGATAAGCAAATTAAATGAAATTAGTCCAAAACAATAATAATCACTCTCTTAGCTTTAACCCCAGAAAGAGGGTTTTGCCCTGAATGGAAATATTCAACATCCAATCCCTTGGAATTTTGATACAAACCATTACAAAAACATTAAATTAGAGAATGATAAAACCTAAAAAGAAGTTTTGATAGCCTCCAATGATGTCCCAAGTGATCTAGGGTGTTCCAAGATGATTAAAATAGAGTTTGGGACGTTATATTTATAGTATACAAGTTATAAACCAACTTGGATAAATTTTCCACACCGTTTTCCTTTAGCCGGGCAGAATTATCATGACTTTGGGCATCACCATATCACGGTGACATGCCAATTAACAATTGTCAAAAAATCTGCCAAATTCTAGTATCTCATCGCAATTTCATCACGTCACGGATCCTCCTTAAACCCAATTATAAGCTACATGCAGTATATATTCAATAATTTGGGCCTCTTCTAGATCTAGTGGTGTTCTGAACTCATCCATTGGATACTCCTATAGTTCACACGCGCCGCATACATTTTAGGTGTCTAAAATACATCAATCTTTGTATTGTACTTTCGTTGAGCCATTCCGAGCCTTTTTGAGTTTTTTCACTTGATTTAAAGATAGTATATCCTTCATATATCATCATAATCCATTAACCAAGCATCTTATAGCATTAAACACAAAAACCTATAGATCAAAACAACACAACATCCTCAATGATGAACTAGAAACATGAGCAAAGCATAGGCTAAATTCTTATTGAGCTTAAGCTTATTGTTTTGACTCTTGTCTTGATCCAATTGAGCTTAAGTCACACTAGTTTTCTTGGTTGAACTCTAAATTGTTGAATTGAATCAAGACTCATGGGAAAACACCATTAAGCTTTGTAAACACATACTTGGACACATAAATGCTCAGTTATATCATTATCAACACATATAGCATAAGAATCATCCTCAAAATAAGGCTAAAAAGGATAGAATAGTAACACTAGGATGCATAAATACACCCAACATTATGTTCCAACCTTTCGATGGCCTTCCACTAACAAATAACCAAAAGTTTGTGGATGACCGAAGAGCATGATTGGATACACTACATCAATCATGATGGCAAATATACTGTGTAGTGCAAATATCCTTTCTCTGGACACTGTCTGTGGAAGTTGAATTATAGATGCCACCTATACCAAGGAACTACCTCACACTCTCCACCACCAACTAAAACTACCAGAACCAAAGAAAAACAACCTGTAACCAAATTGTTCATGATGTGTCAATCTGGCACTGGTTACTCAGATGACTTTCCACCAAATAAAACTTTCGAAAAGGATAACATGAGCCACACTCCAAAAGTATAAGCCAAAACTATTATCCTACTATATGGACAGAAGATACCCCTCAGTGACACTAAAGGAACACTCAACTAGCAATCTAAAAAAGCCATGTGCCAAAAAAGAATGCTATCCAACATCAACCAAGGCATGAAGAATATTACTCACTCTCAAAATAAGCTGAAAAGAAGAGTTGAAGGAATGAATAGGAGAGTTGAACAAGCATCTACTCAGCACAATGGAATTATCCGCTAGTTGGAACTTAGGCTCCAATCCATGCAGTATAATATATGTTCGCCAGGCACTTCAATGTCTCATTTCTTCGACTAGTAGTAGAAGAAAGTAACTTCTATAAAAGAACAGTTTAACCCGCTGAGACACGTCGGTTTTAACTCCAGAGAACGCATAATGCACTACTAGAGCCAACCTTATTCCTGGTGTCGCCAGACACATACTCTCCGCCAAATATGAGCCACATCATTCCCACTCGTACTTTAGGATCCCATATGCCAATATCCCAGATTCTTAAGAGAAAAAGGAGTTTGACATTTTTCAGCATATATGGGATAGGAAATATGCCATCGCTGCCAAGAAAAAATTTGATGAAACTCAAAAGCAGACCAAGAGATAAAGAATTCCGACACAAATAAATGGATGATGATGATCTCAAACCACGACATCACCTTTATCGATAATAATTTGATAAATCATAAGCCAGAAGTGCCATACAAAGATCATGAATAGAGTCTTGCTGAAATATGGCCTTGTCAATCACAAGTGGTTTCCGTCCCTTCATGATCCAGATGCTCATCCAGACCAACTCATCCAAAATCTGTATGGCTTGAAAATTAATGACGATGCCATTCAAGATCCACAAGCCACAATAATCCTTGATCTAGTTGAAGAATCTCTGAAGTACAATGAAGAGATCCAGGATGTTGATCCCATAAACCCTTCTTCAAGTGAAGGAGATTCCTCTGATACAGAGGCATACTCTGACATCGGCAATAACTTTCCAATCGATGGATACATTAAAGTCAGTGAAGATTCTATTAATTCATGAGAATATGTTGAGGACACTACTGAATCCTCAATTGAATAACTAGATGAAGACTATCAACTAACATACATGAACTATTCCAAGGAACTAGAGGTCCTCAAAGTTGTCAATGACCTAGATGGGATGACGGACAATCTAATCTCAGAGAGAAGGCCAGATCTAGGTACACTGGCAAGAAAAATTCGGGGAACTAGATTTCACACCTTTACTCTCGATGACATCAAGCTTTCATCCTGGCCCCAGGGATCCTAACTTCTACACTTTGATAGCGACAAAGAATTTGGATGATCTAGAGAAATAAATCATACTCTAGGAATTCACATCCAAATTTTTCAGCATACTCAGAGACTGGTGGAACACTTTTGGGATTTCAGATAAGAACACACATCTGAGTCCTAGGACTTTTCCTTTAATATCAGGATCCTGCACGAGGTATTCTGCGGTCACACAAGTTAGAGACAAGAGAATTTCTGATGACATCTCTTCGAGATGAAGTGCCTATCATTCTACAAAAACATTATAAATATTCACTTCCAGAAGATGGCAAAAATCTACTTTGATTTAGGCAGGGATCCCAGCTTGAAGCAAGCCTTCGTATCATCACTCCCAACGATACTAACAAACCACACAATAATGATTATGGAGGAGAAGGTCAAGTCCAAAACCATCTAATAAATAGGCTACATCAGGTAGTCCATTCCCTAGGATCTTGGTAGCATATGCATCAAGAGGACTGTTCTAATCAGATCATCAAGAACAATCGATCCCTCAACCGATCCTGCAGTAAAAAATACCTCATCACCAAGTCCCACTACTCCTACTCTCAATACAAGATGAGATAAAAAAGACAATTGCTATTTAAGAGGTTCAAACTTCCAAGACCTCCAAACTATAGAAGAAGGATTACTCAGTGAACCATGTATTTTAGACGGAGAAGCCCAGCCAACTACAAGAATAATAATAATGGCTACTTCATCTGAAGAAAGCCTAGCCACTTCTCCATAAAATATCCTCTAGATAATAAGTTGAAGGACTCTGTAGACCTCTTTGAAGAGATAGCTAATCATGCAGGAATCTATCTCAGCACGGAGGATGACCTTTAATCAGTATTTGTGCTGGTAGAAGAATTGATAGAGAACACCCTGTTCTCCATAGATATAAATAAAGATTCAGGCGTTATCTATGCTGATGATCTCTACCTAATATCCAGCAATGGAGAAGACAGACAACACTAGGCCAGTCAAATCCTCATGCTAAATACAGCAGGAATACTATCTTGTGAGCTATCAGATCACCCTCTATATCTGTTCAACTGATAAATGGATCCCTCGATCCATCTATCCTTTGATAAAGAAGGACCTTCTACGAGCTTCAAGTGTTCAGAAAGTATAGTGGATTCATTCTAAACGTATTTGTAGTGCACTCGAAATATCCCTTCTTCCACTTGTTCATTGCCCTGGCCAAGTCAACCCCAGCCAATGACTTCCCACAAGAACTCATGTGGCTATTCTATTATTTGTTCCACAAGTACTACATTATGATGGAGTTCAAGTGTGATTCCTTTAGGCATTTTGATCAAATCCAACCAGCTCTGAAGAGATTCATACTGTGGTTCAGGCTATAAGAATACCAGATTCGATGGTTCAAGGATTCCTATGATGCATATTTCTTCATGCTGCATCGTTCAGTAGGAATTTTAGGCCATGACGACTAAGATCAACAACAAATTTCACTCCTTTGGAAATTTCTTGTATCTATATTATCTCTGGAAGATAAATACTATGAGGCTCAATGCTTCATTTTCTAGCAAAACAGATGTATTCCAAAGAAAATCTGGCCAAAGGGATGGTGAAACTTAAACTATGTAAACGACGATCATCCCCACTAGGACCAAGTTTGATGAACAGCAAAAGAATATACATAGTATTATGAAATTATGAGAGATAAAGTCACAGGCTCCATAAAAAGCATACGGCTAAAAACTCCCCAACAGGAATGCGAAGTTTTATCTTTCAGAAGGAGTTACTTCACTTGATCGATGAAGCGAAGATTGGATGGCCAAAAATGCCTCCAGCAGAAGTACAGAGTAGATTGGTGTATGGAATAATTATATGCGAGCTCATCGCCATCGGCACCATCCAACACAGCCTGAGAGATAACGTCAGATAACATGTGCAAAAAGTTACTCTCTGTAGTGGGTTTCCCTTTCTAGTGGGTTACCCTCTCCAGAGAGTTACCCCTTTCTAGTGAGTTATCCTTTTAGATGGATTTTAAAAGCTACTAACTTAGCTACTTCAAAGACTAGGATATAATCCACCTGCTTGCAAGATGCTTGTCAAGCTGCTGTTGCACCTGCTTGCAAGCTACTAACTCACTTGTTTGCACATGCTGTCACATGCCAACAACATAGTTTTTTTTGTTTTTATTTATCCCCCTACATGTTAGTAGGGCCCAGTGTGAATAAATATAAGGCTTATCCTTTCATAACAAATAATGCTTATCCCTTCAAAAAGGATAAGACTTATCCTTATTGACGGATAATGCCTATCCCTTAGCTATTAGGATAGGAATATAATATTTTATTTTATGTTTATTCGTAGTTTAGCTTAGCTACTAAGCATCCTTCTGATAGAAAAGGAAGCCTAAGATTTTAGCTTAGAGGCATCATTGGCTCTACCTAAAAACCTTCTGTATAGTTTCTCTCTATCATCAATGAAAATGTTTTTTGGATAAACTCTTTTTCTCTTGATTTCTCTCTACAAATGGGATGGGTACTTTGGTCCTTTAGGTTAGAGTAGGGGGTAAGGAAATACTATTATGAAGTGCTTATCGCAACGACAAGAATAGCACCCCAAAGTTACTTTCTATGTGTATGAAATAAAGTTGGCTTCGTCCACATGAAATAGATGTCTAAGTGATTTCCATGTATAGGAAATGAAATTGCCTTATTCCATGCCATAAATTTCCAAAATGATTCCATATTTGAGACAGAATATGTAGATCTGAGGTCTACCTTAGTACAATTATTGTTCCATGGCCACTAAAGGGCAACAGGGTAGGGAGAGACACCGTAAGGCCTTTTTTAGGTATAATGGAACAGTCTTGTACTTGGAGACAAAGCATTTTATGTGTTCTGCGGCCGCTAGAGGGAAACTGGCCAGTGATTGCATACCTTTTTAGCAATAGCACTATAGGGATTTGATAGCGGTGGGTATGTAGTAGATAGCTGTTTTTTTTTGGGATAACATATGTAATACATATAGAGATTCAGATTCAATCTTACATGACTACACATCTTTGAGATTAGTTGCCTTGTAATTGTTGGCAAGAGGCCTGGATAGACCTAACATATTTTTGGTTTTTTTGCGACTATAAAGGCTCGACGTATTTGTTCTAATGATATAAGGAAAAGACTCAATGAAGTGAATTTTTTTTGTGTTTTTGTGGATTGACTTTGTATATATTTGTTCTAAAGTTCTAAGGACAAGATGCAACAAATATTTGTTCCAAAAATCTAATAAAAGTAACTATGAATCGGTTATGTACAACACATGAAACACTATACTGGAAAACACTGACTCTGATAAAGGAAATAAAATAATGACTCTAATATGTACAAGACTTTGATAGAGATAAACTAGAAAGTGATGACGGGGACTCGATCTAAGATTTATAACTTACGACAAATAAAAAGTAAAAACAAATAAAATAAAAATAAAAATGTAAAGTTGGCTCACACGTTTGCAATCAGCAACGGTGGATGCAAATGACTGATACCTCCCAACCTCCAGTAGTGGGGATGGAACTAATACCAAATAGAAGGGAGGTAGAATGGCACAAAAGACTGCCGGTGAAAGTAGCTAGGCGGCTAGGCAACAGACCCTGAACTTTCAAAAATGAAAAGTCATTTCACGACCATGTAGGTGGTACCCCATACTAAATCAAAGCTTCCACAAACAGAACATATATATATCCTAACCATTCCAATATAATGGAAAATTCAGGACAATTTAGGTATCATGCCATATGAAATCAATGCTTTTAGTCGACACGCCATAGCTTTTATTTGACTAAGCTATGTATCCATATAAATAGTTTGCTTTTTAGATACAAAGCCTTCTCAACCCTTAATGTGATGGCATGACTTTCGAACAACAAGCTACATATCAAGGATGATTTGCCTCAGCAACAAGGCCTTCGCAACACAAAAGAGAGATGGCTTAACTTTGCCAGTCTTAGAACACATGCAATCCTTTGTCTCCTTAGTGAAAGACTATTCTATATATGCCTAAAAATGGGTCTTATAACGGCTCTCTCTGGCCTGTTGCACTCTAGCGGTCGTGGAACAAAAGGTGTACTAAGGCAGACCTCAGATCTGTGTGTTTTTTCTCAGATATGGAATTATCTTAGAAAGTTATGGCATAGTCGGCAGCTTTAATAACCCATCTTAAAGGGTGACCCACTGAGGAGGGTGTCCTTGGAGAGAAGGGTAACCCACTCGAAAGGGTAACCTACTGGTAAGGAAAACTCATCTAACAGGGTTTCCTTAGATAGGAGGGTGACCCACTAGGAAGGATAACCCACTGGAGAGGGTAACCCACTAGATATGCTAACCCGTTGGAGCGAGTAATCTTGAAAATGTCATCTGACATCATCTTTCAGGAAGTGTTAGATGGTGCTGGCGGCGATGAGCTCGCGTATCCTTCATTCATCCACCAATCTACTCCATGCTTCTGCTTGAGGCATTATAGGCCTTCCAAGATTCTATTCATCGATCAGGTGAAATATCTCTTTATTTTGGATGAATCTTTGCATTTTAGAGGCGGAGCCTTCATTTGTATGCTATGGCTTCATCATTTTTTTTCTCATACAATGGCTCATATTCTATTTTTGTACATTGGGCTCTATATTAGTGTAGTCCTTGTTCTCTAGAATGCATTTGTTTTTCTAGAGAGTCAAGCATTGTTCTTCACAACATTATCTTAAAGAGGTAGCACTAAATTAGGAAATTCCCAGAGTAATGAAATTTTTGAATGGTCTTGGAATTCATAGTCTGTGATTACTACCAGGTGATACAACATAAATACTGTTACATTACATGAATCTTTGTAGTAACAAATCCAGTATAACACGAATCCTTTTGGAGTTGGTCAGATTTGATCATAATGCCTAAAGGAATAACACTTCAACTCCATGATGATATAATATTGATGGAAAATCCACCGGAATAGGCATAAGATTTCTTTCTGGGAGTCATAAGCTAGTATGATGAACACATAATAGAAGGGATATCCCAAATATTCTTCGAACGACTTTAGGATAGATTTGTTGCGCCTTTTGAATACCAGAAGCTTGTTGAATTTTGTCTTTCTCTTAGAATAAATGGATCTAAAGGATCCACATATTTGTTGAATAGCTCAAGAGAGCAATCTGCTATTTTTAAAGATAATATTCCTAGTGTGTATAACATTAGAGATTTACTGGCAAATTTCTAGGTGTCATCTCCAGTGCTGGATATCGTGTAGAGATCATCGGTATAGATATCTATCGAATAAACATAAATATCTATGGATAAGGTGATATCCTCCGTTAGTTCTTCTTCTAGCAAAAAGACCAATTCAACATCGTCCTCTTCATAGAGATAGATTTTAGCATGATTAGCTATTTCTTCAAAGAGGTGGATATAGTCTTTTGAATTTTTGAGTTAAGTATGAATTCTAACAAGATAACCAAGCTTTCTACCGATGAAGCTGCTATGATTCTTCTTTTGGCTTTCTGCTGGGCTCCTTTATCTAAAATACCTGGTTTTCTTCATTACCTTAGTCTCTTCATCTTGAGGGCTCGGTAGTTTTAATCTATAGAATAATAGCTTTCAGTAGGATCTATATGGTGACTTGAATAGGGGCTATCGGACTTCATAAAAAGATTATTCCTTCTGTAATAAGGATTAAGAACTGGGTAGTTCTTAATAATCTTCTTCCATATAGATCTCTTCTTGTATTGATTGTTCCTGGCTTAGAAGATGGCCGGCCTAAGGTAGCTCACATCCTTGCATAAGGCTAGCAGGATTCTAGTGTTGGTGGCAAAGTCTTGGAATGTAAGATAATTGGTTTTATCCATAATCCCTAGTATATTCTACCAACATGTGAGGATCTTGGAGAATATAGATGTGTAATCAAACAGTATCATGGATTGTCCTCTATCATTCAGATCCTTTATCATCTTAAAAGTTCTAAAGTCCCGATGCAGGAATAGAGTTAAAGTAATGGTTTTCTCTGCCTCTGTTATTATATTTTGTCTTATTTGTGGGACTGGATCACTAGTCATCTTGTATTACTTGGAGACTGATTGAGAGACCGCTGGTTTGATAGAGTGTTTCTCTGGTATTAATAGACATTCCTCCTCAGGAAACTAGATCGATCACTGCAAAGCATCTTCCTTGTCTTTGACACATTCACTAGCATAGAGGTCATCGTTAGTAGAAAAAGATTGTCTTTTACTAATGAATGGTTGTGGTTTGCTACTAATAAATATGTCCTCAGATGTTTCTTTCTTTACGCTAAAAGTAGATCTGTGAATGTATTCTGTAGTTGGATTAGGATCATAATGATCTTTAGGACAAGTCATGGTTTTCTGAAAGGCTTTTGCTTCCCTCTTTGAGTTTTTGGACTTGGGACATCCTTTTTTAACGTGTCCTCTTTCATGGAAGATGAAGTATTTGTGCTTTCTTAGATCTTTCTTCCAAAGGAATTGGACATCTATGCTGATAGCTAACTCTTTGTCCAGTGGTTTCTTCTTTGTGGTCCATCGAAACTGCATGTATCTCTTGTGTCTTCCCTGAAGTCTCGAAAGCAGTTAAGACACTTCTAGCTTAAGATCTAGATCATCATACATATCATCAGAGTGGAAAAATTAGGAATATTCATCCAATATGGTGTTGCCACATAAAGTCTCCTTATGCTTCTCGGAAGGATGTGAGTCTATGTAAGGATTTTAATCTTTTGGTATGAGCTCATAATCCTTTGGAACAACAATACTCGAGCAAACTTAATTGAGGCTAATCGAAACAGTAGCATTATCATCATTCTTGAGAAGACCCTAATTCAGAGAGGCCTATTAACCATTATGATATTCCTCACCGGGGATCTACAAGAGATCATCTGAAGTTATGGAATCTCATTAACAACTTGTTATCATCATATGTGTTGGATTGATTTGGTTTTTCTGTGATCGTTCTTCAGGATCACAATCTTGAGATTCTCTCAAAATAGAAAGCACCTTTGATGGATCATCATACTGGGTTTCTGTTCTATGAATCTCAAGGTCATCAACTGAGATTACTAAAACTAGATCATGGCCGAAGGGAGAATTTATTGATACCATTGTATCAGCTTCATATGGAACTCAGCTAGAATACCTTATTTTCCTAACACCTTGTGTCATGGAATCTCTTCTTGCCCATATAGTATCAGATCCTTGTTCATCTTCTGGAGTTGAAATGACTTGCATAGATGAATAATGTGGAGAAGGATGGCCTATCCCCTATTGACAATATCCTTATGGGAATACGACAATTGATACATTGATTTTTTGCAGTGTGGCATCATCATATTACTTTAGCAATAAAGCACAATCGTATTTCAGATTCTATATTTATTCTTCAAGATAGGTTATCTACTTATGTTGTTGGAAAATAAAAGGTAGGTATGGAGTTTCTCATGGGCATTGTACAGATTGGACTCACAATAACTTGTTTTCAAGTACCCTGATAAGTATAGCATGTTGAAGGGCAACCAAAGAATTTTCTGATTGGATAATGTGTGTCAATTTTGGAGCTCGGGTTACGTTATCCATTGTGCAGTGATGTTCTAGTGGGTAAGCATTTGTGATTGGATTTAGAAAGGGGCGTGATAAATATCTGTGGGTGAACCTCAGATTGGATAGCCGTTGTTTCTCTTCTTTTGCAGATTGTACAGTCACAGTCAGTCTTCCATGCGTAATGTCTTGAGAATTGGAATTTATGCCATATCATACTACGAACCCCATGTTTGATGTTCTTTATCCAATCATGTTGTCTCATATAACTAGTAAGGAACCTGAGGATGGCTCCTTCATCCTTTACATCCGAAAGATCATCATTTGGGTTGTAAATGGGGATGTAGAAGGTTGTTTTTGGTGTCATTTTGAGATAGTGGTAGTTGGAATATTCAATTGACTTTATAGACTGAGGATAGGCTCTCAACTCCTCATATTCAGTGACCCATAAAACTGGGATAATGCTGACTAGTTTATTCGTAGATATGTTTCTCAAGATCTTCATTCACTTTATGGTTTTATCAGTTACGTTAGTGGTCAAGAACAGAGAGGTCTTACCACCTAGATTAAATAGGTTCATATTATGGTTCTGAACTCTCCAGGCTATTTAACAGTGGAGAGTTACCTACCAGAATCTCTGTTCTGCGGAGCATCGAGAATCTCGACCTGCATCTTCAATACTTTCATTAGATGTGGATCAGCTAATGGTATGTTAAAGTTGGGGAACAATGTGACAAATACTATACCATTATCCTAAATTATTTTTTATGTACCCAAGTTCGCACATTGGTACTTATCGACTCTAGTATCAAGATGAGAAAGATGTGCCAAAACTGGCCAGCCTTTTCTCCCTTGATATGTCAACCTGATTTGCACATCACCAATGTGGAGATGAGTCAATATGAGAATTCCTATTGCTGTGGAAAGTCCTCTGGCATATGCAATGATATAAACTGTTCCTCTGAAATTACCAGAACAGGGTGTTGAACAAGTGATGTTCCAGCAACATATTCTATAGCTTCTTTTAGCTTCTCTTGGACCATAGAGTGGATCTTCATCCAGGGATTACATGCCTTTTTAGCAATAACATACTAGGGATTTGGTAGCAGTGGGTGTGTGTAGGTAGTTTTTTTTAGGAAATATGTACTACATATAGACATTTAGATTCAATCTTACATGGCAACACATCTTTTAGATTAGTTGACTTATAATTGTTAGCAAGAGGACTGGATGGACATGACATATTTTTGGTTTTTTCTAGACTACAAAGACTCGATGTATTTTTTCTAAAATTCTAAGGAAAAGACTCAATGAAGTGATTTTTTTTGTGTTTTTGTACACTGACTATGTTTATATTTGTGCTAAAGTTCGAAGGACAAGACGTTAAAAATATTTGTTCTAAATATCTAAGAAAAGTAACTACAACTCGATTATGTACAACATGTAAAACATTATACTGGAAAATACTATCTCTAACAAAGGAAATGAAACAATGACTCTAATATGTACAAGACTTTGATAACGATAAACTAGAAAGTAATGACGGGGACTCAATCTAAGGTTAACAACTTAAGAAAAATAAAATACAAAAAAAAACAAAAGAAAATAAAAATGTAAAGATGTATCACGTGTTTGCAATCAGCAGAGGTGGATGCAAACTCCTTCTTTCTCCCGACCTCTGAGAGTGGGGATGGATTTGATGCAAAATAGATGGGGAGGTAGAGGGGTACGGACGACTGTCGGCGAGAGTAGCCAAGCATCTAGGCATCAAGCCACAAACTTTCCAGGTGGCTAGGCAACAGACCCTGAACATTCACGACCATGTAGGTGGCACGCCATAAGAAATCAGATCTTTTGTCAACACCACATACATAGAGCCTAACCTTTATAACATTACAGGCAAGTTATGACCATATTGAAGGCAATCCATATGAAATCAAATCTATTAATCCACACGCCACAACTCTCCTATGAATAAACTACACATCCATATAGATGGTACTATTTATAGTTACAAAGACTTCTCAACCCTTAACAGGATAGCATGACCTTGGAACTATAAGCTACATATCAAGGATGGTTTGCCTCGGTATCAAAGCCTTCACAACCCAAAAGTGGGATGGCTTGACTTTACCAGTCTTGAATAAATGAAATTATTTATCTCTTTAGTACAAGAGTGTGTCGTATATGCCTAAAAATATGTCTGACTGCGGTTGTCCCTACCCTGTTGCCCCCTAGTGGTCACCGAACAGAAGGTGTACTAAGAAAGACCTCAGATCTGGATGTTCTTTCTCAGATATGGAATCATTTTGGATAGCTATGACATGGATTAAGCCAATTTTTTCCATATACATGGAAAATACTTAGACATCTACGTCGTGTGGATGAAGCCAGCTTTGTTTCATATACATAGAAAGTAACTTCGGGGTACTATTATTGCTGCTGCAACAAGCACTTCACCATAGTATTTCGTTACCCTGCTACTCTAACCTAAAGGATCGAAGGACCCATTAGTTTGGTAGAGAGTTTAGCCAACAAACATTTTCATTAATTATAGAGAGAAATTATACAAGAGGTTTGTAGGAAGAGCCAATGATACCCTCTCGGTAAAGGCCTAAGCTTCCTTTTATAGAGGAAGGAACTTACTAGCTAGGTTAACCTACGAATAAACATCAAATAAAAAAATACAATCTTATCCTAACAACTAAGCTAAGGGGTAGGCATTATCTGTTATGACTGGATAAGTCTAATCCTTTTGGAAGGGATAAGCTTTATCTATTATGACTGGATGAGCCTTATCTTTATTCACTTCGGGCCCTATAAACATATAGGGGGCCAAATAAAAACAAAACAAACTATGTTGTTGGCGTGATAGTATGTGTAAGCAGGTGAGTCAACAGCTTGTAAGCAGGTACATCAGCAGCTTCACAGGAATCGTGAAAACAGGTGGATAAGCTCCTTCTCTTCAAAGTAGCTGAGTAAGCAACTTCAAAATCCATCTAAAGTAATAATCCACTTAAGAGGGTTTCAAAAACGATGAAGTTAACCAATTAGAGAGGGTGACCACTGGAAAGGGTAACCCGCTGGAGAGGGTAATTTCTTGAACATGTTTTCTAATGTCATTCTTCAGGCAGTGTTGGATGGTGTCCATACCTATGATTTTGCATAAACTTCTTTTATCGACCAATCTACTCCGTGCTTCTTCTTGAGGTATTCTTGGCCTTCCAAGCTTCTCTTCATTAATTTGGTGAAGTAAATCTTCTTTTGGATGAATTCTTGCATTCCTGAGGAGGAGACTTCATCCAAATGCGTGTTCTTCATCGATTTTGAACCCAAACAGTGGAAGATATTCTATTAGTGTTTGTCAGACTTCATTATTGGTGTAGACCTTTTTCTCTATAGTGTATTTATTTGGCTGGAGAATGAAACATTTTTCTTCACAGCATTCATCATCAATAGAGAGAGTGATATCAAGAAATTTCTAGATTAGTGAAATTTTTTATTGGCCTTAGACATCATAGCCTATGATTCCTACCAGATGATACAACATAATGGCTATTGTATCATAGGATAATAGCCATTGTATCACAGGAATCTTTGGAGCATTGAATCTAGTATACCATGAATCCTTTTGGAGTTAGTTGGATTCGATCATAATTCCTTAAGGCACCACACTTGAACTTTATCATAGTGTAGTACTTGTAGCGTATGTACTATAACAACTATTGGAGTTCTTGCTGGAAGTCATCAGCTAGTATAATGAACACATGACAGAAAAGATATTTTGAATATTCTTCGAAATGCTTTAGGATGGATTTTTTGTGCCTTTTGAATACCTAAAGATTGTTAAAATTCTAACTCAATAAGAATAGATGGATCTGAAGGATCTATATATTTGTTGAACAAATCTAGAGAGTAATTTTCTAATCTCAAAGATAATATCCCTGGAGTGTTGGATATTATAAACTGATTGGCTAATTTTTTTCTTTTCTTCTATAGTGATAGATATTAGGTAGAGATCATTGGAATAGATATCTATTGATTCTTCATAAACATCTATGGAGAAGATGGTGTCCTTCACCGATTCTTCTTCCAACAAAAAGATCGATTCAATGTTGTGCTCTTTGTCAAGATAGATTCTAGCATGATCATCTATTCTTCAAAGAGGTGGACAATGTCTTTTGACTTCTTAAGGTGAGGATATTCTATAGCAATGTGACCAAGCTTTCTGTAGATAACGAAGCTATCAATCTTCTTCTCATAGTCTGCTAGGCTACTTCTTTTGAAATACTTGGCGTTATTGACTACCTTAGTCTTATTGTCTGGAGGCCTGGGTTGTTTGAATCTCCTAAAAAACAACTTTCGCTAGGATCTCTTGGTAGCATGAATAGGGAAAATCAGACTTTATCATAAGATTGTTTCTTTTATAATGAGGATCAAGAACTGGGGAGTTTTTACTAGTCTACTTCAGTACAGATCTCTTCTTGCATCGACTATTCAAGGCCTTGGAGATGGCTTGCCTGGTGTAGCTCACATCTCTGTAGAAGGCTTCCAGCAGGATTCTGGTATTGTTTGTAAAGTGTAGGAACTTGAGATAATTGGTTGTATTCCTAATCCCAAGCATATTCTACCAGTACGTGAGGATTTTGGAGAAAATGGTTGTGTAGTCTGACAGTATCATATGTTGAACTCTTTCAGCCATATTCTTCATTGTCCTAAAAGTTTTGAAGTCCTGAGGCAGGGATGGAGTTGCAACAAGGGTTTTCTCTGCCTCTATTGTTGGTTTTTTCTCCCTTTCTAGGATTGGATTACTATTCATATTCTATTGATCAAAGACTGGTTTAGAGACCGCTGGCTCTCTAGAGTGTTATTTTAACATAGATCGATAATCCTCGTTGGGAAATTATATTGATTGAGGCAAAGCATCTTCGTTGTTCTTGACACATTCATCAACACATAAGTCATCATTAGCACCAGATGATTGTCTACTAATGAAAGATGGCAGTTGACCATTGATGAAGATATCCTCAAATATTTCTTTCTCTGCATTGAAAGTAGATCTGGGAAGTTCTTTTACAGCTGGATTAGTATTAGCAAGATCTTCAAGAGAATCCATGGTTTTCTCCGAAGCTTGTGCTTCTCTCTTTGCCTTTATGGACTTGGGACATCCTTTTGCAAAGTATCCTTTGTTATGGAAGATAAAGCATTTGTACTTTCCTGGATCTATCTTTTTAGAGAAAGTGGCATCTTTGCTGATAATCAATTCTTCTTCCAGTGGTTTCTTGTTTCTAGCCCGTTGGAACTACATGAATCTCTTCTGCCTTTCCTGATGTGTCAATAACTAGGGAGACCCTTCTAGCTTCAGATCTAGATCTATATGCATATCATCAGAGTGGAAAGATTTGGAAAATTCATCCGATTTGGTGTTGTCGAATAATGTTTCCTTATGCTTCTCTGAAGGATGGAATCTTGTATTATCTGATGACTCTTTTTGTATAAGCCCATCATCCTATGGAATATCAACACTCCGGTTGACTCGATTGGGGTTGATCAAGTCAGTAGTTTTGTCATTGTTCTTGAGAAGACTATTTTTGTGAGACTTATTCACCGTTATGGGATTCCTCATCTAGGATCTGTAAGAAATCATCTGAGGTGGGGGAATCTTTTTCAGAGCTTCCGATCATCATGTACGCTGGATTAACGTTGTTGTCTTATAATTGTTCCTCAGGATCACAATATCGTGATATTTTCTAAATCGAAAAAAACCTTGATGGATCATCAAAATGGTTTCTGTCTTCTAAATCTCGGGATCATCAGGTGAGACTACAATAACTGGACCTTGACTGATGGGCGCATATGACGGGACCATCTTATCATTATCATAGGGAACCTGGCTATAATACTTTAACTTCTTGACCTTCTGGACACCTTTGTGTCATGGCATCTCTCCATGGCTATTCATCTTCTAAAGTTAACGTGAATTGTATAGATTAATGAGGTGAGGAAGGTTTTCCTAATCCTTGTGGACTGTATTCATGTAAAAATACTCTAGCCTTTTGTTGTAAGGAACATGCATATGTCTTTTGGGCTGCCACGACTTCTTTGCTTTCCCTTACAAATCGGCCGATGCCAAACTCCTCCTGTTTAGCTATGAGATCTTGAGAAAAAAACAATAGTATGTATGGATAAGGTGGGGAAGTGGAAAAGGGTTGGACTGAACCCCGCAAAAGATGTGTTTGGGAAAATATGGTCATTTTGGAGGCATTTAGGATTTTAGCACGATCGTATTTTAGTAGGTGGATATTTTTATCCTATGAGTTCATTTCATCTGTTGTTGGTCAAGAAATTGTAGTATTAAGGATCCTTGTCGGCACTTTTCAGATTGTATAGTTAGTTGCCTTCTTTCCAGTGCTTTGATAAGTATAATATTTTGAGGGGAAACTGAATCACACTCTAATTGTATAACATATGGCAGTATTGGAGCTTAGGCTAGGTTAATCTATTTATATTGGTGGTTTGATAATTAAGAATTTATGTATCTAGATTTAGAGAGGGGCATCAGAAGTATCTTGGATTTAGAATCTGCAGTGGCCCTTCTTTTTAGATCTTACAGTCACAGTCATCCTTCCGTGGGTAATGTCCTGAGAAAGGGCATTTACACCACATCAGACTATGACCCTCATGATTGAAGTATTTTATCCTATCATGACATCTCATAAAGCCAGTGAGAAACTTGGATATTGTATTTGGGTCCTTTACATCTGAAAGATCATCATATGGGTTGTACATGGGGATGTAGAAGGTGGTTTAGGGTGGCCTTTTGAGATAGTGGTGGTTGGAATCATCAATTGAGCTGATAGGTTGAGGTTGGGCTCTCAACTTCTCATATGTAGTAAGCTATGAAGCTGGGATAATTCTAACCAGTTCATCCCTAGATATGTTTCTGAGGATCTTAGTGTACTCTATGGTTTTATCAGTTGTATAAATAGTCAAGAATAGAGAGTTCTGGCCACTTGGAGGAAGTAGGTAAATTTTATTGTTTTGAACTCGCCAGGCTATCTGACAGTGGAGAGTTGCCTGACCAGCTTCTCTGTCTTGCAGAGAATCGAGAATCTAGACCTTGATCTTCAACGTCTTCATTAGATGTGGATCAGCTAACAGTATGTTAAAGTTGGGGAACATGGTGACAAAGACTCTACCATCATCTAGAATAATCTCTGATGTACTCAAATTTGCATGTTTTTACTTATAGAATCTATTATCAAGATGGGAAAGATGTGCCAAAACTAGTTGACCTTTTCTCCCCTGATATGCCAATGCAATTCATACAACACCAATATGGAGATAAGTAAACCCAAGGCTTACCTATGGCTGTGGAAAGTCCTCTAGCATCTGTAGTGATATGAACTGTACCTCTGGAATTGCCAGAATAGGGTGTTGAGCAAGTGGTGTAGCAGTAACATATTCGTTAAATCCTTTTGCCTTTCTTGGACCATAGAGTGGGATTTCATCCTGTGATTGCATACCTTTTTAGCAACAACTAAATAGGGATTTTGTGAAGGTGTGGTACTCATCTGTTCTTGACATCGTAGCACCTCTACTTCATAAAGATAGTTAAGTTTACATGACAATATATCACTAGAAGTTGTTGACATGTTTATCTCGACAACTGAATTATTTGGAAGGGATGAAGACTATGTAACAGACATATTTTTGGTTTATTCTGGATGCTAAGGACTCGATGTATTTTTTCTAAATATCTAAGGAAAGTAACTACGACTCGATTATATACAAGACACAGAATATGAATACTAGTAAGAACTGACTCTGACAATGGAAATAAATCTATGACTCAAATATATATAGGACTTTGATAGTAATAAACTAAAAAGTGAGAAATATGAACTCTCTGTAAGACTAACAGCTAAGACAGATAAAGAGTCAAAACAAAATTAAAATGTAAAGTTGTCTCACGTGATTTCAATTAGCAGAGGTGGATGCAAACTTCTGCATCCTCCCAACTTTTGGGAGAGGGGATGACTCTGATACCAAATAGACAGGGAGGCAGAGGGGCATGGATGACTGCTAATGAGAGCAGCTAGGCAGCTATCCGACAGACCCCAAACTTTCACGACCATATAGACGACATGCAATATGAAATTAAAGCTTTTGTCAACAACAAAGACACAGAGCCTAGCCTTTCTAGCATGACAGGCGATTCACGACCATATAGACGGTGAGCCATATGAAATCAAATCTTTTAATTGATAGACCACAACTTTCCTATGATTGAGCTATGCATCTGTATAGATAGTTTTCCTTTTAGATACAAAGCCTTCTCAACCCTTAACATGATGGCATGACTTTGGAACTGGAATGGAACTGCAAGAAACACATCAAGAATGATTTGCCTTGGCAACAAATACTTCGTAACCCAAAAGATGAATGGCTTTACTTTTCCAATCTTAGAACACATGAAATCCATTTTCTCCTTTGTACAAGACTGCTTCGTATATGCCTATCAAAGGGTCTTACGGCATCTCTCCCTGGCCTATTTCTCTCTAGCGGTCGTGGAACAAAAGGTGTACTAAGACAGACCTCAGATCTGCGTGTTCTTTCTTAGATATGGAATCATTTAGGAAATCTATAGCATGGACTAAGCATATTTTATTTCATATACATGGAAAGAACTTAGACATCTACGTCGTGTGGACGAAGCCAACTTTATTTCATACATATCGAAAGTAACTTCAGGGTGCCATTGTTGCCGTCGACACAAGAAATTCATTGTAGTATTTCCTTACCCCTTACTCTGACTTAAAGGATTGAAGTACCCATCCCTTTTGTAGAGAGAAATCAAGATCAAGAAAGTTTAGTCTACAAACATTTTCATTAATGATAGAGAGAAACTATATATGAGGTTTTTAGGTAGATCCAATGATCTAAGTAGAGCAAATAATGCCATCTCCTTAAGGGCCCAGGCTTCCTGTTATAGAGTAATCAAGATTAGTAGCTAGTCTAAGTTATGGATAAACATAAAAAAAGATAATACAATACAATCCTATCCTAACAGCTAAGCTAAGGGATAGGCATTATTTGTTATGACAAGATATGTATTATTCTTTTGGAAGGGATATGCTTTATTAGTTATGACTGGATAAGACTTATCTTCACTCACACCAAGCCCTACAAACATATAGGGTGCTAAATAAAAACAAAACAAACTATTTTGTTGTCATGTGATAGTATGTCCAAGCAAGTAAGTCAGCAGCTTGCAAGCAGGTGCTTCAGTAGCTTCATTGGCATTTTGTAAGAATATAGATAATCTCCTACTTACCAAAGTAGCTGAGTTAGAAACTTCAAAACCCATTTAAAAGGGTAACCAACTAAGGATGGTTTCCTTTGACATGAGGGTAACCCACTGGAAAAGGTAACCCACTGGAGAAGGTAACCCACTGGAAAGGGTAACCCGCTGGAGAGGGTAACTTCATGCGCATGTCATCTGACATCATCTTTCAAGCAGTGTTGGATGGTGCCTGTAGCGATAATCTTGCATATACTTGTTCTATCCACCAATCTACTATGTGCTTCTGTCTAAGGTGTTCTTGGCCTTCCAAGCTTATCTTCATCAATCTAGTAAAGTAAATCTTTCTTTTGGATGAATCCTTACATTCCTGAGGAGGAGACTTCATCAGTATACTTGTGGCTTCATCATTTTTGAACTCATACGGTGGTAGATATTTTGTTGGTGTTTGTTGGACTTCATTGTTGGTGTAGTACTTTTTCTCTAGAGTGCATTTCTTTTGCTGTATAAAGCAGCATTGTTCTTCACAACATTCATCTTTAAAAGAGAGTGTGATATCGGGAAATTTATAGAGTAGTAAAATTTCTTATTAGTATTGGACTTCTTAGCCCATGATTCCTACCAGATGATACAACACAAAGCCCATTGTATTGATGGAATCATAGGAGCATTGAATTTAGTATAACATGAATCCTTTTGAAGTTGGTTTGATTCGATCATAATGCCTTAAGTCATAACTCTTGAACTCCATGATAGTGTAGTACTTGTGGCATATGTACCAAAACAACCATCGGAGTTCTTGACGGATATCTTTAGCTAGTACAATAAGCACATGAGAAAATAATATTCTGAATGTTCTTCGAACTGCTTCAGGATAGATATGCAGTACCTTCTGAATACTTGAAGCTTGTTGAAACTCTAAATCTCTTGGAGAATAGGTGGATCTGAAGGATCCATATATTTGTTGAACAGATCTAGAGAGCAATCTGCTAATCCAGAAGATTATATCCCTGGTGTGTTGGACATAATAAACTGACTGGACGATTTTTAATTATTTTCTTTGGTGCTGTATATTAGGTAGAGATCATTGGAATAGATATCACTTGATTCTTCATAATATCTATGGAGAATATGGTGTCCTTCATTGGTTCTTCTTCCTATGAGAAAAACCGATTCAAGGTCTTTCTCTTTGTCGAGATTAATTCTAGCATGATCAGTTATTTGTTCAAAGAGGTGGACAATGTTTTTCGACTTCTTAAGGTAAGGACAATTTTTAGTAAAGTTACCAGGCATTTTATAGATGAAGAAGTTATCAATCTTCTTCTCGTAGTCTACTGGGCTACTTCTTTTGAAATACCTGGTTTGATTGACTACATTAGTCTCGTTGTCTAGAGGCCTGGGTAGTTTGAATGTCCTGAATAATAGATTTCACTGGGATCCCTCCTGGGGTCTAGAATAGGGGCAATCAGACTTCATAACAAGATTGTTCCTGCTGTAGCAAGGATCAAGAACTGGGGAGTTCTTACTAATCTGCTTCAATATAGATCTCTTCATGCATTAACTATTCAAGGCCTTAGAGATGGCCTGCCTGGTGTATCTCGTATCTTTGCAGAAGGCTTTTATCAAGATTTTTGTGTTGATGGAAAAGTATAGGAATGTGAGATAATTGGTTTTATCCATAATCCCAAGCGTATTCATCTAGTACGTAAGGATTTTGGATAATCTAGGAGTGCAGTCTGACAGTATCATGTATTGACCTCTTTCAACCAGATTCTTCATCATCCTGAAAGTTCTGAAGTCTTCAGGCAGGGATAGAGTTGCAACAATGGTTTTCTCCACCTCTGTTGTTGGTTCTTGCCTTCTTTCTAGGACTAGATCACTACTCATCTTATATTGCTCAGAGACTTGTTTAGAGACTGCTGACTGTCTATAGTGTTTCTCTAACATAGATGGACAATCCTCCTTGGGCAATTGTATTGATTATTGTACAATATCTTAATTGTTCTTGACACATTCATCAGCACATAAGTCATTATTAGCACCAAATGACTATCTGCTAATGATAGATGGCAGCTGGCCATTGATAAAGATGTCCTCAGATATTTCTTTCTCGATAATGAAAGTAGATTTGGGAATTTTTTGGCATCTGGATGAGGATTATCAAGATATTTAGGAAAAACCATTATTTTCTCCAAGACTTGTGCTTCTCTCTTTGCTTTTCTGGACTTGTCATGCCACATCCTATGTCATGGCAAATAAAGCATTATTGCTAGCCTGAATCTGTCATCTTGAAGGATGTGGAATCTTTGCTGATAATCAGTTCTTCGTCCGACGGTTTCTTCTATCTTTCCCACCTGAACTGCATGTAGCCCTTGTTCCTTGCCTAACATCTTGATAGGTAGGGAGATCCTTCTATCTTGAGAGCTGGATCCATATGATTAAGATCAGAGTAGTGAGATTAGGAAAATCCACCTGACATAGTGTTGCCAAATAAAGTTTCCTTATTCTTCTCTGAAGGATTGGATCCTGTATTACGTGAGAACTTTTTTTGCATAAGCCCATCATCCTTTGGAACAATAACACTCAGGTTGACTCGATCGTGGTTGATCAAGTCAGTAGTCTTGTCATTGATCTTGAGATGACACTATTTCACAAATACCTATTCCCCATTATGGATTCCTCATCTGGGATCTGTAAGAGGTCATCTGAGGTGGTGGAATCTCATTCACAGCTTGGGATTATCATGAGTTTTGTATCAATATTGTTGTCCTGCAATTGTTCTTTTGAATCACAATCTCGTGATTCTTTCTAAATCCAGAATACCTCTAATAGATCGTCATAGTGGGTTTTTATCTTCTAGATCTTGGGATCATCAGCAGATGCTATAGTAACTGGACCATGGCCGATGGGTGCATATATCGGGACCATCTTATCAGCATTATAGCAAGACCATCTTGACACATTATCTTTCCGACCTTTTCAACCTTTTGTGTCATGGCATCCTCCTTGGTTGTTCATGTTCTAAAGTTGAGGTAAATTGCATAGATGAATGAGGTGAGGAAGATTGTCCTAATCCTTGTTGATAGTATTCATGTATAAATACTCTATCCTTTTGCTATAACGCGCAGGGATATTTCTTTTGGGATGCCATGGCATCTTTCCTTACCCATACAAATTGGGTGATATCGAACTCCTCCTATTTAGTTATGGGAGCTGGAGAGAAAAGCGATGGTATGTATGGATGAGGTAGGGAAGTGGAAAAGGGTTGGACCAAACTTTGTGAAGGATATGTTTTGGGAAATATGGTCGTTTTTTAGTTATTTAGTATTTTATCATGATCTTATTTTAGGAGGTGGATTTGTTCTTCAAACGAGGCCATTTCTTTTTATTATTGGCAAAGAAAATTTAGTATTGATTATCCTAGTGGGGATTTTTCATAATGTATAGTGTATAGCCTTCTTTCAAGTGCTCTGATAAGTATGGCATGTTGAGGTTCAGCTGAAGCACTCTCCGATTGGATAACATATGGTGATTTAGGAGGTCAGGGTTGGTTATCCTCTTTATATTAGAGGTATGACGGCTAAGCATTTATGTGATTGTATTTAGAGAGAGGCATTAGAAGTATCTTGGGTTGAGTAGCTGTAATGTCCCTTTTTTTGCAGATCCTACTGTCATAGTTAGTCTTCCATGGGTAATGTCCTGAGAAAGGGCATTTACACCACATCATACTAAGACCCTTATGATTGAAGTGTTTTATCAAATAATGTTGTCTTATTATGCCAGTGAGGAATGTGGAGATTGTATCTAGGTCCTTTACATCCGAAAAATCATCACTTGGGTTGTACATGGGGATGTAGAAGGTGGTTTTGGGCGGCCTTTTGAGATAGTGGTGGTAGGAATCATCAATGGAGATAAGATATTATGGATGGGCTCTCAACTTCTCATATATAGTGACTCATGAAGTTGGGATAATGCTAACTAGTTCATCCCTAGATATATTTCTCAAGATTTTGGTGATCTCTATTGTTTTATTAGTTTTATAAATAGTCAAGAATAGAGAGTTCTAGCCTCTTGAAGGAAGTAGGTTCATATTATGGTTTGTAACTTTCGAGGATATCTAACAGTAGGGAGTTGCCGTACTAACATCTTTTTCCTATGGAGCATCGAAAATCTAGACTAGGACTTCAATGCCTTAATTAGATGTAGATCAACTAACAATATGTTGAAGTTAGGGAACATTGTGCCAAAGACTATACCATCATCTAGAATAATCTCCGATGTACTCAAATTCAAATGTTGGTAGTGGTTGAATCTAGTTTCAAGAAAAGAAAGATGCTCTATAACTGGACGACCTTTTCCCCTTGATATGTTAACCCAATTCATATAACACCAATATGGAAAGGAGTAAATCCAAGACTTTTCCATTGCTATGAAAAATCTTCTGGCATCTATAGTGATATGAACTATACTTCTAGAGTTAACATAATACGGTGCTGAACAAGTGCTGTATTAGCAACAAATATCTTAACTCCTATTTTTTTTTCATAGTCTATAGAGTGAATCTTCATCCATGGAGTGCATACCTTTTTAGCAACAGCTTAATAATGGTTTTGTAAAGGTGTACTACACATCAGTTCTTGTGGTGGTAACACCTCTACTTCATAAGGATATTTAAGCTTACATGACAATGTATCATTAGGAGTGGTTGACATATTGATCTTGGCTACAGAATCATTTGAATTGGATGAGGACTGTGTACTAGACATATTTTTGGTTTTTACTAGACTATAAAGACACGATATATTTGTTTTAAAGTTCTAAGGAAAGACTCAATAAAATGAAAATCTTTTTGTGATTTTGTGGACAATAAGACTCTATTATTTGTGCTAAAAATCTAAGGAAAAAACAACACAAATATTTTTTCTAAAATTTATAAAAGTAACTATGACTCAATTATGTACAAGATGTAGACTATGATAACAGGAAAGTGAACACTATGGACTTGATCTAAGACTGACAGTTAAGATAAAGAAAAAGTAAAAACAAAAGAAAATAAAAATGCAAAGCTGGCTCATGTGTTTGCAATTAGCAGAGGTGAATGCTAACTCCTTCTTCCTGCTGACCTCCAGGAGTGAGGATGGCTCTAATAACAAATAGATGGGGAGGCAGAGTGGCATGGATGAGTGCTGACTAGAGAAGCCAGACGCCTAGGCAACAGAACTCAAACTTTCTGACATAAAAGGCAGTTTCACAACTATGTAGGCGGCACACCATATGAAATCAAAGCTTCCATAAACACCACAGACATAGAGACTAACCTTTCTAAATGGACAGGAAATTCACGATCATATAGGCGGCATGCCTTATGAAATCAAAGCTTTGAATCAACACGCCACAACTTTCCTATGATAGAGCTACACGTCCATATAAACGGTTTTATTTTTAGCTGCAAAACCTTCAGAACCCTTGATGGAATGACATGACTCTGGAATTTAAAGATACACATCAAGTATGGCTTTCAATGGAAACAAACCCTTCGCAACCTAAAAGAGGGATGGATTGACTTTGCTAGTCTTAGAACATATGAAATCCCTTGTCTCCCTAGTACAAGAATATTCTGTATATGCCTAAAAATGAGTCTTACAGAGGCTCTCCCTAGATTGTAGCCCTCTAGCTCCCACAAAACAAAAGGTGTACTAAGGCAGACCTCAGATATGGTTGTTCTTTCTCAAATATGGAATCATTTCAAAAATATATGGCATGGACTAAGACAATTTCATTTCATATACATGAAAATCCTTTATACATCTATATCATGTGGACAAAGACAATTTATTTCATATATATGGAAAGTAACTTCGGGGTGCCATCATTGTCGTTGCAATAAGCACTTCACCTTAGTATTTCCTTACCCCCTACTCTGACCTAAAGGATCGAAATGCCCATCCCTTTGGATGAGAGAAATCAAGATCAAGAGATTTTAGCCAACAAACATCTTTATTGAAATAGAGAAAACAATACAAGAGGTTTTCAGTAGAGTAAATGCTCTAGGTAGGGCAAATGATCTAGGTAGAGACAATGATCAAGGTAAAGAAAAATGATGCCTTCTCCCTAAAGTCCTAGTCTTCTTTTTATATAGGAAGTATGATAACTATCTAAGCTATGCTATGGATAAACATCTAATAAAATAATACAATCCTATCTTAACAGCTACGAAAAAGGATAGGCATTATTTGTTATGAATGGATAAGTCTTATCCTTTTTGAAGGGATAAGCTTTATCTGTTATGACTGGATAAGATTTATATTTATTCACACTAGGCCCTACTAATATGTGGAGGCCAAATAAAAACATAAAAAACCTATGTTGTTGTCATGTGACAGTATGTGCAAGCAGGTGAGTCAGTAGCTTGCAAACAGGTGTATCAACAACTTCACAGGCACCTTGCAAACAGGTGGATAAGCTCCTTCTCTTTGAAGTAGCTGATTCAGTAGCTTTAAAACCCATCTGAAAAGGTAATCGACTATGTAGGGTTTCCTTGGATATAAGTGTAACCCACTAGAAAGGGTAACCCATTGGAACCAGTAACTTCTTGCACATGTCATCTGACGTCATCCTTCCAGCAGTGTTGGATGGTACCGGTAGTGATGATCTCGTATATCTTTCTTTCATCTACCAATCTAGTCTGTGCTTCTTCCTGAGGCATTCTTGGCCTTCCAAGCTTCTTTTTATCGATCTGGTGAAGTAAATCTTTCTTTTGGATGAATCCTTACATTCCTGAGGAGGAGCCTTCATCCATTTGTCTGTGGCTTCATCATTTTTGAACTCATATGATATCAGATATTCTATTGGTGTTCATTGGACTTCATTATTAGTGTAGTCCTTTTTCTGTAGAGTGCATTTGTTTTGTTGGAGAATGAAGCATTATTCTTCACAAATTTATCTTTAAGAGATAGAGTGATATTGGGAAATTTCTAGAGTAGTGAAAATTACAATTGGTCTTGGACTTCATGGCTTGTGATTCCTACCAGATGATACAACACAAAGGCAATTGTATCGCAAGAATCTTTAGTGCATCGAATCCAGTATAGAAAGAATC
This sequence comes from Capsicum baccatum var. pendulum, assembly GCA_030864225.1. NCBI lineage: Eukaryota > Viridiplantae > Streptophyta > Magnoliopsida > Solanales > Solanaceae > Capsicum > Capsicum baccatum. The sequence continues at coordinate 161,649,235 of CM061557.1, read as the reverse complement.
CTTTTGGAGTTGGTTGGATTTGATCATAATACCTTAAGGCATTTGATCATAAATACTTGAAGCTTGTTGAAAGTCTGAATCTCTCAGAGAATAGATAGATCTAAAGGATCCATATATTTATTAAATAGATATAGAGAGAAATCTGCTAATCGGAAAGATAATATCCCTGGTGTGTAGGACATCATAAACTGACTGGCCAATTTCTGGTTGTGTTCTCTGGTGCTGGATATCAAGTAGAGATCATTGGCGTAGATATCTCTTGATTCTTCAAAAATATCTATGGAGAATATGGTGTCCTTTGTCGATTCTTCTTCTAATGAGATGAACGATTTAAGGTTATTCTCTTTGTCGAGATAGATTCCAGCATGATCAACAATTTCTTCAAAGAGGTTGATAATGTCTTTCTACTTATTGAGGTAAGGACAGTCTTTAGCAAAGTCACAAGGCTTTTTTCAAATAAAGAAGCTATCAATCTTCTTCTCGTAGTCTGCGGGGCTACTTCTTCTAAAATACCTGGAGGCCTGGGTAGTTTGAATCTCATGAGCAACGCTTTTACTGGGACCCCTCCTAGAGACTTAAATAGTCCCAATCCAACTTCTTATCAATATTGTTCCTACTATTACGAGGATCAAGAACTGGTGAGTTCTTACTAATCTTTTTCATTATAGATTTCTTCTGGCATCGACTATTAAAGGACTTGGAGATAGCCTGCCTGGTCTAGCTTGCGTCTCTACAGAAGGCTTTCAGTAGGACTCTGGTGTTAACGGAAATGTCTGTGAACATGAGAGAATTAGTTTTATCCATAATCTCAAGCGTATTCCACTAGTACGTAAGGATTTTAGAGAACCTAGTTGTGCAGTCTGATTGTATCAAGTATGGACCTTTTTTATCCAGATATTTTATCGAATAGTTCTAGAGTCTTTAGAAAGAGATAGAGTAAAAGTAATGGTTTCCTCCATCTCTGTTGTTGGTTCTTTCCTTATTTCTGGGACTGGATCACTTGTCAAATGTATTATTCAGAGACTAGTTTAGAGACCGCTGGCTCGCTATAGTGTTTCTCTAACATAGATGGACAATCCTTCTTAGGAAATTGGATTGATTGCTACAAAGAATCTTCGTCTTTCTTGACACATTTATCAGCACATAAGTCATCATTAGCACCAAATGACTTTCTGCTAATTATAGATGGTGGTTGTCCATTGATTAAGATGTCCTTAGATATTTCTTTCTATGCATTGAAAGCAAATATGGGAATTTATTTTGTAGTTGGATGAGGATCAACAAAATCATCAAGACAAGCCAAGGTTTTCTCTGACTCTTGTGCTTCTCTCATCGCCTTTTTGGACTTTGGACATCATTTTGCAAAGTTTCCTTTGTCATGGTAGATAAGTCATTTATGCTTGCCAGGATCTGTCTTCTTGGAGGATGTGGCATTTTACTGATAATTAGTTTTTCATCTAGTGGTTTCTTATTTTCGGCCCTCCTGAACTGCATGTATCTCTTGTGCCTTGCCTTATGTATCGATATCTAGGGAGACCCTTCTTTCTTGAGAGCTGGATCTATATGCATATCATCAAAGAGGACACACTGGCAAAATTCATCTGATATGGTGTTGGCAAAGAAAGTTTACTTATGTTTCTTTGAAGGATGCTAGCATGTATTAGGTAATGAATCTTTTTTCATAAGTCCATCATCCTTTGAAAGAACAACACTCGGGTTGACTCAATAGGGGTTGATCAAATCAGTAGTCTTATTAATGTTCTTGACAAAACACTATTTCAGAGAGACCTATTCACCGTTATGGGATTCCTCATCTAGGATTTGCAAGAGATCATTTGATGTGGTGGAATCTCATTCACATCTTATGATCATCATGTGTGTTGAATCAATGTTGTTATCTTGCAATTATTCCTAAGGATTACAATCTTGTGATGCTCTCTGAATTGAAGAAACCTCTGATGGATCGTCATAATGGGTTTTTATCTTCTGGATCTCGGGATCATCAGTTGAGATAATATCAACAGGACCATGGACAACAAAAGAATGTGTTGGGACAATCTTATTAGCATCATATGGAGCCTAGCTATAACACATTATCTTCTCAACCTTCTCGATCCTTTGTGTTATGTCTTCTCTCCTTGGTTATTCATCTTCTGAAGTTGAAGTGAATTGCATAGATGAATATAGTGGGAAAGGTTTTCCTAATACTTGTGGAAAGTATTCATGTAGAAATACTCTAGACTTTCACTGTAAGGCAAAGGCATATTTTTTTTGGGTTACCAGAAAATCTTTACTTTCCCATACAAACCGACAAATATCGAACTTCTCCTATTCAGCTATGGGAACTGGAGAGAAAACTGATGGTATGTATAGATGAGGAGGGGAAGTATAAAAGGGTTGGACTGAACCTCGTGAAGTTAATATTTTGTGAAATACAATCATATTTTAGGCATTTAGGAGTTTAGCATAATCATATTTTAGGAGGTGGATCTGTTCTTCCAACGAGGCTATTTCTTTTTGTTATTGGTCAAGAAAATATAGTATTAAGGTTCCTAGTGGGCACTTTTTAGACTGCATAGTCTATATCCTATTTTCCAGTGCTCTGATAAGTATGGCATATTGATGGGCAGCTGAAGCACTCTCCAATTGGATAACATACGGTGATTTCGGAGCTCGGGATAGGTTATCCTGTTCAAGTTGGAGGTTTGATGTGTAAGGAATTGTGTGACCTAATTTAGAGAGGGGAGTTAAAAGTATCTCGAGTTGAATAGCTGTAGTGGACCTTCTTTTACAGATCCAACAGTCACCGTCAGTCTTCCATGGGTAATGTCCTAAGAAAGGACATTTCTCCACAATAGACTATCTCTCATGATTGAAGTGTTTTATCCAATCATGCTATCTCATAAAGCGAGTGAGAAACTTGGAGACTATATCTGGGTCCTTTATATCCAAAAGATCATCACTTGGGTTGTACATAGGATGTGGAAGGTAGTTTTGGGTGGCCTTTTTAGATAGTGAAGGTCAGAATTATCAGTTGAGCTAAAAGGTCAAGGATGGGCTCTCAACTTCTCATATGTACTAACCTGTGAACTTGGGATAATGCTAACCAGTTCATACCTAGATATGTTTCTCACGACTTAGTGTACTCTGTAGTTTTATCAGTTGTTTCAATGGTCAAAAACAGACAGTTCTGGCCACTTGGAGGAAGTAGGTTCATATTATTGTTTTGAACTCACCAGGCTATCTGATAGTTGATAGTTGCTTGACTGTCATCTCTGGCCTATGATGCATCGAGAATTTGGACGTGAATATTCAACTTCTTTATTAGATGTAGATCAGCTAACGATATGTTAAAGTTGGGGAACACGATGAAAAAGACGATACCGTCATCCAAAATAATATCCGATGTACTCAAATTTTCATGTTGGTACTTATAGAATTTAGTATGAAGAAGAGAACGATGCGCCACAACTAGCAGACCTTTTCTTCCCTGATATGGTAATGCAATTTGTACATCACCAATATGGAGATGACTAAATCCAAGCCTTTCCCATGTCCATGGAAAGTTCTCTGGCATCTGTAGTTATATGAATTGCACCTCTGGAGTTCCCAGAATAGGGTTTTGAACAAGTGGTGTAGCAGCAACATATTCCTTATCACCTTTTTCCTTTTCTAGGACCGTAGAGTGGATCTTTATCTAGAGATTGCATACCTTTTTAGCAATAGCTGAATATGAGTTTTGTAAAGGTGTGGTACACATCTGCTCTTGTGATGGTAGCACCTCTACTTCAGAAAGATAGTCAATTTTTACAAGACAACGTATCTGTAGGAGTTTTTGACATGTTTATCTTTACAACAAAATTTCTTGGATGGGATGAAGACAATGTAGTAGACATATTTTTTGTTTTTTTTGGACGATAAGGAATCAATGTATTTTTTCTAAATATCTACAGAAAAGACTCAATAAAATGATTTTTTTTTGTGTTTGTGTGGACTCACTATAAATTCATGCTAAGAATCTATAGACAACACACAATGAATATTTGTTCTAAAATCTAAGGAAAATAACTATGAATCAATCATGTACAAGACGCAAAATATGAAAACTAGAAAACAATGACTCTGACTATTGAAATGAAACTATCACTCAAATATGTATAGGACTTTGAGAGTGATAAACTGAAAAGTGAAAACTATGGACTCTGTCTAAGACTAATAGCTAAGACAAATAAGAAGTAAAACAAAAGAAAATAAGAATATAAAGTTGGCTCACATGTTTGCAATAAGCAGAGGTAGATACAAACTCATGCTTCCTCCCGACATCCAGGTGTGGGGATGGCTCTGATACCAAATAGATAGGAAAGTAGAGGGGCACAGAAAACTATCGATGAAAGCAGCCAGGTGACTATACAATAGACCCCAAACATTCACGAACATGTAGGCGGCACGCCATACAAAATTAAAGCTTCTGTCAACACCATAGACACATAGCCTAACCTTTCCAACATGACAAGTGATTCACGACCATATAGGTGGCGAGCCATAAAAAATCAAAGCTTTTAATTGACACACCACAACTTTTCTATGACTTAGATACATATTTGTATTGACGGTTTGCTTTTTATCTACAAAGAATTTTAAACCCTTAATGGGATGGCATGACTTTTGAAATGCAAGCTACACATCAACGACGGTTTGCCTCAACAACAAACCCTTCGCAACTCAAAAGAGGGATCGCATGACTTTGCTAGTCTTAGAACACATTAAATCCATTGTCTCCTTAGTACAAGACTATTTTTTATATGCCTAAAAACGGGTCACAAAGAGGATCTCCTTGTCCTGTTTACCTTTACCATATGCGGAACAAAAAGTGTACTAAGGAAGACATCAGATCTGCATATTTTTTCTTAGATATGGAATCATTTCAGAAAGATATGGCATGGACAAAGCCAATTTCATCTCATCTACTTGGAAAGAGCTTTGACATCAACGTCGTGTGGATGAAGTCAAATTTGTTTCATATACACAAAAAGTAACTTTAGGGTGCCATTGGTGTTTTCGCAACAAACACTTTGCCGTAGAATTTCCTTACACCCCTACTCTGACCTAAAGGATTGAAGTACCCATCCCTTTGGTAGAGAGAAAGAAAGACCCAATGATGCCGCTAACCTAAAGTCCTAGTCTTCCTTGTATAAGAGAAGAAAGCTTACTAGCTAAGCTAAGATATGGATAAACATGAAATAAAGTATTACATTCCAATACAAATAGCTAAGGGATAGGCATTATCTATTAATAAGGATAAGTCTTATCCTTTTTGAAGGGATAAGAATTATCTGTTATGACTGGATAAGCCTTATCTTTATTCACACCGGGCCATAATAACATGTGGGGGTAAAATAAAAATAAATCAAACTATGTTATTAGTATGTGACAACATGTACAAGAAGGTGAATCAGCAGCTTGAAAGTAGATGCATCAGCAACTTCATAGGCATCTTGTAAGCAGGTGGATAAGATCCTTGTGTTCCGAAGTAACTGAGTCAACAGCTTCAAAAACCCATCTAAAAGGGTAACCCACTGATAAGGTTTCCTTAGAGATGAGAGTAACCCATTGGAAAAGGTAAACCCAGTGGCGAGGATAACCATCTAAAATGGTTTTGTTGGAGAGGAGGGTAACCTACTGGAAAGGGTAACCCACTAAAAAGGGAAACATGCTAGAGACGGTAACTTCTTGCACATGTCATCTTAAATCATTTCTAAGACAGTGTTTGTTGGTCCAGACGGTGATGAGCTCACGTATCCTTCTTCCATCCACTATCTACTTCGTGTTTCTGCCTGATGCATTCTTGGCCTTCCAAGCTTCGCTTCATCGATCTAGTGAAGTAACTCCTTCTGAAAGATGAATCTTCACATTCCTATTGGGAAGCTTTAATTTGTATGCCTTTTATGTAGATGGTGACTTCATCTCTTATGATCTCATACTACGGTTGATATTCTTTTGCTGCTCATCGAACTTAATCCTAGTGGGGATGATCGTCGTTTGCATAGTTCTATTTTACCCATTCCTTTGGCTATATTTCCTTTGGAATGCATTTGTTTTATTGGAAAATGAAGCTCTAATCCTCATTGTATTCATCTTTTAGAGAAACTATGGACACAAGAAATGTCTAAGGGAGTGAAATTCCTGATTGAGCTTCGACGTCAAGGCTTGAGATTCCTATAGGGCGATGTAGCATGAAGACCATTGCATCTTAGGAATATTTGAAGCATCAAATCCATTATTCTTATGGCTTGAACCACAACATGAATATGTTTAGAGAAGGTTGGATTCGATCGAAATGCCTGAAGGCATTACACTTGAACTCCATTAGAATATAGTGTTGGTGGCACAAATACAAGAATAGCCACAGGAGTTCTAGCTAAAAGTCATTGGCCAGGGTGATGAACACGTGGCCTAAAGGATATTTCAGGTGCACTCCAAACGGCTTCAGGATGGATCTTCCATATTTTCTAAACACTTGAAGCTCGTAAAAGGTCTTTTTTTCTCAGAGGATAGATTGATCTAAAGGATACACATATCGTTTGAACAAATTTGTAGGATAATCTGCTATCCCAAAAGATAGTATCCCTGCCACATTTAGCATGAGTATTTGACTGGCCTAGTGATCTCCATCTTCTCCATTGTTGGATATCAGGTAGAGATCATTGTCATAGATGTCACCTGAATATTCATATATGTTTAAGGAGAAGAGGATGTTCTCCGTGATTTCTTCGTCCAACGAGAATAATGATTGAAGGTCATCCTCTATGCTGAGATATATTCTTGCATGATCATCTATCGCTTCAAAGAGGTGGATAGAGTCCTTCAACTTCTTGGCTTGAGAAAAGTTTCAGGCAAAGTTTTTAGGCTTTTTGCAGATGAACCAACCATCATCCTTCTTCTTGTAGTTAGCTAGGCTTCTCCATTTGAAATACCTAGTTTGTCGGGTAACCCTGCTTCTGTCGTCGAGAGGTCTTGGTAGTTTGAACCTTCTAACTAGAAGATGTCTTTTCGATCTCGTCTTGCGGTGAGAGCGAGAGCAGTGGGACTTGGTAACGAGGTCATTTTTGATGTAGGCTCGATCGAGGGCTGGATTGCACTTAATGATCTACTTTAGAACAGTCCTCTTGATGCATATACTGTCTAGAGCCTAGAGGATGGCTCACCAGATATTCCCTATCTGTGGGACGGTTATGGTCTTGAACTTCTCCTCCATAATAGTTGTCGTGTGGCTTGCTAACATTATTTGCAGTGATGAGGTGAAGGCTTGCTTCAGGATCGGATCCCTGCCAAACTCAAAGTGGATCTTCACCATCTTCTAAACGTAGATATCAATGATGTTTATGTCGAATGATAGGCACTTCATCACAAAGATATTTCGCCGAAGCTTCTCTGGTCTCTAGCATGCATCACCGTATAATACCTCGTGGAGGATCCTGATGTTGAAGGAAAAGTCCTGGGACGTCAAATATGTGTTCTTTTCAGAAATCCCAAGAGCGTTCCACCTAAATATGCCGGAGAATCTGGATGTGAATTCCTAGAGTATCATGTATTTCTCCCGCTCGGACAGATTCTTTGTTGCCATCCAAGTGTAGAAGTCCTGCATCTGCTTGGGCTACACAAAAATCTTAATTTCGTCGAGAGTGAAGGTATGAAATTCGGTTCCCATGGATTTTCTTACCGGTGTACCTAGATTTGGCCTTCTTTCTGGGATTGGATTTTCTGTCATCCGTTTTGGTCATCAAAAACTTTGGAGACCTCTGGTTCCTTGGAATGGTTCATGTATATTGGTGGATAGTCTTCTTTTGGAGATTCAATTGAGGATTTAGGAGTGTCCTCAATATATTCTCGCAAACCGACAGACTCTTTGATCTCTTCAATGTATTCATCGGCTGGAAAGTTATTACCGGTGTTGGAGTATGCGTCCTTCACTTGTAGCAGAACTTATACGATCGGTATCCTGGATCTGTTCGTTGCACTTTTGAGATTTTTTGACCTGATCAACGATTTATATGGCTTATGTATTTGGAACAACATCATCATTGATGTTCAAACCATATATATTTTGCACGAGTAGGTCTAGATCAGCATTTGGATCAGAATGGGACTGCAACCACTTGTGATTGAGAAAGCCATATTTTAGCAAGGCATTCCATTCTTTATATTCATATGGCACTTCTGGCTTCTGAATTATCAGATAGTCATTGGGGAAGGTGATGTCGAGGTTCGAGATCATTATGGTCCCTTTATCTGTGTCACATTCTTTTTTCCACTTGGATTTCTTGTGAGTTTCACCATCTTTTCTCTTAGCAGCGATGCATCTCTCCTATACCATACATGCTTAGCAATGTCAAAATCCTTTTCCTCCTGAGAATCTGTGGATATTGGTACATGGGAGCTTACCTTCAACATCAAGATCCTGTATGAGGTATTCTGTGGTGATGCAGGATAGATTCAAGAGAAGCTCCAGTGATATCTCTTTAAGATGAAGTGCCTATAGTTTGAAAGATACATCATCGATATCCAGTTCCAGAAAATGGCAAAGATATACTTTGAGTTGGGTAGGGATCCTATCCTGAAGCAAGCCTTGATTTAATCATTGCCAATGATGCTAGAAAACTACACGACAACTATTGTGGAAAAGTGGTTCAAGTCCATAACAGTCCCATAGATAGGCTACATTCCGCAGGCCATCATCAAGGATCTGGACAACATATGCTTCAAGAGGACTGTTCTGAAGAAGATTATCAAGAATAATCCATCCCTCGAATGAGACTACAACAAAGACGACCTCGTCACCAAGTCCCACTTCTCCTGCTCTCGCTCTAAGACGAGATCGAAAAGACAGCTGCTGTTTAGGTGGTTCAAAATGCCAAGACCTCATGATGATAGAAGCAGGGTTAATGGTACGTTGTCATGTAAATTTGACTATCTTAATGGAGTCAAGGTGTTACCATCACATGAACTGATGTGTATTATACCTTTACAAATCCAATATTTAGCTATTGCTAAAAGGTATACAATCCTTTGATGTATATAAACTCTACCATCCGAGAAAAAACAAAAGGAGTTAAGGAATAGGTTGCTGCTACACCACTAGTTCAGCACCCTAATTTGGTAACTACAGAGTTATAGTTCATATCACTACAAATGCCAAAAGACTTTCCACAACAATGGATAAGTCTTTGATTGACTCATCTCCATATTGGCGCTACGCGAATTATGTTGACATATCTAGAGGGAAAAGGCTATCCAGTTGTGGCACATCTTTTTCTTCATATTACAAGATTCAATCCCTACCAAATGTGAATTGTAACACATCGGAGATTATTCTTGATGTTGGTACAATCTTTGTTACCATGTTCCCCAACTTCAACATACCATTAGTTGATCCACATATAATAAAGGCATTGAAGGTACAGGTCCATATTCTCAATTCTCTGTAGGACCGATAGCCGGTCAGGCAACTCACCACTGTCAGATAACCTGGCAAGTTCAAAACCATAATATGAACCAACTTTCTCCAAGTGGCTAGAATTAACTGTTCTTGACCATTGATATAACTAACAAAACCACAAAGTACACAAAGATCCCGAGAAACATATATAGGGATGAACTGGTTAGCATTATCCCAGCTTCATGGGTTACTACATTGAAGAAGTTAAGAGACCATCCTCAACCTCTAAGCTCCACTGATTGTTACGACCACCACTATCTCAAAAGGCCACCCAAAACCACCTTCTATATCCTTATGTACAACCCAAGTGATGATCTTTTGGATGTAAAGGACCAAAATACAATCTCTAAGTTCCTCACTACTTTATGAGACAACATGATAGGATAAAACACTTCAACCATATGGTCGTAGTCTGATGTGGAGTAAATTCCCTTTCTTAGGATATTACCCATGAAATACGCCTGTGACTTACAGAAAAGGCTAGAGTATTTCTATGTGACTACTCTCCACAAGGATTAGGAAAACCTTTCTCACCTCATTCATCTATGCAATACACTTCAACTTTAGAAGATAAACAACCAAGGAGAGATACCATGACACAAACGGTCTAGAAGGTCGAAAAGATAAAGTCTTATAGCCGGGCTCTCTATGATCCTGATAAGATGGTCCCGAAACATGCTCCCATCGACCATGGTCTATTTGTTAGAGTCTCAGCTGATGATTCCATGATCCAGAAGTTAGAAACCTATTACGATGATCCATCAGACATTTTTTCAATTCAGAGAGCATGACGAGATTGTGATCCTGAGGAACAATTACAGGACAACAATATTAATACATGATAATCATAAGATGTGAATGAGATTCCACCACCTCAGATGATCTTCCATAGATTCTAGATGAGGAATCCCATAACAGCAATAAGTATCTCTGAAATGGTGTCTTCTTAAGAATAATGTCAAGACTACTGACTTGATCAACCCTGATCGAGTCAACTCGATTGTTGCCATTCCAATGGATGATGGGCTTATGCAAAAAGAGTCATCACATAATACAGGCTCCCATCCTTCATAGAAACATAAGGAAACTTTACTCAGCAACACCATGTAAGATAATTTTTCCTAATTTGTCCACTCTGATGATATGCTTATGGATCCATCTCTTAAGATAGAAGGGTCTCCCCCAGCTACCGAGACTTTATGTGAGGTAGAAGAGATACATGCAGTTCAGATGGACCAGAAAAAAGAAATCACTAGATGAAGAACTGATTATCAACAAAGATGCCACATTCTCCAGAAAAATAGATCCTGGAAATCACAAATGCTTTATCTTCCATGACAAAGGACACTTTGCAAAAGGATGTCCTAAGTCCAGAAAGGCGAAGAGTGAAGCACAAGCATCGGATAAAACCATAGCTTGTCCTGATGATCTTTCTGATCCTCATCCAGCTGCAGAAGAAATTGCCCGAGCTTCTTCCAATGCAGAGAAAGAAATATCTACGTACATCTTTATCAATTGCCAACCGCCATCTTTCATTAGTAGGTAGTCATCTGGTGATAACTATGACTTCTATGCTAATGAATATGGCCAGAATGATGAAGATGATTTGCAGCAACTAATCCTATTGTCTAAGGAGGAATGTCCATCTATGTTAGAGAAACACACTAGAAAACCAATGGTCACTCAACCAGTCTCTGAGCAATACAAGATGACTAGTGATCTAGTTCCAAAAAAGAGGCAAAAACCAATAACAGAGGTAGAGGAAACCATTGCTGTAACTCCATCCCTGCCTCAATACTTAAAAACTCTCAAGACGATGAAGATTCTGGCTCAAAGAGGACAATGCATGATACAATCAGTCTGCACATCGAGATTCTTCAAAATCCTTATATACTGGTGGAATAGACTTGGGATTATGGATAAAACCAACTATCTCACATTCCAAGACATTGTTGTCAATACCAAAATCCTGCTGGAAGCCTACTATAAAGATACGATCTATAATAGGCAAGACATCTTCCAGGCCTTGAATAGTCTATGCAAGAAGAAATCTTCCCTAAAGGAAATTACTCAGAACTACCCAATTCTTGATTCTCATTACGACAGGAACAATCTTGTTATGAATTTTGATTTTTCTTTTTTAAGGAATCAGGTGGGATCCCAATGAAAGTTGTTATTCAGGAGGTTCAAACTACCCAGGCCTCCAAATAATGAGCCTATGGTAGCTAGGAAAACCAGGTATTTCAGATGAAAGAGCCCAGTAGATTTTGGGCAGAGGAAAGATAGTTTCTTCATCTACAGAAAGTCTGGTTACTTTTCAAGAAATTGTCCTCAACTCAAGGAGTCAAAAGATGTTGTCCACCTCTTTTAAGATCATGATGGAAGCTATCTCAACAAAGAACATGACCTTGAATCTGTTTTCTCACTGGAGGAAGATTGGCAGAGGACACTATCTTCTCCATAGATGTTTATGAAAAACCAGGAGATATCTATGTTGCTGAAGACAACCAGAAATCAGCCAGTAAGTTTCTCATGTTCAACACACTAGGAATATTATCTTTCAGATTAGTAGATTACTCTCTAGATCTGCTCAACAAATATATGGATCTTTTAGATCTATCTATCCTTTGAGAAAGTCTGGCATTCAATAAGCTTTCAGTGTTCAAAAGGTGAAGAATGCCCATCCTGAATTTGTTCAGAGAACATACAAAATATCTTTGTTGTCATGAGTTCATTATCCTAGCAGATGACTTCTAGCAAGAATGCTGATGGTTGTTTTTGTACATTTTTTATCAGAACTCTATTATCATGGAGTTCAAGTGTTATGCCTTTCAGTATTTTACTTGAATCCAACAAGTTTCAAATAGATTCATTTATGGTTCAATCCATCATTATACTGGATTTGATGCTTTAGAGATTCCTGAAATGCAACAGTCTTCATATTGTATCATCTTTTAGGAATCACAGGCTGTGAAGTCCAAGCTCAGTTGGGAATTTCACTACTTTTAAAATTTCCTAATTTTGTTCTCTCTCTTTATGATGAATACTATAAAGAACAATGCTTCATGCTTCAGCAAACCTAATGCATTATAGAGTAAACGGACTACACCAATAATGAAGTCCAAAGAACAATAAAAGAATATATGTCGCCGTATGAGATCAAAAACAATAATGCCACAAGCATAAATATGAAGGCTTCTCTATAGGAATGCAAAGATTCATCAATGAGAAAGAGTTACTTTACTAGATCGATGAAGAGAATCTTGGAAGGCCAAGAACACCTCAATTAGAAGCACAGAGTAGATTGGTAGATGAATTAAGGATACACAAGCTCATCGCTGCCAGCACCATCCAACACTTCTACCTAAAAGATGATGTCACATAACATGTGCATAAATTTTACCCTCTCCAGTGGATTACCCTTCTCAGTGGGTTACCCTCCCTAATGGGTTACCCGTATCTCTAAGGAAACCCTTCCTTAGTGGGTTACCCTTTTAAATAGGTTTTTGAAGCTGCTGACTCAGCTACTTCAAAGAGAAGGAGCTTATCCACCTGATTTTAAGATGTATGCGAAGCTGTTGATGCATCTGCTTGCACGTTGTTGACTCACCTGCTTGCACATGCTATCACATGCCAACAAAAATAGTTTGTTTTGTTTTCATTTGTCCCCCCATATGTTAGTAGGGCCCTATTTGAGTAAAGATAAAGCATATCCAGTTATTACAGATAAAGCTTATCCCTTCCAAAAGAATAAGACTTATCCAGTTATTAAAGATAATGCCTATCCCTTAGCTTAGCTGTTAGGATAGGATTATAATAATTTATTTGATGTTTATCCTTAGCTTAGCTTATCTAGTAAGCATCTTTCCTCTATAAAAGGAAGCGTATGCCTTTAGGGAGAGGGCATCATTTGCTTTACCTAGATCATTGGCTCTACCTAAAAACCTCTTGTATAGTTTCTCTCTATCATGAACTAAAATATTTATTGGCTAAAATCTCTTGTTCTTGATTTTTCTCTACTAAAGATATGGGTACTTCAATTTTTTAGGTCGGAGTAAGGGGGTAAGGAAATAGTACGGCGAAGTGCTTGTTGCGATGACAGCAATGGCACCCAAGGTTACTTTAAATGTATATGAAATGAAGTTGGCTTCATCCACATGACGTAGATTTCTATGTTCTTTCCATGTATATGAAATGAAAATGGCTTAGTCTATGCCATATATTTCCAAAATGATTCCATATATAAGAAAGAACATGTAGATCTGCGGTTTGCCTTTGTACACCTTTTGTTTTGGGGCTGCTAGAGGGAAATAGGCTAAGGAAAGCCACCGTAAGACCCATTTTTAGGTACATGTGGAACAATCTTGTACTAAGGAGACAAAGGATTTCATGTGTTCTAAGACTGGTAAAGTAAAGACATCCCTGTTTTGGATAGCGAAGGCTTTGTTGATGAGGCAAACCATCCTTGATGTGTAGTTTGAAATTCCAAAGTCATAATTTCCCATTACGGGTTGAGAAGGCTTTGCAGCTAAAAAGAAAACCAACTATAAGGATGCGTAGCTAAGTCATAGGAAAATTGTGGGTTGTCGATTAAAATCTTTGATTTCGTATGGCTCACCTCCTATATGGTCATGAATTTCCTGTCATGTTGGAAAGGTTAGGATCTATGTATTTGGTGTTAACGAAAGCTTTGATTTCATATGGTATGCTGCCAATATGGTCCTAAAAGTTTATGGTCTGTTGCCTAACCGCAAACCTGCTCTTGCGGGCAGTCGTTTGGGCTCCTTTTTCTCCCCGTCAATTTGGTATCAGAGCCATCCCCATTCGAGGAGGTTAGGAGGAAGCAGGAGTTTGCATCCACCTCTGCTGATTACAAACACGTGAGCCAGCGTTACATTTTTATTTTCTTTTTCTTTTGTTTTTACTTTTGCTCTGTCTTAGCTGCTACTCCTAGATTCTTCCTAAGTTTTTATTTCCATGTTTTCATATACAAGTCCTGTACATATTAGAGTTATAGTTTTAATTTCATTATTAGAATTAGTGTTTTCCAATATAGTGCTCTACGACCTGTACATAATAGAGTCGTAGTTGTTTTCCTTAGATTTTAGAACAAATTTTTGTTTTGTTTTGTCCTTAAATCCTTAGCACAAATTTATAGTGTTGGTCCACAAAATCACAAAAATATTTTTATTTTACTGGGTATTTTCCTTAGAGCTTTAGAAAAATTAAATCAAGTCTTTATAGTCCAGAAAAAACCAAAAGTATGTCTACTACGCAGTCCTCGCCTAGTTCAAACGATTCAATAGTCAAGATCAAAATGTCAACCACTCCTAATGATACGTTGTCATGTAAACTGGACTATATTTATGAAGAAGAGGTGTTACCATCACAAGAAATGATATTTATAACACTACATAACCCCTACTCAGCTGTTGCTAAAAAGGAATGCAATCCCTGGATGAAGATCTACTCTATAGTCTAAGAAAAAATAGGAGTTAAGGAATATATTATTGCTACACATGTTTAGCACCCTATTTTGGTATCTCCAGTGGTACAGATCATATCACTACGCCAGAAGACTTTCCACAACAATGGAAAAGTCTTGGATTTATACAACTCCATATTTGTGTTGGAGAATTAGGTTGACATATCAAGGGGGGAAAGGTTGTCCAGTTGTGGCACATCATATTTTTTCTTGATACTAGATTCAGTCACTACCAAAATGTGAATTATAGTACATTGGAGATTATTCTTGATGATGGTAGTCTTTGTCACCATGTTCCATAACTATGACATACCGTTAGCTGATTCACATCTAATAAAGGCGCTAAAGGTCCAGGTTCAGATTCTCGATGTTCCAAAGGACAGATATGCCGGTCAGGCAACTCTCCACTATCAGATAGCCTTGTGAGTTCAATACCATAATAGAAATTGACCTCCTCCAAGTGTCAAGAACTCTCTGTTCTTAACCACTGATACAACTGATAAAAGAGCACAGTGGACCAAGATCCTGAGAAACATATCTAGGGTTGAACTAGTTAGCATTATCCCAGCTTTGTGGGTAACTACATATGAGTTGTTGACAGCCCATCCAAAACCTCTCAGCTCCACTAATAATTTCGACCACCACTATCTCAAAAGGCCACCCAAAACCACCTTCTATATCCCCATATACAACCCAAGTCATAATTTTTCAGATGTAAAGGACCCAGATACAATCTCCAAGTTCCTCACTGGATTTATGAGACAACATTATTGGATAAAATACTTCAATCATAAGTGTAGTAGTCTGATGTGGCGTAAATCCACTTTCTTGGGACATTACCCATGGAATACTAACTGTGAATATAAGATCTACAAAAGAACGGTCACTGCAACAACTCAACCTGAGATGCTTCTGATGCCCCTCTGTCAATCCAATCACACAAATATTTAGCCATCAAACAACCAATATGAAGAGGACAACCTAGACCGAGCTCAAAAATTGACCTATGTTGTCCAATCAGAGAGTGCTTCAGCTGCCCCTCAATATGCCATACTTAACAGAGCACTGGAAAGCAGGCTACAGACTATACAATCTGAAAAGTGCCAACTAAGATCCTCAATACTACATTTTCTTGACCAACAATGGAAAGAAATGGGCTCATTTGAAGAACAGATCAACCTCCTAAAATACAATTATGCTAAACTCCTAAATGCCCTAAAAACTATAATATTTCTCAAAACATATCCTTCATAAGATTCGGTACAACCCTTTTTCACTTCCCAACCTTGTCCATGCATACTAATTCTTTTCTCTCCAGCTCCCATAGCTGAATAGGAGGAGTTCGCTATCGCCTAGTTTGAATTGGAAAGAAAAGATATCACGACAGCCAAACAGAAATACTCCTGCATCTTACAATGAAAGTCGACAGTATTTCTATATGAATAATCTCCACAAGGATTAGGAAAACCTTCCTCACCTCGTCTATCTATACAATTTATATCAACTTCAGAAGATGAACAACCAAGGAGAGATGCCATGGCACAAAGGGTTGAGAAATTTGAGAAGATAAAGTGTTATAGTCGGGATCCCTATGATGCTGATAAGATGGTGCCAACACATGCTTTTATCAGCCATGGTCCAGTTTCTGTAGTTTCTTCTGATGATCCAAAGATCTAGAAGATAGAAATCCATTATGACGATCCATCAGAGGTTCCTTCAATTTTAAGAATATTACGAGATTGTGATCTTGAGGAATAATTGTAGGAAAACAAAATAGATCCAGTACACATGATGGTTGTAAGTTATGAACGAGATTCCACCACCTCAGATGATCTCTTACATATTCCAGATAAGGAATCCCATAATGGCGAATAGGTCTCTCTAAAAAGTATTTTCTTAAGAACAATGACAAGCTTCAAGGGTTCAAAAGGCGTAGAATTCACATCCTGAAGCCTTTTGAAAAACATCCTTAATATCATTATTGTCATGTGTTCATTATCTTAGCCGATGACTTCCAGCAAAAACTCTGATGGTTGTTCTGGTACATTTGCTATCTGTACTCTATCATCATAGATTTTAAGTGTAATTTCTTTTGGAATTATCCTCGAATCCAACAAGCTTAAAACAGATTTATGTTGTGGTTCAAGCCACCATTATACTAGATTTGATGTTTCAGAGATTCCTGCAATTTAATGGTCCTCATATAGTATCATCTGTTAGGAATCACAGGCCTTGAAGTCTAGCTTAGTCAAGAATATCACTACTCTGGAAATTTCCTGATTTCATTCTCTCTCTTAAAGATGAATGCTATAAAGAACAATGCTTTCACTCTCCATCAAACCAAATGCAAACTAAAAAAAAGGACTACACCGATGACGGAGTCTGAAGAGCAACAAAATAATATCTTTCACCATGTGAGATGTAAAAAAATGATCCCACAAGCATACAAATGAAGGATCCTCTACAGGAATGCAAAGATTCATTAATGAGAAAGAGTTACTTTACTGGATCGATGAAGAGAAGGTTGGAAGGCCAAGAACACCTCAGGCAGAAACACAAAGCAGATTAGTAGATAGAAGAAGGATATACAAGAACATCACCGCCAGCACCATCTAACACTACTGACTAAAAGATGACGTCGGATGACATGTGCAAGAAAGTTACCCTCTGGGTTACCCTCACCAGAGGGTTACCCTTTCCAGTTGGTTACCCTCATCTCTAAGGAAACCTTTCTTAGTAGCTTACACTTTTAGATAGGTTTGAAAGAGATGAATTAGCTACTTCAAAGAGAAGAAGTGTATACACCTTCTTGCAAGATGCCTGTGAAGCTACTGATGCACCTACTTGTAAGCTACAGACACAACTGCTTTGTACATACTGTCACATACCAACAACATAGTTTGTTTTATTTTTATTTGGCCCCCCACATATTAGTAGGTCCCGGTGTGAATAAAAATAAGGCTTATCTTGTCATAACAGATAAAACTTATCCCTCCTAAACGGATAAGACTTATCCAGTCATAATGAATAATGCCTATCTCTTAGCTTAGCTATTAGGATAGAATTATATTATTTTATTAGATGTTTTTCCATAATTTAGCTTAGCTAGTAAGCTTCTTTCCTCTATAAAAAGTAGCCTAGGCCTTTATTAACAGGGCATCATTTGCTTTACTTGGATCATTGGCTCTACCTAAAAATCTCTTGTATAGTTTCTCTCTATCATCAATGAAAATATTTGTTGTCCAAACTCTCTTGATCTTGCTTTCTCTCTACCAAAGATATGGGTACTTCGCTACTTTAGGATAAAGTAGGGTGGTAAGGAAATACTACAACGAAGTGCTTGTTGCAACGACAATAATGGCACCCCAAAGTTACTTTCCATGTATATGAAAGAAAGTTGGATTCATCTACACGATGTAGATATCTTAGTGCTTTCTATGTATATGAAACAAAATTGGCTAAGTCCATGCCATATCTTTTTGAAATAATTCCATATTTGAGAAAGAACACATATATTTGAGGTCTACCTTAGTACACCTTCTCTTCTGTGGTCACTAGAAGGAAACAGGCCAGGTAGAGCCAAAGTAAACCCCATTTTTAGGCATATACAGAAAAGTCTTGTACTAAGGAGACAAAGGATTTCATGTGTTCTAAGACTGGCAAAGTCAAGACACCCCTTTTTTGGGTTGCGATGACTTTATTACTAAGGCAAACCATTCTTTATGTATTGCTTGTAGTTCCAAAGTCATGCCATCCCATTAAGGGTTGAGAAGGCTTTTTAACTAAAAATAAAACCATCTATACATATGTGTAGCTCAGTAGTAGGAAAGTTGTGGCGTGTCAATTAAAAGCTCTGATTTCGTATGCCTCACCGCCTATATGTTCATGAATTGCCTATCAAGATAGATTGGTTAGGCTCTTTGTCTGTGGTATTTATGAAATCTTTGAGATGGTATGGCGTACCACCTGAATGGTCGTGAAAGTTTGGGTTCTGTTGCCTAGACACTTAGCCGTTATCACCAGAAGTCGTTCGTGCCCCTCTGCCTCCCCAACTATTTGGTATTAGAGCCATCCCCACTTTTGGAGGTCAGGAGGAAGTAGGATTTTGCATCCACCTTTGCTAATTGAAAACACGTGAGCCAGCATGACATTTTTATTATCTTTTTCTTTTGTTTTTACCTTTGCTCTGTCTTAGCTGCTACTCCTAGATTCGTCCTATGATTTTGTTTCCAAGTTCTCATATCCAAGTCCTATACATATTAGAGTTATAGTTTTTATTTCATTATTAGAGTCAGTGTTTTACAGTATAGTGTTCTTCGTCTTGTACATAATCGAGTCATAGTTAGATTGTTGTCCTTAAATCCTTAGCACAAATATATAGGGTCGGTCCATAAAATGACAAAAGGATATTTATTTTACTGAGTATTTTCCATAAAAATTTAGAACAAATACACGAGTGCTTATAGTCCATAAAAAAAACAAAAAATATGTCTGCTACACATTCCTCATCCAGTTCAAATGATTCTACAGTCAAGATCAACATGTCAACCACACCTAATGATATATTATCATGTAAACTAGATTATCTTTATGAAGTATAGGTGTTACCATCACATTAATTATTGTGTAATACACCTTTATAAAACCCCTATTCAGCTATTGCTGAAAAGGTATGCAATCCCTGGATGAAGATCTACTCTATGGTCCAAGAAAAAACAAAAGTAGTTAAGGAATATATTGCTGCTACACCACTTGTTCAATACCCTATTCTTGTAACTACAGAGGAACATTTCAAATCACTACAGATGCCAAAAGACTTTCCACAACAATGGAAAAGTCTTGGATTTACCCATCTCCATATTAGTGCTGTGCGAATTAGGTTGACATATCAAGGGGGAAAAGGCTGTCCTATTGTGGTGCATCTTTCTCTTCTTGATACTAGATTCAATCACTACCAATATGCGAATTTGATTACATCGTAGATTATTCTAGATGATGGTACAGTCTTTGTCACCGTGTTCCCCAACTTCAACATACTATTAAATGATCCACGGTTAATGAAGGCGTTGAAGGTCCAAGTCCAGATTCTCGATGCTCCATATGAAAGATATTCCGGTCAAGCAACTCTCCACTGTAAGATAGCTTGGCAAATTCAAAACCATAATATGAACCTACTTTCTCAAAGTGGCTAGAACTCTCTATTCTTTACTACTGATATAATAGATAAAACCACAGAGTGCACCAAGATCCAGAGAAACATATCTAGGGATGAACTGGTTAGCATTATTCCAACCTCTCCACTCCACTGATGATTTTGACTACCACTATCTCAAAAGGCCATCCAAAACCCCCTTCTACATCCTCATGTACAACCCAAGTGATGATCTTTTGGATGTAAAGGACGCAGATACAATCTTAAAGTTCCTCACTGTCTTTATGAGACAACATGATTGAATAAAACACTTTAATCATAAGGGTTATATTATGATGTAATGTAAATGCCCTTTCTCAGGAAATTACCCATGAAAGACTGACTGTGAATGTAGGATCTGCAAAAGAAGGGCCACCACTGCTACTTAACCCGACATGCTTCTGACGCCGCTCTCTAAATCCATTCACACAAATTCTTACCCATCAAACCACCAATATAAAGAGGATAACCTAGCCCAAGCTCTAAAATTGCCATATGTTATCCAATCGGAGAGTGGTTCAGTTGCCCCTCAATATGCCATACTTATCAGAGAACTGGAAAGAAGGCTATTGACTATATAGTCTGAAATGTTCCCTCTAGGATCCTCAATACTAAATTTCCTTAACCAATAATGGAAAGAAATGGCCTCGTTGGAAGATGAGATCCACCTTCTGAAATATAATTATGCTACACTCCTAAATACCCAAAAATGATTGTATTTCCCAAAACAAATCCTTCACGAGGTTTGGTCTAACCCTTTCCTTATCCCTACCTCATCCATAAATACTATCAGTTTTCCCTCCACCTCCCATAGCTAAATAGGAGGAGTTCGATATCGTCCGAATTATATAGAAAAGGATAGATGTTATGGCAGCCTAAAAGAAATACAATTGCACCTTACAGTGAATGGACAGAGTGTTTCTACATAAATACTCTCCATAAGGATTAGGACAAACTTACTCATCTTGTTCAATCTATGCAATTCACTCTAACTTCAGAAGATGAACATCCAATGAGAGATTCCATGACACAAAGGGTTGAGAAGGTCGAAAAGCTATATTGTTATAGCTGGGCTCTCAATAATGCTAATAAAATAGTCGTAAGACATCCTCCTACTAGCCATGGTCCAATTGTTGTAGTATTAGTTGATGATCCTGAGATCTAGAAGACAGAAACCTATTATGATGATTGATACGCCCAAATTACAACTTTCTTATGAAAGTGTAAGCGGTCGCTCTCAAATATAGAACCTAAATGGGTTGGGTGTCTAATCCCACAGGGAATACTATGTTCATTAAGTATTGTGACTGTTATTAGACTGTTGATATAAGGTTCTGGAGTAAAATGGGCTTTTTGATGTGTTAATAATGATCTTTCGTTCTTATATCACATAGTGGTCTAGCTAATGAGAGTTAATGCAAGTGTAATTTCAATGAAAATGAGTTAACTAGAGTTATGCTAACCAACATGTTCAAACAGTTAGGGTTGTAAATTTGTGCTTGAATTCTAACTTATAATTTCAATTGCAAAATGTATTGAATTCAAAGAATTACCTGCTTGTTTCTCAACCTAATGGGTATTTTACCATATTCTTCTTTCGAACTTAAAGGATCCATGTATTATTCAGTAGAACTCTTATGAGGGTTGATCTAGTTAGGGAATCAACCCTTGACCAAAAGGGTAAACCTATGGATTTCATGTGAATCACCTCTTTTCCCAACATCCACTTTCTTGTAAGACAAATGGTGTTCATGGGCTCACTTCTCAAGTTTGCAACCAAGAAATGTCATTATAATGAAGAAATTCGTGCAATTTAGATAGATATTAGAAATAAAATGGATTCATAACCCCAAACAGCTCTCTACGTTAAGGGTTCCATAACCCTAGTTGTGGGAGTTTTGCTACTCTTTTCTATATATGATATCAAAGATATATTGATGTTCATAAATAACTTTAAGAGAGTACTTACAAAAGTTACAATATTGTTCTTCTCAATCTTCAAATAAACAATAGAGAACAATAATTCGATCTAAATTTCTAGATTTAAATATCAATGAAAATGGTTACACATCTCCAAATATAGAACAAAGTATGAAACTATTATCCAAAGATTCGGAATAAACCCTAACACTTGGTATTTATAAGTTTCCAGAACTAGGATTGTAAAATTCAAACTCGGAGTTGTCATTTCATGCTCGAAAGGTCAAGCAATGGTTCATCACTGAGGCGATGGTTCATCGCTTAGATCATCGCTAGAGCTCTAGAGAGTCTATATTCTACTTTTGGGTGATGGGTAGGGAGGCAATTCATCGTAATACCAATAGTACATCACCTGGTCCATCGTATGACTTCTAGTGGTACTGTTTTCTATTTCCTCGCAATGGTTTAGGTCGACGGTTCATTGCAGTATCGATGGTCAATCGCCTGGACCATCACATGACTTCCAGTGGTCCTGTATTCTATTTCCTGGCGACTGTTTAGACCGGTGGTTAATCGCATGAGCCGTCGCTGATCATTTTTTGTTTTTGTTGTCCAGTTTATCCAAGTTATTCTGCATACTCAGTTCTTATCTTGAAAACACTTAAACATCATGTTAAATATGACAATCGTTAATTTAAAACACACAATTATCTAAAGAAAAGGCCTAAAATATTAAGTAAAAAGCCATAACATCAACACCCTCAAATTAAGGAAATTGGTTGTTCTCATGCAACTCAGCACCAAATTACAAATATGAACAACATAATGATAGGAATTTGCTACAGAACAAGTTTTCACACAACCATTCATTTGTCATCTAAATCATATGGTTTAATATTTCAGAGTCCATAACCGGCATTGTTTCTAATAGAATTTATCTACATAAATATGGATACAAGAATCTATAGAAATCAGCCAAATTAAGTGTAACTCAATTTTCCCTCATAGTCAAGGAGATCAACCACTCAAAATATTTTGTGGATACAAATCAAAACCCTCTCACTCATCAAAGAAGCTACTAACATAGCATATGTACGCATAGGCTTGCCTTTATCATCCAACACCCCCTTTATAGCGGAGTTACAAGATCAAACAGGTCTTCCTTGGTTAGTAATAAGGAATCCAGCAAGGTTAGGAAGGAATTTTGGGTAAAAGTGATAAGAACTAGGCTTTAAATCTCTTTGCCTTCAAATTCTTCTTACCAAGGCCATTACTTTGCTAGCTCACTTACCATTTTTTCATTCACTTATGCTTTACCACTGTAAACACAATTTTTTTTTATATATACAAACAAGAATCAGCCACCCACAACTTAGGTTGATGCCATAAGTCAAGGTGCGCATTATCTTAACTTTACTAGGGCCAAATGCACTACTTCAAATTCTAGACCAACTGTCCATTTAGCAGTTAACATCCCCATAATATCCACCCTCAACTTACGTGTTTTACCTAATTTTAGGTACACATTGCTTATTACTAGTCCAGGGTCAGATCTAGGAGTTAACAGCTAAAAGAGAGTTAACTGGAATACTTGGTGACGAAGAAAGATTTATAAAGGCTCAAAGAAAGGTTCAAACATGGAAAATTATTTTTAGTGGGGTTAATTTTTGGCCAAGTAGACTAAAAGAATAAGGTGGCCTGCCATCACTTCTCATCCCATCAACTACAGAAAGCATTAATTGAACCAGGCAAGTTCTAGGTACTATACTATGTAAGAACTAATACAAAATACTCATACACACAGTGGAAACTGAGTCACACTAATTGTACTATTCTTCTAATTTGCATCACATGTCATGTGAATTTACAGATTAATGCCAGCTACAGATTCACTAATAGTTAATAACATATCCTAGGAGACAAAAGTAAATAGTCAAATGGAAATAGTCAAAACTTGATGCCAACATCATTCATCATCCATATTTACAACAAGATACTAACAAAAACAACACTTTTATTTCATGGACAAACATCAGCAACATAACAAGACTTAAAAATGATAAATGCAAATCTGAAATTAAACCTAGTCATGTGACATAATCCTAGACATGCTGATTCTCCTAAGTCGGACATGGTAGGGTTAAGAATATCGGCAACATAACCCCCTTGATACAAGCTCATATCACCCCCATATAAAATATTTCTTTGTCCTCAATGCATATAATTTGTGTACATAGAAAGGGAAATACTTATAGTGCCTCTTATTCATCTGAGGTATTTGTGACGTGCAGTGAAGCTGTAGTGTCCTCACCAGGTTCAATGTTGACCCCCATGGTAATGCGAGTGCTCACAATATCTTCCTTAGGAATCAGAAATACAAC
This sequence comes from Capsicum baccatum var. pendulum, assembly GCA_030864225.1. Classification (NCBI taxonomy): domain Eukaryota; kingdom Viridiplantae; phylum Streptophyta; class Magnoliopsida; order Solanales; family Solanaceae; genus Capsicum; species Capsicum baccatum. The sequence goes on along the minus strand of CM061557.1, from coordinate 161,624,762 downwards.
ATCTCTAGTTGGGTGTACAACTTGCCTACTAACTGGGATAGAACTGGTAAATACTCTAGCTACTTTGTCCTCTAACTTTTTCCTTCTTTTCTCCTCATCTTTCCTTGATTTTCTTTTTTATTTCTTTATCTCATGTTGCTCTCGCTCCTATGGTTACATGTCTTCGAGTCTCTTTATTTTAGAAGTTTTCTATGCAACTTTTTCATCTGTCTCCACTACCTTTTTACCCTTTTGTTTGATTGGTTGCCCGATTAAATCAACACGACCTTTGTCTTCATTGCTTGCAACCTGGAATGAGTCAAATATGGCCTGCTGTGGCTATTGATTCATCCTGTCTACATCTACCTGGATTTACTTAACCTCCTTAATCAATTTTGCAAAATTTGGAATGAACATGGCATCCAAATCTTTGTTGATTCGCTCCTCCATGTTGTCCATTCTTAGCTGGATGTTCCTGAAAGGATGTATCGCTTCCTCAACTATTCTTTTAATAATGGGTTTGAAATCTCACCACAATATAGATAACTTCTTTTCAATCCTTTTTTATGCTCGGTATACCTTTGTAAAGTTCTACTGGTTCAGCCTGTATTCTAAATTTTAGGGCAAAACTGATGCAAAATCTGCAGTCCCATCCATGGGTATCAAAGCTAAACCTGCATAGGTGGTAGAAGGCATGTACGTAGTAAGAGGTTATGGCATACCAGAAGGAACCTTAGATGATTGAGGAATTAGTGTCTACTGAGTTTGTTGAGCTAGGGGCCTATTGACTCGCATATCGAACTTCGACTCGTCCCTTGTATTTTCTATATCCTTCCTATGCACTTCTCGAATATCATTATCAAGTTCACTAATGAAACAAACATTTTCTTGCTTATATATTTTAGTGATAAGACATGGAAATAGAAGTGCAGTGATGGTCTTGTGAGCTCAGAAGAACAACTCATCAGTATTAAGGTGGTCAAAATCTACTGTTAATCCCTCGATTAATGGAACAATGATTATGGCTCTAGTGATCTCTAAGAAGTCATCACATCCTATTGATATCAGCCTCAATCTCATAATTTCACACCAGAACTTGGCCCTAAAGCTCAGGGATGACTTAGATATCCATTCATGTGGGTTGTGCAACCAAGAAGGCTCTCATTCATCTACCAATACTCTGTCCAGCCACGGACTTTGAGTCTTTGCTGTGAACAGTTGATGTACAAATTTTTGGATTGCACCCGGTATATTATATTCTAGCCCAAACAAGAATCTGTTCAATATGTGATCTGAGATATCTATATCAACTCCACAAACTGGGGAAGGTTCTTCTCCAACAATGGCAAGTAAGTTGTAAAAAAATCATGTAACAAGTTGGGTTGATAGGATCCGAGTGGCCTGCTCATCCATGCCAACTCATATTCGTTGAATCGACATTCAAGTTCTGGGTAATCATGCAATGTTGTTTCCATAATTTGATACTCCTAAAAAATAGGTCTCTTTGCGTCCAACCTATCTGTTGGTGCGAGCCTTTTTGTAGATATATTCCCGAGCCCCATCGACCTGCCATCTGATACCCTCTCGTAGTTGTGGCTTCTTGCACCAAACCATATTTGGGTCCTCCTATTCTGTATCCTCTCCTTAGATGGAGTTAGGTACTTCAATCCGTTTATCAACTGGTGTCGAACTTGATCTACTGCTTCTACTTTCACCTTTCTTTTCAAACTGGGGGATTAAGAAATCACCTGACGATTACGCCGGGTGTTGCATATCAGTGCATCTGAACTTTTGGATGGGCCTTGCCTAGCGCTTTGGCCTATAACCCTGACCCTAGTAGGTAGTAGTTTGTTGGCCATAGTACCTAAAAGTGCAGCATTTATCTTCCTGCAAACTCAAATGAGAAGAAAGAAAATTTTCCACTCAGTGACGGATAGGAAGACAGTCCGTCGGGTCTGCGACGGTCGGTCAACCCCAACTATTCGGGTTATTCCAGTAATCACATATCTGAGAAAGTTTCGACAGCTTCAGGCGATGGATATTTTGATGTCTGACGATCCGTTGGTCAATCCATCACCTTTATTTTTTAAATTCAAGCCTCATTTTGGCATTTTTTCGAACACCTTGCTTACACTTCATTTAAGGACGGTTTTTATGGCTTAATTATTGATAATACATCACCATATTTAACATTTTTGGTCCATGGGTTACTCAGACTTCCCCCAGGAAATTGTATGCTAGGTTTCAACTCAAATCATTACCACACATTACCAAAAGTAGAAGAGAATTGGTTCACTTGATTGTATTCACCTATGCTATTGCTCATCTTGTTGAAGAAAAATAGGTATTGAAAGGAAATTCATACCTTTTTATTGCAGTATTAGGTCACTTCTCTGACTTTGCATAATGAACTCCTAACAATAGATGATTATTTGCTTTATTGAAAAGAACTTAGCTGGCTTGTGATGAACAAAGAAAACTGAGAAATTGACTTCAAATACCTGGGAAAGGGAAGATTGAGAGTTATAAGAGAGAATGAAATGGTTCAGGTGCATTGAATAGTTAGGGAGTTACTTAACCGCTTTAAATGATCATTTAAACCCGTTTGAATTGGATAAGAATAAAAAATTTAGCTATTTAAATTAATTCGACCCGACCAGCTCAAATAGGGTTTTATGTGATAGTTCAAGTGATGGTCTATCGCATGTTCGATGTTCCATCGGTCAATCCTATCATCCTTTTCCAATAAACTTACGTCGAGACATACTGGCGACGGTTGAAAAAATGGTCCGTTGAATGTGCTACAGTCTATCGATCAACCCATCACTACTTTTCTAGTAATTTGGTTTCTAGACTTTGTTGCGATGGTTACCACGATGGCTCATTAAGTCACCAATAGTCTATTGGGTTACCCGTCGGTCACCCCAAACTTTCTCAGTTTTTGTTTTTTGGCACTGTCAGACCTGTACACTTACACAAACCCTTCATCTTGTACAAAATAACAAAACAAACACCAAAATAACTTTAACTTATGATATACAACAACACACTATGGGTTGCCTCCCACTAATGCCTGATTTATGATCGCGACATGACTCAACTATCTCGATTACTCAAACTTCATCAAGATAGATAGTATCAATACTTCTTATCGAGTACATTACACTGATGTACAATTTGACTCATTACCCACTGACTTTGAAGACACTTCCATCTTCATTTTGATGTTCGACTACTCAATATGAGTAGACTTGGTTAATTTTACATAGGACAGACCATTTTGTCTTAAGTTTACCTAAAAATAACTTCATTCTAGAGTTAAAGAGGAGTACCCAATCGCACTTCTGAAAGTCTCATTTTTCAATCCTCCAATCATGGTACTTCTTTATCTTCTCTTTGTATAGATCTGTTGTTTAATACACCCCGAGATAGAATTCATCTATCTCATTTAATTTCCCTAATTTTAGTTTTGTTGCTTTATTCCAGTCTAATTTTAGCCTCCTAAGTGCCCACGACGCCTTATGCTCCAATTCAACTGGTAAATAACATGCCTAACCATAAACTAGTTGGTATGGTAACATACCAATAGGCGTTTTGAATGATCTTTTATATGCCCAAAGAGCATCATCTATATTTTGAGACTAGTCTTGCCTACTGGTATTTATAGTTTTAGCACGGATGACTTTGATCCCTTTGCTCGAAACCTACACTTGTCCACTGGTTTATGGATGATATGGAGTTCCCACCTTATGTCGTTTTACCCCGTATTTAGCTAATGTAGCCCAGAATACCTTATTGCAAAAGTGAGATCCACCGTCACTTATAATGGTGTGTGGCACCCCAAATTGAGAAAAAATATTTCTCTTATGGAATGCAATGACTCTCTTCCCTTTATTTTCAGCCAGAGCCACCGCTTCTACCCATTTGGATACATAGTCTACAATAAACAAGATATATTTCAACCCATAGGAACTGACGAAGGATCCTATCAAATCAATACCCCTGACATCAAACAATTCAACCTCTAACATTTTTTCCATGGGCATCCAATGATGTTTCAAAATTGACCCTTTCTTCCGACACTGGTGGCACCTTTTCACATATTTATATGCATCCCTAACCATGGTCTGCCAATAATATCCAAACTGTAGCACTTTTTTTGCGGTACAATCACTGGCATGGTGACCCTCGACTGGTGAAGCATGACATGTTTCAAAAATATTCAACACATCAATTTCTGGGACTCATCTTCTAATAATATTATTAGCTCACCTCCTGAATAGATATGGCTCATCCCAGAAGTAACTTTAGGCATCGTGGGAGAATTTCTTTCATTGTTAAAAAGAAATATTTTCCAGAATTACCTTGCTCACTACATAGTTTGCGAAATCTGCGTACCATGGTATTTTATCCATAATAGAAACTAAGATTTCCTCATTCGAAAATGCATCTTGATCTCAATTTAATCTTTAACTTCTTTCTCACCTTCCAGCCTAGACAGATGATCAACGACTTGATTTTCATAACCCTTCCTGACTTTGAATTTAAAGTCAAATTCTTAAAGGATGCGTGGTCAGTGTGGATCACCACCTTGGTTCCTAGAAAATAACTCAAAACTTCTCAAAAGCATAGACTACAGCAAGAAGTTCATGGTATGTAATGGTGTAGTTCTTTTGACTACATTTAGTGCTTTACTGGCATAATAGATTGGATAAAACTATTTTTCTTTCTTCTCTCCAAGCACAGCTCTAACGGCAACACCACTTGCATCACACATGATCTCAAACCTTTTTGACCCATCTGGTGCAACAATAAAAGGAGCATCAACCAACTTTCCTGTAAGGCATTCAAATTCCTTCAAGCAATCATAATCAAAAAAGAATTTGACTTCCTTCTCCAAAATTTTGCTAAGGGGGTTTGCAATCTTTGAGAATTCCTTTATAAACCTCCTATAGAAGATAGCATTACCAAGGAAACTATGCACCCCCTTCACTAAAATAGGAGGTAGAAGCTTCTCCATAACCTCAACTTTAGCTCGATCTATTTTAACCCACTTTGCTGAAATTTTGTGTCCGAGAACAATGCCCTCCTTCACCATGAAGTGGCATTTCTCCCTATTAAGCACAATATTGAACTCCTTACACCGCTGTAAGGCCCTACTCAAAATTACCAAGCTTAGCTTAAATGAACCTCCTACCATAGAAAAATCATCGATAAATACCTCCAAGGTGTCTTCAACCATATCTTTGAAAATAGACATCATGCACCATTGAAAGGTAGTGGGTGCATTACACAATCTAAACAACATCCTCCTAAATTAAAAAGTGCTATATGGGCAGGTGAATGTCATTTTCTCCTAATTTTCCTGATCCTTCGGGGTTAAATGGAAAAAGTGGGTGAAAAATAAAAGAATGGGGTGTTAAAAAATGATGTAATTGATAGTTGTTGCATTAGAGTGATTAGGTGCCACAGTCACTATTTACCTAATAGAACCTACCCTCCCCCTAGCCTTCATTACAACCCGAAAATACCTAGTGATGCTCCATACAAAAATCCAACTATTAGTAGAGTAGTGCACTAAGGGAAAGCTTATGGTTTATTTACTAGAGTGTATGAATTCTTTGTTGAGAGAGAGAGAGAGAAAATTGATTTTGATATTCCCCTTATTTGTGCATTGGTATTATTGTGAGATAAGTATGGGGAAGCTTTCTTAATGAGAGGATGCATTCGGATGAAAGTTGGGTAATTTGTTGTGTTTCTATATAGAGTACTTAAATTGTGTTCGCCGACACATTGGAAATTCATAGTTGAGATAGAAGATTTTGAAATAACAAGTCCCATGTGCTAAAAGTGGTATGAAATGTTTGTGTGAGAATACAAAATTGCAAAGTGTAAGTGCCCATTTCAACATAACTTTGAGATTGTGGTCTTAAGAGGAAGTGATTGTGCTTTTAGATGAAATTATTTGAGGATGAACAAGGTTTTAAGTATAGGGTGGTGATCTAGGGAATATTTATATGCTCAAAGCTCCAATATGCACCCAAATTTGGACTAGTTTCGAGAACTTTTATATTAATTCTTAAGTATATTTCATCTTTAATTCCGTTTCGTGCCTAAAGGATATGATTAGTGCTTTCAGGCAAAAATCTTTAAGAATTGGATGAAATTAGATAGTGGCAATATGGAATGATTGAAGGAATAAAAGGTATTGAAATATAGCTCAAAAAGGCAAGATAGAAGTTAGAAATTCCCATTTGCATAAACTCTGCATAGCACAGACCAATAAAATGGCGTTGGTCAAATTCCAGTGAATAAGCACAATTATGGCACGTCACGGAGAGGCTAAAATTCCCATTTGTAAAAAACTAGTGTGGCTTGCTATTATGGCGCATTGGGGAGAAGAAGGAAGTCACAGTTGTCACTTTCCAGTTTATGTTCATGATTTTACCACGTCGCGGTGCAGGCCCAATTGCCAGATTGTGTGACTTAGAAATTTAGTGTGTTATGGAGGAAGGATATTTCATAATTCTTTAAATCCAGTGGCTTAACTCTATAGTGAAGCATCGCTATCAGGGTGTATTTCATAATTTCACTGAATAGTGAATTCCGCGATTTGCCAGATTTTGATAGAAAATGGCATTAGAGGCCATGGCGCGATGCACTATCTTATAAAATTGGGAAGATTTTTTTTATTTTGTCTCAGCTATAAAAGGAAAAATCGAAGATAATTTGGATACTTTTGGCAAGATGAGCAGCAATGGAAAAGCACAAAGTTCTCTCTTTTAGTGTTCTTAGACATTGTTTTCAAATTCTTTAATTTAAGATTAATTCTTGGTATGATTAATTACGTATTTTTTATGTTGAATTCAAACATGAGTGGCTAAATATCCTAATTCTGGGGTTGAGGCCAAGAACATGATTACTTTATGATATTCTTTATATTAGTTTATTTTTGTATTATCATCTTGCTTGCGTATTTTTTATGTTGAATTCAAACATGAGTGGCTAAATATCCTAATTCTGGGGTTGAGGCCAAGAACATGATTACTTTATGATATTCTTTATATTAGTTTATTTTTGTATTATCATCTTGCTTGTTCTTAATTTCTTGAGCTTACTATTTTATGATTGGCCGCCATTTCAATAAATTTATATTTTTATGTTAATCCGGGAGGACAATCATATATTAGAATGAGAAGATTAAGGAGCAAGGTTCTTACCCTTTTATAAAATAAAGGGTTTTAATTAGAATCTAGGATAGGGATATACCTAGAATCCTTGTTTGGTTCAATTACAAGAAAATTACTTAATGAATCTAGAAGAATTGTTGTATTCTGCGGGAGTTGTAGCTACAATATTCAATAGATAGAAGATTTGAGGTTGGGTGACAAAAATCATAGCTTAAACCTTGCAAACCAACAACCCAATAACCAATTAGACTGCTATAAGAATAGAGATTTGTATGATTGTTCGAAAAGCCTCAACCATGGAATTCTAAACATTACTATTTACAACAATTTCTTGCTTCGCTCTAGTCACTAATTATTATTTTTTAATTAATAATTTACATTTTCATTCTCAATTTCACAATAATCTTTACACACTACAACACTTAATATTCTTTGTCTAAAACTAAAACTTTGTTGAATTTCTAATTGCTTAGTCCTCATGAGAATGATATCTGGTTGTCTAAATCACTATATTACGTGTACGATCACGTGCATTTGTGTGTGTGTCTGAGTCGCAATAAGTGTTTGGTGCCATTGTCAGGGACTAATATAATTAGTAAATTGCTAAATTTTTTGGTTTTTGATATTAAGTTTAAGAGTTAACAATTTGATCTTAGTGGATTAATTTTTACAGGATTAGCTGAATTCAGAACTAACAAGAGACAAAGAGTTGGTAGCGCCTTTTGCCGAACCAGAATAGATCTTTCAACAAAGGTGAAGAATGGTTGAACAAAGAAATGAACTGGCTGATCCAAATCCTGGAAATGTTCCACCTCTTTTTATTCCTGTTATTCCAGTCTTTCCTGCTCAACCAGCTGCTAGACATATTTACGAGGTGGCAATCCCACTCACGAATCATGTGACAAACGTTATTCACACGCCCAAACCAGGTGGTCAATTTGAAATAAAGCAGAATATAGTGCAATTTCTTAATTTAGTAGGGAAATTTCATGGCCTTTCACATGAAGATCCACAACAGCACATATAGACTTTCCTGGAAATAAGTAATACTTACATTCTGGAAGGGGTGAGTTCTAGTTATGTCAGATTGACACTCTTTTATTTCTCCCTAGTGGGGGAAGTAAAAAGGTGGTTACATGCTGAACCACCAATCTCTATCACATCATGGGAAAATCTAGATCAAAAGTTCCTGATTTGATTCTTTCCATCTGGGAAGACTGCACGCTTGAGAAGCGAGATCTTGAGTTTCATAAAGAAACACGGAGAGAATCTCTACCAAGCTTGGGAGATATTTAAGGGTATGCTCAGAAATTTCCCTCACCATCATCAGTCAAATGATGTTCTTGTGCATACTTTTATTGAGGTATTAGAACTAAATACAAAGATTCTCTTGGATTCAGCAGTAGGTGGACAGGCTCTTGAGAAGACATATGAAGAATTATTCACACCGCTAAATTTGATTTCACAAGGAAACCCTGACTAGCATGAAGATTTGAGTACTCCTAGAAAGATTGTAGGGGTATTAGAGGTAGATCAGTTCACCGTATTATAGGAACTGATCACATCCATGCAAAATCATATGATTACTTAATTTAACAACATAAAGTTGGGTGTTACACTACCAGCAGCCACAATAATATAGTCCAACAGGTGAATTCTTAGTGTGAGGTATGTTGAAATGGTGTACACAGACTAGATGTATGTTCTGTTAATCCAAACTCTATCTAACTATATGGGAAATGCGAATCGGTAGGGACAACAAAATTTTGGTAATACGTATAACCCCAACTAGAGAAACCATCCTAATTTCTCATGGGGTGGAAATCAGGCACAGAATGCAAATTCGTTCAAGGGATCAGTGCAACCAAGTCAATAGTCAGCTCAGAACAATCTATCTACCACTCAAACCATTAATATATTAGATTTAATAAAGTATTTTATGGCTTAACAAGCACAATTTGCAGCAGAAATAAAGATTCAACAGGACAGTTTGCAGCAGAGTTGAAGAGTCAACAATTTTTTATAAGAAATCTAGAGTTGTAGTTGTGTCAAAATACAGGTGCACTGAATACAAGACCTAAAGAAGCATTACCTTGCAATACAGAGACAAATCCCAAGTAGATAAATGCGGTAACAACAAGGAGTGGGCTATAGACTAAGGAGACAGTTCAGGAGCAGGTTAGTCCCATAATCAAAGATAAGGGTGTTAAATACAATAAAGAGAATGAAGTCAAGGAGAAAGTAGAAAGTGAAGAAATTCATGTGGAGAAGAAGATTTTTCCCTTACCCTTTCCTTAAAGAGCAAGTATCCATCAAGAGGAAGTAAGTTACAAAAAGTTCTTAGATATTCTGAACCAGGTTCAAGTGAATCTTTCTCTTGTTGGTATTCTGTAAAGTATGCCAAAATATGTAAAATACTTGAAGGACATATTTGCGGATGTGAACTAGTTAACTGAGTATTCTACAGTTCCACTTACACAAGAGTGCACGTCCAAGATTGAAAATAAATGGCCCATAAAGATTAAGGATCCAGATAGTGTCACCTTGCAGATTACCATTGGACAAACCATTAGTACATGGGAATTATGTGACTTGCGAGCTAGCATAAATCTTGTGCCCACATTGAGGTACCAAAAGATAGGTCATGGGAGTCCCAAACCCACTACTATTATTTTGTAGTTGGCGGATCGATCACTTGCTAGGACGGATAGTATTATTGAAGATTTATTGGTGCAAGTAGGATCTTTAATCTTTCAGGCGGATTTTGTAGTTCTTGACTTTGAGACTAATCCTATGGTTCTATTTAATTTGGGACAACCCTTCTTAGAAATGGGACAGTCACTAATTAATGTACTAGCTGAGAAAATGACAATGCGAGTGCATGATAAAGTAGAAGTATTTGATGTGTAAAAGGCACTGAAACTGCCAGCTATATATAAGGAGTTGTCATCCATATCGGTTATTGACCTTACTTTGGAATGACAATTGTTGTTGTTTGATGATCTATTAGAGCGAGCTTCGATAGGTCATGATCTGTATAGAGATGTGGAAGCATTGGAATTGGTCTAGGTTATTAATTTGGCATTGATTGAGATAAAGAAAGTCCTTTTTGAGCCATTGAATAGGCCAATTGGTCCAGCACCCAAAGCCTCAGTTAAAGAAGATCCTCAACTGGAACTTAATGTTCTCCCTCCCCATTTACAATATGTTTTTCTTAGTTATCAAGATACTTTGCCTATTATTTTATCTGTGGGATTATCAAATATACAGGAAAAAGAAGGCATAGTAGTTCTAAAGAGGAGAATAAAGGCTATTTGTTAGCAAATATCTAATATTACAGGAATCAATCAAGCATTTTGAATGGATAACATCTAATTGGAAGAGGGTTACAGACTGTGAGTGCAGTAATAAAGAAGGTTGAAGCCTATGATGAAGGAGGTGGTCAGAAAAGAAGTGATTAAGTGGTTAGATAGTGGAATTTTCTTCCCAATTTCTGATAGCAAATAGGTTAGTCCATTACACTGTGTACCAAAAAAGGAGGGACAACCGCGCTAACTAATGTCAATGGTTGGGTACCATATCGAGACGTCATGAGATTCCCCTAAACAATAATCTAGAAGTTGAAGAATTAGATATTTGGGGGATTGATTTTATGGGACCATTCCCACCTTCCAATGGAAATTTATACATCCTTGTGGTGGTTGATTATGTCTCCAAATGGGTGAAAGTTGCAACTTATCTAACTAATGATGCCAGAGTAGTGCTAAAGTTTGTGAAAAAGAACATATTTTCTAGATTCGGCACTCCAAGAGCTATAATCAGTTATGGAGGTATGCACTTTATTAACACTTATTTCAAGAATATTTTAGCTAAATATGATGTTAGGCATAAGGTGACCACTGTGTATCAGCCACAAATGAGTGGGCAAGTTTAGTTGTCAAACCCGGAGATTAAGAAGATACTAAAAAATACTGTGAATGGGCAGCGAAAAGATTGGGCTGAGAAGTTATATGACGCACTTTGGGGTTACTGAACAGCTTACAAGATGCCCATTAGGACGTCTCCATATCTCTTGGTTTATGGTAAAGCTTTCCATCTTCCTGTGGAACTGGAACATTGATGATAGGCGAATTTACCGCCTATAGCACTAGATTTTGCCCATATTTTAGCCAAGTTTTGAGAAAAATTATATCTTTCATGCACTTTTAGTCCTTTTTCCTGTGAGCGAGCTAACGAACATGATTATCAAAGTTTCAGGTATAAATGATGCAGAAATCAGCATTTTATGGCTTACTTGACGCCAAAGAAAGCTCACGAAGGAAGGAAAGGGAGCTTGATCGCCTAAAGGACCAAAATTGATACATGGAAAATCTGTCCCGGGCTAAAACAGCATTTCTGAAGACCTTGGGGACTTGCAGTAACTTAGTTAGATTTGGATAATGATACATTAACCTAGTACAATTGGGTTAAGTATTTCATTTGTTTATTTGGATTAGGAGAATATTACATTAACCTAGTACAATTGGGTTAAGTATTTCATTTGTTTAATAGGATTTGGTTAGATATTTCATTAGCCTAGTAGGACTAGGATATGGGTATTATAAATACCCTATCATGCTAGAGATTTTTATTCATTCAGATTCTTACAATCATCTTTCCATCCTTCTATTATACATTCTTCTACTATTCCTCAACAATTCTCATTCTAGTTTTAATTCATCTTTCTACTTCTTCTTCTATTCATCTATTCTTAATTTCCGCAACAAGGGAAACGTTACTTGCAAGAAATCACGCCTAACGCCTACCACACTTGTGCTACACGAAATTCTTATTGTGGTATAATAACAATGTCAATTGTGATTTCCTTCGCACTCATGGGTAACTAAAGTTCTCTGTTGGGGTTATGGAAGCCGAATGAGGTACTATCTATTACTATGAGCTTGTGAGTTCGTGATACGTATGCTGCTTATATCATTATTCTCTTCATCTTAATCTAAATTCTTTGTGGTTGCAAACGCAAGAATACGCCAGTATAACATTTAACTTGTTCGAAAGAAAGGTTATTTGTCTGGAAAAGGATAGTGTCAAGGTAGTAGGGTCACATCCTAAATTCCCTATCAAACAGTTAGTGCCGTAACTGGATTAACCTCTTGGAGAATTCGTACCATTAGACACGCTTTAAGCTCGAAAGAGTTAAAGTGAAATAATCCTTGAATAGGTCGAAAGACGCCTGGATTTACCATCGAATACAATTCTCTATAAGCACATGCATGTCGGAATTCTACACACTCATAGTCAATAGAGACATATAACTCAGGAGGTGGACATAACCCCAACTCTTCAATTCTCATTGTTTACAACTTACGTAACAATCCTTCTCTTTTTACTTTGCTATTTTCAGCTTTTACTTCATTGTTTTATTTACATTACTTGCACGACAAGACTCCCCCCTTTTTCGAGACTTGCACCAAAAGTTTAGTAATTTTGCTTACTTGTTGGCCAAGCTATTCCCTGTGGGATTGATACCCAACCCAGTTGGGTTCTATATTTGCTAACAACTGCTTTACACTCCTACGAGAGCTGTAGATTGAGCGGTATCAAAAATTGGCGCCGTTGCTGGGGAATACGAGTGTCAATCAAGTTCGTGATAATTACTAGACCCTTTGGTCAAAGATTCTCGTACTTTTACTTTCAGTTTTTGTTTTTATTTACTGCAGGTTTTTATTTAGTGCATGCCCCATACTCGAAGTTCTGGTCAACCGTTATTACCTATCAATCCTGAACCACAACGTATTGGCAGAATGGAAGCACAAGCAGAAATCGAAAGGAGGGCTGCTCAACAGGAACAAGCAAGACTGGCTACCCTTGCCGCAGCCCAGGTTCAACAGCAGAACATTGATAACCCTGCACGAGCAACAAATCCTGACGATGAGGATTTAGGTGATGATGAGTTACTAAACCCTAGGCGTGATGCTAAAATTATAAAACCTGTCAACAGAAGAGGTCGACAACCATGGTTTAGGTATGATCGCCAACCTATGCAGCCAGCTTTCGACGATGAAGATGATGATCTTGATGGTGCCGGAGCCACAAGAGCCATAATTCCACCACCATTAGCGCCCGGAGCCAAGTTCAACATCATAAGCACCATGATTCAGTTATTTCAACTCAAGGGATTATTTGGTGGACTAGCAGGCGATGATCCGAATATGCATCTCATCAACTTTATTTCTACATGCAAGTCGTTTGACAATCCTGGTGTTGGTCAGAATGCAATTCGATTACGTCTATTTCCATTGTCTCTGTCTGGGGAGGCAACTCTATGGTTGAATGGGCTGACTCCTGATTCTATTATAAATTGGAGGCAATTGAGAGACGCTTTCCTAGAAAGATTCTTTCCGCCATCCAAAAAAGCACAATTGAGAGATGAAATCAGCAACTTCCGTCAGCTTCCCACTGAAGCTCTTCATGAAACATGGGAGAGGTTCAAGACAAAGCTAGCGAGATGCCCAAACCATCATATGACCAATGTTCACCTAATGGAGATATTATATAGAGCCTTGAATTCAATAACAAAACCAGTGGTGGATAATACGGATGGAGGATCATTTATGGACCTCACCTTTGGTCAAGCAAGCAATATGCTAGATCGTATGACGAAGCAAATTAGAGCTTGGCATACCAGGTATTCTGAGGTAGCAAGCTCTACTATATCTATTGGCATGACTGCAAAACAAAGGCGTAAAGAAGAAGAACGTGATCAGGATATGGCACACGTGAAAACTCAAATGGATCTTCTTACAAAGCATTTATTATCAGGGAAGACCGAAAAAGTGAAAGCTATTGCGGCAAAAGGAAGAGATGAATCTGATTCGGAAGAAGAGGCCAACTACTTGAACAATCTGGGGGGTTTCCGAGGGAATACCCAAGGAAACCAATGTCGGAACTACTATGATAAATCTAGAAACAAAGACCAAGGTAGTTGGAAGAACAAGAATGAAAAGAGTGGTTTGTACGTTCCTCCTGGTAGACGTGACACCACCACATCTAATTCTGGAAGTATGGAAGACATGATGGCTAAATTATTGAAAGGAGTGGAAGCAACAAGCGCAGGAGTTACGGAGGTAATTAATGATTTGTCCTCCATGAAACAATTAGTTGACTCTCACTACACTTCAATCAAGCAAATAGAGCAGCAATTGAGCCAGCTTTCAGCAGCACTCAATCAAAGAAAGGCCGGCACCTTACCTAGCGATACTGTGCAAAACCCAAGGAATGATGGGTCATGCATGACCATCACTACCAGAAGTGGTAAGGTGCTGGAAACTTCAGCAAAAGGCAAGCAAGTGGTTGACGAAGTTGCGGGCATGGATGACAACGCAAAAGGAGAAGATGCCGCAGCACCTACTCCTGATGACAAGGACGCCTCACCCAGTGCTGTGCAACCTGAAAAAGTGGAAAAACGGAAGCAAGAGAAGAAGAAAGCCGTGGAGAGAACAATTCCATACCCACCACCACCATTTCCCCAAAGATTGAAGAAGGTGGCGGATGACACAAAGTTCAGGAAATTCATGACTATGTTAAAGAAGCTGACCATTAATGTTCCATTGGTGGAGGCACTTGAACAAATGCCTGGGTATGCGAAATTTATGAAGGATCTTTTGACTAAGAAGCGGGCAGCAAGTTATGAGTTGAAAGAAGATGTGCATCATTGTAGTGCAATTGCTACCCGATAGATAGTTCAGAAGAAAGCCGACCCCGGAGCTTTCACTATTCCTTGCACCGTTGGATCTTTGAATTTTTCCAAAGCATTATGTGACTTAGGAGCCAGCATCAATTTGATGCCATTATCAATCTACAAGAAGTTGGGGTTGGGTGATCCTACTACAACCAATATGAGGCTCGTCATGGCGGATAGGTCGGTAAAATGACCTGTTGGTATTATATTTGACGTATTGGTGAAGGTTTCTTCATTCATTTTTCTGGCAGACTTTGTTATTCTGGATTGTGAAGCAGACTCAGAAGTTCTCATAATCTTGGGGCGCCCTTTCCTTGCTACACGAAGTGTGCTTATTGATTTGAGAGCTAATGAGCTTTCATTCCGAATAAATGACGAAGTGGTTCGCTTTGATGTGTGCAAATCAATGAAGCAACCCAAAGATCTAAGTGTATTTTCGGTGGCTGACGTTTTCTTTGATGATGACAAAGAATTACTTGAAGAAGAACAAATTATTGATGACCCTTTGGAGGTTGTGCTTATGAATGGAGAGAATGAGGATGCTGAAAATTGTGAAGAAGCTATTTGTGCTCTATCGGGATTAGGGACATATCGCTATGCTCCCAAGAAGATGGACCTTGATCTCAAGAATCGATCCACACCACCAGCTAAGCTATCTATTGAAGAGCCACCCACGGTAGAATTGAAGGAGCTGCCAAGTCATTTAAAGTATTCATTCTTAGGAAGCAGAAACACACTTCTAGTTATTGTGGCAGCCGATTTGGGTGAGCAACAAGTTGCAGCTCTTATTGCTATTCTACGCAAGTATATACGAGCCATTGGATGGACCATTGCGGATATTATTGGTATTCCACCAGGGATTTGTACACATAAAATTCAGCTTTAAGAAAATTGCACACCCACCATTGAGCATCAAAGACGTCTAAACCCACCTATGCAAGAAGTGGTGAAGAAAGAAATTATCAAGTGGTTAGACGCAAGAGTTGTATATCCAATCTCTGATAGTACATGGGTAAGCCCGGTACAATCTGTTCCCAAGAAAGGAGACATGACGGTGGTCGCGAATGCTAAGAATAAGCTTATTCCACTCAGACCCGTCACTGGATGGAGAGTATGCATGGACTACCAAAAGATGAATTCTTGGACACTTAAAGATCACTTCCCAATGCCATTCATGGACCAAATGCTAGATCGATTAGCGGGGAAAGGATGGTCTTGTTTGTTGGACGGTTATTCAGGATACAATCAGATTTGTATTGCCCCGGAAGACCAAGAGAAGACAACGTTTACATGCCCATATGGTACGTTTGCCTTCAAACGTATGCCATTCGGGTTATGTAACGCACCAGCCACCTTTCAACGCTGTATGATGTCTATTTTTTCTGAGATGGTTGAAGACACTTTGGAGGTATTCATGGACGATTTTTCAGTTGTTGGTGAGTCTTTTGAGGCGTGCTTGGCGAACCTAAGCATGGCGTTGCAAAGATGTGTAGAATTCATCCTTGTGCTAAATTGGGAGAAGTGCCACTTCATGGTAGAAAAAGGAATCGTTCTTGGGCACAAAATCTCTGAAAGAGGAATCAATGTTGATCGAGCAAAAATAGAGGTTATTGAGAAGCTACCGCCTCCAATTTCGGTGAAAGGAGTTCGTAGTTTTCTCGGCCATGCAGGTTTCTATCGTCGGTTCATTAAAGACTTCTCCAAAATTGCTAGTCCATTGTGCAAACTATTGGAGAAAGATGCGAAGTTTGACTTTAATGAAGATTGCTTAAAGGCATTCGAATGCCTCAAAGCAAAACTCATTGAAGCCCCTATCATGGTAGCACCAGATTGGTCTCTCCCGTTCGAAGTCATGTGTGATGCTAGTGGTATAGCCGTTGGTGCTGTTCTTGGTCAGAGAAAGGAAAAATAATTTCATCCTATCTACTATGCAAGTAAGGTCCTAAATGAAGCCCAAAGGAACTACACTGTAACAGAACAAGAGCTCCTAGCGGTTGTGTATGCGTTTGAGAAGTTTCATGCCTATCTATTGGGAACTAAGGTTATCATTCATACAGACCATGCAACTCTTAGGTATCACATGACAAAGAAGGATGCGAAACCAAGGTTGATTCGATGGGTGTTGCTGCTGCAAGAGTTCGATTTCGAGGTCAAAGATAGAAGAGGTTGCGAGAACCAAGTGGCCGACCACCTATCTCGACTTGAGAATGAGCATGTGGCGCAACCTGAAATTCAGATTGATGATGCATTCCCGGACGAAGAGATATTAGCGACAACAATGGAAAAATTACCATGGTATGCCGACTTTGCAAATTTCGTGGTGAGTAATGTGATACCTGCCAATTTATCTTACAACCAACGGAGGAAGTTTATGCATGACGTACAACACTACTATTGGGATAAGCCATATTTGTTTCGACAATGCACGGATGGTATTATTGGACGATGTATATCCCATGTAGAGGTGCCTAATATTTTAGAAGCATGCCACACTTCCCAAGTTGGAGGACGTCATGCAGGTAATCGGACAACAAGAAAGGTTTTGTAAAGTGGTTATTATTGGCCTTCGATATTTAGAGATGCCTGCGACTATGTTAGAAGGTGCGACCAATGCCAGCGCCAAGGTGCTATATCAAAACACCATGAGATGCCCATGTCCAAAATTCTTGAGGTAGAACTTTTTGATGTGTGGGGTATTGATTTCATGGGTCCATTCGTAAATTCGTTTGGAATGAAGTACATCTTGGTTGCTGTAGATTATGTTTCGAAATGGGTGGAAGCTGTAGCGTTGGCCGACAATGAAGGGAAGCGTGTTGTATCGTACTTAAAGAAGAATATCTTCTCTCGCTTTGGAGTACCTCGTACTATCATAAGTGATGGAGGATCTCACTTTTCCAACAAGCTATTCAAATCAGTTTTGGCCAAGTATGGTGTCAAGCAACATAAGGTAGCTACACCTTATCATCCCCAAACTAGTGGACAAGTGGAAGTTTCCAATCGCGAGATCAAGCAAATCCTTGCGAAGACGGTTAATGCGAATAGGATGGATTGGTCTAGGAATCTTGATGATGCACTATGGGTGTACAGGACTGCATTCAAAACACCCATTGGCATGTCTCCTTATCAACTAGTTTATGGGAAGGCTTGTCACTTACCCATTGAGCTCGAGCATAAGGCATTGTGGGCATTGAAGCAATTGAATTTGAATTGGGATGATGCTAAGAATCTGAGGTTGGAACAGCTGAACGAATTAGATGAGTTCCGTCTCCATGCATATGAAAGATCAGGCCTATACAAGGAGCGGATGAAAAAGTATCATGATCAGCGGATTGTTCAACGAAACTTCCAAAGGGGTGATATGGTACTTCTCTTCAACTCCAGATTGAAGCTCTTCCCAGGTAAGTTAAAGTCTAAGTGGTCTGTTCCATACAAAGTTATCCAAGTCTACTCGTCTGGAGTAGTCGAATTGGAAGGCAATAATGGTGTTGTCTTCAAAGTGAATGGCCAACGTGTTAAACCTTATATCGGTCCTCTTGACTCAATGAATTATATGTCCATCACTTATCTCGATGAAGTCTAAGTACTCGAGGAAACTACGTCGAGCCACAACAATAAATAAGGCGCTAGATGGGAGGCAACCCATCGTTTTATTGTTTTATCATTTTTTGTTTATCGTTTTATCTTTCTTTTGTTCTATTACTTGTTTTGCTTTTGATAAGAGAAAATCCAAAAATAAGAGTCATGCCACGACCAAAAATAAGGCTCTTGGTGGGAGGCAACCCATCGTACTAGTCGTTTTCATTGGTTTTGAGCAAATATAGGTGCGAGAAGTATTGAACGAGGAGATTGGTTTCAAATGACGATTTGGACGTATTGTATGGTAAAGGTGGTAAGTTAGGAATAAGGATGCATAAGTCTATGGATTGAGCATTTCTCATGCCAAAATAGGCATCGAGGAAGACTAGGCCTAGGTAAAACTAGGCCACGAACAATGCAAAACCTATACTATAGCCTAAGGTCTCGGAATCTAGTGTGCAAAGACATAGGCGCCGCCCATGCTTAAGTGTGCTATACACTATACGCCGCCTATGATATAGCATTAGGTCTCAGTATCTCAAATGCCATACACTATGCGGCGCATATGTCTTTATATGCTATACACTATGCGCTGCATATGTCCCTAAATGCACTACAATATGCGCCGCCTATACTATGATTATGCAAAGCACTATGCGCCGCATAGAGACCATTTTTGTCTCCAAAACCGTTTGAAAATGGGTCGAAACCCGATCCATTCTTTTCCTATATAAAGGGGACTTAGTCTTGAAACATAACCACATTGGAATTTGACCTAAAGGCGCCGCACATCCACCCAAATCATCTCAAAATTTTTCTTTTTCTGCTCTTTCAATTCACAAGACCATCTCCAAAGGCTCCAATCACGTAAGTACTCTTTTATTCTTCATCTATTTCTCGTAAGTACTACGTTACTATGTCTATTATGAATTGCTACATATTGAAGGGTTATTGGTGATGTTAATGTGTTTGGATTGTTGATACAAAACCATGTGAGTACACATATACGTTCGGATAATCTTGACTTGTTTCCGACTTGAATTTGGTTTTACTAGCCTCGTTATACTATTTGCGGAATTGCTATGGTTATGAAAATTGCTTAAGCTTGATACTTAGATACTTCCATGTTAGACTATCCCGTTCATCGGGATAAGACTTATAGTTGCCTACCGACTTAGGAGGTTGTGATTGTTGAAAATAACTATACCATGATGTAACCCCTATGTAGTAGTGTTGTTATACCTAACATGAAAGTAGTGCACTGGCTGCAAATAGTGATGCATGGCTTATTTTCTTGTCGGAATATAGTTCCTAAAACTTATGTTGACGAAGTTCAAGTAATCGACTACATTAACTTCACTGTTTTGTATTAACGAACCTAAGTGTGGGGTGGTACCCCGACGTCTTGTTTATATATTGTTTCTGCTGAGTTGATGCTAACATGATTATTGTTTGAGTCTCAGGAACAATGGCACCTAAAGCGCGACAAGATAAGGCTACCACTTCCCAAAAGGGCAAGAAGAGAGGTCGCAAGGACCAAGGAGAATCATCCTCAATGCAACTACCCCGCCGAATGTTTGGAATAAAATGGGTTCTTGAGGAGGAAGCCAAATAATGGTACAAGAACAACAAGGAAAGAAAATATGTTCACATCGACTTGATCAATAAGGACACCCTAGCGAAGAAGGAGCCGCGTATGTTGGCGAAAATAATGGTGTTGAATCTGGATTTCATCTTCCGCGACATGGGAGAATTTAATCTCGATTTGACAAGGGAATTCTATGCCAACTGGTCGCCGAAAACCACAGGAAACGAAGTCAAGATTTGGGGCCAAGTGTTACAGCTCAACGCAGATTTGATCAACTCCTTTCTTGGCTTACCTTTGGTCGACCCAGCACCATTCAAAGAGCTGTACAGTAGGCCTACTTATAGAGCAATACGACACACGCTTTGTGAAAGTAGATCCATGGCAAGGTGGGGCAGACACCGAGACACCGGACGGCAAAACACCTTCCCCTATGCTCCATTGAATAGGGAAGCAAGAATCTGGTTGCGTATTGTCAACTCATGCCTTATTCTTGGGACTCAATACACCAAAATATCAAGAGATAGAGTGTGTTTGGTCTATGCTTTGATGACAAATATCCCTATCAACTTTGGGGCAATCATTCTCTCTATAATGCGGAAGGCCAGACTCCACAAGAGGTCCCACTTCACTTTTGGTAATCTGTTGACAGCAATCTTATGGAAGGAGGATATCGAAGAGGAACCAGCTGATCACAAACTCCCACATAACCCGAAGAAGGTTGACCTCACAAAGGTCAAAGATGCTGAAACAACACATAGTGTCAATGTTACTACTGCGGAGAGACATGCTCGTGATGAGAGTTTCTTCCGTCATCTTTATGGCATGACACGATTTACTATGATGAGTGGTGGACGTGTTCCAATTGCTGCAGAGCTCCAACAGCTGGACCACGACTATCCAATGAACATGCATGCACGAGAGATGTGTGGAGTGGGCGTATACTTTGAGGAACCTCTCGACGATGATGTGCCGACCGATGACGATCGACACCTGCCAGACTCCGACGAGGAGGAGAACTCTGACGACGACTCTTATGATGATTCCGACGAAGGGGGTATGACCCCCGACATTGAGGAAGAGTCCAACTGACCAGGTTCTTCGTATTTATTTTCCACTGAGGACAGTGTCCCGTTTAAGTGTGGGGTGGCGGTATCGCATGCTATACTTCTCTATCGCATCTATGTTTGTTTTCTCTGTTTACTTTGTTTTATTTTTGTGTCATTTTTTAGGAATAATTTTTTTAGCTTCGCATGAAATAATTCCAATAGGCAACATGAGATTATAATAAGAGTATGTGCTACAATTATGACTATTGAGACGTTTAGGCTCTAATTGTGACTCATTATGTGATATTGTGTGGTTCAATTCCTTCAATTGTTGGGTCAAGAGTCTATACTACTTCCAATAAAGTCGACCATGTGCCTTGTGTGTGTGAGATTAATAGTATATTCTATGTTTGTGGCTGATACTAGAGCTTGCCTGGTATGTATGCAAAGCAAAAATAAGGAGTGTAAGTTTAGGAGATGATTTAGGCATTTCTTTGGCAACCTACATATGTTTACCTTCGTTTTACCTACCCTTGGACATCATCCTAGTTAAACCCTTTTGAGCCTTTAGCCTATTTCTTTGACAACCTTGTATGTAAGCCTAATCCATTTTTTCAAGACCGTGATTTGATCCAAATTCCTAAGTTCTTTAAAGTATAAAGTCATGTGACAATATAAGAGGAATTGGGTAAGCATGATGCTTTAAATTATAATGGTTCTTGAATGTGTTATGAAAAAGAAAGTGCTATCATAAGAGGTATGTTGTGAAAAGAAGAAGAAAAAAGAAAGCTGAAAAGTGAGTTATGTTTAAAATTGAAAAGCAAAAGAGGAGAACAAGGGTGGTAGAAGAAAAGAAGAAGAAAGGATGAAAGAAAAAAGTGTCAATGATACAATGTGATGTATTAAAGTTCTTAGGAACTTAGTCACTATTTTCGGCCAAAATATATGATCCTACCCGTCCCTTAGCCTGCATTATAACCATCAAAAGACCTACTTGATCCTAATCTTAACATTCTGACATTTAGTGGAGTATCACACTAAGGGAAAGCCTATGGTCATCAGTTGCTGCATATGAATTCTTTGTGAGAGTGAGAGCAAGGATATTTTGATACCCATGTTTGAAAAATATGCTATACTTGTGAGTGATTATGGGTACTATATTGTGAGACACACATGGTTGATGAGTTTGGGTAGTTGTATATGATTCATTGTACCTTAACTTTTGCATGCGAGTTGACCACCATCACGAGTCTATGCTAGAGGCTAAACTGTTTCTACTAATAATCAGAAAGCTACTCTTTGTTGATAATCATTGTGCTTGTCTTGACGAATATTTTATGTTGATACTGTGAAACCCTAAGTTGATGTTAGATGGACATGATAGTTTGTTCGAGGACGAACGAAGCTTTAAGTGTGGGGTGTTGATAATAGGCGAATTTACCGCCTATAGCACTGGATTTTGCCCATATTTTAGCCAAGTTTTGAGAACAAATTATATATTTCATGCACTTTTAGTCCTTTTCTCTGTAAGCGAGATAACGAACATGATTTGCAAAGTTTCAGGTATAAATGATGCAGAAATCAGCATTTTATGGCTTACTTGACGCCAAAGAAAGCTCACGAAGGAAGGAAAGGGAGCTTGAACGCCTAAAGGACCAAAATTGATATATGGAAAATCTATCCCGGGCTAAAACAACATTTCTGAAGACCTTGGGGACTTGCAGTAACTTAGTTAGATTTGGATAATGATACATTAACCTAGTACAATTGGGTTAAGTATTTCATTTGTTTATTTAGATTAGGAGAATATTACATTAACCTAGTACAATTGGGTTAAGTATTTCATTTGTTTAGTAGGATTTGGTTAGATATTTCATTAGCCTAGTAGGACTAGGATATGGGTATTATAAATACCCTATCATGCTAGAGATTTTTATTCATTCAGATTCTTACAATCATCTTTCCATCCTTCTATTATACATTATTCTACTATTCCTCAACAATTCTCATTCTAGTTTTAATTCATCTTTCTACTTCTTCTTCTA
Organism: Capsicum baccatum var. pendulum; assembly: GCA_030864225.1. Lineage (NCBI taxonomy): Eukaryota > Viridiplantae > Streptophyta > Magnoliopsida > Solanales > Solanaceae > Capsicum > Capsicum baccatum. The sequence continues at coordinate 161,601,600 of CM061557.1, read as the reverse complement.
TTCATCTATTCTTAATTTCCGCAACAAGAGAAACGTTACTTGCAAGAAATCACGCCTAACGCCTACCACACTTGTGCTACACGAAATTCTTATTGTGGTATAATAACAATGTCAATTGTGATTTCCTTCGCACTCATGGGTAACTAAAGTTCTCTGTTGGGGTTATGGAAGCCGAATGAGGTACTATCTATTACTATGAGCTTGTGAGTTCGTGATACATATGCTGCTTATATCATTATTCTCTTCATCTTAATCCAAATTCTTTGTGGTTGCAAACGCAAGAATACGCTAGTATAATATTTAACTTGTTCGAAAGAAAGGTTATTTGTCTAGAAAAGAGATAGTGTCAAGGTAGTAGGGTTACATCCTAAATTCCCTATTAAATAGTTAGTGCCGTAACTGGATTAACCTCTTGGAGAATTCGTACCGTTAGACACGCTTTAAGCTCGAAAGAGTTAAAGTGAAATAATCCTCGAATAGGTCAAAAGACGCCTGGATTTACCATCGAATACAATTCTCTATAAGCACATGCATGTCGGAATTCTACACAATCATAGTCAATAGAGACGTATAACTCAGGAGGTGGACATAACCCCAACACTTCAATTCTCATTGTTTACAACTTACGTAACAATCCTTCTCTTTTACATTGCTATTTTCAACTTTTACTTCATTGTTTTATTTACATTACTTGCACGACAAGACTCCCCCCTTTTTCGAGACTTGCACCAAAAGTTTAGTAATTTTGCTTACTTGTTGGCCAAGCTATTCCTTGTGGGATCGATACCCAACCCAGTTGGGTTCTATATTTGCTAACGACTGCTTTACACTCCTACGAGAGCTGTAGATTGAGCGGTATCAAACATCAAGAATATTTGGTTGTGAAAAAGTTAAATCTTTTGATGAAAGTCGCGGGGGAGAAACGATTATTGCATTTGAATGAGCTTGATGAGTTTTGGCTTCATTCCTATAAAAATGCCAAGCTAAATAAGGATAATACAAAAATAGGGAATGATAAATAAATTCAAGAGATAGTGTTTGAACCTGGACAACTTGTTTTATTGTTCAATTCAAGACATAAGTTGTTCCCAACTAAATAGTGATCTAAATGGTCTGGACCTTTTGAGATGGTGTGAATGACACCTCATGGAGCTATGTAGTTGTGGAATAAAGACAAAATAGAGAATTTCATGGTGAATGGACAACATGTAAAGAATTATTGGGTAGACATTCGGATAAATACAAGGAGTCCATCACTTTTGCTGATAAGTAAAACTGAGTTGAGTCATGCCACGACGTAAAATAAGGCGCTATGTGGGAGGCAATATATATTTATAATGTAATAGGTAGTTTAATTTGTAGTTGTAAAGTGATAAATAATATAAAAATACAAAAAGATAAGTCGTGCCACGAACTAAATTAAGGCGCTGAGTGGGAGACAACCCATTTTTTTCTAATAATATTTGGTATTTTTGTTCGAGATGCAGGGATTTGCAGAGCGGAAATAAGAAGATTATCACATTTGAGGAAAACAATCAGGTTTGCAAAATAATGCGTGTAAGTTAGGGTCTTCCTCAGGTTAGAAAAGACTTATAGTATACACAGGATATCTGAAACTCAGAAGTAACGTGACGCGGAGATGGTTGAATTGACAATTGTGAATTTTCAATAAGGATCCATGATCCTGCCGTGTCACGCTAGGCCAGAAAATAAGGGATTTCAATTTCCAGTATGTTGATGCGAAACTGCCATGTTGCGGTATGGAGGAAATTTGTGAAAATTATTCCTATTTTCACCATCATCGTATTGAAAAGTTGGGTAAATTCATAATTGTCAATTTCTAGTCAGGGTCCGCGATTTTCTTGCATCGCGAAGATGGGTAATTTGACAATTGTCAAATTTTAGTGACCTGGCGCGATATCACCGCAGTTGTATGGAAAATTGATAATTGTCCAATTCCAGTGGCTCGATGCAATACCACCACGTCGTGGTGGGAGTGAAAATCAGACATAAAATCTTTAAGTAGCCCTAACATGACCCCGCCCCCCTCTACAATTAAAACCTAAAGTCTATTCCTTTCACTTTCCCTCCTTTTCCATTGCCTCTAAACCTTTTTAACTAAATTATCTCTACACTCTCCTAAAGATCTCTATATTTTTCTCAAAAAATTAAGGCATGTGCTTCACATAAATTTTTCTCTAGTTCTAATGAGATTTTGATTTTTATGGGAATTATTTGGTTTTTGATGTCATAATTTTGGTAAACTATAGACCCGTATGCTCAATGTTTTTTTGAGATTTTTGTTATTCTTTCATCATATTCTTCATAATTTTGTGTTGATTTGATAAATCGAGGAGATTATACTTGAATAAGTCAATTACTGGGTATATCCATGTGCTGATTGGGATATGTTAGTGCTTTGGTTTGTAAGTTGTGAGAAACATATAACCGCATTAATGTTACCAATTATAGGTATGAATTAATGAGGTTTAGGGAGTAGGGGTAGGTCGATTTGGGTTTTTAAGGTTGAATCTTATTGATTACACTTGACATTTTTATTGTGTATATATATTTTCGGATTTGCAAATCAAGGGGTAAGCTTTACTATATTATTATGGGATTTTCGCTAATTTGAAATGGCATGATGCATACCAATGTGTAACAAACTAGGGGAGAGGGTTGGTTATTGTATTTTAAAATTGCTTTTGATTTATCTTGCATTGTATCACCTTAATTTTGGGAATGTTATCATTGTAGTTGATTTAGTTGAATTTTATGTAAATACACCTATATACGACATGGTTCATCAAAACATTCATGTTCATAGTCTCTTCCTGAGTAACTAGAATTAAATAGTTGTGAAGATGCTTTGATTTCTGAGAATGACTAATGACTAAAGTTTATAGGTGTTTCTTCTGCTATTTTTCTGATTATAGCTTAATATTAACTAGAAGTTGATTTTATGTATGTGCTGCAAATGATAGGATTACCCTTTAGTAGATAGAAATGTAGGACTAGGGCTTATAATGAGTGTGAAGAGGCCATGGTTATGGTCAACTAAGATGTATTGTCATATGGATGATACGGTAATGGTTTCATATTAGGTGGTACCATAACACTAATCTAGGTGCTTTTATATGTAAATGAAACAACAGGTGTAAGTGTATATGTATCATATTAGTTTGTTTGGCTTATATGATAGTTCTCACTAACAGAAATATGATATACTAAAATGTGTTGATAGTGTTACAAAGGGGAAGTCTAAGTACCCTATATTTTGATGGATATCCCATAGCTAACAACTAAGTATGGGGTGGTCATTTACCCCCATTCCATAATCAGTTGAAGCTAGTCTCACTGTTATTTCACCTACTTAATTATTTGTTGCATCTATTGTTTGATATAGTTATTATGGAGCCCCAACCAATCAAAGGAAAGGCAAAGGCCGACAGTTCTGCACCAGCAAGTAAAAGGAGTAGGCCATCTAAAATTCAACTCTCTAGGGTACCTCAGGCTTCACAACTTCAGTGTGGGCAGGTCCACAAATTTGGATTCAAAGTTGTTAACAAGGCTGGGAAGCAGTGGTACTCCAAGCATACGAATTACAAATGCATTCCTAAGGTGTTTATTGATCATGCAAGTTTACTGAGGGAATGCCCATCTATGGTACGAAGGATTGAGGCAATAAATATGAATTTCATCTTCCATCAGCCTACTAAGTGTAATCTGCACTTAGTTCGTGAGTTTTATGCAAACTAGTACCCAAGTCACCCTGATCATGAGTTGAAGATTTGCGGGAAGTTAATTTGTTTCACTACTATAGATATTAATGAGTTTTTGGGTATACCGAAGAAAAACCCAAACTTCTTGAGGTATTTCATTGTTATTCCCCCGTATGCTCACATCAGGCATCTATTGTGCGGGGTACATTCTTCATCTCGTTGGACTAGGCATCGTGTCACTGACCTACATTCTCCTTTTCCTTATGCTTAGATGAACAAGGAGGCTAGGATATGGGGCCGTATTGTCTATAAGATATTGAATATAAGCCTAATATTTTGACTCGCCTTGTGGATATCACTACAGCTAGGAGCACATCTAGGGTAAGTGGCCCAATTTAAACTATGGAAGAGCGCCAAACTTGAGCTGATGAGATTTCGGCTAGAATATATGGTCTTCAAATATTACAGCTAACTATTAGGGGTAGACCGGCCACACCTGAGGAGCTATAAGTTGTTGAGTTAGATTACCATCTTAGGCATCATGCTAAGACCTTACTGAGGATCGTTCTGGACTTTATGGATCTTATTCACAATGAAATTCCTACTGATAAGGAGCAAAGGTAAAGGGATTCAAATATGGAGTTAGATGAGGAGGACAAATCTGATGATGTAGCTGACGAGAATGTTGATGAAGTGGAAGGGACTGTTGATGACATGACTGCGATAGTTCCGTTTGAGTGGTCAGGGAGTATGTTGCCACCCTACTGTATGCTTATTTTAAAGCCTGGGACAGTGCTTTATTTAAATGTAGGGAAGTGGGTTCGTATTTTTCTGCTTCATGTTCTTTCTTTTTATGCTAGTTGAACAATTTATATTTTCTGTTTTGATGATTTTTGCAAGTTCTAGCTATTCCGAATGTTGGGCTGTAATGGTGAGTAACTTTGTGGATTGAAATGTTCCCTCTTTGGCATTTATCGCATGTTTTTAGTTCAAAGTACTTGTTTTTATTATCATTTTTGCCCTCATTGGCAAAATTTCAGTCTCACTATTTATTTTTGCCCTCATTGGCAAAATTTCAGTCTCAAGTATTTATTTTTCCCCTCTTTGGTAATTAGGAATAAATAGTCATAGTTAGTTGCCATCCCCTATGATAGATGGATGACGATCGTCTTAAGGGGAGTGGGTCGTAAGAATTAAAGAATAAACAAAAACCTAATCACTATCTTAGAGGAGTGTATAGAGTGGGCCATCTTTGTAGTAATTTAAATTAAATTGGATTTGAAAACATAAAAGTGTCTTGATTTTAAGAAGGGATTTAAGTACAAAAGGTTTAATCTCGATAGGTGAAATCTGTTGTGTTAGCTTAATTTTGAATTCAACAAAGGACAAGATCGGGAACCTTAAGGACTCGATTTGATTCCGTGCATGCATTGTGTGTGTGAGGATTTGCTTATATTCTACATGTATAAGAATGTCTAGACCTTGCTCGGTATGTTTATAAAGATAAATAAAAGGTGTTGGGTGTAGGAAATGATGTAGGCATTTCTTTGACAGCAATGTTTTAGCCTTAATATACCTACCCTTGTGCATAGTCCTAGTCAGCCTCATTGAGCCTTTAGCCTATTCTATGGTAGCCGTATATGTAGTCCTATCCTTTCTTTGATAAATCTTAATTTTATCCAAATTAGCTCCTAAGCATTTTAGTACAAAATAAAGAGGAGTTAGGAGTTTGAAAAATAAGAAGAAAAAGGTGAAATTGAAGCCCCAAAGTAGTGATTGATTTTTAATATTCGTGGTGTGGTTAGGAGTTATTAAAGAAGGAATTGTGTTTTAAAAAGTTTCTAATCTGAGGTAGAAATGTTACAATGAACCTGTTTTTGCCCTGTTCCATTTTGGATAATATGCATCTTAACGAAGTAAAGTTGCTCAAGTTAAGTGTGGCTATAATAGGCGTGTGTAGCATAAAAATTGTTATGAAAAAAAAAGAATTTCTGAGGATAAATTTAATACTCCCACCATGGTTTGAGTGAATAAGCTAAATGGAAATAGGGGGATAAAAAATAAAAGAATGGGGTGTTAAAAAATGATGTAATTGACAGTTTATGAATTCAAAACGCTTTGGCGCCGTAGTCACTATTTTCCTAATAGAGCCTGCCAGTCCCCTAGCCTTCATTACAACCCGAAAAGACCTAGTGATCTCCATCCCAACATCTAACTATTAGTTGAGTAGTAAACTAAGGGCAATATTATGGTTCATTTACTAGCATGTATGAATTCTTTGTTAAGAGCGAGGGAGAGCATATTGATTTTGATATTTACCTTATTTGTGCATAATATTATTGTGAGATAAGTATGGGGAAGCTTTCTTTGTGGGAAGATACATGAAGATGAAAGTCGGGTTATTTGTTGTGTTTTCGTATTGAGTACTTAAATTGAGTTCTCCGACACGTTGGAAATTCATAGTTGAGATACAAGAATTTGAAAAAACTAGTCCAATGTGCTAAAAATGTTATAATATGTTTGTTTTATAATACAATATTGGAAAGTGTAAGTGCCTATTGCAACATAACTTTGAGATGTTGGTGTAAAGAGGAAGTGACTGTGCTTTTAGACTTAATTGTTCAAGGAAGAACAAGGTTTTAAGAGTGGGGTGGTGATCTAGGACATATTTATATGCTCAAAGCACAAATATGCACCCAGATTTGGACTTGCTTTGAGAACTTTAACATAAAGTCTTGAGTATATTTCAGCTTTAATTTCGTTTTGTGCCTAATGGATATGATTAATGATTTTAGGCTAAAATCTTGAAGAATTGGATACAATTGGATAAATTGATAATATGGAATGATTGAAGGAATAAAAGATATTGAAATATAGCTTAAAAGGGCAAGCTGGAAGTCAGAAATTCCCATTTGTGGAAACTCCGCATCATGCTGACCAATAAAATGGCGTTGGTCGAATTACAGTGGAGAAATGTGATAATGACTCATCGCGGGGAGGATAAAATTTCCATTTGGAAAAATTTAGTGTTGGTCCACGATTATGACGTATCACAGAGAAGAAGGAAGTCGCAGTTGTCGCTTTCTAGTGTATGTTCGCAATTTGATCGAGTTACAGTGCAGGCCCAATTTCCAAATTTTGCGACCTGGAAGTTAAGCGCGTCGCAGAGGAAGGATATTTCATAATTGTCTAAATCCAGTGGCTCATAACAATAGTGGTGCGTCGTGGTGAGGGTGTATTTCACAATTTCACTGAATAGTTGAATTCTGCGATTGCTTAGATTTTGATAGGAAATGGCATTAGAGGGCATGCCGCGATGCGCCGTCAGGTTAAATTGGGAAGATTTTTTAACATTTGTACCAGCTGTAAAAGGAAAAATCCAGGATAATTTGGATACTTTTGGCAAGCAGAGAAGCGGCGGAAAAGAACAAAGTTTTTTTTTTAGGGTTCTTAGACATTCTTTTCAATTTCTTGAATTCAAGATTAATTCTTCGTATGATTAATTACTTATTTTTGATGTTGAATTCAAACGTGAGTGGCTAAATCCCCTAATTTTGGGGTTGAGGCCAAAAACATGTTTACTCTTTGATATTTTTTATAGTAGTTCCTTTTTGGATTATCATCTGGGTTGTTCTTAATTTCTTAAGCTTACTATTTTAATGCTTGGCCGCCATTAGAATAAATTTATATTTATATGTGTATCCGAGAGGAGAATCATAGATTAGAATGAGGAAATTAAGGAGCAAGGTTTTTACCCTTTTATAAAATAAAGGGTTTGAATTAGCATCTAGGATAGGGATATACCTAGAAGCCTCGTTTAGTTCAATTGCATGAAGATTTCTTAATGAATCTAGAAGATTTTTTGTATCTCTACGGAGTTGTATCTACAATATTCAATAGATAGAAGATTTGAGGTTGGGAGACAAAAATCGTATCTTAAACTTTGCGAACCAACAACCCGATAACCAATTAGATTGCTATAAGAATAGAGATTTGTATGATAGTTCGAAAAGCCTCAACCCTGGAATTCTCATCATTAATGTTTACGACCGTTGCTTGCTTCGCTGTAGTCACTAGTTGTTAATTTTTACTTAATAATTTAAATATTCATTCTCAATTTCACAAATCATCTTGAAACTCTACAACACTTAATACTCATTGTCTAGAACTAAATGTTGGTTGAATTTCTAATTTCTTAGTCCTCGTTGGAACGATATCTAACTGTCTAAATCCCTATATTACTTGTACGATCACGTGCACTTGCATGTGCATTTGTGTCACAACACCTTTCTTTCCTGGATACGATATTCCGCAAATACCAACATGTAATTTTGGGTACACTACACTGCGTGTTATTCCACAAATACCAACATGCCACCTCGTTGAACAAAGCTCCTTTATCCTTCGCTTTGATACCGACAGTCAGCTGAAAAACCACCTCCTCATTCTGACGAAAGGTATAACCTTCATAGGCCGATTCAGGCAATATTCCACCAAACCGAGGTTGTTCCAGATTATTGATGAAGACCCAGTAAAAAAGATGGAGAACCAGCTGATAGAAGAATCTTGTACCGAATACCACCGAGAATTCCTTAAGAAGACCAAACACTCCCTTTGGCTCAATCAGGATTTCTTCATCATACTCTCATTCAAGAAGAGTAAAAATGTCTATCCCAAAAAGGCAAGTCAATCTGGTATGAATCCCGAACACCTTCAGCTTACTAAGAAAGAATGTGATAAACTTCTGGAGTTTGGTCTCATTCAGCCGTCAGATTCCCATTGGTCTTGTGAAGTATTCTATGTTAACAAGCATGCTGAGCAGACAAGGGGAAAGCTCTGTCTAGTCATAAACTACCAACCCCTAAACCACTTTCGTCTCAATGATAAATTCCCCATTCCAAACAAGCTGACCCTATTCTCGCACCTAGCAAAGGACATCCACTTTTCTAAATTCGACCTAAAATTCAGGTTCTGGAAGCTAGGCATACACCTAGAAGACAGATCCAAAATGGCCTTCTGCATACCTGATCACCACTACCAGTGAAAGGTTATGCCATTTAGTCTCTAACTTCCCCCCCCACTCTTCCAAAAGTTCATGATCAAAATATTCCATCCCATCCTACACACATTATTGGTCAACATTGATGACATACTACTCATCAACAACGCTTTGGATGAACACCTAGACCTCCTTCATCAGTTCCACGACCTGGTGAAGCAGCATGGAGTTATACTCTTGGGAAAGAAGATGTCCCTGGTAAAAAGATGAGATTGAGATCGCACATATTCCAAGAATTGCTTAAATTTCCAGACACCAACTTCTTAGTGAAGTAGGTCCAACAATTTCTAGGTGTAATTAGTTAACTGAGAGACTTCATTTCTTATGTCTACACATATATCTCCCCGCTCATAAATATGCTCTAGAAAAATGCTCCACCCTGGGGAAAAGAGCAGGATGATATGGTCCAAAGAATAAAAGGAATATCCAGCAAGGTCAAGACACTCAATATTTCGTCGGGCGGACAGATGATACTAAAGACGGATACCAGTAATGACTATTGGAGTGTAGTTATCCTAAAATAAAAAGATGACAGTGAAAGATATGTGGACATGCAAGTGGAAAGTTCAAAGAGGCAGAACAACATTATCATTCCACCTTCAAGGAAATTTTTGCTGTGAAGAATGGAATCAAGAAGTTTAACTTCTTCCATAGTCATAGTGAATTTCAGATCGAGATGGATATGGGGGTTTTTCCCAGAATGATCCAACTGAATCCAAAGATAATCCCAAATCTATAAATTCTTCGATGGTCTCAATGGTTTTTTCCCTACAAATTTGCTTAGGGGTATCTTCTCTCCGAATGGAAAGATAACTGTTTTGGCTGGTACTTTTGGAGCGTGGCTCGTGCTATCCTTTTCGAAAGGTTTGTATAGCTACAATCTTATGAATATACAATAATGCATAGTCCACATTCAAAAAGTTAGTCCACACTAGGAAGAAGTAAGCAGACTTTGTCACCTATCTACGATGACAACAAAAATTTAACCAAACTGATTTTGAGATCGAGAATCACTATTAACAAAATCCATATTAATTATTTCTTATTTCTATTCAGGAAACTCCATTTCCTAATACAACCCACCAGGCCTCATGTGCTAAACTTTAACTTGTTGGCACACCATACACTTAGCTACAAAAAAGGCTACATCCATCTTTATATCATTCCACCAATACATATCCTTGAGATCATAATACAATTTTGTCGAACCAGGATGAACAACACTGTACGATTCATGCACCTCAACAAAAACTCTTTGTCGCAAACCAATGATGTCAGGAACATTTAACCGCCCTTGGAACCTCAAGTAACCATAACCACTGATCTTGAATACCATCGCTATTTGGCAACCAATATAACTCTTGATTTTCATCAAGGTAGAATCTAGCATTTGCTTTTCCTAGATTTCTACACCAAGATATGAACGAATCACTTCCTGTACTATTACACCACCATCATTGGAGTCCAAGAGACAAACTCAAAGATTAGCCAAGCGGTGAATATTCTTCACTTATTCCCGCTTCTCCTTATCCACATGAACCAAACTCCCCATGGATAACTTGCTTAGAACATCAATAACCACATTAGCTTTACCTGGTTGGTAGTGAAGCCTCATGTAATATCCTTGAAAAGCTCCAACTATCTCCTCTGCCTGAGATATAGAACCTTGTGAGTGAACACATATTGTAGACTCTTATGATTAGAAAAGATGTCCACGTGCACTCCATAAAAATAAAACCGCCAGATTTTCGAAGAAAAAACCCACTACTAAAAGTTCCGAATCTTGAGTAGGATAATTGCACACTTACACCTTCAATTTCCAAGAAGCATAGTAAATCACCTTCCCATGGTGCATCAAAACAAACCAATTCCCACCCAGGATGCATCACAATAAACCATAAAACCCTCATTATCTTCAGGCAATGTTGAAATCGGAGCCAAAGTTGACTTATCCTTCAGCTTCTCAAAACTCTCCTTACAACCATCTGACCAAGACAACTTTACCTTCTTTTGAGTCGACATATTCAATAAGATAGATATCATCGAGAAACCTTCCATGAACCTTCTATAAAACCCAGCCAAACCTAAGAAGCTTTGAATGTCGGTTGGATTAGTGGGTCTAGGCCACCTCTTAATCACAGTCACCATTTGTGAATCCACCATAATCCTCTCACTAGAATTAATATGACAAAGAAAAGTCACATCATTCTACGAAAACTCACACTTAGAGAACTTGGGACACAACTACTACTCTATCATGGTCTGCAACACAACACAAATGTGATTAGAATTATCCATCTCACTCTAAGAATACAACAAGATATCATCAATGAAAATAATGACAAAAGATCCAGAAACTGCCTAAGAACCTTATTCATAAAATCCAAAAATGTCACTAGGCATTAGTCAAACCGAATGAAATCACTAGGAACTCAAAGTGCCCATGCCGAGTATAAAAATTCATCTTAGGGATATTCTACTCCCTAATCTTAATTTGATGATACCCTGACCAAAGATCAATCTTAGAAAAGAATTTGACACCTTGCAACTGATCAAACAACTCATCTATCCTTGGGAGAGAATACATGTTGTTAACCATCACCTTATTTAACTGTCGATAATCAATGCATATCATAAGGGAACCATTATTCTTTTGCACAAATAACACTGGTGCACCCCATGGAAACACACTAGGATGGATGAAACCCTTATCTAAAATGTTCTTAAGTTGCTCCTTTAGTTCCTGTAACTCAGTCAGAGCAATTTTATAAGGAAGAATAGATATTGGACGAGTGTCCAGAACCAAATCAATACTAAACTTTATCTCCCTATCCAGAGGAACACAAGGAAGATCATCTGGAAAGACTTCAAGAAAATCATCTACCAACGGAATCGAATGTAAAAAAGGACAATCTAATTTTTAATCTTTAACCTGGACTAGATGATAGACACACACTTTGGAGATCAATCTCCAAGATATAAGATAAGAAATAAACCTCCTCCAAAAGCTTGGGAACCACTATTCCACTCAATAACCGGTTCACTAGGAAACCTAAAGACAACTTTACTAGTTTGAAAATCTAAGGATGCGCAACAAAAGTGTCACCAATCTATCCCTAATTCAATGTTAAAATCCAGTATATTAAATTCAAACAAATCCACCAAAGTGTGCCTATTACCAATAGATACCACACCCCCCTATAGACTCTTTTAGCAACCACATAGTCTCCTACCAGAGTAGGAATTGAAAAAATCATCCAAAATATCCTTACAATAAAAACCAAAAGACACACCTACAAATGGAGTCACACAAGAAAGAGTGGACCCTGGATCAAGCAAGTAATACACATCACAAGAAAAGAGCTGTAGCATACCAAACACGATATTACGTGATGCCTCAGATTCCATTAGAGTACCAAGATCATATAACCTATTCAAAATTGTGCTGGTATCAAAGCCAGAAATAGATGTAGAAGCAACACTCTTTGGTGAGGGAGAGGAAGATAAAATAACTGGATCTTTACTTGCTCCTGAAGCACCCTTACAAACTGGACAGTTTCTTAGCATATGGCCTGGCTAACCATATTTTAAACATTTGTCCCATCCTACATCACAGAAACCCCTATGCAACCTACCATAGAACCAACACGAAAGACATAATAAGGTCGACTAAGCCCTACATACTTGAGATTGGGCACCCTATGCCCAAAAATTATCGCTACCTTGATGATGCCTATCACTCAAAGGTTTTGGGTAAGGAGCACTAGCTATAGAAATGGAACCAAAACTCTCCCACTTTTTCTTTGGCCACTTACTGTCATCCCGACCACCTTACTTGAGTATCACCTTGGTTAGAGAACCAAAACTTCTTACCCTACCTTTCCCTAAATTCAGTCTTCTTCCTCTTTTCATCTTTCACCTATTGTATATGAAGAACCAACTTATACACATCCATATCTTGGGTCAAAAATGTTGTTTTGCATTTTTTATGATCAAATCTCGAGATAGTTTAGAAGAAAACTTTCTCATTGTTGTCCTTATATCTGACTCTAATTCTAGAGTATACCTTGACAGCTGATGAAATTTCAAGGAATATTCGTTGATCGACATCATTTCTTACTACAAATGAACAGATTCCCTTGCCTTTGCTTGTCTCAACTCCTGAAGAAAAAAGCAGTCCAGAAAAGCATTAGAGAAATTCTCCCACAAAGTAAACCCCTCAACATCGCCACTAATCTTATCCTACACATCGTACTACTTGTATGCTATATCCTTAAGATGGTAAGAAAAAAAATTCACCCTTCCATATTCGTTGCCTGCATGACTCTAAAAAGTTTGGCAATTTTATCCAAGAAACCCTAAAGATCCTCCTTTACCTTCACACCAGTAAAAGTAGAAGTATTCATCTTCATAAACTGGTGAACATTTGTGGCTTCAGTAGATAAAACACCAGATGTATGCCGCCCCGCCCGAGTAACAACTAACTGAGAAATAACATGACTCGACTAATAAAATTCCACATTCATCGCCTCACCCTAAGGAGGAATAATAACAACCAGTGGAACTCTAGAAATATCAATGACTAAACCCTTGGACTTTGTATGGATCCCCTAAGTTGTGTTTTCCCTTCAACATTGTCCTCATTTGGGATAGAAAAGAGACTTTCTAGAGCTAGTGCAAGACTCAGTCCAAAGAAAAGTTCTGCACACACTATTAATAAGCTTTAAGATTCTCTTAGGGGGAACAAAAATCTGATCCCAATAAGTTTGAACACAAAAATAATAGATTTTATAAGATGGAGTCTTCCTTCATATGAAAACACTTTTGCTTACTAACATCTCACTTTCTCAGTGATTTTCTCCACCAAAATAAGGCATTGTACAATTGTCAGTTTCTCAGAGGAGATAGGTATGCCCAAATATATAAAAGGTAGAGATTCTTTTACATATTTTAAAGTGTCCAATATATTTTTTTCAGTATAACAAACATTCGAGACATATAAATAGAAATTTCAGATGTGTTTTCTTTCAAACTAGGAGCATTTGAAAAAATGCTAAAAGTAGCCTAGAGAAGGTGTATTGATTTCATATCATATTTATAACATCAGAAGATCATCAGCAAAAAAAAATGTGTACTAGTCCTAACTATTTGCACCTAGGCTGAAATAGAAAATCTATATGAGTATGTAAGATATTCTACTCCTTTTGGAAGTATTCCATGTATAACACAAATAGATAAAGGGATATAGGAACCCCTTGTCTTATCCTTCTTTATCCCTTGAAAGATATTGAGTGTTCCATATCCAATGATAATGAGTAGGACAAAATAAAGATACACTCCAAGATCCATATAATAAAATTAGAAGAAAACCCCAATTCAACAAGCATTCATTACAAGAAAGGCCATTTTATGTTGTCATGATCCTTCCTAAAGTCCACTTTCATAACATATTTAGGTGAAAACCCCTTCCTAGAATACCATTTGAATAAATTGTGATTAAATAAAATATTATCCATATACTTCTTTCACCTGTATATATAGATTGCAGGACTAATAATTGACTTCATCACTCCTTTTATATTATTGGTCAACACATTTGGAATAATTATATTAACAGTAGTTCAACAAAAAATATGTCTATAATCCTTAAAAAGAGTAGGTGAAGGAATTTTTGGGATTTCAATAATAATACTGCAACTAAAAGAATTTAAAAGTGTACTAGTGTTAAAAAAACTTCTTAACAGTTGCAACATTACCATATTGGACTACTGACCAATACTTAGTGAAAAACTCTACTAGGAACCCATGAATCCTTAGGGACTTTTCACTTTCCATGCCCTTTATATCCTTCATTATCTCCATATCAACAATAAGACTGATAAGCATAAACTTTTGATGTTGAGGACCTTAATATTGGGTCAAGGGAGCTCAACGGATACACTCCCTATTATGTCGGTAAAATACTGGTCAAATTCTTCCTTTACCAACTTTGCGTCTTAGAGTTTTGGGTCGTATTCATTTTAAATGGACACTGTGTTGTTCCTGATAGTCCTTATCTTCAACTATTAATTAAAAGATTTTGCCTTATCATCCCCCACTTTTATCTTTTGTTTGAGGACCTTCTCGTCCATAAGAATTTATTTATTTATATCAATTAATAAAACATTTTTTATTCTAGTAGTGGATAGAAGAAATGATTTTTATCTATTTGATTTTTTACTATATCAATCCCTTCCCTTGCTTCTTGTAAATTCTACTTATATGAGGCCATATGAGTATTGAGACACTTTATCCCCATATGTAAACCCTTTAACTTTTCCTATAAATGAAATAGTCTAGTACTCTATATCCTCGTGTGTTAACATACATTAATAATTTCCTCAAAATCAAGGTCATACAGCATAGTTAAGAAAAGTTTGAGTGGCTTAAGATTAGAGGATAAAGTGTACCTACAATATTCACAATAGGAGAATGAACTGACACTTGTGGGTTTAAAAGGTATTCATCCATATGTCCATATATGTCAATCTATTGAAGATTTCCAATGGTCCAATCAATGTAGAGTATACTCTAGACCCAACACAGTGATTATTACCGAAAGTAAAGTACCATTCCTTGGTCCTCAATAATATAAGTTTTAAAATATCAAGACATTGTTGAAAAGGTTATGTCTCACTAGGTAGAATTGGGGACTCAATCTGATCATTTTTTGTTAATACATTATTAAATTCCCAAGTATAAAGCCAAGGTCCCTGCACTATACCACTCATATGCATCAACAATTACCACAATTTTTCCCTGTCCAAAGCAATATTTTTTGAATACATCACTTTAAAATAGGAATCTCAAGACCCTATATTATATTTAATCTTGCAATGAATAAATTATTTATGAATTAGTTCTACTTGAATTACTATATTTTACCTCCATAACAGCCAAATTCGAGAATTGAAAGCCTTAGAATAATTGCAACAAGATGACTGTTCTTTCCAAATTTTCCTAAGAACATTAACTGCCTTATTCTGTTTTACTCTAGTCTCAATATATATTATTACATCCACCATATTTTGACATAGAAAGAGCTTAAGATTTTTCTTTTTAGGGGTTGATTTAGTCCCTTCAAGGTCATGTAAAATCCTGGGGGATCTTGGGGACTCTCTGGGCCCCTAGCGTGGTCATCAACTTGCAGGACACTAAAACTATTAAATACATGAACAATTACCTTTCAAACTTTGACATTCAAAGAACCACTAGAATTTGTCTCTTATTTATATTGTTATGGATTGGTAGCTCGAGATGAAGCAATTGTTTCTTCAATCCTATACTCAACATTCATCATTGGTGGAGGCTTTTCAACTTCTGCCATGTTCCAATCTTTTCTTTGTTTCCTAATTATCCTTCTATACCTTTTTCATTTATTTTTGATAGCATGATACTTCATCTTATATTTTACTACAAGTTTAGCATTCCAATAATTCTGCTCTAAATGACCAAAAATCATACACTCTATACAAAACTTTTGTCTTCATTCATACTCATCCATGTTGTCACCCTCACTAACCACCATAAATCTGTACTATGATTCGAATAAAGTCTTAATAAAATTGGATTTCCTTTTCATCCTATATTCACTTAGACTTTAGTTTTTCCCTGTTTTTCTTCGATCCAATATTTATTCTCGGAGGTCTTTATTTTTGTGTTGAAACAATCTATCAAAATTTATCACCAACCTTTTATTCATTATCTTAAAATAAACATGAGTTTTTTCAATATGAGTAGAAATCATAAAGAAGTTTAGAAGAGGTTGGTACATACCAATTTCAATTATAATTGGAGTATATAGGATCCTCGTCTTAAATGAGGTAAAGTGATTAGCATACAGAAGATGCCCAATAGCACTAGCCACTTTGGGTAAAGTGGTGATGCAAAATGTAACCTATATTAGAATAATGGTGATGCAATCAAGATCCATAACAAAATCTGCATATGAACTTTTGAGCATGAAAGGTTTGTTGTGGAAATAAAATTGTCCTTCTTTAAGTTATCTCTCACAATCTTTCATTGGTTCAAATAATTAAAATTAAGTATCGTACATTAAGATTTTGGGCTTAGCACTAAAATCCTAGACTTGTTGTATATATTTTTCCATCTATTTCATATAGAAAGTATTCCAAATAAAATAACCAATCAACATAGAATTCCAGTATTATTCTTATTCCACGAGATCATCGAGAATAATTGTTACGCTTACCTTTCCAACTCTCAGAGTTTGAGAAATGTAGTTGAGAGATATTTTACTTTCACCCTTTCGAATATCATAAATTTTTACCTTCTTACTAGGAGTTTTTTGAGTTTAGGTTCTTACATAGAAGAATTATGATTTCCCCGTAGATGTGTATATATTAGAGATAGGGCCATATAAGTACTTTAGATAAATAGAGAGTTGTAAATCTGAATCCAAAATATGACCATCAGATTCCTTAAGATCGACCGGAATTTGGTATTGAAAAAACCATAAGTAAGCTCTGAAGATGCTAGCTTACTCCATTTGTAGGGGTGACTAATTTGGACCCTGATCTAATAAATTTGTCAGTAGTTCCTCATTAAGTGATGGTGTAGTTGTTTAGACAGTGCAATATAGAGAACACTGAGTTTTTATGTGTTGAGAAAAAAATTTAATTCTTAATTACCAATGGATTGTATATATGTTTTGAAGCTTTTACTATCAAGAAAAGGGTATCGAATCGAAACTTTAGATAAATAGCATTTGATGCCAATCTTGGCGGCTTTATTAGCTCTAAAATCTTGTTTTTATGCTAAGAGGACCCTTGACACAGGTCTCAAGGCTTACGATCTTGTTTTTGTCTATTTTGTGGATTTTGGTTAAACATCATTTGACTGTAGGACCCATTTTTGATCGAGAACCTCATGTTGAAATTTTAGTGGCACCATTAAGTTTGGAATACAAAATTTTGTAGGTTAGCATAGACTATTTTAATTGGAATAAATTTAGAGGATTCGATTGGAAAGTTGGCACTTGGCCCAAACTGTTGTTGCTAGTGCATTTGGTGCAAGGCATAAATGGCCTTTGCTATTACGAGGCCTTAGTGGTATTTGCAAGGGATAAGGATTTTGTTCATAGCATGTGCTTGCTAGCCTTCACATTCACTAAGACTCAACTATTGATCTATCTAGTCTTTCTCTTTCACTGTCATGATGAACCCAAGTCGTATTTATGAAGGCTAGTCTGAATCTAGGGTGGCATTTATGACTTGGTTTATGTGATATCAATGGGACTCCTCGGTGTATTTAATCTTGTTGTCCCTAATTTTTATCCATATTTCTTAAGCTGAATCAGCATAAAACACTAGGAAGCTTGGAAAATTAATTAATTATTGGGTGTTGAGAGTGAGTTGGAGTCTTCATTGCAATTATTTTCCTATTATTTACGGTATTAGTTTTAGCTAATTTTCAATTTTTATTCTCTGGTGATCTTTATATCCCTAATTATTATTGGGGACGATTTGAGGCTTATTTATGCTCAAATTCCATCTATCTTTTAGGGTAAATAATCCAAACACTTAGAGGCGCAGGTTGACAATTTAAAATTCATCATTCCACATGTGGGAACCATGTGTAATTCTAAGTTTGACTTTTGACCCAAAGTATTTACATGTAATATAGGTATAATTATTCTTATCATAATATGTAGATTGTTGTTTTAATATGTGGCAGCATTTGGAGGCCTCTATGGAAGGAAAAGCTCTAAAGTAGTGGACTTTACAAGCTTTTGGAGGAATCTAAGTAGGCTACGCTTAATTTTCTTATAGATTGACCTTTAGTAGTATATTAGTGTAGTATTATGTTAGTTATGGGTAGGTATTTATTAATCAATCACTGATTTAGTGTTTATCAATTAAGTAAGATTATTATGGGCCTTTTGAGGTAGTATAGGATTTCTTCATATTGTTCCTGTCAATACCCTAGGGCTAGTTTGGACGTACTTAGTACTTTGGGATGGATTTTAAAGCATTAGAATAGATGTGAGTATGTACTTGCATTAGTGTAAGATTTTTGGACTAGTAGTAGGCCCCGTCAATCCTTTCTTTAGTTCATTTGCCTAAATTAGATCCTTATAGACCTAAGTTGTCTTTATTGATCACCTTAGACTAAATCTTGAACCTTAGGATGACTTCATTAATTTAATGTGTTTTAGTTAGATATGATACCCTAAGTAGGATAGTATTTGAATCGTAAAACCTTGTTCTTAGACTTTATTAAGTTAAACCTACATCTTTTATAGATTTGATCAATTAATTGGGAGTTAGTACTAAATGTATTTAAGAGAGCTATAATCTTGGATTTTCACTTCTTTTGACTTACTCTTTAGTTACTATTTAAGTTCAGAAATTACAATTTACTCATGACATATTTGTTGTTATGATACTATTCTCTAGTTTTGAGTCAAGTACAAAGTTCATGATGTATACGTGTTACCATACTATAATGGTGCTACTCTCCAGTTTTATTTCATGTATAATGTTTATGGTTCTAAGGGAATTCCATGTATATTATCACTCATTGGCATACTTTAACCTTATTATTGCTGGTGTTCCTCCTTGTTTGTACCCACTAAGGGATTATGGTGGTTCGTTGGGTTATTCCTCCCTTTTATTTGTAAGATTATGGGATGGAGGGTAGTTAGGATGTAGTTAGATTGTAATTACTTTCAGTTACTTATCCTGCATGCATATTTATCTCTTTTGCTCGATTTGGAGTACTATTTGAGGTTTAGACCTTTATTCTAAACTTTAGTTTACATTCTCATATGTTATTATGCTTTATTGTAATTTAGCTTGATCAGCCTATGATACCTATTGAATGCTTGTTATACTTTGTACTCATACTGCACTTTTGTATCTTTTTGTAATACAGATCCGAGTATGAGTTCTCGCCATTGACATTACTTTAAGTCTTACTATTGCTTCAAAGATAGGGTGAGATTTAAGAACTAGAGTTGGTTATTTCTCCTTCTACTAATTTTGGATAGTCTTTTGCATATTTTGAGACTACTTGTATATTTGTTGTTGGCTAGTACTCTTATTTTTTATGTTGTGGTTCTTATATAGACATTACGAGTTCACAGGATAATCTTTACTACCTTTACCCTATTCCTTTATTGTTCCATTTGATCTTATTTATTTATTTATCACAGTTTTGTACTCCAATTCTGAATCTATATCATGTTTATCTTATCATCTGCTGATTAGCCCTTTACTTATTATTTTTGGCTATGGCTTAGATTATATATTGGTGGGTTATAGTAGGTGCCATCATGACTTAAGATATTGGGTCGTAACAACTTTTAAAAGAATGTCTGTAACTAGAGTTTAACTATACTATTAAACGTGCTGTAACATCTTTCTATACTTTTCACCTAACACTTAATCAGTTCAAATCCACCATTCAAAACACTAATAACTAATAGATTTTCCTAGGACACACAAAAATCAAAATCTTCATAAGACTAAGCTAGCACCGAATTTCATATATTTTATCCATGGAGAGGTTAAGTTGAGATTTTACTCTCTAATTCACCATAACAATGTTTTTGGTCGTTATACCCACATGTATAGAAAAACTCCATTATTTTGTCTAACATAGAGGTAAAATGCAAAAAATATGTTGATTATCTATTCAATAATGAAAAAGTACACATACAAAGTAGATATATAATTTTCTGAAAGAAAATAAGTTCAAATTATTGATTGCATACTATTCTTTTGCGCTATGTTGTTATATAACATAGATTCTGATGCATAATTTCTCAATATTCCCTAGACAACTCAGAAATTCCCTAAAGCAGTATTGGTGAGTCCTCATCCATTGAGGACGTGTCATATTATTCAAGTTATTTTAGTATTTCCTTATGTTTAGTTTAGTTAGAGTTCATTGGGGGTTTGTACCATCAACTCCGTATGTTTAGAGTTATTCAGATAAATAGTCTAGTTTTTTCTAGTGTTTATCAGATACTGCAGACATCTCATTTTATATAATTCAATATTCAGATTGATGGAACCTTATGGGTTTATCTTCTGAACATATGATGTTATTATCATTTTATTCAGTGCTCTTATCTGGTACCTGAACATGGGTTAGCTTGGGGTCAATTATGTCCTTAAGAACTATTATTGCGACCAGGGGCAGCCTCAACTCATGAAAAAACGTGGTATTAGAGCCTATGGTATTAAAGTGTCCTAGGGTATTTGAAAACCACATTGAGTAAAGTTTTATGTATAGGTGTGAAGAGCGCCACACCAATGGATAAGAGGCTACGTGATGTTTTACGAAACTTTCCCTTCTTTCAATAGTCATACCATACGAAAGAGAATGAGCTCTATTGAATTCCTCTTTCTAACTCATCATTTTTTCATTTACAGACAATTCCTCCTAGAAGAAAAAATAAAAGAAGGAACGGGGATAAGCCTGCACCACCATCTTTTTAGCAAGATCCCCTGAATTGCCCTATTTATCACACTGAGTTTAGAGCTTCTTTCATAGACTTAGCCTATTCAATTGCTTCACAAAATAAATAATAGGCAGTTTCCCTAGCAAATGCAGCTGCTGTTAGGATTTAGGATTTTACTCTAATGAATCCCCCTTTGTTTTTTGGGTCTGAGTCTAAGAAAGATCCATAGGAATTTCTTGATATAGTATAGAAGTGACAGACATCATGGATGTCACTTCGAATGAGAGTGCAGACTTGGCTGCATATCAGTTATAGGGAGAAGATCACACCTGTTTTAAGTAGTGAAAGAAAGATATGGTATGGAAGCAGAGCCTATAGAGTGGGAGGAGTTTGCCATGAAATTCCTAGAAAGGTTCTTCCTATTTATATTAAGGGAAGTTAAGCTTCAAGAGTTCATAAACTTAAAGAAGGGAAGTATAAGCGTGAAGGAGTAATCACTCAAGTATACTTAGTTGGCAAGGTATGCTCTTACAATGGTAGCTGATAATAGGTCCAAAATGAGTAACTTCATATCTGGTATATTTGATAGTGTGGTTAAAGAGTGTAGGATATCCATGTTGATTAAGAAGATAGACCTATCTTGATGTATGGTTCATGCTCAGCAAATTGAGGATGAGAATCTTAATGAGAAAGAAATAGAGAATGAGAGGGCCAAAATAGGTAGTTTCAACTTTCCTAGCCAAGGTCCGAAAGAGGTAACCATTATCACTTCTACCATAATTTTCAGCCCAAGCTCCATCTTTAGCTAATGTTGTAGTGCCTAAGTTTATGTAGGATAGTTAAGATAGAGAATAAGTCTCTAGGTCATAGGGTAGTATGAATAGTAGTTGGACCAATCCGCTCTGCTAGAAACTTGCTAAGAATCATCAATGTAAATGAAGAGCAAGCAGTGATATGTGTTTCAGATATAGCAAACTAGACCATAGGATCAGGGATTACCCAAGGGTTGGCCAGTAGGGAAAAGATGTTTGTCAGCAGCGTCCGTCTAATTTTTATTTAGCTCAAGTGGGGTGCATGACTCAATAGAGTACCACTTCCAGTGCAGCCAGTGGTCAGCATCAAAATAGATTGTACGCTCTCTAGAGTCGACATGTTAAGGAAAGTTCTCTAGATGTGGTTACGAGTACGTTACAAGTGTTCCATTTTTAAGTTTATGCATTGCTAGTCTTAGGAGCTTCACTTTCCTTTGTGACTTCTTATATAGATAAAAACTTTGATATCATTTCAAAAATGTTAGTAGAGTCTTTTTAGTGTCTACCCAAGGGGTACGTCGATTGTAGCCAGACATGTATATAGAAATTGCCTTTTCACAGTATCTCAGAAAGTTACTTCAGTTGATCTTGTGAAGTTAGAGATGACTGATTTTGATGCTATTCTTAGCATGAATTGGCTCCACTCATGTTATGCCTCAGTCGATTGAAGATATAGAATTGTCCAGTTTCAGTTAACTAATAAGCTAGTTATCGAATGATAAGGTATACTCAAATTCTTAAGGGTCAGTTTTTTTCCTATCTTAACGCAAGAAAGATGATATCTAAGGGGATTTTTTACCATCTTGTTCAAGTCAATGACTCAACTATTGAGACTATAAGTCTAGAGACAGTTTTAATAGTAAGGGAATTTCCAGAGGTATTTCACAAATATCTTCCCAAAATTTCTCTAGAAAGGTAAATTAACTTTGGAATAGATATCTTTCTAGGTATCCAGCCCATATTTATTACACCATACAGAATTGCTTTAGCGTAGCTCAAAGAATTGAAGAAATAGTTGAAGGATCTCTTAGATAAAGGTTTCATCAGGCCTAGCATTTCCCTATGGGGTGCTCCTGTCCTATTCGTGCACAAGAAAGATAGTTCACTCAGAACGTGAATCGACTACCATAAGTTTAATAAATTCACTATCAAGAATGAATACCCTCTTCCTAGGAATGATGACTTATTTGACCCACTTTAGGGTGCAAGTTATTTCTCCAAGATAGACCTTAAATCTGGCAAACATCAGCTTAGAGTCAAAGAAGATGACATTCTGAAGACAGCCTATAAAACTCTGTATGGTCACTTTGAATTCCTAGTTATGTCTGTTAGACTAATAAACGACCCTATAGCTTTCATGGACTTGATGAACAGCGTGGTCAAAAAGTATTTGGACATGTTTTTCATAGTCTTCATTGCTGATAGCCTTTTCTATTCCCGTAGTGAGAATGATCATGCACACTATCTGAAGATTGTGTTGCATACAATTATATATTATCCGCTATTCGTTAAGTTAAGTAATTGCAAATTTTAGTTGAGATCAGTAGCTTTCCTCGGTCATATTATTTATGGTGATGGCATTCATGTTGATATTCAAAAGACTAAAGCGATGAGAAACTGTCCTAGATTCACCTCTCCTTCAAATATCAGGAGTTTCTTGGTTTTTTCTAGCTAATACAGAAGGTTTGTTGATGGGTTTTCTTCTTTTTCTTCCCCTATATTGAGGCAAACCCAGAAAAAGGTTAAATTTTAATAGTCAGATTCCCGCAATAAGAGTTTTTAGGAGTTGATGAGTCAACTCACTTTTGCCCCAATCTTAACTCTGTTAGATAATGCAAATGGGTTTGTAGTTTATTGTGATCCTTCTAGAGTTGGTCTGGGTTGCGTATTGTTGTAGAGTGGTAAGGTCATAGACTACGCCGCTAGACAACTTTAGCCCCATAAAAAGAATTATCTGACCCATGATCTTGAGTTGGCAGTAGTGGTTTTTTCCTTGAAAATTTGGAGGCACTATATTTATGGGGTTTATGTTGATATGTTAACAGACTAAAAAAGTTTACAATATGTGTTCATGTAGAAAGATCTGAATCTTCCCCAGAGAAGATGGCTTAAATTATTGAATCACTATGATATAAGTATGTTGTACCATTTGAGCAAGGCCAATGTAGTGGAGGATGCCCTTTGTAGATTATTAATGGATAGTGTTGCTTCTATTGATGATGATAAGGAGTTAGTCTGTGAGGTGCATCAGCTTACAAGTTTAGGAGTTTGGTTAGTTGACTCGGCCAAAGGTAGTACATAGGTTCAGAATGCGTCAGAATCATCATTGATTGCCAAAGTAAAAGAAAAGTAGGACAGGGGTTCTAGTTTGGTTAAGTTAAAGGATGCGGTTAAAGATTAGAAGGTGGAGGTTTTCTCCTAAGAGGGATATGGTGTGCTTTATTTTCAGGACAGGTTATGTGTTTCGTGTGTTGAATGTTTAAGACAACTGATATTAGTAGATGTTCAGGGTGTGCGATATTCTATACACCCTGGAGCAACTAAGATGTACTGTGACTTGAGGGAAATCTATTGGTGGCGTTGTATAAAGAAAAATATTATAGAGTTTGTGGCTTTGTGTTGGAACTGTCAGCAGGTTAAGATTGAGCACCAAAGGCCTACTGGTACACTATAGGAGATTAGCATCCTCACTTGGAAGTAGGACGTGGTGAATATGGATTTTGTGATAAGATTGCTTCATACGCTTCATCAACATGATTCTATTTGGGTTATTATTGATAGAATGAACAAGTCATCCCATTTCCTTCCAGTTTATACTTTGTACTTAACTGAATATTATGCCAGGATTTATCTTATGGAGTTAGTGAAATTTCATGGGGTTCCATTGCCTATCATTTCACATAAAGGTACTCAATTTACCACCACATTTATAAGTATTTCAAAAAAGGTCTTGGTACCCAAGTTCATCTCATTACGACACTCCATCCCAGAAGACCATTCAGGTCTTGAAGGATATGTGGAGGGCATGTTTTATTGACTTAAATGGTAGTTGGGATGACCACTTACCTTTGATTGAGTTTGCCTATAATAATAGTTATCACTCTAGTATTTTAATGGCTCTATTGAATCTCTCTATGGGAGAAGATATAGATCTCCTATTGGTTGGCTTGAAGCAGGTGAGGCTTATTTGATAAGGTCAGATTCTATGTTTGAGGCAATGGAAAAAGTTTAGCTAATTCGAAAGAGGCTAAAGAAAACCGAAAGTCGTTAGAAATCTTAAGTAGATGTGAGGTAAAGGGATCTTGAGTTTGATATTAGTGACTTGGTCTATTTAAAAATTTTGCATATGAAAAGAGTGAATAGATTTTTCAAGAAAGGAAAGCTCAATCCCTATTATATTGGCCCATATAAATCTTTAAGTTTTTTTGAAAAGGTAGCTTATGATCTTGAGTTACTTGTAAATTTGGCATCAGTACACCCGGTGTTCTATGTTTCTTTGTTAAAGAAATGTATTGGTGATTTAGATTATGTTGTTCCTTTAGAGATTAGGGAAATTAAGTATAGAATTTTCTATGTAGAAGTCCCAGTTGAGATCATTAATTGTCAGACTCGTAGGCTAAGTGATAAAGAAGTTTCCTTAGTTAAAGTTCTATGTAGAAATCAGTCCATTGAGAGAGCTACTTAGGAAGTAAAAGTAGATATTCGAGCCCGGTATCCTAATCTTTTCTCCAAACATTCAGTCTCATCTTGAGGTAATGATTTTACTTAAGTTATCATTTTTCTATCACTTTTTTAATTATACAACTATTCTCATGTCAGAGCATGCATTCATGAAATTAGTTCACCCCATGTAGCATGTATCATGTTTCAGACCAGTTATTTGGTCGTATTTCAGCTTATCAGTATTCAGTATAGACTCTTAGTCGCCTTAGTATATAAGCTTGATTAGTTTCATTCAAGGATGAATGTTTCCAAGGAGAAGATATTGTGATACTCCGTAGGATTCTAAGCTCAATTCGGCCTTCAGTTTCATGCTTATAGGGGGGTCCAAGGCTTTAAATTTTCACTAAGTTTTGAGGACTTAGTCATTTCAAGACCCTAATACTTTACGAACTTTATTTTTTACCTTCCTAACCCTGAAAGATTGGTTTTTGACATAAAACATGGTTATGGTTATTAAAGGTATGTCTGGATAGCAAAGGTAGAGAGCCCTCGCGATAAGCCCACGGAACACTAGTCATTCCACTAGAGCAAGGTCCGTAATGCTCTAGCGTTGTTTCCCCAACATCATGGTTAATGAGATCAAAGGGAAGTTAGGTCTTTTTTCCCTCAACCTAAGTCATCCATAACACGATTTTAACATTCTAAGGAGTTTTATTTGCCCATTACCCTTAAAATTACTCACTAAAAATCCTTATCCTTTTGCAAGTCCAAAGTTCAAGCTTTTTCCCTCTCAAGAACACAAGGATTTAAGTTTTGAATACAATATTTCTTCAAGAATCTTTTCAATTAAGGTATGTGAGGTATTCATCAATGGGTTCCTTTCGCCCATTGAGCCCAAAACCCCCTTCTTTGATTCAAAGTATGAATTTTCCTTCATTATGAAATTTTACATGTTTAAGATAATTTTAATCCATACTTTTCCTTAGTAATTTGAATTTAATGTCCTTCTATGATCCCCTTTAAATTAGGTCATATAATGCTTCAAATTTTAATTTCCTATGCGTGTGTAAATTGATTCCATGTTAATTCATCTAATTCAACCATTAATCGAAGTGTGTATATTACCTTGCTATGTTTAACTCATTCCCATATTCCAACTCATGAAATTTATCAGTTTAATGGAATGTCTTATGTTTTGCATCTTTGAACTATGAAGTTATATCACTATTTTATATTTGTTATTGAGGTTTGTAGTCATTCTGTGCTAGAGGGTTATGAAAACTAGTTACCTATATGATTACTTACGTTTTAGACCTTCCAAGTATTTAGTTAGTTAAACCATGAATCTTATTATTTACTCAGTTTTTATGATTATGTTGAGCACTATTAATTGTTATGTTTAGTTGAACATAAGTCATACCAGTGTTAGTTCAGTTGAGAGTAGGATTTAGCACTGAGTAAACCAAGAGATGGGGGCTCACCTTCCAATAGAGGGTGTGACCCAAAGTTGCAATCCAAGAGTTCCAAAACTATGTAGCCTGCATAGATTTGAGATGTCATCCTGTGAGTTGAGGGTTGACACATATCTCATAGGGGCACTAGCCAGTACAGGGTGACTCCCTAGTCCTTTAGGATAATTATTTAGTGGATCCTCACAGCTAGTGTTGGTTCCCATGGAAAGGTACTGACATCCTTCTAACTGGGGTTACAGGTTGGCCC
This sequence comes from Capsicum baccatum var. pendulum, assembly GCA_030864225.1. NCBI lineage: Eukaryota > Viridiplantae > Streptophyta > Magnoliopsida > Solanales > Solanaceae > Capsicum > Capsicum baccatum. The sequence continues at coordinate 161,574,156 of CM061557.1, read as the reverse complement.
CCAATTAGCTTAGATTGGGGAATGTCGGTTACCTGATAGCTCCCATAGTTTTAGTCAGTATTCAGTGCGTCTAACTTTAGGTAAGCTTGACTAAGGAATCAAATTTTTAGTTATTCAGATATTTAGAGCTTTTTAGTACATGGTTTTCTTGGTCTTGTATTTTTAGTTTTACATGTTCATGCATTCATGTTCAGTTTCCATATGTATTTCAGGTAGTCCTTACCTCATGTACTAGTACATTCAATGTACTAATCACATACTTTACTCTTGCGCTACGTTGTCTTATGACATTGGTTCTAATGCATAGTTTTAAGATCATCGGTAGACAATTCAGCAGTTCCCCACAGAAGTATCGGTGAGTCATATCTATTGAGGATGTGTCACGTAATTATCATCCACACATGTTACGTTATTATCATTTTATTCACTGCTCACAACAGATACCTGACCATGGGTTAGCTTGGTGTCAATTGTGCCCTTAAGAACCATTGTTGTGACCAGGTAGTAGCCTGGAGTCATGACAAAAGCATTATTTCCCGTTACCTTGCAAAGAGAGGCATAAGAGTGAAAAATAATATGATATGGTGAGGTCAATCTTCCTACAAAACTCACTCATCCCTAATTAATGAGAAAATTCCTGTTCATTGAAATGTTTGAAGTCAACACCCTCGTGGATCGATTTTCCTATGATGAAACAATTTTTTGTTTTAACTTCTTGTCAAATATCTTATATTATTTGCAGCTAATTGTATCTAGAATATCTGCATTTGAGTTGTTTTGATTTTACAGTTAATAGAAACTATCCTGTATTGACATAAGCTGATTGAACAACCTTAATTCACATGGTCAAAAGCTCGTAAGGTCCCATCCGCTATCCATTATTCAAAAATGGAATGAAATGAATATGATAATGCATTGGTCACTAGAGACAATGTGATAGTAGAATAGAGAGAGATGATTGTTGAACTCTCGAGAAAGATTCTCGAGAATCATCTAAGTAACATACCATCCACCTCTGCCTCCCAACTTCATATGGACCCTATCATCAATAATACACGAGTCCATCAAACCCATACTTCGCCCATCCAAAACACCAACCGAGATAACAACCCAGATGATATTCATCCACAAACTCCATCCCTAACTGCACAAGTTCATTCCAAAACTCTACAAAAAAATTCTCAAATTCCACAAGATCACTCTGAAACTCCAAAGAGTACCTTAAATCCCCAAATTTAAATGTCCCCCTATAGTCAACCCAATTTTTGCTTATCCTCATAATTAGGCTACCATCCTGAATTCTTCTCTTACCTCTAACTACTTTCCATGTCATCCCACCACCCGATCTCTATAACCCATTCCCTATCTTGAGGTAGACCATTATGAGACTAAATATAAGAAATGTAGGATTGAGCATGAAAAGAAGTTACTAGAATAAATAAAGTGATTATGAGGATCAAAGAGTCTCATGGGGTAGTATAATTCCTGACCTTAGTTATGAAGATTTGTTTGTCCATACCAATGTAGATCTACCAGAAGAATATAAAATCCCCAATTTAAAATATTAGGCATCAATCTCATGGCGCACATAATATTTTATGGCACCAAAAATCCCATGGCCTACTTAAGCAGATATTATGACCAAATGTTCATAATTGGAAGGAGAGAGGCATTCCTAATGCACCTATTTAGTCAAACCATAAGCGGCAAAGCTCTAGATTGGTCTATATCTCAGGAATTAAAAAGATGGTTTGGTTAGATGGTACTAGACAAAGACTTTCTCAACAGGTTTGCATAAAATGTAGAAATAGTTCCTGAGCTACAATCACTATACAATATTAAGTAGAAATATGATGAGTATTTTTGAGACTATGCCTATCGTTGGATGAAGAAAGCTATTAAAGTGCAACCTCTAGTGTCCGAGAAGAAAATAGCATCAATGTTTTTCCATGCTCAAGAAGGTGAATTTTAGGCTAGAATATTGTCGGCGGTTCCTGCAACATTTGCAAATTTACTAAAGACTTGCAAATAACTAAAAGAAGGTATTCGAATGGGAAGGATTATCAAAACTCTCACGTCGATTGGGTCTTCCAAGTTCTAAAAATGAAAATAGAAGATATGAACGCGGCATCCACTGATTTTGTTACTAAGTTGAGAAGGAAACTCAGACCCATGAATACCCTTTCTTCTCTACCACCCACTAGTCCTTAATCTGTCTTCTATGCCAAACCTCAATACCAAGCTCCACAACTAAATATTTTACCTTAATACAAAGCTCCATAACTAAATTATCATACTAATGTCCAAACCACCATCCCAAATTACCAAGCTACTGTCCAGGCACCCATTAATCATCATCAAGTGCCACCTCCCACAAACCAAAACAATTATAACCTCTCTCATCCAAACCTCAAAAAGAAACCTCCCCAAAATTTTACCCCAATGACTGAAATTTATACTCATTTTGAAATATTAAGAGCATTCCATAATCTAAAAACTTTCCAACCAAAACCTACCAATCCAAATTCTCGAATTTATCATGCCAATAAGAAATATGTCTATCATTCAGGAGTAGTCGGGCACAATATCAAAGATTGAATTTATGTAAAACATAAGGCCCAAGACTTGATTGATCAGAAGTCATTACTCTTCAGTAATCGACATTAAATGTCAATATTAACCTATTTCGTAATCATGGGGGAACTACTGTTAACATAATCAAAATAGAGGATGAATGGGTTTCTATAAATACTATCATTAAGGTTGATTCAAAAAAACATAAGGAGAAAAATAAAGGTGAGAATGAGAAAGGGACAATGATTGATCTTTCGAAGCCATTGCCACTTTTGTACCAGTCATTCCCTATATGTGAGATGCCAATAAACAATGGTCTAGGGGAAGGGATAGGAAATCTTTTCCAAGGCTACAATGTTATACTAGAATATTTCCCAGAGGCTAGTAGGATAAGGAATGCTACACCTAGATAGACTTTGTAGATTAGACCTCTACTCCACGTATTACTTATTACCCATTATAGTAGATGAAAGGGAAATTTCAAGTAGTTTTAAAATTGATGATGATTCGGGGGAGTCCTTGTGATCCACCTTCTATTGTCTCAAATTCCTCTTTGAATTTAAATATTTTTGGAAAGGCATAAGCCCATACTTGTACGGGTCATTAGCCATTGTTTATAAATATTTCCCAAAACATTAAATAGAAAGTCTTCCTTTTTTCTAGGAATTTATTTTGATTTATGTTATTCTTATTTTCTTATTTCTAACTTATCTTGTTATTATAAAACTTGCATCGTTTTGAGAAATAGTTATATTAATTGAAAAACCTGCTGATTTCATGTCATGTCAAGAGTTGATGAACAAAATGAGGCAAATAATAAGGAACGGGAAGAATATGACAAAGAAGCAACAATTATAGAATGGTTGAAAGATCTATTTAAATACTTCAAAAATAAGGAAAGACCCAACCTTGAGTAGACTAAGATGGCTAATCTAGGTAAAGTGAATGAGACCATAATTGGGATCTACCCAACAAAATAAAAAAGGAGATAATTCATCAAGTTGTTTGTCGAATACTTTGATGTATTCATATGGCCTTACGATGGTATGCCAAAACCTTACTATGGTGTCCCACAAGTGGCTAATTGATTTTGAGTTCAACCAATGTAATAATTGGTCGATCCTCACAACATTGAGATAGGCACAAAAGCTAGTTTGCACAGAGTAGGAGCATCATGGTTTGTATCCGAGTTGGCCAACAAAGAGTAGCCAAAATAAACCAATTCTGATGCTATCAAGACATACAATGCCTGAAGTAAGCCTTTTCTTTGTGTTTATCTTTTTATAATTTCATTTTTTAATATTATCACTCTTATTCTTTTCCTTTTTATGTACAAAGTATATTTGACCTGAATTCTCAAGAATGAGATACGTAGGCGGCCTTGTTGACTTTGAGAAACCAATATTAAAATATATCCTTCCTTTTTATGTATGAACTATGTTTAACCTGCATTCTCAAGAATGAGATACATAGGAAGCCTATGTCAGCTTCGGTCAGTCCCTTCGGGGAATTTACCCTCCCTTTTATGTAAGAACGACATGATGACCTTAATTCTCAAGTATGAGATACATAGAAGGCCTATGTACGCTTTGAATAATCTTTTAGATTTTTCATATATCCCTGAGCTATTCCCACACTATGTTTTACATGATTCCTTATTCAACGACATATGTAGTCTTCCCAATAGCTCTATCATATCACCCAAGAATGAAAATTAGGCAGAATTTTTGAGAAAGGATATCAAAAATTATGAAGAAAGAGATTATCCTACGATAAAAACAATGTATACCACCAAGGATTTTAGGAGAAAGTATTGAGACTAGCGCAACTCAATATTATCTCAAAAATTATCAAATCGAGGAAATAATTTGGAGGAGGTCCTCAAAATTTTGGCTAACATAATAGAATGAGTTCCAAACACCCTAGTAAGGTTAATGAATTTTCAAAAATCCTCTAGTGGATGACAGATATAGTCAACCTCAAGCAGAAGACATTAATTAAGTTAGTACGTGACATGACTAACATATATTTTTTGAAAGTTTTTACATAGGTTTTTGAAACTAAATTCTAAAAAACTAACCCTATTTTTGAAAACCTATACACATATTCTAATTAACTAGTTTTTGACTAAAATCTATTGAAATGGGGAGTTAGGACATGTGTTAAAATATAATGGAGCTTGTGAAGTATGGCAAGAAGCAAACCATATATTGAAGAAGATAAACACGAAAAAGTTTGACCCAAACCTAAAACATTTTGTATGGACTAAGGGATAAATACATAAAAATAAGGGTCACCTCTTAAGAAACCCCAAGCTAGTCGTGAACAATACCAGAGCATATAATTCTCAAGAAAAATATTTTTTGGTAGCCCTAAAGATGAGTTCAGTTACCCTTTTATCAAGGACCTTTTGAATTGTGAATTTCATTTCAAAAGATAATGGATGACAAACAAAGGCATTTTTTCATCTTTATGAATATTTTTATTCAGAATTTTTATAAAAATATTTGGTTGTAAAAGTGACTCTATATCTACTAAATATTTACCTTGAGCGCGAATGCATTCAAAGGAGTCAGCACAATAAGGACACAATCAAAAGGATTACTTAATAGGAGATAGAGCATAAAAGTCATCCACAAATTTTCCATGAAGTGCAGAAATTATATATTCGAGTGGTCCCCAAAAAGGGATTTTACCCATTTGCTTACATCCGATGGATTTATTATTTAAATACCTCTTCCATAAAAAAGAAGATAAATAGCATACTAAGTCATTCAGATTATAATGCTAAGTATTTTTCATATAAACTATTATTAAAATTGACTATGGTCTCCAATAAGAGTAACATTGTGACTACTAATTGTCGACCTTCGATAAAGGAATATGCAGAAAGCCAACACACTGACAAACAAACTTATGTGAAACTTTTCTTCAAGCCGACAAGAGGGATATTACATGGCATTACATTCTATTTCATCCATTGCTGAGAGGGACATTTTATTATCAAGAGGGTCATTTTATCCCATACCATTACATTGTTGAGAGGGCCATTTTATTTCATTATCCAGAGGAATATGTGGAGAGGGGAATTTAATTCTATGCCATTTCATTGCTGAAAGGCACATGTCGAGAGGACTATTTCATCCCATACTATTTTATAGCTAAGAGATCCATTTCATTCCATTACCGAGAGGGCTATTTCATAACATTTTTGAGAAGGCCATCCATGAGGGCTATTTTATTCTAGTCTATTTCATGTTATGCCAAGAGGGTTATTTCATTCCATTTCCAACAGTGCCATTTCATTCCTTTCCATTTTATTGCCAAGAGTTCTTTGGTGAGATTTCCATTTAATTTTATGCCATTACCGAGAGAGCTATTTCATTCCATACCATTTCATTTCATTGATGAGAAGGCCATACCTAGAGGGTTATTCCAATTAATCACTGAAAGGTCCATCATACCATTCAACTAAGTATCAGTAATTGCTCAGAATGCAAGGCGATAAGTTATAGATTTGAGAGATTCATTGAAGAAACTATATTCATTTACCATGCAAATATAGCATAATCTGGCATTGAGGGTATCTCAACATTTTATATCTATTGACTATACAAAGGAAATATAGCCTAATGTTGATATTTCAGCATTTTAAGAATCATCATCTGAATGCATCAAAAGAACAAGATTCGAAAAGACGTATTTAAGTTGATTTCTGAAATCGAATGACATATTACATTTCCCAAAAATTGACAATCTGAGGGTAATCTATAACTCACAACATTTGACATAGGATAGTTGCAAGATAAACTATGAGTTGATAATCCATAGGTTATTCGTAAGAAAAAACAATATTCTAACCTGATAGTGTGCGAGGTTATCCAAAATCTATAGTTTGAAGGTTATCCATAAGTCACAACTAAAATTTTATCGTAGAATATTCAAGATTACCAAATTGGTATGTCAAAGGGTTATCTATAAACCATGTCATATCCAATATTGATTATGCATGGGATTACTCAAACACAAATAATTTGAAAGACATCAATAAGTCATATTGTATCTAAGGTTGGATGACGTGCAGGAGTACCCAAGAGCTAGTGTTTCATGGGATATACGTAAGTAATCACTTATTCAAGGTTTAATAATGTGTAGGATTATCCAAAAGAAAGAGAATCAAAGGATATCTATAAGCCACCTCATATCCAATAACAAATAATGCGTAAGATTGCCAAAAGATTAACAAGTCAAGGGATATCTATATGTCTTATCGATGCAATATATGTCAAAGACATACCCAAGGTCACATGCAAGAGGAATTATAGGTGAAAATTATACTTGTTACATCAACATATCATTATGTTGTTGCAAAGATCTTTTATGACAGGAGAATACCCCCTAGTCGTAACATGATGCTTAAGGCCACAAGTTCCCCAAGCTAATGCAAGATCTGGTACCTTCTGTGAAAACTAAGTAAGGAGAATAAAACCACTTGTCTAAAAGATAAACTAATGAAATATTGTCAACTGAAGTATTGGAATATATATAAAACGACATTACTGTAGTATCTGATTAATACTTGAAAAAAACTATCTGTTTGAAACAACCGTATAAACTGAAAAACCAACTAAGTATCTATCTGTCTGAAATCCTCTAAGAATCATAAGGAGTTGATGAGATAAACCCCAAACTAACTCTAGATGAATGAACATAAGTAGATGCTAAAATAATGGAAAAAATATGTCATTTCCTCAATGGAAGAGGACTCACCACTACTGTCGCTGGCTAAATATTGCACTATCTAAGAACCATTAGAAAACTGAGCATCTGAACCTATGTTATAATACAACATAGCATAATAGATGAGTATGTGATCATTACATTGAATGTACTACTACGTGAGATAAGGACTAACTAAAATACATATGGCAACTGAACATGGATAAATGAAGATGTAAAACTGCGAATGCAAGACTAAGCATAAACATGTACTGAAATAATCTATAATCTGAATAACTGAATAACTATTATTTGCATAATTTGATAACTAAAATCTATATAACTAAACATTTAAAATTTTTACGCCTGATCATGCAAGACTGAACTGACCTATTCTGAATATAATACTGAGACTATAGGAGTACCCCAATCTTATCTTTCTAGGTCTAACTTATAACCCAATTAGAAGGGTGAGGGTACCTTATTAGTGGTACCAACACATGACTGACGATGTGGATCCACAAGGCTGATGTCCCAAAGGATGAGGGTGTCCTTCCTAACTGACGAGGAACCCCTCATAATTGTTGGTTGTCGCATAGGTCTGGAACTTAGGGACTGCTACTAATGACTCATGTCTACCAGATGAGAAAGCTGACATCCCTGCATTTATTGAATGCTAACTGTTACTTCAAAATGAATAACAGTAGTATTATTATTCGTTTAACATAATATGGCATTGTACTGATAAGTACTCATCATGAACATAGTAATCTGAATGTGATAATCAAATCATGGTTTGACCGACTTCTTACTTGGAAATGGAATTATGTAAAACGCATAGGTATCGGATGTTCTTAACCCGCCAACATTAAATCATCACGAAAATACTGTAACAATGCTTAAAATAGTTCTATGAAATCATTGTTCAAAGGCCCAAAACAAAAGACATTTTAATAAGTGAGAAACATGAATTTTAACATAGGAATCTGTTAAACTTGAGAGGACAACATATTTATTATGTTTAATACATAACTTGATGATTTGTTATGAAATCAATTGAATATGACATGGGTAACTGGAATTGAAAGCATGAAACAACTTAATTTACATGTGAAAATAAGTTGACATGGCTTGAATTCAAATTTCAAAGAAGACATGGATTAAATTCATTATTTAAATGGATAATTTCATAGAAGAAGATTAAAAATTCATACTTGAATAAAAAGGGTATTTTGGGACTCAATGGGTAGAAGGAACCCATTGATGAATACCCCACATACCTTGAATTTCTTGACTTGAGAAGAGGACTTGAACTTTTGGCATTGAGAGATAACTTTGAAGAAGAAACCCTAACCTTGTTGCTCTTGAGAGTAGAAGACGAAATACGTATTAAGTGATTGTGGATGGGGAATAAATAACACCATTTTATGTTTTTAACTCATAGTTCAAGAGTTATAAAAGGGAAAAGACCAAAAGGTCCCTTAACTGAAATTAAAAAAATTTGTCTTCAATCTATAAGAGTCAACCATACAGCTAGTATGGTGAAGATACGAGTAGTCCTTTTTCCTAGTAATCTTGGCAACCAAGATTTGTATACACACTGGTCAATATACGAGTCCTACCTTATGACTCATTGCAAGTTCATACAATTAGTATCATCCTCTCGTAACTTGGACAGATTCTAAGGGGATCCATATTGTTAATATTACTTCACTTTATATGAATCGTACAATGCATTGGGGACTTTTATGGTCTGACTCATAACTTGAACAGAACTCATATGACCCCATACTGACTTGGGTATGACTGACCATGTACGACTCGTAAGAAGTCTTTAAGACTTGAGGAATGAGCCATAAATTCTCCAAAGACATGAGAATACGGGGTATTACATTATATACCCCATGGAAATATTTTTCATCGAATAATATTGGTTAAGGTGAGATACTAAGGATACTAAGATAGTTTGCTGAATACTCATGGAATAAAACATGATTAAATAACTGAATCAGAGACATGATACATGGATTGAACTAATTTCAATAATGCATGCAATGACATGAGAACAGTTATATAGCTGAAATAGAGAAAAGGAAAGAGTTAATTTAAGGAGAATCATTACCTCAAGATAAATCTGAATTCGTGAAGAAATTATAAGAGTACTAGGATCGCATATCTGCTTCTACTTCCAAAGTAGCTACCTCAAGAAACTGATTCCACCATATAAGTTTCACCAAAGGAACCTTTTTATTCATTAAAATCTGACAATCAAGAATCTAATATAGAATTTCTTAATAGGAGAGACTGTCTCTCTAAGGGTACGACTCAAGAAAGGTAGCCAAAATATTTATTTAACAAAGAGACATGAAACACTGAATGAACCGACTACAAAACTATAGTCAACTCTAACTCAAAAGCTACCATCCTGAAAGGTCTCATAATTCTATATGGGTCAACATAATGGGGACTGAGCTTCCCGTTTTTGCAAAACCTCTTTACTCCTTTCATCGATGAAATTTTCAAATTAACCGTATCACAACCATCAAACTCAATATTTCATTTCCTCATATAAGCATAAGATTTCTAATGACTTTAGGGTATCCATAGACTTTTAAGAATCAATCAAACTTTCTCTATTGCCTCAAACACTAATATCTGGTACTGTAAAATGTTTATCACTTGCTTCAAACTAAACAATAGTAGATCTAAATATTGTCCCATTGAGAACCTCAAATGGAGCCATCTAAATACTAGAGTGATAGCTTTTGTTGCAGGAAAACTCAATCAAAGGAAAGTGGTCATCCAAACTACCTTTAAAGTCAATAAAATAGGCTCTCCACATGTCCTCTAAAATCTTTATGGTCTGTTCTACCTGACTATCTATAAGAGGATGAAAAGTTGTACTGAGATATACTTGGGTGCCAAGACCCTTCTGAATGGCCTTTCAAAAATGATAGGTAAACTGAGAACCTCTCTTTGAAATGATAGTCAAGTGACTTACATGCAACTTAACCAAATCCTGAGACAGAGTCTTGCATAATGCTCAGTTGATTACGAAGTATGAACTGGCAAAAACTAAGCTAACTTGTTCATTGTATCAATAATGACATATATTGAATTATGTTGACAATGTGTATAAGGTAATAGTGTCATGAAATCTATGTTCACCACCTCTCACTTCCATGTAGGAATGGTAAACTCCTAAATTGTACCCCTAGTCCTTTGGTTCTCAACCTTATCCTACTAACAATTCAAATACTTAGCCATAAACTCTGAAATATCTTTCTTCATACTGCTCCACCAATAGATATCCCATAAATTACAGTACATCTTAGTGGCTACAAGGTGAATAGAATACCATGCACCATGCACTTCTTCTAAGATTCGTTGTCACAGAATTTGAACAAGCGGAACATATAGTCAGCCTTGATAATGAAGCACACCATCTTCCCTTTGGAGGAATTCTCTACCTTCTAACCTCTAACTACGTCCTTTAAATTGACCAAACTAAAATCCCTATCTTCTTTTCCTCTCACTTCAACAACCATTGAAGATTTCAAACCATTATGAACCCATACACTACCTTTAATCAAATCAACCATCAAAACAAGCTGGTGAACCTCACGGACTAACTCTTTCTTATCATCCTCAACATGAGAAACACTACCCATAGAAAATATACTAACTGCATTTCCCACTACCTTGCACAAATGGTACAACACACTCAAATCATAGTATTTCAATAATTCAAGCCTCTTTATCTAATGAAGATTCAGGTCTTTTTTGTGTGAACACATACTATAAACTCTTGTGATACATGAACACATCAATCTGAACCCATAAAGGTAGTGCCTTCAAATTTTTAAGGAAAAAATCATAACTACAAACTCAAGATCATGGGTCAAATAATTCTTCTTATTGGGCTTAAGTTGTCTGGTGGTGTAGGCTATGACCTTACCTCTATTCAATAATACACAACCAAGACCAACTCTGAAAGAATCAAATACACCATGAACCCATCTGCGACATCTGGGAAGGTCAAGACTGGGGCAGAAGTAAGTTGAATCTTCAACTCCTGAAAAATCTTCTCACAGGAATCTGACCACTGAAATTTAACCTTATTCAGGGTTAGCCTTCACATGGGGAAACCAATAAGAAAAACCCTTTAACAAATCATCTATAATAGCTAGCTAAACCCAAGAAACTCCTCATATTTGATGGAGAGATGGGTCTAGGACAATTTCTTACTGCTTTGGTTTTTCTAGAATCAACTTGAATCTTATAACCAAAATATATGTCCGAGAAAAGCTAATGATCTCAACCAAAATTTGTACTGATTGAACTTAGAAAATAATTGATGATCTCTATGGGTCTGTAATATAACTCTCAAATGGTCTGCATGTTCATTCTCACTATGAGAATTAACAAGGATGTCATCAAGAAAGACTATGAAAAACATATCTAAATACTGCTTGAACACCCTATTCAGAAATTCTATGAAAGTTGTAGGGTTATTTGTTAGTCAAAAAGACATAATTAGGAATTCAAAGTGACCATACAAAGTTTTGAAGATTATTTTTTGAATGTCACATTTTTTGATTCTAAGTTGATGATAGGCAGATCTGAGGTCCATCTTAGAGTTGAATAAGTCATCAATTTCTAAGAGGGTATGCTTATTCTTGATTTTAACTTTGTTCAACTAATGGTAGTCGATGCACATTCTGAGAGAACCACCTATCTTGAGCACGAAAACAACCAAAGTAGCCCATAGGGAAACACTAGGCCTGATAAAATCCTTATCTAATAGGTTATTCAGTTGTTCCTTTTATTCGTTGAGCTCAGCTGGAGACATCTTGGAAGATACTATGGAAAAACATCTGGAAATTCTCTTACTACTTAAACCGACTCAACACTTAGTGTTTCAAAATTTAAGTCCTCGACTCAAATGAGATGGTAAATACACCCCTAAGATATCATCTTTCTTGTCTTAAGATAAGAAACAAGATGACCCTTAAATAAGAAGTACTAGCCCGCTATTCAATAACTGGTTCATTAGGAAACTGGAACTGCATAATTCTATTTCTATAGCTAATAGAGGTATAACATAAGTTGAGCTAATCCATGTTGATAATGAAATCAAAATCAGTCATCTTTAACTCCACAAGGTAAGCTGAAATAACTTTCTTGGACATAGTGACTTGGCAATTTTTTTATACCTGTCTGGTTATGATAGACTTGTCCGCATGGGTAGACACCGATAAAGGCTATATTAACATTTCAAGACAAACATGAAAGTCTATAGCTATATAGTGTGTAACAAAAGAAAGTGAATCTTTGGGGTACAACATTGCATAAACATGAAAATGAATAATTCCAATGTACCCGTAACCACATCAGGAGAATTCGCTTGCTCATGATGAGTATGGAGAGCATACAGTCTATTCTGTCACTACCTAATAGTGGCACTAGAAGTGGAATCATTCTGAGTTGGAGACATGCCGGTGCTGCTAAAGAATTAGTCTGGCCTTGCAGGCGATCATTTATACCCTTCCATATGCCCACAGGGCAATCCCTTCCCTAATGGCCTGATTTGCAACATCTAAGACACACATAACTTCCTTCCCTAAACTCTCCCTAATAATTCTTATTACACTTCTTCCAGAGTAAATTGACATAACTAGTATTCACACGACCCAAGAACTTAGAGCTTGGTACTTAATCCCAATGTCCCGATTGAGCTTAGGCACTAGTGCACTAGCTGAAGATGGAGCTGGGGACATAAATTTTTAGGCAGAACTGGGAGCGGTTACCGCCTTCTAACCTTGGTTGAGAAATGTTAAAACTACTTGTCCTTGACCTATTATTATGTTTTTCCCTTTCTATAAGCTTTTCCTCTCAAATTTAGTAAGCATGAACCATAAGTCTATAAAGGTACATCATTTTTTCAACATGGCGGACCTACACTCCCTGACTATATAGTTAGTCAAACAAGATACAGGCTTACTCATCATAAACAGAGTGTCAGCCACCATAGTATAAGTATACCTTGCCAACTGAGTGAACTTGAGCGAGAAATATTTTGCACTCATGCTACCCTACATTAAATTTATGAACTCCCAAACCTTGGCTTCTGTCAACTCTAGTGGGAAGAACCTTTCTAAGAAAGTTATGGCAAAATCCTCCCACTTCATTTGCACTATCTCAATATCTTTGTCCTCCATCCAATACTTGAAATATATGTGAGATACTCCCAGTAATTGGTAGGAAGCTAATTCTACACTCTTACTCAAAGTCACACCCATGTAGTCAGTCACCTTCTTCAGAACATCCAAAAACTCCTACGAATTCTCCGTAGAATTGGATCTAGAAAATAAAGAGGGAATCATCCAACTGAAATCCTGAAATCTAGCTGCAATTGTATTCACCACTAGATCGGATGGGGTAACAGGCTAATGATTGCTTTGAGTAGCTATAGAATGGGTGAAGGCCCTGAAAATAACCCTAAATTCAATGTGAGAGATATGATTATTCAGGGGATCTTTATATATCGGTGGTGGTGCAGGCTGTGCCCCGTTCCTTCTTCCTTATTTCTCTTGTGAATCATTTTCTATAAATGGTATGAAGAATGAGTTAGAAAAATAAATTCAATAGAACTCATGCTCTTTCGCGTGACATGAACACTGAAAGAAGAGAAACAATCCTAAAAATATCATGTAGACACATGTCCATAAGTGTGGTGTACTTCACACCTATTTAAAATACTCTACACAATGCGGCTTTATGACTCCCCAGAACACTCTAAGACATTAGGCTCTAATACCAAGTTAGTCATGACCCGAGACTACCCTCTAGTTGTAACACGGTGCTTAAGGTCACAAATATCCCAAGCTACCCATGATCTGGTACCTACTGTGAACACTGAGTAAAGATAATAAAATCATATGTTTAGAAATTAAGTGGATGAAATACTATCAATTGAAGTATTGTAATATATATAAAACTACATTACAGTAGTATATGATAAATGTTGGAAATAGTAATCTTTCTAAAAAAACTCAATAAACTTAAAAAACAACCGAGTGTCTATCTATCTAAAAGCCTTTAAGAATCATAAGAAGTATATATGATAGACTACTAACTAACTACGACTAACTAAATATAAATTTATACTAAAATAATAGTAAAATATGTTATGTTATCGATGGAAGAGGACTCAGCACTACTACTACTGGGTAAATACTGGACTATCTAAGAACAAGTAGGAAACTGAGCCTCTGAACCTATGTTATAAGACAACATAGCACAAGATAAGATTATGTGTTTAGTACTTTTAATGTATGGGTTCATGTGATAAGGACTAACTAAAATACATATGAAAAATGAACATGAATATATGAACAAGTAAAATTGAGTTTGCTACACCAAGCATAAATATGCATTGAAATAATCTGTAATCTAATTGACCAAATCACTATTATCTGCATAGCTGGATAACTAAAATCAGTATAACTAAGAAACTAGTATTAGTGCGCTTGGTCATGCAAACTTGAACTGACCTATTCTGAATACTACACTGAGACTGTGGGAGTACCCCAATATAAGTTATCGGGGTCTAACTTGTAACCCCAGTTAGAAGGGTGCCAGTGCCTTACCAAGGGTACCAACACATGACTAGTGATATGGATCCACAAGGCTGATGTCTTGAAGGACGAAGGTGTCATGCCTAACTGAAGGGGGACCCCGCATAGTCTATGGTGGTGCCATAGATCTTGAACATAGGGATTACTACTAAATACTCATTCTTAACTAATGGAGGAGCCACCATCCCGGTGTTCACTTAATTCTAAGTGTTACTCCTAACTAAATGACACTGTATTATTACTTATTTAACATGATATGGTAATATAGTTAAAAGTCCTAAGCAAGAACATTGGTAATCTAAATGTGATAATAAAACCTTGGTCTGACTGACTTATTACTTGGAAACAAAATCGTTTAAAACACATAGGTATCGGGTGTTCATAACCTGCTACCACTGAATGATCACAAAAATACAATAAAAACGTTTAAAATAGTGGTATGAAATCATAGATCAAAGTTCCAAAGGATAAGACATTTGAATAAAAAGGTGAGAAACATTAATTTAAGCATATGAATGAGTTAAACATGAGAGGACAAGTTATTTACATGGTTTGATATGTAGCTTGATGATTTTTCATGAAATCACATGAATATGACATGGGTAATTTAAATTTAAAGCATAAAGTAACAAAATTTACATCGAAAAACATGTTGATAAGGCTTGAATTCAAATTTCTAATAAGACATGGACTAAACTAATAATTTACATGGATAATTTCATAAAAGAATATTAAAAATCTGTACTAGAATAAAAATGGAATTTTAGGACTCAATGCGTGGAAGGAACCTATTGTTGAATACTCCACATACCTTGAATTTCATGACTTGAGGAAAGGACTTGAAATTTTTTACTTGAGAAATGACTTTGAAGAAGAAAACATAACCTTATTGTTATTGAGAGTGGGAGAGAAAATAACATGTTAAATTATTAAGGATGAGGAAGAAATAATGCCTTTTTTATGTTTTCGCGTTGTGGGCTTGGGGTTATAAGAGGGAAAGATCAAAAGTTCTGTTAACTTTAATTATAGAAATTTGTTGTCAGTCTATACAACTCAACCATGCGACTCGTATAGTGATGGTATGAGTAGGAATGCTACTCGTAAGATTGGCCACAAAAATATGTTCTCACACTTGTCAACATACAAGTCCTACCTTAAGACTCGCCAAAACATCTTACGATTAGTATCATCCTCTTGTAAGTTGGATAGATTCTAAGAGAATCCATACTATTAATCTTAAGTCTTCTAGGGTCGACTTGTAACTTGAATAGAACTCACATCACCCCATATTGACTTATGTATGACTCACAATTTTTGACTTATAAGAAGTCTTTACGACTTGAAGAATGAGTCATAAGTTCTCCAGAGACTTAAAAATATCGGGTATTGCAATATATTACCCTTGGAAACATTCATCCATGAATGAGATTGGTTATGTTGATATATTAAGGAAACTTAGATTGTAAGTTGAATACTCATGGACTGAAAAATTCTTAGACAACTGAGTCTTTGTCATAATACATGGATTGAAATGATTTTATGAATATCTACAATTACATTTGAATGGTTACAATGCTGAAGGAGAATCATTACCGCAAGCTGAATCTAAATTTCAAAAGAATAGATGAGGGTAGTTAGCTCGCATATTTGCTTCTACAGCCCAAGTATCTTCCTGAATAGGTTGATTCCACCATAGAACTTTCACTAAAGGAATCTCTTTATTCTTCAATCTATGAATCTGATGGTCAAGGATCTCAATTGGAATTTCTTCTGTAACACCCCAATTTGCTGAACCGGAATACTACACAGTGCTCATGACCCCGAGGGACCACAAGATAACCCATGACTGATATCTATACCTGTATACTGCAAATCATGATATAATAATGTGGAATACATAGAACTGTAAGGCCATAAGGTTCAACTGAATAAAACCATGTGGGTGAAAATACCCCAAACAACTCATTCTGAACGTAAACCAGAACATATATCTGAAAGCCTCTAAACTATCTGAATAAGGTGTTGATGGAACATGTCTCCAACTAACTCTACAAAATTGAACTGCTAAAATAAATAAATATATCAAATGATATTGTCCTCGAATCAATGAGGACTCACTGTGTCTCTGTGACTGGAATGGTGCCGCTACTACTTGGGTAGAGCTCATGTCTCAGAACCTATGGTGTAACATGAAAAGAAAGCACCATAGCATAAATGCATCAGTACAAATGGAGTACAGAGTATAGGAGGAAGGTAGACTGAACATAAAGGGATTCATGCATGAACAACACTGACTGACTAATATGAACGTGGGAGTGCAAAGACACATATATAGAAACTGGGATGATGAATACGTGATAGCATAACCTGTAAGGTAATACATATTTAATAGATAACTGTCATGACTGATACTGAAAGTGATAACATGGACGACTGTATCTGACAGTACTGTATATACTAAAATCTGAAGAATGCCCTGAGTTATTTTAATGAGACAGATACTAAAACTGTGGGAAGTAGTGTTTAACCAACATGCCCCATGTATCCCATTATGGCTAAGCTGGGTTCCAATCTCTACCCCAACTGGAGGGGTGTTAATATCGTGCCACGAGTAAGGACAACCTGTGAGTGACCCTTATCTAGCAGGTAATCAATAAGAACAGTGGAAACCCTAAACTGATAGGTTAAGCCACCTCATCAACCCTAATCTGATAGGTTAAGATGTCTCAACCGATGCTGGCTACGTAGTTCTGGAACACAAGGATTGCTACTAAGAATCACACCCTGAACTAGAGGCTGAGTTCCCATCCTTGGGTTCACTCGGTGCTAACCTCTACTCCCATCTTGAGGGACTGGACATGAATAACTGACTGTGCATGACTTAATATTACTGGATTCCGTTAACTGGAGAAATTTTACTCATATCAGACAACTTTCTAAGATCATGAGGTTTTCTTGAGTCACATGACTAATTGAAGTCTATGGAATCATAGCTTGAGTTCGGATATTGTGAAACATTACATGGATCTGGGAACACAACTATAGTTTTCAGGTACAAGTATCCCCAGGACTCGATGAAAGGAAACTGACACACATGACTGACTTGATCATAAGAGTAGAGTCCATAATTTATAATATCATATGTAGGGATCTCATACTAAGAATGGTTATCAATAATGTTTTACATGGAAAGGATTTCATATCACGTGGAAGTACTTTCACAATCTTAATATCAAGTTCGTTGCATAATCATATTGCCAAAACATACTAATAGCATGGAAGTTCATGTGGATTGAATGGTTATCATACATCTTGTTCACAAGTAGGATTTGCAAGTAAGCATAGCATAATCTCATAAGAATAGATCATGAGTATTCCAACAACATTTACAAGGAACATTATCAACATAGAAGTCATTGGAATGTAAGGGCATATCATGAATCCTTCACTTAGTCACAATTTAGCTATATTGCATATTTTTTAGTTCTTTAGGCATTTCATCAAACACCTTACATGCACATCTTAAGCATAGGTGAAATCACCAAATTATACATCATGAACAACCAAACTTACTTGTTTCCAACTCATATGATATCATGCATGCATGAAAACATATAAAGATTCCATCTTGGGAATCACCCAATATCAACAACATGATCATCAACACCCAACAATATAGAAATCATACTTTATAATGAAAAAGTGGAAAAACAAACAAGAATCAATATGGGTATGATCATATCACCACAATCAACCAAGATTTTGTATTTTCAAGATTGATTCTTGAACTCCACGGATGTAAGGAATCCGTGGATGAACACTACGCATACCTTAGAAGGAAGATTTTTGATGATTGACAGAGGAATTTCCTTGAAATTGGATCTTCAAGCTTAATTATGCAACCTTAGTTGTTTCTTTCCTTTAGTTCTCTTGGATGATGCGCTTTGAGGTGAAATAGAGTTGTATTATGTTGAGAAGCTATATATTTTGTAGGGTTAAGTTTAGGGACGTGTTAGGATTATTTAAAGATTTAATTACCTTTAAAATAACTCAAAACGAAGTGTTTTTGACACATGGAATTGACATAGGCGGCACCCAAGTGGTCGTGTATGCTTCGGTTGGGCAGTGCCTAACCCATCGCCTATGCTTGGGTTGGGCTGCGCCTAACCAACCGCCTATGCTTGGGTTGGGCGGCGCCTAACCAAGCGCTTATACTTACTATCTCTCACAAAAATGGGCATAACTTTTTGCTCGGGTATTGGATTATGGAGAAATTGGCATCGTTGGAAAGCTAATTCAATTTTCTACAATTTGGTGGGTCTAAATCATCCAAAATACCACATTAAAATCGAGTTATACTTGTTCAAATATGACCTTTGCAAAATCGAACACTAAAACTTGATGGATTCACAAACTCTTAGCTTGTATTACCTTAAGTAACTCATATGAACATGCTTAATGCATCATAAGCTATCCTATCTCTAGGATATTTATTGTAAGTCATGTACTCAAGTATGAATCACAGGATAGGATATTTCATACGTAGGAATACTTATTCACTTCCTAGCTTAGAAACGTGTGGGGTATTACAATATCTCCCCCATGGAAACATTCATCCTCGAATAAGAATTTTACTGAGAAGGGATAAAAGACAATAGAACCTGAACTGATCATGAAGAACTGAAACTTGATCTCATGACTGACAGGCTAAACATACTGAACTCGTGCATATCTAATGCACGAAAAACTGACATATGAATGCATGACTGAGTATGAAACAGTTAATTGGTATAAAGTTTATACTGGAAACATGAACATGAAATTAAATCAGATTTAGGAGAACTGTTACCTTGAGCTTGATATGAATTAGTGAGGAAGAGGTGAGGATACTTGGTACGCATATCTGCTTTTGCTTGCCAAGTATCTCTCTCTTGAGACTGATTTTTCCAAAGAACCTTTACCAAAGGGACTTCTTTGATCCTCAATCTACGAGTCTGATAATCTAAGATTCCGACTAGAATCTCTTCATTGAAGAGGTTGTTCTGAATATCGATGCTTTGAATAGGGACAGCAACTGCTGGGTCACCTATGCACTTCTTTAGCAAAGAGACATGGGAGACTGGATAGACTGAGGCTAGATCTGAAGGCAACTAAAGCTAATAAGCTACCTTGCCGAAGCGACAAAGAATTTTGACGGGACCAACATACCGGGGACTGAATTTTCCTTTCTTGCCGAACCTCTTCACTCCCTTCATGGGAGAGATCTTAAGATAGACATAGTCATTGACCTTGAACTCCAGATCCTTTCTATGAACATCTGCATAGGACTTCTGTCGGCTCTGAGCAGCCCAGAGTCTCTCTCTGATCAACTGAACTTTGTCTAAGGAATCGAGTACTAAGTCAGAACCTTTGATTTAGGCCTTACTAACTTCGAACCAACCAATCAGAGATTTACATGTCCTACCATAGAGAGGTTGGAATGGAGCCATCTGAATGCTAGAATGATAGCTATTATTGAATGGAAACTCAATCAAAGGAAAGTTGTCAACCCAACTTACCTTGAAGTCAATTACATATGCCCTTAGCATATCTTCAAGAGTCAGAATGGTCCTCTCTGCTTGACCATCTGTCTGATTATAAAATGTTGTGCTGAGATAGACTTGGGTACCGAGACCCTTTTGGAATGCTTTCCAAAAGTGAGAAGTAAACTGGGTACCTCTGTCTAAGATGATAGATAGTGGAACACTGTGTAATCTGACTAACTCCCTGATATAGAGTTTGGCATAATCCTCGGCAGAATAAGAAGTACGAACGGGAAGGAAATGAGCTGACTTGGTCATTCTATCTATAATGACCCAGACTGAATCATGCTAATGACGAGTTCTAGGCAAACCCATCACAAAGTCCATGTTAACTTCTTCCTACTTCCAAGTAGGAATGGTGAACTCTTGCATGGAACAACTAGGTTTCTTATGCTCTATCTTAACCTACTGACATGTAGAGCACTTAGCCATAAAATCTGCAATATTTCTCTTTATCCCAATCCACCAATAGATCTCCCGCATGTCGCGGTACATCTTAGTGGCCCCTGGATGAATAGAGTATGGCAAACCATACGCTTCTGCAAGTATTCACTGCCTCAATTCATATACACCTGGAACACATTGACGACCCTGACAACAAAGAACACCATCTCCCTCTTGGGATAAAATTGAATTTTTGATTCTGAACTGACTCTTTGAGCTTGACAAGGCTAGGATCCCTATCTTGTTTCTCTTTCACCTCAGAAACTAGATATGACTCTGAACTACTATGAACACATACACCACCCTATGAAGAATAGACTAAGCGAACGCCTAGTCTGGCAAGCCGATGGATCTCCTGAGCCATCTTTTTCTTATTATCCTCAACGTGATAAATACTACCCATGGAGAGTTGACTGAGAGCGTCGGCCACAACATTGGCCTTGCACCGATGATAAAGAACACTCATAACGTAATCTTTCAAGAGCTCTAACCACCTTCTCTAGCAAAGATTGAGATCTTTCTGGGAAAAGACATACTAGAGGCTTATATGGTCTATGAAGACATCTACATGAACTCCATAGAGATAATGAATCCAAATCTTCGAGGCAAAAACTACCACTGCTAACTCAAGATAATGAGTAGGATAATTCTTCTCATGCGACTTTAACTGTCTGGAGGCGTAGGCTATGACCTTACCATGCTGCATGAGGAAACAACCTAAACCCACTCTGGATGCATCACAATAGACTACAAAACCATCTGAACCATCTGGAATAGCTAGAATTGGAGCGGAGGTGAGTCGAGTATTCAACTCTTGAAAGCTCTTCTCGCATGAATCTGACCACTGAAACTTAATCTTCTTCTGAGTCAATCTGGACATGGGAGATGCAGTAGAAGAAAATTCCTCAAAAAACTGTCTGTAATATCCAGCCAAACCCAAGAAACTCCTAATATCTGATGGAGATACGGGTCTGGGCCAGTTTCTTACTACCTTAATTTTCTGAGGATCTACTCTAATGCCATCATCAAAAATAATATGGCCAAGTAATGCTACTGATTTTAGCCAAAATTTGCACTTGTTGAACTTAGCGAATAATTGATGATCCCTGAAAGTCTGAAGAACAATCCTCAGATGTTCTGCATGATCATGCTCTATGCGAGAATAGACCAAAATATCATCTATAAAGACTATGACAAACATGTCCAAGTACTACTTGAACACAGTTTATCAAGTCCATAAATGCTGCAGGGGAATTTGTAAGACCAAATGACATGACTAAAAATTCGAAGTGACCATACCGACTACGAAAAGTTGTCTCCGAAATGTCACATTCTCTAACTCTTAGCTGATGATAGCTTGATCTGAGTTCTATCTTGGAGATGTAACTGGCACCCTGAAGTTTGTCGAATAGATCGTCAATCCTAGGAAGAGGATATCTATTCTTGACCGTGACCTTGTTGAGTTGACGATAATCAATACACATCCTGAGAGAACAGTCTTTCTTGAGCTCGAATAACATTGGTGCACCCCATGGGGAAATGCTGGGTCTGATTAATTCCTTATCTAAGAGATCCTTCAACTTATCTTTCAATTCCTTGAGTTCTGCTGGTGCCATTCTATATGGCAGAATAGAAAGAGGTTGAGTATCTAGAAGAAAGTCTATGCCGAAGTCTATTTCCTTTTCGGGAGGAATGCCTAGAAGATCTTTGAGAAAGACATCTGAGTATTCATTAACAAAAGGGATTGTTTCGAGGTTGGAATATTCAGAACTAGAATCTTTAACATGCAAGAGATGATACACACATCCCTTAGAAGTCATTTTCCTTGCCCAAAGGTAGGAAACAAGTTGACCCCTGAACGCTGAAATGCTAGCCTTCAACTCTAGGATGGGCTCATTCGGGAACTGAAACTGAACTATCATATTTCTGCAGTCGACTATGACATAGCAGGAATAAAGCCAATCCATGCGAAGAATGACATCAAAATCAGTCATCTCTAACTCCACAAAATCTGCTGATGTGGATTTCTGAGATATCATAACCGGGCAGTTCCTGTATACCCACCGGGCTATGATGGTTTTACCCACTGGGGTAGAGACTGAGAAGGCCTCTGCTAGGACTTTGGTAATGATTCTAAAATTGCCTAGTATGTATGGAGTAATAAAAGACTGTTGCACCTGGTTCTAGCAAAGCATAAATAGGAACATGGAAAATCTATAACGTACCAATAAAGACATCAGGAGAATTTTCCTGATCCTGCCAGGACTGAAGAGCATAGAGTCTGTTTGGGCATTGCCCACTGGTAAATCTAAGAGAACACTCATAACCATAATATTCCCCTGCCTGAGGTTGATAAACTCAAGAACTTTGTCTTCCTCAGCTCTTGGGGAAAAAATCTGTCTAAGAAGGCCGTGACAAATTCCTCAAACTCGATAGGGCCTGTATTATCTAACCTCACAGACTTCCACTATTTGTACCTATCATGAGCAACATCCTATAACTGGTAGGTGGCTAACTTAGCACTCTCAATAGAAGTAATACCCATGATGTCAACGACCTTCTGGACTCGATCAAAAAACTCGTGAGGGTCCTCATCAGACTTAGACCCATGGAAAGATGGAGGGTTCATCCGGATGAAGTCCCGAACCCTAGCTGCTTTGGGAGTGGCCACTGGATTGTCTGGAATGACTGGTGGTCGTTCATTATGTGGAGCCATGGACTGAGCAAGTGTGGTAAATGCGGATCTAAACTCCACATGGGAAACATGTTCGCCCAAAGGATCTTTGGGCTGAGGAGCTGGCTGGTTTCTTATCTTTGGGGCCATGGTCTGGAATAAGAGAAGAATGGATTAGACTGAAAGTTTAACTTGTGATTATGCTTGCTAGAATGACATGAATAATAAAGAAAGGGGACTGTTCCTAAAACATCTTATAGCCTCCCACACATAAATGTGGCACGTAACACACCCATGTACAAGACTCTACTAGATGCGGCTTTCAGACTTCCTAGGACTCTATTGAACCTTAGGCTCTGATACCAAGTTTGTAACACCCCGATTTGTTGAACCAAAATGCTACACAGTGCTCATGACCCCGAGGGACACAAAGATAACCCATGACTGATATCTATACTTGTTTACTACAAATTATGTTATAAAAATGTGGAATACATAGAAATGTAAGGCCATAAGGTTCAACTGAATAAAACCATGTGGGTGAAAATACCCAAAACAACTCAATCTGAACGTAAATCTGAACATAAATCTGAAAGCCTCTAAACTAACTGAATAAAGAGTTGAAGGAACATGTCTCCAACTAACTCCGCAAAACTGAACTAAAGAAATAAATAAATGTATCAAATCATATTGTCCTCGAATCAATGAGGACTCACTGTGTCTCTGCGACTGGAATGCTACCGCTACAGCTGGGCTGGAGCTCATGTCTCGGAACCTATGGTGTAACATAAAAAGAAAGCACCATAGCACAAATGCATCAGTACAACTGGAGTACTGAGTATATAAGGAAGGTAGGCTGAACATAAAGGGTTTCATGCATGACCAACACTAACTGACTAATATGAATGTGGGAGTGCAAACACACATATATAGAAACTGGGACCGTGAATACATGATAGCATGACCTTTAAGCTAATGCATGGTTTACTGATAACTTTTATGACGGATAATGAAAGTTATAACATGGACGACTGTATCTGACAGTCCTGTATATACTGAAATCTGAAGAACGCCCTGAGTTTTTTTACTGAGACTAATACTGAAACTGTGGGAAGTAGTGTTTAACCGACATGCCCCATATATCTCATTATGTCTAAGCTGGGGTCCAATCTCTGCCCCGACTGAAGGGGTGTCAATACTGTGCCATGGGTAAGGACAACCTGTGAGTGACCCTTATCTGGCGAGTACTCAATGAGAATGGTAGGAACCCTAAAATGATGGGTTAAGCCACCTCATCAACCCTAATATGATGGGTTAAGATGTCTCAACCGATGCTGGCTACGTAGTTCTGCAACACCAGGATTGCTACTAAGAATCACACCCTAAACTGGCGGGTGAGTTCCCATCCTTGGGTTCACTTGGTGCTAACCTCTACTCCCATCTGTAGGGACTGGATATGAATAACTGACTGTGCATGACTTAATCTTACAGGATTCCATTGACTAGTGGAATGTTACTGGTATTTGACAACTGACTAAGATCATGAGGTTTTCCTGAGTCACATGACTGACTGAAGTCTATGGAATCATAGTTTGAGTTCGGATATCGTGAAACAAGACATGGATCTAGGAACGCAGCTATAGTTTTTGGGTACAAGTACCCCCAAAACATGATGGAAGGAAACTGACACACATGACTGACTTGATCATCAGAGTAGAGTCCATAATTTATAATATCATAAGCAGGGATCTCATACTAAGCATGGTTATGAACAATGTATTTCATGGAAAGGATTTCATATCACGTGGAAGTACTTGCACAATCTTAATAGAGTTTTCATTGCATAATCATATTGGCAACACATACTAATAGCATGGAAGTTCATGTAGATTCCACGGTTATCATACATCTTGTTCATAAGTAGGATTTGCAAGTAAACATAGCATAATATCATAAGAATAGTTCATGAGTATTCCAACAACATTTACAAGGCACATTATCAACATAGAAGTCATTGGAACGTAAGGGCATATCATGAATCCTTCACTTAGTCAAAATTTAGCTATATTGCATGCTTTCTAGTTCTTTAGGCATTTTATCAAACACCTTACATGCACATCTTAAGCATATATGAAATCACCAAATTATAAATCATGAACAACCAAATTTACATGTTTCCAACTCATATGATATCATGAATTCATAAAAACATATAAAGATTCCATCTTGGGAATCACCCAATATCAACAACATGATCATCAACACCCAACAATATAAAAATCATACTTTATAATGAAAAAAAGGAAAAACAAACAAGCATCAACATGGGTATGATCGTATGACCACAATCAACCAAGCTTTTGTATTTTAAATATTGATTATTGAACTCCACGAACAAAAGGAATCCATGGATGAACACTACGAATACCTTAGAAGGAAGATTCTTGATGATTGACGGAGGAATTTCCTTGAAATCGGATCTTCAAGCTTAATTATGCAACCCTAGTTGTTTTTCTCCTTTAGTGCTCTTGGATGATGAGCTTTGAGATGAAAATAGGGTTGCAGTATGTTTAGAAGCTATATATTTCGTAGGGTTAAGTTTAGGGATGTGTAAGGAGTATTTAAAGACTTAATTACCTTTAAAATAACTCAAAACAGAGTCATTTTGACACCTGGAATTGACTTAGGTGGCACCCAAGTGATCGCCTATGCTTGGTTTGGGCGGTGCCTAACCAATTGCCTATGCTTGGGTTGGGCGGCGCCTAACTAATTGCCTATGCTTAGGTTGGGCGGCGCCAAACCAATCGCCTATGCTTACTGTCTCTCAGGAAAATGGGCATAACGTTTCGCTTGTGTATTGGATTAAGACGAAATTGGTATCGTTGGAAAGATAGTTCGATTTTCTACAATTTGGTGGGTCTAAATCAGCCAAAATACCATATTAACATTGAGTTATACTCGTTCAAAGATGACCCTTGTAAAATCGAACACTAAAACTTGATGGATTCAAAAACTATTAGCTTGTATTACCTTAAGTGACTTATATGAACATACTTAATGCATCCTAAGCTATCCTATCACTAGGATATTCATTGTAAGTCATTTACTCAAGTATGAATCACAGGATAGGAGACTTTATATGTAGGAATACTTATTCACTTCCTAGCTTAGAAACATGTGGGGTATTACACCTTCATAGGTGAGACTATCTCTCACATGCACACTCTTTAAAAGCATAACAAAAGTTAGGTCGCTAATACATTTCTTTAACAAAAATATTTGAAACAATGAATTCACTGACGACAAAACTGTAGGCAACTCCAACTCATCATGTACCTTCCCAAAGGGGTTCATAAATCTTTATGGGCTAACATAATGGTGACTGAGCTACCCCTTCTTGCCAAATATCTTTTCTCTTTTCATGGGTGAAATTTTCAAATAATCCAAATCACCAACATCAAAATCAAGATCTTTTCTCCTCATATTTGCATAAGTTTATAGTGACTTTGGGTTGTCCTTAGCCTTTCATGAATCAACCAAACATTCTCCATGGCCCCAAACACTGAATCTAGTCTTATTATAGCAGTCTCAACTGCTTCAAACAAACCAATGGGAGATCTACATCTCCTTTTATAGAGAGACATAAATGGATCCATGTAAATACTAGGGTGATAGTTGCTGCTGAAGGAAAACTCAATCAAAGGAAATTGGTCATCCAAACTACTATTAAAATCTATAACACAGGACCTCAAGACCCTTCTGAAAGGCCTTTTAAAAGTTTGAGGTAACTGAGTACCCCTATTTGAAATGATAGTCAATTAATCCCAAGCAACCTAATCAACTCCCTAAGATAGAATCTAGTATTATCTTCAGCTGAATACGAAGTATGAAATGAAAAGAAATAAGTTGACTTGGTCATTCTTTCTGGAATAACCTATATTGAATCATAGTTATGACGTGTATGAGGCAACCCTATCACAAAACCCATGCTCACCACCTCTCACTTCTAAGTGGGGTTGATAAACTCCTGATATGTACCATTAGGCCTTTGGTGCTCAACCTTAACTTGGTGACACTTAAAACGCGTAGCCACAAACTCTACAATATATTTCTTCATAACACTCCACCAATAGATCTCCGATAAATCACGGTACATTTCAATGTATCTGTAGTGAATTTAATACCGCACAACATGATCATCAACTAAGATTTATTGTCTCAAACCAACAACACACGGAACATATAGTTTGCCTAGATAATAAAGCACACCATTTTCACCTTGGGTAAAAACCTCCACCTTTTAATCTCTAACTGTTTTTATCAACTTGACCAAACTAGGATCCCTATCTTGTTTTCTTTTTACTTTGGCAACTAATGTAGATTACGAACTATTATGAACTCATATACTACCTTCTGTCGAATCAATCAACCGAAACCCTAACCTAGCATGCTGGTGAACATCACAAACTAACTTCTTCTAATTATCCTCAACATGAGCAACACTACCCATAGACAATCTACTAAGGGCATCCGCTACTACATTGGCCTTTCCCGAATGGTACAACGCACTCATATCATTATCTTTCAATAATTCAAGACACCTTATCTGCTAAAGATTTATGTCTTTCTATATAAACACGTACTGTAAACTCTTTTGATACTTGAACATGTAATCGTGAACCTTAATACACAACCAAGATCTAATCTAGAAGCATACAATACACTAACCAATTTGTGCCATTTGGAAAGGACAAGACTAGGGAGAAAGTGAAGAAATAGAAAATCCTTTCAACAAAACCTTTTTAATAGCTAGCTAAAACCAAAAAACTCCTAATATTTGACGGGGATATGGGTCTAGGCTAAATTCTTACTGCTTTGGTCTTTTGAGGATCAACTAAAATTCCATCACCATAAACTATATAGCCAAGGAAAGATACTGATCTCTGCCATAATTTACACTATACGAACTTAGCGAATAATTTATGATCTCTAAGGATCTACAACACAACTCTCAGATGATCTGCATAGTCATTCTTGCTATAGGAATAAACAAATATGTCATTATTGAAGATTGTGGAAAACATGTCCAAGTGCTACTTGAACACCCTATTCATCAAGTCCATGAAAGTTGTAGAGGCATTTGTTAGTGGAAAACACATAACTGGGAATTCAAAGTGACCATACTATGTTCTGAAAGATATTTTTAGAATGTCAAATTCTCTCACTCTAAGTTGATGATTGTCAGATCTAAGGTCCATCTTAGAGAAATAACTCGCACCCTAAAGTAAGTCAAAAAAGTCATCAATTCTAGGGAGGGTATAATTATTCTTCATTGTGACTTTGTCCAACCAACGGTAGTCAATGCACATTCTGAGAGAATTATCTTTCTTGCACACGAAAAGGATTGAAGTACCCCACAGGGAAACACTAAGCCTGATGAAACCCTTATCTAATTCGTCTTTTATCTAGACCTTTAATTGCTTGAGCTCAGCTAGAGCCATTCTATAAGGTGGAATAAAGATAAGCTATGTATCTAGAAAGAGATTTATTTTGAAGACTATCTCCCATCTGGAAATTCTCTTACTATTGAAATTTACTAAAGACTCGAAGTTTCAGAATTTGAGTCCTTGTCTCGGATGAGATGGTAAGTACACCCCTTAGATATAATCTTTCTGTCCGTAAGTTACAAAACAAGTTGTTCTTTAAGCGCAGAAGTACTACCCCTTTATTCGATAACTGGGTTGTTAGGAAATTGGAACTTTACAATTATATTCCTACAATTAACTGAGGCATAACATGATTGGAGCCAATCCATTCTGAGAATGACATCAAAATCAGTCATCTCTTACTCAACAAGGTCAATTGAAATAACTTTCTAGGACACTATTACAAAGGAATTTTTGCATACTCGTCTGGATATGATACTCTGAACCTATAGGGTAGATAATACGCACAAATTACAACTTTTTTTAGAAAGTATATGGTATCGTCGTCAAATATAGAACCCAAATAGGTTGGGGTTGAATCCCACAGGGAACAACGTGTTAACTAATGCATGACTATTAATGGACTATTGATTGAAGATTTTCGAAAGTAAGGGCGTTTGTTTGTTAACATAGTTTGTTAATAGAATAAATTTTAGTTCCAACTAGTGTGTATTTTGGCAAGGTTAATTCAATGATAATAAGTAAACTAGGATTACGGTCACCAAGGTGTTCATGCAGTCAAGGTTGTGAGCTATTCCATATTCCTAATTAACAATCTCAATTGCTAGGTTAATTGAACTTTTGAATTCTATCTATTTGTTTCTCAACCTGAATAAATAGTTACCCTTTAATACTGTCAAACATAAAGAATGTTATGTAAATACGTAATTGGTTCCCCAAGTGGGTTGATATTATTAAGGAATCCTTCCATAATCCAAAGGTTAAGGCCCTTAAATTTCTTGTAAATCTCCTCTTTTCCGAACACACACTTTTCTACTCAAACAAATGGTGTTCACGAGAGGACCTTTCAAGTTTGCAACCAAGAAAGATCATTATTAAGAAGAGAAGATTACACAATTTCAATTAGTTACGAAATTTAGGCAATCGCACAACCCTAAGCGACAATTCACACCAAGGCTCCCATAACCCTAGTTATTGGAGCTTTAGCCACACATCAAAGATGAAGACTCCATTGTATTAGTTATGAATTATTGTAAAAAATTACTTACATAGATCCAAAGGATTGTTCTTGATCTTGAATGAATAATGAATAAAATGATAAGATCTAAGTAAAAAGCTTGTTTCTCAGTGAAATTTAGGTTAAAAAAGTACTCAGTAGACACAAGATGCCTAATCTAACCCTAAAATAGGTATTTATAGGTTACCAGGTGATGGGGATTTAAAATTTTAACTGCAGATTTCTTCATCAGGGTTGAAGTCCAAGGTAATGGTCTATCACTAGCCTAACAGTCCATTTCCTGGACCGTCACCTAGATTCCTAGATTTATACATTCTGTTTAAGATTTGATGGTCAAGTTGACAGACCGTCACCTGTCTGATGGTCTGTCAATTGGATTGCCACTTCGATCCTTAATAAATTTCATTTTGCTTAAGATTGACAGCCAAGTTGACGGTCTTTTAGTGGGCTGATGGTCCGTAACTTGGACCATCACTTCAATCCTTGACATCTCATGTTTTGTTTATCATTGATGGGCATAGTTATGGTTCATCAAAAGGTTGACAGCCCATCAATTAGAGTGTCAACTACCTTTAGTTCCTGCTTTCCTAAGTTATTTCTCCTTCTATGTATTTTACATGAAAACAAGTAAAACCTAACATCAAATACGCCAATAATTTCTTAAAAACATATAATTAAACCATTTATAAGGTGTAAAATGTTCTGTCAACAATCAAAATATCAACACCCTCAATTTA
The DNA here is from genome assembly GCA_030864225.1 of Capsicum baccatum var. pendulum. NCBI lineage: Eukaryota > Viridiplantae > Streptophyta > Magnoliopsida > Solanales > Solanaceae > Capsicum > Capsicum baccatum. The sequence goes on along the minus strand of CM061557.1, from coordinate 161,543,102 downwards.
AGACAATTGTTTATCCTCAAACAACTCAACATCATATCAAATGCTTGACAAAAATATTTATGGGCATTCCACTATTGAACTATGCATTACACAACTAATTAATTATCCCCTTGCTCATATAGTCTCAAAATATAAGGATCCACAATTAGAACTACTTTAAAATTCAGCACATGCATGTTCATGGACACAATATCCTAAAAAATCAGTGATGATAACTATAGTTCAGATTGCCCTCACAGTTAAAGAAGTTAACCGAACATATTCTCTTTTAGCCTATAGAGTATCAGCTAAAACTCTCAGTCTTATAAGAGAAGTTACAAACACAACGCATATACCCATAAGCTTGCCTTTATTATCTAATGCCCCAATGGTTGATTAAAAAATATCAAACAGTACTTGTTATGGCTCGTAATGAGGCTTCAGGGATAGGTGAGGAACAATTTCGAAAAAAGTGATTTCAAGTTAAGATTTCACTCTCTTTGCCCTTAATTGCTACTTACCATGACTAATTCTTTTCTATTTCCCTTACAATCTTTACTACTCATCCAACACCTTTAAAATACCCTTTTTTGGAGGTCTACATCATCCACCCTTAACTTATGATGAGGCTGTCAATTGTGGTGCATATTATCTAACAAGATTGGGCCAGATGAGACATTTTATAAAATCCCAATCACTTTCATCAAATTGTCAACTCCCCATCTGTAGCCACCTCCAACATAGGTATTTTTTCTAAGTTAAGGTGCACAATATCTACTACTGGGCTAGGGCCAAAATCAGGTGTTAGCATCCTAAAGAGAGTGAATCAAAATTATTTGGGTTGAATAAACTATAACAACAGCTCAAAAAAGTTTCAAAGGAAAAAATTACATCTTTTTTGTGGTGTTTTTATGGCTAAGTGGACTAACAATTGAAGGAGGCCTACTATCTTATCCTAATAAATCAATCATAAAGTAACACAAATAAATCAGGCAAGTTCTAGTTATACATACCATGCAAGATCTATATAAAAAATACTCACACACACTGGCAATGAACTCATACTTATCATAAAGACTCTTGGACTTGCATCACATGACTATGCTTGCTATAACTTAACACTCTAATTCCTATCACAAATTCACAATGGTTGATCAATGCATATTAAGTGAAAACTAAGTAATCTCATAAGCAAACACGTTCATAATTTTCTACCACATTCATCATTCTTCCATACATATGAAATGTGCTACAAGAAAGGAACATATTTATAATCATGAAGCAAGATTTACATAACAATGAACAAATAAAAAGGTAAATAACAACCTGCACAAGCCGGTTCTACTAGATAGCACATAGGAGAAAAGAACATAGGCAACAAAAACCCTCATGGTGACCAATACACAACAAGCGCCCACCCCTACTAAAAATCATCCTTTGACCTCAAATGCATTATCAATATAGTACAAGGAAGTAGAATACTTGCAAACCCCTTAAGGAATGTGAATCGATCGAATTTGGAGAGGTTTATTTGGCCTTGGGTGCAACATCGATGACCCCTTCAATGGTTGGGGTACTCAAAACAATATCCTCCGCAATAGAAGGGATCACTATAGGAACTAGTGTGCGCCCCCTTGTTAGGGATGATCTAATAGAAAATCCAGCTGCCTCATAAGTAGCTTTCTTCTTTCTTTTCTCCTTATCTCTCTTTGATATCTTCATTGCTTTCCTTGAATTTGTCACTTCTAGCATTTTATCTCTGCGCCTTCTCTTTCTTTCTAATTTTAGGTCACCACTTTCATCAATCTACTTACCTTTATCTTTTAGTGGTCTATGCATGAGATTAATAAGGACTTCTTCTTCATCGCTTATCACCAATACTGGATCATAAGCCAGTGGTAGTAGTTGTTTATTTAGCAGGGCAATGTCATATTTTTCCTGTTTAAACTCTGCCACAAACTTTGCAATGTCTGGAATTGATAACTCATTCAACCAATTGTTCACATGTTCCAGCATGTCATCCATTCTGGCATGAAAATTCTCATAAGGTTTGAGGGCTTCAACAATAATCTAGTCAATAAATGGTTTGAACTTTTTCGCCTAAGTATTTAACTATCTCTCATACTTTTTCTAGGCTTTCTCAATTTTTGTATAGTTTTTTTGTGTCATCCAGTATTCTGAATACCTTGGTTGGATAGAAGTAGTGTTAGAAGTCTCGCTACCAGAAGCATCAATCCATAACTTGCAGAAGAGCTTGGTGGTATGTAAGTAGAAAATGGTAAAGGCAACCTGGAGGTATTTATGAATCCTCTAGAGCTGGTACAGACTTTGACTCATATGCATGTGGCTTATTGACTCATATATCATACTTTGAATCATAACTTTTCCACTTAATGTCTTTCCTCCTGCTTGCTTGGACTTCATTATCAAATCCCCTAAGCAAGGGTACATTAGCCTATCTGAACAATTCTTTAATCAAGCAAGGGAATGGTAATACTCTCACCATCATATGAGTGCGGACAAATAACTATTTAATAATGATATGGCAAAATTCAATCTTCAACTCCTCAACCATACTAGCCATAAGTACTGCCCATTGGTTATCTAGGTTTACATCCTCTCCAGTCGGCATCAACCTCAACCTGATAATAGCCTCCTAAAACTGACCCCTAAATTTTATGGATGATTTAGTAATTCAGTTTTGTGTAGACGCCCATGATGGGTTACCTTCATCATTAAGGACCCAATCCAGCCAAGGCCTTTGTTCAGAGGCTGAAAACATACAATGCTTCTGATATGCAGTGCTATATGGTGCCTCATAATTAGGTTCGAATAATATTTTGATCAACATACGATAAGAGACGTTAATTATTACCCGTCTCACAAAATGTTGAGTCATGTTCCTCATGTCTTCTAATTGGGTAACCTTTGGACAGTTTTTTTATAGCATTACCAAATAATTGGAAAACAACTCCCGCACAAGATTATGGTAGTACGATGTAGGAGGTTTTCTCAACAATGCCATCTCATACTCATTAAACCTTCTTTCATGCTTTAAATACTTGTGAAGTTCAGAAGTGACTATTTGGTATTCTTTTGAGATGGGTTGCTACATTGGTCTATTTTAAGCTTGGTCGGTATTTGATGTGTCGACCGCTCCGAATACTCATGAATCTAGCACTTGAGGTCCTTTTTTTTATCAAATTATCATCCTAAAGTTCCGACACCTCAACTTGGTCGGTGTTTAATGTGTTAACCCCTTTCTCAATAAGGCTGGAACTAGTGCTGCTACTGCTCTCACTCTCTTTCTCTTTCTCATACTGGAAGAGTACTTGAGTTCTTTTATAACATTGACACATGTTAAAGGAAGGTGCATCTTAACCCGTTCATGTTCTTCTCTGCCTCGTGACTATTGATGTCGGCCACCACCTCTTTATGAGGGTAATTTCTACGTCATTGTGCCTGGATAAAAATTAAACTCACTTCTTTGGATTAATAGACAAGCTGACGGTCTATCGAGTGAGTGATTCCCATTACCTTGTCCATCATATCTTATCCAGTAAACTAGGAATTCAATAACTAAGGGATGATTGAGTTGATTGTTCGTCAGTAGGTTGATAGTCCGTCGCTCCGTCCATCACTTCTTAGATAGAAAATAGGCTAATATTACTTGTGTTGATTGTCAAGTTAACGGTCCATCAATGAATTAATAGTCTGTCACTTTGACTGTCATCCATACTTTAGCAATTCAAACTTCTTTTAGTTATTTTGAGGAACATCTGGTGCACACATGTTTTGAAAGTACAAAATTTATTCAAATCACTAAGCTTTTAATCATAATTTCAAAATTTCTGGACTGAGGTACTCACAATTTACCCATAGTAGATTACACCAGAGTTTAATTTCATCCAGATATTCAAATCACTATTAATTCAGAAAGTGAGCAAGTCACATTACACCATGCTTTGGTAATTCAAACCACAAAACAATAATTTAGATCATACCTTATAACCGATGTGTTCTTTACCTAGTTTTAATTTTTGGACTTTAGAACCGCTAAAACATATTTCTTACTTTCAAACATGAGATTTTGACTTATGAAGTTGATGAGAATGACAATGATGAGGGTTGTTTAAATAGAGAGAAAAAGAAGATTAAGAGTTCTGATAGGCAATGAATTTGATTTAAGACAATGAATTCAAAAGTATTTAACTGGTTTGGAGATTTAAAGAGGTGGGAACATGCATGTAACTGCTTCCCCTTATCTATAGAATATGGCTTTGTGTCTGTTTACAAAAAAATAAACCACACACATTTATTGACCCGACCCATCACTTTAAAGAAAAACTAGGAATTTATTAATGGTAAAGTTGATGATCCGTCAGGTGACTGATAGTTCATTGACTTATCCATCATGGATTACCAGAACATAAAGTAAGAGGCCTCAATTTGATGGAAAGGATGATGGTCCATCATTTTGTGGATAGTCCATCGGTGCTGGGATGGTCTGTTGCTTTAGCCGTCAGCTCTTAACCAGAATGGTTTATTTTCACCTACGGCCTTAATGTCTTCAGCTGTGGCCCATCACCCTATTGACGGTCCATCAGTCCTTCTGCTAAACACTTTGGTATGCTTAATTTTTTCTCTGTAAAGAATTATTCCTGCACACTTAACAACAACAACAATAAACCCAGTGTATTCCCACATAATGGGGTCTAGGGGGGGGTAATATGTACGCAGTCCATACCTCTACCTCTAAAGAAGTAGAAAGGTTGTTTCCGATAGACCCTCGGCTCGAGACATGAGATACTACACAAATACATAGTAAAGCATAGAACAAGATGTCATAACATAAATACGACACCCATAAGTAATAAAAATAGATAAAAGCAAACAGATTCATAATAAAACACGGAATAAGGTATCATAACAAGAATAATACCCCCACCAAGTAATTCCCTACACTAGCGACCCAAACTGGCCCTAGCTTTCTGCCCTAATTCGCGTCCTCCAGATCTTCCTATCTAGGGTCATGTCCTTGGTGAGCTGTAACTGCTCCATGTCCCTCCTTATCACCTCACCCCAGTACTTCATCAGCCTACCCCTACCCTACCTAAAACTATCCAAATATAGCCTCTCACACGTACAAACCGGGGCATCCATGCCCCTCCTCATCACGTGTCCGAACCATCTCAATCGGACTTCCCGCATCTTATACTGCATGTCCTGCACACCTAACAACCACATCAAATTGCACAAGAAAAAAAATAATTCTAACTACAGTTATAATAACATACTGTGGATGGCCTCCAACTAGCGCCTGTTTAAGTGTTGCGGCATGACTTAGTTTACATGATTACTAATACTTCATCAAGATAAGCTATACTTAAGAATTTCACCAAGTCCATTGGACTGATGTATTGCTTGAATGCTTCTCTTTTATATTAAAGACTCTTCCATCTTTATTTACTAGTTCAACTACTCCAAATGACTACACTTGTGTGACATTAAACGGGACAGACCATTTAGATTTGAGTTTACCGAGGAAGAGCTTGATTCTGGAGTTGAAGAATAGTACCCAATCGCCTACCTGAAAATCTTGCTTTTCGATTCGTTGATAGTGGTACTTCTTAATTCTTTCTTTATACAGATTCTCTATCTCATATGCACCAAGATGGAATTTATCAATCTCATTCAGCTACTCTAGTCTTAGTTTTGTTGCTTTCTTCAAGTTTAGATTCAACCATTTGAGCACCGACAAAGCATTGTATTCTAGATTAATCGGAAGGTGAAATGCATTGCCATAAACAAGCTGATACGGTGATATTCCAATAGGTGTCTTGAAAGATGTCTGATATGATCACAAAGAATCATAGAGCTTTCGAGGCCAGTCCTTTCTGCTTGCATTCACTATTTTGGCTAATATTACTTTTTTTCGATTTAAGATCTCCACTTGCCCACTAGTATGTGTGTGGTTTAGAGTTTCCACCTTATGTTTCTTCACACCATATTTCATCAATACAGCTTAGAACATTTTGTTGAAAAAAGTGGAATCCCCCATTTCTTATGATAGTCCGTGGTACCCAAAGTGGAATAAGATGTTCTTCATTATGAAAACAACCACTCTTTTTTCTTCATTGTCAACCAAAGCAACTGCCTCAATCCATTTAGGCACTTTGTCCACAACTACTAAGATATACATAAACATATAGGAGCTGAAGAACGACCAATGAAGTCAAAACCCCATACATCAATTAGTTCAACCTCCATCATCTTTGACACAAGTATCTCATAATGTTTTTTGATCGAGCCTTGTCTTTGGTACTGATCGCATCTCTTTACAAACTAATAGTCATCTTTAAATAGGTTTGGCAATATTAGCCACTTCAAAATACCTTTCTCTATGTAAGATCACCTACATAATGTCCCCCAACTAGGGAAGTATGACAAGCTTCCAGTATACTTAGCATATAACTTTTTGGATGCATCTTTTGATAATATTGTTAGCAAAACACCTGAATACTAAAGACAATGTTTCCATACCAAATCTCTCATCAATCAGTACCTCTTTCTCATCTTCATAATATACATCAACGATTAATAAAATACTCATCTCCTTTGTCTGCTTCATCAATTTGCAAACATCAAAGCTCACATATTCATCATTGAGCCTAAATTTAAGCTCATTGTTCTGCAAGTCAATCAACACACTCCCAGTTTCTAAGAAAGGTCTACCCAAATTTATAGGTACCTCGACGTCCACCTCGCAATGTAGGATTACAAAATCCATCAAGAAGATAAGACTATCATTTTTTACAAGCACATCATAAAATATTCCAACCGGCCTCGTCATTGATCTATCCACCATCAAAAGCCGCATATTGGTGGGTGTAGGATCCTCCAACCCCAACTTTTTGAAAACTGCCAATGGCATCAGATTAATACTTGTCCTAAGATCACAAAAGGCCTTCGCAAAATAAAGCGATACAATAGCACATGAGATAGTAAATTCTCCTGGATCAAATTTCTTTTGCACTAACAATCTTGAAATGGTAGAACTACAATAGTGAAAATTGTCCACCAGCTCATAGCTCACGGTTCACTTCTTAGTCAAAAAATCCTTCATGAATTTAGCATAGACTGACATTTGTTCTAGTGCCTCAACCAAGGCACATTTACTGTTAGTTGCTTCAGCATGAGTTTGAATTAGCTAAATTTTATGTCATTTGCCTTCTTCTGCAATCTGTGTGGGAATAGAGGAGGTATTTTTTACATTATGGTAACTACTGTCTCTCGTTTCTTTATCTTAGCTATCTCTAATTGATAAACCTATTTTAGATTAGATGGAACCTCATTATTCTCCAGCTTCTTATACTCCACTAGATGTTCTTCTTCTATATCCACCTTTAACTACATCATATCATCTACAACAGACTTACCTAAAGAAGGGCCAGGTAATACTTTACCACTTGTCATTGTGATATCTATGTAAGAATTTTCATTCCTTGGATTTTTCATGGTATTACTCAGCAATGTTACACTCTTTCTTTAATTGAACGTCATTGATAGTTGATTCATCTGCTACTCCAATTATTTAATGAAAGTCGAATATAAGTCAACTAATTGATTCATAGATAAAAGATCACTCTTTATCTCTCTCACTCCAGCATCAGTTGACTCTACCCCTTTTAACAACTTGGCCATCATGTTTTCCATAGACATCTTCCTCGAACTAGTAGCAGCAGTATCACGGTTCCTAGGAGGTACATAAAATCCACTCCTATCATTCTTTTCTTTCTTATCCACCCTGATCACGTTCTCTATAAGAAGACTTGTCATAGTAGTTCCGACCTTAGTTTCCATTACTATTGCCTAAAAAATCCCCTGGTTATTTAAGTAGTTTGCCTCCTTCTTAGATTTTGACTCGGCTTTCATACTTTATGATCCTATAACTTTGACATTTTTTGTCTTCCAACATAGCAAATGCTTTTTGAGCAAGTCCATTTGGGATTTTCATATGCATCATATCCAGATCACACTCCTCTTCTCTCTTGCATTGCAATGTAGACATTCCAGTAGGCATAACAGTGCTTGCTACCTCAGAATCGGTGGTATTCCAAGCTCTACTATATTTAGTCATTCCTTCAAGCATTTTTGCAACTTTTGGGAAAGTAAGATCCATAAACGCTCCCCTTTTAGCATAATCTATAGTCGGCTTTGTAATAAAATTCAAAGCCCTATAAATGGTCACCATCAAATCTTCATTAGTTATCTTATGATTTGGGCATTGCATCAACTTCTTCTTCAATCTAACCTAAGTTTCATGAAGGGATTCATTAGGAAACTGTCTGAAAGTAATAATTTCGTCCCTCAACTAAACATACTGGAGGGCAGAAGAACCTTTCTCGGAAAGCTCCTTCCAATTGCCTCCATTTTGTTATAAAATCAGGAGCTAACTCATTCAACCATAATGTTGCTTCCCGAAGCTGAGACAATCAGAATAGTCGCAGATAGATTACATTTTTCCCTACTCCCAAATTATCAAAAGACTTGCAGATAGTGATGAAATTGACTAGATGAATATTTGGATCATCCCCAAGATGTCCACCAAATAGCCCCTTGAGATAAAGAAACTGAATCATAGTGCTTGTAATATGGAACTTCACTCCTGGTGCCCATGGTAGGGAATAATTGCTCCAGTGGTGCCAGCTCAAACTAAATTAGCCTCATCATCATCATCAAGATCAAACTACACAGCTCGTCGGTTTGGTCTCCCTCTAAGTGGTTAATTTTGATTCACTAGTACAGCTCCGTCCTATAATGTATCCTTTTTGCTGGCTCAATCAAGTCATCAACCCCCAGGTCCTCATTATCCATTTAATCTACCCGACCTGGGTTATCCGCATTCTATTGGTTGAGTTGTGCATTAGCCAAAGTGGCAAATCTTTTAGCTTCTTGCTGAGTATCCATTCTTTTGATTAATTGATGTTTTGGGTTGAGGGGTAACAATGGTTCACCTACCTCTTTGATCATGGCATACAAAGAAAAGATCCTGTACTGAACAAAAGCAACAAATAAAAGTAAAATTAGGAAACTTGACCAAAGGTCAATTAATGCTCATAAACTTAATTGAAAAGCATAGACCTCGACAACAGTGCCAAAATTTGATATGCCCAAATTACAACTTTCTTTAGAAAGTGTAAGCGGTCATTTCTAAATATAGAACCCAACTAGGTTAGGATCGAATCCCACAGGGAATATGGCATACCCTAAGTTTATGACTATTAATGCATTATTGATCGAAGATTTCTAGAAGTAAGGGGGCTTTGTTTGTTAACAGAGTTTGTTCATAGAATCAAGTTGTATTCAAAATAGTAAGTATATTTGCAAGGTTAATTCAATGAGAATAAGTAAACTAGGATTATGTTCACCAAGGTGTTCATGCAGTCAGGGGTGTAAGCTATTCTAAATTTATAATTAACAATCTCAATTGCAAGGTTAATTAAACTCTTAAATTCTATCTATTTGTTTCTCAACCATAATAGATAGCTACCCTATAATTCTTTCAAACTTAAAGAATTTAATGTAATTTCTCAATTGACTCCTCAAGTTGGTTGATCTTGTTATGGTATCAAACCATAACCCAAACGTTAAAGCCCTAGAAGTTCTTGTAAATCTCCTCCTTTCCGAACATACACTTTTCTACTCAAATAAGTGGTGCTCAAGGGCACACCTTTCAAGTTTGCAACCAAGAAAGATAATTATTATGAAGAGAAGATTACACAATTTCAATTAGTTACATAATTTTGGCATTGTCAAAACCCTAAGCAAGAATTCACACCAAGGCTTACATGACCCTAGTTATGCGAGCTTTAGCCACACATTATAAAAGAAGAAGACTCCATTGTATTTATCATAAATAAATTCAGAAAATCACTTACAAATATCTAAATAATTGTTCTTAATCTATAACGAACAATGAATAAAATGATAAGATCCTAGTAAAAAGCATATTTCATAGAGAAATTTAAGTTTCAAAAGTACTCAGTAGACCCAAGATACGTAATCTAACCATAAACTGGGTATTTATAGGTTACCCGATAATGGGGATTTAAAATTCAAACTCAAGATTGTCGCGTCATGGTTTACTACCAAGGTGATGGTTCAACACTGGCCTGATGGTCCGTTCCATGGACTGTTACTTGGATTTCTAGTTTTATACATTTTGTTTAAGCTTTGACGGTCAAGTTGACAACCTATCACCGGTCTAATGGTCCATCACTTGGAGCGTCACTTAGATCCTTGACATATCTTGTTTTGTTTATCATTGATGTGTACAATAATAGTTTATCACAAGATTGATGTCCCATCAATTAGATCGCCAATCACCTTTATTTCCTGCTTTCCCAAGTTATTTCATCTTTTATGTCTTTTACCAAAAAATAAGTAAAACCCAGCATCAAATACCTCAATAGTTGCTTAAAAATATACAATTATCCCTTGTAAGAGATATAAAATATTCTGTTAAAAGATGAAACATCCGTGGACACCCAGAAAAGCTCTATTAATGTTTTGGGAATGACACCAAAGTCTATAAATATATAGAAAGTCACAAAAAAATATGAAGCTACAGGGTTTAATAAGGCATAAACATGTTGATGGAAAACTTGCAATATACCCATAACCACATTAGGAGAACTCTACTGCTCATGATGAGTCAAGAGACCATACATTATGTTCTTTTCGCTAAACATTGGTAGCATTAGAAGTGGCACCCAGCTGAGTCATAAGACTTGCTAGGGATTCTGAAGACTTAGTCTAGCCCTGCTAGCGATTATTTCTACCTTTCCCCATTTCTATAGAGCAATCCCTTACGTTATGGCCTGATTGCCACATCCAAAACATACATCACTGCCTACCCTACTTAACATGATGATTCTTACCACACTTTATGCTAAGAAGATTGGTATGACCACTATTCATATTACCCTGGGACATAGAGTCTGACGCTCTATACCGACTGTCCTGCCTGAGCTTAGCTACGGGAACACTAGCTAAATATAGAACAAGGATTAAAAATTTTGGTAGAACTAGGAACAATTAATGACTTCTGACCTTGGCTGAGAAAAGTTGAAACTAACTTTTTTTTCCCTGTTATTCTCATTTTCCCTTTCCATAAGCTTCTCCTCCTCAATCTACTAAGCATGAACCATAAGTATAGAAAGGTCCATCTCTTTAATAAACTTGGAGGTCCTACACTACTTGACTACATTGTCAGAGAAACCAAATACAGACTTACTCATCCTGGACCTACAATTAGCCACCATAGTATGAGCATACCTCGCAAACTTAGTGAACTTGAGAGAGTAATCCCTCACACTCATGCTACACTACTTCAAATTTATGAACTCTTGAACCTTATCTTTCATTAAATCAATTGGGAAGAACCTATCTAGGAAAGCCATGGATAACTCTTCCCACTCCATCGGCCTAGTATCAATACCTTTATCCTTCTTCCAATACTTGAACCAGGTGTGAGTTACTTCTTGCAATTAGTAAGCAGCTAAGCCTGTACTCCCACTTGAAGTGACACCCATAATGTCAGACACCTTCTACCTAGCATCTAAAAACTCTTGCGGACCCTCCTCAGATTTGATATGGAAATAAAGGGGGATTCATTTGAGTGAAATCCAAAATTCGAGTTGTGGTTGCATTCACCACTAGATGAGATGAGGAAACAACCTACTGGTTGTTTTGAGAAGCTACAAAATGGGTTAATGCCATGAGAACAACCCTAAAATCAGTGTGAGAGACATAATCATTCAAAGTATCATCCCAAATAGGTGGTGGTGCATGCTGATCCCCATTCCTTCTTCCGTTGTTTCTCCTAGGGGGCATTGTCAGTAATTAGAATGATGAACTACTTATAAAACGTAATTCAATAGAGCTCATGCAATTCTGAACGACATGAATTCTAAAAGAATAAAAACTTTTCTAAAAAATTCTCATAGCCTCTTGTCCATAAGTGTAGCGCGCTTTACATCCATGCACAACACTCTACTCAGTGCGTCTTTCAGACTCTGCTAGGACACTTTAAAACCATAAGATCTGTACCACGTTTATCATGACCCAAGCCTACCTCCAGTCGTAACACGGTTATTAAAGCCACAAGTTCCCAAAGCTAACCCATGATCTGGTACCTGTCGTGAGCACTGAGTAATATTAATATAACCAATTGTGCGAAAGATAAAATGATAAAATACTGTCAACTGAAGTATTAAAATATATATAAAATGACATTATTGTAGTATCTCATAAATGCTTGAAATAGACTGTGCATCTAAAACAAATAAATAAACTAAAAATCATTGACTGTTTATCTTTCTGAAAGCCTCTAAGAATCATAAGGAGTTGATTGGACAGACTCCCAACTAACTCTGATTGACTAAAAATAAATAGATGTTGAGATAGAGGTAAAATATGTCATGTTCTTGTTGTAAGAGGATTCACAACTATTACTACTAGGTAAATATTGGATTGGATAAGAATGGTTGAGAACTAAGCATTTGAATTTATGTTATAATACAACATAGCTCAAAAGAATAGTATACGATTAGTACTTTAAATGTAAAAATATGTGAGATAAGGATTAACTTTAATACATTTGGAAACTAAAATAGATTTATGAACATGTAAAACTGAGAATGCAAGACCAAGCGTAAACATGTACTGAAATAATCTGTAATCTAAATGACTAATTCACTGTTATCTGAATAGCTGAATAAGTAAAATCTTTATATTGAATAACTGATACCTATATTCTTGGTCATGAAAACCTACACAAACCTATTTTTAATACTACACTTAGACTATGGGTGCTAACTACAACCGATATGCCCCAATCTAAGCTATTGGGGTCCAACTTTTAACCCCTATTAGAAGAGTGCTGGTATATTTCAAGGGATACCAACAAATGATAGATAATATGGATCAATAAGGCTAATGTCGTGAAGGATGAGGGTGTCATTCTAATTAATGGGGGACCCCTCATAATCTATGGTGGCGTTGCAGGTCTAGAACTTAGGGATAGCTACTAACAACTCATGCCTAACTAATAGGGAATGCCTCATAATCTACAGTGGTATAGTAGTTCTTGAACGTAGGGGTTGCTACTAAAAACTCATGCCAAACTGATGGGGGAGCCATAATCCCTGTGTTCACTTGTTGCTAAGTGTTACTCCCAACTAAATGACACTAGTATTATTATTCTTTTAACAAGACATGATACTATACAGATAATCATGCTCTAATTGACTTGTTAAGCATTCTCGACATGAGCATGTTAATCTGAATATGATAATAAAATCATGGTCTGACTGACTTGTTACTTGGAAATGGAATAATGTAAAACACATAGTTATTGGGTGTTCATAACCCATAAGCACTAAATGATCACAAAATTATGATAACAAGTTCTAAATAGTAGCATGAAATCATAGTTCAATGACCCAAAATATAAGACATATTAATATATAAGTGAGAAACATGAATTTAAACATGGGAATATGCTAAACTTGACAGAACAACATATTTACATTATTTAATACATAACATGATGATTTAGCATGAAATCACTTGAATATGACATGGGTAATTGAAATTTAAAGCATGAAATAACCTAATTTATAGAGGAAAACATTTTAACATGGCTTGAATTCAAATTTTTAAGAAGAGATGGATTAAATTCATGATTTACATGGCTAATTTCACAAAAGAAGATTAAAAATCCATACTTTAATAAAATGGGGATTTTAAGACTCAATGGGTATGCAATGCCCCAAAATCGGGTCCCGAGATGTCACACAGTGCTTAGGATCACAAGTGACCCCAAGCTAACCCTTCTACTGGCATAACTCATAAGAAACTGAACAAAAGTATAAATCTATACAAATTTGTGGAAAATAACTCTTTTCTGAATATGATAGATACAAGATTACAATTCTGCTCCTACAACCAAAACTGAAATAGAATACATCAACTTCTACTGACTATCTATGAAGTCTTTACTAGTACTGACTGTAGGTAGCTGGGTCATGAATCTCAACTAACCCAACTCAATACGACTGAATAAAGAAAATTCAACACTTCTCAAACTGTACAACTAACTCAAGCATTTGAATCAAAAGAACTCATCACCTGCTGATTGGATGACGCGAACTGACTGGATATGAAGATGTATTTATACCTTGTACCTACATTCTGAGAAAATGTAGCCAACATACTAATATGTGGGTTAGTACCATGGAAACGTACCTAGCATATGGGGGTGCAATGCATATATAAAATAATATCTTAATATCATCACAGTTTATAAAATTATGCATGCTTATATAAATCAGTCACTTAGCTGGAATTAAAATCATCATAATCATAAGAGAGTAAAATCTATCAGGTGAAACATGTGAGTCACCATAATAAATCTCAATTCACTTCCATCTCAATTCCAAATCATCAAAGCAATCAAATATCATAAAAATTCTCTTTGGAATATATGTTCATTAAATCTTTCGAACAATGACTTTCTCAAACTCAGTCTTTCAAACAAGTATGTTTTCATCTCAGATAGAAGAATAAGAATTTTCATATTAGATATGAGAATACACACACACACATTGGGAGTCTCTTACAACCGACATAAGTCTTGTGAGCTACATATAGTCCAACGTCCAACCCACGTTGAGGAGAGCTGTCCTATCCTTGCCATTGGAGTAGGACCATAATCATTCTTTTCACTAGTGATCACTCTATCAATTAGCCTTAGGCTCACATCCTACGGGGGTACGTAGTTCTAGCGGAGTACCAATCACAGCTATACCTACCACTCGGTGCTAAAGACTACTCTCGGACTTAGCTTAGATCTTTTCAAAAGAAAATCCACAACAACATAATTTAATAATTCATAACCGGAGTCATCATGCTACTCCTTTATCATAATCAATCAAAATGTGGATTTCATTTTCTCATTTGAGTTCAAAAATAACTCCTTCAAGACCAAAAGGTCAAATCAATCCAATCTCAAAGTGTATATAACACATTACTTCAACAAAATATAAATTCAAATCCGGTTCAACAACCCATATATCAAAACTTGATCAAAATATTTCAAGATTCACAATTTATATATCAAACATGTATGATTCATACGAAAATCTAGAAATTTATCTTTAATCACGAATATTCACATCAATGCTCATGAAATTCATCTTCAAAACATCAAAAATATTATAAATTCTTCAACAAGAATATAGATTTCAAATTTACATCTCAAATTCATAAGTACAGCATGTAAAATCATATATTTTTGTAAAATAATACAAATTTTGGGCACAAGAATGAAAGGGTGTTCTTGTTGAGAAAAACCCCATATACCTTTATGGTAACGGATTTGTTGAAAGATTGGACCCTCAATGTTGATTAATAGAATCCCTGTAGTGAACTTTGACTTCGAAGCTTAACTTCTTAATTCTTGAGAGGTAAACATAGATTTAGTTTTTGGGATGAGAGAAAGGGTTTTGGATTGTAACTTGACTGATTTAGGGCTTAGGGATTGTAATTATGTGTTTAAAAACCCCTTATCAATGATTTGGAGGGATTAGGGGTGGTTTAGGGGTGTGAAATGACTTCAACACCCTTGATATAAGTCAAAACAGAGTGTTTTAGTCAGTTATAACCATAAGATATGCGCCACATATGATATCGCATACATTTACATAGGCGCCGCATATGATATCACCTATATTTACATAGGCGCCACAGATGATATCACCTATTTACATAAGCGCCACATATGCTATCGCATATGCTTTCTAGTGGCCATGTGCGATTGGTTAGGCGATGCACTTTACTTCGCAAAGCCATAACTCCTAGATCGGGTGTCGGATTTTGGTGAAATTTGTATCGTTGGAAAGCTAATTCAATTCTCTATAATTTTGTCGGTAGAAATATGCATAAATACCATATATTTATCAATTTATGCTCATTCAAAGATGACCCTTGCGAATTCAAACACTAAAACTTAATGGATTTCGAAACTCTTAGCTTGTACTACCTTAAGTGGCTCATATAACCACACTTAACACATCATAAAATCTCTTATAACTAGGTTACTCGTGGTAATTTAGGTGCCCAAATCTGGCTTACAAAATTGGGGTTTTCACATAAACGAACAACGGTTCGTTTTCTAGCATAGGAAAGTGCAGGGCATTACAATATCTCCCCCTTGGGGACATTCATCCTAGAATGTGGATAATGAACCTGAAATACAGAGGAATATTAATCTTCAAGCTATCACATGTAACTGATAGAACTTAATCACTGCATCTCAAGAAAAATGTGCTACTGAACTGGTCTACAAGTGCATGTATCCTCAAGAAAAATACTATATGGCTAAGATAGAAATGAGAGTGTCAACTTATGAGTAACCATTACTTTGCACTGGATCTGATCTCATTAGAAAAGATAAGAGGTTTATGACATGAAAACTTGGGGTATTACAACATCCCCCTCTTGGGATCGTTCGTCCCCAAATGATAATAATTTGATGAAAATACTAGGAAGAGATTGTGATACTACACATCAAACTTACAAACTGAATCATGACTTAATATCTAAAACTGAAACTGATGCATGAACTGAGCTGAAATCATAATTTTATTGGACACAAACACATTGTCTCTTGGAATGTATCTACGTAAAAGACTGCGGATAGTAAGACTAGCTGGGAAATTAAGAATCTATAGGAGCTTATCTCCTTGCTTGCTAAACTAGATTACAGGATATATGGACTGGATCATACTGACTACCCATACTCAAATGGATTATTTCTTTAGCACTTTTCTATGAAATTCTATTGACATTAGCGAGCAAAGAATTTTGGGCATGCTCTGAACAAGACATTTGACTAAGGAATTACAACATTGATATAACTCTATAGCATGGAATATAATTATATAACTCATAAACTAGGATAGGATTGCTAGGCCGTAGGCAACATAATTTCTTACTTTCAAGCTTAGCATAACTTCTCAAATGCTCTCTCAACTATACTATTCCCCTTAAACACCATACTCATTTGATTAAACTTATAATTCTCATATTGGCACTACTAAATCTTTCTACTAAGGTCTAAACAAAACTAAGTTCTCTCACCATGATCAAGCCTAACACTAAATCACAAGATACAACATACCAAACCACAATACCAGTCTAAACCATAACATTCAATATTCTATATCTTCTTAGAGCTCACACCCTTAGTATAACATGCCTTACCACTTCAATGAGTAATTTAAAATCCTTGATATAGATTCAGTAGTTCATATTGCTTTCATCATCTTACACCCAACATGACATTCAAGCCTATCATTAAAAATCACATATAACTTTAAGGCAAATACCCCTAAAGGAATACTTCTCATATTCTCTAAACCTTTATCAACAACAATTTTCTTGCACTATCCTTAAAAACATACAAACAATTTCTAACTAACCATGACATGTATAAAAGACTTGCCTCAGTCTTACTTCACACTTTAGCATTAGCTAGAAAAGCATAAATAATATTTCTTAATGAGGGTCATCAACTCTCTCACATATAAACCATTGCTTATCTACTATCATCACCATTATCTTAACATAGGAAGAGGTCACCAAAGGGCTAACACATATGAACCAGAAGCACGGAAACTACAATACATAACATTAACACTTATATTTGTCCTAAGCAATAAAATATCAAAGACATGGATTGATTAAGGAAATCTAAGCTGAGGACATGCATGATATAATGCGAACTTCACTAGTATCATGAGTTTAAAAACTGGTCATACTCTGAAACATGAGTTTATACTTATCATGAGCTATTAAACATAAGAATGGAGTTCATAGATTCATAAGAGATAACTCGAATCATAGAGTGAAGCTGTTACATGCTTGCTAGAAGCTGAGAATGGGCTTGAGCACACATGATAGGTATAAGCATAGGCCTGTGGCATGGATTTGTCATGAAAGTGATGGATTTGGTGTTGTAATGATTGAAATCCAAGGAATACTCTAGTGTAAGAAGGGATCACTATCTCATCATAATTCATTATTGACATGTATCACAATCTAATTCTCAAAGCTTGGTTTGGTTCTTTACTAATCATCTCCCCTTTTGGTCAAAGCTGATATTCTAAAGATGATGGTCTACTCCTTATCCTCGAGATTAAGCCATAATTTTATCATTCTATTATCTACACATAAATGCTAAACTCAAAAGATTAAATTAATTTCGAACTTACCAACTTTATTCTTGAACAAACCATCCATATGTCATCCTTAACTTTCTAGCTTCAATAATCATTATCAAAGACTTACACTCTCATTTGCAACCATACCTACATCTCTAATCATATAATCATAGCTTATCAATATCATACCTCTATATTTATATTTTCCCCAAATCATGAGAATAATAATAATACTTAAAAGGCTCAACATCTTCAATCATAACTCCTTAACTTTGCTATAAAGAACATCATAAATTATCTAACTAGCCTTTCTCCACCAAGAAACTCAACGTTACTACTAACCCAAAAATATGCAATAATCCTTAAAAAAATAATAATGTAGCCCATAGCACCTTGGGCACACCTCAATATCATACTTAATTATGAACACATGATCTTACACTCTTGCATACACCGTTCAGACCCGCTAGATCACCTCCATATAATTAGCATCAACAACCGAACCATAAACTGTTCAAACTTAATGTCTAGAGATAAACATGATTTACAACTCAATCTCACACACAATTCTCACTTTAAAACTATATAATATAGCATTAATAAACACTAGTACACAATGACAATCGATCATAATCATATGGCCTATCTTATTCAAAATCTATTATCACATCCTCCTTCTTCTCATCATTACTATTTACCCATTTTCATACCTAAATTACTTTCATAGCTCTATAAATTTCAACTAAACTTCCTCTTGCAATCTCAGGAAAGCCTAAATTAACAATATTCAACCACCAAGTACTTCCATCAAAACCTATACTTTCCTAGCACAATAAATACCATCAATAACTCTTTTCATACTTCAAGCAAACAAAAATCCACCTTAACTAATAATCTCCTTCTCTAACTTTACTAACTAACAAATAAGGGTATATCACTTCATTACTAATTCAATCATAAGCAAAAATTCAGCTATAAATATTCAATAAATCGCCCTTTCCACCATTATTGCCACTACACTTCTAAACCCATAAGTTCAACTAACAAAAGACTTTCAAGTAAACGTTACTACTTCTATCACTACACAGAAACCCACACTTTTAACTAACACCAGAACAACAAGTTGCTAGTGAATCGAAATAGGCCTCACACGACTTCGCTAGACTATGGTTTTGTGTTTTGATTAAGAAAATTATATGAAAAATGAAGAAACTATGCTAGTGAATCAAAATAGGCCTCTCACAGCTTCACTAGACTTTGATTTTTCACAAACATAATGATAACAAAATTACATAATACAAGAGATAGAAACTTGACACACAACATTCAATGAGCTAAGAAAACAGCTTACTCTATCTTAATTGAATAACTCATAAGAACGAGGGCATAACTTTAAATTTTAGGGAATTATGAAACACAAAATGGCTGCTCTCAAGCCGCTTTGTAACTTCTGAAAATTTTGTTAGCAAATATAAGAGCATTATCTGGAGAGGAACTGGAACTTGTTGATCATGTTGTCTCAAGAATAATACATAGATAAGGAAGTATAGATTATCATTATAGATTCTGATAAAAAATTTGAAAGCATATCTGACTCGGGCTTAATGCACGATTTCTACAGGCTTGATAAAGCACTTCAGTTTTCATAACTCAAATGTACTGATAGGATACTTTTGTAGCTCTCTTACAATTCCATAGCTATCTATGGAGAATTAAGCTCAACTGTTTCTAATACCTTAGAAATAAGGCAGAGATGGCCTGACTAGGGTAAGATAAGAATCTATATAAGTTTCTTGGAGAACTTTTTTATAGCATGATTTAAGACTTGAAAGAATAGAGATATTTTCTAAATTCCCTATAGCCTCTCAAAGAAAAGTACAGACGTCTCTTTATTTTTCTGCAAGACTCTACTAGACACGGCTTCATAGACACCCTAGGACTCTTGAACTATGTGCTTTTATACCATGTTTGTAATGCCCTAAAATTGGGTCCCGAGACATCACACGGTTCTTAGGACCTCAAGTGACCCCAAGCGAATCCCTCTACTGGCATAACTCATAAGCAACTGAACAAAATTATAAATCTATCTAAATCTGCAGAAAATAACTCTTTTTTGAATATGATAGATAGAAAACTAAATTTACAAGATTACAACTCTTCTTTATAAGAAAAACTAAAATAGAATACATTAACTTCTACTGATTGTCTATGAAGCCTCTACTAGTACTGACTGTAGGTAGCTGGTTCATGACCCCGACTAACCTAACTCAATACGACTGAGTAAACAAAATACAACACTTCTCAAACTATACAACTAAGCCCTTGAATCAAAAGGACTCATCACCTGCTGATTAGATGATGCGAACTGACTGGATCTGAAAATATACATTATACCTTGTACCTACATTCCGAGAAAATGTAGCCCATATATGAATATATGGGTCAGTACCATGGAAACGTACCGAGCATATAGGGGTGCAATGCATAGATAAAATAATATCTTAATATCATCACAGTTTATAAAATTATGCATGCTGATATAAATGACTCACTTAACTCGAATTAAAATCATCATAATCATAAGAAAGTAAAATATATCGGGTGAAACATGTGAGTCATCATAATAAATCTTAATTGATATCCATCTCGATTCCAAATCATCAAAGCAATCAAATCTCATAACTACTCACTTTGGAATATATGTTCATTAAATCTTTGGAAAACAATGACTTTTTCATACTCAGTCCTTCAAACATATATGCTTTCCTCTCAAATAGAAGAATAAGACTTTTCATATTAGATAAGAGAATACACACACATACACATTAGGAGTCTCTTACAACCAACATAAACTATGTGATCTACATGGAGTCCTACATCCAATACGCATTGGGGAGAGCTGTCCTATCCTTGCCATCGCAGTAGGAACTTAATCATTCTTTTCACTAGTGATCACTATATTAATTAGCCTTAGGCTCACATCCTACGGGGGCACGTAGTTCTAGAGAAGTACCAATCACAGCTATACCTCCCACTCAGTGCTAAAGACTACTCCCGAACATAGCTTAGATCTTCTCAAAACAAAATCCACAACAACACATTTTAATAATTCATAACGGGAGCCATCATGCTACCCCTTTATCATAATTAATCAAAAAGTGGATTTCTTTTTTCATTCGAGTTCAAAAATAACTCCTTCGAGACCAAAAGGTCAAATCAATCCAATCTCAAAGTGTATACAATACATTACTTCACCAAAATATAAATTCAAATCGGGTTCAACAACCCATATAACAAAACTTGATCAAAACATTTCAAGATTCAAACTTTATATATCAAACATGTATGATTCATACAAAAATCTACAAATATATACTTAATCAGGAATGTTCACATCAACGCTCATGAAATTCATCTTCAAAACATAAAAAATATTATAACTTCTTCAACAAGAATATAGATTTCAAATTTCCATCTCAAATTTATAAGTAGAGCATGTCAAATCATATATCTTTGTAAAATAATACAAATTTTGGGCACAAGAGCGAAAGGGTGTTCTTGTTGGAAAAAATCCCACATACCTTTACGGTAATGGATTCGTTGAAAGATTGGACCCTCAATGTTGATTGAAAGAATCCTTGTAGAGAACTTTGGCTTCGGAGCATAACTTCTTGACTCTTGAGAGGTAAACTTAGATTTTGTCCTTGGGAAGAGAGGAAGGGTTTTGGATTGTAACTTGACTGCAGGGTGTTCTTGTTGGAAAAAATCCCACATACCTTTACGGTAATGGATTCGTTGAAAGATTGGACCCTCAATGTTGATTGAAAGAATCCTTGTAGAGAACTTTGGCTTCGGAGCATAACTTCTTGACTCTTGAGAGGTAAACTTAGATTTTGTCCTTGGGAAGAGAGGAAGGGTTTTGGATTGTAACTTGACTGATTTAGGGCTTAGGGATTGTAATTATGTTCATAAAATTCCCTTATCAATGATTTGGAATGATTAGGGACAATTTATGGGTGTGAAATAACTTCAACACCCTTGATATAAGTCGAAATGGAGTATTTTAGTCACTTGAAACCATAAGATATGCGCCGCATATAATATCGCATATATTTACATAGGCGTCGCATATGATATCGCCTATATTTACATAGGTGCCGTATATGATATCACCTATATTTACATAGGCGCCACATATGCTATCGCATTTGCTTTCCAGTGGCCATGTGCGATTGGTTAGGTGATGTACTCTACTTCGGAAAGTCATAACTCCAAGCTCGGGTGTCGGATTTTAGTGAAATTGGTATCGTTGGAAACCTAATTCGATCCTATATAATTTTGTGTATAGAATTATGCAGAAATACCATATATTTATCAAGTTATGCTCGTTCAAAGATGACCCTTGAAAATTAAAACACTACAACTTGATGGATTTCGAAACTCTTAGCTTGTACTACCTTAAGTGAATCATATAATCACACTTAACACAACATAAGCTCTATTATAACTAGGTTACTCTTGGTAATTTAGGTTCCCAAATATGGCTTACAAAATTGGGGTTTTCACATAACCGAAAAATGATTCATTTTCTAGCTTAGGAAAGTGTGGGGCATTACAAGGTGTAAGGAGCCCATTGATAAATACCACACATACCTTGAATTTCTTGACTTGAGAAGAAAAATTGAACTTTGGGATTTGAGAGATGAATTTGAAGAAGAAACACTAGCCTTGTTGTTCTTGATAGTGGGAGAGGAAATAATGTGTTAAGTGATTGAGGATGGGAAAGAATAACATCTTTTTCATGTTTTTAAGTCATAGGTTAGGAGTTATGAGAGGGAAAAAGCCAAAATGTCCCTTTACTAAAATTACAAAAAAATTTCATTAGTCTATATGAGTCATCCATACGACTAATAT
Organism: Capsicum baccatum var. pendulum; assembly: GCA_030864225.1. Lineage (NCBI taxonomy): Eukaryota > Viridiplantae > Streptophyta > Magnoliopsida > Solanales > Solanaceae > Capsicum > Capsicum baccatum. The sequence continues at coordinate 161,519,919 of CM061557.1, read as the reverse complement.
GGTGAAGGTATGAGTAGGCCTTCTGACTCGTAATCATAGCAACAAAGATTTGTACTCACACTGGTCAACATTTGAGTCCTACCTTATGACTCATCACAACTTCATATGATTAGTATCATTCTCTCATAACTTAGATAGATTCTAAGGGGATCTATACTGTTAATCTTATGACTTTACTTCATACGACTCGTACCATGCATTGACAACTTCTAGGGTCGACTCTTAACTAGAAAAGAACTCACATAATGCCATACTGACATGGGTAACACTCACCATATATGACTTATAAGAAGTCTTTACTAATTGATAAATGATTCGTAAGTTCTCTAGAGACTTGAGACTATGGGGTATTATAGGATTATACAATATAAAGTGGCCTTGGTGCCCAAGAGGCCACCACACATTGAAGATTTTTTTTATTTACTAAATAGCTATTTTAAGCAATGACTAAGAGTGTTATTGGGTATATTATAAGAAAAAATTTCGTTCTCAAAATAAGTATTTGAGAGGATGCCATTATTTTTTGGATAACAACTCACGTAGAGATTGGATAAAAGATAATAAACCCTTTAGTGAATTGTGTTAATCTCTAAAAATATTGGCTTGAGATATTGTTGAGAGAATCGAAGCAGGGAAAAATTTCAAGCCGAAACTACAAGTGTCGATGACTCCATAAAAGACACATCATAATATGGAACTTTTGCATAGCAGCGAACAAGAACATAGTCCAAAGAAGAATATCAAAATCTTTGGACGTAATTTAAAGAACGACTTCCACCACCATCCAACTATATCCCTATCAGAAGTCATATAGGTACATTGGAATTTTTCTATGAATTTAACTTTTGGATTATTTCAAAATCCATAGAAAAAGTAACATTTCTTTCCTTTCAAATCCAGGTAACGATACACCTCACAACTTTGGAAATTATGTCTCGATAAAATCTTACCTATGGGTATGAAGGATCCCACATTGATGGATAAAAAGTTAAAAGCCTTTTTTTCATGTCTCACTTCATTCATCACCTATTATGAACCAAAAGCTGGTTTTAAAAAAAGAATGCCTTTTCTAATGATTGAATTAAACTACAAGCAGTCTGATTCTCTGAGCCTCTAGGATATATAGGTTGGTATCTATGTTGATAAATCGACTACATTCTAATCTCCCCTTAATCCTCTTATTCACTATATTTTCGTTTCACAAAAAGTTTAAAATAGGGATAGCTTACGAATTCTTCAAATATCATACTTAAAAATCAAGCATTATGAATTACGAGTATCCTGAATTCTCATGTAACCTAAAATATATATGAAACCTAATACCAGGATCTGACCATGATTTCCTAAAATTCATGCTAAAACCAACCAGTTGGAGAAGGGAATTTGCGGTCCTAAAAATTAGGAACATCAAACTCGCTTTGACCTCGGTATTTCGCATTCACCCTAACAAAATGGAGGTGATAGTTGTTGACACCTATTTTTTTTCCTACATGACTAGGTTTAATTTTGAGTTTTATTGATTTTAAATAAAATTACAATATTAATTTTATCAGGATATAAACTTTTCAAAATATTTAACTAGGTAATTTTATAATTTTAAGTGGCGATTATATATTTTCATATTTTCATATCCCAAATCATTCAATTTTGTTGTCTAAATAGTTATTTTATAGAAATATTTAGTTTTAATCAAGATTTATCTTAAAAATTAATCAAATAAGTAAAATATTTATCAAAATAAAATTTTTACTCTAAATTTTTGTATTGAAATACACAAGTTTTGACCCTTAGAAAATTCTTGAACATTGAGCTTCTAGACAACATATGACTTGAGGTGGTATTCATATGATGTTTTATGATTTGGTGTCCCTCCTCTTGTATGTAAATCCATGTGGTTAGGTTGGTTTTTGTCCATATTAAGACTAAACATCTTACTAATCGTTTGTTGGGGTATGAATTGTATGATTTCTAGGTAGTATGGTGCCCTAAGTCTTGTCCAAAGTATTCTATCCAGGGTACAAGTTATAAGGTACTTCTCATATGATACAATATGAGTTAGTTATGTGTTGTTGTATGTTAGTCAATATCTGGGTCCAAGATGATGCTAGGGTACAAAATAAGGTTATCACTCTTACCCTAGGATACTCTAAACTCTATCTTAAAGATTGGGGCTAGGGTTTTTCGAAGGTTATCTTAAGGCTCAAGAGTCAAATTTCATCCATGAATCTTCTTAAATAAGGCATGTGACTCTTCCCTCATTGTTAGTTCTCAAATATCATGTGTTTTAAAGTGTGATTTTGACTCTTAAATGGTGGTTTTAAAATAAAAATTGATGGTTTTTTTGGATATGATTGAGTATTATTTACTCATGGTTTAACTTGTGCTTATACATGTTTTTTATGATGGTTTGCACATGTAGGAGTTTGTTAATTGTGGTTTAAAGAATGGGTAATAGGTTACCATAAACTTAATGGTCTTTACCTTGAATTTGGCCTTGATAATAGTATGCCCTCAAAGTTGTTATGAAAATACCAAAAAGAGTAAAGTAGTCACATGTTAATGATGTTTAAACTAAGGCATTGGCCTAATGAATATGAATGGTTGGTAAATGGTTTTTTGAAGTCCTTGTTAGCCATGTAATTATTTAAATAGTAACCTTGGTAGTTTAATTGGTTAAATGGGTTGAGTCCCTCAATGTTAACTTGGTTTACGTCCTTAATGGGCAATGGGTTCGAGTCCATAAACTTTAAATTGAACAAGTGTATTTGTTAGTCAATGAGTTTAAGTCCCAAAGTGAAATGAATAGAGGTTTATTGATAATGGTAATGGCATATGGTTTACTTACAAGTAATGTTGGTATGAAGATACCAACGAAATACATTTGGTAAGTAATAGGCTTAATAGTTGCGTATATGGAATGATAGTTTTAAAATAGGTGTAGGTGTCTTATGATCGGGTTGTTTGAGTCCTCTGAATGAATGTACGAAAGGGAGGTTTGAGTCACCCTTACTATATGTATTGGTGCATAAGTCACCTTCATTATGCTAGGTATTTTGAGTCCACATAAAAGCATATACGGATAAGGATATTCTATGGTAGGTATGGCTACACACAATTGGGCACTTCCAGCTAGAGGAGAGTTAGGACCATAAAGCTTATGGATGCCTTATTCTATGATAGTCATGCTACAATACCAGGATAATGATTTCAAAGTTAATGTTAACCTTGTTCCCTATCCCAACATGGTATAAATATATATGTATATGTATTTATTGCATTAGTATATGCATTGATTAATTTGTTTGAAACTACTTGCACTATTTTATCCTTATCCTTAAGTTACATGCTAGCGCTCCAACTGCTAGCTGTCTTCGTTACTATATCCCCTTGCAATACAGGCATTGGTGATGCAATACCTCTTACTCAGTGATCGAACTTTAGGAGCAACTTATGTTGACTTGAAGTGGTGAGCTTCCATACTTTAAAAGTCTTTATTTCTAGTTTTATTCTCTTATGTTTTCATTGGTTAGTCTTGTACATTGATTTTCGCTATGGTTGGGGGCATTTTTCGACTGGATATTATTTTGATTTTGGATAGAGGTTTTTTGAGATTACTATGGGTTGGTATGGGTGGTGTCTGTATTGGTTTCATCCTTGGCATTGGTATTGGTATTGGGGCCGATACTGTAAGACTTTATTTAATTTGTGATTGTTCTATTTTACTATGGTATGGATATTGATTTGGTTTTTATTTTAGTTTCGGTTATGGTTGTTGGTTGGCATTGAATAATTAGACTTGTTTAGGTTTGCCAATATCATGGAACTATCCCAAAGTCCTTGAGTTTATAGTTTTTCTATCTTGTTATATGTTCGGAATTCATGTGACTCATGGTATATAATTGGGGGTAGATTAGGTATTGGGGTTGGTCTCTGGTCCTCTTTCAACTTGGGATGCCCATTACGATAAAACCCTGGTTTAGGTTATATCAAGTATGTATTAGATCTTTGGGTTTGTAGTCAATTGGGAGTCCACAAACCCAAAGATCTGATAGCAACTTGACATAACCCAAACCAAGGTCTTGTCGTAATGGGCATCCCAAAGCCTGAGGCAACTTTCCAGGATTTTGAGGTATTCCCCACTGTTTTCATAGGTATATTGAAACTTTTCTCCAGTGATGTGTATTGCTTACTTGATCAAGGTTCCACACTTTCTTACGTGACTACGTTTGTGGATGTGCATTTTGGTTTTGGACCTGAGTTTATTTCTGACCTTTTTCTGCATTTCCCTTAGTTGGTTACTCCGTGATTGCTAAAAAGTCTATAAAGAGTGTGTTGTATATTTTAGTAATAGATAAACTCTTATGGATTTGATAGAGTAAGATATGGTTGACTTTTATATAATGTTAGGGATGGATTGGTTATATTCATGTAATGCTTTCTTAGATTGTCGGACCCACCAGGTCATGTTCAAATTCCCTAATGGGCTAGTCATTATATGGTATGGGGGTTCTTCTGTTCCTAAAGAGAGGTTTATCTCATATCTTAGATCCCGAAATTTGATTTCAAAAAGGTGTTTGTATCATTTGGTCTGTGTTAAAGTTTCTAACTCAGAAGGTCCTTCTTTTGAATTCATTCCTATGGTTAATGAGTTTTTTGAGGGATTCCCCGATGATCTCCTTAGTATTCATCCTTATAGGAAAATTGATTTTGGGATTGATCTTGTTCCGGACACTCATTTAATTTCGTTAAGATGATTCTCCTATCCTCCCACATTAAGATTTGGATCATCCAAAGAATAAACTTCCAATACAGACGTAACTATGTTCATGAAACTACAATCTACTGTGCTATTTTTGTATAAGTTGTGGGGCTCATACTTCGACTTCTTCCGCAAGTTGTAGAAGCAAACATAAGTTTCCTGCAATAATTAATACTACAAATTTTATAATATTCACGCAAGTTCTATACTAAATAAACATGTGTATCTAAGGTAAAATACATATATATTTTTACTTTAAGTCTAAAAACTACATATTTATAATTTCATGTGTAAAATACATATATACACACAATGTAAGAAAAAAGTATATGCAACAGGATATGATTTCGTAGAACACATCATATGTATATAAATATATTGTACATGGATTTTTAACATGGCATATGTAAATAAATAAATAAATTGTAAAAATACATATAGGCACCGGTATATGAATTTCAGGTAAGATTATATATATTTTAAGTAGTGTTACAACTCTAAAAGGAAATATATTGAAATACTATATTAACCGAGTCTGTCCATGACTGATCAGCGAACCCTATAGTGTAGCACAAATTTTTATGTTCAATAGTTCCAACTTTGAAATACATAATTGAATAGCTGATTTGTTCTTCTTGTAATGTTCCTCTTTGCCCTTCCTATTTTTTTATCATACATGGTAAATTATGAAACATAATAAAAATAAAAAAACAATTTAAAACAATTCAAAAGAAATACCTTTTAGCATGACCTTTAAGAAGGTCGACAGAAATCAAGTCCAAGAACTTGCTGACAACCTTCGTGTCCACTATCCCATTAATCGAGTGAGAATCAAATGGATGCTTCTGAGAGAATGTATGTATTTCCCCCGCTAAGATCCCTTTGTAATTAAAGAATACAAAAATGTAAACTATAAAAATGTATTTGCAAAGAATATTACATTAAAATATATATATAATTTAGTGTACTTACCATCTGTCGAACCAAACTTAATCATGTATGGGGACTCCTTGAATTTGGATGTTCGCCTAATCCTTATATTTTGTTCGGGAGTTTGATATTGACCATTTGCGAAGGGATGAATGATGCTGCTCTTTCTCTGGTATGCATTCAGAATAGGTAGCATCTCATCGTGGATTATGTTTTGTGAATCAGGCCAAATTGGTTCATCCCTTTGTTCATCAGTGGTTAGTACAAAAGTTTTAGGAGGTGTCCTAATTTTCTCCTCTGTACAAATTTCAGCCTCCCCATGCATCGATATATTCGTACTCAACCTAGCTTTCTCTTTGTTATATTACAAAAAATGAAAAAAATATTAGTTTGTTCTATCCATTATAACTCACATAACCTCAAAAATATGTTCATTATACATACTTAATAATGATCTTCAGCAATAGTCTCAGAATGTTTATAATCCAAATTTTCATCAGGAATTTCTTCTTCATGATTTGCCGATGGATGTACGATGATAATTTTTCTCTTGTAGGCATTTAGACATGGTAGAAGCTCATCGGGGATTGTGAATTGTGAATTAGACAAAATTGTTTCATCCATTTTTTCATCATTGATCTACAAAAAATGAAAAAAAAATTGTTCTGGGAATTATTACTTTTCATAAACTCAAAAATATATTCATTATACATACTCGATAATCATCTTGAACAACCTTCTCAGAATGTATATAATCCAAATTTATACATCAGAGAAGGTCATCAAATATTAAAAATTAAGAATCAGTTTCATCTTTTATATGATTAGAATGAAAATCAGTACACCCCTTGGAAATAACTAAAAAAGGTAAAACAACTTCAAGCACACATCTAGTTGTATATGTTGATATACATATATATAAAAGAACATATAAATGTGAGGTACAAAAATACATATGTTCCATCAAATAAATAAACATATGTAAGTTAAATATATACCTTTGTACCATCCAACTTCTCATCCAAATTCTTAACGACACTGGGAGTAAAGCGTTGTGGTGATAGTTCAACACCAGTATAATCCATATGTTGGTGATCAGGATCTTTATCTTCACATTGTTTCTACAAATACATATACAAGTTCAATAACCTATTAATACTTGAGCTTCACTATATATGTATATATATTTTTTATATTAAATGTGTCTATTTCATTCCACTAAAAATACATATTGGTATGACAACATTCTCAAAATACATATGAATATACAAAACTAAAAACACACTATTTTACAGTGAGTATTAAGTTTTCCATCGACCTAAAAATACATACTGTTATAATAGAAGTCTCAAAAATACATATGTACACTACATATTTTTTTTCAAATGAATGTGCCACTGGAAATGTATATACTCATATATATATATATATATATATATATATATGAATATATAAAACAAAATAAACATAATGAAATTACATTTAAAAGTACTTTTTAATACATATATGTAAGCTAAATATTTACCTTTGTATCGTCAAACATCTTATCTAAAGTCTAAACAACATCAGGGCTAGAGTATTGTCCAGATGTCTCTAAACCACCATCATGAATGTTTGGTTGTTCAGGTTCTTTATTTAAACATGGTTCCTACAAATACATATGCAAAGACATTGAATAATTATTACACAATATTCACATTTGTATACTATATGTGTATAAGTTAATCTGCTAAGAATACATATGTAAATCAGATGAGCTTTTTAAAGCATATTTGAATAGTAAAAATTTTAACTTTACCTTTGTACCGTCAAACATCTTATCCAAAGTCTGAACAACACTAGGATTGAAGTGTTGTCTAGATGTCTCTAAACCACCATCATCAATATTTGGTTGTTCACGTTCTATATCTATTCACTATTCCTACAAATATATATGCAAGGACATTGAACAATTTTTATGCAATATTCTTATTTGTATATTGTATGTGTATAAGTCAATTCAATAAAAATACATATGTAAATTAGATAAGTTTTTTAAATTATATTGGGATAGTACAAGTTTTAATTTTCTTTGTTCAATTGCTTTCATAATCATATCGAACTTTCTGTCCACTAGACTACAAATTTCTTTCAACTCTTGACAAACCTGTTTTCATACAAAATCAATAAGCAAATTTTTTTTAATCTGCACACGTATTTGAAAAACAAATACTTACCTGATCGCGGAATACTTCAAAAACTTTCTTTGAAGTAATGACTTCTTCCTTTACAGGACTCTTTGACGTTGACTGTATCGGAGGAAAAATTCCCTTAGTTGTTTGCTTCACATTCTGCCGGTTTGAAGCAGTTTCCTGTTGTGTTCTAATGGGCTTAAAAACTGGTGTCTTCACTCTATCAACCTTTGCAGCATGATGAGGTAGTGTCCTCTTTTGGGTATGCTCATCAACTATATTATGTGTTTGTTTTCTCAAAGGTTTCTTCACTGTTGGGGTTGATGAATCAACCTTTTGTTTCTTTTTTGAGCATTCATAAATTTCTTTTGGTGGTGGGCCCTATAAATCATCATCCTAATTTACTGAATGTTCATCATCAACTCCAACATTCTCTGGTATTTCAAACTTTCACATTTCTCTTTGAGTTAGCTCAATGTTCTTAAGTACAATGTAGGAACATAGATAAAATATGTTAAAGTATCTGTTAAATAATTGTAAATCAAATGTGTATATGTAGACTATAAAATACATATTAATACATATGTATTTATTAACTACGAACCTTTCCATCTTCATAAAACATAGCATCCATCAAATACTTAAAGCTTGGTCGAGGTGCATTTGTCTTCCAATTTAATAATCGGAGAATTCGATTATCAACCTTGGAAGCAACCTTTTATGGACCATTCGAACAACACTCATAAAGCCACACTTGAATAGCTAATGACATTCCCTATATCAAATAAAACTTTCCAGTTGCCTTCAACCTTTTGTTCAAACTTCTAGGTAGATACTCAAATGATAAAGTACCCCACAGAAAATTCTTATATATACTACTCTCAACCAAATCAAAATAAAGTCGGGGTATAACTACAGTATTTACGTTAGATAAAACAAAAGAATAAAGAATATACAGAATTGCAAAATTATCGACATCCTCATTATTGTTCTCCGACCAAACTTTGTCTGTGACTGCTAGAAATAATTGTCTTTTTTGTATAAATTCTGAACTATAGAAATACTTTTCAATAAACCTATTTGGAACAGCCTCATCAAAAACGAAGTTGTACCTATTACCGACAGAATTTAACCCAGTAATAATAGCAAATTTCCTAGGAGTAAATTAATAAGAATTTTCATTTGCCCGAATGACTATCGTAGAAGAAGAACTACCCTTTATCTCGATGGAAATAAAACATCGACATAACTGTGTTTGAACTATACAGTGCTTTTTCTTCATGAAATACCCAAAAATGTTATTGTCACAAATTTTTTTGTCTTGCTCCTTGTTTAATGTGTCCGGTAAACTTCGATCAATATCATCATCACCGTAGGAGCACATATGTGGTGCAACCCTTGAAAGTTTTCTTTCAATGAATATTTCATCACGAGGCACCTATACAAAGTAAAACTAAACCTAATTAAACTATAAAAAATAACAAAAAACAACCAACACATCAAAAAATACATATAAAATGCATATGTATATTGAATAGAATAAAAATACAAAACCCACACTAAAGAAAAATACATATGAAATTTGATATGTATGTATAAAAATAAAAATGCTACCCTATAACTTAAAATCTTTATTGAACCTAACAAAATACAAATGAAAGTGCATATGTATCTGTATGCACTTTGTATTTCTATAAACACAAAATTCAAAATGTATTTGTATTTCAATAAATACAAATACGTCTGTAAACATATGTGTTTGTGTTACAATTATTATAAATATGTCCATAACCATAAAAAGTATTTGTATATTTCAACATTCCAAAATACTAAAAATACATATCAATTATGCAAAAACTACATATAGCCAAACACCTATTCATGAGTAGTTCATATAATAATATATTTTCCATACAAGCAACTTAGCAAATTCTTCTAATATACAAAATACAAATAAACATAGCAGCTTCACAAAATTTATAAATAAATACATGTTAACCAAAAAATATATATTTAACCTATCATCTTCACAAATCATCTTACTAAAATCCCTAAGTATATATCAGAAGAACAGTAAATACATATTAACTTCATGAAAAAATACATATTACCCCTAAATTTGATAAAATCTTTACTAAAGTTCCTAAATACATAACTTTAAATAAAAAATACATTTACAATAAAAAAAATACCTCTTCTTCCATGTCTTCTGCAGATTCATTAGCAGAAGAGTTCTCAACATCATCATCAACATTCCGTGACTCTACAATTTCTTTGATTTTCCTTTTCTTCTTATTTTTTTTTCATTTTGTATTCTTTTGGATAAAGAGTTTTCTTCAACTCTTTTTTTTTTCAAAATATCAGCCATCTTCATTGGGTCGTTACTAAACTTAGACCTAATCTCCTACGTACTCACAGATTTATTCGACTGCATAGGATTAGAAATAATTGTAACTACATCGTCTTTAGTTAATCCAGGACTAAAAGATGGTGTATAATCAGACACAAAATTAATAGATGATGTACCCCTATTTATTCATGATTTTGTTGTGTGTTAATCCATTAAAGCATAAAAATATTAAATTCAGAGTAACTAATGTATTACAGTACAAAAAAAAGGTGAAACCGATAACATGCAATAACAGAATTAATTAGTTACCTAAAATAGAGGAACACTATCCTTATCAGATCGTGCTAAAACCATGCGAAAGTAAAAAATTTGAAAGCGGAAAATCTGATAATGGCATGTAAAAATGGTAAAGAAAAAATAAAATAAAGGAAAGAGTAGGAGAAAATGGTGTAAAGGGGAACCTATCCACGGTAACTTCTCTAAGACGGTAAAGTATGAAACCACTTTTAAAATAATGCTATTTTTGCTACACAATGTAGTTTCATTAAAGTGTTGCTATTTTTAATAATTTAAGTCTTAGGTATACTACTCCATGTAGTTTTTCCTATTTTTTAATGCTTAAATATTTCTTGTAGGCCTAAATTAATTATTTTAATTTTCATAGCATTTTAGTGAGTTTTACTTTTAATATTTGGAAACAATATAATAAAGAGTCACATTTAGGATAAGTTCTATTTTCTTATTTATATTTTTTGCTTCCATTCCTTATTTTAATGAAAGAAATATATAGATAAATATATATTTAATTTAGGACTTAATAAATAAACTATTAATTTTAATTTTTTCTTAGTTACATATTAGTTTTACAAGTCTTCTAACTTTGAATATCTTCATTAGTATAAAATAATTAAGTTAATACTTTATTGTTAAATTTTGTTTTGTTTTTATATTTTAAAATGAAAATAAAAAGATAATAGAACCTTAAACTACCCAACATCCCTACTTATCCTCATAACCTCCCTATAACCTACCCACATCCCTCATATTCGGCACACACTCACACAACACACGACACTCACATGCATACACCATCATAAATACATAACACAACACACTACAGAGAAAGCTAGCATACTAGGAAAAAAGAGGAGAACATCACTTAGAAAAAATAAAGAGCGAGAGAAAGAGAGAGTAACTTGAAAAAAAGATTTGAGAATTTGAAATTTGGAGTTCTAGTTTTCGTTCAAGGCTCGGCTAAGGAGTTCTCATGGCTGCTTCTCTTTAACTTCAGTGTTGAAATTTGCTTTGTTCAGTGTTACTTTCTTTACAGGTTCTGTTTTTTATTCTTTCATTTTTTAATATCCATGTATAGTTTCCATCTATAAAATTAGTTTATCATTGATATGTGGTATTGGAACTCAAATGATATTACTCAAAATTCACTCAACACTTAGAAAATTTAGACAAAAAGGAAAATTGTCTTCTCCAAGCAAGAATAGGGCTTATCAACTTCCGAATTCAAATCCAAAGATTGCCATACTATTTATTTGCTTGTATATTAGGAAGTTCTGACTGATCTTGCTGCACTCATTCAAATATGGATTGTGATGCACGAATGGTGGAGTCTGGCAATTCCTCCAGCACATGCTCCTCTACTAGTGTTGCAAGAGAGGTTGAATCCGGAGACACCCTTTGCACTTGTTTTGATACTTGAGATATACCTGGCACTTGTTGCACTTGTTCTGGTTCTTAAGATATAGGTGAAACATTGTTTGACTTGTCCTTCAGCTTTTGATTCTTTTTGTTTGCATTTATGTATCTTGTGTTCTTCTTCTTATTATTATTATTATTCTGTTCTAGTATTTGTTTATTTTGTAGAGCTGCTAGTGATCCAGCTAAAAGAAAATTTTTAGCTCTCGGATGATTTCTCGAACACCCTTGTTGATTCATGATTCTTTAAGTCTCTATAAGATTAAGAGAAAAAATATAATGTCAAGCTGGTTAAATCGTAAAATCTTATCAAGAACACACAAACACCAATCAGATGACTGTAATGACCAAAGCAGACCCAAAAAAGAAAACCAAAGATCACCACCACGACTTTGGGTTTGCAAAGTTTCTAGAGTTTTTCAAGTTATCCTTAACATAACAATCCACTTAACATAAAAAAACATAATTACTAAAAGTCACTGCTATCACATTAAACATACACTACCTTAACCATTCTTTAAAAGTTCATTTAATTTACAGGGAATGCTAGTTTTGACTTTATCAATAGCACTATCAAAGTTGCATCCACCTGAATGTGGAAATTAAGAACCTGTATCTTTTATTGGTCCAACACCAGGGAAAATGACATTTTTACTAAGTGTCTTTGATTTACAAGTAATTGGTGCTTCTGGCATAAGACCATGTAACATATTATTAGTGTTCAAACATTAAATCAGGAAGAAGAGAAATCAAAAGATTTATGACATAAGAAGCAACGTCAAGAATAATTCAACAACTTTGAAAAAAATATACAAATCATTGATCAAACATACCTTGCTCAATGTTCATGTAAAGAAAAGACAGAGTTAACTTGCTACAGAAGACAGGATGTAATACCTCGCATGTTTCTAAGCTAAGAAGTTAATAAGTATTCCTACGTATGAAATTTCCTATCCTGTAATTCATACTCGAGTACATGACTTACAATGAATATCCTAGTGATTGGATAGCTTATGACGCATTAAGCATGTTCATATGAGTCACTTAAGGTAAAACAAGCTAAGAGTTTTTGAATCCATCAAGTTTTAGTGTTTGATTTTTCAAGTCTCATCTGTGAATGAGTATAACTCAATGTTAATGTGGTAATTTGGCTGATTTAGACCCACCAAATTGTATAGAATCGAATTAGCTTTCCAACGATACAAATTTTCCCTTATCCAATACCCGAGTGAAAAGTTATGCCCATTTTTATGAGAGACAGTAAGGATAGGCGATTGGTTAGGCGCCGCCTAACAAAACAAAGGCGATTGGTTAGGTGCCACCCAACCTAGCTTAGGCAATCACTTGGGCGCTAGGTGCCAAAAATACTCCGTTTTGAGTTATTTTAAGGGTAATTAAGTATTTTAACACTCCTTACACATTCCTAAACTTAACCCTAGGAAATATATAGCTTCTAAACATATTACAACCCTATTATCATATCAAAGGTCATCATCCAAGAGAACTAAAGGAGAAAAACAACTAAGGTTGTGTAACTAAGATTAAAGATCCAATTTCAAGGAAATTCCTTCATCAATCATCAAGAATCTTCCTTCTAAGGTATGCGTGAGTTGATTCATGGACTCCTTTAATCCACGAATCTCATGAACCATCTTCTAAATTTTGTATAATGATGTTTATGTTGTTGGTGGTTGATGTTCATATGGTTGGAGTTTGATGATTCCTAAGATGGGATCTTTGTATGTTTATTGTAAGGATATGGTGGTATTTAACGTATAAATATGTGAGATTGGTAGTTGAATATTTGTAATCTTGATGAATCCACCTATGACTAAGATGTTTGTGAAAATACCAAATGGAATAGAAATCATGCTTTTATGACATAATAAGTAATAAATGACTATTCCATGTTCTAAGTTTATGTTCAATGTGATCCCCATGCTATTGTCTTGAATTGAAGAAGTTGTACGAGATACTTATGGTATTTTTTTGATATGGAATCACCATTTTATTGAAGCCATTCAAGTATATACATGTTGTGTGTATTCTCGATCATGTGATAGTTTGTTGAGAATCATCCTTAGTATGAAATCCTTACTTATGATATTGTGAGTTATGGACTCAAATCTTGTGATCAAGTTATGTCATGTGTGTCATTTTTCTCCTATTGAGTCCAGGGGTACTTGTACCCAAAAACTATAGCTGTGTGCCTAGAGGCATCTCATGTTTCACGATATCCGAACTCAAGCTATGATTCCATAGACTTTAGTTAGTCATGTGACTCAAGAAAACCTCATGATCTTAGTCAGTTGTTAGATATCAGTAATATTCCGCCAGTCAATGGAATTCAGTAAGATTAAGTCATGTACAGTAAGTTATTCATGTCCAGTCCCTCCAGATGGGAGTAGAGGTTAGCACCGAGTGAACCCAAGGATGGGAACTCACCCGCAAGTTCAGGGTGTGATTCTTAGTAGTCATCCTTGTGTTCAAGAACTGCATAGCCAGCATAGGTTGAGGCATATTAACCCGTTAGATTATGGTTGATGAGGTGGCTTAACCTGTCTATTTAGGGTTCCTACCATTCTCATTGAGTACCCGCTAGATAAGGGTCACTCAAATGCTGTCCTTACCCATGGCACGGTATTGACATCCCTTTAGTCAGGCCAGAGATTGGACCCCAGCTTACCCATAACGGCATACATAGGGCATATCGGTTAAATACTACTTCCCACAGTTTTAGTATCAGTCTTAATAAAAGAACTCAGGGCGTTCTTCAGATTTCAGTGTATACAGGACTGTTAGATACAGTCATCCATGATATTAGTTTCAGTATCAATCATGGAAGTTATCAGTAAACCATGTATTAGCTTACAGGTCATGCTATAACGTATTCCTGGTCCCAGTTTCTATATATGTGTGTTTGCACTCCCACGTTCATATTAGTCAGTCAGTGTTGTTCATGCATGAAACCCTTTATGTTCATCCTACCTTCCTCGTATACTCAGTACTTCATTTGTATTGACACATTTGTGCTATGGTTCTTTCTTTTCATATTACACCATAGGTTCCGAGACACGAGCTCCAGCCCAACAGTAGCGGTAGCATTCCAGTCGGAGAGACACAGTGAGTCCTCATTGATTCGAGGACAATATGATTTGATACATTTATTTATTTCTTCAGTTCAATTTTATGAAGTTAGTTGCAGACATGTTCCTTCAACTCCTTATTCAGATAGTTTAGAGGCTTTCAGATTTACGTTCATACTTAGCTTTCATATTTAGTTGTGTTGGGTATTTTCACCCACATGATTTTATTCAGTTGAACCTTATGGCCTTAAAGTTCTATGTATTTTGCATTATTATATCATGACTTGCAGTATACAGGTATAGATATAGTCATCGGTTGGCTTGTAGTCCCTCAGGGTCATGAGCACCGTGTAGCATTATGGTTTAGTTAATCAGGGTGTTACAAACTTGGTATCAGAGCCTAAGGTTCAATAGTGTCCTAGGAAGTCTAAAAGCCGCATCTAGTAGAGTCTTGTACATGGGTATGTTGTGCGCCATATTTATGTGCAGGAGGCTATAAGATGATTTAGGAACAGTCCGCTTTCTTTATTATTCATGTCATGCTAGTGAGCATAATCACAAGTTAAACTCTCAGTATAATCCATTCTTCTCTTATTCCAGACCATGGCCCCAAAGAGAAGAAACCATCTAGCTCCTCAGCCCAAAGATCCTTTGGATGAACATGTTTCCCATGCGTAGTTTAGAGCCGTATTTACCACATTTGCTCTGTCCATGGATGCACAGAATGAATGGCCACCAGTCATTCTGGCCAATCCAGTGGCCAATCTCAAAGAATCTACGGTTCGAGACTTCACCCGGATGAACCCTCCATCTTTCCATGGGTCTAAGTCTGATGAGGAACCTCAGGAGTTCATTGACCAAGTCCAGAAGGTCATTGACATAATGGGTGTTACTTTTATTAAGATTGTTAAGTTAGCCACCTACCAATTAAATGACGTTGCTCATGATTGGTACAAATAGTAGAAGTCTGAGTGGTTAGATGATACAAGCCCTATCGAGTGGGAGGAATTTATCACGGCCTTCTTAGATAAATTCTTTCCCCAAAAGCTGAGGGAAGCCAAACTGCTTGAGTTCATTAACCTCAGGTAGGGGAATATGATGGTTAGGGAGTATTCTCTTAGATTTACTCAGCTAGCCAGGTATGCTCCTCATGTGGTTGCAGACAATAGAGCTAGGATGAGTAAGTTCGTGTCAGGGGTCAACGATAGCATGGTAAATAAG
Organism: Capsicum baccatum var. pendulum; assembly: GCA_030864225.1. NCBI lineage: Eukaryota > Viridiplantae > Streptophyta > Magnoliopsida > Solanales > Solanaceae > Capsicum > Capsicum baccatum. The sequence goes on along the minus strand of CM061557.1, from coordinate 161,503,692 downwards.
TGTAGGTCTGCGATGCTGATTGGTGATATAACCTTAGCTAGAATCATGACCCATGCCCAGCAAGTAGAAAAGTAGAAGTTCAAGACAAGGGAGAGACAAAACAAGAGAGAAAGGTCATGTAACTTCAACTTTGCTCACACCAAGTCAGATGGAGGAAACCGTTCACAGTTTTGCTCTAAGTCAGCCATTCCAGCTCCTTCCTCTGCCAGCGATCCACTACAGAAGTACAGAGAAGGCATTAGAGATAAACTACCAGGCTCTAAACCTCAAGGCAGTGTTAGCAGTGCCCGAACGAATCCCCTTTGTCAGACTTGTGGTAAGAACCACAAGAGCATTTGCAGAGCCAATAGTGATGTCTGTTTTGGTTATGGCAAGCCAGGCCATAAGATTAGGGAGTGGCTACATTCAAGTCTTCAGGGTCAGCAAAATCATTCTACAGCTCAATCCAGTTGGCCGAACCAACAGGGTGCCATTTCCAGTGCCACCAGTAGGCAACGCCCAAATAGACTCTATGCTCTTTAGTACCGCCAGGATCAGGAAAATTCTCCTGATGTCATTACTGTTACATTTCATATTTTCTATGTTCATGTTTATGCTTTGCTAGACCCAAGTACATCTTTGTATTTTCTTACTCCATACATAGAAGGCAATTTCAGAATCAGTCCTGAAGTCCTAGCAGAGCCCAACTTAGTCTCTACCCCAGTGGGTAAAACCATCATTGCCTTATGGGTATATAGGAACTGCCCGGTTATGATATCTTAGAAATGTATGCCAGCAGATTTAGTGGACTTAGAGATGACTGATTTTGATGTCATTCTTGGCATGGATTGGCTTCATTTCTACTATGCCACAGTCAAATACAGAAACAGGATAGTTTAGTTTTAGTTCCCGAATGAGACCGTCCTAGAGTAGAAGGGTAGCATTTCAGCGTTCAGGGGTCAACTTGTTTCCTACCTTCGGGTAAGGAAAATGATTTCTAAAGGGTGTATCTATCATCTCATGCATGTTAAAGATTCCATTTCTCAATCTCCTAGCCTCGAAATAGTCCCTGTTGTTAATGAATACTCAGATGTCTTTCCCAAAGATCTTCCAGGCATTCCTACCGAAAGGGAAATAGACTTCGGCATAGACCTTCTTCCAGATACTCAACCTATTTCTATTTCACCATACAGAATGGCACCAACAGAACTCAAGAAACTAAAAGATCAGTTGAAGGATCTCTTAAATAAGGGATTTATTAGACCCAACATTTGCCCATGGGGTGCGCCAGTATTATTTGTGCGTAAGAAAGACGGTTCTCTCAGGATGTTATTGATTACCGTTAACTCAACAAGGTCATGGTCAAGAACAAATATCCTCTTTCCAGGATTGATGATCTATTCAACCAACTTTAGGGTGCCAGTTACTTCTCCAAGATAGACCTCAGATCAGGCTATCATAAGCTCAGAGTTAGAGAATGTGACATTACGAAGACAGCTTTCCGTACTCGGTATGGTCACATCGAAATTTTAGTCATGTCATTTGGTCTTACCAATGCCCCTGCAGCTTTTATGTTTTTTATTAAACGTGTGTTCAAGCATTACTTGGACATATTTGTCATAGTATTTATAGATAATATTCTGGTTTATTCTCGCACTGAGAGTGATCATGCAGACTATCTCAAGATTGTTCTTCAGACTCTCACGGATCACCAGTTATTCGCTAAGTTCAGTAAATGCAAATTTTGGCTAAGATCAGTACCATTCCTTGGCCATATTATTTCTGGTGATGGCATTAGAGTAGATCCTCAGAAAACCGAGGTAGTAAGAAATTGGCCCAGACCCGTATCTCCACTCGATATTAGGAGTTTCTTGGGTTTGGTTGGCTATTACAGATGGTTTGTCGAGGGATTTTCTTCTATTGCATCTCCCATTTCCACATTGAATCAGAAGAAGATTAAGTTTTAGTGGTCAGATTCATATGAGAAGAGGTTTCAAGAGTTGAAGACTCAGCTCCAGTTCTAGCTATTCCAGCTAGTTCAGATGGTTTTATAGTCTGTTGTGATGCATCCAGAATGGGTTTAGGTTGTGTCCTCATGTAGCAGGGTAAGGTCATAGCCTACGCCTCCAGACAGTTAAAGCCACATTAGAAGAATTATCCTACTCATGATCTTGAGTTAGCAACGGTAGTTTTTACCTTGAAGATTTGGAGGAATTATCTCTATGGAGTTCATATAGATGTCTTCACATACCATAAAAGCCTCCAGTATGTCTTTTCCCAGAAAGATCTCAATCTTTGTCGGAGAAGGTGGTTAGAGCTCTTGAAGGATTATGACATGAGTGTTCTTTATCATTCGGGAAAGGCCAATGTTGTGGCTGATGCTCTCAATCAACTCTCCATGGGTAGTATTTCTCACGTTGAGGATAGTAAGAAAAAAATGGCTCAGGAGATCCATCATCTTGCCGGACTAGGAGTTCGCTTAGTTGATTCTTCAGAGGGTGTTGTATGTGTTCATAGTAGTTCAGAGTCATATCTAGTTTCTGAGGTGAAAGAGAAAAAAGTAAGGGATCCTAGCCTTTTCAAGCTCAAAGAGTCAGTTCAAAATCAGAAAGTCGAGGTTTTCTCCCAAGGGGAAGATGGTGTTCTTCATGTTCAGGGTCGTCTATGTGTTCCATGAGTAGATGAATTAAGGCAGTGAATTCTTGCAGAAGCGCATGGTGCGCGATACTCTATTTATCCAGGGTCTACTAAGATGTACCGCAATATGCAGGAAATCTATTGGTGAATTAGGATGAAGAGAGATGTTGCAGGGTTTACGGCCAAGTGTTCTACATGTCAGCAGGTTAAGATAAAGTATCAAAAATCTAGTGGTTCCATGCAAGAGTTCACCATTCCTACTTGAAAGTAGGAAGAAGTTACCATGGACTTTGTGACAGGTTTGCCTAGAACTCGTCATCAGCATAATTCAGTCTGGGTCATTATAGATAGAATGACTAAGTCAGCTTATTTCCTTCCTTTTCATACTCCTTATTCCGCCGAGGATTATGACAAACAATATATCAGGGAGTTAGTCAGGCTACACGGTGTTACACTATCTATCATCTTAGACAGAGGTACCCAGTTTACTTCTAACTTTTGGAAAGCGTTCCAAAAGGGTCTTGGTACCCAAGTCCATCTCAGCACAGTATTTCATCCTTAGACAGATGGTCATGTAGAGAGGACCATTCAGATTCTTGAAGATATGCTAAGGGAAGTTAGGACGAGCACTTTCTTTTGATTGAGTATGCATACAACAATAGCTATCATTCTAGTATTCAGATAGCTCAATTCAAAGCTCTCTATGGTAGGAGATGTAGATCTCTGATTTTTTGGTTCAAAGTTAGTGAGGCCTTAATTATAGGTCCTGACTTAATATTCGATGCCTTAGAGAAAGTTCAGTTGATCAGAGAGAGACTCCCGGATGCTTAGAGCCGACAGAAGTCCTATGCAGATGTTCGTAGAAAGGATCTCGAGTTCGAGGTCAATGACTATGTCTATCTTAAGATCTCTCGCATGAAGGGAGTGAAGAGGTTCGGCAAGAAAGGGAAACTCAATCCCCGATATGTCGGTCCCTTCAAAATTCTTTGTCGCTTTGGCAAGGTAGCTTATAAGCTTGAGTTGCCTTCAAATCTAGCCTCAGTCCATCCAGTCTTCCATGTCTCTTTGCTAAAGAATTGCATAGGTGACCCAGCAGTTGTTGTCCCTATTCAGAGCATCGACATTCAGAATAGCCTCTCTTATGAAGAGATTCCAGTTGAAATCTTTGATTATCAGACTCGTAGATTAAGGAACAAAGAACTCCCTCTAGTCAAGGTTCTTTGGAGAAATCAGTCTCATGAGGGAGGTACTTAGGAAGAAAAAACAGATATGCGTACCAAGTATCCTCACCTCTTCCCCACCAATTCAGATCAAGCTCAAGGTAACAGTTCTCCTTAAGCTTATTCAGTTTCACGTTCATGTTTCCAGTATAAACTTGGTACCTATTAGCCGTTTCATACTCAGTCATGCATTCATGTGTCAGTTGTCCATACATTAGATATGCACGATTTCAGTATGATTAGCATGTCAGTCATGAGATCAAGTTTCAGTTCTCATGTTTAGTTCAAGTTCTATTGTCTTATATCTCTTCTCAGTAAATTCTCAATCGAGGACGAATGTTCCCAAGGGGGATATATTGTAATACCCCGCATGTTTCTAAGCTAGGAAGTGAATAAGTATTCCTATATATGAAATGTCCTATCCTGTAATTCATACTTGAGTACATGACTTACAATAAATAGCCTAGTGATAGGATAGCTTATGTTGCATTTAGCATGTTCATATGAGTCACTTAAGGTAAAACAAGCTAAGAGTTTTTGAATCCATTAAGTTTTAGTGTTCAATTTTGCAAGGGTCATCTTTTAATGTGTGTAAATCGATATTAATTCATTGTTAATGTGGTATTTTGACTTATTTAGACCCACAAAATTGTAGAGAATCGAATTAGCTTTCCAACGATACCAATTTCTCCTTAATCCAATACCCGAGCGAAAAGTTATGCCCATTTTCGTGAGAGACAGTAAGGATAGGCGATTTGTTAGGCGCCACCCAAGCAAACATAGGAGATTGGTTAGGCGCTGCCCAACCTAGTTTTGGAAATCAATTGGGAGCTGCCTAAGTCAGTTCCAGGTGCCAAAAACAGTATGTTTTGAGTTATTTTAAGGGTAATTAAGTCTTTTAACACTCCTTACACGTCCCTAAACTTAAACCTACAAAATATATAACCTCTAAACATATTACAACCCTATTATCATCTCAAAGATCATCATCCAAGAGCACTAAAAGAGAAAAACAACTAGGGATGCATAACTAAGCTTGAAGATCTGATTTTAAGGAAATTCCTCCGTCAATCATCAAGAATCTTCCTTCTAAGTGATGCGTGAGTTGATTCATGTACTCCTTTCATCCATGAAGCTCAAAAACCATCTTCTAAATTTTGTATCATGATGTTTATGTTGTTGGTGGTTAATGTTCATGTGGTTGGAGTTTTATGATGACTAAGATGGGATCTTTGTATGTTTATTGTGAGGATATGGTGGTATTTAACGTATAAATATGTGAAATTGGTGGTTTAATATTTGTGATCTTGATAAATCCACCTATGTCTAAGATGTGCATGTAAAGTGTTTTTGAAAACACCAAAGGGAATAGAAATCATGCTTTTATGACATAATAAGTCCTAAATGACTATTCCATGTTATAAGTTTATGTTCAACATGATCCCCATGCTATTGTCTTGAATTGAAGAAGTTGTACGAGATGCTCATGATATTATTTTAATATGGAATAACCATGTTATTGATGTCATGCAAGTATATACATGTTGTGTGCATTCCCGATCATGTGATAGTTTGTTGAGACTCATTCTTATTATGAAATCCTTACTTATGATATTGTGAGTTGTATAGTCAAATCTTGTGATCAAGTCTTGTCATGTGTGTCAGTTTTCTCCTATAGAGTCCTAGGGGTACTTGTACCCGAAAACTACAGTTGTATGCCTACAGCCATGTCTCCGAACTCAAGCTATGATTCCATAGATTTCAATCAGTCATGTGACTCAGGAAAACCTCATTATCTTAGTCAGTTGTCAGATATTAGTAACATTCCTCCAATCAATGGAATTGAGTAAGATTAAGTCATGCACAGTCAGTTATTCATGTCCAGTCCCTCCAGATGGGAGTAGAGGTTATCACCGAGTGAACCCAAGGATGGGAACTCACCCGCAAGTTCAGGGTGTGATTTATAGTAGTCATCCTTGTGTTCCAGAACTACATAGATAGCGTAGGTTGAGACATCTTAACCCGTCAGATTAGGGTTGATGAGGTTGCTTAACCCATCAGTTTAGGGTTCACACCATTTTCATTGAGTACCTGCCAGATAAGGGTAACTCATAGGCTGTCCTTACCTGTGGCACGGTATTGACACCCCTCCTGTCAGGGCATAGATTAGACCTCAGCTTATCCATAACGGCATACATGGGGCATATCTGTTAAACACTACTTCCCACAGTTTCAGTATCAGTCTCAATAAAAGAACTCAGGGCGTTCTCCAGATTTCAGTATATACAGGACTGTCAGATACCGTCGTCCATGTTGTCAGTTTTAGTATCAGTCATGATAGTTATCTGTAAACCATGTATTAGCTTACAGGTCATGCTATCACGTATTCATGGTCCCAGATTCTATATATGTGTGTTTTCACTCCCACGTTCATATTAGTTAGTCAGTGTTGTTCATGCATGAAACCCTTTATGTTCAGCCTACCTTCCTCGTATACTTAGTACACCAGTTGTACTGACGCATTTGTGCTATGGTTATTTCTTTTCATGTTACACCATAGGTTTTGAGACACGAGCTCCAGCCCAGCAGTAGCGGTAACATTCCAATCACAGAGACACAGTGAGTCCTCATTGATTCGAGGACAATATGATTTGATACATTTATTTATTTCTTCAGTTCAATTTTACGGAGTTAGTTGGAGACATGTTCCTTCAACTGCTTATTTAGATAGTTTAGAGGCTTTCAGATTTACGTTCAGATTTACATTTAGACTTAGCTTTCAGATTGAGTTGTTTTGGGTATATTCACCCACATGATTTTATTCAATTGAACCTAATGGACTTACAGTTCTATGTATTCCACATTATTATATCATGATTTGCAGTATACAGGTACAGATATCAGTCATGGGTTAGCTTGTGGTCCCTCAGGGTCATGAGCACCATATAGCATTTCGGTTCAGCGAATCAGGGTGTTATACAGGACTATGAACAACCCTCCCACTTCCCAGAACAAGTGCAGGTAGTATCCAACAGTAGAGCACAACACGACGTAGGAAAGAGTACGAAACCTATATTATCATCAAACAACTTCAATTGCTTTCATAAATATTCAAAAACAACTTCCAAGACTGAATATGGATCTAGTTTTCATTTATAGCAATAACTTATAATTTTTTGAGAATCAAAATTCATCATCAATAGTGTAGAATTAAGAAAATCAAGAATGTATCATTATTTCTTACTGAACACACCGACTATCATTTTCTGCAATACTCCAAGAACCGAAATTGATCAAGAAATAAGAATTGGGCAATATTCTAGATAACAATTTCTTAGTAGCTGCATTCATGAAAAGGCACTTACAGCTGCCACAACAACCATGCTACTTCTTATTCAACTATGTGTCTTCCAACTTGAGTTTTATTCTCCCTTACACTGATCAGTTTAGGTAATTCCTTTTGCCAGTATCAAAATTTTGGTATCATCACTAAATTTTAATGTGGCGAGTGACATGTTATAACCCTAATACTGAAGATTTAGCCTTCAATTCAATTGATTTTCAAATAAACTCATAGTTTACTAAAATCTAATGTAACAAAAAGTAGTTGTGTCTTCAATGTTATAGTGTCACTTAACTATGACAAAAGATAGTAAGCGTACATGAATCGATACTCAAAGTCAATTATAAGTCAAGATAAGTCATCGACTAACAAAAAAGGCTCATGGTTTTAGATACTTGAGTAAAGCAGTAGTAAAAACCTCAGAAGACAAGACAAACTTATCATATGGATCAACCGTCAATCCATGGAGACTTTGCATCATTCATCAAGTGGAAAAAGTGAAATGCTTACTCAAAATAATCCCGATATGGGTTGCAACTATCTATTATATCTCTGTTGTTCAATCACAAAATTATGTTATCTCCCAAGCATTACAAAGTAACAATCAACTAAGCCACATTATTTTTCACAATCCAACAGCATCTTTCATAGTCATTTTTGTGCCAAGCATAGCCACCTGGCTACCTATATATGATTGTGTTATACTTCCATGGCTTTGAAAATTCACAGGGAAAGAAGATGGAATCAATCTATAGTAAACTCAATATTAGTTAAGGGAAGTAGCTAAGAACAACTGACTCTGCTAGTAGACTACGGGACAAAACATGGTTTTATTGATGAGCAGTCTGTTGAAGAAACTAGATACTTCCTAATTTATAATGTATAACTGGCAGGAAAAGGAACAACACAAGAAGAAGGGAGTGTAAACATGATCAGCAATAGTACTATTGTTAACTTATAAGAAGAGTGCAGACCTTGATGGAAACCTATTTTTGATCAGTGTGAATTCATCAATAGAACAGGAGATAATTTATATGCATATTCTAGTTAATTCTTCTTATCTGATGTTGGTAGTTGATGTAGCTTTCTTCTACACTAAATCAGACAAATCCGGGATCTCGTGTGATTCATTATTTTTAGTTCCAGATTTTGAAATTAGGACATTTACCCTACCAGTATTGCCCAAGTCAGATTGACAATTTTGAGGATCTTATTTTGCAACCTCCCAACAGAACAAATATATGGTAATACTCTACCCATCATCCAAAAGCTGATAAAAATAAACTATAGTATTTTGATTCCATTAGAATTTGAACCTTCCAAAACATTAGTTTCATACACTTTGAATAACTATGAAAATGAAGCAACTTTTATTGGCTTAACAAACACATATGAATACCTAAATGGAAATGAGCAACTAAAAAAGTAATATTGAAAAAAGATAGATAAACTAATTGTTTACACATATTGTTAGCTAAGTTCATTGAAAAGGGAAAAGTTAGGAATAAACACAGAACAAATAAACAAATAACCAAAGATCACCACCACTACTTAACAGAATCCCAAGCAGTTACTAAAACTATATCATTTCTTAGACCTAAAACATTACATAAAACTATACAACTATAATACAATAAAATCCAAAGCTAAGTGTTTGTTCTCAGTTAAGATAAAACAAAATTATCATACCCATATCATACTTGAAATGGATATCTTGAAAGACGGTTTCCAGCTTAAAAGAAGCTCCTACTATTGGATAGTCAACTGAATCATGTGAAAGAAATAAAAGAAAAAATACTGAGACTAATGTTCTCTCTATATTGAGAAATAAGGTTATCAACTTTCTAAACAAGGACAGATATAAAATATGTACGAAAAGAAAATTTAACATTCACAAAAAAAATAAAACTAACGATGAGCATATATTTAAAAGAACTTTCTTGTCTAATCATCTACCTACATCCAATCCCAATCCGTATCATCAAACTCATCCTCATATTCCGATGTTTCCACAACTATATTTTTTGAATGTTCTTCAGTAGATGGAATATCAAGAACAACAATGGCTCCATCTTCTCTTGTGCGTCTAGAGTTACCCTTATCTAATCTAGTTCAGGGACCAATGTCATCATTAGGCTCCCTCCAAAATTTTTTTCCTATATTACAACAATTCTCATTCTCTAGATCATCCAAATCAATAGGAAATTTATTCCTTGTATAGTAAAAATATTTCTCAATAGGATCTCCAACATAAAGAACTTGATAAACTTATGATGACAACAGAAAAGGACCGTCTTAACTGCATAACTAGTTGAAGTATACCCAAGTTAACCCATACTCATCTACTTTATTTTGATGTTAATCACATCTAAATAATACAACACTAAAACATCCATAGTAATTTATCTCAATGGTATCTCGAATGACTCTATAATAAACCACCACTCCATCTATGGGATTTTAGTCCCTAGAACTGTAAAACTATCAGTTGTTGTTGCTAAAGTCACTCCACTATATTGAGTCTTGCATGGGTCATCCCGATCTTTTGTATGAAATCAATATCCATTGATGAAATTTGCGCAATATCTCTTAGACACCTTATTAGGTCCCTTAGATAGCTATTTAAAATTATGGGATACTTCAAATCTTTGCAGGAATTTTAAAGCTTCCATTGGTTGAGGCACCACCAACACTCTTTCATCTAGAAGTCCCACATACAGAGCAAATCTCAACTTTCTCGTTGTCTTTCCAGAATAACATCCAATCATTAAGGCATGTATGTATTTTTTCACAATCAAGACCCAAATCTCATATCATATTTCTAGACCTATTGAAAGACTGGTATCCGAGCAAGGGGAAAGGCCTATTTTTTCAAAACTAAGACATCTAAAAATCATGTACTACTCAACCCATGGAATAATGTAAGCAAGAACAACTGAATGGTGAAACTCAGCTTACTAAAATTCTCACCCCGGATATAATTTTTTTTCCTTCCTCTAATAATATAAAAAATTTAGTTGCATCTTTAGGTAATCCTTCTCCAATTCCTTCTTCATGCCTCGATTCAATATCTATATTTCTAAACATATCGTGAAGTAGTCCGTCAATATCATCACGTAAATTAGAACCTTCATAATTATTGATTGTATGATGTGTCTTTCTTGAGGAAGTGTTTTCTCTATGGAAAGTCCATTTGGTGTAACTAGGAAGACACCCTCTAAAAAGTAAGTAATCCTCCTCCACATCTCTATAACACCAATGTTGATTCTTGCAATCTCTACAAGGAATTAATATCTTATTTTCTTGAGAAGCTCATTTAAATGAATTTTAAAAAAAATATTTCACTCCACGCTCGAAACACATCTGTAATGCCCCGAGTCTAGTACCCCAAATGCTACACGATCTCATAATCCTGAAGGACCACAAGCTAACCCTTATCTGGTCCCTGCTATAATAACTGAATAATATACTATAAAATTTTTGACAAACTAGCAGAAAAATTACCATAAGGTTTAAAAACTAAAATACAACTGAAAACTGAATACTAATATAATTGTCTGAACATCTAGTCTGAATGCCTCCAAAATATTTGAAAAGTGGAGTTGATGGGATAATTCCCCTAACTAACTCCGTCTACTAAAATACTGAATCTAATAATATAATGAAATAATAGAACATCCTTCAATGATGAGAACTCACAAATAAGTCTACTGCTGCTGGTGGAAGCTGAGCTGTTATGGATGCTTTGGATCTCGTGCTTCTGAAGCTATGGTATAAAACACTACAGCCCAAGAGAAAAGTATACGTCAATACGAGAGAATGTTCTGGTATGCTAAATGAGGTAAGAATAAATGCAAAGGCTCATATGCATAAATAATACTGATTGAATAACGTGAGTATACTGAATAAGGATACATGCATGAATGCATAAACTGTAACTGAAATCATAGTAATACAAAATATTGAGTTCTAATAACTGGATTTCTAATAACCTGGTCTGCTGAAATCTGTTATCTGAGTTTACGAATACTAAATTTTTGATAACTGGGTCTACTAATACTAAAATCTAAGATCAAGCCTATCTAGTGGGTGACCTCTGTATCTATTGATAATAAAAAGGATAGATTAAATCTGAGACAAAGCCTATCTAATGGGTGATCTTTGAATTTACTGATAATGATAATGATTGAATGTATCTGAGATTAGGCCTATCAAATGGGTGATCTATAAATCTATTAATAATGAATATGATTTACTGAAAAATGAGATCAATCCTATCTAGTGGGTGATCTCTAAATCTCTAAAATTATCTAAGTTCTATACTAAGTTGAGTGACTGTATCTAACAGTCCTAATTTTTGTAATCCTAAACTCAGTTCTATTCTAAAGACTGTATCTAAAACTGAGACTGTGGGAATTATTCATTTAACTGAGATGCCCAAAATCTTAACTAGTGGTGTCTAACCTGTAACCCCAACTATAAGGGTGTCAGTACTATTCCACGGGTGAAGACATCTACTATGGTCAAGCTTGTCTAGCGGGTGACCCTAAACAGGAAGTCAAGCCTAATCTAATGGTTGAATCATTGGAGGTTTCCAAGCCTTAGTCTAATGGGTGAATCCTCATCCTATGCTTGCTATGAAGTTTAGGAGTACAAGAACTGCTACTAACGACTCTGCCTAAGTAACAGGTAAGTTGTCATCTCTGCCCTTGCTCAGTGCTGAAACCTTCTCCCAACTGAATAGACTCTGAACTGATTATTAGACTAGACTGGAATGAAATGAATCTGTTACTAATCTTACTATTTAACTAACTTGAACTAAGATTATTGAGTTCTATTGACTGATAGAATACTGCTGAATTCTATTAACTGATAGAATGCTATTGTGTTCTGAACTGAATACTTGAATATTGTTGAGGTCTGAACTAAATATTGAGCTTGACTTGGAATGATAATGAGCTTCCTAAATTTTCCCAAGACATGCAACTTATTGAGTTCTACTGAATTCTATAACTAGCTGAGTATACTACTGATCATGACATGACTGAGAGTACTATAAATGACACTGGCTCTAGGTACATAGCTAAATTATCGGGTATTAAATACCCTCAGGACTAGATAGCATAAATGATACAAGACATGACAACTCTTGAATAATAAGACAATGTTCTATCAATCACAATACAATCAATGAGACATCTCTTCAAGAACTTGGAAGTCTTAAACATATGAATGTATAGGGATGCATACTAATGTCTCGTAATTCATTCAATAAGGGTGGAACATGAATAGGAATATATGAAACATATCATAATTCATTCACTAAGGTCTTTAAACAAACACTTTGCATGCATTAACTTATACATGATTGGGGATTTCATGCTAACATGCTAAAATGGCACTATCTCATTCAAGTGAACATTTTATCAAACATATGGGGATCATGCTTTGTTTATACAACAATTACAATATTTACATTATCATGGCTATATCAATAAACTTGCAACTTGAAGGGTTTTCTCTTGACTATCATAAAATTCATCTCATACTAGAATCTAAGCTTAGAACTTGTAATCTAGAACAATGAATCACAGCTCAACAATCACATAAACAAGAACTTCAACTCTCATAAATCATAAAAATAATAAATATTTAATCTTTATAATTTCAAAAAAGGGTTCTTGAACTTCTTAGGTGGAAGGAACCCAAGAATCAACATCCAACATACCTTAGTTCTTGATTTTATGAAGATTGATGGTGGAATTTCTTAAATATGGATCTTCAATTCGAAACGCTAAACTTGTTCTTGAGGAAAATTGAGAGAAAAATAGCATATGTAGGTAAACAATGGTTGAATCCCATGTTTATGAGGTTATATATGGGTGGAAAAAATGTTGAAATAACCCTGGGGTTGCGACTATTTTAATGACTAAAATTAGGCACTGACACGCTGGTCCACGCGGTGCATCGATCGCATCGATGTGATACCCTATGCATCACTCAATTATTGCGCCAAGCCTCATTACTTTTGACTGGAAGTCTTGGAACAATATTGAACAATGCGATAGGCGACGCGGCGCACCAAGATCACGTTGGTCCACTATTTTAGGATTCCAAATGCGGTCTAAAAAACCCAAAACTCATTTGGGAATCCTTATTGGCCTTTTTGATCATGGATTAACTTAAATATCAAAAGTCTATGGATGTAAAGGTCATGAAATAAGAACATGAAATTTTGAAGGCTAAAATAGCACTAAGTTTGAATACTTAACTAGGAGATTTTAAGTTTGGGGCTCTTTTTTAAGCTTTAACGACTAGGAAAATTTGTCGGGTCTTACAATATCTCCCCCTTGAGAACATTCCTTCTCGAATAGGAATGACTAATATGGGAAAACAGATAGAATGAAATAACTTAATGGACATGAAGATTTAAAATATGTCTATATGACTGGAACTTCTGATATGCTTAAATTTCCTACTGAACAGGTATATCTGATGCATAGATATCTAACTGAGTAGTCTTCATGAATGCATGACTTAATATGCAATGACAAATGATTCTAACTTTGTAAGGAAAATCTGAACATGCAACTAAATGGGTTTAAGGACATGAAAACATCAGAGAGCTATATAGGGTATCTCCCCCTTAAGAGGCGATGTCCCTCTAAGAATGCTTACTTTACTGAGATACTGGGGAAATGCACAGGACACCTATGAACTGAATCGTAAAAAAGTATCTGGGATCTATAACTAATGCATGACTCATGAATTGAGCTTATCTTGCAACTACTGGGTCTTTCTATCTTTAAACAGTTACATTATTGAGATTCCTAATAGTATGACTAGATGGAAAGAAGTAAAAATAAACTATACGAATTTGACTACCTGACTGCTAAACTGCATCACTGGCTTTACTAACTGACTCATACTAAAAACTTAAGCTCAAATGGGAGCAAAGGATCAAACAATGCATATCATGAAGATGAAGGACTTATAACGTACCTGAATCTATATTAGGGAAACTTCCCTGATCATGGTAAGTCCGGAGTGCATAAAATCTATTTTTGCATTGACCACTAGTGGTATTTGAAGTAGCACCCTCCTGACGCAAATCTCTACCCCTCCGAGCCATAATTCTACACTCTCGCAACCTGTGTCCTACCTTACCACATCCAAAACATGCTTTGCTGCCCATTCTACAAGAACCTAGGTGATTGGTTATCACTTCTACGGGTATTAGCTCTACGAGGAGGCATATTGTGCAATGAAAAGAAGAATATATTAGACTGAGAGTTGAACTGGAGCTCATGCTCACTCATACGACATGAATACAGAAAGAAGGGAAATTGTTCCTAAAATATCTTATAGCCTCCTGTACATAAATGTGGCACGCAAAACAACCATGCACAATACTTTACTTAGATACGTCTTTCATACTTCCTAGAACACTATTGAACTTTAGTCTCTGATACCAAGTTTGTAACACTGTGAGACTTGTACCCCAGATGCTAAACGATACTCATAATCCAAAAGGACCACAAGCTAACCCTTATCTGGTAACTGCTACAATAACTGAATAATATACTGTAAAATTTTGGAAAAACTGGCGGAAAACTTACCATAAGGTTCAGAAACTAAAATATAACTAAAAACTAAATACTAATCCAACTGTCTAAACATCTAGTTTGAAAGACTCTAAACGGTCTGAACTGTAGAGTTGATGGGACAATTCCCCCAACTAACTTCTTCTATTAAAATACTAAATCTATTAATATAATGAAATAATAGAACACCCTCAAATGATAAGGACTCACTGCTAAGTCTACTGCTACTGGCGGAAGCTAGACTAGTAAGGGTGCTCTGGATCTTGTACTTCTGAACCTATGGTATAAAGCACCATTGTGCAAGAGAAAAGTATGCGTCAGTACGAGATAATATACTAGTACACTAGATGTGGTAAGGGTAAATGATAAGGCCCATATGTTTAAACAATACTGACTGAATAATGTGAGTATACTTAATGAGGATACATACATGAATGAATATACTGTAACTAAAATCGTAGTAACATTGAATATTGAGTTCTATTAGCTAGATTTCTTAAAGTTGGGTCTATTGATAACTGCTATTTGAGTTTACTAATACTAAATTTCTAATAACTGAGTCTACTAATACTAAGATCTTAGATCAAGCCTATGTAGCGGGTGACCTCTGTATCTATTGATAATGAAAAGGATAGATTGAATCTAAGATCAAGCCTATCTAATGGGTGATCTCTGAATTTACTGATAATGATAATGATTGACTGTATTTGAGATAAGGCCTATCTAGTGGGTGATCTCTAAATCTGCTGATAAGGAATATGATTTACTGAAAATGAGATCAAGTCTATCTAGCGGTGATCTCTAAATCTATATAACTGTCTAAGTTCTGTACTAAGATGAGGGACTGTATCTAATAATCCTGATTTCTGTAATACTGAACTAAGTTCTGTTCTGAAGACTTAATCTAAAACTGAGACTATGGGAAAAAGTCATCTAATCGACATGCCGCAAATCTGAACCAGTAGGGTCCAACCTATAACCCCATCTGGACGGGTGTCAATACCTTGCCACAGATAAATACATCTACTATGGTCACTTCTGTCTAACGGGTGACCCTAAACAAGAAGTCAAGCCTAATATAACGAGTGACTCCTGGGAGGTATCTAAGACTTAGTCTAATGCTTGACTCCTCATCCTATGCTAGCTATGTAGTTCTGGAGTACAAGGACTGCTACTAACGACTCTACCTAACTAACAGGGAAGTTATCATCCCTGCCCTCGCTCAGTCCTAAATCCTACTCCCAACTGAATAGACTCTCAACTTATTCTTAGACTATACAGGATTAAGCTGAATCTATTATAGATCATACTATTTAACAAAGCTAAACTAAGATTACTGAATTCCATTGACTGATGAAATACTGCTGAATTCTATTAACTAACTGAATGTTATTACATTCTGAACTCAATACTTGAATATTATAAAGGTCTGAACTGAATACTAAACTGGACTAGGAATGATACTGAGCTTACTGAATTTTCCTAAGTCATCTAACTAACTGAGTTCTACTGAATTCTTTAAATGCCTAAGAATACTATTGATCGTTATATGACTGAGAGTACTATAAATAACACTGGCTCCAGGCACACAGCTAAATTATAAGGTATCAAACACCCTTAGGACTCGATAGCATAAATGATACAAGACATGACAACTCTTGAATAATAAGACAATGGACTATCATTCACAATACAATCAATAAGACATCTCTTCAAGCACTTGGAAGTCTTAAACATGTGAATGTATAGGGATGCATATTAATGTCTCGTAATTCATTCAATAAGGATGGCACATGAATAGGAATGCATGCAACATATCATAATTAATTCACTAAGGCCATTCAACAAACACTTGGCATGCATTAACTTATATATTATTGAGGATTTCATGCTAACATTTTTAAATGGCACTATCTCATTCAAATGAACATTTTATCAAACATATAGGTATCAAGCTTTGGTTATACAACAATTACAACATCTACATTATTATGGCTATATCAATAAACTTGCAACAGGAAGTGTTTTATCATGAATATCATAAAATTCCTCTCATACTAGAATCATTGGAACTTGTAATCTAGAACAATGAATCACAACTCAACAATTACATAAACATGAACTTCAACTCTCATAAATCATGAAAATCATAAATATTCAATATTTATAATTTGAAAAGGGTTCTTGAACCTTTTGGGTGGATGAAACCCAAGAATTAACTTCAAAAATACCTTAAGTCTTGATTTTATGAAGATTGACGGTGGAATTTCTTGAATTTGGATCTTCAATTGGAAACCCTAAACTTGTTCTTGAGGAAAATTAAGAGAAAACTAGTATATGTGGGTAAACAGTGGTTGAATCTCATGTATATAGGGTTATATACGGGTGGGAAAAAACTGAAATAACCTTGGGGTCACGACTATTTTAATGATTGAAACTAGGTAATGACGCGCTGGTCGACACGGTGCATCGATGGCATCAACACAATACCCAACACGCCGCGCTATTATCACGCCAAGCCTCAGTACTTTTGACTAGCAGTCCTAAAAAAATTTTGACCAACATGATAGGCAACGCAACATTCCAAGATCACGTTGGTCCACTATTTTAGGATTCAAAATGCGGTCTAAACGAGGTCTAAAAAACCCGAAACTAATCTGGGGCCCCCTATTGGCTTTTCTGATCAGGGATTAACTTAAATATAAAAAGTATATGGATGTAAAGGTCATAAAATAACAACGTAAACTTTTGAAGGACAAAATAGCACTAAGTTTGAATACTTTACTAGGAGATTTTAAGCCTGGGGCCTCTTTTGTTAAGCTTTAACGACTAGGAAAATTTGCGACATCTTACAATATTAGACCATATTCAGCAATTCATCCTACTTTTATCTTTACTATCCATTAAAATCCTACATAACACACCGAAATCACCAAAATTATGATTCATGCTAAGCTAAAATATTAAGTTAATATTTAAATCCCAAAATTAGTAAAAAGTCGTTGAATGTAAAGTTAAGTAACCATAAGAAAAAATCCAATCTTGAAAATTACAACACCTATTCAGACAAAACCTCACAATATTTCAATAATTTTAATCTTTTTCTTACATGTCAAACAACAAGAGTAAACAATTGAAATTCAAAAGCATTCAACATATCGAGATGTATGCAAATCAACCCAGAGCACATATGAGTAGAATTTTTATTTGCAAAGATGATTAACGTGGTTGATCTGTTCCTACAGGTGCTCATTTATCTAGTAACTTGATGATTCAACTAGGAATATAATTTCAATAATTAATCGCTTTATTTCCTTTCATTTTTTCATGCTTATCCCCTTGTATTAAATTCAATACTCTTCTTGAACTTAAATTAAGTAATTACAAGAAATTTCAAACACTAAAATTATATGTGAAAGGAAATAACAATTGAAAGGTCAACATAACTTGTTTCGTAATGGGACTTCCATGAAAGAATTGAGATCACTGTAGAAGTACTTTGGATATGTGAATTCACTGAAGCTATATTCTTGGCCTTTAACCTATCCCCATTATTCTTCTAAACTAACAACTCTTAACTATACTGTTTAGCAATGCTCAAAAGGTCTACCATTTGAGAAAGTGGGCAACCAATGTAGTAGGGACTGGTGCTTAGACAAGAAAGGTACCTTTTGTATTATTGGGAAATGGGAGGGCTAACTAGGTTGGATCCTTTTTTGTTAACAAAATTACATCTTACTAGGATTCTATACATTTTATTGGATTTTATTTTTTGTAAGACAAGTGAATTTGAAATTTTATAGCCAAACACTACAATTTTCACTAAAGTTAAATAATTTTCCTGAAAAATAGTGAAAGATTCTCACATTGTGGATAAAATTATGATCCTTGGATCACCTTCATGCAAAAGGACTCCCCTCCTACTAACAATGCTTTACAGACAAAGAGTATCATATTGCGAACCAAGCGATAGCAAGAATGAGCCCATAAAAATTGTCTAGGAAACCAAGCAATCAATAGTAAGAATAAAGCATCAAAATTAAAAAGAACTTCCAAAAATGATAGAGGACAAATAGGAAAAAACAATAGGTCAACTGGATGATAAGGACAAATCTGGACAAAATTAAATCTCAAAAGCAAGTGCCTAACTCTCCTGCGGAAGCAGCACCATGCTATTTATTGTATGTTGGACATTTTATATTGAATATGTTCTCTTCATTTTATATATTTAATATGCTTTTGGATGCTTGATCAACCCAGCCTCTTAGGGGTTGTGGGAAATCCCATGGGATACTTTACAGAATGCATAGTCATGAAAGATCATTCTATCATCCATAGCATAGTACCTTACTGTTTATAACGATGTATTAAAGTATTATAACATCAATTTTGTACCTTATAATAAGAAAATAGAACAAACCAGTAGACCAGTTTTCCATTGGTCTAACTTTATGATCTCTTGGCTCTATAATTGGTAACAACAATAAATAAAACTATTACAAAACTTGTTTTTCATTCAACTTAAATGATCTAAGTGTTGAGAAAAATAGGATCTTATAGAGAAAGAGGGTACTGAAAGGGGTAAGAGTGTCTAGGCATAGACCCCTTACACACTGAACCACTGATCATATATTTCCCATCTGGTACTATGATCTTCATTTGTGCACAACAACTTCCAGTTCCTCCACTATCTGTTAATTTATTAAGTTGTGGATTCAAAAAATAGCCTTAGTGGCATCAACAAGTCTTTGTTCATCTACATCATATTCCTCAATCATATTTTTCAATTTTTCCAGTTTCAACTTATATGTCCTCCTCTCAATTAATGAGATTTAACTGCTTGGTCTTAAACCAACATCTCATCTTTTACTTTCATAACAATATTCAATCAAGAATTAACACCGATTATTACTATATTCGTCAATCATGGCTGCAAAATTATTAAACAAAACTAAATTGCTTCTTAGCTTAAAACCTTAAATCTTATATCGATGGCAGAGCAACAAAACATTAGCAAATTAACAGGCCCACAAATTAAACCTAAAGGCAATTTTATCACTAAAATTAAATATTCAACAAAAAAGAATCAAAGCTAGATCTATTTTCAAAACAAATAGCATCCCCTTCACTCACATTGTACCTCCCTGAATTAGTAACATCTAACTTTGGAAACTTTGAATCAAGCTATAAGAAACATAAAAAGAAGTCCACTGATAATGAACGCAAAAATTAAAGAAAAAATACTAAACAGAAGCAAAATCCCCAAAAATTAGGTCAAAGTTATGTGAAAACTTACTGATAATGCATGCCAAAATTCCTTGGAAGAACACTTTAGTTACAACTACCAGATCCCACAGAGTTACAGCAAAATCCCAAAAAATCATCGATGATCTCCATGCCGGCTGCTGATTGAAAGTCCGTAGAACACTTTAGTGATTTTAGAAATTTGCCGATTTAGCTAGTAGAGTGGTTTAAGATTAAGATTTAGAGAAAAAGATTTTATTAAAATGTGTTTTTTGGTAGACTTAATAAAATTTTCCGTCAAAATGGATGGAATAAAATAAGTGTTGCTATAGCTTATTTTATTTATCTATTGCAACTCTTAATGTCAAAAGCGATGGTTATAGTGTTAAATTATAGCCAATAGAACAATTATTTTTGTCAACGCTTGAAACCATTACAATAGACCACCTATTGCAATTCTTTGTTAGCCATTGCCAAAAAGTTTGTTGCCATACAGGTAATTTCCAGTAGTGTTTCCATACTCATAACTATGAAATCTCATTACATTGATAAATTCTTGATTTGGGGCTCAAGTTAAGAAATTCCTTTTACAATCAGACTATAGTATTTCCATGATTAGTTGTATTCTTAAGTGATGGTAGGTTATGAACACCCGATAACCTAGGATTTAATTCATACACTTACAAGGGATAGATTCCCTAACTTAGATATTATTGAATACTTTCATATTATGTATTTATTTTTTATTTATATAATATTACTATTATTTAGCATTTTTAGTTTTTAGTTTTTTATCATTGAGAGTAGTACTTAGCTCCCAGTGGATGCAGGGATAAAGGCCCACCCATCATTTAGGTTAAGACCTTTAGAAGAAGTCCCTAATTCCTAGAACTATGGCACCACCACAGTTTATAAAGGTTCACCCATCAAACTAGGTATGACACATTAGTCTTTTTAGATATCATCTTAGTGGATCCACGTCTATCAATGTTAGTACTGAACACCCATCCAACTAGAGTTATGAGTTAGACACCGATTAGCTTATATTAAGGCATATCAGTTAATAGTAAATCCCATAGTCCACAGTTCATAGTTCAGATTCCGATACTTGTATGCCATTGTATTTAGTTCTTCATTGTATTATATAGCACATGTTTATTACTATATCTTGCATAAGTTTACCATGTCACATGCATCATATTTAGCCAATATCAATTCATTTGAATCTCATATAGTCATTACATTCCAAGTATCGATTACATAGTCTTTTTTGTGATATATTATCTTATAATATAGTTTCTAACATTCAGTATCTAGATCACTCTTAATATGATTCCATAGAATATTACAAGTAGTGTTTGGTGAGTCCTAATAACTCAAAATCTAATTATCAACATATTTTTTAGTAATATTCTAATTTGTGACAGTTTGAGTTAGTTGGGAGATCATCCCAACAATTCATAGGATTTGCAATCTTTCAAACATATAGTCATATTTTCAGCATGTCGGTAATATCAAATAGTTTTGGTTTTGACATCTAGTATTGGTGTTGTTTTTATAATACTTATTTTATTTTAGTCTAGATTCTACTCAGTATCTCATTATTTGCTTCATTATTCTTAGTGTTTCTCTTTGTCATGGGTTAGCTTATAGTAACTTGTGACTCTAAGCACCGTGTTATGACAAGGGGGGTAGGTCTCGGATCATGAAAATATAGTATCAAAGCATCAAGTTTATATTTCCCTAGATTGTTTGAAAGATGTGTTAAGTAGATTCTTATTCATGGGTGTGAAGCACTCCACACTTATGAGTGAGTGTCTATGAAATGTCATATGAAAAGTTTCACTTCTTTTATGTAAATATCATGAAATAGAGTGTGAACTCTACTAAAATCTTGTTTTATCACATTCCCTACACGCTTACAGAAAATGCCTCATAAGAGGACTACTGAAAGGAGGAAGGAGAATCAGTAGGCACCACCACAGTTCTAGAAAACCCTTTGAATGAGCAAGCCTTTCCTAAAGTCAAGGAAAATGATTTCTAAAGGGTACATCTTTCATCTTGTTAGAATTAAGGATTCAAAATCCAAAACCAAAACTCTTAAATCAGTATTTATTGTAAATGAATTTTTAGAAGTGTTTTCTGTAGATCTGCCTAGAGTTTCTCCTGAGCAAAAAATTGACTTTAAAATAGATCTCATTATAGATACCAAACCTATTTTAATTTCACTCTATAGAATGGCTCCATCTAAACTAAAATAATTAAATGATAACTTAAAAGATCTCCTAGAAAATGGAGCCTAGTATATCTCCATAGGGTGCTCTAATTTTTTTGTGGGCAAGAAAAATGGTTATTTTAGAATGTGCATTGACTACTATTAGTTGAATAAGATCACAATAAAGAATAAGTATCCCATTACCAAGATTGATGACTTGTTCGACCAGCTTTATGGTGCTAATTATTTCTCCAAGATAGACCTTAGGTCTAAATTTCATTAGCTCAGAGTTAGGGAATATGACATTCTAAAGATAGCCTTCAAAACTCAATATGGATACTTCAAATTTATAGTTATGTCTTTTCTACTAACGAATGCTCCTAAAATATTTATGAACTTGATGAACGGGGTTTTTAAGTAGTACTTTGAGATGTATGTTATAGTATTCATAGATGACTTCCTTGTTTATTCTCAGAATAAGGAAGGATATATAGATTATTTAAGGATTGTCTGGCAGACTCTCAGAGATCTCCACATATTCACTAAGTTCTAAAAGTGTGAATTTTTATTGAAATCAGCAGCATTCCTTGGTCATATCAATATTGGTGAAGACATTCAAGTTGATCCTCAAAAGATCAAAGTTTGGAGAAATTGGCCTAACTCATCTCTCTATCATAAATTATGAGTTTCTTGGTTTTAGTCGGTTACTACGGATGGTTTATTGAAGGAGTTTCCTTTATGTCTTCTCCCATGTCTAACATAACTTAGAAAAAAGTAACATTTAAGTTTGTTTGATTCTTAAGAGAGGATTTTTTAGGTTTTGAAGACTCGACTTAACCCTACTTTAGTTTTTATTCTACAAGAAGGTTCAGATGGGTTTGTGGTTTATTATGATACTTCAAGAGTTTGAAATTCTTGTGTGTTAATATAGCGAGGAAAGGTTATAGCATATGCCTCTAGAAAGCTAAAACCTCAAGAGAAAAACTACCCAACCCATGATCTTGAGATGGAAACAGTTGTATTTGCCTTAAAGATTTAGTGGTATTATTTGCATAGGACTCATGTTGATGTGTTCATTGATCATAAGAATCTTCAATATGTGTTCAACTAGGAAGATCTAAATCTTTGTTAGAGTAAGTAATGAAAGTTGTTGAAGGATTACTATATGAGTGTCTTGTACCATTTGGGTAAAGCCAGGGTTGTGGATGACATTCTTAGTAGATTGTCTATGGGGATTATTGTTCACCTTGAGGATTAGAGGAAATAATTAGTTTGTAAGGTTCTCCAGCTTTCTAGGTTAGGAGTACATTTGGTTGATTCAATCGAAGGTAATATCATAGTTCACAATGGTTCCGAATCTTTATTGATAGTTGAGGTGAAGAAAAGAAAGATAGTGATTCTATTATACTTAGGTCAAATAAAGAAGTCTGAGTCACATATTCGAGGTTTTCTCCCAATGGGGAGATAGAGTTCTTCATTGTTAGGGTAGACTATGTGTTTCGAATGTAGATGACATGAGATAACAGATCCTAGAAAAAGCATAAGGTTTTTTATATTCCATTCACCCAGGAGCCACAAAGATGTACCATTATTTATGAGAAGTCTATTGGCTGAATGTCATAAAAAAGGATATCACATAATTTATGGTTACGTGTCCAAATTTTCAACATGATAAGACTAAACACCATAGATCTTGTGTCATGCTCTATGATATCAGCATTCCTACTTAAAAGTAGAAACTGTTAATAAAGACTTTTATAGGATTGCCTCGTAATCATTGGTAGCTTGATTCCATTTGGGTTATCATGGAGAGAATAACTAAACCTATTTCATGTTAGTTAACACTACAAATATTTCAAAAATTATGCCAAACGCTATCTTAAGGGGTTAGTGAGATTGAATGGAGTCCCTTTGCCTATCATTTCAGACAGAGGTACCTAGTTGACCTCTTATTTTAGGAAGGCGTTATACAAGGGTCTTAGTACCTAATTTAATCTTCCTATGACTTTTCACTTACACACTGATGGTTTGGAAGAGAGGACCATTTAGACCATAGAAGACATGTTGAGAGAATGTACAATTGATTTTAGGGATAGTTGGGATGATCTTTTTCCATTGATTGAGTTATCTTATAATAAATACTACCACATTATTATTTAGATGTCCCCATTTGAAAAACTTTAATGTAGGAGGTGTAGATCTCCTATTAGTTGGTTTAAGGTTAGTGAAGCTACATTGATCGGGCCAGATTCAGCACATGCGGCTGTAGAAAACGTTTTGCTGATTAGGGAAAGGCTAAAAAATGCTTAAAATGGTCAAAAATCCTATGCTAATGTAAAGAGAAGGGAGCTTGAGTTAGTTAGTGGCGATTTTGTCTACTTGAAAGTTTTTCCCATAAACGGGTAAAGATATTCCGTAAAAAGGGAATGCTCAATCCCCTCTGTGTTGGTCCTTATATGATTTTGAGTCACTATGGCAATTTAGCCAATGAATTAGAATTTACTATAAATTTAGCACTATTGCAATTGTCTTCCATGTGTCCTTTTTAAAGCAATGAATTGGTGATCTACCATCAGTTGTTCCTTTAGAGAGTGTGGGTATGAAAGACAGTTTCTCTTACGAAGTGATCCCAGTTGATATCCTTGATCATCAGGTGATGTGCCAGGTTTTATGGAACTTTTGATGATTAGAACCATAAAATAAGCATATACTTGGGTTGATTTTGCTAGATATGATGTGTTTTTGTGTCTATGTTAAGGCTAGGATGTTTTTAAGTAGTGTTCTTGAACTTTCAATTGTGTACATAACATGCTTAGTGTAAAAACTTGCATTCAGTGTAGTCATTATAGTACTAGCTTAAGTATCTTTGATATAGTAGAACTATAGAGTCTACTCAAATTATTATTCTTAAAGTAAAGAGTTGTTCTAGTACGAACATGGCTTTAAGTATGGGGTGGTGATGTTGGGTGTATTTATTCACTTTAGTGTTGCTATCTTAGCTTATTTAACCTTGTTTTGAGGACAATTCATGTGATTTATGTGTTTATTTTGATACAAATAATCATCTAAGTGTCCAAGTATGTGATTTGAATTTTTAAAGGTTTTTTTAAAAATTTTTGGGTTCAAATGGATCATTTAGAGTCTACACAAGAAAACTAATAGCTTTAATGTGTGGTTCTAGTCTATTGTGATGGATTCTAATGTGTTGAATGAATTACTAATGACTTGAGTGTGTAAATTTATGTGTAAAAATTTGATTATAATGTTTAAAGTGCAAGTGAACTAAGCAAAGAGTCAAACCACGAGGTACAAGATGCAATGTGGGCAAGCCTAGTCTTAGATCGTGTTTTTAGTTCAACGTTGAGAATGTTGTGTTGTTTTCAGCGCTAATATTTGGTGTTTTATCATGTAGGATGCTTTGTGAGTTGATTTTGAGGATGTAAGAAGTATACACAAGCTGCAAATTGAGTGGAAACAACACCACAGGGCAAGGGATGAAAGAAGGAACACCTAGAAGAATGCAGGCGTCAAATTTGCAATTCTAGTGAGCGTACAGGCACTCCCTAAACTAGATAAGCAATGCAATGCAATAGTCTCTTGACTTGACTAACAAACGAAGTGCATTTCTCTCTAAAGTTTACTAAGCAACGCAACCCGCCACTCTTTCCACACACGGCTTAAGTCTTCAACAATAAGTAGAAAACTTTTGTAACACATTGTACTTACTTTTTGATGTCTTGGGACTGAATTGGAGGCTGGTACACATTTTTTATAGAATTTATATTCCTTAACTTTTGATTTTTAATATATTTAATCATGTATTTGAGTATTTGGATTATGGTTATGTCGATTAGTGTCTAAACTCCCTCTTTCCGGGGTTAAGGCCAAAAACATGTTTGTTATCATTATGAATTGAATTTGTTTGGATTGATTATCATATTTGGTTGTTTTTTCATCCTTGTTTTAACTATTTTAAGTATTCCCTACCCTTAGAATACATGTATTGTCGACATTGTGATCTTGGGAGGGGGAATAAGAAGATATAACATGGAGATGAATAGAGTAAGGTTCTTATTCTTTTATAAAATAAGGAATTTGTATTAGAATCTAGGACATAGATGTAACTAGAAGACTTGCTTAGTTCATATGTAGGATGATAGTTTTAAGGACTTCATCGGATTATTACATACTCACGAAACTATGTAGTTGTAATGTCCAAGTTAGGTAGACGATTAGAGGCTGGAAGACCATGATTATGCGATAAACCCTATGAATCAATAACCAAGATAGGCAATCTAAGGAATGAAGTTCAATAGCATAGTATGATTATTCAAACTGCTTTAACACTGGACTTTAATCTATTGATTGTCTAAAGTCTTTACTTTACGCACTGTTTACTTTACTTTAGTTTAAAAATATTCAAAAATCTTTTGGTTATATTGCACCATTGTAATCTTAATAGTTGAACAAAAATTTTATAGCTGCTTAACACTAGTCCTCGTGGAATCGACATTTGGCTTTCTAAAGTCCACTATATTACTCGGTAAGACTGTGTACACTTATGCACTTGGCCGCAATAATTGAAACAAGATTTTAGAGAACAAAAGAAGAAAATGAGTTGAAGGGGTCAGTAAAACCCATCTACGAGACCACCTATGGGGCATGGGTACTACATACGTCAACTATAAGTGTAATACCCCAAACTTCTTTAAGTTTAATATTATCTCTAGAAGGTTAAGGAATGACTTCCAAAGTGAGTAATGTCTAAAACGTATAGAATTTTCCTAATTTTGACTTTTCATCGTGTGGGAAATTGAATTAGATTTCCACCGATATAAGATTTTCCCAAACCCGATAACCTGGCAAGAACTTATGGCTAATTTAAGTTCTAGTCATAAAGCACCGTTATTTTGGTGTTTGGCACGTCGCGGAGAGAGTTTAATTATCTTTTGTCAATTTCCAGTATACTAACACAATCATAGTGCGTCGCACTGAAGTTCTTGGTCCTAATCAGTGGACAACGCGATGGCTCCACATACAGTGACTCCCAGATTCTTATTTGTCAATTTCCAGTGAGCCACCACGATAGTGGCGCATCAGGGTGGCCCATGAAATCAGGCTCCCAGTTATATTTTTCCAGTTACGTCAAGGGTTAAAGGGGGTATTTTGGGAAATTACCCTACCCCCAATTCATCGAAAATCATAAAATCAATGGTATTAAAAAGCTCTTTATGCCCTAAATCCTCATTCTCTTCAATACAAAAACCCTAAGCATCCAAATTCTCTTACAAGAATCTCAAGAGTTCACCATAGTTTTTATAAACTGAGTCAAGATTAAAGATTCCTAACTCAAAAGCTTCAAGAACCCTCACTCAAGAGTTTGAAAAAGAGTCTCAAGCAAGTTGTTCATCCAAGTTTATCAATCTAAAGGATGTGGGGTTTGAACTAAGACAAATCTTTCATTCTTATTCCAAAAACCTGATTTTTATTACAAGAGTTATTTGATTTTACATGTTTTCCTATGAAATTGAATTTGGGTTTATACCCTATGTTGCTATTCAAGAGATTATGAGATTTTCATTGTTTTAGAAGTTGAATTACATGAGTATGTTTATATTTTGGTATATATAGCTGAAATTTCTGGATTTTAAGAGGATTATGAATGTTTTGTTATCAAAACATGAATTTTGAGATGTTGAAATCGTGAGATTCATATCATGAGTTATTTTACCATATCTTTATTGAGATGATTGAAAGATTTTTAAGATGATTGTTGAGCGTGAAGTTCAAATATGATTTTGATGCATTAAAGCTTTATATTTTGAGTCGTAAGTACAAGTGATGAGTTTATAAGGAGATTGTGATCTCAAGTTTTTTTTATAAGTTTTGATAAGTTCTTTCAAAAGAAAAGATTGATCTTTTGATTCTAAACTAAGATAGGAATCCACGCTATTTATGATTTAAAGTAAAGAGAAGCATAATTTGGTCTTCATTATAGATCCTTGAGTTATTTTAAGGTGGATTTCCTAAAAGTTTTGAGAAACAAGTATGGGAGTGGTATTTAGCACTGAGTGGGTATGATTTTGAGGTCTCATTCCCCAGAACTACAAGCCACAGTAGGTTTTTGAATTCCCCAAGTGGGTTAAGCTAGTGATAACTAAAGTTAAAGGTTCGATTCTGATGGCAAGGATAGATTAGCTCTCCCCAACGTGGGAAAGATGTTGGACTCCATGTCACCTCACATGGTTTATGTCGGTTAGAAGAAACTCCAAAGCCCAAAGTCCCAAAGTCCTATAATCTCTAAGTATCAAAGAAGTCCCTTATTCTCCATAAGATAAAAGTATAAATTTTGAAAGCTTTTGCTTTTATGATTCTTCTTTCTTACAATGTTTTGAGAACAACATGGAGAATAAAGATTTTAGAAGTAAATATAATGACTTACGAGATTTGTACTATATGCCTCATTATGCATGATTTATGAGATTCAGATTTCAGTTTTTCCTCAAGCTATGTGAGTAATTTATATCAGCATGCATATTTTCTACAAAGTTGATGATATTGTTTACTTATTGCATTGCACCCCCCATATATTCAGTACATACTCAAAGTACTAATCCACATATACGTTTGTTTGCTACATTATCTCATAATGTAGGTAAAAGTTTCAGTATGCACATTCAAACTTAGACAGCTGCAGATTCCAGCCTGTGAGATGATGAGTCCTCCTACTTCGGGGACATTAGTTATAATTATTTATATTCTTTACTTTCTCATTCATACATATTTATTAGCGATAGTTGGAGTATCTTCCCAGCTATCTATATTCAGTATTAGTAGAGGCTTCATAGATAGACAGTAAAGTTAATGTGTTTAGTTTCAGTTTTCTTTTTAAAAGAAGAGTTGTATTCATGTAAATTCAGTTTTGCATTGAACAAATTTCGGAAAAGAGTTATCTTCCACTGATTTTGTTCAGCTTTAGCTATTTTATTTAGTTACTTATGATTTATGCCAATATAAGGGTTGTAATTTATGATCCTACGCACCATGTAACATCTAGGGACCTATTTTTGGGGTGTTATAGTAAGTGGCCTTATGTGTCTCCAAAGAAATGATCCTGAGAAGCTTAAAAATTGATGTTTTGTTTGAAACTGTCGAACTGTCAATTATGATAACTATCATTTATGTTGACGTAAGTGCCATTATGGTTATCAATGATTAAAGATTAGAGGCTCTAAAGTTCAAAGATTTTGTCTGAAAGTCCCAAGGAGGCTACTTACGGGTCATAAGTCCCCCTTATGCCTCATAAGTGCTGTCAAGAGTACAAGTATTAAAGCATGATAAATATCTGAAAAAGTCTTATCACTTACCCATATATGGGGCGTAAGGACCACTTAAGATCCGTAATTGGCAACTGGCCCAGTTTTCCCTATTCATTTTGGTAGAATTTTTAGGTTTTTAATGTAAACTATAAATGTTGTTCTGATGTTTTTTGTATTAGTTTACGCGCTCTCTACATTCACAAGCATATATTGATTTCATGATTTGAGTTTTGATCTTGGAATCCTTTGTTCTTTACTATTTGGTTCATTATTGAGAGATTATTTCTATGCTTTCATTTATGAATTCTGTGGATATTCTTACAACTATGTGAAACAAAACCACCTAACTACAATTAGGGAAACCCTGGCTTAATAACAAAGTCAAGAAAGTGTGAATTCTTCCAAATAATTTTGTATGCATATATTGTGATCTTCAAATTGGATTCTTTCTTAACTACTGCATACGTTCAGAAATTAATTGTATTCGAGATCATTTTCATAACAGAGGCCAAGAGAGGGAAAATGAGATCACAATAGTGATTCAAGGCTACCAAACCTCGTCTAATCAACTTGACACCAAAAATGAGATAATTGAACTGGATCAAAGACAAGGATTAGTAAGGCGATACTTTGAGACTCACAAGGTGAAGAATGAAGTTTACCAAGGTGCTCATGATGAGTGGTGATTTTAGTACTTATTTGCACTCAATATTCATTCACACTACCATGTTTTGTATAAATAAATAAAACATAATTGTGATTGAATGCACCAATATCCATATTTTAAAAGAATAGAGTAGGTAAGATAAAGAGATGTGGATTGTAATTAGATGAGATCAAATAGAAGCAAAGGAGTGTAGTTAAAGACCTGGAGCAGTCATCAGCATCAGTTACCATGATCGTGATCCATAGGCTTTGGTCGTGGCAAGTCACGAGGGTTAACAGAATGCGATCGCGGAAGAATCACCACGGTCACGTTAACCGCAATCGTAGACAACCTTATGCGATCATGGCTAAGTGGGAATATTGTCCAGTCTAGTTTTATAAATTTACTTAGCCGTATCCCAATCCTTTTATGGTCTAAAACCCTTTCCTCATTAGGTATTACTTTCTTGATAGACGTTTTTGAATTTGAAATAAGAACCCTAAATTGGGAAAGTTTTGTAGCTAACTTTGGAGACTTGAATCTTTAGTATTTGTGAAGGATGAATGTTTTAAACAACCCATATGATGGTATATCTACTTTTTTCATGAGTAGGTAAATATTTGAGTCTTGGAATTATGTTGAACTAAAGTGTATTTGTGTGTGGGGGTTGATGTATTTACATGTTTTTTAGTTTTTGATTATGGATTACACTATTGCTTGAACTTAATAGTTAGAATTTGTAGGTGAAAACCCAAAATCTCCAAATGGGTTTGATGGGTGAAAACCTAAAACTCTAAAATACCTTCATCATCCTTGAAAAAGGGATAAAGGTAAACCTATGGGAACCCATAGAATCCTTGAAAAAAGGGCTATAGGGGATAAGGGAATGGTGGACAATTAATTATGTAGTTTACTACCTTTTGTAATCTTAGAAATAAATGTAAATAGAGTGTAAGTAATGTCATTGGAAACTTCCTAGAAATAGGGATCGTCGATTGAGGTTTTGGGTAACTATAAGCGACACACTTACTAGGTGCTCGAAAGAGATAATAGGTGAAATCTTTGTGGTTTGGTTGACAAAATAACCGCAAAGACTTTCGACCAAGCATAACTCTTGCTCAACAACTAGATGTCATGTTGAACCATCTTTAACGTATATACTTTTTACTATTAGGAAGACATAATCCCAAGATTTTCTTCAAACATGATTTTAAATAAAAAGTGTTATTGTGGCTTGTCTTGTGACTTAAGATTTATACAACCCAATTCCTAATCAAAAACCCCAACTTACATGACATGTTTCCTTTTTTCATTCACTTTGGATAACCTTTTAAGTAACTAGAACATCCATAGGTTTTGAAGTTTAAATTCCACTCTCTGTAGATTCAACCCCAACGTGAGTTGGGATAGTCACAACGACTACCTTACCCCTCAAAATATGGGAGTCAGTTGGGTGTTATCAGTGACAAGATGGTTGGTCGTAGATATCTTGTCAGATTCTTCGTGTAGTGCATTAGAGATAGTCAAATTGAGAATGATAATTCTAAAGTGTTAGGAAGCCAGGGTGACATATGCCTAGCATTATCTCAAATTGATTTCAAGTAAAGCAATCAAGACTTGCTGCTACTTTACTATTTTCACAACAAACCCCTCAATTTACATTTCCTACAATTTTTGCCTACTTTGATAGATTATTGAGAGATATCTGTCATATTCCCTGTGGGTTCAACCCTAGCCTAGTTGGGTTACAATATTTATCATCAACCATATTATATCTCTAAGAGGTATAGTTTTAGACAATATCAAATTTTAGTGCCATTGTTGGGGAATGTAGTTATGGATTGACTGACAGAGTTTGTTGAGGTTGTAGGTTTTTACTTTTCTATTCTTATTTTGTGAAGTATGGAAATGTATGCCCAGTACTAGGAGTCAAGGGAATCCTTTGTTCACATTTGATCTAGAGCTATTATATGATGCATAAACACAATCATGAATCTCATCATGCGGAGCTTTGAGATGATCCACTTGACTTGCCTCCCCCACCTCCACATGGTGTTCAACAGATAGTTGTATGATTATTAGAAGAAGAAAATGCGAGGAGGGACAATAAGGTTCCCTATCGTATTGTTCTAGAGGAGAGACAGAGATATATAATTGATGCCGAGAAAAACTCGAGAAAGCTAGAAGAAATAGATCTCACATGCTCTTAAATTACAATACCTGTAAGCGTATGATGATCTAGAAGATGACTTGGGCATTGTTCAACCTATAAAGACAGGAGCTTTCACTCCTTTTGAGTTTCCCCAGGGGACAAAGTTTGATATCACAAGTTCTATGATTAAACTGCTCAATTTGAAGTGTTTATTTGCGGGTTTGAAGATTATTGATGCAAATATGTACATCATAAATATTGTTGGAATTAGCACTTCATATAATATGCATAGGGTACGCTAGGAAGCTTGAGACTCAAGTTAATCCCATTCTCTATAACTTCTAAAGAGACATTATAGTTAAAGGAACTACCTCGTTGGTCCATTACTGCTTAGAACAAATTGCGGATGTAGTTCTTAGATGATTCTTTCTTCTTTCCATAATATTGCAATAGAAGTATGAGATCTATAATTTTAGGTAATTGAATTTTAAAACACTATATGAGGCATGGTTTAGGCTTAAGAAAAGTTAGTAATGGTTCCTAATCATAGAATCACAAGGAGAAATTTGTTGGAAATTTTCTATCATGCCCTGAATACTAGTTTTAAAGCAATTGTAGACAGTATTATAGGTGGATCTTTTATGATCCTGGAATTATGAGGCAGCATCAAATATCTTAGATAAGATATCTCTTACAAATTTAGGGTGGCATACTTAGAAGGTAGAGAGATGCGATGGAACTTATGCTATTGGGGATTCAATCAAGCAATGAATTATAGATGATACTACGGCTCAAGAAGTTGCATAACTAATATAGAGATTGGGTTTTTGATAAAACTATTCATAACTATAAATTCTGAAAAGGTGAACCCTATGGGCAAGCAAGGTAAAACACCTATGCTATATGATTCTAATATTAAAGAAGAGAAGGGTATTCAGATAGATAGTTGGCGGGTTTCTGAGCCAAGGGATAAAGGTCTGCTCAAAATACTTGGAACATAAGGCAAGGTAACCAAGGTTAGAACAATTATGGGTACAAATATACATTAGAGTAGAGACAAATGGTGACTAGAGGTGCAAGTATGATTATATGTAAAAGAATTTTGCATATGTTCCACTGAGGACATGTTGCGAGCTTTCACTTCATCCATCCTGCCCTAATACGATGCGAGCCATCCTCGTCAATCTCACCGTTACCCTAAATCACAGACTCGAGAAACTTGAAACTATCCCTCTTACATACCACCTATGATTCCAAATTCACTATCATCTCCTTCTCCAGCCTCACATCATTAAACTTGCATTCCAAATACTCTGTCTTGCTCCTACTCAACTTGAACCCTTTAGACTCAAGAGTTTGTCTCCATACTTCTAATTTATCATTCACACCCCCCCTGCATCACATCAATCAAAACTATATCACCTGCAAAAATCATACACCAAGGCACCTCTTCTTGAATACGCCGCGTCAACACATCCAACACCAAAGCAAACAAAAAGGGACTAAGAGTAAATCCCTGATGCAATCCCGTCATAATAGTGAAATGCTCTAAGTCTCCTCCCGTCATCTCACATGAGTTTTAGCTCCATCATACATATCCTTAATTACTCTGATATATACCACTGGGACTCCAATCACCTCCAAGCATCTCCAAAGCACCTCTCTTATGACTTTTTCATATGCCTTCTCCAAGTCGATAAACACCATGTGCAGGTCCTTCTTCCTTTCCCTATACTGTTCCACCAACCTCCGTACCCGGTGAATTGCCTCTGTTGCCGAGCGGCAAGGAATAAATCCAAACTGGTTCTCTGAAATAGACACTATCCGTCTTAGCCTCACCTCGACCACTCTCTCCC
Organism: Capsicum baccatum var. pendulum; assembly: GCA_030864225.1. Classification (NCBI taxonomy): domain Eukaryota; kingdom Viridiplantae; phylum Streptophyta; class Magnoliopsida; order Solanales; family Solanaceae; genus Capsicum; species Capsicum baccatum. The sequence continues at coordinate 161,469,477 of CM061557.1, read as the reverse complement.
AAATCTTCATAAAGTGACTCAATAACTTGATACCCATATAGTTATTGCAACTCTGAATGTCACCCTTGTTCTTATAAAGAGGGATCATAGTACTCCACCTCCAATCCTCGAGCATTTTTACCATCTTGAAAATTTTATTAAACAATTCAGTCAATCACCTTAAACCAGCCTTGCCAAAAAACTTCTAAAAATCCACTAGTATCCCATCAGGCCCCGTCGCCCTACCCCTTCGCATCCTGCGAATAGCCTCTCTAACCTCCTCTGGTTACTCAAAAGAAAATGATGACATTTGAATTCACTAATAATATACACTATTGTAGTATTATTGCTTCTCGATCGTTAGTAGAGAAGGAGGACCACAGAGCCTTTACTATTTTATGTACTATTAGGTTATTTAATTTTACTAGAGCTTTATGTGATTTAGGAACTTGTATTAATCTGACGTGATTGATTGTGTACAAGTAGTTGGGGTTGGGGAACCCAAACTGACATTAACGAGGTTATTGATAATCGACCGCACTATTAAAAAATAGTTTAGAGTATTAGGTGATGTGTTAGTAAAGGTGGTTTCCTTCATATTTATAGTTGATTTTATGATCCTAGACTGTGAGGTGAACTTCGAATACCCTATTATCTTTTAATGGCCCTTCCTAGCTACTAGTAGATAATTGGTTGATATATAGATAGGGAAAATAAAATTCAGACACAATGATAAATAAATAACTTTTAATATATGTTAGTCGATGCAACAACAATAGGATATACGAGTGGTATTTTTGATAAAGACTATTGATGGTGATGTATCGACTCTCTTTTTAAGGAGAGACTTGGGGTTAAGGAACTAATACTGTTACTAATGAACTTTGACAGTGATGGTATAAAAAACTATAATAAATTGGTGGGTGCACTGTATGGAAGAGGTTCTTATTCTTACGTTCAGAAGAAGTTTGATATTGACTTAAAAAATAAGACTTCACCAAGTTGACTATCTATTGAGGAGCCACTAGTATGGGAATTAAAGTCCCTCCTATCTCACTTGCGATATGAATTTTAGTGGGCCAAATATACCTTGATAATCATTGTTTATGCTGATTTATTGTAGTCACAGGTTAAGGCATTGATTTTAGTCATGCATAGATTTAAGAAGGACATCAAATGCACTATTTCAGTCATTATTTGGATTCCACTTACTATTTGTACTCATACAATCTAGCTTGAACCATAATATATTCCCAGTATCAACCACCAGGATCATTTGAATCTAACTATGTGAAAAAGTGGTGATGAAAATGATCATAAAGTGGTTAGTACGGACGTGGTTTAGACAATTGCGAACAATAAGTGGGTGATTCTTGTTCAATGTGTACCTAAGAACAATCGAATTAGTTTGGTCCTAAATTATAAAATTGAGCTAGTAACTATGAGACTTTTTACTGGTTGGAGAGTGTATGAACTACAGAAAGTTGAACACTTGGACTTAAATTGGCCATTTTCCTATGCCGTTAATGGATCGGATTCTAGGCAAACTTGCAAGTAGGGGTTGGTACTATCTTTTTGATGGTTATTCGAGGTAAAATCAGATTTCCATTGCATATGAATCACAAGTGGAGACTACTTCTACTTTCACATATGGTCTTTTGTATTCAAGAAGATATGTTTCGGACTGTGCAATGCTCCAGCCACCTTTTAGTGGTGTATGATGTCAAAATTTTCTAATATGATAGAGGGCACTATAAAGGTCTTCATAGATGACTTTTTAGTTTTTGGGGACTCTTTTGATGATTGTCTAGCCCATTTTCCAAATTCAATTCATAGTTGTGAGGACTGCAATCTATTTTTAAATTGGGAAAAGTTCCATTGTATCCGCACATAATGCAGGGAACAAAGACACTTCTGATTTCCCTGTGAAATGATAGGTTATTCTTGGATATCTCATGAGTTAGCTTTGAAGTGGTGAGCTTTCATTCTCTGAAATAACCTCATTTCATGGTCTAGTTTGATTCATATTTTGGACTATTCCTTTCGAACTCATTTTGGCTATGGTCGAGGGCATATCCTGAGTTAGGTTGTTCTTGGTTATTAGAGTCTTTGTGGATTGCTGAGGATTGGGATGGATGTTAAAGTTCTAAAATTTCTTTTTGAGCTAGTTTCTTAACTATTTTTGTATATTTCCGAAACTCAGCTCTATCTCGTTATATTTTTTAAACTCATCTGCTACTAGTTCTATTGTATATTCTGTTTGGCTAGGTTAAAAGGGGTGGTCTCCTGTACTCGATGGACTTGAGATACCTATCATGGATAGACTCTAGTTTGTATCATGATATTCCTAAACTGAAGTTAGGGCAGGAAAGTCTCTAAAGTCGATATGTGTCCTAATTACAAGACGAAAGAGTAAGGGTTACAACCAAATACTTCCTGACCCAGGTTAACAAAGCTAAAATGGGCTCCTGAAACTAACTCAGTTATCCTAAACTCAAGCTATAGCCTAAGGTAATGAATAGAGGTTAGTTAGGTTAATAAGAAGGTATTCAAGACATCCTACCTGAAAGAAGGAGTAGTAGGTCCTACAACTAGTCCTAAAAACCCAACCCAAGGTAAGGACCTACCCACCTTGTCGAAGACTTCTCAATCCCATCCCAAGGCCTAAGGAATCATTTGGTCTGAGGTATAAGGTGTAAATAGTCCCACAATAAAATGAAGGATTATTTTATCTCATATTTAGTTGAAGGTATTAGTAAGTACCAGGATTATTTGTCCCATCATTTACACAATAGTGATGGGACTAGTTATCTAATATATATATATATAGTGGGATAACTAACCTTGGTTAATCCCGAAACAGCTAATCCTAGCATTAATTATTCGGGAACAAATCTTTCACAACAAATGAACTATAAGTATATTAAAACAAGTTTTAAGGGATAATCATAAACTAATATATGGGAAGATGGGCCTATTTCTACAAAAATAAGCTCCTTACTAGTTTGTTAACACCTAAATTTTTACCAAACCTAAAGTTTTATATTTGGTAATGCTTAACTATTTCTTTTAGGCCTAAATTTATTATTTAAATTTTCATGTCATTTTAGTGAGTCTTACTTTTAATATTTGAAAACACTATTAAAATAGAGTCACATTTAGGATATGTTCTATTTGTTTATTTATAGTTTTTTGCTTCCATTAGGTATTTTAACTAAAGAAATATATAGAAAAATATATACTTAATTTAGGACTTATTAAATAAACTAGTAATTTTAATAGTTTCTTAGTTACATATAAGTTTTACTAGTCCTCTAACTTTGAATATCTTTATTAAAATAAAATATTTAAGTTAATACTTTATCATTAAATTTTTGTTTTGTTTTTATATTTTCAAATGAAAATAAAAGATAATATAACCTTAAACTTTCCAACAACCCCACTAATCCTCTTAACCTCCCTATAACCTACCCAGTCCCTCACAGCTCCCATATTCAGCACATACTCACACAACACACGACACACACATGCATACACCATCATAAACACACAACACAACACACAAAAGAGAGAGCTAGTGTACTAACTAAAAATATGAGAACATCACTTAGAAAAAAAATAAAGATTGAGAGAAAGAGAGAGTAACTTGAAAAAAAAGATTTGCGAATTTGTGATTTTGAGTTTTGGTTTTCATTCAAGGCTTGGCTAAGGAGTTCTTATGTATGCTTCTCTTCAACTTCATTATCGAAATTTGCTTCTTCCAGTGTTACTTTCTTTACAGGCTCTTATTTTTATTCTTTCACTTCTTTTAATATCCATGTATAGTTTCGATCTATAAAATTAGTTTATTACTGATATGTGGCATTGGAACTCGAATGATATTCCTCCAAACTCACCCAACAATTGGAAAAATTAAAGAGAAAGGGAAATTATCTTCTTCGAGCAAGAAATAGGGTTTATCAACTTCTGGATTTAAATCCATAGATTTCCTCAAGGTTTTCAACCTCAGATCTGTGAGATTTAATCAATAGGTTTTCTTTCACCCATAGAGTCTCAAAGATAACTCAATTCCTTTAGTTTAATTTACCCTTTATAATTAGAGTTTTCATGTAAAGTGCGAATTGCTTAAGTTTTCAGTTTATTACTTTGACTAAAGCATAAATAAACGATTTCTCATAAATTTGAGCAACTTTCCATACTCATAACTATGAAATCTCATTATATTGATAAATTCTTGATTTGGGTCTTAAGTTATGATATGCCTAATGCATTCAGACTATAGTATTGCCATGATTAGTTGAATTCTTCAGAGATGGTGGATTATGAACACCCAACAACCTATGATTTAATCATACACTTACAAGTGCTAAATTCCCCATCTTACATGTTATTGAATACTTTAAGATTATGTATTTATTTTTTATTTTTAGAATATTACTATTATTGAGCATTTTTAGATATCTGTGTTATTGTGTTAGGAGTAGTACTTAGCACCGTGCAGATGTAGGGATCAAGGATCACCCACCACTTATTTAATACCTTTACTAGAAGTACCTAAGTTATAGAACTACGGTGCCACCATAGGTTTTAAAGGTTCACCCATCAAATCAGGCATGACACCTTAGTCCTTTAAGACATAATCTTCGTAGATCCACTTCAGTCAGTATTAGTACCCTTGGAAAGGTACTGCATGCCCATCTAACTATATTTATGAGTTAGACATAGATTAACTCAAATTAGGACATAGTGGTTAATTGTAGATGTCATAGTCTACAGTTCCTAGTTTAGATTCAGATATTTGCATGGCATTATATTTAGTTGTTTAGGTTATCATAAATTACATATTTATTACTTTATCTTGCATAAAATTACCTTTTCACATTTATCATATTCAACCTATATCAGTTATTTTGCATCACATATACTCTTTACATTCAAATTACTGATTGTACAGTTTCTTTGCACTATATTGTCTTGTAATATAGGTTCTAATGTTCAGCATCCATATCACACTTAATACCATTCTAAACCATATTATCAGTAGTGTTCGGTGTGTCCTAATTATTCTAAGGCCAATTATTAGCATGTTTTTCAGTAATATTCTAGTTTCTGACAGTTGGAGTTAGTTGTGGTATTGTCCCAACAATTCATAGGATTTAGAGTCTTTCAAATAATTGTCATATTTTCAGCATGTTGGTTATGTCAAATATTTTTGGTCTTGGCATCCAGTATTGGTATTTTTTTTATTATACTCATTTCATTTTAGTCTAGATTCCACTCAATATCTCATTATTTGCTTTATTATTCTTAGTTTTTACTAGATCATGGGTTAGCATGGGGTAACTTGTGACTCTAAGAAACGTGTTATGACTAGGGTTTAGGTCTTGGGTCATGACAACATATTATCAAAGCATCAATTTTATAGTTTTCTAGGTTATCTGGATGATGTGTTAAGTAGATTCTTCTTCATGAGTGTGAAACGCACCACACTTATGAGTGAGGAGCTATGAAATGTCATAAGAAATGTACATATCATGTAATAGAGTGTGAACTCTATTAAAATCATCATCTATCGCATTCTCTACAAGCTTAAAGAAAATGCCTCACAAGAAAACTAATGAAAGGAGGAATGAAAATCAACAAGCACCACCACCAGTTCAAGTCAACCATTCAAATGGATAAGTCTTTCCTTAAGTCTAGTAAAATAATTTCTAAAAGGTACATCTATCATCTTGTTTGGTTTAAGGATTTAAAGTCCAAGATAAAAGGTCTTCATTCAGTTTTAATTGTAAATGAATTTTTGGAAGTGTTTTCAAAAGATCTTCCTAGAGTTCCTCCTGAGCAAAAAAATGACTTCAAAATAGATATCCCTCTAGATACCCAGCCTATTCCAATTCTACCCTATAGAATGGCTATAGCTAAGCTTAAGGAATTAAATGATTACTTAAAAGATCTACTAGAAAAGGGAGTCTGGTATCTCTCTATAGGGTGCTCTAATTTTTTCTTGTTCAAGAAAGATGGTTCTTTTAGAATGTGAATTGACTAGTATTAGTTGAACAAGGTCACAGTCAAGAATAATTATCTTATTCCCAAGACTGATGATTTGTTCGACCAACTTTATGGTGCTAATTATTTCTCCAAGATAGACCTCAAATCTAAATATCATGCTCAAAGTCAGAGATTATAACATTCTGAAGGAAGGCTTCAGAACTTAATATGGTCACTTCAAATTTATAGTTATGTATTTTTGACTAACAAATGCTCCTACAGTATTTATGAACTTGATGAACAGGGTGTTAATGTAGTACTTAGAGATATTCATTATAGTATTCATATATGACATCCTCATTTATTCTCAAAGTAAGGATGGACATGTAGATCATTTGAGAATTGTCTTGCAGACTCTCAAAGATTGCCACCTCCTTACTAAGTTCAAAAAGTGTGAATATTTATTGAATTTAGTAGCATTAATTGGTCATATCAGTATGGGTGAAGGTATTCAAGTTGATCTTCAGAAGTGCAAAGTTGTGAAGAACTAGCATAGACTCATCTCTCTATAATAAATCAAGAGTTTAGTCAGTTACTATAGATGTTTTGTTAAAGAATTTTCCTCTATCACTTCTCCCATGTCTAGACTAACTTAGAAGAAAGTCATATTTGAGTGGTTTGTTTCTTGAGAGAGGGTTTTTTAGGTTTTGAAGACTTGACTTACCCCCACTTTAGTTTTGACTCTACCAGAAGGTTCAGATGGGTTTGTGGTTTTTTGAGATTCTTCAGGAGTTATATATGGTTGTGTGTAAATACAATGAGGTAAGGTTATAGCATATACCTTTAGAAAATGCAAACCTAAAAAAAAAACTACTTGGCTCATAATCTTGAGTTGGCAGCAGTTGTTTTTGCCTTAAAAAATTAGAGGCATTATCTGTATCTATTTTTTTATGTGTTAATTGATCATAAGTTTTCAATATATGTTCCACTAGAAATATCTAAATCTATGTTAGAGACAGTGGATAAATTTGTTGAAGGATTATGATATGAGTGTCTTGTACCATTCAGGTAAATACAATGTTATGGATGATAATCTTAGAAGATTATCTGTGGGAATTATTGCTCACGTAAGGATTAGAAGAAAGAGTTAGTTTGTAAGGTTCCCCATCTTGCTAGTTTGGGAGTTCAGTTGGTTGATTCAATTGAAGGTAATATCTTAGTTCATAATGGTTCCGATTCTTAATTAATAGCTGAGGTGAAGAAAAATAAAGATAGTTATCCTATTTTTCTCAGGCTAAATAAAGCAGTCTAAAGTCAGAAGTTTGAGGTTTTCTCCCAAAGTGGAGAAAGTATTATTCATTGTCAAGGTAGACTATGTGTTTCGAATGTAGATGAACTAAAATAGCAGATACTAGAAAAAGCACAAGGTTTTTAATATTCTATTCACCTAGGAGCCACAATGATGTACCATGATTTATGAGAAGTCTATTGGTGGAATGTCATGAAAAAGGATACCATAAAATTTAGGGCTACATGTACAAATTGCCAACAAGATAAGATTGAGCACCAGAGACCTTGTGATACACTTTATGATATTAGTATTCAAACATAACAGTGGAAAGTGGGGAATATAGACTTCACTATAGGGTTTCCTTGTACTTATCGATAGCTTGATTCTATCTGGGTTATCATGGACCAAATGACTAAGTCAATCTATTTCTTGTTAGTTAACATATTAGATTTAGCTGAAGATTCTACCAAACTATATGTTAAGGGTTTGGTGAGATTAAATAGAGTCCATTTGACTAAAATTTAAGATAGAGGTACCTAGTTGACCTCTTGCTTTTTGAAGATATTATAGAAGGTTTATAGTACCTAAGTTAATCTTGATACGACTTTTCACTCGCTGATAGATTTGTTAGGAAGAGAGGAGCATTTGGTCCATAGAGGACATGTTAAGAGCATGAACGATTGAATTCAGAGGTAGTTAGGATGATATTTTTCCTATGATTGAGTTTGCTTATAATAACTGCTACCACATTAGTATTCAAATGGCCCCATTTTAAGCACTTTTTGGTAGGAGGTGTAGATCTCCTATTGGTTGGTTTAAGGTTGGCGAAGCTACATTAATAGGGCCAGATTTAGTACATAAGGCTATAAAAAAAGTTTACCCAATTAGAGAAAGGCTAAAAATTGCTCAAAGTGGTAAAAAATCCTATGCAGATATGAACCTATGGGAACCCATATCATCCTTGAAAAAGGACTATGGGGGGACAAGGCAACGGTGTACAATTAAGTATGTGGTGTACTACCTTTTCCAATCCTAGAAGTAAGTGTAAATTGAATGTAAGTCATCTCATAGGCATCTTCCTAGAAATAGGGATGCCCGTTTGAGATTTTGGGGGATTATAAATAGCGCACTTACTAGGCTCTCGAAAAAGCCAATGGGTGAAATCTTTGAGGTTTGGTTGACAAACTAACCTCAAGGACTTTTGACCTAGAGTATCTCTTGCTCAACAATTAGATGTCATGTTGAACCATCTCTAACCTACACACTTTTTACCTTTAGGCAGACATAATCCAAAGATTTTCTCCAAAGTTACTTTTAAATCAAAAGTATTATTGTGTCTTGTAGTGTAACTGAAGATTGACACAACACAATTCCTAATCGAACCCCCCAACTTACATTACATGTTTCTCTTTGCATTCACTTTGGGTACCCCTTTTAGTAACAAGAGCACCAATATATATTGAAGTTTAAATTCCACTCCTTATGTATTTGACTCCAATGAGAGTTGGGATATTGACAACAACAGCCTTAGCAAACAAAATATGGGAGTCATTTGAGCATTATCAGTTTACATGTTTGTTGGTGGTAGCTATCTTGTCAAATTACAAATGCAGTGTATTAGAGATAGTCAGATTAAGAATGATAAGTCTACAACGCTAGGATGCAAGGAGAACATATACCTAGTATTAATCTCAAATTGATTTCAACTAAAGCGATCAAGACTTGTTACTACTTTACTATTTTCTCAGCAAACCCCTCAATTTAAATTTCCTACATTTTTTGGCTACTTTAATAAATTCATGAGAGATATTTGTCCTATTCCCTATGGGTTTGACCCTAACCTAGTTGGGTTACAATATTTGTCATCAACCGCATTATACCTCTTAGAGGTATAGTTTTGGGCAATATAAAATTTTGGTACCATTGCAGGGGAATGTAATTATGGATTAATTGATAGAGTTTGTTAAGGTTGTTCGGTTTTACTTTTCTATACTTCTTAGGGAGTACGCAAATGTATGCCAGTACTAGGAATCAAAGTAATCCCTAGTTCATATTTGATCTAGAGCTTGCAAGTACCCTATAATAGATTTTTTTGATGCCAAAACATAGTCAAGCCTTTGGGATGAGTCTCCAGATTGCAGTGGATTAGTAGAGGAGTACCTGATTGTCCCAAACAGACCATTTTCTCCACAAACTAGGGGCCACTCTCAAAGACAGGCCGAGGCTACAACAACTATTATTTCAGTTATACTGGGTAGCATAGGCACCTAGCCTTCCCCAGCACAGACAAAGTCGGGAACTCAACCCACACCAGGCAAGGGACCAAAATACCATACTTAGATCAGTTCCTAGACCAAGGATAAAGAATTACCGGAGCTTACCACCACACTCTTCCAAATTTGAAGAGGAAGAGAGTTCTTCTAAAGATGTTTCAGAGAATAATAGTAATAAGGTTTATTCCAGATTAATATTTCATTCAGTAGGGAAGTAAGATACATATGGCTCACAATCTAAGAAGAGGTCAAAGAAGGAGTCTGATTTGATGAGTGTGTCAGATTCACCTACACCTACTTTAATGAAGGTACAACTCACGGGCCACAACAAATTTCATCATCCTCCATACATGACACACAACCATCTACACTAAATGCTTAGCCTCCTACTAGATGAACTTACTTCTGACTGTACATATGTCTCGATTATGCCTATAGCTTAGATAAACCCAAGATGGTCTGTAGAGGGGATGTAATACATAAATGAGAGGTACAACCTTATTATAAAGCATGGTCAGCCCAAGACAGGCATTCCAATTGATATGGGGATTGACTTGACTGGGCTTGTAGGGGAGCCAAACATGCATGCCTCTTTTGATTGATATAGGTTAGAATAGATGACCCATCCCCAAGGATCCTACATCCAGACCCTAGTTTTAGATTTTTATGGATCTTATGCCTCCACACTCTACTTGGTGGCCCTATGAGATGGTAGGGTAGTTGAGTAGCTACAATTGCAGCATACTCTAGTATGAGAGGTCAGTGTGGATATTTCTATGGTGGCCATCCACTGAGTACTATTTGGGCTAGAGTATATAGTCTTGACATCTGCTACAAAGTTTTATTTTTTGATGAAATTTGTATGGGATAGACGCACCATGAGATATATTGACTTCAAATGATAGATGTGTCATTTTTTGAGGTTTATAGCCCACCAAATTTCTAATTTGGGATATGATGTCTTCTAGATAGGGGGAAAGCGGGAGATAAAAAGAAAGCCCAAATTTTGCAGTGAAATTTTGGTGGACTATGCTATGCTTCAGATTGAGTACTACTACTTCAGACAATGTTATTACATGGGATAGAGCCACACTTGTTACTATTTTTCTAGTGAGATATGAAATGGACTTTATGATGCTAATCAGATTAGAGATAAATGAGTGTGCTTTTGGTGAGACCACTACTCTCTCTTTTTATTGCTTCATCCATCAACTTTGTATTATGAAAGGTGTTCTAACTATTCCTGACATTGATAGAAATATTTAGGGGTCGATCACAAAGGATATTATCTTGATCAAGGATCTAAAAAATTTGGTCCTTGCACAAAGAGCTCAGCCACCTCCTATAGTGATTTCGATTAATTTTGAGTGACCTTCAGTTTCAGTCAAGGCTGTTGATAGGCTGGGTATTCATGATGCCGAGAAGGGAAACTATAGATTTGTGCCAAGATTCCTACTAAGGAGGAGGGCCTCAACTGTATTTACTTCTGCCCCGGCTTCTACTTCTAAGTTGGTTGGGCATCTACTATGCCCCCTTGCCCTAATGCTATGGAAATAGGTATCAATGGTATACTTCATAATTTCTTATAGCTCTTAGTGAAGTAGCAGTATTAGAATACTGCCTACACACTAGGATAGAGACTCATCTTTATACATTGTATACACAGATCCGACCTTGGGTCCAGATAATTTTAGAGAATACTGAGGGTCGATTGTGGGTAAAGATGAGAGTTGAGATGATGGATTTTAATAGTGATTTCCATGATCAGGTTGATGCATTTGAGGGCTAAGTATCCGTATGATTTGTTTATTTATAGGCTTCATATATATCTAAGATTTGGGATAAGGTATCAACCTTTTATGCTGAGGTACGCTATCTTATTGAGATCTTAGTTTTGGTCATTCCTCAAATAATCTACTCATTCATACAGCCACTAACTCCACGTCTATTTATGTGGTTTGACTTTTTTACTAAGGAGGATATGGTATATGCTGTTGGGACAAAGATGTACAGAGAAGATGAGCTGCAAGACCCCTCTATACTACTTGATCGAGACTTAAAAAGGGAAACCATTGATTCTAAGGTGTTTAGGTTAGTTGAGCAGTAGAGATGAGCAGAGATTGCAGGCGGCACATCTTTTAGTCATGCCCCAACACCAATACCACCTCCATTTTTTAAAGTACCTCATGTTGCGTCACCACCACCTGCCTCATAGGGGGCGAGTCTAATAAATATGCCTAGAGCATCTTAGGTATGTCTTCATTCACTTACTTTATATTTGAGTAATGCACTAGGGACAGTGTGTAGTCTGTTATTTAGGGGTAGGGTTGTACCACAATCGAGGGTTTTTCTTTCTATCTTTCTTTTCCTATGCGTTGCACTATTTAGTATAACTATCATAGGTTGGTCTGTGTTTGTGTTGTACATGTGTTATATGTCTCTTATGTTTAACTAGGAGAAAAATAAGTAACCTAAGGGAGTTTGACATAATTTAATTGGGTTTAAGAATTTGAGAAAATCGATACCCTTTCAAAATTTATGTTTCGAACTGTGTGATATGTTTATCTTCTGTCCATTGTGAATATTTTTTTGGCATTAGGATTAGGGACATAATAATCAAAGATTATATTTTGCATAAACTGGATAGGTAATAGTTGGGTGCATAACCCTATACTCTATGTTTGTGAGATTTCTTACCTAGTTTCTTTTCTGCATTTAATCCAGAACATGCCTATGTTTTAGGTAGTCCGTTAGGAAAGGATTATAGGACGTTCTTGAATTAGTTCACTCTTAGCCTAAATCACCATCCAAATAAGAATAAAGACCCCTTGATCCTAGTTTTGAGCCTCCATGAAGCATTTTCTTTTTTTCACATTTCACCTTCCCAGTTTAGTTACAAATTAACCTATTTTGGCCCTTATCCCTCCTTGGACATTGTGTACCTTAACTTAGACAAATTGCCTAAGTTGAAGGTGGCTATCATAGGGGTGCATAATTAGAATTGGGTATGAATAAGAGATCAGAAAGTCGGGTTGGGTGTGGTAAGAATAATAAAAAGAGAAAAACAAATAGAAAGAAAAGAAAAAAAGAAAGAATTAAAGAAACCGCACCCAACCTGAATAAGCAATAAAAATAAAAAGGGAGAAATATATGAGGAATAAAGGAAATATTTGTTAAGATGTCAACCCTAAAATGTAATTGTAGTGTCAAGAAAGTTTAGTCACTAAAGTCCTGAAAGTACCATACCATCCTTTGAGCCAAGTCGAATAAAGTCATATAGTATCCTATGCACATTGATTGGAATATCTTTTGAGAGTGTGAATGTCTCATTATCATCCCCACATTAACATGCTTACTTTTGTTGTGAGAGTGGGACTTCGGTGCTGTGAGGGTACATGGTTTATTTGCTAGTTTCTTATCTGTTTGGGTTGTGTAATTTTTACATAGCTTGATCTCTTTATATTGCATTCTTGGGATACATAGATCCACATAGTTGGTTTTAAAAAGTAAGAAATTGGCAGTGGTAAAAAGAATTCAGCTGAAATTGAGTAGTCCGCCATAGGTACCTTAGGTTTCCCTTTGTTAAGAATTGTTGTGTAGTTTGTGTTATGTTTTTGTTTTATGAGGACATGCAAATGTTCAAAGGTTTGGGTGTTGATGTTCCATGGTTTCATGGAACTTTCGATGGTTAACATAAGAAAATATATAGTTACGTAAGTCTGGTTTTGGTAGATATGATGTATTTTTGTGTCTATGTTGTAGGAAACTAGGTTTTGGACCTTCAAAGAAGAAAAAGAGTTGAAAGCTGCCATCTATGGGGTATGGGTACTACTTATATACATAGTAAATGGCCTCATGGGTCTTTGAAGAATTGATCATGAGAAGCTAAAAGTTGAAGTTTTTGTCTGACACTGATGGTCACTTATGATGCGTAAGTACCACTAACGTTGTCATAAGTGCCAATGTGGTTATCAAATACTACCCTGAAGTTTTAAAAAAATTTCTAACAGTCATGATGAGGATGCTTACAATACAAAACTCCCACTGACGCCTCGTAAGTGCTATCATTGATAAAAGTACAAAAGTATGCTGAAACTCTGAAGAAGCCTATCACTTACGACACCCACTTACTGGGCTAAGTACCACTTATGGCCTATAAGTTGGTATGTAAGTGTCCACCAACCTAGTTTTCATTTGTGTTAGGCTTTTTAGGGTTTTGATATAATCTCTAAACACCCATTTGATGTTATTGTATTAGTTTAAGAACTATTTACATCCATAAACATATATTGATTTCAAGATTCGACTTTTGATCTTGGAATCCTTTGCTCTTGACTATTTAGTTTATTATTAATTAGGGACTTTGTTTTTTTTCTTCTATTATTATGAGACTACTTCTATGTATTCATTAATGAATTCTAAGATTCTACCTACAACTATGCATGGCTAAACCACCTAACTAGGGTTGTGGGAACCTTGGCTGATTAACAAAGTAAAGTAAGTGTGAGATTCCTCCAAACTAGTGTGTACACATGTATTGTGATATTCTTTGATTTATGTTTTGTATTAACAACTGCACAAGTTAAGAACTTTCCTATATTCAAGTTTTTCTTTCAAGAGAGTTCAGGATTAAGAAAAAGAGATCACAAAATTTATTTGAGGACACCAACTCTCATCTAACTAACTTGACACCCAAAAGAAGATAGTTGAACTTGGATAAAAAACAAGGATTAGTAAGGGGACACTCTGAGGCCTACAAGGTAAGGAGCAAAATTTACCAAGGCGTTCACTAGAAGGTAGGTGATACGTGTCATATCAGATTCTTTATGCAGTGCGTAAAGGTAGTTAGATTAAGCATGATTAGTCTATGGAGTTAGAAAGCTAGGGATAACACAGTCCTAGAATTCATCTCTTATTGATTTCAACTAACGTGATTATGACTTATTGCTACTTTGCTACTTTTACAGAAAAACCCCCTATTTACTTTTACAGCAAACCTCCTTATTTTTATTTCAAACTCAGTGCCAGCTCGAGGTAGTAGTTTTCCCTCAATTAATTCATTTTTCATAGGCTATCCAACTATTTTTATGTTATAACATACATTCATGAGTTCGGTTCAATCCATATTTCAGTTATAGACTCAATAATCAAGTCATTGTTCAGCTCATAAAAATTTAGTGTGGTAATTATAGCTCTTTCCTCTAACACTTCAACTTAGTTAGTTTATATTTGGTGGAGAATGACCCCAAGGGGGAGATATTGTAATGCCTCAAAAATTGAAGCCAACATTAGAAGCATGCTTCAAGTACATGAAAAATCAAACATAATGTTTTTATTGTTTTATAAATAATTTATACATATATTAAGGTCACAAATAACTCCTAGATAATAGACAAGTAAAAATATCCCTTACCGGTTGAATTCTTGAGAAGAATATTACTAGAGTAAACTCAAACATGCATAAATTCTAGATTAATAAGGGTTTGATCTCAAGTCTCACCAAAATATATATAAGTGAATTATCTTTCTAACGCATCCATTTTCTCCCAAATACAATACCGAAGTAAAAAATTATGACCACTTTACTAAAGCACTATCAAAGCTGCGAGTGACGACAACTCAGATGACGAGTCATCGTCAGACCCTACGGATTATTGGTTAACTCTACAACACATTGTGTTACTCATAGTGATAGGATATCACAAAATTTTGAGTCCTTTGGATATGATTCAAGCATTGATTCCTAACCAGACCTTACGAGTCGTCACCTGAGCCATCAGGACTGCTTCTACGAGTTTTCCAAATGATTTTTAAGGGGTTGTTTGGACGTTTTCCACTATTTTAATACTAAATTACGTATTTTAAGTTTCCCAAGGGATAAATAATTATTCTAAAACACCCCAAAATCCCCTATTCCTCAAAATTCACTCAACACTTACAAATTTTGGAGACAAAGGGTTGCTTTTCTTCTCCAAGCAAGAATTTCAACTTCTAAATTCAAATACAAAGATTTACTCAAGGTTTTCAACCGCAGGTATGCTGGATTTCATAAATGGGTTTCCATTGACCCATTGAGTCTCAAAGTTAACTTGATTTCCCATGTTTAATTTACTGTTTAAGCTTAGGGTTTCTATGTAAAGTATGAATTCCTTATGTTTTCATTTTTATATGTTTGACTAAACCATGAATATATGTTTTCCTAAAAATATGAGCATATTCCCATACTCATAACTATGAAATCTCATTATATTGATAGATTCTTGATTTTAGGCTTGAGTTATGACATTCTATTATTCAAATTATAGTATTGAAAATATAAGTTGCATTCTTCAGAGAGGGTGGGTTATGGACACCCGATTACCTAGGATTTTTATGCATGCACTTACGAGTGCTAGATTCTCTAACGTACATATACTTTCAGATTATTCAATTTTTGATATTTAGAATACTACTATTATTTGCATTTTCAGTTATCAATGTCATTCAGTTGGGAGTAGTATTTAGAATCTAGCTGACACAAGATAAAGGCTCACACATCAGTTAGGCAGAGACCTTTTTAGAAGTCCCTAAGTCCCAGAACAATGGACAAACCATATGTTATAAAGGTTCACCCATCAAACCAAGCATGACACCTTAATCCTTTTTCATATCATTTTAGTTGATTGACGTTAGTTAGTGTTCATACCCTTGGTAAGGTACTAAACACCCATCTAACAGGGTTACAGGTTGGACTAAGGTTAGCTCAGGTTGGGGAAAGTAGGTTAATGGCATCTCCCATAATCCATATTTCATAGTTTAGATTCAGATATTGGCATGACATTATATTAAGTTATTCATGTTATCATATAGTACATGTTTATTACTTGGTCTTGCATTAGATTTCCATGTCACATGCATCATGTTCAGCCTATATTAGCTATTTGTCATCTCACATACTCAGTACATTCAATGTATTGATCACATACTTTATTTATGCTACATTGTCTTGTAATATAGGTTATGATATTCAATATATAGATCGTGCTTAGTAAGATTCCACACCATATGAGCAACAGTGTTTGGTGAATCCTCATCAGTTGAGGGACAATTATCAATATTTTTTTGTACTATTCTATTTTTAGACAGTTGGAGTTAGTTAGGGGCTTATCCTAACAACTTATATGATTTAGGGAATTTAAGATATATAGTTCTATTTTAAGTATGTTTATTATGTCATGTTGTCCCAATGTTGACATCCAATGTTGATGTTGTTTTTCTTATATTCATTTATTTCCGTCAAGATTTTGTTCAATATCTCATTATTTACTTCAGTATTTTTAGTGTTTTGTCAGGCCACGAGTTAGCTTGTGGTCACTGAGCACCGTGTTTCCACTAGGGGGAGTCTCGGGCAATAACATATATACTCATTTAGAATTGGGAAATATGGAGAACAATACATAAAATCCTCAAAGGTGTGACAAATACATAAAAATTCATTTTAAGGATGGAAAGTACTGCTACCAGTAAATCATACACTAATGAAAAAAGACCAAATTAAATAAGTGTTAAAATATGAAAAAAACTTGACCTAAGCAGTTTTAGGCTCATAAGCATAATGTATCTAAAAGGTTAATTCAAACCAGACGTAAGTCATTTATGTGGCCATGCTAGAAGCATGGAACTAGAAAGGTACCTACACCTTCCCATCAATCAATAGAATTTCCTTTTAAGATTTTTATTTTGCAAATCAATAATAAAGAGTTCTTTTTTATTAGGGATTCAATAAGTAAATTTGGAACACCAAAACTTGATTACAAGTAGAAAATATGTAAATAAAACAATATCTTTTCAAAACAGTCACTTTAATAGGAAAAATATGTTTTCTCTAAAACTATCTGTTCGAGCGGGGTCAACAAAAATAAGTGGTTTTACAAATAGTGATTTAATTGGGGATAATCTGAATTTGAACGTTTATAGTGACTTTTTTGGCTCTATTTAATTTTTGGATATCGTATTTGTTGTCCTAAATGTGCTATTTGTCTACTTGTTTACCACTTTGATATTATTTGAATTACAATAAAAATTATCATCTCTCATACACCCATTTGAGTTTTCTAAAAGATACTTTACATTTGGAGATGTGGTGTATAACACCGATTCTTGAGATACCAAAGATGTTGAAACTCTCCTAGAAAGGATTCTATAGTCACACATGTTTAAGATGGGAAAGGCCAATCGTAAAGCCAGAATGTGTTATTACAGGTAAGTTGTCCCTGTCCAAAATGAGTTGTCCACTTATTCTATAGCTTGGGATGTTAAACCTACTTGAGAAAAACCTCAAACAATGATTATCCCTAATAGTAGATGATTTATCTACATCACATGCATTTTGACTTAGTAGGCTTGGAACAGGGGTCATGTTCATCTAGGATAGGTCACTTTTTTTTAGACCATCATGTGAATTTTATGTGTTACTTATTTCATTATAGGAAAGACAAAATTGAATGTTGCCAGATTTTAAATAAAATAATTAACCAAAAAAACACGAGCCTTAATTTACTTTTAATTTTATCAAGTACCCTTTCTTTGTCAAAGTTCATTACTCAAATTAACTTGAACTCTTCTATGATGGTATTGCCATTTTCATTTCATTGTGTCTTTATGTCCATTTATTTTGTTATCAAAACATCTCCATATATCTTTTATGAATATCATACCGTCCATTTTTCTTTTAGAAAATTAGTTTGAACTTTTATTAAACCAACCAATCCTTCATTCTTGTTCAAATAATTTGTTCGTCTCTAATTGTTCGAGTCTCAGCATCATTACGACTTTGTCCCAACTCCAAGATATTTTTAGTCAAATTCT
The DNA here is from genome assembly GCA_030864225.1 of Capsicum baccatum var. pendulum. Lineage (NCBI taxonomy): Eukaryota > Viridiplantae > Streptophyta > Magnoliopsida > Solanales > Solanaceae > Capsicum > Capsicum baccatum. The sequence goes on along the minus strand of CM061557.1, from coordinate 161,451,099 downwards.
AGTAACTCTTATCTTGCGAAGTTTTATTTCCTCATGTTCTTTTTAATATCTATCTTCACTTTTTATTTGCTATTACTTTATTTTATTATTATTATTTAAAAATATTTCATCTTAATGGTTGGATGTTTAAATCAGAATATAGATAAGTTTTAATTGGTCATCATCATCCTACAGGACAATATGAGTTCAACTGAAAAAGGCAACAAGAGGGAAAAATATGATCAATTACCTCACTTCTTGGTGTTAGATAAGGCCCTAGTACTTTGTGGACTTTGTATGAAAATATGATAAATCATGGAAGAGAAATAATGTTGAAGTCCTTAGAATATTTACGGAGACTCTTGTATGTTGATCCATAGAGGGATGTGATAGAAAATTATTTTATTTTTGGGATTTATTTAACAATGTATTTTGCTTCTCAGACTTTAAACTCACCCCCACTTTGTAAGAAATAGGAGCATTTATGGGAAGGGGTAAAAATCTTCATCAAGGAGATTGCATACTACCAAAACATGATAGTGGTGAAAAGCCTTTAAAGTTGTTACACATCAATTAGAAAAAGAATATGTGGTTTCCTTGATAATGGAAAGGTTCATTTGGAGTTTTTGTACAAAATTTATGGCCAAAAGGATGGAGTCGATTTGTTTAGAAATGAACTCAACAATGATGGATGTCGTTTGAATTAGGAAACACCAAGTTATAAAGCCTTCATTATTTATTTTATGGGGATCATGGTATTTCCATAAAGGAGAGGAAAGATCAACATAAACTTAGCCGCAATCATTACATCCTTTAAGAAGAAGTCTAAAATTACCCTCACATCAATAGTTTTAGCAGATATTTATCATTCCCTAATATTGTGACAAAATAAAAAAGATTATTTTGATAGATGTAATATTTCATTAAACTAAATATGCTCTATATTGTTCATTATCACCCCTTCATGTTAGAATTCAAATTTGAATGGAATTATCACATTAACGGTCATAAGGATAGGATTAAAGATAAAAAATATTCAGAGGGAATTGGAGTTTGCGAAGAGTACTTGATGAAATTGACAACTGATAATATTGCGTGGAAATATCATTGGTTCCCTTCATAAGAGGTGATATACATGTCTTCTTTTCGAACATTCATTGTCCTAATGGGCCTTTGAGATGTCCAACATTACATACCACTCACAGTTATGAGAGATAACTTAGTCAATGCCAGTATTTACCTCTAGTTGAAAACATATGAGATTTTATGTATGAGTTCATCCCTAAAAGTCCTCCCAGGGTGTCTGAAATAGTTAAGATTTGGGGAGTATGTATTCTCTCAAGTATGGATAATATGGTGGAAGACATGAAAAAGGAAAGGTGGTTTATTGGTATTTTCCATGGTTTCATGATCATCCCTCTCTTAGGATTATGCTTGAAAGTTCAACGAGAGGTCTCATAGACTGTGAAGAAGAGATTAAGGTTAGCATTAAGTATGCCCTTCGTGAGGTAGAAGAGAATGATCATTTCACTCTACAGGTTTTATTTATGGATCTGAAGAGTGCTAGAGAAGAGTTGGCCTTGCATGAGGTAATATTTGAATCGTAAATTAGGTTAGCTCATAAAGAAGATGAGAAAAAACATTATTCCACCATTCATACCTTACAAGAACACTTGGGAATTTCACAGGCGCTATCGAAGAGCAATTAGATGATTCTAAAAGAGATAAGTCTTTATTAACATGCACACTATCGAGAATTTAAGCTCAGTTAAAAGTTCCTATGGAATGAAAAAAAGAAACAACAAGGTGTTTTATAGCTTATAAGGGAAAGTTTTAGATTGAGAAAAAACAATGGATAATTGAGTGAGATAGTCATAATCCAAAAATTAAGGTCATGATAGGACCCATCGAGGACTCATCTTAGTAGGTAAGTATAAGAGCATCTTAAACATTTACGAATCTTAAAATACATAATATGTCTCTGAATATGAAATAATGACATTAGAGGGATAGAAGGGGGTATAGGAATAAACTTTGAACCATAGAGAGTGCCAGCACCTCGAAAAAACACAAAATAACACGTTCAGTTGTTTTGTCTTATACTCATTCTAGGATTCGAATCAAACAGGAACAGTAGGAGTGAATACTCTCCCCTTGTACTCAGTAGGTATCATAGGTCAACTAGACAAAGCAGAAAATAATACAAGTTAAGAAATATTATAAGCATACCACCTGCAAGCAAAAAAATTTCCCAAATGATAGCTTGAACTCTCTCTACTAATTGTTGTAATATATAAATACAATCAAATAAAATAAAGTATCCATGAAGTTACATAGAAACTGATTACACCTCAAGTAACACATAAGAGTGATATATAAGATTAATAAGCAAATACAATTCAATGAATAATTAATTGAATAGTTTTAAAAGTCATTGCATAACCTTTTTATACACCTATTGAGCCTCAATGCTCCTAATATAGTACCCAAAGAGGAGGGGGTGGAAACCATATGCTATCTCAAAATCTAAATCCACATATAATGACTCTCTAGGTCATTTCTTATATTTTTACATATTTTTTATATTTAGAGCTTTCCTATAGCTTCCCCAATTCATTTATGACTTGTTGGAGCTAATAGTTAAGCTATTGGGAATTTAGTTTTGTTGTTAGAGCCAATGCCCTATTTTGAAGTCTTCGCTGGTAAGGATTCGCTATCGCTCAAAAAATTTAATTTAACAATCCCGCATACCAATTCTGACTTTTATATCACCTTTGGAATGTCAAATTTAGGCTAGGGTTACCTTGTGTTTGGGTTCAAAAGCTTCTGTACTTATTTCAGTCCATTAGTAAGAATTTGATAAAATGGCCCATGGATGTGAGGCCAATATTTAATCGAAACAACTCCAGATGGAAATTTTGAGTGCACCATTAAGTCCAACATGTAGAATTTTATAGTGTATCGTAGTTTGTTTGCATTCACATGATTCTACATGAATCCATAGTAAGTCAGTAAAGACTTGGAATTTTCTAAGTTCCAGCTTCACGACTCAATTGGTGCATCCACTAAAGTGGCACTTGGGTTGCCTTAGCTAGTACCTCTTTAGTGTAGGCTTCTTAAGAAGCACTTTTTCCTCTTTAGATTAAGGAGTACACCTCAGTGGGTACCATTTAAAAAAAATATCCGCTTTAGTAGTAGCTAATTAAGTAGAACCTATGAGACCATTAAATGCCTCTCTTACCATATTATCTCCTATATTTCTCACAAGTATCAAGAGTTAAAACCCTAGATAGTGTGGAAAATTTAAGGAAAATTATTAGGAGATTTTGGGGTGTTTCTGAGCTCGGATATATCATTTTTCATCAAACTCTTGCTAAAGTTTTGTTAAATTCTCTATTAATTAATTAGTTTTTCCCCAAAATCCCTAGATCATTGTTGAGTTGATTTTAGTGTTATTTGAGCTTAGAATTTGCCCATTCTTGAGGAAAAATGATCCTTAAGTATAGAGGAATGCGTTAACACCTTCAAAAGTGTGACTCCACAAGTGTAGTCCTGATCGCACTCACCTATATCATTCTTTTGATATAGGACATTCATTGTTAATAATGCTCAACTCACATTGAGGTCGAATCGTCAAGGATGAATCTACTCTTCAAACCCTATAGGTGTTGATAGCGTCTAAATGTATGATCGTAGTTTAAACGAAATGAAATTCATGAATAAAAATGGTGAATTAGGTTGGAAAGTTATTTTACCAAAGTCTATTCAAACTAACAATTAAAGGTAACAATTGTGAATAGGATTACAATATGAGACAAGTCTTTGCATTATGTCTTCCTAAGGGGAAAATAATTCATGGTTTTATGATCATTGAGTATAAATTCTAGTAAACAAAAACATGGGTAGGCTAGCTTAGGATTTCTTGAGGTTAGTTTGTCAACCAAACCTCAAGATTATCATCCATTGACTTTTTCGGATAACTCATGGACTTGGCAATCAAATCCACCTAATACCTCAATTGAGCATCCCTATTTCTAGGAAAATGCCCAGGACCTAGATAATTCTCAACTTGCCCTTATTTCTAAGATAATGAAAAGAGAATAGGCACCATTTAACTATTGTTTACTAATACCTTGTAACCCATATCTCTCAAGGATGATATAAAATCCAAAGCTATACTCATATCTCTCTTTTAAGGATGGTGTGAGAGTTTTGGGGATTCGGGGTTTACACCCATAAATACATTTTGAGAATTTAGGGTTTTCACCCAAAAATCCTTATTAAATCAAGCAAGCATTTGTGAAAACCAAAATTTACAAACAAGAACCTACACTAATAAATCACAACCCAAACATATTTACACCCTATTTTAACATAATCCCAAGATAAATGTTTAGCGACTCATGAAGTTAGGGAGAAGAAATCTACCACAAGGGTCATTACATGCTTCCCTGGAAATTGAATGTAAGAAGATTCTTCAATTTAACTTCAATTTCACTAAACTCAAATTGTAAATTTAAACACAATAGTTTCCCCAAATTAGTAGGGTTTACGAAGTATCCAAATTCAATTTTCAAAGTGTAGAATACTAACTAAGAAAGGACTTTTGCCTTATATGGGATTTGAGGTCGACTATAGAAAATTGCATAATTGCCCCTGGCCATTAACCAATGATACCATGATCGCTGCAGCTTGTCTGTGATCGTGGCTATTGTGACCACCGTAAGACCATCGGGATCGTAGACATTTGATCAATATTGAGTTTTTGCGATTGCGACCCTCAGACCGTGATCATGATAACTGTGGGTTAGAACCTCCTCCGACTTTGCTAGCTTTTCTACTACTCTTCTCCTTTTGATCATTTTTCAGCTCATTTCACCCCTTTTCTTCTTATCACCTGTATACCTACAAAATGTGAGAATTAGTGCATTCAAATGAAAAAAATTATCTCATTCATATCATTAAATAATAGTACTTTGTACTAATTTAGACATAAATGAGTGGTAAATTAAACACTCACCAACACCGCCAACTTAAACATTTGTTTGTTCTCAAGAAACAATACCTCTTACTCAATGAGACAATGCAAATTTAAGCTCATTTATAAGACCAAATGATCACAATGACTTCAAACTTGATTAACACCAACACATAGCTCTCAAACATAGGCAAAGCTGGGATTTTTTCATATGAGAGGTTATTTACCATGCAAATCCCTTCTAAAGGGACTACTGAGGCTTGATCACCAATTAATTTTTGTAACAAAGAGACATAGAACACCAGGTGCATTGATGCTAACTCGATGGGTTGCTCTATCTCATAATCTACCTTCCCATACCAGCTCAAAATCTTGTAAGGGCCAACATAGCGAGTACTGAGCTTCCTTTTATTACCAAACCGATTCACCCCTTTTATATGTGAAATTTTCAACTATAAAATAATTAATATCAAACTCAAGCTCCCTTCTCCTCACATCTACATTGGATTTCTAACAGCTTTGGGCTATTTTCAACCTTACTCAAATTAGTTGAACTTTTTCCATCGCCATATGAATTGATTCTGGCCCTATCAAGGATGATTCACAGACCTCAAACCAATAAAAAAGATATTATATCTCCTACCATACAGAGCCTCAAATGGGGCTAGTTGAATAAAATAGTGATAACTGTTATTTTAAGGAAACTCAATAAACGACAAGTGAATGTCCTAACTACACTTAAAATCAATTATGCAGACCTTCAACATGTCCTCTAAAGTATAAATGGTCCTCTCATCTTATCCATCTATCTGCGGGTGAAAAGGCATACTATGATGAACTTGGGTACCAAGATACTTCAGAAAATTATTCTAAAATAAAAGGTAAATTGGGTAACCCTATCTGAAATAATAGTCAAAGGTATTCCATTCATCTTCACTAACTACATAAAATAAAGTCTAGCATAATCCATGGTTGATTCCAAGGTATTAACAAGTAATAAATGAGCTGACTTGGTCATTTGTCCAATAAAACCCCAAATAGAATCATGCTGACGAAGGGTACGAGGTAACCCTATGATGAAGTCCATGTTTACTGCTTCTCACTTCCAAGTGGGGATGCAGAACTTTTGAAGAGTACTACTAGGTCTCTAATGCTCAACTACTAACCTGTCAGTAGTTAAGACACTAAGCTATGAATTTTTCTATATCTTTCTTCATACCATTCAACCAATAGACTTCTCGCAAATTATAATACATCTTAGTGGCATCGGGATGAATTGAATATCGCAAACCATGAGCTTTTTCTAACATTTGCTACCTCAAACCACCCATATTCAGAACACATAACATGCCTTGGGAACAAATAACACTATCTTTCCCTTGGGAGAAAACCTTAACCTTATGATTTTGGACTACCTCCTTCAACTTATGGAAATTTGGATCACTATCTTAGTTTTCCTTTACCTCAACAACCAAGAAATATTCCAAATAATTCTAAACTCAAAAAATACCTTCAGTCAAATTAACCTATTGAAATCCTGACCTATTAAGCTGATAAACCTCATGAACCAACTATTTTTTAGAATCATCAATATGGACAACACTTCCCATAGATAATCTACTAAGGGCGTTGGCCACAATATTAGCCTTACCCAAATGGTACAAGACACTTATATCATAATATTTTAAAAATTCTAGACACCTTCTCCGATGAAAAGATTTAGATCTTTTTCAGGGAACACATACTTAAGACTCTTGTGATTACTAAACACATCAACATGGACCCCATAAAGGTAATGCCTTTAAATCTTTAAGGCAAAGACAATAGTTGTCAACTCAAGATCATGAGTCGCATAGTTCTTTTCATATTGTTTGAGTTTTCTAGAGACATATGATATAACCTTGCCTCGTTGCATCAAAAGGCAACTAAGGCTAACTCTCAAAGCATCAAAGTATACCACAAAACAATCGAAACCTTTTAGTAGAGTCAAAACTAGATCGGGGGTGATCGATTCTTCAACTCCTGAAAACTCTTATCATAAAAATTAGACCTTTGAAATTTGACTTTCTTCTAAGTCAGTTCAGACATGGGGAAGCAATAGAGGAAAATCCCTAAACGAACCATTTATAGTAACTTGCGAGACCCAAGAAGCTAATAATAGCTGATAGAGAGATGGGTATAGGCTAGTTTTTCACAGCTTTGGTATTTTAAGAGTAAACTCAAATGCCACCACTAAAAATAACATGACCAAGTAAGGCTACTGATTTCAATAAAAATTTACACTTGTTGAACTTAGAAAATAACTAATAATCCTTGAGAGTTTGCAAGATAATCCTCAAATGGTCTACATACTTACCCTTATATTGAGAATAGATGAGAATATCATCTATGAAGACTATAATGAACATGTCCAAATACTGCTTGAACACCCTATTCATCAAGTCCAAGCTACAACAGAATTTTGTAGTCCGAAAAAGATAACTACAAATTCAAAGTGACCATACCAAGTTTGGAAGGCTATTTTTGGAATGTCATATTCTCTAACCCTAAGCTGATGATAGCTAAATCTGAGGTCTATCTTAGAGAAAGAATTTACACCCTAAACTTGGTCAAACAAGTTAGCAATCCTAGGGAGTGGATACTTATTCTTGATTGTGAACTTATTCAACTGGCGATAATCTATGCACATTATAAGAGACCTATTTTTTTTTCACAAACAAACTAGAGCACCGCACAATGAAAAACTAGCCCTGATAAAAACCTTATCTAAAAGATCTTGTCACTACTCTTTCAATTCATTAAGCTCAGTTGGAGACATTTTGTAAGGTGGGATTGAGACAGGATGGGTATCTAGAAGGAGATCTATTCCAAAGATAATTTTCCTCTTGGGAGAAACTCTAGGAAGATCTTTAAGATATATTTGATGGAAACCCATTTACTACTAGAATTGACCTAAGGCTTGGAATTTTAAACTTTTAGTCCTTCACATGGACAAGATTATAGATGAATCCCTTAGAGCTCATCTTTCTTTCCTTAAGGTAGGAGACAAATCGAACTATAGAAACTGAGGTACTACCCCTCCATTCTATGACTGGATCATAAGGAAACTAGAACTAGACTATTCTATTTCTACAGTCGACTGAGGTATAGCAAGAGTGGATCCTGTCCATGATAAGAATGACATCAAAATCATTCATCTATAATTCTAAATCAACTGAGGTAACTTTCTATGATACTTTGATTGGGTAATTTTTGTATACCTTTCTATCAATGACTGAACTACAGTCTAGAGTAGAAAATGAGAAGGGCTCTACTTGGATTTTAGGATTGACATAGAAGTCTACGTCTATATAGGGTGTTACATAGGAAAGTCTAGCTCTAGGGTCTAATAATGCATATGTATGTAAATGAAAGACCTGCAACATACCAGTAACCATATCAAGTGAACCCTCTTTATCAAGGTAAGTTTGAAGGGCAGACAGTTAATTCTGGCACTGTCTGCTGCTTGTACTAAAGGTGGTACGCTACTTAGTTGGTGTACCTGGTGGAGCTGATGAGGAGTTAGCCTGACCTTTTTAGTGATCATTTATACCCATCTATGTAATCATTAGGTATCCCTTATCTTGTGGCTTAACTTTCAATACCCAAAACAAATATTGTTACCTACCATGCACTCACCCTTGTGGTTCTTAATATAACTTCTGTAAACTAGGTTAGTATAACCTTTATTCACTCTCCCCTATGACTTAAATCTTGGTACCCTATCACAGGCATCCTATCTGAACGTAGGTAATGCAGTGCTAGTAGATGATGGGGTTATGGCTAACAATTTCAAGTAGGACTGAGAATGATTCCCACCATCCAACCTCTATTAAGAGAAATTAAGGCTAACAGTTCCTGTCCTCTTATTTTCTCTTTCCTTCTTCTTGAGCTTCTCTTTCTTAATCTGTTGAGCCTGGACTATCAATCTAGATAGGTATATTTCCTTAATCAACAAGGCCATACTACACTCCTTGACTACATCCTCAGAAACACCAGACACAAATTTATTTATTCAAGCCCTAGTATCAGCAACCATGGTTGGAACATATCTAGATAATTTGGTGAACATGAGTGAATACTCTTTTATACTCATGTTAACCTTATTCAAATTAATAAACTCTTACACATTGGCCTTTTTTAACTTGAGTGGGAAGAACCTGTTTAGGAAAGCAATAGAAAACTCATCCCACTCAATAGGTCCTCATTCAACACTCTGCCTTTTTTCGCTGCTTGAACCAAGTCTTGGCTACCCCTTGCAATTTATATTCAACTAAATCATTACTTTCAATTTAAGTAACATCCATGATCTCAGTTACCTTATAAAATCATTCTAGGATCTCTTATGGATCCTCCTCAGACATAGATCTAAAGAACATTAAGGATTTATATGAGTGACATCCTAAATTCTTATTGTTGTCGTACTCACCACTACGTCGGCTGGGGAAACTACCTAGTAGTTATTTTAATTACCCATGGATTGGTCTAATACTGTGAAGGAAACCCTAAATTTAGCATGAGAGAACTGCTTATTTAGATTGTCCTTAGGAATAAGCAGTGGTGCTGGCTAGTCCCCATTACTTATTTTGTTATCCCTTCTGGGAGACATTTTCTTTTAATGGTAAATAATGAGTTAGAAAAAGTTTAATAGAGCTTAGAAGAAATTTAACAGATCTTAGGATTTATTGCATGCCATAAATACTAAAAAAGTGAGATTTCCTTAGAACCTTTTGTAGCCTCTCACCCATAAGTATGGCATGCTTTATACCCATAAATGATACTCTAATTAACATGGATTTCATACCCCCTAGGAGAATTTAAACCTTGTGCTTAAAGTCCAAGTTTGTCACAACCCAAGATAACCCCCTCGTTGTAACACAATGCTTAGAGACACAAGCGACCCAACCTAACCTATGGCCTATCCTAAGTAATAAATACTAGATAAATAGAACAAAATATTGAGCAAAAATTAACTTAAGTAAACTGATAATGAATAATCATAAAATCAAGATAAATATAGTCTAAGTTACTTAATGAAACTGAAGAGAAATATGCCTAATAGTCTGAAAGCCTCTAATCTTGATGAGTTACTAGGAGGGCCCCCAAATTAACTCTAAATAACTGAAATAACATAAAGTACTAAAGTGAATAGTTGATAATATAACTAGTCCTCAGCTGATGAGGACTCACGAAAACTGGAGTTGAGTGGAGTGTGAATATGCTAAGGGCGGTCTGGGTACTGAGCATCCAAAATTATATTTTGAGATAATATAACGCAAAAAGTATCCTATCAGTCATTTTAAGTATGAAAGATAAGATTTAGATGATATGCATATATACTGAGCATAAATTCATGAACATGAAGATCGGATACAAGTCCAACAAAAAATATATGTTGTGTATCTGAATAAATAAATGACTGAATTTAGAACAGTTGTTCATGCAAACATAAACTAAACATAATCTGAATACTGAACTAAGGACTATGGGAGCTATAATATCTAACATGCCCTAATCTGAGCTAATTGGGATCCAACCTGTAACCTTAATTTGAAGGGTGTTAGTACTTTTCCAAAGGTACCAATATTGGATGGTGTAGATCCACTAAACTGATGTCATGAAGGACTAGGGTGTCAAGCCTAAACTGAGGGATTAATCTTTCTAACCTATGGTTGCTACGTAGTTCTGGAACTCAAGGACTGTTACTAACTGTCTCTGCCTAACTCATGGGGGATCCGTGATCCCTATGTTCACTTAGTTCTTAGTATTACTCCCAACTGAATAACAATGAAGTGTAAATATATCATAAACTGATAACTAATATGATCAAGTCATAATATCCTGAAAGTACAATGCATACATAATTTGAAGTAATGAAAAATATGTACACTAATATCTATTTGTACTCCTAGATATCAGGTATTTATAACCCATCAGCTCTTTCTAATGTAGTTGGACATGATAATAATTTTGGAACATAATAATGATATTTCAAAATTTCAAGCCAACAACTTAACAATCTGCCATGATGAGGAAAATTCATGATTTTTAAACATGTGATGAACGGTGATTTTACCACTCATTCTCACTAAATAATTGTGAATATTGCCTTGATTTTAATGAATAAATAAGACATATTCATGAGTAAATAAACTAATAAACACTCTTTAAAGGTATAAAATTAAAAAGATAAAAAGATCTAGATTGGAGCTTAAAATGATAAAAAGGGAGAAGAAAAAGTGCAACTGAAGACCTACAACAAAAGAGCCTCAGGTACCACGATCTCGATCCGATGACCGCGATTGTGGTAGTTAAGGCACGATCAATCAAATATGGTCGTGTGAGTTATCCGCGATCGCATAATCGTAGTCGCGGCCAAGTTGGTGCGATCGCGGCTCAACAGATGTATTTAGCCAAAGGGAAAAACTATGATTGTACGTATAGATCCCAATTTGACAAAAAGACTCAAACCTTAGCCTTGAAAACATAATTCCATCTTTTCTAATTTTTAGGTTTAGTTTTAGACTTCATAGCCTCCATTTTTTGGAAAAGAAAATATTGTATAAATTGTGGGTGAAAAATACATTGGAAACTTTCTAAGTGGAAGATTTGTTCACTTCTATTGTTGATATTGTGGGAGAGCCAAGTTTAAAGTAACATTCGCTTAATTCTTCAACAATTCATTTCAATGGAAATTATGGGTATATCTATGCTTATTTATCTTATTGTAGATAAATCTCCCTCTTGGGGTTATGTGTGAATAGGGGTTTAAGTATGTGTGGGTTTTTATTGCTAGCATCTATTTGGTAGTTCATGTTTATGGGTTTTATCATTGCAATGCTATTTTGGTTGGGATTTGATGGGTGAATGCCCCAAATACCAACATAGGTTTTATGAGTGAAAGCTCCAAGATATAGAGATTTCAAAGCCATCTTCGAAAAAGAGGTTTTGGCTGAAGTATAAGAATCCATATCATTCTTGAAAGAGGGATGTGGAGACCAAAGCAACAATACACAAATATGTGTGTATTTTGCTAAATTTTCACTATCTTAGACATAAAGGTGAATCTGAGGTTGATATTGCCATTGATAACATCCTAGAAAAGGGGATGCCTAGATTAAGTTTGTGGTTACCAATTATTGAACACATCTATTAGGTATTCGAAAGGATCAATGGGTAAAAGTTTGGTGTTTTGTCGAAAGACTACCATCAAAGTCTATAACAAAGTCTTCCCATATTTGATTTACTAAATTGATGGTAATTACTAACTCCCACATGTCACTCCCTTAGTAATGCATAATCCCGATATTCGTGCATATTTGTTAAAACTCTAATTATTCATAGCCCAGAATTTATACTAGAAAAACTCAAAATAAACATTATTGTAGGATCTTATCTCTCCTATTTTATCTTTTAGTACCATTTATTTGAATTTAACTTATCTCGATTATTTGATCGCCACTCACATTTTTCCTCATGGATTTGACCCCGACTCTAAAGTTGTGTAAATATATTGATGACAATCACCTTGCACTTGAATTGGCATGTAAGTTGAGCGTTATAAAAAATAGCATCATTGTCGGTGAACAATTTGGTCTATTAATCTTGTGTGAAATTTTAGTTACTTTCTTGAATTTAAGATTGTAACGATTTGCTTATGATTTTCTTTTGTAGGTAACTTTTTATTTTATTTTACCTTTCTTTATGGCATCTTTTGATAAATATGATGTTGGTGGTTGGAAGTCCTATCTTGATGATCCATGTCCATATTATGATAAACTACACTTCATGAGAGACTGTGACTTTACTCCCTGGAGAGATATGGATTCACCATCTTAATCCTATAAGGAGTAAATGTGTTCCATTGGATTGATTGTCCAAGTGTACCCTCTCCTATTATACTAACTGAGTTGCTATTTCTTCTTATGAGATTGATAGGTATTATGAATAGAAGAAGGAAGAGCAAGATACCGATTCCAATATTGTGACTTAACGTTACACGCAATTTTGGATCGGTTACATTCAATAGGGGAAAACCTAGAGTACATACATTAAGATTGGACAAGTATCAAGAATGTGGTAATGGGAGAAGTAGAAAATCTTGAAATTTTCATTAATATGCCCATTACCCAAGATGCGGTATGTCAAGAGAGAAACCAAGCTATGATTATAAGATTGGTTTCAAAGAATCCTCGGCGACATCCCAATAATCTAACTCATATGAGGAAGAAGAAGCCAAAATAAAAGAAATGAGCTTAGAGTTCAGAGAAGAATCTTAGCTAATTTCTTACAATGACTCTAGCTTATTTAGGGGTGAATATGTTTCAGAGGAGGCTAACCCAAAAATAGGTGTTGGACCTCGTTCAACCCACTTTTAAATATTTAACATAGAGGATGAGATGAGGATTCATATCTTTAAGAAAATAGATGACTATAGGGAGGTAGAGTTTGACTCTTATATTTTGGAGTTTAAAATTCTAAGGGAGCACATAGACTATCCACCAAAGGACAAGAAGTTCAATTTCACATGTACAAGGAATGGCCTATTAATGTACACCCTTTTATCCATGAAGCCAATCCAAAAGATCGATACAAAGTTGGGTAAAAGGTTTAAGTCTTCAAGATGGAAAGATCAAAACTTGCTTTCCATATCCTCATCTCTTCCAAGTTTCATCTTGAATGATCAAAATCATTTTTCCCTCTGCCGCTCAATGAATATTGAGCAAAAGTTAGGACAGAGATTCAAATCTTCTAAGTGGAAACATAAAAGGAATAAGTGGAGGCATCGTTCAACGATGTTAAATTAAGTACTCGATGGGAGGCAACCCATCATGCAATGAAAAGTGGCACATATATTTTTTTTATTCATAATATAGTAGATTTTGTTTTTTTATTTGTTTCTACATGATCCATGAAAAAGTGATTGTTAGGAGAAACTTTGATTTAAATTAACAAAGAGAGTTAGGAAAGTTGCATGTTGGCCAACACAACTAATTGCAGAGGCCTAGATTTTGGCCTTCGTTCCCGCAATCAGGGTCCGTGTTAACACGATCGCGGAGGTCATGAGTTCATGATCATTGAATGATGATTGTGATCACGGTCATACTAGTATAAGTAACCATCCAACTACCATTTCTTCCTACGCATTTATTCTCAAAAATTTCTGAAAACTCTACTATATTTTGGCATTGTGTGGAGTATCCAAGAGTTCATCTCAACCCTTTTGCATCATCTATTTGGTTTGCAGTATCGAAACCCCTTCTTTATATTGTCATTACAATCCTGGGACATGTAGATTGGAAATTTGGTTAAATTAATTTTTACAATGCCAAAACTATGCTTGTTTGTATTTATTATTATGGTTAGCAGTTGCAGGATGTTTACATATCAGTTAGAGAAGTCTTGAGTACCTATATTTTAGGCTAACATGGTTAAAACTGATTTGCATATTATGTCTTCATTCAATGCCAAAATGAATTCAAGGTGAACTCTTTCAAATTTGGGGATAGGGGTTAAAACCATGCTAGATGGGCTTACTTCATATTATCATCATGATTATGTGCCTAGTTTGAAAAACTATTGACACTGATCTCAGATATCATGATCTCGGTCAATACTCCACAATCGTTATACCTGGGGTCTACTTTTTGTAGAAATCCAAACTTCTACACACCTATTTTTCACCCCTAAATCTCCTATAGCATTTCCACATGCGCTTTTCTTGCTAATCTAACATAAGTTATGCTTTGTAAATATTAAAAATAGTTTGAAGTGTGTACATATAGGTACTCAGCTTCAAAGTGAGAGACTCCGATGATATAAGACCCATGTCCCTAAAAAGCAACAACTAGTGTTACAATGACCTCTCAAGGACCAAGTTACTCTTAGAAAGAAGTATCCCTATGTACAGAATCCCTGAGAAGTTCCTAAAATTCTTTGATAGACTTGCTATGATCAGGGAACGTGTACCAAGACTACCCAGGGGATCGGATAATCCTCCACTACTAGCCACTAATATGTAGCTCAGTGCGACTATGAGATATATCAAAAGGATTTTAAAAAGTTGGGTGTTAGGGTTACCAAATTGGGGAAAGCATATTCAGCTTTGGTAATATCATACAAAAACCTCTGGGAGTCACAGAAAAGGATATTGAAAAGGGAAAAGAAGAGAGAAATATTCTTTACCAAGATGTGGAGAGGGGTAAAGGGCATCTTTAAGGTGCTCAAATCTAAGGAGCGTCTACCTTCATCGAGAAGTAGGAGTGATAATGGAGCCCCTACTGAGAGTTCTGGTGCTAACAATGGTGGATATAATGAAGGGTATACCCGAGATGATAAAGCTGATTTAGGGAGAACCCTTTACTCTTATCTTGGTAACTAGGTAGTGGAGGCACTACCAGCTTTTTAGTTGGGGATACCTATACCTAGATTGTACTCTTGGATGTTTTTGGGTAATGTTTTAATAATATTCTAGATGATGTTTTATTTTCAGTTTGGGATGCTACATTTGGGCACTCGATTGGTGCTCAGGCTTTCATGGATTATCATATGGTTTTACTTAGTTTTTTTCTCTCTTTAAGCTTTATTTTTATTATGGTGAGACATGACCAGCTCTGCCCTATGATGGATTGAGTGACGAATGTCTTAAAGGTAAAGCGTCATGTTTGGTTCTGAGGCTTAGGTGTAGGGTAATTATGAGTACCCGTAGCATTAAGTGTCAATAATGCAAGGAAAGTCTGAGTACCTGCGGCATTATATTTTTTAAAGTTGGGGTCAATTTGTACACCATTGGCAAAGTCAGTAGTAGCCTTATCGGTAGTTAGTTCATTTTGAGTCAAGATGCGATACTGAGGCTTTGGTTATAGCCAGAGTTTACCGAATTATGCAGTGTATTGCAAAACAAAAACCCTCCTCCATCTAAAACTTTTCAAAGATCAAGGGCATGGACGTGAGAAACTTTGTAACCAATCCTTTTCTCTTATTGTGGCTCCACAAATTGTTGACTTATAAATAGTGATAAATAATCCACTTTAGTCTCTTATGGGAGGGATATTTTATCTCTCTTGGTCAATTTTGCATGCTAGGTATGGTAATTATTAGTATTCATCTCTTGTACACTTGAGTTATCTAAAACATGCCCTGATAGTCTTTCAAAACAAATTTTGATTGTATGTGGTTGGAGTAATGGCCTTAGGCCATCCTTGCAATTTTGGAACCCACTATATCCTAAAAATCCTTCCTGTACAAAATTATAATCCATAGTTGTAACACCCCACAAAATTCTCTCCTAGTCTGAGCCTTATAGTGTGTTTTGTAAAGCAAAAATCCTATCCCAAAAGTCTAAGAGGTGTCTTACCAAGTGTGAAATACTTTGAACCATGTAGAATTTCCCTAATATCAACTTTTTGTCATGTAGATCATTGAATAATCTTTAAATAGATAAAAAATTAGCCCAAATTTGATACTCAGGCAAAAAGTTATAGCTAATTTAGTGAGACAGTGTGCCACCTGGCACTTCAGCGCATCGCGGAGCCAGCCAAAATGGCAATCATCAATATCCAGTGATACTCCATGATTATGGCATGTCATTCCAAGGCTTAATTTAAGATTTTTCAATTTACAGTGCACCAATACGATTCCACCGCATCGCGGTGCCTTTCTAGTTCGCAACAAAGGTGGCAATGCGAACGCCACCGCATTGCGCTATCATGCAGTTTCCTAATTGTCCAATTTCTAGTAAACTAGCGTGCCACGCCAGTATGTATAATCGAGATTTTTTAGTGTAATTCCAAAGGCTTTTTTTGTCTTTTCCCACTATTCTTCAACCCCTATATATACCCGATAAAAGGCTCTCAGCCTTATTTCCCATCTTCAACATCAAAACTAGGGTTTTACACAATCAAAACCCTTATTTCTTATTCAAGGAAAACTCAATAGAGATCAAGAAAAATAAAGAGGAATCAAGAACCTCTCCAAAGAACTTTCAAGAAAAGAGTTTCCCCAAGGTATGTAGATGTTGACTCTCAGGAACCTTTCATCCAAAAAGCTCAAGAACCCTTTTCTAAAATTCAAAGATATTATGTTTATGGGTTTTCAGGATTCATCTGACCTAAAATTGATGTTTCTTCTATCATTGAGTTGTGATTCATGTTTGTTCAGAAGGCTTTCAAGATTTGACCCTAGTATGTGGAATTTATGTAATGGTTATGATAAACCCTGTTCAAGTTACTTCCTATGTTATGTGTTCATGTCAATTAAGTTTAGAAATGGCTAAATAAGCAAAGCATGCTCCCTATATATTTGATAAAGTGATTATGTGAAGAATTAGGGCCATTATAACATGTTTATTAGGAAACCCCAATTATGTTCAAGTTCATGCATGCCAAGTTTTTGTTGAAATGCCTTAATGAATGATTTGTGGTATGATAGCATGAAATCCCAAATTAGGTGTAACCCATGCATGCCTAGTGTTTGATGAATGCCTTAGTGAATGAATTATGCCATGATAGCATGGAATCCCTAAATAGGTGTAGACCCATGCATGGCTAGTGTTTATTGAAAGGCCTTAGTGAACAATTTAAGACATGATAGTAGAAAATTACCCAATTACATGCTCTTTGACACATGTTAAGCCTTTAATACATGACGAGTAAATTGTGACATAATAGTATGAAGTTTCCCCAATCATGTGCTATCCAATACATGCCAAGACTGATATACGTGCAAAGTACTTGATGCAAGACCTTGTTAAATAGAGTATGATCTAATAGCATGTTTCCCCTATGCTATTATATGTCTATGATTCCTAACTGCTTGAAGTGATGCCTTAGTGATTGTGATGGTGAATATATGGTTGTGATTCCTAAATGCTTGAAGTGATGCCTTAGTGATTGTGATAGTGAATATATAGTTATGATTCCTAAATACTTGATGTGATGCCTTAGTGATTGTGATAGTGAATATTTGGTTGTGATTCCTAAATTCTTGAAGTGATGCCTTAGTGATTGTGATTTGAATATATGGTTATGATTCCTAAATTCTTGAAGAAATGCTTTGGTGATTATGATGATGAATGAATGACCGTGGTTATGACTAGTCAAGAATGGTTATCTCTTACTTTTGTGTTATAGATTCATAGGGGTATTTATACCCGATAATTTAGTAGTTGTCTAGAGCCTATGTCAGTTTTCATGAAAACTCAGTGAATTATAAAACTCTGTATCCTCAGACAGATATAGAAAATAAGAAATCTTAGTAATCTCAGTAATCTTTGTAATCTCCGTATCGCTAGTAATCTAGCCTCAGTGCTGTACTAAGCTCAGATCTAGTTATATTCAAGTGCTCAGTTCTAACCTCGATAGTGATTGAGTAATCTATTTAAACTCTATATTACTAGTTATATACTGTGATTCAATAGTATTCTGTCAGATACGGAACCATGTGAATTTAGCTTAACTCAGTCAGATCAATTGAGAAACATAATTAATATCAGATTTAGTTTAGTTTGTGTTTATTTGGAAATTCAGTTAGGAGTAGGAGCTACCATCGAGTAAGGGAAGGGATGACGACTCCCCATCAGAGAGAGGCCGAGTTGCTAGGAGCAATCCCTGAACTCTTGAACTGTGTAGACAGTGCAGGATGTAGGAGTCTTCATTAGTAGAGGTTGTCACCGTTAGAGAGGTTTGATTATTATATTACCTTAGGTTGACTTCCTACGAGGGTCATCTGTTAGAGAGGGTTGACCATAGAAGTCTTTACCCATGGCACGATATTGACACCCTTCCAGCTGGGGTTATAGGTTAGACCCTACCTATAAGAGGTCGGGGCATGTTGGTTAAGTAGCTACTTCCCATAGTTTCAATTTAAGTATCAATCTTCAGAAATCAGGATTGTGAGGTACAGTCATCTATCTCAGTGAGGAATTCAGATAGTTCCATTGATTTATGACCATCCATCAGATAGGCTTGGTCTCATATGCAGTTGAGTATTCTTGTTATCAGATCCAGAGATCTCTCGATAGATAGGCTTGATCTCAGTCTCAGATTTAGTTTAGTTTTCTTGTTATCAGATCCAGAGATCACCTGATAGATAGGCTTGATCTCAGTCTCAAATTCAGTTGAGTATTATTGTTATTAGATCCAGAGATATCCCAATAGATAGGCTTGATCTCAGTCTTAGATTTAGTTGAGTATTCTTGTTATCAGTTCTAGAGATTTCCCGATATATAGGCTTGATCTCAGTCTCAGATCCTGTTGAGTATTCTTGTTATCAGATCTAGAGATCTCTCGATAGATAGGCTTGATCTCAGTCTTAGATTTTGTTGATTATTCTTGTTGTCATATTTTAAAATGATCATTTTCTTATCGTTGATAATAGATTTTGGAATTATCCATGAGAAAGAGGTTGATCTCCAGTTCCGTCAGTCGAGAGCAGTGAGCTCAGAATTCAGTCATTTATGTTAGTATATTCAGTTAATTAGTTATCAGTATTAGATGATTTAGTAATTCAGTATCTCAGTGTTAGTTGTGAGTTCAGATGACAATAAAGTGGTATCCTAGTTTATGTATCTAGAGTTGTGATGATTGTGATTATGGTTTGTGCATTTTTGTATGCTTTCTTGTTTGTTACTCTCATGATTATTGAATTAAGTAATTGTTCATACATGAGCCCTTCTTTAGCCTCATCTTATCTGTATACTCGGTACATTCCCATACTGACGCATTTGCGCTATGGTGTTTTAATTGACACCATAGGTTCAGAAGCATGAGATCCAGAGTTCCCTTAGTAGTTCATTCCTAGTCAGCAGCAGTAGACGTATAAGTGAGTCCTCTTCATTCAAGGATGATCCTTAGTTTACTATTATTGCATTAGACTTGGTTTATTTTCAATTGACGAAGTTAGTTGGGGACATGTCCCTTCAACTCCACAGTTCAGAAAATTTAGAGGCTTTTTGAACGGATATATTGGCATTCAGTTTTTGGTTTTGAGTATTTATAGATGTGTTGAACCTTATGGCTTGTTTTTTCCTATTTTTCCGCATTTATTTTAAGATATTATGCAGTGTTTATGGTACAGAAGTCAGGAAAGGGTTAGCTTGTGGTTTTTTCCTATTCTTTTTATCTCTCTTTTGAACCGTACCCTCCTTGAACTTTAAAATACAAATTGAGGTATAAAGCTTAAGTTGGGGTGGTGAAACTGATGGAAGGAATTTTTGAGCTATGAAGTGTTAGTGAAAGGCCCAATATGCCTAAGTGATTAAAACAAATGTTTAGATCCAACAAATAAATTAAATGCACGTAAGTTGCAAGATAAAGAAATGAAAGAAAAGTTGTGAACAAAGGAAGCGATTTGTAAGCATAAGAAAAGAAAGTAAACAAAGAAGAGTGGCCTTTAGTCGACAAAGGAAGAATTGTAAATGGTGATGTATATGTTCAAGGCAAGGTGTAGCTATTTTGTTCCTAATTAGTATCCTACCCTAACCCGAACCTGCATTACAAGCTTATAAAGTCCTTTGAGTTCTCCGACCATTTACTTTTGCAAGAAAAATAAATGAAAGAAAAGTGGTGAACAAAGAAAGCAATTTGTAAGCATAAGAAAAGAAAGAAAACAAAGAAGAGTGGCCTTTAGTCGACAAAGGAAGAATTGTAAAGGGTGATGTACATGTTCAAGGAAGGGTGTAGCCATGTTGTTCGTAATTAGTATCCTACCCTAACCCGAACCTACATTAAAAACTTATAAAGTCCTTTGAGTTCTCCGGCCATTTACTTTCTTTGCAGTGGCAATTGAAAATATGGCAAACCTATGGTATGACACTTGTTGTATTGCGATTTCTTTTATGTGTGAGACAGTTTGTGCACTTAAAATTTCTTATTGCTTAATTGGTAGTTTGGTGTATTAAAAGTCTCTTTCTAGTGAGGATGGCTTGCGAATAAGGTGAGGTGTTTTGTCACCTCTCGAGCAATGAGGTAAATGGGGTATAGCTTAATTATGGTAAAAAGGTAGCCACCTCTATAGTATTGGGTGTTGTTGCTTAGTTGCTCTTTAAAGATATGCATATTTTGATAGTGCATCTTATGATGGGGGTGTAATAAAATTAGCCTAGCATAAGTTCATAGAGCTACTTGTGGTTATGACTAAAGTTGAAGTCATTTTAGCCTTTAAGGCATAAATGATTGTGCCTCATGGTAAGAGATAGTGTGGCTTAAGGACAAGCATATACTTTAAGTTGGATTCTTGATGAGTGGTGAATTTACATCTCATTCTCACTCAAGATTTGTGAACATTGACTTGATTTTAATGAATAAATGTGACATATTCATGAGTAAATGAACTAATATCCACTCTTTGCAGGTACAAAATTGAAAAGATAAAAAGATATGGGTTTCATCTTAACATAATCAAAAGGGAGAAGTAAAAGTGTTGTTAAAAACCTACAACAGAAGAGGCTCAGGTACCTTGGTCACAGTTCGATAATCGCGATCGCAGTAGTCAAGCCAAGGTCAATCAAACATGATTGTGTGAGTTAGCAGCGGTTGTATGACCGGGGTTGTGGCCTTGTTAGTACAATCGCCGCTCAGCGAATGTATTCAGCCCCAGGGAAAAACTGTAATTGCACGTGCTATCCTAATTTAACAAAAAGACTCAACCCCTAGCCTTGGAAAAATAATTCCATCTTCCCTAATTTTTAGGTTTAGTTTTAGACTTCGTAGCTTATATTTTTTAGAGAAGAAAATATTATATAAATTTTGGGTGAAGAATAAAATGGAGACTTTCTAAGTTAAAAATTTGCTCACTTTCATTGCCGATATAGTGGGAGAAGTTTTAAGTAACATTCTCTTAATTCTTCAATAATTCATTTCAATGGAGATTATTGGTATATCTATGCTTAATTATCTTATGTGTGGCTAAATCTCCCTCATAGGTTTATATGTGAATAGGGGTTTAAATGTGTGTGGGTTGTTATTGTTAGCATCTATTTGGTAATTCATATTTATGGGTTTTATCATAGCTCTGTTATTTTGGTTTTTATTTGATAGGTGTAAGCCCCAAATACCTACATGGGTGTTATGAATGAAATCTCCAAGCTCTAGAAAGTTCAAAGCCATCTTAAATAAAGGGGTTTTGGTTAAAGTGTAGGACCCCATATCATCCTCGAAAGAGGGATGTGAAGACCAAAGAAATGATAGATAATTATGTGTGTAATTTGCTAAATTTTCACTATCTTAGACATAAGGGTGAATGTGAGGTTGACTATACCATCAATATCATCCTAGAAATAGAGATGCCTAGATTGAGGTTGTGGTTACCAATTGTTGAATGCACCTATTAGGTATTCAAAAGGATCAATGGGTGAAAGTTTGGTGTTTTGTCGAAAAACTAGTATCAAAATCTATAACCAACCATGACCATATTTGATTTACTAAATTGATGTTGATTGCTAACTCCCATATGTCACTCCATTAGTAATGCATAATCTCGAGATCCGTCTATAATTGTTAAAACACTAATTATTTGTAGCCACAAATTTATACTAGAAAAACCCAAAAAGAAACATTAGTGTAGGATCCTATCTCTCTCATTTTATCTTTTTGTACTTTGAATGTAACTTGTCTCTATTATTTCAAATTAATTTGATCGCCACTCATATTGTTCCTCGTGGATTCAACCCCGACTCTAAATATGGGTAAATATATTGATGACGATTGTCTTGCACTTGAATTGAGATGTAAATTGAGTTTTATCAACATGGATGATCAATAATCTCAGGAAAAACACATAGGCATGGTTTTGTTACACAAATAAGCTAATAGAAGTAGAAAATCTCATACTTGATGTGGAACCCAATTAAAGGGAAAAGGAATTGTACTTGAATATTTAGGGAGTTCTCGGGACTCAGTGGGTGGAAGAAACCCACTAATGAAATCCCATATAACTAAATCCAACCCTTTGAAGAAATCTTTCTGAAACTTAATCTTGCTTAATGAACCCTAGTTAGCTTTGGAAGAGAGAGAAATCACTTATTTTGCTATAATTTAACAAATTTAAGAGTTATGAGAAGTTAGGGTATTCTTTACCTTTATAACTAATTTTCTTAGGGGCTTAAACAACGTGGGATAGGTTAAAAAATGTTTGAATTTACTGAAACAACCCTATTTAAAACATGCAGGAATTCTTATTTTAGTCAACGTGGCTCACCCAATGACTCATACGCTTTTATCTCGAGTTGTGACCCGAGGTTCTGAGGTATGGACTCTTTACTACTAAGGCAATCACTCTCTCTCTTAATGACTCGTAAGTTCTGTCTATGAGTCGTTAGGAGCAGTCATAGTCTGAGGCTCAATTTTTGTCTTCTTTTTTGCCAAGGTGATTAGACCACCTAATGACTCATCGTCACTAATAACGAGTTGTAGGGTATGGTCATTATCCCTGGGCTGGAGTTTAACATATTAACTGGAGTGGAAATAACTCATACAAAATGACTTGTTACATGTTGTAATGATTCATTACCAAATTATTGTAAATGCAGTGTGAAAGCCCCTTAGGAAATTCCCATACCTTTTTATTATTACATTAGATTAAGGATAGATTTGCAGCATTAGAAAGCTAACTTAATGGCCTATCTTTTGATAGGTCTCAAGCTTGAGACCTCTAGGGTAATACAATGCAACGGTGTCAAAGGTTTTGTGACAGCCTTATGCATCATCATCATCATCATTCTTATTGTGTTTACATCATTATGTTTATAATGTGATTGTACTTTTCCTTTAACTTATTACTTATCTAATTGATCTATCTTCTTATACTTGCACTCAACCATCTTGTATGTATATTGTCCTTCCTTGACCTACTTGTATGTAGTATCTTGTATATTTGTTGTCTTTTCTGATATTTGCCACAATATATGTGTTATATAAGAATTGTTAGAGCAAGAGGTGTAGGCTACCAATGTGGGAAATATTTTTATTATAGTTGATGTGCCAGTAGTGTGTATTTTTTATATCTTATTTTTCTACTTTACTTGGTCAGCCTATGATACCTACTAACAATAAGTGGACCGTACTCACTCCTACTGTACCCTTCTAGTGTAGATTCAGGTTTGGGTGCACCCCATGTTGCTTGACTCGGGTAAATTATTAGAGCTTTCAAGGGGGTTGATGAATTTTAGGCCTTTAGATATCTTCTACTATCTTTCTCTATCATTAGACTGTCTTTAAAAGTTTTCAGAGACAGAGTAATATCTATTGGATATTTTTATGTATTTTGATTGGATTCAAGTTGTACTAGATACATTCTTGTACTATTAACATCATCTATTAAGAGTTATGGCGATTTTTTATTATATTCATTCCATATTTATTATTCTTATCAAGTTCTACTTTATTCTAGAAGCCTTACCTAGGGGTTATTATTATCTCTTTTCCTTGTATATTCAGTTGGGTGATAGTCTTACTTGTCAAGGTTCGTAGTAATAAGTGCTATTATGACCCTTTGGATTTTAGGTCCTGACAAATTGGTATAAGAGCAGCCAGGTTTATTTATTGTAACGGTCTATGAACGAAATGTCTAATAGATTATCGTGCATCGATACATAGACTTCTGTATCTATAATCAAGAATCTATAGGATGTCATTAGGAAACTTCCCTCATTTTATTCCTTATCATGTGGATTTTATTTATACCTTATGATCTGATTTCTGCTTTACTCATTTTGCTAAAATGGTGTTGAATAGGTCCCGTGATAGTAGAGATGTGGAGCCTTTAACTAAAGAATGAACCTCAAGTCATAGACTCACTCAAGAGAGTGAATGGGCCTATGATCAGCCCCATCATGGAGAAGTTCTAGGGGACTTACCCCTCAAACTCAAGTTGAGCATGTGGGGACTCAAGTTCAATTCCAGTTCCTCAGAGTTTTTCTGCCCCAGTTTTTGTGGGGTATTTGGTGCATTTTTAACCCGCTTAGAGGTTTTTATTTGGTTACGACAAGTGTTTCTATTGTTCCATTTATGGATCCTCTAATTCCACCTATTTTTATTTTGGATACTCCTCAGACACCTAGTATTATTTCTTCTCAAGCACCGATATCTGAGTATGTTTCTTTGAGATAAGCAGTTTAGCCTCAGTTATGTTACCTACTTAGATGGTATCTCAGCCTACTTGATTCACGATGCCTCCTCTTATTACTAGTACTGTGATGTCTTCTGAGGATCAAAAGAGCTTTGAGAGATTTACTAATTTAGTCCCTCCAAGATTCAGTGGTGTTATGGATGGGGATGCCTATAAGTTTTTAATTGACTAATTTGAGAAATTATGTAATTCAGGATAGCTTGGATCACATAGAGTGGCTTAATCTATATTAGTTGAGAGATGGTACAAGAGAGTGTTGGAGTTTCCATGTTGGTTGTAAACCTCTTGATTCTCCTAAGATGACATGGGATTAGCTTGTCGATGGTATTTTATATTGATTTATGCCTTACAGTCTAAGGGATCGAATGAGAGATAAGTGTAATCTCTTAGAGCAAGGCTCTATGACTATTATACAGTATGAGGCACGCTTCCATACCTTGTCCAAATATTCTTATGCTAGTATTTCTACCAATTCTGAGAATATTGAAAAGTTTGATATAGGTTTGGATGTCTCTCTTTAGTTGGATATGCCTAAATAGTTATATTTGAAGGGTCTTTTTAGAGTAAAGTAGATCACGCTCAAATGATAAAGGGTATTCTTCAGGAATCTCAGGAAGCCACCAAGAAGGGGCATCATTTTGATAAGCTCAGAGGTCAGTCTTCTCAAAGTAGAGATTTTAGAAGTTCTCATGGGTATCATGGTAGACAAGTGCAGATATCCTTATAAAGATTGAGTATCGAGTCTTCTGGTCAAATAGTTTAGAAAGTCCATCTAGTCCCAATGGTATCTTTTCTATTGAGTCGAGTCATAGAGGTTTCAATATGTGTGATGAGACATGTTATTTGGCCAAGAACTTTCCCTATCATATAATTATAACTACTCTTATTTTAGTTTTAGAGGTAGGGTTTAATCATAGGTGCAAGGGTTGAGGCAATAGAGCCCGTGGTAGTGGTCGTGAGGCTACTCAGCTAGATGGTAGTTGTGGATAGTTATATACTATACTGCCAGACCTGAGGTTGAGGCTTCAGATTTTTTGATCATAAGCATCGTCCTCCTTTGTTTCAAATCTACATCTGTGTTATTTGATCCCAGATCGACTATCTCCATGTGTGTGTATATTTTTCTTCAAGTTTTGATATGGTTGATTTTGATGTTAGTGTGGGTATGGATTGGTTTGCTCCTTATCATGCTATCTTCGATTTTTTGGCTAAGATTATAACTTTAGCTTTGCAGGTGTTCCAAGGATATCTTTGAAGGGTGCGCTTCATTCAGGTCCTAAAAGGATTATTTCTTATTTTTAGGCTCATAGTATTTATTTTATTTGTCTCATATTTGTGATACTAGTGTTGCTTTACCTCTTTCCTTGGATTCTATTTATGTTGCTTATGAGTTTATGGATATGTTCCATACAAATTTCACTAGTATACCTCTGAATAATGATATTAATTTTGTTATTGATGTTGAGCCGGGCACCAAGCCCATTTCTATTTTATCTTATAGGATGGCATCAATTAAGTTGAAGAAATTAAAGGATAAATTGAAAGAGTTGTTGGATAAGTGATTTCTCGTACCTAGTGTATCGTCTTGGGGTATGCCTATCTTGTTTGTGAAGAGAAATGATGGTCTCTGTGTATGTTTATTGATTATCGACAATTGAACAAGGTGATGGTTAAGAATAAGTATCCTCTTCTTCGTATTGATGATTTATTTGATCAACTTTAGAGTGTCACAGTGTTTTTGAAGATTGATTTGAGGTTTGGTTATCATCAGTTTAGGATTAGAGCTTTGGATATATCAAAGACAGCTTTTTGGACTCGATATGGTCATTATGAATTCTTTGGTCATTTCCTTTGGGTTGACCAATGCCCCATCCGCATTCATAGAGTTAATAAATTAGGTATTCGATCGTATCTCCACTCATTTGTTATTGTATTTATAGATGATATCTTGGTTTATTCTAAGAGTAAGGCCAATCATGAGGAGCATTTATGGATTGTTCTAGAGATGAGAAGTTGCATGCAAAGTTCTCTAACCGTGAGTTTTAGTTTGAGTCTATTTCTTTCTTGGGTCATTTAGTGACTAAGGAGGGTATTATGGTTTATCCACCTAAGGTTTTAGCGGTTCGTGATTGGGCTAGACCTATTTCGCTCATCGACATTTTGAGTTTTATTGTCTTGGCATGTCATTATCGGTGTTTTGTTGAGGGTTTCTCATCCATTGCAGCTCCATTGACAAAATTAACTAAGAAGAAAATTTTATTTCAATGGTTCGATGCTTGTTAGGTGAGCTTTCAAAAGCATAAGGATTTGTTGACTTTAGCTCCTATCATGATATTGCCCAGGAAGAGCATGGGTTTTAACATCTTTTGCGATACTTCAAGTGTTGGGTTAGATGTAGTGTTGATACAGGAAGGTAAGGTAATTGCCTATACTTCTCGTCAGTTGAATCCCCATGAGAAGAATTACTTCACCCATGATTTGGAGTTGTGCACAATTGTTTTTTACATTAAAGTTATGGATGCACTACTTGTATGAAGTCTGTTGCAAGATTTTCTTAAGTCATTGTAGCCTTCAGTACTTTTTCACCTAGTGGACTCTTAATATAAGACTGCGTTTTTAGCTTTAGTAGTTTAAGGATTATGAATTGACTATTCTCAATCATCCGGGAAAGGTTAATGTTGTTGCAAATGCCTTGAGCCAAAAGTTGACTAGCATAGGTAGCTTGGTGTATCTTTTGACCCAGGAGAGGCCTTTAAACTTAGAGGTTCAGTATTTAGCTAACCAGATAGTTAGGCTTGATATTTTAATGCCTAGGTGTGTTTTTCCAGTTATGGAGGATAGATGTTCTTTGTTTGAGTAAATTCAAGTGCATCAGTTTGATGATATGAAATTGAAATTGATTTGAGATAACGTGTTGAGCGATAAGGCTAAAGAAGCCGCACTTAATTCTGATGGAGTTTTGAGGATTAGGGGTTAAGTTTGTGTGTCAAGAAGGGGTGATTGGATTAGATTGATTTTGGAGAAGGCTCATTGTTCTAGGTATTAGATGGAGTGACTAAGATGTATCATGATTTGAAGCAGCATTACAAGTGGGGTATTATAAGGAAGGATATAGAAAATTTTGCAGCTCATTTCCTTTGTTGCCAGTAGGTAAAGGCTTCAGTGGATACCTATTCCTGAGTGGAAGTGGGAACGGATCACTATGGATTTTTTGACTGGGTTGCCTCGCACTTCTCATGGATCTGGCATTGTTTGTGTCATTATAGATTGATTGGCCAAGTCTGCACATTTCCTTCTTGTGCAAGCTAATTTAGTGTCGAGAGGCTGGCCCATATCTATATTCGAGATATGATATTACTTAACAGTGTTTCAATGTCTATCATTTTAAATCGAGGTTATATGTTCACTTCTCACTTTTGGAAGACTTTTCAGGATGAGTTGGGTACGAGGATTAACCTTATCATAATATTTCATCCCTAGACTGATGGTTAGTCTGAGAAGACTATCCATGTTTTGGAAGATATGCTCCACACATGTATGATGGATTTTGGTTGCCAGTGGAACTAGCATTTGGCTTTAGCAGAGTTTGCATATAATAATAAACCTTTCCAATATTGGTATGGCTCCTTTTGAGGCCTTGTGTAGTAGGCTTTATCTCTCTTTAGTTGATTGTTTTGATGTTTCTGAGTTTTGAACTCGACGAACTAGCTTTGTGAGTCCTTGGATAGAGTCTGGATTATTTATGATAGACTTGAAGTGGCTCAGAGTAGATAGAAGTGTTATATAGATTGTAGACTTCGTACCTTGAGATTTGGTGTTGGTAATCTTATTTTTCTTTGAGTTTTACCCATGAAGGGTTTAAGAGGTTTATGAGGAGGGTCAAGCATAGCCCCAGGTATATTGATC
The DNA here is from genome assembly GCA_030864225.1 of Capsicum baccatum var. pendulum. Classification (NCBI taxonomy): domain Eukaryota; kingdom Viridiplantae; phylum Streptophyta; class Magnoliopsida; order Solanales; family Solanaceae; genus Capsicum; species Capsicum baccatum. The sequence continues at coordinate 161,422,073 of CM061557.1, read as the reverse complement.
GATTTGAGATTCTTAGGACCATTGGTGATGTTTCTTGTGAGTTAACATCTCCCCCAAACTGATCAGCTCTCCATCTAGTTTTTCATTTTTCTATGCTTTGTCATTACATTCTTGATGAGTCTTATGTCATTCGTTGGGAGTCAATTTAGTTAGATGAGTAATTGTCTTTTGTTGAGGAATCAGTTTCTATTTTGGCTATGGATGTTAGACGGTTGTGCTCTACTGTTATCCCTGTGGCTATGGTTCAGTGGTGACATAGAACTGTAGATGATGATGCTTAGGAGGTCAAGTCTGAAATGCATTTCTTATCCCTAGATCTTTGTTGATTAGGATATTTCTTTGTCTTAGTTCGAGGATGAACTAGATTTTTAGTGGTGAATGATGTACCAACCTAAATTTTTTATGTTAGATGTGAAAAATGTGTTGTTACATGATTTGACTGTTTTACCTCTTCCTGTAGTGGTATTGTGGTATGTTTGGTGTGTGGGGTTTATTGGCATAGTTCTCAATGCATTTTTGTGCCATTTATGCAATATTGTGGTTTTAGGTGGCTTTGAGAGCCTTATTATAGAGTTTAGTAGTTATCTCTGATCTATACAATGGATGGCTAAACGGACTACCCCAGTGGATCTTAAAATTCAATTTTAAGATGGTAACATGTTTGGTCTGATGTAACGTCTTTTAAATTTTATTTCGACCTTTGGTCTGGAAAATTATGATTTCGGGTTTTAGGGGTCAACTTGTGAAAATGTATTTTTTTTAAAAATCTGATATTGCCATCGAGTCTGTAGCATCGAATTTTATAGGATTGCATAGTTTGCTTACATTCGCAGGATTTTGGATGAATCCTGAAGAGACTGCGGGGACTTGGGTTGAACCAAATCTCCAGCTAGTGAACCCATTTTCTTGTGCACCTGCTATCGCAATCAAGGTGTCACAATCGCAATTGGGCAGGTAGAGAAGATGTCACAATTGTGGCAACCCTTCCGCAACCGCGATACCTCTGTCAAGTGGGGGTCCGCGATCACGATCCTGGTCTGCAATCATAAACCCCTAGGTATAAATACCCATGTCTCATCCTTTTTCACCATTTTTAATTCTTGGAGCTTAGGGTTTAGTGGTGTGGACATATTTCCTTCAGTTTTAAGCTTTGGGTAAGCTCTATTACACTCATTTCATCTAATTTATTCTATCTTTATCACTAGATTCTTGTTTTAATTTGAATTTCAATAAAGTGGAAATTGGGGGTTTTGGCTATGAAGTCCTAAAATTGTATTTCACCAATTTAAACACCAATGTTACTTATTTTCACTTGAATCATGTTCCTGATTCTATAATTACTAGTTTTTCCTCATTTTCACCTTCAAAACAAATTCGATTCTCGATTTTAAATGGATTTTGAAGATTTTACCTGGTAAAGGTTAAAAATAATTTCTATTTTATTTGAACCTCATTTTAACTCATTTTTTCTCTGATTTTTAGCTGTAGACTCCTAAAAGTATGGGAAACACATTTTTTAAATAAAGTTTCAATTTTTCCCTTTTTTTCGAAAATTCATTTCGTGGGTTTTTTTACCATAAATCGAAAATAGGTAATAAAACTTTCATTGGCTTCCTTTTGATTCATAGAATCTATATTTTGATGTTTTATTAGATTTTAGGTCTGTTCATGATAATTAGGGCTTTAGGATTGAAGTGTAGTACACCGGTTTCGGCAATCAAGGTGTTATTACTTAACTCTATCAGAATAGACTGGATAGTTAATTTGTATAAAAAATACATATTAAGGGGATGGGAACTAATCATGAAATTGGCTATCTTAATGTGTTCTTCCGGTATGGGGCCTATATGTGATAGAATTTTTGGTTTAGAGACATTAAGTGATATATGTGATCGTGTGGAGTGTTATTTGATGTAGATCGCCTTATGTACATGTGAATAATTGTATTTTATCGATGAGAAACTATGTTTTGGTACCATTGTGTATTGTTATGTAATCATCTTATAGACACATGAAACATGTGGAAATTCATAGATGGTTCAGAATAATGAGTGGATATTGGCTTAAGTGGTTGTGGAAATATATTATATGGTTGATTGTGGAAATACTCATTGTGATTGGTTGTGAGCATTACACCTGCATATCATACTCATTCATGAAATATTGGTACCAACCCAACAACACTTGAGAAACACTAGCAATACCTTTTTATACCCCTTTCCCTCGAGATGTGCTGGGGAAGAGATATTGTGACACATATTATAAAACCATCCCCGAGGAACGTTCCAGGGAGGAGAAATGGATATATGGATGGTATACGGGTTAACGAACCCCCATGGGTCCTCCATTGGGAAGCTTTAGCCCTATAGGTGCATATGGAGATTATCCAACGGTCTCGGAGGTTGTGCAACAACCTCGTGCATCATCATCATCATCATCACCATCATCATTCTTATTGTGATTACTTCATTATGTTTATGATGTGATTGTACTTCTTCTTTTTCTTATTACTTATCTAATTATTCTATCTTCTTATACTTGTACTCAGTGGTCTTATATGTATATTGTCCTTTCATATCCTACTTGTATGTGGTATATTGTATACTTGCGGTTTTTTCTTGTGTTTGTTGATATGTATATGATATAGTAGAACTATTAGTGCAAGCGATGTGGGCAACCGTTGTAGGATATTTTTTTATTGTGGGTGACGTGTCCTTAGTGTGTATTTTTATGTCTTATTTTTTACTTTGCTCGATCGGTCAATGATACCTACTGAGCGCAAGTTGACCGTACTTACTCGTACTGTATCCTTATGGTGCCGATTTAGGTTTATGTGAACCCCATATTGCTTGAATCAAGTGATTGTTCAAGCTTTCAAGGTACTAGATGATTTTCGGGCATCCGAATGTCTTCTACTATCTTTGTTTATCATTAGACAATGACTTTACTAGTTTTCATAGACATAGTTGTATCTATTGGATTGTATTATGTATTTCATTTGGATTCGATTTGTACTAGATACGTTACTTATGTGTTTGACATCAGGTTTTAGAGTTATGGTTGTATTGTTGATTATATTCTATCCGCATTTATTATACTTATATGGCTCAGCTTCGTTCTAGAAGTCTTACCTTGGGGTTATTACTGACTTTTTTCCCTTGTGTATTCATTTGGGTAATAGTCTTACTTCTCAAGATTTGTCGCAACAAGTATCATCACGACCCTTGGATTTTTGATGGTGAAAGTTGAGCTCCCTAGATACAGGGTTTCAATAGTTTGTAATCACAATGCATGGATCATAGACAATGCTGAATCTAATATGAAAATAAACATAAATAATTGTAAATGATACAAAAAAAAAAAGGAAAAAGACCTACATTGTTTATAAGATTTTAATCAACCCCACAAAATAATAATAATAATTACTCATGGACTAAATTATGTTGCGCTTTCTTCTATCTTGGAATTTATTTGGCATGTTCTCCCCAGTAGATAACACTCCGAGATAAAGAAAGTAAATGATTTCATGGTTATAAATAATATTTTTTTTTAGGTGTTAACATATTATATTAGACATTCATGGTGTGGTTGATCCTCACTAGGCTCCCTTTAGAATATCATCTACACTTGTTCATTGTTGTAGCATATTTAGAGAGCCATAACCCACAAGACAACTTTAGCAATTTTACTTTGCTACTTTGTGTGCTATACTTTTACTCCATGTCACCCCCTCGTTTTTCCCTTTTCAGTAACGTTAACAGTTTAATTAATATATAGGGAAAAACTGTGTACAAGATATATAACCAAAAGTAGAGTATATACATAAAAACATGATTTTCTACAAAAGACAGAGACAGGGTGCACCGAAAAGACATCTAAAGGCAAGAGGTTGTTCCTTGAATCTATAAACATTCAATTCACCAGAACTTCTAATGTAGGGAATTTGAATTTGATCATTATAGCACGTTGCTGTTTCTATTTTGAAGCTAAAACTCTTGTACAGGGTTTAACCACATTAAAATTTATGCTACTTATATTGTCCTATTTAGTAAACGTACCAATGTGATGTGCGGAGTGTGATAGAAAAAAATATCATAAATATTTTATTACTTTGTTGTACCCAAAATTAAAAGATTTAATGTGCTATGAAAACTATAGTTTCGAAGCTATTCTAGCATCCACAACTCAAGAAGCATAATTCTAATGAGATCAAGAAGGAACAAGTGAGCCACCATAATATATTAAGAATGCACGGAAATCTGTATTATGTTGTTTAAGAAAATGATCAAACAAATTTCATTTCTCAAACAAGAGGAAACTAATATAACTGAACTCAAAAAGCTAAAAGAGTTCTGAGTGAATACAACATAATACTCTGTCGTTTTTTAACATTGGACTTAGCCTCTGTCGTGTCCTGCTTCACAAGCATCGGGCCTGTCAACTTGTAAATATTTGCATCTTTATTCAACAGTTCCAATTCCTACACACGAGATTAATGATTAATAATAGGTGTATCTATCAAAGTTAAACTACGGTTTATTTGTATGGAACTGGATGCAAAACTCAAAAGTGCTCTCCCTAAATCTCTATAACAAGTCTTTGTACTTCAAAATCCATGCATAATTAGTGTTTATACTTCAAAAACCATTAGTTGATTAACTATTCCTTCATAAAATAATTTTTTTAAAGAAATTATTGAATAGATCAAAATTTTCTAGAGAGAGATGAATTTAGCATTAGGATTAATAAATTCAAGGTAAACATTATAGGGGAGCATAAGGGCCCATTTCTTTTTAAGGATAAGGGATAAGTTATCATACGATTAGATTAATCTTAAAATGAGTTTATCTCATCTTTGGTTGGGATATAATTATTGGATAACTTATCCCGATATTGCATTATTATTTTTGTTCCATATATACAATGTGGAATAACAATCTGGGATCAGAAATCCCGAGATAAATAATCAAGATAACGTGCTTTCGACCAAAACAAGCCCTAAGTTACTAAAAATCAAAGAAAATTTATTAGTGTGATCAACTTATCGGCTCAAAACAACAATAAAACAAACTCGCACAGAGACAGACATATAATTTAATGAATAAGAAAAGAAAGAATACCTCTCTTGAGAATAAGCTCATTTTATCCAAGTTGAGTAGGTACTTCTTTCTGATTTGGTGATTCTTGGACATATCTGAAGTAGATGGCTAAAAAAGTAAGATATAAATAAATAGTGTAGGTAAAAAGCAAGAGAAGAAAGGGGAAATTATTTATGCCTTTTTGAAGTTTGCTAAGATCATTAGCTTTGTTCTCTAGGTCACGCTACAATTCTCGTACAGTGGCTGGTAAAGCCATTCCTTCTTTGTAATTTGCTCTTTTGAAATTGATTTTTGTATTTATTTGGTACCAAAGTTTGCGGTGCGGCTACCGATAATTAGGTACTCATGGTGACTTTGTTTGCTCGTGTTGTTAGTTATCAGTGAAGAAGAACATATATATACTGTTTCATCCCCAAAATTTACAATTTACTCCACTTTAATTGATCATCTTTCAAAATTTGACACAACAAGGTCGATTTTTTGAATTTTGATTCCAAGTTTTGCAAAAGATATTCATAAAACAAAATTATATTTTCAATTCTATTTTTAAATGCCATAATGTAGTCAATTATATATTCACATTTTATAGAAGAGATATCACATGGCTTGGAAAATAGAGGAGGTTCACGAGGACGGTGGCTTTAGAACACTAATTTTAGGATAAATTTGGATTAGATTTGCCAATTAAAAGATGATGATCAATTTTTTCATTTACACTTCGTTTGGATTGTTGTTATCTATGATAATATATTGTATAATTTCTATCAATGTCATATTTGTTTCGATTGTTACTTAAAGCATATTGTACATATTTTTTTCGGTTCTTACTTAAAGGATATTATATGATATGGTTTGATTCCACTTAAGGGTGACCATAAAAATCATCTTTTAATGTAACCACCAATATGATGAAATCATATCGTTTCCTTATATATTTTTTAATTTTACTTTACTTATTTAATAATCTTATCTTATTTATTATTCTACCTTCTTATAGTAGCCCTACCACGTAATATATTTTTTTAGTTGATTTATTTTTAAAATTATTGACGTGTGAAATTATGTAACAATGAAAAATGATACAATCTATCCAAATATAATATTTATTAAAATCATATAGTATAATATGACACATTATGAAATAATATGCAATAACCATCCAAATAGAGTGTTTGTTAGGTAACCTGACATAGCGTGCCAATTTCATTATTGATATTTTCCCTTTTAAATAGGCTAGTCTTTGATCTTTTGTATTGAAATATATTGATCTTTAATTTTTGTCTTTAGAAATTGAACTTATGCCTTAAGGGGCATAAGCTCCTTAAGGGGCTAGGGGGAGCATGGGTTTTAAAGGGTGGGAAACATAATTTATGAGATATAGTGATAAATAAATATAAACTTACAATTCTTGAGAAAGTTATTTATTTTAAGGAACAAGAATTAAAGATCAACACAAAATATGATAAAAGTGCAACGTAAAGCTTCACGTAGGACCAACCCATATCGGGCTTAATTGTATTCTTAGTCTAAGTTTTAGTAATTACATTTTATAGATTTTAGTTAGTGATGAAATGTATTTAGAAATCTAATATACAAATATTAACTTAGCAGATTTTATTACTATTTTATTTATGTTTAAAGATAAAAAGGGGGGGGGGGGGGGGTGATTGACATTCTTTATTCTCTCCGACATATCTTTCTCAAATCTTTTGTTTCTTTTTTTTTCTATATGGACTATTATAGCTTACCTTTTAATTTTCAAAATACAAAAAAGAGAATTCAAACTAAAATTTTCCTAACTTCTTCATATGACTTTAGGATTTAAAATATAATTTCAATGTATTTATACATTCAATGTATTTATCCATGAAAATTAGTTAGGAATAGAAATCCAAATGTAGAGGTGATACAAATGGAAATTAGCTTCAAATTAAACATTAAAATACAAATACAAATGCTTACAACTCATATCTTCAAGATAAAAATACGAATTAATAAAAGTTCAAAAGTATAAAATAGATATAAATTTTGATTATATTTATAAATATACTGATTTAAATGTATAAATGTATATAAATACTAAATATATGTGAAAGAAATATAAAAAAATAAATTAAAAAATATAATTGCACAAATAAAAATATACAAAATAACTTTTGAGTTATCTACAAACACATGATAGTAGTATAACAATATGTAATATATAAAATGTGAACCAATATATTTTATACAAACCAAAAACTAATTATATAACTTATATGTATATTTTAGATATTTGTGTGTATGTTTATATATATATATATATGTATGTATGTATGCATGCATGTATGTATGTATATATGTATATATGTATGTACCAACAGATGACAACTGTCTAATTATATATGACAGTTATTTGTATACGTATATACATTAAAAAATTGACAGGATATATGTACTTGTGTGTAACTAATAGAAAAAAATATATGTAGATATATACATGTATTTACATTCATAAGAATATAGATTTGAGTATATACAAAATACCTTCGAGTCATTCACAATGTCATTGCTCCCCAATTTGGAGTGAGAATTGTTGAATTTTTTACCTTTTCCTTCAGTTTATACAAAAGATCAATAATAAATTATACAGAGTGAAATATACATAATGTCTAAAAGAAGAACAAACATAGATTTTACTAACCAACTTCAAAAATATACAATTTAGTTATATACAAACACGTGATAGTTTTATACCTATATGTAATATATAAAATATGAACCAACATATTTTATGCAAATCAAAACATTGATCATATGTATATATATATGCATATATATATATATATATATATGTATATATTATATATATATGTATATATATATATATGTATAGATATATATATGTATGTATATATATGTATGTATATATATATGTATATATATAGGTAAGTATATGTTTTAGCACATGGCAATTGTCTAATTGATATGTGTAACGACCTAAAAACATGATAAAATATGTGAAATATGTGTTTTTGTGTGATTTGATTATTTTAATCCACCCTAGTTGCATTGTGGTATTTTTGGGGTTTGAGGGTGATTGCCACAATTTTTAATGTATTTTGGTGTCTTTTGTGAGATATTGTGGTTTTTGGTGATTTTGTGAGCCTTATTTTTCGACTTCTATTGTTATCTTTTGATCCGTGCGACGTATGACTGAATAAACTGTGGAAACATATCCAGAACATTGATTTTAGGGTGGTTACATATTTGGTGTGGTTTCATGACTTTTAAATCTCATTTTGATCCTCATTTTGGAAAATTATGATTTGGGATTTCATGGGTCAACTTTATGAAAATAATATTATTAAGAAAATTTGATATCGCCATTGAGTCCGAAGCATCAAATTTAGTGTGGATGGATAATTCTTTAACTTATATAGAACTCCATACAAATCTCGGGCACCTAGTCGAAGTCCGTTTGGACTTAAAAAAATCAAGTGCACCATGTTGCTGGAAAACCAATGGTAACACTCATTTGGGGAGGACAATTTATGCTTTATGTACCTTGTAACCTGGTGTAATTATAAATAGCCCCTTTTTATTCGATTTTAGCTCATTTCTCACCATAAATCTTGAGAGTTAAAACCTAAAATGGTGTGAGAGCTTAAAAGTGAAGCTTGTGGGTGCTTGGGAAGCTAGATTAATTTATATTTCTTGATTCTCTTATGGATTTAAGGTAAGAATTCACCCTTTTATTAGTAAATTTCTTGATTAATTTCTTAAAACCCTAAAAATCTTAGGGCTTGATTTTAAACCCCAATTTTAATACTTTTCACTTGAATAATTGTTTAATCTTTTAATTACTGGTTTTTCATCAATTTAACCGTCAATGTAGCTTCGATTCTGGATTTTAACATAAATTTCAAAGATTTTATCTAGTAAAGCTTTAAAATGGTTTTTCTTTGATTTGAAGCACATTTTTTACTCGATAGTACTTTGTGTTTCAACTGTAGATTCCTAAATGTATAGGAAACATATTATTTAAGTATAGTTGTAATTTTATCCTTCATTTTCAGAAACTCATTTCGGGGGTTCAGTTTGACACCTTACCAAAATAGACAATATACGTATCATTAGACTTATGTTGACACATAGATTCTATATTTCTTGGTTTTAATTGATTTTGAGACCGTTCCTGAGAAGTAGGGATTTGTGGTTGATGTTTTGCAAATTAAATTCAGCCTTCGAGGTAGGTTATGGTTTAATTCTTCATACTTGGCTTGGTAGTTTATTTGGATTCTGTTTCTGTTATCCGTGAGTTTTTAGATGTGTTCCCTACAGATTTGCTGGTACACCTCAAGATTATTATATCGATTTTGTTATTGATATTGAGTCGAACACTATTCCCATTCCTATTCCTCCTGATAGGATGTCCCCAGCCAAGTGGAAGAAATGAAAGGATCAATTGTAGGAGTTATTGGATATGGGATTTATCTGACCTAGTGTATCGCCTTGGGATAAGCCTTTCTTTTTTATATTGAAAAAGGATGGGTCAATGCAGATGTGTATTAATTATCAGTAGTTGAATAAGAAGATGGTTAAGAATAAGTATCCTCTTCCTCGTATTGATGATTTATTTGATCAGCTTCAAGTTGTTGCAGTGTTTTTGATGATTAATTTGAGCTCCGATTATTACCAGTTAAGGGTTAGAGCTTTTAATATTTTGAATATAGTTCTTGGACTCGATATGGTCATTATGAGTTCTTGGTCATGCCATTTGGGTTTACTAATTCCCCTATGGCATCCATAGAGTTGATGAACCAGGTGTTTCGATGATATCTTGACTTCTTTTGTTATTGTATTTATAGATGATATATTTTTGTATTACAAGAGTAAGGATAAGCACGAGGAGTATTTACGGATTATAATTTAGAGATTGACGAATGTGAAGTTTTATGCGAAGTTATCCAATAAGTGCGAGTTTTGGTTTGAGTGTGTTTCTTTCTTGGGTCACGTGATTACTAAGGATGGTAGTATGGTTGATCAAGCCAACGTTACAACGCTTCGTGATTATGCTAGACATATTTTGCCCATCCGAATTTTAAGTTTTGTTGGCTTGGCAGGTTATTATCAGCTTTATGTTGAGGGTTTCTCATTTATTGCAGCTCTATTGACCAAGTTGACTCAAAGGAAAATTTCTTTTTAGTAGTTTGATGCTTGCTATGTGATACTTCAAAAGATAAAGGATTTCTTGATTTCAGCTCCTATTTTGGCTTTGCTTAAGGAGGGTGTGCGTTTAATCATGTTTTGTCATACTTCAGGTGTTAGATTGCGTGTTGTGTTGACGCTATAGGGAAAGGTAATTACATACGCTTCTCGTCAGTTGAAGCTTTATGAGAGAATTATCCTACCCATGAATTGGAGTTGTGCGCGGTTGTATTTCTTTGAAGTTGTGGTGGCACTTATGGAGTTTATTGACAGATTTTCTCGGATTATTGTAGCCTTCAATACTTCTTCACCTAGCGAGATCTTAATATGGGGGAGCATTGTTAGATTGAGTTTCTTAAGGATTATGACTTGACCATTCTCTATCATTTGGAAAAGGCTAATATGGTTGCGGATGCCTTGAGCCGGAAGTCAACTAGCATGGGTGGCTTGACGCATATTTTGAACCATGAGAGGAACCTGGCCTTAGAGGTTCAGCCTTTATCTAACCAGATTGTTAGGCTTGATATTTTCACACATGGGCGTGTTTTGGCGTTTGTGGAGGCTAGATCTTTTTTGATGGAGCTGATTGGAGCTCATTGGTTTGATGATTTTGGATTTAGGTTGACTCGAGATAAGGTGTTTAGTGGGGAGGCTAAGGAAGGCTCACTTGATTTAGATAGAGTTTTACAGGTTGGAGGACGAGTTTGTGTGCCGAGAGTATGTGACTGGATTAGGTTGATGAAATGACAAAAACCAGGGCCTAGTCATGTCGGGCATCTCAAGTCCAACTAGGACCGAATACCGCCCCCGATACCCAAGCATAACCACCCTGCACCCTATGTAGGATGAATTCCAAACATATAACTAGATAAAAAAAAATAATGTTTTGAAGACATTAAATAAAGTCTATAATCCAAAATCCAACAACCTCAACCAATTATTCAACCAGTCTCAACCACAATGCCAATACCAAGGCCGACACCAATACCGACAACTCCTATGCACATATTAGTCTGACAAAAGCCTCTAACCAGAATCAGATAACATTTGATCAGGATATTCCCAAGACCATAGCTAAAACTAAAATCAAAGAAACAAAATAGTAAAAAGACGCCCATACCATGAAATGGAGTCTTTCGGAGTATAGAAGCTCACCACTATAATATGACTCAAAGTTGTCCCAGAATCTAAGTCACTTAGTAGGAGGAATGGTAGTATGGCCGGTTCCTGCATCGCATGGGGATATAGCACCCAAAGATAGTTAGTAGAGTGAATGCTAACATGTACTCAGGGATAAAGATAAAATAATGCCAGTAATTCAAGACCAAATCAATTAACAATATGCAATCATATATACACACATATACATATATATATATACCATGATGGGAAAGAAAACCAAGGTAAGTTTGCATTTAAAACAATTACCTAGGTTGTGTATCTTTTCCATTCTAAAACTACTCACGGGCTATATGGATTCAGCTACCCTTGTTTAAACGACCCCAGTTTGTGTTAGCCGCATGGCAAGAGAAAAGAACCTGATATGACTTATACATCTCTCAAAATATAAAGTCTGACATCATGCACACGGTTATGACAAAACCTCAAATTGGCAAACATGAGTTTTTAATATTGGTCCCCCCGGGACCTTAACCATCCATGGCTTTGTTACATACACCCCTTTTAGCCCATAATAAAAACATTTACACATTCTAACCATTTACTAGGAGACTTTTAAATTGGGCTTTAACCATTTGTATCATCATATGAAAATGAGATCTTGCAAGTCTATCCTTTTATGACATACCAAAGCCATTAAACCAAGTTTACTCCAAAGTTTCCAATTAAATATACACCATGTACACCAAGGCCTTTCCAATCCATTTAAAACTAATCAAACCAATTTAAGTTCCATTACTTTTTATACAATGCAAAGATTTCAAGAATAGTCAAACTATGTGACAAAATCATTCTTATTGGCATTTTAATAAGCAAGCTGAGGGCTCATAATTTCAAAACCATAACCAAGAAATTTGGGGAATCCAAAGTACTCCTAAATCCATTTACCATTACCATGCATTCCCCAATGTCAAAATCATATTAAAAGAATGAAAGACACAACATTAAACCATAAGAAACATTTTTCAACCATGAACATCCAAAAAAACCCAACCATAAAACCAAAAAAACATCTAGTTGTGACATGCCCCCTACCATAAAACCAAATTCAAGGAATTAACAAAACAATGTAGAGAGGTCCTGTAATACCCCGGGAAATTTTTCGTTGAAATTTTGTGCGTAAACATGTTGGGTTCTATCTTCTAGAATGAATTATAAATGTTTCGTGTGGAATGTCTTAGATTATGACCCACCATTGCATATAGTATCGAATAATCTTTCCAACGATATGTGGATCATCAAAATAGAACACCCGAGCGATGAGTTATGAACATTCCAATCGAACCATAAATAGTAGTGAACAGTAAAATATGCAGTAAAAAGTACTGAGGCATGGCTTATTTTTGCTCCAACATCAAACGATCATAACTCTTTGTACATAATGATTTGGGTGATCTAATCTATATCAACGGAAAGCTTTGAGAGTCCTCTTTCCAATGAAATTGGTTTCATCCAATTTATCTGTCGGAGCAAAAAGTTATGGTCGATCTACTTCAGCCTACAAAAAGCGAATTTTAGGGTCAACTTCAAATGATCATAACTCCTCGTACATAATAATCTAAGTGATATACTAGATATCAATGGAAATATATGAGAGTCCTCTTTCTAATGAAATTGGTTTCGTCCAATTTGGATATCGTAGTAAAATATTATGGTTGATCTACTTCAAACTATCAAAATAGTCTACCAAAGGACAGATTTGAGAATTATTTGATTTTTAGGGGCGTTTTGGTCATTTTTCCTCACCCAAAATCCATCCAAACCCTATATTAAAGCCTATTAGAAGCATTACATATTATATTTCATCGAATTCCCTCAAAAAGAAAACCCTAAGCTCCTACATCCAACTTCAAGAACCTCCAAAGTTCACCATTAATTCTGTAAATTTATTCAAGATTCCAAGTTCCTAGTTCAAGAACTCCAAGAACCATCATTAAAAGGCACTATTAACATCTCAAAAATGAGTATCGATCTAAAGTTTATCATTCAAGGTATGTGGGGTTTTTCAACAAGAACTCTCTTTCGTTCTTGTGCCCAAAAGTAATTTTTTTTACAAAGGCATGATTTTTATTTTATTTTTATGAATTTGAAGCATGAACCCATATCTTATGATGATTATTATGAAATGTTGATGTTTATGGTTTTGAAAGATGAATTTACATGTGTGAAGGTATAAAGCATGAATCTTGAACGATATTTATCATGATTTTGATATTTGGGTCATGAATCCCCATTGGAAATTGTGTTTTTTTGAGAAAGTGTGTGTTATAATCACTATGATGTTAAATATTTGAGATATTTTTAATGATTTGACCTTTTGGTCTTAATGGAGTTGTTTTGAACTCGAGTGTGAAAGAAATCCACAATGTGGTTGATTTTGATAGATGGGAAGCATGATGGCCCCCGATGTATATTAATATATTATTGAAATTATTTTGTTATAGATTGTCTTTGAAATAATTTAACCTATGCCCGGGAGAAATCTTTAGCACCGAGTGGGAGGTATAAAGCGACCTTACTTCCCTAGAACTACGTGCCCCCATAAGAGTAAGCCTAAGGCTGATTTATATAGTGATCACTAGTTTATGTGGATTTGATATCGATAGTCCTACTACGATGGTAAGGATAGGACGGATCTCCCCAACGTGGGTTGTACATTGGACTCCATGTAGCTCACATGGTTTATGTCGGTTATAGGATCCCCTAGTGTGTGTGTATTTCCTTGTGTCTATTGTGCATGGTGAAGTGATTTGAAAGTGAAATTGTGAAAGTTATTCTTTTAAAAGATTTAAATGATATTTACATTATATGAATTGATATTCTTGATGAGCTGAAAGTGATTGACAAATTATATGATGACTTACATGTGTTATTGTACTTATTTCATCCTCTGATGATTATGATGATTTTTTTCGGGCTATGTGAGTCTTTCATACATCCTGCAAATTTCTTATAAATATTTATGATGATGATGTTTATACAACTGCATACACCCCCATATTCTCGGTTCTTTTCCATGGTACTGACCCACATCTGTGGATGTGGGTTACATTTTCTCAAAATGTAGGTTCAGGTGCTCATTCTAGGTTCGACAATGATAATTCGGGCACACTGTTCTACATCCTCTGTTGTCATGTGTCCTCATGTTTTGAGGACGTGATATTTGATGTTGGTTTCACGGAATCATTTACATTTGATAACTAAGTATGAGTTAGTTGGGTCATGTCTCAATGGCTCACTGGCTTTATTGATTTTCTTAGAGTCTTGTCAAACTATTATAGATGTTAGGAGTTGACTAATAAGTCTCATTTTGTTATCTTTCTAAAATTCTTTTATTCTTGGATGATGATTACTCTATTGATATTTGTGGGTTATTTATGGTAACCCCATTGATTTATATTGAACTGGATGAAAATGGCTCAAAGGGTTAGCTTGGGGCTACTAGTAGCCTCAAGCACCGTGTGACGCTCCGAGACCCATTTTTCAGGGTGTTACAAACTTGTTATCAGAGCCTAAGGTTTTAAGGTGTCCTAGGGAGTCTGACAAGCCACGTTAAGTGGAGTCTTGATCATCGGTATATAGCGCACCACATCTATAAGCAAGATGATACTAAAAGTTTTAGGAAAAAGTGTGATTCTTACTTTTAGAAGTCTATCTTTCTTAAAGTGACTCTCTCTGCTATTAATTTGTGCTCACCTCTTTTAGAAATATGCCTTCACATAGATCGAGAAGAAATAATCATGGTCAGCAACCTCAACCCGCTGGCCCATTGAATGAAAATGTGTCTCATACTAAATTTTGCGCAGACTTTTAGGCGCTGGCCCAAGCTGTTACTGCAAATGTTCAGGCCAAACCAGCCTTGGCTCCACAGCAGTAGAGAGGTGATTCATCTATTGCTAGGATCTGTGACTTCATGCGGTTGAATCCGCTAGAATTCTATGGGTCCAAGACTGATGAGGATCCACAGTTGTTTTTAGAGGAGGCATGGAAGATTACTTAGGTGATGCATGTATCTAAGGAACATAGTGTGGATTTGGATGCGTATAGGTTGAAAGACCTTACTTATGACTGGGTTGTTGCTTAGAGGAAAGGTAGAGGTGAGGGAGCTATCCCTACAACTAAGCAAAAGTTCCAGGATGTATTCCTATATAAGTTTTTCCCTTTAGAGATGAGAGAGGTGAAGGTGGAAGAGTCTATGAACCTGTGACAGGGCTTTATGACTATTAGGGAGTATTGTCTAATGCTCAATCAGTTGGCCAAGTATGCTCCTGACTTAGTAGCTGATAATCGAGCTAGTATGAGTAAGTTTGTGACTGGAGTGTCTAGTTATGTTATTAAGGAGTGTAGGTCTGCTATGATGAATAGTGAGATGAATTTTTCTAGGATAATGACTCATGCCCAAGACATTGTGGCAGAGAAAATTAAAGAGAGAGATAGAATGAGAGGGAATAAGAGAGCTAAGTCTGAGCAGCACGGATAGGGTCAGACTAGATAACAGCGAGGGAGTCGCCCTCAGTATCAGGAACTTTCGTCTATGCCAGCACCTTCATCTACTAGTGCTCCCGTGCCTAGAGGTAGGCAGGAGCAAGGTAGAAGGTCATATGCATCCAGGTCCCAGTATAGTGCTGGCAGTAAGCCAAATCGTCCCCTGTGTTGTAAGTATTGTAGGGCTCATTGGGGTGAGTGTTGGGGTGAGAAGAGAGGGTTTTTTCGATGTGGTGACATGGGTCACAGAGTTAGAGATTGTCCACAAATGGACAAGGGCGTCGTGAACAAATAGACAAGGGCATCATGACTATCGCCCTCAGACCCAGACTCAGACTATTAGTGCTCCAGTTCCAGCGACTTACCCAGCCCCAGCTCAATGCTCCTCTTCTAGCAATGCTGGCGGGCAGCGCTAGAATAGATTCTATGTTTTACCATCCCGCCAGGAACAGGAGGACTCTCCCGATGTTGTTACTGGTATGCTTCATATATTTCAGTTTGATGTGTATGCTTTGTTGCATCCTGGATCCAGATTCTCATATGTTACAACTTTGATTGCTGTGAATTTTTAAATGATTCCTGAGATTATTCCTGAGCCTATCCTAGTTTCTACCCCAGTTGGTGATTCGATTGTTGCCCAGAAAGTGTATAAAAAGTGTCCTGTTATAGTTCTTCATATAGTCTTGTTGGCTAATCTGATTGAGTTAGACATGGTAGATTTTGATGTGATTCTGGGTATGGACTAGCTGTATTCTTCTTATGCCTCTATTTATTGTCGGACCCGAGTGGTCAAGTTTCAGTTTTCGGGTGCATCCGTGTTTGAGTTGTTTGGGAATTCTATGTCACCCAAGAGTCATTTTATCTCTTACCTCAAAGCTAGAAAGCTTATTTCCAAGGGGTGTATTTACCATTTGGTTAGAGTCAAAGACACTAAGTCTGAGACTCTAACTCTCCAGTCTGTTAACGTCGTCAATGAGTTTTCTGATGTCTTTCTGGATGATCTCCTAGGGATACCTCCTGTTAGAGATATAGAGTTCGGGATTAATCTTCCTCTCGATACTCAACCCATTTCTATTCCTCCTTACTATATGGCCCCTGCAGAACTTAAGGAGTTAAAAGAGCAACTCAAAGATCTACTAGATAAGGGTTTCATAAGGCCCAAGGTTTCTCCTTGGGGTGCTCCTCTATTATTTATAAGAAATAAAGATGGATATTTTTGAATTGATTATCGCCAACTGAATAAAGTCACCATAAAAAATAAGTACCCTTTTCCGAGAATAAATGATTTGTTTGAACAATTGCAAGGTGCAAGTTATTTCTCAAAGATATAACTTCGTTCCGGCTAACATAAACTCAAAGTTAGGGAGTGTGTCATCCCAAAAACCGCTTTCCAAACTCATTATGGCCATTTTGAGTTTCTTGTTATGTCTTTCGGGTTAACTAATACCCCAGAAGCTTTCATGGACCTTATGAATCGAGTGTTCAGACCATATCTGGATAAGTTTGTCATAGTGTTCAACGATGATATACTAGTGTACTCTTGTAGTGAGGATGAACATTTTGATCATCTTCGAACTGACTTGCAAACCCTTAAAGATCACAAGTTGTTTGCCAAGTTCAGTAAGTGTGAGTTTTGGCTAAGGTCAGTTGCTTTTCTGGGTCATATCATTTCTTCCGAGGGTATTAGAGTTGGTCTCCAAAAGACGAAAGCTGTTAGAAATTGGCCTAGACCTATTTGTCCAACTGATATCCAAAGTTTCTTATGTTTAGATGGCTATTACCGCTGCTTTGTTGAGGGTTTCTCTTCTATAGCTTCTCCTATGACTCGGTTGACCCAAAACAAAGTGAAGTTCTTGTGGTCCAAAACTTGTGAGAAGTGTTTTCAAAAGTTGAAGACTCGACTCACTTCAGCCCCTATTTTGACTTTTCCTGATGGTGTTGATGGTTTTGTGGTGTACTATGATGCTTCGAGGGTTGGGTTGGGTTGCATATTGATGTAGAAAGATAAGGTGATAGCTTATGCTTCTAGATAGTTGAAACCCCATTAGAAAAATTACCCCACCCATGACCTTGAGTTAGCTGCTGTTGTGTTTGCTTTGAAAATCTAGACACACTATTTGTATGGTGTCCATGTTGATGCTTTCAATGATCATAAGAGTCTGCAGTATGTGTTTACCCAAAGAGAATTAAATCTTAGGCAGAGACGATGGTTAGAATTGTTAAAGGACTATGATATTAGTGTGCTGTACCATCCCGGCAAGGCCAATGTTGTGGCGGATACCCTGAGTAGAGTCTCCATGGGTAGTGTTTTGCATGTGGTAGAAGGTAAGAAAGAGTTGGCTAGTGATGTACATCGTTTGGATAGATTGAGGGTTAGGTTGTTTGACTCTGCTGAAGGTAGTATAGGGGTTCAGAGTAGTTCTGAATCCTCCTTGGTTTCAGAAGTGAAGGAAAAGAAATACTTAGATGCTAGTTTGGTCAGACTGAAGGAGTCAGTCAAGGACCAAAAAGTAAAGGTTTTATCCTAAGGGGGATATGGTGTGTTGAGATTTCAGGGTAGATTGTGTGTCCTAAATGTTGATGATCTAAGACAGAGGATTATGGCTGAAGCGCACGGGGCACGATGTTCTATTCATCCTGGTGCCACCAAGATGTACCGAGATATGCGAGAAATCTATTGGTGGAGTGGCATGAAGAAAGATATAGCAGTGATTGTAGCTAAGTGTGCAATATGCCAACAGGTTAAGGTTGAATACCAAAGGCCTGGTGGTATGATGGAAGAGTTTAGTAGTCCAACCAGGAAGTGGGAAGAGATAAATATGGACTTCGTGAATGGTTTACCTCTTTCCCGACGCCATCATGATTCAATTTGGGTTGTGGTTGATAGGTTGACTAAGTATGCTCATTTCTTGCCTGTTCATACTTCATATACTGCTGAGGATTATGCTAGATTGTATATCCGAGTGCTAGTCAGACTACATGGAGTTCCCTTGTCTATCATTTCGGATAGGGGTACTTAATTCACTTTGCAATTTTGGAAAGCTTTTCAGAAGGGTCTTGGTACCCAAGTGTTTTTGTGTTCTGTTTTTCATCCGCAGACCGATGGTTAGGCTTAGCGGACCATCCAGACCTTAGAGTATATGTTGAGAGCTTGTGCACTTGACTTTAATGAAAGTTGGGATGATCACTTACCGTTGATAGAGTTCGCTTACAATAACAGTTTCCACTCTAGTATTTGCATGGCACTGTTTGAAGCCTTATATGTAAGGAAGTGTAGATCACCCATAGGTTGGTTCGAGGTGGGTGAAGTGGCTGTGAGTGGTCCTGATTCGGTATTTGAGGCTATGGTAAAAGTTAACTTGATTAAGGAAAGGTTGAAAACTGCGCAGAGACGTCAGAAGTCATATGCGGATGTTAGAAGGAGAGACCTTGAGTTTGAAGTTGGTGACCTAGTGTATCTAAAAATTTCACCCATGAGGGGGGTGAAGAGATTCGAAAAGAAGGGGAAGCTTAGTCCCCGTTATGTTAGTCCTTACAAAATTCTTAGCCGTGTTGGTAAGGCAGCTTATGAGGTCGAGTTGCCTTCCGAGTTGTCCTCTGTTCATCCAATATTCCATGTCTCCATGCTTAGAAAGCATATTAGCGATGCTGTGGTAGTGGATTCCTCTGTGATTGCTGACATTCAATAAAATCTTTCTTTTGATGAGATTCCTGTAGAGATTCTTGATTTCAGTGTCCGAAGACTAAGGAACAAAGAAGTTCCCTTGGTTAAAGTGTTGTGGTGAAACCAATCTGTTGAGGGTGCAACTTGGGAAGCTGAGGTGGATATGCGATCCAAGCACCTGCACCTATTTTCTACAAACTCCGATCAGGCCAAAGGTACCGTTCTTTCCTAAATCATGAACTTTTGATAAAATTTGCAACAGTTCAGCTGTCATTTATTATGTGTTCAACAAAAGTTTCTTGAATTTATGTATTCTATGTTGCATTCAGAGTGATAAACGATGTGATGATGAGTTTAAAGAATGGTTTTAGCTGTATGCACTACTCCCTATCTCATCTTGGCATATCTAGCATCATTCGAGGATTAATGTTTCCAGGGGGGATGATGTAATACCTCGGGAAATTGTTTGTTGAAATTTTGTGCGTAAAAGTGTTGGGTTCTATCTTCTAGAATGAATTATAAATTTTTCTTGAGGAATGTCTTAGATTATGAGCCACCATTGCGTAGATTATCGAATAAGCTTTCCAATGATATGTGGATCATCCAAAATGGACACCCGAGCGACAAGTTATGAATACTCCGATCGAACCGTGAATAGTAGTGAACAGTAAAATGTGCAGGAAAAAGTACTGAGGCTTGGCGTATTTTTGCTCCAACTTTAAATGATCATAACTCCTTGTACATAATGATCTAGGTGATCTACTATATTTAAATGGAAAGCTATGCGAGTCCTCTTTCCAATGATATTGGTTTCATCCAATTTTTCTATCGGAGGAAAATGTTATGGTCGATCTACTTTAGCATATCAAAAGCGAGTTTTTGGGTCAACTTCAAACGATCATAACTCCTCGTACATAATGATATGGGTGAGATACTATATATCAACGGAAATATATGAGAGTCCTCTTTCTAATGAAATTGGTTTCACCTAATTTGTATATCGTAGTAAAACGTTATGGTTGATCTACTTCAAACTATCAAAATAGTCCACCAAAGGACAGATTCGAGAAGTATTTGATTTTTAAGGGTGTTTTGGTCATTATCCCTCACCCAAAATCCGTCCAAACCCTATATTAAAGCCTATTAGAAGCATTATTAACTATATTTCATTAAATTCCCTAAAAAAGAAAACCCTAAGCTCCTACATCAAACTTCAAGAACCACCAAAGATCACCATTAATTCTGCAAATTTATTCAAGATTTCAAGTTCCTAGTTCAAGAACTCCAAGAACCATCATTCAATGGCACGATTAACATATCAGAAATGAGTATCGATCTAAAGTTCATCATTCAAGGTATGTGGGGTTTTTCAGCAAGAACTCTCTTTCGTTCTTGTGCCCAAAAGTAATTTTCTTTAAAAAGGCATAATTTTTATTTGATTTTTACGAATTTGAAGCATGAACCCATATCTTATGATGATTATTATGAAATCTTGATGTTTATGATTTTGAAAGATGAATTTACATGTGTGGCGATATAAAGCATGAATCTTGAACGATATTTATCATGATTTTGATATTTGGTTCGTGAATCCCCATTGGAAATTGTGTTTTTTTAAGAAAGTGTGTGTTATAAGCACGTTGATGTTGAATATTTGAGATATTTTTAATGATTTGAACTTTTGGTCTTAATGAAGTTGTTTTGAACTCGAGTATGAAATAAATCCACAACGTGATTGATTTTGATAGATGGGAAGCATAATGGTTCCCGATGTGTATTTATATATTACTGAAATTGTTTTGTTGTGGATTGTCTTTGAAATGATCTGAGCTTAGTCCGGAAGAAATCTTTAGCACTGAGTGGGAGGTATAAAGCGACCTTACTTCCCTAAAACTATGTGCCCCCATTGGAGTAAACCTAAGGCTGATTTATATAGTTATCACTAGTTTGTGTGGATTTGATATCGATAGTCCTACTCCGATGGCAAGGATAGGAAGGCTCTCCCCAACGTAGGTTGTATGTTGGACTCCATGTAGCTCACATGGTTTATGTCGGTTATAGGATCTCCCAGAGTGTGTGTGTTTCCTTGTGTCTATTGTGAATGGTGAAGTGATTTAAAAGTAGAATTGTGAAAGTTATTCTTTCGAAAGATTTAAATGATATTTACATTATGAGAATTGATATTCTTGATAAACTGAAAGTGATTGACAAATTATATGATGACTCATGTGTGTTATTGTACTTATTTTATCCTCTCGTGATTATGATGATTTTCTTTGGGCTATGTGAGTCTTTCATACATCCTGCATATTTCTTATAAATATTTATGATAATGATGTTTATACAAATGCATACACCCCCATATACTCGGTTCCTTTCCATGGTACTGACCCACATCTTCGGATGTGGGCTACATTTTGTCAAAATGTAGGTTTAGGTGATCAGCTCCAGGTTCGACAGTGATTCTTCGGGCACGCTGTTCTTCATCCTCTGTTGTGGTGAGTCCTCATGTTCCGAGGACGTGATGTCTGATGTTGGTTTCACTGAATCGTTTAATTTGATAACTGAGTATGAGTCAGTTGGGGCATGTCTCAATGGCTCGCTGGTTTTATTGATTTTCTTAGAGGCTTGTCAGACTAGTATAGATGTTGGGAGTTGACTAATAAGTCATATTTTGTTATCTTTCTAAAATTCTTTTATAATTGGATGATGATTAATCTATTGATATTTGAGGGTTATTTATGGAAACCCCGTTGATTTGTGTTGAACTGAATGAAAATGCTCAAAGGGTTAGCTTGGGTATACTCGTTGCCTCAGGCACCGTGTGACGCTCTGGGACCCATTTTCTGGGGTGTTACAGGTCCATGACATGAAATAGAGCCTTTTGGAGTATATAAGATCACCATTTCAATCCGATACAAAGCTATCCCCTAATTTTAGTCACTGAGCAGGGGGAGTAGAATGGCCGATTCCAACATCGCGTGGGGATAGAGCACACGAAGATGGGTTAGCAGGTGAATGCTAGCATGTACTCAAGAGTAAGGATAATATAATGCCATTATTCAAAACCAAAGTAAATAACCATGTACAATCCCATACACACATATATGTATACTAAGCAGAGAAAGCAAACCAGGTTTAGAATACATTTAAAACATTAACCTAGGATGTGTATCTTAACCATTCTAAAAACACCCTGGGCTATATGGGTCCAGTATTACCCCATGAACGGGCCCTAGTGCGTGTAGCTGCATTAACAAGCGATATCATAGAGTCCAAGGATTACCTTGTACCCTTCTCCCTTCATGATACATATATACAAGTATAAACTTAGGGGATTTCAGTGTACCCCACAAATATATGCTCACCATGACCAACCCTCATGTCAGAAAACATGAGTTTCCACTGTTCATCCATTAGAATCAAACCTTCACGATCAGTTATCACACATCAAATTGAGTTATTCCAATGATAGTGTGGTAGTTATTATTATAGGTAAACTCTATAAGTGGAAAATGGTCAACCCAACTACCACCATAGTCTATCACGCAAGCCTAAATTATATCCCTCAATGTCTTAATGGTTCTTTCCTCTTGCCTATCCAACTATAGGTGAAAAGTCGTACTAAAACTTACCTTGGTCCCCAAACCTTTCTGAAATGACTACAAAAAGTGAGAATAAAATGGCATTCTATGATTCGAGATGATAGAAATAGGTACCCTATGAAACTTCACAATCTCTTAGAGGTACAACTTTGCATAATACTCAGCCCAGAAATTAGTCCTCACTGGCAAGTAATTGGTAGACTTTTTCATCCTATCCATGATGACTGATAACGCTCAAATTACACTTTTGAATGGGTGTAAGCGATCGTTGTCAATATAAAACCCAACTATGTTGGGGTCGAATCCCACAGGGAATAAGGTGTGAACTTCAATTTGTTTATGAAATACTTTACTGGTAGTTTACTGTTTCCAAAGATGGGGGTTTAAATTTCACAGAGAGTCAATTGTCACTTTTAATATTTTAGTGTTGTAATCAATATAAATGAGAAACCAGAGTTATGATCACCATGGGTATTGGGAGTTAAAAAATACTAGGTAATGCTTGGGATTCTTGGAGTAAGTATAAACCGTAGAATATCCCTGACTGTAATACTGTCTGACGTATCACTCAATCTCACCAGACAATTTATTATATAATTCTCTCGAACTTAGATAAATTATATATTTCCAATAAGATGTTATCTCAGGTAGATTAATCTAGTTACGGTATCAATCATTAAAAAAAAGGTTGGTAGCTTCCGAGTCCATGTTGATAATTCACGTCCTCTAGTCTATTTCTCCGTTAGAAGTAAACAAAACCTAAGGCATAATCTAATGTTTGTAACCAATAGATTTCAGTCAAAACAACAGAATTTCAAGACATCTTACTACTCTTTGAATCTGTTAAGTGCCTAGTAACCTATCAGACCCTAATCCATGGATCCCATAACCCTAGCTAATGGAATTATCCGCTCATGATTCGATGGACGAAACAACAAGTTGAATTCATTATAATAAGGATAAACTTACGAATGGATGAAAAACAACAAATAGTTTCTTCAATTTACTCATGGGATAGAAACCCAAAAATAGTTGATAAGTGCTTTTGTAAAGAAATAAGAAAAATATTTTATGGTAAAGAAACCCTAAAATAAGTCTTTAAATGTCATCACATATTTGATGGGCCATCCTAAATGTCGTCACATTTCATCTCAGTTTCTCAGGTTCTGTTTAAGCTTTATGATAAATTTGACAGCCTGTCCCATGTATGACAGCGCTTCAGAATTGACATTAGCTATATTTCAGCTTACTTACACCAGATTTCAGCTGATTTATTCTTCTTTACTTTGGTTTCTTCCCCGATCACTTGTATTTGCATTAACACATTAAAAGCAATCAAAAACAACAAAAGTTTCTTAAGACCTCACAATTATTCAGAGTTAAAAGGTTCAAATGTGTTAGCATCGGCTCATACATCAACGACCCAAATCAAGTCAAACTGATTTTGAGACCGAGGAAGACAGGTAACAAAATCTATATTGATCACTTCCCACTTCCACACCAAAACCTCTATCACTCTATACAATCCTTCATGCTTCACGTGCTAAACTTTAACTTATTGGTAAACCATGCACTTAGACACAAAACTAGCAACATCCCAATTCATATTGTTCCACTAATATATCTCTTTAAGGTCAACATACATTTTTGTAAAACCAATATGAATAACATACCACAACTCATGTGCCTCAGCCAAGATCCTCTCTCGTAAACCATCTATATCAGGAACACGTAACCTCCCTTGGTACCACAAGACACTATCACCACTAATCTCAAAGGCTATCACTTTTTATGTACCTATATCACCCTTGATCCTCATAATGATAGGATTTAACACTTATTTCTCCTTGATCTCCACACCAAGAGATGACTGTGCCACCTCCTGTACAAATATCCTTAAAGTCCAAAAGACCAACTTCAGTTTGAACCATTCTATACAGAGGAGTTGAAATCGGACGAGTGTCTTGAGCAAGATCAACCAAAACTCTATATCCCTATCAGGAGAAAAACTAAAGAGGTCATCAGGGAAGACCTTAGTAAGTTCATTTACCATTGGGATAGAATGTAAATAAGAACCATTCGAGTTATAATATTTAACCTATACAAGTTGATAGAGGCACACCTTGGAAATTAATCTCGAAGCTCTAAGATACGATATGAACCTTCCCATTGGAGCTAGGTAACCACCCTACCACTCAATAATTAGATCATTAGGGATATTAAAGACAACCTTACTGGTCTAACATTCTAGAGAAGCATAGCATGAGTGCAACTAATCCATCCCCAATATGACATCAAGATAAACCATATCTAATTCAAAAAGATCCACCAGAGTCTCCCGAACACCTACAGAGGCCACACAACCCCTGTAGACTCTTCTAGCAACCACAGAGTAACCCACCGGGTAAAAATAGAAATAGGATCCAAAACACACTTAGGACCAAAACCAAAGTGTAGAGCCACAAATGGGGTCATATAAGGGAGAGTGGAACCCAGATTAAGTAAACCGTACACATCACAGGAAATGATTTTCAATATACCAATCATAAAATCAGGCGATACCTCAGAATCGTTGCGAGTATTAAGAGCATAGAGACGGCTCCTACTAGTTCCAGAACTACATGGTGCACCCTTTGGTGACAAGGCTAGAGAAGAGGCAACAAGAACCTTGTTTTCCCTTAAAATAAACCTTGGCCACTGGAAAGCTTCTAAATATGTTCCCTGACTTACCACAGTTGTAGAACTTATCCTTTCCTTCATCATAGTAACTTCAATTCAATCAACTACAAAATTTGTAGTGAGGATATGATGGAGCTAACTGTGCCCCACTAGTTTGAGACTTGGCAACCTGTGCCCTAAAATTTTTTCCTTCCTAGAAATGTCTATAACCCAATTGCTTTAGGTAGGGAGAACTAGCGCCGATTAAGACCCGTAATTGCCCCACTTCTTCTTGGGCCATTTCCCACCATCCCTACCACTTAGTTGTTAGCTACCACCCTGCTCAGAAATACTGAACTTCCTATTCTGCCTCTTTCCTATCTTAACATTCAACTTCTTTTCTTCTTTACCTACTTCATGTACACAACTAACCTAGAGATATCAATGTCCTTGTTCAACAAGGAAGCCTTACTCTTTAAAATCAAGTGTCATGACAACCTCGAAGAAAACTTTCTTATTCTATCCCTTATGCTTGGAAACAACTCCAGAGCATACTGAGATAACTGGTGAAACTTCAAGGCATACTCCTTGACTGACATCTTACCCTGCTTAAGATTAACAAACACTTCCACCTACACTTTCCTTAACTCTTAAGAAAAGAAGTTTTTTAGGAAAGTATTAGAAATATCCTCCCATAAAGCTGAATCAACATCGTCACCCCTTGACTTATCCCAGGCCTCCATATTTGTTTAATTGTAATGCCCTAAGACTACCCCCTGGACGTCACACAGTACTTAGAACCACAAGTGATCCCAAGTTAACCCATGATACTGCCATAACTAATAAGCACTAAAATAAATACATAAAACTAAAAGTAATAAGAAGAAGAGATATCTTTGCTAAATATATTCAATACAAAGTTGTTTAGAATATTTATTCTTTGGTTATACAAAACCAATCTGAAAGTAAATACATCAACTCTGAATAACCATCTATGAAGACTTTACTAATATTTACTATAGGTAGCCAGGACATAACCACAAATTATCTATTATCATTACAATTAAATAAAAATACTACTAGAACTATAGTTGCATCGAGTCCTCAAACCACAAGAACTCATCACCTGCTGACTAGAAGCTGAAACTATTTGATTATGTTGGGTGGGCTATAACTCGTAACTAAATTATGAGAAAATATAGCACATAGACATAGATGTGGGTTAGTACTTCTAGAATGTACTTAGTATATGGGGATGAATGCATAAATAAAACAAGAACTAAAGATATATGTAAAATTTCAAATAATGGACGCTAAGTTTAAATGACTCACCTTGGACTTGAGTAAACCTAAAGAATGCAAGATCATAAAACATGGATAATGAAGCATATGAATAAACTTAGTGAGTTGTAACACTTAGTTTCTAAAATTTTTACTTTCATTCTTTCTTATGGGAGATTCTTCTAAACAAACATAAACCATATGAGCTACTATGGAGTCCAACATCTTACCATATTAGGGAGAGCTGTTCTATCTTTTCTATCGAGATAGAACCTTAAGTGATCATTGAACTTAATCCATATTGAGAAAAAGCTTAACCAACATTGGCTCATAGTTTCCAAGAATTTAGGATACGCTCATCCGCATTCCCTTCTCGGTTCTAAATACTACCCCCAAAATACTTATATGCTCATACTTTAAGAAATCCAACTTAAAATAGCATAAGGATTTATAAAATGAAAACTAATTATGTTTAACTTTACATAAAATCATAATCAAGATGCACAAATGTCGATTTGATATCTTATCTTAGGATCAAAGGATCAAACTTTTCTTTAAATCATGTCTTAAAACTTTCCAATAGAGCTTAAGAGCATCATCTTTTTGTAAACTCAATGCTTGTACTAAGAACTTAGAATTCATGCTTAAATTCATAGAAATTCATGACAAAACTTCATTCTCAATAATCACCTTAAAATCTTTCAACAATCCCAGTCAAGATAGTGAAATTAAAATCACAATATGAATCTTATAAGTCAAAACATGAATATATACAACTCTTGTTGCACTTGAAGCTTTCAATCTCATAGTAATATCATAATTCAAGAGTATGGCTATTTAGGTATGAACCGTAATTCAAAATAAATAAATTTAACCTTAAAACCATAAACTTTGGGCACAAGGATGCAAGAATAACCTTGTTCATAAACTACACATACCTGATTGTCGAAGCCTTGAGTGAATTTCTTGGAATGTGCTTGAACTTGAAGAACCCAAGTTGCCTTGGAAAGAAGAGAAATTTGCCCCTTTTAATTTCTCTAAGAGGAGTTATGGTTGATTAATGTATTCGGGGGATTTTTTGCTTTTTATTAAGCCTTAAATTAGATTAAACGACGTAGTTTTGTGGTTAAAAAGGTGGAAAAGACAAAAAAATCCCATAGGAACTGTCTGGAAATTGCCTAGAAACCGTCCCGACGACTTAGGCCATGACTCATAAGTTCTGGGCATGGATCATGCCTTGAGACATCACCAGGAACCTAAACTTTTACCCCTACTACCGTGGTGACGACTCCTCCTGACAACTCATAGGGTCTTCTTACGAGTTATCATCAGTGATTCGTAACACCTGGTAGCTTTGGCAGAGCTTCAGTGATTTGGCTATTATTTTTCTCCATGATTTTGGATTAAGGTAAAATTAGTACCGTTGAAAAGATAATTCAATTATCAATCTGTTGGTGGATCTTGAGCTTATAAATTCTGAGTATAATAGAAGTTATGCTCGTTTGAAGATGACTATAGTTATATATATCCTAAGAATTTAATCACTAAGGAATGTTTTGACTTGTTCATGAGCTAGGAGTTTTTGGAGGACTTAATATATGCCCAAGTAACTTTTAAAGCTCTCAAAATATGAGGCTTAATTGTAGTATCCTTTACTAGTCAGGATAAGAGTCATATCTGATGACTAATAACAAGTCATTACAACTTGTAGCCATCGCTTATAAGCTGGACAAAAACTTAGGGAACCTATACTGCTGAACTCACGACTTCTCTTCATACGAATCGTACCATGATTTAGGATGCCTAGGATCAAATCGTATCTACGACAAACTTCAACTACTCCACGCCACCATATATATGATTCACTATATACGACTCTAATATTGAATATATGACTCAAGAGAAGGAGTCGTATAGTTCACAAAGGCTTTCCAACATAGGATATTACAATATTTCCCCCTTAGTATCACTCATCTCCAAATGATACTTACTTAACTGAAATACTAAGGAAAGACTAACATGATATACATAACACTTATGAGCATAATCATGACTTAATAGCTGAATCTAAAACTGATGCATAATGCATGGACTGCGCTGAATTTGTAAATTGCATAAATGAGAGTATTTTATCTCATGGAATGGCCCTACTCATGAAATTTCAGATAGTAAGACTAGATGGAAAAATGGAAAACTATAGGAGCTTATCTGTCTGATTGATAAACTAAATTGTTGGCTATACAGACTGAATCATACCGAACGTTTATACATCCGACACAATCTATGATGTTGTAAAAAGATTAGGGATCAAAGAATTCTTGGGCATGATTTGTATAAGTAATTTCAATACGGATGTAACACTGTAAGATAAAACATAAGCCTATAAAACTTAAGCTAGGATAGAATTACAATGCCTTAGGCAATGCAACTTCTAATTTTCAAGCTTGGCCACACTTCTCAAATACTTCCTTAACTATACTTTTCCCATTAAATACTATGCTCATTTGATGCAACTTATAATTACCACATGGGTACACATAACCATTCCTGCCAAAGTATGAGCTGAACTACATACCTTCACCATGTTCATGCCTAGCTCAAAATTTCTTAGTGCAACACGTAACACCATAATACTAGACTAAACAATGAATTTGATACCGCATGCAGAGTTCACATCTTTCATCTAAAGAATAATTCCACATACCACTTCAATGACTAAATTCAACCTCTCACTAGAAATTAACTATCGCACAATGCACCCATCCACTTATATACCAACATTATATTCAAGCATATCATTAAAACAACGTATGAATTTTAGGCAAACTACCGAACTAGGAAATTTTTCGTACCTTCTCTAATATCTCTAGTCAATAAAAACTCCCATGCACTATCTCCAATAAAACAAGTTCAAAATTCACAACTAACCATGATATATATCAAAAGATCTCCTTCAATCATTCTTCAAACTTATAGCCTTAGATAAAATAAGCATACCATAATTTTCCTGAACAAGAAACATTTACACACTCCCATCAAAACCATTGTTCATCACCACTATCATCTCCCACTTTGATTATATCTAACCTTCTAAGCATATGGATCTATTCCATATCCTTAGGATTAAGCCATAATTTCTTCACTCTAACGTTCTATAGTGAAATGCTCAACTCATATTAATAAACTATATTTCAAACATACTAACTTCATTCTTCGACAATCCTTTTATATATACCATCCTTAACTTTCTCAATCTTTAATAATCATCGGCATAGACTAAAACTCTCCCCCACAAACACAACTACCTCATAAAATAAATAATCTGCCACTTTCCCTTCATAACCTACTAATATCACACCACTAAACTCATATTTTTCCCTAAGCCATTAGAATTAACATTACACTAACATACCTAAAATCATCAACCTATAACCCATAACTTAGTTGAAAAGAACATCATTAAATACATAACCTCATTCGCACTTACCAAATCAAAGGTACTATCTAAGCATATACACTATTAAAACATATACAAAATACAAAATACAATCCCATATAACTTCGAGTACACCTCTAGATCATACCCACATCATCATACCTAATTTTGAATCAACAAACTTAAATTCTCTCATATACTGATTTAAGCCTACTTGTTTTTCCGTCATACAAATAGCTCCATGGATACATAATATAATAAATCTAGGTAAATGCAATCCCCTTTTAACTGTTGTTTAACTTTTGGGTTCATTCTTATAACGCTAGAACATATGCTATCATAGGGTCTTAAGAAGGGACCTGAAGTAACATATGAGTGTTGTTTAATGCATGATTTTCATAAATAATACTGAGCACTCTCACTATTTGGAAATTAAGGGCAATGATGGGATTCTTTTAATCTCAAATGCAATCTCATAGTTGTCTATGGGGACTGTCTGGGAAAACTCTATTAGTAGGAATTTAATCTTGACTATTTTTTTTACCTCTAAAATAAGGCAAAGCTGGCATGAATAAATCAAGAAGACAATCTACATAAGTTTATTAGAGAACATCTCTATAAAACAATTTGAGATATAAAAAAAGGGAAACATTTCTTAAATGCCCTGTAGCCTCTTGAAGAAAAGTATGAACATTTTTGTACCATTCCGCAAGACTCTACTTGACACAGCTTCATAGACATCCTAGGACACTTGAACTCTATACTCTGATACATAGTTTTAATGCCCCAAGACTACCCCTTGGACAGCACACGATGCTTAGAACCACAAGTGATCCCAAGCTAACCCATGTTATTGGCATAACTCATAAGCTCAAAATAAATACATAAAACTTGAAGTAATTTGAGGAGAGATTTGTTTATTGAATATGTTCAATAAAAAATAGTTTAGAATATTTACACTTTGATTATACCAAAAAAATTAAAAGTAAATACATCAACTATGAATTACCGTCTATGAATCCTCTACTAATATTGAATATAGGTAGCCGATACATGACCCCCAGCTATCTCTAATCAATATGACTGAATAAAAAAATCCTACTAGAACTATAGTAGACTCGAGTTTGTGATCCACAAGAACTCATCCCCTGTTGACTGAAAGCTGCAATCTATCTAATTATATTATGTGGGTTATAGTTGATACCTACATGATGGGACAACGTAGCACATAGACATATATGTGGGTTAGTACTTCTGGAATATACTGAGTATATGGGGGTGAATGCATTAATAAAACAAAAACTGGATATATATGTAAACTTTTAAATAATTGATGCTAAGCATAAATGACTCACCCTGGACTTGAGTAAAACTAAAGACTATAAGATCATAAAACATGGATAATGAAGCACATGAATAAACTTAGTGATCCATAACACTTAGTTTCTAGGATCTTTACTTTTATTTTTATTATAGGAGATTTTTCTAACTGACATAAACCAGGTGAGCTACCATGAAATCCAACATCTTACCACATTGGGGCAAGCTATTCTACCCTTGCCATAGGAATAAAACCTTAACTTAAGTGATCACTGAACTTCATCTATATTTGCAAAAATCTTAACCTATGTTGGCTCATAGTTTCAAAGAATTTAGGATACGCTCATCCGCATTCCCTTCTTGGTGCTAAATACTACTCCTAGAATACATATAAGCTCATAATTTAAGAAATCCACCTTAAAATAGCTTAAGTGTTTATAAAATGAAAACAAATTATGCTTATCTTTACATTAAATCATAATCAATATGCACAAATGTGGATTTCATTTCTTATCTTAGGATCAAAAGATCAAAATTTTCTTTAAATCATGTCGTAAAACTTGTCAATAGAGCTTAAGAGAATCATATTCTTGTAAATTCAATGTTTGTACTTGGGACTTAGAATTCATACTTAAATTCATAGAAATTCATGATAAAACTTCATGATCAATAATTACCTTAAAATCTTACAACTATCCTAGTCAAGATAACAAAATTAAAATCATAATATGAATCTTATAAACCGAAACATAAATACAATTCTTGGTGCACATGAAGCTTTTGATCTCACAGTAATATCATAATAGTACGTCTACTTGGGTACACCTCTAGATCATACCCACAAAATCATACCTAATTTTGAATTAACAAACTTAAATTCTTGCATACACTGTTTCAAGCCTACTTGTTCACCCGTCATACAAATAGCTCCATGGATACATAATCTAATAAATCTAGGTAAATACAATCCCCTCTTTACTGTTGTTTAACTTCTAGGTTTATTCTTATAACTCTAGATCATATTAGGGCTCTAAGAAGGGACCTGAAGTAATATATGACTTTTGTTTAGTGCATTATTTTTATGAATAAGAATAAGCACTCTCATTATTTGATAATTAAGGACAATGATGGGATCCTTTTAATCTCAAATGCAATCTCATAGTTGTCTATGGGGACTATCTAAGAAAACTCTATTGGTAGGAATTTGAGCTTGACTATTTCTTTTACCACTAAAATAAAGCAAAGATTTCATGAATAAATCAATACGACAATCTATATAAGTTATTTAGAGAACATCTCTACAGAACAATTTGAGATATAAAAAAAGGGAAACATTTTTTAAATGCCCTGTAGCCTCTTAAAGAAAAGTACGAACATTTTTGTACCATTCCGCAAGACTCTAATAGACACGACTTCATAGACACCCTAGGAAACTTGAACTCTGTGCTCTGATACATAGTTTTAATGCCCCAAGACTACCCCTTGGACATCACACGATGCTTAGAACCACAAGTGATCGCAAGCTAACCCATGATATTGGCATAACTCATAAGCACAAAAATAAATAAATAAAACTTAAAGTAATCAGAGGAATAAATTCCTTTGCTAAATATGTTCAATACAAAATAGTTTAGAATATTTACCTTTTGATTATACAAAAAAAAATTAAAAGTTAATACATCAACTCTGAATGATCGTCTATGAAGCCTCTACTAATATTGACTATAGGTAGCTGATACATGACCCCCATCTATCTCTGATCAATATGACTGAATAAAAAAATCCTACTAGAACTATAATAAACTCTAGTACTTATTCCACAAGAACTCATCACCTGTTAACTGAAAGCTGTAATTTGTCTAATTATATTGTGTGGGCTATAACTGATACTTACATTATGAGACAACATTGTACATAGACATATATATGGGTTAGCACTTTTGGAATATACTGAGTATGTGTGGGTGAATGCATTAATAAACCAAAAACTAAAGATATATGTAAACTTTCAAATAATGGATGCTAAGCCTAAATGACTCACCTTGGACTTGAGTAAACCTAAGGACTACAAGATTATAAAACATAGATAATGAAGCATATGAATAAACTTAGTGATCCATAGCACTTAGTTTCTAGGATCTTTACTTTTTTATTATTATAGGAGATTTTTCTAACCGACATAAACCATTTTAGCTACCATGGAGTCCAACATATTACCATATTAGGCAGAGCTATTCTACCCTTTCCATAGGAAAAAAACCTTAACTCAATTGATCACTAAACTTCATCCATATTGGCAAAAAGCTTAACCTACATTGGCTTATAGTTTCCAAGAATTTAGGATACGCTTATCCGCATTCCCTTCTGGGTGCTAAATACTAATCCTAGATTACCTACATGCTCATAATTTAAGAAATCCACCTTAAAATAGCTTAAGTGTTTATAAAATGAATACAAATTATTCTTATCTTTACTTTAAATCATAAGCAATATGCACAAATATGGATTTCATATCTTATCTTAGGATCAAAGGATCAAACTTTTCTTTAAATCATGTCTTAAAACTTAGCAATGGATCTTAAGAGAATCATCTTCTTGTAAATTCAATGTTTGTACTTAGGACCTAGAATTTATGCTTAAATTCATAGAAATTTATGATAAAACTTCATGATCAATAATTACCTTAAAATCTTTCAACTATCCCAGTCAAGATAGTGAAATTAAAATCACAATATGAATCTTAGAAACCAAAACATAAATACAATTCTTGTTGCACTTGAAGCTTTTGATCTCATAGTAATATCATAACAGGACGTCTATTTGGGTGTGAACCGTAATGTAAAATAAATAAATTTAACTTTAAAACCATGCAATTTGGGCACAAAGATGAAAGAATAACATTGTTCATAAACCTCATATACCTAGTTATTGTAGCCTTGGGTGAATTTTTTGGAATTGGGCTTGAACTTGAAGAACCCTAGTGAAATGCCCTAAACTTGGACCCAAAGAAAAATTTCCTAAGTTTGAGAATCTGGGCAAGGTACGACTTATGGGTACTAGTCTTATCCTAGGATATGATTTGGGGTACCTCTTCTCATATGTTGGTTAATGAGTTTTGGTTTGGTTCTGTCCATGATACGAGTAAGAATCATACAAGTCGTATAATAGGTTATGAGTAGTATCTTGCAAATTGTATGATCACCTATGGTTAGTCAAGTGGATTCAATCTTTCCAAGGTACAGTTTAGGGTATAATTCATACCTTTAGGTATGAATTTGTCATGGATATCTAATGATGACCACTGTGGATATCCATGGTGAGGTCTAGGGTACGATTTAGAGTACCACTCATTCCCTAGGGTATGGTTTAAATGGGTGAGTCGTTCCCTTTATGGAGTAGATTTCAAGCTTTTAAGTTGAGGGCTTTTAGGATATTTCCCACCCAAACCATTATGTACCCATGTTATATAGCTCATTGTAGCCTCTCATAACCCTTATTGAAATATCAAAACACTTTAAAAACACTCTCTAACTCTCTCTTGAAGATTGGAGACTAGGGTTTCTACAAGTGTTCTTTAAAGAGCTAAACACTCAAGTTTTCTTCCGTAAATCTTCTTGTATGAGGCATATACTCCTCCCTCACTATTAGTTCCAACTAAATTCATGATTTAATGTGTTTTAATTATTTGTTACAAATCATAAACGGTGGTTTTGGAAAATCATTGTTGAGGGGTTTGATGCATATTGATGAGTATTGTTAACTCTTGATTTAAACAATGTTTTCACATGTTTTTGTTGATGCTTTGAATATGTGGGTGCTTTTTTGTTATGTTTTAACAAATGGGTCATGGGTAACCCTAAATTTTTTGGTTTATGCTTTGGTTTTGGTCTTGGTTACAGTATGCCCTTAATATGTTTGATAAAATGCATATGTGAATGATTTACTCTATTATAAAACTTTTATTGAAACTATTGCATAGTATGATTTAGTTATGGAACCCTAAATTTCTTTGGATGGTTTTTAACTGGTTTGAAAGGTTCAAATAGACTTACATGGTTTTGAATGATGTGAATAGTTTGGAATGATTAAAATGGTAATTTCTTGTGGCCACAAAATTATTTTGAATGAAAACCTTTTAGGGTACATGGAAATCCCCCAAGTGAATGTAAAATAAAAATTGTTTGAATGATGAATATCTTGTGGGGGTACAAGGGAATCCCCCAAGAAAAGCTTAATAATGAAGTACTTGTGGGGTACACGAGAATCCCCCAAGTAAGCCTAATGATGATATACTTGTGGGGTACATGGAAATCTCCCAACTAAGCTTAATAATGTAACCTATGGGGTATATGGAGATCCCCTAAGGTTAGGCTAATGGCATTTCTTGCAAGCTAC
The DNA here is from genome assembly GCA_030864225.1 of Capsicum baccatum var. pendulum. NCBI lineage: Eukaryota > Viridiplantae > Streptophyta > Magnoliopsida > Solanales > Solanaceae > Capsicum > Capsicum baccatum. Next base: position 161,385,761 of record CM061557.1, on the reverse strand, counting down.
AGTTGTTATGATGATACTCCTTCTTATATCCTTGATTAATAATCAATGGAAAGATGGTTTAATTGTGTGGTAATGATTTTTATTGGGCAGTAATGGTGGGTTCTGATAGCTAATTATGAAGGTGGGAGTCCAATGGATGAACACTGGAAACTCATGTTTGCTAACATGAGGATTGGTCATGGCGACCATATACTAAAGGGGCATACGAGAATCCTCTAACACTTGTATATATATATCATAAGGGAGTGAAAGGTACACGATAATCCCCTACTTTTATGGAATCTCCGGTTCATACGGCTACACACATCAGGCATGTCCAGGGTGTATTACTGGACCCATATTGCCCGTGAGTGGATAATGACTGTTAAGCTACTCATACCAAGGTTAATGGTTTTAAAGGTATGCTAAACCAAGTCTTCATCCCATTATGATTGAATATATATGCATGGTTGTGAATGTATATAGTTGGTATAATTTATTTTAAAGGTTGGAGTCATTTTATCCTTATCCTAAGTACATGCAAGCGTTCACCTGCTAACCCATCTTCGAGCTTCTGTATCCCTACGGGATACAGGAATTAGCTATACTACTCTTCCTACTCATTTATTAGATTCAGGAATATTCGTAGATAGATTAAAGTGATGAGCTTCCATAGTTTGAAAGGCATCTATTTTATGTCATTGATTACCTCTCGTAATTTTCTTTATCAATTTCTTTTTGTCTATAGTCGGGGGCATGTCATGACTTGATACTCTTTGGTTTAGTTTAAAGGTTTTTTATGGACAATTGTGGATTTAGGTATGGAATGATTATGGTATATATATATATATATACACACATTGGATTATCCCTTTTGGTTTGGTTGGTTGGTTATTAGATAGATTGACTTTTTTTGGTTGGTTTAAAATATAGACTTATCCCAAAGGTCATAACATTGTTAAATGTGTTATCTTGTTGTATGTACAGAATTCATCGAACTTAGGGTATATTTTTATTGGTTGGATTAGGTATCGAGGGTGGTCTTTAGTCCTAGTTGGACTTGAGATTCCCATTATGACAAGGCCCCGATTAGGGTCGTGTCAAGTTAGTATCAGAGCCTAGGTTTTAGTGACATGGGGTATCCATAAATCCATGTCGAATCGAATCTTTCTTATGGGCGTGTTGTGCACTACACTTATAATCAGGAGGCTACAAGGCATTTAGGATATAGTCTAAGGTCTTGAACTCTTCCCTAAATCTTTTTTAGTTTACTCTTAAGATCATTCCCCCTCAACCATCTAAGATTTATGGAAACTCACCTGTCCCACTCGAGGATAACATGGATGGATCTAGTCTAACTCATAGGGCACAAACCCGATCAAGGGTTGCGTTTCTGATTTTCCCCATGGAGTTTCACTGATCACTTTTGACCGTACTTTGGAATGTGTCACTCATGCTCAATTACCTTAGTGAGAAGTTACCAATGCCGAGTTTTATTATTTTATACATCTATCGACCCAGATAGTGACAACTCTATCACTCTAGTCTGGACGTATTGGTTAGGGGAAAATAAGGTAAAGTTGGGAAATAGATAGGGTAAGAGGTCTGGGTTTTTTAAACGAAGAAGAGGCCAATAGTATTGTGATAAGTGGTCTAAGAGAAAGAGTTAGCTGGGTCTTCACTATGGTTCTATAGCTATTTCTTCCTACCTAAATCCATTATGAGACAAATGTTTTCAAATTGGTAATACTTTTAGGGAACAAGATGACCAATCTCAGGTCAGTGGGGTCCAATCCACACTATCCTATCCTTCTTGTTTGTTTTGTCGTCGGTCGCACCGTGGCTATTGCAAAAAAGGGAGTAATCATTATTTTACTTATGGTTACTTGGGTCATACGCAACGGGAATATCCTACAATGATTTCTGCATAGGAAAATAGGATATTGGTTTCTACTTCTTTAGCTCTTGCACCAAGGGGTACTTCTTTTGAATCCAACACTGGTCGGGATCGTCTCAATGCTCTTACTATTCCTTAGGGGTCTGAGGCATCTTCTGATGCTAACACTGGTATGTTGCAAACTCTTTTCCCATTATATGTGTTAGTTACTTGGTCTTTGGTTTTGGTCCAGAGAATGTTTTAGTTTTGGTTTTGGTCCAGAGTATGTTCAGACCCTCTTTATATTTCTAACCTAGGTAGATGACTCTGTAATTACCAAAGAATCTATAGGGGGTGTATGGTATCTATTGGTGGTAAGGGAACTCTGGTGGATTTTTTTAATTCGGACATGGTGGATTTTTATGATATTTTGGGAATAGATAGGTTACACTCGTGATATGCATCATTATATTATCGAACCCGTAGGGTTTTCTTTACGCTACTTGGTGAGTGAGTGATAGTATGGGAGGATGATTATGATCCCTTAGTTATTAAGGGGAAAGTTATATCATATCTTAGAGCTCAGAGATTAATCTCCAAAGTGGGTGTCTCTATTAGTATTTGGTCCAGATTAAAGATTATAACATAAAGGTCCTTCTTTGGATTCAATTTTGGTGGTGAGTAGATTTCTTGAGGCTTTTCATTTGACCTCATGGTGTCCTTCAAAAAGGGAGATTAAGGTTGGGATTGTGTTGTTTCAAACACTTGTCCAATTTCTCTTCCTTTCTTTATAGAATGACTCTAGTCAAGTTAAAGAAGCTTAAGAAGAAATTAAAGAACTCCTTAGATAAAGGTTCTATCCGTCCTAGTATTCCTCTGTGGGTTGCTTTCTTTTTTCATGCATAAGGGGGATGGTTTCCCTGGAAAGGTATAGATTGTTGGTGAATGAATGAGAAATTTAGGGTGTCCTCCTTATGGGGTTGACCATATATGCATATTCTACATAGGGTGCTTTCTTTAAGGAGTGCATGGTGGTCGATAGACCCTAGTGTGAATCTTAGATGTTAATGTTGATAAAGGAAGTGTGTTAGCTCGAGGATAGCTATGCAAAATTATAGAGGTAGAATGGTAGGTTGACTGAGGTGTGCAGAAAGGGGACGGTTGATGACTTGGGAATGTACTAGTGGAAAAGTTGTGGCATATAGGCCAGAGGTTCAGATTGAACGTATGGATTGGGGGTCTACTCATTAGATGGCACTAACCAATTTTTTTGCTTATTATCGGGACAAAATTGATAAGATTTATGCGAAGCTGATGGATATTGATGGCAAGCTGGATGGTCTTCACCAATAATTGTCTGCACACATCGGTGTGATTCAAGAGAATGTTGATCGGCTAAAAAGCTACCATCGGGCATTAGATGTCCAAGTTGATGCTTTACATACTAGGATAAGTTCTATACTTTATGATTAGACATCGATCCTAGTGTTCCATTTTCTTCATCAATTCCTTCAACACATTCTTCATCACCCTCTTCATCCCCATCCCCATCGCCACCACACCAACCCACCCTCCAAATTTCCCTCCTCGGTTATGTGTTAGTTGTTTTTCATTCGTAATTGTTGTTTAAATGAATGAACTCCTTTGTGCAGCCTATTTTTGAATGTATTTGTAACATTTATGATGATGTTCTTTTCTACCCAATTATTGGATGTCTTCCTTAACAAAATAAAGCACCTAGGTTTCAAATCTAATTATTAAAGCAAAAGTGTTTCATAAGAAGACTTCACGTTATGGTAAAATGTGTGTATTAAAATAGGGATCATAAAATATCATGTACATTGATAGCCCATGTTATATTAGGCCCTATATAAAGGTTGCCTACAACATCTATAGCTAATTATCTAATCCTAAGCCAATTGTGGAACTAGATTTATGTGCTTCTCTGAACATTCTTGGCAATTTCTCGTACTCCTATCTACATCCTCAACTATAATGGATAGAACGCGAAAAAGTTCAATGAGAAAGACTCAATAGCTAACTACGTCTCCCAAAGTCTTGGAGAATATATATTTGGAAGAAAATATCAACGCGATGTCTTGGAGGATGAGATGACCTAAATCTTCAAAATCCACCTAGACAAGGAGAAAGAAGACTGGATTGAATTTTTCCCGCTTTATGAACCGAGGCCCCTAGCAAAGGCCTTTGATATCTACCAGAAAGTGCTAAAAGAAGGCCGCGTATAGTGCATGTGTGGGGGGGAGGGGGAGATGGTTAGGATTGTTTTTTGGGTTATTACTTGTTACTTTTCTACCTAGTGGTTGAAAAATTAATAGGTCGTTTACTTCATTAAATGTTATATTTCTTCTCTATAGTTGTTAAATGATTTTTTTGTGTAATTGCTACTCCTGCTTTTGAAGGTTCCTTAATTTTCACTCTATGGTTTATAGTGGAGTTGATGTTGGTTTAAGTTAGGCATTGAACATTTGGTCCTGATTCATTTAGAATTATTCATTAACCTCCAAAACATAGTTGAGAACTAATTCATTAGACGTTCAATTGCTAAGTAATTCATTAGACATTCAAGTGCTAAGTACCTAACAAACAATAGCATGTAACATTTTAATAAACACGATTTTGTTACATATGTGTGAATATTCATTGAACAAACAAAGCCACGACTACTCAACATTACACCTATACATAAATTGAGAGGTATTATTCCAAACTATTTATTTTAACTATGGATTAGCCTAGTGATGAACTCACTTTTTAATACGGACACGTTTAGCAAAAGTCATTCCTCATAAGAAGAGGTACATGAAAGATTGAGTTTTTTTGGGTCACTTCTTCTTAATGAAATTGCATTAAGAAAGATCATGTAATAAAGTCACTGTGATTTTGGAGGGGATGGGCATCAGGACATAGGGTCCTCAATGTTTCCCACTACTCAATCAACAGCTTACGATTTCTAGATGTTTTCAAAAACTTGGATAGTATTAGTTTTCTTTATACCGATTTTGTCTGGTCCAATTGGAAAATGTGTAATGGTGTGGTATATTATATGATCATTTTTACTACACAGTGATTTACCAAGAGCTATTTTTGTGTAAAATTTTTCCAAGCTTATCATGTGGATTTTGTACTATTCATGCAAAATTGATAATTGCAAGCTCCTTAATCAAAGTTGAGAAGACAAACTCGGATGGGTTTATATGTCAAATCCGTCTTAACGTGCTTACAAAGTGATAGATTTTTACAAAGCAAGCTATAGGGTCATCATTTTGGCCTACCAAGTTAATTGAATCAAGTAATCACTCAACTGCTACATCTTTAACTTTACTGTATTGTATTGACTCACCATTTTTTTAGGCAGATTTTATTCGGGTCCAATGGATAATACGTAAAAGTGTAATATATTTATATGATTATTTTAATTATGGATTAAACTAGTGACACACTCACATTTTAATACAAACACGTTTAGCAAGAGCCATTCCACATAAGAAGAGCTACATGGAAGATTGAGTTGCTTTGTGATACCAAATGTTATCTAAATAAGCACAAAATAGTCCACAATCATTGCAAAACAATCCACCCGACAAGACACCAAATGGAAACAACAAACAAAAACTTAAATAAAAAAGAAGAGATAGGTAACTTGAAATAAAGAGAACACATAATGTAGCAACTAAAGAGTATATTAAATTCTAAAACCTCTACAAAATACGTTACCAAGCATCAAGTTCTTATGCAAACCCAAGAATTCGGTTCACTCAAGAACTCACATTTCTAGCAGTTTCACAACACAAGTGGAACCTTTCACTTGTGGTGTTCAAATGTTTTTGGTATACTCTCTCTTGATCGGAATGGTGTTCAATATTACAATATTGAATCAAAAAGAGCTAACTAAGTAACAAGACTAAAGGAGGCTCTTTCAATAGTCTATTACAAAAGGTAGAGAAAAAGGACTCATTTACCCTTAATGAGGAGTGGAAGGTTTGGAGTGCATTTGGGCAGCCTTGGGTGTAATTTTGAGAACATAAGGACAGCCCTCACATTTCAAGGCTTACCCTTCCTTGGGTGAGTTCACAATAAGCTCAAACACGTCCATTTTCATAAACACGCCTTGAAGTTTTTGTTGTCATTATGCTTGTGTTCAAGTAAATGGTATCAAGCCCATGATAGCCATATCATCATCTCCATCTTGAGAGGAGTTTCACCTTAAACTTATTGGTTCTTCATATTCAATGGTATCAATCCGTGAGAGATCACACACATTGAACGTATGATGCACTTGGTATTCTAGAGGCAAGTCGATCTTGTAATCATTATCATTGATTCTTTCAAGCACTTGGAATGGACAATCACCTCTAGACAGTAACTTTCCATTTCTTTGGTTGGGAAATTGGTCTTTCCGTGGGTGTGCCCACACCCAATCAAGTGGCTCAAGGACAAATGTCTTCTTTCTTTGTTAACCCATTTGGCGACCTCTTGCTTCTTCTTATTCTAGCCACAACCTCACCATCTCATGCAATATTTTCATAGCTTCAGTACTATTTCAATCTAATCTAGAAACAATATCACTTGGAAAAGGAGTTAGATCCAAGGGGGTTATGGGTTGAAGCCATAGACACATTAAAAGGGAGTGATGCCCGTGCTTGAATGGATCACTCGATTGTAAGAAAATTCAATGAGAGGTAGGTGATCTTCCTAAGACATAAATTTACCTTTAACCATGGAATGTAGCATAGAACCCAATGTCCTATTCACTACTTCTGTTTGACAATAGGTTTTTGGGTGGCAAGACATAGAAAACAACAACTTGGTACCGAGCAGACCCCACATTGACTTACAAAAGTGACTAAGGAATTTGGAGACCCTATCACTTATAATGGTCCTTGGTGTGCCGTGAAACTTAACAAAATTTTCAATAAACAAAGAAGCTACACAAACTGCATCTTCACTATTTAAGCAAGGAATGAAGTGTGCCATTTTACAGAAGCGATCAACAGCAACAAAGATGTTATCCCTGCGCCTTTGAGTCTGTGGCAGCCTCAACACTAAATCCATAGAAATATCAAACCATAGACATAATGGAGGAGGAATTGGGGTGTACATCCCGTGAGGAAGGAGCCTATACGTAGCACTCCTACAATCCATGCAATGGTCGTAAACTTTTACAACATCTTTGCAAATCATTGGCTAATATAATTGTTCCTCCAATAATCTGAGGGTCTTATCAATTCCAAAATGACCCATGAGGCCGCCATTGTATGCCTCCCTCACAAACAACTCTCCAAGAGATAGAGGGTACACATAATCGCCTTCCTTGAAACAAGTAACCATCAAACTTAGCATAAGGATTAGAATCCCTAGCTGAATGCCACCTCTCCCTATCCATTTCTTTACTTTCCCTATAGATAGGAGTGAAGTAAGGGTCCTTGGGATACAATGAATTTAAGATAACAAAACCCATTAGTTTTGAAGACAAAGTAGACACACAAACATGTTTTCTAGACTAAGCATCGACTACCTTATTATCCTTGCCCTTTTTGTATTGAATAACATAATGGAAAGTTTTAAGAAACTCAATCCATTTGGCATGATTTTTGTTAAGTTTGCCTTGTGACCGAAGGTTTTTCAAGGATTCATGGTCCTTTTATATCACAAATTCTTTGGGTCACAAGCAGTGTGGCCAATTGCCCAACGCTCTAATCAAGACATATAACTCTAAATCATTCAAGGAGTAGTTTAGAGTGGCACCTTTGAGATTTTCACTAAAATAAGCAATGGGTTTTAAATTTTGCATCAAAACAGCCCCTATGCCTACTTTACTAGCATTTTATTCAACTTTGAAAATCTTATCAAACTTGGGCAATTATAACAAAGGCGCAGAAAGGAGCATAGCTTTGAAGGCCTCAAAATCCTTAGCTTGATCTTCACCCTACTTGAAGGGTTGGTCTTACCCCATGACCTCGGTCAAAAGTCGGCTATGGTGCTAAAACATTTGACAAACAACCCGTGGAAGCTTCTTAATTTACTAATGATTTGTGGGATTGGCTAATTTTTTTATAGCGTCTATCTAGGATTTACCGACTTAGAACCTTCTTGATCCCATGAAAAATCCTAAAAAAACAACTTTATCAACACCAAAGGAACATTTATCAAGATTGGTAAACAATTTCTCTTTCCTAAGAACATTAAAGACACTTCTCAACTGAACAACATGTTCTGCCAAGCTCTTCCTATAAACCACAACATCATCAAAATAAATAATAACAAATTTTCCTATAAATGGCTTCATCACATGATTCATTAGCCATATGAAAGTACTTGGAGCATTGGTTAGGCCGAATGGCATAACCGCCCATTTGTAGAGACCAAATTTGGACTTGAAGGTGGTTTTCCATTCAACACCGGGTTGTATTCGAATTTGGTTATAGCCACTCCTAAGATCTATCTTGGAAAATAAACAAGAATCATTCAACTCATCGAGCATGTTATCTAATCTAGGGATAGGATGACGATATTTTACTATAATCTTGTTGATTGCTCAAAAATCCACACACATGCACCAAGTTCTATCCTTCTTAGGCACTAGTAATAGCAGAACAGCACATGGGCTTATGCTTTCTTTGATGTACCCTTTGTTGAGAAGTTTCTCGACTTAGCATTGAAGTTCCTTTGTATCTGTGGGGTTGCTCCTATAAGCCAGCTTATTTGGCAATTTTGACCCTGAGACAGTCTATTTGTTGCTCAATACCTCAAAGTGGAGGTAGTCCTTACAGCAACTCACTACGAAACACATCTTCATAGTTCTGCAAAACATTTGAAATAGAAGAAGGGATACGGAAAGTTGGTGGGTTAGTGTTAAAATTATAAGTCAAAAGTAGCATAGGAGTGGTGTCATCATACTAACATACTCTTTGAAGAGGTCTCACTTCCGAGCCAACATTACCATTGAATCCCTACCTATCAAGGCCAAAAATCCTTCTCTCTCACCCTTCCCACTCTCAGGTTCAACACCCTTCTCCTCGAGTTCCCTCTATTGTTTTGCCTTTTTTTTCAAGCCCTTGATTTATTGTTGATCCTCACACAATTATGATGGAGAAAGTGGTCAGAGGTGGTACTTCCAACAATTGAACTCAAAAGAATAATAATTGGTCTGGCCATCATATTGGGTTGACCTATCATATTGCCATGGCCGACCCAACAAGAGATTACAAGCTTGTATTCGAATGATGTCACAAAGTACCTCATATTTATAGTATCCAACTTTGAACTGAATAACTACTTGATGGGTTACCTTCAATTCTCCACATTTATTCAACCATTGGAGCCTATACGGACTTGCATAGGGAGTATTTTGTAACTTCAAGTGTTCCACCATCAAGACACTATCCACATTGGGACAACTTACACTATCAATAATCAAGGAGCACACACTCCCCTTAATGAGACACTTAGTATGGAAGAGGTTTTCCCATTGGCTTGGATCATCCAACGCTTTGCTAATCATAACTATTAGTACCACAAAATTAGGTACTTCAAGTTCACCCTCTTGAGTCCAAACCTTTTCCTCATCATCATTATTAGTAATTTCGGCCCCCCTCCTTCTCCATCTTAAGAGGCTTCTTCATTCTAAACCATTTCAATCCCCACTCCTTCCCCCAAGAAATACAACTTCCCTTCTCTTAATATCATATTTATCTGATTAGGACACTCACTAGCCTTGTGTCTCAACCCATGACATTTGAAACATTGGAATCCCTTTGAATTGGAAGTATTACTTGGTTTTCCTTCAAACCTTAGAGGTGGATATTGGGCAGCCTTTTTCGCAGGTTATGTAGCATTGGTTGGATGGTTTTTGGAATTTTTCCACGCCGAAGTTGTTGGAGTCACTTCTTTTCTATGGTCCAACCTGAGGACCCTTGATACGCCTTGCTTTTGTATGTCTACCTCTCTTTGTTATGCCTCTCAATCTCCAAAGTTGCTTGAAATATTCCTTCAATAGTTTCAAACTTATGAAGGGTCATATTTGTAGAGATTTCCTTGTTTAGGCTGACATTTAACTGGATGATGTTGTGGCTCACATGCTCTCCTCTATGATCTAGTTTCAAGATGAGTTGTTGAAACTCATTATAGTAAGTTGCCCACCCTTATTCCCTTGCTTCAAGTTATACAATTTTGTAAGGAGTTCATATTGATAGCTCTCAGGTAGATACTTTTGTGTCATAAGATACCTTAGCCGGAACCAAGAAGGGGATTTCCCTTCAATCAAGATATTGCCAAAATATTTGACATACTCCCACCACGCGGTAGCATATCCCTCAAAATGGGCAATGGCGTAATAACTCTTCTTATCCTCTATGAGATTATTCACTTGGAAGACCCTCTCACATGCAGATTCCCCATCAAGAAACTCTTCAGTATCACTCTCTCCCTTGAAGATTGGAAGTCCCATTTTAGTAGTGTTAATACTAACATCCCTTTCTCTAACACCTTGACCGTCTCTCTATTTAAGGCCCCGATTTCCCCTTAGCTTCATCCTTCTACCTCTCATCCCATTATCTACCAAATAAATATTATCATATATTTCATACCCTCCCCTTTGATTATCCTTAACATACCCCTCTTCTTTCATTAGTAGGTTTTGGATATTTGTAATTTGGCATAGTGGGTTGGCATTTAGTGGAGGTGGTCTTTGGATTGGAGGGGTTTAATTTGGAGGATTCAAGTTTAAGGGTGGCATTTAAGTTCCAAGTCCTTCATGTGGGACGTGGTGGAGTGGGGTATGGCTAGGTCCATCAAAGCCTTGGCTTTGTGAGTAAAGGTTGGCTTAATGTATGGAATTTAACGGATACAATATTTGGTACATGGCTTCGGGGGTAATGGTTGGTGATGTGTTTTGAAGAGTTGAGGGTCGAGAACTCCGTTAGTTTTCCACCCTATCCATCCAGCCACTAATAGAGACCATTTCTAAGCCCAACTTCTCAACAGTAGCATTCACCCTAGCCACATCCTAAGATGAGGACTCAAGACTAGCCATAATGTCATTCATAACATTAGTATCCACAATTGGTGCATTGGAAGTTTTGGGTTCCATGTGTTGTTCCATTGCAATTTTACCTACAAAATGATGAAACGTTATTTCAAAATACATTCACACACACTCTTCACACTTAGCTCCCTTAGTTGTCCCTTCAAGTGTTGTAAATAGTCTATCAACTTGTGACTACTTATGAATGAGTCTACTTTTTAGTTAGAATGGATTTAGGTTTGGAAGACTCAAGGAATTTTTGTACGCACTTGAACCAAAAAAACAACTACAAATTATAAACAAGCAAAGCACCACAATGAATACTAACACAAAAGAAGGACTCAAAAACTAATTAACAACTTAGTAGGTTGTTACTAGTTGTCAAATAGTATAAGAGTCATTAAAATGAAACTATTAGAGTCAAGGAAAGAAACTAGGAATGTCCAAGGACTTGATTCTAGTTTGTTGGCGTGGCCCACAAATTTTGGACGTTGGTATTGTTGTTTTTGTTGAAGTTTGATGTTTTCCAATTTAAGCTGTTCAATTTTGTTGGTTTTGTGATGATTTTTGGTTTTGGAGTAAGGAGACTAGACTTTGGACTCTCATTCCAAAGGTCAAAAGGTGCCCATTAACGTTTCACCAACTTTCATTAATTTGGCAAAACACCTTTTTGCTTTTGCTTTTTCCCTTTCCTCTTTTGGTTCTTCTTGAAAAATGTTTGACACTCTTTTGGTAACTACGCTTTTTGGAGACCTTTTGGTTATTTACCACTTTGGTGTTTTCCTGAAATTATTTCCAAGACAAACACAATGTTTTGCCTACTCTGCTCCTTTTAAAATCAAAAAAGCCTTTTGTTGAACATTTATCTCAAAAATAACATGAACTACAACAAGAACACTTATGAATAACAACAATCTCTAACCCATTCAACCCTTCAACAACAACTTAACAAGATCTCAAATCTTGGACTATATACTCAAGCGTGTTAGTGAACAATAAGCCAACACACGAAACTACTAAGATAAGCAAAAACACATATAAATCTAGACAACTTCTCAGCCAAACACAAGAAACCGAACAATAATTTTTTTATTTTCAACTAGAAAAGCCCAAGATTGGTAGTGTAAGAACACGACCATCCTTTGATCTTAAACCAAATTATATAAAATGGTATTTAAAATAGCACAAAACAGTCCACAAGCTTCGCAAAATAGTCCACACGACAAGACACCAACCGGACACAACAAACACAAACTTAAACGAAAAAAAGATAGGTAACTTGACACAAATATAACACATAATATTGAAACTAAAGAGTACATTAAACTCTAAAACCTCTACAAAATATGTTAACAAGCACTAAGTTCTTACAGAAACCCAAGAGGAACTCGGTTCACTCAAGAACTCACGTTTCTAGGTGTTTCATAACACAAGTGGAACCTTTCACTTGTGGTGTTCAAATGATGGTGGTCTACTCTCTCTTGAGTGGAATGGTGTTAAATATTACAATCCTGAATCAAAATGATCTAACTAAGGAACAAGACTAAAGGAGGTTCTTTAAATAGTCTATTACAAAAGGTGGATCAAAAGGACTCCTTTACCCTTAATAAAGAGTGGCGGGTTTGGAGTGTATCCGGGCAGCCTTGGGTGTAATTTTGAGAACCTAAGGCTAGCCCTCATATGATAATTCATACACTTCCTTAGGTTATTTCACAACAAGCTCAAACACGTCCATTTTCAAAAACATGCCTTAAAGTCTTTATAGTTTTTGAGCTTGGCTTCTAGTAAATATTCTCGAGCCCATGATACAGGTATCATTTTGGGTCACTTATTTTTAATGCATTTTCTTTGAGAAAGATCATATAATTAAGTTACAGTGATTTTAGAGGGGGTAGGCATCATGGCATAGAGTCCTCAATTCTTCCCACTACTTACTCAACAACTTGTAGTGATTTATCATTACCTAATTTTGAGAAAAAAAGTTGGCATAGTATTAGTTTTCTTTTTACTGATTTCATCTTGTCCAATTGGAAAATGAATAGTTATATGGCATATTATATTATTATTTTTTACTTTGTAGTGATTTATCATTACCTAATTTTGAGAAAAAAATTACCAAGCTTATCATGTGAATTTTACGTGATTCATGCAAAATTGAGATTTGCAAGCTCCTTAATCAAACTTGAGAAAACCAACTTGGACACGTTTATATGTCAAATCCATCTTAATGTACTTATAGAGTGATAGATTTTGACAAAGAAAGATATAGGGTCATCATTTTGACCTACCAAGTTAATTGTAAGAATTACTCACTCAACTACTACATCTTTAACCTCATTGTATAGTATTGACTCACCATTTTGTTACGCAGATTTTATTTGGGTCCACTAGATAATATGTAACGGTGTAGTATTATTATATGATCAATTTAATTATGGATTAGCCTAGTGATACACTCACTTTTTAATACGGACACGTTTAGCAAGATCCATTCCACATAAGAAGAGCTACATGGAAGATTGAGTTTTTTTGGGTCACTTCTTTATAATGCCTTTGCATTGAACAAGATAGTTAATCAAGTTACTGTGATTTTTGTCGGGGTATACATCATTACATAGGGTCTACAACGCTTCCTACTACTCACTCAACAACTTGCGATTTCTTATTTTTTAAAAAGGTTGTGTAGTATTAATTTTCTTTATACTAATTTTGTCTGGTACAATTGAAAAATGCATAACAGTGTTGTTTATTATATGATTATTTCTTACAATGCAGTGATTTACCAAGACCTATTTTTGACTAAAAGTTTTCCAATCTTATCCTGTGGATTTTGTACCATTTATGCAAAATTGAGATTTGCAAGATCCATAATCAAACTTGAGAAAAGTAACTTGGACAGGTTTATTAGTCACATCCATCTTAATGGACTTACAAAGTGATACATTTTGACAAAGAAACATATAGGGTCATTATTTTGACCTACCAATTTAATTGTATCAACTACTCTCTCAACTACTACCACCTTAACCTCACAGTAATTTTTTGAGTTACTTTTTGTTATGCAGTTTTCCTCGAGTCCAATATAACATGTGTAATGATGTAGTATATTTATATTATCATTTTAATTAGTATCCTAGTGAAAAATAATGACATCAAATCATCATGTCATTCTTATTATATATAGTGAGAGAGATATAGATATTTATATAAAGAGTACAATAATATTAGTTATGAATGTATTTGTAAGCACCAATAGACAAAAAAATGGTTGTTGGGTGCTTTGGCTTTGCTGTGAAAGGTAAACACCTTGTTGCTTGAAGGGAAATTTTTGGTAGGAACAAAATTTTATTTTCTTAAAGTAAGTGAGCACCCACAACTTCCCTCATTCTCGAGCAAACTATTCCCGGCTAAACATAGAAGAGATAGTTGGAAGATTGAGTTGTTTTGGGTCACTTCAATAATAATGCATTTGCATAGTCAAAATTATGAAAACAATTCATTGTGATTTTATAGGGTAGACATCATGAAATGGGCTCATCAATACTTCCAACTACTCACTCAACGATTTGCAATTTCAAGTCAAGATATTTTTAAAGGTTAAATTACATTGTGCCAATATCGTTCGATTCCAATAGAAAAAACATAACAAAGTGACCCATATTTTTATATCAGCTTTACTACAAAATCATTTAGCAAGAAACATTCCATTTCAAATATTTCAAAGGTCATAAGGTGTATTTTGAGTCATTCGTACGAAATTGAGTTTCGCAATATAAAGCCTCAAGATTAAGATTGCAGTGGTGGACCCAGGATTTTAAGGATTGTGGGTTCTTACTAAATTTTTAAACTGATAAAAAATTAAAATTCACCTCAATGAGGTTTGAACCTGGGCATTCCTACTAGTGGAGAAACTTAACGTCAACCTAAATGCCAATGCACTTAACCAACTTTTGTTATAGTCGGTCCTGTTATATATTATATACATATTTTCATAAATTTTCTATGTAATTTTACCTATTCGGCGTCGATTTTAGTGGGTGCCGAAGCACCACACAAAATGGACGTGGGTCTGCACCTAACTAAGAAAAGATAGTTGGAAGATTAAGATATTTTGGGTCACTTCAATATTAATACATTTTCATAGTTGAAATTATGACAATAAGTCATTGTGATTTTATAGGGCAGACATCATGAAATAGGATCATTAATATGTAAGACCCCGTAAAATCCTAAAGCTTAATTCAGTCCTTTAAGTTTGTTAAGGGGTCCTAGACTTAGATTATTCTACCCAAACATAGCCTATTGATGGCCTTTGAGAGTTTGCAATATCATTTTGCCACCTTAACATCCTTTAATGGTCCGTATTTTTATTTGTGCATGATCAGGAAGGTCAATAGGTAGTCTCAGACAAGTTTTGGATTTTTCAGAATATGTTCAGATCATGTTCAGAGTCCCAAAATAGTAGACAAATGCGATCTTGGCGCGCCGTGTCACAAATCACATTGGTCAAAATTTGTGAAGGCTGCCAGAGCCAAAACTTCTGAGGCTCGCCATGATCATGGCACGATGCGACGAGTATCGCATCACATCCATCAACGCGCCGCGTCACTTGTAGCGTCGATACCCAGTCTTTAGTCATTAAATGTATGCATTTTTAAGGTCAAAAGGGCCAATTTACCATCCTTATATAAACCCAATAACACATGATTCAAACATATTTCACCCAAAATAAAGAGTTTCTCTCATGTTTTTCTCAAAAACAAGTTAGGGTTTTCAATTAAGGATTCAAATTCAATACTTAAATTTAAGAATCTCTCCATTAATCTTTGTAAAATCAGGAACTAAGGTATGTTAAGTGTTGGTTTATGGATTCCTTTCATCAATGAAGTCCAAGAACCCTCTTTCAAATTATAAAACATGATATTTATGTTGTGGGTTGTTTCTAACCATGTTTATCTTGTTGTATGATTCCCAAGTTGGGAACTTTATGTGTTTTCATAAAAATACGTTAGTATGCAAGATGAAATCCATGAATTGAGTTGTTTATGATCTGTAATTTGATGATTTCACCTATGCCCTAAGTTATGCATGTAAGGTGTTTGATAAAATGGCTAGGAGGATAGAAATTAGGTATTATAGCTCAATTGTGACTGAAATAATAAATGCATGCTTTACCCTTATGATCAAGACTAACTGCCATGATATTGTATGCAATATGAGTATTTGATCGAATGTTCATGAGATTAGGTTGATGAAAGTATGACATTTCTATATGTAATTCCATCCATGTACAACATTATGACAACCATGTGTTTCATGAAATCCCCAACTTATTGTATTATGAATTGTTGATATTGGTTAAGCATTCACGAAGTGTCAAGTCTTATTAGTTTCATGCTATCAAGTCCTGGGGATACTTGTACCCATCAATTTAGTTGTGTGCCTAGATCTAGTGTCAGTTTTTACAATACTCCAATTCAAGCCATGGTCATTAGAATTAACTCAGTTACATGACTCAGGAAAACTCAATAATCTCAGTAATCCCAGTCAGTTATCCGATCTCAATAGTATTATGTCAGTCAATAGAATTTAGTAAACTCTGTTCAAATCATCTAAAGGATAATTCAATCCATGTTCATAAGAATTCAGTCAGTTACATGACTCAGGAAAACTCAATAATCTCAGTCAGTTATCCGATCTCAGTAGTATTTTGTCAGTCAACAGAATTTAGTGAACTCTGTTCAAATCAGCTAAAGGATACTATAAGTAACAGTTTAGTTTAGTTTAAATTGGTTCAATGTCTCTTCAGTTGGGAGTAGGATTTAGCACCGAGTGAACCCAAGGATGGGGACTGACCAGCTAGACCGTAGAAGGTGTGATCCTTAGAAGCAATACTTGCGATCCATAACTGTGTAGCTAGCGTAGGTTGAGATGTACCCTACAATTTTATGGATTAGACACCTCATTTGAGCTTTTACTACTAGATGGGGTTGACGAAAGAGCTCCGTGTCAGAGAGGGTTTACTCATAGCTTGTCTTTACCCGTAGCACGGTACTGACACCCTTCTAGCTTGGGTTATAGGTTAGACCGCACCAATTAAATTTCAGGGCATGTCGGTTAGATAATTACCTCCCACGGTCTTAGTTTTGGATCCATTCTCAGTAATAAAACTCAGTTCAGTTCTATAATTTCAAGACTGTCAGATACAATCGGTCAGCTTAGTACGAAACTCATATAGTTACATCAGAATCAATACTGTCATACATAGTCACCCAGTTAATATTATATTAATTATATGAAATTCATATTACCAGTATTTAAATTTTAGGACTATCAAATGCAGTCAATTAGACCAATTCTTTATAATCAGAACTATCAGAAACAGTCATTCCTTTATTAGTAATATGAAATCAGTTCCTCAGAACTCAATAGACTTAGTATTTTAGTATCCCAATATTAGTACCCAGATATCAGTAAATCCACCTTATCAGAATTCATGAGTCAGTGTTATCACGATCTCAGATACAGTTACGTATTCATGCATGTATTCTCACGTTCATATTATTCAGTCAGTTAGTACTGTTCATGCATATGAACCATTGTATTCATCCTACCTCACTTGCATACTAGTATATTCAATTATAATGACGCATTTGTGCTATGGTGTTTTATACTTTAGGTTTAGAAGTACGCGCTCCAGAGTATAAGTAGCATTCCAGTTTCAGCAGTCAGATTCAATAGTGAGTCCTCATCATTCTAGGATGTTATTACTTGATTATTTTATTCTTTCAGTACTTAGTTTACTTTAGCAGATGGGGTTATTTGGGGGATTATCCCATCAACTCTTTATTCAGAAAGTTCAGTTTTAGAGGCTTTCTGACAACAACATATTCAGATAGTTATTTTAGTTGTTTTAGCGTTGTTATACCATATTTTCAGTTGTGTATCAGTATTGAACTTTATGGTCTTTAATTTCATGTTTCCATATTTATGATATTACTATTATTATTCAGGGCTCAGTTACAGATATCAGTCATGGGTAAGCTTGTGGTCCTTCGAGATTATGAGCATCGTGTAGTGTTTTGAGTACCAGATTCGAGACGTTACACAATACTTCTAACTACTAACTCAACAATTTATGATTTCAAGTCACAATATTCTTAAACGTTAAATTATATTGTGTCGATATTGTTTGATCCCAATAGAAAATACGTTACAAAGTGACCTGTATTTTTATATCATCTTTACTACGAAATCATTTAGCAAGCGACATTCCGTTACAAATATTTCAAAGGTCATAAGGTATATTTTGAGTCATTTGTGCGAGATTGAGTTTCACAACACAAAGCCTCAAGATTAAGATTACAGTGGTGGACCCAGGAATTTAAGAATAGTGGGTGTTTAAAAAAATTTTAAACTGACAAAAAAATAAAATTCACCTTAATGAGGCTCGAACCTGGGCATTCCTAATAGAAAAATAAAATTCACCTCAATGAGGCTCGAACCTGGGCATTCCTAATAGTTGACAAACATAACATCAACCTAAATGCCAAGCACCCAACCAACTTTTGTTATAGTCAGTCCTTTTATATATTATATACCTATTTATGTAAATTTTCTATGTAATTTTACCTATTCCACATTAGGTTTATTGGGTGCCAAAGCACCACACAAAATAGACGTGGGTCCGCACCTAACTAACAAAAGATAGTTGGAAGATAAGTTGTTTTGGGTCACTTCAATATTAATGCATTTGCATAGTTAAAATTATGACAAGTCGTTGTGATTTTATAGGGTAGACATCATAAAATGGCCTCATCAATACTTCCAACTAGTCACTCAACGATTTTTCATTTCAAGTCATGATATTTTTAATGGTTAAATTACATTGTGCCAATATCGTTCGATTCCAATAGAAAATATGTAACAAAGTGACCTGTATTTTTATATTATCTTTACTACAAAATCATTTAGCAAGATATATTTCATTTCAAATATTTCAAAGATCATAAGGTATATTTTGAGTCATTCGTGCGAAATTGATTTTTGCAACATGAGGCCCCACGACTAAGAAGAACTAGTTGAAAGATTTAGTTGTTTTGGGTCACTTCATTTTAATGATTTTTCATTAAGAAAGATCATGTAATCAAGCCACTGTGATTTCGGAGGGGGTAGGCAAATGTTACCCACTACTCACTCAACAACTTTCAACTTCAAATAACAGTAGTTTTAAAGTTTAATTTTCATTGTGCTGATATCATTCGATTCCAATAGAAAATACATAACGAAAAGTCCTGTATATTTATATAATATACGATTACTTGATTTATTACATTCAAAAAATACAATTGCAACACATTATCTATCAAAGATCTCATTTATATCGTGTTATTCATATATTTCCTGGCAAACCTATGAACAAATCACGCGAAAAAAGAACATTTACTGATTATAATAAATCTAGACTCATTTAAATGGTTGTTAATGCATTACCAAGCCTTGATCCATCTATATATATGTGTTAAATATCACGTTCCAAGGCTTGCATTTGTAGACCTCAAATAATAACAAACGAAAATTAATTTTCTAAAAGGATAGAACACTCGTTTGAGGATCGAATTTTCTAGGTGGTTGTGATTCCCCTGATGTGCTAGACAAACTTTATGAAGAACTTAAAGGGAGATGTGAATTAATTAAGGATGAGATGACTAATCTCATTAAGCGTTTGTTCACATAGAAATGAGTCGTGTATGTTGAAAAGCTCTAGCTTAACGAATAAGACCCTTTGACTAAATCTTTTGACATCTATTAGAAGATAGTTCATGAATTCCGCCGTGCTTTCTTCCTTAAAAGAGACACCGATGTTACAGAACAACAACAATCAAGGGGAGCCAACCAAGGCTAGGCAACTGATGCTATTTTACGAATCAGACCAACAAAGAGGGCCTGTTCTACGGTTCTACTACTTTAGGTAGTTCAACACCCTTATGCTGTATTTTTTGAAGTATAACAAATCTAAGTTTTTTTTATTGAAATGTTAAGGCAATTTTCAATCTCCTTACTGATGCTAATATTCCAAAAAATAAATGATTTTTAATTACTAATGCCCACAAGAGATTACAAAATACATCATCCAAATGCCTTGGCTTTCATAATTGAAATACAAGAAAATAAAATAAGACAGACATACTTAAAATAATGTTATGTTATCTTCTCATTTAGTTTCTACTGTTAGGCCTAATCCCCCAGTAAACTTTTCAATTTCAACGTTTTTAATTTCAAAGTAAGAAAGATTTATCAAGTGAGTTGATGAATACATACCCTATTTTGAATATGTTTGTTATAACATAAAGTTGAGCATTGAACTTTCATACATACTTCTTACTTTATGGTTTAAAGCTTGTCGGACCTAACTATCCCATTAGGCTTATTATGTTAAAATTACAAAATATGATTAGTACTATATCAAAGATATTTCCAAACATTTAAGTTGTTTCTCTTAAAATAACAGTATAAAAAATATAATAATTTCCAAAAGTAAAACCAAAGACATCATTACGACATTCATTCAAAACCCAACACGTAATAGTAACAAAAAAAAGGAAATACCTTGGTACTAATTTTTTTAAAATTAACTAGTAGCATGCAAAGAAGAAGTTTCAACTACACAGAATTGGTGCTGCTTAAGTTGAAGCATGAAGGAATTTATCTTGATCCTTGCGATAGAGATCAAACATTTCCTTTCGTATCACCTCAATCCTCTCGTCCATAGCATTTACCCAAATCATAATGAACGCTACGCATTCCTGCAACCTTCTCATTTGTTCAACTAGGTCAGTCATTCTTTTGACTAGTTGTTCGGTAGCACTAGGAATTCTATCAAAACTTTTTTCAGTAGGCTGGACGTAAATATAAAAAATAATTGGTAGGGTTAAACATACATGCAAAAAATGATAGGATTACTACAATGGAAGGTAGTTTCAACTCATACCTTCATATCTTCAACAATTGCAACTACAATAAATTTCTTTTTTGAATTGATATGGTTATCTACAGGATTCCTATATGGTCACAAGATTTAAATAAAGGAGAAATATGTTAACTATCAATGTTGGAATTAATGTGCACGCCTAACCAATTGGTAGATTATCTTGAAAAGTGAAACATTACTTTATAACTAACAATTAACTTTTACTGGAAAGTAAATATTTACATACCAGATAAGATTTTAGTTACATAACGTAACTTTAATGTTATAACTTTTCACACGTTAGGTACTCTTTCATAAAACATTAATGCTCCACTCTAAATATTTATTGTATTAATATTCATTTGGCCTTTCACATTAGAATGGAGGGGAACAATTTTACTCTGCTGTTAAAAAATAACATATAAAAATTATATGACAACATGAACAAGAGCTATGGATAGTTAAGGGTCCAATTTGTAGGCTCCGTTGAGGTTAGATGAGTGAGATTTTTCAAGGAGTGACAAAATAATCTGATTTGGGGTTGTAAATTGTTCAAAGTCATTTCCAAAATTTTAATCTAACACTCATCTTAAAATAACTCAAACGTTAGCATTAAAATTGAGGGGAATAGTTTCATTCTATTGTTCCAAATTAAAAAATAAATATTACTTGACATCAAATAAACAAATCCCTTGTATAAATATGGACAACCATATAAGCAACCTTTCATTATAAAATAAAAAAAACTATAAAACACGTCACATATTTCTACAATTTCCAACATTCAAAGCTCGCAAAAAATGTCTTCCAACGTATCAGCTTCTTCCAACGTCGGGCTCTCTTCTAATACTCAACAAAGTTATGAGGAACTTTGCCTACTTCTTTCATTGTACTCTCAGCTTCATGACATCAAAATTGAGTTTGATGGCTTAACTTGATGCATGGAGAGCTTTGAGAGTAAGCATGAAGCCATGATTAAGATCATTAGAAAAATATTGGACAAAATTATGATGTCTCCTCCAAGATCCTCCCTTCCACCTCCAAATTCCTTCGTCGCACCCCTCCCGCTAGAGAGAAAATAGAAATTTTAAAAATAAAATATTAATGTTTTAATGTTATTTTAACTTTGTAATTTTAATGAAATGTGTGGTTATGTTTCAGCTTTATTGACTTATTACTATAATATAAATAGACGATAAGTCATTTATCCCATCCATAGAAGAAGAACATGTAACTTCAAATATAAATATTGACAAAACCGAAAATGTCACAAAAAAAGAAAATGAAAATCAAATGTTTCAAAACGACATGAATTCAAAACTCAACACATAATTAATAAATTGAATGAATTAATATTTTTGTTTTGCCTAAGCACGCTTAACCAATGATATTACGGGAAAATGCTTTGTTATACCAACAGTCATGTACAGTGATTACTAAGAAGAAAAGAAATTAAGAGTCATTCAATTATAAATGTCTGATGAATACCCTCAAAGATATGTCCAACTCGCTGGGAACAAATATTTGAATTATGAACAAATTAACTAGAGTAAATTGCTTAAATTTTCTAACGTATTTTATTGCAAAACATTTTCCTTATTAGTAATCCTTTAAAATAACAACAAAGAATAACTACTATTAACTGAAAAGTTTGAGTTTTTTATTTTGATTTATTGAATGTTGAATGTTAGAAATTGTTCAAAATTTAGATATTTTCGACCTTCCAACTACATTCCTTGGAAATATAATAATTTCTTAAATGCTATGTCTATTGGAACATCTACCACATTTATTACCTTAACTTTCACTTATTTTTGAAACCTTCTATGTTTTTCTATTTAAATCAGTAAATATGAGATCATCTATAAAATAACAAAACAAGAATTGATACTTAAAATGAGCTGCCAAGAAAATAATCCTACAACTTCCAATCCCGGATCCCCTTTCACCACCAAACATTTTTCTGCTCCCCATAATCAACTCTTGTTGTTGTGTTCTCAGATGACAGAAGTTAAAAAATAGGTTGATGCTTTGAGTTGAGGTATAGACAGTTTTGGTCATAATCAAGACCTGCATATAAGTTACATGGAAATAGTGGTGGATAAAATGACGACGCCACCTCAACCAGTCTTCCTCCCATGAATGTCGTTAAACAGATAATTAGCAACTTTCTTTGTTCCTATGTTTTTACTATTTTTATGTTACAATATTAGTCTTTACAGGCAACCTTTCCTTTTAACGTTACACAATATTATTAGTTTAATTTTTATTGACATGTAAGTGCTAATTGAAATATTCTTAATGATGCTAATAATTCAAAAATCAAAGTATTTTTAATACTATCCCTAAGAGATTAGGAAATTAAACTTTAAACTGACCAGGCTTTGCTAAATACTATACATAAAAGTAAAATAAAATAGACATGCTTAAATATATGTGGTTTAGTATTGAAGAGCATTGAACTAGGTAAATTCATGCTTAGAGACTATTTTCAATTTCAATTTATTTGCTATGCTATCTAGCTGGCCAGCCGTCTTTAGAACTTTAGTTGGACTGCATTTTATTCTTTTGAGTTATCCTTCTTTCTTTAGGGTTTAATGCCTACCAGACCTAACAAATCAATCACATTACGTTGAGTGCATTGTGATGCAAATAAATATCTATATTGATTGCTAGGAAAATATTAGAAAAGTCATTTTATTAAAGACTCATCAATGCAAATTAGCAACAATGCATAATTTTTAGTTAACATTTGTGGGTCATCATAATGTAATATTGGTCAAGACATGTTGTGCCTTTTATCAGACTCCTAATCATGTATAATGATTAGTAGCTTTTTGTGATTCGGATAAATATCAGGATATAAAATAGTAGCGAACAAAAATTATGATCAAAAGATGAACACGTATAGATGAATTGACTTTGACAATTGAAATAATATGAAATGTATCCTTCTAAGTAGGACTTTTATGCCCCTCATTACCTTCAACCTCTACTACCTCTTCAGCCTCTACTACTGTGTTGCCTCTCCCATTTCCATCATCTGACTGAACATCAATGTTTGAGTCTTGCTCCTCAACATTAGGATTTCCGCCATTATTATGAGATACCAGGTGCAGTTCTAACTGATTAATTCATGCCACAAGTTTGGAGATAATGAAGTGCAATCGAACATTAATTTCCACATCTCTCCAAAGAAAATATTTGCAATCTTGGGGGATCTAATTTATTAATTAAAATTATTATAATATGAAGCAGGAAGGGAAAAAAGTAGACACAAAAGCTGAGTTTAAATTGAACTTTGAGCAGACAACTTACACCGTATAAAGGACAAACCCAATATCACTTTTCGAGATTTTAAGCACCCCAACAAGTCTTCATCGGCATCATATAGTCCTGGACGCACCTCATTTCCATCTCATGACATGAATAATTCTTATCCATTCATACTTGCAATGAGTTTGACATTTTTTTTGTCTTAGATATTACTACCCTTTCTTAACTTATTAAACAAAGAACATGAAGTTAGTAAGTATAGAAAGAGAAAGGGGAGACGTGCATTGGAATTGAGAAGGAGAAGGAATTTGAAAAGTCTCCCCCAGTTAGTTTGGCGTGCATGTGAAAAGAATAGGGTAATAAATTAGGAGTGTATGAGAAAGGAGTGAATATTTTGTTACAAGTTAAAATTCAAGTCACAAATATATGATTCGGTACTTAGAAAGAATTTATAATTTGGTAAAATAAAGACTAATTATCTGCTACTCTTTTTGAATAACTATTGGTAGTTCAACTTTTTTCAGTTCTTTAATCCAAGTGTTCATCTTTTTTGACCGTGGACCTTTAATGTTTCTTCACTTCTGTGTGCAGGTACCTATCAAATTCGAAGGAGTTAGAAGATCCCAAATCAACATAAATAATGATATGCAAAATATTAGACATATCAATCATTAAATAATTCAAATCAATCAACTTTTCAATAAGCGAGAACCACTACGTCGGAATTAGAAATGCAAAAAGTAGACAAACAAAGTTTGGCAGAAATATTTGTAGTGACATATATGGAATGTTATTGAACATTAAAATAGTGGAACTAGTATCGTTCTTATGTCTCTAATTTGTAGGTATCAGATCATGTGTCTTTATTCCATCGATCCTTCGCCACTTCTCTTAATGAACATGTCATATTTCACCAGTTGCCATGGAAACTCCAACAAACTGGACTTTCACTGTAACTGCTTCCTCTTCCAAAACAACCCTTTTTTATATTGTTCGCCCTACAAAAATGGTAGTGAGAAAGACAAGGTTTTTAATGGCCGAAAAACATAAATAGAGTTGGTTTACAGAGAAAAAGTACCTATAGTGAGGGATCGGTTTGGAGGAGTTTGCGTGACAACTGAAGAAAGATAAGATGTTCATTAAGAGATGTGACGAAGAATTAATGGGATAAAGAAACACAATGTGATGCCTATAAATTGGAGACATAAGAATTATATTAGTTCTACTACAGTAATGTTTAATAACATTCCATATATGTCACTAGAAATATTTTTATCAAGTCTACTTTTTGACTTTCTAATTCTGACTTAGTGGTTCTCGCTTATTCAAAAGTTGGTTGATTTGAATTTTTTACGATCCATTTGTTTACTAGCTTGCATATCATTATTTCTATTGATTTGGGATCTTCTAACCCCTTTAAATTTGATGGAGAATGACAAGAATCTCCTTGTCATTCTACTTGTTACAAAACAATTACAGGCAATTACAATGGTGCGGGTTAACTTAATTAAGCAACAAAATTGAACATACTTCTACCATCTATTACGGTGTGTTTAAAAAAATTTACAACAACAACAACATATTTCTTTCGTGTATGATTCATGATGAGGCTAAAAATCTCATGCACGAACAACAAAGTTGACTACGATTTGGTTGGTTAAATATGATACTCCTATCTAAAGATAGGATAATCGTAGTATTAAACAACTTCAACATCTATTCCCAAAAGATTAATAATAATACATAAATAGAGTAGTATTTATGTGGATCATACAACATCGTGGAATCAAATACAATAAGGGTTAAGAAAAGAAACGACATATCATACTACAAAAACTCATGGACTGTAGGATGATTATTTACATTTGTATCATCGCCTCTATCTCCTTTGCTGCTACACACATCACCTTCTCTACTTCCTTTATGACCCTATATCCTACCGCCAATCCTTCCTTGACTGCTTTGTCCCTTGTCATATACATCATAGTATTTGAATCCCTATCTTACAACATCTTCACGGAAGGCATTTTGACATGAAGATTTGTTTCTATTGATCTTGGGCCTTCCACATGAACGAACCTCTCCCGGATTTCTTACGAATCGTACATCAGTATCGGAGTATAAATCAGGAACGCTAGGGACAACCATGTCATCTTCCCAGTCCAAGTATACTTTAAAACAAGCTTTTAAAATATTCTTCAGGTCCCTGCGTCTAACGGGGCAGTCTAATGTGATGTCACAGTTTCTATCAAACCATTTTTTCATCGCATTATACTGTTGGTACTCATCCGTCATAGTTGGGTACCCTCCTAGAAATAATTTACTCAAGTGTGGGGGACTATGTCTCTTCTCCAGCGGTGAAGTATATATCTATCATGAAATAGGAGAATATTTATGAAAGTCATCATTCTCATAATATGGAAGCACTCAATTTCTTCACTTTCAAAGGTCTTCCAACCACATTCAATATATTGATTGATGGGACGATACTCCATAGTGAAGATAAAATTATTATCGTGATAATTAATCCGTATTGAAAAATCTATCATGTTACATACCTCAACTCCCTCCACCATATCGAAATTGACTTGCCTTTCAATTTCACAGTAAGGTATCCTTGTAACATGCACCCTAAAGAAATCATAAATAGCACAGGTGTAGTGGCCATAAATTTGCATATCCTAATCGAATAGGGTGATAGGTCGTACAAGTTTCTTTCTTTTGCTAGCTTGTCTCTCTATTTCCTTCTCATATCTAAACCTAAGGGCAACCTCATATTACTCAACAAACTGTTTTAGAGAGCTTCGACCGTTGATATATCCATCAAAGAAGGCATGCATTGACTCATTCCTTTGCGTAGACATCATGCCAACCAAAATATAGTGCTTGAGAAATACGAAAACCCATTTGGACTGCTCCTAATAGAGACTTTGGAACCAAATTTGTCAACTCACGTCATACTCATCAATGAAGCTGTGCCATTTATCCTCAAATTTAGAAATTGTAATGTTGTCAAAGATGATAGCTTTGAAGTGATCCTTGGCATGCTTATAAATCCTCACCCTTCCTATGCTTTGCGGGTAGCTTAGTAAAAATGTGCCAAATATAATACCTGTGGACAATGTTTGGCAGCACCTTAAGAATAAATGACTTAATACTCTCACATTGGTCTATGAGGATAGCCATTGGAGGGGTTTCTCCCAAGGCCACAAACCAAGTTTTGAATACAAATGTATATGTTTAGATATCCTCACTCGTCAGCAAAGCACATCCCTGCAGTATAGATTAGTTGTGATGATTAACACCTATGACTGAAGAAAATGGTATGCACCACCACTTCATGAGGTAAGTTGTATCAAAGCATATAACGTCGCTTAAGTCGCGGTAAGCAGCCTTAAAATGTGACTGCACCCACACAACATTCTAAATTCTCTTAGCATTTTCAGAGTCTACAATAAAAAAAAATCTCATCCTTGGACTGCATTTCCAAAAAGAATCTGTGCAACGCGGTAACATCGCTGGAAAGTGTTCAGAGATTCTATTGCTGGAGAATGTAGTTACAACAATCATTGGGAGTGTACATCATTCAGTCGGGGCCTCTAGCTTTGACCTCCAAGAGTCTTATGCTCTTTGAAGTAAGGCCTTTAATGTCGTGCACTACTAGACTTCTCTTTAAAGTCCTGCTCAATTCCTTGTGGCAGGGCAAAAATGCGATAGTGCGGGTTCCAACTGATGATTGTAATCTAAGATAACCCTTGTCATAAAGCATGAACTATCATTCGACACATGACACCTAAACCTAGCTTTGCAATCCACCCGTTTTCTTTGATACCTAGATTTTGTTTTTTGACACTTATCACACCCAAATGTCACATACTTTATTTGGCCAGGTAATTTTTTTTTCACTTTTCTTAACAACTCTGATGATAGGCGGATTTACACGCCTATATCAATATATTTTGCCCATATTTTAGCCTAGTTTTGAGAACTAATTATCTATTTCATGCACTTTTAGTCCTTTTTCCTGTAAATGAGCTAACAAACATGATTAGGAAAGTTTCAGGTATATATGATACAAAATACAGCATTTTACGGCTTACTTGACGCAAAAGAAAGCTCACAAACGAAGTAGAAGGGAGCTGGACGCCTAAGGACCAAATCTGCTGCATGGAAAATCTGTCCCGGGCTAAAACAGCATTTCTGAAGACTTTGGGGACTTACAAACACAAAGCTAGATTCTTACAAAGATACATTAACCTAATACAATTAGGTTATGTATTTCACTATTCTATTTGGATTATGATATTGTAACCTTACCCTAGTACATTTGGGTCAAGGATTTCCTTAGTTTAGTAGGATTTGGTTATTTATTTCATTAGCATAGTAGTAGGATAGGAGTATTATAAATACCCTATCATGCTAGAGATTTTTAATTAAGTCCTCCCTTAGTGGAGAGGCAACTCCTCCCTTAGTGGAGAGAAAGAACCATTCATTCTTCACTTAATTCAATAATTAATCTTCTTCCATCCCTCTCATCTTCCACCACAAACGCTTCTAATCTACTGTTCTATTCTTAAATTCCACAACAAGAGAATCGTTACTTGCTAGGGAATCACCAAAACCACACGCCTATCACCTACTTCGCACGCCATCAACCATGAAAATCGTGATATCCTTCGTATTCATGGGTAACTAAACCTCTTAGTTGGGGTTATGGAAGCCGAATGAGTTACTATCTATTGCTGTGAGTTTGTGAGTTCAAGACACGTATATTGCTTATATCATTATTCTCTTCATCTTAATCTACATTCTTTGCGGTTGCAAACGCAAGAATACGCCAGTCTAACATTTAACTTGTTCGCGAGAAAGGTTATTTGTCTGGAAAAGAGATAATGTCAAGGTAGTAGGACACCCTTTCCTATTAAAAAGCTAGTGCCGTAACTGGACTAACCTCTTGGAGAATTCGTACCGTTAGACACACTTTAAGCTCGCGAGAGTTAAAGTGAAATAGTCCTTGTTTAGGTCGCGAGACGCTTGGATTTACCATCGACTACAATTCTCTGTAAGCAATTGCATGTCAAGACTCTACACACTCATAGCCGATAGAGACGTATACCTCAGAAGGTGGACATAACCCCAACGCTTCAATTCTCATTGTTTACAATTTACGTGACAATCTTTCTCTTTTACTTTGCTATTTTCAGCTTTTATTTCATTACTTTGGTTACATATTACAATTCCCCCCTTCTTACGAGACTTGCACCAGAAGTCTATTAATTTTGCTTACTTGTTGACCAAGCTATTCCCTGTGGGATCGACACCCAACCCAGTTTGGGTTCTATATTTGCTAACGACCGCTTTACACTCCCACGAGAGCTGTAGATTGAGCGTTATCAAAAATTGGCGCCGTTGCCGGGGAATACGAGTGTCAATCAAGTTTGTGATAATTACTAGACCCTTTGGTCAAAGATTCTCGTACTTTTACTTTTAGTTTTTGTTTTTGTTTCTTGCAGGTTTTTACTTTAGTGCATGCCCCATACTAGAAGTTCTGGTCAACCGTTATTACCAATCAATCCTGAACCACAACGAATTAGAAGAATGGAAGCACAAGCTGAAATCGACAGGATGGCTGCTCAACACGAGCAAGCAAGATTAGCTGCTCTTGCCGCTGCTCAAGTCCAACAACAAAACATTGATAATCCTGGGCGAGCAACAAATCCTGACGATGAAGATTTAGGTGATGACGAGTTACTAAACCCTAGGCGTGATGCTGAAATTATAACACCTGCCAATCGAAGAGGTCGACAAGCTCGGTATAGGTATGATCGCCAACCTTTGCAACCAGCTTTCGACGATGATGATGATGATCTTGATGGTGCCGGAGCCACTGGATCTATAATTCCACCACCATTAGCGCCCGGAGCCAAATTCAACATCACTAGCACCATGATTCAGTTATTGCAACTCAAGGGGTTATTTGGTGGACTAGCAGGCGATGATCCGAATATGCATCTCATCAACTTTATTTCTACATGCAAGTCTTTTGACAATCCTGGTGTTGGTCAGAATGCTATTCGATTACGTCTATTTCCATTGTCTCTATCTGGGGAGGCAACACTATGGTTGAATGGGCTGACTCCTGATTCAATTACAAATTGGAGGCAATTGAGAGACGCTTTCCTAGAAAGATTCTTTCCGCCATCCAAAAGACCACAATTGAGAGATGAAATCAGCAACTTTCGTCAGCTTCCCTCTGAAGCTCTTCATGAAACATGGGAGAGGTTCAAGACAAAGCTAGCGAGATGCCCAAACCATCACATGACTAATGTTCACCTCATGGAGATCTTGTATAGAGCCTTGAATTCAATAACTAAACCAGTGGTGGACAACGCAGCTGGAGGTTCTTTCATGGACCTCACCTTTGGTCAAGCAAGCAATATGCTAGATCGCATGACAAAGCAAAGTAGAGCTTGGCATACCAGGGATTCTGAGGTAGCAAGCCCCACTTTATCTATTAGCATGTCTGCAGACCAAAGAAGAAGAGAAGAAGAACGTGAGCAAGACATGGCGCACATGAAAACACAATTGGATCTTCTGACAAAGCACTTATTATCAGGGAAGACCGAAAAAGTGAAAGCTGTAGCGCTAAAAGGAAGAGACGAATCTGATTCTGAAGAGGAGGCCAACTACTTGAACAATCAGGGGGGTTTCCGTGGGAGTGCCCAAGGAAACCAAGGTCGGAACTATTATGATAAATCTGGAAGCAAAGACCAAGGTAGTTGGAAGAAAAATAATGAAAAGAGTGGTTTGTACGTTCCCCCTGGTAAACGTGATACCACCACATCTAATTCTATGGAAGACATGATGGCTAAGTTATTAAAAGGAGTGGAAGCAACGAGCGCGGGAGTTAAGGAGGTGATTGATGATTTGTCCTCCATGAAGCAACTAGTTGATTCTCATTCCACTTCTATCAAGCAAATAAAGCAGCAATTGAGCCAACTTTCAGCAGCATTCAATCAAAGAAAGGTTGGCACCTTACCGAGCGATACTGTGCAAAACCCAAGGAATGATGGGTCATACATGGCCATCACTACCAAAAGCGGTAAGGTGCTGGAAACTTCAGCAAAAGGCAAGCAAGTGGTTGACGTAGCAGCAGACATTGACGCCACACCTAGTGACGTTACAAGAGAAGAAGCCGCAACAACTACTTCAAACGTCAAGAATGTTTTACCTAGTGGCGTGAAGCCTAAAAAAAATAATAAACGGAAGCAAGAGGAGAAGAAAGACATGGAGATAACACTTCCATACCTACCACCACCTTTTCCACAAAGATTGAAGAAGGTGGCCGATGACACTAAGTTCAGCAAATTCATGACTATGTTGAAGCAGCTGACCATCAATGTTCCATTAGTGGAGGCACTTGAACAAATGCCTGGGTATGCGAAGTTTATGAAAGATCTTTTGACTAAAAATAGGGCAGCAAGTTATGAGCTGAAGGATGATGTGCATCATTATAGTGCAATTGCTACCCGATCGATAGTTCAGAAGAAGGCCGACCCCGGAGCTTTCACGATTCCTTGCACCGTTGGATCTTTGGACTTTGCTAAAGCATTGTGTGACTTAGGAGCCAACATCAACTTGATGCCATTTTCGATCTACAAGAAGTTGGGGTTAGGAGATCCTACACCAACTAACATGAGGCTTATGATGGCGGATAGGTCGGTAAAACGACCGGTTGGTATTCTATGCGATGTCTTGGTGAAGGTATCTTCATTCATATTTCCAACAGACTTTGTCATCTTGGATTGTGAAGCAGATTCAGAGGTTCCCATAATCTTGGGACGCCCTTTCCTTGCTACAGGAAGTGTGCTCATAGATTTGAGAGCTAATGAGCTTTCATTCCGAATAAATGACGAAGTGGTTCGCTTTGATGTTTGCAAATCAATGAAGCAACCCAAAGATCTGAGTGTATTTTCTGTGGCTGATGTTGTCATTGATGACGAGGAAGAACGACTTGAAGAAGAACAAATTCTTGATGATCCTTTGGAGGTTTCGCTCATGAAAGGAGAGAATGAGGATGCTGAAATTTCTGAAGAAGCTATTTCTGCTCCATCGGGATTAGGAACATATCGTTATACTCTCAAGAAGCTGGATCTTGATCTCAAGAATCGACCCACACCACCAGCTAAGCCATCTATTGAAGAGCCACCCACGTTAGAATTGAAGGAGCTGCCAAGCCATTTGAAGTACGCATTCTTAGGAAGCGGAAATACTCTTCCAGTCATAGTGGCAGCCGATTTGAGTGAGCAACAAGTTGCAGCTCTTATTGCGATCCTACGCAAGTATATTAGAGCTATTGGATGGACCATTGCGGACATTATTGGTATTCCACCTGGGATTTGCACTCATAAAATTCAGCTTCAAGAAAAGTGCACACCCACCATTGAACATCAAAGACGTCTAAACCCACCTATGCAAGAAGTGGTGAAGAAGGAGATTATCAAGTGGTTAGACACAGGAGTCGTGTATCCTATTTTTGACAGTACATGGGTAAGCCCAGTACAATGTGTTCCCAAGAAAGGAGGCATGACGGTGGTCGCGAATGCAAAGAATGAACTTATTCCATTCAGGCCCGTTACTGGATGGAGAGTATGCATGGACTACCGCAAGCTGAATTCTTGGACACTCAAAGATCACTTCCCCATGCCATTTATGGACCAAATGCTAGATTGATTAGCGAGGAAAGGATGGTTTTGCTTCTTGGATGGTTATTCAGGTTATAATCAGATTTGTATTGCTCCCGAAGACCAAGAGAAGACAACATTCACATGCCCATATGGTACGTTTGCCTTCAAACGCATGCCATTCGGGTTATGTAATGCACCAGCCACCTTTCAACGTTTTATGATGTCTATTTTCTCTGATATGGTAGAAGACACTTTGGAGGTATTTATGGACGACTTTTCAGTTGTTGGTGAGTCCTTTGAAGCATGTTTAGCGAACTTGAGCATGGCATTACAAAGATGTGTAGAGTTCAACCTTGTGCTGAATTGTGAGAAGTGCCACTTCATGGTAAAAGAAGGAATCGTTCTTGGGCACAAGATCTCCGAAAGAGGAATAGAGGTTGATCGCACAAAAATAGAGGTAATCGAGAAGCTACCACCTCCAATTTCGGTGAAGGGAGTTCGTAGTTTTCTTGGCCATGCTGGATTTTATCGTAGATTCATCAAAGACTTCTCCAAAATTTCTAGTCCATTGTGCAAACTACTGGAGAAAGATGCGAAGTTTGACTTTAATGAAGATTGCTTAAAGGCATTCGAATGCCTTAAAGGAAAACTCATTGAAGCCCCTATCATGGTAGCACCAGATTGGACGCTCCCGTTCGAAGTCATGTGTGATGCTAGTGGTGTAGCCGTTGGTGCTGTTCTTGGACAAAGAAAGGAGAAATTGTTTCATCCTATCTATTATGCAAGTAAGGTCCTAAATGAAGCCCAAAGGAACTACACCGTTACTGAACAAGAGCTCCTAGCAGTTGTGTATGCGTTTCAGAAGTTTCGTGCCTATCTATTGGGTACTAAGGTGATCGTTCATACAGACCATGCAGCTCTTAGGTATCTAATGACGAAGAAGGATGCAAAACCAAGGCTGATTCGATGGGTATTGCTGCTGCAAGAGTTTGATTTCGAAGTCAAAGATAGAAGAGGTTGCGAGAACCAAGTGGCTGATCACCTATCTAGACTTGAGAATGAGTATGTGGCGCAACCAGAAAATCAGATTGATGATGCATTCCCCGACGAGGAGATACTAGCGACCACAATGGAGCAATTACCATGGTATGCCGACTTTGCAAATTTCGTGGTGAGTAATGTGTTACCTTCCAATTTATCTTACCACCAAAGGAGGAAGTTTATGCATGACGTTCAGCACTACTATTGGGATGAGCCATATTTGTTTCGAAGATGCGCGGATGGTATCATTCGACGATGTATATCCCATGAAGAAGTGCCTACTATACTGGAAGCATGCCACACTTTGCAAGTTGGAGGACATCATGCAGGGAATCGAACGGCAAGGAAAGTCTTGCAAAGTGGTTATTATTGGCCTACAATATTCAGAGATGCACACAACTATGTGAGAAGGTGTGACCAATGCCAACGTCAAGGTGCTATTTCAAAACACCATGAAATGCCCATGTCCAAAATTCTGGAGGTAGAACTCTTCGATGTGTGGGGTATTGATTTCATGGGACCATTCGTGAATTCGTTTGGAATGAAGTACATCTTGGTTGCTGTGGATTATGTGTCAAAATGGGTTGAAGCTGTAGCATTGGCCGACAACGAAGGAAAGCGTGTTGTAGCATTTTTAAAGAAGAATATCTTCTCTCGCTTTGGAGTACCTCGTACTATCATAAGTGATGGAGGATCTCACTTTTGCAAAAAGCTATTCAAATCTGTATTGGCCAAGTATGGAGTCAAGCAACACAAGGTAGCTACGCCTTATCATCCCCAAACCAGTGGACAAGTTGAGGTTTCCAACCGCGAGATCAAGAAAATCCTTGCCAAGACGGTTAATGCGAATAGGAAGGACTGGTCTTGAAAGCTAGATGATGCACTATGGGCGTATAGGACTGCATTCAAGACACCCATTGGCATGTCACCTTATCAGCTAGTTTATGGGAAGGCTTGTCATCTACCCATCGAGCTTGAATACAAGGCATTGTGGGCATTGAAGCACTTGAATCTGAATTGGGATAGTGTGAAGAACCTGAGGTTGGAGCAGCTGAACGAACTAGATGAATTTCGTCTCCATGCATATGAAAGATCAGATTTATACAAGGAGCGGATGAAGAAGTATCATGATCAGCAGATTGTTCGACGAAACTTCCAAAAAGGTGACATGGTACTACTCTTTAACTCCAGACTCAAGCTCTTCCCAAGTAAGTTAAAATCAAAGTGGTCTGGTCCATTAAAAGTCATCCAAGTCTACTCGTCTGGAGTAGTCGAATTGGAAGACAATGATGGTGTTGTCTTCAAAGTGAATGGCCAACGTGTTAAGCCATATATCGGTCCTTTTGACTCAATGAATGACAAGGCCATCACTTATCTCGACGAAGTCTAAGTACTTGAGATTACTACGTCGAGCCACAACAATAAATAAGGCGCTAGATGGGAGGCAACCCATTGTTTATCGTTTTTCATTTATCGTTTATCGTTTTCTTTCATTCTAGTACTTGTCTTGTTTTTAATTAATGAAAATACAAAAATAAGAGTCGTGCCACGACCAAAACTAAGGCGCTTGGTGGGAGGCAACCCATCGTACTAATCGTTTTCATTTTGAGCAAATATAGGTGCAAGAAGTATGCGACGAGGAGATTGATCTCCATCGACAATTTGGACGCATTGTGTGGTAAAGTCGGTAAGTTAGGCATGGTGATGCATAAGGCGATGAATTGAGCCTTTCTCACGTCAAAATAGGCTTCGAGGAAGGCTAGGCCTTGGTAAAAATAGGCCACAAATGATGCACAACCTATTCTATAGCCTAAGGACTCGGAATCTAGTGTGCTATACACTATGCGCCGCCTATACCTAGGTATGCTTTTGACTATGCGCCGCCTATGCTATGGCATTTGGTCTCAGTATCTCATGTGCCATAGACTATGCGGCGCATATGTCTACAAATGCCATAGACTATGCGGCGCATATGTCCCATTATGCCATAGACAATGCGCCGCATATGTCATTGATATGCCGAGTGATATGCGCCGCATATGTGGTGTTCTTGTCCCCAAATCCAATTGTAAATGGGTCATAACCCGACCCATACTCTTCCTATATAAAGGGGACTTAGTTTTATAACACAACCACATTAGAAACAACCCTAAAGGCGCCGCATAACCCTCCAAATCTTCTCAAAATTTTCTTCTTTTGCTCTTCCAATTCACAACAACTTCTCCACAAGCTACAAGCAAGTAAGTACTCTCTTATTCTTCATCTAATTATCATAAGTACTATGTTGCTATGCTAAATCATGTGGGATTGGTATGTGATGTTCATGTGTTTGGAATGTTGTTGCAAAATCATGTGAGTGAATATATACGTAGGGAATTCTTGACTTGTTTCCAACTTGAATTTTGTTTCGAACGCATTGTTATGATATTTGCTGAATTGATATGGCTATGAATATTGCTTAAGAGTGTTGTTTGGATGCTTACATGATAGACTATCCCGGCCATCGGGATAAGATTATAGTGCCTATCGTCTTAGGAGGTTGTGCTTGTTGTAAGAATAACGATTTTATGTGATAACCCCTATGTCGTAGTGTTTCTATATCTACCATGAAAGTAGACCAATGACTGCAAATAAGTGATGCAATGCTGATTTTCTTGTCGGAACACCATCCTAAAACGTATGTCGACGAAATCTGATTAAATCGACTACGTTCACCTCGCTGATTTGTGCAACAAAACTAAGTGTGGGGTGATACCCCTAGTGCTTGCATATAGATTGTATCAAGTGAGATTGTGCTGCAACTAACATTATTTCTAGTCTCAGGTACAATGGCACCTAAAGCGAGGCAAGGCAAGGAGAAGGTTACCACGTCCCAAAAGGGCAAGAAGAGAAGTCGAAAAGACCAAGGAGAATCATCCTCAGCACACCTACCACGCAGAATGTTTGGAATAAAATGGGTTCTTGAGGAAGAAGCCAAAGCATGGTACAGCAGCAACAAAGAAAGAAAATATGTGCACGTCGACTTGATCAACAAGGAGACCTTAGCAAAGAAGGAGCCGCGAATGTTGGCGAAAATAATGGCTTTGAAGCTGGATTTCATCTTCCGCGACATGGGAGAGTGCAATATTGACTTAACAAGAGAGTTTTATGCCAACTGGTCGCCGAACACAACAGGCAATGAAGTCAAAATTCGGGGCCAAGTGTTGCATCTTACAGCGGATTGGATGAACTCTTTTCTTGGCTTACCTTCGATCGACACTGCACCATTCAAAGAGCTGTACAGCAGGCCTCCTTACAGAGCAATACGACACACGCTTTGTGGAAGCAGATCGATGGCAAGATGGGGCAGACATAAGGAAACAGGCCATCACAATACCTTCCCCTATGTTCCACTAAATAGGGAAGCAAGAATCTGGATGCGCATTGTCAACTCATGCCTTATTCCTGGAACTCAATACACCAAGATATCGAGAGATAGAGTGTGTTTGGTCTATGATTTGATGACAAATGTCCCTATCAACTTTGGGGCAATCATTCGATCTACCATGAGGAAGGCCAGACTCCACAAAAGGTCTCATTTCACATTCGGCAATTTGTTGACAGCAATGTTGCGGAAGGAGGATGTCGAAGAGGAACCAGCTGACCACAAACTCCCACATAACCCAAAGAAGGTTGACCTCACCAAGGTCAAAGATGCTGAAACAACTCATGGAGTCAACCTTACTACTGCGGAGAGACATGCTCGTGATGAGAGTTTCTTCCGTCATCTCTATGGCATGACACGATTTACTATGATGAGTGGTGGACGTATTCCAACTGCTGAAGAGCTCCAACAGCTGGACCAAGACTACCCAATGAACATGCATGCCCGGGAGATGTGTGGAGTTGGCGTATATTTTGAGGAACCTCTAGACGATGACATGCCGACTGATGATGATCAACGCTTGCCTGATTCTGATGATAAGGAGAACTCTGACGACGACTCTTATGATGATTCCGACGATGGGGGTATGACCCCCGACATTGATGAAGGGTCCGACTAACCAGGTTCTTTGAATTTATTTTCCACTGAGGGCAGTGTCCCGTCTAAGTATGGGGTGGCAGAATCGCATGCTATACTTCTTTGTTTGCATCTATGTTTGTTTACTTCTTTTTTTTGTGTGTGTTTCGATTTTTTTTTAGTTAAGTTATGTTTTTTTAGGAGTAAATTTTTTCTAGCTTCGCATGAAATTATTTTGATAGGCAGCATGAGATTATAACAAGAGTATGTGTTACAATTATGACTATTGAGACGTTTAGGCTCTAGTTGTGACTCATTATGTGATATTGTGTGATTCAATTCCTTCAATTGTTGGGTCGAGAGTCTATATTACTTCCAATCAAGTCGACCATGTGCCTTGTGTGTGTGAGATAATAGTATATTCTATGTTTGTGGCTGATGCTAGAACCTGCTTGGTATGTATGCAAAGCGAAAATAAGGAGTGTAAGTTTAGGATATGATTTAGGCATTTCTATGGCAACCTATACATGTTTACCTTCAGTTTTACCTACCCATGGACATCATCCTAGTTAACCCTTTTGAGCCTTTAGCCTATTTCTTTGACAACCTTGTATGTAAGCCTAATCCATTTTCTTTCAAGACCATAATTTGATCCAAAATCCTGAGTGCTTTAAAGTGAAAAAGTCATGTGACAACATAAGAGGAAATTGGGTGAGTATAATACTTTAAATTGTAATGGTGCTTGAATGTGCTATGAAAAAGAAAGTGCTATCATAAGAGGTATGTTGTGAAAAGAAAAAGGAAAAGAAAGCTAAAAAGTAAGTAGTGCTTGAAATTGAAAAACAAAATAGGAGAACAAGGGTGGTAGAATAAAAGAGTGAAGAAAGGTTGAAAGAAAAAAGTGTCATTGATACAATGTGATGTATTAAAGCGCTTAAGAACCTAGTCACTATTCTTGGCCAAAATAGTCCTACCCGTCCCTTAGCCTACATTACAACCATCAAAAGACCTACTTGATCCTAATCTTAACATTCCGACATTTAGTAGAGTACTACATTAAAGGCAAGCCTATGGTCATTAGTTGCTACATATGAATTCTTTGTGAGAGTGAGAGCAAGGACACTTTGATACCCATGTTTGAAAAATATGCTATATTTGTGCGTGATTATGGGTACTAAATGGTGAGACACACATGGTTGATGAGTTTGGATAGTTGTATATGATTCTAGGCACTTGAACGCTTGCATGTGAGTTGATCACCATCACGAGTCTATGCTTGAGAATAAATGGTTTCTATTTATAATCGGAAAGCTACTCTTGGTTGATAATCGTTGTGCTTGTCTTGATAAATGTTTTGTGTTGTTGCTGTAAAAACCTTAAGTCGATGCTTAGAAGGACATGATATGTTGTTCGAGGACGAACAAAGCTCTAAGTGTGGGGTGTTGATGATAGGCGGATTTACACGCCTATATCAATATATTTTGCCTATATTTTAGCCTAGTTTTGAGAACTAATTATCTATTCCATGCACTTTTAGTCCTTTTTCCTGTAAATGAGCTAACAAACATGATTAGGAAAGTTTCAGGTATAAATGATGCAAAATACAGCATTTTACGGCTTACTTGACGCAAAAGAAATCTCACAAACGAAGTAGAAGGGAGCTGGACGCCTAAGGACCAAATCTGCTGCATGGAAAATCTGTCCCGGGCTAAAACAGCATTTCTGAAGACTTTGGGGACTTACAGACACAAAGCTGGATTTTTACAAAGATACATTAACCTAATACAATTAGGTTATGTATTTCACTATTCTATTTGGATTATGATATTGTAACCTTACCCTAGTACATTTGGGTCAAGGATTTCCTTAGTTTAGTAGGATTTGGTTATTTATTTCATTAGCATAGTAGGAGTAGGATAGGAGTATTATAAATACCCTATCATGCTAGAGATTTTTAATTAAGTCCTCCCTTAGTGGAGAGGCAAGTCCTCCCTTAGTGGAGAGAAAGAATCATTCATTCTTCACTTAATTCAACAATTAATCTTCTTCCATCCCTCTCATCTTCCACCACAAACGTTTCTAATCTACTCTTCTATTCTTAAATTCCACAACAAGAGAATCGTTACTTGCTAGGGAATCACCAAAACCACACGCCTATCACCTACTTCGCACGCCATCAACCATGCAAATCGTGATATCCTTCGTATTCATGGGTAACTAAACCTCTTAGTTGGGGTTATGGAAGCCGAATGAGTTACTATCTATTGCTGTGAGTTTGTGAGTTCAAGACACGTATATTGCTTATATCATTATTCTCTTCATCTTAATCTACATTCTTTGCGGTTGCAAACGCAAGAATACGCCAGTCTAACATTTAACTTGTTCGCGAGAAAGGTTATTTGTCTGGAAAAGAGATAATGTCAAGGTAGTAGGACACCCTTTCCTATTAAAAAGCTAGTGCCGTAACTGGACTAACCTCTTGGAGAATTCGTACCGTTAGACACACTTTAAGCTCGCGAGAGTTAAAGTGAAATAGTCCTTGTTTAGGTCGCGAGACGCTTGGATTTACCATCGACTACAATTCTCTGTAAGCAATTGCATGTCAAGACTCTACACACTCATAGCCGATAGAGACGTATACCTCAGAAGGTGGACATAATCCCAACGCTTCAATTCTCATTGTTTACAATTTACGTGACAATCTTTCTCTTTTACTTTGCTATTTTCAGCTTTTATTTCATTACTTTGGTTACATATTACAATTCCCCCCTTCTTACGAGACTTGCACCAGAAGTCTATTAATTTTGCTTACTTGTTGACCAAGCTATTCCCTGTGGGATCGACACCCAACCCAGGTTGGGTTCTATATTTGCTAACGATCGCTTTACACTCCCACGAGAGCTGTAGATTGAGCGTTATCAAACTCCAAAACCAGTCAAATGACTGTGTTCTTTATAAAATATGAATCCGTATTGTACACAACGAAAGGACATACCTTCAATAGGGCCTGCCATATATTTCTCGTCGGTGTAGCTATTATCATACATTTCACCTACCTCTTCTTCAACACCATCCTCCCTATGATCATATTCTTTGCCGTTGAAAACACTTAAATCTTCATCTTGAACCGATTCATGAGATCTATTTATCTCCTCATCGACCAAGTTTTGAAGTTCTTCGTCGTCGGTGTCCATATATGGATCCGAACCGCCACCATAGCCACCATGTCAATCTTCATTACAATGCAAACTATCACTGTCCTCCAACCCCATAATATCATTTAATATTGCTCTTAATTGGCTACTTGATTCATTATGATCCATTATGCCACAATTATATGATAAAGGATAGAAAAATTAATGACAAAGTACAATGAAAAATGAAAAATAGTTAAGAGAATTTAATAGAGTAAAGTTCAATGAATAGTGAAGAGGAAATCTAAAAGAAGAAAGTTAAAGAGTATAAACGAAGTTTGTTGTTAAAAAAAAAAAGAAAAAAAACAAATTGGTTTTGCATTTTTGGAGAGAAGTTTGGGCAGTTTTGGAGCCAAAGGGTAAAGAAGCCATTTCACCAATTTCGAGTTCTTCGTGTCATAACCATCGACTCATTTTGCATTACTCTAGAAAAAATAACCTTAAACAAGTAAATAAAAACTCTCAAAAAGGAGAGACCCACTAGTTATTACCGTACTATTTGTGATTTAAATGTTTTTTAATATTCGTGTAACTTACGTCATATTTGGCCGCTTAAAACATAATTTTATGAATTCATTAACAAAAAATGTATATAATTAATTTATAATTTAAAATTTTGCACAGTTATTGTATATTAATTAAATCTTTAATTTTTTACGAGAATCATTCTCAACCACAATGAATTAAGACACAATTCACCGATCTAGAAAAAATACACATGTTTCAAATTAAATTTGTGTTAGAAGAATGTCTTATATGACACAAATCTTGTCAGGATGAGTAAATTCTGATAAAGTTAATATTTATTCGAATCCCACTGGTGATGCTTTATATTGATGTTGAGTTAGAAACTTAGAAATCATTTTATGTATGGACTAGACTCTCCTAAATAATTTTTTTTTGGTTGAACTCCTAAATAAAAGTTATACTCTAATAAAGTTGCCTGTCAGAATCTTGTTTGTTTCATGTTTCTTTGAAGTTTTAAATAATTCGATTGTCGCGGTCTCTTTCAAGAGAAAATTGAAGGAAAGGTGTCTTTTAAATCTTGAATGAAATATTGGTGACATTGACCAACTTAAAGGGTCAAATATAATTCAGAAACTTGATTACGTTAATTGTGGACTTGATTAATATTTTTCAAACTTTTTAATCTTTTCAACAATACAAATCAATCCACACCCACAAAACTTTCCTCTCTCTGCAAATCAATCTCTCTTCTCTCTTTCTCTCGATAGTTTCTCTATCTAATATCTCTCAACCAACAACTTTCCAAATTTCACCCTTCAATCTTGTGCAACTTCAACCTCCGGCGACAAATAGTTTTGAGTTCTTGCCCATTCTTTTTGGACTTTCAATCGTCAGTCTACGTGACAACATTCTCTAGTGACAACAACTTCGAGTTCTTCATTGTTTATTTTCGATTTTCACAGGTAAAAAATTAGGGATTCTTAGTTATGATGAAAACGCGGAACTTGATTTGTTTGTGTTTGTTATTTTTTTTATATTTGTTATTTTTTTTATATTTGTTATTTTTTAGTTGAATTTCTCATCTGAATGTTTCTGCCACTGTTGTCTTTTCATCAATGGATAAAACATGTAATGTGAATCCAACAGATGAGTAATCTCTCGCAACATATATGACTAACCTTGTCATTACCTAAATGGCCATGAGTGGCACCCACACTAACCTTTCTGTGGGAGAACCATCTAAATCAAACCATTACCCAATCAATTAGTCAATATTAAAAGGATATTTTTATAAAACCATCTTAACAATAATAATCTGGGATTAATCATCAGTAGTGTGGGAATCAAACAATCTACAAACTGAAATTTCTAAGATCCGAAAGTCATCGTACAAGAAATACTAACAAAGATCATTTATAAAGAGATATCCAAAAATAAAGTAAATAAAGAATGTTTCATTGCCCGAAAGATGGACAAGAACAAATAAGATGACCCATGGAAACCTGGAGATGGAGTGCTCACCCTTGGATCAAGATCTGTTATCAAACTCTAGAGGTGAGATCATGTATGAGCCTCTAGAACAATTTCTGCACTTAACAAAAGAAGAGTACAGGGTAGTATCAGTACAAACCACTATGTACTGGTAGGTATCATAGGCCAACTCAACTTAATAACATGTAAACAACATAAATCAAACAAAAACTAGACAGGCATCAACACATAAAAAATTCTCAATGAATCAACAATACAACAATAACAGGTCAAACAGTGCTCACAAGCAAGCCACATAACCATCAAGAGTATCAACCATACTGTAAACATCTGCAAAATCAACCCAAATATGTACACACATGCTATGGGACTTATTTTTGTCCAAATAGTCATGACCTGCAGGGAACAATCTATGTTGATGAACCGTACCAGCATGGTACCCGATCCAACATAAATATAAACATACCGGCGTGGTACCCGATCCAACATAAATATAAATAGACCGGCGTGGTACCTGATCCAACATAAATATAAACG
Source organism: Capsicum baccatum var. pendulum (assembly GCA_030864225.1). NCBI lineage: Eukaryota > Viridiplantae > Streptophyta > Magnoliopsida > Solanales > Solanaceae > Capsicum > Capsicum baccatum. The sequence goes on along the minus strand of CM061557.1, from coordinate 161,342,199 downwards.
TACCAGCGTAGTACCCGATCCAACATAATTATAAATGTACCGGTGTGGTACCGGATCCAACATAAACATTAACGAACCAGTGTGGTACCCAATCCAACATAAATATAAACGTACCAACGTGATACCCGATCCAAATAAATATAAACGTACCGGCATCGTACCCGATCCAACATAAATATAAACAAGTATTATCAATATCAATTTTCACAACCTCACAGCATACAACACAATGTACCAAGATTTCAAGTACACTTAAAGTCATAAGACAATTCCATCAAGTAAATTTTTAATAAAAATTTATACACGAATCAACAATTTCAAGCATGTCCGAATACCAATCCACAAGTATCCAATTTAAGAGCATACATATAATTAAGTTGAGTATAAAATCCAATTAAACCGTACCTACCTCAATCGAAGAAACCAAATGCAAGCTACTTTACAATGGTCTTTCCCTTCCGTAAAGTCTCCCAAAAGATCAAAATTTTTCAAATATATAATCTACATAAGAGTATGAATCTAATAACACTCATTTACAAATTCCTACTCTAAAATTTCCTGACCAAAATTTTAATTTCTCTAATACTCAAATCGGAAGCAGCGTAAGCAATGTACGAAAATCCAGATTCCCTCATAATCACATAAACCTAACATGAACCTTAACATTAGTGCCAATGATGGACAATCATTACCTAACATTTTAATATATTAATCTTTTTCACTATTTCCCTAATGATTATTTTAATAATTACCATGGTTTTGCATGATATTTGCTTCCACCTAATTCTCAAAATTCATCATTCATTAAAAAACTACCCACAACTATTTAATACGAACACAGAAAATCACCTGAATCTTGTTCTTCATCCCTCGACACCACAACAGTTTTTGTTTTGCCCGATCTTGTTTTTTCATTTTTCATTATGCCAAAAAGGTTAAACCCTATTAATTGAAAGTCACAAAATATTTGATAGGAAAAAAATAAAAGAAGATTTTCGTTTTTACTCATTAAACTACTACTTCAACTAATTCTTTAAATTATCCAAAACTTTTAAAAATTCTCGAAATTACTGTTGAGCTTCGTAGAAATAAATTAAATTTATAAATTGACTAAAAAAATACATTTTGAAACCATTAAAAATATCTAAATTCTAAATCGAGGTCGTCTTGCAAAAAGTTGAACGTGATCAAGTTTAACTTTATTAAAGCTCAAGAACCTAAGTAATGACAAATCACTTCTGAACACTTCAAGAATTGATACCTCTCATTTCGTGAATCATAAATCACGTACACCAACTATGGGGAGAGCTAAAATAGGAATATGAGAAAATTTTAAAAACAACCGAGAGGGTCGTTACATCATATACTAATTAAACAATCGTTCATCCCCGAACAATAACAAGAGACAATGAGGGAAAACAAGGAATTACTGAATCAACAGAAAGATGCGGATAACTACTACGCATTCTGCTTCGGTCTCCTAAATGGCCTCCTCAAAAGGATGATTCTTCCACTAGACTTTCATAGACGTAATCTCCTTCGTCCTTAGCTGATGAACAACCAAATACCTAGCCAATCCTATGCTACCCCCACCGCCCCAGGCTCAAAAGGTTCAATGAACATACAATAACACAAGGCATATTCTTCACCCATATATATGCAACTATTCTATACCAGCCAATAAGTATAAGTGCATACTGGTGACAGGAGATGCGCATCTAGGGATGAATGCAAAATACACAATCAATATCACAACTCATTATAACTGTACTCATCAGGACAATCATCATCATAATCAACCTCCGGCCTTGCCGGATATCAACACATCATCCATAGTATATTTATATAGTCAATACTTCCCAACTACTCATTATTATCTAACCAACACTTATTATAATAGAATCACCAGTTCGCTAGTCATCACATAAGCTTTATTTATTAGCCTAAACATTATCCTTCACATAATCTGTATTCATGGGATAGCAACTAACCGCTATTTATTTAATAGCCAACATATAACATCTAGTCAAGGTTCATCACTAGACTAAAACCGCCATTTATCTACTATTCATTATTATCGACTAATCATCCTATATCCTTTAATCATTACTAGACAACACATTACTACTTGTTACCTAACCATCTTTATTAACTGACACCATTTATTATCTAACTATTGTTTACCAACTAATCCTTGCTTAACTATTCATTAGTTAACCATTTAGAAACTATTCAAAGTTATTAACTAGTCACCTCTTATTACGAACATCTTTTATTATCTAGCCTCATTAACACACAACTCCTACTTTATTGACTAATTGACATCACGAACTTAGTCATCAATACAAACTGATGTTCACCTATACAAGATTTGACCTTACCATAAGTCATGCATTAACCATCGCTAGCTACCATATTTAAACTAATCAAGAATCATTAACTAATATATTAGATTCCTATCTATCACTAGTATCCAATCAATAAAGTTGTAAGCAATATACCGCATCTTTCTCCATCCCATACCGGAGAGATATGTATACAACATATACGTATTCATAAACTATAATCAAATTTTTTACACTGATAAACACTCCTTGGATATTCAATCATTGTCATAACACATCCCTTGGCCTATTAATTTATCCGTAATAGTCACAACATTAAAATCACGGCCTTAGGTCTATATACATATCCGGAACTCATATCGGTAATCATATTTTTAAGACGTAGCATATCTCTAATCATCTCACATATAGGAGGTATCTCACATATTAGTGTAATAATATAGATGGATATGTAATCATCTAAAGGATATCTTATATCGATAGGTCATACATCATGACTAAGAGGATATCACCTTTCTAGGTCAATTTGTATATCTAAAAAGAAATAGCATCTCTATAGGCCGAATAGCGTTGCTAGGAGGAATATCATCTCTAAATGCCCAATATCACTTCCACGGGAAGTATCATACGTATAACTCAAAAACCACAATTCGGGAACATCAATACAAGTTACCAAGTTATGAAGTAACCTTATTCTAAGTTTTACTAGCCTCATCTATATCTAACATCCACAACTAAATCTGCAAGACTTAACACAAGTTTAGGACTAAGTGGGCTAGGCGATCCACTTCTAATACTCAACTCCCATAATTAGGCACACTATGTCCCAAACTAGGCTAAGGTATCTAGTTCATCTTCTACATGTCTAGTAAGCCATATTCAAGCCTAAGATAGCAGCTTCGACTAAAAAAAAGGTACTCAAGTTAACTCTACCCAACTTACAATTTCAAGACTATCACACTAGCCCAATAAGGCTAAATATACAAATCATGCTTCAAATATTAAAACCACATCCTAAACATAGTTTTATATCATAACCATGCTTCAACTAATCTAATCTCGAGAGGAAAACTAATAGGATTAAAAAGGGGTATAAACATGCCATTTTACGGGTCCCACTAAATCAGAGCCTACAGCACATTATGCTCCACGACATTGTTAATATCCATCTAATCATCATACCTTAAAAACTCAACAAGAAATATCCACCAAGTATCGCTCAAGGAAAGATCAATGTTGCCATTTAATAATTTATTCTTTCTCCCATTCAGGATTATTCTTAATTATTTTATGAATGTAACTAAGCCATTTGATTTTGCTTTGCCACTATCATGGAAATTATTATCCTCTAACAGTGTCATATATCAGCCAACTTTGTGGGACATGCAAATGTATAATTCAGCCACAAGGTCAAGTCAATAATAATTCATCTTCTCAAAATTGTTCCTAATGCATAAATCCATAGCTACAACTTATGTCATGACAATCACTAACTCAATATTTTTCAACGACAAACACTTCATGGTCAAGCCAAACCTCTCTTATATCACTAACACCAATTTAAGATGTACAAAGTCATTCTTATTTCTACCTAACAATATTTTTATTACGGGCTTTACTTAACTCTTAATTACCTCAAGAGTGGTCCCCACACCACTAGCACATAAGCAAGGCCAAACAAAATAAATTGATTATAGGTCATTGACAGTCTCATCACCAATATCACATTCTAGACAAGTCATTGATAAAATTCTACAGGTATCAAAAACCTCTACTAGTTTTTGTCACTTTTATTTAAATCTCATTATTTTACCACGCATTAAGAATTCATTCACATAAGGAACTCAAAGATAATGTCACTTATTTAGTCCTCACAAGGAACCCATTATAGTTTTAATAATAGAACTGCACAAAAATTCTAAATACAATCTCATTGGCCAGACCACACAAGGATCCCCAATTAATATCAAATAATCAAACTACACAAGGTTCCATCCACAACATCATTAACAAAAACCTATTATTACGGAAAATGCGTATCACCTCAGTTTTTTATTCATGTCACTTTTTCACCATCTTTTCTCGACATCATATTCTCATATCATCCTCTCAATTCTCATACCATCAATCTCATCAGTATAATATTACTAAAATAAGTAAGCACCATAGAATTTCGAGTTTCACAATAATAAGAAATCAAATAATCCCATCATACTTATCAACAAAAACAACTTAGTCAATTTGCATCACTTAACAAAAACAATTCACAACAATGACAAAAATCTAGCAACACAAGTTTAGTCAAATATCAAACACAAGTAACCAATAAGTTAACAACTTTCACAAGTCTTTATCTATTAACAATAACTTTTAGTCCTTATTAAAAAATACCAATTGAAATCTCCTAGATTTTTATACAAAATTATTAAGATACCAATTGGACTTGTCTAGATACCAATTGGATTTAATCTAGTAGTCCAAGATTAGGATAAAATGATAGAAAGAAAGAAAGGAAAATGAAATCTACAAGCCTCATAGCCTAATGAAGGTTGGGTAAGGGACCCTACATACCAATCTATAGAAATCTACTTGACATTGCTCTTATTAACAAATACAAATTGGAATCAGAAGATAACAATTGAATTCAAGTAATAGCATCTAAGAAAAAAGAATTTGAATTTTTCTAGTGTCCTATATCCTCTCGATGAAAAGTACAGACGTCTCCGTACCATTCCACAAGACTCTACTAGACATATTTTTTTAAGATGAGATCGCCGAACTTAGGTCTAAGATACCGACTTTGGCACAACCCAAATGGCCATGAGTGGCACCCACACTAACCTTTCTATAGGAGAACCAACTAAATCAAACCATTACCCAATCACTTAGTCAATATTAAAAGGATATTTTCATAAAAACATATTTACAATAATAATCTGAGATTAATTATCAGTAGCATAGGAACCATACAATCTACTAACTAAAATTCCCAAGACCTAAAAGTCAACATACAATAACTACTAACAAAAATCATGTCTAAAGAGATATCCCAAAATAAAGTAAATAAAGAATGTTTCATTGCCCGAAAGATGGACAAGAACAAATAAGATGACCCATGGAAGCCTGGAGAGGGAGTGCTCACCCTTGGATCAAGATCTGCAATCAAACTCTAGAGGTGAGATCATGTATGAGCCTCTTGAACAAATTCCGTACTCAACAAAAAAATTGTACAGGGTAGTATCAGTACAAATCACTATGTACTAGTAGGTATCATAGGCAAACTCAACTTAATAACATCTACACAACATACATCAAATAACAAGTAGACAGGCATCAACACATACCAAATTCTCAATTAGTCAATAATACAACAATAACAAGTCAAACAGTGCTCATAGACAAACCGCATAACCATCAAGAGTATCAACCATACTGTAAATATCCACAAAATCTACACAAATATTTAAAACTCGAGAACATAAGTAATGACTCAAATAACTTTTGAACACCTCAAGAATTGATACTACTCATTCCGTGAATCATAATTCATGTATACCAACTACGATAGGGAGCTAAAGTACGAAATATGAGAAAATTTCAAAAATAACTAGAAGGATCGTTTCATAGATAAAAATTAAACAACCGTTCATCCTCGAACAACAACAAGAGACAATCAGGGAAAATAAGGATTTACTGAATCAACAAAAAGATGTGAATACTTACTACACATGCATGTTTCGGTCTCCTAAATGGCCTCTTCAAAAGGATAATTCTTCCACTAGACTTTCACAGACTCAATCTCCTTAGTCTTTTTCATACGGACAACTAAATACCTAGTCGATCCTATGCTACCCCCATTGCCCTAGACTAGAAAGGTTCAATCAGCATACAATAACATAAGGCATATTCTTCACCAATATATATTCAACTGTTCTATTCCAGCAGATAAATATAAGTGCATACTGGTGATAGGCGATGCACATGTAGGGATGAATGCAAAATACACAATCAATATCAAAACTTATCATTATTGTCCTCATCAGGACCATCATCATCATAATCAACCTCCGGCTTTGCTAGATATAAACATATCATCCATAGTATATTTATATAATCAATCCTTCCCAACTACTCGTTATTATCTAACCAACACTTATAATAATAGAATCAGTAGTTCTCTAGTCATCATATAACCTCTAGTTATTAGCCTAAATATTATCCTTCACATAATCCATATTCACAGGATAGAAACTAACCCTTATTTATTTAATAGCCAACATATAACATCTAGTAAAGGTTCATCATTACACTAAAACCGTCATTTATCTACATTAACTATGATCGACTAATTGGCCTATATCCGTTATCATTACTAGACAACACATTACTACTTGTCACCTAACCGTCTTTATTAACTGGCACTATTTATTATATGACCATTGTTTACCAACTAATCCTTGCTTAACTATTCATTAGTTAACCAATAAGCAACTATTCAAAGTTATTAACCAGTCACCTCTTATTACCTACATCTTTTATTATCTAGCATCATTAACACACAACTCCTTATTTACCGACTAATTGAGCTCACAAACTTAGTCATCAATACCAACTGAGCTTCAGCTATGTAAGATTTGACCTCACCATAAGTCACGCATTAACCATCACTAGCTACCATATTTCAAAAATCATTAACTAGTATATTAGATTCCTAGCCATCACCAGTATCCAAACAACAAAGTCGTAAGTAATATACCACATCTTTCTCTGTCCCATACCAAAGAGATGTGTATACAACATATACATATTCATAAACTATAATTATATTCTTTACACTGATAAACACTCCTCAGATATTCAATCATTTTCATAACACAACCCTTGGCCTATTAATTTATCCATAATAGTCACAACATCAAAATCACGGCCTTAGGCCTATATACATATCCAGAACTCATATCGATAACCATATTTATAAGCCGTAGCATATCTCTAATTAGCTCAAATATAGGAGGTATCTCACATATTAAAGGAATAATATAGATAGACATGTAATCATCTATAGGATATCTTATATCAATAGGTCATACATTATGACTACGAGAAATATCACCTCTATAGGACAATTTGCATATCTAAAAGGAAATAGAATCTCTATAGGCCACATAACATAGCTAGGAGGAATATCATCTCTACATAGCCAGTATCACTTCCATGGGAAGTATCATAAGTATAACATAAAAAGCATAATCCGGGAACATCAATACAATTTACCAAGTTACGAAATAACCTTTTTATAAGGCTTACAAGCCTCATCTATGTCTAACAACCCCAACTAAGTCCATAAGATTTAACACAAGTTTAGGACTAAGTAGGCTAGATGATCTACTTTTAATCCTTAATTTCCATAATTAGGCACACTATGTCCCAAACTAGGATAAGGTATCTAGTTTATCTTCTAGACGTCAAGTAAGACATATTCAAGCCTAAGATAGCAGCTTTGACTAGAAATAAGGTACTCAATTCAACTCTACCCAACTTATAATTTTAAGACAACCACACTAGCCCAATAATGCTAAATATACAAATCGTGCTTCAAATACTAAAACCACATCCCAAACATAGGTTTGCATCATAACCATGCTTTAACTAATCTAATCTTGAGAGAAAAACAAATAGGATTAAAAAAGGGGTATAAACAAGCCATTTTATGGGTCCCACTGAATCACAGCCTATAACACATTATCCTCCACGTCACTGTAAATATCTATCTAATCATCATACCTTAACTAATCAACAAGAAATATCCACTAAGTATCACTCAAGGAAAGATCAATCATGCCACTTAATAATTCATTTATTCGCCCATTCAGGATCATCCTTAATTATTTTATGAACGTAACTAACCAATTTGATTTTGCATTGCCACTATTATGGATATTACTATCTTCTAAAAGTGTCATATATCAGCCAACTTTGTGGGACATGCAAATGTATAATTAAGCCACAATGTCAAGTCAATAAAATTTCATCTTCTCAAAATTATTCCTAATTCATAAATCCACAACTACAACTTATGTCCTGACAATCACTAACTCCATTTTTTCAACGACAAATTCTTCATGGTCAAGCCAAACCTCTCTTATATAACAAATACCAATTTAAGATATATGGAGTCATTCTTATTTCAACCTAACAATGTTTTAACTAAGGGCTTTACTTAACTCTTAATCACCTTAAAAGTGGTACCCACACTACTAGAACATAACCAAGGCCAAACAAAATAAATCGAATATAGGTCATTGACAGTCTCATCCCCAATATCACATTCCAAACAAATCATCAATCAAATTTTGTAGGTATTAACAACCTCTACTAGTTTTTGTCACTTTTATTTAAAACTTATTATTTTATCAAACATTAAGAACTCGTTCACATAGGGAACTCAAAGATAATGTCACTTAGCTAGTCCTCACAAGGAACCCATTATAATTTCAATAATAGAACAACACAAAATTTCTAAATACAGTCTCAATGGCCAAACCACAAAAGGATTTCCAAATAATATGAAATAATCAAACTATACAAGGGTCCATCCACAATATCATTAACAAAAACCTCTCTTTACAGAAGACAAATATCACCTCTGTCTTTTATTCATATCACTTTTTCACCATCTTTCCTCGATATCATATTCTCATATCATCCTCTAAATTCTCATACCATCAATCGCATTAGTATAAAAGTACCAAAAAAAGTAAGCACCATAGAATTTCTAGTTTCACAATAGCAAGAAATCAAATAATCCAATCATATTTATCAACAAAAATAACTTAGTCAATTTTCATCACTTAACAAAAATATTTCACAACAATGATAAAAATCAAAAAACACAAGTTTAGTAAAATTTCAAACACAAGCAATCAATAAGTTCACAACTTTCACAAGTCTTTAACTATTAATAATAAATTTTTGACCTTATTAACAGATGCCAGTTGAAATCTCCCAGATTTTTATTCAAAATTTTTAAGATACCAATTGGATTCAATCTAGTAGTCCAAGATTAGCATGACATGATGGAGAGAAAGAAAGGAAAATGACTTCTACATACCTCATAGCCTTACGAAGATTGGGTGTGGGGCCCTACACACCCATCTACGAAACTCTACTTGACATTGCTCTTATTAACAAATACCAATTGAAATCGCCAGATAACAATTGCATTCAAGTAATAGCATATCATAAAGAAGAATTTCAATTTTCCTAGAGTCCTATAGTCTCTCGAAGAAAAGTATAGATGTCTCTGTACAATTTCGCAAGACTCCACTAGACATGTTCTTGTAAGATGAGATCGACGAACCTAGGGATATGATACCAACTTTATCACAACCCAAATGGCCATGAGTGGTACCCACACTAACCTTTATGTGGTAGAACCATCTAAATCAAAGATTTACCCAATCACTTACTCATTATTAATAGGATATTTTCGTTAAACCATCTTAACAATAATAGTATGGGATTAATCATCAATAGCGCAGGAACCAAACAATCTACTAACTGAAATTCCCCAGATTCAAAAGTCATCGCATACAAACAAAGATCATGTCTAAAGATATATCCCAAAATAAAGTAAATATAGAATGTTTCATTGCCCGAAAGATGAAAAAAAAACAAATAAGATGAACCATGAAAACCTGGTGACGGAGTGCTCACCCTTGGATCAAGACCTGTTATCAAACTCTAGAGGTGAAATCATGTTGAGCCTCTAGAATAATTTATGCACTCAACAAAAGAAGAGTATAGGGTAGTTCAGTACAAACCACTATGTACTAGTAGGTATCATAGGCCAACTCAACTTAATAACATGTACACAACATAAATCAAATAACAAGTAGACAGACATCAACACATAACAAATTCTCAATGAATCAACAATACATTAATAACAGGTCAAACAGTGCTCATAGATAAGACACATAACTATCAAGAGTATTAACCATACTATAAATATCAACAAAATCAAAACTAATATGTACACACATGCTATAGGGCTTATTTTTCTCAAATATTCATGACCTGTAGGGAACAATCTATGTTCATGTACCGTACTGGCGTTGTACCCGATCAAATATAAATATAAACGTACTGGTGTGGTACTCGATCCAACATAAATATAAACGTACTGGTGTGGTACCTAATCCAACAAAAATATAAACGTAATGGCGTGGTACTCTATCCAACATAAATATAAACATACCAACGTGGTATCCGATCCAACATAAATATAAACATATCGGGATGGTACCCAATTCAATATAAATAAAAGCATACTGACGTGGTACTCGATCCAACATAAATATAAACATACAAGCATGGCACCCGATCCAACATAAATATAAACAAGTATTATCAATATCAATTTACACAACCTCATAGCATACAACAAAATGTACCAAGTTTTCAACTATACTTAAATTCATAAGACAATTCCATCAAGTAAATTTTCAATAAACATTTAGACATGAATCAAAAATCCAAACATCAATAATTTCAAGCATGTCCATATACCAATCCACAAGAATCCAATTTAGGAGCATACACATAATTAAGTTAAGTCTAAACTCCAATTAAATCATAACCTACCTCAATCACAGAAACCGAATGCAAGCTACTTTACAATGGTCTTTTCCTTTCGTAAAGTCTCCCAAATGATCAAAATTTGTTTAAATATATAATCTACATAAGAGTGTGAATATAATAACACTAATTTATAAATTCTTACTCTAAAATTTCCTAACCAAAATTTTAATTTCTCTAATACTCAAATTGGAGGCAGCATGCGCAATGTACGAAAATTAAGATTCCCTCATATTCATATAAACCTAACATGAACCTTAACATTAGTGCCCATGATTGACAATCATTACCTAACATTTTAATATATTAAATTTTCCCACTAATTCCCTAATGATTGTTGTAATCATTATCATGGTTTTGCATGGTATTTGATTCCACCTAACTCACAAAATTCATTATTCATTAATATACTACCCACAACTATTTAATACGAACACAGAAAATCACCTGAAGCTTGTTCTTCATCCCTCGACGCCACAAAAGTTTTCGTTTTGCCCCCTTCTTTTTTTTCTATTTTTCCTTATGCCCAAAAAGTTAAACCCTATTAATTGAAAGTCACAAAATATCTGATAGTTAAAAAAAAATATTTTGGTTTTTACTCATTAAACTACTACTTCAACTAAATATTTAAATTACCCAAAAATTTTAAAAATGCTCGAAATTAATTTGAGCTTCGTAGAAATAAATTAAATTTATAAATTGACTAAAAAATACATTTTGAACCTATTAAAAATATCAAAATTCTCAATCGAGGTCTTCTTGAAAAAAGTTGATCGTGATCAAGCTTAAATTTTTTAAAGATCAAGAACCTAAGTAATGACTCAAATAAATTTTGAACACCTCAAGAATTGATACTACTCATTCTATGAATCATAATTCACGTACACCACCTATGGAGAGAGCAAAAATAGGGAATATGAGAAAATTTCAAAAACGATCGAAAGGGTCGTTACAGATCTGTTGCGCAGATTAGTAATCTATTCCAATAGATATAACTAATCAGTTGCAACATATATGACTAGTTTGTTGTGTACATTAGTAATCTATTACAACATATATGACTAATCTATTGCGCAGATTAGTAATCTGTTACAATATAACTGACTAATCTATTGTAACAGATAAGTAATCTATTACAATATTCTAGCGACAACAACTTCGAGCTCTTCATCATTTCTTTTTGGTTTTCACGGGTAAAAAATAAGGGCTTTTTAGTTATGACAAAAATGAAGAACTTGATTTGTTGGTGTTTGTTATTTTTTTATGTTTGTTTTTTAATTGAATTTCTCATCAGGATGTATTTGCTACTGCTGTCTTTTCAACAATGGATAAAACATGTAACCAGAATCAAACAGATAAGTAATCTGTTATAATATATATGACTAATATGTTATGCAGATTAGTAATTTTTTGCAACATATATGACTAATCTATTGTAATAGATGAGTAATCTATTATAACATATATGACTAATCTGTTGTAACAGATAAGTCATATATTGCAATAATATGTGGGTAGTCTATTCTAACAGATGCATCATATGTTTCAACAGATTACTCATTTGTTGGATTTGTATTATAGTGTTGTAGCAGGAATCTAACATATGGGTCATGTATTGCAACCGATTAGTCATATATTGCAACAGATTACTCGCTTATTTTAACAGATGACTCATATGTTAGATTCATGTTGCAGGTTCTATCCATTGTAGTTGTTGTAACATATATGACTAATCTACTGTGCAGATTAGTAATCTGTTGGAATATATATGACTAATCTATTGTAATAGATGAGTAATCTATTACAATATATATATAACTAATCTATTATAATAGATGAGTCATGTGTTGCAACAGTATGTGGATAATCTATTGTAACAGATGCATCATATGTTGCAACAGATTACTCATTTATCGGATTCATATTATAGTGGTGTAACATGAATCTAACATATGGGTCATTTGATGCAACAGATTAGTCATATATTGCAACAGATTATTCACTTATTACAACAGATGACTCATATGTTGAATTAATATTGGAAGACTATCCATTATAGCAGTAGCAGATACATCAAATAAGAAATTCAACAAAAATTATAATTTTACTTACATAATTACCTATGAAGTAATGTCCAAGAAATATACGAACAAAATTTGACCTAAAAAATTTTAAAAATTTTTAAACGGGGCACAACGAATAAGTAAAACACATGAAAAAATTCATGAAACAGGTATAGAAGACAAAAATAATATATCATTCATCGAATGCAAAAGGATCAAGGGGACAAACCTTTAAGTTCTCCTAAAAATGTTTAAGGTCCCTAGTATTGTTTAATTGTTTTTTAGTAGTTAACCTATCTGTTACAATAGATTTTCTATCTGTTTGATAATTTTCAATAGATGAATTATCTTATGCAACATATTAGTCATCTATTGATTCAAATTAAGAAATTATTAGTAATAACTAAATTGATTTAGCTAAAATTAATAATGTCTCCAAGACAATGGGACAAACATTTGAGTTTTCATAAAAATATTTGAGTTCCTTAGTATTTAAATTATTTTTCAACAGATGACCTATTTGTTGCAACAAGTTAGTCATTTGTTGCAACAGATGTTTATAACATGTTAGTCATTTGTTTATTCAAATTAAGCAATTATTAATAATAACTAAATTAATTTAATTAAACTGAAGACAAGTCTTTAATACAAGATCATAGACAAGTGGACAAATGTTTGAGTTCTCCTAAAAATATTTGAGCTTTAGTATTTTAAAATGTTTTAAACATATATCTTATCTATTTAATAATTTCCAACGGATGAGTCTTATGTTGCAATAATTTAGTCATCTATTGCAATAGATGTGTATATTTGTTTGATAATTTTTAATAGATGAGTTTTTTATTACAACAGGTTAGTCATTTGTTGCAACAGATGTCGATATCTGTTTGGTCATTTTTAATAGATGTCTTTAATTATTTGGTCTTTTCCAACAAATTACTCATCTATTGCAACATATTTGTCATATATTGATTCAAATTAAGTCATTAGATAGTAATAACTAATTTGATTTAACTAAAAGAAAATATGAATTAATAATTTCAATTGCTGTTTCAATTAATCTCATGGTAATTACACGATCAGCTAAGTATGTTTGTCCTGAGTAGAGTGGTCAATTGACCAATTTTATTTGAAATAATTCAAAATAAGTCATCATTAGAAATAACTATATTGATTTAAATAAAACTAAAGATGAATTAGTAAGTTTAATTATGATTTCAATTAATCTCATGATTTCAATTAATCTCATGTAATTACTATGAGATTAATTGAAATTGTAATTATTAAATCAAATTAGCTATTACTAATAATGGCTTAATTTGAATCATTTAAAATTAAATTAGTCAATTGATCACTCTACTCAGAACGAACAGGCTAAGATGACCGTATAATTAATATGAGAATAATTAAAATCGTAATTGAACTTATAAATTCATCTTTAATTTTAGTTAAATCAATGTAGGTATTACTAATAATTTCTTAATTTAAATCATTTCAAATAAAATTGGTCAAGTAACACTTTATTCAAGACGAATATTCTTAGATGATCATATAATTACTATGAGTTTAACTGAATTCATAATTAAAATTATCAATTCATATTTAATTTTAGTTAAATAAATTAAGTTATTACCAATAGTTGCCTAATTTTAATTATTTCAAATAAAATTGGTCAATTAATTATTCTACTCAAGATTAAACACTTAGTTGATTATGTAATTACTATAAAATTAATTGAAATTGTAAGTGAACTTACTAATTCTTCTTTAATTTTAGTTAAATCAATATAGTTATTTATAATTATGGCTTGGTTTGAATTATTTCAAATAAAATTAGTCAATTGATCACTCTACTCAGAACGAACAGGCTAAGATGACCGTATAATTAATATGAGAATAATTAAAATCGTAATTGAACTTATAAATTCATCTTTAATTTTAGTTAAATCAATGTAGGTATTACTAATAATTTCTTAATTTAAATCATTTCAAATAAAATTGGTCAAGTAACACTTTATTCAAGACGAATATTCTTAGATGATCATATAATTACTATGAGTTTAACTGAATTCATAATTAAAATTATCAATTCATATTTAATTTTAGTTAAATAAATTAAGTTATTACCAATAGTTGCCTAATTTTAATTATTTCAAATAAAATTGGTCAATTAATTATTCTACTCAAGATTAAACACTTAGTTGATTATGTAATTACTATAAAATTAATTGAAATTGTAAGTGAACTTACTAATTCTTCTTTAATTTTAGTTAAATCAATATAGTTATTTATAATTATGGCTTGGTTTGAATTATTTCAAATAAAATTAGTCAATTGATCACTCTACTCAGAACGAACAGGCTAAGATGACCGTATAATTAATATGAGAATAATTAAAATCGTAATTGAACTTATAAATTCATCTTTAATTTTAGTTAAATCAATGTAGGTATTACTAATAATTTCTTAATTTAAATCATTTCAAATAAAATTGGTCAAGTAACACTTTATTCAAGACGAATATTCTTAGATGATCATATAATTACTATGAGTTTAACTGAATTCATAATTAAAATTATCAATTCATATTTAATTTTAGTTAAATAAATTAAGTTATTACCAATAGTTGCCTAATTTTAATTATTTCAAATAAAATTGGTCAATTAATTATTCTACTCAAGATTAAACACTTAGTTGATTATGTAATTACTATAAAATTAATTGAAATTGTAAGTGAACTTACTAATTCTTCTTTAATTTTAGTTAAATCAATATAGTTATTTATAATTATGGCTTGGTTTGAATTATTTCAAATAAAATTAGTCAATTGATCCGTCTACTAAGAAAAAACACACTTAGTTGATCATGTAATTACCATGAGATTAATTAAAACTGTAATTGAACTTATTAATTCATGTTTAATTTTAGTTAAATCAATTTAGTTATTACTAATATACTGGATTAATATGAATCAATAGATGACTAACATGTTACAAAGAATGAGTAATCTATTGAAAATGACCAAACTGATAAAGACATTTGTTGCAAAAGATTAGTCATATGTTGCAATAGATTGGTCATCTGTTAGAAATGACAAACAGATAAAGATATTTGTTACTACAGATGACCTATCTGTTGCAACATATGACTTTATTTGTTTGTTATTTCCAACAGATTACTAATCTCTTACAACAGAAGGAGTCGTATGTTGCACAGAGGCTTTCCAACATGGGATATTACAATATTCCCCTTGGGATCATTCATTCTTGAATGATATTGACTTGGTGGAAAATGTAAGGAAAGGTTGAGATGATATACAGAACACTTATAAGTAGACTCATGACTTAATAGCTGAATCTAAAACTAATGTATGATTCATGGATTGAGCTAAATTTGTAATTTGCATGAACGAGAGTATTTTACCTCATGTAATGGTCATACTCATGAAACTTGAGATAGTAAGACTAGATGGAAAGATGAAAAACTCTAAGAGTTTATCTGTCTAATTGCTAAATGGAATTGCTGGCTACATTGACTGAATCATACTGAAATTTTATACATCCAACACTTTCTACGAGGTTCTGATATCATTAGGGGTCAAAGAATTCTTGGGCATGATCTCTATAAGGAATTTAAATATGGTTGTAACACTGTAACATAGAACATAATTCTATAAACATAAGTTAGGATAGAATTACTAAGCCTTAGGAAATGCAACTTCTAATTTTCAAGCTTAGCCACAATTCTGAAATACTCCCTTAACTATACTTTTCCCATTAAATAATATTCTCATTTTATGCAACTTATAATTCCCACATGGGTACACATAACCATTCCCACCAAAGTCTGAGTTGAACTACATGTCTTCGCTATGTTCATGCCTAGCTCAAAATCACAAAGTGCAAAACATAACACCATAATACTAGATTAAACCATGAATTTGATACCGCATGCGGAGTTCACATCTTTCATCTCAAGAATAATTCCTCTTACCACTTCAATAACTAAATTCAAACTCTCACTAGGAATTAACTACTGCACAATGTACCCATCCACTTATATACCAACATGACATTCAAGTATATCATTATAACAACATATAAACTTCTAGGCAAACAACCTAACTAGGGAATATTTCCTACCTTCTCTAATAACTCTGGTCAATAACAACTCCCATCCATTATACCCAATAAAACATGGACAAAATTCTCAACTAACCTTGACATATATCAAAAGCACTCCCTCAATCATCCTTCAAACTTATAGCCTTAGATAAAAATAAGCATATAATAATTTTTCCTGAACAAGAAACATTTACACTCTCCCATCTAAAAAATTATTCATCACCACTACCATCTCCCGCTTAGATTAAACCTAACTTTCTAAGCTTATAGATCGATTCCATATCCTTAGGACTAAGCCATAATTTTTTCACTCTAACGTTCTATAGAGAAATGTTCAACTCACATGAATAAACTATATTTCATACATACTAACTTCATTCTTGGACAATCCTTTCATATATACCATCCTTAACTTTCTCTATCTTTAATAATCATCGTCATAGACTAACACTCTCCCCTGCAAACATACCTGCCTCATTAATTAAATAATTAACCACTTTCCCTTCATAACCTACTAATATCACATCTCTAAACTCATATTTTTTCTAATCCATGAGAATTAACATTACACCAACATACCCAACATCATCAACCTATAACCCATAACTTAGCTGGTAAGAACATCATATACTATATAGCCTCATTCGCACTTAACAGCTCTAGGGTACTATCTAAGCACACACACTATTAAAACATACAAACAATACAAAATACAATCCCATATAACCTTGGGTACACCTCTGAATTGTACCCACATTATCATACATAATTTTGAAGCAACAAACTTAAATTTTTGCATACACTATTTCAAGCATACTTTTTCACCCGTCATACAAATAGCTCGATGGATACATAATCTACTAAATCTAAGTAAATACTATCCCCTCTTTGTTGTTGTTTAACTTCTTGGTTCATTCTTATAACTCTAAATCATATGTTGTTATAGGGTTGTAAGAATGGACCCGAAGGAACATATGACTTTTGTTTAGTGCATGATTTTCATGAATAAGAGTGAACACTCTCACTATTTTGAAATTAAAGGAACTAATAGGATCCTTTTAATCTCAAATGCAATATCATAGTTGTTTGTGGGGACTATCCGAGTAAACTCTATTGGTAGGAATTTGAGCTTGAATATTTTTGTTACCTCAAAAATAAGGCAATGCTGGCATAAATAGAGAAAGATGGGAATCTATATAAGTTTCTTAGAGAACATCTTTACAGCATAATTTGAGATATGAAAGAAGGAAAACATTTCTTAAATTCCCTATAGCCTCTCGAATAAAAGTATGGATGCCTTTGTACTATTTTTCAAGACTCTACTAGACACCCTAGGACACTTAAACTCTGTGCTCTGATACATAGTTTTTAACGCCCTAGGACTACCCCTTGGATATTACATGGTGCTTCAAACCACAAGTGATCCCAAGCTAACCTATGATACTGGCATAACACATAAGAACTGAAATAAATACATAAAACTTAAGGTAATAACCAGAAGAGATGTCTTTGCTAAATATGTTCAATACAAAATAGTTTAGAATATTTACACTTTGGTTATACAAAACAAAATTAAAATTTAATACCTCAACTCTTAGTGACTGTCTATGAAGCCTCTACTAATATTGACTATAGGTAGCCGATAAATGAAACCCATATATCTCTAATAAATATGACTAAATAAAAAAAATTCTACTAGAGCTATAGTTGACTCGAGTCCTTGGTCCACAAGAACTGATCATGTGCTGACTGGAAGTTTTAATCTGTCTAATTATATTGTGTGGGCTACAACTAGTACCTACATTATGGGACAACATAGACATAGATATATATGGGTCAGTACTTTTGGAATGTACTGAGTATGTGGGGGGTGAATGAATTAATAAAACAAGAACTGGAGATATATATAAACTTTCAAATAATGGATGTTAAGCATAAATGACTCACCTTGTACTGGAGTAAAACTAAGGACTACAAGATCACAAAACATGGATAATGAAGCATATGAATAAACTTAGTGAGCCATAACACTTAGTTTTTAGGATCTTTACTTTTTATTTTTGTTATGGGAGATTTTTCTTACAGGCATAAACCATGTGAGCTACCATGGCATCCAATATCTTACCCACATTAGGGGGAGCTATTCTACCCTTGCCATAGGAATAAAATCTTAAATTAAGTGATCACTAAACTTAATCCATATTGTAAAAAAGCTTAACCTATGTTGGCTCATAGTTTCCAGGAATTTAGGATACACTCATCCGCATTTCCTTCTCAATGCTAAATACTACTCTCAGAATACTTATATGCTCATAATTTAAGAAATCCACATTAAAATAGCTTTAGGGTTTATAAAATGAAAACCAATTATGCTTATATTTACTTTATAACATAATCAATATTCACAAATGTGAATTTCATATCTTATGTTAGGATCAAAGGATCAAGCTTTTCTTTAACTCATCTTTTAAAACTTGTCAATGGAGCTTAAGAGCATCATCTTCTTGTAAACTCAATGCTTATACTTAGGATATAGAATTGGTATCTTGCAATTTGTATGATAACCTAAGGTTAGTCTAGAGGATTTAATTTTGTCCAATGTATGATTTAGGGTACCATTCATACCATTGGGTATAAGTTTGGCATAGATATCATATGATGACTAGTATGCAGTTCCATGGTGAGTTCTAGGGTACGATTAAGAGTACCACTCGTACCCTAGGGTATGGTTTATATGGATGAGTCATTCCTTCTTGGGAGTTAGTTTTTAGTTTTTAAGTTGAGGGCCTTTCAGATAATTCCCACACAAACCCTTATGTACCCATGTTATATAGATTATTATAGACTCTTATCACCCACATTGGAATATCAAAACACTTTTACAACACTCTATAACTCTCTCTTAAAGCTTGGAGGCTACGGTTTCTACAAGTGTTCTTTAAAGAGATCAAGACTAAAGTTTCCTTCCGAGAATCTTCTTGTATGAGGCATATACTCCTCCCTTATTATTAGTTCCAAATAAAGGCATGATTTAATGTGTTTTAATCCTTGGTTATGAATCACAAATTGTGGTTTTGGAATATCAATATTAAGGGTTTTGACGAATATTGATGAGTATTTTTCACTCTTGATCTAAATTATGTTTTCCCATATTCTTGCTGATGGTTTACATATGTGGATGCTTTTGGTTATGTTTTAACAAATGGTTTATGCATAACCCTAAATTTAATGGTTTATGCTTTGGTTTTGGTCTTGGTAAAAGTATACTCTCAACATATTTGATAAAATGCCTATAAGAACAATTTACTCTTTTATTGAACTTTCGTTGAAACTATTGCAGGGTATGATTTAGCTATTGAACCCTATATTGGTTTGGATGGTTTTAAAATTTTTTGAAGGGTTCAAATGGACTAACATAGTTTTTAATGGTGTGAATGGCCTAGAAATGGTAATGCCTCGTGGCTACAAAATTATCTTGAATGAAAACCTTTTGGGGTACATGGGGATACCCCAAGTGAATGCATAAAGAAAATGGCTTGAATGATGAACGTCCTATGGGGTAAAAGGAAATTCTCCAAGCAAAGCTTAATAATAAAATACTTGTGAGGTACATGGGAATCCCCCAAGAAAGCCTAATGATGATGTACTTACGGGGTACATGGGAATCCCCTAAGTAAGGTTAATAATGTAACCTATGAGGTACATGGAGATCCCCTAAAGTTAGGATAATTACATTGCTTGCAAGTTGTAGTCGTTATGACGATACTACTTTTTATAGCCTTGATTAATAATCAATGGAAAGATAGTTTAGTTGTGTGGTAATGGTTTTAATTAGGAAATAATGGTGGGTTCTGACAGCTAATCGTGAAGGTGTGAGTCCAACGGAAAACCATTGGAAACTCATGTTTGTCGATATGAGGATTTGTCAGGGCGACCATATACTTGAGGGTATACAGGAATCCCCTAACACTTGTATATAAATATCATAAGAGAGCGGAGGGTACACAAGAATCACCTACTTCTATGGTATCTCTGGTTCATGCAGCTATATGCATCATACATCATCCAGGGGATAACACTAGACCAATATAGCCTGTGGGTGGATTATGACGGTTAATGTACACATACCCAAGTTAATGGTTTTAAAGGCATACTAAACCAGGTTCCCATCCTGTCATGATTTTATATATATGCATGGTTGTGAATGCATACAGTTGGTTTACTTAGTTTTATAGGCTGGAGACATTTTATCCTTATCCTAAGTACAAGCTAGCATTCACCCACTAACCCATCTTCGGGTGGTTGTATCCACACGCGATGCAGGAACCTACCATACTACTCTTCTTGTTCATTGATCAGATTTAGGTTTAGAGGCTTTGTATGGACAATTGTGAACTTGGGTATGGAATGATTATGTTATATTTATATATATATATAGATATTGATAACGCTCAACTTACACATCAATTTAGTGTAAGGCGATCTTCGTTAATATATTTACCCAACTTTGGAGTTAGGCTCGAATTAACGAGGAACAATGTGAGTGGTGATTAAACTAATTTGAAACTATATATACAAGTTAAATTTGAACAAATGATACAGAAATATAAAATAGAGGTTTTTAATTATTGAAAAAAAGTTATTAACACTTCAATTTGCCTTAGAACTCAAAGCTTAAATTGCAATATTTCAAATCAATGATATAGAGAAACCAGAGTTGTGATCACTATGATTAGTAATCCTCCATTGAATAATAGTTGTCGTATTGAATTCTCGTGACTTATGGGAAACACCAAATTATCAGTATTGTAAGTTCATCTAAATGTTTCTCATCCTACCTAGATGTTGAGTTCCCTAATTCTCTCGAACTTAGGAATCTTCTATTCATACTAATTTTATTTCGAGTTGATTAATCTTGTTACAACATTAATCATAAGATGGGAACTTAACCTTCCCAAATTGTCATTCATAATTCACTACCATAGTTTATTTCTCAATTCGAGGAAATCAACAGAAGGCAAGATCTTTTGTTTGCAACAAACAAAAAATAATTAATACAAAAGAATTATCAAGATGTTCCCACAATCACTCGAACCCTAACCTTCTACTAAGACAATATAGGAGTAATCATAGATCCCACAACCCTAGTTGTGGGTTTTAGTTCCACATGAAAGAGAAAGCGATAACAATAACTGAATTCATAATTCAAAGTGATTAAACTTACAAAAGTTGTAGTCAAAAATTTATTCTCTTCCCAAATTCAAGAAGAATATCCCATAACTAAATCAAAGAATTTAAAATTGAAATCCAAGTTTAGAGACCAAAGAGAAATAAAGTAGTCTTTGGAATAAGCAAGATGTTAAGTCCTCCTCAATGAAACCCTAAAATCTGTTATTTATATCCGTAACTTAAGAAACATTCAAACTTAAAAATTTAGATTTTTCTCCTTAGATGATGACATGTCTGGCGGCTTAATAGAGATCTGATAGCTTATTAGACCATGTTTATAGACATGATTCCCATTTTTTCCTTCTGCTTATGTATGACAACATGCCTGACGGCTTATTAGAGTTCTGATAGCTTATCAGAACATATCATTAGGCTTGCTTCAAATTTTTTCCTTCTGCATCTGAGTGACGACATGCCTAATGGCTTATCAAAGATCTGATAGCTTATCAGGACAATTCGTCAGAAAATCTTCTTCTTCTGAGTGACGACATTCTTAATGGCTTATCAGACACTTGATGGCTTATCAGGGGATGTCGTCATAATTCTGCTCCAACTTCCTCGCACTTTCTACAGCTGATGATAACTCTGATAACTTATCACAAATTTTATGACTTATCAGACAAGTCGTGAACTACGCTTTCATGGCCACTTGTTCCAAATTCACCTCTTTTGCTCTTATTATCTTTGGTTTTCTTGCGTCTTGACTTTCCTGCATTATCAAAGAGAAAGAAATCAAAAACGTCAAAAGTTGCTTAAGACTTTACAATTAGTTCTAGTTAAAAGACTCAAATGTGTTAGCATTAGCTCACACATCAACACCCTCAACTTAAAATAATTTCTTGTCCTCAAGCAACTTAAACATAACTAACAGGAAACAAAGCACATTCGGCAGTCAATCATCTATTTTTTCTCAAAGCATATTTACCTTCTCCAAGGTCAATCATCTCAAACTCAACTGTGTATATTACTAAAAAGAAACAATGCAACACAAAGGAATCAAGCTATGGCATCAACTTAGCAACAACAACCATGCATGCACCAATATTACACTACCCAAACAAGTTAGCAACTAGCAATATAACTAGTGTGCCCTTACAATAAAGAAGTCCATCTTCACTCATATAAGAAATAATATATGTGATTTTGGGGATAGTCAATAGACACTCACTCTCAAAAAAAAGCTCTAGTCAATGTAGGTCAAATACCATAAGCTTGATCTTATTTTCATTACCAAGGTTTTCAGACAAGTAAGCTAGGATCACTATAGGTCTTTTTCTTTGTCTTGTAAAGTAGGCTAAGGGTTGGTATGATACTTGATGATATTTAATATGACTAAACCTCCTTGGAACTACAATAACTTTTGGGGTCTCACTTATTTTCCTTTACCTAATTCTCTCCTTTGTTGATCACACATACTCCGGATGGGTGTGGTCATTTTGACAATTATTTCTTTTTTTTCACAACTTTTCTTTTCTTATTCTTTTTCCACCGCACCCAGCTTTTTATTCTTATCTTTTATTCTACTTTACTTCATACTCATTTTACATCACGCACCCCTATGGTAGCCACCCTCAACTTAGGTAATTTGCCTAAGTCAAAGTGCACAATGTCTAAGGAGGAGCAGGGCCAAAATAGGTTCATTGTGATACAAATAGGAAGGTGATAGGTATAATAAAAAGAATAGGCATTCAGGCTCAAAATATGGATCAAGGGATATTATTAACACATTGAAGGTCATTTAGGCTAAAAGTGGACTAATATCAACAATGACCTATGATCCTTTCCTAACTGCTATCCTATAATGAAGGTAAGACCAACTGGGCAAGTTCTGGATTTAACACACAACGGGAACTAGGTAGTATCTCACACATACATGGTACAAAGGTACATCACAAGCTACTACCTATTTATTTCATTCAATTGTTAGCAGTGATTATCATGTCCCTAGTACTAATTCCATAAAAAGATTCACAGTAGTCACATATAGATGCACGTTACACAATTACCAAATAGACAATTGGAGAGGTATTTATCATTCTATGAAAAATCAATAAAAATATGTCAACTATGCTAGATACTTATTTTTCCCCCAGTTAACCACAACACGTCACAAAACAAAAATAATACGCCTAAACGTGTCGGCTCCACTAGGAACAAGACTCTGGGGAAAAGAGGTACGACAACAAAAATCCAAGGAGGACATCAACACCCAAAAGTAGCCCCACCCTCAACTTAAAATCATGCAATGTCACCAATGCATCAAACCAAAACAAGAGAGTTAAAAACATACCTGTGGCACCATAGGTGCAAAGATCTGATGTCAATCATATAATACGAATACAAAAAACAAAATACCTTGGGTTGTCTCCCAAGAAGCACCTAATTTAGTGTCGCGGCACGACCCAACTCAACTTTTTCCTCCACCTTGAGGATATGAATTTTACCTCAAACTTAGAGTCCATCTTCTTACCTCACTCATAAGGGGTGATACAAAAATTACAAAGTTGAATAATGGATTGAGCATGATAAACCACTCAGCCTTAAAGTAAGGTGTGTTTTTATGTTGCCTTTCTAATATAAAATCAAGAATATAGGATTCTTGTTCCTCATCTTCACACTCTTCTACTACTTTAAATAATTCCAAAGACAAGATATCATCTAAAAATAATATAGAAAAGTGATTTGAATAAGGCCCAATCAATCCTACTTCAAAATTTACACTATCTACTACACAGTTACTTTTATTCACCTTCTCGACATCTTCACTTTGAATTGGGCTATAGTCTTTATTAGAGATTTTCTTGGTTTTTTGTTTTGCTTCTATCACTATGTCCTTAATCCTAGCATCATCTCCCATCGTTGGTTTAGTTGGTTGGGAAATTGCAAAGGGTTTCTCAACATCTAGCTCAACATTAATATAGGGTTCTTGCTCCTTATCTTCACACTCTTCCATTATTTTAAATGATTCCACAAATAAGATATCATCTAAACATTATATAGAAGAATTATTTTAATAATTGACCTCTATA
This sequence comes from Capsicum baccatum var. pendulum, assembly GCA_030864225.1. NCBI lineage: Eukaryota > Viridiplantae > Streptophyta > Magnoliopsida > Solanales > Solanaceae > Capsicum > Capsicum baccatum. The sequence continues at coordinate 161,316,770 of CM061557.1, read as the reverse complement.
TCCATCTACTCACGAATGATTCTGTTCATGTATTGATGCATACCATATAAGATATCATACATTTCTTTCTAGAGATCCAACATTCATTGAAACATAGCTTCAATGCCACTCTTTCCGATTCTTCATTCTTCTTTTTCTTGACCATAAGACCTATCAAACTCATAAGAAGAACTAGAATTTGGGTTACCGCATTAGGGAGAGGGGGCATTTGGTCAATCACTCCAATTTCCATCTTGACCACCACATAAAGAACAATCATACTCCTGGTAGGATGGAGAGGGTGCATACATCTCTCTCCGGGAAACATATCTACAATCACAATATCGACATAAATAATCAAGATAAGATTTCCAACTACCAAGCTCATATTCATTCCACTATGCCATAGTAATAAGTAAACTAAAATAAAAATCTACCTAACATAAGATATAAAAGAAAACTAAAAACAAATATTAACAAGTTTGAATTCAAGCAAGTAGGCTAAAATCCCAAACTAACTCAATACGCCAATTTTTTCTCCAACAACGGCACCATTTTTTATAACACTCAACTTACACGTTAACTAAATGCAAGGCAGTCGTCGTTAATATATTTACCTAATTTTTGAGTCGGGGTCGAATCCACAAGGAACAATGTGAGTGGCGATTAAACTAATTTAAAACTATAGCTACAAGTTAAATTCAAACAAAATGATATAAAAATATAAAATGGTGGTTTCTAATAATTTTAAAAAAGTTATTAACACTTCAATTTGCCTTAGAACTCAAAGCTTAAACTGCAATATTTCAAATCAATGATATAGAGACACTAGAGTTCTGATCACTATGATTAGTAATCCTCCATTGAATGATAGTTGTAGTATTATATTCTCGTGACTTATGTAAAACACCAAATTATCAGTATCGATAGTTCATCTAGGTGTTTCTCAACCTACCTAGATATTGAGTTCCCTAATTCTCTCGAACTTCGGAACTTTCTATTCACACTAATTTTATTTTGAGTTGATTAATCTCTTTACAATATTAATCATTAGATGGGAACTTAACCTTCCAAATCCTCATTGATAATTCACTACCTTTAGTTTATTTTTTAGTTCGAGTAAATCAACATAAGGCAAGATCTATTATTGGCAACCAACAAAAAAATAATTAATACAAAAGAATTATCAAGATGTTCCCACAATCACTCAAACCCTAACCAACTATTAAGATAATACAGGAGTAATCATAGATCCCACAACCCTAGTTGTGGGTTTTATTTCCAAATGAAAGAGAAAGCGATAACAATAACTGAATTCATAATTCAAAGTGATTAAACTTACAAAAGATGTAGTTATAAATTGATTCTCTTTCCAAATTCAAGAAGAATATCCCACAACTAAATCAAAGAATTGAAAATTGAAATCCAAGTTTAGAGACCGAAGAGAAGTAAAGTAGTCTTTGGAATAAGTTCAAGATGTTAATCCCTCCTTAATGAAACACTAAAAGTTGTTATTTATATCCGTAACTTAAGAAAAGATCAAAATTAAAAATTTTAGATTTTTCTCCTAAGCTGATGACATGTTTGACGTCTTATCAGAGATCTTATAGCTTATCAGACCATTTCATCAGACATGATTCCCATTTCTTACCTTCTGCTTATGTGTGACGACATGTCTGACAGCTTGTTAGAGTTCTAATAGTTTATCAGAATATGTCGTTAGGCGTGCTTTAAATTTTTGCCTTCTACTACTGAGTGATAACATTTCTGATTGCTTATTAGAGATCTGATAGCTTATCAGGACATGTCATCATAAAATTTTCTGCTTCTAAGTGATGGCATTTTTTATGGCTTATCAAACTCCTAACGGCTTATCAGGGGATGTTGTCCCACTTCTTCTCTAATTTTCTCACACTATCTATAGCTGAAAATGACTTTGACAACTAATCACAAATTTTATGTCTTATCAGACAAGTCGTCAACTACACTTTCATGGCCACTTGTTCCAAATTCACCTCTTTTTCTTTTATTGTCTTTGGTTTTCTTGCATCTTGACTTTCCTGCATTATCAAAGAGAAGACAATCAAAAATGACAAAATTTACTTAAGACTTTACAATTATTTCTAGTTAAAAGCCTCAAATGTGTTAGCATTAGCTCACACATCAGATATTGATATAGATAAATATGTAGATATTGTATTATCATTTTTAGTTTGGTTGGTTGGTTATTAGATGGATTGACTTGGTTGGGTTAGTCTCAGATATAGACTTATCCCAAAGTCATCACATTGTTAAATGTTTTATCTTGTTATACATTAAGAATTTATTTGGCTTAGGATATATATTGATTTATTGGATTAGGTATCGGGGTGGTCTCCGGTCCTAACTATACTTGAGATCCCTATTACGATAAGGCCCCGATTAGGGTCATGTCAAGTTGGTATCTAAGCGTAGATTTTGGTGTCATGGGGCATCCATAAATCCATATCAAGTAGAGTCTTGATTATAGGTGTGTTGTGCACCATACTTATTATCAGGAGGGCTACGAGGCATTTAGGATAGATTCTAAGGTCTTGAAATATTCCCCAAATCTTTTTTGGTTTACTCTTCATGCTCGCTCAATGATCTAAGGTTCTTGGAAAATGACCTGTCCCACTCGAGGACAACATGGACGAATCTAGTCCAATTCATAGGGTACAAACTTGATCAAGAGTCATAGTTTCTAATTTCCCCTGTGGAGTTCTACCAATCTCTTTAGACCTTACTTAGGAAGGTAGAACTCATGCTCAGTTATATTAGGGAGAGGTTACTAATGTCGAGTTTTGTCATTCTATACATCTATCGACCTAGATAGTGACAACTCTATCACTCTAGCTCGGACCTACTGGCATAGGGGAAAATAAGACAAAGTTAGGACATAGACAGGGTAAGAGGACGCAGTTTTTGAACAAAGTCAATAATAATAGTATTATGGTAAGTAATCTAAGAGAAAAGGTTGGATGGGTCCTAACTCTGGTGCTATGGCTAGTTCTCCCAACCTAAATCCATTAGGAGACAGATGTTTTTAGATTGGTAATGCTTTTAGGGCACAAAGTGCACAATCTCAGGTTCGTGGGTCCTAATTCACACTATCCTATCCTCTTTGTTAGTTTTGTGGTCGGTCTCACCATGGCCATTACAAGAAAGGGAGGAATCATTATTTTAATTTTGGTCAATTGGATTATATGCAATGGGAGTATCCTACAATATTGTCTCTTAGGAAAATAGATTTTTGGTTTCTACTTCTCTATCTCTTGCACCAAGGGATGCTTCTTCTGGCTCCAATATTGGTTAGGATTATCTCAATGCTATTACTATCCCTTAGGAGTCGGAGGCATCTTCTAATACTGAAACTGGTTGTTGCAAACTCTTTTCCCATTATATGTATTGGTTACTTGGTCTGGGGTCCCCTCTTTCTTATGGGACCTCATTTGTGGTTGTGCATTTTGGTTTTGGCCGAGAGTGTGTTTCAGACCCTATTTTTATTTCTAACTTAGTAGGTGACTCTGTGATTACCAAAGAATCTATAGGAGGTGTGTGGAATATATTGGTGGTAACAAAACTCCAGTGGATTTGCTTAATTTGGACATAGTGGATTTTTAAGATATTTTGGGAATAGATGTGTTGCACTCGTGATATACACCATTAGACTATCAGACCTGTAGGGTTGTGTTTAGGCTTTTTTGTGAGTCAGTGATAGGAGGGGAGGAGGATCATGATTTATTGGCTGTTAATGGGAAAGTTATATGATATCATAGAGCTTGAAGATTAATCTCTAAAGAGGGTGACTCTATTAGTAATTTTTCTAGATTAAAGATTCTAACACGAAGGTCCTTTTTTACATTCAGTTTTGGTGGTGAGTGGATTTCCTGTGGTCTTCCTAATCACCCTCATGGTGTCCTTCAAATAGGGAGATTGAGTTTGGGAATGTCACATATCGGACACTCGTCCAATTCCTATTCCTTTATTTATAAAATGACTCCGGTCGAGTTAAAGAAGCTTAAAAAGTAATTAAAGGACTCCTTAGATAAAGGTTCTATCCATCCTCGTGTTCCTCTGTGGGTTGCTTTCTTCTTTTATGTATAAGGGGGATGGCTTCCCTTAGAAGGTATAGGTTATTGGTGGGCGAATGGGAAATTTAGGGTGTCCTCCTTATGGGGTGGACCATATATACATATTTTATATGGGGTGCTTTATTAAGGGACTGAATGGCGGAGAATAGACACTACGTATGAATCTTAGATATTAATGTTGATAAAGGAAGTGTGTTAGCTTGAGGATAGCAATGAAAAGTTATAGAGGTAGAATGATAGGTTAAATAAGGTGTACGGAAGGGGGACGATTGGTAACTTGGAAATGTAATAGTGGGAAAGTTGTGGCATATAGGCCAGAGGTTCAGGTTGAATATATGGATTAGGGGTCTAGTCATTGGATAGGTTAGAGATTTGAGTTTGCATGACTAAGCTGGACTTTAGATAACATTTGTATGAATGAGGTTTTAGGTATATGAGAACCAATTATCCCTAGTGATCATCCTTGGTGATACCTTTTAGAGTGGAAGGTTGTGATTATATATATAGTAAGGTGATGGTCGGGGGGTTAATATTGAATCTTATATTAGCATTGGACTTCTAGGGAAGGTCGGGGTGTATATTCTCATAATCATCTCCTATTTTAGTTAGGAGAGCACTCTACTCGTGTAGCAGGCATTCTAATAGCACTTATGCCTAAGGTTTGCATTCTGCAATTGCCTTGTTACCTTGATATTAATCTTGAGATTATGTTACGTTGCACTACCCATGATATATGCAGTTGCTTTTCTTTTTGTGACAAATCCTAAGGACTCCTACTATGGTGTGTTGTTTCGAGGTGGTTCTTCATTCATGACCTAGGTGGTTGCTATAAAGTACCATGTGCCTATGGTTCCGTGTCTCTTTTTGGGAGTCTCGCTTGGTTGGAAGGAGTAATTATTGTGCTTTAATACCTTAATGATCTTTCTTACATTAGGCTGGTAGTGGCTTTAGAGGTGTGGTGATGTTTTGAAATGGAGAAAAAGTAAAAGTCTCTAATTAGGAAGGAGTTTAGGGTGACTACTACAGCTAAGGATATGGAGGGTAAGGTAAGGACGTTGTCCTAAAAAAGTGGTTGGAAAATTAGTAGGTGGTAAAGAATCCTTGTGAATGATGATAGATATTACTAAACCTATGGAAGGATAGATCATATCGTGTGTATAAAAAAGGTAGCCTTAAATATTATGGTTGGTAGATATACTAATCTTTGTTTTTGGCACTTGATAATCTTGATGGGACATAACGTGTAGCAATAGTCATAGAAGTGGACTAGTGTTTTGAGTGAATATAAGGGATAGAGCTCTGTGGCTTAAGTTAACCTCCTTTTAGCTCTAGATAAGTCTTGAACGTGGAAGTGGTGTATCGATAGTATCTGGTTCTCTTGATGATATGTCTCTGGGAATTGTAAGTTGGATAGGACTTTCCCTCTATCATGAGTTCTATTCAATTAGTATTCCGTATATTTATATTAAGGTAAGGTGCGGATGGTCCTTTGTTGGTTATTTCCCTTGGGTAGTATTGTTATCTCTGACTCTTTATTATTTGAGGAGATCCCAGTAAGGAATCTTGGATTGGTAAGTTCGTGGGTTGCGAACAAAAAGGTATGGCTTTGGTGAAGGTTTTTGTGGAACCAAAAGCTAGAGAAAGCCATTTAGGATGCAGAAGTAAACATAGATTCCCCGTATCCACGTTGGTTGTTTGTTCTAAAAATTCATGTGTAAGTTATATGTTCTTTATCACATCGTTGTTTTCTAACTTGGTTAAAGGAAGAGTGGGTTCACTTGTATCTTTGTTTTCTAACTTAGTAAATGGTCAGAATGGAGGTGTTGGGGTATAAACGTGCTTGGGTTATGTGGTGATCTTCCCACCTTGAATTATGTCTTTATTTTCTAGTTTCTTGAAAGAAAGTTTGATGGGTATTAATGTGTTAACTTGTGCTTGTTCTTGCCTTTACTTGTCATTTGAAGATGAATGATCCTAAGTGGGGGAGAATGAAACACCCTAAACTTAGATCCTAAGAAAAATTTACTAAGTTTGAGACTCTGGAAAAGGTACGACTCATGCGTACTAGTCATTCCCTAGGATACAGTTTGGGATACATCTTTTTGTATAATGGTTAGTAAGTTTTGGTTGGGTTCTATCCAAGATATGAGAAAACATCATACAAGTCGTATAATAGGGCAAGAGTAGTATCTTTCAAATAATATGATGACCTAAGGTTAGTCTAGTGGATTTGATTCTATCCAAGGTACGATTTAGGGTACCTTTTATACAATTGGGTACGAGTTTGGCATAGATATAGTATGATGACTAGTGTGGAATTCCATAGTAAGGTCTAGGGTATGAGCTAGGGCACCACTCGTACCATAGGGTATGGTTTAGATTAGTGAGTCGTACGCTCCTCGAAGTTGGTATTTAATTTTTAAGATGAGGGCTTTTCGAATATTTCCCACCCCAAACCCTTATGCCACCATATTATAAAGCTTATTGTATCCTCTCAGAACTCTCATTAGAAGATTAAAACACTTCAAAAACACTATCTAACTCGTACTTGAAGATTGGAGGCTAGGGTTTATATAAGTGTTCTTCAAAGGGATCAAGAGTCAAGTTTTCTTCCGTGCAACTTCTTGTATAAGTCATGTACTCCTCCCTCATTGTTACTTCCAACTAAAGGCATGATTTAATGTATTTTAAACCTTGTTTATGAATCATAAATGGTGGTTTTGGAAAATCATTATTGAGGGTTTTGATGTATATTGATGAGTATTGTTTACTTTGATTAAAACTATGTTTTCACATGTTTTTGGTGATGGTTTGAATATGTGGGTGCTTGTTGGTTATGGTTTAACAAATGGGTCATGGGTAACCCTAGATTTGATGGTGTATGCTTTGGTTTTGGTCTTTGTATATGTATACCCTCAACATGTTTGATAAAATGCCTATCAGAATGATTTGCTCTATTATTGAACTATCAATGAAACTATTGCATGGTATGATTTAGGTATAGAACCCTAAATTAGTTTGGACAGTTTTTAAATAGTTTGAAGGGTTCGAATGGATCTACTTGGTTTTGAGTGGTGTGAATAATTTGGAATGATTAAAATGGTAATGCCTTGTGGCTACGAAATTGTTTTGATTAAAAATCTTGTGGGGTACAAGGGAATCCCCCATGCAAAGCTTAATAATGAAATACTTGTGGGGTACACGGGAATCCCCCTAAGTAAGCCTAATGCTGATGTACTTGCGAGGTACGTGGGAATCCCCCAAGTAAGCTTAATAATGTAACCAATGGGGTACATGGAGATCCCCTAAGGTTAGGCTAATGACATTGCTTGCAAGCTATAGTCGTTTTGACGATACTAGTTCTTATTGCCTCAATTAATAATCAAAGTAAAGATGGTTTAGTTATGTGGTAATGGTTTTAATCGGGCAATAATGACGGGTTCTAATAGCTAATCGTGAAGATAGGATTCCAATGGAAGAACACTGGAAATTGACGTTTGCCATCATGAGGATTGGTCATGGAGACCATATACTTGAGGGGTATACGGGTATTCCCTAACACTTGTATATATGTATCATAAGAGAGCGAAGGGTACATGAGAATCCCCTACTTCTACAGTATCTCTGGTTTATACAGCTACATGCATCGGGCATCGCCCTGGGGGTAACACTTGACCCATATAGCCCGTGGGTACATTATGACGGTTAAGCAAAACATACCCAGGTTAATGATTTTAAAGTCATGCTAAACCAGGTTTCCTTTCCCAGCATGGTTATATATATATGAATGGTTTTAAAGGCATATGGTTGGTTTACTTGGTTTTAAAAGTTGGAATTATTTTATCCTTATCCTAAGTATATTCTAGCGTTCACCCGCTAACCCATCTTTGGGTGGCTGTATCCCCACGCGATGCAAGAAACAGCCATACTACTCCTCCTACTTATTGATCAAATTCGGGAACAGTCGGTGTTGGATTGATGTGATGATCTTCCATAGTTCAGAAGGTATTTATTCCATGTCATGGATTACATCTCATACTTGTCTTTATATATTTTGGTTTTTGGCTATGGTCGTGGGCATGTCCCAACTAGATACTCTTTGGTTTGGTTTAGAGGCTTTATATGGATAACTGTGGACTTGGGTATGGAATGATCATGGTATATATATATATATATATATATATATTGGATTATCATTTTTGTTTTGGTTTCTTGGTTATTAGATTGAGTGACTAGGTTGGGTTGGTCTCGAATATAGAATTATTCTAGAGTCATCATATTGTTAAACATGTTATCTTGTTGTATGTTTGGAATTCATCTAACTCAGGGTATAGGTTGGTTGGTTGGATTGGGTATCAGAGGTGGTTTCCAGTCCTGATTGGACTTGAGATGCCTATTACGACTAAGCCCTGATTTAGGTTATGTCACCCAATTACCTTGGAGAGAAGAGAAAATCACCCCCTTTTGATTTATGTAAGTGGAATTATGGTTGAATAATATATTTGGAGGATTTTTGGATTTTTATTAATCCTTAAAATAGATTAAAAGAAATAGATTTGGTGTTAAAAGAGTGAGAAAGGACCAAAAACCCTTTTAGGAACCATTTGGACATTTCCTGGAAGTCCTCCTGACGACTTAGATCACAACTCGTAAGTTCTGGGAACGGTTTGTGTCTTGAGTCGTCACCAGGAACCCAGATTTCAACCCCTACTTCCATGGTGATGACTCCTCCTGAAAACTCATAGCGTCTGCTTACGAGTCGTCATCAGTGAGTCATAACCACTGACAGCTTTGACAGTGCTTCTGTAATTTAGCGATAACTTTTCACCTCGATAACAGATTAAGTAACAAATGGTCTGCTTGGAAAGATAATTCAATTATCTATTTGTTGGTGGGTCTTGATATAAGAAATTCTTAGTATATCATAAGTTATGCTTGTTTGAATATGACTATATCATAAGTTATGCCAAAGTAACTAATAAATCTATCAAAACATGAGGCTTAATTCTTGGATCCTTTAATGGTCAGGATACGAGTCATATCTTATGATTCGTAACAAGTCATTACGACTTGTAGCCCCCATTCGTAAGTTGGATAGAAACTTGGGAAACCTATACTGCTGAATTTATGACTTCACGTAATACGACTAGTACCATGATTTGACAATTCATAGGGTCAACTTGTATCAACAATAGACTTCAACTAGTATACACTGCCATAGGTACAATTCACTATATACGACCCATATATTGTGTATAGGACTCAAGGGAAGGAGTGGTATGTTGCACAGAGATTTTTCGACATGGGGTATTACAATATCTCCCCTTTGGGATCATTCAACTCCGAATGATATTGACTTGTCTGAAATACTAAGGAAAAACTGAGATGATATACGGATACTTACAAGCAGAATCGTGACTTGATAACTGAATCTAAAAATGATGCATGATTTATGGACTGAGCTGAATTTGTAATTTGCATGAACGCAAATATTTTACCTCATGAAATGGACATACTCATTAAACTTCGGATAGCAAGACTAAATAGAGACAAGGAAAACTATAGGAGCTTATCTGTCTAATTGTTAAACTGAATTGTTGGCAATACAGACTAAATCATACTGAAAGTTTATATTCAACTGGATTACTTATCTAACACTTTCTATGAAGTTCTAATAGAATTAGGGAGCAGAGAATTCTTGGACATGATTTGTACGAGATATGTTTATAAGAAATCTTAATATGGTTGTAACACTGTATCATAGAACATAAGCCTATAAACATAAGCTAGGATAGAATTAATAAGCCTTAGGCAATGCAACTTCTAATTTTCAAGTTTAGCCACACTTCTCAAATACTCCCTTAACAATACTTTTCCCATTAAATACTATGCTCATTTGATGAAACTTATAATTCCCACATGGGTACACATAACTATTTCCGCCAAAGTCAGAGTTGAACTACATGCCTTCACCATGTTCATGCCTAGCTCGAAATCACAAAGTGCAACACATAACATCGTAATACTAGACTAAACCTTAAATTTGATACCACATGTGGAGTTCACATCTTTCATCTCAAGAATGATTCCTCTTACCACTTCAACGACTAAATTCAACCTCCCACTAGGAATTAACTAGCGCATAATGCACCCATCCACTTATATACGAACATGAAATTCAATCATATCATTATAACAATATATGAACTTCTAGGAAAACAACCTAACTAGAAAATTTTTCCTAACTTTTCTAATATCTCTGGGCAATAACAACACCCATGCACTATCCCCAATAAAATATGCACAAAATTCTCCACTAACCATGACATATATCAAAATCTCTCCCTCAATAATCCTTCAAACTTATAGTCTTAGATAAAACAAGCATACAACAATCTTTTTCAAACAATAAACATTTACTCTCTCCCACCTAAACAATTGTTCATCGCCATTATCACATCCCTTTTAGATTAAAGTCAACCTTTTAAACTTTTGGATCTATTCCGTATCCTTAGGACTGAGCCATAATTTCTTCACTCTATTGTTCTACAGAGAAATTCTCAACTCATGCGAATAAACTATATTTCAAACATACTAACTTCATTCTGGCAAAATCCATTCATATGTACCACCCTTTACGTTCTCTATCTTCAATAATCATTGTCATAGACTTACATTCCCCCTGCAAACAAACCTGCTTCATTAGATACATAATCTACCTCATTGCCTTTATGATCTACTAATATCACATCTCTAAACTCATTTTTCTCAAAAGCATGATAATTAACATTACACTAACATACCCAATATCATCCACCTATAACCCATAACTTGGCAGGTAAGAAAATCATATACTACATAGCCTTATTCGCACGTAACAACTCAAGTGTACAATCTAAGAACACACATTTTTAAAATATAGAAATAATACAAAATACAATCCCATATAACCATGGGAAAATCACTAGATCATACCCACATCACTATACTTAATTTCGAATCAACAAACATAAATTCTTGCATACACTATTTCAAGCCTACTAGTTCACTGTTCATACAACTAGATCCATGGATAAATAATATACCAAATCTAGGTAAATATGATCCTCGCTTTATTGCTTTTAAATTTCTATGTTCATGCTAATAACTATAGATTATATGGTGTCATAGGGTTCTGACTAGCGACCTGAGGGAACTTATGACTTTAGTTTAGTGCATGATTTTCATGAATAAGAATGAATACTCTCAATGTTTGGAAATTACGTGAACTGATAGGATCCTTTTAATCCCGCATGCAATCTTAGAGTTTTCTGTGGGGACTGTCTGAGAAAACTCTATCGATGGGAATTTGAGCTTGACTATTTCTGTTACCTTAAAAATAAGGCAAAGTTGTCATGAACAGACCAAGTCAAGTATCTATATAAGTTTCTTAAAGAACATCTCGATAGCACGATCTGAGATATGATATTTCCAAAATTCCCTATAGCCTCTTAGAGAAAAGTACAGACATCTCTTTACTATTCCACAAGTCTCTACTAGACACAGATTCGTAGACATCATAGACACTTGAACTTGTGCTCTGATACCATGTTTGTAACACCCCAAGACTACCCCCTAGATGTTACAAGGTGCTTTGAACTACAAGTGATCCTAAACTAGCCCATGATACTGGCATAACTCATAAGCACTGAAATAAATACATAAAACTTATAGTAATAAGCAGAAGAGATGTCTTTGCTGAATATGTTCAATACAAAACTGTTTAGAATATTTATACTTTGGCTATACAAAACAAAGCTGAAAGTAAATCCATCAACTTTAAATGACCGTCTATGAGGCCTCTACGAAATTTGACGATAGGTAGCCGAGACATGACCCACAGCTATCTCTAATTAGTATGACTGAATAAAAATTCTACTAAAACTATAATTAACCTCAGTCCTTAAATTACAAGAACTCATCACCTGCTAACTAGAAGCTGCAAACTTTTCTGATTATGTTGTGTAGGCTAGAACTAGTACCTATATTATGAGACAATGCACCACATAGACATTTATGTGAGTCAGTACTTCTGGAAAGTACTGGATATGTGGGGGAAAATGCATAAATAAAATAAGAACTAAAGATATATGTAAAATTTCCAATAATGGATGCTAAGATTAAATGTCTCACCTTGGACTTGAGTAAAACTAAAGACTACAAGATCATAAAACATGGATAATAAAGCATATGAATAAACTTAATGAGCCATAACACTTATTTTCTAAAATCTTTACTTTTATTCTTTATTATGGGAGATTCTTCTACCCAACATAAACCATGTGAGCTTTCATCGATTCCAACATCTTACCCACGTTGGGGAGAGTTGTTCTAACCTTGCCATCAGAATAGAACCTTAAATTAAGTAATCACTAAACATCATCCATATTAGAAAAAAGCTTATCCTACGTTGGCTCGTAGTTTCTAGGAGTTTAGGATACGTTGATCTATATTCCCTTCTAGGTACTAACTACTGCTTCTAAAATACTTATATACTCATACTTTAAGAAATCCACCTTAAAATAGCATAAGGGTTTATAAAATTAAAATCAATTATGCTTCTCTTTACTTTAAATCATAATTCAGATGCACAAATGTGGATTTGATATCTTATATTAGGATCAAAGGATCAAGCTTTTCTTTAAATCATATCTTAAAACTGATCAATGGAGCTTAAGAGCATCATCTTCTTGTAAATTTGATGCTTGTATTTAGGGCTTAGAATTCATGCTTAAATTTATAGAAATTCATGAGAAAAACATCATGCTCAATAATCACCTTAAAATCTAACAATCCCAGTCAAGATAATGAAATTAAAATTACAATATGAATCTTATAAGTCAAAACATGAATATATACAATTTTTGTTACACTTGAAATTTTCAATCTTAAAGTAATATCATAATTCAAGAGTATGGCTAATGGGGCATAAACTGTAATTCAAAATATATAAATTTAACCTTTAAACCATCAACTTTGGGCAAAAGTATTAAAGAATAACCTTTTTCATAAACCTCACATAACTGATTATATTAGACTTGGGTGAATATTTTAGAATTGGGCTTGAACTTGAAAAACCCGAGTTGCCTTGAAGAGAAGAGAAAATTGCCCCTTTTTTATTTCTCTAAATTGAGTTATGGTTGATTAATGTATTTGGGGGAATTTTGGCTTTTTACTAAGCCTTAAAAAAGCTTAAATGACATAGTTTGGGGGTTAAAAGAGTGGGAATAGACCAAAAAATATTCTTAGGAACCGTCTAGAAATTGCCAGGAAGCCATCCTAACGACTTAGGTCACGACTCATAAGTTCTGGGTATGAGTCGTATCTTGAGTCATCACCAGGTGCCCAAATGTTTACCCTTACTACCATGGTGACTCCTACTCCTGACAACTCGTAGGGCCTGCTTACGACTCATCATTAGTGAGTCGTAACCACTGACAGCTTTGATAGTGCTTTAATAATTTAGCCATAACTTTTTACACCGATATCAGATTAAGGCAAATTTGGTATCATTGGAAAAATAATTCAATTATCTATCTTTTGGTGGGTCTTGATCTCTAAAATTATTTGTATAATAGAAGTTATGCTCGTTTGAAAATTACTATAGTTATATGTTTCCCAAGAATTTAATTGCTAAGGAATATTTTGACTTGTTCATAAGCTAGGAGCTATTTAAGGACTTAATATATTCCTAAGAAACTTATAAATATATAAGAACATGAGGATTTTTTCTTGGATACTTTATTGTTCAAGATACGAGTCATATCTTATGTCTCGTACCTAGTTATTACGACTTGTAGCCACCACTCGTAAGCTGGACAGAAAGTTAGGGAACCTATACTGCTAAACTTACAACTTTACTTCATATGACTCGTACCATGATTTGATGATTCCTAGGTTCAAGTTGTATCTACCATAGACTTCAACTATACCACGCTGCCATAAGTACGATTCACTATATATGACTCGTATATTATGTATATAACTAAAGAGAATGAGTCGTATATTGCACAAAGGCTTTCCGATACGTGGTATTATATGCATGCATAACATGGAAGATATTTTACATTTTATCCAAAAAGAATTAAGGATCCTCCTTACCTTAACATCGGTAAAGGTTGGAGGATTTAACCTCATGAACTGGCCAACCCTTGTGGCCTCAAAAGATAGAGTAACAGAAGTACCATGCTCAGGCTGGGAATCTACTGATGTTCCAACATATGGATACACTAATGAAACTCAACATTCATCACACTAGCCTAAGGGGCTTGGAAATACTAGAGGGAACCGATGGAACTCCAGGAGGGCAATCAGGAACTGAACCCCTAGACTGGGTCTGGACCCCATAAGTAGAATGAGCCCCATCAATATTATCCTTAGCTAGGACAGAGGAGTTTTGATGAGCTTTAAATCTTCGAGGAGGAATGATCTGTAAAGAAAAAATAGGAATTAGAGAAGATTTTAGGATCTTAGACTCTACAGCTTGAAAACAGAACACAAGAAAGTAAAACATACATAAATTCCTCGTAGCCTCTCCCTTATAAGTGTGGCGCGCTACAGACCCTTAAAAGAGACTCTAATTAATATGACTTTGTCGAACACCCAATTGACCATGAAACTAAGGCTCTGATACTAATCTAATATATCCTAGACCAGGTCCTATTCATGTTGGCCATCTCAAGTTCAGCCAAGATTGGAGACCACCCCTGATACCCAACCATAACCACCCTGCACCTTATGTTACATGAATTCCAAACATACAATAATATAGAACAATAATTTTTAAAAATATTAAATAATGTCTATAATCCAAAATCCAATAACCCCAACCAATTATCCAACCGGTGTCAACCACAATGCCAATACCGATACCAAGGATGACACCAATATCGACATTGCATATGCCTATAGTAGTCTAACAAGATCCTTTAGCAAGAATCAAATAACATCTGGTCGGGACATTCCTCGAACCATATCCAAAACCAAAATCAAAGAAACAAAAATTGTTGCATGAAATAGAGTCATCTGGAGTATGGAAGCTCACCACCTAAATCTTACTTAAAGCTATCCTTGAATATAAGTCACTGACCAGGAGGAATGGTAGTATTGCCGATTCCTACTTCATGTGGGGATACAATGCCCAAAGATGGTTAGCGAGCTAAACGCTAGCATGTACTCAGGGATACAGATAAAATAATATCCTTAATTTAAAACCAAATCAATTAACCATATGCAATCACATATACATATATATATACCATGTCGAGAAAGGGAACCAGGTTTATCACGAATTTAAAACCTTTACCTGAGTTGTATGGCTTTGCAATCCTAAAATCACCCACGGGCTATAAGGGTTCAGCTTCCCCTGCTGAAAGGGACCTAGTACGTGCTTCCTGCACGATCGTACAAAAGAAACTGA
Organism: Capsicum baccatum var. pendulum; assembly: GCA_030864225.1. Taxonomy (NCBI): domain Eukaryota; kingdom Viridiplantae; phylum Streptophyta; class Magnoliopsida; order Solanales; family Solanaceae; genus Capsicum; species Capsicum baccatum. The sequence goes on along the minus strand of CM061557.1, from coordinate 161,301,221 downwards.
GATGACTAGTACATCTCCCAAAATATAAAGTGTGACATCATGTACACGATCACCATGACCAAAACTAACCTTAGAAAATATGAGTTTCCAGTATTGGTCTCCACGGGACCTCCACCTTCTACAACTTTTCTATATACCCCTCTTTAAGCCCATATTAAAACCATTTATAAATTCCAACCTTTTACCAAGGAGTCTTTTAAATTAGGCATTAGCCATTGGTGTCATCATAACAAAAGTAGAGCTTGCAAGTGTATCTTTTTATGCCATACCAAAGCCATTAAACCAAGTTGACTCCAAAGTTTCCAATTAAACCTATACCATGGCCACCAAGGCCTTTCCAAGCCATTTAAAACCAACCAAACTTTCCAAGCCATTTAAAACCAACCAAACTAATTTAAGTCCCATTACTTTTCATGCAATGCAAAGATTTCAAGAATAGTAAAACTATATGACAAAATCATTCTCATTGTCATTTTAATAAACAGGTTGAGGGAACATAAGTTACTACACTATAACCAAGAAATTTTGGGAATCCAAAGTACCCCTAAATCCATTTACCATTACCATAAATTCCATAATGTCAAAATAATATTAAAAGCATGTAAGAAACATCATTAAACCCTTAGAAGAACTATTCAACCATGAACATCTAAAACCCCCAACTATTATGTCAAAACCATAAAAAATAGTATGAAAACCAAACATTAAACACATGCTTGTTGAAAAATAACAATGAGGAAGGAGTAATATGCCTTAAACACCAAGGAATATAAAGATAATCACTCTTGAAAGCCCCCAATTAATTATCTTGATGAAACCCTAGTCCTTTTCTTGAGAAAGAGTGTAAGAGAGATTTTAAGAGTGTTTGATTGAGAATAATAGGTTAATAAAGCCATAAAAGCTATTTTATGTCATCATAACTAAAGGAGTTAAAAGGGAAAATGTCTGAAATACCCCCAACTTAAAATTGTAAAATTGTCACAGGTGGTTACGAGTTGACCTCGTGACTTGTGACCATAACATACAACTCATAACATCGAGTCATCACTAATACATTGTATTTGACACCCATAAGTTGTCCACAATACAACTCCCTAACCCCCACTCATAACCAAACTATATGACTCATATGGTCCAGTCGTACCCAAGATAGAAACCACAAAAAATTGACACTGGACAACATATGACTTCACACAATGACTAGTAACCTATCATCATGGCTCTTAATAATCCACTCACACTCAGAGACATGTTAAGTTACTAAGTTTCTGATTTAAGTGAAGGATCACCCTAATGACCCATCACCACACCTAACAACCCATATCACCAAAGTGTAATCACAACAGAAAGCCAACCACCATCGCTGGACATCTTATAAGTTAGGTCACCTGACCCATACCCACATTATATGACTCGTATAATGAGTCATTACAAGATCTATAAGCTCAAATCTCAAGAAATTTCCAAGGAAAAAATGCCACGGTGTTTTAAGTGATCTTGGAGGAGGACTATTATTTTCGATATTCCATCCATCCAAGTGTGACTAAGATGCTTCATAACTGGAGACAACACTACTAATGGGGTGATATAAGGTAATATGTAGAGTATTTTGTGGCTTATTGCCTATATTGTTTGAATGTAAATTTTGAGAATATGAGACCTATGGGTTTGCTTTAGAGTTAACCATTCCCAAGTGGAAGTGGGAATGGGTCACCATAGAATTTATGACTGGTTTGCCTCGTAAATCTCTTTGTTTATATAGTTTTGGGTCATTGTGGATAGATTGACCAAGTCAACTCATTTCATTCTTCTTCAAGTCTCATTAAGTGGTGAGATTTTGGCATATATCTACATATGTGAGATTATCCGACCACATCATGTGCCAGTTTCTATATTTTGAATTGAGGTTTGATATTTTCATTTCTCTTTTGTAAGACTTTTCAAGATGAGTTGGGTACTTGTGTTGATCTTAAAATAGTGTTTCACCCCAGAATAATGGTCAGCCAGAGTGGACTATTTAGGATTTAGAGGATATGCTCTATGCTTGTATGCTGGAGTTTGGTGGCTAGTGGGAGCAGTATTTTTCTTAAGTAGAGTTTGCTTATAATAAGAGAAACCATTATAGTATTGATATGGCTCCTTTTGAGGCACTTTATGGTAGAAGTTATCGCTCTTCAGTTGGTTAGTTTGATGTTTCAAAGATTAGACGTTGATGTATGGACTTGCTTCATGAGTCCTTGGATAGTTTAGATCATTCACGACAGACTTTAGCTGCTTAGAGTAGGAAGAAGTGTTATGTTGACTGTAGGCTTCTACCTTAAGATTTTATGATGGTGACTGTGTTTTTTTTAATTGCACCCATGAAAAGTATGATGAGGTTTGGGAAAAAGGCCAAGCTTTGCCCAAGGAATATTGGTCGATTTGAGATTCTTCAAACTATTGGTGATGTGGCCTATGAGTTGGCTTTGCCCTAAAATTTTTCAGTTGTTCATCCAGTTTTTCATGCTTCTATGCTTAACCGCTATATTCTTGATGATCCTCATGTCTTTCATTTGGATTTGATTTAGTTAGATCAGTGGTTGTCCTTTATTGAGGAGTCGATCTCTATTTTGGCTCCATATTAGGTGGTTACGCTCGAGAGTTATCCTTGTGGTTAAGGTTCAGTGACAACATGGACCTGTAGATGAGGGTACTTGGGAGGTCAAGTTTGATATGCATAGTTCTTACCCCCCCCCCCCCAGATCTTTGTTGATTCAGGTATTTCTTCACCTTAGTTTGAAAATAATCTAGATTTTTACTGGTGGATAGTGTAACATCCTAAAAATTAGATAAAATATATGAAATATGTATTCTGTGTAATTTGACTATTTTACCCCTCCCCCTTTTTGTATTAAAGTATTTCTAGGGCATGGAGGCGATTGGAACAGTTCTTAAAGCATTTTTGGTGCCTTTTATGTGATGTTGTGGTTTCTGGTGGCTTCAAAAGCCTTATTTTAGACTTTTGTGGTTATTTTTTGATCCGTGCAACGAATGGCTGAATGAGCTATGCCAACAGATTTGAAACGTCTACTGTAGGGTGGTAATATGTTTGGTGTAGTTTTGTGGCTTTCAAATCTAATTTCGACCCTTGGTTTGAAAAATTGTGATTTTGGATTTTAGGGGTTAACTTTGTGAAAATGACATTTTCTCAAAATTCTGATATCACCATTGAGTTTAGAGCGTCTAATTTAGTGTGGTTGCATAATTTGTTTGTGTGTATCGAACTCCAAACGAATCCTGGGCACCCTATCCAAGTTTTTTCGGACTAAAGAAACAATTTGGTGCACTAGTAGCAACCCAAAAAATAATGGGTAAAACCTATTTGGGGGGGCCAATTTATGTTTTATGTACCTGGTAACCTGGTGCAAGTATATATAGCACCCTTTACCCAATTTTAGATCATTTTTCACCTTACCACTTAAGAGTTAAACCCTAAAATAATGTGAGAGATTAAAAGTGAGGCTTGTGAGTGCTTGGGAAGCAAGATTAACATCTATTTCTTGATTCTCTTATAGAGTTAAGGTAAGAATTCACCATTGTTTTCTAAATTTCTTGATTAATTTCTCAAAACTCCAAAATCTTAAGGCTTGATTTTAAACCCCAATTTCACTCCTTTTCACTGAAATAGTATTTTAATCTTATAATTACTAGTTTTTCTTCAATTTAACCTTCAAACAACTTTGATTCTTGATTTTAACATGTATTTCAAAGATTTTATCCTGTAAAGCTTAAAAATAATTTTCCTTCAATTTGAATCTTACTTTTTACTCAATTTGACTTGGTTTTTTAGCTATAGATTCCTAAGAGTATCGAAAACATATTTGGAAAGTAAAGTTATGATTTTGTTCCTATTTTGAAAACCTATTTCGGGGGTTTATTTTGACCCTGAATCTAAAGTAGGAAATATGGGTATTGTAAGCTTTGTTTTGATGCATAAATTCTATATTTCTTGGATTTAGTTAATTTTGGGACCGTTTATGAGAAGCAGGGCTTTGTGGTTAAAATGTTGCAGATCGATTTCGGCCTTTGAGGTAGGTTATAGCTCAACTCTTCAAACAGGACTGGGTAGTTATTTTGTATATTAAAATGCATGTTAAGAGTGGAAAATAATCATAAAATATGACTATTTATATGTTGTGCCTATTTGGGGGTCTAGATGTGATGTAATTATTGAATCTGAGGTATCATATAATATGTGTGACCATGCGGGGTAAATGTTTAACTTGGAATACATCCGAATAATTGTATTATTATTTTAGAAAAGCCTATTGTGGTGCCTTTGGCATATTTTGATATATTCATACTCTATAGGCATATGATTCGTGTGGAAAATTCATGTATAAGGAAAATAGTGAATGGATATTAGATCACATAGTTGTGAAATTGTATTATTGTGATTGATTGTGAAAATACATCATATAGATTGGTTGTGGAAATACACTATGAAAATTAATTGTGGAAATACTCATTTGAATAGTTGTGAACATTGCATCATCATTCTTATGTCATCATACTCATTTTTCACTTGTTTGTTTTATTGCTTTATATTTACTTGTTGACATGTATGTGTACTTGATTTATTTCTTATATTATATATGTGTTTTGGATATACTAGAAAATTGGAAACACTAAAAATACTAGAAATATAGGAACCCTAGAAAATACTTAATATTGGTATTGAATATTTGATATTATAGACCTTCTCTGAAGGATTATTCCTGAGAAGACTCGATGATTGTATGTTAACCTCAACGATATTTACCAATATCAAGTCTGTGTGCCAACCTCATGCATCATCATCATCAACAGCAGCAGTAGCAGCATCTTATACCTATCATTTGCTTTATTGGGTTGATGTTGTGATTGAATTTACGTATTGACTTGTTATATATCTATTTGCTATATATCCTATTACGTATACTTGACCATCGTATATGTTTATGTTCTTCTCTATTTATATTTGCATGTGATATAATGTATACTTGTGTTGTGCTTATTGTATGTTTGTTGTATTTGTGATATATATATATATTATAGCTGTTAGTACAAGCAGTGTAGGTTACCGTTGAGGGATATTTTCTAATTGCAGGTGACATACTTTTAGTATGCATTTTGTGTACCTTATTTTCTACTTTGCGCGGTCGGCCTATGATACCTACTAAGTACATGTGGATTGTACTCACTCCTACTATACCCTTGCGGTGCAGATTTAGGTTTAGGTGTGCCCCATGTTGCTTGACTTAGGTGATTGTTGGAGATTTCAAGGTAGTTGATGACTTTCAGGCATCCGTATGTCTTTTTCTACCTTTTTCTATAGACTATGTCTTTATTTTCATTTCATAGATAGAGTTTCTCTTGAATTTGGATATCTTATGTATTTTATTCGTATTCGAATTGTACTGGATACATTCTTATATTGTTGACACCTAAATTTTAGATTTATGGTTGCATTGTTATGTTTCTTTCCGCATTTATTATACTTGTATGATTCAACTTTATTCTAGAAGTTGTACCTTGGGGTTATTATTGTCTTTTCTCCCTTTGTGTATTGGTTAGGGTGATAGACTTACTTGTCAAGGTTCGCCTCGACAAGTGTCATCAAGACCCTTTGGATTTTGGGTCGTGAAAAGAGAAAGGAAAATCAAATAAATGAAAATTTTAAGAAGAGAGTGAAAATCAAATAAAGAGGCCAATTTTTGAAATTAATTCAAAAATAAAATTAAGTGCTCAATTAAATCAACCGAAATTTAAGCTTATTAGATCAGAGATTAATTGCATGATAGACAAACTATTCTATTTGTAGATGAAAGACCACTTAAATAATAGTTCTTTAAATAAGTTTTGACTATGTTAGATAATTATTTTAAATATTAAACCATGATAGATAATTAAGGACTTTATACTATGTAAGTTTTCCAAAGTGCAAATGACCCTGTCAATTTCTCTACTAAAATCAGTGTCATGGACCTTTGGCTTTGAGGCCCAAATCCAGTTTACAACTAAGGCATCATTGTATTGGGTAAGGTCATATTGTCTTCTTGTTGTTTTAGGCCCGTCTTTTGTTTAACCCCTCTCTTTCTCGCATTTATGTTATCAAAGGTTTATTTTATAAGAAAAAATTACTTAACCAAGCAAATATAAACTATTTAATTATATAGTTCAGCTATACTTTAAAATAGTTCTATGTTGTAGAACTATTTCTTATTATATAACAATTTTTTCCTATTTAAATCACCCCCTAATTTAACGACTATTGTATAACTCCATCTCTCATCTAATTTCCTTAGTTCTCACCCTCTTTCCTCAACCTACCCTTTAATTCACTCCACAAAAGTTTATGTTTTCTTTTTCGTTTCAAATCTTCCCAAAAATCTCATGATTACGATCATCCATAACAGTAAGGAACTCTATTTACCTCATTATAAATAAGTGTATCTAGTATAGTATTAGATATATTTAGTTCTAATCAAGCAATACACTACTGATATTGTGTTTGTATCAAGTGAGGTAATATCATAAATCTCTAATTGTGTCAAGTATCTTATAACATAATTTTCTATTTGTATCACAATTCTCTAATAAAAGTAGGTATTACAATAACATGTAACAACAAAAGTAGTATCACAAATGTCTTATTGTATTAAGTATTGGATAGGTATTAGAATAACATGTAACAACAAAAGTAGTATCACAAATGTCTTATTATGTCAACTATCTAATAATATATTTATCTAATTACTCTTGTATCAAGAATGTTTAGTTTTTACCAAGTAATATAATGCGTTGTGTTTGTATCAAGTGAAGTAGTGTCACAAATTTCTAATTCTATCAAGTATCTTATAATATATTTATCTACTTGTATCATAGTTCTCAAATAAAAGTAGGTATTAGAATAACATGTAACTCGAAAAGTAGTATCACAAATGACTTATTGTACTAAGTATCTAATAGGTATTAGACTAACATGTACTGATGAAAGTAGTATCACAAAAGCTTAATTATACCAAATATCGAATAATATACTTATCTAATTGCTTTTGTATCAAGGATGTTTAGTTTTTTATCAAGTAACCTAATGCAGATAGGTAGTTTGTACCAAGTCAAATAATATTACAAAGTTTTAATAGTATTAAGTAGCTTACAATATGCTTATCTAATTGCATCATAGTTTTCTAATAAAAACATGTATTAGAATAACATATAACAACGGAAGTAGTATCACATATGTCTAATTGTATCAAGTATCTAATAATATAATTACCTAATAGCTCGTCTATAATTTATCACAATCTTTTAATTGTATCAAGTATCTAAAACGAATTTCTTAGATATGTTAATAAGAAAAATATAGCTCTACTATATAATATAGGTCTATATTAGGCCTTTGTAAAATTTTATCTTGTTAAATAAAGCAAATGAGGGAAAATATCTTGCATCTATGCATGGAAGTAAGTTTTTGCTTTCTTAACAATTCCACAATTCTAAGTTTTTGTTTTCTTAACAAATATCTTAATTCTTATTTGATATCATTTACATCATCCATTAAATAAATATTGTTGTCCAACTTTTTCACTCAAAAATCATCAAACCACCATTATGCACATGTGACGTGTCTCTTCCATCTCGATATTTTTCAATACTAAACCAAGTTATTACTGCAAGGCAAAATATTTCTGATTTTCTGTAAAAAAACATCTATGAAAAACTAGAATGACCATTCCGGTCATTTTTTATAATTTCATTTATTTTTGTAGTTTAGGCTCATCCATAACTATCCCATGTCATGTATGACTTGCTGAGACTGATCATTCGATCATTGGGAAATTCATTTGATTTTAAAAATCAATTCCATATTTAGAAGTTTTCGCTGGTTATAAATGTCTATTGGATAAAAATATCAATAAAATGATCTTGCATGTAAATTTTGACTATGTCAGTAGCTTTAAAATATCAATTTTAGGTTAGGTAGACCTTTGGTTTGGATTTCCATGCACCTGAGCTAATTTTGACACATTGGTCGAAAAGTTAGAAAATCGAAAGATATAGGTATGGGGCCCATAATTAATATAAACAACCTTGAATAGAGAATTCAACTTCACTAACACGTCCAGAACATTGAATTTAGTGGGGTTACATAATTCATTTGTGAAAATTGGAGTCCGAATGAGTTTCGAGGATCAAAAATATTTTTTTTACTTTGTTTGTGCTGGTGCATATGCAAATGCACAAGTACCTATTGCAATCAGAGTAGTGCGATCGCAGTCCCTAGGACTACAATAGAGTTACCTCTGTACCTTAAGAGGCTATAAATAGACCCCCAATATTGCAATTTTGGTCATTTATCACTCATTCTTGAGAGCCAGAGACCCTAAATGAGTGTGGTAACTCAAAATTAAGTCTTGTGGCTGACTTGGGAGCTTGTTAAACTTTTTCTTATCATAATTATCATCTAATTTAAGGCTTAATTTTAGCCCAAAGATCAATTGGTTTTATCCATTTTTTAGGTTTTTGATTCCATGATCTTTATATCATGTTGGGTTGGCCTCGAAAATGTATTTTTCATAAGTGAGACCCACTTTGGGATTTTGATGTCCTTTTTGGACCTGAAGCACAATGGCATAATATAGATAGCATTATTCTCGTATTGATGAGTAGATTATGATTTTCATAGAGTGGTGGCATTTTAAGATATTGAAGTAAAGATGGATATTGGTAAATGATAAATATTTTGCAGTCTATAGTTGAGGTACGATTATGTTTACTCTTATTCGTAAGATGATGCATGATATATATTGTGTATGAATGTGAATGTTAAGTTTTATTATGAGTAGAATGACATAGTCTTGGGATATTGAAGTTGGGGGATTAGATGAGGGGTTTAGTCCATAAGATGAAATGCCTAGTACCTTTTTGAACCTCATTGCCCTCTCCTTAGATTGGACTAATTTGTACCATGGATGTAATAAGATGATAGGTTTGGAATGTGATTTAAGTGTTGGAAGTATGGTTAGTCTGATTAAGCTTAGTTGGGCTAGTCTAGCGATCTTGAAATAGTAATTTGGGTAGAGTTAGTATAAATTCCCAGGTTTCTAGTTGAAGTTCCTATATTAGGATTGGTTATGTCTTACTCGACCTATAGAAGTTGAATTAGATACATTATCCTAGTTTGAGGTATAGATTGCCTAAATATGGAAATTGAGGATTACAAGTGGGATTATCCGACCCGCTTAGGCCAAGACTTGTGTCAGAACTTGTGGACTTAGTTGCAGATTCTAGGCTTAGTGGAAACTATTTAGCCTTTAGAGTAAGTTTACTTTATGGCTTGATAAATTGTGATGGCTTACCTCAGATTATGACTAATGACTTATGGTCATAATATTCCATATAAAAATGTTATTGGGCCTTTAGAGATAATATTTTCTCTAAGAGATAATATTAGGCCTATAGGGATGTTATATCCTCTTATATACATAATATTGGGCCTTTAGAGATGTTATCCCTCTTAGATATGATAATTGACATACATACATGATATTCCTCATAGTCATGATATATGACCTATAGATATGAGATGCCTTATAGGTGTGATGTGCCTTATAGTTATGATTTTATGGCCTAGTGATATGTTATATCTCTTAGATATGAGATACCTTACTTATAATATGCCTCCTAGATGTAAGACGATTAAAAATATGCTTTACGGCATATAAAATATGTTAAGCCTCATAGTTCAGTTATGGGTTATAATACGAGATGGCTTAATAATATGATTATTGATATAAGTTTTGAATACACGTAGGCCTAAGGCTGTTATTATAATGTTATGATTATTCCAGACACTTTATTTGGCCCAAGGTCGTGTTATGATATGACTTGACCATCCGAAAAGTGTTTATCCTTATAAAGGATGTGATTGTAGTTTATTGATATATTAATGCTTATGGTTTCATTATATAAATATTGGTGATGAAATGCATAGATTTGGTAAATTCATGATTTTTGCATCGATGATTGATACGATTCTAATTAGATTATAATCTTATTATTGTTGTCATTAAGGGTTAAATCACACTCTCTACCTTAAAATAATTTTTTTTGGTAATAATAAATGCCTGTTTTAATGAATAACTTATATGTAAAAGAGATTAATAATGATGTTTAAAGACTTGACCAAGATAGATTTTTGTGTATTAGTGGACACTACTAATTATTTTGGTCATGAGAGATTCCGACCCTTTCTACACTTTTATAATGATTTAGTCCTGAAGTTTACTCTAGGAAACAAACTTATAGACTTAAAATCTTTTAGCCACGACTTAATCCTGTGCATCTATCACATCTAGATACACATCTCTCCTGTATGGGATGGAGAATGATTCTGGATTGATAATATTATATTGATGATGAACTATGAATTATGGAAATATACTCTCCCTTACTTCTGTTTTTATGTACTTTACTTTAGCCCTCGTAGGGCTTGTTCTTTACTTTAGTTCTAATAGAGCTTGTTCTTTGCTTTAGCCTTCATGGGGCTTGCTTTCTATTATTGACATTGACTTAGATATGATGATGATACAATGATACCCAATAAGGCCAGAGGATATTATTATGATATGATAATACCTGACAAGGCCAGAGGATTTTATGATGATGTGATGATACCCGACATGGACAGGGGATACTGTAATGATGATATTGATACCCGGCAAGGTTGGAGGATGATTATATTAATTTGACTATGTGTACATCTACCTGTTTGAGTTCGATTAGTCCTATGTATGACAACTATATATATATATATATGTATATACCCAACAAGGTCAGAGATTGATTATGATAATGATGGTTATGATGGAGATTGTTATGATGATGAGATTGTGATATTAGTTGTATACCTTACATTCATTCTGTTATGCGCATCACCTATGCCCAATATGCACGACTATGCCTTGTGTTATTGTATGTTGAATGAATCTTCCAAGATTGGGGCGGTGGGGGTATGCATAGGATCGACTAGTTATTTGGTTATTTGAAATAGCCGGTTATTCGCATTGTTATTGATATTGTTATTATCATTATTTTTATCATTATTATGTCTAGCTTATGATAGATTAGTTATTGATTTGGTATCGAGATCGAGGTATGATTCTGGCCTATTCTATTTTACGATTTCATTATTATGCATGATTAATTTGTGATTAGATATATGGACTAGAAACCCTGAGCATGTTAGTACTAAAGCCTGATAGGATTATAATGAGGCCTTAAAATAAAGATATGATGATCTAGGTTGTGCTTTGAGTTGATCTTATATCTATATATGCATCTAGCTATATGTAGCTATGGTATTACCGTATATCCCTTCCTTCATTTGTTAGGATTGTATATTCATTTCTTGGCCTTGTATATTGTTATTATCCTTCTATCATTCTGTATTAGTATACTGGTCAGGGATATACATTATAGTGTTGAGATTTCTGAGTATAGTTGGAATAGGATAGTTCATCCTTGATATTTTCTTATCCTTAGTATGTTAGTCTCTTAAATATGAATAGGATAGAATATCCTTATTATTCCATAGGCTTTGTTATATGGTTACTGGACTCTTGCGTGTAGTTTTTCCATTCTGTTTATATGTTATATATATCTACTTTATCTTTGGAGCTCAATTGGCAATTACCTACTAAGTACCATTCGAATGGTACTCATACTACACTTCTGCATCCTACAGATCATAGTACAGGTTATCATTGTTGATGTGTACGTCATGCAGAGCAGCCATGGTTCGGAGACTTAGAGTGAGCTCCTGAGTTCGGAGTATTATTTACCTCCCTCTTATGTATTAGACTAGTCTCTATGTTGTATTCAGAGATAAGTTGTATCAGTGTAATTCCTTTGGTATTTCACTTTTGTACTCACATTGTATTAGAAGATCTTTTACTGATACCACCAGGTTTTGGGACTTCAATATGTATTTGATCTTCTATTTCATCGATTCTACATTCTTTCTTTATGAATATTAAGTTGTTCATTACTAGTCATACCGGGCTACGGTTTTGGCTTGCCTACTGGTGGGTTATAGTAGGCGTCATCATGACTTGACAAAATGGGTTGTTACAAAAGTATTTTTCCTTATACCAAATGCACCTAAAGATAAAAGGGATTGTTATCAATATATTTTATTCGGCCATCTAGTTTATCAAAAATGGCTGAATTATACACTCTTTAAACACTCAGTTGTATATGATATATATGTCTTTTGTAGACATATGTATATTATATGTATAGGTATGTATAGATAAGAATATTATATATATAGGTATATACTTATGTATATTATATGTATTTGTATGTATAATATAGGTAAATGTGTTACCTATGCACTATGTAAATATTATGTATACTAGATAATGCAAAGGTATAAGGTTGTAATTTTCTCAAAAGAAAAAGTAATGCCTCTTGTGATATAGTTTCATTGAATCCTTTCCTCTTAGGAGGGCAGTGATGCACAAAAATTTATTAGGCTTTAATTCAATAGGAATTAGTATAAGAAGGAATAAATATTAGAAGGATTTGTTTAGATCAAACGATTTTTACGACAGGGAGCGAAATGCATGCATTGCATGTAAGATGGTAAATGAAATAAGAAGAATTTATGATAATTTGAATATGTTCCTTCGCTAAAAGAAATTAAGTTTGAAAGGGTAAATTGAATACTTGGATATATGTACTGTGGGAAACCACATAATCTAAGGTATCAAATATATTTTAGTATAAATTAAGATGTAGTTGATAAGTACTATTCATATGTGGGAACAAAAGATTTACATTGTGGCAGACCATTTAAAATGAAATATGAACATAAAATTCCCATTATAAGAATATCGGAAAGCTAGTAACTAGCATCTTCCCTCATCTCTCAACAAAAGATGCCAATATCAGAAAAGTTAAGTATCATTTACAATGAACTTCAAAATAAAAAAAAATAAAAAAAATAAAAAATTATTAGGAGATCTTTACCTTGTGGTTCATATCAATGGCATTTACCTCTCTTGAAGTTTTCATACTAGATAAACTTTTTAGTTTAGTATATCAAAGATTCAATGTTAATCTTTCTTTATTTATTTTCGCTGTCTGCAAATAATAACTACGGAAAAGGGTGATTTTGTCCATGTATGCTTTTGGTCTAATCTTTTGCTATTAAAAAAAAGTCTAGATAATTTGTTAGCTGCAAAGGTTTTCTAAACAAAAAAATTTAAGAAAACAAAATTGAATAATTTCGAATAACACATAACTAACTACAGATTTTTACTTATTATTATATTAACACTACTAATACTCGTAAGAAGTAATTAAAGCAATTTTACCCATATTAAACTTATCATGGCTACTATCTACGTGCTATGTAGTCAACTGTTTCCAAGTTTAGATGTTAGTATCTGTTCCAACCCATTTAATGAACTATCCAAATATCATTGATCTATTTATATCACAAGACTATAGTGATAAACTAGGATGATGCTGAAGCATTGTCTATTCCTCTTTACATTTCAAGCAAGACCTTTCTGTTAATTATGTCAAAATATTTCTAAGTGCACTACTACCTCCGTTTCAAAATAGTTAGCCTTTGTTGATTTGGCACTCCCCTTAAGAAAATATTTATTAGGGGTCTATTTTACCAAATTAGTCTTATTAATTATGCTTTAAAACTATAAATTTGAATCTACACACTTTGTTTAGTCATTTAATGCTAAGGGTAGTATTGGAAGAACATAATAAAATCATCTTGCTTTCATCGAAGAGACAACTAAATTGAAACAAATACTTTTAGAAAGAGGACCAACTAAAACGAAACGCACAACTAAATTGAAACAAATACTTTTAGAAAGAAGACCAACTAAACGAAACGCAGGGAGTAGTATAGTATTCAGACGCACAATATTTATTATCCGGTTATCTCACTAGTGATATTAATTCAAATTGGCAACCATGCTCGTTTTTACCCTCAATGGTCATGGATGCACTCGCTATACTAACGAGCAACTAGATGTGAAATCATAGCTATCATGTAGCTCTTCATACCATCATTCCCAATAACCGATCTAAAGTATCTTGAATCATAATCTTAGTTACTTGAGTCTCAAAAGTCTTAAGTATGGTTTGTATCTAGCCACATATCCTCTACGATTGGCTGCTCTCACATCATAGGGAAATTTCTCTTACCTCATACATGTCATCACTCCACACCATTGCGTAAACTAAGAAACGTTCTCACCATCGCGTATGAAAGATAATGAAGAATGTCAAAATTTACATAAAGGGCATTGTTTCGAATGTCCCGAATTTAAGGTATGCTGCAAAATTAGAAATTTTTGGACGAAACTGGACATCAATCTTGTCAATGCAGCTATAGTGGCATACACACCGCTATAGCTACTGACGCTATAATAGAGAAATTTCTATTGTCACAACAGTCAAACTCATTCAACAATTGCTATAGCAACGATGCTATACAGACATTGCTATAGCGGCAAAAGTCACAAATTTATTTAATTCTTCTCCTAAACTAATTAATTTTTTAAAAACTAGTTTTGGTGTAAAGAAGGGGATATTTGGGGCGATCTTCACCAAATTTTCATCGTTCGGCTTTTTTAAGGTAAAAATTTCATCTCCGTTAACTACTACTTGATAATTAAGCATTAGAATTGCTAAATTACGGAGTTCGAGGAGGGTATTAGGGCTGATTTTAGTTGTCTTCGGGTTCAAGGGAGGAAATTAAGTAATATGTTAATAAATTTTAATTATTAGCAGTTAATTGACCCTTGTATTTTATCAAATTCACTAATTTATCCATGAAATTTGTAGTTTTAGGTGAAATATGATAGAACAACCCTAGAATTAGAAAGGAATGATCATGAACTTAACATTAGGGGTTGGGCGTGAACTATAATTCCTAACATCGTAGGTCATTTCATTAATTCTATGTTTATATACTTGTTCTAGATAAGAACAAGAGAAAATTACGTGGAAGGGCAAAACTTCAACTTAGAGCAGTTGTGCAAACTTGGTTTGAGGGAGGTAATGCCATCATAATTTAATTCAATTTGTGTTATATATGCATGTCAAGTACCTTGTAGTGTGGCTTTTTAGTACATGTTGTTTGGTCTGGTCAATGCTAATGATTTTACTTTTTGTATGATTTTGACCTACCTCATTACTAGATATGAAATATTTTGATAATTAAAACATTGTCATGGATTATTAGGGAAACAAGGTTGGTTGATGCTTTTGTATGGGATTTTTGTACATGGACGAAATTTGTCCCTTGCAGATCATGGCTAGAAGGTGAATGTATTATCCATATGATAACGCTCAATCTACACCTCTCGTAGGAGTGTAAAGCGGTCGTTTGTCAAATATAGAACCCAACTGGGTTGGGTATCGATCCCACAGGGAATAGCTTGGTCAACAAGTAAGCAAAAAGTACTAGACTTTTGGTGCAAGTCTCGTAAAAAGGGGAGATTGTAATGTGTAACCAAAATATTAAAGTAAAACTGAAAATAGCCAAGTAAAAAGAAAGAATGTTTAGTAGGTTGTAAAACAATGAGAATTGAGGAGTTGGGGTTATGTCCACCTTCTGAGTTGTACGTCTCTATTGGCTATGAGTGTGTTGAATTCCGACATGCATGTGCTTATAGAGAATTGTATTCGATGGTAAATCCAAGCGTCTTTTGACCTATTCGAGGATTATTTCACTTTAACTCTTTCGAGCTTAAAGCGTATCTAACGATACAAATTCTCCAAGAGGTTAATCCAATTACGGCACTAACTTTTTAATAGGGGATGGGACCCTACTACCTTGACATTATCTCTTTTCCAGAAAGATAACCTTTCTTTCGAACAAGTTAAATGTTATACTGGCGTATTCTTGCGTTTGCAACCACAAAGAATTTAGGTTAAGACAAAGAGAATAATTATATAAGCAGCATACGTGTCACAAACTTACAAACTCATAGTAATAGATAGTATCTCATACGGCTTCCATAACCCCAACAGAGAGGTTTAGTTACCCATGAGTGCGAAGGAAATTACAATTGACATTGTTATTATACCATAATAAGAATTTCGTGTAGCACAAGTGTGGTAGGCGTTAGGCGTGATTTCTTGCAAGTAACGTTTCTCTTGTTGCGGAAATTAAGAATAGATGAATAGAAGAAGAATAAAAAGTAGAATTAATGGAAGGGTTAGAAGAAGAGTTATAGAGTAATAGAATTAATGAGGAATAGTAGAAGAATTCCCGCCAAATCTCTAGCAAAAGAGGGTATTTATAATACCCATATCCTATTTCTACTAAGCTAATGAAATACTTAACCAAATCCTACTAAGCTAATGAAATACTTAACCCAATTGTACTAGATTAATGTATCACTATCCTAATCCTAATAAATTACTGCTAGTCCCCAAAGTCTTCAGAATTGCTGTTTTTGCCCGGGACAGGTTTTCCATGCGTCACTTTCGGTCCTTAGGCGTCCAAGCTTCCTTTTCTCCTTTCGTGAAACTTCCTTTGGCGTCAAGTTATCCATAAAATGCTGAATTCTGCATCATTTATACCTGAAACTTTGCTAATCATGTTCGTTAGCTCACTTACAGGAAAAAGGACTAAAAGTGCATGAAATATATAATTTGTTCTCAAAATATTGCTAAAATATGGGTAAAATATAGCACTATAGGCGTGTAAATTCGCCTATCATCAACACCCCACACTTAAAGTTTTGTTCGTCCTCGAGCAAAATATCATGTCCCTCTAAACATTAACTTAAGGTTTCACAGCAACAACACAAAATATTCGTCAAGACAAGCACAACAATTACCAACAAAGAATAGTTTTCTGCTCATTAGTAGAAACAATTCCACCTCTAATATAGACTCGTGATGATGGTTAATTAGTATTCAAAAGTTAAGGCACAAAGAATCATACACAACTACCCAAAACTCATCAACCATGCGTGTCTCACCATATATTACCCATAATCACTCACAAGTATAGTATATATTTCGAACATGGGTATAAGAGTATCCTTGCTCTCACTCTCACAAAGAATTCATATGCTGCAACTGATGACCATAGGCTTGCCCTTAGTATAATGCTCCACTAACTGTCAGAATGCTAAGCTTAGGATGAACTAGGTCTTTTACAGGTTGTAATGTAGGCTAAGGGACAGGTAGGACTATTTTGGCCAGAAATAGTGGCTATGTTTCTAAGCGCTTTAATACATCACATTGTATCATTAACACTTTTCTTTCAAACAACCTTTCTACCTTCTTTTATTCTACCACCCCTTTTCTCCTATTTTGTTTTTCAATTTTAAGCAACTTTTCAGCTTTCCTTTCCTTTTTCTTTTCATAACATACCTCTTATGATAGAAATTCTTTTTCATAATAAATTCAAGCACCATTACATTCTAAAGTATCATACTTACCCAACTTCCTCTTATTTTGTCACATGACTTTACACTTTAAAGAACTTAGGAATTTGGATCAAATTATGGTCTTGAAAAAAAATGGATTAGGCTTACATATGAGGCTGTCAAAGAACATAGGCTAAAGGCTCAAAAGGGTTTAACTAGGATGATGTCCATGGGTAGGTTAGAATGAGGGTAAACAATTACAGGTTGCCAATGAAATGCCTAAATCATCTCCTAAACTTGCACTCTTTATTTTCGCTTTACATACATACCAGGCAAGTTCTAGCATCGGCCACAAACATGGGATATACAATATCCTCACACACACAAGGCACATGGTCGACTTTATTGGGAGTAGTATAGACTCTTGACCCAACAACTGAAAGAATTATACCACACAATATCACGTAGTGAGTCACAATTAGAGCCTAAACGTCTCAATAGTCATGATTTTAGCACAAACTCTTGTTATAATCTCATGCTGCCTATTAGAATAATTTCATGCGAAGCTAAGTAAAAAAAATAATTAACTAACTAAAAAAAATGAAAAACGAAAAAAACCAATTTCGAAAAACAAAAAACTAAGCAAACACACATAAATAAATGCAAATTTGGATAGAGAAGTAAAGTATGCAAATACCACCACCCCACACTTAAACGGGACACTGCCCTCAGTGGAAAATAAAAATGAAGAACCTGGTCAGTCGGACTCCTCCTCTATGTCGGGGGTCATACCCCCTTCGTCGGAATCATCATAGGAGTCGTCGTCATCAGAATTCTCCTCCACGTCGGAGTCTGGCATACGTCAATCATTATCGGTTGGCACATCATCATCAAGAGGTTCCTCAAAGTATGTACCTACTTCACACATCTCCCTCGCATGCATATTTATTGGATAGTCATGGTCCAGCTGTTGGAGCTCTGCAGCAGTTGGAACACGTCCACCACTCATCATTGTGAACCGTGTCATGCCATAAAGATGACGGAAGAAACTCTCATCTCGAGCATGTCTCTCCGCAGTAGTAAGGTTGACGCCATGTGTTGTTTCAGCATCTTTGACCTTTGTTAGGTCAACCTTCTTCGGGTTATGTGGGAGTTTGTGATCAGCTGGTTCCTCTTAGATGTCCTCCTTCCGCAAGATTGCTGTCAACAGGTTGCCAAAGGTGAAGTGGGACCGCTTATGTAGTCTGGCCTTCCGCATTGTAGAACGAATGATTGCCCCAATGTTGATAGGGACATTCGTCATCAATGCATAGACCAAACACACTCTATCTCTTGTTATTTTGGTGTACTAGGTCCCAGGAATAAGGCAAGAGTTGACAATACGCAACCATATTCTTGCTTCCCTATTCAAAGGAGCATAGGGGAAGGTGTTGTGTCGTCCAGTGTCTTTATGTCTGCTCCACCTTGCCATGGATCTACTTCCACAAAGTGTGTGTCGCATTGCTCTATAAGGAGGTCTGCTGTACAACTCTTTGAATGGTGCTGGATCGACTGAAGGTAAGCCAAGAAAGGAGTTGATCAAATCCGCATTGAGTTGTAGAACTTGGCCCCGAATCTTGACTTCGCTGCCTGTGATTTTCGGCGACCAGTTGGCATAAAATTCTCGTGTCAAATCAAGATTGTATTCTCCCATGTCGCGAAAGATGAAATCCAGATTTAGTGCCATGA
The DNA here is from genome assembly GCA_030864225.1 of Capsicum baccatum var. pendulum. Classification (NCBI taxonomy): domain Eukaryota; kingdom Viridiplantae; phylum Streptophyta; class Magnoliopsida; order Solanales; family Solanaceae; genus Capsicum; species Capsicum baccatum. The sequence continues at coordinate 161,282,046 of CM061557.1, read as the reverse complement.
TTTTCGCCATGATGCGCGGCTCCTTCTTCGCTAGGCTGTCCTTGTTGATCAAGTCGACATGAACGTATTTTCCTTCCTTGTTGTTCCTATACCATTCCATGGCTTCCTCCTCAAGAACCCATTTTATTCCAAACATGCGGCGTGGTAATTGCATTGAGGATGATTCTCCTTGGTCCTTGCGACCTCTTTTCTTGCCCTTTTGGGAAGTGGTAGCCTTATCTTGTCTTGCTTTGGGTGCCATTGTACCTGAGATTTAAACAATGTTCCTATTAGCATCATCTCGATATAAACAATCTATACACAAGCATTAGGGGTACCACCCCACACTTAGATTGTTGATACAAAGTAGTGAAGTAAAAGTGGTCGATTACTTAGACTTCATCGACATACGTTTTAGGCACTATATTCCAACAATCAAACCAGAGATGTATCATTTCTTGCAACCTTAACAATACTTTCATGTTAGGTATAACAAGACGACTACATAGGGATTATATCCTGGTATAGATTCTATCAATAATCACAACCCTCTATGTCGGTACGCAACTATAAGTCATATCCCGATGAACGGGATCTTCTAACATGTAGGTATTCAAGTGACAAGGTTATGCAATGTTCATGACTATAGTGATTCCGCAATTAGTATATCAATGCATCAAAATCAAATTCAAGTAGGAAATAGTTTAAGATCATCATAACGTATATGTTCACTCACATGGTTTTGTATCAACAAGTCAAACACATTAACATCACCAATATTTCTTCAAGATGTAGCAATTCATAATAGACATAGCAACGTAGTACTTACGAAAAATAGATGAAGAATAAAAGAGTACTTACGTGATTGAAGCCTTTGGAGAATCTTTGACCAAAGGGTCTAGTAATTATCACAAACTTAATTGACACTCCTAATCCCCGGCAACGGCGCCAATTTTTGATAACGCTCAATCTACAGCTCTTGTAGAAGTGTAAAGCGGTCGTTTGTCAAATATAGAACCCAACTGAGTTGGGTATCGATCCCACAGGGAATAGCTTGGTCAACAAGTAAGCAAAAAGTATTAGACTTTTGGTGCAAGTCTCGTAAAAAGGGGGGATTGTAATGTGTAACCAAAATATTAAAGTAAAACTGAAAATAGCCAAGTAAAAAGAAAGAATGTTTAGTAGGTTGAAAAACAATGAGAAGTGAGGAGTTGGGGTTATGTCCACCTTCTGAGTTGTACGTCTCTATTGGCTATGAGTGTGTTGAATTCTGACATGCATGTGCTTATAGAGAATTGTATTCGATGGGAAATCCAGGCGTCTTTTGACCTATTCGAGGATTATTTCACTTTAACTCTTTAGATCTTAAAGTGTATCTAACGGTACAAATTCTCCAATAGGTTAATCCAGTTACGGCACTAACTTTTTAATAGGGGATGGGACCCTACTACCTTGACATTATCTCTTTTTTCAGTCAGATAACCTTTCTTACGAACAAGTTAAATGTTATACTAGCGTATTTTTGTGTTTGCAATCACAAAGAATTTACGTTAAGACGAAGAGAATAATGATATAAGCAGCATACGTGTCACAAACTTACAAACTCATAGTAATAGATAGTATCTCATACGGCTTCCATAACCCCAACAGAGAGGTTTAGTTACCCATGAGTGCGAAGGAAATCACAATTGACATTGTTATTATACCACAATAAGAATTTCGTGTAGCACAAGTGTGGTAGGCGTTAGGCGTGATTTCTTGCAAGTAACGTTTCTCTTGTTGCGGAAATTAAGAATAGATGAATAGAAGAAGAATAAAAAGTAGAATTAATGGAAGGGTTAGAAAAAGAGTTATAGAGTAATAGAATTAATGAGGAATAGTAGAAGAATTCCCTCCAAATCTCTAGCAAAATAGGGTATTTATAATACCCATATCCTATTCCTACTAAGCTAATGAAATACTTAACCAAATCCTACTAAGCTAATGAAATACTTAACCCAATTGTACTAGGTTAATATATCATTATCCTAATCCTAATAAATTACTGCTAGTCCCCAAAGTCTTCAGAATTGTTGTTTTTGCCTGGGACTGGTTTTCCATACGTCACTTTCGGTCCTTAGGCGTCCAAGCTTCCTTTTCTCCTTTCGTGAAGCTTCCTTTGGCGTCAAGTTATCCATAAAATATTGAATTCTGCATCATTTATACCTGAAACTTTGCTAATCATGTTCGTTAGCTCACTTACAGGAAAAAGGACTAAAAGTGTATGAAATATATAATTTGTTCTCAAAACATTGCTAAAATATGGGTAAAATATAGCACTATAGGCATGTAAATTCGCCTATCATCACCATATCATCTATGTATGAAGGTCGAGTGAGTTTGACAGTTTCATGAGTGAACTAGAGAATATATTTATTTGGTTGATAATTATTTAACTTCTTGACTTATCATGACAAAATTTGACTTGCTGATAGTATGTTAACTTGTTTATTGAAATTCTGAACTGCTTATTTGGTATTTAATGTGCTAAATGTATGTTAGTTTTGAGCATAGATTAACTTCTTGTACGATATTTTAGTTTAGTGTTCATATTCTTATCTTGGGTTGGTCAAATGAACCTACTAGTATACTGTTGCTTTCTTGTTTACTAATATTATACCTGATCTTACTTTTGTCAATGCAATGCATATTCCAGCAGCTCCTACAAGGCCTTACTTATGATTTTAGTTGTTGACTTCAGATTCAAGGGTGTGAAGCATGTTTCGGTCAACCATAAATACTTCTCGTATTTTTTAGTCTTTATTCTTAAAATTATTCTTTTCATTTTAGTTTTTGAGGTTGCATCCCTTCTTGACAATCTTTAGTAGCTTTGGTATAGATGACTTTTGAGTCCTAGAGATGATTTTTGGTTAATTACAATGTTCTGCCTTTGAGTTGTGCTTATGTTTTATTCCTTTAGACTTGATATTTTGTTTATGAATTAGTTCTATTATCTCTTTTAAGTGTTGACTTTGAGATGGTATTTTGGGATAGATAGTTCTTCCACCGGATGAGTAATTTGGGTTGTGATAAAGTTGGTATCAGAGCCTAGGTTCATCATTCTCATCATACCAAAACAGGTCCAGTAGAGTCTCAAAAAATAGTATAGAGATGTGTGTACTTTTGTTCAGGAGGATATTAAACTTTAGGAAATCTGTTATTCTTGTTTCTTTTATCTATAGCTTGATTCCAATTAATATCTGATAATTCAAATTAGTTTATGATTTCTTCACTCTTTTGTTTATAGATGGTGAATAGAGGGTCCTACGAAACCCCAACAGAAACCTCTGCATTTTTCGCTCTAGCTGAGGAGCCAAGCTTAAAGGGAAGTGTATGAGTGAGGGAGAGGGGTAGGAGAGAAAGGGAATAAGCCATATCTATCAGGGTTGGAACTTGGGCAGTGTTGGAAAAGATCATGAAGGGTCAGTATCCCTTTCTCCACCTAAGGATTATATTGAGAAAAGAAAAGTTGTAGAGGAGCAAAGAATAGAACCGACGTGGTGGGACCGATTGAGATTATAGCCTTACCCTCCATATTTGTTGAGGTTGTTCAGCAAATGTTAACTTTTCTAAGTGGGTTAGGTGGGACTGGATCCACTTATACTGCAGTGGATTTTCAAGCTTCGGTTGTTCACTCTATTATTGTTATAGCTTCTAGAATTTATGAGGTTTTAGGGAATAATGCTTTTGCTCATTCAGTTTTGGGTTCTTTGATGACCAGTACAAAATATGATCTGCTGTCTAAGTTCTTAAAGATGAAACCACTTACTTTACAGGGTACTAAGTCTGAGAATGCTTTTAAGTTCATACATTAATTACTATGGAGGTTGCATGATTTGGGCATTTAGTAACATGGATTTGAATTTATGACTTTTCTACTGAATAATGATGCTAAGAAATAATAGAAGTCATACATTAGATGTAGGTAATCGGTTTTACCTCCATTGACTTAGGAGTAGTTTCTACCTTGTTCTTAGAGAAGTATGTACCACGATCCCTTCGAGACCATAAGAAGGATGAGTTTTTGGCATTAGAGTAGGGTGATATATCGGTTGCGGTATATGAGGCTAAGTTCTATGAAGTACTGAGGAGGTTAGAATTCGATGTTATGTCATGGGTTTAAATTATGATCTTCAAGTTTTGTCTGTGCTTATGACTTCTGCAGGAAAGGGTTTCAATGAAGTACTAGATTATGTGATGAAGTTGTAGGACGTTAAGAAAGTAGGTCAGGCTAAGATGTTAGCCAAGAAGTCCCATAATGTTGGGAATTTTAGTGGGTCTTACTCTAACGTCCACAGTCAGCAGGTCTATTAAGCCTGCCCAATTCAGTTAGTCTTGCTAGCTTCTACTATTGTTTCAGCTATGGTTTTTTCTAAGGCATATATTGTTAGGGGCTAAGGGGATTCTGTAATACCTCATATTTCTCAAGCTTAACTTAACTCTCGATTCATGAGTTATATGATATAAATTTTTAAAATATTCAGTAATTTTCAATTTAGAGCCTGCCATTGCGTAGAAAATTCAATTAGCTTTTCAATGATATAAAATTTTCCTAAATCCGTTAACCGAGTAAGAAGTTATGGCTATTTTATGTTTCAGTTGTTAAACACCGTCATTCAAGCCAGTAGCGCGTCGTGGAGTATGTCAAAATGGCAATTGTCAGTTTCCACTGAGGACCGTGATACCAGTGCATCACGCCAAAGATTATTTTTGTATTTGTCAATTTTCAGTATTGCAACGCGATTCCACCACACCGCATCACCAGCCACATACCCAGTTGTCATTTTCCAGTGGCTTGGCGCGCCAGGTGGCCAGATTGGAAATTTTTTAGTAACGATTTTAAATTATTCTCAGGGGTAATTGGGTATTTTTCCATGACCTAAGTCAGCCTTTTAGACGTAAATTACCCCAAATTAACCTAGTTACATCATTATTATTCAATTTCTTCCCAAATCAAAGACATTCTCTCTAAGAAAACAAACTCTAACTTCAAGAATCAAGATCAAAACTCAAGAATTTCTTCAAGCATCTTTAAGAATTAACTTTTCAAGGTATGTTAGGTGTTCATCTATGGGTCTCTTTCACCCATAGAGTCCAAGAATTCATTTTTAAAAAATCAAGAGTTATGATTTATAATTTTCATGCTTGAAATTGAATGTATTCATGATTATGATAGTAATATGGATCCAATGCATGTTTAATTATAAGTTTCCATGAAATTAAGATATTTATGTTGTTATATGATTTGCATTCTTAACCCTTGAATTTGAAATTGAATGTTGTATTCATGATTACATGTGTTGACCATTATAATATGAATTACTCCATGCTCCCCAAGTGTTTGCTAAAATGCCTATGTGGAGTAGATAGTGGAATCTTGACATGGCATTATGTAGTCCCAATCATGTACAAGCTTATGCGTTACAAGTATTTGATGAAATGCCTTTATGAATGAATTATAGACAATTGTATAATGTTGTGTATCTAAAGATCATGCTATGCTTTATTTTTCATGCTATCGAGTTTTGGGTGTATTTAATACCAAACAATTTAGATGTTTACCTAAAGCCAGTGTAAGTTATAGAATAGTCTTAGTCCTGTCACGATCAGTAGTACTCTCAGACAGTTACTGAACTCAGTAGGACTTAGTCAGTTACAAAACTCAGGAAAAATAGGTAAACTCAGTATCAGTTTAGTCTAGTTCAATATTCTCAGTTCTGTGTCTTTCAGTTGGGAGTAGGATTCAGCATCGAGTAAACTCGAGGATGGGGGATCACCTGCCAGAAGAAGGTGTGATTCTTAGAAGAAATCCTTGTATTCCAGAAATACATAGCCAGCATAGGTTGAGACATCAAACCTGCCAGTTGACGGTTGATGAGGTGTTTAAACCTGTTAGATAAGGGTTCCACCATTCTCATTAGAGTACCTGCCAGATGAAGGTAACTCCTCAGTGTCTTTACCCGTGGCACAGTACTAACACCATTCCAACTGGGGTCATAGGTTGGACCCCAACTCAGTTATCTTATTTGGGGCATATCGGTTAGATGATTACCTCCCACAGTTTTAGTTTTAGTCTCCAGAATAGAAATCAGTTGAGTTCTACAAAATCAGGACTGTCAGATACAGTCAACTAGTATCATTCACTTTAGATATCAGTTACTCAATATCAGAACTCAGGACTTACCTTCAGATAAGCTTAGTCACAGTATTTGTTTATATGCACAGTAGCAGATACTCAGTGTTTACAGTAGTATCAGTTATCCATGTACTCTCATGTTCAGTTACCCTATATCATATAGTTAGTTATTGTTTATGCATATGAACCCTTGCATTCAGCCTTACCCATCAAGCATACCAATACATTCCACGTACTGACACATACTCTTTCTTTGCGCTATGATGTCTTATATCATAGGTTTAGACGCTCAGGTTCCTGACCGTGCATAGATAGATCCAGATTCATCCATCAGTAGATTTAACAGTGAGTCCTCATTATTCAAGGATATTATTTCATTTTATTTTTATAGTAGACTCAGTATTTCAATTGATGGAGTTAGTTGGGGGATTGTCCTATCAACTCCACTTTCAGACAATTTTAGATTAGAGGCTTTTTAACTATTTTTCAGATAGTATTCTATTTTACAGATTGGTATTTTAGTTGATACACTTTATCAGTATTTACAGATTTTGAACCTTATTGCATTTTAGCTTATTTTTTTGCATTTATTACAGTATCATATTTTAATGCTCACAGTAGATATTAGTCATGGGTTAGCTTATGGTCCTTTGGGGTCGTAAGCACTGTATAGAATCCAGGGTATAGACTCAGGGCATTACAAAATTGGTATCAGAGCCAGGTTCAACAGAGTCCTAGGAAGTTTGAAAGTAACATCTAGTAGAGTCTTGTGCATGGGTGTGTAGCGCGCCATACTTATGGACAGGAGGCTATGAGTTGTTTTAGGCAATGTTTTCCTTCTTTCAATATTTATGTCGTGCGAGTGAGCATGAGCTCAAGTTAAACTCTCAGTCTAATCCATTTATTCCTTTTATTTATAGAATATACCTCTCAAAAGAATAATGAAAGAAGAATTAGGAATCAGTCAGCACCTCAACCCGTTCATGCAGATCCTCTGGACGATCACGTCTCCCATACTGAATTCAGAGTTGTATTCACTACTCTATCCAATTCCATAGCAGCTCAGAATGAATGGATAACTGTTGTTCAAGCCAACCCAGTGGCCAATAGTGATGCAACCAAGATTCAGGACTTCACTCGAATGAATCCTCCCCTATTCTCAGGATCTAAGTCAGAAGAGGATCCATAATAGTTCCTCAATTGGGTTTAGAAAGTCACAAATATCATAGGAGTGAGTATAGTGAGAGTGTTCAGTTAGCCACCTATCAGTTTCAAGATGTTGTTCATATGTGGTTTAAGTAGTGGAAGGTACAGAGGGACACAGATGCAGAGCCCTTAGAGTGGGAAGAGTTTGCTACTGCTTTCCTAGAGAGATTCTTTTCCTTAGATCTGAGAGAAGCCAAGGTGTTAGAGTTCATTAACCTCAGGAAAGTGTTCTTCAGTTCCAGCTCTGTCCTCTGCCAGTGCTCCAGTTCTTAAGTTTAGAAACGGTAATAAAAATAGGGAACCAAGCTTTAAATCTTAGTGTAGTGTCAGCAGTGTTCGAATAAATCCTCTATGTCAGCAATGTGGCAAGAACCACCAAGGTGTCTGTAGAGCTAGTAGTGATGTTTTTTTAGGGTATGACAAGCCATGCTATAGATTCAAAGATTGTCTTCAGTCAGGTTCTCAGGGTCAACATAACCATCCCCCAACTCAGTACGGTCTCCCGAATCAGCAAGGTGTCACTTCCAGTGCCACCAGTGGGCAACGCCCAAATAGGATTTATGTACATTATTCTAGACAAGATTAGGGAAATTCTCCTAATGTGGTTACTGATACATTACAAATCTTCCATTTATATATTTATGCCTTGCTAGATCCAGGAGCTTTTTAATTTTTTGTAACTTCTTATATAGTCGTTAACTTCGAAGTTAGTCCAAAAATTTTAGTAGAGCCTTTCTCAGTTTCTACCCCAGTGGGTAAATCTATCATAGCCCAACGGGTATACAAGAACTTTCCGATTATGATATCTTAGAAAGATACTTCAGCAGACCTTGTAGAGCTAGAAATGACAAATTTTGATGTCATTCTAGACATAGATTGGCTCCACTCATGTTATGCTCAGTTGATTATAGAAACAAAATAGTTCATTTTTCAGTTTCCAAATGAACCAGTCCTTGAATGGAGGGGTAGTATCACAATGCTTAAAGGTCAGTTGATTGCATACCTTAGAGCGAGGAAAATAATATCCAAGGGATGTATCTATCATATTGTATGAGTCAAAGACTCTAGTTCAGAGACTCCCAGTCTTGATTTAGTTCCAGTAGTAAATGGATTCTCAGATGTGTTTCCTGAAGATCTTCCTATAGTTCCTCCCATTTGGGAAATAGACTTTAGAATAGACCTTTTTTCATAAACTCAGCCTATATCTATTCCATCGTATAGAATGGCACTAGCGAAACTCAGAAAGTTAAAAGAACAGTTGAGTGATCTCCTAGATAAGGTATTCATCAGACCTAGCATTTCTCCGTGGGATGCACCAGTCTTATTCATGCATAAGAAAGATGGTTCTCTCAGAATGTGTAATGAATACCGTCAGTTGAACAAAGTCATACTCAAGAATAAGTACCCACTTCCTAGAATAGATGACTTGTTCGACCAACTTTAGGGTCCTAGTTAGTTTTCTAAGATAGACCTCAGATTAGGCTATTATCAGCTCAAATTTAGAGAATGTGACATTTCAAAAATAACTTTCAGAACCTGGTATGGTCACTTCAAGTTTCTATTCATATTCTTTGGTCTTACTAATGCCTCAACAGCTTTCATGGACTTAATGAATCGCGTGTTGAAGTAGTACTTGGATATGTTTGTTATAGTCTTCATCAATGACATTTTTGTCTATTCTCGTAGAGAGAATGATCACGCAGATCACCTCAGAATCATACCAATTACCTCAAAATCATACTTCAAACTCTCAAAACTCACCAACTATTTGGCAAATTTAGTAAGTGCGAATTTTGTCTAAGGTCAGTAGCATTCCTTGGTCATATTATTTTCAGTGATGGCATTAGAATTGATCCTCAAAAGACAAAAATAGTAAGAAACTGTCATAGACCCATATCTCTATCAGATATTAGGAGTTTATTAGGTTTAGCTGGCTATTATCATTATTATTTTGAAGGGTTCTCATCTATTGCATCCCCTATGTCTAGATTAACTCAGAAGAATGTCTAGTTCCAGTAGTCAAATTCCTGTGAGAAGAGCTTTTAAGATCTGAAGACTCGACTCACCTCAGCCTCAGTTTTGACTCTACCAGATGGTTTAGATGGTTGTGTTGTGTACTGTGATGCATCTAGAGTAGGTTTGGATTGTGTTCTCATGTAGAGAGGTAAATTCATAGCCTACGCCTCTAGACAACTTAAGCCCCATGAGAAGAATTATTTGACTCATGATCTTGAGTTAGCAGTTGTAGTATTTGCCTTAAATATTTTGAGGAACTATTTGTATGGGGTCCATGTAGATATATTCATAGATCATAAGAGCTTTCAGTATGTCTTTTCTTAGAAAGATTTACATTTGCATCAGAGAAGGTGGTTAGAGTTATTAAAGATTATGACATGGGTGTTTTGTATTATCCGGGCAAAGCCAATGTAGTGGCTGATGCTCTCAGTAGACTGTCTATGAGTAGTGTTGCTCATGTTGAGGACCATAAAAACAAGTTAGTTTAGGAAGTTCATCAGCTTGCCTAACTGGGTATTTTCTTAGTCGATTCAACAGAAGGTAGTGTATGGGTGCAGAACAATTCTGAATCATCTTTAGTTTCAGAAGTGAAGGAAAAGCAGGATAGAGATCCCAATCTAGTTAAGTTGAAAGAGCCAGTCTGAGATCAAAAAGTAGAGGTTATCTCCCAAGAGGGAATAGTGTTTTGCGTTGTTAGGGTTGTCTATGTATGGCAGGTGTAGACGACTTGAGGAAATAAATTGCTGCAGAAGTTCATGGTGTGCAATACTTTATTCATCCAGGGGCCACTAAGATGTACTACGATATGTGAGAGATCTATTGGTATAGTAGGATGAAGAGGGACATTGTAGAATTTGTAGCTAAATGCTCTACGTGTCAGCAAGTTAAGATTGAGCATACAGAATCCTAGTGGGTCCATGCAGGAGTTCAATATTCCCTCATGGAAGTGGGAAGAAGTGAAAATAGACTTTGTGATGGGTTTTCCTCATACTCGTTATCAGCATAATTTTATATGGGTAATCATAGAAAGGATGACCAAACCAACATATTTCTTGCTATTCCATACTTCCTATTAAGCAACGGACTACACCAAACTCTATATCAGAGAGTTGGTCAAGGTACACGGAGTCCCAGTATCCATCACCTCAGATAGAGGTATCCAGTTCACCTCTCATTTCTGGAAAGCATTCCACAAAGGTCTTGGTTTCTCAATTTAATCTCAGTATAGACTTCCACCCTCAGAAAGATGGTTAAGTAGAAAGGACCATTCAGACTCTAGAAAATATGCTAAGAGCATACGCTGTTAATTTTAAAGGTAGTTGGGATGACCACTAGCCTTTGATTGAGTTCGCATACAATAACAGCTATCAGTCCAGTATTTAGATGGATCTATTTGAGGCTCTCTATGGTAGGAGATGTATATCTCCAATTGATTGGTTTGAGCTAGGTGAGGCTGAAGTATAGGGCTTGACCTAGTATTCGTTACATTAGAGAAGGTTCAGTTAATCTTAGAAAGACTTAGGGCTGCCCAGAGCCGACAAAACTCATACACAAATGTGCGGAGAAAGGATCTCGAGTTTGAGATTGGTGATTTTGTGTTCTTCAAAATCTCTCCAATTAAGGGGTTAAATAGGTTCGTCAAGAAGGGAAAGCTCAGTCCCTGATATGTTAGTCCTTACAGAATTCTCAGTCATTTTTAAAAGGTAGCTTATGAGCTCGAGTTGCCTTCGGACCTAGCTTTAGTGCACCCAGTATTCCACATCTCCTTGCTAATGAAATGCATTGGTGACCCAGCAGCTATAGTTCCATTGAAGGGCGTAGATATTCATAAGGATCTCTCTTCCGAAGAGGTACTAGTCCAAATCCTTGATCATCAGATTCGCAGATTGAGGAACAAAAAAGTTCCCCTAGTCAGACTCCTTCGGCGGAATTATTCCATAGAGGGAGCTACTTGGGAAGCGAAAGCAAATATGTGGACCAAGTATCCTCACCTCTTCTCTGCAACCTCAGATACAACTTAAGATAACAGTCTTTCTTAGCTTTACATAGTTTCATGTTCAGCTATAATTTAAATTGGTATCCATTAGCTTTGCATATTCAATCATGCATTCACAAATAAATTCAGTTATGTACTCATGCATCAGATATGCATGTACAATGTAAAATCTCAGTTTGTCAGTAGCTCAGTTATTTAGTCATGCATCTGATATGCATGTTCAGTGTGTAAACTCATTCTATTAGTGTCACATCTTAATCAGTCTCATTCGAGGATAAATGTTCCCAAGGGGAAGATATTCTAATATCCCGTATTTCTCAAGATTAACTTAACTCTCAATTTATGACTTATTTGATATAAACTTTTTGAAATTTACAGTATTTTTTAGTTTAGAGTCTGCCATTTCTTAGGAAATTTAATTAGCTTTCCAATGATATAAAATTCGGCTAAATCCGATAACCGGGTTAGAAGTTATGGCTATTTTAAGTTTCAATTGTTAAACACCTTCATTTAGGCCAGTAGCGCATCACAGAGTACGTCAAATTGGCAATTGTCATTTTCCAGTGAGGTACCGCGATACCGGCCTGTCGTGCCAAAGCTTATTTTCGCATTTGTCAATTTACAGTAATGCAACGTGATTCCACCTCACCGCGCCACCAGCCACATTCCCAATTGTCATTTTTTAGCGGTTTGGCGCGCTAGGTGCCCAATTCGGGAATTTTTTAGTAATGTTAAATCATTCCCAGGGGTAATTGGGTATTTTTCCATGACCCAAGTCATCCTTTGACACGTAAATTACCCTAAATTAACCTAGTTACATCATTATTATTCAATTTCTACCTAAATCAAAGGGATTCTCTCTAAAAAAACCCAAACTTCAAGAATCAAGATAAAAACTCAAAAATTTCTTCAAGCACCTTCAATAATTAACTTTCCAAGGCAAGTTAGGTGTTCATATATGGATCCCTTTCAGCCATAGAGTCTAAGAATTCATTTTTAAAACTTCAAGAGTTATGATTTATGATTTCCATGAAATTAAGATTGTTATGTGGATAATTATATAAATTGCACGCTTAAACCTTGAATTTGAAATTGAATGGTGTATTCATTATTACATGTGTTGACCATCATCAAGTGAAATACTCCATACTCCCCAAGTGTTTGCTAAAATGCCTATATGATGTAGATAGTGAAATCTTGACATGTCATTATGTGGTAACAATCATGTATAAGCTTATGACTTACAAGTATTTGATGAAATGCCTCTATTAATGAATTATGGACAAGTGTATATTGTTGTGCATCTCAAGATCATGCTAAGCTTTATTTTTCATGCTATCGAGTCCTGGGGGTCATTAATACCCAAAAATTTAGATATTTACCTAGAGCCAGTGTCAGTTACAAAATTGTCTCAGTCCTATCATGATCAGTAGTATTGTCAGTCATTTATAGAACTCAGTAGAACTCAGTAAGTTATAGAACTCATAAAAATTTAGTAAACTTAGTATCAGTTCATTCCAGTTCAGTATACTCAGTTCAGTGTCTTTCAGTTCGGAGCAAGATTCAGCACCGAGTGAACCCAAGGATAAGGGATCACCTGCCAGAAGAGGGTGTGATCCTTAGAAGCAATCCTTGCATTTCATAACTACGTAGCCAACATAGGTTGAGATATTAAACCTGAGTTGAGGGTTGATGAGGTGTTTTATCATTTAGATGAGGGTTCCACTGTTCTCATTAGAGTACTGACCAGATGAGGGAAACTCTTCAGTGTCTTTACCTGTGGCACATTACTGACACCCTTCCAACTGAGGTCATAGGTTGGACCTCAACTCAGTTATCTTATTTGGGGCTTGTCAGTAAGATGATTACTTTTCACAGTCTCAGTTTCAGTCTAGAATCGAACTCAGTTCAATTCTATAGAATCAGGACTATCAGATACAGTCAATAAGTAGCAGTAACATTAGATATCAGTTACTGATTATCAGAACTCAGGACTTAGCTTCAGATAAGCTTAGTCACATTATTAATTTATATGCAGAATAGCACATACTAGTATTTATAGTAGTATTAGTTATTCATGTACCCTCATGTTTAGCTACTCTATATCATGCAGTCTGTTATTGTTCATGCATATGAACCCTTGTATTCAGCCTTACCCCATCTAGCATACCAATATATTCCACGTACTGACGCATACTCTTTTTTTGCGCTATGATGTCTTATATAATAAGTTCGAACACTCTAGTTCTTGACCATGCATAGATAGATCTAGATTCAATTATTAGTAGATTTAGCAGTGATTGCTCATCATTCGAGGATATTCTTTTATTTCATTATTATAGTAGACTCATTATTTCAGTAAATGGAGTTAGTTGGGGGATTATCCCATCAACTCCACTTTTAGATAGTTTTAGATTAGAGTCTTTTCAGACTAGTTTTCAAACAGTGTTCAGTTTTACAGATTGTTATTTCAGTTGATACACTTTATTAGTATTTACAGATTTAGAATCTTATGGCATTTCATCCTATATTTCTATATTTATTACATTATCATGTTTTAATGCTCACAGTAGATATCAGTCATGGATTAGCTTATGGTCCTTCGGGGTCGTTAGCATCGTGTAGCGTTCGGGGTTCATACTCAGGGCATTACAGATTCCTAATCTTCTACTTAGAGGTGGGAATAAATACCAAACTACCAAACATAACCAAATTAGTTTAGTATTTTAGTTTCAGTTTTTCAATATTTTGATTCAATTTTGGTTTATTTTTTTATAAATTCTATAATTTGATTCAGTTTTTGTTACAAAAATGCAGTTTTTGGTTTAAACTAAAGTATTTAATATACTTATATATACTTAAAAAAGTTTAATTATTATATATGTTACAATATTATATTCCAATTCCAGCCTATTAAATTAAGTAATTAAAAATACCCAGAAGGTTGAAGCCCTAAACCCCTAACCTTTACCTTTAGTTCTCTTCACAATTAATATTACATATTTACACTCTCAACGAACAACGGAAACACAACAATAATGGATGACGAATCCACTATACCAACGGTAAACGGAGAATGATGACGGCAACAAATCCACCAGACCAACAGAGAATGACAACTAGTGGTAAATTAGGTATCATTTGCTTCTATTCATTTTGCTTTTCTTATTATTTTTTTATGCTTGTTCTTTCCTTTTCTAACTTTTTATTTTAACCATTGATTCTTTAAATTGAAGAGTCTGACTATTTCTTTTAGCGGTTTTTTTGATTAATTAATTCTATAAATTGAATTTTCCAATTTTGTAAACACTCTAATTCTATAAACACTAAACATTCTTAATTTTATTTTCTCATTCAAATTTTATATAGATGGATGATGAAAGTCAAGTTAGTGTGGTTGGTTCAACTGATAGTGCTCCTGATAATAGCAAGCACAACTCAATTTGACACTACGGATCCAAAGAAAAGGAAAGAAATGAAAAGTAGATCTGTTGCTTGGGAACATTTTTAAGATATATTTGAAAATGGTAAATTAGTTAAAGAAAAGTATTTGAATTATCATAAAAATTATGCTGCTTCAACTAAAAATTGATCAAGTGGACTGAGACAATATTTGGTAAGATACAAAGTGTATAAGCCCCCGCCCACCCCATCGAGTAGTCAAAAATTATTAAACTTTCAAACAAAGGATTCATTGGGAGAATATTATAAATTTGAACAAGAAGTAGTTAAGAGAGCTTTAGTTGAGATGATAATTGTAGATGAGCTACAATTTAGCTTTGGAGAAAATCATGCCTTTAAGAAGTTTATGAGTAAAGCCCAACCTTTGTTTTGAATTCCTTCCCGTAGAACAATAATAAGATATTTTTATAATGTTTATGGTGAATTGAGAGTAATCTTGAAGAGGTCTTTTAGATAGATGCAACCAAGAATTTATCTTACAACAAACACATAAACGTCAGTGCAAAGAATTAACTATATGTGTTTGACTGCTCACTTTATTGGTAAAGATTAGGTGTTTCATAAAAGAATATTAAAGTTTTTCCCTATCACTAGTCATAAAGGTGAGAATTTGGCAGAGTTTATTAGTAATTATTTTCTTAACTGAAATTTGGACAATATCTTTACTATTACTGTTGATAATGCTTCTTCAAATAATATTGCAGTTTCAGCTTTGTCTAAGAAGTTAGATAAATGGGGAACCAATGTAATGGATGGTAATCATCTCCACATTAGATGTATGGCTCACATACTTAATCTAATTGTGCAAGATGGTTTGCAGGAAACTGGTCCTTCTATCAAACATGTAAGGCAAATGGTTAAGTATGTTAGATACTCTCCTGCAGGAATAAGAAATTTCATTAAATATTGTGAAATGAAAAAAATAGAATATGGTAAGATATTATCATTAGATGTGACTACTAGGTGGAATTCCACTTATTTGATGTTGGAGGTAGTGAAAAAGTTGAGAAGGATTTTTAGCGGTTTAATCTTTTTTATGTTAACTTTAATTCTTATCATTATACTATGTTTGTGAAGATGGTAGAATTGCAGGTTCAATCCAAAGTGATGATTGGGAAAATGTGAGGAATATCATAAAGTTTTTTGAATGATTTTATGAGCTTACCTTAAAGGCTTTAGGTTCATAGTATGTTACTTGTAATGTTCATTTTGAGGATATATGTGAACTTGATTCTTATTTGAATGTATGTATGACAAGTGATAATATTGAGTTTCACAAAATGGATATGGTAATGAAAGATAAGTTCAACACTTATTGGGGGACTCCTGAAAATATGAACAAAATGATTTTTGTTACTTCTGTGTTGGATCCTCAAAATAATTTTAAGTATGTTAGCTAGTGCTTGAATAGTTATTAAGGAAAGACATGGGAAAGAAAGCATGTGATAAAGTAGAAACTTCTTTGAAGGATTTTTTTGCTTTCTATGTAAGAAAGTATTCAAATTCTACTAACAATTCATCCGAATACACTTCATCTGACTTATTTGGATTTGATTCTTCATCTAATTGTGCTCTTTCTCAAAGTTTGAAAACAAATATTTTGAAAAATATGCTTCATATGGAGAAAATGTCAAAATATTATGGTAATACTGAAGGTACTAAATCATAGTTGGATAAATACCTTGGTAAAGACCAAGAGCCTATGCCCAAGCCTGGATCTGAATTTGAATCTGAAGATTTAGATATATTAAATTGGTGGAAAGTTAATTCTCCTAAGTTTTCTATCATTTCACAGTTGGCTCATGATGTATTGGCTATTGGTAATGCTCCAGTTTTTTGGTACTCGAAAATTTTTTGAGTTTTGAGCTTTCTTTCCTAGCAATAACTCATCTAATAGGTCGTAATATGTCTTGATGGGTCAGATGACCCTAGTCGTAAGGTGTCTAGTAAATGGTGCTTGAGTTATTGTCTTGGGTACAACTTGGGGACACGAGTTGTAAAGACTCATAGTGAGTCATTGGAATGGAATCGTAACCAAATAAAAAATTAAATGGTTAAGTTCTGGTCTGAGTATGAGTAGCTCACTATGAGCTGTAAGGACTTGTTATGAGTCATTCGGTGCAAATCTTAGCTTGCCCAATGTTTACCCAATTAGGTTCTGTGTTGACTTTGATAGGTCTTTATGAGTCATAGGTCTTATTATGAGTGGTACCAGTTGACTCATTGCGTTAATAATGGGTGGAGTTCCTAGAGATTATCTTGGTTATAAATCATGGTGACAATTCATAAAAAGTGGCTACGAGTCAACAATTGACCCATAGTCCATGGCAGCACTTTCTCAGCTTATAAATTAAGGGCATACTGAACATTTCCCCTCTTACCCAAATTAAAATACACTTCTTTTAATCCCTTTAGGATGTCATTAGCACCCAAAAACAAATTTATGTAACTTCTTAAACACTCTAAAACGCTCTCTAAATTCCCTTGTCCAAGTCAATCTAGGGTTTCATCAAGCTAGTCATCTAAGGGCTTAAGGGTCAATTTCTTTACAAGTTTCTTTGTATTTAACGCAGTTACTCTTTCCTTATTGTTAATTTGTTAAAAACACATATTTTAAAGTAGTGTTTATGAGATATTGTGTTGGTTTTATAACAAGGTTTGAAGGTTTTGAATGCTTGTTATTGAATAGTATTTTCCCATGTTTTACATATGATTTTTCATGCTTTAATTATGATTTTGAACTTATGGGTGCATGGGTATGGTGAATGAACTACGCAATTGTGATTTTCCCAAACCTGTGACTTTTGAAGTGGTTATGACCCCAACCCCATTATGTGAAATTGGTTTTTAATTATGAGAAGTGTGGGAATTTGTAAAATTTAACCAAGGGAGTTGTGAATTTCTCCTAAGTGATGCACCTCGAGTGGGATTGGGTAGTGTTTTGATGCAGCATGGCAAAGTGGTTGCTTATTCCCCTAGAAATTTAAAATATTATGAGAGGAATTATTCAACCCATGATTTGAAGTTGTTAGCTATGGTGTTTGTATTAAAAATCTAGCGATATTATTTGTATAGGGTCCATGTTGATTTTTATTCTGATCATAAGAGACTGCAATATGTTTTCATTTAGAAATAATTGAATCTCAGGTAAAAGAGATAGCTTGAAATGCTAAAGGACTATGACACGAGTCTGCACTATCATCAAGGTAAAGCTAACGTGGTTGCTGATACTCTTAGAATGTTATCCATGGGGAGCTTGTCTTACGTGGATGAGGAGAAATGGGATTTGCTAAAGGATATTCACTATCTGTCTAATCTAGGAGTTCATCTTTAAGATTTTGAGGATAGAAGTGTGATTATTCAATAGGCGGCGAGGTCATCTCTTGGTAACGAAGTAAAGGAAAAACAAGTATTAGATCCTATTTTGATGAAAATCAAGAATGATGTAGGTAGACTAAAAGTAATAGTTTTTGAGATTCATGGTGATGGTATCTTAGCCAAGGTAGATTATTTATTCCCAATGTTGATGGGTTGTGAGGAAAAATTTTGGCCAAAGCTCATGAGGCACATTATACTATTAATCCTGGTTCAATGAAAATGTACCATGACCTCAAGGAAATTTATTAGTGGAATAATATGAAGTGGGATATGGCCAAATTTATGGCTAAGGGCTTCGTATTTAAACGAGTGAAGGCAGAGAACTTGAGGCCCAGTGGGTTGACTCAAGATATTGAGCTGACAGTGTGAAAATATGAGATAATTAATATGGATTTTGTTACCGATCTTTTGCGGTCTCGCCATCAATTTAACTTGATTTGGGTCATCAAGGATTGGATGACTAAGTCTGTTCATTTTTTTTCCAGTGAGGACAAATTTCTGTTCTGAGAATTATGCTAGGTTATTCATTGAGGATATCGTGAAATTGCATGTTTCTCCAATTTCCATCATTTATGATTGGGGTACTCACTGTTTATCTCACTATTGGAGGTCGTTCCATTGCGATTTTAGGACTAAGGTGACCCTTAGTACTACTTTCCACCCACAGAGATATGGGCAAGCAGAAAGGACAATTCACGTCTCAAAAGATATGCTTCGAGCTTGTGTGTTTGATTTTGGGAGTGGTTGGGTTGACCACTTGCCTCTCATAGAATTTGCCTACAATAACAATTATCACTCTAGCATTGGTATAGATCCATTTTAGGCCTTATAACATACAAGGTGTAGGTCTCCTATTAGGTGGTTTGATGTCGGTAAAAATAAGTTGTGTTGCCCTAAATTGGTTCACCAAGCCATGGGGAAGGTGAAGGTGATTTGAGATAGACTTAAGGCCGCCCAAAGTCACTAAAAGTCCTATGCGGATGTGAGTCTAAGGGAGTTGGAGTTAAGTATTAGTGATTGGGTGTTCTTAAAGGTGTCTCCCATGAAGGGAGTGATGTAATTTAGTAAGAAGGGGAAGCTCAGTCCTCGTTATGTCGGTCCGTACTTGGTGTTGAAGAAGGTTGGTAATGTTGCAAATGAATTGGAGTTGCCTTATTGTTTGAGCTCCATTCACCCGGTGTTTCATGTTTTGATTTTGAGAAAGCACGCGGGTGATCCTTCGACGGTTGTTCCTTTAGAGAAGACGGGTATTTTGGATTCCTTATCCTACTAAGAGGTCTAGATTGAGATTTTGTATCGTCAAGTGTGCTTTTTGTGCATGAAGGACGTGGCTTTGATAAAGGTTCTTTAGAGGAACCAACAGGTTGAGAAAGCTACTTGGAAAGCCATGTAGGACATTAAGTCCAAGTATCCATTCTTGTTTCCCGCTCTGAATAATTATGCTTAAGGTATGTGTATTTCTTAACATCTTTGTTTTCTGACTTTGTTAAAGAAAATGGTTGTTTCCTTGGAATCATTGTTTTATGTCATTGTTAAAGGTAAGATTAGTGGTATAAGGAAACAATTGTGCTAATAAATGCATTGTCCCGTCATTCAAGGACGAATGATCCTAAGAAGGGAGAACGTAACGCTATGGGTTTTTTGTCTTCAAAAAATTCTGAGTTCTGACCCTTTTGCCCTAGCAATGATTCATATAATGAGTCATAATGTATCTTGATGGGTTAGGTGAACCTAGTCATAAAGTGTCCAAAAAATATTGCTTAAGTTGTTTTCTTGGGTATGACTAGGGGACACGAGTTATAAATACTCTTAAAGAGTCATTGGAATGGAATCATAACCAAATAAGAAATTAAGTGGTTAAGTTATCTTCTGAGTATGAGTGTGTCACTATAATTCATAAGGTTATGAGTCGTTGGGTACAAATAATAGGATGCTTAGTGTTTACCCAATTGGGTTTTGTTTTGACTATGATAGAACTCTACTAGTCGTAAGGTCTCATTACGAGTGGTACTAGTTGAGTCGTAGGGTTAACAGTTGGAGGGGGTCCTAGATACTGTCTTGGTTATGAGTTATGGTGATGAATTATAAGGAGTATCTATGAGTCAATGGTTTACCCATAGTCAATGGAGGCACTTTTTCAGCTTTTAAATTAAGGGCATACTAGACATTTCCCCTCTTACCCATATTAAAACCCATGTCTTATAACAACTTTTGAGTGTCATTAGCACTCAGAAATAAATCTAAGTAACATCTCAACTGCTCCAAAAGGACCTCTAAATTCCCTCAAGCAAGTCAAGCTAGGGTTTTATCAAGTTGGTCATCTAAGGGCTCAAGGACTGATTTCTCTACAAATATCTTAGTGCTTAAGGTATGTTACTGCTCCCTTATTGTTAATAATTTAAACACTCATATTTTAATGTATTGTTCATGAGATATTCATGTTGGTTTTATAATAAGGGCTGGGAGTTTTGACTACTTATTGTTGAATGATGTTTTCCTATGGTTTACATATGATTTTTCATGCTTTAGTTATAGTTTTAAACTTGTGGGTGCATGGTTATGGTCAATGAACTATGGAATGTTTATTTTTCCAAACTTGTGACTTTTGATATGGTTATAACCCCAACCCTATAATTTTAAATTGGTTATTAATTATGAGAAATATGAGACTTTGTAAAATTAAACCAAGGGGGTTGTGAATTTCCCCCAAGTGATGTAATTGTTCTGGCATGTTTTTGTTACCTTGCAAGTGTAGTTTGTATGACAATACCAACAATGTATGCCTAAGTATGTATTATGGTTTAATGAATGAGATTGTGTGATAAATGTTTTAATTGGGCTTTAATGGGGGTTGTGTAGCTAAATCATGAAAGTGGAGGTCCGAATGACCGATACTTAAAACCGCATTTACCGATGCGAGGGTAAAAATGACTAGGGTTGTTTGGATCTCCTGATTATTATTACATGATTAGGGAGATTCGAGTTCCCCATAAATCAGCACATGATCGTGTGCTTATGCCACC
Organism: Capsicum baccatum var. pendulum; assembly: GCA_030864225.1. NCBI lineage: Eukaryota > Viridiplantae > Streptophyta > Magnoliopsida > Solanales > Solanaceae > Capsicum > Capsicum baccatum. Next base: position 161,260,811 of record CM061557.1, on the reverse strand, counting down.
TCATTATATGATTGGGAGGTTTAAGTCCCCCATGCATATATATAAGATTATTTTCTAATTCAAGTGGCTAGACGCACTGGGGCCCGATCAGGCGGTGAGAGTTGGGTCCCATATAGCCCATAGGTGCATATTGTAACGATTGATATACATAATCTAGGTTAAAGTTTTAAAATGTGTGTTAAGACTTGTTTCCCTATCCCGACATGTGAAGTATATATATATGTATATGTATATGCATTTGATTATGTGCATTTATTTTTTGAATGATTTTAAACTGCTGATCAAGACATTTTGTTATCCTTATCTTATATTTTATGCTAGCTCTCCAACCGCTAACCATCTTCAAATATTATATCCCCACGCGATGCAGGAATTGGTCATACTTCTACTCCTCCTACTCAATGATTAGGATTTTAGATCATCTTTTGAGTTGACATCTAAGTGGTGAGCTTTCATACATCAAAAGTCTACATTTCATTTTTTGGTCTCTAATGCCTCAGACTATTTAGGCTTGTTTTACACTATAGTCGGGGGCATGTCCTGATACTTCATCGATATTTAGTTTTGGTTCTTTGTTTAGAATGCTTTGTTTGGACTTCAGTGGTTATTGGGCGGTGTTGGTTGATTATTTTGGGCCGATCACTGGTCGTTGGGTATAAACATGTTTTGAATTTTCTTAAGCTTACTATACACTATCTTGTTATATGTTAAGAATTCATTCAAACTTGGTGGATGTTAGATTGGATTGGTTAGATACAAGGGGTAATCTCTGATTCGTGTCAAACATGAGATGCCCATCACGACCAGGCCTTGGTTTGGGTTGTGAAACTATTCTAATATCAAGTATGGCATCAGCATGTGCGTTTAGCACCAAAGGTTGTATTCTTGATCCTCTTAGAAGTTCATTGACCTCTAAATGTATGCAATGCCTTATTTGTGTTGAAGATTGGCTTAGACAAGAGACTAGTCCTATTTGTGTTGAAAAAAATTTGAAGCTTCTTGAGTTAATAGAACTTGGTGAGAATTTATACTTTTTATGTGTTTTTACAAAATAAATAATATACTTATTTGTGTTGTAGGTATAATTTATTTGTTTAAATTTTTGTTAGAGATTGCAAATAGTAGAAGAGACTCTTGCATTGTTGATGTATGATTGCAATTTTCTAGTACTTAGTAGTGGTGATGATTGATAAGCTCAATAGTCAATATAGTTTATTTGTTTGGTTATGTCCTTTTATCTTGTAAATTGTATGTTATCTTTCAACTTTTAATTTTATCTTAAAGGTTCAAGGCTTCAAGCGATGTGGCACATATTCTTTGTACAAGCATATCAAGAAGTGCATTATGAAATAGAAAAAGAAAATGATTCATATTTGGCTATTTATGCTACTATCCAAGAGATATTAGCCTGTAAGATGATTTGTCCTCATGTTTGTAAGCTAAGTATTTCTCTTTTTGCTGGCTTACTACTCTTTTTGGTGAGGCTACTACTACAATAGATGACTAATTGCTAATAATTTTGTAATGCCATTTATTAATCTGTCATTGTTTTATAATTTTTATGTTTTTTCAGCTTGTTCATGCTTTAATTTTTGTTGTTAAGTGTTAAATGACTTGCTTCTGATTTGAGCATTGTTGACATTTTTGGTTTTCTATGGTTGTGCCTGAGAATTGGTTGTGTAGTGAGAAAACTTATTAAGTTGTGTACTTTACTGTGTAATGATGCTGGAATTTATACCAAGAATGTTGTCAAATATATATATGTTTTTATTTAAAAAATGATTCACACCAGTGTAACTATTTTTTTCATTATAATTTTGAGAAATCCTTACTTGTAATGTTTACAGGTATTTGGTTGAATCTTAGCTGGTTTGCACCTAACTTGTAATGTCAAAATGAATGTTATGGGATTATGTGCATGTTGGATCACTTAAAAATAGTGCAAGGTGTGTGTCAGGTCCTTAAAACTATTGTAATTTTAGAGGATATGACACTAATGCAACAATTCTTTTGAAGAGTCCAAGATAAAGTGCAATAATTGTTTTGGAGAGTCCAAACTAAAGAGCAATAATTCTTTTGGAGAGTTTGAGCAACTTAGCTTGGAGAAAACTAGATGTTGAAGATCATAAATTTTGAATAACTTTTGTTAAGTTCTGTTAACTTAGTAGTTGCATGCTTACCTCAATGATATGTGGCCTAAATTGTCCTAACACACGCTCAAGTAGTCAAGTTTGTTCATTTTTCTATTAGATAGATTAGAATGGTGTGTTTAATGTTTTTATATTGTTGGATGTGGATCAGGATTTACCATGAATAGTGGAATCATTTGAGGCTATGAATTCTTATGAAAGAGGATGATTGAGGATTTTGGCATAAAAAGATTGGGGGTTGTATGCTAGTTTTGAGATTGGATTCTCATTGGTTCGCATTCATATGAACAAATTTGTTTTACTAGTTATTATTAAATAAACTAAAGTTTTGTAATATACTAATATATATTTTTTGGTACTCTAAAAATCATTAAACTAAAGTGGTGTTGGGCCTTAAAATTAGTATTGAAGAAGTAAAACTTTTAAGGTAATATTTGGGCTTTATGACTAATTTTTTACCTAAAAAATAGTTTAATGTATAAATAGAATTTAACTCATTAAATAGGCCCGAAACATAAACAATCCAAAATTATTGTACCAAAATCGAACTGAACTGAATTTACATAAACCAAAACCAACTGAATATATTTGGTTTTGGTACACATAATATCATAATCGAAAATCGAAAAACAAAAATAAACCTGAAACTTAACTAAAATACTGAATGCCCACCCCTAATTCTACTAGTCGACCTTCTCTCAATACAGAATGATATTATTGTAGTGATGTTTGTCACTTTAAAAGGGAGTGCCCTGTGCGACAGGTGAATGCCCAGGTGCAATAGCAGGTTAGGCTATATATCTAGTGGGTAGAGGAGGATGAGGTAATGGTGTGGATCATCCACATGGTGGATGGTAAAATTAGGCAGGTGGTCGGGTTGGTTGAGGAAATGGAAGCATAAGGAGAGGAGCATAACCAAGGAATGAGTTACCTTAGATTGATAACTGGGATCCCTGAAATGCATTTTTGAGAAAGACTAATGTCGATGCTTATGATACAGTGATCACAAGTACTATTTCTATTTCTGATTGGATAGCTTGCATTTTATTTGACCCGGGGTTTACTTATTCTTATGTATATTTTTAGTTTGTGGTTGGTATGAATCTGGTTTATGATGTTCTTGCTTATCCTGTTTATATGTCTACTTTGATTGGTAAGTTTGTGGTAGTAACCTATGTTTATCGTTCCTATTTTGTATTGCTTGTGGGTTTTCAGACCTGGGTAGACTTGATTATTCTTTATATAATGAACTTTGATGTAGTTTTGGATATGATCTGAGTATATCTATATCATGTTATTTTAAACTATAGTGCTAATATAGTAAATCTAACTATGTTGGGAATGGATAAACTAGAGTGGGGTGGAGTGTATAAGGCCAAATTCATGAGTATTACATTACTTTTCTAGGCTAGAATGTTAGTAGGAAAGGGGTAATCAATGTTTTTAGATCATCAACGGGATGTGAGTACGGGGTCCTCTTCTATAGTGTCAGGTTTTTTATTTTTTGGAATTTCACAATGTATTTTCTCTAAACCTACGTGGGATGCCTCTGAGTAGAGATATCAATTTTTGCATTGACTTAGAGCTAGGAACTCACCCTATATCAAGTCCTCCCTATCGAATAGATCCAATATAGTTGAAGAAGATTAAAACTCAATTGTAGGAACTACTTGACAAGGGTTTTATTCGTCCAACTACTTCACCTTGGGGTACTTTAATCCTTTTTATTAAAAGTAAGGATAGTAGCATGAGGATGTTCATTAATTATAGATAGCTGACTAAGGTCACTATCAGAAATAAATATCACTTTCCTCACATAAATGATTTGTTTGACCAGTTATAGGGAGTGATGGTGTTTTCATAAATTTATTTTTTGTCGGGTTATAATTAGTTGAAAATTAGATCAGAGGAAATACCAAAATAAACTTTCAGAACCCAGTATGGTCATTATGAGTTTCTTGTGTTATATTTCGGGTTAACTAATGCATTTGTAGCCTTTATGAGCTTGATGAATGGTATCTATAAGTAATTCTTATATTATTTTGTTATCATATTTATTGATGATATTCTAGTCTACTCTATGAATAAGGAAGAGCATAAAGGTCATCTTCGCATAGGTTTTGAGATTGTAAAGGAGAGGCAACTATTTGCCAAGTTTTCAAAATGTGAATTCTAGTTTTCTTCATTGCTTTCTTGGGGCACGTGGTTTCTGCTAATGGGGGTAATGGTGGACCTTTAGAAGATTTAGGCAGTTAAAAATTGGATTTGCCTAATTCAGCGATCGAGGTAAGGAGCTTTATGGGTCTTGCTAGTTATTATCGCAGGTTTGTTAAGAACTTTAGATCTACTGAAACTCACTTGACAAGGTTCACTAAGTATAAATTTTTATTTGTTTGGTTAGATCAATGTGAAGAGAGCTTCCAAAAGCTCAAGACACTTTGACTATAATGCATATCCTTTCGTTACGAGCTAAAGGTAATGACTTTATAGTATTTTGTGATGCTTAACTTTTGGGCTTGGGTGTTGTGTGATGTAGAGTAGAAATATCATTTCTTATGCTTTGAGGTAGTTGAAACTTAATGACATAATTTATCTAACTTATGACTGTAACACCCCGCACTTTCGGGCTAAAGTTTGAATCATCTTTTCTAGGCTTACAGACCCGAACCTAATGATTCTTTGTTAATAAATGTGTGATGATCAATCCTATAGTGTGTGACTACCTTTGAATATAAATTAAGGTCACAAAAATCTCCTAACTTAAAGACGAGTTGAAAACTCTTCTATCAATCAAGTTTTGATAAATTTTTCAACTTGGGTTAGCTTCTATCAACCATAACTTCTTGTATATAACAAGTTAGAGGGCCTACTATATGTAAAATTAAATCCCTTGAAATCTTATTTCCAATGCCACCGATCGTTCGTCAATTTGAGTTCGTAGTCAAAAGTTATGAGTGTTTGAATGAGACACTATCCAAACTATGCGATGGGGCATACGACGCCCACTAAAGGATATGCCATGGGCTATGCGTCGCCCATCTTGGCTTGTGCCATGGGCTGTTCGTCATCCACCTTGGGAAGAATAACGTAAAAGCTCTATTTTAGTGTTATTTAAGGGCAATTAGCCCTTTCACATCCCATAACAGACGCTAAACATCTATAGATTAATTTAAACCATAATGTACATTATTTCCTCCTCAAAAACCCCTAATTCATCTTCTAAAAGACAAGAGGAGAAAAAACAACTAGGGTTTGTACAACCATGCTTAAAGATCATGCATTTTGAATTCTTCCAATGATATAATGTTTTGGTCTTGAGGCCTTTCCCCCAAATTAGATTTTTGTTCGTATACAAGTATGTATGTAATTGAATTTGAAGATTGAACTAAGGGCATGCACATATAGAATCCCTCTTTTGCTATGAATCCCCATTGTTTTCATATGGTATAGATTATTTCAAATTCATATTAAGAAGCATGATTCAAATTTCTTTACTATTATTTAATCCTTGATTTAGGATATGAACCGAAAGAGGGTGATTATTGCTAATATAAATGAAAAGTGGTGATCCTAAGAGATAGCATAGTTTGTTACAAAATACTTGACAACCACACGTTTTTTGAAATGTTGAAAAGAGAGAGCCTTTGCCTAATTTGACCTATGTTTGGAAATATGAATTCTCTTGAACTATTTGAATGATATCATGGTCCAAACATTATGTTTTTAACTAAGAGACTTGAACTTCATATTTTATAGCTTAGAGATATGACTTGCAAGTCTTGGTATGACGATATCAAAATATATGAATGCCATAACAAAGTAAGATTTTTAGATTTTGATTTCAAAGAATGCATGTCTTAAAGAATTAAAAATGGGTTTAAAGAGAGTTAGGTGGTAATCTGAAGTAGGCATGAGTCATACGATTCTTGCCCAAAATTATGTTTTGCCGATACAGGTTTATTATATCCCCAATGTGGGATTATACATTGTTCTAGTGCGCAGTGGCGTATCAGATTCAGATACTCTAACCCTTGCGGCAAACCAGGGTTGGGGGTTTGCCCGTCGAGTTAAAGGCGGATCCCATATAGCCCGTGGGATACTTTCAAATATGTAAGGTGTACTACCTAGCTTAGAAGTAAAATACAGAGTGAATCTTGGCTTCAAAGAAATGTTTCTAAGTCTTTAAAGTGTGCCCATGTATTTTCATATATTATGTGTAAAATGTTTTATGAATTGCTCTCACTTATGTTATATATAAATATATTATTTTGGAATGCTCTGCATACCAGTACATCTGTATTGACCCCCTATATTTGAGGATCTGAGGTACAATCTTAAGTTCTGGCTAAGCAGTTAATTAGTGTGTCTGAGAGTTGTAGTTGGTGAGCCTCCCCTAGTTCGGAAAGTTGGGTTTACATATATTGTCGTTTATATGGTTTATAGTCTGATTGGCGGCCTTGTCCCAGTTTTGTTTTAGATTTATGATGGATATTGTAATGTTAGAGATTTTGCAGATGGTTGTCATATATTTAGAATATTCAAAATTTCCTCTTTAAAATTTTCAAGTTCATGAGATTGACCATGGTTTCGTCATGTGTTGTTTTCCACAAATTTTCTTATATTATATGAACATTGTGCATGATTACTAAATATAAAAGAGCATTCGCGCTTTTATTGTTTGGGAGCTCGTTATGTCCAGGGCCTCAATTTGTGTCATGACAAACTTGGTATCAGAGTATGATTCATGGTCCCAAGGTGTCTGCAAAATCGTGTCTAGTAATTTCTTGCTTATGGGTGTGTTATGCACCACACTCATAATCAGGAGGCTACTGAGAATTTAGGAGTTATTTCTTACTTTTTCATACTCTAGATTGTGCTATGGCGTCATCCATAAGAAAGTTATTCAATTTCCTTTCTTGTTCTAATTTCCATGGGCCATGCCTCATTATCGAGGCGATACAAGTCTGAGAGTCTAGTTCCCCCAGTGTGGTGGTTCTCTCTGATTGTGTTATCCATAAAGTTATGAAATAGGACAAGGACTTGAGAGGATTTAATTAGTGCTTCAAGGTGTATTGGTTTTAGTGTATACCTTTATCTTGATGAAATCATGCTTTTCATCCTGAGGTCCTAAGTTTATTCAGTCCTCTTTCAAAATTCATGGTGCAGATGTCATGCATAAGGGTAATGATATGTGGTAGAATGTTGGAACTATATTTCCACCCGAGTAGTAGTATATGTTAAAGTGTGATGACCCATTGATACTGAGATGGTCCAAAAGTTGGTGACATGAATCCACAAGGTTAGCATTTAGAGTGAGAGTGACTTTGAGTAAATAAATAGTTTTAGTTGTATAACCATGGATTAAGGAGTAGGTTTCCATTGTATAGTAATAGACTAATGTGGTAGCAATAGTTATGGGTTGTGTGGTAGTCTGTGAAGGAAGTGGCTGACTATGATTATTAACTATTGAAAATAGGGAAGGATCTCATAATGGATAGTTATGGTAGTTGTATAAATTATTTATAGGTTTAAATGGAGAGGGGTAGATTAGTTAATAAGTTATGGATAGAGACTCATTGGTGTAAGTGGTATTTGAAGGTAGTCTAAATGTATGCTTGGGTAAGTAAGTATGATGTGAGAAATTAGTATATTTTGATAAGATTGAAATGGGTTATATTATAAGATTAAGATCGACTATATTTATTATGTGGCTTTATCCCCCTTTGATTGTTTTTTTCTAGTTATTATAAATTAGTACTACGTGTGAGAAGGTATGTAGTAGATTTAGAGATATTGTAGTAATATCGTGGAGAGGATGAACTTATGGGTCATAGTTATGTAAAGTAATAGACTTAGGTTGATATTTCTATTTGATGGGATAGTATAATATGTGACATGCTTCATCGGTGCTACATGATTGGTGTGATATAATAGGCTTGAACTTTAGATAGGGAATGTGGTGGTAAAAGTAGTAGCTTAAGATTAATGATGTATGTCTTGTGGGCATGAATTAGTAGGCTTGATGTGATTTGTGATAGAGCCTAGGTTGATAATTTATGAAAAGTTTAAGTGGTAATTGTAAGATAATTATGTACATGAGGACTAGTATAAAAAATGATGGATTGTGGCTGAGTCATTAATTGGATAAGTGTGTAAGAAGAAAATAATAAGATGAACCCCGAGGTAGCTTGTTGTTAGATAAGGTGTGATGTGTATGAGTGTCACATGTACCTAGGTTTCATTCTCACATTTTTATAGTATGGGGAAGTCTGGGGTGTTGTTGTATAGCATTATGTAGAGTTGAATTGGGGAAATGTTGGTAGGCAATATGCTCCTTTGGTATAGTTTTACAGGTTTTATTATTTTGTAAGTTATGTGATTAGTGGTCTAATGTTAGAATGTTAAGTAGTGGAGAGTGGGTTTTTATGTGATAAGGACTGAGGATCTGTATACTTATGAGACTGTGAGTTGTAGGTTGATGGTTATAGAGGATAAAGAAAAATTAAGAGTAGCATTCTTGGAAAGCAATTCCTTTATAGTTAAAAAGGGAAGTTTAGCATTTATGTGCATGGTGATACTTTATTTTGTTGAGTGTTGTGCTTGTAGATTTAATGAGAAGATATGTCCTTAAGTTTAGGATTGCGACTTTGATCTAAGGGGGAGATGATGAATTAAGGTAGTTCCGAAATTTTCTTGTGGTGTCAAGTTTCAAGTAAGAATCATGATAAATCAATTCCTATTCAAGCAAGCTTTACCTACTTCGATTTGAATAGACATCTACCAATGTCTTATGTAGTCAAGTCTTATCCATGTCTAAGGTTTGATCTTTCTATGTAACTGATGTCATGTTCTGACCTCCAAACTAGAAGTAATTATGTCCCTCAGTGATCCAATATTCCAAGTATCCAAGATCTGCGATATCTTGTTCATGATCCAAAAAAAATCCATGTCAATCATAATGCTTGGTTCGAAGAAACTATTCTTTGTATATGTTACCGATTCATTTTATGTCGGGATTAGACAAAGTGATAAAGCTTATACAAACTCATGCAAAATTTTAGTTCTTTAAATGAGTATCAATCGCTTCAAGTTGCAATCCTTGTCTCAATTGTTAACTACATAATTTTGGCTTTATGTTAAATAGCTCATGATATGTGCACCCATGTTTCTCACTGTGGTCTATCCAAGGGAATCATGTTGTGTTGTGTTTATGCCGAGCGAGCCTTTACTTATGATCCTGAAAATTTGATATATGAAGCACTTCGTGTGTATCGTACCGTGTCTTCATCTTGAGTAGTGCAATAGGCATGTGTTATAATCGAATAGTGTTACTTCCTTTCATGATACTTGTGCTCGGGTCCCTCAATGACCCTTTTTATATTAGAATGATGGTGGTTATGAAGCGTGGTGATGTTTTAGGTAGGGGAGTAAATTGTGATGCCCCGGAAAAATTTTCCGTTAAGATCTCGAACCAAAATGTGTTGAATTCTATTCTTTATCATGATTAATAATTTTTCTATGTGGAATTTCTGGATATACGAACCGTCATCGCGTAGATCATTGAATATGCTTTCCAAAGATATATGGATCATCCAAAACGGAAACTTGAGCGATGAGTTATGATCATTCCAATCTAACCGTAAATAGTGGTGAACAATAAATGTCTAGGAAATAAATACTGAGGCCAGGCGAATTTTAGGGTTAACTTCAAACGATAATAAATCCTTTTAAATAATGATCTGGGTGAGCTCCTGTATATCAATAGAAAGCTCTGAAAGTCCTCTTTCCAATGAAATTGGTTTCATCCAATTTGGCCATAGAAGCAAAAAGTTATGGTCGATCTAGTTCAGCCTATCAAAACAGTCCACCGAAGGACATATTTGACATTATTTGATTTTTAAGGGTATTTTGGCCATTCTCACTCCAATCCACCCGAGTAAACCATGGATTTAGGTCCATTAAGAGCATTCAATAGTTCATTTTCTCCAAAATTTCCTAAGGCTCAAACCCCAACCCTACTACTCCAAATTTCATCCTTCTATGTCTCTTGATTGAACCGTAGAAATTTTAAACTGATTTGGGATTCGAGTTGATCATGTTAAGGGCTTCGAGAAGCACCCTTTATTTTCGTGAATAAACTTTCGGAGTCGGAAGTTCATATTCATCTTCCATTTTTAGGTACGTGGGTCTTTGAACAAGATTTTGTGCCCGATATTTTTGTTGAATTACATTGACATGAGATTTTACATATTTTACCATGAATTGAAAATATAGTTTTATATCTTATATTATTGTCTAGGAACTATGGGATTATGTCATCGATATGTGTATGATGTTGAGATGGAATTATGTCCAAAAAGTATTTGATTATGAGAGTATGATGATTTAATTTTTTAATCCTTGATTTATACTATCATTCCACTATTTTCTTATTATGAATTTATAATTGATATTGGAAATTCTATATCCCTACTATGGGTTGATATCTCAAGTACCTTTTAATGAGAGTTGGATGGCAAATTGAGAAATGTTGATATTGAAATTGTAATGAGTTTTGGTATTTTCCGAATGGTTTTGATGAGTTAAATTGTTGAAAATATTATGTATGGAGTCTTCAGATCCTTGTCCAAATGTCGAGTCGGTTATGGTTCAATGCATTAATACCTTGTTGATGTTGAGGAAGATTAAAATGTTTTGAGCTAAAATGTGTTGAGTTAGGAATCTACAAATTGATATGATTTGATAAATGAGAAAGAGATTTGATTTGGTCTTTATGATAGACCCTTGTGATGTTGTGGTGGATTTTCTAACGCGTTTTGAGCTTGTCGGGGAGCAGTACTTAGCACCGAGTGAGAAATTTGGTATTTCCCCAAAACTATGTGCCACCGTAGGGTCGTTTGATGATGATATTATAGGCCAGAGAGCCTGATTGTGATTATTGCAATTTTAAGGTCGTACTCCCTGGCAAAAAATATGCACTCCCGCCAACGGGGGTTTCAAACGTTGGTATTCCATGTAGCTCACATGGGGTTGTCGGTTATAGGAAACTCCCCTATCCATAAGAGTCATGTTTATTGAAATATCGAGTCACTCCGAGTTTAATGTGGTACGTCAAGTTGCTTATTATGATCTAGAATGATTTATGAGTTTTTTCTCCTACAGTTCCTATCTAAGATGTTATGAGTTGCGTGATTAAATGTCACTCAAGCCAGGTGTGTCATTATGGTCTGTATGTACGTTTTTATGAAATTTATGATATTATTTATATTTTGAATGCTCCCCCACATACTCAGTACATATCTTGTGCTGACCCACATATTTCTCTATGGGCTACATTCTTACCATGATGTAGGTTCAGGTACTCAGCCTCAGTCGTGACAGTGATATCCGAGTGCCTCATCTACGTTCCTTTAGTGGTGTGTCCTCATGGTTCGAGGACCAAGTTGCTAGTTTTGGTGTTGTTGTTTTGTGATCCCTTCGGTCTGTTGAGTCAGTTGGGGGTTTGTCCCAATGGCTCGTTGATTTTTCTGTATAGAGGCTATGTCAGACTAGTGTATTGTTGGGTTGGTTTGTGTATAGACATTCCATATATGTACAGTCTAACAATATTTCATGCCATGTGCGATGTGATATGATATGTACTTATATATATATCCTTAGCGTAGCATGTATGTTGTTGTGTTGGAACCCAAGGGTAGTGCTTTGGCTTAAAGGGTTAGCTTGAGGCTACGTGTAGCCTTGGGCACCGTGTGGCATCTCCAGATGATATTTTGGGGCGTTACAAACTTGGTATGAGAGCCTAAGGTTGTGAGAGTCCTAGGGAGTCTGCCAAGCCACGTTACGTAGAATCTTGAGCATCGGTGTGTAGTGCGCCACACCTATGATCAAGAGGCTGTGGGTCGTTCTAGGAAAAGTCATTTCTTTCTTTCTACAAGAGTCTATAATGCATACAACTGTTTCCCTCTGTTGTTAATTCGTGCGTTCTTATGATAGAAAATGCCTCCACGTCGAGCTCACGAAAATAAAATCCAACCTCAACCCGTTGATCCACTACATGAGATGGTATCCCATGCCGAATTTCGAGTATCTTTTCAGACGCTAGCCTAGGAAGTTACCGCTAATTCTCAGGCCAACGCTCCACCTCTGCAGGAAAATAATTTGGCAACAGCACAAATTCGTGACTTTATGTGGATGAATCCGCCATAGTTTCAAGGGTCGAGAGTAGGTGAGGACCCGCATATGTATGTTGCTGAAATAAAGAAAATTACACAGATTATGCACATGACTAAGAAAGAAAGTATGGAGATGGCTTCTTATCAGTTGAAAGATATTGCCTATGACTGGGTGCAGATGTGGAATAAGGGTACAGAGAAAGATACCGCTCCGGTGACTTGGCAATTGTTCCAAGATGCTTTCTTGGATAGATTCTTTCCTCTTGAGTTACGGGAAGCTAAGATAAAGGAGTTTATGAATTTGAGACAAGGATCTATATCGGTTAAGGAGTATTGTCTTAAGTTTAATCAGCTATCAAAGTACGATCCCAATATGATGGCTGACTCGAGGACTAGTATGAGCAAGTTTATAACTGGGGTGTCGAGTTATATGGTGAATGAATGTAGATCTGATATGATCAACAGGGAGATTGATCTTCCTAGGTTAATGATTCATGCCCAATAGATTGAGTCAGATAAGATAAAGGAAAGAGGGATTAAGAGAGTCAGATCGGAGCAACAGGGGTCTGGTCAGACTAGATTCTCCGGAGGGAGTCTCCCTCAGTTTTAGAGGCATCCATTTATACCTACGCCTTCCTCAGCTATTGCTCCCATATATTAGGGCAGGTAGGAGCTCGGGAATAGGTCGATACCTTCCAGGTCTCAGGACAGTGTAAGCAACCGGCCTCATCCTTATTCGTGTAGTAAGTGTGGTAAATACCATTTTGGGGAATGTTATATGGGGCAGCGGAGCTGTTTTGGTTGTGGCAAGTTGGGCCACATACTTAGAGACTGTCTATATACCAGCTAGCAGAGTCGTGATGCCTGTCCCTTGAGTCAGGCTACCAGTTCCCCGCCTCTCGCAGCCCATCCATTTCCTCCTCAGGTTGCTTTATCTAGTACTGCTGGAGATCAATGCCAGTATCGTTTCTATACTATACCACCTCGTCAGGAGTAGGAGGACTCTCCCGATGTTGTCACTGGTATGCTCCATGTTTTCTATTTTGATGCCTATGTGTTGATGGACCCTAGTTCGAGTTTTTCTTATATGACACCTCTGGTTGCTGTAAATTTTGAAATGGATCCTGAACTAATTTCTGAGCCTATTTTGGTTTTTTCTTGGGTAGGAGAGTCTATCATTGCTAAACGGGTGTATAACAAATGTCCCATTACTGTCTTTCATCGGGTTATGTATGCTAATTTGATTGAGCTAGATATGGTTTACTTTGATATCATTCTGGGTATAGATTGGCTTTACTCATGCTATGCATCTATTGATTGTCGTGCCAGTGTGGTTAAGTTTCTGTTTCCTGATGAACCTATCCTCAAATGGTCTGGGAGTTTTGTGATTCCTAAGGGTCGTTATATCCTATCTCAAAGCTAGGAAGTTGATTTCCAAGGGTTGCATCCACCATTTGGTTCGGGTTAAAGACACTAAGTCTGAAACCCTGACCATTCAGTCAATTAATGTTGTTAATGAGTTTCTTGATATCTTTTTGGAAGATCTCCCTAGAGTACCTCTTGATTGAGAGATAGAGTTCAGGATTGACCTTCTTCCCGATACTCAGCCTATTTCCATTCCTTTGTATCGCATGGCTCCCGCGGAACTTAAAGAGTTGAAGGAGTAATTGAAAGATCTTTTAGAAAAAAGCTTTATCAGACCTAGTGTGTCCCCGTGGGGTGCACCTGTCCTATTTGTGCGTAAGAAAGATGGTTCTTTATGGATGTATATTGATTACCAGCAGCTTAATAGGGTTACTATCAAGAATAAATATCCGTTTCCTCGAATTGATGATTTATTTGATCAATTGCAAGGTGCGAGCTACTTTTCGAAGATAGACCTCAGATTCGGTTATCACCAACTTAAGATTAGGGAATATGGTATACCCAAGACAGCCTTCCAAACCCATTACGGTCAGTTTGAATTTCTAGTGATGTATTTCGGGTTAACTAATGCTCCAGCGGCTTTCATGCATCTTATGAACCGTGTATTCCGGCCATATCTGGATTTATTTGTAATAGTGTTCCTTGATGATATTCTTATTTACTCCCGAAGTGAGGGTGATCATACGGATCATCTCTGAATCATGTTGGAAACTCTTCAAACTCATCAGTTGTATGCTAAGTTCAGTAAGTATGAGTTCTGGCTGAACTCTGTAGCCTTCTTGGGTCATGTTGTTTCTTCCGAAGGTATTAGAGTTGATCCTCAAAAGATAGAGGCTATAAAGAGTTGGCCTAGAACTATTTCTCCTTCTAATATACGAAGTTTCTTGGGTCTAGCTGGTTATTATCATCATTTTGTTGAAGGGTTTTCATATATTGCGTCTCCTATGACCCGTTTGACCCAAAAGAAAGTGAAGTTCTTGTGGTTCGAATCTTGCGAGAAGAGTTTTTAGGAGTTGAGGACTCGACTCACTTCAGCCCTTGTGTTGACTTTGCCTGATGGTGTTGATGGTTTTGTGGTGTATTGCGATGCTTCAAGAGTCGGTTTGGGTTGTGTATTAATGCAAAAGGGCAATGTTATAGCTATGCTTCCAGGCAGCTAAAGCTTCACGAGAAGAATTATCCTACCCATGACCTTGAATTAGCTGTCGTGGTATTTTCTTTGAAAATCTAAAGACATTATTTGTATAGTGTCCATTTCGACGTCTTCAAGGACCATAAGAACTTGCAGTATGTATTCACCCAAAAGGAGTTGAATCTTAGGCAGAGACGATGGTTAGAACTATTGAAAGATTATGATATGAGTGTGCTATATCATCCGGGCAAAGCCAATGTAGTAGCAGATGCCCTTAGTCGGAAGTCCATGGGTAGCGTAGCACATATGGTGATGCTGAGGGTAGTATAGGAGTGCAAAGCGGTTCCGAATCCTGTTTAGTTTCGAAAGTGAAGGAGAGGCAAGACAGGGATCCTACCTTGGTCAGGTTAAAAGAGTCAGTTAAAGTCCAAAAGGTGGAGTTTTTCTCCCAAGGGAGATATGGCATTTTGAGACTCCGAGAAAGATTATGTGTTCCTGATGTTGATAACTTAAAGTAGAGGATTATGGCGGAAGCGTATCGTACGCGATACTTTATCCATACTGGTGCGACCAAGATGTACCATGATTTGCGGGAAATCTATTGGTTGAACGGTATGAAGAGGAACATAGTAGAATTTATGGTGAAGTGTTCCATATGTCAACAGGTTAAAATATAGCATCAAAGGCCAAGTGGAGTAATGCAAGAGTTTAGCATTCCTACTTGGAAGTGGGAAGAAGTGAATATGAACTTCATTGTTGGTTTCTTGCCTGTGCATTCAACGTATACAGCTGAAGATTATGCTAGAATATATATTCGGGAACTCGTCAGACTTCATGGAATCCCTTTGGCTATTATTTCTAACAGAGGTACTCAGTTTACCTCTCAGTTTTGGAAATCTTTCCAGAAGGGTCTCGATACCCAAATTCATTTAAGTTCTGTTTGCCATCCGCAAATAGATGGTCAGGCCGAGTGGACCATTCAGACTTTAGAAGATATGTTGAGGGCTTGTGTGCTTGATTTTAAAGGTAGTTGGGATGAGCACTTAGCATTAATCGAGTTTGCTTACAATAACAGTTTTCATGCTACTATTGGAATGGCCCCATTTAAAGCTTTGTATGGTAGAAGGTGTAGATCACCCATTGGTTGGTTTGAAGTTGGTGAGGCTGCCGCGACTGGACCGGATACAGTGTTCGAGGCCATGGAGAAGGTTAAGTTAATTCGGGAAAGGTTGGAAACCGCCCAAAGACGTCAAAAATCATACGCAAATGTAAGGAGGAAAGACCTTGAATTTGATGTTGGTGATTTAGTGTACTTAAAAGTATCACCCATGAAAGGGATGAAGAGATTTGGGAAGAAAGGGAAACTAAGTCCCCGAAAAATTGGTCCCTATAAGATTGTGGGTCGCATTAGGAATTTATAATTGATATTGGAAATTCTATATCCCTACTATGGGTTGATATCTCATGTACCTTTAAATGAGAGTTGGATGGAAAATTGAGAAATGTTGATATTGAAGTTGCAATGAGTCTTGGTATTTTCCGGATGGTTTTGATGAGTTAAATTGTTGAAAATATTATCTATGGAGTCTTCAGATCCTTGTCCAAATGTCGAGTCAGTTATGGTTCAATGCATTGATACCTTGTTGATGTTGAGGAAGATTAAAATATTTTGAGCTAAAATGTGTTGACTTAGGAATTCACAAATTGATATGATTTGATAAATGAGAAAGAGATTTGATTTGGTCTTTATGATAGACCCCTGTGATGTTTTGGTAGATTTCCTAACGTATTCTGAGCTTGTCGGGGAGTAGTACTTAGCACCGAGAGGGAAATTTGGTGCTAAGTTTAAGTCTATTCATAGTGCCTTGTAAGCTAGAAGAATTCTTTTAATCCAATCTTCCGCAAAATCCTATTTCATGATTAGTATCAATGTAAATCGGGACTATGATCACCAAATAAAATCCTACCTTAGGTGGTGATGATAATGAATCATGGAACTTATGTGCAATAACATCCCCATGTAAAGTTTCATTACCTCATGGTTCGGGCTTACATGTTTTCCTAGGGGTTATCTTGAAGCTTGTTTGATGCCTTCACATATTTTGTTGAGAAAAAATGTTCAATGTGATGTACATTCATTATTCTACACTTTTAGAGTTTCAAAAAGTCCCTACCCATCATTCGGGGATGAATGATCCTAAGGGGGGGATAATGTAACACCCTGCACTTTCGGGCTAAAGTTTGAACCATCTTTTCTAGGCTTATAGACCTGAACCCAATGATTCTTTGCTAATAAATGTGTGATGATCAATCCTATAATGTGTGGATACCTTTGAATATGAATTGAGGTCACAAAAATCCCCTAACTTAAAGATGAGTTGAAAACTCTTCTATCGATTAAGTTTTGATGAATGTCTCAACTTGGGTCAATTTCTATCGACCATAACTTCCTGTATCTAACGAGTTAGAGGGCCTACTATATGTGAAATTAAAGCCCTTTGAATCTTCTTTCTAACGCCACCGACCGTTCGTCAATCCAAATTTGGATTCAAAAGTTATGAGTGTTTGAATGAGAAACTATCCAGACTATGCGATGGGGCATGCAACGCCCACTTAAGGCTATCCCATGGGTTGTGCGTCTCCCATATTGGCTTGTGTCATGGGCTGTGTGTCCCCCACCTTGGTAAAAATAGCTTAAAAGCTCTATTTTAGTGTTATTTAAGGGAAATACGGTCCTTTCATGTCCCATAACAGTCCCTAAACATCTTTAGATGAATTTCAACCCTAATGTACGTTATTTTCTCTTCAAAAACCACTAATTTATCTTATAAAACACAAGAGGAGAAAAACGAACGAGGGTTTGCACATTCAAGCTTAAAGGTTCAATCTCTCACAAATTTTTCATCAATTAAGGTACGTGGGGGTTTTCTAAACTACATGGGCATAGTGAAAAATATTTTTAATAATGATTGAATGTTAAGAATTCATGAGTTCATGAAGGGTTTTGAATTATATTAAAGATCATGCATATTAAATTCTTCCAAATATATAATGTTTTGGTCTTGAGGCCTTTCACCTAAATTAGAGTTGTGTTCGCATACAAGTATGTATGTAATTGAATTTGAAGATTGTCTTGAGAGCATGAACATATACTATCCCTCTCTTGGTATGAATACCCATTATTTTCATGCGATATAGATTATTTCAAATTCATATTGAGAAGCATAATTCAAATAACTTTACTATTGTTTAAGCCTTGATTTTGGATATGAACTGAAGAGAGGGTGATTCTTGCTAATATAAATAAAAACTGGTGATTCAAATAGATTGCATGGTTTGTTACAAAATACTTGACCATCACATGTTTGTTGAAATGTTGAAAAGAGAGAGTCTTTGCATAATTTGACATATGTTTTGAAATATGAATTCTTTTGAACAGTTTGAATGATATGAGGGTCCAAACTTTATTCTTAGAATGAAGAGACTAGAACTTGATATTTTATGGCTTAGATATATGACTTTCAAGTCTTGGTATGATGATACCAAAACATATGAATGCCATAACAGAGTAAGATTTTTAGATTTTGATTTCAAAGAATGCCTGTCTTAAAGAGTTAAAAATTGGCATAAAGAGAGTTAGGTGGTTACCTAAAGTAGGCATGAGTCATACGATTCATACCCGGAACCGTGTTTTGCCGATACGGGTTTATTATATCCCCAATAAGGAATTATATGTCGGCCTATTGCCCTGTGGCGTATCAGATTCAGATTCTCCAACCCTTACGGCAAACTTGGGATGGGGGCTTGGCCGCTGAGTTAAGGGCGGATCTCATATATCCCATGGGATACTTTCAGATATTTAGGGTGTACCATTTAGATCAGAAGTAAAACAAAGAGTGAGTCTTCGATTTAAAAAAGTGTTTCAATGTCTTTAATGTGTGACAATGTGCTTTCATATATTATATGTAAAATGTTTTATGAATTTCTCTCACTTATGTTATATATAAATACATTGTTTTGGATTGCTCTACATACCAGTACATCTGTATTGACCCCCTATATTTTAGGATCTGAGGTACAGTCTCGAGGTTCCTCTTAGCAGTAAATCAGTGTGTCTGAGAGTTGCAATTGGTGAGCCTCCCCTAGTCCGGAAGGACAGGTTTACATAATAATATTGTTTATTTAATTTATGGTTTGACTGGGGGCCTTGTTCCAGTTTTGTTTCAGATTTATGATGGATATTGTAATGTTAGAGATTTCTCAGACGGTTATCATATGTTTAGAATATTTAGAATTCTCCTTTTAAATTATACAAGTTTATGAGATTGACCATGGTTCCACCATGTGTTGTTTTCTGCAAAATTTTTTATATTATATGAATGTTGTGCTTGATTACAAGATATAGAAGAGCGCTCCAGCCTTCAAGGTTTGGGATGCTCATTACGGCCAGGGCCTTGGTTCATATCGTGACAATGACATAGAGTTGGTAGTAGTGGTGTTTACATTAAAGATTTGGATACACTATCTTTATGGTGTCAAGTGTAAGGTGTTCATAGTCCACTATTGCCTACAACATGTGTTTAATCAAAGGAATTCGAATTTGAGTCAGTGTATATGGATGGAATTATTAAAATATTATGATATGATTATTCGGTACCATTCGGGTAAGACCAATGTGGTGGCAGACAAATTTAGCCAAAAAGATATAAGCATGGGTAGTTGTCATTCTTAAGGGTGTCCAGGTGACCTTTACCTAGAGAGTTTCAAACTCTAGGATCTCGTAGCATGAAATTTAGGGTTTTGGCGAGTATTGAGGTGAATTCATTATTTCTGGATCAGATTAAGGCCAAGCAATTTAAGGACAACAGGTTGAATGCACACCAAAATAAACTGGTGTATAGGGAGGGAGCGAACTCCACCCTTGATTTGAGTAAGGTATTATAGTTCATGAAAAGTCTATGTGCTTCTTAAATAAGTGATTTATATTGTGATGTACTTTTAGAGGCCCATGGTTTGCGTTATTCCTTTCATCCGGGTGCAACAAAGATACACCCAAAATAAAGGGAGATGCAATGGAAAATGTTTCCAAGTATCAAAATTATCAGCAAGTGAAGTATATGCACCAAAGCCCTGATGGGTTGCTTCAGAAGATACCTATACCGATGTGGAAATACAATCTAATTGCTATGGATTTTTTAGTGGATCTTCCTAAGACTTTGGAAAAATATGACTCCATTTGGGTGATAAACTACCGTTCTCAATAGTTACCTAAAATCTACCTCAAGGAGATTGTGAAACTTCATAAGGTGCCACTTACTATCATTTCTGATAGTGATGAAAAATACACTTTCAAATTTTGGGACAAATTACGTGAATTGTTGGGCACCAAGCTCACATTTATAATACCTTTTAATCCTCAAACTAATGGTTAATCAAAGAGGATGATTTAGGTGCTAGCGAACATGTTGACGACCTGCTTGATTGATTTTGGAGGTAATTGGGATTGCATTCTTCCATTGTTTGAGTTTTTCTACAACAACAACTATCACTCCAACATCAATATGTCACCATTTTAGGCACTCTACAGAAGGAAGTATAGGTCACCTATTAGGTTGTTTGATCCTCGAGATGTTAATCATTTAGGCACTAACTTGGTAAATAAGTCGTATGAGAAATTAAGGTTCTTTTAAACCAAGTTTTGGGTGCTCAAAGTAGGAAAAGGAGTATAAAGGCCATAAGTTAAGAGATATGTACTTCAAGGTTATAGAGCAAATTTTTTTTAAGGTGTCTCCCATGAAGGGGGTCATGAGGTTCAGCAAAAGGGGAAAGCTCAACCCTCGATATATTGGTCCCTTCTAGGTTCTTAAAGAAGTGAGTCCAATTGTGTACATGTTAGCTGTACCGCAGATTTTTAAGAGTACATCTGGTATTTCATTTCTCTAAGCTTAAGAGGTACCATGGGGATGGAGACTAAAACAATAAGTGGAACTCAGTGCTTTTAGATAAGGATTTGGATTACGAGTAGAAATCAGTAGACAATTCTAGATTGCAATGTCTGAAAATTGATGATAAAGAAAATTCATTTGGTTAAGGTTCAATTGAAGCATCATCCTATTGAGAAAGCCACTTGGAAATTCAAAAAGAACATCAAAGACAAGTACCCTCAATTGTTTGGGGATATAAGTACTTTCATCTTTCCTCATGTTAGATTTATTTTGCGTTTGAATATTTAGGGATGATCGATGTATAAATTGGTATTTTTTCTAATGACTATTGTTGTTGTTATGGATGAACCTCCCATTGTAAATTCTATATTAAAATTTATCCTGATTTTGAAGTTATAAATTCTAAGCTAGGCTAGTTTTAAGTGAAAATAGAGTGATGTATGGTATAGGGAAATACATGAATGATTTGGGAAAGTTTAATGATGTTTGACTTATATTTTGAGTTAGCTAGGATGATAAGGAACCCATGGGAAGTTACTTAATCGGATTTAGGTAAGTAGAACTCTTAAAATTGATCTTAGCATAAAGGATATTGTTTGGAATGTTTCAAATTGAAAGTGTGTTGCAAAAATTGGGATATTTGGGCAAAACTGGACATTCTATCCCATTGGCGTTGCTACAACGACATCCATGCCGCTTTAACGACCATCACTATAGCAAAGAAACTTCCATTATAACAACAGTTAAGCTCAATCAACAAGCACTATACTGATGTGTGTCTCTATAGTGACGAAAGTCGCAAATTTATTTAATTTTTCTCCTAAAACAATTTATTTTTTTAAAACTAGTTTTGGGGTTAAGAATGAACGATTAGGGAGATTTGGGAGATTTTCACCAGATTTTCATTGTTTGGCTTCGTTGAGATAAAGATTTCATCTATGTTAACTAGTATTTGAAAATTAAGCCTTAGAATTACTGAATTGCGGGGTTCAAGGAGGGTTTTAGGACTGATTCTAGCTGTCTTCTAATGTAAGGGAGGAAATGAAATAATAAGTTATTGAGTTTTGATTATTAGCGGTTAATTTACCCTTGCATATCATGAAATCACCAATTTATCCATAAAATTGTTTGTTTTAGGTGAATTATGATAGAAAAACCCTAGAATAAGATGAAAATTGTCATGAACTTAACCTTAGAGGTTCTGTGGAGATGTTTGGAGGTGAGAGGGGTCCCGGTGGCGTATATCAAATCAATTAAGGACATATATGATGGGGAAAAAACTCAAGTAAGGACAGTGAGGAGAGATTCAGATCCTTGCCCTATTTTGACAGGGTTGCACCAGGGATCAACTCTTAGCCTATTTTTATTATCCTTGATGATGGATGTGTTGACACATTGTATTCATGGAAAGGTGCCTTGGTGTATGTTTTTTGCAGATTATGTAGTTTATATTGATGAGATGCGAGGAGGTGTTCTTGATAAATTGGAAGTTTGGAGACAAACCCTGGAGTCTAAAGGGCTCAGGTTGAGTAAGACCAAGATGGAGTACTTGGAATGCAAGTTTAATGACTTGAGGCAGGAGGACGAGGTGGTAGTAAAGTTGTATTCCTAGTGCAATACCCCGTACTTTTTCTAGATTAATTTCGCTCTGAGACTGTCAAAGGTTTGCTTCGAAAATGAATAAATTTTATTACATATAAAATTCTTCAGATTTAGACCCTTCATTGTGTGGGAAATTGAATAAGTTTTCCATCGATACCAATTTTGCCCAAATTTGATAATCGGTTGAGAAGTTATGGCATTTTTAGTAAAGCAGTATGCCATTTAGGTAAGAATCGCATCGTGGAGAGGGCTAATTTGGAAATTGTCAATTTTTAGTGGACCTCCGTGATTGTCCCACATTATGGAGAAGTTCCAGGTCTCAGTCGTCCTTTGCTAGTGGCTCGCCGCGATGGTGGTGCATCGCGGTGATAGCCAAAATGGGACTCGTCTCTTTTCTAGTGGCCCAACATGATTTCACCGCATCGCGTTGGAGCCTAATTTGCCAGTTGTCCCTTATCCAGTGAGCCACCACGATAGTGGCGCATCGTGGTGGTAGGCAAAGTCAGGATTTTCCAATTTTGATGAAAAATTTAAAAGGGCTCTTCGGTCAATTCCCAAGCCCTTAATTCATCCAGAACAAGGAATTAAAGCCTATTCTAAGTACTTTATGCTTATTTTAATCCATTATCACTAAAATCAAAACCCTAGAACTCAAAACTTCTTCTCCAAGTAATCAAATTCCTCCGTTGTTTATCCAAGAAAGTTCCAAATTATGGATTCCCAAGACAAGATAATTAAGAACTCATCTTCAAGAACTCAAATAGGAATCAATAATTCAAGATTCTTCATCTAATCATCTACCAAGGTATGAGGGGTTTATGAACAAGGATCCTCTTCCATCTTTCTTTCCAAAACCAAGTTTTAACTACAAATTCATATAATTTTTAATGGAAATCCATAAGATTTGAATTAGGGTCTATACCTATTATTGCTATTCGCAAGACTGAGTTTTTTAAGTGTTTGAAGATGAATTGCATGTTTATTTTCATATTTTCATGCCTATTGCAGTAAATTTTAGATTTTGAGATGAATTATCATTGTTTTTACTATCAAGCATGATTATTATGATATTTTGACATGAACCTGATACATGGGTTATCAAGCCCAAGCTTATATGTTGATATTTCAAGAAAGATGATTCTTTAAGCATCCTATGATCAGATTATTTATTGATTTTCAATAAATTTTTGATCTTTTGATCCTTAGATAAGATTTGAAATCTGCTTTACAGATTTATCTCAGAATACAGAATTTAGATTAGCTTTATTTATAGAATGACTCAGATAAAAGCTTAATTGGTTTCGTAATTACCCTTTTGCTAGTTTTTCTAAAATGGATTCTTAACAGAATGATCATACAGAGTAAAAAGGGACTAATATTTAGTACCGAGTTGGAAGTATGGGATTAGCATGCCCTATCTTCAACAGAACTATGTAGCAAACGTAGGCATAGATTATCAGATTATTCCCATTTTTATATGGATGACAGTTACAGATGTAATCACTTAGCTCAGGTTATACTCCTTGGCAAGCGTATGAGACCTCTCCCCATCGTGAGGGTTTCCCCATAGGGGAACAAAACGTTAGACTCCATGTTAGCTCACACTGTTTATGTCGGTTAGAAGAACCTTCCTAACATTAAAAGCTTTTAGAACAGTTTTAAAGTAGTTCCCTAAAGTTGTAAGCTTACAGCATAATAGAAAAGCTTTTAGGAAAAAACTAAGTGTAAAGGCTCACAACTTTATTAAGATTATGCTTTACGAAAAGATATTAGCTATAAATTTCAGATTTCAGATTTCAGATTTCAGATATAGAAGTGATTCCTTTCTACACTTAGATAACATAATTTACGAACAGAACACTAGTACAGCTTTTAGAACTAAATGTTATTGCTTACTAGATTTATAAAGTATTATTTGTTCTCATGATTATGATTCTCAACTTTCAGATATTCCAGCTTATGTAATTCATCTACATTTAGCATGCATTGTTTTACAAATTATGATGATTATTGAGACTTTGTTTTACCTATGTATGTCACCCTATATACTCAGTGCATCCTCAAAGTACTGATCCATATATATGTCTATGTATTACATTAACTCATAATGTATGTTCAGGTGCTCAGTTTCAGCAGTAAGAGTGATTTCAAGCATCTTCATCTACCTCTCAACAGTTGGTAAGTCCTCATAGTTTGGGGACTTAGATACTCAGATTTTTAGCTTATCAGTTTAGATAATTCAGTATTTTCAGACAATTTAAGTCAGTTGGGGGCTTGTCTCAGTGACTCTCTAAATATTAGTAGTAGAGGTTTGCCAGACTGCTAGTTTTGATTTAGATTATTCAGTATTGAGTTTTCAGACATTATTTTCAGATATTATATTCAGTCAGTTTTCTTCATATAATATGACTCTTATATCTATATTCCCTTATTAAGAGATTCAGACTTAGTAGAAGGCAGAAAGGGTTAGCTTAAGGCTACTCATAGTCTTGAGCACCGTGTGATATTTTAGGACTACGTTTCAGGGTGTTACAAACTTGGTATCAGAGCCTAAGGTTTTTAAGAGTCTTATGGAGCCATACAAGCCGTGGTATGTAGAGTCTTGGTTATGGGTGTGAAGCACGCCATATTTATGGGCAAGAGGCTGTGGGACGTTCTTAGGAAATCATCTCTTTCTTTCATGATCTATCATTTTTGCAGTATCTTTATATGCTTTTAACTCATTCTCTTACTTGGCAGTTGAATATACCTCCTCATCGAGCTAGCGCCCACAGAAATGATAACCGACCACCCCAGCCTGTTGACCCTCTGAATGAGAATGCATCCCATGCTTAGTTTTGAGCTGTCTCTCAGGCACTGGCCCAGGCAATGACTGCCAATATTTAGGGCAACCATCAGGCTACAGTGCCAGTTTAGTAGAATAGTGAACTAGCAGCAGCCAAAATCAGAGATTTTATGAGAATTAATTTACCAAAATTCTTTGGGTCGAAAGTAGGTAAGGACCCACAACTTTCTTTAAATAAAGTGAAAAAGATCACCCAGATTATGCATATTTTTTAGGAGGAGAGTGTAGAGTTGGCATCCTATAGGTTGAAGGATGTAGCGTATGATTGGGTAGTTATGTGGAAGAATAGTAGAGGTGAGAATGCAGCTCCCATGAGTTAATAGGTATTTTAAGATACTTTTTTAGATAGGTTCTTCCCACATGAAATGAGAGAAGCTAAGATAGAGGAGTTTATGAATTTTAGGCAGGGCTCAAAATGAAGGAGTACTGCCATATGTTCAATCAGTTGTCTAAGTATGCCCCTGATACGATGGCTGATCCTAGGGCAAGTATGAGTAAATTTGTCACTGGAGTGTCTAGCCTTGTAGTCAAGGAGCGTAGGACTATCATGCTTATTGGAGACATAGATCTTACTAGATTGATGATTCATGATCAATAGATTGAGGCAGAAAAGTTAAAGGTGAGACATATAAGTAATAAGGAGTCTAGAACAGGGTAGTTTGAGTATGGCTAGGCTAGGTCTAAGGGGGAAATTGTTCAAAATATCAAAATCATTCATTGATGCCACCACCATCTTTAGCTAGTACTACCTCTCCCAAATCTAAGTAGGAGCAGTGGGTAAGTCTTCTATGTCTAGATCTCAGAATAGTGTCAATGGAAGGCCCAGTTATCCTCCATGTGTTATGAGTGGTAAGAATCATCCTCGAGAGTGCTTGGCTCAACAAAAGGATTTTTATGGTTATGGTAAGTTGTGTCATGAAATTAGAGAGTGTCCACATGTTGAGCAAGGAAACAAAGATATTCATCCCCGGAACTAGGCTACTAGTGCACCAACTTCTTTAGGTTTCACAACTCCTCTTTAAGGTGCATCATCTAGTACCAGTGACGGTCAGTACCAGAATTGGTTTATGCTTTACCATCCCATTGGGAGAAGAAGGATTCGTCATCTGTAGTTACTGGTATTATTCGTGTCTTTCATCTTGATGTTTATGTGTTGTTAGACCCTGGGTCGAGTTTCTCTTATGTGACCCCACTAGTTTCACTGAATTTTGAAATAAGTCCTGAAAAGATCCCTAAGCCCTTCTTGGTTTCTACCCCAGTAGGTGAGTCAGTTGTTGCTAAAGAGATCTATAGAAAGTATCCTACCATTGTCCTTTACAAAATCATAATAGCAAACCTAATAGAGTTAGATATGATTCACTTTGATCTTATTCTTCGAATGTATTAGCTCTATTCTTATTATGCATCTATAGACTTTTGCACTTGAGTAGTGAAGTTTCAATTTCCAGATAAGTCAGTCTTTGAGTGGAAAGGTAATTCAGTGTCTCCCAAGAGTCACTTTATATCTTATATTAAAGCCACAAATTTGATTTATAAAGAGTGCATCTACAATCTCGTTAGAGTCAAAGAAACTAAATCTGAGACTCCAATAGTTTATTCAGTCATTGTAGTTAATGAGTTTCCAGATATTTTGCCCAAAGATTTGCCAGGGGTACCTCTAGATAGGGAAATAGAGTTTCGTATTGACCTTCTCCCAGATACTCAGCCTAGTTCTATTCATCTATATTGTATGGCTTTAGTCAAGTTTAATGAGTTAAAAGAGCAGCTCAAAGATCTTTTGGATAAAGGTTTCATAAGGCCTAGTGTTTCTCCATGGGGCGCTCCCATCCTATTCGTACAAAAGAAAGATAGTTCCTTGTAAATGTGCATTGACTATCATTAGCTAAAAAAAGTTACAGTCAAAAACAAATATCCTCTTCTTAGAATTGATGACTTATTTGATCAACTCCAAGGTGCAAGTTAATTCTCGAAGATAGACCTTAGATCCAGCTATCATCATCTTAGACTAAGGGAATGTGATATCCCAAAGACAGCTTTCAGAACCCGTTATGGTCATTTTGAGTTTCTAGTTATGTCCTTCAGGCTAACCAATGCCCCAACAACCTTCATGGACTTGATGAAAAGAGTGTTCAAACAGTATCTAGAGATGTTTGTATAGTCTTTATACATGATATTCTTGTCTACTCTTGTAGTGAGGATGATCATGCAAACCATCTTAGAATTGTATTGCAAACTCTTAGAGATAACTAGTTGTTCCCAAAATTCAGCAAATAGGAATTTTGGCTAAGTCAGTAGCTTTCCTTGATCATATTATTTCTAGTGATGGTATTCGAGTTGATCCCCAAAAGACAGAAGCCGTAAACAATTAGCCTTCTGATTTGGACAGAGCAAAGTTGAAACTACCTGTCATTGCTATCTTATTCTGCTTTTCCCTCATCTTAATCTTTTGCTCTTCTATCTGATGACCATAGGTCATAAGCCTGGCTATGTTCATGTCACTATTCAACATCGCGGACCTTCACTTATTGACTACACTATCATTCACCCAAGAAACAAACTTACTCATTTTAGCCCTACTATCTGTAACTACATGAGGAGCATATCTTTCTAGTTAAGTAAACGTAAGAGAATAATCTTTCACCATCATGTTGCCCTGCCAGAGGTGGATAAATTCTAATGCTTTAGCTTCTCTCAGCTCTAGGGGAAAGAATCTATCTCATAATGCAGTAGCAAACTCCTCCCACTCAATAGGCCTTGCATCTACAGCCCTCTCTATTTTTACTATTTGTACCAAGTGTGAGCAACATCCTTCAACTGATATGCAGGTAGTTTTGCACTCTTACTAGAAGTAACCCCCATGATATCTGTAACCTTCTAAACTTGATCAAGAAATTCCTGAGGGTCCTCATCTGAATTAGACCCGAAAAAAATCGAGGATTCAATCGGGTGAAGTCCCGAATCTTGGCTGCAGCTAAATTGGCCACTGGGTTGGCCAGAACGATAGTTGGCCGTTCATTCTGAGCATCAACTGACAGAGCAAGAGTAGTGAATGCAGCTCTGAACTCTGCATGAGAAACATGTTTTGCCAAAGGATCTTCGGGCTGAGGGGCTAGCTAATTTCCATTTCTCTTTTTGATAGGCATGTTCTGTAGAAGAAAAGGTAAAACGAATTCGACTGAGATATTATCTTGAGATTATACTCATTGGCACGACATGAATACTGAAAGAAGGGAAACTATTCCTAAAGCATCTTATATTCTCCTGCAAATAAATGTGGCGCGCAACACACCCATGCACAAGACTGTACTAGATGCGGCTTTCAGACTTCCTAGGACACTATTGAACATTAGGCTCTGATACCAAGTTTGTAACGCCCCGAATCTGGTACTCGGAATGCTACAAGGTGCTCATAACCCTGAAGGACTACAAGCTAACCCATGACTAATATCTGTACCTGATCACTGCATAATATACTATATAAATACAGAAATAAAGGATATAAGGTCGTAAGGTTCAAAACTGTAACATAACTGCTAAAACATAACATATGGATGGGGTATGAAATACCTAAAACAACTAAAATAAACTGTATGAATATACTATAGTCTGAAAAGCTTCTAACTGACTAAACTTTCTAAATAAGGAATTGATGGGACGTCTCCAACTAACTCTAGCTAATAAATTAATTAATGAGATAATAAAGTAATGGTCATGTCTTCAAAGGATAGGACTCACTACTAACTCCGACTGCGAAGACTGGAATGCTACTGATGCTCTGGAGATCATGCTTTGTAACCTATGGGATAAAACACCACAGTGTAAAATGCATCAGTACGTTGGAATATACTGGTATGCATGTGACATAGGTTGAATGCAAAGGGTTCACATGCATGAACTATACTAACTAATTGGGTAACATGAACGTGAGAATGCATGCATGAATACATAATAAATGTAACTGAGTTCGTGTTTACATGATTACTAAGTCTGAGTACTGATAACATGAGATATTGATATCTGTATAACTAAAATAACTGATACTGAGCGACTATATGTGATAGTCTAGGTTTTGGTGGAACTAGCTAAGTTCCATACTATTCAGAGTTGACTATATCTGACAGTCCTGAATCTTGTAGAACTATCTGAGTTTTATCACTGAGACTGAATAACTATATCTGACAGTCCTGATTCTGTACTGAAATTATGGGAAGCAGTCATCTAACCGACATGCCCTAAATAACACCATATAGCTGAGTTAGGATCCAATCTGTAACCCTAATTAGAAGAGTGTCAATACAGCACCATTGGTAAGGACAATCTATGAGTAACCCTCATATAATAGGTAACTCTCCTGAAAATGGTGGGAACCCTCATATAATAGGTTAAGCCACCTTATTTAAGCTCATATAACAGGGTATAATGTCTCAACCTACGATGGCTACATAGTTCTGAAATGCAAGGATTGCTTTTAAGAATCACACCCTCATATAACAGGTCGGTTGCTATTCTTGGGTTCGCTCGGTGCTAGTTTCTACCCCCATATCAATAGACACTGAACATGATTAACTGAACTCAATGGACTGAGTTAATTGAGTTGTGTTGACTGATGGAATACTACTGAGATTACTGAGTTTTCCTGATTCATGAGACTGACTAAATTCTATAGATCACGGCTTGACTGAGAATATCTTAAAAACATGACACTGATTCTAGGCACACAGCTAAATTTTTTGGGTACAAGTACCCCCAGGACTCGATAGAAGGAAACTCACAAAGATGACTTTCTTGAATACCCGACCAACATCACAATCCATAATACAATAAGTTGGAGATTTAATGAAGTACAAGTTCTAAAGCACTACAATGGCTACACATATATCCATATTTCATTGACTAAGACATTTCATCAAACACTGGACATGTATAAACTTGTACATAAAGGGGGATTTCATATTATCATACTAGTATGGCACTTTTCCTTCACATAGGCATTTAATCAAACACATGATAAGCATGCTTTAGTTATACAATCATCAACACATCTAATAATCATGGATACATCAATAAACTTGTAAATTGAAGGGGTTTATCATGATAATTATGCAAATCACTACATTCTAGGGTCAATCATTGGAATATGTAATTTAAAATGTGAATCAAAACCCCACAACATTATGAACATGAATTTCAATTTAATTTAAATCATGAACATTAATAAATACGCAAATCTTGCATTTTGAAAAAAGATTTTTGAGCTTCATGGGTGAAAGGAACCCATGAATCAACACATGTCATACCTTGATTGTGAGTTTCTTGAAGTTCTTGGACTTGAAGAACTTAAATTTCTTGGTTTCTTAAAGAAGGATTTGGATCTTGTTCTTGGGGATTATCTTTGAGAGAAAACCCTAATTTGATGTTGTGAATAAATAACGAACTTATGAGCCTTGGTCTGACATAATTAAAGTTTATAATGGGTGGAAAAGGACCAAAATACCCTTAAAAATAACTTAAAATTTTCTACACGGGACTTGCGACTGCTCATGCGATGGTTCATCGCTGACTCGATAGTTCGTCGTTTTGACCGTCATACATGGATCAAAAAAAGACTCACTACCTTATAGCGACGGCTTGGGCGATGGTCTGTCATAAGTTCGACGGTCTGTCAACCTGCCTGTCGCACCATATCTAGAAGGTTGACTCACTGTCTTGGTTGCTATGGTCTAGGCTACGATCTGTCGCTAGGTTGACGTTCCGTCAACTTGGCCGTCAGACCTGGGCAATTTTGACAGCTCTGAGTAAAACGTCCATAACTTTTTACTTCGATACCAGATTTGGACGAAATTGGTATCATTGGAAAGCTAATTCAATTTATCACATGATAAAAAGTAAAAATCTTAAAAAAAATACACGTGTACAAAAATGGATTCATATTTTAAAGTAAGTTTCTAATATTCTTGGGACAATTTCAAGTTAGGTAGAAGTACAGGGTATTACAGTTTGTCATTCCAACAAATCACTAATCTGTTACAATAGATGACTAGTTTGTTGCAACAGATATATTTTTTTGTTTGGTCATTTTCAACATATTACTAATTTGTTGCGATAGACGATCAATCTGTTAAAATAGATGTATTTATCTGCTTGGTCATTTCCAATAGGTTACTCATCTGTTGCAATAGATGGGCTATCTGTTGCAACATATGGTACATCTGTTATCAATCTATTTTTGTTTTTGTTGTAATAGTAAATAATCTTGTATTTTTATTTAATTTTAGTCTATGACCTTGATCTCAACCAAACACATTATGTCTTGTATTTATTCTTTTCACTCCCGAACTCTCAAAAACCTACACCTCGCAACATCTTAAATAAAATAGGCAGAATCAAAAAAAATAATAATAAACTCAGTCAATCAAATATACATTTTATCATTCAGTACATAAAAGTTATTTACAACATTAGGTAGATCCGATAAAATAAACTACATATGATAAAAAAACATATAACCTAATTATTATTATTATTATTATTATTATTATTACTATTATTATTGTCAATCAAAAATCCATTGGGTAGCAGACCCCTCAACCTTCAAATCCCACGAAGCACCCTTGCTCTCGCGGTGCCCAACTCTTACGCGAGATCATGAACTAGCCTTTCAAGTTCCTACAGGGTGTCAAGTACAATCGTCATGTATCAAATTAGATCAGTCATATCTAGAACATGCATGAAAAAATAATGTAAAAAACTAAAACAAATACACTACCAACTGGTAGTTTAAAAAAAATGTGAAACTTAACTAGAAAATAAATGCATGTTAATAATTTTCATATAAGAAAAAGAAACTAAAACATACCTTAACGGACGAACAAGAAATTTATTTTTGAAAGAGAAGTGATTGAAGATATAATGGCGGTTTTATGTAAGACAAGATGCAACAGATAGAGCTGAGGAGACCTTTTTATAAAGATTGAATGAGAGAGTAGTGTAGTGTGTTAGGCAAAAAATCACGACCGTTCACCTTTTTTTAATAATTATATCTCTGAATTAAATCAAATTTGGTGACTTTTTGATTATTTAAATTAAAAAATAGATTTAAATACAAAAAGGTGAAAAGTCATAACTTTTCAGCTTTTTGGTATTTTAGTTATTTAAATTAAATAGCTACAAAATTGTGCTTATCATATTTTTTCATATTATTTATTTATGAATCATTTTTTTAATTAAATGATCGAAAAGTCATGACCCTTGAGTTCTTCCAACAGATGATCTATTTGTTGCAATATATGGTCCATCTGTTACAATAGATGACCCTTCTGTTGGAGTAATTAATTCATTTTTGCAACATATGGTTCATCTGTTGCAATATATTATTCATTTATTGTAATAGATTGTTCAATTGTTGAAAAAACAAATCAGATTTATTCAATAGAAACAATAACAAATCATCATTTATCAATACACCATTTTTAACATGAGATTAATTGAAATCATAATTGAACTTACTAATTCATCTTTAATTTTAGTTAAATCAATATAGTTATTTCTAATGATGGCTTATTTTGAATCATTTCAAATAAAATTGGTCAATTGATCACTCTACTCAGGACGAACATACCTAGATGATCGTGTAGTTACAATGAAATTAATTAAAACTGTAATTGAACTTATTAATTCATATTTTATTTTAGTTAAATTAATTTATTTATTACTAATAATGGCTTAATTTGAATTAATAGATGACTAACATATTGCAATAAATGAGTAATCTATTAGAAAAGACCAAACAGTTAAAGACATCTGTTGAAAATGATCAAACAGATATAGACATCTGCTATAACAGATGACTAACCTGTTGCAATAACTAACTCATCTATTGAAAATTATCAAACAAATATAGACATCTGTTGCAATAGATGACTAAATTATTGCAACATATGACTCATCTGTTGGAAATTATTAACTAGACTAGATATATGTTGAAAAATAATTTAAAATACTAAAACTCAAATATTTTTAGGAGAATTCAAACATTTGTCCCCTTGTCTAAGGTCTTGTATTAAAGACTTGTCTTTAATTTTAGTTAAATTAATTTAGCTATTATTAATAATTGTATAATTTGAATCAAAAAATAACTAACCTATTATAAACATCTGTTACAACAGATGACTAACTTATTGCAACAAATAGGTCATCTGTTGAAAATAATTAAAATACTAAGGAACTCAAATAGTTTCAGGAGAACTCAAATGTTTGTCCTATTGTCTTAGAGACATCTTTAATTTTAGCTAAATTAAATTAGTTATTATTAATAATTGCTTAATTTGAATCAACAGATGACTAATATTTTGCATCAGATGATTCATCTGTTGGAAATTATCAAATATATAGAAAATATGTTGTAACAGATGGGTCAACTATTAGAAAGCAATTAAAATAATGGGTAACTTTAATGTATTTAGAAGAACTCAAACGTTTGTCCACTTAATCCTTTTGCATTTGATGTGTGATATGTTATCTTTGTCTTTTTTACCAGTTTCAAGAAACTTTTCATGTGTTTTACTTATTTGTTGTGCCCCTTTTGAAATTTTTAGAATTTTATTAGGTTAAATTCTATTCGTATATCACTTAGACATTACTTCATAGGATATTTTGTAAGTAAAATTCTGATTTTTGTTGAATTTCTTATTTGATGTATCTGCTACTGCTACAATGGATAGAACCTGCAACATCAATCCAACATATAACTCATTTATTGCAACAATTAAGTAATTTGTTGCAACATATGACTAATCTATTGCAACAATGACCCATATATTGGATTCATATTACAACACTATAATTCAAATCCAACAAATGAGTAATTTGTTACAACATATGATGCATCTGTTGCAATAGATTACCTACATGTTGTTGCAACATATAACTCATCTGTTGCAACAAATTACTCATAATGTTATAACAGATTACTTATCTATTACAACAGATTAGTTATATATATTGCAACAGATTACTAATTTGCACAATAGATTAGTCATATATGTTGTAACATAATACTAATCTGCACAACAAATTAGTCATATAGGTTGCAACAGAGTACTAATCTGCACAACAGATTAGTCATATAAGTTGCAACAGATTACTCATCTGTTGGATTCACGTTACATATTTTATCTATTGTCAAAAAAACAGCAGTAGTAGATACATCTAGATGAGAAATTCAACTAAGAAACAAACATAAAAAAATAACAAACATCAACAAATCAAGTTCCTCATTTTCGTCATACCTAAAAAGCACTAATTTTTTACTTGTGAAAATTAAAAAGAAATGACAAAGAACTCGAAGTTGTTATCGTCAGAATGTTACAATAGATTACTCATCTGTTGTAACAGATTAGTCATATATGTTGCAACAGATTACTTATTTGCGCATTAGATTACTAATCTGCGCAACAGATTAGTCATATATATTGCAATAGATCACTAATCTGCACAACAGATTAATCATATATATTGTAACAGATTATTCATACATGTTGTAATAAATTACTAATCTGCGCAACATATTAGTTATATATGTTGCAACAGATTACTCATCTGTTGGATTACGTTACATATTTTATCCATTGTTGAAAAAATAATAGTAGAAGATACATCCAGATGAGTAATTCAACTAAAACGTAACAAACATAAAAAAAAAATAACAAACACCAAAAAATCAAGTTCCTCATTTTTGTCATAACTAAAATTCCCTAATTTTTAACCTATGAAAATCGAAAAGAAACAATGAAGAATTTGAAGTTTTTGTTGTCAGAGAATGTTGTCACGTCGATTGACGATTGAAAGTCAAAAAGAAACAGGCAAGAACTCAAAACTATTTGTCGCTGGAGGTTGAAGTTGCACAAGACTAAAGAGAAAAATTTGGAAAGTTGTTGGATGGGATAAGTTAGAGATAGATTTGCAAAGAGAGGAAAGTTTTGTGGGTATGGGTTGATTTACATTTTTGAAAAGATTTAAAAGTTTGGAAAATATTAATCAAGTCCACGATTAACCTAATCAAGTTTCTAAATTATGTTTGACTCTTTAAGTTGGTCAATGTCACCAATACTTCATTCAAGACTTAAAAGACACCTTTCCTTCAATTTTCTCCTGAAAGAGACCATGAGAATCGAATTATTTCAAACTTCAAAGTAACATGAAACAAATAAGATTCTGAAAGGCAACTTTATTAGAGTATAACTTTTATTTAGGAGTTGAACCAAAAAAAATTATTTAGGAGAGTTCAGTCCAATACATATAATGATTTCTAAGTTTCAAACTCAACATCAATATAAAGCATTACTAGTGTGATTCGGATAAGTATTAACTTTATCAGAATTTTATCATCTTGACAAGATTTGTGTCATATAAGATATTCTTCTCACACAAATTAAATTTGAAACATGTGTATTTTTCTGGATCGATAAATTGTGTCTCAATTCATTGTGGTTGAGAATGATTCTCGTAACAAATTAAAGATTTAATTAATATACAATAATAGTGCAAATTTTTAAATTATAATTAATTATATACATTTTTTATTAATGAATGCATAAAAATCTCTTTTAAGAGGCCAAATATGACGTAAGTTACACAAATATTAAAGAACATTTGAATCACAAATAGTACGGTAATAACTAGTGGGTCTCTCCTTTTTGAGAGTTTTTATTTAATTTTTAATGTTACTTTTTTAGAGTACTGCTAAATGACTCGGTAGTTGTGACTCGAAGGACTCGAAATTGGTGAAATGGTTTCTTTACCCTTTGGCTCCAAAACTGCCCAAACTTTTCTCCAAAAATGCAAAACCACTTTGTTTTTTTTCTTTTTATATCACAACAAAATTCTTCTATACTCTTCAACTTTTCTCTTTTAGATTTTCTCTTCACTATTCATTGGACTTTACTCTATTAAATTCTCTTAACTATTTTTCATCTTTCATTGTATTTTGTCATTAATTTTTCTATCCTTTATCATATAATTTTGTCAGAATGGATAATAATGACTCGAATAGCCAATCAAGAGCAACATTAAATGACGTTTTGGGGTTGGATGCAGTGATAGTTTGCATTATAATAAAGATTCACATGGTGGTTATGGTGGTGGTCCAGATCGATACTTGGACACCGACGACAAAGACCTTCAAAACTTGGTTGATAAGGATATGAATAGGTCTCAAGAATAGGTTCAAGATGAAGATTTAAGTGTTTCCGACGGTGAAGAATATGATCATAGAGAGGATGGTGTTGAAGAAGAGGAAGGTGAAATGCATGATGAAAGCAACACGAACGACCAATATACGGTAAGACTTATTGAAAGTATGTCATTTTGTTGTGTACAATACGCATTCGCATTTTATAAATAACACAGTCTTTGACTGGTTTTGGAGTCGTTAAGAAATGTGCAAAAAAACTAGCTGGCCAAATAAAGTATATGACATTTGGGTATGATAAGTGTCGAAACAAAAAGTTAGGTATCAAAGAAAATGGGTGGATTTCAAAGCTAGGGTTAACTTTCATATGTTGAATGATGGTTCGTGCGTTGTGACAAGGGTTATCTTAGAGCACAATCATAAGTTGGATCCTGTACTATTGCATTTTTCCCTACCATGGGGAATTGAGTAAGACTTTAAAAAGAAGTCTAGTAGCACACGACATTGCAGGTCTAAGGCCTTCAAAGAGCATAAGACTCTTGGAGGTCAAAGCTAGAGGCCCCAACAGAATAACTTTCAGTCCAAATGATTGTTGTAACTACACCCTCTAGAAACGGAAGCTCCGAACACTTTCCAGCAATATTGCCACATTACACAGATTCATTTTGGAAATACAGTCCACAGATTAGAATTATTTTTATTATATATACTTCAACAATACTAAGAAACTTTAAAATATTTTGTGGGTGCACTCGCATTGCAAGGATGCGTACCACGACTTCAGGGACATCATATGCTTTGATACAACCTACCTCATGAATTAGTGGCGCATGCCATTTGCTTTATTTATCAATGTTAATCATCACAATCAATCTATACTTATGGGATATACTTTGCTGACGAGTGAGGATATCGAAACATATGCATTTGTATTCAGAACTTGGCTTGTGACCATGGGAGAAACCCTCCAACGGCTATCCTTATAGACCAATGTAAGAGTAGGGCAGCCATTTGTAAGGTGCTACCAAATACTGTCCACAGGTATTGCATTTGGCATATTTTTGCTAAGCTACCCGTAAAGCATAAGGAGGGTGAGGATTTATAAGCATACCAAGGCTCGCTACAAAGTAATTATCTTTGAAAGTAGTACAATTGATAAATTTGAGGATAAATAGTAGAACTTCGTTGATGAGTATGACGTGGTTCAATGAATTTGGTTGCAAAGTCTCTATTTGGAGCAGTCCATATGGATTCCCGTATTTCTCAAGCACTATTTTTGGGCTGGCATGATGTCTACACAAAGGTGTGAGTTAAGGCACGCCTTCTTTGATGGCTAGATCAGTGGTCAAAGCTCTCAAAATCAGTTTGTTGAGCAATATGAGGTTGCCATCAGGATTAAGTATGAGAAGAAAATAGAGATCCAAGCTAGTAAAAGAAAGAAACTTGTATGACCTATCGCCCCATTCAATTGGGATATGCAAATTTAAGGCCACTACACCTGCACTATTATGATTTCTATAGGGTGCATGTTTCAATGCTACCTCACTGTAAAATTGAAAGGCATGATAATTTTGATGCAGTGGAGGGAGTTGAGGTATATAACGTGACATATTTTTCGATACGAAGTGATTATCACAGTAATAATTTTATCTTCACCATGGAGTATCATCCCGCCAATCAATATATTGAATGCAATTGGAAGACCTTTGTAAGTGAAGGAATTGTGAATGCTGCCACATTATGAGAACAATGACTTTCAAAAAGATTCTCCTATTTCACGATAGATATATACTTCCCCACTTGAGAAGAGACATAGTCCCTCACACTTGAGTAAATTTTTTCTAGGAGGGTACCTAATAATGACGGACTAGTACCAACTGTACAATGCGATGATGAAATAGTTTGATAGAAACTGTGACATTGCATTGGACTATCCTGTTAGACGATGATGAAATAGTTTGATAGAAACTGCGACATCGCATTGGACTATCCTGTTAGACGTGTTGACCTAAAGAATATTTTAAAAGCTCGTTTCAAAGCATACTTGGACTGGGAAGATGACATTGTTGTACCTAACATTCCTGATTCAGACTCTGATATTGATACAACATTCGTAAGAAATTTGAGAGAGGTTCATTCACGTGGAAGGCCCCAGATTAATAGAAACATCTTCGCGTCAAAACGCCTTCTGTGGAGATACTAAGAGCTGGGGATTCCGATACTATGATGTATATAATGAGGGATAAAGCAGTCAAGGTAGGAGTGGCGGTGGGATATGGGATCAAAAAGTAAGTAGAGGAGGTGGTATGTGTTGTAGCAAAGGAGGTAGTGGCGATGATATAAATGTAAGTAATCATCGTATAGTCCATGAGTTTTTATAGTACGATGTGTTATTTCTTTCCTTAATCCTTATTGTATTTGATTCAGCGATTTTGTATGATCCTCATAAATACTACTCTATTTATGTATTATTATTAATCTTTCAAGAATAGATATTGAAGTTGTTTAGTACTACAACTATCTTATCTTTAGATAGGAGTATCATATTTAATCAACGAAATCGTAGTCAACTTTATTGTTCGTGTATGAGATTTTTTGACTCATCATGCATCATACATGAAAGAAATATGTTGTTGTTGTTGTAATTTTTTTTAAAACACCATAATAGATGACATAAGTACGTTCAATTTGGTTGCTTAATTAAGTTAACCCTCACCATTTCAATTATCTATAATATTTTTGTAACAAGCAGAATGACAAGGGGATTCTTGTCATTTCCCCATCAAATTCGAAGGGGTTAAAATATCCCAAATCAATAGAAATAATGATATGCAAGCTAGTAGAAAAATCAATCGTTAAATAATTCAAATAAATAAACTTTCGAATAAGCGAGAACCACTACGTCGGAATTAGAAAAGTAAAAAGTAGACAAACAAAGTTTGATAAAAATATTTGTAATGACATATGGAATGTTATTGAATATTACAGTAGTAGAACTAGTAACATTATTATATAACCAATTCATAGACATCACATCGTGTTTCTTCATCCCATTAATCCTTGGTCACATCTCTTAACAAACAGCTCGTCTTTCTTCAGTCGTCATGCGAACTCCTCTAAACCGATCCCTTACTGTAGCTACTTCCTTATCATAAACTAACTCTATTTATGTTATCCATCCATCAAAAACCTCATCTTTCTCACTACCATTTTTGTAGTGCGAACAACGTAAACCAAGGTGGTTTTGGAAGAGGAAGCAGTTACAGTGAGGGTCCAGTTTGCTGGAGTTTGCGTGGCAACTGGTGAAAGATGACCTGTTCATTAAGAGAAGTGGCCAAGGATCAATGAAATGAAGAAACACAATGTAATACCTACAAATTGGAGACACAAGAACGATACTAGTTCTACTGTTTTAATGTTCAATAACATTCCATATATGTCACTATAAATATTTTTACCAAACTTTGTTTGTCTAGTCTTTTCCTTTCTAATTCCGACATAGTAGTTCTCGCTTATTCAAAAGTTGATTGATTTGAATTATTTAACGATCGATATGTCTACTATCTTGCATATCATTATTTCTATTGATTTGGGATCTTCTAACCCCTTCATATTTGATAGGTACTTGTACATAGAAGTAAAGAAGCATTAAAGGTCCACGATCAAAAAAATGAACACTTGGATTAAAGAACTTAAAATAGTAGAACTGCCAATATTTATTCAGAAATAGTAGCTGATAATTAGTCTTTATTTTAACTAATTATAAATTCTTTCTAAGTACCAAACCATATATTTGTGACTTGAACTTGAACTTGTAACAAAATATTTGCTCCTTCCCCGTACACTCCTAATTTATTACCCTATTCCTTTCACATACGTGCCAAACTAACCGAGGGTGACTTTTCAAATTCCTTCTCCTGTTGAATTCCAATGCATGCCTCCCTTTTATCTTTCTATACTTACTAACTTCATGTCCGTTGTTCAATAAGTTAAGCAAGGGTAGTAACATCTCAATGAAAAAAAATGTCAAACTCATCGCAAGTATGAATGGATGAGAATGATTCATGTCGTGAGCTGGAGATAAGGTGCGGCCACGACTATGTGATGCCGATGAAGAATTGTTGGGGTGCTTAAAATCCCGAAAGACGGTATTGGGTTTGTCCTTTATACGGTGTAAGTTGTCTGCTAAAAGATCAATTTAAACCCATCTTTGTGTCTAATTTTTTCCCTTCCTACTTCATATTCTAATGAATTTAATTAATAATGCAAAGCCCCCAGGATTTTAAAATTTTTCTTTGGATAGATATGGAAATCGATCTTCGGTCTCATTTCATTATCTCCAAACTTGGGGCCTAAATTAATCCATTAGAACTGTAGCTGGTATCTTGTAATAATGACGGCAATCCTAATATTAAGTAGAAGAGCTCAAACGTTGATGTGCAGATGGATAACAGAAATGGGGGAGGCAGCACAGTAGTAAGGGCTGTAGAGGTAGTAGAGGTTGAAGGTAAAGAATGGCATAAAAGTCCTACTTAGAAGGATACATTTCATATTATTTCAATTGTCAAAGTCAATTCATCTATCGGTGTTTATCTTTTACCATAATTTTTGTTTGGCACTATTTTATATCCTGATATTTATCCGGATCACAAAAAGCTACTATTTATCATACATGATTAGGAGGCCGATAAAAGGCACAACAAGTCTTGACTAATATTACGTTACGATGATCCATACATGTTAACTAAAAATTATGCATTGTTGCTAATTTACGTTGATGAGTTTTTAATAGAATGACTCTTCTAATATTTTCCTATAAATCAATGTAGATATTTATTTGCATCATAATGCACTCAATGTAGAGCGATTGATTTGTTAGGCCTGGTAGGCATTAAACCCTAAAGGAAGAAGGATAACCCAAAAAATTGAAATGCAGTATAACCAAAATTCTAAAGATGGCTGGCCAACTAGATAGCATAGTAAAAATATTGAAATTGAAAATAGTCTCTAAGCATGAATTTACCTAGTACAATGTTTTTCAACACTAAACCACATATATTTAAGCATGTCTATTTTATTTAACTTTCATGTATAGTATTTAGCAAAGCCTGGTCAGTTTAAAGTTTTATTTCCT
Organism: Capsicum baccatum var. pendulum; assembly: GCA_030864225.1. Lineage (NCBI taxonomy): Eukaryota > Viridiplantae > Streptophyta > Magnoliopsida > Solanales > Solanaceae > Capsicum > Capsicum baccatum. The sequence continues at coordinate 161,219,218 of CM061557.1, read as the reverse complement.
AATCTCTTGCGGACAATATTAAAAATACTTTGATTTTCGAATTATTAGCATCATTAAGAACATTTCAATTAGCACTTACTTATCAATAAAAATTAAACTAATAATACTGCGTAACGTTGAAAGGAAAGACTGCCTATAAAGACTAATATTGTAACATAAAAATAGTAAAAACATAGGAACAAAGAAAGTTGCTAATTATCTATTTGACGACATTCATGGGAGGAAGGCTGGTTGAGGTGGTTGCATCATTTTATCCACCATTGTTTCCATGTAACTTACTGTAACACCCCGAATCTAGTACCCAAAATGCCACACGGTGCTTATGCCCCCAAAGAACCACAAGCTAACCCATGACTGATATATGTACTTGATCACTACATAATATACTGTATAAATGCGGAATAAAAGTCATAAAGGCCATAAGGTTCAAATATCTGATAAAACATAATATCTAAAAAATACGATATATCAATACCAAAATGACAGAAATAACTGTCTTAACATGCTATAGTCTGGAAGCCTCTAAACTGTCTAAAAATTGTGGAGTTGATAGGACATGTCCTAAACTAACTCTGGACTACTTAAATAGTAAAGTAATAAAATAATCATGTTGTCCTCGAATGATAAGGACTCACTGCTAGTCTATCTGCTGAACGTCTGATCTACTGAAGTCGCTCTGGATCTTGTGCTTCTAAACCTATGGTATAAAACACCATAGTGCAAATGCGCCAGTACGATTGAATGTACTGGTATGCAAGTGAGGTAGGATGAATGTAAGGGGTTTCTATGCATAAATAATACTAACTGACTAAATAACATGAACGTGAGAATACATCTATGATTACGTGAACTGTAACTGAGATCATGACATCACTGAATCTAAATACTGATAACATATGTTTTACTATAACTGATATACTATTATCTAAATGACTGTGTCTGACAGCCCTATTTCTGATGGAACTAGTTGAGTTTCGTACTGAGCTGGGTAACTGTTTCTAATAGTCCTGAATTTTGTAGAACTAATAGAGTTATATTACTAAGACTGAGACTGTTACTGTGGAAAGTAGTCATCTAACCGACATACCCCAAATAAGATAATATAATTGAGTTAGGGTCCAATCTATAACCCCAATTGGAAGGTGACAATATCGCGCCACTGGTAAGGAAAAGCTGTGAGTAATCCCTCATCTAACAGGTACTCTAAGGAGAATAGTGGGACCCTCATATAATAAGTTAAGCCACCTCATCTACCCTCAACTAGCAGGTTTGATATCTCAACCTACGCTGGCTACGTAGTTCTAGAGAGCAAGGATTGCTTCTAAGAATCACACCCTCTAATAACAGGTGATTTTCCATCCTTGGGCTCACTCGGTGCTGAATCCTACTCCCATCTGATTAGACACTAAACATGATTAACTGAACTAAACTTGACTGCACTCATTGAGTTCTGTTGATTAACACAATATTACTAAGATCTTATAATTGACTGAGATTACTGAGATTACTAAGATTACTGAGTTTTCCTAAGTCATGTGACTGGTTTAATTCTACTGAGTTCTGAAACTGACTACGAATACTACTGATCATTGCATGATTGAGATTATCATAAAACAGATACTGTCTCTAGGCACACATCTAAATTGTTGGGTACAAGTACCCCCAGGACTCGATAGCATGAAACTGACAAGATATGACACTTCTTGACATATGACCATAGTCAACAATTCATAGTACAATCATTGGGTATTATCATGAAGTATTCACATTCTATAAGCTTACACATAAATAGGAATACATGTAAATATATCATAATTTCATAAGCCTAATATCATGAGCATTCCGTCAATCCATTACAAAGCTTAACAATAACGTGGGAGTCATGTCAAATATAAGGGAGAAACATGGATTCATCAATTTTGGTCACAAATGACTCATAAAGCATAATTCTTATTCTCTTAGGCATTTTATCAATCACCTTCCATGCATATCTTTAGGCTTAGGCATGAATATTGAAATAATACTTCATGGCAATATTTTACACTTCTAATGCAAAAATTTCTACCACATACTAACATATTTTCGTGATAGTCATTAAAGACTTCAACTTGGAAATCAAACAACAACATAAACATGGATATAATTCCATTCATACCATGGAATCCAAAGTTTATATTTCAAATAGGGTTTCTTGAGCTTTATGGGTGAAAGGAACCCATGAATCAACACTTGACATACCTGGGTGCATGATTTCTTGGAGATTGATGGAGGAAAGCTTGAATTCTTGCCTTGGGATTAGACACCTAGGGTTTTTTGTTCTTGGGGATTGAACTTTGAGAGAAACCCTAATTTGGTGTTGTGGATGAATAAAGAAGTTATGAGCTCTGGTCTGGTATAATTAAGGACAAAATAGGTGGAAAAGGACCCAAATACCCTTTAAAAATATCTTAAAATCATTGATTAAAAGTGGCGACGGTTTAGGCGATGGTCCACCGCTAGCTCGACGGTCCGTCTATCCTGACCGCTGCACTTGGGCAAAACCTGAACTTCCTACCTCGTCTGCGATAGTTTAGGCGATGGTCCATCGATAGCACGACGGTTCATCAGTCCTGATCGTCGTACTTGACTAGAACCTAAACTTCCTACCTCATCTATGATGGGTTGGGTGACGGTCCATCGCTAGCTCGATGGTCCGTCGGCCTGATCGTCGCTTCTGGGAAGTTCTGATATTTCCCTGTAAAATGTCCATAACTTTTTAATCCGATACTAGATTTGGACGAAATTGGTATCGTTCAAAATCTAATTCAATTTCCTACATGATAAAAATTTAAAATTAGGGAAATTCTATCTGATTTAAACATTAATTACTTAGGAAGTCATCACTAACTCTTCTGGAGACTAGATTTGACTTAAAGAAAGTTCTAGGTATTACACTTATAAGAAGGTCTTGCTTGCAACCAAAACTATTCATACCTCTACTCAAAACATCAACCTATTTTTTGACCTCAGTCATCTGAGAACACAGCGACAAGAGTTGATTATGGGGAGCAGAAAAGTGTTTGCTAGTAAAGGGGGCTCCGAGATTGGAAGTTGTGGGATTATTTTTTTGGTAGCTCATTTTAAGTATCAATTCTTGTTTTGCTATTGTATAGATGATCTCATATTCACTGATTTAAATAGAAAGGCATAGAAGGTTTCGAAAATATGTGAAAGTTAAGGTAATAAATGTGGTAAATGTGGTAGCATGTTGAAAATTTTCCAACATTCAACAGTCAATAAATCGAAATCAAAAACTCAGAGTTTTCAGTTAATAATAGTTATTCTTTTGAGTAGTTACTCTTTGTAGTTACTTTAAAGGATTACTAATAAAGGAAAGTTTTTGGAATAAAATACGTTAGAAAATTTAAGTAATTTGCTCTAGTTAATTTGTTCATAATTCAAATATGTGTTGCCAGTGAGTTGGACATATCTTTGAGGGTCTTCATCAGACATCTATAATTGAATGACTCCTCGTTTTGTTTTTCTTGTTAGTAATCACTGTACATGACTGTTGGTATAACAAAGCCTTTTTTCATAATATCATTGGTTAAGCGTGCTTGGGCAAAAAAAAAATATTAATTCATTCAATTTATTAACTGTGTGTTGAGTTCTGAATTCATGTCGTTTTGAAACATTTGATTTTCATTTTCATTTTTTCGTGACATTTTCATTTTTGTCAATATTTATATTAGAAGTTATGTGATTTTCTTCTATGGATGGGATAAATGACTTATTATCTATTTATATTATAGTAATCAGTCAATAAAGCTGAAACATAACCACACATTTCATTAAGACTACAAAGTTAAAATAACATTAAAACATTAATGTTTTCATTACAAAATTTCTATTTTCTCTCTATCTAGAGGAGTATGGTGAAGTAATTTAGAGGTGGAAGGGAGGACTTAGAGGCGACATCATAATTTTGTCGAATATTTTCCCAATTATCTTTATCATGGCACATGCTTACGCTCAAAACTCTCCATGTATTGAGTTAAGGCATCAAGCTCTATTCTGATTTCATGAAGCTGAGAGTACAATGCAAGAAGTAGGCAAAGTTTCTCATAACTTTGTTGAGGATTGGAAGAGAGTCGGACGTTGGAAGAGGCCGATGAGTTGGAAGACATTTGTGGCAAGCTTTGAATGTTTGAAATTGTAGGAATATGTGACATGTTTTACAGCTTTTTTATTTTATAATGAAAGGTTGCTTCTATGGTTGTCCATATTTATACAAAGGGTTTGTTTATTTGATGTCAATTAATATTTATTTTTTAATTTGGAACAATAGAATGAAACTGTTCCCCTCCATTTTAATGCTAACATTTGAGTAATTTTAAGATGAGTGTAAGATTGAAATTTTGAAAATGACTTTGAACAATTTCTAACCCTAAATCATATTATTTTGTCAATCCTTGAAAAATCTCACTCATCTAACCTTGACGGAGCCTATGCATCGGACCCTTAACTACCCGTAGCTCTTGTTCATGTTGTCATATAATTTTTATATTTTATTTTTTAATAGCGGAATAAATTTTTTCCCTTCCATTTTAATGTGAAAGGACAAATGAATATTTAGACAATTAATATTTAGAGTGGAGGATTAAAATTTTATGAAAGAGTACCTAACGTGTGAAAAGTTATAACATTAAAGTAACGTTAGGTAACTAAAATCTTATCTGGTATGTAAATATTTACTTTCCAGTAAAAGTTAATTGTAAGTTGTAAAGTAATGTTTGACTTGTCAAGACAATCTACCAATTAGTTAGGAGTGCACATTAATTCCAACATTGAAAGTTAACATCTTTCCCCTTTATTTATACTATGTGACCACATAGTAATCCTGTAGATAACCATATCAATTCAAAAAAGAAATTTATTATAGTTGTATTTGTTGAAGGTATGAGTAGAAACTACCATCTATTGTAGTAATCCTAGCATTTATTGCATGTATGTTTAACCCTACGATTATTTTTTGTATTTATGTCCATCCTACTGAGATAGTTTCTATGGCATTCCAAGTGATACCAAATAACTATTCAAAAGAATAACTGACCTAGTTGAACAAATGAGAAGGTCGCAGGAATGCATATAGTTCATGATGGTTCGGGTAAAGGCTATGGAGGAGAGGATTGAGGTGATACAAAAGGAAATATTTGATCGCTATCACAAGGATCAAGATAACTTCCTTCGTCCTTCAACTTAAGAAGCACCAATTTTGTGTGGTTTAAACCACCTCTTTGCATGCTACTAGTTAATTTTACAAAAATTAGTTCCTTTTCTTATTTTTCTTACTATTATGTGTTGGGTTTTGAATGAATGTCGTAATAATGTATTTGGTTTTAATTTATGAAATTATTATATTTTTTATTCTATTATTTTAAGAGAAACAACTTGAATGTTAGCAAACGTCTTTGATATAGTACTAATCGTATTTTGTAATTTCAACGTAATAAGCCTAATAGGATAGGTTATGTCCAACGGGCTTTAAACCTTGAAGTAAGAAGTATTTACAAAAGTTCAATGCTCAACTTTAAGTTATAACAAACATATTCAAAATAGGGTATGTATGCACCAACTCACTTGATAAATTTTTCTTACTTTGAAATTAAAAACGTTAAAACTGAAAAGTTTGCTGGGGGATTAAGTCAAAAGTAGCAACTAAATGAGAAGCTAACCTAACATTGTTTTAAGTATGTCTGTCTTATTTTATTTTTAGGTATTTCAATTACGAAATCCAAGGCATTTGGACGATGTATTTTGTAATCTCTTGTAGGCATTAGTAATTAAAAATCATTTGTTTTTTGCAATATTAGCTTCAGTAAGGAGATTGCAAATTTCCTTAATATTTCAATAAAAAAAACTTAGATTCATTATACTTTAAAAAATACAACATTAGGGTGCTAAACTACCTAAAGCAGTAAAACCCTAGAATAGGCCCTCTTTGTTGGTCTGGTTCGTAAAGAAGCATCGTTTGCCTCGCCTTAGTTGTCCCTCCTTGACTGTTGTGGTTCTGCAGCATCGGTGTCTTTTCTAAGGGAACGAGCAAGGCAGAATTCATGAACTATCTCTTGATAGATGTCAAAAGATTTAGTCAAGGGGTCTTATTCATTAAGCAACAGCTTTCAAACATACACGACTCCTTTCCATGTGAATAAATGCTTAATGAGCTCGATCAGATCATCCTCAATTAATTCACATCTTCCTTTGCGTTCTTCATAAAGTTTCTCTAGCACATCAGTGAAATCGCAACCCCCTAGAAAATTCGATCCTCTATCAGGTGTTCTGTCTATTTTGCAAATTAATTTTCATTTGTTATATCTTGAGGACTACAAATGCATGCTTTGGAACGCGATGTTGAAAATATATATATACACTGATCAAGTATTGGTAATGCATTCACAACCATTTAAATGAGTGTAAATTTATTATAATCAGTAAATATGCTTTTTTACGTGATGTTTTCATAGGTTGCCAGCAAATATATGAATGATAAGGTATAATTGAGATCTATGATTGATAATGTGTTGCAATTGTAGTTGTTGAACGTAATAAACCATGTAATCGTATGTTATATAAAAATATGCGACTCTTCATTATGTATTTTCTATTGGAATCGAATGATATCAGAACAATGAAAATTAACCTTTAAAACTACTGTTATTTGAAATCGTAAGTTGTTGTGTGAGTAGTGGAAAGCATTGAGGACCCAATGTCATGATGCCTACCCTCTCAAAAATCATAGTGACTTGATTACATGATCTTTCTCAATGGAAATGCATTAAAATGAAGTGACCCAAAACAACTCAATCTTTCAACTAGTTATTCTTAGTCGTGAGGCCTCATGTTCGGAAACTCAATATCGTATGAATGACTCAAAATCCACCTTGTGATCTTTGAAATATTTGAAATGAAATGTAGCTTGCTAAATGATTTCATAGTTAAGATGATATAAAAATATGAGTCACTTTATTGCGTATTTTTTATTGAAAACGAACGATATTGGCATAATGTAATTTAACCTTTAAAAATATCGCTACTTGAAATCACAAATCATTGAATGGGTAGATGGAAGTATTGATGAGCCCATTTCATGATGTTTACCCTATAAAATCACAATGACTTGTCATCATAATTTTAACTATGCAAATACATTAATATTGAAGTGACCCAAAACAACTTAATCTTCCAACTATCCCTTCTTAGTTAGGTGCGTACCCATGTCCATTTTGTACGGTGCTTCGGGACCCACTAAACTCGATGCGGAATAGGTAAAATTTCAAAAAAAACTTATGAAAATAGGTATATAATATATAAAAGGACCGACTATAACAAACATTTGTTGGTTACATTGGCATTTAGGTTGACCTTAAGTTTATCCACAAGTAGAAATGTCCGAGTTCGAATCTCATTTAGGTGAATTTTATTTTCTTGCCAGTTTAAAAATTTTGTAAGCACCCACTATCCTTAAATTCTTGGGTCTACCACTCTAATCTTAATCTTAAGGCTTCATGCTGCGAAACACAATCTCGCATGAATGACTCAAAATACACCTTATGACCTTTGAAATATTTGAAATGGAATTTCGCTTGCTAAATGATTTCATAGTAAAGATAATATAAAAATACGGGTCACTTTGTAACATATTTTATATTGGAATCAAACGATATCGGCACAATATAATTTAACATTTAAAAATATTGTGACTTTAAATCGCAAACCGTTGAGTGAGTAGTTGGAAGTATTGATGATCCCATTTCATGAAGTCTACCTTATAAAATCACAATGACTTATTGTCATAATTTTAACTATGAAAATCCATTAATATTGAAGTGATCCAAAAGATCTTAATCTTTCAACTATCTCTTCTTAGTTAGTGTGGACCCAAGTCCATTTTGTGTGGTTCTCCGGCACCCACTAAACTCGATGCGGAAGAGATAAAATTACATAGAAAATTTACAAAAATATGTATATAATATGTAAAAGCACCGACTATAACAAAATTTGATTAGGTGCATTGGCATTTAGGTTGACGTTAAGTTTCTCCACTAGTAGGAATGCCCAGGTTCGAACCTCATTGAGGTGAATTTTTATTTTATTTTTAGTTTAAAAATTTTGTAAGCGCCCATTATCCTTACAATCCTGGGTCCGCCACTGTGATCTTAATCTTGAGGCTTTGTGTTGCAAAACTCAATCTCGCACGAATGACTCAAAATACACCTTATGACCTTTGAAATATTTTAAAAGGAATGTCGCTTGCTAAATAATTTCGTAGTAAAGATGATATAAAAATATGGGTCACTTTGTTACGTATTTTCTATTGGAATCGAACGATATCGGCAAAATGTAATTTAACCTTTAAAAATATCGTGACTAGAAATCGCAAATTATTGAGTGAGTAGTTGAAAGTATTGATGATCCTATTTCATGATGTCTAGCCTATAAAATCACAATGACTTATTTTCAGAATTTTAACTATGCAAATGCATTATTATTGAAGTGACTCAAAACAACTCAATCTTCCAACTATCTCTTTTATGTTTATCCGGGAATAGTTTTCTCGAGAATGAGGGAGGTTTTGGGTGCTCACTTCCTTTTAGAAAAGAAAATTTTGTTGCTACCTAGAATCGAACCCACATCCCTTCAGGAAACAAGGTGCTTAACTTTCACAGCAAAGCCAAAGCACCCAACAATCTTCTTTTTTGTCTATTGGTGCTTAAAAGTACATTAATAACCAATATTATTGTATTTTTTATATAAATATATATATAAAATGACAATGACGTGATGTTTTGATGTCATAATGTTTCACTACGATACTAATTAAAATGATCATATAAATATACTACATCGTTACATATGTTATATTTGACCCGAGGAAAACTGCATAACAGAAAGTAACTCAAAAATTTACTGTGAAGTTAAAGTGGTAGTAGTTGAGAGAGTAGTTGATACAATTAACTTGGTAGGTCAAAATGTTGACCTTATATTGGGCTTTGTCAAAACCTATCACTTTGTAAGTCCATTAAGATGGATGTGACTAATAAACCCGTCCAAGTTGCTCTTCTCAAGTTTGATTAAGGAGCTTGCAAAGCTCAATTTTCCATGAATGGCACAAAATCCACATGATAAGCTTAGAAAAATTTTACTCAAAAATAGGTCTTGGTAAATTACTTTGTAATAAAAATTGATCATATAATATACCACACCTTTACGCATTTTCCAATTGGACCGGATAAAATCAGTATAAAGAAAACTAATACTATGCAACTTTTAAAAAAAATAAGAAATCATAAGTTGTTAAGTAGTGGGAAGCATTAAGGACCCTATGTCATGATGTATACTCCCACGAAAATCACAGTAACTTGATTACATGATCTTTCTCAATGCAAATGTATTAAAAAAAGTGATCCAAAATAACTCAATCTTCCATGTTGCTCTTCTTATGCGGAACAGCTCTTGATAAACGTGTCCATATTTAAAAGTGAGTGTGTCACTAGGCTAATCCATAATTAAAATGATCATATAAATATACTATACTATTACGTATTATCTAGTGGACCCGAATAAAATCTGCATAACAAAATGGTGAGTCAATATAATACAATGAGGTTAAAGATGTAGTAGTTGAGTGAGTACTTGATACAATTAAATTGGTAGGTCAAAATAATGACCCTACATCTTGCTTTGTCAAAATCTATCACTCTTTAAGTACATTAAGACAAATTTGACATATAAACCTGTCCACGTTGGTCTTCTCAAGTTTGATTAAGGAGCTTGCAAATCTCGATTTTGCTTGAATGGCACAAAATCAACAGATAAGCTTGGAAAATTTTTTCTCAAAAATAGGTCTTGATAAATCACTGCATAGTAAAAACTGATCATATAATATACCACATTGTTATGCATTTTCCAATTGGACCGGACAAAATCAGTAGAAAGAAAACTAATACTACGCAACTTTTTTTAAAAACTAGAAATCACAAGTTGTTGAGTGAGTAGTGGGAAGCATTGAGGACCCTATGTCATGATGCCTACCCCCTCTAAAATTACAGTGACTTGATTACATGATATTTCTCAATTCAAATGTAATAAAAATAAGTTACCCAAAATGATACGGGTATCATGGGTTCGAGAACATTTACTAGAAGCCAAGATCGAGAACTACAAAGGCTTTAAGGCGTGTTTATGAAAATGGATGCGTTTGAGCATGTTGTGAACTCTCCCAAGGGAGTGTAAGCCTTATCATTTAAGGGCTGGCCTTAGGTGCTAAAAATTACACACAAGGCTGCCCAAATACACTCCAAAGCCGCCACTCCTCATTAAGGGTAAAGGAGTCATTTTGCTCTACCTTTTGTAACAGACTATTTAATGAGCCTCCTTTATTACTTAGTTAGCTCATTTTGATTCAAGATTGTAATGTTGAACTCCATTCCTCTCAAGAAACAGTAGACAACAAATATTTGAACACCACAAATGAAAGGCTCCACTTGTGTTATGAAACAGCTAGAAACATGAGTTCTTGAGTGAACCAAGTTTCTCTTAGGTTTGCAAAAGAACTTGGTGCTTGTTAACGTATTTTGTAGAGGTTTTAGAGTTTAATATTATCTTTAGTTTCTATTATGTGTTATCTTTGTGTTAAGTTACCTATCTTTTTTTTCGTTTAAGTTTATGTTTATTGTTTTCATTTGGTGTCTAGTTGTGTGGACTGTTTTGCGAAGATTGTGGACTGTTTTGTGCTCATTTAGATACCGTTTGGTATCATTTGGTATCAGGGCAAAGTATGGTCATGTTCTTACACTACCAATCTTGGGCTCTTCTAGTTGAAAATAAAAAAAAAGTGTTCTTTGGAGTCTTGTGTTTGGCCGAGATGTTGTCTAGATTTAGATATATTTTTGCTTGTCTTAGTAGTTTTGTGTGTTGGGTTATTGTTCACTAACACGTTTGAGTCCAAAGTCCAAGATTTGAGCTCTTGTCAAGTTGTTGTTGAAGGGTTGAATGGTTTAGAGATTGTTGTTATTCATAAGTGTTCTTGTTGTAGTTCATATTGTTTTTGAGATAAATGTTCAACAAAAGCCTTCTTTGATTTGAAAAGGAGAAGAGATAGGCAAAGATTTGTGTTTGTCTTGGAAATACTTTCAAGACAACACCAAAGTAGTAAAGAACCAAAAGGTCTCCAAAAATCATAGTTACCAAAAGAGTGTCAAACATTTTTCAAGAAGAACCAAAAGAGGAAAGGGACAAAGCCAAATCAAAAAGGTGTTTTGCCAAATTAGTGCAAGTTGGTGAAAAGTTGATGGGAACCTTTTGACCTTTGGAAAGAGAGTCCAAAGTCTAGTCTCCTTAATCCATAACCAAAATTCATCACCAAACCAACAAGATTGAACAACTCAAATTGGAAAACATCAAACTTCAACAAAAACAACAATACCAACGGCCAAAATTTGTGGGCCACACCAACAAACTAGAATCAAGTCCTTGGACATTTCTAGTTTCGTTACTTGACTCTAATAGTTTCATTTTCTTGACTCATATACTATTTGACAACTAGTAACAGCCTACTTAGTGGTGAACTAGTTTTTGAATCCTTCTTTCGTGTAAGCATTCCTTGTGGTGCTTTGCTCGTTTATAATTCGTAGTTGTTTCTTTGGTTCAAGTGTGTATCTTCCTTGTGTCTCCCAAACCGAAATCCATTATAACTAAAGATTAGACTCATTCACCAATACTCACAAGTTTATAGACGATTTACAATGCTTAAAAGGCCAACTGAGAGAGTCGGGTGTGAAGAGTGTGTGTAAGAGTATTTTGAAATAACGTTTGCTCATTTTGTAGGTACAACTGCAATGGAACCACACATTGAACCCAAAAATTCCAATGCACCAAGCATGGACACTAATGTTATGAATGCCCTTATGGCTAGTCTTGAGTCCTTGTCTCAGGACGTGGCTAGGGTGAATGCTACGGTTGAGAAGTTAGGATCGGAAATAGTCTCTATTAGTGGCCGGATTGATAGGGTGGAAAGCCAATAAAGTTCTTAAACCTCAACTCTTCAAATCACACCACCAACCATTACCCCCGAACCCATGCACCAAAGATTGTATTTGCCAAATACCATACATCAAGCCAACCTTTACTCACAAAGTCGAGGCCTTGATGGACCTAGCCATACCCCACTCCACCAAGTCCCACAAGAAGGACTTGGAACTCAAATACCACCCTTAAACCCAAATCCTCCAAATCAAACCCCTCCAATCCAAAGACCACTTCCACTAAATGCCAACCCACCGTACCAAATGCCAAATGTCCTCTAAACTCTAGCCAAGTCATGGGAGCTACATTCTCCCCTCTACTTTTCTCCCACATCACTACCCAATCATGAACAATATCTTTCAGCATATAAGATGCTAACTCAACACTCTTATCCTCTGACACATGCATAATCTGGGTGATCTTCTTCACCTCCTCAAGAAACAACTGTGGATACTCACCTTCTACTGACCCAAAGAATTCTGGCGGGTTCATTTTCATAAAATTTCTAACCCTGGATGCGACAGAATTCCCATCTTGCTCAGGTGGGGATGCATCCTGATGGTTCCCCTGAACATTAGTCATAGCTTGGGCTAGCTCCTAAAAAGCTGCCTAAAACTCTATATGTGACACACTCTCTTTCTCAGGGTCTACGGCTATGAGGGTTGATCACCAACCCTACGAATAAAATCTCTGTAAGGAGGTATACTCTGTAATTGGAGGAAAGAAGTAGATTAGACTAAGGATCAACTTGAGCTCATTCTCACTCGCACAAAATGATCACTGAAAGAAGAGGAACTGCTCCTAAGAACATCCCGTAGCCTCTTGTACATAAATGTGGTGCGCTACACACCCATGCACAAGACTCTACTAGATGTGGCTTTTCAGACTCCCTAGGACACTCTTGAACCTTAGGCTCTTATACCAAGCTTGTAACGCCTCGAGATCCCATCCCGAGATGTCACACGGTGCTTATGTACCCAAAGGACCACAAGCTAAGCCTTTTCAGATATCTATACCTGTATACTGCATAATATCTAAAATAAATGCGGAAACTTGCCATAAGGTTCAACATATCTATACATACTCAAAACTAAAAACTGAATACTAATACATCCATCTGAAAAGCCTCTAAACTGTCTGAACTGTGGAGTTGATGGGACAAGTCCCCAACTAACTCCGAACTTAAAATAAATAAAATCTGAAACAATAATAGTAAACTGAGATTCATCCTTAACAGAAGAGGACTCACTGCTACTGCTGCTGACGGGGACTGAACTGCTAAGGATAATCTAGATCCTATGCCTCTGAACCTATGGTGTCAAATAAAATACCATAGTGAAAATCCGTCAGTACAGGAATGTATCGAGTATGTTGACGAGGTAGGCTAATGCAAAGGCTCATGCATACACAATATCTAAACTGAATAATCATGAAAGATGCCGCATGAGAACATATACATAAATGCATCGAACATGAACACAATCATCGCAACTCTAGATACTGAAACTCGCATACCACTTTACTATAGATTGAACTCACTACTGACACTGAGATACTGAATCACTGACTTCTCTGATACTGATAACTGAGGATCTGGATGTGCTTATATCAAGGACTGTACTCTGAGTTTACTACTTTCTAATGACAGAATTAGAGATTAACTTTGCTAATAAATTATTCTGGAAGCAATTATCAATGATAAGAAGTATGATTATACTGAATCTAACAACAAGAATATTCAATAAAAATCTGATACTATGATCAAGCTTGTCTGGCAGCATATCTCTGAATATGATATCAATCAACTGTATATGTGACCAAGCCTAGCTGTCGGGATGGTCCATGAATCAATGGAACTATCTGAGTTTCTCATAAAGATAGAAGACTGTATTTGATAGTCCTGCTTTATGAAGATTAATTCTGAAATTGAGAATGAATCTAAAACTTAAACTGTGGGAAGTAGTCACTTAACCGACATGCCCCAACCTACCAAAGGTGGGGTTAAACCTCTACCCTCAGTTGGGAGGGTGCCAATACTGTTCCACGAGTAAAGACATTATCTTTATGTATATTATCTTTATGTGACCCTAATCTATCAGGTGCTCAAACGAGAATGGTGGAGCCCTCATCTAACAGGTCTAGCCACCTATATACCCTCATCTAACAGGGATTATGCCTCTCATCTACCCTCAACTAGTAAGTATGATATCTCAACCTACTCTGGCTACGTAGTTCTGAAGCACAAAGATTGCATCTAATAATCACACCCTATACTAGTAGGTAAGTTCCCATCCTTGAGCTCGCTCGGTGCTAGTTTCTACTCCCAACTGAAGGATTCTGACTGAATTCATAACTGAGCACAACTAAACTAAATCTGATACTGATCATGTTTCTCAAAATATCTAACTGAGTTATACTGAGATTACTTGGTTCCGTATCTAACAGAAAAATTATCGAATTATAGTATCTGACTGACGATACAGATCTTGAATAGATTACTTAAATCACTTCTGAGATTAGAATTGAATCACTTGAACACTATTAAATCTGAGTTGACTATAGGACTAAGGCTAGATTAGTAGTGCTACAGATATTAAAGAGATTTCTGATATTACTGAGCTTTCTTAAGTTCCGTACTTGTCTGAGGATACAGAGTTCTATAGTTCACTGAGTTCTGAGAATCATGGCTCAACTGGAATTATTGAGAAACTGACATGGGCTCTAGACAACAGCTCTATTTTCGGGTATAAATACCCCCAGGACTCAATAGCATAAAATAAAGCATCATCATCCATTCATCATCACAATCATTCAAGAATCTTCACAAGTAATTCAGGAATCATGCCATATGTTCATTTCCACAGTCATTAAACATCACCTCAAGCATTTAAGGATCTTAAATATCTATTCATCATAATAGTTTCCAAAGAGTCACTTTAAGCATCTCGGAATAATAATCATATAATAACGTAGGGGAAATATGCTACAAGATTGTACTTCCTTCAACAAGGTTTTACAGTTATTTCATACCTATATCGATCTTGACATGTTCTTGGATATTGCATGGCTTGGGGAGACTTCATACTACCACATCATAACTTACTTGCTAACCACTTGGCATGTATTAAAAGCTGAACATATATAAAAAGCACATAATTGGGGGAATTTACAACCATCATATCTCGACTTGTTCACTAGGGTCTTTCAACAACCACTAGACATGAACGATTTTACACTTACTTGGGAATTCATGCTATCTTGGCACATTTCACTCACTAAGGCATTTTATCAAATACTAGGTATGCATGGACTAGCTCACAATTTGGGGTTTCCTATTCAACATACTATAGTGGCCCTTATGCTTCACCAAAGATCTTTATCAAACCTATGGGGAATGTTCTTCACTTTTTCAACCATTTCTACACCCAAAAGTCATGAACACATCATATGGAAAAACAACATCAAGAGGGTCTATCACAAACATCACATGAATTACACATACTAGGGTCAAAGCTCATAAATTTTGTAGGCAAACATAAATCAAAACTCAACAACAAATTAAACATCCATTTCAACTCATACAAATCATTAACAACTCATAAACATGAAAAAACTTTTAGTTTTAAAAAGGGTTCTTGAGCTTCTTGGATGAAAAGGACCATAGAATCAACATCTACATACCTTAACCTTTGAAATTGGATGAAACTTAGGCTTGAAACTTTATCCACACTTGAAATAAATAAATTCTTGAATCCCACACTATGAGGAACTTGATTCTTAAGGAAACCTTGAAGAATTTATGGATGAATTTTGGAAGATTAGAGTTCTTGAATGACACCCTAGATATTCTTGAGAGAATTGGAAAAGAAAATGATTGAATTAGGGTTTGAATGAAGGTTACTCATATTTATAAAGGCTTAAAAAAGGTGAGAAATGACCAAAATACCCTTACAAAAATGTCTCTAAATTTCTGAAAAAATGGCTGACGACATTTGTGACAGGCCGTCACAAAATGTCGTCACAAAAAGGTGGATTTTGTGAGTTTCTGCCTAAGGCTGATGACGTCATCAGAAATGTCATCGGAAATGTGAAAGGCTGTCTGAAATGTTGTCAGAAATGTGACGGGCTGTCAGAAATGTCGTCACACATTTCCCAACTTGACATGCTTCAGTAAAATGGGCATAACTCTTTGATCAGATATTGGATTTAGGCAAAATTGGTATCGTTGGAAAGATAATTCAAAGATCTTTCATTTGATACATCTAAAGACACCTAGTTCCTCATATACAATGAGTTATGTTTGATTGAAGTTGACCCAAATTTTTACGGTCACTAAAACTTGAACGATAGAAAAGCTTTCAACTCGACCATAAGTTAGGGGAACTTGATGATAGGCGAAATTACGCGCCTATATCAATATATTTTGCCCATATTTTAGCCTAGTTTTGAGAACAAACTATATATTTCATGCACTTTTAGTCCTTTTTCCTATAAATGAGCTAACGAACATGATTAGTAAAGTTTCAGGTATAAATGATGCAAAATACAGCATTTTATGGCTTACTTGACGCAAAAGAAAGCTCACAAAGGAAGGGAATAAAGTCTACACGCCTAAGGACCAAAACTGTTGCATGGAAAATCTGTCCCGGGCTAAAACAACATTTCTGAAGACTTTGGGGACTTACAGATACAAAGCTGGATTTTGACAATGATACATTAACCTAGTACAATTGGGTTATGTATTTCATTAGTTTATTTGGATTAGGAGAATGTTACATTAACCTAGTACAAATGGGTTAAGTATTTCCTTAGTTTAGTAGGATTTGGTTATTTATTTCATTAGCATAGTAGGAGTAGGATAGGAGTATTATAAATACCCTATCATGCTAGAGATTTATAATGAAGTCCTCCCTTAGTGGAGAGGCAAGTCCTCCCTTAGTGGAGAGACACATTCTACTTCTCAATTACAACTCTTCTAATCTTTCCATTAATTCTATTCTTAAATTCCACAACAAGAGAATCGTTACTTGCTAAGGAATCACGCCACACGCCTATCACCTAATCCACACGCCATTACTCAACAATAACAATGCAAATCGTGATCTCCTTCGCACTCATGGGTAACTAAACTTCTCTGTTGGGGTTATGGAAGCCGAATGAGATACTATATATTGATGTGAGTTTGTGAGTTCGAGACACGTATATTGCTTATATCATTATTCTCTTCATCTTAATGCAAATTCTTGTGGCTGCAGACGCATAGAATAACGCCAGTCTAACATTTAACTTGTTCGAGAGAAAGGTTATTTGTCTGGAAAAGAGATAATGTCAAGGTAGTAGGACACCCTTTCCTATTAAAAAACTAGTGTCGTAACTGGACTAACCTCTTGGAGAATTCGTACCGTTAGACACGCTTTAAGCTCGAGAGATTTAAAGTGAAATAATCCTTGTTCAAGTCGAGAGACACTTGGATTTACCATCGACTACAATTCTCTATAAAAAATTGCATGTCAAGACTCTACACACTCATAGCCAATAGAGACGTATACCTCAGAAGGTGGACATAACCCCAACGCTTCAATTCTCATTGTTTACAACTTACGTAACAATCTTTCTCTCTTTACTTTGCTATTTTCAGCTTTTACTTTATTGTTTTCGTTACACATTACAATCCCCCTTTTACGAGACTTGCACCAAAAGTTTAGTAATTTTGCTTACTTGTTGGCCAAGCTATTCCCTGTGGGATCGACACCCAACCCAGGTTGGGTTCTATATTTGCTAACGACCGCTTTACACTCCTACGAGAGCTGTAGATTGAGCGTTATCAAAAATTGGCGCCGTTGCCGGGGAATACGAGCGTCAATTAAGTTTGTGATAGTTGCTAGACCCTTTGGTCAAAGATTCTCGTACTTTTACTTTTAGTTGTTGTTTTTGTTTTATTCAGGTTCTATTGATAGAATGGATGCACAACGTGAAATTGATAGGATGGCTGCTCAAGTGCATCAACAGAATATTGATAACCGTAGGCGAGCAACAAATCCAGACGATGAGGATCGAGGCAATGAAGAGCTACTAAACCCACGGCATACTGCTGAGATGGCGAAACCCATGCAGAGGAGAGATCGTCAAGCGCGATTGAGACCTGATCGTCGAACTGTGCAAATTCCTTTTGATGATGATGATGACGATTTGGATGAAGCTGGTGCCACAGGAGCCATTGTTCTGCCACCCTTGGCAGCTGGAGCAAAGTTCAATATCACTAGCGCCATGATTCAGCTTTTGCAACTCAAGGGATTATTTGGTGGACTAGCAGGCGATGATCCGAATATGCATCTGATCAACTTTATTTCTACATGCAAGTCATTCGACAATCCTGGCGTTGGACAGAATGCAATTCGACTATGCTTATTTCTATTGTCTCTGTCTGGGGAGGCAACTCTATGGTTGAATGGGCTGACTCCTGATTCGATTACTAATTGGAGGCAATTGAAAGACGCTTTCCTAGAAAGATTCTTTCCGCCATCCAAAAGAGCACAGTTGAGAGATGAGATCACCAATTTTCGACAGCTTCCAACTGAAGCTCTCCACGTTACATGGGAGAGGTTCAAGACGAATCTAATGCAGTGCCCAAACCATCATATAACCAATGTCCACTTGATGGAGATATTATACAGAGCTTTAAATTCGGGGACTAAGCCAGTGGTTGATAATGCAGCTGGAGGATCATTTATGGACCTCACCTTTGTTCAGGCAAGCAATATGCTAGACCGTATGACAAAACAAAGTAGAGCTTGGCATACCAGGGATTCTGAGGTAGCAAGCCCCACTTTATCTATTGGCATGTCTGCAGACCAAAGAAGAAGAGAAGAAGAACGTGAGCAAGACATGGCGCACATGAAAACACAATTGGATCTTCTGACAAAGCACTTATTATCAGGGAAGACCGAAAAAGTGAAAGCTGTAGCGCTAAAAGGAAGAGACGAATCTGATTCTGAAGAGGAGGCCAACTACTTGAACAATCAGGGGGTTTCCGTGGGAATGCCCAAGGAAACCAAGGTCGGAACTATTATGATAAATCTGGAAGCAAAGACCAAGGTAGTTGGAAGAAAAATAATGAAAAGAGTGGTTTGTACGTTCCCCCTGGTAGACGTGATACCACCACATCTAATTCTGGGAGTATGGAAGACATGATGGCTAAGTTATTGAAAGGAGTGGAAGCAACGAGCGCAGGAGTTAAGGAGGTGATTGATGATTTGTCCTCCATGAAGCAACTAGTTGATTCTCATTCCACTTCTATCAGGCAAATAGAGCAGCAATTGAGCCAACTTTCAGCAGCATTCAATCAAAGAAAGGCTGGCACCTTACCAAGCGATACTGTGCAAAACCTAAAGAATGATGGGTCATGCATGGCCATCACTACCAGAAGTGGTAAGGTACTGGAAACTTCAGCAAAAAGCAAGCAAGTGGTTGACGAAGTTGCGGACATGGACATTACACCTAGTGACGTTACAAAAGGAGAAGAAGCCGCAACAACTACTCCCAACGTCAGGGACGTTTCACCTAGTGACGTGCAGCCTGAAAAAGTGGAAAAACAGAAGCAAGAGGAGAAAAATACCGTGGAGAGAACACTTCCATACCCACCACCACCTTTTCCCCAAAGATTGAAGAAGGTGGCGGATGACACAAAGTTCAGCAAATTCATGAATATGTTAAAGCAGCTCACCATTAATGTTCCATTGGTGGAGGCACTTGAACAAATGCCTGGGTATGCGAAATTTATGAAGGATCTCTTGACAAAGAAGCGGGCAGCAAGTTATGACTTGGCGGATAATGTTCATCATTGTAGTGCAATCGCTATAAGATCGCTAGTTCAAAAGAAGGCAGATCCTGGAGTTTTCACTATTCCTTGCACAATTGGATCGTTGGATTTTGCTAAGGCATTGTGCGATTTGGGAGCTAGCATCAATTTGATGCCACTATCTATCTACAGAAAATTGGGGTTGGGAGACCCTACACCAACCAATATGAGGCTCGTGATGGCTGATAGGTCGGTAAAACGACCTGTGGGTATCTTGAATGATGTGTTGGTGAAGGTTTCTTCATTCATCTTTCCTGCAGACTTCGTTATTCTGGATTGTAAGGAGGATTCTGAAGTTCCCATCATCTTGGGACGTCCCTTCCTTGCAACTGGAAGTGTGCTTATTGACATGAAAGATAATGAGCTTTTGTTTCGAATTAATGATGAAGTAGTACGGTTTGATATATGCAAAGCCATGAAGCAGCCCAGCGATATGAATGAGTTATCTGTAGCTGATGTTCATCAAGAGGATATGAAAGCATTATCTATAGAGAAACAGCCTACTGTTGAGCCATTGTCTGCTGCGCCACTGAATGTTGAGCATGAGGATAACGAAGATTATGAAGAACTTATGGGTGATCTAACAGAAATAGAGCCTTATACTCCTAAGCAATAAGATTGTGATCTCAAGAATCAACCAAAAGAGAAGACTCCCTTTGACGAGCCACCAATGCTAGAATCGCAAGAGCTTCCCGATTATCTAAGGTATGTGTTCTTGGAAAGTAGAAATATACTTCCGGAGATTACAGATGATTTAAGTGAACAGCACGTAGAAGCTCTCATCTCTGCTCTGAAGAGATACAAGAGAGCTATGGGTTGGACTATTGATGATATAATTGGAGATTCTCCGGGAAAATGTAAGAGCCATCTCGAAGAAGATCGCATGCCCACAGGTAAGCCTCATTTCCGTCTAAATCCTTTCAGAAAATGATCCATCACTTACCTCGACGAAGTCTGAGTACTCGAGCTAACCATGTCATGCCACGACAATAAATAAGGCGCTAAATGGGAGGCAACCCATTGTTTATCGTTTTTCATTTATCGTTTATCGTTTTCTTTCATTCTAGTACTTGTCTTGTTTTTAATTAATGAAAATCCAAAAATAAGAGTCGTGCCACGACCAAAACTAAGGCGCTTGGTGGGAGGCAACCCATCGTACTAATCGTTTTTATTGTTTTGAGCAAATATAGGTGCAAGAGGTATTCAACGAGGAGATTGGTTTCAAATGATGATTTGGATGTATTGAATTGTAAAGGTGGTAAGTTAGGTATAAGGATGCATAAGGGTATGGATTGAGCATTACTCATGCTTAAATAGGCATCGAGGAAGGCTAGGACTAGGTAAAACTAGGCCACGAACAATGCAAAACCTATCCTATAGCCTAAGGTCTCAAAATCTAGTGTGCTATACACTATGCGCCGCCCATTCCTAAGTGTGCTTTTGACTATGCGCCGCCTATGCTATAGCATTAGGTCTCAGGATCTCATATGCCATAGACTATGCGCCGCATAGTGTATGGCATTCTTAAATAAATGCATGGCATAGTGTATGGCATTCTTAAATAAATGCATGGCATATGCTATGGCATTCTGCTCAACTAGGCAAAGCATTAGGCACCGCCTATGGTCACTTTTGGTCTCCAAATCCAATTTTAATGAGTCAAAACTCAACCCAACCTTTTCTTACAAATATGAGACTTAATCTTGAACCAAAACACATTGGAAACCTAGCTCATGCACCACCTATAGTCTCCAAATCCTATCAAAAAGTTTCCTTTTGCTCTTTTTCTTCACAAGAACATCATCCAAAGGCTTCAACCAAGTAAGTACTACTTTGTTCTTCATTTAAATTTTGTAAGTACTACTTTACTACACCTATTATGAATTGCTAAATCTTGAAAAAGTATTGGTGATGTGAACGTGTTTGAATTGTTGATACAAAACCAAGTGAGTGAACATGTACGTTAGGATGCTCTTAACTTATTTCCGACTTGAATTTGATTTTGATGCATTGTTATACTACTTGCGGAATTGCTATAGTAATGAAAATTGCATAATCTTGTCACTTGAATACTTACATGTTAGAATATCCCGTTCATCGGAATAAGACTTATAACTACCTACCGACATAGGAGGTTGAGTTTATTGATAGAAACTATACCATGTGGTTACCCCTATGTAGTAATGTTGTTATATCTACCATGAAAGTAGTACAATGGCTGCAAATAAGTGATGCATTGCTGAGTTTCTTGTCAGAATATAATCCTAAAATGTATGTCGATGAAGTCTAAGTAATCGACCACTTTCACTTCACTGATTTGTATCAACAAAACTAAGTGTGGGGTGGTACCTCTAATGCTTGTGTATAGATTGTAACCATTGAGATTGTGCTACAATTAACACTATTTCTAGTCTCAGGTACAATGGCACCCAAAGCAAGACAAGGCTACCACTTCACAAAAAGGCAAGAAAAGAGGCCAAAGAGAGCAAGGAGAACCCTCCTTGATGCAAACACCTCAACTCACTCTTGGAATTAAGTGGGATACTTATGAGGAACTTCTAAGGATGATGACTCTGATGATGATTCCGATGCAAGGGGTATGACCCCAGACATAGAGAATGAGTCCGACTAACCAGGTTCTTCTTATTTATTTTCCACTGAGGACAGTGTCCCGACTAAGTATGGGGTGGTGGTATTGCATGCTATACTTCTATATTCGCATCTATGTTTGTTTGCTTTTGTTTCATTTTTGTTTCGTTTTGTTTTTTTAGTAGCAAAAAAAATTTTTTTCTAGCTTCGCATGAAACTATTTTTGATAGGCAACATGAGATTATAACAAGAGTATGTGCTACAATTATGACTATTGAGATGTTTAGGCTCTAGTTGTGACTCATTATGTGATATTGTGTGGTTCAATTCTTTCATTTGTTGGGTCGAGAGTCTATATTACTTCCAATCAAGTCAACCATATGCCTTGTGTGTGTGAGGTAACAGTATATTCTATGTTTGTGGCTGATGCTAGAACTTGCCTGGTATGTATGCAAAGCGAAAATAAGGAGTGTAAGTTTAGGAGATGATTTAGGCATTTCTTTGGCAACCTATACATGTTTACCTTTGTTTTACCTACCCATGGACATCATCCCTAGTTAAACCCTTTTGAGCCTTTAGCCTATTTCTTTGACAACCTTGTATGTAAGCCTAATCCATTTTTTTTCAAGACCGTAATTTGATCCAAATTCCTAAGTGCTTTAAAGTGAAAAAGTCATGTGACAACATAAGAGGAAATTGGGTGAGTATGATGCTTTAAATTGTAATGGTGCTTGAATGTGTTATGAAAAAAAAAGTGCTATCATAAGAGGTATGTTGTGAAAAGAAAAAGGAAAAGAAAGCTGAAAAGTGAGTTGTGCTTAAAATTGAAAAACAAAAGATGAGAACAAGGGTGGAAGAATAAAATAAAGAAAGGTTGAAAGAAAAAAGTGTCAATGATACAATGTGATGTATTAAAGTGCTTAGGAACTTAGTCACTATTTCTGGCACAAATAGCTGATCCTACCCGTCCCTTAGCCTACATTACAACCATCAAAAGACCTACTTGATCCTAAGCTTAGCATTCTGACATTTAGTAGAGTACTACATTAAGGGCAAGCCTATGGTCATCAGTTGCTACATATGAATTCTTTGTGAGAGTGAGAGCAAGGACATTTTGATACCCATGTTTGAAAAATATGCTATACTTGTGAGTGATTATGGGTAATATATTGTGAGACACACATGGTTGATGAGTTTTGGATAGTCATATATGATTCTATGCACTTTAACGTTTGCATGCGAGTTGATCACCATCACGAGTCTATACTTGAGGTTAAATTGTTTCTACTAATGATCGGAAAACTACTCTTTGTTGATAATTGTTGTGCTTGTCTTGACGAATGTTTTGTGTTGTTGTTGTAAAAACCCTAAGTTGATGTTTAGAGGGACATGATATTTTGTTCGAGGACGAACAAAGCTGCAAGTGTGGGGTGTTGATAATAGGCGAAATTACGCGCCTATATCAATATATTTTGCCCATATTTTAGCCTAGTTTTGAGAACAAACTATATATTTCATGCACTTTTAGTCCTTTTTCCTATAAATGAGCTAACGAACATGATTAGTAAAGTTTCAGGTATAAATGATGCAAAATACAGCATTTTATGGCTTACTTGACGCAAAAGAAAGCTCACAAAGGAAGGGAAGAAAGTCTACACGCCTAAGGACCAAAACTGTTGCATGGAAAATCTGTCCCGGGCTAAAACAACATTTCTGAAGACTTTGGGGACTTACAGATACAAAGCTGGATTTTGACAATGATACATTAACCTAGTACAATTGGGTTATGTATTTCATTAGTTTATTTGGATTAGGAGAATATTACATTAACCTAGTACAAATGGGTTAAGTATTTCCTTAGTTTAGTAGGATTTGGTTATTTATTTCATTAGCATAGTAGGAGTAGGATAGGAGTATTATAAATACCCTATCATGCTAGAGATTTTTAATGAAGTCCTCCCTTAGTGGAGAGGCAAGTCCTCCCTTAGTGGAGAGACACATTCTACTTCTCAATTACAACTCTTCTAATCTTTCCATTAATTCTATTCTTAAATTCCACAACAAGAGAATCGTTACTTGCTAAGGAATCACGCCACACGCCTATCACCTAATCCACACGCCATTACTCAACAATAACAATGCAAATCGTGATCTCCTTCGCACTCATGGGTAACTAAACTTCTCTGTTGGGGTTATGGAAGCCGAATGAGATACTATCTATTGCTGTGAGTTTGTGAGTTCGAGACACGTATATTGCTTATATCATTATTCTCTTCATCTTAATGCAAATTCTTGTGGCTGCAGACGCATAGAATAACGCCAGTCTAACATTTAACTTGTTCAAGAGAAAGGTTATTTGTCTGGAAAAGAGATAATGTCAAGGTAGTAGGACACCCTTTCCTATTAAAAAGCTAGTGCCGTAACTGGACTAACCTCTTGGAGAATTCGTACCGTTAGACACGCTTTAAGCTCGAGAGAGTTAAAGTGAAATAGTCCTTGTTCAGGTCGAGAGACGCTTGGATTTACCATCGACTACAATTCTCTATAAACAATTGCATGTCAAGACTCTACACACTCATAGCCAATAGAGACGTATACCTCAGAAGGTGGACATAACCCCAACGCTTCAATTCTCATTGTTTACAACTTACGTAACAATCTTTCTCTCTTTACTTTGCTATTTTCAGCTTTTACTTTATTGTTTTCATTACACATTACAATCCCCCTTTTACGAGACTTGCACCAAAAGTTTAGTAATTTTGCTTACTTGTTGGCCAAGCTATTCCCTGTGGGATCGACACCCAACCCAGGTTGGGTTCTATATTTGCTAACGACCGCTTTACACTCCTACGAGAGCTGTAGATTGAGCGTTATCAGAACTCTATGATCTTAATTCATGCTCAAATAGATTCCCACACGATTCAAAGTATTTCATACTTGGTAGTATATTTTTGAAACATTTTGACTCGAATTTTTGCTTTACCAAATACGCTCTAAGGCTCAGACTGGAAGAGAATTTTGTGGGGCATTACATTATCTCCCCCTTGAGAATATTCATCCTCGAATATCGCTTAATAGACTGAGATTACTGATCAATAGAACTTACTCAAGAAATGGAAACATCTCAAATTAGGACTACGCAACTAAAACGACTGACATATAGAATTCTCATACAGGGCATGCATATATGATGCATGAAATACTCGACTGATGATACTCATGGATGAATTCTCATAATACACATGCATATCTGATGCATGGACTCATAAATGTGATGATCTCATGAATACACGAGTGAACACACGCTGACAAGCTGAACTCTTTCTACTAAATGCGCATATCTAATGCATGAATGTCCGGCTAAGCTGACTTTTGAAAGCACGACTTGGCAATGCAACAATGATTGAGGATAACTTTGTAAGGAAAATATGAACATGCATCAAGATGAATCTAATGGCATGCAACATCATAATAGCATGGGCTATCTCCCCCTTGGGACTCTATGTCCCTCTAAACACACTTTACTAAAATACTGGAGGGGTGCGTGGGGCACCTACAAACTGGGTCATAATTGACCGATCAAGATCTGAAACATATGCATAACTCATGCTAACATATAAGGTCAAAATGAGAGCAAAGGATCTATCAATGCATTACATAAAGATGAAGAGCTCATAACATACCCGGGTCAATTTCAGGGGATCTTTCTCGATCAAGGCAAGCCTGAAGTGCATACAATCTATTATGAGCTAAAGGATAACTGCGCTGACTTTGGGGACCTGGCTTAGGATAGTCTCGAACTTTGTGACCGGTCTCACCATATCCAAAGCACACATCACCACTGGCTTTACATACACCCTTATGATTCTTACCACATTCTTCACATAACGGGTAGGTACAAACACCACTAGTACTACTCTGGGCTTTAGAGCTTCGCGCTCCTTCAAATTTGACACCCCAAAATACAGGTGTGAGTACACTAGCTGAAGATGGAGCTGGAACTAAGAATATCTGACCATACTAAGAACTACTACCACTTTGAGACCCTGACTGGGAGAAACCACGCCTACTTGTCTTGGCTCTCTTACTCACTCTCTCTCTCTCTCCTTCATCTTATCTGCCTCAGTCTGTTATGCTTGAATCATTATCCTAGAAATATCCATATCTCTATTGAGCATGGAAGCTCTACACTCTTTTAACACATCATTGATACCCCAGTCAAAAACTTACTCATACTCGCTCTAGGGTCAGCTATCAAGTTGGGAGCATAATTAGCTTATTGGTTAAACTTAAGACAATACTCTTTCACTGTCATGCAGCCTTGCCTTAAGTTCATAAACTCTTCTACCTTATTTTCTCTCATTTTTAGTAGGAAAAACCTATCTAGAAAGTCACTCTGAAACTCTAGACAAGTCACGGGAGCTGCATTCTCCCCTCTAGTTTTCTCCAACATCACTACCCAATCATGACCAATACCTTTTAGCCTATAAGATGCTAACTCATGCCACATGCATAATCTAGGTGATCTTCTTTACCTCCACAAGAAACAACTGCGGATCCTCACTTTCTACTGACCCAAAAAATTCTAGCGGGTCATTTTCATGAAATTTCTAACCCTGGAAGTAGCGGGATTCCCATCTTGCTAAGGTGGGGATGCAGCCTGACAGTTCCCCTGAACATTAGTCATAGCTTAGGCTGGCGCCTAAAAAGTTGCCCAAAACTCTGTATGTGGCACACTATCTTTCTCAGGATCTACTAGCTATGGGGGTTGATCACCAACCCCACGGACAAAATCTCTATGAGGAGGCATACTCTGTAATTGGAAGAAAGAAGTGTATTAAACTAAGAATCAACTTTAGCTCGTGCTCACTCGCATGAAATTATCACTAAAAGAAGAGAAACTACTCCTAAGAACATCCCGTGGCCTCTTGTACATAAATGTGGCGCGCTACACACCCATGCACAAGACTCTACTAGATGCGGCTTTTCAGACTCCCTAGGACACTCTTGAAACTTAGGCTCTGATACCAATCTTGTAAAGCCCTGAGATCCCAGCCCGAGATGTTACACGGTGTTTATGGACCCGAAGGACCACAACCTAACCCTTTTCTGATATCTATACCTGTACACTGCATAATATTTAAAATAAATGTGGAAACTTGCCATAAGGTTCAACATATCTATACATACTCAAAACTGAAAACTGAATACTAATACATCTGTCTGAAAAGCCTTTAAACTGTCTGAATGGTGGAGTTGATGGGACAAGACAGGTCCCTAACTAACTCCATCAACTGAAAATAAGCAAAATTTGAAACAATAATAGTAAACTGAGATTCATCCTCAAAAGAAGAGGACTCACTGCTACTGCTGCTGACGGGGACTAAACTGCTAAGGATAATCTAGATCCTGTGCCTCTGAACCTATGGTGTCAAATAAAATACCATAGTGAAAATGCGTCAGTACAGGAATGTATCGAGTATGTAGACGAGGTAGGATAATGCAAGGGCTCATGTATTCACAATATCTAAACTGAATAATCATGAAAGATACCACATAAGAACACATATATGAATGCACAGAACATGAACAAAATCATCACAACTCTAGATATTGAAATTCACATACTACTTTACTACAGACTGAACTCACTACTGACACTGAGATACTGAATTACTGACTCCTCTGATACTGATAACTAAGGATCTGGATATGCTTACATCAAGGACTATACTCTGAGCTTATTGCTTTCAACTGACAGAATTAGAGATCAACTTTGCTAACATATTATTTTTGAAGCGATTATCAATGATAAGAAGTATGATGATATCTTTATCTGACAACAATAATATTTAATAGAAATCAGATACCGTGATCAAGCCTGTCTGGCAGCATATCTCTGAATATGATACCAATCAACTGTATATGTGACCAAGCCTATCTGTTGGGATGGTTCATAAATCAATGGAACTATCTGAGTTCCTCATAAAGATAGATGATTGTATCTAACAGTCCTGCTTTATAAAGATTAATTCTAAAACTAAGACTGCTGAAACTATGGGAAGTAGTCACTTAACCGACATGCCCCAACATACCATAAGTAGGTTCCAAACTCTACCCCCGGTTGGGAGGGTCCCAATATCGTGCCACGGGTAAAGATATTATCTTTATGTGCATTATCTTTATGTTAACCTTATTTTTTTAGTGCTCAAACGAGAACGGTGGAGCCCTCATCTAAAAGGTCAAGCCACCTCATCTGCCCTCATCTAATAGGTATGATGTCTCTCATCTACCCTCAACTAGTAGGTATGATGTCTCAACCTACGGTAGCTACGTAGTTATGGAGCACAACGATTGCATCTAATAATCACACCCTCTACTAGTAGGTGAGTTCCCATCCTTGAGCTCGCTCAGTGCTAGTTTCTACTCCCAACTGAAGGACTCTGATTGAATTCTTAACTTTGCACAACTAAACCAAATCTGATACTGATCATCTTTCTCAAAAGATCTAACTGAGTTATGCTAAGCTTACTTAGTTCCATATCTGATGGAAAAGACATTAAATCATAGTATCTGACTGACGATACAGAGCTTGAATAGATTACTCAAATCACTTTTAAGAGTAGAATTGAATCACTTGAATACTATTAGATCTCAGATGATTACAGGATTAAGGCTAGATTACTAGCGATACAGAGATTACAAAGATTTCTGAGATATTCTTGAGAGAATTGGAAAAGAAAATGACTGAATTAGGGTTTGAATAAGGGTTCCTCATATTTATAGAGGATCAAATTAGGTGGAAAATGACCAAAATACCCTTGTAAAAACATCTCTAAATTGCTGCAAAAACTGGCTGACGACATTTGTGATAAGCCATCAAACCTGTGACAGGCCATCACAAAATGTCATCACAAAAGGGTGGATTTTGTGAGTTTCTGCCTAAGGCTGATGACGTCATCAAAAATGGCGTCAAAAATGTGACAGGACGTTAAAAATGTCATCAAAAATATGGCGGGCCATCAGAAATGTCGTCACACATTTCCTAGCTTGACATGCTTGAGTAAAATGGGTATAACTCTTTGCTCCGATATTGGATCTAGGTAAAATTTGTATTGTTGGAAAGCTAATTCAAAGATATTTCATTTTACATATAGAAAGCCACACATTTCTTCATATACAATGATTTATGATCGATTGAAGTTGACCCAAATTTTTATGGTCACTAAAACTTGAACGATAGGAAAGCTTTCAACTCGACCATGAGTTAGGGGACCTCTATGATCTTAATTCATGCTTAAATAGATTCCCATATGATTCAAAGTATTTCATACTTGGGAGGATATTTTTGATATATTTTGACTCGAATTTTTACTTTACCAAATACGCTCTAAGGCTCAGACTGGAAGAGGATTTTGTGAGGCATTACATTATCTCCCCCTTGAGAACATTCATCCTCAAATGTTTCTTAATAAATTGAGATTATGGATCAACAGAACTTACTCAAGAAATGGAAATATCTCAGATCAGGACTACACAACTAGAACGACTGACATATAGAGTTCTCACACTAGGAATGCATATATGATGCATGGAACACTCGACTGATGATACTCATAGCTAAATTCTCATAATACACATGCATATCTTTTGTTGCTGTTGATTGCTTCTCCATAATGGCACACTTCATTCTTTGCTCAAATAGTAAAGATGCAGCTAGTATAGCTTCTTTGTTTATTGAAAATTTTGTTAAGTTGCACTGCATCCCAAGGACGATTGTAAGTGATAGGGACTCTAAATTCCTTAGTCACTTTTGGAAGTCAATGTGGGGTCGGCTCGGTACCAAGTTGTTGTTTTCTACGTCTTTCCACCCACAAAATGATGGTCAAACGGAATTAGTGAATAGGACCTTGGGTTCTATACTACATTCCATGGTTAAAGGTAAGCTGACGTGTTGGGAAGATCACCTACCTATCATTGAATTAGCTTACAATCAGGTGATCCATTCAAGCATGGGCATCACTCCCTTTTAATGTGTCTACGGATTCAACCCTCTAACCCCCTTTGATCTAACTCATTTGCCAAGTGATGTAGTTGTTAGATGATATGAAAATAGGAGGTCTAACTATGAAAAGATTGCACAAGACAGTAAGTTTACAACTTGAGAAAAAGAAGAAAGAGGTCGTCAAATGGGTCAATAAAAAAAAAGACATTTGTGCTTGAGCCAGGAGATTGGGTGTGGGTACACCTACGGAAAGACTAATTTCCAAACCAAAGAAAGGTCGAGTTTCTTCCTAGAGGTAATGGTCCATTCCAAGTTCTTGAAAGAATCAATGATAATGCTTACAAGATCGACTTGCCTCTAGAATACCAAGTGCATAACACGTTCAATGTGTGCGATCTCTCACAGATTGATAACATTGAAGATAAAGAACCCATGAGTTTAAGTTCAAAATCCTCTTAATATGGATAGGATGATACAGGTATCATGGGCTCGAGACCATTTACTAGAATACAAGCTCGAGAACAACAAAGACTTCAAGGCGCGTTTATGAAAATAGACATGTTTGAGCTTGTTGTGAACTCACCCAAGGGAGTGTACGCCTTGAAATGTGAGGGATGTACTTAGGTGCTCAAAATTAAACCCAAGTCTTCCCAAATACACTGCAAACCCGTCACTCCTCATTAAGGGTAAAGGAGTCCTTTTGCTCCACCTTTTGTAATAGACTATTTAAAGAACCTCCTTTAGTCTTATTTGTTATTTAGCTCATTTTGATTCAAGATTATAATATTTAACACCATTCCTCTCAAGATAGAGTAGACCACAAACATTTGAACACCACATGTGAAAGGTTCCACTTGTGTTTTGAAACGGCTAGAAATGTGAGTTGTTGAGTGAACCGAGTTCTTCTTGGGTTTGCATAAGAACTTGATTCTTGGTAACATATTTTGTAGAGGTTTAAAGTTTAATATACTCTTTAGTTGCTACATTATGTGTTCTCTTTATGTCAAGTTACCTATCTTCATTTTTGTTTAAGTTTGTGTTTGTTATTTCCATTTGGTGTCTTGTCGTGTGGACTAGTTTGTGAAGATTATGAACTATTTTATGCTTATTTAGATACCGTTTGGTATCACAAAACAACTCAATCTTCCATGTAGCTCTTATTATGTGGAATGTCTCTTGCTAAACGTGTCTGTATTAAGAAGTGAGTATGTCACTAAGCTAATCCATAATTAAAATGATCATATAACTATATTACACTGTTATGCATTATCTATTGGCCCCGAATAAAATCTACATAACAAAATGGTGAGTCAATACAATACAGTGAGGTAAAAGATGTAGTAGTTGAGCGATTACCTGATACAATTAACTTGGTAGGTCAAAATGATGGCCCTATATTTGCCAAAATCTATCACTCTGTAAGTATATTAAGACGGATTTGACATATAAACCCATCCGAGTTGGTCTTGACATATAAACCCATCCGAGTTGGTTTTCTCAAATTTGATTAAGGATCTTGCAAATCTCAATTTTGCATGAATGACACAAAATCCACATGATAAGCTTGGAAAAATTTTACTCAAAAATAGGTCTTGGTAAATCACTACGTAGTAAACAATTATCATATAATATACCACATCATTACACATTTTTCAATTCGATCGAACGAAATCGGTATAAAGAAAACTAATACTATGCAACTTTTGGAAAAAAATAGAAATCGCAAGTTGTTGAGTGAGTAGTGGGAAATATTGAGGACCCTATGTCATGATGCCTACCCCCTCCAAAATCACAGTGACTTGATCATATGATCTTTCTCAATGCAAATGCATTAAAAAGAAGTGACCCAAAATAACTCAATCTTTCATGTAGCTCTTCTTACGCGGAATGGCTCTTGCTAAATGTGTCTGTATTAGAAAGTGAGGGTGTCACTAGGCTAATCCATAATTAAAATAAATTGTTTGGAATAATACCTCTCAATTTATGTATAGGTGTAACGTTGAGTAGTCGTGGATTAGTTTGTTCAACGAATATTCACACATATGTAACAAAATCGTGTTTATTAAAATATTACATGCTATTGTTTATTTGGTACTTAGCACTTAAACGTCTAATGAATTAGGTTTCAACTATGTTTTGTAGGTTAATGAATAGTTCTAAATGAATCAGGACCAAATGTTCAATGCCTAACTTAAACCAAAATTGGCCCCACTATAAACCATAGAGTAAAAATAAAGGAACCTTCAAAAGCAGGAGTAGCAATTACACAAAAAAAAATATTTAACAACTAGAAAAGAATAAATATCACATTTAATAAAGTGAACGAACTATTAATTTTTCAACCACTAGGAAGAAAAGTAACAAGTAATAACCCAAACACAAGCCTAATCATCTCCCCCTCCCCCATACACACTACACACGGCTTTCTTTTAGGACCTTCTAGTAGATGTCAAAGGCCTTTGTTAGGGTCCTCGGTTCATAAAGAAGGAAAAATTCAATCCAGTCTTCTTTCTCCTTGTCTAGGAGGATTTTGAAGATTTGGGTCATCTCATCCTCCCAGACATCACATTGATTTTTTTTTCGAATATAGATTCTCCAGACTTGGGGAGACGTAATTAGGTGTTGAGTATTTCTCATTGAACTTATTGGGGTTCTATCCATTCTAGTTGAGGATGTAGATAGGAGTACGAGAAATTGCCAAGAATGTTTAGAGAAGCACTGAAATTTAGTTCCACAAACGACTTAGGATTAGATAATGAGCTATACATGTTGTAGGAAACCTTTATATAGGGCCTAATATAATGTGGGGCTAATGTACATGATATTTTATTGTCCCTATCTTATTACACACATTTTACGTAACATGAAGTCTTTGCATGAAACACTTTTGTTTTTACAATTAGATTTGAAACCTAGGTGCTTTATTTTGTTAAGGAAAATATCTAATAATTAGGTATAAAATCACATCATCATAAAATGTTACAAATACATTTGAAAATAGGCTGCACAAAGGATTTCATTCATTTAAACCTCAATTACGAATGAAAATCAACCAACACATCACCGACGTAGGGAATTATGGGGGGTGAGTTGGTGTGATGGCAACAGGGATGGAGAGTGTGATGAAGGAGGTGTTGAAGGAACAGACGAAGGAGGGTAAAATGAAACACCAGGATCGATGCCTAATCATACAGTATAGCACTTATCCTAGCATGCAAAGCATCAACTTGGACATCCAACGCCTGCTGGTAGCTTTTTAGCTGGTCAATATTCTCTTGAATCACATCGATGCGTGCAGACAATTCTTGGTGAAGACCATCCATCTTGTCATCAATATCCATCAGCTTCGCATAAATCTTATTAATTTTGTCCTGATAATAAGCAAATAAATAGGTTAGTGCTGCAACATGTTAGTAAATATTGAATGAATAACTAAGTACTGAGTATTATTTTTACCATTGAATGTATCAAAAATCATTAATCAAAGTACAAGTATTTCTTAACACTAGATCACCTTTAAATAGAACTCTCCCACTCGAAATTGATATTCAATGCTTATAAAGTCTTTTCAACGACCAAGGTTTAATTACATTCTTATCTTTTCAATGCAAATTCTTTGAATGTTTTCCTTATTTTCATTTACATTCTAAACTTTCCAATGCAAATTCTTTCAATGTTCTCCCTATTGTCATTTCAAACTAAATTCCATTGTGTCTATGCATGTTCAACTATGATAAATATTTTTTAGTTATTTTAATATATTAAAAGACGATTAATTCAGTAAAATACGATATTTGTTTTAAGTTTTCATACTTCAGTGATTTTGTGAAATGACAAGTAATACTGCTTTGCATGGGTTTGGGGGAGGCCAAATATTTAGAAGCAATCGGTGACTATAAAACAGTTTAAATTTCACTGTCTATGTTTTTCAGTTGTTTAAGTCACGTAAATAAGTTGACTGGCATTAATAATAGGTGAGTAAAAAAAAACTAACATCAATAGGAGCAAATATTGATCTTCTTCATTATTACTAAAAGAGAAAAATGGGTACGCAGACAAGATCCGACCAAAACAAATTACATAATACTACATACAACAAAAACTACTAGGTAAAAAGTACTAGATAAAATGTCATATTATTTATAAAAAACATAAGCCTAATTATTATTGTTGTTGTTGTTGTTGTTGTTGTTGTTGTTGTTATTGTTGTTGTTGTTGTTATTCTTGTTATCTTTCGAAAATCCATTGGGAAGAAGATCCACAATTCTACGCATCTACCTAATCTGACTGCATTCATCGACACAACTGCGTCCCATACTGGATCTGTCATCGCTACAACATTAATGAACAAAAACTTTAGCACATAATTAAAAAAAAATTGCAAAACTAAAATCTAAATTAGTCATGCAATATGAATAAACTATGTCTTAAATAATATTAACAATCCAAAACTAAAATCTAAATCAGACATGCAGAATGAAAAACAATGTATCAAATAATATTTCTTAATTTTAAACCAAAAAAATAAAAATAAAAACTTGACAACAAAAGGAAGCCAGTTTAACATAGCTGTAAGGTTAGAAGAAGAAAAAATAAATTACTTCAACTCATGTATAGGGTTTTGTTTGTTAGAAAGAAAGGTTTACTCTTTTTTTTTAGAAAGAGTTCTCCAAAATTGATGTTTAGAAGATGAGTGGTTTAGTGCAATAGTGATCCCTATTTATATAGTGTATAAGGGATAGTTGAGTTAAGGTAATTGTTGTACGTGTTTGGTAGTGATAAATTACAAGTTGGGGTTGTAGTTGGAGTTGCAATTTTGTTTGTCCATCCATATAAATTAGAGTTGTTTTTAAGTTGTTGTGATAAATTAGAATGTAAATTTAGTGGACATGAACGTAAAATAAAGTTATTTTTAATTTATCATGCCCAACCACTAACTTAGGTAATTGATGTTCATATCAAAACACCAGAAGACCATATTAAAACCAATTCCATTTGTGTTTAATTTTACATTTGACGATTTATTTTACTGAACAAAAATTCATGACATTGCATTAATGATGAGCGGCCCCTATAGCATGCTTGGCTTGGGTAAATTGCAAGTATTTATTACCTTGACTAAATGTTTGCTAATAGAAATGACGGAATTAATTTAGTTAAGTACTAAATCAAATTTCATTGGAAGGTTAAGGGTTAGGAAGGAAATATGGAACCTGACTATACCTAACCTATTGGAAGTTTTGTTTCTCCCTGTGTGATTTGTTGGGGGCAATGCAGTGCCAAAAATTAAACAAGACACTCTAATATGATGAACACAATAACTTCATTAATCTTCAAATTACAGCAATCATCCTTTCACTAGGGGGTAAAGGTGGGGTATGAACGCATACATTAATATCATTGCCCAAACGCACAAGTAAACAGTGAAGAAAACTGTCTACTGCGTGAATTCAATCGGATAAATCCGATAATTTTTCTTCAAGTTCTTTATGATCTATTAGAGCTTTAATTCTTTTCTCTAATTCTTCTAGGCTCATGAATATCAGATCAACAAGGTCCATTTTCAAATTAGTAAGACACCAAATTTGACGATGAGTTATACCTTACGTAAAGCTCCTTCAGAAGATGATAAAAAATGGACTGGTTTTTTTTAAATGAAAGAAATATCGCCTTTAAATAGAGAAAGAAAATTAGATTTCAATTCAAATTTTGATGACCACTTCCCTCCATATTGCAAAGTTTAGCTTTCACCCCAAAATTTTAAAAATATCACCATTTTCCTCCATTGACTAAATAGTGTATTCTTCACTTTGATATTATCGGGGTTTCATATAATATTAGTACAGGAAAATAGTCAAGTAGACAAACCCTAAATTGTAGAAATGTCATTCATCTCAAAAAAAAACCACGTATTTACTGCCTCGTTTTAAATTTTCTTTTGGCAACGAAATGAAAAGTATTTCTTGATCATTCTTTGATTTCAGTTTTATGAATTCACGTAAACGTTAACGTGCGTATAATGATAAATTAAACTACAATCGAAACATACTTTCCAATAAAAAAAAAATTAAACAACCATAACATTGCAACTACAACACAACAATTTTGTTAGTCATTAAGACTTATCAAAGGAAACCCCACAAAAACAACTAACTATTCCATGATGGGTGTAGGGTGCTAAGAAACCCACTTTTTTTGTTCAATAAGGGGGTGATGGGGGGTGATATCCTTATCATCAAGGCCTGAAGCACGGGTTGTTACCCCAACAACAACTCAAAGATATCTACTTTTACACAAATTTGACCCTGATGGGCCAGTACCACGTCCAGCTTTGAGACAAGGTCGATGAAAAGAAAATGTAAATCAACTAAATGGTCCTTCGTCGGCTTCTCCATCTGTGCATTTTCATACTTCTCAGTGATTTTTTCTTCCATTTCTGTACGAACCAAAAAAAGTCAGATGAATGAACAAGAGACGATAATAATTCAAAATAAAATAAAAAAATTAAACATTATCACATAATGGAAAGAACATAAGAGTTTGGTAGGTGAACAATTAAAGTAACCTTTTCAATTCTTTTCTAATTAAACAAGATTAAACAAAATGGAAAATATAAGTTTGTGAGTTCTCGATTCTGTATAGTCTAGTTTTGTACTAATGTCAATATCATTTAAATAGGTATTTCTCCAAGTAGAAGACATTTATGAAACGTTGCAACCATACGAAGCGGTACAACTTTTTGAAATGGTGAAAACGTTTGAAGCACCCAAAAATTCTTATTTCATAAGCATACTTTTGTAGAACCAATTTTTGTCCTATTGGCCTTGTTAAAAACTTTTCACTTCCACTTTAAAAATAGTTGTGTTTTGCCATAAAAATAACTTCACTATATGAAAATATATTTTTTCAAGTTTTAAATTAAGTTTCACTTTTATCACTCATATTTTTACACGACACTTGAATAACATATTCAATATATATTCATATCTAAAAACATTAACTCCAATTCCAAGTTCAACCATGAAATTTTTATTCCTATCCAAACAACCCATTAAAGTTAGGTTTGTGTTTAAATGGAGGGGGGTAATATTTCTATGCATGCATGACTTACACGAATGGTCCAAAATAAATTCTTTTTCAACCGACGGTTGATGCCATTATTGCTTTCGCTTTGGATAGGCAACCGTGCCATTTCCCAATACTCCATTAAATAGAGTGTCATGCAAGCCTAATAGGATAGCACAGACTGCAGCCATCCATTCGAATCACTATTCCAAATTTATCCAAAATCTTTTTGAATCTTTCATATACTAAGAGCACCACTTCTGATAGAATGGTAGTAAGTAACAAGTGTACAATTAAAAATGGTTTGGTGTATAAGATGTTCCTCGTAAATTAAAAATAAAATAACGCTTAGCTAAAAATATAACATCCATGATGGTTAATATCTCTACCTCTTTGCGCATTTATGCAATAATTTTAAGAATATAAGTTTGGTGCACCGTCTGTGTATTTTTTTCTACACTAATTAGGTACCTATTACCTGTTGTAGCACGTTATCCATTTCTCAGGTAAGAAAATGGATGACCTGCTACAACATATTAAAATTACATGACGGTGTAATTTATAAATACACCTCGGTGCACCAAACTTAAACTCTAAATTTTAATTACAACTTTAAACTACTTTTTACTTTTACCGTAGTAGTATTTTCTAAATTTATTAGAGTAACATTAAAACTAGAAAAAATGAATTTAATTTCGCCTATTGTCTAATACTCCCGCCGTCCCATTTTACATGTCCC
Organism: Capsicum baccatum var. pendulum; assembly: GCA_030864225.1. Lineage (NCBI taxonomy): Eukaryota > Viridiplantae > Streptophyta > Magnoliopsida > Solanales > Solanaceae > Capsicum > Capsicum baccatum. The sequence goes on along the minus strand of CM061557.1, from coordinate 161,180,896 downwards.
AAATTAACTTGGCACATTGATTATGAATAATAATTAATAAAATGACTAGCTTATATTGAAGAAAAAGTAATCAATGCAAAGAATAAAACATGGAAATAAACTGTCTCTACATGATTTGAGAAAAATGACAAGTAAATTGACAAATAAAATTAGCAAAATTAATACAAATAAAATGGGACGGATGGAATACATTTTTACGACATAAATAATAGTAGTTCTGTGACGATGTTGTCAAAAATAATTGAAATGAGTTATGTTAGTGAGATGTTACTTAGGTTGCATGCTTTAATAATTGGAGTGACAAACCGTGGAATTAATTCATTTTTTATCTGCAACTATAGCTTAACAAACGAATGCATAAGAAATTTATTTAAATTTCAAATATTTGTCGTTACTTTTCACCATAAGTATAGTGTAAATACAATATTATTCCAAAAATATTGTAAAACTTTGTAAGTGAGACGTTTATACAAGTTGTCTGTCAATATTGTCAGGAAAAAAGAAAGGTTACTTTCTTGTGAATATTCTATTCTATAAATTGAGTATTAGTATTAGGATATACCACAACATATGTATAAACTTATCAGCTTCATGCATTATAACATAAGGTTAGAACAGATCACGCGTGCATTTATTTTTTATATTTCCATTCTTCTTCTTAGTTTTTAATATTGTTTTGATATTACAGGTGAAAATGAGTAACCCACCCAACACACCACATGGATCTCACCCACTGCATGCCCTCCCCAAATACAGGTATGTTGCTATTAATCCACGGCAATCGTTGTACAGTTAGTTTCATGAAATGCAAGAGGAGTTGGCCGTGTTAACACGCTGCGTGGACGGCTTTGGTGACAAGCAAGAGTCGATGTTCAGGCGTATTGAAGCTGCTTCTTGTAAAATTGAGAAAATGGTGCAACAAAAATAGATTGTTAGTTATTCCTACCCACCCACCCCCGAACCCAAATAAAATTTAGTGTTGTCTGTGTAGTAGCTTTTCTAAACTACAGTTTCGTTATGAATTAATGGAAAAATATACTATTTTCATACTATTTAGGAACCATATTAACCATACATATGTTCAATGAAAATTCTAACCAATAATTATCAAAGAATTCAAATTAATTAACCAAAACGAAGAGTCATGTTCAATAATTGTCAGAGTCGAAAATGTATATGTTCAATCTCCATTTTAAGTCTGCGCAAACAAAAATTAAACAGGAAATGTCGCTATTTTAATATAAAGAAGGATAAAACTAGAAGCCTAAAAATAAAATTATGCCTAGTGATACCCTTTTCAAGTTAACACTATCAAAATACAACTTATAATTGTCCACTGTGATACAGCACAAGCAACGACGCCTTTATATAGTAGTAACAAGTTTTAATTGCCAAAGTTTTCACTATAATCATAAAAAACTTTGGAGAGTTTCCCTCTTTTGACTAAAATTTAAAAGCATTCACATTTGGAGGTAGTAAAATTCTCAATTTATCATCAAAAAATTAAACACTTTGCCGCAACTTTTCTTCCCTTAATGAATCAGTCACACTTTGACATCATTTTACATTTATTGGTTTTGTGTGAATTGGTTATTTGGAATTCTTAATATTATAGAGTGTCTTTTAATTTATTAATATCAAATAGTAATAGATTTATTTTTAGAGTGTTAACCAATTTATCTATAATAGATTAACCGAGCAAACTCTTGAAATTATAGACCGATCCAATAGTTAATTACTAACAATAAGCTGACATAATCGTTAAAGAGTTTAGGAGAAAATACATTTTTTCAGTTTTAGTACATACTTGTAACAAATTTCCAAAAACAACAATGCAAACACCATAACATACAACAATTTTTTAAGGGTATTCTCTTTTTCTTCAGCGAAAATTAATTTTTCTTTTAGTTGATCCCTCTACTATTTGGTTTTTTTTAACAATCCTTTTATGTGATCCCTTCGTCCTTCGACTTCAAACAACAGTGACGTCAGAAGATTCCTATTTTCTTGGGATTCATTAAGCTTTTGGAGGACTTCAAACTTGGAAAGTCCTTGCAAATTGCACGTGGAAGGACTGCTCACCGGTGCATCCTCTTTATGCCATACAAGAAAAGAGCAGCCATCGTTATACTATAATAAAGGACAAGAATTAGATTGTATTTTAACAACATAAAATAATTACAAAATGGTAAATAAAACAACAAACCTGGCCAACCACACAGTTAAAGAACACTCAACCTGGATTTGAATCGGTGCGTGACTTCCTCAAGATAGCTAGATTACCGTAATTATATAAAAATGAGGCTTGTTTTTTGCATTGGATGTTTGAGAGGCCTGATACATTGTAAATGACTCCAAACTGAATAAGAAAACATAAAGTTAAAAACCACTAAAAAAAAAAGATGTGACTTGCCTGCATGGATTTTGTTCGGCAATAAAAACCAACTTCAAAATTTTGGAACAGTCGATAGGTAAAGTTGACATCCTAGTTGCACTGATGAATCCCCTCAGTACACAGTTGACAATCCACCCCGTGTCATGAGTAATCGAAAAAGTAATACTAGTAAAGTAGATGTGCAGGATTTCATAGCTCTTTTTTTATGCAAGATCATTAATTTGATGTGAATATTGAGTGAAGAATGTCATATCTTGCACCATTGTTAGATCACAAGTCTTAAATCAACCAATACTTCGGCCAATCTAAAATTATGAGTTTTTTATTTTTTATTTTTTACAACATTTAATTAAATTAATAATTAAAATGTTAAACTATGCCCTACATATATATTTTCTAAGTTGTGTTTTAACAGACTTAAATTTTCAAGTTGGATTTATTTCGTTTAGCATTGCAGTAGGTTTTTAAAAGATGAAAAATTTACCACCAAAAAAGTACAATCACTGACTAATTACCCACTATCCGATTTGATTGCTCTCATTAAATGCATGTAATAGTGTGAACGATTTGACCCCTGTTTAGCATAGCCTTTCCTAGACTACCTAGGTTTGGATAAAGTTATAGTTAATCGCATGAAAGCAACATTGCCTTAGTCGACTATGCACGGCACAAACGCAGATTAGAGATTAACGATGGTCATTACAATAGTGTCAGTATTATGGATTCCTGTTTGATTACCTTACCATTTCCTTTTCGTTACAAATCAAATTTAATCGTATTGCCGTCGCATATTATTACGCGTTAATTTAATAAAGTAATTGTATATAATGTTGACAAATTGAGAATCGATGTAGTTCATTATTATGTACATTTATTCGACAATCCATTGGCATGAGTTAATTTAATAAAGTTATTTCATATAATGTTCACAAATTGAGAATCGATCCAGTTCATTATTTCGAACATTCATTCGACAATCCATTGGCACGAGTTAATTTAATAAAGTTATTTCATATAATGTTGACAAATTAAAAATCGACGTAGTTTATTATTTCGTACATTCATTCAACAATCCATTGTCACGAGTTAATTTAATGAAGTTATTGCATATAATGTTGACAAATTGAGAATCCAAGGAATACATTGGACCAAAAATTAATTCAACAATCCATTATTACATGTTAATTTAATAAAGTAATTGCATATAATGTTGACAAATTGAGAATCGACACAGTTCATTATTACGTATATTCATTCACCAATTCATTGTCATGAGTTAATTTAATAAAGTTATTTTATTTAATGTTGACAAATTGAGAATCAACATAGTTCATTATTATGTACATTCATTCAACAATTCCTTGTCACGAGTTAATTTAATAATAGTTTTTTGATATAATGGTGACAAATTCAGAGTCGATGCAATTCATAACGTACATTCATTCAATAATCCCTTGTTATGAGTAAATTTAATAAAGTTATTTCATATAATATTGAAAAATTGAGAATCGACGCAATTCATTATTACGTACATTAATTCAACAATCCCTTGTTACGAGTTAATTTAATAAAGTTATTTCATATTATGTTGACAAATTGAGAATCAACAAAATTCATTATAACGTACGTTCATTCAACAATCCATAGTCATGAGTTAATTTAATGAAGTTATTTCATATAATGTTGACAAATTGAGAATCGCCGCAATTGATTATTACATACATTCATTCAACAATCCCTTGTTACGTGTTAATTTAATAAAGTAATTACATATAATGTTGACAAATTGAGAATCGACGGAATTTATTATTACGTACATTAATTCAACAATCCGTTGTTGTGAGTTAATTTATTAAAGTTATTTCATATAATGTTGACAAATTGAGAATCGACGCAATTCATTATAGCGTACATTCATTCAACAATTCATTATCATGAGTTAATTTAATGAAGTTATTGCATATAATGTTGACAAATTGAGAATCGATGCAATTCATTATTACGTACATTCATTCAACAATCCCTTGTCACGAGTTAATTTATTAAAGTAATTGCATATAATGTTGACAAATTCAGAATCGACGGAATTCATTATTACGTACATTAATTCACAATCCCTTGTTGTGAATTAATTTAATAAAGTTATTTCATATAATGTTGACAAATTGAGAATCAATGCAACTCATTATAACATTCATTCATTCAATAATCCATTGTCATGAGTTAATTTAATGAAGTTATTGCATATAATGTTGACAAATTGAGAATCGGCACATTTCATTATTACGTACATTCATTCAACAATCCCTTGTTACGAGTTAATTTAATAAAGTAATTGCATATAATGTTGACAAATTGAGAATCAATGAAATTCATTATTACGTACATTAATTCAACAATCCATTGTCACGAGTTAATTTAATGAAGTTATTGCATATAATGTTGACAAATTAATAATCGATTTAATTCATTATTATGTACATTCATTCAACAATCTCTTGTTACGAGTTAATTTAATAAAGTAATTGCATATAATATTGACAAATTGAGAATCGATGCAATTTATTATTACATATATTCATTCAATAATCCATTGGTACGAGTTAATTTATTGAAGTTATTGTATAAAATGTTAACATATGGAGAATCAACGCAATTCATTATTATGTACATTCATTCAACAATCCCTTGTTACTATTCTATTTAATAATAGCTTTTTTATATAACAGTGACAAATTGAAAGTCGATGCAATTTATGACGTACATTCATCAACCAATCCATTTTCACGAGTTAATTTAATAAAGTTAATTCATATAATGTATACAAATTGAGAATCGATGCAATTTATTATTACGTACATTCATTCAACAATCTCTTGTTACTAGTCAATTTAATGAAGTCTTATTGATATAATGTCGATAAACTGAGAATGGTCGCAATTCATGACGTACATTCATTCAACAATCACATGTTACGATTTAATTTAGTTAAGTTATTTGATATAATACTGACAAAGTACTAGTAGACATAATTCATGACGTGGATTCATTCACCAATCCCTTGTCAAGAGTGAATGCAACAACCTTTGATATGATGTTGACAAATTGGGAGTAGACGCAATTCATGACTTACATTCATTCAATAACCCCTTGTCACAACTTATTTTAGCAATAGTATTCAAAAATTTAACAATTGAGAATCAACAAATTCCATAACGTATATTTATTCTAAAATTTCATGTCACATAATTGGTCAAACGGATATGCTCAGTTATGGTTAGATTATTATGCTACATGCATTGTGTTGAAAGATCTGGTAGGAAATACGGTAAAACATCTTGTGCATACTCCTTAGGTCGCGTGTTCGAATCTCCATAACGAATGCTATTTTGATTATTTTTTTCGTATGAGCAATAATACCGACCCTTCCAACTACAATTTCCTAGGTCACCTATAGAATACAAACCATCAGATTCTAGGTCATCTCAACCATTCCCTTTCCCTTTCTTGTATTACAATTAATAATCTCCTCCATAATACACAGCAAACACTCAACCAAAACCCTTTTCTCCTGCCCCCACCCCTAAAGAAAATGACAACTTTCATTTAAGTATGCAGCAACCCTACTGATTACGGGCCAGAATTTAGTATTACATTCACTAGATCATACATGAATCTTGATGGAGTGGTAATTTTTAATTTTCTTTTCAGTGAGGATTCTAAGTTTCTTTGTTATTTTAATTTAATTTTTGTTCTCTTTCAAATTTGAGTAATTAATCCATCTTTTTGCCCCTTTTAGTGGATGCCACAAGAGGTTAGTTAATATTTTCTCAGTGATTCGAAACCATTAACCATTCTTCATAGTGGTACTAAAAAGGCGTATAAGGCTAAGGTCGTCTGCTGCGGGTATTAGAATAGGCGGAGGACATATAACAGGTGGAGATATTTCATTTGTGATGTAGGTTTTTGTAACGACCTGAGACTACCCTCTAGTCATCACACGATGCTTACAGTCCTGAGGGACCACAAACTAACCTATGAGTTGGTACCTACTGTGAGCACCGGATAACATAATCATAAAATTGGAAGAATACTAACATGCCATAAGGTTTTAATAACTGAAATATGAGTCTATAGAAACAACTGACTGAATATGATAAAATAATGATAAACTAAATAACTAACTGTAATATCTAAATACTGAATAATTGACTCTAATGTCAGAAAAGCCTCTAAAATTGACTGACTAAATATGAGTTGATGGGACAGGCCCTAACTAACTCTAACTAACTACTAACTGAGACATAAAATAAAGTAAGTATGTCCTCAAAGTATGAGGACACACCACTACTACTACTAAGGATCTGATAAGTCTAATCGTGAGCCAGGAACAGAGCATCAGAACCTATGATATGATACATCATAGCGCAAAGAAAGGTATGCGATCAGTACTTTGAATGTACTAGTATGGTAAATGAGGTAGGTTGATATGCATGGTTTCATGAACAAAACTAATAGTTAATTGAATATACCTGTAAGACATGGAGAACTAAGTAGAGAACATGGAATCTATAGATACTAAAATTATGGAAAATTTGTAATACCGAGTATGCATGAAAGTCTGTAAATACTGAATATACGTGAAAATATGTGGACACTGGGAATGCATGACCAAGCATATAACATGGACACTGGGAATGCATGACCAAGCATATAACATGGACTGAGTAACATATAACACGTAACTGAACTGAGACTATATCTGAGACTGTGGGAGGTATCATCAAACTAACATTCCACAATTTGAGCTAATCGGGGTCCAACCTGTAACCCCAGTTGTAAGGGGGTTAATAACATACCACGGGTACTAACGATGGTTGTGTGGATACACTAAACTGATATAATGTCCAAAGGACTAAGTATGTCAAGCCTGAATGGGCGGGTGACCCCTGCGAGATAATCAAGCCTAGTCTGACGGGTGACTTCTCATGCCCTACACTGGCTATATAGTTCTGGAATTTAAGGACTTCTATTAGTGACTCTACCTATCTTAAGGGGAAGCCATCATCCCTACACTCTCTCGGTGCTAAATCCTACTCCCAACTAAAAGACTCTGAAATACTAGGTTGTTCTGAGTTTAACTGACTGTTCTGTTAATGCTCTTGATATAATCTAAAGTTATTTTGAAGATACTGAAATGAGAATAAGTAAAAAACTATGGTTTTTGGGTATTCAATTCCCCCAGGACTCAAAACAATAATAGAAAAATGACACAAAAACATGGAGATATAAACATGAAGGCTCTTATTAAATAAAGCACTCTTATAGGCATTTTATCAAACACTTGTAGTTCATCGTTTAAAACAATCATAGGAATGTCATGGAACTTGTAGGAATAGAATGAATTCATCGTAATTGCATTAGATCATGGTTGAATTCAATAAATAATAATATTAAAACATGGAGGATTGAATAATAACAATAATTTCATGGTAACATGGTGCAAAGTCAATAGTACATGGAAATTCATGGATGAAATCAAAATTTAAAATCAAATAACTTGAAAATATCAAAATTTGAAATTTCAATAGGGTACTTGGACTACAAGGATGAAAGTAATCCATGGATAAACATCTGACATACCTTAATGGATGAATTTCTTGATGTTCTTGGTGAGTTCCTGAGTATTGGTCTTGAATTTGAGAGCTGGGGTTTCTTGTTCTTGGAAAAAAGGATCTTTAATTTGAGAGGAATAGAATAATGAATGATTATTTAGGTCAATTGGGGCTAAATTTCATGTTTTAGGACGAGTTTAGGGCTTAGGAAACAGACCCAAATACCCTTAAACGAATTTAAAACATAAGCTAAAAACTGACCATCATAATTTTTGGCCTTGGTGCGATGCGCCACTATCGCGCCAAGCCAATGGAAATGGAAAATTGGAACCTAGAAAAACATCGCAATATGGAGCTATCGTAGTAATCCTTTGGAATTCCAATTTGGCCACCTCCGCGCTGCACCAACAACGTGGAGGCCCAGTGAAAATTGACAAACGGGAAATTGGCCTGCTTTGCGATGTGCCATGATCGTGGAGTCACACTGAAAATTAACAATTTTCACTTGGGCTTCCTACGCGATGCGTTAAGGGTTAAAAGTATGGTGTTTAACAACTGGAACTTTAAATCGCCATAACTTCTTACCCAGTTATCGGATTTTGGTAAATTTTATATTGTTGGAAAGCTAATTTAATTTCCTACATAACGGTAGGCTCTAAAATAAAAACTACTGAATATTTAGAAAATTTTATATATGAATACTCACGTATTGGGACTTATATTATGCAAGTAAAATATGGGTCATTACAATATCTCCCTCTTGGGATCATTCGTCCTCAAATAAAACTGGTTAAGCTGAGGACACTGATGGACTAAGCTTAGACACTAAACATGCATATCTGATGCATGGAATCCATGACTGAACTGATTCATGACTGCACGACTGATATGAACATGATGTGCAAATGAAACTGAGCATGATAGAGAGAAATCTTAAGAAAATTAATACCTCATACTGAATCTAGATTCGCGAAGAAAAGATAGGGGTACTTGGTTCGCATATCTACCTCTGCTTCCTAAGTAGCTTCCTCAATGGACTGATTCCACCAAAGAACTTTAACTAGTGGAACTTATTTTTTCCTTAGTCTAGGAACTTGATGATCAAGAATTTTGACTGGAACTTCATCAAAGGGAAGATTGTTCTGAATCTCTGCACTTTCTAAGGGAAGAACTACCGCTAGAACACCAATATGCTTTTTTAACAACGAGACATGGAACACTGGGTGTACTAAGGCTAAATTATAAGGCAACTCAAGCTCGTAAGATACCTTTCTGAAACGACTGAGAATTTTGAAGGGTCCGACATATTGGGGACTGAGTTTCCCTTTCTTGCCGAATCACTTCATTCTTTCCATAGGAGATATTTTTAAGTATTCGAAATCACCAATCTCAAACTTGATATCCTTTCTCCTCATGCACACATATGACTTCCGTCAGCTCTAGGAATCGCTAAGACTTTCTCTTATCAACTAAACCTTCTCTAACATACCAAACACCAAGTCAGGCCCTACTACAGCAGCCTCACCTACTTCAAGCTAACCAATTAGAGATCTACATCTCCTACCATAGAGAGCCTCAAACGGAGCCATACAGATACTAGAATGATATTTATTATTGTATATGAATTCAATCAAAGGCAAGTGATTATCCCAACTACCTTTAAAATCAACTACGCATGCTCTCACCATATCCTTAAGAGTCTGAGTGGTCCTTTCTGTTTGACTGTCTGTCTGAGGGTGGAAGGTTGTACTGAGTGAACTTAGGTATCAAGACCCTTTTGAAATATTTTTCATAAATGAGAGGTAAATTGGGTACCTCTATCTGATATGATAGATAAAGGAACATCGTTCAACCTAACCAACTCTTTGAGATAGAGTTTGGAATAGTCCTCAGCTGAATAAGAGGTATGGACTGGCAAGAAATAAGCTCATTTGGCCATCCTATCTACGATAACCCAAATAGAATCATTCTGATGATGGGTATGTGGAAAACCTGTCACAAAGTCCATATTCAGTTCCTCCCATTTCCACGTGGGAATACTGAACTCCTACATGGACCCACTAGGTTTATGATACGCAATCTTAACTTGCTGGAATATAGAGCACTTAGCTACAAACTCTGCAATATTTCTGTTCATCCCACTCCACTTATAGATTTCCCGTAAATTATAGTACATCTTAGTGGCCCCTGGATAAATAGAGAAACACGCACCATGTACTTTTGTAAGAATTTATTGCCTCAAATCATCTACACCAGGCATACATAATCTACCCAGATAATGTAAAACACCATCTCTCCCTTGGGAGAAAACCTCCACTTTTTGATTTCTTGCTAATTCTTTCAACTTAACTAGACTGGGATCTCTATCCTATTTTTCCTTCACCTCAGAAACTAGAGATGATTCAGTGCTACTTTGTTCCCATACACTACCCTCTACTGAGTTGACTAAGTAGACAACTAGTCGGGCAAGTAGATGAACTTCATGAGCTAAATTTTTCTTACCATCCTCAACATGAGCAACATTGCCTATAGACAATCTACTGAAAGCATCATCCACGATGATACAGAACACTCATGTCATAATCTTTCAATAACTCTAACCACCTTCTCTGATACAGATTTAAATCTTTATGAGAGAATACATACTGAAGAATTTTATAATCCGTTCACACATCTACATGCACCCCATACAAGTAATAACTCCAAATCTTTAAGAAAAACACTACAGCTATTGTAATACCTCGTACTTCTACCTAGCTTGAAATAGTCCCAAGAATATTAGAAACTTATATTGAAGGATAATTCCATTTTTTTGCACATAGAATTCCTAAGATTTTAACTCTTTATCATATGGTAAATTGAATTAGCTTTCCAACAATACAAATTTTGTCCAAATCCGGTATTGGAGTAAAAAGTTATGGACGTTTTACCGAGAGCTGTCAAAATCGCCCAGGTGCCACGGGCCGGTTGATGGACCGTCGATCTAGTGATGAACCATCGCCTAGACCATTGTAGCCAAGGTAGTAAGTCAAACTTCTGGATAAGGTACGACGGATAGGTTGACGGACCATCAAACTTGTAATGGACTGTCACCCAAGTCGTCGCTACTTAGGCAGTGAGTCCCTATCCTGGTCCACATGCGATGGTCAAAATGATGGACCGTCGAGCCAGTGATGGACCATTGCACGAGCTGTCGCAGGTCCCGTTCAGCAAATTAAAGTCATTTTATAGGGGTATTTGGGTATTTTTCCACCCGTTTTAACTCTTAATTATATCAGACCAAGGCTTATAGGTTTATTATCCATTTACAACATCAAATTAGGGTTTTCTCTCAAAGCTAATCCCCAAGAATAAGAACCAAATCCTTCTTTAAGGAACTAAGAAATTTGAGTTCTTCAAGTCCAAGAACTTTAAGAAACTCACAATCAAGGTATGTCATGTTTTGATTCATGGGTTCCTTTCACCCATGAAGCTCAAGAATATTTTTTCAAAATCAAAGATTTGTGTATTTATGAATGTTCATGATTTATATTGAATTAAAATTCATGTGCATGATGTTGTAGGGTTTTGATTCATGTTTAAAATTATATATTCCAATGATTGACCCTAGGATGTGGAGATTTGCATAATAATCTTGATAAACCCTTAAATTTACATGTTGATTGATGTATCCATGATTATTAGATGTGTTGATGATTGTATAACCAAAGTATGCTCCCCATGTGTTCGATTAAAAGCCTATGTGAAAGAGAAGTGCCATACTAGTACGATAATATGAAATCCCCATTTATGTACAAGTTTATGCATGTCAAGTGTTTGATGAAATGTCTTAGTCAATGAGTTATGGATATATCTGTGGCCATTGTAGTGCTTTAGCACTTGTACTTCATGAAATTCCCATCTTATCATATTATGGATTGTCGATGTTGGTCATTATTCAAGAAGGTCATGCTTTGTCAGTTTCATGCTATCGATTCCTAGGGGTACTTGCACCCAAAAATTAGCTATGTGCATAGAGCTAGTGTAATGTTTTCAAGATACTCTCATTCAAGCCATGATCCATAGAATTCAGTCACTCTCATGACTCAGGAAAACTGATAATCTCAGTAGTATTCTGCCAGTCAACGGAACTCAGTTAACTTAATCCAATCAGTTTAGTTAATCATGTTCAGTGTCTATCCAGATGGGAGTAGAAATTAGCACCGAGCGAACCCAAGGATGGGAACCCACCAGTTATAGGGGGTGTGATTCTTAGAATCAATCCTTGCATTCTAGAACTACGTAACCAGCGTAGGTTGAGACATCATAGACTGTTATATAAGGGTAGATGAGGTGGCTTAACCTATTATATGAGGGTTCCCACCATTCTCACTAGATTTACCTATTATACGAGGGTTACTCACAGATTGTCCTTACCAGTGGGGCGGTATTGACACCCTTCCAATTGGGGTTACAGATTGGACCCCAACTCAACTATATTGCGTTATTTAGGGCATGTCAGTTAGATGACTACTTCCCATAGTTTTAGTACAGAATCAGACCTATCAGATACAGTCATTCAGTCTCAGTAATAGAACTGAGATAGTTCTACAGTATTCAGAACTATCAGATACAGTCAACCAGAATAGTATGGAACTCAGCTAGTTCCATCAGAACCTAGACTATCAGATACAGTCACTCAATATTAGTTATATATGTTATACAGATATCAGTATCTCATGTTATCAGTACTCAGACTTAGTAATCATGTTATCACGAACTCAGTTACAATTATTATGTAATCATGCATGTATTCTCACGTTCATGTCATGCAGTCAGTTAGTATAGTTCATGCATGTGAACCTTTTTTACATTCAGCCTACCTCACATGCATGCCAATCCATTCAGACATACTGACACATTTGTACTATGGTGTTTTATACAATCGGTTCAGAAGCACAAGCTCCAGAGCATCAATAGCATTCTAGTCTCAGTGGTCAGAGTAGCAGTGAGTCCTCATCCTTCAAGGACATGACCATTACTTTATTATCTCATTAATTAATTTATTAGTTGAAGTTATTTGGGGACATGTCCCATCAACTCCTTATTCAGACAGTTCAGTCAGTTAGAGATTTTTCAGACTATCATGTTCAGATAGTTTATTTCAGTTGTTTTGGGTATTTCACACCCCATCCATATGTTATGTTTTATCAGTTATCTTTTTAGTTTTGAACCTTATGGCCTTACAGCCTTTATTTCCACATTTATACAGTATATTATGCAGTGTTTAGGTACATATATCAGTCATGGGTTAGCTTATGGTCCTTCAGGGTCATGAGCACCCTGTAGCATTTCGGGTACCAGATTTGGGGTGTTGCAGCTGCTAACTCAAGATCATGAGTTGGATAATTCTTCTCATGAGGCTTAAGATGTATGGAGTCATAGGCTATGACCTTACCTCTCTAAATAAGGATACAACCCAAACCTACTTTAGATACATCATAGTATACAACAAAACCATCTGAACCTCTGGTAGAGGTGAGTCGAGTCTTCAACTCTTGAAATCTCTTCTCGTATGAATATAACCACTGAAACTTAACTTTTTTCTAAGTCAATCTATACATGGGGGATGTAATAAAATAAAACTCTTCAACAAATAGACGGTAATAGCTAGCTAAATCTAAGAAACTCCTGATATTTGATGAAAAAATGAGTCTAGGCCAGTTTCTCACTGCCTCGATCTTTTAAGGATCAACTCTAATGCCATCACCAGAAATAATATGGCCAAGGAAATCTACTAATCTTAACCAAAATTCACAATTACTAAATTTAGCAAACAACTGATGGGCTCTAAGAGTTTGCAACACTATTTTGAGATAGTCTGCATAATTGTTTTCACTACGAGAGTAAACAAGAATGTCATCAATGAAGACTATGATGAACATGTCCAAGTACTATTAGAACACTCGGGTTATCAGGTCCATGAAGGATGTTGGGGCATTGGTAAGACCAAAGGATATGACTAGAAATCCGAAGTGACTATACTGGGTTCGGAAAGCTATTTATGGAACATCATATTCTCTGACCCTAAGCTGATGATAGCCTGATCTGAGGTCTATCTTTGAAAAAGAGCTAGCACCCTGAAGTTGGTCAAATAAGTCTTCGATTCTAGGAAGTGGATATTTATTCTTGACTACAACTTTGTTCAACTAATGGTAGTCTATGCACATTCTGAAAGAACCATCTTTTTTATGCATGAATAGAACAGGTGTACCCCATGGGGATATGCGGGGTCTGATGAATCCTATATCTAAGAGATCCTTAAACTGTCCTTTCAATTCTTTGAGTTCAGCTAGATCCATTTTGTATGGAGGAATAGATATAGCCTGAGTATCTGGGAGAAAGTCTATTCCGAAGTCGATTTTCTTTTCGGGAGGAACTTCGGGGAGATCTTTAGGAAATATATCTAAAAATTCATTTACTGCTGGAACTAACTCAAGAGTTGAAGCTTTTGAGTTAGAGTCTTTGACTCACACAAGATGGTAAACACACCCCTTCGATATCATCTTTCTCTCTCTAAGGTACGACATCAACTAACCCCTAAGAGCTGTGGTACTACCCCTCCATTCAAGGATTGGTTTATTTGGGAACTGAAAATAAACTATTCTATTTCTACAATCAACTGAGGTATAGCATGAGTGGAGCTAATCCATTCCGAGAATGACGTCAAAATCCATCACATCTAACTCCACGAGATCAACTAAGCTAACTTTCTGAAATATTGTGACCGGAAAGTTCCTGTATACCTATCTGGCTACAATAGAAACACCTACTGGGGTAGACACCAAAAAGGGCACTTCTAGAGTCTTGAGACTGACTCCGAAGTTAACGGCTATATATGGAGTTACAAAAGAAAGAGAAGCTCTAGGTTCTAGTAAAGCATAAATATGTAAGTAAAAGACCTGGAACGTACCAGTAACTATGTCAGGAGAATTTTCCTGATCTTGGCAGGATTGAAGTGCATATAATCTGTTCGGATGTTGACCACTGGTGGCACTAGAAGTGGCACGCTTCTCATTCAGGTGACCGAATGGAACTGACGACTAATGGGACTGGCCCTACTGGACTAACAACTATTCTTTCTATCTATTGAGCATGAGCCATCAACCTAGATAAGTCCATCTCACTAATCAGTATTGTGGTCCTACATTTCTTGACCACACTATCAGATACGCTAGACACAAACTTACTCATCTTGGACTTGTTATCAGCTACCACATGAGGAGCATATCTAGGTAACTGAGTAAAATTAAGGGAATACTCCCTCACGCTCATGCTACCCTATCTCAAATTAATGAACTCTAACACTTTGGCCTCCCTTAACTCCAATAGAAAGAATCTATCTAAGAAATTTGTGGCAAACTCTTCCCATTCTATAGGCCCTGCATCTACACCCCTATCAACTTTCCACTACTTAAATCAAGTATGGGATATATCCTGGAACTGGTATGCAACCAAATCAGCACTCTGAATAGATGTCACCCCCATAGCATCTATTACCTTTTGATCTATATCTAAGAATTCCTGTGGATCCTCTACAGACTTGTATCGCATGAAAGAAGGAGGATTCATCTGGGTAAAAGTCCCAAATTTTGTTAGCAAAAGTATTGGCCACCGGGTTATCCAGAATAGCAGTTGGCTATTTATGCTATGCTGCTATAGAGTTTGCTAGAGTAATTAACGCAGCTCTGAATTCTACGTGAAAGGCGTGCTCATCTAGAGGATCTTCCTGGATGGGCTGAGGATCTGGCTGAGTTACTATTCTTCTTCCATTCTTCTTGGGAGGAATGTTTTCTAAATGGAAGGAAGAAATGGATTAGATGGGGAGTTTGACTTGAGCTTATTCTCACTCGCACGACATAATTACTAAAAAAAAGGGAAAAATTTTCCCAAACGTCTTGTATCCTCTCGTCCATAAGTGTGGCGCACTACACTAATATGCACAATACTCTATTTTACGTGGCTTTCACACTTTCTAGGACACTTTAAAATCTTAAGCTATGATACCAAGTTTATAACGACCCGAGACTAACCCCTAGTCATCACACGGTGCTTACAATCCCGAGAGACTACAGCTAACCCATGAGCTGGTACCTTCTGTGAGCACTGGATAACATGATCATAATTGTGAAAAAATACTGGCATGCCATAAGGTTTTAATAACTAAAATATGAGTCTATATAAACAACTGACTGAATCTGATAAAATAATGATAAACTGGATAACTAACTGTAATATTAGAATACTAATAACTAACTCTAATATATGAAAACCCTCTAAAACTGACTGACTAACTATGAGATGATGGGACAGACCCCAACTAACTCTAACTAACTACTAATTGAGATATGAAATAAAGTAAGTCTCTCCTCAAAGTATGAGGAATCACCACTATTACTACTGAGGATCTGATAAGTCTAATCACGAGCCGGGAACTGAGTGTCAGAACCTATGATATGATACATCATAGTGCAAAGAAAGGTATGCGATCAGTACTTTAAATGTACTAGTATGACAAATGAGGTAGGCTGATTTGCATGGTTTCATGGACAGAACTAATAGTTAAATGAACATGCATATAAAACATTGAGTACTAAGTAGAGAACATGGAATTTGTAGATACTAAAAATATGGAAAATCTATAATATCGAGTATGTATAATAGTCTGTAAATACTGAATATACGTGAAAATCTGTAGACACTAGGAATGTATGACCAAGCATATAATAGAGACAGAGTAAAATCTGTAAGCAGAAACACTAAAAAAATACTGATATCTGTATGCTTTGGTCAAACAAATCTAAGACTACGCAACTGAACTAAGAATATAACTAAGACTATATCTGAGACTGCAGGAGGTATCTCTAACTGACATTCCCCAATTTAAGCTAATTGGGGTCTAACCTGTAACCCCAGTTAGAAGGGTGTTAATACTATGCCACGGGTACTAACAATGGTTGTGTGGATAGACTAAACTGATATAATATCTAATGGACTAAGGGTGTCAAGCCTGAATTGATGGGTGACCCCAACGAAATAGTCAAGCCTGATCTGATGGGTGACTTCTTATGCCCTACACTGGCTAGGTAGTTCTGGAGTTTAGGGACTGTTAGTAGTGAATCTACCTATCTGACAGGGAAGTCATCATCCCTACACTTGCTCGGTGTTAAATCCTACTCCCAATTGAATGACTCTGAAATACTAGATTGTTCTGAGTTTAACTGACTGTTCTGATAATGCTCTTAATATAATCTGAAGTTATTCTAAAGATGCTGAAATGAGACTAAGTAAACAGCTATGGTTTTTGGGTATTCAATACCCCTAGGACTAAAAACAATAATAGTAAAATGACACTAAAACATGGAGATCAAAACATGAAAACTCTTATTAAATTAATCACCCTTGTAGGCATTTTATCAAACACTTGTAGTTCATGATTTAAAACAATCATAAGAATGTCATGGAACTTGTAGGAATAGCATGAATTCATCATAATAGCATTAAATCATGGTTGAATTCAATAAATAATAATATTAAAACATGGAGGATTGAATAATAACAATAATTTTATGGTAACATGGTACAAAATCAATAGTACATGGAGATTCAAGGATGAAATCAAAATTTAAAATCAAATAACTTGAAAAGATCAAAATTTGAAATTTCAATAGGTTACTTGGACTCCATGGATGAAAGGAATCCATGGATGAACATCTGACATACCTTAATGGATGAATTTTTTGATGTTCTTGGTGAGTTCCTGAGTATTGGTCTTGAATTTGAGAGCTGGGGTTTCTTGTTCTTGGAAAAAAAGGATCTTTAATTTGACAAGAATTGAATAATGAATGATTATTTAAGCTAATTAGGGTTAAATTTCGTGTTTTAAGACGAGTTTAGGGCTTAGGAAAAAGACCTAAATACCCTTAAACAGATTTAAAACGTAAGCTGAAAACTAACCATCCCAATTTTTAGCCTTGGCGTGATGTTCCACTATCACGCCAAGCCACTGGAAATGGACAATTGGGACCTGGAAAAACATCGTGACACTTAGCTATCGCGGTAAGCCTTTGGAATGCCAATTTGGCCACCTCCGCGACGGGCCAACATCGCGAAGGCCCTCTGTAAATTGACAAATAGAAAATTGGTCTGCTCTGTGATATTCCATGATCACGGAGTCACACTGTAAATTGAAAATTGACATTTAAGCTTCCTACGTGATGCGCTACAGGTTAAAATGACGGTGTTTAACGATAGAAACTTTAAAGTGCCATAACTTCTTACCTGATTATCAGATTTAGGTGAATTTTTTATCGTTTGAAAGCTAGTTTACTTTTCTACACAATGGCTGGCTCTAAACTGAAAAATAATGAGTATTTTGAAAATTTTATAGATGAATACTCACATATTAGGACTTAGATTATGCTAGGGAAATATGGGGCGTTACAGTTTTTGGATAGGAGACATTTTGGACATCACGATCTGCTATAGTGTTTCAAAACATGTCTTTTTAGCTGTTCAATCAGGATGTACAACTTTCAAATTTGTGAAGATATCCGTAGTTTTGGTGCTTGGATTATGCATTGGCTTGAATGTCTTACTTTTATTGGATTCATATATCGGCTCTTTAGTTTATTTTGAAATAATTTAATTTGAGTGATGAGCCAAGTGAAAATTGATCAATTACTTAGTTGAAGAGCTGAGATTAAATTGAAAATCAAATCATTACGAACTAAAAATCGATAACCAATATAAATAAGATGCATTTTTTATTCATGTTAGTTACTTAGCTATTTCTTATCGGTTAAATCGAAAATCAAATTGTTAGAGACTAATAATCGATAATCAATATAACTACAAAAATTAGAAGTTATCATCTTCTTATAGAGGAGGCAACCACTACAAGAAAAATGCTTATTACCTGGGGATTTTCATAGGGATAATGTAGTAAAATCCCTGAGTAATTTGATTACCTGAGGATTTTCTAACTAATTAGAATCCAAAGGAAATACCTTCTAGGTAATTATTTCCTGCAAATTTATAAAATCCCTAGGTAATTTAGTTGCGGAAATAAATCCACAGGTATATTATTTGCGGATTTATTTATGATTAACTATCAAAATTTTGCATGAATTATTTGGTAAAATTTCATACGAAAATAAATTTACATGAGGATTTTTATTACCTGTGGATTTATAAAATCCTAATTTAGTTGCAGAAATAAATCTGCAGGTATGTTATTTGCGATTAACTATAAAAATTTTGCATGAATTATTTGGTAAAGTTTCATACGAAAAGAAATTTACCTGCAGATTTTCATGATAAAAATTTATAAGTTATTCCTCGTGAAGATCTCCGAGTAAATTTGTAGGAAGTTTAGTGGTGAAAATTACTCCTTAACCAAGAAATTTTCTTACGGATATTTATGAAACAATTTCGCAAGAAAAATCCTATGAAATGCCCCAAGTAAATCCGCAAAAATAAATTATCGCAAGAAAATTTCCATGAATATTTAGCATGTACATCCCATGAAAATCCCTAATTAATAATTCACACATAAATCACTAAAAATATTTCACAATTTGTCAAAAATCTATTCGAAATCTCCAGTAATTCTCAAAAACATCATTCAAGATAAGTCAAATGTAAACCATTACAACTAACAATAAAACATAATTCATAACATCCACCAATAATGTATGATTATTAAATGGTCCAAAACAAAATATTTCAAACTTGAATCCTCAATAAAACCTCCAACCATCAGGGTCAAAATCACTTTCATTCACGTTATCAGGGTCAAAATCATATTGATCCTCATAAGCTTGGTTGTCTTCTTGAGATGGGTGTTCATCATTTGAGGATGATTTATTGTAAACATGTTTCTTCAACAAGTCTAATTCATTTCTCATCCTCTTATTTTTGTGCCGCTCATTCTGTAACCAAGCATCCAAATCTACATTTGAAGTAGTATATTTATCCATCCCTGAAAAATAAAGTTTTATATTTACTCATAAATATATAAATCGAGGTATATCCAGAAGTCCAATTCTACAGGTCATAAATGCAGGGAAATTTGAGGACTCATCACAACCTTGCAAGCAACTTTATCCACAATCACTGCCCAAATAATATGAGCAAATAAGATAATAATTCTTATTTCAGCACTAAAGTTGAACATAAGTTAAACATAGGATTTGATGAAGCAGAGCTAAAACCAATGATTATGGAGAATAACTAAATATAGCAAGCAGTGGACACAGAGCTAAATAGTTCACATGAACTAATTCATAATCAAGTCAATACTAAACATTGTCAAGTCACTAATTCACTTTTCAAGTGACTACACTTAACTAAATTCAAAACAAAAGTTTACCTTTCAAGTAACTAAATCCATTTTCAAGTAACTAATTCATAATTCAAGTCAATACACTTAAATATTTTCAAGTCACTAATTCACTTCTCAAATGACTACACTTAACAAAATTCAAAACACAAGTTCACCTTTCAAGTAACTAAATTCAAAACTAAGTAACTAATTCATAATTCAAGTCAATATACTTAAACATTTTCAAATCACTAATTCACTTCTCAAGTGACTACACTTAACTAATTTTCAAATGACTACACTTAACCATTTTCAACTCTCTAATTTACATTTAAAGTGATTACACTTAACCATTGGATATAGAGTGCAAGTTTAGTGACTCGAGGCACGAGGGGGAGGTGGTGGTGAAGTTGGACTCTCAAGCAGTTTGAAAGAGGGATAGTTTTAAGTATCTTGGGTCTACGATCCAGGGAAATTGAGAGATTGATGAGGATGTCTCACACCGTATTGGGGAAGGTTGGATAAAATAGAGGCTCGCTTTGGGGATTTTATGCGATAAGAAGGTACCTCCCAAGATTAAAGGCAAATTCTATAGAGTTGCAGTCTGGACGGCTATGTTGTATGGAGAAGAGTGTTGGCTAGTTAAGACTTCCCATATCCAAAAGTTGAAGGTGGCGAAAATAAGGATATTATGTTGGATGTATGGTCTTACAAGGTCTGACAGGGTTAGGAATTAGATTATTCAGGAGAAGGTGGGAGTGGTATCGATGGAGGAAAAATGTGGGAAGTGAGGTTGAGATGGTTTGGTCATGTGAAGAGGAGGGGCATAGATGCCCCAGTTCGTAGGTATGAAAGACTAGAGTTAGATGGTTTCAAGCGGGGTAGGGGTAGACCAATGAAACACTGGAGAGAAGTTATTAGATGTGACATGGAGAAGTTACATCTCACTGAGGACATGACCCTGGATAGGAAGGTTTGGAGGAAAAATACTAGGATAGAAGAATAAGGTGGGGGGATGAATCATAGTCCGTAGTTAGGTGAGTTTTGGTGTCTTTTATTTGGTAATGTACATTATTTTTGTGGATTTTGTATCTATGTTAGTTTTATCATGTTTCATGCTTTGAATATTTTTGTATATTGTCCTGTGTCTTGAGTCGGGGGTCTATCAAAAATAGCCTCTCTACTTCTTTAGAGGTACTGGTATGGACTGCATACATTTTACCCTCCCCAGACCCCACTAGGTGGGAATATACTGGGTTTGTTGTTTTTGGCATTGTTGTTGTACACTTAACCATTTCTAAGTCATGAATTCACGTTTCAAGTGACAACACTAAATCAATTTCAAGACATGAATTCACATTTCAAGTGACAACACTTAACTAATTCTAAAACAAAAGTTCACCTTTCAAGCAACTACACTAAATCATTTTCAAGTCACTTAATTCACTTCTCAAAGTGACTACACTTGATCATTTTGAAGTAACTAATTAACATTTCAAAACACTACACTTAACCATTTTGAAGTAACTAATTCAAATATTATTCTTAACCATTTTCAAGTAACTAGTTTACATTTAAGATTTCAAAACACAACATTTGATCATTTTCAAGTCACTAATTAACATTTCAAGTGACTACACTTAACCATTTTCAACTCTCTAATTCACATTTCAAGAGACTACACTTGGCCATTTTTAAGTTATGAATTCACATTTCAAGTTACAACACCAAACCAATTTCAAGACATGAATTCACATTTTCAAGTGACAACACTTAATTAAATTGTCAAAAAAAAGTGACAACACTTAACTAATTTCAAAACACAAGTACACCTTTCAATTAACTACACTAAACCATTTTCAAGTCACTTAATTCACTTCTCAAGTGAATACACTTGATCATTTTGAAGTAACTAATTAACATTTCAAAACACTATACTTAACCATTTTGAAGTAACTAATTCAAATATTATTCTTAATCATTTTGAAGTAACTAGTTTACATTTAAGATTTCAAAACACAACACTTGATCATTTTCAAGTCAATAATTAACATTTCAAGCGACTACACTTAACCATTTTCAACTCTCTAATTCACATTTCAAGTGACTACACTTGATCATTTTTAAGTCATGAATTCACATTTCAAGTGACAACACCAAACCAATTTCAAGACATGAATTCACATTTTCAAGTGACAACACTTAACTAAATTGTCAAAAAAAAAAAAGTGACAACACTTAACTAATTTCAAAACACAAGAACACCAACTAATTTCAAAACACAAGAACACCTTTCAAGTAACTACACTAAACCATTGTCAACTCACTTAATTCGCTTCTCAAGTGACTACAATTGATCATTTTGAAGTAACTAATTAACATTTCAAAACACTACGCTTAACCATTTTGAAGTAACTAATTCACATTTCAAAACGTTATTCTTAATCATTTTCAAGTAACTAGTTTACATTTAAATTGCTTAGACTTAACTAAATTCAAAACACAAGTTCACATTCTCAAATAACTACACATAATCATTTTCAAAACACAAGTTCACATTTTAAAGTTACTATACTTGACCATTTTCAAGTAACAAGTTCACAATTTTAAGTAACTACACTTGACCATTTTCAAGTCAAAAGTTCACAATTTCAAGTAACTATACATAACCATTTTTAAGTCACTACATTTAACCATTTTAAAGTCACTAGGATACATTTCAAGTCATTAAACTTAACTATTTTAAAGTCACTAGTATACATTTCAGTTAACTAGCTTAAATCACAGAGAAAAACTAAGGAAAAAAGTAAAAGGATAACGAAGATTGATTATTGAATTTTCCACTTCCATATAACATTTGCAAACTGTTGAAACTAACAGAATCACTGAAATATTTGATTCTTGCTCTTACGGAGAAACTAATGATTACCTACAATAATTTATACCATAGTATTCTTGAAACTAGCAGAAACACTCAAATTGCAATACCTTTTTCCACATCTCACACAAAGTATAATAACATACCCAGTATATTCCCACCAAGTGGGGTTTGGGGAGGGTAATTGTACGCGTCCATACCACTACCTCAAATGAGATAGAGAGGTTGTTTTTGATAGACCCCCGGCACAAAATAAAACATTCTACGATAAGGAATAGAGATATTAGGAAGAGTAAAAGAACAAGATACAAGATAGGGTATAGTAATAGTACGAATAGGAAAAGAACAAGATACAATAGAAATTATCTCATCCAATAATACCATAAGCAAGCTACTCCAAGAAGCACACCAAAAGATACAATATCCTAAACTCGAACTAACCTTCTACCCTAATCCGCCACCTCTACAACTTTCCATCCAGGTTCATGTCCTAAGTTAGTTGGAGCTTCTACATATCATGTTTAATCACCTCCCCTATTATTTCTTTGGTCTAAATTCATAATAAAATAAGAAGTTCAATTGCACTAAATTCAGCTTCCAAGAAAATTTCAGAACTTGTTTTCCCTTTAACCACTTTGTGTGGTCTACATAAACTATTTTTTTTCTCTGTATAGTAAGTAATCTAACTTGTACAGGTTTGGGTAATTGCACCACTTCAGTTAAGACAAGAGTAAAAATGCATATAACTTATCTATTTATCCCGTGGATAAATAGTTTCATCTCATGAATTAAGGAACCCAACCATAAACTAAAATCCTCCAAAAAAAAAAAGGGAAAAACTCATAATCAAAAATCAATAATACAAGGAAATTATGGTGCCATGGGGAAATCACATGATAGGGATTCCCTAAACCTGTGGATGTATATTTAATTATGTTTTAAAGGAAATTTATTTTTCTTTTTAGTTGTGTAACTCCCCGAATCTGGTACCCGAAATGCTACATGGTACTCATGACCCCGAAGGACCACAAGCTAACCCATGACTGATATCTGTACCTGAATACTACATAATATACTGTATAAATATAAAAATAAAGGCTAAAAGGTCATAAGGTTCAAAACTGAGACATAATATATGATAAAATATAACATCTAGGTGGGGTATAAAATACCTAAAACAAATGAAATAAACTATCTGAACATGATAGTCTGAAAAGCCTCTAACTGTCTGAATAAGGAGTTAAGGGGACATGTCCCCAGCTAACTCTATGTACTGAAGGCTAAAATAAATTAATGAAATAACTAATAAATCATCCTCGAATGATGAGGACTCACTGCTAAATTTGGCTACAACTTATGCTCTGGAACTCTTACTTCTGAACCTATGGTATAAAATACCATAGCGCAAATGTGTCAGTACTATTAAATGTACTAGTATACATGTAAGGTAGGCTGAATGTAAAAGGTTCATATGCATGAACTATACTAACTGACTGAATAACATGAACGTGAGAATGCAAGCATGAATATATAATAGTTGTAACTGAGTTTGTGATAACATGATTACTGAGCCTGAGTACTGATAACATGATACTGATAACTGTATAACTGAAATAACTAATACTGAGTGACTATATCTGACAGTCTAGGTTCTGATAGAACTAGCTGAGTTTTGTACTATTCTAAGTTAACTATATCTAACAGTCCTGAATTCTGTAGAACTATCTAAGTTCTATTACTGAGACAAAATGATTGTATCTGCTAGTCCTGATTCTATAACTTAAATTATGGGAAGTAGTCATATAACTGACAAGCCCCAAATAACACATTATAGCTGAGTTGGGGTCCAATCTGTAACCCCACTTGAAAGGGAGTCCATATCGTGCCACTAGTAAGGATAATCTGTGAACAACCCTCATATAACAGGTAACGCTAGTGAGAATAGTGGGAACCCTCATATAACAGGTTAAGCCACTTCATCTACCCTCATATAATAGGCTATGATATCTCAACCTACGTTGGCTACGTAGTTCAAGAATGCAAGGATTGTTTCTAAGAATCACACACTCATATAACAGGAGAGTTCCCATCCTTGGGTTCACTCATTGCTAATTCCTACTCCCATCTTATTAGTCACTAAACACGATTAAATGAACAAGACTAGACTGAGTTTATTAAATTCTATGGACTAACGAAATGCTATTAAGATTTGATAACTGTCTGAGACTTCTGAGATTACTGGATTACTGATATTTACTGGAATTTCTGAGATTACTGGACTGATACTGAATTCACTGAGTTTTCCTGAGTCACATGACTAACTGAGTTCTAGGGATCATGGCTTGACTAAGAGTATCATGAAAACATGACACTGGCTCTAGACACACAGCTAAATTATTAGGTACAAGTACCCCGAGGACTCAATAGCATAAAAGTACTTCATAGCATGAGTATTAAAGCACAACAATGGCTACACATATATCCATAATCCATTGACTAAGACATTTCATCAAACACTTGACATGCATGAACTTGTATATGAATAGGGATTTTAGATTATCATACTAGTATGGCACTTTTCCTTCACATAGGTATTTAGTCAAACATATGGAAAGCATGCTTTGGTTATACAATCATCAACACATCTAATAATCATGGATACAACAATCCACTTGTAAATTGAATGGTTTATCATGAATACAGCCTAATTCATCACATATTAGAATCAATGCTTGTAATTAATAGTCTATAACATGAAACAAAACCAAACAACAACATGAACATCAATTTTCAATTCAATCAAATCATAAACATTCATAAATATACAAATCTTGGATTTTGAAAAGAGATTCTTGAGCTTTATGGGTGAAAGAGACCCATGAATCAACACATGACATACCTGAGTTAATAAATCTGGAAGGATTGATGGAGAGTTCTTGTGATTTGGCCCTTGAATTTGAGAGCTAGGGCTTCTTGGCTTGAGAAAGAGCAACTCAATTTGGTAAAAAAAAGAGTGAATAATGATATCCTTAGGTCATGTAGGGTTAAATTTTTTGTTTAAGGCTGAACTAAAATCATAGGAAAAGACCCATTTAACCCTGGGCTCTTCATTTAAATTTTGTGAAAATTTCCCGACCTGGGCCCCTGGTACGACGCGGTGCTATTGCGCCGTGTCATTGGAATTTGACAACTAGAAAATTGGACGACGGCACGACGTGGGACTATCGCTGAGCTTTACTGGAATTTGACAATTGGGATTTAGGAGCCCTCCGCAATACGGTGAAATCACGGAGTCTTATTGGAAATTGACAAATGTCATTTTAGCTTATGGCGCGTGCGCCACTGACTAAGATAATGGTATTTTATGACTAAAACTTTAAATCGCCATAACTTCTTACCCGGTTGTCGAATTTAGCCAAATTTGGTATCGATGGAAAGCTTATTGAATTTCCCACATAACTAAAAGTGAAAATCCAGTAAATTCCCCATGGAATAAACATCATTCAATTTTGAATCTAATACTTGACATTCTTGAGAAGAAATTAGTTAGGAAACTTTGGGTTATTACAAGTTGGATATTAAAGAATTGTTTCTTTCATATCACACCAAGAAGGCATCAAAAATTTCTAGTATAAAAGGTGTGGCTTGCCCACAGTCATATCCCAAGCTAGCCTAACTATGTATTTTGTCATCATCCTAGTGGGGGAAAAGAAAAAAAGAAGACAGAACCTATGATTGAAAATAAGAACATCACAAAGAATCAAATAATCATTTTCTTGAAAGATTTGTGTCAAAGATATTGTTACTGTGCCACATTAATTGAAGGTATCTATTGTTATTTCCTAATATGGATAATCCTCACCTTATGGGCTAGAATGTTAGAATGTTAGGTTAAGTTAGGACAAAGGTATAATTTCTTTACATGGTATTTGTATTAGATTCATCTCTATTGTTTCAATGTTGGACTCTCGTATTATGTTGTCCATGCTCCAAATATTAAACCAAAAAAGTATGGTAGTGGTAGAGTCTCATAGTATTTGTTAGTAAAGGTTGTTGTCTCCTTATATGGTCCTGGACAATCCTCACCTCATGTGAGGTAGCTTTAAAGGTTGAGTTAGACTCAATACTCACTTGCTTTACAAATACTCTAGAGAACAAAATTGATCGATAATAACAGATTGCAACTTGTAAAACACATAGAAGAGGCTATGCTTCATTTTTCTATCACATTGTAATATTTCAAAAATATAATTATTTGACATTTTGACATAAACCTTATTATTTCTATAAAATGTTGAATGTCGAGGTGAAAAAATAAAATGCAAACAAATATGTGATAACAATATATCAGAAAGAAACCAACAGAAGGAGCCAGACTATGAGCATACCGCCTTTGCACCAAACATATAAAGAGTTATGGGGAACATAAAACCGCTCCATGTCAACAAGGGCAATAACTATATTTTTCGCTTCTGTTCTAAATCCATCCAGAGTAGTACTCACAATTGTAATTACCTCTTGCCAACAAAAGAGAAAGGGCACCAAACGTATAAAGAGGTGATTGCATGCCCATCAGTTGTATAGCTACTGTGCAGCATCGATGGCGGCAGAGCTTTTAAGAAGGGGATATGATCGACGGTAGCAGTGTTGGCTCGAATGATGGAGTCATCAATGGGGTGAGGGAGAGGAGAGGTATCAAAGTATTGGCATCATCGGCGGCGCATTTAGCAGGAGAAGAAGAAATGGGCGGCAGTAATGGTAGAGTTTAGAGAGAGAAAGAAGAGCGTAGAGAGAGAGAAGAAAGTGACTGTTGTTTGTAAAAAATAATTAGGGTTTGGTTTTTGGTATTTTAAGAAGGAAAGAGATGGAGAATCAATCTTAGGCCATTGATCAATTTGATCTATGGCTGAGATTTAAAGTTAAAAGACATTTAAAATTGGTCCATAATTGAATTGAAGAGTTAAAATTAAACTCAAGTGGGCAAAATCTAGGCTAAAATTATCATAAATTGGCAAAATTAAGTTAAAAATAAATAAGTTGAGAAAATTAAATAAACAAATAATAAAAAAGCGATTGCTATAATAAAAATAAATAAATAATAATAATAATAATAATTAAAACTAAAGAATGTATTTGTAAATCATAAGTGTGCATATGATAAATATTAATAAAATTATGCAAAATAAATAAATAAAATATTATATTTGAATTAATAAATTATAAAAATAATAAAAAAATTTAATAAAAAATAAATTATATATTTTTATATTATTGGTGGACACGTCATTAATTATATTATACAAGACTAATGTGTAAATATATTACTCTTTGAAATTTAATAATTTTGATAAGATAGCAGCTATAGAAAGCATCGAGAGGTCAAAATTAGGTGTCAACGTCCGCTGAAGCAGAAATTTTATGAACTTCAATTTTTTTATTAAATATTCTTAATTTTTTTATATGTAAATGATTTATAATAATTAATTAGAGGCAATATAGTAAAATCATGGAGTAGTTGAAGCAGGTAAAGAAACAGGCATGTCGATGACACCTATTTTACGTGCATTTGGGTAGAGGTGTTAGTTAATCTAGAATTACGTACCCATCACTGATGACCATTCATTTCTCGATATCAACAACGAGTCAAGCTAAGATTGATGATCAGCTCAAATACACCTTTGATATCACCTTCAGCTGCTTAATCAGCTCTTGTGAGCTTTACAAGTATTTTTAAAATTGAGTCAAGCTAAGGTTTATTCATCTCGAATAAATATCAATTCTGAACAAAATTAATATAAATTGAATAAGAATTAGGCTAGACATTACATAAGTTGGGCAAATTGAATTGACTTAGGTTGTTATTTGTTAAATGTAGGAAAGATGTATTAGTAGCATGTATAATTGCGGAAATGATTTAATAAATATTAGCAAAATTACGTAAAATATTATATAATGTAAAAAATAATGATATAAAAATAAATCATATATTTTAAAATAATTAATGCGACACATTAATATTTATTTGATATCAAAATAATGCGTAGAAAATATCAATAGTTAAAATTAATAATTTTGCTAAAATAGCAATCTAAGAGGGTGTAATACCCCAAAAAATCCAAACCAATATTAGAGCCATGTACCAAGCTCATGCATAGTACATCATGATTCTTTTATACTTTTATGAGTAGGTTAGATGTATATTAAGGCTTCAAATAACTCTCATCTATCAGACGAATAAAAACATTCCTTACCGATTGAATTCTTGAGAAGGATATTGGTATAGTCAACTTCAAATGAGAAAATCTCTCATTATACATGGAATTTTTTTTATCTCATGACCTATAAAAATATATATAATTGAATTATCTTTCCAACAATAACAATTTCTCCTAAATCCGATATCGGAGCAAAGAGTTATTCCTATTTTACTCCAGCATGTCATGCTGGAAACAGTGTGACGACATTCGTGGTAGCTTACCACATTTGTGATGCCCTATCACGAAGGTCACCAGCCTTAGGCAGAAACCAGCTCCTAAGTAATGACATTCGTGGTAGCTTACCACATTTGTGATGCCTTATCACGAAGGTCGTCATCCTTAGGCAGAAACCAGCTCCTAAGTGACAACATTCATGATAGCTTACCACATTTGTGACGCCCTATCACGAAGGTCGTCAGACTTAGGCAGAAACCAGATACTAAGTGACGACATTCATGATAGCTTACCACATTTGTGATGCCCTATCATGAAGGTCGTCAGCCTTAGGCAGAATCCAGCTTCTGTGTGATGATATTTTTTACGGCCAACCACATTTTTTACGCCTTGTCATAAATGTCATCAGGCTTAGCTAGAAACCATCAATTCCAGATACTATGTGACGATATTTTTGATGGCTTGTCATATTTTTTTACGCCTTGTCACAAATATCGTCAGCTATGATTTTCAGTAACTAGGAATTTATTTCATAAGGGTATTTTGGTCATTTATTTTACCTTCCACGACTTATAACCTTAAAGAGGGGTAATTTTTCCTATTTTTCTTCAGTTAAGCATCTCAAAAATCCTCTCTTATGATCTCAACTACAAGATTAGGTTTTCCATCAAATTCATCTCTGAAAAGCAAGATTCAAGCCTTTTTCCAAGATAATTGAGAATTAAGTTTCCCAATCCAAGAACTCTCCAGCAAATCATCAAGGTTTCCTTTCTACGGTATGCGTAGTGTTCACCTATGGATCCAATTCATTCATAGAGCTCAAGAACCATGTTTTAAATATTATTTTGTAAGCTTTTTGTGGTAATATGAGTATGTACATGTTGATGATTGTTGTTTAAGTTTCAATGTGATGTATAAAGGTGTTTTCATGGAATATATATGTTTGTTAATTGAAAACCATGAACTTTAGGTGGTTTAATATGGTGCAAGTATGAAAATCACCTATGCTTTAAGGAATGCATGCAAGGTGTTTGATAAAATACTTAGGATGCTAGAAATTCATGTTTCTATGGTTCTATGATGTCTAAATGACAAGTCCATGTTAGCCATATACTTCAATATGAATCCCATGATTTACAAGTGTTGCTATTGTGGTGGTATGAAGCATCTAAGATAATGGATATATACAATATGTACACAAAATATATCCATGCATTCCCTACAATGTTTAAGATGTTGAATAACTATATGAAACATGATATCCCCTACTTATGATATTATGAATTGTGGACTCAAATCTTGTCATGATAATCTCAGTCAAGCTATAATCTATAGAACTCAGTCAGTCATGTGACTCAGAAAACCTCAGAAATCTTATGATCTCAGTTAACTCTTAGATAATAGTACTACTCCGTCAGTCAGTGGAAGTCAGTTAATCTGTCCATGTAGAGTCAGTTGAATCATGTTTATTCTATTCAGATGGGTGTAGAAGTTAGCACCGAGTAAACCCAAGGATGGGGACTCACCTACCAGTTTAGGGTGTGATTCTTAGCAGTCATCCTTGTGTTCCAGAATTACATACCTAGCATAGGTTGAGACATCTTAGCCTGTCAGATTAGGGTTGATGAGGTGGCTTAACCTATCAATTTATAGTTTCCACCGTTCTCCTTTCGAATACCTGCCAGCTAAGGGGTCAGCCACAATTATCCATACTAGTGGCACAGTATTGACACACCCTCTAGTCGGGGCAGAGATTGGACCTCGACTTAGCTATATGCGTTATTAGGGCATTTCGGTTAAACAACTACCTCCCACAGTTTCAGAATCAGTCTCAGTAAAAGAACTCAGATAGGTCTTCATATTTTAGTATATCAAGACTGTCAGATACAGTCAGAATCAGTTACAGTACGAAACTCAAATAGTTCTATCAGATTCAGGATTGTCAGATACAGTCGCCCATTTTATTAGAATTTCAATATCAATCATGTTAGCATCAGTAAACCATGTATTAGCATACAGGACTAGCTATCATACAC
Source organism: Capsicum baccatum var. pendulum (assembly GCA_030864225.1). Lineage (NCBI taxonomy): Eukaryota > Viridiplantae > Streptophyta > Magnoliopsida > Solanales > Solanaceae > Capsicum > Capsicum baccatum. The sequence goes on along the minus strand of CM061557.1, from coordinate 161,149,177 downwards.
CCACGATTTCAGTTACTATGTGTGCATGTTTGTACTCTTACATTCATGAAAGTCAAATAGTTAGCATTGTTCATGCATGTAAACCCTATTTATATTTAGCCTACTCGCTCATATACTTAGTACATTCCCTCGTACTGACGCGTTTTTGCTATGGTGCTTTCTTTTCATATTACACCATAGGTTCAGAGACACAAGCTCCAGATCAACAGTAGCAGTAGCATTTCCAGTCGCAGAGATTCAGTGAGTCCTCTTCATTTAAGGATAATATAATTTGATTTATTCATTATTATTTTAGCCAGTTATCAGTTTATGGAGTTATTTAGAGATATGTTCCTTCAACCCCTTATTCAGACAGCACTTAGAGGCTTTCAAATTCAGTATTCAGACTTTGTTTAGATTTGATTCAGTTTTCAACTATTTTGGGTATCTTTCACCTATATGGATATTATATTTTGATAGATTCTTTATTCAGTTGAACCTTATGGCCTACATGTTCATGTTTTCTGTATTAATATGTTATATATGCAGTGTACAGGTACAGATATCAGTCATGGGTTAGCTTGTCCCTCGGGGTCATGAGCACCATGCAGCATTTTGATTTAGAAAAATTGGGGCGTTACAAACTTGGTATCAAAGCCTAAGGTTCAATTGAGTCCTAGGAAATCTGAAAGCAGCATCTAGTAGAGTGTTGTACATGGGTGTGTTGTGTGCCACATTTATGTACAGGAGGCTATGAGATGTTTTAGGAATAGTTCCCTTTCTTTAGTATTCATGTCATGCTAGTAAGCATAATTTTTATTCAGTCTCTTAGTCTAATCCACATCAGCAGATTTAATCAAGTTAGAGATTACTGATTTTGATGTCATTCTCGGCATGGATTGGATTTATTCGTACTATGCCACAGTCGACTGCAGAAATAGTATAGTTTATTTTCAGTTCTCGAATGAGCCCATCCTAGAGTGGAAGGGTAGCACTTCATCTTTCAGGGGTCAGCTTGTTTCCTACCTTTGGGTAAGGAAAATAATTTCTAAGGGGTGTGTGTATCATCTTGTGCATGTTAAGGATTCCAATTTTGAATCTCCCAGTCTCTAATTAGTTCCAGTGGTTAATGAATATTCAGACATCTTTCCCAAGATCTTCCAGGCATTTTTCCCGAAAGGGAAATAGACTTAGGCATAGACCTTCTCCCAGATACTAGAACTATTTCTATTCCGCCATACAGAATGGCACCAGTAAAACTCAAGGAACTAAAAGAATAGTTGAAGGATCTCTTAGATAAGGGATTCATTAGTCCTAGTGTATCCCCATGGGGTGCTTTAGTCTTATTCGTGCGCAAGAAAGACGGTTCTCTCAGAATGTGTATTGATTACCATCAGCTTAACAAAGTCACGGTCAAGAATTAGTATCCGCTGCCTAGGATAGATGACTTGTTTGATAGACTTCAGGGTGCCAGTTATTCTCCAAGATAGACCTCAGATCAGGCTATCATCAGCTCAGAGTTAGAGAATATGACATTTCGAAGACAGCTTTTCGTACTCGGTATGGTCACTTTGAATTTCTAGTCATGTCCTTTGGCCTTACCAATGCCCCTCAGATTTCATGGACTTGATGAATCAGGTGTTCAAGCAGTACTTGGACACATTCGTCATAGTCTTCATAGATGATATTCTAGTTTATTCTCGCACAAAGCGTGATCATTCAGACCATCTCATAATTGTTCTTCAGACTCTCAAGGATCACCAGTTGTTTGCCAAGTTTAGTAAGTGTGAATTTTGGCTAAGATCAGTAGTATTCCTTATCCACATTATTTTTGGTGATGGCATTAGAGTAGATCCTTAGAAAACCAAAGCAGTAAGAGACTGGCCTCGCCCTATCTCTCCATTAGATATTAGGAGTTTATTGGGTTTGGCTGCCTATTACCAACGGTTTGTCGAGGGATTTTCTTCTATTGTATCTCCTATGTCCAGATTGACTGAAGAAGGTTAAGTTTCAGTGGTCAGAACCTTATGAGAAAAGTTTTTAGGAGTTGAAGACTCGACTCACCTCAGCTTCATAGCACTTCCCAATGGTTTCGATGGATTCGTAGTATATTATGATGCATCCAGAGTAGGTTTAGGTTGTGTCCTCATGCAGCATGGTAGAGTCATACCTTATGCCTCCAAATAGTAAAGCCCTATGAGAAGAATTATCCTACTTATGACCTTTAGTTAGCAGCAGTTGTCTTTTCCTTAAAGATTTGGACGCATTATCTATACGGTATTTATGTAGACGTCTTCACAGATCATAAGAGCCTTCAGTATGTCTTTTACTTGAAAGATCGCAATCTTAGTCAGAGAAGGTGGTTAGAGATCTTGAAGGATTATGACATGAGTGTCCTTTATCATCCTGGCAAGGCCAATGTAATGGCCGACGCACTCAGTAGACTGTCCATGGGTAGTATTTCCCATGTTAAGTATAGTAAGAACAAACTAGCTCAAGAAATTCATCAGCTTGCCATACTAGGTGTTCTCTTAGTCGACTCTTCAGAGGGTGGTGTATGTGTTCAGAGTAGTTCAGAATCATCTCTAGTTTCTGAGGTGAAAGAGAAGCAAGACAGGGATCTTAGCCTTGTCAAGCTAAAAATGTTAGTTCAGAGTCAGGAAGTAGAGGTTTTATCCCAAGGGGGAGATGGTGTTCTTCATTATCAGGGTCGTCTGTGTGTTCCTGGGGTAGATGACTTGAGGCAGCAATTTTTTGTAGAATTGCATGGTGCGTGATACTCTATTCATCCAGGGGCCACTAAGATGTACCACGACTTGTGGGAGATCTATTGATAGAGTGGGATGTAGAGGGACATTGTAGAGTTTGTGGATAAGTGCTCTACATGTCAGCAGGTTAAGATAGAGCATCGAAAACCTAGTGGTTCCATACAGGAGTTCACTATTCCTACTTGGAAGTGGGAAGGGTACATAGACTTCGTGACGGGTTTATCTAGAACACGTCATCAGCATGATTCAGTTTAGGTCATTACAGATAGAATGACCAAGTCAGCTCATTTCCTTCCATTTCGTACCTCTTACTCAGCCGAGGATTATGCTAAACTCTATATTAGGGAGTTGGTCAGATTACACGATGTTCCACTATCTATCATCTTAGATAGAGGTACCCAGTTCACCTCTTACTTCTGGAAAGCATTCCAAAAGGGTCTTGGTACCCAAGTTCATCTCAGTACAACGTTTCATCCTCAAACAGATGGTCAAGCAAAAAGGACCATTCAGACTCTAGAATATATGTTAAGGGTGTGTGCAATTGATTTCAAGGGAAGCTGGGATGACCACTTTCCTTTGATTGAGTTTGCATACAACAACAGCTATCACTCCAGTATTTAGACGGCTCCATTCAAAGCTCTCTATGGTAGGAGATATAGGTCTCCAATCGGTTGGTTCGAAGTTAGTAAGACCACAGTCATAAGGCCTGACTTAGTATTCAATGCCTTAGAGAAAGTTCAGTTGATCAGAGAAAGACTCCGGGCTGCTCAGAGACGATAGAAGTCTAATGCGGATGTTCATAGAAAGGATCTCGAATTCGAGTTTGATGACTATGTCTATCTCAAGATCTCTCCCATGAAGGGAGTGAAGATATTCGGCAAGAAGGGAAAGCTCAGTCCCCAATATGTTGGTCCCTTTAGGATTCTCAGTCTCTTCGGCAAGGTAGCCTATGACCTTGAATTTTCTTCAGATCTAGCCTCAGTTCATCTAGTCTTCCATGTCTCTTTGCTCAAGAAGTGCATAGGTAACCCAGCAGTTGTAGTTCTTATTCAGAGCATTGACATTCAGAATAGCCTTTCTTATGAAGAGATTCTAGTCAAAATCCTCGACTATTAGACTCGTATGCTAAGGAACAAAGAAGTCCCTTTAGTCAAGGTTCTTTGGCGGAATCAGTCCATGGAGGAAGCTACTTGGGAAGCAGAAGCAATAATGAGAACCAAGTACCCTCATCTTTTCTCTGATAATTCAGACTTAGCTCGAGGTGACCATTTTTCTTAAGCTTATTCAGTTACATGTTCAAAATTCCAGTATAAAATTGGTATCAAGTATTAGTGCATAGCTTATAATGCATTCATAAGTTCAGTTTATCATTCATGCATCAGATATGCATGTTCAATTGAGCTATATTCAGTTTAGAATTCAATTCAGTCGAATAATCATGTGCCAGTTGAGCATGATCAATGTATACATCATTTTATCTTTTCTCCCCTCTCAAGCAGTCATCATTCGAGGATGAATATGTCCAAGGGGGAGATATTGTAATACCCTGAAAAATCCAAACCAATATTAGAGCCATGTACCAATCTCATGCATAGTACATCATGATTCTTTAATAGTTTTACGAGTAGGTTAGATGTATATTAAGGCTTCAAATAACTCCCACCTATCAGACAAGAAGGATATTGGTATAGTCAACTTCAAACGAGCATATCTCTCATTATACTTGGAATTTTTTCGAGCTCATGACCTATCAAAAGATAGATAATTGAATTATCTTTCCAATGATACCAATTTTGCCTAAATTCGATATCGAAGACGAGAGTTATTCCTATTTTACTCCAGTATGTCAGGCTAGAAACAGTGTGACGACATTCATGCTAGCCTACCACATTTGTGACGCCCTATCATGAAGGTCGTTAGCCTTAGGCAGAAACTAGCTCCAAAGTGACGACATTCGTGGTAGCCTACCACATTTGTGACACCCTATCACGAAGGTCATCAGCCTTAGGTAGAAACCAGCTCCTAAGTGACGACATTCGTGGTAGCTTACCACATTTTTACGCCCTATCTCAAAGGTCGTCAGCCTTAGGCGGAAACCAGATCCTAAGTGAAGACATTCGTGATAGCATACCACATTTGTGATGCCCTATCACGAACGTTGTCAGCCTTAGGCAGAAACCAGCTCCTAAGTGATGACATTCGTGATAGCTTACCACATTTTTGATGCCCTATCATGAAGGTCATCAGCCTTAGGCAGAATCTAGCTTCTGTGTGACGACATTTTTTACGGCCTATCATATTTTTTATGCCTTGTCATAAATGTCGTCAAGCTTAGGTAAAAACCATCAATTCTAGCTACTATGTGATGACATTTTTGATGGCTTATCATATTTTTTTATGCCTTGTCACAAATATCGTCAGCTATGATTTTCAGCAACTGGGAATTTATTTTATAAGGGTATTTTGGTCATTTCCTTCACCTTCCACGACTTATAACCCTAAAGAGGGGTAATTTTTCCTATTTTTCTTCAGTTAAGCATCTCAAAAACCCTCTCTTACACTCTCAACCACAATATTAGGGTTTCCATCAAACTCATCTCTCAAAATCAAGATTCAAGCCTTTTTCCAAGATAATTGAGAATTAAGTTTCCCAATCTAAGAGCTCTCTAGCAAATCATCAAGGTTTCCTTTCTAAGGTATGCACAGTTTTCATCTATGGATCCAATTCGTTCGTAGAGCTCAAGAACCATGTTTTAAATATTATTTTGTAAACTTTTTGTGGTGATATGAGTATGTACATGTTGACGATTGTTGTTTAAGTTTCAATATGATGTCTAAAGGTGTTTTCATGGAATATATATGTTTGTTAATTGAAAACCATGAACTTTAGGTGGTTTAATATGGTGCAAGTATGAAACTCACCTATGCCTTAAGGAATGCTTGCAAGGTGTTTGATAAAATGCTTAGGATGCTAGAAATTCATGTTTCTATGGTTCTATGATGTCTAAATGACAAGTCCATGTTAGCTATATACTTTAATATGAATCCCATGCTTTTCATGTGTTGCTATTGTGGTGGTATCCATGCATTCCCTACAATATTTAAGATGTTGAATAACTATATGAAATATGATATCCCCTACTTATGATATTATGAATTGTGGACTCAAATCTTATGATCAAGTCATGTCATGTGTGTCAGTTTTCTTCTATCGAGTCCTGGGGGTATTCATACCCAAAAAACATAGTTTTGTACCTAGATACATGTCATGTTGTCACGATAATCTTAGTCAAGCTATAATCTATAGAACTCAATCAGTCATGTGACTCAGGAAACCTCAGCAATCTCATGATCTTAGTTAACTCTCAGATAATAGTACTACTCCGTCAGTCAATGGAAGTCAATTAATATGTCCATGTACAGTCAGTTGAATCATGTTTAGTCTCTTCAGATGGGAGTAGAATTTAGCACCTAGTGAACCCAAGGATGGTGACTCACCTACCAGTTTAGGGTGTGATTCTTAGCAGTCATCCTTGTATTCCAGAACTCGTAGCCAGCGTAGGTTGAGATATCTTAGCCTGTTACATTAGGTTTGATGAGGTGGCTTAACGTATCATTTTAGGGTTACCACTATTCTCCTTTCAAATACCTGCTAGCTAAGGGTCACCCACAACTGTCCTTACCAGTGGCACGGTATTGACACCCCTCCAGTCGGGGCAGAGATATGACCCCAACTTAGCTATATGCGTTATTGGGGCATGTCGGTTAAACAACTACCTTCCACAGTTTCAAAATCAGTCTCAGTAAAAGAACTCAGATAGATCTTTAGATTTTTATTTATCAGGACTGTTAGATACAGTCAGGCTCAGTTACAGTACGGAACTCAGATATTTCCATCAGATACAGTCGGCCGTGTTATCAGAATTTCAGTATCAGTCATGTTAGCCATCAGTAAACCATGTATTAGCATACAGGACTAGCTATAATGCACCCATGATTTCAGTTAACATGTGTGCATATTTGTACTCTTATATTCATGGCAGTTAGACAGTTAGCATTGTTTATGCATGTAAACTCTATTTATATTTAGCCTACCTCACTCGTATACTCAGTACATTCCCTCGTACTGATGCATTTGTACTATGGTTCTTTCTTTTCATGTTACACCATAGGTTCAGAGGCACGAGCTCCAGATCAGCAGTAGCAGTAGCATTTCCAGTCGCAGAGATTCAGTGAGTCCTCTTCATTCGAGGACAATATGATTTGATTAATTCAGTATTATTTTAGCCAGTTATCAGTTTATGGAGTTAGTTGGAGACATGTTCCTTCAACTCCTTTTTCAGACAGCACTTAGAGGCTTTCAAATTCAGTATTCAGACTTATGTTCAAATTTGATTTAGTTTATAGTTGTTTTGGGTATCTTTCACCCATATGGATATTATGTTTTACCAGATTCTTTATTTAATTCAACATTATGGCCTACATGTTCATGTTTTCCGCATTAATACATTATATATGTAGTGTACAGGTATAGATATCAGTATGGGTTTGATTGTGGTCCCTTGAGGTCATGAGCACCGTGTAGCATTCTGATTTAGAAAAATTAGGGCGTTACAGAGGGGTATCGGGAGGTCAATTTGGGTGTCAACACAATTAACCCAATTTATTTCCATAAATTGGGGCTGTGGAGGGTATAGTATACGCAAACCATACTGCTAAGGTAGATAGGTTGTTTCTAAGAGACCCTCGGTTCAAGAAAAATAGTTTAAAACTATTCAATTTCAAGAAAAATATTAGTGAAAATTGATTTAATATTAGTCATTGATCAAATATGATGACCAGTTGAGATTAGAATTAAGGATATGAGTTAAATTGGGATTAGATATTGGGTTAAAAAATTGAATTGAGGATTTCGATTGAGTCAAATTAAACTCAATTGACACAAATTGTGTATAAAATGGCTAGAATTTAAATAAATTAGAAAAATTGAATTGAATTGGGTTGATATTTAATAAATATAGTAACTATATCAAATTAATATTAAAAATAAATATAACAATAAATAAATAAATGTTGATCGACGACTGAGATCTAAAGATTAAGAATTTGGTTAAAAAAATTGAATGAAATTTGAAATTGAATTTAATTGGACACAATTTAGGCTAGGATTGTAATAAATTGGATAAAATTAGGCTAAAATTATATAAAAGTAATTCATAAAAGTACCCCCAGGACTCAATAGCATAAAAGTAATTCATGGCATGACTTCTAAAGCACAACAATGGCTACACGTATATCCATAATCCATTGACTAAGACATTTCATCAAACACTTTACATGCATGAACTTGTATATGAATGGGGATTTCACATTATCATACTAGTATGGCACTTTTCCTTCACATAGGCATTTAGCCAAATATATGGGGAGCATGCTTTGGTTATACAATCATCAACATATCTAATAATCATGGATACATCAATCCACTTGTAAACTGAAGGTTTTATCATGAATATCTCATAATTTATCACATACTAGAATCAATTCTTGTAATTAATAGTCTATAACATGGAACGAAATCAAACAACAACATGGACAATAATTTTCAATTCAATCAAATCACGAACATAAATAAATATACAAATCTTGGATTTTGAAAAGAGATTCTTAAGCTTCATGGGTGAAAGAGACCCATGAATCAACACATGACATACCTAAGTTAATGAATCTAGAAGGATTGATGGAGAGTTCTTATGATTTCTCCCTTGAATTTGAGAGCTAAGGTTTCTTGGCTTTAGAGAGAGAAACTCAATTTGGGGAATAATAGAGTGAATAATGATATCCTTAGGTCATGTAGGGTTAAATTTTGTGTTTAAGGCTGAACTAAAATCATGGGAAAAGACCCATTTAACCCTGAGTTCTTCATTTAAATTTTGTGAAAATTTCCCGACCTGGGCCCCTGGTGCGACGCGGTGCTATCACGCCGTGTCATTGGAATTTGACAACTGGAAAATTGGACGACGGCGCGACGTGGGACTATCGCTGAGCTTTACTGGAATTTGACAATAGGGATTTAGGAGCCCTCCGCGATACGGTGAAATCACGGAGTCTTATTGGAAATTGACAAATGTCATTTTGGCTTATGGCGCGATGCGCCACTGACTAAGATAATGGTATTTTATGACTAAAACTTTAAATCGCCATAACTTCTTACCCGGTTGTCGAATTTAGCCAAATTTGGTATCGATGGAAAGCTTATTGAATTTCCCACATAACTAAAAGTGAAAATCCAGTAAATTCCCCATGGAATAAACATCATTCAATTTTGAATCTAATACTTGACATTCTTGAGAAGAAATTAGTTAGGAAACTTCGGGGTATTACAAGTTGGATATTAAAGAATTGTTTCTTTCATATCACACCAAGAAGGCATCAAAAATTTCTAGTATAAAAGGTGTGGCTTGCCCACAGTCATATCCCAAGCTAGCCTAACTATGTATTTTGTCATCAGCCTAGTGGGGGAAAAGAAAAAAAGAAGACAGAACCTATGATTGAAAATAAGAACATCACAAAGAATCAAATAATCATTTTCTTAAAAGATTTGTGTCAAAGATATTGTTACTGTGCCACATTAATTGAAGGTATCTATTGTTATTTCCTAATATGGATAATCCTCACCTTATGGGCTAGAATGTTAGAATATAGGTTAAGTTAGGACAAAGGTATAATTTCTTTACATGGTATTTGTATTAGATTCATCTCTATTGTTTCAATGTTGGACTCTTGTATTATGTTGTCCATGCTCCAAATATTAAACGAAAAAGTATGGGAGTGGTAGAGTCTCATAGTATTTGTTAGTAAAGGTTGTTGTCTCCTTATATGGTCCTGGACAATCCTCACCTCATGTGAGGTAGCTTTAAAGGTTGAGTTAGACTCAATACTCACTTGCTTTACAAATACTCTAGAGAACAAAATTGACCGATAATAACAGGTTGCAACTTGTAAAACACACAGAAGAGGCTATGCTTCATTTTTCTATCACATTGAAATATTTCAAAAATATAATTATTTGACATTTTGACATAAACCTCATTATTTCTATAAAATGTTGAATGTCGAGGTGAAAAAATAAAATGCAAATAAATATGTGATAACAATATATCAGAAAGAGACCAACAGAAGGAGCCAGACTATGAGCATACTGCCTTTGCACCAAACATATAAAGCGTTATGGGGAACATAAAACCGCTCCATGTCAACAAGGGCAATAACTATATTTTTCGCTTCTGTTCTAAATCCATCCAGAGTAGTACTCACAATTGTAATTACCTCTTGCCAACAAAAGAGAAAGGGCACCAAACGTATAAAGAGGTGATTGCATGCCCATCAGTTGTATAGCTACTGTGCAGCATCGATGGCGGCAGAGCTTTTAAGAAGGGGATATGGTCGACGGTAGCAGTGTTGGCTCGAATGATGGAGTCATCAATGGGGTGAGGGAGAGGAGAGGTATCAAAGTATTGGCATCATCGGCGGCGCATTTAGCAGGAGAAGAAGAAATGGGCGGCAGTAATAGTATAGTTTAGAGAGAGAAAGAAGAGCGTAGAGAGAGAGAAGAAAGTGACTGTTGTTTGTAAAAAATAATTAGGGTTTGGTTTTTGGTATTTTAAGAAGGAAAGAGATGGAGAATCAATCTTAGGCCATTGATCAATTTGATCTATGGCTGAGATTTAAAGTTAAAAGACATTTAAAATTGGTCCATAATTGAATTGAAGAGTTAAAATTAAACTCAAGTGGGCAAAATCTAGGCTAAAATTATCATAAATTGGCAAAATTAAGTTAAAAATAAATAAGTTGAGAAAATTAAATAAACAAATAATAAAAAAGCGATTGCTATAATAAAAATAAATAAATAATAATAATAATAATAATAATTAAAACTAAAGAATGTATTTGTAAATCATAAGTGTGCATATGATAAATATTAATAAAATTATGCAAAATAAATAAATAAAATATTATATTTGAATTAATAAATTATAAAAATAATAAAAAAATTTAATAAAAAATAATTTATATATTTTTATATTATTGGTGGACACGTCATTAATTATATTATACAAAACTAATGTGTAAATATATTACTCTTTGAAATTTAATAATTTTGATAAGATAGCAGCTATAGAAAGCATCGAGAGGTCAAAATTAGGTGTCAACGTCCGCTGAAGCAGAAATTTTATGAACTTCTATTTTTTTATTAAATATTCTTAATTTTTTTATATGTAAATAATTTATAATAATTAATTAGGGGCAATATAGTAAAATCATGGAGTAGCTGAAGCAGGTGAAGAAACAGGCATGTCGATGACACCTATTTTACGTGCATTTGGGTAGAGGTGTTAGTTAATCTAGAATTACTTACCCATCACTGATGACCATTCATTTCTCGATCTCAACAACGAGTCAAGCTAAGATTGATGATCATCTCAAATACACCTTTGATATCACCTTCAGCTGCTTAATCAGCTCTTATGAGCTTTACAAGTATATTTAAAATTGAGTCAAGCTAAGGTTTATTCATCTCGAATAAATATCAATTCTGAACAAAATTGATATAAATTGAATAAGAATTAGGCTAGACATTACATAAGTTGGGCAAATTGAATTGATTTAGGTTGTTATTTGTTAAATGTAGGAAAGATGTATTAGTAGCATGTATAATTGCAGAAATGATTTAATAAATATTAGCAAAATTACGTAAAATATTATATAATGTAAAAAATAATGATATAAAAATAAATCATATATTTTAAAATAATTAATGCGACACATTAATATTTATCTGATATCAAAATAATGCGTAGAAAATATCAATATTTAAAATTAATAATTTTGCTAAAATAGCAGTCTAAGAGGGTGCAATACCCCAAAATATCCAAACCAATATTAGAGTCATGTACCAAGCTCATGCATAGTACATCATGGTTCTTTTATAGTTTTATGAGTAGGTTAGATGTATATTAAGGCTTCAAATAACTCCCATCTATCAAATGAATCAAAACATTCCTTACCGATTGAATTCTTGATAAGGATATTGGTATAGTCAACTTCAAATGAGCAGATCTCTCATTATACGTGGAATTTTATTGGTCTCATGACCTATAAAAGTATAGATAATTGAATTATATTTCCAATAATACCAATTTCTCCTAAATCCGATTCGGAGCAAAGAGTTATTCCTATTTTACTCCAGCATGTCATGCTGGAAACAGTGTGACGACATTCGTGGTAGCTTACCACATTTGTGACGCCCTATCACGAAGGTCACCAGCCTTAGGCATAAACCAGCTCCTAAGTAATGACATTCATGGTAGCTTACCATATTTGTGATGCCCTATCACGAAGGTCGTCAGCCTTAGGCAGAAACCAGCTCCTAAGTGACGACATTCATGATAGCTTACCACATTTGTGATGCTCTATCACGAAGGTCATCAGCCTTAGGCAGAAACCAGCTACTGAGTGACGACATTCGTGATAGCTTACCACATTTGTGATGCCCTATCATGAAGGTCGTCAGCCTTAGGCAGAATCCAGCTTTTGTGTGACGACATTTTTTACGGCCAGCCACATTTTTTACGCCTTGTCATAAATTTCGTCAGGCTTAGGTAGAAACCATCAATTCCAGCTACTATGTGACGATATTTTCGATGGATTGTCATATTTTTTTACGCCTTGTCACAAATATCATCAGCTATGATTTTCAGTAACTGGAAATTTATTTCATAAGGGTATTTTGGTCATTTGCTTCACCTTCCACGACTTATAACCCTAAAGAGGGGTAATTTTTTCCATTTTTCTTCAGTTAAGCATCTCAAAAACCCTCTCTTATGATCTCAACTACAAGATTAGGTTTTCTATCAAACTCATCTCTCAAAAGCAAAATTCAAGCCTTTTTCCAAGATAATTGAGAATTAGTTTCCCAATCCAAGAACTCTCCAGCAAATCATCAAGGTTTCCTTTCTAAGGTATGCATAGTGTTCTCCTATGGATCCAATTCATTCATAGAGTTCAAGAACCATGTTTTAAATATTATTTTGTAAACATTTTGTGGTAATATGAGTATGTACATGTTGACGATTTTTGTTTAAGTTTCAATGTGATATATAAAGGTGTTTTCATGGAATATATATGTTTGTTAATTGAGCACCATGAACTTTAGGTTGTTTAATATGGTGCATGTGTGAAAATCACCTATGCTTTAAGGAATGCATGCAAGGTGTTTGATAAAATACTTAGGATGCTAGAAATTCATGTTTATATGGTTCTATGATGTCTAAATGACAAGTCCATGTTAGCTACATACTTCAATATGAATCCCATGCTTTTCAAGTATTGCTATTGTGGTGGTATGAAGCATCTAAGATAATGGAGATATACAATATGTACACGAAATATATCCATGCATTCCCTACAATGTTTAAGATGTTGAATAACTATATGAAATATGATATCCCCTACTTATGATATTATGAATTATGGACTCAAATCTTGTCACGATAATCTCAGTCAAGCTATAATCTATAGAACTCAGTCAGTCATGTGACTCAGAAAACCTCAGAAATCTTATGATCTCAATTAACTCTCAGATAATAGTACTACTCCGTCAGTCAATGGAAGTCAGTTAATCTGTCCATGTACAGTCAGTTGAATCATATTTATTCTATTCAAATGGGAGTAGAAGTTAGCATCGAGTAAACCCAAGGATGGGGACTCACCTACCAGTTTAGGGTGTGATTCTTAGCAGTCATCATTGTGTTCTAGAATTACATACCTAGCATAGGTTGAGACATCTTAGCCTGTCAGATTAGGGTTGATGAGGTGGCTTAACCTATCAGTTTATGGTTTCCACCGTTCTCCTTTTGAATACCTACCAGCTAAGGGCCATCCACAAATGTCCATACTAGTGGCACAGTATTGACACCCCTCTAGTCGGGGCAAAGATTGGACCTCAACTTAGCTATATGCGTTATTGGGGCATTCCGGTTAAACAACTACCTCCCACAGTTTCAGAATCAGTCTTAGGAAAAGAACTTAGATAGGTCTTCATATTTTAGTATATCAAGACTGTCAGATACAGTCAGACTCAGTTACAGTACAAAACTCAAATAGTTCTATCAGATTCAGGATTGTCAGATACAGTCGCCCATTTTATTAGAATTTCAGTATCAGTCATGTTAGCATCAGTAAACCATGTATTAGCATACAGGACTAGCTATCATGCACCCACAATTTCAGTTACTATGTGTGCATATTTGTACTCTTACATTCATGGAAGTCAGATAGTTAGACTCAATACTCACTTTCTTTACAAATACTCTAGAGAACAAAATTGACCGATAATAACAGGTTGCAACTTGTAAAACTCACAGAAGAGGTTATGCTTCATTTGTCTAGCACATTATAATATTTCAAAAGTATAATTATTTGACATTTTGACATAAACCTCATTATTTCTAGAAAATATTGCATATCGAGGTGACAAAATAAAATCCAAACAAATATGTGATAACAATCTATCAGAAAGAGACCAACAGAAAGTGCTAGACTATGAGCATACCGCCTTTGCACCAAATATATAAAGTATTGTGGGGAACATAAACCCGTTCCATGTCAACAAGGGCAAAAACCATATTCTTTGCTTCTGTTTTAAATCCATCCAGAGTAGTAGTATCAATTGTAATTACCTCTTGCTAACGGAAGAGAAAGGGCACCAAACGTATAAAGCGGTGATTGCATGCCCATTAGTCGTATAGATATTGTACAGCAACGAGGGCGGTAGAGCTTTTAAGAAGGGGAGATGGTCGGTGCCAGTGGTGTTGGCTCGACTGGTGGAGTCATCGATGGGGTGAGGGAGAGGAAAGGCATCGGAGTAGCGGCATCATCAGCGGCGCGATTAGCCAGAGAAGAAGAAATGGGCGGCATAATGGTAGAGTTTAGAGAGAGAAAGAAGAGCGTAGAAAAAGAGAAGAAAGCGACTGTTGTTAGTAAAAAATCCTTAGTGTTTGGTTTTTGGTATTTAAAAAGGAAAGAGATGGAGAATTTTTCTCGGCCATTTATCAATTTGATCTGTGGCTAAGATTTAAAGTTAAAAGATATTTAAAATTGGGCCATAATTGAATTGAAGAGTTAAAATTAAAATCAAGTGGGCAAAATATAGGCTAAAATTACCATAAATTGGCAAAATTAAGTTAAAAATAAATAAGTTGAGAAAATTAAGTAATCAAAAAGGGATAGCTATAATAAAAATAAATAAATAAATAATAATAATGATAATAATAATAATAATAATAATGAAAACAAAAGAATGTATTTGTAAATTGTGAGTGTGCATATGATAAATATTAATAAAATTATGTAAAATAAATAAATAAAATATTATATTTGAATTAATAAATTATAAAAAATAATAATAAAATTTAATAAAAAATAATTGTATATTTTTAAATTATGGGTGGACATGTCGTTAATTATATTATACAAGAAAAATATGTAAAAATATTAATATTTGAAATTAAATAATTTTGATAAAATAGTAGCAATAGAAAGCATCGGGAGGTCAAAATTAGGTATCAACATCAGCTGAAGCAGAGATGTTATAAACATTTTTTCATTAAATATTCTTAATTTTTTTATATGTAAATGATTTATAATAATTAATTAGGGGCAATGTAGTAAAATCACAGAGTAGCTAAAGCAAGTAAAGAAACAGGCGTGTCGATGACACCTATTTTACGTGCATTTGGTTAGAGGTGTTAGTTAATCTTGAATTACTTATCCATCACTGATGACCATTAATTTCTCGATCTCAATAACGAGTCAAGATAAGATTGATAATTAGCTCAAATACACCTTTGATATCATATTCAGCTGCTTGATCAGCTCTTGTGAGCTTTACAAATATTTTTAAAATTGAGTCAAGCTAAGGTTTATTCAGCTCGAATAAATATAAATTCTGAACAAAATTGATATTAATAGAATAAGAATTAGGCTAGACATTACATAAGTTGGGCAAATTGAATTGACTTAGGTTGTTGTTTATTAAATGTAGGAAAGACGTAGTAGTAGTAATAAAATTACGTAAAATATTATATAATTTAAAAAATAATAATATAAAAATAAATCATGTATTTTCAAATCATGAATGCGACACGTTAATATTTATTTGGTATCAAAATAATGCGTAGAAAATATCAACATTTAAAATTAATAATTTTGCTAAAATAGCAGTCTAAGAGGGGTATCGGGAGGTCAAAATTGGGTGTCAACACGACTAACCCAATTTATTTTCATAAATTGGGGTCGTCGAAGGTAGAGTGGACGCAGACCATACTGCTAAGGTGGATAGGTTGTTTCTAATAGACCCTCAGTTCAAGAAAAATAATTTGAAACTGTTCAATTTCAAGAAAAATATTAGTGAAAATTGATTTAATATTGGTTGTTGATCAAATATGATGAACAATTGAGATTAGAATTGAGGAGATGAGTTAAATTGGGATTAGATATTGGGTTAAAAAATTGAATTGAGGATTTCAATTGGGTCAAATTAAACTCAATTAGGAAAATTGAATTGAATTGGGTTGATATTTAATAAATATAGTAACTATATAAAATTAATATTAAAAATAAACATAATAATAAATAATAAATAAATATTGATCGACGACTGAGATCTAAAGATTAAGGATTTCATTAAAAAAAATTGAATAAAATTTGATAATGAATTCAATTGGACACAATTTGGGCTAGGATTGTGATGTGTGAGCCTACGCTAACACATTTGAGGCTTTTAACTCTAAATAATTGTAAGGTCTTGAGAAACTTTAGTTGTTTTTGATTAGTTTACTTTGATTTTTGCAGTAAATGTTGAGATGTATGAGAACCAAAAATAATAGAAGCAAAAAGCCTGAAAAGTGAAGCAAAATAAAGGACAAGTATGGCTGACGACATTCATAATAAGTTGTTAGCCTGGTGATAAGCTGTAAAGGATGTCGTCAGCCTTAAACAGAGAATGAGAGTTGAAGACATTTTTGTGACGATGTTCGTGATAAGCCGTCAGGTTGGTGATAAGGCATCAACGTCTTCGTCAACCATAAACGGCAGAAGCCAAAAGTGCAGAGGAGCTGACGACATCCGTGATAAGCCGCCAGACTCCCTATAAGTTGTCATGGATGTCGTCATCTATTCTGAGAAAAAACTGCAACTTTAATTTTATTTCCTTATTTAGGTTGAACTATTTAAAGCTTTGTTTTAAGTTTTTCTGGGGCATTGATTCATCATCATCATTATTCTAAAGAGAGTTTGATACTTTGAGTCTTGGAGAATATTTTCTGATATCTTTTTGGATTCTAACAATACAACTATTTTGGGGATTTTCCTTTGTGATCTAATCTACGATTCACTAATTATTATTCATCTTTGTAAGTTAATCTTCTTAATTATGAATTCAATTATGTGTTTCATTCTTTGCATCATGAGTGGCTAAACTCCGTTAACCTTAATTATGGGATCTGGAGTTAGGTCATGATGATGTGCTAAACACTCAAGATTTAATAGTTGTTAGGATTTCTTGATAATACTAAGATTTTAATCAATGTCTGTTGGTAGCAAACAGAAGACACTTCTTGAGAAAGAAATCATATACAGTAAGAAGTGAATTATCAACAGAGACTTAGAAATACTTCGTTTAATAATCAACATTGTAACAAGGTTGATTAACCTGAGGTAAAATCTGGGCAGTAAATAGAAATTTTCTAAGTCCAAGAGGACTAGGAAATTCGACGCTTAAATAGGTCGAGAGACATTTAAGCATATCATCGATAAAGATAGCCTGTTATCCTAACCACCGTGAGAATCTTGAGTTACCTTTAGCATCTGTCATGTACCGTAAGCCCTAGTGAACATAATTCTGGTTATTTCATAAAATGTTGATTACAAACATCGAAATTAAAGTGAAAAACAATTATTTGTGAAACTTCGACCGACATTTCAGGAAACATTAAACTATCAGTGAATTAAATCGCAAATGACTTGAGTTCACACCATATTCCCTATGGTATTCGACCCCAACCTAGTTGGGTTTTATATTGACAATGATCTCTTACACCTATTCAAGGGTGTAGTTTGAGCGTTATCAAAATATGGCGTCGTTGCCGTGGAATACGATTGTAAACTGAAAGTTGTGTGCGCTAATTGACTGTTAGTTAGGTTTCCTAGATTTACGTTTATTTGTTGGTTTTTGTTTATTGAAAGTTCCTTGTTGTTTATGCCAAAAACAAAAAGTTTCGGAGAACCGTTATTACCAATTAATCAGGAAACTCAGCTGATCAAGAGAATGGCAGAACGGCAAGAGGCTGACAGACTGGTAACCTTGGCCAGGGCTCAGGTGAACGTACAGAACCAGGGTCAACAAGTACGTCATCGAAACTCTGATGATGAAGACTTGGGTGATGAGGAATCGCTGAATCCTCAAAACCTAAGGTGAGCTGAGCAAATTGCTGCACCAGTGCAGTAAAATTTCAACAGAAACCGTTCAATCAGAAGAAGGTATGGTCAACAGCCTGTTCATTACGAGGTTGATGACTATGACGAAGGAATGGACGGAGCAGGTGCAACAGGTGCTATCATTCCTCCACCATTGTCACCTGGTGCAAAATTCATTATAACAAGTACTATGATTCAACTCCTGAATCTGAAGGGGTGTTTCAGAGGCTTTCCTGGTGATGATCCGAACATGCACTTGGTGAACTTTATCACCATTTGCAAATCCTTTGATAATCCAGGAGTGAGACAGAATGTGATCCGGTTGAGATTATTTCCATTGTCTCTGTCTGGGGAGGCAATAATGTGGTTAAATGAGCTGGATCCCAATTCTAGAACCAACTAGAGACAGTTGAAAAAGGCATTCCTAGAATGGTTCTTTCCACCCTCCAGGAGGGTACAGTTGAGGGATGAAATCAGTAACTTTAGGTAGCTCCCGACTGAAGCACTGCATGAAACTTGGGAAAGATTCAAGAAGAAGATGGCACAATGTCTGAGCCACAACATGATGGACTTGCACTTGATGGAGACTTTGAACAGAGCTTTTAACTCTGTGACAAAGACAATTATAGATAATGCTGCAGGTGGTTCATTCATTGACCTTTCTTTTCAAGATGCTTCAGACATATTGAATAAAATGACCAAACTGAGTCGAGCTTTGGCATACCAGGGATTTTATGGTAGCTATCCCGACTATTTTTGGTAGTATAATTGCAGAATAGCACGAAAGGGATGAGGAGAGAAACCAATACATGGCTCACTTAAAGACTCATATGGACTTGCTGATCAAGCACTTGCTGTCAGGAAAGACTAAAAAAAGGTTAAGGCTATGGAATCCCAGTGCACTGTTGCTATTAATGTAGATGAGGAGACAAATTATGTTAATAATCAGAGGGGTTTCGATACAATAACCAAGAAATAGAAGGTTAGCCATGAGCCAGAGGTCAATCTTCTCCATTGTGGCGCTATCTCTACAAGGTCTTTAGTGCAGAAAAAGTCAGATCCAGGAGCGTTTACCATCTTGTGTACTATTGGACCCCTGAAGTTTACAAAAGCACTATGCGATCTGGGAGCCAGTATAAATTTAATGTCACTGGCTATGTACAAGAAATTGGGTTTGGGGGATCCTACCCCAACAAATATATGGTTGGTAATGGCAGATAGATCTATGAAGCGGCCTATGGGCATACTGCACGATATTTTGGTAAAGGCAGTCGATTTTGTTCAGCCTGCTGATTTTGTGGTCCTAGATTGCAAAGTGGATTTTGAAGTGCCCATCATCTTGGGTAGGCCATTACTTGCAACTGGGAGAGTGCTAAGAGATATGGAGTTGAACTAGCTAAAGTTTGGGTTCAATGACAAAAAAGCACGCTTTAAAATACACTCATCCATGACTCAGCAACATGAGATAAGTGTTTTCTCAATTGTTGACGTCTTCTATGATGATGGTAAAGGGGTATCAATAGGTTGTCTTGGCAAAGTCTGAGTAGTCAAGACAACCAAGTCGTGCCGCGATAGTAAATCAGGCACTATTGGGAAGCAACCCAAAGTTTTTATGTTTAAGCAAGTGTTTTTACTTTTATAATTAGGATTTAGTACAAAAAATGTCAAAAATGAGGAGGTCAGCAGAAAGGCCATGATGACATCTCTGATAAGCCATCATAACTGTGATAAACTATCAAAAATATCATCAGATAGGCCAAACTTGAGGCAACCTCTACTCAGGGGTGACAATGTTTGTGATAGGCTATTACACTTATGATAAGTTGTCATATGTCGTCGTCATCCCAAAGCCTTAAAAGCTAAATTCTGGGCCCAGTTTAAATCAAATCCGACCCGGCCCAGCACAGGAACCTTTTCAAATTTTTGCTAGTTTTAATTCTTTTATTTTAGTTTATTTCTTTCCTTAGTTTATTTCCTACTCTTTTAAAAACACTTTAAGAAAACAAGTTCCCTTGTGTGTGGGTTTGCAATTCACAATCAAGAGATTCTTCCTACTTCCTACTTCCTCTTATGTACGTAATCAAATTAAGGGCCCCCATCAGGTATACTCTAACTTTAACTCTTCTTTTTTTTGGTAAGTGATTGATAGATGACCACCCAAGTCCCTAAGATGCTTGAACCAAGTTCAACTTGTAAAGGAGCTAAAAATCACACTTAGGGTCTGCTGTGCAGGCGCAAGGTTTAAAAAGATAGCTCGCACTTGGAATTCAAGTGGATTTTGAGAAATAATGGGGACCAAAAATTGAGTTAAAATCAAAAATGAGTTCTAATAAGAGTAGACAACATTCATGATAGGCTATCATAATTGTGACGGCTTATCAGGAATGTCGTCAAAGGCTGACAAGAATGAAGTGGTTTCTATTTAGAGCTGACAACATTCGTGATAGGCTATCACAATTGTGACGGCTTATCAGGAATGTCATCAAAAGTTGTTAAAATTTTGAAGGTGCTTTCTAAGGTTGACGACAATTATGATAAGATATCACAGTTGAGATGGCTTATCAAGAATTGTCATAACACCTTGAACCTGAAGCATGAATAAGCCGAAATGATTGATGTGTTTGTATTTGTGCTCTTGTGGACTAACCAATGGTTTTTGTACTGCTACAGGAACCTTAAAATGGTACCAAAAAGAAAGAGCCCCAAAGAACCAAAGAAAACAACCAAAGAAAGTGAACGTCGTAAGCTTATCGATGAGGAATCTAATTACGAGAAGGAGGAACCCCTGCTCAGGAAGCAAAAGAAGAAACAAAGTCCAAATAAACCTTCACCACCTCCACCCATTGAAGTAGAGGATAGTGATGATACTGAGACTACAACACCATCATAAAATGCAACTTTTGAACGTACTACATTTGAGCAAGAGGGTTCTGAACAGCATGAGTCTAACCATACCGAATTTAAAAAAGAGAAACAGAAAAGGTCTGAGGAGTCTGAGTCTGAGGGAACAGCATCTGGATCCTCGTCTACTGAACAAAAAGATGATGAAGAGTCTTCAGGTCGGAGAACACTTATCAAATGTAAGAACCCCAAAGTTTGAGATAATTCTACGTGGAAAATTCCCAAGGCAGAGAGTATCTTCATCGCTGGGCTCCGCAGAACTGATAAAAGGAGTTCTAAAAGGCCGATTCAGGAAAAAAAGATGATTATCACCAGAGGGTTGAGCTGGTACCCTGAAGTAGAACAGAAGTTCCAAGAGTATGGCTTAGGACGGACCACAAAAGGGGGAGGTTTATTTTTCCCTGCACTGGTTCAGGAGCTCTACGCGAACTACCAGGCTCGGTTGGAAAACATATGTAGGCCAGGTCAAAGAGTAGCAGACCGACCCTTGTTGGATAGAGTACAGGTAAGGGGCATAAGGGTTGATGTTTCAATCAGAACCATCAACAGGTTTTTGCATAGTCCCAACTTTACTCTTCAGGCGACTGCACCATCAGTTTATGCTTGGATTAGGAATTAGGAGAAACAATATCCGTGGTTGGCCAACATCATAGCTGAAGGAGAACCATCATGGGTAACAAACCCAAATAAAAGAATATGTAAGTCCTCTTTCACTCAAGAGGCAACATTTTGGTGGGGTATATATTGCATATCTGGCTGATGCTCACTGATGGAGACAATATTCTGGGTGATGACCGAGCTATTCTAGTGGTGAGCATGGTGCAGAACTTCCCCTAAATTTTGGGAAAATAATTGCTGATGAGATGAAGATTAGAATGTCGAAAACTAAAACTGCCTACCCTTTCTCTTTTCTTATTACAGAGTTATGCCTAGCTGCTAATGTACCAAAAATTGCAGGGGTTGATGATGACATTCCTGCTCGAAAGACTCACAACCCTATACGGTATGATGAAAATCAGCCAGGATTGAGACTTGATAAAGGTATAGAGGTAGCAGCAGACCCTCCAATTATAGATGTGGTGCAGCACCTCATGTGGAAGTGCAAGATTTTGAGGTTGTGCAGCCAACTTCTTCATCACAGGCAGGATCAGTGCCTAAGACTGAAGCCAGCCCTTCAGTTCCTATAGAAGCAGTAGGTTTTGCATTTCATCCGGTCGATATTTGAAAAGTGGCTAAACAAGCCAAGTAGTGTGAGGCACAGCTACATGTTTTTGCCAAACAGTTTGCTACTACAGTGGACAAGAGAATCAAGTCTGCCTTTGAGCCTTTTGTGACTTTACCTAAGCGGGTTGCAGATTTGGTAAACTGATTTGATGCGCGGCAAAAGAAATGTCAGAGGATGATCTTGCTAGATTCAGAGCGGCATTGTACAAAGTAAAGGCAGATGTTGGGGTATTGTAGCAACACTAATTTATGATGCCAATAAGTCAGCCATGCATGAATTTAAGAAATAAATTCCAATGCTTGACCTCACTGGAGACTCACCAAAGAAAAAGAAGAAGAAAAGTAAGGGAAAAAGAGAGAAGCCCGACAGTGATGAAGAGCAAAAAGTAGAGAAGAAAGCAAGAAAGAAGAAGGAGAAGGAGGAGCTGAAAAGGGTGGAAATTGAGTCCTTAGTTGATAACAAGAAATGGGAGGTAGCCATCCGAGCTACGGCTGCAGGTTCCTCATCTAGCAGGGCTCCAACTACTGTAAAGCCAGATGCTCCCAATGGAGAGAAGACAGCAGATGATACAATAGCAGGGTCGGAGACCCAGGATCTATGTGCTTTATTGACTTTAGGTATAACCTAACCCTTAGAGCAGTTTATTTTTTATTTTAAGTTGAGGGTGTAGGGTAGGTTGTTGTTGTAGTATATTTTGTAGATAATTAGGAGTAATACAAGTACTTGAGGCAGTTAGCTTGCTTTGTAATTTTTGAGTACCTCTCCATTGGTTTGATATATTATCTACTATGTGAATTGCATCCATTTGTGACCACTGTGCATCTTTTTGTGGCATTAGTCTAGCAACTGAATTTTGTTAAACAAGTACATGAACCATATAACTATTGATATGCAAGATACTTGTGTGCCATGTGTGTGTAAGGTCTTACTCAGTTCCCGTTGTGTGTTGAATCTAGTACTTGCCCGGTTAGTCTTGCCATGGTCATAGGATAAGAGTTAGGAAAGGATCATAAGCCGTTTTTGATGATTAGTCCACTTTTAGCCTAAATAACCTTCCCAATGTGAATAATATCCCTTGATCCCTGTTAAAGCCTAATTAGCCTATTTCTTTCTACAACATCTCTCACCTTTCTGTTTACATCACAATGAACCTATTTTGGCCCTGTTCCTCCTTGGGCACTGTGTACCTTGACTTAGGCAAACAGCCTAAGTTGAGGGTGGCTATCATAAGGGTGTGTGATACAAAATGAGTATAAAGAGAGGAAGAATAAAAGAAAAGAATAAAAAATTGGGTGCGGTGAAAAAAAAGAAGAAATGAGAAAGCTGTGTAAAAAAATAATAAAAAGATAAAGTGATAATTGAAAAGACCGCATCCATCTTGAGCATGTGTGATAAATAAAAGAGAGGAAGAAAAGAAGGTTTAGAGTTGAAACCCTGAGAGTTTAGTGTAGTGTCAAGGCGGCATAGTCACTCTAAAATGGCCATGAATATCATAACAGCCTCTAGCCTACGTTACAAGCTTAAGAAAAGCCTTATAGTGATCCTAACTGACCTGTCTGAAAACTAGGGTACTGACTATAAGGGCAAGACTATGGAATTTGACATGCAGTGTTTGAAACTTCATCCTAAGAGTGAGTCTTGTTTTATCCCTCTATTTATGTATTTGAATTCTGATATGAGTAAAAAAGGGATTTCTTTATTGTGAGGTAACACCGTGTATGTTGCTAGTCACTAACTTATTCAGATAAGTGTGATTTTGGTATGGCATAGTTGTTATTGATGAATTTTTGTCGTATCTTGATTCTTGTGAGTTGAATGGTTGTTTTTCAAAACATCAACAGTGAGCTATAAAATTGACTGACCTTGGAGATGATGAATGTATTCTGAACTAGTATGAGTAGTTAGCTGCCAAATTGTACTTTGTATTCTCTTAGTTATGTTATAGTTTCTTGAGGACAAGCTATTGTTTAAGTTGAGGGTGTTGATGTGTGAGCCTACGCTAACACATTTGAGTCTTTTAACTCTAAATAATTGTAAGGTCTTGAGCAACTTTAGTTGTTTTTGATTAGTTTACTTTGATTTTTGCAGTAAATGTTGAGATGTAGGAGAACCAAAAATAATGAAAGAAAAAAGTCTAAAAAGTGAAGAAAAATAAAGGACAAGTGTGGTTGACGACGTTCATGATAAGTCATCAGCCTGGTGATAAGCTGTCAAGGATGTTGTCAGCCTTCAACAGAGAATAGGAGTTGAAGATATTTTTGTGATGACGTTCGTGATAAGACGTCAGGTTGGTGATAAGGCGTCAACATTGTCGTTAGCCTTAGATAGCAGAAGCCAAAAGTGCAAAGGACCTGACGACATTTGTGATAAGCCGTCAGACTCTTGATAAGCTGTCATGGATATCGTTGTCTATTCCGAGAAAAAACTGCAACTTTAATTTTATTTCCTTATTTAGGTTGAACTATTTAAAGCTTTGTTTTAGGGTTTTCTGGGGCATTGATTCATCATCATCATTATTCTAAGGAGAGTTCTATACTTTGAGTCTTGGAGAATATTTTCCGATATCTTTTTGGATTCGAACAATACAACTATTTTGGGGATTTTCCTTTGTGATCTAATCTATGATTCACTAATTATTATTCATCTCTATAAGTTAATCTTCTCAATTATAAATTCAATTATGTGTTTCGTTCTTTGCATCATGAGTGGCTAAACTCCGTTAACTTGAATTATGGGATCTAGGGTTAGGTCATGATGATGTGCTAAACACTTAAGATTTAATAGGTGTTAGGATTTTTTGATAATTCTGAGATTTTAATTAACGTCTGTTGGTTGCAAACAGTAGACACACCTACTTTGATTTGCTTGAGAAAGAAATCATATACAGTAGGAAGTGAATAATCAACAGGGACTCAGAAATACTTTGTTTAATAATCAGCGTTGTAACAAGGTTGATTAACCTGAGATAAAATCTGGGCAGTGAATAGCGATTTCCTAAGTCCAAGAGGATTAGGAAATTAGACGCTTATAGGTCGAAAGATATTTGAGCATATCATCGTTAAAGATAGCTTGTTATCCTAACCACTGTGAGAATCTTGAGTCACCTTTAGCATCTGTCATGTACCGTAAGCCCTAGTGAACATAATTCTGGTTATTTCATAAAATCTTGATTACAAACATCGAAATTAAAGAGACAAACAATTATTTGTGAAACTTCAACCCCCATTTCAGGAAACGTTAAATTATCAGTGAATTAAATCGCAAACGACATAAGTTCACACCATATTCCCTGTTGGATTCGACACCAACCTAGTTGGGTTTTATATTGACTACGGTTCAAGAGTGTAGTTTGAGCATTATCAGATTATAATAAATTGGATAAAATTAGGCTTAAATTGTTACAAATTGGCAAAATCAGACTAGAAAATAAATAAATTAAAAAATTAAATTGACTAAGGTTGCGGATTAATACAATAATAATAATAGTAAAATAAATAATATAATTATTCTCAGATTAATTATGAATAAATTGTGTAACTAAAAATACGACACATAATATATTACTTTAAAATTAGCGATAACAATAATATATATATTTTATTATATATATAAATTTTATATTTATATATATATTTTTATTTTATATATTCAGTATAAATACCGTTCTCCCGTTATTTCATTTCATTTCATCCATGTTGAGTTATTTATATTTAAAAATAAAAAATAGGTTTCAGAAAAAATATTTTTTTCTAAAAAGAAATCACAAATTTTAAATTCTCGGTCATGACAAAAAAAAACTCACCACTTTATTCCTCAAAATTGAAATAAAAAATTGAAATAACTGAACCAAATTATAGAAATCGAATCAAATCGAATTTATTTTGGTTTGATTACAACTGTCATTTTTGTCAATCTGAAATTTGAAAAGACGAACTGATATTAAACAAGAAAATCGAACAAACAGAATGTCCACCCCTAATCTCATCATATATATAATTCTGAAACTACCTAATACTTTCAACTCAATGTAAAATAAACTAATTTTTTATTTTATTTCATAATTATTATACCTTATATCTCGCATCAAACGACTCCTAAATGTACATTATATTGATATATTATATTGTCGTGCGTAGTATGATGTCTTACAATTATATTTAAATTAACTAATAGAAAAACACGTTCTATTTGAGCCCTGAGTCGTTCTTCCCCCTATCTAGGCCACCGAAATTTCACCTCTTTAATTTTTTGGTGATAACATAACGAGTCAAGCTAAAGTTTATTCGGCTTGAATACATCTGTGATACCATCTATATCAACAAACTAATTTTAATTTCTTGAGCAATTTTTACTTGATTATACGTATCCACCGATTTAATGTCCAATTTATTTTTATTTCATGTTTTTTATTCTTCAAGTTTATACTTTTCCTATTTAAATTTTTCAAGTCACATAAATCCTACATAAATCCCCAAGAAATAGTTTCAGCTAAATTTGTAGCAACACAATCCCCCAATAATTTCTCAAGTAATAATTTCATAGGTAAATCCTGAAGAAATAATTTTAGCTAAATTTGTAGCAACACAATCCCCCAATAATTTTCCAAGTAATAATTTCGCAAGTAAATCCCCAAGAATAAATCCCCAGAAAAATTCGCAGAACAAAATTCCCAAATAATTTCTCCAGTAATAAAATTCATTACATAAATTCTACCGAAATATCTCTACGTAAATCAGTAGGATAACTTACTTGAAAATTTTCCTATGGATTTAAAATATATATATATATATATATATATATATATATATATATATATATATATATATATGTCCATATACCTGCGGATTCACCTAGAGATAAAATACTCACCGATACATTTTCCCTGGTAATGTCGCAAGTAATAATTTCGCAGGTAAATACCCAAGAATAAATCCCCAGCAAAATTCGCAGCACAAAATCCCCAAATAATTTTTTAGGTAATAAAATTCATTACATAAATTTTTACCAAAATATCTCTAAGTAAATCCGTAGGATAAATTACCTCGGAATTTTTTTATGGATTTAAAAAATATATATATTTGTCCATATACCTGCGGATTTACCTAGAGATAAAATATCCGCCGATATATTTTCTCAGGTAATGTCGCAAGTAATAATTTCGCAGATAAATCTCCAAGAATAAATTCCTAGCAAAATTCGCAGCACAAAATCTCCAAATAATTTCCTAGGTAATAAAACCCATTACATAAATTTTCACCAAAATATCTCTAAGTAAATCCGTAGGATAAATTACCTGGTGATTTTTCTATGGATTTAAAAAATATATATATTTGTCCATATACCTGCGGATTTAACTAGAGATAAAATATCCTCTAATATATTTTCCCAGGTAATATCACAAATACTAAATTTGCGCAATATGACGCCAAATTTACCTGCAAAACTTGTTGCAAATTTATAGTTCGTAGGTAATATATTTTAATGTTGAGGAATTTAATATTTTCGTAGGTAAATTCGCATGTATTTCCTACGATATTATTCCCTAGGTAAAATTCTCATGTAATTTATAGTTTTCTAGTAGTGAACAAAAAAAAAATATTAGATGTATAACTACATACAAATATATTGCTTTAATAAGCAAAGACATATAACTATATCCATCAAAATACACCATCTTATCAAATTAATGCACCATTACATATGCCAACATCACTTTTTAATTCAACGATACAAAACATAAATGAACATCATCACATTACATATCAAACTAATGCATAAAATTAGCTTTAACATCATTTTGCCTTTTAGCTCTTTTTGTTGTTTGCTGGTCTTCTTCAACAAATTCAAGATCACAATATTGGTTTGACCTGGAAATTCTGGATCATACCAATCAAAAAAGTTGCAACTAGCTTGAAATAGATACTGCAATTCACAGAAAAGAAAGTTGTAAAATTTACTTATTACAAAACATTAATTAAAAAGAAGATAGAATATAAAAATTACGTACACCATAATGCATACAATCGAGGAATCTACGTCGGGGATTTTCATCCAATCATGAAATTCTCACAATAGAAGGAGACGCACATGCACAAACATGTCTCCTATTATAATTCATGAAGTTAGAAATAAGTAGATAAAGTAGAACTAGTAAAACGATATATTTTTAATTGGAAGTGATGATGGAAGAGGGATAATAAATAGAAAGAGTGATAGTTGAACTCCATGAATTATCATAAATTTGATGGGATAGGGGCAAGTAGTTATTTATATAGTTTGTAATAAATTATTACGTTTAGCATAAAGTAATGTAATTCGTAATCCGTAAATTATTGCAAACAATATGATTTGACATAAAGAGTGAATTCAACAACGTTTGATATAACGTTGAAAAATTGATAGCCAACGCAAATTATCATGTAAATTCATTCAACAATCAAGTGTAGCGAGAGAATTTAGTAAATTTTCATATAATGTTGACAAATTGAGAGTCGATGCACTTCATGACGTACATTCATTCCACAATTCCTCATCAAGAGTTAAGTTAGTTTGCATTTGATATAAGTACGACAAATTGAGAATTGTCGTACTTCATGACGTACATTCATTCAACAATCACATGTCACAAGTGAATTCAACAACGTTTGATATAACATTGAAAAATTGATAGTCAACGCAAATCATCACGTACATTCATTCAACAATCATGTGTCGCGCAAGAATATAGTGAATTTTCATATAATGTTGACAAATTGAGAGTCGACGCAATTCATGACGTACATTCATTCTACAATCCCTCATCAAGAGTTAATTTAGTAATTCCATTTGATATAAGTACGACAAATTGAGAATTGTCATACTTCATGACGTACATTCATTCGACAATCGCATGTCGTGATTGAATTCAACAACGTTTGATATAACATTGAAAAATTAATATTCAAAACAACTCATCACGTATATGCATTCAACAATTACTTGTCGTGAGAAAATATAGTAAATTTTTATATAATGTTGACAAATTGCGAGTCGACGCAATTCATGACGTACATTCATTCCACAATCCCTCGTCAAGAGTTAATTTAGCAATTGCATTTAATATAAGTACGACAAATTGAGAATTGCCATACTTCATGACGTACATTCATTCAATAATCGCATGTCATGAGTAAATTTAACAACGTTTGATATAACGTTGAAAAATTGATAGTCAACGCAACTCATAGCGTACATTCATTCAACAATCACATGTCGCGGGATAATTTAGTGAATTTTCATATAATGTTGAAAAATTGAGAGTCGATGTAATTCATGACGAACATTTATTCCACGATCCCTCGTCAAGAGTTAATTTAGTAATTGCATTTGATATAAGTACGAAAATTGAGAATTGTCGTACTTCATGACATACATTCATTCAACAATCGCATGTCACGAGTGAATTCAACAATTTTTGATATAATACTAAAAAAATAATAGCCAACTTAACTCATCACGAACATTCATTCAACAATCACGTGTCACGAGAGAATACAGTAAATTTTCATATAATGTTGACAAATTGTGAGTCTACACAATTCATAACATACATTCATTCCACAATCCCTCGTCAATAGTTAATTTAGTAATTGCATTTGATATAATATTGATCCCTGGTCAAACGTCCAAGTTCTGTGATAGATTGATTATTATGTCGCATGCATTGTGCTGAAAGCTTTTGTAGCATATATGGTCAATCATCCTGTTAATACTTTATAGGTCGCGTGCTCAATTCTCCCTGATTCATTCTCTTTTTATTATTTTTCTGTATGAGTAATAAATGTTACGAACCCTAAATGTTGACCAACTACCAAGGTCACCTCTTCCAATACGAACCCTCCCCATTCCTTTCCTCTTTAAAAGACACCACAGTTCTGGCCTCATTTGTACTACTATATACAACAACTATTACATTCCTTCATAACTCTCTAAAAAAATGTCGACTTTCATCCTTGTTCAAACACAGATAGCCCCCATCATCAGTTTTGAGTCAATCTACACCGCTCCTACTTTGAGCAAGACTTTTTGGTAGATTTATTTATTATTATTTTGAAATAATTCTTTCTATTTGTCTTCGTTTAATGCATTCATCGCTTTTTGGGGGGGATTGTAGTGGCTGCCACTATGTGTGAATGACTACTTCCCCCTAAATCCGACGTCGATTAAAATCTTTCATTGTGAAACTGAGGTGTATCTAGCTCAAATTGGTGCTTCCGTCATCAACAACTATCATAGGATCAGCAACGGATGTAGAGAATTTATCAGGGCTATGAATTTTAGGGAAGGAGATGTGTTACATATGTTACTCTTATGCAGTTGTGAAAATTGTGTTAAACTTGTTGTTCTTAATCAGGGCCCAAACCTACAATTTCTTATTGCACTCACAGAATCATTTTCGTGTTTGATTAGGCATTACTAATACCTTGTTGTTTTGGTTTGTTCTTATAAATATTCAGTAGTTCGTGTTCAACGAATTTATTCATCTTTATTTATCTTGCTGCTTCTAAGTTATTATCTTGTAAATTTCTAAGATTAACCAAAATCATTAATCAATTTTCTGTAAGTTTTATTTTCGAGAGCCGACCAATTAAGCAAAACAAATGAAAGAAAATTGTGTTTCGTGAAATAAATAGTAGCAAATGCATTGGTTAGGAAAAAAATTGTAAGTAAGTGGATCATTAATTAGTGGTTAGGTATGCTTTAAATTAAAAAAAAAAAATTAGAGGTACAAAGCATCTAAAAATAAGTTGCAATACAACTGAAAAAATTCTAAATGTTTTAGGTTGCAATAAAAACAATCAAATTAATATGCCATAGTATTTTGGTTCGAAAATTATATTTGAGTTTTGGGTTATGTTATGACGCGTTATTTAAAATTTCAACTATTCATAGATCAACGAAATATTTACGGCCACACAAGTTCTACGTACTACATTAAAATTACATTGCGCAATATTTAGAAACAATAGTTCGTAATATGGCGGATAATATTGGAGTTGTACGCTTACTTAGGATTGAAACTAATTTCTAAATTGTGACAATAATAAATTGTATCTACCCAAAATAATCTTTGCATTTTCTATGTCCATGAAAAATCAATATGTATTTAATTACAAAGAAATATTGAATCAACAATTACGACTACACAAAACATACATTGATTCAAAATTACGACTATACGTCAATCAAACTTTCTAACTATTATTGATTCAGTTAAAATTGATTTGATCAGCATTGTCATTCCCTTCGTATCAACTAATCTGGTTTACTGTTGTCATGTCATGTACATACTCAAAGTATGAACAAATATATTACATCAGCAACTATCGACTATAAGTCATTCAGTTGAATTCACTATTCTCGACATGATTTAAATAATAAATTAAATATTAAATCATGCCATTTTTTGTTACAGACATGGAATCTACATGTAAAACATTTAAATTTTTAAAACGAGCCCCTTAATTTATATGTTAATTTAAAAAAATAATTAGGTTCCTTAATGATATACCTAAATAGAGCATCAATAAAAATATAATGCATGTAAACTAGGACTGAATGCTATTGAAGCAACTTGGTCAAACAACAACTTTAGATTTCATAGGTCTTGAGTTCGAAATCGTACTTTTTCACTATTTTTTAAAAAAGATTATTATTTTGATGGCGGTTCCCCAATATGTTTGAAAATTCAAAAAATGTTTCAACTAGCCAATACTTTATCTTTACTTATTTGGAGGGAAGCTGAAAATATTCCTTTATATTATAATCACCACTCACCTCCACAATACAACACAGAATCTTAATCAAAACCTTATTCTTCTCCATTCACCGTCAAATGAAATGACGAGGTTCAAATCAGTACGTCTCAACCCTACTGAACGTAGGTCAGAATTCATTATTAGGTTGAACGTAACAGACGTGACACATGACGAAGTGGTAATTTCTAATTTTTTTTATTCATTAAGGATTCTATGTTTCTTTATTTGTTTCATTTAACTTTTGTTCAGTTTCAAATTTGAGTAAGTCGTCCATCTTTTTCCTCCTTTTTGGTCAATACCAGAAGAGGTATGTACATACTTCCCCATCGGTCCAGCACCAGCAACCATTCGTCATTATGGTAATAGAAAGACGTATACGGCTAAAGTATTCTACTGCCATCGAAATGGTCGGAGGATATATGATGGGTGGAACTTTTTCATCCATGTTGCGGGTATCCAAGTAGACGACATTTTGACCATCGAGATCTCCTACAGTAACGTCAAATCTGTCTTCTTAAATGTTAAGCTTGTAATCCCTGTGTGAAGAAGTTTTCAGGTTATGGATTGGTTTGAGGGTCTTTTATTATTATTATTTTTATTATTATTATTATTATAATAATAATTATTATTATTATTATTATTAAACTTATAATTTTACTCTTTAGTTCCTATTTTCAATTTCCATTACAAACTTTTAATTTTCCATTACTTTCACTGCATTAACAAAACTATCATAACTACTTCTTTGGGTTCTATATTTCTTTCTCTTTCTGTGTATTTTTTCGCTATTGAATATCCAAAAACTGTAAAAGAAATCTAGATTTACCAACCAAATCTTTTTGCTAGATTTTGGACGAGAAAGATAAGAAAAATCCTGTAGGTAGATTTGGTTAATTTTGGATAGAACTTGGCAAAGGCAAACAGTAGAGAAAACTATTGTCAATGACAACATACAGTATGACCATTATGACTGACTTTTACACTGTTCAAGGCTTTTGGTAGAACCTAGGTAAAATTACCAATATCAAGAACTAGTAAGAGGATCGTCTTGTAGGTTGTGGAAAGGGCAGAACAATTTATTTCTCATTTAATTCTTCAACAAAAATTCAAGCCTATTTAAATACGTATCCTCTTTTTCTTTGTAATTTTGTTCATATTTTATCATACAGAGTTTTCTTAACAACTTTTCAAATGCCTTTTTTACACCCAAAATAATATATCTACCTCAAACAATGAAAATAGTCGTATGGTGCGAAGAAGAAGACGCTATCACACTATTTGAGAGATTGAGTTGCTAAATGATGAGGTGAGCAACCTTAATCAGTATAAGAAATAGCTTAAGCGAGATCTGTAGGAGTTGAGGCATCGTTTCCACACCTATATACGAGAGGTTAACAACGAGAAGATTGAAGAAGGTGGTGAGGCTACTGAAGGTGTTGATCCTGCTGCTTAGGTTGTTGTTTATTTATTTTCTTTTTTGATCTTTTTAATTGAAGTTTCTTTTTTCCGTTGTAGGTTTGTTCTCCCATTTTTAGTTAATGAATGAAGGTCTTCTTTTCATATTACACTTTCTTTAACTTTATGCAAACAACGGAACACAAAAGTTAATTAAAGGACTAGAGATTCATACAAATTATCGAATATTTTAGATACAAATCATAGATTATGCATTGAACACATTTAACATTGATTAGATTTTTACTGAAGAAAATTATAGAAAAAATACAATCCAAAAAAATAAATGCCCTTTCTACACTTGGATAATGAACTGCAACCATTCAAATGTTATGCGGAAAACAGAAACTCACTCCAAAATGAACACTGAAACAAAATAGTATGAACTTTCTGTTTGACGCTTCAATCGAATCTATTAATATCCAAATCTTTAACTCTACGTGTCCTATTTTCCAAGCACAACTTGGACAAAGTATTAAACATGATCATACGTTGGATGACTTAACAAATATATTGATGAATACATTCTCACCTAATAGTCTTCCTAAATTGAACTAGGGTATAAAAATTAACTTCAAATTATACTTGAAATGGGAGAAGAAAATTCAAAATAGAGGAACTGCGTGCTAATTAACTATTTACTTAATATAAGGGCTACTTCATACTGCAACGATATGTGTTAAATAAAAGAACTAATTATTCATGCTATCCTTCACTAAAATAATCATATAATGTATTGTAGAGATGTCACTTCACATGGACAATTTCAATATTTACATTGTGATAAATTTAGTGAAACCACCAACGTTTACAAACTTTATAATAAGTTTATGCATGTCCATCCTTCCATTCACTAAGTGAAAATAATGAATAAAAGGATTCGACAAACTTTGATGGGTGGAAAAATGTCCATCCACATCACACAACAATATTGATTGCAACAATTTCAAAAGTTAACACTAAACTATTATTTCGTACCTAATTGTCCATATTGTTAAAAATGAGTGAAAAATAATGAATTGTACATGAATGTATTATATTAATAAAGACGATGGGGTGTTGTTTGTGGCATAATCCTAACTTGTAATTTACACTTCAACAAACATTTTTTTTCTAAGTAGATTTTTTTTTTCATATTAGCAAAAGCTTCACCCCAATCCTAATTTATATTTTAGGCCCATAAAAAATTTACATATGCACATCATTGGACCTAAAATGAGGATAATTTTAACAATCTTCTTAATTGGATTGAGTCCAAATTTGAGGGTCTGATAATTGGATTACAAGAAATGGGCCTAAAGAATAGTTCCCACATTCTTCAGCAACAAACCCTAATATACTATACTGTACAAAATAAAACAAAGGAAGAAAAATAATATGGGAAAGATAAAGGATCAAGTGGAAGAAGACAGTGGGAGACAAGAAAAGACAACGTGGGGAATGATTTTGCTCCAAACTGAGTGGCTTTCAATTGGGAAGGATAATTTGGGTAGGAAAAAATGTTAAATGACATTATCACCCTCCCTTATCACTTTAATTACAATAAAATCGGTCAAAAAGTAAAATTCAAGTCCTTCGAGCTAAAAATTCTCGAGTCAAATATAATTTTTGATTTTTTTATTCAACATGTGGAGTCGTATTTTGGCAGATTCAGTTAAACTTAGCCAAAGTATGAAACAGTAGAACTGCAAATACATGTTAAATTTGAATATTTGCATAGGAGGTCAGATTTGAGTCTGGAACTTCACGGGGGAAAAGAAAACAAATCAAATTTAGATGAAATTAATGAGGAAAAAGAAAGTGTGCATTTTAATCTATACCATATTAATTGTGTCTTTTATGGTCTCCGTAAAAGTTGATCATGCTTTAACACCGTTACGATCAATTGAGTAATATAGAACACGTATTTAGTGCACTATAATTGTCTTTAAGTTTTACTTTAGTACTTAATTTTTTTTCTTATATAATTGTCTTTAAATTTTAGTACTCGCTTCGTCTCATTTTACTCGTTTCAAATTTTCTAATTTATTGTTCCATTTTATTTGTCTTTTTTTACTTATCAAGACAACACAATTTTTTTCTCATTATACCCTTAGTGTAATTGATTACTCCTTATTATTAACATTCTTAAAAAATATTGCAAAGAGGAGTACCATTAAGAATAAACCATTAAGAATATAAATGGTGTTTTGGTATTAGCCATCCATCAATATTGGAACCAACAACAACACACAATTAATGGGGGCAAAATGGTAAAATTACATTATCAATCATTATTTTTTTAATAGTCGTACCATCCCAATTTGGGACGGGTAAAATGGGACGAAGAGAGTACTTAATTTTTTTTTTATTTTTTTTTTGTGTATAGCTAACAAATATATTAGATTCAACACTTCAGTTTTTTGGGTAAGACTTAGGTTTAAGTGTGTTATTTGGTTTAAATTTATTTAGTTGGTAGTTTATTTGTCTGTCCTATTTTACATTGATTACTTAACAAGATAACTATTAGTTAGTTTTTTTTTAAAACAAAAATATATGAAATTGTCAAACATCCTAAGTTAATTAATAATTTGCTTTGAATATGTGAAGGTTTTTATTTTGTAATGTTGACATAGGATGTTACACAATTTAATATAAAATGAATAATAAAAGTTAAGAAATAAATACGTAAAAATATAATATAGTATTTATTTAAAAATTTTATATATGTGCGTGTGAGAGTGTGTGCATGTGTGTCAGGTATGGCTGTCAAGTGGGCCGGGTTACCCGGCAAACTTAAATAAATCAGTCCGATATGACCCGGCCCGGTAAGCCCTAGGGCTTTAGGGTTTCGGATCTCAGGCCGGTTATTTTTTTAATTTGGGCCTGGTTAACCCGGCCCGGACCTAGCCCGATCCAGGACCACCGGTTAACCGGCCTGGCCCGGCCCGGAATCTTTTTTTTTTTTTTTTTTTATAAATTAGTATATAACTATACAAATATATATTGTAATGTATATATATTATAATATATTTCATTTAAAGTATTACATATACATAGAATAGAGTGTATATATGTGAATAGATCTTCTATAGACGTGTATATTTAACGTATACATGTGAATATATTTTATAAATTAGTATATAACTATACAAATATTTATTGTAATGTATATATATTATAGTATATCTCATTTAAAGTATTACATATACATAGAATAGAGTGTATATATGTGAATAGATCTTCTATAAATGTGTATATTTAACGTATACATGTGTATATATTTTATAAATTAGTATATAACTATACAAATATATATTGTAATGTATATATATTGTAGTATATTTAATTTAAAGTATTACATATACATAGAATAGAGTGTATATGTGTGAATAGATCTTCTATAGATGTGTATCTTTAACGTATACATGTGTATATGTTTTATAAATTAGTATATAACTATACAAATATGTATTGTAATGTATATTTATTGTAGTATATTTCATTTAAAGTATTACATGTACGTAGAATAGAGTGTATATATATGAATAGATCTTCTATAGATGTGTATATTTAACGTATACAAGTGTATATGTTTTATAAATTAGTATATAACTATACAAATATATATTGTAATGTATATTTATTGTAGTATATTTCATTTAAAGTATTACTTATACATAGAATAGAGTGTATATATGTGAATAGATCTTCTATAGACGTGTATATTTAGCATATACATGTGTATATATTTTATAAATTAGTATATAACTATACAAATATATATTGTAATGTATATATATTATAGTATATCTCATTTAATGTATTACATATACATAGAATAGAGTGTATATATGTGAATAGATCTTCTATAAATGTGTATATTTAACGTATACATGTGTATATATTTTATAAATTAGTATATAACTATACAAATATTTATTGTAATGTATATATATTGTAGTATATTTAATTTAAAGTATTACATATACATAGAATAGAGTGTATATGTGTGAATAGATCTTCTATAGACGTGTATCTTTAACGTATACATGTGTATATGTTTTATAAATTAGTATATAACTATACAAATATATATTGTAATGTATATTTATTGTAGTATATTTCATTTAAAGTATTACATATACATAGAATAGAGTGTATATATGTGAATAGATCTTCTATAGATGTGTATATTTAACGTATACAAGTGTATATGTTTTATAAATTAGTATATAACTATACAAATATATATTGTAATGTATATTTATTGTAGTATATTTCATTTAAAGTATTACTTATACATAGAATAGAGTGTATATATGTGAATAGATCTTCTATAGACGTGTATATTTAACGTATACATGTGTATATGTTTTATAAATTAGTATATAACTGTACAAGTATATATTGTAATGTATATATATTGTAGTATATCTCATTTAAAGTATTACATATACATAGAATAGAGTGTATATATGTGAATAGATCTTCTATAGATGTGTATATTTAACGTATACAAGTGTATATGTTTTATAAATTAGTATATAACTATACAAATATATATTGTAATGTATATTTATTGTAGTATATTTCATTTAAAGTATTACTTATACATAGAATAGAGCGTATATATGTGAATAGATCTTCTATAGACGTGTATATTTAACGTATACATGTGTATATGTTTTATAAATTAGTATATAACTATACAAGTATATATTGTAATGTATATATATTGTAGTATATCTCATTTAAAGTATTACATATACATAGAATAGAGTATATATATGTGAATAGATCTTCTATAGACATGTATATTTAACGTATACATATGTTTTATACATTAGTATATAACTATACAAATATATATTGTAATGTATAAATATTATAGTATATTTCATTTAAAGTATTACATATACATATATTAGAGTGTATATATATGAATAGATCTTCTATAGACGTGTATATTTAACATATACATGTGTATATATTTTATAAATTAGTATATAACTATATAAATATATATTGTAATGTATATATATTATAGTATATTTCATTTAAAGTATTACATATACATAGAATAGAGTGTATATATGTGAATAGAACTTCTATAGATGTGTATATTTAACGTATACATGTGTATATATTTTATAAATTAGTATATAACTATTCAAATATATATTGTAATGTATATATATTGTAGTATATCTCATTTAAAGTATTACATAGAATAGAGTGTATATATGTGAATAGATCTTCTATAGACATGTATATTTAACGTATACATGAGTATATATTTTATAAATTAGTATATAACTATGCAAATATATTTTTTAATGTATATATATTGTAGTATATCTCATTTAAAGTACTACATATACATAGAATAGAGTGTATATATGTGAATAGATCTTCTATAGACGTGTATATTTAGCATATACATGTGTATATATTTTATAAATTAGTATCTAACTATACAAATATATATTGTAATGTATATATATTATAGTATATTTCATTTAAAGTATTACATATACATAGAATAGAGTGTACATATGTGAATATATCTTCTATAGATGTGTATATTTAACGTATACATGTGTATGTGTATATATATATATATAATTATATATATTGTAGTATATTTTATTTAAACTTTAAAGTTTAAAGTAGTACATATATTTTTGGATGGTGCATATATATGTGTAATTGTGTATATGTGTATATATTTTTAAAATTCTAATGTAGTATATACTATATATATAGTGTATGTATATTGTTTAATGTATTTATAATGTATATAGGTGGGTATATATAATGTATATTGAAAAAAAGTTTTTTTTTCTTTTTTTGACCGGGTTTGACCTATTTTTTAATCGGATTTGACCGGGTTTAGGTGTGTTTGACCAGGTTGGGTTATGTGGGCCGGGTTAGGGTGGTTTTTGATTTTTTCACTGTTGGGCCCGGATCAGCCCGGACCACTTAGACCCCAACCCAGACCCGGCCCGGCCCTCAATTCGGTTAAATAACACGGGCCAATTTCGGGTTGGCCCAGCCCGGCCCACTTGACAGCCATAGTGTCAGGTAGATCATATCACCTACTCCTCCCCTACCCTCATTATCATACCCATCTTGTTTCTTCTCTTCTTTTAATAGCAAAATGCTCCACACGGGCGCGGATGTACAATGTTGGATGAGGTTCTCTAGAACCTCCACCTGTTAACGTAGATATTTGATAAATATATTAAAAAATAAAATAAGTAAATAAAATGTTATGGATGAAAATTTATAAACAAAAAGAATATTGGCTTGATGGCATGGAATAGATCCTTAAATTGCTAATTTCCATGATCAGGGGATCAATCCCTGATGAAGTGTTATTTTTTAATTGTATTATTACATATTAATTTATTTTATTGGGAATAAGATTGCTTATCGAGCTAATCGGACGGATAAATTTGCTTAACGGTTCGATTTATTGGACATCGACTTTTAAATATACCAATCCACTAGCCAACCATTAAGATATTGGTTGGTTCGGTTCGGATTAGTATTTATCGGGTGGTTAACTGACGGTGTATTGGCTCAATCATTTCATTGCTCCGTTCACAATTTCACTCACCAATATATTGTCCGTTTCTTCATGGCTCTTTCCCTTTTGCTTTCGTTTATTGTAGTTTTGTTAAAATTTCTTTCTATAATCAATGGAATATGCTTCGGCTCTATAAAATTCTCATTTGCCTCATTTGGAGATGGAATCGCAGGCATCGGCATGTTATCAACATAAAAAACATTAAAAAAAAAAGAGTACAAATGTAAACAAATAGTAAAACATATAAAATGTTGGATTCGAAATCGAGAAGGTGTCATGCGGAAGCTATTAGTTGCAAGCCATCGTGGTAATAATTCAGACGACAAAGAAAAAACATACTAAAAATCTATTATTGATATGATTTGGTCAAGCGACTTACATATTGAAAATTAATATCAAAAAGTATATAAAATAAAGACTATTAGGAGAAAATCTCTCTCTAAACAAGACTCATAAATAACTACATTGAGGATACTATTGTGTTATGGTATGAGGTATGTCTTCTATTTATAGAGTTCCAAAATCCTTTCTCCCAAAAATAGGTTTGCCAAATATGAATTTTTTTTTATATTTTTATTTCAGGAAAATTAAAATAAAAGTAATTATGGCATTTATTTTATTTTTCTTTCAAGAAAAGTAAAGCTTAAACTTGACAAGAAAATCAGGGTAAAAATCCTAACAAATCTCCCTTTCTTTGGCTTGATTTTCTTGACATAATTTGATCCACCTTCTTCACGTGCATGATCTTCGTTCTTTACATAATCTTCATCACTGCTGCTTGACATAGTTAAAAATAAGATTTAAAATATTATGATTAAAAGTGGTTTAAAAATAAATATTTTATGTTTATTTTTTAATGATGCAGCAACATGAATGTTGAAATATGTTTAAAACTTCTTCTCCACATGTAGCTAAACAAAATAGTCTTTATCATCAACGTGCTTGCATCGATAACTAAAATCGCCTTCACCATTTCTTCAACTCATGACTGAACCATAAAATTTGATACCACTGGTTGGGTTCGAAATCGAGAGGGTGTCATGCATAAACTATTAGTTGCAAATCATCGTGGTGATAATTCGAACTACAAAAAAAAACATACTAAAAATCTATTATTGATGTGATTTGGTCAAGCGACTTACATATTGAAAACTGATATAAAAAAGTATTAAAAAAATTATTAGGAGAAAATCTCTCCTAAAGAAGACTTATAAATGACTACATTGTGGATACTATTGTGTTATGGGATGAGAAGGGGGATTTCTATTTATAGAGTTCTAAAATTTTTTCTCCAAGAAAGAGGTTTGCTAAATATGAAAAAGTTTTATATTTTCTGTTGAGGAAAACTAAAAGTAATTATGATATTACTTTTATTTTTCTTTCCAGAAAGAGTAAATACATAATTACACCACTGATCTTGTCTGAAATTTTTAAAAAGACACCTAAGCTTTAACTTCGACCTATTACCCCATAAATCTTCTTTATTTCTTAGCAAATACACCATTTTGACCCTCTACGTGTATACACGCGCCACAAGCACGTGAAAAGGCAAAAATTGATTTTTTTGACCAATTAGAAGCTGTCATGGGTAAATAATTTAATATATAATTTATATTCTGTTTTTTAAAATTAATATTTATTTATTTTTTTAAATTTTTTCATAACCCTCCCCCTCACTCACCCCACCCCCCAACCCTACTCATCCACCATTGTCTTCTTCCCCAACTTCTTCTTTATCACCATAACTCAACAACAACAACAACAATTACAACAACAACAACATCATTATCACCATAATTTTAAAAAGGAAATATGATGTACAATCTCCATTTTAATGGAGCTTTAAACTCCATTTTAATAGAGGGAATTGGACGGGAACGGGGAAGCGAGGTGTTGGACGGGGTGGGGGTGAGGAGGTGGGGTGGGGTCATAAATAAAAATGGAGCTTAAAACTCCATTAAAATGAAGATTGTATAGGAGTTTTAAGCTCCATTTTAATGGAGGAAACTGGACGTGGGGGTTGGGGGAGCTGTTGACCTGGACGCATGGGGGAGGGGGGAGCTGTTAGACGCGGGGTGGGGTGGGGGAAGAGGGGGGGTGATAAATTAAATAAAAAGGAAAAAAATTATTAAAAAAATAAATAAAATATGAAATTAAAAATATTTGACACGTGGCAGCACCTGATTGGTGCGTGCATCCACTCTCTTTATTGTGACTGAGATTAAGTGAAAAATGGTGTATTTGCGACGAAATAAAGAAGAATCGTGGGGTAATAGGTCGAAGTTAAAGTTTAGGTGTCTTTTTACAAAACTCAGACAAGATCAGTGGTGTAATTATATATTTACTCTTCCAGAAAAGTAAAACTTAAACTTGATAAGAAAATCAGGCAAAAGCCCTAACACAAAAATGAGTACTAAATTAAATTAATCCTAATAAATTATACGTTACCACTAAAATTAATTAACATGTGTCGACGAGGACTGGTGTAGGTGTGAAACCATCTCACGAGCAGGATGTTAGGTGGATGATAATCCTAATAAGCAAGAAATATAATAATGTTAAGTAAATTTTTATTAGATGGTACGTATATTTAAAAGAAGTATGTTATTTTTAAACACTAGCCGATATATATGTCAGAGGATCATTTATATCGATCACATCTCTGACCTCAGACATCTACTTTCCTGTAAATCTCGTGGAACTGGTCCTCTAAGGCTTTGTCTAGAGCTTCCCAATTTATGTCATCAGGCATTAGGGCGTAAGCATCCTGATCACTCGGCTGAGCGGAAAACCAAGGTGTACCGAAGAATTTGTGTGTTGGAAGTGGATTTGGAACTGGAGGTAAAGCTAGAGGCTCATCAACCAGATGCATGCTACATTCTTGCCATCTTGGTGGGCCCATCCTCCTTGATGTCCCTTCTGCTATAGGACACTCATCAATCTGTCTGGCCTCATGTGTCCTCTTCAACGTCTCGATGGCCAATTGAGTAATTCGCTAACCCACCTCGACACTCCCAAAAATTTCCTAAAGATCTATTCCCAGTTGGTGCATCTCTTACAAGCCCCTAATCTGAATTTATTTTGAATGTTAATTAGCAAGTTTATATACTGGGAAAATTTATTAGCCTTATCAACGTCTCATATTTCCCTACAGCCAATGAAGCATCGACTGAAAGGGGTTTCCGATCAACAAGCAATATGAATTCTTCTTTTTAAGAAAATTATTTTCTCAATGCACTACCCTACTACTGCAAGTGTCCTGAATATCGTAATCTATATATTTTTTTTTTTATGAAAATGTTGAAGTAACAAAGACAATTGTCTAGAAAATGAAACCTTAACATAGTATGTTCAATTTTTATGTTAGTATATCTTCGTATTAGTGTATGATTCAGGTTTATCTTTTCTCATCTACAATCATTAATGCTCAATCAGTTGCAAGTATTTTTTGGTGAGTTTGTAAATTATTGTTTTGGTAAATCTAACATAGATGCTGATTTATCCTTCACGTAAAGCAAGTGAGCATAATACGAATTGG
This sequence comes from Capsicum baccatum var. pendulum, assembly GCA_030864225.1. Taxonomy (NCBI): domain Eukaryota; kingdom Viridiplantae; phylum Streptophyta; class Magnoliopsida; order Solanales; family Solanaceae; genus Capsicum; species Capsicum baccatum. The sequence goes on along the minus strand of CM061557.1, from coordinate 161,105,403 downwards.
AAAGGGCTTAAAATATCTTTTTGATTACTTTGAGGGATTTGAATGAGACCTCCTGTAGTATAAAAATTATATTAGAATAAGAATTCAAAATAAATACATGAGTCCTCCAAATCATTTCGCCTTGTACTATCATCTCATTATGTTGACTAAATAGTCATAATGTTCGTTGGTAGGACAAAAGAACAAAAGCCAAGGTGGATCCAATATTTTGTTAGTGATCAGGAATACCACTAACTTTCTTCAATCATCTCTATCATGTCCAGCATTTGATGTGGATATATACGAGGTCAAGGTGCATGCTTTGTCTTGTCTATGTTTGGCTCAAACAAGGGACGGGGAAAATTTCTATTTAAAAAACACTTAATTATCACCATTTCATTAATTTATTTTTTAAAACATTTATTGTTTTGTATCATGAAAATTTTATTCCTCCTTAGTCTTTTCGAGCCATACTAGCTAGATCTTATTTTAAATGTTTCAATGCCATCACATACTCTCAATCGTGATACTAAATTCTCTCTCAATATAAACAGAGAAACTCTCTTTTATAGATTTTCTACAAAATATACCACTATATTCCAAACAATTTTAACTTTAAGTCTAAATTCACCACAACAATAAATATTTTTAGTTGCAATAAATATGCACTTTAACAAAGAGTATTAAATTTTTTAACCGGTATTAGTTAATTGCCCTTGCATCCAATGTCGCTATAGACTTATGAGGCATTTACAAAAGGTGCTAAAGTCTCGTCAATAATAATTGCCACTAAAATCATAATTTAACGATAGTACGTTCAGCTATTGTTGTAAACTTATTGTGCTAGATATCTTTTCTCGGTATAGTGAAATGTACTAACTATTTGAATCTCTTTAGTTTTGCTTTTAATCTTGTGGAATGTAGATTTTATGGAAACAAAACCGACATTGGTACTTAGGAGTGACTTTCCCCTTTTATTTTCTTACTTTTCGTTTTGGTATTTGGGATTATTGGAAAATAATACTTGGTTATCTAATTTGCAACGTAATGAACATAAAAGAAAAATACATCATCATATAACAATGATACAAGGAGAAAGAGGAGGGGGAGGGGTTGATAATTAAAGGAAAGATCGACGATATAATGCATTAATAAAGTCACTCAACTGTTGGTTTTTATCGGGGAGGGCGGGATGGGGAAAATGTATTTAATTTGAACTTTGAAGGAGTATTTTGATTTTTAATGCCAAGTGTTAGAAACGATTTTTGCCCTATATTCATATATACTTTCTGACGAAAACTTTGAGCTCAAAGTTTTGGTCAGTACATCATTCTGAAATATTCATTAGCACATATTTTCCTTTCAGTTCAAGAGAATTTACTATATTTACCTTAATGTATGATTTAACAATGTTTTTACGATGTATATGAAACCTTTAAGGCTTTAAATAAAAATAATATTGAACGCATCATCACAAAACCTAACAAGCACAGCTGCACATGTTATTATTGGTGCTTTTGATAAGTTTGGACAATTTGTACACTCCCTCAATTTTAGAAATCTGATCCAATTTAGTGAAAAGATAATTAGTTATGCTGACAAGAAAATGGCTTTACATAGTACTCGAAGACAAGAAAATAGAGAAAGTGTGGGCCGACCATGTGAAAGTGCCTCACATATTAGATTTTACCATTTGAAGACCCACAATAACACTCAATTTTGCAGCGCGTGCAACACACAATGGCATGACTATAATTAAAGCCGATACAATTAGTTTATGAAAATATGATTTGTTAGTTGAAGTTATTTATATGGTGAATCTATTTTGACCTGTTCAGAATAGTTTGGACTGTTATGTATAGTCCAAATTGATTTAAGAGAAATCTTATCAAAACAATTTTAGAAACATATATTTTTTTAATTTGTTATATGTAATCATAATAAAGAAAAAATGATTTTATTAGGTACTTAAAAAAATTATAAAATAAAAAATAAATAAATTAAAATTTAACAAATCTGGTGGATATTGACTTACGATCCGCTTTTCAGCTAATTTTAGTCCAACATATTTCAGTCAAGTAGCTTCTAAGGTGCTGTTTGGTTTGCGGTTTGGATGTAAATAATTCTGGAGTAAAATAATAATTTAGGAATAAAAATTTATTTCACTTGTTTGGTTATCAACATCTAGGATAACTTATTCCCGGACTAATAATTAGTCCCGAGATAAGTTATCCATAGATATTGTGGGATTATTATCCCATGTTAAGTTATCCTTGGGATAAAATTAGAATAAGACACAATTGTCCTCCAAATTCTTTTTTGATTATATATATATATATATATATATATATGTGTATGTATGTATGTATGTATTACTTTATTTTTTTAATAAAATATAAGATATTTTTATAAAATTATGAACAAGTTACTAAAGTATGTTGACATTCGCTTTCTAACTTAATACATAATTAATTATTAAATAAAAAAATATTTTTATATTTATCTAAAAATATTTAAAAATTTAATTTTTAAAAAACATAGTTTGACTCTCCAAATATTAATGATACTAAATAATAAAAAATGAGAGTAATTCTTTTTCACATTTTTTGATGATGATTTTTTTTTATCAAAAAATGAGATTATCAATATTTTATGGAATTTAGAATAAAATAAGTAATTTAACAAGAAATATTAGAGATTCATACACATTTAAGAAGTATTTTATTTATGAATATATTATACGTTAAATTTATTTGAATAATTTTTATGTTTATTTATATATTTTAATTTCTCTAAAAAATAATAAAAATGTTGACTCCATTGTTGAATTACATATTTTAAAATAAATATTTTTTTAATCACTTAAAAATTGATATTTTTATATCAATTAAAATAAATTTTAATATTCTATATTATATGAGTGATATATATTTAAATGAAGTGACATAAACAACAAATCATCTTTTACTTTAATAAACTTAAGTTGAAATTTTTTATTTCAAACTAAATAAGATGTAGTAAGATTTTTTTTAAACACACACGGCATAATCATGGGAAGGGACACGCAAAAAAATTAAAGCTAAATAAGATGAACGTTTTATTTTAAAATACACACGATATAATTATGGAAATGCACACACACAAAAAATTAAGCTAAATAAGATGAAAGTTTTATTTTTAAGAATAAATATTTAAAGCTTGAAAAGAAATATATATATATATATATATATATATATATATATATATATATATATACATATATAAATACATATTACTTCGAATACAACAAACTGAACACTCAATAAAAAATAATTCCACATAACTAATCCCAGTATTACTTATTCCATCACAACTTATCCCAGCAAAAGTAATCCCGGTATAACTTTTTTTCAAACCAAACAACCCCTAAAAGAATTAACAACCTACTTATTTATTAATTTTGTCCGACACGTAGATTTAACACCCGTAGTTGTAATGGCCAATTGGTGCAAACCCAAAATTAAGACTGTTAACCAGGCCGGGCTTGTTCAAGACGGCACCAGCCCATGTAATTTTATCAGGTTCTAGGCCGGTCTGGTACTGGATCACTCTTAACGGTCAGGTCCGATCCGAGCCAAAACAGTGAAATTTGCTGAAATAGATCGGAACCGGTCCACTTAGTGTGTATACGATTTTGATCGGTCAAAATCGATAATTTTTTTTTAAAAAAATTAAATTCAAATTTACATATTTTTTCAATATATACACACCTATATATATTTTAAATATGTTAAACAATATACATACAACATATATATTGTAACGCCCCGCATTTCGGGCTACAATATAGACCATGATTTTCGATGCGTTGATAATTCCGAAGCCATAAATCCCATGCCAATATGGCAATATGGCATGTTAAATCCCAGTAGTGAACAAATATTCTGATTTCTTTCCCAAAGATCTTCCCGGAATTCCCTCTGAAAGGGAAATATACTTTGGCATAGACCTTTTAAATACTCAGCCCATATCTATTCCATCATACAGAATGGCACCAACAAAAGTCAGAGAATTAAAAGATTAGTTGAAGGATCTCCTAGATAAGGGTTTCAGCAGACCTAGTGTGTCCCAGTGGGGCACACCAGTCTTATTCATGTGAAAGAAAGACGGTTCTCTCAGAATGTGTATAGACTACCGCCAGCTCAATAAAGTCATGGTCAAGAACAAGTATCCACTTCCCAGAATCGATGATTTATTTGACCAACTTCAGGGTGCCAGCTATTTTTCTAATATAGACCTCAGATCAGGCTATCATCAGCTCAGGGTCAAAGAATGCTATATTCTAAAAATAGCTTTCCATATTTGGTATGGTCACTTTGATTTATTAGTCATGTCCTTTGGTATTACTAATGCCCCAACAGCCTTCATGGAGTTGATGAATCGTGTGTTTAAGTATTACTTGGACATATTCGTCATAGTCTTCATAGATGACATTCTTTTCTATTCCCGCAGTGAGCATGATCATGCAGGCCATCTCAAAATAGTATTACAGACTCTTCTAAATCATCAGTTGTTCGCCAAATTCTGTAAGTTAGAATATTGGCTAAGGTTAGTAGCATTTCATGGTCATATCGTCTCCGGTGATGGTATTAGAGTTGATCCTCAAAGACTGAAGCAGTAAGAAATTGGCCATAGACCTATCTCTCTATCTGATATCAGGAGTTTATTGGGTTTGGCTGGCTATTACCATTGATTTGTTGAATGATTTTCATCTATTGCATCCCCTATGTCCAGATTGACTCAGAAGAAGGTTTAGTTTCAATGGTTAGATTCATGCAAAAAGAGTTTTCAGGATTTGAAGACTCGATTCACCTCAGCTCTAGTTTTGACTCTTCCAGATAGTTCAAATAGATTCATAGTGTATTGTGATGCATCCAGAGTAGGTTTGGGTTGTGTCGTCATGCAGTATGGTAAGGTCATAGCCTACACCTCTAGATAGCTTAAACCCCATGAGAAGAATTATTCGACTCATGATCTTGAGTTAGAAACCATAGTTTTTGCCTTAAATATTTGGAGGCATTACTTATACGGTGTTCATGTAAATGTATTCACAGATCATAAGAGCCTTCAGTACGTATTATCTCAGAAAGATCTTAACCTCCATCCGAGAAGGTGGTTTGAAATCTTGAAAGATTATGACATGAGTGTCCTTTATCATCCGGGCAAGGCCAATGTAGCGGCCGATGCTCTCAGTAGACTATCTATAGATAGTGTTACTCATGTTGAGGACAGTAAGAAGAAGTTAGCTCAGGAAGTCCATCATCTTGGCCGGTTAGATGTCCACTTAGTCGATTCAGCAAAAGGTAGTATATGGGTTCAGAACAGTTCAGAATCATCTCTAGTATCCAAGGTAAAAAAAACAAGATAGAGATCCCAGTCTTATTAAGTTGAGAGAGCCGATCAGAGATCAGAAGGTAGAGGCTTTATCCCAAGGGGGAGATGGTGTTCTTCGTTATCGGTGTCATTTGTGTGTTCCAGGTGTAGATGACTTGATGTAATGAATTCTTGCAGACGGGCATGGTCCATGCATCCAGGGGCCACTAAGATGTACCATGACTTATGAGAGATCTTTTGGTGGTGTGGGATGAAGAAAAATGTTGCAGAGTTCGTGGCTAAGTGCTCTACATGCCAGTGGGTTAAGATAGAGCATTAGAAGCCTAGTGGGTCCATACAGGAATTCAATATTCCCACTTGAAAGTGGGAAGAAGTAAACATGGACTTTGTGATGGGTTTTCCTCGTACTCGTCATCAGCATGGTTCAGTATGGGTCATTGTAGATAGGATGACCAAATCAGCTCATTTCCTTCCAGCCATACCTCCTATTCAGCCGAGGATTATGCCAAACTCTATATTAGGGAGTTGGTCAGATTGCACGGTGTTTCATTATTTATTATCTCAGATAGAGGTACGCAGTTCACCTCTCATTTCTGGAAAGCATTCCAAAAGGGTCTTGGTACCCGTGTTTATCTCAGTATAGACTTTCACCCTTAGACAGATAGTCAAGCATAAAGGACTATTCAGACCTTGGAAGTTATGCTAAGGGCATATGAAATTGATTTCAAGGGTAGTTGGGATGACCACTTGCCTTTGATAGAGTTTGCATACAATAATATCTGTCATTCTAGTATTCAGATGGCTCTATTTAAAGCTCTCTGTGGTAGGAGATGTAGATATCCAATCGGTTGGTTCAAAGTTAGTGAGGCCTCAGTTATAGGGCCTGACTTAGTATTCGATGCCTTAGAAAAAGTCCGATTGATCAGAGAAAGAATTAGGGCTGCTCAGAGCTGATAGAAGTCTTATGCAGACATGCGCAAAAAGGATCTTGATTTTGAGATTGTTGATTATGTGTACTTGAATATCTCTCCCACGAAGGGTGTGAAGCGATTCGGCAAGAAGGGAAAGCTCAGTCCCCGATATATCGGTCCCTTCAGAAGTCTCAGTCGTTTTGGCAAGGTAGCTTATGAGTTCGAATTGCCTTCAGATCTAGCCTCAGTTTATCCACTGTTCCATATCTCCTTGCTAAAGAAGTTCATAGGTGACCCAGCAGTTGTAGTTCCGGTAGAGGGCTTAGACATTCAGAACGACCTTTCTTTTAAAGAGATCCCAGTCAAAATTCGTGAATACTGATAACGCTCAAACTACAGCTCTCGTAAGAGTGTAAGCGGTCGTTGTCAAATATAGAACCCAACTGGGTTGGGTGTCGAATCCCACAGGGAATACTCGGTCACTAAGTATGCAACGATTAGTAGACTTTTGGAGAAAGTTCTGTGAAAAGGGGGGATTGGAGTGTGACGTTAAGTAATAAAATTAAAATAGTAAAGTAAAAACGGAATGCTTGGTAGGTTTTAATCAATGAGAATTGTAATTTAGGGTTATGTCCACCTTATGAGTTTTACGTATCTATTAACTATGAGTTATGCGGAATTCAGACCTGTATGTCCTTATAGAGATTCGTATTCTATGGTAAATCCTAGCGTCTTTCGACCATCACAGACTATCTCACTTTAACTCTTTCGAGCTTAAATCGTATCTAATGGTACGAATTCTCCAAGAGGTTAATCCAGTTATGGCACTAACTTTTAAACAGGGGTTGGTATCCCTATTTCCTTGTCATTCTCTCTTTTCCAGACATGTCATTTTTCTTTCGAACAAGTTAATGCTATACTAGCGTATTCTATATGTTTGCAACCACAAGAATTTAGATTAAGATGAAGAGAGTGATGATATAAGCAACATGCGTGTCAAGAATTCACAAACTCATAGCAATAGATAGTCTCTCATAAGGCTTCCATAACCCTAACAGAGAAGTTTAGCTACTCATGAGTGCAACGGAAAACACAATAGCCATTATCATCATACCAAAATAAGAATCTCACGTGAAGTATGTTTTGGTAGCACTAGTGGCGTGAATTCCTTGCAAATAGCATTTCTCTTGTCGTAAAAATTAAAAGTCGAATAGATGAAAAATAATGTCAACAACAAATTTGTGAAGAAAAGGGGAAAGGATCGAATAGGGAGGAATAAGGATGAGGGTAGCGGAAGATTGGTGCTGAAAAGTTAGCAACATAGGGTTTTTATAACACCCATATCCTATTCCTACTAAGCTATTGCATACTTATCCTAATCCTACTAGGTTTCTGCATCCTTTTCCTAATCCTACTAAGTTACTGCTGGTCCCCAAGTCTTTGGAAATACTGTTTTTGCCCAGGACAAGTTTTCCATGCATCACTTTCAGTCCACAAGCTTCCAGAAGCTGCCTTCCTTCTTACGTGAAATTTCCTTTGGCGTCCAATTTCCATAAAATGCTAAAATCTTCATCATTTATACCTAACTTGCTAATCACGTTGGTTAGCTCACTTACAGGAAAAAGGACTAAAAGTGTAGGAATTATATATTTTGTCCTTAAAACTTAGCTAAAATATGGGTAAATTAAGGTGCTTTAGGCGTGTAAATACGCCTAACATCAACACCCCACACTTAAAGCTTTGTTCGTCCTCGAACAAAATATCATGTCCATATAAATATCTACTTAGGGTTTCACAGTAACAGCACAAAATATTCATCAAGACAGGCATGACAATTATTACCAAAGAGTAGTTTTCTGATCACTGCTAGAAATAATTTAACCTCTAACATAGACTTGTGATGATGGTTAATTCGTATCCACAAGTTAAGGCATAAAGAATCATACACAACTAGCCAAAACTCATCAACCACGTGTGTCTCACAATATATCACCCATAATCACTCACAAGTATTGTATATATTTCGAACATGGGTATAAGATTTTCCTTGCTCTCATTCTCACAAAGAATTCATATGTTGCAACTGATGACCATAGGCTTGCCCTTAGTGTAATGCTCCACTAAATATCAGAAGCTAAGCTTAGGATCAAATAGGTCTTTTACAGGTTGTAATGTAGGCTAAGGGACGGGTAGGACTATTTTGTCCAGAAACAGTAACTATGTTCCTAAGCGCTTTAATAGATCACATTATGCCATTAATACTCTCTTTTAAACAATCCTGCTACCTTTCTTTCATGTAACACCCCTTTTCACCTTATTTTGTTATTTAAACATAAACACAATTATCTTTTTAGTTTTCTATTTCTTTTTTTTTATAACACACCACTATGATAGCCATTCTTTTTCATAACTAATTTAAGCACCAATACATTCGAAGGCATCACTCTCACCCAATTTCCTCTTATTTTGTCATATGACTTTACAATTTAAAGTGCTTAGGAATTTGGATCAAATTATGGTCTTGAAAAAAAATAGATTAGGCTGTCAAAGAAAATAGGCTAAAAGGCTTAAAAGGGGTTAACTAGGATAATGTTCACGGGTAGATAAAACGAAGGTAAACAATCACAGGTTGCCAAAGAAATGCCTAAATCATCTCCTAAACTTACACTCTCTATTTCGCTTTACACACACACCGGGCAAGTTCTAGCGTTAGCCACAAACACAGAATATACTATTGCCTCTCACACACAAGGCACATGGTTGACTTTATTGGGAGCCGTATAGACTCTTGACCCAACAGATGAAGGAATTAAACCACACAATTATCACACAATGAGTCACATTTAGAGCCTAAATGTCTCAATAGTAATGGTTTTAGCACAAACTCTTGTTATAATACCATGCTGCCCATCAGAACAATTTCATGCAAAGTAAAAAAAATTTCTAAAATTTACTACTAACAAATAAAACAAACAAACATAAATAAGCAACTACAGATAAAGAAGTATCGCATACAAATACTAGCACCCCACACTTAGACGAGACACACTGTCCTCAGTGGAAAATAAATAAGAAGAACCTAGATTAGTCGGACTCCTCCTCTATGTCTGGGGTCATACCCCCTTCATCGTTATCATCATCAGAGTCGTCGTCATCTGAATTCTCCTCCACGTCAGAGTCTGGCATTTGACGATCATCATCGGTTGGCACATCGTCATCGAGAGGTTCCTCAAAGTACACACCTACTCCACACATAGCCCTTGCATGCTCATTCATTGGGTAGTCATAATCCAACTGTTGGAGCTCTGCAGCAGTTGGAACACGACCTCCGCTTATCATGGTAAACCGAGTCATACCATAAAGATGGCGAAAGAAACTTTCATCCCGAGCATGTCGTTCCGCAGTGGTAAGGTTGACGCCATGCATGGTTTCAGCATCTTTAACCTTTGTGAGGTCAACCTTCTTCGGGTTGTGTGGAAACTTATGATCAGCCGGCTCCTCTTTGATGTCCTCCTTCCTCAATATTGCAGTCAACAGATTGCCAAAGCTGAAGTGGGACCTCTTGTGTAGCCTGGCCTTACGCATTGAAGATCGAATGATCTCCCCAATGTTGAATGGGACGTTCGTCATCAATGCGTATACCAAACACACTTTGTCTCGTGTAATCTTCGTGTACTGCGTCCCTGGAATCAGGCAAGAGTTGACTATTCACAACCATATTCGAGCTTCCCTATTCAAGGAAGCATAAGGGAAGGTGTTATGCCGACCGGTGTCCTTGTGTCTGCTCCATCATGCCATTGATCTTGTTCCGCATAGTTTGTGTCTGATTGCCCTGTACGGAGGTCTGTTATACAACTCTTTGAGTGGTGATGGATCAACAGATGGCTAACCCAGAAAAGAGTTAAAGAACTCTGCATTTAGTTGTAGGACTTGGCCCCGAATCTTTACTTCACTCCCTGTAGTTTTCGGTGACCAGTTGGCATAGAATTCTCGTGTTAGATCGAGATTGCATTCTCCCATATCTCGGAAGATGAAATCAAGATGTAACGCCATTATCTTGGCCAACATGCGGGGTTCTTTCTTTGCTAGGCTTTCCTTGTGTATCAACTCCAGATGAACATATTTTTTCTCTTTATTGTTCCTATACCACTCCTTTCCTTCCTCCTCTAGGACCCATTTGATTCCGAACATGCGGCGAGGTATTTGCAGCGAGGAGAATTCACCTTGCTCTTTTCGTCCCCTTTTCTGGCCTTTTTGTGAGGTGGTCGCTTTATCCTTTCCTTGTCGTGCTTTTGGTGCCATTGTACCTGAGATTAAAATGACAGTCATGTTAGCTTCATCTTGGTAAATACAATCGACAAACAAGCAGTAGTGGCCCCACCCCACACTTAATTTGTTGGCACAAACTAATTAAGTGAACGTTATCGATTACTCAGACTTCATCGATGTACGTTTAGGCGTTATGTTCCAACCAATATAATCAGTGCAGTCATACTTTTCTTGTCATCTTCACTATCCTTTTCCGATTCTAGTTCATGTAATCTTGACAATGCTTTCATGTTTTGGACTAATTCATCACTTTGAATAAAACTACTACATAGATATTGTATTAATTTATGGTTTGAAATAATTACAACATCTCATATTTGTAGTTAACCATGATTTTCATCTCAATGAACAAGTCATTCAAGCAAGCTTTCAAGTTACAAGATTATGCAATTGTCTGAACCATGTCAATTTCGGAAGGAGTATGACAGTGTATCAAAATTAACTCCAAGTTGGAACCAAGTCTAGAACACCAATACATGTTCTTTCACTTTCTTAGTTGTATCACAACAAATCAACCATATTCAAATCACCAACACTACTTCAAGATTTAACAACTTAATATAGGTGTAGTATTGTAATACTTACGGAATATAAGAGAAGAGAGCCGAAGTACTTACTTGGTTGATGGCCTCGGAAGATGTTCTTGTAAAGTAAAAGAGTAAAGGGAAAATTTTTGAGAGATTTTGGAGAGGTAGGCGGCGCCTAGGTTGAAGTTGCAATGCAATTTTGTTTTAAGACTAAGGTTCTATTTATAGGACAAGCTTGGGTCAGGTTTTGACCCATTTGGAGTGGGCATAGGCGGCGCCTAATGCTTTGCCTATGCTTGGCATAGGCGGCACCTTTTGAAAATCCTAGTTGAGCATAGGCGGCGCCTATGCTATGGCATTGTTGGGCATAGGCGGCGCCTATGCCAGGGCATTCTAGATTCAGAGACAAAAGGCTTTTGCATAGGCGGCGCCTATGCTATGGCATTGTTAGGCATAGGCAGCGCCTATGCTATAGCATTGTAGAATCCGAGAGCTTAGGCCATAGCATAGGCCTTGCCTTGTTCGTGGCCAAGATTTACATAGGCCTTGCCTTATTCGTTGCCTATATTTTCATAGGCAATGCCTAACCCATAGCCTTTTGCTTCTTCATTCCTAACTTACCACCTTCAACATGAACCGCTTCCAAATTAAAATTTGAAGCCAATCTCCTCCTTTACACCTCTTGTACCTACACTTACTCAAAAACAACAAAAACAATTAGAACGATGGGTTGCCTCCCATCAAGCGCCTTAGTTTTGGTCGTGGCTCGATAAAATCCTAGGAAAACAAAAATAACTAAAGAAATTAAAAACGATGGGTTGCCTCCCATCAAGCGCTTGATTTATTGTCGCAGCACGACATAGTTACCTCGAGTACTTAGACTTCGTCGAGATAAATGGTGGCCATGCATTTTGTCGAGTCAAGAGGAACGATGTATGGTTTCACTCGTTGGCCATTCACCTTAAAGACAACACCATTATTGTCTTCTAACTCAACTACTCCCGACGAGTAGACTTGGCTAATTTTGTACGAGCCAGACCATTTCGACCTTAACTTACCTGGGAATAGCTTCAGTCTAGAAGTGGAAAGAAGTACCATATCACCCTTTTGAAAGTTTCGTTGAATAATCAGCTGATCATGATACTTTTTCATCCATTCCTTGTAGAGGTCTGATCTTTCATACGCATGTAGATGGAATTTATCCATCTCGTTCAGCTGCTCCAATCTCAGATTCATAGCATCATCCCACTTCAAATTCAGTCTCTTCAATGCCCACAATGCTTTATGCTCGAGCTCAATGGGCAAGTGACAGGCCTTCCCGTAAACTAGTTGGTACGGGGACATGCCAATTGGCGTTTTGAATGCAGTCCTATAAGCCCATAGTGCCCTTTCCAGCTTCCGAGACCAATCTTTTCTATTAGCGTTTACAGTCTTCGCAAGGATCAGCTTGATCTCTCGATTAGAAACCTTCACCTGTCCACTAGTTTGTGGGTGATAAGGCGTGGCTACCTTATGTTGCTTGACCCCATATTTCACCAACACGGATTTGAACAGCTTTTTGCAAAAGTGTGATCCTCCATCGCTTATGATGGTACGTGGTACCCCAAAACGAGAGAAGATATTTATCTTCAAGAATGCTACAACACGTTTTCCTTCATTATCGGCCAGCGCTACTGCTTCAACCCATTTGGATACATAGTCAACAACAACTACGCTATATTTTATCCCAGACGAATTTACGAATGGGCCCATGAAATCAATACCCCACACATCAAACAGCTCTACTTCAAGAATTTTTGACATGGGCATCTCATGGTGCTTTGAAATCGTGCCTTGTCTCTGACATTGGTCACATCTTTTCACAAATTCGTAGGTATCTCTAAATATCGAAGGCCAATAATAGCCGTTTTGCAATACCTTCCTTGCTATCCGACCACCTGCATGGTGTCCCCCAACTTGGGAAGCATGACTTGCTTCCAAGATACTTGGAACCTCCACATGAGATATGCATCGTCTGATCACACCATCCGCGCATCGTCTAAACAAATATGGCTCATCCCAAAAGTAGTGTCTCACATCATGCATGAACTTCCTCTTTTGATGAAATAATAGATTCGTAGGCATCACATTACTTACCACAAAGTTTGCAAAATCTGCATACCATGGTAAATCTTCCATCATCGTGGCTAAGATCTCTTTATCATGGAATGAATCATCAATCGCAAAATCAGGCTGCACTATATGCTCGTTCTCGAGTCTAGATAGATGATCAGCCACTTAGTTTTCGCAACCTCTTCTATCTTTTACCTCGAAATTAAATTCTTGCAGTAACAATACCCATTGAATTAGCCTTGGTTTCGCATCTTTCTTTGCCATCAAGTATCTCAGGGCTGCATGGTCTGTATGAACTACCACTTTGGTTCCCAACAAATAAGCACGGAACTTTTCAAAAGCATACACAACATCTAGAAGCTCTTGTTCCGTGACAGTATAGTTCTTCTGGGCTCCGTTCAAGACCTTGCTCGCATAGTAGATTGGATGGAATAACTTTTCTCTTCTCTGGCAAAGTACAGCACCCAAAGCTACCCCGCTAGCATCACACATGACTTCAAACGGTAGAGACCAATCGGGCGCTACAATGATAGGAGCTTCAATTAGCTTCCCTTTGAGGCATTCAAATGCCTTCAAGCAATCTTCATCGAAGTCGAACTTTGCATCCTTCTCCAAAAGCTTGCATAACGGACTAGCAATCTTGGAAAAATCTTTAATGAACCTTCGATAAAAACCTGCATGCCCGAGGAAACTACGAACTCCTTTGACAGAAATTGGGGGTGGTAGTTTCTCGATGACTTCGCTTTTAGCTCGATCCACCTCAATTCCTCTTTTGGAGATTTTATGACCAAGAACAATACCTTCTTTCACCATGAAGTGGCACTTCTCCTAGTTCAGTACCAGGTTGAATTCAACGCATCTCTGCAATGCCATACTTAGATTTGCCAAGCACGATTCAAATGACTCACCCACAACTGAAAAATCGTCCATGAACACCTCCAGAGTGTCTTCCACCATATCGGAAAAAATGGACATCATACAACGTTGAAAAGTGGCGGGTGCATTACATAGCCCAAATGGCATATGTTTGAAGGCAAACGTACCATATGGGCATGTAAACATTGTCTTCTCTTGATCTTCGGGAGCAATACAAATCTGATTATAGACGGAATACCCATCTAGGAAACAAAACCATCCTTTTCCTGCTAATCAATCGAGTATTTGGTCTATAAATGGCATTGGAAAGTGATCTTTAAGTGTCCACGAATTCAGCTTTCAGTAGTCCATGCATACTCTCCACCCTGTGACAGGTCTGAGTGGAATTAACTCATTCTTTTCATTCGCGACTACCGTCATGCCACCTTTCTTGGGTACACATTGTACTGGGCTTACCCATTTACTGCTGGAGATTGGATACACAACCCCTGCATCTAACCACTTAATAATTTCTTTCTTCACCACCTCTTGCATAGGTGGATTTAGACGCCTTAGATGCTCAATAGTGGGTATGCAATTTTCTTCAAGATGAATCTTGTGTGTACAAATCCCAGGCAGAATACCAATAATATCAGCGATGGTCCAACCGATGGATCTCATATACTTCCGAAGAACCGCGATGAGAGATGCAACTTTCTCCTCAACCAAAAGTTCTACCACAATAACCGGGAGTGTGTTTCCGTTTCCCAAGAATGCATACTTTAAATGACTAGGCAGCTCCTTCAATTCTAATGTGGGTGGCTCTTCAATAGATAGTTTAGCTGGTGGTGTAGGTCGGTTTTTGAGATCAAGGTCCAGCTTCTTGGGAGCATGAGGATATGACCCTAATCCTGTTAGAGCACAAATAGTTTCTTCATAATTTTCAGCATCCTTACGCTCAACATTCATAAGCACAACCGCCAATGGGTCATCAATAAGCTGCTCTTCTACAGGTAAATCTTTCGCATCATCAAAACAAACATCAGCTACCGAGAACACGTTCAGATCTTTGGGTTGCTTCATTGATTTACACACATCAAAGCGGACTACTTCGTCATTCATTCGGAATAGAAGCTCATTAGCTCTTAAATCAATAAGCACACTTCATGTTGCAAGGAAAGGGTGCCCCAAGATTATAGGAACTTCTGAGTCCACCTCACAATCTAAGATAACAAAGTCTGCTGGAAAGATAAATGAAGAAACCTTCACCAATACATCACATAAAATACCAACAGGTCGTTTTACCGACCTATCTGCCATTACAAGCCTCATATTAGTTGGAGTAGGATCCCCCAATCCTAACTTTTTGTAAATAGATAATGGCATTAAGTTGATGCTGGCTCCTAAATCGCATAATGCCTTGGCAAAATTCAAAGATCCAACAGTGCAAGGAATAGTGAAGGCACTGGGATCGGCCTTCTTCTGAACTAGTGATCTGGTAGCGATTGCGCTGCAATGATGAACAGTATCTGTCAACTCACCACTCGCTGCCCGCTTCTTTGTTAAAAGATCCTTCATAAATTTTGCATATCCAGGCATCTGTTCTAGCGCCTCTACCAACGGAACATTAATGGTCAGCTGTTTTAACATTGACATGAATTTATTGAACTTGGTATCATCAGCTCTCTTTTTAATCTTTGAGGAAAAGGTGGTGGTGGAAGGGGAATAGTTTTCTCCACGACTTTCTTTTCCTCTTGCTTCAAATTGGCGATCTTTTCGGGCTGTGGACGTTGAGGGGTGACGTCATTGATGACTTCTTTGGCTTCTTCGGCGTCCTCTGGTTCGGCATCATTTAATACATCGTCGGCCACTTGCCTATCTTTGGCTGGGTTTTCCAACACCTTACCACTCTTGGTAGTAATAGCCATCCATGTTCTATCGTTCCTTGGGTTTTGCATTGTGTCGCTAGGTAAGGTGCCAGCTTTTCTTTGATTTAATGTGGCTGAAATTTGACTCAATTGTTGCTCCAGCTATTTTATTGAAGTGGAATGTGAGTCAACCAATTGCTTCATTGAAGACAAATCATTTATTACCTCGGTTACTCTCGTGCTGGTTGCCTCCACTCCTTTCAATAGCTTCGCCATTATATCTTCCATTGACATCTTACCAGAGCCAAATGCAGCGGTGTCACGACTTCCAGGAGGAATATACAAACCACTCCTATCAGTCTTATTCTTCCAACTACCTTGATCACGGTCCTTGTTTCCAGACTTATCATAATAGTTCCAACCTTGGTTTCCTTGGGCAGTGCCTCGGAAACCCCCCTAATTGTTCAAGTAGTTGGCTTCTTCTTCAGAATCAGATTCACCTCTTGCCTGTAACACAACAGCTTTGACTTTTTCGGTCTTCCCTGATAATAAGTGCTTGGTAAGAAGATCCATCTGTGTTTTTATATGCGCCATATCTTGATCGCGTTCCTCCTCTCTTCGCCTTTGTTCTGCAGTCATGCCAATAGATATAGTGGGGCTTGTTACCTCAGAATCCCTGGTATGCCAAGCCTTACTTTGCTTTGTCATTCGGTCTAGCATATCACTTGCCTGAACAATGGTGAGGTCCATAAATGATCCTCCAGCCGCATTGTCCACCACTGGTTTAGTTACTTAATTTAAGGATCTATATAGTATCTCCATCAAGTGGACATTGGTCATGTGATGGTTTGGGCACCTCATAAGCTTCTTCTTGAATCTCTCCTATGTTTCGTGGAGGGCTTCAGTTGGAAGCTGACAAAAGTTGCTAATTTTATCTCTTAATTGTGCTTTTTTGGATGGCAGAAAGAATCTTTCTAGGAAAGCGTCTTTCAATTGCCTCCAATTTATAATAGAATCAGGAGTCAGCCCGTTCAACCATAAAGTTGCCTCCCCAAATAGAGACAATGGAAATAAGCGCAGCCAAATTGCATTCTATCCAACGCCTGGATTGTCGAATGACTTGCATGTAGAGATAAAGTTGACCAGATGCATATTTGGATCATCACCTGCAAGTCCACCGAATAATCCCTTGAGTTGCAATAGCTGAATCATGGTGCTAGTGATGTTGAAGTTGGCTCCGGGTGCCAATGGCGGAGGAATAATAGCTCTTGTGGCACCAGCTCCATCCAGATCGTCATCAACATTATCAAAGGGAATCTGCATAGCTCGGCGTTCAGGCAAAAATCTTGCTTGACGATCTCTTCTGTTTGTTGGTGTCGCCACCTCAGCATCACGCCTAGGGTTTAGTAACTCATCATCACCCAAGTCCTCATCATCAGGATCTGCTTCTCACCCTGGGTTATCAATATTCTATTGATGCACTTGAGCAGCAGCCAACGTAGCTAATCTAGCCTGCTCCTGTTGAGTAGCCCTTCTCTCAATGTCACGTTGTGCATCCATCCTTCCAATAAGTTGCGATTCAGGGTTTATGGGTAATAATGGTTGTCTTGAACTTCGAGTATTTGGCATGCACTGAACAAAAACCTGCAGAAAACAAAAACAACAACTAAAAGTAAAGTACGAGAATCTTTGACCAAAGGGTCTAGTAATTATCACAAACTTAGTTGACAACCGTATTCCCCGGCAACGACGCCAAAATTTGATAATGCTCAAACTACAGCTCTCGTAAGAGTGTAAGCGATCGTTGTCAAATATAGAACCCAACTGGGTTGGGTGTTGAATCCCATAGGGAATACTCGGTGACTAAGTATGCAGCGATTAGTAGACTTTTAGAGAAAATTCTGTGAAAAGGGGGGATTGGAGTGTGATGTTAAGTAATAAAATTAAAATAGCAAAGTAAAAACGGAATGCTTGGTAGGTTTTAATCAATGAGAATTGTAAGTTAGGGTTATGTCCACCTTATGAGTTTTACGTATCTATTAACTATGAGTTATGCGGAATTCAGACATGCATGTGCTTATAGAGATTCATATTCTATGGTAAATCCTAGCGTCTTTCGACTATCACGGATTATCTCCCTTTAACTCTTTCGAGCTTAAAGCGTATCTAATGGTACGAATTCTCCAAGAGGTTAATCCAGTTATGGCACTAACTTTTAAACAGGGGTTGGTATCCCTATTTCCTTGTCATTCTCTCTTTTTCCAGACATGTAACTTTTCTTTCGAACAAGTTAATGCTATACTGGTGTATTCTATATGTTTGCAACCACAAGAATTTAAATTAAGATGAAGAGAGTGATGATATAAGCAATATGCGTGTCAAGAATTCACAAACTCATAGCAATAGATAGTCTCTCATAAGGCTTCCATAACCCTAACAGAGAATTTTAGCTACTCATGAGTGCAATGGAAAACACAATAGCCATTATCATCATACCAAAATAAGAATCTCACGCGAAGTATGTTTTGGTAGCACTAGTGGCGTGAATTCCTTGCAAATAGCGTTTCTCTTGTCGTAAAAATTAAAAGTCGAATAGATGAAAAATAATGTCAACAACAAATTTGTGAAGAAAAGGGGAAAGGATCGAATAGGGAGGAATAAGGATGAGGGTAGCGGAAGATTGGTGCTGAAAAGTTCAGCAACATAGGGTTTTTATAACACCCATATCCTATTCCTACTAAGCTACTGCATACTTATCCTAATCCTACTAGGTTACTACATCCTTTTCCTAATCCTATTAAGTTACTGCTGGTCCCCAAGTCTTTGGAAATACTATTTTTGCCCAGGACAAGTTTTCCATGTATCACTTTCAGTCCACAAGCTTCCAGAAGCTGCCTTCCTTCTTACGTGAAATTTCCTTTGGCGTCCAATTTCCATAAAATGCTGAAATCTTCATCATTTATACCTGAAAACTTGCTAATCACGTTGGTTAGATCACTTACAGGAAAAAGGACTAAAATTGCAGGAATTATATATTTTGTCCTTAAAACTTAGCTAAAATATGGGTAAATTAAGGTGCTTTAGGCGTGTAAATACGCCTAACATCAAATACCAAACTCGCAAACTAAGGAACAAAGAAGTCCCCCTAGTCAAAGTTCTTTGGAGGAATCAGTCCGTCGAGGGAGATACTTAGGAAAAAGAAGCAGACATGCAGACCAAGTATCCTTACCTCTTCTCCGCAAACTCAGACTCAGCCCAAGGTAATAGCTTTCCTTAAGCTTATTCAGTTTTATGTTCAGATTTCAGTTATAAACTTGGTATCAAATACCCTTGCATATGTATTCATATGTTTATGTATCATGTTAGTCACGTATTCAGGCATCAGATATGCATTCTCATCACGAGAAACACAACTTCTCGATAATTTTAGTCATGCATTCATAAGGATTATCCGTCATATGTCCTTGCATCAGAAATGCATAGTCAGTATGAGATTTTAGTATATCAAAAGTTCCAGTCATATCGACTTGTTCAAATGTTCACATCCCTTACGTAAGATCAGTCAATCAGCTTTTCCAGTCTAGTCAGTCCCATTCGATGATGAATGTTCCCAAGGGGGAGATATTGTAATATCCCAAACTTTCTTTAAGTCAAATCTAGTATCCAGAAGAGTTAGTGATGACTTCCTAATTGATTAATGTTTAAATCATATAGAATTTCCCTAACGATACTAGTTTCGTCCAAATCCGGTATCGGAGTAAAAAGTTATGGACATTTTATAGAGAACTATCAGAACTGCCCAGAAGTGACGGTCAGGCCGGCGGACCGTCGATCTAGTGACGGACCGTCGCCTAAGCCACCGCGACTAAGGTAGTGAATCTGTCCTTTTGACAAGTGGGATGGTTAAGACTAACAGACCGTTGATATAGCGATGGACCGTCGCCCAAATTATTGTAGGAGAGGCAGGAAGTTCAGGTTTTGGCCAAGTGCGACGGTCAGGACCAACGGACCATCAAGCCAATGACGGACGGTCGCCCAAACTATCACCACTTCTGATCATAAATTTTAAGCCATTTTTAAAAGGGTATTTGGATTTTTTCCCCACAATTTTAACCCCTAATTATACCAAACTAGACCTCATAACATCATTATTCATCCACAACACTAAATTAGGGTTTCTCTCAAAGATTAATCCCTAAGAACAAGAAACCTTAGGTGTTTAATTCTAAGTTAAGAATTCAAGCTCTCCTCCACCAATATTTAAGAAATCATCCATCCAAGTATGTCAAGTATTGATTCATGGGTCCCTTTCACCCATGAAGCTTAAGAATCCCATTTTAAACTCATGAATTATGAAACCCATGTTGTGGATTGATTATAATCATGTTTATGTTATTGTGCGACTTCCTAGTTGGAAGATTTAATATGTTTTCATGAAATTATATTAATGTATGGATTGAAATCGATGAAATTGAGTTGAATGAAGGAACTTGATGTATTAATTTGATGTTCATGCTTAAGCCCTAAGTTATGCGTACTAGAGTTTGATAAAATGCCTAAGAGAACACGATTCATGCTTTAGGACTCAATTATGACCAAATTGATGAACCCATGCTGTACCTTTATATACAAAATGACTTCCATGTTATTATTATGCATTGAAATAGTTTGATGGATTGTTCATAAGGTTAGCCTATGAAATTATGATATGATTACATGCATTCCTATTTATGTGTAAGCTTATAGCATGCAAATACTTCATAAAAATCCCTAATGATTGTACTATGAATTGTTGTCTATGGTCATGTGTCAATAAGTGTCATGTCTTATACATTTCATGCTATCGAGTCCTGGGGGTACTTGTACCTGACAATTTAGCTGTGTGCCTAGAGCCAATGTCATATTTTCAAGATACTCTCAATCAAGCCATGTTCAGTAGAATTCAGTCAGTTACATGACTCAGGAAAACTCAATAATCTCATGAACTCAGTCAGTTAACAGAATTCAATAACATTCGTCAGTCCACGAAATTCAGTGAACTCAGTCCAGTTTAGTCCAGCATATTCAGTTTAGTGTCTATTCAGATGGGAGTAGGATTTAGCACCGAGTGAGCCCAAGGATAAGAACTCACCTATTAGTAGAGGGTGTGATTCTAAGAAGAAATCCTTGTGCTCCAGAGCTACGAAGCCAGCATAGGTTGAGACATCAAACCTGTTAGATGAGGGTAGATGAGGTGGATTAACCTGTTAGATGAGTGTCCCACTGTTCTTATTAGAGTACCTATTAGATGAGGGTCACTCACAACTTGTGCTTACCAATGACACGATATTGACACCCTTCTAATTGGGGTTACAGATTGTACCTGAACATAGCTATAATATCTTATTAGAGGCATGCCGATTAAATGACTACTTCCAATAATCTCAGTCTCAGATCTCAGTAATAGAACTCAGATAGTTCTATATAAATTAGGACTGTCAGATACAGTCACTTAGCTAAGTAAGGAACTCTGCTAGTTCCATCATAACCTAGACTGTCAGATACAATCGCTCAGTATCCGCTATATCAGTTATATCAGTTATCAGTAACTTATGTTGTCAGTATTCAGACTCAGTAGTTAGTATCATCATGAATTTAGTTATAGTTACTCATCCATGCATGTATTCTCACGCTCATGTTATTCAGTCAGTTAGCATAGTTCATGCATATGAACCCTTTGTATTTAGCCTACCTCACTTGCATAAAGTATATTTAATCATACTGACACATTTGTGCTATGGTGTTTTTATACCATAGGTTCAGAAGCACCTGCTCCAGATCGTTAGTAGCATTCCAGTTTTAGCAGTCAGAGTCATTAGTGAGTCCTTATTATTCGAGAATGTTATGATTTGATTATTTCATTACTTTAGTACTTAGTTATTCTAATAGTTGGAGTTCGTTGGGGAAATGTCCCATCAACTCCTTATTCAGTCAGTTCAGTCAGTTTGAGGCTTTTTGACTAGATATTTACAGATAGTATATTTTAGTTTTGGGTATTTCTATGCCCTATTCAGATATTATTTTATTCAAAAGTTATCCAGTTTTTGAACCTTACGGCCTTGCAGTTTATATTTTGTATTTTTACATTATTTATATATGTATATTATACAATGCTCAGGTACAAATATCAGTCATGGGTTATCTTGTGGTTCTTCAAGGTCAAGAGCACTGTGTAGCGTTTCAGGTACCATATTTGGGGCGTTACAATTGCATTGCACCTTACTTTCTCCTTCTATTTCAGTAAAAAATTCCCATGCAATACTTGTTCTTCTATGAGCTCTTGGGGGCACGGGGAGGACGGAAAAAAGATTAACCAATTCAGATCTAACATTAGTATTTTCTACTGTGGGTGTCTTACCAATATTTTCATCATCTTCATCTAAATTAACCGCATCTACTTTTTCTTCTTCTATACCATAATTTTCCTGAGCTTCTGCATAATTCATATTGTGAGCATCTATACCTATTTATTCCTCAAAAGGTTGACTAACCGGTACCGAAGGCATACATGTATATCTAGTACTTGAACTATCTCTATCGGAACTATCACTAATTCATTTTTTACTACCGTTATCACTTCCGGGACATAAATTTTTGACACTTTTATTGATGTTTTTTTAATTTATCCATGTTATAAATCAAACTAAAAAGTATTCAAAATACACAAAAATAATAAAAATAAATATTCAATAATTAATACACTAATTAAAAATTAAAGGTAAGAGATGGAACGACAGTACTAAATTTTTGAAGTATCCGAAAGTTGCGACTTTAGAAAACTTCCACTTGATATTT
Organism: Capsicum baccatum var. pendulum; assembly: GCA_030864225.1. NCBI lineage: Eukaryota > Viridiplantae > Streptophyta > Magnoliopsida > Solanales > Solanaceae > Capsicum > Capsicum baccatum. Next base: position 161,082,615 of record CM061557.1, on the reverse strand, counting down.
GTAAATGCAAAAATTAAAAATAAAATTGAACACTTTAGAAGATAATTAGAATATTTGGGAGAGATTGAGATTTGAGAGGATGAGATGTGTGTGGAAAATGATTCGAAATTGTAGGGTATTTATAGGAAATTTTTTGAATTTAATTTTTTTTAATAAAATAAGAAAAAAAGGCGAATTGTCCATTGGGGATCCAAATGAATATAATGTCATCGGGCCTCAACGGTCCAATTGGCATTTGTGGGCTGCAATGGCTATTTGCCAATAATTAAAAAAAATTTTATACCGGGTCGGGCCGAGTAACCAATGGGCTTGGTCTGGGCCTCTAAACGGGTTGGTCCATCGGGCCTGTCAACATAGATAGCCCAGCCCGAGATTAGCAGCCCTGTATCTCGAGGGGCCACCGGGATGGGTCCTCTAAATGGGTTGGGCTTACCAGGATGGAATGGGCCAGCCCGACCTAGTTGACAAGTTTACCCAAAATTCACATATGTAATGTATGCTGGAGACAGGCCAATCACTTCAATATATAGGGCATGCCTCAGTTGATTTATATATAGGTTCTAATTTGAATCTTTCTGCAAAGAAAGATTATAATGGTAGGTTAGAATGAGTTCACACTGAAATTTTGAAGTTTAAATTTTGTATGTGACATGAAACATATGTATACTCATGACTCATGATGTGACGCTAAAGGTTAGATCTTTTGTTAGAAAAGGAAATCTCGTTATTCCGGAATTTAGCCAAACATAAGTATATAGATAATAACAAAGATAATAATAACAATAACAAAGAAGTAAACTTATATCACATGCATTAATTTGGATTACCTCTTATTGTTCTTTAGTGACCTCAAAACTTTCATGGTCTTCTATGTCAGTACTGCTAGATTCCTTATCTTTGTCCTTTTTCTTCTCTTTGAGTCCTAGAATTTTCTTTGGACCCTTCTTGATGACAACCCAGGCTTGGAAGTCATTTGATTGGATAAAGATTCAAAATATATTCTTCCAGTATGAGTAGTGATGTCCATTGAAGTATGCTGGTCTTGTAAAGGAGTGACCATCTTAAAGTAGAGCACTGGGAATTTGATAATTTGCCATTTGATCTTTGCTTACTTGCGGTTAAGCAACACTTTTGGTGAGACCTGCTCTTATACCAATTGAAATTCAAGAGAGGGGGTGAATTGAAATTTTTTTGTGAAATGACTACTGAATCCTCACAGTCGACTCTCCTACAGATCAGTGTACTTTAAAAAATAGATTAGGTTTGTAGTAATCAAGAAAGTAAATAATCAAATGTAAAGTAAAGACACAGAGATTTATCTTGGTTTGGAACACCAATGTCGTGCCTACTTCCAGTACCCTTGGGTTTCAAAGTTTCCTTAGATAGTTCAATTTTAGGCTTAAGTACAATGATGGGAAACAAGTTTTGAAGAATTATTTTATTCTTCAGATCTTGTGACACAACTTTAGTTTATGTTACAAAGTTTAATTGATCCTACTCTTTATACAACAATTGTTAACTAAGAGTTATAATGCTTCGTGAGTCTAAGATTGAGACACTTTGAGATTCTTCTTAAAGTTACGTAACCCCTGTTTGTCTTTAGTCTTCTTCTTTTATAGTTTTTGACTGCTACTCCTCGTAAGAAAGCCCAAAAGATTTCTTCTCAATCAAGGATTTGAATTGATTCCTTGATTGAGGAATGTAGCCATATGGTATGTCCATATACGGCTTTTACTCATATCTATATCAAATATGTCCATGATATTTTCTTTCTTTTGTTCATGTAGTGATTGATGTTCTTTAAAGTTTGTTTGTGATCTTTTCTTCCTTTTACTTCTTTGTGATTGATTTGATCTGTTGTATTTCCAGGACTGAGATTTTCTTTCCAATTGTTTTCATTTTGATTTATTTGCTTGGATCCCGTAGATCTTAATTTTATGTCCATCTATTCCTAGAGCTGACTTCCTTATTTGCTTCATTCAGCAGTCCTCAAATATCCTGCAAAGATCTACTAATTATTTTGTCATTATTAAAATGTAAAATTAGGAGGCTATCAACACTTGAGAGGTTACTTGATCTATATATTCTAATTTAAAACACTTAGAAATACTCTTTAATTCTCTCTAAGGCTTTTGGGTAAAGGAAGGCTAGAGTTTCATCTAGAGGAGCATTTGGGGCTTGTTTGAATAATTTCTCTCCATCATCTTCATAATCTAAGGCAAAATACTTCTCCCTCATTGTTAGTTCCAACCAAGGAATGATTCATACAATGTTTTCATGGCATGATTATTTTATGATGTTTGAGTTTTCAAATATATGTTGGGGTTTTCCTATCAAATGCTTGGTTATGGTCTTTCAATGTTTTAATTATGCTTTTGCATGCTTTAATGGTAGTTTGGATAATTAATTGCATGGAAATGGTTAATTGGTAATTGGATTTGGTTTTGGAAACTCTATGTCCCAAATATGTTTCAAAAAATGTCTATGATAATGCTTTTACTATATTATTGGACTTTTAATGGAACTATTGCATGGTATGGTTCGGTAATGGAACCCTAAATGATATAAATAGTCTAAATGGTTTGGAATGAATAATTGTAAGGGTTGGTGGTTATGGTTATGGTTAATTAAACTTCCTTGTGGGGTATATGGGATTCCCCCAACCAAACTTAATAAGGGAATTCTTGTGGGGTACACAGGATTCTCCCAAGTTAACTTGATAATATAATCTATGGGAACATGGGAATCCCTTTACATAAAAAGGTTGGCTAGGGACATTTCTTGCAACATATAGTCAGGGTGATGATGCCACTACTCATAGCCTTGGTTAATAATAATGGTATAATGGTTTGGTTGGTTATAAATAGTTCTAATTGGGTAACAATAGTGAGTGTGATAGCTAACTGTGAAAGTGCGAGTCTAATGGACGGATACTAGAAACTAATGTTTGCCAATATGAGGGGTTGGTCATAGAGACCATATATGATACTAGAAAGTACATGGAAATCCTCTAATTACATTGTACATATGTATCATGGAGAGCGAGGGGTACGTGGGAATCCCCTACTCCTAATGGTATCTCCGGTTTATACAGCTACACACATCGGGGCCTGTTTAGGGGGTTTACATGTGACCCATATACCCCGTGGGTGGATCTAGGATGGTTAAGCTAGACATACCCCGATTAATGGTTTTAAAGGCATGCTAAACCCAATTTTTTTTCCTGACATGGTTATATATATAGAGAGAGAGTGCACATGAACATCTTTTCTAATCATAAGAGTCTACAGTATGTGTTCACTCAGAAGGAGCAAAATCTTAGGAAGACGAGATGATTAGAGCTTTTCAAGGACTATTATATGAGTCTTCACTACCACCCAGGTAAAGGAAACGTAGTTGCTGATACTCTTAGCAGGTTATCCATACGGAGTTTGGCTCATGTGGAAAAGGAGAAGTGGGAATTAGTGAAGGATATTCACCGCTTGGCTAATCTTGGAGTTCGTCTCTTCTACTTTAATGATGGTGGTGTGATGGTACAGGAAGTGGTTCGGTCATCTCTTGGTGTAAAAATCAAGGAAAAACAAATTCTAAATCCTATCTTAATAAAAATCAAGAGTGATGTTAGTAGGAAAAAGATGATGGTGATTGAGATGAGTGGTGATGGTACCTTGAGTTACCAAGGGCAGTTATGTGTTCCTGATGTTGATGGTTTGTGATAGAGCATTTTGGATGAGGCACATGAGTTATGCTATGTTGTTCATCCCGGTTCGACAAAAATGAACCATGATCTCAAAAAGATATGTTGGTGAAAGGTATGAAGAGGGATGTGGATAATTTTGTAGCCAAATGTATGGTGTGCCAACAAGTCAAAGTTAAGCACATGAGGCCTAGTGGGTTGTATCAAGAAATGAAGTTGCTAGAATGGAAATGGGAGGTAATCAATATGGATTTCATTACTGGTCTTCCTCAATCTCAAAGCCAATTTGATTCGATTTGGGTCATCATAGATAGGATGATAAAGTACACTCACTTCTTGCTGGTATGGACTAACTTTTTGACTGATGACTATGTAAAAGCGTATCTTAATGAGATTGTTAAACTACATGGGGTACCTATTTCAATTATATCTGATTGTGGTATGCAGTTTTTATCTTATTTCTGGCGATCTTTTCAAAAGTGGTTGGGTACTAAGGTTAGTCTGAGTACTGCTTTTCTTTTGTAGATGGATGAACAAGAAGAGAGGACTATTCAGATACTGGAAGATATACTTCGGGCATGTGTGTTTGATTATGGTGGAAATTGGGTCGAGCATCTACCTTTGGTAGTGTTTTCTTACAATAATAGTTACCATTCTAGTATTAGAATGACCCATTTTGAGGCATTGTATGGTAGGAGGTGTAGATCTCTTATTGGGTGATTTGATCTTGGTGAGGTAGATATGTTTGGTCTAAATCTAGTTTATCATACTATGGAAAAGGTAAAGGTTGTTCGAGATAGGCTTAAGGCTGCCCATAGTCGCCAAAAGCCTATGTGGATGTAAGGCGTAAAGACTTGGAGTTTGAGTTTGGGGATAAGGTATTCCTAAAGATATCTCCCATGAAGGGAGTAATGCGGTTCGCGCAAAAGGGGAAGCTCAGTCCATGATATGTTGATCCTTATACGGTTTAGTAGAGGGTTGGTAATATGGCGTATGAATTAGAGTTGCCTTCTATTTTGAGCTCTATTCATCTGGTATTTTATGTCTTTATGTTGAGAAAGTACCTCGGTGATCCTTCTACGGTGGTTCTTTTGAAGGGATTGGGTATCTTGGATTCTCTATCTTATGAAGAGATCCCGATTGACATATTAGATCGATAAGTTTCTCAGTTACGGATCAAGGATATGGCCTTGGTTAAGGTTCTATGATGGAATCACAAGGTGGAAGAGGCTATATGGAAAGCGAAAGCGGACATGATGTCCAAATATCTATATTTTTTTCTTCTCCAAATAAGGTATGTGTTCTTGATTCACATCTTTATTTGGTAACTTAGTTAAGGGTTAGGATAGATCCTTGCATCTTTATTTCCTAACTTGGTTAAAGGTTGGATTGATATTTGGTAATGCAAATGAATCGTGCTTGTGTTTGACCTACCCTTTTTGTCATTCAAGGATGAGTGATCCTAGTGGGGAAGACTGAAATACCCTGGGTTATGGTCCTTAGAAAATTTCCTAGATTTCTAGTCTTTGGACAAGATACGACTAGGGGGTATGGATCATATGCTGGGGTACGGTTAGTAAGGCTGGTCGTATACTAACCAGTAATGGTTGGTGAGTTAGATTTGTTTCTGGAATGGGCACGACTTGGGTTGGTACGAGTCGTATGGTTGGATATGGGTCATATGGTTTGGGTTTTTCTTCACTTAATCTGAAACTTAGTAAAGTAACTTGGATCTGAGTACGAGTGGCTCACCATGGGTCATGAGATAGGGTACGAGTCATATTATCCCACTCATATGTTGGACATTGTCAACTTTTTTTGGTTTTGTTATGGGTACAGGTTGAGGGTACCTATCATATCCTTGGATATTGTTTGTATTGCATGTTCGTATGTTGACCAGTGTGAGGGGTCTAAAAGAGGTCAAGGGTACGAGTGGTGGGTACCACTCATAATGGAGGGTACGACTGGTATGGTTGAGTCGTACCCACCTGCGTGGATTTTATGCAATTAACCTGGGGGTAATCTGGATATTTATCCTCTTAACCCATTATGACCCCACAACTTATATCACATTTGGGAGGTTATTTGCCCTATTATTCTAATCTAAAACACTTAGAAACACTCTTTAATTCTCTCTAAGGCTCTTGAGTAAAGAAAGTATAGGGTTTCATCTAGAGTAGCAATTTGGGGCTTTTTTGGGTGATTTCTCTCCACTATCTTCATAATCTAAGGCAAGATACTTCTCCCTTATTGTTAGTTCAAACTAAAGGAATAATTTATATAACGTTTTCATGGCATGATTATTGTATGATTTTGGGGTTTTCAAATATATATTGGGGTTTGGTATTAAATACATGGTTATGGTCTTTCCATGTTTTAATTATGTTTTTACATGCTTTAATGGTGGTTTGGATAATTGGTTACATGGGAATGGTTAATTGGTAATTGGATTTGGTTTTGGAATCACTATGTCCCCAACATGTTTCATAAAATGCCTATAATAATGCTTTTACTATATTATTGGACTTTTAATGGAACAGTTGCAAGGAATGATTTGGTAATTGAACCCTAAATAATGTTAATGGTTTAAATAATTTGGAATGGATAATTGGCAAGGGTTGGTGGTTATGGTTATGGTTAATTAAACTTTCTTGTGAGGTACATGGGATTCCCCCAAGCAAACTTAATAAGGGAACACTTGTGGGGAACTCAGGATTTCCCTAAGTTAACTTGATAATATAATCTATGGGTATATAGGAATCCCTTTACTTAAAAAGGTTGGCTAAGGACATTGCTTGCAAGTTATATTGATATGATGATACCATTGCTCATAACCTTAGTTAATAATAATGGAATAATGGTTTGGTTTGTTGGAAATTGTATTGGGCAATAATGGCGGGGTGTGATAGCTGACCATGAAGGTTCAAGTCTAATGGATGGACACTGGAAACTCATGTTTGCTGACATAAGGGGTTGGTCATAACAACAATATATGACAGTAGGAGTTACATGGGTATCCTCTAAGTACATTTTACATATGTACATAGAGAGAGAAGGGTACTTGGTAATCCCCTACTCTTATGGTATCTTTGATTCGTGTGGCTACACGTATCAGGTCCCGTTCAGGAGGTTACACTTGACCCATATAGACCGTGGGTGGATCTAGGACAATTAAGCTACACATCCCTAGGTTAATGGTTTTAAAAGAATGCTAAACCCAGTTTCCTTTTCCTAAATGGTTATATATATATATATATATGTATGGTTGTATGCATATGGTTGGTTTACTTGGTCTTATTGGATGGTATTATTTTATCCTTCTCTTGAGTACTTATTAGTGTTCACCCGCTAACCCATCCTCGAGTGGTTGTATCCCCATAGGATGTAGGAATTGGCCATTCTACTCCTCCTGCTTAGTGCTCAAATTCGGGATCAGCTACTGGATTGAACTGGCGAGCTTTCTTATTCCAAAAGGCTCTATTTCATGTACATGGATATTTTTACATACTTTGGTTTATTGGTGGATATTGGTTTTGGCTTAGTTGGGGGCATGTCCCAACTGAATATTGGTTTTCTTTTGGTTAGAGGCTTTTATAGAACTACTATGGGTTGGTATGGACGGGCTCAGTAGTGGTGTCAACCTTAGTATTATCATTGGCATTGGGGCTAATATCGGTTAACTAAATTTTTCACTGTTCCATTCTTTTATCTTATGTTATGGAACTTGGTTTAGTTATTGTTATGGTTTTGGTTTATGGTTTGGTTTGGCAATTGGATATTGGTACGGGTTTAGACGGTTGGGCTCATTTGGGTCGGTCTCGATCATAGACCTATCCCAAAGTCTGTATTTGTGCAATTACACGTTATTTTGTTATATGTTTGGAATTCATCCAACCTAGGGTATATGCTGGATGGTTGGGTCGGGTATCGGGGATTATCTCCGATCTTGGTTGGACTTGAGATGCCTATTACGACAAGGCCCCTGGTTGGGTCGGGTCACCAAGTTCTCCATGTAAGAAAGTTGTCTTAACATCAAGTTGTTCTAATTTCAAATCATACATGACAACTAAGGCAAGCGAGACATGAATACAACTATGTTTAAATAGGTGAGAAAACATCATTAAAATCAAATCCTTACACTTGACTATAGCCCTTTGCATCTAATCGCACCATATACCTCGATATTCAACTCCTGAAATTCCATCATTTTTCGTAAACATTTATTTGCAACCAACAATTCTCTTTTTTGATGGCGGCTTCACAAGAGACCAAGTACCATTCTTATGGAGAAATTCAAGTTCGTCAATCATTGCAATAAGTCACTTAACTAAATCAACACTAGAAACTGCTTTTGAATAATTTGATGATTTCTTAATTTCTTCAGTTTCCTGTGCAACTAAAAAAGCAAATGTAACATAATCTGTTTGCCTTTCTAATTTTTGAAGTTGTCTCCTTGTTTTATGTCTGACTATAGAATACTCATTTAGTTTAACTTTAGAAGTTATAACTTCTGGCTCAATTTTCAAAACTTTAGATGCTAGAGTTTCAACTATTTTTGTTCCACAGTTGATGACCTTGGCTCAGAATGAACGGCAAGATCCACCTCTACCTGCTCATGTACACCCTGATCTTTGTTCTTATTACAAAAATTAGAAAACTTATTTTGAAATGTAATATGGAGGATTCATCAAAGGTTACATCTTTTCCAATTATAAATTTTGATGTCTTGGGATTAGGACACCAGAATCTGTATCCTTTCACTCGATATTCATGTCCAAGGAAAATACAGTTTTTAGTCCTTGGCTCTAATTTTTCATCATTCACATGCATGAATATAGAAAAGTCAAAATATTTTAAATCAGAATAATTAGCCAAAGTATCCTCCTCTAGAGTTTTAAAGTTTAAAGGTGTCGAAGAAGCATGATTGACAATATAACATGTTGTAAAAATAACTTCTACTCAAAAAATATTTGTCGATTCAGCATTTCAAATCATGCAATGAGGTTTTTCTAAAAAAGTCTTGTTCATCCTTTCTGCAATACCATTTTGTATAGGGGTCATCCTCATAGTGCAATGTAGAGATATTTCTTTATTTTTGTAAAATTTGTAGAACTTATCATTACAAAATTTCAAGGCATTATTTGTTCTAAGCCGCTTGACTAGTTCTCCTATTTGCTTCTCAATCTAAACTTTCATTGTTTGAAAGTTAAGAAAACATCACTTTTATTTTTCAAAAAATAAACAATTTTGTTGAATAATCATCAATAAAAGTTAACGTGTACATGATACCGCCTTTTGATGGGATAGAAGGACTCTAAATATTTGAATGAATGTAGTCTAACGTATCTTTTGTTCGATGAACTTTTTTTGCTTTTCGACTACACAGCGTTCAAAGAACTCCATGTTCTCAGCACTGTGTCCAAATAGAAGACCTCTTTTGCTGAGGATGGAAAGATCTTTTTACACTCATATGTCCCAATCACATATGTCATAATTTGGTGATGTCAGAATCAGATTGATTTGAAGTGGTAACTATAGCAACACCTGTGACAGTGGATCCCAATAAAGTATACAACATAACAGATCTGTATGCTTTCATGATCGTAAGATCACCTAGAGAGATTGTTATAACTACACTTTCATCAGTGTATTTGCATCTAAGAGATTATAGAGTGCCCAACGAGATTAGATTTTTCTTTTAGTCAGGAACATATCTAACATTGGTGAGAGTTCTCACCACACCACCATGCTATCTGATTCAGACTGTACCTTTACCAAAAACTTTGCAAGGAGCATTGTTGCCCATCAACACAACTCCGTCTCCAACAAATTCAAATGTGGTAAACAAATCCTTATCAAGATATATATGATAAAAACAATCCGAATCTAAAATTCACTCAATGTTAAATTTGAAACTATTACTGGTAGTTAAAAATATTGTTCCGTCAAACTCATTGACAACTACACTTGCTTCAGCGTGGTCATTATTATGATGCTCATTTTTATTTTTCTTATGCTTTTTTTAGATTATACATCTAGAAATAATATGAACTTTTTATTATAATATTGCACACTACATTTCTGTATCTGGAATTTGATCATGATTTAGACCTCTCACTATTTGATTCTTTCTTATTAGATCTATTTCTTACAAACAATCCTTCCGATGGGTTCCACTACTTTCACCAGTAATATCTCAATCTATCTGTTTTTTTATTTCAAAATAAATTTGATTTTCTTGTAAAAGATATTATCCTTTCCGTAAAGTATAGTATCTCTAATATGCTTAAATAATTAGGGTAAGGAAATAAATACTAAGACGACTTGATCTTCATTACTAACTTCAGTGTTTATATTAAATACATAAGAATAGATTAAATAAATCAAGATGTGAGTGTATAAATGTACCTTCAACCCTAAGAAATGTTTAAAGGTTTTCCTTTAGGTAAATCCTATTTTCCATTGTTCTTTCATATACAAGATTTTTAATTATTTCAATATTTTTTGGTAGTGATTTTTGCAGATACTTCACGTAAAACCTCATTTGAGAGATTTAAAATGATTTCTGATTTTACCATTTTGTCGACGAGGGCAAAATCTTCGTCCGTCATTTTTATGACTTCATCTCTTTTCTTTCATTGCCATATCTAAGCCCTTCTGAATTAGTATAACTTTCATCTTTAATTTTCATGTTTCGAAGTTTGCACTTTGGTCAAAATTTCCAACACAACTCTTTATTACCGTAATTTTTACTACTGAAATAACTCGATTAGATCTGATTCTGATACCAATTTGTTAAGATCAAAAGTATGATTATTGCAAAATTTAGACCAACACAAGTATAATGATAATAACAAAGATAAGAACAAGATAATAATAATAATATTTAAAAAATAAAGAAGACACAAATTTGACGTGGCTCTATCTGTGTGACCTACGTCCACAAGCATAGCAGAGCAATTTCACTCTACCAACAAGAAGATTACAATAGAAAGTACAAAATTAGAGTACATACTCTAATTGAACCAAATATATCCCAAAAGAGTACGCTCTCAAGATCACTCCAAGAAGTAATTCACACAAGTGTTTTCCAACACCCGCTCTCTTACAAAAAAAAAATAAAAAGAAAGAAAGCAATAAAGATTTTTAAGTACTTCAAGGTGTATTTGCAAATGAAGAGAAACACATCTATTTATAGAAAGAAAGTTCTTGGTCTCCAAGTATTTGATTTCATGGATGAGGTTAATCAAACTTTAGCCTCAAGTTATAGAGGCGGAGTCAAAATTTCAACTTAGGGGGTTCATATTTGAAGAAAATCTAGCCGAAGGGGGTTCAACACCTACTTTTGATACATAAAAAATAATTTTAATTATATTATATGATATATTTTTCCATCGAAGAGGGTTCAAATATGAAATTCAAGAGGTGGAGGAGGGGTTAAATTGAAAATTTTCTTCTGTGAGTTAACTATTGGCCCTTCACAGTTGACTCGCCTACAGATCAGAACACTTCACAAACAAATTAAATTTATAATAGTTAAGAAAGAAAATAATAAGAAGTAAAGTAACAACACAAAGATTTATCTTGGTTCGGCATACCAATGTTGTGCCTACGTCCAGTTCCCTTGGGTTTCAAAGTTTCCTTAGATCGTTGAAAGTTTGGCTCGAGTACAATGATAGAAAATAAGTTTTGAAGACTTAGTTTACTCTTCAGATCTTGTGACACAGCTTCAGTTAATGTTACAAAGTTAACTCGATCGTACTTTTTATATAACAATTGTAAACTAAAGTTACAGAGCTTTGTAAGACTAAGAATGAAACACTTTGAATTTTCTCCTTGATGTTGTGTAAGTAGTGTCTGCCTTTGATCTTCTTCTTTTATATTCTTTGGGTGTGACTCTTCACAAGGAAACCCAAGAGATTTCTTCTCAATCATGGATTTAAATTGATTCCTTGATTGAGGGATATAGCCGTATGATATGTCTATATGTGGCTTTGGATCACATCCACATTAGATATATCCGTGATCTATTTTTATTTCTGGTTTTGTAGAGATTGATTTCTTTCTAAATGCCTTTCCAAATGCATTTGTGATCTTTTCTTCCTGATTGATGTGGTTTGCCTTGATTTTGGAATTGTGATCCTTCTTCCATTTCCATGATATTTTATTAATATTCTTGCCATATTCTTGAATTGTTTTTTGGTTCCATTTGCCATGCCATGATCTTCCATAGCTTCTAATAGCTCAAGATGATTTGGAGCTGAGATTCTCCTTCCATTTGTTCTTGTTGTGATTGATTTTCCTTGGATAGGTGGATGTCCTTCCATTCTTTATGTCTTTCTATTTTTGAGGCCGACTTCCATTATCTTTACCAGCTGCAAAGATACAATTTTTAGTTTGTCATTATTAAAACATAAACTAGGAGACTAACAATCTCCCCCTTTTTGACAATGACAACAAGAGTAAACATCAGTTAACTTCCCTGTTTGTTAGCTTGCTCCCCTGAATTGTAGGCTACCAGGAAACTCTGATGTTCTTTCTTTTCTCCCTCTTTGACATAATAAAAAAGAAACAATTCACAGGCAATGTGTAGACAGAGAAATAAACCAATAATAAAGCAGATTTTATTCTGTTAAATATCATGAATTCTAAGAATGCCAAGCCTTTATCGTAGAGATCAAAATATTTCTTCTAGCAGAGGTTTTGTAATAATATATGCTAGTTGATTTTCAGAGTCATCAAATTTTAGGCAAAAGTCACTGTTTTTGACATGGACTCAAATGAAATGATGCTTGATATCAATATGTTTAGCCCTAAAGTGATGCACAATCTTATTAGATAGGCTGGTGGTACTCTTGTTATCACACATAATAGGAACAAATTCAAAAGATAAATCAAAGTCAAGAAGCTGATGCATAATCCATAGGACTTGAGTTCTACAGCTTCTGACAGCTATGTATTCAACTTTCATGATCGAGAGATCAATAAAAGTTTGTTTCTTGCTATGCCACAAAATAAGAGCATCACCAAGAATTTGACATATTTCACTAGTGCTCTTTCTGTCTCGCTTGTCAACTATAAATTAGCATATGAATATTTGACTAAATCAAAGTGTGAGGAGAAAAGATACCATATACCAAGGTCTTGAGTTCCTATTAGATATCGGATGACTCGTTTGATGGCAGTGAGATAAGATTCCTTAGGAGTCGACTAGAATCTAGCACATTTACACACACTGAACATGATATCTGGTCGGCTTGCAGTTAAGTAGAGTATAGATTCGATCATTCCCCAGTACATCTTTTCATCAACATCTTTTCCAGCCAGGTTTGAATCAATGCTTGTGGATAGGCTTATGGGTGTTCCACAAGCCTTTTTTTTTTCTATGCCAAATTTTTTGATGAGTTCTTTCATGTATTTGGCTTACTGATGAAGGTTCCCTTGGGGGTTTTCTTGATTTGTAGTCCTAGAAAGAATGTGAGCTCGCTCATAAGACTTATTTCGAATTCTTCTTTCATCAAATTTGCAAAATTCTTGAACATGGAGATGTTAGAACTACCAAAGATGATATCATCAATGTAAATATGCACAATGAGGAGATTTGAATCAAGCTTTTGAATGAACAAAGTTGTATAAAATTTACCTCTTTGAAAATTATTTTTTAATTGAAAAGTACTCAGTCTGTCATACCAAGCTTTTGGAGCTTGTTTGAGGTCGTAGAGTGCTTTTGATAACTTGAAAACATGATTTGGAAATGAGGGATCTTCAAATCTCGGAGGTTGTTTTACAAAAACTTCCCCATGAATAAACCCATTTAAAAAGTACTTTTTACGTCCATTTGATATAACTTACAACATTTGAATGCGGCAAAAGTTAACAAGATTCATATTAACTTTAACCTTTCCACGGGGGAAAAAGTCTCATCATAGTCTATACCTTCCTGCTGAGAGTAGCCTTGAGCTACGCGCCTGGCTTTATTTCTAATAACTTTACCTTCTTCATTTATGTTATTTTGTAGACCCATCTGGTTCCAATTACTGAGCAGTTTCTTGAACTTTCAACTAGAGTCCAAACTTGATTTCATTCAAATTATTCCAGTTCTTTCTTCATATCTTCAACCCATGATTCATCATCAAAAACTTCATTAGTTTTCTTTGGTTCGATTTGGGACACAAGGGCAATGGATGTCTGTCTCCTTAATGACACTCTGGTTTGCACTCTATCTTTAAGATTTTTGATAATGAGTTCATTTGGACTACTGGCATCATACTTCCCTTCTTTTGGAATATTTGGCTTAAGTATTTCTACTATGGAAGACGACTCTGACGAGGATGTAATTGACTTGTCTTGGGAGGTCTCTGGAGTTGTGCTATGATTTTCTCCAGTCATTATTGTGAATAAAGCATTTGCATTCGAACGGATAGAAGTAGCTATTATTGGGCTTCTTTTCTATCCAGAGTTCATAGGGAGTTTTCTTCAAAATGGGTTTGAGCATACACCTATTGATGATATGACATATTGTACCGACTACTTCTACCCAAAAGTAATCTGGGAGATTATGTTCTAATAACATTATTGTGGCAGTTTTTGTAGGGAATGGTTCTTCCATTCCACTACACCATTTTGTTGAGGAGATCGCGGTGAGGATAATTTCTAAGAGTATCCATTCTGTGCACAATACTCTTCAAACGACTTATTTTCAAATTCTCCTCCATGATAATTGTGAACGTAGGTGATAAAGTGCCAGTTTCTCTCTGTATTTTTCTACAAAAAATGTCAAAGCTTGTGAAATATTTATGTTTATGTACAAGAAACATAACCCAAGTAAATCATGAGTAATCATCAACAATGACAAAGAAATATCTTTTTCCTCCAATGCTTGTGGTCTTAGTGGGACCAAACAGATCCATGTGGATTGTTTGGAGAGGCTTGGTAGTAAAGATAATGTCTTTGGATTTAAAAGATATTCTGGTCTGTTTACCCAGTTGGCAGGCATCACAGATGTGATTCTTTTCAAACTTGAGTTTTGCCAAACCTTTCACCAAATCAAGCCTAGAAAATTTCTCAATAATGTACATGCTAGCATGACCAAGCTTTTTGTAACACAACCAAGCATTATTGGCTTGTAAAATAAGATAGGTTAAGGAGGAAAAATTAGGAATATTTAAAACAAAAATGTTATCAACACGTTCACCGATAAGAGAGATATTTTTTTATCATGTTTGATAGAGCAACTTTCAACTTTGAAGAGGACTCCAAAGTTGATTAATTCTTAGAAGGTTGTGTTTGAGTCCGTCTACTAGGTATACTTCGGTGAATTTACATGAGGAACTGAGCCTTACTAAGCCGACTCCAATAACATTGCCTCTGGCGTTGTCACCAAATCTGACTGACCCCCCATCTACTTTCTTTAGAGAGGAAAAGTTATCCTTCTTTTCGGTCATATGTCTTGATCATCCACTGTTGATGACCCATATTCCTTTTTATATCTCTTGCAGACCTGTTCCTGCAAAATAAGAAAATTAATTTTATTTAGGTACCCAAGTGGTCTTGGGTCCTTGCGGGTTAGATGTAATTTCTTTGGTCTTTCAAACCCGCATACTTTTAGGCTTATGCCTACAACTATAGGATTTATGCCCTCTCTATCCACAAGTAAAACAAATGGGTTTTCGAGAGGAAAAGGAGGTCTTAGCTGATTTAAACGACCCTGAGAAGGAACTTGGATTCCTTTTTCAGGAGTTTTCTCCTACGAGACTATGTCTTGGAAATTTTTTAAGACAGTTCAATTTTGTTTTTGCGTTACTAATCTCTTCATGAAACAAGTCAATTTCAACTTGACACGTTTTAATTTCTATTTGCTAGTTTTGTAATTTCTCTAAAAGTTTTGTTTAAATTGATCTTCACAACTTTTCTTCTCTTGAGCAAGCTTGTTATATACATTTATGATTTTTTCAAGTTCATCGGTTAACATATCCAGATTATAATCAAGAGTATTACAATTATAACAGTTATGTGATCTTACCTCACTAGGTTCACCTGTTGCCATAAAGCACATATTGGCAACCTCTATTTTTTTTTAGTTTCATCTTCATCGCTCCAGTCTCCAAAGTTTTGATTTTTTCTGGACGATCGTCATCTCAATTCTGGATAGTTTTGTTTGAAGTGTCCAGGCCTTCCACAGTGGTAAAAAAGATCATCATTTCTGGTGGAGTCATTGTTTTTGCCTTCTTAGTATCTTTGTTGTCTCTGTCTCATAATCTGTCTTATCCCCAGTTGATGAGGGCCATTCCTTCACTGTTGACATCTTCTAGAATATCCTCCTCTCCGATTTGAGCAACATTGAAGGCTACCAGTTTTTTCTTCTCATCCTTGTGAAACCTATTGATATAAATTTCCTCATATGCAATAAGGTCACCTCATAGTTCACATATGTCATATTATGAAGATCTCTGTCTTCCATAATGGTAGCCTTGGTTTCCTATGTTTTTGGGAGACTTTAAACTAGCTTCTGGACTTACAGGCTGTGAGGATAAATTATTCCCAGTGATTTTAGTTCGTACACGAGTTTACTGAATCTGGTGAACATTATTTCAATATCTTCATTTTCCTCCATTTTGAATAACCTGTATTCATTGACAAGAGTAATAATTTTTGACTTCTTGACTTTATTGGTTCCTTCATAGGTTACTTCCAGTTTGTCCCATATTTTTTTTGCTATTTCACACGTGGAGATCTTATTGTATTCTTCTTCGCTAACTGCACACAAAAGCAAACTTATAGCACGTGCGTTAGTTTGAATTATCTATTGTTGTTCTTTGGTAACCTCAAAGCTTTCAAGATCTTCAATATCAGAACTGCTAGATTCTTTCTCTTTGTCCTTTGACTTTTCCTTGAGTCCTGGAATCAATTTTGGACCCTTCTTAATAACAACTCAGGCTTGGAAGTCATTTGATTAGACAAAGATCCTGAACCTATTCTTCCAGTAAGAGTAATGTTGTCCATTAAAGTACAGTGGTCTTGTGGAGGAGTGACCATCCTAAAGGAGAGCACAGGGAATCTGGTAATTGTCCATTTGATCTTTGCTCACTTGTAGTTAAGAAATACTATCTGTGAGACCTGCTCTGATACCAATTGAAATTCAAGAAGGGAGGGGTGGTGAATTCAAATTTTTCTTCCGTGAGTTGACTATTGACCCGTCATAGTTGACTCGACTGCAGATCAGAACACCTCACAAACAAACTAAATTCAAAATAGTTAAGCAAGAAAATAATAAGAAGTAAAGCAACAACACAAAGATTTTTCCTAGTTCAGCACACCAATGTAGTGTCTACGTTCAGTCCCCTTGGGTTTTAAAGTTTTCTTAGATCGTTGAAAGTTTGGTTCGAGTACAATAATAGAAAACAAGTTCTGAAGACTTATTGTGCTTTTCAGATCTTGTGACATAGCTTCAGTTGATGTTACAAAGTTTACTCGATCCTACCCTTTATATAACAATTGTAAACTAAAGTTACAGGGCTTTGTAAGACTAAGAATGAGACACTTTGAATTTTCTCCTTGAAGTTGCGTAAGTAGTGTCTGCCATTGGTCTTCTTCTTTTATAGTCTTCATCTGCGGCTTTTCATAAGAAAACAAGATATTTCTTCTCAATCAAGGATTTAAATTGACTCCTTAATTGAGGAATATAGCCATATGATATGTCCATATCAGATATGTTCATATGTGGCTTTGGATCATATCCACATTAGATATATCCGTGATCTATTTTTATTTTTGGTTTTGTAGAGATTGATTTCTTTCTAAATGTGCTTGTGATCTTTTCTTCCTGATTGATATGGTCTGCCTTGATTTTGGGATTATGATCCTTCTTCTATTTTCATGATATTTTATTGATCTTCTTGCCATATTCTTACATTGTTTTTCAGTTTCATTTGCCATGCCGTGATATTCCATATCTTCCAATATCGTGAGATTATTTGTAGCGAGATTCTCCTTCCATTTGTTCTTGTTGTGATTGATTTTCTTTGGATACGTGGATGTCCTTCCATTCTTGATGTCCTTCTATTTCTGGGCCCGACTTCCATTATCTTTAGCAGCTGCACATATACACTTGTTAGTTTGTCATTATTAATACATAAACTTAGGAGACTAACAGAATGAACCCCCTTTCAAACGGCTGGCTTGACTCCTGTCCAAGTAAAATCTCTTGGTAGAGATTTTTCAACAAAATATCATGAGATTTTCAAAACTTTTTTAATAAAATATTGACTAAAATATGGTCAAATCACATATTGTCATTATTCATCTTTATCTCAATTAATAATTTTTGTTCTTTGTCTTTTTCTTCTTTTTCTTTCTGTCTCATTTCATATAAAATCTTTTAGCATTTATAGTTCTTTTTCTAATTCAGCAATCCTACTATTTTTAGTTTCTTCTATTTTTCATATTTCTTCTATGGTTTGTTGTTTTATTTTATCTATTTCCTTTCTTCTATCTATCTCTTCGTTTTCTCTTTCTATTTTTACCATGACTGTCAACTTATCTTCTAATTTTAATTCTTCTTTTTCTAACATTAAATATAAATGTTCACCTATTTTCTTATATCTCCTTCCTAAATTAGAGAATACTATTTTTATTTTTAATCCTTCTTGATTTTTATATGTTTTTATAGATCTATTAAAGTTATCTGCACCCCCTACAATTGGTATCAGAGTCTATGTTATTAAAAGTTACAAAAGTAGTATATATTTGGAGTTATTTGATTAATTTATTAATTATGAAACAATTAGATTTAGATATCCACCAAAATAATATTTATAATATTTGTTTAGATGAATAACGTACAAAAACCACAACAATATAAAGAATTAAAATAAATAATATTTGAAAAACGTAAAGAATTAAAAATAAGGATAGAAAGACTACAGTATAACATAATTGCCGGAGTTAGTAAAACTCAGTAAATGCACAAAAAGAAGAAATATCAAATTTAGAATCAACAATAGATAGTCTAAAATATATATATCAACATAACCTATATACATTTAAATAAAATGAACAAAGAAGAATTTATAATAGATGAAAAAAACATATGATAATCACGAAGGATTAAAAATAAAAATAGTATTCTCTAATTTAGGAAGGAGATATAGAAAATAGGTGAACATTTATATTTAATGTTAGAAAAAGAAGAATTAAAATTAGAAGATAAGTTGACAGCCATGGTAAGAATAGAAAGAGAAAACGAAGTGATAGACAGAAGAAAGGAAATAGATAAAATAAAACAACAAACCACAGAAAAGAAGAAACTAAAAATAGTACGATTGCTGAATTAGAAAAAAAACTACAAATGCTAAAAAATTTATATGAAAAGAGACAGAAAGAAAAAGAAGAAAAAGACAAAGAACAAAAATTATTAATGGAGATAAATCAATTTAAAGAAAAATTATAATAAAAAATAAAGAACTAGAAACCAGTGAATTAGAAATAATTAAAATAGATGCTGAAGAAATAGATAATTATGATTCGGAAGATAGTGGAACATATACAGAAATTCTAGAAAACATAGGAAAACTAGAAATTAATAAAAAACAAGAAGTAATTAATAAAGAAAATCTAAAATTAATAAATACAGAAGTAAATACTCTAGATAAAAATACAATACCTAGTACATTAGAAATAAGAAAAGCAACCTATAATTACAAAAATAAGTTTAAAAAATATAATCCACAGGATGAATATAACAAATGGACACCAAAACAAATGATTAATTATAACTTTTTAGATTTAGACTGTGTAATAGACACAAATAAAACCATACAACTATGGGTAGGATACATGTCAAAACAATTATTAGATAATAAAATAGATACAACAAATACACTAGAATATATAGAAAAGACATTAATAGGAACAGTAAAATTATGGTTTTTAAACCTAGCCAAAGCAAGTAAAAAAGTACTAAGATTTGATAATAAAACCGAAGGAACATCAGTACCTACTAAAATACTACCAACAGAAATATTGAAAAAATATGAAATAGCTATAAGAGAAGAATTTAGCAGTATAACAACAGAAGAAGAAGAGCAAAATAAAGAGAAAGATACGAATAGGAATTTAATGTTAAAATTAGCAATATGTAATATGTGCTATATAGATGAGTATACATGTGCATTTAAAGAATATTATTATAAAGGAACATATAATATAGAAGAAAGTAAAGAAATAAGAAAACTATATTTTAATAAATTACCTGAACCATTTAGTTCAGAAATAATAAAAAGTTGGGATGAAGCAAAACTAGTAGATACCCTAGGAGCAAGAATAAAATTTTTACAACAATGGTATAGAAATCTATGTGAAAAATATAGAGAAGAAATAAAAATGGAAAAAACATTAATAAGAAATTTAGCACGTTGTAAAGATAAAATAGCACCTCAATTTGATTTTGAAGAAATATATTATAAGAAAAGAAAAAGACATAAGAAATATAAGAAATACAAAAAATCAAAATATAAATATAAGAAACCAAGAAAAAGATATTATGTAAAAAAATATAAACATAAAAGACCATATAGAAAAAAGAAATCTATAAAAGAATGTACTTGTTATAATTGTGAAAAACTAGGACATTTAGCTAGAGATTGTAAATTACCAAAAAGCCCAAAAAGTAACAAATATCAGAAATAAAAATAGAAAACACAGAATATATGCAGATAGATTATATAGATTATGAATTAGAAAGTGAAGATAGTATATATGAAATTTCGGAGGATGAAACAGATAATGAAATAGATAGTGAATTAGATGAATCAAATGACTGAAGAAGATATAAAAATTAAACAAATAACTGAAGAAGATATAAAAATAATAACAAAGGAAGAATATTTAAATGAAGAAGGAATAGATCCAAAAATAATAATTTGATAGTAATATATTTGACGAAATAAAAGGCAAAGAGTTAGACTTAAGTGTAGAAAAATATTTAAAATACCAACAATAAAAAATATATTTAGTAGAAAAAAGGAAGAATACCACGTAGTAAGTCAAAAAGAACATATAATAGACTGTAGATATTCAAAAGAAAGAGCTAGTATACCACTAGTGACAAAAAGAATAATTAATAAAGAAATAAATGATATAAAAAAGTAAAGACCCTATAGAATATATACACCTTGGAGGAACAGAGATATTAATAAAAGCATGTTTTAGAGAAGGAATAGATACACCAATAGAACTATATTTAGCAGATGATAGAATTATAAACCTATAGAAAAAAGTATAATAACTGTCATAAAAGGAAATTTAATATACCAAAAATTTAAATTTATAATAAGTGCGAATTATTCAGTAGCAATAATAGATAAATCATTAGTATTATATCAAAAAATATCAGGAATAGAACTAACCCCAGGAAGTAAAATATTTACAGCAAGATGTAAAAATCTATATGTATTAACAACAAAACATAAAATAACAGGAAAAAATAAAATTAATAAAATACAAATAGAAAGTCCTTTTGAACAATTTGTAAAAACAATTGATAATAATGATTATAGTTACAAAGACATAAATATAGAAAAAGATTTAGAAATAATAAATGACAGAATAAGCACAACAAAGAGACTAGCTCATGAAAAAACAGAATCATCAAGCTCATAAAAAAGAACAAGTTATGAAACAACTTCAACAGTTAATTTAAATCAATATTATATAACAAGAACAATAAATGAAAAAGAATATTTAATACTCTTAAACACAGGACAAAAAGAAAATTATATAGCAAAATATCTAGTAAAAAGTGAAGAAATAAAATCTAATAGTGATATATGCCCAGATCTACCAAGGAGTCTAATAAACATTAAAGATACGACAGAAAAAGAAATAATAATAGGAGTCAGAAAATTAAAAATAGAATTTGAAATAAAGGAAGAAATGCAAAAAGTAGACATAATATTAGGAATAAAATGGTTAGAACAAGTAAAACCATACAATATAGAACATACACAATTATCTATAACATATAATAAAGAAAGATTATTCATAAAAATAATTTTAACATGATATGAAAATATATGTACTTGTAAAAATAACAGTTGAAGGATATTATAATAGGTATTATACATCTATGATAGATACAAGAGCATAAGCAGACTTATGCAGATACAACTGTTTACCAGAAAGTAAATGGGATAAATTAAGAACACCAATAGTTGTCAAAGGATTTAATAATGAAGGAAGCTTAATTACATATAAAGCTAAAAATATAAAAATACAGATATGGGATAAAATAATAGCAATAGAAGAAATCTATAATTATGAACTAACATTAAAAGATATGCTTTTAGGAATGCAATTTTTAGATAAATTATACCCATATATAATAACTAAAATAGATTGGTGGTTTACAACACCATGTAAATAAAAAGTAAGAGCAAAAAGAGTTATTAATTAAATAAGAAAGAAAACTGATTGGATAGAAGGAAGTGAAAAAATTACACAAAAGTTAGAAAATATAAAAAATACAGAAGACACAGTAGAACTAGTTGTATTTTTGATAAATAAACTATATTTTCAATAGATAAGGTAGAAATAATAAAGAAAAAATTAAAACAATTATATAGTGAAGATCCATTAAAAGGATGACAAAAACATAAAACTACTATAAAAATTGAACTCATAGATAAAAATAGCATAATAACTCAAAAACCATCAACATATAATTTTGAAGATTTAAAAGAATTTAAAATGCATATAGATGAATTATTAGAAAAACAGTATATACAAAAAAGTAATAGTAAACACAATAGTCCAGCATTTATAGTAAATAAACACAGTGAACAAAAAAGAGGTAAAAGTAGAATGATTATTGATTATAGAAATTTAAATGCAAAAACTATGACATATAATTATCCAATACCAAATAAGATATTAAAAATAAGACAAATACAAGGATATAACTATTTTAGTAAATTTGACTGTAAATCAGGATTTCACCACTTAAAGTTAGACGAAGAATCTAAGGAATTAACCACATTTACGGTACCACAAGGATTTTGTTAATGGAACGTATTACCATTTGGATATAAAAATGCACCAGGTAGATATCAACACTTTATGGATAGTTATTTTAAACAATTACCTAATTGTATAATATACATAGATGATATACTATTATATACAAAAACTAAAGAAGAACATTTAAAATTATTAGAATAATTTACAGATATAATAGAAAAATCGGGAATAAGTTTAAGTGAAAACAAAGCCGAAATTATGAAAAACTAGATAGAGTTTTTAGAAATACAAATAGATAAAAGTAAAGTAAAAATGCAACAACATATAGTACAAAAAATAATAAATTCAAAAGAAGAATTAGATACAAAAAAGAAATTACAATCATTCTTAGGATTAGTAAACCAAGTAAGAGAATATATACCAAAATTAGCAGAAAACCTAAAGCCTTTACAGAAAAAATTTAAAAAGGATGTAAAATATAATTACAATGAAGAAGATAAAAAACAAGTTCAAAAAATAAAAATACTTTGTAAAAAATTACCAAACTTACAATTCTCAGATGAAAAAATATTTACATATATAGTAGAAGCAGATGCAAGTGAATATAGTTATGGAGGAGTACTTAAATATAGATACGAAAATGAAAAATTAGAACATCATTGCAGATACTACTCAGGTACGTTTAATGAAACAGAAATAAAATAGGAAATAAATAGAAAATAATTATGTTCATAATATAAATGTTTATTAGCATTTGAACCATATATTGTATATATCAAATTTATAGTGAGAACAGATAATACTCAGGTTCAGTGGTGGCTAACAAAGAAAATACAAAATTCAGTTACCACAAAAGAGATTCAGAGACTAGTATTGAATACATTAATTTTACATTTGCAATTGAAGTAATTAGTACTAACAAAAATGTTATTGCAGATTACATATCAAGACAAAGCTATACAGACTGATATAATAGAAGATGATGCTTTAGAAAAGATACTCAAAACCCTAACTACGCTTTCAATGAAAGTGGAGAGTATGGGTAATGAAATAGAAAAGCTAAAGACTAATGACGTTAAACTGAAGTTTGAAGCTACAAATCAGCTAACTCAACAGTGTGCAAGCTATGTCGATCGGAAGACATTAAAATTTCAGAGCTAAAAGGAGACGTTGGGACACTCCATAAAACCCATAACGTTTATCAATCTACAATTGCAGGTACAAGCAAAGGAGTTAGTGGAAAAAGATATCAGAACATGAACATGAATAAGATATTTGAGAAGCCATTTATACCAAAAATACAAAAAGACCCCTTGTACATACCCCCATAAATTACCACATATCGAGATAGTTTGAACCAAGATAAAAAAACTTATAACCATCGAGCCCGAGGATACATAAAAAATATCTACAAAATACAAACTTTTCTAAACCTTAACCCCAGAGCTACAGATATCCAAGAATCAAACAAAAACTATATAACCCAAAGATTGCAAGGTCATAACAAGCTAATCGTACTACCCAAAACTAACCCAAGCTTAATAAAAACTTGTTTCGACAATGGATTATTAAATACCATATATACCCAAGATGGAGAAGAACTATCAGCTATGGAAGAATTACATAAAATATTCACCACTTATAAAAGAGTAACCAAAGAAAACCTATTTTATATAAAGTTTTATACTGCACCAGCAGAGATATTATACGACGAGATCAAACCAGTTATACAAGTTGTAAAAATAGGATTAACCAGAGATATGATTATACCGAAAGATATTGTACAGCAGCCAGAGACACCCAGAATTGAGATACCTGATTTCTACGCAAATAAATGACTTATTAGACTAGCTACAATTATTCAAGAATTAGCAAATAATTATATCAATGAAAACCCAATATGAAGCTATTATTCAAGAGACCATAAAATGATTTATTCAAATTCAAGAACTACGACAAATAGATATGGAAGATGTCAGACAATGGGTAATGACGTTACTTAACCCAGAAAAACAATCTACTGCAAGAGCAATTAAGAAAGGATTTATTTTAGATGGATTATTAACAAGATATTGCAAGATAATTGGACACAAATATCCAGACCATCAATGTTCGAGATATAAAGGAGAAGATAGCGTTATACCAGACGTACAACTAGAATGAATATAAGCATGCCAGATGGAAAGAAGATAGAAAAGCAACAAATATGACAAGAAGAAGATAACAACGGAGCAATAATAGAGAGACAAGTTAATTAAAGTTGAAAGTGACATATGAAAGAATAGATACATTTTCTTGAAAACTTTACGTAAATTATACTGTTTACTTTAAGACTTTTTGGCACTTGCCATAATTGTTTTCTTTGTCTTTATAAGACTTTTTGAAAGATGTAATTATTTAGGAAACGTGTAAAGAGATATATTGGGAAAGCCTTCTTTTTTTACTTTTGTAATATCAGGAAAAATACGTAGGAACCATGTAAATTATTTATTTTCTCATTATAAATAGAGGCATGGAAGGCAGCAGAAAAGGCAAGCCTTCATGCGTTAAAGCAAAAACTCTCTCTTGTCTACAACAAATGTTTTTATATTTCAATAGAAAAATCTATGGAGGAACAAAGCTTAGAATTATCAAATCTACCAGAACAGGTATATTCATTTACTATTATGAATAGCTAAATTCATAAATTTCTAACAATCATGATATGATAAAATAAGTTCATGTTAGTTGCTTTATAGTAGAATAATTCGAAAAATAGCATGTTAAGAAATTTATTAGCAAAGTGAAAAAGGAGAAAAATACCTAAGAACTATGCCATCCTAAAGGTGAAACCGATAAGGAAAGAAAGCCGTGATAGGGGAGTAGCCAGAGTAGAGGCGCTGTTTAAGGGAAAAATATCCAGATTACCATGCTAATAGTGACTGAAGAATATGTTATTTAAGAATAATCTAGTATATTGTAATCTAAAATAATCATATTTTGTTATATATATATGATTGAAGGGAATATTTTGAAAAAACATCATATAAAAAATGAATACTTATTTATCTAATGAAATGGTAGATAAAGTTAAAATACTTGTTTTATATGTACTTAAATATATAGAAATAGTAGATATAAGAAAAATCATATTGGAAAAAATATTTGATAGATATTTTAGGACTAGAATTAATTATATACCACACCTACGTAGCTGCTCTTACAAATACTTACATACTAAACCCACACATCAACTATGATAAATTACATATATTTAGAATATTGAAAAATGGATATAAAATATATACAATTTCTCAGTGAAAATATAGAAGAATTAATGAGATTAAAACAAAAAATTAAAAAATATTATAATAAAGTATTTAACCAATTTTAAATGATAGATAATCTTAAAATATTAATCTTATATATACTTAGAAATATAAAAATTATAGATATTAAAGAGAATACTATTAGAAAAAATATTAGACTATAAATTGAAATTATAAATTGGATAGAACAACTATACCTAGATAATTACCCAGATGGATATTATTCAGACTAAAATGTTAGAATATATTAGAAAAATTAGAGAAAACCAAAGTGACCTATATGAAGAAATTAATTATAAAAACCGACTCAAAGAAATAATGGAAAATCTAAAAAAAAAATTAATATGGATAAAAGAAACCTTAAAAATTTTAGAAAAAAGTACACATAATAGTTTAAATAACATAAAAAACTCATTAAGAGAAGAAGAAAGAGAGATAATTAATAGCATTAATAACCTTAATTTAGATATAAATTATAGTACAATTAGAATAGAATATTACACGAAAATTAGTAAAACAAGCAACTACTTTAGAATAAAATGATAACCTATATATATGAGTATTTAAAATATTGGAGACAAGATATGGAAGAAATAAGATTAGAAGAAATGCTTATGAAAGAGAATTTAATAGAATATTTTAGAACAAAAGATATAGAATATTTAGAATACCTCAAAAATAATATAGAAGAATTACAAAGACCAAGAGAAAAAACTAAATAATACTACAGTAAAACATTTAATCAAATATCATTTAATCACTCCCCAAGATATGAACATAAATAAAATAAAAATATTTAGAGAAATTAAGACATATCCACGTACAAATAAAAAATAGATCCATAGTTACAATAGATCTATTAAAGTTATTCGCACTCCCTACAATTGGTATCAAAATCTATGTTATTAAAACAGAACAACAACTACAATTTCAAAAAATTATGATTTTCATAGTCAACCAGAGCCTAAATTGGAGAAAAAACACAAAGTACGTCAAAAGAATATCCTGACATGCCACGTTAGGCGGCCCGCATTGCTGTAGAATTGAAGAAGTAAGGTGGAACCAAGGAAAAGTGTCAGGTAGCTAGTAAGTCCTTCCCGCGTCGCGCCGTGCTAGATGGGCCGCACTGCGGTAAGGTAAATAGTTGACTGTTTTGCCCTCCATTTTAAGAAAGGATATTTTCGCCTCAGGATAATTTAGGAACTCTATATATACATTTCAAATCCGACTTTTTAGAGGTTATCAAGATGAGTATGCAGCGAGAGGGAGAAGAACAATAATTTTGTAGGTTTCTTTGGATTACTTTTTCTTTCATCATTTATTCATGAATTCTTTTACTTTGTTATCGAATGATAAATGACTAAACGTTTTAATCCTAGGGTTGTAGCGTTTACACGAAAGTTGTAGTTTGACAATCATATGCTTATGACGATTTTTCATTATTGAATAGCTTTTTTTATTCTTGAGCTTAATTATTTGATTTTCTGTAACCGAATACTATATGTGGCTTGTAAGTTGGACTTGATAGAGGAATTTTGTGAGTGGTAATAAGTAAAAGTTGAGCTTGAACGTGATTCTCTTAGTGCGAGGGATCGATATGCTAACATGGATGTATAGGAATACAAACAATAAGCCCTTCTTAGTTGATACAGCTAAAATATAATGCATTTTACTATCGACCAACGAACATAAAAATCAGCAACAATTGAGTAGTTATGTGCATTATGCTTAATAAGTGATATACATCAACTTGCAATTAAGAGTGTCAAACGGGTCGGGCCGGGTCCGAACCGGCCCGACGTAGCAAACCGGACCGGTTTGACCCGGCCCGGTAAGCCCGAGGGCTTTAGGGGTCCGGGTCCCGGTCTGTTTTTTTTTTTAAAACTGGGCCCGGTTAACCCGGCCCAGACCAACCCGGTCCAGGCCCGCCGGTTAATCGGCCCGGCCCGGCAAGCAAAAAAAAATAAATAAATAAATTTTAATTTTTTGGGCCAAACTAGCCGTTGGCCCAACGGCTATATTACCGTTTTTGGGTCCAAACGGCTAGTTTGGGCCCATTTAATTAAAAAAAATAAATAATATTTTTTAATCCCCAAAATAAATCTATAAATACCCTACAACTTCAAATCATTTCTCACACAATTTTTCACTCTCTCAAATCTCATTCTCTCTCAAATCTCAATTCTCAATTCTCAAATATTCAATATATTTAATTTCTTAAAGTGTTCACTTTAATTTTTTAATTTTTCGTTTACAAAGTACGAGCGGAAGTTTCTAAAGTCTCAAGCTTCGGATACTTCCAAAATTTGGTATTGTCGTTCCATCTCTTACGTTTAATTTTTATTTATTGTATTAATTGTTTAATATTTAATTTTATTATATTTGTGTATTTTGAATATTTTTAGTTTAATTTAATTTATATTATGGATAAATTAAAAAACCTCGCTGCTAAAGGTGTTAAAATTTTTTGTCCCAGAAGCGGTAGTGGTAGTAAAAAGCGAATTATTAGCGGTAGAGGTAGTTCAAGTAATAGATATACCCGTGTGACTTTGCCTCCGGTACCGCTTGGTACAACTTTTGAGGAAGAAATAGGTGTAGGTGCTCACGATATGGATTATGTAGAATTTCAGGAAAATTACGGTATAGAAGAAGAAAATGAAGTAGATGCAGTTAATGTAGACGAAGATGATGAAAATATTACTGAAACACCCGCAGTAGGAGATGCTAACGTTAGATCTGAATCAGTTAATCTCCCTTCCCGTCCTCCCAGTGCCCCAAAACCCCGTAAAAGAACTAGTATTGCATGGCAATTTTTTGAACGTATATCAGATATTGAGGTGCAGTGCAATATTTGTCAACAAATATATAAGCATAGAAGTGGCGGTAAGCAAGGGGGTACGGGTACGTTAATGAGACATATAGCTGAAGATCACAAAAGAGAGTTAAATATTGCAAAAGGTGGTGGGGATGTTGGTGGGTCAACGCAAACTAGAATGGACCCAACAACCGGTCAAGTAGCGAAAAAGTATAATAAATTGAGGGACAGGGAAGAAATAGTTAAAATGGTAGCTGTGGGTTGTTTGCCTTTTAGTTTTCCTTCTTCTGATGCTTTTATTCGTTATATACAAGCAATTTATAATCCTATGTTTAATGGTATTCCTAGAACTACTTGTCGGTCTGATATTTTTAGACTCCATTCACAATATTGTTTTTATTTATCAACATTGTTAAAAAATATTCAATGTAGATTGTCCCTAACTTCTGATCTTGGTCGTGCTGTGAATAAAAATGATTATTTAACCGTTACTTGTCATTGGATGGATAGTAATTTCATAATGCAAAAACGTATTCTTGCTTTTTTATATGATGAAGATCGTAAACATACTGGACAATTTATTGCTGATTCTATTATTAAAATTGCCGGATATTATGGTATAGAAAATAAAATTTTATGTATTGCTTTTGATAATGCTTCTAACAACAAGACTGCTATAACAAAAATAAAATCTACGCTATCTCCGCCCTTTCCTGAAATTTTTCATATTAAGTGTGCATGTCATATATATAATTTAATTGTAAAAGATGGTCTTGACTTTTTTGAGCTTTATATTGAAAAAATTCGTCTTGCCGTTGGTTTTATTCAAGGAAATAATCGTAGATCGAGAATTAAAGAATTTAAAGTTAAATGTCAAGAAAATGGACTTACACCGATTTTAATG
The DNA here is from genome assembly GCA_030864225.1 of Capsicum baccatum var. pendulum. Classification (NCBI taxonomy): domain Eukaryota; kingdom Viridiplantae; phylum Streptophyta; class Magnoliopsida; order Solanales; family Solanaceae; genus Capsicum; species Capsicum baccatum. The sequence continues at coordinate 161,052,877 of CM061557.1, read as the reverse complement.
CCTGAGGAAGTTGATACTAGATGGAATTCTACGTATGAATTTTTAAAAAACTTGTTATAAATATAGAATTCCTATTACACTAACTTTTAACCAACATTGTGGTTCATTTGCTGATTCTGCTGATTGCATGCTACATAATTCTGATTGGGTTGCAATTCATGATCTTGTTAAGTTTTTAGAAAAAATTTATGTAGCTACGATTGAATTTTTCGGTGCTTACTATCCTACTGTTTGTAATATTTTGGCATATATAGCCGATATTTCTGGTTTGCTCCAACAATATAAAAATAAAGAAGGTTATAAAGAAGCTGTTGGCGCTATGTTTACGAAATTTAAAAAATATTTCTTCCCGATTCCCCCTATTTACTTGGTTGGTGCTATGTTAAATCCGTGCATGAAATATAATCATATGTGTCACTTTAGTACTCTTATTTATGCGAACTTAGAAATAAATACTAACCATGAGTCTGAACAAGTACAGCCTGATTTGTGGACAGCTACGGCTGATGCAAAGGATTATATAGAAAAATTATATAATCACTATGCTGATTTATTTGATTCAGCCGTACCTACAAATATCAGTCCAGCTGTCGCTCCTCATCCTCCCGAGGAGCCATCATCTTCTAAAAGGCCGGCACATAGTGGTTTTCCTGATTCGTTTTATGATTTAACTTGTTGGAACAGTGTGGATGAGAGAGCTTACACATCAACTTATCGGGAAAAGCTGAAATATTATCTGCGGACGCCACCAGAGGATCGCAGACGACGGATCAACACGCTGGATTGGTGGAGGAATAATGAATCACAATATCCTGTACTTTCAAGATTAGCCAGAGATATCTTGAATGTTCCAATGTCAACCGTTGCATCAGAGAGCGCCTTCAGTCAGGGACGACAGCAGCTTGGAGACAACCGACACTCATTGGGAAGCAACGCAATGAATGTTTTAGTTTTCCTGAGAGATTGGATTCGAGCAGAAAGAAGAAACCAAGGAATGGAACCAGAGCCCAACGACGACCTCAAACTTGAAGAAATTATGACTTCACGGGAGAACTCAGCAGAATCAAGTCCAATGCATGGTTTTGCCCCCGTTGACTTCGACTATCCTATGCAAGTTCCAATTAATATTAACATGAATGAGTTGGTAAAAATGATGCATAATTTATAGATTTTTCATTCATGTAAATTATAAATTTTGGATCATTTTGAAATCAATAAAATTCCACAAATTCATTCACTCCTTAGTCATTGTTTTTTTTTTTTTATTTAACGATTTAAAATTTTAATATCTTCTATACAAGTGTATATTTAATGTATACATGTGTATATGTTTATATATCTTATATAAAAGTGTATATTAATGTATACATGTGTATATATGCTTTATAAATTAGTGTATATACATATTGTAGTGTATATATATATATTATACTATTATAGCATATGTTTTATTTAAAGTAGTACGTATAGTCATATATAATTATATATTGAATGGTACGTATATATGTGTAATTGTTTATACTTTATATATTTTTTAAAAAATATATATTGTATATTGGAGTGTATATAGTGTATATTCGAGAGTATATATAGTGTATATTTGATTTTTTATTTATTTTTTTGACGGGTTTGACCGGTTTTTAACCGGGTTTGACCGGATTGGGTTAAGTGGGCCGGTTCCGGGTGGGTTTTAAATTTTTCACTGTGCGGCCCGACCCGGCCCGGTTAAGGCCAAACCCGGCCCGTAACCGGCCCGGAACCCGGTAAGATTGAGAGGGCCGGTTCCGGGTTGACCCGGCCCGGCCCGTTAGACAGCCATACTTGCAATTAGTAACTCACGAAAAAAAAAAAATCAAGCGTGCTGTTCAATAACTCAATCGGATTGTTAATTGCCATGATATTGGACCTTTCTCTCATCTGATTTACGCCAAACAATCTTCAACTTGCTATAAAGTTATTATTGTTCGTAGTTAAACTTGGCATGGTAAAACATAAATCCCAAAAATTGTATGTTACTTATTGAATAGTTAAAATAATAATTCAAAGCATAAAATCAATTCGACAAGTCTCTAATGGGAATAATATCTAGACTTAAACCCATATATTTTTTATACGATTGCGTATATTTGTGTATGTGTTAGCCGCAACATCTTGCGATTATATAATAATTGTATTAGTTAAAATTTATTAAGAAATGGTAAATATTAGAGTTATTATTTGTCATGGATTTCATTATGCTACTGTGTAGCGTAAAAATCCCTGAGTTGCTTATAGTCCAAGTTTATTTTTTTTTTGGAATTGATTAGAAGTATTAGTTATAATCAATTCTTAAAAAGTCGAAAGTTTCTTTTCTTTTTTCTTTTTTCTATTCGTTTCATGCATCCACAGATTGCGGTTTAATCTCTTTCAGGATAGCATATTTTTATCATAAGTAGCATAATTATGGGTGTGCGTGGTGTTTTCTGAAATTTTCATGTTGGGTTGGTTTAAATTTTTGAAAAATATTTTCTTAAGAAAAATATGTTTCTTAAAAATGAGGAAAATGATTTTTCTACTTAATATAGAGAAAGCAAGTTGGACAAGTAATATTTAGAAAAATGAATTCTCTAGTATAGATAGAGAAAATAAGTTCAATAAGTAATATTCACCGCGATTGTCTTTTCCATTCTCTAACATATTGCATCTTCGCCCTCACCTCCCATAGCCTCCATCTCGGCCCACGACCGCACGCCCACTGCACCCCGGTCCACTTCCTATGGTATTTGTCTAAATTATATATAAATTCTTTTGGGATAATATTTTTTACTTACTTACCAAACATAAAAACATATCATAGAAAACATTTTCCTTCGTACAAAACACATCCTATATGTTGATTAGTCACTTTCCAGTTTTGCTTGTCATCACTTAGGTGAGTTGAACGTTAGCCTTTAAAAGTGTATCTGCTATTCAATTGATAAATTGTTATATATTAAAAAGGGATTTTTAACTAATTATAAGGATTTTTAACTAATTATATGCAAGAGCATACAATATTTTCTTTGCACGATTAAGATATTTTTGACCTGTTATTGCATCGCATTGTATAGTTAGTAATTTCACTATTGATGAAGGATTATTTATAGTTATTTTTGAGATAATTTAATACTGTTATAAATATATTACCATATATAGTGAATGTCGACTTTACCATATATAGTGAATGTCTATTTATAGAAAAGTTAGAAACCCAAGGTTAGTTTTCTCCCTATAAATAAAAGGGTTTTCCTTCATTGTAATAAAATTCTCAAGGATCAACCTGAATATCTCTCATACCTCAAGAGAAATAAAGAAGTCTCATCTCTTCTTCTCTCTATTATTCTTGTTCTCTACTTTATATTTCAAAACACGTTATCAGCACGAGACTCTACCAAACAAGATGAGATTATAAATGTAAAGGTAATTTCAAGATTAGTAATTTCTTATATTATCCGTCTTTTGCTACTAATAATATAATATATTCAAGTTGAGTACGGCGCATTAAGACCACAAATCTCGTTGGTAAGCATCCAGATGTTTCACAGAATCAAAAGCAGCAATATAATACAGTCAAGTACACACGTATAAATTTTGCAAGAAAATCACTTTCTGCCAAGATGTTTTAGCCTATAGGCATTGTTTGGTATTCACTGAATCTTACTAAAAATTATTTTTTAATTTCTTATTTATTTATATTTTGCTACTAATAGTTTAAATATTATTGGATTTGAGGAAAAAATAATTGGTTTGGAACCATTTATGTTTTAAATTTATTCCTCAAGAAAAATATTATCAAAAGAGATGATAATATATTGGGTTCAAGTCCCATTGATTTATGCCTAAGGCGCCTATTTATATGGGTAAGACGTTGAGTTTGAATCTCAATGCACCATATTGATGATATTATGATGGCTAAGGCAAAATAATGAGTATTTGGTAAAACATGTCCCATTAAATATGCTCCATTCCTTGAATTGAATGTGGTAGCAATAAATCATATGTATGCCTCAATTTGCTTTTTTAGTAGCTACCAGAACTTGATACGCTTAAGGCATGATTATATTCCATTCCTGGGGAATGATAAGCTTATTAATGCAAACGTGCACTTGATTGTGATGGTATCAAAACTCACCTCCAAAAGAGGCTGAATAATTGAGAAAAGTTATTTTGATATCTACTTCTGAAGTAGTAAATCTAAAATTTATTCATGTAATAGTAAATCTGAAATTTACTAAAGAATAAAGGTACATGTCATGGTAAACATGGAGTTTACTAGTATAAAATTTCATAAATTGATATGAACGATTGTGACATCCCAAAGATGTACATACTGAGTATATAACATATATTGAAGAATTAGAAAATTCTTCATTACTTTTAATGATGCTTGTTCTCATGATAAGTTGGTTGGATGAACTAATGTTGGGATTGAGTTCCTTAAATCTGAAAAGTATAAAAGGTGAATATGGGCCAGTTCACCGGTCATGTGATCTATTAAGATGCATAAATATAAGATGATCACATGTGCATTTATTGTCAACCTGCAGTTTGACATTCATAAAGTTGCTTGCTCAATAAAATTGAGTTAAGAGCAAAATTTTCAGATTGTGCAATCAAGACAATTCATTTTGATGATCATGGTTTAGCATCGAATGCCTTTAATAAATAGTTAAACCATTGAGAACAAAAGCTTTATGTGTTGGTTTGAAATATTATATACAAAAGTACTTTATACATCAAACCAATAAATTATGATTAATTTCCCCTCAAAGTTGGTTCTAAGTAAGGAATCACACGTTGTCCATTTAATAGTTAATGTGCGGTCTACGATTAATGAATATACCATGATGCACAAAGATGGATTCCTCAAAGAAGATGGAGGATGTATGTTAGGTTTCCTAACATAAGAGGAAGATTATAAACAATTATGAAATATGCTAGGAATTACCATAAGATCCTCATTCATAAGATAATTCAAGTCATATGCCGAAAGCATCTCATATTTAAGCTGGAAGTGCTCCTATTTTGTATCCTTGAAGGACAAAATCTATGCATGCATGAAACATGGTAGACTAATCGATTTCAAATGAAACAAGGAGAAAATAATCATAATAAGAAGGCAATGTACTCTTGAAGAGCCTACGACATAACACTTCATGAAACCTTATGATAAGTTTAGGTACCTGAAAATAATAAAGTGATGAGATCTCAAAATGTTATGTCAAAATGTGAACCGATACAAAATGATATATCATTAATGATATCTTTGATACAATATTGGCGCAATATTGTAAAAGATTATGAGGAACCAAATTCTATATTTATTTAATCATGTTGACGTATAAACATTTATCAAGTGACATAAAATGATGCATCTTGGTAAGTATAAAACTTATTTGATTTATAATCCAAACACTTGACGATGTCACATGTGAAATGCTGAATATTGTCACTTGACAAAATTTATATGAAACTTCGTAAGAATTCAAAATGTATGAAGCATATAAAAGTTTCTAGGAAACTTATTTATAATCCTTATATTGCATAAGTTTATAACTTGAAAATTATTGAAACTCTTGGAGAGTTTTCAAAGCAATAGATTATTTGCTGGCATGAGAAATATACCGAATTGAATTGGTTATGAAGTACCATATCTTAGTACAATTAATGTACTAATGTATCTTGCGAATACTACAAGGCCTGATATAGCCTTTTTGGTAAATTTGTTAGCAATGTATAATTCTGCTCTTACTAGGAGACATCAAATACATGATCTTATTTTCTAAAGATTGTTGTCTCGATCTTATAGGTTATGCTGATGTTGGGTACTTATCTGATCCGTATAAAGGTCGATCTCAAATAAGCTATATGTTCACATGTGGGGATACTGCCATATCTTGGAGATATACAAAGTAGTCTATCTAACCACTTCATCTAACCATGCTGAAATATTAGCTATTTGTGAAGCAAGCCGGGAATGAGTTTGGTTGAGATTCATGATGCATCTCGTTAAAGAAAGATGTGGTGTGAAATGTGACAATGTAACCACAATTTTATACCGAGATAATGCAACATGCATAACACAACTTAAGAGAGAATTCATAAAAGGAGATAAAACGAAGCATCAAAGCTTTTCTACATATATGAGCTCCAAAAGAATGGTGATTTTAACGTGCAACAAATTCATTTAAGTGACAATGTGACTGATTTATTCACCAAGCCTCCTTCATTTTCAACTTTCAAGAAGATGGTGCACAAGATCGAAATGCAAAAACTCAAGGATATTCTCATTAGGGGGAGTTAATATGTGCTGTACTCTTTTTCCCTTACGAGGTTTTGTCCCACTGGGTTTTCCTTTTAAGGTTCTTAATGAGGCAGCCTATATGCGTATTGTTAGAGATGTGTACTCTTTTTCCTTCACTAGATTTTTTTTTCACTGAATTTTTTCCAGTAATTTTGTAATGAGGCACATTATCGATCAATTAGACATTCAAGGGGAGTGTTATATTACCATATATAGTGAATGTCTACTTTGCCATATATAGTGAATGTCTATTTATTGAAAAGTTAGAAACCCCAAGATTAGTTTTCCTCCTATAAATAAAGGGATTTTCCTTCATTGTAATAAAATCCTCAAAGATCAACCTGAATATCTCTCATCCCTCAAGAGAAATAAAGAAGTCTCATCTCTTCTTCTCTCTATTATTCTTGTTCTCTACTTTATATTTTAGAACAAATAATGTAAAATAGGAGCAGAGCTAAGGGCTCAATGTGGGTTTTCTCAAAAATTACACTATAAGTAGGACAAATTACTTTTTTTGGCTTTTATTTAAATTATTAAATTCTCAATGAATAAAGAGAAAACATAGTGCAATCCCAATAGGGGGTTCAGAAACTGCTTAGGATCACATATTCAAATAGTAAGTTTTAGCTTTTTTATATTCTTTCGACTTTGTTATAAAATTATAGTAATATAAAACAAGTGATACAGAGCAAAACGTCCAAAGAGGAGAGTATAGATATTTTCTCATTTAAGTGTATCCAAGTATTTTTACTTTGATATTCAATGTTAGTACTTACAGAATTATATTGAGGAATACAAAGGTTGTTATGAACACGACATCTAAGATCATAACTGAGGTGATAAGAGTTTCATAGATTATATAAAAAAGCAGAAACATAAATATTCTCGAGTAGCGGACATCCACTCTAACCATTGGTGTACAATATATTTTCCACTGTCGGTGTATAAAAAATTAAACCATCGAGAAAGCCCCAATACTTTCCAGAAGTAGCATTTCTATTACAAAAAGATACTTCCTGTAAATGTATGAGAGGAACTCCTAACTAAGTTAAGCACAGAGTCCAAAAAAATATACATGTGTTGACGATATAGCTAAACATTTGTGATCATAGACCACAAGAAGAAGATGGTGAATGTACAGAGAATAAGGGAATTAGTACTTGTATAGAGATACTGGGCCAACATTCCTTAGGACCAGGGCATCATCAAAAATTTGGCTGTGGCTACGGTGTCAAATGTGCGGGTCTAGACGAGTTAAAGGAATTGAGTTAATTAATAGATTTGTTCAAAAATTATTTGTGATGAAATGATTGAATCAGGATAAACTAGACTAAAATGGGTCATAATTCAAGTTGTTCAATTCCTACAGAGATTTAGTTTCTTTGTTCTTTTATAAATCTTAAGTACATAATAAAACTTTTTTTTACTATGGTTATATATAACAGAACTTCTTGCGTGTGCGTGACTGCTATATCCTGCATGCTAGGTTATTTCCTGCACCTTTTGTATAATTTCTGGTTGTTCTTAACCATTTGTTCTTGTTATTGTTCATTCTTGCTTGTTGTTGATCATTCCTGCGATGTATCGGGTGTAAGAGGTTAAATGAAGCATTTTAGACTGCTGCCAATACTTGATCGGAGTTTCTCTTGTTACCTTTCTGACTAGTTCGTGTTTCTTGCTATTTTCGTAGGCTAACTTGTATTTTACACCAATTCCTAGCTACGATTGAGTTAGTAGCTTTTTAGTTGTTTCTCATTTAGTCTACTTTAGTGGCTTTGGTGAACAATGTAGGCCTAGGGTGATGTCATCGGTGGGGCTGGGAGTGAGAGGTAAAAATGGTAAGTCGGTTAAGGGGTCTCTTAGCAGAGTGGGGTCTTCGAACATTGGGACATTAGCAGGTAAGTCCATAGAGTTAGCGAAGGCTCTCAAAAAGAGAAAGATTAACATAGTTTGCGTCCAAGAGACCAAATACGTAGGTATCAGGGCTTGGGAGGTGGACCACTTTAAGTTGTGGTACTTGGAGGCACTAGGGATAGGAAAGGTATAGGTATTTTAGTAGATGGGTAGCTTATAGAGTAGGTGGTGGAGTTTAGGAGGATTAATTATAGGGTGATGAATGGTAAGCTAGTTATTGGAGGGCTTACTTTGAACATTATTGGTGCTAACACACCACAAGTATGCTTAGATGTGAAGGTCAAAAAGTACTTTTGGAAGGATTTGGATAAGGTGACGAAGAGTTGTCACGACCCAAACTAGGGCCTAATCGTGATGGATATCTCAATCCCACCGTGAGTCAAAGACCACCCCCTTAGTCTTAACTTAAGAGCACATAAATATAAACAATGAAAGTCAACAAAAATAGCAACGAGAAGGATAGATAAGTTAAATGTAAACTCTAAGAATCAAAACAAAACAACTAATCCCACACTTATCCACAAGAGCCTCTAATACTAGAAATACCAACTAAGTCGGGACATGCCCCCAACTATGACTAAAAAGAATCCAAAATGAAATACAAAGATAATATTAAAAACAATGAAATGTACGAACTTTTCGAAGGATGGAGGCTCACCACTTCACAGCAGATCCAAAGGAATACCAAATTACCCAACGCTGCACAGGAGCAACCGAAAATTCTTCAGACCCTACATAATGAAATGATGTAGCATCCATGGATGGTCAGTGGGGCAGACACTGACATGTAACTTAGAAAAAGTGATAAAATAATGCAATTATCAAAATCCAGTCATAAATCATATACATCACATTCATATTCATATATATATAGGATGCCGGGATAGGGACAAGGGTCATGAACATGAAGTTTAACATATTAACCTGAACTGTGGAGCTTGCTCCGTCCTAAAGGCACCCATGGGCTATATGGGTCCTGCTCCCCCTACTGGAAGGGCTCCAGTGCGTGTTAGCCGCACGAACCATGGAAAAACAAGGAAAAGTCTAAACACACCAAGGCTATAGCCCTCCCAATATATATATATATATATATAATGTGTGCACCAAGCACACAATCACATAGACCCCTAATGATAGGCGAATTTACACGCCTATAGTGCTATATTTTACCCATATTTTAGTAATGTTTTGAGAACAAATTATATATTTCATGCACTTTTAGTCCTTTTTCCTGTAAGTGAGCTAACGAACATGATTAGCAAGTTTTCAGGTATAAATCATGCAGAATTCAGCATTTTATGGATAACTTGACGCCAAAGAAAGCTTCACGAAAGGAGAAAAGGGAGTCTTGGATGCCAAGGACCAAAAGTGGCGCATGGAAAATCTGTCCCGGGCTAAAACAACAATTCTGAAGACTTTGGGGACTAACAGTAATTTATTAGGATTAGGATAATGATACATTAACCTAGTACAATTGGGTTAAGTATTTCATTAGCTTAGTAGGATTTGGTTAAGTATTTCATTAGCTTAGTAGGAATAGGATATGGGTATTATAAATACCCTATTTTGCTAGAGATTTTTATTAATTCTACTTAACAACAACTCTCATCTTACCTTACAATTCATTCACTACTACTTTCTACTTCTTATTCTTCTTCTATTCATCTATTCAATTCTTAATTTCCGCAACAAGAGAAACGTTACTTTGCTAGGAATTCACGCCTAAACTCCTACCACACTACTACTACACGAAATCTTTATTGTGGTATAATAACAATGTCTATTGTGATTTCCTTCGCACTCATGGGTAACTAAACCTCTCTGTTGGGGTTATGGAAGCCGTATGAGATACTATCTATTGCTATGAGTTTGTGAGTTTGTGAGTTTGTGACACGTATGCTGCTTATATCATTATTCTCTTCATCTTAATCTAAATTCTTTGTGGTTGCAAATGCAAGAATACGCCAGTATAGCATTAACTTGTTCGAAAGAAAAGTTATATGTCTGGAAAAGAGATAATGTCAAGGTAGTAGGGTCCCATCCCCTATTAAAAAGTTAGTGCCGTAACTGGATTAACCTCTTGGAGAATTTGTACCGTTAGATACGCTTTAAGCTCGAAAGAGTTAAAGTGAAATAATTCTCGAATAGGTCGAAAGATGCCTGGATTTACCATCGAATACAATTCTCTATAAGCACATGCATGTCTGAATTCCGCATACCTCATAGCTAATAGAGACGTAAACTCAAAAGGTGGACATAACCCCAACTTTTCAATTCTCATTGTTTTACAACCTACTAAACATTCTTTCTTTTTGCTTTGTAATTTTCAGTTTTTACTTTAATATTTTGGTTACACATTACAATCCCCCCTTTTTACGAGACTTGCACTAAAAGTCTAGTAATCGTTGCTTACTTATTGACCAAGCTATTCCCTGAGGGATCTATACCCAACCCAGTTGGGTTCTATATTTGACTACGACCGCTTTACACTCCTACGAGAGCTGTAGATTGAGCGTTATCCAAAATTGGCGCCGTTGCCGGGGAATACGAGTGTCAATTAAGTTTGTGATAATTACTAGACCCTTTGGTCAAAGATTCTTGTACTTTTACTTTTAGTTTTTGTTTTTGTTTACTGCAGGTTTTTATTCAGTGCATGCCCCATACTCGAAGTTCTGGTCAACCGTTATTACCTATCAATCCTGAACCACAATGAATTGGCAGAATGGAAGCACAAACGGAAATCGAAAGAATGGCTGCTCAACACGAGCATGCGAGATTAGCTGCTCTTGCCGCTGCCCAAGTACACCAACAAAACATTGATAACCCTGGGCGAGCAACAAATCCTGACGGTAAGGATTTAAGTGATGACGAGTTACTAAACCAAAGGCATGATGCTGAAATCGCAATGCCTGCCAACAGAAGAGGTCGTCATGCTCGGTTTAGGTATGATCGCCAACCCATGCAACCAACTTTTGACGACGATGATGATGATCTTGATGGAGCCGGAGCCACAGGAGCCATTATTCCTCCACCATTAGCGCCCGGAGCCAAGTTCAACATCACAAGCACCATGATTCAGTTATTGCAACTCAAGGGATTATTTGGTGGACTAGCAGGCGATGATCCGAATATGCATCTCATCAACTTTATTTCTACATACAAGTTGTTTGACAATCCTGATGTTGGTCAGAATGCAATTCGATTACGACTATTTCCATTGTCTCTGTCTGGGGAGGCAACTCTATGGTTGAATGGGCTGACTCCTGATTCTATTACAAATTGGAGGCAATTGAGAGACGCTTTCCTAGAAAGATTCTTTCCGCCATCCAAAAGAGCACAATTGAGAGATGAAATCAGCAACTTTCGTCAGCTTCCAACTGAAGCCCTTCATGAAACATGGGAGAGGTTCAAGACAAAGCTAGCGAGATGCCCAAACCATCATATGACTAATGTTCACCTAATGGAGATATTATATAGAGCCTTGAATTCAATAACTAAACCAGTGGTGGATAATGCGGTTGGAGGATCTTTTATGGACCTCACCTTTGGTCAAGCAAGCAATATGCTAGATCGTATGATGAAGCAAAGTAGAGCTTGGCATACCAGGGATTCTGAGGTAGCAAGCCCCACTTTATCTATTGGCATGACTGCAGACCAAAGAAGAAGATAAGAAGAACGTGATCAAGATATGGCGCACATGAAAACACAAATGGATCTTCTTACAAAGCATTTATTATCAGGGAAGACCGAAAAAGTCAAAGCTATTGCGTCAAAAGGAAGAGACGAATCTGATTCGGAAGAAGAGGCCAACTACTTGAACAATCAGGGGGGTTTCCGAGGGAATACCCAAGGAAACCAAGGTCGGAAATACTATGATAAATCTGGAAACAAGGACCAAGGAAGTTGGAAGAACAAAAATGAAAAGAGTGGTTTGTACGTTCCCCCTGGAAGACGTTATGCCACCATATCTAATTCTGGAAGTATGGAAGACATGATGGCTAAAATATTAAAAGGAGTGAAAGCAACGAGCGTGGGAGTAACGGAGGTAGTTAATGATTTGTCCTCTATGAAAAAAATAGTTGATTCTCATTCCACTTCAATCAAGCAAATAGAGCAGCAATTGAGCCAACTTTCAGCAGCACTCAATCAAAGAAAGGCTGGCACGTTACCTAGCGATACTGTGCAAAACCCAAGGAATGATGGGTCATGCATGGCCATTACTACCCGAAGTGGTAAGGTGCTGGAAACTTCAGCACAAAGTAAGCAAGTGGTTGACGAAGCAGCGGGGATTGATGATAAAGCGAAAGGAGAAGCATCCGCAGAATAAGGCCACGACGTCCATGACGTCAACCCCAATGATTTGCAACCTGAAAAAGCTGAAAAACGGAAGCAAGAGGAGAAGAAAGCCGTGGAAAGAACAATTCCATACCCACCACCACCTTTCCCTCAAAGATTGAAGAAGGTGACGGATGACACGAAGTTCAGCAATTTCATGACTATGTTAAAGCAACTGACCATTAATGTTCCATTGGTGGAGGCACTTGAACAAATGCCTGGGTATGCGAAATTTATGAAGGATGTTTTGACAAAGAAACGGGTAGAAACTTATGAGTTGAAAGATGATGTTCATCACTGCAGCGCAATCGCGACTCGATCAATAGTTCAGAAGAAGGCTGACCCCGGTGCTTTCACTATTCCTTGCACCGTTGGATCTTTAAATTTTGCCAAGGCATTATGTGATTTAGGAGCCAGCATCAATTTGATGCCACTATCTATCTATAAAAAGTTGGGGTTGGGTGATCCTACTCCAACCAATATGAGGCTCGTAATGGCGGATAGGTCGGTAAAACGACCTGTTGGTATTCTATGTGATGTATTGGTAAAGGTTTCTTCATTCATTTTTCCGGCAGACTTTGTTATTTTGGATTGTGAGGCAGATTCAGAAGTTCCCATAATCTTGGGGCGCCCTTTCCTTGCTACGGGAAGTGTGCTTATTGATTTGAGAGCTAATGAGCTTTCATTCCGAATAAATGACGAAGTAGTTTGCTTTGATGTTTGCAAATCAATGAAGCAACCCAAAGAGCTGAATGTATTCTCGGTGGCTGATGTTTACTTTGATGATGAGAAAGAATTACTTGAAGAGGAGCAGCTGATTGATGACCCATTGGCGACTTTGCTTATGAATGGTGAGAGTAAGGATGCTGAAAATTATGAAGAAGCTATTTGTGCTCTATCAAGATTAGGGACATATCGCCATGCTCCCAAGAAGCTGGACCTTGATCTAAAAAATCGACCCACACCACCAGCTAAGCCATCTATTGAAGAGCCACCCACGTTAGAATTGAAGGAGCTGCCAAGTCATTTAAAGTACGCATTCTTAGGAAGCGGAAATATACTTCCAGTCATTGTGGTGGCAGATTTGGGTGAGCAACAAGTTGCAGCTCTCATTGCTATTCTACGGAAGTATATAAGAGCCATTGGATGGATCATTGCGGATATTATTGGTATTTCACCTGGGATTTGTACACACAAGATTCAGCTTGAAGAGAATTGCACACCCACCATTGAGCATCAAAGGCGTCTAAACCCACCTATGCAAAAAGTGGTGAAGAAAGAAATAATTAAGTGGTTAGACGCAGGAGTTGTGTATCCAATCTCTGATAGTACATGGGTAAGCTCGGAACAATGTGTTCCCAAGAAAGGAGTCATGACGGTGGTCGCGAATGAAAAGAATGAGCTTATTCCACTTAGACCCGTCACCGAATGGAGGGTATGCATGGACTACCGAAAGCTAAATTCATGGAAACTCAAAGATCACTTTCCAATGCCATTTATGGACCAAATGCTAGATCGATTAGCGGGGAAAGGATGGTTTTGTTTCTTAGATGGTTATTCCGGCTATAATCAGATTTGTATTGATCCCGAAGACCAAGAGAAGACAACGTTCACATGCCCATATGGTACATTTGCCTTCAAACGTATGCCATTCGAGCTATGTAACGCACCAGCCACCTTTCAGCAATGTATGATGTCCATTTTTTCTGATATGGTTGAAGACACTTTGGAGGTATTTATGGACAATTTTTCAGTTGTTGGTGAGTCTTTTGAAGCGTTCTTGGCAAACCTAAGCATGGCATTGGAAAGATGTGTAGAATTCAACCTAGTGCTAAATTGGGAGAAGTGCCACTTTATTGTAAAAGAAGGTATAGTTCTTGGGCATAAAATCTCCGAAAGAGGAATTGAGGTGGATCGAGCAAAAATAGAAGTTATTGAGAAGCTGCCACCCCCAATCTCTGTGAAAGGTGTTCGTAGTTTCCTCGGTCACGCAGGTTTCTATCGACGGTTTATCAAAGACTTCTCCAAAATTCCTAGTCCATTGTGCAAACTCTTGGAGAAAGATGCAAAGTTTGACTTCAATGAAGATTGTGTGAAGGCATTCGTATGCCTCAAAGAAAAACTAATTGAAGCTCCCATCATGTTAGCACCAGATTGGTCTCTCCTGTTCGAAGTCATGTGTGATGCTAGTGGTGTAGCCGTTGGTGCTGTACTTGGCCAAAGAAAGGAGAAGCTATTCCATCCCATCTACTATGCGAGTAAGGTCCTGAACGAAGCCCAAAAAAACTACACTATCATAGAACAAGAGCTCCTAGCAGTTGTGTATACGTTTGAGAAGTTTTGAGCTAATTTGTTGGGTACCAAAGTGATAGTTCATACAGACCATGCAGCTCTAAGGTATCTAATGACAAAGAAGGATGCAAAACCAAGACTAATTCGATGGGTTTTTCTGCTGCAAGAATTTGATTTCGAGGTTAAAGATAGAAGAGGGTGTGAGAACCAAGTGGCTGACCATCTGTCTAGACTCGAGAACGAGCATGTGGCGCATCCTGAAATCGAGATTGATGATGCATTTCATGATGAGGAGATCTTAGCAGCAACAATGGAAGGATTACCATGGTATGCCGACTTTGCAAATTTTGTGGTGAGTAATGTGCTACCCGCAAACTTATCTTACCATCAAAAGAGGAAGTTTATGCATGATGTACAACACTACTTTTGGGATGAGCCATATTTGTTTTGACGATGCGCGGATGGTGTTATTCGATGATGTATATCCCATGTAGAGGTGCCTAATATATTGGAAGCATGCCACACTTCCCAAGTTGGTGGACATCACGCAGGTAATCGGACAACAAGAAAGGTATTGCAAAGTGGATATTATTGGCCTTCGATATTCAAAGATGCCTATGACTTTGTTAGAAGATGCGACCAATGCCAAAGACAAGGTGCTATCTCGAAACACCATGAGATGCCCATGTCAAAAATCCTTGAAGTAGAGCTCTTTGACGTATGGGGTATTGATTTCATGGGTCCATTCGTAAATTCGTTTGGAATGAAGTACATCCTAGTTGCTGTAGATTATGTCTCAAAATGGGTTGAAGCTGTAGCGTTGGCCGACAATGAGGGAAAGCGTGTTGTAGCATTCTTAAAGAGAAATATCTTCTCTCGCTTTGGAGTACCACGTACTATTATAAGCGATGGAGGATCTCACTTTTGCAACAAGCTAATCAAATCCGTGTTGGCAAAATATGGTGTCAAGTAACATAAGGTAGCCACGCCTTATCACCCATAAACTAGCGGCCAGGTAGAGGTTTCCAACCGAGAGATCAAGCAAATCCTTGCTAAAACGGTAAATACTAATAGGACAGATTGATCTCAGAAGCTGGACGATGCACTATGGGCCTATATGACTGCATTCAAAACACCAATTGGCATGTCCCCTTATCAACTAGTTTATGGGAAGGCTTATCACTTACCCATTGAGCTTGAGCATAAGGCATTGTGGGCATTAAAGCGATTGAATCTGAATTGGGATAATGCAATGAATCTGAGATTGGAGCAACTGAACAAGATGGATGAATTCCGTCTACATGCTTATGAGAGATCGGACCTATACAAGGAGCGGATGAAGAAGTATCATGATCACCGGATTGTTCGACGAAACTTTCAAAAGGATGATATGGTGCTTCTCTTCAACTCCAGATTGAAGATATTCCCAGGTAAGTTAAAGTCCAAGTGGTCTGGTCCATACAAAGTTATCCAAGTCTACTCGTCTGGAGTAGTTGAGTTGGAAGACACCAATGGTGTTATCTTCAAAGTGAATGGCCAACGAGTTAAACCCTATATCGGTCCTCTTGATTCGATAAATTATATGGCCATCACTTATCTCGACGAAGTCTAAGTACTCGAGGTAACTATGTCGTGCCGCGACAATAAATAAGGCGCTAGATGGGAGGCAACCCATCGTTTATCATTTTTCATTTTTTTCGTTCTAGTATGTGTTTTTGCTTTTGATTAATAAAAATCCAAAAAGAAGAGTCGTGCCACGACCAAAACTAAGGCGCTTGGTGGGAGACAACCCATCGTACTAATCGTTTTCATTGGTTTTGAGCAAATGTAGGTGCAAGAGGTATACAACGAGGAGATCGATTTCAAATTTCGATTTGGACGGATTGCATGGTAAAGGTGGTAAGTTAGGAATGAAGATGCAAAAGGCTATGGATTGAGCATTACTCATGAAAATATAGGCATCGAACAAGTATAGGCCTAGGTAAAACTAGGCCACGAACAAGGCAAGGCCTATACTATGGCCTAAGGTCTCGGAATCTAGTGTGCCATAGCATAGGCGCCGCCCATTCTCAAGTATGCCATAGCATAGGCGCCGCCTATGCTAAAGCCTTTTGTCTCTGAATCTCAAATGCAAAGTGAAAGGCGCCGCCTATGGTCACTAAAGGCTTTGCACTAGGCGCCGCCTATGCTCACCAAAGGCAAAGCAAAAGGCACCGCCTATGCCAAGCATAGGCAAAGCTAAAGGCGCCGCCTATGGTCACTTTTTGTCTCCAAAACTGATTTTAAATGGGTCAAAACCCGACCCAACCTTTTTCTATAAATAGGAGACTTAGTCTTGAAACACAAAAACATTGAAAAACCTAACTAGGCGCCGCACATACTCTCCAAATCATCTCAAAAATTTTTCTTTTGCTCTAATTCTTCACAAGAACATCAACCAAAGGCATTAATCAAGTAAGTACTTCTTTGTTCTTCATTTATTTTTTCGTAAGTACTACATTATCATGCCTATTATGAATTGCTAAATCTTGAAGAAATATTGGTGATAAGAATGTGTTTGAATTGTTGATACTCAACCAAGTGAGTGAACATATACGTTGGGATAGTCTTAACTTGTTTCCAACTTGAATTTGATTTTGATGCATTGTTATACTACTTACGGAATTGCCATAGTCATTAACATTGCATAATCTTGTCACTTGAATACTTACATGTTGGAATGACTTGTTCATCGGAATGGGACTTATAGTGGCTTGCCAACATAGGAGGTTGTGATTATTGTTAGATGCTATACCTTCATGTAATCCCTATGTAGTAGTCTTGCTATATCCATCATGAAAGTATTGCAACGATTACAAGAATGGTGACATCTCTGATTTGATTGCTGAAATTTAGCACCTAAAATGTATGTCGATGAAGTCTAAGTAATCGACCACTTTTACTTCACTAATTTGTATCAACAATCTAAGTGTGGGGTGGTACCCCTATTGCTTGTGTATAGATTGTATCCATTGAGATGATGCTAACTTGAACATTGTGCTAAGTCTCAGGTACAATGGCACTCAAAGCAAGACAAGGCAAAGATAAGGCTACCACTTCCCAAAAAGGCAAGAAAAGAGGCCGCAAAGAGCAAAGAGAATCATCCTCAATGCAATTACCACACAGCATGTTTGGAATAAAATGGGTTCTTGAGGAGGACGCGAAGGACTGGTATAGGAACAACAAGGAAAGAAAATATGTTAATGTGGACTTGTTAAACAAAGAAAGCCTAGCGAAGAAGGAGCCGCGCATGTTGGCCAAGATCATGGCATTACATCTTGATTTCATCTTCCGAGACATGGGAGAATGTAATCTCGATTTGACAAGAGAATTTTATGCCAACTGGTCGCCAAAAACCACAGGCAGCGAGGTCAAGATTCGGGGCCAAGTTTTACAACTCAATGCGGATTTCTTCAACTCCTTTCTTGGCTTGCCTTCAGTCGATCCATCACCATTCAAAGAGATGTGCAGTAGACCTCTATATAGAGCAATTCGACACACACTTTGTGGAAGTAGATCCATGGCAAGGTGGAGCAGACAAAAAGACACCGGACGACACAACACCTTCCCATATGCTCCTATGAATAGGGAAGCAAGGATATGGTTGCGTATTGTCAACTCTTGCCTCATACCAGGGACCCAGTACACCAAGATAACAAGAGATAGAGTGTGCTTGGTATACACGCTAATGACGAATGTCCCTATCAACTTTGGGGTAATTATTCGATCCACCATGCGGAAAACCAGGCTACACAAGCGGTCCCATTTCAGTTTCGGCAACTTGTAGACTGCAATCTTGAGGAAGGAAGACATCGAAGAGGAACCGGCTGATCATAGACTCCCACACAATCCAAAGAAGGTTGACCTCACAAAGGTCAAAGATGCTGAAACCACACATGGCGTCAACCTTACTACGACAGAGAGACATGCTCGGGATGAGAGTTTCTTTCGCCATCTTTATGGCATGACTCGGTTCACAATGATGAGAGGTGGACGTGTTCCAACTGCTGCAGAGCTCCAACAGATGGATCATGACTATCCAATGAATGTGCATGCAAGGGAGATGTGTGGAGTAGGTACATACTTTGAGGAACCTCTTGATGACGATGTGCCGATCGATGATGAGCGACGAATGCGAGACTCCGACGTGGAGGAGAATTCTGATGACGACGACTCCTATGATGATTCCGACGAAGGGGGTATGACCCCCGACATAGAGGAGGAGTCCGACTGACCAGGTTCTTCGTATTTATTTTCCACTGAGGGCAGTGTCCCATTTAAGTGTGGGGTGGTGGTATTTGCATGCTATACTCTGCATGCTATACTCCTTTATCCGTATTTGCATTTATTTATGTTTGTTTGTTTGAGTTTTTTTTTATTTTTTTTATTTTTTTTTACTTAGCTTCGCATGAAATTATTCTAATAGGCAGCATGAGATTATAACAAGAGTTTGTGCTAAAATCATGACTATTGAGACGTTTAGGCTCTAATTATGACTCACTACGTGATATTGTGTGGTATAATTCCTTCAGTTGTTGGGTCAAGAGTCTATACTACTCCCAATAAAGTCGACCATGTGACTTGTGTGTGTGAGGATATTGTATATTCTATGTTTGTGGCTGATGCTAGAACTTGCCTGGTATGTATGTAAAGCAAAAATAAAGAGTGCAAGTTTAGGAGATGATTTAGGCATTTCTTTGGCAACCTGTAATTGTTTACCCTCATTCTAACCTACCCATGGACATCATTCTAGTTAAACCCTTTTGAGCCTTTAGCCTATGTTCTTTGACAGCCTCATATGTAAGCCTAATCCATTTTTTTCAAGACCATAATTTGATCCAAATTCCTAAGTGCTTTAAAGTGTAAAGTCATGTGACAAAATAAGAGGAAGTTGGGTAAGTATGATGCTTTAGAATGTAATGGTGCTTGAATTTGCTATGAAAAAGAATTGCTATCATAAGAGGTATGTTATGAAAAGAAAAAGGAAAGGAAAGCTAAAAAGTTGCTTAAAATTGAAAAACAAAAGAGGAGAAAAAGGGTGGTAGAATAAAAGATAGTAGAAAGGTTGTTTGAAAAAAAAGTGTTAATGATACAATGTGATGTATTAAAGCGCTTAGGAACATAGTCACTATTTCTGGCCAAAATAGTCCTACCTGTCCCCTAGCCTACATTACAACCCGTAAAAGACCTAGTTGATCCTAAGCTTAGCATTCTGACATTTAGTGGAGCATTACACTAAGGGAAAGCCTATGGTCATCAGTTGCTGCATATGAATTCTTTGTGAGAGCGAGAGCAAGGATATTCCTATACCCATGTTTGAAAAATATGCTATACTTGTGAGTGATTATGGGTAATATATTGTGAGACACACATGGTTGATGAGTTTTGGGTAGTTGTGTATAAATATTTGTACCTTAACTTTTGGATATGAATTAACTACCATCACGAGTCTATGTGGGAGGTTGAATTGTTTCTACTAATGATCAGAAAACTACTCTTTGTTGGTAATTGTTGTGCTTGTCTTGATGAATATTTTGTGTTGATACTGTGAAACCCTAAGTTGATGTTTAGATGGACATGATAGTTTGTTTGAGGACGAACAAAGCTTCAAGTGTGGGGTGTTGATGATAGGCGAATTTACACGCCTATAGTGCTATATTTTACCCATATTTTAGCAATGTTTTGAGAACAAATTATATATTTCATGCACTTTTAGTCCTTTTTCCTGTAAGTGAGCTAACGAACATGATTAGCAAGTTTTCAGGTATAAATCATGTAGAATTCAGCATTTTATGGATAACTTGACGCCAAAGAAAGCTTCACGAAAGGAGAAAAGGGAGTCTTGGATGCCAAGGACCAAAAGTGGCGCATAGAAAATCTGTCCCGGGCTAAAACAACAATTCTGAAGACTTTGGGGACTAGCAGTAATTTATTAGGATTAGGATAATGATACATTAACCTAGTACAATTGGGTTAAGTATTTCATTAGCTTAGTAGGATTTGGTTAAGTATTTCATTAGCTTAGTAGGAATAGGATATGGGTATTATAAATACCCTATTTTGCTAGAGATTTTTATTAATTCTACTTAACAACAACTCTCATCTTACCTTACAATTCATTCACTACTACTTTCTACTTCTTATTCTTCTTCTATTCATCTATTCAATTCTTAATTTCCGCAACAAGAGAAACGTTGCTTTTCTAGGAATTCACGCCTAAACGCCTACCACACTACTACTACACAAAATCTTTATTGTGGTATAATAACAATGTCTATTGTGATTTCCTTTGCACTCATGGGTAACTAAACCTCTCTGTTGGGGTTATGGAAGCCGTATGAGATACTATCTATTGCTATGAGTTTGTGAGTTTGTGACACGTATGCTGCTTATATCATTATTCTCCTCATCTTAATCTAAATTCTTTGTGGTTGCAAATGCAAGAATACGCCAGTATAGTATTAACTTGTTCGAAAGAAAAGTTATATGTCTGGAAAAGAGATAATGTCAAGGTAGTAGGGTCCCATCCCCTATTAAAAAGTTAGTACCGTAACTGGATTAACCTCTTGGAGAATTTGTACCGTTAGATACGCTTTAAGCTCGAAAGAGTTAAAGTGAAATAATCCTCGAATAGGTCGAAAGACGCCTGGATTTACCATCGAATACAATTCTCTATAAGCACATGCATGTCTGAATTCCGCATACCTCATAGCTAATAGAGACGTAAACTCAGAAGGTGGACATAACCCCAACTTTTCAATTCTCATTGTTTTAAAACCTACTAAACATTCTTTCTTTTTACTTTGCTATTTTTAGTTTTTACTTTAATATTTTGGTTACACATTACAATCCCCCCTTTTTACGAGACTTGCACTAAAAGTCTAGTAATCGTTGCTTACTTGTTGACCAAGCTATTCCCTGAGGGATCGATACCTAACCCAGTTGGGTTCTATATTTGACTACGACTGCTTTACACTCCTACGAGAGCTGTAGATTGAGCGTTATCAACCCTCAACATAGGCAAATGTAATTTTCAGTGTTGAACACCCCAGGACCTACACCTTTACGGCGAGCTACACAATTCCCTTTAAGCCCATGTTAAAACAGTCACACATAAACCAACCATTAATCTAGGAGTCATTCATTAAGGCATTTACCAACTTGGTATCTTCATACCAATATGCTTGCAAACTAATTCAACTATGCCATATCAGTCTATATAACTAAACTAACTCCCAAGATCCATTTAAAATCCAAAACCAAGGCCACCAAAGCCATCCAAAACCGTAGTCATTCATTTATCCTTTAATGCAATGCAATGAGTTCAAAATACAAGATAAACCATAAAATTATGCATATTCAAAATCAAGTGTACAAAGTGGTTGAGGTTAATGCCATCATCAAGATAAAATTTCATCAATTTGAAAAAACTCATGTCCCGCATTCCAACCATTAAAATAATACACCAATTTAGTCCAAAAAATCATCAATTAAAGCATCAACAATTCAAGTAATAACAATCAAAACCCCTTAACCAAATTTTAAATCCAATAATTAAAACATATTAATATTGATTAAATAAATGCCATAGTATAAAAATACAAGTTAGGGATGAGAAAAATGCCTGAAATATAGAAAAATTTGAAAAAAATTCAAAGTTTGGAGCTTGAATGATGAATTCTCTGCACAACCCTTGAACTTTCTTGAGTTTAGAGTTAGAGAGAAAAATGATGGTGTTTGATCTTTGATAACCAAAGAAAAAGGCCAATTGGGTGTTTAAAAGTCGTATAAGGGGCAAAAAGACTAAGAGCCCCTCACCCAAATAAAAAAAACAAAAATAGGGTGAAATTAACATAAGAGTGTGGCATGTCCTTATCGCGGAGGGTAGTCTCCATGCCGCGCCTTTATCGTGGAGGCTAACCTCCATGGCACACCACTATCACAAAGGCTTACTTCCACGGGGTTCTAAAATGACCCTGAACCCCTTTCAAAAATTTTGTAACCTTCTCAAAAACCCTTTTAACATTCCATAACATAATTCAAGTCAAAAATTGAGATTATGCATGTGGGAGGGTCAAAAATAAAATGATCAAAGTTTTATGGGGTCTCACATTTCCCCCCTCTTTGGATCATTCATCTCCGAATGAGAAGTTAGGACATGTTTAGCATGATAATAACAAGAGTACATCAAAATCCAATGTCAAATTTAAAAAAATGATACGAGGGAAATAAAATTCATACCTTAAGTACTTTCATCCAACCCAGGGAACAAGAATGGGTGGTTGGCTTTCATATTTTCTTCAGCTTCCCATGTAGCTTCTTCCACTTTTTGATTCTTTTAAAGAACCTTTACTGAAGCCATATCCCTTATCCTCAATCTACGAATATGCCATCTAGTATCTCCACTACGACCTTCTCATAAGACAACGAATCCGAAATACCAACATCCTCAACATGCACTATCAAAGAAGACAAACTTACTGGTAAGTCTACCTCATATGCGATATTCCAAATTCTCACCAATGTAATAGGGATTAAGCTTCCCTTCCTTCCAAAATCTCATGACTCTTTGAAGACACCTTCAAGAACGCCTAATCACTTACTTCAAGCTCCAAATCCTTTTACCTCACATCCGCATAAGACTTTTGGCAACCTTGAGAAGTCTTAAGTCTCTCTCTAATCACTTTCACTTTCTCCATATTGGTGAACTAAGTCAAGACCAAACAACCTAGTCTCACCAACCTCAAACCATCTAATAGGAGACCTATACCTCCTACCTTAAAGAGCCTCAAAAGAAGCTATTTGAATGCTGAAATGATAACTACTATTGCACGCGAACTCAATAAGAGAAAAATAGTCAACCCAACTACCCTTAAAATAAATCTCACAAGCCCTTAGAATATCCTCCAAAGTCTGAATAGTCCATTCCACTTGTCTATCCGTTTATGGATGGAAAATGATACTAAGGTTTACCTGAGTACCCAAACCTTTTTGAAATAAATGGTAGAAGTAAACCTGAAATGATGGACACTGGCGCTCCATGCTACTTAACTATCTCCTGAATAAACAACTTAGCATAATCCTCTCTTACATAGTTAGTCCTTACGGGTAATAAGTGCGCAAAATTAGTCATCCTATCCATAATAACCAAAATAAAATCATATTAATTATGAGACAGTGAAAGACCTATAACAAAGTCCATATTAATCATTTCCTACTTCCACATGGGCAACTCTATCTCTTGAGACATATTGTCGGGCCTCAAATGCTTAACCTTGACTTGTTGACAAACCATACACTTATCTACGAAGTTTGCCACATCCCTCTTCATGTTATTCCACCAGTAGATTTCCTTCAAGTCATGATAATTTTTTGTCGAACCCAGATAAACAGTATATCTATACTCATAAGCCTCAACCAAAATTCTTTCCTACAGTCCATCAACATGAGGAACACATAACCTTCCTTGATACCTCAAGATTCTATCTCCCCCAATCTTGATTGCCATAACCTTTTGCTGGCCCACATCATTCTTAATATGCATAAGTATGGGATCCAAAGCCTACTTCTCCTTTACCTCAACACTAAAAGATGACTTAACCACTTCCTAAATAATTACCCCTTCACCCTCAGAGTCCAAACAACGAACTCCCAAGTTGGCTAATCTATGGATATCCTTCACCAACCCTCTTTTATTCTTATTATTGTAAGATAAGCTTCCCATAGATAACCTTTTAAGAGAATCAACAACTATATTAGCTTTACCTGGATGGTAGTGAAGACTCATGGTCATAATCCTTAAGTAATTCGAGCCACCATCTCTGCCTGAGGTTCAATAAATGCTTTGTAAACACATACTGCAAGCTCTTATAGTCTAAATAGATATCCACATGCACCCCAACTAGCTAACGACGCCACATCTTCAGACCAAAAACAACATCCACTAACTCTAGATCATGTGTCAGATAATTCCTTTCATAAACCTAAAGATACCTGGAAGCATAGGCTACAACTTACCATGTTTCATCAAAACACAATCCAGTCCAACACAAGATACATCACAATACACAACGAAACCCTCAGTATCATTGGGCAGTGTATAAATTGGCACAAAAGTTAACTTATCCTTCAACTTTTCAAAACTACCTTCACAAAAATTGGACCACAAAAACTCATCCTTTTTTTGAGTCAACCTTGTCGGTGGAGCAATAATAGATGAGAAACTATCCACAAACCTTTTATAGTACTTGATCAAGCCCAGAAAGCTCCTAATGTCAGTTAGAGTCGTAGGTCTAGGCCACTTCTTAACTACCTCAACTTTTTATGGATCCACCTTTATCCTCTCACTAGAAATGATATGCCCAAGAAAGTTCATAATACCTAACCAAAACTTATACTTAGAAAGCTTCACGCATAATTTCTGTCACTTAAGAGTCTGCAACATAATTTGGAGGTGATTGGTATGATCCTTCTCACTCTTAGAGTACACCAGGATGTCATCAATGAAGATTATCAAAAACAAATCCAGAAACGCCTATACACCCGATTCATAAGATTTATAAAAGCATCCAGAGCATTACTCAAATCAAATGACATAATTACAAACTCATAATGGCCTACCGAGTTCAAAAAATAGTCTTGGCAATGTCAACCTCTCTAATTTTCAGCTGATGAGCCCAAATAAAGATTAATTTTAGAAAAATGCCTAGCACCCTGAAGCTGGTCAAAAAGATCATCAATCCTAGGAAAAGGATACTTATTTTTCACTGTGAAATTATTCAACTGACGATAGTTTATGCACATTCGAAAAGACCCATCTTTCTTTTACAAATAAAATATAGGAGCACCTATGGATAAACACTAGGACGAATAAAAACCTTATCAAGAAGATTCTTTAACTGCTATTTAAGCTCTTTTAATTAAGCTGGAGCCATCCTATAAGGAGGAATAAAATAGGATGAGTATCTAGTAGAAGATCAATCCCAAAATCTATTTTTCTATCAGGAGGAATTCCAGGAAGATCATCAAGAAAAACATCAGGAAAATCATTAACCAGGGGAATAGATTGCAAAGAAGGACTCCCATAGTTAGAATCTTTAACCCAAACTAAATGATACAGATACCCACTAGATATTATTTTTTGAGTTTTAAGATAGGAAATAAACCTTTCTTTAGGTACCAAGGAACTCCCTTCCCATTTAATTATCGGTTCATTAGGAAAGTGGAAACTGACCTTTTGGGTCCTACAATCTAGAGAAGCATAACACGAATAAAGCAAACACATCCCCAATATTATATCAAAGTCTAGCATATTAAGTTCTATCAAATCCACCAATGTTTTCCTATGAAATATTTATACCACACAACCCTTATAGTTTTTTCTAGTAATAATAGAATCACCATCTGGAGTAGACACAAAAAAGGGGCCGTAAATACTTTTAGGACCAAAACCAAAATGTATAACCATATAAGGGGTCACATAAGATAGGGTAGAACCTAGATCAAGCAAACAATAAACATCTTGAAAGAAGAAATGTAACATACTAGTAACAACATGTAGGGATGCTTCGGATTTCCTGATGAGTAGCAAGTGCATAGAGGTAATTTTGGCCAGTGTTGGTACCAGAAGTGGCACCCTTTGTAATGCCCCGTATTTCCCTAGCATAATCTAAGTCCCAATACGTGAGTATTTATATATAAAATTTTATAAATACTTATTATTTTTCAGTTTAGAGCCTGCCATTATGTAGTAAATTGAATTATTTTTCCAACGACATAAAATTTACCTAAATCCGATAACTGGGTAAGAAGTTATGGCGATTTAAAGTTTCAGTCATTAAATACCGTCATTTTAACCCTTAGCGCGTCGCGTAGGAAGCCCAAACAATAATTTTCAATTTCCAATGTGACTCCATGATAATGGCGCATTGCGGAGTAGGCCAATTTCCTATTTGTTAATTTCCAGTGGGCCTCCGCGCTGTTGGCATATCGCGGAGGTGGCCAAATTAGTATTTCAAAGGATTACCACGATAGCTCCGCATCACGATGTTTGTCCAGGTCCCAGTTGTCCATTTTCAGTGGTTTGGCACAATAGTGGCACATTGCGCCAAGGTAAAAAATAGGGATAGTCAGTTTTTAGCTTACGTTTTAAATCCATTTAAGGGTATTTGGGTCTTTTTCCTAAGCCCTAAACTCGTCCTAAAACATTAAATTTAGCCCCAATTGACCTAAATAATCATTCATAATTCAATTCCTCTAAAATTAAAGATCCTTTTTTTCCAAGAACAAGAAACCTTATCTCTCAAATTCAAGACCAATCCTCAGGAACTCACCATAAACTTCAAGAAATTCATCCATTAAGGTATGTTAGATGTTTATCAATGGATTACTTTCATCTATGGAGTCCAAGTAACACATTGAAATTTCAAGTTTTGATCTTTTCAAGTTATTTTATTTTAAATTATGATTTCATCCATGAATCTCCATGTACTATTGGTTTTGTACCATGTTACCATAAAATTATTGTTATTATTCAATCCTCCATATTTTAATATTATTATTTATTGAATTCAACTATGATTTAATGCTATTATGATAAATTAATGCTATTCCTACAAGTTCCAAGACATTCCTATGATTATTTTAAACTATGAACTACAAATGTTTGATAAAATGCCAACCAGAGTGATTTATTTAATAAGAGCCTTTATGTTTTGATCTCCAAGTTTTAGTGTCATATTACTATTTTTGTTTTGAGTCCTGGGGGTATTGAATACCCCAAAACCATAGTTTTTTACATAGTCTTATTTTAGAATCTTTAGAATAACTTCAGATTATATTATAGGCATTATCATAACAGTCAGTTAAACTCAAAACAATCTAGTATTTTAGAGTCTTTAAGTTGGGAGTAGGATTTAGCACCAAGCAAGTGTAGGGATGGAAATGTCCCCATCAGATAGGAAGATTCGTTAGTAGCATTCCCTAAAATCCAGAACTATGTAGCCAGCGTAGGGCATGAGAAGTCACCCATCAAATCAGGCTTTACTATCTCACAAGGGTCACCCGTCAATTCTGGCTTGACACCTTTAGTCCTTTGGACATTATATCAGTTTAGTGGATCCACACAACCATCGTTAGTACTCGTGGAATAGTATTAAAACTCTTCTAACTAGGGTTATAGATTGGACCCCGATTAGCTCAAATTGGGGAATGTCGGTTAGATGATACCTCCCATAGTCTCAGATATAGTCTCAGTTATAGTCTTAGTTCAGTCATACAATCTTAGAGTTGCTTGACCAAAGGATACATATATCTATATTTTTTAGTGTTTTAGTTTACATATTTAAATCAGTCCATGTTATATGCTTGGTCATGCATTTCCGGTGTCTATAGATTTTCACGTATATTCAGTATTTGTAGATTGTCATACATACTCGATATTATAGATTTTCCATATTTTTAGTATCTACAGATTCCATGTTCTCTACTCAGCACTCCATGTTTTACATACATATTCAGTTAATTATTAGTTTTGTTCATAAAACCATGCATAGCAGCCTACCTCATTTAGCATACTAGTACATTCAAAGTACTGATAGTATACCTTTCTTTGTGCTATGATGTATCATATCATAGGTTCTGATGCTTAGTTCCCAGCTCGAGATTAGACTTATTAGATCCTCATCAGTAGCAGTGGTGAGTTATCATACTTCGAGGACAGGCTTACTAATTCATGTCTTAGTTAGTAGTTAGTCGGGGCCTGTCCCATCAACTCATATTCAGTCAGTTAGTTTTAAAGGCTTTTCAGACATTAGAGTCAGTTATTCAGTATTCAGATATTATAGTTAGTTATCTAGTTTATCATTATTTTATCATATTCAATTAGTTATTTTTATAGACTTATATTTCAGTTATTAAAACCTTATGGCATGTCAGTATTCTTCCACATTAATGATTATATTATCCAGAGCTTACAGCAGGAATCAACTTATGGGTTAGCTTGTGGTCCCTCGGGACCATAAGTACCATGTGACGCACCCTTAGGAGCTAAAAAAGTGGCAATCAAGACCTTATTAGCTCCAGTGGCAACCCTGGTCGAAGGATAATCTCACCGCATATGTCCAAGCTGACCATAATTATAGCATCAATTTCTCCCCTCCTCAAAATATCCACGATGAAGCTGCCTACAAAATCGACATGGAGGGTAAGGTGGGGCTGATTGAGGTCCACTAACTTGAGATTTAGCACCCTGTGCCTTATGACTACTGCTACCCTAAAAACAATGATCCCAAGAAGGTTTAGGATAAAGAGCACTAGCCATCGAAAAAGAATTTCCCTAATTTTTCTTCTTGGTCTACTGTCTACTATATCTCATAATATTTTGCTAATCTATACTGTGCTCTAAATATATAAATTTTTCCTCTACCTCTTTACCATCTCTACCTGCTTTTTCTTCTTGTCTTTCACCTGCTGCATGTAAACCACCAATCTGGAGATATCCATATCATTATATAATATATCCGTGTTACACCCGACACTAAATTATAGGACAACCCAGAAGCAAACTATCTCATTCAGGACCTTATATTGGACACCAATTCTAGAGCATAGCGAGACAACTTCTAGAATTTTAGAGCATACTTATTAACACTTATTATACCTTGCTTCAAGTTTGCAAAATCTTTGGCCTTTGATTTCCTCAACTCTCGAGGAAAGAAATAATCTAGAAAAGCACCTAAAAATTCACCCCACACTGCCTGTTCATCATCATCACCCCTCACTGCTTCCCACTTCTGATACCACTGGTAAGCTACATCTTTCAACTGATAGGCAACAAACCCCACACCCTCTGAATAAGTAGCATATATTACCTTAAAGATCTTCTTCATATCATCAATAAACCCCTAAAGATCCTCCTAAACCTTAGAGCTTATAAAGGTTGGGGGGTCAACCTCATAAACTAGCTTACCTAACTGACTTCACTTGAACTAACAGTAGGACCAACACAATCAGACTGACTGTGATAAAACCAGTTGAGAAAGCATAAGAATAGACTGATGGAACTCAACATTAAATATATCTCCCTGAGGTGACTACACATAAGTGTCACTAGCATGGGAAACCCGAGGAGGATTAGTAGGGACTAGTGGAACTCCTGATAGGGTAGTAAAGTCAGGAGCAGGGATCCTAGACCGAATATGCACTCCATGAATAGGGCAAGTTCCCTTTATATTTTCCTCAAGTAGGACAGGAGGTCTAGAAGATTTTTTACAATTGTTATAATTTAAGGAGATATGATCTAAAATGCAAGTAAGACAGGAGTTAGAGAAGTTTCAAGATTTATAGACTCTATATCCCAAAATAGTGTAATACCCCAAACTTTCTTTAAGTCAAATCTAGTCTTCAGAAGAGTTAGTGATGACTTCCTAAATGATTAATGTTTAAATAAGACAAATTTTCCCCAATTTTGATTTATTATCATGTGGGAAATTAAATTAGCTTTCCAACGATATCAATTTTGTCCAAATCCGGTATTTTCCCACCCGTTTTGACCTTTAATTATACCAGACCAGAGCTCATAACTTCTTTATTCATCCATAACACCATATTAGGGTTTCTCTCAAAGATCAATCCCCAAGAAAAAGAAACCCTAGGTGTCTAATCCCAAGGCAAGAATTCAAGCTTTCCTCCACCAATATTCAAGAAATCATCCACCCAGGAAAGTCAAGTGCTGATTCATGGGTTCCTTTCACCTATGAAGCTCAAGAAACCCTATTTAAAATATAAACTTTGTATTCCATGTTATGAATTGAATTATATCCATGTTTATATTATTTTTTGATTTCCAAGTTGAAGTCTTTAATGACTATCATGAAAATATGTTAGCATGTGGTTGAATTCTTGCATTGAAAGTGTAAAATGTTGCCATGAAGTATTATTTCAATATTCATGCCTAAGCCTAAAGATATGTATGCAAGGTGTTTAATAAAATGCGTAAGAGAATAGGAATTTTGCCTTATGACTCATTTGTGACCAAAATTAATGAATCCATGTTTCTCCCTTATGTTTGATATGACTCCCACATTATTGTTATGCTTTTGTAATGGATTGACATAATGTTCATGAGATTAGGCTAATGAAATTATGATATGTTTACATGGATTCCTATTTATATGTAATCTTATAGCATGCGAATACTTTATGAAAATCCCTAATGAGGACTAGGGCCAGTTTGGGTCGCTAATGTAGGGAATTACTTGGTGGGGGTAGTATCCTTGTTATGATTCTATGTTCCTTGTTTTAGTACGAATCTGGGTGCTTTCCTCTGTTTTCTTTTACTTATGGGTGCCGTATTTATGTTATGTAATCTTGTAATCTTGTTCTGTGCTTTACTCGTGTATTTGTGTGGTATCTCGTGTCTTGAGATGGGGGTCTATCGGAAACAACCTTTCTACTTCTTTAGAGGTAGAGGTATGGACTGCGTACATCTTACCCCCCCAGACCCCACCAGGTGGGAATACACTGGGTTTGTTGTTGTTGTTATAGTACTATGAATTGTTGACTATGGTTATGTGTCAAGAAGTGTCATGTCTTGTCAGTTTCCTGCTATCAAGTCCCAGGGTACTTGTACCCGACAACTTAGCTGTGTGCTTAGAGCCAGTGTTAGTTTTATGATAATCTCAATTATGCTATGATCAGTAGTACTCTCAGTCAGTTTCAGAACTCTGTAGAATTTAGTCAGTCACATGAGTTAGGAGAACTCAGTAATCTCAGCCAGTTATCAGATCTTAGTAATATTTTATCAGTCAATGAAACTCAATAAATGCAGTCCAGTTTAGTTCAATTAATCAAGTTCAGTGTCTATTCAGATGGGAGTAGGATTCATCATTGAGTGAGCCCAAGGATGGGAACTCACCTGTTATTAGCGATAGTGATTCTTATAAACAATCCTTGTGCTCCAGAACTACGTATCCAATGTAGGTTCAGACATCAAACCTGCTAAATAAGGGTAGATAAGATGGCTTAACCTATTATATGAGGGTCCTACCATTCTTCTTAGAGTACGTGTTAAATAAGGGATTACTCACAGCTTGTCCTTACTAGTGGCACGGCATTGACACTTTTCCAATTAGGGTTACAGATTAGACCCCAACTCAATTATATTATCTTATTTGGGGCATGTCAGTTTGATGGATACTTCCCATAGTTACAGTCTCAGTAATAGAACTGACATTGTTCTACAGAATTCAGGACTGTCAGCTACAGTCACTTAGCTTAGTACAAAACTCAGCTAGTTCCATCAGAACCTAAACTGCCAGACACAATCGCTCAGTATCAGTAATATTAGTTATCAGAAATCCATTTTATCAGTATTCAGACTCAATAATCAGTGGTGTTACGATCTCATTTACAGTTATGTATTCATGCATGTATTCCCACATTCATGTTACTCAGTCAGTCAGTATTGTTCATGCATATGAACCCTTGCATTCAACCTACCTCACTTGCATACCAGTACATTCAATTATACTAACACATACTTTTCTTTTGCGCTATGGTGTTTTATACCTTAGCTTCAGAAGCACGAGCTCCAAAGCATCTGTAGCATTCCAGTTTCAGCAGTAAGACTAGCAGTGATTCCTCATCATTTGAGGATGTTATTATTTTATTCTTTTAGTGCTTAGTTTATTTTAGTAGTTGGAGTTAGTTGGGGACATTTCCCATCAACTCCTTATTTAGTCAGTTTTAGAGGCTTTCATACTATAGCATGTTCAGACAGTTATTTTAGTCATTTTGGTATTGATATACCATATTTTTTAGATGTTATGTTTTATCAGATATTTGAACCTTATGGCCTTTCAGACTTTTATTCTGCATTTATACAGTATGTTATGAAGTACTCAGTAATAGATATCAGTCATGGGTTAGCTTGTTTTTCTTTGGGGCCATGAGCATTGTATGGCATTTCGGGTACCAGATTCAAGGAGTTACAAATAGAACATAAGAAAAGAAAATATTCCTAAATTCCTTGTAGCCTCCCCCTTATAAGTGTTGCGCACTATACACCCATAAAAAGGACTCTACTCGACATGTATTTATGGACACCCAATACCCTGAACTATGCTCTGATATCAAGCTTGTCACGACCCAAACTAGGGCCTAGTCCTAACGAGTATCTCAAGCCCATCATGAGCTAGATACCACACCCTTAGCCTTACCTCAAGAGCACATAAATATAAATAAGGAAAGTCCACCAAAACAGCAACAAGAAGGATAGATTAGTCAAATATAAACTTTAAGAATCAAAACAAAATAACCAATCCCCAACTTGTCAACAAGAGCCTCTAAAACCAGAAATATCAACTAAGTAAGGACATGCCCTTGACGTGACTATAAAGAATCCAAAATAAAATAATGAAACAATACTAAAAGTAATAAAATGTATGGGCCTTTTGAAGGATGGAGGATCACCATTTCACATCAGATCCATAAGAATACCAAATTTGTTAATGTTGCACAGGAGCAACAAAAAACCCTTCAGGTGCCACATCATGAAATGATGTAGCATTCAGGGACATCAGTGGGGAAAAAACTGGCATGTAACTTAGGAAAAGTGATAAAATATTGCAATTACTAAAATCCATCCATAAACCATATGTATAACATTCATATACATACATATATATATATATATACACACACACACATATATATATACACACATATATATATACACACACATATATATATATACATATATATATACACACACATATATATATATACATATATATATATATATACATATATATATGTATATGTACATATGATTTTAGCATAGAGAATAGGGTCATGAACATGAGAGTCTAAAATATTAACCTGAACTATATAGCTCACTTCATTCTAAAGGCACCCATGGGTTATATGGGTCCATCTCCCCTTACTGCAAAAGCCCCAACGTGTGTTAACTAAACAAGCCAAGGAAAACCTAGGAAAGGCTAAAGACACCAAGGCTATAACACTCCAAAAATATATATAGTATGTGCACCAAGCATACTATTACATGGACCCCTAATTCCTGCAAATATGGTTTCCAGTGTTGATTCCCCCTGGACCTACACCTTCAAAATGAGCTACACAATTTCCTTTAATATCTTATTAAAATAGTTGTACATAAACCAACCATTAACCTAGGATTAAGGTATTTACAAACTTGTATCATCCTACCAGTATGCTTGTAAGCTAATTTAATTATGCCAAACCAACCCATATAACCAAACTGACTCCGACATTCCATTTAAAATCCAAAACCAAGGCCATACAAGGACTTTCAAAGCCATATTCAATCATCTATCCTTTAATACAATGCAATGAGTTAAAAATACAAGTTAAACCATACAATTATCCATATTCAAAAACAAGTTTACAAAGTGGATTGAGATTAATGACATAATCAAGCGAAAATTCCATAATGGAAAACCCATGTCCCCCATTCTAACCATTAAAATATGTACTAATTCAGTCCAAAAAAATCACCACTTAAAGCGTGAATAATTAATTTAAACCATAGGACAAGTAATTCAAGTAAGAACAATCAAAATCCCTTAACACAATTTCATACCCAACAATTAAAGCTCATGATTATTGATTAAATAAATTCCACAATGTAAAAATAAAATTAAGGGATGAGCAACATGCCTAAAATATAGACAAATCTAAAAAAATTCAAAGTTTGCAGCTTGAATGGTGAATTCTTTACAAAACCCTTGAACTTTCTTGGGTTTAGATTTAGATAGAAAAATAAAGGTCTTTGATCTTTGATAACTAAATGAAAAAGGTCAATTGGGTGTTTAAAAGTCGTACAAGGGGAAAAAAGACCAAAATCCCCTCACCCAAGTGAATAAAATATAAATTGGGCAAAATTAACATAGGAGTGTGGTACGCTGATATCGCAGAGGGTAGCCTCCGTGTCACACCCTTATCACAGAGGCTAACCTCCGTAGAACACCACTATCATGAAGGCTTGCTACCTCGGGGTTCCAAAATGATCCCAAACCTTTTTGGAAAATTTTGAAACTTTCCCAAAACACCCTTTTTAATATCCTTTAAGATAATTAAAGTCAAAAATTGACATTATGAACATAAGAGGGTCAAAAATAAAATAATCAAAATTTTATGGGGTCTCACAAGATTTTTTTGGTTAAATTTTTGGGATTTTATTAATAAAAATTTAAAATGTCTCGGACAAGAATGGACCAACCCATTCCAATAACAACCCAATTATAAAAATAACACCTACTATCTATAATTCCTATTCGGTCCACTTTAAAAAATTAATAAAAAATAAAATAAATTGGAAAATATATAATGTCAATAGGGTTTCTTAATTGAGCTAGTCTTTCCCATTTGTTTCCCCCACCGTTGTTGCAATATTTCCATTTGTCCACCATCAGTTCACCCTGCTTTAACTTTAGGTAATTGATAAAGTTCCTTGGCCTTCATTGCAAGAATCTTGTTGCAGCTTACACAATTAAGTTTATTTCTAGATATCCCTTTTGCTCTCTGTTGGCTAATGATAATCCTTGTAATAGCCCTAACTGCTTGAATTTTATCTTGCTCAACTGTGTTCTCCAGTGGACGAGATGCCATCCTGATTTTTGAAGTGTATCATGGGATATAGTCAAAGGAACAATGGTACCTCTTCTAAGTAAGTAAAACTCTCCACCTTTTTTATGTAATACTTCAAAATTTTGATGTACTTATTCCCTTCTACTCTGCAAACATGGTTGGTAGGGAGATAATGGGATGCTTGGAACCAGGATTGTTTGGAAATTACATTGTTCCTCAGGTTTTTGAAGCTTTACTAGACCATTAGACCCCCTTTTACTGAGAGTCCTTTTTTGTTGGCTGTTGTAGACTAGTCTAATTAGCTGCTTCACTGTTTTTGTTATACAGTGATATGTAAATATAAATTCTTGTGAAAACTTATCTTAAGCCTTCCTAACATCTTTACCCTTTTGTCGGTGATAGTCTTAGGTAAGGGCATTGTAATTTATCACTATCAACTATTCTCTTTCCTGCTGCATGTATTTGTTGAACTGATGTGAATATAAAACTTCCATTATCCAGAGCCCAATTAGAAAAAAATTAGTTAGCTGATTTCCTTCCCTATGAATGTGCTGAAATTAAACTTGCTTTCCTAAAATCAACTTCCATATTTGTTGTATATGCTCTGCTATGCCCCATGGACTGTCCCAACCCCTTGTTAACATCTTTTGCATCGCGAATGAGTTTTTCTGCATTATAACATTTTCATACCTCATATGATCGTAATGTTTTGCTGCATTTAGGATAGCAATTGCTTCAGCTTCCATATTATTAGTGTCTTCTATTATAGCTCCCTCAGCATATATTGAATATTCGTTATCATCCCTTAGGCATAAGGCATATGAACTACTTCCAGGATTTTCTCTTGAAGCTCCATCCTATTATAGTTCACCCATTCTTTCTTAGGTAGATCCCACAACACTGTTGTAACACTTATTATCGTCTTTAACAATGCAAAATCCCTCAAAATCCCTGGCCAATTAGCTAAGAAAACCAACTTAGGTTTTCTCATCTTTTAACAACATTCTCATGTTCCTTGTAATATTCAAAATCATTCTTTGAATATTTACTTCCTTTCCTTTATATTTTTTGCCATTCCTTCTCTTCCACAACTCCCAAATGATGAGCCCTAGTAATGCTTTAAAATATATTTTCTCCCTGGGTTTTACTGCCACTGTCCACCATTAAAGGATTGTTTCTCTTAAGCTTAGTCACTGATTATGTATACCTGCGAAATTTGCGAAAGTAGGATCAAGTCCTGTTAGCAAAATTTGATCATAGGAACTCATAAGACATAGTCTCTTGTGCTGGATTAGAACATCACCAACCCCTTGATGGACCTTTAAAACCCCATCTCCTGATATTATCATCCACTAAAACCTTCCCCTTCTATAATCTCAACATGAAAAAAATATATTTTTAGAGGTAATCCCTTCACAGAAATATACTAGCCTCTGAGAATCTTTCTATGGTAGAGATTTCAAATGATCATATAGGGTCTACCACTAGTTATTTTGATAGGGTCCATAGAGATTTTGGGGTTATAAATAAATGAGGAGCCTCATCTTTGGAATTTGCTAAAGTTTTTGAGTTGGTGTTAACTAATTCATTGTTTCCTAAAAATGAGGACTACTTGGTTATCTTTTATAGTGTGATGGCCAGAAGTAAGATTGATTACTTATTCCTTCAGAAGGGTGATAGAGGCCTTTGTAAGGACCACAAAGTTATTCTGAGTTTGATTCATACTACCCACCATAATCTCTTTGTGATGGAGTTCAATATTAAGAGAGAGGGGAAAAAGAAGACCTCGAATGAATGACTGATCGAGGATAAAATATGATAAGAATTGAACTACAGAAACTATATTTCATACAAAAAGTAAAGAGATGATCGATAAAGGATAGAAATTAGATACAAGAATAAGAAATAATCAAGAACAAAAGAATTTATTAAATCCAAATATTCTCAATTACAAGCATAATCAAATACCTAATTTTTATGGTGACCAAGAGGGAGATGATCGCCCTCTAAACCAATATTTCTAAATCAAAGTTCAATAAAAGTTTGACAACACTTTACCTCAATGGAGAACAATTCATCAATAATCAAGAAATAACTAATAAGATAACCTAATCTCCAAGTATTTATTGTTTTGGGTCAATTATTACATATTTAGGGGCCCAAAAGTGACCCAATGACAAGAAAGGCCCACACCATCCACTTAAGCCGCTGTGAAGTGGTTAGGGAACACCCCAAGTGCATGTGAAACACCTTTGGGATTGTTATAAACTTATCTTGACATACTAGAGTAGGTCCAAGGCATATCTAAAGTATCTTGGGCGCATGTCCTTCTCGAGGGGCTTTCTAGCCCCGTTTTGCATTTCCTTGACTCTTTCGGTAACCCTTGATCCAATGTGAGTGAAATCAGCATCAAATGACACCCTTTTGATGATGAGAAGCCTTATTATACAATCTCACTCTTCATGAACAATCCTTGAATCCTTTGGATCTCTTGGGCTTGACTTCTAGTAAGCTAATGTGGATTGTATCATCCTTTTCATCTCAAGAAGAATTTGACCTCAAATTCAATAGGTGATCATCTTTTATCATGTCAAAGAGTGAAATATTGCATGAATTGAAGGTTCACCCATACCCAATTATCAATTCGGATTTTCTTTGGATTGGAAACCTATATTTTCAGAGGTGCACCCATACACAACTATCCAGTCCAAACACAAGCGACTTCCATACCTTGTTTACTCTTTTAGCTACCCTTGGATTCTTCTTCTAAAGGTAGGTCCTCACTTTTTCAAGCATCTTCTTCATGGACTCTATCCTACTATTTACATCTAAGATTATGACAATATCACTAGGAAAATAAGGTGAGATCTAAGGGTGTGAGGGGGTTAAAACCATAAACACATTCAAAGGGAGTCATACCAATAGTCAAATGGATAACACAATTATAAGCAAATTTGACTAAAGGTAAGTGGTCCTTCTAAGAGACCATTTTTCCTTTAACTAAAGTGCATAATATAGAACCCAAGTTCCTATTTACCATCTCCATTTTCCTATCTATTTGTGGGTGGAAATACATCGAGAAAAGCAATTTGGTGCCAAGTATACCCCACAAGACCTCTAAAAGTGACTAAGGAACTTAGAGTCTCTATCACTAACAATGGTTTGAGGAATTTCGTGTATTTTACAACATTCTTAATAAACAAAGATGCCACATTAGAAGCATCGTCAATTTTATGAGATGAAATGAAATTGGCCATTTTTAAGAACCTATCAACCATAACAAAAATACAATCTCTACCCTTTCTCATCCTAGGCAAACCCAAAACAAAATCCATAGAGATGTCAAGACATGTGCATTAGGGAGTGGGTAGTGGTGCGCATAATCTTTGAGAAAGAAGTAGGAATTTCTCACTTCTAGAATCCATGCATTGGCCATAAATTCTAGCAACATCTGATGCTTCTTGGGCTAATAAAATTGTTCCTCTAGGATTCTAAGAGTCTTGTCAATTCCAAAGTGATCCATCATACCATCATCATATGCCTCTCTTACAAACAACTCTCTTTATGAGCTATAGGGCACACACAACCTTCTTTTTTGAACAAGAAACCTTCAAACTTGGAGTAAGACATAGAAACACTATTATTCTCCTACCTTTCCCAACCCCATGTCTTACAATCGTTGTAGGTTTTAACAAATTTAGGGTCCCCGAGATACATTGTCTTTAGACTCTCAAATCCTATCAATTTAAAAAACAATGTAGAGACTAACACATATTTCCTAGATAATGCATCAAGTACTACATTTTTCTTTCCCTTTTTATATTGAATCACATAAGGAAAATTCTCTAGGAAAGAAATCCACTTGGCATGTCTTTTATTAAGTTTATCTTGGGAACGAAGATGTTTTAAGGATTCATGATCGGTTTGAATAACAAACTCCTTGGGCCATAAAAAATGTTTCCAATTACCCAATTCTTTAATGAAGGTGTATAACTCTAGATCATAAGTGGAATAATTTAGAGCGAACCCTAACTCCAGATCATAAGTGGAATATTTTGAGTTGCACTCTTGATATTTTTACTAAAATAGGTTATAGGTTTATGATCTTTCATTAAAATGACCTCTTTCTTGCCTTACTTAAATCACAATTAATTTCAAACCTCTTATCAAAATTGGGTGATTGCAACAAAGGGGTGGCACTAAGCATATACTTCAAAGACTTAAATGCATTGGCTTGATCATTACCCTATTTAAAAGGTTTATCCTTGTGGATCACCTCAGTCAAGGGAACGATGATGGTACTAATCCTTTGACAGATCACCTATAAAAACTATCCAACCTATGGAAGCTTCATACTTTATGGATTTTGGAGTTGGCCAATTCTTGATACAGTCTATCTTAGATTCATCCACATTGACTTCTGTTGATCTCACAATAAATCCCAAGAATACTACTTCATCCACACCAAAAGAGAACTTTTCAAGATTAACATACAACTTTTCTTTTCTAAATACTTCAAATACATTTTTCAAATATAAGACATGTTCTTTAAGGGATTTGCTATAAACTAGCATGCCATTAAAGTATACTACAACAAAATTCCCTATGAACAGTTTTATCTCATGGTTTATTAAACGCATAAAAGTAATAGGAGTGTTGATGATTCCAAAAGGCATGCCAACCATTCATATAGACCAAACTTAGTCTTGAATGTGGTCTTCCACTCATCACCTGGTTGAATCCGAATTTGGTGGTACCCTCTCCTAGGATCTTTCTTAGAAAACACATAATAACCATTCAACTCATCAAACATATCATCTATACGGGGAAGTGATACTTATGCGATTTTATTAATGGCTTGGAAATAAACACACATGCATTATGTCTCATATTTCTTTGGCACTGGGAAGACATATGGACTCATGCTCTCTTTGATGCATCCCTTGTTGAGGAGTTCCTCAACTTGCCTTTGGAGCTCTTTTGTGTCCATTGGATTACTTCGTTAGGCTAGTCTATTTGGTAATTAAGAACCCAATACAAAGTTGATTTGATGTTCAATTCCCCAAAGTAGGGGTAAACTTTTGGGAAGCTTGTTTTGGAAAACATCTTCATAATCCTATAAAATAAGGAAATAGAATGGGGGATAAGAGAAGTAGAGTGGTAAGCATGAAACACATGGGCTTGGAAAATTATAGCTGCTTTGTTATCATGCTCTTTTAAAAGATCTTTGTTCCAAGACAATATCACCATGGGAATCTTCCCTTTCAAACTTTTCTCCTTTTCTTTTCATCCATCTCCTTGGTTTGGTCCTTCTGTTCTTTTTGTTTCTTACCCTTTTCAATTAGTTATCTCAACTTTTGGTGATCCTTATTCACTTGAGATGGTAAAAGTAGATAGAGAGTAAATTTATAACCATTCAATTCAAAAGAATACTTATTGGTCCTCCCATCATGCTTGGTTGAATGATCATATTACCATGGCCTCTCGAGAAATAGATGACAAGCTTCCATAGGTATCCCATCACAATACACCTAATCATGTTACTTTCCAACTTTGAATGAATCACCACTTGCCTAGATACCTTCAACTCTCCAGAATTATTCAACCGTTGAAGCTATTATGGTTTGACATGTTTGGTTGTAGGAAATTAAAGAACTCAACCAAAATAACACTAGCCACATTAGCACAATTTCCACTATTAATGATCAAAGAGAACACATTTTCCTTGATAAGGCATTTAGTATGGAGTAGATTCTCCCTTTGACTAGGATCATCAATATCCTTACTAATCATTGTACGCCTCACAATAAAGTTTGGAACCTTAAACTCTCTATCTTGTGGCCAAGAATCTTAATTATCTCCCACTTCTTGCTCACCTTCTTCATACCCCTATCCATCTTGGCCTTTTCATTATTCTCATCTTCCAATCCCACGTCTTCTTTACGGTCATACAACTTTCGTTCCCTAAGGATCATATTTCTTTAGTTGGGTAATTCACTTGCTCTTTGTCCCCATCTATGACATTTGAAACATTGAAAACCTTTAGGACTGGGTGTAGGATATTTTTTTTACCTTCATTCCATTGGCGAGTACTTTAGAGTGGTCTTCTCTATTGGATTCTTGTTATTAGACTTTTATTCCTTGTTCTTGCTCTTACGTAGATGAGTACCCCTTAGGTTTGTAAGTTTCCCTTTCCTTGATATCCCTATAAATTTTCAAGGCCTCTTAGAAAATTTCTTCTATGGTTTCAACTTGTGGACAGTCATACATGATAAGATTTCTTTGTTCAACCCAACCTTGAATCATATAATGTTATGGTCCACATTCATATGATGCTTGATCTTCAATATCATTTGTTAGAATTCATCATAATAGGTCAAGACACTCTTTCTTACTTGCCTCAAGTTGTATAACTTGGAAAGTAACTCATACCTATACCTCTCAGCACATACCTTTGTCTCATGAGTCCCTTCAATTCATTCCAAGGGTGGTTATCCATCATTCAATGCATTTTCAAACCTCTTGGCATAATCCAACCATGTATTGGCATACCCTTCAAAGTAGGCTATGGCATAACAACTCTTTTTCTATTCGGTGATATCATTGACTTGGAAGATCCTTTCACAAGAGGAGTCCCATGAGAGATAAGCTTTGGGACCACTCTCTCCCTTGAAAGTCAAAAGACTAACCTTGAATTAATTAATACCCACATCTTAATCCCTATTACCTTGTTGGTTTCATTAATCATAACCTTGGGGTCGGTTTCCTAAGTTTCCTCTTGCATTATCACTATATTAGTTCCATTGCTCATAATCTTGGTGTCAGTTTCCTAATTTTGCTCTACCATTGGGCGTCAGGACAAATCTTCCTCCTTGACCTCGATAACCCCTTTGATCCATTGGTCTATCTCTTATTTTATCTACCAACATGTTGCCTTTTTAAAATTCTCTAAACCTTTATTATTGTTTTCCTCTCTTTTTCTATAATATTGTGATGGGTTTGTTTTTGTTAAGGGGTGCTTGGATGGGGGAATTTGATTTACTGGTGGTTGGGGTATTCGGTTTTGAGATTCTTCTTATCGTGTTTTGATGAATTGAGGTTCGAGTAGTCGAACAAGATTTTTGTTTTGTGGATTATAGTGGCTTGAGGAATGGAATCATATGCTTGTATTGGTAGATTAATAATTTGGTTAAGGTTTTTTGAGGAAATATTAACAAAAGGATTTGGAGCATGCCTACTAGTCAAGGTATGGTAGTGTTGAGGCATGGATTGGAATGAGTTTAGTTGAAATTTAACGCTATTCATTCTTACTCCTATATTGGAAACACTCCCTTCAATTGAATCTACCTTACGGTCAAGTGATTTTATCTTAGCATTTGTGGAATCAATTTTACGGTTGAGAGTTTCAATGGCTACTAAAATAACACTTATTGAGTGGTTTTCCATGGTTTGTGAAGTTTTGACTTCCATAGCTATTTTACCTATGAATGAATAAAGTCACAAAAAAAAACAAAAATAATAGAGTTGGAAAAATTAATCCCACAACTCTTCACTCCTTTGTTTACCTCACACTTAGATTGCAAATGTTGAAAGATAATTTATACTCCATGTGGTAGTTGAGGTATCAAGTTCTACACTTACTTGGATTGGAATTTTGTTTGAAAGACTGAAATAAATATGTAAGTACTTGTATCAAGAACTTACAATGTTAGGAAAAGAGAAAAAATTGAAAGATATAGGATGCAAAATGAATTCAGAATCAAGAACTAATCAAGAAACTTAGTAGAAGAATTACTAGTTGTTGAGTAGCTTAAGAATCTAGAGATGAATTTAGGAATGAAGAAGTGTAACTAAGGAATCAAACCTGAGCAAAAAGAGTAATTAGAGTGTTAGAACACATTTGGAACTAGAATTTGACATTGGATGGGAGTGATCTGCATTAGAGGTGTGTTTCACACATAGGGCTCATGTCAAGAGCATGTCCACCGCAGGTGGGAAAGTTTACTCACTGCGTTGAGATGTGGCAGCAGACCTAACACATGTCCAACATAGGAGGGGGCTTGCACTCTGCCTTGAGTTGTGGTAGTAGTCTAGGTGCAGCTGCAGTGCACCTTGGGCGCAAGTGAGCCACTCCTCACTCCTTGGATGGGTGAAAATTCCCCTAAAGTGGTCCTTTGT
Organism: Capsicum baccatum var. pendulum; assembly: GCA_030864225.1. Lineage (NCBI taxonomy): Eukaryota > Viridiplantae > Streptophyta > Magnoliopsida > Solanales > Solanaceae > Capsicum > Capsicum baccatum. The sequence continues at coordinate 161,009,169 of CM061557.1, read as the reverse complement.
GTACTCTTTTCTTGGAGTATCCTTGGAATCTTTGTAGATACCCTAGTACAAACACTTTTAAACTCTTTTTATTCCTTCTTTTTGGATTAAACACTTAAATTTTAGATGAACGTTTAATATGAATATAAGAATCTCTCCAAGAACACCAAGAACACCACTTCTTCTCCTTTGGTCGGATGAGCTGAAAATTTGACTCTAGGCACTTTTCGACATTCTAAAATCATTCCAAATATTATTTTCCTCTAATTCCTCACCAAAAACTTCAAATCTAGCTACCCACTTCAATTTTCTTCAAATCCAAGCTTCCAATGATAGTATAAGGTTCTATAGGTCTGATTTAGCTCGAATTTTATGTTTTGAATCTAATAGTGTTAGGGAATGCAAATCTAATGCTAGAAAAATAAGAAAACTCAAAAATCAAAAACTCAAAATGTGACCTAAGACCTAAAATGTGGATAGTAATATTTTTTTGTGATTTTCAATTTTTGAAGATGATTAGACCCAAGATTGACTTTGTAGGAATGAAATCAAGCTCGACTTTGATACAAAATGATAAGAATTGAACTATACAAACTAGAATCAAATATGAAAAGTAAAGATATAATCAATAAAGGATAAAAATTATATAAAAGAATACAAAGTACAATAAGAAAAGGATATACTAATTCCTAATACCCTCAATTACAAGCTTAATGACACACCTAATTCTTACGGCGACCAAGAGGGAGATGATCGCCCTCTAAACCAATATTTCTAAATCAAAGTTCAACAAAAGCTTACCAACACTCTCACTCAATGAAGAATAATTCATCAATAATCAAGAAAAAACTATGAAAATAACCTGAGCTCCAAGTATTTATTGTTTAGGTTTAATTATTACACATTTAGGGGCTCAAAAGCTACCCAATGGAAAGAAAAGTCCCACACCATTTTCTTGAGTGGATGTGAAGCAGTTGGGGAGAACCCAGGAGTATGTCAAGTACCTTTGGGACTATTTTTACCTTTTGCCGACATGCTAGAGTAGGTCTAAGGCAGATCCGAAGGACCTTGGGTGTATGCCCCTCCCAAGGGGCTTTCTAGCCTCGCTTTGCATTCCCTTGACTCCTCCAATAACCATTGGTCCAATATAAGTGAAAGAATTATCAAATGAAACACTATTGATGGTGCAAAGACTTCTTTAAGTACTACCACTCCTTGGATCCCTTGGAGCTCGTGGACTTGACTTCTTTTAAATAGATTGGAGCTAATTCAGATTGCATAAAATAGGGGTAACTTGACCCCTGCTTGATCTTGGGAGATAGGGTAGGAGTTAATGATGATAGGAAATTAGTGAGTAGTATAGATTCAAAAAACATATGGATAAGACATCTAGTTATATTATGGAAGCAACTAGAGAGGTGCTAGGGGTTTTGAGGGAAAACTTCAACGGCCATCAAGGGATTGGTAGTGGAATAAAGAATTTTAAAGCAAACTAGAAGTAAAGAAGGCTACTTATACAAAATTAGTGGAAAAAAAGATAAGGAAGAAAGGCAGATGAATATGTGAAGTTATAGGGTGGAAAAAGGCACAAAAATGACATGCACGACGATAAAAATGATATCTTTAAAGTGTTTATATACCGATTTAGGAGAAAAAGATAGTGATAAGAAGTTGTAGAAGCTATCCAAGGAAATTGAGAGGAAGACAAAAGACTTGGATTAAGTGAAGTGTATCAAGGATGAATATGGTAATATTCTAGTAGAGAAATCTCACACTGGACGAAGATAACAAACATACTTTCATGAACTTTCCAATGAAGAAGGAGACATGAACATCGTTTTGGGTGATTTTTAGTGCTAGGAGAGTTGGTCACATTTTTGATACCGTATATGTATCCAGGTAAAGAAGGTGAAGCGTATTATGCATAAAATGTTCAGGGGAAGAGTGACCATACCAAATGATATTCTGATAAAATTTTAGGAGAGCATAAATAGAACATGTCTAGAATGGCTGACTAGGTTGTTTAATATCATCTTTAATACAAATAATCTTCCCAATGAATCGAGATGGAGAACAATGATTTTTGTTGCACCAGAATAATTATGATATCCAAAACTATAACAATTATAAGGGCATTAAGCTGCTAAGTCACGTCACAAAAGTTTGAGAAAAAGTGGTGGAGCTGTGGGTGAGAAGGGTTGAGTTTATTTTTGTTACGACCCAAATACCAAGGTCATGATAACACTTATAGCAGCTATGCCTCGATAATGAAGCCAATCCCCCAAACTAATAAGTAAGAAGAAAATAGTACAATAATTCCCAAGGAGAGACTTCTAGTGCAAAGTCAGACCATACATGTACAATAATAACAGACGTCTGAACAATAAAGATACCATGAACAATCCCAAAACCTAGTGTCAGAGTGTAAGAATAATCTACATACAACTCAAAACTGGAAATACACCTAACGCCAAAGAAAAACTACAAGTATGGGTCTTAATATGATGTGCCATGATTTCATGGAACTTTTGATGCTTAAAATTGGAAATTATGCAAGTAGTTAGGTCCTTTTTCTGAGATGTGAAGTATTTTTATGTTGTTTTGCAGGAAAATAGTTTTTGAAGTAGGAGAAGAAAAAAGATGATGAAGTGCAGCTGGGAGGCCTCTTACGAACCCATCTATAGGCTGTAAGTGGTACTTACATCCATTGTAAATGGGTTTGTAGGTAGAAGAAGTTAGACTATGAAAGCTGATTTTAGTTCTAAGACTTATGAAAGCCTACTAACAGGGCATAAATGGTATCTACGACATCATAGGTACCCCTTGTAAGTAGGTATCTTAAGCCTAGAATTTCCTCTGAGCCCTGCGTAACCATCTAGGTTTTGTACGTTGTACCTAGGGCCCATAAACGGGGTTACTGGTAGGTGTCAACTTAGTTTTCCTATTTTCTTTGGTTAGGATTTTTAGGTTTTTGATGTATCCTATAAGTACCCCATTGATATTTTGTTATTATTTTGTAGACTTACAATTATACATTTATTCCAAGATACACTTTTGATCTTAGAATCATTGTTCTTGACTTTTACAATTTGAGATTCTGGTTTTTATTCTTATATTATTGTGAAATTATTCATATGCTTTCTATTATGATTTATATTGGTGTTTTTGCAAACATGAGTGGCTAAATCTCTTTATTAGGGTTGTGGGAACCCTGATAGAATAACAAAGTAGAGGAAGTGCAAAGTCTTTTGTGATTGGTGTTTATGCATGTATTAAAGTTTTATTCATATTGATTGCTTTCTTAGACACTATAGATGCTAAGAACCTTCCTGTATTCAATACCAACTTGAGATAGAGCTTGAAATTAGGAATAGAAGATCACAATAGTAATTTAAAGCTACCCACCTTCATCTAATTAACTTGAGATTTAGAGAAGATAGTTAACTAGGATCTAGGACAAGGGTTAGCAATGAGACACTTTGAGACCAAGAGAAGATGAGTTAAATTCACAAAAAGGGTGTTGAGAGATATTTGGTGATACATAACTTGTTAGGTTCTGCATGCAAGACACCATTAGAGTTTGACGAGCACGATAAGTCTGCAAAGTTAGAAAGTTAGAAAGAGATGGGCATAGAGAAATGAGCTGACAATGATAAAGGAAAGGGTAAGGAGGTAAACATAGTTTTAAATCCTATTCCGCAATTGATGTCACCCAAAACTACACCTCCAAAGAAGTATGCTACATTTAATGTCAAATATAGTAACTCAACCAGGTTGGAGTCGAAATCATAAAAAATGCATGGATTTATATCAACGGGCAGCGCAGAAAAGTAAATGTGGGATTTAAATCAAACAACAAAAGGTAACTAGCTTCAGATGTCTTGGGTTATAAAATAATCTGAAATGAACACTAGGACTGTGTTCCCCTGACTTATCAACTCCGTAAGTTTCTCGTACTCAGCGTGACTATCTAAATTCTAAGCATGAAGAATTTGGTAAGATATGTATCACAAACTACCTTATGGACTTATTAATAAATCTCACCCTTCACCTTATGAGTCTTAGGGTGTCGCCTTACTAACCCTTATCTATAACCCCAGTTCATCTTTTACCTAGTGAGTCTCAAGCTATAAGACGAGGGTTGGTAGCCTCGAATCACTTTTGACCTTTTCTTTTACCAATAGTATGATCTCAAATACAAGTAATTGCTTAGCTTCTGCAGTAGTTAAGGAATAAATCAATGTGAAGAAGGTCATAATACATGCGGCAACAATAATCTAATCGAACCTCATACTTCCGTTACTTTATTAATCCACCTGGGTTACCATAACCCTAGTTAAGGAAATTATCCACTCATGGTTATGAAACAATTCATGTAATTCATTAAAGAAAGCATAAAATTAATTGCACAATGATTAAAGAATAAAATCCAAAATCTCAGATTAATTATGAAACCAAAAACCAAGAACAAGAGTATCAAAGATGTCAAAGTGTGTACAAAAATATCAATGGTGCATAACATAATACAAGAATAACCCAAGGGTATTTATAGTATCCCAAAATAATAAAGGAAACCTAATTAAAACAAAATAGGAAAACTAGGTCGGCAGTGGTCACGCCTTTGGCAATGAGTTGTTAGGACTGGAAAAGAATCATTGCCTGATGTCGTAGCTTTTTTCTACCTTCAGTGGTCACAACTCGTTAGGTGACGTACCAATTCTTATTCTACAAGTCGTCATCACTCAAGTAGATTTTCACTTCTGGGACTTTTAAGTCTATTGTCAGAATGACTCCTCACCAAAAGTCGTAGTCAGTCATTACGACTCATGGTCTTCAATCGTTACCCCTGGAGAATCTTTTGTAGCTATCCAGGACTTTAGCAACTGTGCTCAATATAACATCATACCATGACTCAGAGTCTCATATAATGAGTTATGGTCAGTCTTCACTTTACTCCTGTATATCATCTACAACCACTGTTATCGTCATGACTCTGGCAATGAGTCATAAGGTGACTTTGTGACTCATTGTCAGATCAGTACTTAACATTTCTTTAGAGCTTTTTCATACTTTTCTATTCAATGCCACTTTCAGCTTAATTTACCTTCAACATACACAAAACACACATCATATCTGAAAAAACAACCTATGAAATACATATTTTTACCATTTTAAGCATCGAATGTGCCATAAAACCATGACACATCAACACTCTTAACTTAGAACGTTTTCATGTCCTCAGGTAACAATATAAAACAAAACAAACATGATGTTTAACCAATAAGATTCTTAGATACCTTCGGCAGTCAATTGTCAATTTTTGTTCAAGACCCATTACCCCTTCCTACTTTGAACTTTTTCAAAACCCAACTATGTATACCGATGAAGTGCTTAACCAGGAAGATCCTTAGATACCTTTGGCATTCAATTGTTAATTTTTGTTCAAGACCCATTACCCCTTCCTACTTTAAACTTTTTCAAAACCCAACTGTGTATACCGATGAAGTACAACCACGTGATACAAGGGAATGATATCACATTAGAAACAAACAACTATGTATACATAAGTTACACAACCCGAACAGATAAGTCACCTAATAATGCAACCCATGTACCCTTACAATCAAAGAGGTCCCAATCACTCAACTAGATCAACATATTAATGCTGGGATGGTCAAAGGATGCTCTCACTCACAAAGAAGTTCCAATAGTGTACATAAAATGCCATAGGCTTGCCCTTATTTTCCTTACCAAAGGCTTCGGACAGTCTGGTTAGGATTACTATAGGACTTAATCTAGCTTGTAACGTAGGCTTGGGGGTTGGTATGTTACATTTAGGAATTTTTAGTGACTTAACCTCCTTGTCCCTAAATTACTTTAGGAATCCAATTATTTAACAAACTTTTCTTTCAGTCCTCCCTTATTTCTTCCTTTTTATTCCTTTTCTGCTTATTCAGGCTGGGTGTGGTTTCTTTTATTCTTTATTTTACAAATTTTCTTTTCTTTTTTACTTAGTTTTTTTCTTTTTTTATTTTGGTTTTAATTTCTATCACACCCACCTTTTTTTCTTTTCTGTTCATAACCATTCTTCATACCCACTTCTACTTGCACACTCTTATGACAGCTACCCTCAACTTAGGAAATTTTTCTGAGTTGAGAAGCACAATGTCCAAGGAAGACCAGGGCTAAAACAAGTTTATTTCAATTAAAATACAAAGGTGAATCGGTGTAACAAAAAATAATAGGTCTCTTGATGCTCAAAATTAAGATCAAGGGATTCTTATTACACTTGGATGGTTATTTAGGCTAAAGTGGACTACTTTCAAAAATGGCCTATGATCCTTTCCTAACCGACTATCCTACAATCTAGGCAAGACTAACTAGGAAAGTTTTGGATTCCACGCACATAGATAACTAGGTAACACCTCACACACACATGGTACAAGGTCACATTACAAATTACTATGTACCCGATTCATGTAATTGGTTGCCATAATTATTACGGTCCTAATCATGATGCCATTATGATTCACAATAGTTATATGCATACACTCGTAACACAATTGTAAAATAATATTCTTGGAGGGGTACTATTTTCCCAAAATTTTTTTAGCACAATCATACGAAATCTATCAACTTCCTTTGGTACAAATTTCCTTCTTAATTAAACATAAACATGGACATCTAAAAACAATATACATCTCAACACATTTTTATTCTAGACTTACTGGTTCTATATTCAAAGGGTAGCCAACGGGAAAAGAATCATGGAAACAACAACCTATGGAAGATATGTGGTACACCTCCATCATCAACTGAAAGAACTTGTACTATCTCCAGTGCATCTATAAAGTATAAGAAAGGGGCGAAGACATACCTGACCGCACTAGGCCCTAATTTATGCAATGTTAGTATAGGGGCCTTAGAAAAGGCCCTATTCTCAGCATCAGTAGTCCTAGCGATTTTTGGGATACTTGCATGAGTAGTAGCATCAACTGTGACCGGTGTGCTTATTGGTAAATCTAGTAGCGGAGCAGTATTACTTTTCAAATCAGTAATATCAACACCTCGAGAACTACCAGCTCCTGTTGCAGCCTCATGGACCCTACTTTAACGGTCCAAACTATCTTGTATACTAGCTACTTTCACAGCCTTATTCTTTTCCTTCTTAGTTCTCTTTTTATTCTTCCAATTTCTACTTCTCTCACTGTCATCAACTTCAGCCATGAGGGTCAATACTCTAACACCTTAAATATCCAGTATCTCCTCCTTCTTATGGATCACATTAATAATCAAAATAGAGGGGAGTGGTATATCATATAGATCCTCATCTGCCTTCTGAAGTATAGCCAACTTATCCTCTATGCTCGCCGAATTTGGGGACTGGATCCCTTCTAGTATCTGGATGATTTGCTTCTCAAACCCATTAAACTGGGTCTGCATGCTCTGCTTCTATTCTCTATTCTATTTTTGCACCCATATCTTAAACCTTTTCTCAATAAGATTTATATTTTCCTCTACAGTACCAGTCTCTTCTTTTCCTAGACCAAAAATAACTTTGACACTAAAGTATAACCGATGGGGGTCGGCCTTGATATGAATAGTCTGGCTGAAGGAGGTGGTGTCAGTGTTTAGGAAATACCTACTGCATCTGAAGCCTGAGGCTTAGACTGTGTTATCTCAGCAAGGGTATCACCCATGTTGGTAACCTCAGAGTATCAATACTAGGATTTCTAGTCCAATATGCCTGACTAAGTAATGTTGCTTCTATTTTTGCAGCTTTGAAAATGGGGTTTATAATATCACAAATCAACCCCAAATCTATAATACCCCATGACTAAAGAAATAATTGACTCCTGGGATTTCTGGCGCCCCTGCATCTAAATATATTTGCATCAAAAAACATGGGAATGCCAGGACTGTGTTAGTTCTCACCACCCGATCATAGATATCTCTAGAAATTAACTGGGCCACATCAATAATAGCTTGCCATAATGCCATTGACTAAGGTTGTGCAGTCTGGACTGATTATGTTGTCCTCATATATGTGACATAACCTATGACGTACAAGTATCCACCAAGCCTTTGCCACAAAGTTCATGATAACCCTTGTAATTAATTGTGAACTAGGTCCTCCTCTTTCTATTATATAAAGGACCTCCTCTCGCTTGGCCACGATCAAACTGGCCTTCCACAGGAAGTGAATCTACTTATCCTCTATGTCAATTTTCTTTCTCTTAATTTTTTGTATCTCACCCATGCAAAAGTTAATCTCAAAAGTATTTATCAATGGATGGAACTCTATCCCATATAGCGTTCTAGATATGGCCCGAGTGGATATGTTCACCTGAACACCTCTAATCATCACATCTATCAATGAATCACCAACCCTCCACAAATGTCTTTGTAGATATAACCACTTCATCTTTATCTGATAGGAGGCATAAAAATTACTAACTAATGGATTGTTGTACTATCCTGGAGCTCTAGTCATCCACTTGAAGGTATATTACCTTAATCAAGCATCAAATTTAGGTATCTCAGATATGGCTGTGGTGGTCAGCATTTCCTTTAAATAAAGGCCTCTTTGTGTTTTACTGTGGTAGGATTTATGGCCCTATCCTGGTTATATTAGCCTATATTCTGGGTTGTCCCCAACGATTGATGATAGGCACCGAAGTAGGCTCTATGGATAGTTGTATAGGGGTGGAATTTAAACTGGGGTGTCACTCTTGTCACTATCACCCTCTTCTTCATTTTTGGACCCCTCATCCCTAGAATTATCTTTATTTTTAGACTACTATATTCTTCTTTATTTTCCTCCACAGGTCCAGACTCCTTCTCTTTATTATCTTTACCATGTTTTTAGACTGGAATGATAAGTAGGGTGGTGACTGGATAGGAATTTTTATCCTTGTCCTATACTGAGGTAGTGTGACTTCTACTGTATCAGCTTTGGACTCCCTACCTATCTTTTTTCTTGGTGTAATCTTCCCCTCCAATGGGTATTCTTAGACTGAGCAACTAGACTCATCAGTGTCCTCATTCATAAAGGAATGATTGGTGGTTTGTGGGGCATGATTCTTTGGAGTTTTCTTCTTGGAGGTTTGGTTCTTTGGGAATCATTTTTGGGAGCCACTGGTACTTATTGAAACATACCCATTAGTAATTCCTAAGAAAATAAATAAAAACAAGAAATTTGGTGTCAATGTTGCAGGGACTGGGCACCCTACAAATCAGGGTATGACTCATTACCATATGTAACAAGTCGTTAGGTGAAATTGTGTATAAGGATTGGTCATTGGTTGGGTAACGAGTCCTCCTAATGAGTTGTTATATTAGACAATGACTAATTACAAACACTCGTTGTCTCACCAGAATAATTCCCTATGAGTCTTACTCTTTCCAATAATTATGACTCCTTACTATGAGTAGTATAGTGAGAAAATGGCTCATAGCCTAAGTCTTTATGTCAACAGAATCCTCACTCCTCTTATCAATCATGTTACTAGTGGTGACAATTCACGTAACAACTCGATAGGTGACCGTATAAGTCATTATGAGCCTCGTAGCCACTGTAACATGTATGTTTAGAGGAGTTGGTTCTAATTCTCATTCCTAACATAATAATATAAATTTGAACAAAATCAAAAATTTTTAATTCATCCCCTATCAACATTAATAGCACAACATCTAGTTTACTCCCAATTTTATTTGTTTACATCACACATCTCAAGAACGGGGTCATTTTTGAATATATGAACATAATTTTTGTCAAGGAATCAAGGAACTTTTTACCACATTGAGTACCAACTAATAATAATAATAATATGTAAAAGTATAACTTACTTGATTTGAAATCTTAGGTTCCTTGAAACCAAACGCTTTAAGGATAGTGTGCCCTAGTTCTTGAGATTTTTACTTTGGGAGATGTCGGTCCTACTAACGAGTCAAAGTAGTGACTCGTTAACTCAGGTAATGGGTCATAGCCTACCCCTGTAATGATTGGAACCTTACCTGAGTCTTCGATCATAATGACTCATAGGAACGAGTCATTGTTACTGAAAACAACTTATACTGAGAGTCATTATAAATCCATAGACCAATTACCTGAGAGTGGTTTAAGTCCCAGCTTCCTATGACTCAAAGTAACAAGTTGTGAGGACACCTAATGACTAATATGGTGGGTCATAATTCCTGGCACCACAAAAAGTTTTTTCGTCTTTTTCTGTAATCTCCAGCCCTACACACTAAACACACAAGTTATCCTATAATCAAATAAGTACAAAATATGGATTGCTTCCCGCACATAACTTGATTTAACATTGCGACACGACGTGGCTAAGGTGGATACTCAGACTTCACTAACCAGCCCTACGGGTTGCCTCCCATAAAGCCACTAATTTAATATCGTGGCAGAAAGCAATTTCCTTGGTTACTCAGGCTTCACCAAGGTCCATATCATCAACCAATTTCACTTCAATAAGGTTTCCTATATAGTGCTTCGCACGCTGCCCATTCACTTTGAACGGGGATTCACCATCATATGATAACTCAATACCAACATATGGGAATACCCGAACCACAGTGAATGGTTCAAACTACCTAGACTTTAGCTTGCTAGTAAATATGTAGAGCCTTAAATTATACAACAAGACTAAATCACCGGGCTCAAACACCCTTTTCTCAATTTTTTTTGTGATGGCTCAACTTCATTCTCTCTTTGTATATGGATAAACTCTTATAAGAATGGAGTTGTAATTAATCGAACTCATTTACCTTGTTCAATCTCAATGTAACTATATCATTCCACTCTAATTTTAGCCTTTTCAATGCCTATAGTGCCTTATGCTAAAGTTCATTCTGCAAGCGGCATGCCTTTCCGTACACAAACTGTTGTAGAGAGGCACCTATAGGGGTTTTAAAAGCTATTTGATAGGACCACACTGCAGCATCCAAATTTTTAGACCATTCGGTCCTATTGCCATTCACAGTATTCACTAATGTTAACTTAATCTATCTATTTGAGACCTTAACCTGCCCGCTTGTATGAGGAGGGTAAGGTGTTTACACCTTATGCTTTACACTATATTTTTCAAGTAGTGACTAAACAACCGGTTGCAAAAGTGAGACCCACCATCACTAATGATTGCATAAGGAGTGCCAAATCTAGAAAAGATGTTTTTCTTCAGAAAGGTGGTGACACTTCTACTTTTATTATTTGGAAGCGCTATCGCTTCCACCTATTTTGGAACATACTCATCTGCCAACAAAATATACTTTATACATAAGAGGTCATGAACGGACCCATGAAGTAAATCATCCACACATCAAATGACTCCAACTCTAAGATAGGTAAGTTCATGGTGCCATGAATATTTCCTTGACTCTGACATTGGTCACATTCTAGTGTATAATCATGAGCATCCTTGAAGATCATAGTCCAATTGTTCCCATATTACAGAATTTTGTAGGCTGTGCGGGTTCCACCATAATGACCCCCACCTTGTGGTAAATGACAAACCTTAAGGATGCTCATCATCTGTACCTCAGGAATACATCCCCGAACAACACCATCCTCACAAAGTCAAAAAAAGTATAAGGCTCATCCTAGAAGAACTTCCTTACCTCATGCATAAACCTCTTGCGCTGCTGGAAGGACAAATCTTCTTGGACAAAATCACTTGCCAAATAGATGACAAAATCAGCAAACCAAGGAATTAAGTCTTGAGATGATACCAAGACCCGCTTATCTAGAAAAGTATTATCTATGTCAAGATCATTCCCCTAATTTTTGCATTGCTTTCTCTTCAATCCTAGACAAATGATCTGCAATTTGTTTTCAGCGCCTTTTCAATCCTTCACCGCGATGTCAAATTCTTGCAGCAAGAGAACCTAATGAATTGGTCTCGGCTGTGCTTCATTTTTTCCATTAGATATCTCAAAGATGCATGATTTATATGAATAATGACTTTGTATCAAATTTGATAGGACAAAAATTTCTCGAAGACAAAAACCACCCCTAGTAACTCTTGTTTAGTGATTGTATAGTTCTTTGCACGGGGTTCAATGCCTTTCTAGCATAGTAAATAAGATGAATGATTTTCTATCTCATTTGGCCACACCAAAGGACACTGCACTACTGCCACATATGACCTTAAATAGAGAAGACCAATCATGGGACACAATGATAAGAGCGGTTACCAATTTCTCTTTTAGGCACTCAATGGCCGTAAAGCATGTATCATTAAATATAAATTTTACCTCTTTATTAAAAAAAATTTCATAGAGGATTTGCAATCTTTGAGAAGTCCTTGATGAAATACCTGTAAAAACTAGCATGACCCAAAAAAACTCTAATTACCTTATATCTAGACTGGTGGTGGTAACTTTTTATCACTTCAATCATTGCTTTATATACCTCAATACCCCTTTGGATATCTTGTGCCCGAGAATAATACCTAATTTTCTCATGAAATGACACATATTCCAATTTAAGGCCTAGTTGCAATCCTCACATCTACTAGGAGTATTGGCCAAAATGGGCGAAGAAGTTATCAAATAAGTCCCCAACCTTAAAAAAGTCACCAAAGAAGACTTCAATAGTGTTTTCCAATATGTCAGAGAATATCAACATCAAACATCTCTGAAATTGGTGGGAGAACTGCACAATCCAAATCACATCCATTTGAATGCTAAAGTCCTATAGGGGCAAGTAAAAGTTATATCTTCTTGGTCTTCAGGAGAAATATTAATTTGATTGTATCCCGAGTCCTATCAAGCATTTGATCCATAAAAATCATAGGAAAATGGTCTTTTTGTGTCCACATATTCAGCTTTCTATAGTCTATGCATACCTGCCATCCAGTAACTGGTATCATGGGAATAAGTTTATTCTTCTCATTGGGCACCACTATGACTCCACCCTTTTAGGTACGTATTGAACTAGGCTAACCCACTTACTATTCGTAATGGGGTAAACGACTCCAACATCCAACCACTTTATAATTTATTTATTCAAAACCTCCTTTATAAGAGGGTTTAACCATCGCTGATGCTCAATGCTGGGAATGCACTCTTTCTTAAGCTGTATTTTATGGGTACAAATACTTGGTGGGATCCCCATAATATATGCAATGGTCCATTCAATGGACCTCTTGAATCTCTGCAATACTAATAGCAATGCCTCTACCCCTGTATCATTAAGTCAACTGTAATAATCATTGATAAGGTATTTTTGGCCCCTAGGAATACATATTGTAAGTGATATGAGAGGGCCTTCAATTCTAAGACCTGTAGCTCCTCAATGAATGGTCGAGTAAGAGAAGTTGTCTTATTCTTTAGATCAAGATCAAGCTTTTTTAGAGAATAATTGTAAGAACCTCTACTAGACAATGATCCCACCATCTCATCATACTTATCAATTCTATCGCTATCGAAGTTCATGATTATAGTTGTTAACACCTTAACTCTAAGTCTCTCTTTAATGGGCATAATCACTACATCAACATTATAATCAATAGAGTCTATCATAGACACCACCCGCATACCATTTGGCTGTTGCATAGAGTAACACACATTAAAGATCACTTACTTATCATTGAGCCTGGACTTCCTCTGTCCCTACTCTATATCAACCAATGCTATACCCATAGCTAGGAAGGGTCTACCCAAGATTATAAGGATTTGAAAGTACACCTTACGGTCAAGAATAATGAAATCAGCTGGAAAGAGAAAGGATGCCACCTTTACCAACACATCACAAAGAGTACAAACCAGCTTTTGGATAGTGCAGTCGGCCATTAATAATCTCATCAATTTTTATTTAGGTTTCCTCAACCCTAATTTCTTTTGCACTACCAGTGGCATTAGATTTATGCTAGCTCCCAAGTCATATAAAGCCTGAGCAAAGTTTAAAGAACCAATAGTACATAGAATAGTGGAAGCTCCTAGGTTCTCTTTCTTCTCTACTAACGATTTAGAAGTAATAACACTACAATGGTGCATATATTAAATGACTCAAAACTCTCCATCCACTTCATAGTGACCAAGTCTTTCATAAACTTTGCGTAGACTGGCATTTGCTCTAATTCCTGTAAAATAGGGATATTGAAAGATAGTTCCTTCAAAATTGATGAGAACTTATGATATTTACCTTCCTATTGATTCTTCCTCAACCTCTAAGCAAAAGAAGGGAGAGGTCATGGTATAGTCTTCGACACTGGCTTGTCAATCTTATTCTTTCCTTTATCCTCCACAACAACAAAATCAACACCTTTTTCTTTCTCTAACTCTATTCTAACTGTCACAAAAACCACGGGATTATCGTATCTCGTCACTTTAATAGTAGGAAAAAAAGGATCAATAGTAGACTTACCACTCTGGGTAGTGATAGCAAGACAATGACCATCCTTCTGAGGATTTTGAACCGTGTTTCTCAGAAGGGTACCCAACTTTTTTTTAATTAAGATAGCCGTCATCTTCCCAAACTGATGCTCTAACTGCTTAGTCACAGTCATATGTTACTCAACCTTTTGGTTCAACCCTGAGATATCAACCTTAATCTCCTTAAGGCAAGTTTCCTAACTCTCTTGACCTTTCATTAGTTTAGATAATATCGACGTTATTATCGATTCAATATCACAACTTCTATGTGGAACATATTTGTCTCCTTTCACCTTATAGTCATACTTTCTTCATCAGTCATCATCATGCTCTTTACTGTGGTCTCTGTATCTATTTCCATAATAGTTCCAACTATGGTTTCCTTGCCTCTCTGCTTTTAAAACCACCGATTCTTATTAAAGATACTTATCCTCATCTTCTAAAATAAACTCATATACTCTAGAGGATAAATTCTATGAACCTCCCATATTTACCTTCTCAGAAGTCACTGTTGAAAACTTCTTAGTCTGCAACCCAATATTAGTCCTCAACTATGCAATCTCTTAAGCCACAGACTAATTACCCACTCTATGGTCACCAAAATCCCTAATGGCATAAGTACCATTACCTCTCTCTACCTCTAAAGTATGCCACCCTTGATTGGTGAGAGAGATCTGGTCTAGAACCTCAGATGCTACTTTCCAACCTAAACTCATGAAATCTCCTCTAGTTGTTGTATCTTTCATGGCTCTAGAACTGATGTTTAGGGATTTATAAAATATCTCCAACAAGCTCATCCCTAAAATATGATGATTGAGTACCATGCTCATCTTTTTCTTAAAATAGAACCAAACCTCATACACTGACTTTGAATGTAGCTGCCTGAAGTTGTATAACTCATCATTTAATTGTAACATTCTGGATGGAAGAAAAACATGGTTTAAGAATTGCCTGAACAACTCATTCCAAGAGGTAATCGATTCTTTAGGAAGTTTCCCTAACCATAAAGAAGCTTCTTCAGTTAACAAAAAGGGGAACAACCTTAATTTAAGTGCCTTTTAATCTACCCTAGAATATTAAAAGAAGTGCAGATCCTAATAAAATTAGTAAGATGAATATTTGCGTCGTCTGTATCCGAGCATGCAAACACACCTTTAAGGTTCAGAAGCTAGATCATAGCACTTCTAATGCCAAATTTCACATTAAGGGGCAGCGTAGGAGGAATGATTTCTCCTATTTTAGCCAACTCAATATATCCCATATCCTCTTCATCATCATATGTCTAAAAGTACTAGTATATATTGGATCACTTAGGGTCGACCATCTCAAACTATATCTCAATTATTGTTGAGTGCTTCTTGATGATCAACTTTCATTCTTGGTCTGGCTAGCTCTGCCTGCTAAGTCAGCCGAGCCTCTTCGTCTCTTCTCTTATTAGCAGCTGCATCTACGAACAACTATTTTATTTATCAATCAACAATGTTATGAGAATCACCTAGATCAGGGGGAAGTACCACACTAGGATCATCCCAAACCCCTTCAAGATATCTTGCACGTACTGGTTCGATCATCATATGATTAGGCTGTAAGATTCTCTCTGGGTTAGGATTTAGTGGAGTAAGGGATTTCCTTGACTCCTTGTGTTAGGCATACACCGGCGTATACCTAATTAGAATAGAAAACAAAAACTCAAAAACTTTAGCAACTTTAATCAACAACTCAACATCATACTCCCCGACAACGATGCCAATATTTGATGTCACACAAAACTATGCCTCCAAAGAAGTATGCTGCAGTAGATGTCAAATATAGTAAACCAACCACATTGGGGTCGAACCCACAAGGAATACGTAGAATTATTCCTCACACTTGATGAAATCAATGGGCATTACAGAAAAATAATTAGGGGAATTTGAATCAAAGAACACCTTTGGATGTCTTTGGTTGTAAGATAATCTAAAAATAATGCTAGGACTTTGTTATCCCAAGCTTCTTAATTTATTAAGTTTCTCATAATCAACCTAACTATCTCAATTCTAATCTAACAAGAAATGTATCACCAACTTTCTGTAGACTCATTAGTAATTCTCACCCTTCACCTTATAAGTCTTAGGGTATCTCCTTACTAACCCTTGTCTTTAACCCTAATTTAGCTTTGACCTTGTGAGTCTCAATATATTAGACAAGGGTTGGTTTCCTCGAATCACTATTTTACTCTTATTTTCCCAATCTTGAACTCCCTTGTGAGGATGATCTCTAATACAAGAAAGTCCTAGCACCTATAGTAGCTATCGATGAAATCAATATAAAGAAGTCGATAATACATATGACAATAATGATATAATCGAACCTCATACTATTCTTACTTTGTTAATATATTAGGGTTCCCACAACCCTAGTTAAGGAAATTAGTCGCTCATGGTTATGCAACAATCTATGGAATTTAGTAAAGAAAGCGTAAAATTAATTGTACAATTATGAAAGAATAAAATCCAAAATCTCAGATTAATTTACAAAACCAAAAACTAAGAACAGGAGTGTCAAAGACGCCAAAGTGTGTAAAAAATATCAAAGGTGCATAACATAATACCAAAATATCCCAAAGGTATTTATAGTATCCGAAAATAATATAGGAAACCTAATTGAAATAAAATAGGAATACTAGGTCGGCAGTGATCACACCTCTGACAATGAGTCATTAGGGCTGGCAATGAATTGTTGCCTATTGTCGTAGATATTTTCCACTTTTAGTGATTACGACTCGTTAGGTGATGTAACAAGTCATATTCTATAAGTCATCATCACTCAAGTAGTTTTTCACTTTCGGGACTTTTCAGTCTATTGTCAGAACAGCTCTTCACCATGAGTCGTAATTAGTAATTATGACTAGTGGTCTTCAATTAATACCACTGGATCATCTTTTGTCAATATTTAGGACTTTTAGCCACTGTGATCTATACGATATCATACCACGACTCGTAGTGTTAAACAACGAGTTGTGGTCAATCTTCACTTTGCTCCTGTATATTATCCACAACCACTATTACCATTAAAACTCTGGAAATGAGTTATTAGGTTACTTTACGACTCATTATTAGATCAATACATTGTAGTTTTAGAGATTTTTCATACTTTTCGATTTAATTCCAGTTTCAACCTAAATTACTCGCAACATACATAAAATACACATCATATCTGACAAAACAACCTAAGTGAATGCATATTTTCATTATTTTAAGCATTAAATATGCCATAAAACTATGATGCATCAATGATATCCCCTACCTTTTCCTCACAAGTTAAAATAGAAAAGGTAAGAATGGAAGTATAAGAAGTTTATTACTATGCTAATGTAGTTAAGTGTGAACATCCCCTTTCTTGAAGCTCTTGAGCAGATGCCTTGCTATGCAAAGTTTATGAACTATTTGGTGTCGAAGAAGAGAGTTTTCAGTGATGAGGATGCAGGTGGATTGCATCATTGCAGAGAAAATACATCTCAATCTCTTGGGCAAAAGAAAGGTGATCCTGGAGCTTTTACTATTTCTTATGCTATTGGGAAATCTATGTTTCCCAAGTCTTTGTATAAATTGGGTGTAAGAATTAACTTGATTCTGCTGGTAGTATTCAAGAAATTGGGCTTGAGACCTTACAAACCCATTACAATGCAGTTATTGAGTGTTGATTGTATAGTTAAGAAATCTATAGGCATATCATATAATGTTTTGGTCAAAGTGGACAGCTTCGTCTTTCCAATCAACTTTGTTGTCTTGGAGTGTGAGGTTGATTTATAGATGCCCATAATTTTGTAAAAAGAATTTTTAGCCATGGGTAGAGAATTGGTAGATATAAAAAGAGTTGAACTTATGTTCAAGCTGATTAATGAGGAAGTCAATGTGCACAGAGCTATGAAACAACCAACTTATATAAGAGTGGTTTTAGTCACAAACAGTATGGATGAACCCAAAGGCCAACCTTATGGATACCTTTAAAAAGTCTGAGTAACCAATGTCCCCATGTCGTGCCACGATATTAAATCAAATGCTACTTGGGCGGTAACCCAACATCTTTTGTTATTTATTAAGTTGTGTTATTAGATCTATGCACCTAAGGTGCCGCATGTATATTTCTAACTCTCTTACTTTAAAGTGGCGTAATGCATTGGGTACATTGCATGCTTATTTGATAGGAGTAGGGCTACTTGTGGGTCTAAATTTCCTCTTGGGGTTTTTACTGTCGTGTCTATTTTCCCTAGGGTATGTTCATAGTAGAGCCGACTTATTTAGGTTGTGTTTGTGTCGTTGTATGTGTTGTGTTTTCTTTGTGTTTTATTTGAATAAAAATAAGGAACCTAAGTATAGTTGACATGTTTGTGTGTTTTAAGTATTTTTTAAAAAAATGATACCTCTCCAAAAGTTTTTGTGAACCATGTGATGTAAATATCTATGTGGCTAATATATGAATCTGGTCATAGAATTAGTATTAGGGAGAAAATAATCATAACTTGTCATCGCAAGAACTGGATAGGTAGTAGTTGATGATATAACCCTATGCCATATGTGTGTAAGGCCTCTACCCAGTTCCCTTTGTGCATTTAATCTATAACTTGCCCGATTAGTCTTGCCTAGGTTGTAGGATAGTAGGTTAGGACATGATCATAGACCATTTTTTACTTAGTCCACTTGTATCCTAAATAACTACCAAAAAAGTATTCCTTGATCCCTGCTTTGAGCCTACATTGACTTATTATTCTATTTTCACTATTTCACCTTCCCAATTTATTACAATGAACCTGTTTTAGCCTTTGTCCCTTCTTAGAAACTGTGCACCTCAACTCAGGAAAATTGCCTAAGTTCAGGGTGGCTATCATAGGGAAAATTAGGTATGCAGAAGGGTGTGGACTGTAAAAGAAAAAGTAAGTAAGTTTGGGTGTGGTAGAAGAAGGAAAAAAAGAGAAAATAAAAAAAATAAAAAACTTGAAAAGAAAATAGAATAAATGAAAAGAAAAAAGAAAACCACACCCAATCCATAAAAACCAATAAAGAGGAAAAGGGAGAAATAAAATAGAAAATAATTGAGAAGTGGAGATAAAATATAAGTGTAGTATCAAAAAAGGTTAGTCACTATATCCCAAATATACCATACCTGCCCCAAGCCTACATTACAATTTAAGGAAAGTCCTATAATGATCCAAGTCCAACTGTCCAAAAAAGTAAGGTATAGAAAATAAGGGCAAACCGATGGTATTCTATGCACATTAATTGGAACTTATTTTGTGAGAATGAGTGTCTTGACGTAGTCCCTTGTATTGACATACCGATACTGTGAGAGTAGGAATTTCTCTTATTGTGGGGGTACATGGGTTGTGTTGTTAACTGCTTATTTATTTAGGTAGTATAATTGCATAATTGTTTCAGTGTTTGTTTCTAATGTAATTCCATTACTTGATTTATTTGTGTCAGATTGTTGTGCGACATGGCACTTTCGATGCTTAAAATTGAAAGTTACGCATGTAATTAGGTCCTTTTTATTAGAGTTGATGTGTTTTTATGTTGGTTTTACAGGAAACAGGTCTTGGAGTAGAATAAGAGAAAAAAAGATGATGAAGTGCGGCTGGGAGCCACTTATGAACCCACCTATGGGCCATAAGTGGTACTTCTCATCGTAAGTGGGTTCATATTATTTAATACAAATACCCCATTTTTTTATTAGTTTACGCACTTTACAAACTTACACCGATATATTGATTTTGATACACTTTTGATCTTGGAATTCTTGTTCTTGACTTAATGGTTGGAGATTCATTTGAAATTCTACTTTTCATTCTTATTTTATTGTGAGATTGTTCATATACTTTATATTATGAATTCTATGGTTGTTCTTTTAAACATGAGTGGCTAAGACTCTTAACTAGGGTTGTGGGAACCCTAATGGATAATGAAGTAGAGGAGGTAAAAAGTCTTTCTTGATCGGTGTTTATGTATGTATTGTGGTTTTATTTTTATTGATTGCTTTATTAGTGACTGCAGATGCTAAGAACCCCCGTGTATTCAATACTAAATTTAAGAGAGAGGTTGAGATTAGTAAAAGAAGATCAAAACAATAATTTGAAGCTATAAACCTTCATCTAATTAACTTAAGATCGAGAGGAGATAGTTAATCTAGGATCTAGGACAAGGTTTGGCAATGCTACACTTTGAGACTGTGAAAAGATGAGTGAAATTCACCAAAGGGTGTCAAGAGAAGGTTGGGATACATATTTGTTAGATTCTGCATGTAAGGCACCAAGAGATTTTGACGAGCACGATAAGTCTACGGAGTTAGGAAGTCAGGGGGAACACAGTCCTATTATTAGTCTCTTAGTGATTTCAACCTAAAGTGATCAAGATTTGTTACTACTACTATTGTTCACTCAAAATTCCCTCATTTACTTTCTGCACTTTTAACCTACATTAGCAAGTTCTAGATAGATTTGTTCTATTCCCCGTGGGTTCGACCCCAACCTTAATTGGGTTCTATTTTTAACATCGACCACGTTATACTATCTTGGAGGTGTAATTTAGGTGACCTAAGAATACCAAGTAAGGACATCAATTGTATATGAGGAGGTATGAGGTCGACTCTGAAGACATCGAATGACCAATACCTAAAATATAACAATGAACAATCACACAATTTAAGCTACCGTGCGATGCACTCGTACTTGGATATATACCAAAAGGGCATGGTAGGGATGAGCACATTTTACTTATAATCAATTGGTATCATAGGCTAACTGAGAAAAGTAAAAAAATAAGGTATATAAATACATACTATGAGCACATCACATGCAATTAGAAAATGTCTCAAATGATAGCTAACACTGTGTCTACTAAAAACTTGAAATATAGCACATAAATGAAGAAAATAGGCACAAAAAAGAGTAGATTATATATATAACAAGGAATAATGAGCAGAAATACACTACTAAAGATGCATATGTAAGAAATGCAATGATGAAGATGATGATGATGTGATGTGATTGAGGTTATCACATAACCTCTATATACACCTATTGTGCCTCAGCGCTTCTAGGTAGGACCCATGGGGTATTTGTAATCCATATAATTTCTCATTACTCAAGCCTAATGTCAATATCAATATCTTCTCTGTGACTCATGGACTACGATAGAGGGTTTTGTAAAGGTGTCTCATTTCTGTTAAAGATCAGTGTTTTCTCAATGGTACCAATGCCTCATAAATGTATGTATGATACAAGAACGTAATGATCATGATGTCTGAGCTAATGCTAACACATTTGAGGCTTTTAACTAGAAATAATTATAAAGTCTTAAGCAACTTTTGTATTTTCGATTGCTTTCTCTTTGATAATGTAGGAAAGTCAAGATGCAAGAAAACCAAAGACAATAAAAGCAAAAGAGGTGAATTTGAAACAAGTAGCCATGAAAGTGTAGTTGACGACTTGTCTGATAAGTCATCAAATTTGTGATAAGTTATCAGAGTAATCATCAGCTATAGACAGTATGAGGAAGTTGGAGAAGAAGTTTGACAACATCCCCTAATAAGCCATTAGGTGTCTGATAAGCCATTAAGAATGTCGTCACTCATAAGCAGAAGATTTTCTTACAACATGTCCTGATAAGCTATCAAATCTTTGATAAGCTGCCAGGAATGTCGTCACTCAGAAGCAAAAGGTAAAAATTTAAAGCATGCCTAATGACATATTCTGATAAGCTATCAGTACTCTGATAAACCGTCAGGAATATTGTCATACATAAGCAGAAGCCAAGAAATTTCCATATTCTGATGGACCTCACTTTTGGCAAAATTATAGATATGCTCCCCAGAGAGAGATGTGTGCACCATCTCTATTCTACCAGGAGTATAATCGTTCTTTATGTGGTGGTCAAAATGGACATTAGAGTGATTTCCCAAATGCCCCCTCCCCCTATTGTGTTAACCTAAATTCTAGTTCTTCTTATGAGTTTAATAGGTCTTATGGTCATGAAAAGGAAGAATGAAGAACCAAAAAGATTAGCATTGAAGCTATGTTTCAATGAATGTTGGATCTCCAGAAAGAAAAGTATGATATTGTATGTGATATGCGTCAAGACATGAAGCCAATCATTCATGAGGAGATAGATATAAAGGTCAATTATTCAAAGCATTCTTCTATATTATGTTTAGATGATATCTTGTCTGTGGAATCATTTAACATAAAAAGTGTAAAGATGAGGAGTAAGAATCCTATATTGATGTTGGGTTTGATGATGAGCAACCCTCAGTGATTTCCCAACCAACCGAACCAACCATGAGAGATGATGCCAAGATTGAGGAAATAGTGCTAGAGGCAAAAGAAAAAACTGAGTCAATCTCTTATAAAGACTGTATCCCAATTCATGGTGAAGAGGTCAAGAAGGATGCAACTCCAAAATTAGGGAGAAGACTTCACTCGAATCACTTTTCAACATTATGCTTGGTGGATGTGATGAAAGTCGAATCCCCAAGCAAATGATAAATTTTGGAAATAAGGAGGAAAATTCCTACATTTTGTAGTTTGTCTTTTCAAAAGGGTATAATAGAACCCCAATCTTGAAGGCCAAGAAGCTTAAATATCAATGTCCATTTAGTGTCTTTTTAAGATTCTCACCATTGCCAAATGAGTCCACACGAAAGTTTGATACAAAATTGGGCAAGCGGTTCAAGTTTTCAAAGTGGCATGATAGAACTATCCTTATCATGCTCTCTCATTTTCCCAATGCACCTCAAAGATGTAAAGATCGAAAGATGGATCGACAATTCAAATTATCTAAGTGGAGGGATAAATGATGAAGCATTTTCAAGGTATCTTGACAAATTTTGAGTAGTCAAGATAACCTAGTCATGCCGTGACAGTAAATCAAGCGTTGCTTGGGAGGCAACCTAAGGCATTTTGTTGTTTGTATTTGTATTATGTGATTGACATCAGATCTCTATACCTATAGTGCCACAGGTAAATTTCTAACTCTCTTGTTTTAGTTTGACGCATTGGGGACATTGCTTGATTTTAAGTTGAGGGTGGGGCTACTTGTAGGTGTTGATGTCCTCTTGGGGTTTTTGTTACCGTGCTTCTTTTATCTGGAGTCTTGTTCCTAGTAGAGCCAGCATGTTTAGGCGTATTGTGTTTGTTTTATGATGTGTTGTGGTTAACTGGGGGAAAAATAAATATCCAGGACCATTGACATATTTTTGTTGATTTATCTTAGAATGATAAATACCTCTCCAATTATCTATCTGGTAACTATGTGATGTGCATCTATATGTGACTACTGTGAATCTTTTTATGGCATTAGTACTAGGGACATGATAATCACTGCAAACAATTGCATAAAACAAATGGGTAGTAGCTTGTGATGTACCTTTGTGCCATGTGTGTGTAAGATACTACCTAGTTCCGGTTGTGTGTTAAATCTAGAACTTGCCCGGTTGGTCTTGCCTTGGTTGTAGGATAGTGGTTAGGAAAGGATCATAGGCCGTTGTTGATATTAGTACACTTTTAGTCTAAATGGCCATCCATGTGTTAATAATATCCCTTGATCTTAATTTTGAGCCTGAATGCCTATTCTTTTTATTATACCTATCACCTTCCCATTTGTATCACAATGAACCTATTTTGGCTCTGATACTCCTTGGACATTGCATACTTTGACTTAGGCAAATAGCCTTAGTTAAGGGTGGCTATCATAGGGGTGTGTGATGTAAAGTGAGTATGAAGAAGGGTAAAAATAATATGCAAGGCTGGGTATGGTAGAAAAAGAACGAGAAAAGAAAAATTGTAAAAAAAGAAAAAATGAATGAATAAAAGCTGCACCCAACTTGAATGTGCTTTAATCAAGAAAGGGAGAAATAAGGTAAAGGTTGATAAGTGAGACCCCAAAAATAGTGTAGTGCCAAGGAGGCTTAGTTAATTTAAATATCCTTGTGTATAATAGCAGTCCCAAGCCTACATTACAAGCTAAAGAAAAGTC
Source organism: Capsicum baccatum var. pendulum (assembly GCA_030864225.1). Classification (NCBI taxonomy): domain Eukaryota; kingdom Viridiplantae; phylum Streptophyta; class Magnoliopsida; order Solanales; family Solanaceae; genus Capsicum; species Capsicum baccatum. Next base: position 160,984,801 of record CM061557.1, on the reverse strand, counting down.
CTATAGTGATCCTAACTTAACTGTCTAAAAGCTTCAGCAATGAAAATAAGGGCAAGCTTATGGTATTTGGCATACATTGACTAGAACTTCTTTTTGAGAGTGAGTGTCTTTTGACAGTCCCCGCATTGACATGCTTGAGTTCACATATGAGTGAAGAGGGACTTCTTTACTGTAAGGGAACATCGGTTACATTACTAGTTGCCTACTTGTTTGGGAAGTTTAATTTGTATATAGGCATGGTTAGTGTTGCTAATTTGATTCCATATATTGATTCCCTTGTGTCGCATTGTTGATCTTTATTGATATACATAGTTGGGTTTAGAATGATTGAACTTGGAGAGTGTAATGTGCTTTGAGCTAAAATGGATGATTGACTGCCGAATGTGCTTTGTATCCTCTTAGTTATATTTAAGTTGCTTGATGACAAACAATTGTTTTAAGTTGAGGGTGTTGATGTGTGAGCTAATGCTAACACATTTGATGCTTTTAACTAGAAATAATTGTAAAGTCTTAAGAAACTTTTGTCTTTTTTGATTGCTTTCTCTTGTATTTGGAAGAGAACGAACCTCAAACTTCATCTTTTGTAAGTTTAATTTCTTTGAATGATGAATACAATTGTTACTATCTCTTTATATATCATGTGGAACTAAAACCCACAACTGAGGTTGTGGGATGTATGATTATTCCTTCATGGATTTAATAGTTTGTTAGGGTTTGAATGATTGTGGGGACATCTTGATAATTCCTTTGCAATGACAGTTATCTATTGGTTGCAAACAATAGATCCTGCCTTATGTTGGTTTGCTCGAACTGAAAAATAAACTAAAGGTATCGAATTATCATCGAGGATTTGGGAAGGTTAAGTTCTCATCTAATGATTAATGCTGTAACAAGATTGATCAACTCGAGATAAAATCAGTATGAATAGAATGTTCTGCTAAGTTTGAGAGAATTAGGGAGTTCAACATCTAGGTAGGTTGAGAGACACTTAGATGGACTGTCGAAACTGATAATTTGGTGTTTCCCATAGGTCATGAGAATCCAGTACTACAACTATTATTTAATGAGTGGTTAATAATCTTAGTTATCATAACCCTAGTTTCTCTCTATCATTGATTTGAACCATTAAAATTTTAGCTTTGAGTTCTGAAGCAAGTCAAAACTTGTATCAACCATTAAACCCCCCCATTTTATGTTTTCGTATCATTTGTTTGAAGTTAACTTGTAGCTATAGTTTCAAATTAGTTTAATCGTCACTCACATTGTTCCTCGTGGATTCTATCCCGACTCTAAAGTTGGGTAATTATATTGATGACGATTGCCTTGCACTAAATTGACGTGTAAGTTGAGCGTTATCAGATCACAACCAAAGGGTATGAAGATCTCGAATCCATTCGATACATGTACACGTGAGCTCAAAATCTACTCAATATATATCCACCATCCATGATTTCGTATAAGCAATGTACCATTAGAATAAATATGTAAGCTACACATCATTTATATCATATTTATCAGTTTAATCCCCAGTTGGGCAATATGTCAACTACACAGGCATAATATGCACTTACAAGTCCAATAATTTCAAATAAATCCCTTACATGGGCTACACACAACACATACCATCTGATTCACCACCAACAACAATATAAGCCCCCACACTGGCACATAACAAAAATATTAAAATGAAATACGATTCCCATTATCATTACTCATACCATATCATGCTTTTATATAACTATCCAGCCTAGTTTGAAGAAAGTTAAGCTATAACCTACCTTGAAATGTCAAAATTCAAGCCTAACACCCTTCAACATGGAGCTTTCCCCTTTCAGACGACCTCAGAATAAACTAAAAATACAAATATAGAATCTATGTGTTAAATAAATCCAACAATACCCATATTATTTATTTTCAAGCTGGGGTCAAAATGGACCCCCAAAATGGATTTTTAAAACAAAAGGGTAAAAATGGAATTTTTGTTGAGGAAAGCCTTCCCCATGATTAAGGAAAGCCATAGAATAAAATGATAAGTCATTAATTTGATGAATTGTTAGCACCTTTTAAGCCTAACTTATCATGCTTTTTCATTGATTTAGTGTCAATCTCATTAATAATTCTCATTTGTGCAGGTAAAAGTTGAAAATGTAGATAAACAAGCCATTCAAGTAAATGGAAGATCAAATATAAAAGAAAAAGAGCCTGAAATATCACATGGACGTGCACAAGTGGCCAAAATGTCCAAAACAGCCCCATCTGAGCCCAGGGTTCACCCCATCTGTACCTAATCTGTTATGGATCTTTTCTGGATCTCCCCTTCCCTTTCCTAAATTTGAACTATTACTTGTCCTCAAGGACCCAAAAATAATCCAATGAGATAGGGTATTGATGACTCAAAACTTCCCAAGAGAAAGCTATACTAAAGATCTAGGCTAACAAAGCTCAACAAAGAGTTCTCAAACATGTTATGGCAACAAGTAAATCAAATTTTTTCAGTAAGCACATATATATAAAAGAAAGCATGCAAGTTAGTATCAAATGAACCTTTCAAAATCAACAAAACATCTCAAGAGGTGACCCAAAATCTATAAAGGTCATCTCAATCTTTATAATGCAACTTACCTTTCTTATTTACTGAGACCAACAGTAAGACATCACCCTTTACCCCAAAGTATCAATGTTGCTCACATGCAAGATTAAGCTCCACACACAAAAGATATTTTAATTCTTAAAGGATCTTAAATAATGAAAGAATTTAAACTCACTCTCACAAAGAAATTAGAGTACAATGAGTAGGACCATAGGCTTGCCTTTTATGTTTTTTGGTAGTAATATACACTTCCCTAGTTTGGAATTGCCAAGGTCTTATGGGTCTAGATAAAGGTTTACTTTGCAGGAAGGAATATATGGATCAAGTGACTAAAATCCTATTTCAACGCAATCACTCATCCCCTTCTACCGCATAAGTTTCAAATTATCCACCTTATTCACCTTCAAATCATATCCCATGCTTCCCTTAACCTTCAACTTATCATTTACCAAATAAATCCAATCCACCATTTTCTTTATTCACTTCTTTGGATTTCTCATGAGATTTTTTAACTTTAAGGTATTCTTAGCACCTTATTTTCTTAATTTCTCTTCATGTTCTATGGTCTAGACTATTAAACTTTATCATCACATATATCTCTTGCCTAATAAGCACATGATTTGACAACCTTAGATACATCTTTTTTGGATCATCTTAGAATATCATATTCTTCCCCCCCAAACTTGGAGTTGAACTACCCTTAAATTATTCTTACAAATACACAAACCCCCAAACTTAGGCTTTCGCCTATATTTCATTATTTAGATCATGCAATGCATCAAAGGAGGTTAAGTGCCAAAAGGAATATTTCTAAAAGGGTTTAGGTGATTTAGAAAGGTTATCATTACAAGAAGAAAGAAAAATGAACAAAAGGCTCAAAGTGGATAACTAGGGAACAATGTTAAGGTTGGAATTTGGCTATGTGACAAGACAAAAATGGCCTCGGGTCATCCTCAAAACCAAGCTTGCCTAGGATTTCACTTTGAATACACTCAGGGTAAGTTCTAGATTTCACATATGTACAAGAATTATTCAAAAATCTAACCATACATGGCATCGTACTCATAGAGGAAAAAGTTAGTTTTCCAACCAATTTGAGAAATTTAAGCTTAATATGTTACTCCGAGCCATATTTTTATCCTTATAAGGAGAGTGCCAAAAATTAAATTTAACGGTTTCATTGAAAAGAAAGATCATGAACATGCTTAACATTTTTTAAAAAAAGAAAACAATATTTTTTCTTTTTTCTCAAAATTATTTCATTCCTTGCCAATGACATATTGAAAGAACTTTTGAGCTTTTACCTATTCATTATCAATTCAAAGACTTCATACTTCACCTAAGGATGTCGTCTTATCATCCACCATGGGTGAAATATCACTTTATTCGACAAAGAAACTAAACTACGATAAAGAAAAATGATCAAAAGAAAAAGAGAACAAAATTTTTCTCCTTATGAAAGAACTGAGTTTTGAAGAAAACCTTTGGAGTTTATTAGACATGTATGTACAAAAGATGACAAGAATAATTTGCATCAATCTTGTAAACATCACCCAAATACCATCAATACCAATACTCTCACATTAATATTAATCGCATGAAAATTGCCCATAAAGGGCAATATCTAACATTATCATCCATATGCCCAATAAAGGCTACATCTAAAGCAGTGTCGATCATGAAGAACAAACCCCACAAGGTCAAAATAAGCATCAAAATGTAAAACTAAATAGAGTATATCTCCATAATCCATAAAAATAATGTCATCATTTCAATAGGTACAAAGCATCAAAATTGGATAAGATGCCCCACCCTCCACTAAAAGTCATTGCATTGTCCCCAATGTAAAGATAAAAAGAGAGTAAAGGAGGGTAAAGACTCCCGGTGGAGAACTAGGTACTCAGGTCCATGTCAGTGGATGGTCGTACTATCTTACTAGGAGCCTCGTTAGACTAGGATCCTCTAAGTGGGTCCATGATAGCACTCAACTTACACGTCAAATAAAGTGCACGACAATCTTCGTCAATATACTTACCCAACTTTGAAGTCGGGGTCGAATCCATGAGGAATAATATGAGTGGCGATCAAATTAATTCGAAATAATAGATACAAGTTAAATTCAAACAAATGGTACAAAAAGATAAAATGGTGGAGATAGGTTCCTACAGTAATGTTTCTTTTTGAATTTTTCTAGTAGAAATTTGGGGCTACGAATAATTAGAGTTTTAACAATTATGCACGGATTTTGGGATTATGCATTATTAAGGGAGTGACATGTGAGAGTTAGTAATCAACATCAATTTAGTACTTTAAATATGGGTAGGATTGGTTATAGATTTTTATGTTAGTCTTTCGATAAAATACAAAACTTTCACCCATTGCTTCTTTCGAATACCTAATAGGTATGTTCAATAATTTGTAACCACAACCTCAATCTAGGCATCCCGATTTCTAGGATGATACCCATGGTATAGTCCACCTCACATTCACCCGTATGTCAAAGATAGTGAAGATTTAGCAAACTATACACATAATTGTCTGTCATTGCTTTGGTTTACACATCTCTCTTTTGAGGATGTTATGAATTCCTCAAGTTCACCCAAAACCCTTTTTTCAAAGAATGCCTTGAACTTGCTAGAGCTTGGAGCTTTCATTCATCGAACCCATGTGATCATTTGGGGGCTTTCATCCATCAAATCCTAACCAAAATAGATTAGCAATGATAAAATCCGTAAACATGAACTACAAAATAAATGCTAACAATAAGAACCCACACATACTTAAATCCCTATTCACACATAACCCCAAGAAGGAGATTTAGATACACATAAGATAAATAAGCATAGATGTACCCACAATATCCATTGAAATAAATTATAGAAAATCTAAGAAAATGTTACTTCAAACTTGGCTCTCCCACAATATCAACAATGAAAGTGAACAAATCTTTCACTTAGAAAGTCTCCAATGTATTCTTCACATAAAATTTCTATAATATTTTCTTCTCCGAAAATGGAGACTCTAAAGTCTAGAGCTAAAATCTAAAAAATTGGGGAAGATGGAATTTTTCCCCATCAAGGGTTTTAGGTAATTTTGTTCAATTTGGGATCAACACATGTAATTACAGATTTTTCGTTGGGCTGATTTCCTCTGTTAGGCTGTGATCGCAAGTATAGCTACGATTGCAGATAGCTACCATGGTTGGAAGGCTTTTGCTTAACCATCATGATTGCGGTTGACTAACCGCGACCGCGTTACCTGAGGCACTTCTGGTTCAAGTCGTCAACTTCACTTTTCTTACTCCCCTTTGATTATTTTACGCTCCAATCCACATCTTTTGATCTCCTCAAATTTATGCTTGCAAAGAGTGGATAATAGCGCATCTAACCACAAATTTATCTCATCTATTCATTCAAAAAAGGGTAATTTGCATGAATTATGAGTGCGAATGAGTGGTAAAATCACCACTCAACAATCCACTACAAATAGCAACTCATCTTGGTTTGCATTTTTAGGCCTTGTTGTACTACTTTAGAGGTTAGTTCTTTGCTTTTTTTTTTATTGTAGCTGTTTCTTTGCCCTTATCCAAAGTTGAGGCCTTCTTAGCATCCCTTGGTAAAGTGATCCTTGAAGACATACCTATCATAAAGAAAAGAATAAAACCAAAGCAAAAGAAATAAGAAAAACATGTTTTTGGGATTTTCATATATTAAGAAAGAAAATAAAGCTAAAGAAAAACGATGGTGGATGCAATGTAATTTCATCATTACAACTCACGGGACTCTTTCATCACAACATTCACTCATTTGGACTCTACATTGTCTCACATTCTTCACAATTCACTATTTTATCTCATAGAATATCCATGACCCCTAATGGAAACAAGAATGATCCAATACCCTTAAGAATGGTGTCACCCATTCTATCATAGGGAAAGACAAGCATTCATGTCTCTTGGATTACTTAGACTTTAGCTGTGGATTCCATGTTAGGTTTGTTGATCAATAAAAACAATGGATGCCATATTTCTTAAGCAAACTACTTCAACCAATAACTACTGATTATTCAACATTTAGGACCAACTGACTCAAAATTATGCTTCAAGAATGATCATATTGTGCCCAAGAAAGATCACATTAACTATTATAAACATTCAAGACATTCCCCTCTTGTTGATATTTCAACAAACTCATGTTGCACATGCAAACTAAGAGCTTGAAAAAAGATAATTAAAGCAGATATGAGTAAGCTCATCTCTCTAAATCATCTCCAAACAAATCCATGGTGCTCATACTATCCTAGTTAAGTGTAACACCCCGTAAATTTTTTCGTACACTTATCGCGATTATATGGAGTCCTAAAGGCTTGCGTATGGGTTAAATTAAGTTTATGGTGTTCGGAAGTATCCCGTCAATAGTTGTATGTGTAGGTATTGGAATAAGCTTTCCAACGATATAAAGTTTTCCCAAAACAGAGGAGTATTTCATATAAGCGAGCACATTCGAAATTTCAAAACGGTGGCCGGGAAGCCTGTGAACAGTAAATCTGCAGGAAAATTACTGCAGCTAGGCAATTATTTTTTTTGATCAATTTTAGACGTTCATAACTCCTTGTACAAAAAGAACTGTGTGATCTGCTATATATCGACGAAAATCTACGAGAGTCTTCTTTCCGATGAAATTGGTTTCATCCAAATCCAATGTCTGAGTAAGGAGCTATACCCGTTTTACTACAGCCTATCAAAAAAAAAAACAGAATTGTGGGACAGATTTTTGGGTCAACTTTAAACGACCATAACTCCTTGTACAGGAAGAACTGGGTGGTATACTTTATATAAAAATAAAATCCCTTTGAATTATCTTTCCAATGCAATTGGTTTCACCCAAATCCGATACCGTAGCAAGGAGTTATGATCAATTTACTTCAGCCTGTCAAAACTGTCCACTGGGGACAAATTCGGATTTATTTAAATTTTTAGGGCAAAATGGTCATTTTCTATTACCTCTTGGACGAAAATGGGTCTTTATAAACCTACACTTAGCCTCATATATATCATATATCATCCAATTATTAAGAGAATTTGAAACCCTAGCCTAATTTCAACTTCAAATATTTTGGTGATTCAACCGTAGAAAATTCGAATTGGTTCCGTAGTTGTGTTCACCATCTCGAAAGCTTTGAGAAGCACCCCATGGTTATGTACGGAGGATTCTAAATACAAGAGTTCATTGTTAAGGTATGAATATTGTTTATTATTGATTCTTATCCATGAATAAGTATTGATAAAGGATTATGAGTATTGTCTTGATGTTGGAAGATAACTAGAAACAAAGTTATGAATTGTTTTGTATAAATTGTTAGTAGTAAATTATGGAAGTTGTTGTATTGAATTATGGAGGATGAATTGTGGTGATGTATCATTATATTAGTGGTTATGTATGCCTAGTGATCATGTTGGTATTGGATGGTGATTAAGAAGGGAAATAAAGGCTAAGAGTGATGTTGAGGGATATTTCATGAAAATGCATGATATGTGAATGTAATAAGAGTATAAGAGGATGTATGTAGCACTCTTATTGATGAGTTAAAGGATTACTTCCTAGACATTATTTGGTGAAGTTAATACCTAAATGGTAAGGTTTGGTTGCTAATACTAGTTTGCCACAAATGACTTATTGTAGATAAGTGTTCGAAGAGTACGGGAAGTCAAGTTGGACTTGTATTGAAGTGGTTATATCAAGGTATGTAAGACATACTCTATCTAATCTTTGGCATGAATAATGACCCATGGCACTCTCAAGTAAGCTTCCAACATTGTCCTACGATACATGACACATAATAACATCATATGATCTTCGACACTACCAATTGAACTTGTTTTCACTTTTAAGATGTCCGGCTAGTCAAAAAAAAAGTCCATATACTATTGTTGACTCCGAAATGGTTTAATGAGGTATCCATGATTGTCTACTTCATTTTCATGATATTGATTACCTATTTACATGTTTTTCCTATTGAGGTATCATGGTTTGAAGTTCCATAAGGTGTGACCACAAAGTAACCAATCTCAAAGATTAATTGAATTAAGAAATGGAATGTCTGTATTTTAAATTGATGATATGATGTATTGTATTAGTACCACTGATCAGTTGGCCATTGTATTATAAAGTTTATGTATATATGATATTCCAGGGGTGGTCCCTGATGTATTGTATTAGTACTACTGATCAGTTGGCCATTGTATGACATATGTTATGTATTGATAAGGATTACGGGAAGTAATGATATAAAAGTAACGTGCAGGTACCCCATCAGCTCTTTTAAGTATGGTCTACTCATACTGTTTATTCACTGGTATCTGGGTTCTTTTGATCTTTTGTATCTCATCTTGATACTCACTGCCTTACATACTCAGTACATATTTCCGTACTGACGTCCCTCACGGGGGACCCATATTCATGCCTGCAGGAATAGGTACTTCAGGTCGTACACCTCCGCAGTAAGAGCCAGGACATTCTGTTGTTAGTGGTGAGCTCCAGTTGTTTTGGGGCATCCTAAGTCGTGTCTATATGTATTTTTGGTATTTGTATAAAAGTTTTTTGTGGGAGGGAGTTTGTCCCGACCCTAACTCAGTTGTGTATCTATGTAGAGGCTTTTGTAGACACATTGTACAGCCATAGGAGTGTTTGGTTGATAGACGTGATGGCTCTGACGGCCAATTACTGTTCATATATATATTTATGCGTGTCTGCTGGGCTGATACAGGTACTATTTTCTTCTATTTACAACGAAGTGCTGCCCAAATTTCTAATTTTCATAAGTAATGTAAATGTGAAAGTATAGGTTATGAACGGGTTCTCCCGGGCCTCCTCAGCTACGGGTGCCAGTCCGCTCTAATGGAATTTGGGGTATGACAGAAGTGGTATCAGAGAGGTTCGTCCTAGTGAGTCTACAAAGCCGTGTCTACGTAGAATCTCGTTTATCGGTGTGTTGTGCACCACATCTATAAACAGGAGGCTATTGGACATTTAGGGATTGTTTCCACTCTCCATTTCTTAGATCGTGCAATAGAGCCCATATTAGAGATAAAGTCATAATCGATCTCTTAATCCAATTGTTTTTTTTACTATAGTAACGATGCCGGTTACAAGGAGAAAGAATTAGTGGAAGCGAGTGGATGTAGTGGCCGGAGAAGGTACTAGTAAGTCACCACCGGCACAAGCTGAACAAAGTGAGTCTCAAGCTGAGCATATATCAGGAACTTCTTCTCCTCCGGAAGGGCCATCTATTAATGCTGTTGATCGAGATTTGAGGGATGCAGTACAACTTCTGACGCGTATAGTTTCCGGTCAAGTTCAAGGGCAAGCTATTCCTACCACGGGTTCTAGTGGTACGGATAGAGCAGCTAGCCTTTGGACACAGGATTTTCTGAAACTGGATCCTCCTACTTTTACCGGATCAGATATTAACGAAGACCCACAGGACTTTGTCGATCAAACCCAAAGGGCTCTAGATGTTATGCACATATCCGGTAAAGAGATGGTTGAGCTAACAGCATATAGACTGAAAGGAGAGGCTATATTGTGGTACGAGGATTGGAAACGATCTAGGGGTATTGATGCACCTCCAACTACGTGGGGAGACTTCAAAGATGCATTTATTGATCATTATCTTCCATTTGAGACTCATTAGGCCTGTGTAGATCAATTCTTAAATCTTCGTCAGGGTAATATGAGTGTAAGGGAGTATAGTCTTCGATTTAACTCCTTGTCTCGATATGCTTCAAATATGGTAGCTACTATGGATGACAGAGTTCATCACTATGTGGATAGATTGGAACCATACTTGGTTAGAGATTGTACCATTGCTGCTTTGAACAAGTACATGGATATAGCGAGGATACAAGCTTTCACTCAGAAGATGGAAGATCAGAGGCAAAGAAGAAGAACCCAGGAATCAGAAAAAGGATATTTTAAGCGGGCCAGAGCTATAGGGCAGTTTATGGCATCTCAGGGAGGTTTTAGGCCTTCGTTCTCTCATAGATTGCCTAGCCCATTATCTTCTTATCCAGCAATTAGTGCTCCACCGCAATTTTAAAGGTTCAGAGGTAATCAGTTCGGGCAAAGTAGTGAAAATCAGAGTTCGCGAACAGTGGGGTATCAAGGGCAAGGGAGTATGAGTCAATTGAGACCTCCATGACACCCGTGCCCCATATGTAGAAGATTTCACTTTGGCGAATGTCGGCTTGGAATGAACAATTGCTTTTGGTGCGGTAGGCCGGGGCATATGGCTAGATATTGCCCACGCAGGACCATAGGTGGTATAACACGACCTACCGGATCAGCTGTTGCATCATCATCGGTGCCTCCTTTGAGTAGGGGTGCACAACCTATGGGTCATGGTAGAGGTGATAGAGGAGCAACTAGTTCTAGTGGAGCTCAGAACCGTGTGTATGCCCTAGCAGATCGGCAGAATTTAGAGGCTTTTCCAGACGTGGTTACAGGTACGTTGTCCATCTTTGCATTTGATGTGTATGCCTTAATTGATCCTGGTTCTACATTATCGTATGCTACTCCTTTGGTTGCGAAAAGGTTCGGGAGAACACCCAAATTATTAGCCAAGCCATTTGAAGTATCAACACCAGTAGGGGAATCTCTTATAGCTAGGAATGTTTATCGAAATTATGTTGTGAATATTTGTGGTCATGATACGATGGCCGATCTTGTTGAGTTAGAAATGGTAGATTTTGATGTTATTATGGGCATGGATTGGTTAGCGTCTTGTTATGCTACAGTAGATTGCCGTTCTAAGAAGGTGTATTTCCATTTCCCAAATGAGGCAGTCCTTGAATGGAAGGGTAATGTTGGCGCGCCGAGAGGTAGATTTATTTCTTACTTTAAGGCAAGAAAAATGATTTCCAAGGGGTACATATACCATTTGGTTAGAGTAAGGGATACAAAGGCAGAGCTGCCAACTTTTCAGACCGTTCCAGTTGTGAATGAATTTCCTGAAGAACTACCAGGTTTACCTCCTGAACGAGAAGTGGAGTTTGGTATTGATATGTTGCCAGACACACAGCCAATCTCAATTCCTCCTTATAGAATGGCACCAGCAGAGTTGTGAGAATTGAAAGAGCAACTGAAAGACTTGCTAGAGAAGGGATTCATCAGGCCTAGTATGTCCCCTTGGGGAGCACCAGTATAGTTTGTGCGTAAGAAAGATGGTTCGCTGAGGATGTGTATTGAATATCGGCAATTGAATAAGGTGACTATCAAGAATAAATACCCTCTTCCCCGAATTGATGATTTATTTGACTAGTTGCAGGGTGCCCAGTGTTTTTCCAAGATTGATTTGAGATCAGGCTATCATCAAGTGAGAGTCAAGGATAAAGATATACCCAAGACAGCTTTCCGAACATGGTATGGTCATTATGAATTCCTGGTTATGTCATTTGGGCTGACAAATGCGCCCGCAGTTTTTATGGATCTGATGAATAGGCTGTTTAAGCCGTTTCTAGATGTGTTCGTAATAGTTTTCATAGATGATATTCTGGTCTACTCTAGATTAGAAGAGGACCATGCTAATCACTTGAGGCAGGCATTGCAGATTCTTCGTGATCGTAAGCTGTATGCGAAGTTTTCTAAATCTGAGTTTTGGCTCAAGTCAGTGGCATTTTTGGGCCATATTGTATCCAGTGAAGGCATAAAAGTTGACACTCAGAAGATTGAGGCTGTGAAGAATTTGCCAAGACCCACGACGCCTACGGAGATTCGTAGTTTCCTCGGGTTGGCAGGTTATTATAGAAGGTTTTTTGAAGGTTTTTCTTCTATTTCTGCACCCTTGACTAAGTTGACGCATAAAGCCTCCGAGTTTTAATGGAATGATGCCTGTGAAAAGAGTTTCCAAGATCTGAAAAGCAAGTTGACTTCTACACCGGTATTGGTACTTCCTGAAGGCACAGAAGGGTATGCAGTGTACTGTGATGCTTCGAGAAGTGGCTTAGGATGCGTATTAATGTAACATGGTAGAGTAATAGCCTATGGCTCTAGACAGTTACGACCACATGAGAGGAATTATCCCACATATGATCTTGAGCTAGCTGCAGTTGTATTTGCTTTGAAGATATGGCGCCACTACTTATATGGAGTTCATGTTGACATATATACCGATCATAAGAGCCTGCAATATATCTTCAGTCAGAAAGATCTAAACATGAGGCAACAGAGATGGCTTGAATTGTTGAAAGATTACGATGTTGATATCTTGTATCATCCAGGGAAATCGAATGTGGTAGCGGATGTACTGAGTCGTTAATCTAAAATGACATCTATAGAAAAGCAGGGGATGATTAAGGATCTTCACCAACTAGCTAATTTGGGAGTTCGACTTCTCGAAACTCCAGATGAAGAGGTTATTGTACGTAATGTAGCGGAATCTTCATTGATAGCTGAAGTGAAAGAGAATCAGTATGCAGATCCAATTTTATTAAAGCTTAAGGAGGATGTTCAGAGTGGCACGACAACAACATTTGAGCTTACACGAGAAGGAGTGCTTCAGTGTCAGAATCGTTTATATGTACCTGATGTAGTTGAGCTAAGAAAGAGAATTATGACAGAAGCATACTGTTCAAGGTATTCCATCCATCCAGGGTCGACTAAGATGTATCAAGATTTGAAAACAATATATTGGTGGAATGACATGAAGAAGAATATTGCCGAATTTGTATCTGAATGTCTGAATTGTCAAAGAGTCAAAGTATAACACCAGAAACCCGGTGGTTACATGCAATGTATAGATCTTCCAGTCTGGAAATGGGACAAGATCAATATGGATTTCATCACGGGTTTGCCTCATACATATCGTAAGTTTGATTCCATATGGGTGATCATTGATAGGCTTACCAAATCTGCGCACTTCTTACCAGTTAAGACAACTTATACGGCGGAAGAGTATGCGAAGTTGTATATTAAGGAGATCGTTCGGTTACATGGAGTTCCAATTTCCATTATATCCAATCGAGGAGCCCAATTTACCGCGAATTTCTGGAAGTCTTTTCAAAGGAGTTTAGGGACACAAGTAAATCTAAGTACGGCTTTTCATCCTCAAACGGACGGACAAGCGGAACGTACCATCCAGACACTTGAAGATATGCTACGAGCATGTGTATTAGATTTCAAAGGCAACTGGGATGATCACTTACCTCTTATCGAGTTTGCCTACAATAATAGCTATCATTCAAGTATCAAAATGGCACTATATGAAGCATTTTATGGAAGAAAGTGTAGATCGCCAATAGGATGGTTTGAAGCAGGTGATGCGGTCTGTTTTGGACCGGATCTTGTTTATCAAGCAATGGAGAAGGTTAAAGTGATCCAACAACGGCTTGAAACAGCTCAAAGTCGACACAAATCTTATGCGGATGTTAGAAGAAGAGGACTTGAGTTTTCTATCAATGATTGGGTATTCTTGAAAGTATCACCAATGAAAGGAGTGATGAGGTTTGTCAAGAAAGGAAAGTTAAGTCCACGAAACATAGGTCCGTACAAGATCATTCAAAGATTTGGACAAGTTGCTTATGAGTTAGAGCTACCTCAAGAGCTCTCAGTAGTTCATTCCGTATTTTATGTTTCGATGCTTCACAAGTACATCGGAGATCCATCGCACATCACTACTACGGAAGATGTACAAGTTATAGAAGATCTCACTTTTGAAGAAATGCCTATTGCTATTCTTGATCGCTAGATTAAAAAGATAAGGAATAAAGAGATAGCATCGGTAAAAGTACTTTGGAGGAATCAACAAGTTGAGGAGATCACATGGGAAGCCGAGGAAGTGATGAAGATTAAGTACCCTTACCTATTCAACGATGAGGAGGAAGTTCATGAGACGGAAGAAGAACAATAACAAGTGTTTATTTTTATGCAAGTATGTTATGATGATGAATATGTTAATTGTAAGCTTGGACATGTCTTAATTGAGTAACTATGCTAGCATTCGAGGACGAATGTTCTTAAGGGGGGGAGAATGTAACACCCCATAAATTTTTTCGTACACTTATCGCGATTATATGGAGTCCGAAAGGCTTGCGTATGGGTAAAATTAAGTTTATGGTGTTCGGAAGTATCCCGTAAATAGTTGTATGTGTAGGTATTGGAATAAGCTTTCCAACGATATAAAGTTTGCCCAAAACAGAGGAGTATTTTATATAAGCGAGCACATTCGAAATTTCAAAACGGTGGCCAGTAAGCCTGTGAACAGTAAATCTGCAGGAAAATATCTGCAGCTAGGCAATTATTTTTTTTGATCAATTTTAGATGATCATAACTCCTTGTACAAAAAGAACTGTGTGAGCTGCTATATATCGACGAAAATCTACGAGAGTCTTCTTTCCGATGAAATTGGTTTCATCCAAATCCAATGTCTGAGTAAGGAGCTGTACCCATTTTACTATAGCCTATCAAAAAAAAAACAGAATTGTGGGACAGATTTTTGGGTCAACTTTAAACGACCATAACCCCTTGTACAGGAAGAACTGGGTGGTATACTTTATATGAAAATGAAATCACTTTGAATTATCTTTCCAATTCAATTGGTTTCACCCAAATTTGATACCGGAGCAAAGAGTTATGATCTATTTACTTCAGCCTATCAAAACTGTCCACTAGGGACAGATTCGGATTTATTTAAAATTTTAGGGCAAAATGGTCATTTTCTATTACCTCTTGGACGAAAATGGGTGTTTATAAACCTACACTTAGCCTCATATATATCATATATCATCCAATTATTAAGAGAAGGTGAAACCCTAGCCTAATTTCAACTTCAAATATTTTGGTGATTCAACCGTAGAAAATTCGAATTGGTTCCGTAGTTGTGTTCACCATCTCGAAAGCTTTGAGAAGCACCCCATGGTTATGTAAGGAGGATTCTAAATACAAGAGTTCATTGTTAAGGTATGAATATTGTTTATTCTTGATTCTTATCCATGAATAAGTATTGATAAAGGATTATGCGTATTGTCTTGATGTTGGAAGATAACTAGAAACAAAGTTATGAATTGTTTTGTATAAATTGTTAGTAGTAAATTATGGAAGTTGTTGTATTGAATTATGGAGGATGAATTGTGGTGATGTATCATTATATTAGTGGTTATGTATGCCTAGTGATCATGTTGGTATTGGATGGTGATTAAGAAGGGAAATAAAGGCTAAGAGTGATGTTGAGGGATATTTCATGAAAATGCATGATATGTGAATGTAATAAGAGTATAAGAGGATGTATGTAGCACTCTTATTGATGAGTTAAAGGATTACTTCCTAGACATTACTTGGTGAAGTTAATACCTAAATGGTAAGGTTTGGTTGCTAATACTAGTTTGCCACAAATGACTTATTGTAGATAAGTGTTCGAAGAGTACGGGAAGTCAAGTTGGACTTGTATTGAAGTGGTTATATCAAGGTATGTAAGACATACTCTATCTAATCTTTGGCATGAATAATGACCCATGGCACTCTCAAGTAAGCTTCCAACATTGTCCTACGACACATGACACATAATAACATCATATGATCTTCGACACTACCAATTGAACTTGTTTTCACTTTTAAGATGTCCGGCTAGTCAAAAAAAAAGTCCATATACTATTGTTGACTCCGAAATGGTTTAATGAGGTATCCATGATTGTCTACTTAATTTTCATGATATTGATTACCTATTTACATGTTTTTACTATTGAGGTATCATGGTTTGAAGTTCCATAAGGTGTGACCACAAAGTAACCAATCTCAAAGATTAATTGAATTAAGAAATGGAATGTCTGTATTTTAAATTGATGATATGATGTATTGTATTAGTACCACTGATCAGTTGGCCATTGTATTATAAAGTTTATGTATATATGATATTCCAGGGGTGGTCCCTGATGTATTGTATTAGTACTACTGATCAGTTGGCCATTGTATGACATATGTTATGTATTGATAAGGATTACGGAAAGTAATGATATGAAAGTAACGTGCAGGTACCCCATCAGCTCTTTTAAGTATGGTCTACTCATACTGTTTATTCACTGGTATTTGGGTTCTGTTGATCTTTTGTATCTCATCTTGATACTCACTGCCTTACATACTCAGTACATATTTCCGTACTGACGTCCCTCACGGGGGACCCATATTCATGCCTGCAGGAACAGGTACTTCAGGTCGTACACCTCCGCAGTAAAAGCTAGGACATTCTGTTGTTAGTGGTGAGCTCCAGTTGTTTCGGGGCATCCCAAGTTGTGTCCATATGTATTTTTGGTATTTGTATAAGAGTCTTTTGTGGGCGGGAGTTTGTCCCAACCCTAACTCAGTTGTGTATCTATGTAGAGGCTTTTGTAGACACATTGTACAGCCATAGGAGTGTTTGGTTGATAGACGTGATGGCTCTGACGGCCAATTACTGTTTATATATATATTTATGCGTGTCTGCTGGGCTGATACAGGTACTGTTTTCTTCTATTTACAACGAAGTGCTGCCCAAATTTCTAATTTTCATAAGTAATGTAAATGTGAAAGTATAGGTTATGAACGGGTTCTCCCGGGCCTCCTCGGCTACGGGTGCCAGTCCGCTCCTATGGGATTTGGGGTATGACATTAAGCCACCTATTACACTAATTAGAAAATAAATTCAATTGGACGAATTATCAAATAAACGCATAAAACAAGGCACCCATTCTAGAATAATAACTCCAATAAGATTAAACCATCCAAATAAACTCATACAAATTAAATTCAAATGAAAAATCATCATTGGATGTGAAGCACTATTTCTACTTTCAAGAGAATTCAAAGAGAAAATCATAGAAAAGATCATACCTTTAACTTGATTTAAGAGAGGGGAAAATAAAATAAATGCCCAATTCAAGTATACAAAGACTTAATTCTTGATATAGAATGTGAAAATTTTGAAGAGGGTTTGAATAATTTTGAACTTATGACAAACAAATGTTTGGCATAGATTAGGGGACTTGTGTCCACCCTGCCTGAGATGCGCGCACAGGGCTATGGCAGCCCCAAACCAGTATGTTGTGTGTGCTATTTGCACCTGGACTGCTCAATCAGGTCCAACACAGGTAAAACAAATTCTCAAATATTTTGGCTCAAATTCGATCTTATCAATATGCCATATGCGCTTTACCTGCGCCTGTAATGCTAAAAAAGGTCCCACATAGGTCAAAACAGTATGCTCTAGTGATTTTGGATTACTTGTTGGCTGATCTGCATTGTAGTTGTGCCTGATCTGTTCTTAGACTGCTCAAGAATGTACATTGTAGGTCCAAGCCGTGTATATACTGTCATCTACATTAAGGCTATGCCTGACCTACACCTGGACTGCTCAAGCATGTCTAGTGTAGATCCAGGCCCGAACAACCAGATTCTAGGCTCAAATTTAGATTAAAACTTTGCTTAAGGTATAGTTTTGAGCCCCTAAAACTTTCTTCACATATCTCAACTTATTATATTACGTGCAAACACCATAAACAAGCTAACATTAGTATTAAAAAAGGAATCATCAATAAAAAAACCTTGGGTTATATCCCAAGAAATGCCTTATTTATATTTGTGGCATGACATAATTTGATCATCATTTTGGATCCTCGAATCAAAGCGACTCAACCTTAGTCACTTTGAGTTCACCAACATGGTAATGCTTCAACTTGTTCCCTTTCATACCCAAAATCCTCTTATCATGGTCTTCTAATTTAATTTCTCCACTTGGGTAGATGTTTGAGAACACGAATGGTCTTGACCACTTGAACTAAAGCTTTCCCGCTAAACGTTTTAACCTAGAGTTAAAGAGGTGCACATCGACACCTATATGAAACTCTTGGTTTAAGGTCTTAGAATTATAATACCTCTTCATTTTGATTCTATTTGAGAAAATTCTAGTAGCAATACCTCTTCAATTGGAAAAGTGTTGTTATCAACTAAGAATACATACCTAAGATACAAAGACAATGATTTAAACTCAAGTTGAGATAGTTCAATAATAGAAAGTTTGGTGGGTGGACTTTCACAATTTGACTTACAAAGATTTTTAGTATAAGAGCTACGACCCTCCAATGAAATAACCATTTCATGATGTTCTTTAATTGCATCACTCCCTAGGTTTCCTGATACACCCACCAAGGGGTCATCCACAAGATCTATTTCCATGGTTCTAGACAGCTCATCATCAATCATATCAATTAGTGAAACAACTTGCAAGTCCTTTGGTTTCTTCATGGACTTGCATATATTGAAGGAAACTTATTCATCATTAACTAAAACTTCATTTCACCATATTCAACATCAACAAAGTCCCACCTATTAGCCAATAATGGCCTACCAAAGATTATAGAGAACTCATGGTCCATCTTATAATCCAATATAACAAAATCCGTTGGGAAGTTAAACCGATCCACTTTCACAAGAACATAACATTGCATTCTCACGGGTTTTTTGATAGAATGATCGACCATTAAAAGCCTCATTGTGGTTGGTTTCGGGACTATCAAACGTAAATTTTGAAAGGCAATAAATGGCATTAAATTAATGCTTTCCCCAAAATCGCACAATGCTTTGACGAACTTGTGCAACCCAGTAGTGCAAGGAATAGTAAATGAACTCAGGTCTTCCTTATTCACCACCATTATGCTAGATATTATGGAACTATAGATATGGGTTATTTTTATATTATCAACATACATGACTCATTTCTTTGTAACTAAGTCATTCATGAATTTAGCATATCCAGGCATATATTGTATAACTTCTAACAATGGAATATTCATCGATAGGTTGCTAAATGTTACAAAAAATTTCTTGAACTTGGTATCATCTACCTTTTTCTTGAAACATTTGGCAATGGGAAGGAATTTTGATTTTTGACAATAGAACTATCTGAGTTTCATCTTGATTTAGAGCATTACCATCAGTTATTTCTGAATCTTCCTTACTTTTAATCCATCTTCAACTACCTTCAAATTTTTAATAATTTTCTCATTGGCCTTTAGAACTGCATACTATGGATTCTCTAACCGCTTTCTCTTTTCATTGACTTGTTCCTAACTTTGCCTTTTCAGTGGGTTCTTCATCAAAATCAATAAAATTTTTACCAAGAGTTAGAACACTCCTCGTGACAGTGGACATGACGTGAGAATTATTCTTAGGATTAGTAATAATGTTACTAGGGAATCTAGCTTTTGGCCATGCATTGAGCTGAATCGAGATTTGACCTACTTGAGTTTCAAGTTTCTTGAAAGAGGCCAAATTAGATATCAACATTTGATTGAGTTGTGAGAAATCACTTTTCAGCTCTCTCACTATCTTATCGGTTCTCTTAACACCAACTAAGATACTGCTATGGACATCTTTACTTTTGAAATTCTTTAGATCAATGGAGCTTGACTCTTTACCCTTGGCCCTATCATATGGAGGTACATACAGTTCATAATACCTATCCTTATCTCTCTAATATTGGTCTCTATAATGATCTCTATTATGCCAATCTCTATTGCGATCCCTTTTTTCCAACCTTGATTCCAACCTAGACTTTGATAGGTCAGGAGAGAATCCCCCATTTGGTTTGGCAAGATCAGAATTTCCTCATCAAGAGACACCACTCCTCATCATCATAACCTTTAAAACTCTTAGAAGTAATAATGTTAACCACCTTTGTAGGAGCTCCCATTACATGCTTGGTGAGAAAATCAAGTTGGGTCATCACCTTATCCAGGTTCTCATATTTTTCCTCATCCTTTTTCTTTTGTTCTTGGCTTACAAAAGATATGGATGGAGCTCCCGTAGACACCTCAATATCTTTTGTGTGCCAACTTCTACATTTCTTGGTAACTTGATCCAATTAAGGTACCACAACACCATAAGATTGTTTGATAATATATTCTTTGGCCGTAGTGTTGGCTACCATTTTTTTCAATTGATCCGATGCCCTATAGAAGATTTGAAGAAATATTTTTTCCGGGAACTCATGTATTTGGAATTGCATTATTTTATTATTGAATTATTGCCAAGTCTCGTGTACTGGTTCACCATTAAGTTGGTGAAAATTGATGATTTCATCCCTTGATTGCATCATCCGAGAAGAAGGAAAGTGCCTATCCATGAATGCTTTCGTGATCTCAACCCATGAAATGATAGATCCCGTGGAAAATTTTCGCTACCATAAGACCGCTTCTCCCACCAATGAGAATGGGAAAAGATGCAAATAGATTGATTCTTGAGATATGTGGGCTATGTCAAATGGATAACACACACAACAAAATTCTTTGAGTGTAGATTAGCATCCTCATGTGCTTGACCTCCAAACCACCCTTTTATTAAAGAAAATGAAGCATCATGCTATCTTGAAACACTCCATTTCCATTTGTTTGTGGAATTTGAATAACACTAGCTTAACCCACATCTATGATGTGATCCTCGTCCTCAAGATGCCGATCAAAAGTACCAGTAGTTCTATCATGCTAGCTCATAGTATTGTGTATACAATTATCCTTACCTAAGAAAGTGAAAAAATAACAAACAATGTAAAATAAAACACTACGGCTAACCCAAAGTGACTAACAACACTACAAGAATAAAAACTATATTTCACTCCCTAGCAACGACACCATAATATAATGATGCTCAAACTACATTTTTGAAGTGTAAGCGATCATCATTAGTATAGTAACCGAACGAATTTTGGGGTCGAATCCACAGGGAGTGAAGATAAGGATTTTAAGACTCAAGAGCGTTAGAATTCAACTATGAGTTGACACATAATGTGTGGTAAACAAACATGAAAGTAAAAGTGGGAGTTTTTTATAAATGTTTGCGAGTTTAACAATTTTGTTGTTATGAGAATACTAATTCGAGGCTAGAAACAATTAGATATTAATAAACTGCTGACGAGAGATGGGGTTATGTCTTCCTAGATGTGGATTCATGCATAGGTATTTGGTTAATTGTCAAAATTTAGCTAGAAGTACTGGGTAGGCTAGATCTAGAAGTTTTGGTGTCAATTTGTTAATAAAACACCAAATATCAGAAATGGATTCTGGAGAAAACCTCATAAGTGTAACGATTTAACCAATCTATGACTTCAATTAACATTCTTAAGTCTAAGAAATGCCATTAAATGAACTAATTCAAGTAATTGTTTATATCTATTCCTTACCCATATCCTATCTGTCAAGGATGATATGGGTTCTAATGTAATTGGGGTTTACAACCCCCAATTCTTAGTTAAAACATGGAATAGGTGCAAAATCCATATCAAATAGATAATGAGGAAAACAAATAAACAAAACTTATGCACTAATCACAACTTATTCAAGCGTAACCTCAAGATAAAGAATTAGCTACTCATACAGAGAGAAAGTAAAGACATACCTAAATTTGCATCAAATTAATCCATAGAAAATAAAGACAATGAAAAATACAAGCTTTAATTTCAATAAATCTTTAATTGAAATCACGAATTCTTCACTTGAGAGTCACTCTAATGTGTTTTTAGCTCAAGAGTAGTACAATAATGCTCCATAATGGTGGAAAATGGGCTACAAATCCCCCTTTTGATCCCAATTTCACATTTTCCAAATATTACAAAAAAGACACCGCACTCTTGATTTACTCAAGAAGATCTAGAGTGTGGTGGAATTTTTATAATATTTGGAAAACGTGAAATTGGGGTCAAAGGGCGGTTTTCATCTAAGAACACACTAGAGTGACTCTCAAGTGAAGAATTAGTGATTTCTATTGAACATTTATCAAAATTAAAGCTTGGATTTTGCATTCTTTTTATTTTCTATGGATCAACGTGATGGAAATTTGGGTATGTCCAATTTTTCTCTCTATGAGTAGGTAATTCCTTGTCTTGGGGTTATGCTTGAATAGGTAGTGATTAGTGTATGGTTTTTGTTTATTTGTCTTCCTAATTAGCTATATGATATGGTTTTTGTACTTATTCCATGTTTTAACTAAGAATTGGGGGTAACAAACCCCAATTACCTTAGAACCGATATCATCCTTAACAAAGGGGATATGGGTGAGGAGTGAGTGTAAATAATAATTTAAATTAGTTCATTTAATAGCATCTCTTAGGCATAAGAATGTTAATTGAGCCCATAGATTGGTGAAATTGTTACACTTATGAGGTGTTCGACAAAACCCATTTGTGATATTTAGTGTTTTATTGACAAATTGACACTAAAACTTCTAGATCAAGCATACCCATGACTTCTATCTAAATTTGGATAATTAACCAAATACCCATACATGAACCCACACCTAGGAAGGGATAATCTATGTCCCATCAACACTTGATTAATCTCTAATTGTTTCTACCTTTGAACTAGTATTCTCAAAACAACAGATGGTTAAACTTGCAGACATTAAAAAAACTATTTTTACTTTCATGTTTCCTTACCGTACATTACGGGTCAACTCATAGTTGATTTCTAACACTTGAGACTTGAAATATTTGTCTTCACTCCTTGTGGATTCGACCCCAACCTCTATTTGGTTACTAAACTAATTGCGATCACGTACTCTTCAAGAATGTAGCTTGAGCATCATTGGAAAACCCAAGTGAAAATGGGTTAAAACAAGGTTTAAATCAAAGAAATACCTTTTAGGCCTTTTGGTCCAAAAATACCAAATCCCAATTTGAAATTTCAATTTAAAGAGCTTTAAATGACATAATCAAAGTATAACAATTGAAATAGTGATTTAGTGATTGCCCAAGTTCAAGAATGGAAGAAATCGTCCTAAACTCTCTCAATCTAAAGCTCAAAGTCTCAAATATGAAAGAAAATCGAGAAATGAGATTTTTATACCTGTCCAGCTATAACTACTAAAGCAGTTAAATAAGTGAGTAAGCGCAGGTTGACCGCTTTAGAGGTCCATCTTGTACGCGACAGACCGCTAAAATAGTAACCGCTATGCGGTCAAATATCTGCTTTAGCAGTTGTTATTTAGACTAGTAGGGTCTGTTAAACTAGTGTCTGGGTTACTATAGTAGCTACGACTTTAATGGTCCTTTCACCGCTAAAGCGGATACACTAGATACAACTGCATCAACAACTTTTATAAGTTGTAAATTTGCCGATCCACCGTTTGTGATTCATTTGGAATCTTGTGAAGGGAAATGAAATATGCTACTAGATTGAATTTTTCATTTTGGACTCAATGATGACATCAAATTTTTGAAAAGTGGTTGTTTGCACAAAATTGACCCCGGGGATCCAAATTTACTAATTTCTAAACCAAGGGTCGAAATGAGATCCAAAAGTCATAAAATCAAATCAACCATCCTACCAACCCAAAATCAACGTTGCAGATCCACTGTCACAGTAAGTTTTTCCATTTGATGCACAGAACAACAAATGTTTATCGACGTCAACTATAAGCTCTTTTTAACCTCTTACAAAATCGCACAAATCATTCCGAATCACATCAAGAACCATTCCAACCATCCCCATACCCCAAAAATAATGCATAGCAATCATAGGGAGGGATAAAATGCTAAACACATAAAAGGAAAAAATTCATAAAATCAATTCCTTACAATAGAGACCACTAAAAATCTAGTCCGTCCTTGAACTAAAGGCAAGGGAAATACCCGAATTAGCAAAAAACTAGTTATAACTACTATGAATATAGGACTCAACCTCCCAAGAAGCTTTATCTATATGACAGACTCCTCCAAAATAGACAATCTGTTATCTAATTACTCTATATACAAACGAATGACATGAGACTCATTCATAATATAAGGTTGTAGCATCATAGATGAAAACTGAATGAAAGGCTGAAAAATTTAGGGGTACCGCTAACTTGTAAGATGCATCCCTAATAGTCCAAAGAATATCAGATGGCTTGATATACATGGGGATAATCTTGTCCCTCTGCCCAAATCTCATCACCCCCTTCATGGGCAATACATGAAGGAGGACTCAAGAACTAAGACTAAACCATAAGTCACGAAGCCTACGATCTGCATAACACTTCTGCCTACTCTGAGCCACTTAAATTCTATATTGAATGACCCAAACTCTTTCTAGAAACTTGCTAAGCAAGTCTGTACCTCAAGGTCTGATCTCTAAAATCTCAAACCAACCAAACAAAGGGCGACAATGCCTATAATATAAATCCTCAAAAGGTGTCATCTCAATATTAAAATGGTAGCTATTATTATATGCAAACTCCTCAAAGGATAAATGCAGTTCCAAATGATCTCTAAAGTCTATGACACAAGTACGGAGCATATCCTCCTAAAACCTGAATAGTCCGCTCCGACTGACTGTAATACCACGTACTTTTCCTAGCTCAATTTTTCTCCTAGAATGTCAAAGGTTAGATTCAAAGATGAATATATTTTGTTACGCATAGAATTTTCCAGATTTAGACCCTCTATTGTGTAGTAACTTGAATAAGCTTTCCATCGATTCAATTTTTCCCAAATACGATACTCTGTTAAGAAGTTATGGTATTTTAGTGTTGACAGTGTGCCATTCAAGCAACCACCACGTCGCGGTGAAGGGTAAATTCCCAATTGTAAAAATCCAGCGGAACTTCACAATTTCCCCGTATTGCAGAGAAACCTAATTTTCCAGTAGGCCAACGCAATTGTACCATGCTATGTTGATGGCTTAAATGGCATTCTAAAGGTCCTATTTCCAGTGAGCCACCGCGACAGTGGTGTGTCATGGTGGCATGTTAATTCAGGATTTTTTTTGTTCCCCTTTCCCAGTTCTGATTAAAGTTTAAAAAGGGTCACTTTGGTCAATTCCCAAGGCTCCAATTAGTCATAAACAAGGAATTTAGCATATTCAAAGCACTTTATGCTTATTTTCATCCATTCTCTCTCAAAGAAAAACCCTAGATCTCCAAAGCTTCTTCTCCAAGAAATCAAATTCCTCCATTATTTCTCCAAGAAAGCTCCAATTGAGGATTCCCAAGACAAGATAATCAAGAACTTATCTTCAAGAACTCAAATAGGAATCAATCATTCAAAATTCTTTATCTAATCATCTATCAAGGTATGTGGGGTTTATGAAAAAGGATCCTCTTCCATCCTTGTACCCAAAACCAAGTTTTAATTACAAATTCATATAATTTTGAATGAATATTTATGAGATTTGAATTAGGGTTCATACCCATTATTGCTATTTTCAAGATTATGGGTTTTTGAGAGATTTTGAAGATGAATTGCATGTTTATTTTCATATTTTCATGCCTATTGCAGTAATTTTTAGATTTTGAGATGAATTATCATTGTTTTCATTACCAAGAATGATTAGTGATGTTTTGATATGAGATTGGCGTATGGTTTATCAAGCCTAAGATTATATATTGATATTTCAAGAAAGATGATGCTTAATGCATTCTATGATCAAATTATTTATAGATTTTCAATAAAGTATTGATATTTTGATATTCAGATAAGATTTGGAATCCACTTAACTGATTTATCTCAGATTACAAAATTTAGATTATCTTTATTTACTGAATGACTCATATCAAAGCATAATTGGCTTTGTAATAACCCTTATGCTAGTTTTTTTAAGTAGATTTCCAATAGAGTGATCATACAAATTTAAAAGGGAGTAGTATTTAGCACCGAGCTAGAATTATGGGATTAGCATGCCCTATCTTCCATAGAACTACGTAGCCAATGTAGGCACAGATTATCAGATTATTCCCATTTCTATATGGATGACAGTTATAAATGTGATCACTTAGCTCAGGTTATACTCCTTGGAAAGAGTATGGCACCTTTCCTCATCATGAGGTTTGCCCCATATGGGAAAAAGATGTTGAACTCCACGTTAGCTCACATGGTTTATATCGGTTTGAAGAACTTCCCTTGTAGAACAGTTTTTAAAAGAATTCCCTAAAGTTTTAAGCTTATATCATAACAGAAAAGCTTTTAGAAAGACTAAGTTTAAAGGCTTACAACTTTATTCAGATTATGCTTTACAAAAAGATATTAGCAATAGATTTCATATTTCAAATATAGAAGTGAGTCTTTTCTACTCTTATACAACATAAATTACAGATAGAACACTATTACAACTTTTAGAACTAAATGTTATGACTCACTAGATTTCTAAAGTATGATTTACTACTCATGATTATGATCCTCAACTTTTAGATATTCCAGTTTATGTGAGTCCTCTACATTTAGCATGCTCTATTTTACAAATTATGATGATGAGATAATGGTTTACTTATGCATTCACCCCCATATACTTAGTACATCTTCAAAGTATTGATCTACATATACATCTATGTGCTATATTGTCTCATAATGTAGGTTCTGGTGCTCAGTTTTAGCAGCGTGAGTGATTTTGTGCATCTCCAGATACATCCCAATAGTTGGTGAGTCCTCATATTTTGGGAACTTAGTTATTCAGTTTCTTTTCAACTTAGTAGTTTAGATGATTTAGTATTTCAGATAGTTTGAGTCAGCTGGGGGTTTGTCCCAGTGACACTCTAGTTATTAGTAGTAGAGGCTTGTCAGACTGCTACTTTTGATTCAGATTATTCAGTATTGGGGTTTAGAAACTATTTTTAGATATTATATTCAATTAGTTTTCCACATATAGTAGAATATTATGTCTATGTTTCCTTTATTATGAGATTCAGACTTAGTAGAAGGCAGAAAGGGTTAACTTAAGGCTACTCGTAGCCTTGAGCACTGTGTGACATCTCAGGACTAGGTTTTAGGATTCTACAAACTTGGTATCAGATCCGAGGGTTTATAATAGTCCTAGGGAGTTAGAAAAGCCACATTATGTAGAGTCTTAGTCATGGATATGAAGCACGCCAGATTTATGAGTAAGAGAAAATAGGACGTTCTTAGGAAATCATCTCTTTCTTTCATGATCTATAATGCTTACAATATATCTATCTACTTTTAACTCATTCTCTTATGTAATAGTTAAATATGCCTCCTCATCGAGCTAACACACATTGAAATGATAACCAGCCACCCCAGCTTGTCGATTCTTTGAATGAGAATGTATCCAATGCTGAGTTTAGGGTTGCCTTCTAGGATTTGGCCCAAGTTGTGACTTTTAATGTTTAGGGAAATCATCAGGATGCAATCCCACTTTAGTAGAATGGTGATTTAGCAGTAGCCAAAATTTGAGATTTTATGAGAATGAATCAGCCAGAGTTCTTTGGGTCAAAAGCAGGTGAGGACCCACAACTTTATTTGTATGAGATGAAGAAGGTCACCCAGATTATGCATATTTCTAAGGACGAGAGTGTAGAGTTGAGATCCTATTGATTGAAGGATATAACATATGATTGGGTAATTATGTGGAAGAATGGTAGAGGTGATAATGCAGCTCGTATAAGTTCGCAAGTATTTTAGAATACTTTTCTAGATAGGTTTTTTCTGCATGTGATAAGAGAAGCTAATATAGAGGAGTTTACGAATTTGAGGCAAGGCTCAATGAAAGTGGAAGAGTAATGCCTTAAGTTTAATCAGTTGTCAAAGTATGCCCTTGATACGATGGATGATCCTAGGGTAAGTATGAGTAAGTTTGTTACTGGAGTGTCTAGCTTGGTAGTTAAGAAGTGTAGGACTGCTATGCTTATTGGAGACATGGATCTTTCTCAATTTATGATTCATTCCCAGCAGATTGAGGCAGTGAAGTTGAAGAAAAAAGATAGAAGTAATAAGAGGGCTAGGACAGGGTAGTTTGAGTATGGCTAGGCTAGGTTTTATGGGGGAAATTATTTGCAGTTTTAAAATCATTCATCTATGCCAGCACCATCTTTGGCTAGTGCTTCTGCTCCCAAAGCAAGACATGAGCAGTGGGGTAAGTTCTTTATGTCTAGATCTCAGAATAGTATGAGTGGAAAGCCCAGTTATCCTCCAAGTGCTAAGTGTAACAATTATCCTGGAGAATGCTTGGATGGACAGAAGGGTTATGGTTATGGTAATTTGGGTCATGGAATTTTAGAGTGTCCATATGCTAAGTAAGTAAACAGAGATATTCATCTCCAGACTCAGGCTACTAGTGCACTAGCCCCTTTAGGTCTCCCAGTCCCTCCTCAGGGTGCATCATCTAGTGTCGGTGGCGGTCAGCGCTATAATTGGTTTTATGCTTTACCATCCCATCAGGAGTAGGAGGATTATCAGATATTATTACTCATATGATTCGTGTCTTTCATCTTGATTTTTATATGTTGTTAGACCCTGGATTGAGTTTTTCTTATGTGACCCCATTAGTTGTAGTGAATTTTGAAATAAGTCCTAAATAGATCCCTGAACCCTTCTTGGTTTCTACCCTATTAGGCAGTTCAGTTGTTGCCAAATAGATCTATAGAAAGTGTCCTATCACTATCCTTCATAAAATTATGTTATCAAACTTAATACAGTTAGATATGGTTGAATTTGATCTTATTCTTAGTATGGATTGGCTCCATTCCTGTTATGGATCTATAGATTGTCACACCCGACTGGTGAAGTTTTAGTTTCCAGATGAGCTAGTCTTTAAGTGGAAAGATAATTCAGTGTCTCCCAACTGTCATTTCATATCTTATCTTAAAGCCAGAAATTTGATTTCTAAAGGGTGTATCTATCATCCTGTTCGAGTCAAGGACACTAAGTCTGAGACTCCAACATTTCAGTTTGTAAGTCTAGTCAATGAGTTTTCTTATATTTTTCCTAAAGTTTTGCCATGGGTACCTCCTAATAGGGAAATAGAATTAAGGATTGACCTTCTTCCAGATACTCAGCCTATTTCTATTTCTCCTTATTGTATGGCTCCCATCGAGAATAAAGAGTTAAAAGAAAAACTCAAAGATTTTGTAGATAAAGGTTTCATAAGTCCCAGTGTTTCTCCAAGATACTCTCCTATCTTATTCGTGTGAAAGAAAAATGGTTCCTTGCGAATGTGTATTGACTATCTTCAGCTAAATAAAGTTACTATAAAAAACAAACATCCTCTTCCTTGAATTGATGACTTATTTGATCAACTTCAAGGTGCAAGTTACTTCTCCAAGGTAGACCTTGATTCTGGCTATCATTAGTTTAAAGTAAGGGAATGTGATATTCCAAAGACAGCTTTCAGAACCCATTATAGTCATTTGAGTTTCTAGTCATGTCCTTCGAGCTAAAAAATACCCAAGTAGCCTTCATGGACTTGATGAACAGAGTGTTTAAATAGTATCTAGACATGATTTTCATAGCATTTATTGATGATATTCTGGTATAATTTCATAGTGAGGATGATCATGTAGACCATCTTAGAATGGTGTTGAAAACTCTTACAGATCACCAGTTATTCGCTAAATCTAGAAAATGTGAATTTTGCCTAAGGTCAGTAGCTTTTTTTGGTCATATTGTTTCCAGTGAGGGTATTAGAATTGATCCCCAAAAGATAGAAATAGTAAGAAATTAGCCTAGACCTATCTCTCTGTCAGATATTAGGAGTTTCTTGGATTTAGCTGGCCGTTGCAGACATTTTTTAAGGAGTTTTTCTTCTATTGCATCCCCTATGTCTAGATTGACCTAGAAGAAAGTCAAGTTTCAGTGGTCAGATTCCTGCGAGAAAAGTTTTTAGGAGTTGAAGACTCGACTTACTTCAGCCCCAATTTTAGCATTACCTGATGGCACAATAGTTTCATTATGTATTGTGATGCATCTAGAGTTGGTTTTAGTTGTGTTTTGATGCAAAGAGGTAAGGTCATATCCTACAACTCTAGACAACTTAAGCCTTACGAAAAGAATTACTCGACCCATGATCTGGAGTTAGCTACTGTTGTGTTTGCTTTGAAAATATGGAGACACTATCTTTATGGGGTGCATATTGATATATTTACGGATCACAAGATCTTGCAGTATGTGTTTACTTAGAGGCAATTAAATCTTTGTTAGAGAAGGTGGTTGGAATTATTGAAAGATTATGACATAAGTGTTGTATTATTAGGGCAATGCCAATGTAGTGGCAGACGCCATTAGTAGATTGTCTATGGGTAATGTTTCTCATGTAGAGAATAGTAAGAGATAGTTACTTCGGGAATTTCACCAGCTAACTAGATTGGGTGTGATATTGGTTGATTCAGCTGAAGAAAAAGTTTGGATCCAGAATAGTTCCGAATCTTCCCTAGTTTTGGAAGTTAAAGAGAAGTGAGATAAGGATTCTAGTTCGGTCAAACTGAAGGAATTGGTGAAAGATCAAAAGGTAGAGGTTTTCTCCCAAGGGGAGATGGTATGTTGAGATACCAAAGTAGATTGTGTGTGCCACATATTGATGACTTGAGGCAATGGGTTATGGTAGAAGTGCATGGTGCGCGTTATTCCATTCATCCAGGTGCTACCAAGATATACTGTGACTTTTGGGAAAACTATTGGCGGAGTGGTATGAAGAAAGATATAGCAGAGTTTGTATTCAAGTGTGCAACTTGTCAACAGGTTAAGGTAGAGCACCAAAGACCTGGTTGTACATTGCAAGAGTTTGGTATCCCCAGTTGGAAATGTGAAGAAGT
Organism: Capsicum baccatum var. pendulum; assembly: GCA_030864225.1. NCBI lineage: Eukaryota > Viridiplantae > Streptophyta > Magnoliopsida > Solanales > Solanaceae > Capsicum > Capsicum baccatum. The sequence continues at coordinate 160,953,682 of CM061557.1, read as the reverse complement.
AAATATAGACTTTGTGACTGAATTACAATATTCACGTCGTCAGCATGATTCGATTTGGGTTATTGTATACAAATTGACTAAGTTATCACATTTCTTACCAATTCACACATCCTACATAGCTGAAGATTATGCTAAGCTGTATATCAGAGAGTTAGTCAGATTGCATGGAGTTTCTTTTTCCATCATTTCAGATAGGGGTACTCAGTTTACCTCTCAATTTTGGAGAGCCTATCAGAAGGATCTTGGTACCCAAGTTGATCTTATTTCAACTTTTCATCCGCAGATAGGTGGTCAGGCAGAGAGGACATTTCAAACCCTAGAGGACATGTTGAGGACATGCGTTCTTGATTTCAAAGGTAGTTGGGATGAGTACTTACCATTGATTGAGTTTGCTTATAATAACAGTTATCATACTGGTATTTAGGTGGCTCCCATTGAGTCTTTTTATAGGCGAAGATATAGATCACCAGTTGGCTGGTTTGATATGGGTGAGGCTGCTTTGATTGGTCCAAACATGGTGTTTGAAGCCACGGAGAAAGTTCAGTTGATTCAAGAGAGATTGAAATTATCCCAGAGTCATCAGAAATCTTATGGAGATGTAATAAGAAGAGATATTGAGTCCGCGATAGATGATCTTTTGTATTTGAAAGTTTCATCCAAGAAGGGGGTGAAGAGGTTTGGTATACAAGGGAAGCTTAGTCCCCAATATATAGGCCCTTTTTGAATTTTGAGTTGTGCTGGGAAGGTAGCATATCAGCTTGAGCTACCCGCAGATTTATCCTCAATTCATCCAGTGTTCCATCTATCCTTGTTGAAAAAGTGCATGGCCAATTCAGTTGTTGTAGTCCCTCTATAAAGTACAAATATTCATAATAGCCTCTCATATGAAGAAGTTCCAGAAGAGATTCTTGATCATTAGATTCGTAGACTAAGGAACAAAGAAGTTTCCTTGGTCAAAGTTCTGTGGCAAAATCAGTCTATTGAGGGTGCTACTTGGGAAGCAGAAGTAGACATGCATACCAAGTATCCTCATCTCTTCTCCACGAACTCATATTCATCCGAAGGTAATAGTATTTCTTCATTCAGTTCCTTTCTAGTTTTCATATAAATGCATGCACTCACAGATCAGTTCAGTAGCTCAGTATGTTTTGGATTCAGTCATACAATTTATTTCAGTTGTGCATGATATCTTATAGCCTCAGATTCTTCAGTATTTTCAGCTTAACTAGCCACATTCGAGGACGAATGTTCCCAAGGGGGAGATATTGCAATACCCCATACTTTTCATAGATTAATTTCACTCCTAGAATGACAAAGGTTAGCTTTAAATATGAATATCTTTTGTTACGCATAAAATTTTCCATATTTAGACCCTTTATTGTGTAGTAAATTGAATAAGTTTTCCATCGATACCAATTTCGCCTAAATCTTAGACTCGGTTGAGAAGTTATGGCTTTTTAGTGTTGACAGTATCCCATTCAAGCAACCACCACATCGTGATACGACAAAATTACACCTCTCTAGCAAGAGAGTAAGCGGTCCCTGTCAAATATATAACCTAACTAGGGTGGATGTCGAATCCCACAGGGAATACTATGTTCACTAAGTATTGTGGTTGTTACTAGACTGTTGATCAAAGGTTTCAAGTTAAAAAAGGAGTTTAAGTTTGTAAATTTATCTCGTTATTTGTAACAGAGAATGATCTAGAAAGTGATTTTTATTGCAAATAGTAATTCAATGAGAGTAGACAAAATGGAGTTATGGTTATCGAAGTGTTCAAGTAGCTAGGGTTGTGAATTATTTTAAATTTCCAATTAATCACTATGATTGCAAGAGTTATTGAATCCTCTAATTTAACCATTTGTCTCTCAACCTAAATGAATAAATTTTCCTTCAATTCTCTCGAACTTAAAGAATACATTAACTTATTCAATTATTCTCTCATGTGGGTTTATCCCGTTAAGGCATCAACCCTTAACCCAAAGGTTAAAGCCTCTAGATTTCATGTAAACCTCTTCTTTTCCCAATAAACACTTTTCTGTTTGAACAAGTGATGTTCTTGGGCTCACCCTTCAAGTTTGCAACCAAGAAAGGTCACTATTATGAAGAAGGTTTTATGCAACCTTAGTTAATTGTGGAAATGAAACATTCTCACAACTCCAATCAACTTTTCACATCGAGGCTCCCATAACCCTTGTTATGAGAGTTTAGCCACATATTTCCATAGAATAACAAGAAGGAGTCATTGTATTTCTCATAAATAGATTCAAAAAATACTTTTAAGGGATCAAAGATTTGTTCTTGAATCTTCAAACAAAAATATTAATAATATGCTAAGATCCACGATTCTAGCTGTTTCTCAGAGAATACTGCTTATAATACTGTTCAACATATGATAAAAGATTTGAAATAAAATCTAAAACTGAATATTTAAATGTTTCTAGGTACAGAGGATTTAAAATTCAAAATCAGACTGCATCCAACTTGACGGTCAGGATGGCGGCCCATCAGAAGATTGGTGGTCCGTTGCCTGGGCCATCACTGATGGTTCTGGAATGTCAGGTTCTATTTAGGTCTGACGGTCATGCTGGCAGACCATCACTGGACTGGAGGTCCATCGAGTGGTCCATCATTGGATCTTCTGGAATCTTGAGTTCTGGTTAAGCCTGACAGCCAAGATGGCAGCCCATCAGAAGATTGACGATCCGCCACTTGAACCGTCGCTTGAGTTCTTCACTTGGAGAATTTTGTTTAGCTCAGACAGACACTCCATCGATCCGTCGCATGTCTGACGGTCCGCCAGTGACCTTTTTTTGTTATTTTTCTAGATTTTCCTTCAACTAACTCTTTACCCTAAAAACACTCAAATCCAGTATTAGATAAAACACCATTTATTTTAAAAATTACAATCATCCTAAGAAAAAGATGTAAAATATTTCGTTAAAAGACGGAACATCAAAACCCTCATCTTAAGGCAATTCTTTGTCCTCAAGCAACTCAGCACCAAATTGCATACATGGATAATACAATGACAGGCAATCACCTATTGAACTAGACTTAGCATAACTATTCACTTGTCAATTTACTCATATGGTTTCAACACATTAGGATCTATAATAGGCATTTATTCAATATTAGCACACACACAATCATGGGCATCATGTCGTAGTGAGACTAGCAAAACTAAGTTAAACTCAAGTTGCCCTCACATCAATGAAGTACACCACTCATTATATTTTGTGGAAACAATCTAAACTCTTACACTCAATAAAAAAGTTACGAGCATAGTTCACATACCCATAGGTTTGTCCACATCAGCTAATACCCCCTTTGTAGTTAATTTGCCAAGATCAAGCAGGTCTTTTCTAGGCTTGTAATGAGGTTTAAGGCTAGGAAGGGGAGGATTTAGGAAAAAATGACTCTAACCTAGAGAGAGTTAATTAAAGTTGTTGGTGATGAAGACAAATTACTACAAGCTCAAAGAAGGGTTCAAAAAATGGAAAAATCTTTTTGATTGGGTTAATTACTTTGGATAAGTGGACTAAAGATATAAGAAAGCCTGCTATCACATCTTATTCCCTCAACCACAAAACAACATAAATGAACCAATAAAGTTCTAGGTATTACACTATGCAAGAACTACATAAATACTCTCACACATAGGCAACTGAGTCAAACTCATTCTACTACTATTAGAATTTCTGTCACATGATCATGCACATCTTACATGTTAATGCTAATAATGGAATCACAAAAGGTTGCACACATATGCTAAATGACTGGAGTAAATAATCTCAGATACATGTCCATAACTTTATGCCAACATCATCCATCATCCATATATACAACAAGATGCTAAAAATAAAAGACACTTTATAAATAAGTATTAACAAACAAATATTTACATCACAACCTAAGAAAAGAAAATGCAATCCTAAACATGTCAGTTCTCCTAAATTGCACACGGGATGAAAAGTACATCGGCAACAAAAACCCCGATGGTACAAGTACACCCCACAGAAAAATAAATGCTTTGTTCTCAAATGTATAAAATTTAAGTACAAAGGAGGGGCAATACTTGTAATTTCACTTATACACATGAGGCATCTGTGAAATTTGGTGAGGCTCTAGTGTCCTCACCTATTGCAATGTAGACCCTTATGGTGGTGGGGGTACTTATAAACTCAACCTCTGGAATTGGAGGTATCACATCCCGAACTGGGTTTGAACCTGTCCCTTTAGCAAGGGCTGAACTTGTAGATACACCAGTGGTTTCATCTTCTACTTTATTTATTCTTCTCCCTTTATCTCTTCTTGACATTTTTGCAGTTTTCTTCATGTCATACAACTCTCTTTCGTCTGGCGTCATTGCTTTTCTCTTTCTTTTCCTAGCAGCTTTTCTTTCTATGCTCTCATCAACTTGTTTCTTTTTTTTTATATTTCAATGGTTTCCCATCAAATCAATGGTCTCTTCATCATCATCACTCATCACCAGGGCTGGGTCACAAATAGGCTACTAAGATTACCTGCTCTTCAACTCTGCTATATCATCTTGTTCCTGTTTAAACTCCACTATAAACTTGGCTAAGTCGGGAATGGACTTCTAGACTTTTGTTGATATGTTCTTCCATGTGGTCTATCTTCAACTGAATGTTTTGGAATGGACAGATTGTTTCTACATTAAATTGATCAACAAATGGCTTGAAATATGAAGCCCATTTGTCCATCTGTTTCTGAAACTTCTTCTGTTGCTTTACAAACTTTGCAAAATTCTACTATGTTGGCCTATATTCTGCGAAATCCTCCCCACTCATAGGTCGTGCAAACCCTGGCCCTGCAGAGGTACTTGGTGGAACATACTCAGGTGGCATATATGTAGTGATGGGCAATGGCATACCTGAAGGCATTTTTGAGGTGTCTGGGGTTACTGTGAACTGAGTCTGGTAGGCTGGAGGCTTGGTGACCCTCATCTCAAACTTTGAGTGATATTTTGATTTCTTAAAGTCCTATCTATGCGTAGCCTAAATTGTATTATCAACCCCCCAAATCAAAGGCACACCAACCTGCCTACATAACTCTGTGATAAAGCAAAGGAATGGTAGTGCACTTGCCACTTTATGATCCCTCACAAATATTTCATCAGAAATAATCTGGCAGAAATCAATTTTCAGCCATGAGATCAAACTAGCAATAAGCATAGCCCTGTGATTATCCAATTTTGCATCATCTCCTATTGGCATCAAACTTAATCGAACCACACCCCACCAAAACTTCTCTAAAGCTATGGAAAGACTTCGCTATGTACTCACGTAGGTTTGTTTCCCAGGAGGGATTACCATAATCAGTCAATAACCCAGCTAACCAAGGTTTCTGAGTAAATGCAGATATTAACTGGTATTCAAGATCAGAAATACTAGGTAGAGCTTCGTACTCAGGTTCAAACAACATCTTATTGATTGTTCGAGATGAGATGTCAATGTTAACTCCTCGGACTGGGACTGACTTACTGTATGGAAAGTCTAATAGCTTCGTTCCCTTGGGACAATCCTTCTCTATCAGCACCAAATAATTAGTAAAGAATTCCCTTACTAGATTAGGTGGCTTGCTTATCTAGGCCAACTTGTAAATATTGAACTGATGCTCCAGTTCATGATACTCATGTAGCTCAGTTGTCACTATATGGTACTCCTCAGAGAAGAGCCTTTTGATTGCTCTATTTGCTATCGGTGCCAGTACATCATAGAGCTTGTCTCTTGCTCCCTTGAGTTATCATCTGATTTCCTCCCTTATTTAAGGATCTTTATGCTTAATCACATTGGCGTCCTTAGGTTTATTTTCCCCTTTAGCCACTTTATTTCGTACCTCCATATTAGTAGCCTCAGTTTTATCCTCAACTGGCTTGGGATTAGATGTATCAACCCTTGCCTTATCGGGGCTCGAACTAGTACTGGTGGTGCTGCTCTCACTCTCTTCTTCAGACTGGGAGAGTATAGGAAGTACCTTGTCTCTTTGGTGAGTGTTGAAGGCTGGTGCTTCCTCACACCTCGCAGGTTTGTCTCTTCCTCATGCTCGGCTACCACCTCTAGTCAATGGAAGTTTACGTGCTATAATGCCTGAAAAAGGTGCAAGGGATCAGTTGGCAAATCAAACATATGAAAAACAGTAAAAAATGTGGCATAGCGGTCAACCCGACACACCATTGGTGTTGTGGTAGTCCGCCGGTCTGGCCGTCAGCCTTAACAAGTGAGTCTATTATTTCAAAGGCTTGTGATGGGCAAACTGGCGATTCATCAGGTAACTGACGGTCTGCTAAGTTATCCGTTGCCCCTTATCTAGTGAAGAACAAACTAGGTGTCATTGCAATGGTCTATCTGGTGGTCCATCACAGTGGCAACGATCCACCAAAGTGACCGTTGGCAACACTTTCAGTACAAAATTTCATTTGAACATTTTTCCAAAAACCTGATATACATCCTCATATTTGCAACATTACAATGGTATCAATTCAATACTTCCATGAAAATTTTTCTATTTTAAACACTTGGTTTACGCAGAGTTCGCCCAAACTATACTATACCAGGGTTCAACAATCAAATCCTCACAACAAGGTAAAATAAGACAAGATAAAATTTCTTTTTAGAACATTATAATTTTCACATAACTAAACTCATCAGTGAAACAACATAGAGAAGGATTATGATCATACCTTGCCTTTGCAGTAACTTCACTCTACTCACTTGCAACTTCAGAGAATGAAACTAACTTAATTTCTTTATCAGTGATTTTTACTTTGGTTGTGATGACGAGAAAGAGAGAAATACTATTTTTTAAATAGGAGAGATAAAATAAGAGGTAGAGTCCTTTAGAATAACTAATTCTTTGAATACATAGGGAGTTGAATAGTTTCAAAACTTGAAAAGGTGGCAACGCATGAAACCACTTGTTCTCATCCATAAAAAATATGTTTGGGTTGGTTTCTTCTGTATTAAATAGCATTTCAGCACATCCTGACCCAATCCATAATTAGGGTTTATGCCAACTTGACGGTCCATTGGGTATTCGATGGTCCATCTGGTTAGTCATTGCAACTTACCAGAGACAATAAAGTTATGTTTTATTGCCATGGCTTGGTTGATGGTCCGTCATTAATTTGTTGGTCTGTCGACTTGTCTGTTAACCTATTCTAGTGAACTTGACTTCCAACATCTGATTGACAGTTGAGGTGACAGTCCTTTAGACTAGCGACAGTCTGCCAGCTCGACCGTCAATCGTTATCCAAAATGATGTTTTGTTACCATGGCTACGATGGTACGAGTGATGGTCCGTCGAGATCCAGACGGTCCGTCGGTTCTCCCATCAACACCCTTTTCACTGTAGAACTCCTTTCTTTTTGCATTTTCAGTCCTAAACACTTCACAAACACATCTGATTGCACAAAAGCACAAATAAATTCTAACTATGAATACCAAAACACCTTGTGGGTTGCCTCCCACTAGCACCTAATTTAATGTTGCGGCACGACGCAGTTATCTCAATTACTCAAACTTCATCGAGATAGATAGTAGCTATGCACTTTATCGAGTCCATTGGAACGATGTACAACTTTAGTCATTTCCCATTAACTTTGAAGACACTTCTATCTTCACTTGCAAGTTCAACTACTCCAGACGAGTAGACTTGATTAACTTGGAATGGATCCGACAATTTTGATTTAAGCTTACATGGGAACAACTTCAGTCTGGAGTTGAAAAGAAGCACCCAATCACCCTTTTGAATATCTCTTTTTGCAATTCTCTAGTCATGGTACTTCTTCATTTTTTTTTTGTAAAGATCTGCCCTTTCATATGCACCGAGATAAAACTCATCTATCTCATTCAGCTGTCCCAATCTCAAATGCGCTGCCTCGCTCCAATTTAAATTTAGTCTCCTAAGTACCCATAGCGCCTTATGCTCTAATTCAATTGGCAAATGACATGCCTTTCCATAAACCAGCTGGCATGGTGACATACCGGTGGGTGTCTTGAAAGCTGTTTTGTATGCCCATAAGGCATCATCCAGCTTCCTAGATCATTCTTGTCTACTAGCATTCACTTTTTTAGCAAGGATGACTTTGATTTCTCTATTCGAAATCTACACTTTCCCACTAGTTTGTGGGTGGTATGGAGTTGCTACCTTGTGTTGCTTAACATCATACTTTGCTAAGGAGGCTCAAAATACTCGGTTGCAAAAGTGAGATCCACTGTCACTTACAATGGTGTGTGGCACCCCAAATCGAGAGAAAATGTACCTTTTAAGGAACACAACCACTCTCTTCCTTTTGTTTTTATCCAAATCAATGGCTTCAACCTATTTTGATACACAATCAACACCAACTAGAATGTATTTCATTCCATATAAGCTCACAAAAGTCCCCATGAAATCGATGCCCAGACGTCAAACAATTCTAATTCCATCATCTTTGTCAAAGTCATCTTCTGGCACTTGGAGATTGGCCCCTACCTCTGACATTGGTCACATCTTCTTACGAACTCACAAGTATCCTTGAATAAGGTCGGCCAATATTAGCCACTCTGCAATACCTTTCTAGAAGTACAGTTACCTTCATAGTGACCTCCAACCGGGGAAGCATGACATGTATCCAAGATACTAATCATATCTACTTCTAGAACACACCTCCTTATGAAATTATCAACACATCATCAGAACAGATACGGCTCATCCCAGAAGTAATGTGTCATATCATGGGGAAACTTCTTTCTTTAGTAGAAAGAAAGATTCTCCAAAATCACCTCGCTCACCATATAATTTGTGAAATCTGTATACCAAGGTATTTTCGCTAGAACCGTAGCCAAGATTTCCTCATTCGGAAATGCATCATTAATCTCAAATTCATATCTAACTGCTTGCTCCCATTCCATCCTAGAAAGGTGGTCCGCAACTTGATTTTCAAAACCCTTCTGATCTTTGACTTCAAAGTCAAATTCCTGAAGTAGCAGCACCCATCTAATCAACCTTGGATTCACATCTTTTTCCTCCATCAAGTATCTTAAGGCTGCGTGGTTAGTGTGGACCACCACTTTGGTTCCAAGCAAATAATCCCGGAACTTCTCAAAAGCATAGACCATTGTAAGAAGTTCCTGTTTAGTGACAGTGTAGTTCTTTTGAACTCCATTAAGCGCTTTTCTTGCATAGTAGATAGGATGAAACAATTTATCCCTCTTTTGGCCAGGTACAACCCCAAGTGCAACACATCTTGCATCACACATAATCTTAAAAGGTTTTGACCAATCTGGTACAACAATAATAGGGGTGTCAACTAGCTTCCCTTTAAGGTATTCAAATGCCTTCAAGAAATCATCATCAAAGTTGAACTTAGCCTCCTTCTCTAAGAGTTTGCAAAGTAGATTTGCAATTTTTGAGAAGTCCTTTATAAATCTCTGCTAGAAGCCCGCGTGACCAAGGAAACTACACACCCCCTTTACTGAAATGGGAGGTGGTAGCTTCTACAACCTTGACCTTAGATCGATCGACCTCAATCCCCTTAGCTGAAATTTTATGGCCAAGGATAATGCCCTCCTTCGCCATGAAGAGGCATTTTCCCCAATTAAGCACAAGGTTAAACTCTTCACATCGCTGCAAGGCTCTACTTAGATTCACCAAACAAAGCTCAAATAAATCCCCTACAATAGAAAAATCATCCATAAACACCTCCAAGGTGTCTTCAATCATATCTAAGAAAACAGACATCATGCACCGTTGAAAGGTAGCAGGTGCATTACATAAACCAAATGGCATCCGCTTGAAAGAAAAAGTACCATATAGGCAAGTGAATGTCGTCTTCTCCTGATCCTCTGGGGATATAGAAATCTAATTATAACCAGAATACCTATCGAAATAACAATACCAACCTTTTCCCGCTAATCGATCAAGCATCTAATCCATAAAAGGCATTGGGAAACGGTCATTTAAAGTCTATGAGTTGATCTTATAGTAGTTCGTACAAACTCTCCATCTAGTTCATGAAAGGGAGGCAGTGGTTTTGGGAGAGTAATCACCACTACTTCCTTCTTCTTATCTTTTTTTTTTTAACTTATCAACCTGCTGAAAATTAGAAGTAATATCAATATTATCCAATTTCTCAGACTCCACTGGATAACTTTCTTCATGATCAACTTCCTCTTTGATTATATCTTCAATCACGTCTTTTCCAACAAAAGGGCCTGGTAATACCTTACTACTCCATGTGGTAACTTCCATGCAAGAGCCATCATTATGAGGATTCTAAATTCTATCACTTGGCAATGTTCCACTCTTCCTCTGATTCAATGCTGCTTATAGTTAACTCATTTGCTGCTCCAACTATTTGATAAAATTTTAGTGTGAATTTACCAATTGACTCATTAAAGACAAATCACTCTTCATAGTAGTCACCCCAGAGTTGAAAGCCTCAACTCCCTTTAATATCTTCTTCATCATGTCCTCTATGTATATTTTACCGGAGCTTGTTGAAGCATTATCTCATTTCCAGGAGGTACATATAGTCCACTACTATCATTTTTGTTCTTCCAATTCCCTTGATCCCTATCTTTGTAACTAGCTTTGTCATAATAGTTCCAACCTTGATTTCCTTGGCCATTGCCTAAGAAACACCCTAATTATTTAAATGGTTAGCCTCTTCTTCCGTATCAGAGTCAACTCTGCCTTGGGATACAACATCTTTCACCTATTCTATTTTTCTAGATAATAAATGCTTAGTCAGCAAATCCATCTGCATCATGAAATATGCCATATCCTGATCACGTTTCTCCTCTTTGTTGTATTGCTCTGTAGTCATACCAACAGACACAGTAGGACTTAATACCATAGATCCCTATTATGCCAAGCTCTACTTTGTTTGGTTATCCTATCGAGCATCTTTGAGGCTTCTAGAAATGTGAGATCCACAAATGATCCTCCTACAGTACTATCCATGACTGGCTTTATAATAGAGTTTAAGGCCCTATATAAAGTCTCCATCAAATGAATATCAATAATATTATGATTAGGGTATTGTATCAGCTTCTTTTTAAACCTCTCCTAGGTCTCGTGAAGAGATTCAGATGGAAGCTACCCAAACTTGTTGATCTCATCTCTCAACTGTACCCTCCTAGAATATGGAAAGAACCTTTCTAGAAAAGACTCTTTTAGCAGCCTCAAGTTGGTTATAGATTCAGGAGTCATCCCATTAAGCCACAATGTTGCCTCTCCATACAAAGACAATGGAAATAGATGCAAGCAGATGGCATTCTGAACTACTCCTGCGTTATCAAAAGACTTGGAAATAGTGGAAAAATTCACCAAATGCACTTTAGGATCATCTCTTGAAAGATAACCTGCTCCATAGCTCCAGTTGGACCTGCTCTATCCATTCTATCCTCGTCATCATTAAGATCAAACTGCATAGGTTAGCGATCCTTCCTTTCCCTAAAGGGTTGATTCCTATTTATATTACGATTCACTGGTCCAGTCGTATTTTCTTCACGCTTTGAGTTGACAGGATCTAACAAGTCATTATCTCACAAATCATCATCATCAGGATTAGGATAATGCACCAGTTGGTCGTCATTTTATTGATTAAGCTGAGCTCTAGTCAAGGCGGCTAGTCTTTCAGCATCTTGTGGGTCTGCCATTCTACCAATTAGTTGAGTTTCTGGATGTACTGGTAATAATGATTCACATGACCTCTATGTATTTGGCATACACAATATTTACCCTTTGCAAAACAAAAACAACAAATAACAGTAAAATATAAGAAACTTGATCAAAGGTCAATTAACAAAGACAAACTTAATTGACAATCGTATTCCCCAGCAACGATGCCAAAATTTGATATGCTTAAATAATAAATCTCTAGTGAGAGAGTAAGCGGTCGCTGTTAAATATAGAACCCAACTAGGTTGGGTATCGAATCCCACAGGGAATACTGTGTTCACTAAGTATTATGGTTGTTACTAGACTGTTGATCAAAGGTTCCAAGTTGAAAAGAGAGTTTAAGTTTGTAAATTTTATCTCATTATTTGTAACAGAGAATGATCCAGGAAGTGATTTTTATTGCAAATAGTATTTCAATGAGAGTAGACAAACTAGAGTTATGGTTACCGAAATGTTCAAGCATCTAGGGTTGTTAATTATTTTGAATTTCCAATTAATCACTACGATTTCAAGAGTTATTCCCTCGTGTGGGTTGATCCCGTTAAGGCATCAACCCTTAATCCAAAGGTTAAAGCCTCTAGATTTTATGTCAAACACTTCTTTTCCCAACAAACACTTTTCTATTTGAACAAGTGGTGTTCTTGGGCTCACCTTTCAAGTTTACAACCAAGAAAGATCATTATTGTGAAGAAGGGTTTATGCAACCTTAGTTAATTATGGAAATCAAACATTCTTACAACCCCAATCAGCTTTTCACTTCGAGGCCCCCATAACCCAAGTTATGAGAGCTTAGACACACATTTCTATAGAAGAACAAGAAAGAGTCATTATATTTCTTATAAATAGATTCAAAAAATACTTAAAAGGGATCAAATATTTGTTCTTGAATCTTCAGAGAAAAATATGAATAATATGCTATGATCCATAATTCTAGCTATCTCTTAGAGAATACGGCTTACAATAATGTTCAAAATTTGGAAAATATGATAAAAGATTGGAAATAAAACCTAAAACTGGATATTGATATGTTTCCTGGTATAGAGGATTTAAAATTCAAAATAAAAAAATTGCGTCCAAGTTGACGGTCAAGACGGCGGCCCATCGAAAGATTAGCTATCCGTCACATGGGCCATCACTGATGGTTCTTGAATATCAGGTTCTGTTTAAAGCTGACAGTCATGCTGGCAGACCGTCGCTGGACTGGCGATCTATCGAGTGGTCCATCGTTGGATCTTCTGGAAGCCTTATTTCTGGTTAAGCCTGACAGCCAAGTTAGTGGCCCATTGGAAGATTAATGGTCCGCCACTTGGACCGTCACATGAGTTCTTCACTTGGAGTAATCTATTTATCTTCGATGGTTACTCCGGTAGTTTGTGACATGTCTGACAGTCCGTAGTTGGACCGCCAGTGACCTTTTTCTGCTATTTTTCCAGATTTTTCCTTCAGCTAACTCTTTACCCAGAAAATACTCAAATCTAGTAATAAATACAACATCAGTTTCTTGAAAATGTACAATCATCCTAAGAAAAAGAAGTAAAATGTTACTTTAAAAGAAGTAACATCACATCGTGGTGAAGGGTAAATTCCCAATTGTCAAAATCAACGGATCCACGATTTACCCGCATTGCGGAGTATTCTATTTTCCCAATTGTCAATTTCCTGTAGGCCAATGCGATTGTACCGCATCACATTTATGGCCTAAATGGCATTCCAAAGGTGCACCGCGATAGCTCTGCTTCGCAGAGAACTTCCAGTTCCTAATTGTCCTATTTCTAGTAAGCCACAACGATAGTGGCGCGTCGCGGTGGCATGTTAAATCAGGATTTTTATGTCATTTTCGCAGTTCTGATTAAAGTTTAAAAAGGGGAACTTTGTTTTTTTCACAAGGCCCCAATTCATCATAAACAAGGAATTTAGCATATTCAAAATATTTTATGCTTATTTTCATCTATTCTCTCTCAAAGAAAAACCCTAGAGCTCCAAAGCTTCTGCTCCAAGAAATCAAATTCCTCCATTGTTTCTTTAAGAAAGATCAAAATTGAAGATTTCCAAGACTAGATAATCAAGAACTCAAATAGGAATCTATAATTCAAGATTCTTCCTTTAATCATCTACCAAGGTATGTGGGGTTTATGAACAAGGATCCTCTTCCATCATTGTACCCAAAACCAAGTTTTAATTACAAATTCATATGATTTTGAGTGAATATCCATGAGATTTGAATTAGGGTTCATACCCGTTATTGCTATTTGCAAGATTATGAGTTTTTGAGAGATTTTGAAGATGAATTGCATGTTTATTTTCATATTTTCATGCCTATTGCAGTAATTTTCAGATTTTGAGATGAATTATCATTGTTTTCATTACCAAACATGATTATTACAATGTATTGACATGAGATTGATGCATGATTTACTAAGCCCAAGATTATATGTTGATAATCTAGCAACTGCAAGGAGACGTGCCGACGAAATTCCAGTGACATTTCGGTGGTATCTGTTCCAACAAACCTATTCCAGCAGCAATTTTTGACACCAAAATTATAGTATCCAGGAATAGCAGGATTACTCCCAGTGACTTCTAACCCTTGAACTTAATTTTATTTTATTGTATTCTATTCTTGTAATTTTTTTATATATCCATTGCCTGTAATTTGTGTGGGACTTTCTATCTGTGAAGTGGGTTTCTAGTAGCTATCATTCTTAAAACTTAGATTTACTATGTTCTTTGAGGGTGTTTTAACTGTTTTACTATTTTTAAACCTTTCTGTTACATTTGGTGAGTAGTGGCTGGGGAGGTAAATAGTGAACTAGGGTCATGTTCTGGGGGGCCTAGGGGGAAGGAGGCTAGGTCAGGGCTTGGTGTTGGGGGTTGAAGTTGAGACGTGGAGGATGGGGTTTTAGGAGAGAAGAGTCGAGAGATGATAAGTTGAGGGTAGGGTCATGTAACATAGGGACCCTTTAAGGTAAGTCGATAGAGCTAGTTAAGATTCTTAGGAAGAGAAAGATCAATATTATGTGTGTCCAGGAGACTAAATGGGTAGGTTCTAAGGCTAGGGATATGGATGGGTATAATTTGTGGTACTCGGGTAGTGAGAGGAGTAGGAATAGAGTAGGTATCTTTGTGGACGTAGAGCTTAGGGGTAGGTAGTGGAGGTTAACAAGGTTAGTGATAGGGTGATGACTATTAACTTGGTCACTAAGGGGTTTACGGTACACATCTGTTGTGCTTAAATGCCTTAGGTGGGCCTGGGTGAGGAGGAGAAGAGGAGATTTTTGGAGGTTTTGGACGAGGTGATTCGAGGCATGCCTAGTTCGGAGAAGATTTTCATAGGAGGGGACTTCAATGGGAATCTCGAGCATTTGCTGATAGGGTACGATGATGTGTATGAAGGCTTTGGTTTTGGGGATAGGAATGACGAGTGATCTGCTCTTTTGGATTTTGCGAGGGCCTTTGGGTTGGTGGTAGTGAATTCTAACTTTCCAAAGAAAGAGGAGTATCTGGTTACTTTTCGTATTAGGATAACCAAGACTCAAATTAACTTTTTGCTTCTTAGGAAGGGGGATAGAGCTCTGTGTAAGGATTGTAAGGTTTTTTCAAATGAGAATCTTGCAACCCAACATAGACTCTTGATGATGGATTTGGTTATAAAGATGGTCAAGAAGAGGAAGGGTGGGGAGGGTCAACCTAGAGTTAGGTGGGGTGGCCTAACTCCGATCAGTGCTTTAGAGATAAAAACGAAGTTGGAAGGGATAGGGGTGTGGGAGTGTCAGGTGGATATGGATAGTAGGTGGGATAGGGCTGTGGGGTGCATTAAAGAAATTTCTAGAGAGGTTATGGGTATCTCGAAGGGCTGGTCTGATTGGCATCGGGGAGATTGGTGGTAGAATGAAGAAGTTAAGAAGAAGGTGAAGACGAAGAAGGCAGCTTATGTTAAGTTGGTTGAGAGTAAGGATGAAGAGAAGAAGCGGGTGAGAAGGGAGGAGTACATATTAGCTAAGAAAGAGGCTAAGTTAGCAGTTACGACTACTAAGACAATATTTTTTGAGAGGCTGTATTCGGTATTAGAGGAGAGAGATGGGGAAAAGAGGTTGTATAGGCTTGCCAAAACTAGAAAGCATAAGGGTCGTGATTTGTACCAAGTGAAGTGCATTAAGGGAAAGGATGGTAAAGTTCTGGGGGAGGACGTTCTAATTAAGAAAAAATGGCAGTCGTATTTTCATAAGCTTTTGAATGATGTGGAGGACAGGGCTATTGTGTTAGAGGAGATGGAGCACACCGAGAAATCTCACGATTTTGGCTACTGTCGGTATTTCAAGGTAGAGTAGATCTGTGAGTCTATTCACAAGATGTGACGGGGCAGGGAGATGGGGCCTGATGAGATTTCAATGGATTTTTGGAAGTTTGCTAGCAGAGAAGGATTGAGGTGGCTAACACATTTGTTTAACAACATTTTCAAGACCGCTAAGATGCTTGAGGCATGGAGATGGAGCATGATGATTCCTTTATATAAGAACAAAGGTGACATTTATAGTTACAACAACTACCATGGTATTAAATTATTGAGTCATATGATGAAGATTTTGGAGAGGGTGGTGGAGCGGAGGTTGAGGAAGATAGTGCCTATTTCAGAGAATCAATTTTGGTTTATGCCTGGTCACTCGATGACTGAGGCAATTCAGCTAGTGTGGAGGTTAGTAGAACAGTATAGAGATAGAAAGAGGGACCTGCATACGGTGTTTATTGACTTGGAAAAGTCATATGACAAGGTCCCTAGGGAGGTTCTTTGGAAATTCTTAGACGCGAAAGGGATCCTAGTGGCATATATTTGTTAGATTAAAGACATGTATGAGGGGGCAAAAACTCGGGTAAGGACGGTGGGAGTGGACTCCGGACATTTTATGGTCTTGACAGGGTTGCACCAGGGATTGACACTTAGTCTATTTTTATTCGCATTGGTGATGGATATATTGACGCAGAATTTACAAGGGGAGGTACCTTGGTGTATGATTTTTGTGGATGATGTAGTTTTGATTGATGAGTCTCGCTGAGGTGTTAATGATAAGATATAGGTTTATAGACAAACTCTAGAATCTAAAGGATTCAGGTTGAGTAGGACTAAGATAGAGTACTTGGAGTGCAATTTTAGTGACTCGAGGCAGGAGGATGAGGTGGTAGTGAAGTTGGAGTCACAGGCGGTTTGTAAGAAGGATAGATTTAAGTATCTTGGGTTTATGATCCAGGGGAATGGAGATATTGGTGAGGATGTCTCCCACTGTATTGGGGAAGGGTGGTTGAAATAGAGGCTCGCCTCGAGAATTTTATGCGATAAGAAGGTGTCTCTTAAGCTTAAAGGTAAATTCTATGGAGCTCCAGTTCGGCCGACCATGTTATATGGGGCAGAGTGTTGGCCTGTTAAGAATTCTCATGTCCAAAAGTTGAAGGCGGTGGAAATGAGAATGTTTCATTAGATGTGTGGATTTACGAGGGATGATAGAGTTAGGAATGAGACTATTTGGCAGAAGGTGGGAGTGGCTTCGGTGGAGGATATGTTACGGAAAGTGCGATTGAGATTGTTTGGCCACGTGATGAGGAGGGTAACGGATGCCCCAGTTCATAGGTGCGAGAGGCTGGCCTTGGAGGGTTTCAAGTGGGGTAGGGGTAGACCAAAGATGTACTGGAGAGGAGTCATTAGACGTGACATGGATTAGTTACAGCTCACTAAGGACATGACCCTTGATAGGAAGGTTTGGAGGAAAAGTATTAAACTTGAGGTGTAAGGTGTGTAGCCGAGTGGTAGTCAGTAGATAAGAGGGTTAAGAATAGCTTAGTGGGTTGTTCTAGTTTTAGGGGAGGGGGATCCTTGGTTTATTGATTATACTTCATTTTTATGGATGTTGCTTCTTTGTTACTTTATCATGTTTCTCTTCTATTGGTCTATGGTTCTTTTTCTTGAGCCGGGGGTCTATCGGAAACAACCTCTCTACTCCTTCGGGGGTAGTGGTATGGACTGCGTACATTTTACCCTCCCCAGACCCCACTGTATGGGAATATATTATGTTTTTTGTTGTTGTTGTTATTATATGTTGAAAATTCAAGAAAGATGATGACTTAAGCATTCTTTGATTAAATTATTTACAGATTTTCAATAAAGTTTTGATCTTTTGATCCTCAGATAAGATTTGGACTCCACTTTATAGATTTATCTCAGATTACAGAATTCAGATTAGCTTTATTTACCGAATGAAATATAAAAGTATAATTGGTTTCGTAATAACCCTTATGCTAGTTTTTAAAGTGGATTTCCAAAAGAATGAGCATAAAGATTTAAAAGGGAGTAGTATTTAGCACCGAGTGAGAAGTGTGGGATTAGGGTGCCCTATCTTCTACAGAACTACGTAGCCAATGTAGGTATAGATTATCAGTTTATTCCCATTTCTATATGGATGACAATTACATATATGATCACTTAGCTCAAGTTATACTCCTTAGAAAGAGTATGACACCTTTCCCCATTGTGAGGTTTTCCTCATAGGGGAACAAGACGTTGGACTCCATGTTAGCTCACATTGTTTATGTCGGATAGAAGAACCTCCCCTGCAGAATAATTTTACAAGAATTTCCTAATGTTTTAAGCTTACAGCATAACAGAAAAGCTTTAAGTAAGACTAAGTGTAAAGACTCATAACTTCATTTAGATTATGCTTTACAAAAAGATATTAGCAACAAATTTACGATTTCATATATAGAAGTGAGTCCTTTCTACACTTAGACAACATAATTTACAGATAGAACAATAGTACAACTTTTAGAACTAAATGTTATGACTCACTAAATTTATAAAGTTTGATTTACTACTCATGATTATGATCCTCAACTTTTAGATATTCCAGCTTATGTGAGTCCTCTACATTTAGCATGCATTGATTTACAAAGTATGATGATGAGATAATATTTTACTTATGCATTCACCCCCATATACTCAGTACATCCTCTAAGTACTGATTCGCGTATATGTCTATGTGCTACATTGTCTCATAATGTAGATTCAAGTGCTCAATTTTAGCAGCGTGAGTGATTTTGAGCATCTCCAGCTACATCCCAACTATTGGTGAGTCCTCATAGTTCGGGGACTTAGTTATTCAGTTTCTTTTCAGCTTAGTAGTTTTGATGATTTAGTATTTCAAATAGTTTAAGTCAGCTGGGGGGTTTTTCCATTGACTCTCTAGATATTAGTAGTAGAGGCTTGTCAGACTGATAGTTTTGATTCAGATTATTCAATATTGATATTCCAGACATTATTTTCAGTCAGTTTTCCGCATATAGTACAACTCTTATGTCTTTGTTTCCTTTATTATGAGATTCATACTTAGTACAAGGCGGACAGGGTTAGCTTAAGGTTAATCGTAGCCTTGATCACCTTGTGATGTCTCAGGACCAGGTTTTGGAGCGCTACACTGACCATTTGTGTGGGAGTGTAATGTTATGCTAAGATCAACCTAGGTACCCAAATCCTCCCGAAAGGTCTTCCAAAAGTCAAAAGTTAAAACTGAACCTCTATCTAAGATAATAGACACTAATACACCTTGGAGACAAACTATCTCACAGACATAGATATGTGCTAACATCTCAATACAAAAGGAAACCTAAACAGGGATGAAATAAGAAGATTTGGTCAATTGATCCACAGAGACCCAAATACTGTTAGAACCATGAGAAGTACGAGTCAATACAGTCCCAAAGTCCCTAGTGATTCGTTCCCACTTCGAATAAGGAATGGGTAACCTCTGAAGAAAACAACCAGGCCTCAAATGCTCGGCCTTTACTTGACGACAACACAAACAACGAGCTATAAAATCTTCTACATCCTTTCTCATATCACCCTACCAGCAGTGCTGTGTCAAATTACGATACATCTTGGTAACTTCCGAATGAATAAAGTACTGAGAACAATGGGCATCCTCCAAGATCAATCTCACTAATAACCCTCTCTCAACACACAAAACTAGCCTCTAATCCTAAAAAAAACATCATAGTCAAATAAGATTTCCTTATCCTCGCCACTCAACACCTTATCTCAAATCACTCTCAAACCAACATCCTCAAATTGGTGAGTCCAAATCTGCTCCATCAAGAAAGATCTAACCTCAAAAAAATGTCAAAACACACCCAAGTGTTAAAATATAAAGTCTAACCATCTGATTAGCCAAGCAGTGGACCTTTAGGGCTAAAGGTCTCTCTTAGGTCAAAACTTGGGCCAAGCTACCCATACTAGATGGCTTCTGGCTTAAGGCATTTTGAACCATATTAGCCTTGCTTAGATGGTAAAGAATTTTAATATAATAATCCTTAAGCAACTCAAGCTAGCGATGCCTCATTGTAAGATCTTCCTGGATGAAGAAATATTGAAGGCTACAGTGATTTGAGAAGATCTCACAATGGACTCCATTCAAATAGTGCCTCCATAACTTCAAAGCAAAAATAACTGCGCGTAACTCTAACTCGTGGGTAGGGTAATTCTTCTCATGGGGTTTCAACTGATGAGAAGCATATGTATTAACCTTCCCCTACTCCATCAACACAACACCTAACCCAAAACTAGAAGCATTATAGAAGACGGTACAACCTATGCCCTTCTTTGCCAATATCAAGATAGAAGCTGAGGTCAATAAATATTTCAGCATTTAAAATCTCATCTCACAAGCATCAAACCACTAGAAATAAATCTTTTTTGTGTCAACTTGTTCAAAGGATCCGTAATAGATTAAAAACCCTCAATAAAGTTTTGATAGTATCCTGCTAAACCAAAAAACTTGAATCTTGATAGGAGAAGTTGGCCTAGCCCAATCATTAACCGCTATAATCTTGGTTGGATCAATAATGACTCAATCCTTTGTCACAACATAACCCAAGAAAGAGTAAGACTCCGGCCAATACTCATACTTGGAGAACTTAGCATATTACTTCTTATCTCTTAACCTTTGAAGTAGAATGCATAACTTCTCCTTATGGTCAACCTCAGTGTTGTATTAAACCAAGATATCACCTATAAATAGAATAGAAAGAGTCAAGATATAGTCGAAACACATATTTCATCAACTCCACAAATGCGGCTAGGCCATTGGTCAAATAGAAGGACATGACCAACAACTCATAATGACTATACGGGGTCTAAAAAGTTGACTTTGAAATATTCAAAGCTCTAATCCTAAAATAATTGTACCCTGACCTGAAATAAATCTTTGAGAACACAGAAGCACCCTGAAGTTGAACTAAAAAATAATCATTATGAGAAAGAGAATACTTATTATTAATTGTAACCTTATTCAACTACCGATAACCAATACACGTACGCATAGACCATCCTTTTTCTTCATAAAATAGATAGGTTCACCCTAAGGAAATAGACTAGGTCGGACAAATACCTTATCTATCAATTCTTACAACTGATCCTTAAATTTCTTCAATTTTTCTTGGGCTATTCCATAAGGAAGAATAGAAATAGTCTTGGTACCAGACTCAATATCAATAACAAAGTCATTATGTTGAACTAGAAGGAATGCAACAAAAATTCATAGAAAAAAAATCCATTAGCTTACGAACAATATAGATGGAATACAAAGAAGGTGGTGAAGCAACACTAGTATCATGAATATTATCCAAGTAAGACAAACATCCTCTCTTTACCAAGCAATGAGCATGAAGAAAGGATATATTTTCTTCGGACCTAAATGAAGCATACCGTTTTAAGCTATCCTTTGCACACCCAGCGAAGCTAAAGTCATGATCTTAGCATAACTATCTGGAATAACATGTAAGGACCTAACAAATCCATCCCAAAGATGACATCAAAATCTGCCATATCTAGGAAGATTAGATTTACCTAAGTGTCACACCCAACTAATGTCATAACACAGGATTAGCTTACCTAATCCAACATTAACGAGTCTCCTACGGGGGTAGATACACAAATAGCCATGGAAGAGGCTCAGAAGTAGAATGAATTCCAAAGCAAAATATACAAATACATAGGAGAAACTCAACCCCAGATCAAATAACACAAATGCATATCTAAAGTAAGTTGGTATGATACCAATGATAATAACGTCACAAGCCTCTGCCTCTTGTCTGGTTGGTATAGCATAGCACTGATCACATATGCTATCGGAATGAGAAACCTCACAACTACCACCATAGGTGCCACCGTCTCTGCCTCACGAATCTCTAGTAGTACCCTCTACCACCCTGAGATTCACCTCTCACTGTCAATATAGTAGTATGTTTGAAAATATAGTATGGGTAACCAACAATCCTTGGATGTATAGCCAAACTCATCACACACATAGCAGCCTCTTCATCTCAACACAATCTGGAAAGGTGCGGGTAAGCTAGAATGACCACCCTGGGATGATGCTCGGCTATCAATAGTCGCTGATTTTGAAAACCTACTACTTGAACCATGTAAAGCTGTTTGAACTAGTCTACCATAGTAACCATGAGAACCTCTAAGAATATCTTCCTTGAGGGGTGCATCTGCCAAACTCGCCCTAATGGCATACTCTCTTGGTGCCTCCTTGATAAGCTAAAAGGATAGACATAGTCATCTTTGCATGATCCACAATACTCTAAAATGAAGCCCCTAACACTACCATGTGAGCAGTAGCCAACATAAATGAAAAATTAAGTCCTTTAAAAAACTTCTGAATTTTCTCAGACTCAGTGGCAATATGGGTAATAGAATATCTGAACACGGTATGAAAATATAATTCATACTTAATAATAGACGTAGTTCCCTAATCCAATTTCTTAAACTCATCCATCAACTGATCCCTCACGTTGTCGGGAAAAAACCTACCCAAAAAGACCTTAACAAATTGATCCCGATTCATCTCTAACAAACCAAGGGGTCTGCAACTAACAAGTGACCTTCACCAGTCCCTTTCTATGTCTCTTAACTTGTAGGTAGTGCAAGAAACTCCATGCAACTCGAGTTATCCAAGGTTATACAACTTCTTCGGACAATCAATCAAGCACGTATATTTATCTTTTCCTATAACACTACTAAACATAGGTGGACCCGAGAAAGTAAATCTCTTAATTTTTTTTTATCGTCAGAAGACATAACCGTACCTATACCAATAAGAGACATAGTAAATCTGGCTAGCTGTGATCCCATTTGAGGTGGTAAAATAGATGAAGGTTGAACTTCTAAACTTTGAATACCATACTCGGATACTGAAACAGATAGAGAAACTACAATTGGAGTCTGTGGAATACCATAAGAAGATGTTAGTACCAATGGAGGAACCACACTTGGAACAAAAGGAATACCATAGGAAGATTCTAGCATAGATTGAGGTACAACACTTGGAGGTGGAGAACACCATAAACAAACTCGAGTATAGATGGAGGTACAATACTCAGATCTGGAGAAACCCCAGGTATACTCAAAGGAACACCTTCTAAATGATTCAACAGATAAACCAATAAACTCTCCAAGACTGGGATAGTATTATTCTATGGAACCTGAGGAGGCATCATATCTCTAACATGCTCAACCTCGGGCTCAGGGGAGATCCCCTTAGTACTACCTCTTGAAGGGGCAGGTCTTTGTGCCTATCCTATACCTCAGGCCTATCCGCGACTCATAACTCATCCCCTAGATTAGAATTTCTTCTCAAATACTAACTTGACATCCCTAGACCTATGAGACCTAGTACTCACCATCTGTGCAAAAAAGAGGGAAACACAATTTAGAATATAGGGGATGGAAAACTCGCATGATAAGGAAAAAGAATAAGATAGTTACCTACAGATATCTTATATCCTTTCAAAGATTATATATACATCTACATATCGATCAGTAAGACTCTACCAGACACCGTATTCTTACACTTATGAGACCGATGAACCTGGCTACTGTGATACTAATTTTAAAAACCCGAAAATCTTGGTAGTGATGGCACTTATTGTGGCTAAGTCTTGATAAGTAAGTCAATCACCCAAATTGAAAATTAAGAAGAAAATAGTACAAAAATTTCTAATGCGAGACTTCTAGACCAAAGTCAAACCATACTTTTACAATAATAGTAGAAGTCTGAATAATAAAGATACCATAAACCATTCTAAAACTTTGTGTCACAATGTATGAACAATCTACATACAACTTAGAACTGGAAATACAACTGAAGCCAAATGAAAAGGACAAGTCTGTCTCTGAATACAATGTAAAGAAATCAAATTGATAGGAGGAGGTCTGAGGTTGACTCTATTGACATAGAGAGGATAATACCTCAAAATTACAATGATCAACCATATTATCCCAGCTATCGTGTAATGAACTAGAACATGGATCTGCACCAAAAGGGCACAGTAGGGATGAATATAGTCCACTTATACTCAGTAGATATCATAGGATGACTGAGCAAGGTAGAAAATAAGGTATATAAATACATACTATAAGAACATCACCGGTAATAAAAAATATATACCAAATGGTAGCTTAGACCATCTCTACTAACTGTTATAAATATAGAACATAAATGAATAAAACAAGTACGAAAAAGGAGCAGATTATATATACAAAAAAATCCTCTATGCAAAGAAAATCACAACCAGTCTTTTTTAAGTACATATCCCCGATTCTGACAGATGACAATGAAAATGATAATGAAAACTATTAAATCAAATCTATGAATGAAAACTGATGAAATGTCTAAGCCTTTCAAAGAATGAACACTTATCACTTTACCATAACGAATGGACAAATCGAACTGATCCTTCTAACTCTGTGCAGAAAAAGTAGAGGTATCTTCGGTGCTTGCATCGTATGGGTATATAGCATCCGCAGACTGTTGGTGGGGTAAAGACTAGCATGTAACTCAGGGATAAGGATAACACAATATTGTGATCAACAGTTCAAAATCATTCAGATTCAATGCACATAAACCATTGCATATATATTACTACTATTAATAAGTGTGAAGAAGCAGACAACGCTTCGTCAATATGCCTACTTCTTCAATTGCTCCGTAATTTTACTATATTATTCCAAATTAATTATTTTAAGTTATTTTTATATAAGAAAATTAAGAATATTTAATTAATAAAAGATAAAATAAATATTTAAGATATGTTTGTTTTAGCTGCTTCAATCATAGTTTTATTATATCACATCTTATTAATTATTATAAGTCATCGAAGTATTAAAAAATTAATAATATTTAATAAATAATAAAATAGATATAGATGATTAATCAATTCTTTATGTTTTAAATTTATAGGACATCTTTTATGAGACTCATTTAAAAGAATTTCACAAGTATGTTAGCTCCATGATTTTAATATATTACCCCTAATTAATTATTGTAAGATATTTACATGTAAGAAAATTAATAATATTTAATTAAAAAAAGGTAAAATAGACATTTATGACATGTTGGCTTCAACTGCTTCAATCGTAACTTTACTATATCACCCCTAATTAATTATTATAAGTCATTTAGATATTAAAAAATTAACAATATTTAATATAAATAAAATTGACATAAAATGAAAAATTAATTCTTGATGTTTTAAATTAACATGACATCTTATATGAGACTCATTTAATTTTTTTCACAAATATTTTCTTACAGTAATTTTGTTATATCACTTCTAATTAGGCATTATAAGTCATTTAGGACATATCCACTTCGCTGCTTCAATCATAAAATTTGATTGACTCTCGAATTTATTTTAGTGCCAATTAAATTGGAATGGAAGAAAAAGTATTATTAATCATAATAATTAAAAAAAAAACTTAAATTATTTTAAGAATATAATTGAATATTAATACCAAAAGCATTTGAATAAGGAGAGTAACATATATTATTTTAAAATTACATTATATATTATTATAAATTACAATAGCTAACAATTTAAAATATTTTAAAATATATTTAAAATATGATTAATTATCTAAAATATATTTGTGTCAATAAATCCGGGATAGTTTTGGCATTTTATAATTTGCATGTTTTAATGTTTGAATTTAGTAATTTATTGATCCAAATGATGTTTTCGAATTTGACATGTTATGAAACTTTAGTACTACTTTATTTATTTTATTTTTGTAAAATATTATATATATATATATATATATATATATATAAAGTATGAAAAAAAATTTATAAGTCATAACTATTAACATCTTATAATATTTGAAAAATATATAGTAAAAAATATGATTGACTTTTGAAATTCTAATAGTGTCACATTAGTTGTGATAAAGCAAGTAACATAAATTATTTGAAATTACATTAAAAGATACTAAAATCACAACGATTAACAACTTAAAATATTTACAAAAATATATTAGTAAAAATTTGATTGACTCTCTAAATTCTAAAATTGGACCAAGCGAATAACATAAATTACTAAATTACTTAAAAGATACTATAAATCACAATAATTAACAACCTGAATTATTTAAAGATTTATATTAATAAAAATTTGATTGACACTATAAAGGCTAATTGTGCTATATAAATTGAGATAATGTAAATAACATATGTTGGGCCCATGCTGGAACGGACTAAAATATCAAGTGTATATATATATATATATCACATGCCAGGATAGGGAACAAGGCTTAACATGCACTTTAAAACTTTAGCCTAGATTGTGTTACTCAACCTTCATAACATAAAAAGGTACCTACGGGCTATATGTGCCCAGCTATCCCCCATCTGGTAGGGTCCTAGTGCGTGTAGCTGCACGAACCAAAGGGAATACATATGCACTCTGGGGGACTCGAACCTCCTGACATATCAAGGTGAAACAAGAACCAAATCATGTAATATAAAATGGGGGACTCGAACCTCACAATCATATGATAATAGTAAGGGAACTCGAATCACCCAGTTATTTATACCCTCGTGGTGGCAACTTCGGTTTCCAGTATTGGTCTTTTGAGACCTTAACTTTCACGACTCAGTTACATAACCTTCATTAAAGCACAATTAACTCATTTATCACACAATCCCACTCATTGAACAACATTACACATTAAGGCATATATTATTGGTATCGTCATACCAACTACACTTGCAAGGTAACATCAGCGCGCCAAACCAATTACATCACTTGGGGGAGATCACAACCCCCTTGGTTCAATTATACATTAGCTTAGGGACTTACACAACCACTTAAGGCTCAATTTAAAAATCATTATGCTTCATTGACTTTTCACATTATGCAATAGTTCAAGAGTAGTTCAATATGCATACTTTTTATATTCAAACCCAATTTCACAATATGGGGTTGAGGTCATAACCACTTCAAAAGTCTTTGAAGAAATCACATTCCATTTGTTTGTTCACCATACCCATGCACCAAATTGATTTTAAAAACACCATTTAAACATAACCTATGCAGGTATAAACATAAAATATCACATAGATAATAGTTATTCAAAGCCCTCAACTCATGTTTCAAAACCGTCATCAACACTATATGAATAAAACTTTAAAACTTATTCTTTTAATATATTAGCAATTAGGGAGAAGTATCATGCCATAAATATCCAAGTTTATGGAGATAATTCCACCCTTGAGCCCTTGGATGACCTACTTTTTGGAAACCCTAAGTATGGCTGCTTGAGAGACCTGAAAGAGTTTTGCAAGTGCTTAATTACATTATGAATGAGAAATAACCTCCACTTAAGTGTTTTATGAACGTGGGATTTTAATTGGGTAAGAAGGGAATTGTCCAAAGTTCCCTCAATTTAAAGGTGGAATTTAGTCATCAGTGACTACGGGTCACTATATGACTCGTCACCACGAGTCGTAACCAAGAAAATGTCAGGGCATGCACACACTATTGACCCTACAACTCAACTTGTACAACTCGTAATGAGACTATAGGACTCGTAGGGTTTAGTCATAGTTAACACAGATCCATTTGGGGTAAACACTGGATGTCCTACAATTTGAACCTAATGAGTCATAATGAGTCCTTACGACTCTTAGTGAACCACTCATACTCAGAGCAGAACTTAGCCACACACTTACTGTTTAGGCTATGATTTGAGTCCAATGACTCATCAAGATCCCTACGACTCATTAGGGAAAGTCGTAGTCAAGGAAATTAGGATAAAGTTTTAGAAATTTTCAAGGACCAATAACTCAAGGCGTTACATACTCCTTGCCTTAGGATCATTCATCCTCGAATAATAGGGCAAGCCATTTATTGTGACGATTGGACTCCAAACACCATCAAACTTACCTTTAACAAAGATAGAAAACAAAGATACCAAGTTAATCACAATTTCCTTCAACAAAGGTAGAAGACAAAGATGTTAGGGAATACTCATACCTAACCTTTACCGGCTTCCCAATTATCTTCCTCCTCGGCTTTCTAATTATCTTCCTCAACCCTTTTTTCATCTAAAGAACCTTTACCGGCTCCATGTCCTTCATCCGCAATCGATGAACTTGCCTGAACAAGGAATTCAAATTGCCAACCTTTTCCAAAGGAAAAACCCTCGAAGGATCACCAACACACTTTCTCAACATCAAAACATAAAGCACAGGATAAATGGAGCTTAAACTAGAAGGCAACTCCAATTCGTATTCAACATTACCAACCCTCTTATAAACTAAGTATGGACCAATATAACGAGGACCGAGGTTTTCCTTCTTACCAGACTGCATCACTCCCTTCATGGGAGACACCTTTAAGAAAACACAATCACCAACACTGAACTCCAACTTCCTTTGCATCACATCTGCATAGGACTTTTGGTGACTTTTGGCGTCTTTAAGTCTATCTCAGATCACCTTTACCTTCTCCATGGCTTGGTGAACCAAATCATGGCCAAATAATTTAGTTTCACCAACCTCAAACCACCCAATAGGAGACCTACACCTCCTACTATACAAGGCCTAAAACAGAGCCATACTAATGTTAGAGTGATAACTATTGTTGTATGTAATTTAATGAGAGGTAAGTGGTCAACCCAACTTCTACCAAAATTGAATACACAAGCCCGAAACATATCTTCTAAGACCAAAATTATCCTTTCCGCTTACCTATTTGTCTGCAGTTGGAAAGCAATACTAAGGGTTACCGTAGTCCCCAACCCTCTATGGAACGATCCTTAAAAGTGAGATGAGAACTGGGTACCTCCATCAGATATGAAGGAAACTGGAGAACCATGCAATTTCACGATCTCCTTAATAAATAACTTGGCATAATCCTTAGAAGACAAATTACTCCTCACTGTCAAGAAGTGAGAAGACTTAGTCATCCTATCCATAATGACCTTAATCAAATTAAATTGCCGACGAGACCATGGAAGATCGATAATAAAATGCATATTAATTATTTTCCATTTCTATACCGGTAGTTTAATCTCTTGAGTCAACCCACCGAGCCTCAAATGCTCCACCTTCACTTGCTGACACACCATGCACTTAGCCTCAAAATTGGCCACATCCTACTTCATATCATTCCACCAATAAAGTTTCTTAAGATCATGATACATTTTTGTCAAACCAAGATGAATTGTATAATGCAACTCATGAGCTTTGGCCAAAATTCTTTCCCGCAACCCATTAATATCGAGAACACATAATATTCCTTGGTACCAAAAGATACCATCACCACCAATCTAAAAACCATTACCTTTTTCCTACCCACATCATTCTTGATTTGCATAAACATAGGGTCTAAAATTTGCTTCTTTTTCACCTCAACACCACGAGATAACTTCTCCACGTCTAGAACAATCATGCCACTGTCTTCAAAATCTAAGAGACAGACTCCTAGATTAGCTAAACGGTGAATATCCTTCACCGAATCCTGCTTTTCCTCATCCACATAAGATAAACTTCCTATGGACAACCTGCTAAGAGCATCAACAACTGCGTTAGTTTTACCTGGATGATAGTGAAGACTCATGTCATAGTCCTTGAGAAATTCAAGCCATCACCTTTGCCTGAGATTAGATCATTCTGAGTGCATAAGTATTGCATGCTCTTACGATCGAAATAAATTCAATATGGACCCCATGCAAATAATATCACCAGATCTTCAATGCAAAGACCATAACCAACAATTCCAAATTATGAGTCAGGTAATTCCTCACATAAACTTTCAACTTTCTAGAAACATAAGCGACCACGTTGCTATATAGTAGGATCAACACACAACCTAATCCCACCCGAGATGCATCAAAATAGATAATAAAACCCTCAGTGCCTTCAAGTAGAGTCAAGACCAAAGCCAAAGTTAACTTATCTTTCAACTTCTTGAAACTACCCTCACAAGCATTAGAACATAAGAACTCCACCTTTTTCTGATTCAACTTAGTCAATGAGGAAACAATGGAAAGAAACTTTCTATAAACCTTTTATAATAACCAGCTAAACCTAAAAAGTTTCGAATGTCTATTGGAGTCGTAGGTCTTGGCCACTTTTTAACCACCAAAACTTTCTGGTGAACCACCATGATCCCTTCACTCAAAATAACATGACCCAGATAACTCAAAGTGTTCAACCAAAACACACACTTAAAGAATTTAGCATACAACTTCTGCTCCTTAAGGGTCCGTAATACTATATAAAGAAGAGTTGCATAATCCACCTCGCTCTTGTAATAAACCAAAATATCATCAATAAAGACAATGAAAAATAAGTCCAAAAACTAACAAAAAACTCGAGTCATAAGATCCATAAATGCTGCTAAGGCATTTGTAAAACCAAAGGACTTCAGCAAAAACTCAAAATGATCGTACTAGGTCTGAAAAGCAATCTTAGGAATATCTGCCTCCCTAATCTTCAACT
Organism: Capsicum baccatum var. pendulum; assembly: GCA_030864225.1. Classification (NCBI taxonomy): domain Eukaryota; kingdom Viridiplantae; phylum Streptophyta; class Magnoliopsida; order Solanales; family Solanaceae; genus Capsicum; species Capsicum baccatum. Next base: position 160,923,164 of record CM061557.1, on the reverse strand, counting down.
GATTGTACCCAGACCAAAAATTAATCTTAGAAAAGAACTTAGCACCCTAAAGTTGGTCAAAAAGATAATCAATCCTCCCAAGTGGATACTTATTCTTCACTGTTACCTTATTTAATTATCGGTAATCAATACATATTCGAATGGAACCATCCTTCTTACGCACAAAGAGAGTGGGAGCACCCCATAGAGACAAACTAGGGTAGATAAAACCGTATACAGAAGATTTTTCAACTGCTTCTTAGGTTCTTTTGACTAAACTGAAGCCATTCTATAGGGAGGGATACAAATAGGATGAGTGTTTGGAAGAAGATCAATCCCAAAATAAATTTCCCTGTCCGGAGGAATACCGGGAAGATCATTAAGGAGCACCTCAGGAAACTCACAGACCACAAAGACAGAATGCAAAAAAGGACCTTCGGATCTAAAATCCATAACATACACTACGTGATAAAGACATGCTTTAGAAACCAATTTTCGGGCTCTAAGATATAAAATAACCCTTCCCTTAGGCGCTGAACTACCTTGCCATTCAATCACTGGCTCATTCGAGAAATGGAAATTGACCCTTCTCATCTGATAATAAAGATACACATAGCACGAATACCGCCAATCCATCCCCCAAATCACATTAAAGTACAGCATGTCCAAATCTATCAAATTAACCAAGGTCTCGCTACCATAGACCTATATTATACAACCCCTATAGTTCCTTCTAGCCATAATGGAGTCACCCACCTGGGTGGACACAAATAAGGGATTCAAATTACACTCAGGGTCAAAACCAATATGAATAGCCACATAAAGGGTCACATAATAAGGGGTAGACCAGATATCAAGTAGATAATACACATAACAAGAGAAGAGTTTGAGCGTACCAATAACAATATTGAGGGACGACTTTAAATCTTGGCAGTGGAAATAGTATACAGATGGTTCTGTCCAATGCTAGATCCAGAAGTAGAAATAGCACCCTTTGGTGAAGGAGCTAACAAAGTAGCAAAAAGAATTTTGTTTGCTCCAGAAGCAACCCTAGAAGGACAATCCCTCTGCATATGTCAAATTTGACCATATTTAAATAACTTGTTCCTCCCCGCTACACAAACACCATGATGGACATGGAGACAAAATCTATAAGGATGATTTGAACGAGCTGACTGAGCCCCAGTAGCTTGAGGCTGGGCTCTTGGTGCTCTAAACGCACTATTGTACTAAGAATGATGATCATCTGATGGCTTTGGATAAGGAACAATAGTCGTAGAGTAGGAACCAGAATCGCCCCACTTCTTGTTAGACCATATTCCACCATCCCTACCACATTGTTGCGGACCTCTACCCTGATCTAAAGATGAAAAATTCTTATTCTACCTTTCACTTACCTCAGGTTTCTTTTTTTTGCTCTTCCACTTGTTGTATATACACCATAAGTCTAGAGATGTCCATATCCTTGTTCAACAAGAAATCCTTGATCTCCAAGCTCAACTCACGAGACACCTCAAAAGTGAACTTCCTCATCGTAGACCTCATGCTAGACACCAACTCAGGAGCATAACGTGACGGCAGATGAAACTTCAAGGCATACACCTTCACTGTTATCCTAATTTGCTTCAAATTTACAAATTCCTCAGCCTTCGCCTCCCCCAGCTTTTGAGGGAAGAATCGATCAAGAAAAGCACTAGAGAAGTCATCTCACAAAGCAAACTCCGTATTATCTCCCTTAAGTTGCTCTCGCTCTTTATACCTTCGGTATGCTATATCCTTCAACTGATAAGCAACAAATTCTACACCCTCCACATCCATAACATGCATCACACGGAAGATTATTTCCATCTCAAAAATAAAATTTTGATGATCTTCCTCAACTTTAGAGCGAATAAAAATAGGAGGACTCGAGCTCATGATTTTTCCAACTCTAGTGGCCTCGAAGGCTAGAGCTACCGAAGTAACCCGCTCAGTCTGTGAGGACACTAACTGGGTAAGCAAATTAATTGACTAATAAAATAACATTAAACATATACTCTTGAGGTGCCTGATGAGGGATAAGGGGAATCGATGAAGATCCATTAGGGAAATTAGATGCAGCGACCTTAGACTGGGTTTTCACTTTTAGAGTAGATAAGCTCCATCCAAATTGTCCTCAGACAGGACAAATGAGTTTTCATGAGTAACAGATCTTTTAGGAGGCATGATTTGAAAAGCGAACATGTGAAAATTATAGGAGATTCAATACCTTAGACTCTACAGTGAGAAATATAACAACAAGAAAGGGAAATAATCCTAAATGCCTCATAGCCTCTCCCTTATATGTATGGTGTGCTACACATCCATAAAAGAGACTCTACTTGACACGGCTTTGTAGACACCCAATGACACCAAACCTAGCCTTTTATTCCATCTTTTTCATGACCTAAACTAGGGCCTGTCCATAATGAGCATCTCAAGTCCCATATGGACCAGAGAACAACCCTTGCACCTAACAAAGTGAATACAATATCCCTAAGGCTGAATGAATTCTAAACATATAACAAGATAGCATGAGAATAAGCTTAGTGATATTTAAATCATGTTAATAACCGACAATCGATAACCAGCCAAATAACCTATCAACATTACCCAAGTCCACAGTAATCCAAAAAAGCCTCTATGTAAAGAAAACCAAAATAGACTTAGTCAAGATATGTACTTGACTCTGACAGATGACAATGAAAATAATAATTTTAATGATAATGAAAACTATCAACTCAAATCTAATAATGGAAACTGATAAAATGTCTAAGATTTCTAGAGCATAGAAGTTCACCACTTTACTACAATGAAACGAGCTGATCCATCTAACTCTACGTAGAAAAAGTAGAGGTATCTTTGGTGTTTTTATTAGTGGGGATACAACATCCAAACATGGTTAGTGGGGTTAACACTAGCATATCACTCAGGGATGAGGATAACATAATACTTTGATGAAGAATTCAAAATCATTCAAAACCAATGGACATAATTCACTGCATATATCTATATATATAAATATATATATATAAATCACATGCCAAGATAGGGAACAATAATTAACATTCACTTTAAAAATTTATCCGAGATTGTGTAGCTCAACCGTCATAACATAAAAAGACACCCACAGGCTATATAGACCCAACTCTCCCCTTGCTAGTAGTGCCCGAGTGCGTGTGGCCACACAATCTAGAGGGTATACATATGTACTATGGGGGACTCAAACCACCCAACATATTAAGGTGACACAAGAGCCAAATCATGTAATATAATGTGGGGGATTCGAACCTCCCAATCATATGATAATAATAAAAGGAACTCAAACCACCCAGTTATTTAGACCTCTACATCGGCAACTGTGGTTTCCAGTATTGGTCCTTTGATACCTCAACTTTCACTACTCAGCTACACAACCCTCATTAAAGACTAATTCAATCATTTATCACACAATCCCACTCATTGATCCACATTAAAAATTAAGGCATATACTATTGGTATCATCATACCAACTATACTTGCAAGGTAAAATCAACATGCCAAACTAATTACATTACTTGGGGGAATTAATAACCCTCTTAGTTCAATTATACATTAGCTTGGGGAATTGGACAACCACTTAAGGCTCAATTCAAAAATCATTATGATTCATTAACTTTTTAGATTATGCAATAGTTCAAGAGCAGTTCAATCTGCATACTTTTCATATTCAAAACCAATTTCACAATATGTGGTTGAGGTCATAACCAATTCAAAAGTCATAAGTTTTGGAAAATCACAATCCCTTTGTTTTTTCACCATGCCCATGCACCAAATTGATTTTAAAATCACCATTTAAATATAACCCATGTAGGGACAACCATGAAACATCACACAGACAACAGTTATTCAAATCCCTTAGCCCATGTTTCAAAACTATCATCGAACATATGAACAACACTTTGAAACTTGCTATTTTAACAAAATTAGCAAATATGGAAGAGTGACATTCCTAAAATATCCAAGTTTATGGAGAGAATTCCACCCTTGAGCCCTTAGATGACCTACTTCTTGGAAATCCTATGGCTTCTTGAGAGACTTCAGAGAGTTTTGGAAGTGTTTGATGGTGCTATGAATAAGAAATAGCCCCCTCCTTAAGTTCTTTATCAATGTGGGATTTTAATTGGGTAAGAAAGTAATTGTCCAAAGTGTCCTCAATTTAAAAGCTGGGATTTAGTCTTCAGTGACTACGGGTCACTATATGACTCATAACCACATCTTCTGAGTCGTCACCATGAGTCGTAACCAATATAGTATCAAGGATCCCACACACTGTTGAACCTATGGCTCAATTGGTACAACTCTTAGGGTCTAGTCATAGTCAACCTAAAACCTATTTAGGGTAAAGAATGCACATCCTACAATTTGCACCCAACGACTCATGACGAGTCCTTACGACTCTTTGTAAGCCAATTATACTTAGAGAATTACTTAGTCACATACTTACTATTTAGGATATGATTTGATTTAAATGACTTTTAAAGAATCCCTACGACTCATAAGCGTAAGTCGTAGTCAAGGTGGTGAGGATAAAATTTTAGAAAAATTCAAGGACCAAACACCCGGGGTGTTACACAAGTTTTCCATAAGAGTGAAAGATTTAAGTATCTTGTGTCTTTAATTCAAGGAATAAGGAGACCAACTATGATGTCACACACCATAGAGTGTGTTATAGATAAAGTGGAGGCTTGTGTCTTGAGTATTATGTGATACAAAGGTACTATCCAAACTTAAAGGTAATTTCTATAGAGTGATGGTTAAACTAAGTTTGTTGTTTGAGATAGAGAGTTATTTAGTCAAGAACTCCCATATTCAAAAGATGCAAGTAAGATAAAAATAATGATGTTGAGATAGATGAGAGGACATTAGAAATGATAGGAATAGGAATGATGATATCCAAAACAAAATGAGAGTTTTCTTCATGGTGGATAAGATAGGATAAGGGAGATTAAGATAATTAGGGAATTTAAATAGGATATATACAGATTCTGTAGCTCAACGGTCATATAATAATACCCACGAGCTATATGGACCCTATCTCTCACCCCCTGGTTAGGCCTCAATACGTGTAGCTACACGAACAGAGGAATAATCTCACATTTATGCACATGGTGGACTTAAACATCCCAATATATACTAAGGTGACTTAAGAACCCAATCATATAATGATTTATGAGGGACTCAAACCTCCTTAATCATGAAATAATAATAAGGGGGACTCAAACCTCCCTAGTCACTTTGAACCCCACATCAGCAAAAATAATTTCCAGTGTTGGTCACCCAAACTCCACTTTCACGACTCAACTACACATTTTTTTTATAGCACATTTAAAACATTTATCACACAATCCCATTCATGAACCACATTCCACATTAAGGCATACATTGTTGGTATCGTCATACCAACTACATTTGCAATGTAATACATCACGCCAAAACAATTTCCATTAACTTGGGGAGAACAACTCCCTTTGTCCATTAATACAAGGTGAGGGATCATTGACTCCCTTTGTTTATTAAATCAGACATGCAATAGTTCAAGACTAGTTCAATTTACAATTTCCCACCTTTCTTATAACACAAATCCAATTTTACAATATGGGTTGGGGTTATAACCACTTCAAAAGTCACACGTCTGGGAAAATCATAGTTTCCTAGTTCATTCACCATATCCTTGCACCTACAAGTTCAAAACCATATTTAAAGCATGAATAATCATAATTAAATCATGGGAAAACATTGTTCAACAATAAGAATTCAAATCCACAACCCTTGTTTTCAAAACAAAAACAATTCCATGTGAATAACACTTTAATACATATGCTTTTCCAAAATTTACAATAATGGAACAGACACATGCCTGAAATAGTAATATGTATGGAGAGAAATCACCCTTGATAACCCTAATTGATCACCCTTTTATAAACCCTTCGTGTTCTTAACCTTGAGGATTTTGGAGTATTTGAGAAGTTTCTTGGATGTGTTTCTAAGTACTAATAACACCCAAATAAGGTTATAAGACGTGGGTTTCGAGTTGGGTAAGAGGGGAAATATCTAGAATGCCCTTAACTTAAAATCTAAAAAAGGGTCATCTTTGACTATGAGTCAACCTTCGACTCATCATTGCTCCTTATGACTCATCACCATGAGTCATAACCAGGACAGTCTCTAGGACACCACCTGCTACTGACCTTATGACTCAACCAACCAACTTATAATAGGACCCTACGACTCGTAGGTCCCATTCATAATCAACACAGAACCTATTTGGGTATACACTGGACACCCTACTATTTACACCCAATGACTCATAATACATCCCTTTGGGTCATACTAAGCCAATCATACTCAGAACAAAATCATGCCACAAATATACATGATTTAGTTACAACTCATCCCATTGACTTGTCAGGACACCCTATGACTCATAGGGTCTAGTAGTAACCAGGGCAGTGAGCTCAAAGATCAAGAAATTTTCAAGGGCCAAAAATCTAGGGTGTTTCACATCACTACCTCTATCATTACAACCACTATTCACAATCATAATTTTTACTAACCACTATTTTTAGCCGCTACCATATCTATCACTTCTATTATTTTAATTATATCCACCTCTATCACCACCATCATCAACCACTATCAGCCAATCCCAATTGCTAACCAACTCATCTATCACAACTAGCACCATCTGTAACTACCACTAACACATCATCAACATCCACATATTTTCCAACCACCACCACCATAACCATTGTCATCAATGTTGCTACCTCTACCACTTCTTCAACCTCCTTCACTGCTATAATATATCTCTACTAAAAATTATCTGCACCATCACAGCTAACAATATCTCAAACTACCACCAACGTATCATCAACCATCATGCATTCATTTTTAAGCTATCATAATCAACACTTCCAACTACTAACATCAACCAACTTTACATCACTACCACCACCATTACCAATCGACCCCATCATAACAGTCACTACAATACCAAACATCTATACCATCATAACTATCACCACTAACATTACTAATCACAAACATAAATCATTACCACCACCACCACTATTACAAATCATCTTCATTATTACTAATAAATATAAGTTTTTATTCTATCTAATTATAGTCTTATTCTATTCAATCAAATATTTTTCTAATATATAATTATTTTTATTGGAAGTATATTTTTTATTATGTATGAAAATAAATAAATTTTGCATATTCAAATATTGGAAAACAAGTAGTCTTAACCATTCAGTTTTTAGGTTTGAAGACAACATCTTAATTATTTAGATATGTATTCAGATTCAAACGTCTAAATCTTAATAAACGCAAATGCAACCTAAGTCTACCAGTTCTTTGCACCCCATTTAATGTAATAAGACTCTATCTTCAATCACAAAATCACCAAAAAAGGTGGAAATATAGATAAGAACTTCAAGAAAATCACATTTCATAAATAATCCAATAGCAAAATATGTTGATTCATAAGAAAATGTAGAATGAAGATCAAATAAGGTTGTATCCATTTAATCATAGACTAGAATAGTACATGTGATCTCTACTTTGGATGTCTCTACCTCTGGTCAACTTTTGAAAACATAGAAGTGAGGTCAACCATCTACCTACATGCCATCTCTATCGGCCTGAGTACCACATCTACCATTATTTCCACCTTCTTAGTTAGACCAAGTGCTGCCTCTACCTGCTGTATGGCCATCGTTCCCATCTTAAGGACGATCTCCACCATCTGCACCAATAGATCTACTTACTAAAGTTGGAGCTTGGGGATCCTTCTATTGAGCTGCCTGATAGGGGTGGGAATGGTACGATATTGAAAACTTTTATTTGATAATTGTAATTTTTTGTTTCTTACAAAATTATATGCCCTTACCATATTAAATTGATTCAGTATGATTGGGTATTTTGAAGTTAAGTTTTGATATTTTATGGTACAGTAAATAAGTAACTATAGTTTATTCAAATTTGACTATCATATACCTATATAATAGATAATTATGAGTTTAAATTTTCAAAAACATCTCAATTACATCATACTAAAACCTTACTCGTGTAGAATATTCAAAAGAAAGTACAAGCATATAATTTTCTTTGGTAATTATGGTATTCAGTATTTTAATATTCTTCTTACATCGAATACCATATTGAATTTATTTTTTGAAACCACATACCATACACCATACCAAATACCATAATACCAAAACAGAGATATCAAAAATTTGGTTTTGGTATGGTATCCAATATGTACCATACCATGCTCATCTCTACTGACTGACCAACCTATCTAAGTCTTGGCCACCATCTCCAAATATGCCCAATATTAAAACACTCATAAAATCCCTATCCAAAGTAGGCCTCTAATCTAAAGCAAAAAAAGTGATATGCATATAATGTTCAAAAAAAGGTTGGCTGGCCCCCGATAGACCCCCAACTGATACCTGTATATCTGACTAAATGAGACACCCCGAATACCTATTAGAGGTCAGTCCACAAGTAAAAGAGAAACTACAGCTACAACCATATTTAACCTTTTTTTTGTAGGCTTCATGTATCTATCTTATTTCACTATTTTCTCATTCCTAACAAACTCAACTACTTCCTAAAAATTCTTACTAGAAGACACCATCTGTAGAGTTGATAACTAAAGTCTCGTATTCATCTCTTTGATGAACACATGTATCATTTCCTCCTTTATTTACAAGAACTATAATAAATACTTAGAGAGTGAGTGAAATTAATCCTCATAGGCTACAATAGGATAACTACCCAGGAAATACTAGTAAACTCATCTTAATTCCTATCTTTCAAGGTACGAGGAATGTGTTTCTCTAAGAAGATAGAGTAAAATTATGTCTAAGTCAAAGGAGGTGACCTAATTGGTCAATACTACATTAAAGATATGCACCAGAACTTTTCATCCCCATGCATCTCAAAAGTAACAAACTCCCCCCCTTATCATTCTATTGCCCCTATCTTATATAGTCTCTCATGATAATTAATGGTAAACTCAAAAAAATCTTTATTTTTGGTACCATAGAAAATCAGAGGCTTTATTTTAGTGAACGTCTAAAATAAATCATGCTCCTTCTCAATCATTTGGTTCCCACCGGTCTTAAATAATCCCTATCTTAGAAGCCCCGTCCATATGTGGAACTTTAACTACAACATATTGAAACCTTAGATACTGACCTGTGGGAATTATTGGTGCTTCCATAGTCCCTACTAAACTAGTCATTAGAGTCAATCTTTATTGTATCTTAAGTAAATTAACAAAAGCATGCACAACACCTTCGTAGACTAATGATACTACCTCTGCATGATCTTCTAGTACGGAAGGGGATTTTGACCTATTATGAATACACCCAACATTCTAAGACCTACCTTAGAGGGCATTGCTCTTTGTCTCATGCCTCTAGCACCTCTTTTCTTGTGTCCTCTACCACAAGCTGTAACTCTAAAAGTCAACTAAGTTTTCTCTACTATTGCCTTTGGTGCATGTATCCTCTCTAGTTGTGAGATAAAAAAATAAAAGAGGTCAAAACCCAATTCAAATCACTACATACTAATTGGAATAAAGTAATAGCATAAAAGAAATAAAGAATTGAGTTTTCCTAGTGTCTTGTAGCCTATAAAAGAAAATTATTGATGTCTCTATACTATTTTGCAAGATTCTACTAAGAATGTCCTTATATTATGATATCGTAGAAATAATGCTCTAATATCAACTATCATAACCCAAATGGTTTAAGTGGTACCCATACTAACCTTCTGGTGTGAACCATGCATTATAATTTAACTCAAATCTTAACCAATTAATTTAGAAAAATAAAGTAATAATTTATAAGGCATAATAATTAAATCTCAAACTTAATAAAATTACATGCGCAAATCCAATATTACATCCCCATGATTCAAAAGTCATCATACAAAGGATGCTAACAAAATAATGTCTAAGAGTAGTTCAAGATTATTAATAAACAAACATTGTCTGAAGAAAGAAACGTGTGTAACTAAGAGGATTTGGGGCAACCATATGACATGACCCTACCTAGGGCCTTTTCATAATAGGCGTCCTAGGTCTAATCGGGATCGGAGACAACCCTCGTAATCCATCCTAACCTCCAGCCGCCTACCCTAAGTTGGCTAAAATTTAAACATATAACAAGATAACGTAACTGGAAAAGGACTGACCTTGAGATAGGTCTATTCCTATACAAAACCCTACCAAGTCATCCTGTTCACCAAACCATACTAATCAAACCACCAAGCGAAACAAATATCGAACCAAGGGTCATAAACCAGGCAATAACCAAAAGATATCCAAAACATAATATGATTAATCCCAAAATGAAATATGATGGAACAGTGAGAAATTATGTACAATAATGTCATCCCCAATACCAATGTCAATATTAAGAACGACACCAATACCGATCCCGCCCATTTCAAACAATAACAGTACCACAAAGCCTTTACAAAAAGAATACAGAAATCCTATTGGGATATCCACCTAAGCATAGCCAAAACTAAAATCCATAATTAAGTATAACCATGAAATAACATCCATGAAATGGAGACTTCTAAATAGATTAAAGCTCACTACTTCAATCCAAATGCTGACCTGAAGTCTTAGTCACTAAGCAAGAAGAGTAGAATGGATAATTCCTGCATCGCTCGGGGATATAGTGCCCAAAGATGGGTTAGTGGGTGAATGATAGTATGAACTCAAGACAAGGATAAAATAATGCCATTTAGAAAACAAAGTAAAAACCATTCATATGCATACAACCATACATACACATATAACCATATCAGGAAAGGGAATCGGGTTTTGCATGCCATTAAAACTTTTACTTGGGTTATGTATCTTTTCCATCCTAAACCACCCATGAGCTATATAGGTTCAGCTCCCCTTGCTGAAAGGGACCTAGTGTGTGAAACGAAACGACCAGGGAAGAAAACCTAGGATGACTAGTACATCCCCTAAATTATATAGTGTGACATCATTCACACAATTACTAGGACCAACCCTCACATTTACAAATATGAGTTTCTATTTTAGATCCCCTCGGTACCTCTACCTTTCAGGGTTTGGCTACACATCTCTCCTTTAAGCCTAATTAAAACTATTTTCCATCCAAACCATTATTTTACTATTATTAGCCAAGGCTATTACCAGTGGTATCATCATACCAATAATAAATTGCAAGTATTATCCCTAGCCAATCCTTAAGGGATTTCCATGTATCCCATATGATTTCTAATTAACTAAAACTATAACCACCAAGGCCTTTTCAATATGTTAAAAACCATTTAAACCATTTATATCTTTTAGGGTTCCATTACCAAGTTTAAATCATGCATAAGTTCCAATGAAAAACCAATGTTATAGTGAAAACATTGTTATAGGCATTTTATCAAACATATTGGGGGCATAGTATTTCCAAAATGAAAGTCCATTACCAAAGAATCATTACTATGCAACCAATTATCCAAAACCACTATTAATGCATATAAAAGCATAATTAAAATATAGGAAAATGATAACCAAGAATTTATAACCAAAACCCCCAAATCATATTTTAAAATCCAAAATTATATAATATTCAAATCATAAAACATTGTATATAACCATGCCTTTAGTTGGAACTAACAATGACGGAAGAGAACATACCTTTAACTAAGATAATGATGGATAGAAAAAAGCAAGACAATCCCCAAGTTACTTCTTAGATGAAACCCTATCTTTGTTTGCCCAAGAACTCTAGAGAGGATGTAAGAGTGTCTTACAAGTGTTTAAGAATAGAATAATAGGGAAAATAACCTCCCAAGTCCAATATAATTCATGGGAACATATTAGGGTAAGTGGGAAAATGTCTAGATTACCCTTAATTAAACTGCACTAAATTTCTATCATAGGGTACGACTAATCCTTATGAGTCATACCCTCCCTATATGAGTGGTACCCACCACACGTAACCTTATTCTCCCCCTTAGAGCGAACATTGTCCATGGTAATACATACCTAAACCCAAGTCTTATTCAAGTATATAACTAGTACCCATAAACCGCACCCCTGGTAAGATAAAATTAGGAGGTTTAAAAACTGACCACCTTATGAGTCCTGGGTACGACTCATACCCCAACTTATGAATCATAGTGAGCCACTCATATTCTGTTCTAACTTAAGCTACCAAGTATAAAGTTAATTAAGGGAACCAAATGATCCTTATCCATTAGTACGACTCATACAATTAAGTCATAGCCATTCTAGTAATTAAATCCAGACCACCAACCAGCACTAGTCAGCATACGATTGGACCATACCACCCGTATCCAATTGTATGAATCGTTACCCTAAGTTATATCTTTCCCAGTAACCAAAAATTAAGGAAATTTTCTAAGGTCCAAAAATCAGGGTGTTTCAGTCTCCCCTACTAAGAACATTCATCCCCGAATGACGGACAAAGTAGCGATAATCACAAGCATGAATAATTTGTATTATCAAATATATTACCAATATTTAAAAAATTTTAAAAACAAAGAGGCAAAGAAATTAGTATTTTCTTTAACAAATTCAAAAACTAAAGATGTGTTGAAGACACATACCTTCTGCACAAATCCTAAGAGCAGAAAATAGATATGGATACTTGGACTTTATGTCCTCCTCTACTTCCCATTTGGATTATTCCTCCTCATGGTTCCAATACAGAACCTTAACCGAAGCCACATCCTTGGTTCACAACCAACGAACCCACTTATCCAAGATCTCAACTAGGACCTCTTCATAAGATGGAGAGTTCGAGATACCCAACCCCTCTAAAGGAATGATTGAAGAAGGATCACCAAGACACTTTCTCTACATGGAGACATGAAATTAGATGAATGGAGTTTAAACTAGGAGGTAGCTCCAATGCATGGGCAATATTTCCAACCCTCCATAAAACCACATATGGACCAATATACTGGGACTTATCTTCCCCTTTTTAAAAAATTGCATTACTCTATTCATGGGAGATACCTTTAGGAACACCTTATTCCCAACCTCAAACTCTATGTCTCTACACCTTACATATGCATAGGACTTTTTGCAACTTTGTCCTGCATTAAGCTTATCCCAAATCACCTTCTGATGTGCTATAGAAATATAGCACTTATGATGCTTAAACTATGATAATATGTATAGAATTAAGGCTATGTTGTTATATTTGATATTTTTTGGGAGTGTTTTGAAGGAAATTAGGTTTTGGATGCCAAATCCAAGAGGAATTATGAAAATTGGCATGAATCATAGTTAGAAAACCCATTTTAAGCCTTTATTTCCCAAGGTACAACTTCCTTCTAATAAATCATAAGGAGCCTGTATGAGTATTATCTTGGATAGACCTTAAAGTCATATCTCAAATAAATTCACCTCATCTTCGATAGTGCTTTAGTATTTTGGACATAATCTTTCCCCCCCAACATAGTATTAAGGAAAAATTGGTAAAGTTGGAAAGATAATTCAATTGTCTATCTGTTGGTGGGTCTTGAGATAAAAAATTCAAAGTACACAAAAAGTTATGCTCAATTGAAGTTGAAGATATGAGTCAGAAGTTTGGCCAACTTAATTTTCCTATCCCATTTTAGTATGGACTTGTTTCCTGGGGCTTTCATATATCCTAAGTACACTCCTATAATGTTTTTTATTCCTGTTATGTATGGGTAATTAAGTTCTCTTATTTTATTTAGGATTTCATTTATAGTGTTTTTCTATTTTATTTTGGAGTAGATTTCTAGGGTTTTCCTAGTTTAATTAGAATTTGGTTTTTGTAATCTATAAATAACATTTGGGCTTTGTTTATTCATTCATTAAACAATTCAATAAGAATTCATCTATTTATCATTATTCTTGGTTTATTCTAGGTTTGTTATTCAATTTAAGACTTTGGGATTTATTCCTCATTATTTGGAGATTGATTTTTGTAATTTTATCTATGGATTTAATGATTGATCTCATAAATATAAGTGGCTAATTCCTTAGCTAGGGTTGTGGGAACCCTGGAGGATTAGCTGTGAAGAAAAAGTGTGATATTCATCTATTCTAGGGTTTCTTCATGTATCTTAATTTGTAATCTATAAATAACATTTAGTCTTTGTTTATGCATTCACTCAATAATTCAATAAGAATTTATTTATTTATCATTATTCTTGGTTTGTTCTTGTTTTTTATTCAATATAAGACTTTGTGATTTATTCCTTATTATTTGGAGATTGATTTTATAATATTATCTGTGGATTCCATGATTGATCTCATAAATATGAACGGCTAATTCCCTTAGCTAGGGTTGTAGGAACCCTAGTGGATTAGATATGAAGAGAAAGTGTGATATTCATCTATTCTAGGGTTTCTGCATTTATCTTAGTCTTCTTCATGATAATAATCTCAAGTATCTGCAATCACTTGTGATATCCTATATTTGCATTGATCCCCACAAGGAGCTTGTGATTGGAAAAAGAAGATTATGATAGTGATTTTGGATTCATCTCCACCTATTAGTTCTCACAATATTATCTAACCACTTGATCCTACCCAGTGATAATGAACTGAGGTCATAGAAAGGGGCAAAAAGGTAAAACCCTAAGACTTACTCGGTAAAGGGTGAATGATATCTTCCACCTTATCCTGTGGCTGATAATACTTATATTGTAGACTTTGTATGTAGAGAAATAAAACAATTGGGTTGATTGCAAGAAATTTTTTGAGTTGAGAAGCCAGGTGGAACACAATCCTAGTGTTCATCTTCTATTGTTTACAATAAAAAAACAATTTTTCTCCTTTTTCTACTTTAATAAATCCCCCCTTTTACTTTTATGCATTGCCCAGTTATTTTATGAAATTTGAGACAGATTTCTGACGTATTCCCTTGGGATTCAACCCTAACCTTGTCGGGTTACTATATTTGACAATGACTGTTTTATCCTTCAATTGGAGGTGTACTTTTGGCATTATCAAATTTGGGTTTTATCCTAGGGTTTGGGGCTACATGTGGATCTTGATGTCCTCTTGTTGTTTTTGTTTTCGTATCTCTTTTACCCAGAGTTTTGCTCCTAGTAGAGCCGATATGTTTAGGTGTATTGTATTTTATTTTGTGATGTTTTATGGTTAACTAGGAGAAAAATAAATATCTAGCCCAATTGACATATTTTTGTTGATTTTTGAGATTAATGATAGATACCTCTCCAATTGTCTATTTTGTAACTGTATGACATGTATAAATATGCAACTATTATGAATCTTTTAAAGGCATTAGTATTAGGGACATGATAATCATTACTAATAATTGCATGAACTGGATAGGTAGTAGCTTGTGATGTACCTCTGTGCCATGTGTGTGTGAGATGCTACTTAGTTCCCTTCGTGTGGTAAATCCAGAACTTGCTCGGTTAGTTTTGTTTGGTTGTGGGATAGTTGTTAGGAAAGAATCATAGGCCATTATTTTTTAGTCCAATTTTAGCCTAATTGACATTCCATGCATGAATGATAGCCTTTGATCTTGATTTTGAGCCTGTATGCATATTTTTTTGTTACACCTATCACCTTCCCATTTATATTATAATAAACCTATTTTGGCCCTGGTCCTCCATGGACATTGTGTACTTCAACTCTGACAAATTGCGTATGTTGAGGGTAGCTATCTTAGGGGTACGTGTTGTGAAATAGGTATGAAGAAGGGTTAAATAAGAGAAAAGAAAGTAAGGTTGGGTGGGGTTGAAAAAGAAATTTTCTGAAAAAGAGAAAAAGAAAGACTAGAAAAACATACCCAACCTGAATATGCTTTTAAATAAAAAGGGAAAAATAAGGGCAGAAATAAAATAAAAAATTAGTTGTGTGGACCCCAAAAGTTAGTGTAGTTTCAAGGAGGCTTAGTCACTTTAAATATCCATACATATCATACCAACCCCAAGGCTCTATTACGAGCTGAAGAAAAGTCCTATAGTGATCCTAAC
Organism: Capsicum baccatum var. pendulum; assembly: GCA_030864225.1. Lineage (NCBI taxonomy): Eukaryota > Viridiplantae > Streptophyta > Magnoliopsida > Solanales > Solanaceae > Capsicum > Capsicum baccatum. Next base: position 160,907,111 of record CM061557.1, on the reverse strand, counting down.
TTAACTGTCTGAAAGCTCAGGAAAAGAAAATAAGGGCAAGCCTATGGTAATTGACATTCATTAATTTGAAATTCTTTCTGAGATTTTGTGTCTCTTGGCCATCCCCACATTGACATACTTGATTTCATATATGAGTGAGGAGGGACTTCTTTGTTGTGACGACACATGGGTTGTATTTCTAGCTACTTACTTATTTGGGTAGTGTAAATAATATATATGCATGGTTGTTTGTTGCTAATGTGATTCCATAGATTGATTCCTTTGGGTCACATTGTTGTTCTTCATTAAAATACATTGTTGGGTTGAAAGTGATTGAACTTGGAGAGGTTAATACGTTTTGAGCTAAAATTGATGATTGACTGTCATAGGTATCTTACGTTTCTCTTGGTTTAGTATCATCGTATTGTTTTGATATGTTTTGTTGCCTGAGGTCATGCAACATTCTAAGATGAGGGTCTTGAAGTGCTATAGAAATATAGCTCTTATTATTCTTAAACTATGAGAATATGTATGAACATAAGGCTATGTTGTTAGATTTGATGTATTTTGGGAGTGTTTTGCGGGAAATTAGGTTTTCGATGCTAAATGCTAAAGGAACTATGAAAAGTGGCGTGAATCATTGTCAAAAATCCCATTTTAATCCTTTATTTCCCAAGGTATGACTTCCTCCAAACAACTCGTAAGGATCCTGTACTAGTCGTATCATGGACAGACCTTAATGTTGTATCTCGAACAAATTTGACATAGCTTCGAGAGTGCTTCAGTATTATGGCCATAACATTTTACCCCAATATGAGATTATGGCAAAGTTGATAGCTTTGGAAAGAAAATTCAATTTGTATTTGTTGGTGGGTCCTGAGATAAAAATTTCCAAGTACACAAAAAGTTAACTCGATTAAATATGAATATATGAGTTAGAAGTTTGGCCAACTTAATTTTCCTATCACATTTTAGTTTGGACTTATTTCCTGGGGTTTGCATATATCCCAATTACACTCGTATAATGTTTTTTTAGTCCTAGCATGTATGAGTAATTATGTTTCGTATAATGTTTTTTAGTCCTATTATGTTTGAGTAATTAAGTTTTCCTATTTTATTTAGGATTTAATTTATAGTGTTTTCCTATTTTATTTAGGAGTTAATTTCTAGGGTTTTCCTAGATAAATAGGATTTGGTTTTTGTAATCTATAAATACCCTTTAGGCTTTGTTTATTCATTCATTCAACAATTCTATAATAATTCATCTATTTATTATTATTCTTGGTTTGTTCTTTGTATTTTATTCAATCTAAGACTTTGTGTTTTATTCCTCATTATTAGGAGATTGATTTTGTAATTTTGTCTGTGGATTCCATAATTGATCTCATAAATATGAGTGGCTAATACCCTTAACTAGGGTTGTGGGAACCCTGGCAGATTAGATATGTAGAGGAAGTGTGATATTCATCAATTCTAGGGTTTGGACATGTATCTTAATCTTCTTCATGATAATTAATCTCAAGTATCTACAGTAACTTAAGATAGCCTGTATTTACCATCACCATCACAAGGGATCTTGTTATTAGATAAGAAGATTAGGATAGTGATTTGAGATTTATCTCCACCTTTTAGTTCCTTCTATCTCATCTAATCACTTGATTCTACCTAGTGATAGTGAACCGAGATCATAAAAAGGGGAAATAAGGCGACTACTTGAGACTTACCTGGTAAAGGGTGAAATTTAACTTCTTGTTTACCGACGGCTGATAATACCTATCTTGTAGACTTTGCAAGTAGAACAACAAAACAGTTGGATTGATTGAGAGAAATTTACGAAGTTGAGAATCCCGGGGGGAACAAAAGCCTAGTGTTCATCTTCTATTGTTTACAATCATGAACAACTAATTTTGTCCTTTTTCTACATCAATAAATCCCCCTTTTACTTTTATGCATTGCCCGATCATTTCAACAAATTAGATATAGATTTCTGACATATTCCATTTGGATTCGTCCCCAACCTAGTTGGATTACTATATTAGACAATGACTGTATTATCATTCAATTGGAGGTGTATTTTGGGTGTTATCAAATTTTGACGCCATTGCTGGGAATACAATATTAGAATTCTTGATTGAAGTTGTTGGGGTTATTGAGTTTTATTTTTTTATTTTTTATTTTTATTTTTTTATTATTTTGTTGAACTACTCTTCTTGAGATGACAGCCTGACCAGAGGAAGGATGCAGTGATGATGACTTCTTATTTATTAATCCTTATCCTTTTGATATGGTGCATTACTATAGTAGCATGATAAATATATTATTAGAACATAATGAGAGTATGTTAGAAACGTTGGTACTCCTAAAAAAAATACAAAATCATACGCAAAAAGATTGATAGGTTTGGCTTAGATATTTACCTCCTACAAGTAGAGTTGGATGCAAAAGAAGTTGCGTGTAATTCCCAGGGACTTGGTGATAGGTGGTGTGAGACTGAAAGAATTTTGAAAAGCAAACTTGAGGAGCTAAGATTTGAGGAGTCTAAAATTGCTCATGCTCTTATGGATAACATCACTCTTAAGGAGATCATACTAGAGTTATGTGTGGATATAAAGAAGACTACAAATCATGAGTAGGGTCATATTGGACCTATCTCTAAGCATTTTTACAAATTGTGTTTGGATAGTTAGATCTTAATTGAGCCATTCGAGCCTAAAGAAGGGTCAAGGAGGAGGAAACTTATGTCTATATTCTTGAATTTTCTTAGCCTGAATCAAAGAACTATATTCCACATATAAGGGACAAGAAATTCAATATTCCATATCTATTTCTTGGGTCCTTCATTTTTACACTATCACCTTGTGAGCATAATGGAACATCAGAAATGTAATTAGGGATGAAATTTATAAGTTCAAAGTGGAAAGTGAATTTTGAAGGAGAACTATTGGGCTACCTTGACGAAGTCTGAGAAATGAAGGTACCTATGGACTTGTTAGAGAAGTATGAGTACCCAACAAAGTCCCGACATGCTGTGATATGAAATCAAGCGCTGCTTGGGAGGCAACCCAAGGTATTTTGTTTTTTATTAGTATTGTGTTATTGACGTCACGTACCCATGGTACCACGGGTATGTTTCTAACTCTTTTATTTTAGATTAATACATTGGGGACAATGCATGATTTTAAGTTGAGGGTGGGGCTATTTGTGGGTCTTGATGTCCTCCTGGGGTTTTGGTTATCGTGTCTCTTTTCTCTGAAGTCTTATTCCAAGTAGTGGCGGCATGTTTAGGTGTATTGTATATTTTTATAATATTTTATGGTTAACTAGGAGAAAAAACGTTTCTAGGGCAGTTGACATATTTTTGTTAATTTTTGAGAAAAATGGTACATACCTCTCCAATTGTCTATTTTGTAACTTTGTGATATGTATACATATATGACTACTGTGAATATTTTTATGGCATTAGTATTAGGGACATGATAAAAATTGTTAACAATTACACGAACCAGATAGGTAGTAGCTTATGATGTACCTCTATGCCATGTGTGTGTGCGATGCTACTTAGTTTCCTTTATGTTTTAAATCTAGAACTTTCTCGGTTAGTCTTGGTAGGTTGTAGGATAGTGATTAGGAAAGGATCATAAGTCATTTTTTTATTTTAGTTGACTTTTAGCTTAATTAACCTTCCATGACATCCCTTGATCCTGATTTCGAGCCTATATGCCTATTTTTCTTGTTACACCTATCACCTTTCCGTTTGTATTATAATGAACCCGTGTTGGCTCCGGCCCTCCTTGGATAATATGGACTTTAACTCAGGTTAATCGCCTAAGTTCAGAGTGGGTATCATAGGGGTATGTGATGTGAAATAGGTATGAAGAAGGATAAAACAAGAGGAAAAAAAAAGTATTGCTGGGTGTGGAAGAAAAATAAAAGAAAAAGAAATTTTGTGAATAAAGAGAAAAAGAAAGAAAATAAAACCACATAGCCTGAATATGCTGTTAAATAAAAAGGTAGAAATTAAGGCGGAAATAAAGTAAAAAATTGGTTAAGTGTGGACCCTAAAAATTAGTGTAGTGCCTAGGAGGCTTAGTCACTTAAAATATCCATATGTATTATACGATCCCCAAGCCTACATTACGATTCAAAGAAAAGTTGTATAGTGATCCAAACTTAACTGTCCGAAAGTTTAGGTAAAGAAAATAAAGGCAAGCCTATGGTATTTGATATGCATTGATTGGAAATTCTTTCTGAGAGTGAGTGTCACTTGGTCATCCCCACATTGACATAATTGATTTAATATATGAGTGAGGAGAGACTTCTTTGTTGTGTGGGCACATGGGTTGTATTGCTAGCTGCTGACTTGTTTAGGTAGTGTAACTTGTATATATGCATGGTTGTTTGTTGCTAATGTGATGCCATTGCTTGCTTCGTCTATGTCACATTGTTTTTCTTCCTTAATATACACAATTGAGCTTAAAATGATTGAACTTGGAGAGGGTAATATGTTTTGAGCAAATATTGATGATTTACTGTCATAAGTCCTTACGTTTCTCTTGGTTAAGCATCGTCGTATTATTTTGTTGCCCGAGGACATACAATATTCTAAGTTGAGGGTCTTGATCTTCTATAAAAATATAGCACTTACGATGCTTAAACTATTAGAATATGCATGTACTTAAGGCTGTGTTGTTAGATTTCATGTATTTTGGTGAGTGTTTTACAGGAACTTAGGTTTTAGATGCTAAATGCAAGATGAACTATGAAAAGTGGCCTGAATCATAGTCAAAAACTTATTTTAAGCCTTTACTGTACAAGGTGAGACTTCTTCCTAAAAACTCGTTAGGAGCCTATACGAGTCGTGTTTTTGACAGACCTTAAAGTTGTATCTCGGACAGATTCCACTCAACATTGATAGTGCTTCAGTATTTTGGCCATAACTTTTCACCCTGATATTGAATTTAGGCAAAATTTGTTAGTTGGAAATCTAATTCAAGTTTCTATCTGTTGGTGGGTCTTTAGATACAAAATTCCAAGTAAACAAAAAGTTATGCTCGATTGAAGATGAAGATATGAGTCAGAAGTTTGGCCAACTTACTTTTCCTATCCCATTTCAGTTAGGACTTGTTTCCTGGGGTTTCCATATATCCAAATTACACTCCTGTAATGTTTTTTAGTCCTATGATGTATGGGTAATTATGTTTTCCTATTTTATTTATGATTTTATTTATAGTGTTTTACTATTTTATTTAGGAATTAATTTCTAGGGTTTTCCTAGTTTAATTAGGTTTTGGTTTTTGTAATCTATAAATACCCTTCAGGCTTTGTTTATTCATTCATTCAACAATCAATAAGAATTCATCAATTTATAATTATTATTGGTTAGCTATTCAATTTAAGACTTTGGGATTTATTCCTCATTATTTGGAGATTGATTTTGTAATTTTATCTATGGATTCCATGATTAATCTCATAAATATGAGCAGCTAATTTCCTTATCTAGGGTTTTGAGAACCTTGACATTTTATCTACATAGAGAAAGTGTGCTATTCATCTATTCTAAAGTTTCTGCATATATCTTAATCTTCTTCATTATAATTAATATCAAGTATCTGCAGTACCTTGTGATAACCTATATTTGCACTGACCTCCATAAGGGAGCTTGTGATTGGGAAAAGAAGATTAGGACAGTGAATTGAGATTCATCTCCACCTTTTAGTTCCTCTCACCTGATCTAATCACTATATTCTTCCCAGTGATAGTGAACTAAGGTAATAGCATGGGGCAACAAGGAGACACCTTTAAACTTACCCGGTAAAGGGTGAAATTTATCTTCCATCTTACCCGACGGTTGATAATACCTATCTTGTAGACTTTGCATGCAGAAAAATGGAACAATTGGGTTTATCGCAAGAAATATAAGGAGTTGAGAAGCTAGGGGTAACAAAATCCTAGTGATCGTCTTCTATTATTTACAACCAAGAACAACCAATTTTTCTCCTTTTTCAACTTCAATATATCCCTCCTTTTACTTATTCACATTGCCCGGTGATTTCAATAAATTCAAGATAGATTTCCAAAATATTCTCTTGGGATTCAACCCCAACCTAGTTGGGTTACTATATTTGACATCGACCCCTTTATCCATCAATAGGATATGTATTTTGGGCATTATCAAATTTTGGCGCCATTGCTGGGGAACACTTTCGCGGAATTCTTGATTGATGAGTTTTTTTTTTATGTCTTTATTATTTTGTGACCTACTTTTCTTGAGATGACAGCCTGGCCAGATGAAGAATGGAGTGATGATGACTCTTTATTTATTGATCCTTATCCTTTTGATATGGTGCATTACTGTAAGTGTGTGATAAATATATTATTGGAGCATAATGAGAATATTCTTGACACGTTGGAACAACTAGAAAAAGAAATACAAGATCATATGCAAAAGGTTGATAGGTTTGGCTAGGATTTTACCCTCCACAAGTAGAGTTAGATGCAAAAGCTACTACATATCGAACCTAGTGACTTAGTGAAGGATTATGTGAGACTGAAAGAATTTTGAAAAGACAAATTGAGGAGCTAAAATTGGATTAGTCCAAAATTGATCATGCTCGTATGGATAGTGTCACTCTTAAGTAGAGCATAGTAGAGTTATGTAGGGATGTAAAGAAGACTACAAATCATGATTTAGGGCATATTGGTACTCATTCTAAGTATTTTTCCACATTGTATTTGGATAGTCAGATCTTGATCGAGCCATTTGAGCCTAAAGAAGAGTGTAAGGAGGAGGAAACTTATGTCTATATTCTTGAATTTGCTTAGCCTGAATCAAAGAGCTATATTCCACACATAAGGGCCAAGAATTTAAACATGTCACATCTATTTCTTGGGTCCTTTATTTTTATACCACCACCCTGTGAGCATAATAGAAAATCAGAAAAGCAATTAGGGATGAAATTCATAGGTTCAAAGTGGAAAGAAAACTTTTAAGGCCAACTATTGGGCTACCTTAATGAAGTTTGAGTAATCAAGGTACCAATAGACTTGTTGGAGAATTCTGAGTACCAAACAAAGTCCTGTTATGCCACGACATGAAATCAGCCGCTGCTTGGGAGACAACCTAAGGTATTTTGTTTTTTATTCGTATTGCGTGTTTAATGTCAGATCTTCTCACCTACAGTGACACATGTATGTTTCTAACTCTCTTGTTTTAGTTTGACGCATTGGGGATGATGTATGGTTTTAAGTTTATGGTGGGGCTACTTTTGGGTCTTGATGTCGTCTTGGGTTTTTGTTGTTGTGTCTCTTTTCCCCAGAGTCTTGTTCCTAGTAGAGCCAACATGTTTAGATGTACTGTGTTTTGTTTTGTGATGTTTTGTGGTTATCTAGGAGAAAAATAAGTATCTAGGGCAGTTGACATATTTTTATTTATTTTTGAAATAAATGAAAAATACCTATCCAATTGTCCATTTTTTAACTATGATATATATATACACGAATATTGTGAATCTTTTTATGGCAGTATTAGGGACATAATAATCATTTCTAATAATTGCATGAACCGAATAGGTAGTAGCTTGTGATGTACCTCTATGTCATGTGTGTGTGAGATGCTACTTAGTTTCCTTTATGTGTTAAATCCAGAACTTTCCCGGTTAGTCTTGCTAGGTTGTAGGATAGTCGTTAGGAAAGGATCATAGGCCATTTTATATTATTGTCCACTTTTAGCCTAATTGACCTTCCATGTGTGAATGATATTCCTCGATCCTAATTTTGAGCCTGTATGCTAATGATCCATATGCAAATAACCATACATACACATATAACCATGTCGGGAAAAAGAACCGGGTTTAGCATGCCATTTAAACCTTTACCTGGGCTGTATAGCTTCGCCGTCCTAAACCACCCATGGGAAATATGAGTTCCGCTCTTCCTACTGAAAGGGTCCAAGTGCATAAAGCCGCCTGAATAGGGAAGAGAACCTGGGATGACTACTATATCTCCTAAAATATATAGTATGACATTATGCACACAGTCACTATGACCAAACCTCACATCGACAGTTATGAGTTTCAAGTTTAGATCCCCCCTACCCCCGGGGATCTTTACCTTCCACGGCTTTGCTACACATCCCTCATTTAAGCCCAATAAAAACCATTTTCCATCCAAACCATTATTACATTATTATTAACCAAGGTTATTAGTAGTGGTGTCGTCATACCAGAAATAACTTGCAAGTATTATCCTTGGCTAATCCTTAGGGGATTTACATGTATCCCACAAGATTTCCAATTAACCAAAACCATGGCCACCGAGGCCTTTCCAATCCATTTAAAATCATTCAATCCATTCATAGTATTTAGGGTTTCATTACCAAGTTTAAATCATGCATGCGTTCCATTAAAAAACCAATATTATAGTTCAAACATTGTTTTAGGCATTTTATCAAACACATTGGGGGCATAGTATTTCAAAGACCAAAGTAGATTTTCAAAGAACCATTCACATGCAACCAATTATCCAAAACCAACATTAATGTACATAAAAGCACAATTAAAACATGGGAAAACCATAACCATTCATTCATAACCAAAACCCTAAATCATATTTGAAACCCCAAAATCATACAACATTAAAATCATAAAGACATTAGATAAAACCATGCCTTTAGTTGGAAATAACAATGAGGGAAGAGAACATGCCTTAAACTAAGATGATGATGGAGAGAAAATCACCAATTCAAGCCCTATGTTACTCCTTAAGATGAAACCCAAGATTCCATTGCCCAAGAACTCTAGAGAGGATTTAAGAGTGTTTTCCAAGTGTTTAAGAATGGAATAATAGGAAAAATAACCTCCCAAGTGCAATATAAATAATGGTACCTTATTAGGGTAAGTAGGAAAATGTCTAGATTGCCCTCACTTGTACAGCATTAAATTTCCATCATAAGGTATGACTGACCCTTACGAGTCATACCCTCCTTGTACGAGAGGTACCCACTACTCATACTCTTGGCCTCCCCCTTAGATCTAACATTGTCCAAGGTACGACACACCAAAACCCAAGTTATATTCAAGTGTACGACTAGTAACCTTAAACCATACCCCTGGTAGGATAGAAACCAGGAGGTTTGAACCCTGACCACCATATGAGTCTTGGGTACGACTCGTACTCTAGCTTATAGAATATGATAATCTACTCATGCTCATATCAAACTTAATCTACCAAGTATAAAGTTAAGTGAAGAAACCAAATGATCTATATCCACCAGTACGGCTCATACCACCAAGTCATAACTATTACAGTAACCAAATTCATCCCACAACCAACACTATTCAGAATGCGACAGGACCATACCACTAGTACCCAAGTGTATGACTCATTCCCCTAAGTCATATCTTTCCCAAAAACTAGAAATTATGAAAATTTTCTAAGGTCCAAAATTAGGGTGCTTCACTATAATAAAAGTAGATCACCCTTGATAGATAAACTAAATAGTTCTATATGTTAGGCAATTTAAATTCTTGAACATAGTCTGTACTCAAAAAATGCATGAATAGCATCAATACAAATACTATATACTGGTAGGTATCATAGGTCGATACAAAATCATAGCAAGTATATATCATAAATCAAGGAAGATAAGTAAAGATGTATATCATCACATAATTAAGTAGATACATCATCCAGGTAAATCACCCAAATCTGGGCATATTAATGTCAGCAAATAAAGGACACATAAGTTACCCAATATATAAAATAAATCATTACAAACTTTCCTAATATAATATAGTAAGATTACAAGCTTATATTTGTGTACATACTAATTGTACAACTGTATATTTTTGTATCTCATTAGTCTCACTTTGTACCTTATCAAAACTCATAAGAATCACTCATTTGTTCACCCATGATAAAGGGTCTTATTTTTTCCAACTTGTCATGACCTACAGGGGATAATCTAGTGTTCATGTACTGTACCAGCGTGGTATTTGATCCATAACATAGCTACTCATCTATAAGCCCACATCAAACTCGAGCCTCTCAATAATAGAATATTTTTAAATTCTCATCCTCTATCAATATATCTAATTATGTCCTCATATTCAGCTATCTTTTAGGATATTATCAGCAAGCACACAATAAGTTTAATAAGCGTACATTATTCTCACAAGTCTTTTAAAGACGTACTTCAATAGTTATAAGATTATTCACGTAAGCATTATTAAGCCAACCAAATAATCAACCATAGTTTATGTCGACCAACCAATTTGCTTAATAATTTAAACACATACAAGAAACAAAATTAAGTCAAACTCCATATAAATCATAATCTATCTTTTCTTTCCTCAATGCCTCAGAATGTTCAAAGTCCAAAATTAAAAGTAACAAGAGTAATTAATCATATACTCTTTAAATATATACTGTGAGAATTCAAACACACTAATTACATTCTTATTCATGGTTTATTACATTATCCAAGGGTGAATAAACCAGCAAATAGTTCCTTAATACTCATGTTATCTCAATTCTTAGAGTTTCTACTTTGGTTACCCTATTTAAAAATATTTTTATGCTAAAAATCCTATTTTTATTGAATTTGATATTCCCAATCACCACAATTAATGTTTAAGGACAACAATTTCAAACTAAAAAGTGTTAATTTACCGACTAAAAGCATTCTAGATGATTATACATATCCTTATACTTTTTTCCAAACTTTTCATGAACCTAGGTTTCTAACAAAAAATTTCATCATTACAATTTTCCTAGCAATTCTATAATCTAAATGGATTACTAGGAAAACAGATTGATAGAACTACTTGCCTTAAGGAGAAAATCCACCCTATCCTTTGAAAAATTTCGTCTTGGAGCTATGGAATGAAGATTTTAAGTTTATGATTTAAAACTCAGAATAAGTGATTCAAACATGAATTCTACCTCATGTCATTCACTGTAGTGGACCTTTTCTCACTATAACATTTTTGTTATGATGGAATAGGACTCAGTTCTAGTTATTTGACTAGCTCCACTATAAAGACACTCAGACCGTTTACGCGGTCTTACTGCAGCGGGAATCCAACTATTACAATGGTCCTTAATTAGTAGCTTAGAAAAAATAAACTCTATCCTTATTTTACAACATAAATTTTATATTTAAGACATAATGAAGCAATCCAAGTTTCGCAACTACTAAAATCACATGATATGATTCAAGCACAATCTCAGAATTTCCTAAGGCGGTTTATATTACCAAATCACCCAAAAAAAACAAGGTTCCATAAAACATAACATCATGAATCATTATTCAACATAAGAAAATATAACAAATTTTTTAGGTTTAAACCACCCCACCTTGAGATTTATTAGATTAACTCACCAAACTATAACAAGGTACCCATGTCATATGACTTTATAAAAACTAGGAGGGTCATTATAGAAACCATTTTATGAAAAAATTCAACACTTTTGTTGAGGGGAATCGATGGTAGAAAGACAAAAGTTTTTAGTACAAAGATCAAAATAGGTTTCATATTTGGTGGGACTAATATTTGATTACTTGGATTTTGATATGGAGATTATGAAGTCCCAAACCTTGTTACACATTGTGGGACCCCTATATTTTGATCTCGGAGTGGAATATTTAGTCTCTAAGGATGATGTCATTGATGCAAAGATACAAAATGGCAGTTCTAATAAAGATTGAGTTTTTTAAAGAGGGTGTTCTGCCCAATATCGTACGACTATCATTTTATGTACATTTCTTTTGTTTTATTTATGATATTCACCTTATAATAATGACTTCATATGTATAACCGTGCTTACTTATGGTACCTTCTCATTTTGTAATCGAATTTTTATAAAGAAAAAAAGGACTGTTATGTCTAGGCAAGAAAGTAGTCCAAAAGTTTTTCTTCTTTATTAATGAGTTGAAAATTTTGAATTACCATTAATTGGTAGGAGAACCATTTAATACTCTTTCTCATTTGATATCGGTACATCATGTTAGCCTCTTTAATAAAGACTTGGGCTATATGGCATACAACTATTCCTTGGTCAAAGGTGCACTAACACATGTTTTGAACGTGGCTCGACCTATAAATAGAGGAATCTTTATTCCTATATTTCCCATCCTATGATACCTTAAACGAGCTTGATTGTACCAAAAAGGAGTTTAGCTACCTAGCTTTTGCAATCCCTTGTGATTGTGGCCTAATCTTAGACTTATATTTTATTATTCTCTTAATTTTGACTTTTCCCTTATATTTAATCTAGGTGTGTCAATTAATATGGTTTTTTCGATGAGGGTAGAGTAGGAGCTAGTGCTGAAGTTGAGAAGGAAGATCTGATAGAGTCATACTAGAGAAAATAACCTCCTTCTCAATCATCACAGAGTCTGTGGCTTCTATTTAGATGTCTCCAATTTTATGAGAATAGATGAAAATATAAGGAGAATCCATAAGCCACTGATCCTGAGGACCCTTACCATTGTTGTAACTTTTCCCTACAGCAGGTTTTGATTTTACTTTAATAAGCAATATTTGCTCTTTATATTCTCTTTTTCCACTGTGAATTGGGACAAGATTGTGAGCATTTTATGTGGGATCCCATGTTGACCATAGATTCTACACCATATTAAACTTTCTTGAGGCGCGAGAATGTTGTGTCACCATCTTTTTATGTATGTATAGTTTGTAATTTTATGACTTGAATTGGAATTACAATTTGAAACCCATTTTAGGACTCATATTTTGTAATTTGTAACCCATTTTTGGGTCTTATAATATGCAACCCATTTTGGATGCAATAAAGAGGATTTTTTTTAATGGTTTTACTAGATTTTGTGGCATACCTGTGTTGACTTAACCATTTTTATGCATTTTGTCTTTTGCAAGCGGTTAACTATTTCCTTTATTATTTTTAAAGCATAATATCTATATTTTATTAAATAGAGAGCAAAAACTTGTTAACTGATCTTAGGTGGATTGATGCACCTAAGTATGGTGATCTACGCTTATTTAGCTTAGTTTTAAGGACTTCTCATGTGCGTAATGAATTAATATTTATAAAAATAAGCATCTAAGAGTTAAGTAATATAGTGTTGATGTTTAAGGTGTATGCAAATAAAATTTGGAAGAAAAACGTTAATGTAGAATTCAAATTAGAAACTAATAACTTAGCTTGAGCTATGTCCAATTTTAGTTGTTCTTGCTTGATTCTATCATGTTGTGAGCTCTAATTCGTGGTTGTTATTGTTTTAGTGAAACACCTTGTGTTTTGGCCCATGAAAGTTTCTCGAGTCTTGTACTTTCTATTTATCATACGACTCACACAATAAGTCGTATGGTGTAGTGATGGGTCTAGGGACCCTAATCGTATATTGGTTGGTATGTTGTTGAACAAGTTCTATCCTATATATGAGAGACTCCTGATGAGTCATATGTTCATATGACGAATGGTATAGTCTAATCATATATTGCCCAGTGTTCGGTACTTAATGTTCTGCTTAGGATACGACTTGATGGTACTAGTCATATGGTATGGTGAAGAGTTGGGGAAATGAAGTAGGGTGTATGGATGTCCAACTTTTTGTTCTGGTTACGACTGGATGGTACTAGTCGTATGATGTGATGACAAGTTGGAGGGTCAACTCATACCCACCTATGGGATTTTTACAATTAAAGTTGGGGACATTCTGGACATTTCCCCATTATAACTCCTTTTGATACCACGATATAAAACACCTTTTGGGACTTTATTAACTTATTATTTTCAATCAAACACTCTTAAAATCTCTCTTAAACTCCCTCTCTCAACCAAATGAATAGGGTTGAATGAAGATAATCAATTAGGGTCTTTCAAGAGTGATTCTCTTCATCTTTCTTAGTTTTTAAGACATGTTACTCCTCCCTCATAGTTAGTTAAAATAAAAGCTTATTTTAATGAATGGTTTTCATGGTATTATTATGGTATTATTTTGGTTGTGAAATAGATGTTGGGGGTTTTGGTTGTTTATGATTGGATAATATTTTCCCATGTTCTACTTATGGTTTTTCTATTATAATTATGGTTTGAACATATGGTTGAATGGTAATGGTCAATTGATACTTGCTTTTGGTTTTGGAAATTATATACCCTCAACGTGTTTGTTAAAATGCCAATGAGAATGATTTGTTTACATAGTTTAACTATTCTTGAAATCTTTGCATTACATGAAAGGCGATGGAACTTAAATTGGTTTGGCTGGTTTTAAATGGATTGGAAGGGCCTTGGTTGCTATGGTGTTAGTTTAATTGGAAACTTTGGAGTCAAATTTGTTTAATGGCTTTGGTATGGCATAAATGGATACACTTGCAAGCTCTAATTATTGTATGACGATACCAATGGTTAATTCCTGATTAAAAAGACTCCTTGGTAAATAGTTTGTTATATGTAAATAGTTTTAATATAGTCTTAAAGGAGGGAGGGGTGTAGCAATGCCGTGGAAGGTGGAGGTCTCGGGAGGACTAATACTAAAACCTCATATTTGCCGATGTAATTTTTGGCCATGGTGACTATGTGCATGATGTCAAACTTTATATTTTAGGAGATGTACTAGTCATCTCAGGTTCTTTTCTCCGGTCGTATGGCTAACATGCACTGGGTCCCTAATAGTTGGGGAAGCTGAACCCATATAGCCTAATGGGTGATTTTAGGATGACAAAGCTACACAGCCCAGGTAAAAGTTTTAAATATATGCTAAAATCGATTCCCAATCTTTGCATGATATTTATATGTATATATGTGGTTGCATATGGTTATTTACTTTGGTTTTGAATTACTGGTACTATTTTGTCTTATCCCTAAATACATGCTACTGTTTACTTTGCTAACCATCTTCGACCGTTGTATCCCCATACTATACAGGAACCATCTATACAAACATCTCTCCTGCTCAGTGACTTAGGTTTGGGGACAACTTTGAGTCAGACTAAAGTGGTAAGCTTTCATACTCCAAAAGGCTCTATTTCATGCCATGGACTTTTTTTATTTTTGTTGTTTCCTTGGTTTGGTTTGGGATATGGTCGGGGGCATGTCCTGAATGGATGTTATTGATTCTGGTAAGAGTCTTTGTCAGACTATTAAGGGCATGGGTAGTACTGGGATTAGTGTCAGCCTTAGTATTGGTATTGGCATTAGGGCTGACACGGTTGGATAATTGGTTGAGGTTGTTGGATTTTGGATTATAGACTTTATTTAATGTCCTTAAATCATTATTGTTTAATCTTGTTATATGTTCGACATTCATTCAACATAGGGTGTAGGGCAATTATATGTAGGTATTGGTGGTGGTCTTTGGTCCTAGTTGAACTTGAGATACCCGACATGACTAGGCCCTAGTTTTAGTCATGTCAGATTGGTATCAGATCCCTAGGTTCATTGTCAATTAGTGCCCAATAAAGTTGTGTCGAGTCGAGTCTCCTTTAAGGGTGTATTGCATTCCATACTCATACGGAAGAGCCTACAAGGCATTTAGGAATGTTTTTCTTTATTCTATCCTATTTTCAAGTTGTAGAGTCTAAGTTCTTGAAATCTCTAATTCTTGTTTGTTTGCTTTTTAGATCATGCCTCCTCAAAGATTTAAAGCTCACAAAAACACTTTTGTCCTACATGAGGACAATATTGATGGGGCCTATTCTACTTATGAGGTCCAGACCCAGTCTAGGGGTCTAGCTCCTGATTTCCCTCTAAGAGTTCCACCGATTCCCTCTAGTCCTTCTCAAGCTCCTTGAGCTGATGTGATAAATGCTGAGTTTTGTCAGTATATCCATATGTTATCTTAGTTAGTAGCTTCTCGCGCTGAGCGTGGTGCTCCTATTACTCTATTTATTAAGTCCACAAGGGTTTGCCAGTTCATGAGGTTGAACATTTCTACCTTTATTGGTGTTAGGGTTAAGAATGATCCTCAAGGTTTCCTGGATGAGATGGAAAAGATCTTCCATGTTATGCATGCCATAAATGTAAAGGGCGCAGAGTTTGTTGCCTACCAGCTGAAGGATGTTGCGTATCAGATGTATAAGTAATGGGATCAATCAAGGGGTGAGGATTCTGAGTTAGCCCTATAGGAGGATTTCTCTAATGCATTCCTTGACCACTTTTTTCCTCGGGAATTAAGGGAAGCAAATGCAGAAAAGTTTGTTAATCTAAGGCAAGGTAAGATGTCAGTCAAGGAGTATGCATTGAAGCTTTACCAGTGCTCTGGAGTTGGTTTCTACCATGAGGTCTAGAATGAGAAAGTTCACTTTTGGGTATTCTAGAGACTTCATTTTGGAGAGTAAGGCTTTCTTGTTAAACAAGGACATCGATATCTCCAGGTTGGTTGTGTACATAAAACGTGTAAAAAAAGAGAAGAAGAACCAAACTGAGATAGAGAAGAGATAGAGCAAGAAGTTTAGATTTTCTAAGTAGAGTAACAGGGTGGTAGGAAGTGGCCCAAAAAGAAGTGGAGCAATCCAGGGTTTTACTCGATGGATAGTGCTCCCTACCTAAATTTGTTGAGTGATAGTCATTTATGAGGTAGCAACAACTTCAGCGTACAGGGTGCCCAATCTCAGGCTAGTGGGGACCAGTTAGATCCATCATATCCTCCCTACTGATTTTATAGTAGACTGTATCGAGGTTACTGTTAAGAAGAAAGGGATAAGTGCTTCAGCTGTAGTCAGCTAGGGTATATTATTAGAAACTATCCAGTGGTCAAGGTTGCTTCGGGGTCCAATAAAGTTTCAGTTACCTCTTTATCAGTTCTGGCTCCAAAGGGTGCACCATCTAGTTCTAGCACAAGTAGGAACTATCTCTATGCTCTCACCACCAGATAAGAGTTCGAGGCATCGCCTGATATAGTGATTGGTATATTAAAACTCTTATCCCTTGATGTGTATAGTTTATTTGATCTAGGGTCCACGCTCTCTTATGTGACCCTATTTATGGCTATGTATTTTGGTTTCAATCTCAAATATGTTTTAGACCTATTTTCTATTTCTACCCTAGTGGGTGATTCTATGATAGCTAATAGAGTCTATAGGGGTTGTGTGGTATCTTTGGGTGGTTGGGAGGCTCTGGTGGATCTATTTGAATTAGACATGATTAATTTCAATGTCATACTAGGGATTGATTGGTTGCACTCATTCTATGTTTCTCTAAATTGTTGAACCTATAAGGTTATCTTTAAATTCCCTAATAAGCTGATTATTGAACGGGAGGGTGGTTCCCTAGCTCCTAAGGGGAAGTTCATATCGTATCTTAAATCTCAAAGATTAATCTTCAAGGGGTGTCTCTATCATCTGGTCCAGGTTAAAAATTCTAATTCGGAGGGTTCTTTTTTACATTTCATCCCGGTGGTAAGTAAATTTCCTGAGGTCTTCCCTGATGACCTTCCTGGTGTTCCTCCTGATAGAGAGATTGAGTTTGGGATTGATTTCATTCTGGACACTCATCCAATCTCTATTCCTCCGTATATAATGGATCTAGATGAGTTGAAGGATCTTTAGGAGTAACTAAAGGATCTTTTAGATGAGGGTTTCATCTATCCTAGTGTATCCCTGTGGGGTACACCGGTGTTATTTATGCATAAGAAAGATGGTTCCCTTCATATGTGTATTGATAACCTACAGTTGAATAAGGTAACTGTAAAGAATAATATCCTCTTTCAAGGATAGATAATTTGTTTGATCAGCTGTAGGGTGCTAAATTCTTCTCCAAGATTTATCTTCAATACAAGTATTATCAGTTAAGGATTAGGGAGGCAGATATCCCTAAGACTGCCTTTCACACTCGTATGGGCATTTTAAGTTCTTAGTTATGTCTTTTGGGTTGACTAATGCCTCGATGATATTCATATATTTGATGAATAGAGTCTTACGTTAATTTATGGATTTATTCATCATTGTGTTCAAAGATGACATTATTGTATAATCTAATAGTGAGGTGGAATATGTCGATCACCTCTATATTGTATTGTAGACCCTGGAGGAGCAACAATTGTATGACACATTTTCTAAATGTGAATTTTGGTTGAACACTGTAACTTTTCTAGATAATTTCATTTTTTGTTGAGGGATTATGGTGGATCCAAAAAAAGTGGCAGTGGTGAAAAAGTGGCCTAGACCCACTACTCCAACCAATATTTAGAGCTTCTTGGGTTTTGTTGGTTACTACAGGAGGTTTGTGGAGAGTTTTTTCTTCTATAGCTACCCCATTGACTAAGAAGAAGGTAATGTTCATATTGTCAGATTCTTATTAGGGTAGTTTTGGAAAACTAAAGGATAAGCTAACTTCGGCTCCGGTCTTGACCTTGCCTAAAGAAACAAATGAATTTGTGGTATGTTATGATGCATCCCGTGTGGGGATTGGCTGGTTCTTGATGCAGCATGGCAAGGTGATAGCATATGCTTCTAGACAGTTGAAGGTGCATGAGAAGAATTATCTGACCCATGACTTGGAATTGTTAGTTGTGGTGTTCAGGTTAAAAATTTGATGTTACTATTTGTAAGGAGTGCGTGTGAACATCTTCTAATTGTAAGAGACTATAGTATGTGTTTACTTATAAAGATCTTAGCCTCAGGCAAAGGATATGGCTTGAGCTTCTCACAGACTATGACACGTCTTTATTACCACCTAGGTAAAGCTAATATGGTTGCTGATACTATATGTAGGTTATCCATAGAGAGTCTGGATCATGTGGAAAAAGAGAAGTGGGAGTTGGTGAAGGACATTCACCATTTGCCCAACCTTAGAATTTGCCTCTTGGACTTTGAAGAGGGTGGCGTATTTGTACAGAAGTTGGAGCAGTCATCCCTTGGTGCCAAAACTAAGGAGAAATAGATGTTAGATCCTTTCTTGATGATGATCAAGGTTGATATGGGTAGGCAGAAGGTGATGACCTTCGATATTAGTTGTGATAGTACATGGCGGTACCAAGGGCAGTTATGCATTCCCGACATGGATGGTTTACAAAATGGTATTTTGGTTAAGGAGAATGAGTAGTGTTATACTATTCATCTTGGTTCGACGAAAATGTATCATAACCTTAAGGAGATGTATTCGTGGAAAAATATGAAGCGGGACGTGTCTAGTTTTATGGCTAAGTGCACGGTGTGCCAATAAGTGAAAGTTGAGCACATGAGGCTTGAAGGATTGTTTCAAGAAATTGAGTTGCCTATGTGGGAGTAGGAAGTGATCAACATGTATTATGTTATCGGTTTTTCTTGGAATTTGTTCATTCTATTTGGGTTATCATGGATAGGATGACAAAGTCTGCTCACTTTGGGCCAGGACTAATTTCTCGACTGAGGATTATACAGGGTTGCATCTCAAAGAGATCGTGAAGTTGCATGGGTTCATATTTTTAAAATCTCAGGTCAAAGTAATAAATTTTCATCTCACATTTGGTGGTTGTTTCAGAAAGGTTTGGGGGCTAAGGTGTGTCTTAGTACTATTTTTCCCTCTCAGTCAGATGGGCAACCAGAAATTACTATTTAGACGTTGGAGGATATGCTTTATTCATGCGTGATTGACTATGGTGGTATTTGGGTTGAGCATTTAGCTCTTATAGAGTTTGCTTATAATAATAGCTGCCACACTAGAATTGGGATTGCTCCATTTGAGGCATTGTATGGTATGAGATGTAGGTTTGTAATTGTATGGTTTGAGGTTGGTAAGGCAGATATGTTTAGCCCAGATTTGTCTAACCAAGCCATGGAGATGGTGAAGGTGATTCGACATAGAGTTAAGGCTGCCCAAAGTAGCCAAAAGTCCTACGTGGATGTGAGGCATAGGAAGTTGGAGTTTGAGGCTTGGTATGGGGTGTTCTTAAATATGACTCACATGAAGGGAGTGATGCTGTTTGGTAAGAAGGGGAGTCACAGACCCCGGTATATTATTCCGTACTTAGTTTTGTGAAGGGTTGGTAATATTGCGTATAAGTTGGAGTTGCCTTCTAGTTTGAGCTCCATTCACCCAGTGTTCCATGTTTCTATGTTGAGAAAGTGTATGGGTTGTCCGTCACAATTTGTGCCTATCAAGGATATGGGTATTTCAGATTCCCTATCTTATGAGGAGATCCTGGTTGAGATCTAGGATAGATAAGTTCACCGGTTGCAGACCAAGAACAAAGCCTCGATAAAGGTTCTATGGAGTAACCATAAATTGGAAGAGGTAACTTGGGAAGCTGAAAAGGACATAAAGTCCAAGTATCCGTTCCTATTTTCTTCCCCAAAAATTTGTGCAAAAGGTATATGTTCTTCATAACATCTTTGTTTTCTAACTTAGTTAAGGATAAGATTGATTTCCTTGCATCTTTGTTTTATAACTTAGTTAAAGGTCAGAGTAGAGATGTTTGAGGGTTTAATCATGCTTGCTGATGCCTTATTCCACTATTTGAGGATGAATGATTCAAGTAAGGCAGAATTGAAACACCCTAGGTTTTGGCCATTGAAAGTTTCTCGAGTCTTGTGCTTTCTGTTGATCATACGACCCACACCATAAGTCATATGGCATGGTGACGGGTCTAGGGACCATATTCGTATGTTAGTCAGTGTGTTGCTAGCCAAGTTTAGTCCTAGATATGAGATACTCCTCATGAGTCATATGTTCATATGACGAATGGTATAGTCTAATCGTGTGTTGTCCAGAGTCCGACCCTTAATGGTTTGCTTAGGATATGAATTGATGGTTCTAGTTGTACGGTATGGTAATGTGTTGGGGATATAAACTTGTATGGTGGACAGCATATGGATGTCTAACTTTTTGTTCTAGTTATGACTGTGGGTTTTTACAATTTAAGTTTGGGGTGTTCTGGACATTTCCCCCTTGAAACTCCTTTTGATACCACGACATAAAACACATTTTTGGACTTCATTAACCTATTATTCTTAATCAAACACCTTTAAAATCTCTCTCAATCAAAGGTCTAGGGTTTCATCAAGATAATTATTTGGGGAATTTCAAGGGTGATTCTCTTCGTCTTTCTTAGTGGTTAAGGCATGTTACTCCTCCCTCATTGTTAGTTCAACTAAAAGCACGTGTTAATGAATTTTTCATGGTATTATTTCGGTTTTGAAATAGATGTTGGGGGTTTTGGTTATTTATGGTTGGATAATGTTTCCCTATTTTTTACTTATGTTTTTTAATGTTATAATTATGGTTTGAAAATATGGTCGCATGGGAATGGTCAATTGATACTTGATTTTGGTTTTGGTTTTGGGACTTATATGCCCTCAACATATTTGTTAAAATGCTAATGAGAATGATTTTGTCACGTAGTTCGAATATTCCAGAAATCTTTGCATTGCATGAAAGGTAATGGAACTTAAATTTGTTTGGTTGGTTTTAAATGGATTGGAACGGCCTTAGTGGCCATGGTCTTGGTTTAATTGGAAATATTGGAGTCAAACTGGTTTAATGGCTTTGGTATGGCATAAATGGATAGACATTCTAATTTTGGTATGATGATACCAATGTTTAATGCCTAACTAAAAGGACTCCTTGATAAAAGGTTGGTTATGTGTAAATGGTTTTGATATGGGCTTAAGTGGGGGTGTAGAAAAGTCGTGGTAGGTGGAGTTCCTAGGGGGATAAATATTCGAAACTCATATTTGACAATGTAAGGTTTGGTCATGGTGACCATGTGCATGATGTCACACTTTAAATTTTTGGAGATATACTAGTCATCTTAGGTTTTTTTCTCCGGTCATCTGGCTAACACGCACTGAGGCCCTTTTAACCACGGGAGCTGAAACCATATAGCCCATGGGTGGTTTTAGAATGGCAAATCTACACAACCCAGGAAAAGGTTTTAAATGTATGCTAAACCCGATTCACTATACCAGCATGATATATATATATATATGTATATATGTTGTTTTATAAGGTTATTTACTTTGGTTTTGAATTATTGGCATTATTTTATCCTATACCTAAGTACATGATAGCATTTACTCTGCTAACCATCTTTGGGCGCTATATCCCACGCGATGTAGGAACCGACCATACTACCATTCCTCTTTCTCAGTGACTTGGATTCGGGGATAGCTTTGATTCAGAATGAAGTGGTGAGCTTCTATACTCTCAAAGGCTCCATTTAATGCTATGGACTTCTTTTATTTTTGTTATTTCTTTGGTTAGGTTTTGTCTATGGTCGAGGAAATGTCCTGACTGGATATTCTTGATTCTTGTTAGAGGCTTTTCAGACTACTATAGGCATGGGCGGTGTTGGTATTGGTGTCAACCTTTGTATTGGTATTGGAATTTGAGCTGACATCGATTGGATAATTAGTTGAGGTTGTTGGATTTTGAATTAAAGACTTTATTTAATGTTTTAAAATCAATATTGGTTTATCTTGTTATATGTTCGAAATTCATCCGATATAGGGTGCAGGGCGGTTTTGGTTGGGTATTGGGGGTGATCTCCAGTCTTGGTTGGACATGAGATACCTGACACGACCAGGCCCAACTTTGGGTCATGTCATGTATAAAATCCTTGTTAGATGAATAACATGATATTGGGATGATAGAAAAACTACTTTTGAACTTGAAACACAACCACGAAGCAATGAGCAAAGGACCAAACACATTGAGTATTCAAAGACCAAATCTGGAAATTGTGGACTTAGGAGCATGCCATGCTACCTAAGAACCTATATAAGGGCGTGGAACTTAATTGGATGCAAATTAAAATGCACAAATAGTGTGCCTCCATGATTCCAGCATGCCACGCTGCCTAGACGATGTGATATTGGTGTGTCATGATAGATAGTCCCAATCGGCCAACTTTGGCCTAGAATAAATAGGACACTTACTTTGTATTGTAAACAATTTGGTCGACTTTTAGGTGACAGAATACACTGGAAAAAGCTTAAATTAGGGTTTTTACTCTTTTACTTTAGCTAACTTTTGGATTATTACATGGATTCTATTTTATGATTCTTTGTAACTCTATGAGTGGCTAAACACCCTTTTTAGGGGTTAAGGCCAAGAACATGATTGCTTATGCTACATATTTAAGTTGGATATAGCTTAAATCATTGTTGGTTGTTCATGTATCCTTGTATTAACTGTTTTATGGATTCTCAACCCATAGGATAAATGCAGAAATCTATTGGGAGGCCGAAAGGAGGAACGATAGAATAGAACGTAGGATATGTGTAATAGGATTGTAATCTTTCAATAAGTTGAAGTCATCATTTTCTTTTAGGAAAAGAATGTACCTAATTAGCCCTATTAGGTTCATATACGATAATAATACAAAGGCATTTAACTTAGTACTTGCATCTCCACTCAACAATGTAGTTGTGAGGCTAAGTCGAATAATTGAATAAAGGTTTGGAAGACCGTAATCATGCTATGAACCCCGTGAACCAAAGAAACGATAATCAACTAAACTAACAAAGTTCCAAATCTAAGTATGATTGTTCGTAGTTCCTTAGCCCTAGGATGTCACCATCACTGTCCAAGAACCTTTACTTTACAGTATTATTAAGTTTACTTTTAATTGTCAACACTCAATTACTCTTGGTTATTTTAGCACTTGATTCATCTTAATAATGAACTAGAATTTGATCATTGTTTAACACAAGTCCCTATTGAATTGATACTTGGCTTTCTAAAGGCCATTTTACTACTTGGCTGACCAAGTGCACTTGCCTGTGCGCAGTATATTTTTATAACCATTGTTGCGAATAGTTTTACGTTTGCATTCTGATTTCTTAAGTGATAATTACTTGATCTTATCTTCTAAATTTGGAGGCACAAGTTTAAAAAGCTAGTAAGATGTCAAGGGACAGGTAGTTAGTTGATCCTTTTCCTGAGCTCAGCAACTCTTACACCAATTAAGAAGAGAATCAATTCTTCTTTATCGAATCCCACAAATTCATCGAGAAGAAAAAGATAATCTTGCACCAATGGATGAAGATCCATTAGACCGCATGCAATTCGTGAAGTTGTAATCCCATTTGCAACTAATGTTACTTATGTTATCTATAGACCCACTTCAGGAGGTAGATTTTAGTTGAAATAGAACATTATGAAGCTTTTACATTGTAGTGGTTACTTTATCGTCTTGTCATATGAGGATCCACAGGTTCACTTGCAAAATATTTTGGAGATTAATGACATATTCATACCCATTAGGGAATCCACTGATTATGTAAGGCTGACACTATTTCACTACTTACTTTTGGGGGAAGAAAAGAAGTGGTTGAACGTCGAACTGATAGGTTCTATCACTACATGGAATGATGTAGCTCAAAAATTCATTTCATTTCTTCCCATCCAGCAAGACTATAAGATTATGCAGTGAGATATTAAGCTTTAAGAAAAATCTAGATAAAAATCTATATCATGCTTCGGAGAAGTTCAAATCTCTTTTTTAGGACTGTCTACATCATCAGTAGTCCAATGAGGTATTAGCTCACAGTTTTGTAAAAGCTCTTGACAATAATATTAAAAAAAATCTAGATTCAGCTGCAGGTGGTCAAGTATTATAGAAAACCTATGATGAGATTTATAACTTGTTAAACCATATTGCACAAGGTAATCCTAACTGGCATGATGACAACTCCAGAAGTAAAGTTAAGACGACCGCATGGATAATTAAAGTTGATAGTGCTACAGCCTTAGCCGCCCAATTAGTTGCTCTTCAAAATAAGATGATGACATAATTTAGCAGATTAGGTATGAATCAGTATTCGGCTTAGGTGAATGCAATACAACAGACCCTATCTTAGTGTGAGTTTTATGGCAATATTTTTTATTCTTCGAACTTATGTGTAGCAAATTTGGACTCTATAAACTTATTAGGCAATGTACAGAAGACAACTTATGTGAATGCCTAAAACTATAAGAAGTAAACTCAGCCCAACTAATCATAGGAAAATAATCAAGCTCAGCAATTTCAACAACAACAAAACATACAAGCCAATAATATTGAGGAAACTTTAAAGAAGATCCTGGACAAGCAAGATGAAATAGCTGTTGAGATCAAAATCATCAAGTGACTCAAAAAAAGCTAGAGACTCAGTTTGGGCAACTAGCTCAAGCACAGAATCTTAAGACACAAGGTGGTTTGCCAAGTGATAATGAACCTCCAAATCAAGTTATGGCAATCACCTTAAGGAGTGGTAAAGATATTATTATAGGCCTCCTAAGAAAAATAATGAGGTACAAGCAGATCCAGTTCCACAACAAGTAGAGAAGAAGAAACCTGAAGTTGATGATGCTAAAAATTCGGGGAAGTCTAAGTGCTTGAAAGAAAAGGCTGTTGAACATGCTACTGAAAGACCCCCTCCACAATTCCCTTAGAGTCTCAAAAAGTCTAAGAACGATGTATGTTTCAAGAAGTTCTTTGACACATTTAGAGAACTTCACATTAATCTTCCATTGTTAGATATTTTGTAGGGTATGGCTGAGTATACTAAGTACATGAAGGATATTATGACAAATACGACAAATTTATAGGACATTAAGACAATGGCACTTACTGAGGAATGCAGTTCTGTGGCGATAGGGAAAATGCTCAAGAAACTATAGGACCTAGGGAGTTTTACCCTCCCTATTCAAATTTTTTCTAGTGATGTGGCCATGATTTATGTGACATAACATGAGCTATAAAATTGATGCCCCTATCAGTGTTCACTAGTCTAGGTTTGGGAAAGTCGAGGTCGTGCTCTATGGTGCTCCAGATAGCAGACAGAACCCGAGTTTAACCCGAAGGATTCATTGAGGACGTGCTCATTAAGATTGGTAAATTTATTATTCCTAGTGACTTTATTATTCTTGACTATGATGTAGATAACAGGGTGCTAATTATTTTAGGACGTCTATTCTTGGCGATGGGAGGAGCTCTAATAAATGTGAGAGAGGGCACTCTAAAAATAAGACTTGATAACGAAGAGGTGGTCTTTAAATTTTATAAAACACTCAATCCACCTTACCACTATGAAAATTTTTGTATGATAACAGCCATGGAAGTGGATTCGTGTGGGGTGGTAGAGCCCAAACCACCAAGAACCTCTTTAGACTCTCTTATAGAGTTGCCCAAACAACCATGGAAGACCAAAATTGTTAAAATTAAGAAATATCTTGACAAGGCTAATGTGTAAAATAATGATGACCCTGAGAGTACATACTTAAAAGGTCATAAAAGAGTAAGAAGATGGCCTCTGAGTAGGAGAAAAAAGATGAAGGACTATGGTTGAGATGTAGTGATATTGGTCGTGTCGCGACACTAAATCAGGTGCTTCTAGGGAGGCAACCCAAGTTAAGGTATTTGATTTCTGTATGTTTAATTTTACTTTACTTTAGTTTTTTATTTGTAGAGTCACAGGTTGCTGGGAAGTTTGAGTACCGGAGACTTGAGCTAAGGAAGCATGAAAATGACTAGGTACGGGGTCCACCCGACCTCATATATGATAAAGATGCTACTGGCTGGCCTTGAGATCGCAAGGAGTGTTTTTATCTCTACTTTTAAGTTTAATTTGGAGGAAAAGTTTGTTTTTATATAGGGGTCGAGAAAATTCCCGTGGTTTCGGGTGATATGATACTATAGGATCTTAATTCTTAGTGTTTTCTAATTTTTGAAAATTTAGAAAAATTTCAAGAATATTTTCTCTTTTTAGTTTTTAGTTTTTAGTTTAGTAGTTGTTGGCGTCAGTTTAGTACATGTACACTTCACCCACCCTGGGGTTGTTCTTTTAGCTTCTTGTCCACAGGGACGTCGTTTGAACCCAATAACTTTTTCTTTTTAGAAGTAAATTCTAAAATTCTTGTGTTAGGTAAGTGAGATATTCTTGTTAGTGTTATGGGTGATTGTATGATGCAAGTTGTTTTGGCTGGAAAAGCATGTTGATTGTGTTGAATGACCACTTTTGATACACTTAGGCTTTGGTTTATGAATCTTGTAAGTTGTTGGCATAATGTTGAATTTATGTGATTTCTTGATTGATTGTATACAATTATCTTACTTGAGTTGAGTATGTGTTATGTGTGAGGTAGGATTTTATTGTATTCCTTGTTGCATATTGATGTCTGGAAGTTGTCTGGTGTGTGTGAAAAGTAATGTAAAGAATGTGGGTTTAGGAAATGATATATATATTTCTTTGATAGTCATGTTTCATGCCTAGCTTATGTACTTTTGGTGCCTTATCCTAGTTAACCTCATTGATCCCTAGTCTATTTCTCTAATAGCCTCATATATAAACTATTCCCGTTGTTTGATTGATCATAATTTGATACTAAGCTCCCAAGCGCTTTAGTTAAAAAATTAATGAGGTTAAGGAGTGTAAAAGTGAAGAAGAAAAAGGTGAAAGTGAAGCCCCAAGTGGTAGATTCTGATGTTGAAAGTTGATGTATTATGGATGGGAGTAATGTAATGAAAAAGAGAGAAATTGATCAATATTGAATTATGTTTTGATAGAGAATACTCCCTACTCAATATATGTGATCTTGCTTAATAAGATGAGGGCAAAACAAAATAGATGTGTGAAGAAAGGGGTGGTGAGATTTTGGTTGTTAGAGGAGAGTTTAAATGTTAAGTGCGATGTATTAAAGTTCTTAGGGAATATAGCCATTATTCTTGGCAAAAATAGTTTCTACACGTCCCTTAGCCTACATTACAACCCTTAAAGTCCTATTTTATCTTAATCCTTAACATTTTGATATTGGTGGAGTATTACAATAAGGGAAAGCCTATGTTTCATCTTGTGTAACTTGTGAATTCTTTGGGAGAGTGAGGTAAGTCGATTCCTATGCCCATTCTTGTGATTGGTTGCAACTATGTGAGTGATTATGGGTATTTCTCTTATGGTGAGGGCATATTTTTATGATATTTAGGTAATTTGTATGATTTTTTTGATAGAGTAATATGTATGAGTTTTCCAACTTGGTGAGTCATTTCTTGAAGCTAGGATGTTTTGAAGTAGTATTTTTGAGCTTTAAGTATATATGACATACTTGTTGGTGAAACTTGCTATCTGTGTAGTAATGGTAATTCTATCTATAATGTCTTACTTGTAGTAGTAATAATGGTATCTTTCTTGATTGTGGTTCTTAGATTAAAGAGTTGTTTGAGTATGAAAAAGGCTTTAAGTTTGGGGTGGTGATCTTAAGTGGATTTATGCACCTAACTATGGTTATCTATGCTTATTTAGCTTAGTTTTGAGGAATTCTCATGTACGTAATGAGTTAATATTTATATAAATGAGAATCTAAGTGTTAACTTGTGTAATGTTGATGTTTAAGGTGTGTTCAAATCAAATTTATAAGCAAAACATTAATGTATAATTCAAATAAGATAACTAATATGCTTAGCTTAAGCTATGTCCTATTTTACTTGTTTTGCTTGATTCTATCATGTTGTAAGCTATAATTCGTGGTGTGTATTGTTGTTGGAATCTTGGTGAGATGATTAAAATGATATTGAGATGATATACAAGTTTTTTTTGAAGTGGGAACACAACCACGAAGCAAGGAAAAAAGTACCAAATGTATAGAGTATTCAAGGACCAAATTTAAATATTATGGACTAGGGGTGCCATGCTGCCTAAGCACTGATATAAGGGTGTATCACACACTTCTATGAAAATTAAAATGCACAAATAGTGTGCCTCCGCAATAGAAGGGTGCTACTCTTCGTAGATGGTGCGATATTGGCGTGGTACACTAGCTAGTCCAAATCAGCAATCTTAAGCCTAGTATAATAGGACACTTCCCTTGTTTTGTAAATATCTTGGACCACTTAGGTGAGGGAATATGATGGAAAAGGCTTCAATTATGGTTTTTACTCTTCTACTTTAGTTTACTTTTGAATTATTACATGGATACCATTGTTATGATTCTTCATACCTCCAAGAGTGGCTAAACCCCCATTTTCGGGGTTAAGGCAAAGAACATATGCTACGTAATTAAGTTGGTTATAGTTTTTATCATTATTGGTTGTTAATGTATCCTTTTTTTTAAAACTATTTTATGGACTTGCAACACATAGGATAAATGCATAATTCTATCGGGAGCCCAGAAGGAGGAACGATAGAATAGAACGTGGGATCTGTGTAATAGGATCATAATCGTTCAATGAGTTAAAGTTATGATTTGCTTTTAGTATAGGAATATACCTAATTATCCCTATTAGGTTCATAGCAGGAATAATGCAAAGGCGTTTAACTTAGTAATTGTATCTCCGCTCAATGATTTAGTTTTGAGGCTAAGTTGGATAATTGATTTAGATGTTTGTAAGACAATAATGATGATATGAACTCCGTGAATGAACGAACTAGATAATAATCTAAACCAACGAAGTTCCAAAGCTAAGTATTATTGTTCATTGCCTTAGCCCTAGGTTTTCACCATCACTACCCAAGAACCTTTACCTTACAATATTGTTAAGTTTACTTCTAATTGTCAGCACTCAATTACTCTTTGTTACTTAATCACTTGATTCATCTTAATAGTGAACAATAATTGAATCGTTGTTTAACACAAGTCCCTTTGGGTCGATACTTGGCTTCCTAAAGGCTATTTTACTACTTGGCGGACCATCTACATTTGCGTGTATTCTTGGGCAAAACATTAACTTCACGAAATTATCAAACACACCTCTTTGTAATCCGTCAGTCACTATCTCTCTGGGTTTCCTCAAGGTGTCACACCCTTAGTGTGCGTTTTTCTTGGAAGTCCGTATACAGTGATTCTAGTTAAGTTAGCATGCATTGGATTATTTCATTTGATGATTAAAGATAGTCTCTAATTGGTTTTTTATTTTAGTACTTCGTTAATATTTATCGTGTGAGGTTGGTGTGTTCTTTGCTTTAGTGAAGAATACTTAAGTCTAATTCTTAATATACCTTGCAATTTGAGGAGGGATCCCTTTATTTTTTATCGCTGAGATTCTAAGTCTTGATGTCTCCAAGCTACTTTAGAGTGTAGCTTGTTAGAGAAATATCTCTGCTAAGTTGATTTTAGATTTTGGACTTACTGATTGGGACATAATCTTTCACACTATTTTAGGAGCCTCATGATTGGGTTTTCCTTATATGCATGATGGTTCTTTCTCAATTTTTTACTATCAAATTATTAGTTTACGTGTTTTGTGTCAATTTGCTCTCCTGGTGTGGCTAAGGTTTTTCCATCATGACTGGAGAACAAGTCTCAAGTCTTCTAATTAGAAAGTCATTTTATGCCACTTTAGAAGTCCCAAGTGTCCATCCATTGTTGTGTGAACCTTGAGGCACTGGCTTATCCCTTACGTTAGGGAGCTAGGGTCATCGAGTCGGTATCATGAATCGCTCAATTTGTTCTTGCCTCCCCCTTGTTGCTCAAAATGAGTTATACCTGATGTCATTGGGATTTCAAATTCTGAACTCTTAATGTAATGTGATTTAGGCTAAAGATTGTTCATTGTTAATGATTAGGAACCTTGGTGGGTTTCCCTATTTGAAGAAGGATCAAAACATATATTTCATAATTTCTTTCTTTTATCCTTACCATTATGGGTCTATCGAAAACAACTTTTCTATTTCTCCGGACGTAGTGGTATAGACTGTGTACATCTTACCCTCCCCAGACCCCATTATGTGGGAATACATTGGGTTTGTTGTTGTTGTTATTGTATCCTCACAATTAAATTTCTACGTTTATCAGGTCAATACATATTATGCATAAAAAATTCCTAGACCTCATCAAAAACCTTGTAGAAAAGCCCTATAAGGGACAAAAACTACACGAAAAAAATATATATAGTGCATCTCCTGAGACTTCGTATCTGCCTCCTATTGGCAGGGCTCATCCATATCCAGTGATGATGGAAAGATTTTCTATTGCTGACTTTAGGTGTAGGATTTAACACTAATGGTTTGATCTTCATCATTATAAAGAGAGAATTTTCCTATAACCGACAGGGTTTTGGAGGAAAATGACAAATAATTTAGGAAAACACTAAAAAATAGAAACATACCTGTTACTTCACTAAGGGGCACTAAGTTTATCATCTTTAGAGGTGTGATCAAATTGATAGGTTGCATATTTCCGTTGGCACCGTTCCTGTAATTGTTCTAGGCTTTGTCACTCAGGAACTCTCTTAGGTGGTCGTCCTTCAGCAAGCCAGCTACTACTTCCCTAAGGTATCTACAGTGCTTGGTGGCATGGCCATGTATCTTGTGGAACTCATAGCATAGGCTTCTATTCATAGAATCTATGTTCAAAAAAACATGCTTTGAGAATTTTTACCCTTTGTATCTTGAATGGTTGGGCTAGTTATACCAAGTTGACCATAAAATAGTACTGAAAGAGTAGGATAACCCCATTAAAAGTACACACTGCAAGTCTTGAAGTTTCATTAGCTTTCATCCCCCTATGCTGAGAGTCTCGGTCTATCCCTTTCTCGAGAGATTGGTTCAAGGTATGTGGACTTATATCAGATCGTATTGTTCATTAAATGTTCTATGTTAGAAACATACCTACCTTTGGATGTATTATTTGGAACATTCCACCTCTAGGGGATTTTAGTGGTTCTTTCTCCAGTGTGCTATAAGTTTTCTCAGTATTTGCCTTGTTCTATGCTCGAAGGGTTTTGCCGACAAACCTTCTATATTTGTCATCAATCTAAATACTAGGCTCATATCGACTGTGAACATCTAATCACATGTAGTCTCACAATCTATAAGACTTTATTTAAACTTGAATGAGGTGATGGAGTTCTACAGATTCAATCCCTTAGTAAATGCTTCGGTTAACCATTCGCATGGTCCTATAAGCAAATGTACCCTTTCCTTTTAGAGTCTCACAACAAACTATTGAATCAATTTTGCATTACTTGCATTATCTTGATAATGTCCCCCTTTCGAGATTGTAACTTTTGGCTCTGGCATGAGACATAATAAATGTATTTGTCAATAGTTTAAATGAATAAAAAATGTTTATTGGAAAAATAGGATACCAGATCTGAGGTCCTCCCAATAGGCTCTTCCAAAAATTCACCACCATCACAAATCTAGCTTCCTCTATTGTTATGTATTGCAATTCACAAGTATCATGAAGAATAACAAATGTTTCTAAAGGTTTGAAATTTTGTCGTACTTGGGGTTGTCGGGCATCTTGAACTTTTTCTGAATAGGTTTAGTCACTGCATCAGCCATGTAAGGCAAAACTTTTTGAGTTGGGTCTTTTGATGATGGCAAGGACTCCTAAGTTGTGAAGTATGTGAGACTGAATTTCTACATACTTTAATTCATCTACCCCCTCAAAAACTCAATCTTGGTAAAATTGAGGAAGTTGGGAATTCTAGCGCAGCTTTTATTTTATCTGCTTTGCGTTCATAAGGTTATCCATCAAACTCCACACAGTTGTTTTTCTAGTTTCCTACTAATGATTTTGGAATTCCTTAGGCTAGATTTCTCCAAAATTTATCCATTTTACTATCCTAACCCTCCATCCTTTCTATCATCTCCTTCTAGGAGTCGGTAAAATATTTGAGGATATGCTGGAGGCCATCCATGCCTAGGACTCTTTCCTCTGCTTCCTTTTCCTCATTAAAGGTCCTACGGTCCATTTTTCCAAGTGTTCATGTTTATCAAATTCACATTAAAGGGAAGATTTCCCTGGTGAGTTGTCTTCCCGCCGGAGTCGATCAAACCTAAAAGCAAGGTCCTTGCTAACTTCCCAGTTGTGACCACGTCCTTGGTTCATTCTTTGGTGTTTTGCCATACCCTATTGCCTGAAAAAAAAAAACACAACCAAGATAGTAAAAAAGAAATAAGATTAATTCCACACTGTTTCTAAGACCCAGAATAGGTGCCAAACTATTTACCTAAATTTGGCACAGTTGAATGTGAGTTAAGAGCACGCATTAAAATTTCACATTATTTAAGTCCAATTTACTAGCAGTTTAGCTTTTAAGTGATAACAAAGAAAAATATAATGTAAGCAAAATAAGCAAAGAAAAGAAGATAAATCTAAGTATTCAAGGGGTTAATATGAGTGTTCTTAAGTCACGAACTGAAACAGGGCCCCTAGATATAGCATGTTCCAGATACTATTGCTAATATGAGAAAACGTTTTGGCCTATCACATGAGCATACTTCTAATATAAATGAATAGAGCAAAAATGATATAAAATTTATCTAAGATTTTTAGAAGGGATAACACCTTTCACAAAGTTCATCAACACCACATAATTCCAATAATACAGATAGTCATCATAAATAAAGAGTCAAAACTACAAATATATCTGATAACTAAAACAGTCTTTGAAGCCTATAATGACCATCGGGACAAGGCCGCGGCATACCCCAATATGAATGAAACATTAGAGAATCATAGTATTTAAGATTTTTCCTAGATAAAAAGGAGGCTCACCAGTGACATAAGATAGAGATCTTGATGATGCGCCTGGTCATATACTTGAGAGCCGGAACTTACCTCATAAAATAATATAGTACAAAAAACAGTCAATACATAAAAAGGATTTGTATATAAAATCATTCTAGCAGAATAGTAAATGTCACGATCCAAATCTGGGACTAGCCGTGACAGGCATCCCAAGTTCACCAAGGACCGAAGATAGCCCCCGATCCTACCCCAATATAGCCGAGGACTCCTAGCAATGGATAAATACCAATAATAAGCAAGGTATGAAATATAAACTGAAAGGTATATTTATAACCAATATCCAAAGCTATCCACAATACCAAAACCGATGCCAAAAGGGCACCACCATGCCCAGGTCCATAATATCCAACAAAGCCTCTAAACAAACCGAATACCAATAAAGTGTCGAGACATGCCCCTGACTATAGCCAAAAATAAGTCTATACAAGTCTGAGACATAAGACATTAAAACATGAAATGTAGACTTTTGATGTATGAAAGCTCACCACTTCAATGTCAACTCATGAATTGCTCTCGAATCCTAGTCACTTGCAGGGGGAGTAGAAGTATGGCTAATCCTACATCGTGTGGGGATACGACATCTGAAGATGGTTAGTGGTTGGAGAACTATCCTGTTACTTAGAGATAAGGGAACAAATAATGGCATAGATGATAATTCAAAACCAGAAAAATCCCATGCATACCATGAAATGCAAATATGTATACATATAACATATGTCGGGGTAGGGAACAAGGCTTAGCATGAACATCTAAAATCTTAACCTTGGTTGTGTAGCTTGACCATCATAATATCTACCCATGGCCTATATGGGTCTAGTTGTCAACCCCTGGTCGGGCCCCGATGCGAGTTAGCCGTACATAGCAGAGATATCATAGAAGACCAGGGATTCCCATGTACACTTTCCCAACCATGATACTATAATATATATATATATATATATATATATACTTTGGGGATTCCCGTTTACCCCCATAAGCACATGGTCATCATGACAAACCCTCACATCGGCAAACATGAGATTCCAATATCAATCATTTGGACTCACACCTTACCGGCTAGCTAACATAACCCCCTTAAAGCCTAATTAAACTTTTAACATATAACCCATTTACCAAATTCCAGGTGTTAATTATAAAGGCATTATTAAGTGGTATCGTCATACAGTGTAACGCCCCAAATATGGTACCCACAATATTACACAATGCTCATGACCCCGAAGGACCATAAGCTAACCCATGACTGATATCTGTATCTATATACTGTATAAAATACTTAATAATGCCAAAACACGAACTGAAAGGCCATAAGATTCACATAAATAAAGTAAAATATAACATCTAAATGGGGTATGAAATACCCAAAACAAAACTGAAAATATTGAAGTCTGAAACATGATAGTCTAGAAAGCCTCTAACTGACTGAACTGTCTGAGTAAGGAGTTGATGGGATATTTCCCAACTAACTCCAACTAGTAAACTAATTAATGAGATAATAGAGAAATAATCATGTCCTCAAATGATGAGGACTCACTTCTTACTCTGACTATTGAAACTGGAATCTACTGTTGATCTGGAGCTCATGTCTCTAAACCTATTGTATAAGACACCATAGCGCAAATGCGTCAGTACTTTGAATATACTGATATGCACGTGGGGTAGGCTAAATGCATGGGGTTCATATGCATGAACAATACTGGCTAATTGAGTAATATGAATGTGAGAATACATGCATGCATACATAGTAACTATATCCGAAATTGTGATAACAGGAGTACTAAATCTGAATACAAATAACATGACAAACTGATAACTGATATAACTGATAACATGAGTGACTGTATCTTACAGTCCTGAATCTGGTGGAACTATCTGAGTTCTGTACTGTGTTTGAGTTGATTGTATCTAACAGCCCTGAATTCTGAAGAACTATCTGAGTTCTTTTACTGATACTAATACAAAGATTGTGGGAGGTAGTCATCTAACTGATATACCCTAAATAATGCATTATAGTTGAATTGGGGTCCAATCTATGTCCTGATTGGAAGGGTGTCAATACCGCGCCACTAGTAAGGAAAATATATGAGTGACCCTAATATAATAAGTAAATCTAGTAAGAACAGTGGGAACCCTCATATAGCAGGCTAAGCCACCTCATCTACCCTTATATAGTAGGCTATGATGTCTCAACCTATGTTGGCTACATAGTTCTAGAACGCAAGGATTGCTTCTAAGAATCACACCCTCATATAACAGGTGAGTTCCCATCCTTGGGTTCACTCGGTGCTAATTTCTACTCCCATCTAAATAGACACTAAACATAATTTACTGAACTGAACATGCACTGAGTTACTGAATTCCATTGACTTACGAAATATTACTGATATCTGATAACTGACTGAGTTCATGAGATAATGGAGATTTTTTGAGTCATAAGACTATCTGAAGTCTAAGAGTTAATAGCTTGACTGAGAGTATCGTGGAAACATGACATGGCTCTAATCACAAAGCTAATATTTTGGGTACAAGTACCCCTAGGACTTGATGAAAGGAAACTGACAAAGCGTAACTTACTTGAACATATAACTAACATCATAATCCATAATACATTTGTAGAAGTATTCCATCAAAACATGTGATAGGCATAATGTGTACATATATGGGGATTTCATGATATCATACTAGTTGGGCATTGTTCCGTCATCTAAGCAATTAATCAAACACATAGTAGGCATAGCATATGTAGACAACATTATGCAATAATTACTCATCATGATTCATCTCTAATTTCATCATCCTAGGGTTTATTCATAGGTTCACATGAATATACATCTATACAAATCAATTCCATATAAAATTGATCACCCAACATGGATTTGAATTCAATTGATCATTCTCAACATAAACAAAACTAACCCAACATCACATTCATAAAGAAATCCATAAATTTAAACTTAGAAAAGAGATTCTTGGGCTTCATGGACGAAAGAAGTCCATGAATGAACACTACGCATACCTTAGTTTATGATTTCATGAAGATTGATGGAGAAACTTTCTTGGAATTGGATCTTCTATGAAAACCCTAGCTTTTTCTTGAGAGGTTTTTGAGAGAAGAAAGTGTATTTTGGGTGAAGAGTGGTTGAATCATGCGTTAAAGGGCTTAAATAGGGGTGGGAAGTTGACCCTTTTAACCTTGGATGTGTAATTTTAATTTTAGTAAAATTTTTCTAAACTGAACCCCTAACGCGACGCGGCGCTATCACGCCATGTCACTGGAATTTAACCATTGGGAAACTGAGGTATGGTACGATATAAAGCCCTCGCGTTGCCCCTTCTTTTGTGACCTGGAACTTTGGCGCGATGCGGAGGAAATCCCGCTAAGACACTGGAAATGGACAATTCTGAATTTTGGCCCTGGCGCGACGCGCTATAATCGCGGACCCATACTGGAATTTTCCAAATGCAATTTTCTCTTGTGGCACGGGGCGCCACTGACTAATATGGTATTTTTTTACGATGGGAACTTAAAATAGTCGTAACTTCTGACTCGGTTATCAGATTTGGGCAAATCTAATATCTATGGAAAGCTTATTGAATTTTCCACGTGAAAAAAAGTAAAAATCTTGAAAATTCCTCATGTAATAACCATCATTCAATTTAGATAATAATACTAGACATTTTTTAGATGAAATTTGCTAGGAAAAGTAGGGGTATTACAATATCTCCCCCTTGAGAACATTCGTCCTTGAATGAGACTAAATAAGAGGGGAGAAAACACAACTAACGTATATACTGAACATGAATAACTGGAACATGATCTCATAACTGACATGCATGACTGAGTGTTCTGAAGAACTATGTTTCTCTCAATGAGAATGCATGTCTGATGCATAGTTACATAACTGAACTGATACATGAGTGCATGACTTAATATGCAATGGTACTTAATACCAAGTTTATAATGGGACCATGAGCATGAAACTGCATACCAAGTTTGTGATGAACACTGAACATAAAACTGAGTAAGCTTAAGGAGAACTGTTACCTTAAGCTTTATTTGAGTTGGCAAAAAAGAGGTGTGGATAGTTGGTACGCATGTATGCCTCAGATTCCCAAGTAAATCCCTCAATGGACTGATTTCGCTAAAGAACCTTAACTAGAGGGACTTCTTTGCTCCTCAATGTACAAGTTTGATAGTCTAAGATTTCGACTAGAATCTCTTCATAAGATAGAGTATTCTAAACATCAATGCTCTGAATAGGGACTACAACTGATAGGCCACCTATGCACTTCTTGAGCAAAGAGACATGAAAGACTTGATGAACTGAGGCTAGATCTGAAGGCAATTTTAGCTCGTAAGCTGCCTTGCCAAATCAACTAAGAATCTTGAAGGGACTGACGTATCAGGGACTGAGCTTTCCCTTCTTGACGAATCTCTTCGCGCCTTTCATGGGAGATATCTTTAGATAGACATTATCACCAATTTCAAACTCGAGATTTTTTATATGAACATCTGCATTAGACTTCTATTGACTCTGAGCAACCCAAAGTCATTCTCTGATCAACTGGACTATTTGTAAGGGTTCGAATACTAAGTCAGGCCCTATGACTGAGGCCTCACTAACTTCAAACCAAACAATTGGAGATCTACATCTTCTACCATAGAGAGCTTTGAATGAAGTCATCTGAATACTGGAATAATAGTTGTTGTTATATGTAAACTAAATCAAAGGTAAGTGGTCATGCAAACTTCCCTTGAAATCGATTACACACGCTCTTAGCATATCTTCTAACATCTGAATGGTCCTTTATGCTTGACCATCTGTCTGAGGATGAAAGGTTGTACTAAGATGAATTTGGGTACCAAAACCCTTTTGGAACGCTTTCAAGAAATAATAGGTGAACTGGGTACCTCAATCTGAGATAATAGATAGCAGAACACCGTGTAATCTGACCAACTCCTTGATGTAGAGTTTGGAATAATCCTTGACTGAATAAGAGGTATGAACTGGAAGGAAATGAGCTGATTTGGTCATTTTGTCTACAATAACCCAGACTGAATCATGCTGATGACGAGTTCGAGGCGAACCCATCACGAAGTCCATGTTCATAACTTCCCACTTCTAAGTAGGAATAATAAACTCCTGCATGGACCCACTAGGCTTCTGATGCTCTATCTTAACTTGCTGAGATATAGAGCACTTAGCCACAAACTCTGCAATGTCTCTCTTCATCCTACTCCACCAATAGATTTCCCATAAGTGGCGGTAGATCTTTGTGGCCCCTGGATGAATAGAGTAGCACGCACCATATGCTTCTGCAAGAATTCCCAACCTTAAGTCATCTATACCTGGAACACAAAGATGACCTTGAGAATGCAAAACACCATCTCCCTCTTGGGAGAAAAACTCTATTTTCTGATCCCGAACTGACTCTTTCAACTTGACAAGGCTGGGATCTCTATCTTGCTTTTCTTTCACCTAAAAAACTAGAGATGATTCTGAACTACTCTGAACCCATATTTCACCCTCATCTGTATGGACTAAGCGAATGCCTAGTCTGGCAAGCTGATGGACTTCCTGAGATAACTTCTTCTTACTATCCTCAACATGAGAGACACTACCCATGGACAGTATACTAAGAGCGTCAACCACTACGTTGGCCTCGCCCAGATGATAGAGGATACTCATGTTGTAATCTTTCAAGAGCTCTAACCACCCTCTCTGTCGAAGATTGAGATCTTTATGAGAAAAGAAATACTGAAGACTCTTATGATCTGTGAACACATCTACATGAACACCGTATAGATAATGTCACCAAATCTTTAAGGCAAATACTATGATTGCTAAATCAAGATCATGAGTAGTGTAATTCTTCTCAAGGGGCTTAAGCTGTCTGGAGGAGTAGGATATGTCCTTACCATGCTGCATGAGGACACAACCCAAACCTTTTTTAGATTTATCACAATACACTACGAACCCATCTGGAAGAGGTAAAACTAGAGTTGAGATGAGTCGAGTCTTCAACTCCTGAAAACTCTTCTTGCAAGGATTTGACCACTGAAACTTGACTTTGTTCTGAGTCAATCTGGATATAGGGGATACAATATAAGAAAATTCCTCAACAAACCATCTATAATAGCAAGCCAAACCCAAGAAACTCCTAATATCTGATAGAGAGATAGGTTTGGGCCAGTTTTTTACTGCTTTGATATTTTGCAAATCAACTCTAATGCCATCACTGGAAACGATGTGACCAAGGAATGATACTGATGTTAGCAAAAATTTGCACTTATTAAATTTGGCGAATAGCTAATGATCTCTGAGAGTTTAAAGTACTATCCTGAGATGGTCTGCATGATCACGCTCATAACGGGAATAGACCAGAATATCATCTATGAAGACTATGACGAACATGTCCAAGTATTTCTTGAACACATGGTTCATCAGCTCCATGAAAGTGGCTGGGGCATTGGTAAGACCAAATGACATGAATAGAAATTTAAAGTGACCATAGAGTGTTCGAAAAGCTATTTTCAGAATGTCACATTCCCTAACTCTGAGCCGATGATAGCCAGATCTGAGATCTATCTTAGAGAAATAACTGGCACCCTGAAGTTGGTCAAACAAGTCATTGATTCTGGGAAGAGGATACGTGTTCTTGACTGTGACCTTATTGAGTTTGCGGTAGTCTATACATATTCTGAGAGAACCATCTTTCTTGTGTATGAATAATACTGGAGTGCCCCACGGGGAAATGCTGGGCCTAATGAATCCCTTATCTAACAGATCCTTCAATTGTTCTTTCAGTTCTCCTAGTTCTACTGGTTCTATTCTGTATGGAAGAATGGATATAGGCTGAGTATCCAGAAGAAGATCAATACTGAAGTCTATTTCCCTTTTGGAATAAATTTCTAGAAGATCTTCGGGAAAGACATCTGAATATTCACCTACAACTGGAACTAATACAAGGCTGGAAGTTTCGGAACTAGTGTCCTTAACACGAACAAGATGATAGGCACATTCTTTAGCTATCATTTTCCGTGCTCGAAGGTAGGAGAAAAGCTAACCTCTGAACGTTGAAGTACTACCCTTCCACTCAAGGACGGGTTCATTTGGAAACAGAAATTGGACTATTCTGTTTTTGTAGTTGACTATGGAATAGTAGAATAAAGCCAATCCATGTCGAGAATAACATCAAAATCAGTCATCTCTAATTCAACTAAGTCTGCTGAAGTGACTTTTCAAAATATCATAACAAAGCAGTTCCTGTATACCCGCAAGGCTATGATGGTTTTACCAACTAGGGTAGAGACTGAAAAGGGCTCTGCTAGGATTTTGGGACTAATTTCGAAATCGCCTGCTATATAGGGAGTAACAAAAGACAAAGAAGCTCCTAGATCTAGCAAAGCGTAAACATGCACATAAAAGATTTGTAAAGTACCAGTAACTACATCAGGAGAATTTTCTTGATCTTGTCGGGACTGAAAAACATAGAGGCGATTTGGGCGTTGCCCACTAGTAGTACTGGAGGTAGTATCCTGCTGATTTGGGTGACCAAACTAAGTTGAGGAGCGATTCAATTGACCCTGAGAAACTAGCTGAGGACTGTCTCTGACTCTGTGGCCTGACTTTTCATATCCATAACAAATACCACTGCCAGCTCTGTAAATATCCTGATGGTGCTTGCCACAAGTCTGGCAAAGAGAATAGGTGCAGGCACTACTAACACTACCCTGGGTCTCTGAGCCTGGTGCTCTATCTTTGTTACCCTCTCTAAACTTAGGAATTAGAGCACTGGCTGAAGAAAGAGCTGGAACTGATGACTTAGGATTAAATTGAGAACGGTTTTCTCCTTCTGACTTAGGCTGAGCAAAGTTGAAACTACTTGTCATTACTCTCTTATTCTGCTTCTCCCCCATCTTAATCTTATGCTCCTCAATCTGCTGAGCATGAGTCATAAGCCTGGCTAAAGTTATGTCAGTATTCAGCATGGCGGATCTGCACTCATTAACCACGCTATCATTCACCCCTAAAACAAAATTAATCATTCTTGCCCTGCTATCTGCAACCATATGAGGGGCATATCTAGCTAATTAAGAGAATACTCTTTAACTGTCATATTGCGCTGTCTGAGGTTGATGAATTCTAACACCTTAGATTCCCTAAGCTCTGGGGGAAAAAATCTAATGAGGAATGCAGACGCAAACTCCTCCCACTCAACTGGCCCTGCATCATCTGCCCTCTCTAACTTCCACTGCTTGAACCAACTGTGAGCAACATCCTGCAACTGATATGCAGCTAGCTCAGAACTCTCAATAGTATTCACCCCATGATGTCTGTCACCTTCTGCACCTGATCTAGGAATTCCTGAAGGTCCTCATCTATCTTAGACCCGAGAATAATGGAGGATTCATTCGGGTGAAATCCCGAATCCTGGATGGAGCTGAATTGTCCACTAGATTGGCCAGAATGATAGTTGGTCATTTATTCTGAGCAGCAACTGAGTTAGCAAGAGTAGTGAATGCATCTCGGAACTCTGCATAAGAAACATGATAGCCCAAAGGATATTCGAGCTGGGGGGCTGATTGATTTCCGTTTCTTCTTTTAGGAGGCATATTCTATAAAAAAAAGGGAGAAACGGATTAGACTGAGAGATGGACTTGAGATTATGCTCACCGGCACGACATGAATACTGAAAGAGGGGAAACTATTCCTAAAACATCATATAGCCTCTTGTACCTAAATGTGGCGCGCAACACACCCATGTACAAAACTCTACTAGATGCGAATTTCAGACTTCCTAGGTGTCTATTGAACCTTAGGCTCTGATACCAAGTTAGTAACGCCCCAAATTTGGTACACAGAATGCTACACGGTGCTCATGACCCTGAAGAACCACAAGCTAACCCATGACTGATATCTGTACCTGTATACTGCATAGAATATTTTATAATGCGGAAACATGAACTGAAAGGCCATAAGGTTCACATAACTAAAGTAAAATATAACATCTAAACGGGGTATGA
Organism: Capsicum baccatum var. pendulum; assembly: GCA_030864225.1. Classification (NCBI taxonomy): domain Eukaryota; kingdom Viridiplantae; phylum Streptophyta; class Magnoliopsida; order Solanales; family Solanaceae; genus Capsicum; species Capsicum baccatum. Next base: position 160,864,693 of record CM061557.1, on the reverse strand, counting down.
AATACCCAAAACAAAACTGAAAATACTGAAGTCTGAAGCATGATAGTCTAGAAAGCCTCTAATTGACTGAACTGTCTGAGTAAGAATTTGATGGGACATGTTCCCAACAAACTCTAACTAATAAACTAATTAATGAGATAATAGAGAAATAATCATGTCCTCGAATGATGAGGACTCACTTCTAACTCTAACTGCTGAAACTAGAATCTACTGTTGATTTGGAGCTCGTGCCTCTAAACCTATGGTATAAGACACCATAGCGCAAATGCGTCAGTACTTTGAATGTACTGGTATGCATGTGGGGTAGGCTTAATGCATGGGTTTCATATGCATGAGCAATACTGACTAACTGACTAATATTAATGTGAGAATACATGTATGCATACATAGTAACTATATCTGAAATCGTGATAACATGAGTACTGAATCTGAATACAAATAACATGAAATACTGATAACTAATATAACTAATAACATGAGTAACTGTATCTGACAGTCCTGGATCTGGTGGAACTATCTGAGTTCCGTACTGTGTCTGAGTTGACTATATCTGACAGCCTTGAAGTCTGAAGAACTATTTGAGTTCTTTTACCGAGACTGATACTGAGACTATGGGAGATAGTCATCTAACTGACATGAACCAAATGATGCATTATAGATTAATTGGGGTCAAATCTATGCCCTGATTTAAAGGGTGTCAATACCGCACCACTGGTAGAGACAATATGTGATTTACCCTAATATAACGGGTAACTCTAGTGAGAACGGTGGGAACCCTCATATAGCGGGCTAAGCCACCTCATCTGCCCTCATATAGCAGGCTATGATGTCTCAACCTATGCTGGATACATAGTTCTAGAGCACAAGGATTGCTTCTAAGGATCACACCCTCATATAACAGGTGAGTTCCCATCCTTGGGTTCACTTGGTGCTAATTTCTACTCCCATCTGAATGGACACTAAACATAATTTGTTGAACTGCACATGGATTGAGTTCCCGAATTCTATTGACTGGCAAAATATTACTGATATTTGACAACTGACTGAGTTCATGGATATTTCATGGTTCATAAGACTATCTGAGGTCTAAGGATTCATAGCTTGACTGAGAGTATTGTGGAAACATGGCATGGATCTAAGCACACAGCTAATGTTTCGGGTACAAGTACCCCCAGGACTCAATGGAAGGAAACTAAACAAACATAACTTATTTGAACATATAACTAACATCATAATCCATAATGTATTTATAGAAGCATTCCATCAAAACATGTGATAGGCATAACTTGTACATACATGGGGATTTCATGATATCATACTAGTTGGGAATTGTTCCTTCATCTAGGCATTTAATGAAACACATAGTAGGCATAGCACATATAGACAACATTATACAATAATTAATCATCTTGATTCATCTCTAATTTCATCATCCTAGGGTTTATTCATAGGTTCACATGAGTATACATCTATACAAATCAATTCCACATAAAATTGATCACCCAACATGGATTTAAATTAAATTGATTATTCTGAACATAAACAAAACTAACCCAACATGAAATTCATAAAAAATCCATAAACTTAAACTTAGAAAAGAGATACTTGGGCTTCATGGACGAAAAGAGTCCATCAATGAATACTACGCATACCTTAGTTTGTGATTTTGTGAAGATTGACAAAGAAAATTTCTTGGAATTGGATCTTCTATGAAAACCCTAGCTTGTTCTTGAGAGGTTTTTGAGATAAGAGAGTGTATTTTGGATGAAGAGTGGATGAATTAGTTGTTAAAGGGCTTAAATAGGTGTGGAAAGTTGACCCTTTTAACCCTGGACGCGTAGTTTTAATTCCAGTAACCTCAAAAGCCATCATCTTCTACCTACCCACATCATCCTTGATTTGCTTCAAGATAGGATCTAACACTTTTTTCTCCTTCACCTCAGCACCAAGAGATGGCTTCACCACCTCTGGCACAAAAATACCACCATCCTCGGAATTTAAGAAACAAACTCCAAGATTATCCAAATGGTGATATCCTTCACCAAGCCCTAATTTTCCTCTTCCACATAAGACAAACTCCCTTCATAGTCCTTGAGCCACTCAAGCCACCTCATCTATGTAATATTCAACTTCTGTTGGGTAAAAACATACTAAAGACTCTTATAATCTGAAAAGATATCAACGTGAACCCCATATAAATAATGCAGCCAAATCTTTAATGCAAACACTACAGCCAACAACTCCAAATCATGGGTTGGAAAATGCCTCTCATCAACTTTTAACTGCTTAAAAGCATATGCTACTACCTTGTCATGCTACATTAAAACACAACCAAGTCACACACGAGATGTATCACAATAAACCATGAAACCATCACTATTCTCGGGCAGGGTCAAAACTGGAGCAGTAGTCAACTTATCTTTCAGCTTCTGAAAACTTCCTTCACAAGCATCGGACAATAAAAACTTTACCTTTTTCTGAGTCAACCTAGTTAAATGTGCAGCAACCGATGAAAAGCTTTCTACAAACCTCCTATAATAACCCGCTAAACCCAAGAATCCTTGAATATCGATTGGAGTCGTGGGTATAGGCCACTTCCTAACCACCAAAACTTTTTGAGGATCCACCATGATACCTTCACTAGAAACAACATGACCCAAAAATGTAATAGCATTCAACAAAAATTCACACTTAACAAACTTAGCATACAATTGTTGGTCTTTTAGGGTTTACAACACAATACAGAGGTGATTAGAATGATCCACCTCACTCTTCGAATACACCAAAATATCATCAATAAATACAATCACAAACAAATCCAAAAACTAACGAAATACCCCATTCATGAGATCCATAAATTCTGCTGAGGAATTAGTCAACCCAAAAGACATGACCAAGAACTCAAAATGTCCATACCAAGTACAGAAGGCAGTCTTATGGATATTCTCCTCCCTAATATTTAACTAATAATAACCCGAACAAAGGTCAATCTTAGAGAAATACTTTTCACCTTGAAGTTGGTCAAATAAATTATCAATCCTAGGAAGAAGGTACTTATTCTTCACCGCTACCTTATTCAACTAATGGTAATCAATACACATCTAAAGAGAACCATATTTCTTACTCACAAAGAGAATAAGAGCACCCTATGGAGACATACTAGGGCAGATAAAAACCCTTGTCAAGAAGATCTTTCAACTGCTTCTTAAGATTCTTTAACTCAGCTGGAGGCAACTTATAAGGAGGGATACAAATAGGACGAGTATCGGGAATAAGATCAATCCCATATCAATTTCCCTATCAAGGGGAGTGCCAAGAAGAACATAAGGGAAAACCTTAGGAAACTCCCTAACCACAAGAACAGATTGTAATGAAGCACCCTCTGAGTTAGAATCTTTAACCTGGACCAAATGATAAAGACAACCCTTAGAAATTCATTTTTGGGCTCAAAGATATGATATGAACCTCCTTTTTGGAATTAAGGAACTCACTTCCCACTCAATAATCGGCTTATTAGAGAATTTAAACATGATCTTATAGGTCCAACAGTCTAAAGAGGCAAAGAATGACTGCAACTAATCTATCCCAAAATGATAGCAAAATTTAGCATTTCCAATTCAAATAGATCCACTAAAGTTTCCCTACCACCAACAGATACCACACAACCCTAATTGACTCTTCTAGCAACCACAGAATTACCCATCAGGGTGGAAACACAAAAAGGATCCAAAATATACTCAGTACCAAAACGAAAATGCACAACCATAAATTGGGTCACGTAAGAAAAGGTAGACCCTGGATCAAGAACATAATAGACATCATGAGAAAAGACTTTTAATATACCAATAATGAAATCGAGTAATGCCTCAGACTCCTGGAGTGTAGTAAGACTATACAAGCGATTATAACTAATGCCAGAGCCAGAAGTGGTACCCTTCAGTACAGAAACTGGTAAAGAGGCAACAGGGACTTTATTAACCCTAAAAGCAACCTTACCCATGGAACATTTCCTCAATAGGTGTCCTTACTGACCATAATTGAAACATTAGTTCCTTCCCTCATCATGTAAACCACGACCAACTAACCATAAAATCTGTAACAAAGATATGATGGAGTAGACTGGGCCCCAGTGGCCTAAGATTAGGCACCGTGTGTTCTAACACCATTACCACTCTGACATCAACGATCTTTGAATGGCTTCGAATAAGGTGCACTAGCCGTCGAGTAGGAACTAGAGTTGACACACTTTTTCTTAGACTACTTCAAACTATCTTTACCACTCTGTTGCTGACCTCCACGCTGACCTGAATATAAAAGATACTTACTCTACCTCTCCTTCATATCTTCTTGCTTCTTCTATTCCTTCTTAACTTGCTGAATATACACCACAAGTCGAGAGATATCCATATCCTTATTAAATAAGGTAGATTTGTTCTTCAAAATAAACTAACGAGATAAACGAGAAGCAAATTTTCTTATTCTATCCCTTATACTATACATTAGCTCAGGGGCATACCAAGACAACTAGTGGAATTTCAAAGCATACTTTTTCACTTTCATCATGCCTTGGTTTAAATTCACAAACTCTTATACCTTTGCCTCTCTCAACTTCTAAGAAAAAAAGTGGTCAATAAAAACACTAGAGAAATAATCCTACAAAAAAGACTCAGCATCACCACCCCTAAGATGCTCCCACTCTTCATACTATTGGTATGCTACTTTCTTCAATTGATAGTAGCGAATTCCACACTTTCTACCTTAGTTGCATGCATAACTCAAAAAATCTTCTCTATCTCATCAATAAAGATCTGAGGATCCTCCTCAACCTTAGTAACATACAAACTCAGAGGGCTCTGCCTCATAAACTAGCCAACTCTAGTGGCTTCAGATAAACTTAGAGCAATACCAGCAAAACCCATCTAACGTGACTGAGGTGTTACCAACTGAGTCAATAAATGAATGGACAGGCAAAACTCAACATTAGTAATATCTCCTTGAGGTGGATGAGTGTGAGTTCCACCAGATAGAGAAGGATCAATGGGGATAGGTGGAAGTCCATGGGGATAATTAGATGTAGTGACCCTAGATTGGGTCTATAGCCCAGGAGAAGGATAGGCTCCACCCACATTATCCTTAGTCGGGATAGAAGAGTTTACATAAACATTATATCATTTAGGAGGCATGACCTAAAAGGAAAACAAATGATAATTAGAGAGATTTAAGACCTTAGACTTTATAGCCTGAAAATAAGACAACAAGAAAAAGAAAGCATTCCTCAATGCCTTGTAGCCTCTACATTATAAGTGTGGCATGCTACATACCAAGAAAAGAGACACTGCTGGACACAAATTTATGGATACCCCATGAAACCAAAACCTAGGCTCTGATGCTAATTTTTTCACAACTAAAACAAAGGTCTAGCCGTAACGGGCATCCCAAGTCAATCGAGGATCGAAGACAGCTTCCTAAACCTACTCTAATATTGCTAAGGACTCCTAGAAGTGGATGAATACCAATTATAAGAAAGGCTAGAAAAATAAACTCAAATATCTATTTATAATCAATATAAAAAACTATCCACAATACCCAAAAGTATACCAAAAGGTAGCTTTCATACCTATGTCCACATTATCCAACAAAGCCTCTAACAAAATCAAATACCAATAAAGTGTCGGGAAATACCCCCTACTATAGACAATAATAAGTCTAAACAAGCCTGAGACATAAGAGATCAAAGTATGAAATATAGAATTCAAATGTACGAAAGCTCACCACTTTAATGTCAACTCATGAACTGTTCCCAAATCCTAGTTACTATGCTGAAGGAGTATAAGTATGTCCAAATCCTGTATCGCATAGGGATACAACCTGTGAATACAGTTAGCGGTTAGAGCGCTAGCATATAATTTAGGGATAAGGGAAAAGTTAATGCCATAGATGATAATTCAAAACCAGTCAAATCTCATGCATACCATCAAATCCAAATACATATACATATAACAAATACCGGGTTAGGGAACAAGTCTTAGCATGAATATTTAAAACCTTAACCTCAATTATGTAGCTTAACCATCATAAAATCCACCCATGGGCTATATGGGTCCAGTTGTAACCCCCTGGTCGGACCCTATTGTGTGTTAGTCACACGTACTGGAGATAACATATAAGGCTGAGGATTCCCATGTACCTTTCTCTAACCATGGTACAATTATTTATATACTTTGGGGATTATCGTGTACCCCATAAGCACATGGTCATCAAGACCAACCCTCATGTCGATAAAATGAGTTTTCAGTATCAGTCATTCTGACTCGCACCATTACAGCTAGCTAATACAACCCCCTTAGAACCCAATTTAAACATTTAACACATAACCCAATTACCAAATTTTGGGAGTCAATTACAAAGTCATTATTAAGTGGTATCATATTGACAATAACTTGCAAGAAATGTCATTACGCCAATACTTAGGGGATTACTTTGTACCTCTCAAACTCTATTATTGAAATTACTTGGGAGATTCCTTCGTACCGCATAAGGTTTTTATAAATTATTCACTTAGGGAATTCTATCGTATCCCACAAGGTTTTCAAAACCATCTTTAACCATTTATGCCATGAATTAGTTTTAAAGAAGTATATCAAACCAATCATTTTCATACCAATGCATTAACACAAGTGAGCAAATCAAACTTAGTGACAAAATCATATTCATCGACAATTTCACAAACTGATTGAGGGCACATTATTTCCAAAGCATCTACCAAAGAAAAAATCATTAAATTGGGGATTAACCATCACCTCTCCATTTAATTACCATTCACATGCATTCCACAATGTTCCAAAATCATAAATAAAGCATAATTGTTGTGTAATAAACCATGGGAAAGAATTTAAACCAAACACATGCACAACCCTCAACCTATAATTCCAAACCCATTATTAAAACCATGAATGATAACCAATTTCATGACATAAGAAATTATAAGTTCAAGGGAAAGAGATACATGCCTTAGTTTCCAAAGAAATACGAAGAAAATAATTTTCTTAGGACCCTAGATGATTACCTCCTTAAGCCTAGCCTTGAGTTGGAAAAGTTATTTTAAGAGAGAATAACTGAGAGTAATAATAATGAACTTCGTAGGATGAAAACGGATGGAAACAGGCCCTTATAGTTATTAAAAAATTGTGTAGGGGTGAAAGGACCCTTCTACCCCTCACCACTTTAAAATAAACAAAACAACCACAAAAAATTACTTGGGTCCGTGGCATAGACCTCATCACAGAACACAGCCTCCATGTCATAAACCCTATCACCATGACCTAGCCTCCATTTCACAAAGGCTAGTCTCCATGATAGCCTTTGTGTTATACCCACATCATGGAGGCTTGTTGCCTCCGAGGTTCGAAATTACCTCGAACCCCATCCTAAAATTCCAAAAATCTTTTGAGTTACCCTTTTAACATCCCAAACACAATTTAGTTCAAAAAATTTTATTTCAAGCACAGGAAGGCTAAAAATAAATTACTCAAATTTTAAGGGTGTTATAGTAAAGCAAGAGATTATCAATGTAAATAAAATTTAAATTTAAGTAATGACAAGGTGGAAAGGAATGAGAATAAAATTTTAATTAATAATTAACAAATTAAGGTAAATTAATTATTTTATTTATTTGTTGGAGTGAGTGGTGGGCCGACATAAATCACCATGTGAGCATATGGAGTCTGATCTCAGCCCAATCAACTAAGTCATCTTATACTTTGTCGGGAATAAGATATGACATGACATAATTTGCTAGAAAAGATCAATAATTAGATCCTTTTAGAATACATGAAAAAGAGTCATCTATCTTGCTGAATCATCTCTACCCTACATCAAGAAATACAGATTTAGGAATTCTTCATTTACACCTATTCCTTCTCAGTAATCCAGATAACTTCCTTAGGCTAACTGTTATCGCATTTATTTATATTCATAGTGTTAGCTTTATTCGTTTCATACTCATAATCCAGCGTTTTTAGGCTCATGTACATTATTTGATCTTTTTGGACTCATAATGGAAATTGAACCACTTTGAATTTATAAGATCTTAATTTGGTACAATTTCATAGATTTGTTAAAGAGTTATGATACATCTGCTAAGGGTTCATATTGACTTTTTTTATAGTATGTACAAGCATTATGGAGCAAATTGAAATCTTACTGCTAGGAATCATAATTTTAATTCAAATATGTAGATAACTTCTATTGGTTTGATATAACTAAATTATTAAATTAAGAATTCATAACTTTACTGATAAGAAAACAAAACCAACAGAGGGTCAAACATTCCATCAAGTTCTCAAATTATGGATTTTACAGTACTCTATAAATTAAGGAATAATTACGAGTGCTCCATTTAAGATTCATAACTTGCATCCAAATGGTCAGAGTTTCCAGTTGATAGCTTAGCAAATAATTAAAAACACACAGATTGGTTATAAGAAAACAGCACCAACCAAAACAATATTCATTTTGCAATGATCACATACTTGTCAAACTTAAAGAAACTCAATATGTAAATATATACTTACTATGGAATGTATATCAAGATTATGAAACAAAATAGACATCATTTATATTTAATTATACCTAACATCTTTTTGAAATTATAAAAGAAGAAAATTCTTCATAAAAATTATCTAGACCACCATGTCACTGACTAGATAAGGTCCTGATTCCAGGTTTAGGCAAAACCAATTCATACATCATGAATACATAAGTACTTGTGAAGAGGTCAAGAAAAATAATGATTTAACATGTTGTAATCTTAAGCTAATTACTAAATCGAAATATACATATTCTCCCTAGGTAATGAGGGATATTACTAATGGATTTTTTTTTATTCTTGCATCAAATCATGAGATACATTAGAATCAACGAAAAATTGAAAAGAACATAAATAGAGTAATTTGAATTGGAGGACATTAAAATATCCAGAAACAAGAGAAAGAAATGATTTTACATACCTCTAAACATTCAAAGAACTTGAGATCAGAAGAAGAGTTGTATACTTGTTATCTTGAATCAATTCTCTTAAGATTATTGAGAGCAATATTTTAAAGAGAAAGAGAAGCTTTAGTCATTAAAAACTGATGGAGAATGGGGAGATTTTAACGTGTTAAGATGAGAAAAATAGAGGTGTTTTTAATGTATAGAAAACTGATGGGTAAAGAGCAATTTTATTAGGTAAAAAATGTTTTGCTATAAAAAAAATAACACCTGAAAATTGGGAATAAAAAGGTTTTAATTGCTTGGAATATTGTAAAAAGGAAAAGATGAAACTAACTTAAAGGTACTTAATAATAATAAGGAAGAGATTTGAGAATATCTCCCACTTGAAATCATTCTTCCTCGAATAAAGGTTATAGATTCATGAAAACCTCTACATAGAAGAATTAGGGAGTGAACTTTTAAAAATGAACTTTTCTTAAGACTATATATACCACCATAACTCGTAAGCTCCAAAACATCCCACCAAAAGAAAATACAAATACGAGTTATGAAATACAAGACACAAACGCAAAGATGACTTAATGAGGGTATTATATGAAATTTGATTTAAACTATGAAAGGCAAAAGGTTATGGAGCATCGTAAGTAAGAATGTAGATCATTGATTTTAACACTTCCCTCTTGAGAAGTGAATAGGTTAAGCATACTTTACTCTCGATACTGCTATCACATCACAAGGGCATCTCCAATCCAAAACACCAGATTTTATACTGAAATGGTCAACGACATTTTATAGTAAACCGACCACAATACACTACACTAAATTTTACACTAAAAAGAATATTTTTTTTTATATTTTTCTCTTTCTTTAATATTATATAAAATGCAAGAAAATATTATACATTATATATAACAATGGATAATTCAAATAAAAAGGAAATTAATGATCAAATACAAATAAATAAATATTACATTATGGTATATTTGTTTAACATCTATATAATTATTCAACTTTCAAGACTAGTATTTTGCTCCAATAAATTCTATATAATCCATTACGAAGTTCAAAATTAGCATTTTTGTCCTCTTTTTTTGTCGAACTAAAAATTATTCAAATTGATAATTTTCATCTACCTATATTTTTATAAAAATAATATATTAGAGAAATTAATTTGTAAGAATTATAAAAAAATTAGTATTAAAAATTAATATTATAAAGATATTACATAAAAATTATTAGGTATGTTATGGATTTAATTAAGAACATACAATTTATAATATGTCTATTAAAAATATTACAAAATAAAAATAAAATAATAAAATAATTAAAAATTGAATTTGTTTTGATGAATAGTATCACACCAAATTAGGTGTGACGTTATTCACACACCATAATAGCATGAAATATAGTGTTGGGTTGGAGAGGAAAAACGTTTAGTTTTACACAAAAATAAGATTTGGTGTTGGGTTGGAGATGATATAAGGAAGACCACTAAAGGGATAAAGCATGACGACTAGGAATTAGAAGAACATTTTTCAATCTTTACTTATTCTTATTGTGACCTTGACAGTCATAATGGGGCCTTTAGATTGAGGTACAATGGGCACGTATTATCACGACCTGATTTACGAGTCATTATGGAAGCTACGTTGTCCCAGCGGTAGGTAAGCCAAATAATATCCCGGAGCTATAAGCAATGGGCTAATTTAGTGGAAAAGGCATAAAAGTTGAAACTTTACAAGTAAAGACTTACAACAATAATTCAAGTTATAATAATATGAAGATAGATAAGATAGAAATAACATCTTGCGACCTAGTAATATCGGTACAATAATAGTCAAATATACATTAGTCTCGAATAATAAAAGACTAATCAAAAGTAGAAGAAGGAGAAAAAAGGTAACTCCAGCCCCGAGAGATCTACCAACCTCTGAACTCTAAATAGCAAGATCGTAACATCAACGATGACAACTAGTACTTGGATCTACACCAAAAAGATACAAAAGTGTAGTATGAGTACCAAAATCATGGGTATTCAGTAGGCATCATCGATCGACTGAGCTAAATCATATTATAAGAATAATAAAGATGCAATATAGTTATGCTAAGTCAAGGTATAGGGTAAACCTGAAAGAATGTTCCAATACTATATATAATATCTAAAATAGATAAAATACTAAAGAAAGTATAATTAATACGACAAGACTGGACCCCATAAGCCAAGAAGTACATACGAGTAAATAACCCTATGCGGGCCCCCATAAGCCCAGAGGGTGAAATCAAAGAAAGTAAATAGGTGGAATTTCATTAATTAACGATATCTCAAGACATAATCATGAATCCACCCATACCCTAACATAAAATAAATAAACTCTCAATGTCGGACTCGAATCGAAAGTCACTATCATCATCATTTGTTGGACTTGAACCAAAAATTATATCATCAATTGCAGGACTTAAATCAAAACTCAACATTAATAAATTGTTGGACTTGGTCTAGAACTAACCCCAACTCCTAAGTACCAATCGAGTATAATTATCATGTATCTTGCGTCTTTAAACTCCACACTAAACATTTAAAATGGTATGCATGCTTAAAGAAGTCTACAATGAGCTAACTAGAATCTGGGCCTACGGTGGAAGGAGGGGCCCTCTTCTAATCCCTGAAACCATTGTAAGAAAAATTCTACCCTATACAACGATAAGGGATCTAATTTTTCTACTAGATGTTAAATAAGCCACAATTAGTCCTAAGATAGCAATTCTACCTAAAACAGGAGTAACTAAGTAGATTACACCAAATTTATGATTCCTTATTTGGATAAATAATCCAAGTAATACTAATTATACTTACGAGACCTATTTCCCAACTATATCTAGCCTATTATCATAAATATACAACAATTATCCTAAGGACGATGAAGAAAGCCCAATGAAATCTGCTAAATTGAAGAATTTCCCTTTTGAGAAGTTTCCTCTTGATGTCATGCTATGAAAAAAGATAATCTACTCATCAAAATGAGAACAATGGTACCCGAATTGCACTTTTATGCCTTGGATCTAAAATTACATAAAAATATCATGTAGGGCGCGTTTGCAAAAATGCACTTTCAAAATCGACAAAACTCTCTCTATGTTCAAGGAATATTTACCCTTAAGAACGGGTAAATTTCGAGCTCAAATAATGCTAAAATCAACCCACCAATGTTTGATATTTTGGGCAATTATTGAGACTTCAACCATGAAATTAGGGAGAACTTACTAATAATTCAGAGAAGAAATGAGTAATTCAAGCTGGCGAACTCCCCATATCTCCTATCTATGTTTCTCCCAAGTTTTCACACGTTTTAGGTTTTTTCACTCTTTAACTTATGTGAAAAATGGGGGAAAATCAGATTAAGTAAAGCAGTTATAGACTCCTAGATGCCGCTAAAGCAGCCAGTGCTAAAGTGCCCAGGGGCTGCTAAAGCAGTACCCGCACTTACCTGTAAGCCGCTAAAGTAGACAAACTAGCAGTAAAGCAGCTTGCGCTTTAGCGGTAATCCTACTACTAAAGAGGCTAGCTGAGGCATGACGAATCACTAAAGTATCTAACTGGCCACTAAAGCGGCTTCCACTAAAGCACCCAAAGATCAACTAGTTGAGTGCACCAGCTAGAGACATAGAATTTTCCAAGTCCCACCGACCCTCGGGATTCATTTTGAATCCCATATATACAAATAAAAATTTCTACCCTAACAAATTTGATTTTGAACTCAATGGCACAGTTGAAATTTCCAATCGAGGATGTTTCAATAAAAAGTTGGTCCCACGCCTAAGTGCTATTTTTCTTAATTTTCGACCAATAGCCCGAAATGAGTTCAGATGCCTTGGTCCCAAACCAAGGGTCCACCTAGCATAAAATTGATGTTCCTGAGCTATTTGAAATGTTTGAATTGGCATACGAGGTTGTTTGATTGATGTTTTGTCTCGGTAGCCAATTTTACTAGTGAAGACTTTAAATAGGGAATTGTTTCTAACCAAACAAACTGCTCGATAACGGAACTGTAAGTCCAATAAGTGATAAATAAATTGGAGAAGCTATAGGAAAGATCTATTAGAGAAAATTAGCAGAAATATAGAAAATTGCCTAGAGGGACATTACTGTATCCACTACTAAAAGAACTTTTGTTTACAAAAGTAAGGGATTAGGATGTACTTGAAACATTGAATAGGATAGGAAATTAGGTTCGCATCTTACTCTCAATCTCCAAAGTAGCCTTCTCTACTGGGTGGTACCTCCATTGAACCTAAAACTAGAATCTCTATAGTGTGCAAACATCTGATATCCCTCTCTAATATGAACACTGACTCTTCCACTAACGTCAGTCTCTCATCTAACTGGACTGAGTCCCATATGAGCACATAAAATTCAACTGGAATGTATAAGCGCAACATAGAAACATGGTAAACTGAATGAACAATAGTAAATTTTGGGGTAAGGATAACTCAGATGCCACATCACCAACTGTGTGAAGGATTTCAAAGGGTCCAATATTGGTCCTAAGCTTTCCTTTCCTCCCGAACGTCATCATACCCATGATTGGTGATACTAAGAGGAATACTCGATCACCAACTCAAAATCACAAGGAACGAAGTCTATGATTAGCATAAGGCTTTTTCCTACTCTTAGTTTCCCTCAACCTATGCTGAATCACCTTGAATCTATCTAATGACTTCTGAAGCAAGTCAGTACCACGGTGTCTAATTTCGATGATGTCAAACTGCCAACTAGAGAATGACATCACCTATTATATAAAGCCTAAAAGGGTGTCATATGAATTCTTGAATGGTAACTACTATTATATGGGAACTCTGCCAAAGCTAAGTGCTACTCCTATTGACCTCCAAAATCCATAACACAATCTTAGATCATATCCTCAAGAACCTGAACAGTTTGCTCTGATCGCCCATTATTCTGGGGGTGAAAGGCGGTGCTAAAATCCACTTGAGTACCCAACTATTCTTGAAAAGCTCTCCAAAAAATAAAAGTAAATACTGAGCCCCAGTCTGAAATAATAGATATAGGCATACCATGCAAATAAACTATCTCATGAACATAGATACGGGCTAACCTCTCGGCACTGAAGGATGTCTGTATAGGAATAAAATGGGCCAACTTAGTCATTCGCTCCATAATTACACAAACACCATCAGAACCACGGGAAGTTCGAGAAAACCCAATAACAAAGTCCATGGTAATCCACTCCCACTTCCACTTCCACTCGGGAATGGAAAACCTCTAAATCAAGCCGCCATGTCTTTAATGCACGACCTTCACCTGCTGACCACATAGAAAACAAGATACAAAGTTGTCCATATCTCTCTTCATGCCACTCCACCAATAATGTTGCCTAAAGTCTCTATACGTCTTAGTTGTGCCAAGATGAATAAAATAACTGAAGTTATGAGCCTTGCACAAAATCAAATAAATAAATTCACCAACACTTAGAACATACACAATTCCATCAAATCTCAATAGACCCTCAAAATTTGTGGTATCCCTCTTGGACTCACCACTCAAATCCTGATCACGGATAATGCAAAGTCTCATATCCTTGGACTAGTAACTCTGAATTTTCTTAAATAGGGTAGACCTTACCTCAACACTAGCACGAATCCTCCTTAATATCTGAAGGATCCAAATATTAAGGTTCCATAGAAATAGGTTGGAAAAGGTAGATAGATAAGAAAATATCAGAAAACTTATAAATTTTAGGAACGGAGTTAAGAGATGAACTCTCCACACTAACATCATAAATATAAGTGAGATAAAACTCAAATCCCCTCAAAATAAGTTTCCTAGCCCAAATAGAAGAAATAATCTATGTATTTTTGTAGTTAATAGACCCCTTCTACTCAATCGAGGATATGCCGAGTACGGGTAAGGTAGCGATCTAAGTAAAACAATCTCAGATCGAATAGTAGTGGGATAAATAGTCCATGCCCAGAATTATATCAAAATCCATCATGTATAACACTATAAGATCAGATTGAGTATCAAACTCTCGAACAATCACAAGACATGATATATAAACCCGATCCATTATTAATGAATAACCCATGGGAGTAGATACACATAGCACCACATACAATGAATCCCAAAATAACTCTAACCATGAGGCATTATAATTAAACACCTAAGAATATGTGGATCTCGAATCATATTAAGAAAAATTTGGTTGATGGTACATAAAAATTGTACCTGGGATAACAATATCGGAAGACATAGCCTCGGGTCTAGCAGCTATGGCTTAAAATTGACCACTCCTGCTACCTAGCCAGGCTTCTAATGGATCTCTATCCTACCTTTTTGTGAACCTTAATGAGTACCCTAGGGACCACCCTAAACACCATACATACAACCTTTAGCTGGGGATGAACTACCTTAATCGATGGACCACTCTAAGCTAAATAAACCATTGCTCCATGACTGGGGAACACTCTAGAAATGAACAGGACTCCCACTACCCTAACACTCCCCTAGTGCTGAGCAAAAACCAAAAGATCTAACTAACTAAAATATCCACAACATCTAGAATACCTAGAAGATGAACCCCTCAGAGGCAGACAACTACTCTGGCAAGTATAATCACGTCAACTAGATTGGCCTCCATCGATGATTTGAAGACCAGCATAAACGGGTCTATTAGACTTACCCTAATGTTGATACAGATTATACAGAGGGTACCTACCCTTAGAACCACGATCTCTGAACCATGAGCCACTACATCTCCCACTAAAACTATTGTGATATCATATTCTCTTATTATTGCCTTCTTAGGCCTCGTGATGTATTTTCTCCATAACCTGTGCATGATCAAAAACCTCAATAAAAGATCTGCTAACAACAACTAAACTCTATGTAGCCATACAGAGAGAAAGTCTCAATCCCTAAATATTCAATCATCAAAATAGATGTACCAGCCTATGAAATCAAGCCTCATACTCAACAATAGTCATGAATACCTGCTCCAACCTTAAGAACCAATCAATTAAATAATCCCTAAGACTGTGAAGCATATACTTCTCTAAGAAAACCTAAAAAGGTGAGTCCATGTCAATGGGGGAGATTCAACTACCTGGAATCATGATGCCCCCTCCACTAATGTTGAGTCTATAAATCTAACTAAAAAATAGTATAATCCATACCACAAGTTTCAATTAGGTCCTAAATTATGGATCCTACCCTCACAAGAAATCAAGAACTTATAAGAACCTTGCTTGGTGAATAAGAAAACCTAGGCGAACTTAATCTCCAAAATCTACCTAGCATCTTCTTCTCCTTAATAGACATAGAAGGATGGGTAAATACTGGTTGAGATGCTACAGGATGGGAAACCACCGGTATAAGAGGGACCTTAACTCTAGGAGTCACAACTATAGGTTGCACCTTTTCATCAGTACCACTCTGATCCACAGATTACACACCATTAGATGGTGCACCACCAACCCATCACAAGAGATAGACCAATGCATCCCTAAGAAATAAATAAGCAATAAACATCGATGAAGCCTGGGCTAGTCCGTGGCCCATCGTTGGATGGGTCAGAAGAATCTCCAGATTGGAAGCAAGAATAGTATTTGGTGAAGGCCCCTATTTTGGTCCCTGGCTAGGGTTGTATCTTTAAAATATCCTCTACGCCTATGTTATCCATGAAATACGATAGGATTCCTAGGGGTCCTCGTCTCGTGTAGTGGTAGCACATGTCCTATCCATCTGCAAAAAAGTAAAACCAAAGGAATCTTTAGAAACTAACTTAGACACTTATAAAATAAGTGAAAAAAGTGAATAAATCCTAAGAATGTCTTATAGTCTCCCAAAAATAAGAAACTAACATCATTGATTTGATTTGTGGGACTCTACTAAAAACTTGCTCTTGTACCAATAATACTTGTGAACCTAGTGCTCTAATACAAATTTGTCATAACCTAATTTTTGAGTCATCATGGAACCTAATTTATCCCACTAGTAGGTAAGCAAAACCATATATTGGCGATATAAGCAATGGGCTAGTTTGGTGGAAAAGGCATAAAAGCTGGAAATTCGCAAGTAAAGACTTATAACAATAATTCAAGTAATAATAATAATCCAAAATATAGGTAAGATAATAATAACATCCCATGACCTAGTACTGTCGGTACAAGACCCACTATCAAAAGGAATATGAGTATAGTAAGCAAAAGTAGAAGAAGGAGAAAAGAGGAAACTCTAGCTCTGAGAGATCCCCTTGCCTCTGAACTCTAAGTAGCATGATCATAACTTTAGCAACGGCCAATAGTACTTGAATCAGGACCAAAAAGGTACAAAAGTATAGTATGAGTACCAAAGCCATGGGTACTCAGTAGGCATCATCGGTTGATTGAGAAAAATAGTAATATAAGAATAATGAAGATGCAAGATAGATATGTTAATTCAAGGTAAAGGGGAAAACCTTGGAATAATTCTCTAATATTGAAAATAAATAACTGAACTAGACATAATAAGAAAGAAAGAATAATTAATACTACAAGACTAGCCCATAAGTAAGTAAGTATTCAGGAGTAAATAACCTTAAGTGGGCCCCCATAAGCCCAAAAAGTGCAACAAAGAAAGTAAATAACAAGAATTTCATTAATCAACCATATCCTAAGACATAACCATGAATACACCCAAACCATAACATAACATAAACAACCTCTCATTGTCGGACTCAAATGAAAACTCAATATCATCATCATTTTTCAGAATTGAACAATATATAATCAATTACTAGACTTAAATCTAAACTCAATATCAATAAATTGTCGAACTTGGTTAGGAACTAACACCAACTCCCAAGTACCAATATAGCATAGGTATCATGTATCTAGCCTTTTCAAACTCCATAATAAACATTTAAAAGAGTATAACATGCTTATAAAAGTCTACAATGAGCTAACCAGAATCTTGGCCTAAGATGGGCCAAAGGGTCCCACTTGTAATCCCCAAAATTCATTCTAAAGTAAATTCTATCTTGAATTAGGCTAAGGGATCTAATTCTTCTATTAGATATTAAATAAGCCACAATTAGTCCTAAGATAGTAATTCTACCTAAAACATGAGTAACTAAGTTAATTATGCCAAATTTACAATTTCATAATAGGCAAAATAATCCAACTAATACTAATTATACTACCGAGACTTATATCCTAACCCATATCGAGTCTATTATCATAAATATACTATAATTTAGCTCAATATATGATAGAGATATACCTAGCTTACCTGGATGCTGAAGAAAGCTTAGAAAAATCCGTTAAGTCGATGCATTTTCTTTTTGAGAAGCATCAGCATAATGCCACGCTATCAAAATAATAATCTACTCATCAAAATGAGAACAACAATGCCCATATTTCACTTTTATGACTTGGGTCCAAAATTATGTAAAAATCCTATATGGGCCTGCTTGGGGAATCACTCTTTCAAAACCAAAAACACGTCCCTCTACGCTCAAGGAATATTTACCCTTAAGAATGGGTAAATTCTGAGCTCAAATGGTGCTAAAATCAACATACTAATATTCTAGGAATTTTGGGAAATTATTGAGAATTTAACCATGAAATTAGAGAGAACTTACCAAGAATTCAATAAAATGAGAAATTCAAGCTTATAAACTCCCAAAAATCTCCTATCAATGTTTCTGCCAAGTTTTCACATATTCTAGGGCTTTTCACTCTTGAAATTGCATGAAAAATGGGAGAAAATCGAACAAAGTGGAGCATTTATAGACTCTCAAGTGCCGCTAAAGTGGGAACTAGGTCACTTTAATAGTCAGCACTAAAGCATCC
Source organism: Capsicum baccatum var. pendulum (assembly GCA_030864225.1). Lineage (NCBI taxonomy): Eukaryota > Viridiplantae > Streptophyta > Magnoliopsida > Solanales > Solanaceae > Capsicum > Capsicum baccatum. The sequence continues at coordinate 160,845,850 of CM061557.1, read as the reverse complement.
AGGTTCCGCAAAAGTGGTACCCGTTCTTTCCTTGCATGTTGATAAAGCATACACACCAATACTAAAGCGAATTTCACTTTGATGGTAAACCTGCTACTAGAGCGACTCGTCGGGGAAATGCTGGGGTACTAAAGTACCTAGATGGCTGCCAAGTAGCCTCCACTAAAGTGACCGAAGGGCCGCTTTAGCAGATGTACCAGTTGGAGAATTGGAATTTTTCCAAGTCTCCACCGACCTCTCAAAATTATTTTGGACTCTCATATACTTAAATGAACTATGCTACCCTATTAAATTAGATGTTTTGGACTCAATGGAACAGTCAAAATTTCAATCCAAGGTTGCTTCAATTAAAAGTGGGTCCCACACCAAAGTGTAATTTTTCTTAATTCTAAGATAATTTTCCTGAGTGGCTTAAGACCCAAAATAAGGGTCCACTTAGCCTAAAATTGGTGTTTCAAAGCTATTGGAATTTTCTGAATTAGCATATGAGGTCTTGAGTGAAGTTTTTACCTGGTAGCCAATTCTTACCAACAAAGACTTCAAAGTAGGGAATTGACTATAAAAACCAAACGATCTGCCTAATAATTGAACTGTTCATTCCAGAAAGTCATAAATGACTTGGGGCTGCTATACAAAAGCTATAAATGGTAAAAAAGAAGTAGAAATGTAGAAAATGACCTAGGGGTCACTACACATATATTTCATATATTAAATACATAAGACTGAAGTTCATAGATTTATGAAGTAAAACAAGGATCATTGAGTGAAGCTATTATTTTTATTCTATGGATTGATTATGGACGTGAATCAATATGCAGTGCATGAACCTCGCTCATGGGAATGACACTAGCACTCAAGATAGTATTAGAGTATTATCCTAACTAAATTATAAAGAATATGTTAAGGTAGGAATAGATCATGGTCTCATTTTTTTTGAAACTCGTCACTATCTAAAACTTAGGACCTGCATTGGTTCAATAGCTCATTATCTCCCAGTTAGCTTACAGTTTTCTATAGTAGGTCTACAGACCTATCCTCCATACTGAGTTATAAGCACAATACTCCATATTATCTAGGTATCACAATACATAATAATGCTTAAAATCTTTGTGTTAGACTATAGTTGTTGATACAAAACCTTTTCTAGGACTTATTTTTAAGATATTTTCCTTATCTTTCTCTTGCCTCTATGGTTATTATTTTATAACTTATTCTCCTATTGGTTTACACAAATACTTTCGTTATAACTTAACAATTTTACTTTCTCTTATTAATCTACTAACATTACACTTCTAAATTCATGTTCACCTAATTCATTGGAAATTAACACAATACTAAGAGACTTAATATTGTCCATCTCTTATCCTATTAATTTAACTTCAAGAACGCTATATAATTCATAATAAGCCTTCTTTACCATTAGCAAATCAATGGTACTAACTAGGCATACATAGCACTTATTAAAATTCAAGAGAGGGTGAATTAAAATTTTCTTTTGTGAGTTGACTACTGACTCCTCATAGTTGACTCATCAGCAGATCAACACACTTCACAAGCAAATTAAACTTAAATAGTTAATCATGTAAATAATAAAGCATAAATAAACAACACAAAGATTTTGTAATACCCCAAACTTTCTTTAAGTTAAATCTAGTCTCTAGAAGAGTTAGTGATGATTTCCTAAATTATTAATATTTAAATAAGATAGAATTTCCCCAATTTTGACTTTTTATCAGGTGGGAAATTGAATTATCTTTCCAAAAATACTAATTTTGTCCAAATTTGGTATCGGAGTAAAAAGTTATGGACGTTTTACAAAGAACTATCAGAACTACCCAGAAGTGGCGGTCAGGCCGGGGGACCGTCGAGCTAGTGATGGACCGTAGCTCAAGCCATCGTGACAAAGGTAGTGAACCCATCTTCTAGCCAAGTGCGATGGTCATGACCAATAGACCATTGAGCTATCAATGGACCATCGCCTAAACCTCGTAGACGAGGCAGGAATTTCAGGTTCTATCCAAGTACTATGGGATGGGACCGACAGACCATCGAGCCAGTGATGGACCTTTTCCCAAATCGTCATCACTTTAGATCAGTGATTTTAAGATATTTTAAAAAAAAAAGGTATTTGGGTCTTTTTTCCACCTATTTTAACCCCTAATTATACTAGACCAGAGCTCATAACTTCATTATTCATCCACAACACCAAATTAGGATTTCTCTCAAAGATCAATATCCAAGGACAAGAAATGTTAGGTTTATAATACCAAGGCAAGGATCAAGCTTTCCTCCAGTAATATTCAAGAAATTATCCACCCAGGTATGCCACGTGTTGATTCATGAGTTTCTTTCACCCAAGAAGCTCAAGAATCCCATTTTAAACTCATAAATTATGATTCCCATATGGTGAGTTGATTTTAATTATGTTGATGTGGTTGTATGAATCCCAAGTTGGAGTTTTTATGTACTTTTCATGAAATTATACTAGTTTGTGGGTTTGGGAACTTTTAAATTGAGTTGATTAAAGTAACCATAATGTATGAACTAGTGTATTTGCCTAAGCCTAAGGTTATGCATGCAATGTGATTGATAAAATACCCAAGATAATAAGAATCATGCTTTAGGATTCAATTATGAAAAAATTAATGAACCCATGGTTTCACCTTATGTTCAAAATGACTTCCATGTTATTGTTATGTATTGAAATTGTTTGATGGATTGTTCAGGATATTAAACCTATGAATTATGACATATTTCTATGCATTCCTATTCATGTACAAAACTATGATAATCAAGTGCCTCATGAAATCCCCCAATGATTGTATTATGGATTGTTGATTGTGGTCGTAAGTCTAGAAAGTGTCATATCTTGTCAGTTTCATGCTGTCAAGTCTTGGGGGTACTTCTACCCAACAATTTAGCTGTGTGCCTAGATCCACTATTCATTTTCAAGATACTCTGAGTCAAGCCATGTTCAGTAGAATTCAATCAGTCTCATGACTCAGGAAAACTCAGTAATCTCAATAATCTCAATCAGTTATTAGATCTCAGTAATATTCTGTCAATCAACAAAACTCAGTGAACTTAGTCCAGTCAGTTTAGTATAATTAATTAAGTTTTTAATCAGATGGGAGTAGGATTCAGCATCGAGTGAGCCCTAGGATGGGAACTCACCTGCGAGTAGAAGGTATAATTCTTAGAAGAAATCTTTGTGCTCTAGAACTTCATGGACAACATAGGTTGAGACATTTAACCTGTTAGATAAGGGTTGATGAGCTGAATTAACCTATTAGATGAGGCTCCCACCGTTCTCCTTAGAGTACCTATTAGATGAGAGATTACTCACAGTTTGTCCTAACCAGTGGCACGGTATTGACACCCTTTTAATTGGGGTTATAGATTAGTCCCCAACTCAATTATATTATCTCATGTAGGGCATGTTGATTAGATGACTACTTCCCAAAGTTACAGTATCAATCTCAGTCTCAGTAATAGAACTCAGATAGTTCTACAGAAATCAGGACTGTCAAATATAGTCACCCAGCTCAGTACAGAACTCAGTTAATTCCATCAGATATTGGACGGTCAGACACAGTCATTCAGATAATTGTATATCAGTTATACAAAGACTTATGTTATTAGTATTTAGATTTAGTGATGTTAAGATCTCAGTTATAGTTCACATATTCATTCATATGTTCTCGCGTTCATGTTATTCAGTTAATTAGTATTGTTTATGCATATAAACCCCTTGCATTCAGCTTACCTCACTTGCATACCAGTATATTCAATTATACTGATGTATTTGCGCTATGGTGTTTTTATACCATAGGTTCAGAAGCACGATCTCCAGAGCATCCTTAGTAGATTAGACATTCAGTAGCCAGACTAGTAGTGAGTCCTCATCATTCGAGGATAGCATAATTATTTTATTACTTTATTATTTCAGTATTCTAAAGTTTGTTGGAGATATGTCCCATCAACTCCACAGATTTTTGATAGTTTAGAGGCTTCCAAACTATAGCATGTTCAAACAGTTATTTTAGTTTAGTTTTGGTATTAATATACCGTATTTCCAGATGTTATGTTTTATTAGATATTTGAAACTTATGTCCTTTCAGCCTTTTTTTGGATTTATACAGTATATTATGCAGTGTCCAGTAACAAATATCAGACATCGTTTAGCTTATGGTCCTTCGGGATTATGAGCACCATGTAGCATTCCGGGTACCAGATTCGGGGTGTTATAGATTTATTCTTGTTCAACACACCAATCCAGTGGCTACGTCCAGTCCCTTTGGGTTACAAGTTTTCTTTAGATCGTTGAAGGTTTGGTTTGTGTACAATCATAGGAAATAATTTCTGAAGACTTATTTTGCTCTTTAGATCTTGTGACACAGCTTCACTTAATGTTACAAATATGACTCAATCCTACTCTTTTTATAAAAATTGTAAACTAATGTTACGAGCTTTGTAAGACGAAGAATAAGACACTTTAAATTTTATCCTTGATGTTGCATAAAGAGTGTCTATATTTGGTATTCACCTTTCATGGCCTTTGGCTGCTACCCTTTATAAGGAAAACTAAGGGATTTCTTCTCAATCAAGGATACGAATTGATTTCTTGATTGATTAATGTAGTCGTGTATAATGTCCATATCAGATATGTCTATATAAAGCTTTTTAATTTGGATGCCTTTCCAATGTACTTATGATCTTCTCATCTTGATTGATTTATTCTTCCATGAATTTGGGGATCGCAACCATAAATATGGGAGGGTTGATCCTTCTTCTATTTTTGTGATGTTGTATTGATCTTCTTGCCATGTCATGGTCCTTCATATCATTGGTGAGATATTGTGTCATGATTTTCCATAATATTTGGGACTATGATACTTCTTCCATTTGTTTTCTCATGATTGATTTTACTTGTATGATACTTGGATACGGTGGATGTCTTTCCATTCTTTATGTCCTTCTATTTCTGAAGACAGCTTCTTTTGTCATTCCATTATTACCAGATGCAGATATACACTTGTTAGTCTTTTATTACTAAAATATAAACTTGGAAGGCCAATAATCTCCCTGATAATGACAACAAAAGTAAACATCAGTTTACTTCCCTGTTTGTCAGCTTGCTCCCCCTGACTTGTGTAAGTATTAGTTGGCTTTTGAGGTTGTTCGTCTCCCCCTGACTGGTAGGCTACACTGATGTTTTTGTCCTCCCCCCCTTGACATAATTAAAAAGAAATAATATGCAGACAGTAAAAATACAGAGATAAGAGGTTTGTAATTATCATGAATGCTAATGATACCAAGCCTTTTTCATAGAGAGAAAAATCTTTCTTCTAGCAGAGGTTTTGTAAAGATATCTGCTGGTTGATTTTATGAGTCGACAAAGATTAGGCAAAAGTCACTATTTTCAATATAATCTCAAATGAAATGATGCTTTATAACAATATGCTTAGCCCTAGAGTGATGTATATTGTACTTAGATAGGCTGATGGCACTAGTGTTATCACACATAATAGGAACATATTCAAAAGCTAAGTCAAAGTCAAGAAGTTAATGCATAATCCATAGAATTTGAGTTCCACAACATCCGATAGCTATGTATTCAGCTTTTGTGGTCAAGAGAGAGACAAAAGTCTATTACTTTCTATGCAAAGAGATAAGAGCATTGCCAAGAATTTGACATGTTTCACTGGTGCTCCTCCTATCACTTTTGTCTCCTACAAAATTAGTATGTGAATATTTGAATAAATCAAAATAAAAAGAGTAGGGATACCATAGATTGATATTTTGTGTTCCTATTAGATATCAGATGACTCATTTGACGACAGTGAGATGAGATTCCCTTGGAGTCGACTAGAATCTGGTGCATTTATACACACTGAACATAATATCTGGCCAACTTATAGTTAAGTAGAGTAGATATCAGATCATTCCGTGGTATATTTTTTGTCAACGTCCTTTCCATCCAAATCTGAATCAATTCTTGTGGATGGACTCATGGGTGTTCCACAGGTCTTTCCCTTTACCATGAAAAACTTTTTGATGAGTTCTTTTGTGTATTTGGCTTGACTGATGAAGGTGACCTTGGGAGTTTTCTTGATTTGTAGTCTAATAAAGAAAGTAAGCTCACCCATAAGCCTCATTTCAAATTCTCCTTTTATCAAATTAGCAAAATTCTTGCACATAGAGAGGTTAGAACAACCAAAATTATATCAACATAAACTTAAACAATGCGGAGATCTGAATCGAGATTTTGAATGAACAAAGTTGTGTTAATTTTACCCCTTTTAAATTTGTTATTTAGAAGAAAAGTACTCAGTCTCTCATACGAAGCTTCTAGGTATTGTTTGAGGCTGTAGAGTGCTTTTGATAACTTGAAAACATGATTTGGAATTGAAGGATCTTCAAATGTAGGGTTTGTTTACAAAAACTTCCTCATGAATAAATCCATTTAGGTAAGCACTTTTTACATCCATTTGACATAATTTAAAATATTTGAATGTGGCAAAAGCTAGTAAAATTCATATTGACTCTAACCTAGCCACGAGGGCAAAGGTTTCATCATAATCAATACCTTGCTGCTAAGAGTAGCGTTGAGCTACAAGCCTGGTTTATTTTTGATAACTTTACCTTTTTTATTTACCTTATTTCAGTAGACCCATCTCTTCCAATTACTAAGTAGTTTCTCGGTCTTTCAACTAGTGTCCAGACTTGATTTAATTCAAATTGTTCTAGTTCTTCCTTCATAGCTTCAACCTATGATTCTTCATTGAAAGCTTTATTAGTTTTGTTTGGTTCGATTTGAGACACGAGGGCAATGGATGCTTGTCTCCTTAATGATGCTCTAGTTTTCACTTTATCATCTAGATTTATGATAATTAGTTTATTTAGATCAATACCATCCTTATTTTTGCCGTAGGAGTTCACTCTATTGAGGGTAGTCGACTTATCTTGAGAGGGCTCTGGAGTTGTTCTGAGATCTTCTCCAGTCTGTACATTACTTACTTGTTCTTTATCAATAATTATACTCATAGTGTGGTGGTTAGATTTGTCAAAGTAAATGTGCATAGATTCATCAACAACGAAAGTTCTTTTATTAAAATCCCTATAAGCACGATCGGTGGGAGAGTACCCAAGGAAAAAAACCTTTTTCACTTTGTGGATCAAATTTTCCTAGGGTATTCTTACCATTATTATGAATAAAATATTTGTAGCTGAAGAGATGGAAGTAGATGATGTTAGGCTTCTTTCTTCTCCAGATTTCATAAGGTGTTTTCTTCAAAATAGGTCTGATCAGACACTTGTTGATGATATGACATGTTGTACTAACTACTTCTGTCCAAAAGTGATCTAGGAGATTATGCTGTAATAGCATTGTTCTGGTGGTTTCATGTAAGGACCGGTTCTTTCATTCCACTACACTATTCTGTTAGGGAGATTACAGTGAAGAGAAATTCTGAGAGTATCCATTTTGATCAAAATATTCTTCAAACGCCTTATTTTTAAATTCTCATTCATGATCTCTATGAATATAGGTGATGAGGTGCCAGACTTCTCTCTATTTTTTCTACCAAAAATATCAAAATTTGTGAGAGCTTCATATTTATGTGCAAGAAACATAACCCAAGTAAATCAGGAGTAATTCTCAACTATGATAAAAACATATCTCTTTCCCCCAATGCTTGCGGTTTTTATGGGACCAAATAGATCTATGTGGATTGTTTAGAAAGGTATAGTAGTAGATACAATGTCCTTGGCTTTGAAAGATGTTCTAGTCTGCTTACCCAGTTGGTTGGCATCACAGATTTGATCCTTTTAAAACTTAAGTTTTGGCATACCTTCCACCAAATCAAGCCTAGACAGTTTCTGAATAATGTGCATGCTAGAATGCCCTAGCTTTCTGTGCCACAACCAAGTATCATTGGCTTGCACAGTGAGGCATATCCAGGTGGCAAAGTTAGGACTATTTAAAATATAAATGTTATTAATACATTCACCAATAAGGGAGATATTTTTGTTGTCGTGTCTAATTGAGTATCTTTCATCTTTGAAGAGCACTCCAAACCTGGCATCACATAGTTGACTCATGCTGAGCAGGTTTTTTTTGAGATCGTCTACTAGGTATACTTTGATGAATTTGCATGATGATCTGAGTCTTATTGAGCCAACTCTAGTGACGTTGCCTATGGCATTGTCACCGAATTTGACTGATCTCCCATCTACTTTCTTTAGGGAAAAAAAGTTCTCCTTCTTTCCAATCATATGTCTAGAACATCTATTGTCAATGACCCATATTCCTTTTCTGTAGCTCTTATAGATTTGTTCTTGATAAATAAGAAAATTAATTTTCTGTAGGTACCTAAGTGGTCTTTTGTCCTTCCAGGTTAGATGATCCTTACGTGGGCTTCCAAACTGATGCACTTTTAGGCTTATGCCTACAACTATAGGATTTGTGCCCTCTCTGTCCACAAGTAAAGCAGATAGGTCATCAAAAAAAAAAGAGGTCTTAGCTGATTTAAACGGCCTTGAGAAGAAACTCAGATTCTTTTTTAAGAAGTTTGTTCCTACAAAACTGATCTTAGGGTCCTTTTCAGATTGTCTAACTTACCATGCCTCAATTTCTATTTGCTAGTTTCATCTTTCTTCTAGGAATTTTTGTGCAAAACAAGCTTCAAAATTTTTCTTTTCTTGAGTAAGCTTATTATATTCTTCTATGATTTTTTGAAGTTCATCGATTAGCAAATCCATATTACACTCAAGAGTATTATGGTTGTGACAATTATGTGGCCTTATGTAACACCCTGTATTTCCCTAGCATAATCTAAGTCCTAATACATAAGTATTCGTATATGAAATTTTTTAAACACTCATTATTTTTCAGTTTAGATCCTGCCATTGCATAGGAAATTCAATTAGTTTTCCAATGATATAAAATTCGCCCAAATTCGATAACCAGGTAAGAAGTTATGGCAATTTTAAGTTTCAATCGCAAAACACCATTATTTTAACCTTTAGCGCTCATGTAGGCAGCCCAAATAACAATTTTCCATTTCCAGTCTGACTCTATGATCATGGCGCATCGCAGAACATGCCAATTTCCCATTTGTTAATTCCTAGTGGGCCTCCGTGATCATGGCGCATTGCAGAGATGACCAAATTGGCATCCACAGGCTTACCGTGGTGGTGCCGCATTACGGCATTTGTCCAGGTCTCATTTTTCCCTTTTCCAGTGGCTTGGGATGATAGTGGCTTATCCCGCCAAGGCCAAAAATCAGGATTTCAGTTTCCAGCTTGTGTTTTTTTAATTTGGTTAAGGGTATTTGGGTATTTTTTTCCTAAGCCCTAAACTCATCCTAAACATGAAATTTAACCCCTAATTGACCTAAATACTCATAATTATTCACTTTCTCTCAAATTAAAAATCCCCTATTTCAAGAACAAGAAATCCTAGCTCTCAAGAATCAAGGTCAGATCTCAAAAACACTCCATCAATCCTTTCAAATTCATCATCCCAGGTATGTTAGATGTTCATCCATGTATCCCTTTTATTCATGGAGCCCAAGTAACCTATTTTAAATAATAGAGTTATAATTTTTCAAGTCATTATAGTTTAAATTATGATTTCATCCATGAATCCCCATGTACTATTGATTTTATACCATGTTACCATGAAATTATTGTTATTATTTAATCCTCTATGTTTTAATAGTATTATTTCTTGAATTAAACCATGATTTAATGCTATTATAATGAATTCATGATACTCCTACAAATTCAATGACATTCCTATGATTGTTTTATATCAGAACTACAAGTGTTTGATAAAATGCCTACAAGAGTGATTTATTTAATAAAAGCCTTCATGTTTTGGCCTTCAAGCTTTAGTGTCTTTTTAGTATTGTTGTTTTGAGTCCTGGGGGGTATTGAATACCCAAAAATCATAGTTGTTTATTTAGTCTAGCCTCAGTTTATTATAGAATAGTCTTCAGATTATATTATGAGCATTGTCAGAATAGTCAGATATCAGTTATTCAACTCAAAATAGTCTAGAATCTCATTATCTTTCAGTTGGGAGTAGGATTTAGAATCGAGAGAGTGTAGGGATGGAGGCTTCCCCATCAAATAAGCAGAGTCTCTAGTAGCAGCCCCTATACTCTAGAACAACGTAACCAGTGTAGGATATGCGTAGGCACCTGTTAGATTAGGCTTGACTATCTCGCAGGGGTAAATCATCAGTTTAGGCTTGACACCCATAGTCCTTTGGACATTATATCAGTTTAGTGGATCTACACAACTATTGTTAATACCTGTGTCACGGTATTAACACCCTACCAACTAGGGTTACAGATTGGACCCCGATTAGCTCAAATTAGGGAATGTTGGTTAGATGATACCTCCCATAGTCTTAGCTATAGTCTCAGTTACAGTCCCAGCTCAGTTTTTTAGTCTTAGTGTTGTTTGACCAAAGCATACAGATTTTAGTTATTTCAGTATTTTAGTTTACAAATTTTACTCAGTTATGTTATATACTTGGTCATGCATCCTTAGTATTTATAGATTTCTATGCATCCTCAGTATTTATAAATATCTATGCATTATCAGTATCTACAGACTCTATGCTTTACATGCATATCCAGTTAATTATTAGTACTATTCATGAAAGCATACATATCAGCCTACCTCATTTAGCATACTAGTACATTCAAAGTACTGATCACATACCTTATATTTTGTGCTATGATGTCTCAAATTATAGGTGCTGACGCTTAATTCGCGGATTTCACTTAGTCTCTTAGATCATCAGCAGTACAGTAGCAGTGGTGAGTCCTCATCATTCGAGGACGTATTATATTACTTCATGTCTTTATCTCAGTAGTTAGTAGAGTTAGTTAGGTCCTATCCCATCAACTCACAGTATCCAGTTTAGAGGCTTTCTAGATACTACAGTTAGCTATTTCATTATTAAAATCTTATGGCATTTTAGTTATTCTTCCACATTCATGATTATATTATTTCGTTCTCACAGCAGGTACCAGCTCATAGGTTAGTTTATGATCTCTTGAGACTGTAAGCACCGTGTAATAACTAGGGGGTAGTATCGGATCATTACAAACTTTGTATCAAAGTCTAAAGTTTTAAAGTGTCATAGAAAGTCTAAAAATTTCATCGAGTAGCATCTTGTGCAAGGGTGTGTAGCGTGCCACACTTATGGACGAGCGGCTACAAGGCATTTAGGAAAGGTTTCCCTTCTTTCAGTATTCATGTCGTGCGATTGAGCATAATCTCAAGTTAAACTCCCTATCTAATCTATTTCTTTATTTCATTACAGAACATGCCTCTCAAGAAGGATAAAAGAAGAACAGGAAATCAGCCAGCCCCTCAGCCTGTCCAAGCAGATCCTCTGGATGAGTATATCTCTCATGCCGAATTCAAGGTTGCGCTCATTACTCTAGAAAACTTTGTGGCAGCATAGAATGAACAACCAGCTGCTATTCCAACTAATACAGTGGCCAATACTATTTCAACCAAAATTTGGGATTTCACTCGGATGAATCCTCCTTCCTTCACGGGGTCCAAGTCTGAAAAGGATCCATAGGAATTCTTAGATATAGTTCAGAAGGTAACAGATGCTATGGGGGTAACTTCTAGTCAGAGTGCCGAGTTGGTTGTATATAAATTGTAGGATGTAGCCCATACTTGGTTTAAACAGTGGAAAGTTGATAGAGGTGTTGATGCGGGGCCTATAGAATGGGTAGAGTTTGCCATGACTTTCTTGGACAGATTCTTTCCATTAGAGTTGAGGGAGGCCAAGGTGTTAGAATTTATTAATTTGAGGCAAGGCAGCATGAGTGTGAGGGAGTATTACCTCAAGTTTACTTAGTTACCTAGGTATGCTCCTCATGTGGTAGCTGATAATAGGTGCAAGATGAGTAAGTTTGTATCTAGCGTATCTGATAGTATGGTCAAGGAGTGCAGGACAGCAATGCTGATTAGTAAGATGGACTCATCTAGGCTGATGGTCCATGCTCAACAGATAGAGGAGCAAAAGATTAGAGAGAGGGAGAGAGAAAACAAGAAACCTAGGATGGGTAGTTTTAATTTCAATCAGCCAAAGTCAGGAAGTGGTAACTGTCCTCAGTTTTATTAGAGGTCTTTAGCCCCAGTACCTTTTTCAACCAGTGCCTTAGTATCCAAATTCAAAAAATGACAATAAGGATAAGGCACTGGGCTCTGAGTCCTAGGTCAGTGTTAGCAGTGCTCGTACCAATCCTTTATGTTAGAAGTGTGGCAAATACCATTAGGGTGAGTGCAGAGTGGGTACTAATGTGTGATTCGGATGTGGCAAGCTAGGCCAATAGATTTGGGAGTGTCATGTAGTTGTTCAGAAAGGTAGGGATGCACGCCAACAAAGCCAGTCCCATCAGTTATCCATCCGACCACCCAACTCAACAGGGTACCGCTTCCAGTGCTACCAGTGGTCAGTGTCAGAATAGATTATATGCTCTTATGTCCGGCTAAGATCAGGAAAATTCTCCTAACATAGTTATTGGTATGTTGTAGGTATTTCAGTTATATGTTTATGCTTTACTAAACCCTAAAGCTTCTCTTCCTTTATAACTCCATATATATGTCAATTTCAGAGTCAGTCCCAAAAATTTTGCAGAGCCCTTTTCAGTGTCTACCCCAGTGGGCATTTCCATTGTAGTCAGACAGGTATACAGGAATTTTTTGGTCACAATATCTCAAAAAGTTACTTTAGGTGATCTCATGGAGTTAGAGTTGATGGATTTTTACGTCATTCTCAGCATGGAATGGCTCCACTCGTGCTATGCCTCAGTTGATTGTACAAATAGAATAGTTCATTTTCAGTTTTCAAATGAACCAGTCCTTGAATGGAGTAGTAGTACTATAGCTCTTAGGGGTTGGTTGATTTTTTACCTTAGAGCCATAAAGATGATATTCAAGGGGTGTGTCTATCATCTTGTACAAGTCAAAGACTTTAACTCAGAAACTCCTACTTTTGAGTCAGTCCTAGTAGTAAATGAATTCTCAGATGTATTTACTGAAGATCTTCCTAGAGTTCCTCCCGAAAGGGAAATCGACTTTGAAATAAACCTTCTCCCAGATACTCAACCTATATCTATTCCTCCATACAGAATAGCACCAATTAAACTCAAAGAACTGAAAGAACAGTTGAAGGATCTCTTAGATAAGGGATTTATCAGACCCAGCATCTACCCATGGGGTACATCTGTTCTATTTGTGTGTTAGAAAAATGGTTCTCTCAGAATGTGCATAGACTACCGCCAGTTGATCATGGTTACAATCAAGAATAAATATCCATTTCCTCAAATTGATGACTTGTTTGACCAACTTTTGGGTGCTAGTTACTTTTCCAAGATAGACCTCAGATCAGGCTATTATCAGCTTAGATTCAGAGAACATGATGTACCAAAAATAGCTTTCTGAACTCGGTATGGTTACTTCAAATTTCTAGTCATGTCCTTTGGTCATACAAATGCCCCAGCAGCCTTAACGAACTTGATAAACTGGGTGTTCAAGCAGTGCTTGGATATCTTTGTCATAGTCTTCATTGATGACATATTTGTCTATTCTTGTAGCGAAAGTGATCATATAGACTATCTCAGCATAATGCGTTAGACTCTTAAAGCTCATCAGTTGTTTGCAAAATTTAGTAAGTATGAATTCTGGCTAAGATTAGTAGCATTCCTTGGTCATATTATTTCTTGTGAAGGCATTAGAGTTGATCCTCAAAAGACTGAAGTGGTGAGAAACTGTCCTAAACCCATCTCTCTATCAGATATCAGGAGTTTATTAGGTTTAGAAAGCTATTACCATCGATTTGTTAAAAAAATTTCTTTTATTGCTTCCCCCATGTCCAGATTAACTCAGAAGAAAGTAAGGTTTTAATGTTCAGATTCCCGTGAGAAGATTTTTCAGGAGTTGAAGACTTGACTCACCTCAGCCCCAGTCTTGACTATACTAGATGGTTAATATAGTTTTGTTGTGTATTGTGATATATCCAGAGTAGGTTTGGGTTGTGTCCTCATGTAGAGAGGCAAGGTCATAGCCTACGCCTCTAGACAGGTTAAACCCCATGAGAAGAATTATCTGACTCATAATCTTGAGCTAGAAGCTGCTGTGTTTGTCTTAAAGATTTGAAGGCATTACTTGTATGGGGTTCATGTAGATGTGTTCACAGATCACAAAAGCCTTTAGTATGTATTCTCTCAAAAGATTTGAATTTACATCAGAGAAGATGATTAGAGTTATTGAAAGATTATGACATGAGTGTTCTGTATCATTCGGACAAGGACAATGTAGTGGCTGATGCTCTCAGTAGAATGTCTATGGGTAGTGTAGCTCATGTTGAGGATGATAAGAAAAAGTTAGCTCAGGAAATTCATCATCTTGCCCAACTAGGTATTCATTTACTTGATTCAGTAGAAGGTAGTGTATGGGTGAAGAGTAGCTCAAAGTCATCTCTAGTCTCTGAGGTGAAGAAAAAGCAGGATAGAGATCCCAGTTTAGTTAAGTTGAAAGAATCAGTCAGAGATTAGAAAGTAGACGTTTTCTCCCAAGGGGGAGATAGTGTTTTGTGTTGTCAGGGTAGATTATTTGTGCTTGGTGTAGATGATTTGAGGCAATGAATTCTTGTAGAAGCGTATGGGGCATGTTACTCTATTCATCCAGGGGCCACTAAGATATACCACTATTTGTGGGAGATCTATTGGTAGAGTGGGATGAAAAGAGATATTGCAGAGTTTGTAGCTAAGTGATCTACATGTCAGCAAGTTAAGGTTAAGCACTAGAAACCTAGTGGGTCCATGTAGGAGTTCAGTATTCCCATGTAGAAATGGGAGGAAGTGAACATGGACTTTATGGCAGGTTTACCTCATACCCACCATCAGCATGACTCTATTTGGGTTATCGTAGATAGGATGACCAAATCAGCTCATTTTTTGCCAGTCCATACCTCTTATTCAACCGAGGACTATGCCAATCTCTATCTCAAAGAGTTGTTTAGGTTGCACGGTGTTCCCTTTCTATCATCTCAGATAGAGGTACTTAGTTTACCTTTCACTTCTGGAAAGTGTTCCAAAAGGGTCTTGGTACCCAAGTTTACCTCAGTATAGCCTTCTACCCTCAGATAGGCAGTCAAGTAGAAAGGACCATTAAGACTCTTGAGGATATGCTGAGAGCATGCGTTGTTGATTTCAATGGTAGTTGGGTTGACCATTTGCCTTTGATTGAATTCACATACAATAACAGTTATCATTCCCGTAACTGTATGGCTCCATTTAAGTCTCTCTATGGTAGGATATAAAGATCTCTAATTGGTTGGTTTGAAGTAGGTGAGGATGCAGTAGTAGGGCCTAACTTGGTGTTTGATATGTTAGAAAAGGTTCACTTGATCTGAGAAAGGCTTAGGGTTGTCCAGAGCCGACAGAAATTGTATGCAAATATGAGGAGAAAGGATCTCGAGTTTGAGATTGGTGACTTCGTGTACTTGAAAATCACTACCATAAAGGGAGTGAAGAGATTCGGCAATAAAGGGAAACTTAGTCCCAGATATATTGGTCCCTTCAGAGTTCTCAATTTTTTTTGATAGGTAGCTTATGAGCTTGAGTTGCCTTCAGATTTAGCCTCAGTACACTCAGTGTTCCATGTCTCGTTGTTGAAAAAGTACATAGGTGATCCAACTGTAGTTGTTCCCTTAGAAAGTGTATATATTCATAACAGTCTTTCCTTTGAGGAAGTCCCAGTAGAAATTCTTGATCATCAAGTTCGTAGACTAACGAACAAAAAAGTTCCACTAGTTAAAGTTCTTTGGCAGAATTAGTCCGTTGATGGAGCCAATTGTGAAGCAGAGGCAGATATGCGGACCAAGTACCCTTATCTCTCCTTTGCGAATCCAGATTCAGTATAAGGTACCAATCTTCTTAAGATTTTCTTTTCTTTGTCATGCTTAGTTTTAGCGGCACATCATGTTCATGTAAGTCATGCAATCATGAATCAGTTTAGTCATGCATTCTATGCATTAGACATGAATATTCAGTGGGTAAGCTCAGTCCATCAATTCTCTCAGCTTAACAAGTTTTATTCGGGGACGAATGATCCCAAGGGGGAGATATTGTAACACCCCATATTTCCCTAGCATAATCTAAGTCCCAAAACATGAGAATTCGTGTATGGAATTTTTGAAACGCTCATTATTTTTCAGTTTAGAGCCTTCCAATACGTAGGAAATCCAACTAGCTTTCCAATGATATAAAATTTTACCAAATCCGATAATCGGGTAAGAAGTTATGGCGATTTTAAGTATTAGTTACAAAACACCATTATTTTAACCCTTAGCTCATTGCGTAGGCAGCCCAAATAACAATTTTCAATTTCAAGTATGACTTTGTGATAATGGCACGTCGCAGAGCAAGCTAATTTCTCATTTGCCAATTTCCAGTGGGCCTCCGTGATCATGGAGCATAGCGGAGATGAGCAAATTGGCATCCACAGGCTTACCAAGATGGTGGCGCATCGCGGAGTTTGTCCAAGTCCCATTTGTCCCTTTTCCAGTGGCTTGGTGTGATAATGGCACATCGCGCCAAGGCCAAAAATCAAGATTTCAGTTTCCAGCTTATGTTTTTTTAATTTTGTTAAGGTATTTGGGTATTTTTTCTAAGCCCTAAACTCGTCCTAAACACGAAATTTAATCCCTAATTGACCTAAATGCTCATCATTATTCACTTTCTCTCAAATTTAAAATCCCCTATTTCAAGAACACAAAAGCATACCCTCAAGAGTCAAGGTCAGATCTCAAGAACACTCCATCAATCCTTCCAAATTCATCATCCCAGATATGTTAGATGGTCATCCATGGATCTTTTTCATCCATAGAGCCCAAATAACCTATTTTAAATCACCAAGTTATAATCTTTCAAGTCACTATGGTTTAAATTATGATCTCATCCATGAATCTCTATGTACTATTGATTTTATACCATGTTATCGTGAAATTATTGTTATTATTTAATCCTCCATGTTTTAATAGTATTATTTATTGAATTAAACCATGATTTAATTCTATTATAATGAATTCATGCTACTCCTACAAATTCCATGACATTTCTATGATTGTTTTAAACCATGAACTACAATTGGTTGATAAAATGCCTCCAAGAGTGATTTATTTAATAAGTCCTTCATGTTTTGGACTTCAAGATTTAGTGTCTTTTCAGTATTGTTCTTTTGAGTCCTTGGAGTATTGAATACCCAAAAATTATAGTTGTATATTTAGTATAGCCTTAGTACATTACAAAATAGTCTTCAGATTATATTATGAGCATTATCAGAATAGTCATTTATAAGTTATTCAACTCAAAACAGTCTAGTATCTCATTGTCTTTCAGTTGGGAGTAGGATTTAGCATCGAGCGAGTGTAGGGATGGAGACTTCCCCATTAGATAGGCAGAGTTATTAGTAGTAGTCCCTATACTCTAGAACTATGTAGCCATCATAGGATATGAGTAGTCACTCAACAGATTAGGCTTAACTATCTCGTAGGGGTCACCCGTCAGTTCAGGCTTAACATCCTTAGTCCTTTAGACATTATATCAGTTTAGTGGATCCACACAGCCATTGTTACTACCCGTGGCACGATATTTATACCCTTCCAACTTGGGTTACAGTTTGGACCCCAAATAGCTCAAATTGGGGAATGTCGGTTAGATGATACTTCCCACAGTCTCAGCTATTGTTTCAGTTATAGTCCCAGCTCAGTTATTCAATCTTAGTGTTGTTTGACCAAAGCATACAGATTTCAATTATTTTAGTATTTTAGTTTACAGATTTTACTTAGTTATGTTATATGCTTGGTCATGCATCCTCAATATTTACAAATTTCCATGCGTCCTTCGTATTTACAAATTTTCATGCATTATCAGTATCTACAGACCCCATGCTTTACATGCATATCCAATAAATTATTAGTTCTGATTATGAAACCATGCATATCAGCCTACCTCATTTAGCATACCAGTATATTCAAAGTATTGATCGAATACCTTTTCTTTTGCGCTATGATGTCTCATATCATAGGTGCTGACACTCAGTTCTAGGATCACACTTAGTCCTTTAGATCATCAGCAGTACAGTAGCAGTGGTGAGTCCTCATCATTCGAGGACAGTTTATATTACTTCATGTCTTTATATTAGTAGTTAGTAGAGTTAGTTGGGGCCTGTCCCATCAACTCAAAGTATCTAGTTTAGAGGCTTTTCAGATGCTATAGTTAGCTATCCAGACTATTTAGATTTTAGTATTTTTTATCAGATTCATAATTCAGTAGTTATTTCATTATTAAAACATTATGACATTTCAATTATTTTTTTACGTTCATGATTATATTATTCAGTGCTCATAGTAGGTACCAACTCATGGGTTAGCTTGTGGTCTCTTGGGACCGTAAGCACCGTGTAACGACTAGGGGGTAGTCTCGGGTTATTACACCTTACCTCACTAGGTCCACCTGTTTCCATAAAGAACATGTTTGTATCCTCTATTTCTTATTCAGTTTCATCGTCATTGCTCCAGGCTCAAAAATTTTCAATCTCTTTGGACGATCGTCGACTCAATTCTGGACAGTTTTGTTTGAAATGTCTAGGCCTTCCATAGTAGTAAGAGAGATCATAGTTTTTTTATAGAGTAACTGTTCTTGCCTCCCTGGGATCTTTGTTGTCTCTATCTCATGATCTGTCTTACCACACGGTTAATAGTGTCCATTCCTTTCCTATCAGCATTTTCCAAAATGTCCTCCTCTTCGGTTGTAGTAGCATTAAAGGCTACTATTTTATTTCTTCCATCCTTGTGAAACATGCTGATATAATTTTTCTCATATGCAATAAAGTTACCTCACAGTTCATCATATGTCATGTTGTGAAGGTCTCCATCTTCTAAAATGGCAGCCTTGGTGTCCCAAGTCTTTAGGAGACTTCGAACCAGCTTCTGTACTTGCAGGTTATAAGGATAGATCATCCCCTAGTGACTTTAGTTCACACAAGATTTTTCTAAATCTGGCAAACATTGTTTCAATATCCTTGTTTTCTTCCATTTTAAATAACCCATATTCATTCACAAGAGAAGCAATTTTTGACTTCTTGACTTTGGTGGTTCCTTTATAGGTTACCTCTAGTTTGTCCCACATTTATTTTGTTGTCTCACACTTTGAGATCTTGTCGCATTCTTCCCTGCTAACTGCACACAAAAGTAAACTTATACCACGTGTGTTAGTTTGTATTGCTTCCTGTTGTTCTTTGGTACTATCAAAATTTTCCTTATCAGTACTACTGGATTTTTTTATCCTTGTCCTTATGTTTTTCCTTGAGCCCTGGAATTAGCTTAGGACCCTTTTTATGAAAACCCAGGCCTGGTAGTCCTTTGATTTGACAAAGATGGTGAATCTGCTTATCCAGTATGAGGACTTTTGCCCATTGAAGTATACTTGTCTTGTGGAGGAGTGACCATATTGGAGAAGAGCATCGGGAATTTGGTAATTGGACATTTGATCTATTCTCACTTGCAGTTAAGCAATGCTATCTGTGAGACATGCTCTGATACCAATTGAAATTCTAGAAGGGGGAATTGAAATTTTATTCTATGAGACAACTACTGACTCCTCACAGTTGACTCGCCTGCAAATCAACACACTTCACAAATAAATTAAACTTAAATAGTTAAGCACATAAATAATAAAGAATAAATTAAAAAACACAAAGATTTATCCTGGTTTGGCATACCAATACTGTGCCTACGTCCAGTCCCCTTGAGTTTCAAGTTTCCTTTAGATCGTTGAAGGTTTGATTCGAGTAGACATTTTTTATAACGCTCAACTTACACGTCAATTTAGTGCAAGGCGGTCGTCGTCAATATAGTTACCCAACTTTGGAGTCGGGGTCGAATCCATGAGGAATAATGTGAGTGGCGATTAAACTAATTTGAAACTATAGCTACAAGTTAAATTCAAACAAATGATAGGAAAAGATAAAAATGGGGGTTTGTAATGATTGAACAAAAATTATTAACACTTCAATTTTCCCTAGAACTCAGAGCTTAAACTGTAATATTTCAAATCAATGATATAGAGAAACTATAGCTGTGATCACTATGATTAATAATCCTCCATTGAATAATAGTTGTAGTATTGGATTCTCGTGACTTATGGGAAAAACCAAATTATCAGTATCTACAGTTCATCTAAGTGTTTCTCAACCTACCTAGATGTTGAGTTCCTTAATTCTCTCGAACTTAGGAACCTTCTATTCACACTGATTTTATTTTGAATTGATTAATTTTGTTACATAATTAATCATTAGATGGGAACATAACCTTCCCAAATCCTTGTGATAATTCACTACCTTTAGTTTATTTCTCAGTTCGAGCAAATCAACATAAGGCGAGATCTATTATTTGCAACCAATAAAAAATAATTAATACAAAAGAATTATCAAGATGTTCCCAGAATCACTCGAATCCTAACCAACTATTAAGATAATACAGGAGTAATCATAGATCCCACAACACTAGTTATGGGTTTTAGTTCCACATGAAAGAGAAAGCGATAACAATAACTGAATCATAATTCAAAGTGATTAAACTTATAAAAGATGTAGTCAGAAATTGATTCTGCTTATGTGTGATGACATGCCTGACGGCTTATCAGAGTTCTGATAGCTTATCAGAACATGTCATCAGGCATGCTTCAAATTTTTGCCTTCTTGTCCTAAGTGACGACATGCCTGACAACTTATTAGAGATGTGATAGCTTATCAGGACATGTCGTCAGAAAATCTTCTGCTTCTAAGTGACGACATTCTTGACGGCTTATTAGACACCCGACGGCTTATCAAGGAATGTCGTCACACTTCTTCTCTAACTTCCTCACACTGTCTAAAGCTGACGAGGACTCTAATAACTTATCACAAATTTGATGACTTATTAGACAAGTCGTCAACTACACTTTCATGGCCACTTTTTCCAAATTCACCTTTTTTGCTCTTATTGTCTTTGGTTTTCTTGCATCTTGACTTTTCTGCATTATCAAAGAGAAATAAATCAAAAATGAGAAAACTTTCTTAAGACTTTACAATTATTTTTAGTTAAAAGCCTTAAATGTGTAAGTATTAGCTCACACATCAACACCCTCAACTTAAAACAATTGGTTGTCCTCAAGCAAATTAACATAACTAAGAGGATACAAAGCACACTTGGCAATCAATCGTCCATTTTAGCTCCAAACAGATTACACTCTCTAAGTTCAATCACTCTAAACCCAACTGTGTATATCAATGAAGATCAACAATGCAACACAAGGGAATCAAGATATGGCATCAAATTAGCAACAATAACCATTCCTATATACAAATTACACTTCCCAAATAAGTAGCCTACTAGCAATGCAACCGATATGCCCTTACAATAAAGAAGTCCCTCCTTACTCATATGTGAACTCAAGCATGTTAATGCAGGGACGGTCAAGAGACACTCACTCTCAGAAAGAAGTTCCAGTCAATGTATGCCAAATAACATAAGCTTGCCCTTATTTTCATTATCGAAGCTTTCAGACTGTTAAATTAGGATCACTATAAAACTTTTCTTCAGCTTGTAATATAGGCTTGGGGCTGGTATGATACACAAGGATATTTAAAGTAACTAAGCCTCCTTGGCACTACACTATTTTTGGGGTCTCACTTATCAACCTTTACCTTATATCTCCCTTTCTTGATTAAAGGACATTCAAGTTGGGTGCACTTTTTATTCATTTATTTTTTCTTTTTCACAACTTTTGTTTTTCTCATTCCTTTTCTACCACACCCAGCCTTTTTTTTACTACCCTTCTTCATACTTACTTTAAATCACGCACCCCTATGATAGCCACCCTTAACTTAGGCTATTTGCCTAAGTCAAAGTGCACAATGTCCAAGGAGGACCAAGGCCAAAATAGGTTCATTGTGATACAAATGGGAAGGTGATAGGTATGAATAGGTATTCAGGATTAAAATTAGGATCAGGGGATATTATTTACATATGGAAGGTCATTTAGGCTAAAAGTGGACTAATATCAACAATGTTCTAAGATCCTTTCCTAACCGCTATCCTACAACTAAGGCAAGACCAACCGGGAAAGTTCTGGATTTAACACACAATGGGAACTAGGTAGTATCTCACACACACATGGCACAAAGGTACATCACAAGCTACTACCTATTCAGTTCATGCAATTGTTTGCAGTGATTATCCTGTCCCTAGTACTAATGCCATAAAAAGATTCACATTAGTCATATATAGATGTACATCATATAGTTACTAGATAGGCAATTGGAGAGGTATTTATCATTCCAAGATAAATCAACAAAAATATTTTAACTGTCCTAGATACTTATTTTTACCCTAATTAAACATGACACATCACAAAACAAACACAATACGCCTAAACATGCTGGCTCTACTAGGAACAAGACTCCAGGAAAAAGAGGCATGGTAACAAAAACCCAAGGAGGACATCAACACCCACAAGTATCCCCACCCTCAACTTAAAATCATGCAATGTCCCCAAAGCGTTAAACCAAAACAAGAGAGGTAGGAACATACCTGTGGCACCATGGGTGCGAAGATCTGATGCCAATCACATAAAACAAATACAAACAACAAAATACCTTGGGTTGCCTCCTAAGAAGAGCCTAATTTAGTGTCGTGGCATGACCTAACTCAGTTTTTTTCTCCACCTTGAGGATATGAATTTCACCCCCAACTTAGAGTCCATCTTCTTACCTCGCTCATAGGATGGTGGTATAAAAATTATGAAGTCGAGTAATGGATTGAGCATGGTAAACCACTCGGCCTTAAAGTGAGGTGTGTTTTTATGTTGCTTGTCTAATGTAAAATCAAGAAGGATTCTTGTTCCTCATCTTCACACTCTTATACTATTTTAAATGATTCCACAAACAAGATATCCTCTAAACATAATGTACAAAAGTTCTTTGAATGAGGCCCAATCAATCCTACTTCAAAATTTACACTATCAACTACACACTCACTTTTATTAACCTTCTCGACATCTTCACTTCGAATTGGGCTCGAGTCTTTATTAGAGATTTTCTTGGTTTCTTCTTTTGCCTCTAGCTCCATGTCCTTAATCTTGGTATCATCTCTCATGGTTGGTTTGGTTGGTTGGGAAATCACTGAGGGTTGCTCAACATCAAGCTCAATATCAATATAGGGTTCTTACTCCTCATCTTCATACTCTTCCATTATTTTAAATGATTCCACAGACAAGATATCATCTAATCATAATATTGAAGAATTCTTTGAATGATTAACCTCTATATTCATCTCCTCATGAATAATTGGCTTCATTTCTTGACATATATCACATATGATATCATATATTTTTTTCTGGATATCCAACATTAGTTGAAATATAGCTTTAATGCCACTCTATTAGGTGTTTTTTTCTTTCTTTTCTTGACCATAAGACCTATAAAACTCATAAGAAGAACTAGAATTTGGGTTAGCACAATAGGGGGAGGGGAATTTGGGCAATCACTCCAATGTCCATCTTGACCACTACATAAAGAACAATTATACTCCCGGTAGGATGGAGATGGTGCATACATCTCTCTTCGGGGAGCATATCTACAATCTTGCCAAAAGTGAGGTCCATCACAATATGGACATGGATCATCAAGATAAGATTTCCAACCTCCAAGCTTATGTTCATTCCAGGGTGCCATTGTAATAAGTAAACTAAAATAAAAATCTACCTAACATAAGAAATAAAAGAAAACTAAAACCAAATATTTACAAGTTTGAATTCAAGAAAGTAGGCTAAAATTCCAAACAAACTCAATATGCCAAATTGTTTCCCGGCAACGGTGCCATTTTTGATAAAACTCAACTTACAAGTCAATTTCGTGCTAGGCAATTGTCATCAATAAATTTACCAAACTTTGAATTCAGGGTCGAATCCATGAGAAACAATGTGAGTGGTGATAAAACTAATTTAAAACTATAGCTACAAGTTAAATTCGAACAAATGATACAAAAAGATAAAATAGAGGTTTTTAATGATTGAACAAAAGTTATAACACTTCAATTCGACTTAGAACTCAAAGCTTAAACTGCAATATTTCAAGTCAATGATATAGAGAAACTAGAGTTGTGATCACTATGATTAGTAATCCTCTATTTAATAATAGTTATAGTATTGGATTCTTGTGACTTATAGGAAACACCAAATTATCAGTATCGACAGTTCATCTAAGTGTTTCTCAAACTACCTAGATGTTGATTTCCCTAATTCTCTCAAACTTAGGAACCTTCTATTCACACTGATTTTATTTCGAGTATAATAATCTTGTTACAGCATTAATCATTATATGGGAACTTAACCTTCCCAAATCCTCATTGATAATTCACTACCTTTAGTTTATTTCTCAGTTCAAGCAAATCAACATAAGGCGAGATTATTGTTTGCAACCAATAAAAAATAATTAATACAAAAGAATTATCAAGATGTTCCTATAATCACTTGAACCATAACCAACTATTAAGACAATACAGGAGTAAGCATAGATATCACAACCCTAGTTGTGGGTTTTAGTTCCACATGAAAGTGAAAGCGAGTCCAATAACTGAATTCATATTTCAAACTGATTAAACTTACAAAAGATGTAGTCAAAAATTTATTCTCTTCCCAAATTCAAGAAGAATATCCAACAACTAAATCAAAGAATTGAAAATTAAAATCCAAGTATAGAGACCAAAGAGAAGTAAAGTAGTCATTGGAATAAGTTCAAGATGTTAAGCCCTCATCAATGAAACCCTAAAAGCTGTTATTTATATCTGTAACTTAAGAAAATTTTGAAGTTAAAAATTTAGATTTTTCTCCTTAGCAGATGACATGTCTATCGGCTCATCAGAGATATGATAGCTTATCAGACCATGTCGTCAAACATGATTCCCATTTCTTACCTTCTACTTATGTGTGAAGACATGCCTGATTGTTTATCAGAGTTTTAATAGCTTATTAGAATATGTCATCAAGCATGATTCTAATTTTTGCCTTCTGCTACTGAGTGACGACATGCCTGATGTCTTATTAGAGATTTAATAGCTTATTAGGACATGCCATCAAAAATCTTCTGCTTTTGAGTGACGGCATTCTTGATGGCTTATCAGATACCTGACGGCTTATCAGGGAATGTCATCACATTTCTGCTCCAACTTGCTCACACTTTCTACAGCTGACGATGACTCTAATAACTTATCATAAATTTGATGACTTTCCGAACAAGTCATCAACTACATTTTCATAGCCACTTGTTCCAAATTCACCTCTTTTGCTCTTATTGTCTTTGGTTTACTTGCATCTTAACTTTTTTGCATTATCAAAGAGAAAGCAATCAAAAATGACAAAAGTTACTCAAGACTTTACAATTATTTCTAGTTTAAATCCTCAAATGTGTTAGCATTAACTCACACATCTAGTACAATGATAAGAAATAAGTTTTGAAGACTTATTTTGCTCATCAAATCTTGTGACACAACTTCAGTTGATGTTACAAAGATTACTCAATCCAACTCTTTATATAACAGTTGTAAACTAATGTTACAGAGATTTGTAAGACTACGAACGAGATACTTTGAATTTTCTCTTGAAGTTGAATAAAGAGTATTTATCTTTGGTCGTCTCCTTTTATAGTCTTTGGCTGCTACCCTTCATAAGGAAACCCAGGGGATTTATTCTCCATCAAGAATATGAATTGATTCCTTGATTGAGGAATGTAGTCATTTATAATGTCCATATCAAATATGCCAATATACTTCTTTTGAATCACGTCCATATCAGATATTTTCATGATTTATATTTTATTTTTATTTTTATTTTTATGCCTTACTAATGTACTTGTTATCTTCTCTCTTGATTAATTCATTCTGCCGTGAATCTGGGGATTGTAACTATGATTGTGGAAGGGTTGATCCTTCTTATATTTATGTGATGCTTGATTGATCTACTTACCATACCGAGGTCCTCCATATCATTGGTGAAATATTATGTCATAATTTTTTATAATATTTGGGACTATGATGATCCTTCCGTTTGTCTTCTCATGATTGATTTTACTTGGATGCTACTTGGATACGGTGGATGTCTTTCCATTCTTGATATCCTTCTATTTATGAAGTCGGTTTTCTTTATCTTTCCATTATTATTAGTTGCAGAGATACACTTGTGAGTTTGTCATTGTTAAAACATAAACTTGGGAGGCTAACATTTATAAACTAAGAATCTCATGTAACAAAATACAACCTTGGGTATAATTTTTTCTTTAAAAAGAATAGATCTCTTCCCGATCTAATGACTTAGCCACAATTCACTATTTCATTGAGGGTTGACATACACAGATACATATACATACTTACTCTCTCCCACACAAATACACCACACATATATATACATCATACCTGAATCTTCACTCTTCCACCAAGATAATCAACTCATATTTCTATATATTTTATGTGAAGCCTACTAAATCAATTCCATAAAACTAGCATTATCATTCCTGAACTATTATCCTTTCCATCTCGATGATCATTTACAAACATGTATGACATTAAGTCAATTGCATAAAACTAGAATTATCATTCTCGAACTATTATCATTTCCACCTCAGTGATCATTTGTAGGTCAAACATAGTGTCTAGTACTAAACATGTATGACAAAACAACCTTTTACATATTATATTGTCCCACAACTACTAAATAAAAATCAAGAATCATTGGTCCCCTAAAACCGCTTAGCAAAATAGATGATCTTAATCTTAAAGTCTATCTAATTATAGTTTATCAACACATTCTCCTTTTGCATGCCTCTATTACTTATACATTCATCTATCTAAACTACATTCGCGACTCTGTAAGAATCAAGGAGGTTCCCTCCTTAAAATCATAAAGTGTACTGTCGATTTATAAATTCTTAACTATTCTATACTTCCATCCATAACCTATAAGTGGTCTTTGCTAATACAATGACACACTCTATGTAATCTTAACCAGAAACTCGTTATCTCCATACTAACATGTAACTACCCAAAACTTACACCACATTACTTACTTAATGGATATAAAATTTTAGCTACACAACTCAATCAATAATTATACTCACTTTAGGCTACTTATTTTTGAATTTGTACTTCTGGATCTAGGTTATTTTGAATATTATAACATATAATACTCAGAATTATACTATCTCTCGAGTAACAACGCTACCCAAGCATTAGGATACATACTCTCCCCCATGAAGGTGTCATCAGTAACATGGTTTGAAAAGTTCTAAGATCACATATTAATGCAAGGTCAAACACATGATGTATATGAAAAAAAGTGTATTCCTTCAAATACAGAATTAAAATACACAAGTAGGCTCCCCCAAGCCTTTATGTGATCTCTTAGATTTCTATTAGTTCCATCTAAAATCACCACATCGATAAGGATATAAGCTTCACAACTCCTACCACTTTAAAGATGATGCATAATGGAAGAATTTTAGTAATGCATGAATCAGAATAAGTTTCTTATGACACCATTCTATTGTATGATCTAGAGTATGAAAGAATGGTAAATACCTCCTAAATGTCTCATGACCTTCAAATTATAAGTATAACACAATTAACACTCAAAAAAAACTCTCCTAGAGATGTCTTAGCATACACCCTAGGACATTTGAACACTATGCTATGATACCAAATTTATCATGGCTCGAGCCAATGCCCTGGATATGATATGCACCCAATACTATAGCCAGTATGAGTGAACATTTTGACATGTCACATGAGCATATTTATAATATAAATGAATAAAAAATAGTATAAAATTTATTTAATATTTATTGAATGAATAAAAAAATTCATCAAAGTTTATTAACAACATATAATATCCAACATTATTTATAGTCACGATAAATAAAGACTAAAAACTACAAATCTATCTAGCGGCTAAATCAGTCTGTGAAACCTCTAATGAGTAGTAATGACTACCGACACAAGGTCCCAACATACACCAATATTGGAAGAAATATAAGAAATCATAGTATCTAAACTTTACCCCAGATAAAAAGAAGGCTCACCAATGGCAAAAATAAAGATCTTAATGACGAGTCTGATCAAGGACTTTAGATCCTGTACCTGCATGATGAAATGGTGTTGTGCCAAAGTCAGTCAATACGTGAAATGTATTGGTATGTAAAACCATTTCAGGCAAATAGTAAAGCAAAAAATTGTCAATGTAAATAACATTTAAATTTAAAAAATTTCAAGATGGAAAGGAATGTGAGTATAAAATAACTTAATAATTGATAAAGTAAGATAAATTTTAATTCTTTTAGTTATTTGAGGGATCAAGTAGTGAACCTACATAATCCACCATGTGAGTGTATGGAGTCAATATTATCTTAATTATCTCAGTCATCCTATACCTGAACGAGCATAGGGCATGACTTGACATGCTTTAATAGAAAGGATCCATAACTAGCCCCTTTTGAGACACATGAAAAAGAGTCATTTTAGTTGCAAAATAATCTCTACCCTATTTGTCAAACGTAGTTTAGAGAATTTGTCATTTATACCTATGCCTTCTTGGTTATCCAGCTAACTCCCTTATACTCACAATGATATCTTGTTTATTTATATTCAAAGTTCTAGCATTATTAGTCTCACGCTCATAGTTTAGCCTTTTTAGGTGCATATGCATAATTTAGCCTTTTTAGGTTGATTTTGGGAATTCAACCACTTTGGGTTCATAAGATTTTGATTTGGTACCATTTTGTAGATTTCTAAAATAGTTATAATATTTTTATTAAGGTTTTATTTCAAGGATTTTCATAGTATTTACAAGTTTTATGGGTCAAATTGAAATCTTACTACTAGGAGTCATAATTCTTATTTAAATGTGAATATAGATCATGTTGGTTGTTATTACAAAATAGTTAAATTAAGGATTGTCACCTTTACTAGTAAGAAAACTAAACCAATAGAAAGTCAGAGACCATATCAAAGCCTATGGAAATATTGCATCAAGTTCTCAATTCATGGGTTTTACATTGCTCTATGAATTAAGTAATCATTGTGAGTGTTTGGGTTAAGATTCATAACTTGCATAAAAAATTGGAGCTTCCAGTTGATATCTAAGCAAATAATTAAAAATCCATACACTTGGATCATAAGAAAGCATAAAGATAATATTAACTTTGTAGTTATCACACACTTGTATCAAGTTCTCAAATCATAATGTTTAGAGTACTCTATGAATTAAGGAATAATTGTGAGTGTCTCAGTTAAGATTGATTATAAGAAAACAGAACCAACCAAAATAATATTCAGTATATAATTCTCACATACTTGTTAAACTTAAAAAAACTGAATATGCAAACATATACTTAATCTGAAATGGTTATCAAGCTTAATAGACAAAAGTGATGTCCTTTATCTTTATTAACTATAACATCTTTCAAAAAAATTAGAAGAAAATGTTTATCAAAATTATCTAGACCACCATGTCACTGGCTATATAAGGCCTAGTTCTAGGTTTAGGAAAAATTAATTCAAACATCGTGAATACATAAACACATGCTAAGAGGCCAAGAAAAATAGTAACTTAATAGGCTGAAAACTTAAGCTATTTATTATCGAATCAAAACATGCTGACTCAATCAAGTTAAGGATGGAGATTACCAACAAAAAAAATTATGATTCTCATATGAAATCATGAGGGACACTAGAATCCAAAAAAATTTAAAAGAACATGAAGTGGAGTAATTGTAATTGGAGGATAGTAAAACATCAGAAACATAAGCAAGAAACTATTCTACATATCTCTAAACACTGAAAGAACTTGAGATCAAAAGAAGAGATGTAGACTTATTTTCTTAAACTAATTCCCTATTGTCTTTTCAGAATTTTTAAAGAAGAAAAATACTTAATAAAAATTATCTAGACCACCATGTCACTAATAAGATAAGGTCCTAGTTTCAGGTTTAGGCAAATCCAATACATGCATCATGAAGATACAAAACAAGTGCTAAGAGGCCTTGAAAAGCAGTGACTTAATAGGTTGAAAACAAGCTAATTACTAAATCGAACCACACAGACTCAATCAAGTTAAGGAAGGAGATTATCAACAAAACAAAGTTATGATTATCACATCAAATCATGAGATACATATGAATTCACAAAATTTTGAAAAAAAAAATATAAAATGGAGTAATTTGAATTGAAGTATATGAAACATCCAAAACATGAGCAAAATATAGTTCTACATACCTCTAAACGTAGAAAGAACTTAAGATCAGAAGAAGAGATGTAGACTTATTTCATTGAACTAATTCTATAGAGATTGTTGAGAGAAATTTTAGAAGTGAAATAGGATATCTATTAATCTAAAACTGATTGGAAAATAAAGAAATTTTAACATGTTAAGATGAGGAAAAAATAGGAGTTTGCAATATATAAAAAGAGAGATTTTTTATTAGCTAAAAAAATATTCTACTATAAAAAAATTAATGCCTGCAAACTGTGAATAAAAATATTTTAATTGCTTGGGGTAGGGTAAAAAGAAAAAAGATGAAATTACCACTAAAGGGACGTAACAAGTAATAAGCGAGAGATGTTACATTTTGTAATGACCTAAAGTGTGAAATTTTAATTTTATGTGATTTAACCACTTTATCCTTTCTTGTAATTGCTACATGTTGATTTCATAGATGTGGAAATGATTGGATAGATTTTTTGTGTCTTTGAGAGGATTTTGAAAGAGTTTGAGGTGTATAGGGTCTTTAAAAGTCCCATATTTGATTTTGGTCAATATTTGGTGTTCAGAGTGGTGGATGGTAATTTGACAGTTTCATTAGATCTAAAATATCAAATTTGAATTAGTAGCAAGGTTGATTTTAGTTTAAAGCCTTTCTTTTGTATTTCGATCATTTATTTGAAAAATGAGTGAAATTGCCTTCAGGGGGTTCGGGGTTAATTTGTTGAAAATAATCCTTTTATGACAATCCAATAATGTCATTAATTCTAGAACATCTTTAGTCAAATAGCATAGTTCGTTTGTGTTTATGAGGGGTTGATCAACAACTTTGCAAACTTAACAAAGTTACTGATATGTCAAAACTGGTGCAGCCATTTTAGCGGCCAAAAGATTGCTTTATTGGCTATGCACCGCTTTAGTGATTAGGGAACCAATCACCCACCGCTAAAGAAGGAACTTTGCCACTTTATCAGGCAATGCTTTAGCGGTAAATGGATCATTTTAGCAGAGCCAGCCATGAAGGCAAACCACTTTAGCGATCATTTATCCGCTTAAGTAGCCAACATTTGGTTTGTATTTATAGCTTATTTTAATAATTTTCTTTGATTTTTTGACCTCCAAGCTTTCAAAAGTGTGATTTTTTAGGGTTTCTTCATTGATTTACAAATGGGTAGCTTCTAAACTCATATTCTCGTCATATTTCATTGATTTTGCCTTTGAAAACACCTTTTAACCTCGATTTTGAAATGGATATTTGGAATTTTATTCATAAAATGTTTTTTCTTAGATTTGGACCTCATTTAAAACTCATTTTTGCATGGGATTTTAACTATAGAGTCCTATAACCTTGAAATATATGTTTGTAAAAAAAATCAGTGTTACCCTATTCATTTTTGTAACTCAATTTGGATTAAACTTATAATTAGAAAGTATGAATATTATTATCTTTCTTCTAATGCGTAGATGTTACATTTGTGTATTCTAGTTGATTTTGAAACTGTTCAAAAGGGTAAAACTTTATGTTGAAGATCTTCAAATTTGAATTTCATTACTTTGAGGTAGGTTTTGTCTTAACTTTCTTCAGACTAGGCTGGATAGTTAATGAATAAGTAGTGCATGCTATGGGTTAGAAATTAACTACAAATTTTTTTTTTGAGCTATTACATATTGTGTGATGCTCGTGTGGGGACTTATATTCTGTTGTCGTTGAATTGTGATATTATTTATTGTATGTTGCCCATGTGAAGGCTTTATTTGACACTATTGGTTGAATTAGTGCATTTGAATGCCTTATTTCATAGTGTGATACCTGCGTGGGGACTTGAATACATATTGTAGGCCTTATATGAGCATTGATTATCTTTATAATGATAAAATTCTTGAGTTACGGGTTGATATGATAATAATAATGTCTTACATGCATATTTATTCCAATGGTGCCCAACTAGAAATGAAATCATGAATTATTGACATATTGAATTGATACTTGAGATCACCTATTAACACGAACCAAACCAAGGGATAGTCATGTCGGGTGCCTCAAGACCAACCGAGACCAGAGACTACCCCCAATACCCAATCATAACTGCCCTACACCCTATGACGGATGAATTCTGAACATAACAAATATAATTGAAATACAATAATAAAATACATAACCATAACTAACCAACAATCAAACCAAATATCCAATGGGTGTCATCCCCAATACCAATACCAATGCCAAGGATGACACCAATACCGACACTGCTCATTCCCAAAGTAGTCACACAAAGCCTTAAACTGAAAATAAGGAACACTCGGTTGGGACATGCTCCTGACCATAGCCAAAACCAAAGTCCAAAAAATAAACAAAAGTATGAAAAGATATCCACAACATTAAATGGAGTCATTTAGAATATGGAAGCTCACCACTTAAATCTGACGCAAATATTGTCCCCGAATCCAATAACTGAGCAGGAGGAGTATTATGGTCAATTCCTACATCGCATGGGGGTACAACACCCGAAGATGGGTTATAAAGTGAATGCTATCATGTACTTAGGTTTAAGGATAAAATAATGTCATAATCCAAAACTAAGGTAAATAACCATGTGCAAACACATGCATATATATATATACCATGCTGGGAAAGAGAACCAAGTTAAGCATAAATTTAAAACTTTAACCTGGGTTGTGTAGCTTGACCATCCTAAAACCACCCACAAGCTATATGGGTCCAGTAGTACCCCCTGAATGGGCCCCAATACGTGTAGCCGCACGAACCAGAGATATCATAGGGGTCGAGGATCGCGTGTACCCTTCGCCCTCCATGATACATATATAAAAGTATAAATTTGGGGATTCCCATGTACCCCACAAGTATATGTTCACCTTGACCAACCCTCATGTCGGAAAACATAAGTTTTCAATGTCCATCTATTAGACTCACCACCTTCACGATTAGCTATCTTAACCTGCCATTATTGCCTAACTAAAACCTTTAGCACATAACTATACCACCAATTACAAGAGTTAATTATCAAGGCATTATGAAGTGGTATCATCATATCGACTATAGCTTGCAAGCAATGTCATTAGCCAACACTTAGAGGATTCCCATGTACCCTATAAACTTTATTATCAAAATTACTTTGAGGATTCCCGTGTATCCCAAAAGGGTTTCAAAACCAAATCCATGGATACCAAGTCCTTTCCAAATATTTAAAACCAACCAAACCAATTCAAGTTCCACTACAATACTATACAATGCAAAGATTTCAATAAAAGTCAAACTATGTGACAAAGCCATTCTATTTTAACAAACATATTAAGAGCATGTAGTTTTCAAAACCAAAACCAAGAACCAATTAACCATTTTCATGCAACCACATGTTCAAACCAATATTATAATATGAAAACCATAAGAAAAATAGAAAAACATTATCCAACCAAGAATAACTAAAACTACTAACCTATATTTCAAAACCTAAAGTAATATCACAATTATGCCATGAAAACCATTAAGTAAAATATCCTTTTAGTTTGAACTAACAATGAGGGATGAGTAATATGCCTTAGATAAAAAGGAAGATAGAGAGAAACCACCCTTGAGATCCTTAATTGACCACTTTGAGAAAAGCCTAGCCCATTTTTGAACCAAGATCTTGAGAGAGATTTGAGAGAATTTTGAGAATGTTTGATTTGGGAATAGTAGGTTAATGAAGTCCCAAGAGTTTTTTATGTCGTGGGGTCAAAAAGAGTTAAGAGGGGAAATGTACAGAATACCCATAACCTAAACAGTAAAAATTACCACAGAAGGGTGGATTTGGACCCCTCACCCATACCCACATCATATGAGTGGTACCTTCTACTCGTATCTTGATTAGAAGGTTGGAAATACACACACTTTCCACCATACGAATCCTTTTTCCCCACTCTTACTCATAATATACGAGTAGTACCCATATGTAATAGCTCGTAATAAGCTTATCTTGATTCTGCTTTTAGTTGAATACATTAGGGGCTTAAGGCTTAAAATTTTCACTAAGTGTTGGGGAATTAGTCATTTTAAAGACCCCTCTAACTTCAAGAATTTTTATTTTGGTCTTCCCGACCCTGAAACATTGGTTTTTGAGTTGACTCTTATTCAGGGATGTAAAAGGTATGTCTCAGGGAAGTTTAGAATTTTTCGGACAACGTTTGGGTCATGTTTGGATAAAAAAACTAGTGGGTAACAGCAATAAGCCCTCTATGTGGTATTAGTCCCCATGTCATGCAAACTAAGTCGCGGTGAGGGAAATTAACAACCCCGATAAGACTGCATCACAGTGAGTCTATTGCGTTCAGTTCTGAATTCAAATGACTGAGGGGAAATTAGGTATTTTCACACTCAACCCAATCATTCATTACATGATTTGGGGCATCAGTTAGGGCCTTATTTGCCCTTTTTCTCCAAATTCCTCTCAAGAAAACCCTTCCCTTTTCCCAAGAACAAAATTCAGTCCATTTCCCCAAGATGTCAAGAATTCAAGTTCCGCAAGTTTAAAAACCTCTAAGAACGCATCAAGATTAGTTTTTTTCTTTTGACTTAAGAAGCTTAAGGTATGTGGGGCATTCATCAATAGGTCCCTTTGACCCATTGAGCCTAAAAACCTTCTCTTTTAATTAAATTATGTAGTTTTCCTTTACTATGGTATTTTTCATGTTCAAGATGGGTATAATTCATGTTTTACCCTAGTAATTCAAATTCAGTTCATCCCATGTATGATCCCATGAAAGATTTGATTTCCTCATGCTTTAAATTTTAGTCCTCATGTTTTGATTAAGTAAATTTCATGATAAATTCCCTAATTTATGAACTTATCCATCTGAATCATGTTGATTTCCTATGGTTAACACATTCTCATGTTCAAGTCTATGATCCTCCCATGTTTGATGAAATGTCTATCCTTTTGGGTTTTGAACCCTGATCCCATATTATTATTTTAAAAGGTTATTGTCGTAAATTATAGCTATTCAATTTTGGCGGGTTATGAACACCCGATCCCTATATGTTTAAAATGACTTCATATTTTTCAAGTAATGATTCAGTTAAAAAATGAATATTTTTCCATTAATATTCCTATTTATTTATTTGATATGATCATGATGAGAACTATGAGAAGTAATCTTCAGTTAACCTTAGTTAAGTTCAGTATAAGTGTTAGTTCAGTTATAAGTAGGATTTAGCATTGAGCGAACATAGGGATGGGGGCTCACCTGCCAGTAGAAGGAGTGACCCTTACTGGCAATCCCTGAGTTACAAAACTATGTAGCCAGCGTTGGTTTGATATATCTACCTTCCAGTTAATAGTTGGCACATATCTCATGAGAGCACCTACCATTAGATTTGACTCCTTAGTCCTTCAGAAAACCTGTTTAGTGGATCCACATTGCCAGTGTTAGTACCCATGGCATGATACTGACACCCTTCAAACTAGGGTTACAAATTAGATCCCGATTATCTCAAATTAAGGCATGTCGGTTACATGATACCTCCTACAGTTTTAGACCAGTTATTCAGACTAAGTACAGTTCAGTATAATATGATCAACATTTAGATATCAATTAATTAGTATACAGATATCAGTTAAATAGTATACAAATACCAATTAATCTATAAATAGTATGTCTTAGCTCAGGTTTTTGTGACCAAAACATACAGATTTTTAGTTATTCAGTTATTTATAGTTTATCTTAAATACATGTTTATGTTTGGTATTGAATTCTCATATTTTACATGTTCATACATTTATGCTCAGTTATCTGATTCGTTTCAGTCTGTCCTTATCTCACGTACAGTACATTCAAAGTACTAATTGCATACTTTTTTTGCGCTATGTTTTCTTATAACATAGTTTTAAATGCTCAGTTTTCCGACCACTCTTAGATATCTTAGCGTACTCAGCAATAGTAGTGGCGAGTCCTCATCCATCAAGGAAATGATTTTTTTATTATAGTTATTTTAGTACTTCCTTATGTTCAATTAGTTGGAGTTAGTTGGGGGTCTATCCCATCAACTCCATAGTCAGTTTAGAGGCTTTTAGGCAATTAGATAGTCAGTTACCAGTTCTTTTAGTATTTTTACATTATTCTAATAGACGGTTGTTTTTTAGTATTTATTAGATATTTTAGACTTATGGTATAATCATATCCCATAATTCATATTGGTATTTGTTCAGTAGTTTATCTTCTGCATACATGTTTTATTATTATTTTATTCAGTATTCACAGTAGGTACCAGCTCATAGGTTAGCTTGTGGTTACTTGCGATCGTAAGCACCGTTGTCACGACTAGGGGGTTGATTCGGGTCATGACAAAACTTAGTATCAGAGACTAAGGTTTTAAAGTATCTTAGGGAGTTTGAAAGTCGCGTTAAGAAAAGTCTTGTGCATGGGTGTAAAGCACGCCACAATTATGGACAAGAGTCTATGAAATATTTTAGGAAAGTTTCCTTTCTTTCAGTGTTCATGTCATGTGAAAGATCATGAGCTCTATTTAAAATCTCTTTCTAACTCATCCTTCATTTATTTTACAGAAAATTCCTCCCAAAAGAAATAACGGAAGAATAAACGTGGATCATCCTGCACCCCCACCTGTTCAGGAAGATCCCCTGAATGAACATGTCTCCCATGCCAAATTCAGGGATGCTTTCACACCCTTAGAACACTCAGTAGCTGCCCAGAACAACCAGTAGGTTATTGATCTGTAATTCCCTGAGATCCCATCCCGAGACGTCACAAGGTGCTTATGGACCCGCAGGACCACAGGCTAACCTTTTTCTGATATCTGTACCTGTACACTGCATAATAGCTAAAAAATGCAGAAACTTGCCATAAGGTTCAACACATCTATACATACTCAAAACTAAAAACTGAATACTAATACATCCATCTAAAAAGCCTTTAAATGTCTAAACTATGGAATTGATGGGACATGTCCCCAACTAACTCCGTCAATAGAAAATAAACAAAGTCTGAAATAATAGTAGTAAACTGAGACACTTCCTTAAAAAAGAAGGACTCACTGCTACTGCTGCTGACTGGGACCAAACTGCTGAGGATAAACTGGATCATGTGCCTCTGAACCTATGGTGTCAAATAAAACACCATAGCGCAAATGCGTCAGTACAAAAATGTATCGAGTATGTAGATGGGGTAGGCTAATGCAAGGGTTCATGCATACACAATATCTAAATTGAATAATCATGAAAATGCCGCATGAGAACATATACATGAATGCATAAAACATGAACACAATTATCGCAACTCTAGATACTAAAACTCAGATACCACTTTACTGCAGACTAAACTTACTACTGACACTGAGATACTGAATCACTGACTCATCTGATACTGATAACTGAGGATCTAGATGTGCTTACGTCAATGACTGAATTCTTGGACTTACTGTTTTTGACTGATAGGATTAGAGATCAACCTTTCTAATAGATGATTTCGGAAGCTTTATCAATGATAAGAAATATGATTATATTTGAATTTGACAACAAGAATACTTAATAGAAATCTAATACTATGATCAAGCATGTCTGGCGGCATATCTCTGAATATGATATCAATCAACTGTATATGTGACCAAGCCTATCTGTCGGGATGGTCCATGAATCAACAGAACTATATGAGTTCTTCATAAAGATAGATGATTGTATCTGACAATCCTAATTTCTGAAGACTGATTCTGAAACTGAAACTGTGGGAAGTAGTCACTTAACCGACATACCCCGATCTACTATTTATGGGTCCAACCAGTGCCCCAGTTGGAAAGGTGTCATTACCGTGCCACTGTAAAGACAACTCTATGTGACCCTCATCTAGCAGGTCCTCAAACGAGAATGGTGGAGCCCTCATTCAACAGGTCAAGCCACCTCATCTACCCTCATCTAGCAGGTATGATGTCTCTCATCCACCCTTAACTAACAGGTCTGATGCCTCAACCTACGCTGGTTACATAGTTTTGGAGCACAAGGATTGCTTCTAAGAATCACACCCTCTACTAGTAGGTGAGTTCCTATCCTTGAGCTCGCTCAATGCTAGTTTCTACTCCCAACTAAAAGACTCAAAACTGAATTCTTAACTGAATACTGGCTGAACTGAATCTGACACTGATCATATTACTCAAAAGGTCTGACTGAGTTACACTGAGATCACTTGGTTCCGTATCTGATGGAAAATATATCGAATCATGGTATTTGACTGACGATATAGAGCTTGAATAGATTACTAAAATCACTTCTGAGATTAGGATTGAATCACTTGAATACTATTAGAACTGAGCTGATTACAGGTTTGAGGCTAGATTACTAGTAATATAGAGATTACAAAGATAACTGAGATTACTGAGCTTTTTTGGGTATAAATACCCCTAGGACTCGATAACATAAAAGAAAGACATAATCATTCTTCATCACAAATCATTCATGCATCATCACGGTCATCAATTCAACAAACAATCATTCATTCATCATTACAAGCATTCATTAATCATTATAATCATTCATGTATCATCACAATCGTTAAAGCATCACTTCAAGTAGTTGGGCATCATTACATACTTTCCCTCTAAATATCCTTAGGACATTGCATTAAGCATTTAGGAAACATTCACCTCTGTTCATCATCACAACTGCAAAAGGGTCACTCCAAACCTTTAAGGATCATCAACATCGGTTCACCATCATATACTAGCCTAGGGAAGACATGCTATTAGGTTATACCCCATTCAACGAGATCTTACATCAAGTACTTCATACCTATATCTGTCTTGTCATGTATTTGGATATCACTTGATTTGGGGGAAACGTCATATTAACACGTCACTATTTACTTGCTAACCAGTTGACATGTATTAAAAGATTAGCATATATCAAAGAGCATAAAATTGGGGAATTTACAACCATCATATCTCAACTTGTTCACTAGGGTCTTTCAACAACCACTAGACACGGCCGATTTTACACCTACTTGGGGATTTCATGTTATCATGGCACATTTCACTCACTAAGGCATTTTATCAAATACTAGGCATGCCTGGACTAGCTCATAATTTGGGGTTTCCTATTCAACATACTATAGGACTAAGCTCTTTATCAAACCTATGGGGAACATTCTTCACTTATTCAACCATTTTTACACCCAAAAGTCATGAACACATCACATGGAAAAACAACTTCAAGAGGATCTATCACAAACATCTCATGAATTCCACATAAATCAAAACTCAACAACACATTAAACATCCATTTTAACTCATAAAAATCATTTACAACTCATAAACATATCTTTTAGTTTTAAAAAAAGGTTCTTGAGCTTCTTGAATGAAAGGGACTCAAGAATCAATATCTACATACCTTAACCTTTGAAATTGGATGAAATTTAGTGCTTGAAACTTTATCCACACTTGAAATAAATAAATTCTTGAAGCCCACACTATGAGGAACTTGATTCTTAAAGAAACCTTGAAGAATTTATGGATGAATTTTGGAATATTAGGGTTCTTGATAAAACCCTAGATAGATATTCTTGATAGAATTGAAAGAGAAAAATGATGAATTTAGGGTTTGAATGAGGGTTCTCATATTTATAGAGGCTCAAAAAAGGTGGGACATGAACAAAATACCCTTGCAAAAATGCCCTTGAATTGCTGGAAAAAGGTTCTCGATGCCATCCGTGACAGGCCGTCAGGTTCGTGATAGGCAGTCATGAATGGTCATCACAAAAAGGGGTCCAATTCTTGATTTTCTGCCTAGGGCTGATAACGTCGTCAAAAATGTCGCCAGAATGTGACGACGTCATCAAAAAGTTCATTAGAAATGTGATAGCCTGTCAGAAATGTCGTCACCATTTTCTAGTTTGACATCCTCTAGTAAAATGGGCATAACTTTTTGCTTCGATATTGGATTTAGGAGAAATTGGTATCGTTGGAAAGTTAATTCAAAGATCTTTCATTTGATACATATCAAGTCACCCAGTTCTTCATATACAATAAGTTATGGTTGATTGAAGTTGACCCAAATTTTTACGATCACTAAAACTTGAACGATAAGAAAGCTTTCAACTCGTTAATAAGTTAGGGGACCTCTATGATCTTAATTCATGCACAAATAGATTCTCACACGATTCAAAGTATTTCATACTTAGGAGGATATTTATGAAACATTTTGACTCGGATTTTCTCTTTACCAAATACGTTCTAAGGCTCAGACTGGAAGAGAATTTTGTGGGGCATTACATTATATCCCCCTTGAGAACATTCATCCTCAAATATCGTTTGATAGACTGAGAATACGGATCAACAAAACTTACTCAAGAAATAGAAACATCTCAGATCAAGACTATGCAACTGGAACGACTGACATATAGAGTTCTCACACTGGGCATGCATATATGATGCATAGAATACTCGACAGATGATACTCATAGCTGAATTCTTATAACACATATGCATATCTGATGCATGGACTCATAACTGGAATGATCTCATGAATACACGACTGAACACACGCTGAAAAGATGAACTCTTTCTACTAAATGTGCATATCCAATGCATGAATGTCTATCTAAGCTAACTTTCGAAAGTACGACTTGACAATGCAATAATGATTGATGCTAACTTTATAAGGAAAATCTGAACATGCATCGAGATAAATCTAATGGCATGCAACATCATAATACCGTGGGGTATCGCCCCCTTGGGACTCCATGTCCCTCTAAACACACTTTGCTAAAATACTAGAGCGGTGCGCAGAGCACCTACAGACTGGGTCATAATTGACCAATCATGATTTGAAACTTATGCATGACTCATGCTAATATATAATCTCAAAATTAGATCAAAGGATCTATCAATGTGTAACATAAAGATGAAGGGCTCATAACATACCTGGGTCTATTTCAGGGAATCCTTCTTGATAACGGTAAACTTGAAACGCATACAATCTATTATGAGCTGAAGGAAGACTATGCTGACTTCAGGGACCTGGCTTAGGATAGCCTCAAACTTTGTGACTGGTCTCGCCACATCCAAAGCACACATCACTATCGGCTCTACATACACCCTTATAATTCTTACCACATTCTTCATACAATGGATAGGTACGAACACCACTAGTACTACTCTAGGCTTTGGAGCTTGGCGCTCCCTCAAACCTGACACCCCCAAACACAGGTGAAAGTATACTAGATGAAGATAGAGATGGAACTAAAAATCTTTGACCATACTGAGAACTACTACCACCTTGAGATCCTGACTGGGAGAAACCACGACTGCCTATCTTGGCTTTCTTACTTACTCTCCCTCTATTATTTATATTATATACCTCAATCTGTTGCACATGAATCATTAGCCTAGAAAGATCCATATCTCTATTAAGAATGTAAGCTCTACACTCTTTTAACACATCACTTGATACCCCAGTTAAAAACTTACTCATACACGCTCTAGGGTCAGCTATTAAGTCTGGAGCATACTTAGCTAATTGGTTAAACTTAAGACAATACTTTTTCACTGTCATGGAACCTTGACTTAGGTTCATAGACTCTTCTACCTTAGGTTCTCTCATTTCTAATGGGAAAAGACTATCTAGAAAGGAACTCTAAAACTCTAGCCAAGTCACGAGAGCTGCATTCTCCACTCTACTTTTCTCCCACATCACTACCCAATCATGAGCAATATATTTCAACCTATAAGATGCTAACTCAACACTCTCCTTCTATGATAGATGCATAATCTGGGTGATATTCTTCACCTCTTCAAGAAACAACTGCAGATCCTCACCTACTAATGACCCAAAGAATTTGGGCAGGTTCATTTTCATGAAGCTTCTAATCCTGGCTGCGGTAGAATTCCCATCTTACTGAGGTGGGAATGCAGCCTGACAGTTTCCATGAACATTATTCACCACCTGGGCTAGCACCTGGAAAGCTACCCAAAACTCTGTATGTGATACACTCTCAATTTTAGGATCTACTGGCTGAGGGGGCTGATCATCAACACTATGGAAAAAGTCTCTGTGAGGAGGCATACTCTGTAAATGAAAAAATAAAGTGGATTAAACTAAGGATCAACTTAAGCTCATGCTCACTCGCATGTAATGATCACTAAAAGTAGAGGAACTGCTCCTAAGAACATCCTATAGCCTCCTGTACATAAATGTGGCATGCTACACACCCATGTACAAGACTCTACTAGATACATCTTTTCGGACTCCCTAGGATACCGTTGAACCTTAGGCTTTGATACTAATTTTGTAACCCCCGAGATCCCATCCTGAGACGTCACATGGTGCTTATGGACCTGAAGGACCATAAGCTAACCCTTTTCTGATATCTGTACCTGTACACTGCATAATATCTGAAAAATATAGAAACTTGCCATAAGGTTCAACACATCTATACATACTCAAAACTAAAAATTGAATACTAATACATCCATCTAAAAAGCCTCTAACTGTCTGAACTGTGGAGTTGATGGGACATGTCCCCAACTAACTCCATCAACAGAAAATAAACAAAGTCTGAAATAATAGTAGTAAACTGAGACACTTCCTCAAAAGAGAAGGACTCACTGCTACTGCTGCTGACTGGGACCAAACTACTGAGGATAAACTGGATCATGTGCCTCTGAACCTATGGTATCAAATAAAACACCATAGCGCAAATGCGTCAGTACAAAAATGTATCGAGTATGTAGATGGGGTAGGCTAATGCAAGGGTTCATGCATACACAATATCTAAATTGAATAATCATGAAAATGCCGCATGAGAACATATACATGAATGCATAAAACATGAACACAATTATCGCATACTAAAACTCAGATACCACTTTACTGTAGACTAAACTTGCTACTGACACTGAGATACTGAATCACTGACTCATCTGATACTGATAACTGAGGATCTAGATGTGCTTACATCAATGACTGAATTCTTGGACTTACTATTTTTGACTGATAGGATTAGAGATCAACCTTTCTAATAGATGATTTCGGAAGCTTTATCAATGATAAAAAATATGATTATATCTGAATCTGACAACAAGAATACTCAATAGAAGTCTAATACTGTGATCAAGCCTATCTGGCGGCATATCTCTAAATATGATATCAATCAACTGTATATGTGACCAAGCCTATCTATCGGGATGGTCCATGAATCAACAGA
Organism: Capsicum baccatum var. pendulum; assembly: GCA_030864225.1. NCBI lineage: Eukaryota > Viridiplantae > Streptophyta > Magnoliopsida > Solanales > Solanaceae > Capsicum > Capsicum baccatum. Next base: position 160,802,255 of record CM061557.1, on the reverse strand, counting down.
ACTGTATGAGTTCTTCATAAAGATAGATGATTGTATCTGACAATCCTAATTTCTGAAGACTTATTCTAAAACTGAAACTAAATCTGAAACTAAAACTATGAGAAATAGTCACTTAACTGACATGCCCTGATCTACCACATGTGGGGTCCAACCTGTACCCCAGTTGGAAGGGTGTCATTATCATACCACTGGGAAAGATAACTCTATGTGACCCTCATCTAGCAGGTCCTCAAATATGAATGGTGACGCCCTCATCTAGCAGGTGTGATATCTCTCATCCACCCTCAACTAACAGGTGTGATGTCTCAACCTACACTGTCTATGTAGTTCTGGAGCACAAGGATTGCTTCTAAGAATCACACCCTCTACTAGTAGGTGAGTTCCCATTCTTGAGCTTGCTCGGTGCTAGTTTCTACTCCCAACTGAAAGAATCAGAACTGAATTCTCAACTAAACACTGGCTGAACTAAATCTAACACTGATCATATTACTCAAAAGGTCTGACTAAGTTACTCTGAGATCACTTGGTTCTGTATCTGATGAAAAAGATATCAACTCATAGTATCTGACTGAAGATACAAGGCTTGAATAGATTAATCGAATCGCTTCTATGATTAGGATTGAATCACTTGAATACTATTACAATTGAGCTGATTATAGGTTTGAGGCTAGATTACTAGTGATATAGAGATTACAGAGATTACTGAGCTTTAGTAAGCTTCCCACTTGTCTAAAGATACAGAGTTCTATAGTTCACTTAGTTTTGAGAATTATGACTCGATTGAAATTATTAAAACAACTGACACAGGCTCTAGACAATAGCTTTATTTTTGGGTATAAATACCTCCAGGACCCGATAACATAAAAGTAAAACATAATCATTCTTCATCACAAATCATTCATGCATCATCATGGTTATCCATTCATCACAACAATCATTCATTCATCATTAAAAGCATTCATTCATCATTACAATCATTCATCTGTCATCACAATCATTAAAGCATCACTTCAAGTAGTTGGGCATCATAACATACTTTCTCTCTAAATATCTTTAGGACATCGCATTAAGAATTTAGGAAATATAGACCTCTATTCATCATCACAACCACAAAAGGGTCACTCCAAACCTTTAAGGATCATCAACATCGGTTCACCATCATATACTAGCCTAAGGAACACATGTTATTAGATTATACCCCATTCAACGAGATCTTACATCAAGTACTTCATACCTATATTAGTCTTGTCATGTATTTGGATTTCAGTTGATTTGGGGGAAACTTTATACTAACACTTCACTATTTACTTGCTAACCATTTGGCATGTACTAAAAGCTTAGCATATATCAAAGAGCACAAAATCGGGGAATTTACAACCATCATATCTTGACTTGTTCACTAGGGTCTTTCAACAATCACTAGACATGACCGATTTTACACCTACTTGGGGATTTCATGCTATCTTAGCACATTTTAGTCACTAAGGCATTTTATCAAACACAATGCATACATGGACTAGCTCACAATTTGGGGTTTCCTATTCAACATACTATAGTGGACCTTATGCTTTACCTAAGCTCTTTATCAAACCTATAGTGGCCCTTATGCTTTACCTAAGCTCTTTATCAAACCTATGGGGAACGTTCTTCACTTATTCAACCATTTTTACACCCAAAAGTCATGAACACATCATATGGAAAAACAACTTCAAGAGGATCTATCACAAACATCACATGAATTCCACATACTAGGGTTCAAGCTCATAAATTTTGTAGGTAAACATAAACCAAAATTCAACAATACATTAAACATTCATTTCAACTCATACAAATCATTTACAACTCATAAACATAATAATCTTTTAGTTTTAAACAGGGTTCTTAAGCTTCTTGGATGAAAGGGACCCAAGAATCAACATCTACATACCTTAACCATTGAAATTGGATGAACTTTAGTGCTTGAAACTTTATCCACACTTGAAATAAATAAATTATTGAAGCCCACACTATGAAGAACTTGATTCTTAAAGAAACCTTGAAGATCTTATAGATGAATTTTAGAAGATCAGGGTTCTTGATAAAACCCTAGATAGATATTCTTGAGAGAATTGAAAGAGAAAAATAATGAATTTAGGGTTTGAATGAGGGTTCTCATATTTATAGAGGCTCAAAAAAGTGGTAAATGACCAAAATACCCTTGCAAAAATGCCCTTGAATTTCTGGAAAAATGTTCTTGACTCCATCCGTGATAGGCCGTCAGGTCCGTAATTGGCCGTCATGAATGGTTACCACAAAAAGGGGTCGAATTATTGATTTTCTGCCTAGGGCTAATGACGTTGTCAGAAATATCATAATAATGTGATGACATCATCAAAAAGGTCATCAGAAACGTGATAGCCTGTCAGAAACGTTGTCACCATTTTTCAGCTTAATATGTTGGAGTAAAATTAGCATAACTCTTTGATCCGATATCGGATTTATGATAAATTGGTATCGTTGGAAATATAATTCAAAGATATTTCATTTTATATATAGAAATCTACCCATTTATTCATATACAACAAGTTATGGTCGATTAAAGTTGACCCAAAATTTCACGGTCACTAAAACTTGAACGATAGGAAAGCTTTCAACTTGTTTATGAGTTAGGGGACCTATATGATCTTAATTTATGATCAAATATATTCCCATACAATTCAAAGTATTTCATACATGGCAGGATATTTTTGAAATATTTTAAATTGGATTTTCGCTTTACCAAATACACTCTAATGCTCAGACTAGAAGAGGATTTTATGGGGCATTACATGATCCATCCAATCTAGTGGAAAATAATATTGCAGTTAGGATTCGATATTTTACTCAAATGAGTCCCCCTTTATTTTTGGGATCCAACTAAAAAAGATCAGCAAGAGTTTCTAGATATGGTGTAGAAGGTGACTGATATTATGGGTGTCACAATGAGTGAGAGTGTAGAGTTGTATGCATTTTAGTTGCAATATGTAGCTCAAACTTGGTTTAAGTAGTGGAAGAAAAACCTTGGTGTTGATGCAGGGCCGGTAGAGTGGGAGGAATTTTCCACAACTTTCTTAGACAGGTTTTTTCCCTTAAAGTTGATGGAAGATAAATTTCAAGAGTTTATCAATTTGAAGTATGGTTATATGAGCATAAAGTGATACTCACTTAAGTTTACTCAGTTGGTGAGGTATGCTCCTGATATGGTAACGGATAATAGGTCTAGAATGGGTAAGTTTATGTCTGCTGTATTTGATAGTGTGGTCAAGGAGGATAGGACTTTCATGTTGATTAAGGATCTGGACCTATCTAGGCTTATAGTTCATGCTCAGCATATTGAGAAGAAGAAGTACAAGGAGAAAGAGAGAGAGTAAGAGGGCTAGAACAAGTAGTTTGGACTTTTCTCAGCTAAGATTATAAGGTGGTAGCCATTCTTAGTTCTATCAGAAATTTCCATCCCCATATCCATCTTCAGCTAGTGCATAAGTGCCTAAGTTTAGGAAAGACAGTCGGGACAGTGCGCTATCCTCTAAGTCCCAGGGTAGCGTAAATAGTAGTCGTACTAATCCACTTTGCCAAAAATATGGTACGAATTATTCGATTGAGTTTAAGGCTATTAGTGATGCGTGTTTTGGATATGGAACGCCTAGACATAGGGTCAGGGATTTGGTTGAGGGCTGGTCAGCAAGGTCAATCTAATCATTCTTCAGATCTAGTTGGTCTACCAACTCAGCAAGGGGCTACTTCTAGTGCCACTAGTAGGTAACACCCGGATAGGTTGTATGCATGCCAAACTCAACTTGATCATGAATGTTCTCCTGATGTGGTTATAGGTACGTTACATGTTTTCCATCTTCATGTTTATGCATTGTTAGATCCTAGAGCTTCACTTTCTTTTTTAACTTCTTATATAGCTGTCAATTTTGGTATCAGTCCCGAAATGTTAGCAGAGCCTTTCATAGTGTTTATCCTAGTGGGTAAATTATTTTAGCTAGATGGATATACAGAAATTAACCGGTCATAGTATCTCAGAAAATTACCTTAGTTGATCTTATGGAGTTAGAGATGATTGATTTTGATGTCATTCTTGACATGGATTGGCTTCACTTATGCTATGACTCAGTTTACTATAGAAATAAAGTCGGTTAGTTTCAGTTTCGAAAAGAACCAGTTATTGGATGGAGGGACAATACCTTTGTGCTTAGGGGTCAGATCATTTATTATCTTAAAGCAAAAAGGATGATATCTAAAGGGTGTGCTTACAATTTTTTTTGAGTCAAGGACTCTAGTTTTGAGACACTACATCTTGAGTCAGTTTTAGTAGTAATAAAATTTCTAGATATGTTCCCTAAGGATCTTCTAGAAGTTCCTCCAAAAAGAGAAATTGACTTCAGAATAGATCTTTGTCTAGATACCCCGCATATTTCTATTCCACCCTACAGAGTGGCTCCAGCTGAGCTTAAGGAGTTGAAAGAACAGTTAAAATATCTCTTAGATAAGGTTTTCATCAGGCCTAGTGTTTCTCCATGGGGCGCTCCAGTCTTGCTCATGTGTAATAAAGATGATTCTCTCAGAATGTGCATCAACTATCGTCTGTTGAACAAAGTTATAATTAAGAATAAATATCCACTCTCCAGAATTGATCACTTATTCGACAACCTTCAGGGTGCCAGTTATTTCTCTAAGATAGACCTCAGATTCGGCTATCATCAGCTTAGAGTCAGAGAATATGACATTTCAAAGACAGCTTTTAGAACTCGGTATGGTCACTTTGAATTCCTAGTTATGTCTTTTAGACTACCGAATGCCTCTATAACATTCATGTACTTGATGAATAGGGTATTCAAGAAGTACTTAGACATGTTTGTTATAGTCTTCATTGATGATATCCTTGTCTATTCTCGTAGTGAGAATGATCATGTAGACCATCTGAGAAATGTTTTGCAGAACCTTAGAGCTCATTGGTTGTTCACCAAGTTAATTAAGTACAAATTTTGGCTACGATCAGTATCTTTTCTTTGCCATATTATTTTCGACAATGGTATTAGAGTTGACCCTTTATGAGAAACTGGCCCAGACCTATATCTCTGTTAGATTTTTAAAGTTTCTTGGGTTTGGTTGGCTATTACATATGGTTTTTTGAAGGGTTTTCTTCTATTGCATCTCCCATGTCTTGATTGACTCAGAAGAAAGTCAAATTTCAGTGGTCATATTCTTGTGAGAAGAGTTTTCAGGAGTTGAATCAATTCTGCCCTAATCTGGACTTTACCAGATGGCACAGATGGGTTTGTAGTTTATTGTGATGCTTTTAAAGTTGGTCTTGGTTGTGTTTTGATACAAAGAGGAAAGGTCATAGCCTATGCCTCTAGACACTTAAACCCCATGAGAAGAATTATCCTACTCATGATCTTGAGTTGGCAGTTATTGTTTTCGTCTTGAAATTTGGAGACATTATATTTATAGGGTTCATGTTCATGTTTTCACTTACCATAAGAGTTTACAGTATGTGTTCACATAGAAAGATCTGAATCTTCGTCAGAGAAGGTGGCTTGAGTTGTTAAAAAATTATAATATGAGTGTGTTGTATTATTCGAGCAAGGCTAATGTAGTGGTAAATTCCCTTAGAAAGTTGTACATAGGTAGTGTTGCTTATTTTGAGGAGGATAGTAAGAAGTCAGTTTAGGAGGTTCATCAGCTTGCTAGATTAGGTGTTCAGTTGGTTGATTCAACTGAGGGTAGTATATAGGTTCAGAATGGTTTGGAATCTTCATTGGTTGATAAAGTTAAAGAAAAGTAAGATAGGGATCCTTGTTTTCTTAAGTTGAAAGAGGCGGTTTGATATTAGAAAATAAAGGTTTTCTCCCAATGAGGAGATGGTGTGCTTCATTATCAGGGTAGGTTATGTGTTTCATGTGTTGGTTGCTTGAGACAATGAATAGTTGTAGAAGCGTATGGTGTGCAATACTTTATCAATCTAGGATTCACTAAGATGTACCATGATTTGCGATAAATCTATTGGTGGAGAGGTATAAAGAAGGATATTATTGAGTTTGTAGCTAGTTGCCTAAATTGTCAGCAGGTTAAGGTTGAGCACCAAAGTCCTTGTGGTGCATTGTAGGAGTTTAGCATCCCTACTTGGATGTGCAAAGTGGTGAACATGGATTTTTTGAGCGGGTTGCCTCGTACACGTTGTAGCATGATTCGATTTGGGTGATTATTGATAGAATGACCAAGTCAGCCTATTTTTTGCTAGTTCATACATCGTATTCAGCTGAGGATTATTCTAGACTCTATATTAGAGAGTTAGTTAAGTTGCACAAGATTCCTTCTCTATAATTTCAGATAGATGTACTTAGTTTACCTATCACTTTTGGAAGGCTTTTCAGAATGGTTTTGGTACCCAAGTTCATCTCGGCATAGCTTTCCATCTTCAGAAAAATGGTCAGGTAGAGAGGATCATTTAGACCTTAGAAGATATTTTGAGGGAATGTGTTATTGGCTTTAAAATTATTTGGGATGACCACTTTTCTTTGATTGAGTTTGCTTACAAAAATAGTTATCATTCTAATATTCGAATGGCTCCATTTGAGGCTCTCTATGGTAGGAGATGCAGATCTCCCATTAGTTGGTTTGAAGTAGGTAATGCTATAGTGATAGGGTCATATTCAGTTTTTGAGGCGGTGTAAAAGGTTCAGTTGATTCGGGAGAGGCTGAAGTCAGCCCAAAGCCATCAGAAATCTTATGCAGATGTGAGGAGAAGAGATCTTGAGTTTGAGGCTGGTGATTTAGTCTATTTGAAAATTTTTCCTATGGAAAGAGTGAAGAGATTTGGAAAGAAGGAGAAGCTCAGTTCCCAATATATTGTCCCTTATAGAGTCTTGAACCATTTTGGCAAGGTGATTACGAGCTTGAGTTGCCTGTAGATTTGGTGTCCATTCATCCAGTGTTCTATGTTTCTTTGTTAAAGAACTATATTAGTGATTGAACTATAATTGTTCTGTTATAAGATATAGACGTTAAGGATAGCCTTTCCTACAAAGAAGTCCTAGTTGAGATCCTTGATTATCAGATTCGTAGGCTAAGGAATAAAAAAGTTCCCTTGGTTAAGGTCCTTGGCAGAATCAGTCTGTTGAGGGAGCTACTTGGGAAGTAAAGGTAGATATGCAAACTAAGTGCCCTCATTTTTTCTCTGCAAACTCTGATTCAGCTTGAGGTAATGATTTTTCCTTAGATTGACTTTTTTCCATTCTTAGTTTTAGCTATGTAACCATTCCAATGTCATTCCATGCATTAATGAAAATCAGTTCAGTTCATGTATTATGTTTCAGACTGAGCTATATCATCATGGAAAATGCCATTACATGCATTAATGAAAATCAGTTCAGTTCATGTATTACGTTTCAAACTCAGTTATATCATCATGTTCTATGTCATGCATTTTCAATATGTGATCTCAGTTACCTTAGTACAGTACTCTTAGTATAACTACTTTTATTTGAGGATGAATATTCCCAAAGGGAAGATATTGTAATACCCGAAAATAATCAAAGATCAATTCAGCTTTTAGCTGCATGCATAAGGGGCTTAAGGCTTGAAATTTTCACCAAGTGCTGGGGACTTAGTCATTTTCAAGACCCCTCTAACTTTGAGGATTTTTATTTTGGTCTTCCCGACCCCGAGACATTGGATTTTGAGTTGATTCTTATTCAGGGATATAAAAGGTATGTCTCGTGGGAGCTTAGGATTTTTCGGACAAGGTTTGGGTAATATTTAGATCACGAAACCAGTGGGTCACTACGATAAGCCCATGACGCAGCATTAGTCTCGATGCCGTGTAGACCACATCGCAGTGAGAAAAATCAATGACCGCGATAAGACGGTGTCACGGTAAGTCTGTTGCATCCAGTTCTGAATTTAAATGACTCAACCCAAACATTCATAAGGCGACTTGGGGTATCAGTTAGGGTATTATTTGTCTTTTTTCTCCAAATTTCTCTCAAGAAAAGCCGCCCCTTTTCCCAAGATAAAAATTCAGTTCCTTTCCCCAAGAAATCAAGAATTCAAGTTCCACAAGATCAAGAACCTCCAAGAAAGTATCAAAATTAGTGTTTTTCTTTCATTTTAAGAAGCTGAAGGTATGTGGGGTATTCATCAATGGGTCCTTTTAAGCCATTGAGTCCAAAAACCTTCACTTTTAATTAAATTATGGTGTTTTCCATTACTATAGTATTTTACATATTCAAGATGGGTTTAATTCTTGTTTTTCCATGGTAATTCAAATTTAGTTCAGCCCGTGTATGATCCCATGAAAGATTTGATTTCCTCTTGCTTTAAATTTTAGTTCTCATGTCTTGATAAAGTGAATTTCATGATAAATTCCCTAATTTATGAACTTAGCCATGTGAATCATGTTGATTTCCTATGTTTAACACATTCCCATGTTCAAGTTTATGATCCTCCCATATTTGATGAAATGTTTGTGCTTTGGGGTTTTTAACCATGATCCCGTATTATTGTTTTAAAAGCTTATTTTCATAACTTGTGGTCATTCAGTACTGGTGGGTTATGAACACCTGATACTTACATATTTTACATCACTTCAGATCTCTAAAGTAATGATTCAGTTTAACCATGAATATCCCTATTTATTCAATTGATATGATCATGATAAGCACTATCATAAATAATGTTTTATTGACCTTAGTTCAGTTTAGTACTAGTATTAGTCCAGTTAGGAGTAGGATTTAGCATCGAGCAAACCTACGGATGGGGGCTTACCTGCCAGTAAATGGTGTGACCCTTAATAGCAATCCCTAAGTTGCAAAACTACATAGCCAGCATAGGTTTGAGATGTCTACCTGCCAGTTGGGGGTTGACACATATCTCATGAGAGCACCTGCCAGTAGAGGATGACTCTTTAGTCTTTCGGGACACTAGTTTCGTGGATCCACACAACCCAATTTAGTACCTGTGGCACGGTAGTAACACCCTTCCAACTGGGGTTACAAGTTGGACCTTGATTAGCTCAGATTAGGGCATGTCGGTTATATGATACTTCCCACAGTTTCAGTCTAATAATTCATACTAGGTACAGTTTAGTATTACATAATCAGTATTCAAATATCAATTAATTAATATACAAACACCAGTTAATCGGCAAACAGTATGTCTCATCTCAGGTTTGCTTGACCAAAGCATACAGATTTTTAGTTATTCAGTTATTTACAGATTATCTCAAAACCATGTTTATGCTTGGTCTTGCATTCTCAGATTTTACATGTTCATGCATTTATGCTCAGTTATCTGATACATTTTAGTCAGTCCTTATCTCACCTACCAGTACATTCAAAGTACTGATAGCACACTTTTCTTTGTGCTATGTTGTCTTATAACATAGGTTTGGACGCTTAATTTCCTGATAACTCTTAGACAGCTCAGCATACTCAGCAACAATAGTGTTGAGTCCTCATCCATCGAGGACATGATTTGTTTATAATAGTTATTTTAGTCCTTCCTTGTGTTCAGTTAGTTAAAGTTAGTTGGGGGTTGGTCCCATTAACTCCTCTGTTAATTTAGAGGCTTTCAGACAATTAGTCAGGCAGTTAGTCAATTACTAGTTCTTTCGGTACTTGTCCGTCATTCAGATAGACAATTGGTTTTCAGTATTTATCAATGTTTTAGACTTGTGATGTAATCACATCTCAGTATTCATATTGGCATTAATTTAGTAGTATCTTCCGCGTACGTGTTTTATTATTATTTTATTTAGTGCTCACAGCAGGTACCAGCTCATGGGTTAGCTTGTGGTCACTTGTGACCATAAACACAGTTGTCACGACTAGGGGGTAGCTTTGGGTCGTGAGACCTTAAGTCTCATCCAATAAAGAATCAAAGGGGTTGAACACTGGACAATGTACGACTCCACTATACCACTTGTACCCTGAACATAAGACTCATCACCATCAATTCGTAACCATAATAGAAATTTGACCACCAAACACTGGACATCCTATAAGTTGGGTCACCTGACACGCACCCTCACCATACGACTCGTATGGCGAGTCATATGATCAACAGAAAGCTTAAAACTAAGGAAATTTCCTAGGGACAAAACCCAGAGTGTTTCAATTCCCCCCCCCCCCCAACACCTGGATCATTTGTCATTGAATGATGAAACAAGGTAGTAAAACCATAATTTACACTCCAACATCTCAACTCTGACCTTTGACTAAGTTTGAAAAAAAAAGTATGATGAAGAACACATACCTTCTGCACGAATTTCTAGAGCATAAAACAAGAAGGGATACTTGGACTTCATGTCCTCTTCAGCTTCACAAGTAGCCTTTTCAACCTTGTGGTTCCTCCATAGAACATTCACCGAAGCTATATCCTTGGTCCCCAACAGACGAACCTACCGATCCAAGATCTCAACCAGGACCTCCTCATAAGACAAAGAATCTGAAATACCAATATCCTTGATAGGTACGATTTGAGATGGATCACCCATACACTTTCTCAACATATAAACATGGAACACCGGATGAATGGAGCTCAAATTAGAAAGCTAATCCAACTCATACACAACATTACCAACCCTCCTCAAATCCATGTACGAAAAAACATACCGAGGAACTGAGCTTTCCTATCTTACAAAACCGCATCACTCCCTTCATAGGAGACACCTTCAAGAACACCCTATCTCTAACCTTAAACTCTAACTCTCTTAGCCTCACTTCCGCATAGGACTTTTGGAGACTTTGGGTAGCCTTACGTCTATCCTGAATCACCTTCACCTTCTTCATGGCTTGGTGAACCAAATTCTGGCCAAACATATCTTCTTCACCAGCCTCAAACAACATAATAGGAGATGTACACCTAATACCATACAACACTTCAAATGGAGCCATTCCAATGCTAGGGTAGTAGCTATTGTTATAAGCAAACTTTAAAAGAGGTAAGTGCTCAACCCAATTACAACCATAGTTAATCACGCAAGCATGAAGCATATCATCCAATGTTTGAATGGCCATTTTTCTTGCCCATCCAACTGCGGGTGGAAAGAAGTACTCAAACTAAACTTAGTCCCCAACCTTTTCTAAAACGACCACCAAAGTTATATGAAAATTGCATACCGTGATATGACATGATAAAATCAGGTTCCCCATACAACTTCACAATCTTATCGAGATACAACTTTGCATAATCTTAAGCTGAGAAGTTAATCCTCTCTGGAAAAAAGTGATCCAATTTCGTAATCCTATCCATGATGACCCATACCACATCAAATTGATTCTGACACTGGGTAAGATCAGTAATAAAATTCATGTTGATCACTGCCCCCACTTCCACTCTGGAAACTCAATTTCTCGATACAAACCTCTGGGCCACATGTGCTCAACTTTTAATTATTGACACACTACGCACTTGGCCACAAAATTAGCCACATCCCTCTTCATGTTGTTCCACTAATACATCTTCTTAAGGCCATGATATATTTTCACCAAACCAGGATGAATAACATAGCACAACTCATGCGCCTTACCAAGACGCTTGTTCGCAAACCATCAACATTGGGAACACATAATATCCCTTGGTACCATAAAGTATCATCACCACTAATATCAAAGGCCATCACCTTCTTCCCACCAACGTCACCCTTGATCCTCATCAACACCAAATCTAACACTTGCCTCTCTTTAATTTCAGCACTGAGAGACGACTGTGCCACTTTCTGAACTAATACACCACCATCCTTAAAGTCCAAGATACAAACTCCAAGATTAGCCAAACGGTGAATGCCCTACACCAACTCCCTCATCTCCTTACCCATATGAGCTAGACTCCCCATGGATAACCTTCTAAGAAAATCAGGAGCCACGTTAGCTTTACCTGGATGGTAGTGAAGACTCTTGTCATAATCCTTGAGAAGCTCAATCCATCTCCTTTTCCTGAGGTTAACCCCTTTCTGATTAAACATATACTGTAGACTCTTATGATAAAAAAAAGATATTCACATAGACCCCATACAAATAGTGATGCCAAATTTTCAATGCAAATACCACAACTAATAGTTCCAAGTCATGAGTTGGATAATTCTTTCATGCACCTTCAACTGCCTAGAGTCATATGTTATCACCTTACCATGCTGTATTAGAACACAACCAAGTCTCACATGAGATGCATCACAGTAGACCACAGACCCATTCATGCCTTCAGGTCAAAACCAAAGCTGAAGTTAGCTTATCCTTTAGTTTTTAGAAACTACTCTCACAAGCATCAGACCTTAGGAACTTTACCTTCTTCTGAGTCAACCTAGTCAATGGGGAAGCTAAAGATAAAAATATCTCCACAAACCTACTATAGTAGCCAAATAAACCCAAGAAGCTCCGAATATTAGTTGGAGTTGTAGGTCTAGACCACTTCTTAACCACTGCAACCTTCTATGGATCCACCATGATCCCCCCACTATAAATGATATAACCCAAAAAGTGACACTGTTTATCCAGAATTCACATTTTGAAAACATGGCATACAATTATTGCTCCTTCAAGGTTTGTAATACAACACGGAGGTGATCAAAATAATCCACCTCACTCTTAGAGTAGACCAAAATATCATCTATGAAACTAACGGAAGACTCTATATCAAATCCATGGATGCAACAGGGGCATTGGTAAAACCAAACGACATCACCAAGAACTCAAAATGCCCATACCGGGTACGAAAAGCAGTCTTAGGGATATCCTCCTCCCTAATATTTAACTAATGATACCCGGATCGAAGATCAATCTTTGAGGAAAACTTAGCACCCTGCAACTGATCAAACAAACCATTTATCCTTAGAAGAGGGTACTTATTTTTTTCCATCACCTTATCAACTGTCTATAATCAATAAACGTCAAAAGGGAACCATTCTTCTTACGCACGAACAATACTATTGCACCCCACAGGGACGCACTAGGATCGATTAAAACCCTTATCCAAAAGATCAATTAATTACTTTTCTAGCTCTTTCAACTCAGTCGGAGCCATTCTATACGGAGGAATAGAAATTGGATGCGTGTACAGAACAAGTTCAATCCTAAACTCAATCTCCCTATTAGGAGAAACACTAAGAAGGTCACAGGTAAGACCTCAGAAAATTCATTCACCATAGGGATGAAATGCAAAAAAAAAAAAACCTCTGAGTTAGAATCTTTAACTCGGACTAAATTATAGAGACACCCCTTAGAGATTAATCTCTGAGCTCTAAGATATGATATGAACTTCCCCTTAGGATCTAGGGAACTATCCTTCTACTCAACAACCAACTCATTAGGAAAATTAAAGATAACCTTATTGGTCCGACAGCCTAGAGATAGATAGCATGATTGAAACCAATCTATCCACAATATGACATCAAAATCCACCATATATAATTTAAATAGATCCACCACAGTTTTTTTTCTACCAATAAATAACACACGCCCTCTATAGACTCTTTTAGAAATCACAGAATCACCTAATAGGGTAGAAATAAAAAAGGGTTAGAAACATACTCCGAACCAAAACCAAAATGCACAGCTATAAATGGGGTCATATAAGAGAGCGTGGACCCTGGATCAAGTAAATAGTACACATCAAGGGAAAAGAGTTTCAACATACCAGTCATGATATCAGGAGACGCCTTAGACTCCTATCAGGTAGAGAGAGCATAAAGTCAGTTCCACCTAGTATCAGAGCCAGATGGTGCACCCTTTGGCACCGAAGGTAAAAAGAGGCAATCGAAACCTTATTTGACCCTAAAGTAACCTTACCAATGGGATAGTTTCTAAGTACATTCCCTAGCTAACCACAGCTAAAGCACTTGTCCCTTTCTTCTTCATAGAACTCTAATACAAATGACCACAAGAATCTACAAAGAGGATACGATAGAGCCAACTCAACCCCACTAGCCTAAGATTGGGCACCCTATGCCTCAAAGTTATCACCACCAAGGAAATTCCTATCACTCTACAGATTTGAGTAAGGATCACTAGCTAATTCTAGGTCCAACTCAATAGCTAGTGCCACTAGCTATTGGAGCCTATCACTCAAAGAACCTAAATATCTTGCCCTACCTCTTCCTATCTCAATCTATTTCTTTTTTTCCTCTCCTACCTGTTGTATGTATACCACCAACCTAGAGATATACATGTCCTTGATCAACTAGGCAGCTTTACTTTCAAAAATCATGTCTTCGTACAAACCGAAAGTCCACTTCCTCATCCTCGCCCTTATGCCAGAAACCAACTTCGGAGCATACCGTCATAATTGGTGAAAATTTAGGGCATATTCATTGACTGACATCTTACCCTCCTTTAGATTAACAAACTCTTCTACTTTTTCTTCCCTCAACTCCTGAGGAAAGAAACAGTTCAAAAAAGCATTAGAGAAATCTTCCCACAGAGATGACTCAGTATAATCACCCCTAAATATTCCCATTCCTCATACCATTGGTAATCTACATCCTTCAGCTGGTAAGTGAAAAACTCTACTCCCTCTACATCGTGGCATGTATAACATGGAAGATCTTTTACATCTTATCCAGAAAACCTTGAGGATCTTCCTCAACCTTAAAACCCATACAGGTTAAAGGGTTCAACCTTATGTATTGGTTAGCTCTTGTGACCTCAAAAGATGGAGTAACAGGAACACCACACTTAGACTGAGTAGCTACAACTGTGCTAACATATGAATAGATTAAAAAAACTCAGTGTTTGTTACTTCAAACTGAGGAATTTGAGATGGGCTAAAGGGAACTTATGGAACTTTAGGAGGACAATCAGGAACTAGACCCCTAGACCAGGTATGGATCTCATGAGTAGAGTATGTCCCATCAACACTGTCCCTAGTTTTGATAGAGGAGTTTTCATGAGCTTCAGATCATCGAGGCATGATCTGAAAAGAGAACAAATGAGAATTAGAGAAGATATCACGACTTAGACTCTATAGCTTGGAAACCAAAAATAAGATAGAGAAACATTCTTAAACACCTTGTAGCCTTCCCCTTATAAGTGTGACATGCTACACACCCTTAAAAGAGACTCTACTCGGCATGGCATTGTAGACTCCCAATTGACCATGAACCTAGGGCTATGATACCAATCTGACATGACTTAAAACAAGGCCTAGTAATGTCGGGTGCCTCTAGCCCGAAAGGGATCAGACACCACCCCTAATAACCAACTATAACTACCCTGCATCCTATAATGGATGAATTCTGAACATATAACAAGATAGAAAAAATATAATTAAAATACAATAATAAAATCCATAACCATAACCAACCAAAAATCCAACCAAATATCCAAGCAGTGTCAGCCCCAATAACAATACCAATGCCAAGGTTGACATCAATAATGACACCGCCCAAGCCTAAAATAGTCACACAAAGACTTTAACCAAAAATAAGGAACATTCGGTCGGGACATTCCCTGACCATAGCCAAAATCAAAGTGCAAGAAATAAACAAAAGTATGAAAAAATATCCATAGCATGAAATAGAGTCTTCTAAGATATGAAAAATCACCAGTTTAGTCTGACATAAATGTTGTCCCCGAATCCAATTACTAAGTAAGAGGAGTAGTATGGCCGGTTCCTACATTGCATGGGGATACAGCGCCCAAAGATAGGTTAGTAGGTGAACACTAGCATGTACTTAGGTATAAGGATAAAATAATGCCATTATCCAAAACAAAGTAAATAATCATGTCTAAACACATGCATACATTTATACATATATCATGCCAGGAAAGGGAATCGAGTTAAGAATGCATTTAAAACTTTAACCTAGGTTGTGTAGTTTAACCATCCTAAAACCATTCATGGACTATATGGGTCCAGTGTTACCCCCTCAATGGGCCTAAGTGCATGTAGCCGCATGAACCGGAGATATCATAGAGGTTGGGAATTCTCGTGTACCCTTAGCCCTCCATGATACATATATACAATGTAACTTAGGGGATTCTCGTGTAACCCTCAGGTATATGGTCACCATTACCAACCCTCATAAGTTTTCAGTTTCCTTCCATTGAACTCACACCTTCACAATTAGATATCACAACCCTCCATTATTTCCCAATAAAACCTTAAACACATAACGAGACTACCAATTCCCAGAGTTAATTACCAAGGAATTATAAAGTGGTATCATTATACCAATTATTTCTTGCAAGCAATGTCATCAGCCAAATTTAGGGGCTTCCTATGTACCCCATAGACTTCATTATAAAAATTAATTGGGGGATTTCCATGTACCCCACAAGATTTTCAAAACCAAAGACTTGGACAACAAGGCCATTCCAAATTATTTCAAACGAACAAACCCTATTTAAGTTCCATTACCATATTATACAATGAAAATATTTCAATAAAACTTAAACTATGTGACGAAACCATTCTCATAGGCATTTTAACAAATATGTTGAGGGCATATAGTTTCCAAAAACAAAACCAAGAACCAATAAACCATTTCTATGCAACCACATGTTCAAACCAATATTATAACATAAAATTCATAAGAAAATTAGTAAAAAATTATCCAACCAAGGACAACCAAAACCCCCAGCACATATTTCAAAACCAAAAGCAATATCACAATTATACCATAAAAACCATTTAGTTAAACATGCTTTTAGTTTGAACTAATAAGGAGGGAGGATTAACATGCCTTAGATACAAAGGAAGATGGACATAAACTACCCTTTAAGAGCCTTAATTGACCTTCTTGAGGAAACCCTAGCCTCCTTTTCAACTAAGAGCTTGAGAGAGATTTGAGAGTATTTTGAGAGTGTTTGATTTAGAAATAGTAGGTTAATGAAGTCCTAAGAGTGTTATAATTCATGTTGTTAAAATTATTAAATAGGGGAAATATCCAGAGTACCCTAAACTTAAAGTGTAAAAATTACACATGAGGGTACGATTTGGGCCCCTTACCCGTACCCATATTATATGTGTGGTACCTTCCACTTGTATCTTCATCAAAAAGGTTGGACATCCACACAATATCCACTATACAAATCCTCTTACCCCATTTTTACCCATAATTTATGAGTAGTACCCATAAATTGTATCCAAGATAGAATCAAAGGGGTTGGACATTGGACAATGTACCACTCTACTATACTACTCATACCCAAAAAATATGACTTATCACCATCAAATAGTAAACACAACAGAAACTTGACCATCAAATACTTGACATCCAATGATTTAGGTCACCTGACCCGTATTCTCACCATATGACACGTATGGTGAGTTGTATGATCAACAGAAAGCTAAAACCTTAGGAAATTTCCAAGGGCCAAGAATTAGGGTGTTTTATCTATACATGTATTGAATGAATTTAATATATTTATACTATTTAATCATGATCATTATATATTTATTAAATACATACACATTCATGATAAATAAGTATTATTGAGGAACATTGAAGTTGAAAAAGAAACGCTTTTAAAAATACCTAGACTGGGGGATGTGTCGGTTGAATAGATTATGACATGATACTGAGATTGGTAAAAATTTGAGATAGTATATAGATTGAGAGACCCTCATGGGTCCCATTTTAAGCATTGAAACTCGATAGGTATATAAAGAAAGTTATGCAATGACTTTAACTATTCACTTGATCACTTATTCATTGAATTATATTTACATATCATGTGTTGTTTTTATGTTTTACATGACGTATAACTAGCTTCTATACATACTTCCATGTATGTTTGTCCTTTTTTTATGCTTATGTGTGTGTGTGTATATAAATATATGTGTGTATGTGGGTGTGTCATGAATCGAGACTACCACCTGGTCGTATCACGGTGCCTAAGGTCACAAGTGACCCCAAGCTAACTCATGGCCTGACATGCATTAGAATAATGGATAAAGTAACAAAACACTGGGTGGAAGATAATTCAAATAACTGGTGGAAACAATAATAATTAAAATTGAATACCTAATAAAACTAGAAATAGAACAAAGAACTGTCTGACAACTAATCATACTGAAAATCTAAACATTTGTCTGAAATCCCTACTTATAATGAGTTGAAGAGACATGCCCCACACTAACTCCAACTGAATGAACCTGAAGTAAAATGACAAGAAAATAAAGAACTGATGACTAGCCCTCGAAGATGAGGACTCACCAAAAGTTAAAGTTGATTGTGGCGCGGGAACGTGATAAGTGTGGTCCGAGTACTAAGCGTCCAAGCTTATATTATGAGACATTATAGCACAGAAAAGTATACGATTAGTACTTTGAATGTACTGAGTAGTCAATATGGGAAACTAGCTAACATAAACTAAACATGAATGCATGAACATGTAAACTCAATGTAAAACCTAGTATAAAAAAATGTTGGATAAAACTAAATACTATATAACTGAATATCTGAATCCTTGGTCAAGAAAACCTAATCGGAATATAAATTGAAAATAAGTTGAGGATTGTGGGAGCTAACACTAACCAACATACCCTGATTTGAGAAAACCAGGGTCCAACCTGTAACCCTAGTTTGAAGGGTGCTAGTACCTTGTCAAGAGAACCAACACTGGGTGGTGTGGATCCACTAAACTAATATCCTGAAGGACTAGGGTGTCAGTCCTCAACTGGCGTGTGAATCCTCATAACCTATGGTGGAATCGTAGTTCTGGAACTTAAGGGATTCTACAAAAAGTCTCAATCCTCAACTGGCGGGTGAGCCTTCATCCCTGCGTTCACTTAGTCTTAAGTACCACTCCCAAATGAATGACACTGATAACTGATATATATATATATATATATATATATATATATATTCTTATATAGTGCACTCTTGAAAATAGCCACATATGCCTAATCTAATATACTCAAAACATGTCAAATGGTACGTGCATGAAATCCTAGGTATTGGATGTACATAATCCACTTTCTTTGTCTAATGCAACTGAACATGATAACAATTTAAAGCTGGTCATCGTACAAAATTTTACTAAACATATAAAAAACTCAATAATAAGGAAATTCATGATGGTGAGTATGGAAAGATGCAAATCCTGTAGGAAAATATGTAGTCATGATTTATTTACACAAATAAACGAAGGAATTAAGCAAACTCATATTTGAATAGGAACTCAATTCTTGGAAGGAATTTATACTTGAGGATTTAAAAGTTTTTGGGACTCAATGGGTGGAAGGGACCCATTGATGAAATCCCACATACATAAAGGGGAAGCATTGGAGAAATCCAATGATATGAACTTGAGATGGAGAAATACTAGCTTTGTTTTGAAGATGAGCAGATCACTTCTTTTTGGATATGTGTAGAATGATACTTAGTTTATGAGGGGTTAGGGTAATATTGACCCCCAATAGCTAGTTTTAGAGTGCCCAAATGACATGGGTTTAGCGTTAGAATTATGGAAAAGACTTGAAAACCCTTTTAAATCTTTCAGGAATTTCTGGTAAGCAGTCGCCATAACTCGGGTAATGACTCATTACAACTGGACATTTGTCGTGGTCTGAGTCGTGAGTTCTGAGTCCTTTCTATTTTGACAACAACTACCCTCCTAATGACTTGTTAGGTTAAAATATTGGTTATTAGGAGAAGTCATGGTCAGAGACTTGATTTTTGGATTTCTTTCTGCTATGATGACGGGTCCACCTAATAACTCATTAGGATAGGTAACAAGTCGTATGTTGGACTCATCACCACTGGCCTAAAATTTAGGATCCTTCACTATTGTGGAAATGACTCCACGCAACAACCTATTATGATGGGTCATTGCCAGAGTCATTGTCAGTAGCAGTTAACAAACCCTCAAGAAATTTTCCATGATATCAAATTAAAGCGAGACTAGTGGGATTTTGAAGATAAATCAATGACCCATATTTCCATGGGTCTAGAGCTTAAAAATTTTGGGGTATTATAATATCTTCCCTTGGGATAATTCATCCTCAAATGAAATTGACTAAGATGATAGGCTAGGGGAAAGCTAAAATTTTACACGGAACACTTATGAGATTAATCATGAACTAATACCTAAATTTATGATTGATGAATGAACTAACTAAACTCATCAACGTATGATATGATATGAAAATGGCAGGATGGTTGGGATAGAAATGAAAGAATTAATTAATTACAAAAAAATATTACCTTATGTAAGGACTGAGTTTGAAGAGAAAATATGGGGGTACTTGGTCATCATATCTACATCTGCCTCCCAAGTAGCTCCCACAACTGAATGGTTTCTCCATAAGGCCTTTATTAAAGCGACCTTTCTATTCCTCAACCTACGAATCTGATGATCAAGTACCTCAATTGGGACCTTTTCATAAAAGAGACCATTTCCATGCCAACCCTTTCTAAAGGGACTACTAATGTTAGGTCACCAATGTATTTCTTTAACAAAGATATATGGAAGACTGGGTGCACTAATTCTAACTCTGAAGACAAATCCAACTCATACTATACCTTACCATAACGACTAGAGATTTTGTAAGGTCCAACATAGCAAGGACTGAGCTTTCCCTTCTTACCAAATCTCTTTATCCCTTTCATGGGAGAAATCTTCAAATAGATAAAATCACTTACATCAGAATTGAGCTCCCTTCTTCTCACGTTTGCATAAAATTTTTGATGACTTGGCGCCATCTAAAAAGTTGAACTTTGTCCATCACCTCATGCACTGAATTTGTCCCTATAAAAAAAAGCCTCACCATCCTCAAATCTACTAATAGGAGATCTACACCTCCTACCATAAAGATTCTTAAACGGGGCCATCTGGATATTGGAGTGATAGTTGTTATTGTAAGCAAACTCAATCAAAGGCAAGTGATCATCCTAACCACCTTTGAAATCAATTACACAGGCCCTAAATATATCTTTTAATATCTGAATAATCCTATCTGCCTGAACATCATAACCCTTAGATAGAGTCAAAACTAGGGCAGAGGTAAGTCGAGTCTTCAATTCCTAAAAACTCTATCACAAGAATCGAACCACTAGAATTTGACTTTCCTCTTAGTTAGTCTGGACATGGGAGAAGCAATAGAGGAAAATCCTTTAACAAAATATCTATAGTAGCCGACTAAATCCAAGAAACTCTTGATGTCTGATGTATAAATGGGTCTAGGCTAGTTTCTTTCTACTTTGGTCTTTTGAGGATCAACTCGAATTCCTTCATCGAAAATGATATGAACAATAAATGCTACTAATTTACACTTATTGAACTTAGAAAACAATGCTCTTTAAGAGTCTGGAATATAATTCCTAAGTGATCTGCATGTTTACCCTCACTCTAAATGTCATCTATGATAACTATAATGAATATGTCCAAGTACTTCTTGAGCAGCATATTTATCAAGTCCATAAAAACTGCAGGATAATTTATTAGTCCAAAAGACATAACTACAAATTTGAAGTATCTATACCGTGTCCTGAAGGCTATCTTCAGGATGTCACATTCTCTAACTTTGAGTTGATGATAGCAGAATCTGAGTTCTATCTTAGAGAAATAGTTGGCACCTAAAAGTTGGTCAAACAAGTCATCAATCCTAGGGATAGGATACTTATTCTTGATTGTGACTTTGTTCAACTTATGGTAGTCAATGCACATTCTAGGAGAACTATCTTTCTTACACACGAATAGAATTTGAGCACCCCACAGAGAGACAATTGGCCTGATAAAACCCTTGTCTAAGAGATCTTTCAATTACTCTTTCAATTCCTTAAGGTCGACTGGAGCCATTTTGTAAGGTGGAACTAAGATAGGTCGGGTATCTAGAAAGAGATCTATTTCGAAGTTAATTTTACTCTCAGGATAAACTCCAAATAGATCTTCACGAAACACTTCTGGAAATTCATTCACTACTGGAACTTACTCAACACTCATAATTTTGAAACTTGAGTGTTTAACTCAGACAAAAATGATAGATGAATTCCTTGGAATTATTTTCCTTTCCTTAATGAAACAGACAAACCAACCTATAGGCACTGAGGTACTACCCCTCCATTATAAGAATGGCTTATTAGGAAACTAAAACCAAATTACTATGTTTCTAAATTCAACTGAGGTATAGCAAGAGTGGAGCCAATCCATTCCAAGAATAATATCAAAATTGATCATCTTTAAGTCTACAAGATCGACTAAAGTGACTGTATGGCAATTTTTATTGCCCAAGCGAACACGCAAGTGTACGTGGTCTCACCAAGTAGTAAAGTGTCCCTTTAAAATCCAAGTATCTATCCCATAGGGACTTGTGTTGATAACTTATCCAATTTTAGTTTAACTATTGAGTTAATTAGGGCAAACGTAACAAAAAGAGGTTTTGAGTTGTAAATTAAAATTAATGTAAGAAATGCAAAAAAGTAAGAGCTTGGACAATGAATGAAGAGAAACCCAGGGTTAAGGCTCAGCAAATAATCATACTAAGATATTGAACTTCATTGATTAGATTGTTTATCTTAGTTGTTGATTCACGGGGTTGATTTTATGATCATGATATCTCGAGCCTCTAATCACCTATCTAATTATCCCCATAACTACATCATTGAGTGGCGATGTGAGCACTAATCTAAACGAATTTATATTTCATCCCTTCGTGAACCAAATAAGGCTTCTAGGTATATCTTTTTCCTAGACTATGATTCAAATCCCTTATTTTAAAAAAGAATAAGAACCTTACTCTATTTACCCCCACGTTCTATCATCTTATTCTCTCTCTCTAGCTTACAAAGATGATAATGGATGTATTCTAAGGGTATATAATCCTTAAAATAGTTATAAAAAGGATAAATAAACAACCAAATATGATAAGAAAGCAAAACAAAATCAATTCAAAGCAATAGTAATCATGTTCTTGGCCATAACCCCGGAAAAGGGGCTTTTAACCATTCATGGACATAACCATAATCACCATGGATGAATACAAGATAAAATATATAAATAAACTAAATTAAAAGAAGATAACCCCTACTTGAAGTGTTTTCTAGCCCCTTTCCAAGTTTTAAATCTGTCTAAGGTGTCTAACATCAAGTTCAAGTGTTCTATTTATAAAATACAAATTTGGTTGTCCATAGAATAGGGTCTACAGCGCCCCTCTTATTCCCATGAAATGGGGTATACGACAATCCACTTATTTCCATGGAATAGTGTGTGTGTTGTTGTCCTATCGCGGTGATACACTGGAAAGTTATCTTATAAGCCATTTTTTTGTCATTTCATCCCAAGCCTTCTGGTGTTGTATCAACTTGATTTCTAGCTTGTTTATCATCCATATATCATCATAATAAACTTACCAATCATCCTATATTATCAAACACCATGTATTAGAGCTCAAAACAACACAATAAAAAGGACAACAAACTAGAAACTTAAGCTAAGAACTAGTTTTCCCCTATTGATTTTTAACTTCTTGTTCGACTCTAGGCTTGATCCAATTAAATATAGAACACTATAAACACGTTGTTACACACATAATTACACAATAATAACCTTCAGAACTTATTATACGCATTAGAATATATCTCTATCAACTAGAACAACACCTATCTCAAGCTAGTAACACTAGTTTACTCATTTGAACTCTAAGTGACCAAATTAAGTACAAACTTGTTTGAACTAACCTTAAACATTGTAATTAAGTACTTAAAATCTAAGATACACAATTATATAATTCTTAACATATTAATCACACAATTAGTCCTCAAAATAAGACTAAATAAGCCTGGATAACAACACTGAGGAGCATAAATTCCCCTTAGATAAACTGTGACTAGGAAGTCATTGTATACCAGTCTAGATATGATTGAACTGCTGACTACAGTAGAAACTAAGAAGGGTTATATAAGGATTTTGGTACTAATACTAAAATCTACTTCTATAAAAGGTGTTACAAAGGAGAGTGTGGCTTTGAGGTTTAACAATGCATAAATGTAAAGGGGAAAGACTTGTGACATACCAATAACTATATCAGGAAAACCCTCCGGGTCCTATTGAATTTGAAGGGCATAAAACCTATTTTGATGATACCCATTAGTTGCACTAGAAGTGACATGCTTTGAGTCGGGCAACCTACTAGAACTAATGAGGAGTTAGTTTGGCCCTGTTGATGGACATCCTTACCCTTATGCATAACCACTATGCAATCTTTTATCCTATGTCCTAACTTGCCTCCATGCACTCACCTTTGTATTTCCTACCATATCTCTTATAAACTGGGTTGGTGCAACCACTATTTATACTACCCTAGGACTTAGAGACTAGCGTCCTATCACGGGTATCCTGCCTGAACTTAAGCACTGAAGAACTTGCAAAAAGATAGGTCTAGGAATAAATAAGAAAATTAGTAGAACTAGGAATAATTCCTACCATCTGACCTTAGCTAAGAGAAATTAAAGGCACCAGTTATGGCCCTCTTATTTTCCCTATCCCTTTTCTTGATCTTCTCCTCTTTGATATGTTGGCCATGAACCATCAACCGGGAGATATCCATATCCTTAACCAACAAGGTCATTCTAAACTCCTTAACCAGACACAAACTTATACATTCTGTCCCTAGAATCCGCCACCATAGTCAGAGCATACCTCGCTAACTGAGTAAACTTGAGTGAATACTCCTTAACACTCACACTACAATTCTTTAATTTGATGAACTCCTGTACTTTGGCTTCACTCAACTCAAGTTAAAAGAACCTTTCTATAAATGCAGCAGCAAACCCATCCCACTAACTGGCCCTACACTACACTTTTATCTTTCTTCCACTAGTTATACCAAGTATTAGCCACTCCTTGCAGTTGGTAGGTAGACAAATCAACAATTTCACTTAACACCTATAATATCTATCACTTTTTGAATAATTTCTAAGAACTCCTATGGATCATCTTCTGACTTAGACCCAAAGAATGCTAGCAGATTCATCCAAGTGAATTCCTAGATTCTAGTTGTCATCATATTAACTATTGGGTTGGCTAGGGAAATAGCCTGGTGGTTGTTTTGAGCATTCATAGATTGGTCTAGTATGGTGAAAGCATCCTTGAAATCAACGTGTGAAACCTGCTCATTCAGAGCGTCTTTGAGAACTAGCAGTGGTCTTTGCTGGTTCCCATTTCTTCTTCCCTTACTTCTCTTAGGAGGAGTTTTCTATAAACAGATAAAGGACGAGTTAGAAGAAGAATTTTAATAGATCTCACACTCTATCGTACGACATGAATCATGAAAGAAGTGAGACTTTCCTAGATCATTTTGTAGCCTTTCGACCAAAAGTATGGTGCATTTCAAACCTATGAACCAGACTCTACTTAACGCTTCTTTCAAACACCCTAATCTAACCCATGGCCTGATATGCATCAGAATAATGAATAAAGTAACAAAACACTGGATGGAAGCTGAATAAAATAACTGGTGGAAACCATAATAGTGTAAAATTGAATACCTAATAAAACTAGAAATAGAAGAAAGAACTGTCTAACAACTAATAATACTGAAAATCTAAGCATTTGTTTGAAAGCCTCTACTCATAATGAGTTGTCAGGACAAGCCCCCAACTAAATCCAACTAAATGAAACTAAAATAAAATGATAATAAAATAAAGAACTAATAACTAGTCCTCAAATAATGAGGAATCACCAACAGCTACTGCTGGATATGGAGAGGGAACATGCTAAGTATAGTCCAAGTAATGAGTATCCAAACCTATATTATGAGACAACATAGCACAGGAGAGTATGTGATCA
The DNA here is from genome assembly GCA_030864225.1 of Capsicum baccatum var. pendulum. NCBI lineage: Eukaryota > Viridiplantae > Streptophyta > Magnoliopsida > Solanales > Solanaceae > Capsicum > Capsicum baccatum. The sequence goes on along the minus strand of CM061557.1, from coordinate 160,776,501 downwards.
GTACTTTGAATATACTGAGTATGTGAGATTGGAAACTAGCTAATATAAACAGAACATGAATGCATGAACATGTAATCTCAATGTAAAACCAAGTATAAACATATGTTGGATAAAATTGAATATTGAATAATTGAGTATGTAAGTACTTGGTCAAGAAAGCTTGATCTAAACATAAACTAAAAATGAACTGAGGACTGTGGGAGCTAACAATAACTGATATACCCCAATATGAGTAAATCTAGGGCCTAACATGTAACACAATTAGGAAAGTGTTAGCCTCCAAAATTTATGTTTTAATAATGACAACTAACAAGTGGATCTTTGCAGGACATTGAATTCTATTGATAGAGGAAACCGGCTCCAAGAATGGAAGGACATCAACTTATAATCCGCAACATCAAAGAAAATAAATCAAAGTGAGGACAAACGAAAGGAGAATATCAATCCCATAAGTCTCGACAAATCAAATCAATCACGAAGAATCTCTGGCAAAAAAGTCTCGATGAATCAGATAAATAACAACTTAAGAAAAGGTATAAGAGATCACAAGCATATTTAGAAAAATATCAATTTATACAAGACCAAAAGGGAAAATAGATCATGGATATATTTGATATGGACGTGATCCAAAGACGTATATGGACATATCAAACGGCTACATTTCTCAATCAAGGAATCAATTTAAATCCTTGATTGAGAAAAAATCTCCTAGGTTTCCATATGAAGAGTAGAAGCCAAATACTATAAAAGATGAATACTGAAGATAGACATGGGTTACAAACTTCAAGGAGAAAAATCAAAGTGTCTCAATTTTACTCTCACAAGGCTTTGTAACTTTCAGTTTACAATTGTTATATGAAGAGTAGGATCGAGTCAACTTTGTAACTTCTGTTGAAGTTGTGTCACAAGATATGAAGAGCAAAATAAGTCTTCAATACTTGTTAACTATCATTGTACTCGAGCCCGACATTGAACGATCTATGAAAACTTTGAAACCCAAGGATATTGGATATAGGCACCATATTGGTGTTCCAAACCAGGATAAATCTCTGTATTATTTTATGTTCTGTAATTTATTTACTTAATTGTTTTAAATCTAATCTGCTTTACAAAGTACACTAATTTGCAGGCGATTAGACTGTGTGGAGTTAGTAGTCGACTCACAGAAAAATTTCAATTCACCCCTAATTAAATTTCAATTGGTATCAGAGAAGTTTTCACTAACAGTGTTGCTTAACCGCAAGTGAGTAAAGATAAAATGGCAAGTTATCAAATCCCTTGTACTCTTCTTCAGGACGGTCACTCCTCTACTAGACCACCATACTTTAATGTACAGTATTACTTATATCAGAAAAATAGGTTCAGAATCTTTGTCCAATCAAATGACTTCAAAGCATGGGTTGTTATAAAGAAGGTTCCAAAGATAATTCCAGGATTTAAAGAGAAGTCTTTTTGTTATCAAAAAGGGTCCGAAGCCGATTCTACGACTTAAAGAGAAGTCAAAGGACAAAGACAAAGAATTTATTTGTTTTGACATAGAAGATCTTAAAAGCTTCGAGGTCACCAAAGAACTAAAAGAGATAATCCAAACTAATGCACGTGCTATAAGTTTAATTTTGTATGCAGTTAGCGGAAAAGAGTACGACAAAATATCAACTTGTAAAATTGCAAAGGAAATGTGGAACAAGTTAAATGTAACCTATGAAGGAACCACCAAAGTCAAGATGTCAAAAATTGTTGCCCTGGTCAATGAATACAAGCTGTTCAAAATGGAAGAAAATGAGGACATTGAAACACTGTTTCCCAAATTCTATAAGATTGTATGCAAACTAAAATCACTGGGGATGATCTATCCACACAGCCTACAAGTCCAAAAGCTAGTCCAAAGTCTTCCAAAGATTTGGGAAACCAAGGCTTCCATTCTGGAAGATGGAGATCTTCACAACATGACATATGATGAACTATGAGGTAACCTTATTGCATATAAAGAAAATTATATTAACAGGTACCACAAGGACGAAAAAAAGAAACCACTAGCTTTCAATGCTACTCCAACCGAAGGTGTGGACATTTATTAAGATGCTAATAGAAAAGAAATGACTATGGAGTAAGGCAGATTATGAGACAGAGACAACAAAGATCCCAAGTAGCCAAAATAATGACTCCACTAGAAAAAATGATCGCTGTTATCACTGTGGAAGTCCTGGTCACTTCAAACAAAATTGTCCAGAATTAAGAAAAAAACATCCAGAAAAAATCAAAATTTTAGAGCCTAGAGTAGTGAGGATGAAACTGAAGAAGAAATAGAAGCCGCCAATATATACTTCATGGAAAAAAAGTAAATCTAGCGAGGTAAGACAACGCGACTATCATAATTATACTATTCCTGAATCCAAATTAGACATGATAACCGATGAGCTTTAAGAAGTCATAGATTAATATAATAAACTAGCTCAAGAGAAGAAAAGTTATAAAGCACAATTTGAACAAAACTTTGAAGAGGAACGACGAAACTGGAAAATAGAAATTAAAGTATTTCAAATTAAAATTGACCTACTTTATGAAGAGCTTTATGAAGGAAAAATAAAACTAAACAGTTTTAAGACATCCCCAAGTCATAGTTTCGTAAGACCAAATTCCTTCAAAAACTACTCTAGTTTTTCATCAGGGTCATTTAAATCAGCTAAGACCTCTTTCTCCTCTCGAGAACCCGTCTGTTTTATTTGTAGATAGAGAGGGCATAAATCCTACGGTCGTAGGCATAAACCTGAAAGGGTGCGGGTTTGGAAACCCAATGGAAGCACATCTAACCTACAAGGACCCATGACCACTTGGGTACCTAAGAAAAATTAATCTTCTCATTTTGCAGGAACATGTCTGCGAAAACCATAAAAAGTAAATATGGGCTCCTAATGGTGGATGTTCCAAATACATGACCAAAAATAAATAAATATCCTCTATTTTAAAGAATGCAGGTGAAGGGTCAATCAAATTCAGTGACAATGCCAGAGGCAGTGTCACTAGATTTGACTCACAGTGTGAGGATTGGTATGGAATCTCGATCAAACAAAAAAAATAGTTCATCAAACATGACAAAATTAGTATTTAACTCTTTGGTGAATGCCAAAAATAGGAAAGAGAACATGCAACATGTCACATCATCAACAGATGTTTGACTCATAACAATGCAATGATAAATAACAGGTGAGTGATTTATAATTTGGAGATGATGCTCATAGAATCTCTGAGCCTTCACAAGATGAATTGACTATAACCCCTTCAGAGTTAACTTATATATCTGAAATTATGAGACTAAAATTAAGACAAATATATAGCTCAAGGCTATTCCCTCCAAGAAGGTAATGACTTCAGTAAAATCTTTGTCCCTGTGACAAAGTGAAAATCAATACGAATTATCATTATCAGTTGTTGCCCTCAAATATTTTTAAAATTGCTAAAGCACTCCACAGTCTCAAGTGAGCTCCAAAGGCTTGGCATGAGAAATTAAGTACTTTCCTATGTTTTAAAAATGAAAGGGGTTATTTTGATACAATTTTAAGTCCTTACAAAAAAATTTGGGACTTCTTACTGTACATGTTTTAATATTATTCCTGATAATTCTAACATCTTCGTGTGAGAATTTTGCTATTCTAATGAAAGTTTCTGTTACATGAGTAATGCCCCAAGTTCATAACTCAGCAAGGAGCAAACTTTAGTAGACTCACCAACAACTAGAGCAGTATGCACAGCCTTTGAGAATTGTTGTACTTAAATTATATGAATCATGCATCAACTAATTGAATTTGTTTTGTCTTTTGTGTCTTTTCCCAGAATATGTGACAACACTGGTGTTGTTAGTCTATCTAAATATTTTGTGTATCTAGGGAACAACATATCCACTTTAAGCATCATTTTATTCATAATAATGGAGAAAGTAGAGATTCTTTTATTAACTCCAAAAAACTGTTGGTAGATTTTATTTAAGCATTGCTGAAAGAAAAATCTTGTTTTCTCAGAAAAAATTTGACATTAATGATTTATGAGTCATATTTTTGGACACAAATATTTTTACTTAGTCTAATTTTATTTTTACTATTTCTAGAAGCAAAATCTTATTTTCTCAGAAAAGCATTTGGCATTAATGATTTATAAGACATATTTTTTGACACAAATTTTTTTACTTAGTCCAATTTTACCTATTTTACCAAAAAAAGAGTCTTTTCAAAAGGGAAGCCATTATTAACTTCACTGTTTCCCATGACTCCTCTATCGCTCTTTCTCTTCCCCCTGCATTTTCATCTCCATCAGTCTCATTTCACTTTACGTCCCTTCACTTTCCTCCTCTCTATCCCTTCTGAACAGTCATCTCTCACCATTTTGCTTCTAAGTTTTCTTAACTAGATTTTCTCCTCCCCCTCTTATCCTTTAAATTTCATATCCTCTCTCTCCCATGAAAAAGACTCATCCATGGCCAATGTTTTAGAATATCTTTCGATGGTCCCATTCTTCTTTCTGAGTCATCCGATGAATCCTCGTCTAAATCCACTCACCTCAAGAAATGATGACCCTCTTCCATCCCTATCTCCTCTATCAAAAAACCTCGCCCAAATTATTTTAACTCCCTCCCTCTAAAAGAGATACACCAATTCTAGAAAACTCTCACAAAGAAATATTCCTCTCCTTCAAAAATAGCTCCATCGTACCCGATTGCATCATCAATCTTAGTCTATTAAAAGATGCCTCTTGCAATGTTAGTCACTTTCTTAAATTTCAAGATTTGTCCTTTCTTTATCATCTTTGTGGACATCCAGTTTATGAAGACCTTGTCCGCATATTTTATACTGATCTCTGACTTTCTCCAGATAGTGGTAAATTTGAGACTCTTGTGCTAGGAATAATAATTGTCTTGAACAACTTCCTGTTTGAAAATATTTTTGATACTACGTTTTCTGGTGTGGTCCCTTTTATGAACAATAACTAGACTAAGGACTTTGCATTGAGTTTTGAGGATGCCAATAAATTTCTGTCTGACCCTGACACCATGTCAACCAACTTTGTTCCCTTGTCTTTATGTTTCAAATTTTGCATAATGGTCCATATGATTGCTGCCACTCTGATTTCGCAAAAAGGATCCCTTAGCAACATCTCTTGTTGTGACATCTTTATGTTGTACTATCTAGTAAAAGAGATCAAAATCAATTGGGAAACCTAGAAAGAAAGAGTCTACCTGTGCTAAGGCTAAACCACAAAAGGTAAGTAAATCTGCTTCTAACCCCTCTACCTCTTTGATAAAGGACTTAAAGAACTCAAGTAATGGTTTAAAGCCATCGAGAAAGGTGTCATGATACTCTAGGATTTGACTACTAAACTCTTGGAACTTGGGAAAAGTACAAGCTCTAACATAAGTGTGGTCCGGCTGGCACTCGATGGGCTTAAATCAGAAGGAGTCAAATTGTTCTCTCGAGTGCTCTCTTACATGGACTCTTTCAAATCCCAGGTCTCTTTCTCAAATGATAATCTGGTTGTCTCTGTTCAAACCTTCTACTCCTCTTTTTGTCAAAAATATTGAAAAATCCTATGACAAGTTTTGTCATAATATGCATAATACCCTAACATACTTCCTAGAAAAATGGTGAATTATGAACTTTTATTCAAAAGGGGGTTCCTGTCCCTTATGTTGATGGGTTGTAAGATAATCTTTATTACACTATCTGACATATTTTTTTTGCTCTGTCAAGTTAATAGATTATGACTATCCATGGTTGTATATTATATCTCGTGTGTTGTTTTGTCTATGTGTTTTTTTCACTTCTATTCTTTTTTACTATGACAAAAGGGGGAGAAAGATAGGAATCAAGAAATCATGATGAACCCATCAGTCAGGAGGAATAAGAACAAGTCAATAGCCGATTTTTGACACACAAAAGTCGACTGATGCCCAAAAAACTTGGGACAGTAAAAATTTTCACAAGTCAGGGGGAGCTTCAATACACAAAGGCCGACTGATACCTAAGAAACCTGGAACAGCAAAGATGCTAACAAGTCAGGGGGAGCAAGTTGACAGACAAAAAAGTCAACTGATGTTTACTCTTGTTTGTCATTATCAAATAGGGGGAGATTGTTAGCCTCCGAAGTCTATGTTTTAATAATGACAAACTAACAAGTGGTTCTTTGTAGGATAGTGAAAACTATTCATAGAGGAATTCGGCTCCAATAATGGATGGACATCAACTTACAATCCATGGCATAAAAGAAAATAAATCAGAGTAAGGACAAATAGAAGGAGAATATCAGTCCCATAAGTCTCGACAATTAAAATCAATCACGAAGAATCTATATCCCAAAAGTCTCAATGAATCAGACCAATAACCACTAAAGAAAAGGAAGAAAAGATCACAAGCACATTTAGAAAAGCATAAATCAATACAAGACCAAAAGGGAAAATAAATCACGAACATATCTGATAAGGACCTTATCCAAAGCCGTATATAGACATATCAAATGTCTACATACCCCATTCAAGGAATTAATTTAAATCCTTGATTGAGAAGAAATCTCTTGGGTTTTCGTATGAAGAGTAGCAGTCGAAGACTATAAAAGATAAAGACTGAAGACAGACACGGGTTATGCAACTTCAAGGAGAAAAATTAAAGTTTCTCAATCTTAGTATCACAAGGCTTTGTAACTTTCAGTTTAGAATTATTATATAAAGAGTAGGATCAAGTCAACTTTGTAATATCAACTGAAGCTAGTCACAAGATCTGAAGAGCAAAATAAGTCTTCAGAACTTGTTTACTATCATTGTACTCGAGCCTGACATTGAATGATCTAAGGAAACTTAAAAACCCAAGAGAACTGGAAGTAGGCACCACATTGGTGTTTTGAACCAGGATAAATCTCTGTGTTATTACTTAAGTTTTGTTATTTATTTGTTAAATTATTTAAAATCTAATATTTCTTTGAGAATTTCACTGATCTGTAGGCTAGTCGACTGTGAGGAGTCAGCAGTCGACTCACAGAAAAAATGTCAATTCACCTCCTCTACCCTCTTGAATTTCAAAAGGGTTCTAGTACTTTGCCAAGGGTACTAACACTGGCTGGCGTGGATCCATTAAACTGATCTCCCAAAGTACTAGGGTATCAGTCCTCAACTGGCGGGTGGACCATCATAACCTATGGTGGCGCTGTAGTTCTACAACTTAAGGACTTCTACTAAAGGTCATAGTCCTTAATTGGCGGGTGAGCCTTCATCCCTACGTTCATTCAATGCTAAGTACTACTTCCAAATGAATAATAGTAAGAACTAATATATATATATATATATATATATAGAGAGAGAGAGAGAGAGAGATTCTTAATATAGTGAACCCTTGGAATAGCCACATATGCATAATCTAAAATACTTAAGAGATGTCACTGATACGTGCATGAAATCCTAGGTATTAGATGTTCATAACCATCCAGTTTTGTCTAATGCAACTGAACATGATAATAACTTAAAGCTAATCATAGTAGAGAATCTTACAAAACATAGCCCAAACTTAATTATTTATCAATAATAAGGAAATTCATGTGGTGAGTATGAGAAGATGCAAATCCTATGGGAAAACATATATCATGGTTTATTTACATAAATAAACTGAAGGAATTAAGCAAACGCATATCTCACTTGGAACTCAATTCTTGGAAAGAAGTTAAACTTGTGGATTTAAAAGATTTTGGGACTCAATAGGTGGAAGAGATCTATTGATAAAATCCCACATGCCTGGAGTGGAAGCCTTGGAGAAATCCTTTGTATTGAACTTTAGATAGAGATACACTAGCTTACTTTTGGAGATGAGAGAATCACTTCTTTTTGGCTAAGTGTAGAATGATTCTGAATTTATGAAGAGTTAGGGTAATATTAACTCCTAAAAACTTATTTTGGAGCGCCCAAACTATGTGGGTTTGGAGTTATAAGAATGGAAAAAGACTTAAAAGCCCCTTTAAATCATTCAGGAATTTCTGATAAGCAGTTGTCACAACTCGGGTAATGACTTGTTACGACTAGTCACGAGTCGTGACTTGAGGTCCTTAGTTCTGAGTTCTTTCTGTCATGACAATGACTCCCCTCCTAACGACTTATTGGGTCTTATCAGGGATTATTAGGAGAATTCATGGTCAGAGACTTAATTTCTAGATTTCTTTCTATTGTGACGACATGTCCACCTAACGATTGTTAGGACTATAACGAGTTGTATATTGTACTTATCACCACTAGGCTAAAATTTGGGATCCTTTATTATTGTGGAAATGACTCCATGAAATGACTCATTATGACCGATAATATGTCATTTTCAGATTCGTTGTTATTGATAATTGATAGGCTATCAAGAAATTTTCCATAACTTTTTGGCGCGATATCGGATTAAAGTGAGATTAGTGGCATTGGAAGCTAAATCAGTGACCTATATTTGATGGGTCTAGAGCTTGAAAATTTGAAAATTTAATGAGTCAGTGGATATGGTGTGAGCTACCATTTGAGAAATTTTTTCTTATAATTGTGTGCTTATAGTATTTTCTTTACGTATCTTATTTTCTACTTTTCTCAATCAGCCTGTGATACCTACTGAGTGCAAATGGACTGTATTCAACCCTACTATGCCATTTCAGTGCAGATCCCAATTGGAGTACTACATGTGGCGGTTGAGTTTTTGGGCGGAGTTTATTAAATTCGAGGCACAGATTTGCTCTGGTGCTCGGGGTGGATTTCAAATCTCATCTTATCTTTTAGTTTGTCTTTACTTTGGGTTAGAGACATATTTTGTACTTCAATTTTTGATATTGTACTTAGACGCTCTTATATTCGTGACACTAGTCCTGGAAAATTTATGGTTTTTCTTCAATTTTTCATTGTTATTATGTATATGTCACTTGACTTTACTCTAGGAGTCTCGTTTGCTTTATTTTCTTTATTATTTGCCTCATTTTCTCTTTGGATGATTAACTTACTTATTCAGGTTGAGCCGCGATAAATACCATCATGACCATATTTTTTGGGTTTTGACACATCTCGAGATCAGCTCCTAATTACTTGAGCTACTACCAAGGTAAAACAAATAATGAAGCAAGATAAACTATAAAAAATAAAAATGCTTAGAGACCAAGTAAGCTATTATATTCGATGATAGAATTAGAGTAAAGATGTCTTTACAAGTGAGGAGGGTAACTATTTATAGACTACAACATTATGCCTTGACCAATTAGAATATGTCATTAGAGCCTTGAAGCACTACAACCAATGCCCTTGTGCCATGAGTTCAATCAATTAGAAAGTAAGTCTGCTAATATTTCTGCACTTCTCAGCTCTGTACGAGCTTGCCTGTGAATCTGAGCAATGTAACAAACCTATCTTTCTTTTGTCCCTAGTGCTATGTTATCGCAGGCGTCGATTTACTAAGCCATATCCTGTATGAGAAGGGCACTTCTACCACTGCTATCTAGGATGAGGCTTCTTGTAGCTTCTGCATTCTTTTTTGCGATGGATCCTTATGTTGGTTCCTCTGTTGGTGCCACGTGTCCCTGAGGCGATTTTACCCAATACAAAATCATGGGCAGAGTTAGGATACCACCACAATGGGTTTATCGAAACGTCTCTCCTTGATAAATTACACCGTATAAATAGGGTCAAAATTATCTCTTTGTGTGTTGAATATTTTTGACTTCTTTTTATGTTTACTTTTTTATATTTAAATTTTTATAGTGAGATTCCACTACTAAGTCAAAGTCTTGCACAATTCTTCTGAACATGTCTCATATCATTAGGTGTATCACTACATTTGATAGGTAGCTTAACAATCTTTTCAACAACTAACGTAAGAAAACTATGTTCCACCCAATAAGTATATTAATCAAGTCAAATAGAGACCTATTTCACAAGCAAATACTTTATGGTTCTATTTTGATGGACAAAATTAATGACAGGGAAAGGGAAAAGTAGGAGAGGAATGATGATATAGTATTTATTGAAGCACGAAATGCTCTATCCTTTACCATCCTTTGTTTTCCTTTTCACCATTTTCCATTCTAAACAAGGAATGGAATTAATGATTAGAAGAAAAAAGAAGCAAGCAACGGAAAGAAAAGGATTTTCACTTTAAAATAGAGGGATATATCCTACTTGGCTATTTATTATTTGACTTTTTCTTTCTTTTTATTATTCTTTTATCATAATCTACCCTTAACAAGTTAATCGACGTGGTAAAGAGAAGTACAGAAAGTTGAGGACCTTTCTCAAATTTAAAATTTCCATGTATTCTTTTAAATGCTATTACTGTTTCCCCCACTTGGTTGGCAAGAGATTAAACTATAAATAGACCTTTGAATTTCATGTATAAACTAGTCATAAAAAGCCCGTGCTTTTTTAAAATAAATATTGTAACAATAATTATATTAATTAATGTGACATTTTTTGAATTTTAAAATTTAAATAAATTTATTTTCAAAGTAATCTTTGCATATATTTGTAAAATATTTTAAATTATCAATAATTGTGGTTTATTATTCAAATATCAAATTTTATTTCAAAAATTTAATTCACGATTAAAATTAAACTCTACAAATGTATAAATTAATAAAGAGTGAAAAGCAAAATTCAATGGACCTATATTACTATTTTTAAGATAAAATGGATCATATATGTTATTTTTTGTCTCAACTTATGCGTCACAAATAGAATTTAGCTAGGCAATCATATTTTTAATATGTTTTTAGATATTTTAAGTTGTTAACTATTGTAATTTATAATATTTTTTGTGTAGTTTTCAAATAATATAAATTACTCTCTCTCTCCAAACTCTTGTGATGTTTATTTCAAAAATTTAATTCACGACCAAAATTAAACTTTACAAATGGATAAATTAGTAGAGAGTGTGAAAACAATATTCAATGGTCTTATATTAGTGGTTTTAAGATAACATGAGCTCATTATATCTTATATTTTTTGTTCTCAATGTATGGGATACAAATAGAATTGATAGTCAATTACATTTTTTAAAGTTGCTCCAAACTTTTGTGGCATTGATAGTCAATTACATTTTTTAAATAATTTAAGTTTTAAATTATTTTGATTTATAGTATTTTTCTTCAATTCCAATTTAAGTGGCATAATGCTTAGATGATCATAATAATTAATTATAAGTGATATAGCAAAGTCACGATTGAAGCAGCGAAACAGACATGTCTTAATGACTCAGAACAACTAATTGAAAGTGAAATATCAAAATAACAATAAAAAATACTTGTAATTTTTTTTAAGTGGACTTCATTTAAGATATCAAGTTAATTTAAAATTTCAAGAGTTAACTTTAAAGATTCGAGAATACCCCCTAGTCGTCACATGGTGCTTGCAACCCCGAAGGACCACAAGCTAACCCATGAAATAATATCTGTTGTGAGCACTGAACAATAATACTAAGATAAATATGGAATAATAGCCTGAAATGCCATAAGGTTCAAAACATCTAAAATACTGCAAGAATATAACATCTATAAACTTAATACTGTCTGAAAATCTAGTCTGAAAAAACCTCTAACTGAATCTGTCTGAAAGTGGAGTTGATGGGCCAATTCCCCAACTAACTTAATCTACTAAAATACTGCTAAGATAAAGTACTGAAATAAAAGCATATTCTCAATAGATGAGGACTCACTACTAAATCTGCTACTACTGACTGAATCTGGCTAAGCGTGGTAAAAAAATTGAACGTCCGAACCTATGATATGAAATATCATAGCGCAAGAAATGGGTATGCAATTAGTACGTGGAAATGTACTGGTAAGCTAAATGAGGTAAGGCTGAATGCATGGGTTTATATGCATGATCAATAACTAACTAATGATATACAAGAGTTGGATTAGCATACATGAAGGATCTGTAACTATTGAACATACTGTGCCTACTGTGACTGAGTATACTGGAACTAAATCTCATAACTGATAACTGAATATATTGATAATCTGGAATCACTGATAATCTAAATTACTATTAACTAAGTGACTGTATCTGACAGTCCTGATTCTGTAGAACTAAACTGAGTTCTATTCTGAAGACTGAGACCAAAACTAAAACTGTGAGAGGTAATGGTCTAACCGAGATGCCCTTACTAAGATAAGATAAATGAGTTGGAATCCAATCTATAACCCTAATTAGAAAGGTGTCAACGATATGCCACAGGTAAAGACAAGTTGAAGAGTAACCCTCGACTGATAGATTCCCTAAACGAGAACGATGGTACCCTTTCACTAGCAGGTAGAGCACCTCATCAACCCTCAACTAGTAGGTTTGATGTCTCACCCTGCGATGGCTACGTAGATTTAAAACACAAGGATTGCTTCTAAGGATCACACCCTCTGCTGGTAGGTGAGCCCCCATCCTTAGGTTCACTAGGTGCTGAATCCTACTCCCAACTGAAAGACACTGAATTGTTATACTGGACTGAATTCACTAAGATTACTGAGTTTTCCTAAGTTATTTAACTGGATGAGAGTACTACTGATCATGACATGACTGATACTATTCTGTAACTGATACTGGATCGAAATAAACGGCTAAATTATCGGGTATTTAATACCCCCAGGACTCGATAGCATGAAAAGTAAAGTAAAGCATAATCTTGAATAGCATAACAATATTCACTTGGACATAATTCATTCATAGATACATTTCATCAAACACTTGTAGTGCATTAACTTGTACATGAATGGGGAATACATGTTAGCATGTCATCATGGTATTATTTCATTTTCATAGACAATTTATCAAACACATAGGAAGCATACTTGGTTTATTAAATCATAAACACTTAGGGTTAACATGGTTACAATAATCAACTTGCAAATTGAAGGATTTATCATGAATATCATATAATTCGACATATACTAGAATCAATTCTTGAAACTTGTAATCTAAATCATGGATTAAAACTCAAATAGCACCATGAACATGAATTCAATCTAATTCAAACATAAAAATTATAAATCATAAATCTTGTACATTGAAAAAGGATTCTTGGGCTCCATGGAAGGTAAGGGTGCATGAATGAATATCTAACATACCTTAATTTGATAAGTTCTTAGAGATATTCTTGGGATTAACCTTAATTCTTGAGAGCTAGGGTTTGCTTTCTTGAGAGAGAATTATTTTTTGATTTTGGAAAAAAGTGAATAATGAAGGGTTTTACACATTTTTAGAGCTTAAATATCACATCTGTGTGGAATAAAATCATGGAAAAAGATGGTATTAACCCTGGGCCCAACTTTAATTTTTTGAGAAATTTTCCCAATTAGGATCCCTGGCACGATGTGCCGCTATCGTGCTGGGCCACTGTAAAATAACGACTGAGAAATCGTATGGTGGTGTGATGTGGTGGTATTGCGTTGCCACTTTATTTGCAAATAGGAAGTGCACCGCGACGCATTGGAATTGCATTGTTACACTAGAAATTGACAATTGTGAATAAGGTCTATGGTGTGATGCACAAATATCATAGAGCAATAATGGAAATTAAAATTTTCTATTTTCAACACACACCATGATGCACTACTGTCCTGAATGATGATTTTTATCGTCTAAAACTTAAAATTACCATAACTTCTTTCCAGGTTTGCGAATTTAGGCGAATTTTATATTGTTGGTAAGCTAACTAAATTTCCTACACAATAGCAGACTCAAATCTAAAAATTACTAGGTATTTCAAAAATTTTATTTAGGATAACACATGTACTGAGGGTTAATATAGGCGAGGGAAATACGGTATATCAGAATATCTCTTCCTTGGGAACATTCATCCTCTAATGTGGCAGTCAAGCTGGGAGAGTACGGACAGACTGAGTTGCATACTGAACTTGACATGCACAACTGAAGAATGATTACGTGATTGTTCTGATAGACTGAACTTACATTCTGAACATGTATGTCTGATGCGTGAGTACATGTATGAACGGATTAATGAATACGTGACTGAATATGCATGAACGAGAAAATGAGAACATGACTAAGTCTGAATCATGATACATGAACTGAACTGATTTCTTGGATATGTGTCATGACAGAGTGATGGCCATACGGCTGGGATTGGGACTTGAGAGCCAACTATAAGGACCCACTACTACAACTAAATTTGCTACGGGAAGAGAAAATGGAAGGTTTAGATCATGATATCTCGGAGGTTATAGTTCATCTCCCCCTTGGGACACTATGTCCCTCGAGAATATTGACTTGGTTGAGATACTAAGGAAAAACATAAGATAATGTACGGGGCACCTATGAACTAAATCGTGACTGAATATTTGGGATCTAAAAATGAGGCATAAATATGTAAATGGGAGATCTGTAACATACCAGTGACCACATTAGGAGAACTTTCCTGATCTTATCTGGACTAAAGTATGTAAAACCTATTTAGGTGTTGCCCACTGGTGGCACAAAAAGTGGCACCTTGTTGATTCAGGCAACTTGGATAAGCTGAAGGACGACTATACTGTCCCTAAGAACCTGACTGAGGACAATCTCTGACTCTGTGTCCTGGCTTGCCACACCCAAAACAAATATCACTGTCAGCCCTACACACACACTTATGATTCTTACCACACTCTCTGGAAAATGGATTACTACGACCGTTGCTTATGCTATCCATGGTCATCGGTACACTGGTTAAGGACGAAGCTGGGACTGAACACTTTGGATAAAATTGGGGATAGTTATCCTCTTCTGACTAAGGTTGACTGAAATTAAAGCTACCTATTCTAGACCTCTTGTTCTCTCTCTCTTTTTCCTTAAGCTTCTGCTCCCCAATCTTTTGAGAATGGACCATAACCTAGATATGTCTATATCTTTAATCAATATTTTTGTTCTGCACTCCTTAACCACACTACCAGACACCCCAAATATAAACTAGCTTATTATTAACCCATTGTCTGCCACTACATGGGAAGCATACCTTGCTAACTGAGTAAACTTAAGGGAATGCTCTTTTACGCTCATACTACCTTGTTTGATATTGATGAACTCTAACACTTTGGATTCTCTCTAGTTTAAGGGAAATAATCTATCTAGGAAGGCAGTAGCAAACTCTTCCTACTCTATGGGTCCTGTATTTATACCCTTGTCTACCTTCTACTGCTTAAACCACGTATGGGCTACATCTTGTAGCTGATAGGTGGCTAACTTGACACTCTCACTGGAAGTCACTTCCATGATATTTATGACTTTCTAAACCTGATTGAGGAACTCCTGTGGATCCTCTTTTGACTTAGATCCCGTAAAGGAGGGAGGATTCATTCGGGTAAAGTCCTGAATTCTGGTTGCAGTAGTAATAGCCACTGGGTTAGATTGAACAGCAGCTATCCATTTATTCTGAGCTACTACTGAATTGGCTAGAGTAGTGAATGCAACTCTAAATTCTGTGTGAGAGACATGTTCGTCCAGGGGATCTACCTGAACGGGCTGAGGGGCTGAATGGGTTCCAGTTCTTCTTTTTTTAGTCCATTGGGGAGGCATATTCTGTAAATAACAAGAAGAAGCAGATTTGTAAGACCACACAAAAATCCTAATCTTAATTTAGTCCTTTAGGCTTGTCAAGGGGTCCCAGACATAGAATATTTTAGCTAAGTTCTCAGACTTAGTGTTATTTTAACCTATGAAGGTTGGAAATCTTATTTCATGATCTTTACATCCATTAAATATTGATTTTTAGGTTGATTCATGATTAGGAATGTCCGTAGGTGTTTTCGGACAAGTTTTGGATTTTTCAAACTTCATTTGAAGCTCCTTTGGAAACCTAAAATAGTGAATCAATGCGATCTTGGCACGCCGTATCGACTATCACGTTGATAAATATTTTTCCCAGCTCCTTGTATCAATTTCCAGTGAGTCGACATGGACTCGACATGACACGTTGGCTATCGCATCGATGTCAATGATGTGGCGCATCGATCTATGCATTGATGGTACAATTTTTAGTCATTTAAAAGACCGCATCCTTGGGGGTATTTGGGTTTTTTTTCCCCAACCTTCATCCCCCCAAAAATACAAAATTCATCCCTAATTCACAAAAGTATACTCACTTTATCTCAAAATCTCTCAAGAACAAGCCTTAGAGTTTTCAATTCAAGATTCAAATCAAAAAAGTTCTACTATCAATTTTCAAAAATTCCTTAACTAAGGTATGTGAAGTATTAATCCAAGGGTTACTTCCACCCTTGGAGTCCAAGAATCTCTTTTGAATTCCAAGTAATTGATTTTATGATTTCCATGGTTGGAATTAAAGTATGTCCATGAGTGCTATTTGGATTAAGTTCCTAATTCATGATTATATATATATATATATATATATATATATATATATATATATATATATCATGTGAAATTGATCATTATGTGTGTAGATTCATGTGAATCCATGATAAACCCTTGACTTGTGAAATTAGAGATGAATTATGATGCTCACTTGTTATTCAATACTATGTGCATATACTATTCTCACCAAGTGGTTGATAAATTATCCATGTGGCCTATTATGAGAATGAAATCATGTCAAGTTAGCTTATGTTCAAGTTATATCATTCAAGTGTTTGTAAAAATGCCCTAGTGAATGAAAGATGATCAAGTACATAGTTTACATGTTTCATGTTATGCCATGTCTCTTAATTTATGTTATCACGTCCTGGGGTTACTTGTACCCGACAATTTAGTTGATTACCTAGAGCCAAGGTCAGTCATAGAACAGTATCAGTCATGACAGAATCAGCAGTACTCTCAGTTAGTTATAGAATTCAGGAAAAACTCAGTAGAATCCATATTAGTCCAGTCTAATTTAGTATTCAGTTTAGACCTCAGTAAACTCAATCAACTAATAGAATTCAGTAGTATTCCATCATTCAATGGAACTCAGTGAACTCTGTTCAGTTAAGCTAAACAGTAATCTCAGTAACAGCTCAGTCCATCCTAGTACAAACTAGAAATCAGTTTAGTATCTATTCAGTTGGGAGTAGGATTCAGCACTGAGTGAACCCAAGGATAAGGACTCACCTTCCAGCAGAGGGCGTGATCCTTAGAAGCAATCCTTGTGTTCTAGAACTATGTAGCTAGTGTAGGTTGAGGTATCTTCCTGCCAGATAATATGAGGGTTGATACTTCTTATCCAAGTTATCCTACCAGTGAGGGTTGACTGAAGAGCTTCCTATCAGAGAGAGTTAACTCACAACTTGTCTTTATCCATGGAACGATATTGACACCCTTCCAATTGGGATTATAGGTTGAACCCTAATCTGTTCAGAGAGAGGCATGTCAGTTAGATGATTAACTCCCACAGTCTCAGTTTTAGATTCAGCTTCATAATATAACTCAGTTCAGTTCTACAGATTCAAGACTATTAGATATAGTCATTCAGCTCAGTATGAAACTCAGTACAGATCCACAGAGTTCAGGACTATCAGATACATTCATTTGGATATCAGTAATATAGTATCAATAGACTCAGTAATCAGTTAATCAGTATTTAGACTCAATATTCAGTTTATCACGATCTCAGTTACAGTATACGTATTCATGCATGTACTTTTACTCAGTCATACTCATGTTATTTAGTTAGTATTATTCATGCATATGAATCTATGCATTTTAGCCTACCTCATTGAGCATACCAGTATATTCAAAATACTGATGCATGATTTCTTTTATGCTATGATGTCTTACATCATAGGTTCCAATGCATGGGCTCCCGAGCATCCTTAGCAGATTCAACTCTCAGAAGTTAGAGTAGTGGTGAGTCCTCGTAGTTCGATGACATATTTATGATTTACACTATTTCAGTTTTAGTATCAGTAGTCGAAGTTAGTTGGAGGCATGTCCCATCAACTCCACAGTTCAGACAGTTAGAGGCTTTTTTAGACTAGAGTATTTTCATATAGTTGTTCAGTTGTTCAGTACTTATATTTATTTTTGGTATTTTGATACCGCATTCAGATTTATTTATAGATTTAAACCTTATGGCATATGTTTCTACCTATTTCGACATAATTACAATATTTATTACTCAGTTATTGCAGCAGGTACCAGTCATGGGTTAGCTTATGGTCCTTCAAGATTATGAGCACCATGTAGCGTCCGAGGTACAAAATCGGGGTATTACAGGATTAGACTGAGAGATTAACTTAAGCTCATGGTCACTCACACGATATGAATACTGAAAGAAGGGAAATATTTCCTAAAATATCTCATAGCCTCTTGTCTATAAGTATGGCACGCTACACACCATGCACAAGACTCTAAGCGATACGGCTTTTTAAACTCCCTAGGACTCTATTGAACCTTAGGCTTTGATACCAAGTTTGTAACGACTCGAGATTACCCCCTAGTCGTTACACGGTGCTTGCGACCCAAAGGACCACAAACTAACCTATGAATAATATCTGCTATGAGCATTGAACAATAATACTGGGATAAATACAAAATAATGGGTTGAAATTCCATAAGGTTCAAAACATCTAAAATACTGATAAAATAAAAGCATACCTCAAAATATGAGGAGTCACTGCTAAATTTGCTACGGTTGATTGAATCTGGCTAAGCGCGGTCAGGAACCTGAGCATCCAAAACTATGATATGAAACATCATAGCGCAAAAAACGGGTATATGTTCAGTACGTGAGAATATACTGGTATGCTAAATAAGGTAAGGTTGAATGCATGAGTTTATATGCATGATCAATAACTAACTGAATAATATACAAAAGCTGGATGAACATACATGGAGGATCTATAACTACTGAACATATTGTTTCTACTGTGACTGAGTATACTGGAACTGAATCTAATAACTGATAATTGAATATACTGATAATCTGGGATCATTGATAATCTGAATTACTATTAACTAAGTGATTGTATCTGATAGTACTGATTCTATAGAATTAAACTGAGTTTAATTCCAAAGACTGAGACCAAAATTGAAATTGTGTGAGGTAATTATATAACCGATATGCCCCAAATAAGATAAGATAACTGAGCTAAGGTCCAATCTGTAACCCTAATTAAAAGAGTGTCAGGACCATGCCACGAGTAAAGATAAAATGCTACTGGTAGGTTCCCTAGACGAGAATTGTGGTACCCTTTCACTGGCAGGTGAAGCACCTCATCAAACCTCAAATAGTAGGTTTGATGTCTCACCATACACTGGATACGTAGTTCTTAAATGCAAGGATTACTTCTAAGGATCACACTCTCTGCTGGCAGGTGAGCCCCCATCCTTGGGTTCACTCAAAGCTGAATTCTACTCCCAACTGAAAGACACTGAACTATCATACTGTACTGAATTAACTAAGATTACTGAGTTTTCCTAAGTTCTGCAACTGACTGAGAGTACAATTGATCAGTACATGACCGATACTATTCTGTAACTGACACTGGATCTAAATAAACATCTAAATTATCGGGTATTAAATACGCCTAGGACTCGATAGCATGAAAATTAAAGAAAAGTATAATCTTGAATAACATAACCATGTTCACTTGGTCATAATTCATTCATAGAGACATTCCATCAAACACTTGTAATGTATTAATTTGTACATGAATGGGGAATACATGCTAGCATGCTTTAATGGCATTATTTCATTCTTATAGATAATTTTTCAAACACATAGGAAGCATACTTGGTTCATTAAATCATAAACACTTAATGTTAACATGATTACAATAATCAACTTAAAAATTAAAGGATTTATCATGAATATCATGTAATTCAACACATACTAGAATCAATTCTTGGAACTTGTAATCTAAATCATGGAGTAAAACTCAAACAGCACCATGAATATGAATTTAATCTAATTCAAACATGGAAATCATAAATCATAAATCTTATATATTGAAAAAGGATTCTTGGGCTCCATGGAAGGTAAGGATCCATGAATGAACATCTAACATACCTTAATTTGATGAGTTCTTCGAGAAATTCTTGTGATTGACCTCGATTCTTTAGAGCTAGGATTTTGCAATACCCCGATCGCTCCTTTAGCCTAAATCCATCTTTTGAGTGAATGGGAAGACTTCCAAAGTGATTTATGTTTAAAACATATGGTATTTCTCTATTTCTACTTTTTGTCATGTGGAGAATTGAATAAGCTTTCCATCGATACCAAATTCGCCTAAATCCAACACTCGAGTGAAGAGTTAGAGCCATTTTAGTAAGACAGTGTGTCACCTGGCACTTTAGCGTGTCGCGGAGACAGCCAAAATGGCAATTTTTATTTTTCAGTGAGCCTTCACGATATTGGCGCATCGCACCAAGGCTTAATATCAGAATTGTTAAATTTCAGTACACTAATGCGATTCCACTGCGTCGCGGTGCCCTTCCAGGTCACAAACAAGGTGGCAAATGAGACTTCACCGCATCGCGCCACTGAGCCATCTCCCTATTGTCAAAATTCAGTGAGGTCCGCGATCATGGCGCGTCGCACTAGGGATAAAAATCGGGCTCCAGTTCTAGAATTTTCTTAAGGGTATTTTGATCTTTCCACCCATCCTTACCCACTATATATATAAAAATAGAAGAGAAAATCTCATTTTTCTCTTTCATTCCATCCAAAAGCTAGGGTTTCTCTCCAAAATCCCATCCAATTCTTGTTTAAACATATCAAAATTGAGCTGTAGTTTTCACAAATTAGTTCAAGATTCAAAACTTCCAAGTAAAGAACATCAAGAACCCTAACTCAAGAAGTGGGAAAAGAAGTTCCAATCAAGTTTCTTCATCTTAAAATCATAATCAAGGTATGTGGGTCTTGAACAAGAATATCCTTTCATTCTTGTGCCTAAAGAATTGATTTTTACTATTGAAATTTCATGATTGTGCAAAGTGGGTTTATACCCAAATTACTTTATGAATGAGTTATTAGAATTGAGCTATTCAAGATTGATATACATGAATATTTCATTGTTTTATTTCCTAATTTGAGAACTTATGCTATGAATTGTATATTACAACTATGAATTAGAATTGATGATTTCCAAGTAATAAATGATAAGAGTCATGATTTTAAGCTTTTTCATGATAAGTTGAGTATTGAATATATATATTGAATTTTGAGTTTAAGAGTCAAGAATGAATCTTGTGATGCTTTCTTGAATTTTTGACATTTTATATGAGTTAATAAGCAAGTCCACTTGATGTTGAGAAAGATTGCTTTGAGTTGAGTCAAGTTAGGAATCCACAAATTATTTATGATTTACCGATGAGATATAATTATGATTTTGGTATTTAAGGGAGACCCTTGAGTTGATTAAGGTGGATTTCCTAATGCGCTCAAAGCTTGAATCTGGGAGTAGTATTTAGCACTGAGCGGGAAGTATGGGTTCAGCGCATCCTGCTTCCCTAGGACTATGTGCCACCGTAGGATAAAGATTACAGGCCAAAGGCTAAGACGGTGATCACTAAAGTTAAGGTTCTACTCTGATGGCAAGGATAGAATAGCTCTCCCCAACATGGGCAAGACATTGGACTCCATGTAAGCTCATATGACTTATGTTGGATATAAGAAACTCCCAAGTCCATAAGAGTTTACGTTTCTGGAGTCACCAAGTTACTCTAAGTCTTGAGTTGAAGAGTTTGAGTTGAGTATAATGATTTCTGAGATTTACAATGCTTGCATTACTATTGATGATTTACATGAAATATATTTCAGCTAATTCAAGCGAAGAGAGTCATTATTGATAGCATGCATGATTTTCTTATATATTTATGATAATGTTTATAATGTTGCATACACCCCCACATACTCAGTACATTCCCAAGTACTGATTCCTATACTCTTCTGTGTTCTATATTTCCTCGTGATGTAGGTTCGGGTACTCAGTCTCAGCAGCGACAGTGATCTTTGAGTACCTTTATCTATATTTCTGCAGGTGGTGAGTCCTCATGGTTCGAGGACCTATGTCCCCGATTTTGCCTTGTTAGTAGATGATTGTTTCTTTTCAGTTTAGTATGAGTCAGTTGGGATCTGTCCCAATGGCTTCTCAGTCTTAAGTAGTAGAGGCTTTTGTCAGACTAGAGTACCAGTATGTACAGAAATTTTAGTATTTTGTTTGTACAGGCTAGTATTTCTTCATAATTAAGTATGTTCAAGTTCATGACATGATTATTCTTCCCTATTTTAACATGATTAGCGTTATAGTGAGTTCTGAAAGTGATGACAGGCTTAGAGGGTTAGCTTAAGGCCCCGTGTGGCCTTAAGCACCGTGTGACGTCTCGAGATAGGTTCTTGGGGCTTTATATGTTTGCTTTCTTGTAAGAGAATTATCTTTTGATTTTGGAAAAAAGTGAATAATAAAGGGTTTTACACGTTTTTAGAGCTTAAATCCCACATCTGGGCAGAATAAAATCATGGAAAAAGACTATTTTAACCCTAGGCGCAACTTTAATTTTTCAAAAAAATTTCCCGATCTGGACCCTTGGCGTAATGCGCCGCTATCACGCTGGGCCACTGGAAAATGACGACTGAGAAATTGCATGCTGGCGCGACGCAGTGGTACCGCATTTCTACTTTGTTTGGGAACTGGAAGTGCACCGTGATGTGGTGGAATCGTGTTGGTACACTGAAAAATGTGAATTGGATCTATGGCGCGACGCGCCAATATCATGGAGAAACACTGGAAATTGTCTATTGCTATTTTCACACACTCTGCGATGCGTTACTGGCCTGAATGACGATGTTTAATGACTGAAACTTAAAATCGCCATAACTTCTTACCTGGTTGTCGGATTTAGGCAAATTTTATATCGTTGGAAAGCTAATTAAATTTCCTATGCAATGGCGGACTCAAATCTGAAAATTACTAAGTATTTCAAAAATTTTATTAAGGATAACCCATTTACTGAGGGTTAATTTTGGCTAGGGAAATACGGGGTATTACATTAACTTATCATTTTTTTTTTAATACTAAGATGACTTAAGATATTTAATAGAGTTATGGTTGAAGCAGCTGAAGTAGACATATCATAAATGCTTATTTTACTTTTTTATTAAATATTATTAATTTTTTAAAACATAAATAAACTTATAATAATCAATTAAAGATGATATAGTAAAATCACGGAGCAAGTAGCTGATGAAGCAAGCAGGAAAAGCAGGCATATTGACAAAGAGCTACCTGCAGGGGCGGATCCACCGTATAAAAAAATAGGCGGACGCCTTAGGCCCCCGAATTTGAGGGGCCTCATTTTTTATGTTAATATATATTATAATTTTTAAAAAATAAAAAATTAAACATTATTTATAGAAAAATATTTTTTATAAAAATAAAAAATTATTAAAAGTTCATATATCTAGAGTACTATATCTCAAGAAAAAATAAATGCATTAAATATATTATTACTTGAAAAAAATAATTAGAAAACATCTATTATATAATTTTGAAAATAGAGTTTATTAAAAAAATTATTTTTTTCTTAAAAATTTAAGGCCTCCGTTTGATTTTCACCTTAGATAACCATTATGCTTGAGACACCCCTGGCTACCTGCTTCTCTTGCCTTTCGCCTCTTATAAATAGTAAAATAATATTCTCCCCGTTTCATTATTTTGCTTTTTCTTAGTTTGCCTCGATACAAATTTTAAAATGTATATTTTTTAAAAAATAATAATTGTAATTTAAATTAAAGAGATGTCATGACGTGTTATAATATATTTTAATTTTATAATATCAATATTAAGTTTTCAAGAGGTATGAATAAAAATTAATTATAACGCCCCGAATCTGGTACCCGAAACACTACACGGTGCTTATGACCCCGAAGGACCACAAGCTAACCCATGACAAATATTTGTACCTGTATATTGTATAACATCATGAAAAATGCGGAAATAGTAGACTGAAACATGCCATAAGGTTCAAAACGGATAAAACGTACTATTTGAGAGTACGGTATATCAATACCAAAACATGAACTAAAATAAATTGTCTAAATATACTGTAGTCTGAAAGCTTCTAAAATTGAACTGTCTGAATAAGGATTTGATGGGACATGTCCCCAACTAACTCCAACTACTGAAATAAACTAAGTAATGAAATAATAAGGAAATGATCATGTCCTCGAAGGATAAGGACTCACTGCTAACTCTGACTGTTGAAAATGGAATGCTACTGATGCTCTGAATCTCGTGCTTATGAACCTATGGTATAAAATACCATAGCTCAAATGTGTCAGTATGATTGAATGTATTGGTATGCAAGTAAGGTAGGCTGAATGCAAAGTTTTATATGCATGAACTATGCTAATCAACTGTATAACATAAACGTTAGAATACATGTATGAATAAATGACTATAACTGAATTCATGATAATACTAACTATGGAGTCTGAATACTGATAACATGAGTACTGATAACTGATACTGAACGACTATATCTGACAGTCTAGGTTCTGATAGAACTAGCTGAGTTCCATACTGTTTTGAGTTGACTGTATCTGACAGTACTAAATTCTGTAGAACATCTGAGTTCTATTACTGAGATCGAGACTAAAACTATAATTATGGGAAGTAGTCATCTAACCAACATGCCCCAATTAAAGAAATGTAGCTGAGTTGGGGTCCAATCTGTAACCCTAATTAGATGGGTGTCAATAACGCGCCACTGGTAAGGACAAGTTGTGAGTGATCCCTCATCTAACGGGTACTCTAAGAAGAATGGTGGGACCCTTATCTAACAGGTTAAGCCACTTCATCAACCCTTATCTAACAGGTTAGATATCTCAACCTATGTTAAGCCACTCCATCCTTGGGATCATTCTGTGCTGAATCCTACTACCATCTGATTAGATACTGAATTAATTATACTGAACTGACTGGACTGAGTTTACTGAGTTCTATTGACTGACGGAGTATCATTGAGATCTGATAACTGACTGAGATTATTGAGTTTTCCTGAGTCATGAGACTGACTGAATTCTGCTGAACATGGCTTGACTAAGAGTATCTTGAAATCTGACACTGACTCTAAGCACACAGCTAAATTATCGGGTACACGCACCCCCAGGACTCGATAGCATAAAACTGATAAGACATGACACTTCCTGGACTCACGGCCATAATCAACAATCCATAATACAATCATTGGGGAATTTCACGAGGCACTTGATTATCATAGTTTGGTACATGAATAGGAAAGTATATAGATATGTCATAATTTTATAGGCTAATCTCATGAACAATCCATCAAACAATTTCAATGCATAACAATAACATAGAAGTCATTTTGAACATAAGGGTAAAACATAGGTTCATCATTTGATCACAATTGAGTCATAAGGCATATTTCCTTTTCTCTTAGGCATTTTATCAAACACCTTGCATGCATAACTATAAGCTTGGGCATGAACATTAAATTAATTCATCATGGTTGCATAAATCAACATAATTTAGTATATTTCAATCCATATGCTAGCATAAATTAATGAAATCACATTTAACGATTCCAACTTGGCTATCATACACAACATCAGCATGATCATAATCAATCCACACATAAACATCATAATTTATAATTTAAAATTGGATTCTTGGGCTTCATGGATAAAAGAAATCCATAAATGAACATTTAACATACCTGGGTGGATGATTTCTCAAAGATTGGTGGAGGAAAGCTTGAGTTCTTGACTTGGGATTAAGTTCTTAGGGTTTCTTTTTCTTGGGGATTGATCTTTGAGAGAAACCTTAATTGGTGTTGTGAATGAATAATGAAGTTATGAGCTACGGTATGGTATAATTAGGGGTTAAAACGGGTGGAAAAAAAATCCAAATACCCTTTTAAAACGGCTTAAAAATCGCTGAACGGGATCTGCGACGGCTCGTGCGACGGTCTGTCGCCGGCTCGACGGTCCGTCGTTCTGACCGTCGCATGTGGACAAAAATAGGGACTCACTACCTTAGTAGCGACGGCTTAGGCGACTGTCCGTCGCAAGTTCGACGGTCCGTCAACCTGTCTTTCGCACCTTAGCCAGAAGATTGACTTACTGCCTTAGCTACGACAATTTAGGCGATGGTCCGTCAACTTACCCGTTGCATCTGGGCGGTTCTGACAGCTCTCAGTAAAATATCCATAACTTCTTACTCCGATACCGAATTTGGACGAAATCGGTATTGTTGGAAAGCTAATTAAATTTTTCACATGATAAAAAGTCAAAATTGGAGAAATTCTATCTGATTTAAATATTAATCATTTAGGACGTCATCACTAACTCTTCTGGAGACTAGATTTGACTTAAAGAAAGTTCGGGGTATTACATTAATACACACCAAGAAAAATGGTGCATGTTATTAAAAGTCACCTTTTCAATTTGAATAGTTCGACCATTTTGATGAGTTGTGACTTTTTTGATAAGTTTTGATTTTTTCGATAGATTGTGACTTTTACGATAAGTTATATTTTTTTTTAAGTATATTATGATGTTTCAGATAAGACACAATAAGCATCACTTCATTGGCTATCAATTTAGAGAATCCTCTATTTTCATTAGTCAAATATTTCTGAACTTCTTCTACATTTTTCTTACAAATAAATATATAGTCTTTGTATGATTTATTGCTAACTTCGAGTTTGACGAAGTTATTGGCGTATAAGATACCTTTACATCAATAATAGGTATATCTATTTTATCACGGGGAAATAATTCACAAGAAGAAATTAATTTTCTCAAGAACACACAAAAAAAAATTGTGCACACAAATATTTTAAATAAATTTTTGCTTATTGTTTTTTTCAATTTTACTTTTCTAATTTACTGTTTTTTTTAACACAGATTAACAACAATCAAGGCCCTCTCGGGCAATGAGAAATATTTACTTTTTTTTTTTTGAAAAGTTTTTTATTTCTTTCAAAAAATGTTGTTTGTCCATAACAACTTCAAAATATAACTGTAAAACTTACAATTGTATTTAAAAAATTGAAAATAAATTTCAGTTATTTTTATTTTTCTCATTTTCACTTCTTTCATAAAAAAGTTAAAATAACTGGTCAAATATAACTATACTTTTAACTTTAAAAGATCTTAGTTTTATGATCAAAAGTATACTGAATATGGCGGATGGATGCAAAGACTAAAAAGTTGTTAAATTAGGCTAGAGACATTTTTTCTAATCGTAAAAAAATTATAAGAGTATTAACTTAAGCTTTTTTTTCTCTCAATTTGTGGTGCTAAACCGATATGCTCCCCCAGCATATATGCTCCCCCAAAGACTATTAAAATGTAGACGTCATATTCCCTTTTTTCATCATTTTATTTGGCTAGTGTTCAAAATACTCCCCCAGACTATTAAAATGTACACGTCATATTCCCTTTTATCATCATTTTATTTGGCTAGTGTTCAAAATAAAGTTCTCTAACTTTCTTGACTATTCTTGAATAGCCACAAAAAGGCATTGGGACTAGTGCTGGCTTTTCTAATCTGATTGGACCCTCTTCTTTTAAAGGCACCATTGGTACAACATACAGTGTAACAAATGAAAATGGGAATTCAATTTATTATACAATCTATTTATTCTTTTTGGAAGACATTCTTTATAATTTATTTGCTGAACTTTCAATAAATTATTTCTATATTTTCAACATAAACACAAAATTTAAGTAAAAATTATTGGATTATGTCAATGATAGCCACCAATATTATAGCTAGCTCCACCCTGCACACACGCAAACAGTTCTTTTCGCAATGTCGGATGTTGACGAGGATCAAAAGTATGAAATAGGACTAGGGAGTTCAATGAATTATGGCCAATTAGGGGGTGGTTTGTTATACGAGGGTGGGCCCAATTTCCTTTTTAATATTCGAAAGTAAATGATCATCATAAATTCGCGCCAAGAAAACGACTGCTAGGGATTTGCATATTAACAAATACTCCCATCGTTTAAAAAATAATGATCAAGTTTGACTTGATACAAAGTTAAAAAAATAAAAAAAATTAAATTTTGTGATCTTAAAATAAAGATATGTCAAATATATCAAAATGTTCTTCAATTTTATGATCTTAAACATGTCACGTACAAAATTAAAATTAAAAATTTACTAAAAAAGAAAAGGATAATTCTTTTTGTAACAAACTAAAAAGGAAAGTGTGTTATTCTCTTTGAAATTGAAAGAGTATTATGCATTAACACAAGGAAAAATTGCAGAAACTAGCATACGTAAGATTATAATTACAATAAATAACAATACTTTGATAAAATTACAGTTTATAACAAGAGTAGTATTATTTTACTCATTAATTAGGCAAGTGCATGTTTTACTCTCACTATTTTACATTTTCCTATTTTCACTTCACTATTTCAGCTTCTCCAAATATAGTCATATCTTTTACCCCTTTTATTTCATCCTACAATTAATTATTTTATTTTATTTTATTTTCATTTTTTTATTTCTACTTTATTTTCTCTCTTCTATTTCTCTTTTTTTTTTCTTTTTTTAAATTTAAAAATAATTATCTCCATAATCTTCAAGATTTCAATAGAAAATATTATTATTGTCTTTCACCCTCTTATATCTCTACCTTTTTTTCTTATTAGTTTTTTTATCTTATTTTTTATCATTTTATTGTTTATTTTGATTTCTTTTTCTTTTTCATTTTTTTTCTTTCTATTTTATTTTTTCTCTTCTATTTCTTTTTTTTCCTTTTCCTTTTCTTTTTTCCTTTCTGATATCATTTTTTTATTTTTCTATTTTCATTTTGTTCTTCTTTTTTCTATTTTTTTTTATTTTTACACTTCTATTTCTCTTTCTTCCTTTTTTTTTCCTTTTCAATTCTTTTTTTTTTATATATATTTTTGTTTTTTTTTTATTTTTTTACTCTTCTATCTCTAATGTTTATTTTGTAAAGACAAATATGTATATCAGATACACATATTCAAAAAACATATAAAATACATAGCCATATAGATCTGGATATGTATTTCAGTACAAAACATACATATGTATTTACGAAATACATATCATATTCATATTAAACAGTAACAAACATAACTATACTATATATCTTCATATGTATTTGCAAAATACAAAGGTGAATCATATAAAATAAGAATATACATATGGATCAGGTATGTATTTTGTAAATACATATGCAGAGCTATATGTATTTTATACGGTTTTGGATTTGTCTTTGAACTATACATACTATGCCATTTTAGAGGATAATATATGTACTTCTTTATTTTCTTTTACTGTTTAAGATATGTATCATGTATTTTTTTATTACCTATATGTATATGTATATAATTGTCATTTTCGTTATAGAAATTTTGTGTCTTATATGTTTATATATACATGTGAGCCAGATATATATTTCTGTAAATACATATGCAAATATTTATGTATGTTTTTTATCGTAAATACATATGCAAATTTATATGTCTATTTATTTTGTATATTTTTTGAATATGTATATAAGATATATATATTTGTCTTTTAAAAATAAAATATAGAGTTAGAAGAGCAAAAAGAAAAAGAAAAAAATAGAAAAAAACAAAAATGAAAAATAAAAATTTGGAAAAAAAAGAAGTGAAAAAGGAAAAAGAAGAAGAAAGAGAAATAGAAACTAGAAATAGAAGTGTAAAAATAAAAATGAAAATATTAAAAAAATAAGAAGAAGAAATCGAAAAAAAAATTGAGAAAGGGAAGGAAAAAAAGAAAAAGAAAAAAGAAAAAACAAATAAAAAAAAGAAAAAGAAAAAAAAGAGAAGTAGAAGAGAAAAAATAAAGTGGAAAGAAAAAATAGAAAAGAAAAAGAAATTAAAATTAAAAAAAGATAAAAAAATGAAAAAACTAATAAGAAAAAATAGTTAGAAATAAAAGAGAATGATATTTTGAAGATCATGGAAACAATAATCTTCATATTTGAGTTTGATTTGGAAAATGAATTTACTAATTTAAATAAGAGTAATTTATGAAAATTTAATTAGATGGGATAATTATTCCTTATTTAACTCAATTAATTTGAGTAAAACAAGAACAGTAAATCTTGTTGTATATGTATTTGTATAACAATAATTTACTTAAATACAAAATACAATTTGCTATTTTTTGTAATTATGTAACTGTTGTTATAGAAGTTACAATTAAGGCTCTATAGTTGCTATTTCTGAAAATTTTCGTCAAAAAAAAGGGGGAGGAAAAGAGGTTTACTAGAAGAGGTACAAGGCGGCGGAAAATTAGGAAATAAAGTCAACGTTACAGCAGCTAAAACAGTAAATAAGATGTAAAAAACTAAATTGACCAATAAATTGAATCGATAAAAAAATTTATTTTTAATCTATTTTAATTTATGATAAACAAATTTCAATCACAAATAAAAATATAAAGAAATAATTTTTTTACTAATAACCGATATGGGTATAATTCTGCTCCTCCGTTAATTCTTCTCTCTTGTTTTTCTTTATAATTGTGGACTGTTAGTAGCGTATTATTTGAATGTAAGAAAAATTGGATTGATCTTCATGAAAGGAGTGTATGTGGATCTTGATGTGTTTGATTTTCAAGAAGAGAGAGTTTTCATCCCCTTGTGATATTCCATTAGTTTATAAAATTATTTAGATATATTCAAGATGTTTGCGATTTGTGGAATATTGCAGTTGCCTTTTTCAGGAAATATTTTTCCCTTTATATAGACATAATTTAGGTTTTAGGGTAGAGTATCTTTCAAGCTAAGTTTAGATAAAGTAGCATTCAAGAATTTTAACAGAATTTGAATTCGTGTTGTAGAGATCCACAACATTTTGTTGTTTACAAATTTTCCCCTACTTTAAGACTTGTCGACGTATAGACTTGTTGAAACTCAAAGACGAGTCTTGAAGTACTTTTTTATTTTTGTAATTTTCTGGCTCCAGATTTGCAGATCAAATTTGTGAGAGAAGTGATGAAGAGCAGATTTGGTCCAACTAGGCGTGCCAATTCATTTGCAACAAATTTTATAGTGACAGAAACAAATTAGAATCACAAATAAAATATGAAGAAATAAGAATTTTTTATTGATAAACGACATAAGTACAATTCTGTTCCTCCCTTGATTCTTTTCTCTTGATTTTCTCCATAATTTGAGGGTCGCTAGTAACATATTTCTCAAATGTAGGAAGATTTAAATTTGATCTCCATGAAAAGAGGGTTTGTGGATCTTCTTGATGTATTTGATTATCAAGATGAGAGGGTTTCGATCCCTTTGTGATATTCCATGAGTTTATGAAATTAGTGAGGTATATTCGAGATGTTTGATCTGGTGAGATATTGGAGATACTTTTTTCAGGAAATATTTGCCCTTTTATATAAGCATATTTTAGATTTTAGGGTAGAGTAGACTCCAAGATAAGTTTAGGGTAAAGTAGCCTCCAGGAATTCTAACAGAAATTAAATTTGTCTTGTAAAGATCCATAATATTTCGATGTCTACAAATTCTCCTACGTTAAGGCTTGTCGACTGAAGACTTGAGACACAAATTTTATGAGCTTTGCAACTTAAAGATTAACTTGATTTTTAAAAGTTTCACAACTAGAAAATTTAGCTCAAATTTGAGGAGCATTGTGTCATACAGTTTAAGCTCATGTTTCAAGGAGCATTTCAACTAGAAGATTTAGCTCAAATTTAAAGAGCTTTGTACCATACAGTTTAAGCTCGTGTTTGAAGGAGCACTTCAACTTGAAAATTTTGCTTAAATTTGAAGGATTTTGTGATTTGAAAATTTAGCTCGCAATTTGATGAGCTTTGTAACATTTAGCTCAAATTTGAAGAGCTTGGTGATACAAAGTGTTTGAGGAACATTTTAACTTGAAAATTTTGCTCAAATTTTAAGAGCTTCATAATTTGAAAAATTTACTCGTAATTTGATGAGCTTTATGATATAAAGACTTAACTCAAATTTAAAGATCTTTCTGATTTCAAGATTTAACTTGAATTTGAATAGTAACTTGAAATTTTAGCTCAAATTGAAGAGCTTTACAGCTTGGAGATTTGGCTCAAATTTGTAGAGTTTCGTGACATGTAGTTTAAGCTCATGCGTCCAGGAGCAATTTAAGTTGAGATTTAGCTTGGATTTTAGGAACCCCATGACTTCAATATTTGTTTTGAATTTGAGAAGCTCTATAATATGCAGTTTAAGCTCATGCATCAAGGAGCATTATAACTTGTAGTTTCGATTTGTGCATTGAGGAGTTTTGTAAATTACTATTCGTGCATTGAGGAGTTTTGTAACTTGTAGTTCAAATTCATGCATTGAGGACCGCTGAGATACACATAGACTCTTTGAATTCATCTTCAGATGCAAACTTTCCCCCACTATGAAGGTCTTCTATTTATTTTAATTTCGGGAGGCTCACAGACAAACATTTATTGATTTTCTTTTACAGTCATGCTTCATTCTATATCATGCACACGAGCTGTAAACTCTTTAAATGTATTGAGTTTTAATCCTTACAAGATATAGTAAAGATCCTAATTCATGCCTTGAATGTATATTTTAATGGGAGAAGTTTCACTAACGCGATATTTATAGCTAAGACTCAAACTTCTCCAGTGATTAGTGAAGTCAACAATTGACACATATTCATGTTGACGAGCCTTTGTAATTTTAATCATACTAAAGACACGTCTTGTGCTATAGAAATTATTCTTTAAAGAGTTATGTATTCAATGCAAATACTTTCTCTAATGTTTGCAGAATGACCTCAAAAAATTATGTAACCCTCCTATTTATAGTTGTAGGGGGTAGATAGTCATAGTGTAAATAACCTATTCTGCCTTATTCTGATTGGTCCATCAAGTCATCAAGCATATCACAAATGTTACGTGATAAGGTTACTTGTGATTGGCCAAAAATATGTTATTTGAGACATATGGTGATATTTCATTGAATGTTGAACTTCACTTGACTTGCCAGGTCATTTCAACGTGTGACCTTTTCTTGTTGGTCTTTAATTTGATGGGGATGCCATGTTACTTGACATATGTCCTAGGTCGGAGCCTCAAGATAAAATGGTCTTTGAGATTAAGAATAACAGAATGGACTAATTTAATTTTAAAGTCCAAATTAATTGATCAAGCCGAATGATCATGGCTTAAACTCAGATTTTATATGAATATATCCCATTAAAATTTACACATCTACAATGTTATTGGTTTATTATAATTGGGTTATAAGGTTAATGATTTTTTGATTTTATAAGTGTTTTTTATTGGGTTATTGATTCGATTTTGTTTTTTACATATTGGGTTATTGAATAAATCGATAACCCAATAAGAATATACTATACTTTATTCCCTGTGGTTGGCGAAGAAGAAAAAATTCCATTTGAAGAGGTTGTTGTGACTTACAATGGATAGTAGTTCTTTATTGTTGAATTTGACTCCGAAAGACATATGCAGTGCTCCATTTATAATATAAAGAGGACGTTGTTTAAGAAATTTTTGATATTTATCATTAAGTCTAATTGCTGCATAGTTTGTGGATAGGATGGTGGACTTCTTATTTTGTATAATTTAGGACTACAAGGCATATGTCATATTCGTTGCTACTATTTTTATTTTGTGAGCATTCTTATTGATGGCATGTTAGTTGCTAATGTTACATAATATTGAAAATCATTGCACCAAATTGATATTTGTTTTATGAGTATTTTAATCGGTTAAAGTAAAAACTAAACCTATACAGACAAAACGTTGATAAATCTAAAACCAAAAAAACATCTTATTGATTTGGTTATTGGTATAGCATATTTATAAATCTAAAATCGATAAAGTGAATCAATAATATATAAAATCGAATTGAACCTATCGGTATACACCCCAATAAATATTAAGTGCTTGTACATGGAGAATTTTAGGATTGAGGCAAGGATTAGAAATTCTATAGGCTCACCAAGATGAGAGCAATGAAGGACTTTGACTTGGACAAGATGAAGTGCATCAAAGACGAGAATGCTAAACTATGGATGAAGGAGTCACACATTAAATAAATATAAAATTACAGATATGCTTTTATGAACTCTTGGATGAAGAAGGGACACAAATATTTCATTGAGCAATTTAAAGAACTTTAAGAGTCATCGAGATTTTGAATATTATCATAATATAAATTTTAAGGCTAAGAGGGTTATTTGTAAGATGATGAGGTGTAGGGCAATCAAATTAGATGAGCTATAGTTGGTAAATTTTGAAAGAGCGCAGGTAGAGAATATATGAAATGATCGACTAGATTGTTTAAAGTAATTTTAGGATGTAAAATGGTTCCAAGATAGCAGGTGGAGTACAATGACCTTGTTGTACAAAAACAAAGCTGATACTCATAGTTATAATAACTCAAGGGATATCAAGCCACTAACTATTATAAAGAAATTTTAGAAGAGGGTGGCGAAGATTAAGATGTGCATGGGTGTGTCTAATACGAGAACCAATTTGAATTTGTGGTAGGTCTTTGACTATCTCGTAAGGAGATTGATGGAGCAGCATAAGTAGAGGAAAATGGACTTCTATATATGATGTTTATTGTCCTAAATAAAGTACTCAACAAAATCCAAATGAGGGTTCTATAGAGTTGTTTAGAAGTTAGAGCTACCTGTAGTTTATACTAGTGCAATAAAGAAATGAGCAATAGAGTTAAGGCCAAGGTGAGGATAGTATGAGGAAACTTAAAGAAATTTCTATTCATGATGAAGTTGAACCAGGGATCATCCCTTAACCCATTTCTTTTTATCTTGGTGATGAATGAACAAGCACAATATTCAAAAAGAGGTGTCATGATGTATATTATTCATAGATGAAACCATTTTAATTGATGAAACATGCAGTGAATTTAATGATAGGTTGGTGGTTTGAAACAAACATTAGAGTTTAAAGGGTTCAAGTTGAGAAAGACTAATACTGAATAAATGGAGTGCAATTTTAATGACGTGACTTACATTAAACGTGTGAAAATGGGGATTGATACACAAAGTTGCTCCAAGAGAAAATGTTTCAAGTATTTGTGCTATATGTAGTTTTGATTATGAGTAGCTAACTGCAAGGGACCAGGTCCTTGGATGTGCAAGGAATAGTACAACTGCCACGCGTTATCTGCACAGTTTTGGCCTCTTGTGTAACAAACTTGAAGGTGCTATTTTGTACTAATTAGGACAGTTGGTCTAATGATATTTCAGCCCTAATCATCACTCATTTATAAAAGGAATGAGACACTTTTTCATTAAATAAGGGTTTTGCAAATTTAAAAGAGGAATAGAGATAGAAACAGAAACTCCACTGCTCAAGTTCTTAGCTATTTATGTGATAAATTGAAATTGTTCTTTACTTAGTAATGATTTGTAACGAAACTACTCATTCTTTAAGCATAGTGTTTTTCTCTTTGAGCAGAGAGAGGTTCTTTAAGCAAAGAGGTTAGGTAGAGTTTCCTAAGTGTGAGGCTGATTAGAGTTAACCAACATAGAGAGTCCTTGGTAGAGTTGAGTTATAGTAGAGTTTCTACAAAGGAAAGGATCCTAGAGATAGGATGAAATCTAGGCTATAATTAGAAAGTTGATTATGATGGATTTCTTGAGGTTCTTGTGATGGGAAAGCCCTGGTTTTTCCCTTCCTGGGTTTACACATTAAAATCTTGTGTTTTTACTTTCCTGCAGTGCCTTTGTTTTCCAGCACCTCATAGTTGCTTTACTGTTCTATCGCTCATGATTGACTTTGAGGGACCCGATCCCTCACTATATAGTGCAACCCCTAAGGGTTCTACCAATTAGTATTAGAGCTGCTTTACTCTAAAAGGTTAATATCTAGGGTGTTATGGTCATCATGGATGCTATAACTGAACTAGGGGTGGAGCGTAAGAAAGCAAAAAGGGAGAGATTCCTGACATTGAAGGCTTTAGATTCTGACCCAGGTGAAGAAGACATTGATGTTACACTTTTGGCAACAAGAATTATTAGAGTTATAAAAAGGGGTGGTAAGCTTAGCAAAAGAAATGATAAGATTGAAGGCTATCACAAAAATTTTAGATCTAAGTATTCATAAGAAAATACCAAATGCAAAAGAATGATCAGGTCCCTGAAAAGTGAAAAAGAAAAACTGCAGATGAATATGTAGTACAGAAAGCTTTGACAGCGTTGGGAGATTCTTCCAGTGAACTTGATGAAGATGAGAAGTCTGAAAATATTTCTATGCTAGCAGTGGAAGACAGTCCAGTTATCCATGATTCCCTATTTGCATTCATGGCAAACTCAAAAGATGAAAAAGAAAAAGAGGTAACTCTTTTTTAATATTAAGGATAATCTAGATAACTACTCTGCTAAAAGGATAAAGAAACTTGCTAGTGTGTTGATAAACTCTGTATGAGAACTAACTACTGAGAAGAATGCATCAGAAGTGATAGTAGAGAATCAAGAACATGAGTTGATTTCTTTAACTTTCCAAATTTCTGAAACTGAAGAGTTGTTAAAAAATATAAAATCTTAAAATTTGAGTTCGGTGAGCAGTCTGAAGAAGGTAAATAATGTAGATGGAAAGGGAAGAAAGAAGCTTCATGGCTTCAAATTGATCTTGAAAAAGTGCTGAGGGATTCTTAAAAACACCTTATGTCTACACTTCATTGGAATGAAGAGTTAGAGAGGGACCTGGTCCGCTTGAAAGAAGAGTTGAACAATCTCTTAAATGGACTACTTCCTCACTGATTGTTTCTAACTTGCTAGTCAAGGTTTCAATGATGGTAGAGGTCTAGGCTATCAAGGATAATTCGAGCCTATAAGGTGGTAAGGAAAGACTGTTAATAAGGGTAGAAAAAAGGTTGTCAGTCCTATGTGTATTCATTTTGGGAAGGATGGGCACACTAAGGAAAGTTGTAAAAGATGCCTTAGAGCTAAAAGAGATGGTTGCAGAGATGTTCAACAAGGAAAATCACATCATAAGGGGTTCAAGTAACTGGAAATTGTGAAGAGTAAGTTATCTCTTCATAGGTGGGCCAAAAAGTATTTGATTACTCACTTGTCTTCTTTCTAGGAACTCAAACTCAAGCAGGTTCCCAAATCAAACAAGTGATCACGATTCCAGGTTTGAGGAAGGGGACTGCTGTCAAGAATATTTATTAAAAGGTAGTGTTCATAGCTTAAGTATGGAGGATCTAAATGCAGCCTCTCTTTAAATACACTTCAAGTGGAGGTGTTATATTTTGTAATAGTTGATTTCAAGGGATCTGGTCCCTAACATATTATGGTGAAAATTTCAAGACAAAAGAGGTATGCAAAGGCTAAAGCATGAATTGATCAAGCTACTTGACTTATAATATGAATCATTGTCTCCTCTCAAATTGGGCTTTATCAAGGAGACAAGTATCCATGATAAAGTAGGTGCATGATTAATCTAGCTCAGTATTATACCTTTGCAGGTATACACCCAAGGGGATAACTTTGGAAGGAAATAGTTGGAGCAAACATAAATTGTAAATTCATTCGAAAAGAGAGGGACCTGGTCCAGTCTCTTAGGTGAGTACCAAAATAATGTGCCTTGAATTTTTTTATAAAATTTCTATTTGAAAAGGCCACATGTCCAATACTCCATTCCCATATAAACAAAAGCTGTCAATTTAGTTCAAATGTGAAGAGTCACAACCATTGTGATCAAATGTGTTCATTCAAAAGGTGTCTATTAAATTCCAAATGGTCATATTTTTAACTATAAATTCAAATCATTATATTCTCCATTAACTCAGAACATTATTCTCCTCAAATCAAAACTGGTCCTTCTTTTTTCTTAATCAAAAAATTTTAAATGTCTAAAACTCACTCTTCTTTAAACCCCATGAAATATTCATCTTTAGATCATTCTCAAGAGCCACAAAAAGGTCTACCTGTCAGTTATTCTCATGAGATTCCTGAAACCCTAAGTGAAACTGTTCTAGTCGAATCTCTAAACCTCAGTGAATGTTCTATCCTAGTATATGACCAAAATAAAGATTTTGAATCTTTAATTGATCAAGAGATTCTTCAAATTAAGGGATCTCCCTCCTCAAAAGTTTCAGAGTCCACTAATGACCCACAAATTCCCCTTTATCTTGAAGAATTGGCAAGTTCTGAAAAATTAGAAAAACTGACAGTACTTGGTTCCTTTAGTGGCTCTGAGTCAAAATCCATCTTTGCTCAATTGTGTGATGATAAAATTCCTATAAAGAGATTTAATCCTCTTAGCAGCATAAAATTGGGAGCTGAGAATCTACTACTACTTGCCGGAGAACCAAACAAAATCTCTATAAGTATTGAAGAGCAATCTGTAAGGAAAAAAATGAAGAGACTAGGAATGAAGAAGTGGTATTGCCTCCAAATAAGGAAGATGAAGAGGATGAGGATGAACAATCTCTGGTTTCGAAAATAAATAGACTAAAAGACAGTAAAAGAAAAGAAAAAATAATTGACACTAGTGTACAAGGTACTAGATCCTATTCCACTAGGGGATATGAACAAAAATTACTAGCAAATGCCATGAAGGAAAATAAGTTTTCTACCACCAAAAGAAGAAGACTCAAGAAAGCTGTCATAATAAAGGAGGAAAATATTAAGGTAGTGAAGGTTGGAGAAGATGAGGATACTATATTTCTATTGTTATTGCATTTAAAGAAGAAAAAACTAGAAGTTCATGATGATGAAATGACAGGGTCCTCTAATCCAAAGTCGGGGAGTCATGGTGTAAACAGAAAGAAGCACATAGCTATGAAAAGGATGAAAGTCTCTAAGGGACATGGTCCTACGAAGAAAAATACTGATGAAAAGAAAGAGCCAAGTAATGAGCCCAAGAGATTTAAAAGAGATGAAAAAGTGACACGACCTAACCCCAGTTCTTGTCGTAATAGGCATCCCAAGTTCAACCAGGACCGGGGACCGTCCCCTATTACCCAACCCAACCACCTATATCCAACCTTAGGTGGGCTGAATTTCGAACATATAACAAGATAGTGTTATTGTTCTCATTAAGACTCTGGGATATGGTCACAACCATGACCGACCTAATCGAGTCCAGCTATACTACACTAACCACCCAACCATACCAAACCGAACCATAGGCCATAAACTAAGACATAACCAAAGAGAATACCAAAACATAATATGATTAATCCAAAAATATAATATGACGGAACAACTAACAATATCGTCCAAGGGTGTAAGCCTCAACACCAATACCGCTCCCACTCATACCAATGCCTAGAAGTACCTCGAAGCCTCTATCCAAAAGAGTAAACAAATCTGGTTGGTACATACCCCTAACCATGGATAAAACCAATATCCAAATTAAAAAAAAAGTGTCTAAAGAAATCCATAACATGAAATGATGGCTCCCAAAAGGATAAAAGTTCTCCACTTCAATCCAAATGCTGATACCAAATCCATGTACTAAACAGAAGGAGTAGAATAGCAAGTTCCTGTATAGCATGGGTATATAGCCGCCAGGATACAGGGTGAGTGAGTGACCGCTAGGATGAATCTCAGGATGAGGATAAAATAATGCCAGTTATAAAACCAAGTAAAACCATCCATAATGTATACAAACATACATAGATAAGTTCTGGGAAAAGGAACCGGGTTTAGGATGAATTTAAAACCTTTATACCTGGGTTGTGTAGCTTGGCCGTCCTAAACCACCCACGAGCTATATGGGTTTAGCTTCCCCTACTGAAAGGGCCCTAATGCGTGTAGACACACGACCAGGAAATACCCTATGGGATGATTAGTTCGTCCCCCAATATAAAATATGACACACGCACACGGTCATCAAGACCTCTCATATCGGCAAAAATGAGTTTTCAATTTTTTGTCCCCATGGGACTATCACCTTTTACGGCTTTGCTCCACACTCTGCCATTAATACCAAATTAAAATAAGTTTCCAAATAACCAAATCATTATACATTTATTAACCAAGGCTAGTATTTGTGTTATCATTATACCACCCCTTACATACAAGTACTATCCATAGCAAATCATTTAGGTTAAGGGGACCTTAGGTGCCCTTCCAATTACCATATTACATCCACTTGGGAGACTTCCATGTTCTCCATAAGCAGAATCATTTAGCCTTTAGCCTTTTGAAACCATTTAAACCATGTATAACAGTATAAGTCCTTTATTAAGTTTAAAACATGCAAGAGTTCCATTAAAAAAAGTAAATGCAATGAACATATCTTTATAAGCATTTTATCAAACACCTTGAGGGCATAATATAACCAAAACTAATTCCAAAGACCATTAAACCATTACCATGCAATCCAATTGTCTAAAACCACCATTAATGCATATAAAAGCATAATTAAAACCATAGGAAACCATAACAAAGCATTCAATATCAAAACCCCTAAATAATAGTTGAAAACCATAATCATGAAATAGTAAAACCATGAAATCAATCATATAAACCATGCCTTTAGTTGAAAGTATAATTAGGAAAGAGAATCATGCCTTGTACCAAAGAATTGATGGAAGGAAATCACCAAGACAAGCCCCAAAGTAATCCGCAAGATGAAACCCTAGCATTCTTGCCCCTAAAGCTCCTGAGAGAGTTATGGAGTGTTTTGGAATAGTTTATAAGTATTAATGAATAGAATAAGAGGGTAAATAGCCACCAAAGTGTATTAAAATCATGGGTCCTAATTAAGGTAAGTAGGGAAATGTCCAAAATACCACCACTTAAGTTGTACAAAATCTCATCACAGGGATATGACTAACCCATACCTGTAGAGCACTTTGATATGGTTGGTACCCACTACTAGTATCCAAGCCTCAACCCTTGTATCAAATATTGTCTAGTATACGACTCATCTAACCAAGTCGTAACCACAATATACGATCTGTACCCATAACCCGTATCCCTGACAGAAATGAAATAACATGAGGATCAAATACATTCTACCATACGAGTCCTTGATACGAATCATAACAATCCCTATGACCCATACCCCTAAGTCATAACAATTCCAGTGACCAAAACCATCCAACCAACTAACACTAATCAGTATACGATAGGACCATACCACTTATACCCCAGAATATAGCTCGTACCCATGAATCGTATTGGGTATGGAGAATGGAATTCTAGGAAATTTTTTAAGGGTCAAAACCCAAGATATTTTAGTCTCCCGCGCTAGGAACATTCATCCCCGTGTGATGGAAAAGGTAGGGGTAACCACACACAAAGTCCTTTGCATTATCAAACATCCCTTTAACAAAGTTTAAAAACAAAGAGGCAAAGATGTAAGTCTTTCCTTTAAAAAACTTAGAAAATAAAGATGTGATCAAGAACATATACCTTCCGCATGAATCATAGGAGCAAAAAATAAATGCGTATACTTAGACTTTATGACCTCTTCTGCTTTCTAAGTAGCTTCTTCCATCCTATGGTTCCGCCATAGAGCCTTAATCGAAGCCACATCCTTGGTCTGAAATCGACAAACTTACCTATCTAATATCTCAACTAGAACCTCTTCATAAGACAGAGAATATAAAATGCCCAATCTTCTAATGGAATAACCGAAGAAGGTTCACCAAGATACTTCCTCATCCTAGTAATATGAAAGACCGGATGAACCAAACTTATGCTAGATAGAAACTCCAAATCATAAGCAACATTGCCAACTCTATGAAAAATCACATAAGGACCAATAAATTGAGGACTGAGTTTCCCCTTTTATCCAAACCGCACCATTCTCTTCATGGGAGACACCTTGAGGAACACTCTATGCCCGACCTTAAACTCCAAGTCTCTACACGTAACATCCGCATAGGAATTTTGGCAACATTAGGTAGAGTTAAGCCTATCCCAAATCACCTTGACCTTCTCCATTGCCTGATATACCAAATTCGGACCAAACATGTCTGCCTTTCCAAGCTCAAACCCCCCAATAGAAGATATACACCTCCTACCATACAACGCCTCAAAAGCTGGCCATACTAATGCTCAAATGATTGCTATTGTTGTAAGCAAACTCCACCAAAGGTAGATGCTCAACCTAATTACCACCATAGTCAATCACACATACCTGAAGCATATCCTCCAATGTCAGAATAGTTCTCTCTGCTTTCCCATCCGACTGTGGATAAAAAGCAGTACTCAAACTAGCCTTAGTCCTCAACCCTTTCTGGGAAGACCGCTAGAAGTGGGATGCAAACTGCATACCACGATAAGAAATAATAGAAACAGTCACCCCATGCAACTTTACAATCTCCTGAAGATACAACCTCGCATAATCCTTCATCGAAAAGGTAGTCCATATTGACAAGAAATTTGTAGACTTAATATTCCTATCCATGATAACCCAAATCAAATTATACTGATTTCGAGACCGAGGAAGACCGGTAAAAAATTCCATATTGATCACTTCCTACATTTATTCGGGAAAATCAATTTCTTCATATAACCTTCCTGGCCTCATATGCTCAACCTTAACTTGTTGACACACCATACACTTGGCCATAAAATCAACCACACCCCTCTTCATTCCCTTCCATTAGTAGATCTCCTTGAGATCATGATATATCTTAGTCAAGCCGAGATGAACAACATAGAGCGGTTCATGCACCTCAGCCAAAACCCTTTTCCATATCCCATCGATATCAGGAACACACAACCTTCCTTTGTACCGTAAAGTACCATCATCACTGATCTCAAACACCACTACCTTTTGCCCACAAATATCACCCTTGATTCTCATCAAGACAGGATCCAACACTTGTTTCTCCTTAATCTAAGCACCAAGAGATGATCGAACCACTTATTCCACCATTTCTCCACTATCCTTAGAATTTAAGAGACGAACTCTAAGATATGCTAAGAGGTGAATATCCGTCACCAATTCCAGCTTGCCTTCCTCCACATGAGCTAAACTCCCCATGGATAACCTGCTAAGAGCATTATCAACCATATCAGCCTTACCTAGGTGGTAGTGAAGACTCATATCATATTTCTTGAGAAGCTCAAGCCACCTCTTCTGCCTGAGATTAAGCTCTTTCTTAGTAAACATGTACTGAAGACTCTTGTGATCAAAAAAGATATCCATGTGAACACCATACAATTAATGCCGCCATATTTTCAAATAAAACACAATCGCCAACAACTCCAAATCATGAATAGGATAATTTCTCTCATGTACCTTCAACTGCATGGAAGCATAGGCAATCACTTTCCTATGCTAGATCAAAACACAACCAATCCCTACCTGAGATGCATCGCAATAAAACACAAACCCATCACTGCCTTTCGACAAAGTTAGGATTAGAGCTAAAGTAAACTTATCCTTCTACTTCTCAAAACTTCCTTCACAAACATCCGACCAATTAAACTTAACCTTTTTCTAAGTCAACTTAGTCATAGGAGTATCTATCGAAGAAAAGCTTTCCATAAACCACCAATGATACCCGGCTAAACCGAAGAAGCTCCAAACATAGAATGGAGTCATGGGCCTAGGCCATCTCTTCACCACAACAACCTTCTAAAGATCAACCTGATCCCTTTACTAGAAATAATATGACCCAAAGAAGTCACATCATTCAACCAAAACTCACATTTAGAGAACATGACATACAACTATTGTTCCTTTAAGGTCTGTAACACCACACAGAGTATAAGCATAATCCACCTCACTCTTTGAATAAACCAGAATGTCATTAATAAACACAATGATGAAGAGATCCAAATACAGCTTGAACACCCTATTTATCAGGTCCATAAATTCTGTTGGAGCATTGGTCAATCCAAATGACATCACCAAAAACTAAAAATGCCCATACAGAGTATAAAAAGTCGTCTTAGGGACATCCACCTCCTTAATATTAAGATGATGGTACCCAGACCGAAGATCTATCTTAGAGAAGAACGAGGAACCCTGTAACAAATCAAATAGATCAACTATCCTCAGGAGACGATACTTGTTCTTGACCATATGGCATCTAAAGGGAACCATCCTTCTTGCATACAAACAACACTGGTGCACCCCAAGGAGAAACACTAGGGTGAATAAACCCCTTATCCAGAAGATCCTTAATTTGATCCTTAAGTTTTCTCAACTCAGTCGGAGCCATTCTATATGGAGGAATAGATATTAGATAAGTATAAGTACGCAAAACGATACTAAACTCTATTTCCCTATCTGGTGGAACACCAGGAAGATCA
Source organism: Capsicum baccatum var. pendulum (assembly GCA_030864225.1). Taxonomy (NCBI): domain Eukaryota; kingdom Viridiplantae; phylum Streptophyta; class Magnoliopsida; order Solanales; family Solanaceae; genus Capsicum; species Capsicum baccatum. Next base: position 160,732,312 of record CM061557.1, on the reverse strand, counting down.
TCTGAAAAGACCTCTAGAAACTCATTAACCACAGGGACCGAAGAGAAAGAAGGACCTTCTGAGTTAGAATCTAAGTGATAAAGACAACCCTTGGAGATTGACCTCTAATCTCTAAGATAAGAAATAAACCTTACCCTATGAGCTAAGGAAACCAGGGAATTTAAAGATAACCATACGGGTCTACTAATCCAAAGGCGTGTAACAAGAATGCAACTAATCCATACCTAGAATTACATCAAAATCTACCGTATCCAACTCAAATAGATCCTCCAAGGTCTGCTCGCTACCAATAGATACCACACCTCCTATAGACTCTCTTAGCAATTACCAAGTTACCTTTTGGGATAAAAACAAAAAAAGGATCTGAGATAACTTTCATATCAAAAATAAAAGACAGACACATATGGAGTCACAAAAGAAAGAGTGGACCTCGGATCAAGAAAATAATAGACATCATAAGAGAAAAGTTGTAATGTACCAGTAATGACAACAGGTGATTCCTCAAATTCTTATTAGGAGACCAAAACATACAACTTTTTTCGACCAACACTAGAACTAGGAGCAGTAATAGAAGCAGATGCCACCCCACCAGGTGTAGGAACAGAAGATGAATCCACAAAAATCTTATTTGCCCCTATAGGAACCTTGTTGACAAGAAAATACCTGAGCTGATGGCCTACCTAGCCACACTAAATGCATTTGTCCTTTTCTTCCTCATAATAGCCCCAATGAGGAAGACCACAACATTGACAAGGACCACATGAAGAAACTGACTGAACTTCACTCACCTAAGATTAGGCAACCTATGCCTGAGAATTATCACCACCTTAATGATGCTTGTCGCCTAATTGATAAGGAGAACTAGCAAAAAAGGAGCCAGAATCCCCCCACTTTATTTTTTGCCACTTGCCACCATATCTACCATCCTAAAAATGATCATCTCCCTGATTAGAGAACCTGTCCCTCTTTTCCTGCCTATCCCCAAACTTTGCTTACTTTTTCTGCTTATCCTCAACCTGCTGTATATGAAAAATCAATCTCGAGATATCCATAACTTTAATTAGAAAGGAAATTTTGATCTCAAGAATCAAATCTCTATTTAACTCAGAAGCAAACTTTCTCATTCTCGACCTTATATCAGCCAGCATATCAGAGCATACTTAGATAGTTAATGGAACTTCAAAGTATATTCCTTTGCCGATATATCTGGGAATTCACATACTACTGGAATTGACTCAAGATTAGAGGTCACTGAACTAGATTCTTTAACTCAAACAAGATGATAGACACATCTCTTGGATATCATTTTCCTTGCCCTAAGGTAGGAAACAAGTTGACCTCTAAGTGCTGAAGTACTACCCCTCCAATCAAAGATAGGTTCATTTAAAAATTGAAAATGGATGACTCCATTTCTGCATTTAACAGAAGCATAGCATGAATAAAGTCAAACTATGCCGAGAATGACATCAAAATTGGTCATATCTAATTCTACTATGTCTGCTAAAGTGACTTTCTAAGATACCTTAATCAAAAAGTTCCTATATACCCATTAGGATATGATAGATTTACCCATTAGGGTAGAAACTAAGAAGGGATCTAATAGGATTTCAGGACTGACTCTAATGTCAACAGCTATATAAGGAGTTACAAAAGACAAAGAAAATCCTAGATCTAGCAAAGCATAAATGTGCAAATGATAAAATTTTAACATACTAGTGAATACATCAGGAGAAATTTCCTGATCCTATTAGGACTGAAGTGCATAAAGCTTGTTTGGATGTTGCCCACTGGTGGCACTGGAAGCGGCACCCGACTGGTTCAGGCAATCGAACTGAGTTGAAGGAAGATTATGCTAACTCTGTGAACCCAACAGAGGACTCTCTATGGCCTTGTGGCCTGGCTTGCCATATTTGAAACATACATAACTACCAGCCTTGCAGATACCCTGGTGGTTCCTGCCATACTTCTGGCAAAGGGGATTTTTTCGGGCACTGCTAACACTACCTTGAGGTTTAGGGCCTGGTGCCCTATCTTTATTGCCATCTCTAAATTTTGGCACTAGGGTACTAGCCGAGGACAGAGTTAGAACTAAAGATTTTAGGCGGAACTGAGAATGACTCCCAACCCCTGACTTAGGTTGAGTGAAGTTGAAGCTATATGTTCTAGCTCTCTTATTTTCCCAGTCCTTCTCTTTATTCTTAGCCTCCTCTATCTGTTGAGCATGGACCATGAGCTTGGATAGTCTATCTCCTGAATCAGCATTCCAGTCCTACACTCCTTAATAATACTTTTAGACACCCTAGACACAAACTTACTCATCTTAGATCTGCTATCTGCTACCAATTAAGGGTCATATCTAGCTAACTGAGTAAACTTGAGAGAATAATATTTCACTATCATGTTTCCATGCTTTAGATTAATAAACTCCAAAACCTTTACTTTCTTCAACTCCTGTGGGAAGAACCTATCTAGAAAAGAAGTGGCAAACTCCTTCCATTATACAGGCCCTACACTTTCGGCCTTATCTGCCTTTTACTGGTTGAACCATGAGTAAGCCACATCCTACAACTGATATACGACCAACCCAACACTCTTACTTGTAGTCACCCTTATAATGTCAATGGCTTTCTGTATCTGGTCAAGGAATTCCTGTAGATCCTCATATGACTTAGACTCAATAAAAGATGGAGGGTTCATTTGGGTAAAGTCCAAAATTCTACCTGCAGCAATATTGGACACTAGGTTGGCTGGAATGGCAGTTGGGCATTCATTTTAGACTACCACAGAATGAGCTAAAGTGGTGAAAGTTTCTCTGAATTCTGCGCAGGAGACATGCTCGTTCAGAGGATCTGGCTGGATGGGCAAAGGTGCTGGCGGGTTTTATGTTCTCCTTCCATTGTTCTTTTTAGGAGTCATTTTCTATAAATAGAAGTAAGAAAGGGATTAGACTAAGAGTGTAACTTGAGCTCACGCTTACTCGCACGATATAAATACTAAAAGAAGGAAAACTTTTCCTAAAATATCTCATAGCCTCTTGTTCATAAGTGTGTCACGTTACACACCCATGCACAAAACTCTACTAGACGTGACTCTCAGAATTTCTAGGAGTCTATTGAAATTTAGGCTCTGATACCAAGTTTGTAACGCCCCGGTCCTAAACCCCAGATGTCACACAGTGCTCATAATCCTGAAAGACCACAAGCTAACCCATGACTGGTACCTGCTGCAATCACTACATAATAATACTATAATAATGCAAATATTTGGATAAAGCTACCATAAGGCTTAAAATTGAATCAAATACTGAAATGTAAATACTGAATCCAGATCATCTGACAATCATATCTGAAAAACTGAATAACTGTCTAAAATAATCTAGTATGAAGAGCCTCTAACTGAACTGTCTAAATATGGAGTTGATGGAAAAATCCCCTAACTAACCTCGGCTACTGAGGTACTAATAAATAAAAATAAAACTCTATCCTTAAACTATGAGGACTCACCACTAAACTTGCTGCTGATAGGTTGGGCTACAAAGTACGGTCAGAAACCCGTGAATCTGAACCTATGATATAAGACATCATAGCACAAAATAAATGTATACGTTAGTACTTTAAATGTATTGGTATGCTAGGTGAGGCAAGGCTTAATGTATGGGTTCAAATACATAAACAATGACTGACTGAATAATATGAATATAACTAAATAAGAGTACATGTATATCTAAAACTACTGTAAATACTGATTATGCAAGGCTATGCACATAACTGCGTATACTATAACTGAGATTTCATTAACATTGGATAATGATTTCTAAAAACTGAATAACTGATATCTGGGTTTACCGATACTGTATTATTATTAACTGAGTGACTATTTCTGATAGTCCTAATTCTGTAGAACTGAACTGAGTTTTATACTGAGCTGGGTGAATGTATCTAAAAGTCTTAATTCTTAAACTGAACTAAGGTTTTATATTAAGTCTGAAACTAAAACTGTTGGAGTATTTATCTAACCGACATACCCCAATTATGAAATGAGTTGGGGTCTAACCTGTGACCCTAGTTAGAAAGGTGTTAGCACCTTACCAAGGGATACTAACAATGGCTAGGATTTAACCCTCTCTAATAGAAAGCCCTTTCATCAACCCTCGCTGGCAGGAAAACTTGTACAAGATGTATCAACCCTAAAATGGTAGGAACATATCTCAACCTATGCTGGCTACATAGTTCTGTAATGCAGGGATTGCTTCTAAGGGTCAAGCCCTTTACTGATAGGATTGCCCCATCCGTGGGTTCACTCGGTGCTGATTCCTACTCCTAACTGAACAGACACTGGACTAATTTTTAAACTATACTAGGCTTGACTGAACTATTACTGATCGTGCTATCTATCTGATCTGGACTGAGTTCACTAAGTTCTGATAACTGACTGAATACTTTAAGTTTTGTTAACTGGCTAAATATACTAAATTCTATTATCTGTGTGAGTACTACTGGATATGACATCACTAAGACTATTCTAAAACTACTATAAATCTAGGTAAACAACTAGATTGTCAGGTATTAGATACCCCAAGGACTCGATTTCATAAATTGTAAAAGATAGCACAATCTTGAAAGCATGAAACTAGATACTTTGTCACAATTCATCCATTTAGGCATTCTATCAAACACTTTCATGGTATAAACTTGTGTACATACTAATATGTTATGATTTAACTATTCAAATAACATGAATATTTTATTAAACACTTGGGGAGCATAATCTATGCACATAGTAATAAACAACATGTAGGCATCATGATTACTAATCTCCACTTACAAGTTCAAGGGGATTTAACATGAAACCATATAACAACACCTACATTCTCTTTATTTCTATCAAAACTTGTAATTTATCATGGATTATAAACCCATCTAACATTATAATCATGAATACAATCATATTCAACATGAAATTCATGAAAAAAATCAACTTATAATTTAAAAAGGGTTCTTGAACTCTAAGGGTGGAAGGAAACTCTTGAATGAACACCTAATATACCTTAGTAAACAAATTTGTGAAGATTTATGGTGCGTTCTTGAAGCTTGAGCTTGAAATTGGATGCCCTAGGGTTTTGTTCTTAAGAGTAATTGAGTGAAAGTGAGTGATTTTGCCCTTTGGAATGATTAATTTCGTGTTTTTGGGGCTGAATAGATGAGGCAATATAACTTAATTACCCCTTTGAATGCAGAATTAAGAGAGAAAAAACCATGCCAAGTGACGCGCTGGGAGACGTATCGCATAGATGGTCGATGTGATAGCCAATGTGATGCATCGATATCGCATTAGCTCATTAGAATTTGCACTGGGAGCTGGGCAAAAGTTTTGGTCAATGTGAAGGGCGATGCGACGCATCAAAATTGTGTCAATCCACTATTTTTCCCTCCCAAACATGCCTCAAATGATGTTTGAAAAATCCAAAACTCATCCGAGAACACCTACTGACATTTTTGATTATGAATCTACCTAAAAATTGACATTCTGAGGTCGTAGGGGTCGTAAAATAGGATCGCCAACTTATGAAGGCTAAAATAAATGTTAAGCATAAACACTTAGCTAAAATTTCTAAGTTTGGACCTCCTTTCAAGGTTTAAAGGACTGAGTTAAGTTTAGGATTTTGTGAGGTCTTACAGACCCGTAGGATGAGTCATAGTCTGGGAAGTAAGCTCAAAGCTCAAGAAATTTTCAAGGGTCAAAAATCCAGAGTGTTACATATTGTCTTCATTTGAATAAGAAATCATGGATTTTTGTATCAAAATTACTTTTTGAAAATTTTGCTAAATACAAAACCCATAAACTTCCTTTCTTGTAGTATTGCTTTATAGAACTCTACTTTTGATTTGATTTACAATGATTTATGGGGTCATACCTATTTCATCTATATTAGATTATTGATATTTTGTTTTATTTATTGATCATGTCTCATGGTATACATGTGTGTTCTATTTTAGAAATAAAAGTGAATACATAAAGTCTGAATTCATAGATTTTTCAAAAGGAGAGGCATTATTTGGCAACGCTCTTGTTCATACATACCTGAGCAAAACAGGATAGTAGAATGAAAATTTAGGTATGTTTTGGAAGCCACATTAGCTCTTCTCAATATATCAAGTGTTCTAAAATTATTTTGGATTAAAGTTATATGAACTTCTGCCTATTTAATAAACAAACAAACCACCACCATTAACAAAGATGATAGTTCATATTTCATTTTTTTTGGTAAACTCTCTGATTATTCTCATCTAAAAGTTTTGGTTGTATGTGTTTTTTACCTAGTTATGAATGTCGTAATTATCTGGTAAAGTCATGAGGTATGGTTTCATGGGTTAAAATGATGTTCAAATGTATTATCTTGTTGTGATTCTTCTAAACAACAATTAAGAGATTCTAGATATGTAAAGGGTTTCTAGATATAAAATTTTATTTGATCATTTATTTGCGTATCCTACAACCTGTTCAATAGCATCCAAATATATCCTTTTCATAAAATTACGACTACATAGGTGCAAAATTATATAGCTCCCAACAAAGAACCTAATGGAATTATTAATGATCTTGGTCAATCTGATGCATTCACTACAAATGATTCAGGTAATATTAATCCTTACCTAATTAATTGCATACCTCTTTCACTCACTCATCATTTAACAATGATGATTCTATAAGTGAACCTGTACCAAGTTCTCAAATAAGTCCTCTATCCTTCTCCTCATCATTCTGAATGTAAAGCCTTTCCCCAAATCTATATGAATACTCTCTAGGTAGATACAGTAGATCTAATGTCTGACTTGATAATTGAAATTTTATTTTTGTCCCAACTTGGAATGATTTGAATTTGGATGATTTTCCCTTCTATGTGTTTTAACCATTTTACCCCTCCCTATGGTTGTGCTATTTGGTTTATGAATTTTGAGAATGGTTGGCACAGTTTCCAAGGCCTTTGGAAAGGTTTTGGGTGAGTTTGAGGTCATTTTGAGGCTTTAAGAGCTAATAGTTGACTTTGGTCAACATATTAAGATCTAAATTCCTAATGGAAAAACAAAATATGCTAATAGATCCAAAATATTGAATTTGAGTCAGTACTGGGGATGGTTGGTTTCATGGCTTCTAGAACCCATATGGATCCTTTGTCTGAAAATAGTGTAAATAGGGTTCCGTGAGTTAATTTTTTGATAATGGTCGTTTTTCATAAGTTTGATGATTTCATTGGATTCAAAATGTATTTTATGATCATTTTGTACATTGGATCATGTTCAAGGGTCCCATATAAGTTTCGATAGTCAAAAATAAGTTTTTGAAATTATTGGTGCTGGTGTAGCCGCTAAAGTGAGTGTTGACCATTTGACCAATTGCTAAAGTGACTTTTTGACAACTTTAGCAGTATTTTGACCATTTTAACTGGCTGCTTTAGCAGACAAAGTTCTTCTTTAGCTGTCATCGCTAAGTTTAAGACCAAAATAGAACCTATTTCATATTTTTGACATTTTTAGAACAAGAAAGCTCTGATTTTGATGATTCTTGATATTTTTTGGTATAATCATTTTATATAAAATTATAACTCCTTTTTTCCCATTTACCAAGAGCTTCTATTTTATTTTTTGTGATTTTTATCCAAGTTAAGAATCAAAATCCCATTTTCACCATTTTTAGGGCATGAGAGCTCAAATTTGGGTGATTCCAAAGAGCATTTTAAGATTTTTCCATGGGTAAGTTTTCTAAGCTTATACTTATAATTTTTCCTCAATGTTATCTTCAAAACAACTTCAAACTCTTGATTTAAAAATGAGTTTGGCAGGGGGGAGTATCAGTAAAGCTTGAAAAGGGTTTTTCTTTTATTTGAACCTTGTTTTTACTAGTTCTTGTATGGGTTTTCAGATGCAGAATCCTATGAGTATAGGGAACATATTTTAAAAATAAAATTCTAGTTTTACCTATTTATTTTCAAATTCGTTTTTGCGGTCCATTTTAGACCCATCTTGAATATAGTTAACATGACTCTTATTGGCTTTGATTTGATATATAGATGTCATATTTGATAGTTTGGTTGTGGTTGAAGATATTTTGAAGGATTTAAGATTTTGTATAGGGATTTGTGTAGCATTTAAATTTGCAGATCTTCGGTTAAGGCTAGTTGAGATGTATCTTGATCATTTTTTTCAAAATATTTATGCATTAATTGTTTGATTATCAATTTGTTGTGATTCATTTAGGTTATAAGTCCCGCTTAGATGACATGGTGAGAATCTCTATACCGAGATCTTAATAATGGATTGCGTTAGTTTATTGCCCTACTTAGTTAGTATTATTGCTTGTAGATATCATTAGAATATATTGTAGTTAATAACTCATGTTTGGATTGTTATTATTTGATGCTTCATTTTAGGCTTCAGAACTTGTATAGCATCCTGTATTATGATGATTGGGGTTTAAAAAACTCTACGGATAATTATGTTTTACAAAAATAATAGAATTATTAAGCCTTAGAAAATGCCTAGAGTATAAATGAGCTCGTATTTGTTGTTGAGGCTTAATGTATGAATGAGAAAGGTTTGGGTAGTGTTATAATATTTTGTTAATTTTTGCATTTATTCTATGTTGTTATGTGGAACTTATATGGAATATCTATGGAATTGTGTAATTAATTAGGTTTGTATGCTCATGTGGGTTCTTATTCATATATTATTACTGTTGTGACACCGTATGGGGGCTTATATTATTGTTTTTGGTGACTTGAGATGATATTTACTATGTGTTGCCCATGTGGGGTCTTTAACTGATATTATTAGCCTTGTAGTTGCTTTTTGTGCCTTCGTAGTTGGCATAATGCCCGAGTGGGGGATTAAAATAACATTAATTATGTCTTATATCAATGATTATCCATATGGTACGTTGCTTATATTATATCACAGATGGTTGACATATTGAATAGATTTTGAGCTCACGTGTATATGTGAAGAATGGATTTGAGATCTTTATAGTTGTTTGGTTGTGAGCATTACACCCTCATATCGTACATATATTCGTGAGACATAGGTACTAATGAGGAACACTAATTTTTTTTTATAGAAATAAGACACTTTTACAAAACCCTCTATCATAGCCTATGAGTTAGAGAGGAGATATGAATATTAAAATCGAAATTGAGTTTTGAGGAGGTATATGGGTTACGAATCCCCCATGTGTCCTATCTGGAAGCTCTACTCAATAGGTGTATACAAAATTTATGCAATAACCTCGAGCATATTACATCATCATCATTATGATCTTTATCATCACTACATTACATTGAATATTGTCATCACTTCATTGCATCACACCACTTGCATTGTATTATTCTCCTTGGTTGATATTGTGTTAGTGTTTACTCTTGTACTATATTATCTTGTTATAAACTTGTCAGTGATATTGTGTTTTGAGCATCCATTTCACTTTATTGAATTAATTTACATCATCTTATATGGATTTAGGGTTAAGATATTATGAGGCTTGGGATAAGGCTATAACTTAATTTGAGATATTATTGGATTGCACATTTGGTATCATATTATTGAATCTTTATATACTCTTTCCTTATTTTAACTTATAATTGTTGATCGATATCATGTGATTAAGCCTAAAATATATATGTTGTGTAGTGAGTCTTTAGTATAAGTGTTTATCTCTTATTGTGAACATGAAGTGGCTAGTATTGACTTACCTAGGTTATAGTCGCGTGCCACACCACTTAGCCTCCACGATAAGAGCATGGCATGTTTGCTACCCTCCGCGATAGTAGTATGCCTTGTTACTATGCAGTTTTTGTCTAGTTTTGTTTTTTCACTTGGGGTAAGGTGCTTCTTGGTCTTTTACCCCTTAAACGACTTAGAAACACCTAAATGACCCTATAGTCTCCAGTTATTAAGATAAAACATTATTATTTTCCTCTTCAACTCCTAAGGCAAGAAAATTCAAGGGTTTTACAAGGATTCTATCATTTGGGCTCTAAACTCCAATTCCTCTTTGATTTCTTCAATATTACAGGCATGTTACTATTTTCCCAACTGAAATTTTATATTATTGTATAAATTTATTCAATATTCATGTGTTTTGAATTGATGGGTTTAAAATTGGGTTGAGGGATTTTGGTTTTTAATACTTGAATTATTATTCCCATTGTTTTAATCTTTTGTTCATGCTTTAATTGATAGTTTTTGGAAATGAATTGGTGCATTGCTATAATGGTTGAAATGGGTGACATGAGTTTCACCAAATTGATTACTTTTTTGCATGGTAATGACATTAACCTCAGCCCATATTGAAATTTTAATTTTGAATAATGACTTTTACATAATTGAATTTATCTTTTGAAAGCATTGTATTGTGTTAATGAATAAAAAGGATTTGGATGCCCTTGATGGCTATGTTATGGATTCTTAAACTGGTAGTTCAAGTCAATTTGGTTGTATGGTTTGGTTTGGCATAAATTGAATATCTTGCAAGCCATTGGTATGACGATACCAAGTTGAAAAATGCCTCAATGAAAGACTCCTTGATTAATGATTGGTTTTTGTGCAAATTATTTTAATTTGGGTTTAAAGTGATTTTTGTAGTTCACTGAGAAAGTGTAGTCCCGGTGTGACCAACACCGAAAATCATGTTTGTCAACATTGGGTGTTTATATGATCATTGTGTCTTGATACAAAATATATTTAGGATGGTTACCACTTTGGTGTATTTAGACATTTCTCGGTATATGCAGTAACATGGAATGGGGCCCTTTCATCAGGGGGAGCCAAACCCATATAGCCTATGGGTACCTGGAATATCGGTACGAGCTATATAGTTCAGGATAATGTTTTAAACTATCATATTTCATGTACCTTTCCCTATCCCGATATCTTATGTATATGTATAAATGATGTGCATGTGGTTTTATGACTGACTTTTGGTAAATGCATTATTTTACCCCTTTACCTTGGGTTACATGTCAGTGCTCGCCCCACTGACCATCTGATAACGCTCAAACTATAGCTCTCGTAAAAGTGTAAGCGGTCATCATCAAATATAGAACCCAACTGGGTTGGGTGTGGAATCCCACGGGAAATACTCGGTCACTAAGTATTGCAACTATTATTAGACTTTTGGTGAAAGTTCTGCAGAAAAAGGGGTGATTTTATGCGTGAAGTAAAATTATCAAAATAGCAAAGTAAAAACGGAATGCTTAGTAAGATTTTAATCAATGAGAATTGTAAGTTAGGGTTATGTCCACCTTATGAGTTTTACGTATCTATTGGCTATGAGTTATGCGAAATTCAGACATGCATGCGCTTATAGAGTTTCGTATTCTATGGTAAATCCTAGTGTCTTTCGACCATCAAGGATTATTTCACTTTAACTCTTTCGAGCTTAAAGCGTATAACTAATGGTACAAATTCTCCAAGAGGTTAATCCAGTTACGGCACTAACTTTTAACAGGGGTTGGTAGCCCTATTTCCTTGTCACTCTCTCTTTTCCAGACATGTAACTTTTCTTTCGAACAAGTTAATGCTATACTGGCGTATTTTATATGTTTGTAACCACAAGAATTCAATTAAGATGAAGAGAGTAATGATATAAGCAGCATACGTATCAAGAATTCACAAACTCATAACAATAGATAGTATCTCATAAGGCTTCCATAACCCTAACAGAGAAGTTTAGCTACTCATGAGTGCAACTGAAATCACAATAAACATCATCATCGTACCAAAGCTTGAACGATTTCACGTCGGTCACAAGAGCCGTGCTTTCTCTGTCAGAAAGTAACGTGAATAGTACTAAATGTCGAATAAAAGAAAAATAGAATTGAATAGAAAATAGAATGAATAGAAAAGTCAGATAGAAAATAGAATGAATGAATTGAATGCTGAAAAATTCAGCAAATAAGGGTTTTTATAACACCCTTGTCCTAGTCCTACTGAAATAGGGTTTTTATCCTTGTCCTACTGAAATAGGGCTTTTATCCTTGTCCTAATCCTACTAAGTTACTGTTGATCCCCAAGTCTTTAGAAATACTGTTTTTGCCCGGGACAAGTTCTCCATGCATTACTTTCAGTCCACCAGTTTCCAGAAGCCGCCGTCCTTCTTACGTTGAGGTTTCCTTTGGCGTCCACCAGTCCAAAAAATGCTGAAATCTTCATCATTTATACCTGAAAACTTGGTAATCATGTTGGTTAGCTCACTTACAGGAAAAAGGACTAAAAGTGCAGGAATTATATATTTTGTCCTCAAAACTTAGCTAAAATATGGGTAAATTAAGGTACTTTAGGCGTGTAAATACGCCTAACATCAACACCCCACACTTAAAGCTTTGTTCGTCCTCGAACAAAATATCCTGTCCATATAAACATCTACTTAGGGTTTCACAGTAACAGCACAAAATATTCATCAAGACAGGCACGACAATTATTAACAAAGAGTAGTTTTCTTGATCAGTGCTAGAAACAATTCAATCTCCAACATAGACTCGTGATGATGGTTAATTCGTATCCATAAGTTGAGGCACAAAGAATCATACACAACTACCCAAAACTCGTCAACCATGTGTGTCTCACACAAGATATCACCCATAATCACTCACAAGTTTTACATTTTTCGAAACATGGGTACAATATTCTCCTTGCTCTCACTCTCACAAAGAATTCATATGTTGCAACTGATGACCATAGGCTTTCCCTTAGTGTAATTCTCCACTAAATATCAGAATGCTAAGCTTAGGATCAAATAGGTCTTTTACAGGTTGTAATGTAGGCTAAGGGACAGGTAGGACTATTTTGGCCAGAAATAGTGACTATGTTCCTAAGCGCTTTAATACATCACATTATGCCATTAACACTCTCTTTTAATCAACCATGCTACCTTTTTTTCATCTATCACCCCTTTTCACCTATTTTTCCATTCAAACATAACTATCTTTTTATTTAATCATAATCACAATTTATCTTTTTGTTTTTCTATTTCTTTTACTTTTCTTCTCTTTTTTTTATAACACACCTCTATGATAGCCACTCTTTTTCATAACAAATTCAAGTACCAATACACTCTAAGGCATCACTCTCACCCAATTTCCTCTTATGTTGTCACATGACTTTACTATTTAAAGCGCTTAGGAATTTGGATCAAATTATGGTCTTGAAAAAAAAATGGATCAGGCTACATATGAGGCTGTCAAAGAAGATGGCTTAAAGGCTCAAAGGGGTTTAACTAGGATAAATGTTCATGGGTAGGTCAAAAGAAGGTAAACAATCACAGGCTGCCAAACTTGCACTCTTTATTTCGCTTTACACACACACCAGGCAAGTTCTAGCATGAGCCACAACACAGAATATACTATTACCTCACACACACAAGGCACATGGTCAACTTTATTGGGAGCAGTATAGACCCTTGACCCAATAGATGAACGAATTAAACCACACAACTATCACACAGTGAGTCACACATGGAGCCTAAACGTCTCAACAGTAATGATTTTATCACAGACTCTTGTCATAATACCATGCTGCCTATCAGAACAATTTCATGCAAAGTTTAACTAAAAAATTTCTAAAATTTAACTACTAACAAACAAAACAAACAAACATAAATAAATCCAAATGCAGATAAAGAAGTATAGCATACAAATAGCAGCACCCCATACTTAGACGGGACACACTACCCTCAGTGGAAAATAAATACGGAAAACCTGATTAGTCGGACTCCTACTCTATGTCTGGGGTCATACCCCCTGTGTCGGAATCATCATCAGAGTCGTCATCCTCAGAGTTTCCTCAAATTGTACCCCAATTGATCCCAAAAGTACGTCGCGGTATTTGTAGCGAGGGGGATTCATCTTGCTCTTTTCTTCCCCTTTTCTGACCTTTCTGCGAGGTGGACGCTTTTTTTTTCCTTGTCGTCCTTTTGGTGCCATTCTACCTGAGATTCATGTTAGCTCATCTCGGAAGATATAATCGACAAACAAACTATAGTGGCACCACCCACACTTAATTTGTTTGTACAAACTAATTAAGTGAGTGATGTCGATTACTCAGACTTCATCGACATACATATAGGCGATATGTTCCAACAATATGTTCAGCACAGTCATACTTGCATGTTGTCTTTAACTATTCTTTTCAACTCTATGTTATGTAATCTTGACCATACTTTATGGTTTGGATTAATACACTTTTGGAACAAGACGACCATGTGGAGATTGAATCAAGTTTGTGGTATAGAAATAATCACAACATCTCATGCTTGTATTCAATCATGATCTTTATCTCGATGAACGAGCCACTCAAACATTCAAGCATTCAAGTTTGAAGATTATGCAATTAATTTCACCATTTTGATTCTATGAATCTACGACAGTGTATAACAATCAAATACAAGTCGGAACCAAGTCAAGAACACCCACACGTATTCTTTCACTCAACTAGTTGTATCATAACAAACTAACCACATTCAAATCACCAACACCAATTCAAGATCTAACAAATCGTTATAAGCGTAGTATTGTAAAACTTTACGGAATATCAAAGAAGAACTTACTTGGTGATGGACTAGGAATATAATCTTGCAAGGTTAGATGAGCAAAAAGAAAAGTTTTGAGAGATTTGGAGAGTAAAAACGGCGCCTAGTTTGAGCAAATAAGTGTGTTTTGTTCTAATGTTGAGGATCTATTTATAGAACAAGCTATGGATCGGGTTCGACCCATGTAAACTCGGGTTAGGAGACAAAAAGTAAGGATAGGCGGCGCCTAATGCTTTGCCTATGCTTGGCATAGGCTGCGCCTATGCTATGGCATTGTAGATTCAGAGAGCAAAGGCTTTGGCATAGGCGGCGCCTATGCTATGGCATTGTTGGACCAAAGGCTTTGGCATAGGCGGCGCCTATGCTATGGCATTGTTGCACCAAAGGCTTTGGCATAGGCGGCGCCTATGCTATGGCATTCTAGATTCAGAGACCAAAGGCCATAGCATAGGCCTTGCCTTGTTCATTGCCTAGATTTACATAGGCCTTGCCTTGTTCATTGCCTAGATTTGCACAGGCAATGCCTAACCCATAGCCTTTGCTTCTTCATTCAAAACTTACCACCTTCAACATGAAACACTTCCAAATCAAGATTTGAAACCAATCTCCTCCTTTGTACCTCTTGCACCTACACTTACTCAAAAACAACAAAAACGATTAGAACAATGGGTTGCCTCCCATCAAGCGCCTTAGTTTTGGTCGTGGCTCGACAAAATCCTAGGAAAATAAAACAATTAAAAACGATGGGTTGCCTCCCACCAAGCGTTTGATTTATTGTCGCAACACGACATAGCTATCTCAATTACTTAGACTTAATCGAGATAGTTCGTGCATCGTTTTCTGAATGGATTCAGAGGATACTGGTGCTTACTTGTATGCATGCAATCTTCTTCGAGATGACTCTTGTGCATACATATCCCAGGAGGTATACTAATTATATCATCAATAGTCCAACCCATGGCTCTCTTGTACCTCTTTAGAGTAGAGATGAGAGCCTCTACGTGTTGTTCACCTAAATCAGCCACAACACTCACCAAAAGTGTATTTTCACTTCCCAAGAACGCATACCTTGGGTGACTGGGGAGCTCTTCCGATTCTAGCACTGGTGGCTCTTCAACTGAAGTCTTCACTGTTGGTGAAGGTTGATTCTTAAGATCACGGTCCAGGTTCTTAGGGACATGAAAATAGGACTTTATTCCTGTTAGAGCACAAATGGTTTCTTCATATTCTTCAACATCCTCATGCTCACAATTCGAAAGCACATAAGATAGTGACTCAACAGTAAGCTGCTTCTCTACAGATAATTCTTTCTCATCCTTATAATAAACATCATTTACGGAGAACACATTCATATCGTTGGGTTGCTTCATTGCTTTGCATACATCAAAATGGACCGCTTCGTCATTCAATCGAAATAAAAGCTCATTAGCTCTCAAATCAATAAGCACACTTCCGATTGTGAGAAAAGGGCATCCCAAGATTATGGGAACTTCAGAATCCATCTCGCAATCCAAAATAACAAAGTCTGCAGGAAAGATGAAGGTAGAAACCTTCACCAACACATCATTCAAGATACCCACAGGTCGTTTTACCGACCTATCTGCCATCATGAGCCGCATATTGGTTGGTGTAGGGTCGCCCAACCCCAACTTTTTGTAAATGGATAGCGGCATAAAATTGATGCTAGCTCCTAAATCGCACAATGCCTTATCAAAATTCATAGATCCAACCGTGCAAGGAATAGTGAAAGCACCAGGGTCTGCCTTCTTCTGAACTAACGATCTTGTAGCGATTGCACTGCAATGGTGAACATTATCTGCCTGCTCATAGCTTGCTGCCCGCTTCTTTGTCAAAAGGTCCTTCATGAATTTAGCGTACCCAGGCATTTGCTCCAGCGCCTCCACCAATGGAACATTAATAGTCAGCTGCTTCAACATAGTCATAAATTTACTGAATCTTGTATCATCAGCTTTCTTCTTCAATCTCTGAGGAAAAGGTGGTGGTGGAAGGGGAATCGTTTTCTCCACCACGTCCTCTTTATCTTGCTTCTGATTATCAACCTTTTCGGGCTACAGACGTCTAGGGGTGACGTCATGAACACACTCTTCAACTTCTTCGACCCCTTCACATTCTGCATCAATAACATTATCCGCTACATCATCAACTACCTGCTTGAATTTGGATAGACTTTCCAACACTTTACCACTCCTGGTAGTAATGGCCATACATGATCCATCATTCCTTTGATTTTGCACGGTGTTGCTAGGTAAAGTGCCAGCTTTTCATTGATTGAATGCCGTTGAAAGTTGACTCAATTGCTGCTCTAGTTGTTTTATTACAGTAGAATGTGAGTCAACCAATTGATTTATTGAAGACAAATCATTCTTCACCTCTGTTACGCCCATGTTGGTCGCCTTCACTCCTTTCAACAGCTTAGCCATCATGTCCTCCATGGATATCTTTCCAGAACCAGATGCAGCAGCCTCACGGCTTCCAGGAGGAACATACAAACCACTCCTATCAGTCTTATTCTTCCAACTACCTTAATCGCGGTCCTTGTATCCAGATTTATCATAATAGTTCCGACCTTGGTTTCCTTGGGTATTTCCTCGGAAACCCTCCTGATTATTCAAGTAGTTAGCTTCTTCCTCAGAATCAGATTCATCTCTTCCTTATGACACAACAGCCTTGAATTTTTTGGTCTTCCCTGATAATAAGTGCTTGGTGAGAAGATCCATCTGTGTTTTCATGTGAGCCATATCTTGGTCACGTTCCTCTTGCCTACGCTCTGTTCTGCAGTCATGCCAATAGATATAGTAGAGATGGCTACCTCAGAATCTCTGGTATGCCAAGATCTACTTTGCTTTGTCATACGATCTAGCATATCACTTGCCTGAATAAAAGTAAGGTCCATGAATGACCCTCTTGCAGCATTATCAACCACTGGCTTAGTCACCGAATTCAAAGATCTGTATAATATCTCCATCAAGTGGACATTGGTCATATGATGGTTTGGGCACCGTATAAGCTTCGTCTTGAACCTCTCCCATGTTTCATAGAGAGCTTCAGTTGGAAGCTGTCGAAAATTGCTGATCTCATCTCTCAACTGTGCTCTCTTGGATGGCGGAAAGAATCTTTCTAGGAAAGCGTCTTTCAATTACCTCTAATTTGTAATAGAATCAGGAGTCAGCCCGTTCAACCATAGAGTTGCCTCCCAGATAGAGACAATGGAAATAAGCGCAGCCGAATAACATTTTGTCCAATGCCTGGATTGTCGAATGACTTGCATGTAGAGATAAAATTAATCAGATGCATATTCGGATCATCACCTGCAAGTCCACCAAATAACCCCTTGAGCTGTAATAATTAAATCATGGTGCTAGTGATATTGAACTTGGCTCCAGGTGCCAAGGGTGGAGGAATAATATCCCCTGTGGCACCAGCTCCATCCAGATCGTCATCATCATCATTAAACGGAAATTGCACTGCCCGGCGTTCCGGCCTCAATCTAGCTTGACGATCTCTTCTATTCGCAGGTGTCGCCACCTTAGCATCACGCCTAGGGTTTAGTAACTCATCATCACCCAAGTCTTCATCATCAGGATTTACTGCTTGCCCTGGGTTATCAATATTCTATTGATGTACTTGAGCAGCGGCCAACGCAGCTAATCTAGCTTGCTCCTTTTGAGCAGCCCTTCTTTCAATGTCACGTTGTGCCTCTATCCTGCCAATAAGTTGCGGTTCAGGGTTTATGGGTAATAATGGTTGACCAGAACTTCGAGTATTGGGCATGCACTGAACAAAACCTGAATAAAACAAAAACAACAACTAAAAGTAAAATACAAGAATCTTTGACCAAAGGGTCTAGCAACTATCACAAACTTAGTTCACAACCGTATTCCCCGGCAACGGCGCCAAAATTTGATAACTCTCAAACTACAGCTCTCGTAAGAGTGTAAGCGATTGTCGTCAAATATAGAACCCAACTGGGTTGGGTGTCGAATCCCACAGGGAATACTCGGTCACTAAGTATTTCAACTATTATTAGACTTTTGGTGAAAGTTCTGCAGAAAAAGGAGGGATTTTATGCGTGAAGTAAAATTATCAAAATAGCAAAGTAAAAATGGAATGTTTAGTAAGATTTTAATCAATGCGAATTGTTAGTTAGGGTTATGGTCGCCTTATGAGTTTTACGTATCTATTGGCTATGAGTTATGCAGAATTCAGACATGCATGCGCTTATAGAGTTTCGTATTCTATGGTAAATCCTAGTGTCTTTCGACCATCAAGAATTATTTCACTTTAACTCTTTTGAGCTTAAAGCGTATAACTAATGGTACGAATTCTCCAAGAGGTTAATCCAGTTACGGCACTAACTTTTAAACAGGGGTTAGTAGCCCTATTTCCTTGTCACTCTCTCTTTTCCAGACATGTAACTTTTCTTTCAAACAAGTTAATGCTATACTGGCGTATTTTATATGTTTGCAACCACAAGAATTTAATTAAGATGAAGAGAGTAATGATATAATCAGCATACGTATCAAGAATTCACAAACTCATAGCAATAGATAGTATCTCATAACGCTTCCATAACCCTAACAGAGAAGTTTAGCTACTCATGAGTGCAATCGAAAATCACAATAAACATCATCATCGTACCAAAGCTTGAACGATTTCACGTTGGTCACAAGAGCCGTGCTTTCTCTGTCAGAAAGTAACGTGAATAGTACTAAATGTCGAATAAAAGAAAAGTAGAATTGAATAGAAAATAGAATGAATAGAAAAGTCGGATAGAAAATAGAATGAATGAATTGAATGCTGAAAAATTCAGCAAATAAGGGTTTTTATAACACCCTTGTCCTAGTCCTACTGAAATAGGGTTTTTATCCTTGTCCTACTGAAATAGGGTTTTTATCCTTGTCCTAATCCTACTAAGTTACTGTTGATCCCCAAGTCTTTAGAAATACTGTTTTTGCCCGGGACAAGTTCTCCATGCATTACTTTCAGTCCACCAGTTTCAAGAAGCCGCCGTCCTTCTTATGTTGAGGTTTCCTTTGGCGTCCAACAGTCCACAAAATGCTGAAATCTTCATCATTTATACCTGAAAACTTGCTAATCACGTTGGTTAGCTCACTTACAGGAAAAAGGACTAAAAGTTCAGAAATTATATATTTTGTCCTCAAAACTTAGCTAAAATATGGGTAAATTAAGGTACTTTAGGCGTGTAAATACGCCTAACATCACCATCCCCATATAATACATATTTTCATTATATAGGTTGTGAGGACTTTTCTATTTCTCCTGTGTAGTGTTAGGCAGTTTGGTACTCTTATTGATCAGCTGTGAAGTAGTGACCCTTTATTATTGAGAACACCTAGCCATTTCATTAGGTTTTTTATATTTATAGTACTTTTGGATTCTTAGTTGGGGGCATGTCCCAACTTAGTTGGTATTCTTGGATTAGAGGCTTTTGTGGAGATTATTCGGAGGTTATGGTTGTTTATTTTGACTCTCAAATATTTATTTAACTTATCTATCTCTCATATGGTTTTGGCTGGCTTTCATTATTTAATTTTGTTGTGCTCTTGAGGTAAGGATATGGGGTTATCTTTATCTCTTAGTGGTCTTGAGATTTCCGTCATGGCTAAGCCTGGGTTAGGGTCATGATAAGCTTGGTATTAGTGAACGGTTCAGAGCCACTAGGTGTCCACAAAGTTGTGTTGAGTAGAGTTCCTTTTATGGCTGTTTAGAGTTCCACACATATAAAGTGGAGGCCACAAAGCATTTAGGAATGTTCCCCATCCTTATGTCTTATTTCATTCTAGAGAGTTTAGTTGTCATGAAACTTCTCAACTCATGGCTTATCCGTGTTTTGGATCATGTCTCCCCAGAGATCTGACTATCGTAATAACCCAGGTGGAATCTCTATCCCACTTTGGAAAGATACAGAGGAAATTCGCCCTACTTATGGAATACAAACTTGATCTAGGGCCCCTACTCCTGACTGCATCACTCCACCTATTGTTTCACCAGTCCTTACTAGTCCTCCTTGACCTTTCGGTTGGGTTCTGCCTCTACTTAGTCCCCGCAGGGGGATATCTTAAATGCTGAGTTCCATCAGTCCATCCATAGGCTTTCTTATCTTATGGCATTGCACTTTTATTATTTCGATCATATTGGTCCAGTTGTCAACTCATTTGAGGTCACCCTAGTTGTTAAGTTTACGAGGCTAAATCCTCACTCTTTACACTCTGAGGTTGAGGAGGATCCTCAGGGGTTTATTGATGAAATAGAGAAAATCTTTAGGGTTATGCATGCTAGTGATTCTGAAGGTGTGGAGTTTGCTGCTTATTAGTTAAAGGATATGGCTTACCAGTGGTATGGGGAGTTAGATAAGTTAAGAGGTAATAATGTCGAGCCGACAATGTGGGATGAGTTTTCAGGTACTTTTCTTGATCACTATTTTCATCAGGAATTGAGGGAGGATAAGGCTAAAGAATTTGTGAACTTGAAGCAGCGTAAGATGATTGTTAAGGAGTAATCACTGAAGTTCCAACAATTGTCCCATTATGATTTGGTGTTGGTGTCTAATATGAGGTCCATAACAAGGAAGTTTTCTCTTGGTTTGTCTGATGATTTGGTGTTAGAGTATAAGGCTGCTATGCTGAATAATGATCACTACAAGAAAATGGTAAAATTGTGACGGAATATTTGAGACAGAACACTTCTGTCACAATTTGTGATAGAATTTTGATAAATTTGTGATGGATTATTCTTGCATAAATATAAAATTTTAAATTCTTTTATTTTCACACAAAAATTCAAAGAGTAACAGATTTGTGACAATTTTTTGAAATATTTAAATATAATTTTTGTGACAAATATATTTTTGTCACAAATTAAAGTTGATGCGAAAAAATAATAACTTTCTATCACAAATTCGTGGCTAAATTTGTGACAGATTGAGCAATCCATCACAATAAATCTTTTTGAAAAAGATAAGTAACATAATAAAAATTTGTGATGAATTTATTCCGTCACAGTAAAATTAAAAAAAGTAAATAATTTTAAAAAATATTTTTGATGGATTTATTTGCGTCAAAAGCAGAATTGGGCGAGTTTCCCTCTAAATTTTTTATATCTTTTCGTTTTTCCTCTTTTACATCTTTTCAGTTTCCCTCAAAACATAGAGAAACCCTTCATTTTCAATCGTTGTACACAACAACCGCATTCATCTTTAAGAAGTAAGTGACTTCAAGATTTTTCTTCCAGAAGCCCAATATTCATCTTAAATTCTGTTCTTCTTCTTAACTTCTTGAGGTAATTTTTCTCAAATTCTATTTTTTATAACTTGAATAATAATGGTGAGCTGACTTTGTTGTTCTTATTTTCAATTTTCTCGTACATATGGAATATATCATTTCTTTAGCTACTTGAACTGTATGTTTTGTTTTGAAGTTTATCCATAGGTTTGAATTATTTGACAGTAAGTAATTATTGGGTCTTTTAATTTTGCTCAATTTTATCCCTGTTCTTCTTCGATTATGATTTAAAGTTAATAAGTTTGGGTCTTTTATCATCTAATAACTCATGTTTAAATTGATTTTTGAGTAATTTTTAAGCATTTTAGTTTATTCTTAAATGTTTCATTCATTCGGATTTTTTCTCTTTTTTGTTTTCGCTAATGCATGTTGGATTTTTGCTTAGTTTGATTCTACTATTTTTTTTCTTATTTTCTCTTTTTGGATGTTCTACTTGTACAGAAATATTCTTGATATACCCGACACAAATTTGTGATGGATTTTTCATGCTAAACCTGAAGTTTTTGGAAATGGTTTTATTGTTTGATCTTTTTAAAACTATGAAGGGGAAAATTTTGATATTTATATGAAAATTATGGAAATGGTCTTGCTAATCCGTCTTTTTTATTTGTTGAATATTTTGATTTTTTTGTTAATTAGCATATTTCTTACGTACTTTAAAGGAATTTTTGTAGAAGGATTTCAATGTATAGTTGCCCTGTTGAGTTTGAATTATAGACAATACAAATAATGAGTAATCAAATTCACAAAAGAAACTACGTATGTAAGACTAAAAGTTGGAACACGTCTTAAAATTTTAGCATTTCTATGGTAGCATTATTTGTAGGCTCAAATTTATATATATGTTCTACTGTTATATGAAACTAACTTGTCAACACGTAAGCTTTAACATATTTATTTTATTTCAGAGTTCACGAAATCAATAATTTTGATCGTGAGTGGATGTATAATAGTTTGATGGAAGATGGATTCATAAATACTAGGTATATTGATGGGGTTGAGAGCTTTATTGAATTTTCTAAAAGTCATCCAGAATGTATGGATGGTGAAAAATTAAGATGTTCGTGTAATTATCTTAAGTGTCAAAATAAAAATATTTCGGATGAGTTTACAGTTATGACACACCTTAAAAATAATGGCTTTGTACCAAA
This sequence comes from Capsicum baccatum var. pendulum, assembly GCA_030864225.1. Lineage (NCBI taxonomy): Eukaryota > Viridiplantae > Streptophyta > Magnoliopsida > Solanales > Solanaceae > Capsicum > Capsicum baccatum. The sequence goes on along the minus strand of CM061557.1, from coordinate 160,709,262 downwards.
GTTTTATCGTAGGCATCACCATGGAGAAAGTACATTCCAAATCCAAGTATGCTTGATAATCATCAAGAAGAAGTTTCAGGTGAAATCGTGAATTCTTATTATCATAATAAATTTCGACCTATGGTTTTTGATGTTGCTGGGACTTCTTATGATGGTAACATAGAAGAAGATCCAAATTCCATAGCATAAAATCTTTATAATTTGCTCAAAGTATCAAAATAAGAAATTTGGCCGGGAAATCCACATGAACACAAACAATTGTCTGTCGTTGATTGTCAGTTGAATCTAAAGGCAGAACATCATTTTGTTGAAATATTGTATGATGATTTTTGTAAATTTATATCAGAATAGATGTCAACTGATAATATAATGATAGATAGCATTTATAGTACCAAAAAGCTAATGAGAGGATTGAGTTTTTCGGTTGAAAAGATTGACTGTTACAAATATGGTTATATGCTTTATTGGCGGAAGAATAATGAACTTGCCAATTGCAAGTTTTCTTCTCACCCTCGATTTATGAGAACAAAACATCAACCTTCCAAGAACAAAATTAATATTTCTTCTAATAAGATATATTATTTTCCTTTGGCTTAGCATTTACAAAGATTGTATGCATTCGATTTTACTGCAAAGCATATGAGATGACTTTCTGAGCATGAAGGGGATGGTGTGATTCTCCCTCCCTATGACTCTCCTGCTTGAAAATAGTTTAACCAGGCACACCCTTCTTTTGCATTTGAAGTGAAAAATGTTAGATTGGGTTTACCAACTAATGATTTTCAACCATTTGGTCAATTTAGCCAACAATATTCTTCTTGTCCTGTGATATTTACACCATATAATTTACCATATTGGATGTGCATGAAGGATGAATACATGTTTTTGTCAGTGATTATACCTAGTCTCAAAAATTAAAAACAAAAAATTGATGTCTCTTTGCAGCCTCTCATTCAAGAGTTAAACGAATTATATGAGGAGGAAATGCAAATATATGATGTTTCAAGTAAGAATAATTTTCAAATGAAAGTTGCACTGACGTGGACAATAAGCAATTTTTTCGTATACTCAATGTTATCGGGTTGGAGTACAACAAAAAAATTAGCTTGTCCTTATTGCATGAAAGATTCAGATGCTTTTTCACTACGCAATGGTAGAAAGATATCATGGCTTGACAATCATAGAAAGTTCTTGCCACCAAATCATCTATGGAGAAGAAATAAAAGTGGTTCAAAAAAGGCAAAACAGTACAAAAGATTGCCTTTACTGAACAATCGGGTTTACAAATACTTAAAGACATTGAGGACTTAGGACTCATGAAAGTGACAGAACTTGGTTTTGATGCGATAGATGCAAAAATTTCAAAGAATAGTGCATGTGGTTGGAGGAAAAGAAGTATTTTTGATACTTTTCATACTAGAAAATAAATCCTATTAGGCATAACATTGATCCGATGCATATATAAATTTTTTTTATAATATCTTTAATACTGTGATGAATGTCAAGGAAAAAAAAGGACAATACAAAATCTAGAGAAGATTTAAAGCTACTTTTCCATCATCCAAAGTTACTTCAGAATGAAAGTACCAAAAAGTATCCAAAGACTTGTTATATTCTAGATGGTAAGGCTAAAGAAGTACTTTGTAAATGGTTGCAAGAGTTGAGATTTCCTGATGGTTATATGTCTAACATAAGAAGATGTATTGATATGAATAAGCTAAAACTTTTAGGTATGAATAGTCATGACTGTTATGTGTTTATGCAATGGTTAATACCTATTGTATTTCGAGAATTTATTCCGCGAAATATGTGGCAACCATTAACGGAGTTGAGTCTTTTCTTTAAATCTCTCACCTCTATAACAATTACAGAGGAATACATGAGACAATTAGAAAAAAATATTCCTCTCATCTTGAATAAGCTTAAGCTCATTTTTCTCTAAGCTTCTAGGATTCTATGAAATATCTTTCTATCTATTTAGCGAATGAAGCACGTTTAGCGGACCCGGTTCAAGAACGATGAATGTATCCGACTGAGAGGTGAATAAAGTTAATTATATGTTATAATATATATAAATAACTATATTAATTATACTATATCGACATACTTTAAAATTTCAAGGAAACTCTGTGGATATAAGAATGATGTCAAAAATAAGAATAAAGTTGAAGCTTTTATATGCAACGCATATTTAGTTGAAGAATTATCTTTATTTTGTGTGCACTACTTTAAGTCACAAATTACGACACGACACAAAAAAGTGCCATGAAATTTAGATGATGGTAGAGTTGAAGAGGACCATCCTGAAATGCTTTTTATTTTTAAGAAAGTTGGTTAAGGTTTTGGTAAGAGGAGGATAGATGACAAAAATATCATGCATCTCGTACCTATAGTTTGTTAAATCGTGATGAAGTGAAATCATATATAAAGTAAGCTAATTATGATTCATCTATAAATATTCATAAAAAAATTTGATACTAAAATTAAATTAGCTTCCTTTGTTCATAATTTACGAAGATATTTTGAGAAAAATACAATCATGTATTCAAGATAGTGAGATTGATACCAAACTTGAAACAGAATTTACATCTTGGTTTGAAAAATAGGTAACTATTAATAGTTCTAAATTGTTTCTTTGTTGTTTCATTTTCAAAAGTGATTGTTTAGTAGCTTTTAGCATTCAATTATACTGGATACACAGAGATAAATTTGGTTCTAGTTTGGAAAGTTTCCAGTTTTTCTTTTGTGGAGTTTATTCGATTTTGCATTTATATGCTGATTAGTTATATTGAAGTAAAGTCAAAGTAATAAAAATTGATTTTCCTAGCTATAGTTTTGTGTCAAATAGAAATGTAACACACTATGTCTTACTATATCTCTCTTAGTCTATTCTAAACCTTCTCGTGACTGGGTATAAAATTAGAATCTAGATCTCAGGCTAAGATTTGAAATGTAATCTGTCATAAGAAAATCTTATCATGTTACAAAGTATTTAAAAAATTTATTAAGCTAACTTGATTGTTGCAATCTCCAAAGATAGACTCAATGTAATCCCTGTAGTAGTTTTGACATCTTTATACTTCGTACCATTAGGAAAGACAAATGTAGATTTTGACATCTGATGCAGCTGCTTGTGTTATTATTTTTGTTTAGCTTTTTAGAAAATTTTTGTGTTGTTATTAGTAGATTTGTTGTGTAGATATTTGTGTTGTTTTAAGTAGACTTTATGGTATAGTTATTTGTGTAATTTGGCAAAAACTTAGTGTGTATTTGGCATAGAGCTCGAGATACACTATAGTATAAAGCTTAAGATGTCAATCAAAAGTGGTCATTAAATAATCACTATTAGTGGAATCCCATAATGGAAAAATTGGGAAATTTTTATCCCAAGTGTCAATATCCTTAGTGAAAGAAACAATACAGTAATGGATAATGACATTAGTTACACTTCCTAAACCATATATGGATGTTTTCTGGTAAGAATTGGATGATAAGGCTATTGTAACATGATTCAAGGTACAATTTTATGTCACAAACAACCTTAATGGTTGTAGAAAAAGAATTAGAATTGTTGTCTGATGAATTTCATTATATTTTCCAAGGGTTATTCCAACTATAACAGCCACAACATAACCAACAAATACTATAGAGGAAATTGCAGTAATATTGATCCTCTTGTTGTGTTTGTAGAAGCAACATTTTCTTGATCATTTGCATTAGAAAAGGGACATTTTTTTTGTAGGTATTTTTGTTCCTTTCTCTTTTTTGGTTTTTGAATTCCTTGTTGGGAATGGGAATTCAACCAATAAGTAGTGTTATGAAAATCTTAACTTGTCTATCCACACACATGATCATGTTGTGTTAGTTGTGACAATTTGTGGTGTATTCATTATCTGAGTAGAAAGAATTGGCGTTGAGTATACATCAATGGCTAGCTATTATCAATTTTCTCCATTTCTAATTAATTGTCGTCTTTATCAAAAATAAATATTCCTTATTGAGGTTATGTTTATATATGATGAGTTAAAATGTTCTACGTGCAAGGAATAACATGGAACCAAGGTTATATATGGAGAAGCAACTATTAAAACAAAGGTGCTATTCATGTTTTTTTCTTTAATTTTGTGTTATGGACCAGTTCAGTGTCATGGTTTTTCCTATGATTTTCTTATCAAATCTTGGATCATGTTTTTGACGTCCTCTTAGATTATGCTACTGAAGATTATTTTGTGTAGTTTTTGATATTGCTGCTGTGTATTTTTTAGCATATTCAATTAAAATTTTGTATAGTTGTTTGTGCAGTTTACTATAAACTTTGTGTTGTTCTTTGGTGCAACTTATTTAGTCAACCACTAACAGTGGCTAAATATGTATATTTTTGTCAAAGGTTAAATATTTGATGGTTGATTATTTGTTATTTTAAGGATAAAATGGAGGCTTATCATATGATTCACCAAAAGATCAAGAACTCAATATAAATCACATGTAATTTGATGTTGTGGGTGGATCACAAAAATAATGTGTGTATGAATTGGGCTCTCAAGCTTCGACTTTGTATAAAGATCAAATTACCAATTCACCTGTAGTGTCCGATCACATTACCGAAGAGCGCATCAAAATACTTGAGAAAGAGGTATTGCATATGAGAGAAAATCAAGAGAGTTCTTCAAGAGTGTGTAGAGGCAGAGGTGCAACAACGAGTAGAGAAAGATGTCTCCCATTTGAGACAAGAAAGTGATGATCGATTCAAATCTATTGAGGAGTGATGGTCTTGCATGATGAGAGATATGACATTATCTCCCCGCTCATTTAGTAATCCCACTCTCCCTAATAGGGACACATCTAATGCTTAAGTGTTTAATATTTTGAGACTTTAGTTACTTAAAGTGTCGACTTGAACATTGTCACACTTTCTTGGGTAGTTATTTGCTTTACGTTTTAAATATATTTGCTTATTGTAATTGTGTTTTTGCATCTTTTCATTAAATTTAGACTTTTTTAAATTATAAATATAATAGTATGTTTGTTTTGTTAAGATGGTTGATTATTTTAATGTTTTATATTATTTTCTCTATATATTTTATTGTAATTATTATTTATTAAAATTAAAAATTCAAATAAAATTTGTGAAAGATTTAGTTTGTCACAATCTATTCTAAATGTGTCGCTAAAATAGGTAAGATAGCCAGATTGTGACTAAATTAGTCTGTCATATTTTATTTGTGATGAAATAAATTATCATAGTTATTGTGATTAGATATAAAAATTTGTTACAAAACTATTCTATCAAAATTTTATTACAGAATATTTTGTCAAAAATCTTTCACAAATTTGTGACAAAATTTAAGCTAATATAAGGATTTATATTGTGATGGACAGTTTGTCTCAGTTCCATCACAATAATGTTTTGATGGAATTTATATCCATCATAATGGATTTATTACCCCAGGTTCAGAAATGTCTATATTTTCGTCACAAATCTGTCACGCTCAATGATTTATGACTAAAATGTCTATCATAATTTTGCCATTTTATTATAGTGGATATGGGGCGCTGTACATGCAATAAGTACAGGATAAGAAGGGAAAGCATGAAGAAATGAGAGAATGGTAGAGAAAGAAATTTAGATATGTAGATTAGATTGCAGATCAGCAGAACAGTGGGAGGAATAGTAGACAGTGGACTAAGAAGAAGAACTGGGGAAATTCTTATTAATTAGCCAATGCTCCTTATCCTGAGTTTTCAGGTAATCATTGTTTTAAGGCTAACAGTGGTCCTAAGGCACAGGGTACCTAGTCTCAAGCCAGTGGAGCTCAGTCAACCCCACCATATCCTCCTTACCATTTTTGTGGACAACTTCATCATGGGTATTATGAGGATGAGAGGAATTTATTTTTTAACTCTGGTCAGCCTGGTCATCTGCGGTGAAATTGACCTATATCTAAAGTTTCCACTAGGGCTAATAAGGTACTGATTTCCACTTCTTTGTCTCCTGCACCTAAGGATGCCACATCAAATACTGGCAATGGATAAAATCGCCTCTATGCACTTGCTACTCCTCAGGAATCTGAGGCATCCCCAAATGCTTTTAATGGTTTTTTACAACTCTTATCCCATGATGTTTTTTGCTTGATCTAGGTTCTACCCTATCTTATGTGACCTCTTATGGTGTTATATATTTTTGTTTTGGTCCTGAAAGTATTTCCAATCCTTTTTCTATTTCTACCCCTGTTTGTGAGTCCATAGTGGCTAGGAGAATTTATATGGGTTGGGTGGTCTCCAGTATTCATAGAGAGACATTGGTGTATTTGATAAAACTTGATATGGTGGATATTGATAGAATCTTGGGGATGAATTGGCTTCATTCGTGCTATGCTTCTTTAGATTGTAGGACCCAAAAGGTCAGTTTTTATTTTCCTAATGAGTCTATGATTGAATGGGAGGGGAGTTCCTTAGTACACAAAGGGAAGTTTATTTCTTATCTTAGAGCTCACAAAATGATTTCCAAAGGGTATCTGTATAATCTAATTTGGGTGAAGTATTCTAACTTTGAGAGTCCCTCTTTGCATCTATCCCTGTGGTCAAGGAATTTCCTAAAGTTTTTCTCAATGATCTTCCTAGAATTCCTGCTGCAAGGGAAATAGATTTTGGGATTAAACTTCTACTAAATAACAATCTTATTTCTAATCCTCCTTATAAGATAGCTCCGGCTGAACTAAAAGAACTAAATAAGCAATTAAAGGACCTTCTTGATAAGGGTTTCATCTATCCTAATATTTCTCTATGGGGTGCTCCTGTGCTTTTCGTGCGAAAGAAAGATGGGTCTCTTCAGATGTGCATAGACTATCATCAGTTGAATAACGTTACAGTGAAAATAAGTACCCTCTTCCTAGGATTAATGACCTATTCGACCAACTTCATGGTGATAGGTATTTCTCAAAAATTATTCTCTTTTCAGATTATCACCAATTGAAAATTAGGGAGGTGGATAATTCCAAGACTATTTTTCAAACCTATATAGCCATTATGAATTTTTGGTTAGTCATTTGGGTCGAATAATGCTCTGGCTGCTTTCATGGATCTTATGAATTGGGTTTTTAGGCGATTTATGGATTTTTTTGTTATAGTCTTAATTGATGACATCTTGGTGTACTCAAAAAGTAAGAAGGATTATGCCAATTGCCTCTAAATTATGTTGCAAAATCTTTAGGAATAGAAATTATATGCAAAATTTTCTAAGTACAAATTTTGGTTAAGTGCTTCAACTTTTCTCAGGCATATTGTTTCTAGTAAAGGTATCAAGATGGACCCATACAAAATTAAGGCGATTAAGAAGTAGCCTAGTCCTATGACTCTAATTGACATTAAGAGCTTCTTGTGTTTGGCCAGGTACTATAGGAGGTTTGTGCAGATTTTCTTATCTATTGCTTCTCCGCTGACAACGTTAACTAGAGAAAAGATTAAGTTTTTATGGTTCGATGCTTGCGAAGGCCATTTTAAGAAGTTAAAGGATAAGTTAACTTCTGCTCCTATTTTTACTATAACTGTGGGCACTGAGGAGTTTGTCATATATTCTGATGCACCTTGAGTGGGATTGGGTTTTGTTTTAATGCATTATGGTAAGGTTGTAGCCTATTCTTCTAGACAACTTAAAGTTCATGAGAGGAGTTACTCGACTCATGATCTAGAGTTAGTAAATGTCATCTTTGCTTTGAAGATTTCGTGCCATTATTTTTATGGGGTGAATGTTCAAATTTATTCAGATTATAAGAGTTTGAAGCATGTGTTTATGCAAAAAGAATTGAATCTCAGACAAAGGGGGTGGCTTGAATTGCTTAAGTATTATGAAATGAGTTTGTACTAGTATCCAGTTAAAGCTAATGTTGTTATTGGTGCTCTTATTAGGCTATCCATGGGAAGTCTATCCCCTGTTGATGAGGAGAAAAAAAGATTAGTGAAGGATATTCACTGGCTGGCCAACTTAGGAGTTTTCCTTTTATACTCTGAGGATGGAGGGGTGATCGTGTAATAGCTGATTAAGTTATCTTTTGGAGATGAGGTTAAGAAGACGAAAGTTCTAGATTCCTTACTCATGCACATTAAAGATGATATGGGTCAGGAAAATTTGATGTCTTTTGAGATTAGGGAAATGACATCTTGAGATATCAGGGATGGTTGTGTGTTCCTGATGTTAATGGACTATGAGAAAGGATTTTGACTAAACCTCATGAGTCCAAATATACAGTTCAACCGGGTTTGATCAAAATGTTACATGACTTAAAGGAAATCTACTAGTGGAATAATATGAGAGGGATGTGGAAAATTTTGTTGCTAAGTGTATAGTTTGTCAGCAAGTCAAGATAGAACATTTAAGGCAGGGTGGAACATCCTAAGATATAAAATTTCCCATGTAAAATTGGGAGATTATTAATATGGATTTTGTCATGGGTCTTCTGTTGTCTCGAAATTAGTATGATTCTATTTGGATCATTGTGGATAGAATGACCAAGTCTGCTCACTTTTTGCTTATGAGGACTAACTACTTTGGGGAGAATTGTGCTAAACTGTTCATTCAAGAAGTGTTTAAGCTGCATAGAGCTCTAGTATCCATCATTTCAGACAAAGGTACACAATTTTATTCTCATTTCTAGCATTTTTTTTTTCAAAAGGTTTGGGTACTCAGGTAAACCTTAACACAGCTTTTCACCAACAAATGGATGGACAAGTAGAGAATACAATTTAGACTTTGGAGGTTATGCTAAAGGCTTGTGTGATTTATTTTAAAGGTAATTGGATTGACCATTTTCCTTTTATTAAGTTTGCTTACAATAACAGTTATCATTCCAACATCCAAATGGCGCTTTTCAAGGCCCTTTATAGTAGAACGTGGAGATCTTTTATTGGATGGTTTGAGGATTGTGAGAATAGGTTGTTTGGCTTTGAATTGGTTACCAATCCATGGAGAAGGTGAAGGTAATTTGGGAATGACTTAAAACTACTCAAAGTTACCAAAATTTTTGTAAAAATGTGAGACGGGGGGAGCTGGAGTTTAAAGTTGGCGATTGGGTATTTTTGAAGGCTTCTCCTATGAAAGGAGTTATGATATTTAGGAAGAAGGGGAATATCAGTCCCTATTACATTAGTCTGTATCATATTGTGAGGAGAATTAGGAATGTTACTTATGAATTAGACTTAACAACGACTTTGGCCTCGATTCATCCCATTTTCCATGTATCCATGCTTAAGAATTGTATGGGTGACCCTTCTTTGATAGTACTGATTGAGGATGTTGACATTAAGGATTTTTTGTCCTATTAGGAAGTTTCAGTTGAAATATTGGATAAGTAAGTATGAAAATTGAGGACTAAGGAAATATCTTTGAGAAAGGTGCTTTGGAGAAATCAAAAGGAGGAAGAAGCTACATGGGAGTCAAAAGATGATATGAAAGACAAATATCAGGTCTTGTTTTTGATGTTGTATGAAAGTGCTTAAGGTATGAGTTTAATTTTTCTCTTCTTACCTTTCGAATTTATTCTTGAATTCTCCCATATTTCTTTTATTATCTTTTTAAAGTATCCTTACTTCTTATTCAGGGATGAATGATATAGGAGAGGTAGTGTAAGACCTTGCAAAATTTTGACTAATTTATTTTTGACCCTTCCGAGTGCATAATGTTAATTTTTAACTTGAATTATGATAAGGGGTGTTTAAGGGTATGTTTGGAAAGTTTTAGAATTTTCAAAAGGGGTTTGAGGCCATTATGGGAACCTTAGGTAGTGAAGGTCCACGATAGTGGCATGCCACACCACTTAGCCTCCATAATAAAAGCATGGCATACTGGCTACCCTACGCGATAGCAGTGTTCCATGCTGCTATGCAATTTCCAGCAAGTTTTGTTTTTTTACTTGGGATGAGGGACTTTTAGTCTTTTACCTCTTAAATGACTTAAAAATACCTAAATGACCTCATTTCCTTCAGTTATCAAGATCAAGCATTATTCTTTTCCTCTTTAACTCTCAAGTCAAGAAAATTCAAGGGTTTTACTAGGATTCCATCATTCGGGGTCTAAAATCTAAATCCTCTTTGATTTCTTATATATCAGGCATGTTACTCTTTCTCCAATTGGAATTTTATATTATTGCATTAGTTTATTCAATACTCACATGTTTTGAATTGATGGGTTTAAATCGGGCTATGGGCTTTTGGTTGTTAATACTTGAATAACTTTTATGACTATTTTAATGTGTTGTTCATGCTTTATTTGATGGTTTCTAGAACTGAATTAGTGCATTGCTATAATGGTTGAAATAGGTGACCTGGGTTTCACCAAATTGATTAATTTTTAGAATGGTAATGGAATTAACCTCAACCCATACTGAAATCTTGATTTTGAACATGGACTTTTACATAATGTAATTTATCTTTTGAAAGCATTTCATTACATTAATGAATAAATTGATAAAAAGGATTTGGATGCTCTTGGTGGCTATGCTTTGAATTTTTAAATTAGGAATTAGAGTTAATTTGGTTATATGGTTTGGTTAGGCATAAATGGAACAACTTGCAAGCCATTGGTACGACAATACCAAGTTGGAAAATGCCTTAATTAAAGACTCCTTGGTTAATGTGTAAATTTTTTTAATTTGGGCTTAAATTGAATTATGTAGTTCACCGAGAAAGTGTAGTCCCTGGTGGACTAAAATTGGAAGCCACATTTTCCAATATTAGGGGTCTATGTAACTACTGTGTCTGGATACATAATATATTTTAGACGACTATTTCCTTGGTGTCTTTATCCATTCCTCGGTATATGTGGCTAACATGAACAGGGGCCCTTTCAGCAGGGGGTTCTGAACCCATATAGCCCATGGGTTCCGGGAATATCAGCACGAGCTACATAGTTTTGACAAATGTTTTAAACTATATTGTTTCATGTCCCTTGTCCTTATCCTGTCATTCTCTATATATGTATAAATAATGTGCTTATGGTTTATGATTAGATTTTTAGTAAATGCATTATTTTACCTTTTCCCCTTAGGTTACATTCAAGTGCTCGCCCCACTGACCATCCTCGAATGATACATTATTTCAAGATATAGGTTCTGAGGACTTTTTTGTTGCTCTTGTGCATCATTACGCAGTTTGGTACTCATGTTAATCAGTCGTGAAGTGGTGAGCCTTCGTCCTTTGGAAGGCCCGATCATTTTATTAGGTTCCTTATTTTTATAGTACTTTTGGATTCGTTTTTGTCATAGTCGTGGGTATGTCTTGACTTAGTTGGTATTCTTGTATTAGAGGCTTTTGTGGACATTATTTGGAGGTTATGATTGTTTGTTTTGACACTCAGATTTTAATTTAACTTATCTATATCTCGTATTATTCTGGTTGGCTTTTGCTATTTACTTTTGTTGTGCTCTTAATTTAAGGCTAGGTTGTTTTCTCCGACCCTCGATAGGCTAGAAATACCCATCATGGCTAGGACTGGGTTTGAGTCATGACACTTGTATTAGAGACAACCAGACTCGAGGATGTATCGCGAATATTATTTTCTCTTTATTTATAATTTGGATTTATTCGTCTGGTATTTTGCTTTTTTAAGTTTTAGATTGGGATAGGTTTACCTGTATAAGAGTTTGTAGAGGTGTCATCAGATGCCTATTTTGGGTCGTGAAAAATTGGTATCAAAGCTTCGGGTTCATTGGTCTCATTAGTACAAGCCGAGTCTAGTAGAGTCTTATGGATCGGTGCAGAGACATTCGTTCTCTATCTTTGAGAAGCTACATGAATTTAGGAGATTTTCACTCCTTTATTCTATTTCATACATTTGTAATTTTATGTATCTTAAAGGTCTCTTATCCACTCTATCAAAAATGATGTGCATACACTTGTCCATGGCTAGATATTTAGAGGTCGTACCTTTGATGTGCGGTAGGAGTAAGGTTTGAGGTTGTAGTTAGATTGGTTTGTCCAAACCAGTTAAAGATCAAGTTAGAGTTGCCTCTTCAAGTTCTAGTATTGTCGATGATGGTAGGTCTAGTGAATTAGAAGGGTGGAGCCAGACCAATCACCACCTGTGACCATACCTATGCATGAGGTTTTTTTTGGTTCAAGTGTTAGGTTTCATTCAGAGGGTGGCTAATATTCTGGTTCATCATACTACGACATGGCTTCAGCTCCATATACATTTGTGACTCCTACTGGTTCTCCTAGTGTTAATGAGATATTATCAGGGATTACTCCACATCCATACACTTTACCCTTTATGTTTATAGACGGACATAGTAGATATGCAAAGTTCATGAGGTAGGTCCTCCCCAATTTGATGGATATTCTTGGGTTGATGCTTTTATGTTCTTCACTGGCTTTTAGATCTTTGGGCCAACTAGACTATGGTGGAGGACTTGTGTAGAGAGTAGACCAGCTAGATCACTTTCTCTTTCATGGGATTAGTTTGCTTGAGTGTTTTTATATAAGTTTGTGTGGAGATTTAAGGAGTTTGCTGGTCAGAGGGCCTAAGGATTTAGTAAGCATAGTGATATGCCTGGTAGAGGACAGGATCTTCATGATTATGTTAGGCGTATATTAGTTCATAGTGGTTGTTCAGGTTCTTTGAGTCTACCTTAGCAGGTTTCTACTTCTTTGGGCAGTTTTTTATTTGGTGATTTCGAGCACTATAGGAGGGATTGCTCATAATTTAGAAAAAGAGATGCTTTACCAATTACTCCCATTGATTTTTATCCCAGTATACCATTTTTTAGGATGTACTCAAGATAGGAGTTTCCGATACAGTAGCCACCAGTATGGTTCTTGGTACAATTTTGATATGCCTTAGTGTTGTTTAATTGTGGTTCTATATTCTCCTATGTGTTTATTTGTTCTACTATGAGTCTTATCATAATTCTTAAATTTTTGCTAGAGCTGTTGATGTTTGCTACCTGTAGATATTTCCTTAGTGGTGGATAGGGTATGGTGATGCTATGTTGGAAACTTGTTCTGAGCATATCATTCATTTTGGTGTGAATTTATTTGAGTATTGAGAATTTTAGTATTTTGAGTATAGTGTTTTTGATGTTTATGTTATAAAGCACTGGTGGAATGATTCTAAGGTTTTGATATACTTTTAGAGTGAAGAATAGATCGGTCTTATAGTTTAGCAGCTCGGATTGTAGTGTGCCTAGTGGTACTTATTAGTTGTAGAACTATTAATAGCCTAGACTTGTGGTGTGCTTGATTTAAAAAGATGGAGAGTAAATAATTTTTGTTGGTTACGAAAAGATTTTAGGCATATAGGCCTTGCGATTTGTTACTTCCTTAGTATTTAACTTTTGCTTGCTTGGATAAGCTATTTGATATTGAGACACTCTTTGACCAGGGTTGAAGGATTTCAACTCTTGAGGATTTCTCTTTTTATTGTGGAAGATTTTTGAATAAAAATTGGTACCTACAGTGTAGCATTCATTACTCTTGAAGCCAAGTGGCTTGGTGAGCTTTGATTGAGTATCGTTATTCTTTGCGGACATTGTGTCAAGCAATACTAAATGGGAATCGAGCAGTTTTAAGTTGTATCTTATTAGTCTATGAACTTTATATTAAGGAATATTGAAAAGTAAGAGAGTTAAGAAAAATATAAGGATCCTTGTGCTTAAGGAAATTGCTTATGTTTAGAGTTTAGCAATGGGCATGAGATAAAAATTAGGAGTTCTGTGTTACAGTTCATCAGTGGCTGTGCAAAATTTAACGGTGATTCGTCCTGAGTTCCAATTGAGATTTGTGCATTCATTGTAGAGTTAAAGTGGTTGTTGCACTTCCTACATGGATTTATTGACTCTAGTATGAAAGGTTTCTAATGTGTGTGTAGTTGTGTAGGATTTTCATTCCTTTAGATAATGAGGACTTCGAGTGATTGATGCAACTTGAGCATTGATGATTGCATGGGATATCATGATGAGTTTCTTGAGTATTCTATGTATTTTTGTAGATTTTGTGTCCATGGTACATATATATTAGATTTTTCAGGACTTTGGGTTGTTCAATGGTTTTTGGATATTGAGGACTGCACGTGCCCCCATGATAGTTTGCTTGCGTATTTGATGTTTTCCAAAAATTTCACATCTATGGTATATAGAGTTTTATTACTGTTTCTTATCTACCTTAGGGGTTGAGCATAAGGGTGTGATGGTGGATTAGTGACCTATGAGAAATAAATATGGTCTTTTGAGTTTTGGTATAGTTTTATGATCGGATTTTATCTTTGCGATTTTAGCCTATAGCTATAGTGATGTGCGAGTTGATAGTGATAGTATGGCCTCAGGTAGGTTGAGCTAGTGTTTTGGTGGGTAGTTTTATGTTTTATAGATTTCCTTGGCTTTTATAGGCCCGAGGATGATATTTGGTCTTGTGGTTGTAGCCAGTGTCAAGAGGTGTCTTGGCTAGTTTTAAGTTTAGTCGTTCATGTCTAGAACTTCCAGTGGGCTGGGCTCGTTCATTGATATAGAGGAAGTTCAGAAATTAGAAATTCGTCTTTATTAATGATTTAACTCATTGGTTCTTGTGTTATAATAACACGACCTGGCCCTGGGCCTTGTCGTAATGGCTATCCAAGCCCCTTGTTACCCAACCCAACCACCTATATCCAGCCTTAGATGGGCTGAATTTTGAACGGATAGAAAGATAATGTTATTGTTCTCATTAAGACTCTGGGACAGGGTCACAACCGTGACGAATCCAACCGAGTCCAACTGTACCTCACCAACCCCCCAACCAGGCCAAACCGAACCATAGAACATAAACCAAAGGGAATACCAAAACATAATATAAAAATTAATCCCAAAATGTAATATGCTGGAACAGTGAGAAATTATGTCTGATGATGCCAGCCTCCCAACTTATTCCAATGCCAAGGCCGACAACAGTACCAATCCCACCCATATCCACCCCCAGAAGTACCACAAATCCTCTAACCAAAAGAGTAAAAATATCCAGCTGGGACAAGCCCCCAACTATGGCCAATATCCAAAAATAAAGTCAAAACGTCTAATAACATCCATAACATGAAATGATGTCTTACGAAATGATGGAAGCTCACCACTTCAGTCAAAATGTTGTACTGAATCCGCATGCAAAACAGGAGGAGTAGAATGGTCGTTTCTTGCATAGCGTGGGTATACAACCACCAGTAAACGGGGTTAGCGAATGACCGCTACAATGAATCTCAGGACAAGGATAAAATAATGCTAGTCATAAAACCAAATAAAACCATCCATATTTCATACAACCATACATATATAAGTTTCGGGAGAAGGGACCGGGTTTAACATGCACTTAAAACCTTTACCTAGGGTACGTAGCCTTGTCGTCCTACTCATCCACAGGCGATATGGGTTCAGCTCCACCTACAAAAAGAGCCCTAGTGCGTATAGTCACACGACTAGGGAATATCCCATGGGATGACTAGTACATCCCTCCAATATAAAAATGTGACACTCGCACATGGTCATCAAGGACCCCTCATATCAGCAAATATGAGTTTCTTGTTTTGGTGCCCCCGGGACCGCCACCTTCCACGTCTTAGATACATACCCCGCCATTAATGCCCAATTAAAACCATGTCCAAAAAATCCATTTACCATTTATTAACCAAGGCCAATATTGGTGGTATTGTCATACTATCCTATTAGTTGCAAGTAATATCCATAGCCAAACCATTTAGATTAAGGGGACCTTAGGTGCCTTTCGAATTACCATATTAAATCCACTTGGGAAACTTCCATGTTCTCCACAAGAATTATCATTTATATTTTAGCCTTTCCAAACCATTTAAACCATGCATAAATCCTTTGTCCAATTTAAAACATACAAGAGTTCCATTAAAAGAAGTCAATGCAATGAACATATCTTTATAAGCATTTTATCAAACACCTTGGGGGAATGATATAGTCAAAACCAATTTCAAAGACCATTAAACCATTACAATGCAATCCAATTGTCCAAAACCACCATTAATGCATATAAAAGCATAATAAAAACCATAGGAAACCATAACCAAGCATTCAATATCAAAACCCCCAATAATAGTTGAAAACAATAATCATGAAATAGTAAAACCATGAAATCAATCATATAAACATGCCGTTAGATGAAATTACAATGAGGGAAGAGAATCATGCCTTACACCAAATAATTGACGAAAATAAATGCTAAAGCAAGACCCAAAGCAATCCATAAAATGAAACCCTAGCCTTCTTGCCCTAAAAGCTCTTAAGGGAATTATTGGATGTTTAGGAATAGTTTATACGTGTTACTGAATAGAATAATAAGATAAATAACCTCCTAAGTGTATTAGAAGCCGTGGGTCTTAATTAGGGTAAGTATGGAAATGTTTAGAATACCCTCACTTAATCCCTTAAAAATCTATCACAGGGATACGACTGACCCATAAGAGTAGTCCCTCCTATACGATCGGTATCCACCACTCATATCCAAGCCTCAACCCTTGGGTCAAAAATTGTACAGTATACATCTCATCCAACCAAGTCATAACCATAGTATTTGATCCGCCCGTATCCCTGGCAGAATGAAATACCAGGAGGATCAAACATTGTCTCTATACTTAACATTCCCATAGGACTTTTAGGGACTTTGGGCAGCTTTAAGCCTATCCTGAATCACCTTGACCTTCTCCATCGCCTGATAAACCAAATCCAGACCAAATATGTTTTCTTTTCTGAGCTCAAACCTTCTAATAGGAGATCTACACCTCCTGCCATACAACACCTCAAAAGGAGCCATACCAATACTCAAATGATAGCTATTGTTGTTAGCAAACTCCACCAAAGGTAGATGCTCAACCCAATTGCCACCATAGTCAATCACATTGGCCTGAAGCATATCTTCCAATATCTAAATAGTTCTATCCGCTTGCCCATTCGACTGCGGATGAAAAATAGTACTCAGTCTAACCTTAGTCCCCAACCCATTCTGTAAAGACCGCTAGAAATGAGATGTAAACAGCATGCCTAGATCAGATATAATCGAGACAGGTAGCCCGTGCAGCTTCACAATCTACCGAAGATACAACCGCATATAATCCTCCATTGAAAAGGTAGTTCACACTTGCAAGAAATGCGCAGACTTGGTCATCCTATCTATGATGACCTAAATTGAATCATACTTTTTTTTGAGACCGAGGAAGACCGATAATGAAGTTCATATTGATCATTGCCCACTTCTATTCGGGAAAATCAATTTCTTGATACAACCCTCCTAGCCTCATGTGCTCAACCTTAACTTGTTGGCACACCATGCACTTGGCCACGTATTTAACCACATCCCTCTTCATGCTATTCCACCAATAGATCTCCTTGATATCATGATACATCTTAGTCGATCTGGGATGAACAACATAGCATGACTTATGCTCCTAAGCAAAAACTTTTTTACCATTGCCCATCGATATTAGGAATAAACAACCTCCCTTGGTACCATAAAGTACCATCATAACTGATCTCAAACACCACTACCTTTTTCCCACCAACATCGCCCTAGATCTTCATCAAGATAGGATCTAGCAGTTGCTTCTCTTTAATTTCTGCACTAAGAGATGATCGAACTACTTCTTGCACCGTCACGCCACCATCCTTATAGTCCAAAAGACGAACTCCAAGATTAGACAAACAATGAATATCCTTCACCAATTCTCGCTTTCCTTTCTCCATGTGAGCCAAATTCCCTATGGATAACCTGCTAAGAGCATTAACAACCACATTAGCCTTGCCTGGGTGGTTGTAAAGACTTATATCATAATCCTTGAGAAGCTCAAGCCACCTCTTCTACTTGAGATTAAGCTTTTTCTGAGTAAACACATACTGAAGACTCTTGTTATCAGAAAAGATATCCATGTGAATACTAATAATTCTGCCATATTTTCAAAGCAAACACAGCTGCCAACAACTCCAAATCATGAGTAAGATAATTCCTCTCATGTACCATTAACTTCCTGGAAGCATAGGTAATCAACTTTCCATGTTGTATCAACACACAACCTAGCCCTACCCGAGATGCATCACAATAAACCACAAACCCATCATTTCCTTTTGAAAAGGTCAAGATTGGAGCCGAAGTCAACTTATCATTAAACTTCTCAAAACTCCCTTCACAAGCATCCAACCAAGAAAACTTAGCTTTTTTCTGAGTCAACTTAGTCAAAGGAGCATCTATTGAAGAAAAGCTTTCTACAAACCGCCTATAATACTCGACCAAACCGAAGAAGCTTCAAATATCAGATGGAGTCATAGGCCTAGGCCACCTTTTCACCACATCAACCTTCTATGGGTCCACCATGATCCCTTTACTAGAAATTACATGACCCAAGAAAGTCACAGGTTTAACCAAAACTCACACTTAAAGAACTTGGCATACAACTATTGTTCCTTTAAGTTCTGCAACACCACACGAAGGTGATTAGCATGATCCACCTAACTCTTTGAATAAACTAGAATGTCATCAATAAACACAATGATGAAAAGATCCAAACACTGCCTGAACACCCTGCTCATCAAGTTCATAAAGATTGCTAGAGCATTATTCAACCCAAATGACATCAATAAGAACTCAAAATGCCCATACCGAGTACAAAAAGCCATCTTAGGGATATCAACCTCCCTAATCTTAACCTGATGGTACCCAGACCAAAGATCTATCTTAGGGAAGAACTTTAGCACCCTATAACTAATAAAACAAATCATCTATTCGAGGAAGAGGATACTTATTCTTGACCATCACCTTGTTCAACTGCTTTTAGTCAATGCATATCCAAAAGGAACTATCCTTCTTGTGCACAAATATCGGTGCACCCTACGGATAAATACTAGGATTAATAAACCATTTATCCAGAAGATCTTTAAGTTGCTCCTTCAGTTCCCTCAAATCAAACTGAGCTATTCTATACATAGAAATATAAATTGGATGAGTGTTCAATAGCAAATCAATACCAAAATCTATTTCCCTATCTGAGGAACACCAGGAAGATCATCCGGAAAGACCTCTAGAAACTTATTAACCTCAGGGATTGAAGACAAAAAAGGACCATCCGAGTTAGAATATTTATTCCAGACCAAGTGATAAAGACAACCCTTAGAGATTAACCTCCAAGCTCTAAGATGAGAAATAAACTTCCCCCTAAGAGCTAAGAAACTACCTTCCCATTCTATAAACGGTTCACCAAGGAACTTAAAGATAACCCTATGAATCCAACAATCTACAGATGCATAACAAGAATGAAACCTATCTATACCTAAGATTCTATCAAAGTTTACCATATCCAACTCAAAAAGATCCACCAAGATCTTCTTGCTACAACTAGCTACCACACCCCCTATAGATTCTCTTAGATATAACCGAGTCACATACTGGGGAAATCAAAAAAGGATTCAAGATAATGTCTAGATCAAAACCAAAAGACACATCCACATATAGAGTCACATAAGAAAGAGTGGATCCCAAATCAAGAAAACAATATACGTCAAAGAGAAAACCTATAATGTACCAGTAACAAATCAATTGTGCCTTTGATTCCTGTCGGGATGCCAAAGCATACAACCTATTCCGACCAATACTAGAACCAAGAGTAGTAATAGAAGTAGATTACATACCACTAGGTGTAGGAGCAGAAAATGAATGAACAATCCCTGAGCAGATGGCCTACCTAGCTAAATTTGAAGCACTTATCCCTTCTTTCTTATAATAACCCCAATAAGGATGACCAAAAAATCGACAAGAAGAAAATAAAAAATCTAACTGATCTTCTCTTTCCTAAGATTGGGCAACCTATGCCTAACAATTATCACTATCTTGATAATGCCTGTCTCTTGACTGATAAGGGGCACTAGCAGAAAAGAATCCTAAACTCTCCCAGTTCTTTTTCTCCCCCTTGCCACCATCCCTACCACCCTGAGACTGCATACCTCCCAAATCAAAAAACCTGCTCTATTTTCCTTGCCTGTCCCTAAGCTCTACTTATTTTCCATTCTCATCCTCAACCTGCTGCATATTAATAGTCAACCTCGAGATGTCCATATATTTAATTAATAAGGAAGTATTTCTTTCTAGAATCAAATCTCTATTCAACCCAGAAGCGAATTTCCTCATTCTCGACCTCCTATTAGCCACCAAATCAGGAGCATACCTTAATAGCTGATGGAAATTTAAAGCATATTCCTTTATAGACATCCTCCCCTGGATGAGGTATAAAAACTCCTCCATCTTTACTTCTCTCAATTCTTGAGGAAAGAACTAATCCATTGTAATGCCCCGCAAAATCCTTTTCCAGTCTAAGCCTTAGAGCGTATTTGGTAAAGCAAAAATACGAGTCAAAATATTTCATAAATATCCTCCCAAGTATGAAATACTTTGAATCATGTAGGAATATATTTGAGCATGAATTGATATCATATAGGTCCCCTAACTCATGGACGAGTTGAAAGCTTTCCTATCATTCAAGTTTTAGTGATCGTCAAGATTTGGGTCAACTTCAATCGACCATAAGTCCTTGCATATATTGAATTAGAGGACATACTATATATAAAATAAAATCTATTTGAATTATCATTCCAACGATATCAATTTCATCAAAAAATGATAATGAAGCAAAGATTTATGCCTATTTTACTCCATCATGCCTGGCTAGGAAACTGGTGATGACATTCGTGATAAGCTATCACGCCCGTGATGGCCTATCACCAATGTCGTCAGTGCTGGGAAGATTTTTGACCCCAATGATGATATTTTGTGATAATCCATCATGCCCGTGATGGCCTATCACCAATGTCATCAGCCTTAACTAGAAACTCAATATTTCACCTTTTTTACTACATTCGTGATGGCCTATCACCAATTTAATGGCTTATCATGGATGCCGTCAAGAATATTTTTCCAGCAATTTAAGAGCAATTTTGCAAAGGTATTTTGGTCATTTACCACTTTTTTTGATCCTCTATAAATATAAGGAACCCTCATTCAAACTCTAATTTCTCTATTTCTCTTCCAATTCTCTAAAGAGAGAATATCTAGGGTTTCAATTCAAGAACCCTAATCTTACAAAAATTATCCATAAATCTTCAAGATTTCTTTAAGAACCAAGTTCCTCATAGAGTGAGCTTTGAGAATCATTTATTACAAGTGCGGATAGAGTCTCAACATTAGAATTCATCCAACTTCAAAGGTTAAGGTATGTAGATATTGATTCTTGGGTCCCTTTCATCCAAGAAGCTCAAGAACCCTTTCTAAAAACTAAAAGATTTTAATGTTTGTGAGTTCTTAATGATATGTATGAGTTTAAATGGATGTTTAAGGTGTTGTGGAATTTTGATTTATGTTTGTCTAAAAAATTTATAAGCTTTGACCCTATTATGTGGAACTAATGTGATAGAACCTCTTGAAGTTGTTTTCTATGTGATGTGTTCATGAGTTTTGGGTGTATAAATGGTTGAATAAGCAAAGAATGTCCCTCATAGGTTTGATAAAAATTCCCAAATAAATAAATTATTCCATGGTAGAAGGAAATTCCCAAATAAGTGTGAACCCGTGCATGCCTAGTGTTTGATAAAATGCCTTAGCGAGTGAAATGTTTCAAGATAGCATGAAATCCCTAATTTAGTTGTGACATGATAGTAAGAAGTTTCCCCAAGCTATGTGATATCCAAACACATGTCAAGACTGATAGAGGTATGAAATAGCTAAGGTAAAACCTTATTGAATGGAGCATGACCTAGTAGCATGTTTCCCCTACATTATTATATGATTATGATTATGAGATGCTTAAAGTGACCCCTTGGTGACTATAATGATGGATAGACGGTTGTGATTCCTAATTACTTGAAGAGTTGTGTTAATAATTGGGAAGATTCATGAATGATTATGATGATACATGAATGATTGTGATGATGAATGAATGATTATGCTTTACTTTTATGCTATCGAGTCCTAGGGTTATTTATACCCGACAATAGAGTTGTTATCTAGAGCCCATGTTAGTTTATTAGACAAGTCAGAATTTAAGAAAGCTTAGTAATCTTAGTTATCTCTATAATTTCTGTATCGCTAGTAATCTAGCCTCAGTTCTGTAATCAACTCAGATTTAATAGTATTCAAGTCTAATCTCAGAAGAGATTTGAGTAACTTATTCAAGCTCTATATCTTCAGTCAGATACCATGAGTTGATACCTTTTTTATCAGATACGGAACTAAGTAATCTCAACGTAACTTTGTCAGATCTGTTGAGAAACATGATTAGTAACAGACTCAATTCAATTATGTTAAGTGGAAAATTTAATTTAGAGTTTTTCAGTTAGGAGTAGAAGCTAGCACCGAGTGAGGGAAGGGATGATCGCTCTCCCATCAGAGTGGCTGAGTCGTTAGGAGCAATCTCTAAACTCTAAAACTTCTTAGCTAGTACAGGATATAGGATTCTCCCATCAGTAGAGACTATCACCGTCAGAGAGGTTTGACTATCATATTGACTCAGGCCAAATTCCTGTAAGGGTCATCCCGTCAAAGAGACTTGAACAGAGAGGTCTTTACCCGTGGCACGGTGTTGACACCCTTCCAACTGGGGTCACAGGTTGGACCCCACCTGTGGTAGGTTGGGGCATGTCGTTTAAGTAACTATTTCCCACAATTGTAATTTTAGTATTACTCTTCAAAAATCAAAACTGTGTGGTACAATCTTCTATCCTAGTATGGAACTCAGATAGTTCCATTGGTTCATAGACCATCCCATTAGATAGGACTGGTCTCATATGTAGATGTTTATTATCATTACTAGAGATCTCCCGTCAGAGATGCTTGATCTCTGTCTCATATTTAGTTGAGTATTCTCGTGATCATATCAAGAGATCTCCCATCAGAGAGGCTTGATCTTAGTCTTAGACTATGGTGAGTATTCTTATTATCATATCTAGAGATCTCCCGTCAGATAGGCTTGATCTCCATCTCAGATTCTTTATTCTATTGAGTATTCTTGGAGTCGGATTCGGACATGATCATACTTCTTATCATTGGTAATCACTTCCAGGATAATCTATTAGAAAAGTTGATCTCTAATTTTATCAGTCAAAAGCAGTAAGCTCAGAATTTAGTCCTTGATATAAGTACATCCAGATCCTCAGTTATCAGTATTAGATGAGTCAGTGATTTAGTATCTCAGTGTTAGTAGTGTGTTCAGTCTGCAGTAAAGTGGTATCTGAGTTTTAGTATCTAGAGTTGTGATGATTGTGTTCATGGTCTGTACATTCATGTATGTATTCTCATGCGGCATCTTCATGATTATTCAGTTTAGACATTGTGCATGCATTAGCCTACCCTATCTACATACTCAGTATATTTCTGTATTGATGCATTTGCGCTATGGTGTTTTATTTGACACCATAGGTTCAGAGGCACAGGATCCAAAGTATCCTCAGCAGTTCAGTCCCAGTCAGGAGCAGTAGCAGTGAGTCCTCTTCTTTCGAGGACGAATCTCAGTTTACTATTATTTCTTCAAACTTTATTTATTTTTAGTTGATGGAGTTAGTTGGGGACTTGTCTCATCAAATCCATAGTTTAGACATTTTAGAGGCTTTTCAGATGGATGTTGTTGATGTGTATTATGAGTATTCATAGATGTGTTGAACCTTAAGGCTAGTTTTTACATTTATTTCAAATATTATGCAGTATACAGGTACAAATATCAGTAAAGGGTTAGCTTATGGTCTTTTGGGATCATAAGCACCGTGTGACGTCTCAGGATGGGATTTCAGGGCGTTACAAACTTGGTATCAGAGCCTAAGGTTCAAGAGTATCCTAGGGAGTTTGAAACCCGCATCTAGAAGAGTCTTGTGCATGGGTGTGTAGCACGCCACATTTAGGTACAAAAGGCTACAGGATGTTCTTAGGAGCAGTTTCTCTTCTTTCAATAATTATTTCATTCGAGTGAGCATGAGCTCAAGTTGATCCTCAGTCTAATCCACTTCTTTCTTCCAATTACAGAGTATGCCTCCTCTTAGAGATTTTGTCTGTAGGGTCGACGACCAGCCCCCTCAGCCAGTAGATCTTGAGAATGAGAGTGTATCACATATAGAGTTTTAGGCCACTTTTCAAGTGCTAGCCAAGCTGGGACTAATGTTCATGGCAATCGTCAGGCAGCAGTCCCACCTCATCATGATGGGAATTCTACCGCAGCCAGGATTAGAAGCTTCATCAAAATGAACCCCCCCAAATTCTTTGGGTTAGCAGTAGGTGAGGACCCGCAGTTGTTTTTAGAGGAGATGAAGAAGATCACCCAAATTATGCATGTTTATGAGGAGTAGAGTGTTGAGTTAACATCTTATAGGTTGAAAGACATTGCTCATGATTGGGTAGTGATGTGGGAAAAAAGTAGAGGGGAGAATGTAGCTCCCATGACTTGGCTAGAGTTTTAGAGTGCCTTTTGAGATAGGTTTTTCCCATTAGAGATTAGAGAGGCTAAGGTAGAAGAGTTCATGGACCTAAGGCAAGGTTTCATAACCGTTAAAGAGTATTATCTTAAGTTTAACCAATTCGCTAAGTATGCACCCGACTTGGTAGCTGATCCTAGAGAGAGTATGAGTAAGTTTTTGTCTAGGGTGTCGAGTGATGTGTTGAAAGAGTACAGAACTTCCATGCTCAAGAGATATGGATCTTTCTAGGCTAATGATGCATGCACAACAAATTGAGACAGATAAAATAAATAAAATAGAAAGAGTGAATAAGAGAGCCAAGATAGGTAGTCGTGGTTTCCCGCAGGCAGGGTCTCAAGGTGGTAGTAGTTCTCAGTATGGTCGGAGATTTTTAGTTACAGATCCATCTTCAGCTAGGGTATTTGCACCTGTGTTTGGGGGGTGTCATATCTGAGGGAGCGCTAAGCTTTAAAGCCCAAGTAGTGCTAGTGGTATTCGTACCCATCTGCGCTGTGGAGAGTGTGGAAGGGGCCACCAAGATATGTGTATAGCCGGTAGTGATGTATGTTTTGGTTGTGGTGAGCTAGGCCATAGAACGCAAGAATGTAGAGTGCTAACTCAAAGAGGTAGACTTTATGCGTTTCAGGCTCGCCTTGATCGGGAGGGATTCCCTGAAATAGACCTAGGTATGTTATGAGCCCTTCATCTTTATGACATGCTCTATTAGATACTTTACTCCCATTTTGAGATTATATGTTATCATGAGTCATACATAAGTTTCAGATCTTGATCGGCCAATTATGACCCAGTCTGTAGGTGCCCCATGCACCGCTCCAGTATTTCAGCAAAGTGTGTTTAGAGGGACATAGAGTCCCAAGGGGGAGATACCCTATAGTATTACAATGTTGCATGTCATTAGATTTATCCCGATGCATGTTTAAAGTTTCTTTATGGAGTTAGCATCAGTTGCCATTGCATTGTCGATCGTACTTTCAAAAGTTAGCTTAGCTAGACATTCATGCATTTGGTATGTGCATTTAGTAGAAAGAGTTCAGCTTTTCAGCGTGTGTTCAGTCCTGTATTCATGAGATCATCCCAGTTATGAGCCCATGCATCAGATATGCATGTGTATTATGAGAATTCAGCTATAAGTATCATCAGTCGAGTATTCCATGTATCAGATATGCATGCCCAGTGTGAAAACTCAATATGTCAGTTGTTCCAGTTATGTAGTCCTGATCTAAGATGTTTCCATTTATTGAGTAAGTTCTATTGATTCATATTCTCAGTCTATCAAGTGACATTCGAGGACGAATGTTCTTAAGGGGGATATAATGTAATGCCCCGCAAAATTCTTTTCCAGTCTGAGCCTCAAAGCATATTTGGTAAAGCAAAAATCCAAGTCAAAATGTTTCAGAAAGATCCTCCCAAGTATGAAATACTTTTAATCGCGTGGTAATCTATTTGAGCATGAATTGATATCATAGAGGTCCCCTAACTTATGGACGAGTTGAAAGCTTTCCTATCATTCAAGTTTTAGTGACCGTGAAGATTGGGGTCAACTTCAATCAACCATAACTCCTTAAATATATCGAATTAGAGGACCTACTATATATTAAATTAAATCTCTTTGAATCATATTTCCAATGATATGAATTTCGTCAAAAAATGATACCGGAGCAAATATTTATGCCTATTTTACTCTATCATGTCTGGCTAGGAAACTGGTGACGACATTCGTGATAAGCTATCATGCCCGTGATGGCCTATCACCAATGTCATTAGCCCTGGGTAGATTTTTGACCCCAGTGATGACATTTTGTGATAATCCATCATGCCTGTGATGGCCTATCACCAATGTCATCAGCCTTAACCAGAAACTCAATATTTTACCTTTTTGTTTACGACATTCGTGACGGCCTATCACCAACTTGACGGCCTGTCACGGATGTCTTCAAGAATATTTTTCTAGCAATTTATGGGCATTTTTGCAAGGGTATTTTGGTTATTTCCAACTTTTTTTGAGCCTCTATAAATATGAGGAACCCTCATTCAAACCCTAATTTCTCCATTTATCTTCCGATTCTCTAAAGAGATAATATCTAGGGTTTTAATTCAAGAAGCCTAATCTTCCAAAAATTATCCATAAATCTTCAAAATTTTTTCAAGAACTAAGTTCCTCATAGTGTGTGCTTCTATAATCATTTATTACAAGTGCGGATAGAGTCTCAAGGATTATAATTCATCCAACTTCAAAGGTTAAGGTATGTAGATATTGATTCTTAGGTCCCTTTCATCCAAGAAGCTGAAGAACCCTTTCTAAAAACTAAAAGATTTTTATGTTTGTGAGTTGTTAATGATATGTAAGAGTTGAAATGGATGTTCAAGGTGTGTTTGTCTACAAAATTTATGATCTTTGACCCTAGTATGTGGAACTAATGTGATAGAACCTCTTGAAGTTGTTTTGTATGTGATGTGTTCATGACTTTTGGGTGTAGAAATGGTTGAATAAGCGAAGAATGTCCCCCATAGGTTTGACAAAAACTTCCAAATGAATGAATTATTCCATGGTCGCAGGAAATTCCCAAATAAGTGTGAACCTGTGCATGCCTAGTGTTTGATAAAATGCCTTAGTGAGTGAAATGTGCCAAGATAGAATGAAATCCCCAATTATGTTGTGACATGATAGTAAGACATTTCCCCAAGCTATGTAATATCCAAACACATGTCAAGACTGATATACCTATGAAATAGCTGAGGTAAAACCTTGTTGAATGGAGTACAATCTAGTAGCATGTTTCCCCTACATTATTATATGATTATGATTCCAAGATTCTTAAAGTGACCCCTTGGTGACTATGATGATGGATAGACGGTTGTGATTCCTAATTACTTTAAAATTTGTGTTAATGATTGGGAAGATTCTTTAATGATTATGATGATGCATGAATGATTATGATCATACATGAATAATTGTGATGATGAATGAATGATTATGCTTTACTTTTACGCTATCGAGTCCTAGGGGTATTTATACCCCACAATAGAGTTGTTGTCTAGAGCCCATGTCAGTTTCTCAGTAACTCCAGTCGAACCATGATTCTTCGAGCTCAGTGAACAATAGAACTCTGTATCCTCAGACAAGTTAGAACTTAAGAAACTCTGTAATCTCAGTTATCTCTGTAATCTCTATATCGCTAGTAATCTAGCCTCAATCCTGTAATCAGTTTAGATCTAATAATATTCAAGTTTAATCTCAGAAGCAATTTGAGTACTCTATTCAAGATCTGTATCGTCAGTCAGATACCATGATTCAATAACTTTTCCGTCAAATATGGAACTAAGTAATCTCAGCGTAACTCAGTCAGATATTTTGTGGAACATGATCAGCAACAGACTCATTTCAGTTGTATTCAATTGAGAATTTAGTTCAGAGTCTTTCAGTTGGGAGTAGAATCTAGCACCGAGTGAGGGAAGGGATAGAGGCTCTTTATTCAGAGAGATCGAGTTGTTAGGAGCAATCCCTGAACTCCAGAACTGCATAGTCAGTGCAGGATGCAAGAGTCTCCCGTCAGTAGAGGCTGTCACCGTCAGAGAGATTTGACTATCATATTGCCTTAGGCCGACATCCTGCGAGGTTCATCCCATTAGAGATTCTTGACTAGAGAGTTCTTTACCCATGGCACGGTATTGATACCCTTCCAGATGGGGTCACAGGTTGGACCCCACCTGTGGTAGGTTAGGGCATGTCGGTTAAGTAACTACTTCCCACAATTGTAGTTTTAGTATCACTCTTCAGAAATCAGGACTGTATAGTACAGTCGTCTATCCCAGTATGGAACTCAAATAGTTCCATTAGTTCATGGACCATCCCGTTAGATAGGCCTAGTCTCATATGTAGATACTTATTATCATTACTAAAGATCTCCCATCAGAGAGGCTTGATATCAGTCTCAGATTCAGTAGAGTATTCTCGTGATCACATCTAAAGATCTCCCGTCAGAGAGGCTTGATCTCTGTCTTAGAAAATGTTGAGTATTCTTATTATCATATCTAGAGATCTCTCATCAGATAGGCTTGATCTCCATCTCAGATTCTTTATTCTATTGAGTATTTTTGTTGTCAGATTCGGACATGATCGTACTTCTTATCATTGATAATCACTTCCAGAATAATCTGTTAGAAAAGTTGATCTCTAATTCTGTCAGTCAAAAGTAGTAAGTTCAGAATTTAGTCCTTGATGTAACTATATCCAGATCCTCAGTTATCAGTATCAGATGAGTCAGTGATTCAGTATCTCAGTATTAGTAGTGAGTTCAGTCTGCAGTAAAGTGGTATCTGAGTTTCAGTATCTAGAGTTGCGATGATTGTGTTTATGGTCTGTACATTCATGTATGTGTTCTCATGAGGTATCTTCATGATTATTCAGTTTAGACATTATGCATGCATGAGCCCTTGCATTAGCCTACCCCATCTACATACTCACTACATTTCTGTACTGACGCATTTGCACTATGGTGTTTTATTTGACACCATAGGTTCAGAGGCACAGGAACTAGAGTATCCTCAGCAGTTCAGTCCCAGTCAGCAGCAGTAGTAGTGAGTCCTCTTCTTTTGAGGATGAATCTCAGTTTACTATTATTTCTTCAGACTTTATTTATTTTCAGTTAATGGAGTTAGTTGGGGACTTGTCCCATCAACTCCACAGTTTAGACAGTTTAGAGGCTTTTCAGACGGATATTGTTGATGTGTATTATGAGTATTCATAGATATATTGAACCTTATGGCTCGTTTTTGCATTTATTTTAGATATTATGCAGTATACAGGTACAGATATCAGTAAAGGTTTAGGTTGTGGTCCTTTGGGGTCATAAGCACTATGTGACGTCTCGGGATGGGATTTTAGGGTGTTAAATCCATAAAGGCATTATAAAAAGCCTCCCACAACCCTTCCTCTTCTATGTCACCTCTATCCCTATCCCATTCCACATACCACTGATAAGCAACATCCTTGAGTAGATATGCTGTAAAGTTAATCCCCTCTATATTAGTAGCCTACATCACTTGAAAGATCTTTTTTATTTCATCCAAGAAGACTTATGGGTCCTCCTCCACCTTCACTCCAATAAAAGTTAGAGTACCCATCTTCTTAAATTGACCAAACCTTATGGCCTCAGCAGACATAGCACCAGTCTCACCCTGCTCAACCTAAGCAATAACTAATTGGTCAATGACATGAATAAACTAATTAAATTCTTCATTCATCACGTTGCCCTGAGGGATCGGAGATGAACTAGCCAGAATAGTAGAAACTTCAGCACCATCAGGACTAGGACCATGATATCAAAGATGTACTCCAAATGTAGGATGTACCCCTTCAGCATTATCCTCAGATGGGATGGAAGAATTTCCTTGTGTTCCTAATCTAGAAGTCATGATCTGAAAGACGAAGAAACAAGGATTAGAGGAGATTTAAGGGTTGAGAGCTCTAGCTTGAACATAGAATTCCAAGAAAGTAAAACATTCCTAAATGTTTTGCAGGCTCTCTCAATGAGTGTGGTGCACTTCACACCCCTAAAAGAGACTCTACTCGACACCGGATTTGTGGACTTCCTAGTTGACCATGAACCTAAATCTCTGATACCAACTTGACACGATCTGACCCCAGGCCTTGGCGTAAAAGGAATCCCAAGTCTAACCAGGATCGGGGATTGCCCCGTGTTAACTAACCCAATCACCTATATCTAGCCTTAAAAGGATGAATTTTGAACATATAACAAGATAGAATTATTGTTCTCATTAAGACTCTGGGATAGGGTCACAACTGTAATCGACCCAATCGTACCTCACTAACCATACATCTATGAGAAACCAAACCATAGACCATAAACGAAAGTGAATGTTAAAACATAATATGAAATCAATCCCAAAATGTAATATGATGGAATTGTGAGAAATTATGTCCGATGATACCAGCCTCCCAGCTTATTCCAATGCCAAGGCCGACACCTATACCTATCCCGCCCATCCCAACCCCCTGAAGTACCTTAAAGCCTCTAAACAAAATAGTAAAAAGATCTGGTTGGGACATGCCCCCAACCATGGCAAAAACAAATATCCAAAATAAAGTCAAAATGTCTAATAATATCCATAAAATAAAATGATGCCTTTCAAATGGTTGAAAGCTCACCACTTCAGTCCAAATGCTAATGCCGAATCTAAATGCTAAAAAGGAGAAAAAGAATAGTTATTTCCAGCATAGCATGGGTATACTACTGCCAGTAGACGATGTTAGCAAATGACCTCTAGCATGAATCTTAGGATAAAGATAAAATAATGCCAGTCATAAAAATAAGTAAACCCTTCCATGATGCATACAACCATACCTATATAAGTGTTGGGAGAATGGACCGGGTTTAGCATGCACTTAAAAACTTTACCAGGTCTGTGTAGCCTTGCCGTCCTAACCACCCACAGGTGATGGGTTTAGCTCTGCTTATTTAAAGGGACCAGTATATGTAGCCGTATAACCAGGGAATATCCCATTCAATGAATAGTACATCTCTCCAATATAAAAATATAACACTCACACATGGTCATCAAGGACCTCTCATATCGGCAAATATGAGTTTTCAGTTTTGGTCTCCCTAGGACCGCCACCTTCTACGACTTAGATACACACCCCATCATAATTGCACAATTAAACTCATGTCCAAACAATTTATTAACTAAGGCCAATATTGGTGGTATTGTCATACTATCCCATTACTTGCAAGTAATATCTATAGAAAAACTATTTAGGTTAAGGGGACCTTAGGTTCCCTTCCAATTACCGTATTCAATCAACTTGGGAGACTTCTATGTTCTTCACAAGAACAATTATTTATCCTTCAGCCTTTCCAAACCATAAAAACTATGCAGAAATCCTTTGTCCAATTTAAAACATGCAAGAGTTCAATTAAAAGAAGTCAATGCAATGAACATATCTTTATAAGTATTTTATCAAACACGTTGGGGCATGATATAACCAAAACCAATTCCAAAGACCATTAAAATATTACCATGCAATCTAATTGTCCAAAACCACCATTAATGCATAAAAAAGCATAATTAAAACCATAGGAAATTATAACCAAGCATTCAATATCAAAACCCCCAATAATAATTGAAAACCATAATCATAAAATAGTAAAACCCTGAAATCAATCATATAAACCATGCCTTTAGTTGAAATTACAATGAGGGAAGATAACCATGCCTTATATTATAGAATTGATAGAAAGAAATCACTAAAGCAAGCCCCAAAGAAATCCATGATATGAAACCCTAGCCTTCTTTCCCCAAAATCTCTTGAGAGAATTATTGGATTTTTAGGAATAGTTTATGAGTGTTAATGAATAGAATAATAGGCTAAATATCCTCCTAAGTTTCTTAGAAGTCATGGGTCTTAATTAGGATAAGTAGGGAAATATCCAGAATATCCTCCCTTAAAACCCTTAAAAACCTATCATAGGGATACGACTGACCCAAACTAGTCATACCCTTCTAAACGATCGGTATCCACCACTCGTATCTAAGCCTCAACCCTTGGGTCAAACACTGTCCAATAAATGACTTATCCTAGCAATCATAACTACAATATACGATCCATACCTATAACTCGTATCCCTAGAAGAATGAAATACTAAGAGGATCAAACACTATTCACCATATGAGTCCATGATATGACTTGTACCAATCCTTTATGACTCATATCTCTAAGTCGTACCCATTCCAGTGACCAAAACCATCCTACCAACTAACATTGGTCAGTAGACGACGGGACCATACTACTCATACCCCAGCATATGGATCATATCCATGAGTCGCATTGGGTTCGGAGAATGGATTTCTAGGAAATTTTCTGAGGGTCGAAACCCAGGATATTTCATATAACCTGGTGAGTCCTTATATGATATATTTTAGGTTACATTATGTGACTGGTATGTCTATCATTGTGAAAGCATATTGTATTGCCTGGTTGATATTTCTTAAGAGTATTTTTTACTCTTTACTTATATAGGGTATCTTGCTTTATGTTTGAGGACAAACGTAAATATTAGTGGTGGATATTGTAATGACTTAAATTTTAAAAAATTTTACTTTGATGTATTTTGACTATTTTACCACTCTCATGGTTGTTCCAATTAGTTTATGAGTTACAGAAAAGGTTGGCATGGCTCCCAACTTCTTCGGGAAGGTTTTGGGTGAGTTTGAGTTTATTTTGAGGCATCAAGAGCTAACAATTAAGTTGTCAATATATTGAAATTTTAGTACCAGATGGTAAAATGGATTGTGCCAATAGATCTAAAATATAAAATTTAGGTTAGTAGAAAGATTGGTTTGATTTTATGGCTTTTAGATCTCATTTCAACCCTTGGTTTGAAAATAGCGTAAATAGGGTCCCGAAGGTCATTTTTATGATATTGACTATTTTTCATAAATCTAGTGATTTCATTGGATCAAACTGTGTTTTATGATCAATACTCACTATTGGATTATGTTCATAGGTTTTCAAATGAGTTTCGGAGGTCAAAAACAAGTTTTTGAAATTATTGGTGCTGATGTAGCCGCTAAAGCGGCTGGTTGAACACTTTAGCAATTTTTGAATGTTTAACTGACTGCTAAAGCAATCTTTTAACTGGTTTAGTGTTAATTTGACCATTTGAATAGGTTTCTTTAGCAAACAAAGTTCCGCTTTAACGGCCATCGCTGAGTTTAAGACCAAAATCAAATACATTTCATATTTTTGAAATTTTTGGAGCTAGAAAGCTCCAATTTTGATTATTTTTTTATTATTTTTCTCTTATAATCATTATCTATCAAAATATAAATCCATTTTTCTTATTTTTCAAGAAATTCTATTTTATTTTTCATGATTTCTACCAAAAGTTGAGAATCAAAAGCCCATTTTTACCATTTTAGGAGCCTAGGAGCTCAAATTAGGGCAACTTTGAAGGGGTTCTCAAGATTTCTTTCATAATTTTCATAATCTTATACTTATCATTTCACCTCAATTTCATCTTCAAAATAACTTCAAATTCTTGATTTCAAAATGAGTTTTGGGGGGTCTTACCGGTAAAGCTTGAAAATAGTTTTTCTTTAATTTATACCTCATTTTTAACTCATTTTTGAATAGGTATTCAGTTGTATACTCCTATTATTAAAGGAAACATATTTATAAAATAAATTTTAGTTTTACCCCCTTTTATTATCCAACCCATTTTTGGGATCCATTTTAGACCTGTCCTGAATATAGCCAATATGAGTATCATTGGCTTCATTTTATTTATAAATATCATATTTGATAGTTTGATCTTTTTTTCTAATGTTTTGAAGTATTTGATCTCCCAATTAGAAATTTGTGCAATATTTGGATTTGTAGATCTTTGGTTAAAGCAAGTTGAGATGTACCTTGATCTTTTTTCAAAGTGTTTATGTGTAAATTTCTTGATTATCAGTATGTTAGGATTCATTTAGATTGAGGTCCCACTTAGATGACATAGAAAGCATCTTCATGGTTACCGAGGCCTTAATAATGGATTGTAGTTAGTTTGTTGTCTTAGTTAGTATTATTGTTCATAGATATCCTTACAATAGATTGAAGTTAATAACTCAGGTTTAGATTATTACTATTATTAGATGCTTATTTTGTGCTTTAGACTTGTATATGAAACACCTAGACTTTGAACCATGCTAAGAATTTCATTATTTGATGTCTTTAGGATGGATACGACTAGGGGTGTGAGTCATACCCCTTGGACATAAGTTGTATCCTCCTCTCCTTCCCCTCTCATACCTTGAGAAGCCTAGTAGGAGGACACACTTCCCACTATACGACTTGGACTCCTCTTAGTCATACCCAAAGTGTACGAGTCGTACCAAGGTAAGTTGTATAGAGGTGTCTTAAAGCTTGAGTGGACTGTTTAGGGTACGATTGATGGATACGAGTTAGGGTTGAGTCGTACCCTTTGGATATAACTCAAAGGTGTATGGTCATACCCTTGATAGTGTGTGTGGCCTAGGTGAATCCTAGGGTATTAGCTAGGGTACCACTTGTACCCTAGGGTAGGTTCCCCTAGTGAGTCATACCCCTGGAGGGGTTCATATTCCAGCTTTTAACTAAGGTCCTTGTGGTCATTCCCATGAAAAAAAAACCTAAGCCCTCTCACTATATAAGTGCTTATAGCCTCTTAAAAATACATTTTGATGGATCAAACACCATAAATACTCTCTCAAGCTCATCTTTACAGAATTAGAGGCTAGGGTTTCAAGGGTAGCCTTCAAGAGGCAAAGTGAATTAAAGATTCTAGGTGAATCAAGTTGTCTAAGGCATGCAAATCTTCTCCTTGCTAAATAACTCTAAACCCATGTATTTAACTCTTGGATTAGCAAGTGTACATGATGGTTTTGAAATCAAATGAAATGGGTTTGGTTGCCTAATGATGAATAATGATGATTCTCTTTTAGACTTATGCTTATACAAGGTATTGATGGTAGTTTGCACAAGTGAAGGCTTGTTGTATGTGGTCTAACATGTGGGTCTTGAGAGACCCTAGTCTTGATAATTTCTTCTATGAAATTGGCCTTGGTAAAGTCATTTACACAAGGTGTTTGTGAAAATGTCTAAGTGACATATCTAGTTACATGATGATTATTCTTTGAACTAAGGAAATGGTCCAATTTGTATGAATGCTTGATAAATGATATTGTGAAGGTAAAATGAGCTATGTATTTTGTAATTGATGACCTTGCTGGTTTAATGAATAAGAAGGGGGTTAAAGTCCCTTACATAAAAATGAACTTGAATTATGTGTTGAACTAAATATTTGTATAGAATTGCTAATAAAGTGTGAATGGCTTGTAAGGGTCTTTAGGACCATAGTTTGAATTGTATGATTAGTTGAATTAAGGCATTGTCCTATTAAAATAGTTGAGTAGTGAAGGCTCCCATGAGGACCATGTGGTCATGTATGATGTTGAATTGCTTAAAAGAGTTAAAGTCCTTATATGTGGAATTTAATATATGAAGATGCATGGATAAAGGGTTAGAGTCCCAATGTCGACTGATGTTAGTCATGATGGCTTGAGGTTAAGGTCCCTTGCATATTGAAATTGCATGTGGATAAAGTACCTTGCATAATGAGATCTCATAAGGTTGAAGTGCCTTGCCAAATGAATTGGCTTGGGGTTAAAGTCCCCTATTTACTATGGCATAAGATTAGAGTCCCTTGCCTAATATGTAAGCATATGGTTAGAGTCCCTTTCTTGAATGAATATGTGTGAGTGGTTGGAGTCCCTTACTTATATGAATTTGTGAGAGTGGTTAAAGTCTCTCACTTATATGAATATGTGTGAGTGGTTAGAGTCTATCACTTAAATGGATGTGTATATGGTTAGAGTCCCTTACTTAGTGATATGTGAATATGTTTAAAGTCTTATGCCTAATGAGAAATTCTTGAATTTATAAGTGTGGAAGCTTGGAGTCCTCTATTGCATGTATGATGAATGAGTGCTTCCAAAGTGTTGATAAGACTTGCCTCCTTGGTTAGCATGTGACATGTCTATTAGTATGGATAAGGTTATGAATGTGATTGAATATGATATATATTGACTTTTTGTTGAATAATGATGCTATTTATCCTTATCCTTAAGCTACACGCTAGCATTTCAATTGCTACTCGTCTTTGGACGCTATATCCCTATGCGACATAGGGGCTGGAGCATCTTCTTATCTTCCCGCACAGTGATTAGGAAATTGAAGTGGTTCGTGCATTGACTTGGGAGTTGTGAGCTTCCTTACTTCAGAAGACATTCCTTTTTGGTCGCCTA
The DNA here is from genome assembly GCA_030864225.1 of Capsicum baccatum var. pendulum. Lineage (NCBI taxonomy): Eukaryota > Viridiplantae > Streptophyta > Magnoliopsida > Solanales > Solanaceae > Capsicum > Capsicum baccatum. Next base: position 160,672,942 of record CM061557.1, on the reverse strand, counting down.
TCTTTAGACTTAGTCTTATTTTGACTTATTTGGCTATTGTTGGGGACTTGTCCCGACATATACATTTCTAAATTTCGATTTGTATAGAGGTCTTATGGATGACTGTGAACTTGGGTATATTGGTTAGTTGATGAATCTAATGAAGTGTTTAGACATGTTTAAGTTATGACTTATAGTATATTTTTCTCTATCTCATTATATGGTCAGGATTCACCCGACCCATCTGATTGATGTGCTGATTATGATGGGTTATTGGGGCAACTTTTGGTTCAAATGGGCTTTGAGGTTCCCCTATGACATGGCCTGATTTCAGGTCATGTCAAGTTGGTATAAGATCCTAGGTTCATTGTCAGTTAGGTGTAGTAATACCCCATACTTTTCCTAGCTCAGTTTAGCTCCAAGAATGTCAAGGGTTAACTTTGAAAATGAGTAACTCTTGATACATACAGAATTTTCAAGATCTAGACCCACCAATGTGTACATAATTGGCTTAGCTTCCTAACGATACCAAATTCTCCTTAATGTGACACTCGTTTGAGAAGTTATGGTGTTTTTAGTAAAACTGTATGGCATTTCAACAGGTACTGCATCGCGGTGAAGGATGAAATTTTAATTGTCCAATTCCAGTGAAGCATCATGATTGGCCCGCATTGTGGTGAAGTTCCAGTTCCCGCTCATCCTTTTTCAGAGGCGCAATATGATTATGGCGCGTCACGCCAGAGGCCAAAATGGGACTCATCCCTTTTCTTATAGCCCAACATATTTTCACCGCGTTGTGCCTTAATGCAAAATGGCACTCGTCCTTTTTCTAGTATGGCACCATAATAGGCACCGCATCGCGCCGAGTGCCAAAATCAATTTCCAGATTTTCAAAACTGATTTTTAAAGGGGTAGTTTAGTCTTTTCCTAAGCCCCAATTCATGAATAACACTAAATTAATCCTATTCTAACCATTATATACTTACTTTTCATTAAATTTCTTTCAAAGAAACCCAAGAACATCAAAACTTAATTCCCAAGAAATTCAAATTACACCATTCTTTCTCCAAGGAAACTCAAAATTCAATGTTACCAATTCAAGATAATCAAGAATCCATCTTCAAGAGAACAAATAAGCAACCAAAATCAAGTGTTCTCATCAATTGCATCAATTAAGGTATGTGGGATTTACAACAAGGATAATCCTTTCATCTTTGTGTCCAAAATTAGTTTTAAAGTTGATTTTGTATGAAATTACATGATTTTCAAATTAGGTTTCATACCCAATATTGCTAATTGAAAGATTATGAGATTTGAAGTGTTTTAGATGATAAATTTGCATGTTTATTTTCATATTTTCATGGGTATTGCAGAAATTTCTAGATTTTGAGATGAATTATCAATACTTACATTATCAAGCATGAACCTTATGTTGTTTTGACATGAATTTCATGCATGGGTTGTTAAGCCCTAGTTTGTAAGTTGATATTTCAAGAATGACTATACTTTAAATATCCTATGATTAATTATTTTTCGATTTTGATAAAGATTTGATCTTTTAATCTCAATTTAGACTTGGAATCCACCTAATAATTTCAGTTACAAATTTAACTAACAGATATGCAGTTGGTTTTCATTATAAACCATTATACTATTTTTAAAGTGGATTTCCAACAGAATAAGCATACAGATTAAAGGGAATAGTATTTAACACCAAGTTGGGTATGTTCATATGTCCCAGAACTACAAGCCAATGTAGGTTCAGATTATCAGATTATTTCTATTTCTACATAGATGACAGATACAGATATGAACACTTAGATTAGGTTATACTCCTTGGAAAGAGTATGACACCTCTCCCCAACGTGAGGTTTTCCTATAAGGGAACTAGACGTTGGAAACTATGATAGCTCACATAGTGTATGTCAGTTAGAAGAACCTCCCTAATAGTAAAAACTTGTAGAATAGTTTTTAAAAGTATTTCCCTACAACTTATAGAAAATAGTAAAGAATAACTGAAAAGCTTTAGAAAATTAAGTATAAAGGCTCACAGATTTATTTAGATATTGCTTTACATGTGACATCAGCTATGAGGTTTTAGATTTCAGATTGTAGATATAAAAGTGAGTCATTCCTACACTTAGACAGCATGATTTAAAGACGGAATACCAGTACAACTTTTAGAAACTAAATATTTTGACTTACTAGATACATGCCACAAGTTTTTCTATTCATGATTTTGATTTTCAATTTTCAGATATTCCAGCTTATGTGAGTCATCTACATTTAGCATGCATTTTTTTAATAAATCTATATTGATCTTGAGATATTTATTTACTTGTGATTTCACCCCCATATACTCAGCACAATCCATAAGTACTGATCCACATATACATCTATGTACTACATTGTCTCATAATGTAGGTTCAGGTGCTTAGTTTCAACACCGTGAGTGATTCAAAGCGTCTCCTTCTACATCCCGATAGTTGGTGAGTCCTCATAGTTAGGGGAGTTAGTCTTTTAGGTTTTTATCTTATTAGTATAGATGATTCAGTATTTTCAAATAGTTCGAGTCAGCTGGGGGTTTGTCCCAGTGACTCTCTAGCATTATTAGTAGAGGCTTGTCAAACTGCTAGATTATGATTTAGATTTTTAGTATTGATTAACCATACTCTTGAGTTTTGTATTTTTAGAAATTATATTTAGATAGTTTTGGTTTAGCTCATACAAAATTCTATATTTTGGCTTGATTATATATCTATTTTTTCTTATTATTAGTTTCAGATTCAGTAGATGGCTTACAGGGTTAGCTTAAGGATACTCGTAGTCTTGAGCACCGTGTGATGTCTTGGGACCCATTTTTTGGGCATTACAAACTTAGTATTAGTGCCTAAGGTTATAAGAGTTCTAGGGTGTTAGACAAGCCGTGTTATGTATAATCTTGATCATGGGTGTGAAGCATGCTATATTTATGAGCAAAGGGATATGGGATATTTTTATGAAATCATCTTTTTCTTTCAAAATCTATCATGCATATAGTATCTCAATCTGCTTTTAACTCTTTCTCTTATGTGACAGTTGAATATGCTTCCTCATCTATCTAACACCTACAAATGATAACCAACCACCCCAGCCTACTGACCTTCTGAATGAGAATTTAACCCATGCTGAATTTTGGACTGCCTTTGAGGCGTTGGCCCAGCTGTGACTGCTAATGTTTAAGGAAAACATCAGACAATAGTCCCACTTTAGCAGAATAGGGATTTAGCAGCAGCCAGAATCTGAGACTTTATGAGAATGAATCTGCCAGAGTTCTTTGGGTCAAAACTAGGTGAGGACCTATAGATTTATTTAGATGAGGTAAAGAAAATCACTCAAATTATGCATGTTTCTGAAGAGGAGAGTATAGAGTTAGCATCCTATAGATTAAGGATGTAGTTATGATTGGATGGTTATGTGGAAGAATGGTAGAGGTGAGAATGCAACTCCTATGAGTTGGCAGGTATTTCAAGATACATTTCTAGATAGGTTATTTCCACGTAAAATAAGAGAAGCTAAGGTAGAGGTGTTTATGAACCTGAGGTAGGGCTCGATGATAGTGAAAGATTACTACTTTAAGTTTAACCAGTTGTCTAAGTATACCCCTGATACGAGGGAGACCCTAGGTGAAGTATGAGTAAGTTTATTACTAGAGTATTTAGCTTGATAGTCAAGGAGTATAGGACTTTCATGCTTATTGGGGACATGGATCTTGCTAGGTTAATGATTCATGCCCAGTAGATTGAGGTAGAAAAATTTAAAGAAAGAGAGGGGGAAATAAAAAGGCTAGAATTGAGTAGTTTAAGTATGGCCAGACAAAGTATGGAGGGGGAAATCATTCATAGTTTTAGAATTGTTCATATATGCCAGCACCGTCTTCAGCTAGTGATCCCCCCAAAGTTAGGCAAGAGTAGTAGGGTAATACTTTAATGTCTAGATCTCAAAATATTGTGAGTGGAAAGCCTAGTTATCCTTCATGTTCTAAGTGTATCAGAATCATCATGGTGAGTGATTGTTGGGGTAGAAAGGTTGTTATGGTTATGGTAAGTTGGGACATAGAATCAAAGAGTATACGCATGCTAAGCACGGAAACAGGGATGTTCATCCCTAGACTTAGGCTAATAGTGCACCAGCCCCTCTAGGTCGCCCAGTCCCTCCTCAGGGTGCATCATCCAGTATCGGTGGTGGTCAGCACCAGAATCGGTTTTATGCTTTACCATCCTGCCAGGAATAAGAGGATTCACCGACGTTGTAACTGGTATGCTTCGTATCTTTTATCTTGATGTTTATATATTGGTAGACCCTGGGTCGAATTTCTCTTTTGTGATCCCATTAGTTACAATAAATTTTAAAATAGGTCCTGAAAAGATCCCTAAGCCCTTCTTACTTTCTACCCTAGTGGGTGAGTCAATTGTTGCCGAATAGATCTATAGAAAGTGTCCTATCACTGTCCTTCATAAAATCATGTCAGCAGACTTAATAGAGTTAGATATTGTTGACTTTGACCTTATTCTTTCTGTAGATTGGCTCCATTCTTGTTATCCATCCATAGATTGTCGCACCTGAGTGGTGAAGTTTCAGTTTCCAGATGAGCCAATCTTTGAGTGGGAAGGTAATTTAGTGTCTCCATATCCTACCTTTAAGCCAGAAAGTTGATCTCAAAAGGGTGTATCTATCATCTAGTTGGGGTCAAAGACACTAAGTCTGAGACCCAAACAGTTCAGTCAGTCAGTGTTGTTAATGAGTTTCCTGATGTTTTTCCCAAAGATTTGCCAGGGGTACCTCCCGATAGGGAAATAGAATTCGGTATTGACCTTCTTCAAGATACTCATCCTATCTTTATTCCTCCATATCATATGGCCCCAGTCGAGCTTAAAGAGTTAAAAGAGCAACTTAAAGACCTCTTAGATAAAGGTTTCATAAGGTCCAATATCTCTCCATGGGACGCTCCCATCCTATTCATGTGAAAGAAAGATGGTTCTTTATGAATGTACATTGACTATCGTAAGATAAATAAAGTCACAGTAAAAAACAAATATCTTCTTCCTAGAATTGATGACTTATTTGACCAGCTCCAAGGTGCAAGTTGTTTATTTAAGATAGACCTTATATTCGGCTATCATCATCTTAGAGTAAGGAGACAACTTTCAGAACCTATTATGGTCATATTAAGTTTCTAGTCATGTCCTTCGGACTAATAAATACCCTAGCAGCCTTCATGGACTTGATGAATCGAGTGTTCAAATAATATTTAGACATGTTTTTCATATTTTTTATAGATAATATTCTTGTCTATTCTCTTAGTGAGGATGATCATGCAGACCACCTTAGAATTATGTTGCAAACTCTTAGGGATCACCAGTTGTTAGCCAAATTCAGAAAATGTGAATTTTGGTTAAGATCAGTAGCTTTCCTTGGTCATATTGTTTCCAATTATGGTATTAGAGTTGATCACCAACGGACAGAGACAGTAAGAAACTGGCCTAGACCCATTTCTCCATCACATTAGAAGGTTTTTGGGAAAAGATGACTATTACAAATGTTTTGTTGAGGGTTTTTCATCTATTCCGTCTCCTATGTCTAGATTGACCCAAAAGAAAGTTAAGTTAAGTGGTTAGATTCCTCTAAGAAGAGTTTTCAGGAGTTGAAGACTCCACTCACTTCAGCCTCAATTTTAGCATTACCTAATGGTTCAGATGGGTTAGTTGTATATTCTGATGCTTCTAGAATTGGTCTACGTTGTGTTTTGATGTAGAGAGGTAGAGTTATGGCCTATGCCTCTAGACATCTTAAGCCTCATGAAAAGAACTACCCTATCCATAATATTGAGTTAGCCGCTATTGTGTTTGCTTTAATAATATTGAGGCACTATATTTATGAGGTATATGTTAATGTGTTTATAGATCACAAAAGTTTGTAGTATGTATTTACTCAAAGGGAGTTAAAACTCCATTAGAGAAGGTGATTAGAATCATTAAAAGATTATGACATGAGTATGCTATATTATCTGAGCAGGGCAAATATAATGGCAAACGCCCTTAGTAGATTGCCTATGGGTAGTGTTGCTCATGTGGAGAATGATAAGAGAGAGTTAGTTCGAGAATTTCACTGGTTGGCTAGATTAGGTGTGAGGTTGGTTGACTCAGGTAAAGGAAATGTTTGGGTTTAGAGTAGTTCAGAATCTTCTCTAGTTTTTAAAGTAAAGGAGAAACAGGATAAGGATTCTATTTTAGTCAAGCTGAAGGGTTCAGTTAAAGACCAATAGGTAAAAATTTTCTCCCAAGGTGGATATGGTGTGTTAAGATACCAGAGTAGATTATGTGTGCCATATGTTGATAATTTGAGGCAGCGAATCATGGACGAAGTGCATGATGCACATTACTCCATTCATCTAGGAGCCACCAAAATATATTCCGATCTGCGAGAAGTCTATTGGTGGAGTGGTATGAATAAAGATATGGCAAAATTTGCAGCCAAGTGTGCGACTTGTCCATAAGTTAAGGTTGAGCACAAAATACCTGGTGCCACTTTGTAGGAGTTTGGCATACCCACTTTGAAGAAGGAAGAGGTGAATATGGACTTCATGACTAGATTAACCCATTCACGTTGTCAGCATGATTCGATTTTGGTTACTGTAGAAAGATTGACTAAATTACCCTATTTCGTACCAGGTCACATATCCTACACAGCTGAAAATTATGTAAGCTATATATCAGAGAGTTGGTTAGATTGCTTGGAGTTCCCTTGTCCATCATCTTAGATAGAGGTACTCAGTTTACCTCTCAGTTTTGGAAAGTCTTTCAGAAGGGTCTTGGTACCCAAGTTTATCTTAGTTCAGATTTTCATTCACAAACAGATGGTCAGGCAGAGAGGACCATTCTGACCTTAGAGGATATGTTGAGGGAATATGTTCTTAATTTCAAAGGCAGTTGGGATGACCACTTACTATTGATTGAGCTTTCCTACAATAACAGTTACCATTCTAGTATTCAGACAGCCCCATTTGAGGCTCTTTATCGGTGGAGATATAGATCACCCGTCGGCCAGTTTAAAGTAGGTGAGGCTACTTTGATTGGGCCAGATATGGTGTTTGAAGCCATGGAGAAAGTTCAGTTGATTTGAGAGAGAATGGTAGTAACTCAAAGTTGTTAGAAGTCTTATGTAGATAAAAGAAAGAGAGATCTTGAGATTAAAGTAGACGATCTTGTGTATTTGAAGATTTCACCCATGAAGGGGGTGAAGAGATTTGAAAAAAAGGGAATCTTAGTCCCCAATATAGAGGCCCCTATAGCATTTTGAGTCGTGTGGGGAAAGTAGCATATGAGCTTGAGCTACCTGCAAACTTGTCGTCAGTTTATCCAGTGTTCCATATGTCCTTATTGAAGAAGTGCATGGACGATTAAGCCATTGTAGTCCCTCTAGAAAGCATAGATATTCAAAATATCCTCTCATATGAATAAGTTCCAGTAGAGATTCTTGATTATCAGATTCGTAGACTAAGGAACAAAGAAGTTCCCTTGGTCAAGGTTCTATGGTGAAATCAGTCCGTTGAGGGTGCTACTTGGGAAGCAGAAGTAGACATGCGTACCAAGTACTCTCACCTTTTCTCTAGGAACTCAAATTTAGCCGAAGGTAACAATCTTCCTTAAGTCAGTTCTTTTCCAGTCTCAGATTTAACCATATAGCTATTTTTTTATAAATTCATGCATTCGCAGATTAGTTTAGTCACTCAGTATATTTTAGATTCAGTCATGCAACTCGTTGTACATGGAAGTATATAGTCTCAATTCCTTAGAATCTTTAGTTTAACTAGTCTCATTCGAGGACGAATATTCCTAAGGGGGAGACAATCTAATACCCCATACTTTTCCAAGCTCGGTTTAGCTCCTGGAATGTCAAGGGTTAGATTGAAAATAAATAACTCTTGATACATGTAGAATTTTCAAGCTCTAAACCCACCAATGTGTAGATAATTGGCTCAGATTTCCAATGATACCAATTTCTCCTTAATCCGTCACTCGGTTGAGAAGTTATGGCATTTTTAGTAAAATAGTATGGCATTTAGACAGGCACTGCAATGCGGTGAAGGACGGAATCGCAATTGTTTGATTCTAGTGAACTACTAAAATTGTCCCACGTTGTGGTGAAGATTCAGTTCCCGTTTGTCCTTTTCCATAGGAGTAATGCGATTATGCCGTATCGCACCAGAGCCCGAAATAGGACTCGTCCCTTTTCCAGTAGCCCAACTCGATTTTACTGCATCGCGCCTTAGTGCAAAATGGCACTAATCCTTTTTGCACTATGGCACCGCGTCATGTCGAGTGCCAAAATCGGCTTTCAGTTTTCCAAATTAGGGGTATTTAGTCTTTTCCCAAAAACCAATTCATGAATAACACTGAATTAATCCTATTCTAACCATTATATGCTCACATTTCATTAAAATTCTCTCAAAGAAACCCAAGAACATCAAAACTTAATTTCCAAGAAATTTGAATTCCACCATTCTTTCTCCAAGGAAACTCAAAATTCAAGGTTACCAATTCAAGATAATCAAGAATCCATCTTCAAGAGCACAAATAGGAATCCAAAATTAAGTGTTCTTATCAATTGCATCAATCAAGGTATTTGGGGTTTTCAACAAAGATAACCCTTTCGTCCTTGTGCCCAAAATTAGTTTTAAAGTTTATTTTGTATGAAATTATATGAGTATTAGGGTTAATACCCAATATTTCTAATTGAAAGATTACGAGATTTGAAGTGCTTTAGATGATGAATTTGCAAATTTATTTTCGTATTTTCATCCGTATTGCAGTAATTTCCAGATTTTGAGATGAATTATCAATACTTACATTATCAAGGATAAACCTTATGTTGTTTTGAAATGAATTTTATGAATGGGTTGTTAAGCCCTAGTTTATATGTTCATATTTCAAGAATGACTACTTTAAATATCCTATGATTAATTATTTTTAGATTTTGATAAAGACTTGATCTTTTAATCTTAGTTTACATTTGGAATCCACCATAAAGTTTCAGTTATAGATATAACTAACAGAGATACAGTTAGTTTTTATTATAAACTATTATACTAGTTTTAAAGTGGATTTCCAACAGAATGAGCATACAGATTAAAGGGAGTAGTATTTAGCACTGAGTTGGGTATGTTAATATGCCCTAGAACAACGAGCCAATGTAGGTTCAGATTATCAAATTATTTTCATTTCTATATGGATGATAGATATAGATGTGAATACTTAGATTAGGTTATACTCCTTGACAAGAGTATAACACCTCTCCCCAACGTTTGGTTTTCTCATAAAAGAACTAGACGTTGGACACTATGATACCTGATATAGTATATATCGGTTAGAAGAACGTCCCTAACAGTAAAGACTTGCAGAATAGTTTTTAAAAGTATTTCCCTACATCTTACAGAAAAGAGTAAAGAATAACAGAAAAGCTTTTTGAAAACTAAGTATAAGGGCTCACAAATTTATTCAGATATTGCTTTACATGTGACATCAGCTATGAGGTTTCAAATTCCAGATTATAGATATAAAAGTGAGTCCTTCCTATACTTAGACAACTTGATTTAAAGGTAGAATATAAGTACAGCTTTTAGAAACCAAATGTTATGACTCACTAGATCTATGCAACATGTTTTGCTATTCATGATTTTGATTTTTAGTTTTTAGATATTCCAGCTTATGTGAGTTATCTACATTTAGCATGCATTTTTTGACAAATTTATAATGATTTTGAGATATTAATTTACTTGTGCATTTCCCCTATATACTCTGTACAATTTAGAAGTACTGATGCACATATACGTCTATGTGCTACATTATCTCATAATGTAGGTTCAGGTGCTCAGTTTTAGCAGAATGAGTGATTTTAAGCATCTCCATCTACATCCGGACAGTTGGTAAGTCCTCATAGTTCATGGACTTAGTCTTTTAGTTTTTCATCTTATTAGTATAGATGATTCAGTATTTTCAGATAGGTCAAGTCAGCTGGGAGTTTGTCCCAGTGACTTTCTAGCATTAGTAGTAGAGGCTTGTTAGAATGCTAGATTATGATTCAGATTTTCAATATTGATTGATCAAACTCTTGAGTTTAGTATTTTCATATATTATATTCAGATATTTTCAGTTTAGCTCATATAGAATTTTGCATTTTGTCTTGATTATATATCTATACTTCCCTATTATGAGTTTTAGATTCAGTTGATGGCTTAAAGGGTTAGCTTAAGGCTTATCGTAGTCTTGAGTAACGTGTGATATCTCGGGACCCATTTTTAGGGTGTTACTGGTGTCTATAATACTATGTCAAGTAGAGTCTCTTTTATGGGAGTGAAGCGCCACACTTATAAAAGAGGAGCTATGAGACTTTTTAGGAAATGTTTCCCTTTCTTGTGTTTCAATCTCCAACTATAGAGTCTAAGGTCTAGGGTTCCTTAGATTTATTTTTTCTTTCTTTCAGATCATGCCTCCAAGGAGGTCTGAGACTTTGGAAAACCCTTCTGAGGGCCTTATGGAGGAAGTTTGTCAAACTTTTGGAGTTTGGACCCAGGCTAGGCTACGACATCCAACCATCTTCGTGGGTTTGCACCTATCCCCACTAACCCCAACTATGAGAGTGACCCTTATATTCCATCACCTCAAGAGGATGCTGCTAATGTCAATTTTCATTGCTTTATCAACCTCTTGACTCAATTGGTAGCTTTTCAAGATGAGAGTGGTGCTCCAGCTATCGCTTTTTCTGAGGCCAAAAAAGTTGGCCAATTTATGAGGTTGATCTCTCATATGTTCTCCGGTATGAAGGTTTAAGAATACCCTCAAGGAATTATTGATGAAATGGAAAATATCTTCCAAATTATGCATACTTCATAGATTGAGTCCATTGAGTTTTCTTTCTACCAACTAAAAGATATAGCGTACCAATGGTATGAGGGGTGGGAGTTCTCTAGAGGTTTTGATGCTAGTCCCTCCATGTGGGAGGACTTCTCCGAGGCTTTCTTAAACCGCTTCTTTCCTCAAAAGTTGAGGGAGACAAAGGCGAAAGATTTTGTGAACTTAAAGCAAGAGAGGATGTTCGTTCAAGAGTACGCCTTGAAATTCCATCAATTGTCAAGGTATGCTCCTGAGATGGTTTCCCTCATGAGGAATAAAATGCGTAAGTTTGTCTCAAGATTTCCCCACGAGTTACTCCTTGAGAAAATAATGGCCTTGTTGATTGAGAACATTGAAATTTCTAGATTTTTTGTGTATTCACAACAAGTGGAAGAAGAGGAAAAGAAGCAAGTTGAGCTTAGTGAGAAGAAAGGAAAGAAATTTTGTCCTTCTAAGAATAGTGGTGGTTCTGGTGGCAAGTGGCCATAGAAGAAATGGTGAAGTTTGAGTTCTTTCTACTGGGCTAGCATTCTCTCTCCTTACCCAAAGTTTTTGGGTGATCACAGACTTATTTTAGTGGTGGATCCCAAGAACAGGGTGCACAAATCCAGGCTAGTAGTGCCCAATCAGCTCCACCTCATCCTCTGATAACGCTTAACTTACACGTCAATTTAAGTACAAGGTGTTTGTAGTCAATATATTTACCCAACTTTGGAGCCATGGTCGAATCCACGAGGGACAATGTGAGTGGTGACTAAATTAGTTTGAAATGATAAATACTAGCTAAATTCAAACCAATAGTACAAAAAGATAAAGATTGGGGGTTTGAGGTATATCACACTTAATATTTCTTTTTGGGATTTTCTAGTATTAATTCGGTGCTATGAATAATTAGAGTCTAGGCAATTAGTCATGGATCTTGGGTTATATGTTCCTAGGGGCAACATATCCATGAGTGTGTCATAATTTGATGCAAATTCTAAGTGTTGGTGATGTGGTAGGCTAGGTTAGAAATTCTTGAGGCTAGTTTGTCAACAAAACCCCAAGGGTGTCACTCATTGACCCTTTCAAGTACATAATGACTGATTCAATAAACACCACCTAATACTTCAATTAGACACCACTATTTCTAGGATGGGGCCTTAAGTATAGTCAATGTCACAATCATCCTTACGTGTAAGATAGTGAAAATTAGTCAACTATGCTCATAAATTATCTATTATTTCCTTTGTTCTCACATCACTATTTCAAGTCTGATGTGGGTTCCTATAGTTCACCCAAACCCTTCTTTCAAGGAAGGTTTGAGCTTTCGAGACTCTGGAATTTTCATCCATCAGACCCATTTTGGTCTTTGGAGCTTTCACCCTCAAATCCCAATCAATTTACTCAAGAAATAGTAAAATCCAACTCCTCAAACTAGTAAATGCACAAGCAAATCACATCCCACACATTTTACACCCAATTCTAGCATAATCCTTAGAAGAAAACCTAGCTACTCGTAACATAAATAAGCAAGGATTTTACCCCAAATCTCCATTGATTTGATTTGAGAAAATCTAAGTGAATGTTACTTCAAACTATGATATCCAACAAATCTTCAATGGGAGTTCACTAATTCTTTATTTGGAAGTGACTCCAAAATATTCTTCACCCAAAATTTAAAAAAAAAAATTCTTCTGTAAGAATGGAGGCTACTAACCCTAGAACAATCTCTAAAAATTGGGGAAGATGAAATATCATGAATGATTAGGGTTTGAATCTTCCTTTTTTAAAATTTGGGACCATCCACGTGCATTTAAACTTTTGTCCTTGGGCTCTATTTTTTGCAAGACCGTGACCACATAATCTTGGTCTCAATCGCGGCTACCATGACCACAATTAGCTTACGCGACCACGGTAGGTTGACCTTATTGACTGAATGTGATTGCGGTCCTCAGACTATGACTATGGTAACTTAGGCCATGTCTGCTCTAAGTCTTCATTTGCACTTTCTAGCTTTCTTTTGATCCTTTTCAACTCCAATCTGCATCTTTCCACCTCAGCAATAATGTGCCTGCAAAATATGGATATTAGTGCATTCAATCAGAATTATGTCTCATTTATTGTTTCAAAACATAGTAATGTGCATGAATATTGAGTGTAAATGAGTGGTAAAATAACCACTCATCAACACCCCTAACTTAAAGATTTTGCTTGTACTCAAGCAACACTAATTTTTATCATAAGACAACAATTATCTGTGCCCAAACTTCATAACTTAAAGATCATAGTAACTTCAGACTTAGTCACTACCATAAGTAGCTCATTTCAAATAGGCTAAGCTTTTTTTAGTATACGCCTCAATATAAAATACAATATCTAAGGATGCACAAGACTTCTAAGAGCAACCAAGCAACAACAACCAATGCTCTAGAAGTGACTCACTTTTGACCAAAACTAGGCTATACTCCATTTGCCTCATTTCTCAGAAGGTGACAAAATTACCAATGTTAACTCATTCACATGCCTCCTGACAAGAAAGAAAACTTCACACGTCAAGCTACCAAGTATATAACTAGGAATTTAAGTGCAAAAATTCTCTCCTTCACAAATAACTCTCTACGTTAACAAGTGTCATACCATAGGCTTGCCCCTATTTTTCAATCGTCACTATAAAGAAAGTAAACGGTTCAAGATTTCAATGGAATTTTTAGCTTATAACGTATATTTGGGTGAGGTTAGGATATGATTTGGGAACAACATGGCTCCACCCTTCCTTGAACATCTACATCATATTATTTAATCTACCTTTTTTACTATGGGCCACTCTTCTTTGATCCTTTTTCTTTTCATATGCCTACTTTTTGCTTCCACTGTTCATCCATTTTCTTCTATTTCATTTTCTTGCAATTTTCATGCAATTCTTTTCTTTGTTTGACCCTTTCTTTTTTTGTTTATTTGTTTTCAATGCTTGGGCACTTAGATATTTCTATAAAAACTTTGTGGCCCCAGACTTACTTCCATTAATCTTCACCACCACAACTTAAGATCTTAGCCTCAAGTTGCATTTCCAAGTTCAAGGAGGATATGGCTTAAAAAGGGGATAAAAAGAAGGGTTCACGACTTGTAAAGTGTGTGCCAAAGAAAGGTCCAAAAGCTCAAAGTGGGAAACTAGGGATTACATTTATGCATGGGTAGAACTTTTAGGATAAAGTGGTTTCCCAAATCACAAGGATGGCCTAAGATCATTTATCCAACCAAATACAATCAAAATTGTTTTTGAAAGACTAATGGGATAAGTTCTAGATAACACAAATATACAAGAGATGTAAACAATTTACTTACCACACATGGCATGCAAAATTCACCAAGGAGGCTCAATCATACCTCCCATTAGAGATAAAATTGGAGTATCTATCACTATTAGCAAGTAAAATATTTGTGGAGTCACAACAAGTGAAAGATTTTTATTACAAGGTTACTCACGTCCATGCCCTTGGTTTTTTAAAAAAAAATGGATGGAGGGGGTTGTTTGTTTTGTATTTGCACCACGCTCAATTTGCAACTTAAGGCTACAACCAAAGCTTTAGCCTCATACTTTGGCTTAATATGGGCAGACCAAGCATATGGCTATTCAGAATTCACCAATAGTGCACAATGGGGCCCCAATTTTACAATGCCATAGATACTCAAACTTCCTGCGCATTAACGACTTAGATGCCATGGGTAATTAAAATTCCCTTGCTTCTATGGCTCACAACCTCAAACACGATGCTTTAACCTTAAAAATATCATCACTCAATCTATCATAGGGCAAGGCTCGCCATGCATCATCATAAACAAAATAAAACTAAAGTAAAAAGAAAAATTAAAAATAAATCTACACAATAATCCTTGGAAATATGGGTACCATTAGAGTGCCAAATATGGCATCCCAAAAGAAAATAAAACGGTATCCAAAATGTCATCCAAAATACTCATAAAAATATTGAGAAATAATAGAAATAACACAAATTTAGGGAAAAACACCCGAACTGAAAAGCTAGCAGTGTTCCCACTACATCATTAATAAAGCATAAGCAAAAAGTAAGGGGTCTCCCTGGATCTGCATCAGCCGTTGCTCTCTCCCATAGACTCAGCACCATTACCACCAGCATCATCAGCTGACCAATTGCAGGTTTCTCTTCATCACTATCTAACCATGGTGAAAGTAGTCGATCATTGGGTTTGAGAACCTTGAAGTTGACCTTTACCCCTTTCCATAGCTTTTTAAAGAATTTGTCTCTTTTCTTATCTCTCTTCACTATCTTTTTACTTGACTCCGTAAGGTCCCTATGTGATGCAGCTAAGGCTGAGTAGGCTCTCTCCAGGTGGGAAATTATGGTTCCTTACTTATTCTTTTCTTCCTGGTATATCTTATAATCAGACTGAGCTACGTACGAATGATGAGTAGTAGAGGGCTCTGCTGTCCCTGAGGTAATCTGGACAATAGCTTCCTGACCACCCGTATCTAACTTGAGATGTCATTAAAGGGGTCAGCTAATGAAGTTCTACAAGAGTCTATGCCCTTCTGGATCAACTTGCCTAGGTCCACCTTCCTTTTCTTACTCTGACCTAGGTCACCTTTACCCCTGAATTTGAGTGGGAATATACAACGGTTTAGGAGCACCCATGTGTTTGGAACATAGTCATCCACCTGTGCTCTTCTATATAGCTCTGTGATAAGGGAAGGGAAGAGAAGATATGTACCTCCATGATTCTGGAAGTACCTCAAACCTGAGAGTACAATCTTGCCCATATTCAGGGTGATGCCAGATAAGATACAAGACACCATCCGACCTCATATGTCTGTGACAATGGTCATGTGAGTGCATGGCGATACTTTACTATAGATGATATTCAACAATCATTAATAAAAATGTCTATCTTGGTGGTGGCCTAGGGAACCTGCTTGTTAGGATATAGAATGTTTGTCATCCAGTTCCCTGGCTCACATGCTTTTGCATGAAACTGCTCCATGTCAAAATTCGGGAACCCATACACCTTATTGATCTGCTCTGCTCCAAAGTTCCCTTTATTTACCCATATTGTCATCATTGGGATTGTGAGATAAACTATGCTAAGGTTCGCATAGAAATCACGTACCCAATGCTCATTAGCATAGCTGGGGTCCAGGGAAAGGCACATCCACCTGATCTCAGTGAGTCCAGCATGAAACCCTAGGAACTTATCTTTCATTTTGTCCAAGCTGATACCTCTCTTAGGGAGTAACTTTTTCCTAGGAAAGTAGGCATAGTAAACATCCCTCTTTTAAGAATGATGTGGGTTCCTATATTCACCCAATCCCCTCTTTTAAGGATGTTTTATTCATTCAAGAGCTTGGGATTTTTATCCATCAAACTCGTTTGGGTATTTGGGGCTTTTACCAAAAAAAATCCCAATCAATTTAATCATACAATAGTAGAATCCAACACCACAAACTAGTAAATGCACAAACAAATCACATCCCATACATATTTAAACCCTATTCTAGCATAATCCTAAGAGGGAAAACTAGCTACTCATAAGATAAATAAGTAAAGATTTCACCCAAAATATCTATTAATTTGATTTGAGAAAATCTAAGTGAATGTTACTTCGAACTATGATATCCAAAAAATCTTCAAAGGGAGTTCACTAATTCTTCACTTGGAAGTGACTCCAAAATATTCTTCACTCAAAATTTATACATTATTTTCTTCTCCAAGAATAGAATCTACAAACCCTAGAATAATGTTTAAAAGTTGGGGAAGAATGAATATGATGAATGATTAGGGTTTAAGTCTATATTTTATCAAATTTAGGATCATCCACGTGAATTTACATTTTATCCTTTGGGCTACATTTTTCCAAAAGATCGCGATCGTATAATCTTGGTTGCGATCGCAGCTACTGCGATCGTGATTAGATTACATGACCATGGTAGGTTGACCTTATTTACTGACTGCGATTCTGGTCCTCAGACCATAACTACAATAACTAAATCCATCTCTGCTCCAAGTCTTTAGTTACACTTTCTTACTTCCTTTTGTTCCTTTTCAGCTCCAATCTATATCTTTCTATCTTAGCAATAATATGCTTGCAAAATATGTATATTAGTGTATTCAATCATAATTTCTTCCTATTTATTCTTTCAAAAAATGGTAATGTGCATGAATGTTGAGTGGAAATAAATGATAAAATCACCACTCATCACTCTCCTAGTAGATTTTATGGTCAGAGTCAACGTGGTCAGGATGAGAAGGAGAGAAATAGGTATTTCCATTGTAGTCAGGTTGGGCACATGCAGCATGAGTGCTCCTCCCTAGTAATTTTTTTGGACAACAAGGCCCCTATTTCTACCATATCTACTTCTACACCAAAGGGTGTTATGTCTACCTCTGCTTCTATTTCTGGCATCGGTGCTGGCTAGAATCGCTTGTATACATATACTTTTTTCTAGGATTCTGAGTTATCTCCCGATGTTGTCAGGGGTATATTGAAACTTTTCTCTCGTGATGTGTATTTTTTGCTTGATCCATGATCTACTCTTTCTTATGTGACCCCATATATGGTTGTGCATCTTGATTATGGTCCTGAGAGTACGATGGTTCCTTTTTCTATTTCTACCCTGATTGAAGACTTTGTAATTGTTAGAAAGGTCTATAAGGGATGTGTAATATTAGTTAGTGGTAGGGATACTCTTGTAGTCTTAGTAGAATTGAACATAGTTGATTTTGATGTCATTCCGGGATAGATTGGTTGCACTATTTCTATGCTTCCTTAGAATGTCAGACCCATAGTTTCATGTTCTAATACCTTAATGAGTGGATCATTGTATGGGAAGGTGGTTCCCTAGTGCCTAAGAGAAGGTTCATTTCTTATCTAAAGGCCTAAAAGTTGATTTCAAAGAGGTGTTTGTATCTTTTGGTTTTACTTAAAGATTCTAACTTAGAAGAGCCTTCTCTAGAATCCATTCTCATGGTTAATGAGTTTCCCATGGTGTTTTTTGATGATCTTCCATTGTTTTTCCCGATAGGGAAATTTATTTGGGGATTGATCTTGTTTTTAACACCCATCCAATTTTTATCCCTCCTTATAGAATGGATACAGCAAAGCTAAAAGAGTTTAAGGAGCAATTGAAAGCTTAAGGAGCAATTGAAAGACCTCTTAGATAAAGGTATTATCCGCCCTAGTATGTCTCCATAGGGTGCCCCATATTATTCGTGCGCATGAAGGATGGCTCCTATCATATGTGCATTGATTATTGTTAGTTGGACAAAGTGACCGTAATAAATAAATACCATCTTCCTAGTATCGATGATTTATTTGATCAACTTCAGGGTGCGAAGTATTTCTCTAAGATTGATCTTAGATCGAGTTCTCATCAGTTTAAGATTAGGGATGTGGATATTCTTAAGACGGCCTTTAAAACTCGGTATGGTCACTATGAGTTTCTTTTTATTTCTTTTGGGTTGACCAATGCCCTGGCGACATTTATGGACTTGATAAATAAGGTCTTCTATTCGTTCTTGGATATGTTTGTAATTGTCTTGATTAATGACATCTTAGTCTATTCTAAGAGTTAGGCAAATCATGTAGATTACCTCCGTGTCGTATTGCAAACTTTCAAGGATCATCGTTTGTATGCCAAGTTCTCCAAGTGTGAGTTTTGGTTGAAAGCCGTAGCTTTTCTTGGTCATGTTATATTTAGTGAAGGTATCATGGTATACCCCCAAAAGATCACGACGGTTAAGAAGTGGCCTAGATTTATGACTCTAACTGATATTCAAAGTTTCTTGGGTCTAGCCAATTACTATAGAAGGTTTGTGGAGAGTTTCTCTACTATAGCTGCCCCATTTACCAAATTGACCCAAAATAAAATCAAGTTCTGGTGGTCCGATGTGTGTGAGGGTAGTTTTGAGAAGTTGAAAAATAAGTTGACTTTGGCTCTGATTTTGACCTTGCCTGAGGGTTAGTGATAGTTTCATGTTATATTGTGATTCTTCTCATGTCGGTCTGATTGCATGTTGATGCAACATGGTAGGGTGCTAGCCTATGCTTCTAGGTAATTGAAAGTTTATGAGAAAAACTACCTTACTCAAGACCTAGAATTGTTAGCCATGATTTTTTTCTTTATACATTTGGTGGCATTATCTTTATGGGGTTCATATCAATATCTTTTATCATCATAAGAGTCTCTAATATGGTTTTACCCAAAAGAATTTAAATATCTAGCAAAGAAGGTGGCTTAAGTTGTTGAAAGACTATGATATGAGTCTTTATTACCATCCCAGTAAGGTGAATGTAGTCATCGATGCTCTTAGTAAGTTATCCATAGGAAGTTTGGCCTATGTAGATAAGGATAAGCGGGAATTAGTTAAGGAAGTTCATCATTTGGCTAATCTTGGGGTTTGACTTTTGGACTTTAAGGATGGTGGTGTATTTGTGCATCCGGTATCTCAGTCTTCCCTTGTTGTTGAGATAAAGGAGAAGCAAGCCTTGGATCCAAACTTGATGAAGAACAAGAGTAATGTGGGTCAACATAAAGTTGCAGACTTTGTGATTAGTGGTAATAACTTGATGAAGAACAAAAGTAATGTGGGTCAACATAAAGTTGCTGACTTTGTGATTAGTGGTAATGGTACCTTGAGATACCAAGGTAGGCTATGTGTTTCTGACGTTGATGGATTGAGGGAAAGGGTCATGTCCAAGTCTCATTAATCACGGTATGCTATACATACTGGTTCCACCAAGATTTATTGCAATCTTAGAGAGTTCTATTGGTGGAGCAATATGAAACATGATGTGGCTATTTATGTGACCAAGTGTATGGTGTGTCCACAAGTGAAAATTGAGCACATAAGGCCTGGTGGGTTGTACCAAGAAATTGTGTTTCCCAAATGGATGTGGGAGGCAATTAATATGGATATCATTATAGGTCTCCCTAAATCTCTAAATCAATGTGTTTCTATTTGGTTCATTATTTATAGAATGACCAAGTCCACTAACTTCTTACCTGTGAGGACTAATTACTCAATGAAAGATTATGTTAAGCTGTGAAGTGACTATGTAAAGATAAGTAAGGGGTTTAAGTACCCAAGCTTTGAAATAAACAAGTGTCTTGATAAATAATAAGTTTGAGTCCTAAAGACAATGACGTGGATGATTGAATGATAATAAGCATGATGTGTGTTATATCCTTATTGCATGCTTGTTCTAACTTGTTTAAAGGTTGTTTTGATATGTGATAATCTATTTACTTGTGTTTATTGCTTTCCCTACCCGTTATTCATATATGAATGACCCAAGTAGGGGAGAATTGAAACACCTTGACTTTGAACCATGCCAAGAATTTCATCATTTGATATCTCTAGGATGGATACGACTAAGGGTGTGAGTTATACCCCCTGGTTATGAGTCATATCCTTCTCTCCCCTCTCTCACATACCTTGACCATCCTAGTAGGAGGGCACACTGCCTACTATATGACTTGGTCTGTCCTTAGTCATACCCGAATGGTACGATTCATACCAAGGTGAGTCGTATGGAGGTGTTTTGAAGCTTGGAGTGGACTATTTGGGGTACGATTGATGGATACGAATTAGTGTTGAGTCTTAAACTTTGGATATGACTCAAAGGTGTATGGTTGTAACCTTCACAATGTTTGTGACCTAAGATAAGCCTAGGGTACGACCTAGGGTACCCCTCGTACCCTAGGGTACAGTTCCCTTAGTGAGTCGTACCCTTAGATAGGTTCATTTTTCAGCTTTTAACTAAAGGCCTCGTGGTCATTTCCCATGCTAAAAACCCTAAGCCATCTCACTATATAAGTGCTTTTAGCCTCCTAAACATCCATTTTGATGGATCAAATGCCCAAAATACTCTCTCAAGCTCATATTTGAAGAATTAGAGGCTGGGGTTTTAAGGGTGATCTTCAAGAGACAAAGTAAAGTCATGATTCATGGTGAATCAAGTTTTCTAAGGCATGTAACTCTTCCCCTTGCTAAATAACTCTAAAACCATGTATTTTACACTTGGATTAGTAAGTGTACATGGAGGTTTTGAAATCAAATGAAAAGGTTTGGGTTGCCTAAAGATGAATAATGATGATTCTTACTTAGACTTATGTTTATACATGCTATTGATTGTAGTTTGCACACGTGAATGATTGTTGTATGTGGTCTAACATGTGGGTCTTGTTTAACCCTAGTATTGATGATTTCTACCATGCAATTGGCCTTGGTAAAGTTAAGTACATAAGGTGTTTGTGAAAATATGTCAGTGAGACGTCTAGTTACATGATGATGATGCTTCGATATGCATGAATGCTTGATAAATGATATTGTGAGTTAAAATAAGCCATGTATTGTGTAATTGATGACCTTGATGGTTTAATGAATAATAAGGAGGTTAAAGTCCCGAATATAAAAATGAACTTGAATTGCATGCTAAACTAAATTATGATATAAAATTGCTAATATAGTGTGAATGGCTTGCAAGAGTCTTAAGGACCATAGTTTGAATTGTATGATGAGTTGAATTATGGCATTAGACTATTGAAATAGTTGAGCAATAAAGGATCCGATAAGGACCATGTGGTCATGTATGGTGTTGAATTAGCTAAAGGGGTTAAAGTCATGTGTGGAATTAAATGTATATAGATTCATGGACAAAGGGTTAGAGTCCCAATATTGGCTAATGATAGTCGTGATTGCTTGAGTTTAGAGTCCCTTTCTTAATGAAATTGCTTGTGGTTAAAGTTCCTCACATAATAAGATCTCTTGAGGTCGAAGTGCCTCGCCATAGGGTTATAGTCCCCTATCTAATATGGAAGGAGGTTAGAGTCCCTTGCCATTAGAGACCCCTATCTAATATGGCAAGAGGTTAGAGTCCCTTGCCTAATGTGTGAGCATGTTATTAGAGTCCCTTACTTAAATGAAAATATGTTAGTGGTTGGAGTCCCTTACATATATGAATATATATTAGTGGTTAGAGTCCATCACTTATATGAATGTGTGTGAGTGGTTAGAGTCTCTCACTTAAATGGAAGTATATGTGGTTAGAGTCCTTACTTAATGATATGTGAATATGGTTAATGTCCTATGCCTAAGGAGAAATGCTTGAATTTATAAGTGTGAAAGGTTAGAGTCCTCCATTGCATGTATATTGAATGAGTTCTTCCAGAGTGTTGATAAAACTTGCCCCCTTAGTTAAAATATGATATGTCTATATGTATGAATAAGGTTATGAATGTGATCGAATATGATATATATTGACTTATTTTTGAATGATGATGCTATTTTATCTTTCTTATTGAGTTACATGCTAGCGTTCCAACTTTTAACCATCTCCGAACACTATGTCCCCATTTGACATTGGGGCCAGAGCATCTTCTTCTCTTCCTATGTAGTGATTAGGCAATTGAAGCAGTTCGTGCTTTAACTTGGTAGTGGTGAGCTTTCTTACTTTGGAAGACATTCCTTCTTGATCAAATATCTTCAGACTTAGTCTTATTTTAACTTGGTTTGGCTATTATCGGGGTCTTGTCCTGACATATACATTTCTAAACTTCTATTTGAATAGAGGTATTATGGATGACTGTGGACTTGGGTATATTAGTTAGTTGATGAATCTAATGAGGTGTTTAAACATGTTTAAGTTATGACTTGTAGTATTTTTTCCGTTATCTCATTATATAGTTGGGATTCACCCGACCCATGTAATTAAAGTGATGATTATGAAGGGTTAACAGGGGAAACTTTGGTTCATGTGGGATTGAGGTGTCCCTACGTTATGTCTTGGTTTTGGGGCGTGTCAGTATAATGGTCTTTATGGTGCTGATAGGGATTTAGCAAATCAAGGGGACAATTATGTTATTAATGAACTATTAGAATGATCGAGCCTTAGATAATTTCTAGAGTATAAATGAGCTCGTATTGGTTGTTGAGGCTTAATATATAAATGGGCAAGGTTGGGGTAGTTTTGCAATATTTTGTTATTGGTATTTGTATTTATTCTGTATTTCTATATGGAAATTATGTGAAATATCTATGAACTTGGGTAATTAATTAGGTTTGTATGACCTTGTGGGGGATTATTCGTCTATTAGTACTATTATGACACCATATTGTGGCTTATATTGTTGTTATTGGTGACTTGAAATGATATTTTCTATGGGTTACCCGTGTGGGGTCTGTATCTAATATTATTGGCCATGTAGGTGCATTTTTTACCTTGGTAGTAGACATAAATCCCGATTGAGGGCTTAAAATAGCATTAATGATGTCTTACATGCTTCATTGTTTGTATTCCAATTGATTATATTAAATCATTGATGGTTGACATATTGAGTGGATTCTGAACTCACGTATGTATGTGATGAATCGATTTGAGAACTTCATACTAGTTTGGTTGTGAGCATTAAATCCTCATATCATACTTACATTCATGAGACATTGGTACCATTACAAAAACACTAATTTTTTATTGAAATGAGACACATTTATAAAATCCTCTGTCGTAGCCCACGAGTTCAGTAGGAGATATGGATATTAAAATTGGGATTGAGTATTGAGGAAGTATATGGATTGCGAACCCCCCATGGGTCCTACCTAGAAGCTCTACTCTATAGATGTATATGGATGTTATGTAATAACCTCGACCATATCACGCCATCATCATCATCATTGCCATCATTATAATTACTATATTATATTGAATTATCCTTCTTGGTATGGTTGATATTGTGTTAGTGTTTACTCTTGTACTATATTATTGTATTTGAAACTGGTTTGTGATATTATGTTTTAAGCATCCATTTTTATAATACCCATTTAGGTCATATCCTTGATTAGCATGAGTTACTAGAATTTTGAGCCTCCCCACAGCGGCTATAGGTCATTTATAAGTTGCCGGAATGGTTGATTTGGTTATTAGAAAATTCATTTGGGTTTTAGGCTCATTTGCCTGCTTTGGAACTTTTGTTATTTAGAATTTCATCTTAGAATGAAACTGCTAGTAGATAACCTTGGATGTGAATTTTGAAAATTTCATCAGCTCTAGAACATTGACTTTAGGCTAGGAGACCCTTGGTACAGGTCCCAAGGCTTTTGGACTCATTTGGGCTATCAGGCAGATTATATGAAAAATTAAACTATAGGTGTAGGGCCCATATTTAGATTAAATGATCTCGAATGAAAGTTTATATGGTTTCACTAAGTCCAAAATTTTGATTTTGGTGTTCTAGCATAGTTTGTTTATGCACATTGGGTTATAAATGAATCCCAAGTATCTAACAATCTGATATCTGGTATCTGATACGACCGCTTTAGTAATCATGAAGCTTCGTTAGTAGCTAGTGATTTAGCATCCATGATCCGCTTAAGCGACCTTGGCCATTTGTCTAAGGTTTTCTTTAGTAGCAAGGGCGGCTGCATAAGCGGACCTTGCTTTAGTGCCAGGGTTACCGCTTTAGTGATACTTGCGCCTAGTGTGGCAGACCGCTTTAGCAGTCGAGATGACACTTAAGCGGAAAGATCTTTATGTCAAGGTGACCGCTTTAGCAGAGCCTGGGGGGATTTTGAATCCCCTTTATTCACCCGTCCTCCACCATTTTCACATTATTTTGAGATCTCAAAGATAGGGTAAAATTGGAATCATCCATTGAAGCTAGGTAAGCTAGACTAACACTCCTTGGTCATTTCCCATTAATTTCCACCCTATTTTATGGTAAACTCTTTGTAAGTAATTATTAAAATTCCTAAAGGTAGAGGCTGATTTGAAACCCAAGTCTTGCACCATTTGTGCTAAACTTTTGAGCCATATTCCTTGTCATTCGAAGGACCTCATGATGCATTTAGTTTTGGATTCCATTTGCAGGCCTCGCGAGCCCATTCTTTATTTGGAAATATAGGTCTTGTTTTACTCCTAATGACATGTATATTACTAGTTTTATTGGGTGGTAACATTTTTGGATCGTGAAGCAAAGGAGGACGATTTGTAGGCGATTCAAGGACTTGCAATTCGGCATCGAGGTAGACTTTTGTATACTCTTCTTCATGAGACAGTGTATTATATATTTTGCATGTTAGTTATGAATGTTAGGATGTGATTATCTGTAACATACCAAGACTTAGACTAAATTGTGAGTTCGGGGGATAGAACCTGTTATGCTTAAAAGATCTTATTATTCTAAGTTACTATCAGGTTAGACATAGTTGAGGTTAATGACCCTTTAGTACAAGGTTACTACTTGACTTGGTGGTTATTATGGTTTTCCAGACTATGGTATTAAGGTTGTGATGGTTATATAGTATTGGGCCCAAGGACATGATATGATGTTAGTTTGACTCTGAGTGAGTGATTTATCCTTGCAAAGGATGTAGCCGTAGTCTATGGACATTTAGATGCTTATAATTGTATTATATGGATACCAATCATGTCATGCATATTTTCGGTACATTCATCCTCACTTAATGGTACGATTCCAACTAAAAACATGACTTTACTAATATTTTCCTAAAAAAGGATTTATTCCTATTTTTCAATTCTAAAACAAATTCTTTCATAACAAGAATTATAACACCTTAATGGATGATTTATAAGCTTTTGATACTAAAAATGATATTTTATAAAATTGACTAAGATATATTCCGATCCACAATCATACTACTGCTATTTTCTTCGATATAGATAGATCACAACCCGTTCTACTTTTTGATACTGATTTAGTCCCAAAGTTGATCTCGAAAAACAGATTTAAAGACTTACACTCCTTTATCCACAATTTGAGCCCATGAATTTATTATATATATATCTCTGGTATTTGACAAAGGAGTTTGATGATGAGGATGATTATTGCAAATCAAGGATAAAGACCTGGACGGTGTATATGGATACTCTAGAAACCCCTTGCGTCCCCCTTCACCTGTGAGTCATTGTGTTAGAGAAGAGAGGTTGTCGACGGCCCTGCCTTTGCATGCCGTCAAGATGGAGGATTTGTATATATTGGGTTATGTTATGACACGTGGATTGATTATGGTATTATGGATTTACCTTGCATTTATTCATGCATGTGCATCGCCTATCACCAATATGTTGTTTGGTTCCTATATCTATCCTACTTAAGAAGGATTCATATATATAGGTTATGAGTGTTCTTTGTTATGTGTTATGTGCTGATTGAGCCTTCCGAGTTATGGGACTCCTAGAATAGGTTTTCAAAAAAAAGGATAAAATCAGAATTTTAGTTCATAAATATGTTACCCATGATTCAAGAAAGCCATAGAAGAAAATCCAAGTGAAAATGGATTAAAAATGAGGTTTAAATTTGATGAAAAATCAGGTTAGTCCTTTCGGTCCAAAATCTCCAAATTTCACTATTGAAATCGTGTTTTAACAAGCTTTAGTTGTCAAGAATCGAAGTAAAACACTTGAAATAAGAATTTGGATCTTACCCAAGCTTGGAAATGAAAGAAATCTCCCCAAAAACTCTAAAATTCGAGGCTCAAAGTCTCAAAAATGGTGTAAACATTGAGAAAATATTTTATATAAAGTACCAACCCTGACCGCTAAAGCAGCCAAGTACTACTTTAGCAGTACTCGTGTGTGTACCAGTCCGCTAAAGTAGAAAAAGGGTATCTTTAGCGGCCTCCACTAAACAACTTGACCATCTGGACCCGTTCCGCTAAAGCGGCCAAAATGAGGCTTTAGCGACTACACTAGCTAGACTTGGAAATTTTTCAAGTCTCCGCCAATCCCTTGGAATTCATCAAGAATCTCAAGAGTGCGAACGAACTATGCTACCCTATCAAATTGATGATCTGGACTCAATAGCGACATTAGATTTTTGAAAAGAGATTGTTTTCACAGAATTGGCCCCTGATATCCAATTACATAATCTTTCAAACCGAGGGTCAAAATGAAATATAAAATCTAGAAAATCATTCCAATCACGTTACCAACCCAAAATCGACGTTTTCGATCTGTTGGTGAAATCCATTTTTTTCCATTCGATGCACAAAAACACAAGATGTTGATCAAACTCAACTATAAAGACTTTTTACCCTCCAAAACCCACAAACTCGCATAAAATGCACCGTAATGCATTAGGGAACCATGCCAATAATTCCCACACCCTAGAAACATCATGAAGAAATCACAGGGACGGGTAAAAGGTCAAATCACATAAAAATGAATGTTTTACAGAATCAAGCCCTTACCAAATCCACCACTAAGAATCCAGTTTGTCCTAGAACTAAAGGCAAGGGAATTACCTAAATTAGTGCAAAGCTTGGGATAACTATTATGCATATCAGAATCGACCTCCCAAGTAGCCTCATCTATAGTTCAATGTCTCTACAGGACATTAACCATTGGAATATCTCTAGAACACAACCGCCTAACATCCCTATCTTAAATGGATATGAGATCCTCAACAAAGGACAATATCTCATCTAACTGCACTGGATCCCAATGAATGACATGAGACTCATCCGGGATATCATGCTAAAGCATGGAAATAAGAAAAATTGTATGAATAACTGATAAATAAGGGGAAATGCTAACTTATATGCTACATCCCTAATAGTCCAAAGAATCTCAAATGATCCAATATACCTGAGGCTAGTATTCCCCTCTACCCAAACCTCATCAAACCCTTCATGGGGAAAACACGAAGGAAGACTCAATCACCAATACTAAATTTCAAGGAACAAAGTCTATGATTTGAACAATACTTCTGTCTGCTCTGAGCCGCTTCAAGTCTAACCTAAATGACCCAACATCTATCCAAAGACATATGAAGAAAGTTCGTTCCTCAAGGGATAACCTCAGAAACCTCGAACCAACCAACTAGAGAGAGCGACAACACCTACCATACAAGACCTCAAAGGGATCAATCTCAATATTAGAATGGTAGATATTATTATATGCACACTCCGCTAGCTAGATATTGCTCCCACTGACATACAAAGTTTATAACATAAGTGCGCATCATATACTCCAAAACCTGAATGGTCCGCTTTAATTGACCATCGGTAAGGGGGTGAAAAGTTTTACTAAGATCAACCCAGGTACCCAACTCCTCCTAAAATATCTTACAAAAGTGAGATGTGAAAACAGAACCTCTATCTAAGGTAATAGACACCGGTACACCATGGAGATGTACAATCTCACGAATGTTGATACGGGACAACCTCTTAGCACTAAAACAAACCTAAATAGGAATGAAATGAGTAGATTTGGCCCATCAATACATGATGACCGAAACACTGTCAAAACAACGAGTAGTATGAGGAAACCCAGTCATGAAGTCTATAGTAATTAATTCCCATTTCCACTCGAGAATGGGTAATCTCTACAGCTAGCCACCTGGCTTCAAGTCTCAACCTTAATTTGCTGGAAATATGGGCAATGAGCTAAAAAATACCACCAACCATTAGTGTTGTATCAAATGATAATAAATCTTAGTCACTCCTGGATGAATGAAATACCTAGAACAATGAGCCTCCTCCAATATCAATTTCACCCACTCACCCGCTCTTGGCACACATATACTCAAGCCCTAATACCCTAAATACCATCTAAATCAAGTGAGGTATCCTTAGCCTCATCACCCAACACCTTATCTTGAATCACTCTTAACCAAACATCATCAAACTAATGAGCCCAAATCTGCACTATCAAAGAAGACCTAGCCTCCACGAATGCCAAATCATACCCAGGTGTTGAAATATCAAGTCTAACCATCTGGTTAACTAAAGACTGAACCTATAAGGCCAAAGGCCTCTCCTAGATCAAAATATGCACCAAGATGCCCATACTAGTTGACTTCTAACTTAATGCATCCACAACCACATTAGCCTTGCTCGAATGATAGAGAATAGTATGGTCTGAATCCTTAAGAAACTCAAGCCAATGACACTGCCTTATATTAAAATCTCACTGGGTGAAGCAATACTAAAGTCTAAGATGATTCGAGAAGATGTCAAAATAGACTCCATACAAGTAGTGCCTCAAATACTTTAAAGCAAATATAACCGCGCACGACTCCAAATTGTGGGTAGGGTATTCTTATCATAGGGCTTTAACTGATGAGAAGCAAACACAATCACCTTGACCTCTTGCATCAAAATAGTACCTTACCCAACATCTGAATCATTACAAAAGATGGTAAAACCCATGTCCTCCTTAGGCAAAGTCAAGATAGGAGCTGAGGTCAATAATTCCTTAAGCTTTTGAAGCATAATTCACAATCTTAGAGCCACTAAAATGAAATATTCTTCTGAGTCAACTTAGTTAAAGAAGCTGCAATTGATTAAAAACCCTCAAAAAATCATCGACAGTAACCTGCTAAGCCAAGAAAACTCTGAATCTCCATAGGGAAGTGGACCTAGCTTAATCACAAATTGCTGCAACCTTTGCTGGATCAACCATGATACCATCCTTGGTCACCACATGGCCCAAGAAAGAAACACACTCCAACCAAAACTCACACTTAAAGAACTTAGCATACAACTTCTCATCTTCCAATCTCTAAAACACAATCCCCAAATGCTCCTCATGGTCAGCCTCACTCTTGGAGTAAACAAGATATCATCTGTAAATATAATAACAAAGAGTCGAGATACAATTTAAACACCTGGTACATTAACTCTATGAAGTTGGTTGGGGCATTGGTCAACCCTAAGGATATAACCAAGAACACATAATGACCATATCAAGACTGAAAAGCTATCTTTGAAATAACTGAAGCTCTAATCCTCAACTAGTGATACTAGAACCTCAAATAGATCTTTGAAAACACCACAACACCTTGAAGATGATTGAATAATTTATCATTACTAGGAAGAGGACACTTATTCTTAACTGTTACCTTGTTTAACTATCGATTATCAATATAGATATTCATAGACCTATCCTTTTTCTTTATAAATAAGACAGGCGCACCCTAAAGTGATAACTAGGTCTGATAAATCCCTTATCTATTGACTCCTAAAATTGATACTTTAATTTCTTAAACACTGCTAGGGCCAACCTATAAGCAAGAACAGAGATGGACATGGTGCCCGGCTCAGCATCTAAAACAAAGTCAATATCATGATATAGAGACATACTAGGAAAATTCTTAGGAAAACATCCATAAACTCACGGGCAATATGAACAAAATCCAAAGAAGGAGGTAAATTGACACTAGTATCAATAATGTGGCCAAATATGATAAATACCCCTTCTTAGCCAAGCGACAAATTTAATGAACGATATAGCTATTTTATGACCTGAAGGATGCACACCCTTCCAAGTTATCTCTGGCATACCCAGCGAAGCTAAAGTCATAGTCTTAGCATAACAATCTAAAATAACATGATATGGAGCTAACAATCCATACCAAGATGATATTAAAATCTACCATATCTAAGATGAATAGATCTACCAAAGTCTCATGCCCAGGGAAGGTCACAACATTGATCAATGCCCCTATTCCACCAATAAAGAGTCTGCTACAAGGATAGATACATGGATAGGCACAATAAGAGGCTCACTAGTAGAATCAAACCCAAAGCAAAATATGCAAACACATCGGATAAAAATAACCCTAGATTAAATAATACAGATGCATATCTGAAGTAAATGGGGATAATACATGTGATAACAATGTTGGGAGCCTCTATTTAAGGTCTAGCTCATATAGTTTAGCACTATCCACGTCCCCTACTTGACATAGTAGGCCTATAAAAACCCTCGAAGGCACCACTACTTCTGCTATGCCACCTCTTATAGCACTTCTACCTCTCTGAAGGTCATCTCTCACTACCGACATAGGATCAATCCTGAAAACTTATCAAGGATAGTCCTTGTCCATATGGATAAACTCATCATAAACATAGCAAACTTTGTGGCTCAACTCAATAGGGGAAGGTATGATTGATCTAGAATGACTACCTTAAAATGCTGAGTCAAAAGACCTACTATTTGAACCCTATATGGCATCCTACACTGGTCTAGCATAATGCCTATAGGAACCTTTAAAATCTATGCCTCGGGGAGTGCAACTAATAAAATTTCCCTAATAGTGCACCCTCTTGGCACCTACTTGAGAAGCTCGAAGAATAGACTCAGTCATCTTTGCATGATCCACTATACTCCAAAACGAGGCCTCTAACACTACATTTTAGGCAGTAGCCAACTGAAGTGAAACATCCAATCCCTTTATAATATCTCGAATCTTCTTAGACTCAGTGGAAATACTAGTAAAAAAATATCTAGACAATGCATGGAAATGTGTCTCAATCTCTGCAACAGTCATGGAGCCCTGCTCTAAGTTATCAAACTCATCTCTCATCTGATACATCATACTAAATAGCACAAACCTGTCCAAAAGTCCTCAACAAAATAATCCTAAGTCATCACTGGAGCACACAGAGATCTGCAACTAACATGTGACCTCAACTAATCTCTGGTTGTATCTCTCAACTGGTAGGTAGTGTAAGAAACTTTGTGCAACTCAAGATATACAAGGTTATACAACTTCTCCCGATAATCAATCAATACCTCTTAGGTATCCTTGCCCACAGCATCACTGAACATGGGTGGACCTAAGTAAGTGAAACTATCAAATCTCTTCTGATTATCAAATGACATAATTGTGTCGTAACAATAAGAGAAATATTGAATCTGGCTAGCTGAGATCCCACCTGAGGGGGAAACATAGATGAACTAATTGTGCCATAGTTGAGCATTTCTATCTAATCTGCACATCGACACAATACAATGTCTCACTCTCAGAGATGGCCCTTGAGTTCAGTTACTTTTAGTTTAATATAGTACCGATAGCAATATCTATTTTACCAATTTGCCAGTCCCTGATTATAAGTTCTCGTTGACCACGACCTATAGAAACCAGGGTATCTACCACTTTTAAACCTTTTGCATAGGCTCATGCATTGATTTACGTTCAATAATCCTAAGGTTTTCACTTCCATACATCATCTCTCATGATGTTTTAGAGCCCCTCTTCCATCAATAGGTACTCCCAACTCATCGACCATACGCCCTAGTATAGCCTTTCCCGCAGGAACATCCACAATAGATCCAGTGCGCTTGACACAAATAGAGGTATAATACTCAAAGCTGGAGAAACACCAAAGAAACACCCTCCAAATGAGTTAGCAAACAAATCAATAATCCTTCCACGATTGGGGTAGACAAACTCTATGAAACCTGAGTAGGTCCTATATCTCTAGCATGCTTAACCTGAGGTTCAGGGGAGATCCCCCTAGTACTACCTCTAGAAGGGGCAGATCCTCTTGCCTGTCCTCTGCCTCAGGCTCATCCACAACTTACAACTGGCCCCCTAGACTGGGATCTCTCCTCAAATAAGGGCTCAACATTCCTAGTCTTACGGGACCTAGTCCTCACCATTTACTCGAAAAAAAGTGAACATGATTTAGAACATAAGGTAGTAAGGATCTGCATGATAAGGAACAAAATAAAGAAGTTTCCTAAATATATCTTATACCCTCTGAAAGATATATACAGACATCTATGTACCAAACTACAAGACTCCACTAAACACCCTATTGGTACACTGATAAGATCAATGCACCTGGCTACTCTGACACCAATTTGTCATGACCTAAAATCTAAGGGTCATATGGCACTTACAGCTACAAAGCCTTGAAAAGTAAGCCAATCACCCACACTGATATGTAAAAGAAGATCATAACACAAATCCTAAGGTGTGACTCCTAGAACAAAGTTGAACCATACATGTATAAATATAGCAAGAATCTGAACAATAGTGAATATCACAAACCGTTCCAAAACCTAGTGTCACAATCTAAGAACAATCTACAAACAACTGAAATTCTGAAAATACAACTGATAATCCAAAAAGGGTATAAGTCTATATACAAATACAAAACAAGACATAAACTAGATAAGATAGGTTAGAAGATCGATCTGGAAGCAAAGAAAAGCCACTACCTCAAAAGTATCCAATCATTACCCAAAAATAATTTGGCATATGGTGTACTCGTACCTAGATCTGCACCAAAAAGGCATAGTAAGGATGAGTATGGTCCACTTATACTCAATAGGTATCATAGGCTAACTTAGCAAAGTAAAAAATAAGGTATATAAAATACCCATTATGGGCATATCACCTGTAATAAGAAAATATCCCAAACTGTCGCCCACACCGTCTCTACTAACAGTTGTAATTATAATACATATACCAAGTACAAGTACAAAAAGAGAGCATAAAATAGATATACATAAAATCAAACATGAAAGTATAACATAAAAGGTTCATAATGCATGAAATACAATGAGAATTATAATGATAATGGCGAGGATAATGATGTGATAAGTCTGAGGTTGTCATACAATTTTCATATACACCTACCAAGAATTATTCTCGAGATAAGACTTATGGGGGGTTCACTGCCCATATACAATCCAATAATCAACACCATTACCAATACAAATCAAAAGTCCATAACTCCTCCCCGTCATGTAATCTTCGACAGAGCGTTTTAAAAGATAACATATTTCTAGTTAAAATATTAGTATTTCTACAGTGGTACCAATGCATCATGAATATATACATGATATAAGGATTTAATGCTCATAACCAAATAAGAATGAGAATTACAATTCCAACTAGTACATAAGGACATGAACCACTCAATAAGTCAATCATCCATGATCCAATATTGTCCATATATCATTAGAGTGAGATATCTAAGTAATATGCCAACGATACCACATACAACCTAACTTGAGCATTTTCACAAGGAAAAAAATAGCCAAATATATATACAAAAATCCAACAACATCATATAAGACCCCTACATGGGTCACACATAACAAATAATGTCTCAAACCACCAATAACAACATAGGCCTCCACATGGGCACATAACAGTAATAACACTATTTTTCATGATTAATACCCATACCTATAGCATGCTTTTATATCAGTATTAACTACTTATCCCAATCTGAAGAAAGTAAAGTCATAACCTACCTAAAATAAAGAAAACCCAGTCCAAAGGCCTTCAACATAAAGTCTTTCCCTATCAAACGACCTTGAAACCAACTAAACAAACAAAACTAGAATCTACACATATAAAAGAAGCCAATAAGATACTTATTACCCATTATGAGTCATGGTCAAAATGGACCACCAGAATGAATTTTCAAAAGAAAGGGTAAAATCCGAATTTTAGTTCATAAATATGTTACCCATGACTCAAGGAATCCATAGAAGAAATCTAAGTAAAAGCAAATTAAAAATGAGGTTTAAATTTGAGAAAATGATTTTAGGCCTTCCGGGCCAAAATCTCCAAATTTCACTTTTAAAATTGTGTTTAACAAGCTTTACTTGATAAGAATAGACATAAAATAATTCAAATAGGAGTTTGAAGATTTCCCAAGCTTGAAAATTGAGGAAATCACCCAAAAACTCTAAACTCGTAGCTCAAAGTCTAAAAAATGGTGTAAGAAACAATAAAAATAATTTTAAATAAAGAACAAGTGCTGACCTTTAAAGCAGTCAAATGGCCTCTTTAGTGGTCACTGCTAAAGCGATCAAGTCACTATAGCAATTACCGCTAAAATGATCAAGGTCGCATTAGCAGTACTCACGTGTGTGCAGTCTGCTATAGGGGACAAGGGCCTGCTATAGTGGCCTTAAGACAAGGCCGCTAAAATGGCCAAAGTGGCATTTTAGCTCTGTCATGACCTAAATCAGGACTTGACATGATGGGTATCTTAAGTCCCACGTAGGTCGGAGATCACCCCCTGCACCTAACCAAACCAAAAGCAATATCCCCAAGGTTGGATGAATTCTGAACATATAAAAAGATAAAGTACAATAATCTTAAGAAAATACAAGACAAGTTCATAACTAACAACTGACGAGCTTCCAAACAACCGACCGACACTGCCCATATCTACAGTAAACCAAACAAAGTTTTCTAACCAAAGAACCAAAACTAAATATGTATGAAGCGTCGATACACGTCCCAGACTATAGCCAAAACAAGTCTAAACATTCTGAGACATAAGAGACCAAAACGTGAAATATAGACTTTTGATGTATGAAAGCTCACCACTTCAAAATCAACTCGTGAGCTGATCCTAAATCCTATCACTGAGCAGGAGGAGTAGAAGTATGATCAAATCCTGCATCTCATAGGGATACATCCTTCGAAGATAGTTAGTATTTGGAGAGCTAGGATGAAAAACAGGGATAAGGTTAACATAATAACATAGTCAATCATTCAAAATCATTCAAAACCAATGCACATAATCAAATGCATATACATATATAGATATATATATTACATACTGGGATAGGGAACAAGGCTTAACATGTGCTTTAAAACCTTAGTCTAGGTTGTGTACCTCAACCTTCATAACATGTAACCATGGCCTATATGGGCTCAAACTATCACACCCTAGTTGGACCCCAGTGTGTGTAGCCAAACAAACTGAAGAATACTCTGATATATATGCACGGGGGACTTGAAAATCCCAATCATATACTAAGGTGACTTAATCACCCGTGATGATTTATGAGAGACTCGAACCTCCCAAATCATGAAATAATAATGAGAAGGACTCGACATACATGGTCACTTTGACCCTTGCATCAGTAAATCCAGTTTCCTATATCGGTCACTCGGGCCTCCATTTTTACGACTCAGCTCAACAACCCCCGATAAAGCCAAAGTAAAATATTTTTCACGTAGTCCTATTCATTGAACCACAATACACATTTAGGCATACATTATTCGTATCGTCATACCAATTACAAAAGTCACAAGTATGGGAAAATCACAATTCCCTAGCTCATTTACCATACCCATCACCCAAAAGTTCAAAACCATAATTAAAGCATGAAGATCATATATAATCTATGAGAAAACATTGTTCGACAACTTACATTCAAAACCCTCAACTGTTGTTATAAAACAAACATGAATATCTCATGAACAATACTTTAAAATATGTGTTTTTAACAAATCAACAATGAGGGCAGATTAACATGCCTTAAGCATAATGAAATTTGGAGAGAAATCAACCCTTGAGACCTTAGATAACCATCTTGATAAAACCCTAGCTTGACTTGCTTGAGAGAATTTAGAGATCCTTTTGGAATGTTTAAGAAGTTACTTAGATTTGTTTCTGGGTGCTAATAACACCCTAAAGGGGTTATAAGACGTGCAATTTTTTTTGGGTAAGAGGACAAATGTCTAGAATGCCCTTAACTTAGAGGCTGAAAAAGTGCCGCCATTAACTATGGGTCAACCGTTGACTCATAGCCACTCCTTATAACTCATCACCACGAGTCATAACCAAGACAGCCTCTAGGACCCTTACCTACTATTGACCTTACGACTCAACTGATACCACTCGTAATGAGACCCTACAAATCTTAGGGTCTAGTTGTAGTCAACAAAAAATCCAATTGGGTAAACACTGGACACCCTACGATTTGCACCCAACGACTCATAAAAAATCCTTACAGCTCATAGTGAGCGACTCTTACTCAAAGAAGAACTTAGACACTCTATTTCTAATTTAGGTATGATTCCATCCCAATGGCACATTTTGAGTATTTACGACTCGTATCCTTAAGTCGTACCAAAGATAGAAACTCAAGCACCATTCAATAGACACCATAGAACTAGGGTCACCTGACCCGTCAAGACATATTACGACTCGTCAGATGAGTCATTGCTAGGGCCAAAAGTTCAGAATTCAGAAAATTTTTTAGGACCAAATACCTGGGGCATTACATACTCCCCCCTTGGGATCATTCATCCTCAAAAAATAGAACAAATCATTTATTAGCACGATTGAATCACATACCACTACTCTTACCTTTAACAAAGACAAAAAACAAAGATGCCAAAGAAACCACCATTTTCTTTAACAAAGTCAGAAAATAAAAATGTTAAGGAATACACATACCTTAAGCACTATTATCTAGAATGGGAAACAAGAATGGATACTTGTACTCTATGTCCTCCTTAGCTTCCCAAGCAGCTTTCTCAACCTTTTGGTTCCTTTAATAAATCTTTACCAAAGCCACGCCCTTCATCCATAACCAACGGACATTACGATCTAAAATCTCAATTAGGACCTCCTTGTAGGACAAGGAATCCAAAATACCCACCTTCTCCAAAGGAACAACCGATGAAGGATTTCCCACTCACTTTCTCAACATCAAAACATGAAACACTGGATGAATGGAGATCAAACTAAAAGGCGACTCTAATTTCTATGCAATATTACTAACCCTATTCAATACCAAGTACAGATTGATGTAACGGGGATTGAGTTTCCTCTTCTTACCAAACCGCATCACTCCCTTCACGGGATAAACCTTTAAGAACACCAAATCACTAACACTGAACTCTAACTTCCTTCTTCTCTCATTCTCATAGGATATTTGGCAACTTTGGGCGGCCGTAATTCTATCTTGGATCACCTTCACCTTCTCTATAGATTGGTGAACCAAATCACGACCAAATAACTTATTTTTACTGACCTCAAATCACCCAATAGAAGACCTATAACTCCTACCATATAAAACCTCAAACGGATCCTTACCAATGCTAGTATGATAACTGTTATTGTAGGCAAATTCTATGAGAGATAGGTGGTCAACCCAACCACCCCCAAAATAAAAAAACAAGATTAAAGCATATCTTCCAAGACCTAAATCATTCTTTCTGCTTGCCCATCAATTAGCAGGGGGAAAGTGGCAATAAGGGTCACCTTAGTCCCCAAACCTCGCTGGAACGACCTCCAAAAGGGAGACAAGAACTGAGTACCCCGATCAAATATAATGGAAATTAGAGTACCATGCAACTTCACGATCTTTTTAATGAATAACTTAGCATAATCCAAAAAACAGAAATTAGTCCTCACTAGCAATAAGTTAGCAGACTTAGTCATTCTATACACGATGACCCAAATCAAATAAAATTGTAAGTTAGACCGCAGAAGACTGGTTAATAAAATCCATATTAATTATCTCTTATTTCCACATCGAAAGTTCAATCTTTTGAGTCAACACACCGGGACTCAAGTTCTCTACCTTCACTTGTTGACACAGTATGCACTTAGCAAAAAAATTAGCCACATCCCGCTTTATATTATTCCACCAATAAATTTCCTTGAGATCGTGATACATTTTCGTCTAGCTAGGATAAATAGTATAACGTAACTTGTGAGCTTCAGCAAAAATTCTTCCTCACGACCCATCAACATCAGGAATATATAATCTACCATGGTACCTCAAGATACCATCTCCACCAATCTCAAAAACCATCACTTTCTGTCTACCTACTTCATATTCTTATTTGCATCAGAATAGGATCCAACACATGTTTCTCCTTCACTTCAGCACCAAAAGATGACCTCACCCCTCTTAAACAATTACACCACCATCCTCGAAATCTAAGAGACGGACTCCTACATTAGCCAAATGGTGAATATCCTTCACCAAATCCTGCTTCTCCTCATCCATATGAGATAAGTTTCACATGGACAACCTGTAAAGAGTATCAACAACCATATTAGCATTATCTAAATGATAGTGAAGACTCATGTCATTGTCCTTTAGAACCACACGCCACCTTTTTTGCCTGAGATTCAATTCTTTTTGGACCAACACGTATTATAGGCTCTTATGATCAGAAAAAATATCAACATGAACCCCATACAAATAATATCGCCAGATCTTTAATGCAAACACCATAGCTAACAATTCCAAATAGGGGGTAGGATAATTCTTTGCATGAACTTTCAACTGTCTAGAGGCATAAGAAACCACCTTGACATGTTGTATCATCACACAGCCCAATCCCACCCGAGACGCATCACAAAAGACAACAAAACCATCCATGCCTTCTGGCAGAGTCAAGATCAGATCCAAAGTAAACCTTTAGCTTCTCAAAACTACCCTCACAAGCATCAGACCATAAGAAGTTCACCTTCTTTTGAGTTAATAAGGTAGCGATAGAAGAGAAACTTTCCAGAAACCATCTATAATAATCGGCTAAACCTAAGAAGCTCTGAATATCGAATGGAGTTGTGGGTCTAGGCCATTTCTTAACCACCATAACACTCTGCGGATCTATCATGATCCCTTCAATAGAAACAACATGACTCATATATGTCATAACATTCAACCAGAACTCACACATAGAAAACTTTGCATATAAATGCTAATCCTTTGAGGCCAGCAACACCAGGCAAAGGTGATAGACATGATCCACCTCACTCTTGAAATACATAAAAATATCATCAATAAAGACAATCATGAACAAATCCAAGAACTAACAAAATGCTTGATTTATAAGATCCATAAACTCGGTCGGGGCATTGGTCAAACCAAAGGACTTTACCAAAAACTCAAAGTTTTCATACCGTGTCCGAAAAGCAATCTTAGGGATGTTTGCCTCCCTAATTTTCAACTGATGGTACCCAGATCAAAGTTCAGTTTTGGAAAAGAACTTAGCAACCTGAAGCTTATCAAAGAGATTATCAATCCACGGAAGTTGATACTTATTATTCATAATTATTTTATTTAATTAGTGGTAATCAGTACACACCTAAAGGAAACCATCCTTCTTACGTACGAAAAGAATAGGAGCACCCCACAAAGACACACTTGGGCAGATAAAGCCCTTATCAAGAAGATCTTTGAACTGCTCCTTCACTTTCTTCAACTCAGTCGGATCCACTTTGTAAGGAGGGATAGAAATAGGATGAGTTTCCAAACAAAGATCAATCCCAAAATCAATTTCCCTATTAGGAGAAATATCAAGAAGATCGCCAGGGAACACCTCAAAATATTCAAAGACCACAAGGACAGTTTATAAAGAAGGAACTTTGGATCTACAATCCTTTACAAGCACTAAGTGATAGAGGCATACTTTGGAAATCAATTTTTGTGCTCTAAGATACGAAATAAACCTCCCCTTAGGCACTTAGGAACTACCCTTCCAATCGATCACCGGATCATTTGGGAAATTGAAACTGGCCCTTCAGGTTCGACAATCAAGAGATGCATAACACGAGTACACCTAATCCATCCCTAAAATCACATTAAAATCTAACATGTCCAACTCTATTAGATCCACCAACGTCTTCATTCCATGAACCAATATCACACAACCCTATAGACTCTCCTAGCCATAATAGAGTCACCCACTGGGGTAGACATAGAAAAAAGGTTTGAAATACACTCTAGATCAAAACTAAAATGGATCACCACATAAGGGGCTATATAAGAGAGACTAGACCCAAGATCAAGAAGACAATATACATTACGAAAAAAGAGTTTAAGCATATCAGCAACATTATTGGGGGATAGCTTAGAATCATAGCAAGTAGCAAGAGCATATAGACGATTTTGAACCATGCAGGAGCTAGAGGCAGAAGTAGCATATTTTGGTGTCGGAGCTGATGAAGTAGCAACACGAATATTATTCTCCTCGAAAGCAACCTTAGAATGATAATCCCTCTGTAGATGACAAATTTGACCATATTTAAAGCACTTATTCCTCCTTTTCTTTCAAAAACAAAGATACATTTGACCATAAATCTACAAGAATGAAATGACGGAGCTGATTGATCCCCGCTAGCCTGCGACTGGGATCCAGGTGCTCTAAACCTACTATCATACTATGAACTAAGTTTACCTGATGGATTCAGATAAGGAGAACTAGTCATAAAGTAAGAACCAGAATTGCCCTAATTTTTTTTAAACCACCTTCCACCATCTCCACCACTCTAATCTAAATAGCAAAACTTCTTACTATGTCTTTCACTTTTCTCTTCTTACTTCTTCTTTTCTTCTTCCACTTGTTGAATATACACCACAAGCCTAGAAATATCCATATCCTTGTTCAATAAGGCATCCTTGGTCTCCAAGATCAACTCATGGGATAACCCCGAAGCAAACTTCCTCATTCTAGCCCTCATGCTAGATACCAATTTAGGAGCATAACACGACAATTATTGAAACTTCAAGGCATACTTATTTACTGACATCCATCCTTACTTCAGATTCATAAATTCCTTGCCCTTCGCCTCTCTCAACTCCTGAGAAAAGAAGCGGTCTAGGAAAGCACTAGAAAAATCATCCCACAAAGCGGACTCAGCATCATCACCCCTAGACTAGTCCCACTACTCATACATTAGCATGCTATATCCTTTACTGATCAGCAGCAAACTCTATACCCTCCACATCATTAGTATGAACCACATGAAAGACATCACTCAAGAGTGAGGTATAATTAACCTTAAAATTTTTCAACAAAGTGATTTTGCCCAAAGCACAAAAAGGAACATTACTTCAGCTACAGATTTGTATGTGATGGAGTATCTTACTAGATTTGAGTTAATTAGTCTACCTGCTCTAATGATTGAGAACATGTATAAGGTTATTCACTGAAAGAATAGAAAGCATGGCATGCCTTATGAATATTTGTTGAAGAGAGTATTTGATAATTTTAGAATTTTCTATGAAAATAGAATTCCTGGATCTGTGAAACAATTGTTCAGATAAAAAACCTAATTAAAAATGAGTGTGTGAAAGAGAAATTAGGAACCATCTCTCAAGAAGAGCTAAGCAAGAAGATAAAATAAATTATGCTCAACAAAGCTGCTAAGGACCCTGATATGACAATTCAACAGCTTTCCAGTGAGGGATCAAGTGTTTCTAAAGCACTTAGAACCGAGAATGTTGAACTTAAGAAGAGAATCAGGCTCTTAGCTTTAATGCAGAGATAAAGATACTGACCAAGGAGTTGTTACATTGTCATGCTTCAGAAAGCAATAAGATGGAATTGCTTCTCAAAACCCAAAACCTTCACCTACCTAATTTTGATATTTCCATACCCTCTTCTGTACCAGTATCTCTTTTCCTAATCCCTGTGGCTTTTTCTATGGAACAGAACATCTAATATTCCATTGTCATGGTACTTATCCTATTTCATATGAATGAATTCCTTATTTGTGTTTATCAGATGTCTTATTTATGTAAGTGTTCATTCATGTTACTGTTGCCCCAATGGCCATAATTTAGCCGATCTATTCTTATTTTATTCTTGGTTTACTGTTCTTTATTTTTAATGATGCCAAAGGAGGGAATACTAAATTTGTTATGGTAGG
Source organism: Capsicum baccatum var. pendulum (assembly GCA_030864225.1). Lineage (NCBI taxonomy): Eukaryota > Viridiplantae > Streptophyta > Magnoliopsida > Solanales > Solanaceae > Capsicum > Capsicum baccatum. The sequence continues at coordinate 160,630,833 of CM061557.1, read as the reverse complement.
GACCAGGTGCTACGCTAAGTTTATGAGATGTTGATGTGGCTATCTATTTGAAAAAAAAAAAGAATATTAACAGAGGGAACACAATAAGAGGAATCATGATGATAGGGACAATAGTAGGTGCTCTGATGATTGAATGAATTTTGATGCTCTGTTGTTATGGTTTGTCATCATCAAAAAGGAGAAAAATTGATGCCTCATGTTTTGATGATGATTAGTTGTCTTTAAAGGACCAGGTCCCTAGCTCATCATGAAGAGGTACAACTGTCATATCTCTATATAGTTTTGTCTGCTAATGTAACTAACTGTGCAGGAGTGCAATGTACTCGTTGTGACACCTGGTTTAATCAAAATTCAACCCAGATTTATTCACTACTATAAATAGAAAAGGGTGCCTCTCATTCAAGTATTTTTTGCAATATTGGTGAATTAACAAAATGGTGAAAACTCTCTTTTGTTCAAGTTCCAAATCTGTGTGTGCTTCAAGTTAATTATTCTTGAGTCATGTCTTATTTTGTAATTAAATTACTCATCTTATTAAGAGTAATGTCTTTCTCTTGGCAGTGGAGTGCTTAGGTAGAGTTACCTAAGGTTCATCGATTAGAGTTAGTCGATTGTAAGACTGTTGAAGTGAGTGGAGGTAGTTTTTGTAGAGCTATTGCAACCGACAGAATTTAGAGTTAAGATCTTGGAGTCTGTAATTAATGAGTTTTGATTATAGTAAAGTTTGAGTGTTTGTGAGGGCAAGCCGTGATTTTTCTCCTTTGAGTAAGGAGGTTTTCATGTAAATCATTGTTTTCTTTTATTTCCTGCCAGTTTTAGTTCATTACTGTTTTATTGCCTTTATCGTTGTCTTAGGGTCAAGTCCCTAGAATTGTGGTTCACCCCCACGTTTCAACGCAATTTTTCTTAATTTATTATCAAATATGAAAATAAATCCAAATTTATAAAATTCTTATATTGATTTAAGAATCACTTTAGAATTTGAATTCTTTTAGTCCGTTAATACTACTTGCATTACTTTTCTCTCTTTATTTATGTTTAAATAGACTATTCTTTTCAAAACTGTTATAGGAGTATGAGGCAATATTAGGTTGAGATTTATTTGGTTAAATTTTTTGTTGTTTTTTGCATGTTTTGTTGAATTTGTTAATTATCTTGGTCGAAGTAATTTTAATTCATTTTCTTTCTTTGGATCTTTAATATTTTTTTTTTGATGGATATTTATTTTAAGTTTTTGTGGTATTATAATAATTTAAATCTAATTTAATTTTCTCTTCTTATTTTTAGAATTAAGTGAGATGATGATTGAAGATTTTCATACATAAGGTTATCGACTTACAAGAAGATGATATTTTTCTTCTCAAAAAGTACCAATTAATATTAGGTTTGTTACTTTTTCTTTTTTTACTATAAAACTGTAGCATAAAAATTGAATTAGATTTGAATCGTAAAATTTCATGTGATTCGACTCAAGTAATGTTAAACCATATGGCCATAACAAAATAGGACAATATCAACAAGTACATTAGATGGTGCAAACTTCGGATTCATCTGTTCCGTAATTTCTATGTCCATTAATTTCAGATGGTCGGGTGTCAATAAAACGAAATGACTGATATTGGATCCACCATCACAAAATAGTTGGTATGCATGTCATAGTTGAGATTCTAGTGAGTTTGAGTAATATTTCCTGAATTTTGTTGATCAAATTCTGTTCATCAAAGAGCATCGTCTCAATTTCTAGCCAGTATCATAATCATTTGACTACCAAGTTGTTTTATTATAAGGGTCATGATCTGTTATGCACTCAACATCATTGATTTTGTTAGTTTTTGACTTCTCAATGCTAAGTTGTTTGAATTCTGATGATGTTGTCTGATAGAATCTAGATGTTAGATCCTTCATGATTTCAATTTTAAGATTCAAAAATATGAATTCAGGTGTGAGATTCAACTAACAATATTTCAAATATTCAAAATACAGTTATAAAACCAAAATTATAAATTAGAGTCTTTTGTTTCCGTTAAACTTCCTAGGAATTATGCTTAAGGTGAAAAAACATATCTCTTAAATAGAATTCTTCCCTGAGGTTTCTATTATTCTTTAGATAATCCTATGGCTAAATATATATTTTTTTTCTTTTCTTTCATGGAATTGATTTTGTGTTTTTTTTTTCCTATTTAATTATATTTTCTTGAAAGCATTGTCGGGTTAATATGAATTAATCCAAGTTGGATGAGAGATTAATAGGTTCAAATCAAAAAGTCTGTGTATTCTTCACCTCTTTGCAAAGTGTGCTCAGTTTCTCTACTCTTTAAAGGTTGATTTCATATTTGAATAATTTTTTAATTATTTTTTAAAATATTTACGACTTTAAAATTAATTTGAAAATTTGTTATTATTTTTTTTCTTTATTTGAACTATGTCAAAAGTCCTAAAGTAAATATACTTTAAAAATAAATAATATGTTTTTTTTGGTAATCAAGTTTTCCATTAATCACCAAAAGGGTTCATTACAATCTTAATAGCTAGTTATACTCAACTAGCTATCACCTGCAGTCAAACACGGAGCTATAGTAGAAAACTAGAGCATGAATTAAATTTTGAATCCTAGACTTGGCTCTAATACAACTGCTATACTGAATTTCTGTGGCAATGGTTTCACAGATTCTACTATATTTCTCAAATATCCTCTCGTTTCATTCAATCCAAAGAGCATGTGTGATTTCTGTGGAGATCATCGTGAACAGTAATGCCTGCTGCGATTTCCCTTTTGCTTGTGTTATCAATCACTGTAAGTGTTGCTTCCACAAAATTGGTGTATAATGCTGCCTTTGCATCCACTTGAGCAGTCTATTCCACAATTCTTGAGCAAAATTACACATCACAAATAGGTGTTCCCTTGTTTCATCCTGTGAATGGCAGAAGCAGCATTTAGGGTGTCCACCTTTAATCCCCATTTTTAATCTATCCACTATTAATTTTCCATGAAAGTGTAGCCATATAGTGAAGATAGTTTTTGGCCTGGCATCATTCCTAAACATGTAACATTTCCATGATACACTATCCCTCATATTCAAGGACTTAAGATAAATTTGCCTTACCACACTCTTACCTGATCCTACAGATGCATTTGGTCTATTACACCTCTAGTTTCCAGTATTTTACGGATCATCCAACATGTCTATTTTGGTACTGACGTGCTTGTCATCTGTGGTTCTTGATATAGTAAGCATGAACCCATCTAATCCACAATGCATCCTTTTTGTGTGTCAAATCCCAACACTATTTTGCTATTGCAGCTCTGTTCCAAGCAATCATGTTAGTGAAGTTAAATCCTCCAGCACTCTTGGGTGTACAAATCTTGTTCCAAGCAAGTAATGTCTTCTTCGTGATGGTACCCACTCGTGACCATAACTAGCTTCTGCATTGTGACTCTATGAGTCTTACTACTTTTGCAGGGAGTAGAAATAGTTGAGCCCAGAAGGCTTGAATCCCAAATAACACAGACTGAATAAGTTGAGCTCTTCCTGCATAAGATAGTTTCTTTGCTATCTAGGAAGTGATTCTTGCTGTAATTTTGTTCAGTAGTGGTTGCCATTGTATAAGTGAGAGATTTTGAGTGGATAACGGAACTCCAAGGTACTTGAAGGGAAGTTCTCCAACTAAATATCCCAAATAAGCAAGAATACAGTCTTTTACTACTGGATTCACCCCATCAAAATATACAAAACTTTTACCTAGGTTAGCCTGGAGCCCTGAGGCTTGAGATAATATTGTGAACCTCTCATGAATTCTTGCTATAGACTCCGCATCACTTTTTCTAAATACAAGGAGGTCATCTAGAAAACATAAATGGCTATTACCAAGTTTAGAGCATTTAGGATGAAAGTGAAATTTTTTGTCATCTTTCTGGGTATTTAGCAGCCTACTTTGGTACTCCATTCTAATTGCAAATAGAAAAGGTGACATAGGGTCACTTTGTCTTAAACCTTTAGCCTTACAGTGGATAAGTTGATCTCTAACTCTAATCAACTTCACTGTATACCATTCCAAGTCCCAAATCAGCCAAATTCTGCCATTACTTGCAGCATTATAATTATTGATAGCACCCCAGCCAGACATCATGCTCTTCAGTACTCTAGCTGCGTTATTTTGTTTGACCCTAGTCTCTATCAAACCAGCAAGAGTGATTATGTTTATTTTGGATGATCTTTCTAATCTTTTTCTGCTTATATCGCTTATTTATACCTCTAACATTCCAACATAACCAATTTATATAGTAGGTGGGTTACCGTTATCAGGTGGCACTTCTTTCCCCTTATATACAGGTCTTTGCGCTCCCCTATCCTTACTCTTCATAGAAGCCTCATTTAGAGTAGGAAAATCTGCATAATCCAAGTGTGTATCATTGTCTGCTCTTTCCAGATTTGTATTTGGTGTAGTGAGTTCTTGCGTCCTCACTAGGCATTTTTGAGTGCCAATACATATTTCCCCAGGGGTTGAATTCTGGACAGGAGCTGTGAAATCCTCCTACTTTAATTGTTCTTATTGTCCTGGGTAATCTTGTTTCTACAAATCCTTAGGCTCAACTCTGATGGGTCCCTTATACACCCAAGCTTGCACAAGCTTGGGACCTGGTACACCTTCCTTTTTCTTTGGCATCTCCTGTTGAACTGGTGCAGGAAGGCATTTGTGCCCAATTACTTGGCATTTCTCACAATAACGTAGCCTCTAATTGTAGACTACAGGTTGAGAAAGCACCCTACCATTAGGATCAGCTATTGTTATAGTATCATGTATCTCTTTAGTTACATTCACCTCTATAAGCAAACAAGCATAGAAAATCCGTATTTTCTTTGCAGTACATTCATCTGCGTAGACAGGTTTGCCAATTATACTAGAAATACGACTGAGGGAATTGGCACCCCAGTAGTTCATGGGAAGATTTGGAAGCTTAACCCACAAAGGGATCTCAGTTGGGAATTCCCCATTAAAATAAAAATCTGGTGTCCAAGGTTTCAAAATTAGAGGCCAGTAGTTGAGCATATAAGGTCCCGCACAGAGAATAGCTCGCATATCTTTAAGGGATTAAAATCATACAATGAAGTAACCCTCTTCATGGAGATAAATGGTAGGCTCAGCTATAGAATTCCATTGTTGTTCAATGAATCGCTTCATTACATTAAACCCAGGACATTCTCCCAATGTATACACAATTAGAGCTCATCGCCATTTCTCTATTTCCTTATCAATCTCGTCCTTCTCCAACTGAACCACAACCTCTCCTTTAACGACTTGTGGAGGTATATATGATAGTGCTAGCCAATTCTCTGTTGATCTACTCTTTTTAAACAAATTAACCCAAGGTTCTGCTGGACTTGCTCCACACTTATCCTCTTCCTTCACCTCATTCTCATGATGAAGTATAGATACAATAGGGTTAGGGTTGTCTACCGGGGTTATGAATCCAGCACTACTCAATAAACTCTTACCCTGTGTTTGGGTGCTAGATGACGATCTAATTTCATTTACCCCACGAAGAATTGAGCCTATTTGGGTAAGGTTCTGCTTATCTCCTTCGTGTGTTTCCTTGTCCTCAGAAGCCGGAGGTACTTCCAAGGGGATTTTCCGAGGTCTTCCACGCCCTCATTCAACGTCACCTCATCCTTGTCCACGCCCTCGACCTCTCCCCCTCCCTCTAGCCATGGTAGTCTCATCAACAGCAGTTAGCTACCGTACGCTCTCTAGCCATAGTTTCCATGTAAGAATTCTTTCCTAAAATTTAGGACATTAGGAACTTCAAAGTTTGTTTTGTTTTGCCGTATAGTTGAGTGCTAATTTGTTGCAGTGCCGTTTCAAGTTTTCAAAATTTATTAGGAGTTTGTGTTAAATTTTCTAACATTAGGAATTCAAAATAATATAACTTTTTAATATATTAAACATATTTGCTTTGTCTTTTACCATTTTATATAATTTTATATATGACTCATGAATATATCTTAAAATGAATATGAAATAAAAATAAATATTTCGAACACTATTGTTATGATTTATATAAATACAATGAAATCAACATGAAATATTAATAGAATTTTTTAATGTTTTGAGAATAATATACAGTATGATACACATCATATATATTAGATAAAGCAATAGTAATAAGTTTTAATATTAATTGTACCTTAATTTTGGACTTGTTTTAAAATAGTTGATGTTTATTGTGGGAAGAAATTGAGCTAGATACATGTGGCGCTGGTATGAAGGCCAACAGAAGGTCTTATTGCAGCAAGGAACGTTGAGCCTCGAAGGGACTCCCCTTGAGATGGCGATAATACAGGCGTCGTCTCGTGTAAGATAAGGATCAGGAAATCGTCACCACAATGACATGGCTACAACGATAGATATATAGGGGACCTATCAGATTGCTTAGATATGAGAATAAGCCTATATAAAGCTGAGCGGTGAAAGAATATTAGTTGTCTTCTCCTCCGATAGATAAGACATGTGGCGCAAGGACATAGGCATTAGTATTTTAGGGCTCTAGTGACATATCTTAATTGTCAACGTCTAACATTGTAGCCTATAAATAGTCGACCTTCCTCATTTGTAAAGGATCCCCCCTTCTATTCACTCAATCAATATAATAGTTTTCTTGGTCTTCAGTGATCATGTACTTTACTTGTCTTTTGTTCGATTTTGTTAGAAGTCTAGAAAGCCTTGGAGCTGATCTCGGGATTGTCCACATTCACTTGGATTTGATTTCTTACTTCGCTTATTGTGTTTACGTTATATTCTGTTTGTTTTCATTATACTCCTCCTAACCAAACTGCTAATATATTGGTCTTCAAATAAAGTTAAATCATAACGTGTGTTCTTAATCCTCCTCAATTCAATTGTATCAATTTCACGGTAAGTATTTATTAAAAAAAGTTATTAATCTCTTCTTTTTCAAATCTATCGTTACTAATAATCAATTAGTGGAAGGTTCACGAATTGAGATAAAGGGTAGTTTAAATAAATACTTTATGAGTAAGACTATAAATGAATTATGTTTTTTCACATATATAGGCGTTAGTTATACTTTAAAATTATGTATTCAAAATATGATACTTTTTAAAGTTTATTGTTTTCCACAAATATATCTATATTTCATATTAAAACTATTAGGTTTAGTTGCACGTCCATTAAAAAAATAACTAATGACATAGTTATTTGTCATACTATTTCTATTAAATGATGTTTATTATAGTGTTTTGAAATTAATTTAGAGAAAATATAATTAATGTTAAGAGTAAAATAGGAAAACAAACGTTGTCTTTTCTTGATGTGTCAAAAATGACAAGTAAAAATGAAAATTCAATTAGAAAATTAGTAGGAAGTAAAAACAAAAATGAGGGAGTAATACTTTTCTAAAGACGTATGGAAACCTTTAAAAGACGTAGAAAGATGGTATCCATAAAACAAGTTGTTCCAAGAATTATGCGAAAATGATTGGAATAGCCCATATAACGGTCATCATATGCAAGCTATCAAGAAGATGAGGTCCTGTATGGACAAAAAACAAAAGTAACTCAGTGCTCAAAGTATTCCGTGCTCACAGGCCGAATGTAGGAAAAGACCATACCTCATGATATATAGCGCAGATACAGGTAGAGGGAAAATAATGGTGAGAGGCAAAATGCAAAACTGAAATTTATGAATGTTGCGGCTGAATATGTTCTACGAATCTGTGTCCACCACATATGGTTCTGATTGGACTGCAAAAACAAACAACATTACAACTCCAACGTTAACCACATTGTGATGTCGAAAGGCGGGGAGTGGGGTAGGGGGTGGGGTGGATATTTGCTATTAGAATTTGAGTTTAATTAAGTAATATGCATTGACCGTGGTATGATATTTACACAATTAAATCACTCACAAAATAATTATTGATGAATTTATAATATAGCTATTAGTTGGTAACTTGACAAAAATGACAACCTACAATCATACGTTAAACTATGGGTGGGCGGGGGGAGGGGGGGGGGCTGGATATTTGCTATTAGTGTTAAAGTCCCACATCGGTGGGTTAAAGGGTCCTTGGTCTCCTTATCTAATCTTGGGCAATCCTCCCCTATTGAGCTAACTTTTGAGGTTAAGTTAGGTCTAAAGTCCATTTCTTTATCATGGTATCAGAGTCAGACCCACCCTCCTGTTGTCCCACCTTGGGTGTGCGGGGGGAGTGTTGGAGTCCCACATCGGTGGAGGTTAAAGCGTCTTATATTGTCCACGCTCCAAATGTCCAGCCCTGGGCGTGCGGGAGGGTGTTGGAATCCCACATCGATGGGGTTAAAAGGTCCTCGTTTAAAACAGATTGACTTACTTTTCTTTTTAGTTCGTTTAAAAAAGAATGATCATTTTCTTTTTTTAGCAATACTTTAATTTCAACTTTTCACACATTTTAGGATCACAAGATTAAAGGACATTTTGGTACATTTGACACAACTTTAATTTAAGGCAACAAGATTCGAAAGTCTTTTTTTTTCTTAAATTTTATGTCAAGTCAAAGTAGATCATTCTTTTTTAAGCGAAGGAAGTATTAGAATTTGACTTTAATAAAGTACTATACATTGACCGTGGTATGATATTTACACAATTAAATTACTTACAAATAATTACTGATGAATTTATAATATAGCTATTAATTGATAACTTGACAAAACTGACAACCTATAATCATATGTTAAACTATATAATGTAGTGTAAATGACTATCTACTTACCATGGAAGTGACTATAAACTTAAAAACATTAAATTTAAATTTGACGCGGTGATACACAATCATATTATTTGTAAGGTAATTATTGGCAAACATCTATGACAGGGATTACTCGTGGATACCATAGCAAATTTAAACAGTAAGAAATTTGCCATTACGTTCCGTATACTCACTATATTTTTAGATGTTGTCTTGTTGTCTTACTTCTTCCCTTCTAGTTTATTTAAAAATAATGGAGTATCAGTTTAATCTTTTTTTTAATATTTGATGTAACATACTCAAGATCAGAATATTTTAGTACACTAGAAACTTTTTGAACTTAATAAGATCACAAAATTAAAAGGCTTTTCTTACCTTCTTAAATTTCTTGTTGATTAGTCAAACTAGCTAAGACACATGAAGTAAAATACAAGGAGTGGAAGTTAAACTACACTTGCGAATTAAAAACTCGCACATTAATAATGTATAATAATGTATATAACTTTAAAATTTTGCTAATATTGCTAAATTTCCTCATTCGATTTCACCAATTGGTCGTGCATGAAATTTGTGTAAATCCAATTGTAGAGCATGAATTGAAAACACTCATCTAGCTTGCCCCTCAATCTTGTTCGTTTGGATTTCTAGTCCCCACAAAATTTTCTTAATGGTGGAACACTGGAACTCCCACATTAAAACCATTTACACACCAACTTTCTCACATGGATATCACCATTTCCTTTCTTCTCCCTCCTATGTTCTCCTTGTCTAAAAAACTCTTCTCTACAACTTACATTAAGTGAGTGGGCATGTCTGCCATTTCGACAACCGTCTCCCGCCAATTACAATCTTGTTTGCATGTGTTACCTTTTTCCTTTGTTCAAACACTACTCAACAAATTAATATGCATTCCCAAATCCCAATTGTGGCTAGAGTTAGTTGTCCAACAGAATTGTCAGCATCTTTTAGAGAATATCGAGGTTGTGGACCAGCGACGGAGCACATAGACCGAGGGGATCAGTTAAACACTCTTCATCAGAAGATTATACTTTGTATGGTGAAAATTATACTGTATTTATAGATCAAAAACTACTTTCATATATACACAAAAAATCTTGAGCATCTTCGATGAAATTTCTCGTTTCACCACTGTTGTGGACATAGAGAATTCATCTGCCTAATTAGGACTTCCGAAGACCAGTGACACGAGTCGTGGTTGTTCCAAATTTGCTTCCACCCTTGAAGTCTTCTAACTCGTGGTTGCTGCAAATCCACTTCCACCCGTAAGTCTCCTAACTAGTATTTTAGCTTAGAATATAACAATTTACAGTTCTTTTTTTTTCCTTTTCCTTTCGTTTCCTTAATGATGCCAGTACACAGTTACATAATCACTTTCCATAAGCTCAAAGCATATTAAAAGAATCATTCTAAAGAAAAAGATGAGGCTGACTAATCTAGCAACAGTCAACAGCTTCACTTTCATCATCTATATATAAGGCTCTTCAAAAGGGACTTTACCATCAACATAGTAGTTTTTTAGTAGACTCTTACTTTAGCATTCCAAGAAACTCCAAAATTTCAAAACCCCACCAACAAAAGAAGATTAGCAATGTCATTTTCTTATGCTAAATACTCTGGCTTCTTCTCCAGTGACCTCCTTCCTTCTCTCGGAACCAAAATCAACCACGAAACAAAGCTTCGAAAATATATCATTTCGCCCTTTGATCCTTGTTGTAGGTAATAATTGATAACCCTTCTATTTCCATCTCATTACTTTTAACACGGAGCATAAATATGTTAGAAAAAAGAATCACTAGAAATTCAAAAAATTCCAAGTGGTTATCCAAATCAAATCTTGAATCTGTCTCTACCATGTTTGGTAGAAACACTGAAGTTTCTGTCAATCGTTTGCAGGGCTTGGGAGCTATTTCTACTGATTCTTGTCATCTACACGGCCTGGATTACGCCTTTCGAGATTGCATTTCTGATATACAAAATAGATGCCTTGGTCATTTTTGACAATATTGTCAACTGCTTCTTTGTTATTGACATTTTTCTTAACTTCTTCGTGGCTTATCTTGATAAAGATTCCAATATTCTTGTTGATGATCATAAGAAGATAGCAATAAGGTTAGTATGTAACATAAGTCTATGTCAAAGTTATAGAGGAATCAATATTTATAGTTCTAACAATTGAATTTACGTGATTGACAGGTACATATCAACCTGGTTCATATTTGATATTTGTTCCATTATACCATTTCATGATTTCCTCTTTATTGATCACAAAGAAAGTGGAGTTGGATTTAAATTGCTTAGTATGCTCAGACTTTGGCGTCTTAGAAGAGTCAGTGCCCTGTTTGCAAGGTCAGAACATTACATATTTTACAACAATATCGTCAAAATTATTTGCACTGTCAGTATATATAAGTCATATACACAGTAGTATTTGGTCGATCTCTACACCATCATGAAAAAGTTAATGCCTGCATGAGCCAAATTCTCAAAAGGCTGGTTTTTCTTTTCCTAATTCAGGCTTGAGAAGGACATCCGTTTTAACTATTTCTGGACACGATATGCAAAACTGATTTCTGTAAGTCACTATTTATTGAAATGTATAACTATATTGATATGGATCGATAATCTGCATATTTCATCACTAATAAATGCATTTCTTTTGATTGTTTGAAATTCAGGTAACGTTGTTTGCAGTGCATTGTGCTGGATGTGTTAACTATGTGATTGCAGATAGATATCCTGATACTAAAAAAACATGGATTGGTGCAGCAAATCCCAACTTCAAAGAAGATAGCCTGTGGGACAGATACATAACTTCACTATATTGGTCTATTGTAACACTAACAACACTTGGTTATGGAGACTTGCATGCTGAGAACCCGTGGGAGATGCTGTTTGACATCTTTTACATGTTATTCAACCTGGGATTGACATCTTACATCATTGGAAACATGACAAATCTTGTAGTTCACTGGACCAGTTACACAAGAAATTTCGTATACTCTCTCTCCCTCTCTAAACATATTTATGCACGTGTTCGTAAGCGCACTGATCATGTAAAAATTATTCAAACTAACGATATTTTGTTGTGCAGAGGGATAATGTAGAAGCAGCTCAAGAATTTGCAAAACGGAATCAGTTGTCACCCAAGATAGAAGATCAGATTTTGTCTCATATCTGTCTCAAGTTCAAAACTGAAGCATTGCAACAAAAAGAAACCTTAAATGTCCTGCCAAAAGCCATCAAATCAAGCATTACACATTACCTGTTTTTCCGAATGGTTCAAAATATCAGTCTGTTCCATGGTGTTTCCAGGGACCTGCTTTTCCAACTGGTAATTTCTGTTATACACTGCTCTCCCCTTCCCCCTTGTCCGATACAACCTATCCTCAATGGGTTCAACTGAACCAGTATTTCCGATACAAAACATAGATATATACTAATGCTTGTTCAAACAATGTGGTGTTGTTTCCTGCTTTCTAGGTTCCTGAAATGGAAGCAGAATACTTCCCTTCCAAGGTAGATGTGATTTTACAGAATGAGGCTCAAACAGATTTGTACATAATAGTCTTAGGAGCACTGGTAAGTTAATATGTTGGGATCATTACTTGAACAGTTGGATTTGCTATTTTGAGTTATTAATTTGTTATGTATTATTGCAGGATTTTTTAGCAGATATCAATGGACGTGAACAAGTAAGTATAGAACTCAACAATCATTATATCCATTTCAGATATTGAAATTCAAATACATTAGCCGAACTTATTTTTGTGAAACCTGTCCATAAACAGATCGTGGGAAAGGCTGTTGCCGGAGAGTCGTTTGGAGAAATAAGTGTTTTACTTGGAAAACCACAACCATACGTTGTTAAAACAACTGAAATATCTCAAATTTTATGCCTGAGCAGAAAAACATTATTGAACGTTCTTCAAGGCAATCCAGAAGATGAACGGATTATAATCAGAAATCTTGTTCAGGTATGTGCACAAGGATATGAACAAATTGAGTGTGTACAAGGATATGAACAAATTGTGCGACACACAACTACTATGATTAAAATGTACAATATACACTAAACTTTCTTGATCCTTTTTTTCATAAACAGAAACTGCAAGGATTTGGAGGCTTTGATTATGTGGAAGAGGAAAGGGACGCAAGTTCAATCTTCAACAACTGGTCAGATAGAGGACAGAATGACCAAGGTTGTTCTCATGTTTCTCAGCCTAGCGACTTGATTAGTATAAATATCCAAAATTTAGAAGCTGGAGCTAAGAAACAAGCAGAAAATAAAGGTGAACGTTATGGACGTAAAGGCCAAACAGTTCTTGATCATTCCGCAGTTTCCAAGGGGCGTATTGAAATGGCTCTGAGCCCACAAGAAAGAAGACGAAAAGAAGATCAACTTGACTCAAAAGGGTGGATAGGGATAGCTCGAGAAAAACGTGGAGGAAACAAAAGCATGCATGAGTTCCTATCAAGTTATGTAAATAAGAGTGAATTAAATGAACTGGATAGCAATTTCATTAGATTAGATGAAGACACAAAGAGTAGTCAATTCAAGCCTTCAAGAAATGAGGTCTCCTGTTCTTCTTATTCAGGCAATACAAGTCAAACTGGTACAATCGGGAAAAAATCCATCAAGAAGAGAGTTACCATTCACATGAAAGAGAACAATAATTCATTGCAGGAGCAAAATGGGAAGCTAATAATACTACCTGATACACTAGAAGAGCTTTTCAGAATAGCAGGTGAAGTTTTTGTTTTTTCCACCTTCCTTTATATCTTTAGATAACTAAGCCTAATTAATGGTTACTAACATGACCAATAACAGGAAAGGGTTGTCTTTTCAAATTTGAGCAAAAATGACACTCACTTCGTTTCAATTTGTTTGTCTGATTTAACTTGACACAAAGTTTAAAAAATTAAAACAAACTTTTGAATCTTGGGTCATAATTAAAGATATGTAGAATGTAAGAAAATATCTTTTAATTTTATGATATTAAATATGTCATATTACTTACAAAAAAAAAGAAGGCATAATACATAAATATGATCCTAAACTTGACACCAAATTATAACTTTGATTTTAAACTTTGATAGTGCATAAATAGGACCTTTTTAAACTTTGATAGTGCACAAATAGGATCTTTAACTATTCAAAACCTGAACTAATATGACCTCTGAGTTTGCAACCCCCATGCGTGAGTTTCACTTGCGCCTACGTGGAAAGCTTATCCAATCACATGGTGCCACATCGTTAAAAGAGCTGACTTGAAGGGAGGTCATATTTATGCAGTTTTAAATAGTTAAAGGTCATATTTGTGCAGTTTTAAATAGTTAAAGGTCATATTTGTGCACTATCAAAGTTTTGCTTTTTGTGTTAAAATGACGTCGTTTTTTTTTTTTATTATTATTAGTAGTACTAAAAATTACACAAATATACAACTTATGTTTCGAATATTACAAAAAATCTCAACTCCCTAAACATATTATAAAAATCCAACATATGCACAGAATGCTATGTATATGTCGGCTATGTTATGTATATTAATAAGGAGAGAGAGTAAAGTAATTAAAAAAGTGGAAGAGAGTGTAATTACTTACAAAAGGGTTGGTATTTGTTACTATTATTTTTTTAAAAAAATTTATTTCTATAGCAGCAGCACCTAACTTTTTTTTTTTTAATTAAAAAAAAAGTCACTAGCAGGGATCAAACCCGCGCACTAGGCTGAAGGAAGCGCCCAAGAAGAGCAAATAACACCACTGGGCTATCTAAGTGCCTTGTTTATGTGGTTCAACATTAATATACGTACATAAATATAGATTTTCTACCTTATATATACAACGTAATCTTTTTACCGAGGAAGTTCGGGTGAACCCCATGACAACCACGTAGGTCCGCCCCTGCATTAATTTAATAACGTTAATTTAATACAAACATTTTAATAACGTTAATTTAATATACTACTGCTACTACCCTTAATAACGTTAATTTAATAACGTTTTATTAAAACTATAATTTTTTTTATTATTAGTATAGTTTCATCTTTAATTAATATTTAAATAAATTATATTTAGATATATTATATAACATAAATTCGCCCTTTGCTTTATAATATATATATATATACCCACGAGATTTTTTTTCATATAAGGCTGACCCACCTAATTAATAAATCTTCAATGTTGCTCTTTTTTCCGCAATGACAAAAGAAATTAGATGTCATTTTCATCTTTGAGCCAAAAATAATAAAAAGATAATACTGAAAAGTCAATTAAAGGTCATATTTGTGCAGTTTTGAATAGTTAAAGGTCATATTTGTGCACTGTTAAAGTTTAAAGTTAAAGTTATAAATTTGGTGTCAAGTTTAAGGTCATATTTATGTATTATGCCCTTAGATTTTAAGCTGGACGCGCCCAGTTTTGTGTGTTGAACACGAGTTTTGCCACGTAGGATCAGAGGTCATATTTGTACAGTTTTGAATAATTAAAGGTCATATTTATGCACTGCAAAGTTATAATTTGGTGTCAAGTTTAAGGTCATATTTATGTATTATGCCAAAAAAAAAAAAAAGGAAGGGAAATTTTTCTTGAAACATACCAAAAACGAAAGTAGGACAAAACAGCAATACTAACTTTATGATAACCTGGTTATGTTGCAGGTCAAAGATTTGGAGACTACAATCTCAAGAATGTTGTAAATGCAGAAGATGTTGAAATAGATGAGGTAGATGTCATTGGAGATGGCGATCACTTGTTCTTTCTTTCAACTGATTGCACATGTGTAGAAGCTAGTACGATATGACATGAAGATTATCTATGATGTTTGCACATCTAGTGTCTGCTCAAAGTTTCAAAGCAATTTTATATATTGATTATGGTATCTCCAAGGGATGAAATCAAATTGGAAAATTCTAACATGTACAATATTACAAGACTTTCTTCCAAGTATAACTGGAGGATGAAAATCATCTAGTTGGTCCATTGAAAAACACATTTAGTAACATTTTGGGGAAGGAAAACTAACAGCAACAATTTTTTTGGCTAAGATAGCATATATCTCTTGCAATGTGACTCTTAAGTCCTTGTTAAGCTCTTGACCGAGCCTTAAAAGTGAAAAAAGAACAACAAAAGTTGAAGCACAAAGTACTTCCATAATTTCGTCTCAACAATCTCCCAAATTCTGCGATACTATAATTAGGATAGTTTTATCATATCGTTACTTCATAAAGAACACACAAAACAACATATTAACTATGAGAAATTTACATGCAACTCTCTTATATATTTAATGATTAAATTTGTATTTCATGTGATGGAAAAAGAAACCAAGAAGCTGAAACCAAAAGAACCACTTCTATTTTATTTATTTTCTACATTTAGCAAATGATATGAATTATCTTAAAGTAAAAATCAGCTCCAACGCCAACTCATACAAGAAAGGAAAGAAAGCTGAGACAAGACGTTTTTTTTTACTAAACAGATTTCTCTTATTAATCAAAGTTGAAACTAGGCACGACTCTACCTAATCAGTGGCCTAAAGTCAAATTACAATACGAGGCTCTAAACTTTTTAATTTTTATAAAAATCATACATATATTATTTGATGTGTATATTTCTAACCTTTTAAATGAAATGTTGTTAAATTGTTATTTTTGAAGTGGATTAATAAGTAAAAAATATCACATAAATTGAGACCCGATAAATAAAAAATTAAGATTAAAAGAAAATAGAAAGTTAAGAACAGTAAAACTCATTCTAAAATGTGTTAACTCGATATGATAACAAAATTTCATTACTTAAAATTTACTTGTTACTTCATTTAATTATTATTTTTTTCCAAAACAATTAGCCCATAAGGCCAAATCCCACTAGGTTTCTATCTTAATTACCTTTTCTCCCAAATTTTTTAATAATTTTTTCCCTCCCAGATTTTAATTGTTCATATACATAATTGAACGTTAATATACATATGTATTTTATATATCATAACTAACTTCCTTAACGATATTTAAGGAAATAAATCAAGTCTAATAATTACCCAAACCGATATTTAAGGAAATAAATTAAGAATAATAATTATCCAATATTATACCTTATTAATGTGTGATTAATGAATCCTTAATTATGTAAATATTTTAAAAAATATACTCCTAAAAGGAAATTTACTACATAAATGAACTAGAAAATTTTAGAACCAACGAACAAAGGCCCTTTATAAAATAAAGGGACATAAAAAATTTAAAACGAAAAAAGACCCGTATAAAGAAAATTTTACGATGTAAGTCTACGAAAACTTTTACGATGTAAGTCTACATATAAAGAAATTTTTTCTACGTAAGTATGATACAATTGAAACAAAAAAAAAATGAATTCTTATAAGATTTCAAGACATGACAACAGTGAACTCCAACACTTATACATATACGTTTGCAAAATACACATCACAGACGTCACATATACATAGCAATATGAAACAAAACTTGAAAATATAAAGATAAAACATCATATACATGCCTAACGTTCTTTCATATACAAAACGGTGTTATGTATATGGGTTGAAATACACACGACTCATCTTGTCTAACTGAGTCATATACATGACTGTGCTATGTATAACACTATTGATGCATAACATATGGATAACTCTATAATGTATATGACCTAAAATTAAACAGCCCAACAGTGTCTTGTTTCAATACATATACATAACAAATTTATGTATATAGATTGAAATAAAACATCCAACAAATGACATAACTACACACATATACATCACTCGCTATGTATCATAGTTCAAAATAACAACATGGATTTGCTAAGTAATCTAACCATATATATAACAAACTTAATGTATAAGAATGTGTCTCTAACACTATACATAACTAATTTACGTATAAGGTTGAAATAACAACAAAACGCTCTAATATAACCGTATAAGAATGCGTAAATTGATTAAGAAAATACAGATTCATCAATAAATTACTATACCTTTGAAAGATATGATCGTGATGATTCTTCACTTTTTATCTTACATGAAGATTTAACAACGGATTTTTAGAGCTTGTACGATCAACTTTCCTCGACTTCTTCATCTTGGCGGGGTCATTTTGATGTTTCGATCTATTTTCTCTAAAACACGAACCAGACCCAGTACTATGCTTAATTTTTGAGAATTACGCATATGAAACAAGTAACTCGTAGATTTTTGATTTAGTAAAGTTAAGAAAATAAAGAAATTAAGCTAACCTCAAAATAAATTGAAGAAGATGATGATATTCAACAATTTGATAAGATAGGGTTTGTAAATTCAAACCTTGATATCTCTTAATTATGGTTGCTTGGTTTAAGATATAAATTGTAGAGGTGTGATATGTATATGGGATATGTATATGGAGGTTGGAGAAAGAAAATGTCAAAAATAAGATATTTGTAATTAGTTTTGGTAGATGAGATTTTATGTAATAATAGAAATTTAGGATGTATATTTATGTATTTTTTCATAATTTTTTGGGGGACTAAAATATTTCAAGGCCTAAAGCGGCCACCTCGTTTGCTTGGCCTTTAAGTCGGCTTAGGTTGAAACATTACAAATCTAGGTGGAAACTGATCATCTACCTCCAATAGGTAAAATAAAACAGAGAGACTACCTAAGCTATACAATTTTCTCCTACTCTCAAATAAAAATAAACTAAGGGAAACAGTTCAAGATTCTCAACATATTCTGCTAGGTTATAATATCTCTTCCTCTGATATGTATATGCAATGCAATTTCCCTACAAGTCTTTGCAGCATCAGCTCGACCATGCTGGAACCTCATCTGGTTCCTATCTCCCCATATGCAATAAATCATCATAGCAAATATACTGCATGCAATGTCAGCAACACCAGTCTTATTCGTTGTATATCTACAGATCCATGCCATCTCTTGTTGCCAAGTTCTAATACTTCTACTCTGCCCAAGTTAAGTCAATAACCTGGTCCATACTTGACAACTGTACTGGAATCTAAAGAACAAATGTTCAAAAGTTTCCACATCCTAAGCACAAAAGATGCAGTCCATTGGTACTTAAATACCAAACTAAAGCCTCTTCACTGTTGCAAGCCTCTTTTGCAATGCACGCCACATGATAAATTGGTATCTAGGATGTACATGTTTGTGAAGTATAAGACTCTTCCATAAGGCTTTTGGATACTGAGAATGAATGAGTAAATAAGCTTGCTTATTCAAAAATTTACCACCCTGCACAAACCAGTTAAGAGTATGCTGAATAGATCCAAGGGTTAAGTGTTGTGGTATAAGAACTTTCCTGCTATCAATGATTTTCCTTACCACCCATGAAATATTCTTGTGGAAGGCATAACCTCTAAACTTTTACTCTTAATTTATTATTAGCGAACCCCCTTGATCCACAAGAAATTGTGACACCCTAGGTTCTTGAATTTTAGACCCTCAAAGAGTTGAGTAATGAATTAACCAAGTTTTTGAAATTAGTGTCAACACTGCCAGTGGTAATGGTCTAGGTAATGAGTTGTGATGTCATGTAACGAATCGTTGAGGACTCATTGTCCGAACAGTGAGGTCACCCATGTGTTCTGCTTTGATCACAAGTCTTCGTCACGACTCGTAATTATGAATAACGAGTCATAATGAGCTATTCGTGGTCATAACAATGAAATATGGGATTTTTTATGATCAGGTCACGAGTCCAGGCAATGACTTATGATCATTCATTATGAGTCGTTAGCCAAGCCGTGACGATTGATCCTTATTTTGTCTGCCCTTTTTAATTGGGGTCTTTTTGGTCTTTTCCTCTCTTTACACTTTACCCATAACTTAAAAACACTTTAATGACCCCTTTAACATCAGTTACTAAATCAAAAACAATACTTGCTCCTCTTTAACTCTTAAGGCAAGAGGAAACTAGGATTTTATAAGGGATTCAATATTCAAGTTCCAACCTTCGAATTTCTTTCAATTTCTTGCTTATTTCAGGCATCAAACTCACACCTGAATTTGTATTTATCATTTTGTCATAAATTTTCTTAAGATTGGGTTGAGGTACTTTGATGGTGATTACTTGAATTGCTTTTCACATATTTTAAATATGATATTCATGCTTTAATTGACGTTTTGGGGACTGACTGGGTTCATGATTATGGGGATTTGGATGGGGAACATGGGTTTCCCAACATTATTGAAATTTTGGCTTGGTAATAACATTAACCTCAATCAACCTTCATGACTTTAGTTTTGAATATGAAATTTGCATGACTTAACTCATTTTTGGAACCTTTCATTGCATTAAAAGATAATGGATAATCAAAATAGTTTTGAAGGCTCTTGATGGACATGGTTTAAATTTTTAAAGGGAACTTAAGAGTCTAATGGTTAATTAGGTTGGTATGGAATAATTATATATAAGCTTGCAAGGATAATTGGTATGACGATACCATGCCGGTAAATGACTTAACAAATGACTCCTGAGTTATTATCTAGGTTTATGTAAAAATTATTTTAATTTGGACTTAAAGAGAATTATGTAGCCCACCGTTAAACTGGAGGTCCCGGGGTGACCAACACTGAAAATCTCATTTACCAACATGGGGGTCTATATGATAGTGTGCATAGTACACATTATATATATTTTAGAATGATTATCTCCTTGGCTTCTTTAGCCGTTCCTTCAGATTATATTGGTTCATGCGGCTATGCGTACTGGGGCCCTGATGTGTAAGCTTTGTGCTAGCGCATTTAAGGCTTTTAACTCGGAATAATTGTAAATTCTTAAGTAAATTTTATTTTTTTTGATCATATTCTTTGTGCTATTGCAGGTAAGTCAAAATGCATGAAAACCTAAGACAACTACGTTAGGAAGGACAAATTTTGAGAAAGTAGATATGAAGATTACAGCCGACGACTTGTCTGATAAGTCATCAACTTTGTGATAAGCCATCAGAGAAGTCATCAGTTGAATACAGTGTGTAGGAGCTGAAGTGAAGAGTTGACAACTTAACTTGATAAGCCGTCAACTTCCTGATAGGCTGCCAAATTAGGTCTTCACCTCTAAGCAGCAAACATGAATTCAAAAGATGAGTTGATGACTTGGTCAGATAAGTCGTCAACTCTCTGATAAGCCGTCAGAGAAGGTCGTCAGCTATGCGTGAAAAATCTGGGATTTGAAATTTGACTCCAAAATTAGCTTGAGTATTTAAGGCAAAGTGTTAGATTTTCATAGGCATCTTGAAACTTACGTAAAACAACAACTTTTTGATAGTTTTCTTTGAATTTTTAGTATTAAGTTTTTGGGATTATTATTGTGGTTTTGAGAATTCTCTTTTGATTTAGAAGGAAGGACGATTATATATCTTCATCGTTTGTAAGTTAACAACTATCCAATTATAAATTCAATATATGTTGTTGCTTTTTATATCATGAGTAACTAATCTTCTTAACCTGAGTTGTGGGATCTATGAGTTTGGTCTTGTAAATTTATTAGTTGATCAAGATTCTTAAGATACTAGGAACTTCTTGATAATTCTTCTATTGTGCATGTTGTCTATTGGTTGCAAACAATAGATTACACCTAATTATTGATTTGCTTGAAGTAAAAAATCAATCTAATAGGAAATGAATTATCAACGGGGATTTGGAAGTGTTAAACTTTCATCTAATGATTTATGTTGTAACTAAGGTTAATTAACTCGAGATAAAATCTGGTTAAGTATAAGAATTGCCTGAGTTCGAAAGAATTAGGTAATTGAATGTCTAAATAGGTTGAGAGACATTTAGATAATGCTTTGATATTGATAGTATACTGTTCATACATGTCATAAGAATCTTGAGCCATAATTAATGTACATCAAGTGTCAATACTCATAGTGAACACAACTCTGGTTTTCCCTTAACATTAATTTGATATATTAAAATATTAGTTGCAAGTTGTTAAATCGAAGCGAACAATAACTTTTGTTTAATCTATGAAAACCCCATTTATAGAAAGCTATTAACTATCAGTCGATTGACTCACGAATAACTTAAATTAACACCATATTTCATGTGGGATTCGACCCCAACCTAGTTGGTTTATATATTTTACAATAACCGTTTACTCTCTCATAAAAGAGATGTAATTTGGGCATATCAGACCCTTACAGCAAGGGAAGATGAACCCATATAGCTCGCGGGTGCCTTTAGGATGAATCGAGTTACACAATTCAAGCTAAGATTTTAAACTCTCATGTTCATGGCTCTTATCCCTATCCCAACATCCTATATATGTATATGTGAATGTTTTGTATATGGTTTTGACTGATTTATGGCATTGGCATTACTTTATCACTTTTCCTGAGTTATATACCAGTGCTTATCCCACTGACCGTCCTTAGAAGCCATATCATTTCATGATGTAGGGTCCGATGGTTTTCCCGTTGCTCCTGTGCAGGATTAGATGGTGTGGTTCGTTGGTTGATTTGTTGTGAAGTGGTAAGCCTCCATATATTTTTGAAAACTCTTCCATTTCATTAGTTTTTTATTTTAGATTTTAGGAATTGTGAGTTTTCTTTTTCATGGTCGGAGACATGTCCCGGCCTAGTTTGGTATTCTAGTTTTAGAGTCTTTTGTGGACAAGTGCGGGATGGTTGTTTGTTTTAACTCATAGTTCTCATTTGGTTTATCTATTACTCTTATCATCATATTTGATTGTCTCTCACTTTATTCTTTTATTGTTTTCTGGATGTTAGGCTAAGGGGGTGGTCTCCGGCTTACGGTGAGCTTGAGATACCCATCACACTAGGACCTGGTTCGGGTTGTGTTAAGAATTATTTTTCATAGAGACATTCTATAGTTGTTTTAGTATAGCAACTTTGTTCCAATTTTTTAGATCAACAACATTCAGATTTTCAATAGAACCAGGTTGACATATCTTCTCTCAAGCAACAAGGAATTTCAAGATAATTCACCACTATTAGTCCATAAAAATATTCTACACACGGCTTCAATACACATTACCACTATCTTTGGCAGTAGAAAGATCTTTGCCCAATAGATTTGAATACCAAATAGAACAGACTTAGTAAGTTGCAGCCTACCAGAGTAGGATAACATCCTTGCTGACCAACACTTGATTCTACTAGTAATCTTTTCAACCAGGGGGAGGAATTGGTAAGTAGTTAGCTTCAATAAATCCCAACAACTATAAGATATCAGTTTTTTATCTTTGATTTATGCCTGCTATATATATAGAACTATTGTCAACATTTTCTCTCAAACTGGATACATGAGAGAATCTTAAGAAAATCTCTTTCAACAAAGTAACAAAGATCACATCAGTTGCAAAATGTTAATAGATCATCAAGAAAACACATGTGCACTAGGCCAAATCTTTTACACCTTGGATAGAAGTGAAATTGCTTATTTAGAGCAAGTTGTGTCATTTCTCTATATAGATAGTCTTCCATGGATATTAAAAAAAGATATACGGATATTGGTCCCCCTATCTCAAACCCCTCTTATCCTAGAATGGCTTGGTTAAACCTCCATTGATCATTAGGGAATAGGTCACAGTAGAAACACACTCTATCACCCGTGTTATAAACCTGTAAGGAAAACTAAGATAAGTCGTCATTGCTTTAAGAAAAGGCCACTCAAGTGTATCATAAGCTTTTCTAAGATCCACATTTAGAAGTAATTTTATAATTGCTTGAGAAATGTTTGTATAGTGGAAGTCCCTTATTGAAGAGGCACACCAATGCAAGAAATTGATCTTCGTTGTTCATTCCAAACACACCAACACTTTTGAAAAATGGAATGCTTCAAAGTTAAAATATAAAAATCTTTTTTCCAACACTAAAAACATTTGTGTCTACCACAACCATATTTCTACAAGAAATCCAAGGATTTTATCACCATATAAATAAGGACCCCGCATCCTTAAAGAAAAAATTAACTTTAAAAAATGAATTTTCTGCAATCCTATGTCTCATTACCAAATAATCTATCCCATTATATAAAATTTCGTCAAGAAACATAAAGGATTTGGGTTGTCCTTGAATGAAAATTTATCTCAAACCTAACAATGTCTCATGCTTGAATGGGAAAAACTATCACGACCCAAAAATCCAAGGGTCATGATGGAATTTGTCTCAGTAAATCTTGACAAATAAGCCCCTCCCACAAACTGATACAAAGAGAAATTAAAATTCCAAAACCTACGGCAAAACTCCCAGAACAAAGTCGAACCATAATCAATAATGTAAGAATCATAAAAAATAATGTCATAACTCTCAAAATCCAGTGTTACATTATAAAAACTACTAGTATAACTCAAGAAAATGCAATACATAGGAATAAAATTGTTTCTAAATGGTAATAAAGACATAGTCTAATAAGAAGATGTAGTAGTAGATGCCGAAAGCTTGAAATCCATCACTACCTGTTAAAGCTCCAAATAACGCCCGAGTTAACCAACGTGTGGCATACTCGAACTAGGATTTGCATTAAAAAGACACAACAGGAGTGAGTATGGTTCAATTGTACTCAGTAGGTATAATAGGCCGACCAAGAAAAGTAGATAATAATGCATACAAAATACACATAATGGGCATGTCACTGACAATTAGAAAATGTCCCATAATGGTAGCCTACACCGCTTGCACTAAAAGTTCTATAATACTCACATATATTTTAACAATAACAAAAAGGACCACACGTATACATTATACCATATACAAGTAAAACACTGAAGGATTACATATACAAGAACATCAAGTATAAGTAAAGAAAGATATAATAAATGGATAGGTAATAAGTCATGGAAGAAATACAATCACATCACAAGGATAATAAGTAAATTGAAACACTCTGGGTTTCTGGCCCTTATAAGTTATAGTCAGTATAATGATAACACTAGGTATAGCCTCAGTTAATAACAATAGTTTGGTTGGAAATAGTTTTAATTGGGCAATAAAAGCAGGGTGTGATAGCTAATCATGAAGGTGGGAGTCTAACAGATGAACACTAGAAATTTATGTTTGACGACATGGGGGGTAGGTTATGGTGACATTATATGATACTATGGGGTACACATGAATCCTCTAAGTACATTGTACATATGTATTATGGAGGGTAAGGGTACTTGGGAATCCCCTACTCTTATGGTATCTATGGTTCATGCGGCTGCACATATTGTGGCCCATTTAAGGGGTTACACTGGACCCATATAGACCATGGGTAGTTAAGGATAATTAAGCTACACATACCCAGGTTAGTAGGTTTAAATGCATGCTAAACCTGATTCCTTTTCCCGTCATAATTATATATATGTGTATGGTTTGTATTCATATAGATGGTTTACTTGGTTTTTTTACATGAAATTATTTTATCCTTATCTTGAGTTTATGCTAGCGTTAACCCGCTAACCTATCTTTGACGGCTGTATCCCTACGTGATGCAGGAATCGACCATTCTACTCCCCCTACTTAGCAATCAAACTTTAGGAATATCAATTAGATTTATGTGGCGAGCTTCCATTTTTTTAAAAGACTCTATTTCATGAATTTTATTTCATACTTTGATTTATTTATGGATATTAGTTTTGGCTACAGTTGGGGGCATGTCCCAACCAAATTTTGGTATTCTTTTAGTTAGAGTCTTTGTGAAATTACTATGAGTTGGAATAGGGGGATTGATAAGGGTGTCAACCTTAGTATTGGCATTGGTATTGGGGATGTTACCGGTTGATGGTATTGTTGGTTGTTTTATCCTCTTTTATTTTGGGATTATATAATTATTTTGGAACTCATATAGTTATGGTTTGGTTAGTATTGGTTATCAGTTGGGTATCAGATAGTTGGACTCATTTGGGAGGTCATAGATTTGGACCTATCCCAGAATCTTGGATTATGCAATAACGTTATCTTGTTATATGTTTAAAATTCATCCGACTCAGAATGTGTGTAGTTCAATTGGGTTAGGTAACGGGAGTGGTCCCCACTCCTTGTTGGACTTGGGATGCCCATTATGACAAGGTGCTGGTTTGGGTCGTGTCCAGTTGGTATCATAGATTTAGGTTCATGGTCAATTAATAGTCCATAAAGCCGTGTCTAATAAAGTCTTTTTTAGGGGTGTGTAGCATACCACACTCATAAGAGAGAGGCTACAAGATATTTAGAAATGTTTCACTTTCTTGGTATTCTATTTTCAAGCTTGGAGTCTAAGTTTTGGAATTTCCTTTTGTCACGCCCCAAGCCGAGGCCCTGGACGTGACATTCACCCGATACTATTGCTAGTACGAACAGATATTTTGGCATATCACATGAGCATACAACTGACATAATGAATTGAGAGGAAATAGAAATAAGAGTTCTTAAAGTATAAAGTCTTTCATCAATGTTCATCAATATCGCTTAATGTCTGAAGATACAATAGTTATGACAAATAATACTAAAAATTACAAGATTTGTTAGGCAACTTAATTAGTTTGTGAAGCCTTTAAATAGTACGAATACAAAAAGAAAAGAAAATATAATGAAGTCATCATATCCCGTCGTCCAACCTCCTAATAGGAAAGAGGCTCACCAATAACAGAAGATAGAGGTCATAATGGGGCACCTGACCATGGTCATAAGAGCCAGAACCTATATTATGAAATGATGTAGCGCCAAAGGCGGTCAATATGTGGAATGCATTGGTATGCAAAACCATTTCAGGAGGGTAGTACATCAAGAGGTTAGAAATGATAATAAAATTCAAATGTAAAAGAAGGCAACTGGAAAGGAACAACAATATAAGGTAAATTTATAATTGACCAAGTAAAGTAGGTTTAATTCCTTTGATTATTTGTGGGAGAAAGTAGTGAACCGTCATAAACCACCATGTGAGTGCATGGAGTCTGATCTCGGCCCGATCAGCTAAGCCGTCCTATACCTTGTCGAGCATAGGCCGTGACATGACATAATTTGCTAGCAAGTATCCATGGTTAGCCCATTTTTGGGACACATGAAAGAAAAGAGAGTTTCCAACTTGTGGAATAATCTCTATTCTATGTCGTTAAACATAGTTTTGGGCATTTGTCATTTCAACCTATGCCTTCACGGTCAGCTAACTAAATCCCTTGTGCTCATGACGTTGTATTATTTATCTAATTAGTTATTGATCAAAAAGTTTGTCTTGTTACATTCACATTCATATTTTAGCCTTTTTCGGCTTATGCTCGTGGTTTACCCTTTTTAAGCTCATAATTATGTATAGCAAATTTAGACTCATACTGAGAGCTAACCGTAATATGTTCATATTCATGATTTAACACTATCAATATTTGAGAGTCATGATAGGTAATTTCATGGTTCGATATGATATAATTCATGCACATGATTGGAAGCATTCTTGTAAGAATATTCATGGTCATTATTATTATCTATTAGGTCAATGAGAGATTCTAGGAAATAGGTATTATTATTTTAAGACTTGTAAATTCATATGTATACATCATAGTGCAAAGAGTTTTACAAATATTGCGGGAAGGTTACCTTCTTATGGATTATGGAACAAGAATTATACTTTTATAAGATTTTCATAAATTATATCTTATAACTTTAATAGAAACATTCACATGATGGCATGGCTGAGATTTTGACATTTTGACATGGAAGATTGGAGTAAGATATTGCAGCAGAGGTGCAGTAGTTAGCTGCAGGTTTGTGATGGTGGCGTAGGTCTTCATATGGTGATGTAAACTATCAATTTATAGGCTGATCATTTCCACTGTGACAGAGTCTGCTGAGAAGTTGTTATTGGTGTTTATAGAGATAGAGTAGTGGCCAAATAGTAGGCTGCCTTGAATGACTTAAAGGGAATTCCTTAAAGAGGATGCTGCTCTTACATACTGTGTAATATATTTACTTAATAATAGAGTAGGATATATTTGAATTAGCGATGTAATAGTACATTTTTTTGGTTGTTGTCTAAACGTTGCAGCGGGAGAATGAGTAGTCTGTACTGGTTGTTGTTTAGTAATTATGCAGTTGGAAAAGAAAGTAATGAAGCATATTGCAGCTACAAGGCTGCGACACTGGTGTATCAGATAAGGACTGCAGGAAAGTGAACCGTGTATAGAAACCACATTTTAAACGGATATACAATCTCACAATGAAGTCAAAGAAAGAGTAGATATATTTGGAAATTCAAAAATAACTAGGAGAGTTCATCTTTGATTTATGTAATTAGTTCTCTCTCACTTCTTTTAAATAATGGGGTGCTCTCTAGGTGTAATCGCTTGACTTTGCAGATCATAAATCTTTCACAGTTATTGCCAAAAACAACTATGATTCGAACATCAAATCACGAGGGTCGTTGGAACTCACAAAATTCAGAAAGAAAGAACATGAAACTGAGAGTTATCTTTACACATCCAACAACTTTTAACCATTCAAGTTCATTGATAAGATTCAAGAATTTCCTTTAAAACCTAAATAGTTTTAGAGCAATTTGTATTTGATAACAGTACAACGTGCTAAAATAAGAGTAAGGAATGGTCCTACATACCTCTTAAACGTTGAAAGAACTTTGAGATTGGAAGAAGAAATTCCAATGTGATTCTCACCAATTTGTGTTTCTTAGGAGCTGTGATTTAGAGGAAAAATAGAGATATATTCTAATGGAAAACTTCTCAAAACTGATGGAGAAGTGAGGCTTTCTATCATATAAACTGGTGGAAAATAGAGTGACTGGTTTAAAACATGTAACTGATAGGAAGTAGAGAGGCGTATCTGGCTGAGAAATATGAATGTTCCATTGAGGGAAATAACGCTTATAACTGATAACTTAAGAGGGTTTTAATTTCATGAAATAAATTGCAAAAGGAAAAGAAAAGATTACCCTTGAAATACCTCACAAAGTAATGGGCCTGAGATGTTACAATATCTCCCCCTTGGGGTCATTCGTCCTCGAATAAAGGTCTTGGTTAGAAGAAAGTGCATGAGTTGAAACTATTTACTATCTTCTGCTGGACTGTACTCATCTTTTATGTTTTTAGGACATCACTCCCTGAAGATCAAGACCCATAATATTTCAATACCGTGTCATCTCCCCCTTAGCTCAAAGATCGATATTCTAGGTACGGACCTATCTTCTTAACTGAGATATAAGCACAATACTCTGCACAGTTGGGGTATTACTATACACAAGAATGCTTACACTTTCCCTGTTAGACTATATTTTTAGATACAAAACCGATGTTGGAGCCCTTTTTTTTAAGCTACTTCCCTTAATTTATCTTTCCTCGATGGTCATCATTCTATAACTCTTTCTCCTATTGATCTATATAATCACTTTGACACATACCAATTTGGCTCTCTCTTATTAGTATACTAGAATCACGTCTCTAAATTCATGTTCACCCAACTCAATGGGATTAAAACTACGGTAACGGACTTCAACATCGTCTATCTATAGTCCCTTCAATTCAGCTCTCAGGGGCACCATATAATACATTCCTATCCTTAGAATCTCAGGTAATAACATACTACTTTGTGTGCACTATTTTCTTTATAAACCTTAAGGACCCTTTTTTTTTTGGCTTATCCATAATTTACTGTCTTACCTAGGGGTCACATATATATCATAATTGAAACTTCACACTTTTGTCAAACTAATCGTCATAAACACTTTTTGGAAACTAATCATCATAAATACTAAGACTACAAGATCATTTCCATAAACTAGCATTTTCGCCCCCGAACTACCATTTGTTTCCACACAACAATCATCCACAACTCCAACATAGTGTCTAGTACTAGTCATGGACAGCAACACAACTTGTCACATAATACACAGATTCATAGCTACAAAAAAAATGAATACTAGTCCATTGAAAGTATGTGACAAAATAATCGATCTTAATTTCTTCATCGGCCTAATTGTAGATTACAAATGCATTCTCCTATAACACTAAAATTACTTATCCATTACCTTCCTAAATTACAATTATTACTCCGTAAAATAGACAGTTCCTTTTTCAAAATCACAATGTGCAGCCTAGGTCTATTAACTCTAAACCACTCTATCCTCCCATTCACAACTTATTCTTGATCTTTTTTAACATAATGGCATGCCATCATAAACTTCTTTCCTAGTTCAAACATACTCTAAATCATCTTATTCCACCATTATTTCTCAATTTAACACCATAACATTTTCATAATTCTTGCTACACCTTTCTCAATCATCAAAGGTCATATCAATCCACCACATTACTCGACTACTGGATACATGACCTTAGCAACATGCTCTATTCAATCACTATTCCCACTTCTTGGCCTTTAACTTATGACTTTATATTTCTAGCCCTACAATTATTCTACTATTTATGACCCACAACACCCTAAATCACATTATATATTGGATGAAAACACTTCCCAAGAATTGGGATGCATACTTTCTCATTAAAAAGTGTCATTGGTAACAAGATACAGGAGGGTCTGAAAGGACATATTACTGTAGGATCAAACGCACGATTCATATGAACAAAAGTACATTCTTTCAAAATAAAGAACTTAAACACACTAGTGGGCTCCCCTCTAGCCAGGTGAAGTCTCGAGGAGTTTTGATGGATATATCTAAGAGCACCATAAAGATATGAATCACCTCAAAGATGAGGCATAGACAGAGAAATTTGAGCAACACATGAATCTGAGTAAGATTTTTATGAACATCTCTTTACACAATATAGAGTATGAAAGAAGGGAAATGTATCCTAAATGTCTCGTAGCCTCCCCCATTATAAGTGTGGCGCACTTCACACCCATAAAAAGGATACTACTAGACATGACTTCACAGACACCCTAGGATACTTGAATTCTGGGCTTTGATACTATTTTGTCATGATCCAAGTTGAGGCCTTGGACGTGATGGGCATCCCAAACCACACAGGCCTGAGATACCCCTGTCTCTGCCCAACCCACTAGTGATATTGTCCAGTCTGGGCCTAGGCTCGCACGACTTTAAAATGCTTCACTAGGAAGTAAGGTTTTCTTACTTATATACCCAGCATCCCTCCTATATTTTTGTCGAAGTGGGACTCCTTCCTAAGTTAGAGTGTCACATAAACCCCCCTTATGGACTCAGCATCCTCGCTGAGGTTCGCCCTACTAAATGAGATTTGCCTAGACTCAAGACTGAAGTTTGCCCTACCTTACCGAGATTTGTCTACACTCATTTTGAACTATGGCCCATATCGACAGGGATGACACAAGAGTGGCTTTGATACCATGTTTGTCATGCCCCAAGCCGAGGCCCTGGACGTGAGATGCACCCGATACTATTACTAGTATGAGTGAATGTTTAGGCATATCACATGAGCATACAACTGACATAATGAATTGAGAGGAAACAAAAATAAAAGTTCTTAATGGATAAAGTCTTTTATCAATATTCATCAACATTACTTAACGTCTGAAGATACAATAGTCATGACAAATAATACTAAAAATTACAAGATCTGTTAGGAAACTAAATCAGTCTGTGAAGCCTTTAAATAGTACTAATACAAAAAGAAAAGAAAATATAATGAAGTTATCATATCCCATCGTCTAACCTCCGGATAGGAAAGTGGCTCACCAATAGCAAAAGATAGAGGTCCTAATGGGGTGCCTAGCCGTGGACATGAGAGCCAAAACCTACATTATGAAATTATGTAGAACCAAAGGTAGTCAATACGTGGAATGTATTGGTATGCCAAACCATTTCAGGAGGGTAGTACATAAGAGGTTAGAAATGAGAATAAAATTTAAACGTAAAAGAAGACAACTGGAAAAGAACAACAATATAAGGTAAATTTATAATTGACCAAGTAAAGTAGGTTTAATTCCTTTGATTATTTGTGGGAGAAAGTAGTGAACCATCATAAACCACCATGTGAGCACATGGAGTCCGATCTCAGCTTGATTAGCTAAGCCATCCTATACCTTGCCGGGCATAGGACGTGACATGACATAATTTTCTATCAAGTATCCCTGGTTATCCCCTTGTCGGGACACATGAAAGAAAAGAGAGTGTTTGACTTGCGAAATAATCTCTATCCTATGTCGGCAAACATAGTTTCGGGCATTTGTCATTTCAACCTATGCCTTCACTGTCAGCTAACTAACTCTCTTATGCTCATGATGTTGTCTTATTTATCTGATTAGTTATTGATCAAAAATTTCATCTTGTTATGTTCATGTTCATATTTTAGCCTTTTTAGGCTCATGCTCGTAGTTTATCCTTTTTAAGCTCATAATTATGTATAGCCACTTTAGGCTCATACTGAGATTCATGAGTTAACACTATCAATATTGGATAGTCATGATAGGTAATTTTATGGTTCGATATGATATAATTCATGCACATGATTAGAAGCATTCTTGTAAGAATATTCATGGTTATATTATTATCTATTAGGTCAATGAGGGATTCCTGGGAAGTAGGTATTATTATATTAAGACTGGTAAATTCATAATGTATATATCACAGTACAAAGAGTTTTATGAATGTTGCGGGAAGGTTACCTTCTTATGGATTATAGAACAAGAATTATACTTTTAAGAGTTTCATAAATTATATCTTATAACTTTAATAGAAACATTCACATGATGGCATGGCTGAGATTTTGACATTTTTACATGGAAGATTGGACTAAGATACTGCAGTAGAGGTAGAGTAGTTAACTGCGAGTTTGTGATGGTGGTGTAGGTCGTCATATGGTGATGTAAAATATCAATTTACAGGCTGGTCATTTCCACTGTGACAGAGTCTGCCGACAAATTGTTATTGGTGTTTATAGAGATATAGTTGTGGCCAAATGGTAGGTTGCCTTGAAAGACTTAAAGGGAATACCTTAAATAGGATGATGCTCTTACATACTTTGTAATATATTTACTTAATAATAGAGTAGGATATGTTTGAATTAGAGATGTAACAGTATGTTTTTTTTATTGTCTGAATGTTGCAGCGGGAGAACGAGTAGTCTATACTGGTTGTTGTTTAGTATTTATGTAGTTGGAAAAGAAAGTAATGAAGTATATTGTAGCTACAAGGCTGCGACACTAGTGTATCAGATAAGGACTGCTGGAAAGTGAACCATGTATAGAAACGACGTTATAGACGGATATACAATCTCACAATGAAGTCGAAGAAAGAGTAGATATGTTTGGATATTCAAAAATAACTAGGAGAGGTCATCTTTGATCAACAGATTATGTAATTAGTTTTCTCTCACTTCTTTTAAATAATGGGGTGCTCTCTAGGTGTAATCGCTTGACTTTGCAGATCGTAAATCATTCACAGTTATCTCCAAAGACATCTATGATTCGTACATCAAATCACTAGGGTTGTTGGAACTCACAAAATTCAGAAAGGAAGAACAAGAAACTGAGAGTTATCTTTACACATCCAACAACTATTAAACCATTCAAGTTCATTGATAAGATTGAAGAATTTTCTTTAAAACCTAAATAGTTTTAGAGTAATTTGAATTCGATAACAGTACAACATCAAAAAATAAGAGTAATGAATGGTCCTACATACCTCTTAAATATTGAAAGAAATTTGAGATTGGAAGAAGAAATTCCAACGTGATTCTCACCAATTTGTATTTCTTAGGATTTGTGATTGAGAGAAAAGAAAGAGATATGTTCTAATGGAAAACTTCTCAAAACTGATGGAGAAGTGAGGCTTTGTATCATATGAATAGGTAGAAAATAGAGTGACTAGTTTAAAACATGTAACTGATGGGAAGTAGAGAGGTGTATCTGGCTGAGAAAAATTAATGTTCCATTGAGGGAAATAACGCTTATAACTGATAACTTAAGAGGGTTTTAATTTCATGAAATTAATTGTAAAATGAAAAGACAAAATTACCCTTGAAATACCTCACAAAGTAGTGGGCCTGTGATGTTACACCTTTAATCCTTGTTTGTTCACTTTTCAGATCAGGCCTCGATGATTTGAAACACAAGAAAATTTTTCTGTCCCATCTGGGGATGATGTTAATAGGGTATGATGTACTCCTATAGTTTACACTCATTCTCAGGGTCCTATCCCTAATTGTTCTGGAGTTCCCCTAGTTGCTATTAGTCCTCCTCAAGATGAGGTGACTAATGCAGACTTTCACCAATCAATTTAAATTATTGCTCAGTTGGTTGTTTCTTAGGCTGAGAGGGATGCATCTAGTGTTTTATCTATCAAGGCCATAAGGGTTGTCTAGTTTATGAAGATAAATTCTCCTATTTTTATTGGAGTAAAGGTGGAGGAGGATCCTCAGGATTTATTGGATGAAATGGTTAAAATCTTCAGGGTGATGCATGCCAAGAATATGGAAGGGGTAAAATTTATAGCTTATCATCTCAATGATATTACGTACCAATGGTACAAGGAATGGGATAGAGATAGAGGTGATGTTGAGGATTTTTCCTTATGGGAGGCCTTTTCTAATGCTTTTCTAGATCTCTTCTATCCTCAGTAGGTGAGTGAAGGAAAACAGAGGATTTGTAAATTTTAAGTAGGGAAAAATATTTGTCAAGGAATATACCTTAAAGTTTCATCATCTGTCAAGGTATGCTCCAGACTTGGTATCTAATATGCGACTGAGGATGAGAAAGTTTACTTATGGGCTATCTTAAGATTTTATCCTTGAAAGTAAGACTATTTTTTTGATTAATGATATGGATAATTCAAGGTTGGTTGTCCACATGCAGAAGGTGGAGGATGAAAAGAGAAAACGAACAAAGTTTTGGGAAAGGCAGGATAAGAGACATAAGTTCCCTGAGCAGAGTAGTCCTCAGTAGCAGGGTGGTCAGTATGGTGGAAAATGACCGAAGAAGAAGTAGGGGAGTTCTGGCTCTTCTTCTACTTTTAGGGATCCTTACCCAAAATAGTTGGGTAATAGGCGTCTGCATGTTGGTGATAATTTTCAGGCATAGGGTGCCCAATCTCCAGTGAGTGGAGCTCATGCAGCTTCTTTATGCCCTCATTGCTAGTTTTGTGGTCGTTTTCATTGGGGATTTTGTGATGAATGTAGGGATAGGTGTTTTAAATATGGTCATCCAAGCCATATGCTCAGCAACTATCTAGTTTGTAAGAGTGCTTCAGGAGAAGTCAAAGATCCAGTTGTTTCATCTTCTGCTTCCGCGTCTAGTGGTGCTGCTTCGACGTCTGCTCCTATTTCTAGTACCATCATAGGCCAGAATAGGTTGTATGCTCATGTATCTCGATAGGAATATAAGGCTTCACTTGATATCGTGACTGATATGTTACAACTCTTTACTCATGACGTGTATTATCTACTTGATACAAGGTCCACTCTTTTCTATGTGACCCCAGACGTGGTTGTATGTTTTGGTTTTGATCCTGAGGTTGTTTCAAATCTTTTTTCTATTTGTACCTTGGTAGGTGACTTGGTTATATCTAAAAGAGTCTACTAGGTGTGTGTGGTATCTGTTGGTAGGAAGCAAACCTTGGCAGATTTATTTGTGTTGGATATGGTGGATTTTGATGGTTTTTTAGGGATAGATTAGTTGCACTCTTGTTACGCTTCCTTAGATTGTCGGACTTGTAAGGTTCTATTTAGGTTCCCCAATGAACTAATTATAGAGTGGGAGGGTGGTTCCCTAGCTCCTAAGGGAAGGTTTATTTCTTATCTTAGAGCTCTGAGATTAATCTTCAAAGGGTATATTTATCACTTGGTCTGAGTTAAAAATTCTAACTCAGAGGGTCCTTCTTTTATTCAGTTCTGGTGGTAGGTGAGTTTCCTGAGGTCTTTTCTGATCATCTTCCTGGTGTTCCTCCGGATAGGGAAATCGAGTTTGGTATTAATTTAGTTCTGGACACTTGTCCAATATCTATTCCTCCTTATAGAATAGCTTCACCTGAGTTGGGGAACTCAAGGAGAACTTAAGGATATTTTAGATAAGGGGTTTATTCATCTTAGTGCATCCCCGTAGGGTGCACCGGTGTTGTTTGTGCACAAGAAGGATGGTTCCCTTCGAATGTGAATTGACTATCGATAGTTGAATAAGGTTATAGTCAAGAACAAGTATCCTCTTCCAAGGATAGATCATTTATTTGATCAGTTGCAAGGTGCCAAGTTCTTTTCTAAGATAGATCATTAGTCTGGGTATCATTTGCTTAAGATTAGGGAGGAAGATATTCCTAAGATAGCTTTTCGTACTCGGTATAGGCACTTTGAATTCCTGGTTATATCATTTGTCTTGACTAATTCCCCGACGACATTTATAGATTTGATGAATAGGGTTTTCAGAAAGTTCTTAGATCTTTTTGTGATTAGGTTTATTGATGACATCTTGGTGTATTCTAAGAGTGAGGTAGATCATCTCAATCACCTCTGTGTGGTATTGCAGACCTTAAAAGAGCAACAGTTGTATGCCAAATTCTCCAAGTGTGAGTTTTAGTTGAACACTGTGACTTTTCTTAGTTATATTATTTCTAGTGAGGAGATCATAGTAGATCCTCAAAGGGTGGCTGTGGTTAAAAAGTGGCCTAGAACCATGAGTCCAACTGACATTCGGAGCTTCTTAGGGTTAGTCGGGTATTATAGGTAGTTTGTGGAAAGCTTTTCGATTATAACTACTTCTTTGACTGCATTAACGCAGAAGAAGGTAAAGTGTTTTTAGTCAGAAACGAATGAAGGGAGTTTTGATAAGCTTAAGGATAAGCTGACTTTGGCTCTGGTTTTGAACTTGCTAAAAGGTATGGAAGGGTTTGTGGTTTATAATGATGCTCTCAGGTGGGACTTGCCTGTGTTTCGATGCAGCATGGGAGGGTAAATGCCTATGTTTCCAGGTATTTAAAGGCACATAAGAGAAATTATCCTATTGATGATTTAGAGCTGTTAGCAGTGATTTTTTCTTTGAAAATCTGCCAGCATTATTGGTATGGAGTACACGTAGACATCTTTTTTGATCATAAGAGTCTATTGTATGTGTTCACTCAGAAGGAACTAAATCTTAGGCAAAGAAGATTATTGGATCTTCTTAACGACTATGATATGAGTCTTCACTACCACCCAGGTAAAGCTAATATGGTTGCTAACGATCTTAGCAGGTTGTCCATGGGATGTTTGGCTCATGTGAAGAAAGAAAATTGGGAATTGGTTAAGGATATTCACTACTTGGACAATCTTGGAGTTCGTCTCTTGGACTCCAAGGATGGTGGGGTAATGGTTCAATGATTAGTTAGATTGTCTCTTTGTGCGGAAATTAAAGAGAAATAAGCGCTAGATCCTATCTTGATGAAAATCAAGAGTGATGTTGGTAGGCAAAAAGTGATAGAATTTGAGTTCAACAGCGATGGTACTTTATCGTACCAAGGGAGGTTTTATGTTCCTGATGTTGACGGTTTGCAACAAAGGGTTTTGGCTAAGGCGTATGAATCGCACTATGTTGTTCATCCCCGTTTAATAAAAATGTATCATGATCTCAAGAAGATATATTGGTGGAATAGTATAAAGAGGAATATGGCTGATTTTATAGCTAAGTGCATGGTGTGCCAATAAGTTAAAGTTGAGCGTATGAGGCCTAGTGGGTTGTATCAAGAAATTGAGTTACCCAGAAATGAGAGATGATCAACATGTATTTCATTACAGGTCTTACTCCGTCTCGATACTAATTTCACTCGATTAGGGTCATTGTGGACAGGATGACGAAGTATGCTCACTTTTTACAAGTGAGGACTATCTTTTCGGCGAAGGACTATGCGAAGTTGTATCTTTATTTTTGGCGGTCTTTTCAGAAGGGATTAGGTACCAAGGTGAATCTGAGTATTACTTTTCATTCTCAGACGGATGGGTAAGTAGTACGGTTATTCATACATTGGAGAATATTCTTCGGGCATATGAGATTGACTATGGTGGTAGTTGGTTTGAGCATCTACCTTTGATAGATTTTACTTACAACAATGGCTATTATTCTAGTATTAGGATGGCCCCCTTTTGAGACATCGTATAGTAGAAGGTGTACATCTCCTATTAGTTGGTTTGATCTTGGTGAGGTGGATATATTTGGTACGGATTTCTTTTATTATGCTATGGAAAAGGGGAAGTTGGTTTAGTACAGTATTAAGGCTACCCAATGTCGTCAAAAGTCCTATATGGATATAAGGCATAGAGATTTAGAGTTCGAGGTTAGGGATAAGGTATTCCTAAATGTATCTCCCTTAAAGGGAGTAATGCGGTTTGGTAAAATGGGAAAGCTTAACCACCGGTTTATTGGCCCTTATGCGATTTTGCGGAGGGTTGGAAATATGCCTTATGAATTGGAGTTTCATTCTGGTTTGAGATCTATTCATTCGATATTTCATGTATCTATGTTGAGGAAGTGTCTTGGTGATCTTTCTTTAGTTTTTCCTTTGGAGGACTTGGGTATCTCGGATTCTTTGTCTTGTGAAGAGGTCCAGGTTGAGATCATGGATAGGAAGGTTCATCGATTATAGACAAAGGATGTAGCCTCGATTAAGGCTACATAGGAAGTGGAGGAGGACATAAAGTCCAAGTATCCGCATTTTTTTGCTCTTGGTATTCAGACGGAAGGTATATATTCTTGACCATACTTTTGTTTTCAAAATTTGTTAGAGGAAAGATTAATATCTTTGAATTTGTGTTTTCTAACTTGGTTAATAGTTGGATTGATATTTGATAATGCAAATGAATCATGCTTGTGGTTACCCTACATTGTTCGTCATTCGAGGATCAATGTTCTTAGTGGGGGAGACTGAAACACACTGGGTTTTTGTCCCTTAGAAACTTTCTCGAATTTCTAGTCTCTGGATAGGTACGACTAGGGGAAATGACTCATATATTAGGATATGAGTGATATAGATTAGCCATATGCTGACAAGTGTTGGTTGGTGGGTTGGATTTTGTTTCTGGAATAGATACAACTTGGGTGGTACGAGTTGTATCGGTAGACACGGGTTATTCGATTTGATTCTTTTATTCACTTAATCTTAGAGTTGGTAGACTAAGCTGGATTTGAGTATGAGTGACTCACCATGAGCCATAAGCCAGGGCATGAGTCGCACCACAGACTCATATAGTAGGCAATGTTCAATCCTTTTTAGATTTTATTCTGCCAGGGGTACTGATCATGTGTACTAGTCGAATGCATGGATATGACATGGTTATGGTGAGTCATACATTAGATAGTGTTGGCTCCAAGGGAGATGGCTTTGGGTATGAGTGGTGGGTACCACTTGTATTGAAGGGTAAGACTGGTATGGATAGTCATATCTCTCTGATGGGATTTCGGTGCAATTTAAGTGAGGGCGAACTACACATTTCCCCACTCTACCTAATAAGGCCCCACTACTTTTAACTTACTTGAGAGGTTATTTGCCCAATTATTTTATTCTTTAACACTTAGAAAAACACTCTCTAATCCTCTCTATAGTTCTTGGGCAAGGGAAGCTATGGTTTCATCTTAAGGATTAATTTGGGGCTTGTGTTAGTGATTTCTCTCCATCATTGTCTTGGTTTAAGGTATGTTATCTTCCCTCATTGTTAGTTCCAACTAAAGGCATGGTTTTATATGATGTTTTCATGGTTTGATTATTGTATGGTTTTGGTTTATCAAATATAATTTGGGGTTTTGGTTATAAATGCTTGGTTATGGTTTTCCCATGTTTTAATATACTTTAATGGTAGTTTTGGATTATTGGTTGCATTGGAATGACTATTTGGTAACTGGCTTTGGTTTTGATAATACTATGCCCCCAATATGTTTGATAAATTTCCTATGAGAATGTTTGCACTATATTGTTAGATTTTTTGTGCAACTTATGCATGGTTTAAACTTGTTAATGGAATCATAAATGGTTAAATGGTTTGGAATGATCAAAATGGAATGGTTTTGGGTTTAACATTTATCCTTATGGGGTACAATGGAATCCCTCAAGTAATCATGATAATGGAACACTTGTGGGTTACATGGGACTCCCCCAAGTTAATTGGATAATGTGATCTATGGGTACATGAGAATCCCTTGATCTCTAAAAGGTTTGGATAAGGACAATACTTGCAAGTTATAGTTGGTATGACGATATGACTATGTATAGCCTCGATTAATAACAATGGTTTGGTTGGTTGGAAATGGTTTTAATTGCGTAATAAAAATGGTGTGCGATTACTAACTGTGAAGGTGGGAGTCCAACGGATGAACACTTGAAATTCATGTTTGCCGACATGAGGGGTAGGTCATGGTGACCTTATATGATACTACGAGGTACACGAGAATCCTCTAAGTACACTGTACATATGTATCATGGAGGGTAAGGATACTTGGGAATCCCCTACTCTTATGGTATCTCTGGTTCTTGTGGATAGAGGCATCAACTATCGTTCATGGGGTTACACTGGACCCATATAGACCATGGATGATTAAGGATGGTTAAGCTACACATACCCAGGTTAATGGTTTTAAATGCATACTAAACCCGATTCCCTTTTCGGACAGGGTTATATATATATATATATGTATGGTTTGTATGCATATGGATGGTTTACTTGGTTTTGTTAAATGACATTATTTTATCCTTACCCTTAGTTCATATTAGCATTCACCTGCTAACCCATCTTTGAGCGGATGTATACCCATGCGATGCAGAAAACGGCTGTTCTACTCCTCCTGCTTAGTGGTTAATGGTTTTAAATGCATTCTAAACCCGTTTCCCTTTCCCGGCACAATTATATATATATGCAGGTATGGTTTGTATGCATATGGATGGTTTACTTGGTTTTGTTAAATGGTATTATTTTATTCTTATCCAGAGTTCATGCTACTGTTCACCCATTAACCCATCTTCGAGCGGCTGTATCCCCACGGAACGCAGGAAACAACTGTTCTACTCCTCCTGCTTAGCAGTTGGACTTCGGGACCAAATATTAGATTGAAGTGGTAAGCTTTCATCTTTTTGAAAGGCTCCATTTCATGGATGTTATTTCATACTTTGGTTTATTTATGGATTTTGGTTTTGGCTATGGTTAGGGGCATGTCCTAACTAACTTTTTGTATTCTTTTGGTTAGACGCTTTTGTGGAACTACTATGGGTTGTAATAGGTGGGATCGGTAGGGGTGTCAGCCTTAGTATTGGCATTGGTATTGGGGATAATATCGGTTGACGGTATTGTTGGTTTTCCATCCTCTTTTATTTTGGGATTATATAATTATTAAGGAACTCATATAGTTATGGTTTGGATTATGGTTTGGTTGGTATTGGTTATTAGATAGGAATCAAACAGTTGGACTCATTTGGGTGGTCACAGATATAGGTCTATCCCAGTGTCTTGGATTATGCAATAACGCTATCTTGTGATATTTTCAGAATTCATCAAACTCAGGATGTGCGTAGGTCGGTTGGGTTGGGTAACTGGGTGGTCTACAGTCCTGGTTGGACTTGGGATGCCTATTACGACAAGGCCCTATTTCGAGTCATGTCATAAATACAATAAAAATGATGATGATGATGCACGAGGTTGTCTCACAACCTCCGATACTATCTCACAGCCTCCGTATACACCTATAGAGCTAAATTTTCCCAACGTAGGACCCATGGTGGGTTTGTCAACCCATATACAATCCATATCCATATCTCCTTCACGACATATCCCTCGGGGACGGTTTTTATAAGATGTTACATTTTCTACCAGAAAAAGTCAATGTTTCTCAGCATTTCCCGTATTTTCACGGCGGTACCAATGTTTTATGAATGTACATGATATGAGGATGTAATGCACACAACTAAATACAATGAGTATTTCCATATCCAACCAATATACAAAACAAGTGAGCCAAATATCCAATCAATATTTCCAACAATCCATGGAAACCAACATGATTCATATGCCAATAGAGTATGAACACATCACAATACACAATTGGTACCATAATAGGCTTCTCATCAAACAAGATATGATTATTTTCATGCATATAGGCTATCAATATCCCATAGGACCCCGCACGGTCACACATAGAACATAATATGCAAAAATTACCAAATACATCACATATTGGCTCCCCCATAGGCACAACACAATATGATAGTTATTTTTCAGTATTAGTTCCCACACCCTTAGCATGCTTTTGTATCAAAATTAACTACTCAACCCAGTCTGAAATAGTTTAAGCCATAACCTACCTCAAATGTCAAAACTAAAATGAAAGCCTTTAATCCCAAAGCCTCACTCCTCACGAACGGTCTGCCAAATTAACTAAAACATGGAAATATAAAATCTACACATCAAAAGAAAGCCAATGATACCCATATTGGCTAATTTTAAGTCAGTTCAAAATGGACCCCCAAAATGGGTTTTAAAAAAATAAAGGGAAAATCATAAATTTATTTTAAAAACTTGTTCCCTGTATTTTCAGGAGTCTACATTTGAAAACCCAAGCGAAAATGACTTAAAAATTATGTCCAAATCGAAGAAAAATCATTTTCAAGCTTTACCGATTAAAAATTCTCGAAATCCATTTAAAAATCAAGAATTGAAGTGTTTTGAAGACCAAATTAAGGGAAAAG
This sequence comes from Capsicum baccatum var. pendulum, assembly GCA_030864225.1. Taxonomy (NCBI): domain Eukaryota; kingdom Viridiplantae; phylum Streptophyta; class Magnoliopsida; order Solanales; family Solanaceae; genus Capsicum; species Capsicum baccatum. The sequence continues at coordinate 160,588,507 of CM061557.1, read as the reverse complement.
TGATAATTATAAGATTAAAAACCCACCCAAGTTAAAAAAGTTTAAAGTCGAGGGATAAATTGGAGAAATACAATTTTTAAGCCTTACCGGCCAAAATCTCACAATTTCATTCTTTAACCCGGGTTTAAAACAAGAAATAGAGGATAAAGATTGAAGGAAATAATTGAAATAAGTGTGATGGAGCTTATCCAAGCTTAAAAGTGGAGAAAATTTCTCAAAACCTGTGATGACCCAATTTCTCAGGTCATGATGACTCCTACCATAACCCACCAGTAGGCAAGCCAACCCGTAGTCCAGAGTACAACTATTAATGGACTACTCAATGATATAAGAAAAACAATCCAGAATAACTGAAATAAATATCAATACATAATAAAATCCCAAAACCTGGTGGTATCAGTACAAGAGCTTCTAATATAATAAGAGTACAAAAGTAAAATATCAAGAGAAATACACTGATACGACTTATGTCTGAATACAACATAGAGATTAGTTTATTACATAAGAGAGAGATAAGTAATACTTTGAAAAATTAGGAGCTCACTCTAAGTCTCCAAACCATGGCTGCTCCGCACGAAACAGACATCAACGACGATAACCCGTACTATGATCTGCAGGCTGCAGAATTGTAGTATAAGTACCAAACAAATGGTACTCAGTAGAAAACTGCCAAATGAGCTCCAAAGATAAAGCAGATATATACAAAATATAAGTAAATTGGAAACTACACCCAAGAGTTCAAAAATCATGTAATAACCAATGAGGTAATAAGGAACAACTATCCTATTTATGCCCAGTAGACCCACATAACAAGGCTAAGTAAGTAATAAGGGTTCTCTATATTATTTCATCCATACTTAGGAATCTAAACACTATACCGTATATCTTTGGACAATATATGAATAAAGCGTGAAACAAGAATATATAATAATATACAAGGCCGAGAAACGAGTATACCATATGAACAAATGAAGGAAGGGATATAATGTAGTAGCATAGCTACATATAACTAGATATATATGTATACATATAAACATGAGGTCTCTACAAAGCATAACCTAGATCATCATATCCTTATTGTAAAACTACATTAAAATCCTATTAGGATTCAGTTCTATCATACTTAGGATTTTTAATCCATATGGTTAGACATGAAATAATTGTATATAACAATACAATCATAAGATAAAAGAGGCTAAAAACATACCTCAAATCTTGATACCAGATCAATGACCAATCTGTCCTAAGATAGCCATAATAATGATTAAAATAATATCAATAACAATGCAAATAACCGACAACTCTGGATAACCAAATAACTAGTCGAGCCTATACTCACCCCCACCGTCCTATGCTCGGAAGGTTCAATTAATATACAATAACATAAGGCATATTTATCACCCATATCTATGGAACCGTCCCATACCGACTGATAGACATAGGTGCATACTGGTGATAGGCAATGCTCATGAAAGAATGAATGTTAGGTAAATAATCAATATCATAACCATCCTTCGAACTCAAATCGGGTATATACATTATCACAATATTCTACAGCCCTGTCGGGTTTAATATCAGCATCACAGTATCCTCCAGCCTTGCCGACTATCAATAACAGCATAACAGTATCCTTTGGCCTTGTCGGGTATCAATATATCATCACATTAGTATCCTCAGGCCTTGTTGGTATCAGTATATCATCACAACCTTCAATACATATGTATAGACGTAATAGGTGCACAAACTCAACCCATGGCTAAAAAGAGTGTAAATTCATAAGTCTATTGCCCGGAGTGATCTTTGAGACTAAATCATTATAAAATATAGAATGGGTTGATCTCATGATCGGAGTAAATAATAGTGTCAAGTCACAGACCATAATCTGTCTCAACCAATTCTTTAAAACATCATTATTACCCTCTTTCATGTATTTAAGTTATCCATTAAGTCAGGAATTTCTTATTGTGCATAAATCCATATTAAAGGTGGATAGTAGGTTTCAACCCTTATTTAGGAAGAATAGTCATAAGATCATATTTCATTTAGAATCACACCAATTACCAATATAATAATCATGAATGATCTAAATCTATGCATGCCATCACCAATATCCAAATCAATAAAGTTGTAAGCAATAAACCACATCTTCCTACATCTCATACCAGAGAGATGTGTATATAAACATATATATGTATATTCATAAACTACAACCATATCCTTTACAAGGATAATTACTTCGCAGATTTCCATTTGATAACATAACACAACCATTGGCTTAATAATATGTCCAAAATAATAACAACATCACAATCACGGCCTTAGGCCCATATACATATCCGAAACTCATATAGATAATTATATTTATAAACCACAACATGTAATACCTCATATTTTTCCTAAATTGGTTCAGCTCCTAGTTGCATGTATAAGAAGTTTAACGCCTTAAAATTTTGCCAATTATTGGGGACTTAGTCTTATTTTTCGCATCTTAACTTTGAAATTTTTTGAACAAGTCTTCTCGACCCCTAGACGTAGGTTTTTGAGTTAATTCATATTCAGGGGTGTAATGAGCATGTCTCGGGGAAGTTTTGGATTTTTCGAGCAAGGATTGGGTCCTGTTTAGATTTTGATTCCAGCAACTCACCACAATAGCATTGCATCGTACTACTTATAGTGATGAGTCACTCTCTACATTGCGGTTCCCTTATTATTGGCATTTTAGTTGTGAATTTAATTCTGTAAGGGGAAATTGAGTCTTTCCCCTCAATCCAATTTGTAAAAACCATGAATTAAACATCGATTAGAGCATTATATGCCCATTTCCACCAATTTTCTCTCAAAAAACAAATCCTAATCAATTCCCTCAGTTCATCAATTTAATTCCTTTCTTTCCAAGGAAATCAAGAATCAAGTTCCCAAATCCAAGAACCTTCAAGGAAGCTTAAAGAATTATGTCTCTCAATCAAAATTTAATATTCAAGGTAAGTGTGATGTTCATCCATTTTTTTCCTTTCACCATGGAGCACAAGAATTTTGTTTTTTTGTGTTGAATTATGAGTTTTCTATGTTTTAAATGAATTATCTCCATGATTTACTTGTTATTTTTATTTTAAGTTATGATTACAATTTTTCTCAAGTGGATTGGTTTATAATATGTTTTTGATATTGCAGTTCCCATGTCATGTTCATGCAATTCAGGATAAATCCTCTATTTATGGCTTTATTCATGTAATCATGCTATCGCATAATGTTTAAGAGCATCCTATGTTGAAGTCTTAATTCCCATGTGTTTGATGAAATTCCAAAGAAAATGATTTTGTAGAATGACTCCCCATTATGATTTTTTGAATCTTTTATATGCCTTTATTGTTATTTTCATTTAGTGTTGGAAGGTTGTGAACACCCGATACTTAGCTGTTTACATACTTTCAGTACCTTCAAAATGGTTTCAGATAAACCATGAGTGTTGTAATATAATCAGTTATTATGATTAGTTGGTTGTTCAGGTAAGCTTAGTTCAATCCAGTAATTAGTGTCAGTTTAGTTAAGAGTAGGATTTAGCATTGACAGAACCTAGAGATGGGGGATCACCCTTCAATTAGGACTATGTCCTTAGAAGAAGTCCCTATGTCCTAGAACTACGTATCCAAAGTATGATTATGAGATGTCACCCTCCAGTTTAGGAATAACATTCTCTGAGATATTACCCTCCAGTTTAGGACTGACATTCCCTTAGGGATCACCCTCCAGTTTAGGACTGACTCCCTAGTCCTTCGGGACACCAGTTGAGTGGATCCACACAGTCATTGTTAGTACCCATGGCATGGTACTGTCACTCTATCAATTGGGTTTATAGGTTGGACCCTACTTAGCTCAGATTGGGGCATATCGGTTAGATGATACCTCCCATAGTCTCAGTTCAGTATTCAAAATAGAATTTAGTTGAAGTTTACTTGACTGTAGCATGAAGTTCATAAGTTATTCAGTTACCAGATTTCAGTACTTCAATTTATAGACTATTTTAGTATTATGTTATATGCTTGGTCATACATTCTCAGATTTTACAGCTTTCACTGATTTTATGCATCAGTTATCTCATGTTATTCAATCAGTCATTATCTCATGCTATTTAGTCAGTTAGTATGTCCTGCACATGAACCTATGTATTTCAGCCTAAACTCATCTCATATACCAATATATTCAAAGTACTAATCGCATACTTTCTTCATGCTATAATGTCTTATATTATAGGTTCGAACACTCAGTTTCCTAACCGCACTTAGACTATTCATCCTATCAGCATCAACAGTTGTGGTGAGTCATTATATGTGAGGACTAGTTAAGTTATTTCAGTATTTTCACATTTTATTTTAGTTAGTTCAGTTTGGAGTTAGTTGGGTCTTATCCCATCAACTCTTCAGTTATTTTAGAAGCTTTCAGAGATGCAGTCAGTCAGATAGATATTCAGTCAGTTTTATGATATGTTTTCAGTCATTCAGACATGTTTTGATATGTATTTTAGTATCCAATTTTACATTATCTTATTATTATTTAAACCTTATGGTGTTGACAATTTATTTTCGCATGTGTATTTTGTTACTTTATTTAGTGCTCACATCAGGTACCAACTCATGAGTTAGCTTGTGATCACTTGTGACCATAAGCATCGTTGTAACAACAAAGGGATAGCCTCGGGTCATGACAAAACTTGGTATTAGAGACTAAGGTTTTACAGTGTCCTAGGGAGTCTAAAAGCAGCATTGAATAGAGTCTTGTGAATGTGTGTGAAGAGCGCCAATCTTATGGAAAAAAGGCTCTAAGACGTTTTAGGAAAAGTTTCCCCTCTTTCAGTAATCATGTCGTGCGAGTGAGCACGAGCTCTATTTAAACTCTTTTTCTAATCCATCCTTCCTTTTGATTACAGAAATCCCTCCCAAAAGAAACAACGGAAGAAGAAATGAGAAGCAACCCACGCATCCACATGTTCATGAAGATCCCCTGAGTGAGCATGTCCCTCAAGCTGAATTTAGAGCTGCTTTCACTACTTTAGCTCATTTAGTAGTTATTCAGAATGATCAGAAGTTTTTTTTCCATTCTAGGCTTATGGTTCATGCTCAGCAGAGTGAGGGGGAGAAGCATAGAGAGAAAAGGAGAGAGAATAAGAGTACTAGAACAAGCAATTTAAGTCAAGGTCATAGAGTGGTAACAATTTCCATTTCCGCCAAAAAATGCTCAGCCTTAGCTTCTTATTCAACTAATGCACTAGTGCTAAAGTTCAAGATTGACAATCAGGACAGAGCGCTAGGCTCAGGGCCCCAAGTAAGCATAAACAGTAGTCGTACAAATCTGATATACGGGAGGTGTGATCGAAACTATCAGGGTATGTGTAGGGATGATAGTGGTATGTGTTTTAGATATGGCAAGCCAGGACATAGAGTTAGAGAATGCCCACAAGTGCATCAGCAGAGTCAACACAGTTGTTCCCAAGTTCCATCCAGTCATCCGACTCAACAAGGCACCACTTCCAGTGCCACTAGTGGTCAGAGCTATAATAGGTTGTATGCACTCCAGTCCCATGATGATTAGAAAAGTTCTCTTGATGTGGTTATGGGTAAATTACAGGACTTTGACAGCACCCAAGAACACATGTAAGTGTACTTGGTCTATCAAGGAGTAAAGTGGACTTAAAGAAAGCCAAGTATCGATCCCACAGGGGCTTGTTTCAATAATAATTCAATTCTAGTTCAAAATTTAGATTAATTTAGAGCAAGAGTAACCAAAAAGAGAGTTTGAAAATTGTATCTGAAATTTGAGTAATAGTGCGTAAAGTAAAGTCTTGAAACAATCAATGGATTAAAGACTAGGTTTAAAAAACTTTGAACAATCATACTATGTTATTGAACTTCATTTGTTAACTTGCTTATCTTTGTTTCTGATTTGTGGGGTTAAATGCATGATCATGGTCTCTCGACCTCTAACCGTTTACCGGATTTAAACTTTATAACTTCATCATTGAGTGGGGATGTAATAATCCAAATAATTTATTTAAGCCATTATCCTATGTGTGAATCAAGTAATGCATCGAAGTACATCCCTGTCCAAGATGCTAATTTGAATTCCTTATGTTATAAAAGAATACAAACCCTACTTTGTTTATTCCTATGTTCTATCTCCCCATTCCCTCTCCCAAGTTCACAAGGGTGACAATAGATGTATTTTACTGGTGATAAATCCATCAAATAATTAAATCAAGAATGAACAAACAACTAATAATGATAACCAAATTAAACATATTTAATCCAAAATAATAGTACTCATGTTCTTGGCGTTAACCCCGAAAAGGAAGTTTCTAGCCAATAATATTCATAATCATGATCCAAATAATAGAATACATGTTATGATATAATTAAAAGCTAATTAAAGAATGATAAAATCTAATCACTGTGCAGAAGCCTCCCCAATACGTCTAAACCACCATACCCCTTAAAGATTCTCTCAAAATATGTACTATAATACAATAATCCTAAACCTTGTAGGATTAAGAAATTGTCATAATGATCCATGGATTCCAAGATCCCAACATACCACGTGGGAATTATATTATTTTTATAGTATGCATCCATGTATAAGTGGGAATTTGTCCATAGTTGGAGTAGTGGAATGAAGGGAGCGACGCACGCATGGGAGCACCGAACTGAAGCCCACATCGCATGCATGGCTAAGTCAAAATAAAGCCCACATCGCGGGCATATTGAATATACCTACTAGAATTGAATTTCTCCAATTATTATAAGGTAGGGAAGCATGCTATGGAGCATGCGTTGCATGGTAATCGAGGGCATCCACTGGAAATTGTATCCCAATATTTGGTTAAGTGTTTTAGTGTCGTTCCTTCCATGCATCCCTTTGGTGTTGTTTTACCTTTAATTTCAATCTCGTTTGATATCCGTTTTCACCATAATTTACTCAAAAAGGATCCTACAATATCAAACACCGTGGATTAGAGCTCAATACAATGAAACCTCAAAAATAACAAGCTATAAACTCAAGCAAAGTACTAGTCTCAACGAATTTATACTTAAACTTATTGTTGATTCTTGGCTCATTCTAATTGAATGGGGAACACGTTATACAAGTTGTCTCACATAATATTACACATTCAAACCATTAGGAACTTATTTACTCTCTAGAATCCATCAAAACTAACTAGACACACACCTAGCTTAAGCTAGTAACACTAGTTTTCTCAATTAAATGACTCAATTAAGTAAAAGACTGTTTGGAAAACACTTTGAACATTGTATTCGCGTCCTTTGACACTTAAATTCTTATTTATATCAATATTAACCCGTTAAGCACATGAACTGCTCTTAAAACAAGGCTAAATAAGCTAGAATTGTAGCACTAAAGTGTATAAATACACCAAACATCACCACCCCACACTTAAAGCCTTGTTCATCCTCGAATAACCCTTTACTATAACCAGCATAAGCTGAGGTGACTCTACACTAATACCACTATAAAGAAACTCAAGCTAGTACTACAATGACTACATAGAATGCAACTTTCTACACTAAGGATGTTATAAACAGTTGAAAGCTCAAGAATACTACTTTAAAACATCCTAGCCTCATGAATTGACTCAACATGTGGAAAACCCATGCATATTACTCCATATAAAAAATCATATGAGTCACCCAACATTCACCAAAAATGTGTCCTCACTCAAAGAGAGTTACCCAAAATAACTCACAATAATGCACTTTTAAACAACATGGGTACAAGAATCAAATTTCGCTCACTCTCACAAGGAATTCACAAGTTACACATAATGAATCATAAGCTTAACCTTAGTGTAGTACTCTACTAATATCGTAATGCTAAACTTAGGATCAATTAGGTCTTTTTTGGGTTGTAATGTAGGCTAAGGGATAGGTAGAAACTATTTTGGCTTAATAGCGACTATCTTCCCTAAGCGCTTTAATACATCACCTTTTACAATTATAACCAATCTCCAACAACCAAAGAACACCATTTTTGACTACCCCATTATTTTATTTTTCACCCCATCTGATTAAACTCATTTACATACATTATGGTGGGAGTATTTCATGCAAAACTCATTCAATTTGAATAAATTTTTATTATTTTCATTACTCAACTCCCTACCATAACACATTACAATTCTTTTTGCACACCAGTAACTATCACTTTGGGGGCATCAATTTCACCTTTTTCTTCTTCAATTTCACACTCGTTACTTACGTAATTTTTTATTAAAGAGCCTAGGAGATTTGAATCAAATTAAGGTCTATCAAAGAAGGGATTAGGCTACTTATTTAGTTTCCAAAGAAAAAGATAAAAGCTCAATGGGGTTGACTAAGTTTAAGCACAAAGGGTAGGTCAAATAGAAAAGGTATAAAATAAGGTTATCCAAGAAATGCCTATATTATCTCCTAAACCCACATTCTTTATTTCGCTTCGCACACACACTGGGCAAGTTCTAGACATTATATGAAACAAAGAATATATAAAAAACCTTACACACACATGACACATGCTGAACTCACATAGGATCATCACGGACTCTTAACAAAACAATAGCATGAATTCAAAATTTAAGCCACAAGTACAAAAGTAAAAAACACGAGCTTAGGAGACTCAAAAGTAGCAATTCACTCAATCAACATGCTTTTGCAACAAATACTTTCACCATGCAATAAAAAATAGCACCAACAAGAGTATATTATACAAAAAAATTAAATTCAGCCAAAAATTGGGAATTTTCCCACCCCACACTTAAAAATCTACTTTGTCCCCAAAGTGAACTTAAAAGTAAAAGATAGAAATACTCTCTGAGGCCTCTAGACCGAGATAGTAGCATCTTTACACATAAAGAAGGTCCATAAGACCCCACACTTAGTCTTTGCCATGATCCTTAACTCAAGTTTCCAGTTCTCAGACTTCTCATTAACCTGTGACTAAATCAAAAACAAAAAAGTACATGAAATAAAAACTAAAAACTAAAAATAAAACATACCTACTTAACTTGGGTTGCCTCCCAAGCAGTGCCTGATTTAGTGTCGCGACACGAACTAACTGCGACTTAGTCGTTCTTCTTCCTTCTCTCTCACATGCATGGTCTCCATCTTCTTATTCTTTTTACCCCTCTTAGGTGTAAACTCACAAGGGTACCTGATTTTTTAACTTTAGTCTTTTCAGGACCATCAATTTCTATCATGTTCGGTTGTAGTATTAAAGACTTGGGATGCTCAATGAGGGTGTTCGAAGAGGCCTTTGATGGATTAACCACCCCACACTCATCCCCTTCAATTACAAAAATCATGAATAAGTCTTTCTAGTGGGATATTGTGTTAAGCGATTTATAAACTTTAAAAACTACCTCTTCAACCTCCAACCTCATTTTGAGCGTACTCTCTCTTACATTAATTAATGCTCCTTCCATCGCTAAAAATGGACACCTCAAGATGATTGGTACCTTTTCATCTTCCTAAAAATCTAATATGATAAAATTAGCAGGAATAATAAATCTACCAACCTTTATGAGGACATACTCTATCACTCCTTCGGGGTGGGCTATGGTCCTGTTTGCCATCTGCAGTAGTACAGAGATCGATATAGATTTCCCTAAACCCAATTTATTGAACAAAGATAGGGGCATCAAGTTGATATTATCCCTTAAATCACTAAGTGCCTGAACCACCTCACTATTTCCAATCTGAATGGGGAGAGTGAACTTCCCAAGATCTTTAAGCTTTTTCAGCATCTTTTGGGTAACCACAAAAATGCACTCTTCAGTGAGTGCAACCGATTCTACATCCTGCAATTTAACTTTATTATCCACCATACCCCTCAAGTACTTAGCGTACTTGGGAATACCCTGCAAAATATCTAAAAGAGGAAGTTTTATATGTAATTCTATGAATGTGTCAAAAAACTTCTTAAAACAAACATCCTCCTTCACTTTTCTGTGTTTTCATGGGAAAGGGAGTTGCGGATCTGCTTCTCCACTTCTACAACAATTTTTTCTTTCGAGTACTTCGATTTTCTTGAATTTTCAGCAACTTTTTTGGATACTTGTGGGGGATTCAAAACTATATCTACCTCCTTGGTTGCCTTTGGAGGTTCTCCATAAAGCTCTTTACCACTCCTTAAAGTGATATCTATAACTTATTTTAGATTTTTTGTATCTTATGGCAAACCACCTTGAGGCCTAGTATTTAGTATCTATTGTAACTGCCCCAACTGCAACTCTAAGCTTTTTGTGGTTTCTTGCTAATTCTTTACTTTTTCCTGTTGACTTTTGAAATCCATAGCCATTTGTGCTTGACCAGCTAAGAGTTATTTCATTACCTCATCCACATTGCTAGTTAACTGATTTAGTGGAGCCTGCTGTTGTGAGGCATTCTATGTCTGATTTGGTGGCTGATTTTGCCACTTTATATTGTAGGTGTTACCATAATTTGGCCTTTAAGAATTTTCCGCATACATCATTGACTCTAGATTTGAAGCACACATGGCTACTGAATAACCACTATTACAACACACTTCACACTAATCTATATCTTATTGGATTGCATTGACTATTGTTGTAGGCTATGAAGCTCCTAATTTTAGGCTGCTGAACTAAGTGTTTATCATATTTTGCAATGCCGCAACTTGAACTAATAAAGTGATGTATTGGTCTACCTCTGACAGACCTACAACTTTTTTGGTGGAACTTCTAGAATCACCATGCCACTTTGGATTTCCTTGTGCGATGCAGTTGAATAAGGTGTACATCTTATTATATGTCATCTCAAGATCTTGACCACCTACGGCTGAATCTAGCAATATTTTTGTATTATAATCAAAAGCCTCTACAAAAGTATGAGAAAGTACCTTGTTGGACTATTGATGGCATGGACAGTCCTAAAAAGTACCTTGAAGCACTCCCAAGCATGATAAAGATTCTCATCTGGATTTTGTTTAAAGCACGCTATCTCACGGCGAAGTCTCACAATCTTGCTTGATGGGAAAAATTGAATAATAAATTTTTGGGCCATATCATCCTATAATGTGATTGAATTTGCCATTCTGCATTCAACTACTTTTTTGCTTCCCTAATCAATGAAAAAAGCAAAAACATCATCCTTACATAGTCTGCATTTACACCTGTAGGAATGAATGTGTCTCTGATTTCCGAAAAAATTTCCCAATTGGACCTGTGGGTCTTCATGTGAAAGCCCTCTGAATTGTCCACTGCTAATCAGAAGTTGTACCATATTTTGTTTGATCTTAAAATTGCCTCCAGCTGACGGCTTCTGAAACAGGGAGGTCAAAATAGTTGGAAGTGGGATTGCCACTTCTCTAACTGTCCTACGAGCTGCTTATTCATTATCCATAACGGCAGGATTCTCTTCTTCATTGTTGGAAAAGTTGCTCAGGTTCAAAACTTGGTTCATATAAGTCTTTATCTCTTGCCAGCTTACTACTTTGAAAACCTACTTCCTGTAAAAATAGAACCAACACCAAGCATATAAAACACCAAAGAAATTTAAAAGTAAAACTAAAAATAAAATAATTACCAAATTACAAGTCCCCGGCAACAACGCCAAACACTTGACAGCGTCTAAGTGCACACACAAGTGTACGCGGTCTGTAAAGTAGTAAAGTGGCCATAAAGAAAGCCAAGTATCAATCCCACAGGGACTTATTTCCACAACGATTCAATTCTAGTTCACAGTTTAGATTAACTTAATGCAAGAGTAACTAGAAAGAGAGTTTGGAAATTGTAACAGAAAGTAGAGTAACAATGCGTAAAGTAAAGTCTTGAAACAATCAATGGAGTAAAGCCCAGGGTTAAAGAACTTTGAAAAATCATACTATGTTATTGAACTTTATTTGTTAACTTTCTTATTTTGTTTGTTGATTTGTAGGGTTGACTACATGATCATGGTCTTTCGATCTCTAACCTTTTACCTAATTTGGACCTTACAACTACATCATTAAGCATGGATGTAATAATACAATTAAGTTACTTAAGCTATCATCCTACGTGTGAATAATGTAAGGCATTGAAGTACATCTCTGTCCTAAATGCTAATTTGAATTCCATATGTTATAAAAGCATACAAACCCTACTTTGTTTATTCCCATGTTCTATCTCCCTATTCCCTCTCCCGAGATCACAAGGGTGACAATAGATGTATTTTTCGGGTGACCAATCCATCAAATAATTAAATCAATAATAAATAAACAACCAATAATGATAAGAAAATTAAATAAATTTAATCCAAAATAATAGAACTCATGTTCTTATCTTTAACACCAAAAAAGGGAGTTTCTAGCCAATAATATTCATAATTATGATCCAAATAATTTAATACATTTTATTATATAATTAAAATCTAATTAAAGAATGATAAAACCTAATTATTATGTAGCAGCCTCCGCAATACGTCCAAACCGTCACACCCCTTAACGATTCCCACAAAGTATGTATATATAATCCAATAATCCTAAACATTGTAGGATTAAGAAATTGTAATAATTATCCAAGGATTCCAAGATCCTAATATATCACGTGGGAACTATATTATATATATAGTATGCATCTGTGTATAAGTGGGAATTTTTCCATGGCTGGAGCAGTGGAATGAAGGGAGCGATGTACGCATGGGAGCACCGATTTGAAGCCCGCATCGCGTGCATGGCTGCACCAAAATGAAGTTTGCTTTGCGGGCATATCACATGCACTTACTAGAATTGAATTTCTCCAATTATTCTAATATAGGGAAGCATACTATGGATCATGCTTCGCATGGTAATTGTGGGCAGCAACTGGGAATTACATCCAAATATTTGGTTAAGTGTTTTAGCGTTGTTCCTTCCTTCCATGCCTTTGTTGTTGTTTTCCCTGTAATTTCTAGCTCATTTAACATCCATTTTTCACCATAATTAACTCAAAAAGAATCATTAAACATCAAACACCATGGATTTGAGCTCAATACAGTGAGACCTCAAAATAACAAGCTATAAACTCAAGCAAAGTACTAGTCTAGACCAATTTATACTTAATCTTATTGTTGACTCTTGGCTCATTTTAATTGAAAATTGCACGCATTATAAAACTTGACCCATATAATATTTCATATTCAAACCATAAGGAACTATTTACACACTACAATCCATTAAAACCAACTAGACACAAACCTAGCTCAAGCTAGTAATACTAGTTTTCTCGATTAAACTCTAAATGACTGAATTAAGTGCAAACGTTTTTGAAAAATACTTTGAACATTATAATCACGTCCTTTGACACTTAAATTCTTATTTATATCAATATTAACACATTAAGCACACAAACTGCTCTTAAAATAAGGCTAAATAAACTAGAATCATAACTTTAAAGTGTATAAATACACCTATCATTAGTCTTTTGCCTTCATGTTTATGTTTTATTAGACCCTGAAGCTTCACTTTCTTTTGTGATTCATTATATGGCCATTAATTTTAGTGTCAGTCCCTAAATATTAGGAAAACCTTTCTCAATGTCTACCCAGTGGGTAAACCCATTAAAGCCAGCCAGGTATACAGAAATTGCCCGATTATAGTATCTCAGAAAATCACTTTATTAAATATTGTAGAGTTATAGATGACTGATTTTGATGTCATTATCAGCATGTATTGGACCCACTCATGCTATGCATTAGTTGATAGCATAAATAAAGTCGTTAAGTTTTAGGTTTCCAATAAACCAGTCATTGAATTGAGGTGTTAGTTGTATGAAAGATGAATCAGTTGGCTTAAAACAGTGTATGCAAGAATTTAAGATAAGTATGATGGTGTGGGTCTGCTTATATAGTACCTTTGAATTTCTAAGTTGAATGAGGATAGTAATACAGTAATTTATAGTCTTACCAGCTAAGTTATGGACTGTAGAATGATGATGTCGGATGTTTAGGTCTAATGGTAAATTCCCATGGTTTGGGAATATCCATGTTATATGTTAGAATCTAAGTTTGAATCTTTGTTGGTTGATCTAATAGTAAGGATAATTGAAATTTTAGATGGTGTGAACTCATGGTATGGTGGTACTCATGAAGATTCTAGGTTAGTCAGTGTTTAAGTTATTATGTGATGACTATTGGGGCTATAGAAAGTTAAGAGTTATATTTCAGCAGGGAGTATTAGTAGCGGGCTTTGCACTTTTAAGTGTAGTCTTTCAGGGTTAATTTGTTACCCATGAGCATTGTCATATTCTAAACTTTAAAGTTAAGTGGCTGTAATCCAGTTTAGAGTTTATCAAAAAGGTTCCACGGACTTAAGGTGATCACTTATAGTTAAGGGGGAGATGGTAGAATAAGTAACCAAAATAGGCTGTTACATTTTAGTAGTGATGCCAATACATTGAAGAATAGTATTAAGAGAGGATAATGCCCAACCCATTCTTATTTTAGTAATTGTACTTTAGTTATTACGATATATACTCATTCCTTATATGTCAGTTCCCTGATCATAGATCAAATTCACGTACTTTCCATAGAATCACGTACACTTCTAGTTCTTAGTATAAGGAGTTCAAGTTTCCTCATATGTATGAATCATATTCCATGAAATTTATGAACTCCAAACTCAAGTCAAGTAGCTCATGACTCATGTACTCATTCTTTACAGTATGTTCATTTCTAGTACTCATGCTACTCTCTTGATGACCATCTAAATTTAGATTATGTTATGTATATCCTCAAATTTTATCTTTTAATGAATCCAGGTCCTGGATACTATATTTATAAGTCCTCAGTTAAGCATCCAATTTATGCATAGTATTCTTTCATGCTTTAGGCCCTCATGCTCTAACCTTTTAGTGACCTCTCCTTCTGAAGTAGTAGTGGTAATGAATAGTTATTTAGATGGTAGATATTAAGTGTTTCATGTTAAGGAAAGATTTTTGTATTCTTGTTTGATCTAAGGTTATGAGTGTGGAGTAAGAGTGGGGCCAAGTTTTTGATAAATGTCATTGTTAGTTGAAATTTTGTGCGTGATTTTCTTAAGAATAGCGCATGGAAGTTGTTAATGATATTAGATAGTACGAAAAAGATACTTTAATGGGTTGTTTTTCTAGAAGTTCATATTTGGTTATGAAGATAGGCTTAAACGTCATGTTGGTGCATATAAGTGGATGAGGGCACTGTGCATTAGTGACTTCCTAGTAAGAGGTTGAATTTAGTTATTGAAGTGGTAAGAGGAATTATTCTTGAGGTGAGAATTTGTGAAAGCATAGGGTGTATTGAATTCATGATTTCGACTAGTATTATAGTGTTATGGGTGGACTTTGTAGATTCGAGTAGGCTTGAACATAGTGAGAGAATTCAGTCCAACTCAAACTTCAGTAGATAGAGTTATCAGTGCCCATGTGAACATTTTTAGTAGCCTCAAGTAAAGTGTGGTATTGAAGCAGAATGTATAGTTAAGTGAGTATTTGAGGAGTATGTCTAAGCTTGAGAGTAGCAGTTGTATTGTCTAAGGCATAGAAATTCTAGTTTATGTTTCATTGGCCTATGTTCCATGTTACAGAGTTATAGCCTTATTAAGAGTCCTTACTCATGCATCTTATTCAAATCATGCTTAAGTTTTTTTGCTTCCTACTGTTATTATAACTTCTTACAAAGAGTATTGAAGAAATAATCCAACTGAATATAAGCTTTCAGTATAATTCAGTTCGTATAGATAGCAATTCTATTTAGCAGTTAGACAGACAAGTTCCTAAGGCTTTTCCATCTTTTGATCTTGTCTTACTATCAGAAGTTTCATGAATATTGCCATTCTAAGAGATAGTTTGTTTGCATCCATGAAAATTATGAATTCAATTTAGTTTATGAATCATGATTCAGATTCAGGTATTCAATCATGATTCAGTTCATAAATGCCTCGTACATTATCTCATTCTTTCCTTAGCATTTTAAATATGTTAGTATCATCTGGAGGACGCATGATCCTAAGAGGGATATGTTGCAATATCTCGAGTTTTCATATCCTAAACCTCTTAAATTTCCTTCATGAAACCAGATCCAGCCAAGGAAATGGTTACTTATAAAATGACTCTCTTATTTCTATCTCAGCCCTATAACCATTCTTATATCATTTTATGTATTTAAGAAATCAGTTCAGTTCATGATATTTAGTTTATGTATCATGTTTCAGATTCAGTCATGTAATCATGCTTTCAGTTATCCATGTTTAGTATATAATCTTAGTTTCTTCAGAACTCTCAGTCTAATCAGTCTCATTCAAGGATTAATAGTCCTAAGGGAGAGATATTGTAATGCCCCATACTTTTTCTTAACTCGGTTCAGCTCCTAGTTGCATGTACAAGAGGCTTAAAGTTTGAAAATGTCACTAAGTGTTGGGGACTTAATCTTATTTTTGTCCTGTTAACTTTAATGATTTTTAAATGAGTCTTCCCGACCCTGAGATGTAGTATTTTAAGTTAATTCATGTTTAGGGTTGTAAGGAGATATCTCGGGGAAGTTTTGGATTTTTCAGACGAGGATTGGGTCGTGTTTAGATTTTGATTCCAGTAGCTCACCGCAATAGCATCGCGTCATGCTGCTTATAGTGATGAGTCACTCACCGCATCGTGGTGTCCTTCTAATCAGCATCCCAGTTGTGAATTTAATTCTCTAAGGGGAAATTGAGTCTTTTCCCCTAAATCTAATTCGTAAAAAATACGAATTAAATGTTGGTAGGGCATTATATGCCCATTTTCCCTTATTTTTTCTCAAAAAACAAACCCAAATCAATCCCCCAAGTTCATTAATGTCATTTTTTCTCTCCAAGAAAACCAAGAATCAAGTTTCCAAACCCAAGAACCTTCAAGGAAGCTTAAAGAATTGTATTTCTCTTTCAATATTTAAATTCAAGGTATATGTGATATTCATCCATGGTTTTCATTTCACCATGGAGCCCAAGAATCCTTTTTTATGTTCAATTATGAGTTTTCCATGTTTTAAACGAATTATCTCCATGAATTACTTGTTATTTTTATTTCAAGTTAAGATTACAATTGTTCTCAAGTGGAATGGTTTATAATATGTTTTGGATGTTGAAGTTCCCATGTCATGTTCACGAAATTCTAGATAAATCCTCAATTTATGGTATTTTTCATGTAATCCTTCTATCATATCATGTTTAAAAGCATCCCCATGTTAAAGTCTTAATCCCCATGTGTTTGATAAAATTCTAAAGAGAATGATTCCCCATTAAGATTTTTCAAAGATTTTACATGCCGTTATTATTATTTTATTCAGTGCTGGAGGGTTATGAACACTCGATACTCAACTTTTTACATAATTTAGTACCTTCAGAATGGTTTCAGATAAACCATAAGTGTTGTCATACAGTCAGTTATTATGACTAGTTAAGCTTAGTTCAGTCCAGTAATCAGTGTCAGTTCAGTTGTGACTAGGATTTAGCACTGATCAAACCTAGGGATGGGGGCTCACTCATCAGTTAGGACTGGGTCCTTAAAAGCAGTCCCTAAGTTCAAGAATATAACATGCCATATTTTTACCTAGAAATCAAAGCATCGTTCCCACATGTGTGAACTTTAATTTCATGATTCATATGTTAATACATGTGTCATGGTTTTTATCCCAGTGTGTGAAGTGCTCTCGAAGTAAAAAATATTCATAGGAATCACTTAAAGGGAAATAGAGATAAGAGCCTTCGATTCGTCCAAGTTTTGTATTCGATTCTTTAAGGGTCTACTTTGAACATATATACCTTTTGATATATGTATAATTATGCTGCTCAAAACCCACCAAATTTTAGATAATTGAGATAGCTTTCCAACTATACCAATTTTGCCTTAATCCAATACCCAAGCTAAAATTTATAGCCATTTTTCTTAGAGGTAGTGAGGGCATACGATAAGCCCGCACCGCTCGGGTTATTGCACCGTGATAGGGGGCACCGAGGGCTCTACTCCCATGGACTAAAGAGGGTGCCACCTGGTCCATTCCCATATTGTTTTAACCTTTTTAAGGGTCTTGGATCACTTTGGTCATTTTTCCTAACCCAAATCTATCTATAACACATAATTAATGTCCTCAAGAAGCATTATTTGCTGCTTTATCCATTATTCCTCTCCAAGAAAGCCTCCCTCTCTCAAGAATAAACCCTAACCTCCATTTAAGAACTTTAAAACTCCATTATATCTCTTTAATAAAAACAAAGAATTAAGTTCCCTAATACAAAAATCACAAGAAAAGCTTTCAAGATCATCTGCAAGGGTTTCAAAGTCAAGATTTCTACATCGAATCAAGCCTATTAAGGTATGTGGGGTTATGAACAAGCGAACTCTTTAACCCTTCTACCTAAATTACATGATTTTAAGATTTAATTTACTTATTTGGAATTAGGGTTCATACCCAAGTATGTATGTTCTTAAAGCATATGATTTTCCTGAGATTTAAAGCTTGAATATATCCAAAATTGCTTATGTCTATATTTTAATTACATGATTTATATTATGAATGAGACTGCACTATCTTGACTTATTATTGTTGAAGTATTTAAGATTGTTATTGAGCATGAAGTGTTATTTTGAATTGACATCAATGTAAAGCATGGGTTTTAAGCCCCAAGTTTGAGTACTGAGACTTCAAGAAGATTATGCTTTTAAATACTCTTTGATAAGCTTATATCAAGATTTTAAGCAAGAATTGATATTTTGATCCTAAGCTAAGATAAGAAATCCTCACTATTCATACAATTATGATTTAAAGCAAAGAGAAGCATAACTGGTTTTCATTATAAACCCTTATGCTATTTTAAGGTGGATTTCTTTAAGTCTGAGCATATAAGTAAGGGAGTACTATTTAGCACTGAGTTGAGTATGAGTCCAAGGCCGCATGTCCTAGAACTATGTGCCCTCGTAGTTTCAAGTCCCAATATGGGTTTAGTATAGTGATCACTCAAGTTAAGGTCATATTCCAAAGGCAAGGGTAGGTTATCTTTCCGCAACGGGAGCTCTCCCATTCATGGTGTATGTTTGTTAGAAGAACCCCCCTAAAGAAAAATAACATTAAAGCTTTTAGAAACTAAGTGTCATGGCTCATCAAGTTTATACTTATGCTTCATTACTCATGTTTATGATTTTACAACTTTTGTTTATTCAAGCCCAAGGTGAGTCATTTACACTTTGCATGAATTGTTTAAAGGCTTATATGTACATTAAGTTGTTGTTTTTACTTATGCATTTATCCCCACATACTCAGTATATTCTAGAAATACTGATCCATATATATGTCTATGTGCTACAATGTCTTATAATGTAGGTACAAGTTATAGCATGTACATCATAATCAGACAGTTTGCAGCTTTCAGTTAGCACGTGATGATTCCTTTTGATTTGAGAGATTGAGTAAATTATAGTTAGAGTAGCATCTTGTTTTATTTATCATTTGTATTAATTCGGGATACATAGGGGTTATTTCCCTACTTCCTACAGTCAATACTATTAGAGGCTTCATAGATAGTTAGTAGAGTTGATGTATTTGATTTCAATTTTGTTTTGAATAACCAGAGTTGTAAGCGTTTTAATAGTTTTGTTTTGAAGATGTTCAGCTAAAGACTTTTCTTCTAATCATTTCTTTAAGATTTATGTATTTTATTTAGTTGCTCATGATTTATGCCAATATAAAGGTTAGCTTGGGATCACTTGTGGTCCTTAGCACCATGTGATGTCCAGGGGGTAGTCTCAGGGCATTATAAAATTGGATGTCTATGAATCCATGTCTATTAGAGTCTTGCAGAATGGTATGGAGACCTCTGTACTTTTCTTTGAGAGGCTACAAGTCATTTAGGAAATGTTTCCCTTCTTCAAGATCTAGGTCGTGCTGTAAAGTTTTTCTTTCAGAAACTTCTATCGATTTATGTGTTACTCCATAATCCTTCATCTTTGACTTATTCTTGAGATAACATGATTAGCAAGTTCTAATTTCTCCCAAGATAATACTCTCAGATTTACTATCAGTAACTTCAGAAGTCACACAAGGGGCTTAAGAGAAGCTCACTAGTGTGTTATGAGCTCTTCAAGTTGAAAATTATTTCCTCTTTCTTACAAGTTTTTTAGTTAAGACAGAGTAAGATAGGTATTCAGATTTCTTATTAACCCTTCAATACAAATAGTTCTCATGAGAGGAGATAGTGTGAACCTAGATTGTTAAATAGAGTTTGCATTTGAGGGATATTGCAACCTAGAGTGTTATGATTTATAAGTAGTAGAACCTTCTTATAGTTGGAATTATGGGTTTAGAAGTGTAGTGACATGAAAGGTGGGAATGACGATTGATCAAAAGTATATAGATGAATTTATTTGTGCTATTGAGTTTGTGTTAAGGTAATACGTCCTTGTGTCAGCTTAGGGGTAATGAATGTAGTACTATTTTCCTGGTAGAAGGTAGAGAAAGTGTTATTATTTAAGGTGAATTATGGTCTTCTTGAAGCAGGAAAGGATATCTTGATGGTATTTTATGGTGTTAGAAAAGTATAGGTCATTAATTAAGGTATTAGGTTATTAAAGATTGTTAATGTAGGGTTCCTCGTGTGGTTGTGAAAAAGAAATTGGTTGAGGTTTTTTGATCTAGGGGTATAATTTAACTATATGGATGAATAAGTACTAGAGATGTGTGGAAGAAGGATGTGCTTATGGACTGTAATTAGATAGACTACAAGATTATGATCAAATATTATTATTATGATGTTCTAGTGGACTAGTGTTTCCTGACATTTTGACATGTAAGAATGGTAAGTTAAGTTGTGGTTAATCATGGCTATCTCTAGACACTAAGTTTGAATAGTAGATAATTATAAAGGTGGAAATAACGATTTCTTAGTTAGTGATGCTAGTTATATGGAAGTGATCTAGTAGGATTAAATAGTGTATGCAAGAGTTTAAGTTTATTTATTTGTAATTAAGTATGATGTTGTAGTTATGATATAGAGGTATGCCCAAGGTGATATGGGGATTGGATTATTTTTTAAGATTATTAAGTGTTATGTGTGCTTAGATAATGCCTGCGAGTTTCTAAGTGTAAATAAGGCTAGTCATATAGTGTATGGTATTCTTGATGGCAATGTTAAGGAGATAGGGATAGAAAATGCTGAGCCTTTTTGTGTGATTTGAGTTAGTGAGACAAATTATGTGTTTAGTGAGGCAGGTATATTTATCGAGTTAAATAGAGTGCAAGTCTATGATAATGACTATTAAAGCTAAAGGGAGTGAAAGGTGGTATGTATTAAGAGAGTGTCCTAGAATGAAGTTAGTATTATCTAGATATAGTTTATACAAGTTAGTGAGCATTCATGTGTAGACTGTTAGAGCAAAGAAAATATGGTTTAGTCTTGAGGATATAGATTAGATCTATAAGCTTAAAATGTTAGCTTTGATCTAAGGGGGATATGGTTGAGTGAAAAATCAAATCATGTTTTGAGAATTGGATTGTGATACAGGTCAATAAGAGTTGTGATGAGATAGTGATACCTTCTTAATCTATAGTGTTACTTGGATTTCAGTCATTATCACACCAAATTTATGTGTTGTCTAATAGATCCATACCAAATGCCAATGCTTATACATGTCATGTGTATTCAAGTCCATTCTCAGTTCTTAGTAAGTAAGTAACAACTTCACTCTATAATTTGAGTCATCCCTTATAAATCTATGAAACTCCAGTCTTATGTTGAATAGCTTATGATAAGTATGAACTCATGTTTTAGAGTACGATCAGTTCTCAAAACTCATGATACTAGTGAAATTTGCATTATATCATGTACGTCCTCAATTTAGATCTCTTTAATGAATTCATGACTTTTATATTCTATTCCTCAAGCCTCAGTTAAGTGTCAAAGTTATACATAGTATTCTTTGTGCTTCAGGTCCTTATGTGTTAGCCCTTTAGTGACCTCTTCTTTTGTTAAGACAATGGTTATGATAATCGATAAGCAATGGTTTAGCTGAGAGAGAGTTGATGACCCTCAGTAAGAAAGATTATTTATGCTTTTCAATCTAAGGCTAAAGGATGAAGGAATATTGAGGTAAATCTTTGGTATATGTCATAGTTAGTTGAGAGTTCTGGGTATGTCTTCTTAAGTATAGTGAAACAAAGTTGTTATTGATAGAGGTTTATAGAATAGGAGAAGTATGACTTTTTGGGTGTTTTCCTTGAAGTTCATATGTGGTTATAATGATAGGCTTGAATGTCATGTTGGGATGTAAGTGAAGGAATGTAATATGCGCTAGTGAATCCATAGTAAGAGTTTAGAGTTAGTCATTGAAGCAATAAGACATGTTATTCTTAGGGTGTGAGCTTTGGAAGAAACATAGAAGATTGAATTATGTGATTTAGACTAGTATTATGGTGTAGCGTATTGTATCTTATGATTTCGAGTTAGGCTTGATCATGGTGATAAAATTTAGTTCAGTTTAGACTTTAGTAGATGGATTTATCAATGCCCATGTGAAAATTTTTAGTTGAATCTAATGAGTATGTTATTTAAGGGGAATAGTATAGTTGAGGGAGTAATTGAGAAGTGTTTCTAAGCTTGAAAGTAAGAAGTTGCATTGCCTAAGGCCTAGTAATGCTATCCTATCTTATGATTTATATGTCTATTTTCCATGCTATAGATTTGTATCAATATTGTGATTCGTTAGTTAGATGTCTTGTTCAGATCATGCTCAAAATTCTTTGCTCCATAATATTAGTAGAATTTCTTAGAAGAGTGTTGGAGAAATACTCCATTTGAGTATGTGCATTCCGTATGGTCCAGTTCATATAGCGTGCGATCCCGTTTATCAATCAAGTAGATAAGCTCCTATAGATTTCCAACTTTCCATTTAGTCTTACAACCCAAAGTTTCACGAGTAAGGCCATTCCATGAGGTAAAATATTTGCATTCATGAAAATTACGAATTCAGCTCAGTTCATGCATCATGCACCAGTTTCAGATTCAGATATTAAGTCATGATTCAGCTCGTAAGTGTTCCAAACCTCTTCTCAGTCTTTCCTTAGGATTTTAGCCAAGTCGGTATCATTTGGGGGATGAACAATTCCGAGGGGGAGATATTGTAATACCCCAAGTTTTCATGTCCTGAACCTCTCAACTTATCTTCACGAAACTAGATCTAGCCTGAGGCAATGGTTACTCATAAGTTGACTCTCTCATTTCTATCTCAGCCTTATAATCATTCTTATGTCATTGCATATATTCATGAAATTAGTTCAGTTCATGTATCATGCTCAGACTTAGTATGTAGTCATATTTCCAGTCATGCATATTCAGTATATGATCTCAGTTTCTTGAGTACTCTCAGTCTAACCAGTGTCATTCGAGGATGAATGTTTCCAAAAAAGAGATAACGTAACACCCTAGATTTTTACCTAGAAAATGAAGCATCGTTCCAATGTGTGTGAACTTTAATCCCATGATTTGTGTGTCAATACATGTGTCATGGTATTTATCCTAGTGTGTGAAGTTCTCTCTAAGTGAAAAATGTTCATAGAAATCACTTAGAGCGAAGTTGAGCTAAGAGCCTTTGATTCGTCCAAGTTTGGTATTCGATTCTAAAAGGGTATACTTTGAATGTATATAACTTTTGATATACATAGAATTTTACATCATAAAACCCACCAACTTTTAGGTAATTGAGTCAGCTTTCCAGCAATACCAATTTCTCCGTAATCTGATACCCGAGCGAAAAGTTATAGCCATTTTTGTGAGAGGTAGTGAGGGTGCATGATAAGCCCGCGCAGCGGGCTCTATTACCATGGATTAAAGGGGCACCGCTTGGTCCATTCCCGTATTATTTTCAACTACTTGAGGTTCTAGGGTCACTTTGGTCATTTTCCCTCACCCAAATCTATCCATAACACATATTTAAAGTCCCTAAGGAGAATTATTTGCCCCTTTATCCATAATTCCTCTCCAAGAAAGCCTCTCTCTCTCAAGAACAAACCCTAACCTCTATCCAAGAACTTCAAAATTCCATTACATCGCATCAAGAAAAACCAAGAATTAAGTTCCTAATACAAGAGTCTCAAGAAAAGCTTTCAAGATCATCTCCAAGGGTTTCAAAGTCAAGCTTTCTACAACGAATCAGCCTATTAAGATATGTGGGGTAATGAACAAGGGAACTCTTTCACCCTAGTTCCCAAATTGCATGATTTTATGATTTAATTCACTTTTTTTGAATTAGGGTTCATACCCAAGTATGTATTTTCTTGAAGCATATGATTTTCATGAGACTTAAAGCTTGAATATATCAAGAATTGCTTATGTCGATGTTTTAATTACATGATTTATATTATGAATGAGATTGCACTATCTTGACTTGTTATTGTTGAAGTATTTAAGATTGTTATTGATCATAAAGTGTTATTTTGAATTGACATGAATTTAAAGCATGGGTTTTAAGCCCCAAGTTTGAGTATTGAGACTTCAAGAAGATTATGCTTTTAAGTACTCTTTGATAAGTTTATATCTAGATTTTAAGCAAGAATTGATATTTTGATCCTAAGCTAAGATAAGGAATCCTCATTATTCATACGGTTATGATTTACAGAAAAGAGAAGCATAACTGGTTTTCATTATAAACCCTTATGCTATTTTAAGGTGGATTTCTTAAAGTCTAAGCATATAAGTAAGACAGTAGTATTTAGCATCGAGTTGGGTATGAGTCCAAGGTTGCATGCCCCAAAACTACGTGCCCTCGTAGGTTCAATTCCCAATATGGATTTAGTATAGTTATCACTCAAGTTAAGGTCCTATTCTGATGGCAAGGGTAGGACAACTTTCCCCAATAAGAGTTCTCCTATTCGTGGGTAAGCCCTTGGACTCCATGAGAAGATCTTATGGTGTATGTCGGTTAGTAGAACATCCCAAAGGAAAAATAAAAGTTAAGCTTTTAGAACTCACATGGGTCACGAAGTTCATACTTATGCTTCATTACTCATGTTTATGATTTTACTACTGTTGTTTTACTCAAGCCCAAGGTTATTCATTTACACTTAGCATGCATTGTTTAAAGGCTCAATGTACATTAAGTTATTGTTTTTACTTATGCGTTCATCCTCACATACTCAGTATATTCCAAAATTACTGATCCACATATATGTATATGTGTTACTTTGTCTCATAATTTAGGTACAAGTTGTGGTGCACATATCATAATCTGACAGCTTGTACTTACCATCAGTAGGTGATGAGTCCTTTTGATTCGAGCGCTTGAGTCAATCATACTTCAAGTAGCATATTGTTTTCTTTATTCAGTCATTTTAATTTGGGATAGTTGGGGGTTATGTCCCTACTACCTATAGTTAATACTAGTATTGGCTTCATAGACAGTTAGTAGATTTGGTGTATTTGATTTTAATTTTGTTTTGTATAACTAGTATTGTAAGAGTTTTAATAGTTTTGTTTTGAAGATATTCAACTAAAGACTTTTCTTTCGCTTATTTCTTTAATATTTAAATATTTTATTCAGTTTCTCACGAGTTGTGCCTGTACAAGGGTTATATTGGGATCACTTATGGTCCTAAGCACTGTGTAATGTCCAGGGGTTAGTCTCAAGGCGTTACATAGAACTACATAGCCATCGTAAGATTATAAGATGTCTCCCGCCAATTTAGAACCAATTTAGGACTGACATTCTCTGAGATGTCACCCACCTGTTTAGGACTGACATTCTCTTAGGGATCACCTGCCAGTTTAGGACTGGATCCCTAGTCCTTTGGGAAACTAGTTGAGTGGATCCACACAACCATTGTTAGTTCTCATGGCATGGTACTGACACCTGTAACACCCCAACTTAGGAAGGAGTCCCACATCGGAAAAACACGGAAGGGATGTTGGGTATATAAATAAGCAAGCCTTAATCCCTAGTGACACATTTTAAAGCCGTAAGGGCCTGGTGTAACAACCTGGGACTACCCCTAGTCATCACACGGTGCTTACAACCTCGAAACACCACAAGCTAACCCATGAATAATATCTGGCTTGAGCACTGAATAATAATACTGTAGTTAATGCAGAAAATGGGCTGAAATGCCATAAGATTCAAAACATCTAAAATACTAATAAAATATAACATTTATAAAACTGAATACTGACTGAAAAGCCTCTAACTAAATCTATCTGAAAGTGGAGTCGAAGGGACAATCCCCCAACTAACTCTATCTACTGAACTACTATATCTACTAAAATATGAAATAATAGAATATCCTCGAATGATGAGGACTCACTTCTAAATCTACTGCTGCTGGCCGAATCTGAATCTATTATTCGTGGTCAGGAACCTAAGCGTCCAAACCTTTTATATGAAACATCGTAGTGCAGGAAAATATGCTTTAGTACATGGGAATGTACTGGTATGCTAGATGATTTAAAGCTAAATGCAAGGGTTCATATGCATAAATAGTAACTGATTGAATCATATAGAGTAACTGAATATGAGAGTACATGGACAACTGAAACTACTGTAAATACTGAGTATGTAATACTGTGGATATCTGTATACTATAACTAAGCTTTACCACTGAGTTCTGATAACTAAGTAACTGGTATCTGAAGTTACTGATAACTGATTTATTGATACTGATTGACTGTGTCTGACAGTCCTGATTCTACAAAATTGAACTGAGTTCTAAATTGAAAACTGAAACTGAAATTGTGGGAGGTAATCATCTTACCGACATGCCCTAATTTGAGCTTATCGGGGTCCAACCTATAACCCCAATTGGAAGGGTGTTAGCACCATGCCACGGGTACTAATAACTATTGTGGATTTAGCGCTAACTAACGGGTGACCCTTGAGATCAGTCGTAAACTAGCGGGTGATCCCTGAGTATATCAGTCCTATCTAACGGGCGACATCTCTTAACCTACGTTGGCTATGTAGTTTTGGAACTTAAGGATTGCTTCTAGGGACCCAGTCCTAGCTAACGGCTGAGACCCTATCCCTACGCTTTCTCAATACTAAATCCTACTCCCAATTGAAAAACATTGATCTGATCATACTGAACTGGACTGGACTGATACAGAGTTTACTGATTTTTCCTAAGTTCTGTAATTGACTGAGTTCTACTGAGTTCTATACCTGACTGAGAGTATTACTAATCGTGACATAACTGGTGCTATCCTATCATTGACACTGGATCTAGGTATACAACTAAATTATTGGGTATGAAATACCCCCAGGACTCGATAACATGAAAAGTAAAACAAAGAATCATCTTGAATAACATAATAATGTTCACTTGTTAATGATTCATTCATAGAGACATTTCATCAAACACTTGTAATGCATTAACTTGTACTTGGATGGGGAATACATGTTAGCATGCTATAATGGCATTATTTCATTCTCATAGACAATTTATCCAACACATGAGAAATATACTTGGTTCATTAAATCATAAATACTTAGGGTTAACATGGTTACAACAACAAACTTGCAAATTGAAGGGTTTATAATGAATACCATGTAATTCAACACATACTAGAATCAATTCTTGGAACTTGTAAACTAAATCATGGATTAAAGCTCAAACAACATCATGGCCATGATTTCAATCTAATTCAAACATGGAAATTATAAATCATAAATCTTGTATTTTGAAAAAGGATTCTTGGGCTCCATGGAAGGTAAGGATCCATGGATGAACATCTAACATACCTTGGAAGATTGTTTCTTGAAGGTTCTTGGAAGAAATTGTTAGACTTGTTATTGATTTCTTGAAGTAGGGTTTTTGCCTCTTTGAGAGAGAATGCTTTTTAATTTGGGGATGAATTGAACAATGAGTAGTTAAGGATGTTTTTTAGGTTTAAACCCATATCTGGGCATAATCAAATCATAGAAAAGGACTATTTTAACCCTAGGCATTCTTTTAATTTCTTGTAAAAATTTTCCAAACTGGCCACCTGGCGTGATACGCCACTATTACGCCGTGCCATTGGAAAGTGGACAACTAGGAACTGGGTTGATGGCATGACGCGGTGCCATCAGGGTGCCTCCTTGGTTGTGAATTTTCCCTTTGGCGCGATGTGCCATGATCGTGGTGTCACATTGGAAAGTGACAATTGGGAAAAAGGCTAGTAGCGCGACGCGGTGGTATCGCATTGAAAATTCCATATGTATAAAAGTGTATTCATCTTTAAAAAAGTCTGGGACATTTTTTGTATGAATTTAATCTAGGTAAAAGTATGGGGTGTTACACCTGGGTCTAGAGCAGACAATATCATTAGTGGGTTAAGGCGTTCAGGGGTATCTCAGGCCTTTGTGGTTTGGGATGCCCATTGCAGCCAGGCCCCCAGCTCGAGTCATGACATAATGGTATCAGAGCCACTCCTATGTCATCCCTGTCGATATAGGCCAGAGTTCAAACTGTGTGTAGGAAAATCCCGGTAAAGCGGGGTAAACCTCAGTCTTGAGTGTAGGCAAATCCCATTCAGTAGGGCAAACCTCAGCAAGGATGCTGAGTCCATAAGGGGGGTGTATGTAACACCCCAACTTAGGAGAGAGGTCCACATTGACAAAACACGAGAGGGATGTTGGGTATAAGTAAGCAAGCCTTACTCTCTAGTGATGCATTTTAAAGCCGTGCAGGCCTCTGTCCAGAGCAGACAATATCACTAATGGGTTGGGGAGTTACAGGGGTATCTCGAGCCTTTGTTACTCAAGATGCCCTCCGCGGATAAGGACTCGTCTTGGGTCATGACAGAAATTATATTTAACACCCCAACTTAGGAAGGAGTCCCACATCGGCAAAACACATAAGGGATAATGGTTATATAAGTAAGAAAGCTTTACTCCCTAGTAATGCATTTTAAAATCGTGCGGGCCTGGGCCCAAAGAGGATAATATCACTAGTGGGTTGGGGAGTTAGAGGGTCCTCTCGAACCTTGATGGTTCAAGATCGCAGCCAGGGCCTCGGCTCGGGTCGTGACAGAATCGTATGAGAGCCGCTACTGTGTCAGCCCTATCGATTTGGGCCAAAGTTCAAACTGAGTATAGGGAAATCCCGGTAAGGTGGGGGTAAAACTCAGTCCTAAGTGTAGGAGAATCCCATTAGGTGGAGAAAATCTCAGTGAGAATAATGAGTCATAAGGGGGTGTATGTAACACCCCAACTTAGGAAGAAGTCCCATATCGGTAAAACACAAAAGGGATACTGGGTATATAAGTAATAAATCTTTACTCCTTAGTGACGCATTTTAAAATCATACAGGCCTGGGCCTAAAGCGGACAATATCATTAGTGGGTTGGGGAGTTAGAGGGGCCTTTCGATCCTTGATAGTTCGGGATGCCCGTTGCGGAAAGGGCCTCAGCTCGGGTCATAAAAGAATGGTGTCACATCCGTTCCTATGTCATCCCTGTCGATGTGGGCTGGAGTTCAAACTGTGTATAGGAGAATCCAAGTAAGGTATGGAAAACCTCAGTCTGAGTGAATACAAATCCCATTTGGTGAGGAAAACCTCAGCAAGAGCGCTAAGTCTATAAGGGGGATGTATATAACACCCCAACTTAGGAAGGAGTCCCGCATCGGCAAAGAACAGGAGGGATACTGGGTATATAAGTAAGAAAGACTTACTCCCCTGTGACCTGTTTTAAAGCCATGCGGGCCTGGGTCCAAAGTGGATAATATCACTAGTGGGTTGGGGAGTTAGAGGGGTCTCTCTGGCCTTGATGGTTCGAGATGCCTATCACAGCCAGTGCCTAGGCTCAGGTCGTGACAACACCCTTCCAACTGTTGTGACAGATTAGACTCCACTTAGCTCAGATTAGGGTATGTCGGTTAGATTATAACTCCTACAGTCTCAGTTTAGTATTTAGTACAAAATTTAGTTCAGGTTTGCTTGACCATATAATGCAGTTCATCAGTTATTTAGTTTCTAGATATCAGTATTTCAATTTACAAACTATTTTAATATTATGTTATATGCTTGATCATGCATTCTCGGATTTTACAGCTTTTATGCATTTTATGCATGAGTTATCTTATGTTATTCAGTCAGTCATTATCTCATTCTATTTAGTCAGTCAGTATGTCATGCACATGAACCTACGCATTTTAGCCTAACCTCATCTCATTTACCTATGCATTTTAGCCTAACCTTATCTCATCTACCATTACATTCAAAGTACCGATCACATACTTTCTTCATGCTATGATGTCTTATATCATAGGTTCGGATGCCCGGTTTATTGACCGTGCTTAGATAGTTCAGCCTATCATCAACAACAATTGTGGTGAGTCCTCATATGTCGAGGACCAGTTATGTTATTTCAGTATTTTCACATTTCCTTTTAATTAGTTTTATTTGGAGTTAGTTAGGGCCTATCCCATCAACTCTTCAGTTAGTTTAGAGGCTTTTAGACATGGAATCAGACAGTTAGATAGTCAGTTAGTTTTATCAGATTTTTTCAATCATTCAGACATGTTTTGATACAAATTTCAATATCCAATTTTACATAATCTTATCAGTATTTAAACCTTATGTCATTGACAGTTTATTTCCACAGATGTGTATTTTGTTACTTTATTCAGTGCTCACAGCAGGTACCAGCTCATAGGTTAGCTTGTGGTCACTTATGACTGTAAGCACGATTGTCGCACGTAGGGGGTAGCCTCGGTTCATGATATAACATATTTATAATCATCTCACATATAGAAGGCATTTCACACACAAGAGGCATCGCACATCTAGAAGGCGTAATATCAGTAAGCATACCACATCTATAAGACATCTCATATCTATAAGTCATACATCATAGCTATGAAAAATATCACCTCTCTAGGCCAATCATCATATCAAAGCGGAATATCATCTTTACAAGCCCGATAATCACAACTAAGAGAAAAATCATCTCTATAGGCCCAACAATCAGAATAAAGAGGAATATCATCTCTATAGGCCCAATAATTATAAATAAGAGGAATATCATCTCCATAGGCCAATAATCATATCTAAGAGGAAAGTCACCTCTATAGGCCAAATAATCACAACTAAGAGAAAAATCATCTTTATAGGCCTAACAATCATAACTAAGAGGAATATCATCTCTATAGTCCAATAATAATAACAAAGAGGAAAGTCACCTCTTAGGTCAAATAATCACAACTAAGAAAAATCATCTTTATAGGCTGAACAATCATAACTAAGAGGAATATCATCTCTAAAGGCCAATAGTCATATCTAAGAAGAAAGACAACTCTATAGATCGAATAATCACAACTAAGAGGAAAATCATCTCTATAGGCACAACAATCATAGCTAAGAGGAATATGATATCTATAGGCCCAATACTCATATCTAAGTAACCTCTATAGGCCGAATAATCACAAATAAGAGGAAAATCATCTCTATAGGCCCAACAATCATAACTAAGAGGAATATCATCTCTATAGGACCAATAATAATAACTAAGAGGAATAGCATCTATAAGGGCCAAACGTCATGTAGTAGAGAAAATAGCACCTCTACGAGCCAAGTATCAAATCTAGGAGGAAATAACATCTCTATAGGCATATATCAAATCTAAGAGGAAACAATGTCTCTAAAGGTCCAATGTAACGTCTAAGAGGGAATAGTATCTCTAAAGGCCCATTATCATTTCTATAAGGAATAACATAGCCATAAATCATAAGTCACAATTCGGGGAACATCATTACAATTTACCAAGTCATGAAGTAACCTTATACTAAGGTTTACTAGTTTCAACTATGCCTAACATTCACAACTAGGTCCACAAGGGTTACACAAGTCTTGGCATAAGTGGGCCGGACAATCCCACTTCTAATCCTCAATTTCCATATTTAGGTAAACTATGACCTAACTAGACTAAGGTATCTAGTTCAACTTCTAGATGTCAAGTAAGCCATAACCAATCCTAAGATAGGAACTTTGTCTAGAAACATGGGCATTTATGTCAAATCTACACAAATTATGGTTTCAAGATCACTAGAATTTTCCAACTAAGGTTAATCATACTAACCATGATTCAAACACTTAAAGTACATCCCATACCTAACATCATGCCATATTCGTGCTATGACCAAACTAGGAAGATGGCCATCAGGTCCAAAAAGGGTATAAGAAAATTCAACTTACGGATCAAAACCCCCATCAAATCCTCAACTTTAATATTCAATACTAAGTCATTCTATACATAATCAATTTTAACATTTATATTCATATGTAATTTTGACATTCATATTCATACACTCATTTACGGGTTGTAGGCCCCCAAAACGGGTTAAAAAGGCCAAAATGCATCCTATAGGGTCCTTATATACCCATACTA
This sequence comes from Capsicum baccatum var. pendulum, assembly GCA_030864225.1. NCBI lineage: Eukaryota > Viridiplantae > Streptophyta > Magnoliopsida > Solanales > Solanaceae > Capsicum > Capsicum baccatum. The sequence continues at coordinate 160,556,140 of CM061557.1, read as the reverse complement.
GGTATAAAGATACCACTGTTGTGGTTTTAGTAACCGTTATCATGCTAGCACGATATTCATATAATTTTTTGCGATCACGGTTGCTCCCCTGGGCACCAGATGGCAGTAAAAATTAAAATTTTGATTTTGACCCTTGGAACTCATTCGAAATCCATATAACATGATCCAATGGTGAATTTTGAGTGTAAACCACATTCTAAATCCATTGGAATCATAAAAAATTTATCCAATATCGTTTAGCAAAAATTGGGGCCCACACCTATTATTTTTTTTTTTGATAAAATCCACTCAATAACCCAAAATAAGACCAGGGTCCTTGGGAACTAAACCAAGGGTCCCTCAGACCTAAAATCGACTTTCAAGACATGATGGCAAAGTTGGATTTTCCATCTGAGGTTGTTTCAAATAAATTTGGATCCCACACCCTTATTCCAATTTTCCAACTTTTTGACCAATAGGTCAAATTGAGTTCGGGTGTATTGGGACCCAAACCAAAGGTTTACCTTGCCTAAAATCGATATTTTGGATTTGTTGGTGCAGTCGGAATTTACATCCGAGATAATGTCATTGAAGTTTTTGTCCGGTGGCCATTTGGAACTAGCAAACACTTTAAAATATGGAATTGGCTCTAAAAACCAATCGAACTACCCGATAATCAAACCGTCCATCCCAGTAAGTCATAAATGACTTGGGGAATCTATAGAGAATCTTAAACAGCGAAGATAAGCAAAACTATGAAAAATGACCACAAGAGTCATTACAATATTCACTACACAATGGACTTTCATCCCTGAAAGTCAACGGATAGAAAGAATCTCAAAAACTCAAAAGGCTGAGGTACTGGCCCCACATACACCTAACATAACTTCCATGGTAACCTCAAAGTCAACAGAACACTTGCAAGGGATTTCACCACAAGTATCCCTTTTTCAACCATCACGTGCATTCTACTTCCAAACAGCCAAAACTTAACTCAACAATTAACTGGCCTCAAACTGAACCAAGAAGGCTGATGCACGTACATCTGAACCACAACATGCTATTACCATATTTATATCCACATAAATCAACAAAGTCTCATCCGATCCAAAGCCAACCCAAGTCATGAGTCATGCCCCAAATCCAAATCAAAATATACACTCTCTTTACTATTTTGCACCTAATATCCACTCCAAACAAAGAGGAAAATCACTCGAGTCTCACCCATAGAGTCTCATCACGGAGAACTCAAAGAACTAAAGTTGACCCGCTAAAAGTCCATACGACAAACATGAGTATAAGATCATAAGGCACTGTATGGGCACACAAATTGAGAAAATCAAGGAATGCAATCCATGCCAATATTGAAACCAGTTCGCATAAAAATCAAACTAAAATTTTGATTTTCAAGCTATAACTACTCACCACTGAATATTCCACTCTAGGATGTATCATCCACCAAGAATGAAGTCATACTGTATCCAACTCGAGTATTTTAATCCCATTGAGTAAATAATCCAAAATTCCCAAAGAATACTGAAGACTTAGGGTCAAACCTGAAAGAATCAATACCGGGTTCATGGGCTATCATCTGAATACTTATCAACCATATTCCATCCAAAGTCGAAGAGACCAATTAGAAAATCTGCGGAGTAGGCTCAACCAATCGATAAATGAAATCTGAACTGAGACAAGTATAAAATAAAAGCTATACGCAAGCTCTACAACCCCAAGCTGAAATCTTAATAAAAACGCTGAATCGCCTGGTCTCAACCACCCATACCTAAACTAAAGATGGGTAGCCATTCATACTCTTAGTTTATCATAACTTCCAAATCACCATTCCGAGGTGTCAAGTCAAAACTGAACCAATAAGCCTATATCATTACCAACAATTCAATCGACTTAGTATCCAAATCTGACATATCTGAGATAAATCATACCAAGCAATAGTCTAGACATATCTGAAGAATAAAATCCACCACAGGGATAATCGTCGATTGAAACACAATCAACCAACTCTATATCAGCTGGAGGGTATGAAATATTACTACAAAATAAGAATCATGCCAAAGAAAAAATCACTAGATGAAAATTCATGTAACCCACTCCATATCCAATGGAGGGGATAAACTATACGAATATACTCAAAACTTTCTAAAGATGAATACCACACCCGGAATGGCAAAAACTTTAACAATATTGATAAATGCAACTCTAGACGACAACTAATCAATTTAACACTCCATCTCAGCAAATAATAGCCACAAGCACATATCACCGACGATAATCACTCCACCAAGCCTCATTAGGATAAACAAATATGGAAATGGGAATTTTCTGAATACACCAAAGAATCAGATATCAAAGAAAAATACCAATCTCAAAACCAAAGTCAAAGTCAAGACCATCACCAGATAACCAATAACTCAAGCTAAAGAGTTTCTAAGTTGCCAACTTAAGAAACCATCATAGGAAAGGCCACCTACCTCTAACCTTCCTACTCAACTAGAAAAAACTATGTCAAATCAAGAAAAGAGTATTCAATCTCCACACTAATAATAAGGGTAAATCATCGCAAGGGAACAAACCCAATAAATCTAAGATATAAATCCATGACATCTCAATCTCTAAACCACTATAGGGTGATGAAATAGTCACAACTAAAGAATAGATCTTGAACTAGTCAATATCATGATTGGGCTATATAGAAAAGGATATCATAAGAGAAAACCTTCACAACATTTGAGGCAAGTTTAAGAGTCTCAAACTGAAGAACGGGAGATACAACTAAATCGCTGACCCTAAAATCATACCAGCATCACAAAAGGCCGACTTTTCTTTGATATCATAATACATCTCTAAATCAATCTAATACAGCTGACCAAGAGGGAACACAGTTAACCTCGATGCGCTAGGGGAAAGAAATCATCAAATCGGGCTACATCTACTCAAGACACCGAATAATATCACAAGAAAATAAAAGTATAACTAGATAACACTAGTCTATACACCTACCTAATAAGGATCAAATTCATCAACTAACAATATCAAGTAACAATATCAAGTAATATCAATAACCTCACGTAGTGGTAGCAATAGAAACAACAATATCAATATGAACATACTGAAAAGGTAGTACCAAAATGAACATCAGTATAATGAACCACACTAGGGACACAATAAGGCCGATGTTCCAAGATAAAGAGGACTTAAACCCAAATGTAATACCCCAAAGTTTCCTAGCTAATTTTGTCTCAAGAATATCAAGTATTACCTTCTAAATTGAATGATGTTTATTCTATGAGAATTTTTTAAGATTTTTACTTTTCATCATATGGAAAATTTAATAAGATTTCTTTCGATATAAAATTTGCCTAAATCCAAAAACTGGGTAAGAAGTTATGACTATTTTAAGTTCCCATCGTAAAATAACGCCATATTAGTCAGTGGCGCACCGTGCCACAAGAGAAAATGACAATTGTCAAATTTCAGTAAGGGTCCGTGATAGTGGCGTGTCACGTCAAACTTCCAGGTCACAAATGAAGTGGCAATGCAATGGCTTCGCATCGCACCATCCCTAAATTTGTCAGTTGTCAAATTCTAGGGGTCCAATTCGGGAACATTTTACTGAAATTAAAAGACGCGTCCAGGGTTAAAAGGGTCAATTTCTCACCCCTATTTAATCCCTTTAACATGAGATTCAACTATTTGTAACCCAAAATAGACTAGTTTCTCTCAATTTTCTCTCAAGAACAAGCTAGGGTTTCAATTGGGGATTCAATTTCCAGAAAGTCTCTCAATCAATCTTCACTAAATCAAGAACTTAGGTAAGCGTTGTATAGATTTATGGATTCCTTCGATCCATAAAGCTCAAGAACCCTATTTTAAATTATGAATTATGATATTTATGTTATGGGTTGGTTGTAACCATGTTTATCTTGTTATATGATTCCCAAGTTGGAATATTTATGTGTTTTTCATGAAACTACATTAGCAAGTGAGTAAGTCCATAAATTGAATTATTTATAATGTGTCGATTTGGTGATTAGGCCTATTCCCTAAGGGTGCATGTAAAGTGTTTGATAAAATGCCTAGGAGGATAGAAATTATGCACTATAGCTTAATTGTAATCCAAAATGACTTCCATGCTATTCTTATGTATTGAAATTGTTTGTCGGATTGCTCATGAGTTAGCCATATGAAATTATGCTATGTATCCATGCTATCTTATTCACGTACCAAGCTATGATAATCAAATGCCCATGAAATATCTTCAATTATTGTATTATGGATTGTTGATGTTAGTCATGTATTCAAGAATTTCATACCTTGTCAGTTTCCTTCCATCGAGTCCTGGGGGTACATGTACCTGAAAAATATAGCTGTGTGCCTAGAGTTTGTATCATGTTTTCACGATATACTCAGTCAAGCCATGATCCATAGAAGTCAGTCAGTTATGAAACTCAATAAAGCTCAGTAATACAGTAATCTCAGTACTATTCCTTCTGTCAACGAAACTCAGTTAATTCAGTCCAGTTCAGTTCAGTAATCTATGATTAGTGTCTATTCAGATGGGAGTAGGAATTAGCACTGAGTGAACCTAAGGATGGGAACACACACTATCAGAGGAGGGTGTGATTCTTAGAAGTTATCCTTGCGTTCCTAAACTATGTAGCCAGCATAGGTTAAGACATTAACACTTTCGGATGAGGGTTGATGAGGTGGATAAGCACTGTCAGATGAGGGCCCTACCATTCTTTTTTGGGGACATAGTCAGATGAGGGTCACTCATAGTTTGTCCTTACCGGTGGTGTGGTATTGATACCCTTCTAATTGAGGTTACAGATTGGACCCCAACTCAGCTATAATGTGTTATTTGGGGCATATCGGTTAGATAACTGCTTCCTACAGTTTCAGTTACAGAATTCGGACTGTCAGATAAAGTCAATCAGTCTCAGTATTAGAACTCAGTTAGTTCTACATAATTCAGGACTGTCAGATACAGTCAACTCAAAACATTACGGAACTCAGCTAGTTCCATCAAATTCAGGACTGTCAGATACAGTCAGTCATATTATCAGTTATATCAGCCATCAAAACTCGATTATTAGTTATGTTAGTTATCGGGAAATTCATGTTATCACGATCTCAAATATAGTTACTATGTATTCATACATGTATTCTCACATTCATATTAGTTAGTTAGCTAGTATTGTTCATGCATAAGAACCCCATGAATTCAACCTACCTCACATGCATACCAGTATATTCAAAATACTGACGCATTTGCGCTATGGTGTCTTATACCATTGGTTCAGAAGCACGAGATCTAGAGCATTAGTAGCATTCCAGTCTCAGTAGTCAGAGTTAGCAGTGAGTCCTTATCTCTCGAGTACATGATCATTTATTTATTATCTTATTAATTAATTTATTAGTTGGAGTTAGTTGGGGACATGTCCCATCAACTCCTTATTCATACAGTTCAGCCAGTTAGAGGCTTTCAGAGTATCATGTTATTTTAGTTTTGTTTTAGGTATTTCATACCCTATTCTGATGTTATATCTTTATCAATTATGTTACAGTCTTGAACCTTATGGCCTTTCAGTTCATGTTTCTGTAGTTATACACTATATTATGCAGTAAATAGGTACATATATCAGTCATGAGTTAGCTTGTGGTCCTTCGGGGTCATGAGCACCATGTAGTATTTCGGGTACCAGATCTGGGGCGTTACACCAAACTACATCCATAGGGGAAAATATCAATACAGATCTATTCCATCCACTACTAAAAGAAATAAACCATGGAGTAGTAACATAGTTATGAATTTAATAAAAAGGCGCATAATGATCGATATCAATTCATTAAGGCATATATTCATCAATGGGTATGAAAACCTAATTCATATTATAAGAGATAAATGTGGGAAACAAAATAACACCAATCATGGTGACATCTGCAACCACAAGCCTAATGGGCATAGGGAAAAATAAATCTGAACTGGTCCATCTCGTACCAACCGACTAAATCATCCACTGAGGTGTGACACATACTATCTCTAACTAAAGATGCCATAATATATCGAGGATAAACTGAATAATATAAATGACTCAAAATCCCATATCCGGGACACTCCCTAGACTAGTAGTCGATCTCTCTATGGTCAAAGAAACTCCTAAAGCATCAATATATAGAGGAAATAAACTGAGCCTAAATGGATAGACAACTAACGCTAAGAGAAATTTACAAAATTTTATCCATACTTCTTAAATCACAACATATCACAAGAACTCTAGGCTGGCTGGGAATATGTACCAACTCTAGCTGATAATCTATCTCATACCTGGGGCATTCTTTGAACCTGTGTCTCATCATGACATAACTAAACTAAGATCCTCGAATACTTTGAGATACTGCCCTCCTAATCTAGAATGGTCACCATGGCCCAAAGAACCATACCACACTCTATAAGTCTGATAGGGACTCTAGACACTATGATCATCATGACAAATTAGAGAACTACGTATAGTATGGAATACTATCTACGTAGATTTGATGGGATGCAGGTAAAGATGAACTCTACCAGAATATCCGCACTCCCAAATAAAATACCAATAGCACAAAACAAATGGCATGCCTTTTGCCGCTATTTCCATAAGTCTTAATACTTATGCTCTCTATGGTCCTCCCATAATCAATATCCTAATGGAAGAAAGATTCAACTGCTATCCAGTGCTCCAACATAAAAAAGAGTGATAATAATATACCTCTAACACATCCATGCACTAATGTTCGGCTCAGAAGGATGTAGCATAGGAGAATGAATGGACCACAGGAGAAATCCAATCTCATACTCAAAACTGGTAAAGAACGTTGATGAACTACAATAGATCCAACTCTGGTCTGAGAACTCCTCGATGATATAAATGTCATCCATGGATGATTGACATCTACTACATGACTCGTGTTCCTAATGCTGAACGTCAAAGGCTAAAGTGGTCACGAGCTTTCCTTTTTGGTTTCCACTGAATATCTTTGATATCCATCTCTGATTATCTAGTATGATGTTGCGCTAAACTCTGGAAACACGTGTTAAGGTCTTATCTGCATCTGTTGACAATGTCACATCATCTTTCAGGGATAGAATAGAGTTAAAGAATGTGTTCGAGGTTCATAGGAACATGGATACATGATAAGGAGTCAAGAAGTGATTTTTCTAAAATGTCACTGTAGCCTCTTAATGATAGGCATCGAACGTCTCTGTACCAATCCGCAGGACTCTTCTAAACACTAACCTCTTGTACTAATACACCAATGAAACCTAGGCTTTGATACAAATTTGTCACAACACAATTTCTCAGGTAATGATGGCGCTTACCATAACCCACCAGTAGGCAAGCCAACCCATAGTCCTGAACACAGTTAGTAACGAGCTACTCATTAATATAAGGAAAACAATGCGGAATAAATGAAATAAAGATCAATAAAATACCTAAACATGGTGGTATTAGTACAAGATATTTTAATATATTAAGAGTACAAAAGTTAACTATCAAGATAAATACACTAATATGACTTATCTCTGAATACAACCTAGAGAATAGTCTAATATATAAGATAGTGATAAGTAATACTCTGAACGTTAGGAGCTCACTCTAAGTCTTCAAACCATGGCTTCTCTGCACGATATACACATCAACAACAATAACCTGTACTATGATTTGCAGGATGTAGAAGTGTAGTATGAGTACCAAATGAATGGTACTCAGTAGAAAATTGCCAATTGAGCTACAAAGATAAAGCATATATATACAACATAAAAGTAGAATGGAAACTACACCCAAGATTCAAGAAATCATGTAACAACCAATGAGATAATAAGGAACACCTATCCTATTCATGTCCAACAGAATTGCATAACAAGTCTAAGTAAGTAATAAAGGTGAACTATCTAATTTTAGCCATACCTAGGAATCTAAACTCTATACCATATATCCCTAACCAATATGCGAATAAAGAGTGAAAGAAGAATATATTATAATATACAAGGCCGAGGAAAGAGTGTAACATATGAACAAATAAAGGAAGGGATATATGGTAGTACCATAGGTACATATAGCTAGATATATATGTATACATATATACATGAGGTTGCCTCAAAGAATAACCTAGATCATCTTATCCTCATTCTAAGACCATATTATAATCCTATCAGGATTTAATTCTATCATACTCAGGGTTTCTAATCCACATAGGTAGACATGAAATAATCATCAATAACAATGCAATCGTAAGATACAAGATGACAAAAACATACCTCAAATCTCGATACCGAATCATTGACCAATCTGCCATAAGCTAACCTAAAATGATAATAACAATACCAATAACAACGGGAATAACCGCCAACTCTGGACAACAAAATACCTACCCGAGCCTATGTGCACCCCCACTACCCTAGGCTCGGAAGGTTCAATCAACATACAATAACACAAGGCATATTCATCACCCATATCTATGCAACTGTCCCATACCGGCTAATAGACATAGGAACATACTGGTTATAGGAGATGAGCAAGCAAAAATGAATGAAAGGTATACAATCAATATCACAACTATCCCCCAAACATAAATTGGGTATATATCATCATCACAACATCCTTCGGCTTTGCTAGGTATTTGTATCATCATTAAAATATCCTCCAACCTTGTCGAATATCAATAACGACATAACAATATCCTTTATCCTTGTCAGGAATCAATATATCCTCATAATTGTCTATACCTATATATATATATATATATATATATATAGGTATAATAGGTGCACGAACTTAAGTTGTGGCTAAAAAGAGTGTAAATCCATAAATCTGTTATCCGGGTTAATCTTCAAGCCTAAATTCTTGTAAAAATATAGAAAGAGTCAAACTATCTCACGATCGATGTAAATAATAGTGTCAAGTCATGGACTGAAATCTATCTCGGCCAAATCTTTAAAACATCATTAATAACCTTTTTCATATGTTTAAGTTATCCATTAAGTCAGGATATTATTATTGCAAATAAATACATTTTAAAGGTGAATAGTGGGTTTTAACCCTTATATAGAAAGAATAGTCATAAGATCGTATTTCAGCTTGAATCACATCAATTACCAATATAATAATTATGAATGTACCAAATCTATGCATGTGTCATAACCAGTATCCAAATCAATAATTTCATAAGAAATATACCGTATCTTCCTCTATCCCATAACAGAGAGATGTGTATATAAACATACATATATATATATATATATGTATATTCATAAATTACAACCATATCCTTTTCAAGGATAATTTCTTCCCGAATGTCCATTCAATTACACAAAATGGCCCTTGGCTCAATAATATATCCCAAATAATCATAACATCATAATCACGGCCTTAGGCCCATATAAATATCTGAAACGCATATCGACAACCATATTCTTAAGCCGTAGCTTATCTATAATCATCTCACATATAAGAGGCATCTAACATCTAGGATGCCTAATATCGATAAGCATATCACATCTATAATACATCTTATATCTATAAGTAATACATTATAACTATGAAAAATATCACCTTTCTAGGCCAATCATCATATATAAGGGGAATACCATCTTTATAGGCCTGATAATCATAACTAAGAGGAAAATTATCTCTATAGGCACAACAATCATAACTAAGAGGAATATCATCTCTATAGGACTAATCATCATAACTAAGAGGAATATCATTTCCAAAGGCCAATAATTATATCTAAGAGGGAAGTCACCTCTATAGGCCGAATAATCACAACCAAGAGGAAAATCATCTCTATAGGCCTAACAATAATAACTAAGAGAAATATCATCTTTATAGGCCAATAATCATAACTAAGAGGAAAGTCACCTCTCTAGGTCGAATAATCACAACTAAGAGGAAAATCATCTCTATTGGCCCAACAATCATAACTAAGAGAAATATCATCTCTATAGGCCAATAAACATATCTAATAAGAAAGTCACCTCTATAGGCTGAATAATCACAACTAAGAGAAAAATCATCTCTATAGGCCGAACAATCATAACTAAGAGGTATATCATTTCAATAGGCCTAATAATCGTATCTAAGAGGAATGTCACCGCTATAGGCTGAATAATCACAACTAAGAGAAAAATCATCTCTATAGGCCCGACAATCATAACTAAGATAAATATCATATCTACAGGACCAATAATCTTAACTAAGAGGAATATTATCTTCAAGGGGCCGATGTCATGTCTAAGAGGAAAAAGCGTATCTATGGGACAAATATCAAGTCTAGGAGGAAATAGCATCTTTATAGGCCAAATATCAATTCTAAGAGGAAACAACGTCTCAAAAGGTCCAATATAACATCTAAGAGGGAATAGTATCTATAAAGGCCCATTATCATTTCTATAAGGAATAATGTAGCCATAACTCATAAGTCACAATCCGGGGAACATCATTACAATTTACCAAGTCACGAAGTCACGAAGTAACCTTATACTAAGGTTTACTAGTCTCAACTATGCCTAGCATCCACAACTAGGTCCACAAGGCTAATACAAGTCTTGACCTAAGTGGGTCGGACAATCCTACTTCTAATCCTCAATTTCCAGATTTAGACAAACTATGCCCTAACTAGACTAAGGTATCTAGTTTAACTTCAAGATGTCAAGTAAATCATAACTAATTCTCATACAGGAACTTTGTCTAGAAACATGGGCATTTATGTCAATTCTACCCAAATTATGATTTTAAGATCACTAAAATAGCCCAACTAAGGTTATTCATAATAACCATAATTCCAACACTTAAAGTACATCCCAAACCTAACATCTCGCTAAATTCGTGCTATGAATTAACCCAAAATAGGGAGAAGACCATCGGGTCCAAAAAGGGTATTAAACAATTCAACTTAGGGCCAAAATCCCCCATCAAATCCCTAAACTTTAATATTCACTACCAAGTTATTCTATCCATAATCAATCTTAACATCCACAGTCATACGTAATATATATCACATATTATCTATGAAGAAGAGTAGACAGAACCCTACCTCAAATTCGAACCACAAAACCTCCCACCATTCACCAAAAGCTCATCTTTATTCCACAAGAACAAAATACTAACACACTATAACAATAGTAATCTACTCATCAATAAGAGTCTAATGATACCTATATTGCACCATTGTGCTTCGGGTCCAAAAATGGAACCAATAATTTCCAAGCAGGTTTCACATATGGAAAATGCATTTCCGAGGTTAACCCAACATGATATCAAGTTCATACATCATTAAGGAACATTAACCCCTAAGAAATGGGTGAAAACAAAGCTAATTTTGGGCTAAAATCAAGCCCTAGGTGAATTTGGAGTTTTTGGTCAAAAATCAAGAAATTCATAAATAAAGTGATGAAATATTACCATAATCCAAGTGAAAATCATTATAATATATGTTTATCAAGCTCCCAAGTCACCCGCAATGATCAATTTTGAATTATTACACCCATTTAGGCATTTTAGGTCTCAAAGATGGGTCAAAATGGCCAAAGTGCGGCCTATAAGGTCCTTATATACCCATACCAGGTATGGGGATACATTATCATGGTCCTAGGGGCCTCTAGTGTGATCACCATATAATTTAACATGATCGTGTTTGTTCCCCTAGGCACCAGATGACAGCAAAATCATAATCTTAATTTTGACCCTCAAAACTCATTCGGATTCCAAATAACATGATCCAATAGTGAATTTTAAGTTATAAGCCATTTTAAATCCATTGGAATTATCAAAACTTTCATCCGAGATTGTTTAGGAAAAAAGTGGGACCCAGACTTATTATTTCATTTTTTTCATAAAATTTGCTTAATAGTCCAAAAGAAGTTTAGGAGCCTTGGGTCTTGAACAAAGGGTCCCCTAGCCTACAATCGACATTTCAAATATACACATTTCACATAATTCATCAAAATTTAAGTCGTTACATCATGCAGCACAAAAAATCTAATTTGTCATCAAATTAAAGGCAAGAGAAATGCCTGAATCAGGAAAAAGCTAGGGATAAGAACTACCTACAAATTCGACCTCCCAAATAGCCTAATCTACAAATCGATGCCTCCACTGGACCTTAACAATGGGAATAACTGTAGAGCGCTACTATCTAAAATCCCTATCCAATATGGAGACTGCCTCCTCAACAAAAGACAACCTCTCATTTAATTAAACCTACTCCTAATGAATGGCATGAAACTCATCCGGTATATAACAAAAAAGCATGGAGACAAGAAAAACTGGATGAATAGTTGATAAGTCTAGGGGCAAAGCTAACTCATAAGACACATCACCAATAGTCTTAAAAATATCAAATGGGCCAATATACTTAGGGTTAAGGTTGCCCCTTTTCCCAAACCTTATCACACCCCTCATGGTCGAAATACAAAGGAAAACATGATCACAATTACCAAATCTCAAGGTACAAAGTCTACAGTCTTCATAACACTTCTACCAACTCTTAGTAGCTCAAAGTCTATATTGAATGGTCCAAACCCTATCCAAAGACTTACAAAGTAAGTCTGTACCTTAAAGTCTAACTTTAAAAACCTCAAACCAGCACACTGGATATAAAGCCTCAAAATAAACCATTTCGATAATGGAATGGTAGTTATTATTATACGTAAAATCCGCCAAGGCTAAATGTTTCTCCCACTGGCCACTGATGTTGGGCGTATTTACATGCCTAAAGCACTATAATTTACCCATATTTTAGCTAAGTTTTAAGGACAAAATATATAATTCCTGCACTTTTAGTCCTTTTTCCTGTAAGTGAGCTAACCAACGTGATTAGCATGTTTTCAGGTATAAATGATGAAGATTTCAGCATTTTGTGGACCGTTGGGCAGCAAAGGAAACTTCATGTAAGAAGGAAGACAACTTCTGGAAGCTTGTGGACTAAAAGTGATGCATGGAAAACTTGTTCCGGGCAAAAACAGTATTTCTAAATACTTGGGGATCAGCAGTAACCTAGTAGGAATATGACAAAGATAAAAACCCTACTTCATTAGGACAAGGATAAAAAACCTATTTCAGTAGGACTAGGACAAGGATGTTGTAAAAACCCTATTTGCTGAATTTTTCAGCATTCATTCTATTTTCTATCCGACTTTTCTATTCATTCTATTTTCTATTCAATTCTATTTTTCTTTTATTCGACATTTAGTACTATTCATGTTACTTTCTGACAGAAAAAGAACGGCTCTTGTGACCAACGTGAGATCGTTCAAGAGTTGGTACAATGATCATGTTTATTATGATCTCCGTTGCACTCATGAGTAGCTAAACTTCTCTGTTAGGGTTATGGAAGCCTTATGATATACTATCTATTACTATGAGTTTGTGAATTCTTGATACGTATGCTACTTATATCATTACTCTCTTCATCTTAATTAAATTCTTGTGGTTGCAAACATAGGAATATGCCAATATAACATTAACTTGTTTGAGAGAAAAGTTACATGTTTGGAAAAGAGAGTTTGACAAGGAAATAGGGCTAGCAACCCCTATTTACACGTTAGTGCTGTAACTGGATTAACCTCTTGGAGAGTTTGTACCGTTAGTATACACTTTAAGCTCGAGAGAGTTAAAGTGAAATAATCTTAGATGGTCGAGAGACACTAGGATTTACCATTAGAATACAAACCTCTATAAGTGCATGCATGTCTGAATTTCGCAATACTCATAGTCAATAGATAAGTAGAACTCATAAGGTGGACATAACCCTAACTTATAATTCTCATTGATTAAATTCTACTAAACAAAGCTTTTCGTTTTTACTTTGTTTACATTAATTCACGTCATAATTCAAATCCCCCCTTTCCGTAGAATTTTTGACCAACAGTCTACTAATAGTTGTATACTTAGTGACCGAGTATTCCCTGTGGGATTCGACACCCAACCCAGTTGGGTTCTATATTTGACAGCGACCGCTTACACTCTTACGAGAGCTATAGTTTGAGCGTTATCAAATTTTGGCGCCGTTGCCGGGGAATACGATTGTCAACTAAGTTTGTGATAGTTAATAGACCCTTTGGTCAAGAATTCTCAGATTTTAATTTTAGTTGTTGTTTTTGTTTTATTCAGGTTCTGTTCAATGCATGGCACATACTCGAAGTTCTGGTCAACCATTATTACCCATAAATCCTGAACCACAACTTATTGGCAGAATGGATGCACAACGTGACATTGAAAGAAGGGCTGTTCAATAGGAGCAGGCTAGATTAGCTGCATTGGCAGCTGCTCAAGTGCATCAACAGAATATTGACAACCCAGGCTGGGCAACAAATCCTGATGATGAGGACCTGGGTGATGAGGAGCTACTGAATCCTAGGCGTACTGATGAGGTGGTGGCACATATGCATAGGAGAGATCATCAAGCTAGAATGAGACCTGACCACCGAGCTGTGCAGGGTCCTTTTGACGATGAAGATGACGATCTGGATGGATCTGGTGCCACTGGGGCTATTATTCTTCCGCCCTTAGCTCCCGGAGCCAAGTTCAATATCACTAACACCATGATTCAGCTATTGCAACTCAAAGGGTTGTTTGGTGGACTTGTAGGAGACGATCCGAATATGCATCTGATTAATTTTATTTCAATATGCAAGGCTTTTGACAATCCAGGGGTTGGACAAAATGCGATCCGGCTGTGCTTATTTCCATCATCTCTATCTGGAGAGGCAACTCTATGGTTGAACGGGCTAACTCCTGACTCTATCATTAATTGGAGGCAACTGAAAGATGCTTTCCTAGAAAGATTCTTTCCTCCATCCAAGAGAGCACAATTAAGAGATGAGATCAGCAATTTTTGACAGCTTCCAACTGAAGCTCTCCACGAAACATGGGAGAGGTTCAATAAGAAGCTTATGCGGTGCCTAAATTATCATATGACCAATGTCCACTTGATGGAGATATTATACAGGTCTTTGAACTCGGTGACTAAGCCAGTGGTTGATAATGCTGCAGGAGGGTCATTCATGGACCTTACTTTTATTCAGGCAAGTGATATGTTAGATCGTATGACAAAGCAGAGTAGATCTTGGCATACCAGGGATTCTGAGGTAGCAAGCTCTACTATATCTATTGGCATGATAGCAGAACAGAGGCGAAGAGAGGAGGAACGTGATCAAGATATGATGCACATAAAAACGCAGATGGATCTTCTTACCAAACATTTATTATCAGGGAAGACCAAAAAAGTCAAAGCTGTTGTGTCACAGGGAAGAGATGAATCCAATTCTGAGGGAGAAGCAAACTACTTGAATAATCAGGGGGTTTCCGAGGCAATGCTCAAGGAAACCAAGGTCGGAACTATTATGATAAATCTGGAAACAAGGACCGTGATCAAGGTAGTTGGAAAAATAAGACTGACAGGAGTGGTTTGTACATTCCTCCTGGAAATCGTGAGGCTGTGGCATCTAGCTCTAGGAAGATGTCCATGGAAGATATGATGGCTAAGATGTTGAAAGGAGTAGAGGCAACCAACACGGAAGTAACTGAGGTAGTAAATGATTTGTCCTCGATGAAGAAATTGGTTGACTCACATTCCACTGCAATAAAACAACTGGAACCACAAATGAGTCAACTATCGGCGGCATTCAACCAACGAAAGGCCCGCACCTTACCTAGCGACATCATGCAAAATCCAAGGAATGATGGATCATGTATGGCTATTACTACCAGGAGTGGTAAGGTGTTGGAAAATCCATCCAAGGGAAAGCAGGTGGTTGATGATATAGCAGATAATGTTATTGATGCGGAATGTGAAGACACCGAAGAAGCTGAAGAAAGAGTTCCTGACGTCACCCTTAAACGTCTACAACCTAAAAAGAATGATAGTCGGAAGTAAGATAAAAGGGAAGTGGTGGAGAAAACGATTCCTCTTCCACCACCACCTTTTCCGCAGAGACTGAAGAAGAACGCTAATGACACCAGGTTCAGTAAATTCATGACCATGTTGAAGCAGCTGACCATTAATGTTCCTTTGGTGGAGGCGCTGGAACAGATACCTAGGTACGCCAAACTCATGAAGGACCTTTTGGCAAAGAAGCAGGTAGCAAGCTATGAGCTGGCAGATAATGTTCATTATTGCAGTGCAATTGCCACGAGGTCTTTAGTACAGAAAAAGGCAGATCTTGGTGCTTTCACTATTCCTTGCACGGTGGGATCTATGAATTTTGCTAAGGCATTGTGCGATTTGGGGTCGAGCATCAATTTGATGCCGCTATCCATCTACAGAAAGTTGGGGTTGGGTGATCCTACACCAACTAATATGCGGCTTGTGATGGCAGATAGGTCGGTAAAACGACCTATGGGTATCTTGAATGATGTGTTGGTGAAGGTTTCCACCTTCATCTTTCTTGCAGACTTTGTTATTTTGGATTGCGAGGTGGATTCTGAAGTTCCCATAATCTTGGGATGCCCTTTCCTCACAACTGGAAGTGTGCTTATTGACTTAAGAGCTAATGAGGTTTTATTTCAGTTGAATGACGAAGTGGTCCATTTTGATGTATGCAAAGCAATGAAGCAACCCAACGATATGAATGTGTTCTCTGTAGATGATGTTTATTATGAGGATGAGAGAGAATTATCTGTAGAGAAGCAGCTTACTGTTAAGTCACTATCTGATGTGCTTTCGAATTGTGAGCATGAGGATGTTGAAGAATATGAAGAAACCGTTTGTGTTCTAACAGGAATAAAGTCCTATTCTCATGCTCCTAAGAAGCTGGACCTTGATCTTAAGAATTGACCCTCACCAATAGTGAAGACTTCCATTGAAAAGCCACCAGTGCTAGAATCGGAAGAGTTCCCCAGTCACCTAAGGTATGCGTTCTTGGGAAGTGGAAATACACTTTCGGTGAGTGTTGCGGCTGTTCTAGGTAAACAACATGTGGAGACTCTTATCTCTTCTCTGAAGAGGTATAAGAGAGCCATTGGTTGGTCTATTGATGATATAATTGGTATCCCACATGGGATATGTATGCACAAGAGTCATCTCAGAGAAGATTGCATGCATACAAGTAAGCATCAGCATCGTCTGAATCCATTCAGAAAATGATAGACTATATATATCGATGAAGTCAAAGTAATCAAGATAACTATGTCGTGCCGCGACAATAAATCAAGCGCTAGTGGGAGGCAACCCATCGTCTTTAATTGTTTTGTTTTACTAGGAGTTTGTTTTTTGTAGTTGAGCCACGACCAAAACTAAGGCGCTTGATGGGAGGCAACCCATCGTTCTAATCATTTTTGTTGTTTTTCAGTAAGTGTAGGTGCAAGACGTGTAAAGGAGGAGATTGGTCTTAAATTTTGATTTGGAAGTGGTTCATGTTGAAGGTGGTAAGTTAGGAATGAAGAAGCAAAAGCTATGGGTTAGGCATTGCCTATGCAAATCTAGGCAATGAACAAGGCAAGGCCTATGTAAATCTAGGCAACGAACAAGGCAAGGCCTATGCTATGGCCTAAGCTCTCGAATTCTACAATGCCATAGCATAGGCGCTGCCTATGCCAAACAATGCTATAGCATACCGCCGCCTATGCCAAAGCCTTTGGTCTCGAATTCTACAATGCCATAACATAGGCGCCGCCTATGCCCAACAATGCCATAGCATAGGCGCCCCGTATGCTCAACTAGGCAAAGCAAAAGGCGCCGCCTATGCCAAGAATAGGCAAAGCATTAGGCGCCGCCTATGCTCACTTTTTGGTCTCCTTACCCAATTTTTAATGGGTCAAAACCGACCCAAGCCTTGGGCTATAAATAGAGCTTCATCCTTAAGACAAAATCACATGGTTTACTCAATCTAAGCACCACCTCCCCTTCCAAAATCTTGCAAACTTTTCTTTTTACTCATCTAACCTTGCAAGACCATCTTTCAAGTAAATCACCAAGTAAGTTCTTCTTTTCTATTTCATAAGTGTTACAATACTATGCTTATAATGATTTGTTAGATCTTGATGTGGTGTTGGCAATTTGAATATGGTCGGTTTGTTATAAGACATCTAGTTGAGTGAATGAATACGTTTGGGTGTTCTTAACTTTGTTCCAACTTGTATTTGATTTGATACACTGTCATACTTTTGCGGAATCGACATGGTGAAGTTAATGGCATAATCTTCAAAATTGAAAGCTTGAATGTTTGAATGACTCGCTCATCGAAATAAAAATCATGATTGAATACAAGCATGAGGTGTTGTGATTATTTTTATGTCATAACTTGATATGATCTCTACGTAGTAGTCTTGTTCAAAAGGTCCATTAATCCAAACATGAAAGTATAATCAAGATTACATGAAATAGAGTTGCATAGGAAGTTAAGATGACATGAAAGTATGACTGTGCTGAACATATAGTTGGAACATATTGCCTATACGTAAGTCGATGAAGTCTGAGTAATCGACATCACTCACTTAATTAGTTTGTACCAACAAATTAAGTATGGGGTGGTGCCACTATTGTTTTGTTTTTTTGATTGAATCTTTTGAGATGAAGCTAACATAACTCTATTAGAATCTTAGGTAGAATGGCCTCAAAAGGAAGACAAGGAAAACAAAAAGCGCCCACCTCACAGAAAGGTAAGAAAAGGGGAAGAAAAGAGCAAGCTGAATCCTCCGTGCTGCAAATACCTTAACGCACTCTTGGAATCAAGTGGGGTACCTTTTGAGGAACTTCTGAGGATGATGACTCTGATGATGATTGCGACACAGGGGGTATGACCCCAGACATAGAGGAGGAATCCGACTAATCAGGTTTTTCTTATTTATTTCCACTGAGGACAGTGTGTCCCGTCTAAGTGTGGGGTGAGGGTATTTGTATGCTGTATTGTAATTCTTTGCCTGCATCTATTCTCGTTTGTAGTTAAATTTTTAGATTTTTAGATTTTTTTTAGATTTTGCATGAAATTATTCTGATAGGCGGCATGGTATTATGACAAGAGTTTGTGCTAAAATCATTACTATTGAGACGTTTAGGCTCTAAGTGTGACTCACTATGTGATAAGTGTGTGGTTTAATTCCTTCATCTGTTGGGTCAAGAGTCTATACTGCTCCCAATAAAGTTGACCATGTGCCTTGTGTGTGTGAGATTATAGAATATTATATGTTGTGACTGATGCTAGAACTTGCCTAGTGTGTGTGTAAAGCGAAATAAAGAGTGAGTTAGTAGATGATTTAGGCATTTCTTTGGCAGCCTGTAATTGTTTACCTTCTTTTTACCTACCCGTGGACATTATCCTAGTTAACCCCCTTTGAGCCTTTAGCTATTTTCTTTGACAGCCTCATATGTAGCCTAATCCATTATTTTTTCAAGACCATAATTTGATCCAAATTCCTAAGCGCTTTAAATTGTAGAGTCATGTGACAAAATAAGAGGAAATTGGGTGAGAGTGATGCCTAAGAGTATATTGGTACTTGAAATAGTTATGAAAAAGAGTGGCTATTATAGAGGTGTGTTATAAAAAAAATGAAAAATAAAAAGTTAATTCTGTTTAAAATTGAATAACAAAATAGGTGAAAAGGGGTGGTAGATAAAAGGAAAGTAGAGAGGTTGTTTAAAAGAGAGTGTTAATGGCATAATGTGATGTATTAAAGCGCTTAGGGAATATAGTCACAATTTTTGGCCAAAATAGTCCTACCTGTCCCTTTGCCTACATTACAACCTGTAAAGGCCTATTTGATCCTAAGCTTAGCATTTTGATATTTAGTGGAGCATTAAACTAAGGGAAAGACAATGGTCAACAGTTGCAACATATGAATTCTTTGTGAGAGTTAGAGCAAGGAGAATATTGTACCCATGTTTCGAAAAATGCAAAACTTGTGAGTGATTATGGGTGATATCTTGTGTGAGACACACATGGTTGACAAGTTTTGGGTAGTTGTGTATGATTCTTTGTGCCTTAACTTGTGGATACGAATTAGCCATCATCACGAGTCTATGTTGGAGGTTGAATTGTTTCTAGCACTGATCAAGAAAACTACTCTTTGTTAATAATTGCCGTGCCTGTCTTGATGAATATTTTGTGTTGTTACTGTGAAATACTAAGTAGATGTTTGGATGGACGTAATATTTTGTTCGAGGACGAACAAAGCTTTAAGTGTGGGGTATTGATGTTGGGCGTATTTACACGCCTAAAGCACTATAATTTACCCATATTTTAGCTAAGTTTTAAGGATAAAATATATAATTCCTGCACTTTTAGTCCTTTTTCCTATAAGTGAGCTAACCAACGTGATTAGCATGTTTTCAGGTATAAATGATGAAGATTTCAGCATTTTGTGGACCGTTGGGCAGCAAAGGAAACTTCATGTAAGAAGGAAGACAGCTTCTGGTAGCTTGTGGACTGAAAGTGATGCATGGAAAAACTTGTCCTGGGCAAAAACAGTATTTCTAAATACTTGGGGATCAGCAGTAACCTAGTAGGAATATGACAAGGATAAAATCTCTACTTCAGTAGGACAAGGATAAAAACCCTATTTCAGTAGGACTAGGACAAGGATGTTGTAAAAACCCTATTTGCTGAATTTTTCAGCATTCATTCTATTTTCTATCCGACTTTTCTATTCACTCTATTTTCTATTCAATTCTATTTTTCTTTTATTCGATATTTAGTACTATTCATGTTACTTTCTGACAGAGAAAGCACGGCTCTTATGACCAACGTGAGATCATTCAAGCGTTGGTACGATGATGATGATTATTATGATCTCCGTTGCACTCATGAGTAGCTAAACTTCTCTGTTAGGGTTATGGAAGCCTTATGATATACTATCTATTACTATGAGTTTGTGAATTCTTGATACGTATGCTACTTATATCATTACTCTCTTCATCTTAATTAAATTCTTGTGGTTGCAAACATAGGAATACGCCAATATAGCATTAACTTGTTCGAGAGAAAAGTTACATGTTTGGAAAAGAGAGTGTGACAAGGAAATAGGGCTACCAACCCCTATTTACACGTTAGTGCTGTAACTGGATTAACCTCTTGGAGAGTTTGTACCGTTAGTATACACTTTAAGCTCGAGAGAGTTAAAGTGAAATAATCTTAGATGGTCGAGAGACACTAGGATTTACCATTAGAATACAAACCTCTATAAGTGCATGCATGTCTGAATTTCGCAATACTCATAGTCAATAGATAAGTAGAACTCATAAGGTGGACATAACCCTAACTTATAATTCTCATTGATTAAATTCTACTAAACAAAGCTTTCCGTTTTTACTTTGTTTACATTAATTCACGTCATAATTCAAATCTCCCCTTTCTGTAGAATTTTTGACCAACAATCTACTAATAGTTGCATACTTAGTGACCGAGTATTCCCTGTGGGATTCGACACCCAACCCAGTTGGGTTCTATATTTAACAGCGACCGCTTACACTCTTACGAGAGCTATAGTTTGAGCGTTATCAAATTTTGGCGCCGTTGCCGGGGAATACGATTGTCAACTAAGTTTGTGATAGTTAATAGACCCTTTGGTCAAGAATTCTCAGATTTTAATTTTAGTTGTTGTTTTTGTTTTATTCAGGTTCTTTTTAGTGCATGCCACATACTCAAAGTTCTGGTCAACCATTATTACCCATAAATCCTGAACAACAACTTATTGGCAGAATGGATGCACAACGTGACATTGAAAGAAGGGCTGCTCAATAGGAGAAGGCTAGATTAGCTGCATTGGTAGCTGCTCAAGTGCATCAACAGAATATTGACAACCCAGGCCGGGCAACAAATCCTGATGATGAGGACCTGGGTGATGAGGAGCTACTGAATCCTAGGTGTACTGATGAGGTGGCGGCACCTATGCATAGGAGAGATCGTCAAGCTAGAATGAGACCTGACCGCCGAGCTGTGCAGGGTCCTTTTGACGATGAAGATGACGATCTGGATGGAGCTGGTTCCACAGGGGCTATTATTCCTCCGCCCTTGGCTCCTGGAGCCAAGTTCAATATCTCTAGCACCATGATTTAGCTATTGCAACTCAAAGGGTTGTTTGGTGGACTTGCAGGAGACGATCCGAATATGCATCTGATTAATTTTATCCCAACATGCAAGGCTTTTGACAATCCAGGGGTTGTATAGAATGCGATCCGGCTGAGCTTATTTCCATTATCTCTATCTGGAGAGACAACTCTATGGTTTAACGGGCTAACTCCTGACTCAATCATTAATTGGAGGAAACTGAAAGACGCTTTCCTAGAAAGATTCTTTCCGCCATCCAAGAGAGCACAATTAAGAGATGAATCAACAATTTTCAACAGCTTCCAACTGAAGCTCTCCACGAAACATGGGAGTGGTTCAAGAAGAAGCTTATGCGGTGCCTAAATCATCATATGACCAATGTCCACTTGATGGAGATATTATATAGGTCTTTGAACTCGGTGACTAAGCCAGTGGTTGATAATGCTGCAGGAGGGTCATTCATGGACCTTACTTTTATTCAGGCAAGTGATATGTTAGATCGTATGACAAAGCAGAGTAGATCTTGGCATACCAGGGATTCTGAGGTAGAAAGCTCTACTATATCTATTGACATGATAGCAAAATAGAGGCGAAGAGAGGAGGAACGTGATCAAGATATGGCGCACATGAAAACGCAGATGGATCTTCTTACCAAATATTTATTATTAGGGAAGACCAAAAAAGTAAAAGCTGTTGTCTCACAGGGAAGAGATGAATTCGATTCTGAGGGAGAAGCAAACTACTTGAATAATCAGAGGGGTTTCCGAGGCAATGCTCAAGGAAACCATAGTCGGAACTATTATGATAAATCTGGAAACAAGGACTGTGATCAAGGTAGATAGAAGAATAAGACTGACAGGAGTGGTTTGTACATTCCTCCTGGAAATCGTGAGGCTGTGGCATCTAGCTCTGGGAAGATGTCCATGGAAGATATGATGGCTAAGATGTTGAAAGGAGTAGAGGCAACCAACACGGAAGTAACTGAGGTAGTAAATGATTTGTCCTCGATGAAGAAATTGGTTGACTCGCATTACACTGCAATAAAACTACTGGAACCACAAATGAGTCAACTATCAGCGGCATTCAACCAACGAAAGGCCGGCACCTTACCTAGCGACACCATGCAAAATCCAAGGAATGATGGATCATGTATGGCTATTACTACCAGGAGTGGTAAGGTGTTGGAAAATCCATCCAAGGGAAAGCAGGTGGTTGATGATATAGCAGATAATGTTATTGATGCGGAATGTGAAGACACCGAAGAAGCTGAAGAGAGAGTTCCTGATGTCACCCTTAGACGTCTACATCTTGAAAAGAATGATAGTCGTAAGCAAGATAAAAAGGAAGTGGTGGAGAAAACAATTCCTCTTCCACCACCACCTTTTCCGCAGAGACTGAAGAAGAACGCTGATGACACCAGGTTCAGTAAATTCATGACCATGTTGAAGCAGCTGACCATTAATGTTCCTTTGGTGGAGGCACTGGAACAGATGCCTAGGTACGCCAAATTCATAAAGGACCTTTTGACAAAGAAGCGGGCAGCAAGCTATTAGCTAGCAGATAATGTTCATCATTGTAGTGCAATTGCCACGAGGTCATTAGTACAGAAGAAGACAGATCCTGGTGCTTTCACTATTCCTTGCACGGTGGGATCTATGAATTTTGCTAAGGCATTGTGCGATTTGGGGGCGAGCATCAATTTGATGCCTCTATCCGTCTACAGAAAGTTAGGGTTGGGTGATCCTACACCAACTAATATGCGGCTTGTGATGGCAGATAGGTCGGTAAAATGACCTGTGGGTATCTTGAATGATGTGTTGGTGAAGGTTTCCACCTTCATATTTCCTACAGACTTTGTTATTTTGGATTGCGAGGTGGATTCTGAAGTTCCCATAATCTTGGGACGCCCTTTCCTCACAACTGGAAGTGTGCTTATTGACTTAAGAGCTAATGAGCTTTTATTTCGGTTGAATGACGAAGTGGTCCGTTTTGATGTATGCAAAGCAATGAAGCAACCCAACGATATGAATGTGTTCTCTGTAGATGATGTTTATTATGAGGATGAGAAAGAATTATCTGTAGAGAAGCAGCTTACTGTTGAGTCACTATCTGATGTGCTTTCTAATTGTGAGCATGAGGATGTTGAAGAATATAAAGAAACCATTTGTGTTCTAACAGGAATAAAGTCCTATTCTCATGCTCCTAAGAAGCTGGACCTTGATTTTAAGAATCGACCCTCACCAACAGTGAAGACTTCCATTGAAAAGCCACCAGTGCTAGAATCGGAAGAGCTCCCCAGTCACCTAAGGTATGCATTCTTGGGAAGTGGAAATACACTTTCGGTGAGTGTTGCGGCTGATCTAGGTAAAAGGCACGTAGAGACTCTTATCTCTGCTCTGAAGAGGTATAAGAGAGCCATTGGTTGGTCTATTGATGATATAATTGGTATCCCACATGGGATATGTATGCACAAAAGTCATCTCGTAGAAGATTGCATACATACAAGTAAGCATCAGCGTCGTCTGAATCCATTTAAAAAATAATGCACTATATATCTCGATGAAGTCAAAGTAATCGAGATAACTATGTCGGGCCGCGACAATAAATCAAGCGCTAGATGGGAGGCAACCCATCGTCTTTAATTGTTTTGTTTTACTAGGAGTATTTTTTTGGTAGTCGAGCCACGACCAAAACTAAGGTGCTTGATGGGAGGAAACCCATCATTCTAATCGTTTTTATTGTTTTTGAGTAAGTTTAGGTGCAAGACGTATAAAGAAGGAGATTGGTCTTAAATTTTGATTTGGAAGTGGTTCATGTGGAAGGTGGTAAGTTAGGAATGAAGAAGCAAAAGCTATGGGTTAGGCATTGCCTATGCAAATCTAGGCAATGAACAAGGCAAGGCCTATGTAAATCTAGGCAACGAACAAGGCAAGGCCTATGCTATGGCCTAAGCTCTCGAATTCTTCAATGCCATAGCATAGACACCGCATATTCCCAACAATGCTATAGCATAGGCGCCGCCTATGCCCAACAATACCATAGAATAGGCGCCGCCTATGCCCAACAATTCCATAGAATAGGCGCCGCCTATGCTCAACTAGGCAAAGCAAAAGGCGCCGCCTATGCCAAGCATAGGCAAAGCATTAGGCGCCGCCTATGCTCACTTTTTGGTCTCCTAACCCAATTTGTAATGGGTCAAAACCGACCCAAGCCTTGGGCTATAAATAGAACTTCATCCTTAAGACAAAATCACATGGTTTACTCAATCTAAGCACCGCCTCCCCTTCCAAAATCTCACAAACCTTTCTTTTTACTCATCTAACCTTGCAAGAGGGTATTTCCACTGAGGACAGTGTGTCCCATCTAAGTGTGGGGTGAGGGTATTTGTATGCTGTATTGTACTTCTTTGCCTGCATCTATTCTCATTTGTAGTTAAATTTTTAGATTTTTAGATTTTTTTTTAGATTTTGCATGAAATTGTTCTGATAGGCGGCATGGTATTATGACAAGAGTTTGTGCTAAAATCATTACTATTGAGACGTTTAGGCTCTAAGTGTGACTCACTATGTGATAAGTGTGTGGTTTAATTCCTTCATCTGTTGGGTCAAGAGTCTATACTGCTCCCAATAAAGTTGACCATGTGCCTTGTGTGTGTGAGATTATAGAATATTATGTGTTGTGACTGATGCTAGAACTTGCCTGGTGTGTGTGTAAAGCGAAATAAAGAGTGTGAGTTAGGAGATTATTTAGGCATTTCTTTGGCAGCCTGTAATTGTTTACCTTCTTTTTACCTACCCGTGGACATTATCCTAGTTAACCCCCTTTGAGCCTTTAGCTATTTTCTTTGACAGCCTCATATGTAGCCTAATCCATTGTTTTTTCAAGACCATAATTTGATCCAAATTCCTAAGCGCTTTAAATTGTAGAGTCATGTGACAAAATAAGAGGAAATTGGGTGAGAGTGATTCCTCAGAGTATATTGGTACTTGAAATAGTTATGAAAAATAGTGGCTATTATATAGGTGTGTTATAAAAAAAATGAAAAATAAAAAGTTAATTCTGTTTAAAATTGAATAACAAAATAGGTGAAAAGGGGTGGTAGATAAAAGGAAAGTAGAGAGGTTGTTTAAAAGAGAGTGTTAATGGCATAATGTGATGTATTAAAGCGCTTAGGGAACATAGTCACTATTTCTGGCCAAAATAGTCCTACCTGTCCCTTAGCCTACATTACAACCTGTAAAGGCCTATTTGATCCTAAGCTTAGCATTCTGATATTTAGTGGAGCATTATACTAAGGGCAAGCCTATGGTCAACAGTTGCAACATATGAATTCTTTGTGAGAGTGAGAGCAAAGAGAATATTGTACCCATGTTTCGAAAAATGCAAAACTTGTGAGTGATTATGGGTGATATCTTGTGTGAGACACACATGGTTGACTAGTTTTGGGTAGTTGTGTATGATTCTTTGTGCCTTAACTTGTGGATACGAATTAGCCATCATCACGAGTCTATGTTGGAGGTTGAATTATTTCTAGCACTGATCAAGAAAACTACTCTTTGTTAATAATTGTCGTGCCTGTCTTGATGAATATTTTGTATTGTTAATGTGAAATCCTAAGTAAATGTTTGGATGGACGTAATATTTTGTTCGAGGACGAACAAAGCTTTAAGTGTGGGGTGTTGATGTTGGGCGTATTTACACGCCTAAAGCACTATAATTTACCCATATTTTAGCTAAGTTTTAAGGACAAAATATATAATTCCTGCACTTTTAATCCTTTTTCCTGTAAGTGAGCTAACCAACGTGATTAGCATGTTTTCAGGTATAAATGATGAAGATTTCAGCATTTTGTGGACCGTTGGGCAGCAAAGGAAACTTCATGTAAGAAGGAAGACAGCTTCTGGAAGCTTGTGGACTGAAAGTGATGCATGGAATACTTGTCCAGGGCAAAAACAGTATTTCTAAATACTTGGGGATCAGCAGTAACCTAGTAGGAATATGACAAGGATAAAAACCCTACTTCAGTAGGACAAGGATAAAAACCCTATTTCAGTAGGACTAGGACAAGGATGTTATAAAAACCCTATTTGCTGAATTTTTCAGCATTCATTCTATTGTTTATCCGACTTTTCTATTCATTCTATTTTCTATTCAATTCTATTTTTCTTTTATTCGACATTTAGTACTATTCACGTTACTTTCTGACAGAGAAAGCACGGCTCTTGTGACCAACGTGAGATCGTTCAAGCATTGGTATGATGATGATGTTTATTATGATCTCCGTTGGACTCATGAGTAGCTAAACTTCTCTGTTAGGGTTATGGAAGCCTTATGATATACTATCTATTACTATGAGTTTGTGAATTCTTGATACGTATGCTACTTATATCATTACTCTCTTCGTCTTAATTAAATTCTTGTGGTTGCAAACATAGGAATACACCAATATAGCATTAACATGTTTGAGAGAAAAGTTACATGTTTAGAAAAGAGAGTGTGAGAGGGAAATGGGGCTACCAACCCCTATTTACACGTTAGTGCCATAACTGGATTAACCTCTTGGAGAGTTTGTACCGTTAGTATACACTTTAAGCTCGAGAGAGTTAAAGTGAAATAATCTTAGATGGTCGAGAGACACTAGGATTTACCATTAGAATACAAACCTCTATAAGTGCATGCATGTCTGAATTTCGCAATACTCATAGTCAATAGATAAGTAGAACTCATAAGGTGGACATAAACCTAACTTATAAATCTCATTGATTAAATTCTACTAAACAATGCTTTCCATTTTTACTTTGTTTACATTAATTCACGTCATAATTCAAATCCCCCTTTCCGTAGAATTTTTGACTAACAGTCTACTAATAGTTGCATACTTAGTGACCGAGTATTCCCTGTGGGATTCGACACCCAACCCAGTTGGGTTCTATATTTAACAGCGACCGCTTACACTCTTACGGGAGCTGTAGTTTGAGCATTATCAGCCACTAAAGTCTCTCTCACAAGTGCGGAGCATATTCTTTAAAACCTAGATAGTTTCTTTTGAATGACCTAAGTCTGGGGGTGAAATTCAGAGCTAAGGTTAAATCGAGTACCCAACTCATCCCAAAAAATCTTCCAAAAGTAAAAAGTGAACACTGAACCTAGATCTAAAATGATAGACACTGGCACACCAAAAAGATTCACAATCTCACCAATATATATATGGGCTATCCTCTCAAAACTGAAAAAGACTTGAACCGGGATGAAATGAGGAAACTTGTTCAATCAATCCACTATGACCCAAATAATATAACCATACAAAGTACAAGGTAATCCGATTTCTTTATTGTCATAATATACTTCTAATTTTCTCCGTTTGTATGGATAACATACACTAGGGCTATTTCAGCAGGGAGAGCTGAATCTATATAGCCCATGGTGCTCTTAGAATGGATAAAGCTACACAGACTAGGTTAATGGTTTTAAACTCTTCTGTTCATCACCTTTTACCCCATCCCGACTTATTATATATCTATATATAAATGTGTACATGTGGTTTTTGCTGATTTTAGACATGACATTATTTTATTACTTTCCTTGAGTTGCATGCAAGTGTTTATCCTATAGGTCATCCTAGGATGCTACATCATTTCATAATGTAGGGTATAAAGACTTTTCTTTTACTTCTATGCATCGTTAGTGGTTGAGCACGTCTGTTGAGTTGATGTGAAGTGGTAAGCCTCCACCCTTCGAAAGACGTTGTCATTTTATTATTCTTTCTTTGTTGTCATAATCCTTTTATTTTTTTTGTCATATTTGGGTACATGTACCAACTTGGTTGCTATTTTGGTTTTAGAGGCTATTATGGACAAAAGTGGCTTGGATTGTTAGTTTTGACATATAGAACTTTTAGTTGACTTATTTATCTTTTATTACTATCTTGATTTGGATTTTAAATTATTATTATTATTTTGGTTTTGAGGTTATGCTAAGAGGGTGGTCTTCGATGCATGGTGGGGTTGAGATACCCATCACGATCGAGCCCTAGTTTAGGTCGGGTCATGACCAGCTTGGTATTCGAGAACGATTTAGAATCGTTGGGTATCCACAAAGTCATATCGAGTAGAGTCCCTTTTATGATTGTATAGTGTGCCACACTTATAAAGGGGAGGCTACAAGGAATTTAAGAATATTTTTTTTCTTGTGTTCTACTTCGGGCTATAAAGTATAGTGTTATGAAACTTCTTAAACTCCTAGCTTTCTTACATTTTAGATCATGCCTCCCTGAAGATCTAATCTTTGTCAAAACTCTACTGGAACCTCTGTTCCACCTAAAGAATGTAGAGCAGACTCGCCCTATTTATGGAGTGCAGACTCGGTCTAAATCCCCTACTCCTAACTTTGCTACCCTACGTGGAGTTCCACAAGTCCTTCTGAACTTCATGGGCTGGTGATACTTATGCTCATTATCCTCAAGGAGATATCTCTAATGCGGAGTTCCATGAGTTTATTCATATACTTACTCATTTGGTGGCATCGTAGTCTTATCAATCTAATCGTGTTATTTTTTTTGCTCATCCATTTTAGATTACTCAGGTTGGCCAGTTTATGAGGTTGAATGCCCAACCTTTATAGGATTTAAGGCTGAAGAGGATCCTCAGGGGTTTATTGATAATATGGAGAAGATTTTCAGAGTGATAGAGTTTGTTGCATATCAATTAAAAGATGTAGCTTATCAGTGGTATAAGAAGTGAGAAGCTATAAGGGATGATGATGCTGAATAGTCAATGTGGGATGACTTTTTAGGTACTTTTCTTGATCATATTTTTCCTTTAAAGTTGAGGGAAGTTAAGGCAGGAGAGTTTGTAAACTTAAAGCAAGGGAAGATAAATGTGAAGGAGTATGCCCTAAAATTTCAAAAGTTATCCCATTATGCTCCAGAGTTAGCGGCTAACATGAGATCCAAAATATTGAAGTATGCTTTTAGTGTGTCTCATAAGTTTGTCTTGGAGTGTAAGGTTTTTATATTGAAAAATTATATGGACATCTCCAGGCTAGTGGTTAAAGATGAAAAGAAGAAGTAGGTAGATGGGAGAGAGGTAGAATAAGAAGTTTAAATATTTAAAGCAAGGTGTAGGTAAGTAGAATAGTTGGAGAGATGGTATACAGTGGTCTAAGAAGAAGAATTAGGGAAATTTATATTTAAAGGCTAGTGCCCCTCATGCTAAGACTTTAGGTGATCATCGTTTTTAGGCTATCAGTGGCCTTAATAAACATGGTGCCCAGTCTCAGGTTAGTGGAGCTCAGTCATTTTTACAGGCAACACATCATGGTTATTGTGAGAAGGGGAGGAACTTGTGTTTCAATTATAGTCAGCTTTTTTATATCCAGAGAAATTATCCTATAACTAAGTTTGCCACTGGAGCTAATAAGGTTTCAATTGCCACTTCTTCATCTACGACACCTAAGGGTGCTACATCTAATATCGACATTAAACAAAATCATATCTATGCATTTCCTATTGGTCAGGAATCTAAAGCATCCCAAGATATTGTTACTAGTAAGTTACAATTCTTTTCCTATGATGTTTATCGATTGATTGATCTAGCTTCTACCTTTTCTTATGTGGCTTTGCATTTTGGTTTTAGTCCTAAAAATATTTTTGACCCCTTTTTTGTTTCTACTCCAGTGGATGATTCTATAATTGGTAGAAAAATCTATAGGGGTTTTATGGTGTCCATCTTTCATAGGGAGATATTGGTGCATTTGATAGAGGTTTATTTTGGTGTATTTTGGCAAAGTGTTGTGACCTTTCTTTGACATATCTTTCTAGTGAGCGATTCATGGTGGATCCAAAAAAAGTTGAGGTAGTTAAGAAATGACCAACTGATATTAGGAGCTTCATGGGTGTCGCTGAGTATTATAGGAGATTTGTGGAGAGTTTCTCATATATTTCTGCTCTGTTGATAAAGTTAACTCAAAAAAGGGTAAGGTTTTATGGTCTGATGCTTTTGAAGGTAGTTCTATGAAGTAGAAGGATAAGTTGACTTCTGCGTTAATTTGACCCTCCCCGGGGGTACAAATGGTTTTGCTGTGTTTTCTGATGTATCCTATGTGGGGCTAGGTTCTATTTTGATGCATTATGATAAGGTTGTGGCCTATGCCTCTAGGCAGCTTAAAGTTCATGAGAGGAATTACCTAACTCATGATCTAGAGTTAGCAGCTATGGTTTATTCTTTGAAGATTTGGTGCCATTATCTGTATAAGGTGCATATTGACATCTATTTAGACCATAAGATCTTGTAGTATGTGTTAACATAGAAAGAATTAAGTCTTCAGAAAAAGAGGTGTCTTAGATTGCTTAAGGATTATGACATGACCCTTCACTACCATCTAGGTAAAGCTAATATTTTTGTTAATGCTCTTGGAAGGTTGTCTATGGGGAGCTCATCCCATGATGATTAGGAGAAATAAGGATTGGTAAAGGACATTCACAGGTTAGATAACTTGGGAGTTTATCTTTTGGACTCTAAAGATGGAGGGGCAATTGTTTAGGAGTGGTTAAATTATCTCTTGGTGCTGAGGTAAAAGAGAAACAGGTATTGGTTCCCATACATATGCAGATTAAGGATGACATGGGTCAGCAAAAGGTTATGGATTTTGAGATTGGGGAAGATCATATCTTGAGGTATCATGATAGGTTGTGTATCTCTGATGTTAATGGGCTGCGTGAAAGAATTTTGATTGGGACTCTTGAGTCCAGGTATACAGTTCATCCAATTTCAACAAAGATGAACCATAACTTAAGGGAAATCTATTGGTGGAATAATATGAAGAGGTATGTGGAAAACTTTATGGCTAATTGTATAGTTTATCAGCAAGTTAAGGTTGAGCATTTGAGGCCCGGTGGCATATCTCAAGAGGTAGAGTTGCCCATGTGGAAATGGGAGATGATTAATATGGATTTCACTACGGGACTTCTGTGGTCTCGTAATTAGTAGATTCTATTTGAGTCATTGCAGATAGATGACTAAGTCATCTCACTTCTTGCCCGTGAGGACTAAAAAATCAGAAGAGTTTTCTGCTAAGTTATTCTTTTAGTAGATTGTGAAGTTTCATGGAGCGCCAGTGTCAATCATTTTAGATAGAGGTACACAATTTTCTTCTCACTTGTGTCATTCATTTCATACAGTTTTGGGTACTAAGGTGAACCTTAGCAGCTTTATACCTACAAATAGATGGACATATGGAGCAAACTACTCAGATATTGAAAGATATGCTAAGGTTCTTTGTGATTGACTTTAAAGGTAGTTGGGTTGACCATTACCTCTTATTGAATTTTTAAATAATAAAAATTACCATTCTAGCAATCAAATAACTCCTTTTGAGGCTCTTTATGGTAAGATGTGTAGGTCTCCTATTGGGTGATCTGATGTAGGTAAAACTAGGTTGTTTGGTCCTGACTTTGATCACCAAGCCATGAAGAAGGTAAAAATTATTATAGAAAGACTTCAGACTACTCAAAGTCGCCAAAAGTCTTATGTGGATGTGTGGATTAGAGTGTTGGAGTTCAAAGTAAGTCATTGGGTATGCTTAAAGGTGTCTCGTATGAAAGGAGTCATGAGATTAGGGAACAAGTGGAAGCTCAGTTCCTGTTATGTTGGACCATACCTAATTTTAAGTAAAGTTGGGAATGTTGCTTATGAGTTGGATTTGCCTACAAGTTTGGGCTCTACTCATCCTGTTTTCCATGTGGCTATGCTAAAAAAGTGTGTGGGTGATCCTTCTTTCATAGTACCTGTTGAGGATGTCGGTATTGCAAACTCTTTGTTATTTGAGAAACTCTTATTTGTAATATTAGATAGGCAAGTTGGTATATTGAGGACAAAGGATGTAGCTTCAGTGAAGCTCATTTGGAGAAATTAAATAGTGGAAGAATCTACATGGAAAGATGAGGAAGATATGAAGGCCAAATATCTATTCTTGTTCCACGTATTGGATAAAAGTGCTAAGGTATTAGTTTTATTTTCCTCTTATCACT
The DNA here is from genome assembly GCA_030864225.1 of Capsicum baccatum var. pendulum. Lineage (NCBI taxonomy): Eukaryota > Viridiplantae > Streptophyta > Magnoliopsida > Solanales > Solanaceae > Capsicum > Capsicum baccatum. The sequence goes on along the minus strand of CM061557.1, from coordinate 160,523,090 downwards.
TTCTGAGTTTATCATTTAATTCTGGTGTATTCTTATTATTCTCATGCTAAAAGTATCCTAACTCATCATTCGGGGACGAATGATCCTAAGAGGGAGTTAAAATTTAGATCATTTTATTTTGACCCTCCAATGTGTGTAATGTTGATTTTTGACGTAAATTATGCTTAGGGATGATAAAAGGGTGTTTTGGGAAAGTTTTGGATTTTTTAGAATGTGTTTGAGGTCATTTGGGACCTCGAGGCAGTAAGCATCCGTGATAAAGCCGTGTCACAGAGATTAACCTCCATGATATTGGCATGCCACGCTGCTATTTTAATTTTATCTAGTTATTGATTTTTTTTTACTTGGGATGAGGGTCTTTTAGTCCTTTTACCCATTGTATGACCTTTAAATATAAAATAACGCTATTCCCTTCAGTGTTCAAGGATCAAATCATTCTCTTTCTATTTTAAACTCAAAACCCAAGAACATTCAAGGGTTTTATAGAGAATTCATAATTTGAGCTCCAAACTTTGAATTGTTTTTTATTCCTTCTGTGTTTAAGGCATGTATCTCATTCCCTAACTTTAATTTCACATTGTGGCACTTATTTAATCATTAGACATATGTTTTAAATTGATGGGTTCAATATTAGGTTGAGGGGTTTTGATTGGTATCACTTGAATTACTTTTCCCATGTTTTAAATTGATGATTGATGCTTTAAATTTAAGGGTTTTTGGACCGAATCATTGCATTGTTATGGGAATTAGAATAGGGAACGTTTGTTTACCCAATTGATGACTATTTGGCTTTGTAATGACATTAACCCCAACCCGCTTTATGAATTTGGTTTTTGAAAATGGATAATTGTATAATTTAACTTATTTATGAATCCAATTGCATTGCATTAATGGATAATTAGTTAAAATGAATATTTAAGGCCCTTGAGGGCCATGGTTTGAACTTTAAAATGGGACTTGGGAGTCTAATGGCTACATGGATTGGTTTGACATGATTATATGGGCTTTCAAGCATTATTGGTATGGCGGTACCAAGTGTTAAATATCTTAATATGAGGCTCCTCGATTTATGGTTGGATTATATACAAAGTGATTTTAATTTGGGCTTAAAGAGGATTGTGTAGCTCACCGTGAAGGTGGAGTCCCAGGGGGACTAATACTGGAAACCACATTTACCGATGTGGGGGTCCATATGATCATGTACTTGGTTTATACATTTATTTTTTGGCATAGCTAGAGCCTTTGTGTCTTTAGCCCTCCTACGAATTTCCTCTTTTAATGTGCTAACATGTATGGGACCCTTTCAGCTAGGGGAAGATGAACCCATATAGCCCATGGGTGTACTTAGGAGAGGTAGAGATATACATTCCAGGTTAATGGTTTTAAACTCTCATGTTTATGACCTTTTACCTCATCCTATCTTCTTATATATATATATGAATGTGTGTTTGTGGTTTTGGTTGATTTTGGACATGACATTATTTAATCACTTTTCCTGAGTTTCATGCCAGTTCTTATCCCATTGACCATCCTAGGACACTACATCATTTCATAATGTAGGGTCCAAACACTCTTTAGTTTCTCTTATGTAGAGTTAGGTGGTTGAGCACGTCTTTTGAGTTGTTGTGAAGTGGTGAGCCACCATTCTTTGGAAGGCCTTGTCATTTCATTATTCTTTCTTTATTGTCATAGTATTTTGAATTCCTTTTGGTCATAGTTATGGGCATGTACCGACCTTGCTGCTATTTTGGTTTAAGAGGCTATTATGGACAAGTGTGGGTTGGATAGTTTGTTTTGACACTTAGAACTTTCAGTTGACTTATTTATCTTTTATTACTATCTTGATTTGGCTTCTGCTTTATTGTTGTTATTGTGTTCTTAAGGTTAGGCTAAGGTGGTTGTCTCTTGTAGATGGTGGGCTTGAGATTCCCATCATGGCCACGCCCAGTTTTAGGTCATAAAAACCTAGGCTCAGGTCATGACAAACTTGATATCATATCATGACTCAAGTTCCCTAGGGTGTGTACCATCTTTGTCGAGTATAGTCCTTTTATAGGTGTGCAACTCACCATACTTATAAAAGAGTGGCTACAAGACATTTTGGAATATTTTTCTTTCTTTATGTTCTAAGTTTATGTTAGAATGTCCAGTACTAATAAAAAAATTTTGACCCCTAATTTTTCCCACGTTCCAGATCATGTCTCCAAAAAGAACTAATGGTCAAAGGACTTCTGTTGGAAATTCCAACCCCGCCTGGACAAATGCTGAAGAGGTTTGTCCTACTTATGGGAAGCAAACCCATAACAGCATCTGCACTTCTAATCCCACTTCTCGAACTGGGGTCCTACAAACCCCATTTAGTCTTCCTCATGTTCCTAGGATTGGTACTACATGAGTTCATCCCCTACAAGGTGAAGTTTCTAATGTCGAATTCAGATAGACCATTTAGATTCTTACTCAGATTATGTCATCTCAGTCTCATCGGTTAGGTGATACTGGTTCTACTACTGGTTCCTCTAATGTTGCTTGGGTTGGTTAGTTTATATAGCTAAATCCACTTTCCTTTACGGGATCCAAAGTTGATAAGGATCCTCAAGAGTTTTTTGATGTGATGGAGAAAATTTTCAAGTTTATGCATGCTAGTAATACTGGGGGTGGATTTTGCAGCCTATTAGCTAAAAATGGTAGCTTATCAATGGCATGTTAAGTGAGAGAGGAGTGGGGTTGAATATGTTGAGACTGCTATTTCAAATGATTTTCCCAAAGCCTTTCTAGAGAATAATGTCTTTCCATAGGATCTGAGGGAAGTAAAGAATAAGCAGTTTGTGAACAGGGAATGATAAGTGTTAAGGATTATTCTCTAAAACTTACTCAGTTGTCTCGTTATGCTCTAGAGTTGGTGCCTAGTATAAGGGCCCAAATGAGGAAATTTGTTTTTGGTCTCTAGGGTGATTTTGTACTAGAGTGTAAAGGGACGATGTTTAACAATGACCTGAATTTATCTAGGTTAGTGGTCTACATGCAGCAGGCTGAGGGTGAAAGGAAAAAGTAGGCTAAGGCCGAGAAGAGACAGAATAAAAAGGTTACACCAACAAAGGATACAATCTAGCAGCATAGTGATCAGTGGTAAAGGGGCATACAATGGTCCAAAAAGAAGTTTTGGGGTAACACTCATTTATCAATTAGTGAAACATTCCAAAACACTTCAAATTATCAGTGATTCTAGCCAAATAATGGCCCTAGGATGTAGGGTTCTCAATATCAAGCCAATGTGGCTCAGTTGGCTCCATTCTATCCTCTTTCCCACACTTATGGAAAGTTACACTGATAGAGTTTGTTGTATGGTCAAGGGTGTATCCTATCAATGTGAAAATCCTAGTCATTTTCACTGACAAGGGATGCACCTGGGGCAATAAAGCCCCAGCTACTGCTTCTTTAGCCCTAGATGAAAAGGGCACTACTTCAATAATAGACTGGGTTTGTGACCACCTATATGCCCCTTAACCTTCGGGTGATCAATGATTCCAGCAAAATAATGTCTCTAGGATGTAGGGTACTCAATATCAGGCTAGTGTGACTCAGTGTGCTCTATCATATCCTCTTGGACAAACTTGTGAGAAGTTACACCATAGAGTTTGTCATGAGGGTAAGGGTGTATGCCATGTATGTGGATATCCTAGTAATTTTCACTAGGAATTCCCTTCGGCAATGGATGCACCTAGGCAATAACTCCCCAGCTAATGCTTTTTTATCCCCAAATGAAAAGTACGCGACTTCGGGGACAGGAGGGGATAAACCATCAGTATGTCTTATCAACTCTTCAGGATTCAGAGGTCTAACCAGATGTTGTCACGGATATGTTACAAATTTTCTTTCATATGTCTATGTGTTACTTGATCTTGTTTCCACTCTATCTTATGTTACCCCTTAGAGGGGCTGTGAATTTTAGCTTTGACACTGAAAATATCGATGAACCCTTCTCAGTTTCTACCTCTGTTGGTGAATCCATTATTGTTGGAAAGATGAATATAAATTGTGTTGTGGCTAGTTTTTCATCAAGATACTATAGTGGATTTGGTAGAGCTTAATATGGTTGATTTTGATGTCATTATGGAATGGATTTACTCACTTTTATTATACTTCTATAGATTGTAGAACCAGTAAAGTCACTTTCCATTTTCCAAATGAATCAGTCCTTGAATAGGATCATAGCCCCATAGTACCAAAGAAATGGTTTATCTCTAATCTTAGAGCCCAAAAAATAATTTCTAAAGGTTGTTTGTTCCATTTAGTTTAGATTAAGGATTCTAGTGCTGAAATTCCCTCACTTCCGTACATATCTTTAGTTAATGACTTTCCTGAAGTCTTTCCCAAAGACCTTCCTAAAAGTTTTCTTGGGAAATAAATTTTGGGATTGATCTCTAACCTAATACTCATCCAATTTCTATTCTACCACATAGAATAGCTCTTGCATAGTTGAGTTAAAAGAGTAGTTGAAAGATATCCTTGATAAAGGTTTCATCCATCCTAGCGTATCACCTTGGGTGCTCCGGCACTTTCCGCGCCCAAGAAAGATAGGTCTCTTCATATGTGAATAATTATTGATAGTTGAATAAGGCCACGGTGAAAAATAAGTACCCCACTATTCCAGAACTGATGAACTTTTTTTAACTAACTTCAGGGTGCAAAATATTTCCCCAAGATAGATCTTTATTTGGGTTACCATAAGTTATAAGGTTAGGAAAGTTGATATTTCCAAGACTGATTTTTGAACCCGGTATAATCATTTTTAATTTTTGGTCATGTCCTTTGGTATGACTAACACACCTACAACATTTATGGATCTTACTAACAGGATGTTTAATAAGCTTTTGCACTTGTTCATTAGAATTTTATTAATGACATCCTGATTTACTCTCGGACTGAGGAGGAGCATGTCAATCACTTTTGAATTGTTCTTTAAGCCCTTAAAGATCAAGAATTATATGCCAAATTTTCTATGTGTGAATTCTGGCTAAATTCTATAGCTTTTCTTGGTCATATTATTCTTAGTGTGAAGGGATTAAGGTGGATCCCCAAAATATTGAGGTAGTGAATAAATATCCTAGACCCACAACTCTAATCGCAATTAGGAGTTTCTTGGGTTTGGACGGATATTATAAAAGGTACATGAAATATTTTTCTTCTATAGCTACTCCATTACAAAGTTGATACAAAAAAAGGTAAAGTTAATGTGGTCCAATGCTTGTGAAGGTAGTTTTGTGAAGTTAGAGGATCATTTGACTTCTACCCCTGTCTTGACACTCCCGAAGGTACTGGTTTTGTAGTATATTATGATGCATCTCAAATGGGACTTGTATGCTTTCTTATGCAGCATGGTACGGTTTTGGAATATGCTTCTAGACAACTTAAAGATCATGATAAGAACTAACCAACCTATAATCTTGAATTAGCGGCAGTAATATTTGCACTCAAGATTTGGCATCATTATTTATATGGAGTGCATGTAAACATCTACTCAGATTATAATAATCAACAATATGTTTTCATGTGGAAGGAGATGAATCTCAGGTAAAGGAGTTTCTTGAACTATTGAAGGATTATGCAAGAGTTTGCATTATTACCCAGGTAAAGCTAACATAGTTGTTGATGCTCTTAGCAGGTTATCTATAGCCAACTTTTTACAATAGAAAGGGCTAAGAGAGAATTATGAAAGATATTCACCAGCTTTCTAGGGGAGGGTGATTGTTCACGGGGTGGCTAAGTCTTCTTTGAGTGCTTTGCCGAAGGTAAAATAGATTAATGACCTCGTACCCATGAAAATTAAAGAGGATGTAAGTTAATAGAAGGTTATGACTTTTGATATTGGGGAATATGGCATATTGAGGTACCAAGCGAGGTTGTCTATGACTAATGTTAATTTATGTGAGACGATTCTAACTAAGGATCATGTTTTCAAGTATACTATTCACCCTAGTTTTATGAAGTTGTATCCTGATTTGAGGGAAATTTATTTTCAGAACAATATGAAGAGAGATATTGCTAATTTTGTTGCTAAATGCTCTAACTATCAACAAGTAAAGGTTGAACATCAATGGTCTGGTGGTATGTCTCAAGACATAGCTATACTAGTGTGGTAATGGGAGATGGTGAATATGAACTTTATCACAGCCTTCCTCATGCTCGAAATCAATATAACTATATTTGGGTCATTGTGAAGAGGATGACCAAGCCATCTCACATCTTGCCTATGAGGATGACTTATTCTGAAGAGATAATGCAAAATTATACATTCAGGATATTGTTAGATTGCATGGAGAACCTTTTTCTATTATATCCAATAGAGTTACATAATTTACATCCTAATTTTGGAAATCTTTTTAGAAAGGTTTGGGTACAGAGGTGAATCTTAGCACCGGTTGCTATCCTCAAATAGATGGGCAGACATAGCACACTATTCAAACTTTAGAGATTATGTTAAGATCGTGTGTTATCTAATTTAGGGGCATTTGGGTGAATCACTTCCCTCTCATTGATTTTTCCTATAACAAAAGGTACCACTCCAGTATTCAATGGCCCCATTTGAGGCCCTCGATGGTAGGAGATGTCGGTCACTTATTAGGTGATATAAGGTAGGTGAGAAAAGATTATTAGGGTCATAACTTGTGCACCAGGATATGGAGAAGGTTAAAGATATTAGTGAGAGGCTTAAGACTGCCCAAAGTCATCAAAAATCCTATGTTGATGTGAGACAAAGAGAGTTAAGAGTTAAAAATTAATAGTTGTGTGTTTTTGAAAGTTTTTCCTACGAAGGGGGTAATGAGGTTAGGTAAAAAGAGTAAGCTTATCCCTCGTTACAATGTTCATTTTCGAGTTATGAGAAAGATTGGAAATGTTGCTTACGAATTAGAGTTGCTCACAAGTTTTGCATTGGTCCATCCCATGTTCCACGATTATATGCTCAAGAAGTGTGTGGGTTATCATTCTCTTGTGGTTCCCATAGAGAACATTGGTATGAAAGATTCCTTGTCTTCTAAGGAGGGTCCTATAGAGATTTTAAATTGTCAAGTCTAGAAGTTGAGGACTAAAGAAATATCTTCGATAAAAGTATTATGGAGTAACCAAGAGGTTGATGAAGCTACTTGGGAGATGGAGAAAGACACAAAGGCTATATATCCCTTTCAATTTATGACTCCGAGTAATGTTATTGACGGTACCAACTCTTATACCCATTTTCTTTCAAATTCTCCATAGTCATGCTTTAGTTTAATATTTGTATGAAATATTAGAGGTTCAAGAGTTATGTTTAATAGATGAGTTAATGTTATTTTTGACCTTTTCGTAATGTGTTAGAGTTAAAGTAGAAGTAAAAATACTAGGTTCAGACATCATGTGCTTAAAAGGTCTTTATCCATCATTTGAGGACGAACGATCCCGAAAGGATAATATAACTCCCTGTGATTTCCATCGTACCTTCCTATGCCTTTAGAGCTAAAAAAATGAGGTATTTGGAGTTTAGAATCTTTAGGAATGTTGTTACTTTGAATAGGGGGATTTTACAAAGTAAAGAAAGTGAGAAAAATATATTCTCAAAGCCCAAAATAGTGTGCCTTAGTGTTATCCCCGTGCCACGGAGAAAGGGCATAAGAAAAATCAAACTTTGGCACAAAGTTGTAGAGGTCCACAATACCTCTATTTCACGGAGCTAGATATCTGTAATATCAATTTGTCACGCAGGCTAGCCTCCACGATATTGGGGTGGCACAGAGGTTCTGTTTTTGCAGTACTTCCTCAAGTTCCCTACGCATTTTTAAGGGTCTTTTGGTCTTTTTCTTATCCAAAACCATCCCCTATCATTCTAAAATGTTTCCCTACATTCCTATTATCCCTAAATTGATTAACACATTCCCCCTTATTCTCTCTAAGTCCAAGAAAACTCAAGGTTGCATAAGGTGATCCTACGGTCAAGATTTAAGGTTCCTCTTCTTAGATTTTTGTAAAAAGGCATGCTGAGCAATCTCTAGTCCAACTAATATTATAAAGTGATAATGTATTTAGTATTTATGTATATAATAGTTATAGTTTGAAACTATCATTGAGGATTTTGTTTATGTAAAGCTTAATATTGATGTCTCTCATATTATAATTTTTTTTCTAATCACTAATAATGGGTTTTAAGACTTGAACGTACAATTTGAAAAATGGACTACTTTATATAGATTTATGATTTTAAATATTATGAATGATGAAAATATGTCCTTCAACATACTTCAAATGTTTGTAATCCAAGGAGGTTTGTAATATTTCTCCCTTTTTTTTGAACTAGTTAAGGTACTAAATGATGAAATATTTTCAAACCCTTATGAGAACTTGATTTTGGCTATATTTATACTTTTAAAAATGGGAGTAATAGTCTATAGTATTTTATGATAATGATTTGGCCTGATATGGATAGCTTGCTAGTCTTGGAATGACGATACCAAAATCTGAATGCTTAATTAAAGTTTCTGTGGATATATGTTGATGAAAAATATTTTAAGGAATTGTGTAGTTCACCGAGAAGGCGTAAGTCCTTGTGATCCGATACCTAAAACCAATGTTTTGAAGACCCTTAAGGAATAAGTCCTCATGACTCGACACCTGAAACCTATGTTTTTCCAATGTAGGAGTGGTTTGCTCCTTACCGGGATGACCTTATGATGTTCCTCTATGAAGATACTATGATGGATAAATTATATTGATCACAGTTAATGCGACAAATATGGGTTGGTCGCCTCGCCGGTCGGAGGAATATCAGACTCATATAGCCTATGGGTTACATATTGTCGATTCAAACTACATAGTTTAAAATTAATGTTTCAAATGGTCATGTCCTTATGGTTTAAATTACTTGCCTCATACTTCCATATTTCCATGTATGTTATGAATTTATGACTTGCTTTATAAATTTCTTGTCCTTTTCCTTGGGTTGAATGCCAGTACTATTTGTACTATTTATAAATAGTAAGTCATCCACCTTTTGGAAGGCATATGGTGTTATTTATATAGACTTTGATTATCTTATTTTAATTGTGTAGCTGGGGCCATGTTTCGGCTTAGAATTTTTCATTAACAATGATTAGAGGCTTCGTAGACTGGTGTAGACAACTGGTTTTATTTCGTATTTTCAAGATTTTATTTTACAATTCTTATTTAAATTGAATCTCGTATTTTATGGGTCTACCCATATTTATTTATAACTATGCTTATGATGAAATTTTGAGCGGTCTTCTCGAGCATTCATTGGTCTGGGATGCCCATTACATCCAGGACCTAAGGTCGAATCGTGACAGATTTGCATATCAAAAGGTGTATTGTCGTTATTGTCAATAGGGTACTAGATGGCTACTGAGACAAGGGCATTTTCTTTTTCCATAATACCACTGCTTTGCTGTCACATCACACTGTGCAACTTCAGCCACACACACACTGCACAGTCTAAGTAAAATAAACAAATGTTGCAGAAACATATAGCACTTCAGATTTATAGGAAATAAGTTCCCTACCTTTTATTATCTCTCAGAATCAAAAAGGATAATGTCACAGGAATTGTACAAAAGCATACAACACTCTCTCCACCTTTTACAATTTCCAGCAACGCTATAAGTAGGCTACTCATGGCCAGTTATAGTGGTACAACCAATGACACCTGGAAGCATGTCATTGGACATAGCTTCATACTTATCACATGACTCAACAACCTGATCTGAGCGTTCAAACACATTCTAAAAATCACATATGTTTACAACATTCAAAATTCAATCTTAGCAACCGCCCTATGTGATAAGCACATGGGCAGCCTTGCCCCTTTAGCCAGTTTTCCCAATGTTCAACACTTAGCCAATTTCCATCTTTCCAACACTTTATCATTTTGTCTTTGTCTTGTCATGCTTCTCAGCCACGCCTTGCCTTGCCCATGTTATGTCATGGTCTACGCCTACGTTAAGCCACTGCCCGTGCCATGCTATTGTCTCGGTCATGTCACTGCCTATGTTGTGACACTATCTTTGACCATGCCAATGCCTACCCCTGTGCCATGCTATCGCATGTGCCATTCTAGTTCCAATGACATGCCAGTGTCGTACCATGCCTATGTTACTGGAAATGCCAGTGTCGCACCATGCCTACGTTACTGCCTGCCCGTATGCCAGTATAGGTGTGATACGCCTGTCATCGCCTCATGTGCCCTGGACTGCATTTCCATCACCCCAGCCACCTTGGTCATTATCAGTTTCCTACTATCTCATAGCCACCACAACATCACATTTCTTGCCTTAGCACATGTCAAGGCCAATGTGCACCTTAACATGGCCTTGTCAGCCATTATGTCTTAGACTTGGGGTCTAACAATGCACCCCCACTAGATGAACTCGATGCCCTCGTTGAGGTTGTTTTGAGGTATTTCTCAATTTGCTTGTCTAACTGCCACAAGTTTTGATTCTTCGCCCAAACAACGTCTTCTTTGCTTGAGCCTTTCTATTGAATCAGGAATTCTGTCTTGGTATTCTTTTTATTGTTCCCCATTATCCGATGAACATTGTATGCCAGAACCGACCAGTGAACGGTGCATATCTATCACTCACGATATCACTTGGCAAACAAAAATGCTTCACCACATTCTTATAAAATAATCTAGCAGCAACTTCTGATAGCATGTAAGTGGAGCAGCAACAAAGATAGCATATTTTGAAAACCTGTCTACCACCACCATTATGGATGCATTGCCATCCACCTTAGGAAACCCAAAAATGAAATCCATAGAAAAAGATAACCATGGCCTTTCATGAATAGGAAGAGGATGCAACAAACCTGCCTCTTTCATAGGTTCAGTCTTGTCTCTTTGTCATACATGAAAAGTCTTCAAATATGCTTCAATGTCATCTTCCATCTTCATCCAGAAATATACACGGGACAGCAGGGCTAACATCCGCTCAACACCTAGATGACCAATCTAAGGAGTGTCATGCGCCTCTTTCATAATATCTTTTCGCAGTCCACTACCTTTAGGTACCACAATTCACCTCCTTAAATTAGAGGAGATCTTCCTCAATCTAATAACTTTGAATGGTCCCATCTTTCACTTGACCCATCCACTTGACATAGAGTGGGTTATTTGTAGAAGTGAATTTAATTCTGTCTAGAAAATTTATTTTAAGTCTAGAAATAGAGTATACTGTAGCAAATACCTCCTTTCGACTTAGTGCATCAGTAACCTGGTTGTGCTTCCCTAGTTTGTGCTCCCACATGAAGTCATACTCAGACAGGAACTCCTACCATCAGTCCTTCTTTGGACTCAGCTTCTTTTGCTTCTTAAAGAACGTGTTTACAACATTGTCTGTCCACACCACAAACCAAGTACCCAGCAAGTATACCCTCTAAGTATGTAAACAATACACTACTGCTACCATCTCTTTTTCATGGGTCACATATCTTTACTTAGCATCACTCAATTTTTGACTTTCAAAGGCCATAGGATGGTCTTCCTACACCGACACGCCTCCAACAGCCTTGTCTGATGCATCAGTTTGTACTTTAAATGGTAACTTAAAGTCTGGTAGCTTCAATATGGGTTCTGAAGCAATAGCTTCCTTCAACGTTTGAAATATTGCATCGCACTTATCAGACCATACCCACTTGATATCTTTCTTCAGCAAATTTATCAAAGCCACAACTTTCTTAGAGTAACCTTCAATGAATTTGCGATATTAGTTAGCTAGTCCCAAGAATGATCTCAATTCTTTAACCCCACTAGGCGCCTGCCATTCAAAAATTGTTTGCACCTTGTTTGGATCCATACTCACTTGGTTTTGACAGACCAAATACCTAAGCAAATTCACTTCCTTTGTAGCTACTCACATTTTTTCATCTTTACATAAAGTTTGTACTCCCTCAAATGGGACAATACCAACTTTAAATGTTTCAAATATTCATCAAGTGAGAAACTATAAATGACTATTTCATATAGATGTACCACCAATAAATCTTCTAGGTAATCAAACAACACATTATTCATCAAGTTGTAGAAAGTTTTCGGGGCATTTATCAACCAAACAACATAACAAGGAACTCATATGAACCATACTTCATCACACGTGTGGTTTTGGATTCATTTTGCAATTCAAACCTGCCAATAACTTGATCGTAAATCAAGCTTCGTGAACCAGCATGCCTTTCTTAGCCTGTCTATAAGATCCTGCACCAACTGGGATAGCATACTTGTTCTTCACAGTCACTTTATTCAATGTCTGATAGTTCACACATATCCTCATTTAACCATCCTGCTTCTTTTGGAAAAAAAAAACAAGAGCACCATAAGGATCCTTGGAAGGCTGAATCAAGCCCACATCCAACAATTCATTCAATTGTTTCCACAATTCAGTCAACTTTTTTGGAGTCATTCTATATGGGCCTGTGCAGGGGTAATAGAACCTGGAAGTAACTCTATCTTGTGATTAATGTCCCTTCTTGGTTCAACTCTATCTTTTGATCAATGTCCTTTCTTGGTGGTAACTCTTTAGGCAACTCGGGAGGCATCACATCAGCAAATTGCTTCAATACTTCAGCAACATAGTCCAGTACCTCCACCTTCACATCTGGCTTCACTTCAATTATGGAAGTAAGGAAAGTTTCATTACCTTTCTTCAGTCCATTCTCAACCGAAATAATAGAAATAATTGGGCCCTTGCTCTTCACTTTCTTTGTTCTTCATAAAGATGAACATCATTAATGAAACTTGGATTGGCCTTGTTCATGATCATCACTCCGTCTAATTAAGAAAAAGGAACAAAACAAAATCTTCTAAGGAAATCTTTCACTTCTTAGACTTTCAAGAAGTAAGAATGTCAGAATCAGAATGAATTGAGTGACAAACCACCAATGAGTCAGTTGCAACAATTATACTAGGTAAATCTTTCACATTCTGTCTTCTTAATTCATTTTGGGCCTATACCTGCATTTCTGAGATGAGGTTGTGTAACTTGTATTTATCAGACATGTTTTGGATGTCCAACATCAAGGAGGTAAATTCCTTAATATAGTCACGAATTGATCCATTCTGCCTTAGCCTTTTCAACCAGTCTCTAGCAATCCATGAGGCATTGCTAGGAAGGAATTGATCCCTCATTTCCTTCTTCAAATTTTCCCATGTATCAATTTTGGGTCGGCCAGCACTCTTATCATCTGCATTTCGAGTGCTCCACCATAATTTCACATCACCCATTAAGTACATCATGGTGATGTTTAACTTGTCCTTCTCAGTAACTCAGGAAGTAGAGAAATACCGCTTCATGTCTCATAGGAAATTCTCTAACTCCTTGTCACTTCTAGCACCACCAAAAGGTTTGGGCTCAGGAATTTTGACTTTGGAACTGCCTTCATGAGAATACCTAGACACAGCCACAGCACATCACAGCACCAACATCTTTGTCTACAGATTTTCCATTACCTTGGTTCTGCACCAGCGACATAAAGGCCTCGCGTGTATTCAGAATTTTTGTAGATTGTTCATCAAACTGGGCACACAAAAGTGCCAGTTCTTTCTTCAAGTCACTGATCTGAGTGATAAAATCTGCTAGGCCTACACTTTGTCTGAGTTCGTCAGTAATACAGATAAAGTTTCAAACTCGTGTAACTTACTCATTTAGTTGAGTGATAGTCACCATTTTTGTACAACAATGCTCTGAACCAATTAAGATAGGGGTGTTTTATTTTTTGCAACAACAATGCTTGGCAATCGCACCATACTGTGCAACTTTAGCCACACACACACTACACGGTCTAAGTGAAATAGACAAAGACTGCAGAAATATAAAGTACTCAACAGATTTATAGGAAACAAGTTCCAACCTTTTATTATCTCTCAAAATAAAAAAGGATAATGTCACACGAATTGTTCAAAGGCATACAACACTCTCTCTTCCTTTTACAATTTCCAATAACACTATAAATAGGCTACACATAGGCAGTTACTGCAGTTACAACAAACGCATGTCATTGGATATTGCTGCAAGCTTATTACATGACTCAACAACCTGATCTAAGCGTTCAAACACATTCTGAAAATCACACATGTTTACAACATTCAAAATTCAAACTTAGCAACATCCCCATGTGACAAACACATGGGAATCCTTGAACTTTTAGCCAATTTTGCCAATGTTTAACACTTAGCCAATTTCCAACTTTCTAACACATGATTAGTTCGTCTTTTCCTTGTCATGCTTCTCAGCCACGCCTTGACTTACCTGTGTTATGTCATTGCCTAATCCTGTGTTATGCCACTGCCCGCGCTATGCTACTGTCTCGGCCATATCACTGCCTATGCTGTGACACTATCTTTCACTATGCCAATGCCCACGCCTGTGCCATGCCATCGCATGTGCCATGCTAGTGCCAATGATATGCCAGTGTTGTCCCATGCCTATGTCACTTCCTGGATGTATGCTCGCATAGGTTCCATGCACCTGTCATCGCCCCATGTGCCCAAGGCTGCATTACCATCACTTCAACCACCTTGGTCATCATTAGCTGCCTTCTATCTCATAGCCACCACATCATCACATTGCTTGATTGAGAATATGTCAAGGCCAATGTGTACCTTGACATGGCGTTGTCAGTCATCATGTCTTAGACTGGGGTCTAACAGCCACTAGGATGAATTTAAAGGATAACAACAATTAGGATTTCAATTAATGGTTGCATAACCTACTAGCTGAGTATGACTATGTTTCCTTCAAAGTATATGTACAATATTCAGTAGCCCACTTAATTCTTGAAATAACATAAATTTAATAGTTAAAAATACTCATTATAGAAGGTTGTACCATGATATGATAATTCTTTACCTAATTATAGTATTACTAGAATTTTAGTATCATCATTATTCTCTAGTTTCAGGTCCTCCCTAAGTTATAAAAAAATAAGGAGTCATATCCATGCCTTGACCAACACAAGCTCATTATTAGTACTCCCACCATTTCTTTTTATTTGCTCTCTTTGTCTGTTGTGAGTCAATTTGACTATATTTCAAAGCTAAATTAAATTAGATTAATATACTTTTTAGATTAAAATTTAGATAATAAAAAGTTATATGAGAAATACTATAAATTATAACTTTTCTGTTTTTAATTTAATTAAAAAATACATCTTAAAATATTACTTAAAATTAATATTTCCTTGACTCTAAAATGAAAAAGAAGTAAAGAAAAGGGAATGAAGGGATAGTGAAGAAGCGAGGGAGTATTTTCCAAGCAACTCATGTGCTAACAGAATATGTAGTTGTCATCCTAATTAAGAAATATTAGATGGGAGAATATTGATGCAAAAAAAAGAATACTGACATTTGAACACGTCGTGAACACATAAAGATAACTATTCAAGGAAGTTATATAAAAAAAGGAAAGAAAACGAAAAAGAGGAAGATTGGATCAAAATCATGTATGTAGATTTCATGTAGGATTAAAAATTGCAGCGTAACATGTCAACAGATACTTATGCCATGTTGGCAAGGGGTTGAACTAAGGGTGGCAATGGACCGGAATCATTATCGTCGGATCAGTTTAACCGAAACCAATATCGATACCGGCACAGCCTTATCGGTGTATTTTGCTGGAACCGATACTATCGAAAATAAAATACCAAAATTTTTGTGTGGTCCGCACCGGTCCGTTGGTTACCATTGTAGAACCAGGTCGGACTAGACCAGTAACTGGATATATACCAGAAAAAATACGTACTTCATATTTTTTTAATTTAGATTATATTATATAATTAACTTATATTTTATTAATATAATTAACTTAAAGATATATTTATATAACATTTTTTTATTAAATTTCTTTTAATAAGTTTAAGTTTAATACATCTTAAAAAGGTTAGAACTTTAACTTAAAAATATATCTTTAAGTTTAAGTTAATAAATATAATATTTTTTTAATATATCTTAAACTTAAAAAATATATCTTTAAGTTTAAGTTAATATAATATTTTTAATAAGTTTAATATTTTAAATTATATTTATATAATTTTAAGTTATAAATTTTAAAAAAATTCTACCTTTATAAAGTTAAAAGTATTAATCTTTTTTTTTCATAACTTTAAAGTTATAAATATAAACTTTATAATTTCAGCTAAGATAATTACATCAAATAAAAGAAAATTTTTAAAATAAAATTAAGGCGAATAGCCTTTATATTTATTTAAATTTTTTACGTTGTATATTTATTACAACTATTAAAAGAAAATCTAATCTACGCAGCCACCTTCTAGGAAGGGTTCTGTTTGAATTAGATCTCTACTCTAGAATCTTATTAATATTTATAACGTCCATAATATTCTAGACGTAACTTATCTATTTCTTTGGCGGATAAATTTTTCGAAATTGGTCTTTTTCCTTGTTCCTCCATTGCTTCCATTCTATCATCACTATTTTTCTCAAATATTTCATCTATTTCGTCTTCAATTTGGGGTGGTAATTTTAGGAGCCCAAAATTTCTTCGTTCAGCATTGATCCAATTTCAAAATAATATCAAAATCTCCAAACTATCATTTGCTAACGAATATCAATAATCTTCAATCACAAATCTTCCTGCACTAAAGCTTGCTCCGAAGCAACTGAAGAAGCTTGAGTTGCTATCACATATCGAACCACCTTTGAAAATTTTGGAAATTGTGTGGTACGGGTCTTCCACTATGCTAAAAGTTGTTGTTCTTCATTTTCATCTCTAATACTTTTCCGATCCTGAGAAATATGTGAATCAAAACCATTGCTTCTACAATATTGGAGAACAAGTTCTTCATCCATCTCGTCATCTAAATCATCATATCTACCATAACTTGATACAAGTTATAGAGATAATACCCTATTACCCCCCTGAACTATACCTAAAACGGCAGAGACACGTCTCAACATAAAGGGGGTCCGATTATCCCTCCTCCCAAACTAATTAAAAGTGTAATTTTGACACCCTTAGTGCCTACATGGTACATACGTGGCACAACACATTGAAGTGTCCACGTAGGCACACGTGTGTGCCACGTATGTGCCATGTAGGAACTAAGGGTATCAAAAGTACCCTTTTAATTAGTTCGAAGGGGTAATAGAATCCCCTTTAAGTTGATGTATATCACAACCGTTTAGGGTATAGTTTAGGGGGTAATAAGGTATTTTCTCTAAGTTATATAAACTCCTAACTTTAAGTACTATGTTAGCACAAGAAGTTTCAAGCGATTGCTTTACACTAGGTCCAATTTCAAAATTGTTGTAAAATTTTTGAACCATCATCATTACACCATGTTCTTTGTAAAATGGGTTGAATAAAGTAGCAGTCAAATAAATTTGTGGAATAAGAAAAAAATATTTTTAAAAATTATCAACCATAGCTTCAATCGCCTCTTTGTAAGGGCAATTTTTTTTATATTCAACAAGTACTTTAGAAATAGCAGTAATAGTTACTAAAACAGAAGAAATGCTTGGAATATATTGAGCAGATACTGTGTTCGTAGCTTGATAATTTTTTTTCAAAAACTTACAAAGTTCTTCTACTTCAATGCAATCATCTTAACCTAGCCTTAAATCAAGATTCGAATTATGAGCATTATAAACTAATTGTATAGGTTCACGATATACAAGAGCAACTTCAAGCATTTGATACAAAGAATTCCATCTAGTAGGAACTTCTTATGAAACTTTTCTATATGGAATATCACATTTTCCACATTGAAATTTAAGATTATCTATTATAGACTTTTTTATTTTTATAAATATAACTACAAGCAATTCGAACGTTTCAACAATCATTTTCAAATAACTCAACACTATCATGTACTATTATATTTAAAATATATACAATATATCTAACATGAAAATGATCATCATCCATAGGACATAGTCTTGTTTTTAAAAAGTCAACATCTTTCAAATTATTAGAAGCATTATTTAATGTGCATACCATAGTTTTATCAATAAATCTAAAATATTTTAAGCTATCCTCTATTGTACCAGCTATAAAGCTACCGGTTTTAGTATCGTTAACATATTTATAAGAAATAATTCTTTTTTCCATGCTCCAATGGTGATCAATCCAAAGAGCCATGACAGTAAAATAATCATTAGCGAGAACACTACGATCCATATCAGAAGTAATAGATATTCTACCATCAAATTTATTAAATAAGCAACGAAGAAAATGGCAATGTTTAGTTTGAAATTTAAAAATATTATTTTTAATTGTATTAAAACTTGGATGCGAAGGAAAATTGAAAGACAAAACCATAACATCAACCATTTTCGCTAGTTCGTCTCTATCTACATCTTCACTATATGCTGATGATGAACTTGGGACAGCCGGGTTAAACATGTATAAACACATTTGAACCAGATTAACTCCTACAGATTTTTGCGTCAATGGTGTACCACCTTTTTTCTGCCTTAGCCTAATTTTCTAGACTAATAAATTCATTATTACATCTCCTCAAATGCGTAGTTAGCAATCCTATCCTACCATTCTTTCCCCGGTCAATTGTTTAATAAATCTGGCATTTATTGCAAGTAGCAATATTTTTAACTTATCATGCTCCATAAATTTTTAAACTATAGACCTTTTAGTATGTTCGGTACCTTTCGCACTAGTAAGTTTCAGTAAAAGGAGAAGTTCTTCACCGTCTTTCGGTAATTCCATAACCGGACTAGAAGGGATAGGGATATCACCTAACTCTTGTTCTTCTATAACATCTTCTTCTGGTAAGTCTTCCTCGAAATTATCATAACTCTTACTTAGGGTCTCATGGTCTAATTCCATACTAGTACCAACGTCGAAATCATTAGGTTGTGATAAAAAAGTTTCACTAAATCTAGGCGGTAATGAACTAGTAGTAGCACTATTTTTTTCTACGAAAAAAACTTACCAAAGATTCTTTTTCTACCACTCTATTTTTATGGACATACACAAATAAATTTAAATATAATTAAAATATTAAAACAATAAATATAAATATTATAAATCAAAAAATTTATATAAGTAAACAAATATAGATACTAACAAAATAAATATAGATATTAAAGTAAATAAAAATAGATTAAAGTTGAAATAAATATACCGAGCGTTTGCATAAAAGCAGACGTATACTAAATATCGAAATTAAAAAATGATAATTGAAGATTGTAATATCTTCAAAAAAATCTTCAAATCTAACTAATACAATAACTATAAATATTAGGAGAGAGTATGAGAAATTGAGAATATTAGTGAGAAAAAAGAATAGATATAAAAGGGTATTTATAGTAAAAAATTTAAGGGGTTAGTGGGGTAATTAGGGGGGGGGCACAAAATATCCGTTGTTGGCCCTCCCAACGGATAAAATTCCCTGGCCCCAAAAGAGCCGTTGCCATTTGCCAAACAATTAAAAAAATTTAAATTGTCAAAACAGTCCGATCGACACCGGACCAAAATTGGTCAACTGATATCAGAACTAGTCAACCGGAATTGTAATTACCAAAAAATTAATTTGCTCTTTATCGATATTGGATTTTGGACCGTTGGGTACTGGTATACCGGTTGCAGCTGGTACTATTGCGTTACGGTATTGGAGCATTATCAAAATTGGAACGAAACGGAAAAACTCTGATATGTTGCCACCCTTAGGTTGAAATAGCTGGCAACCAACTTTTTTATCAATAGAAAATAGAAAATACATGGGAATTTTCTATGCACAAACTTGAAGAAACAACAGTCATGTTACAAAGAAATCACTAGTATGCAGAACAATTGAGAAATATTTATTTACAAAGAGAAATAGCGCATGAGATGTAGGCGGGTATGTATTTTGGTACACAAGAGTCATGCAAAGTAGGAATGGAATAAGCATTTTAGTAGATAGGGAACTTCAGGAGCAACTGGTAGAGGTTTGAATAGAATGACAAAATGGTGGGTTATTAAGCTAGTTACTGGTGGGCTTACTTTTAACATAATTAGTGCTTACTGCTACGAACCTAAAGTGGATTTGGATGAGGAGGTCAAAAATTACATTTGGGAGGATTTGGACAAGATAATATGATGTATCCCTCACACTGAGGGGATTGGTGGTGGAATGGAGAGGTCCTATGAAAAGTAGAAGCCAAGAAGGTTGCTTACATGAAATTAGTGAACAGAAAAAATAAGGAAGAAAAGAGGACAAATAAGGAGAGGTATAAGACTATAAAGGAATCTAGGATTCAAGATAGTATCTAAATGGTGGTGCATTTGACACTTGTATAAAGAACTAGAAGACAAAGGTTAGGAAAAGATGTCGTATAGGCTTGGTAAAGTAAGACAAAGGAGGGGTCACTACCTAGACCAAGTGAGGTAAATTAAAGACAAGGATGACAAATTATTGACGAAGATACAAATTATTGGTGGAAGAGTCACACATTAAACGAAGATGGCAAGCATACTTTCATACAATTTTAATGTAAGGAAGGCCAAGAATATTGTATTTGGTAAATTAGAAAAGAGAGCCATCAAGATTTTAGATGTCACAAAAAGTATAAAGTTTGAGGTTACGGGGGCAATTCTTAAGATTGGAAGGGGATGAGTGACTGAGCTAGATGAATTTCCAGTGGAAGTTTGGAAGAACATACACAAACTAGGTATAAATTGGTTGATTGGGTTGTTAAATGTCATTTTTAGCCCATTGAATGACTAAAATTCCCAATGAATGGAGATGGTGTATAATGGTCCCGTTGTAAGAGAACAAATGTGATATTCAAAATTACAACAACTATAGGGGCATCAAACTACAAAGCCATACTACGAAAGTTTGAGAGAATATGGTAGAGATGAGGATGAGGAGGTATGTATCTATATTCAATCAAATCATGACAAGACAATCAATTATGGAAGCCACTCATATTTTAAGGAAATCATTGGATCAGTATAGATATAGAAAAAGAGACTTACATATGATGTTCATTGACGTAGAAAAAGCATACCACAAAGTCCCAATGGAAATGTTTGAACCTTGAAGTCTAAAGGTGTATTTGTAGCATACATTAGAGTGATTAAGGACATGTATGATATATCCAAACCCCAAATGAGAACGGTGTGAGAAGATTCAAAACATTTCCAAGTCAAAATGCACCAAAAATCAGCTCTTATTCCATTTTTATTTGGTTTGTGGTGGATGAATTAACACGGCATTCAAAGAAGGTACCATGGTGTATGTTATTTGAAAATGATATAGTATTAATTGTTGAGACACAATGTTGAGTTAAGGATAGACAAAAGGTCAGATACCAACCCTAAAGTCTAAATTTTTAGGTTGAGTAGGACTAAAGCCGAGTATAAAAATTTCAAGTTTAGTGACAAATTTCATGAGGTAGATGTGGCTGTGAGGATTGATATACAAGTCATCTTCAAGAGATGAAGCTTTAAGTATTCTGGGGTCAATAATCTAAGAAAATTGGGAGATCGACTATGATGTCACTTATCATATTGGAGTGGGTGAATAAATGAACTCCGATTTAGTGACCTATATGATAAGAATGTACCAATAAGGCTTGAGTTTTAGTTTTAGACAGTGGTTGTTAGATCAAGTATATTGTATGAGGCATGTTGAAAAAAATATACTTAAGCCTTGAAGCGATGCACAAAACACATTGAGTGCTTCACCTCTATTTATGGTTGCTTCAATGTCATCAACAAGGCTTTAAGTTATATTCCTTCCAATGAGAGTAATTCTGAAGATGAGACACGAAATAAATGATAGTTCACTTTATTGTAATTTTTTTTAATTTCTTAATTCATATATTTGTTATTCATGCTTATGATTATTAATCTTGGACTTCATATACATACTTATATTTTTTCTTTGTTTGCCTTATATTCGTTAAACCTAGGATTTATTTGTTCTTTTGACGTAAAGCCCCTAAGGACCTTAAAGTTTTTTCGCGCTTTTCACATTTGATAACACTATGGCATAGAGTGTGAGCTAGTAAAGAACTCGCATCTAGAAAATAAAAGTAGTAGAAATGAGAATACTGGATTGATGTGTGGGCATCTCGGAGAGACGATACTAGGAACAAAAATATACAGGGCAATGCAGGAGTAACCTTCGTGGTGAAAAAAATGTGGGAAGAGAGACTGAGATGGTTCATACATGTGAAGAAGAGGAGCGCAAATTCCCCACTAAGGAGGTGCGGGACGTTGGCGATGATAAATCTTAGTAGAGGTAGAGATAGATAGAGGAAGAATTGAGGAGAGGTAATTAGATAGGACATGACACATCTTTAGCTCACTGAGAACATAATCCTAGATAGGAGAGCATAAAGATCAAGGATTAGGGTAAAAGGATCGTAGCTAGTCAAGTGATGTCTCTTTTTTGGGTGGAGAGCATGATACTAGTTTAGAGCACCTTATTTTCTCCCCTACTTCTTGGACCTTGAGGGTATTATTTATATTATTATTCTGACATTATCTTATTTCCAATTTTATTACTGTTGTTGTTTCTTTTACTTTGGTTCTTTACGATTTTTGTTGTCAATACTTTCCTTTTCTTCGATATTACCCATTATAGTTTTTTTTCTCCTCTATTTTTTCAAACATGTTTTGAGAAAACGCTTTTCTTGAACCAAAGGTCTATTGAGAATAACCTCCATCCTACAAGAGCGGGGGTAAGATCTACATATACCCTACCCTTCCCAGAGTCCATCATACTCGTATGTTGTTTTACAGAGAGAAAAAGGATGAACTACATGAAACACATAAAACTAAGCAGATAATACATTCTTTGAAGATGAAGCAATGGAACAACTGAAAATATCTTTTCAAATTGGATAAGACATGATATAATGTCATAAGTAGGAGGCTTAATTGTATTTGGCTATTATAACGGCGACAAAATTTTCATGGTCATGTTCCTCAAAATCAAGGGTAAAGGAGAAAAAGAGGTTATATATGTCTTTTAGAAAATTCAGAACATGATAAAAAATAAAATAGTCAGAACAAGATGAGCAAACTGATAGATGATTGCATGCAGCAACATCGAATATAGTCAAACACAAGCATAGAAGAAACTATAGAGTATAATGTCATATTTTCCAACAACCTCCTAGAAGTAAATAATTAGGAATATTTTTGTAAAATATTAATATTAATCAGTTAGTGACTTTGAATAATAGAAAAGAAATAGTAATCATATATAACATTTCTATTTAATTATATCAAAAATGCTTTAAAAAGAAAGATTCAATGAATTATCAAATCATCTAGTATTCAGTGGGGTACATATAAACTAAAAACTCAATGATTATTAACACCAAAGGATATAATAACTAATATATTGATCGAAACAAGTGATATGAAATACAAACAGGTATTGTTTTACCATTTTTATTTGTATCAGGTGAAAAATGTAAAAGAAAATGTTTTACGCACTTTAATAACTTATAAAAAAGGAAAAAAATCCAATGCAAGATGTAATACTTATATAAAAAACTCAGAATATTACACATATATGACAATGAAAAAGATCAACAAAGACATAAGAGACTGGTTAGATGAGAAAACTTTCCTTGAAACTTATGCAGTAGAGTTTCTTGATTAGTTACTTGAAATTTTCATATTGGTGTCTCTCCATTAGTAACAACCTCAAACATTATGCGTTCTCCCTTCTTTAAGAAATTATCAGGACTGAATTTGGGTCATCCACCTCCAATATAGGTGTGAATTTCAGAAGAACCTAGCTTTAAATTCCACAACCTTTGTCTTTCATCTTTAATTACCAAGACAGACTTCTTATTGGTGAGACCATTTGCATATGTTAATTATTGAGGAAGGTACTAAGATGGACTATAACCATTTTATGAAGAAAAAAAGATCAAAAGAATTTAAACTACATATATTGAAGTGCAAATGTTTTATAATATACAATCTAGTTTAATGTGATGACAAATTAGTTACAATTTTTACCATGTAAGAATCTAATAATTGCTTTTCATAGAGATTTACTTGTAATTATCTACTAACTAACATAATTATGTAAAAAATTCAGTTGAAGGGTTTGCAAGAAATGACGAGTTTTAAAACTTATCAAGTAAAGTCGAAAAGAAATATTTTCTAATAGTGCATTCACAATGAGAATGACCAAAAGAGTTGTGATGAGTAGCAACTTTTACATAGGGAGAAGCCATTTTCAACAACTTGATCCTGGGCATTGATCTTCGTGTTGCACCATCAACAAATTAATTATCACAATTGTACTTAAGAAAAATTAGCCACACCCTTTGGTGTCATGGAAAACATTTACCTTCCTACCGAGATCACCCTAATTCTAAGATTTAAGGGAATTAACTTGCGAAACTTGTCAAGTATAAAAGCAATATTCTTCAAGAGTATGAGCTTCGAGTTGAATCAAAGACGTAGACTTCAAAATTTTAAATTTCCTTCATGTTTAAATACCAATATATTTTCCAATTGAAAATCATATTCCTCAGAAAATTTCCCCCAACCCTCTTCCAATCGATGACCATTCAGCTTTAGCAAACACTTTTTACCAGCCCTTCTTAGTATTGCATATTCACTATGATCTTGTCCCTTGAGATACTTCAAGAAACCTATAGGTATTTACTGCAATACAACATAGACTTAGGATATGAAATTATACTAATTTTCTACCCAATTAAACAATTATTAAAATAAATATTCATATGGAAATTTTCGCATTTTATTTTTCCAAGGAGAAAATTTTCCATATCATACACACAACATCTAATAGACAAAGGAAAGATGAAAAGAAAATATATGATAACTTACCAGAACATTTTTGAAACATAGCTGAATGGGTTTGAAAAAATGAGGGTTTATTGGAGGAATTTTCATGGCAGCCAAACGTGTTGTGCGTTTCGTGATCCATACAACTGAAAGTGGAAACTTCAATCGAGGGGTGATGCAATGATTTGGCATGTGAATCTTGACCATTGCATGACATTCATTTTTTATTTTTATTTTTTTTTAAAATAGTTTGATGCATTAAAGTTATTATTATGTTGTGTTTGGAAAAGAATACAAGCAAACATATTAGAACTTATCGAAAAGCTACAATATCCAGTTAAGTAGTTTAGTGGACGAGTCCTAAAAGATCTGTCATTGGAAAACACTATTAATGGACGCTCTGGCCACTGGTCAATCATCGACAACAATGGTTGACCAGCCCCTCTTAGCCGCACAACCCAAAATACCCAATCTACCCACAACAACATCAAATCTTGATTATTCAAAACTCTTGAAACTTTTAACTTCGAATAACATGCAGGCATGCCCTAAAAGAGATGTGCCTTCAATTTCTATTAAACCTATTAAAATATTACATGGTGATCCATACATAAAATGGTCTGAATTTAAAATTTCCATAATGAGCGTAATTGAAAATCTGCATCATGTTATTATGGGAAACTTTTTCTATGGTTGGTCGGATTTGGAGGACTTGTGTATATATATTCTTGTGCAATGTAACATCAAAGGTGACTGTCAGATTGGGTATTTCAGAAATAGAGATATTATAATTAGATTGTCTCTTAAAGAAGACTTCATTAATATTACATCGAAGGTTTCTTTCTACATCAAGTCTAAAGATGGTGCCTCCTATCAAATAAGACCATTGATATATGACTCCAAGTTCACTATGGAAAAGGAAACTACGATGGCTAAATCTTGGGTATCATTTCCCAACTTGCTACCAACTTATTTTGTCAAGGAGTCTTTATTCTCCTTAGCATCAGCAGTAAGAACTCCTATTCATTTAGAATGACCACAATTAATAAAACTAGGCCTAATTTTGTCAAAGTTGCGGTTCTAGTTGATTTAATGGACAATCTACCTGATCATGTGAGAATGGATATTGAATATGAAACTACGGGTGCTATAAGAATTATCAAAGTCAAAATTCAGTATGATTACTTGCCATAATATTGCAAAGAATGCAAATTCGAAGGCCATAACATGTATGAGCATCGAGTTCATCCTGAACTAGCAATTTTGAAAGAGGGCTACAAGATGGAAGCAGGATTGCACATGGGGGATAATGACAAGAAAAAATAAGATGATAAACAATTACGTGGAAACAATAAAAAAGGGAGAAAATAAAACTATCCCAACCTACTAGTTCTTTTCCTATGAGACTGACTAAGTGAAAAATATGTGGGAAACCCCTGTGATTGACATAAAGATACAAATAAGAAAGGGGAGAACAAGGTCAATCAACAGGATCCACACGTGAAGAAAAATATAGAAATGTTGGGCCACACAACCAATACGTAGATATAGAGTCTATGAATGGTGAAGAGGGGAAAAAATAAAGATGATAGGAGTAATAGCTTAACTAATTCAATAAATAGACAAAGGAAAAAAAGATGGTATACATCATGGAGATATTAATCAGAATGTGGTGGAGTTAAAAACTGCAGTTTTAGACCCAAAGGAGCACCCCATTGTTAGTAACAGCCAAAGGGTAATGAAAGAAGAAATTAGGTGGAAAATCATTCCCACATTCAGTAGTTGATAATAACAACACTCGGGACCAAAAAATAGAGTAGATAAATAATGTTGGAAAAATTAAAGACTCAAAATCTAGCAGGATGTTGATGAAGATAAAAATAAAAATAATAATTAAGAACTTTTGTCACCAGAACAAGATAAAGATGACACTCATGATGAATGATAATAGTAAGTGACACCTTGGAGTAATAGAAGGATATAAATTGGCATCTTACAGGTTAACAATAGGATCAACCCTTAGTTATAGTAACTAATGTTCAAACAATTAGGTCTTCTAGCATGTCATCTCAAACCAAGGTCCTGCATGACATAGTTACTTGCTAGGTTTAAGAGAAAAAGCTTGATGAAGATGAAGAACATGGTGAAGCATATTGAAGATAAGAAAGAAATAGATAGTAATCTGACTTTGGATCAATCTTCTAAAATATGAATATGTCCATAAAATCTTAAGACATAAGACAAAAAAAGTAAAAGCAAAGGAAGTGACAGTTTGCCACCATATAGGACTCCATCAAAAAGGGGAGGCTGAGACGGATAGTGTCTATTTCGGAAAATCAGTTTGGATTTATGCCTGGGCGCTCGACGACGGAGGCAATTCACATGGTACGGAGGTTGGTGGAACAGTATAGGGAAAGGAAGAAGGATCTGCACATGGTGTTTATCGACCTAGAGAAGGCTTACGACAAAGTTCCCAGGGAGGTACTTTGGAGATGCTTGGAGATGAGTCGAGTCCTGATGGCTTATATCAGAGTAGTTAAAGATATGTATGATGGAGCGAAAACTCAGGTAAGGACGGCGGGAGGAGACTCAGAGCATTTCACTGTCTTGACAGGATTGCATCAGGGATCTACTCTTAGTCCTTTTTTGTTTGCTTTGGTGATGGATGTATTGACGCGGCGTATTCATGGGGAGGTGCCTTGGTGTATGCTTTTTGCAGACGATGTAGTTCTGATTGACGAGACCCGAAAGGGTGTGAATGACAAATTAGAGGTGTGGAGACAAACTCTTGAGTCTAAAGGGTTCAGGTTGAGCAGAAGCAAGACAGAGTATTTGGAATGCAAGTTTAATGACGTGAGGTTGGAGGACGAGGTGGTCGTGAAGCTGGATTCACAGAAGGTATGTAAGAGGGATAGTTTCAAGTATCTCGGGTCCGTGATACAGGGTAACGGTGAGATTGACGAGGATGTCTCGCACCGTATCGGGGCGGGATGGTTGAAGTGGAAGCTTGCGTCGGGGGTATTGTGTGATAAGAAGGTGCCGCCCAAGCTTAAAGGCAAATTCTACAGGATGGTAGTCCGTCCGGCCATGTTGTATGGAGCGGAGTGTTGTCCAGTTAAGAACTCCCACATCCAAAAAATGAAGGTGGCAGAAATGCGGATGTTGCACTGGATGTGTGGGATGAATCGAGGGGATAGAGTTAGGAATGAGACAATCAGGGAGAAGGTTGGTGTGGCTCCAGTGGAGTGCAAGATGCGGGAAGTCCGATTGAGTTGGTTTGGACATGTGAAGAGGAGGGACATGGATGCCCCGGTCCGTAGGTGTGAGAGGCTAGCGTTGGATGGTTTTAGGCGGGGGAGGGAGAGGCCGAAGAAGTACTGGGGTGAGGTGATTAGGTGGGATATGGAGCAGCTACAACTCATCGAGGACATGACCCTAGATAGGAAGGTCTGGAGGGCGCGAATTAGGGCAGAAAACTAGGGTCAGTTTGGGGCGTTAGGGTAGGGAAGTATTTGGTGGGTGTTTTATTCCTGTTATTCTTCCTATTCTTATTTTTATTCCTATTTTCTATTCTTCTTCTTGTTATGCTTTCGGTGTTCCATGTTTTATTACGAATCTGGGTGCTTTCCGATGTTTCCTACTACTTATGGGTGCCGTATTTACGTTATGAAATCCTGTTCTGTGCGTTACTTTATATTTGTGTGGTGTCTCGTGTCTTGAGCCGGGGGTCTATCGGAAACAGCCTTTCTACTTCTTCAAAGGTAGAGGTATGGACTGCGTACATCTTACCCCCCCCCAGACCCCACTAGGTGGGAATACACTGGGTTTGTTGTTGTTGTTGTTGTAAAATATAACAAGCTTTTCATAGAGCTCGGAAGTAACATAGACACCACAAATTCTCTTTATTGCATTATTGGAGCCATTTCAACAAGCAAGACATATTCAAAATTACTAAATCAGATCGAGAATGCACTATGCTAATTATAACCCGAATGGATATATTTGGATTTTTATTTAGGACAGGATTAATTTGGAGGTGTTACTTGATTTAGACTAATAGATGTCCTTGAAGTTAGAATTTCTGGAAAATGATAAAATTCTTATTGTCACTTTGGTATATGCCAAGAGTGATGATGCTTTGGAAAGAGTGAATTTATTGGAAGATGGTTGGTAGGACTGATGAATAATGAATATTCAAGAGACTTGACTAAATGGTTAGCAACCAAGAGTTTCAAGATTGTTTTGGTATATCAAAAGTTAAACATCTATCTAGAACTGGTTCTTCTCATGAACTCCTTCCCTGTGGGGTGCATTCTCCCTAGACATCTTGACTTTCAAATTTCTCAAGTTTTGGACTAAAAAAGAGGATTTCATAAAAGTGATTAGAGAAAATTAGGTAGTTAGCATAGATGCTAACATATTTATTCAATTTAAACAAAAGATGGAAATGACAAAGTCAGCCCTATCTAAATGGAGTAAAGCTTGTTTTGTTGATATCTTTAAGCAATTAGTTATCAGGGAGGACATTGCGAGAATTAAGGAGAAATTATTAGAAAATTTTACTACTTGTTTAAACAAGGTTGTTCTTCAAAAGTGTACACAGAAATAAAGCAATATTTGCATCATGAAGCATAATATTGGAGATAAAAAAACAGGGATTGAATGGTTTTCTGATGTAACACCTCGTAGCCTTCTCGACTTGATACCACCCTTAGTACTTACTTAATACACTTAGAACTTAAAAATAAAACTAAATGATGGAGACTTGTCTCATTTTGACCCCTTAAATTTAGATGATTTTATTTTTGACTTTTTCGAGATCGTATTTTTTATTTTAAAGTTGATTCATGATCTGGATAGTAAGTAGTACATCTCGGGTGAGTTTTAAAATTTTCGGACGAGGTTAAGGGCAAATTTGGATAACCAAAATAATAGCAGCCTGCAATATACCTGTATCGCACACTCCAGACTGGTGGTACAGAGTCTGCATCACACGCTCTATTCCAGGGCTATAAAGCCCGCACCGCTCCCTCCATAGTGCACTCCCAAAACTTTTAGCTTCTGATTTTATGTAATTAAGGGCAATAGGGTTATTTATATCACCCAAAACCTTCCAAAACACAAGATTTCAGTCTCAAAGAGAATGGTACATCATTATTCTTTTTTGTTTCACTTCAAGAATACCCTAGAGCCCTAAAGATCAAGAATCAAGCTCTTAAGTTAATAATTCCAAGAAACTAATCAAGATTTGGGTTTCATCCTCCAAACTAAGTAATCTAAGGTATGTGGGACTACCTTAAACTCAATAGGCATAAGTTTTATTGTTTTATCGAGATGAAAGATCCCCAATCATGTTTATAAAGAAGAGTTTTGAAATTGTCTTGAAAAGTATGTATCATGAAATTATTTTGAAAGAAATTATATATTGTCTTGAACCATTTTTCATGAAATTTGAATATGACTATATATCTATGTTTAGTTGAAATAAAAAGTTTGACTAACAGGAAGACTGATAAAAATTCCTTCTCCCATCATGATATTTTTTATTTTAAGTGTTATGGGTTGTTTAAAGGCATGAAATTTCTAAGAGGAAAACTAAAGGGTGAATGCTTATTTAATGATCATGTGTTGATACTATTTATGACATGTTAAGAGGGTGTTTTTGCATGATAAATGTTCATTGTGTCAAATTAACAATTTTCATGGGTTTTGAGAAATGCAAACATGATATGGACATCTTTTGATTGTACTATTGAGAGAAAAGTGTTTTGATGTAAACTCAAATGAAAATATATTACATAAATCTCTCTCACTTGATGATTAAATACTAAGAGTTGTCATTTACATGATAATAAGTGAAAAAAGATTGCAGATATGATGTGATGATATTTGATTGACTTGCAAGTTAGGGTATAATGATACCCAGTGATTATATGCCATTACCAAAATAATTATTGAATGTTGTGATAGTATAAAGAATGTTTGTTTTAAAAAGATAAAATTTAGACTTAAGAGAGCTAGTGGGTTACCCGAAGAAAGAGTTTGAGTGTAAGGGCTCATCGCTTGAAACCGTAGTTACTGATACCGGACTTATGATATTGAATCCCATACGGGAGGCTAGTAAACTAATTAGGACATATCACATAGGGGGATTCTTTTAGTGTGCTCACATGGAGGGTATCACCAGCTCCAATCCTAGCGTCTACTTGGATTAGGAGCTTGGCCGCGGAATCAAGGGCGGATTTCACATAGCCCGTCGAATTACAGAATTATAGGGTGTACTAACTAGCTCAGAAGAATAACAAAGTGTTGAGTTATAATTGCAAGAAAGCATTTGAAATTCTAAATGAGGCCCATGTGTTTTACTTATCTTATACGTAATGTTTTACATGATTCTCTCATCTATATTATATAATAAAAATGCTATTTTGGGTTGTTTCACATACCAATACAATTTTATTGACCACTTATATTTTAGGATCTGAGGCACAGTCCCGGGGTCCCGCTAAGCAGTAGACTTACGTGTCACAAGTTGTAGTTGGTGAGCCTTCTCTATTCTAGAAGGCCTAGTTATTAAATTGTGTTCTTTAATTTTGGTTTATGGCTCGACTAGGGGGCTTCTCCCAGTTTCAAATAGGATATTAGTTTCGATGTGTTAGATATTTCGCAGACTGATGTTATATGTTTAGAGGTTTATGGGTTTCATTTTGAACTGTTCAGTTGAATTATAATATCAACCATGATTCCATATTCTTGTGTATTTTAGAATTTCCCTTTATAGTATATGAATGTGTGCATGATTCCCAGATAGTGAAGGGCGTTCGGGCCTTCATGATTTGGAAATCTCGTCGTGGTCAGGGCCTTGACCCAGGTCGTGACAAACTTGGTATCAAAGCATGGTTCATGGTCCCAGGTGTCTGTGAAATCTCATCAGGTAGAGTCCTATTTATGGGTATGTAGCGCGCCATACTTATAAGTAAGAAGATACAAGGTGTTTAGGAATGTCACTCTTTATTTCATGATTTAGTCTGTGCTGTAGAGTATGAATGTCCTCTAATCAATGATTCCCTATATTTCAAAAATTGATTATGCCTCCTCATAGAGCCAACGAACGTAACACTCAAGCTGAGGATATTCGTCCTAGTCATGGGATGCGGACCCATAACAGAGCTCGTACACCAGAGTTTGTTGCTGCTCCGGGAGTTCCTCTAGTTCCTACTATCCTACCTCACGATCCACAGACTGGTGTTAACCTTCCATTGCCTCCTAAGAGGGAAGTTTCAAATGCTGAGTTTTGACAGTTCATTTATATGATAGCTCAACTGGTGGCCTCTCAAACCCATCAATCTAAAGATATGGGTTCTATGTCTGGCTCCTCTAAGGTTACACAGGTTGGTCAATTCATAAGGCTGGACCCACCTATGTTTACTGGAACGAAGGATAAAGAGGACCCCCAAGGGTTCATCGATGAACTGGAGAAAAATTTTAGAGTTTTGCAATTGAATGAGGTTAAAGGGGCTGAGTTAGTAGCCTACCAGTTGAAGGATGTGGCCAATCAGTGGTATAATGAATGGGAGGATTCAAAGGGTAGTGATGCAGAGCTTTCTGTAGGGTGATTTTGTGGAAGCTTTCCTGGATTGT
Organism: Capsicum baccatum var. pendulum; assembly: GCA_030864225.1. Lineage (NCBI taxonomy): Eukaryota > Viridiplantae > Streptophyta > Magnoliopsida > Solanales > Solanaceae > Capsicum > Capsicum baccatum. Next base: position 160,490,667 of record CM061557.1, on the reverse strand, counting down.
TTCTTTCCCCAGGAATTGGGGGAGTCAAAGGTCAAAGAATTTATGAATTTGAAACAAGGAAAATGAGTGTTAAGGAATATACATTGAAGTTCACCCAACTATCTAGGTATGCTCCAGAATTGGCGGGTAACCTGAGAGCTCACATGAGAAAGTTTGCATTCGATCTCTCAGATGATTTGGTACTGGAATGCAAGGGAAAGATGCTAATAGAGATATGGATTTCTCCAGATTATCTGTACATATGCAACAGGTTGAAGAGTAAGAGAAAAGGCTGGCAAAGGCAAGGGAGAAAGACAGGTAGGACAAGAGGGCCAGATCCATAAATCAGAATAACGGTCAACATCAAGGTAAAAATTGGGGTAACAAGTGGTCGAAGAAAAATCTTTGGAGTAATGCTCAGTTATCGGCTCAATAAGGTAACTATTAAAAATGAATACCCTCTTCCCAGAATCGATGATTTATTTGATCAACTCTAACGTGCCAAATTCTTTACGAAAATAGACATTCATTCGTAGTATCATCAGTTAAAGGTTAGGGAGGCTGAAATTCCCAAAACAGCTATCTGAACCCGATATGGTCACTATGAATTTTTAGTTATGTCCTTCAGACTAACTAACACCCCTGCATCTTTTATATACCTAATAAATAGTGTGTTCCATTAGTTTCTAGACCTGTTCGTCATAGTTTTCATTGACGACATTTTAGTTTACTCCAAAAGTGATGAGGAGCATGCTACCCACCTTCGAATCATCCTTTTGAATCTCAAAGATAATGAATTATATGCAATGTTTTTTCAAATATGAATTCTGGGTTAGAGTTATTACTTTCCTAGGGCACATTGTTTCTAGTGAGGAGATTAAGGTTGACCCCCAAAAGATTGAGGCAGTGAGAAAATAGCCAAAACCCACAACTCCAACCGATATTCGGAGCTTCTTGGGTTTGGAAGGGAATTACAGAAGGTTTGTAGAGAGATTTTCCTTCATAGCTTCCCTACTTACCAAATTGACTCAGAAAAAGGCAAAATTCTTGTGATCTGACTCATATGAGAGTAGTTTTGAGAAACAGAAAGATAAATTGACTACCGCTCCTATTTTGACTCTTCCCAAGGGTACAAAAACTTTTATTGTGTACTATGATGCATCCCGGGTGGGACTTGGGTATGTTATTATACAACATGGTAAAGTAGTGGCCTATGCATCTAGGCAGTTAAAGGTGCACGAAAATAATTACCCCCTCCCATGACTTAGACTTAGCGGTGGTGTTTGCACTTAAGATCTGGTGGCATTATCTTTATGGGGTGCATGTCCATATTTTTATTGACCATAAAAGTTTACAGTATGTTTTCTCGCAGAAAGATCTATATCTCAGGTAGAAACAGTGGTTGAAGTTGTTAAAAGATTATGACATGAGCCTGCATTATCATTCGATCAAGGCTAATGTGGTGGCTGACGCCCTTAGTAGGTTGTCAATGGGTAGTATTTACCATATTGACAAAGGAAAATGGAATATAGTGAAAGATATTCAACGTCTTGCAAATTTAGGAATTCGACTTCTAGATTCTGAATATGGAGGAGTAATTTTTCAAGAGATAGCTAAGTCCTCACTATTTTCTAAAATTAAGGAGAAGTAGGCTGAGGATCCCATCTTGATGTAGATTAAGAAAGATATTGGTCAACAAAAGGTGATGGCATTTGAAATTGGAGGAGACGACATTTTGAGATACCAGGGTAGACTGTGTGTGCCTAACAAGGATGGTTTACGAGAGAGGATTCTTAATGAAGCTCATACTTCGAGGTATGTAATACACCCAGGCTCTATGAAAATGTATCATGACCTTAATGCTATTTATTGGTGGAATAATATAAAGAGAGGTATTGCTAATTTTGTTTCTAAGTGTATGAATTGTCAGCAAGTCAAGGTGGAACATTTGAGACCAGGTGGAACTTACCAAGAGATAGCCTTGCCAATATGGAAGTGGGAGATGATTAATATGGACTTCATTACAGGAATTCCAAAGTACCGAAACCAATATGACTCCATCTGGGTGATTGTGCATCGAATAACTAAGTTCGCTCATTTTCTTCTCGTGCGGACAAATTATTTGGGGATGATTATGCTAAGCTGTACATTAGTGAGATAGTCCGTTTGCATGGTTGATAAAGCTCAACTTACACATAAATTTAGTGCAAGATGGTCGTCGTCAATATATTTACCCAACTTTAGAGTCGGGGTTGAATCCATAGGAAACCATGTGAGTGGCGATTAAACTATTTTGAGACTAAAGCTACAAGTTAAATTCAAACAAATGATACGAAAAGATAAAATGGCGGTTTTCAATGATCAAACAAATGTTAAAGTTTTAATTTGCTTCAGAGCTCAAAACTAAAATTTCAATGGTTCAAATCAATGATAGAGAGGAACTAGGGTTGAGATCACTATGATTAGTAATCCTCCATTGAATAATAGTTGTAGTATTGGATTCTCGTGACTTATAGGAAACACCAAATTATCAGTTTCGATAGTCCATCTAAGTGTTTCTCAACCTATCTAGATGTTGAACTCCCTAATTCTCTTGAACTTAGGAAAGCATTCTATTCATACTAATTTTATCACGAGTTGATCAATCTTGTTACAGCATTAATCATTAGATGAGAACTTAACCTTCCTAAATCCTCGTTGATAATTTGCTACCTTTAGTTTATTTCTCAGTTCGAGCAAATAAACATAAGGCGGGATCTATTATTTGCAACCAATAAATAACAATCATAACAAAAGAATTATCAAAATATCCCCACAATTACTTAAACCCTAACCAATTATTAAATCCATGGAGGAATAATCATAGATCCCACAACCCTAGTTGTGGGTTTTAGTTCCACATGAAAGAGAAAGACATAACAATAACTGAATTCATAATTCAAAGTGATTAGACTTACAAAAAATGTAGTCAGAAATCGATTCTCTTCCCAAATTAAAGAAGAATATCCCACAACTAAATCAAAGAATTGAAAATTAAATTCTAAGTTAAGAGACCAAAAAGAGGTAAATTGGCCTTTGGAATGATTTCCAGCCGTTCCAAGATGTCGAAGATGATGTCGCCACTCAATGAACCCTAAAAGCTACTATTTATATCCGTAACTTAAGAAAAATCTGAAATTCAAAATTCAGAATTTTTCTTTTAGGTGAAGACATGTCTGATAACTTATCACAAATCTGATAAGTTATCAGAGAATGTCGTCAGGTCCTCTTCATCTGTCTGACGACCTGCGTGACGACTTATCACAAGTCTGATAACTTATCAGACTTGTCATCAGACCTTGCTTCTAATTTATTCCTTCTACTTCTGAGTGATGACATGCTTGATGGCTTATCAGAGATCTGATAGCTTATCTAGATATGTCATCAGAAAATCTTCAATTTTTCTTGTTCTCTGCCTATGTGTGATTACATAGTCTGATAGCTTATCACAGATCTGATAGCTTATCAGACCAAGACGTCAGAAGAAATCTTTAGAACTTAATTTCTTGCATCTTTCACCAAAAATCATCCTTCTTGATGGAGCTTTCATGTATTTTCATGTATCTTGACTTTTACTGCAATATCAAAGAGAAAACAATCAAAAACGACAAAAGTTGCTTAAGGCTTTTCAATTATTCTCAGTTAAAAGCCTCAAATGTGTTAGCATCTGCTCACACATCAACACCCTCAACTTAAAATAATTTCTTGTCCTCAAGAAATTGAAACACAACCAAGAGGATATAAAGTACATTCGGCAGTCAACCATCCATATTATCTCAAAATATCTTCCCTATCTTCAAGGTCAAATAATTTAAAAATAATTGTGTTTATTATTGAAGAACAACATTGCGACATAAAGGAATCAAGATATGACATTAATTCAACAACAGCAGCCATGTATGTACCAAGATTACACTATCCAAACAAGTTAGCAACTAGAAACGTAACCAGTGTTCCCTCACTATAAAGTAGTCCCACTTAACTTTTATCAAACATCACATATGTAACCATGGGGACAATCAAAAAACGCTCACTCTCAGAATAAAGTTCCAATAAATGTATACCAAATACCATAGGCTTGCCCTTATTTTCATTACCAAGATTTTCAGACAGGTCAGCTAGGATCACTACAGGTCTTCTTTTTGTCTTGTAATGTAGGCTAGGGGATAATATGATACTCGATGATGTTTAAAGTGACTAAGTCTCCTTGACACTGCAATAGCTTCTGGGGTCTCACTTATTAACCTTTTTTTATTCTTCTCTTTTCTTGATCACACATATTCAGGATGGGTGCGGTCTTTTTGACAATCATTTCTTCTTTTTCACAATTCTTATTCTTTCTCCACCATACCCAGCTTTTTATTATTTTCTTTTATTCTGCTTTTCTTCATACTCATTTTACATCACGCACCCCTATGGTAGCCACCCTCAACTTAGGCTATTTGCCTAAGTCAAAGTGCATAATGTCCAAGGAGGACCAGGGCCAAAATAGGTTCATTGTGATACAAATGGGAAGGTGATAGGTATAATAAAAAGAATAGGCATTCAGGCTCAAAATCAGGATCAAGGGATATTATTTACACATGGAAGGTCATTTAGGCTAAAAGTGGACTAATACCAACAACGGCCTATGATTGTTTCCTAACCGCTATCCTACAACCAAGGCAAGACCAACCGGGCAATTTCTAGATTTAACACACATTGGGAACTAGGTAGTATCACACATACATGGCACAAAGGTACATTACAAGATATTACCCATTCAGTTCATGCAATTGTTTAGCAATGGTTATATGTCACTAGTATTAATGCTATAACAAGATGCACAATGGTAACACATAAATGCATATCACACAGTTATAAAATAGACCATTGGAGAGGTGTTCAAAAATCAACAAAATATGCTAACTGCCTAAGGTACTTGTATTTCTCCTAGTCAACTACAACATTTTATAACAACTCACAATACGCCTAAACATGCCATCTCTACTAGGAACAAGACTCTGGGGATAAGAGGAACAATAACAAAAATCCCAAGAGGATATCAACACCCACAAGTAGCCCCACCCTCAACTTAAAATCATGTAATGTCCCCGATGCGTCAAACCAAAATATGAGAGTTAGAAATGTACCTGTGGCACCATGGGTGCAAAGATCTGATGTCAATCACATAATACGAATACAAACAATAAAATACCTTGGGTTGCCTCCCAAGAAGCGCCTGATTTAATGTGGCAGCACGACCCAACTCAGCTATTTTCTTCACCTTAAGGATATGAATTTCACCTCTAACTTAGAGTCCATCTTCTTTTCTCAATTATAGGGGGTGGTACAAAAATTAAGAAGTTAAGTAATGGATTGAGCATGGTAAACCACTCGACCTTAAAGTGACGTATATTTTTATTTTGCTTATCAAGTGTAAAATAAAGAATATAGGATTCTTATTCCTCTTCTTCACACTCTTGTACTATTTTAGATGACTCCACAGACAAGATATCATCTAAACATACTATGAAAAAATGCTTTGAGTGAGGCCCAACTAATTCTACTTCAAAATTTACACTATCTACTACAATATTCACATCATATTGTGAAGGTCCAGTCCATGCACTTCTAGGTAAATCTGGACAGCAAGCCTCAAAATATGGTCCCCTATAATAATAACAAGAATTGTTATAAGAATCGTCATCACTCAAAAAAACATCTATCCAGGCTGACATCTTAAGAAAGGTGTTATAAAAATAAAAGAAAATAAAAATAAACTAAATAAATATTTATAAGTTTGAATTCAAGCAAGTAAACTCAAATTCCAAACCAACTCAACACACCAAATTTTTCTTCGGCAACGGCGCCATTTCTTATAACGCTCAACTTACACGTCAATTTAGTGCAAGACGGTTGTCGTCAATATATTTACCCAACTTTGTAGTCGGACTCAAATCCACAGGGAATAATGTGAGTGGCGATTAAACTAGTTTGAGACTAATGCTACAATTTAAATTCAAACAAATGATATGAAAGGATAAAATGGGAGTTTTCAATGATCAAACAAATGTTAAAGTTTTAATTTATTTCAGATCTCAAAACTAAAGTTCAATGGTTCAAATCAATGATAGAGAGGAACTAGGGCTGTGATCACTATGATTAGTAATCCTCCATTGAATAATAGTTGTAGTATTGAATTCTCATGACTTATGGGAAACACCAAATTATCAGTTTGGACAGTCCATCTAAGTGTTTCTCAACCTACCTAGATGTTGAACTCCTTAATTCTCTCGAACTTAGGAAAGCATTCTATTCATACTGGTTTTATCTTTAGTTGATTAATCTTGTTACAGCATTAATCATTAGATGAGAACTGAACCTTCCCAAATCCTCATTGATAATTTGCTACCTTTAGTTTATTTCTCAGTTCAAGAAAATCAACATAAGGCGGGATCTATTATTTGCAACCAATAAATAACAATCATAACAAAGGAATTATCAAGATGTCCCCACAATCACTCAAACCCTAGCCAACTATTAAATCCATTGAGGAATAATCATAGATCCCACAACCCTAGTTGTGGGTTTTAGTTCCACATGAAAGAGAAAGTGATAACAATAACTGAATTCATAATTCAAAGTGATTAAACTTACAAAAGATGTAGTCAGAAATTGATTCTCTTCTCAAATTCAATAAGAACACCCCACAACTAAATCAAAGAATTGAAAATTAAATTCTAAGTTAAGAGACCAAAAAGAGGTAAACTGTCCTTTGGAATGAGTTCCAGCCATTTCAAGATGTCCAAGATGATGTCGCCCCTCAATGAATCCTAAAAGTTGTTATATATATCCGTAACTTAGGAAAAATCCAAAATTAAGAATTCAAAATTTTTCTTTTAGGTGACGACATGTCTGATAACTTATCACAAATTTGATAAGTTATCATAGAATCTCGTCAGTTCTACTTCATCTGTCTGACGACCTGTGTGACGACTTATCACAAGTTTGATTACTTATCAGACTTGTCGTCAGACCTTGCTTTCAATTTCTTCCTTCTACTTCTGAGTTATGACATGCCTAATAGTTTATCAGAGATCTGATATCTTATCAGGATATGTCATAAAAAATCTTTAATTTTTCTTGTTCTTTTTCTATGTGAGATGACATAATTTGATAGCTTATCACACATCTGATAGCTTATCATACCAAGTCGTCAGAACTAAATTTCCTACATCTTCCACCAAAAATCATCCTTCTTCATGGAGCTTTCATGTATTTTCATGCATCTTGACTTTTACTACAATATCAAAGAGAAAACAATCAAAAACGATAAAAGTTGCTTAAGACTTTGCAATTATTCTCAGTTAAAAGCCTTAAATATGTTAGCATCTGCTCACACATCAATGATTCTCCTATATCTATTATATTCAATCAAGGTACGCAATTTTCTTTACAGTTTTGGTGGTTCTTTCATGGGTGTTTAGGCACCTAAGTGAACCTGAGTACTGTATTTCATCCTTAGACAAATGGGCAAGTTGAATGCACCATTCAGACCCTCGAGGATATGCTGAGGGCCTATGTGATCAACTTCAAAGGTAGTTGGGTGGATCATTTTCCATTGACAGAATTTTCCTACAATAATTGCTACTATTCCAGTAAACAGATATTTTCTCTTGAAGCACTTTATGGAAAGAGATGTAGGTCTATGATTAGATGGTATGAAGTGGGGAAAACTCAGTTGTACGGACCTAGCCTTATTCTTTAGGTAATGAAGAAGGTAAAAGTCATTAGGGAGTGACTTAAGACTACTAAGAGTCATCAGAAATCCTATGCTGATATTATAAAGAGATGTTTAGAATTTGAGGTAGATGATTGGGTATTCTTAAAGGTCTCTCCTATGAATGGAGTCATGCATTTCGAAAAGAAAGGGAACCTTAGTCCTCGCTATATAGGACCATATAAAATTGTGAGGAGTATTGGTGGGGTTGCTTATGAGTTAGAATTGACCACAATTCTAGCTTCTGTTCACCCAGTATTCCATGTGTCTATGTTGAAAAAGTGCATTAGAGATCATTCCCTAGTGTTGCCTGTAGAGAAGACCAAAGTGAAAGACTCCTTGTCATATGAATAAGAACCCATTGTCATTCTAGGTTGCCAAGTTTGGAAGCTGAGAAGTAAGCAGATAACTTCAGTTAAGGTGTTGTGGAAGAAACAAAAAGAGGAGGAAGCTACCTGGGAGTCAGATGTTGCACGCTCTATTCTGGTGCTTAAAGCCTACGTCGTGCCCTCAATCGCGTGCTCCCAAATTTTTCAGCTTTTGATTCTCGATAATTAAGGGCAATAGGGTCATTTACCTCGCCTAAAATCATCCAAAACACAAGATTTGAGCCCCAAAGATCATGGTACATCATTATTTTTTTTTACTTTAAGAAAACCCTTGAGCCCCAAAGATCAAGAATAAAACTCATAAGTCAAGAATTCCAAGAAACTAATCAACATTTGGGTTCATCACCCAAACTAAGTAATCTAAGGTATGTGGTACTACCCTAAACTCCATGGGCATAAGTTTTATTTTTTTATTAAGATTAAATATCCCCAATAATGTTTATAAAGAAGGGTTTTGAAATTGTTTTGAAGAAATTATATGTTGTCTTAAACTATTTTTTCATAAAATTTGAATATCACTATATATCTAAGTTTTGGTTTAAATGAAAAGTTTGTTTGAGATCATGAATGATAAAAACTCCCTCTCCCATCATGATATTTTTTATTTCAAGCGTTATGGGTTGTTTAAAGGCATGAATTTTCTAAAAGGAAAACTAAAGGGTGAATGCTTATCTAATGATCATGGGTTGATACTGTTTATGACATATTGAGAGGTGTTTTTGCATGATAAATATTCATTGTGTCAAATTAATAATTTCCTTGGGTTTTGAGAAATGCAAACATGATATGGCCATGTTATGATTGTACTATTGAGAGAAGAGTGTTTTGATGTAAACTCAAATGAAAATCTATTACATAACTCTCTCACGTGATATTTACAAACTAAGGGTGGTCATTTACATGATAATAAGTGAAAAAGGGATACAGATATAATGTGATATGATTTGATTTACTTTCAAGTTAGGGTATGACGATACCCAGTGATTATATGCCCTTAACAAAATAAGTATTAAATGTTTCATTATTATAAAGCATGTTTGTTTTAAAGAGCTAAAATTTGGGCTTAAGAAAGCTAGTTGGTTACCTGAAGAAGGCGTTTGAGTATTAGGACTCATCGCTGGAAATCATAGTTTCTGATGCGGGACTTATGATATTGTATCCAACACGAGAGGATAATAAAATAATTAGGACATCTCATATGGGGGATCCCTTTAGTGTGCTCATGTGGGGGGTATCACCAGCTTCAATCTTAGCGGCTACTTGGATTGAGAGCTTGGCCGCGGAATCAAGGGAGGATTTCACATAGCCCATGGAATTATTGAATTATAGGGTGTACTAACTAGCTCATGAGAATAAAAAAGTGTTAAGTAGTGATTGCAAGAAAGCATTTAAAATTCTAAATGAGGCCCATGTGTTTTACTTATCTTATAGGTAATGTTTTACAATATTCTCTAATCTATATTGTGTAACAAAAATGCTATTGTGGGTTGTTTCACATACTAGTACAATTGTATTGACCCCTTATATTTCAAGATCTGAGGCACAATCCCAAGGTCCCACTAAGCAGTAGACTTATATGTCAGAAGTTGCAGTTGGTGAGCCTTCTCTATTCTAGAAGGCCTGGTTATTAGATTGCATTATTTCTTTTTGGTTTATGGTCCGACTGGAGGCCTTGTACCAGTTTCAGATAGGATATTAGTTCGATGTGTTAGAGATTTTGTAGACTAATGTTAGATGTTGTTTAAAGGTTTATGGGTTTCATTTAGAACTATTTAGTTAAATTATAATATTAACAATGATTCCACATTCTTGTGTATTTCAGCATTTCCCTTTATAGTATATGAATGTGTGTATGATTGACATATAGTGAACGACGTTCAGGCCTTCATGGTTTGGGATACTCATCGCAGTCAGGGCCTTGACCCAGGTCATGACAAACTTGGTATCAGAATAAAGGCGTACGTATAAAAGAATAAGTTGAACTCCGAGGTAGCATGTTGTTAGATAAGTTATGATGTGTATGAGTGTCACATGTACCTAGATTTCATTCTCGAATCTTTAGTATGGAAAAATCTGGGGAGTTGTTGTGTAGCGTTATTTAGAGTTGAATTGAGAAAATATGGGTAGGCACTATGCGTCTTTGGAATTGTTTTTCAAATTTTGTTAAGTTTTATGTTATGTGATTAGAGGTGTGATGCTAGTATCCTAAGAAGTTGAATATAGAGCGGTAAGTGTTAAGAAGCATGGATATCCAGGCCCATGATAATGTTAGTCATAAGTCAATGACTTTAGGGGTTGGAGAAAGTTATGATTAGTGTCCCTGAAGGGGGAGGTCCTAGAAAGAAATTTATGTGTTTTTATTAAAATTATTAAGAGGAGTTGTGTTCATGTGTATAATAACCCCCCATTGTGTTGAGAGTTGTGGCTATAGATTTGATGATGGGATATGCCCGCAGGTCTAGGATTGTCACATTGATTTAAGGGGGGAGATAATGAATTAAAGTAGTTCCTAAATTTTCTCAGTGTGGCAAGTTGTGGGGCGGAGTCATGATAAACCTATTCCTATTCAAGCATATTCCTCTTACGTCAATTTAATAGGTCATTCTACAAGTATGTCTAAGGTCTGAGTTCTCTATGTAACTCATGTAATATTCTGACCTCCAAACTAGAAGCAATGATGTCTCAGTAAATCTAGTCTTTCATATATTCAAGCTCTATGTTATGATTTTCATGATCCATAAATCCGTATCCTGAATCAGACTTGGTTCTAAGGAACTATGTTTTCATATGTTACTGATTTATTTAATGTCAGGATCATCCAAGATGATAAAGTTATGGAACTCATGACTATTTCATCTCTGAAAATGAGAAGCGATAGCTTCGAGTAGAAGACCTTGTCTCAATCGTTGACTCCCTAAATTCCAAACTTATATTATATGACTTGTGATGTAAGCACTCATGTTTCTCACTATTGTCTGTCCTAAGCACTCATGTTGTGTTGTGTTTATGCCGAACGACACTCTACTTATGATCCAGACACTTGATATATGAATCACTTTGTGTCTATCATTCGTATCTTCACCTCATGTCTCACCTTGAGTAGTTTACTAAGTATATGTTATAATCAAACAGTGTTACTCTCATTTATGATGGTTGTGCTCAGGTACCATAATGACCCTCCATATATTAGTATAATGGTGGTTGTGAAAGAGTAGTATTTTGGTATGCAGGGAAGTAGATGTTCTTGAAAGTGAAAATTTTTATGTGATTCCTTGATCTAAGGCTATAGGAGAAGGAAGAAGAAGGAGATGAAGGCAAAATAATTTTGTGAGGGTGATTAAATTTGCTAATCTTAATGGGGGGATACATTAAGTGGGTATTGTAATGATAGGTTTAAATGGTTTGATTGATGAAAATTCAAACCTATTGTAAGACCCTAGAAAATCCTAAGCTCAACTCAGTCTTTTAAGCTTGCTAAGGGGACACAGACATAGAAAATTCTAGCTAAGTATTCAGACTTAGTATTATTTTGGCCTTCATAAGTTGGAAACTCTATTTTATGATACTTATGACCTTAAAATGTCAATATTAAGGTTAATTCTTGATTAGGAATGTCAGTAGGTGTTCTCGGATGAGTTTTGTATTTTTCGGACCTCATTTGAACCACGTTTGGGAATCCAAAATAGAGCATTGACGCGATCTCAGCACAGCGCATCATCCATAGCGTCAATTAATATTTTCCGTGGCTCCTAGTGGCGATTTCTAGATAACCGATGTGGAATCGATGGGCGCATTGTCTATCTCATCGATGCCAATGACGCTGCGCGTCGTCCTGTGCGTCGACAGTTTATTTTTTAGTCATTAAAAAGTCACATCCTCAAGGGTATTAGGGTCTTTTTCCACCCCTATTCATCCCTAAAACATGAGATTCAGCCCTTATTGAGCAAAATACACTCACTTTATCTCAAATTTCTCAAGAACAAGAACCGTAGATGATTTAACTTAAAAGACAAGGCTTAAGGTTTCGCAATTTTCTTCAAGAATTTTGCAACCAAACTATGTCAAGTGTTCAATCAAGGGTTCCTTCCACCCTTGGAGTCCAAGAAACTCTTTTAAACTTCAAGTAGCTTGATTTCATGCTTTCTATGATTTGGATTCTAGTGTATTCATGATTATAATGTTGATTGGATTTATATTCCATGATTAAGTGCAAGATTTATGTAAAAATAACTATCATGTATATAGTATCATGTGAATTCATGTTAAAGTCTTGAAATTGTGATGCTCATATGTTGAATAGTATAGTGTGTATATACAATGCCTTCCAAGTGTTTGATGAGTTGTTCATGAGAATTAAAAAATGAAATTATATCATGATAGCATGTATTCAAGTTCATGTCATGCAAGTGTTTGCTAGAAGGTCCCAATGAATGAATAATGATCAAGTAGTTATTTATCATATTTACAGATTGTGCCATGTCTTATAATTTATACTATCGAGTTCTGGGGGTATTTAATACCCGATAATTTAGATGATTACCAAGATCCATGGTCAGTCTCAGGTTAGTACCAGTCATGTCTCGATCAGTAGTACTTTTAGTCAGTTATAGAACTCAGGAAAAAATTAGTAAACGTAGTATTAGTCTAGTCCAGTTCAGGCCTTAGTAAATTCAACTAGTTAACATAATTCAGTAGTATCAGTTAACAAAACTCAGTAAACTTAGTCCAGTTCAGTTAGATAGTATAATCTGTAACAGTTCAGTCAAGCCTAGTATGAACTAGAAATTAGTTCAGTGTCTATTAAGTTGGGAGTAGGATTCAGCACCGAGTTAACCCAGGGATGGGGGCATTCCTGCCAGCAGAGGGTTTGACCCGTAGTAGCAATCCCTGCATTACAGAACTATATAGCCAGCGTAGGTTGGGATATCTTCCTTCTAGATATTATGAGGGTTGATACATCTCATTTAAGTTTACCTGCCAGCGAGGGTTGATGAAAGATCTTCCTGTTAGAGAGGGTTAACTCACAGCTTGTCTTTACCCGTGGCACGGTATTGGCACCCTTCTAACTGGGGTTACAGGTTGGACTATAATTTATTTATAAAGGGGCATGTCAGTTAGATGATTACCTCCCACAGTCTCAATTTTAGATTTAGTCTCAGTACAGAACTTAGTTCTGTTCTATAGATTCAAGACTGTCAGACATAGTCACTCCATTCAGTATGAAACTCAGTATAGTTCAACAGAATCAAGATTGTCAGATACAGTCATTCAGTTATCGTAATTCTGTATCATTTTACTTAGATATTAGTTAATCAGTATTCAGACTCAGTATCCATTGTTATCACAATCTCAGTTACAGTATATGTATTCATGCATGTACTCTCATTCAGTTATATTCATGTCATTCAGTCAATATTGTTCATGTATATGAACACATGCATTTCAGCCTACCTCACTTAGCATACCAGTGATCAATCCATAGATACCGATCAAAAATAAATAGGCACTCAAAACAAGTACATGCTCTAGAATCATTAAACAACTCCTTATCAATCTCGACTTCTTTCAATATGAACAACAATTCAACCAATTTAATTGACAGTATATAACAAGTATGGAACAACAAAATATATTGGTACTAGATTGACCTAAAGTCTTTCTATTTATACAACTGAAATTCAAATAGAATTGACGGAAAATAAATGTGATAAGACAAAACAAAATTTTAAGTACTGACACATACCTTTCTCTTGTGCTATGATGTCTTATATCATAGGTTCGGACGCACGGGCTCCCAATCATCCCTAGCAGTTATAGATTTTCAGTAGTTAGAGTTAGTGGTAAGTCCTCATAGTTCGAGGACATGATTATTATTTCAGCATTTCAGTTTTACTACAGTAGCCGAAGTTAGTTGGGGACTTGTCCCATCAACTCTATATTTCAGATAGTTTAGAGGATTTTTCAAACAAAAGTATTTTCAGAAAGATGTTTCAGTTTAGGTATTGTTATACCATGTTCAGTTTTATTTCAGTATTGAACCTTATGGCATATTTTCTGCCTAATTTCTAAATATTATAGTATTATTATTCAGTTATTACAGCAGGTACCAGTCATGGGTTAGCTTGTGGTCCTTTGGGATTATGAGCACCGTATAGTATCTGGGGTATAGACTTGGGGTGTTAAAAACTTGGTATCAGAGCCTAAGGTTTAACAGAGTCCTAGGAAGTCTGAAAGCCGTATCTAGTAGAATCTTCTGCATGGGTGTGTAGTGCACCACACTTATAGAAAGGAGGCTGCGAGGTGTTTTAGGAAAAGTTTCCCTTCTTTTAGTATTCATACCATGTGAGTGAGCATGAGCTCCAGTTAAAATCCCTGTCTAATCCAAAATTCTCTTTTTTTTACAGAATATACCTCCATAGAAGACTAAGGGAAGAAGAATGGGAGACAAGCCAGAACCCCAGCCCATCTATCCAGAACATTTGGACAAACACATCTCCCACGCTAAATTCAAAACAACTTTCACCACCCTAGCTTATTCTATGGCAGCCCAAAATGGATGCCCAGGTGTTGTTCTAGCCAACCCAGTGGCCAATGCTACTGCAGCCAAGATTCAGAATTTCACCCAAATGAACCTCCATCTTTTACTGAGTCTAAGTTAGATGAGAACCCTCTAGAGTTTCTTGATCAGGTGCAAAAAGTTACAGATATTATGGGAGTCAAAGTTGTTCAGAGTGTTGAGTTAGTTGCATATTATTTTATAGGAAGTGTCACACTCATAGTTTAAATAGTGGAAAGTAGAAAGGGCCACAGATGCAGGGTCCACAGAATGAGAGGAGTTTGTTGTTGTTTTCTCGATAGGTTCTTCCCGCTAGAGTTGAGAAAAGTGAAGGTTTTGGAGTTTATAAATTTGAAACAGGGCAATATGATGGTACAAAAGTATTCTCTTAAGTCTACTCAATTAGACAGATACGCTCCTTATGTGGTAGCAGATAGAAGATCTAAGATGAGTAAGTTTGTGTCTGGTGTGTCTAATAGTGTGGTCAAGGAGTGTATGACTGTAATATTGATTAGAGAGATGGACATATCCAGGATCATGGTCCATGCTCAGCAGATAGAGAAGGGGATTAATAAATAAAGGGATAGAGAGAACAAAAGAGCGAGAATAGGTAGTTTTAACTTTACTTAGCCTAAGTCAGAGGATGCGAATTGTCCTCAGTTCCACCCAAAATCCTCAGTTATAGCTCCGTCTTTAGCCAGTGCTCTTGTTCTAAAATTCAGAGACGGCAACAAAGCTAGGGCGTCAGGCCCTAAACCCCAGGGTAGTGTTAGCAGTGCCTGAAATAATCCCCTTTATTAGAAGTATGGCAGAAACCGCCAGAATATCTACAGAGCTTGCATTGATGTGTATTTCAGATGTGGCAAGCCAGGTCATAGGGTCAGACATAGTCCTCGGGTAGGTTCTCAAAGTCAACATAATCGTCCCTCAACTCAATTTGGTCACTTGAATCAGCCGGGTGCCGCATCCAGTGCCACCAGTGGGCAGCGCCCAAATAGACTCTATGCTCTTCAGTCCCAACAGGATCAAGAAAATTCTCCTGATGTGGTCACTGGTACGTTACAAGTTTATCATTTACATGTTTATGCTTTGCTATAACCAGGAGCTTCTTTGTCCTTTGTTACTCCTTATATAGCTGTTGACTTTGAAGTCAATCCTAAAATCCCTGCAAAGCCTTTCTCAGTCTCTACCCTAGTGGGTAAATCTATTATAGCCCAGCGGGTATACTAGAACTGTCCGGTTATGATATCTCAAAAAGTCACTTCAATAGACTTAGTCAAATTAGAGATGACCAATTTTGATGTTATTCTCAACATGGATTGACTTTATTCCTTCTATGCCTTAGTCGACTATAGAAATGGAATTGTCTAGTTTTAGTTTTCGTATAAACCCGTCCTTGAGAAGAGGGGTAGTACTTCATCACTTAGGGGTCAGCTTGTTTCTTACCTTCGAGCGAGAAAAATGATATCTAAGGGATGTGTGTACAATCTTGTTCGATTCTAGGACTCTAGTTTAGAAACCCCTACTCTTGAATCAGTATCAGTAGTATGTGAATTCCCAAATGTGTTTCCCAAAGATCTTTCCAGAGTTTCTCCCGAACGAGAAATTGACTGTGGAATAGACCTTCTTCTAAACACTTAGCCTATATCTATCCCACCATACAGAATGGCACCTACAAAACTTAGAGAATTAAAAGAACAATTGAAGGATCTCCTAGATAAGGGATTCATCAGACCCAGTGTGTCCTCGTGGGATGCCCCAATTTTATTCATGCGTAAGAAAGATGGTTCTCTCAAAATATGTATTGATTACCATCAGCTAAATAAAGTCACGATCAAGAAAAAGTATCCACTTCCCAAAATCGATGACTTGTTTGACCAACGTCAGGGTGCCAGTTACTTCTTCAAGATAAACCTCAGATTGGGTTATTATCAACTCAGAGTCAAAGAATGTGACATCCTAAAATTGGCCTTTAGAACTCGGTATGGTTACTTTGAATTCTTAGTCATATACTTTGGTCTTACCAATTCCCCTGCAACCTTCATAAACTTTATGAACCATGTGTTCAAGCATTACTTGGACATGTTCGTCATGTTCGTCATAGTCTTCATAGATGATATTCTTGTCTACTCCCGCAGTAAGCATAATCATTAAGACCAGCTCAAAATAGTATTGCAGACACTCAGAAACCATTAACTATTCGCCAAATTCAGAAAGTGCAAATTTTGGCTAAGGTTAGTATCCTTCCTTGGCCATATCATTTCCAGTGATGGCATTAAAGTTGATCCCCAAAATACTGAAGCAGTGAGGAATTTTCCTAGACCCATCTTTCCATTAGATATCAAGAGTTTCTTGGGCTTGTCTATCTATTACCAATGGTTTGTTTAAGGATTATCATCTATTGCATCCCCATATCCCGATTGACTCGGAAGAAAGTCAAATTCTAGTGGTCAGATTCTTGTAAGAGAAGTTTTTAGGAGTTGAAGACTCGACTCACTACAGCTCTAGTTTTGACCCTACCAGATGGTTCAGATAGGTTTGTGGTATATTGTGATTCCTCCAGAGTCAGTTTGGGGTGTGCTTTGATGCAGAGAGGTAAGGTCATAGCCTACATCTCTAGACATCTTAATCCCTATGAAAAGAACTATCCTACTCATGATCTTGAGTTAGCAGCAGTAGTATTTGCCTTAAATATTTGGAGGCACTATTTATATACGGTGCACGTTGATGTGTTCACTGACCATAAGAGCCTACAGTATGTGTTCTCTCAAAAAGATTTAAACCTTCGTCAGACAAAGTGGTTGGAGTTGTTGAAAGACTACGCCTTGAGTGTCCTGTATCATCCGGGTAAAGCCAATGTAGTAGTTGATGCTCTTAGTAGGATGTCTATGGGTAGTTTTGCTTATGTGGAGGATGGTAAGATGAAGTTAGTTCAGGAAATTCATCATCTTGCCCGACTAGGTGTTCGCTTAGTCGATTCGTCATAAGGTAGTGTATTGGTACATAGTAGTTTAGAATCATCCCTAGTTTCTAAGGTAAAGGAAAAGAAGGATAGGGATCCCAGTCTAGTTAAGTTGATGGAATCAGTCAGAGATCAAAAAGTAGAGGTCTTCTCCCAAGGGGGAAATAGTGTGTTGTGCTGCCAGGGACGACTATGTGTTCCAGGTGTAGATGACTTGAGGCAGTGAATTCTTGTAGAGGTGTATGGTGCGTGCTACTCTATTCATCCAGGGTAAACTAAGATGTACCATGATTTATGGGAAATTTATTAGTAGAGTGGGATTAAGAAAGATATTGTAGAGTTTGTGGCTAAGTACTCAATATATCAGCAGGTTATGATTAAGCATCAGAAGCCTAGTGGGTCCATGCAGAGTTTCAGTATTCCCACCTGGAAATGGGAAGAATTGAACATGGACTTTGTGATGGGTTTACCTCATACTCGTCGCTAGCATGATTCATTTTAGGTCATCGTAGACAGGATGAGCAAATCAGCTCATTTTCTACCAGTTCTTACCTCTTATTCAGCTGAGGATTATTCCAAACTCTATATCAAAGAGTTGGTTAGGTTGGATGGTGTTCCATTATCAGTTATCTAAGATAGAGGTACCCAGTTCACCTCTCATATCTAGAAGGCATTCCAAAAGGGTCTTGGTACCCAAGTTTACCTGAGTACAACCTTTCATCCTCAGATAGATGGTCAAGTAGAAAGGACCATTCAGACTTTAGAAGATATGTTGTGAACATGTGTGATAGACTTTAAAGGTAGTTGGGATGACCACTTGCCTTTGATTAAATTCACATATAACAACAGCTATCATTCCAGCATTTAGATGGCTCCGTTTGAGGTGATTTATGGGAGGAGGTATAGATCTCCCATTCATTGGTTTGAAGTGGGTGAGTATAACGACCCAAAAATGCCTCCCGAGATGTCACACGGTGCTTGAGGCTATAAGTAGCCCTAAGCTAACCCTTTGAGCCTATTTTTACTAATAACACTCATTTCAATATGAAATAATTCAAACACTAGCATAGTCATATCATATAAAAGAAAATACGGAGAAAATGCTCGTCCAAATGATCAAGCAATATCGGAAAATCTCAACACAACCACAATTTGATAACTAGTCTGACAAAGCCTCTATTAATACATGAACTAGAGAGTCATTGGGACAGGTCCCCAACTGACTCGAAATGAACTGAAATTAATAACATAGTCTCTCAAATGCTGAAAAGTCTGACGATAGGTCCTCGAACCATGAGGACTCACCACTGTAGGGATGTTGACAGAGGTACTTGAAAGTCACTAACGAGGCTGGGACTGAGCACCTGAACCTACATTATAAGACAATGTAGCACATAGACGTATATGTAGATCAGCACTTGGGAATGTACTAAGTATGTGTGGGTGAATGCATTTATATAAAACAACATCAATACTATTTAATCAAATCATGCATGCAATAAGTAATGACTCACATGGCTTGAATAAGTATAAAATGTAAAGCTCATGAATCATGTAGAATGGAGCATGTAACACAAATCTTATGAGTCATCATAGTTTAGCTTTGAAATTGGTAATCTTCTCTTATTATCATTACCCATATGCTAAGGGAAACTTCAAACAATACTTTCAACTCATTCATATGTCTTATGGAGAGTAAAAATTCTTTAATGATCAAGAACTCATAATTCCTTTGAACTCAAGTACTTGGAAATTCAGAATCATATAACTTTGAAACATACTTGAAGGCATTTCATTCACTTTAGAAAAATATTCATTTCAAGCTTTAGGGAAATCATTCTATTTTAATGGAAAGATACTCTAGTTTAGGGAAATAACTTATCTCATAGTTTTAGAGAAAATACTTATATCAAGGGAAAATACTTTAGTTTTAAAGGAAAGTATCTTATCTCAAAGCTTTAGCTTTAAGGGATATTCTCTTAACCGATATAAACCATGTGAGCAATATGGATTCCAATATTTTTTCCTCCTAAGGAAGAGAACCCACGCTGGGGAGGAGCGCCATACTCTTTCTCGGGAGTATAACCTCAATTCAATGATCACTTATCTCGGCCTTGGGCCCAATATCTTGGCCTTAGGCCCAAAATCATCTCGGCCTTAGGCCCAACCTACAGTGGCATGTAGTTCTGAGAAACTGTGGTATCTTACCCAACTCAGTGCTAAATACTACTCCCTTTAGTTTATCTTGCTCATCTCATGAAAATCCACTTTAGAATAATCTCATGGTTTAATAAGAACCCAATAATCAAATTTGTAATCTCATGTAGTAGAGTGGATTTTAAAACTCAATGACCATTAGGTCAAAATATTTCTCAACAATCTCAGAATACCCAAATCATGGGTGCTTATAGCATAAGAGTTCATAAAATCTCAAGTCTCAAGTAGGGCTCAATAACCCATAATTCATTCTCAAGTTAAAACTCATCAAAAGCATAATAAATAGCATATAGATTCATAACTCATGTAGAAATCTAGAAATTTCAGCAATTTGACTCAAAATCTCAACATACTCATATACTCTAATATCTCAAACATTTCAACCATTAACTTCTCAAGGATTCAAATCATGGGGTATAGGCCCTGCTATAATTTCACAAGAAAATATGTGAAAATCATGCCATTAGACTCTTAATTCATGGAAAACATCAAAATATTGCAATTAATAATAATGGGTGAAAAAACCTAATTCAAATTTATATAAAATCTCATAGATTGTAGAAAATTATAGTTTAAATAAGCCTTTGGGCACAAGGATGAAAGGATTACCCTTGTTTAAAACCACACATACGTTCGATTATTAAATTGGACGGACAGGCTTGATGTAAACTCTTCTTCTTACTCTTGAAAGAGAGTTCTTGTAACCTTTGAACTTGGGGAACTCAAATCTCAACTCAATTTGTAGAATCCATGGTGAGTTCTTAGATTTCTTGGAGAAGGGTTTTAGATTTTCTCTTGAGGGAGAAACCCTGCCTTTGGATGTTTTGGGAGATAATAAGGCTATCAAGTTCATTTGGAATATATATATCTAAGGGTTAAAAGGGAAAAGACCCAAAAGCCCCTTTTAAAAAGGACTTAAAAATACTGAATGGGGGCTGTGACGGTCGAAGCGATAGTCTGTCACAAGTCTGACAGTCTGCCGGGTCGTCCGTCGCATAGTGACTAGAAAAGGGACATACTACATCGATGCGATGGTCATATCAATGTTCCAACACAAGTCTAACGGTCCATTGGATCGTCCATCACTTGATGGCCAAGACAAGACCACACTGCCTTAATGGCGATAGTCTCAGCGATGGTCCGTCGCAGCCTTGACGGTCTGTCATCTTGGCCGTCACACTTGGTCTAGGAAAGAGAGTTTCTACCTAGGTCATGGTGGTCCGTCGTAGACTCAACAGTCTGTTGGATCGTCCGTCGCACCTAGACGGTTCCGACAACTCTTAGTAAAATGGCCATAACTTCTCACCTCGATGCTAGATTTGGACGAAATTGGTATCGTTGGAAAACTAATTCATTATATACATGACAAAAAGTCAAATTTAAGAAAATTTTATATGGTTAAAAGACCAATCACTTGGGAATTCACTTCTCAATCTTTTAGGAAAGGAATTATACTTTGCTAGACACGCTCTAAGGCTCAGACTACGAGGGAAATTTGTGGGGTCTTATAGTGAGGCGATATTGGTAGGGCCTAACTTGGTATTTTATACCTTAGAGAAAGTTCAGTTGATTAGGGAAAGGCTTAAGACAATTTAGAGCCGACAGAAATCATACGTGGATGTACATAGAAAATATCTCAAGTTCAAGATTGGTGATTTTATGTATTTAAAAATATCTCCTATGAAAGGAGTGAAGAGGTTTGTCAATAACAGGAAACTTAGTCCTCGATATGTCGGTCCTTACAAAATTCTCAACCATTTTGGAAAGGTATCTTATGAGCTTAAGTTTCCTTCTGACTTAGCTTCAATGCATCCAGTGTTCCATGTCTCCTTGCTTAAGAAATACATAGGTGACCTAGCAGTCATAGTTCCTATAGAGGGTATAGATATTCAGAAAAGCCTCTCTTATGAAGAGATCCCAGTCAAAATCCTTGATTATTAGATTCGCAGACTGAGGAACAAAGAAGTTCTTCTAGTCAAAGTAATTTGGCAAAATTAGTCCGTTGAGGGAGCTACTTGAAAAGAAGAAGCAGACAAATGGACCAAGTATCCTCTCCTCTTCTCTATAAGCTTAGACTCAGCCCAAGGTAACAGTTTTCCTTTGAATTTACACAATCTCATATTTGGATATAGCTACTAACTTTGTATCAATTAACATTGTGTACTCAGTCATGCATTCATAAATCAGTTCAGTCATGTACTCATGCATCAGACATGCATGTCCAGTATATAAGCCCATCTTATCAATAATCTCAATCATGCATTCATGAATCATGTTCATCTATGTACTCATGTATTAGATATGCATGTTCAGTATGATAATTCAGTATACCAATAATTTCAGTCATGAAATCATGCTTTAGTTGTGCATGTACAGTGTTTAAGTCCAGTCTATCAGTATTCTCAGTTTAATCATTCTCATTCGAGGATAAATGTTCCCAAGGGGGAGATATTGTAAAACCCAAAAAAATCCTAAGCTCAACTCAGTCTTTTAAGCTTTCTAAGGGGTCCCAGACATAGAAAACTCTAGCTTAGTATTCAGACATAGTATTATTTTGCCCTTTGTAAGTTAGCAACACTATTTAACGACTCTTGTGACCTTAAAATTTCAATTTTTAGGTTAATTCATGATTAGAAATGTCAGTAGGTATTTTCGAATAATTTTTTGAACCTTGTTTGAACCATGTTTGGGAATCCAAAATATTGCATTGACATAATCTCGGTGCGGTACATCGGCCATCGCGTAGATTAATATTTTTCCTTGGTTCCCAGTGGCAATTTTTAGTAAACCGATGTGGACTCAACACGAAAAGTTTGCTATCACGTCGATGCCAATGACGTGGTACATCATCCTACGCGTTGATAGTTCACTTTTCAGTTATTAAAAATCCCGCATCCTCAGGGGTATTAGGGTCTTTTTTCCATTCCTATTCATCCCTAAAACATGAAATTCGGCCCTCATTGAGCAAAATACACTCACTTTCTCTCAAATTGCTCAAGAATAAGAACCCTAAGTGATTTAATTTCAAAGTCAAGGCTCAAGGTTTCACCATTTTCTTCAAGAATTTAGCAACCAAGGTATGTCAAGTGTTCATCCAAGGGTTCCTTCCACCCTTGAAGTCAAAGAAACTCTTTTAAACTTCAAGTAGCTTGATTTTATACTTTCTATGATTTAGATTCAAGTGTATTCATGATTATAATATTGATTGGATTTCTATTCCATTATTAAGTGCAAGATTTATGTAAAAACAACTATCATGTATGTAGTATCATGTGAATTCATATTAAAACTTGAAATTGTGATGCTCATGTGTTGATTAGTACGATGTGCATATACAATGCCTTCCAAGTGCTTGATGAGTTATTCATGAGAATTAAATAATGAAATTATATCATTATAGCATGTATTCAAGTTCATGTCATGCAAGTGTTTTCTAGAAGGTACCAATGAATGAATGATGATCAAGTAGTTATTTATCATATTACAAAATTATGCCATGTCTTATAATTTATGCTATCGAGTCCTAGGGGTATTGAATACCTGAAAATTTAGCTGATTATCAAGAGCTATGGTTAGTCTTAGGATAGTATCAGTCATGTCACGATTAGTAGTACACTCAGTTAGTTACAGAACTCAGGAAAAACTTAGTAGACTCAATATCAGTCCAATCTAGTTCAGTATTCAATTTAGGCCTCTGTAAATTCAGACAGTTAACAGAATTTAGTAATATTCCATCAGTCAACAAAACTCAGTGAACTTAGTCCAGTTCAGTTAGAAAGTATAATTAGTAACAGTTCAGTCAAGTCTAGTATGAACTATAAATTAGTTTCATGTTTATTCAGTTGGGAGTAGGATTCAGCACAGCATTAACCTAAGGATTGGTGCATTCCTCCCAGTAGAGGGTTTGACCCTTAGTAGCAATCCTTACGTTACAGAACTATAAAGCCAGCGTAGGTTGGGATATCTTCCTGCCAGATATTATGAGGGTTGATACATCTCATCCGAGTTTTTCTGCCAGGGAGGGTTGAAGAAAGAGTTTTCTATTAGAGAAGGTTAACTCACAACTTATCTTTACCCATGCCACAGTATTGGCACCCTTCTAACTGGGATTATAGGTTGGACCCCCATATATTAAGAAAGGGGAATGTCGGTTAGATAATTACCTCCCACAGTCTTAGTTTCAGACTCAGTCTTAGTACAAAACTCATTTCAGTTCTACAGATTCAAGACTGTTAGACACAGTCACCCCATTCAGTACGAAACTCAGTATAGTTCTAGAGAATCAAGACTGTCAGATACAATCATTCAATTATCAGTAATTCAGTATCAGTATACTCAGATATCAGTTAATCAATATTCAAACTCAGTATCCATTATAATTATGATCTCAGTTACAGTATATGTATTCATGCATGTATTCCTGCATGTATTCCCTATCAGTTATATTCATGTCATTCAGTCAGTATTGTTCATGCATATCAACCCATTCATTTCAGCCTACCACATTTAGCATAACATTACATTCAAAGTACTGATGTATACCTTTCTCTTATACTATGATATCTTATATCATAGGTTCAGATGCACGAGCTCCCAATCATCCCTAGCAGTTACAGGTTTTCAGCAATCAGAGTTAGTAGTGAGTCCTTAAAATTTGAGAACACGATTATTATTTTAGCATTTCAATTTTATTATAGTATTCGAAGTTAATTGGGGACTTTTTCCATCAACTCCATATTTCAAAACAGTTTAGAGGCTTTTTCAGACTAGGGTATTTTCAGACAGATATTTTAGTTTTGGTATTGTTATACCGTATTTAGTTTTATTTCAGTATTGAACCTTATGGCATGTTTTCTACTTAATTTACGCATATTAATGTATTATTCAGTTATTGCAGCAGGTACCAGTCATGGGTAAGCTTATGGTCTTTTGGGATTATGAGCATCGTGTAGCATCCAGGGTACAGACTTTGGGCATTACACCAATGTGTTATGTGGTTGGTATTCCTTGATTTAAAAATGGAGTGTGTTTGATGGTAGTGATAAGATGAGGTAATTTTCTTAATGGGATGTAGAGTACAAGGTCCCATATCTTAAGATAGCACCTCTTTTCTCTAAGTTAGGCTACAACATAGAAGCATTATGTAGTGGAACTCAAACTCTTGGGATTGGATGTGTGATGAGAGAATTGTAAGTTGGAAAGTATGAAGTATGCTATTTATTATTTAGGGCGTATACGAGTAGTGTCTCTAAGTTTAAGTCTATGCATTTTACCTAGTATAGTAGAGAATGTTTCTAATCTTATGTTTGGTGAAAACCTTATTTCATGATTAGTACCAATGTAAAATTAGACCTAATAAACTCATACCATATATTGTGATGATTATTATCTCTAGAAATCATGTGCATGTTCATCTCTATGTCAATTCTTATTATCTCACGCTTTGTGCTTACACTTTTCACTAGGGGTTATCATGAAGTTGTTTGATGCCTTTGCATATTTTGTTGAGGAAAATATTCAATGAGAGGTTACATTTCTTATTCCATATTTTAGAACTTCAAGAAGTCCATACCCATAATTCGAGGATGAATAATCCCAAGGGGGGATAATGTAACACCCCATAGTCGTAACACTCTTTTGATGCTTCTAAAATGATCTTTAGGACCCCCGTAGTGATGGTAGATCATGTAATCAAGTTGTGGGAGGTGTTGGGAGTGTTTAAGGACCTCAAAACTAAGTAGGCATCGCCAAATAGAGCTTAGGTGATGGCTAGGCATCGTATTATCATCGCCTACCTTCACTAGAAAAGGTTTGCCATAACTTAGGCACCGCAAACCTTAAGGTTTTTCATGGGTTAGGCACCTCCAACCCTATATTTTTGTGGTGTAGAAACTCTATTTTTGTGTTAATACAAGGGCAAAAAAGTCTTTTTGCATCCTATAACCGTCCCAAATATTTTTAAACACTCTCAAAATCCCTAGTTATCGTTCTTAAACATAAAAAGAGAAAAACAACCTAGGATTTGGACATTTAAGCTTAAAAAATCAAATTTCTTTATGAATTCTTCGCAACTAAGGTAAATGGGGATATCCTAAACTCCTTGGGCATAAGTTTTATGGTTTTATCAAGTTTAAACATATATAATCATGTTTACAAAGAGGGTTTTGACATGGTTCTGAATAGAATGTATTATGAACTTGTTTTGATAAAAGTAAACTTTTCTCTTGAACCCTTTTATAGAATTAAATTATAACCACGGATACATATGAGTTTTTAGTTTTGCAAAGTTAAATTAAGAGCATGAATGAAGAAAACCCTCTCTTGTTTCGATACCTCTTGATTTCACATGTTATGGGTTGTTCAATTGTACGTTTTGAAGCAAGATAAATGTTTTACTATTGATATGGACTTGATATTGGTTGTAAATTGAATAAAGGGTGTTTTTTTTCTTGTAAATGTTAAAGGTGATTATTGAAAGAATTTCATGGTTTGATACAAAGTAATTGACCACCACATATTTAAGAATTGAAAGGGATAATCTTTGCATATGTTTTCATATATTTCGAAATATAACAAATCAGACGAATGCCATAACAGACTTAGTCCAAACTAGACTATAGAAGGTTTTCAAACATTAGACCACTTTATAGAAAGATGAATGATTTAAAATGTTAAAATGGGCTTAAAGAGAGTTAGATGGTTACCTGATGAAGGTGTTTGAGTGTAAGGCCTCATCGCTGGAAATCGAGTTTTGTTAATTCAAGTGATATGATTGGCTGAGGCCAATGTATACTTGTCCTTGAGACACTAGTATACTAGACTAGTATGTAGGACCCTTATACTTGTGGAAAACTTAGAGGTGGGGGCTTGGCCGATGATTTAATGGAGGAACCATATAGCCCGTGGGAATTAGACTTGTAGGGTGTACCATCTAGCATAGAAGTAAAATAAAGAGTGGTTCATGATTTCAAAGAAATGTTTCAAAGTCTTTAAAGTATGCCCATGTGTTTTCATATAAGGTATATAAACTATTTTATGAATTTCTCTCAAGTATTCTGCATAACAGTATACTATTTTGGATTGCTCTGTGTACCAGTACATTTTTATCGACACCTTATATTTTAGGTTCTAAGGACCAATCTAGCGGTCCTGCTAAATAGTAGATTGTTGTCAGACATTGAGAATTGGTGAGCCTCCCTTACTTCGGAAGGCGTCTTGTTCACTTATGTTGATCTTATTTGATTTTAGTTCATGGTCCGACTGGGGGCCTTGTCCTGGTTTCAGAAAGATTGTTGTTTTCAGTTGTAGTAGAGATTTTGCAGACTTGTATTAGATGGTTTGAGTTTTATTGAACTTATGTACGAATTGCTCATTTGAAATAGTAAAATAGCCATGTTTCCATTTGTTTTCCGCATTTTGATAATAGATGAATGTTGCATATGATTTCAAGTTAAGATGGCTCTCGACCTTTATTGTTCGGGATGTCCATCACGACCAGGGCCCCGACTCGGGTCGTGACAGTTGATGAGCATCAAAAATAAAAAGATGCATCTTTTTCACACAAGAAGATATTTCATCTTGCTATTATGTATGTTGTAATTACTCCCATTTGAAAAAACCATCTTGCTCATATTTATTCCACCCAAAAAATCCTTCATAGATAGCCAAAGCTCTGATATCAATTGTTGGGCCAAAATAATAGGTGTCATGCGGAAGTTAGAAAAGCAAACTTTGAAAGATACCAAATAAGAAGACATGCAAAAAATATACCAAAAGAGACACAATGATTTAACGTGGTTCGATCAACCGACCTACATCCACAAAAGGAGATGAGCAATTCATTATATAAAAGAGAGACAACCTCACAATAATTCTCTTAGAATAGAAAGAGGTTCACACAAGTTACAATGCAATACTTGTCTCTCACAAATTCTCTCCCCAAATAATACTCTTAAACCCCTCAGACTATATTGTGGATGCTACCAAGCTAGAATAAAGGAGCTGCTATTTATAGACTCTTATCATTTTCCTTCAAAAACAAGGATTAGGAAAATATAGAGAATTCATGTTTGTCTTTTCCTAAAAGAAAAATCCAATTATGGAATAAAAATCAGGGTAAATACCAACAATTCTCCCTATTGGCCTGAATTTCAGATGACATAAATTTGCCCTACTTCTTCACGTAGTCTTCAATAAGTTCAATATCCATCTCCAAAATCTCCTCCATTAAATCTTTGTCTCTACACAAAGTAACACTCTATTAAAATTTCTCAAACTAAAATCTATATTGTCTTCAAAAGGTTGCGACTAGAACTGAAGCCACCAAGATGGCACATGTTTTAACATTATTTTCATACCACTTATTATGACGGATAGAGGTAAATATAAAAACAAAGAAAGTAAAGAACATCAAATTTAATGTGAAAAAATCCTTCAAGTTGAAGGTAATAACCACAAGATAACAAAGACTCAAATTGCTCCACTATAATAATAAAAAGGCTACAAATATTTTTCAAATGGCCACATAAGAGCAAAATATGGAGAAACGATAGCTACACTAACAAAAGTAAATCAAGACAAACCATCCAAAATAAAGCTATTGTTCGGGACTCAAAAGTGAATGCTGTGAACTTCCAAATCCGTTCTCCACCGTTAAAATCAAAAATCAAGATTTTAGAACACTCATTCAAAATTTAAGTTTGATCCAACAGTTAATGAGATGGAAAACGTGATCTAAAATTGATTGGTTGGAGAGTAAAAACTGCAATAACTAAACTCTTTCTCTAATTGGTAAAAGCTCTCTCAAAAAACTCATTTATGTGCTAATGTCTCCCAAAAATAAATAACAATGAACATGGATAATTCTTTCTGAAATAGTCCTATTTGTAGATGATGGGTGATGCTTTCTCCTAAAGCCAAATCAAATCTAACTAGGAATCAAAATCTGAATACTTTTCAAATAGGACTGGAAACCATAAGCGAATAGGATTAGGCAATGGGCCTTGGTTGGAATGTCAACCCAACATAAATTTACGTGTCTTTTTAATTTAAAAAGGTAAGATAAATATTATTAAATTTAAAAAACATAAATGTACTAGACAAGAGCTAAAGAAGTTTTTTATGGATTGGATTTCATGGAACCTATGAGAAGTATTGGTGTCTTATGTGAAATCCATCCAAGCTCTTTGAACTATATTTCCACGGCAGATTTGAAACTATACTCTTAAATTTGTAATTTACAGAAGATATATACTTCATTAAAAAGGTGAAATAAATACTATATCCTTATTATGAAATGATACTAAGGGTGTCAAACGGGCCGGGCTGACCCGGCCCGACCCGGCCCATAACACCAAACCGGACCGGTTTGACCCGGCCCGGAAAGCCCTAGGGCTTTAGGGTACCGGGTCCCGGTCCTTTTTTTTTTAAATTTGGGCCCGATTAACCCGGCCCGGACCAACCCGGTCCAGGCCCGCCGGTTAACCGGCCCAGCCCGGCCCGGCAACAGAAAAAAGTGTATATTTAATGTATATTTCATGTATATTTAATGTATATTTAATGTATATGTTTATATATCTTCTACAGAAGTGTATATTTAATCTATACATGTGTATATTTTTTATTTAAACTAGTAAATATATATTGAATGATGCATATATATGTGTATATTTTTTATAAATTAGTATATAAGTATATCTATACATATTGTAATGTATATATAATGTAGTAAAGTATTACATATACATAGAATAGAGTGTATATATGTGAATGGATCTTCTATAAACGTGTATGTTTAACATATACATGTATATATATTTTATTTAAACTAGTAAATATATATTGAATGGTGCATATATATGTGTATATGTTTTATAAATTAGTATATAAGTATATCTATACATATTGTAATGTATATATAATGTAGTAAAGTATTACATATACATAGAATAGAGTGTATATATGTGAATGGATCTTCTATTGACGTGTATGTTTAACGTATACATGTATATATATTTTATTTAAACTAGTAAATATATATTGAATGGTGCATATATATGTGTATATGTTTTATAAATTAGTATATAAGTATATCTATACATATTGTAATGTATATATAATGTAGTAAAGTATTACATATACATAGAATAGAGTGTATATATGTGAATCGATCTTCTATAGACGTGTATGTTTAACGTATACATGTATATATATTTTATTTAAACTAGTAAATATATATTGAATGGTGCATATATATGTGTATATGTTTTATAAATTAGTATATAAGTATATCTATACATATTGTAATGTATATATAATGTAGTAAAGTATTACATATACATAGAATAGAGTGTATATATGTGAATGGATCTTCTATTGACGTGTATGTTTAACGTATACATGTATATATATTTTATTTAAACTAGTAAATATATATTGAATGGTGCATATATATGTGTATATGTTTTATAAATTAGTATATAAGTATATCTATACATATTGTAATGTATATATAATGTAGTAAAGTATTACATATACATAGAATAGAGTGTATATATGTGAATGGATCTTCTATTGACGTGTATGTTTAACGTATACATGTATAGAGCAGAAATAAGAAACAAAGGAATGGAACCATAGCCCAACGACGACCTCAAACTTGAAGAATTATGACTTCATGGGTATATATAGTGTATATCTCGTGTATATATAGTGTATATGAAGTGTATATAGTGTATATAGAGTGAATATATAGTGTATCTTTGATTTTTTATTTAATTTGTTGACGGATTTGACCGGTTTTTAACCGGGTTTGACCGGGTTTTAGCGGGTTGGGTTAAGTGGGCCGGTTCCGGGTGGGTTTTAAAATTTTTACTGTGCGGCCCGGCCCGGCCCAGACCGGTTAAGGCCAAAACCGGCCCGTAACCGGCCCGGAACCCGGCAAAATTGAGAGGGCCGGTTCCGGGTTGAACCGGCCCGGCCCGTTAGACAGTTTTAATATGATACAAGTGTACCTTCTTGAAATATTTCCATTCGTAACCTATTTTAGAAGGTAAATATTTAACCAATATCACTGGAAGTTGTTGTCTTTAAGTTTTGAGTTATCGACTAATTGTCTTCTCCAATAGATTGAGCTTCATATGAGCTAATACCATTGTTTAGAGGAAGATTTCATAGTAAATTCAGCATTCCTCAAATAGAGACGGAATCAGAATTTAAAATCTGGAGGTTTTGAGAATTAAATTAAAAAGGACAAAAGTTGATATAAATCAGATTTATCCTTGAAAAATTGATTTGGGATATGATTTCGAGTGTTTGTGAAAGAAGAAAGTCTTTTGCTTGAGAAATAGAAGTGGTTTTTACTTTTTTTAGGGAGAATACTCACAAAAATACTTGAAGTTTGATCGGATTACCAGTTGGGCATATTGAACTTTGCAGGAATTCTATTACCCCCCCAAACTTTTTTTTTGTATTTTAATGACATGTATCTGCCCACTTGGACCATTTCGTGTAAGTCACGCGCATTAAGCGCGTGAAAGTGTTAAAGAATGTTATAAACTTTTTTTTTCCAAACAACCCCTAAATTTTCTAATTTTTAAAAGTTTTATATTTTTAGTTATTTTTTCATTATTTCTCTTCTCTCTTCTTCTCTTCAACAATGAAGTTTTCAACAATGGTTGCTACATTGTTGAATTGAAATTGAGCAATGTACTACACTTCCGTTGAAGACTCCATTGTTGAAGTCAATTATTTAGGAGTAGTAATTAACTTCTACAATTGAAAACTTTCTTCAATTATTGAAGTCAATTTTCGATTGAAATTATGAAGTCTTCTATAATTGACTTCAACAATTGACTTCTCCATTGTCAATTCAAGTCTATAACGTACTACACTTCTGGAAGTTAATTTTATTTCAATTGGTACTCCACTTGTACTGCTAGTACTATTGTTCAATTCCAGAAGTGACTTCAATAAAATTTCTTCTGGAAGTTTTCAATTGTTCAATTTCAATTTTGGGGTCTTTCGGAACTCTTCAATTCAACAATTGAACAACTTTATTCCGGAAGTCTTCAATTGTTCAATTTCAACTTTCTTCAATTGTTGTGAGTATCTCTCATTGAAATTATTGAAGTTTTCAATTTTTGAAGTTAATTATTGAAATGCCCTGTACTGCTAGTACCAATACTATAACGTATTTTCATTGTTGAAGTCAATTATTGAAGACTCCATTTCTTTAAATTTTATTTGTTTAGTTCGATTTGGTGAAAAAATGATGAAAAAAATTATAAGAATGGATTTGAAATTTGAAATTGACTCTATGGAATCATTTGGAATTTGTTTTGTAAGAGGAATTTGAATTGTGCAATCTTTAATATGGTTGTAATGGTGAAAAAATGTTGAAAAGTGATAAAATGAAGAGGAAAGAGCATGTGTACTACACTTCCTATAGTCAAAACTGAATATAACGTTTCGGAAGTATTTTTGTGACTATTCTCCCTTATTTTTTATCATCACCTTGCTTTTTTTTTTTCTTAAAAGATATTTTTGGTTAAAAGAATCTGCATATATAAGCAGATGTGCTCAAGATGGAAAAGAAGCTTTTAAAATCAGAAATATGCACATTGAATAATGGCAAAAGAAACAAAAAGTAATTTTGAGAATGGATTCTGAACCCACAACTCGTAAGATAACCCTCTTTCATAGCTTCATCGTGCAACCGAGCCATCTGCTTTACTTTTCATTTAAGTTCAGATCGTAATATCTCTATATATTTACTAAAAATTCTAATGCTAATATTGGTTCTACGCAAAATTAATTATTGGGTTCATCCGAACCCCCTTATCTTACTGTAGCTTCACCCCTTCCCTCAAATACTATGAGCATCGATCATTATAAGGTATGCTTGAAAACCTAATAAAACGTAGATTCCTACACTTCCTAAATGTAAACTGGGTCTTGAGCTAATAAGTAGTTGTGGTCCTCGGTGATGGTATTCAGAACTGAATTATATGAAAATTTTGCATTAGTGGTTGCAATTATATTCCTTGTCTGCGGCAAAGACAGAGTAGAGTTGTGTTTAGCCATAGTTTTTGTAATTAATATTTAGAATTTAAATTTATTTTTTTAAAAAAATATATATAAAATATGATTTGAATATAGAATATAATTTAAATGAGGTTGTTTTATGTAAATAAAAAATTAGGATTTTTCCGAAAAAGAAATTTGAAAAAATAAAAAGTAAAAATAAGGTTTTTGTTGTTTTCCAAATTTATAATATAACTTAAAATTGTATTTGAAATTTTCATAATCAAATACTGTTCTTCAAATAAAGTAAATAATTTTGCAAAATAAAGTGAATAATATTCATAACGAAAAGAATCCTTAAGATTACGCATTAATTTCTTTTAAGCAAATAGAGTGAAGAGTCGCTACTCACAATCATAATGATAAGCATTAAATAGAGAAGTTCTCTATTTTCGTAGAGGAATCAAAATTTGATTGAAATTTGTGGAAAATCCAATAACTAAAAATTTGTGGGTTATTCTTTGTTGGGCAAAATTCAGAAATTAATTATGAGTTTGATAGCAATATTTTCATAATTACATAATGTAGAAAGTTGTATTTTGTATTTTTGTAAATTGTTGCTATAAAAATACAAATTACATATGATTTTTACTGTCCTTGTGATCGATATGTATTTTGTATTTTTGCAAATGTTGCTACAAAAATATAAATACATATGCTACAAAATGTAATTTGATAAAAGTGTTGTTATTTTTTATACTTTAATACTTAAGTATTCTATTTTATATATTTTTTCCTTCTTTGTTTGGGTTGGATGGGTCGTGTCAGTTAAATACTAAACGGATCAGTTAAAAAATAAATTCACAGGTCTTTTTTTCTTCAAAAAGAAAAGATAAATACTGTTAATTTAAAAAATATACTTCCCCCATTTCATTTTACTTGGTCCTTGTTAACTTGCCATTCTTTTTAAAATAATATTTCTTAGGGATTTATTTTACTAAATTAACCTTATTAATTATATTTTGAAAATATAAATTTAAATATCATACTATACACGTCATATAATCATACAATGATATGGTAGTACTAGAAGAATATGATAAACTTCTCTTAATTTTATAAAGAGAAAAGACATTTTTTAACCTCTGAACTTGTCCACTCAACTTACTTTATCATTTAAACTTAACTTTCATTTATTTAACCCCTTAATATTTTTAAAGTGAATTAATTTCAACCCTAATGCTAACGTGACATTTTTTATAAAAAGCGTGAATCTTTTTTTAAAAGTTTACTAATATATATATATATATATATATATATATATATATATATATATATATATATTAGTAAACTTTAAAAAAAAGATTCACGCTAATTCTCCTACCCAAACCTGCCAACCCCCACCACACTCCTCCTTCAACTACCAAATCCACCACCACAAGCCCTCCTACCCTAACCCCAATTTCTCCTCCAATACCAAACCTGTCACTCTTACCTCCAATTTCTCCTCCTTCAATCTCGTAGATCAATAAAAAGAATAATGAAATTGAATTTGAAAATTAAAAAGTCGACATGATTTGGATGCTTGGTTGTTAATTTTAGAGAATTTGGTGTTGATTTGATCAAATTTATTAGGTGGGTTGGGTTTTTGGTCACTAATTTATGATATTTTTCGATGTGGGTTGGGTTTGATCTTCGATTTTAGGCGAGTTTGTGGTGGAGAAATTGGCGATGATGGCTTTTTCTAGCGAAAATTCGTTGAAAAATCTGAGCTTCTTGGTTGTGTATTCTTATATATATATATATTACGGTGGAGAAATTGATGGTGATATATATATATATATATATATATATATATATATATATATATATATATATATACACACACACACACATATACATATATATATATATATATATACTCAAAAAAATAATAATTCAACTCACAAATAAATACTGAAAAAGAATCAATCCTAATAGTTCATATTAAATTCAAAAATATCAAACTTAAAACTTAAAATAATGAATATTCATATTCTTAATTTTCCATCAAATTTCGTTGGAAATTTTGTATTTGAGGCTCCGTCGGTGCTGTGTTTGAACTCAAATTGGTAGTGATTGTCTTAGTAGATTTTGGGGATTTTTGATGGGATATGCTCGCGGAGGGCTGGTGCTGCTCCTAACATGGACTACCGCCGTCAAACTCGCTGGAGCTCCGACAACAGCGGTCAACAATGGCTGCTCTGTAGCTTTCTTGGTAGGGGTGGTCTGAGAAGATAGAAAATGGGGGTAGGGGGTACTTTTTTGATTTAATTTTATTATATATATATATATATATATACATATATATATATATGTATATACATATATATTTATATGCATACATATATATATATATATATTTTTTAAATATACATTTTTATCATATATATATATATTTAATACATATATATTCTTACTTTTTAGAGAAAATATATAAAAATAGTATGTGTGTGGGATTAATTTTTTTTTTTTTTAAATATAGTTTCTTATATGGCAATGAGATGGCACTAGCGTGGCACTGATTTATCAATAAAATGGCGCGTGTGTAGTGCACTCTTCGGTGTGAGATTGGAATTGTGATTTCGAGGGTGTATATAATTCACTTGAAAGTTGTTAAGGGGGTGAATAATTATAAATTAAGTTAGAATGCTAAAGTAAGTTGAGTGTACGAGTTCAGGGGGGAAATTATGTCTTTTCTCTTTTATAAATGAGAAAAGATATAAAGTAACCACTGAACTTGTGCGATATTTTCAAAAAGACACTTTTACTTTGTGCGCGACCTATTACCCAACAGAAGTTAAAAAAATTATTATGAATGGACTATTTTGACAAATTTTATCTTCAATCCTAGTCTAAGTTTAGGCGTGTGAAAGTCACCTTCATTTTTTAATTAATTAATTTGATATTTTTAACTTCTCTTCCATTTTTCTCTTCAAACCTCTATTTTCATTGACACACTTCACTGCCATTAACATTCAAATAACGCCCATCATCTAACCTCTGATCACCCACTATCTCCAACTTCCTCCATCTTTGTCTCGCTTGAAAATTTCACCGGCGAACGGACCCCAAACCAATAATGATATTAATTCCCTAGTGACAACACCCAACAATAGTAACTCACTCCAAAATTAATTATTTTGACTGAAATGTGCTTTCAGAGGGGAGATCAAGTGCATAGTATAAATTTCCCCAGGTAAATTATAAATTTGACATTGCTTGAATTTTTTTCCTCAAAACATAATTAGAAAATAGAACTCGATTTTAAAAAATTTAACCAAAGTAAGATGAAATTAAAGTTTAAATGACGGGAAAGTAAGAAAAATTAGAACATAAATGAAAATTTTTATCTTTTAAGGTTGATTTTGCTGAGAAGAGATTGAAAAAGAGTGGTTTGTTTTTTGAAGTCAAGCTCCAATGGCTATAATAATGGAGGTTTAGAAGAAAATCCATTTTTTTTAAAGGAGAATAAGGGGTTTTAAAATAATTATCAATTTTAATTACACGTGGCAGTTTTTAATTAAAAGTTACAACCAGTTTTCTTCATTCATGCGCGTCATAGGCGTCACCACACGCATAGGCCCAAAATCATTTAGAATGGTCTATTTAAAAGGATTTGTACATATTTTGTGGTGTAATAGGACGCCCGCAAAGTTTAAGTGTCTTTTTGCAAAATCGAGACAACTTTAGTGGTTATTTTATGTCTTTTCTCGTTTATAAATTGAACAAGTAAAATAAAACAACTATTTTTAGTAAAATGGTCAAGTAAAATGGAACGAAGGGAGTAGATCTATTAGTAAATATGATATATTTGCACCATTACAATTTACATAGATAACAGGGTGCATTTGTTCTATTTTTTAGCGGAGGGTATATTCGCTCTAAATTACAAAGTTGAGGATATATTTTCTCCAATTCTCTTTTAATAATGATATGTCTACACGTCCTAATAACTTCTGTGAGTTACGCCCAATTTTTGCCTACGGATGGATCAGGATGTCTAACGTGTTCCAACAAAAGCAGTAAAGAAAATAAATAATGAACATGATAGAGGGTAGAGTGTACACAGACCTTACTTCTACCTTGTCAGGTAGAGAGGTTGTTTCTAAAGACCCTCGACTCAAAGAATGCAAAAACACAACATTCATGAAGACAAAAACGCTAGCAGTAAAGAGATAGAGAGTAGAAGATGGAAAAAGAATCGTATGTTATTAATTGAATGACTGTTGTTTAAAGAATTTGTACAAGACTATATACAAGACCTATATCAACAAGGATAGACTTAAAGTTACAAAAACTATAAGAACTCTACACCAACTAGGTGTCTAGTAATTATCTGTTATTATGACCTCACAAGTTGGCGGTGTCAACTACACCCAACTTGGAAAAATGCTTGACAAAAAAGACTCTTGGAAGTGGTTTGGTCAGTATACCTACCACTTGATCAGCCGAGTGAAGGTGTTGAACTGCGATATCTTTGTTTTGAACTTATTCACGAACAAAATGAAAATCAATAGCAATATGTTTCATCCGACTATGGAACATCGGGTTGGCACAAATGTAGGTGGTGCTAACATTGTCACAACATATCCTAGGAATGTATGAGATACTAAACTGAAGCTCATGGAGTAAACTTGTTAGCCAATTGGTCTCAGAAATAGTAGCTACAACAACCCGATATTCTGCTTCTGTGGAGGAATGGGAGACAGATCGTTGCTTTTTAGAGGACCATGATATTGGAGAGATACCAAGGTAAACAACATAACCTGTGGTAGAGGTTCGATCAAGTGGATCTCCAGCCCAGTCAGAATCTGAGTAAGTTAGAAGATGGTGATCATGTTCTTTGGCAATCCGGAGGCCAAATGAGGATGTTTGGTGTAGATACCAAAAAAGACGTTTCATGGCTATCCAATGAGATATGAAGGGATGGTGTATGGACTGTGAGAGTTTTCTGATAGCAAATCCTATGTACGAACATGCCAAAATAAAGGTAATGAAGTTTACAGATGATCCACCTATAAAAAAAGCCATCAACTAGAGAATCTTCCACGGACTCTGGGAAAGTTACAGTAGAAGCCATTGGTGTTGGAACACCTTTGCAATTTCGCATATTAACTTCCTAAAAAAGATCTGTAATATACTTCTGTTGAGACAATAAAAGACCACCAGGATAAGACAACACTTCAACATTAAGGAAATAATAAAGTGGACCAAGATCCTTCGGTGAGAATCGGGTTGCAAGATTATCAATAATGCTTTGAA
Organism: Capsicum baccatum var. pendulum; assembly: GCA_030864225.1. Lineage (NCBI taxonomy): Eukaryota > Viridiplantae > Streptophyta > Magnoliopsida > Solanales > Solanaceae > Capsicum > Capsicum baccatum. The sequence goes on along the minus strand of CM061557.1, from coordinate 160,452,436 downwards.
CACCACGAATCTGACTACCAGTAAAAATTAATTCATCAACATATACTAGGACATAAACAATAAACTCAAAATTCTGCAGGATTAACAGTGAAGAATCAGATTGGGACTTAATAAACCCCAAAGTGACCAAATAATTTTTGAGTTCAGTGTACCAGGGCCTGGGGGCCTGTTTGAGTACATAAATAGCTTTTTGCAGCTTACAAACATGCGTCGGAGGTGCAGAAGATTTAAAACCAGGTGGTTGACACATATAGATGTCCTCATCAAGACGACCTTGCTGGAAGTCATTATTGATATCAAGTTGACAAATGGGCCAGCTTTTTGGTGTTACAATCGCAAGAACTATTCCAATAGTTGTTGGCTTTACCACAGGACTGAAAGTGCATTGGAAGTCAATGCCAGGTCATTTTGTGAATCCTTTGGCAACCAAGCGAGCTTTGAACCTGTCAACAGAACTATCAGGATGATATTTAACCTAAAAAAGCCAGTTATAATCCACCATATTTTTCAAAGGATCACATGGCACCAACTTCCATGTACAGTTCTGAGCTAAGGTGTCAAATTCATTTTTCATAGATTCACCCCAATATGGGACTTGTTGAGCTTTCTTAAAGGTTTTAGGTAGGAAGAAAGTGGTTTGAACAACAATTTAGAATTGCTTAGACTTAAGGCTATTGGTCTTAGATCGAGTAATCATGTTATGAATGGGTATTGATGTAGAGCTGGGGATAACAAGAGAAGGTTGTGGGGCCAATGGAGATGGGATAGGTGACGAGAAAAAGGGTTGTACCATAGGGTTCTGGGTTAAAGGACTAGTAGACTTATTTCAAAGCTGGTAAGTGATTATTGTGGATTACAGCTGCAAATTTAAATGGGGAGAAGACTGAACTGATAAGGCCAAAACATTTGGTTGAAGTGAATTGCGATTGGAAATAAATTTTGTATGGTGAGGAGAGGGGGGAGTGGAGATGCTGGAGAAGAAGTAGCAGATAAAGAATAAATTTAATTACCTGATATGGTGGTTCCTATTAGGGAAGAGGAGATGGGTGAGTGTGTATCCACGGGCTGCTACACAATGTGAGTGGGAAGTTCATAAGAATCATGTGAATATTGAGTATTATCCTACGACTGCTATTTAGTTGAACAAATCTCCCAAGACACATTTTTATTTTGTGTGTTTGTCAAATAAGAAAAAATATTTTCAAATAGAAACTGGCTTTCTAAAAATAAAATGTCACGAGATAAATATATTTTGAAAGTTAAAGGATCAAAACATTGGTGGAAGTAATGTTTATTCAAAAATTCTAAATAAACACATGGTGTCAAATGAGGCTTGAGTTTGTTTTTGGCATATGGTTTGAGCCATGGATAACACAAGCAACCAAATACTTTAATAGAGTCATACTTGGGCATAGTTTGAAATAAAATTTGAAAGGGGCTCTTATGCTGAAGATTCGGTGTAGTTAGCCTATTTATAAGACAAATCGTTTGTTAACAGGCAAAACTCTAAAAGTGTAAGGTTAAAGATGCTTGGTGCAACAAGGTTCTAGCAGTTTCAATAATATGCCGGTATCATCTTTCGACTAGAGCAACTCTTTGTGGAGTATATGGGGGTGACAGTAAGTGATCTATATCATGTTCTTTGAGATACGACTGTAGACTCTGAAATTTTCCACCACCATCAGTGTAAAAAGATTGAATTTTGGTGTTGAATTTGCGTTCAAGCAATGGATCTAGATTTTGGAAAACTTCCAAAGTTTCATTTTTTTATTTTAAAGTGAACAACCACATGTATTTTGAAAATTCATCAACAAATAACACATAATATCTTTTCTAATTAATTGAAAAAACCGGATATGGACCCCATAAATACCTATAAAGAATTTGCAAGGGCTTATTGCTTCGCAATGATTTTTTTTGAAAAATTCAACCTGTGCATTTTATTTGAATAACAAGAATTACAAATGGATCTAGCTTTAGGATATGAAACAAGAAGGGAAAACTTATTCAACATAGTATCTAAAATGCGGTGATTAGAATAGCCTAAACGCCGATGCCACAGGTGAATTGGAATAACCACATTGCATTTAGGGGAATGATATGTACAAGCCGGTGGCTACTCATACAACCCATCTTTATTCGACCCCTAAACTAGAGATTCCCTCATACTCAGATCCTTCACAAGATAATGCAAAGGAAAAAATTCAATAGAGGAATGATTATCACGATAAAACTTAGAAACAAAAATAAGATTATTTTTAATAACAGAGGAGCATAATTTATTGAGAAGTTTGAAATGATGATTTAATGCACTTATGTTAGCTTTACTGGTATGGGATATTAGAATGGTATTACCATTTCCCAGAGTTATCTCTTTGGTGCCGTGGTAGTCATGTACAGTGGATAGGCTTTGAGTATCAGATGCAATATGATGAGTGGCTCCACTGTCGATGATCCAAGGGGAATGTTGAGAAGGAAAACGAGCATCAAAGTTTGCCTGGGCTTGCAGATGATTATGTGACTGCGATCTGCAGACTTTAGTGGAATGACCTACGCGATCACATAGTTGACAAAGAAGGTTTTTATTAGAGGGTTGCTGCTGCTGGTTGCTTCTTCATAGATGTTGTGCTTGCCATTGGTGATTGTTGGTAGGAGTGTACCATTGGTGATTGTTGGCAGGAGGTTCACACCTGGACAGCGGTTGCTGGAGTAATTATTGTTGCCTTAGCAAGAAAGTGTTGAGCTAGTCTTTTATGCTACAACAGTAGTAATGGGAGTTGATAGCGGCTTCTTATCTTCCTCATGTTTAGGGAAAATCCCATAATCTAGAAGATTTTTGTATAGCTCTTCATATGAAATAGGAGACTCGCGAGCACGAATGGCAGCAAAGAGTTCTCAAAATTCAGATCTAAGTCCACTGAGGATTTTTACAATGAGTTTCAGGTTTGATACCGGTGCACCAACAGTTTCAAGTTAATCACAAAGTGATCGAACTTGATGAAGATAATCTGTAACTGGACGACAATCTTTAGCGAGGTGGGCCAATCGATCTCGGAAGCTGAAAATTCTTTTTAGAGATTTTTTTGAATATGTAGTATACGAAACATCCCAGGAATCTTTGGCGGAGACTGCAACAACAACATTGGGGGTAAACGTAGGATCAACAGAGGCCAAGATAGCATTTTAAATTAGCTGATCTTGGCAACACCAAGAAAGGAACTCAGGGTTATCAACGTCTTGATTGATCTGAGAGATAGTGCAAGTGGGTGCAGGGATGGAGCCATTGAGATGCTCATAAAGATTGTGACCACGCATAAGCATTGAAACTTAAGCTTTCCATAAGGAGAAATTGTGACTGCCCGTTAATTTATTGGGCAGTTGGGTAACTGGATTGAATTGAACAATAGTGATGGCATTGTTGATTCCATCGGCATTGGTCACAGAAATCTTAGAGGCCATTTGTGTGAGTAAGCAGAGAAAAAAAAAAGAGGATCAACTCATAGGAGTTTAGATAGGCTTTGATACCATAAAGAGATAGAGAGTAGAAGATGGGAAAAGAATCGTATGTTATTAATTGAATGACTGTTGTTTAATGAATTTGTACAAGACTATATACAAGACCTATATCAACAAGGATAGACTTAAAGTTAATACAACTATAAGAACTCTACAACAACTAGGTGTCTAGTAATTATCCATTATTAAGCAGGAGAATAAGAAAGAAGTGACATACTAGACAACAAGCAGTAAAATAATAGAAATTTGGGAATAGTAAAAATAATAAAATGCCGAAAATAATAATAATACTGCCCAGAGAAACCAGGAGTAAAATGATCTACTACTAGCCTTCTATCAGAGTCCTCAATCTTCATACCCTCTTATCAAGGGTCATGTCCTCGATAACTTGAAGGAGCAAACAAAAGGACTATAACAAAAAGTGTTCCAAGTTATGTACACTAAATAGTGTACAATTTCTTACACCATCACATTTAGTTGCCTACGTTATAGTATATAATTAACTTCAACCCTAAAAGAATCAGTTCAAATAACTTACCAAAACTGGCTTGCTGAAATAATAAGGTTTAACCGTTGAAATAAAACAAGGATGATCATCATAACAAGAAGTTGAGTAACAACTTGTGCATCGAGAAGACTCATGTTTGAAGGGTTTTTGCTTGATGTCGGCTTATTAAGAAAAGCATAGCGAAAGAAAGAGAGAACTTAATTACGAAGTGTAACAATATTTAGGATAGAAAGGAAGATATAACATATGGAAGTTTCAAAAATTATCAGGGGATGCTTTCTAAATATGGACCCCATTCATGAACTCTTTTTCAAATTCTAGATCATTTTGGAAGGACTGATAAAAAAAGAGAATAATAATTACTACTACTATGCCTTAATCCAAAGTTAAATTGCGTCTGATATATGAATCCTCCCCGAGGATATAGCTCCATTTAAGTTATAAGAAAAACAGAATATGATATCAAAGTAAAGTTTAATGGTTTGGAATTGAACTTGGTTGGACTTGAACTTGACTAGGTTCTAAAACACGCAGATTATAAAACTTTGATTATTTTTTTATAACGTTTTAACTATCAGGTCCTGATCAGTAATCAATACAACAACAACAAGTTAAGTTTAATTCCACAAGTTGGGTCTAGGAAGGATAAGATGTAAGTAGCCTTACCCCTTACCTTTATGGAGTAGAAAGGTTGTTTCTCATTGACCCTCGGCAACCCCCCTCCTTTTTCTGGGCTTGGCACCGGCGATGTGAAAGAACTCATGCATGAGGAGTTTGATCAGTGATTCAGTACTTTGAATATTAATATCAGTATAACTGGTCTTTACAGTTTTCAAGTTGCATTCTTGAGTGAATATATACAGCAAACTGCACTTTAGTCGTTGATATAAAGCCAATGAAGATGAAGCACTAGTATACTAACAAGGAGAATTACCTAAAACGTATTCTATAAAAAATGCTTTAAAAAGAGAGATACACTTAATTATCAATTCTCTAGTGTTTGGTCAGGTACATATAAATTTAAAGTTCAATGATGATGATTATTAGTAGAGAAGTATATAACAACTAGTGTGTTGATTGAAAAAAGTGATATGAAATAGAACAGAAACAGTTTTAGTTGAATTACACACATTTTTTATTTGTATTTGGTGAAAAGGTAAAAGAAAATGGTTTACACACTTCACAAAACATATAAGAGAAAAAATATTCAATCCAAGATGTAATACTTGTATACACAGTGCAGAATAATACACATATATGAAAATAAAAAAGATAATCAAAGAAATAAGAATCTGGTTAGATGAGAAAACTTGCCATGGAACTTCTGCAATGGAGTTTGTTGATTAGTAACAACTTGAAATTTCCATATTGGCATCTCTCCATTACTAACAACCTCAAACATTATGCAATCTCCCCTTTTTAAGCAATTATCAGCAGTGCATTTGTGCCATCCACCAATAATATAGGTTCGAGTTTTGCAATAACTTATCTTTAAATTCCATGACCTTTTTTCTTTCATCTCTGATAATCAAACCATACTTCGTATTGGTGAGACCATTTGCATATGAAATTTTTTAAGGAAGGTCCTAACATGGTGTATAACCATTTTATGAAGAAAAAATATGAAAAAAGGTATTTAACTTACCTACTTTGAAGTGTAGAGATTTTTATAATATCAATCGAGTTTAATATGATAACAAATCAGTTATAACTAATAATTGCTTATCATAGAAATTTCCTTGTAATTATTTAATAAGTGACATGATTGTGTAACACATTCAGAGTTTGCAAGCAATAATCAGTATTTAAGCTTACCAAGTAACCTTGTGAAGCGTTATATTCTCTAATAGTGCATTCAAAATGAGAATGGCCAAAACACTTGTGATTAGTAGGAGCTTTACATTGGAAGAAGCCTTTTTTGACAACTTGATCCTGGATCTGGGTCTTTCTGTTGCAACCTCAAGAAATTAAATGTGAAAATTGTATAACTTAAGAAAATTATCAACATTTAAACAATAACCAACACACCTTTTGACTAATTTGAAATTAGTTTTTTTTTCCTTAAAAAATAAGCATCATTTTGTTTATGTAATTCCCACTATAGGTTGCATAAAAATAATATCCATAAATAACACCTTCTTCCTGATTTTTAATCTAAATAGGTTGAAACTTATGGCGTGTTTGGTAGGGAAGAAAACATTTTTCAATTTTCTCATGTTTAGTTGGTAAAAAAATTGAAAAATATTTTCTCTACCAAGACTCAGGTGAGGACGACGGGAGGAGACTCAGAGCATTTCCCTGTCGTGACAGGGTTACACCAGGGATCTAGTCTTAGCCTGTTCTTGTTTGCTTTGGTGATGGATGTATTGACGCAGCGTATTCAAGAAGAGGTGCCTTGGTGTATGCTTTTTGTAGATAATGTAGTTTTGATTGACGAGGGGGGGGGAGGGGGTGTGAATGATAAATTAGAGGTGTGGAGACAGACCCTTGAGTCTAAAGTGTTCAGATTGAGAAGGAGCAAGATAGAATATTTGGAATGCAAGTTTAATGACTTGAGCCAGGAAGACGAGGTGGTAGTAAAGTTGGATTCCCAGGCGGTGTATAAAAGGGATAGTTTCAAGTATCTTGGGTCCATGATTCAGGGGAATGGTGAGATTGGTGAGGATGTCTCCCACCGGATTGGGGAGGGATGGATGAAGTGGAAGTTCGCCTCGGGGGTGTTGTGTGATAGAAAGGTACCGCCTAAGCTTAAAGGCAAATTCTACAAGGTGGTAGTCCATCCGGCCATGTTGTATGGAGCGGAATGTTGGCCAGTCAAGAACTCTCACATTCAAAAATTGAAAGTGGCGAAAATACGGATGTTACGTTGGATGTGTGGGCTTACTAGGGGTGACAGAGTTCGAAATGAGACTATTCGGGAAAAGGTTGGAGTGTCTTTGGTGGAGGACAAGATGCGAGAAGCCCATTTGAGATGGTTTGGATATGTGAAGAGGAGGGGCACGAATGCCCAGGTTCGTAGGTGCGAGAAGCTTGCTTTGGATGGTGTCAGGCGGGGTAGGGGTAGGCCGAATAAATACTGGAGAGAGGTTATCAGGCGGGACATGAAGCAGTTACAGCTCACAGAGGATATGACCCTAGATAGGAAGATCTGGAGGATACGAATTAGGATAGAAGGCTAGTGTCATTTTGGATCACTAGGGTAGGGCATTAATTGGTAGGGTATTATTCTTGTTATGACACCTTGTTGTATGCTTTATTACGAGTTTGTTTACTGCCCTTTGATTATTATTCCTTGTGGGTGGCGTAGGTATGTACTATCATCTTGTTCCATGCTTATTATGGATTTGTGTATTATTCTGTGTCTTGAGCCGGGGGTCCATCGGAAACAACCTTTCTACTTCTTCGGAGGCAGTAGTATGGACTGCGTACATCTTGCCCCCCCAGACCCCACTATGTGGGAATATAATGGGTTAGTTGTTGTTGTTGTTGTTGTATTTTCTCTACGAAAATGATTTAATTAATAGAACTAGAAAAATCAAGTTCTATAAGTGATATTCTACACTGATTGTATCCTCATCAACCTTCACCCTCCAACACACCTCATCTTCACCCCACTCCCAATTGTCCCCATTTCCACCATCCCACACCCCCTGTCCCCACCCATGTCCCATGAATAATATTTTTTTGCTTATGTACTGAACTCTAAGAAAATAAATAAGGAACCACTTATTTTTCTTGGAAAACATCTTTTTAAAAAAGCATTATTTTCCTTGAAAAATATTTTTCTTCTTATCGAGTAGACCCTAATGCGAAGATTTAGGGGTTGTTTGGTATGCAAGATAGCAGAAGTATGGATTATCTCATTGGACTATTTTATACTACCTTTCACATGGGATAGTAATTCCGCCATTTTAGTACAAATGGTGGGATAAACTAATCTCATAATTAGCTAATACCTCACACCAAATATTAGATAATTAATCTTAATTTTTATCCCAAAATTGTTATCCTTATCCTATCTACCAAATGATCCCTTAGGGAATTATCTTGGAAAAATCATATGAACATTTAAAGATATTACCTTTGAATTTACACTTCTTGGAAGTCTCTTCAACATTATTGCATATATCTTCTTCCTGCAGATACTTTGCATATTCTGTGTCACAACGAGTTCAATCAAAGATGGTAACTTCAAATTCCACATTTCCTTACGTGTATAAACACTTATTTATTTCCCAACTACACATCACTTTCCTCACAAAATTCAGCCCAACCTTCTTTGAATAGCTTGTCATTCAGCCAGGACGGCTCATGAATAATAGTGGTCTAAAGTCAAAATTGAATGGAGACCTTAAATTTATTTTTTTAAGTGAAGTTTATTATAATCAATACATTAATTTTTTATTTTTTCGAGACAATATTCTAGATGTGTTTAACTTCCTCTTATAACTCTTTTCTTTTATACGAAAAAGTCCATATTTTCCACAAATAATACTCAATCTTTTTCTTTAAAAAAATAATTATAACCTATTTTTAGTATAAAAATAATGAGGTCCCTCAAATTTGAAGGCGATTGTCTTTTTTGTAGGCTTGTACAGCCGCCACTGAATTTCAGCTTAATCCGCCACGTCTTACCAGCCTTTTTCAGTGTTGCATGTCCAATTGGCTGGTGTCCCTTGATATACTTCAACAAACCTATAGGAATTTCTTCAGCACAACATAAACTTAAGACATGAAAATTGTACTAGTATTTTCTACCCAGTTAAACAATTCATATTGGAAATTTTAGTGTTTTGTCAATTTTTTCACCTCCTTATAATATACATGCAGCATATATCATGGACGGACCGACGTGCAATTTTTGGGTGCTCGAGCACCCCCTAAATTCGATGTAGAAGAGGTATAATTATATAAGAAACAGTGAAAAAATGGTAAAATATATACAAAAGCACCCAGAGAACAAAAACATGGTTGGATGCTCTGGCTTTAGACATAACTTTCATGTCTTCCATCCTGGGATTGAATCTCTGTAGCTCATTGTTTAGTAAATTTTTTTTTGAGCACCCACAACCTAAAGAAGCTGGATCCGCCACTGACATATATAGTAGACAAAAGATTACTTACAAGACTATACTTGAAACCTGGCTGAATGGGTTTGAAAAAGTAAGGTTTCTTTGGAGGGATTTTCATGGAAATCAGTCAAAAATATTCTGAAACTGTGGACAGAAATAGTATTTATGATTGAAATAAAATTGAATGTGCGAAACTTCAGGTGAATCTCAACAGGTCAATTGCTCTGTCCTTTCATGTCACTCTGCTTGGGCGATTATTTTGTAATGTATTGTGTTGTAGTACTCCTCGTAGTTCACTTTGTATGCTATTTCAAAAATAAATCTATACTCTTAATTGTCACTTCTAATAAATAAATAAAAGTTAATTATATTTTATATTTTGTAACTAGTGAAATCATTCTTGCTTCGTGCGGTCATAATGCACGATAATAAATTTACAAAATTGTTATATTTAAACTTATGATCATGAGATAGCTCATGCAACAAAACTAACTAATAGACAATCAAACTCAATTGAAAAAATTCTATGCCTCATCTCTTGTATTCGCTAAACAGAAGTGCGTCTTTCATAAAATTAAAAGTCATAAATAATTAAGTTATATTTAATCTTAAGCCCTTTACTTTTCAGAGGATAGCAAAATCATATGACTTATATGTACTAACATTAGCAATTAGAAAAAAAAAGGAAAAAAAGAACAATCCAATTTTTTTTGTACATATTTTCGAAGAGTTAATACCGATCAATCACTTATTAAGAAATGAAGAAAGTACTGTGTAATACTTCTCCTTCAATTTTACTTGTCATATTTGGATTTAATACGCTCATTAAGAAAAATAATGATGGGCATAACTAATTTACCACATTACTTTTATTAAATAATGTTTAATATTAAGTCTTAAATAATTTAAATAATAAATAATTAATGCTAATCAATATGTATATATATGTCCACCCCATGTGACATACCTTAGAAGCCTCCAATACTATTTATCCTTTTTTGTGATTTTTTTTTGCTATTTTATAATTTTAAAAGATTAAAAAAGCTACTTCACCTCTATATTAATTATATAGTAATAGTCAATAAAGTCTATTCCACCTAATGAAATACTAATGCAACCTATATATATCATGCCCGTTTGCCTTCCCTGGTTGAAAATTTAAATAGTTTGACACAATCTTCAATTACAACATTAATGCACGTATAAGTATTGAAACTTAAAAATGAATGGCTATGACTTATCAGTTAGAACATGAAGGGTTATTTACCAAACCTTGTACACCAGTATATATACACTTGTTTACTAATTACCATATAGTCATATTTAGCATTTCATGATACAACTACATTTAGTCAGATATTATGTTAGGACCCACGATACTGGAGTATGAGTGGATAATATTATGAAATTTTGATGTATTTATTTTTGTGATAAAATTAATGAAATATTTTTCTTATGGAGATTATTAAGTTTTTGTTGCTCATTAGTCATCTCTCATGACTGGCTAGCAATGGAATGTGTAGTGGGTGTATGCTCCATTTTATTACCTAGATTTATATTTTTGAGTACTTTAATGCAGGATTTTTTATCCAACCCACTTAAACAACTTGACGGTTAAAATTCATCCTGTTTGGAAAAATGCTCTTCTTGATCGTTTGAGGTAGGTCTATATATAAACTATTATATCACCATATAATTTTTTTTTTTTGATAAATTAAATTTATAGAAAAGTGTTAACATAGTAGATATAATTACTTGTAGAAAGAAATGTATTTTGAATTTCTTATCAATTAGAAAGAAAAAAGAAGAAGAGGTTTGTTTCGTGATTTATGAGGTAAGTGCTTGGGAAAGAAGGTAATAGTTTTAAGAGAAAGATTTATTGATAAATGCAACATATTGATGATTTTATTATTTCGTTCTACTTCTTTCCTAATATTCGATGTTCTTTAGATTTCTTTGGAGGAAATTCCACTGTTAGAGAAGAAGGTGCCAGTGAATGAAGAAGACAACCCAATATTTGAGGCTGTGAGGACTAATAGAGTTCAGGATATTGTTTGTGTACTACTTTAAATGAGGTTGAATTTGAGTTATGCTATGTATTCTTTCTTGATCTAATTCTGAAATAGTCCTATAAAATATTCTTATTTATCCTATTTAGTATAAACGATCCTTGATGTGTTACGTTTCTGTCATTATCTCACTTTTTAAGATAACTGCAACAGCTAAAATGAGATTTTCTTTTACTTTTAAGATTTATAATAATATTTTTGTATGTCATATCTTAGTTTGATAGAGAGGATATATTTCATAACAATATTTTTCCTTGGTAATATTCAATTACTTGACCTTTCAAACTTTAGTAACAGTGATAGTATCATATTTATGGTCATGACCATTCATCGTTATTAAATCTTTGAAAATATGTAAAAAAAATTGGATTGTTCTTTTTTTCACAAAGCAGGGTACCAAGATCCTGTGTCGGCAAATCACAGTTTCCAGCATAGAGTCTTTCAACTCGTACTTTCTTTGGGTAACCATCTAACTCTCTTTAAGCCCAATTTTAGCCTTATAAAAACATATCTTCATATTAAAATTATTTATATCTTATTTTATTTATGGGCACATCACACTAGGACATCGTCATACCATGACTTGCCAGCCATATCTCAACTTTACTGCCCTCTTATCATTTTAAAGGTTATATTGACCACCCAAAAGATCTACTAATCAACAAGGGTTCATATTTCAAAATAATTGAAAACCAAACAATTCTCTCTTTAATACTTTATCTACCTTTCTTATCAAATTTGAAGTCATTCTTAATGGAAAACATGACCATTTACAAAACAAGTAAAACACTCTCTCATTTACTCATAAAACAATACATTTCTACATATTAATTCATCAACAGACTCAATCCTTTAGCATTTTGCATAATCAATTTAGAACATGTAACAATCAAGGGATTTTCATAGTAAAAGAGGGAATTACATATCCCTTGCTCTCATTTAGCTTTGCAATTGTAATATCATATGATCACACAAAAATAATTCAATTTTTAAACACCACTTTACAATTTTTACATTACTTCATCAAAACATAGTTTTCAATACGTGTTCATCAAAATCTTAAAATCAATATCGTATGTATACATTTATACTCATTAAATCAAGTTTAAAAATAGTAAATCCATGCCCATAAGTTTAGGATAGTCCCACGTACCTTAGGTTCCTTAGTTCAAAGAATGGAACTCTAATCTTGACTATTTTCTTAATAATCTTGAAGTTAAAAGGCTTGAATTCTTGATTTGGAGAAGAAGAGTTCAATCTTGTTCTTGGGAGGTTGTTAGGGTTTTTCTTTGAGAGAAAATTGAATAAAGAGGCAACTGATGCTCCTTGTGGGCTAAAATTTTGTGTTATGGATGAATTTGAGTGAGGGAGTATGACCAAAGTGCCTCTATACCCTTAAGAATTTGAAACAACATGTGAAAAAGCTCCGGGTCATGTCAGATATCACGTTCGATGAGAAATGCATCGCATCACTTATCGCGTCGAGAGACTGGTACACCGCGTCCTAATCGCGTTAGCTTACTGCCTCTCACAAAAATGTCATAACATTTTACTCGGGTATTTAATTAAGAAAAAATTAGTATCGTTGGAAAGATAACTCAATTATCTACAATTTGGTGGGTCTTGATCTGTAAAATTCTATATGTATAAGTAGTTATACACGTTCAAAGTAGACCCTTATAGAATCAAATACAAAGATTTAGCTGAATCAAAAGCTCTTATCTCAACTTCGCTCTAAGTGATTCCTATGAACATTTTTTCACCTCGAAAGCACTTCATACATTAGGATAAAGATCATAACACGTATGTACACTTGGAAATTATTTCTATTAGAGCTTACACACGTAGGAACAACGTTTTGATTTCTAGGTCAAAAATGCGGGGTGTTAATTAAACAAAAGTTCCATATTCATTAATTGATAAGTAATACAAAGCTTTTAAACTTTAGAAATCAATTATATTCTCCTCAATATGATTCTTCTATTTCAATGCTTTTACGATGTCAGTGTATTATTTACTGACACATGTCTCAAGGTGGATGGATTTTTTACCAATCTTATAACATAAGAAATTGCAGATTAAGGTTGCATATTAAATGATTTTAAGTGATAAATTATAATAGATACTTACATAAGTATGGACGTATGACTTCAATGCATCTACATTCGATTTTGCCAAGTAGTGAGCTTCATAACTACTTAAAGTACTATCTTGGAACTTCTTAGGCATATGTGGCAGTACCTGATGGTGATTGTGGATGAAAACTTGATAAATTCGGTGTTGTAACTTCACTTATAAAGTTCACTTTAGCTTGAACGACACCAGGTGGTGTGTCAATAACAAGTTCATCAGTGAGGACATAGGGACAAAACTGTCATGGCTATGACCCAGGTGAAGAGTCATTATCATTCATCACGAGTCGTATGGTGGAACTCATTGTCACCAAAATAAGGTAGACCATGGTTTCTACTTTGATCATGACTCCTCATCATGAGTCGTTAGTGTAACACCCCAAATCTGGTACCTGGAATGCTACACGGTGTTTATGACCTCGAAGGACCACAAGCTAACCCATGAATGATATCTGTACCTGAATATTGCATAATATACTATATAAATGCAGAAATAAAGTTTGTAAGGCCATAAGGTTCAAAGCTAAGACATAATATCTGTTAAAATATAACATCTGGGTGGGGTATGAAATACCCAAAATAATTGAAATAACTATCATAACATGCTAGTCTGAAAAGCCTCTAACTGTCTAAATAAGGAGTTGATGGGACATATCCCCAACTAACTCCATCTACTGGAATCTAAAATTGAATTAATGAAATAACTCATAATATCATTGTCGAATGATAAGGACTCACTGCTAAACTTGGCTGCTATTGATACTCTGGAGCTCGTGCTTTTGAACCTATGGTATAAAATACCATAGCGCAAATGCGTCAGTATGATTGAATATACTGGTATGCATATGAGGTAGGCTAAATACAAAGGGTTCACATCCATGAACTATACTAACTAGCTGGATAACATGAACGTGAGAATGCATGCATGCATATGTAATAACTGTAACTGAGATCGTGATGACATAATTACTGAGCCTGAGTGCTGATAACATGATATATTGATAGTTATATAACTAAAATAACTGATACTGAGCGACTGTTTCTGATAGTCTAGTTTTTGATGAAACTAGCTAAGTTTTATACTATTCTGAGTTGACTATATCTGACAGTCCTAAATTCTAAAGAACTATCTGAGTTCTTTTACTAAAACTGTTTGACTGTATCTGAAAATCTCGATCGTGTAACTGAAACTATTGGAAGTAGTTATCTAACTTACATTCCCCAAATAATCGTAATATAGCCTAGTTGGGGTCTAATCTGTAACCCTAATTAGAAGGGTGTCAATACTGCGCCACTGGTAAGGACAATTTGTGAGTAACCCTCATATAACAGGTAACTCTAGTGAGAATGGTGGGAACACTCATATAACAGGTTAATACACCTCATCTACCCTACTATAACAGGCTATGGTGTCTCAACCTACGTTGGCTACGTAGTTTAGGAACACAACGATTGCTTCTAAGAATCACACCCTCATATAACAGGTGAGTTCCCATCCTTGAGTTTGCTCGGTGCTAATTTCTAATCCCATCTGAATAGACACTGAACATAATTAACTGAAATGGTCTAGATTGATTTCATGGAGTTTCGTTGATTGACGGAATACTACTGAGATTTCTGAATTTACAGAGATTTCCTGAGTCACATGACTGACTGAGTTCTATGAATCATGGCTTGACTGAGGATATCATGAAACATCACACTGGCTCTGGGTACACAACTATACTTTTCGGGTACAAGTACCCCTAGGACTCGATAAAAGGAAACTAACAAAGCATGACTTTCTTGAATACATGACCAATATTAATAATTCATACTACGATAGTAGGGGATATTTACTGAAGCACATGGTTATCATAATCTTGTATATAACTTAGAATGCACATAATCATATCTTCATCATTTTAATATCATAATTATATCATCACGCAATTGTATTTCACAACAATCCTTAAGGAAATTATTTTAAACATAGGGGAAACGTACATTAATAACTTGGGTCACTGTTTAACTATTAAGCACAATTTCTATACTCCTAGTCATTTTATCAAACACTTAGATTGCATAATTTAAGGCTTAGGCATGAGCATGAATTTAATATAACCTTACTTTACAATTCCACCCAATTTCATGATTTCAATCCACATATTAGCGTAATTTCATAAAGACATAATAAAGGTTCCATCTTGGAATTCATACAACAACAACACATCAACATAATTCAGTTCATACAATGAATATCACAATTCATTACTTAAAACTTAGTTCTTGGGATTCATGGATGAAAGGATTCCATGAATGAATACTATGCATACCTTAGATGGAAAATTCTTGATGATTAAAGAAGAAATTTGATTGGACTTGGATCCCTAATTAAAATCCCTAATATGTTTTTGAGAGGATCTTGAGGGTAGTGGCTATATTTTGGTGTAAATGAGGCTTAATAATGTTATTTTGACTTATATAGAGGGTGGGAGAATTACCCCTTTGCCCTTAAAAATGTGGACATTTAATGACTAAATAACTGGGCAATGACACTATGGGCGATGCGGCACGTCGAGGGTTTTGATGCTATACCTGATGCGGCGCGTCGTAAATGCATCGAGGCTCAGTTGTTTTGGCTCTGGTAGTCTGCACAACTGGTGACCAATGCATTGGCGATGCGGCGTGACAAGATCACGTTGGTCCACTATTTTAAGCTTCCAAACCTTCTTGAAACGAGTTCTGAAAAATCCGAAACTTGTCTGGGAACATCTATTAACCTTCCTGATCATGAATTAATAAGAATATAGACCATTAATGGATGTTAAGGTGGTGAAATAAATTTTTCAAATTTTGAAGGCCAAAATTAAGTCTAGGAACCTAGCTAGAATTTTCTAAGTCTTTATGGGGTCTTACAATACCTTTCCCTTGTGAACATTTGTCCTCGAATGAGATCGACTAATAGGGGAGAAATGATAGACTGAAACACCAATTGAGCATGAACGAATGGAACATGATTTCATGACTGACATGACTGATAACTGAATATATCATACTGAACATGCATATCTAATGTATGTGTAATTGATTCGTGAATGCTTTGCTAAGTGTTCTGATGAACTGGGTTTCTCACAATTAGAATGCACGTTTGATTCATGACTATGTAACTGAACTGATACATGAATGCATGACTGAATGTTTAGTGGTATTTAATACCAAGTTTATAATGGAATTCTAAGTATAAACTTAGTACCAAGATTATAACTGAAATCTAAACATGAAATTAAAAAGCTTATGGAGAACTGTTTCCTTGAGCTAGACCTGAGTTGGTGAGGAAGAGGTGAGGATACTTGGCTCGCATGTCTTCTTCTGCTTCCCAAGTATCTCCCTTAACGGACTGATTTCACCAAAGAACTGTAACTAGAGAAACTTCTTTATTCCTCAGTCTATGATTCTGATAATCTAGGATTTCGAATGAAATCTCTTTATAAGAGAGGTTGTTCTGAATGTCTATGCTCTGAATAGGGACTACAACTTTTGGGTCAGCTATACACTTCTTAAGCAAAGAGACATGGAAAAATAGATGAATTGGGGTAGATATAAAGGAAACTCGATCTCATAAGCTACCTTGCCAAAACGACTGAGTATCTTGAAGGGATCGACATATCAGGGACTGAGCTTTCCCTTCTTGCCGAATATCTTCACTTCCTTCATGGGAGAGATCTTTAGATATATATAATCACCGATCTCGAACTCAAGATCCTTTCTATGCACATCGGCATAAGACTTCTGTTGGCTTTGAGAAGCCTGGAGTCTTTCTTTCTCTGACCAACTGGACTTTCTCTAAGGCATCGAATACTAAGTCAGGCCCAATAACTGAAGGCTCACTAACTTCGAACCAACCAACTGGAGATCTGCATCTTATACTATAGAGAGATTTGAATTGAGCCATATTAGTACTGGAATGATAGCTATTGTTGTATGCAAACTCAATCAAAGGCAAGTGGTTATCCCAACTACCCTTGAAATTAATTGCACACGCCTTTAGCATATCTTCTAGAGTCTGAATGGTCCTTTCTGCTTGACCATCTATATGAGGATGAAAGGTTGTACTGAGATGAACTTGGGCACCAAGACCCTTTTGGAATGCTTTCCAGAAATGAGAGGTGAATTGGGTACCTCTGTCTGAGATAATGGAAAATAAAACACTGTGCAATTTGACCAACTCTCTGATATAAAGTTTGGCGTAATCCTCAAATGAATAAGAGGTATGGACTAGAAGGAAATGAGCTTACTTGGTCATTCTGTCTACAATGACCCAAACTAAATTATGTTGATGATGAGTATGAGGAAAACCCATCACGAAGTCCATGTTCACTTCTTCCCACTTCCAAGTAGGAATATGAACTTCTGCATAGACCCACTAGGTTTCTGATGCTCTATCTTTACCTTCTGACATATAGAGAACTTAGCCATAACTCTTCCACATCTTTATTCATCCCACTCCACCAATAGATTTCCCGTAAGTTGCAGTACATCTTTGTGGGCCCTGGATGTATAGAGTAGCGCGCACCATGTACTTTTACAAAAATTTGCTGCCTTAAGTCATCTACACCTGGAACACACAGACGACCTGACAACGCAGAACACCATCTTCCCCTTGGGATAAATCCTCTACCTTCTGATCCTTGACTATTTCTTTTAACTTGACTAGATTGGGATCTCTATCTTGTTTTTCTTTCACCTCAGAAACTAGAGATATATCTAAACTACTCTAAAACCATATGTCACCCTCTTCTATATTGATTAAGTGAACACCTTATCTGGAAAACTGATGGATCTCCTGAGATAACGTTTTCTTACTGTCCTCAATATGAGCAACACTACCCATAGATAGTCTACTGAGAGCATCATCCACTACGTTGGCCTTTCTTGGATGATAAAAGACACTTATGTCATAATTTTTCAAGAGCTATAACCACCTTATCTGACAAAGATTGAGATCTTTCTGAGAAAAGACATACTGAAGGCTCTTATGATATGTTAATACATTTACATAAACTCCATATAGATAATGCCTCTAAATCTTCAAGGCTAACACTACGACTGCTAACTCAAGATCATGAGTAGGATAATTCTTTTCATGGGGTTTAAGCTATCTGGAGAAGTAGGCTATTACCTTACCATGCTGCATGAGGACCTAACCCAAACCTACTCTAGATGCATCACAATACACTACAAACCCATCTAAACCATTTGGAAGAGTTAAGACTGGAGCTGAGGTGAGTTGAGTCTTCAACTCCTGAAAACTTTTCTTGCAAGGATCTGACCACTGAAACTTGACTTTCTTCTAGTTAGTCTGGACATAAGGGATGTAATAGAAGAAAATCCCTCAATAAACCATCTGTAATAGCCAGCCAAACCCAAGAAACTCCTGATGTCTGATGGAGAGACAGGTCTGGGCCAGTTTCTTACCGCTTTGGTCTTTTGAGGATCTACTCTAATGCCATCACCAAAAACAAGATGACCATGGAATTCAAATGACCTTAGTCAAAACTCGCACTTACTGAATTTGGTGAATAGCTGATGATTTTTGAGAGTCTGAAGTACGATGCTGAGATGGTCTACATGATCATGCTCACTGTAGTAATAGACCAAAATATCATCTATAAAGACCCAGAATATCATCTATAAAGACTATGACAAATAGGTCCAAGTACTGCTTGAACACCCAGTTCATCAAGTCCATGAAAGCGGCTAGGCCATTGGTAAGACCAAAGGACATAACCAAGAATTTGAAGTGACCATACTGAGTACAAAAGGTTGTCTTCAAAATATCATATTCTCTGACTTTGAGCTGATGATAGCCAAATCTGAGGTCTATATTAGAGAAATAGCTGACATCCTGAAGTTGGTCAAACAAGTCATCAATTATAGGAAGTGGATACTTGTTCTTGACTATGACTTTATTGAGCTGTTGGTAATCTATGTATATTCTAAGAGAACAGTCTTTCTTGCACATAAATAAGACTGGTGCATCCCACGAGGACACACTGGGTCTGATGAATCCCTTATCTAAGATATTCTTTAATTGTTCTTTCAGTTCTTTGAGTTCTGCTGGTTCCATTCTATATGGCAGAATATATATAAGCTGAGTATCTAGAAGGAGATCAATGGCGAAGTCTATTTCCCTTACGGGAGGAATTTCTTGAAGATCTTTTGGAAAGATATATGAATATTTATTTACGACTGGGACTGATGCAAGACTGGGAGTTTCAGAGCTAGAGTCCTTAACATGAACAAGATAATAGACACATTCTCTAGATATCATATTCCTTGACTGAAGGTAGGAAACAAGTTAACCTCTGAAAGCTGAAGTACTGCCCCTCCATTCTAGGAAAAGTTCATTCGCAAACTAGAATTGGACTATTCTATTTTTTCAATCGACTGTGGCATATTAGGAATGAATCCAATCCATGTCGAGAATGACATCAAAATCAGTCATCTCTAATTCGAGAATGCAGCGAGGAGGATTCACCATGCTCTTTTCGTCTCCTTTTCTGGCCTTTTTGTGAAGTGGTCGCTTTTTCTTTTCCTTGATTTGCTTTTGGTGCCATTGTACCTGAGATTCAAATAATAGATATGTTAGCTTCATCTCGGTGGATACAATCAACAAACAAGCAGTAGTGGCACCACACACTTAATTTTTTGGCACAAACTGATAAGTGAACGATGTCGATTACTCATACTTCATCGATATATGTTTAGGTGGTACGCTCCAACAATATAATCAGTGCAGTCATACTTTTCTTGCTATCTTAACTATCCTTTTTGATTCTATCTCAAGTAATCTTGACAATACTTTCATGTTTGGATTGATGTACCCTTTTGAACAAGACTACTACATAGAGATTGTATCAAGGTATGGCATAGAAATAATCAAAATCTTATGTTTGTAGTTAACCATGATTTTTCATCTCAATGAACAAGTCATTCGAACATGAAAGCTTTCAACTTACAAGATTATGCAATTTTCTTGACCATGTCAATTCCGCAAAAGTATGACAGTGTATCAAAATCAAATTCAGGTTGGAAACAAGTCAAGACCATCCTTACGCATCCTTTCACTCACTTAGTTGTATCACAACAAATCAACCACATTAAAATCACCAACACTACTTTAAGATTTAACAATTTATTATAGGCGTAGTAGTGTAGTACTTACGGAATATAAAAGAAGAGCAAAGAAGTACTTACTTGGTTGATGGCCTTGGAATATGTTCTTGCAAAGTAAAAGAGCAAAAGGAAAATTTTTGAGAGAATTTGGAGAGGTAGGCGGCGCCTAGGGTGAAGTTGCAATGCAATTTTGTTTTAAGACTAAGGTTCTATTTATAGGACAAGCTTGGGTAGGGTTTTGACCCATTTGGAATTGGATTTGGAGACCAAAAAGTGAGCATAGGCGGCGCCTAATGCTTTGCCTATGGTTGGTATAGGCGGCGCCTTTTGCAAAGCCTAGTTTGACATAGGGTTTGGCATAGGCGGCGCCTATGCTATGGCATTGTTGGGCATAGGCGGCGCCTATGCCATGGCATTGTAGAATCCGAGACCAAAGGCTTTGGCATAGGAGGCGCCTATGCTATGGCATTGTTGGGCATAGGCGGCGCCTATGCTATGGCATTCTAGATTCTGAGAGCTTAGGCCATAGCATAGGCCATGCCTTGTTCGTTGGCTAGATTTACATAGTCCTTGCCTTGTTCATTGCCTAGATTTTCATAGGCAATGCCTAACCCATAGACTTTTCTTATTCATTCCTAACTTACCACCTTCAACATGAACCGCTTCCAAATAAAAATTTGAAACCAAACTCCTTCTTTATACCTCTTGTACCTATACTTACTCAAAACCAACAAAAACGATTAGAACGATGGGTTGCCTCCAATCAAGCGCCTTAGTTTTAGTCGTGGCTCGACAAAATCCTAGGAAAACAAAAACAATTAAAAACGATGGGTTGCCTCCCATCAAGCGCTTGATTTATTGTCGCGGCAAGACATAGCTATCTCGATTACTTAGACTTCATCGAGATAGATGGTGGATCGTTTTCTGAATGGATTCAGACGACAATGAGGCTTACTTTTAGGCATGCAATATTCTTCGAGATGACCCTTGTGCATACATATCCCAGGCGGGATACCAATCATATCATCAATAGTCCAATCCATAGCTCTCTTGTATCTCTTCAGAGCAGAGATGAGAGCCTCTACGTGCTGTTCACTTAAATCATCCGCCATACTCATAGGAAGTGTATTTCTGTTTCCCAAGAATGCATACCTTAGATAATTGGGAAGCTCTTCTGATTTTAGCACTGGTGGCTCTTCAATGGACGGTTTTGCTGGTGGTGAAGGTTGATTCTTAAGATCAAGGTCCAGCTTATTAGGGGCATGAGAATAGGACCTTATTCCTGTTAGAGCACAAGCGGTTTCTTCATATTCTTCAACCTTCTCACGCTCACAATTCAACAGCACAGCAGATAATGGCTCATCATTAAACTGCTTATCTACAGATAATTCTTTCTCAACATTATCCACAGAGAACACATTCATATCGCTGGGCTGCTTTATCGATTTGCTTACATCAAAACGAACCACTTCGTCATTCAACCAAAATAAAAGCTCATTGGCTCTTAAATCAATAAGCACTCTTCCAGTTGCGAGGAAAGGGCATCCCAAGATTATGGGAACTTCAGAATCCACCTCACAATCCAAAATAACAAAGTCTGCAGGAAAGATGAAGGTGGAAAGATGCCATCACAATCCGCATATTGGTTGGTGCAGGGTCGCCCAACCCCAACTTCCTGTAGATGGATAGCGGTATCAAATTGATGCTAGCCCCCAAATCGCATAATGCCTTAGCAAAATTCATAGATCCAACCGTGCAAGGAATAGTGAAAGCACCAGGATCGACCTTCTTCTGAACTAGTGATCTGGTAGCGATTGCACTACAATGGTGAACAGTATCTGTCAACTCATAACCTGCTGCCTGCTTCTTTGTCAGAAGATCCTTCATAAATTTTGCGTAGCCAGGCATCTGCTCGAGCGCCTCTACCAACGGAACATTAATAGTCAGCTGCTTTAACATTGTCATGAATTTATTGAACTTGGTATCATCAGCTCTTTTCTTTAGTCTCTGAGGAAAAGGTGGTGGTGGAAGAGGAATAGTTCTCTCCATGACTTTCTTTTCCTCTTGCTTCAGACTGGCACTCTTTTCAGGCTGTGGACGTTGAGGGGTGATGTCATTGATGCCTTCTTCAGCTTCTTTGGTGGCTTCTGCATTATCTGTGATATCATCAGCTACTTGCTTACTTTGGGATGAATTTTCCAGCACCTTACCACTCCTGGTAGTAATGGCCATGCATGTTCCATCGTTCCTTGGGTTTTGCACTGTGTCGCTAGGTAAGGTGCCAGCTTTTCATTGATTTAATGTGGTTGAAATTTGACTTAATTGTTGCTCCAGCTGTTTTATTGAAGTGGAATGCGAGTCAACCAATTGCTTTATTGAGGCCAAATCATTTATTACCTCAGTTACTCCCGTGCTGGTTGCCTCTAATCCTTTCAACAGCTTAGTCATCATATCTTCCATGGACATATTTCCAGAACCAGATGCAGCGGCGTCATGTCTTCCAGGAGGAAAATACAAATCACTCCTGTTAGTCTTGTTCATCCAACGACCTTGCTCATGGTCCTTATTTCCAGATTTATCATAATAGTTCCGACCTTGGTTTCCTTGGGCATTGCCTCGGAAACCCCCCTGATTATTCAAGTAGTTAGCTTCTTCTTCAGAATCGGATTCACCGCTTGCCTGTGACACAACAACTTTGACTTTTTCGGTCTTCCCTGATAATAAGTGCTTGGTAAGAAAATCCATCTGTGTTTTTATGTGCTCCATATCTTAATCGCGTTCCTCCTCTCTTCTCCTTTGTTCTGCAGTCATGCCAATAGATATAGTAGATCTTGTTACCTCAGAATCCCTGGTATGCCAAGCTCTACTTTTCTTTGTCATACGATCTAGCATATCACTTGCCTGAATAAAAGTAAGGTCCATGAATGACCCTCCTACATCATTATCAACCACTGGCTTAGTCACCAAATTCAAAGACCTGTATAATATCTCCATCAAGTGGACATTGGTCATATGAAGATTTGGGCACCGCATAAGCTTCTTCTTGAACCTCTCCCATGTTTCGTGGAGAGCTTCAGTTGGAAGCTGACGAAAGTTGCTGATTTTATCTCTCAATTGTGCTCTCTTGGATGGCGGAAAGAATCTTTCTAGGAAAGCGTCTTTCAGTTGCCTCCAATTAGTGATAGAGTCAGGAGTTAGCCCGTTTAACCATAGAGTTGCCTCCCCAGATAGAGACAATAGAAATAAGCGTAGCCAAATTGCATTCTGTCCAACGCCTGGATTGTCGAATGACTTGCACGTAGAGATAAAGTTGATCAGATGCATATTCGGATCATCACCTGGAAGTCCACCAAATAAGCCCTTTAGCTGCAACAACTGAATCATGGTGCTTGTGATATTGAACTTGGCTCCAGGTTCCAAGGGCGGAGGAATAATAGCTCCTGTGGCACCAGCTCCGTCCAGGTCATCATCACCATCATCGAAAGGCATCTGCATAGCGCGGCGTTCAGGCCAAAATCTTGCTTGATGATCTCTTCTGTTTGCCGGTGTCGCCACCTCAGCATCACGCCTAGGTTTTAGTAACTCGTCATCACCTAGGTCCTCATCGTCAGGATTTGTTGTCCACCCAGGGTTATCAATATTCTGTTGATGTACTTGGGCAGCAGCCAACGCAGCTAGTCTAGTCTGCTCCTGTTAAGCATCCCTTCTCTTAATGTCACGTTGTGCATCCATCCTTCCAATAAGTTGCGGTTCAGGGTTTATGGGTAATAATGGTTGTCCCGAACTTCGAATATTTGGCATGCACTAAACAAAAACCTGCAGAAAACAAAAACAACAACTAAAAGTAAAGTACGAGAATCTTTGACCAAAGGGTCTAGTAATTATCAAAAACTTAGTTGACAACCGTATTCCCTGGCAACGGCGCCAAACTTTGATAATGCTCAAACTACAGCTCTCGTAAGAGTGTAAGCGGTCATTGTCAAATATAGAACCCAACTGGGTTGGGTGTCGAATCCCACAGGGAATACTCGGTCACTAAGTATGCAACGATTAGTAGACTTTTGGAGAAAGTTCTGTGAAAAGGGGGGATTGGAGTGTGACATTAAGTAATAAGATTAAAATAGCAAAGTAAAAACGGAATGCTTGGTAGGTTTTAATCAATGAGAATTGTAAGTTAGGGTTATGTCCACCTTATGAGTTTTACGTATCTATTAACTATGAGTTATGCAGAATTTAGACATGCATGTGCTTATAGAGATTCATATTCTATGGTAAATCCTAGCGTCTTTCGACCATCGCAGATTATTTCATTTTAACTCTTTCGAGCTTAAAATGTATCTAATGGTACGAATTCTCCAAGAGGTTAATCTAGTTACGGCACTAACTTTTAAACAGGGGTTGGTAGCCCTATTTCCTTGTCATTCTCTCTTTTCTAGACATGTAACTTTTTCTTTCGAACAAGTTAATGCTATACTGGCGTATTCTATATGTTTGCAACCACAAGAATTAAATTAAGATGAAGAGAGTAATGATATAAGCAGCATACGTGTCAAGAATTCACAAACTCATAGCAATAGATAGTATCTCATAAGGCTTCCATAACCCTAACAGAGAAGTTTAACTACTCATGAGTGCAACGGAAAACACAATAGACATTATCATCATACCAAAATTATAACAATCTCACGTGAAGTATGTTTTGGTGTCACTTATGGCGTGATTTCCTTGCTAGTAGCGTTTCTCTTGTCGTGAAAATTAAAAGTCAAATAGATGAAGAATAATGTCAACAACGAATTAATGAAGAAGGGAAAGAATAGAAAGGGGGATAAGAAGAGAATGCTGAAAGGTTTCAGCAAAATAGGGTTTATATAACATCCATATCCTAGTCCTATTGAAATAGGGTTTTTATCCTTGTCCTAGTCCTACTGGGTTACTGCATACTTGTCCTAATCCTACTAAGTTACTGCTGATCCCCAAGTCTTTAGAAATGTTGTTTTTGCCCAGGACAAGTTCTCCATGCATCACTTTCAGTCCACAAGCTTCCAGAAGCTGCCTTCCTTCATACGTGAAGTTTCCTTTGGCGTCCAATTTCCATAAAATGCTGAAATCTTCATCATTTATACCTGAAAACTTGCTAATCACGTTGGTCAGCTCACTTACAGGAAAAAAGACTAAAAGTGCCGGAATTATATATTTTGTCCTTAAAACTTAGCTAAAATATGGGTGAATTAAGGTGCTTTAGGCGTGTAAATACACCTAACATCAACCAGCCACTGGTAACTGTACAACCGTTCGTAACAAAAAAAAACAACCAAACCACCCAAGTCCATAATATCCAACAAAGCCTCTACAAATCCGAAAGTTAATAAAATGTCAGGACATGCCCCCAAAAATAGCTAAAATAATATCAAAAGATAGTCAAAACATGAAACGGAATCCATAATATGAATTGGAGTCTTCCAAAGTATGGAAGCTCACCACTTCAATCTGACTCACTAGTTAATCCCGAATCTAAGTCACTGAGCAGGAGATGTGGAAGTATGTCCAGTTCTTGCATTGCATGGGGATACAACGTTTGAAGATGGTAAGCGGTTAAAGAGCTAGCATGTAACTTAGGGATAGAAGAAGAAAATAATGTCATGATAATAGTTCAAAACCAATATAACATTCAATTTATGATATCATATGAAGTACGTATACATATATAATACCACATGCTGTGGTAGGGAGCAAGGCTTAACATGAACTTCAAAAATCTTAACTTGGGTTATGTATCATAACTGTCATATAGCAAGGCACCCACGGGCTATATGGTCCCAGCTCTCCCCTATATGGAAGGGCCCCAGTGCATGTAGTCGCGCGAACCAAGGAATATCCATATCCGTATATGCCTTTATGGGGGACTCGAACCTCCTGGAATAGTTAAGGTGGCTTATCACCAATATATTCAATATGGGGGACTCTAACCTCCCATTCATATAACCAATATGGGGGACTCGAACCTCTCACTCATTTAGACACCCGCACCGGCTAGTGCGGTTTCCATTGTTAGTCCTTCGGGACCACCACTTTTACGGCCCAGTTACATATCCTGCTCTTAAGCCCAATCTAAAACATTTATTTCATTATCATAATCAGTAATACAGTTACTTACAAAGTCATCCCATTGGTATCGTCATACCAATCCCACTAGCAAGAGTACAACATGGCAAGACAATTATTACATCAGTTTGGACTCAAACCCAATGTTAAAAAAGGAACATAAATTAATCCAACACTATGGGACTCGATCCCCTGAGCCAACCAAACCCCTAAGGTATCAATTCAATTCAATTTATGGCCATCAAAGCCTTTACAAAGTCCTTCATCAATCATTATCATGGTTATGCCAAAGCCTTAGTTCAAAAACACAATTCAACTTGTGACACTATCATTCTCATTAGCAATTTCACAAATAGGTTGACTTCATATAATTATCAAAGCCAAAATCATCAAATTTGGGGTTCAACTATGACTACTCAATTAAATCACCATTCCCATGAGCCCACATGTGCAAAACCATAATTAAAGAATGCATAATCACAATTTCAACCATAGGAAACAATATTCATAGATATGCATTCAAACCCCTCAACCTTGGTTTTGAAACTACCATTAATGATTCATGAACGATGTTTTAAACATACGCTTTTATTAAAATAACAATGAGAGAAGAGTAACATGCATGAATTATGAAGAATCACAGAGAGAAATTGACTCTTGAACCCTTAGATGACCACTTTGGAGAAACCCTAGCCAATTTTGCTTGAGAGGATTTTGAGAGAGTAAAGAGGATGTTTTGATCTTGTAACGTATAGATTGAATTCCCCAAAGTGTTTTAGGGATGTGGGGCCTTAAGGGTTTTAAGTGGGAAATGTTTAAAGTACCCCCAACTAAAAACTATAAAAAGGTCATCCTTAGTTATGATTTGAACCATTGACCCATCACCATATCATACGATTTGTAGCCATGAGTCAACAGTGAGTTGGAAACCCATACACTGTCTATATTATTATTCCATGATCCCAATCGTGACCTGAGCATATGACTCGTATGGTCTAGTCATATCCAAGATAGAGCCCAAAAGGATTAGACACTAGACAATATATGACTCAACCCTACCACTCATAACATGGTCTTACAATTTTTAGAGAGTCACTCATACTTGGAGAAGAACCTAGCCAATACACACTGGTTTAATTACGACTTGGGACTCTAGACCTGTAACCACACCATATGACTCGTATGATGATTCTTCAAAAGGGCAGCAAGCTTAAAGCTCAAGGAATTTTCTAGGACCAAAATTTGGGATGTTTCAATGCAGGTGGCACTTACGGTCAGCAAGGAGGGTCAATTGGCGACTGCAAGTGCCAGATCAGAATTTTCCTACAAGTTAGCTCTTGATATTTTGGACTTCTGACACTTGATTTTCCCACATGTGTTCCATAAGTACTACTTGTGGTTCACATGTTAACTTATCAAGTGCCGAAAGTCATCTTTTTAGCTCTTCATCAATTCTAGAACATGGTTTGATCACGAATAAGTAGAAAAGTGTCCCAAATATCCTTAATTGCTCCAATAAGTATCCAAAAATACATTTTTCATATTTTTCACAAACTTAGCTCCCAAAACATGATTTCCTGCAAAGAATACCGAAAATGCATCATATTTAACAAAACAACCTCAGCAACTTGCATTTTTCTTATTTTAAGCATCGAAAGTGCTAATTTCTATAGTACATCAACACCCTCAACTTAGAACATTTTCATGTCCTTAGGAAACAAAACAAAACAAAACAAAACAAGAATGATGCTTAACTAGGAAAATCTAAGCTATTCAAAGGTAGTCAATTAATGATGTAAGTTCAAAACACAACACCCTCTCAAATCTCACTTTTTCAAAAATAACTGTGTATAAAAATAAAGCACAACATTTTGACACAATGGGATCAAGGTATGGCATTGCTTTAACAACAGGCAACCATGCATATGTACAAGTTACACTACCCAAAAAAAGCAAATAGCTAGCAATATGACTCACATCCCCTAAGAACAAAGATGTCCCACTCACTCATATAAATTAATGTATGTTCCAGTAGGGACAGTCAAGAGACACCAACACTTAGAAGAGAAGTTCCAATAAATGTGCATCAAATACCATAGGCTTGCCCTTATTTTCTTTACCTTAGTTCTTCGATGGTCAAGTTAGGATCATTATAGGACTTTTCTCAGCTTGTAATGTAGGATTGGGGGTAGGTATGATACATATGGACATATTAAGTGACTAAGCCTCTTTGGGACTACACTAACCTTGGGGTCTTATTTACTAGCCAATGTTTCACTTTATTTCCACCCTTATTTCTCCCTTTTTATTTAATGCGCATTCAGGTTGGGTGTGGTCTTTTATTCTTTATTTTTCACGTCTGCACAACTTTTTCTTCTTTTCTTTTTATTTTTCTCTTTCGTTTGCTATAACACCCAGCCCTACTAACTTCTTCTCTTGTTTTATCCTTCTACATAGCCATTTTACACTATGCACCCATATAATAGCCATCCACAACTTAGGCATTTTGATTGAGTTGAGGTGCACAATGTCCAAGGAGGACTAGAGCCAAAACAGATTCATTTTAACACAAATGGGAAGGCGAATGGTGGAACAATAAAAATAAGCTATAAGGATCAAAACAGAGATCAAAGGATATTATTTCACATACAAAAGGTCATTTAGGCTAAAAGTGGACTGAAATAAAAAACAACCTATGATCCTTTCCTAAACGACTATCTTTTAACCTAGTCAAGACTAACCAGGAAAGTTCTGAATTCAACACACAAAGAAAACTAAGTAGCATCTCACACACATATGGCATAAAGTCAATATTACAACTACTACCTATCCTGTTCATGCAATTGTTAGCAAGTGATTATCATGTCCCTAATCCTAATGCCATAACAGGATCCACAATATTCACATATATATACATTCACATAGTTCTAACACACAAAATTTAGAGGGGTATCATTTTTCTCAAAAATCCATAAAAATATGATAACTGACCTATATACTTAAGAATATCCTAATTACACTGAAACAAAATAGAATACGACATAATTTATCCTAGACATACCAATTCTACAACCATACCGCGGTGGATAGGAAAAGAAGCACGACAACAAAAATCCGCGGTGGCATGGTAATGCCCACCCCTAACTAAAAACTATGCACTATCCTCAATGTTCTTAAATAAAGTAAAACAGAGGGAAGTGAGAACATACCATGGATGCACTTGGAATTCATGTACCTTGGGTTGCCTCCCAAGCAACACTGATTTACTGTCGTGGCACGACTCAGTTCCCTTAGCTACTGAGACTTCACCAACATCTATCTCAGCATAAAATTTTAGTTCTTCTAGGTTTCCCATGTAGTGTTTTACTCGCTGCCCATTCACTTTAAATGGGATATCACCATCACACTTTATCTTAATAGAACCATATGGGACCACCTTAACCACAACTAATGGTCCAGTACATATTGATTTTAGCTTGCCAAGAAACAAACGTAGTATTGAATTATATAACAAAACCAAATTGCTGGGTTTAAGTATTCTTTTCATGACTTTTTGTCATGATACAAATTTATTCTTTTTTTATATATGGTCGAGATCTCATAAGCACAGAGTTGGAATTCGTCCAACTCATTCACCTTGCTCAACCTCAAGTTTTCTATGTAACGCCACTCAAAATTTAGACTTTTCAATGCCCATAGTGCCTTATGCTCAAGCTCAACCAGTAAGTGGCATTCTTTTCCATTCATAAGATAATATGGGAGGCACCTATGGGGCTTATATGCATTTTGGTAGGCCCACAATACATCGTCTAACTTTTTCGACCAGTCAGTTCTATTGGCATTCAAAGTCTTTGCCAATATGGACTTTATCTCTGAGACTTCCACTTGCCCACTTGTCTAAGGATGGTAAGGTGTCTCCACCTTATTCCTTCCACCATATCTATTAAGTAGAGCTTTGAACAAGTAGTTGTAGAAGTGAGACCCACCATCACTGATAATTACATGTTGAGTGCCAAATTGAGAAAAAATATTTTTCTTCAAAAAAGTAGTGACTCCTCTACGTTTATTATTTGGAAGCACAACTGCCTCCACCTATTTTGACACATAGTCAACCGCTACCAGAATGTATCTCATGCCATAGGATCTTACAAATAGGTCCATGAAATCGATCCTCACATATCAAACAACTCCAACTCTATAATAGGTGTCATGAGGAG
Organism: Capsicum baccatum var. pendulum; assembly: GCA_030864225.1. Taxonomy (NCBI): domain Eukaryota; kingdom Viridiplantae; phylum Streptophyta; class Magnoliopsida; order Solanales; family Solanaceae; genus Capsicum; species Capsicum baccatum. The sequence goes on along the minus strand of CM061557.1, from coordinate 160,421,662 downwards.
TTCCTGGAACCATAAATTATTTCTTTGACATTGGCATTGGTCACCAGCTTTTGCAAAGTCATTAGCATCATTGTAAATTGAAGTCCAGTAAAACCCACACTGCAAAATTTTATGGGTTGTCTATATGCCACTATGGTAACCCCCAACTAGTGATGAATGACAAACTTCCAGAATGTTCGTAATCTCTACCTCTTAAATGCATCTCTGAATCACACCATTAGTGCAGATCCAAAATAAATATGGATCATCACAAAATAACTTTCTTACCTCTTGCTTAAATCTTCTTCACAGTTGGAAGTACAGGTCTTCTAGGACAAGATCGCTTGCTAAATAGTTGAAAAAATTAGTAAATCAGGGAATCAGATATTGAGATTCCACGAACACTTGCTCATCAGGAAAAACATCATCTATCTCAAGATCATTCCATAATTTCTATATGGTCTTATCCTCAAGTCTAGATAAGTGGTATGCAACCTAATTTTCTTTTTCTTTCAAATCCTATACTTTAAAATCAAACTCTTGCAGTAAGAGAACCAAACAGATCAATATTGGGTTGGCATATTTATTTTACATCAAGTATCACAAGGCTGCATGGTAAGTGTGAACTATAACCTTAGTCCCAATCAAATAAGAACGAATTTTTTTGAAAGCAAAAATGACCACAATTAGCTCTTATTTAGTAACTGTATAATTTTTCTGTATGGGGTTTAAAGCTTTGTTCAGCTTTCTATAGTCCATGCATACTCTCCAACTGATCACTGGCCTCATTGATACTAATTCATTCTTTTTATTTGGAACCATTGTGATTTTCCCTTTCTTTGGCATGCATTGAACCGGGCTAACTCACTTGATGTCTATAATAAGAAAAAACACCCAAATATCTAATCACTTTATTATTTCCTTTTTCACCACCTCTTGCATAGACAGATTCAGTTGCCTCTAGTGCTCAATACTGGGAATGTTGTCCAAGTCAAGCTGAATTTTGTGTGTACATAAACCTAGTGGAATCCCTACAATGTTTGCAATGGTCCACCCCATTACTCTCTTGAATTTCTTCAATATTTGTGTCAAAACTTCCATCTATGCTCCTACCAAATATGCCACAATGATCACCAATAAGATTTTATTCCCTTCAGGAATGCATACTACAAATGTGATGGGAGGACTTTCAATTCCAATATCGGTGTCTCCTCAATTAATAGTTTTGAAGGAGGTGTAGTTTTGTTCTTCAAGTCAAGATTCACCTTCTCAAGGGTATATTTTAAAAAACCTATGCCATGTAGTGCATGAACCAGCTTATCATATTCATCTATCCCATCACTCTCAAAGTTTATGATCACTGTTGCTAATGCTTCTAGCCCTAATCTCTTCTCAATAAGTACATCCACTCTAACCACATCATTATCCACTATATCAATCACTGCTACCACTCCTATATCATTTAGTTGTTGTAGTTCCATACATATATTCAACACTATTTGCTCACTGTTCCATTTGAAGATGATCTCCTCTAGGTCCATATCAATCAACACCTGACTAGTGGATAAGAAGGGTCTACCCAAGATAATTGAAGAGTGGGTATCCATTTCACAGTCTAAAATCATGAAATTTATCAGATACATAAATGATGCCACCCTTACATCTACATTGATCACAATACCCATTGGCTTCTTTACAGATAAATCAACTATTAATAGCCTTACAGATATAGTCTTGAGTTCTCCTGATTCTAACACCATATAGATAGCTAATGGCATTACATTTATTCCTTCTCCTGAATCATATAGAGCTTGATTAATATCATAAGGACCTATAGAATATGGGATAGTGACTGTACCTGGGTCCCCTTTCTTTTCTATTGATGATGTATGAAAATTTGTGCTAAACTACTGCACTATATCTCAGAGCTCTTTCTCCACCCATTCATCATCATCATCACTCTCAATATTATTATCACTATAAGTTGGCTTCTCAAATTCATCTTTAGGTGGCTCATTCACAATAATAGTATTCTTTTTTGGCTCATTAGTAGCGGACAATAAATGCTCATCAGGTGGAGAATCACCCCTAGTGTTTATAGCTAGACAATGTACAAGTGTCAGAGGATTCTGTGGTGTCACAAGGAAGGGCACCTGTCTGCCGTCGGGCCAAAGTGGTAGAGATTTATCCATACTGCTGTTCCAACTTCTTAATGGCAATTGATGTGAGTCAACCATCTGGGTCAATCTTGAAATATCAACCTTGAGATTTGTAAGGAATGTTTCCTATCTCTCTTTACCCTTCATCATCTTGGTCAACATCTCTTTTATTATCGATTCCACAACTCGTCTACCCGGTGGAATATAGTTGTCTCCCTGATAATAGTTTCAAACTTGATTTCCTTTCCCTTAGGCTTGGAAACCTACCAACTGAGGATTCACATACTTTGTCTCCTCCTCTAACTCAGACTCAAGTACCCTAGAAGATGTACCCTATGCCCCTATTGACTTAACCTTTGCCAAATTTATTATTGCAAATTATTTGGCCAACTAACCAATATTTGTCCTCAATAGTGAAATCTCCTGAGCTACAACATCTTCAGAAACTCCCTGCTCACCAAAAGCTCTAATGGCATAAATTTTTGAACCTCTCTTAACCTTCTAAATTTGCCACCCTCAGTTAGTTAATAAGATCTTATCCATAATACTAGAAGCCATCTCCCATTGTAATATAATGAAGTATCCTCTAGAGATAGTGTCTGCCATTGCTCTAGAACTGTAGATAGTGTCTTCCATTGCTCTAGAATTGATAGTCAGGGATCTACAAAAGATATCCAACAAGCTTGTCCCTAAAATTTGGTGGTTGGGAACTATGCTATGCTTTTTCTTAAACCTGAACCATGCCTCATACATAGATTCTGACTGCAATTGATTAAATTTATAAATCTTATACTTGAGCTGCAATACCCTAGATGAAAGGAAGAACTTGCTTAAGAATTATCTGTGCAACTCACTCCATATAGTGATAGATCCTCTTAAAAGTTCCCTTATACATTTTCACAACCCAAGGCTATCCCTAGTTGCATAATGGTGCTTAAGGCCACAAGTGACCCCAAGCTAACCCATGATCTAGTACATATTATGTGCACTAAATAAAATACTAATGGAATAACATATGTAGAAAATAATCTAATAAAATGTTGGTGTAACGTAATACTGAAATATAATTTAGCATGTCTAAAACAACTAAATAGACTAAAAAATTAAGTGACTGTCTATCTATCTGAAAGCCTCATAAGGAGATGATGGGATAAACCACCAACAAACTCTGACTAAATGAACATAAAGAGATGCTAAAATAATAGTAATAACATGCCATGTCCTAGATGGATGAGGACTCACCACTACTGCTATTGGGTAATGCTCAACTGTCTAAGGATGGTTGGGGAACTGAGCGTCCGAACCTATTTTATAAGACAACATAGTACAAGAGAAAATTATGTGATCAGTACTTTGAATGTTCTGGTATTTAAGGTAAGGAATAACTAAAATACATATGGCAATTGCACATGGATGCATGAACATGTATAACTGAGAATGCAAGACGAAGTAAGCCATAAACTAAATTTAATCTGTAAAACTGACTAACTGAATAACTGAAAATCTGACTACTTGGTCATGAAACCTTGAATTGATGTAGACTGAGTACTGACTAAAATTGTGGGAGCTATCATGTAACTGACATGTCCTAATTTGAGCTAATCAGGGTCCAAACTGTAACCCTAGTTGGAAGGGTGTTAATACCTTACCACAGTACAAACACTGCTGTGTAGATCTACTAAACTAGTGTCCTAAAGGATAAGGAAGTCACTCTCTATTGGCAGGTACCCATAAGAGAATGTCAACCCTCAACTGGTAGAAATACCTCTCAAAACCTACGCTGGCTACATAGTTTTGAAATTCAGGGATTTCTACTAAAGTAACACCCTTAACTGATAGGTGAGCCCCCATCCATGGGTTTACTCGATGATAAATCCTACTCCCAACTAAACTGATACTATTTTTGACAAAGGTCAACTAAAAATATCAAATAATAGTGCTCAGCATGATCATAACAAACTGAGTATGATAGAAAAATCATGAATGGACTGACTCATTACTTGAAAATTCTGAAACACGAGTAAACACATAGGTATTAGGTGTTCATAACTTGCCAACACTGAATGATTACTAAAATATAATAACAACTCTTAAAATTATGGTATGACGTATAGTTCAGAGACCCAAAACATAGGGCATTTAAGAGTGGGGATAGGTTAAACTTAGGAGAATAATAATTTCTCATGGTTTAGTTCATGACTTGGTGATTTGACCTGGGATCAATTGAATATGACATGAGTAATTGAAATTCAAAGCATGAAGTCATCTAATTTACATGGAAAGACATATTGACTTGGCTTGAATTCAAATTATAAAGAAAAGAAAGGATTAAGTTCATATGTAACATGTATAATTTCATAAAAAAGGGAAATATTCATACTTTAATCAAAAGGGAATTTTTGAGATCAATGGTAGATGGAATCCATTGATGAATACCCCACATACCTGAATGTTGAAGTCTTGGATAAATTTCTTGGTATTGAACTTGAACTTAATGAACCCTTGTTGGTTTTGGGGAGAAGGAAATTTCCCTTTTGTTGTGTGATGGATGATTACTGAGTTAATATTGGTTAGAGTAGTATTTACGCTTGATAACTATTGTTTAAAGGGTGAAATGACATACTTTTGGGGTTAAAAGAGTGGGAAAAGACCAAACAATACCTTAGGGATCATCTGGAAAACGTATGGAAGTTGTCCTGATGAGTTTGGCCACAACTCGTGAGTTCTGGCTATAAGTCATGGCTTGAGTCAACCCCTACTACCATGATGACTCATCCTCCTGCAAACTCATAACGTCTGCTTACAAGTCATCAACATGAATCGTAATTGCTGGCATATTTGACAATGCTTCAGTAATTTGGTCATAACTTTTCACCCCGAAATCTGACTAAGGAAAAATTGGTGTTGTTGGAAATAAAATTCAATTATCTATCTGTTGGTGCATATTGAGCTCAGAAATACCTAGTATACCTTAAGTTATGCGCGTTTGAATATGACCTTAGTTATATTCTTGACAAGAATTTAATCGTTATGGGATGTTCGACTTGTCTATAAGTTAGGAGATATTTGGGCTCTTAATATATATCTAAGTCACTTGTAAAACTACCAAAACATGAGGCTTGGTGCTTGAATCCTTTACTAGTCAATATACGAGTCTTCATAACGACTCGTGATGTATAGATACGAGTCATATGCTGAACTTAGAACCACTGGGTTGAATTGGTTTTTTATTACATACTACTTTGACTATGAATCCTTCCATATGACTCGTAACTACTAACCAAGAGGAAGGCTAAGATTGTGCACTGAGTACCCATGAGCTAAATCATGATTAAATAACTGAATCTGAAATATGATATGAGGACTGAACTGAATTTATGAATACATGTTATGACATGAGGATAGTTATATAACTGAAATGGAAAACGTGAAAATTGAGGGAAACCATTACCTCAAGCTGAATCAGAATTTAAAGAGAAAAGATAGGGATACTTGGCTCGCATATCTGTTTTTTCTTCCCAAGTAGCTCCCTCAACGAACTGATTTCTCCTTAGAATATTAACCAAGGGGACTTCTTTATTCCTCAACCTATAAATTTGATGGTCAAGGATCTCAACTAGGATTTCTTTATAGGAGTGACTATCTTTCACATCCACACTCTATAAGGGTACGACTAAAGATGGGTCACCAATGTATTTCTTTAACAAAGAGACATGAAACACTGGATGCGCTGATGCCAAATCTGCAGGCAACTCTAACTCATTAGCCATTTTCCTAAGATGGCTAAAAATTCTATATGGGCCAACATAGTGGGGACTGAGTTTCCCTTTCTTGCCAAATCTCTTCACTCCTTTTATAGAGTAATTTTCAAATAAACCAAGTTACCAACATCAAACTCAATATCTTTTCTGCTAGAATTTTCATAAGATTTTTGACGACTTTGGATTGTCTTCAACCTCTGTCAAATTAATTAAAATTTATCCATCATCTCAAACACTGAATCTGGCCCTATCAAAGCAGCCTCACCTACTTCAAACTAACAAATAGGAGATCTATATCTCCTCCCATAAAGAGCCTTAAATGAAGCATCTAAATATTAAAGGGATAGATAGTGTAGTAGGCAAATTCAATCAAAGGTAACTGGTCATCCCAACTACCCTTTATGTCAATAACATAGGCTCTCAACATGTCTTCTAATGTCTGAATGGTCCATTCTGCCTGACCATTTGTCTGATAATGAAAAGTTATACTGAGATATACTTGAGTACCAAGGCCCTTCATAAATGTCTTCCAATAGTGAGAGGTGAACTGAGTACCTCTATCTAAAATGATGGTCAATAGAAGCCCATACTACATCACGAACTCCCTAAGATAGAGTCTATCATAATCCTCATCTAAAAACGATGCATGAACTGGTAAGAAATATGCTGACTTCGTCTTTCTATCTATAATGATCTATATCGAGTCATACTGGTGACGTGTACGAGGCAATCCCATCACAAAATCCATGTTCACTACCTCCCACTTCCAAGTGGGGATGCTAAACTTCTGAAGTGTACCACTAGACCTTTGGTGCTCAACCTTAACCTGCTGACAGTTTGAACACTTAGACATAAACTCTATAATATCTTTCTTCATACCACCCTACTAATAGATTTCTCGCAAATCATGGTACATCTTGGTGGCCCCTGGGTAGGTAGAGAATCGTGTACCATGTATCTTAGCTAAAATTTAGTGTCTAAGACCATTAACACACAAAACACATAGTCTGCCTTGACAACGAAGTACACCATCTCCCCCTTGGGAGAAAACCTTCACCTTATGATCTCTAACTACCTCTTTCAACTTGACCAAACTAGGAACCTTATCTTATTCTTCTTTTACTTCATCAATCAATGATGATTCTAAACCATTCTAAACCTATATATTACCTTCGGCTGAATAAACCAACCGAACTCCTAACTTAGCAAGCTAGTGAACCTCGCGGACTAACTTCTTCTTATCAACCTCAACATGAGCAATACTACCCATAGACGATCTACTAAGGACATCCACGACTACATTGGCCTTTCCTGGATGATATAACACACTTATATCATAGTCTTTCAATAATTCAAGACACTTTCTCTGACATAGATTCAAGTCTTTCTGAGGGAACATATCAACATGAACCCCATAAAGGTAATGCCTACAAATCTTTATGGCAAAGAAAACAACTATCAACTCAAGATCATAGGTCAGATAATTCTTTTCTTGGGGTTTAAGCTATCTAGAGGCATAGGCTATGACCTTACCTCTATGCATTAATACACAACCAAGAACAACTCTAGAAGAATCATAATACACTATGAACCCATATTGCCATCTGGCAAAGTCAAGACTGGAGCAAAAGTGAGTCGAGCCTTCAACTTCTGAAAACTCTTCTCGCAGGAATCTGACCACTGAAATTTGACTTTATTTTGGGTTAGTCTAGACATGGGAGAAGCAATAGAAGAAAACCCTTCAACAAAATATTTGTAATATCCATTCAAAACCAAGAAACTCTTGATGTCTGATTGAGAGGTAGGTTTAGGCCAGTTTTTTACTACTTCAGTATTTTGAGGATCAACTCAAATGCCATCACTGAAAACTATGTGACTAAGGAAAGATAATAATCTCAATATAATTTGTACTTACTAAACTTAGAGAATAAGTAATGATCTCTAAGGGTATGCAACACAACCCTCAGATGGTGTGTACAATCATTCTTACTACGGGAATAGATAAGGATATCATCAATAAAGACTATGACAAACATGTTCAAGTACTCCTTGAACACCATGTTCATCAAATCCATGAATATTGTAAGGGAATTAGTTAGTTTGAAAGACATAACTAGGAATTAGAAGTGACCATACCATGTTCTGAAAGCTGCCTTTAGAATGTCGCATTCTCTGACACTAAGCTGATGATAGCTAGATCTGAGGTCTATCTTAGAGAAATAACTTACACCCTAAAGCTGGTCAAATAAGTCATCAATCATATGGAGGGGATATTTATTCTTGATTGTGACTTTGTTCAACTGACGACAGTCGATGCACATTTTGAGAGAACCACATTTCTCGCGCATGAATAAAACTTGAGCACCACGTGGAAAAATACTAGTACTAATGAAACCATTATCTATGAGATCTTTTAATTATTATTTCAATTCCTTATGCTCAGTTAGAGCCATAGTGCAAGGTGGAATGGAGATAGACTGGGTATCTAGAAGAAAATCTATTTTGAAGTCAATTTCCCTTTCGAGAGGAACCCTAAGAAGATCTTCAGGAAACATATCTAAAAATTTGTTTACCATAGAAACTAACTCAAGACTCGAGGTTTTAGAATTTAAGTCCTTGATTCAGCCGATATAGTAAATACACCCCTTAGATATCATCTTTCATGCCATAAGATATGAAACAACCTAACCCTTAAGCACTGAAGTAATACCCCTCCATTCAATAACTAGTTCATTAGGAAACTGGAACTGGACAATTCTATTTCTGAAATCAACTGAGTCATAGCTCGAGTGGAGCCAATCCATGTCGAGAATGACATAAAAATTAGTCATCTCTAAATTCACAAGGTCAACTAAAGTAACTTTCTGAGACTCTGTGTCGGGCAATTTTTGTATACTTGTCTGGCTAAAATAGACTTACCTACTAGAGTAGACATTGACTCTACCAGTATTTTGTGAATAACACCAAAGTCTATAGCTATATAAGGAGTCACAAATAGAAGTAAAGCTCCAGGGTATGATTCTCGTAACCATATTAGAACTTTCCTGATCATACCGAGTATAGAGAGCATATAGTCTATTTTGGTGTTGCCCACTAGTGGCACTGGAAGCGGTACCTTGCTGAGTCGAGTGACTTCTGAGAGCTGATTAAAAGTTTGAATGACCCTACTACAAACATCCTTACCCTTCTGGCCAACCTTCGAGCAATCCTTAATCTTGTGGCCTAGTTTGAAACATCCTAAACACACATCACTACTTGTTCTATATTTACCCTGATGATTATTACTATACTTTCTGTTGAGCGAATTGGTATGACCATTATTCATACTACCCTGGGACTTAGAGCTCGATGCTTTATCTCAACCATCCTACCTGAACTTAGGAATTAGAGCATAGGATGAAGATGGAGTTGGGGCTAAAAATTTCTTATGGAACTAAGAATGATTACCGCCTTCTGAACTTGGCTAAGAAAAGTTAAAACTGCCTGTTCTAGACCTTTTATTCTCTCTTTTCTTCTCTTTGAGCTTATCCCCCTCAATCTGCTGAGAATGAATCATTAGTATAGAAAGGTCTATCTCCTTAATCAATATTTTGGCCCTACACTCTTTGACTATACTGTTAGATACACAGACACAAACTTACTCATCCTGGACCTAGAGTAAGCCACCATAGTCGGAGCATAACTCACCAGATTAGTAAACTTGAGCGTGTACTATCTCACACTCATTCTACTCTGATTCAAATTTATAAACTCCTAAACATTATCTTCTGTCAACTCTAGTGGGAAAAATCTATCTAAGAAAGTCATGACAAACTCCTCCCACTCTATAGGCCCTACCTCATTACCTCTATCCTCCTTCCACTGCTTGAACTAGGGGTGACATACTCCCTGAAACTAGTAAGCAACTAATTTTGCACTCTCACTCAAAGTGACACCCATGATGTTTGTCACTTTCCGTACTCCAACCAGAAATTCCTACGAATCCTCCTCAAACTTGGATCCAGAAAACAAAGGGTGATTCATTCAGGTGAAATCTCAGATCCTAGCTGCAGTCGTATTCATCACTACATTAACTAGGGAAATATCCTGTTAATTGTTATGAGTAGCTATAGAATGGTCCAAGGCTATGAAAGAGGCCCTAAACTCAGCGTGAGAAATATAGTATTTCAGGGGATCTTCTTGAATAGGTGAGGGTATGGGTCGATCACCATTTCTTTTTTTGTTATTTCTTCTGAGAGAAATTGTATGTAATTGGAATAAAGGACAAGTTAGAAAAAGGAATTCAATAAAGATCATTCTCTTCCGCATGACATGAATACAGAAAGAAAGGAAACTTTCCTAAAAATATCTTATAGCCTCTTGTCCATAAGTGTGGCCTGCTTCACACCTATGTATAAGAATCTAATTAAAGCAGATTTTATACACCCTAGGACACTTTAAAACCTTAGGCTCTAATACAAAGTTTTGTCATGATCGAGGCTACCCCCTAGTTGCAACATGGTGCTTAAGGCCACAAGTGAGCCCAAGCTAACCCATGAACTGGTACCTGTTGTAAGCATTGAATAAAATAATAGTGGAATAACATGTGCAGAAAATAATCTAATAAAATATTGGTATGATGTAACAATAAAATATATTCAATATGTCTGAAACAACTGAATAAACTGAAAAACTAACTGTGTGTCTATCTGTCTGAAAGCCTCTAAAAATCATAAAGAGTTGATGGGACAAACTCCTAACTAACTCTGACTGAATAAACATAAAGAGACACTAAAATATTGGTAATAACATGCCATGCACTTAATGGATGAGGACTCACCGCTACTGCTGCTGGGTAATTCTGAACTATCTAAGAAAGGTCCGGCAACTGGGCGTCCGAACCAATATTATAGGATAGCATAGTGCAAAAGAAAAGCATGTGATCAGTAATTTGAATATACTAGTACTGAGGTAAGCACTAACTGAAATAGATATGCCAACTGGACATGGTTGCATGAACATGTAAAACTGAAAATACAAGATCAACTAAGACATGAAATGAATTTAATCTATAAAACTGACTGATTGAATAACTAAAAATATGACTTCTTGGTCAAGAAAACCTAAACTAATGTAGATTGAGTACTAACTAAAACTATGGAAGCTATTATGTAACAGCTATGCCCTAATCTAAGCTAATCGGGGTCCAACCTATAACCCCAGTTGAAAGGGTGTCAGTACCATGCCATGAGTACTAATACTGGCTATGTGGATCCATGAAACTAGTATCCCAAAGGACTAGGAAGTCACCCTCTACTAGTAGGTTCTTCTATGAGAAAGTCAACCCTCAACTGCAGGAAGACCTCTCAAAACCTACACTACCTATGTAGTTCTAGAACTCAGGGTTTGCTACTAAAGTCATACCCTCTATTGGTAGGTGAGCCCCCATCCCTGGGTGTACTCGGTGTTAAATCCTACTCCCAAGTGAACTGACACTATTTTAGACTAAGGTTAACTCAACATCTCAACAGATAGTGCTTATCATGATCATAACAAACTATGTATGACAATAAAATCATGAATGGACTGACTCATTACTTGAAATGTCTGAAAAATGAGTAAACCCATAGGAATCGGGTATTCATAACCCACCAACACTGAGTGATTACTAAAATACAATAACAACTCTTAAAACGGTGATATGAAGTCATAGTTCATAGACCCAAAACATAGGTCAGTTCAATACTCGAATAATATACATGAAGTTAAGAATGGGGATGTGTTAAACTTAGGAAAATAACAATTTCTCATGGTTTGGTTCATAACTTGGTGATTTGACATGGGATCAATTGAATATGACATGAGTAATTGAAATTCAAAGCACGAAGTAGTCTACTTTACACGAAAACACATGTTCACATGGATTGCATTAAAATTACTAAGAAAAGTAAGGATTAAGTTCATATTTAACATAACTAATTTTATAAAAGAGGGAAATCTTCATTATTTAATAAAAAGTCAATTTTTAGACTCAATGGGTGGAAGGAACCCATTGATGAATACCTCACATACCTGAATGTTGAAGCCTTGGATAAATTTCTTGGTATTGAACTTGAACTTGATGAACCTTAGTTGGTTTTGGTGAGAAAAATTGTCCTTTTTCTCTATGATAGGTTAGGGTAATATTTGTACTTGACAACTATTGTTTGGAGGGATAAATGACGTAGTTTTGGGGTTAAAAGAGTGGGAAAAGACCAAAAAACCCTTAGAAATCATCTGGAAAATATTTGGAAGCCATCCCGATGAGTTTGGCAATGACTCATAAATTTTGGCTATGAGTCGTGGCTTGAGTCATCATCAGGAACCTAGATTTCAACCCATACTATCATGAAAACAACTCCTCGTGATAACTCGTAAGGTCTGATTACGAGTCATCATCAGGAGTCGTAACCACTGACAACTTTGATAGTGCTTCAGTAATTTAGCAATAACTTTTTCCCCCATTATCTAATTAAGGCAAAATTTGTATCATTGGAAATCTAATTAAATAAAATATCTATTGGTGGTTGTTAAGATCAGAAATACCTTGTATACCAAAAGTTATACTTATTTGAATCTGACCTTAGTTATATTCTTCACAAGAATTTAATCGCTATAGGATGTTTTGACTTGTCTATGAGTTAGGAGATATTTGGGATATTACTATATGTCCAAGTCACTTGGAAAACTACCAAAATATGAGGATTGATTCTTAAATCCCTTAATGATCAGTCTACGAGTCTTCAAAAGTGACTCATAATGTCCGAATATGAGTCGTATACAAGACTTTTAACCACTGGGTTGAATTGTTTTGGGATTACATACTGTATTGACTACGAATCCTTACATAATACTTGTAACCACTAATTTTGGGTTGTAGTGAGCATTCATAGTTGCTTGTGTTTAGTTGAGGGATCCAATGGAGTGACTACGACTCATTCTTGATGACTCATCACAAGTGGTTATGATTCATTACCTTGATTCATAGTAATAAAAGTGAATCAGAACATAAAAGGATTAGATTTAGATGAGGCTTAAAGTGTTGGAAAGATAAATTTATAACCTATCTTGTAAGGGGTCTAGAGCCTGAAAAATTTAGGGTATTACATCCATAAAGATGCTTCTCTAGTAAGTGAGAAAGAAAATAACCTCAATCCCAGTTCCTTCTGATCTACTCCTGGAATGGTGTATGAAGTACAGATCCTAGTAAAAATTTCCAGATGTATGTTTGCGCCTTCTGTAGGAAACCCTAAAAATATGCCTTAAGCGTAAGAGTTAAATCATATCACTAGAAATATTGAACTTGACATCGAGCGGCAAAATAGAAAGAATGATGGCTCCAGTATTTTTTGGCTCAACATATCCCAGATCTTCTTCATCATTTTTGCATGGTTAAACATACGTATATGCTGGGATCACTTGAGGTCGTCCTCCTCTTAATTTGTTCTAATTTTCTACGAGTACTGCTCGATGGTTTGCTTCCCATCTCTGCTCAGCTAACTCTACCTCCCAAGCTATGTATTGAGCTTCCTCTACTACTCTTTCTTCTTTTTCATATTGAGCTAAAATCTCACAAGTTTATCAATCAACAATGTCCTAAACTCCTGTATGAGGAAGGGGGCAGATCATCACTTTTTGGCTTTGTCATCTTACTAGATATTTGTAGGATCCTCTCTAGATTCAAATTTAGTGGGAGTAAGGGATTGCCTCTACTCCAAGATCTAGGCATACACTAGCGTATACGTAATAACAAACAAACGGAAAAACAAAAATCTAAAAAATGCAACAACTTTAATTCATAAATCAACATCATATTCCCTAGCGATGGTACCAAAATTTGGTGACATATAAGCTACACCTCCACTCTAAAGATCATAGAGTTGCTGCTAAATAGAGTAACCCAATAAATATTAGGGTCAAATCCCAAGGGAATACATGGAATTGTGGCTCTCAGCTATTGTAATCAATGGGCGGAACTAGAAAAGTAAATAAGGGGTTTTGAGCATTAATGTCTAACTAGTAGTGAATACCATCTTTGCTTGTAATAAGTCATAAGTTAACACTAGGATTGTGTTACCCCAGGCTTGTTAAATCTATAGTCTTATTGTGTTAGATGTAACCAACCCGACACCTTTCATGCAGGATCAATAAGTTATGTACCTTCCATAATCTTTTGGATGAGCTGAAGGATTTACTTTTTGACTCTCAGGATATTGCCTTACTAACCCTCATCTTGATCCTATTTAACTATTACTTTTTAATTCTCTAGTTATTAAATTAAACCTAACCATTTTACTAAGATAAAACCTAAAAGTATGGATCAATAATTAAACTCCAAATTACTGTTGTCATTATGCTTTCCTAGTCACTACTTATATTTTGTAGAAAGTAGCGATAATCTAGGCGGGATCCTAATGTTTACAAACACTATAACAACTATTGAAGTGAAGATAATACAATGCATACATGGGTATCAGTCCAGAACAACAATAGTATTTCTCCTACTTCGTTAATCCATCAGGGATTCCACAACTCTAGATATGGGTTTTTAGTCGCTCATGCTTGTGCATGATCAACAATATTCATAATTGAAATAATAGATGAAATTACAATAATAAGAAGTAGAAACCCACAACTGTAACTAAATTAATCAACTGAAGTTAATACAAGAGAATCCCAAGATCAAAATCAAATCTTGGAATCAAAATATGTTTGTGAATATCAAAAGTGCATAACTTCTACCAAAAATACATAAAGGGTATTTATAGTACACATTGATAATTCATATGTATTTTTCAGATGACCTGTTGATGTTCTACAGAGCTGACAAGGAATCTGTTATCTTACTGCAACAAACCTTCCAAAGGTTCTCAAGAGCATCTGGGTTGGAAGCAAATGCTGACAAGAGCTCTATCTATATGGTAGGTGTAGGGAATAATCTGAAGTGTATTATATTATAGAGCTTGGTATTTGTAAAAAGGACATTACCATTCAGTTACCTGGGAGTTCCATATCTACAAAGAAACTCACAATCGTATAATGTATGCCTCTGGTGGAGAAATTCTATGCAAAAATTACATGCTGGAAACAAGACTGTTTCTCTCATGTACTGGTAGACTTCAACTTATAAAAGCAATGGTATTTGGTTTACAAATATACTGGGAACATATATTTATCTTGCCTAAGAAATTGATTAAGATGCTGGAAGATATTTATAGAATCTTTTTATGGACTGGCCATAGTGAAATGTCAAAAAAATCTTTAACTGCATGGGAGAATATATGTCAACCAAGATCAATAGGTGGATTGGGATTTATTGACTTAAAGCTGTGGAACAAAGTAGTCATTATAAAACACCTGTGGGCTGTTTCAAAAAAGAACACACTATGGATTAAATGGGTGCACTACTACTATGTCAAGCAAAGGGGCTTAAACATTATGACTATACTAAAAAATGCAGCTTGGGTGGTAAGAAATATAAGTGATAGTAGAAAGGTAATACAACCATACATGCAGAGCTAGGAGGTATTGATGCAAACACTGGATAAGCTAGTACAAGGTGATAAGTTCTCTATCAGGCAGGCTTATCCGACTTTCAACCATATTATACAGAAGTATCCTAGAAGAGTATTACATTGCATAAAGAAATCCATCCAAGGTTCAAGTTTAATCTATGGCTAGCAGTTAATAAAATATTAGTAACCGTTGACAGACTTGAAAAATTGGAATCCAAGTAACACCTGAATGTATTTTTTGCAATCAAACTGTGGAGACATTTGAACACCTTTTCTTTGAATGCAATTATAGTAAGTAGATATGGAGAACTTTAGTAAAATGGTTAAGCTTTAAAAAAAACATAATTCCTTGGACTCAGGAATTAGACTGGATTTACAAAATAGCTAGGAGAAAAAATGGACATACTGCAATTATTTTTCCATTTTCCTATGACTCTGTATTGCATCTAGAATGAAAGGAACAAGAGGAGCTTTCAGCAGGGTCGACTCAACTTGGAAAGAACATATAAGGATATTGTAATGCATATGCACATTAAAGGGAGGAATACAATTGTGTGGCAAAACACTTTGAGGATGTTGAATTATTTCCCCTAGATATAGGATCCCACTGCAATGTCCTTTGATTATTGGAGTAGTATTAGCAAAGTTTTGTTAGAAGAAATTGTAATTCTAGACTAGTTTTGATGATAGGTGATAGGAGGTAAATGTTCACCTTCTACTCAGGTTTTTATTGATAATTTTGATTAATAAAGAAGTTATTGATACAAAAAATAGTACATGAGAAAACCCTAAAACCAGACCCCAAACAAAATAGGAGAAAAAAGGGTCTGTGGCCACTTATGGTCTCTACTTGCTCCTTGTACCTAGGCATATATGGCACTTACGGTCTGTAGGGGGTGCAAATGGTGACCGCAAGTGCCAGACCAGATTTTCCTACAAGTGAGCTATCGAGATTTTGGACTTCTGGCATTTGCTTTGCCCACATTAGGTCCATAAGTGCTACTTGCAGTCCACATATTGACTTAGAAAGTGTTGGGAGTCATGTTTTCTACTCTTCTTTTATTCCCGCATATGGTTTGATCACAAATAAGCAGAAAAGTGTCTCGAACATCTATAATTGCTCCAATAAGTAGCCAAAAACCCTATTTTTCATCTTTTTCATAAACTTAGCATCTAAAACATGATTTCTTGCAAATCATACCCAAAAAACATTAATGTGTCGTGGAAACATGACAATTTTGATACATAAAACAATGATATTATATTCGTACTTATGTTATTTTGGTTGATATGATATGATTTGGTGCTTGTTACAGGAAAACCAGGTCAATCATAGAGTTGAAAGAAAAATTAAACAAAAAGACCTGAAAAGACCAAGTCTGTAGAAGGTACAAGTTTCCCTATGAGTCATCAACACCTCATACGACTCACAATCTGACTCGTAAGTACAAAAAAAACCAAGACCAAGAAGAAAAACTAAGTGATAACAAAATACAACTGAGAGTTTGATATGTAAGGTGAGGGTATGAGCCGTATCAAGAAACTGTACTCAGAGCAGAACCTAAGAAAGCAATTTAGAGTTAAAGTCTCAGGGGAATACGAGTCCAATGTTTGAGCCATAAGAAGACTATTGTTCAAGAGTTTGAAAAGAAGAAGTCTCAGGTGGATACGAGTGAAGACCACGAGTCGTATGGTCAAGGTATGACTAGTGAGCATAAGTCATAAGAAGATCAGAAAGTTGAAGCCTGGAAGATCAGACACTGGAGTGGATATAAAAGGCATAGTATGACTCGTGAGAAGACCTTACAAGTGGATGAATGAGTCATACCTTGTGCCGACATAACTTTTCCTTTTTTCATTTTTATTACGATTTCTGAGTATTTTTGAGATACTATAAAAACCCTAGGGTTTATGTTTTATTAGGTTACACTTTTTTAACATTATTCTTACTACTTTTACATTACAAATATTCTTGAGATTTTGGGTAATTCTTCAATTGGAGACTTTGGATTTTATTCATCTTATTTTGTGCAATTAATTACATGATTCTTGATTGATTGTCCTGGGCTCTTGCATAAACATGAGTGGCTAATTTTCTTGACTAGCTTTGTGGGAAACCTAGCGGATTAGGTACTTAAAGGATATGGGATATTCATATATTCTAGGGTTTATGCATGTATCTTAATAATCTTTACTATAATTGATCTTAGAGATACTGCAAAAGCTTGGGGATATGTTGTATTCGCAAATGTCTTCACAAGGAAGTTTATGATTAGTAAAAGATAATTAATATAGTAATTTGAGATTCCCATCCATCTTATTATTCCATCATCTTATCTAATCAACTTGAGACACAAAAGGTGAAAGTTGAAATGAAGTCATAGAAAAGGAGCAATAAGGAGGCACCTTGACACTTATAAGGTAAAGGGTAAGATATATTAACACGTTCACAAGATGGTTGATAACACATATCTTTTTTATTTTACATGCAAAACAATAGAATGGGTTGGTTAAACATGTGAAATTTACGGAGTTGAGAAGCCAGGGGAACACAAACCTAGTGTTTGTCTTATATTACTTACAACTCAAATATTCAAGATTCAGCTACTACTTACTGATTACTTCCAATTTCCCCCATTTACTATCTTGCACTACTCATGAATTACAACAAGTTATGTGACTATTCAACATTTTTCCTATGGGATCGACCCCAACCTCGTTGGGTTACTATATTTGGCATCGACCGTAGCATAATTTTTTAGGCGAGTACTTTTAGGTGACAACAAATTTTGGCGCCGTTGCTGGGGAATACGGTTTGAGTAGTTAATTAAATTGGTGAAGTTCATGGGTTTTATTTTTTATTTTACATACTTTGGTGTATGTCAAACACAAGGAGAAGAGGCAATCCCTTACTCCTTTAACCCAGAGCCTAAAAGAATTTTTCAAACACCGAGAAGGATGTCAGGTCAAGTTTGTGATGGTGTCCCTATAGGGATTCAAGAATGTAATGCCCCGAGAGTACACCTAAGGCGTAACATGGTGCTTACAGTCCTGAGGGACCATAAGCTAACCCATAAGATGGTACCTACTGTGAGCACTAAATAAAAAAAATCATAAATGCAGAAGAATAACTGAATGCCATAAGGTTTTAATAAATAAAACAAATACAGAATTATGAATCTGAAGAAATAACTATCTAAGTCTGAATAAAAACCAGAATTTGAGATAAACTGATAACTAACTGTCATGTCAACTAAAGTCTGAATATTTAATAAGTGATGTCGTATCCGAAAGCCTCTAAAATAAATAACTATAAGTTGATGGGACAGGCCCCAACTAACTCCAACTAACTACTAGACTGAAAGCATGAAACAAAATAATCCATTCTCGAAATATGAGAACTCACCACTGCTACTACTGAGAGTCTAAGATGTCTAAATAAAATTCGAGAATTGAGTATTAGAACCTATGATATAATACATCATAAAACAAAAGAAAGGTATGCGATCAGTACATTGAATACACTGGTATGCTAAATGAGGTAGGCTGACATGCATGGTTTCATGAACAGAAATAATAATTATCTGAATATACATATAAAACATAGAGTACTGAATAGAGAGCATGAAATCTGTATATACTAAAATATGTGAAATATGTAAATACTATGTATGTATAAAAGTCTATTAATACTGAAGGTACGAGAAATCTATAGATACTGGGCATGCATGACCAAGCATATAATATAAACTGAATAGAAGTCTATAAATTCAAATACTAAAATAACTGATATCTGTATACATTGGTCAAACAACACTGAGACTGAACTACTGATCTGATCATTGGACTGAGACTGTGGGAGGTATCATCTAACTGATGTACCCCAAACTAAGCTAATTGGGGTACAACCTGTAACCCAAGTTGGAAGGGTATTAATATCATGCCATGGGTACTAACGCTGGATATATGGATCCATTATAATAATGTACTATCCCGAAGGACTAAGGGTGTCAAGCCTAATCTAACGGGTGATCCCTGTGAGATAGTCAAGCCTAAACTCATGGGTGACTTCTCATATCCTATGCTAGCTACATAGTTCTGGAGTATAGGAAATGTTACTAACGACTCTGCCTATCTGATGGGGAAGCCGCCATCCCAATACTTGCTCGGTGCTAAATCCTACTCCCAACTGAATGACATTGAGTTACTGGCCATTTTGAGTATAACTGACTGATCTATTAATGCTCATGATGTATTCTAAAGTTATTCAAAAGACACTAAGATGATATTAAGTAAACAACTATGATTTTTGGGTATTTAATATCTCTAGGACTCAAAAGCAATAATAGTAAAAGACACTAAAGCTTGGAGGACATAGCATATAGGTTTTTATTAAATATTCATTCTTGTAAGCATTTTATCAAACACTTGCTATGCGTGGTGTATATAGAGCAAGGGAATTAGTATAAAACTTGTAGTAAAGCCCAAATTTAAAACATTATCACAAATCATGAATTAAAACAGAGGACAATAATATTCAATTATATGGAGTGTAGTAACACACATCAATTTTGTTAAAATATGGTATTGAACTAGATTCATGGAAATTCATGGTTAAATCATAATTTAAAATCAAGATAACCTAATCATAATTTTACAATTTAAATCAGATATTTGGACTCCATGGGTGAAATGAACTCATGGATGAACATCTAACATACCTGGGTTAATGAATTTGAGAAGATTGATAGAGTGTTCTTTTGCTTTGGCCTTGAATTTAGGAGCTAGGGTTTTTGTGTTCTTGAAGAGAACGGATCCCCTTTTGAGTAATTTGAGAATAATGGGCATATGATGCCCTACTAGGCTTTAATTTCGTGTTTAGGACAAGTTTAGGTCTTAGGAAAATGACCAGACAACCCCTTGGAAATTAAAAAGGTAGAATTGGAAAACTGAAAATCCCAAGTTGAGGCCTTTGCGTGACGCGCCAGGATCGCGTACTTCACTGGAAATTGACGACTGGGACCTGAAATCTTGGCGCGATATGGAGCTATCGTGGTAAGCCCTTGGAATGCAATTTTGGCCACCTCCGCGATGCTCCATTATCGCAGAGGCTCACTGGAAATTGCCAAATATGAACTTGGTCCTTAGCGTGATGCACCAATATCGAGGTCCCTGATTAGAAATTGACAATTGTTATTTAGACTGGATCTGCGATGCGCTAGTGACCAAAATGATGGTGTTTAACGACTGAAACTTAAAATTGTCATAACTTCTTACCTGGTTATCGTATTTGGGCGAATTTTACATCGTTGGAAAGCTAATTGAATTTCTTACGCAATGGCAGGCTCTAAACTGAAAAATAATGGGTATTTCAAATTTTTTATATATGCAGACTCATGTATAGGGACTTAAATTATGCTAGGGAAATACTGGGTATCACAATATCTCCCCCTTGGGATCATTTGTCCTCGAATGAGACTGGTTAAGCTGAGGAAAACTGATGGACTGATTTTACACACTAAACATGCATATCTGATGCATGGAATGCATGACTGAACTGATTTTTAAATGTACGAATGCGATGAATATGATGTACAACTGAAACTTAGCATGATCGATAGAAATCTTTAGGAGAATAGTACCTTAAACTAAATCTGAATTCGCGGACATTAGTACCTTAAACCAAATTTGAATTCACATATCTTCTTTTGCTTCCCAAGTGGCTCCCTCAATGGACTTATTCTGCCAAAGAACTTTGACTAGTGGAAATTCTTAGTTCCTTAGTCTATCAACTTGATAATCAAGAATTTCAACTAGGACATCTTCATAGGAAGGACTATTTTGAACATCTATGCTTTATAGGGGAACAACTATAGTTGGATCACCAATACACTTCTTCAACAATGAGACATAGAACACTGGGTGTACTAAATCTAGATTTGAAGGAAACTCAAGCTCGTAAGCTACCTTTCCAAAACGACTGAGAATTCTGAAAGGACTGACATAGCAGGGACTGAGTTTCCCTTTCTTACTAAACCTCTTTACCCTCTTCAAGGGAGATATTTTCAAGTACACAAAATCACCAATCTCAAACTTGAGATCCTTTATGCTTACATCTACATACGACTTTTCTCGGATCTGGGTTTCTCTAAGATTTCCTCTGATCAACCGATCCTTCTCTAATGCATCAAACACTAAGTTAGATCCTACTACCACGGACTCACCTACTTCAAACCAACTAATTTAGATATACATCTCCTACTATAAAGAGCCTCAAACGGAGCCATATGGATACTAGAATGATAGCTATCATTATATGCAAATTCGATCAAAGGCAAGTAGTCATCCCAACTAACTTAAATCAACTATGTATACTCTCAACCTATCTTCAAGAGTCTGACTAGCCCTTTCTGCTTGACCATCTGTCTGAGGGTGGAAGGTTATACTGATATGGAGTTGGGTACCAAGACCCTTTTGGAATGCTTTCCAGAAGTGAGAGGTAAACTGGGTTCCTCTATTAGAAATGATTGATAAGGGAACTCCATATAACCTAACCAACTCTCTGAGATAGAGTTTGGCATAGTCCTCGACTAAATAAGAGGTATGGAGTGGCTAAAAATAAGCTGATTTGGTTATTCTATCTATGATAACTTAAATGGAATCATGCTGATGACGAGAACGAGGTAGACCTATCACAAAGTCCATGTTCACTTCTTCCCATTTCCATATGGGAATGCTGAACTCCTGCATGGACCCACTAGGCTTTTGGTGCTCAATTTTAACCTGTTGGAACGTAGAGCACTTAGCTACGAACTTTGTAATATCCCTTTTCATTCCACTCCACTAATATATCTCCCACAAATCATGGTACATCTAAGTGGACCCTAGATGAATAGAGTAGCATGCACCACGCTTTTGCAAGAATTCGCTGCCTCAAGTCATCTACATCAGGTACAGATAGCGGGCCCTGACAACACAGCACACCATCTCCCCCTTGGGAGAAAACCTCCACCTTCTGATCTTTGACTGATTCTTTCAATGTAACTAGACTAGGATCTCAATCCTGCTTTTCCCTTACTTCAGAAACTGAGAGGATTCTGAACTACTCTGCACCCATATACTACCTTCTGTTGAATCAACTAGGCGGACTCCTAGTCAGGAAAACTAATGAACTCCCTGAGCTAATTTCTTCTTACTATCCTTAAGATGAGAAACACTACCCATAGGCAATCGACTGAGAGCATCTGCTATTACATTGGCCTTGCCCGGATGATACAGAACACTCATGTCATAATCTTTCAATAACTCTAACCACCTCCTCTTTCGCAAATTCATATCTTTATGAGAGAATACATACTGCAAGATTTTGTGATCTGTGAACACATCAACATGCACCCCATATAAGTAATGCCTCTAAATTTTTAAGGCAAACACTATAGCTGCTAGTTCAAGATAATCAGTAGGGTAATTCTTCTTATGGGGTTTACGTTGTTTAGAAGCATAGGCTATGACCTTACCTTTGTACATAAGGATATAACCCAAACCTACTTTGGATGAATCACAGTACACAACAAACTTTTCTGAACCATAGGGCAATGTAAGAAATGGGGTTGAGGAAAGTCGAGTCTTTAACTCCTAAAAACTCTTTTCACAAGAATTTGACCACTGAAACATAACTTTCTTCTAAGTCAATCTGGACATGGGGGATGCAATAGATGAAAACCCTTCAATAAACCAATGGTAATAGCCAGCCAAACCCAAGAAACTCTTGATACATAATGGAGAGATGGCTCTAGGCCAGTTTTTCACTGCCTTGGTCTTTTGGGGATCAACTCTAAGCCATCACCAGAAATAATGTGGCCAAGAAAAGCTACTGATCCTAGCCAGAATTCACACTTACTGAATTTAGCAAACAACTGGTGAGCTCTGAGAGTTGGTAACACTATTCTGAGATGGTTTACATGATCATTTTCGCTATGGAGTGAACAAGAATATCATCAATGAAGACTATGATGAACATGTCTAAGTACTGCTTGAACACTCGATTCATCAAGTCCATGAAGGCTGCTGGGGCATTCGTGAGACCAAAGGACATTAATAGAAATTCAGAGTGCTATTTTTGAAATGTCACATTCCCTGACCCTAAGATGATGATAGCCTGATCTTAGGTCTATCTTGGAAAAGTAGCTGGCACCTTGAAGTTGGTCAAATAATTCATCGATTCTAGGAAGTGTATATTTATTATTGACCGTGACTTTGTTCAAATGACGGTAGTCTATACACATTTTGAGAGAACCATCTTTCTAATACACGAATAGAACTGGTGCACTCCACAAGGAGATGCTGGGCCTGATGAATCAATTATCTAGGAGATATTTCAACTATTCTTTCAATTCTTTAAGATTAGCTAGAGCCATTCTATAGGGTAGAATAGATATAGGCTGAGTATTTGGTATAAGGTCTATTCCAAAGTCGATTTCACTTTCGGGAGGAACTCTGGGAAGATCTTCAGGGAACACATTTGAGAATTCATTTACTACTGGAACTGGCTCAAGAGTTGAAGTTTCTGAGCTAGGGTCCTTAACTCAAATAAGATAGTAAATACACCCCTTGGATATCATCTTTCTCACTCTAAGGTATGAAATCAACTGACCTCTAAGTGTTGTGGTATTACCCCTCTATTCAAGGACTGGTTCATTCAGGAATTGAAAATGAACTATTCTATTTCTACAACCAACTGAGGCATAGCATGAGTGGAGCCAATCCATAATAGGAATAATGTAAAATTTTGTTATCTCTAAATCCACGAGATCAACTGAGGTAACTTTATGAGATATTATGACTGAAAAGTTTTTGTATACCTCCCTGGCTATAATCTAAACACCGAATAGGGTAGACACTGAAAAAGGCTCTGTTAGAGTTTTGGGATTAACTTTGAAATTGATGGCTAGATATGGAGTTACAAAAGAAAGAGAAGCTCCAAGGTCTAGCAAAGCATAAATATGTAAGTGAAAGATCTGTAATGTACCAGTAGCTACATCAGGAGAATTTTCCTGATCTTAGCAGGACTGAAGATCATATAATCTGTTCGGACGCTAACCACTGGTAGCATTGGAAACGGCACCCTGCTGAGTCAGGAGATCGAATAGAACTGATGACTGATGTAACTGGCTTTGTTTGAACAACTCCATACCTTTTAGAGCAGCTACCTGACACTCCAAAATCTGATGTCCTAGATTTCCATACCCGAATCACACATCACTGCCCGCTCTACACTTACCTTAATAGTTTTTACCATATTTCTGACATTGAGAATTCGTATGGGCACTGTTAACACTGCCTTGGGACTTAGAGCCTGGTGCTCTATCCTTATTATTATTTTTGAATTTGGGTACTGGGGCACTGGCTAAAGAGGGTATTGGGGCTATAAACCTTTGATAAAACTGAGGATGGTTACCACCTTCTGACCTTAGTTGGCTGAAATTTAAACTACCCGTCCTAACTCTCTTGTTCCCTCTCTCTCTTTCCTTAATCTTCTGCTCCTCTATCTGGTGAGCATAGACCATCCTCCTAGACAAGTCCATCTCCCTAATCAGCACTGTAATCCTGTATCCTTGAACACACTATTAGATATACCAGACAAAAACTTACTCATCTCGGACCTACTGTCAGCTACCACATGAGGAGCATATTTAGCTAACTCAGTAAACTTTAGATAATACTCTTTCACGCTCATGCTTCCCTGCCTCTAGTTAATAGATTCTAACACTTTGGCCTACCTCAACTCCAATGGGAAAAATCTATCTAAGAAAGCTGTAGAAAACTCTTTCTATTCTACAAGCCCTGCATCTACACCTCTATCTACCTTCTACTGCATAAACCATGTATGGGCTACATCTTACAACTGATATGTAGCCAACTCAACACTCTTACTAGAAGTCACCCCCATAGCATCAATTACATTTTGAACTATAACTAAGAATTCATGTGGATCCTCTTCAGACTTGGATCCTGTGAAGGAAGGAGGATTCATTCCGGTAAAGTCTCAAATTCTGGATGCAATAGTATTGGCCACTGGGTTGGCTAAAATAGCAGTTGGCTGTTCATTTTGAGCTACTATAGAATTTGCTAGAGTGGTGAACACAACCTTGAATTCTTCGTAAGAGACATGCTCATCCAGAGGATCTTCCTGGACGGGCAGAGGTGTTGGATGGTTTCCTGCTCCTCTTTTGTTATTCTTTTTGGGAGGAATATTCTGTAAACGGAAGGAAGAAATGGATTAGACTAATAGTTTAACTTGAGCTCATGCTCACTCACACGACATGCATACTGAAAGAAGGGAAACTTTTCCTAAACACCTTGTAGCCTCCTGCCCATAAGTGTGTGGTGCGCTACACACCCATGAATAACAGTTTACTTGACGTGGCTCTCAAACATCCTAGGACACTTTAAAACCTTAGGCTCTGATACGAAGCTTGTAATGCCCCGAGAGTACACCCTGGGTGTCATACAGTGCTTACAGTCCTTAGGGACCACAAGCCAACCCATGCTTTGGTACCTACTGTGAGCACTAAAAAATATAATTATAAATACGAAAGAATAACTGATATGGCATAAAGTTTTAATAACTGAAACAAATACTAAATTATGAATTTGATGAAATAACTATCTGAGTCTGAATAAATACTAAAATCTGAGATAAACTGAATAACTAACTATCATGTTAACTAAAGTCTAAATACTAAATAACTGACTGTAGTGCCTGAAAGCCTCTAAACTGAATAACTGTGAGTTATTGGGATAGGCCCAAACTAACTCCAACTGACTACTAGACTAAAAGCATGAAATAGAATAATCCATCATCGAAATATGAGGACTCACCACTGCTACTATTGAGAGTCTGATATGTATAAACATTATTTGGTAATTGGGCATCAGAACCTATGATATAATACATCATATTGCAAAAAAAGGTATGCAATCAGTACTTTGAATGTACTGATATGCTAAATAAGGAAGGCTGACATACATGGTTTCATAAACAGGAATAATTATTATTTGAATATACATGTCAAACATGGAGTACTGAATCAAAAGCACAAAATCTATAGATACTGAAAATATGTGAAATCTATAAATATTGTGTATGAATGAAAGTCTCTAAATACTAAAGGTATGTGATATCTGTAGATACTAGGGATGGATGACCAAGCATATAATATGAACTCAATAGAAGTTTGTAAACTAAAATATTGAAATAACTGATATATGTATGCCTTGGTCAAACACCACTTAGACTGAACTACTGATTTAATTATTGGACTGAGATTGTGGGAGGTATCATCTAAATGACATGCCCCAATCTGAGAAAATTAGGGTCCAACCTGTAACCCCAGTTGGATTAATTTCTTATTTAGGATGAGTTTAGGGCTTAGGAAAATAACCAAACAACCCCTTGGAAATTAAAAATGCAAAAGTAGAAAACTAGAAATCCCAATATGAGGCCCTAGCGATATGCCAAGATCATAGAGACTCATTGGAAATTGATGAATGGGAACGAGAAGTTTGGCGCGATGCGAAGCTATCACGGTAAGCCTTTGGAATGCCATTTTGGCCACCTCCGCGACGCGCCATTATCGCAGAGGCTCAATGGAAATTGCCAAATATGAACTAGGTCCTTGGCGCGATGCGCTAATATCGTGTTCCCTTACTGGAATTGATAATTTTCATTTAAACTGGATCCGCGATGCGCTAGTGAGCAAAATGATGGTGTTTAACGACTAAAACTTAAAATTGCCATAACTTCTTACTCGGTTATCAGACTTGGGCAAGTTTTAAATCGTTGGAAAGCTAATTGAATTTCCTACGTAATGGTAAGATCTAAACTGAAAAATAAAGGGTATTTCGAAAATTTTATATATGAAGACTAATGTATAGGGACTTAAATTATGCTAGGGAAATATGGGGTACTACCAAGACCCCCCCTTTCCATGTGTTGATCCCAATTCTACACTCCCGCATATTCTGGGTGATATATGAAATGTTGTGAATTTATAGACGAAATAGTTAATAACTATAGCTGAGAAAGAGAGGAGCAGTCAAACAAAACCTATTAGCTAAAGAGGTTGGGTTCGTTCAGCCAGGAGGAATAGCCAGACCACGTCAAGTAGCTAAGTGTAGAGATAGAGTTCATAGAGGTAGAGCTCTATTAATTCCTACCTATCAACACTTCACCCATATGAGGATGAAGAGGATATAGTTATGTTAAACATGCTGAGACAGGAGATATCAGTCCTCCTGCTTTACCATCTAATATGAAGTTTGATATTCTTGGTGCTATGATCCAATTATTGAATTTTAGGGGTGTGTTCTTTGGATCAGCTACCAATGATGCAAAAATGAATCTTGCTAATTTTACTAGGATATACACATCATACACTATTTTGAGGGTTGATCAGCAAGCCTTAAGATTAAGGTTGTTCCCATTTTCATTGACAGGTGAAGCATCACTATGGTTAGGGGAACTTCCAAGATGTTCAATCACTAGTTGGCATGAGTTGTACAAACAATTTTTGGATAGATTTTTTCCTCCTACAAGGATGCTATAGTTGAAAGATGAAATTTATAACTTTAGACAGTCACCTGCAGAATCCTTGTATGAAGCTTGGTTTAGATTCAAGAAGAAGCTAAGCAAGGTACCTAATCACAGAATTAGAGGGTCAAATTTGTTGGAAATCTTCTATAGATCACTAAATGTCAGTTCTAGAGAAATAGAAATATGATTTTGGTAGGTGAATTCATGTGTCTTCGATGGGATACTGCATAGAATATGATTGATAATATTTTAGTGAACAATAAAGGTTAGTATACTAGAGATGCTGAGAATGGTATAGGTGGAGGATTTTCTATCCCAAGGGTAAGGAAATCAAGATTAGAACTATTATAATGATGATTATACAGAGATAAAAGTAGAGAGAGATGGTGATTGGCAATGGAAAAATGACTATAAGGAGAAGAGTGAAAAGTATGTTCCACCAGGTAGCTGAGACACTGAGTCTAAAATAGAGAAAATATTAGCAAAACTGGTTAAAGGGCAAGAAAGTCAAGAGAGATGTCTTAAGGAGATTTATGTAGACTTATCCAAGATGAAACAGAAAGTTGATTCATATGCTACCTCAATTAAACAACTAGAGCAACAGTATGGCCAGATGAGAACCACATTAAATTAAAGGAAACCTAACACTCTTCCCTGTAACACGATTATAAATCCAAAGAATGATGGGCATTGCCATTCCATTACCACTCAGAGTGTTAAGGCCACTGTAGATCTGCTTGTACCCACTATCGATGAACAAAAAATAATGATAATTCTATTGAGGTGGGGAGTAGTAGCAAGCAAGATAAAGGAGTAGATAAGGCTGATAAGCTTATTTTGAAGCCCATCTCGAGACCTCATCATTCTTTTCCTCAAGGGCTAAAAAGGAAATAAGAAGTGGGTCAGTATTAGAAGTTTTTGTCTATATTGAAGGAGCTATTAGTCCATATCCCACTTGGAGTGGCATTAGAGCAAATGCCAGGATATGTAAAATTCATGAAATATTTGATCACCAAGAAGAGGTCATTCATTTATGAGCCAGTCAAAAATATTCATCAGTGTAGTATTGTAGCTACGAGATCATTGGTGGAGAATAAGGAAGGTCTTGGTGCTTTCACCATACCTTGCACAATTTTATCTTTCAACTTCACTCGTGCATTATGTAATTTAGGTGCTAGATCAACCATATGTCATTTGTAGTGTTCAAATAATTAGGGTTGTGAGCTCCCAAACCAACCACGTTGAGACTATTAATTAAAGACAAAACTGTTAAAAGACTAGTTGGTATTTTATATGATGTGTTGCTGAAGGTGGATTCTTTCATCTTTCTTGTTGATTTTGTGATATTAGACTGGGAAGTGGACTTTCAAGTCCTAATTATCTTGGGAATATCATTCATGGCTATAGGAAGAACATTGATTGATTTGGAGCTAGGACATTTGATGTTGAGACTCAATGATGAACATGTGATATTCAATGTTGGCAAATCAATAAAGTATCCTGATGAGTAAATAGTGGTATCTATGATTTATGTTCATGATTTAGAGATGGATTCATTGTCTAATGTTGATTAAGTGACTAATTGGGATAGTGCTTCTGATGTTGTTCCTCATAAAAAGAGGTTGGGTGTTGAAGCTCTAGCAGCCGTGATCTTGAACTTTGATAGTGATGGCACTGATGAGTATAATGAGATGGTGTGTGCACTTTATGGGAGTGGTTTGTACACTTATGCACCAAAGAAGCTTGATTTGGATTTAAAGAATAGAAATACCCCACCTGTTCGTCCACTGAGTTGAGAAGCAGGGGGAGCACAACCCTAGTATTTATCTTTTATTATTTAGTTATAGGATGGAGAGAAAGTATATCCTTTTTCCTTAATTACATTCACTTTCTCGGAACTCATTGTTATGAATTATTTTGTAAATAATCCAATATCTGTCCAAAGCTATGCAACCTCTTTTTCTACTAAATCCTAACCAGCTCCATAATTATTAGCAGCTCTAATAGCATATATACATGCACCATGCTCAACATATCTAGTATGCCAACCTCTATTGGTCACCAAAATATCATTAAGTATATTTTGTACAACATCAAATCGAAGATGCATGAATTCACCTCTTGAAATTGTATCTGCCATTGCTTTAGAACTGACATTCAGTGATCTATAGAAGATTTCCAACATACTTAACCCTCTGATTCTATGATTAGGTACCATGCTCATCCTCTTCTTGAATCTAAACCATGCCTCATACAGGGATTCTATAGGTAACTATCTTAAGTTATAAATTTCATCTTTCAACTATAGCATCCTTCCAGGAAGGAAAAATCTATCCAAAAATTGTTTGTGCAACTCATGCCAAGTAGCGATTAAACCTCTTGGAAGTTTCCCTAACTATAGTGATGCTTAACCTGTCAAAGAAAATGAGAACAACCTCAATCTCAAGGCTTCCTGATCCACCCTCAAATTAATATATTATGTGTAGATCCAATAGAATTAGCAATGTGCATATTTGCATTATCAGTAGTTGATCCCAAAAGCACACCCTTCAAATTCAATAATTAGATCATAGTGCTAGTCATATAAAACTTCATATTGGGTGGTAAAATAGGAGGAATGATGGATCCTATCTCAATAGGTTCAACATAACCTATATCTTCTTCATCCTCATATAGGTATAAGTGTTGATAAAAAAATCAATGGATATCTACCTCTATGAACTTTGTCTCTATGCTCGGCTACTTAATGTGGTCTATCTAGTCCTCTTTGTTGAACTAACCCAGCCTCTTCAGCTAATTGGGCCTCTTCGGTTGCTCTTCTCTCTTCCTTAGCAACAACTATTAACTATTACATTTGTAAATCTATAACACTGTGGATCACCAAGAATATGAAAGAGTGTCACATTGGGATCAACGAGTGGAGAGAGAGGGTCTTTAATCCTAGTAAGGACACCGTCACAAACTTAGAGTGACATCTTACTCGGTGTTTGAATAATTCCTTCAGGTTCTGGATCAAAAGGGAGTAAGGGATTGCCTCTTATCCTTGTGTTTGACATACATCGGGGTACGATAAATAAAAAACAAGAAAATAAACCCATGAACTTTACCTATTCAGTTAACTACTCAAATATTTTCCCCGACAATAGTGCCACAATTTAATGTCACCCAAAACTAATCTCCAAAGAAAGTATGCTATAGTAGATGCCAAATATAGTAACCTAACTAGGTTCGGGTCGATCCTACAAGGAAAACGTTGAATATTTTCTTAACTTGATGTAATTTACAAGAACTGTGGGAAAGTAAATGGGGTAATTTGGAAGTAATCAATAAGTAGTAGCCGAATCTTAATTGTTTTGAGTTGTAAATAATAGAAGACGAACACTAGGCTTGTGTTCCCCTATCTTTACAACTTCATAAATTTCTCATGTTCAACCTTCCTATTCTGTTGTTCTATATTTAAAGTAAATAAGATATGTGTTATCAACCATCTTTTGAACGTGTTGATAAATCGCACCCTTTACCTTGTGAGTCTCAGGGCTTCGCCTTATTGTTCCTTGTCTATCACTTCAGTTCAACTTTCACCTTTTAAGTCTCAACTTGATTTGATGAGACTATGGAATAATAAGATGGATGTAAAGCTCAAATTACTATCTCAATCCTCTTTTCCTAATCATAAAAACCCTTGTGAAGACGTTTGGGAATACAAGATATCCCCAAGATTTTGCAGTAGCTCTGAGGTTAATTATAGTGAAAAAGATTAAGATACATGCATAAACCCTAGAATAAATTAATATTCCACTTCCTTTATATAGCTAATCCGCCAGGGTTCACCCAACCCTAGTCAGGGAAATTAGCCGCTCATGTTTATGCAAGAACCCCTGACAATCAATGAAGAATTTGTGTAGTTAATTGCACAAAATAAGATAAAGAAAATCCAAAGTTTTCAATTGAATAATAACTAAAAATCTCAAGAATATTTGTTAAGTATGTAAAAGTAGTAAGAATAATATTAAAGGGTGTAGCCTAATAAAAGATAAACCCTAGGGCATTTAAAATATCTCAAAAATACTCAAAAATCCTAATAAAAATGGAAAATAAAAAAGTTATGTCAGCATAAGGTATGACTCGCTCATCCACTAGTAAGGTCTTCTTACGAGTTGTACTGTGACTTTCGTATCTACTCTAGTGTCTGATCTTCCAGGCTTTAGCTTTTTTTTTTTCAAGTAACTTATGCTTACGAGTCATACCTTGACCATACGACTCGTGTCCTTCACTTATATCCACCTGGGACTTCTTCTTTTCAATCTCTTGAACACTGGTCTACTTACAGCTTTTCCATATGAGTTGTACTTAGAATTCCAACTCGTATTTGTCTGAGACTTCAACTCTAAATTACTTTCCTGGGTTCTGCTCTGCATATGGTTTCATGATATGGCTTGTACCCTCATCTTAAGTCTTGTACTCTCTGTCGTATCTTCTCATCACTTTGATTTTATTCTTGGTTATGTTGTACTTACGATTTAGCCTATGAGTCATATAAGGCGTTGACGACTCATGAGGATACTCATTCCTTCTGCAGACTTGGTCTTTTTCTTCAATTTTCCTCCGACTCTATGATTAACCTATTTTACCTACAACAAGCAACAAACCATATTATATTAACCAATATAACCTAAGTAAAGGCATAATTTCATTATTTTAAGCATTGAAAGTATCGTGTTACCATGACACATCAACATGAATGAGTTGGATGAATTCTAACTCCGGGTATATGAAAGTTCTGCACTTTACAAAGAAAAGATGAAGGTGCATCATGATCGCAAGATTGAGAAAAGGATTTTCACAAAATGTGACCAGGTATTGCTTTAAAATTAAAGGCTTTGCTTGTTTCCAGGTCAGTTGAAGTCTAGATGGTATGCTCCCCTTACTGTGTAAAGAGTGTTCCCATATGGTGATTTTGAATTGAATAGGGATGGCTAATCCCCATTTAAGGTGAATAGGTAGAGAGTAAATCACTACATGGGTAACACTAAGGAAATAAATGTGATTTTTGAATTAAAACTTGGTCGATTCTGAGTAGCCAAGGCAATTACGTCGTGCTACAATGTTCAATCAAGCATTGTGTGGGAGGCAACACATGTTTTTTACTTATTTATTTGTAGGGTAAAATGTTTGTTCAGTGTTCAGGGCTAAAGATTGCATAAAAGATCCAAAGAATTTCAAGAAGTTAGGTTTACGGACTCATCAGGATTTGTATCTTAAAGGTAAAACTCAAGAATAAGAGTCGTAAAGACCTAGGATATTAAGCAGATCTAGGTAAAAGTTTTTGGAGTCCTTACAACTCTCAGAATGAGTCGTACCCTCAAAGTACAACTTATCACATTGAACCGTATTGACTCCAGGACCTAGGTAAGATTCTAGGTCTTTATGAGTGGATAAAAAGACCAGTAATCCTGGGTACGATTCGTACACATGACTCGTACCCAAGATTATCAGGTCGGGGTCATGATTCAACCCGGCCTAGCTTTATCAATTTAAAGGAAATAGGGCACCCGATACGGGTACCCAAGATCCTAAACAAATTTTAAACCACAATAACTTCACTTTTTATCAAATTTTTAGATCTAAAAGCATGATTTCACTCCAAATCACCTACCAACTTGCTCAAATTCTATCACATTGCATGAATTATACACGAATCTGGGGAAGAAATTGAAAAAATTAAGCAACCTACCTTCTCAACTACACAAGTAAGTTCTTCAACTTAAATGCATTACTTTTGAGTTAAGGTTGATTCTAAGAGAGATTTTAGTGTTTCTTCAAGTTGAATTTACTCGTGGGTTGAAATTTTGTACCCTAGTTCATAGGATTTTAGTTGAAAATGGAAATTGGGGCTGAACTGGATTTTAGGTTTTGATATTATGTGTTGTTTTGACTAAAATTGGGTGATATTGCTGCTCAAAGTAGAGAGCAGTTAGGGAACTTTGAATTGGACTCAACTCTGAAGTTGAACTTCTATGTTGCAGTGGATACGAGACCTCTTGCAACTCATATCCACAAGTAACGAGTCATAACAAGAATCATAACCACTAATAACATGGAAGTCTAACTGAGTGTAGATTTTGGTATAGGTACAAATTGCCAAAACGAGTTGTATCCAAACCATATGACTCATACACTAAATTTGTAAGGACTTGGATAGATATCATATATTATAGGGTTGTTTCTAGTCTTCTTACGACTGTTGGTAATGAGGCATACCTTGTCCTTACGACTGGTTAGAAGGACTCATAAGTAGACCAGTGAAAAATCATACATAAACTACTTAGCATACGACTTGGTCATACAAGTCGTACCTAGTTGATACGACTCTTACCCTCCACTCATACTACAAACAAAACTTGCACACTAATATTTATTTTCTTATTTTTACTTTTTTTCCTTATTTGAGTACCAATGTATATGTATATTAAGGTACCATGCCTCCCAAAGGTGCACCAGCTTTAAAACAAGTAGCCAAGAAGGGCACCAAAAAGACCCATGTCTCAAGTTCTAAGTTCACAGAGTTATCCAGCAGTAGCGGTGACTTAGTCGAAATCCCAATGAAGGGATAAGTCTAGCCAAGAGATTAGAGAAAGGCTTAGGGAAAGAAAGTAGTCACTCTAGAGGATGCAACTCTAAGAGGACCCAAAAAAAGAATCCCCACACTTTTCCACCCCAAATATTGTCCTAGTCTAAAGAGGGCAGTGGTAAAAATGAAGAAGAGTCAAACCGGGAGTAAGTAAGATCAAAGAATGCCGATGTGAATGAAGTAGATGCTACTCTGATTAATAGATAGAACCCTCCATTATATCTTACACCTACTCCGGTGCCCAAAATTGAATTGTGGGGGTACCTTGGTATGAAAGCCACATTTAATAACGGTTTGAGCAGACTCTGGAATCTAAAAATCAAATGGAGTCTATATCTTAAGTTGAGGTTGACTACGACTGGGATGACCCAATATCCTAGATTTGAAGCTTAGTTCAGGCAATATGGCTACGAGTTGATTACTAGAGCGCCCGACAAGTACAATGTCGCATTAGTCTAAGAGTTTTACGCGGAGTATAAGGGAGAGCTGAGAGATAGTATACATAGGGGTAGTTATGGAGAGATGGTGACCCTATTGCCTCATTTTCATTTGGGAGTGCAGGGAATATCTCCCTACACACTATTTCCAGATTCTTTTATGGATCAGACTATCAGACTTTTGTGAATAGGGGTGTGATGGAGTACCAAATGGAGAAGATGAGAAAAATTACTCAAAAATAGTTGAGGAAAGATGATAAGATGGGCCACTTTAAGTGGATTGGTGGTTTGATAGCATTGAATGATAAGGATACAGTTTGGGTAGCTGGACGCCTAGGAGTTATCTCCTAGAAGATAGAAAAAATCATGCTAAACTTTAAGGACAAGGCATGGTGGATGCTTGTAGTAATCATGCTTATTCCTAGCTAGAAATTATCTTAAGGATGCTAGTAATTTCTTTGAAATACAAATCTATTTTTGTACCTATTTTGTATTTGAGATTTCTACTTCCTATCATGTGGGAAATTGAGTTAGCTTTCTAACGATACCAATTTTTTCCAAATCCAACACCAGACGAGAAAGTTATGGATGTTTTACTCAGAACTGATCGAAATGCCTAGGTACGACGTCCAAGTTGACAAACCGTCAAATAAATGACGGACCGCTACTTTGACCATTACAGCCAAGGTAGTAGGGCCACGTTCTGGAAAAGGATTGATGGATGAGTTGATGGACGATCAGATTTTTAACGGACCGTCATCTAATCGTCAACTCTTATCCAGTGAACCCCATTTCTAGTCCAGGTATGACGATCGAAATGACAAACCGTCAAGTTCCTGATGGACCATCAGTCAGGTCGTCATGTGCCATGGTTAGTTAAATTCCAGGCCATTTCATTAGGGGTATTTTGGTCTCTTACCACTTGACTATATATACCCAGATAAGTCCGAATTTAGCTATTTTGCTCATTATTATTTCACAAATAAAAACTAGGGTTTCTCTCTAAATTTAATCTCCAAGAACAAGACCCAATCTTCTTCAAAATCAAAGGATTTCAAATCCTTCAAGTTCAAAAACATCAAGAACCTTGAGTTAGGTATGCACAGTGTTCATCTATGGATCTATTTTGCTCATAGATCTCAAGAACCACGTCTTAACTATTTTTTGATTGTCTTGGTGTGATATGAGCATTTACATGCTGGTGATTTTTGTTTACGTTTCAAGATAATATCTAAAGGTGTTTTCATAAAGTATATGTGTTTGTTAGTTGAAACCCATGATCTTTATGTGGCTTAATATGATGAAATTCATGAATACACTTAAGCTAAAAAAATGCATGCAAAGTATTTGATAATATTCCTAGATGATAGAATTCATGTCCCATGGTTTAATAGTGCTTAATTGACAAGTCCATGCTCTATGCTTTACGATTTCCCATGAATTCCGTATGAGTGATATGTGTTGTTGTTGTGATATGGATTGACCATGATATTGAAGCTATGCAAGTATATACATGTTGTATAAATTTCCCTTTTATGTATAAGATGTTGATAACTATGCTTAGTGTGAAATCCCCTACTCATAATATGGCAAATTATGGACTCTGCTCTTACGATCAAGTCAGTCATATGTGTCAGTTTCCTTCCATTGAGTCCTGGGGGTACCTTTACCCAAAAATTATAGCTGTGTGCCTAGAGCTATGTCATGTTATCACGATAATCTCAGTCAAGCAATGATCTATAGAACTCAGTCGGGCATGTGACTCAGGAAACCTCAGAAATCTCATGATCTCAGTTAATTCTCAGATAGTAGCATAAACCCGCTAGTCAACGAAAGTCCGTTACTCAGTCCATGTACCATTAGTTAAATCACGTTCAGTATCTTCAGATAGGAGTAGAAGTTAGAACCGAGTGAACCCAAGGATACAAACTCACCTTCCAGTTTAGAGTGTGATTCTTAATAATCATCCTTGTGTTCCAGAACTACATAGCTAGCGTAGGTTGAGACATCTTAACCTACCAGATTAGGGTTGATAAGGTGACTTAATCTGTCATTTTAGGGTTCCCACCATTCTCATTTTCAGTACCTTCCAGCTAAGGGTCACTCACAGCTATCCTTACCAATGGTGCGGTATTGACACCCTTCCAGTTGGGGAAGAGATTAGAACCCAACTTAGCTATATGCATTGTTGGGTTATGTCGATCAAACAACTATCTCCTACAGTTTCAGTCCCAATCTCAGTAAAAGAACTCATATTGTTCTTTAGATTTTAGTATATTAGGACTGTCAGATACAATTAATTCAGTTACAGAATGAAACACAGATAGTTTTATTAGATTTAGGACTGTTAGACACAGTCATCTATCTTATCAAAATTTCAGTATTTGTCATACCACATATCAGTAGATCATGTATTAGTGTCCAGATCTAGATATCACATAATCATGATCTTAGTTATTATGTCTGTATGTTTCCACTCTTACGTTCATATCAGTTAATCAGTTAGCATCATTCATGCATGTAAACCATTTTACATTTAACCTACCTCACTCATATACTTAGTACTCTCAGTTGTACTGATGCATTTGTGCTATGGTGATTTCTTTCATGTTACACCATAGGTTCACAGATTCGAGCTCCAAATTTGCAGTAGCAGTAGCATTCCAGTGGTAGAGTTGCAGTAAGTCCTCATCCATTCGAGGACGACATTATTTATTTCATTTATTAGTTCAGTTCAATTTTGCTAGACGGAGTTAGTTGGAGACATGTTCCTTCAACTCCTTACTCAAACAGTATTTAGAGGCTTTCAGATTTAACTTAGATTTGATTCAAATTTCAATTGTTTTGGGTATTCGTTACCCCATATAGATGTTATGATTTGTCAGATATTCTATGCAGTTGAACCTTATGGCCTATTGTTCTTGTTTTCCATATTATTACATCATATATTGCAGTATACATGTACAACTATTAGTCATGGGTTAGCTTGTGGTCCCTCGAGATCATGGTCACCGTGTAGCAATTCGGTTCAAAAAATTGGGGCATTACAAACTTGTTATCAAAGCCTAATGTTCAATAGACGCCTAGGAAGTCTGAAAGCCACATCTAGTAGAGTCTTGTCCATGGGTGTGTTGCATGCCACATTTATGTGCAAGAGGCTATAAGATGTTTTAGGAATAGTTTCCCTTATTTCGGTATTCATATCGTGCTAGCGAGAATAATATCAAGTTAAACTCTCAGTCTAATCCATTCTTCTTTTTTGTCAAAATATCCCTCCAAAGAGAAGAAACCAGCCAACTTCTCAGCCCAAAGATCCTTTGGGCGAACATGTTTCTCATGCGGAGTTTTGGGCCATATTCACCACACTTGTTCAGTCTGTGGCTGCCCAAAATGAGTGGCCACCAGTTATTCCAGCCAATACATTGGCCAACTCAAACGCAGCTAAGATTTGGGACTTCACCCGAATGAACCCTCCATCTTTCTTTGTGTCTAAGTCTGATGATGACTCTCCGGAATTCATTGACCAAGTCCAGAAGGTCATAGACATCATAAGAGTTACTTCTTATTAGAGTGATGATTTATCCGTATACCAGCTATAGGATGTTTCTCACACTTGGTACAAATAGTGGAAGTCCAAGAGGTTAGAGAATGCAATTCCTATAGAGTGGGAGAAATTTGTCAAGACTTTCTTAGATAGATTCTTTCCCCAAGAGCTGAGGGAGGTAAAATTTCTAGAGTTAATCAACCTCAAGCAGGGAAATATGATAGTTAAGGAGTATTCTCTCAAATTTACTTAGCTAGACAGATATGCCCCTCATGTGGTTGCAAACAACAAGGCTAAGATGAGCAAGTTTGTGTCAGGGGTGAATGATAGCGTGGTAAATAATTGGATGTCTACGATGATGAAAAGTGATATGAATTTATCCATGATCATGACTCATGCTCAACAAATATAGGAGTAAAAGATTAGGTCTAGGGAGAGGCAGAACAAGAGAGCAAGGTCAGGTAGTTTCAGTTTTGCTCAACCAAAATTAGAAGGAGGAAATCGTTTGCAGTTTTGTCCTAAGCCAACAATTCCAGCTCCTTCTGCCAGTTCCCCAATGCCAAAATTCATATATGGTAATAGAGATCGAGCACCAAGCTCTAAGTCTCAGGGAAGTGCTAGCAGTGCCTGAACTAATCCCTTGTGTCAGACTTGTGGTAAGAACCATAAGGGTACCTATAGAGCTGACAGCGATGTTTGTTTCGGTTGTGACAAACCAGGCCACAGGATTAGAGTGTGTCCACAGTCAGGTATACAGGGTCAGAAGAATTACTCCATAGCCCAGTTCGATCGCCCGAATCAACAGGGTACCGCTTTCAGTTCTACTAGTGGGCAACACCCAAATAGACTCTATGCTCTTTAGACCTGACAAGATTAGGAAAATTCTCCTGATGTCGTTACTGGTACGTTACATATTTTCCATGTTCATGTTTATGCTTTGCTAGATCCAGGTGCATCCTTGTCTTTTGTTACTCCCTTTATATTAGTGATTTTGGAATCAGTCCTGAAATTTTAGCAAAGCCTATTTCAGTCTCCATCCCAGTGGGTAATACCATTATAGCTCAGCGGGTATACAGGAACTGCCCAGCTATGATAATTCAGAAAGCCACATCAGCAGATTTAGTCAAGTTAGAGATGATTGATTTTGACGTCATTCTCGGTATGGATTGGCTTCATTCCTGCTATGCCACAGTCGACTATAGAAACAAGATAGTTTAATTTTAATTCCTGAATGAGCCCATCCTAAAGTGGAA
This sequence comes from Capsicum baccatum var. pendulum, assembly GCA_030864225.1. Classification (NCBI taxonomy): domain Eukaryota; kingdom Viridiplantae; phylum Streptophyta; class Magnoliopsida; order Solanales; family Solanaceae; genus Capsicum; species Capsicum baccatum. The sequence continues at coordinate 160,381,770 of CM061557.1, read as the reverse complement.
GGGTAGCACTTCATCTTTCAGGGGTCAGCTTATTTCCAACCTTCGAGCAAGGAAAATGATTTCTACGGGGTATGTGTATCATCTCGTGCATGTTAAATATTCTAGTTTTGAATCCCCTAGTCTTGAATCAGTCTCGGTTGTAAATGAGTATTCAGATGTGTTTCCCAAAGATCTTCCAAGAATTTCTCTCGAAAGGGAAATAGACTTCGACATTGATCTTCTTCCAGATACCCAACCTATTTCTATTCCACCATACAGAATGGCACCAGCAGAACTCAAAGAACTGAAAGATCAGTTGAAGGATCTCTTAGGTAAGGGATTCATCAGTCCCAGTGTATACCCATGGGGTGCACCAATCTTATTCATGTGCAAGAAAGATGGTTCTCTCAGGATGTGTATTGATTACCATCAACTCAACAAAGTTACGGTAAAGAATAAGTATACTCTTCCTAGAATAGATGACTTGTTTGACCAACTTCAGGGTGCCAATTATTTCTCTAAAATAAACCTCAGATAAGGCTACCATTAGCTCAGAGTTAGAGAATGTGACATTCCAATGACAAATTTTTATACTCGGTATGGTCACTTCAAGTTTCTAGTTATGTCCTTTGGTCTTACCAATTCCCCAGCCACTTTCATGGACTTGATGAACCGTGTGTTCTAGCAGTACTTGGATATGTTCTTCATAGTCTTCATAGATGATATCTTGGTCTATTCCCGCATAGAGCGTGATCATTCAGACCATCTTTGGATTGTTCTTCAGACTCTCAGAGATCACCAGCTATTCGCGAAATTCATTAAGTTCAAGTTTTGGCTAAGATCAGTAGCATTCCTTGGCCATATTATTTATGGTGATGGAATTAGAGCAGATCCTCAAAAGACCAAAGCAATAAGAAACTGGCCTCACCCCGTCTTTCCATCAGATATCAAGAGTTTCTTGGGATTGGCTGGCTTTTGCATATGGTTTTTAGGGGATTTTCTTCTATTGCATACCCCATGTCCAGATTGACTCAGAAGAAGTTCAAGTTTCAGTGGTCAGATCCTTGTGAGAATAGTTTTCAAGAGTTGAAGACTCGACTTACCTCAGCTCCAGTTCTAGCTCTTCCAGATGGTTCAGTTGGTTTCATAGTCTATTGTGATGCATCCAGAGTGGGTTTAGGTTGTGTCCTCATGCAGCATGGTAAGGTCATAGCCTATGCCTCCAGACAGTTAAAGCCCCATGAGAAGAATTATCCTACTCATGATCTTGAGTTAGCAGCCGTAGTATTTGCCTTGAAAAGTTGGAGGCATTATCTATATAGAGATCATGTAGATGTCTTCATAGGTCATAAGAGTCTCCAGTATGTCTTTTCTCAAAAAGATCTCAATCTTCGTCAGAGAAGGTGGTTAGAGCTTTTGAAAAATTATGACATGAGTGTCCTTTACTATTCGAGCAAGACCAACATTATGGCCGTCGCTCTCAGTAGACTCTATATGGGTAATGTTTTTCACGTCGAGGACAACAAGAAGAAGATAGCTTAGGAAATCCATCATCTCGCCATACTAGGTGTTCACTTAGTCGATTCTTCGGAGGGTGGTGTATGTGTTCAGAGTAGTTCAGAGTCATCTCTAGTTTCCGAGGTAAGAGAAAAGCAAGACAGGGATCCTAGACTTCTTAAGCTAAAAGAGTTAGTTCAAAATTAGAGAGTAGAGATTTTCTCCCAAGAGGGAGATGGGGTTCTTCATGGTCAGGGTCCTCTGTGCGTTCCAGCTATAGATGACTTAAAGCAGCGGATTCTTACAGAAGCGCATGGTGCATGATACTCTATTCATCCAGAGGCCACTAAGATGTACTGCGACCTTCGGGAAATCTATTAGTGGAGTGGGATTAAGAGAGATGTCGCAGAGTTTGTGGCTAAGTACTCTACATGTCAGCAAGTTAAGATAGAGCATCAGAAGCCTAGTGGACCCATGCAGGATTTCACCATTCCTACTTGGAAGTGGGAAGAAGTGAACATGGACTTTGTGATGGGTTTGCCTCAAACTCATCATCAGCCTAATTTAGTTTGGGTTATTGTAGACAGGATGACCAAGTTAGCTCATTTCCTTCCAGTTCGTACCCTTATTCAGCCGAGGGTTATGCCAAACTCTATATTAGGGAGTTGGTCAGATTACATGGTATTCCATTATCTATTATTTCAGACAGAGGTACCCAGTTCACCTCTCACTTCTAGAAAGTATTCCAAAAGGATCTCAGTACCCAAGTCCATCTCAGTACAAACTTTCATCCTCAGACAGATGGTCAAGCAGAAAGGAACATTCAGACTCTTGAAGATATGATAAGGGCATGTGATATTGATTTCAAAGGAAGTTGGGACGACCACTTGCCTTTTATTGAGTTTGCATACAATAATAGCTATCATTCCAGTATTAAAATGGCTCCATTCGAAGCTCTCTATGGTAGGAGGTGTAGATCTCCAATTAGTTGGTTTGAAGTTAGTGATGCCTCAGTCATAGATCCTAACTTGGTTTTCGACACCTTAGAGAAAGTTAAGTTGATCAGAGAGAGACTACTGGCTGCTCAGATCCAACAAAAGTCTTATGCTGATGTTTGTAGAAAGGATCTCAAGTTTGAGGTCGATGACTATGTCTATCTCAAGACCACCCCAATGAAGGGAGTAAAGAGGTTCGACAAGAAAGGGAAACTTAATCCCCACTTTATCGGTCCCTTCAGGATTCTCAGTTGTTTAGGCAAGGTAGCTTATGAGATAAAATTGCCTTTAGATTTAGCCTCAGTTCATCCAGTCTTCCATGTATCCTTGCTCAAGAAGTGCGTAGGTGACCTAGCAGTTGTCGTCCCTATTCAGAGCATTGATGTTCAGAATAGTCTCTCTTATGAAGAGCTTCCAGTTGAAATCTTAGACTATCAGACTCATCGATTGAGGAACAAAGAGGTCTCTCTAGTTAAGGTTCTTTGGTGAAATCAGTCCGTCGAGGGAGCTACTTAGGAAAAAAAAGCAGATATGTGTACCAAGTATGCTTACCTCTTCTCCGCCGATTCAGATCAAGCTTAAAGTAATAGTTTGCCGTAAGCTTATTTAGTTTCATATTCATGTTCCCATTATAAACATGGTATCTACTACTATTTCATAATCTATCATGAATTCACGTATTAGTTCAGTTATAAAATAATGCATCAACTATGCATTCTCGTCTTGAGAAACTCAGTTTATCAGAACACTCAAGTCATGCATTCATGTACCAGTTAGCCATGTATAAGATGTACATAAGCTTAGTATATTTAGAATGTCATTCATGAAGTCATGTCTCAGTCACTCATGTTCAGTTCATGTTTATTCATTATTTTCCCTCTTAGTTAGTCTCATTCGAGGACGAATGTTCTCAAGGGGGAGATATTGTAATACCCGTGCTTATTCCTAGCTAGAAAGCATCTTAAGGATGCTAGTAATTTCTTTGAAATACAAATCTATTTTTGTACCTATGGTATTTTTGAGATTTCTACTTTCTATCACGCGGGAAATTAATTTATCTTTTTAACGATACCAATTTTGTCCAAATCAGACACCAGACGAGGAAGTTATGGATGTTTTACTCAGAACTGATCGAAAAACCCAGGTACGACATCCAAGTTGATGGACTGCCAAACAAGTGACAGAATGCCACTTTGACCATCATAGCCAAGGCAATAGGGCCATGTTTTGGATAAGGATTGACGGATGAGTTGATGGACTATCGATTTTTGACAGACCGTTATCCAAGCCATCAACTCTTATCCAGTGAACCCCATTTTTGTTCCACGTATAATGGTCAAAATAACGAACCATTAAGTTCTTGATGGACCGTCAGTTGGGTCGTCACATGCCACGATCAGTTTATTTCCATTCCATTTTAACAGGGGTATTTTGGTCACTTACCACTCGCCTATATATACCCAGATGAGTTTGAATTCAGCCATTTTGCTCATTATTATTTCACAAACAAAATCTAAGGTTTCTCTCTAAATTTAATCTCCAAAAACAAGACGCAATCTTCTTCAAAAATCAAAGGAATTCAAACCCTTCAAGTTCAAAAACATCAAGAACCTTGAGTCAGGTATGCGTAGTGTTCATCTATGGATCCATTTTGTTCATAGAGCTCAAGAACCATGTTTTAAATATTTTGTGATTGTCTTGTTGTGATATGAGCATGTATGTCTTGATGATTGTTGTTTAAGTTTGAAGATGATGTCTAAAGGTGTTTTTATGAAGTATATGTGTTTGTTAGTTGAAACCCATGATCGTTATATGGCTTAAGATGGTGAAACTCATGAATACATTTAAGCTAAAGGAATGTATGCAAAGTGTTTGATAATATGCCTAGATGATAGAATTCATGTCCCATGATTTAACAGTGCTTAAATGACAAGTCCATGCTCTATTCTTTACAATTTCCCGCAAATTCCATGTGAGTGATATGCATTGTTGTTGTGATATGGATTGACCATTATATTAAAGCTATGCAAGTATATACATGTTGTATGAATTTCCCTTCCATGTATAAAATATTGAGAACTATGCTTAGTGTGAAATCCCCCACTCATGATATGGTAAATTGTAGACTCTACTTTTACGATCAAGTTAGTCATGTGTGTCAGTTTCCTTCCATTGAGTCCTGGGGATACTTGTACCTGAAAATTATAGCTGTGTGCCTAGAGCCATGTCATGTTATCACGATAATCTTAATCAATCAATGATCTATAGAACTCAGTTGGTCATGTGACTCAGGAAACCCCAGAAATCTCATGATCTTAGTTAATTCTCAGATAGTAGCACTAATCCATCAGTCAATGCAAGTCATTTACTCAGTCCATGTACCATTAATTAAATCACTTCTAGTCTCTTCAAATGGGAGTAGAAGTTAGAACTGAGTGAACCCAAGAATGGGAACTCACCTACCAGTTTAGGGTGTGATTCTTAGTAATCATCTTTATGTTCCAGAACTACATAACCAGCATAGGTTGAGACATCTTAACCTATCAAATTAGGGTTGATGAGGTGGCTTAATTCGCCAGTTTAGGGTTCCCACCATTCTCATTTTGATTACCTTCCAGCTAAGGATCACTCACAAATGTCCTTACCAGTGGCGTAGTATTGACACCTTTTCAGTCAGGGCAGAGATTAGATCCTAACTTAGCTATATGCGTTGTTGAGGCATGTCGGTCAAACAACTACCTCCCATAGTTTCAGTCCTAGTCTCAGTAAAAGAAATCATATAGTTCTTCAGATTTCAGTATATCAGGACTGTCAGATATAGTAATTCAGTTACAGAATGGAACACAGATAGTTCCATTAGATTCAGGACTGTCAGACACAGTCATCTATCTTATCAGAATTTCAGTAGTTGTAATGCTAGATATCAGTAGATTATGTATTAGTGGCCAGATCTAGATATCACATAATCATGATCTCAGTTACTATGTATGCATGTTTCCGTTCTTATGTTCATATCAGTTAGTCCGTTAGCATCATTCCTGCATGTAAACCCTTTTGCATTTAGCCTACCTCACTCGTATACTCAATACTCCTAGTTGTACTGACACATTTGTGCTATGGTTCTTTCTTTCACATTACACCATAGGTTCACAGATAAGAGCTATAGATCAGCAGTAGCAGTAGCATTCCAGTCGCAGAGTTGCAGTGAGTCCTCATCCATTCGAGGACGACATTATTTATTTTATTTATTATTTCAGTTCATTTTTGCTAGATAGAGTTAGTTGGAGACATGTTCCTTCAACTCCTTACTCAGACAGTATTTAGAGAATTTTAGATTTAGCTCAGATTTAATTCAAATTGTAATTTTTTTAGGTATTCGTTACCCCATATGGATGTTATGATTTATTAGATATTCTATGCAGTTGAACCTTATGGTCTATTGTTCATTTTTTCTGCATTATTACATCATATATTGGAGTATAAAGGTACATATATCAGTCATGGGTTAGCTTGTGGTCCCTCGGGATCATGGGTACCGTGTATCGATCTGGTTCAGAAAACTGGGGCATTACAATGCTGGATCGACACCAACTATGTCCCACTACCGGGGATAATGTACTTAGCCCTGTTCAGGAAGCTTTGATAGCTAGATTCATGATTGAATATGAGTTTGATATAGGTTATTTATTAGCTTGGGAGATGAGAGACCGATATGTAGATGGAGAGAAGTTATTTTTAGCATATCCGATATTGATCACTCAATTATGTTTGGAAGCAGGGATGAAGGATCTCCTGGGAATTAATGAGATAATAGAGGCCACAAATACCACAGGCTTGGGCCTAATTAGAGACGTAGCTAGCCCATTGGACAGGCAGGTGAGGAGAGGAGCAGAAATGTTAGCAGAGATATATCGATAGAGCAGTAAAATTGAGACTGCTGAGATAGGTGGATAGACTGAGACCACCTAAACTTCAGATGTAGCAGGTTCACCTAGTGCCCCTTCTTCGGTACAGTCTACACCACCTCACTCGAGCAGTATGCCAGCTGGTTTTATGATGATCTCACGGCCATATGGGCTGAGGTGATGAGATTTGGAAATTGGAGGCCAAGGTTCAAAACATGAAAGGGGGCATAAGCCTTGGGTTCATACATAGTTGGCCAACTAATATAGAAGGGTGCAATTGAGGTTAGATGCCTTTGAGATGAGAAAGACCCAACAGTTAGGTAGCGACCAAACCTATGTATATTATGAAAGTGAAAGCCAAAGTAGCTGAGCTAAAGAGGATAATGGACAAGTTGTATGACAGACCGATCATCCCAAAGCTAGTGGTTATAATGATTGTGCCAGAAGTCCATGTTGCTAATCTTTGAGATATTACAGATCTAGTAGAGAAACTGATAGAGGACAGAATAGAAATAAAGAAAATAAAGCACTAGAGCAGTGCAAAAAAAGAAGCAATGAAGAAGGCTAATAGAGAGAGCCTACAGAGGGAGTAGGACTGGCAGGTAAGGGTCCAAGAGATATATGCGAGAGCTGGTAATTTGAGACAAATAGTTATTAATGCTAAGGAACGTGGTGATGTAGACCCAGCAATTTATTATTCCACTATTGCTGACACAGTCCTGATAGTTGAGAGAAGTATAGACAATTATGGTGGGACCCAACCTGAGGGCCTACATAAGGATGTTGTATGAGCTGGTGCTTTGAACGCCCAAGTATGTTCGTTATATCGTATACATTTTTTTAGATGCACTAGGGATAGTTCTTAGGATTTATATTAGTGGTGGAGGTGTACCAAATTCGCTGCGGGCTATACTAGCCATATTTCAAAGCCCGTGGCCACAATTTGAAAAATTTAAAGAACTGGCATATTTCTTATATGTTTTTGTATGGTTAGTGTTTTTGTTCTATATTCTGTGCTGGAAATAGCTAAAATAGGAGGAGAATTATTGCTTGTGGAACTAGATCATTGTTTTGAATAACTACGATGAAATGGTTTGATTTTGTGCTGGAAATTTGATACCCCTCCTAAAGTTTTGTGTTAACTGTGTAATGTGTGTACCTGTAAGAAACTACTATGAAACTGATTATGGGATTAGGATTAGGAATAGAACAACTAGGGCAGAAAATTGAATAATTAGATAAGTAGTACTTAGTGATATAACCATGTGTGAGTGTGTGTGAGGCTCTACTTAGTTCCATGTGAATCTGAATCTAGAACTTGCCCGATTTCTCTTACCAAGGTCCATGTTTTTTGATTAGGAAATGATCATAGGGCATTTTTTTTATAAGTCCACTCGATCCTAAATGCCCAACCAAATAAAATATGAATCCCTTTGATCCAAATATTTGATCTTAAATTGACCCAATTTTTGTTTTACACCAATTTCACCTGCTCGTTTCTATAATGAACCTGTACTGGCCTTGGTCCTCCTTGTACACTTTGCACCTCAACTCAGGAAAATCGCCTAAGTTGAGGGTGGCTATTATAGGGGTGCATAGGAAAATGAGTGTGAAGAAAGAAGTGTGAAAGAAAAATGAAAAAAAGACAAATACGGTGAAAGTAAAAGAAAACAAAAGAATAAAAAGAAAAACTTGCAAGAAAAGAAAAAGAAAGTTAGAAAAGAAAACTGTCCCTAGACCATGAAATGTTCTTTAAAATTAAAAAAAGGAGACATAATGGCAGAAATAAAATGAAGAAAAAGTGAAAAATAAGTGGACCCCCAAAAAAGAGTAGTATCAATGAGGAGTAGTCACTAAATAAATCCCAAAAAAGATACCATACCGCCTTTAACCTACGTTACAAGTCGAATAAATTTCTTTAGTGATGCTACCTCGACTGTCTGAAAACTTAGAGAGAGAGCATATGGGTAACACTATGGTATTCTGTATACACCAGTGATACTTCTTTTGTGATCGAGAGTGTTCTTCATAATATCCTTGTAAAATTTGATTGATCCATATTGAGTGAAAAAAGGGATTTCTTTGGTTGTGAGCGCACGTAGGGTATGTTATTAGGTTGCTAGACTATCTGGCAAATATGATTTGTATATTCCTAGTTATCTGTTACTAATATAATGCCATCATCAAATTTCTTTTTGTCATTCCATGTACCAAGTCGTATACACAGTTTGTTTATTGAAAAGTTGAAATTATGAGGGGGAATAAAAATGTTGAAAATTGATTTGAAAAGTCTTTGCCATAGTTATCTTAGGATCTTCCTGTTTAAGTATCGTTTTGTTTTGTGATAATCTTTGATATTTCTTTTTTCTGAGGACACACAAACTTCTAAGTTGAGGGTGTTGATGTGCCATGGACACTCGACACTTTCAATGCTTAAAACAATGAAATTATGCTTGTACTTAGGTTATTTTTGTTAATATGATATGGTTTGTTAGTTTTTATAGGTAAAAATGTCAATCATAGAGTTGGAAGGAAAATTTAAGGAAAAGACCTAAAAAGACCAAGTTTGCAGAAGGTACGAGTCTCCTCACGAGTCGTCAACAACTCATATGACTCGTAGGCTGACTGTAAGTACAATAGAAACTAAAACCAAGAAGAAAAACTAAGTAATAAGAAAATATGACTGAGAGTACGAGTTATATCAATAAATTATACATCGAGTAGAACCCATGGAAGTAATTCAGAGTTGAAGTCTCAAGAGAATATAAGTCAAAAATTGGAATACGACTCATATTAATAAGGCGTAAGAAGACCAGTGTTTAGCATATTGAAATATAAAAGTCCCGGGTGGATACGAGTGAAGTCCATGAGTCGTATGGTCTAGGTACGACTCTTGAACATAAGTTGTAAGAAGAATAGAAAGTTGAAGCTTGGAAGATCAGACACTGGAGTGGATACGAAAGGCACAATACAACTCGTAAGAAGACCTTACGAGTGGATGAACGAGTCGTACCTTATGCTGATACAACTTTTCCTTTTCCTTTTTTATTAGGATTCTGTGTATTTTTGAGATACTATAAATACCCTAGGGTTTATCTTTTATGAGGTTACACCCTTTAACATTATTCTTACTACTTTTACATACTTTACAAATATTCTTGAGATTTTGGGTTATTATTTAATTGAAATCTTTGTATTTTATTCATCTTATTTTGTGTAATTAATTACATGAATTCTTTATTGATTATCATGGGTTCTTACATAAGCATGAACGACTAATTTCTATGACTAGGGTTGTGGGAACCCTGATGAATTAGCTGTGTAAAGGAAGTGGGATATTCATATATTCTAGGGTTTATTCATATAGCTTAATCTTCTTCACTATAATTGACCTCAGAGCTACTACCGAAGCTTGGGGATAGCTGTATTTGCAAACGTCTTCACAAGGTATTTTGTGATTAGAAAAAGAGGGTTATGATAGTAATTTGAGATTCACATCTATAGTATTATTCCAACATCTCATCTAATCAACTTGATACTCAAAAGGTGAAAGTTGAACTGAATTCATATACAAGGAGTAATAAGGTGATGCCCTGAGACTCACAAGGTAAAAGGTTAGATTTATCAACACGTTCACAAGATAGTTAATAACAGATGTCTTGTTGACTTTACATACAGTACAATAGAATAGGTGGGTTGAACACAAGAAATTTACGGAGTTGAGAAGCCAGGGGGAACACAAGCCTAGTGTTCGTCTTCTATTGCTTACAACTCAAAAAATTGAATATTCGTCTACTACTTATTGATTACTTCTAAATTACCCCATTTACTTTCCTATAATGCTCAAGAATTACAAGTTAAGCAACTGTTCTACTTTTTCCCTATGGAATCAACCCCAACCTAGTTGGTTTATTATATTTGGCATCGACCGCAGCATACTTCTTTTGGAGGTTAGTTTTGAGCGATATCATATATAATAACTAAAAAACAACCATAGAAACTTGCATATTTTCCTCATTTTAACCGTCGAAAGTTCTATATTTCTATATCATATAACTTATACAAATTAGGGATGATTTGGGTCAGCAAAAAATTATGACATTTGAGATTGGGGAAGATGAAATCTTAAGGTATCAAGGTAGGTTGTGTATTCTTGATGTTGATGGGCAGTGAGAAAGGATTTTAGTTTAGTCTTATGAGTCCCGATATACAGTTCATCTGGGTTAGACAAAGATGTATCATGACTTAAACGAAATCAACTGGTGGAACAATATAGAGAGAGATGTGGTGGATTTTGTGGCTAAATTCATCATTTGTCAGCAAGTCAAGATCGAACACTTGAGGACGAATGGTATGTCCCAAGAGATAAAGTTCTTTATGTGGAAGTGGTAGATTATTAATATGGATTTCATTGTGGGTCTTCCACGGTCTTAGAATCAGTATGATCTATTTGGTCATTGTGGATAGAATGGCTAAGTCTGCTCACTTCTTTTCTGTGGGGACTAACTACCTAGGAGAGGATTATGCAAGGTTGTTCATTTAAGAGATTATGAAGTTGCATAGTGTGATGGTGTCCATCATTTCAAACTGTTTTATTTCTTACGTTCATTTAAAAAAGGTTTGGGTACTCAAGTGAACCTTATCACTGCTTTCTACCCTCAAATAATTATACAAGTGGAGGGGACTATTTAAACTTTGGATGATATGCTAACGGACTGTATGATTAGTTTTAAGGGGAGTTAGGTTGATGATTTGCCTTTTATTGAGTTCGCATAGAATAGTAGTTACCATTCTAGCATCCAGATGGCTTCTTTTAAAGCTCTCTATGGTAGGAGGTGTAGGCCTCCTATTGGGTGGTTTGAGGTTTGTGAGACTAGGTTATTTGGTCTTGACTTGGTTCACCAAGTCATGGAGAAGGTAAAAGTGATTAGTGAAAGACTTTAGATTGCTCAGAGTAGCCAAAAGTCTTATGCGGATGTAAGGCGAATCGAGTTAGAGTTTGAAGTCAGTGATTGGGTGTTCTTAAAGGTGTCTCCTATGAAAGGAGTCATGAGTTTAGGAAATAAGGGGAACCACAATCCCCATTATATTGGCCCATATCAATCGTGAGGAGAATTACAAATGTTGCTTAGAAGTTGGATATTCCAGTGAGTTTTGATTCTATTCATTCTATTTTCCATGTGTCTATGCTGAAAAAAGTGTGCGGGTGATCCTTCTTTGATAGTGCCTATTAAGGATGTTGGTGTGACGTATTCCTTATCTTATGAGGAATTTTTGATTGAGATATTGGATAGGTAGGTTCATAGATTGAGGACTAAAGATGTAGCTTTAGTAAAAGTACTTTGGAGAAACCAAAAGGTGGAAAAAGCCACATGGAAAGCTAAAAAAGACATGATGGCCAAATACCCATTCTAGTTTTTCTAGCTTGACGAAAATTTTTAAGGTATGAGTTTCATTCTTCCTTATTGCTTTTCAAATTTAATCTTAGTTCTCGATTTCATTCCCTATATTATCATGCTAATGGGTACCCTAGCTGCTCATTTAGGGATGAATGATCCTAAGAATGAGGGGGAGGTAATGCAATACCCAGGTTTTGGACTCTAAAATTTCTAGAGTGTTGACTTCTATGACTACGACTCAGGTGATGAGTCATTATCTCTCATCACGAGTCATAGGGTGGGACTCATTGTCACCATAGTAAGGTTGCTCAAGGTTTATGCTTTGATCATGACTCGTCATCACAAGTCATTAGGTCAGGTCATGAGTCATGGAGAGTAACTCATGACCAAACAGTGAGGGGCAAAGATTTGGACTCTCAAGTAATGATTTTAGGTGATGAATCATGGTCAGACCTCGTGAGTCATTACCTAACTCGTGACGACTGGGCCTAATTTTTCATACACATTTTAATTGGGGGCTCTTTGGTATTTTTATACCTATACATTTTTCCCCACGACTTAAAAACTTATAAAGGACCTTTTTAACATTAATTATAAAAATCAAACACTACTCTCTCCTCTCTAAATCCTAAGTCAAGAGAAAACTAGGGTTTACAAGGAATTTAATTTTCAGCTTCAAACTCCATATTTTTTCCAAAATTCTTGTGTGTTTCAGGCATGTCTCTCATCCCTAACTCGAACGTTATACTATGACATATGTTTTAATCATTGTTTAGTTGATTTAATGGTGGATTTGAATTAGGTTGAGGTCTTTTGGTTATTTACTATTGGAATTGTTTTTCCCATGCTTTGAATATGTAATTCATGCTTGATAAATGGTTTTGGGGATGGAATGGGTGCACTTTTATGGGAATTTGGAATGGATAACATGGATTTCTCCAAATTGATAGATTTTGGCTTGAAAATAGTATTAACCTCAATCCATCTTTCTTGACTTTGGTTTCAAATATGTAATTTGCATGAATTAACTCACTTTTGAAATGATTGCATTGTATTAATAGTTAAAAAGATAAAAATGGATTTGAAAGTCCTTGGTGGCCATGGTTTGGATTTAAAAATAGAAATTGGGAGTCAAATTGGTTAGTTGGATTAGCTTGCAAGAATAATTAGTATGACAATACCAGATGGTAATTGCCTTAATATGAGACTCCTTGGATTATGGTTTTGATTATATGCAAAGTGATTTTTAATTTGGTCTTAAAGGGAGTTGTATAGCTCGCTATAAAGGTGGAGGTCCCGGGTAAACCAATACCAAAAACCGCATTTTCCAACATGGGGTTACATAGGGGTCTATATGACTATGTGCTTAGTTCACACATTTTATTTTGGGAGGACTAAAGCCTTAGCTTCGTTAGCCCTCCTTTAGATTTTCTCAATTTGCGTGGCTAACACACAGACACAAATTGGGGGCCTTTCAACTGGAGGAACTGAACCCATATAGTCCATGGGTGCCCTTAGGACGAATTGAGCTACACAGTTAAGGTTAATGGTTCTAAACTCTCATGTTCATGAACCTTTACCCTATCTTGACATATTATATATGTATATATGAATGTGTGTATATAGTTTTTGATGATTTTGGATATGACATTATTTTATCACTTTTTTTTAGTTATATGCCAGTGCTTATCCCATTGACCACCCTTGGATGCTACATCGTTTCATTATATAGGGTCCAAAGGGTTTTCTGTTACTCTTATTTAGAATTAGGTAGTTTTGTATATCGATTGGTTGGATATGAAGTGTTGAACTTTATTTTTCAGAAAGTCCTTCCATTTTCGTAGGTTTCTTTTAAGATTTTGGGAGTTATTACTTTTCTTGTCATGATCGGGGAAATGTCCCAACCTATTTGGCATTTCTGGTTTTAGAGACTTTTATGGACAAGTGTGGGTTGGATTGTTGGCTTTGAATTTTTAGAACTTTAATTTTATATATTTATCTTTTACTACTATGTTTACTTGTTTCTGCTTTATTATTATTATTATCATTCCCTTAAGGTTCTGCTAAGGAGGTGGTCTCTGGTCCATGATGGGCTTGAGATACCTATCATAACTAGGCCCTGGTTTAGGTCGTGACAGCCGAAGTCTATTTTACTTTGAAAGAATCTATTGTTGTATTTTTATTCTCATTGAACAACCTTTTTCTTTAGTACTGGATCAGTCTTACCTCTTTTTCGCGGAGGGACCAATGATGTACCAGAAATAACCTTATCCTTCTTTAGCAGATCAATAGATGGTTTTGTACTAAAGTTATTAAAAATATTATTTTCCAACACAATATTAGGAATATTACCTTTATCAACCATTTTCCACGTGTACCAACTGGCATAGATGATGTCACATGATCAAACAACACAAAACTTGAATAGGCTGGCAAGCCACGTCTATCCAGTTGCTCTACTATAGGAACTAGATTGATGTGCACACACTGAAAAGGATAGTTAAAAAATACTCTCAAAAACAAACATCATCAAGTATTAGTTATATATGTGATTAAACATTAATCAACAAGTTATATGTATCAGCTATATCACTTTTATGATTTGTCAAAAAATTGATGTATCTTTTGTTGAGCAAAGAATACATAAGTGTTAGTTGAATATGCTATGCATATAGTTGTTTCATCTAAGATATATAAGTACTAATGCAATATGTAATGTGTCTTGAAAGTTTGTATAATGAACTAAACATAATAATAATTTCACTTTAAAACAAAAGAAATCAGACTTGCATATGAAATATGTGTTTCTGAAATATTGTTATCCTTACAGATAACTATTTTTTTCTCAACTACAAAACAACATTCATACATCCATATATTTAGTGTGTGTGTCATCATTCTAATTGATCCAACTGTTTTACAATATTCACTTCTTCTCTCAGTGAATAAATCAATTTGGAGAAGACAATCTTTCTCTATGAAAAATATCTATATCTGTCGCCCTCAACCATCTTAAAATATGCAATAGTCACAAGTGCATCATATTGTTGAGAGAGAACAAGGTACTGATGAAGTACAAGATAGCCATCCGGAGGGCATCCTAATCATTGTCGAAATTACCAAACTTGAAACATTGAATCAAATCGAACTTACTAACATATATTTATTCAAGAAAATACTTTTCCATCAACATACTGGGTGAGAAATCTGAGTACTCAATATCTTTTGTATACCGGTGTATTTCATGTCGGTAATGAGATCAAATTCAAATATGAAAAATCTAATTACATTGTCGTTGACCCATACATGACCTTCATCAAGATTATCCTATTCTAACTCAAGAATTAACTGAATTTGGTTATATGACCTTGAAATTTACAATTCAATATATTCAAATAGACACCAAACTATGTCTCTTATAATAAGTCAATAACCTCCTTACTTAGAAACTCGATAAAATTAGAGAGAATATGCCAGTTGCATGAGCTGTCGAACCTCAAAGGATAAGGTAAAATATCTTGAATAGAATATTTCATGTTCTGCATGTCAACCAATTATCAAAATATATATATTAATTGTAAACCGGTGATTCATAACATAAGAAATTGTAACACAGAATATCTAACACCGCATAACCTAGCGTATGTGTCTTTCAAACAAAACAACCACTGATATTTGACATATATGATCTTTAAGATAATGATATGACCTGATACACAATTATTATGTATCATATTGAAAAAAAAGTAAGCTGATACATAACTTTTTAGGGATTTTCAAGAAGACTTGTTATTCTAGAGTGTCTGAAGCACGATACAATCGATGATACATATTTGTATACCTTTGGTGGAGGGCATCGTAATATATCTTTTTTATCTTTTTCTAATATGAAACCACTGATTTTTTAAATTTTGTAGCCAACTTCTCCCATAACTTCACCATCATAGCAAGGTCGTTGTGATGCTTGAATTTATTTTCATGAAAATTGTTATTTTTGAAATTAAAATGACCCGAAAAAAATTTATTGGTGGATTAATATCATTAAAAGTAGGCATTAAATTTTTTATATCTAATCTTTTATTGGAGTTTTCTCATCTAATTAAATTACACCAATACTAAACGATAGTCCTGATTTTATTAATTGACTAAAATATATTTAAGAACGATAAATTTAAGATGTACTGAACTAAATTTTTTTTCTAAAAAAAAGAAAAACCTCCTTAAATATTTTGAGGTATAAGTTTAGATGGAGATTCAAAAATAGTAGATGCTTGTAATTGAAGATGAAGTGGAGAAGAAGATGACTTCAATTCAAAATCTTCTAAAATTAGGAAAATTGTCGATGGATGCCAAGATTCCAGCCGCAGTTGTAGGTTAGTTTTGCAAAAATAAGGTGTGGTGCTATATATCCAAACTTTAGAGAGAGAAATTAATAGTTGTTATAAATGTATTACCATATATAGTAAATGTCTATTTCTAGAAAAGTTAAAACCTGAACTTTGGGACAAAGTTAGTTTCCCCCTATAAATAGAGGGGTTTTCCTTCATTGTTATTCATCCCTCAAGAAATCCTTAAGAGAAATAAGAATCACTCTCTCTTATTTCTCCATTATTCTTGTTCTTACTTTATAGTTCTTAACACGTTATCAACACAGGCTCTAATCAATTGAGAAGTTGGATAATGATCTAAAACTATACTATATTTTTCATCCACTAACATACCAATGGTATAATTGATTTTAATATTAGTGTCTTGGTTAAAGCATTACATGTGACCATGTTTAGCTTTGAAATCTAAAACAAGATAGGAAATTCACCAACTATAAATTAAATTCTAAACCAAAAGGTTAGTAGTCTATGCTATTTATTTTTTGCTACAAATTGTCCAATTATGTTGCGTCCGTTTGATTGAGGAAACTTGATCAGTTCAAGATTATCTATCCTTTAAACTTATTTCCAAAGAACCAAACTATATACAAAAATTATAATATTAGTTTTGTATTCTTAAATAGCTAAAATGAAAGTTTACCAAAAATATTTGACTACTAGCTATGGTTAATATTTTCACACTTTTGTTGTGATTACAAGTACAAGATATGTTAGAAAGTTTTCTATATCATATGTATGAATAGATTTGCTCCTGACTAAAAACACCTAAGCTATCATAATTTGATAGGCTTAAGGTGAAATTATATTCCATTCCCAGAGAATGAGAATTTTGATTGTTATAAGTACAGATCCATTCCCTAGGATGAATACGATAATATTTAGTAAACCTTATCAATACAAACGTACACTTGATTATGATGAAATCATAATTCACCTTCAAAAGAGGAAGGATAATTGATAAGAGTTATTTTGAAATCTACTTCTAAAGTAGTAAATGTGAAATCTATTCATGCCATAGTAAATCTGAAATTTACTAAAGCAAAAAGTACATGTCATGATAAACTTGGAGTTAACTACTATAAATAAGTTCATAAGTTGACATGAACGGTTGTAACATCCCAAATATGTGCATATTGACTATACATTAAAGAACTAGAAGATTCTTCAAAGAATTCTTTTATATTGTTTGTTCTCATGATAAGTTGGTTGGACCAACTAATGCTAGGGTTGGATTCCCTAAATTCTGAAAAGTATTAAAGGCGAATAAGAGTTCATTCACCTGTCATGTGATATACTGAAAAGATGCATCAATAAGATGATCACATGTATATTTGTTGTCAACCTGAAGTCTGACATTCATAAAGTTGCTCAATAAAATTGAGTTAAGAGCATAATTTCTGGATTGTGTAATCAAGACAATTCATCTTGTTAATGTTGGTTTGGCATAAAATGCCTTCGATAAATAGATAAATCATTGCTAGCGAGAACAAATCTTCATGTGTTGATTTGAAATATGATATATTATAGACAAAAGTATGTGGATGCATCAAGGGTTTGAAATATGATATATTATATATAAAAGTACTTGTATGCATCAAACCTATAAATTATGATTAATTCTCTCTTAAAGTTGGTTCTGAATTAGGAACCACACATTTTTTATCTAATAGTTTTGATGTGCAGTATACTATTATGGATATAACATGATGCACAAAGATAGAGTATCAAAGAAAATGGAGAACGTATTTTAGTTTTTCTAATATAAGAGGGAGATTATAAGCAACTATGAAGTATGTTAGGAATTATCATCAGATCCTTGTTCAAAGGATAATTCCAGTCAAATGCCAAAAGCATTTGCTGGTGCAAATTTAATCTCATATTTAAGCAGCAAGTGATCCCATTATGTATCACTAAAGGACAAATTCTACGCATACGTAAAGCATGGTAGACCAATCAGCCAAATAAAGTAATTCTTAGAAAGGCCAAGGAGCGAATGATCATAATAAGAAGGTAATGTACTCTTAAAAAGCCTTTGACATAACACTTCATTAAACCTTATGAAAGGTTCAAGTAACAAAAAATTGATAAGATCTCAAAATATTATGTCACATTATGAACCGATACAGAATTATAACATCAACGATGTCTTTGATACAATATTAACGCATTATTGTAAAAGAGTACGAGGATCTAAATTCTATGGTTATTTAAGCATGGTGACAAGTGACATGAAAGGATGCATCTTGATAAGCATAAAACTTATTTGATTTGCATTGCAAACACTTGAAGATGACACGTATAAAATGTTGAATATTGTTACTTGACAAGATATATATGAAATTTTTTTAAGAATTCAAAATGTTTGAAGCATATAAAATTTTCTGGAAAACTTATTTATAATCCTTATATTACATAAATTTATAACTTGAAAATTATTGAAACTCTTGAAGAGTTTTCAAAAGCAATAGATTATTTGTTGAAATGAGAAATATATCGAATTGAAAGATTATGAAGTATCATATTTTAGTGCAATTGACATATAATGTATCTTGTAAATACTACAAGGCCTGATATAGCCTTTTCGGTTAATTTGTTAGGAAGGTATAGTTTTACTCTTACTATGAGACACATTGAAATGGATCAAACAAATATTATGATACCTAAAATGGACCACCGATATGGGATTATTTTATTCTAAAGATTGTAGTTCCGATCTTATTGGTTATGCTGATGTTGGTAATTTATCTGACCCGCATAAATCTCGACCTCAAACGAACTATGTGTTCATATGTGGGGGTACTACCATATCTTGGAGATCTACAAAACGGTCTATCATAGTTACTTCATCGAACCATGTTAAGATAATAGCTATTCATACAGTAAGCCGAGAGTGTGTCTGGTTGAGGTACATGGTACATCTTATTTGAGAAAAATATAGTTTGAAATGTGATAACGTACCCATAATTTTATATAAAGATAATATAACATGCATAGCACAATTTAAGGGAGGATTCATAAAAGGAGATAGAATGGAGCACATTTCACCGAAGCTTTTTTATACACATGAACTCCAAAAGAATGGTGATATTAACATGAAACAGATTCATTCAAGTTATAATGTGACTAATTTATTTACTAAGTCTCTTTCAACTTCAACTTTCAAGAAGATGGTGCACATGATTGAGATGCAAAGGTTCAATGATGTTCGCATTAAGGGGAGTTAATACGCATTGTACTCTTTTCTTTACGAGGATTTGTCCCATGGGATTTTCCTTGTAAGGTTCTTAATGAGGCAAATATATGCATATTATTAGAGACGTGTTCTCTTTTTCTTTCATTAGATTGTTTTCACTGGCTTTTTTCTATTAAGGTTTTAATGAGGCACATTATCTATCAATTTGACATTCAAAGGGGTGTTATAAATGTATTACCATATAGTGAATGTATATTTCTAGAAAATTAGAAACCCTAACTTTGGGACAAAGTTAATTTTTTCCTATAAATAAAGGAGTTTTCCTTCATTGTTATTTATCCCTCGAGATGACCCCTCAAGAAATCCTTAAGAGAAATAAGAATTACTATCTCTTCTCTGTCCATTCTTCTTGTTCATACTTTATATTTTCTAATAATAGTTGTGGTAATTACTTTGTAATGGTAGAGATTATGTAAATATGATAAATTAAGGTGTATAATTATGTTATTTTTCTATAAAGTATTGTATTAGTTAATATGGATGTCCGCTACTCTTCTCCATAATATATAGTTAATCATCCACTTATCTTCACCATTATGGATTTAACTCTTGCACCCTTTAACCTCTTCCATAATCTTCATGGTTAGTTTCATGTCTATGACAACCCGTTTTATGCGTCTATGTAATATTATAAATAGAGACATACGGATTTATATTATATACACTTGAACAATTGAAAGAATAAAAAACTCTCTCTTAGGCTCTCATTTCCTATCTATTCTCTAAATATATTATTCTCTTTTAGCTTCATTTTTAAATCATCATCACTTACTATTAAATAATATAACATGTTGGTAAATATACCACAATGTTTAGTAAGCTAGAATTTTGACCTGTTTCCGACTTCGAAAAGGTCTAGTATGATCTTTACAGTTAAAAAATAAATTATACCACGATGTATAGTATATCCATTGAGAAGAGAGGAAGAAGAATTACAAAACCAACTAAAGTAAATGTAAAAGCTAAAATCCTTTTCTAGTAGTATTTACATGGACTTTGTGGAAGAAAACATAAACATAATTTGTTGATAGTAAAATAATAACTAAGTTTAGAGGAAAATGTTTATAAAATATTAAGTTCGTGGTAGATTTCTTAGTAAATATGCAGTGTTTGAGCAAAAGCTATTGAATTCACGTGAAGTCTCCCATTATAATACTTACACAAGGGGTAAAAAGGGAGAAGCTCATAGTACTGCATCGTACTTCACTACTACCAAGTGAACTGGAAACATCTACATTGTTACTACATCTAGCATGACTACAAAAACTATGGGATTTTACTGTAGGTATTCCCATTGTTGGTGTTGGAAGGGGCGGATCTATGTAGGAGGATTGGGGTGCCACGGCACCCGCACTTCTCGGTTGAAAAACCTTGTATATTTATGTGTATATTTGTATATATGTATCAGTTAACATATAATTGTTATGCTTGGCACCCATAGAACAAAGCGAGCTAATGGTGCAAGTAGTTGAGACGACTGGGTTTTACCCTAGCAGCGCGGGTTCAAACCCAGCTTAGGACTCTCAGTTATGCAGAGTAGAAGAACCCTTGACCTCTTTTAACAAAAGACTTGATGACGCCAACTAGGCAAGCCTTCATGCTATACCAACTTTTGTTGATATATATAATTATAATTTACTCTGTGAATATTGACTTCACTATCCTAAAATATCCTGGATCCGCCTCTGGGTATTGGATTCACAAAACATCACTCCAAAACTCGTCGAGTGGAAACATGTCCTAAATTATGCTGGTAGGTGATTGTTATAGATCTGTTTGTGGCCTATCAAAAAGTAGCAGATGATTTTTAATGTTTAGCTTTATTCCATAATTTTGCGAGTTTGTCTGACAAGTAGTTCTGTTCCCTGTAGACATGGGAGATCCTTGATCTATTCAACGGGTGAATGAAGTACCTGACTAAGCTAGTGAAAAAACATCAGATTATCTTTTTTATCTGACTAAGCCTGAATGAACAGAGATATCTCGATAGTGCGGTGAGAGGTAGAAAGCTCTGAATGAAATAGCTGAAGTACCTCAAGGGTGACTTTACAATCGTACAAAAAAAACCCTGATATCTAATACTTATGTTGGAGATTACCTGATATATAATGCTTATGCTGGTGCAAGTACCAAGTGAAATAGACTGTGTGGCTCAGTGACTCAGACAACACCATTATTTATTAGCATAAATATTTACAAGTATATGCAGTGGGAGGTTTACTTGAGAGACATTATAGAATCGCAAGAGATGTGATATGGATCATCTAATAATAATATTTTAAAATTATGAATGTGATGCTACAATGCTAGTTTAGAGATTGGAACATTTAATTTTTAAACAGGAAATTTCACCTATACATGTCCTATCATGCATCATGAAGATATCACTAACCAATCCGTCTATGTTCATTCAACTACTATTAAAAGACAAAATTTAGCACATTGAACAAATGGAAACAAATATTAGAGAATGGTCTCGGAAAAGGTCATCAACAACAACGACAAACTCATTGTAGTCCCAAAAGCGAGGTGTGGGGAGAGTAGAGTGTACGCAGACCTTACCCCTACCTCGAGGAGGTAAAGAGAATTTTTTTGGAAGACCGACCCTTGGCTCAAGTAAGGAACATCAAAGAAGCTAAAAAAATACAGAATACAGAAGTAAAGATGACATCCATAAAAAATATGGGAACTTAACATATCATTCAAAAGAGGAGCGCTCACCATATACAAATAAGTGAAAACTGAAAGCACAAGAAATAAGGAGGAGTAACAAAAGTCATAAGACAAGAAACTACGAGACAAATACTAATACTAGTGGTATAAACAGGGAAACGGGTAGAGTGGACCAACCTATCTTGCTAAAAAATGAGATAACGCTCAACTAATCCACATAGTTTATACAACCACAACCAAGCCATACCGAGTCATCGAAGCATGGACAACAGCTGGCTAGTTAGTCATCACTTCCAAGTTTACTTACCTTACATGGAGATTTTGTAGAAACACCCACATAGTTTTTGATGTTTTACACCATCCCTTGGATCAACCAATTTTCTTTATATATAGTCAACTTGCTTCGATACTCCTCTATTTTTGGATCCTTCCCAGAATATTTGCCTGCAAAATACATTATTTCATTTGAAAGTTGTTACAAAATCTGCTAGGGATCCCCATCGTGTAGTGTGTTCAAAATGACATCCTTAGTGGTATTATATAGTTTCCAAATTATAACTAATCATATAAGGACCATTGAAATGAACCATTTGCAATATAATTACACGATTATGAAAAAAATTATATATAAGTCATATAACTAAGAGATATATTTTTAAATTAGTGGCATAGCTAATAGATGAAAGGGTGGTCAACTGAGCATATATATATATATATATATATATATATATATATATATATATTCATTTATAAATATATATATTAAATCTTGAACAACTTAATGAGATTCTTGGCTTCGCCAATATAATTACCTTATAAGCGATTTAATTGCTTAAATATTATATTACACCTTCAAAGCATTGAACTTGAACTCAACAAAAGTACATTTGAACTGAAAGAGCACTTACAATGGAATTGTGCTATAGGCACTTCCCCATTCTTGATGAGTTCAAACTTGTAAGCGTTTCCTACTTGGAGTCTATTTTCTGCTCTAAATTTTCCCCATCCATGTGTAATTCCAAAATGATTTCGAGATTTCCCAAGCCAAACTAACTAACATCTCTGTGCTTCATTTTTCAGAATCATCTCACACTTTCTATTCATCAACCCGTTCGACTTTGAAAAATCCATTGGAAGATACTACCAAAAAATTTATTCCATTGAGTTGATTAAGTTTCAGTTGTCCAAAAAAAAGATTTCAAGTCCTATACACTCAATAGCGTACAATTTCATACACCATTATGTTAAGTTGCCCATGTTATTGTATATAATTAACTTCAAGTAACTTACCAAGTCGTGTTTTTGAAGCAATAAGGTTTAACCGTTGAAACAAGACAAGGATGATCATAATCCTCAGAAGTTGAAGTGGTTACTTGTGCATTCAAAACACTCATGTTTGAGGTTTTTCTCATGATGTTTTCTTGTTAAGAAATGCATAGAAAAAGAAAGAGAAACCAGATAAGGAAGTGTAACAATTAGGATAAAAAGAAAGATATATAGAAGTTTCAAAGATTATCAGGGGACACTTTCTAAATAGGGACCCCTTTCTTGAACTCTTTTTCAAATTCCAGATCATTTTGGAAGAAATTTATCAAGAAAAGAGAATGATAACTACTAGTACTACTACCATGCCCTAATCCAAACTCAAATTGTGGTCTGATAGATGAATCCTCACTCAGGATGTCACTCTATTTAAGCTATTAAAAAAAGAGAATACGATAACAAAATGAAGTTTAATGGTTTAGAATTAAACTTGAATAGATAATTAACCATCAGTCCCCTTGATCAGTGATCAGTGACTTTGAATACTCCCTTCATTTCAATTTGTTTCTCCGGTTTGACTTGGCATGGAGTTTAGGAAAGTAAAAAAAAAATTTCAATCTTGTGGTTTTTAAACTCAATATATGTATAATCTACCAAAATGTCCTTTAATATTATGGTCTTAAACATGTCATGCGGAAAGTGGAACTAAGGAGTTTCCAAAAAAGGAAGAAGGTCATTCTTTTTCAAATGACTAAAAAAGAAAGTAATACAAACAAATTGAAATGACGGGAGTACTAAATTTCAGTATAAGTACTGGCCTTTACAGTTTTCAAGCTGCATTCTTGAGTGAGTACATACAGAAAACTGCAATTTAGTCTTTGATTTAAAGCCAATAAAGATGAAACACTATTCTACTAAGAAGGATAAGTAGTTGAACTGTTCCCTATAATAGAAAAGAAATAACAACCATTTTTGTTTAATTTCATGAAAAGCGCTTTAAAGAGAGAGATTCACTTAATTATCAAATCATTTCTATTGTTTGATTTGGTACATAAAAATTAAAAGGTCAATGATGATTATTAGTAGCTAAGGATGTAACGACTAAGATATTGATCGAAACAAGTGATGTGAATAAAAACAGGAATAGTTTTAATGGAAACGCCCATTTTTTATTTGTATTAGGTGAAACGGTAGAAAATAGTTTACACGCTTTAGAAATATACTGAAGAAAACGATTCAACCCAAGACGTAATACTTTTATTAACAAAGCAGAATACTACACATATATGACAACGTGAAAGATCATCAAAGTTGCTGGTGGGAGGTATCCCATGAGTCAAGGTTTACGCAAGCTAACCCCGACAACTAAAAATAATGAAAAAGAAAGATGATCAAAGAAATAAGAGACTGGTTAGATAAGAAAACTTTCCTTGAAACTTCTGCAATACAGTTTCTTGATTAGTTACTAGAAATTTCCATATTGGTGTCTCTCCATTAGTAATAACCTCAAACATTATGTTATCTCCCTTCTTTAGGCAATTATTAGCACTAAATTTGGGCCATCCACATCCAATGTAGGTTCGTGTTTTGGAACCTACATTGGATGATATGTGGGATAGGGTGTCTAGGTGCATTAAGGAAACTGCTAGTAAGGTGTTGGGTATTTCTAGGGGTCGGGCTGGTCACCGTCAGAGGGATTGGTGGTGGAATAAAGAAGTTAAGAAGAAGGGGGCGTATGCAAAGTTGATTGAGAGTTAGGATGAAGAGGAAAAGCAGGTCAATAGAGAGTACAATATATCTAGAAAGGAGGCTAAGGTAGCAATTACGACGGCTAAGACATCAGCGTTCGAGAACTTGTATATAGGGTTGGAGGCGAAAGGAGGGAAAAAGAGGTTGCTTAGGCTTGCTAAGTCTAGGGAGAAGAAGGGTTGTGACCTCGACCCGGTGAAGTGCATTAAGGAGGAGGATGGTAGAGTGTTGGTGGAGGATGGTCACTTTAAAAAGATATAGCAGACGTACTTTGAGAGATTATTGAATGATGAAGGGGATAAAGCTCTTGTGTTAAGGGAGATGGAGCACTCTGAGGAGTGTCATAATTTTAGTTTTTGTAGACACTTTAAGGTACAGAAGGTCAAAGATGTTGTTCGCAGGATGCGTAGGGGTAGCGCGATGAGGCATGATGAGATTCCTGTGGATTTTTAGAAGTTTTCTAGCAAGGCTTGAGATGGTTGACTGATCTATTTAACGATATTTTCAAGTTAGCGAAAATTCCCGAGCATTGGAGATAGAGTACTATGATCCCTCTATATAAGAACAAAGGTGACATTTAGAGTTGTAACAACTATATGAGTATTAAGTTGTTGAGCCACACTATGAAGATTTGGGAGAGAGTGGTTGAGTTTAGGTTGAGGAGGTTAGTGACTCTCTCAGAGAACCAGTTTAGATTTATTCCTGGACGCTCGACGACGAAGGGAATTCACCTGGTGCAGAGACTGGTGGAACAGTATAGGGAAAGGAAGAAGGACCTGCACATGGTGTATATCGACTTAGGAAAGGCATACGACAAAGTCCTTAGGGAGGTTCTTTAGAGATGCTTGAAGGTGAGTGAGGTCCCAGTGGCGTATATCAAAGTAATCAAGGACATGTATGATGGAGTTAAGACTCAGGTAAGGATGACGGGAGGAGATTCAGAGCATTTCCCTATCTTAACAGGGTTGCATCAGGGATCTACTCTTAGCCTATTTTTGTTTGTTTTAGTGATGGATGTGTTCACGCGGCATATTCAAGGAGAGGTGCCTTGGTGTATGATTTTTGCAGATGATATAGTTTTGATTGATGAGACGTGAGGGAGTGTGAATAATAAACTAAAGGTGTGGAGACAAACCCTTGAGTGTAAGGGGTTCAGGTTGAGTAGGAGAAGGATAGAGTATTTGAAATACAAGTTTAATGACATGAGGCAAGAGAATAAAGTGGTAGTAAGGTTGGATTCCCAGGAGGTGTGTAAGAGCGATAGTCTAAGTATCTCAGGTCCTTGATTCAGGGAAATGGTAAGATTGACAAGGATGTCTCCCACCATATTGGGACAGGATGGATGAATTAGAAGCTCACCTCGGGGGTGTTATGTGATAAAAAAGTGCCGCCCAAGCTTAAAGGCAAGTTCTATGGGGTGGTAGTCCATCCGGCTATGCTTTATGGAGCGGAGTGTTGGCCAGTCAAAACTCTCATATTCAAAAATTAAAGATGGCAGAAATACAGATATTGCATTGGATGTATGGGCTTACTAGGGGAGATAGAGTTCAGAATGAGACTATTCAGGAAAAAGTTGGAGTGGCTTTGGTGGAAGACAAGATGTGGGAAGTTCGATTAAGATGGTTCGAGTACGTGATAAGGAGGGACACGGATGCCCTGGTTCTTAGGCGTGAAAGGATTGCATTGGATGGCTTCAGGCAGGGTAGGGGTAGGTTTAAGAAATACTAGAGAGAGGTAATTAGGAAGGACATGTGTTGGGTACTATGTAGTTTTGATGATTGACAAACTGACACATGAATGAAATATGTTATTTGAGCTGGTCTACGCATAGAAAAGTAGATTTCCAATTTCACTGATAGATTAAAAACAAGAATAAATAAGCAAGCCTAATTCTGATATACTCAAGCTACTGATTATATGGGGAATATAACAAGTTAAATTTTATTCAAACACTTAATGATAAGGGAAAGCAATTTGAGTTGAAAAAAGAGTCCTACGTGAAGTAAGAGTTTCACTTCTGAGTATATCTTGAAGAGTCCTATGTGTGGGAGAAGAAAGATTCTGATAAATAAGCATGTGCTGATTTAAAAGAGTTGGAGTTTTACTACAACACTAAGAAGACAAAATTTGGAATTAAAGAAAGAGTCTAACTTCAAGTAGAACTCTATGTAACGAGAGTTTTGATTAAAGGAGGATTTTAAAATAAAGAATGACTCTTTGAAGAGATGTGCTTAAATAGAAGATGCATCATTCAGAGTAATTGACGCACTTACAAAAAAGCAGAAAAGCACAATTGACAGATTGACTTCACGAAGTGCAACTCAATTACTGAAGAAACACATTAAAGAACCTGGTCCTAAGTATAGAATCCAACTAACAGTTGTAGCTTTAATTTTTAGAGTTGTTCATTGTGTTTGAGCTATTTATGTAATATTAGTTTCAGTGTGTTATAAACTGAATTAGGAGATAGTCTTTGAGTTGGGGAAAACTCAGAGTCTTTGGGAATGCATACCTTGGGAGGTGTGTGTGTAGTTAGGAATTAGAGTTTATAATTCCTAGTTGTTGAGTCAAAGGAGTTTATAATTCCTAGTTGTTGAGTTATAGGTATTAAATTTTATAATTTTTATTTGTTGGTTACAAGAGTTTTGTAATCAGTCGTTGTTGAGGCTCAGAATTATTTAGTGAAGTTGGGGTTAAATACTGTAGAGGTGCAGGTCATGGTTTTTTTACACCTTTTGAGTCGGGTGTTTTTCATGTAAAAATCATTGTGTTCTTTACCTTCTATTTTACTTCTTCCTTGGAACACGTCAGTGGAATATGTTAGATAACTCATTCCATCGATAAGCAACAGTTAGGCAAAAATAAGATAAGCAGTAGGGCACAAACTCTAACAAGTGGTATCAGAGAGTGGTTGTCTTAAAAAGGGCTAGAACCTAAGACAAAGATCAATATGATGAATTTCACACCACTTACTGGTCATAGTGAAGGTCAATCCACTATTATACCTACACACTTTGATGGTTCTTACTTCATTTGGTGGAAATCTAGGATGGAAACATTAATTCAAGGGAAACACTATGAGTTATGGGATAGGATCACTGATGGTCTTACTATTCCAATAAAGTTAGAAGATGGGAAACTGGTCAAGAAAGTAAGAAGTGAATTCACTCCTGATGACTTATTGGAAAAAATGCTAAGGCCAAAAACATTTTGGTCTGTGGATTAGGACCTGCTGAATACAATAGGGTATCAACATGCACCACTTCTAAGCAAATTTGGGATGCTCTAGTAAATGCTCATGAAGGCACATCTCAAGTAAGAAAATTCAGAATTTCTCTTATATTCACTGAGTATGAGGCATTTCAGATAAAGGAGAATGAAACCTTGCATGAGATGATGAAAAGGCTTACTGCCTTAATAAATGAGCTAACCTCATTAAGAAAAGCTATATCTGAAGAGGAATAAGTCTAAAAGGTACTGAGGGTATTACCAAAATCAAAGTGGAATATTAAGGTGACTACAATTATGAAAGTAAATAAGGATCTTGCAGGAATGACCCTGGATGAATTAATGGGGAATTTAAGAAATTATGAAATGGAAATTTATGGAACTAAAGTGCTAGAAGCCCAAAAGGATACCTTAGCTCTGAAGGTATCTTACAGTGCTGAAGAAATTGAACTTGATAAAGAACAAGTTGGCTTTATAGCTAAGAACTTCAGCAAATTCTTCCAAAAAAAAAAGGGAACAAGTAGCAAGAAATGTTCAAATGACAATATAAATTGATGCTACAAGTGTGATAAGACTGATCATCATATCAAGGATTGTCCTATCTGGGAAATAGAATAGAGAAAGGAAAGGGCTGAAAAGGAATTGAAAGAAAAAAACAAAAAAGAGGGAAGGATATGCAATGGTAGCAGCTTGGGGATTTGACTAAGATGATGATGAAGTTGATGAAGCAGTACTCATGGCCCTTGAAGATTTAGACTTGGAGGAAGAAGATGATGCTTCTGAGGTAAGTATACTTAAACTTAAAGAAAAGTTGCATTTGTTTTCTAAAACAAAAATTATTTCCTTGATGAGTGCACTAATTGTTGAATTCCAAGAATCAACTTCTGATAGGGATGAGCTGTTCAACAGTCTTACAAGAATCAAATTTGATTTTATTAATTTGGAAGCTTGCAGGAACATTGTTGAATAGGAAAACTGCTCTCTCAAGAAACAGGTTGAACAACTTGATTCTTCAAATAATTATCTTAAGTCTGAAGTTCTAAAATTGACACTTTTTGGAAAAAAAAAAACACCAATAGTAAAGAATAAGAAAAAGTTGAACCTGAATTGGTCAAGTACAAAGAAGAGTGCAGTAATGCAACAGAAATGGTGAATAAACTGAGTCAAGAAGTCTGTAAACTAAAACTTGACCTTGAAAGAGTAAACAGGTGGACAAATTCCTCAAGAATTATTCATAAGTTAAGTGAAAGATATCACAGTGAAAAAGCTGGTTTGGGTTTTCACAAAAGTATTGATGCTTATCAAGACTTGTACTATATCTATGGAAACCTTGGACATCTAACCACTGAATGCCCAGTTGCTACCAAAAGCAGATCTAGATGTCTAAATATGGAAAATAAACTATCTCAGACCAATAAAAGAATAACTAAACCTGGTCAGAGAAATAGGTCATGTAACCTGTTGTTTGCACGGGCTAGAAGAAATCTGATACATCCATTTACTCATAAGAAAAGACCCAAGCTTGTCTGGGTACCTAAAGTTAACCCCTAATTTTTTTTGTAGGTGAGTGTGAAAGGAGGTAAGAAAAATTTGTACATAAATAAAGCTTGCTCAAATCATAAGACTAGAAGAAAATAAAGTTTCTTTCACTCACCACATTTAAAAGAGGAATAGATCATTTGAAAGATGGCTAGATTTGTAGTGCTCATGTAAGGGGGAAGAAAGGGAGATTTTAAAAAAAATAAAAAAGAGGATAACTGTGAAACTAATGAGCATGCCCAGGAACATGGTGTACCACTTGGTTCAACTGTTGTACAGACTGAGGGCATATTGACAAGGGTAACAACAAATCAAGAAATGGATGTATCAATAACACCAATACAAGCTAATTATAATTTTGTTGGTAATTCATAAGAATTGGTGTTATCACAAGAATCTTGAGATATCTCATGGGAATCAATGGTTTGAGACTATGGTATTCAAATGAAAGTAATTTCACTCTTGAGGGCTATAAAAATGTTGACTATGTGGGTTACTTAATTGACTGGAGAAGCACCAAAGGCACTAAGTAGAGAGCATTTTGAAAGGAATAGGTTAGACTTGTGGATGATTAAAATTGTATGAACTCCCCTCAATGATTGAATAGAATAATTATTTTTCTTCTTAATCTTATTAGCTAAAAAGTTATTCTATTCAGTATTGTACATTTAGTTGTGTGTTCCAATTCTAGATTTTTTACTTTTCTAACCTAATTTTATATTCGATTGTGCAGAAAAATAGGTACAAAAAAATAATTGTGACCACAAAGTTCTTCTTATCAAGTATGTTCTACACTGACATAAGCATAGGCTATCTAAGTTGAAACAGTTGAGCACACTTGTCCAATTTCACATACTTCATCCTCTCATTGTCTAATAAAGCTAATGAATTGGTTGACCAAATTTTCTTTGATTCTCTCCAAATGGGTGTGCACAAATGTGTTAATCCTATACCAGAAATTCCTTTTTCTTTCTCAAACAAAATATCAGTTGTGTACCATGGATTTGCCAAGCTTGATCATCAATCACATGCAGCATATGTTTCTGAAGAATGAAAAGGGATATGCTTTCCCTTTTAGTTCCTAATTGGTTATTTTTTTAGGACTTTTCAGTCCTAAATCAGGTTTGACTTATAAAAAAATAAATTTTCTTGAACAGATGAATCATATTGCTCCACCTATTTCAATAAGGAGGGCTAACACTCATTTGAATAAAAGATCTAAACTAGAAGCTGCACAAGACAGTCATGAAGTGGAATAAGAGATCCTTAAGGCTAGGATCATGACCTTGAAGCTTGACCTTGATTGATAGAGGGATAAAAATATTAAAGTCATTTATCAATTGACACAGTTGATATCACCTATTCCACCTTCCTTATCAGCTCCTTACTATTTGTATCCTTACCTATGTCCCACTTTTATACCATATTTTATTTAATGCTCAATTATTTTTCTTTGTTCAGTACTAGCTTAGGTTTAATGTGGAACATGCTCTGTCAGTTAAATGGAATGGTTATCCTTGCCAAATTGACTCATTCTTTGTCTCTTTAATACATTGCTATGCTGGCTAGAGTCTTTGCTTGATTGTTTTGGTAATAGCCCTAATGGCCATGAATAGCATAACAAATCACTTTGGCTAGTATATTATTGCATTGAAATGGTTTTTCAATGATGCCAAAAAGGGGAAAGATAATAGGGTTGTGCAATATTTATAACCCATTTACTAACTTGTTTCATTCTAGTGTTTTATACTTTAGTGCCTACAAGTGAAGATAGTTGAATGCACAAGACAAGAGGTTTGTCATCATCAAAATGGAGAATTTGTTGGGTACTATGTTGTTTTGATGATTGACAAACTGACACATGAATGAAACATGTTACTTGAGCTGGTCCATTCATAGAAAAGTAGATTTCCAATTTTCCAATTTCCAACATGCAGACAAGATTGCTTAAAAACAAGAATAAATAAGCAAGCCTAATTCTGATATACTCAAGCTACTGATTATATGGGGAATATAACAAGTTCAATTTTATTCAAACACTTAATGATAAGGGAAAGCAATTTGAGTTGAAAAAAGAGTCCTACGTGAAGAAGGAGTTTCACTTCTGAGTATATCTTGAAGAGTCCTATGTGTTGGAGAAGAAAGATTCTGATAAATAAGCATGTGCTAATTTAAAATTGTTGGAGTTTTACTACAACACTAAGTAGACAAAAGTTGGAATTAAAGAAAGAGTCTCACTTCAAGTAGAACTCTATGTAATGAGAGTTTTGATTAAAGGAGGATTTTAAAATAAAGAATGACTCTTTGAAGAGATGTGCTTAAATAGAAGATGCATCATTCAGAGTAATTAACGCACTTACAAAAAAGCAAAAAAGCACAATCGACATATTGACCTCACGAAGTGCTACTCAATCACTGAAGAACCACATTGAAGAACCTGGTCCTAAGTATAGAATCTAACTAAGAGTTGTAGCTTTAATTTTTAGAGTTGTTCATTGTGTTTGAGCTATTTATGTAATATTAGTTTCAGTGTGTTATAAACTGAATTAGGAGATAGTCTTTGAGTTGGGGAAAACTCAGAGACTTTGGGAATGCATACCTTAGAAGGTGTGTGTGTAGTTAGGAATTAGAGTTTATAATTCCTAGTTGTTGTGTCAAAGGAATTAGAGTTTATAATTCCTAGTTGTTGAGTTATAGGTATTAGATTTTATAATTCCTATTTGTTGGTTACAAGAGTTTTGTAATCAGTCGTTGTTGAGGCTCAGAATTATTTAGTGAAGTTGGGGTTAAATCCTGTAGAGGTGCAGGTCGTAGTTTTTTTTACACCTTTTGAGTTGGGTGTTTTTCATGTAAAAATCATTGTGTTCTTTACCTTCTATTTTACTGCTTCCTTGGAACACGTCAGACAACCCATTCCATCGATAAGGAACAGTTAGGCAAAAATAAGATAATCAGTAGGGCACGAACTCTAACAACATGGAGTAGTTGTAGCTCACTGAGGACATGACCCTAGATAGGAAGATCTGAAGAACGTGAATTAGGTTAGACGGCTAGTGCCAGTTTGGGTCGTTGGGGTAAGGCTTTACTTGATGGGTGTATTATTCTTCCTATGCCACCTTGTTGCATGCTTTATTATGAATTTGTTTACTATTATTTGTTTATTATTCATTGTGGGTGGCGTATTTATGTCTTCTCATCTTGTTCCATGCTTTATTATGAATTTAGTTATTATCTCGTGTCATGAGTTGGGGGTCTATCAAAAATATCCTTGCTACTTCTTCGGAGGTAGTGGTATGGACTGTGCATATCTTACACTCCCCAAACCCCACAATGTGGGAATAAACTGGTTTTGTTGTTGTTGTAGTTTAGTTTAATGTAACAAATTAGTTATAATTTCTCTACTAGTGCATTCAAAATGAGAATGACCAAAATACTTTTGACGAATAGTAGCTTCTACATGGGAAGAAGCCTTTTTTGATAACTTGATGTGGGCCTACATCTTTCTATTTCATCCTCAAGAAATTAAATATGACAATTGTACTTAAAAATTTAGCAACATTTAAACATTAACTGAGTTTCATACTTGAATTATCATCAACTATTTATCAAAACATACAAGTAACTATTAGTTGTTCCCTTTTCCCATCCGAAATATCACCATCCTTTAAGTAGGAAAGGGAGCAATTGATAGTTGAGGTATACTTTGATAAACAGTTGGTGGTAGTTCCGATAAGAACTTGAAAAACTTGGATACTTTAGGTGTGTGTTTGATCCTTTCATTAATCTTAGCATAAGTCTCAAGAAACAATATTGGTATGAGTATTTACCACAATACCAATATTAATTAATGTTTATTCTTAGTTCTTGGGAAATGATTTCGGAGTAAGTAATCAATGTCAGAGTAAAATATGGAAAAGAAAATATATTTTTTCTCTTGATGTGTAAAAAGTGATAAGTAAAAGAGAGAATGTATTTTTAGTATAGTGGAAATGTAAAATTAAATAGAGGGAGTAACAAAAAAGTGTTTCTTTTTCTGTAACCTGTAATGGAAACTACACAAACTGAATCAAAATGATGCTTATTTTGAAAGAGAAAACTAATTTTAAATTAGTAAAAAGGGGTGCGTTGGAAAATCAAGATACTCTATGTGTGTTTTTGACCATTAGCTCTGCTAGGATTTAAGGGAATTAAGTTGCAAAATCATCAAGTATGAATCAATGGACTCTAAAGATGTTACCTTTGAATTTAATTTTCTTGGAAGTCTCTTCAACATTATTGCATATTTCTTCTTCCTGCAGATACTCTGCATATTCTCTGCCACAATGAGTTGAATCAAAGAAGGAGACTTCACATTCCATATTTACTTCATGCTAAACTCTAATATATCTCCTAATTGAAACTTATATTATTCTACAAATACAGCCCAACCCGCTTCGAATCGCCAATATTTCACCTTCACCAGCCAACTCCCCCTCCCTTTCGAAGTACTTCATGTTCAATTTGATATTGTCCCTTCACATACTTCAAAAAACCTATTGGTATTTTCTGCAATACAACATAAAACTTGACCCAAAAACTACAATACTATATTTCTACCCAGTTAAACAATTATACTTACAAGAAAAAAAGAGTTCATGTTGGAAATTTTAGTGTTTTATCAATTTTTCCATCTCTTTATACACATACAACATATACACTAGACAAAGGAAAATCAACAAAAAGAATTTTTTTGAAATGATTACTCACAAGATCATTCTTAAAACCTGGCTATATGGGCTTGGAAAAATGAGGCTTTTGTTGGAGGGATCTTCATGGCAGGACAAAAGTGCTCTTTGTTTTGTGTTTTGTGATTGATTAAAGTTGGAAAGTGTTGAAATTCAATTCAGGAGCAATACAGTAATTTGGCAAGTGGCAAGTGAGGAGGAAGAGGGAGTTGGCTGGTGAAAGTAGGCTGCATTTAATTTGCAATATGATTTGCAAGTGTGTTGATTCACTAAGGTTGTTAAAAATATGGTTTTAATTAGTTCAGGATAATAGGACCTTCTAATGTTTGGGTGTGTCTCAATAATTTTATGTATAGTTCAGGGTGAAAACAAAGCATTTTTTCTTTTTTTAAAAAAAATAAAGAAATCAGTCTGGCACACTAAAAATTTTGGTATGCATGAGTCCAGGGAAGTGTCGGACAACAAGAGCCTATAAGGTAATTTTATCCTGTATTACTACAAGATGCTATTTTCATAATTAAAAAGACAACAACTTCACAAATTACCTCTGTTCAACAATATTTATCTATGTTACTAAAAGTAGATGTCCAACAGTACTTGTCTAGTTTTAAAAAATTAATAGATAATTTATTCATTTCTATTCATTTTACTATTGCTATTAAATATTATTCATCATTCAATGTATTTCTAAAGTATTAAATTTATTATATTCAATCGGTGATATAGTAAAAACTATCTTTACTATTTATTATTTCAGTCAATAATTTATCGGTATTATTGTTGGGGGAGTACTAGATTTAATAATGCGTGAAAAAATTAAATACAGAGCAATAAACTCACGGGGACAAAGCAAACAATTCAAATCCCCCCCCAAAAAATAACAATAGGCCAGGAATGAAGTTTGGTAATAAGTAACAAAATGTGCTTGGTCATAATTATTCAAACACATTTCACTTCTAAAAATATATAAAACTTGATTTTTATGCATAAGGTCAAAAAATTATCAAAAATATTCAGTTGTATTAATCCAAAATTATGCAAACCTTTCTTTAATGGAGTTCACTGTCATTATCGCAAATCATAATCCTAATATGTTACTGGTATCTTGTGGAAAGTTAGGCCTTGGTGCACGAATTTAGTGAGAGATTTGATGGATAAATTGAAATTGATTCACAATAGTATCTTGACAGATTTGAGCAGATAGAAGCATTATGCAGACTGAAATTATGGATAGATTGATTAAATTAACTCATTTTGTTTAGGTGAAGGTGAACTACAATGCAGAGAAGTTAGTTAGTAAAAATCTACATTCAAGATGTAGTTCGGTTGCATAATGCGCCCATTTCTATCATTTCAAACTGAGGTACTCAGTGTCCTTCGCACATTTCGAGTTTTATGCAGCGAAAGTTAGGTACTCGGTTTGAGATAAGCATGACTTTTCACCCTCAAACAGATGGTTTATCCAAGCAGACAATTTAATTTTTGGAGAATGTGCGTCATGCTTGCGTGATAGATATTTGTGGTCATTGAGACTAGTTCTAGTCATCAGTAGAGTTTGCCTATATTAGAAGTTATCATTCTAGCATTTAGATGATGCCATTCGAGGCTTTGTGTGGGAGGAGGTAAA
Organism: Capsicum baccatum var. pendulum; assembly: GCA_030864225.1. NCBI lineage: Eukaryota > Viridiplantae > Streptophyta > Magnoliopsida > Solanales > Solanaceae > Capsicum > Capsicum baccatum. The sequence continues at coordinate 160,345,551 of CM061557.1, read as the reverse complement.
GATCTTCAATTGGGTGGTTTGATTCTTTCAAAGTTAGGCCTTGGTGCTACAAACTTAGTGAGTGATTCGATGGATAGACTAAGATTGATTGAAGATCGACTCTTCGCAACCTAGAGTAGTCAAAAGAGTTATGAAGATTGAAGGATTTGTAATTTAGTATTTGGGATTGGTGAACAAGTTTTATTAGATAGATCACCTATGAAGGGTGTTATGGGGTTTGGAAGAAAGGGAAAGTTTCTTCTGATTATCCTTTTTGAGATTATTCAATGATTTGGATAGATGGCCTATAAGTTGACTTTACCTTCGAGTCATTCAAATAGGTATCTAGTTTTTCATGTATCGATGTTGAAGAAATACCAGGCTGATTGTTCTCACATGATTCAATGAGATTAAGTTAATTAAGACCAGAATCTGAATTTTAAGGAGGAGCCTATAAGTATTTTAGATAGACAAACCAGAAAGTTAAGGTCTTAAAGTATTGGTTTAGCAGAAACACCATCCTATTGAGGAGGCTACATGGTAGATAGAGTCATATATATGGACTAGATATCACTGACTTTTTAGCAATTTTTGGTACTTTTCTTACTTTTATGTTCAAGGAAGAACTTGTGTTTTAGTTGTGGATGATGTAACAAACCTTACATTGAATTTTGGATGTTTTCTTATCTTGATTGTCTTACCTCCCCGCATAGTTGTATTTTGATTTTTGTGGATTGTGGGAGTGAGTGAAATAGTTTCCAAGGTGTTTGATTATAAATTATGTGAGTATTTTATTTTAGAAGGGCTTAAAGTTGATAGAATTTTCTTTGGTGTACATTAAGAGATATAGATGGCCATACCACACGATTTCATCCTCGGCAATGACGTCAAAATTTGACGTCACCCAAACTTTACCTCTAAAGAAAAATATAAAGTGGTCATTGTCAAATATATAATCCAACTGAGGTTGGAATCGACCCCACGAGGAATATCACTAGGACCTTAGCCAATATGGTTATTTTGACTTTTAACTAGTTATTTGTGAAAGGGGAGGATTTTGAAATAAGTAATAGTTGAAAATAGTAAGTAACTAAGTAATAGAATATCAACTAATATTGTTTGTAATCAATAAGAGAGTTGCTAGGATTTTGTTCCCCATAATTTCATAATATAGTAAGCGTTTCATACTAGTGATCTATCCTCGTGCTTAACATGAAAAATACGTAAGTTAAGTTCACCTAAATGGTTAGTCCCTTAGATAGATGAATATCACCGCTCAACTTGATCCATCAATGAGTGATCGCTTTTAACCCTTACCTTTGATCCAGATTAGTTATTTCCAACAAGCTCAAGCTATACGGTAAGGATTAATAACCTCAAATCTCCGTTGTTAATCTTTTTTCCTATTCTCTACTTCTCTTCTTATAGCACCACAAACGTCTCTAAGATCCTATCTCAAATTTAGAGCGGATACCAGTAAAAAAATTTAATTGACTTCATAGAACATCTCACACCACTAGTCATAGTCGGCATGAATGACTCATTGGGCGAACCGTTCTGGGTGGAAAACCAAAAGTTCTAAAATATGATATTTTCATCCCGTGATCTCGACTCACAGAACACGAGTCATTAAGGCAAGCAACGAGTTACCGGGAGACTAATTCGGACAAAGGAGTTGAGAGTTAATTTTCCCCTTTAGTGGTCACGAATCTCAACCATGACTTATTACTAATGCTTGTAAGTCGTGAGGAGTAAATTATGAACCAAATTAGAATTTTTTACCAGGGACCATGAGCCAAGGAATGACTCATTGGTTCTGGTGAGGAGTTGTACCTTGATACATGAAAACTAAATCCATCAAATCTGTTACCTTTTTAAAAAGGCCTTTTGATCTTTGTCCTAAGTTCTAATCCTAAACTACTAAGACTTATTGGGGGGGGGGGGGGTTAAGGGGACTTAAGGATTCTTTTTCCTTCATTATTCTTAAACATTTAGAAAGAAACAAGAAAGGTCTATTGAGCTCTCTTAAGACCTAAGAAGTCTGAAGTGCAAAATCTTTCAAGTTCTTAACAAGAACTCTTCATCCAGATATATAGGATTTCAACAATGGGTATTTTTACAAACCAAAAACTAAGGTCATGATGGCACCTATCGTGGTTAAGCCTTGATAAGTAAGCCAAACACTCAAATTGACGAGTAAGAAGAAAATAATACAACAATTCCCAAGACAAGACTTCTAGAGCGAAGTCAGATCATACATGTACAATAACAGTGAAAGTTCAAAAAATAAAGATACTATAAAACCATCCCAAAACTTGGAGTCACAATATAAGAATAATATAAAATACAACTTAGAACTAGAAATAGAATTGAATTCAAAAAATTACAAGTCTATCTCTGAATACAAAATAAAGACATCAACTAGATTGTAGGAAGTTGGAGGTCGACTCTGAAGGCACAGAGTGGCCACTACCTAAAAAATATTAATAGCCGACCATACAATCTCCGTTGTCTGTGATGCACTCATACCTAGATCTACACTGAAAAGGCACTATAGGTGTGAGTACAGTCCACTTGTACTCAGTAGGTAACATAGGCCAACTGAGCAAAGTAGGAAATAAGGTATATATATACATAAAATGAGCATGTCACCTGCAATCATCAAATATCTCAAATGGTAGCTCATGTTGTCTCTACTAATAGTTCTAAATATAGCACATGAACGAGTAGATAGTATATGAAAGAAATAGACTATAATAACACACTAAACACAACACTGAAGATGCTAATGTATGAAATGCAATGATAATGATGATGATGATGTAATATGCTTGAGGTTATTGCATAACCTCCATACACACCTATCAAGCCTCAACGCTCTAGGTAGGACCCATGAGGGGTTTATAACTCATATACTTTCTTAATACTCAATTCTAATCTCAATATCCATATCTCATCTCGGACTCGTGGACTATGACAGAGGGTTTTGTAAAAGTGTCTCATTTTTGTCATAAATGGTTTTTCAACAATTGCACTAATGTATCATAAATATATGTGTGATATAAGGATGTAATACCGTCATGACCCAACCCCTGGGCCTACCCATAACGGGTACCTCAAGCCCACCGTAGATCGGAGACCCCCCCAATAGCCTGTCCAATCCAAGCATAATCCAAATAATAACAAAGCAGAACACAACCAGAGAATAAAGATAAAACAGTTACTATAGATCAAGAATAATGTCTAAGAGTCAACAACACTATCTAACCCACACATGTCCACAAAAGCCTTTAAACCAATTCGAATATCAAGCCAGGTCGGGACATGCCCCTAACCATGACAGTGAAAATGACAATGATAATGATGTTAATGTGAACTCTTCAATTCTAAAATATGGAGAGAAAATGATTGAATGACTATGCTTTCCAGAAGATGGAAGCTCACTACTTCACCGCAAACCAACCGACGAATCGGATCACCTAACATTGTACGAGGTAACAAAAGAATCCCCTAGGACCCTACATCATGAAAGTATGTAGCATATGGGAATAGTTATCGGGGTGAGAACTAGCATGTAACTCAGTGAAGGGATAAAATAATGCCATTTAATAAAATCAAATCCAAATTCAACGTACATGTTAACATACATGTATATATACATATAAATATATATATGTAATACTAGGATAGACAACAAGGTTTAGCATGAGATTTAAAATCATTAACCTAGCCTATGTAGCTCTAGCCGTCCTAACGGAACCCACAGTCTATATGGTTTTAGCTTCCCCTATTGAAAGGGCTCTAGCATGTGTTAGCCGCATGAACTGGAGAAATCAAAGGAAGGTCCAAGTAATCCACGACCCCAACCATTCCAATATATATATATATATATATATATATATATATATATATATATATATAAAGTGTGACCTATGCATATGGCCATCAAGACACCCACGTCGGCAAACGTGGTTTCTAGTATCGGTCCCCCTAGGATTTATATCTTAAATGGCAAGCTACACAACCCTCTTTAAGCCCAAATTAAAAAAATTACACATAACTCATCCATTTAACCAAGGAGTCATGCATTTAGGCATTTACCGAATGGTATCGTCATACTAATTAATTATGCTTGCAAGCCAATTCCATTATGTCAAATCAAACAAATTATCCATAGGACTTTAAATTTCCAATTTAAAATCAATCAATGTACACTAAGGCCTTTCAAAATCATTTTTATCCATTTAACCATAAATACAATGAATAGATTAGTAAAAGATGTAATTGTCCATATTTTAAAACCAATTATGCAAGTGGGTTGAGGTCAATACCAATTCCAATACCAAAATTCATAAGTCTAGGGGACTACATGACCCCCCATTCCATTTACCATACCCATGCACCTAATGAGTTCCAAAATCCATCAATAAAGCATAAACAAATGCATATAAACCATGAAAATGCCATTTAAATAATGACCATCCAAAACCCTCAACCCAAATTCCAAAACCAAATATTAAAACCATATGAATATAAAACATTGCATTCCATGATAAAATACAAGTTTAGGGAAGAGATACATACCTAAAAATACCAAGAATTTGGAGAGGAAACCACCTTTGAGCCCTAGATGACCTACCCTTAGAAACCCCAGTGTTGTTCTTCACTTAGGAATTTGAGAGAGAAGAGAGTGTTTTTGACTTGTTAAAATAATGGAAAAGGGATCCTTAGGGTGCTTTATGGTCGTGGGTTATAATTAGGGATGGAAAGAAATGACCAAAATGACCCTAATTAAAATGCAGGAAAAATTGTCGCCAGTGACTACAAATAACCTCACAACTCATCGTCACTAATCACGTGTCATCACCAAGACTTAGAGCCTGGGCAAAAACTCAGGGCCTCCTTACTATTTTGCTTACAAGTCCCACCCTATGACTCGTTACCTCACCCTACGACTCAAGGAGTCTAGTCATTTCCAAGATAACAACATTAGGCTATCTCACTGTTATGGTCACGAGTTCTTTACTACGACCCATGACATTACCTTATGACTCGTATAGCTATAGATGTGATCATGACAGAAACTTAGGGAAACCCTACTAGTTAGACCACAATTGCTCTATACGACTTATGAGAAGTATTCATGACTCATTACTTGAGCTGTACGCTGAGTAGTAAACACAATTACTGAGAAAAATTCAGAGTTTAGAACCTGGGGCACTACATTACCGCCCTTCCCCAAGATCATTCATCCCCGAATGAGTTAAGTCACCCTTTTGCATGAATATAAGACCGAGAGAGACCATAAAACCATGAATAATACCCGAAAATGATAAGAATAAGAGAACTGCATACCTTACGCATGATCATCCAACCTAGAGAACAAAAATAGGTACTTGGACTTCATATCCTCTTCAACTTCACAAGTAGCTTATTCCACCTTTTGATTCCTCCAAAGAACCTTTACCTAATCCACATCCTTACTTCTCTATCTACGAACTTGCCTATCCAAATCTTCAACTAGGACTTTCTCATAAGACAAAAAATCCAAAATACCAATATTCTCATTAGGGAATATCAGAGAAGGATCACCCACACACTTTTTCAACATCGACACATAGAAAACTAGATGAATGGAACCTAGACTCGTAGGCAAATCTAACTCATAGGTAATATTTCCAACTCTTCTCTAAATATGATACGAACACATATAATGGGGACTGAGTTTTCCCTTCTTTCCAAATTACATCACTCTCTTCATAGGAGAGAGTTTCAAGAATACTCAATCACCTATATCAAACTCCAACTCCCTTCGCCTCACATTTGCATAAGACTTTTGGTGACTTTGCACAGTATTAAGTCTCTCCCTATTCACCCTCACCTTCTTCATGGATTGGTGAACCAAGTCAAGACCAAACAATCTAGTCTCACCAACCTCAAATCACCCAATAAAAGACCTACCCCTCCTACCATAAAGGTCCTAAAAGGATTTATCCCAATACAAGAGTGATAACTTTTATTATACACAAACTCAATAAGGGTAAGTGATCAACCTAACTTCCTTCAAAATCAATCATACAGGCCCTTCGTATATCTTTCAAAGTTTGAATGGTGCATTCTGATCCATCTATTTTAGGGTGGAAAGCGGTGCTAAGGTCCACCCTAGTCCCCAAATCTGTCTGAAATGAATACCAGGAGTGGGAAGAGAATTACGCACCAATAACAAAGGCCATAACCTTTTGCTGCCACATCATCCTTAATCTGCATAAGAATAGGATTCAAATTTTATTTCTTCTTCACCTTAGCACCAAGGTATGATTTAACCACTTCTTGAACAATTAACCCTCCATCCTCAGAGTCCAAAATATAAACTGCTAAATTAGTCAGTTAATGAATGTCTTTCAATAATCCTCTCTTCTCCTCATCCAAACGAGATAAGTTCCCTATGGATAGCCTGCTAAGAGCATCAACAACCATATTAGCTTTACCTGGATAGTAGTGAAGACTTATATCATAGTCCTTTAGAAACTCAAGGAACCACCTCTGTCGAAGATTTAACTCTTTTTTAGTAAACACATACTGCAAGATCTTATTATCTGAATAAGTATCTACATGCACCACATATAAATTATAGCACCAAATCTTCACAGAAAAACCACAACCACTAATTCTAAATCATGAGTCGGATAATTCCTTTTATGAACCTTAAGCTACCTAGAAGCATAGGCCACAACCTAACCATGTTGCATCAAGACACAACACAACCCTACACGAGATGTGTCATAATATATAATTAAATCATTTGTACCCTTAAGCAAGGTCAATACTGGTGCAAAAGTCTACTTATCCTTCAATTTCTCAAAGATACCCTTATAAGCATCAGACCACAAGAACTTTACCTTTTTCTGAGTCAACTTTGTCAACAGTGAGGAAATAGATAAAAAGCTCTCCATAAACCTCCTATAATACCCAGCCAAGACCAAGAACCTCCAAATGTCTATTAGAGTCATGGGTCTACGTTACCTCTTAATGCCTCATCCTTCTATGGATCCATCTTGATCCCCTTAGTAGAAATAACATGCCCAAGAAAAGTCACAATATCCAACCAAAGCTCACATTTAGAATATTTAGCATACAACTTCTGATCCTTAAGAGTCTAGAATACTATTCAGAGGTAATTGGCATGATCCTCCTCACTCTTAGAATACACTAAAATATCATCAATGAAGACAATAACAAACACGTTTAAGAACTGCCTGAAAACTTAATTCATAAAATTCGTGAAAGTAGTCGGAGCATTAGTAAACCCAAATAACATAACCAAAAATTCATAATGACTATACCAGGTTTGAAAGTAGTCTTAAGGATATCAGTCTCTCTAATCTTCAATTGATGATACCATGAATGAAGATCAGTCTTAGAGAAGCAACTAGCAGCCTGAAGCTGGTCAAAAATATCCTTAATCCTAGAAAGAGGATACCTATTCTTTACCTTCACCTTATTCAACTACCAATAATTTATACACATCTAAAGAGACCCATCTTTCTTTTGTATGAAAATCATAGGGGTACCCCATGAAGAAACACAAGAACGGATAAAACCCTTATCAAGAAGATCTTTAAACTGCTCTTTTATCTTCTTCAATTGGGCCAAAGTCATTCTATATAGAGGAATAAAGATAGGATTGGTATCCTGTAGAAGATCAATCCCAAAATATATTTCCCTATCAGGAGGAACGCCACGAAGAGCCTTGGGAAACACTTTAGGAAACTCATTAACCACAAAGATAAATTACATGGAAGGACCCTCAGAACTAGAATCTTTAACTTGAACTAGGTGTCATAACACCCTTTAGAAATTAACTCCTGGGATCTATGATAATAAATAAACCTCCCATTAGGTACTAAAGATCTCCCCTTCTATTTTAATATCGTCTCATTAGGGAAATAGAAATAAGATTTTTGGGTCTTACAGTCAAAAGAAGCATAGCATGAGTAAAGACAATCCATTCCTAGGATCACATCAAAATCTACTATATCAATCTCTACCAAATCCACCAATGTCTCTCAATGAAAGATAAATGATGTGCTATAGAAATATAGCACTTTCGATGCTTAAAATAAAGAAAATATGCAAGTTTTTGAGGCTTTTTGGATAGATATGATTTATTTTGGGTATGTTTTACAAGAAACCATGATTTGAATGATAAGTTCATAAAAATGGTGAAAAGGGCATTTTGGCCACTTTTGGAGCGATTATGGATGATTGGGATGTTTTTTATCTTGATCGTGATCAATGCATGTTTGAGATTTGAAGTAGAGCTAAAAAATAACTCCCGACATCTATTAAGTCAACCTATGGACCACATATTGACCTATGGACCACATGTAGACAAAGAAGGTTTCAAAAAGTCCAAAATTATGAGAGTCAACTTACAGGACAATTCACATCCAATACTTGCGTTTGGTACCTACGCCTAGGGCAACCACAGGTACAACCCACAGTCAGGACCAAACCAGAGGTACAGGGAGCAGGTGGCCACCGACCCTGATTTCTCTTTTTTTATTTGAGTTTAGTTTTTAGGGTTTTATTTTGTACCATAAATACGCTTTATGTGTTTTTAATAGAGGCTCGCCACTTTTAACACTTAGAAATATATTTTGATTTCAAAATCCATCTTTGATCTTGGAATTTCTTTGTATTGACTTTGCTTGATTATTCACTTTATAATTGTGGGTTCTTTTATCTTATTATTGTGATTTTATTTTTTCTTTCCAATATGAATGTTATTGATCTCTTCACAATCATGAGCGGTTAAAACACATAGTTAGGATTGTGGAAATCCCAGTAGATTGACAAAGTAGGGAATGTACAATTATTGACGGGAAACCAATACCTATGGCATGTATTGCTTTATCTTTGATATGATTGATTTCTTATTGGGTGTACATATTAAGAAAGGGGTAGTAACTAGGAAAAGATAAAGAAAACAATAATTTAGGGTGTTAATAGTTGATCCGTTATAGCACAATAGTATATGGAAATGACTATTAGCCTTCATCTAATAACTTGAGACTCAAAAAGTGATAGTTAAATGGGACCAGGGTAAGGGTTAGTAATGCGACATCCTAAGACTCAATAGGTAAAGGTTGGAATCCTTCTGCTCGTCTAAAAAACTGTAGGAGATACATAACTTATACGTTCTACATGCAGGTATTAAGTTGGTGCAACAATGCACATAAGCCTACAGAGTTGAGATGCCAGGGGAACACACAATCCTAGTGTTCACTTACGACTGATTTTTCACCAAGTTAATATTGTTCTGTTTTTTAGACTATTACAAACAAATCCCACCATTTACTTTATTGTTTTATCTATAGAATAAAATCACTGAGATCTTTCAAACCATGTGTTCCCTTGGGATTCAAACCCATTCTTAGTTGGGTTTTTAGTTTTTCTTTTTGTTCTTAGTTGGACATATGCCAGTGTATGCCTTTCACATAGAGTAGAGGTAATCCCTTACTCCCAGTGAATTCGAATCCAGAAAGGATCCTACAAACACCTAGTAGAATGTCTGAGTCAAAAAAAGGTGATAATCCAGAAGGGTTTTGTGATATTATGCCTCCTACAAATGGGGTACAAATATTTTTTATCATCAGATGAGTAGGTTTTTAGCTCAAATAGAAGATAAAAGGACAGGAGAGGAAAAAGATCACAGGCTATCTAAGGATGTAGATCTAGCTAAGCAGAGACAAGCAGCAGACCACCGAGTAGCACTCGGTAGGAATCAAAATAGAACTAGAGTTAACCGTGTTCAAGTTATCCCAGCATATCAATATGTGCAGCCATACATAGATGATGAGGAAAATATGTGATGTGTTGAGCCGACAGAAAATAGAGCCATAGTACCTCCTGTTTTCCCCCAGGCATAAAATTTGACATCACGAGTGCCATGATCCAACTTTTAAATCTGAAGGGTATGTTTTCAGGATTGCATACTGATGATGCAAATTTAAACCTTGCTAATCTCCTTGGGATCTGTAACTCATATACCAATCTAGGGGTAAATTAGGAAGCACTTAGACTAAGGTTTTTCCCCTTCTCACTTATAGAAGAAGCATTTCTATGGTTAGAGGAATTGCTAAGGGGCTTTATCATGACTTGGAACAAGTTGTGTAGGCAACTCTTAATTAGGTTCTTCCCTCTATCAAGGATGTTGCAGGTTAAGGATGAGATTTATAATTTTTGGCAGTTGCATTCAGAGTCTTTGTATGAGGCTTGGTTTAGACTTAATAAGAAGATGAACTTTGTGCCCAATCATTTGTATTCAAGGAAAATCTTATTGGAGATATTCTATGGAGCCCTGAACATCAGCTCTAAAGACATGGTGGACACCATCTCTGGAGAAAATTTTATTGGACTATGCTGGAAGGCAGCTTTAGAGATGTTAGATCAGATCTAACTCACTAACCGAGGGTGGCAAACTCGAGAGGCTGAGAGGGGATCTGGTACTTATGCTATGGTACTTCCTGTGACTAGAGAGCAGCTGATCATATAGTAGCATGATAAATTGCATTGCTAAGGACTGATTTTGGGTTGATACTTAAGAAGTTTGTAGCGACTAGTTATGAGAAAGTAAATGCAGTAGCAACACAGGGTTCAGCTTCCAAAGAATATGAGTTTGAATTAGAAGAGGAAGCTAACTACCTGGATCATCAGATGATGGGTTTTTGATCCTAAGGGCAAGGGAACCAAGGTCAGAACTATTATGATAGGTACATAGATAGTTTCAGAAAGCTAGATGGTGACTGGAGAAAGAAGGATGACTATACAGAGAAGGGAGATAGATACATTCCACCTGGTAGATGCGATGAAGAATCTAGAATAGAAGAGACACTTGCTAAATTAGTTAAGGATCAAGAAAATCAAGAGACCATCCTAAAAGAGATTAAGGCTGATATTTCAGGATTAACCCAGAAGTTCGAGTCACATGCCACTACTATAAAGCAGTTGTTGCACCACTTTGTGCGGATATCAGCAACTCTAAATCAGAGGCAGCCAAGTACACTTTCAAGTAACACTGTTCAAAATACAAAACATAATTGTCACGTACTTGTTATTTACCACTAGAAGTGGTATCACTATTATGGATCCCCCAATGCCTACTATAGAAGTTGTTAATGCTGAGACACATGCTGTTGAGTCAGAGAGGGTAGTAGAGATATAATTTCTACAGATAAAGGTAAGGGTTCGGTCATTGAACAAGAGGTAAGATAGATTTTTAGACCACCCTCACCTTTTCCTTAGCGACTGATGCAGAAGAAAGAAGAAGGTAAGTTTAAGTAATTTATTGAGATGCTGAGGCATTAGAGCAGATGCCTAGATCTGCCAGGCTCATAAAATAGTTAGTCATAAGAAAAAAAGGAGTAACTCTTGAGGATATTGAGGGTGTGTACCACTACAGTGAAGTCACGACTATGTCCTTGGCAAAGAAAAAAAGTGACTTCAGAGCATTCACTATACCATGTACTATTGGGTCTTCAAAATTTGCCCGAGCCTTTTGTAATTTAGGGGATAAAATTAATTTGATACCAATGGCCTTCTTCAAGGAACTAGGCTTAAACCCTCCATAACCAACTTTGATGTAGTTATTAATAGCTGACCACACAGTGAAAAAACCTGTGGGAATCTCTTGTGATATGATCGTCAGGGTGGACAAATTTATTTTCCCAATGACTTTATCATCTAAGACTGAGAGGTTGACACCGAGATGCCTATTATTTTGGGAAGACCATTCATGGCCATAGGCAGAGCTATGATTGACATGGAAAAGGGTGAGCTAAAATTCTGAGTCAGCGATGAGGAGAAAATATTCAACATCTGAAAGTCTATGAAGCAGCCAATCGACATGAGAGCAGTGTTGGTGATTGATTATATTGATGACCCTGGAGGATTTCCTATGGGTATCTTGATGAATTTTGAGCAGTTAAGATACCATCATTGTGCTGTGATATTAAATCAAGTGTTGTATAGGAGGCAACTCATGTGCTTGTTGTTGAAGTCTGAGTAACCAACATAGACACATTGTGTCACGATGTTAAATACATTTTTGTTATTTTTTGTTTTGGTAGGTTTTTAGCTTTTGTACCTTACATGGAATATGGGAAACATTACTATATTTATTGATTTCCAGGGGACTATGTGATCAATCCATCATGGTCACAAATTCCATGAAGTGAGTAGAAAATTAAAAAGTTGGAATTTTGAGGATGAAAAATGATAAGTTATGGACTTTGACACCTAATTTTACTTTTGGAAACTAAAGCTTAGGTTTTGGGACCATTAATATCTGGAAAAATGTCACCACACCAAGTTCAGGTTTCAAAAAAGTGGGCCAAATATTTTTGCCTGTCACTTGCACCCAACACCTGCTGGTCGCAGGTACTACCTGCGCCCAAGACCCGACCGCGGGTACAGGGCGGGGGTAGGTGTCACGACTAGGTCAAAAATTAGGACCATTTTTTAATTAAAATGTTGGGCCCACCAATATTTAAATATGACCTATTACATCCTCGCACCTATACAAAAAGATCCTAACCCTTATTCTAACTCATTCTTATCCTCAAAACTTCAATTTTCTCTTTAAATTCAAACTTCCCACCATAAATATAAACCAATCCCATACTTAAGAAAAGGAGAGATCAAGAAAAGGCAATATTGACACTTGTTTGAGCTATTAACTTGTCCCAACATGCTAGAAATAAGTTTCAACCTTGGTTTAGCTCGAGTATTTCATGATTCTTTCCGAATTTTCATATAAGAGGTAACTTTCTTGGCTCTTAATGGTAATATAATGATTTATCTCTTGTTGAAACAAGTAGAAATATGTAATTCATTGCTAAATATATTGAAAACTATCATGCTTATATGAGGGATCCTTGAAATAACCTAAAATCACAATGTAGGGCCTTGTTTCAAGTAAAAATTCTAAGTTTAGGCCCTAAGAAGTCAAACTTGAATGAACGAAAGTAATTCCATGAGTTGAAATTGATTTTTTGGTTTGAAAGTCATGATTTTTTCTTAGTGTGTATACCTTGGACTTGTTAGGATTTCAAATGGGTTATAGGGGTGTGAAAAGTGAGGAAAATTTTGAATTTTTTGAATTTTGAGTTTTTGTTCAACTTTCACTATCCCTCACTTTTGTTGGAAACTAATATTTGGTTTTTCAATTATATATGGCACCTAAAGTAGCAAAGAAGAAAAAATCTAGTACTTTGAGGAGATGGCCTGAGTCTCTTGAGCTTAGCGGTTCGGTGGAGGAGTAGCTGAGATAGCGTCATATTGATGCTCAGTTGCAGTGACATACAGAGTCACATGAGGAAGACTCATTGAGCTAATCAGATAACCTCAACCCAACTGAGAATGAAGTCTATGAGGATATCACCACCTCCTCCACCCGATTATGATGATAAAGAGGGGGAAGAAGGGTCCCAGGATTCTTTTGAAGAAGTTGAGTAGGGGTAGTCATCAGTAGTGCCCCAGTCTAAGAATGGTACCACCACTCATAGAGAGAAAACAAAGGTACCCAAGTAGTAGGTGGGTACATCACAGGCATCCCATATTGCACAAAAGGCACCCACACCCGAACATGCCACAGATATACCTCCCAAGGAGGGATATCTGAGGTGGTGTATGAAAAGGATGCGATATATTTATGAGCTTAATCACACCATCTGGGAGCTAGGCAGTCCTACATGATGTATCTATGAGGAGAGCAGGATCGACTTATTGAGGTTGTAGATCTTACCACAGCTGAGGGCAACATTTGATAGACATCAGCTCGGGTGGATGACTAGGCCATTCAGTTCTTATATCCCAACTATGGTACATGGTTTTTATGCATCTTACAGAGTGACTATTGTCCTTCCCATGTGCCATCATCCTAGATTTATTAGATTTGCACGACAGCTGCAGCTTGATCACATACTAGTCAGAGGGGTCAGAGATGATGTCATAGAGGAGACTATCCGCAGAGTCATGTTTGGCACAGATTTTATTACACCTGCATCATATCAAAGTGAGACCACATATTAAGGATCTCATGGTATCATCATATTATACAGAATACTGAGTATAGAGTTGAGAGACTCAAGATAAATAGGTGGATAGCTGGTTATATTTCACCATAAGGTGATGAGGCCCCATGGATTGATGGGCCAACTATGATTAAAAAGGTCTTATTGACGCTAGAGGGCAAATTTTGGTGGTTGTTGATTCTATATTGCCTGATTTTTATAGTTTCAGATAATACATTGATGTGGGAAAGAGTTGTATTATTGTCTACCTACTTGATGGCTGGTTATGATATTAATTTTTTTCCATCCTTAGGCATGAGCTACACAAGACAGCTTTTGGAGAGTTGACTAACCCGTCGTTTCCTTGTATGATCCAGAGGCTATGCGATGAGGAAGGTGTACCTGAGTTACCAGGTATTGATGAGAGGATGATTGTTACTGCTATTGGACAGATGAGGAACCTAAAGAGACTGACAGGTTTAGGAACTTCTAGGAGATCTACATAGCAAGTAGTAGGAACACATGCCTAGACTGAGGGCCTGATAATTTTTGTAGTACTTGATGAGACATATAAAGATAATATAATTGTTGGTATAGATATGGAGACAGAAGAGCATAGAGGTTCTCCAGAATCTAGTACTAAGGGTGAGAGGACATAGGCAAATTCTTCTTCAGCCACGACTTCGACCTCAGATCCAATTGGTGCATCTATAGAACCTATTTGTCCATCCACTACAGCTTCTACGACAAGTGTGATTACTGTATCCAACAATTTTTTATAGAGCCTAGTGGATAGCCAGAGAGCTACAGCTGCTCGATTTAATGTTGTCGAGATTGATATGACTATACTCTTTAGACAAATGAGATTAAGGGTTAGGACAAGATTTAAGTAGGCCAAGGCTAAATGGGAGATTGCTCATAGAGCCTGTCAGAGCTGTGTGTCGACATTCAAACATGAATTGATAAACTAGAGAGATGGATTATATCCAAATATACAGAGACAATTATGCCAGATTTGATTCAGATGAGGGAGGAATTCGATATCCTACGTGTAGAGGTACGCTCTCTTGTAGAGGGCCGTATAGTAGGTACTCCCTCTATGATACCCCCTGTAATCCAGATTTTACTTCCACGTGCGCTGATATATTTTGACTTTTTTGTGGAGAATGATGATGAGTCCCTAACAATTGGGACCAAGAGAGGTCACTTGCATGATTTTCAGGATCCTATAATGACCGAGGAGGAGGCCCTTAAAAAGGCCAGACATGATTCATTGGTGACTACATTCGTAGATAGGTAGAGGTGTGATGCTATGGCAGTAAGTACATCATCCAGTAGTGCACCGCCACCACCACCGCCTTTGCCAACTTTCATGCCCTCATCTAAAAAGGCCTTTGACTCGGGCGCTTAGTGCAACCCAGGTATGTCCTTACTTCTCTATATTTTATTTTTTTAGCGCATTAAGAACAGTGCACAGTTTTTAGTTGGGATTGAGCATGCCATGCCACCATGGGTTTTTATTATTGTGATTCTTTTCCTTTTAACAACGATATGGTTGTAGAACTAGCATGTCTAGGTTAATTTTATGTCGTATTGTATTTTTCTTTGTTTTGTGTTATTTTTGTGTAACTAGGAGATTTTGAGTGTTTAGGGCAGTAGTCATATTTTTACTAATTTTTAATAACCATACATAATTTTGTATTCTAAAAATATTTATTTATGTATATATGTTTGAACTCTGTGGATCTTATTATGGAACTAGTATTAGGGACATGATCACCATTTGCTGACAATTACATTAACTGAATAGGTAGTAATTGGTGGTTTGACTTTGTGCTATGTGAATGGGATATGCTACCTAGTTCCCTTTGTATGTTAAATTTAGAACTTGCCTGGTTAGAGTTGCCTAAGTTGAAGGATAGCTGGTTAGACAAGGATCATAGGCCCTCTTTTATTCTAGTCCACTTTTAGACTAAATGACCTTCCATGTGCAAATTGTATCCTTTGATCCCTGTTTTGAGCCTTATAGCCTAGTCACTTATTCATCTTCCTATTTGTATTACAATGAACTTGTTTTGTCCTTGGTCCTCCTTGGACATTATGTACCTCAAGACAAGTAAAAAGATTAAGTTAAGGGTGGCTATCATAGGGTTGCGTAGTGTAAAATGGGTTTGAAGAAGGGTAAAATAAGAGAAAAAAATTAGTAGGATTGGGTATGGTATTAAAATTAAAAGAAAAAAAATATAACATAGAGAAAAAAAATATAAATGACCACACCCAACTTGAATGTGCAATAACAGAATAAAAGGGAGAAATAAGGGTAAAATAAAAAAGAAATTGGCTAGTAAATGAGATCTCAAAGTTAGCATAGTTCCAAGGAGGCTTAGACACTCTAAATTTCTATATCTATCATACCAGCCTCCAAGCCTACATTACAAGCTGAGTAAAGTCCTATAGTGATCCTAACTTGACTATCTGAATACTAAGGTAAAGAAAATAAGGGCAAGCATATGGCATTTGACATGCATTGACTAGAACTTCTTTGTTGAGTGTGAGTGTCTTTGGATTGTCCCTGCATTGACATGTATGATTTCATATGAGTGAGTGGTACATTCTTGTTGTAAGGGAACTTGAGTCATGTTTTTAGCTATCTGCTTGTGTCGGGTAGTGTAATTTATACATATGAGTTGTTGTCTATTGCAATGTAGATGTCGTACCTTGATTTCCTTATGTCACATTATTGTTCTTCATATTCATACGCAGTTGGTTTTGAAAAGATATATAAGAGGAGATGTTGTGATTTGAACTAAATATGATGATTGACTGTCTAGAATATCTTAGATTCTCTTAGTTAAGCATCATTTTTGTTTTGTTGTGTTTTTGTTGCCTGAGGGCATGCAAACATTCTAAGTTAAGGGTGTTGATGTTCTATAGAAATATATCACTTTTAACGCTTGATTTAAGAAAATATGCAAGTTTTTTAGGCCTTTTTATTAGATATGATCCATTTTGGGTAAGTTTTGCAGAAAACTGTGATCTGAATGATAAGTTTGTGAAAATGGTGAAAAAGGCATTTTTGGCCAATTTTGGAGCAATTATGGATGATTGGGATGTTTTCCGACTTGATCGTGATCAATGAATATTTGATATTCGAACTAAATCTAAAAAATTGACTTCCGACACCTACTAAGTCAACCTATGAACCACATGTTGAACTACGGACCGTAAGTAGACAAAGCGGGTACTAAAAAATCCAAAATCCTGAGAGTTAAATTGCAGGAAAATTCCCATTCGGTACCTACAATTGGTTTCTATGCCCAGGGAAGAGCACAGGTACAACCCGCGGTCATGACCAAATCGCAGGTACAGGTGATTTGAGGTGATTTTATGCACTTTGGTATCATTATTCTAGGTTATTTTGCCTTGTTTTGAGATCAATTCGTGTTCTTAATGTGTTGATATTGATATAAACAAGCATTTAAGTTTTCAAGTGTACATGTACAATGTCCAAAGTGTTTTTCAAACAAGTTTGTGCTTAATTGGGTCATTTAGAGTTCAACTCGGAAAAATAGTTTTTACTAGCATGAGCTAGTTGTATGTCTAGTTGGTTCCGTTGAATTCTAATGTGTTTCATTTGTTCCAAATACTTTACATGTATAATTATGAGTGGAATAACTTATTTTTAATGTGAAAAGTTTAATTTGATTAAGTCAAGAGTCGGAATAATAAGTGAAAGATCATTGCGAATTTGCCTTATCTTAGCTCTTGTTTTGATTTGTCGTTGAGAGTATTGTGTTGTTTTGATCTTTAATATGTGGTGTGTGATATTGTAGGAGGATTTTTAAGCTAAATATGGTGATATATTGATGATAAAAATGCTGAAAATCCATGAAAAATACACCACGAGACAAGGAATGAAAGATGCGACGATAAAGACTTAACCAAAATTTTGGACGTAATTTCCATCGTGTTCGCGCGATGAGCGTACGTCGCATGCTGTATTTCAGTTCTTTTGTGCCTTAGAAAAATGGGTAGATGCAATTTCCAGTGGAGGCGTGCAATAATCGTGCGGCGCACCCTCCATTTCGGAGTAACACAGCGTGCGACGCACCTTCCATTCTACCGATTAAATTTTGACCAAGTACTATTCTTAAAAAAATTTGCATGGCACATAATTTATGAGGAAAAAAAGGGGGTAATATTTTAAGGAACCTTCTTGGACTGTGTACCATTCTCCAATTCTACAAATATTTAGGTTATATTTATAATATATATACATAACACGTAGACAATCAAAAGGTGGACAATTTGTTGGACATGGACAAGACCTGGACACGGAATTCAGTGGATGCTATTTCTTCTATTTAGGTTTAGTATTTTTTAATTAGAATTTATTTTTTCATATCATGCATTAAATTATTTAGATCGTGATTATGAATATTATCGGTTAAACCCCCTCTTTATGGGGTTAAAGAACATGAGTACTATTATTTTGGATTAATTTTGATTAACTTTGTTTATCATATTTGGTTGTTTGTTTATTCTTGTTTTAATTATTTTATGGATTGATCACCTATAAAATACATATATTGTCAACCTTTTTATCTCGGGAGAGGGAATAGGGAGAAAGAACATGGGAATAAACAAAGTTTGGGTTTTTATTCTTTTATAAAATAAAGAAAAAAATTTAGCATCTAGGATAGGGATGTACTTAGATGCCCTACTTTATTCATACGTAGGATGATAGCTTTAATTAAATTAATTGAATTACTACATCTCTGCTTAACAATGTAGTTGTATAGTCCATATTAGTTAAAATATTGGAGGTTGGGAAACCATAATCATGCAATTAACCCTACGAATCAACAACCAAGATAAACAAGTTAACGAATGAAATTCAATAACATAGTATGATTGTTCGGAGTGCTTTAACCCAGGTCTTTAATCTATTAATTGTTCCAAGATTTTATTTTATGCATTATTTACTTTATTTTTAATTTATAATATTCCAAACTCTTTTTGGTTACTTTTACACTGAATTAATCTAAACAGTAAACTAGAATAGAATCGTTGTTAAATCAAGTCTCAGTGGGATCGATAGTCGACTTTCTTGAAGGCCACTATATTACTTGATAAGACCACGTACACTTGCATGTTCTCTTAGGTACTGTCAATTTTTTGGCGCTATTGTCGGGGACTTGTTATTTGGCAATTGTTCATTCTAGATTTACTTTTAGATTTATTTAGTGTTTTTACGCTTGGTCTTTTTCTTGTATTTACAGGAAATAGGTTTTAAAGGAATAATAAGCTGGTAAGGGCTCTAGATTTGGTTGAACAAAGCCAAAAACCTGAGCAAGACTTTCATCAATGAAGGAGAGAAGCAATCCTTCTCCCTAGAATTCCTCAAATATAAGAATACCAAGAGAATACTATTCCTATGACTTAACAACAAACAACTGGTAGGAAGGTTAGGGAAGTGGCAGTCCCACTTCCAACGAACATGATGTCCCTAATTCAAAGAACGGCAGCTGGGGGAAATTTTGAGTTGAAACATAATATAGTGCAGCTTCTTATTAGCAGTGGACAATTTGTAGGGACTTTAAATGAGGATCCATAAGTCCACTTGCAGACATTCATAAAGCTTACTGATATATTCACTCCGAGTGGGGTGACTCCAAATTTTTTGAGGCTGACACTGTTTCCATATTCACTTTTGGGGGAAGTTAAAAAGTGGTTGAATGTGAAGTCGGCCAATTCAATCACACCATGGGATGACTTAGCAATAAAGTTCCTCATCATATTTTTCGCATCAGGAAAAACTACGAGACTTCACATTGAGATAGTGAGCTTCAAACAGAAGCCTGATGAAAAACTCTATCATGATTGGGAATGCTTCAAGGATCTTTTTTGAGATTGTCCAAATCACCAACAGTCGAATGAGGTACTTGCTCACACTTTTGAAGAAGCTCTTGATCACAATATAAGAAATTTTTTAGATTAACCACAGGTGGTCAAGTGTTGGAGCTAACTTATGATGAGCTTACACATTGCTAAACCGCATAGCACAGGGAAATCTAGATTGGCATTCAAAATCTAGAAGTACCATAAAAAGAATTACGGGTGTATTAGAGGTGGACCAATTCACAGTCTTATAGACACAGGTTTTTGCACTACAGAATTTGATCACCACTCATTTAGCAGTATAATGTTGGGAGCAGTACAACTTTTAATCACAGTCAATGCCATTCAAGAAGCTGCAAGTTGGTGTGAGATATGCAGAAATAGTGGTCATGCAGCAGCCATGTGTGCTTTAAATATGGAATCTGTGATGTATGTAGGTAATACTCAAAGGCTAAATTATGATAATGCCTATAACATGAAGTGGAAGACTCAGACATGGAATGCACATCAATAACAAATCCTACATCCACAAGCCCAATCAAATCAATCAATGAGAAATATGGAAGAAATATTGAAACAACTCTTAGCTGGGCAAGCACAACTATTTACGAATATAAAAAGTCAACAAACAAAATTACAGAATCAGAAAGTGTCCCAGAGAAGCTTAGAGTTACAAATTAGGCAATTACAGCAAGCATTAAATACTAGGCCACAAGGTGGTTTTCCAGTAGATACAGAAAATCCAAAACAAGTCATGGCAATCACCTTAAGGTGCGATAAGAATCTGTAAGGAGAACCTCCCAAAGCAATAACAGAGGTAGATGTTGATATGGTGACCTAACAGGTAAATGATAGAGTTGATTAAAATTCAAGGAAGTCTGGGTACTTAAAGGAAAAAGTGGTTGTAGAAGAAGTGAAGAAGAGGCTGTCATTACATTTCCCACAGAGTCAAATTAAAGCGAAGGAGGATGCATTGTTTAACAAGTTCTTTGATACATTCAGAGAACTCCATATTAATTTACCTTTGCTAGATATTTTGTAGAGTATGCCAAAGTACGCAAAGTACTTGAGGAATGTGGTGGCTAAGAAGGTGAAATTGTAGGATGTAGAAGCAATAACACTCACTAAAGAATGTAGCATAGTGATGTCACATACAATCCCCAATAAATTAAAAGATCAAGGGAAGTTTGCCATCCCGATTCAAATTAGAAGTAAGGAGGTTCATGCATTGAGTGACTTAGGGGAAAGCATAAATTTAATGTCCCTATCATTGTTTAGAAAATTGAGCTTGGGAGAGCCTAAAGCAACACGAGTGGTTATGCAGCTCGCAGACAGATCCATTGCATATCTGGATAGAATCATTGAGGATGTCCTCATAAAGGTTGGTAAATTTGTTATTCCTGTTGATTCTTTTGTTCTTGATTTTGTAGCAGATGAAAAGGTACCAATAATATTGGGGCATCCATTCTTAGCAACTGGAGGGGCCTTGATTGATGTTAGAAAAGGAACACCCAAGATGAGGGTAGATAATGAAGAAGTGGAAGTTGATGTTTACAAAGAACCCATTGAAAGTCCCCTATAAAAAGATATATGCATGATCAATATTGTTAATGGGGATTAGTGTGGGGTGCTTAAGTCACCAATGACCTCTTCTAACTACCTGATTGAGTGGCTTAAGATGAAATCACCGATTCCCAAAGGCAAAAGAAGTTTGAAATGAATGAAAAATAGCTCCTAAAAGGGAGTAAAATGGTGAAGGAATATGGTTAATTTGAGTTAGGTCGTGCCGCAACACTAAATCAGGCGTTGCTTGAGAGGTAACCCAAGTTAATTAGGTGTGTTTTATTTATAGTTTTTTTAATTTTTATTTAATGAAATTTTTTTTTGGTTGAGTCACAGGTTAATGGAAAGTTTGAGTACCATAAAATTGATCTTAAAGCATGGCAAAGATGAAGTGTGGGGTCCCGCAGATTCCATGAATACAAAAGATACTGCTAGCTATGCCTAAAGGCCTCAGGGAAATTTCTATCTCTTACTTTTAAATTCACTTAGGGGACAAAGTATATTTTTAAGTGTGGGGTGGGAAAATTCTCAAATTTTGGCTCAATTAAAAATTTTTAGGTTAGAAATAAGTAAGATATTCTTGTTGGTGCTATTTTTGATTATATGATGCAAGTGGGTTTGGTTGTAAAAGCATGTTGATTACTGTGAACTACTATTTTTGAGACTCTTAGGCTCAAGTTTATGACTCTTGTTCATGGTGGCTTAATTTTGAATTCATGTTATTATTTGATTGGGAGTCTATGATAATCCTGTTGAGTTGAGCATGTGTCATGTGAGTATGATTTTTTTTTTGTATATTTCTTGTTGCATGTGATATCTAGAACTTGCCTGGTGTGTGTGTGAAGCGAAATAAAGAATGTGGGTTTAGGATATGATAGAGGCATTTCTTTGATAACCTTGTTTTATACCTTCTATTTGTCCTACCTTTGTGCATTATCCTAGTTAACCCTCATTGAGCCTTTAGCTTTTTCTTTGGTAACCTTATAAGTAGCCTAATTCCTTCTTTGATAGACCATAATTTTATCCAAAAAGCTCCTAAGTGTTTTAATGATAAAAATGAATTAGTAAGAAGTTTGAGAAATTGAAGAAGAAAAATGTGAAATTGATGCCTCAAGGTAATAGTTATTGGTGTATAATTGATGTATGGTGGATGATTTTGATATAATTTATGTTAAAAATATTTCCATGATTGTTGAAAAAGATAAAAATTGATTCTTGTGGTAGTAAACTATGTGTCCACCAAGTGTTGTCAAAATGGCTAAAAGAGATGGAGCAAAATAAGAGAATGGAAGACAAAAATTGGTGTAAATAAGTTGTTGGAAATTGTTTCTAAATATATAATGTAGTGTATTAAAGAGCTTAGAGAGGTTAGTCATTATTCCCAAATAGCTCCTACTCGTACCTTAGCCTACATTACAATCCGAAAAAGACCTTATTGATCCCAAACTTTACATTCGACTTTTAGTGGAGCATTACACTAAGGGAAAGCCTATGGTTCATTATGTGTAACTTGTGAATTCTTTGTGACAGTGAGCGTAATTTGATTCTTGTACCCATTATATTATAAATTGCATTGTTATGAGTAATTATGGGAATCTCTGTAAGACCCCGCAAAATCCTAAGCTTAATTCAATCTATTTATGTTTATTAAGGGGGTCCCATACTTAGAAAATTCAAGCTAAGTTTCCATACTTGGTTTATTTTGGCCTTCAAAAGTTCACAATCTCATTTTGTGATCTTAACATTCTTAAGTGGTCTATATTTCCATTAATTCAGGTTCAGGAAGGTCAATAGGTGTTCTTGAATAAGTTTTTAATTTTTTGGAACTTATTTAGACCACGTTCAGAATCCCAAAATAGTGAACCAATGCGATCTTGGCGTGCTGCATCGCCAATCGCGTTGGTTGATATTGTTGTCGGTTGCCATGGTCAAAGTAATGAGACTCAACACTATGATGGCGCAACTCTTTCACTACCACGTCAATTCCATCGACGCTCTGGGTTGATAATAGCATCGATACCTAGTTTCAGTCATTAACTGTCCACGTTTTTAAGGGCAAAAGGGTCAATTTCCCACCCCTATATAAGTCTAAAACATGCGATTTAGCCCTAATTCAACCAAAATATAGTCTCTCTCAAGTTTTTCTCAATAATAAGTTAGGGTTTTCAATTAAGGATTCAAATTCAATACTCAAATTCAAAAATCTCTACGTCAATCTTCGTACAATCAAGAACTAAGGAATGAATAGTATTCATTCAAGGATTTCTTTCATCCATGAAGCCCAAGAATCAAGTTTTAAACTATGAATTCTGATATTCATGTTATGGATTGATTATGTTCATGTTGTTGTTGTATGATTTTCAAGTTGGAATCTTTATTTGTTTTATGAAACTATGTTAGCATGCAAGTTGAAAACTATGAACTTAGTCGGTTATGGTGTGTTAATCTAATGATTATGCCTATACCCTAAGTGGTCCATGTATGGAGTTTGATAAAATTCCTAAGAGAATAGAAATTATGCATTATAGCTTAATTATGACCCAAATGACAAATACATGTTTTACCCTTATGTTCAAATGACTCTCATGCTATTGATGTTCATTGTAGATGTTAGTTGGAATGCTCATGATGTTAGAGTATGAAATTATGACATGATTATATGCATTCCTATCCATGTACAACATTATGATAACCATGTGCTTCATGAAATCCCCAACTTATTGTATGATGAATTGTTGATATTGGTCATGTGTTCAAGAAATGCCAAGTCTTGTCAGTTTCATGCTATCGAGTCTTGTGGGTACTTGTACCTGATAATTTAGCTATGTGCCTAGAGCCAGTGCTAGTTTTCATGAAACTCCCAGTCAAGCCATGATCATTAGAATTCAGTCAGTCTCATGACTCAGGAAAATTCAGTGAATTCAGTATCAGTTTAGTCCTACTCAGTAACCTCAGTAATCTCAGTAACCTCAGTGATCTTAGTGATATCAATAATCTCTATAATCTTCATAATCTCAGGAATCCCAGTTAGTTATTAGATCTCAGGAGTAATCCACCAGTGAACAAAATTTAGTAAACCCAGTTCTAATTAGTTAAACAATATGATCAGTAACAGTTCAGTTCAATTTAAATCAGTTCAATGTCTCTTCAATTAGGAGTAGGATCCAGCACTGAGTGAACCCAAGGATAAGGGCTCACCTGTCAGTCAGTAGAGGGTGTGATCCTTAGAAGCAATCCTTGCATTCCAGAACTACATAACTAGCGTAGGTTGAGATGTACCCTATGATTTTAGGAATTATACACCTTATTTGAGTTTTCCTACTAGGAGGCATTAACGGAAGATCTCCCTATCATATAGGGTTTACTCCTAGCTCTCCTTTACCCATGGCACGATATTTATACCCTTCCAGCTGGGGTTACAGGTTGGACCCCACCAGTATAGATTTGGGGCATGTCGGTTAGATGATTACCTCTCATAGTCTCAGTTTTAGATTCAATCTCAGTAATAGAACATTATTTAGTTCTATAGATATTAGGGCTGTTAGATAAAGTCGCTCAGCTCAGTACAGAACTCATCTAGTTCCATTAAAATCAGGAATGTCAGATACAATCATCCAGTTCAGTATAGAACTCAGATAGTTCTTCAGATGCAGGATTGTCGGATACCGTTACCTAGTCTAGTAAAGAACTTAGATAGTTTTTCAGTTTCAGTATACTCAGTTATCAGTTATCAGTAATATAGTACCAGTAACCTCAAATATTGGTTATCGGTAAAATTCATAATTCATATCATTAATAGATTCAGTTATTCAGTATCCCAGTATTAGTCAACTCAGAAGTCAGTACAACAGTATTCAGTATTGTCACGACCTCAGTCCTAATTTATTTATTCAAATATGTATTTAACATGTGTTCATGTTCATGTCATTAGTCAATTATTATTGTTCATGCATATGAACCCTTGCATTCAGCTTACCTTACTTGCATACTAGTATATTCATTCGTACTGACACGTTTGTGCTATGGTGTTATATACCATAGGTTTAGAAGCCGAGCTCTCGAGTATCCTTAGTAGATCAGACGTTTAGCAGCCAGACTAGCTGTGAGTCCTCATCATTCCAAGATAGCATAATTTTATTATTACTTTAATTTTTCAGTAGTTCGAAGTTAGTTGGGGACATATCCCATCAACTTTACAAATTTCAGACAGTTTAGAGGCTCTCAGACTACAACATATTTCAGACAGTTTATTTTAGTTTTGGGTATTGTTTTACCCTATTACAGACATTGTTATGTATTCAGTATTAACTTCACCCGAATAAATCCTCCCCTATTCTCCGATTCTAAGTCTGAAGAGGATCCATAGGAGTTCCTCGATCAAGTTCAGAAAGTCACAGATATCATGGGAGTGACTTCAAGTAATATATGTTTCGAATGTAGCGAGTCAGGTCACAAGGTCCGAGATTATCCTAGGCCTGGCCCTAGAAGTAAGTACGGTCGTCCTTCAGTTTATTCCAGTCGATTGAATCAACAAGTGTCCAATTCTAGCACTATCAGTGGGTAATACCCACACAAACTCTTTGCACTTCAGTCCCGATAGGATTAGAAAAGCCTCCTGATGCAGCTACTGGTATGTTACAGATCCCTCATTTACATGTTCATATTTCTTTAAATTCAGGAGATTTTTTTTCTTTTTAACTCTTTACATAGCAGTCAACTTTAAGGTCAGACCAAATCTCAATAGGACCTTTCTCAGTCTCCACCCATTGGGTCAGCCCATCATAGCCCGACAGGTATATAGGAATTATCCGGTTATAGTATCTCAGAAAGTCAGGCCTTCAGGTTCTAATAGTAATACTAGTATGTGTAGGAAATCCATAAGGGGAGATGATTCTGGACCCATTCCTAGCTCAGTGCAAAGTGTTGTACTTCAACCATCATGATACTTACGCATGCTTTCTGTTTTAGTCCCATGAATACATATTATATCCATACATTTTTCATAGAATAAAGTGTGTTTCAAGTTCCTAGTATGAGGAGTTCCAGTTCATGTAATGTTATAAATCATGTCCCATGAAAACAAAAATTCTAGGCTCAAGTCATGCAGCTCATGACTCATGCTCCACTCCTAGTGATCAGCCAAACTCAAATTATGTCACGTGTACTCTCATCTTAGATCCTTTGGTGAATCCATGGTGTTGATGCTCTATCCCTTAGGCCTCAGTTATAGTGTCATTCAGTAACCAGTTTCAGTAAAGGACTCAGATAGTCCTATAGGACCATGGCTTTCAGTTATCAGTTACTTAGCCATCAGAATTTAGTACTCCCATACCAATCTAAACCTCGGTTATAGAAAAACCAACATTGATTTTTATTTACAGTCTTAGTTATGGTTACAGTCTCAAGTACCATCTTAGCTATAATCTTAGTCCCAGTCCTAGCCCAGTAATCAGTTCAGTAACTCAATTTAGTTTTAGGATTCCTCGACCATAGCATATGGCCATCAGTTACTTAGTTATTAGTATTTCAGTATCTTAGTTTATAAAATATTTATGAGTTATGTTGGACGCTTGGTCTTGTATTCTTAAGGTAATACAGTTTTCACTAATTTATGCTCAGTTACCTTACGTTACCCAGTCAGTCATTACCTTTTATGTCTAATACTCTATAGTCTAAGTCCATCCTTTCAGGCTAAGTATAGTTCAGCCTTATAGACCTAGTAGTCAGCTATCAGTCATTCAGTTAATTAGATAAATTAGTATATTTATGCATTCATGCTCAGCAACCACGTGAATCTTTTTATTAGTCTCAGTTGTAGTGCATAAGGCTTAGTCACTTTATCTTAGATAATGTTTCACAGGCCTTGCCTCCTAATACAAAAATCCCAGCCATGTAGCGATCTCCTATTATAATGTCCTGCTTAGATCAAGCCGAGATTCACTTCTCTCTTAAGTCACTAGAACTCTACAGAAAGAGTGTCATAGGAACACTCTAATCGAGTAGAAGTTTCCAGTATGAGTTAGTTAAGCAGCAAGTAATTCAGTTTAGCAGTCAGATAGACAATTACAGATGGTGTGGTTTCCCATTTTCCCATCTAGTTATACTATCCAGAGTCTCATGAATGTGATCATTCTAAGATGGACTAACGAGGTAGTTACGTGTTCAGCCCAGTTCATGTATTATGTCTTAGTTTCAAATCCCTGATATTCAGATAGAAGGTGCCTTATGCATTGCCACGGCTTTTCCCATAGCTTACCAAAGTCATCCCAGTATATTTTCAAGGGACATAGTTGCCCAAGGGGGAGATACACTATAATTCCACTAACCTTCATGACATAAATGTGCCACTCTTTTTTTCGTAATGAATCTAATTTGGGGTAAGAGGTACTCATAAGTTAACCCTCAAACTCCGATCTCAGCCGTAAGCCGCGTATTCAAGGTACTCAGTTCAGATCACGATATCCATCTCATGTATCATGTTCCAGTCACAGCTACATTCATGTGTTTCCTCTCATGCATTCTAGTAATTAATTTTAGGCTCGTTTGCATTTTTAGTTTAAAAAAATAGTCTCCCTTGAACTTATCCAGTTTCATGCTCAAATTTTCATGATAAACTTGGTATCAATTACCCTTGCATATTTAGTCATGCATTCATGTGTCAAATCATTCATGAAATCATGCATCAGATATGAATGCTAAGAACAAATCTGAGCAAATCAGTGATGTCAGTTATGTACTCATGTTTCAGTAGTTAATGTTCAGCATGTACTTCATCATGTCATTTCCCCCATCTCAGTCAGTCTCATTCGAGGATGAATTTTCCCAAGGGGGAGATATTGTAAGACCCCGCAAAATTCTAAGCTTAATTCAGTCCATTTATGTTTGTTAAGGGGGGTCCCATACTTAGAAAATTCAAGCAAAGTTTCCTTAGTTTATTTTGGCCTTCGAAAGTTTACAATCTCATTTTATGATCTTAACACTCTTAAATGGTCTATATTTCCATTAAGTCATTATTAGGTAGGTCAATAGGTGTTCTCGAATAAGTTTTGACTTTTTTAAAACTCATTTAGACTATGTTTAGAATCTTGAAATAGTGGACCAACGCGATCTTGGCGCACTACATCACCAATTATGTTGGTTGATATTGTTGCAGGTTTCCAGGGTCAAAGTACTTAGAATCAATGCTATGATGGCATGACTCGTTCACTATCGCATCAATACCATCGATGCGTTGCGTCGATAATAGCATCGATGCGAAGTTTGAGTCATTAAATGTCTATATTTTTTAAGGGCAAAAGGGTCAATTTCCCACCCCTATATAAGTCTAAAACATACGATTTATCCCTAATTCAACCAAAATATAGTCTCTCTCAAGTTTTTATCAATAATAAGTTAGGGTTTTAAATTAAGAATTCAAATTCAATACTCAAATTAAAGAATCTCTCTGTCATTCTTCGTACAATCAAGAACTAAGGTATGCATAGTGTTCATTCATGGATTCCTTTCATCCATGAAGCCCAAGAATCAAGTTTTAAACTATGAATTCTGATATTCATGTTATGGATTGATTATGTTCATATGGTTGTTGTTGTATGATTTCCAAGTTGGAATCTTTATTTGTTTTATGAAACTGTGTTAGCATGCAAGTTGAAAACTATGAACTTAGTTGGTTATGGTGTGTTAATTTGATGATTATGCCTATGCCCTAAGTGGTGCATGTATGGTATTTGATAAAATGCCTAAGAGAATAGAAATTATGCATTATAGCATAAATGACAAATATATGTTTTACCCTTATGTTCAAATAACTCTCATGCTATTGATCTGCATTGTTGATGTTAGTTGGAATGCTCATGATGTCAGATTATGAAATTATGACATGATTATATACATTTCTATCCATGTACAACATTATGATAACCATGTGCTTTATGAAATCTCCAACTTATTATTTGATGAATTGTTGATATTGGTCATGTGTTCAAAAAGTGTCAAGTCTTGTCAGTTTTATGCTATCGAGTCCTGGGGGTACTTGTACTTGACAATTTATCTATGTACCTAGAGTTAGTGTCAGTTTTCATAATACTCTCAGTCAATCCATAATCATTAGAATTCATTCAGTCTCATAACTCAGGAAAATTCAGTGAATTCAGTATCAGTTTAGTCCTACTCAGTAACCTCTATAATCTCAGTAACCTCACTGATCTCAGTGATATTAGTAATCTCTGTAATCTTCATAATCTCAGCAATCCCAGTTAGATATTAGATCTCAGGAGTAATCCATCAGTTAACGAAATTTAGTAAACCCAGATCTAATCAGTTAAACAATACGATCAGTAATAGTTCAGCTCAGTTTAAATCAGTTCAGTGTCTCTTCAGTTGGGAAAAGGATTCTGTATTGAGTAAACCCAAGGATGAGGGATCACCTGTCAGTTAGTAGAGGATGTGATCCTTAGAAGTAATCCTTGCATTCCAGAACTACATAGCCAGCGTAGGTTGAGATGTACCCTACCAGTTTAGGGATTATACACCTCATTTGAGTTTTCCTACTAGGAGGGCTTTACGGAAGAGCTCCCTGTCAAATAGGGTTTACTCACAGCTCATCTTTACCCGTGGAATGGTACTGACACCCTTCCAGCTGGGGTTACAAGTTGGACCCCACCAGTTTAGATTTAGGGTATGTCGGTTAGATGATTACCTCCCACAATCTCAATTTTAAATTCAATCTCAGTAATAGAACTCAATTCAGTTCTACAAATATCAGGACTATTAGATAAAGTTACTCAGCTCAGTACAGAACTCAGCTAGTTCTATCAAAATTAGGAATGTCGGATACAGTCTTCCAGTTCAGTCTAAAACTCAGATAGTTCTTCAGATTTAGGACTATCAGATATAGTCATCCAGTTCAGTCTAGAACTTAGATAGCTCTTCAGATTCAGGACTGTCAGATACAGTAATCCAGTTTAGTCTAGAACTCAGATAGTTCTTCAGATTCAGAACTGTCAGATACAATCACCCAGTCCAGTAAGGAACTCAGATTGTTTTTCAGTATCAGTATACTCAGTTATCAATTATTAGTAATATAGTACCAGTAACCTTAGATATCGGTTACCTGTTAACTCAATAATTCATTTTATCAATAGACTCAGTTATTCAGTATCCCAATATTAGTAAACTCAGATGTCAGTATAATAGTATTTAGTATTATTACGACCCCAGTCCCAATTTATGTATTTATGCATGTATTTCTCACGCGTTCATGTTTATGTCATCAGTTAGTTATTACTGTTCATGCATATGAACCCTTGTATTCATCTTACCTCACTTGCATATCAGTACATTCAATCATACTAACGCATTTGTGTTATGATGTTTTATACCATTGGTTTGGAAGCACGAGCTCCTGAGCATCCTTAGTAGAGCAGACGTTCAGCAGCCAGACTTGTAGCTCATCATTCGATGATAGCATGATTATATTATCACTTTAATTTTTCAGTTATTCAGAGTTAGTTGGGGACATGTCCCATCAACTCCACAGATTTTAGACAGTTTAGAGGGTCTCAGACTACAGCATATTTCAGACAGTTTATTTCAGTTTTGGGTATTGTTATACCCCAATACAGACATTATTTTATATTCAGTATTAGTTCAGTTTTGAACCTTTTGGCCTTAAAGCTTATATTCCACATATTTTTAGAATATTATTCAGTGTTCAATTACAAATATTAGTCATGAGTTAGCTTGTGGTCCTTCGGGGTCATGAGCCCTGTGTAGAGTTTCGGGTACCAGTTTCGAGGCGTTACAATCTCAGTTGTTGTGAGGGTACATGTTTGATGAATGTGGATGATTTTTATGATGTCCTTTATTAAATGATAAGCATGAGTTTTCCACTTAGGTTAGTCAATTCTTGAGGCTAAGATATTTTGGAGTAGTGTTCATAAGCTTTCAATTGTATAAATAACATGCCTTGTGTAGAAATTTGCATTCGGTGTTGTCATTGTAGTACTAGCTTGAGTGTCTTTATTTTAGTAGAAGTGTAGTATCACCTCAGATTTTTATGCTTAGAGTAAAGAGTTGTTCGAGGACGAACAAGATTTTAAGTGAGGGGTGATGATCTGAGGTAATTTTACGCACTTCGGTATCATTATTCTAGCTTATTTCGCCATGTTTTGAGATCAATTCATGTGATTAATGTGTTCATATTGATATAAATAAGAATTTAAGTTTCCAAGTATGCATTTATGATGTCCAAAGTATTTTTCAAACAAGTTTGTGCTTAATTGAGTCATTTAGAGTTCAACCCGACAAATTAGTTTTACTAGCTTGAGCTAGTTGTGTGTCAGTTGGTTCCATTAGACTCTAATATGTCTCATTTGGTCCAAATTCTTTAAATGTGTAATTTTGAGTGGAATAATTTTTTAATGTGCAAAGTTTAATTTGATTAAGTCAAGAGTCGGAATAATAAGTGAAAAATTATTGCGAATTTACCTTATCTTAACTCTTATTTTGATTTGTCGTTGAGAGTATTTTGATGTTTTGATCTCTAATATGTGGTGTGTGATATTATAGGAGGATTTGTGAGCTGAATATGGTGATATATTGAGATAAAAAGGCTGGAAATCCATGAAAAATACAACATGAGACAAGGAACGAAAGATGGGACGATAAAGACTTGACCAAACTTTTGGACACAATTTCCAGTGTGTTCGAGCAATGAGCGTTCATTGCATTCTGTATTTAAGTGCTTCCATGATTTATAAATATGGGGAGATGCAATTTCCAGTGGAGTAATACAATATTCATGCGACGCACCCTCCATTTCAGATCAACACAGCATGCGACGCACCTTCTGTTCCACCTATTAAATTTTGACCATCCTATTTTTAAACATATTTGCATGGCACGTAATTTAAGAGGAAAAAAGTGGGAATATTTTAAGTAACCTTCTTGGAATGTGTGCCATTCTCCAATTCTATAAAGATTTGGATTATATTTATAATATATTTACACAACACGTAGACAACCAAAAGATGGACAATTTGTTGGCCACGGACAAGACCTGGACCCGGAATTTAGTGGCTGCTATTTCTTCTATTTAGGTTTATTATTTCTTAATTAGTCTTGAATTTTTCATATCATGTATTCAATTATTTATATCGTGATTATGAATATTATCGGCTAAAGCTCCTCTTTTCGGGTTTAAAGTCAAGAACATGAGTACTATTGTTTTGGATTAATTTTGATTAATTTTGCTTATCATATTTGGTTGCTTGTTTATTCTGATTTTAATTATTTTATGGATTTATCACCTATAAAATACTTATATTGTTGATATTTTGATCTCGGGAGAGGGAGTAGGGAGATAGAACATGGAAATAAACAAAGTTTGGGTTTTTATTCTTTTATAAAATAAAGAATTAAACTTAGCGTCTAGAATAGGGATACTTAGATGCCCTACTTGATTCATACGTCAGATGGTAGCTTTAATTAACTTAATTGGATTACTACATCCCCGCTCAATAATGTAGTTGTAAGTTCCATATTAGGTAAAAGATTAGAGGTTGAAAAACTATGATCATGCAATTAACCGTACGAATCAACAACCAAGATAAGCAAGTTAACGAATGAAATTCAATAACATAGTATGATTGTTCAGAGTGCTTTAACCCTGGGTTTTAATCCATTGATTGTTCCATGATTTTATTTTACACATTATTTACTTTATTTTTAATTTATAATATTCAAAACTCTTTTTGGTTACTTTTACATCAAATTAATCTAAACTGTGAACTAGAATAGAATCATTGTTAAATCAAGTCTCTGTGGGATTGATATTTATATTTATTGAAGGTCACTATATTACTTGATAAGACCACGTACACTTGCGTGTGCGCTTGGGAGCTGTCAACCGGAAGCGGGTAGCCACCGACCCTAATTTTTCCTATTCTATTCGGGCTTTGTTTTTAGGATTTTGTCTTGTACTATAAGGACCCTTTATGTACTTTTTGTTAGAGGTTCTTCACTTTTAACACTTAAAAATATATTTTGATTTCAAGATCCATCATTGATCTTGGGATTTCTTTGTATTGACTTTGCTTGATTATTCAGTGTGGGTTTCTTTCAAACATATTTTGATTTCAAGATCCATTTTTTGATCCTGAGATTTATTTGTATTGACTTTACTTTATTATTTAGTTTATAGTTATGGGTTTCTTTCATATTTATCATTGTGATTTTATCTTTTCTTTCCAACATGAATATTATTGATCTCTTTACAATCATGAGCGGCTAAAACACATAGCTAGGGTTGTGGAAACCCTAGTAGATTGACGAAGTAGGGAAAGAGTGATTATTGATGGGAAACCAATACCTATGAAATGCATTGCTTTATCTTTGATATTATTGATTTCTTAATGGGTGCATACATTAGGATCTCAGCTAGATAATACTGCTAGCTCTAACAAAGGGGTAGTAACTAGGAAAAGATAAAGACAACAGTAATTTGGGGAGTTAATAGCCGATCCGTTGCAGCATAACGGTATATGAGATTGACGATTATCATTTATCTAATAACTTTAGACTCAAAAGGTGATAGTTAACTGGGACCAGGGTAAGGGTTAGTAATGCGACATCCTGAGCCTTAATAGATAAAGGCTGAAATCCTTCTGCTCGTCCAAAAAATTGTAGGAAGTACATAACTTATCAGTTCTACATGCAGGGTATTGAGTTGGTTCAACAACGCACATAAACCTACGGATTTGAGATTCCAGGGGAACACACAATCCTAGTGTTCACTTACAACTATGTTCAAGACTACTATAAACAAATCCCCCTACTTACTTTTCTATTCTGCCCAAGTACCCTCACTGAAGTAAATTCAAAATTTAAAAATAAAAATTGATGAGAATGGCTCCCGTGGACAGTAGGCATTGTTGGAGTCTGATGCCATGATCACGACAATAGGTCCTCGATCACAGTAACTGAGACTAAAATCCCCTATTTTTGCTCTGTTTTCATTTCCTGCATAACTATTAGTTTTCCCGCTTTATTTTTCTCCTATTTTTCCAAATACACTATTTATGTTAAAAGATCTACAAAGCATCAAAACAAACAAAAAAATAAGTTAAGGATGGGTTGTCTCCCATTAAGCACCTAATTTAACATCGCGTCATGACTCTCTCCTTTCACCTTATAGCATCTTTGAAGTTAATGCAATCCACCTTGGCCGCCACAGAGATTTTATCATTGTAGTGCTTCACCCTTTGACCATTTACTACGAATTTCTTCCCTTTATTATCTTCCAACTCGACTACACCACTTGTGTAGACTTTAGAGATCACAAATGGTCCCGACCATTTTGAGTGGAGCTTCCCCGCGAAGAGTTTCAAGTGGGAGTTATAGAGGATTACATGCTCTCCCTCATGTAATTCTCACCACAATATTCTAGCATCATGCCATTTCTTCATTTTTTCCTTATACAATGTTGCACTCTCATAAACCTTAGTAAGAACTCTTACATCTTATGGAGTTGTGTCACTCGTGCCTCGGATACTTCTCCTTGATTTATGTTTAATATCTTCAAAGCCTTATGATCAAGATCAACAGGTAAATGACATGCCTTACCAAATACCAATTGATAGGGAGACATATCTATTAGGTTTTGTAGGCCGTTCTATAGGCCCAAAGCGCTTTATCAAGTTGCCTTACCCAATTTGTGCAACTTATATTTACCGTCTTTTTGAGTATCGCTTTGATTTTGCAATTCGACACCTCCACTGGACCACTCATTTGGGGGTGGTATGGTATGGTGACTTTGTGCTTAACTTTATACTTGTCAAAAAGAGACCCAAACATATGGGTGAAAAAATGCAAACCACCATTACTAATGAAGGCCCGAGGGGTACCGAACCTTGTGATAATATTCTTTTTAAGGAATGAGGTGACATATTTTCTCTCATTAATGGGGAGTGCGATGTCTTCCACCCATTTAGAAACATAGTTGACCGCCACCAAAATGTACTTATTCCCAAAGAAGCTCACAAAAGGACCCATGAAATCGATTCTCCATACATCAAAGAGTTCCACCTCTACGTTAGTCTTGAGAGGCATCCCGTGTCTTCTTGAAATACCACCATGAATTTGACAAGTATGACAAGATTTAACCCATTCAATGGCATCCCTATGCATAGAAGGCCAATAGAATCCGCATTGGAGAATCTTGGTGGTAGTTTGGATCCCTCCATGATGACTGTTGTAAGGTGATGAATGACAAACCTCCAAGATGTCATATATTTCAAAATCCATGACACACTGTCTAATAACTCCATCAACACACTCTTGAAATGAAAATGGCTCATCCCAGAAATATCACTTCGCATCAAATAAAAATCATTTTTTATGGTAACTCAGTCCCTCAGGGAGTACACCATTTGCTACATAGTTGGCAAAATCGGCATACCATGGTTACTATTCCCCTCAATAGACATGATCAATTTATCGGGGAAAGCATCATCAATTTCTATTTCCCCATGCTTTTTATTGTTGCCTTCGACTCGAGAGAGATGATCAGCCACTTGATTCTCACACCCTTTTCGATCTTTCACCTCAAAGTTGAACTCTTGTAATAAAAAAAATCAACCTAATTAATTATGAATTTTCTTTTTTTTGTCTATAAGATACTTGAGAGTGGAATGGTCGATATGTACCACCACTTTCGTGCCTAACAAATAGGCTCGAAACTTTTCAAAGGCATAAAAAACTACCAATAATTCTTGCTCGGTGACGGTGTAGTTGCGTTGGGCGTCATTCAAGGTTTTACTAGCATAGTAGATAGGATGAAAAAGTTTGTCCTTGCACTACCCTAAAACAAACCCAATGCAATACCACTTGCATCTTACATTACCTTAAATGGAGATGACCAATCCGGAGCTATAATAATAGGGGTTGAAATGAGCAATTCCTTAAGATGCTCGAAGGCTTTGAAACATGCTTCATCAAAGTTGAACTTAGATTCTTTCTCAATAAGCTTAAACATATGGTGCGCTATCTTGGAAAAATCCTTAATGAAATAATGATAGAACCCGACATGGCCAAGGAAACTTCAAACACCTTTTTTGGAAATGAGGGGTGGGAGCGTGGAAATTACCTCAACCTTAGCTTGATTAAATTGAATACATTCTCCTGAGATCTTGTGGCCTAAGACAATTCCTTCTTCGACCATGAAGTGTCACTTTTCTCAATTCAAGACAAGGTATGTTTCCACGCATCTTTCAAGCACCTTATTCAAGTGTTTGAGGCATGACTCAAAAGATTTCCCCACTACTGAGAAGTCATCGATAAATACTTCCATGGAGTATTTAACCATATCCAAAAATATTGACAACATGCAACGTTTAAAGGTTGTCGGGACATTACACAACCCAAAGGGCATTCGCTTGAATGCAAATGTACCATATGGGAAAGTAAAAGTTCTCTTTTCTTGCTCCTCCAGCGTGATACAAATTTGATTTTATTCCGAGTATCCATCCAAAACGAAATACCACCCTCTACCATCAAGCCTATCTAGCATTTTATCTATGAACGACATTGGGAAATAGTCCTTCTCAGTCCGTGAGTTCAATTTTCGATAGTCCATACACACTTGCCATACGGTGACTGTTCAGATGGGAATGACATTATTTTTTTCATTCTCGACTATCGTGATACCACCCTTTTTCAGAATGCATTTCACCAGACTCACCCACGTGCTATTGGATATTGGATAGATCACTCTCGCATCGAGCCACTTTATAATCTCATTTTTTACCACCTCTTGCATGGATTGGTTTAATACTTTTTGGTTCTCTACACTTGGTATGTGATCTTGGTCGAGTTTAATTTTGTGTGAGCAAATGTCGGGAGCTATGCCAATGATATTCGCTATCGTACACCCAATAGCCCGAATGGATCTTTTTACCACCAACTTTAATGCTTCTACTTAAGAAGATTTTAGGTCACCAGCAATAAATATCGGCAAAGTCTCATCCTATCCCAAGAACATGTATTTGAGATAAGCTGGCAAGGGCTTTAATTCAATGTTAATAGGTTCAAGGATGGAGGATTTGGCGGGTGGACTTTCGCATTTTAAGATCAAGATCTAATTTAACCAAGTTCTTGGTGTGAAATCCAAGCCTAATTAGAGAAGTCACCACTTCATGATACTCCTCCACTTCTTATCTTCAAGCATTCTAAAGAACCCCAACTAAAGGGTCGTTCAACAAGCCCAAATCGATATGGTTTGACACTTCACCATCAACAACATCGATTACCAAAATGACTTGTAGGTCCATTGGTTGTTTTGTGGTCTTACATATGTTGAAGGATACCATTTCACCATTCAATATAAACTTTATCTCCCCAGACTCCACAGCTGCCAATGCATTCTCGGTAGATAAAAATGGCCATCCAAGGATAATGGGAATTTTGACCTCTATTGCACAATCCACAATAACAAAGTCGGCCAGGTAAATGAACCGGTCTACCTTTACTAGAACATCATGGAGGATCCCTATAGGCTTCTTAATGGATCGATCAGCCATAAGCAACTTTATTTTGGTGGTCTTTGGCTTATCCAATCTAAGTTTCTTAAATATATCATAAGGCAAGAGGTTCACACTTTCCCTAAGATCACACAATGCCCTAGCGAATGTGAAGGCGCAGATGGTGCATAAGATTGTAAAAGCACCAGGATCCTCCTTCTTTTCAACATATGTTCTTGTTATCATGGCACTACAATAGTGATTAATCTCTATGGTTTCATCCTCTAAAAGATTTTTTTTAGACACCAAATCTTTCATAAATTTAGCATACCCCGGCATATCTTGCAACGCCCCGATAAGAGGAATATTAATATAAAGGTTGCTAAATTTATCAAAAGGCTTTTCAAGCTTATCATGCTTTCCCTTTCACAATGACCATTTTTGGAAAGGAGGATGAATGGGGGTTGAAGTACAGAAACAATTTGACACTCGTTATTCATTGTCTTTCTCATCAATATCTTATTTAACTTTGGCTCTTCAAAATTGGCCCTTTTTCTCTTTTCCTTTATCGCCTCTCTATTTTGTATTTCTTCACTTTGACTCTCTATTAGATAGTTTGATAGTTCACTTACTTTTATCTCAAGTTATTGGATAGAGGAGGAGTGAGACGCAACCATTTGGAGGAGCATGGCGAATTCACTTCGAATTTTACTCACCATTTCTCTAGTCCTCTCAACATTACTTAAGATCCATGCTAAAATATCTCTATCAATTTTCTCTCTCCCTTCAAAATATGCCTTACTTAGATTTTCCCAGTTTTGACCTTGATTCCCATTTTGTCCTTGTGCAGCAAGATCGAAACCCTCCGAGCTCGTAGGTGTCATCCCTAAGTTATCACCAATCACCTCTTTCTCCTTGTCTTTATAAGTTTCAACTTCTATCACATCTATCACACCTACACTTTCTATTGAGTCTCCCAACATATGCTCAATTTGGAGTTCGAGGCAGGAGATCATCTTTGCATTGGTCTCTTCCTATTCATCTTTCCTATCATTGTATACAAAGGATAAGGAGGGAGCCCCCATGGACACCTCAACGTTCTCTATGTCCCAACCCATACACCTAATTGCCACTTAGTCCAAGATTTTTGAAATAATCACATTGGGTGAGTTGATGAATGGTCCACCGGATGTGTTGTCCACCATGACCTTATTTTGTTGATCTAATGCTCAATAAAATATTTAGAGGAGCATATTCTCCGGCATTTTATGCGCGGGACATTTCAAAAATGTTTCTTTAAATCGTCCCCAAGTATAGTACCATGATTCTTTGTGGTATTAGCAAAAATAACAATGTCATCCCTCCACTTCAACTTCCTAGATGGTGGGAATTATTGACCTAATAAATCCTTTGTGAGACTTGTCCATGAAGTGATAGATCCAGCAGGTAAGGACCTTAGCCATAGTACCTCCTTTCCCATGAGATATAATGGAAAAAGGCATAACCGTATGGACTCTTGGAATATATGTGCAACTTTGAATGGAGTACAAACTTCCAAGAAACCCTTTAAGTGAGCATTCGGGTCTTCATAAGCTTCACCCCCGAAGGTCCCATTTAAGCGGAGCAATTTCATCATCATACTTGTAACATAAAATATTTCGTGCTCCTCGGTGGAGGGAATGAGAATTACACTTTCATGATCTCCGGTCCCAATAAAAACTGAGTCCCTGTAACTCATGATGATTCAGAAATAATAATGTTTACCTACTCAAAGATAAAAAAACAGCAAAGAAATTAAATTTCACCACTCCGGGTATTCCTATGTAAGAATAGCACCACAAAAGCGAAATCTATATTTCATTCCCCAACAACGGTGCCATTGTGATAATGCTACACACACTTCCATAATTGAGGGGTGAGGCAGTCATTGTCAAGTAACCCAATTTGAGTTAAGGTCAAACCTTAAGGAGCGAATCATAGACTTCAAACCCTATGGGTGCTCTACCC
This sequence comes from Capsicum baccatum var. pendulum, assembly GCA_030864225.1. Taxonomy (NCBI): domain Eukaryota; kingdom Viridiplantae; phylum Streptophyta; class Magnoliopsida; order Solanales; family Solanaceae; genus Capsicum; species Capsicum baccatum. The sequence goes on along the minus strand of CM061557.1, from coordinate 160,305,509 downwards.
GGAATGCTAAAAAAAATGACATGTAAATTAAAATGGGGGGATTTGTTTGGAAATTTGTTGTACAATCATTAGAAAATGACCAAGAGATGACACTTTCGTTTTAAGAAACAATGTTGGGGGAAGTCTTGGGATCATGTCTACCTAAAGGTAAAAGTATGTGGGTTAGTGATGGTTTAGCATGAGATTTAGTTTTTAACTAAAGGATAGGCCAGGTCAAAGGTGATTGTGGTTAATATTTTGATAAAACCACAAATATTTCACCCATTGGCTCTTTCGAGCACCTAACAAGTGTAGAATTTGTGATTACCCAAAACCTCAGTCAAACATCCCCATTTCTAGGATGATGCTCTTAACATGATTTACATTCCTAATACACTTATTTCTAAGATTGAAAAAGGGAGCAAACCATAGGATTAATTGTTCACCATTGTCTTTTCCCCCTATAACCCTCTTTCAAGGATATTATGGGTTACCACATATTCACCTTCATCCCTCTTTCAAGGATGATAAAGAGATTCTAGAGTTTGGGGTCACCCATCAAACCCATTTGGAGATTTGGGTATTTCACCCATCAAATTCCAACTCATAAGCTCAAGCAATGGTGAAATCTTACTCAACAACTAATAATCATGCAAACACAATAATACCCACATACAAATTACACTCTAGTTCGACATAATCCCAAGACTAAAGAAGTTAGCAACTCATTAAATAGAAAAAAAAAGAATTTTACCAAGTAGTGAATCCATGTTGTTCATAGTAAGAGAGGGAAAATAATCTTCAATTCAACACCTAAAATTTGCTAACTTCCCTTTGGAACAATAATTACAAAATAAAAATGAATAATCAAATTTTCACTCTCTAATTCTAAGGTTCTTCCCTACTCCTCTAAAGTGTTTTTAATTTCCCATATAAATCTTGCTTCCGTTGTCTAATTTACCATAATGCCCTTTACTCATTTCTCCTGTGAGGTCGCGGTTGCGGAGCTTTGGCTGTGATAGCACAACTGTGATCACGGCTATTATCGACCGATCATGTTGTATTGGCCAAACTTCACCAACCGCGATCGCATTCCTCTAATTGCGATCGCGTTACCTAAGGCTAGGTAAATTTTCTACTTAGCTGATAGCTATTAGAGTGTTCAGATCGCGACCGCAGTACCCAAGGCCCTTTCTGCTCTGAGTCTTCAGCTGCACTTTTCCTACTCCCTTTTATCATTTGAAGATTTAATCCATATCTTCCTATCTTTTCAACTATATACCTACAAAGAGTGGATATTAGTGCATTTACTCAGGAATATTCCTCATTTATTCATTTAAAACAAGGTAATGTACACGAATGTTAAGTGAGATTGAGTGGTAAAATCACCACTCATCAGTGAGTAGAGGTTTTGACAGAGTTTATATGAACATCAGATCTTCAAGGAGGCATGATCTAAAATGAGAGAAAACCAGGATTAAGAGAAATTCCATGACCCTGGACTCTATAGCCCAAGATAAAACACAAGAAAGGAAAACATTCCTAAATATCTTGTAGCCTTTCCCTTATAAATGTGGTGTGATCCATAAAAAGGACTCTACTCGACATGGATTTGTGGACACCTAATGACCTTGAACCTATGCTCTGATACCAAGCTATTCATGACCCCAACTCTTGGTCCTAGCCATCACGGGTATCTCAAGCCCACTGTGGGTTGGAGACCACCCCTCATAGCCTATACAATCCAAGCATAATCCAGATAATAACAAAGTGGAAGACAACCTGAGAATAATGATAAAATAGATAATGTAACTTAATAATAATTTCTAAGAGTCAACAACACCATCTAACCTACATATGTCCACAAAAGCCTTGAAACTAATTCAAATATCAAGCTAGGTCGGGACATGCAACCATGACCATGATAACAAAAATGATAATGTTAATGTGAACTCTTAAATTCTAAATATGGAGAGAACCCAATAGAATGACTAAGCTTTCCGGAGGATAGAAGTTTACCTCTTTACCGTAAGCAAACCGATGAACAGACTCACCTAACACTACATGAGGTAACAAAAGAATCCCCTAAGACCCTACATCATGAAAAGATATAGCATCTAAGGATGGTTAGCAAGGTAAGCGCTAACATGTAACTCAAGGGAGGGATACAATAATGCCATTTAAAAAAAATGAAATCCAAACTCAATGTAAATGTTCCCATACATGCATATACACATACATACATACATATATATATGTGTGTGTAATGTTGGGATAGGGAATAAGGTTTAGCATGAGATTTAAAATTATTAACTAGGATTGTGTATCTCTAACCATCCTAAGGGCACCCACGGGCTATATGGGTTCAGCTCTTACTGCTAAACGGGCTCCAGCACGTGTTAGCCGCATGAACTGGTGAAATCTAAGGAAGGTCCAGGGAATCCACGACCCAGCAATTTGAAGATAATATATATATATACACACACACATATATACATATATATATGTATATATATAAAATTGTAAACTATGTACACGGCCACCAAGGCCTCCACGCCGGCAAAGTGGTTTCCAATATAGGTCACCCTGGGACCTCCACCTTCTGCAGTGAGCTACACATCCTCTTTTAAGCCTAAATTAAAAAATTTACACATAACCCATCCATTTAGCCAAGGAATCATCCATTTAGGAATTTACCGAATGATATCGCCATACCAATTATTATGCTTGCAAGTTAATCCAATATGCCAAACCAAACCAATTAGCCATAAGACTCCAAAGTTCTAATTTAAATTTAATCCCAGGCCACCAAGGCCTTTCAAAACCATTTTATCCATTAATTCAATACAATAGATAGTAAAGTATGCAAAACTATGTAATTATCCATATTTCAAAACCAATTGTGCAAGTGGGTTGAGGTTAATACCAATTCCAATAGCAAAATCCATATGTTCGGGAGAATCTACGACCCCCATTTTATTTACCATTCCCATACACCTAGAGAGTTACAAAATCCATCAATAAAGCATAAACAAATGTGTGTAACCCATGGAAATTCCATTTAAACAATAACCATCCAAAACCCTCAATCAAAATTTCAAAACCAAATATTCAAACCACAAGAATATCAAACCATTGAATTCCATGATAATATAAAAGTTTCGGGAAGAGATACATGCCTGAAAATACCAACTATTTGTAGAATAAACCACACTTTGAGCCCTAGAGGACCAACCCTTAGAAACCCCAGCTTTGTTCTTGACATGGGAATTTTAGAGAGAAGAGAATGTTTTTAACTTGTTAAAATAATTGGAAAGGGACCCTTAGGGTGCTTTTTGGTTGTGGGTTATAATTGGGATGGAAGGAAATGATCAAAGTGCCCCTAATCAGAATACAAGAAAAACTATCACAGAGACTATGGGTCACCTCAAGACTCATGGTCATTGATCACGAGTCGTCACCAAGACTCATAGCCTGGGAAGAAAATTAGGTCCTCCTTACAGGTTTGGTCATGATTCCCACCTTAGAACTTAAAACTTCACCCTACGAATCATGGAGTTTAGTCGCTACCAAGACAAACACCTTTGTCCATCTCACGGTTAAGGTTATGAGTGCTTTACCATGACTTGTGAAATTATCTTACGACTTGTATGATCCCAGTAATGATTATGATAGAAACTTAGGGAAACCCTACTGGTTAGACCATGATTTCTCTATACGACTCATGGGGAGCTTCACGACTCATCACCTGAGAAATACCTTGAGCAGTAAGCAAAATTATTGAGAAAAATTCAGAGTTCAAAACCTAGGGTATTACAAATACTCACAACCAATCCAGTATAAAGATCTTGAATCCATTAAATATGTATATATACATGAGCTCTTATTCTACTCAATATGTCAACCATCCATGATTTAGTATAAGCAATGTACCATTGGAATAAGTATGCATGTAAGGCATCATTAACATCATATTAATCCAACATGGGCATTCTTATTATGAAGATAACAACCAATGTATACACAAGGTTAATAATATTAGATAAAGTCTCTACACGGGCAACATGTAGTTAATATCATCTTAAGTCACCACCAACAAAAATATAATCCCCTACACGGGCACACAAATGCAATAATATTATTGAAATATGGTTTCCGTGATTATTACCCATACCTATAGCAGGTTTATATATATATATACACACATATTAACTACCTAACTTAGTCTAAAGAAAGCTATGTCGTAACATACCTTACAACATCAAGATCCAAACCTAAAGCCCTTTAACATGGAGCTTTTCCTATCTAAAATGGCCTTGATATCAACTAAAACATACAAATATAGAATCTATGTGTTAAAATAAAGACACGATACTCATATTGCCTATTTTCAAGTCGGTGTCAAAACGAACCCCCTAAAATGGTTTTAAAAATGAAAGGGTAAAATCAAAATTTTTGTCTAGAAAACCTTACCTATGATTAAATAAAGCTATAGGATAAGACCCAAGTAAAAATAGGTTTAAAATGGAGTTTTAATCAAGGGAATACCATTTAGGCCTTTTGGGCCAAAATCCCTTAAATTCTGAGTTGGAATTAAGATTTTAAAAGGATGTTAAAAGATATATTCAAAGTAAAATAATTAAAATAATGATTTAGTGCCTACCCAAGCTTAAAAGTGGAAAAAATAGCCCAAAAATCCTTCAACCCAAAGATCAAAGTCTCAAAATGGAAGAAAAATTGAGATATGAGTTTTTATACCATTACAGCTATGACCGCTAAAGCAGTCATCGCTTAATCAAAGGGCTGACTGCTTAAGCGATCCAGCCCCATGTGCAAGGCTGCTAAATCAAACTTCTATCACTAAAGCAGCAGTTGATAAAGTGTTAAATTATCTAGTTTTATGATAGTTTCTCAATCTACTAGGTCAGCTAAAGTAGAGCATGGCCCGCTTAAGTGGCTGCACCAAATTTAGATGGATCAAGAACTTTGCTAAGTTGTAAAGTTGTCGATCATTACCTCAAAATCCCATATAATCAAATAAAAATATGCTACTAGACAAAAGTTGATGTCCTAGAATCAATGACAGCATTAGATTTTTGAAAAGAGGTTGTTTTAAAAAAAATTACCCCGAGACCCAATTTTACTAATTCCTAAACCAAGGGTCAAAATAAGATCCAAAATACATAAAACCAAACCAACCATACTCCCAACCCAAAATCAATATTCCAAATTTGTTGGCGCAGTCCATTTTTTCATCTGATATACATAATATCAAATATTGACTAAAGTCAATTATGAGCCCTTTTCAACCTCTAAAAACCTCAAACTCACATAAAAAATTATACCAACCACTCCCATATTCCAAAAACAACACATAGCAACCGCGGGGAGGGGTAAAATAGTTAAAAGCAAGGGAAAATTCATAGAATCAAGTCATTACAAGTATCCTTTTACCTTTGCCTCCCAAAAAGCTCTTAGTTAAATATCAAATTCTAATATATGATTCTTAGGTTCTTATTCGGTTTAAGTATTTCCTTCAAATTCAATACTCTCATGATCATTATATTATAATTATATATTTTTCAGGATCTAGCTATCTTTCATAACCTAGATATTTCATGAATTGATACATTGTAATGCCCTGAATTTGGTACCCAGAATGCTACACGGTGCTCATGACCCTGAAGAACCACAAGCTAACCCATGACTGATATCTGTACCTGAACACTGCATAATATACTATATAAATACGAAAATAAAGGTTTAAAGGCCATAAGGTTCAAAACTGAGACATAATATCTGATAAAATATAACATCTAGGTGGGGTATGAAATACCCAAAATAATTGAAATAAATGGTTTAAACATGATAGTCTAAAAAGCCTCTAACTGTCTGAATAAGGAGTTGGTGGGACATGTCCCCATCTAACTCCATCTAATAAAAGCTAAACTAAATTAATGAAATAAATAATAATATCATCCTTGAATGATGAGGACTCATTGCTAAATGTAGCTGCTACTGATGCTCTGGAGCTTGTGCTTCTGAACCTATGGTATAAAACATGAAAGTGCAAATATGTCAGTACGATTGAATGTACTGGTATGCATATGAGGTAGGTTGAATGCAAAGGGTTTACATGTATGAACTATACTAACTGACTAAATAACATAAATGTAAGAATGCACGTATGAATACATAATAGTTGTAACTGAGTTCATGATAACATGATTACTGAGCCTGAGTACTGATAATATGAGATACTGATAAGTGTATAACTGAAATAACTAATACTAAGCGACTGTATCTGACAGTCTAGGTTCTGATGGAACTAGCTGAGTTCCATACTATTCTGAGTTGATTGTATCTGACAGTCCTGAATTTTGTAGAACTATTTAAGTTTTATTACTGAGACTGAATGACTGTATCTGATAGTACTGACTCTGTAATTGAAACTGTAGGAAGTAGTCATCTAACTGATATGCCCCAAATAACGCATTATAGCTGAGTTGGGAGCCAATCTATAACCCCAATTGGAAGGGTGTCAATACCACACCACTGGTAAAGACAATATATGAGCAAACCTCATATAACAGGTAACTCTAGTGAGAATGGTGGAAACCCTCATATAACAGGTTAAGCCACCTCATCTATCCTCATATAACAGGCTATGATATCTTAACCTACTATTGGTTCACCTATACATTTCTTGAGCAAAGAGACATCGAACACTAGATGAACTATGGCTAGATCTGAAGGCAATTCGAGCTCATAAGCTACCTTGCCAAAGTGACTGATAATTTTAAGGGACCAACATATCGGGGACTAAGCTTTCCCTTCTTTCCAAACCTCTTCACTCTCTTAATGGGAGAGATTTTTAGATAAATATAATTACCAATATCGAACTCGAGATCTTTTTTATGCACATCTGTATAAGACTTCTGTCGGCTCTGAGCAGCCCGGAGTCTTTCTCTGATCAACTAGACCTTTTCTAAGGCATCGAATACTAAGCCAGGCCCTATAACTGAGGCCTCACTAACTTCAAACTAACCAACTAGAGATCTGCACCTCCTACCATAGAGAGCTTTGAATAGAGCAATCTTAATATTGGAATGATAGTTGTTGTAGTATGTAAACTCAATCAAAGGTAAATGGTCATCCCAACTACCCTTGAAATCAATTGCACATGCTCGCAGCTTATCTTCTAAAGTCTGAATGGTCCTTTCTGCTTGACTATCTGTCTGAGGATGAAAGGTTGTACTGAGATAAACTTGGGTACCAAGACTCTTTTGGAATGCTTTCCAAAAATGAGAGGTGAACTGGGTACCTCTGTCTGAGATAATAGAGAGTGGAACATCGTATAATCTCACCAACTCTCTAATATAGAGTTTGGTGTAATCCTTAGTTGAATAAGAGGTATGAACTGGAAGGAAATAAGTTGATTTGGTTATTCTTTCTATAATACCCAAACTGAATCATGTTGATGAAGAGTACGAGGCAAACCCATCAGAAAGTCTATGTTTACTTCTTCCCACTTCTAAGTAGGAATATTGAAACTCTTGCATGGACCCACAAGGCTTCTAATGCTCTATCTTAACGTGTTGATATGTAAAGTACTTGGCTACAAAATATAAAACATCTCTCTTCATCCCACTCCACCAATAGATTTCCAAAAAGTCGCGGTACATCTGCGTGGCCCCTAGATGAATAGAATAGCACACACCATGTGCTTCTGCAAGAATTCACTGCCTTAAGTCATCTACATCTGGAACACGCAGACGACCCTGAAAATGTAGGACACCATCACCCCCTTGGAAGAAAACCTCTACTTTCTGATCTTTGACTTACTCTTTCAACTTGATTAGACTGGGATCTCTATCTTGCTTTTCTTTCACCTCAGAAACTAGAGATGATTCTAAACTACTCTGAACCCATATATCAACCTCTTCTGTATCGACTAAGCGAACACCTAGTTTGGCAAGATGATGGACTTCTTGAGCTAACTTCTTCGTACTGTCCTTAAAATAAGTAGCACTACCCATAGATAGTCTACTGAGAGCGTCAGCCACTACATTGGCCTTGCCCGAATAAAAGAGGACACATGTCATAATCTTTTAAGAGCTCTAACCACCTTCTCTGATGAAGATTAAGATCTTTCTAAGAAAAGACATATTGAAGGCTCTTATGATCTATAAACACATTTACATGAATCCCATATAGATAATGCCTCCAAATCTTTCAGGCAAAGACTACGGCTGCTAACTCAAGATTATGAGTAAGATAATTCTTCTCCTGGGGTTTAAGGTGCCTGGAGGCGTAGGCTATGACCTTACCATGCTGCATGAGGACATAACCCAAAACCACTCTGGATGCATCACAGTACACTACGAACTTATCTGGACCATATGGAATAGCCAAAACTAGAGCTGAGGTGAGTCGAGTCTTCAACTCCTGAAAACTCTTCTCGTATTGATCTGACCACTAAAACTTGACTTTTTTCTGAGTCAATCTAGACATGGGGGATTAAATAGAAGAAAATCCCTCAAAAACCATTTGTAATATCCAGCCAAACCTAAGAAACTCTTTATATCTAATGGAGAGATAGGGCAAGGCCAGTTTTTTACCACTTCAGTCTTTTGAGGATCTATCTAATGCCATCACCAGAAATGATATGACCAAGGAATGCTACTAATCGAAGACAAAACTCGCACTTAATAAATTTGGTGAATAGTTGATGATCTCTGTGAGTCTAAAGTATGATTCTGAGATGGTCTGCGTGATCATGCTCACTACAGGAATAGACCAGAATTTTATCTATGTAGACTGTAACGAACATGTCCAAGTACTGCTTGAATGCACGGTTTATCAAGTCCATGAAAGCTGCAGGGGAATCGGTAAGACCAAAGGACATGACCAAAAACTCAAAGTGACCATACCGAGTATGAAAGGTTGTCTTTAGAATGTCACATTCTCTGACTCTGAGCTAATGGTAGCCTGATCTGAGGTCTATTTTATACAAATAGTTGGCACCCTGAAGTTAGTCAAACAAGTCATCGATTCTGAGAAGAGTATACTTATTCTTGACCCTAACCTTATAGACCCGACGGTAATCAATGCACATTCTGAGAGAACTGTCTTTCTTACACACAAATAAAACTGGTGCATGCCACGAGGACACACTGGATCTGATGAATCCCTTATCTAAGAGATCCTTCAACTTTTCTTTTAGTTCTTTGAGCTCTGTTGTTGCCATTCTATATGGAAGAATAGATATGGGCTAAGTATCTGGAAGAAGATCAATGTCGAAGTCTATTTCCCTTTTGGGAGGAATTTCTAGAAGATCTTCGAGAAAGACATATGAATATTCATTCATGACTGGGACTAATTCAAGACTGGGAGTTTCAAAACTAGTGTTCTTAACATGAACAAGTGATAAACACATCCCTTATATATCATTTTCCTTGCCCGAAGGTAGGAAAATAGTTGACCTCTGAAAACAGAAGTACTACCCCTCTACTCTAGAACAGGTTCATTTAGAAACTAAAACTGGACTATTCTATTTTTGCAGTCAACTATGGCATTGCAGGAATAAAGCCAATCCATGTTGAGAATGACATCAAAATCAGTCATCCCTAATTTGACTAAGTCTACTAAGGTGAATTTCTGAAATACCATAACCGAACAGTTCCTGTATACCCGCTAGGCTGTAATGGTTTTACCTAGTTGGATAGAGACTAAAAAGGGCTCTACTAGAATTTTAGGACTGACTCTGAAATCAACTACTATAAATAGAGTAAAAAAAGACAAGGAGGCTCCTGGATGTAGCAAAGCGTAAACATGCACATAAAAGATCTGTAACGTACTAGTAACTACATTAGATGAATTTTCCTAATATTGTCGATACTGAAGAGCATAAATTCTGTTTGGGCACTGCCTATTAGTAGCATTGGAGGTGGCATCCTGCTAGTTTGGGAAACTGGACTGAGCTGTGGAACAATTTTGGTGACCCTGTAGACCTGACCGAGGATAGTCTCTAACTTTGTGGCCTAGCTTTCCACATCCAAAACAAATACCATTGTTAGCTTTGGAAATACCCTGATGGTGCTTGCAATAAGTCTGGTAGAGAGGATAGGTGTTGGCATTACTAATACTTCCCTGAGACTTAGAACCTGGCACTATATCCCTGTAGCCATCTCTGAACTTTGGCACTGGAGCATTAGCTAAAGAAAGAGCTGGATCGGATGACTTAGGATAGAATTGAGAACGATTCCCTCCTTCTGATTTAGGCTGAAAAAAGTTGAAACTACCTATCCATGCTCTTTTATTCTGCCTCTCTCTCACCTTAATCTTTTGCTCTTCTATCTATTGAGCATGGGTCATAAGTCTAGCTATGTTCATATCACTATTCAACATCGCAAACATGCACTCATCGACCACACTATCATTCACCCCAGAAACAAACTTACTCATCTTGGCCCTGTTATCTGCAACCACATAAGGAGCATATCTGGCTAGTTGAGTGAACTTAAGAGAGTACTCTTTCACCGTCATGTTGCCTGCCTGAGGTTGATAAATTCAAACACCTTAGCTTCCCTCAGCTCTTGGGTAAAGAATCTATCTAAGAATTCAGTGAAAAACTCCTCCCACTCAATAGGCCCTGCATCAATTGACCTCTCTAACTTCCACTGTTTGAACCAAGTATGAGCAATATCCTGAAATTAATATGCAGCTAGCTCAGTACCCTCAGTAGAAGTAACCCCCATGATTTCAGTAACCTTCTAAACTTAGTTTAGGAGCTCCTGAGGATCCTCTTATGACTTAGACCCAAAAAAGGAAGGAGGATTCATTCAGGTGAAGTCCCGAATCCTGGCTGTAATTGAATTGGCAACTAGGTTGGCCGAAATGAAAGTTGGTCATTCATTCTGAGCAGTAACTAAATTAGCAAGGGTGGTGAATATAGCCCTGAACTCTGCATGAGAAATGTGTTCTTCTAAAGGATCTGCTCGGACGGGCTGAGGGACTGACTGATTTCCATTTCTTCTTTTGGAAGGCATATTCTGAGATAGAAAAGAAATATATTAGACTGGGATATTTAATTTCGATCTTATGCTCACTGGTACGATATGAATACTAAAAGAAGGGAAACTATTCTTAAAATATCTCATAGCCTCCTATACATAAATGTGACGTGCAACACACCTAAGTACAAGACTCTACTAGATGTGGATTTCAGACTTCCTAGGACTTTATTGAACCCTAGGCTCTGATACCAAGTTTGTAATTCCCCGAATCTAGTACCCAAAATGCTACACGGTGCTCATGACCTTGATGGACCACAAGCTAACCCATGACTGATATCTGTACCTGAACACTGCATAATATACTGTATAAATGCTAAATAAAGGCTGAAAGGCCATAAGGTTCAAAACTAAGACATAATATCTAATAAAATATAACATCTGAGTGAGGTATGAAATACCCAAAACAACTGAAATAAACTGTTTGAACATGATAGTCTGAAAAGCCTCTAACTGTCTGAATAAGGAGTTAATGGGACATGTCCCCAGCTAACTCCATCTACTAAAAGCTAAGCTGAATTAATGAAATAACTAATAATATCATCCTCGAATGATGAGGACTCACCACTAAATATGGCTACTACTGATGCTCTGGAGCTCGTGCTTCTGAACCTATGATATAAAACACCATAGCGCAAATGCATCAGTACGATTGAATATACTGGTATGCATGTGAGGTAGGCTGAATGCAATGAGTTTAATGCATGAACTATACTAGATGACTAAATAACATGAACGTGAGAATGGATGCATGAATACATAATAGTTGTAACTGAGTTTGTGATAACATGATTACTGAGCCTGAGTACTGATAACATGAGATACTAATAACTATATAACTAAAATAACTGATACCAAGAAATTATATCTAACAGTCTAGGTTCTGTGAAAACTAGCTGAGTTCCATACTGTTCTGAGTTGATTGTATCTGACAGTCCTGAATTCTGTAGAACTATTTAAGTTCTATTACTGAGACTAAATGATTGTATCTGATAGTCCTGATTCTGTAACTAAAATTGTGGGAAGTAGTCATCTAACCGATTTGCCCCAAATAATGCATTATAGCTGAGTTGGGGTCCAATCTGTAACCCCAATTAGAAGAGTGTCAATACCGCGCCACTAGTAAGGACAATCTATGGGAAAACCTCATATAACAGGTAAGTCTAGTGAGAACAGTTGGAACCCTTATATAACAGATTAAGACACCTCATCAACCCTCATTTAACAGGCTATGATGTCTCAACCTACACTAGCTGTGTAGTTCATGAATGCAAGGATTGCTTCTAAGGATCACACACTCATATAATAGGTGAGTTCGTATCCTTGGGTTCACTCGGTGCTAATTTCTACTCCCATCTGAATAGACACTTCACATGATTAACTGAATTGGACTAGAATAACTTCATTAAATTCCGTGGTCTGACGGAATGCTATTGAGATCTGATAACTGTCTGAGACTTTTGAGATTACTAGATTACTGAGATTTACAGGAATTTGTAAGATTACTGAACTTATACTGAATTCACTGAGTTTTCCTGATTCACATGACTAACTGAGTTCTAGGGATCATGGCTTGACTGAGAGTATCATGAAATCATGACACTAGCTCCAGGCACACAGCTTAATTATTGGGTACAAGTACCTCCAGGAATCGATAGCAGTAATTCATGGCATGAGTTCTAAAGCACAACAATGGATACACATATATCAATAATCCATTGACTAAGACATTTCATCAAACACTTGACATGCATGAACTTGTATATGAATGGGATTTCATATTATTATACTAGTATGGAACTTTTCCTTTACATAGGCATTTAGTCAAACATATGGGGAGCATGCTTTGCTTATACAATTATCAACACATCTAATAATCATGGATACATCAATCCACTTGTAAATTGAAGGGTTTTTCATGAATATCACGTAATTCATCACATATTAGAATCAATTCTTGTAATTAATAGTCTATAACATGGAACGAAACCAAAAAACAACATGAACATCAATTTTCAATTCAATCAAATATTGAATTCATAAATATACAAATCTTGAATTTTGAAAAGAGATTCTTGAGCTTCATGGGTGAAAGACACCCATGAATCAACATATGACATACCTGAGTTAATGAATCTGGAAGGATCGATGGAGAGTTCTTGTGATTAGGCCCTTGAATTTGAGAGCCAGGGTTTCTTGGCTTGAGAGAGAACAACTCAATTTGGGGGAAAATAGAGTGAATAATGATATCCTTAGGTCAAGTAGGGTTAAATTTCGTGTTTAAGGCTAAACTAAAATCATGGAAAAAAACCCTTTTAACCCTGGACGCATCATTTAAATTTTGTAAAAATTTTCCGACCTGGAACCCTGGTCCAACCGGCGCTATCACATCATGTTACTGGAATTTAACAACTGGGAAATTGGACGATAGTGCGGCGCGGGACTATCACGGAGCTTCACTAGAATTTGATAATTGGGATTTGGGAGCCCTCTATGATGTTGTGAAATCGTAGAGTCTTATTGTAAATTGAAAAATGTCATTTTTTCTTATGGATCAATGCACCACTGACTGAGATGATGGTGTTTTACGACTGAAACTTTAAATCGCCATAATTTCTTACCCGGTTGTCGGATTTAGGCCAATTTAGGATCGATGGAAAGCTTACTGAATTTCCCACATAACTAAAAGTGAAAATATAGTAAATTTACCATGGAATAAATATCTTTCAATTTAGAAGCTAATACTTGACATTCTTGGGATGAAATTAGTTAGGTAACTTTGGGGTATTACAATATCTCCCCCTTGGGAACATTCATCCTTGAATGAGACTGATTGAGGTGGAAGAAACGATGAGCTGAAGTATATAATGGACATCAACAACTTAAAGATGACTGACATTTCTGAGATTTATACTGAGCATGCATATATGATGCATGATTTCATGACTTAACTGACTCATGAACACATAACTGAGATTTCTGATAACTGAGTTTCTCACAGAGAGAATGCATGACTGATGCATGAACACATGACTAATATAATGCATGAACAAATGTCTAAATATACAATGGTACTTAGTACCAAGTTGAAAATAGAATTTTGAACATGAACTGTACACCAAGGTTGTAACTGAAATCTAAACAAGAAACTGAGGACTGTTACCTTAAGCTTGATCTGAGTTAGCAAAGAAGAGGTGAGGATACTTGGTTAATATGTCTACTTTTTCTTCCCAAGTAGCTCCCACAACAGACTGATTCATCCAAAGAACTTTGACTAGAGGGACTTCTTTGTTCCTCAGTCTACGAGTCTGATAGTCAAGAATTTTGACTGGACCCTCCTCATAAGAGAGGTTGTTCTAAACATCTATGCTCTGAATAGGGACCATAACTGTTGGGTCACCTATATACTTCTTGAGAAAAGAGACATGGAAAACTGGATGAACTGCAGCTAGATCTAAAGGTAATTCGAGCTCATAAGCTACCTTGCCAAAGCGACTGAGAATTTTGAAGGGACCAACATATCAGGAACTAAGCTTCCCCTTCTTCCCGAACCTATTTACTCCCTTCATTGGAGAGATATTTAGATAAATATAATCACAAATATCAAACTCAAGATCTTTTCTACATACATCTACATCAGACTTCTATCGGCTCTGAGCATCCCAGAGTCTTTCTCTGATCAACTAGACCTTTTCTAAGGCATCGAATACTAAGTCAGGTCCTATAACTGAGGCCTCACTAACTTCAAACCAACCTACTGGAGATCTACACCTCCTACCATAGAGATCTTTGAATTGAGCCATCTTAATGTTGGAATGATAGTTGTTGTTGTATGTAAACTCAATCAAAGGCAAATGGCCATCCCAACTCCCCTTGAAATCAATTGCACACACTTGCAGCATATCTTGTAAAGTCTAAATGGTCCTTTCTGCTTCACCATCTGTCTAAGGATGAAAGGTTGTACTGAGATAAACTTAGGTACCAAGACCCTTTTGGAATGGTTTTCAAAAATGAAAGGTGAACTGGGTATATTTGTCTGAGATAATAGATAGCAGAAAACCGTGCAATCTGACCAACTCTCTGAAGAAGATCTTAGTGTATCCTCGGTTGAATAAGAGGTATGAACTGGAAGGAAATGAGCTGATTTGGTCATTCTATCTACAATGACCCAAACTAAATCATGCTGATGATGAGTATGAGGAAAACCCATCATGAAGTCTATGTTCACTTTTTCCCACTTCCAAGAAGGAATATTGAACTCTTGCATGGACCTCTTAGGCTTCTAATGCTCTATCTTAACCTTCTGACATGTAGAACACTTGGCTATAAACTCTACAATATCTCTCTTCATCCCACTCTATCAATAGATTTCCCGCAAGTCGTGGTACATCTTGGTGGCCCCTGGATGAATAGAGTAGCGCACACCATGTACTTCAACAAGAATTCACTATCTTAAGTCATCTACACCTGATACACACAGACGGCCTTGAAAATATAGGACACGATCTTCCCCTTGGGAGAAAAACTCTACTTTCTAATCCTTGACTGACTCTTTCAACTTGAATAGACTAGGATCTCTTTCTTGCTTTTCTTTTACCTCAGAAACTAGAGATGATTCTGAACTACTCTGAACCCATATATCACCTTCTTCTGTATCGACTAAGCAAACACCTAGTCTGGTAAGATGATGGACTTCCTAAGCTAACTTCTTCTTACTGTCCTCAACATGAGTAGCACTACCCATAGACAGTCTACTAAGAGCGTCATCCACTACATTGGCCTTGCCCAGATGATAAAGGACACTCATGTCATAATATTTCAAGAGCTCTAACCATCTTTTCTGATAAAGATTGACATCTTTCTGAGAAACGACATACTAAAGGCTCTTATGATCTATGAACACATCTATATGAACCCCATCTAGATAATGCCTCCAAATCTTTAAGGAAAATACTACGGCTGCTAACTTAAGATTATGAGTAGGATAATTCTTCTCATGAGGTTTAAGCTGTCTAGAGGCGTAGGCTATGAACTAACTATGCTGCATGAGGACACAACCCAAAACCACTCTGGATGCATCACAATACACTACGAACCCATCTGGACCATCTGGAATAGCCAAAACTGTCAAGTCTTCAACTCCTTTAAACTCTTCTCGCAAGGATCTGACCGCAGAAACTTAAGTTTCTTCTGAGTCAATCTGGACATGGGGGATGTAATAGAAGAAAATTTGTTAAAAAACCATTTGTAATAGCCAACCAAACCTAAGAAACTCCTAATATCTGACGAAGAGATAGGACGAGGCCAGTTTCTTACTGCTTCGATCTTTTAAGGATCTACTTTAATACTATCACCGGAAATTATACGACCAAGGAATGATACTGACCTTATCAAGAACTCGCACTTACTAAATTTGGCGAATAGCTGATGATCTCTGATAGTCTTAAGTATGATTCTGAGATGATCTGCGTGATCACGCTCACTGCAGGAATAGTCCAGAATATCATCTATGAAGACTATAATGAACATGTCCAAGTACTGCTTGAACATATTGTTTATAAAGTCCATGAAAGCTTCAGGGCAATAGGTAAGACGAAAGGACATGACCAGAAACTCGAAGTGACCATACCGAATATGAAAGGATGTCTTCGAGATGCCACATTCTCTGACTTTGAGCTGATGGTAGCCTGATCTGAGATCTATTTTAGAGAAATAGCTGGCACTCTAAATTTGGTAAAACAAGTCATTAATTCTGGGAAGAGGATACTTGTTCTTGACTGTAACCTTATTGAACCAACGGTAATCAATGCACATTCTGATAGAACCATCTTTATTATGCACTAATAAGACTGGTGCACCCTATGCGGACATGCTAGATCTGATGAATCCCTTATCTAAGAGATCCTTCAACTACTCTTTTAGTTCTTTGAGTTCTGCTGGTGCCATTCTATATGGCAGAATAGATATGGGTTGAGTATCTGGAAGAAGATCAATGTCGAAGTCATTTCCCTTTTGAGAGAAATTTCTGGAAGATCTTTAAGAAAGACATTAGAATATTCATTCACGACTGGGACTAATTCAAGACTGGGAGTTTCAGAACTAGTGTTCTTAACATGAACAATTTGATAGACACATCCCTTAGATATCATTTTCCTTGCCCGAAGGTAGGAAATAAGCTGACCTTTGAAAGCGGAAGTACTACCCCTCTACTATAGGATGGGTTCATTCCAAAACTAAAACTGGACTATTCTATTTCTGTAGTTGACTGTGGCATAGCAGGAATAAAACCAATCCATGCTGAGAATTAGTTAGGAAACTTTGGGGTATTATAATATCTCCCCCTTAGGAACATTCGTCCTCGAATGAGACTGATTGAGGTGGAAGAAATGATGAGATGAAGTATATAATGAACATGAAAAACTGAAACATGATTGATGACATTTCTGAGATTTATACTGAGCATGCATATATGATGCATGATTTCATGACTTAACTGACTCATGAACACATAACTGAGTTTCTCACAGAGAGAATGCATGTCTGATGCATAAAGACATGACTAATTTGATACATGAACAAATGTCTGAATACACAATGTTACTTAGTACCAAGTTTAAAATGGAATTCTGAACATGAACTATATACTAAGCTTGTAACTGAAATAAGAACATGAAACTAAAAAGCTTAAGAAAGACTATTACGTTGAGCTAGATTTGTGTTAGCAGAGAAGAGGAAAGGATACTTAGTTTGGATATTTTGCTTCTGATTCCCAAGTAGCTCCGTCAATGGTTTGATTTCTCCAAAGAACTTTGACTAGAGGGACTTCTTTGTTCCTTAGTCTATGAGTCTGATAGTCAAGAATTTTGACTGGAACCTCCTCATAAGAGAGGCTATTCTAAACATCTATGCTCTGAATAGGTACTAACACTGCTCGGTCACCTATACACTTCTTGTTCAAAGAGACATGGAACACTGGATTAACTACCGCTAGATCTGAAGCCAATTCGAGCTCATAAGCTACCTTGCCAAAGTGACTGAGAATTTTGAAGGGACCAACATATCGGGGACTAAGATTTCCCTTCTTACTGAACCTCTTTACTCCCTTCATGGGAGAGATATTTTTATAAACATAATCACTAATATCAAACTCGATATTACTTCTACGCATATCTATATAAGACTTCTGTCGGCTTTGAGCAGCTAGGAGTATTTCTCTGATCCACTGGACCTTTTCTAAGGCATCGAATGCTAAGTCAGGACCTATAACTGAGGCCTCACTAACTTCAAACCAACCGACTGGAGATCTTCACCTCCTACTATAGAGAGATTCGAATGGAGCCATCTTAATACTAGAATGGTAGCTGGTTTTGTATGCAAACTCAATCAAAGGATAATGGTCATCCCAACTACCCTTGTAATCAATTGTACATACTCGCAGCATATGTTCTAAATTCTGAATAGTTATTTCTACTTGACCATCTACCTGAGGATGAAAGGTTGTACTGAGATGAACTTGGGTACCAAGACCCTTTTGGAATGCTTTCCAGAATTAAGAGGTGAACTGGGTACCTTTGTCTGAGATAATAGATAGACGAACATCGTGCCATCTAACCAACTCTCTGATGTAGAGCTTGGCATAATCCTAAGCTGAATAAGAGATATAAATTGGAAAAAAATGAGCTGATTTGGCCATTCTGTATACAATGACCCAAATTGAATCATGCTGATTACGAGTATGAGGTAAACCTATCAAGAAGTCTATGTTCACTTCTTCCCACTTCCAAGTAGGAATATTGAACTCTTGCGTGGACCTACTAGTCTTCTGATTCTTGATCTTAACATCCTGACATGTAGAGCACTTAGCTATAAACTCTGAAACATCTCTCTTCATCTCACTCCACCAATAGATTTCTTGTAAGTTGTGGTACATCTTTGTGGCCCCTAGATGAATAGAGTACCGCACACCATGCATTTCTGCAAGAATTCACAGCCTTAAATCATCTACACCTGGAACACACATATGACCCTGACAACGTAGGACACCATCTCCTCCTTAGGAGAAAACCTCTACATTTTGATCCTTAACTGACTCTTTCAACTTGACTAGACTCAGAAACTAAAGATGAATCTGAATTACTCTGAACCCATATATCACCCTCTTCTATATCGACTAAGGGAACACCTAGTCTGGCAAGCTGATAGACTTCTTAAGCTAAATTCTTTTTACTGTCCTCAACATGAGCAGCACTACCCATTGACAGTCTATTAAGAGCGTCAGCCACTACATTAGCATTACCTGGATGATAAAGAACACTTATGTCATAATCTTTCAAGAGCTCTAACCACCTTCTCTGACAAAGATTGTGATCTTTCTAAGAAAAGACATACTGAAGGGTCTTATGATGTATGAACACATCTACATGAACCCCATATAGATAATGCCTCCAAATCTTTAAGGCAAATACTATGGTTGCTAACTCAAGATCATGAGTAGGATAATTTGTCTCATGGGGTTTAAGTTGTCTGGAGGCGTAGGCTATGACCTTACCATTCTGTATGAGGAAAAAATCCAAATGTACTCTTGATGCATCACAGTACACTACGAACCCATTTGGACCATCTGGAATAGCCAAAACTGGAGTTGAGGTAAGTTGAGTCTTTAAATCCTAAAAACTCTTCTCGCAAGGACCTAACCACTAAAACTTGACTTTCTTATAAGATAATCTGGACATGGGGGATCCAATAGAAAAAATCCCTCAACAAACCGTCTGTAACAACTAGCCTAACCTAAGAAACTCCTGATATCTGATGAAGAGACAGGGCGAGGCCGGTTTCTTACTGCTTTGGTCTTTTGAGGATCTACTCTAATACCATCACCGGAAATGATAAGACCAAGGAATACTTCTGGCCTTATCCAAAACACACACTGACTGAATTTGGAAAATAGTTGATGATATCTGAGAGTCTGAAGTATCATTCTAAGATGGTCTGCGTGATCATGCTCGCTGTGGGAATAGACCAGAATATCATCTATAAAGACTATAACAAAAATGTCCAAGTACTACTTGAACACGCGGTTCATCAAGTCCATGAAAGTTGTAGGGGCATTGGTAAGACGAAAGGACATGACCAGAAAGTTAAAGTGACCATACCGAGTACGAAAGGTTGTCTTCAGAATGTCACATTGTTTGACTCTGAGCTGATGGTAGCCTAATATGAGGTCTATTTTAGAGAAATAGCTAGAGCCCTAAAGTTGGTCAAGTAAGTCATCAATTCTGTGAAGTGGATATTTGTTCTTGACCATAACCTTATTGAGCCGACAGTACTCAATCCATATTATAAGAGAACCATCTTTCTTGCACACGAATAAGAATGGTGCACCCCATGGGAACACACTGGATCTGATGAATCCCTTATCTAAGAGATCCTTCAACTGCTCTTTTAGTTCTTTGAGTTCTTCTGGTGCCATTCTGTATGGCGTAGTAGATATGGGCTGAGTATCTATAAGAAGTTCAATTCTGAAGTCTATTTCCCTTTTGGAAGGAATTTTTGGAAGATCTTCGAGAAAGACATCTAAATATTCATTCACGACTGGGACTAATTCAACATTGGGAGTTTCGAAACTAGTGTCCTTAACATGAACAAGATGATAGACACATCCCTTAGATATTATTTTCCTTGCTCGCAGGTAGGAAATAAGCTGACCTCTGAAAATGGAAGTACTACCCCTCTACTCTAGGATGGGTTCATTCAGAAACTAAAACTGGACTATTCTATTTCTGTAGTCGAATGTAGCATAGCATGAATGAAGCCAATCCATGCTGAGACTGACATCAAAATCAGTCATCTCTAATTAGACTAAGTCTACTGAGGTGACTTTCTAAAATACCATAACCGGAAAGTTCATGTATATCTGCCGGGCTATGATTGTTTTACCTACTGGGGTACAGACTGAAAAGGGCTCTGCTAGAATTTTGGGACTGACTTCGAAATCAACTGCTATAAATGGAGTAACAAAAGACAAGGAGGCTCCTAGATCTAGAAAAGCGTAAACATATGTAGGAAAGATCAGTAACGTACCAGTAACTACATCAAGAGAATTTTCCTAATCTTACCGGGACTGGAGAGCATAAAGTATGTTTGGCTGCTGCCCACTAGTTGCACTATATATGGAACCCTACTAGTTTGGGTGACCGAACTAAGCTGAGGGATGGTTTTACTGACTTTGCGGATCTGGCTGAGCACAGTCTCTGACTCTGTGGCCTGGATTGCCATATCTGAAACAAATACCACTGCTAGCTCTGCAAATACCCTGATATTGTATGCCACAAGTCTGCCATAGAGGATACATGTGGGCACTGCTAATACTGCCCTAAGACTTAGAGACTGGGGTTCTATTCTTATTGCCATATCTAAATTTTGGCACTGGAGCACTAGCTAAAGAAAGAGCTAGAATGGATGACTTAGGATAGAATTAAGAACGATTCCCTCCTTCTAATTTAGGCTGAGCAAAGTTGAAACTACCTGTCCTTGCTTTCTTATTCTGCCTCTCTCTCATCTTAATATTTCTCTCTTTTATCTGTTGAGCATGGGTCATAAGCCTGGCTATGTTTATATCACTATTCAAAATCGTAGACCTGCACTCATTGACCATACTCAAATTGTCCTATTCTGGCCCTTTTATTTCTTTTCTCTCTTTCCTTTATCTTTTCTACCTCAATCTGCTATGCATGAGTCATCAACCTAATAATATCCATATCCCCAATAAGCATGGTAGTTCTACACTCCTTAACTACCAAATCAGACACTCTAGTAACAAACTTACTCATCCTAGATCTAGGGTCATCTACCAACTCAGGAACATACTTAGATAGCTGAGTAAACTTAAGGAAGTACTCATTCACTGTCATCGAGTCCTACCTCAGGTTCATGAACTCCTCAACCTTAGCTTCTCTTATCTCATGTAAAAAGAACTTGTCAAGAAATGCATCCTAAAATACCGGCCAGCTCATAAGAGCTACATTCTCACTTCTACCTTCCTTCCACATAATAACCTAATCATAAGAAACATCCTTCAGCCTATAGGATGCCAATTCTGCTCTCTTCTCCTTAGTAACATGCATAATTCACATGATCTTTCTTACCTCATCAATGAAAAGTAGATGCTCACCAACCTTTGACCGAAAGAACACAGGTGGATTCATTCTCATAAAGTCAAGAATTTTGGCTACATCTAGATTACCATTTTGCTAAAGTAGGACTACCACCTGTTAGTTTACCTAAATATTGGGATTCACAGCTTAGGCCAATGCCTGAAAGGCAGTCCAAAATTTGGCATGAGACATATTGTCATTCAAAGGGTTAGTGGCCAATAGTGGTTTATCACCATTTATGCGTGCATTGACTCAATGAGAAGGCATATTCTGTTACGTTAAAGCACGAGCTAAAGTAGATAGGGACAATTGAAAGCATGATAGATCATGAAAAAATGATAATTCCTAACTCATTTCGTAGCCTCTTGCTTATAAATATGGCATGCTTCACACCCATGATCAATACTCTACATAATGTGGCTTGTTTGACTCCCTAGGACTCTTTAAAACCTTAGTCTATGATACCATGTTTTTAATGCCCTAGAAATATACCCAGACTTCACACGGTGCTCAAGACTACAAGTACTCCCAAGCTAACCTTTTAAGCCTTCTAACAACTTTGGGACTCAATATAAAGATAAACTGGACTTGTGAAATCTTGAGATACTAAATTAACGTTTTAACTAAAACTGAATTAAACTTAGAAATCTTAAAAAAAACACTTTTAACTCTAAACAGAAAATAGTCGGACAAGCCTCTACTTCTAATTAGAGAGCCACTGGGATAAGCACCAGCTGAATCAAACTAAATAGAAAATCAAATGACTAAAATACTTCATCAATAATAATGTCTGGTAGAATGGGTCCTCAAACTATGAGGACTTATCAAGCATCGGGAGTAGGTGGAGATGCCCGTAATCAATCATGCTGCTGGAACTGAGCACCAAAACCTACATTATGAAACAATGTAGCACATAGACGTATATGTGGATCAGTACGTATGGAATGTACTGAGCATGTGGGAGTGAATGCGCCAGTAAAACAATAACTCAATGTGTACTTAGATTTTCAAACAATGCATGATAAGTGTAAATGACTCACCTTAGGCTTGAATAAAATGAAAGCTGGAAAATTATAAACATCAATCATAGTGCATACTGACAAACTTTGTGAGCCATAACACTTTGTTCAGTAAGATTTAATGCATGCTAAAGTTTAAGTGACGCACCTTGAGCTTGAATAAAAAAAGCTGGAAAATCATAAAACATAAATAATAAAACATACTGAAAAAAAACTTTGTGAGCCACATACTTAGTTTCTGAAAGCTTTACTTTTAATCTTTCTTATGGAGGTTCTTCTAACCGACATAAACCATGTGATCTACCATGGAGTCCAACGTCTTACCCATATGGGGGAAAACTATCCTACCTTTGCCAACGGAATAGGACCTTAAACTGAGTTGTCACTATTCATAACTTCATCTATATTGGGAATAAGCTTAACCTACGTTGTCTCATATTTCTGCGGCATATGAACCTGGACGCATACCCAACTCGTGCTCAATACTACTCCCTTATTACTTAATGCGCATACTGTAGGAAATCCACCTTAAAATAGCATAAGGGTTTATAATGAAAAATGGTTATTCTTTTTTTTGCTTTAAACTGTAATCGAAATGAACAATTGTGGATTCCATATCTTAGATGAGGATCAAAATATCAATTCCTTCTGTAAATATTTATTTAAGCTTGTCATAGAATGCTTAAAAGGATAATCTTCTTAAAATCTCAACACTTAAACGTATGGCATAAAATTCATGCTTTAAACTTATGATAATTCATATCAAAACTTCATGCTCAATATATTACTTGAAATACTTCAACAACAACAACTCAAGAAAGTGCAATCTCATTTATAATATAAACCTTGTAAGTTGATAACATAAACATAAGCACTTCTAAATATACTTAAAGTTTGTAATCTCATGATAATCACATACTTCAAGAATATATAAACTTAGGTATATACCCTACTTCAAAACAAGTAAATAGAATCTTAAAATCATGCAATTTGGGCTCAAGGGTGAAAGAATACCCTTGTTAATAACTCCACATACCTTAATTGGCTTGATTTGATGGATAAAAGCTTGACTTTGTAAGCCTTAGAGATGATCTTGAAAGCTTTCTTGAACTTCTTGAATTAGAAACTTAAATTCTTGCTTATCTTGAAGAAAGTGTAGTGGAGTTTTTGGTGTTCTTGAGAGGAGGTTAGGGTTTCATGAAGAGAACATTAATAGAGAATGGGTAAATGATGCCTTAATCAATGTTTAATCTATTTTTTTACGAATTGAGTCAGTAGAAAATGACCTAATTGCCCCTCAAAAGATTAAACTCATAACTGGAATGCAGTTTAGAGGCCTAGCGTGATACGATGACATGCTCATCACTATATAAGGCATGACGCAATGCAATCGCGATGAGCTACAGGAATTGAAATCCAAACACGACTTAATCCTCGTCCAAAAAATCCAAAACTTCCCCGAGACATGCTCCTTACATCCCTGAACATGAATTAACTCAAAAAATCATTATCCCGATGTCTAGAAGATGAACTTAAAAATCTTTAAAGTAAAGAGGTCAAAATAAGACTAAGTCTTCAACACTTAGTTAAATTTTCAGGCTTTAAGCCTCTTATGCAAGCACTAGGAGCTAAACTAAGCTAAGTTTAACATGGGGTATTACACTAAACCTTTCTAAAATGACCACCAAAAGTGAAATGACAACGGCGTACTATGATCCAAGATGATAGAAATAGGCACCCCAAGAGACTTCAAAATC
Organism: Capsicum baccatum var. pendulum; assembly: GCA_030864225.1. Taxonomy (NCBI): domain Eukaryota; kingdom Viridiplantae; phylum Streptophyta; class Magnoliopsida; order Solanales; family Solanaceae; genus Capsicum; species Capsicum baccatum. The sequence goes on along the minus strand of CM061557.1, from coordinate 160,280,526 downwards.
TCTCGGAGGTACAACTTTGCCTATTCCTTTGCCAAAAAAATAGTTCTTATTGGCAATAAGTGAGTAGACTTTGTCATCCTATCCACAATGATCCAAATCAAATTGAACTGATTCTACTACTAAGGAAAATCGATAATGAAATCCATGTTGATCACTTCCTACTTCCATAGGCAACTCAATCTCTTGATACAATCCTCCAGGCCTCATGTGCTCAACTTTCACCTGTTGGAACACCATTCACTTATCGCAAAAATAGCCACATCCCAGTTCATATTATTCCACCAATACAATTCCGTAAGGTCATGATACATTTTTGTTGAGCCAATATGGATAGCATAGCGTGACTTATTTTCCTCAACTAAGATCCTCTCTTGAAAACCATCTATGTCGAAAAAACATAATTTTCCTTGGTAAAGCAAGGTACCATCACCACTAATCTCATAAGCCATTACTTTTTACCCACATGTATCGCCATTGATCCTCATTATGATAGGATCTAACACTTGTTTTTTATTCATCTCAGCACCCAGGGACGACTATGCCACTTTCTATACAAACACGCCACCATTGTTAGAGTTTAAAAGGCAAACTCCAAGGTTAGCCAACGGTGAACATCTTTCACCAACTCCTGCTTTCCCTCATGCAAATGATCTACACTCCCTATGGATAACCTGTTAAGAGCATCAAAACCCATATTAGCTTTACCTGGATGGTAGTAAAGACTCATGTCATAATCTTTGAGTAGCTCAATCCATCTTCTTTGCCTACGGTTCAGCTCTTTCTAAGTAAACACATATTACAGGCTCTTATGATCAAAAAATAAATCTACATGCACTCTATATAAGAAGTGATGCGAAATTTCAATACGAACACCACAACTAATAGCTCTAAATCATGAGTTGGATAATTCTTCTCATGCATCTTCAATTATCTAGAGGAATAACCTATCACCTTGCCATGCTGCATCAAGATGCAACCAAGCCCCATATGAGACGCATCATAATAAACCACAAATCTATTAGTACCTTTGGGAAATGTCAAGATCAGATCTGAAGTCATTGTATCCTTCAACTTATCAAAACTAACCCTATAAGCATTGGACCACAAAAACTTCACCTTCTTCTGAGTTAGCTTAGTCAATGGGGCAACTATAGAAGAGAAACTTTCCATAAACCTTCTATAATAAATAGCTAAGCCTAAGTAGCTACAAATATTAGTTGGAGTTGTGGGTCTAGGACACTTTTTAACAACTGCAAACTTTACTGGATCCACCCTGATCTCTTCACTAGAAATGACATAACCCAAAAAAGTGTTAGCATTGAACCAGAATTCACATTTAAAAAATTTTGCATACAATTTCTGCCCTTCAGGGTCTGCAACACAATGCAGAGTGATCAGCATGATCCACCTCGCTCTTAGATTACACAAGAATATCATCTATGAATACAGTGATGAAAAAATCTAGAAACTAATGAAAGACTCTATTCATCAAGTCTATGAATGCTACCAAGGCATTAGTCGACCTTAAAGACATGACTAAGAACTCGAAATGCCCATACTAGGTACGTAAGGCGGCCTTAGGGATATCCACCTCTCTAATTTTTAATTGATAATACCCAAATCGAAGGTCGGTCTCACAGAAAAACTTGGCACCCTAAAGCTGATCAAACAAATCATCTTTCTTTAGAAGATGGTACTTATTCTTTACCGTTACCATATTCAACTGTCGTTAATCAATACATATACGAAGGTAACCATTCTTCTTCTATACTAACAACACTGGTGCACCCCACAGAAAATACTAGGATAGATGAAACCCTTGTCTAAAAGATCCTTTTATTGCTCCTTAAGCTCTTTTAACTCAGCTGGAGCCATTTTATATGGGGGAAATAAAAATAGGATGAGTGTCTGGAACAAGATCTATCCTAAAATCAATCTCCCTATCGAGAGGAACACCAGGAAGGTCATTAGGTAAGACCTCACAAAATTCATTCACCACCAAGACAAAATTTAAAGAAGGACCCTCCGAGTTAGAACTTTAACTTGGACAAATGATAGAGACACCCATTAGAGATTAATCTATGAGCTCTAAGATATAGTATGAACCTTCTCTTAGGGTCTAGGGAACCACCCTCCCATTCAATAATTGGCTTATTAGGGAATTTAAAAACGACCTTATGGGTTCGGCTGTCTAAAGATGCGTAGCACCAATGCAACAGATTCTTCCCTAATATGACATTAAAATCCACTATGTCAAACTCAAAAAAATCCACCAAAGTATCCCAACCACCCATAAACACCATACAACCCCTATAGACTCTTATAACCACCACAGAGTCACCTACCACGGTATAAATAGAAAAGGGGTCGGAAATACACTTGGGATCGAAACCAAAATGTACAGCCATAAATGGGTCACATATGAAAGAGTGGACCCCAGATCATGTAAAGAGTACACATCATGGGAAAAGAGTTTCAACATACTGGTAATGACATCAGGCTATGCCCTGGACTCCTAAATGATAGTGAGAGCATTGATTTGGCTTTGACCAGTGCCAGAGCCAGATAGTGTACCCTTTAGTGTCAAAGTTGATGAAAAGGAAACCAAAACCTTGTTTTCCCAAGAAGCAACCTTGGCCACTGGACAACTTTTAACTATGTGCCTTGGATGACCATACTTAAAGCACGTGTCATTTTCTTCATCATAGTAACCCCGATGCAATCAACCACAAAATTATAGTAAGGATAGGATGAAGCTACTGAGCCCCACTAGCCTAAGATTGGGCATGTTGTGCCCTAAAATTATCTTCATCATAAAAATACCTGTCACTCAATGGAGTTGGGTAGGGAGCACTAGCCATCGAGTAAGACCCAAAACTGCCCTACTTTCTTTTTGACAACTTTCGACTATCCCTTCCACTCTGCTATTGGCCACCACCCTTCTTAGAAAATCTAGACTTCTTGCTTTGGCTCTACCCAAGCTTTGACACTAATTTGACATGACCCAAACCAAATCCTAGTCATGTTAGGTAGCTCGAGTCCAACCAGGATCGAAGATCACCCCTAATACCCCATTGTAGACCACCCTACACCCCATGTTAGATGAATTTTGAACATATAACAAGATAAAACAATAATAATCTGAAGACAATAAAGTGAGTCTATAATCATAACCAAACAACCACAACCAAAAGTCCAAAGAATACCAATCCTAATACCAATACCAATACCAAGGCTAACACTAATATCGACATCGCCTATGCCTATAGTAGTCTGACAAAGTGTCTAACTAAGATCGAAGAACATCCGATCGAGAAATGCCCCCGACCATAGAAAAAACCATAACTAAATAAATAACATTAAGGAAAAGAAGTCCATAGCATGAAATGGAGTTTTTTGAAGTTTGGAAGCCCAACACTTCAATTTGACTAAAAAATGTCCCTGAATCCAACTCAATAAGCATGAGGAATGGTAGTATGGTTGATTCCTGCATCACATACAATTCAAAAAGAGGGTTACCAGAATGAACGCTAGCATGTAACTCAGGGATAAGGTTAAATTAATGTCATCAATAAAAACCAATCAAATAGCCATATGAAAACACACGCATGCACACACATATTTATATATCGTGCTGTGGTAGGAAAAAGGTTTATCGTACAATTAAATATTTAACCTAGGCTGAGTAGCTTGGCCATCCTAAAACCACCCACAGGCTAAATAGATTCAGCTCTCCTGCTGAAAGGGCCCCAATTCGTATTAGTCGCACGACCAGAGAAAATAATATAAGATGCCTAGTACATCTTTAAAATATAAAGTGTGACATCATTCACACGGTCACCAAGACCACCCCCACATCAGCAAATATGAGATTTCAGTTTTGGTCCCCCTGGGACCCCCACCTTTCATAACTTTGCTACTTGAGTCTCTTGAAGCCCATATTAAAATCATTTACATATCCCCAACTATTTTCCAAGAAGACTTTTAACTAGGTATTAACCATTGGTATCGTCATACAAAAATTAAAGATCGCAAGTCTATTACCTTATGTCATATAAACCATTAAACAAAATTAGACTCCATAGTTTTCCAATTAACCAAAACCATTTATAATCAAACTATGGGCACCAAGGCCTTTCCAAAAACATTATGAAAACAACAAAACCAATCTATTTTCCTTTAACCATTTATGTAATGCGAGGATTCATGAATAGTCAAACTCCGTGACAAAATCATTCTCATTGACAATTTCACAAACAGGTTTAGAGAATGCCATTTTCAAAGCCAGAATCATCAAATTTAGGGTTTAACTCTGACCCCTCAATTAAATCACCATTCCCATGCACGCACATATGGAAAACCATAATTAAGTCATGAGGAACATTAATCAACCATGAACATCCAAAAACCCCAACCTTTATTTCAAAACCACCATTAATGATTTATGAACAATGCTTTAAACATATTTCTTTAGTAAACTAACAGTGAAGGAAGAGTCACATACCTGAATTACAAAGATTCACAAAAAAAAAATCGTTTAGCCCTTAGATGACCACTTTGGAAAAACCCTAGCCAACTTTGTTTAAGGGGATTTTAAGAGAGTAAAGAGGATGTTTGATCTTTTACAGTGTGGAATGAATGAACTAAAAGTGTTTTAGGGATGTGGGGCCTTAATGATTTTAAAAGATAAATGTCAAAAGTGCCTCCATCTTAAAACTATAAAAAGATTACTATTGGTTACGAGTTGGCCCCTTAAATCATGACCACAACATATGCCTCATACTATTGAGTCATCACCACGATAGTGAGTTAGCCACCCACACACTCTCCACCATATGACTCTATGACCCCAGATGTAACTTGACCATATGAATCATATAGTCTAGTTGTATCCAAGACAAAACCTAAGGGATTGGACACTGGATAACATATGACTTAACCTTACCACTCATAACCTATCCTCACTGATCTTAGTGAGACACTCGTACTCAGATCCAAGTCCAGTCATTGAGTTTCTAATTTGGTTAAGGATCATCCTAATGATTTGTCACCAACCCTAACACATGTACCACCAAACCATAACCATAACAAAGCCCCAACAACCAATGACTGGATACCTAACTATTTGGGTCACCTAACCCGTATCCACATCGTAAGACTCATATGGTTAAGTCATCAATAGATCAATAAGCTCAAAGTTTAGAAATTTTCCAAGGGCCAAAGACACGGTGTTTTAATTTGAGGATAAGGAAATTATCATTTTCTATAGCACTATCTTAGTTCAAAGATTTAGGGTTATTAGGGGGTTTGTCATAGTAACTCATCAGTTAGTAGAGGCTTTTAAACAGGTAGTTTGACATTTTAATTTTATTATGTGTCAAACTTAATATTTATTTTAGATATTTCTTTTAAAATTCAGTTACCTTCCACATTAGTTATTTAGTTATTTCAACGTTATTAGTATAATATTGTTCCATGGGTTATCTTGGTGTAAAGTGTTCACTAAGCACCATATTATGTCAAGGTGCAGACTCAAATCATGACAAATTTGGCATAATAGCTTGTTTAAGGTGTCTTAGTGTGTCTTAAAATTATGTTAAGTAAAGTTTCTTTCATAGATATAAAATGTCCCACACTTATGAGAGAGATGCTATTAAACATCTTAGAAATATCTCACTTATTTCATATTCATATTGGGTGATAGAGTATAATCTCTATTTATCCTTCTAACTCATGATCTACATCTTTTAGAAAAATTATTTTTAAAAGAGCTAATGAAAGAAGGAATAAAAAAAAGGAAGCCCCACCAGAACTGGCAAATCCCTTGAATGAACAAGTTACTTATACTGAGTTCTGGACTATATTTTAGGTACTTTCTTAGGCTATGACCAATCAACTTAATCATCAAGTAGTTATACTAGCAAACCTAAATGAGAATTCAGCTGCTATAAGAGTTTGAGAGTTTACTCGAATGAACCTCCATAGTTTTATAGTTAGAAGGTGGATAAGGATCGATAGGATTTTGTTGATGAGGTTCAGAAGATTACTCAAACCATTGGCATCATTCCAGTTGATAGTGAAAATTAGGCCTCCTCAGTTGAAAGGGGTGGCTCAACTTTGGTTCAAATAGTGGAAAGATAGTTTACAAGTGAATATAAGTCCACTTAATTAGAATAAGTGTTTGATTGCTTTAATCAGTATATTCTTTCACTATGAGTTAAGTGAAGCTAATTTTGAGGAGTTCATCAACCTAAAGTAGGGTAACATATCTATTAAAGAGTACTCTCTAAAGTTTACCAAGATCCTTAGGTATGCTCCATGGATACTTTTGGAGTTGAGCACCCAAACAAGTAAGTTTGTCTTAAGTTTCTCAGGGTTGGTGGTAAAGGAGTGCAAGACCGCTATGCTTATTGGAGAAAAGGACATCTCCAGACTTATTTACTCATTCCTAATATATAAAGAAAGAGAATATAAAAGAGAATGAGAGATAGACTAAGAGTTCTAGAATGAGTAACTTTGACTATTCTTAGCAGATATCGGTTAGTAGTGATCACTCCCAGTATCAGTAGAGGTCTTTAGTTTTAGCATATTTTTCATCTAGTATTGCATCCCCTAGACCTCATCATGATAATAATCATAGAGCATTAGTCTCTAAATCTCAAGTTAGTGTTACAAGTAGATACACTTTTCCAGCATACCCTAAGTGAGGTATAAATTATCCAGGCGAGTGCCTTTCTGGCAAGAAGGGTGTTTTTTATATGGTTATACTGGTAACTGGATGAGGGATTTCCCCTTAATTAAACATGGAAATAGGGGTAAAAAGTCTAAATTTGGTGCTCTAACATCCCATTCAGGCAGCCCAATATAGTTAATACACTAGTGCAGGCAGTGCTCAGCACTAAAAATACTTCCATGTTGTATCATGTCACTAGGATCTAGAAAGCTCGACAGGCGTAGCCAGTGGTACGTTATGATTCTTTAATATATATGTATATTCACTTCTATATCCAGGATATACACTTTTTTGGTGACTCTTAATATTATAGAAGATTTTAGAGTCAGCCCCGAACCCCTTTCAAAACCCTTCTAGTCTTTACTCCTGTTGGAGACTTAGTTATAGGTACATAGATATACAAAAATTTCCCAGTTTTAGTTTCTTATAAAATAATCATAGTTGATCTAGTAGACTTAAATATGACTGATTTTGTCATTCTTGGAAATGGATTGGTTATATTCCTACAAAAATGTAGAATTGTAAAGTTTTAGTTTTATAATGAATTGGTCCTATAATAGAAGGGTAGTATCTCAACGCTTATAGATTAGTTTTTCACTCACCTTAAAGTAAGAAAGATGATCTCTAAGTGTTTTATCTATTATTTAGTTACGGTTAAGGCTTCCAAGTTTGAAACCCCAACCCTTCAATCAGTTAAAGTTGTTAATGAGTATCCAAATGTATTCCCTTAAGATCTACCTTGAGTCGCTCCCAATTGAGAGTTTGAATTTGAAATATACCCTCTTTTAATACCCAGCCTATCTTAATTCATCCCTATAGAATGACTTAAGATGAGCTTAAAAATTAATATATTAGTTGCAGGACCTCTTAGACAAAGGCTTCATCAGACCCAACATCTCTCCATGGAGTTCTTTATTTCTATTTGTATGCAAGAAAGATGGTTCTCTCAGAATATACATTGATTATCGTCAGTTGAAATAAGTCACAATAAAGAACAAATATCCTATTCCTAGGATAAATGAATTTTTCAATCGATTTTAGGGTGCTAGCTATTTCTCAAAGATAGACCTCAGATCTGACTATCATTAGCTTCGTGTTAGGAAATGTGAAGTTTTAAGGACACCCTTTAGAGTTTGGTATGTTACTATAAATACACCTATAACTTTTATAGACTTGATAAAAAAGGTAATCAATTAGTATTTTGACCTGTTCATCATTGTTTTAATCGATGACATCCTCATTTATTCTTAGAGTGAGGATGAAGATACAAACCATTTGAGGATTGTCTTGAATACACTCATAGATCGCCAGTTATTTTCCAAGTTTGGAAAGTATAAATTCTAGTTGAAATTAGTAAAATTCCTTGGACACATTATTTCTAATGAGGTCATTCAGGTTGATTCATCTTCCATTCAATAGAAAATTCTTTCAATTCAACTTTGTTGAGTGGGCCTTAGGTGTGTGGTGATGTTTTATGGTAAGGTAATAGCTTATGCTTCTCGACAACTTATAATTCATGAGAATAATTACTTGACTCATGATCATGAGTTGGTAGCTATGGTTTTTTTCCTTAATGACTTGGAGGAACAATCATTATGGAATCTACGTGGATGTTTTTATGGACCACAAAAGCCTTCAGCGTGTGTATAGTCAGAAAGATCTAAATCTTCATCAGAGAAGGTAGGAGAGTTATTGAAATATTATAAAATGAGTGTTTTGTACCATTTTGGTTAAGCCAATCTAGTCGCTAATGATCTTAGCATACTTTCAATGTTAGTATTTCTCATGTGGAAGATGAAAAAAAATTAACTTGTGAGGTTCACAAGCTTACACAATTAGGAATTTATTTGGTTGAGTCAATAGAAGGTAGTTTTATGGTTCATAATGGTTCAGAATCTTCCTTAGTGGCAAAAGTAAAGTCGACATAGATAGTAACCCTATTTTGCTTAAGTTGAATAAAGAGTCCAAAATCAAAAAGTAAAGATTTTCTCCTAAGTAGGAAATGGTGTTCTTTGTTGTCAAGGTCCTCTATGTCTTCCAGCTATGGATGAATTAAGACAACTGATATTGATGGAAGCTTATAGTTCTCAGTATTCTATTCACCCAAGTACCACCAAGATATACTATGACCTATAACAAGTCCATTGATGGAATTTTATGACGAGGTATAGCATAAAGTTTGTAGCAAAGTGTCCAAATTTCCACCAAGTTAAGGTTGAGAGCTAGAAACCAGGTAGCATGACTCAGAATATCAATATTTGTAATTTGATGTGGTAAGAGGTAAACATGGAATTCATTACATGGTTACCTAATATGCACCAATAGTATGATTCCATATGGGTTATTATAGATCACATGACAAAGTTAGCACATTTCCTGCCAGTTAATAATATAGATTCAGTTGAGGATTATGATAGACTTTACATTCGAGAGTTGGTCAAGTTGCATGGAGTCTCCTTGACTATCATTTCAGATAGGATCACTCAGTTTACTTTGCAGTTTTAGAAGTTCTTTCAAAAAGGCCTCAGTACCCAGGATCATCTCAATAGAACTTTCCTACTGCGGATAGATAATCAAGTGGAGTGGACTATTCAGACCTTAGAGGATATATTATGTCACGACTTGAGGCTATAGCTTAGTCGTAACACATCACTTAGAATCATAAGTGATCCCAAGATAACCCATGTAGTGGAATACTGCTTTAGCAATTGATTTAAATTGTATAAAAACTAAATTTATTGAGCCAAAACATGATCATGGAAAAGTCTGAATAAATGAAATACTGATAAATTGTACATCATGATGAAATTGAGGAAAGAAACTTGAATTACATGTACTGACTCTGACTAAATATCTATGAAGCCTCTACTATACTTACTATAGATAGTTGGGACAGGCCTCCAACTACCACTAATCAATACATATAAATAACAATATAGTACATGAACTATAACTGACTAGAGTCCCTGAAATAAGAGAACTGATCACCTGCTGGTTGGAATTTGCGAACTGTTTGGTAATAATGTGTAGGATACAACTGGTACCTACATTATGAGATAATGTAGCACATAAACATATATGTGGATTAGTACTTTGGAATGTACTGAGTAGGTGGCGGCAAATGCAACAAGTAAAACTGAATAGATATATAATCTTAAAGCATGCATGCTAAGTGTAAGTAGACTCAGCAAGATACTGAAATACACTAAAAGCCGAAGTATCTTAAAATATGAGTAACAAACATAATCTGATAAGTTGGTGAACCACTACACTTAGTTTCTTAAATCGTTACTTTTGTAGAATATGTAGAACTGAAGCTGGGAAGAAGAAAAACATGAATATTGTATGTAAATCTCATGTAAAGTTGAACATGTTGTAAAAATGAACTGAGGATCATGTATGGATATTGAACATGAAAAAAAACACAAACATGTAAGACTCAGAATGCAAGACCAAGTAAAGCATGTACTGAAATGATCTGAATAACTAAAATAATCTATAAAATTGATTGAATAAGTACTAAAATCTGTCTACTTGGTCAAGCAAACCTAAAATGAGATATACTAAATACTAACTAAAACTATGGGAGCTATCATGTAGCCACGTAAACCATGGATATTACCATGGAGTTCAATGTCTGACCCACTTTGAGAAAGGTTGTTCCATTCTTACCATGGGAGTGGAACCTGAACTAGAGTGTTCACTAAATTGAGCCTATTTGGGCAAGGGGAAATGATCTTTAGGACATCCCTAAATCCTTGGAGGCACGTAGTTTCTAGGAAGTAGGATGCATTGAACCCACACTTTTCTCTCGATGCTAAATCCTACTCCCAACTGAATGACACTGGGTTATTCATGGTTTAACATAATATGGTACTGTACTAATACGAACCAATTTAAACTTGAAAATAGTAATGAAATCATGGTTTGACTAACTTGTAATTTGAAAAGCCTAAAATAGCAAGTAAACACATAAAGATCGGGTGTTCATAACCTACCAGCACTGAATAATTACTAAAATATGGTAACAACTCTTAAAATAATAATATGAGATCATAGTTCAGGGAGTCAAACAATTGGATAGTTCAATACATAAGTATAATACATGAATTTAAGCTTGGGGATGTATTAACCTTAGGAGAATAACACTTTCTCATCAAAATAATGAAATTAAATACAAAACATCAAACTTGTTGGTTAAAACATGAGTAAGTGCAAATATTATGCTCTTTAGTCCCTTGAATCACATGATAATGTTATACTTTCAACACATGAGGATTTGGGAATGAACCCTAACTTAAAACATGTAAATTCAACTTGAAAATCATACATTCGGGTAGAAGGATGAAAGATTAACCTTGTTCAAAACCCCACATACCTTAATTGAATGAATTCTTGAAGAAATCTTGAAATCGGAGCTCAAGTTCTTATGTTATTAAGAGGAAAAGCTTGAAATTTGTTCTTGGGGAAAGGATAGGGGTTTTAGTGAGTTATTTTTTAGGAAGATGGGAAAATAATACTTTCTTGAATGTCCCAAATTGTGTTTTGAACTACTTGGGTTGAGGGGGAAGGAACAAATTACCCCCTTGGCCCATAGGGAGATGGAACAGTGGGGGAATAACCTCTATGGAGAGACTCTTATTCCTAGGGAACAACCCTCACAACGCGACCTTTATTCCCGATGAATAGACCTCGCGACATGGACTATCACGGAACTTACTATTTCTCACAAAAATGGTCATAACTTTTCACTCAGGTATTGGGTTAAGGTGAAATTGGTATCATTAGAAAGATAACTCATTTGGTATCAAGCTCTTCACTTGTAGAATTGAATACCAAAATTTAGCCGAATCAAAGGCTCTTAGCTCAACTTTGATCTAAGTGATTCCCATAAACATTTTTCACCTCAAAAGCATTCTTTAAACTAGGATAATGATCATAGAATATATATTCACATACATGGGATTAGAGTTTACACACGTAGGAACGACGGCTCGATTTCTAGCTCAAAATATGTGGTGTTACATTATATCCCCCTTGGAATCATTCATCCTTGAATGATGGATAAGAATATTTTGAAGTCTTTGAAGTATGGAATAATGTACACATGACATGTCTAGTAATAAAGGATATATCTGAGCTGAAACATTGGAACATTCGTCATTAAACTGATTTCTGAGCTGACTTGACTATATTTACTATAAGGAGCTGATTCATGTTGAGATTTTAGAACTCACTTTAAATATTCATGATATGAACTTACATATAGAACTGTGAAGTGATAACTGATGCAATAAAATTCCAAGAGTTACTAAAGAGGGAATAAAGTATGTAGCTTCTCATTAGGAATTGTCCCTCAACAAAACACGTATAGGAATCAAAATGAAAGATATTTATGGCATCACCAAGTACATTATGAAAGTACGAATCATGAGATAACGATACTAAGGTCATACAAGGTTATTACAATGTTTGAGCTTGAATACTTGGAAAACTGAGATCATGAACTGAAAACTTATGAACTAAATTATGACTAAATATCTGAATTAGAGACATGATGCATGGACTAAACTAAATTTGAAATTTGCATGGACGTGAATAAATTACCTCATCGAATTGGAATATTCATGAAACTTTAGACAGTAACACGATATGGAAAGATGGAAATCAATAGGAGCTTATATGTCTGGTTACTAAACTGAATTACTGGCTATACCAACTGAATCATACTGAAAGCTTATGCTTAACTGGAGTTTTTCTTCAACACTCTTTCTAAGAAGTTCTACTATCATTAGGGAGAAAAGAATCTTGGGTATGATCTAAGTGAGATATCTGAATAAGGACTCGTAACATGGCTACAACTTTATAAGATGGAATATAGGCCTATAAATCATAAGATAGGATAGAATTACTATACCTTAAGCAATGCATCTGCTACTTTCAAGCGTAGTCATACTCCTTAAATACTCCCTTAACTAAATGTTCCCTTCAATACTGTATTTCACTTGAGGCTGCATAAAATCTTCACACTAGCATTAATAACTCTATCTTCTAAAGTCTGAGCTGAACTAAATTCTCTGATTGTATTCAAACCTACTCAAAATTACAAAGTGCACACATAATAGTGTAATACTATTCTAAACCCTAAATTTGATACCCCATGCATGTTTCACAACCCTCATCTCAATAATAATTCTTCTTACTACTTCAACAACTAAGTTCCACCTCTTACTAGGAATTCACTAGCGCATAATGCATTCATCTACTTATATACCAACATGAAATTCAAGCCTACCATTATAAGCATATATGAACGTCTAGGAAAACCCATAAAAGCATATTTATCATATTCTCTAAACCTCTATCAATAACAACTTTCTTGCACTATTCTTAAGAAGGAACATAGAGAATTCTCAACTAACCATTATACGAAAAGATTTGCCTCAATAGTCCTTCAAAATTATATCCTTAAATAGAACAAGCATACAATGATCTTTTCTTAATACAAAATATTTACTCTCTCCCATATAAACTATTTATCATCAATTTTTTATCACCACTACCTTAACATAAGGAGAGGTCACTCAAAGGTTAGAATATGAGGTCCTAAAGCATAAAAAACACTATTAACTTTGAAACTTACTGAGGCATGAGGAATAGAGTATCAAAAGCATAAATTCATTACAAAGATCTAAACTAAGGACATACATGACATAATCTAAATTTCACTAGTCATTAACGGTGAACCATGAATACCTGGAACTGAACATTCTATAAAGCATGAGTACATAAGTCATGAGCTGCTTGACCTGAGTTTGGGGTTCATTAATTCATGGAGTATGATTCATACTACTGTATGAATAGGAACTTCTTATAATAGGAACTGGAAGCGTATATGATTCTCTATGACGTGCATGAACATAAACTATGATCATGGAGATGACGTATAAGGTAGAGTAAATGTCATGATGACTGAAGTACAAAAATTTATGCTAAGATAAGAATGGGTCAAACATCTTTCTCCCCTACTAATGTTCTACAGTACTCTAGTATCACTACTAGAATCTGAGAGTCTGACTTAGTTACTTGTTCTATCACCCCCCCCCCTTAGATTAAAGCTATCATTCTAAGTCTGTGGACCTCTTTAATAAACTCTAAACTGAACTACAACCACTTTACTCTTGAGTCCAAGATAAAACAATACATATAATTAATAAACTAACCCTGAAAAACTATACATAAAAGTGTAAAACCTATTGCTAATACTTTCTTCTTCGATAGAACTCTTAAATTTCTATAGCCCCAATAGTCATCATATAATAACTTAAACAGTGACTAACTTATAATCTTCATGAGTATCACTATACACTAAGTTCACACCATTTAGAATTTCAACTCTCCTTTTTATTAGCTCAATTCTCTAACATTAACACTTAGATTCTAATACCTAACATGGATATTTCAAAACTTTTAATGAACTATACTACTTTATTCTTGAATACTCCCTTAATTTATATTATCCTTAACTTTCTTTTGCTTCAGCAATCATCATCATATACTTACACCCTTCTCAACAACTTACCCATCAGCAATAACATATAACCCATAACTTAACTAGTAAGAACTTCATATACTACATAACTAACCTCATTCATACTTAGTAACTCAAGGGTACTATCTAAGCACACACACTATAAAAACATAGAAATAATACAATCCCATATCACCTTGGGCACACCTCTATATTACCTCCATACTATCATACTTAATTTTGAATTAATAAACTTAAATTCTTTCATGCACTATTTCAATCCTACTAGTTCACCTTTCATTCAACTATCCCTGTGGATACATAATATACTAAATATAACACTATCCCAACTCTACTACTACTAAACTTCTGGATTCATGCTTCTAACTCTAGATTATATGCTATAATAGGATTTTGAGAAGGGATCTAAGGGAACATCTGGCTTTATCTCAATGCATAATTTTTCATAATCATGAATAAAATCTTTCATACTTTGGAACATAAAGGAACTGATGGGATACTTTTTGAGCTAACATGCAATCACGTAACTATCTGTGGGCATTGTCTGAGAAAAATCTATTTGTAGGAATTTAAGCTTGAGTGTTTCTATTACCTCAAAAATAAGGTAGAGTTGGAATGAATGGAGAATGATGAGAATTTTGTATAAGTTTCTTAGAAACATCTCTAGAGCATGATCTGGGTATAAAAGAAGGGAAATATTTCTTAAATGCCCTATAGCCTCTTGAAGAAAAGTATAGACATCACTATATCGTTCCACAAGACTCTACTAGCATAGCTTCACAGACACCCTAGGACACTTGAGACTTGTGCTCTAATACCAAGTTTGTCATGACTCGAGGCTACACCCTAGTCGTACATGGTGCATAAAATCAAAAGTGATCCCAAGCCAACCTATGTACTAGAATATTTCTTGAGAAACTAATTTAAATTGTATAAAATCTACATTTACTGAGTGGATACATGATCAAGAAAATGTTTGAATAAATAAAATATTGATAAATTTTACATCATGATAAAACTGAGGAAAGAAACTTGAATTACATGTAATGACTCTGACTAAATATCTATGAAGCCTTTACTATAGTGACCATAGATAGCTAGGATATGCCTTCAACTACCACTAATCAATACATATGAATAATAACAATATAGTACATAAACTACAACTGACTGGAATTCCTGAAATAAGAGAACTCATCACCTGCTAGCGGAAAGTTGCGAACTATCTGATCATGATGTGTGGGCTAAAACTGGTGCCTACATTATAAGAAAATATAGCATATAGACATATATATGGATGAGTACTTTGGAATGTACTAAGTAAGACTGGGTGAATGCAAGAAGTAAAACAGAATAGATAAATAATCTTAAAATAGGCGTGCTAAGTGCAAGTAGACTCACCAAGAGACTGAAATTAATTAAAAGTTGAAGTATCTTAAAAAATGAGTAACAAACATAATCTGATAACCTGTTGAACCACTACACTTAGTTTCTTAAATCTTTAGTTTTGTAGAATACGTAGAACTAACGTTGGGAAGCGGGAAAAATGAATATTATATGTAAATCTCATGTAAAGCTGAACATATTGTAAAACTGAACTGAGGATCATGTATGGATACTGAACATGAAAGAAAACATGAACATGTAAATCTGAGAATGAAATAACCAAGTAAATCATCTACTGAAATAATCTGAATAACTAAATAACTAAAATAAATTTGTAAAATTGATTTAAAAAGTACTAAAATCTGTCTACTTAGTCAAGCAAACCTAAACTGACATACACTTAATACTGACTAAAATTGTGGGAAAGATCATGTAACCGACATAAACCATGGATATTAGCATGGAGTTCAATGCCTAACCCATATTGAGGAGGGTTCTTCCATCCTTGCCATTGGAATGGAACCTGAACTGGAGTGATCACTAAACTGAGCCTATTTGGGCAAGGGGAAATGCTCTTTGGCGAGTCCCTAAATCCTATTGGGGAACATAGTTTCTAGGAAGTAGGATGCCCTGAACCCACACTCCCCTCTCGGTGCTAAATCCTACTCCTAACTGAACAATACTGGGTTATTCATGGTTTAACATAAATGGCAGTGTACTAACAAGGATCAATTTAAACCTGAAAATAGTAATAAAATCATGGTCTGACTAACTTGTAATTTGAAAAACCTGAAATTGCAAGTTAACACATAGGTATTAGGTGTTCATAACCTGCCAGCACTGAATGATTAATAAAATACGATAGAACTCTTAAAATAATAATATGAGATCATAGTTCAGAGAGTCAAAACAATTGGACAGTTCAATACACAAGTATAATACATGAATTTAATCTTAGGATTTATTAATCTTAGGAGAATAACATTTTCTCAACAAAAGAATGAAATTCAAGACAAAATATTAAACTTCTTGTTTAAAACATGAGTAAGTGCAACTATTATGCTATTTATTGCCTTGAATCACACGATAATGCTATACTCTTAACACATGAGGATTTGGGAATAAGACCTAACTTAAAATATGTGAATTCAACTTAAAATCTAATATTCAGGCAAAAGGATGAAAGATTAACCTTGTTCAAAACCCCCACATACCTTAATTGAATGGATTCTTGAAGAAATCTTGAAATCAGAGCTTAAATTCTTATATTCTTGAGAGGAGAAGCTTTAAATTAGTCCTTAGGGAAAGGAAAGTGTTTTTAGTGAGTTTTTTTGGATGGAAGATGGGCAAATAGTGCCCTCTTGAATGTCCCAAATTGTGTTTTGGACAACTTGGATTGAGGCGAAGGGACCAAATTACCTCCTTGGCCCATAGGATCTTGAATAGTGAGGGAATAACCTCTGTGGTGTAACCCTTATAACCAGGAAAAAAACCTCAAGATGCGACCCTTATTCCCCAGATAACCCTCATAAAGTGGGCCTATCATAAGGGTTACTATTTTTCACAAAAATGGTCATACCTTTTTGCTCGGGTATTAGATTAAGGCAAAATTGGTATAGTTGGAAAGATAACGCAATTATATATCATTTAGTGTGTGTTAAGCTGCAAAATTCCACATATGTCAAAATTTGTACACGTTCAAATTTTACCTTTGTAGAATCAAATACCAAAATTTGGCAGAATCAAAGGCTCTTAGCTCAACTTTGCTCTAAGTGATTTCCATGAAAATTTTTCACCTTAAAAGCATTCTTATTATTAGGATAATTATCATGAAACATATATTTATATGCAAAACATTGGATTAGAGTTTACACACGTAGGAATGAGGGTTAGATTTCTAGCTCAAAAATGTGGGGTGTTACATATTGAGAGCTTGTTCAATAAACTCTAAAGGCAGTTAAGATGATCACTTGACTCTTATTAAGTTTGATTATAATATCAACTTTCACTTTACTATTGAAATGGCTCCGTTTAAGGAAATTATGGTAGAAGGTGTAGGTCTTCTGTAGGTTGGTTTGAGGTTGGTGAAGCACTTTGATATAGCCTGATTCAATTCATGTGGCTATAGAAAATGTTTATCCAATAAGAAAAGGGCTAAAAATAACTAAAAGTAGCTATAATTCATGTACAAAAAATAGGAAAAGAGGGCTTGAGTTTGCAATTAATGATTAGGTTTACCTAAAAAAAATTCACCCATGAAAAGGGTGATGAGATTTGGTCAAAAAGGAAAAATTAATCCTTTATGTGTTGGTCCTTATAGGATTCTGAGGTGCATTGGTGATCCAAATTTAGTTGTACCATTAGAGAATAGGGATGAAATATATATCTCTTACTAAGAGGTCCCAGTTGAAATTCTTGACCATCAGGTTCGTAAATTGAGAAATAAGTAAGTCATTTCTATGGAAGTCCTTTGGAGAAATCAGCTAGTTGAGAGAGTTATTTGGGAAGTAAAAGTGGACATAATGAACAAGTACCCTCACCTATTTCATTCTAGTCCAATTTAAGCTTGAGGTGATAATTTCCTCTTTAGAAATCATATCAGTCTCATGTTCTACTAGTTGTTTCATACTCTTAGCTTGCATCCATGTATCATGAAGTTTAGTTCAACTGTAATCTCAGTTATATCATATATAGCAGAAGAATTTATCTCTTAGAACATCGTGTTTAGATTACAGCTCTTTCACTACTCTTTTTAGCACAGCTAGTCTTTATTCAAGGATGAATGGATCCAAAGGGGAGGTATGTAACACCTCAAAATTCCCTAAGATCATATCTCAAACATCAAATTGAAACCATTAGAAAAATTTTAGTTTTCTTCATAGAACATTTCATGCCATAAGTCGTGGTCAGCACCAACAACTCATTAGGTAACCAGTGTTGAGTGGAAACAAGTTTTGAAAGATGTTATTTTTTTCTTTATGACCACGACTCATACACTATAAGTCTGCAGGGCTGGCCATGATTCATTAGGAGACTCATTCTAACAAAGGAAATGAGAGTTAATATTTCCCTTTAGAGGTCAATACTCTCATACACAACTCACTACAAGTCCTCATAAGTCATGGGAGTAAATCTTGGCTCAAACATAATTTCTTTCTAGGGACCATGGAGACAACCCGTTGTCTAAGGGGATGAGTAGTAGCCTGATCTGTGATCACTAAATCCAGCAAATTAGTTACATTTCTTAAATGGTGTTTTCATATTTTTGCTAAATTCTAATCCTAAATTCTATCTTTGACACGACCCTAACTAGGGCCTAGTCGTGTTGGGAATCTCAAGTTCAACCAGGACCAGAGACTACCCCTAATGCCCAACTATAACTGCCCTACACCCTATGTCGGATAAATTCTGAACATATAACAAGTTAAAATAATAATAATTCAAGACATTAAATAAATTCTATAATCGTAATCTGACAACCTCAACCAAATATCCCACTAGTGCCAACCCTAATGTCAATACCAATACCAACATCGCTCACTCTCATAGTAGTCTGACAAAGACTCTAACCAGAATTAAATAACATCCGATTGGGATATGCCCCCGACCATAGCCAAAATCATAATCCAAGAAATAAAAATAATGAAATGAAGTCCATAGCATGAAATGGAGTCTTTTGAAGTATGGAAGCTCACCACTTTAGTCTGACTTAAAGTTGTCCCCTGAATCCAAGTCACTGAGTAGAAGGAGTAGTATGGACGGTTGCTACATCACACAGTGATAAGGCACTCGAAGATGGTTAGCAAAGAAAATGCTAGCAAGTACTCAGAAATAAAAATAAAATAATGATATTATTCAAAACCAAAGTAAATAATCATATGCAATCACATAAATATATACATTATGCCATGCTGGGAAAGGGAACTTGGTTTATCATGCATTTAAAACCTTAACCAGGGTTGTGTAGCTTTACCATCCTACATCCACCCATGGGCTATATGGGTTTATCTCCCCTTGATAAAAGGACCTCGATGTGTGCTAGCCGCACGAATTGGATAAAAATCTAATATGACTAGAGCATCTTCAAAAATACAAGTGTGACATCATGCACACAGTCACCAAGACCAAACCTCACATCGGCAAACATGAGTTTCCAGTTTTTGTCCCCTCGGACCTCCACCTTTCATGGCTTTGTTAACACAACCCCCTTTAAGCCTATATTAAAATATTTCATACATAACCAACTATTTACCAAGGAGTCTTTGTAATTAGGGATTAACCATTGGTATCGTCATAACAAAGCTAGAGCTTGCAGGTCTATCCATTTATGTCATACTAAAGCCATTAAACCAAGTTGACTCCAAAGTTTCCAATTGAACCAATACCATGGCCACCAAGGCCATTACAAAATCATTTAAAACCATAAAAAACTATTTAAGTTCCATTACCATATTATGCAATGCAAAGATTTCAAGAATAGACGAACTTTGTGACAAGATCATTCTTATAGATATTTTAACAAACATGTTGAGGACATATAGCTTCCAAAAACAAAACTAAGTTTCAATTGACCATTACCATGCAACCACATGTTTAAACCATAATTATAACATGAAAAACCATAAATAAAACATGGGAAAACATTATCCAACCAAGACCCACCAAAACCCCCAACATCTATTTCAAAACCAAAACAAATCCACAATAATACCATGAAAATCATACATTAAAATATGATTTTAATAGAAATAACAATGGGGGAGGAGTAACGTGCCTTACAAACCAAGGAAGATGGAGAGATTCACCCTTGAAAGCCCCTAATAGATTGCCTTGTAGAAGCCCTAGCCTTTTCTTGAACCAAGATCTTAAGAGAGATTTTAAGAGATTTTTAAGAGTGTTTGAATTATAATAATAGGTTAATGAAGTCCCAAAAGATTTTTTATGTCATGGGATTAAAAGGAATTAAGAGGGAAAATGTACAGAATACCCCTAACTTAAAACTGTAAAATCACCGCAGGTGGGTACGAGTTGACCCCCCAACTAGTCACCACTACATATGACTGGTACCATCCAGTCATAACCAGAACAGAAGGTTGGAATCACATACACTATCCACCATACAACTCTATTTCCTTAACTCGTGACCAGATTATACGACCTGTATGATCCAGTAGTACCCAAGATAGAATACAAAGGGGTTGGAAACTGAACAACATATGATTTGACTATACCACTCATACCCTATCCTCATGACTCTTAGTAAGCCACTCATACTCAGAGCCAAGTCAAGTCACTATGTTTCAAATTAAGAAAAGGATCAACCCAATAACCCATCACCAAACCATACGACCCATACCTACCAAGACGTAACCATAATAGAAACCTAACCATCACTCATGGGACACCTTACAAGTTGAGTTACCTGACCCGTACCCATATCATACGACTTGTATGATGATTCATTACAAGACCAGTGAGCTCAAAGCTCAAGAAATTTCCAAGGGCCAAAACCCATGGTGTTTTAATCATTTTAAGACTTATTAGGGGGATTAAAGGTTATTAAGTTTCCTATTCCCTCTCATTATTATAAATCACTTAGAGGGAAATGAAAATGGTCGATTAAACTCTCTCAAGACCTAAGAAGCTAGGATTCCTTCTTAAGTTCAAAATCTTTCAAGTTCTTAGTAACCTAGAGGTTTCATAAATTGAAACGCAGCTTGGTTTTATAGCATTTTCACATAAACTAGTTTACTTTGAAAAATCTTGGTGTGTTTTCATCACATAATCCCAATATTTTTTAGATTTAGTATAATGAAGTATTGCTAGTTTTAGTAAATAGATATTTAGAATGTTTTCTTTTTTTAATAAGTTCCTACCTAGTTAATACTTCATATTGTTATGAGATATTGGTATATATAATCAGTACTAGGATTAGTACCTAGAACCAAGGTTTACTAGGGCCTCAATTTCACTAAAAGTCTCAAAATCTATATGTCATCGTAGATTTATTTAGCCTTTGGCATCATGTCATGGAATCTTTATTTGTCATGCCTTTATACCCTTGGAAAAGGTATATTGGGTCCTTCTAATAGGACGTATACATTGTATTCAACCTCAATTATGTCTTTATATCCTTGGAAAGGGATATTGGATCCTCTCAATAGGGATATACAATGGAATCTATGTTAGCTAACATTATTTGTGTCAGTTAACAGGCTCAAATTTAGACTATTTGTGCATGACACATATTTCTATTTTTACTTATATTACATTACAATTCTTAGACACCCTTGCATAACAATATTTATGCATGTTATATGGGCCATTGTACATTTAGTTCAATTTGAACCCAATTTGCATATAGTATAGTATATTTGTATTTCAACATGTTTATTTTACTTCATACTTTGCATTATCTCACATGCTCAGTAAAATCAAAGTACTTATCACATGCTTTCTTTTGTGTTATATCATCTTATGATATATGTTCGGGCACTCAATCACACTATCATAATTGGCACGTCCCAATACCGTATCAATAGTTTACAGTGGTAAGTCCTCATTATCTAACGATAAGGATTATATCATTTTAACTAAAATTAATTTGTTTTTAGAGATTTAAAGTTAGTTGGGGGCTTGTACTAGCAACACATGAATTATTAGGGACTTTCATATAGATTGTTAGACATTTCAACTTTATGGCTCATGTCAAACTTGATATTTATTTTATATATTTCTTTTTAAATTTTGTTAGCTTCCACATTAGTTATTAAGTTATTTCAGTGTTATTAGTATGCAATAAATAAATAATCTCCCAAATAAAAGAATAAAGCAATATTATATGTTTCTAAGACTTAAGAGTCAATAATAATCCATAAAGAATAAAAAACCTAGGAAAGGTATTTATTGATAAAAACAAACCTATCCTAAACATATTTGGATTGCATGCTTAGCAATTCCTATGAGTCGTAGGATGATTCGTAGGGTGTGGTGATGACTTACTTGGTGCTTAGTTGTGGAGTTTGACTACCCTAGTCAAGGTATGAGTCATTTGGTTACCCTATGAATCTCTAGGATACCCGTACACAAGATCTCCTAAAATTGTAAAATTTCACTCTCCAAAGCAATGGTCATGACTGAGTCATGACTCAATACTGGAGGCTTCGAGTCACAAAGTTAGTCGTAAGGACTACTCTTGACATTCTTCTTAACAGAACTAGTTTCTATTTTTTTTAAAGTTTATTTCACCATATTACTCAATTTCAAACACCAAAATTTCATCCCTGAAAATTTCACCAAAATTTTATGTTGCCTAAATTACTGATCTTATGAGTAATATGGTTAGGACATTAATGAATGTGGTTATTTCAGATTTTAGTTGGTTATTTTGAAAGGGTGGATTTTGTAATAAGTCATAGTTAATAATAGTAAGAAACCAAGTAATAATGTATCAATTAGTGTTGTTTGTAATCAAAGAGAAAGTTGGTTGTGATAGTGTCCCCCATGATTTTATAAAGTAGTAAGAGTTTTATACTAGTGATTAATTATAGTACTTAGCATGCAAAGTGTTAATACCATCTAAATGGTTGGTCCCCTAGATAGATGAATATCACCAAGTAACTTGGTCCATCTAAGGGTGTTTGATTTACTAACTCTTAACTTTAATCCCAGATTATCTATTTCTGGACAAGTTCAAGCTATTAGGTGAGGGTTGATAGCCTCAAATATCTGTTGTTAATACTTTTCCTATTCTCTTCTTCTTTGATATAGCAAGTATAGCATTAACGCAAGTTCCAATATGGGAACTCATAAAAAAGCAACAAACAAAAAGGAAAGAATAATTCATGCATAAATACCATTCAAGAATCACTAAGTACTTTACCTACTTTATTAACTCATCATGGTTCCCACAATCCTAGTTGTGGATTTACCTACTCATGCTTTGAGAATCACAATTAGAAGTATTAGAAAAATTCATAATTATGAACTTACAAGATTGAGTATATGAAATCTAGACTCTTAAACTATTAAAGAAAATTTAATAACCAAGAATAAATATATGAAAAATCTCCAAAATCCTATAATAAAACAATATTAAATGTTTCTAAAACTTAAGAGTCAGTAATATTTCATAAAGAACAAAAGAAAACCTAGGATGGGTATTAATAAACAAAAATACAACATATCCTAAATATAGTTGAATTGCATGCTTAATAGTGCCTACGAGTCGTAGGGTAACTCGTAGGGTTGGTCACAACTTGTTTTATTCTCTTTTTAATCTCTATTTTTGTGTCTCAGTATGACTTATTATGTAACCATATGAGTCATACAGTGTATTGTAACACACTGAAAATGGGTCCCGAGATGTCACATGATGCTCAAGACTACGAGTAGCCTCAAGCTAACCCTGTAAGCCTTCTACTAAAATTGAAACTCATAAAGGAGAAATATAAACTAAAATCAATGCAAAATTTGTCTGAACTAAGATGAAATTATCTAAACATAATATCTAAAAATACTAGATGTAAAAGTCTGGACAATCAACACTGGAAATCTGAATCATAACTAGCAATCTGACAAGCCTCTACTACTAACAACTAGAGATCCATTGGGACAAGCCCCCAGCTGACGCGAACTTTCTAAAAATACTGAATTAACTACTGTAATAATCTAGAAAATCTAAATAACTGGGTCCCCAAACTATGAGGACTCACCAACTATCTGGATGTAGATTGTGATGCTCAAAATCACTCACGTTGCTGAAACTGAGAACCTGAACCTACATTATTAAACAATGTAGCACATAGACATATATGTGGATCAGTACTTCTGTAATCTACTAAGCATATGGGGTGAATGCATAAGTAAAACAGTGAGGAACTATATACATTTTTCTCATAAATAATGCATACAAAGTAATAATGGCTCACTTAGGCTTGACTAACTGAAAACTGTAATGATAAATCATGAATGATAAAACATACATATGAATTTCATGGCAACCACACTTAGTTCTAAATATGTACTTGAAATTTCCTCTCAAATCATACATGCTAAGTGTAAAAGAACTCTCCTCTGTATCTATAAACTGAAAGCTGAAATCTAGTAGCTGTCTTTTGTAAAACAGTATCTGAATAAAATTGTGAGTCTTTACACTTAGTTTCTAAAAGCTTTTCTGTTATGATTAATCTTTTCTGTATGGAGGTTCTTCTAACCGACATACACTATGTGAGCTATCATATTATCCAACGTCTAGTTCCCTTATGGGAAAACCTCACGTTGGAGAGAGGTGTCATACTCTTACCAAGGAGTATAACCTAAGATAAGTGATCACATCTGTAACTGTCATCCATATAAAAATAGGAAAAATCTGATAATCTGAACCTACTTTGGCTCGTAATTCTAGGGCATGAGAACATACCCAACTCGGTGCCAAATACAACTCTCTTTAATTTGTATGCTCAATATGTAGGAAATCCACTTTTAAAACTAGTGTAAGAGTTATAATACAAACCATTTTTGTATCTGTTTAATGTAAACTGTAATTAAAACCGTAAAGTAGATTTCATATCTAAGCTGAGTTCAAAAGATCAAATCTTGATCAAAAACTGATTATAAACTAATCATGGGATGCTTAAAAGTATAGTCATTCTTGAAATATCAATATTCAACTAGGGATTAATAACACATGCATCAAATTCATGTTAAATCATTATAGAGTTCATGACTAATAATGAAAGTATTGATAATTTAATTCTAAATCTGGAATTTTATGTCATTCACACAAAAATACGAAAGTAGACATGCAATTCAACATCTAAATTATTTGTAATATCATAATCTTCAAATAGTGATGAGTGGGTATAAACCCTAAACTAAATTTTATGTAAAATCAACTTTAAAACTAATTTTGGGCACAAGGATGAAAGGATTATCCTTGTTCATAACCCCAAATACCTTAATTGATGAATAAATAAAGAATCTTGAACTTTGAGTTCTTATTTCTGCTCTAGAAGATTGATTCTTGAAGATCTTGAATTGGGAATCTTGAATTTTGGGTTATCTTGGAAAAAGAATGTTGGAATTTGGATTTTCTGATGTTTGAAATTTGTGGTTCTAGGGTTTCTTGGAGAGGAATTTTGATGAAAATAATCATAATATGCTTAGAATAGGTTTAATTCTCTATTTTTTCATGATTTGGGGACTTGGAAAAAAGACTAAATTGTCTTTTGAAATTTTAAGTTCGGAATTGGAATCCCAATTTTGGGCTTCATCGTGACGCGACGCAATCGTGGTGGCTCACTGGAAAAAAGATGAGTTCCATTTTGGGCTCTGGCGCGAAGTGGTACTATTGCGTTGCATCACTGGAAAAGGATGAGTTCCATTTTGCACACCACTACAATGCGGTCTCTATTCCATCGAGAATTTTTAGCGTGATACTGGCAAATTGCAGCGAGCTATTGGAAAGGTACGAGTGAAATTTTAAACTTTACTGCAATGCGGTGCAATCACGGTGCTTTATAGAAAATGGACAATTGTGAATCTGCCCTCCACCGCGATGTGGTGCTATCACGTTGGCCTATTGTTTCTCCCTAAAAGTGTCATTTCTTACCCGAGTATCGTATTAAGGTAAAATTGGTATCGTTGGAAAGCTAATTCAATTATCTATAATTTTTTGTATTTAGAGCTGAAAAATTCTACACGTATCAAGAGTTATACATTTTTAAAGTTGACCGTTGAAACACTAGGAGCTAAACGGGACTAAGAAAAGTATGGGGTATTACTTGTATTGTGACCCCTAGGCCTTGTTTGCACCTTTTCAGTATATTTGCCTATGACCTCTCATAAAGTGACATCATGACTTGTGCCTTCTCATCAAGATTCGTAGCTTCCTTCCATGGTGTCTAAATTCAAATTGTTAATCCTCAAATCTTTATTTCCATGAACAGTCATAATGAGTCAAGAAGAATTGTATGTTGACTCTATGAGCTGTTTAGACCATCTATTATCACCTGCCAACTTTGCATCTTCTAGCTTTTCCACTTCAATATCACTCAAAATGAGTTAAAGGATTTGTTGCCTAACTTGGTGACTCATCACTATAAGTCATGGATTGTACTCCAATTTTAGTCTTTAAGGATTTTATCATTTGTCATCAGAATGGCTTAGCATACAACTCGTGGCTTGACCCTATGAGTCATCTAGCTTTAATAGTCAACACTTTGAAATTTCTAGTCTTTTTTCATCATTCACTTTTGAGACCTATTTTTCTCCACAAACTTTATGTCACCTAAATTACTCCTCACAATAAAGTATAAAGTAGTTGTTGAATCAAAATATAGATCCGAACCAAGGATAGGGTCGATCAATAAATAATATGGCTAGCAGCTCGATCGATGTAATAATCTAAGCTATCAGTTAGTTATTTCTTAAAAAGGAGATTTTGTAACAAATAATATTTGCAGACACTGAGTAACTAATTAACAAAATGTTAAGTGTTTTTAACCAATGAGAGAATATATTAGGATTGTATTCTCCGTGATTTCATAACACAGTAGGCATCTCAAAAAGGGGTAAGATAACTCATCGTTGGATTTGAAAACCCATTATTTCTGGTCGTTGGTGGCTGATTACTTTTTGCCTATCTATGACTATCACCAGGACAAGCTCGTCCTTTCATAAGATTGCTCGTTGTATTCACTCGTTGGTTCAGTCTTGGACTAGTCAATTTGTAGAACTTGTTTAACGATATTAAGGATGAGCCCATTTTATCTTACAATGAATGACCTATTTCATCACTCTCCATGTTTGACTCTTCTAATTCTATACGACAATAGCCTAGGAAAACTCATCCTTAGGTTCAACTAGTCATCCCAAGGCTTGTGTGATGCACCTGGCTCCATATTTTGTGTTTCCTAATTTTTTTTACTTATGGAACCTATTATTATTACTAATATAGCCACCTAAACATGCCTTGGAAAAGCATAATTTGCATGTTTTAAGCATGTCATAAAACCACAACACATCAACACCCTCAACGTAGAACTTTTGCATATCGTCAGGCAAAAAAAACAACCAACGCTTAACTTAAGAGAAACCTAGGAGACATACAACAGTCATATCATCAGCTCTAATTATTGCACATGTAATTTTATCATTTTCAACCCCCTATGATATAGTTAAAATCAAAATCACTATGTGTATATGCAAAGGTACTTACCATGACACAAAGGAATCAAGAGATGGCATCATATTATTAATAGACAACCAAGCATATACACCAAAGACATTACCTAAAAACATAGCATCTCACAATGCAACCCATGCACCCTCACAACAAAAAGGTCCCATACACTCACAGTTAATAATGACTATAACCACTAGGACTGAATCAAAGCTTTTACTCTCACAATCAAATTCAAATAGTGTATGTGAAATACCATAGGCTTGCCCTTATTTTCTATGCCTTAATTTTTTGGATAGTTGTATTAGGGTCACTATAGGAATTTATTGGCCTGTAATGTAGGCTTGGGGGTGGATATGATAAATATGGGTCAAGTGAATCAACCCTCCTTGGCACTACTCTATTTTTTACTCTACTTTTCAACCCTTTTTTCCTTTATTTCTTCCTCTTATTATTATTTATTCAGTTTTCGGATGCGCTTTCTTTTTGTAACTCTTTTTTTCTCAAACTTTATTCATTTTATACTTTTTTATTTCTCTTTTTATTTCATTTTCATACATACCACACTCGAGTCCTTTTTCGCTTACTAACTTCTTCTTCATACCCAATTTCATGTATGCACCCTTATGATAGCTACCCTTAACTTAAGAGATTACCTGAGTTGAGGTACACAATGTCTAAGAAGGTACTAGGGCCAAATAAAGTTTATTATAACAGATTCAAAAAGGTGAATAGCCTAGTCAAGGAAAAGGTCTATGTAGGCTCAAAAATTGGGATCAAGAGATATCTTATTCCATTTGGTAGGACATTTAGGATAAATGTGGGTAGTTTAAGAATGATCTATGATCCTTTTCCTAACCAATTATCCTTCAACCTAGCCAAGACTAACTAGGAATGTTCTACATCACACACACAAGTCGAACTAAGTAAGTACCTCACACACACATGGCTTAAGGCTACATTATCAACTACTACCTATCTAGTTCATGAATAGTTAAACTACAATTATCATGTCCATAATCCTAATGTCATAACAACATCTACAATTATCAAAATTCACAACAAATTCACCACACAATCTAAAAAATTTGAGGGGTGTTATTGAAACATTTAAACCAAAAACAAGTTACATGTGCCCCATTTATTTGACTCTCATAAGTATTATAATTTCTCTCTTCATTAAACAAGAGACACAAATGTGAACGAAAATAGAATTAAAATTCTAAACATATTGGTTCTACTAGATTGATAATCCAAGGGAAAAAAAAACATGACAATAAAAACCTTGGGATATTGGTATGCCCCTACCTCCAATTAAGAAATTATACAATATCCTTAATTCACAATAGATAAAAATTAAAATCATCGGGTAGGGACATACCTATGGTTCAAGTGGTCCCTATCATATACTAATCAGCGGGGGACGTAGATACAACCCCTTCATGCTCTGTGACTAGTGGGGTCTCAATAGTATCCCCAGCCTTAGCTCTTATAGATCTAATAGTAACTGGCATACTTAATGGTGTAGATCTCATGGGTGAAACCTCCATACCACCACCACTACAAATAATAGTAACAACATCAGTCGGGACCTCAATAGATGCAGAGCTCCGGACTCCTCTCACTCTCTTGCCCATTTCCAACAAGTACAACTCAAAGTAATTCTTACTTTTACCTACCACTTTTTTTATTACATCTTTATCTCTCTTCTTTCTTTTTTTTCCCAGCCTACTCATCACTCCTCATGTCATCTTTTACTTTTCCCTTGCCTTTATCTATCGAGACCATAGTGAAGAAGTATGTCATAATAATATCATCAAACACCTCATCTATAACAGGTATGGAAGGAGGTTGTACTACTTAGAATTGCCTCCATAAGATATTTTAGATAGCTGCCTAAAGGAAGTCAAGCTTAACTATAACATCACTCAGGTTTGAAGCCTAAGTACCCCGTAGTCTGTAATCACTCTTGTATCAAAACTATCAAATTAGACCTACATCTCTCGTGCATCTTCCTTGGTTTCATCCTTAAACCACTTCTTAACCTATTCTTGTCATTTTCTATCTTTGCCTCAATGACGGCCAACTGTTTGAGGACTTCCTACAAAAAATAGTAAGGTATCAATGCATATCCTACAGGCACAAGCTGGAATGCACCAGAAGGCACTATAGATGGCTGCACAGCTGAGGTTATAGTGACACTCTGGTTGGTTATTGTCTCACTGGCTTCAGTAGCTAGAATCTCAATGTTGTGATTAGTGTGAGTAGCTTCCTCTGCTATTCATAGAACTAAACTTTACAATGTCCCTCTAGTTATGGTGACAGAATTCATGTAGTCATTAACTAAAGCAATATTTATCATCTTAGTTGGCTTGATCATTTAGTCCATGTCAGGAAAGATGCGCACATGAGAGTTTGAACATAACTAATAGACAAGACTAACAAATGGTAGGGTAGTGTTATGTAAGAGTACTTATTGCCTAATCTCATCAGCTCTAATCTACAAAATTTTCAAATCAAACTCCATAATAATAGATGGCATAATCCCCACCTGATCTACACTTAAGATGTTATTATTACCCATTGGTGATATTCAATGTCTAACAAACAAGCACCAAGATTTGGCAAGGATTTCAATAAAGGCTTGAAAATTAGCATGTCATTAGCCATCCATTCAACTTCCTCTTATGCCTTGGCAATGTGGTTTTTAATTTATTTAAAATTCATCAATATGTCCTCTGCACTCAACTACTTTACCTTTTTTAATTTTTTATCTGGTAATATATTCTGATGTATGTAACAAACAATTTCAACACTATATTTTTCTTGAATCTAACAAACAATTTCAACACTATACTTTAAATTTCTCATGTATTTTTCCTTCCCAAAAGGAGTTATATTATGCAAGTTTTCTTCGTAGTTGGTGTAGAATTCATAAACAATTTTAACACTATATTTTTTAGAGGTGTTCCATCCACCCTAAATCATATTTATCAAACAGTCTCTACAACTCTAAAACCCTTTACAAAACTCCAAGCAGAATGCAAGGTTCCTCTTGGATACTCCACTATAGTTTCCTTTTTAGTTAATAGCCACACCATTATAGTATGACCGATATTGTTGAATAGTGTTTGATCCACTTGGAGGGGTAACCTTTACAATAACTCAATTGGAAGCTTCCATACTAGGTTTTTTAGACCCATCTTCTAACTTATCACTCTTAGAATCTCTATCTTTATCATTTTGTCATGACCTAAAATCTGAGGGTTATGATGGCACTTGTCACGATGATCCTTGACAAGTAAGCCTATCACACAAATAGATACAAAAGGGAAATAAAAGTCCAAACCTAAGGCTAGGCTCCTAGAACAAAGTCGAATCATATCAATATAACAAATAAGGAAAGAAACATACTCAATAATACCAAATCCCAAAACCTGGTGTCACGGTGTAAGAACATAATAGTACAACTCAAATTCAAATACAAAAGACATCCAAAATAGGATATAACTCTTTCTCTAATATATAATAAGGACATAGTCTAATATGGAAAGAAAGAAGTAGGACTATGTCTTTATTGTATATCAGAGATAGAGTTATATCTTACTTTATATTTCAATAAGGACATATTTCAATATGTCCTCAAATCACACAAAACACATATTTCATCAAAATTTAGGTCGTTATATCATCCACCACTAAAAATTTAGTTCATCCTCGAATTAAGGAAAAGGAAATACCTGATCACCAAAAATATAGGGATAAGTACTACTCATATCAGACTTGACCTCCCAAGTAGCCTGATGTTGGGTGTAATTATGCATTCTAGTGTCACTATTCTAGTCTTTTTAGCCTTGTTTTGAGGATGATTGGTGTGCTATATGGGTTGATAATGAGATAAATATGCCTCTAAGTGTTAAAGTACATGATTACAAAGTTTGGATTGTATTCCAAACAAGTTTGTATTTAAATGGGTTATTTAGACTTTAATTGTGGAAACTAGCGTTACTAGATTGAGCTAGGTGTTTGTCTAGTTGATCCCGCTGGATTTTTTATGTTTAATGTGTTACAAATGGTTTTAATGTGTAATTATGAGTGGAATAACTTGTTATTAATGTGTAAGGATCAATTTGATTAAGTTAAGAGTCATAATATAAAGTTAAAGGTCAATGAGGATTAGCCTAGTCTTAGCTCTTGTTTTGATTCATCGTCATAGATATTGTGATTGTGTCTAATTCGTGGTGTGTGATTATGTAGGAAGCTTTGTGAGATAAATATGATAATATTTTGATGTTGAATAATCTGGAAATTAAGGATAAACAACACCACAAGACAAGGGATGGAAGGAGGCACTCAATACTTAGCCAAAATTTAAGAAGCAACTTCCAGAGGGACCATGTAGATAAGCCCGCAGAGCCTTGGCAAGAGCAGTGCTCTACCTAGGGCGGAGCATTGGATGGAATGGTGATCTACCCATGGCGGTGCCCCCTCTACTCCCATGCTTAATTTCAACATGAAATACAACTCCTACACAGCTAAGGATTGGCTAAATATATACACACATTGTAGATGTTTTTAAACACTTTTGGACGTCCTTGGATACTTAGGGAGGCTTCTATACACGTAATTAGGGTTCATAATATTTTACTTTAGTTTCTTTTATGGTTTGTATCATCAATACAAGTAATTGGATGATGAATATTTCTATTAAGGGCTAAACTTCCTTTCCGGGGTTAAGGCCAGGATCATGAATACTTTCATTTTGAATTAAGTTTGTTGATTTTCTTATCATTATGGTTGTGTGTTTATCCTTGTTTTAACTATTTTAAGGATTAGCTACCCTTAGAATATGTTCATTGTTGACCTTGTGATCTCGGAAGGAGGAATAGGAAGATAGAACATGGGGACAAGCAAGGTAAGGTTTGTAGTCTTTTATGAAATAAGGATTTCGAATTAGCATGTAGGACAGGGATATACCTAGAAGCCTTACTTGATTCAAACGTAAGATGATAGTTTTAAGCACTTAATTAGATTATTACATCCCCGCTCAACGATGTAGTTGTAAGGTCCAAATTAGGTAAAAGATTAGAGGTCGGGAGACCATGATCATGCAATTAACCCTACGAATCAACAACCAAGATAAGCGATTTATCGAATGAAATTCAATAACATAGTATGATTTTTGTAAGCCTTAAATCTTGGCTTCTATCCATTGATTGTCCTAAGTCATTACTTTTCTGCATTAGTTTAGTTTACTTTTTAGTTTACAATTCTAAAATTTTATTGTTTACTTTTTCTCAATCGTTAAAATCGAATTAGATAGTTGGCGAACACAAGTCCCTGTGGGATCAATATTTGGTTTTCTTGAAGGACGCTATATTACTTGGGAGACCACGTACACTTGCATGTGCGCTTAAGCGCTATCATAGACTCATATACAGGCTGATGTCTCCATTGGACCTTAACCACAAGAATAACTCTAGATTGCAACCGTCTACCATCCCTAGCCAAAATGGAGACCGTCTCCTTAACAAGATACAACCTCTCATCTAACTGAATCGACTCCTAACGAATGACATAAGACTCATCCAAAATGTAACGGCGAAGCATGGAACCATGAAAATCTAGATGAACAGC
Organism: Capsicum baccatum var. pendulum; assembly: GCA_030864225.1. Lineage (NCBI taxonomy): Eukaryota > Viridiplantae > Streptophyta > Magnoliopsida > Solanales > Solanaceae > Capsicum > Capsicum baccatum. Next base: position 160,247,034 of record CM061557.1, on the reverse strand, counting down.
TAATAAAACTGGGGGCAAAGATAAGGCATAAGCCACATCACCAATAGTTCAAAGAATCTCAAATGGGCCAATATACCTAGAGTTAAGCTTTCCCCTATTTCCAAACCTCATCGGGTGGTGAAACTCGAAAGAAAACCGAACACCAATACCAAATCTCAAGTCACGAAGTCTACTATCTGTATTGCACTTTTGCCTACTCTGAGTAGCTCAAAGCCTATCTTGAATGATTCAAACTCTATCTAAAGACTCACAAAGTAAGTCTGTACCTCGAGGTCTAACCTCAAAAATCTCAAACCAACGACCTGGAGAGACACAATGCCTACCATACAAAGCTTCAAAAGGAGTCATACTGATACTGGAATGATAGCTATTACCATACGCAAACTTTTCCAAGCTAACTGTTGCTCCCACTGGCCACCAAAATCTACCACACAAGTACAGAGCATATCCTCCAATACCTAAACAGTCCACTAAGACTAATCGTCAGTCTGAGGGTGAAAAGTCGTGCTAAGATCAATCTGAGTACCCAACTCATCCTAAAAATTCTTCCAAAAGTGAGATGTGAACACAGAAACTTGATCTGAAATGATAGACACTGGTACCCTATGAAGACGCATAATCTCACAAATGTAGATGTGGGCCAACCTCTCAGCACTGAAAAAAACCTGCACCAAAATGAAATGAGCATACTTGGTCAATATATCGATGATGATCAAAAGACCATCAGAACCATCAAAAGTGCAAGGAAATAGGGTCACAAAGTCCAAAGTGATCCATTCCCATTTCCACTTGAGAATGGATAACCTCTAAAGCAGTCTACCAGGTCTCAAATGATCGGCCTTCACCTACTGGCAACATAGGAAACGAGCAACAAAGTCAGCTACTTTCTTCCTCATACCACCCCACTAGTAATATTGTCTCAAGTCAGGATACATCTTAGTGACTCTCGAATAGATGGAATACCTGGAACAATAGGCCTCCTCCAAAATCAATTTAACTCATCCACTCTCAGTACATAAACTCAACCCCCAATCCTTAAAACACCATCGGAATCAAATAAGTCTTTTTTAGCCTCACCACTCAACACCTTATCTCAAATCAATCTCAATCCTACATCATCAAACTGATGAGATCGAATCTGCTACATCAAGGAAGACCTAGCCTCCATAAATGTCAAAACACACCCAGGTGTTGAAATATCAAGCCTAATGGTTAGCTAAATATTGAACCTCTAGTACCAAAGGCCTCTCCTTGGCCAAAAGATGCACCAAGATACCCATGCTAGTCGACTTCAGGCTCAAGGCATCTGCAACCACATTAGTCTTGCCCAGATGATAGAAAATAGTTAAGTCAAAATCCTTAAGAAACTCAAGACAACAACACCTCCTCATATTCAGATCCCACAAGGTGAAGAAGTACTGAAGGATACGATGATCCGATAAAATATCACAATGGACTCCATACAAATAGTGCCTCCAAAAATTCAAAGCAAAAATAACCGTGCATAGCTTTAAATAATGGGTAGGGTAATTCCTCTCATGGGGCTTCAACTAACGAGAGGAATATGCACTCACCTTACCCTCCTGCATCAACATAGCACAGAACCCAACACCTAAAGAATCATAAAAGATTGTGAAACTCATGCCCTACTTAGGCAAAGCCAAGATAAGAGTTGAAGTCAACCAATCCATAAGTTTTGGAAGCTCACCTCACAAACATCAGACCACTGAAAGGAAATCTTCTTCTGAGTTAACTTAGTCAAGGGAGTTGCAATGGATGAGAGCCCTTAACAAAATATTGATAATAACCTGCCAAACCGACAAAACATTGAATCTCTATGGTGAAGTAGACCTAGCCCAATCATGAACCACTACAATTTTTGGCTAGATCAACTATAATACCCTTTTGAGTCACCATATGACCTAAGAAAGAAACAGACTCCAACCAAAACTCACACTTGGAGAACTTGGCATAACTTTTCATCCCTCAGTCTCTAACGCATAATCGACAAATGCTCCTCATGATCGGCCTCACTCTTAGAATAAACCAAGATATCATCTATAAATACAATAACATAGGAATTGGATCTAGTTGAAATACCCAATACATCAACTTCATGAATGTTGCTGGGGCATTGGTCGACCCAAAGGAAATGACCAAGAACTCATAATGACCATATCGAGTCCAAAAAACTGTCCTTAGAATATTCAAAGCTCTAATCCTCAACTGGTAATATCCAAACTATAAATCAATCTTTAAAAACATCGGGCACCTTAAAACTGATTGAACAAATCATTTATATGAGAAAGAAGATACTTATTCTTAATCATCACTTTATTCAATGGCCGATAATCTATACACATACACATAGACCCATCTTTCTTCTTCACAATCAAGACAGGTGCACCCTAAGGTGATACACATGTCGAATAAATCATTTATCCAACAATTTTTACAGCTGATCCTATAATTTCTTCAACTCAGCTGAGGTTATTCTATAGGAAGGAATAAAGATGGGCTTGGAGCCCGACTCAACATCAATAGCAAAATCAATATCACAATATAGAGGCATACTAGGCAAATTTTTAGGGAATACATCCATGAACTCATAGACAACACAACAGAATCCAAAAAAGAAAGTGAAGTAACACTAGCATCATGAATATGAGCCAAGTAAGACAAGCATCCCCTCTAGACCAATTGAAGATCTTGAACGTAAGATATAACACTCTTAGGACCTAAATAAAGTACACCCTTCCAAGCTATCCTCGGCACAACGGTGAAGGTAAATTCACAGTCTTAGCATAACAATCTAGAACTGCATGGTAAGGAGCCAACCAATCCATACCTAAGATAACATCAAAATCAACCATATCTTACATAAGCAAGTATATCCAAGTCTTACGCCCAGAAAAGGTCACAATTCAAGATCGATACACCCGATCCACAGCTAAGGAATCTCCTACCGAGGTAGATACTAGAATAGGAATGGCAAGAGGCTCACTAATAGAATCAAAAGCTAAGGTAAGATATGCAGACACATAGGAGAAAGTTAATCCTTGATCAAATAACACAGATCCAATCTAAAATAAATGGGGACGATACCTATGAACATAGCATCAGAAGCATCTGCCTCTAGTCTGGAAGGTATAGCATAGCACTATCCTCGGGCACTGTCCATGACCACCAACTAGCTGAGTAGCCCCTCAACCACCACTATAGGATCCACTACCTCTACCTATCGCACCTCTAGTAGAACCTCTACCTATCATAAATGAAATAAGAGTAGTTATAATCATATGGTGGGTATAATCCTTTGCTAAATGGCCAATCTCATCACACACAAAGCAACCTCTATGGCCCAACTCAGTAGGAGAAGGTACGATTAGGCCTGAATGGCCATTCTAAACTACTAGACTAGAAGATCCACTACCTGAACTCTGCAAGGCTATCTACACTGGTCTACTATAATACCCATGAGAACCTTTGATAACTTTAACTCAAGAAGCTTGATCTCCGAACTCACAAAAAATAACACACTTTCTTGGTGCCTCCCTGAGATGCTTGAAGAATACCCTTAGTTATCTTAGCATGATCCATTATACTCCAAAACATACTCCATATATAACCATCTAAGACGTAGCCAACTAAATAGAAGTATCCCACCCTATTACAAATATCTGAATATTCTCATACCTGGTGGAAATGCTAGAATAAGAATATCTAGACAAGGCATGGAAGCATGCCTCATACACTACAACAGTCATGGAGCCCTACTCCAGGCAATCATACTCATCTCTCATCTAATTCTGCAGACTATAAGGTACAAATCTCTCTAAAAAGGCATCAGCAAACTAACCCCAAGTCATCTCAAGAGAATCAAAAAGTCTGTAACTAACAACTAATCTCCACCAATCTATAGCAACATCTATTAATTGATAAGTAGTATAAGCAACCCCATGAAAATCAAGCAAACCCAAATTATGTTACTTCTCCAAACAATCAATCCAGAACTCCTAGGCATCCTCACCCATAACACTATTGAATCTAGGGAACCCAAATAAGTAAATCTCTCAAACCTCTTCTAATTCCCAGAAGGCATAACTGTACTCATAGCAAGAGGAGACATGGTAAATCTGGCAGTCTTAGATGTTATATAGAAGGTAATATGGATTAAGGATGAACTCCTGATCTTGGAATACCATACTCAAATGCCGATACTATAATAGGAATAGTACTTTAGGTTTGAGGAGTACCAAGAGAGAAAGCAGGTGCAACTGAAGGATCCACACTCGAGACTAGAGAAACACCAAGTGCACTCATAGGAGTACCCTCCAAATGGATCAACAAAAGAACCAATAACCCTTCCAATACTAGGGTAGAAGAACTTGGTGGAACTAAAGTAGGACTTGCACCTCCATCATGCTAAACACGAGGCTCGGGAGAAAGTCCCCAAGAACTACTCCTAGACAAGGCAGATTTACGTGCCCGTCTATGAACTTGAGTTCGTCTACAACTCATAACTCACTCTTTAGACTAGGCTCTCTCCCTGATGAAGGCTCTATATTTCTAACCTCACAATATCTAGTCATCACCATCTGTGCAAAATGAGTAAAATGTGACTTAGAACACAAGGTATAAAAGAAATTCGCACAATAAGGAATAGAATGAGGGAAATTTACTGAAGACATCCTATCATCTCTCAAAGATAGAAAGGAACAGCCACAAATCAATCTACAAGACTTTATTAGATATCTCGTTCTTACACCATTGAGACCAATTAACCTGGCTACTTTGAAAGTAATTTGTCACTACCCAAAACTTGAGGATCATGATGGCACTTGTCGTAGCAAACCTTGACCAGTGAACCTATCACACAAACTGATACAAAAAGGGAAATAAAAATACAAACCCAAGGCTAGTCTCCTAGAATGAAGCCGAACCATATCAATATAACAAATAAGGAAAGAAACATACTCAGTAATACCAAATCCCAAAACCTAATGTCACAGTGTAAAAACATAACTAGTACAACACAAAGTCAAATACACAAGACATCCAAAATAGGACATAATTGTGTCTCTAATATACTATAAAGACATAGTCAAATAAGGAAAGAAAGAAATAGACTCTGGATGCCAAAAATCAACCACTACCTTTAAAATCTCCAAATAACACCCAAAATCAAGCACCATGAGGCACACTCGAACCTAAATCTGCACCAAAACACCAGAAAGGAATATAAATATACATTTATACCACCTATGAGAAATAAAAAGAGACAACACATAGGGAAACATCAAGTATAAGTAAGGAAAGATAGAACGATGGATAGGTAACAAGTCATATAGAATATATAATCACATTAGAAGAAGAATAAAGTAAATACAATAAGAATGATAATGATGATGATGATAATGTAATGTACAAGGTTGTCGCATAACCTCTGAGACCATCTCACAGCCTTCGAGACTGTCGCACAATATCTGTATATACCTATGAAGCTAAAGCTCCAAGACGTAGGACCCATGAGGAATTCGTCAGTTAGTATACAATCCATATATATCCATATCTCCGCCCCAACATATCCCTTGAGGAGATTTTTATAAGATGCTAGATTTTTTATCAAAAAAATATTTTGTGTTACTTAGTATTTCCATGTGGTACCAATGTTTCATGAATGATTATTAGGATGAAATGCTCACAACCAACCACAATGAGTATTTCCACAACCATCCACAAAGAGTATTTTCATGACCTACTAATATACCATCTTGTGAACAAAATATCTACTCATTATTTCCAACCATCCATGAAATCCAACATGATTCATATGCCAATAGAGTATGAATACAACACAACACACAATTTGACCACATCATGTCTTTTCATCAAAAAGATATAATTATCATCATGTATACATGGCTATCAATATCACATAGGATCCTACATGATCACACATAGCACGTAATGTTCTAAAACCACCACATAACATTAGATATAGGCCCCCATACTGCACAACACATTAAGATAGCCATTTTCATGATTAGTTCCTACACTCTTAATATGCTTTTGTATCAACATTAATTACCAGTACAATCTGAAAGAAGTGAAGTCATAACCTACCTCGAATGCCAAAAATCAAAACAAAAGCCTTCAATCTACAATCTTACTCATTACGTACAGACTCTGAATCAACTAAAACATAAAATATAGAACCTACGTACCAACAAAAAGTAAATGATACCCATATTACCTATTTTTTAGTTGGGGTCAAAACGGAACCCCGCAATGTGTTTTTTAAAAAGAAGGGCAAAATTATAACTTTATTTAAACACATGTTCCCCAAATTTTTAGGAGTCTACATCTAAAATCCAAACAAATAAGTTTAAAACAAGGTCTAAATCAAAGACAAACTATTTTTAAGATTTTCTGATAAAAATCCCTAAAACCCATTTAAAAATCAAGACTTGAAGTTGTTTTAAAGATGAAATTGAGGACAAATTGATAATTATAAAGTTAGAAACTCATCCAAGTGAAAAGGGAAGAAATTGGGGTTTAAATTTGAGAATTATAATTTTAGGCCTTGCGGGCCGAAATCCCCATATTCTATACTTGTTCAAATTTTAACAAGAATTAGATGATAAAAATTGAAAAAAATAATTAAAATGGGTGTTATACAGCTTACCCAAGCTTAAAAGTAAGGAAATAGCTCAAAATAACAAAACCCTTAGCTCCAAGTCTCAAAAATGGTTAAAAATAGAAAAAATTAGGTATTTATATACCCAAGCTTTGCAATCGTGGGACAAGGTAGTGATCTTGGTACGTAGTATATCAAGGGTATCATAATTGTGAAAGGGATATTGTAATCGTGACATTCGTATGTGGGCCCAATCACAACGCGATAAGAGCATTGCAATCGAGGGTGCACCAGTTGAGTGGTGTACCAGCTGGGAACTTGGTACATTCTATGTCTCTGCAAGCCCCTTGAAATTCATTCAAATTCCCATGAAAGCAAATGAACTATGCTACCCTATCAAATTTAATGCTCTAGACTCAATGGATAGCATATTATTGAAAAAGCATCATTTTCATAAATTTGACCCTCAAAACCCAAAATCAAAACTTTTCAAACCAAGGTCAAAATGAGACATAAAAGCCATAAAGTCACACCAACCATGTTACCACCCTAAAATTGATGTTCTAAAACTATGGGCATATTCTATTTTGCCATTCATATGACGGATCAAAAGATATCAACTGAAATTAACTATAAGGCTATCAAAGTACCCAAAAACCATAATATCATATAAATTGCACTAAAATGCATCAAAATTATGCTCACCATCCCCACACTCCAAAAATTCCATAACACAACCACGGGGATGGGTAAAATGGTCAAATTATATAGAAACACATATTTCACATATTTTATCAAAATTCAGGTCGTTACATATCTCCCCTATCTTTGGACTCACTCTCATTCTGCCTTGAAGATTTGCCTCATTTTTAAGACTGGAGGACATAATGGGAGTGGTCGTAGGAACAATTGCTTTGGACTTGTTAGCCTTGGACCTAGTGATTCAAGTCTTGTATTATTCATCAGCTTGGCTTATAAGGTATTCTTCCTTCGAACCACTAGATTTATCGTACTCAGGCCCAACACAGTTGTTGGTCTTTTAGCCCTTGCTTGGAGACTATCTCTTTACGATCTACCTTATTTTTTTCTTCTTGCTTAATTTAGGTGCCATGGTACCTGTAGAGGAAATAATTAGTCACAATTCAACAAAATAGTGTACAAGTAGCTACAAATGACCCTTAGAATGAATCATTGTATGAAGGGATAACCTGTCATTTGGGTCATTGGACACACATCAGGGAACCTTAGAGTGAGCTCCTTAGACAAGTGCCACCAATTACTCATTGTGATATACCATTATCATTTGATGGGTTGTCATGAGGATTATTATGATAAAAGTAATTAGCATCCCTAATGATCTGACCAATAATATTGTAAGATACAATGGGTCGTTGGTTAGGTCGTTAAGTTTTTCCTTCTTTTAACATGTATACACATTTTCAATTCGACCCATATTTTATCACTTTAAGGCTACTCGAACTTTACCCTTACCAAACCTATTCATTTAAGGACCTAAAAAAACACTATGAACGCAAATTTGACTCCCTCCAAACTTGATTTGCATATGCATATTCACAGGTTAAGCATTAAGACTTCATCATTACATTCTTAAGGTAATTCTAAACCCTATTATCGTTAAATGTTTGAGTAAAGCACAAGCAGTAAAACAAATATGGCATGACTTACTTTTTTAGACAATGCAACAACTCAAAGATAAATATTAGGTGTGGAGTTCGTGAATAACGGGAGTAATTAGCTAATTCCAATAGAAATCATTAAAACTTTAGGAATTTGGGGTTCTTGATTGTTATTTTAACTACTATGATCGATAAAGAGGGAGTATTCCTTTTAGTAAGGGGTTGTTTGCCATTGGATTATCGGGTAAAGGGGATTAGGAATTAAAAATGGTATCGGTAAGTTGGGTCGGGTTGGGGTCATTTTAATTAAATGAGTTGGTGCTGACCCGCTCCATGATGTCATCCATAATAATTCAAAAAACTTACATAAGAATCGATGGAGCGTAGGATGGGTCATTATATGATGCAATGATCAATTCCTTATGCTCGTCGATGCAAAATCTTGAAATTGACCTTTAATAGTTTATTCAAATGGTGAATTTCACGATTGCTCTTATGTTAGGATAGTTTGTGGTACTCAACCATTTTACAACTCCTAAAACTTGATTTTTGATCTTTATGAAGATGACAGGAACCACGAGTCATCATACAGTACAATGGTTCATGATATGGCTCATAGTTTCTACTTTTATTCCATATCTAGGTTAGATTCTAAGTCACTCTTACACACTTTAAAATAACATTACTATTAAAATCTAAGTGAAAAATAAAATAAAGTGCAAAAATAAGCTTGGGTTGCCTCCTAAGTAGCACTTGATTTGATGTTGTGGCACAACGTGGGCATCTTGATTACTCAAACTTCACCAAGATACCCCCATATTTTTTGTCCCATGAAGTGCATTATTTAAAATTGATGCATGACTCGAGTCCTTTGGTTACTTGGACTTCACCAAGGTCCCAAACAGTGATCATATTTCCTCTTCAGTTCCCAAATGCACCTTAATACTATATCCATTTACTTTAAATTGCTTTCCGTATTTTTTCTAAAGCTCAAATGCACTATATGGAAAGTATGTACCACTAAAAATAGTCAATCAACTTGGACTTCAACTTACCAAGAAAAAAGCAAAGTTTTGAATTGAATAATAATACGAAATCACTTGGATGAACTCCCTCATTTCTATGTTTAGTCATGATACATATTCATCTTGTCTTTTTATAGAGATGAAATATCATAAGCTTTCATACAAAACTCCTCTAACTCATTCAATTGGTCAAGTCTTAAGTTAGAGGCCTGGCTCTAATTCAAATTCAATTTCTTTAGTGCCCACATAACCTTATGATCAAGTTCCACCGAAAAATGGCTTGTTTTTTCCATAAACCAGCTAATAGGATGACATACCTATAATGGTCTTGAAAGTAGTCTGGTATGCCCATAAAGTATCATCCAACTTTCTAGACCATTTCATTTTATTTACCTCACAGTTATCACAAGGATTATCTTTGTCTTCCAGTTAGAGACCTCTATTATCCATTAGTCTGCAAATGATAAAGCGTTTCGACCCTATTATTTGAACTATATTTTTCAAGAAGAGCATGAAATAATGATAACGCTCAAACTACAGCTCTCGTAAGAGTGTAAGCGGTCGTTGTCAAATATAGAACCCAACTGGGTTGGGTGTCGAATCCCACAGAGAATACTTGGTCACTAAGTAAGCAACGATTATTAGACTTTTGGTGAAAGTTTCATAAAAAGGGGGGATTTTGTAGCGTGCAATAATGTAACAAAATAACAAAGTAAAAATGGAAAATAGCAAAGTAAAAAGAAAGAATGTTTAGTAAGATTTTTAATCAATGAGAGTTGGAAGTTGGGGTTATGTCCACCTTATGAGTTATACGTCTCTATTGGCTATGAGTTATGCGGAATTCAGACATGCATGTGCTTATAGAGAATTGTATTCTATGGTAAATCCAAGCGTCTTTTGACCATCAAGGATTATTTCACTTTAACTCTTTCGAGATTAAAGCGTATCTAACGGTACAAATTCTCCAAGAGGTTAATCCAGTTACGGCACTAACTTTTTAACAGGGGTTGGTGCCCTATTACCTTGACATTATCTCTTTTCCAGACATATAACTTTTCTTTCGAACAAGTTAATGCTATACTGGCGTATTCTATATGTTTGCAACCACAAGAATTTGCATTAAGATGAAGAGAATAATGATATAAGCAGCATACATGTAAAGAATTCACAAACTTATAGCACTAGATAGTATCTCATAAGGCTTTCATAACCCCAAACGAGAAGTTTAGCTACTCATGAGTGCAATGGAAATTACAATAGTCATTATCATCATACCAATATAAGGATAGAACGCGTAGTATATGTTGGTAGGGCTTGTGGCGTGATTTCCTTTCAAAGTAGTGTTTCTCTTGTTGTGAAAATTAAAAGTAGAATAGATGAAGAGAGAATAGCAAGAATTAATTGAAAGCAAATTGTTTAGAGTTGTAGATGAATGAATTAGAATGTGAATGATGAGAATAATGAGAATAATCAGAATGCTTAAAAGCTTCAGCAAAATAGGGTATTTATAATACCCATATCCTATTCCCACTAGGCTACTGCGTACTTATCCTAATCCTAATAAATTACTGCATCATTATCCTAATCCTAATAAGTTACTGCTGATCCCCAAAGTCTTGAGAAATGTTGTTTTTGCCCGAGACAGGTTTCCCATGCGTCACTTTTAGTCCTAGGCGTCCAAGCTCTGCTCTCCTTCTTTCGTGAAGCTTCCTTTGGCGTCAAGTTATCCATAAAATGCTGAAATCTTCATCATTTATACCTGAAAACTTGCTAATCACGTTTGTTAGCTCACTTACAGGAAAAAGGACTAAAAGTGCATGAATTATGTATTTTGTCCTCAAAACTTAGCTAAAATATGGGTAGAATATAGCACTTTAGGCGTGTAAATACGCCTATCATCAACACCCCATACTTAAATCTTTGTTCATCCTCGAACAAAATATCATGTCCTTCTAAACATCTACTTAGGGTTTCACAGTAACAACACAAAATATTCATCAAGACAGGCATAGCAATTACTAACAAAGAGTAGTTTTCTGATCACTTCTAGAAACAATTCAACCTCTAATATAGACTCGTGATGATGGTTAATTCGTATTCAAAAGTTAAGGCACAGAGAATCATACACAACCACCCAAAACTCATCAACCAAGTGTGTCTCACAAAATATAACCCATAATCACTCACAAGTATTGTATATATTTCGAAAATGGGTATAAGATTATCCTTGCTCTCACTCTCACAAAGAATTCATATGTTGCAACTGATGACCATAGGCTTGCCCTTAGTGTAATGCTCTACTAAATATCAGAATGCTAAGCTCAGGATCAAATAGGTGTTTTACCGGTTGTAATGTAGGCTAAGGGACGGGTAGGACTATTTTGGCCAGAAATAGTGACTATGTTCCTAAGCGCTTTAATACATCACATTATGCCATTAACACATTCTTTCAAACAACCTTTCTACTTTCTTTTAATCTACCACCCCTTCTCACCTCTTTTGTTATTCAATTTTGAACAGAATTAACTTTTTATTTTACTTTTCATTTTTCTCTCTTTTTTTTTATAACACACCTCTATGATAACCATTCTTTTTCATAACGAATTCAAGTACCAATTCACTTTAAGGCACTACTCTCACCCAATTTCCTCTTATTTTGTCACATGACTTTACAATTTAAAAGCACTTAGGAATTTGGATCAAATTATGGTCTTGAAAAAAAATGGATTAAGCTTACATATGAGGCTGTCAAAGAAAATAGGCTAAAGGCTCAAAGGGGGTTATCTAGGATGATGTCCATGGGTAGATAAAACGAAGGTAAACAATCATAGGTTGCCAAAGATATGCCTAAATCATCTCCTAAACTCACACTCTTTATTTTGCTTTACATACATACCAGGCAAGTTCTAGCATCAGCCACAAACATAGAATATACTATCATCTCACACACACAAGGCACATGGTCGACTTTATTGGAAGCAGTATAGACTCTTAACCCAACAGATGAAGGAATTGAAACACACAATTATCACATAATGAGTCACTATTAGAGCCTAAACGTCTCAATAGTAATGATTTTATCACAGACTCTTGTCGTAATACCCTACTGCCTATCAGAACAATTTCATGCAAAGTTAAAAATTTAAAAAAAAACAAACAAACAAACATAAATGAATGCAAATACAGATAAAGAAGGTTAGCATGCAAATACCAGCACCCCACACTGAGACGGGACACACTGCCCTCAGTGGAAAATAAATAAGAAGAACCTGGTTAGTCGGACTCCTCCTCTATGTCTAGGGTCATACCCCCTTTGTCGGAATCATCATCAGAGTCGTCGCCATCAGATTTCTCCTCCACGTTGGAGTCTGGCATTCAACGATCATCATCGGTTGGTACATCGTTATCAAGAGGTTCCTCAAAGTACACACCTACTCCACACATTTGCCTTGCATGCTCATTCATTGGGTAGTCATAATCCAGCTGTTGGAGCTCTGCAGCAGTTGGAACAAAACCTCCGCTCATCATGTTAAACTGAGTCATGCCATAAAGATGGCAAAAAAAACTCTCATCCCGAGCATGCCTTTCCGCAGTGGTAAGGTTGACGCCATGCGTGGTTTCAGCATCTTTAACCTTTGTGAGGTCAACCTTCTTTGGGTTGTGTGGAAGTTTATGATCAGTCGGTTCCTCTTTGATGTCCTCCTTCCTCAATATTGCGGTCAACAGATTGCCAAAGCTGAAGTGGGACCTCTTGTGTAGCCTAGACTTTCGCATTATAGATCGAATAATTGCCCCAAAGTTGATAGGAACATTCGTCATCAACGCGTACACCAAGTACACTCTATCTCGTGTAATCTTCGTGTACTGGGTCCCTGGAATCAGACAAGAGTTGACTATTCGCATCCATATCCAAGCTTCTCTATTCAAGGAAGCATATGGGAAGGTGTTGTGCCGACCGGTGTCCTTGTGTCTGCTCTATCATGCCATAGATCTTGTTCTGCACAATGTGTGTCTAATTTGCCTGTACGGAGGTCTGTTATACAGCTCTTTGAGTGGTAACGGATCAACAGATGGCAAACCCAGAATGGAGTTGAAGAACTCCGCATTTAGTTGCAGAACTCTGCCACGAATCTTTACTTCACTCCCTGTAGTTTTCGGTGACCAGTTGGCATAGAATTCACGTGTTAAATCAAGATTGCACTCTCCCATATCTCGGAAGATGAAATCAAGATGTAATGCCATTATCTTAGCCAACATATGGGGTTCTTTCTTTGCTAGGCTTTCCTTGTGTATCTACTCCACATGAACATATTTTTTCTCTTTATTGTTCCTATACTACTCCTTTCCTTCCTCCTCGAGGACCTATTTAATTCCAAACATGCGGCGAGGTATTTGCAGCGAGGAGGATTCTCCTTGCTTTTTTCGTCCCCTTTTTTGGCCTTTTTGTGAAGTGGTTGCTTTTTCTTTCCCTTGTCTTAGTTTTGGTGCCATTGTACCTGAGATTAAAATAATAGTCATGTTAGCTTCATCTCAGTGGATACAATCAATAAACAAGCAGTAGTGGCACCACCCTACACTTAGTTTGTTTGTACGAACTAGTGAAGTGACCGATGTCGATTACTCAGATTTCATTGATATACGTTTAGGTGTTATGTTCCAACAATATAATCAGTGCAGTCATACTTTTCGTATCATCTTAACTATCCTTTCTCCATTCTAGTACATGTAATCTTGGTAATGCTTTCATGTTTTGGACTAATGCATCACTTTGAATACAACTACTACATAGATATTGTATCAATTTATCACAACATCTTATGTTTGTAGTTAACCTTGATTTTCATCTCAATAAACAAGTCATTCAAGCAAGTTTTCAAGTTACAAGGTTATACAATGTTCTAGACTATGTCAATTCCGCAAAAGTATGACAGTGTAGCAAAATCAAATACAAGTTGGAAACAAATCAAGAGCATCCCTACGTGTTCGTTCACTCACTTAGTTTCACCACAACAACTCAACCATATTCAAATCGCCAATACTACTTCAAGATTAAACAATTCATTATAGACGTAGTAGTGTAGTACTTACGGAACATAAAAGAAGAACAAAGAAGTACTTACTTGGTTGATGGCCTTGGAAGATGTTCATGCAAAATAAAAGAGCAAAAGGAATTTTTTTGGGAGAATTTGGAGAGGTAGGCGGCGCTTTAGGGTGAATTGCAATGTGTTTTAGATTTAAGACTAAGGTTCTATTTATAGGACAAGCTTGGGTTGGGTTTTGACCCATTTGGAATCAGATTTGGAGATCAAAAGTGACCATAGGCGGCGCCTAAAACTTTCCCTATGCTTGGCATAGGCGGTGCCTTTTGCAAAGCATTGTTGAGCATAGGCGGCGCCTATGCTATGGCATTGTTGAGCATAGGCAGCGCCTATGCCATGGCATATGAGATTCAGAGACAAAAGGCTTTTACATAGGCGGCTCCTATGCTATGGCATTGTTGATCATAGGCAGCGCCTATGCTATGGCACTCTAGAATCCGAGAGCTTAGGCCATAGCATAGGCCTTGCCTTGTTCGTGGCCTAGATTTACATAGGCCTTGCCTTGTTCTTTGCCTATATTTTCATAAGCAATGCCTCACCCATAGCCTTTTGCTTCTTCATTCCTAACTTACCACCTTCAACATGCAGTACATCCGAATAAAAATTTGAAACCAATCTCCTCCTTTACACCTCTTGCACCTACATTCACTCAAAAACGACAAAAATGATTAGAACGATGGGTTGCCTCCCATCAAGCGCCTTAGTTTCGGTCGTGGCTCGACTCTTCCTTTTGGATTTTTATTTAGTAAAAACAAATGCAAAGGAAACAAAAAAAACACGATGGGTTGCCTCCCATCTAGCGCTTGATTTATTGTCGTGGCACGACATAGTTACCTCGAGTACTTAGACTTCGTCGAGATAGATGGTGGCCATATAGTTCATCGTGTCAAGGGGGCCGATATATGGTTTTACTCTTTGGCCATTCACCGTAAAGACAACACCATTATTGTCTTCTAGCTCAACTACTCCAGACGAGTAGACTTGGCTAATCTTGTACGGACCAGACCATTTGGACCTTAACTTACCTGGGAATAGCTTTAGTCTGGAATTGAAGAGAAGTACCATATCACCCTTTTGAAAGTTTCGTTGAACAATCCGCTGATCATGATATTTTTTTGTCCGCTCTTTGTAGAGGTCTGATCTTTCATATGCATGTAGACGGAATTCATCCATCTCATTCAGCTGTTCCACCCTCAAGTTCATAGCATCATCCCAATTCAAATTCAGTTGCTTCAACGCCCACAATGCTTTGTGCTCGAGCTCAATGGGTAAATGACAAGCTTTCCCATAAACTAGTTGGTACGGGGACATGTCAATTGGCATTTTGAATGCAGTCCTATAAGCCTATAGTGCATCGTCCAGCTTCCGAGACCAATCTTTCTTATTCGCATTTACAGTCTTAGCAAGGATTTGCTTGATCTCTCGATTGGAAACCTCTACTTGTCCACGAGTTTGTGGGTGATAAGGCGTGGCTACCTTATGTTTCTTGACACCATATTTTGCCAACACGGATTTGAACAGTTTGTTGCAAAATTGAGATCCTCCATCGCTTATGATAGTACGTGGTACCCCAAAACGAGAGAAGATGTTTCTCTTCAAGAATGCAACAACACATTTTCCTTCATTATCAGCCAATGCTACTGCTTCGACCCATTTTGAAACATAATCTACAGCCACTAGGATATATTTCATTCCAAACGAATTCACGAATGGACCCATAAAATCGATACCCCATACATCAAAGAGCTCGATTTCAAGAATTTTTGACATGGGCATCTCATGGTGTTTCGAAATTGCACCTTGTCTCTGACATTGGTTGCATCTTCTCACGAAGTCGTAGGCATCTTTAAATATCGAAGGCCAATAATAGCCACTTTGCAATACCTTCCTTGCTGTCCGATTACCTGCGTGATGTCCCCCAACTTGGGAAGTGTGACATGCTTCCAATATATTCGGCACCTCAACATGGGATATGCATCGCCTGATAACACCATCCGCGCATCGTCTAAACAAATATGGCTCATCCCAGAAGTAGTGTCTCACATCATGCATGAACTTCCTCTTTTGATGAAATGATAGATTCGTAGGAATCACATTACTTACCACAAAGTTTACAAAATCTGCATACCATGGTAAATCCTCCATCATTGTGGCTAAAATCTCTTCATCAGGGAAGGTATCGTCAATCTCAAGATCTTGCTGTGCTATATGCTCATTCTCGAGTCTAGATAGATGATCAGCTACTTGGTTTCGCAACCTCTTCTATTTTTTACCTCGAAATCAAATTCTTGCAGCAACAATACCCATCGAATTAGCCTTGGTTTTGCATCTTTCTTTGTCATCAGATATATAAGGGTTGCATGGTCTGTATGAACTATCACTTTGGTTCCCGAAAAATAAGCACGGAACTTTTCGAAGCCATACACAACTGCTAGAAGCTCTTGTTCTATGACAGTATAGTTTTTCTGGTCTTCGTTCAAGACCTTACTCGCATAGTAGATTGGATGGAATAACTTTTCTCTTCTCTGGCCAAGTACAGCACCCAAAGCTACCCCGCTAGCATCACACATGACTTCAAACGGTAAAGACCAATCTGGTGCTACCATGATAGGAGCTTCAATTAGCTTCTCTTTGAGGCATTCAAATGCCTTTATACAATCCTCATTGAAGTCAAACTTTGCATCTTTCTCCAAAAGTTTGCATAATGGACTAGCAATTTTGGAGAAGTCTTTGATAAAACTTCGGTAGAAACCTGTATGATCGAGGAAACTACGAACTCCTTTGACCGAAATTGGTGGTGGTAGTTTCTCGATAACTTCAATTTTAGCTTGATCCACCTCAATTCCTCTTTTGGAGATTTTATGCCCAAGAACAATACCTTCTTTCACCATAAAGTGACACTTCTCCCAATTCAGCACTAGGTTGAATTCAACACATCTCTGCAACGTCATACTTAGATTTGTCAAGAACGATTCAAATGACTCACCCACAACTGAAAAATCGTCCATGAATACCTCCAGCGTGTCTTCCACCATATCAGAGAAAATGGACATCATACAATGCTGAAAAGTGGAGGGTGCGTTACATAGCCCAAATGGCATACGTTTGAAGGTAAACGTACCATAGGGGCATGTAAACGTTGTCTTCTCTTGATCTTCGGGGTTGATACATATCTGATTATAGCCGGAATAACCATCTAAGAAACAAAACCATCCTTTCCCTGCTAATCAATCCAGCATTTGGTCAATAAAGGGCATTGGAAAGTGATCTTTAAGGGTCCACGAATTTAGCTTACGGTAGTCCATGCATACTCTCCACCCTGTGACAGGTCTGAGTGGAATTAACTCATTTTTTTCATTCGCAACTACCGTCATGCCACCTTTATTTGGTACACATTGTACCGGGCTTACCCATTTACTATCAGAGATTGGATACACAACCCCTGCATCTAACCATTTAATAATTTCTTTCTTCACCACCACTTGCATAGGTGGATTCAGACGCCTTTGATGCTCAATAGTGGGTAAGAAATTTTCTTCAAGCTGAATCTCTTGTGTACAAATCCCAGGCAGAATACCAATGATATCAGCGATGGTCCAACCGATGGCTCTCATGTACTTTCGTAGAACCGTGATGAGAGCTACAACTTGCTGCTCACCCAAATCTGCCGCCACAATAACCGAAAGTGTATTATCGCTTCCTAAGAATTGATACTTTAAATGGTTAGGCAGATCCTTCAATTCTAACGTGGGTGGTTCCTCAATAGATGGTTTAGCTAGTGGTGTTGGTCGGTTTTTGAGATCAAGGTCCAGCTTCTTGGGAGCATGAGTATATGACCCTAATCCTGTTAGAGAACAAATAGTTTCTTCATAATTTTCAGCATCCTTATGCTCAACATTCATAAGCACAACCGCCAATGGGTCATCAACAAGCTGCTCCTCTACGGGTAATTCTTTCTCATCATTAATATAAAAATTGGCTACCGAGAACACGTTCAGATCTTTGGGTTGCTTCATTGATTTACATACATCAAAGCGGACTACTTCGTTATTAATCCGGAATAGAAGCTCATTAGCTCTTAAATCAGTAAGCACACTTCCTGTTGCAAGGAAAGCACGCCCCAAGATTATGGGAACTTCAGAGTCTACCTCACAATCCAGAATAACGAAGTCCGCTGGAAAGATGAATGAAGAAACCTTCACCAATACATCACATAAAATACCAACAGGTCATTTTACCGACCTATCAGCCATCACAAGCCTCATATTGGTTGGAGTAGGATCACCCAACCCCAACTTTTTGTAAATGGATAATGGCATCAAGTTGATGTTGGCTCCTAAATCGCATAATGCCTTGGCAAAATTCAAAGATCCGACAGTGCAAGGAATAGTGAAGGCTCCTGGGTCGGCCTTCTTCTGAACCAGTGATCTGGTAGCAATTACACTACAATAATGAACAGCATCTGTCAACTCACCACTTGCTGCTCGCTTCTTTGTTAAAAGATCGTTCATAAATTTTGCGTAGCCTGACATTTGTTCTAGTGCCTCAACCAAGGAAACATTTATGGTCAGCTGTTTTAACATTGACATGAATTTATTTAACTTGGTATCATCACCTCTCTTCTTAAATCTTTGCGGAAAAGGAGGTGGTGGAAGGGGAATTGTTTTCTCCACGACTTTCTTTTCATCATGCTTAGGTTCGGAGATCTTTTCAGGCTGTGGACGTCGAGGAATGACGTCATGAACGTCTTCATCAGTTTCGACGGCATCATCTTCTTCTGTATTACCTACAATATCTTTGGCCACTTGCTTTCTTTGGGATGAATTTTCCAGCACCTTACCACTCCTAGTAGTAATGGCCATGCATGTTCCATCATTCCTTAGGTTTTGTACTGTGTTGCTGGGTAGTGTTCCAGCCTTTCTTTGGTTGAATGCCGTAGATAATTGACTCAATTGTTGCTCTAGCTGTTTTATTGAAGTGGAATGCGAGTCAACTAATTGCTTCATTGAGGACAAATAATTGATTACCTCTGTTACTCCCGTGCTGGTTGCCTCTACTCCTTTCAACAGCTTAGCCATCATATCTTCCATGGACATATTTTTGGAACCAGATGCAGTGTCGTCACGTCTTCCAGGAGAAATATACACGCCACTCCTGTCAGTCTTGTTCTTCCAACTACCTTGATCACGGTCCTTGTTTCCAGAATTATCATAATAGTTCCGACCTTGGTTTCCTTGGGCATTGCCTCGAAAACCCCCCTGATTGTTCAAGTAGTTGGATTCTTCCTCAGAATCAGATTCGTCTCTTTCTTTTGACGCAACCGTTTTGACTTTTTTAGACTTCCCTGATAATAGATGCTTTGTAAGAAGATCCATCTGTGTTTTTATGTGAGCCATATCCTGGTCACGCTCCTCTTCTGTTCGCCTCTGTTCTGCGGTCATGCCAATAGATATAGTAGAGCTTGCTACCTCCGAATCCCTGGTATGCCAAGCTCTACTCTGCTTTGTCATACGATCTAGCATACCACTTGCTTCATTAAAAGTAAGGTCCATGAATGACCCACCTGCCGCATTATCAACCATTGGCTTAGTTACCGAATTCAAAGCTCTGTATAATATCTCCATCAAGTGGACATTGGTCATATGATGATTTGGGCACCGCATAAGCTTCTTCTTGAACCTCTCCCATGTTTCGTGGAGAGCTTCAGTTGGAAGCTATCTAAAATTGCTGATCTCATCTCTCAACTGTGCTTTCTTGGTTGGCGGAAAGAATCTTTCTAGGAAAGCGTCTTTCAATTGCCTCTAATTTGTAATAGAATCAGGAGTCAGCCCGTTCAACCACAGAGTTGCCTCCCTAGATAGAGACAATGGAAATAAACGCATCCGAATAGCATTCTGTCCAACGCCTGGATTGTCGAATGACTTGCATGTAGAGATAAATTTGATCAGATGCATATTCGGATCATCGCCTGCTAGTCCACCAAATAATCCCTTGAGTTGCAAAAGCTGAATCACGGTGCTAGTGATATTGAACTTGGCTCCGGGTGCTAATGGCGGAGGAATAATAGCTCCTGTGGCACCAGCTCCATCAAGATCATCATCATCATCATCATCAAACGGTATTTGCACAGCTCGGTGTTCAGGCCGAAATCTGGCTTGATGATCTCTTCTGTTTGCCGGTGTCACAACTTCAGCATCACGCCTCGAGTTTAGTAACTCATCATCACCCAAGTCCTCATCATCAGGATCTGCTGCTCGCCCAGGGTTATCGATATTTTGTTGATGCACTTGAGCAGCGGCCAACGCAGCTAATCTAGCCTGCTCCTGTTGAGCAGCCCTTCTCTCAATGTCACGTTGCGCCTCCATCCTGCCAATATGTTGTGGTTCAAGGTTTATGGGTAATAATGGTTGACCAGAACTTCGAGTATTGGGCATGCACTGAACAAAACCTGCAGAAAACAAAAACAACAACTAAAAGTAAAGTACGAGAATCTTTGACCAAAGGGTCAAGTAATTATCACAAACTTAGTTGACAACCGTATTCCCCGGCAACGACGCCAAAATTTGATAACGCTCAAACTACAGCTCTCGTAAGAGTGTAAGCGGTCGTTGTCAAATATAGAACCCAACTAGGTTGGGTGTCGAATCCCACAGAGAATACTTGGTCACTAAGTAAGCAACAATTATTAGACTTTTGGTGAAAGTTTCATAAAAAGGGGGGATTTTGTAGCGTGCAATAATGTAACAAAATAACAAAGTAAAAATGGAAAATAGCAAAGTAAAAAGAAAGAATGTTTAGTAAGATTTTTAATCAATGAGAGTTGGAAGTTGGGGTTATGTCCACCTTATGAGTTATACGTCTTTATTGGCTATGAGTTATGCGGAATTCAGACATGCATGTGCTTATAGAGATTTGTATTCTATGGTAAATCCAGGCATCTTTCGACCATCAAGGATTATTTCACTTTAACTCTTTCGAGCTTAAAGCGTATCTAACGGTATAAATTCTCCAAGAGGTTAATCCAGTTACGACACTAACTTTTTAAAAAGGGTTGGTACCCTATTACCTTGACATTATCTCTTTTCCAGACATATAACTTTTCTTTCGAACAAGTTAATGTTATACTGGCGTATTCTATGTGTTTGCAACCACAAGAATTTGCATTAAGATGAAGAGAATAATGATATAAGCAGAATACGTGTCAAGAATTCACAAACTCATAGCACTAGATAGTATCTCATAAGGCTTCCATAACCCCAACAGAGAAGTTTAGCTACTCATGAGTGCAATGGAAATCACAATAGTCATTATCATCATACCAATATAAGGATAGAACGCGTAGTATATGTTGGTAGGGCTTGTGGCGTGATTTTCTTTCAAAGTAGTGTTTCTCTTGTTGTGAAAATTAAAAGTCGAATAGATGAAGAGAGAATAGCAAGAATTAATTGAAAGCAAATTGTTTAGAGTTGTAGATGAATGAATTAGAATGTGAATGATGAGAATAATGAGAATAATCAGAATGCTTAAAAGCTTCAGCAAAATAGGGTATTTATAATACCCATATGCTATTCCCACTAGTTTACTGCGTACTTATCCTAATCCTAATAAATTACTGCATCATTATCCTAATCCTAATAAGTTACTCCTGATCCCCAAAGTCTTGAGAAATGTTGTTTTTGCCCAGGACAGGTTTCCCATGCGTCACTTTTAGTCCTAGGCGTCCAAGCTCTGCTCTCCTTCTTTCATGAAGCTTCCTTTGGCGTCAAGTTATCTATAAAATGCTGAAATCTTCATCATTTATCCCTGAAAACTTGCTAATCACATTTGTTAGCTCACTTACAGGAAAAAGGACTAAAAGTACATGAATTATGTATTTTGTCCTCAAAACTTAGCTAAAATATGGGTAGAATATAGCACTTTAGGCGTGTAAATACGCCTATCATCAAATAACCTATTACAAAACTAAGACCATCTGTCCCTAATGATTTTCCTTGGCATATCAAATATCAAAAAGATATTCTACTTTAAGAATGTTCTGATGCTCCTTCCATCATTATTTAGAAGTGCAAACACCTCATCTCATTTGGACACATAGTCAACAACTACAAGTATATACTTTATCTCATTCAAGCTCATAAATATACCCATAAAGTTAATACCCCAAACATCAAAAAGCTCAATCACAAGAATGAGGGAGAAAGGAAGTCCATGCTTTCTTGATATACCCATTTTTCTTTGGCATTAGTCATATGCACTTGAATAGTCATGAGAATATTGATTAATGGTTGGCCAATAGTACCCATATTATAGAATATTATGATTTTTCGAACTACTAATATGATGACCCCCCCTCCCCCCTCCCCCCCTCCCCCCCCCCCCCCCCACACAATAAGGGATAAGTGACAGACCTATAAAATTTTCATTATATTGACCTCAGGTATGTATTTGTGAATTATTCTATATGCACAAATCCAAAACAAGTATGGATCATCCCAAAAAAATTTAATGCAACAAACATAAACTTCTTCCACGGCTAAAAGGATAAGTTTGATGGTATCACATCTCTCACTAAGTAATTGGTAAAATCTGCAAATCATGGAATTAAGTCTTGTAAAGCAGCCAATACTTGCTCATCTGGAAATGTGTCATCAATGTCAATATCATCTTTCAAATTTATCATTAACTCAGTTTTAAGTCGTGATAAGCAGTTTGCCATTTAGTTTTTAGTCCTGTTTGGTTTTTAACCTCGATGTCAAATTCTTGAAAGAAAAGTAACCATCGACTAAATCTAGGATTTGCATCTTTCATAATCATAATTTACCTAAGAGATGCTTGGTCAGTGTTCACAAACAATTTTGTTCCAAGAAAGTACGATTAAAACTCTTTAAAAGCAAAAACTACAACAAACAACTCTTCTTCATTCACAATGTAGTTGTTTTTAGCTGGATTTAGTGACTTTCAAGCATAATAGATAGGATGAAGTATCTTCTCATGCCTTTTGCCTATGACTTATCTTAGAACTACTCCATTAGAATCATGCATAACCTTAAATAGCATGGACCAATCAGTCAAAACAATGATATGGGTTGATATCAATTTCTCTATTTAGGCACTCAATTGCCTTAAAAGCGCATCATCAAATATGAACTTCACCTCCTTCTCCAATAATTTATTCAAAAGTTATGCAATTTTAAAGAAATTATTGATGAACCTACAATAAAACCTAGCATGCCCAAAAGCTTCAAATACCCTTTACAGAAATTGATGAGGGTAATTTTTCAATCACCTTAATCTTAGCCTTATCAGCCCTAAACTACTTTTTTGAAATCTTACGGTAGAGTACCATCACCTTTTTACCATAAAATGATACTTTTTCCAATTAAGAACAAAGTTATAGTCTTCATACCTCCTCACACACTAGCCAGATAGACTAATCAATCATTAAAGAAGTCACTAACCACCAAAAAATAATCCATGAATACCTCGATAGTGTACTGTCATGTTTGAGAAGATAGACACTATGCCATATTAAAAGGTCACTGACATATTACATAATCCAAAAGGCATCTTCTTGAAAGAAAATATCCCATATACAGAAGTGGAAGTAGTATTATACTGGTCTTCAGGAGAAATCAAGATCTAATTTTATCCCAAGTAACTATCAAGAAAATAATATCATCTTTTACCCGCAAGACGGTCTAACATTTGGTATATAAATGGCACTGAAAAAATATCTTTTTTATTCTGCATTCAGCTTCCTATAATCAATGCACAATTACCAATCAGCGACCATCCTCACTAGAATAAGCTAATTTTTAGCATTTGGAATCATCATGATTTTGAGATTTTTTGTCACACATTGACGAGCTCACCCATTGCAATAAGGTAAACCACACCTGCATCCAACCACTTGATGATATCCTTCTTGACTAACTCTTGAATAGAAAGACTAAGCCTATGTTGATGCTCAATATTAGAAATACAATCTGGCTCGATTTGGATCTAATGAGTGCAGATTCTAGGCAGAATACCAATAATGTCAGCAATGGACCCTTTAATTGCCCTCTTGAACTTTGTGCAAATCTGATTCTAGATTCTTAACTTACCATTCGACCACTATAATAACTGGTAAAGTATTGTTGGCTGCCAATAAATCATAGATAAAATGGGATGGGGGAGCCTTGAGCTCCAAGATGGAATGCTTTTCAATAAAAGGCTTGGCCAATGGAGTTGCCTTATTCTTCAAATCTAAATCTAAATTTTTAGAGAATAATAGTAAGAACCCATGCTAGTAAGTACGCACACTATCTCATCATATTCATCAATATCATCGTCCTGTAAGTTCATGCTCATTATTTTAGTGCCTCAATACCTAGACTATCCTTTATAGAAACTATCAAGGACTTGTCATCAACTAATCAATAAGTGAGACCACACAAATATCATTTGGTTGCTTTAAGATTTGCAAAAATTAAAGTCACTTCTTCATTATTCAACCAAAACTTTAACTGATCAGTTTCTACATCAACTAATGCTTGTCTGATCATAAGTAATGGACTTCCTAAAATAATGGAAACCTCAAAATCAACTTCACAGATGAGGATGATAAAATAAGCTAGAAAAATAAATGACTCAACCTTCACCAAGACATTATAAAAAATACCTACATACTTCATTATTGTGCGATCCGCTAAAAGAAGAACCATCAAAGTTGGTTTAGGCAACCCAACCCCAACTATCTAAATACTGCAAGTAGCATCAATTAATGCAAGCACCTAAGTCACACAAAAGAGTTAAAAAATTAAAATCCCCAATGGTGCATGGATGATAAATTCTCCAAGATCCTTCTTTTTTTGCACAAGAGACCAGAAATCTTTTGCACTAAAATGCTATAAACTATCAATATCTCAAACCTCATGACCCTCTTTTTCATCACAAGATCTTTCATTAACTTTTCATTGCAAGGCATTTACTCAAGTGCCTCATCTAAAGGAAAGTTCACAGATAATTGCTTTGGTACTAAAATAAACATGTATTACTTCCCTTATTCGTCTTTCTTTTTCAATTTCTATGGAAAAGATGAAGGAGTTCATGGAATGGGAGTCACAATAGATGGTACCTCCTTTTCCTTCCCCTTTTCAGCCTCAGCCTCTTTTTTAGTAACTGGAGATAGCTTTTTAAATGACTTTTCTCAACAATTTGATCTTCAAATTCAACTACCTTCTCAGCATTGATCATTCGAGCTTAGCATCATCATCAACAACCAATGGCATAAGAGGGCCAGCAATTATTTTCCCTCTCCTAGTAGTTAGAACCATGCAGTGATTGTTATTTTTCTAATGCTAAATAGTGTTTCTTGAAAGTGTAACTTTCTGATGTTGGTTTAAAGCTACAAAAATCTACCTAAACTACTGCTCAAGTTACTTAATAGTAATATAATGTGACTCCACCTTTTGAATTATACCTAAAATATCTGCTCTAATATCTTTATAGTTGTCATCAGTTTTCTCTACCCCTTCAACACTGTGGAAAGCAGCTCCTCCACCCTAGCATTAATCATCTCAGTTTTACGACTATTGGGAGAGACATAAGAACCTCTTTTATCATCCTTGTAACCATCTCTCTTCCTCCAATCACCATCGCTGCCTCTACTCTTATCTCTATACCCCGATCGATTACACATGTTAACCTTGTAATTGTTATAACCTTGATTCCCTTAACCTTGGTGTCAAGTTTCTTAATTAGAGCCATGGACTTTGGCCTATAAACCCTCAACATAATCATCTAAATAGTTTACCTCCTTATCAAAATCAAAGTATTTATGTATAGGCACTTTACTTTGAGTTCCGACTGCATGGAATATGTATATACCCATCTCTAATAATTATTTTGTAATCAAGCTTGATTTGGTTCTCATCTAAGCTACTTGTGAAGTGATACCTTCATTTATCTTTTGTTGCTCAATCGATGCTTCTATTACATAAGTGCCACAAGAACCTCAGAATTCCATGTATACCAACTCTAGTTAGTTTTTTATGATTCTACCTATATAGATGGAGCCTGCTCCCAAGTTAGACTCATGAATGCACCCTCAATTAAAGTGTCAAATGCAACATTATTGTTAAAATTCAATGATCGATAGAAGATTTCAAGTATCTGTGATTAGGTATTCTTTGATTTGGGAATTGTTATAGTTTCTTCTTAAACCTCAATCGTGTTTCATACAATTCCTCCAAATATATTTGCCTGAAAGTATAGATCTTATCTTTTATCTACAACATTTGAGAGAATAGGTAAAACTATTTCAAGAAAGTTGTCTTTCGAATCCTATCTAGTAGTGAATGATCCACTTGGTAACTCCGCCAGCCCTAGAGTAGCTTCACCAGCCAATCTTATTTCGCACTAGGTATTTCATTGGATTTGCATATCTCCACAAAGTTTGTTATATGTAGGTTTACATCAGTAATAATGAAACACACTTTTCAAATTCAAAAATTATACCATGTCTCTAGTATTGTCGAATTTAGTCTTTGCTAAAAGTAGAGATGGAAAAATAACACCTTTTACCTATATCATATATGATAGCATCATCATCAACAACATCAAACTAGGGAACAAGACATTGGGGTTGCTGATCAAGACCTCAATTTCACCTTTGTCTAGTTGTTCATCCACTGCAGCTTAATGGGTTGCTTCTTCTTGTCTAACTTCATCTTTCAATTAAGCGTTTTGAGTTAGTTCATATTGTTTAGACTATTCTTTGTCTATCATCTGCATTTTATACTCTTTGTGCTCTCCATTATTAACCATTTTTCTCAAATTTCTTAGTGTCTTTTTGATTTTAAGATCAAGTGAAATTATGAGATTGCCTTGACTCCCAATACGAGGCATGCACCAGTGTGAAACCTAGAAATAAGAAAACAATAAAGTAAAATAAAAAAAATAAGGACTAATAGTTAAATAAACACAATTGATCTATGTGTGATATTTTGAATCCTCATTACAAATGGAATCCAAATGATCTCTAGATTAATCAAAAGATCTTGTTAGTTGGCTAGAATCTGCTACTTGAATGAAATAAGATCTTATGAAATTATATTGAATATTTTCCAATACGTTTTTGTACCAAATTAGAATAGTTGTCCTTCTTCCGACACAAACAATGCAATTTGAATTAGCATCAAAAGTAAGTGATAAAATTATTTTTTTTCCTTTACTTATTGTTTTAAATTAAAAACATCTACCATTCAATAGAAAATTCTTTAATTCAACAAAAGAGATCATCGTATTCCCATAATTTAAATAGATGTGAGATATATAAATTCTTTGTTCATAGTTTTAAAATTTGTTGGGTGTGTTGGAATAATAAGAAGTTTTAAAGTTCTTATTTACTTGAAAGGTAAATATAGAAACTGCCATACTCTTCGGCAGCGGTGCAAAAATTTGATGGTTCACCAGTTACACCTCACAATAAAGTATATAGTAGTCATTGATTAAAATATACAACCCAACAAAGGTTGGGGTTGATCCTACAGGGAATACGGCTAGGAGCTCGGTCGATGTGTCATTAAGCTGTCAGTGAGTTATTTTAAAAAAAGGAGTTTGTAAAAAATAATATTTACTGAAAGTGAGTAACCTAGTAACAAAATGTTTATTAATGGTATTTTTAATCAACAAGAGAATTTACGATTGTGTTCCTCATGATTTCATAATGCATTAGGCATGTCATACTATATATAGTCACAATACAAAATTTGAGGGTCATGATCGTACTTGTCGCCGCGAACCTTGAAAAGTAAGCCTATCCCACAAACTTATACAAAAAGGGAAATAACAATCCAAACCCAAGGCTAGGCTCCAAGAATGAATCCAAACCATATCAATATAACAATAGCGGAACGTATAAACTCAAGGATAATATGTCAAACTCCCTAAAACCTGGTGTCACAGAGTAAGAACTACTAATACAACCCATGAATCAAATACATCAAAAAATCCAACAAGAACAATCTATGTCTCTGCGTATTAGAAAAGACATAGTCTAATACAAAAAGATAGAAGTGGACTTCAGAAGCATGAAAATCTAACCACAACCTTGAATAACTCTGAAGGCGCCCAAATCAATCACTTTATGGTGCACTCAAGCTAGGACCTACACCAAAAGGGCACAGTAGGAATGAGTACAGTCCACTTGGACTCAGTAGATATCATAGGCCGACTGAGCAAAGTAGTTAAAAGACATACAAAAATACACACTAAGGGAAGTCACCTACAGTTAAAAAATATCCCACACTAGTAGCCCACACCACTTGCACTAACAGTTCTATTATATCCATATATAACATAGAAAAGGACCAGAAAGGAATACAAGTATACATTTATTCCAAATATAAGCAAGGAAAAGAGAACAACATAGACGAGAACATCAAGTACAAGTAATGAAAGATAGAATAGTGGATAGGTAACAAGTCCAAAAAAATATACAATCATATCACAAGCATAATAAAGTAAATATGATAAGAATGATGATAATGATGATAATGTAATGCATGAGGTTGTCACACAACCTCTGAGACCATCATACAGCCTCCGAGACCATCTCAGAGTCTATGTATACACCTATAGAGCTAAAGTTTTAAAACATAGGACCCATGGGGGTTTGTCAACCCATAGACAATCCACATGTATCCATATCTCCTCCCCAACACATCCCTCGAGGAGGGTTTTATAAGATGCCATATTTTCTATCAAAAAAAGGTGTTTCCAATGTTTCTTAGTATTTGGTACCAATGTTTCATGAATGCGTGTGAGGATGTAATACTTACAACCAACCACAAAGAGTATTTTGTACAACTAACCACAATGAGTATTTCTATAACCAACCAATATACTATCACGTGATCCAAATATCCACTCAGTATTTCCAACCATCTATGAAATCCAACATGACTCATATGCCAATAGAGTTTAAATATATCATAACACACAATTGGTACCATAACATGCATTTTCATCAAACAGGACACAATTATCATCATGTATACAAGGTTATAAATATCACATAGGACCCTACATGATCATACATAACACGTAGTATTCCAACACCACCACATAACATCACATATAGTCCCCTACATAGGCATAACACATTGAGATAGCCATTTTCATGATTAGTTCACACACCCTTCACATGCCTTTGTATTAAAATTAACTACCCAACCCAATCTAAAACAAGTTAAGCCATAATCTACCTTGAAGGCCGAAAACTGACCCGTAACACTTCAATCCCAAAGCCTTACTCCTTATGAATGGATATAGAATCAACTAAAATATGAAAATATAGAATCTACGCATCAAAAAAAAGTAAACAATACCCATGTTACCTATTTTCAAGTCAGGGTTAAAGTGGATCCTCGAATTGGGTTTTCGATAAAGAAGGGCAAAATCATAACTTTGTTTCAAAAAATTGAAGATAAGGTTAGAAATTAAGATAAAACTGATAATTATGAGGTTAGAAACTTATCCAAGTGAAAAGGGTTTGAAATTGGGGTTTAAATTGGAGAAATAAAATTTTTAAGCCTTATGGGGCAAAATCCCCAAATTCCATTCCTTAATTCAAGTTTAAAACAAGAAACAGATGATAAAGATAGAAGAAAATGATCGAAATAGGTGTTATAGAGCTTACCCAAGCTTAGAAGTGGAAGAAATAGCTAAATATCATGAAACCCTAAGCTCAAAGTCTCAAAAATAATGAAAAATGGCGAAAATCAAGTATTAATATACCCAAGCATCGTGATCGCGGACAGCGAGTAGTGATCTCGGTACCTAGATGACAAGGGTGTTGCTATTGCAAAAAGGGTATCTCGATCATCATATTCCATATAAAGTCCCAATCGTGATCCCGACAGGAGCATCGCGATTGCGGGTGCACCAGCTAGGGACTTGGTGAATTTCAAGTATCTGCGGGGCCCTCAAGATTCATCCAGAATCTCATGAATACAAAAGAACTATGCTATCCTATCAAATTTGATGCTACGAACACAATGGAGATAATAGATTTTCAAAAAAAACTTCATTTTCACAAAGTTAACCCCTGAAATCCAAAATCACAAGTTTCTAAAATGAGGGTTGAAATGAGATTTAAAACCCATAAAACCACACCAACTATGTTACCACCCTAATATTAGATGTTTCGAATCTACTGGCATAGTTTGTCCTGCCATCCATCGTACATATCAAAAGATGTTAACTGAAGTCAACTATAAGGCTCTCGAAGACACCAAAAACCACAATATTACATAAATGACACCAAAATACATTGAAAATTATGCGAATCGTCCCCACATCCCAAAAATACCAAAATACAACCATAGAGAGGGGTAAATTGGTCAAATCATTCAGAAACACATATTTCACATATTTATCAAAATTTGAGTCGTTACATCATCCACAGCTAAAAATCTAGTTCATTCTAGAACTAAAGGCAAGAGAAATTCCTAGATTAGCAAAAGGTTAGGGATACGAACTACGCATATCAAACTCGACCTTGCAAGTAGCCTCTTCTATGGGTCGATGCCTCCACTGGACCTTAACCACAGAAATAACTCTGGAGTGGAACTGTCTAACATCCTTAGCCAATATGGAGACTGCCTCCTTAACAAAAGATAACCTCTCATCTAACTGAACTGGCTCCCAATGAATGACATGAGACTCATTCAAAATTTAAAGGCAAAGCATGAAAACATGAAAATTGGATGAACAGCTAATAAGTGTGAGGCAAAGCTAACTCATAAGCCACATCACCAATAGTCTGAAGAATCTTAAATAGGCCTATATACCTGGGGCTAAGCTTGCCCCTCTTCCAAAATCTCATCACACCTTTCATGGGTGAAACTCAAAGAAAAACATGATCAACAACACTAAATCTCAAGTAACGAAGTCTACGATCTGCATAAAATTTCTGCCTAGTCTAAGCCACTTGAAGTTTATCCTAAATGTTCTGAACTCTATCCAACGACTAATGAATCAAGTCCGTAACTTGAGGTCTAACCTCAAAAATGTCAAAAAAAAACACTGGAGAGTGACAATGCTTACCATATAAAACCTCATAATGAACTGTATTGCTACTGGAATGGTAGCAATTACTATACGCAAAGTCTGTCAAGGCTAAATATTGCTCACACTAGCCACCAATATCAATCACATAAACACAGAGCATATCCTCCAAAACCTGGATAGTCCACTCTGACTGACCATCAATTTAGGGGTGAAATATGGTGCTAAGATTAACCCGAGTACCCAACTTATCCTGAAAATTCTTCCAAAAGTGAGATATGAACACCGAACCTTAATTGGAAAGACTAGACACTGGCACACCATGAAGATACATAATCTCACGAATGTACATATCAGCCAACCTCTCAGCACTAAAAGAGACCTGCACCAAGATGAAATAAGATAACTTGGTCAATCGATCCATGAGGACCCAAACACTATTAGATTCATGAGAAGTGTGGGGAAATCAGATCATGAGAACCATAGTTATTGGTTCCCATTTCCACTCAGGAATGGGTAATCTCTTATAACGATCTAATTTGCTGAACCGGAATGCTACATGGTGCTCATGACCCCAAAGGACCACAAGCTAACCCATGTCTGATATTTGGACTTGTATACTGCATAAGATAACATAATAATATAGAAACATGCTCTGAAAGGCCATAAGGATAGATCATGAACATAACTGAATGATATAACATCTATATGGGGTAATAGAATACCCAAAAAAAACTGAAGTCTAAAACATGACAGTCTATATCTAATCTGCATCTAGTCTGAAAGCCTCTACTGTCTGAAGAATCTGAATAAGGATTTGATGGGACATGTCCCCAACTAACTCCAACTAATAAGCTAATCAACGAGATACTAGAAAATTATTATGTCCTCAAAGGATGAGGACTCACTTCTACTCTGACTGCTGAAACTAGAATCTACTGTTGATTTGAACTCGTGTCTCTGAACCTATGGTGTAACATAAAAAGAAAGCACCATAGCACAAATGCATTAGTACATATGTACTGAGTATACATGTGAGGTAGGCTAAATATAAGGGTTCACATGCAGGCTAATGCTAGCTTACTGTCTAACATGAACGTGAGAAGCATATATAATTACGTAACTATAACTAACAACGTGATATTGTGATTACTAAATCTGAATACTGATAACATGATATGACTGATAACATGAATGACTATATCTGAGTATAACTGATAACATAGGTGACTATAGCTGATAATCCTGAATATGATGGAACTATCTGAGTTTCATACTGTAACTGAGTTTACTGTATCTGACAGTCCTAAAATTTGAAGAACTATCTGAGTTCTATTACTAAGACTGATTGACTGTATCTGACAGTCCTGATTCTATAACATGAAACTATGGGAAGTAGTATCTAACTGACATGCCCCAAAGGTGTTATGATAGATGAGCTGGGGTCCAATCTATGCCCTGATTAGAAGGGTGTCAATACCGCGCCACTGGTAAGGACAACATGTGAGTAACCCTCATATAACAGGTATCTCTAGCGAGAACGGTGGTAACCCTCACTTAATAGGTTAAGCCACCTCATCTACCCTCATATAGTAGGCTACGATGTCTCAACCTATGTTGGCTACATAGTTCTGGAATGCAAGGATTGCTTCTAGGAATCACACCCTCGTATAACAGGCGAGTCCCCATCCGTGGGTTCACTCAGTGCTAATTCCTACTCCCATCTGAATGGACACTGAACATGATTTACTAAACTAAAATGAGCATGGACTAAGTTACTAAATTTCCGTGGCTGATGAAATACTACTGATATCTGACAACTTACTGAGTCATGAGATCATGGAGATTTTTCCTGAGTCATAAAACTATCTGAAGTCTAAGAGTTCATAGATTGACTGAGAGTATCGTGAAAAACATGACATGGCTCTAGGCACACAGCTAATATTTTGGGTATAAGTACCCCCAGGACTCAATAGAAGGAAACTGACATAGCATGATTTACTTGAAGACTTGACTAACATCATAATACATACTACATTCATAGGAGCCTTTCATCAAACATGTAATAGGCATAAACTTGTACATACATGGTGATTTCATGATATCATGCTAGTTAGACAATTTTTATTCATCTAGGCATTTAATCAAACATATTGTAGGCATAGTACATGTAAAGCACATTATACAACGATTAAACATCATGCTTCAATTCCAATTCCATCTATAAGGTTTCAGTCATAGAATTTTGTAAATCTTTATCTATATTAATCAACTCACATGGAATTTATCATCAAATCATGGAATAGAAATCAATTCCTCATTTATCAACATAAAAGAGAACATACAAAGCATGAAAACATGAAGAAAATCCATAACTTGTAGTTGAAAAGGGATTCTTGGACTTCATGGACTAAAGGACCCCATGAATGAACACTATGCATACCTTAGTTCGTGATTTCATGAAGATTGATAGTGAAACCT
Organism: Capsicum baccatum var. pendulum; assembly: GCA_030864225.1. Classification (NCBI taxonomy): domain Eukaryota; kingdom Viridiplantae; phylum Streptophyta; class Magnoliopsida; order Solanales; family Solanaceae; genus Capsicum; species Capsicum baccatum. The sequence goes on along the minus strand of CM061557.1, from coordinate 160,213,097 downwards.
TCTTGAAATTGGACTTTCTATGAAAACCCTAGCTTGAGTTCTTGAGAGTATTTGAGAAAAACATCAATATTTAGGATGAATAAGGGCTAAATTCCATGTTTCGAAGCTTATATAGGGGGGCAAATTGACCCTTTTAACCCTGGACACGTAATTTAATTTTTCAATAAAATTTTCCAAATAAAGCCCTTGGCACGACGCGGCGTTATCGCGTCGTGTCACTGGAAATTGACAATTGGGAAACTGCATGGTAGCGCAACGTGGAGCTATCGCATTACCACCTTGTCTACAACCTGGAAGTTTGGCGCGACGCACCAGTATTACGGAGCAATACTGGAATTTGACAATTGTCATTTGAGCTATCTCCGCGACACGCTGAAGGCTCAGGTCAAATACTATCTCACTAAAAAGGCTCTAACTCTTCGTCCGGGTGTTGGATTTGGGCGAATTATATATCGATGGAAAGCTTATTCAATTTCCCACGTGATAGGAAGTAAAAATTATGGAAATACCATGTGTATAAGAATGAATTCTTATTTCAAAGTAAGTTCTAACATCCTTAAGATGATTTTCAAGCTAAGAAAAAACACGGGTATTACATCTCTGAAGCAATCCACCAGGTCTCAAATACTCGGCCTTCACTTGCTGGCAATAAAGGTAACGAGCTACAAAATCTTCTACAACATTCCTCACACCACCCCACCAGTAATGCTGCCTCAAGTCACAAAACATCTTAGTTATTCCCGAATGGATGAAATACATGGAACAATAGGCCTCCTCCAAAATCCATCTATTTTAATCACCCACCCTCGGCAAACAAACTCTGCCCCCAATCCTAAAAAAATCATCGGAATCAAGTGAGTTCCTTAGCCTCACACCTCAACACCTTATCCTGAAGCAACCTCAATCCCGCATCATCAAACTGATGAGCTCGAATCTAATCGATCAAAGAACACCTAGCCTTCATTAATTCTAAAACACACCGAGGTGTCAAAATACCAAGCCTAACCATCTGGTTAGGTAAAGACTAAACCTCTAAGGCCAAAGGCCTCTTCTGGATCAAAATATGTGTCATACTACCCATGCTAGTCAACTTTTGGCTCAAGGCATCTGCAACCACATTAGCCTTGCTCGAATGATTGAGAATAGTCAAGTCATGATCCTTAAGCAACTTAACCCAACGTCGTTGCCTTATATTAAGATCTCGCTAGGTGAAGAAGTACTGAAGGCTATGATGATCTGAGAAAATCTCATAATGAACTCCATACAAGTAGTGCCTCTACAACTTCGCACAACTCCAAATCATGGGTAGGGTAATTCTTCTCATAGGGCTTTAACTGATGAGAAACATACGCAATCACCTTACCCTTCTACATCAACACGGCACCTAATCCAATACCTAAGGCATTACAAAAGATTATAAAACCTATTCCCTCCTTAGGCAAACTCAAGATAGAAGCTAAAGTCAATAAATCCTTAAGCTTTTGGAGGATCACCTCACAAGCATCAGACCATTGAAAGGAAACCTTCTTCCTAGTCAACCTAGACGATGAAACTACAATGGATGAAAAATGCTTAACAAAACACCGATAATAACCTATCAAACCGATAAAACTCCAAATCTCGATGGAAAAAGTAGGCCTATCCCAATCATAAACTGCTGCAATCTTGGTTGGATCAACCATAATACCATCCTTAGTCACCATATGACCCAAGAAAAAGATAGACTCCAACCAAAACTCATACTTGGAGAACATGGCATATAATTTCTCATCCCTCAATCGTTGAATCATAATCCTTAAATGCTCGTCATGATCAGCCTCACTCTTGGAATAAACCAAGAAATCATCTATAAATATAATAACAAAGAAGTGCAGATATGGTCAAAACCTCGATTTATCAACTCAATAAATATGGTTGGGGCATTGGTAAGCCTTAAAAACATGACCAAGAACTCATAATGAATATACTGAGTTCAAAAAGTTGTCTTTGGAATATTCCAAGGTCTAATCCTCAACTGGTGATAGTTCTCAAATCAATCTTTAAAAACACCGTGGCACCCTGGAGTTGATCAAACAAATCATCAATATGATGAAGAGGATACGTATTCTTAACCATCACCTTATTCAACTGTCGATAATTAATACACATACACATAGGTTGGTCAAGACAGGCGCACCCCATGGAGATACACTAGGTCGGGTAGATCCCTTATCCAAAATCTCTCGCAATTGATCCTTTAATTCCTTAAACTCAGTTGGGCCCATCCTATAAGGAGGAATAGAAATGGGCTTGGTTCCCGTCTTAATATCAATGGCAAAATCAATATCCTAGGGAACACATCTATAAAGTTGTGGAATGCATAGATAGAATCCAAAGATGAAGGTGAAACCACACTAGTATCACAAATATGAGCCAAGTACAAAAGTCATCCCCACTTAACCAATCAACGTGCCTGAATATAAGATATAACCCTCTTAGGACATAAATGAAGTGCACCCTTCCGAAATATCCACGGCCCACCTAACTAAACTAGAGTCAAAGTATTAACATAACAATCTAGAACCATATGGTAAGGAGCCAACCAATCCATACTAAAGATAGCATCGAAATCAACCATATCTAAGAGAATCAAATCTATCCAAGTCTCATACCCAAAAAAAGTCACAATATAAAATTGGCACACCAGAACACCACAAAAGAATCTCCTACTAGGGTAGATACACTAATAGGCATGGCATGAGGCTCGCTAAAAGAATCAAAACCCAAAGCAAAATATGCAGACACATAGGAAAAAGTAGATCCCAGATCAAATAACATAATTACATATCTTAAATAAATAGGGATAATACCGATGATCATAGCAACAGAAGCCTCTATCTTTGGTTTGGCAGGTATAGCATAGCACTGTTCACGACTACCAACAAGCTGAGTAGCCCCGTGATTACCACCATAGGCTCCACTACCTTATCCATTTGCACCTCTAGTAGAACCCCTACATATTACAACTGAAATAGGAGTAGCTCTAATCACATGGCGGGGACAATCCTTGGCCAAATTACCAATCTTATCACACAAAAAACAACCTCAATGGCCCAACTCAATAGGAGAAGGTACCACTAGGCCCAAATGACCACCTTGAATGCTGGACTAGAAAACCAACTACCTAAACTCTGTAATGCTATTTATACTGGCCTACCATGATACCCATGAGAACCTCAAAATCTCTTCCTCGAGAAGTGTGGCCTTAGAACTCACTAAAATAGCACACCTTCTTGGCACCTCTCTGAGATGTTTGAAGCATAGCCATAGTCATCTTAGCTTCACTATGCTTTGAAAAGATGCTCCAAATTCAACCATCTGAGACGTTCAACCCCTTTACAAACTTCCGAATCTTCTTAAACTTGGTGGTAATATTTGCATAAGAATATTTGAACAAGGCATGGAAGCGTGCCTCATACTATGTAACAGTCATGGAGCCCTGCTCCAGGTAATCAAACTCATTCCCCATCATATCCCTTAGACCGTAAAGCATAAATCTCTCCATAACGGTATGGAAAAACTAAGCCCAAGTCATCTAAAGAGAATCAAGCAATCTACAACTAACCAATGACCTTCACCAATCTCTAACAGCATCTGTCAATTGATAATTAGTATAAACAACCCCATGCGACTCAAGAGAACCCAAATTATGTAATCAATAGGCATCTCTCGCCTACAGCACCACAAAATCTAGGAGGACCAAAATGAGTATACCTCATAAACCTCTTCTGATCCTTAGAAGACATCACTTTATCGCAGCAAGAAAAGACATGGTGAATCTGGCAGGCTGAGATCCTATCTTGGGAGGTAACATAGATGAAGGCTGAACGTTCAACCTTAGAATACCATATACTCATATGTCGATACTAAAATAGGAATAGTACTCGGGGTCTAAGGAGTACCAAGAGTAGAAGTAGGTGTAATTAGAGGATCAACACTCAAGACTGGAGGAACACCAAGTATACTCAAAGAAGCATCCTTTTAATAGGTCAACAAGAGAACCAACAACTCCTTCAACACTAGGTTGAAAAACTTGGTAAAACTAAAGTAGGACCTACACCTTCAACATGCTCAACACAAGGCTCAGTGAAAAGTCCCATACTATTACTCGTAGATGGGGAAAATCCACATGCACATTCACTACCATGATTCTATCCATGACTCGTAACTCACCCTCTAAACTAGGCTCTCTCCTCGAATAAAGGCTCCATATCTCTAACCTGATGAGATCTAGTCATCACCATCTGCAGAAAAGAGTGAAATACAACTTAGAACACAAGGTATGAAAGGAATCTGCATGATAAGGAACAAAATAAAGAAAATTTCCAAAAGACATCTTATAGCCTCTCAAAGATAGATACAGACATCTACGTACCAATCCGCGAGACTCCATTAGACATTTTGTTCTTACACCATTGAGACCAATGAACTTGGCTACTTTGATATAAATTTGTCATGACCTAATATCTGAGGGTCATGATGGCACTTGTCGTGGCGAACCTTGACAAGTAAGCCTATCACATAAACTGATACAAAAAAAGAAAATAACAAAACCCAAGGCTAGGCTCCTAGAACAAAGCCGAACCATTTTAATATAACAATAGCGGAACGTATAAACTTATTAATAATATGCCAAACTCTCCAAAACCTGATGTCACAGTGTAAGAACTACTAATACAACTCATGAATCAAATACATCAAAAAATCAAATAAGAAAAATCTCTTTCTCTGAGTACTAGTAAGGACATAGTCTAATACCGAAAGATAGAAGTGGACTTCCAATATATAAAAATCCAATTGCTTTCTTGAATAACTCTAAAGGCTCCTGAATTAATCACCATGTGGCATACTAAAACTAGGACCTGCACTGAAAGGGCATAGTAGTAGTTAGTACGGTCTACTTACACTCAGTAAGTATCATAGGCCGACTAAGCAAAGTAGGTGATAAGGCATAAAAATGCACACAAAGGGTACATCACTTGCAATCAGAAAATGTCCCACAACGATAACCCACAGCGCTTGCACTAATAAATCTATAATATCCACATATAACATAGTAAAACACCAAAAAGGAATACAAGTATACAATTATGCCACATAGAAGCAAGGAAAATAAAACAACATATATGGGAACATCAAGTATAAGTAAGGGAAGATAGAATAATAGATAAGTTACAAGTAAAATAGAATATACAATCACATCACAAGAATAATAAAGTAAATACAATAAGAATGATAATAATAGTGATGATGATGATGTAATGAACAAGGTCATCGTACAACCTTCGAGGCTATCGCACAGCCTCTAAGACTATCACTCAGTCTCTGTATACACCTATAGAGCTAAAGCTTCAAGATGTAGGACCCATAAGGGGTTTGTCAACTCATATACAATCCATATATATACATATATCCTTCCTGACACATCCCTCTGGAGGTTTCATAAGATGATACAATTTCTATTAGAAAAAGGTATTGTGGTGTTTCTCAGTATTTCCAAGGTGGTACCAATGTTTCATGAATACATATGAGGATGTAATGCTCACAACCAACCACAATGAGTATTTCCACAACCAACCATAATGAGTATTTCTACAACCAACCAATATACCATCAGGTAAGCCAAATATCTACTCAAATTTCTAACCATCCATGAAATCTAACATGACTCATATGCCAATAGAGTATGAATATATCACAACACATAATTGGTACCACAACATGTTTTTTCATCAAACAAGACACAATTATCATCATTTATACAAGACAATCAATATCACATAGGAGCCCACACGATCACACATAGCACATGACATTCCAAAACCACTTATAACATCACATATAGGCCCCACATGGGCACAACACATTAATATTGCAATTTTCATGATTAGTTCCAACACCCTGAACATTCTTTTGTATCAAAATTAACTACCTAACCCAATCTGCAAAAAGTTAATCCATAACCTACCTCTAAGGCAGAAAAACTAATCCACAAAACTTCAATCTCAAAGCCTTACTCCTCACGAAAAGACTCAAAATTAATTAAAATATGGAAATATAGAATCTACACATCAAAAAAATCAACAGTACCCATATTACCTATTTTCAAGTCAAGGTCAAACCAAACCCTCAAAATAGATTTTAGAAAAAAAAGGACAAAATCCTAACTTCGCTTTAAAAATATGTTTTCCATATTTTTAGGAGTCTACAGTTAAAAACCTAAGCAAAAATGAGTTAAAACGAGGTTCAAATCAAAGAAAAACTATTTTTAAACTTTAACAGGTAAAATCCCTGAAATCCATTTTAAAATCAAGAATCAAAGTTGTTTGAAGATAAAATTGAAAGAAAATTGATAATTATGAGGTTAGAAACTCATCCAAGTGAAAAGGGTTTGAAATTGGGCTTTAAATTGGAGAAATACAATTTTAAGACCTTACGAACCAAATTCCCCAAATTTCATTCTTTTATCCAAGTTTTAAATAAGAAATAGATGATAAAGATTGAATAAAATAATTTAAATAGGTGTTATGGAGATTACACAATCTTAGAAGAGGAAGAAATAGCAAAAGATCATGAAACCCTAAGCTCCAATTCTAAAGAATGGTAAAAATGGTGAAAACCAATTTTTTATATACCCAGGCATCGCAATCATGAACCAGATGTCACAATTGCGGTACCTGGATAACAAGGGTATCGTGATTGCAGAAAGGGTATTGCAATTATGACACTCCATCTGTAAGCTCAATCATGATTGCGATAGGAGCATTGCGATCGCGGGAGTACTAGTTGAGTGGTGCACCAGTTAGAGACTTGGTGCATTTCAAGTATCTGTGGGCCCTTTGGAATTCATCTAGAATCCCATAAATGTAAGAAAACTATGCTACCCTATCAAATTCTATGCTCCGGACTCAATGGCTATATCAAATTTTCAAAAAAACATTATTTTAATAAATTTGACCCCCAAAAACCAAAATCACAACCTGGGATTGAGATGAGATTTAAATGCCATAAAATCACACCAACTATGCTTAAACACCTTAAAATTAATGTTCTGGATCTGTTGGCATAGTCTGTTCTGCCATCTGTCACACGAATCAAAAGTTGCTGAGTAAAGTCAACTATAAGACTCTCGAAGACACCAAAAACCACAATATCACATAAATGGCACCAAAATGCATCAAAAACCATGTCAATCATCCACACACCCAAGAAATACCACAACACAACCACAAAGAGGGGTAAAATGGTTAAATCACAAAGAAACACATATTTCACATAGTTCATCAAAATTTGAATCGTTACATATATCCTAATGCTTAGCATGAAAAATTGGTTAAGTTAAGTTTACCTAAATAGTTAGTCCTATAGATAGATGAATATCACCACACAACTTGGTTCGTCGATGGATGTTTGCTTTAATAACCTTTACCTTTGATCCCAAATTAACTATTTTTGAACAAAGTCAAGTTATTAAATGAGGATTAGTAGCCTCAAATATCCATTGTTAATTCCCTTACTTATTCATTAACCCTTTGGTCCTACAAGTAACAACAAGGTGAGTTTTGATGTTCGAAACTATTAAAAAGCAATTAATACAAAGAGAGGATCAATATATACATGAACACCATACAAGAAGTACTAATTACTTTACCTAAAAAAGGAATTATTGGGAATTCATGATCAATCTCACAATCAAGAATAACAAAATCGTCCGAAAAAATAAACCAATCAACATTCACCAGAACTTCATACAATACACCAACGGACAACTACAATTTCATCAGAAACCCTAGATACGGCGCATGCAAAAACCTTAAAGTAAAAAAAATTATTAGAATGGCTACTTCGTCTGGTGATGTTAACCCACCGGAGGAATCAATACTGCAGAACAAGAAAGGGGAGAAGAGTTTGAGTTTTTCAGGGCCAAAGTATGTTGATATATTAAAAATTAAGACGTATGTGCATGATACTAGTCGGGTTCCTCCAAAACCAGTAATTATGATGCATGGGGAACCAATTTTTACATGGAAATCTTTAGAGAGGAAAAGTTTTATCTTGCAAGAGAACTTACAATATGCCATTATTGGCAAATTCTCATATGGAAAACCTAATATCACAGAACAATAAAAATCAATTCTTGTACAATGTGAAATAAAGGGAGATTGCACATAGGAGTGTTGGATGCAAGACATATACTAGTTAGATTGAATCAATTAGAGGATTATGTGCAATTACTTTCAACCTCAGCTTATTATATTAACGCCAAGGACGTGTATTGGAAGATGAGAACACTAAAATTATATCCTTGGTTTGAGACCGATATTGAAACCAAGAAAGGCATAGCATAGATACCAATGCCTGACTTTCCATAAAAAAATTTTGCTAAGAAAGTCATATTTTCTATTGCTTCTGCAGTAGGAAAGTCGTTAACGGAGGAAATGGCTACAAGAAATCACACGAGTCCAAGTTGTGAAAGAGCAAAAATAGAGGTGGATTTAGTTGGTAAGATACCTCATATAGTAAAAATCAATGAGGAAAATAATATTGCAGGGGAAATAACATCCAAATAGATTCAGATAGAAAATGACTACATGCCTAAGTATTGTAAAGAATGTTGTCAACAAGGACATGATGAAGAAAGTTGCTAGAACATTCATCCTGAGGTATTTCCAAGCTACAACAACAAAAAGATGAAAAGAAAAATTCTCAGGGCAATAATAAAAGGTAGAAAGAGGATGTTAGAGAATCTACAACTAACATCAACAAACAACAATAGTTCCAAAGAAAAAATAAATACAGGAGAGATAAGTATGGTCATATTGTAGGGGAAGCTGAGGAAAAGCAAGAAGATATTGTTACTTCTAATATATTTGATGCATTAAATAAAGAGAAGAGTGAGTTGCAAGGGGAGATAAACAAGAATCAAAAGAAGGAGAGCACAAAGGATGGGTTAACAAGAGTGTTGGTAAAGCAGAAAAGAAGGCATTACTAGTGGACCAAGCTATAAAGGAGAAAAGTAATGAACAAGGTCAACTAGATAATACTAAAATTGACAATAATTCAGAAAGGAGAGAAAACCAAACAAAGCAGGTAGAAGAGAATATAAAGTAGAAAGCACAAGTACAGCAATCGGGGGTCGATACTCAAAACACAGCAAGGGAATTGATGGTGTTGAAACAAGACAAGTTTTAGGAATAAGATTTGGTGTTAGAGGGAATTCAACCTTTAGCAATTAAAGCAGGGAATCTGATGGAACATATTAATAAAAAAAGACATGGATAATGAGGATCTAAAGGATTATATATAGAAGGTTGCATTTGAAGGAAATTTGTCTCCAAAACAAATACAGTCTTTAAATGCAAAGAATGGAAAGCAACATAGGAGAGGCATAACTACAACTGGGAGTACAATGCAGATAAGTATCCATATGTAAAAATCAACATCAAAATAAATGCATTAATTTAGAGAATCAGGTCATTTTTTACTCAGAAAGCATTTACAAGGTTGATGATAATGCATAGAAGACATCAATTTTGGTTCATTGGTCTCATGGAACCATTTCAGCAAAGTCATAACATTGATGATTATAAAAGAAGATTAGGAATATAGCATGCAATAGTAAATACATCAGGCGAGATTTGGGCATTCATGAATTGAATAATGGAGTACAGTGTCATTAGGGAGGAGGAACAATAGCTCACCTTGAAACTTGAAAATCATCAAGCAAGAGTAGCAGTGTTTGTTATGCTGGTATAAGCAAAATATAATCAAAATGAGATATTAACATTAGGGGATTCACTGGAAGATATAGCTAGTGTCATTCAAGAGTCATGGATAGTGGGTGGTGATTTTAATGTGATAAGGAGTAATAAGAATAAACTTAGTGATTTACCATTCACAGTAAATGAGACTGAGGATTTTAATTATTGTATTAACATATGCAATTATCATGACCCGAGGCTACCCCCTAGTCGCGATAAAGGTGTGTACGGTCATGAGTGACCATAAGCTAACCCATAAGCTGGTACCTGCTATGAGCATTGAAGAAAAGAGTAATAAAAACAATATATGTAGAAGATAATTTGATAAGATATTGTAAATCTGAAATACTAAAATATGTAATACTGATATGTCAGAAACAACTGACAAAAATTGAAAGTAATAGGCTGAAGTCTAACTGATTGTCTAAAATCCTCTAAACATCATGAGGAGTTGATAGGACAAGCCCCAAAATAACTCTGTCTAACTGAACATAATTAAATACCAAAATAACTGGGATAAATAAATCATTTCCTCGATGGATGAGGACTCACCACTACTGTTGCTAAGTAATGCTAAGCTATCTAAGAACGGTTGGGAAATTGAGCATTCTGAACCTATGTTATAAGATAACATAGTGCAATGAAAAGTATACAATCAGTACTTTGAATGTACTGGTGTATGAAAAGTATGCAATCAGTACTTTTAATTCTGTTCAAAATTGAAAAACAAAAGAGGTGAGAAAGGGTGGTAGATTAAAAGAAAGTAGAAAGTTTGGTTGAAAGAAAGCATAAATGGCATAATGTGATGTATTAAAGCGCTTAGGAACATAGTCACTATTTCTGGCCAAAATAGTCCTACCCATCCCTTAGCCTACATTACAACCTATAGAAGACCTATTTGATCCTAAGCTTAGCATTCTGATATTTAGTGGAGCATTACACTAAGGGCAAGCCTATGGTCATCAGTTGTAGTATATGAATTCTTTGTGAGAGTGAGAGCAAGGATAATCTTATACCCATGTTCGAAATATATACAATACTTGTGAGTGATTATGGGTGACATATTGTGAGATACACATGGTTGATGAGTTTTGGGTGGTTGTGTATGATTCTCTGTGCCTTAACTTTTGAATATGAATTAACCATCATCACGAGTCTATATTAGAGGTTGAATTGTTTCTTCAAGTGATCAGAAAACTACTCTTTGTCAATAATTATCGTGCCTGTCTTGACGAATATTTTGTGTTGTTACTGTGAAACCCTAAGTAAGAAGTTTATATGGACATGATATTTTGTTCAAGGACGAATAAAGCTTTAAGTGTGGGGTGTTGATGATAGGCGTATTTACACACCTAAAGTGCTATAATCTACCCATATTTTAGCTAAGTTTTAAGAACAAAATATATAATTCATGCACTTTTAGTCCTTTTTCCTGTAAGTGAGCTAACAAACGTGATTAGCAAGTTTTCAGGTATAAATGATGCAGATTTCAACATTTTATGGATAACTTGACGCCAAAGGAAGCTTCACGAAATAAGGAAAGGAGAGCTTGGACGCCAAGGACTAAAAGTGGCGCATGGAAAACCTGTCCCGGTCAAAAATAGCATTTCTCAAGACTTTGGAGATCAGCAGTAACTTATTAGGATTAGGATAATGATGCAGTAACCTAGTAGGATTAGGTTAAGTAACGCAGTAGCTTAGTAGGAATAGGATATGGGTGTTATAAATACCCTATTTTGCTGAAGTTTTTATTATGCCGAATCATTCTAATTCTTCCATTAATTCGAATTCTCATACTTCTACTTTTTATTCTTATTCCCTTCATCTATTCAACTCTTAATTTTCACAACAAGAGAAACGCTATTCTAAAAGGGAATTCACGCCACAAGCCCTACCAATCCATACTACACGTGAGATCTTTATTTTGGTATAATGATAATGTCTATTGTGATTTCCATTGCACTCATGAGTAGCTAAACTTCTCTGTTGGGGTTATAGAAGCCTTATGAGATACTATCTATTGCTATGAGTTTGTGAATTCGTGACACGTATGCTGCTTATATCATTATTCTCTTCATCTTAATGCAAATTCTTGTGGCTGCAAACACATAGAATACGCCAGTATAGCATTAACTTGTTCGAAAGAAAAGTTATATATCTGGAAAAGAGATAATGTCAAGGTAATAGGGCACCAACCCCTATTAAAAAGTTAGTGCCGTAACTGGATTAACCTCTTGGAGAATTTGTACCATTAGATACGCTTTAAGCTCGAAAGAGTTAAAGTGAAATAGTCCTTGATGGTCGAAAGACGCCTGGATTTACCATAGAATACAATTCTCTATAAGCGCATGCATGTCTGAATTCTGCATAACTCATAGCCAATAGAGACGTATAACTCATAAGGTGGACATAACCCCAACTTCCAATTCTCATTGATTAAAAATCTTAATAAACATTCTTTTTTTTACTTTGCTATTTTCCATTTTTACTTTGTTATTTTGTTACATTATTGCACGCAACAAAATCCCCCCTTTTTACGAAACTTTCACCAAAAGTATAATAATCGTTGCTTACTTAGTGACCAAGTATTCTCTGTGGGATTCGACACCCAACCCAGTTGGGTTCTATATTTGACAACGACCGCTTACACTCTTACGAGAGCTGTAGTTTGAGCGTTATCAAAAATTGGCGCCGTTGCCGGGGAATACAGATATCTACTAAGTTTGTGATAATTACTAGACCCTTTGGTCAAAGATTCTCGTACTTTACTTTTAGTTGTTGTTTTTGTTTTCTGCAGGTTTTGTTCAGTGCATGCCCAATACTCAAAGTTCTGGTCAACCATTATTACCCATAAACCTTGAACCACAACGTATTGGCAGGATGGAGGCACAACGTGACATTGAGAGAATGGCTGCTCAACAGGAGCAGGCTAGATTAGCTGCGTTGGCCGCTGCTCAAGTGCATCAACAAAATATCGATAACCCTGGGCGAGCAGCAGATCCTGATGATGAGGACATGGGTGATGATGAGTTACTAAACCCGAGGCGTGATGCTGAAGTTGTGACACCGGCAAACAGAAGAGATCATCACGCAAGATTTCGGCCTGAACGCCGAGCCGTACAAATACCGTTTGATGATGATGATGATGATCTTGATGGAGCTGGTGCCACAGGAGCTATTATTCCTCCGCCATTGGCACCCGGAGCCAAGTTCAATATCACTAGCACCATGATTCAGCTTTTGCAACTCAAGGGATTATTTGGTGGACTAGAAGGCGATGATCCGAATATACATCTGATCAACTTTATCTCTACATACAAGTCATTCGACAATCCAGGCGTTGGATAGAATGCTATTAGGCTACATTTATTTCCATTGTCTCTATCTGGGGAGGCAACTCTGTGGTTGAACGGGCTGACTCCTGATTCTATTACAAATTGGAGGCAATTGAAAGATGCTTTCCTAGAAAGATTCTTTCCGCCAACCAAGAAAGCACAGTTGAGAGATGAGATCAGCAATTTTAGATAGCTTCCAACTGAAGCTCTCCACGAAACATGGGAGAGGTTCAAGAAGAAGCTTATGCGGTGCCCAAATCATCATATGACCAATGTCCACTTGATGGAGATATTATACAGAGCTTTTAATTTGGTAACTAAGTCAGTGGTTGATAATGCTGCAGGTGGGTCATTCATGGACCTTACTTTTAATGAAGTAAGTGGTATGCTAGATCGTATGACAAAGCAGAGTAGAGCTTGGCATACCAGGGATTTGGAGGTAGCAAGCTCTACTATATCTATTGGCATGACCGCAGAACAAAGGCGAAGAGAAGAGGAGCGTGACCAGGATATGGCTCACATAAAAACACAGATGGATCTTCTTACAAAGCATCTATTATCAAGGAAGATCGAAAAAGTCAAAACAGTTGCGTCAAAAGGAAGAGACGAATTCGATTCTGAGGAAGAATCCAACTACTTGAACAATCAGGGGGGTTTCCGAGGCAATGACCAAGGAAACCAAGGTCGGAACTATTATGATAATTCTGGAAACAAGGACCGTGATCAAGGTAGTTGGAAGAACAAGACTAACAGGAGTGGCATGTATATTCCTCCTGGAAGACGTGACGCCACTGCATCTGGTTCTGAAAATATGTACATGGAAGATATGATGGCTAAGTTGTTGAAAGGATTAAAGGCAACCAGCACGGGAGTAACAGAGGTAATCAATGATTTGTCCTCAATGAAGCAATTAGTTGACTCACATTCCACTTCAATAAAATAGCTAGAGCAAAAATTGAGTCAATTATCTGCGGCATTCAACCAAAGAAAGGCTGGAACGCTACCCAGCAACATAGTGCAAAACCCAAGGAACGGTGGAACATGCATGGCCATTACTACCAGGAGTGGTAAGGTGCTGGAAACTTCATCCAAAGGCACGCAAGTGATAAATGCAGAACCTGAAGGCGCCGATGAAGCTACAGAGGACGTTAGTGACATCACCCCGCCACTTCCACAGCCCAAAAAGATCGCCAATCTAAAGCAAGAGGAAAAGAAAGTCGTGGAGAAAACTACTCCCCTTCCACCACCACCTTTTCCTCAAAGATTGAAGAAGAAGGCGGATGATACAAGGTTCAGTAAATTCATGACGATGTTGAAACAACTGACCATTAATGTTCCATTGGTTGAGGCGCTGGAACAGATGCCTAGGTACGCCAAATTCATGAAGGACCTTTTAACAAAGAAGCGGGCAGTAATCTATGAGCCGGCAGATATTATTCATCATTGCAGTGCAATTGCCACAAGGTCCTTATTACAAAAAAAGGCAGACCCTGGTGCTTTCACTATTCCTCGCACGGTTGGATCTATGAGTTTTTCTAAGGCATTGTGCGATTTGGTAGCAAGCATCAATTTGATGCCACTATCCATCTACAGAAAGTTGGGGTTGGGCAACCCTACACCAACTAATATGCGGATCGTGATGGCAGATAGGTCGATAAAATGACCTGTTGGTATCTTAAATGATGTGTTGGTGAAGGTTTCCACCATGTTGTTATTTTGGATTGCTAGGTGGATTCTGAAGTTCCCATAATCTTAGGACTCCTTTTCCTCGCAACTGGAAGTGTTTATTGACATGAGAGATAATGAGTTTTTATTTCGACTGAATGATGAAGTGGTTTGTTTTGATGTATGCAAATCAATGAATCAGCCCAAAGATATGGATGTGTTCTCTATAGCTGATGTTTATTATGAAGTTGAGGAAGAATTATCTGTAGAGAAGCAGTGTACTGTTGAGCCATTGTCTGCTGCGCTGTTGAAGTTTGAGCGCGAGAATGTTGAAGATTATGAAGAAACTATTTGTGCTCTAACAGGAATAGGGTCTTATTCTCATACTCCTAAGCAGCCAGACATTGATCTTAAGAATCAACCGTCAGCAACAGCAAAGACTTCCATTGAAGATCCCCCAGTGCTAGAATCGAAAGAGCTCCCCAATTATCTAAGGAATGCGTTCTTGGGAAGTAGAGATACACTTCCTGTGAGTGTGGCAGATGATTTAAGTGAACAGCACATAGAGGCTCTCATCTCTGCTCTGAAGAGATACAAGAGAGCTATGGGTTGGACTATTGATGATATAATTGGTATCCCGCCTGGGATATGTATGCACAAGGGTCATCTCGAAGAAGATTGCATGCCTACAAGTAAGCCTCATTGTCGTCTGAATCCATTTAGAAAATGATCCACCATCTATCTCGATGAAGTCTAAGTAATCGAGATAGCTATGTCGTGCCGCGACAATAAATAAAGCACTTGATGGGAGGCAACCCATCATTTTTAATTGTTTTTGTTGTTTTTGTTTTCCTAGGATTTTGTCGAGCCACGACCAAAACCAAGGCGCTTGATGGGAGGCAACCTATCGTTCTAATCGTTTTTGTCTTTTTTGAGTGAATGTAGGTGCAAGAGGTGTAAAGGAGGAGATTGGTTTCAAATTTTGATTTGGAAGTATTGCATGTTGAAGGTGGTAAGTTAGGAATGAAGAAGCAAAAGGCTATGGGTTAGGCATTGCTTATGAAAATATAGGCTAAGAACAAGGCAAGGCCTATGCAAATCTAGGCCACGAACAAGGCAAGGCCTATACTATGGCCTAAGCTCTCGGATTTTAGAGTACCATAGCATAGGCGCCGCATATGCTCAACAATGCCATAGCATAGGCGCCGCCTATGCAAAAGCCTTTTGTCTCTGAATCTCATATGCCATGGCATAGGCGCCGCCTATGCTCAATAATGCTTTGCAAAAGGCGTCGCCTATGCCAAGCATGGGCAAAGCATTAGGCACTGCCTATGGTCACTTTTAGTCTCCAAATCTGATTCCAAATGGGTCAAAACCCGACCCAAGCTTGCCCTATAAATAGAACCTTAGTCTTAAATCAAAAACACATTGCAATTCACCCTAAAGCGCCGCCTACCTCTCCAAATTCTCTCAAAAAATTTTCTTTTGCTCTTTTATTTTGCAAGAACATCTTCCAAGGCCATCAACCAAGTAAGTACTTCTTTGTTCCTCTTTTATGTTCCGTAAGTACTACACTACTACGTCTATAATGAATTGTTTAACCTTGAAGTAGTATTGGTGATTTGAATATGGTTGAGTTGTTGTGGTGAAACTAAGTGAGTGAAAGAATACGTAAGGATGTTCTTGACTTGTTTCCAACTTGTATTTGATTTTGATACACTGTCATACTTTTGCGGAATTGACATAGTCTAGAACATTGCATAACCTTGTAACTTGAAAACTTTCTTGAATGACTTGTTTATTGCGATGACAATCAAGGTTAACTACAAACATAAGATGTTGTGATATATTAATACAATATCTATGTAGTAGTTGTATTCAAAGTGATGCATGAAAGCATTACCAAGATTACATGATCTAGAATTGAGAAAGGATAGTTAAGATGATACGAAAAGTATGACTGCACTGATTATATTGTTGGAACATAACACCTAAACGTATATCGATGAAATCTGAGTAATCGACATCGTTCACTTCACTAGTTCGTACAAACAAACTAAGTGCGGGGTGGTGCCACTACTGCTTGTATATTGATTGTATCCACCGAGATGAAGCTAATATGACTATTATTTTAATCTCAGGTACAGTGGCACCAAAAGCAAGACAAGGGAAAGAAAAAGCAACCACTTCACAAAAAGGCCAAAAAAGGGGACGAAAAGAGCAAGGAGAATCTCCTCGCTACAAATACCTCGTCGCATGTTTGGAATTAAATGGGTCCTCGAGGAGGAAGGAAAGGAGTGGTATAGGAACAATAAAGAGAAAAAATATGTTCATGTGGAGTTGATACACAAGGAAAGCCTATCAAAGAAAGAACCCCGTATGTTGGCTAAGATAATGGTGTTACATCTGGATTTCATCTTTTGAGATATGGGAGAGTGCAATCTTGATTTAACACGTGAATTCTATGCCAAATGGTCACCGAAAACTACAGGGAGTGAAGTAAAGATTCGGGGCCAAGTTCTGCAACTAAATGCGGAGTTCTTCAACTCCTTTTTGGGTTTGCCATCTGTTGATCCATCACCACTCAAAGAGCTGTATAACAGACCTCCGTACAGGCAAATTAGACACACATTATGCGGAACAAGATCTATGGCACGATGGAGCAGACACAAGCAAATCGGTCGGCACAACACCTTCCCATATGCTTCCTTTAATAGAGAAGTTCGGATATGGATGCGAATAGTCAACTCTTGTCTGATTCCAGGGACCCAGTACACAAAGATTACACAAGATATAGTGTGCTTGGTGTACGCGTTGATGACAAATGTTCCTATCAACATTGGGGTAATTATTCGATCTACAATGCGAAGGCTACACAAGAGGTCCCACTTCAGCTTTGGCAATCTGTTGACCGCAATATTAAGGAAGGAGGACATTGAAGAGAAATCGGTTGATCATAAGCTTCCACACAACCTAAAGAAGGTTGACCTCACAAAGGTTAAAGATGTTGAAACCACGCATGGGGTCAACCTTACCACTGTGGAAAGGCATGCTCGGGATGAGAGTTTCTTTCGCTATCTTTATGGCATGACTCGGTTTACCATGATGAGCGGAGGTCATGTTCCAACTGTTGTAGAGCTCCAACAGCTGGATTATGACTACCCAATGAATGAGCATGCAAGGCAAATATGTGGAGTAAGTGTGTACTTTGAGGAATCTCTTGATGACGATGTGCCAACCGATGATGATCGTCGAATGCAAGACTCCAACGTGGAGGAGAACTCTGATGGCGATGACTCTGATGATGATTCCGACGAAGGAAGTATGACCCCAGACATAGAGGAGTCCGACTAATCAGGTTCTTCTTATTTATTTTCCACTGAGGGCAGTGTGTCCCGTCTAAGTGTGGGGTGCTGGTATTTGCATGCTAACCTTCTTTATCTGCATTTCATTTATGTTTGTTTGTTTTTTTTTTGTTTTTTTTAGTAGTTAAATTTTTTTAAAAAAATTTTAACTTTGCATGAAATTGTTCTGATAGGCAGCATAGTATTACGACAAGAGTCTGTGATAAAATCATTACTATTGAGATGTTTAGGCTCTAATAGTGACTCATTATGTGATAATTGTGTGGTTCAATTCCTTCATTTGTTGGGTCAAGAGTCTATACTGCTTCCAATAAAGTCGACCATGTGCCTTATGTGTGTGAGATGATAGTATATTCTATGTCTGTGGCTGATGCTAGAACTTGCCTGGTATGTATGTAAAGCGAAATAAAGTGTGTGAGTTTAGGAGATGATTTAGGCATTTCGTTGGCAACCTATGATTGTTTACCTTCATTTTATCTACCCTTGGACATCATCCTAGATAACCCCCTTTGAGCCTTAAGCCTATTTTCTTTGGCAGCCTCATATGTAAGCCTAATCTATTTTTTTCAAGACCATAATTTGATCCAAATTCCTAAGTGCTTTAAATTGTAAAGTAATGTGACAAAATAAGAGGAAATTGGGTGAGAATAGTGCCTTAGAATGTATTGGTGCTTGAATGTGTTATGAAAAATAATTGTGATCATAAGAGGTGTGTTATGAAGAGAAAAAGGAAAAGAAAAATAAAAAGTTAATTCTATTCAAAATTGAAAAATAAAAGAGGTGAGAAAGGGTGGTAGATTAAAAGAAAGTAGAAAGGTCGGTTGAAAGAAAGCATAAATGGCATAATGTGATGTATTAAAGCGCTTAGGAACATAGTCACTATTTCTGGCCAAAATAGTCCTACCCGTCCCTTAGCCTACATTACAACCTATAGAAGACCTATTTGATCCTAAGCTTAGCATTCTGATATTTAGTGGAGCATTACACTAAGGGCAAGCCTATGGTCATCAGTTGTAGTATATGAATTCTTTGTGAGAGTGAGAGCAAGGATAATCTTATACCCATGTTCGAAATATATACAATACTTGTGAGTGATTATGGGTGACATATTGTGAGACACACATGGTTGATGAGTTTTGGGTGGTTGTGTATGATTCTCTGTGCCTTAACTTTTGAATACGAATTAACCATCATCACGAGTCTATATTAGAGGTTGAATTGTTTCTACAAGTGATCAGAAAACTACTCTTTGTCAATAATTATCGTGCCTGTCTTGACGAATATTTTGTGTTGTTACTGTGAAACCCTAAGTAAGAAGTTTATATGGACATGATATTTTGTTCGAGGATGAATAAAGCTTTAAGTGTGGGGTGTTGATGATAGGCGTATTTACATACCTAAAGTGCTATAATCTACCCATATTTTAGCTAAGTTTTAAGGACAAAATATATAATTCATGCACTTTTAGTCCTTTTTCCTGTAAGTGAGCTAACAAACGTGATTAGCAAGTTTTCAGGTATAAATGATGCAGATTTCAGCATTTTATGGATAACTTGACGCCAAAGGAAGCTTCACGAAAGAAGGAAAGGAGAGCTTGGACGCCAAGGACTAAAAGTGGCGCATGGAAAACCTGTCCCGGGCAAAAACAGCATTTCTCAAGACTTTGGAGATCAGCAGTAACTTATTAGGATTAGGATAATGATGTAGTAACCTAGTAGGATTAGGTTAAGTAACGCAGTAGCTTAGTAGGAATAGGATATGGGTGTTATAAATACCCTATTTTGCTGAAGTTTTTATTATGCCGAATCATTCTAATTCTTCCATTAATTCGAATTCTCATACTTCTACTTTTTATTCTTATTCCCTTCATCTATTCAACTCTTAATTTTCACAACAAGAGAAACGCTATTCTAAAAGGGAATTCACGCCACAAGCCCTACCAATCCATACTACACGTGAGATCTTTATTTTGGTATAATGATAATGTCTATTGTGATTTCCATTGCACTCATGAGTAGCTAAACTTCTCTGTTGGGGTTATGGAAGCCTTATGAGATACTATCTATTGCTATGAGTTTGTGAATTCGTGACACGTATGCTGCTTATATCATTATTCTCGTCATCTTAATGCAAATTCTTGTGGTTGCAAACACATAGAATACGCCAGTATAGCATTAACTTGTTCGAAAGAAAAGTTATATGTCTGGAAAAGAGATAATGTCAAGGTAATAGGGCACCAACCCCTGTTAAAAAGTTAGTGTCGTAACTGGATTAACCTCTTGGAGAATTTGTACCATTAGATACGCTTTAAGCTCGAAAGAGTTAAAGTGAAATAGTCCTTGATGGTCGAAAGACGCCTGGATTTACCATAGAATACAATTCTCTATAAGCGCATGCATGTCTAAATTCTGCATAACTCATAGCCAATAGAGACGTATAACTCATAAGGTGGACATAACCCCAACTTCCAATTCTCATTGATTAAAAATCTTACTAAACATTCTTTCTTTTTACTTTGCTATTTTCCGTTTTTACTTTGTTACTTTGTTACATTATTGCACGCTACAAAATCCCCCCTTTTTACGAAACTTTCACCAAAAGTCTAATAATCGTTGCTTACTTAGTGACCAAGTATTCTCTGTGGGATTCGACACCCAACCCAGTTGGGTTCTATATTTGACAACGACCGCTTACACTCTTACGAGAGCTGTAGTTTGAGCGTTATCAGCCTTCGGTGCTCAACCTTTACCTGCTTCCAATTCGAACACTTAGCCACAAACTCTGTAATATCTTTCTTCATACCACTCCACCAATAGATTTCCCGCAAATCACAGTACATCTTAGTGGCTCCGGGGTGAATAGAGTATCTCGCACTATATGTTTGTACTTCAATTCATTGTCTCAACCCATGAACACTTGGAACACACAATTTGCCCTGATAATAAAGCACACCATCTCCCCCTTGGGAGAAAACCTTCACCTTCAAATCTCTAGTTGCCTCCTTCAACTTAACCAAGTTGGGATCCCTACCTTGCTTTTCTTTTGTTTAGGCAACCAATGAAGATTCCAAACCATTCTACACCCATATACAACCATAAGTTGAATCAATCAATCGAACACCTAATCTAGAAAGTTAATGAACCTCAAGGACTAACTTCTTCTTATCTCTATCCACATGAGCAACACTACCCATGGACAATCTACTAAGGGCATTTGCCACTATGTTAGCCTTTCCCGGGTGATACAACAAACTCACATCATAATTCTTCAACAACTCAAGCCACCTTCTTTGATGAAGATTCAAATCTTTCTATCTGAACACGTACTGTAAACTCTTATGGTCAGTGAAAACATCAACATGAACCCCATAGAGATAGTGCCTCCAAATTTATAAGGCAAAAACAACAGCTTCTAACTCAAAAACATGGGTAGGATAGTTCTTTTCATGGGGTTTAAGTTGTCTAGAGACGTAGGCTATAACTTTACCTTACTACATCAATACACATCCAACACCAACTCTGGAAGCATCACAGTATACTACAAACCTATTTATGTCATCTAATAGAGTTGAAAATGGAGCAGAAGTGGTTCAAGTCTTCAACTTCTGAAAACTCTTCTCGCAAAAATCTGAGCACTAAAATTTGACTTTCTTCTAAGTCAATCAATATATGGGGGATGTAATATAAGAAAACCCTTTAACAAACTGCCCGTAAGAGCCAGCCAAACCCAATAAGCTCCTGATATCTAATGGAAAGATGGGTCTAGGCTAGTTTCTCACTGCTTTGGTCTTTTGAAGGTCAACCCAGATGCCATCACTGAAAATAATATGGCAAGGAAATCTACAGATCTGAGACAAAATTCACAGTTACTAAACTTAGCGAATAACTGATAATCTCTAAGGGTCTACAACACAACCCTCAGATGATTTGCATGATCATTCTCATTGTGGGAATAGACAAGGATATCATCAATGAAGACTATGACAAACATATCCAAGTACTACTTGGACATGCTGTTCATCAAGTCCATGAAATCTATAAGAGCATTTATTAGTCCGAAGGACATAACTAGATAATTGAAGTGAACATACCGAGTTCTAAAATTTATCTTCGAAATGTAACACTGATGATAGCCAGACCTCAGGTCTATCTTAGAGAAATAACTGGCACCCTGAAGTTGTTCGAATAAGTCATCAATTCAGGGGAGTGGATACTTATTCTTAATGGTGACTTTATTCAACTAATGTTAATTGATGCACATTCTGAGAGAACCATCTTTCTTACGCACGAATAGGACTAAAGCACCCCATAGAGAAAAATTGGGCCTGATGAAGCCCTTATCTAAGAGGTCTTTTAACTGTTCCTTCAATTCCCTAAGCTCAATTGGATCCATTTTTTAGGGTAGAATAGAGAGAGGTTGGGTATCTCAAAGGATATCTATTTTAAAGTCAATTTCCCTCTCAGGAGAAACTCCGAGAAGGTCTTCAGGGAACACATCTAAAAATTTATTTACTATTGGAACTTACTCAAGACTCGGGGTCTCAGAATTTAAGTCTTTGACTCGAACAAGATAGTAAACACACCCTTTACATATCATCTTTCTTGCTCTAAGATAGGAAATAATCTGACCCTGAGCACTGAAGTACTACCCCTTCATTCAATGACTAGTTCATTAGGAAACTAAAATTGAACGACTCTATTTCTCCAATCAACTAAGGAATAACATAAGTGGAGCCAATCCATGTCGAGAATAATATCAAAATCAGTCATCTCTAACTCTACAAGATCAACTGAAGTGATTTTTTTAAGATAGGATAACCGAGAAATTTTTGTACACCCGTCTAGCTATAATAGATTTACCTACTAGGGTAGACACGGAGAAAGGCTCTGCTAAAATATTGGGACTAACACCAAAATTAACGGCTATATAAGGAGTCATAAAAAAGAGTGAAGCTCTGGGGTCTAACAATGCATAAACATAAATATAGAAAACCAATAACATACCCATAACCACATCAGGAGAACTTTTCTGATCATGTCGAGTCTGGAGGGCATACAACCAGTTCTGGTGCTGCCCATTGGTTTCACTAGAATTGGAACCCTCTGGGTCGCGCAATTGGCTGGAGTAAAAGGACTATTGGACTGACCCTGCTGACTAGCCCCTGGGAAATCCCTGACTCTGTGGCCTGGCTTGCCATATCTAAAACATATATCACTACCATCCCTATACTCACCCTGATGGTTCCTACTCTATAAGACCTGCATCAACAACTCAGTCCCCTTTCTACTGCTTAAACAAGGTGTGAGTTATATCCTGCAACTGATGTGTAGCCAACTCTGCACTCTCACTTAAAGTGATGCCCATGATATCTATCACTTTCTGCACTATGTCTAGAAATCCCTGTGGATCCTCCTCAAACTTAGATCCCAAAAATAAAGGGGGATTCATCTGAGTAAAATACCAAATACTAAATACAACTATATTTTCCACTTGATTGGTTGAAGCAATAGCCTACTAGTTGTTTTAAGTATCTACAGAATGGGCTAGGATAGTAAAAGCAGCCCTGAAATTGGCATGAAAGACATGCTCATTCAAGGGATCTTCCTAAACAGGTGGTGCAGGCTAATCCCCGTTCCTTCTTCCATTGTTTCTTCTAGGAGGCATTGTCTGTAAACAAAATTAAGTATAAATTAGAAAGGTAATTAAATAGATCTCATGCTCTTTTGCATGACATAAACACTAAAAAGGGGAAGTTTTCCTAAAATATCTTGTAGCCTCTTGCCTATAAGTGTGGCTCGGTTAACACCCATGAATAAAACTCTACTGAATGCGACTTTCAGACTCTCTAGGAAGCTTTAAAACCTGAGGCTCTGATACCAAGTTTTGTCATGACCCGGGGCTACCCCCTAGTTACAACAACGGTGCTTACGGTCATGAGTGACTACAAGCTAATCTATGAGTTGGTACCTACTGTGAGCACTAAACAAAAGAGTAATAAAAATAATATGTATAGAAGATAATTTGATAAGATACTATAAATCTAAAATACTAAAATACGTAATACAAACATGTCTGAAACAACTGATAAACCTATTGTCTAATTGATTATCTAAAAGCCTCTAAACATCATGACGAGTTAATGGGACAAGCCCCCAACTAACTCTGTCTGACTGAACATAAGTAAATACCAAAATAACTGGGATAAGAAAATCATTTCCTTAATGGATAAGGACTCACCACTGTTGCTACTAAATAATGTTGAGTTGTCTAAGAACGGTTGAGAAACTGAGCATTCTGAACCTATGTTATAAGACAACATAGCACAAAGAAAAGTATGCGGTCAGTACTTTGAATGTACTGGTATATGAGATAAGGACTGGCTAAAATGCATGAGATAACTGAGCATGAATGCAAGAACATGTAATATCTGAGAATATAAGACCAAGCATAAACGTGATACTAGAGTAATATGTAAGTTGTAAGGTTGGAATCTACATAACTGAATAACTGAAAATCTACACGCTTGGTCAAGCAAACCTAAGCAGAGATACACTAAGATACTGACTGAAATCATAGTAGGTATCATGTAATTGACATGCCTCAATCTGAACTAATCGAGGTCCAACCTGTAACCCCAGTTGGAAGGGTGTCAGTACCGTGCCATGGGTACTAACACTGGTTATGTGGATCCACTAAATTAGTACTCCGAAGGACTAAAGAGTCACCCTCTAATGTCAAGTGCTCTCATGATATATGCTTCAACTCTCAACTGGCAAAAAGATATCTCAAACCTATGTTGGCTACGTAGTTCTGGAACTCAGGGACTGCTACAAAAGGTCACACTCTCTACTGGCAGGTGAGCCCCTATACCTGGGTTCACTTGGTGCTAAATCCTACTCGCAACTAAACTAACACTGGTACTTAACTGAACTAGACTCAATTAAACATAGCAACTGACATTGCTCATCATGATCATAACAACTGGATAAATGGTAATATTTATGGTTTAACTGAAATCATTACTTGAAAGATCTAAAATTTAAGTAAACATATAGGTATCGGGTGTTCATAACCTTTCAGTACTGAATAATCATAAAACACCATATTAAAGCTTAAAACTGTAGTAAGGAGTTATGGTTCAAAAACCCAAAACATAACATTTCACCAATTAAGTGAGAAGCATAAACTTGAACATGGAGATATCTTAAAATATGATAAAACAACATGACTTCATGGCTAAATTCACAATTCAATATTATGACATAAAATTCAATTGAATACAATATGGGAAAGCGAAACTTGAAACATGAGATAACCTAACTTTGCATGGAATCATACTAGAACATGAATTGATTCAAACTACTAAGGAAAAACATGAATTTAAAATCATCATTAATATATGCATCTTCATAATAAAGGAAACATCATAATTTTTAATCAAAGAAAGGTTTTTGGGCTCCATAAGTGAAAGGGGCCCATGGATAAACACCCCACATACCTTAATAACTAAATTCTTTAAGATTTATTGGATTGGAAGCTTACACTCTTGATTTCCTGGTAAAAAAGTTTGAGTTTGTTCTTGGAGAAAGAGGAGGGTTTATTGAGAACAATTTGGAGTGAAAGTAGCAAATAATGCCCTTTTAGAAGTTCCAAATAGTGTTAAGAATGAATTAGGTTGAGGGAAATGACCCGAATTCCCCTTAGGTTAATGACCAAGGGGCTGGATGAGATAGCACTAGCGCGTTGTGGATTTCAGTCCGGCTGATCAAGCCCCACGCCACGAGCTTTAGTCTGGCAGAGCAAGCCCCACACCGCAGGCCTATTGCAGTGTGTCTTCTATTTTTATTTTCCTAACACGCCCTTATGCCTGTCTAAAAATCCCAAAACTCCCCTGAGATATACCTTTAGCAACTCCGAACATTAATCCATTAATAAATCAACGTCTAGAGGTCGGGAAGACCAAAATAAAATCATCAAAGTTGTAGGTGTTTTGAAAATGACTAAGTCCTTAACACTTAGTGAAAATTTCAAGCCTTGGACCCCCTTAAACATTCAACTACGATCAAACCAAAATTAGGATCTTACGGGGCATTACAGCAATTTAGAGGAAAGTGGTTTTAAGAGAAGCAAATATACCTGGTGGAATAGAAGAATTGGTGAGGAGTTCATTTTTAAAATATTTGATAGGGTGTTGTACAATGATAGGTTTCAAGATATATTTCATATTGTGGAGATTGAAAACATGGTAAGAAGTAGTTCAGGCCATGCCCAATGTTATTAAAGTTTAGTAGGACAAGTAAACTGGTAATCAAGTCTCTAAGATTCTTGAACTTCTGGTTGAAAGAAAAATCATGCATGGAGGTAATTAGGTTGAGTTAGAAGGCTGACATAAAAGGTAATCCTTTTGTCATTTTTCATCAAATGTTGAAAAGAACAAAATTTGCCTTAACTGCATAGAGTAAACAAACTTTTGGGAACATTTTTCAAGAGATATCTACCTTATAAAAGGTGATAAAACAAGAGAGAAGCAGTTTGAATAAGATCCTACAGGGGCTAATAGAGCCAACTTAATAAAAGCTCAAGTGGAATTAAGTTTGCAACTAAAAAGAGAAGAAGATTTTTAGAGACAGAAGGTAGGATTTGAATGGTTCAAAGATGGAGAAATAAATTCCATATTTTTTCATGTAGTAGTGAAAGAAAGAAGGTCAAGATTAAAAATTAGAAGAATTCAGAATGAAGAAGGGATTTCGTTAGAGAATCAGGATGACATTCCAAAATCTACTACAAAAAATTTCCAACAACAATTTGAAAAGCAGAAAGATACAAAATATTTCTCAATGTTGGAGGTACTTCCTACAATAGTATCAGATGCCCAAAATAGTGAGTTGAAGAAAGCTCCAACTATAGAGGAGGTTAAAACAGCAATAATGGGATTGAACAGAAATAGTGTTGGAGTTCCAGATAGTATGACTGGTGCTTTTTATCTAGATTTATGGAATATTATTTCCAAGGATCTTCATCAAATAATAATAGCCTTTTTTGTGGGTATGAGCTCTTAAGGTTCATTACATATACTAATTTGGTTTTGTTACCAAAAAAATAGTAGTGAACACCTTTTCAGATCTGAGACCTATTTCACTTAGTAATTTTATGAATAAAATCTATTCTAGAATTATTCATGAAATAAATAAAGGAATTCTACCTGATATTATTTTTGAAGAACAAGCTGGCTTTGTTCATGAAAGAAGTACGGCTGAAAATATATTGGTGGTTCAGGAAATAGTGGTTGAAATCAAAAAGAAAAAAGAAAACCTCCTAACATGGTGATGAAACTGGATATGATGAAAGCCTATGATAGAGTAGAGTGGTTGTTTCTTACTAAAGTTATGAGAAAGGTAGGATTCTGTAAAGAAATCATTGATATGGTGTTCAGGTTAGGAAATAATTGGTACTTTATATTGCTAAATAGACAACCTAAAGAATTTTTTAAATCCTCTAGGGGTATAAAGCAAGGGAATCCTCTATCTCCTACATTATTCATCATTGCAGCAAAGGTGTTATCAAGGAGTTTGAAATCTTTACTAGTCAAGAAATAATTCAAACTTTTTGGTATGCCTAGAGGTAGTCCAAAAATTAATCATCTGGCATTTTTAAATGATATAATTATACTTTGTACGGTTGAATTAGGGAATTTGCAATTGGTCACAACAACCTTGGAGAAATATGAAAGAGTATCTGGCCAAAAAATCAATAAGGAGAAAAGTGCTTTGTATCTACATAAAAGTGTGTCTAATAGTGCAGTGGTAATGGTAGAGGTAGCAACTGGGATATTGAGACAAGACTTCCCTTTTAACTATTTGGGATGTCCTATTTTATAAATGAGAAAAAAGAAGGACTACTACCAGCTGATAATGAATAGAATAAGCAATAAACTGCAAGCTTGGAAAGGTAAATTACTTT
Organism: Capsicum baccatum var. pendulum; assembly: GCA_030864225.1. Classification (NCBI taxonomy): domain Eukaryota; kingdom Viridiplantae; phylum Streptophyta; class Magnoliopsida; order Solanales; family Solanaceae; genus Capsicum; species Capsicum baccatum. Next base: position 160,184,972 of record CM061557.1, on the reverse strand, counting down.
CTTTTGGAGGTAGAGCAGTTTTAATCAAGCATGTACTGCAAAGTATTCCTATTCATTGTATATCTATAATTAACCCTCCTAAGAATGTGGTAAATACTATTCAGATGATTTTTGCTCAATTCTTCTAGAGTAGTACTATAGGGGGAAGAGAAAGGCATTGGGTGAAATGGAAGACTATGTGTTTTCTTGAAGAGGGAGGGGATTTAGGGTTCAAATTATTGCAGGATGTTTCCACAACTCTCTTTCGTAAACTTTGGTGGAATTTCAGGACTAAGAAGTCTATTTGGAGTGACCTTATGCATAATAAATACTATAGAAAATATCATCCTAAGGAGGTAATAAGGAAATCAGGGGAAAAAGATCTCAAGTCTAGAAAAAAATGTTGCAAGCAAAAGATCTTACAGAGCATCTTATAATGTGGCAGATTAGAAAAGGTGATGCATATATTTGGTTTGACAATTGGACTGGAGTAGGAGATATTTATTCTATTATATGGGATAGGGATGACAGATATCAATATGTTAAGGACTTGGTGTTAAATGGAAAATGGAATGAAGAGTTGATAAAGAATCTTTTTTCAGAAGAGCTGGTGGACTATATACTTCATAAATTAAGACCCCCAGAGCATTCATTAGATAAAGATAAAGAAATATGGAGTGTTGATGTAGGAGGAAAGTTTATTGTTAAGTCAGGATGGCAGTATGTGAGACAGAGGGAAATGATCAATGATTTCTATAATTAATTATGGATAAAAGGTTTGCCATTTAAGATTGTATTCTTTATGTGGAGAATGTGGAAATATCCCAGTGGATGATGTTATAAGAAGATGGGGAGTAGAGGTCCTTCTAAATATTGGTGTTGTCAAAATCCAGCACAAGAGACTATGTCTCATATGCTACTGAGATCCTATACTGCTAACAGGACCTGGTCCTATTTTTCTTCTTTTGCAGGTACTAATATTCAAGGATTGAGCTTAAGAGATACAATCTATGCATGGTGGAATGCTAATGTAAACCAGAGGGAGAAGGTGTATTTTAGAGATTTACTAGGCATTATTCTTTGGGGATTGTGGAAAAGAGGGAATGCATTGAAGCATGAAGGAAAACGAGTGAATGCACAAAACTTATTTTCAATATTACAAGGAGTTTAAGGATGCTATTGAAATTAAGGAAGCCAATGCTGGATTTCTCATATGAATGGCCGACAATTTTACAGGAGTTTGAACAACTAAAACCTAGAATTAAAGTTACTACTCTGTTATGGGAGCTTCCAGGGGAAGGTTGGGTTAAGTATAATCAAGGGGTAATCCAGGGAAAAGTTTAGTTATGTTTTATTTGAGATGTATGCAGGGAGATCTACTATATGCATAGGGAGCAATCATAGAAGACACTAACAACATAAAAGCAGAGGCTATAGCAATACTATATGCAACAATGCATTATAATCAGTAAAAGTATGACAAAGTGATCATTCAGACAGACTCTCTATCAATGCAAAAAATCTTAAATAAGGAGTGGGAGAGTCCATGGAGTACAGCGATAAGGTAAAGTCAACATGGCAATTACTTTCAAGTAAGCAAGTTCAGATTCAACATATTCTAAGGGAACGAAATCAATTAGCAGATTACTTTGCTAACTTGGCATTGGATCAAGGGGAGTTCATATTTACATAATTCAAACAGTTAAAGATAGTAGGGAGGAGAATTGTTAATAGTGTAAGCTCCAATGTCCATATTTGAGACTATTACCATCAAAGAGGTAAAGGGGATGGGATGGCTAAAGCAAGTTTTTTCACATGTATTATATTTACAAGCCAAAAAGGTTACCAAAAGAGTGAAACTGCTAATTAGCCTAACTGCAACAGCCAACAAAAAGGACTCTCAACAATAGAAAGGTAGGTCAGAAGGTCAGATCTTATCTTTAGGCGTCTGAGCCACTTGTTACTTTCCAAATACATGTGGTTTTGAGCATCCTAGAATCTCTATACCAACCATATGTGCATATTACTGAGGGAGAGGTTAAGAAGTACAATCTCAAGCTCAATCAAAAAGGTCAATAGAGGTATCAACTTACTTAGAAGAAGTAACAAGCCTCAGTTGACTAGACCCTTCGATTTAGCACCAAAAATCATAACACGAACCCGTACACTGGAAAACTCAACTGAGATAACAAAAGTAAAAGCACAAAATTAGGAAAGATCATTAATATACAGAAGCAAAAATCAAAGGGGAGGAGGATAATTACTTATGCAAGCTGGAAAGAGCTTCATTCAAGAGTAGCAAAGGCACAAAGCTAATTACCCACAACTGAAGAAGAAGGAATTGAAGATTCTCAAAAGGAAACATGATGGAATGAGGCGGAGAAGAGTGAAGCTCAACACTGAGCTCAAATTTGGAAACCCTACTGAGTATATATGTTACTTTATTTGGGTCGGGTCATGTAATGGACCAATTTATTTGATCTATTGTTGGACTCTTTAGGATGGGTTGGTCTATCATTGTTTAGATTTTATTTTGATTGATTAATAAAACTACAAACTAAACCAAAAAAAAAATTACTTTACCTACTTTGCTTATTCATCATGGTTACCATAATCTCAGTTGCGGGATTTAGCTACTCATACTCATAAGATCACAGTAAAAATTATTATAAGAATTCATAATCATAAACGTACGAATAAAATAGAAGAAATTTGGACACTTGAATTGTTAAGAAAGAATTAATAATCAATAATTAATGCATGTACTCTCTAAAATCTCATAAAAAATAATATATGTGGTTTCTAAGACTAATAAGTCCTTATGAATGCATAAGCCCATAAAAGTAAACCTAGGAAAGGTATCTATAGACAAAACAAAATATATCCTAAACATAATAGGATTGTAGTGTCAGCATCTCAATGAGGGGTAGGATGATTCATTATTGGATTTGAAAGCCCATCCTTTCTATTCATTAGTAGGTGATTAGTTTTTGTTTATCTTCTTAAGTCTCTGTAACGATCATCAAGATGATCCTGTCCTTTCATAAAATGGCTCATTGTATCCACTCATCGATCAGGCATGGCCTAGTCAATTTTCATAACTTATTCCAACAATCTTCAAAATGAGTCTGTTGTATCTCATAATAAGTCATTGGATGCATATTTCTAATCACTCTCCATGTTGGCCTCTTCTGATTTTACACAGCTACAGCTTGGGATGGCTCGGCCTTAGGTCCAATAGGTCACCCCAAGGCTCGTCTGATTCCTTTGGCTCCATTTCCTATGTTTTGTGATTCTTTTACTTTTGGAATTTTTTTTCTATGTAAATACCATAAAAACACACCACATTTACATAAATGTGCCTTAGAATGGCATAATTTTCATGTTTTAACGTTGAAACTATCGAATAACCACCACGACATATTAAAACTTACAAAAACACATCATATCTACAAAAAGGTACTTAAGAACGTATAACAATCCCATATTTTAGGCATAAAAATTATCATATAACCACAACACGTCAATTTCATATGCAAATTTTATTAGTTCTGTCTCCAAAATATTATTTTTGGGATAGTAGTAATGTTAGTTTGGATATCGAGTCATTTGAATGCATTTTGATTCATTAGTTGGAAAGCTGGAAAATGATGACATAGAGTTGACTTTGATCAATATTCATTGATCACGACATCCATTGGAGGATCTAATGATTTCATTGATTTTGAAATATTAATTTTAGTCTAGTAGCATTGTTGTGTTTACGGAGTTTTGAATGGATTTCGAGGGTCTAATCAGGCTATTTTGTTCATATTTTAGTTGTTGGTGCAGCCCACAACCTTTCTAAGATCGAAAATTATGGTAGATATTCATTGATAACAGTATTTGTTGGAGTATCTAACAATTTTATTGAGTTTGAAATTGTAACGACCCGAGTCTACCCCCATATCACACGATGCTTAGAACTACAAGTAACCCCAAAGTTAACCCATGGTATCTACTAAGCACTGAACTATGATGAAAATACTTAAAACATGAGTGAAACTTGTTTTGATAATCTGAATTCAACAAGGGTAAATAATCTCATAGAAAACACTATGAACTAACATCAATTGAAACCCATGAAACCTAGAGGAAAAGTAAACCAATTGACTAGTCTTGACAAGCTCTAAACATACTGAAGAGCCACTAGGATAGACCCCAACTAACACAGAATTAAAACATAAAACCTGAACTTATTAATAGCTGAACATGTGATAGTAACCATAAACCTAACCCTCAAAACATGAGGACTCACCAACTAATAAAATGTAAGAAGTGGTCATCGTGGCTAATCGTTCTACTGAGGACGAACACCCGAACCTACATTATGAAACAATACAACCACACAAACATATATGTGTTTAATGCTTCTGAAATATACTAAGTATATGGGGTGAATGCAATAAGTGAAAACTATATAGATCATAATCTTACAACATGCATGTTAAGTGTAAATAGACTCATCATGATCATGAATAAAACTAAAATCTAAAATATCATAAGACATAAAATATAATGCAACATCTGATAGAGTCCATGAGTCATTACACTTAGCTTCTAATATCATCATTCTGTGGGAGATTCTCGTAATCAATATAAATCATGCAAGCAACATGGAGTCCATGTAAAAAAATCCCATCGAAATGGCCCGATATATCTTGTCAGGGTATAAAGGCTAACTAGGGTGATAACCTATATATATCCATTTGGACAAGATGAATAATGTTTGCACATGTCCATTTAGACAAGCTGAATAATAATCTATGGTGGCACGTAGCTTATGAAACTAGGGTATGCTAAACTCTCGCTCACTGATGCTAGGTACTACTCCCAAATCACACTATTGCTCGAAAAATATATGAAATTCATCTTAAAATAAGCATATAAGTTGATAAGTCTGAAAACACAATATGCTTCTGTTTCTATCTTATAATCATATTTAATTTGTGAATTTCATATTTTGTCTAAAATTATAAGATCAAAATTGAAATCAAAATCATGTTGTAATTGTTTGTCATCTGAAACAGTAAGTCCGAACTTCTTGTAAACTGAGTGAATTATGCTAAAAGTGCATACTTTTACAAAATTATGGTACTTTTATCATAAACACTGAAATTCACTTCATGAGAACTACTATGGGTGTAAAAATATGAGAAAACCATGAATTTCATGCTAAATGTACTTTAATTCATAAAGGAACATCATAACTTGAAAATCATGTAAAGTGGGTATGAACCCTAATTTGAAATTTCGTAAATTCAATTATAAAAATCAAAGCTTTTAGGCACAAGGATGAAAGGAAATCCTAATTCAAACCCCACATACCTAAACTTAGTGAATTTCTTGAAGGAAACTTGAACTGGAGCCTTGAAAGTATGAATTTTGGATAAGAAAATCTTCTTTGATGTTCTTGAGAAGGAGAGGAAATTGTGTATTTTGACTTGGGGGAGGGGGGTGCCTCATTTAGTATCTATTGTAGGATCAATTAGGACGTAAAAGACTACATTACCCTTAAAAAACTGAAGAGAAAGTAGAATTTTGGCATCGCCAGGACCACTAGTGTGGCACGCTCTTATCACGCCATGCTAGGGGTGTGGCAAGCTCTTAACGCAGCAACTAGCAAGTGTGGCACGCTCTTATCACGCCAGGCTACTATTTTTCATGTTCAGGATGTGCCTTGCCTTCGTGGCACGGTCTAATCGTGAATCCTTACTGTTTTGGAGTTTTGTTAGGCCCAGAATCTCATTCCAAAAATTTTGAAACACTTTCTAATGATTGCGTTAACATTCTTAAACATTATTTAACCTAAAAATCTCATTAAAACATCTAGGAGCTATCAAAATTAAATCGTCGAATTTTTTGGGGTATAACAGAAATGTTGATTTTGGTCTAGTAGCATTGTTGGATTGTGTTCATAGGGTTCTGAATGAGTTTTAAGGGTTCAATCGATTTATTTTGTTCATATTTCAATTGTTAGTGTAGCCCACCACCCTTCTAAGCTGGAAAATTATGGCATAGAGTTGACTTTTGCGTCTATTGGCGAATAGGACAATTTGATTTAGTTTGAAATGTTAGTCTAGTAGCATAGTTGTATTGTGTTCACAAGGGTTCTGAATGAATCATGAGGGTTCATTCAATGATTTTTGTTCATATTTCAGTTGTTGGTGCAGCCCACCACACTTCTTCGCATTCACAAGGACCATGTCGCGATCATTGAGCGGGAATTCCTTCAGTATCGCGATCGCGGTGGGTGAATCGCAATTGCTAAGAAGAGGTTTGAGGGGTCTGAGTTGGGTCCAAATTTGTTCCTCGCAAACACGATTAGGACATCACGAATGTAATGGGCCCAAGTCATTTAGCTTCGCGACTGCAAGGGTATTGACCACAATTGCAATGAGTAAACACCTGGACAGTTTTTAGAATGTTTCTTTCAAACCCCATACATTATAACTCGATTTTGAAGTTTTGAAACTCATTTTAGGGAGAATAAAAAGAGATTTTTGAGATTTCTTCATTGGGTAAAGTTTCTTGGACTATTTTACTCATTTTTCAATATTTATTTCATGATTTCACTTTCAAATCTTGATTTTTAAATTTGAAATTTTGTGGTCTTATACATCACCTTAAACATTTTTGAAAGAATTCCATCTTGATGGTCAAAAAAACGAAGTAGGACAAACAAATTGAAACGAAGCAGTACTAACTTTATGACAACTTGGTTAATTGGAGTTCAAAGATTGGGGACTACAATCTCAAGCAAGTTGTAAATGTAGAAGATGTAGAAATAGATGAGGTAGATGTCATTAGAGATGCGGATCGCTTGTTCTTCCTTTCAACTGATTGCTCATGTGTAGAAACGCGTAGGATGTGACATAATTAACTGATGTTCACACATCTAGTGTCTGCTCCGAGTTCCACGGCAAAATTATATATTGATCATGGCATCTCCAAGGGATGAAATCAAATGGAAAATTTTACTTACCATTGACAAAATTACATTACTGGAGGATGAAAATCATCTAGTTGGTCCATTGAAGAACACAATTAAGAACATTTGAGAAAGGAAAATTAAACAAAAATTTGCTGCTAAGATAGTATATATCTTTTGCAATGCGACTCTCCAAGTCTTCGTTAAACTCTTGAGCGAGCCTTCAAAGTGAAAAAAGAACAATAAAAGCTGAAGCAGAGAGTATTTTCATAATAATGTCGTCTTTACCGTCTACAAAATTTTCCTACACTATTATTAGATTAGTTTTATCATATGGCTTACTTGATAAAAAAGAACACATACAGAAACTTATTGACTGAGAAATTTACATGCAACCCAAGAAGCTGAAACCTAAGGAACCAACTGTATTTTATTTATTTTTACATTTAGCAAATGATATGAATCATCTTAAAGTAAAAACCAGCTCTAACACTAACTCATACAAGGGGAAGCAAGCTCAGACATCGTTGGTTTAGATGTAATTTGATAATTACTTGAGAAATGATTGTACAGTGGAAGTCCCTTGCCGAAGAGGCACACTAATGCAAGAATGCTTCAAAGTCAAAATAGAAAATCCTTTTTCTACTTTTTCTACCACAAACATATATCTACATGACATCCAAGGATTTTAAATCTCCTTATATAAAAAGAATGCGTCCTTGAAGAAAGAAAAACTTTAAAAAGTAGCTTTTCGGCAATCTCAAGTCTCGTCACCAAATAATCTATCCCATCTATCCCATTGTACGGAATTTCGTCAAGCAACATAAAGGACTTGAGCCTTATCGTTGAAGGAAAATTTAACTCAAATCTAACAAGGTATCATGCTTGAAGGGCAAAAACAATTCACAAATTCTAGCACAATTGAAAGCAAACATTGCCCATAACAGAAATAGTGTACAAGCATAACGAGAGTGCTTTCTTATAGGCGGCTGATAACATCTTCCACCTCAGAAGGCGAGTAGAGATGATAAGTTGGTGATACCCTCGCAATATCCACGTTATTGGGAGTCACCTGGAATAGAATGACATGATTTTCAATCAATAGTAGAAGTAGAGCATACAAATGATAATGAAGATGCAGGGCCATGGAGCTTACCTTTTCTTCCATCACTTGCTTCAGAATTGACAATGCTATCTTTTCAGCCTCCTTGAGGGAAAGGTCCTGAGAATAACAAATAATTCACTTTAGATCAGACTTCAAAACCATATTATACCACTTACTTGAGTCCAGAAATAGCTGATCTACAACTCTAGTCATAGCAAATTTTCAGTGACATTTTTCTTTCTTTTTCCCAAGGAGGGGAAGGGGGTCTGGGATTAGAGGTGGTTAAGATCATAAAAATACCTAAATCCATGAAGAATATGCAATGTACAAAGATATGACAGTTAAACTAGACAATAAAATCCATCCTATATACCTTGTTGAATTGCTCCTGCAACGAGCTGTCAGCACCTTCTGAACCTGAACCAATGGCCTTTGCGTTGCATTGCCAGAATGTGCCAGAAGGATCAGTATAGTATCTGCATATCAAAACGCCTATTGTCTTAAGTGGCAACAGGGTACCAGATGGCCACTGGGATGAATTTAAAGGATAACAGCAATTAGGATTTCAACTAATGGTTGCACAGCCTACTAGCTGAGTACGACTGTTTCGTTAAAGTATATGTACAATATTCAGTAGCCCACTTAATTCTTGAAATAAAACAAATTTACTAGTTAAATTCGCATGTTAGAAGGTCGTACCACGATATGAGAATTCTATACCTACTACTAGCATTACTAGAATTTTTAGCATCATTATTTTCTGGTTTGAGTTCTTTTTAGCATCATTATTTTCTGGTTTGAGTTCTTTCTTGGTTTTGTGTTTCCCATTGTTAGAATATGAGAAGGAATAGGAATAGCATATAGAATCCTCCTTGAAAAAGTACTATAATGTAGTGTCCTATTTGAAAAAGGGTTGGAATTTAATGTCTACAAATACAGTCTTAGTGATTTCACGTAGATACAACAATTCAATAATATTTTTCTCTTATATTTCTTCACATGGTATCAGAGCCTCCACGATCATGATAGAGAATCAAAGAGTTTTCGATGCCGCCCGTCTGGCCAATGATCATCTTAGCCAAGTTGGCCACCGTGCTTCTTTCTGATGGCTTCTCATATCTAATTTGCGCAGCACCGTGCATCTTTCCGGTGACTACTTTCTCATATCTAATTTTCGTAGCACCGTGCATCTTTTCGGTCTATATTCTCATATCTGAGTTGTGTAGCACCGTGCATCTTTCTGATGACTCATCAGATCTTATTTGTGTAGGATTCTGCAATCAGTCTGACCCTACGTGCATCTTTCCGGTGACTACTTTCTCATATCTAATTTTCGTAGCACCGTGCATCTTTTCGGTCTATATTCTCATATCTGAGTTGTGTAGCACCGTGCATCTTTCTGATGACTCATCAGATCTTATTTGTGTAGGATTCTGCAATCAGTCTGACCCTACCCAAATAATTTTTCCCAAATTTTGACCACTTTTCAGCCATCAAATCTAATAATCCGATGCATAATCATGTTTCGGCCAGTTTTCGATGACCTTGTTCAAGATCTACTCATCTCTTGATTTTGAGATGACCCATATATTTTATACCAGTTTCACTTCCAGACAACCTTTATTTAGGGGTGTGCAAAAACTGAACCGACCGATAAACCGAACCGATAAAAATGTTATTGGGTTATTGGATTACCGGTTTCTTATTGGTTTTATAAAAAAATTTATTGGGTAAACGGTTCGGTTTTAGCTTACTGGGTTATCAGTTTAAGGATACACTAAATTATTGTTTTATATCCCTATTTATGTTATATATATAAATCTCTCTCTCTCTATATATATATATATATATGTATGTATGTCTATCTATCTCTCTATCTCTATGTGTCTCTCTCTATATCTATCTATCTATTTATCTGTCTCTCTATCTCTCCGTCTGTCTCTCTCTCCGTCCGTCTGTCCATCCATCCATATATATATATATATATATATATATATATATATATATATATATATATGTATGTATATATATGTGTATATATATAAATGTATATATATGTGTGTATATATATAAATGTATATATATATGTATATATATATAAATGTATGTATATATATGTACATATATAAATGTATATATATATATATATGTATATATATTATATGCACTACTTATTCACAATTCAGTGATTCACAAAGTATTAACCTATTCAGGGCAACAAAGGCATAATATAAAACTCGGCTATTATCGTATTGAAAAACTTGAAGCATTGATAGCATCCAACAATTAGGATTCAATTTTTTTCGAACTAACATTCAGTTCAAGTTTGAAGATTCTTGTAAACTAAAATGCATTGCGTAGGATTTTGGCGTAACTAAGATCTCGTTTTTTTATGTTAGTTACTATTTCTATTCTATAAGTATTTTCTTATTGGTTAAACCGAACCGTTAAGGACCAAAAACCGATAAACTGAAACCGATAAGAAAATATTTTATTGGTTGGTTATTGATTTTCCATATTTAAAAACCGAAAACCGATAAACCGAACCGACCGATACACACCCATGCCTTTATTACTTTTCCGACCACTTTTCCAATTTGTTCCTTTTTAACTAAGGCCTCCTAGACATCCAGAGTAGTCCTTACCAGTTTTCTTGCAGATATGTTTACCAAGTCTCTCACTGATCCTCGTATTAATTACATCCATAACAAGCTCGCTACATATGCCTTACATGCACCAATTTGGGGAAGTGTTAGAATATTAGTAATAGGAATAGCATAAAGAATACTACTTGGAAAAGAATTGTAATGCAGTGTCCTATTTGAAAAAAGATTGGAAAGTAATGTCTATAAATAGGGTCTCAGTATAATCATATAGATACAATACAACAACAAACCCAGTGTATTCCCACCTAGTGGGGTCCGGGGGGGGGGGGGGGGGAGGGGGGGGGGTAAGATGTACGCAATCCATACCTCTACCTCTAAAGAAGTAGAAAGGCTGTTTCCGATAGACCCCCGGGTCAAGACACGAGACACCACAATACATAGTAAAGCACAGAACGGGATTTCATAACATAACATAAATACGGCACCCATAAGTAATAGAAAACAGAGGCAAGCACCCAGATTCGTAATAAAACCTGGAACACGAAATCATAACAAGAAATATTACCCCCACCAAGTAATTCCCTACACTAGCGACCCAAACTGGCCCTAGTCTTCTGCCCTAATTCGCGACCTCCATACCTTCCTATCTAGGGTCATGTCCTCGGTGAGCTGTAACTGCTCCATGTCCCGCCTAATCACCTCACCCCAGTACTTTTTCGGCCTACCCCGCCTAAAACCATCCCACGCTAGCCTCTCACACCTACGAACCGGGCAATCCATACCCCTCCTCTTCACGTGTCCGAACCATCTCAATCGGACTTCCCGCATCTTGCACTCCACTAGAGTCACACCAACCTTCTCCCTGATAGTCTCATTCCTGACTCTATCCACTCTAGTCAGCCCACACATCCAGCACAACATCCGCATTTCTGCCACCTTCATTTTTTGGATGTGGGAGTTCTTAACTGGCCAACACTCCGCACCATACAACATGGCCGGACGGACTACCACCCTGTAGAATTAGCCTTTAAGCTTGGGCGGCACCTTTTTATCACACAACACCCCCGACGCGAGCTTCCACTTCATCCATCCCGCCCCAATACGGTGCGAGACATCCTCGTCAATCTCACCGTTACCCCTGGATCACGGACCCGAGATACTTGAAACTATCTCTCTTGCATACCTCCTGTGATTCCAGCTTCACTACCACCTCATTCTCCAGCCTCACTTCATTAAACTTGTATTCCAAATACTCTGTCTTGCTCCTGCTCAACCTGAACCCTTTAGACTCAAGAGTTTGTCTCAACACCTCTAGTTTGTCATTCACACCCCCTCGAGTCTCGTCAATAATTCAATAATATTTTTCTCTTATATTTCTTCACACCAATGGAACATAAATAGCAAGGTAAGTTACATCCATGCGTAGAGTAATACAAGCGCATTATTAGTTGTGAGGAAGCCGGAGGTATTTTCCAAGAAACAAGTTAACAGCATATGAGGCTGACGGCCTAAATAAGCAAACATTAAATGGAGAATATTGACACAAGGGAAAGAAGAGGGAAACGTCACAAATATAAATTTTGTTTTCCTTTCATAAGATAAGTTGGGTTCACTAAATGAAAATTTTCAATTAAGACCTACGGATTGTGTGCACGTATGTACGCACGCACACAAAGCTAACTATTCAAGGAAGTTAAATGTAAAAAGGATAGAGAGAAAAAGAGGAAGCTTGGATCATAATCCTGAATGTTGATTTGATGAATGGCAAGATTTTCTGGGATGGAAACAGCAGCTCAACATGTTACAGAAAGTTATGTCATGTTGGCAAGGGATTGAACTAGCAGGCAACCAGCTCTTTTATCAAAATTCAAGAGAATTTGCTAATGAACAAACCATTAAGAAGCAGCAGTCATGTTACAAAGAAATCACCAGCGTTCAGGACAAGAATAATATAGCATTTTATAAATTTACAGAGAGAAATAAGTGATGGGATGTAGATGGGTATAAATTAAATTGTGCTTCTCAGGAGTCTTGGGAAATAGAAATGGAATACGCGAGGTTAGGAGGGTGAATGATAGGATGATGGTTATTAAGCTAGTTGTTGGATGACATACTTTTAACATAATTAGTGCTTACGCACCACAACTGGACTTGGACGAGAAGGTCCAAAGCACACTTGAACGAGATATCCCTCACACAGAGAAGAAATTCTTTGGAGAAGATTTAAATGGCCACACCGAGACAACTTCGATGGGCTACAATGATGTGCATAGTGTTCTCGATTTTGGGAATAGAAAGGAGTTTCTCTTTTGGATTTTGCAAGAGCTTTTTGATTTGGTGATAGCAGACTCGAGGAAGGAGAAGCACTTGGTCACCTTTCATAATACGGTGGCAAAGACTCAAATCGATCTACTCCTAAGGAAGAGTGATAAGAGGTTTATATAGGGACAGTAAGGTTATCCCGTGTGAGAACCTTACAACCCAGCACAAGCTCTTGGTAACGGATCAAAAGACTAAAAGGAAGAGCTAAAAATCTATATGACCAACCAAGATTAGGTGGGGGTGGGGGTGATCGACTAATGATAAGATCAGGAGTTGGGCGAGAAATTGATGGCTATGGGGGCTTGGGAGATCAGTGGGGATGTAGATAGTATGTGGACTAGGACACTAATTGTATAGAGAAGCAGGGGTCTTGAAAAGTAACTTCGGAGGAAAAAGTTGTATAGGCTTACCAAAGCGAGAAAAAAGAGGGCCCGCGACCTAGACCAAGTGAAATGCATTAAAGATGAGGACAGATTATTGGGAAAGAAGCACGTATTAAAATCTTAAATTTAGAGAGGGGTTAGGGGGCAATTCTTCGTAAGATGAGATGAGTGACTGAACCAAATGAGATTCTGGAGAAATTTTGAAAAAATGCAAGCAAAGCAGGTATAGAGTGGTCAATTGGGTTGCTTAATGTCATTTTTAGGACAGCTAAAATGCCCGAAGAATGGAGGTGGAATATAATGATCTCGTTGTATAAGAACGAAGGTGATATTCAAATTGCAAGTATAGGGGTATCCCACTACTAACCCATACTATGGAAGTATGGAAAAGGATGGTAGAGATGAGGGTGAGAAAGGATGTGTCTATTGTCGAGAACCATTCTAGATTCATGCCGGGGTGATCAACTACGGAAGTCATTCATCTTTTCGGGAGATTGTTGGATCGGTATAGACATAGGAAAAGAAACTTACATATGGTGTTCATAGACCTAGAAAAGGCACACGATGAAGTCCCAATAAAAGTTCTAAGGAGATGTTGGGAGTCTAGAGGCGTATATGTGGCATAAATTGGAGTAAAAAAGGACAAATATGATGGAGCCAAGACCAGTATGAAAACAGTGGGATGAGACTCAGAACACCTTCAAGTCGAGATAAAGTGACACCAGGGATGAACTCTTAGCCTATTTATATTTACCTTAGCGATGGATGAATATTCAGCGAAAGGTACCATGGCGTATGTTATTTGTAGATGACATAATATTGATTAACGGGACACAAGGTGAAGTTAACGATAGACTAGAGGTTTGGAGACAAAGACTAAAGTCTAAAGATTTCAAGTTGAGTAAAACTATATCAGAATACATGAATCTAAAGATTTCAAGTTGAGGACTATAACAGAATACATGAAGTGTAAGTTTAATTATGCATCTCATAAGGCAAATTTGGACGTGAGGATTGACATACAAGTCATCCTAAAAAGGAGGCTTGAAATATCTTATGGTCAATAATCCAAGGAAATTGGAATGGGGAGATCAATGATGATTTCACACATTGTATTGAAGCGGGGTAGATAAAATGGGGCTCACATTCGGTGTCCTATGTGATAAGAATGTGCCAACAAGACTTGAGACATAAGTTTTACAGTTGTTGTTAGACCAACTATGTTGTACGAGGCAATGTTGTCAAAGGCATGTTTAAGCCCTAAAGCGACACAAAAAACATGTTCAGCGCTTTGCATCGCTTTGTGGCGCTTCAATGTCATCATCAAGGCTCTGAGGCATATTATTCCTTGTCAATGAGCGTAATCCTAAAAATGAGACATAAAACAACTGAAATTTCACTTTATCGTAATATTTTCAATTTCTTTGCCCATATATTAGTTATTTATGCTTATGATTATTAATCATGGACTACACATACATAGTTGTATTTTTTTCTCCATTTTCACTTTTTTATTTAAGCCCATGCTTTATTTATGTTTTGTGCTTAAAGCACAAGGACTTTGGTGCTTTTTTGCACTTTTCGCTTTGATAACACTATGGAGTAGAGTGTTGCCTAGTAAAGAACTCACATGACTAGAAGATGGATGTAGCGGAATTGAGAATGCTTAGATTGATGTGATATACGAGGCAAGGTTGGAATGACTTCCGTGGTGGACAAAATACGAGGAGAGACTCAAATGATTTTGGCATGTTCATAGACGCCCGAGTGAGGTAGGAGAGGTTGCAATGATACATCCAAGTAGAGGCAGAGAGAGAGATGGAAGAAGAATTGGAGAGAGGTGAGTAGACAGGATAAAACCTATCTTAGCTCACCGATGACATAGCCCTAAAATAAGCAAGCATTAAGGTGAAGGATTATGGTAAAAGGTTATAGATAGTTAAGCAATGTCCCTCCCTTTATGTGGGAGAGCATTCTTCTAGTTCAAAGCACCTTATTTGCTCCCCCTTCTCTCTACCATTTTTTCTTTTGAAACAAGTAACAAGTATTCATCAGCATTAAAGGCATGCTGGCCACCTCCAAAAGTGTGATTACATAGATAGCTAATTACAAAAGAACTAGGAAATCCATTATTTGTATCTACTATACATTGCTCTTTACACCAAAAACATAAAGTAGAAATACATTTTCCTTTAATCTTCCTTTAATCTTCTGGATGGAATTTGATCTTCCTTTGAATATTCTCTTATTTCTCTCCTCGCATATAGTCCACCATATGCAAGTCGAAACAGTTTTCACTATCTCTTTTGGCTTTTGCTTCCTCCCCTTCTAATCCAACAACTCAACAGATCAGCAGTGTGTTCTGACATTGTCCAATTTTCTCCAGCCAAGGGGATGAATAAGGACCAGACTTGGGAAGTCACCTTACAGTGGAGGAAAAGGTGTTTGTTTGTTTCATTGGCTTCCATAC
Source organism: Capsicum baccatum var. pendulum (assembly GCA_030864225.1). Classification (NCBI taxonomy): domain Eukaryota; kingdom Viridiplantae; phylum Streptophyta; class Magnoliopsida; order Solanales; family Solanaceae; genus Capsicum; species Capsicum baccatum. The sequence goes on along the minus strand of CM061557.1, from coordinate 160,169,137 downwards.
AAAAAGGGCATATGGAGGCTAAATGAAGTTTCCTTTCCTGTAAGGCCTCTAGGGTGAGACATGCTTTCCTCATTACCAGGAAAAGCATCTCACTTTTGCGGGTGCCATGCTTCCTCAAGTAGCTTCCCAGGGCCCACTACTTCTTCCAACTAGCTCTAAAAGACCATCTTGTAGACTCTACTAACTGAGAATTTGCCATCTGTGTTGTGCCTCAATCTAATGGTATCAAGCTCATTGATAGTCCCTGTGAAGGTACCAATTCTACCAAGTAGAGCAGTCACTCGTTCTACCTCTCAGTCATTCAAAAGCCTTCTGATAATTAAGTTCCATTCCTGAGTTGTCCAGATGTCCTCAATTGTGGTGTTTTGGTTGGTGCTGATGTTGCATAGGCGGGGGAAAGCTTCTTGTAATGTGCCCTGTCCATCCCAATTATCCTTCCAAAAAAGGATTTTGCTACCAGTACCCACTTGGAAGGTAATGTATTCCCCTAGGCTGGTGGTTCTCCATAACCCGACTCCATAAGTGTCAGTGGCTTCATCAATACACCAATGACCATTTTGACCATATATATGTTGTATTACATTCTTCCATAAGGTGGGTCTGTCCTAGGCATATCTCCATAGCCATTTCTTGAGTAGGCTATTATTTTGAAGTTTTAGATTCCTAACCCCATACCTCCATGATTTTTGCTCTGCTGCACAATGTTCCATTTCACCAGGTTGAACCATTGTGCTTCTTGTTTTCATGCCATAAGAAGTTTCTTCTCAACCTATCAAAAGCTTTGAGAACTTTAGCAGGCATAGGAAAAAGCGACATTACATAAGTTGGTAAAGAATCTAGCACAGAGTTGATTAGGATAAGTCGGCCCCCTAGAGACCGGTACTGTACCTTCCATATGGCAAGCTTCTTTTCTGTTTTCTCTATGATGTTCCAAACCTCTCGTGCCTTGTGCTTTGCCCCCAGTGGAAGTCCCAAGTAAATCGTAGGATGTTTTCCCACGCCACAACTCAAAATATTGGCAAGAGTCTGAATTTGTGTAACCTCGTTTATAGGAAAGATGTTGCTTTTCCTCCAGGCCTGAGATCGTTTCAAATATGACTAACATTAGTCTCAAGAAACTGATTTGCTCATTGATGGCATCACAAAAGACTAATGTGTCATCAGCATAGAGTTAATGACATATCTCCAGCACCTCCTCTGTCCTATTGCCTACTTTAAAACCTCTTAGCCATCTTTTTTGAATTGCAATCTTTATCATGCTATTGAGCCCTTCCATGGCTATGATGAAAAGAAAAAGGGATAGGGGATCCCCTTGTCTCGGCCCTCTTTCTGCTCTCTTTCTGCTGGAAAAAAATCAACTGGTTCTCCATTCACCAAAATCGAGAACCAAGTGGTTTTAATGCAAAAACTAATCCAATTTAGCCATCTTCTTCCAAAGCCCATTTACCCTAGAATGTTGAGTAGAATTTCCAGTTGATATGATCAAATGCCTTCTCAATGTCTAGTTTGCACATCACCCCTGGTTTTGTGCCTCACAGTCTAGTGTCAACACACACACTTGCTATCAAAGTTGCATCCATGATTTGCCTTCGTCTAATAAAGGCCATTTGGTGTGGGTTGTTCAGCTTGTCTATCACCTTCTTCAACCTTTCAACTAGTACTTTGGCAATGATCTTGTACATTCCAATGATGAGACTTATTGGTCTGAAATCTCTCAATTCAGTGGCGCCTACCTTCTTTGGGATTAGAGCTACAAATGTTGCACTGAAGCTCTTTTCAAAGACCTGTCGTGAGTGAAAGTTATGTAGAGTGAGTAGTATGTTTGATTTCAATAGTTTCCAAAAAGTAATGAAGAATGACATAGGAAATCAATCCATCACAGCCTGAGCTTTGTCTGATGCACACTGCTTAAGCCCCTTTAGTACTTCATCTTCATCAAATTGCCTTTCCAACCATACTTGATCTTCCGTGGACATCCTGTTATTCCTTTGAAGGATGAAATCAGGTCTCCAGTTCTCGGATTCCTTGTATAGTTTGAAAAAAGCTCACAATGGAGTTTTTTATGCTTTCAGGATCAGTGACTTCAACCCCCTCCACCTTGAGCATGTCAATGGAGTTGAATTTTCTATGGGCATTGGCCATCTTGTGGAAGTACTTGCTGTTTTTATCGCCATGTTTGATCCATTGTACACTGGATCCCTACCAGTATTATTATTATCTTTCTATCATTAACTTATTTCTCAATTTGTTATTTTTGTTGTTTCTTTTACTTTGGGTGTCTTTACTATTTTTGTTGTCAGTACTTTCCTTTTCTTCTATTTTTTCTACTCTATTTTTCAAACCTGTTTTGGAAAAAAAGAAAAAACTTTTCCCGGGTTGAGGGCCTATTGGAAACAACCTCTCTACCCTACAAAGGTAGGGTTAAGGTCTACGTACACCTCTGACCCCACCCTCCTAGATCCCATCACACGTATGTTGCTGTACAAAGAGAAAATGAATGAACTACATGAAACACATGAAACTAAGTTGACAATAGACTCTTTGAAGATGAAGCAATGGGACAACTCAGAATATTTTTTTAAACTTGAGAAGCATGGATATAAGGTCATACGTAGGAGGCTTAATTGTCTTTGGTATAAAACTGGCGGAACCAATTTTCATGGTCACGTTCCTCAATATAGAAGGTAAAGGAGAAAAAAGAGGTTAAAAGGTCATATGTAGGAGGCTTAATTGTCTTTGGTATTAAGCTGGCAGAACCAATTTTCATGGTCACGTTCCTCAATATCGAAGTTAAAGGAGAAAAAAAGAGGTTATATATTCTTTCACCACTCTAAAGAAAATCCAGAACATGATAACAATCAAAAAAATAAAATAGTCAAAGCAAGATGAACAAACTGACAGATGATTGCATGCAGCTACATCGGTATGATCAAAACACAAACACAGAAGAAACTACAGAGTCTAATGTCATATTTTTTAACAATCTCGTGGGAAGCAAATACTTACAAGCTAGGACCATTCTCATCATGACCAGCAATGAGAAGCGATACTCCAAAAGGTCTGGACTGCAAGAAACCGAAGATAATGCATTTAGATGTGAGGCTTGAATCTTCCGGTAGTCCAAATAGGAAAAAAATGGAATACCAATACCTTCATGATGATGAGGTAAGTCAATTTAATTCTAGATAGAGCGTTTGCTTCTTTAACAGGATTCAGATATTAGCTCAAATTGTTACTGTAAAAAAGATTTTTCAGGAGAAGAAAATCGAAATAGCAGACACTAGGTTAGCACGACAAAAAACTTCTATGCAATGATCCAGATAAACACGGGTAACAACCATTATTCTTTAAGAAATCCATAAATACATGCCAAAAAGCAGCAAGTTTTGTTCAGATATCACATTCCTTTCCCTTTAAGAGATCCATCATTCTTGTCTTAGAATGTAAAAATTTAAAAGGGCAACCCGGTGCACTAAAGCTCCTGCTATGCGTAGGGTCTAGGAAAGGGCCCGACCACAAGGATCTATTTTCCGCAACCCTACCTTGCATTTTTTCCCGAGGCTGTTTCCAAGGCTTGAACCCGTGACCTCTCGGTCACGTGGAAGCAACTTTACCTGTTACTCCAAGGCTCTCCTTCTTAGAAGGTAAGAAACTCACTGAGGATATTGGTATGCATAATACACACATATAGATAATCTATACACACTAAAATGATCACAAGAACATCTTTCAAGACACTAATTTTGCAAAGAAGCTATATTATTTGAGAAATACACCAAAGAGTCTCTATAGTCAACATTAGTCTGTCAGAAAAGCAAATGCCAGCTCACCCTAGATCCATCAGTCGGCCTCTAATTCTATTAATACAATAATAAGGGCTTCCATATATATAATGGTCTAAAAGAATTTTGACGTACGTTAACATATTGAGACCCCACATAAACATAGAAAGAGAGGAGCAATAGTTAATGACCTTCAGAATATTATTAAACTTGTGACAAGTTATGATATGCAAAACCAACAGTATTTCACATTCAGGCATTGTTACACACACAACATGGTTTCTTGGTGAGACGAGTAGATGAGAAAGCAGAGGAATCAACGACGACTTACCAGCCATATAAAATGAAACAACTCAATTAAGTCAATCAAGTACAATTTTCCCCACTCAAGCAGCAACACTAACAAGAAAATTTAATGGTCCAACTCCATTTGAGCTCCACAGATTTTAATCAAAATAAACAGAAAAACAAATATTTTAACCATACATGCTTGTGGTGAAAATTAGACAGTAATGAATTGAGATTCTGAATGCATTTGTTTGAAGGATGCTTGTGCCCAAGTAGCAATGGCAAAACTGTTAAGTCAAAGAAAAGGTGCAAACCATGGACTCTTCATCACCCTCACCAAATCGCAAGGCCAAATCACACAGAGCTTGTGTTGTGGAGTCAACAGTCATGGGCTCGCCATAAGAGAATCTGTGGTTCTATACAAAGGGGGAGGAAACAAACAAGCAGGCGTAGTCAGTGCATTTTCACATGCATAGTATGACTTGAAGTCGAACACTTAGCCCATAATACCTGAGTTTCAACCCGTGCGTGTTCAACTAGAGTCCTTGCATCAGCTATCAATCCACTCATTGCACAGCCAATATGCTCATCAATTTCCATAATTTTCTCCACACTGCTTGGCTCCTGCAAGATCAAGAATATCAAATCTTAGTCACAAATATAAAAATACAGATAAAATGAGAAATTATCAAAGTAAACAGTATTTCTTGTATATTAAGAAAAAGTATTTATCCTATTTGCTCAAGTAACTCACTCACAAAAAGTCAAACCAAGCAAGCCATAAGAAGAGCAAGAGGTAACAAACGAAAAAGTAGTCTTTAATTTCAAAACTCCTGATCAAAAACTAGTCCAACCTTTTCTTGTATTGACGTCTACACTACTTTTTTTTTAGCTATAGTATGTTTAAACCACTTCTTAACATTGTACTCGACACTAGATAGTGTCATTTGTTCTTTAAAGGGTATAGTGTCACAAGAAAGTAAAGAATTCAAGTTTATACCTACAGGCTGACATTGCTCTCAACTAAAAGAAGGTTTTGGCCTCTATATCTCCCATTAGTAATTGTAAAGATAATAACAGAGAGAATATAGCTACATGGATGATAAATGTGCAAACTGATTATAACAACTCCAATTCAAATTCAAGCCAGCGTGATATTCTCTCCAAATATATGAATTCTTTATTTGCAAATGTAAATGCACACCCACTCATTGCAATTGATCAAATAACAAAGAATCCATCGGATATAAATTACCATACATTAGCTCCTCACACAGAAAAACAACTGCAGCAACAGGAAAAATTCTTTCACAACAAAAATGACCCTGGACACGAATTACTTCATGCTACACCAAAGAGATCCTATAGTCCTTAATTTCAAAATATTCTAATTGTACCTATCAAAAACATAAAATAGGGGAAAAATTCAAATTTGACCCTATAATATCCAAAGTTGTTCAATTTATCCCTCCATTACACTTTTGGTCCGTTCGCCCTTGCCTTTAGCAAATTGTCATATACGAACCCCGTTGTAATCCAACAACATACCCAGTGTACTCTCACAAAGTGGAGTGTGGGAGGATAGAGTGCATGAAGACTTTACCCCTACCTCTAGAGATAGAGAGACCGTGTCCAAAAGACCTCGGCTCAAGTAACACATACCAAGAAATTTGAAGGAAAAAAACAATAAAGAGATAGAACAAGGCATAGCAAATAAAACATAACAAATAACAGAGAGAGAATATCTGACCATAGAGAGTAAAATAATGTGATAAACAAAGAACAAGATCAGGTTGTAGCAGTAATGGAAGAACAAGAAGCTAAAAAATTAATGCTAACACTATCTACCCACCAAGCCTACTCCACAGGAAAGCAAGAAAACCCTCAAGTCCTCAACTATCTTCTACCCTAATTCGCAATATCCATATCCTTCCACCCTAAAAACTGCCGTAGAACAATAAGGACTAAAAGGCTCATAACACAATTTTTTGTTATGCAGTCAAATACAACAAAATATCCAGTGAAATCGCACAAATGGGTCTGGGTAGAGTGTATGTAGGCCTTACCATTACCTCGTGGAGGTAGAGGCTATTTTTGAACAACCCTCGGCTCAAGTGCAACAAATCCACGTAAAAAGCAAAGCAATTAATAAGGAAAACAGTGCAAGTGCAAAGCCTACAAGAAAGGAATAGTAACAACAGTGAACTAATGTGATAATTGAAACAGAATAAACAACGTATGGTTGTTACACAGTCAAATCCGCAACACAAATAACCCAGTTACCATCATAACAACCACAAAGCGGAAATTCATACCAGAAGTGGAGAGGTAATTCGCTTCTCAACAGAAAGAACGACGCCTTCCTTGGTCTTTATCCCAATCGCCGTTGAACCCAACTTTAAAAATCAAAAAAAAAAAAATTAAAAAAAAAACAAATGCATTTACAGGGCAGATGAAAAATCCAGCTATAACTACCTTAATAGCTTCAATAGCATATTCAACTTGAAACAACCTTCCTTCAGGAGAGAAAGTGTTGACACCTCTATCATACTCAGTTCTTCATCCAAATGCCCAAACATGGAAAATTTAGATTCAACAACAATAACAACAACACACCCAGTGTAATCCCGCAAAGCGGGGGTCTGTGGACGTTAGGGTGTATGCAGATCTTACCGATAGACGTTCGGCTCAACATCTTCAAATATTGAAAAAAAAAAAAAAAAGAAGGAATATAATTGTATTGAGGACAAACCCTAGATTTAGGTTAAAAAAATTGGAGATTACCTAGTGAGAAACATCTTTGATCTGATTCGCGATAGGTAAGAGCTGATTTTTTTGTTAGTGTTTGTTTTGTTGGAGTGAGTATTGATTTGTTCTACTACTTGTTTTTTATCTTTGTGACAAGCCATTTTTACTGCTGAAGAAATGGGTAATAATAGCTAAAGTAAGTATTAAATTATAAAAAATAGTAATATTTTTATCAAATTATATTTTGGAGCATATGTATTTATATTTTTGTAGCAACAGTTTACAAAAATATAAAATACAACTTACTATATTATGTAATTATGAAATGGTTGCTATGAAACTCATAATTAAGAGGATAAGTATGTTATTTCTGAATTTTACCCATTCTCAAATAGAGACCCGAATTAGGGTGGCTTTTAAATTTTAACCCTAAATAAAAAAAAACTTTATTAAAATAGTCTTTACTTGTTAAATCATATTCTTTTGGATGAAAATACCCTCCAGAATCGACCTCCAAATATTCTCGGTTAGATCTCTTTCTTCCTTTCTTTCTTCCAAATTCCAGAATCGATCTCCAAAATATTATTGTTAAATCACTTTCTTCCAAATTCGGGAATCGACTTTCAAACATTCACAGAATCGACTTTAGCCGTAAGATATCTTCAGGTATGAATTTCACCATCAAAATTCATTGTGGTGGTAATTTTAGCTTATTTAAGTATTGTGGTAATTTTAGCTCGTTATATATTAGCATATTGATTTGATTTTTGGGGAGGTAAACGTAAGCTGAACTTGGGATATGTTGTTGCTGTAGTAACATATTTACCATTGAGGAATTTCGTCGAACAGGTTGTGGGCAGTTTGTTATTACGGTTATAATTGTGTTTGAGTAGTTGTGGAGGTTTGTTCTTGGAGAGAAAGGTCGTTAATATGGGAGTTAACATTGATTGCAACATATTTGGGAAGGCCAAATATAAAAGGTCAAGGTGGTACAAGCAATTAGTTCCAAGTATTCCAAACTAGTGGTATAATTAGCATTAGAAGATGATGAGGATTGTGTCGAACAGTTTGTGGAGAGTTTGTTATTATGGTTATAATTGTTTTTGAGTAATTGAGAGGGTTTGATCTTGGAGAGAAAGGGTGTGTTTTCCATCTCGGATGAATCCAGCCTATTTTTTAGAGATTAAAGAAGCACTAACTTGTTGATTCTAAGAGAGAGTACCTTAGCTATTAGCTTGTATAACATAAAGCAACAAGCAATGGGTTTAAACTCTCTAATGGTAGTAAGATTTGACACTTTAGGTAACAAGGTTACTATTATACAATTTTTCAGTGTTAAAATAAATCCTTCATTGTTGAACACGCATCATATTTATATCCATTGACCATTTGTTGTTGAACCATGCTTACCTAGATATGTTGGAATAATCACTGTTGACACCCAATTTTTGCTCTCCATGCTTAAAACTAACGTCTTCATGCTTCCTGCCCGTTAAAGGGCACTAAATACGATTTTCATATATTTTTCACAATTGTTAATAAATTGTTGATATTCATCCTCACTTTAGAATTTTATCAATTTATTTTTATATTTTTACTTTTTATAATTTATTAATATTTTTTCTTATTTTAGGATTCTTATCAATTCATTATTGTTTTTAACATTTTATAATCATCCGCATACGTGCACGACATGATGTCACATTTTTTACAGTATTTTTAAATTAATTAAATTTCAATATTCTTTATATTTTTCTGTAATTATATATCGGCATTCATTATTTTATACTTTATTTAATACGACCTGCAAATATGAGTCAATTTAATAATTTTAATACACAAAACATAAATCAATCAAATCAAAATCATATCAACTTTTTAAAGATGTCATTTTTTTCTTTAGTTAATAGTATCACACTATTGATTAATAGTACCATACTATTGATTAATAGTAATAGGGGTGGTCATGGGTCAGTTTGGATCGGTTATTGGTCAAAATCATAACCAAATCAACTTAATCGATTTTTAAATTTCTAAAACCAAACCAAATAAAAAAATAACCGTCGGTTTGGTTCTTGTCGTTTTAGTTCGGTTTGGTTCATTTTTTTCGGTTTATAACTTTAGCTAATGATAAAAGTTGAAAACTAAAAAAATAAATCCAATCTAACATATGAGATGTTAACCGAGTGTTGTATCTCAACCTTGAAACTAAGATGTCAACTGAGTGTTATACTTCGGCAAAGTTATGAACAACACCATATAAATGTTTCTAAGAAAATATTTTAAAACTACATTTAACAGAATGATATGATAAACTCCCCAAAAGGTGAACACATAAACTTCTTGCTCAACAAGGTTTAAAAAGAAAGTTAAATTGTCTATAGTCAAATGAATCTCAGCTATAAATTTCAATATGCAACAAGATATTATTTTCACAATTAGTATCATTTGTCATTCAAAGTGCAAAATTCACTTGGAATCTCATAAGGTACTATCAACTAGATGAAGAAGTGACTTAATGTGTTACGACTAAAGTTAAATCATGATTAAAATATAAAATGTAAAAAATATTTATATTGTATTTATGAATAATACATAAATAATTATAATATAAAATATATATATATACATATCGGTTCGGTTAGGTTATTTTGTCGGTTATTTTACAGTAAAACCAAACCAAACCAAATTAGTATCAATTTTTTAAAATTCAAAACCAAACCAAACCTAATCAAATATCGTTTTTTTTACTCGGTTTAGTTTGAATCACGGTTTGGTTTAAAAACCAAACCATGAACACCCCTAAATAGCAACATACTATTTGATGATTAAAAGGTAAGTTTTTATTTTTTGAATAAAATATAGGTTTCTTTTTATTATAAATGGAAGGGGACATTTACTTTTTCTTTAACAAATACACACACATACACACACAAACTCACGTACTAACACACACAAACATCAGCACTCTCTCTCTCTACCTTCTCTCTACCACTTCTCTCTCTAAAAAAAACAGCCATACAACTACAGCTCTACTACCACCGGTGACCACCATCACCACATGCATCTCTCTCATCTCCTTACTACTGCCAATAAAAAAACATGCCACCAGATCTGCTCCAGCCGCTGCCGCCCCTATTCTCCTTTTCTCCAGCAGCCGAAAACTCCTGCTCCGGCGAACCACTACTCCAGCGACCACCACAGCCATACGCCGCCCTTTCCTCCCCACTTCTTCCTCATTTTCTTGCTGCTCACTCTCTCCTCTCTCCTCTATTTGCTGCTGTAGCGTCGGAAAAGGGTCAAGTTTGATCAGAATTGGTGTGATTTTGGCGTTGCTCCGGCAAAAGCCGTTGAAGCAACGCCGTTTCGGTCACTGATTTATTTTTAATATATATTAAATGTGGTTGGTTGATTGTTAGCTTCGCAGATCTGGTCGGAGTTGTACATTCTCCGATGAACTTCATTTTTTGGTGGGGTTTCACTATTTTTAGACTGCATTTTACTGATATATTTGTATATTGTGGCTTATTCTTGTTGTTGCTTCTATTTTTGCTTCGTTTTTTATTATTTTTTCCACTGGTTAGCTATTGTGTTGAATCAGACATTAGTTTTGGACTGTTGTATCATTTACACATTTTTACTTGACTGATAAAGAATAAGATACTACACGATACATGGCTAATGATATTATTTTTCCGTCAAATTTTTGAGGCCATCACATTACAAAGACAGATTTTACTTTCCTGAAATATTATTTTACATCATGGCCGATGAAGAAATTATTCGTCGATTTTCGAGGCCTTCACAAATAAAAGGACGAATTTTATGTATACAAATACGTAACAAAAATAAATATTTTCGGGCGATGATGAAACTTTTATAATATCATGACAATACAAAAGGTTTTATGATTCATATCTTGGTAAGACGTTTAGGACGGCCGATTAATCGAGCAACTACTTCGTAGCCATGGCGAGTCAAAACTTTATCTGAGCCCACTATTTAACAAAAATTATATTTTAAAATACGTATATGCACACATATTTTTTTAATTTATTTTAATTATTATTTATTTGTTACTAATATTTATTACGAGTGTTTATACAGGTTATCAAGAATATTTATCGGGAATGACATACAAAGAAGACTTTAAATTGTGTCTTTATATTTTTTTAGATTTTTACACTTGTATAAATGTTAATCATAGTGAAAATTTTATTTTTTGGGTGTTGGGTGGGATATTCTATATTTACATAATTTCATCGCTTTAGGCAAAACTTAGACCGTTAATATTTATATAAAATAATTAATTTAATCAACTAATTCACATATTTACATAGTCTTTTCTTTAAAACAAACTTTCTTATTTTGATTTAGTTTATTTGTTTACATATATACACTAATATAATTTTGATTTACGACAAAACATATGTATTGTTACACTTAAATAAAAGAGTCAAGTTAATTAAACAGGTTTCCTTATTTTCCTTAAAAATTAGGTGGCGACTCTGTACAAAATTCAATTCTTTTAGAGTCCATGAGTCATGTTTTGTTTGACCTCAGATAAAAATAGGGCATGATAGAATGACGATTCTGCTGGAGAAGCACATCAGGTTCTAACCATGATAGACTCGATTTTTCAATCGAGGGAGGCATTTTTACATTTTGCATACAATTAAATTCTTTGATTCTTTATTTGTTTATTGATAATTTTTTTACATTATTTTCACAAATTAGTTTTGCTATTTAACAATTCTTTGATTCATTATTTATTTAGTACAATATATCTGTACATTGTAAAAATTACTATACCTTTTTTTTTATTTAACAATAGTCACAATTCCATCGAGTCTTTGGCCGTACACTTCACACACTGTGGTTCACGCGGGAGGGGGGTGTCTTACACTCCCTCAAACTTTCTTTGAAATTTCATAGTTGGTGCATTTAAGTTAGTGCGCCTTTTCGCAATTGTTCTATTTTACTCTCAGCCGTTTAGGAAAATTTCTATTCTAGAAATAGGTCATGCCATGTACAAACTCACAGATAGGTTTGAACTACGTTTTGACCTGATTCTTGTCCTGACAAGATACGTAGGCAACCCTGCATTAGGGTTCGGTCTCTTAACTATTTTAGAATAATTTCTCCGATATTAAAACTGGGGCAATTTTCTGGAACACTTCAAAAAGCGCTCTCCAAAATTCTTCAAGAGTGCAAATCAATAACTCCTCAAATCCAAATCTTAATTATATTAGTGACCAACCAGCCTACCTTCAGATACTCTCCCAATTTTGGTGCGAGAATATCTAACTTTTTCTTTCGAACGTCGTAAATCGTTAAATTTATGGCGTATCGATCTATATTTTCAAATGCAAGAATTCAATATTTTTTTTAGTTATAATAATCCCGCCAACTGCGGTAAAATAATGTCATAATTTCTTCAGTAGCTGACTTTTTTAATCTTGTCAGCATACTGAAGTTGTGTCAAAGTTTTTCCTATGCATGACATCCATTCTCTCGATCATTTGATCAGAATAATTTTGATGTTAAAATTTTTATTTCTTTTCTTTTCTGATCGTCTTTTATATTATTTTCGAGAATGACCAACATTTTTTTTACGATCATACATTGCACATACAAATTCACAAATTTTTCTGAACTACGCAGACCTGATTCTTGTATTCACAAGATACGTAGGCAGCCCTAAAATGATTCTTTTGAAAAATATAAATGTTTAAATATACATATACTTTTACATTATTTTAAACATTTATATTTTTCAAAAGAATCATTTTATACTTAATACATACTTTTTTCATATACCTCCTCCTCTTTGATAAATTTAGTCTAGCTGAGTACCACAGTTGTGGATCTCGAAGGGTGCCTAATCCCTTACCTTCGGGATAATTTGAACCCTTACCTAGAATCTCAATTGTTTTTTCGTAGACTAAAAACATCAATCAAACGTGTTAATAAATAAACAGGTTTCCTTATTTTCCTTAAAAATTAGGTGGCGACTTTGTACAATTTTTTAGAGTCCACGAGTCATCTTTTGTTTGACCTCAGGTAAAAATAGGGCATGACAATCATCAGTGTTTCTGGCAACTTCTTTTGTCTCAGTATCACGTGTTTCTATTGAGTGACACAACATAAGAGATCCCCTGAAGATGAAATGGTGGCTTAGTTTTCCACACACCTCCCAGAACCCCTTATTAGAAAACTTCAGTCTTGGCATATTAAAATATCCATTATGTTTGCTATATCCAGTCCCTTGACTGTGGCCGTGAACCTTTGGGTGTTAAGGTGATTTGACAGAATAATAAATAATCCCGTTTGGGGTAGCCATGGTTATCTACAAGATTTTACAAGCCGAAAGAAAATTTTCTGGCTGTATCCGGTAAGGCAAAAAATATATTCAATAAAGCATTAACCGAAAACCTGAAAGGCAAAGCAAATATTAAAATAATAAGATTCTTAGTTTAAGAACTAAATAAGATTCTTGTTACTTTTTCTCTTTCATAACTGCACTAAAATTCATGGGGTTTAAATCACCTAGCTTATACACAAAGCCCTTAATTTTTATTGTAACATGCTCTCTTCAATACTGCTCCACTTTTCAATAATAGTCAGTACATTATTCTCTTTCAAAGCCATACTATTAGAGTATTGAGTTGATAAAATATGTTGTATCACTTGCAACCTATCTCTGAAGTAAACAATCTTCTAAGAATTACCCCTATAGTGTGTATTATTCAGTAGTTTCAAGTGCGATTTTAACATTATCAGATTCTGCCTTACATTTCAAGTTATGCCCCATGGGCAAGAGTTGACACTGCCTTAGTCCGTAATGATTTGACAGATGACCTATAACTCTTGCCCCAGAGGCAAGACTGAGACAGTTATGCCCAATGGGCAAGAGTTGACACTGTCATAATCTATAATGATTTGGCAGTTGACTTAAAACTCTTGCCCTAGAGGCAAGACTTTGACAGTTATGTCCCATGGGCAATAGTTGACTATGGCTTACTCTGTAATAATTTTACTTGTTGAAGATATATATTCCAAATTAAATTATTACTAATCTTTTGTTGTTTTATTTTTCACAAGGGTTGTGCCTGGAATGGATGGAAAAGAAATGAGTATTGAGCAATACAATAAGGGACAATCAATTGAAATTATTGATAGAAATAGTGAGTTACAGGTTATCAAACCAATATTGGAAGCTGCAATAACTGAAGAAATGGGGCAGCCATCCAAGATTAAAAGGGTACAACAAAAAAGAAAAGGATACTTGATGTCGAGACTACTCTCTTGAGACACAATGCCTTTTTGAATGAGGTAAATATCAAGTCGATCTTTATTGACAAACAAAATATGATGGCGTGCATATCAAACATTGCAATTACACACAACATCCAATTTAAGGTTATTAAATCAAGTACAACAAGATATTCACTGCGATGTTTGAACGACAGCTGCGTGTGGCGATTTCATGCCTCGAAGATTGCCGATTCTTTGCTCTTTCAGGTTACTACATATGAAAAGGCTCACAGTTGCTCAGTTTATTTCATAACGTCCAACCACAGGAATGCAACATCAAAGGTCATATGTTACTACATACTAGAGCTTGGGCGTGACTCTAGTAATGTAATCATACCAAACTTCGTAGTAGATGAAATGAGAAGGAAATACGAAATAAACATATCCTACAACAAAGTATGGCGAGCGATACAACATGCCTATACGGTGATAAAAGGAACCGCGGAAGAGAACTACAACAGGTTGCCATCGTATCTTCACATGATGAAAGAAAACAACCCAGACACGTACACAAACATAAAGAGGGGCGTTGAGAACAAGTACAAATGCTATACTGTTGAAATTAAAAACTTTTGCCCAAGAGGCAAAAGTTTATTCTTTAATTGCACTGATTAGATTATTAACATATATGCAACTCTTGCCTCATGGGCAAGACTAAGTTTAGAAAATTATTGTACAAATTCTATAATGTTGAAATTGAAAACTTTTGCCTAAGGGGCAAGGTTTATTCTTTAATTGCACTGATTAGATTATTAACATATAGGCAATTCTTACCTCATGGGCAAGACTTAGTTTAGAAAACTATTGAAACTGAAAATTTTTGTCCAAGAGGCAAAAATTTATTCTTTAATTGCACTGATTGGATTATTAACATATGTGCAACTCTTGCCTCATGGGCAAGACTTAGTTTAGAAAATTGTTAAAATTGAAAATTTTTGCCCAAGATGCAAAAAATTATTCTGTAATTGTACTGATTGGATTATTAACATATATGCAACTCTTGCCCCATGGGAAAGACTTAGGTTAGAAAATTGTTGAAATTGAAAACTTTTGCCCAAGAGACAATAGTTTATTCTTTAATTGCACTGATTAGATTATTAACATATATATAACTCTTGCTTCATGGGCAAGACTTAGTTTAGAAAATTATTTTCAAATTCTATACTGTTGAAATTAAAAACTTTTGCCCAAGAGGCAAAACTTTATTCTATAATTACACTAATTAGATTATTAACATATATGAAACTCTTGCCTCATGGGCAAGAGTTAGTTTAGAAAATTGTTGAAATTGAAAACTTTTGCCCAAAAGGCAAAAGTTTATCCTTTAATTGCACTGATTAGATTATTAACATATAGGCAGCTCTTACCTCATGGGCAAGACTTAGTTTATACAAATGCTATACTGTTGAAACTGAAAACTTTTTCCCAAGAGGCAAAAGGTTATTCTTTAATTGAATTGCTTAGATTATTAACATTTATGCAACTTTTGCCTCATGGGCAAGACGTAGTTTATACAAATGCTATACTGTTGAAATTGAAAACTTTTGCCCAGGAGGCAAAAGTTTATTCCTTAATTTCACTGATTAGATTATTAATATATATGCAACTCTTGCCTTATAGGCAAGACTTAGTTTAGAAAATTATTGTACAAATGCTATACTGTTGAAATTAAAAACTTTTGCCTAAGATGCAAAAGTTTATTCTTTATTTTCACTGATTAGATTATTAACATAGATGAAACTTCTGCCTCATGGGCAAGACTTAGTTTAGAAAATTATTATATAAATGTTATACTATTGAAGTTGAAAAGGCAAAGGTTTATTCTTTAATTGCACTAATTAGATTATTAACATATATGGAAATCTTGCCTCATGGGCAAGACTTAGTTTAGAAAATTATTGTACTCTGATTATAAGCATCAAATGGAAATTGTTACTAATATTCTTTTGCTCAACACAGGTTTTAATATGTTTTTTCACTGCTATTTATACACCACATTCAAAGGAAGTTTTGTAAACTGATCCAATTATGCCACCACCAATCAAAGACTCCTTGTCTAGAAAGGCTTTTGTGCCAGCCTCCCAGTCCTCATATTTTGAAGGCAAAGTTTTGCTGAAAAGAACTGACTTTCCTATAATGACATTTGAATCTATTGAAGCCAATGACGTGCTCTCTATAACGAATGCTTCATCTTCTCTCCCCGTTCTCTAATAAGCCTTTATATTGATGATGGTTATCAAAAAAATGCCTGAAAGGATTACTGCAGCAACAACAATAGCAACAATAGCCGAGGCACTCAATTTTGGTTTCCTTTTTGCAAAAGTAGTGCCATCGATAGAATATGAAACTTGTAAAGAATCACCACACAGATCAGTATTATGAAAAATGTTGAGGGTCCAAACTTCTAGATGCTCTCAATTGAGGAAATAACACCATATAGAAGGTTGTAAGATAAATTAAAATGAGTTAAATTTTGCAAATCCCCAAGGGCAATAGAGATTGATCCAGACAATGTATTTTGCGATAAATCCAAAAAATGCAAGTTAGACAAATTTCCAATGGTTGATGGAATACTACCATTCAATTGGATATGATGTAAGTCAATATATACAAGGTTTGGAAAGTTGTATAGGTTTTGTGGTATTTCTCCTTGTAAAAGATTCTCAAATATATCCATGCAGCAAATATTAGACTCTTTAAAATTTCAGTTCAAAGCAATGATGAAATTAAACAAATTAAACTGAAATGGTACTATACTCATAGTTGAAGAAGAAGCTTGTAGTTGCTAATCTCCTATGGGATTTCACCAAATAGGGTGAGATAGACTGATATAGAATTCTTTAGACATTGATGTAAAATACATATTAGTGATAAACTAAATTTAGTAGAAACTTATATCAATAATAATGTCAATTAAGTTTGAAGGCAGAAGTCTCAAATAATCGAAATCAACATCCACTGAGAGACGCTCTATTTCTTCATCAGAAGCAACATCCATTTTTTCTGTTAATAGAGTTTGAAGATTTGAGTGAAATCAGCTGAAGAGAAAGAGAAACAAGAGAGATTATTTGAGAAATGATGAAAAAAGATATCAACGAGAATCAATATCTGAGAAAAATCTAGGAAAAAAAGAGAAATAAGAAAAACTCTAAATAAAGGTTAAAGACAAATTAATTTAAAAAGAAAAAAAAAGGAAGAAATAGATAATAGTTGAGAAAAAAGAAAAAGAGAAAAAAATAAAGGTTGAAATAAATAAATTAAAACATGAAAATAAAGTTAAAGGAAAAAATAAAAACTGAAAATAATAAAAAACAGATTAATAAATTTAAAGAAAAAAATAAAAAAGTGAAAAAAAAGTAGAATAATAAAAGTAAAGGAAAAATAAAAAAGTAAAAATAATAAAAAATAAAATTTGAGAGATAAATGAGTATGGAGAGTTTAAAAATATATTTGAGGTGTAGAGGGGCAAAATGATACTTTTAGTATATTAAAAAGTAAGGAAGGCTATTCTTCAAAGACATTGTTATTTAGGGTCAAATATCTAAAGCCGTCCATATTTGGGTCTATGGGATGCAATTTCCTCGAAGAAATGCATTCGAGTGTTGTTTTGATTCGGTATTTATCGGGTCAGATTTTTTGAACCCGTGTACGTTGAATGGGGAGATTTGAGCACAAAATAAATAGCCGTTCGACCATAAAAATTATTTTTTTTTTGAAAAATTATTTCACTTTCAAATATAATGCCAAAATTATATTTGAAAAAATGAAAACAAGTTTTACTTGTTTTTACTTTTTCAATCATGCTTCTCTCACAAAATTTTAAAAACAACTTTAATTTATATTCATGGGCAAACACAACTTCAACTCTAACTTCAACTCCAACTCTAACTTCAACTCCAACTCCAACTCCAACTATTATAATTTTCATGGTCAAACGGGGCCTAAGTTTTTTTTCATGAAATTACATTCAATGATCTTGAAAGAGGCATTCTTCAAATTTTTATCTCAAATTGAACCGTATTTTTGGGCTAGTCTTTGAACTGCATTTTTGGGCTAGTCTTTGAACCATCGTTCCTACCTGTATAAGTTATAATCCAAATGATTCCCATGCAAATATAAGATTAATGATCTTTATCCTCATGTTTTATGTGTTTTTGGGGTGAAAAATGTTCATAAGAATCACTTAGAACAAGGTTGAACTTAGAGCCTTTGATTCGTCCAAAGTTTTGTATTTGATTCTACAAGGATCTATTTTGAATGTGTATAACTTTTTATATACACAGAATTTTGTATCTCAAGACCCACCAAATTGTAGATAATTGAGTTAGCTCTCCAACGATACCAATTTCGCTTTAATCCGACACCCGAGCAAAAAGTTATGGCCATTTTTGTGAGAAGCAGTAAGGGTGTGTGGTGGGCAATGCGCCGCCCAACCAAACTTGGGAGATAGGAAATGCGATGCAAAGCCTAGCTTGGGCGATTGATTGGGCATCACCTAAGTCATTGCCAAGTGTCAAAAACATTGTTTTGACTTATATCAAGGGTGTTGAAGTCACTTCACACCCCTAAACCGTCCCCAATCACTCCAAATCGTTATAAGGGGTTTCTAAATGCATTATTTACACTCTCTAAGCCCCAAATCAGTCAAGTTACGATCTAAAACCCTCCCCCCTTCCCAAGAATGAAATATTCAACTTTCTCTCCAAGAACTCAAGTATCCAAGATCCAAATTCAAGTTTTTCTTCAAGAGTTAGTCAATTAAGGTATGTGGGAGTTCATCCATGGGTTCCCTTTCACCTATGGAGCCCCAAAACCCTCTTTTCAATTAAAGAATGAAAGTTTATTCTTATTATGGAGTTTTGTACATTCAAGAAAGATTTAGTTTCACGATTTCATAGTGTTTTTACTTCAATTCAGTCCATGTATGATCCCATGCAAGATTTTGAATTTCTCATGCTATGATTTGAGTTTTCCATTCTTTATTCAAGTGAATTCCATGATAGATCCTAAATCCATGATTTTTAACAACATTCTCTTATTTTAAATTCATGTTTTCCACATGTTGGATGAAATTCCCATATCATGTTCAACTAGTTTCAAGATGAATCTCCACGTTATAAATTTTGCCATGTAACTCTATTGTTCTCTCATGTTTAAGATATTTTTATATTCAAGCTATGATCTTTAGATGTTTTGATGAAATGCCCATGTCTTATTTCGAGCGAATTTCATGTAAATTACCTAATTCATGATTTTAGTTATGTAATCATGCTATGCTCTCATGTTTAAGATATTCCCATGTTCAAGTTCATGATCCCCATGAGTTTGATGAATTGCCTCATGTTAAAGTATTAATCCCTATGTATTTGATGAAACGCCCAAGTGATGAGTTTCTCTAAATAATGCCTTCCTATTATGGTTTCTAAGATTTAGTGTGTCCTATTGTTGTTGTTATCGAGTCTTGGGTTATAAATACCCCAAATTTAGCTTTTTACCTAGTTTTTGGTATCTAAAGAATTATTTCAGTTATACCATGAGTAATATTATTCAGTTAGTAATATGGTTAGTTGTGAGTCCAATTAAGCTTAGCTCTGTCCAGTTTCAGTTTCACTATCAATTTGTACATTACTAATTACCTTATAATCCGTATGCACTGTTATTTTCAGAATACCATGACCTGAGCTTATAAGTTACTCCCTCCGTTTAAAAAAGAATGACCTACTTTGACTTGGCACAAAGTTTAAGAAAATAAAGAAGACTTTTAAATCTTGTGGCCTTAAATTAAAGTTGGTCAAATGTACCAAAATGCCTTTTAAGCTTGTGGTCCTAAACATGCTATGTGGAAAGTTGAAATTAAAGTATTACAAAAAAAAGGAAAGGGGTCATTCTTTTTGAAACGAACTAAAAAGAAAAGTAGGTCATTCTTTTTTAAACGGAGAGAGTATTAGTTATCAATGCATGCACCAGTTAGTAATTCAGTGTCTTTTAGTTGGAAGTAGGATTTAGCACTGAGCGAACCCAGGGATGGGGTCTTACCTATTAGTTGAGGGTGTGATTCCTAGTAGCAATCCCTGAGTGCTAGAACTACGTATTCAACGTAGGTTAGAGATGTTAACCTGCCAGTTGAGGGTTGACACATATCTCATTAGGGCACTGCCAGTTGAGGGTGACCCGTAGTCCTTCAGGATAACACTTTAGTGGATCCACACAGCCAGTGTTAGTACACATGGGACGGTACTAACACCCTTCCAACTAGAGTTATAGGTTGGACCCCGATTAGCTCAGATTGGGGCATGTCAGTTAGATAATACCTCCCACAGTCTCAGTACAATATTTAGTATATTCTCAGTTCAGGTTTGCTTGACCATGGTATACAGACTCTCAGTTATTCATTTATTAGATTTTAGTATTTCAGTTTACAGATTATTTCAGAAATATGCATATGCTTGGTCTTGCATTCTCAGATTATACAGTTTCCATGCATTTATGCTCAATTATCTCATGTTTTTCAGATAGTCCTTACCCCATACGCATAGTACTCCACAGTTCTAGTTCACTTTTTCAGACTAAGTATAACCCAGTCTTATATGACCAGTATTCAGTTACCAGTCATTCAGTTAATCAGATAAGCATAGTATATGTCAGTTTCCATCACGTAGTTTCAGACCCAGTATTCATACAGTATCTATGTTTTACCGTATCCCAGATTCAGTTCAACTTAATTCGAAAAATTAAAGAGTTTTAAGAACTAAGTGTAGTGGTTCACCATCTTATCAGATTAAGTTTGTTACTCATGTTTTAAGATATTTTCAGCTTTCAGTTTATTCCAGCTTATTAGTGAATCTACTTACACTTAGCATGCATGTTTTAAGATTTTATTCATAACCAGTTTTTACTTATTGTATTCACCCTACATACTCAGTACAATCTAGAAGTATTGATCCACATATACATCTGTGTGGCTACTTGTCTCATAATGTATGTACTAGTTATATCTTACGCATCATAATCAGACAGTTGCAACATTTCTCCAGCAGGCGAAGAGTTCTCCTATTTTGAGAACTTCAGTCAGATTTAATTCATGTACTATGTTGTATTTATTCCTATGTATTGATTAGTGGTAGTCGGAGGCATGTTTCAGCTACCTAAAGTCAGTATAGTAGAGGCTTCATAGATGTCCGTCAGAGTCAGTCATGTAACTCGAGTTCTTTCTCAGTTTTATCAGAATGTAAAACTTTATCAGTTATATACTATTTAAGATTTTTAGTATGATTATGTTTCTGCAAAACAGAACTTGTTGTTTACTGTATTATAATTCAGTTGCTTAACAGTATGCCAGTTCATGTGTTAGCTTCGGATCACTTGTGGTTCCTATCACCTTTTGGCATCCAGGGTGTACTCCCGGGGCATTACATTATAGTCGTATAGAATTGTATGATCAAATTTTGATTGGACTAGGTGTCCATTCTTGTATGCAGTGCATTTGCAAAATTGTTGCACTAACAAACAAAACTGTGCAGAGTGTGACAGTTGTTCGTGGTCAAAGCAAGCAACAGACCTAGTCCTCTAAGTATCATCTAATCATCATCAAAACATGAGACAACAATTTTCCTTTTTTGGATGATGAAAAGCCATATTCTCAAAATATCAAATTTCATTCAGTTTGGAGGAACTGCATCTACACACATACCAGCATCCCCCCTATCAACAACATCTCTTCACTCTCTCTTTACAGTTTCAAACCACTTTCAGACTCTCCCTTATCACACACATCACAAAATCATCAATGTGTTTCCCCTATCAATATTCCACCTGTCATCAACACTACTGTATTACATTACTTGGTACCTTGTCCCTGCCTTAGTGAATTCAATTCCCCTTTTTGGCATCATAAAATGTAAGAAAAATAAAGGGATAATACCTACGAAAATACCTGAACTTTAACCAAATTTTCAGTGGAGCATATTGAACTTTGCGGGGGTCCTATTATCCACATATACTTTTTTAAGTAGAATTAATCCCCCCTCCCAGACTTTTTTAAAGTGGAATTAATCCCCCCCAAAACATTATACCTAATTTTTTCGGTGGGAAGTGTGGTACACGCGCTGTTTCTTCTCCATTTTACCAGTTTTCAACATTTTTTCACCATTACAACCATCTAAATGATTCCACAACTTAAATTCCTCCTACAAATCAAATTCCAAATGATTCTATTGAGTCAATTTCAAATTCCAAGTCCATTCTTGTCACTCCAAAAGTTTTCAAATTCAATTATGAAGAAAGTTCCTTCATACTTGAATTTCAAATTTCAAGTTTCAATATGGCAACTCAATGGAATCTTCAAATTCCAAGTTTCAATTACACCAACTCAATGGAATGGAATTTCAATTTCAATTTCAAGTTCCAAATTCAAAGTTGCAATCACGCCAAATTTCAATTTCAATTGAATGAAATCTTCTATTAATCTTCAAGAATGGAAAATGAAATGGAATCTTTAAGAATTCAATTTCAATTAAAAATGGAGCAACCATTGTTGAAGAAAGGGAAAGAAGAAAGAAGAGAGAAGAGAGAAAAGAGAAGAGAGAAGAGAGAAAAGAGAAAAGAGAAGAGAAATAATGGAAAAAAATATATAAAACTTTCAATAATTAGAAAATTTAGGGGCTGTTTGGCAAAAATAAAGTTTTTAACATTTTTTGACTCCTTCATGCGCTCAATGCGTGTGACTAACACACAATGGGCATGGCAGATATATGCCATTAAAATTCAAAAAAAAAGTCTAGGGCGGTAATAGAATCCCCGTAAAGTTCAGTATGCTCAACTGGTAATCCGGTCAAACTTTAGGTATTTTTGTGAGTATTCTCCCAAAAATTAACCAAGATAACAATAGGCATAATTTGGTTAACTTATGGCCACTGGGGCAACTACTAACATGAATGAACAACTAAAATAAAAGAGAAATAGATAATAGACATAAAAAATAGTTCATTTATTAAACAAGGTTTCAGTACCATACAATATATCAAAAATAAAAACATAAATTCTTAAACCAAAAATCCACTAGATACAATAAAAGAAACTGGCACAGGGAGTAATCTATGAATAAAGGAGGCTTAGGTTGATGGAGGTTTGGGAGAGAGGGACTTAAGCAACATTTCCATCCTTGCACTTTCTATAGCATGAGAGCAATAACTTCTTAGTGAGGTCCTTCACTTCCATATTAATCCTTTGACCTCATCTGTTAGTGTAGTGACTTTGGCCTCCAACTCTATATTTTCAGCTCTTGGTGCTTCTGCAACACCTGGTCCTTTAGAAGAAAGTTGTTGGTTCCTTAACTTTAGATGTAGAATTTTAGCATCCTTAGAAGCCAGATTCATTCTCATCTTCTCAACCTCCTCACTCAAACTCTCTTGAGAAGCAATAAGTTATTGAGATTTGGGACATTGTCCCTAATTTTCCTTCAATACGCTCATTAGCAATAAGGGTGCTTAAAGTAAACATTTTTTTAGTAGTTTTATGAGTATCTTTCTCACTAACAATCCCAAAGTGGTAAAACACTTTGTTCAGGAAATACCTATAGGGCATTTCACCTGGGTAAAACCACTTAGTTTACAAACTCAAACACCAATTGAAACTCCCTTTTTAGGAACCTCTTCCTTACACCAGCAACAGAGGTCCCAACAAATTTTAAAGCATATATCATAAATTCCACTAAAGGTTGTGGCTTCAACAAATACCACACTCTAACAATAGGGGCGTCAAGAATTTTTCCCTGAATTTCCTCATCTAATTTCACTTTCTTGCCTTAAACTAAGGAAAATAAACTCAACCCATCATAAAAAAAATTTCATTATCTAGTAGAACTGCCTTACCTCATTTTAAAAAATAGAAGGAACTGGTTCTTCTAGGAGGTGCAACCAGCCCTGGTGCATTACATATTCCACTAACACCACTATTTTAGTTTTTTCAAAAATCCTAGAATCAAATATTCTCTCTTTCAGAACTTTTTGATTTTTCAAAACCTCATTTCTTTCTTCTTTAGGCAAACTCATTTCTACTTCCTCCACCTTCCTTCTTTTTGAGATATTTCCATGCTCTTCTTCAGCAACTTTTATTTTCTTCTTTACAGTAATGTGTTTCCTATGAGGTGGACTCCTTGTCTTTGTTTGAGAGGACCTGTCTCTTTATCCTTCTCGAACCTCTTTTCTCTTCTTTTCTATTGCCGTAACAACATCAACATCAATCTCTTCATCACCTTCTCCAATATCAACCACATCCACATTCTCATCATCTATCATTGTTCGTTTTTACCACCCTTTTTAGTAATTGCAGACTTACTTGCCTTTATGGCATATCCCATAAGTTTTCTCTGTACACTTATTATTGTATAGGTCTTGGTTACCATTTTAGTTTCATCCATTTTCTCCTTTCCTTTGATACCTCTTTGTTTTTTAATAGACCATATTAAAGGTTAGTCATCTTCATTAATCTGTTCCTCCTTCATTGGAGGTTGATCAATGAAGGTTGTATGCTCATTAGATTTAGGTGCTGAGTAAAATAAAGGAAAGATACTTTTATCGCCAACTATATTTTCTCCCATCCCTACAAAACTCTCTACGATCATTTTCCAATTGCATCAAATTCTGAGTGACCCAATCCTCTTCCGCTAATACACTACTAGATAGGTTTGATTTTTTCATAGGAGGATCTTCATCAAAGAGTTGTGCAAAGATTGCGTTTGACTATGAAGGGTTAGGAGAACCAGGTTCTTGAGAAGTTTTACAAGGATCATTCCCTATAGGGTTTCCTGAAGAAGTGGAGGTTTATGGAAATTCAATCTTTATGGGTGACCAAACCCTTCACTAGTGTCAATAATTATGGTTTTTTTAGGATTGGGTTCAACAACTTCTGGGGTTTCTTCCATGGTGGACTCAGCATGAAAACTAGTAAAGAGGACGATTCAACCATTGGGTTTTCAGGGGAGGATTTAAGAGATAAAATAGGTTCGATGTCTTTTTAGGGATTAAAGAAGACACTTTGTCAGCCATTTGAAATTTTAGGAGAGTAATTTTGGAATAAGGAAATATAATTTTTGGAGGAAAGAAAAAGGTTTGGCTTTAAGTGAGAAATTTAGAGCTAATTTTAGAAATAAGATATGGGTGGAAAAAAGGTTTAATTTTGATTTTAAAGAGAATGAATGGTGCAACACTTGAAATTAAAGGGCATGGGACGTGCTTGGTCCCCATAGGTATGACCCTTCATTTCTTTGGGGATTTGATAGTTTTTAAACATGTGCAAAGTTATGTGGATTTTCAAACAAAAATCTTATGCATTTTTCATGACACATATGAATGATACTAAACTATAGGATGAGACTAGGTCCCTCCATTGCTTTGAAAAAACTTTTAATTTGTGTTTGACTCATATTATCCCCTTCAAGAGTTGCTCACCATACATGTATATTGAAAAATGTATAGTACCGAGTTAGACCATATTGTACAAATTGAAACTAGGATACCTGTTTCCATATCATAGCCTAGAATTTAAGGAATTTAGTCCACTTAAGTAGTGTAATACCCCGTACGTTCCTAGTTCAGCTCAACCCTTAGTGTGTGCCCATAACACTTAGAACCTTAAAATAAAGCTAAGTGTTGAGGGGTTTAGTGATTTTTTACTCCCTTTAAACTTTGAGGACTTTTAAGTTGACCTTACGGGCCCCGAGACGATGATTTTTGAGTTGATTTATATTCAGGGGTGAAAGTAGCATGTCTAGGGTAAGTTTTAGATTTTTTGGACTAGAATTGGATGATGTTTGGGTTGGAATTCCAGCAGCTCACCATAATTTTATCGCGTTATGGTAAGTAGGGCGTTGAGAGGTCCACCACATTGCGGTGGAGTGTAAAAAGGCAATTGTCAGTTTCTAGAGGGTCACCGCGATTCCACTGCATCACGATGGATATCGCGATGATCCACTCACTGTATTGCGGTGATGCCCAAATCAGCAATGATCCAAATCCAGTGAGTCACTACGATTCCACTGTGTTGAGGTGGGTATCATGATGACCCAATCACCGCATCGTGGTGAAGCCTTATACGACATTCCAGTTTGGAGTTTTAAATTACCATGGGTAGTTTAGTCTTTTTCCAATCCCCTAAGTCATGAAAAATAGAAGACTAAACCTATTCTAAGCATATTATACTTATTTTTCACCAAGTCACTCTCAAAGAAAACCCTAGAGCTTCAATTTTAAAGTTTAAGAAATCCAAAATTTACCGTTCCTTTTCCAAGATAACCAAAAATTCGAGGTTCACTGTTCAGTATCTTCAAGAAACAATATTCAAGAACATAAATAGGAATTCAAAGTCAAGTGTCTTCATTAATTTAATCAAATAAGGTATGTGGGGTTATGAACAAGGATACTCCTTTCATCATTGTGCCAAAAACTAGCTTTTAAAGACAAATTTATATGAATTACAATTAAAGTTCTTACCCAAAGTATATTGTTTTGAATTATGAATTTATAAAGTGATTGAAGTATGAAATTCCATATTTGTCTTGATTTAAAGAACTCTCTTTTATGATTTGAATACCATGAGTATGATTTGAGGCATTGATTACAGATTTCAAATTTGAATTTAAGCATGATATTATGATGTTGATCTTATTATATTGATGTTGTTGAAGTATTTCAAGAAGTGTATTGATAATGATGTTTTGCTATGAATTTACATGAGTTAAAGCATGGATTTTAAGCCCCTAGTTTGAGTATTAATATTTCAAGAAAATTATGCTTTTAAGCACCCTATGATTAGTTCATGTCTAGATTTTTCGAAAAGATTTGATCTTTTGATCCTCATCCAAGATACGAAATCCACACAGTTAGTATTTATTACAGTTTTAAATAGATAGATGCATAACTGGTTTTCATTTTAAACCCTTATTCTAGTTTTAAAGTGGATTTCCTACAGAATGAGCATACAAATTAAAGAGAGTAGTATTTAGTACCGAGCGGGAAGTGTGGGTTTAGCGCATCCTAATTCCCTAGAACTATGAGCCAATGTAGCTACAGATTCAGATTATTCCTATTTATATGCATGACAGATACATATTGTAATCATTCAGCTTAGGTTATACTCATTAGCAAGAGTATGACACCTCTCCACAATGTGAGGTTTTGTCCTTTAGGAAACCAGACGTTGGACACTATGACAGCTCACATAGTATATGTTGGTTAGAAGAACCTCCCTAAAGCCAAAAACTTAAGCCCTTACAGAGAAGCTTTTAAAAGAATTTTCTAAGTCCTAACAGAAAGAAATAACAGAAAAGCTTTTAGAAACTAAGTGTAAAGGCTCACAGTTTCATTCAGATATTACTTTACATCAGTTATTAGTCATAAGATTTAAGTTTTTAGTTTAAAGATATAAAAGTGAGTCCTTTCTATATTTAGCCTACATGATTTAAAGATAGAATGCAAGTATAACTTTTAGAGCTAATGTGATAAGTCACAATACTTACACAGTATGCTTTATTTTTCATGATTTGTGATTTCATTTTTCATTTATTCAGGCCAATGTGAGTCATTACACTTAACATGCATTCTTTTTATGAATTTTTATGAACATTGAAATATTGTTTCATCTATGCATTCACCCCCACATGCTCAGTACATTCTAAAAGTACTAATCCATATATACGTACATGTGCTACATTATTTAATAATATAGGTTTAGGTGCTAGTTGTAATTCAAATTTCAAGTAATGGTTGTACAGAATTTTAAGTCAAGTATTATCAGACAGTATGTTCATCTAAATTTAGTTTAGTTCAGACAAAATTCAGTATTGATGGCATGCTTAAATTTCTCTAATATGAGTTTTAGATTTAGTAGAAGGCTTACAGGGTTAGCTTAAGACTACTTGTAGTTTTGAGCACCATGTGACATCTCGGGACCTGTTTTTGAGGTGTTAAAAGCTTGGTATCAGATCCTAAGGTTTAAAGAGTCCTAAGGAGTCAGACAAGCCGCGTTATGTAGAGTCTTGATCATGGGTGTGAAGCACGCCACATTTATGGGCAAGAGGCTACGAGACAATTTAGGAAATCATCTTTTTTATTGTATGGTCCATCATGCTTACAACTGTCTCTATCTGCTTTTAACTTGTACTCTTACGTGAAATAATATGCCTCCTCATAGAGCTAATGCCCGTAGGAAGGATAACCAACCACCCCAGACTGCTGACCCTTTGAATGAGAATGTATCCCATGCTAAATTTTAGGCGTTAGCCCAAGATATGACTGCTAATATTCAGGGAAACCATTAGGTTGCAGTCCTACTTCATCAGAATGGTGATTTTGCTGCAGCTAAAATTTATGAATTTATGAGAATGAATTCACCTGAATTTTTTAGGTCAAAAGTAGGTGAGAACCCATAGCTTTACCTTGATGAGGTGAAAAAGATCACCAAAATTATGTATGTTACTAAAGAGAAAAGTGTAGAATTGGCTTCTTACAGGCTGAAGGATGTTGTTTATGATTTGGTGGTTATATGGAAGAATGGTAGAGGTGAAAATGTAGCTCTCATGAGTTGGCAAGTATTTCAGAATGTGTTTCTAGACAGTTCTTTCCACGTGAGTTGTGGGAGGAAAAATTGAGGAGTTCATGAACCCGAGCCAGGGCTCGATGACAGTGATAGAGTACTTCCTTAAGTTTAATCAATTGTCTAAGTATGCTCCTGATTTGATAGTTGAACCAAGATCAAGTATGAGTAAGTTTGTTACCGAAGTTCCTTTATCTATCATTTCTGATAGGGGTACTTAGTTTACCTCTCACTTTTGGAAAGCCTTCTAGAAGGGTCTTGGTACCCAAGTTCATCTCAGTTCAACTTTTCACCCTTAGATTGATGGTCAGGCGGAGGGGACCATTCAGACCCTAGAGGATATGTTGAGGGCATATGTTTTTAATTTCAAGGGTAGTTGGTACGAGCACTTACCATTGATTGAGTTCGCCAACAATAATAGTTATTATTTTAGCTTTCAAATGGCCTTATTTGAGGCTCTTTATGGGAGGATATATAGGTCGTCTGTCGGTTGGTCTGAAGTGGGTGAGGCCGATTTGATTGGGCTGGACGTGGTGTTAGAAGCCATGGAGAAAGTCCAATTGGTTCGAGAAAGGTTGCGGATGGCTTAGAGTCTTTAGAAATCTTATGCAGATGAGTGGATAAGGGATCTTGAGTTTGAAATTAACAATCTAATTTATTTGAAGGTTTTACCCATAAAGGGGGTGAAGAGATTTGGCAAAAAGGGAAAGCTTAGTCCTCGATTTATTGGCCCTTAGAAGATTTTTAACCGTGTTGGGAAGGTGGCATACGGGCTTGAGTTGCCTACAGATTTTTCATCCGTCCACCCTGTGTTTCATGTATCCTTATTAAAGAAGTGCATTGGTGATCCAGTTGTTGTAGTACCCTTTGAAAGCGCAAATATTCATGATAACCTCTCTTATGAAGAGATTCCAGTTACGATTCTTGATCACCAGATTCGTAGATTAAGGAACAAAGAAGTTTCCTTGGTCAAAGTTCTTTGGAGGAATCAATTCATTGAGGGCACCACTTGGGAAGTAGATACGCAAACCAAGTACCCTCATCTTTTCATCGCCGATTCAAATTTAGTGTAAAGTAATAAGTTTCCTCAGATCATCTCTTTTCATTCTAAGTTTTAGCTTTATATAGTCACTCTCTTAATAATTGTTGCATTGGTAAATCAATTTAGTCATGCTTTCAGTTGTGCATGCCAGTTTATAGTCTCAGTTCCTCAGTATCCGCAGCTTAATTAGTCTCACTTGTAGATGAATGTTTCTAAGGGGGAGATATTGTAATACCCCATACGTTCCTAGTTCAACTCAGCCCCTAGTATGTGCCTATAACACTTAAAACCTGAAAATAAAGCTAAGTTTTGAGGGGTTTAGTCATTTTTGACTCTCTTTAAACTTAGAGGATTTTTAAGTCAACATTCCAGGCCCCGAGACGATAATGTTTGAGTTGATTTATATTTAGGGGTGTAAGTAGCATGTCTTAGGTAAGTTTTGGATTTTTGGAACTAGGATTGAATGTTGTTTGGGTTTGGCATTCTAGTAGCTCACCGCGATTCCATTGCGTCGCGGTGAGTAGGGCGTCAAGAGGTCCACCATATTGCAGTGAAGTGTAAAAAGGTAATTTTCAATTTCCCGAGGGTCATCACAATTTCACCACATCGCGGTTCGTATCGTGATGACCCACTCACCACATTGCGATGATGCCCAAATCAACAATGGTCCAAATCCAGTGAGTCACTATGATTCCGCCGCATCACGGTGGGTATCATGATGATCTACTCACCGCGTCACAGTGAAGCCTTAAATGACATTCCAGTTTTGAGTTTTAAATTACCAAGGATAGTTTAGTCTTTTCCCAAGGCCTCAAGTCGTGAAAAACTGAAGATTAAACCTTGTCTAACCATATTATACTTATTTTTCACCAAGTTTCTCTCAAAGAAAACACTAGATCTTCAATTTTAAACTTTAAGAAATCCAAAATTTACCGTTCCTTTTCCAAGATAACCAAAAATTTGAGGTTCCCAGTTCAAGATCTTCAAGAAACAATCTTCAAGAACATAAATTAGAATTAAAAGTCAAGTGTCATCATCAATTTAATTAATTAAGGTATGTGGGGTTATGAACAAGGATACTCTTTTCATCCTTGTGCCCAAAACTAGCTTTTAATGACGATTTACATGAATTTACATGAATTGCAATTAGGGTTCATACCCAAAGTATCTTGTTTTGAATTATGAATTTATAAAGTGACTGAAGTATGAAATTCCATATTTGTCTTGATTTAAAGAACTCTCTTTTATGATTTGAATACCATGAGTATGACAACATGAAGAAAGTTAAGCCATAACTTATCTCGAATGTCGAAATCGGAACAAATAAGCCTTTATCATCAAGATTTCACTTCATGCACGGACCCAAAAATCAGCTAAAATACAAAATTATAGAATCTACGTGTTTAAAAGAAATACCCATGTTGTCCACTTTTGAATCGGAGTTAAAATAAACTCCCAAAATGGGTTTTCGCAAAAGAAGGGTAAAAATAAAAAATTTTGTCCAAAAATATTTTTTGCAAGATTAAAGGAACTCATAGGAGAAAACCCAAGTGGACACGAGGTGAAATTGAGGTTTGAATTGAAGAAATGCTAATTTAGGCCCTCGGGGCTAAAATCCCCAAATGTCACTTTTAAATTTGAGTTTAAACAAGATTTAAATGATAAGGTCGATAAATTGTAGTTGAAGTAGGAGTTTGGAGCTTACTCAAGCTTACGAATGGAAGCAAATACCCACAAAACTCGATTCCCAAGCTCCAAGTCTCAAAATTGGTGAAGAAACTCGAGAAAGAATTATTTATATATCCAGATGTCAGGTGCCGCTAATGCAGTCAAGTGACCACTTTAGCGGTACCCGCTAGCGTTCCAGTTCGCTAAAGAACACTTTAGCACCTTTCGCTAAAGTGCCCTTGCCCAACTGATAGCCCGTCGCTAAAACGACTAAGTGACACTTTAGCAACTGCTGCTAAAGCAACCAAAGTGGCGCTTTAGCGGCTGCGCCAACTGTGGAGACTTCGCGGACCCCTCGAGATTCGTTTGGAATCCTAAAAATATAAATGAACTATGCTTCCCTATCAAATTCAATGTGAATTTTGAAAGAACGTTGTTTTTGCAGAATTGGTCCCCAAGACCTATTTTCACAACTTTTCGAACGGAGGATTGAAATGAGATATAAAGGCCGTAAAACAACACCAACCATGTTATCAACCTAAAATCGATGTTCCGGATCTGCTGGCGCAGTCCTTTTTGCAATCCGATGCACAAATCAAAACATGTTGACCTAAGTCAACTAGTAAGACTTTACGACTATCAAAAACCAGAATCTCACACAAATCACACCAAAATGCATGGGAATCGTGCCAAACATCCTCACACCCAAGAAACACTACAATGCAACCATAGGAGGGGTAAAATGGTCAAATCACACAGAAATAAATATTTCACACAAATTGTCAAAAATCAGGCCATTACATTAATTTTGGGGTTACAAAATATGAAATGTATAACTACTTAATTTATAGCGGTTTTATCTTTAGCTGAGGCCTTTGCTTTGATCACTTAGCTTGGGATTAAGCATTACTGGTACTGAACTATGCATCCTCTGCAGAGCTGCCGAAGGTTGGATAGATAATAGAGAGAGACATTGAGATGGATTTGAACAACCAAGACCATTGTCTGCTCATCTCTATGCACATAGGTACGATAAGTTCAATTCTAATTATGGCAACCAAGTACTCCAGTGAAGGCACACCAGCATCATTTATCATTGGCAGTCCTTATTCATAATCTGCATATTTCTTCTAAGCAAATGATGTTCAACTGCAGATGTCGTTCCCCTTTATTGTTAATGAATTTGTCGTGTTTGTACTATTTATGATAATGTTCTGCTTTGGTCATTTAAACAACATTCCTTTAACTCATGTGTGGTTGTTACATTTCTTTTTAAGCAAACACTGTGAGTTTCAGTTGAGCTATAAACTTTGGTTACTTTAAAGTATGTTTCTAAAGGAGATTTCCTGGTTTGATTTCTTGTTATTGAATGAAAAGAAGAACCTCATCATTGTGAAAGGCAATGTGGTCCTTGCTATGACTACTGCGAGTATATATTGCAATAAGCATTAATTTTCAATAGAATTATTACAGTGGGTGTTTTTTTAATTTTGCTGAGCACATTTACGTAAAACAAGTAACTGTCGCACTTGATCAGTCAAGGGTGCACTACTAAAAAAAATAGAAAAACTGACCACATGTGGTCGGTTTTTTATTTTAAAAAATTATAATTTTTTTTAAAAAGATACCACATGTGGTTGCTTTTATATTTTAAAATTTCAAAATAATCATTTGAATAATTTTTATATTAATTATTATTTATTTTAAAAATAAAAAATAAAAAAAATAAAAAAATCGACCACTTGTGGTCGGTTTTATTTTAAAAAATTAATTAAAATGTATTTTTAAAAACCGACCACAAGATAAAACCAACCACAAATGGTTGGTTTTTATTTTATTTTTTTAAAAAAATATTTTTAAAAAACCGACCACTTGTGATCGATTTTATTTAAAAAATATAATTAATTTTTTTTAATAACCGACCATAAGTTGTTAGCTTTGGAATTTGAAAAAAATAAAAAGTAAATAATTTTATAAAACCGACCACTAATGGTCGGTTTTGTAATAAAAAAATATAAAAATATAAAAAATAAATTATTTAGGAAACCGACCAATTGTTGTTGGTTTTTATCAAAAAATAATAATATTTTTAATCTAATATATTTTTTTTAAATTACACTGATCACACGTAGTCGATAACCAATAAAATAATAATAAAAATCAATCAATTTTAGATTTTGTAAAAATATTATATTAACAAATATATCAAATAAAATAAACAAATTACGTTAAACATAATCTTTATCTTTTACTTATGTTTCAATATATAAAATAAATATTTTCCTTTGTATATACGTTAAATGACGTTAAACATGCATAATCTTTGTATAATGAATATGTGTATATATCAATCATACCGTTTAATTTGCGATAATGATATTATGCTAATATCACAGTTATAATAATGTAATGTACATATATAACCAATAATTCATCAAAATATTATGATTGTGTTCTATTATGAGGTAATATAGTTGTGGATGTGGTGTATATATAGTACGCATTCAAGAGTTCATATATATATATATATATATATATATATATATATATGATGTAGTGATTGATCGATGAACGATGTAGTCAAAAACTAGTAGAATATACAAACATATTGAATACCTTGATTTGAAACGATAGAAGTAATAATATACTGTACGTTGAAGTTTTATTTATGTAAGCTAATTAAATTAATCTATAACTAATCAAAGTATGTATATGAAATACGTCGCATTATATTATTGGATAGTATACTCATGTACGTACGTGATGTATATAGTACATATTTATAACTTGATATAGTCGATAGTGTGTATGTGTGTGTATGTATAGGTATATATATAGTAGATACATATTATATAGTGAAGGTATATTAATGACATAAGATAAACTAACCGATAATTCATCTGAGTATATGTGAAATACGTTATCTATTATTATGGAGTAGTAAAATCGTGTATGTGATGTATATAGTAGTGATTTAAAAACTGATAGCCAATTGAATATATTTATATATACACGTATATCTCATGTAGTAACGTATGTATTAATCGAAAGATCGATAACAGAATCTATATATCAAAATATTTTGAATAATACGTTGATATCATACTATTGAGGAAATATATATTCCATTTTGTGTCAATGTAGACACACGTATATTGTTGAAGTTGTAATAACGTAAGAGAAGTAATTAATAATTTATCTGATTAACACGTTGTATTACGAGGTATATATATATATAATATCGTATTTAAAATCTAACTAACCAAAAATTTATCATAATTTACAAAATTCATTGATATTATTATACGATTGAGGAAATATACTACTTGTGTTAATGTGATGATAAAACAACTAATTATCTGATTTATATATATATATATATATATAAATTGTATTAAATTATTTGGATGTAGTTATAAATATTATAGAATTTATTAAAATTTTAATTTGTTAAACATTAATTTTAATTTATTAATTTATTATTGTAATTTATTAAACTTTAATTTCAAAAATAATTTTGTAAAAACCGACCACATGTGGTCGGTTTTCAATAATATTTCCAAAAAATTGACCACATGTGGTCGGTTTTCTATTATTTAATTTTTTTATTAAATTCATTTAACCCGACCTGAACTACAAAATAAAACAGCAAAACACACACGCCCGACCTTGATAAACACAGCAACACCCACCAACACCCACGAACACACTTGATAAAGACACACAATACACACATCGCAATCCGTCGACGATAGTGCGGCAAAATTGAACTCCGGCGACGACAGCTCGGCCAGCTTCTCTGGCGACTCCAACTTGTGAGGTGTTTTCTTCTTCTCTAACTTTCCCTTTCCCTCTCATTTACTAAATAACACACAGAAAACCCTAGTTGTAATTTTAAGTCTTAGAAATATGAGTTGTATTACTAGGGATTTGTTTGATTCAACATTAGGAGCAAGACCTTAGCTCATATTTTCATAATTCTTTATCGTTTTTACTATTTCTTTTTGAATTTTTGGGGAAAATCGTATTCCTATTCCTTAGCTCAAGTTTTTGCTTGTGGTAATTTGAGTTTGGGTATAAAAGACCAGCATTTTGACAAAATAAGAAAAAATGTTAATTTTATCTATTAATTTCAAATTATCAACAATTAGTTTTAAAGTCGAAATGGTAGCAGTGCATTGTCTAGTCCTTTGATTTCTGTTATTGTCGTTATAAGTCAGAATAAAAGTCATAAATGTGATATCTTTTACTAAATTGTTGCAATTATTTAAGTGAAAGATTATTCTTTCAAATAATTTTACTGTTTGACAGAATCCGAATTCGCAAAAAGAATTGGTTTGCTTTTTTTTGGTGACCGCTTATCTCTTTCTCTTTAATTTAGGCCAAATAAAGGTAAGTTGATTTATCTCTATTTTCTTATAACGAAGTCTTTAAATGTAGTATAGTTTGGGATTGTTCGCTATAGAAGGCTTTGAAAGCCATAGAAATTTTGTGATGATTTTATGGTGTGAGAAGGACATGTGACGCCTGTACTTATTTACTTTGTTACACTTATTCAATTGTTTGACTTATTATACTATAAATGAATATGTTACTTGAAAGTGAATAAGTGTAGTTACTTGAAGGTGAACTTTTATTTTGTATTTTGTTGAAGCGTAGGTACTTGAAATGTGAACTTTTTATTGTGAATTTTGCAATGCATGTTAATTTGGGAGGTGACTTAGTGTCTTGAAAATGTTGAAGTTTAGGTACTTGAAATGGAAATTTTTGTTTTGAATGTAGCTTAGTTTGGTAACTTGTGAGCTGACTTAGTCACTTGAAATTGATTAAATGTAGGTACTTGAAATGTGAATTTTTATTTTGAATGTGATTTAGTTAGGTAACATGTGAGGTGACTTAGTCACTTGAAATTGATTAAGTGTTGGTACTTGAAAGGTGATTTTTTTTTTGAATGTGGTTTAGTTTGGTGACTTGGGTGGTGACTTAGTGACTTGAAATTGATTAAGTGTAGGTAGTTGAAATATGATTTTTTATTTTGAATGTGGTTTAGTTTGGTGACTTGGGTGGCGACTTAGTGAGTTGGAATTGATTAAGTGTAGGTACTTGAATGTGAATTTATCATTTTGAAGGTAGTTTAGTTTGTTTTTATAGGAGGTGACTTAGTGACTTGAAAGTGTTGAAGTTTAGGTACTTGAAATGTGAATTTTTGTTTTGAATATGATGGAATTTGGTAACATGTGAGGTGACTTAGTCACTTGAAATTGATTAAGTGTAGGTACTTGAACGGTGAATTTTTATTTTGAAAGTGGTTTATTCTACTAACATGTGAGCTGATTTAGTCACTTGAAATTGATTAAGTGTAGGTAGTTGAAAGGTGAGTTTTTGTTTTGAATGTGGTTTAGTTTGATAACATGTGAGGTAACTTATTCACTTGAAATTGATTAAGTGTAGGTACTTGAATTTTGAATTTTTATTTTGAATGTGATGAAATTTGGTAATGTGAGGTAACTTAGTCACATGAAATTGATTAAGTGTAGATAGTTGAAAGGTGAATTTTTGTTTTGAAAGTGGTTTATTCTACTAACATGTCAGATGATTTAGTCACTTGAAATTGATTAAGTGTAAGTAGTTGAAATGTGAATTTTTGTTTTGAATTTGATTTAGTTTGGTAACTTAGGAAGTGACTTATTTACTTGAAATTGATTAAGTGTAGGTACTTGAAAGGTGAATTTATCATTTTGAAGGTAGTTTAGTTTGTTGTTTTGGGAGGAGACTTAGTGACTTGAAATTCATTAAGTGCAGGTTGTTGAAATGTGAATTTTTGTATTGAAAGTGGTTTAGTTTGGTAACTTGAGAGGTGACTTATTCACTTAAAATTGATTTAGTGTAGGTACTTGAAAGGTGAATTTATCATTTGAAGGTAGTTTAGTTTATTTTTTGGGAGGTGACTTAGTTTATTTAGTGTTGTTGTTGTTGTTGTTGACTTAGTGACTTGAAATTGATTAAGTGTAGGTAGTTGAAATGTGAGATAACTTAGTCAATTGAAATTGACTTAGGTGAATTTATCATTTTGAAGGTAGTTTAGTTTATTTTTTTGGGAGGTGACTTAGTGATTCGAAAATGTTGAAGTTTAGGTGCTTGAAATGCAAATTTTTGTTTTGAGTGTAGTTTAGTTTGGTAACTTGAGAGGTGACTTAGTCACTTGAAATTGATTATGTGTAGGTACTTGAAATGTGAATTTACCATTTTGAAGGTAGTTTAGTTTGTTGTTTTGGGAGGAGATTTAGTGACTTGGAATTGATTAAGTGTAGGTAGTTACAATGTGAATTTTGTTTTGAGTGTGGTTTAGTTTGGTAACATGTGAGGTGACTTATTCACTTGAAATTGAGAAAGTGTAGGTACTTGAATTTTGAATTTTTGTTTTGAAAGTGATTTATTCTACTAACATGTGAGATGATTTAGTCACTTGAAATTAATTAAGTGTAGGTAGTTGAAAGGTGAATTTTTATTTTGAATGTGGTTTAGTTTGATAAAATATGAGGTGACTTATTCACTTGAAATTGATTAAGTGTAGGTACTTGAATTTTGAATTTTTGTTTTGAATGTGATGGAATTTGGTAATGTGAGGTGACTTAGTCACATGAAATTGATTAAGTTTAGATAGTTGAAAGGTGAATTTTTATTTTGAAAGTGGTTTATTCTACTAACATGTGAGATGCTTTAGTCACTTGAAATTGATTAAGTGTAGGTAGTTGAAATGTGAATTTTTTTTTTAAATGTGGTTTAGTTTGGTAACTTAGGAGGTGACTTATTCACTTGAAATTGATTAAGTGTAGGTACTTGAAAGATGAATTTATCATTTTGAAGGTATTTTAGTTTGTTTTATTGGGAGGTGACTTAGTGACTTGAAAATGTTGAAGTTTAGGTGCTTGAAATGTGATTTTTTGTTTGGAATGTAGTTTAGTTTGGTAACTTGGGAGGTGACTTAGTCACTTGAAATTGATTATGTGTACGTACTTGAAAGGTGAATTTATCATTTTGAATATAGTTTAGTTTGATGACTTGGGAGGTGACTTAGTGACTTGAAATTGATTAAGTGTAGGTACTTGAAATGTGACTTTTTGTTTTGAATGTGGTTTAATTTGGTAACTTGAATTTAGGTACTTTTTATTTTGAATTTAGATACTTGAAATGTGAACTTTTGTATCTTGAACTAATTACTTGAATCTGATTGATTGTGTAGATGGAACCTGATTATAGTTGGATATATCAACGGAATAATGATAATAGAATGGGTCTTAGGGTGGAATTTGTTGAAGGTGTCGGACAATTTGTTGAACATGCTAAGACACTTGATGTTTGGTCATGTTTTCGGGCAATTCGTTGTTCTTGTGTTAGATGTGATAGTACATATCTTTTAAAAGAAAAAGTTGTCAAGTAACATTTTTATAGAAGGAGGTTCAACGAGGACTTTTTAAGATTGCGTTCTATTGATGGTGATGTTGAGCAAAATAACTTTGTCGTTGGTGAAAGTAGTAGGTCTGCAGGGCATAATATTTATCAAGATACTAAGATGACAGATATGGTGCATGATGCTTTTGGGATGAAACACGGGGATGACTTTAGAAATAATGTCAAAGATATTCCCAATAGAGAAGCAGGCAAATTCTATGAACAATTGCATGTTGCTAGTCATCCTTTGTTTGATGGGTGTTCGCACTCTCATTTATCTGTTGCTGTTAGATTATTAAGTATTAAATCTGACTGGAATATTACTGAAGGAGGAATGGACTAAATGATAAACCTTATTAAAGAGTTAGTTGACCCCGACTTAGAGGTTCTTGATTCTTTCTATAAGGCAAAAAGATTGGTGTCAAAGTTAGGTCTCTCCTCAGTTAAAATTAATTATTGTGAAAATGGCTGCATGTTATACTATAAGGGAGATGCTAACCTAGAGTCCTGTAAGTTTTTTCAGCACCCTCGATATAAGTGTGGTTGTAGTGGAAGTAAAATTGCTATTAAGGTGATGCATTATTTACCTCAATACCAAGGTTGAAATGTTGTATGCTTCAAATAGCCCAACTCCTTATATGAGATGGCACAGTGAAAATAGAAGGACCACTGGTGTTATGTGTCATCCATCTGATGGATAGGCTTGGAAGCATTTGAGGTAACTTATCCAGATTTTACAACTGAGCCACGAAATATTCATTTGGAATTATGTACAGATAACTTCTCTCACTTTTCAGTTGGTGCTGTGCCATATTCATGTTGGCCTGTATTTATCATTCCTCTTAAAATGTTGATGATTAGTTCCTATATATTTTTGAATTATGTTGTTCCTAGCCTGCATAATCTAAAAAACGGAATAGATGTCTACTTGCAACCTTTGATTGATGAACTTCAAATTTGATGGCATGAGGGGGTTGAAACTTGGAATATCTCACTTAAACAGAATTTCAATCTACGTGCATATCTAATGTGGACTGTTAACATATGGAAACCAATGAAAAGCCAAGGAATCTTGCATGAAATGAAAATTCATGATTGCCATTTTCTTATGGAACAATTACTTTCAATTTCTTTTATTGGTTTACCTGAAAACATATGGAAACCAATAGCAGAGATTAGTTTGTTCTTCAAAGACTTATGTGCCACCATATTAAAAGAAGAAAATTTGGCGCGAATGAAAATTAATATTGTTGTTATTACCAAAAAGTTGGAGAAGATTTTCCCGCCAGGGTTCTTCGATGTGATGGACCATCTTCCCATTCACCTTATGCATAAAGCTCGTCTAGGAGGTTCAGTTCAAACTAGCTAGATATATCCATTCGAACGGTAAGAAATTGCAACATATTTAAATTCATACATATCTTTTTTAATATAGTAAACATCTAATCTTAAGATTGTGCAGGGCAATTGAAAAATTGAAAAGGGGTCCCAAAAATAACCATAGGGTGGAAGGCTCTATAGTTGAGGCATATCTTGTAAGAGAAACGTCTCAATTTTGTTCATACTACTTTCGTGATGAAGTTGCTTGTTCAAGAAATAGACCATCATGAGGACGATGAGAATGAGCCTCATTTGCATCCAAAATTAATTTTTAATCAATCTAGTAGTAAGTCTAAAAAGATCATATTACGCCGGTTTACTACCATAGAGCATAAATCAACAACTTTGTATGTCTTGAATTGCCCGAAAGTTGAGGCCTCTCTAAAGTAAGGAGATTAAAAATTAACATATCTTATTTATTTACTCATCCCTTAAGAAAACTAATTGTGTTTCGCATGTTGGATCTTCAGTTCATTTAAGACTCAATTCCACAAAAATCAAGTGTATGTATCCTTTGCAACACGGTATACATATAAGGTTCATAAATGTAATAATATTTCTACAAATTTTAAACATTTACACATTCTTCAATATATATATATATATATATTTATATATAT
Source organism: Capsicum baccatum var. pendulum (assembly GCA_030864225.1). Lineage (NCBI taxonomy): Eukaryota > Viridiplantae > Streptophyta > Magnoliopsida > Solanales > Solanaceae > Capsicum > Capsicum baccatum. Next base: position 160,128,251 of record CM061557.1, on the reverse strand, counting down.
ATGTATGTATGTATAACATTTTTAGGTACACCAGTCGCCAAATGCAATCGCATATGATCAATTCTTGAGAGATATTTCTTTGGGACCAGTTGAAGCTCATACAATGTCCTATGACATAGTAAATGGGTTTAAATTTTCCACTGAGGAACACTCCAGAACAAGAAAAACAAACAATAATGGCGTTTGGGTTAAGGGTGATAATAATGTTGTTTACTTTGGCATTATACACGAGATCTTAGAACTGAAGTATACTGGTTTCCCAATAAAAAAGATTGTACTCTTTCGATGTAAGTGGTTTGATCTAAGCACAAGAGGCACATGAGTATATATGGAGCACAATATCATTGGAGCGAAGCACAATAGGTTGTATTCTTTTTTCGATCCTTTTGTTCTAGCACAAAAAGCTAAATAAGTGTATTATGCTCTTTATTGGGCAGTGATAAGTCTGATTGGTAGGATATAATCAAAACAAAGCCTATAGGACAGGTGAAAGTTGAGAATATGTTGGAGACTGCGTATCAAAATAAAATGCAGATTGATCACTAGCTAGTGGACATTGACTTAATGGATAGTTTGAATCACCCAAAAATATATTTGAAGAAGTTAATATTGCAGAAGAAGAGGTTGAGTGGGTAGAAGATGAGGAAACTTTTAAAGAGGGTGAATGGTTTAGTGGAGAATCTTCAGGAGAGGAAGATTAGTTTGTGTAGGTTGTATTTATTATGTATTGATCTCTTTATGCTTTGTACTATTTAACTTCATGTAACTTGTTTAAGATTGATATGTAATATATTGTGTAAGATTGTTGTTTTCACTTTTCCATAATTTATGTAGTAATAGAAATATTCTTGTCTATCTCGTGTTGTTGGAGCAATTTGAAATGTGAATTAGTAATTTGAAATTAGTTACTTGGAATGTTTTCTTATATATTAATTTTGTAAGGACTAACTACTTGTTAACTTTACATAATTTAGATGGCAGGTAGATGTGACAAAGGTAAGAAAAAAGTTGATCCTACAAAAACAAAAAAGAAAAAACAACTTCCGCCTTATAGATGACTGACAGGTATTTAAATATCTAAGGGTCAGTTTGCTGACGCGCCAGCATGACCCTCAAATTCTAGGTCGTCGCAGCATTCAGTTCCTGCTCCTACGCATGCGGATCCACTTCATGGGTCTATAATAACTCATTCTGCTCCCATTATCGTGCCACCACCATCACAGCACTGTTGGACGACCGCTGGCACGTTCAGACATCTATCATCGTCAGTATCCTCTGCTAGCAGTCACCTACGTTCTCACAGTGATTCTGCTGGATCTATTGGGCTGATAGATCTTCATCTTGGAGGCACTCTATCCGACGCTTCAAATACACCCACGCCAGTGCATCCAACAGTACTTGCTCCGCAGTTCGGAGATAGAGATCATTATTGGACGCGGTATATTATTCCATATGGGATAGGGTAAGATTTCTACATATAACAACATTATTACTTTTTCACTTACTGTATTATTATGCTTTATGAAATTACTGTTTGATCTTGTGTTGCAGGTTTAAGCCCGATGCTGTAGTTGGAAAAATTATGACCTAATGCATTTGTCAGAACTTCAACGGCTATTGGACCCGTTAGAAAAAGGTTCCAGAACATGAAAGAGATAAAATGTTTAAAGAATTTCATGTAAGGATTAACTTATCGACTACTTAACACATTCTTAGAACAAAAAATTGAATATTATATTTTTGTTTTTGTTGTAGAAATATTATTGGTGGGATGACGCACATGTAAGTGCTATACGGAGAAGTTTTTATAAAAGAGCTAGATCCAGATTTAACGGTCTATTGGATTATGCCAGAACGAACAGGGTATGACCAAGGTTTATACTGGAACCCATGTGGCAAGATTATATTTGCTATTGGAATAACGATGAATATAAATTGTTGAGTGAGAAAGGAAAGAAAGCCAGGGCATCATCCAAGGGTGGCTTACTACATACTGCGGGTGCAGTTAGTCGGATTGCTGTGGAGGAAAAAATGGTATGTAACTTTTATAGTTTTAATTGTTTGTTTTTATTTAAATTTTTAATTATTTGAATATTAATAATTTTATCATATGTAGGAAAAAATTTGGTAGGAAGATAAGACACGATGAGATATTCGAGGAGACGCATGTGAAGAAGAAAAAGAACCCAACTGATGAAGATGTATGGGTTGAGCCTTGTGCAAAAGCTGCCCATGTAAGAATCAAATTTCCTATTATGAATCTTTTTCTCAAAGTTTATATTATTCAAGTAAAAGTGGTTTAATATTTTTTACTATTAATTTTAACTTTAATTTGATTGTAGGACAAATATATGCAGTCGTTAATGACTATCGTAGTACTCAGCCTCTTGAAATTCAGGGTGACACAATACCTGAAGATGTAAAGGAGGAGTTATGGAGAGAAACTGTGGGTCATCCAATTAGAGGCCAATACTACGAGTACCTCAGAAAATGTAATAGCGAGAATGTTAGGTCTACGTTCAGCCCGACATCCTATACCTTATTAGTTGATAGAGAAACTATTTAATCACTAAGAACTATGATTTCTAAACTCACTGAAGAACTTGTTGCACAGAGAAAGAGGGCGAAGCAGAAGGAGGATAAAACATTATCACAAATCAAGATGCAGCAGCAACAGTTCAACTTTTTGATTCGATCTGCAGGAATACTCCTCCATGTCTTGGTGATGCAGTTCGGGCTGCAAAAGGTTTAGGCCCACTGGATGATATCAACACAGATAAGGAATCAGATCCCGTGTGTGCGACTGAGGATGTAGATGACGAAGACGATGATGATGAGTGGTAGTTTTTTGACTTTTGTATGTGTTGTAGTTTGGATTTGTAGATGACTTGTAGTTTTTATATTTTTGTATGTTTTTAGACATGTATTGTATGTTGGTTGTTTGAATAGAATGTAGCATGTATATTCTATGCTCATTTATTGGGCTGGTTGATGGAATGTAGCATATATAAAGCTTTTATTTTTTTTAAAAAATTCTCAGAAAACCCAACCACATGTGGTTGGTTTTCTAAATTTTTTTTACAAAAACTTTAAAATATTCTAAGAAAACCGACCACATGTGATCAGTTTTATGGAAATTTTTTACAAAAATAGGCCACTTGTGGTCGGTTTTTGAAAAAGATTTCCAGAAAACCCACCACAAGTGGTCGATTAATTAATTTTAAAAAACCGACCACAAGTGATCTGTTTTTAATAAATAATTAATTATATTAATTAAAAAATTGACCACACATGGTCGGTTTTGGAAAAATTAAATAATTAATTAAATGAAGATACCAACCACATGTGGTCAGTTTTTTAAAATTAATTAATTAATTTAAATAAAAAACTGACCACTCGTGGTTGGTTTTATTAAAATTAATTAATTAATTTAAAAACAAAATCGACCACTTGTGATTGGTTTTATTAAAATTAATTAATTAATTTAAAAATAAAACCGACCATAATTTGAATTTTTTTATTTTTTTAAAAAGTAATTTTGAATTTTAAAAATATATTTATATTTTTTAAAAAACCGACCACACGTGGACGATTTTGAAAAAGCTACCACGATTTTATCGACCACGCATTTTGGTAGGTTTTGTGGTCGAAAATGCAGGAAAACCGACCACATGTGGTTCATTTTTGTGGTCAGTTTTCTTGATTTTTTTAGTAGTGGTATTTGGTATTGCCGGAACACCTTTTCCTATTTTGTCAATGTTTTTTGGTTAAAATTTTTTGAAAATATTTTTCTAGGAAAACATGCTTCTGTGAAATAAAGAAAATGATTTCCTTAGTTGAAGTTGCGAAAACAAGTGGCAATGTCTCCTACTCCATCCGTTTCAAAAAGACCTCTTTTCTTTTTTTGGCAATACTTTAATTTCAACTTTCCACATGGTATGTTTAGGATCACAAGATTAAATGACATTCTGGTACATTTGATACAACTTTAATGTAAGGCTAAAGATTCAAAAGTCATTCTTTATTTTCTTAAACTTTGTGTCAAGTCAAAATAGGTCATTCTTTTTTAAACGATGGGAGTATTAGAAATCTTATGAAAAATATTTCATCATGAACATTAGGGGTATTCTTCAAAGCTTGAGGCATGGCAAGTGACACTATTTTAGCATGGTTGCGGATCCCTGGAAGTTAGAAGCTAACAAAAATTTCATAAGAAAAGAACAATAACAAACCAAAATGAGAAGAAGAGTGACTCTTTTTTTCTTACCCAAACAAGAGCAAATAGGGGAAACAACAATTTTGGTCCCTAATTGCTTAATTCCTATTTTGATCCCTATGTTATTCGGTCAACCACAGCTAACCTTCAATTAAATAAATTGTGCTGCTTTAGCCCTTAAGCTAACCAAACTAACAGAACTAATTATGAAAACTTCACGGAATGTTTTTTTCTAAAAATCAGAAAATTGAAAAGATATGATTTTTCTAAAAAGGAAAAAAAAAGAATTGCCAAAGAGCAGAATTTGATAACACACCATTTCCGACGCCAAAGTCGACATTTACATGTTTATCTCCACCCTCCTCTTTTTCATTCTACATCTGACTCCCACTATGTATAAAGTGATGTTACCACTATAAGTTCATCGTCTGTCATCACTATGAAGTGATGTTATGATACAAGATCAAACCAACAACACCAAGAGCTTCGGATTTCAGTCCAACAACACAAGAACAACAAGTTTTAGTTTTCGGTTTTTTCAGCTTTCAACACAAGAACTAGTTTCGGTTTTCCACTTGCAACACAAGAACAACAAGATAGAGAACAAATGCTAGTGAATCAAAAAGAGCCCCACACGGCTTCACTAGACTTTCAAGATAACAAAATCAACACCACAACAACAAGATAAAGAAAGATAGATAACTTGACATATAACATTCAAGAAACTAAGAACCCTAACATCAAGAGAGGACCCTAAGTCTAATGAATATAAACACCAAGTTCTTACGAGGACCAAGAGGCACTCAACAACCTCAAAACCCTTGTTTCTAGCCAAAGAGACAACACAAGTATCCCTCTACTTGTGAGATCTAGGGGCGGCTTCTTGGAGAAGAAGAGAGAGGAAAATGTTTGTGTTTTTAGGTTACAAATTTCAGATTTCAAAAACTAAGGGATATCTCACTATCATGTTCTATTTATACTACAACAAAAAGGAGCAAAATGACCCATCCGCCCTTGCTTTCTTGTGCCAACCTTGGAGAGTATTTTATTACACTTTAGGACCTCTCTTCACACATAAAAACGTTTAGGTCCTTGGTTGGTTCGATCACCAACTCACACACGGCCATTTGCATGAACAAAGCTTGGAGTGCTTGTAATTCCCGAGCTTGGCTTCGTGTGAAAGGCCGTGTACCTGTGGAGGTTGTCTTAACTGTATCATCAACCGTATCATCCTCTCCATCTTGAGAGGAATTTGACCTCAAATTCGGCATTTGGCCATCTTCAACCGCATCCACGAGGGAGAGATCACCAACGTTGAAAGTGTTGTGCACTTGATATTCCGGTGGAAGGTCAATCTTGTAGGCGTTGTCATTGATCCTCTCAAGTACTTGGAAAGGACCATCACCCCTCGGCAGCAATTTGGACTTCCTTTGAGCTGGAAACCGCTCCTTCCGAAGATGTACCCATACCCAATCTCCGGGTTCAAGCACAAGCCTCCTTCTTCCTTTGTTTACCCTTTTGCAATCTCTTGGTTCTTCTTTTCAAGCTTGATCCGCACCGTCTCATGCATTTTTTTCATGGCCTCGGCTCTTTTATTTCCATCTAAGCTGGTCATGAGATCACTAGACAAAGGAGTGAGATCTAAAGGGGTAAGGGGATTTAGGCCGTAAACGCATTCGAAGGGAGTCATTCCCGTACTCGAATGTATTACCCGATTGTATGCAAATTCCACCAAGGGTAGGTGTTCTTCCCATGAAGTCAGTTTACCTTTAACCATAGAACGTAGCATAGACCCTAAGGTTCTATTTACTACCTCCGTTTGGCCATCGGTTTGTGGGTGGCAAGACGTGGAGAAAAGTAACTTCGTGCCAAGCCTACCCCACATGGACTTCCAAAAGAGACTTAGGAACTTGGAGTCCCTATCACTCACAATGGTCCTTGGTACCCCGTGAAGCTTTACAACATGTTCAACAAATAATGAAGCGACACTAGGAGCGTCCTCGGTTTTAGCACATGGAATAAAATGAGCCATTTTAGAGAATCTATCAACTACAACAAAAATGCTATCTCGGCCCTTTCTAGTCCTTGGCAGCCCCAAAACGAAATCCATCGAGATGTCTAGCCAAGGCCTAAGGGGAGTAGGGAGTGGGGTGTATAACCCTTGAGGGCGGAGACGGGATTTTGCACTCCGGCAGGCCACGCATTGACTACAAATTCTAGTGACGTCTTTGCGCATTTTGGGCCAATAGAAGTTCTCCTCTAAGATGCCGAGGGTCTTGTCTACCCCAAAGTGACCCATGAGGCCTCCGTCATGGGCCTCCCTCACAAATAATTCCCTCCAAGAACTAGAAGGAACACACAACCTCCTCCCTTTGAACAAATACCCATCGAACCGAGAGTAGGAGGAATGGTGATTTTCCTTGAGCCAACGGTCCCTTCCCCACTCTTCGCATTCCCTAAAAATAGGAGCAAAGGTAGGATCCTCGGGATACAACATCCGCAAGCTCTCAAAACCCATCAACTTCGAAGACAAGGTAGCAACAAGCACATGCTTCCGAGACAAGGCATCGGCAACAACATTTTCCTTCCCCCTTTTGTAATGAATTACATAAGGGAAAGTCTCGATGAACTCAATCCACTTAGCATGACGCCTATTCAGCTTGTCTTGACTCTTAAGGTGTTTCAACGACTCATGATCCGTTCGTATCACAAACTCCTTAGGCCACAGATAATGTTGCCAATTTCCCAAGGCTCTAACAAGGGCGTACAACTCCAAATCATAAGTCGAGTAATTAAGAGTTGCCCCTTTGAGCTTTTCACTGAAGTAAGCAACGGGCTTACCTTCTTGCATCAAAACAGCCCCGACGCCAACCTTACTAGAATCACACTCTATTTCAAACATCTTATCAAAATCGGGCAATTGCAATAAAGGCGCCGAGATGAGCGTAGCTTTCAAGGCCTCAAAAGCCCTAGCTTGCTCTTCACCCCACTTAAAGGGTCCGTCCTTTCGAATTACCTCGGTCAAGGGGGCTGCTATGGAGCTAAATCCTTTGACAAACCTCCTATAAAAGCTTGCCAACCCGTGGAAACTTCGGATTTCTCCAATAGTTTTAGGGGTCGGCCAACTTCGTATAGAGTCTATCTTGGAGTCGTCCACTTCCACACCCCTTGAGCTCACGACAAAGCCCAAGAATACTACTTTATCAACACCAAAAGAATACTTCTCCATGTTGGCATACAGTTTTTCCTTTCGGAGTACATCAAACACACATCTCAAATGCATCACTTGATCATCAATAGACTTACTATAAACCAACACATCATCAAAGTAAACCACCACAAACTTTCCAATATAAGGCTTCATTACATGATTCATTAGCCTCATAAATGTGCTAGGAGTATTGGTAAGGCCGAATGGCATGACCAGCCACTCATATAGACCGAATTTGGTCTTGAATGCGGTCTTCCACTCATCACCGGGTTGCATGCGAATTTGGTGATAGCCGCTCCTAAGGTCCACTTTAGAAAACACACAAGATCCGTGGAGCTCATCTAGCATATCATCTAACCTAGGGATCGGATGACGATACTTTATAGTGATTTTGTTGATGGCTCTACAATCGACGCACATACGCCAAGTTCCGTCCTTCTTTGGCACCAAAAGCACCGGGACAGCACACGGACTCAAGCTTTCCTTGATATATCCCTTGTTGAGAAGCTCCTCAACTTGTCTTTCAAGCTCCTTAGTGTCCATAGGATTGCTCCTATAGGCCGGCTTGTTTGGAAGCTGTGATCCCGGCACCAAATCAATTTGGTGTTCAATTCCCCGAAGTGGGGGCAGTCCTTGCGGAAGTTCTTGAGGGAATACATCGTCATACTCCTGCAACACACAAGAAATCAAAGGAGAAATGGAAGAATTAGTGGGGTTAGTATTAAAACAATGGGCCAATAGTAGCATCGGCTTGTGCTCATCATGGTCCATGAAGAGTTCTTTCCTCCTAGCCAACATCACTACGTTTTCCCCCTCCCTTGACGTCGGAGCAACCTCGGAGGTCCCTACTTCCTCACCTACGGCATCCCCCCATTTTTCTCCCTTTTCGGCTTCCTTCCCTCTTCCCTTTAACTCCCTCATCTTTTGATGCCAATCATTTACTTGTGAGGGTGATAGAGGGTGAAGTGTGACCTTTCGGCCATCCCTCTCAAGTGTGTACCGGTTGGACCTCCCATCGTGTTTAGTAGACCTATCATATTGCCATGGCCTACCTAACAACAAATGACATGCTTGCATTGGAATCACGTCACAAAGCACCTCATCGTGGTAGTTGCCCACCTTAAACCGAATCACACATTGCCGTGTGACCTTCAATTCACCACAATCGTTCAACTATTGTAGCTTGTAAGGACTAGTGTGTGGTGTAGTCGGTAGCTTCAAGAAGTTTACCATAGCATGGCTCGCAACATTGGTACAACTACCACTATCAATTACCAAGGTGCACACACTCCCCTTTACAAGGCACTTAGTATGGAATAGATTTTCCCTTTGGCTCGGGTCATCTACCGTCTTACTAATCATGACACGTCTAACCACAAAGTTTGGAACCACACACTCCCCTTCTTGTGGATAGACATCTTCACTATCATCTACTCCTTCCTCATTCGGTTCATTTTCGGCTTCCTCTCCATCTTGAGGCTCGGCCTCAACCTCCCCCTTTTCGGAAACCACCTCCTCACCAAGGTAGTATACTTTCCCTTCCCGTAGGATCACATTACGCCGGTTCGGACATTCATTGGCCTTATGCCCCCAACCTTGGCACTTGAAACATTGGAACCCCTTTGGGTTGGGGTACTTGTGAGCCTCCGGCTTCGGAGGAAACTTAGGGACTGTTTTGGATTCGGGCAGCTTCGTAGGACCGGTTTGGTCCTTGTTTTTGGTCCAACCCGCGGGGGTTTGGACCCTTGCCTTGAAGGTGGATCTCTCCTTAAGTTCCCTTTCAATCTCTAGGGCCTCTTGGAATATACCGTCAATAGTTTCGAACCGATGAAGGGTCAAGTGAGTGGAGATTTCTTTGTTCAATCCACACTTGAACCGGATGATGTCGTGGCTGATTTGCTCCCCACGGTGATCAAGTTTCAACATGAGTTGTTGGAACTCGTCAAAATAGGCCATCACACTCTTGCCTCCTTGCCGCAAGCCATATAATCTAGCAAGCAATTCATGTCGGTATCTCTCGGGAAGGTATCGTTGTCTCATCAAATACCTCAGCCGATACCAAGGTGGTGGCTGCCCATCAACCAATTCATTAAAAAATCGTTTAACATACTCCCACCAAGTGTTAGCATAGCCCTCGAGGTGAGCTATAGCATAGCAACTCTTCTTTTCTTCCGAGATGTCATTAACTTGGAAAACTTTGTCACAAGCCGATTCCCAAGTTAAGTAGGCCTCGGGGTCACTTTCACCCTTAAAGATAGGTAGGCTCAACTTGATGGTGTTGATGCCTACGTCTCTCTCTTGGTATCGGTTTCCCCTATCCCCATACCCCCGGTATCTCCTAGGTTCTCCCCGACCCCCTCTTAACTCCTCCTCCCTCATATAAGCATCCTCAAAGGCTCCCTCTCCATCATACTCCTCTCTACCGTACCCTTCAAAGTGGGTTGGTCGGCCTTGGCCATTTTGATTCGGGGGATTTGGAATTTGCGGTCTTTGGTTTAATGGAGCTTGGAATGGAGGGTTCGGATTTAGTGGAGGTACTTGGCGCCCAAATCCCTCTTGCGGAATTGGAGGAGCTTGGAGATGTAGTGGTCTAGTGGAGTCTTGGTTTGGAGGAAAATTAGTAGATTGGTTTGCGGTATTTAGTGGAGCTGGGGTGCATTTAGCATTTGGTGGATCATTTCGGGGGTGATGGTTGCGGAGGAGGTCCTATCATGACCATTGGTAGATACGTGTAGAGGAGTAGATGGACGAGAGTTCCTTTGACTCTCCACTTGATCCAATCTCCCGCTAATAGTCGATACTTCCCCCCTTATTGCTGCCAAGTCCCCTCTCACGGCCCCAAATTCCGAATTCATCCTTTCAAGTGTCCGAGTAACGGCCTCAAGAGTGGCCCTCATTGAGTCAAGGGCATTAGTATCCGCATTATGAGACGTTGTTCCTTCCATGGTCAAGGTATTAGCCGCTTTAGTTCACCACAAGTTCGTGTTCCACAAGTGTTGTATAATTGGCTAGTAACCGTGAGATGTTCAAGGTATGAGTGAGCTATTGTCCGGAATGGATTCTTGTTTGAAGACTCACAGAATTCTTGCCGGACTAGAGTCAAAATTCAGCAATTCGTTCAAACGAATAAAAGCACACAAATAATCGTTGACACGAATAAACAGCTCAAGGAACTAGTTGACAACCCAGTGGGAAAATACTAGTTTGTTAATTAGTTCTAAGACCAAGTAAGGGAAACCAAGAATCAACAATTAGCAACCAAAGAATATCCTAAGTTGAGCTTATAGTAACATGGTAGCATGCATTGGCCCCCACACGTTCTTCTTCTGTTCGGATTTATATCATTTTTTTTTTTTTGCCTTGATCAAATATTCACACAACTTGTGTTAATTTGAAAAGTGTTTTGGTGGGAAAACTAAAATTTTGAAGTCTTAACTCTTTTTCAAACTCAAGACAAGTGGGTTTGGTTGGCAAATTCCACAAAACAAGGCTCCTTGATTTAGGGGACTTGATTGACAAGACTACAAGGTGATGGGTGCAAGTCTTTCACAACAACTTTATAATCTTCCCACTTGAGTAAACAACAAGATGAACACTTCAACAAGATGAACAAGATGACAAGTTCAAAGATGAACACTTCAACAAACTTCAACAACTTCTTTAGCACACAAACACACAACCACCGATTTGCTTTTGGTTCTCAACACATACAACTTTCGGCCACTACAAGTCACTACACAATATTCAAGTTTCAAGCTCAACTTTCGGATCTAGACACCTTAGTGTTGGTGAGAAAGAAACCAACACTAGAAACTCACTAAACAAGCAAAACAATACCTAGATCTAAACACACAACATCATTCTCGGTTTTCAACTTTTAGTGGACAGATTTCAGAATTTTTTTTTTGTAGTTTGTTTAATCCGTGAACTAGCCCAAGATGGGTTATGTTGGAACACAACCGGTCTTGCTTTGATACCAAATGATACAATATCAAACCAACAACACCAAGAGCTTCGGATTTCAGTCCAACAACACAAGAACAACAAGTTTTAGTTTTCGGTTTTTTCAGCTTTCAACACAAGAACTAGTTTCGGTTTTCCACTTGCAACACAAGAACAACAAGATAGAGAACAAATGCTAGTGAATCGAAAAGAGCCCCACACGGCTTCACTAGACTTTCAAGATAACAAAATCAACACCACAACAACAAGATAAAGAAAGATAGATAACTTGACATATAACATTCAAGAAACTAAGAACCCTAACATCAAGAGAGGACCCTAAGTCTAATGAATATAAACACCAAGTTCTTACGAGGACCAAGAGGCACTCAACAACCTCAAAACCCTTGTTTCTAGCCAAAGAGACAACACAAGTATCCCTCTACTTGTGAGATCTAGGGGCGGCTTCTTGGAGAAGAAGAGAGAGGAAAATGTTTGTGTTTTTAGGTTACAAATTTCAGATTTCAAAAACTAAGGGATATCTCACTATCATGTTCTATTTATACTACAACAAAAAGGAGCAAAATGACCCATCCGCCCTTGCTTTCTTGTGCCAACCTTGGAGAGTATTTTATTACACTTTAGGACCTCTCTTCACACATAAAAACGTTTAGGTCCTTGGTTGGTTCGATCACCAACTCACACACGGCCATTTGCATGAACAAAGCTTGGAGTGCTTGTAATTCCCGAGCTTGGCTTCGTGTGAAAGGCCGTGTACCTGTGGAGGTTGTCTTAACCGTATCATCAACCGTATCATGTTATTATAGGTTTTACTCCTTAACTGAAAAAATTCCCCAAAGCATATGATATTGTAAATACAATCTACAATGGTTAACTTTTTTATATATATTATCTTTCTTGTTCAAGCATTATATCTAAAATATAATGTTTTGCCAACTGAATTGAAAACTTTGGAGCATCGCCTACAAGGCGAAATTACACAATTAAGTTTTAGATTTTTCATAATATTGGATGCCCCATCGTCTTCATTTGTTCCATAGGTGACAAATGAAAACAGCATATGGAAGCTAATCAATAGTAGCGAAGTTGAAGATCTACTCCTTCTCTCCCCTTCTCTCTTTTTATACATTTTTTTAAATTTTTCCCAGCTTCGTTAGTTTAGGTTGTTCAGAGATTGAAATTACACAATTTTATTAATTCAAGGTTACATGTGCTTAGCTGAATAACACTGGCATAAAAACTGAAATTAACTAATATTACCATTTTCCCGGCTGCAAAACGCTTGCCAACTTCCCAAAAATTAAAGCCCATAAAGGCACTGCCATAATGCAATTCATAAAGGTAATGCATAATGAAATTGAGGGCAATTAAAGTCATGCAATGAGACAAATAAAGAGGAAAAGGCAACGTGTTGCAACTTCAAAACTTGACAGATAATGAGACCAAGTAAATATTATAAAATAATTAATATAGTAAATATCTATTCTTTTTGAAAATATTCAACAATTTTCCATATATTTCAAAAATAATATTAAGAAATTTAACGTACGATAATAAGAAGTTTTGCTGGGCTTTTGAGTACTATATGTTGAATCTGGTATCCGTAGACTATGAACTAGATTTAGATAAAACAAGATTGAACTTACAAAATAAGTGGTGAAGTTTAGAACTTTCATGAATCAAGAATTCTTTTGTAAATCCAGAGTCCTATGATATCACCAGTGGCAGATCCAAGATTTAAGGATAATGGGTGCTACAAATATTTAAAAATTGAAAAAAGTAAGAAATCACCTCAATGAAGTTCAAACCTGAGGCCTCCTTCCAATGAAGCACCTTAAGATCAACCTAAATGTCAATGCACCTAACCAACTTTTTGTTATAGTGGGTGCTTTTATACGTTTTATATCTATTTTTCTATATTTTCTATATATTTATACCTATTTTGCGTTGAGTTTAGTGAGAGCCGGAGCACCCAAAATCCTACATAGGTCCATCCCTGGATATCACATTATACTCGCACAAACTTTGTGTTATTGTTGTTTTAAGCTAAGAGACTTGCGCATGTCTGATAACGCTCAATCTACAGCTTTCGTGAAAGTGTAAAGCGGTCGTTTGCAAATATAGAACCCAACCTGGGTTGGGTGTCGATCCCACAGGGAATAGCTTGGCCAACAAGTAAGCAAAATTAATAGACTTTTGGTGCAAGTCTCGTAAGAAGGGGGGATTGTAATAAGTAACCAAAGTAATGAAATAAAGGCTGAAAATAGCAAAGTAAAAAGAGAGTATTTCGTAGGTTGTGAAACAATGAGAATTGAAGCGTTGGGGTTATGTCCACCTTCAGAGGTATACGTCTCTATTGGCTATGAGTGTGTAGAGTCTTGACATGCAATTGCTTATAGAGAATTGTAGTCGATGGTAAATCCAAGCGTCTCTCGACCTAAACAAGGACTATTTCACTTTAACTCTCTCGAGCTTAAAGTGTGTCTAGCGGTACAAATTCTCCAAGAGGTTAGTCCAGTTACGGCACTAGCTTTTTAATAGGAAAGGGTGTCCTACTACCTTGACATTATCTCTTTTCCAGACAAATAACCTTTCTCTCGAACAGGTTAAATGTTAGACTGGCGTATTCTTGCGTTTGCAACCGCAAAGAATGTAGATTAAGATGAAGAGCGTAATGATATAAGCAATATACTTGTCTTGAACTCACAAACTCATAGCTATAGATAGTAACTCATTCGGCTTCCATAACCCCAACTAAGAGGTTTAGTTACCCATGAATGCGAAGGATATCACGTTTTGCATGGTGGATGGCGTGTAAAAGAGGTGTTAGGCGTGTGGTTTTGGTGATTCCGTAGCAAGTAACGATTCTCTTGTTGTGGAATTTAAGAATAGAAGAATAGATTAGAAGTGTTTGTGGTGGAAGATGAGAAGGATGGAAGAAAATTAATTAAGTGAAGAATGAAGAATTAAGAATGTATTGTAAGAAGATGAATAAAAATCTCTAGCATGATAGGGTATTTATAATACTCCTATCCTACTCCTACTAAGCTAATGAAATAAATAACCAAATCCTAATATACTAATGAAATCCTTGACCCAAATGTACTAGGGTAAGGTTACAAAATTATAATCCAAATAGATTAGTGAAACACATAACCTAATTGCACTAGGTTAATGTATCTTGGTAAAAATCCAGCTTTGTGTCTGTAAGTCCCCAAAGTCTTCAGAATTGCTGTTTTAGCCCGGGACAGATTTTCCATGCAGCAGATTTGGTCCTTTAGGCGTCCAGCTCCCTTTTACTTCGTTTGTGAGCTTTCTTTTGCATCAAGTAAGCCGTAAAATGCTGTATTTTGCATCATTTATACCTGAAACTTTGCTAATCATGTTTGTTAGCTCATTTATAGGAAAAAGAACTAAAAGTGCATGAAATAGATAATTAGTTCTCAAAACTAGGCTAAAATATGGGCAAAATATATTGATATAGGCGCGTAAATTCGCCTATCATCAACACCCCACACTTAGAGCTTTGTTCGTCCTCGAACAACATATCATGTCCTTCTAAGCATCGACTTTAAGGTTTTTACAGCAACAACACAAGACATTCTTCAAGACAAGCACAACAATTATCAACAAAGAGTAGCTTTCCGATTATAAGTAGAAACAATTTAACCTCAAGCATAGACTCGTGATGGTGATCAACTCGCATGCAAACGTTAAGGTACATAGAATCATATACAACTATCCAAAACCATCAACCATGTGTGTCTCACAATATAGTACCCATAATCACTCACAAATATAGCATATTTTTCAAACATGGGTATCAAAGTATCCTTGCACTCACTCTCACAAAGAATTCATATGTAGCAACTAATGACCATAAGCTTGCCTTTAATGTAGTACTCTACTAAATGTCGGAATGTTAAGATTAGGATCAAGTAGGTCTTTAGATGGTTGTAATGTATGCTAAGGGACGGGTAGGACTATTTTGGCCAAGAATAGTGACTAGGTTCCTAAGCACTTTAATACATCACTTTGGGTCATTGGCACTTTTTTTCTTTCAACCTTTCTTTACTCTTTTATTCTACCACCCTTGTTCTCCTATTTTGTTTTTCAATTTTAAGCACAACTCACTTTTCAGCTTTCTTTTCCTTTTTCTTTTCACAACATACCTCTTATGATAGCACTTTCTTCCTTTTTCATAACGCATTCAAGCACCATTACAATTTAAAGCATCATACTCGCCCAATTTCCTCTTATGTTGTCACATGACTTTTTCACTTTAAAGCACTTAGGAATTTGGATCAAATTATGGTCTTGAAAAAAAATGGATTAGGCTTACATACAAGGTTGTCAAAGAAATAGGCTAAAGGCTCAAAAGGGTTTAACTAGGATGATTTACATGGGTAGGAAAAACTGAAGGTAAACATGTATAGGTTGCCAAAGAAATGCCTAAATCATATCCTAAACTTACACTCCTTATTTTCGCTTTGCATACATACCAGGCAAGTTCTAGCATCAGCCACATACATAGAATATACTTATTATCTCACACACACAAGGCACATGGTCGACTTGGTTGGAAGTAATATAGACTCTCAACCCAACAAGTGAAGGAATTGAATCACACAATATCACATAATAAGTCACAACTAGAGCCTAAATGTCTCAATAGTCACAATTGTAGCACATACTCTTGTTCTATTTTCATGCTGCCTATCAAAATAATTTCATGCATAGCTAGAAAAATTTTACTCCTAAAAACTAAAAAAACGTCAAACGAAAAAAAAAACAAAAAAATGGACTAAAACAAAGTAAAACAAGCAAACATACAAACATAGGTGCAAACAAAGAAGTATAGCATGCAGATTCTGTCACCCCACACTTAGACTAGACACTGCCCTCAGTGGAAAATAAAGTCGAAGAACCTGATTAGTCGGACTCCTCATCAATGTCGGGGGTCATACCCCCTTCGTCAGAATCATCATAAGAGTCATCGTCAGAGTTCTCCTCAGCATCAGAATCAGGCAAGCGTCTATCATCATCAGTTGGCACGTCATCATCAAGAGGTTCCTCAAAATATACGCCCACTCCACACATCTCCCGGACATGTCTGTTCATTGGGTAGTCGTGGTCCAGCTGTTGGAGCTCTTCAGCAGTTGGAATACGTCCCCCACTCATCATAGTGAATCTCGTCATGCCATAGAGATGACGGAAGAAACTCTCGTCACGAGCATGTCTCTCCGCAGTGGTAAGGTTGACTCCATGCGTTGTTTCAGCATCTTTGACCTTGGTGAGGTCAACCTTCTTTGGGTTATGTGGGAGTTTGTGGTCAGCTGGTTCCTCTTCTATATCCTCCTTCCGCAATATTGCTGTCAACAAATTGCCGAATGTGAAATGGGACCTTCGGTGGAGTCTGGCTTTTCTCATGGTAGATCGAATGATTGCCCCAAAGTTGATAGGGACATTCGTCATCAACGCATAAACCAAACACACTCTATCTCTCGATATCTTGGTGTATTGCATCCCAGGAATAAGGCATGAGTTGACAATGCGCATCCAGATTCTTGCTTCCCTATTTAGTGGAGCATAGGGGAATGTGTTGTGACGGCCTGTTTCCTTATGTCTGCCCCATCTTGCCATTGATCTGCTTCCACAAAGCATGTGTCTTATTGCTCTGTAAGGAGGCCTGCTGTACAGCTCTTTGTATGGTGCAGTGTCGACCGAAGGTAGGCCTAGAAAAGAGTTGATCCAATCTGCTGTAAGCTGTAACACTTGGCCCCGAATTTTGACTTCGTTGCCTGTTGTGTTTGGTGACCAGTTGGCATAAAACTCTCTTGTCAAGTCAAGATTGCACTCTCCCATGTCACGGAAGATGAAATCCAGCTTCAAAGCCATTATTTTAGCCAACATTTGCGGCTCCTTCTTTGCTAAGGTCTCCTTGTTGATTAAGTCGACGTGCACATATTTCTTTTCTTTGTTGCTGCTGTACCATGCCTTGGCTTCTTCCTCAAGAACCCATTTGATTCCGAACATTCTGCGTGGTAGGTGTGCTGAAGATGATTCTCCTTGGTCTTTTCGGCTTCTCTTTTTATCCTTTCGGGTCGTGGTAGCCTTCTCCTTGCCTAGCTTTGCTTTGGGTGCCATTGTACCTGAGACTAGAAATAATGTTAGTTGCAGCACAATCTCACTTTATACAATCTACATGCAAGCACTAGGGGTACCACCCCACACTTAATCTTGTTAGCACAAATCAGTGAAGTGAAAGTGGTCGAGTACTCAGACTTCGTCGACATACGTCTTAGGATTGTATTCCGAAAAGAAAATCAGCATTACATCACTTATGTGCAGCCATTTGGACGACTTTCATGGTGCATATAGCGACACTACAACATAGGGGTTACCACATGGAATTGCTATTCGTACAACAAACACTACCTCCTACGTCGATAGTCACTATAACCTTATCCCGATGGCCGGGATGGTTAATCATGCAAGCATCCAAACAACACTCTCAAGCAATATTCATAGCCACATATGTTCAGCAAGTATCATAACAATGCCATTGAAACAAAAGTCAAGTCGGAAACAAGTCAAGAATTCCATACGTATATATTCAATCACACGATTTTGCAACAATTATCCAAACACATGAACATCACCACCAATCTCACATGATTTAGCAAATTATAATAAGCATAGCAACGCAGTACTTACGATAAATAGATGAAGAATAAGAGAGCACTTACTTGCTTGAAGATTGTGGAGAAGTTGTTGTGGATTGGAAGAACAAAGGAAGAAAAATTTGAGAGGATTTGGGATGATATGCGGCGCCTTTAGGGTTGCTTCTAATGTGTTTGTGACATAAAAACAAGTCCCCTTTATATAGGAGGAGTATGGGTCGGGTTATGACCCATTTACAATCGGATTTGGGGACAAAATCACCACATATGCGGCGCATATCCCTCGGCATATCACTTACATATGCGGCGCATTGTCCATGGCATAATGGGACATATGCGCCGCATAGTCTATGGCATTTCTAGACATATGCGCCGCATAGTCTATGGCATTTGGTCTCAGTATCTCAAATGCCATAGCATAGGCGGCGCATAGTCAAAAGCACACCTAGGAATAGGCGACGCATAGTGTATAGCACACTAGATTCCGAGTCCTTAGGTTATAGAATAGGTTGTGCATCGTTTGTGGCCTATTTTTACCAAGGCCTAGCCTTCCTCGAAGCCTATTATGACGTGAGAAAGGCTCAATTCATAGCCTTATGCATCACCATTCCTAACTTACCGACTTTACCATACAATGCGACCAAATCGTTGATTGAAATCAATCTCCTCGTTGCATACTTCTTGCACCTATATTTGCTCAAAACACAATGAAAACGATTAGTACGATGGGTTGCCTCCCACCAAGCGCCTTAGTTTTGGTCGTGGCACGACTCTTATCAAAAAGAAAAAATACTAAAACGACGAAACGATAAAATGATAAAACGATAAAACGACAAAACGATAAAACAATAAAACGATGGGTTGCCTCCCATCTAGCGCCTTAGTTATTGTCGTGGCTCGACGTAGTAAACTCGAGTACTTAGACTTCGTCGAGATAAGTGATGGCCATGTCATTCATCGAGTCAAGAGGACCGATATAGGGCTTGACACGTTGGCCATTCACTTTGAAGATAACACCCTCATTGTTTTCCAATTCGACTACTCCAGATGAGTAGACTTGAATGACTTTAAATGGACCAGACCACTTTGATTTTAACTTACCTGGGAAGAGCTTGAGTCTGGAATTAAAGAGTAGTACCATGTCACCTTTTTGGAAGTTTCGTCGAACAATCCGCTGATCATGATACTTCTTCATCCGCTCCTTGTATAAATCTGATCTTTCATATGCATGGAGACGGAATTCATCTAGTTCGTTCAGCTGCTCCAACCTCAGGTTCTTCACATCATCCCAATTCAGATTCAAGTGCTTCAATGCCCACAATGCCTTGTATTCAAGCTCGATGGGTAGATGACAAGCCTTCCCATAAACTAGCTGATAAGGTGACATGCCAATGGGTGTCTTGAATGCAGTCCTATACGCCCATAGTGCATCATCTAGCTTTCGAGACCAATCCTTCCGATTCGCATTGACCGTCTTGGCAAGGATTTGCTTGATCTCACGATTGGAAACCTCTACTTGTCCACTAGTTTGAGGATGATAAGGCGTAGCTACCTTGTGTTGCTTGACTCCATACTTGGCCAATACAGATTTGAATAGCTTGTTGCAAAAGTGAGATCCTCCATCACTTATGATAGTACGAGGTACTCCAAAGCGAGAGAAGATATTCTTCTTTAAAAACGCTACAACACGCTTTCCTTCGTTATCGGCCAATGCTACAGCTTCAACCCATTTCGACACATAATCCACAGCAACCAAGATGTACTTCATTCCAAACGAATTCACGAATGGTCCCATGAAATCAATACCCCACACATCAAAGAGTTCTACCTCCAGAATTTTGGACATGGGCATTTCATGGTGTTTTGAAATAGCACCTTGACGTTGGCATTGGTCACACCTTCTCACATAGTCGTGTGCATCTCTGAATATTGTAGGCCAATAATAACCACTTTTCAAGACTTTCCTTGCCGTTCGATTCCCTGCATGATGTCCTCCAACTTGCGAAGTGTGGCATGCTTCCAATATAGTAGGCACTTCTTCATGGGATATACATCGTCGAATGATACCATCCGCGCATCTTCGAAACAAATAAGGCTCATCCCAATAGTAGTGCTGAACGTCATGCATAAACTTCCTCCTCTGGTGGTAAGATAAATTGGAAGGTAACACATTACTCACCACGAAATTTGCAAAGTCGGCATACCATGGTAAGTTCTCCATTGTTGTCGCTAGTATCTCCTCGTCAGGGAATGCATCATCAATTTGATTTTCTGGTTGCGCCACATACTCATTCTCAAGTCTAGATAGGTGATCAGCCACTTGGTTCTCGCAACCTCTTCTATCTTTGACTTCGAAATCGAACTCTTACAGCAGCAATACCCATCGAATCAGCCTTGGTTTTGCATCCTTCTTTGTCATTAGATACCTAAGAGCTGCATGGTCTGTATGAACGATCACTTTAGTACCCAATAGATAGGCACGGAACTTCTCAAACGCATACACAACCGCTAAGAGCTCTTGTTCAGTGACAGTGTAGTTCCTTTGGGCTTCATTGAGGACCTTACTCGCATAGTAGATAGGATGAAATAATTTCTCCTTTCTCTGTCCAAGAACAGCACCAACGGCTACACCACTAGCATCACACATGACTTCGAACGGGAGCGTCCAATCTGGTGCTACCATGATAGGGGCTTCAATGAGTTTTTCTTTAAGGCATTCAAATGCCTTTAAGCAATCATCATTAAAGTCAAACTTCGCATCTTTCTCCAATAGTTTGCACAATGGACTTGCAATTTTGGAGAAGTCTTTGATGAATCTACGATAAAACCCAGCATGGCCAAGAAAACTACGAACTCCCTTCACCGAAATTGGAGGTGGTAGCTTCTCAATTACCTCTATTTTGGCGCGATCAACCTCTATTCCTCTTTCGGAGATCTTGTGCCCAAGAACAATTCCTTCTTTTACCATGAAGTGGCACTTCTCCCAATTCAGCACAAGGTTGAACTCTACACATCTTTGTAATGCCATGCTCAAGTTCACCAAACATGCGTCAAAGGACTCACCAACAACTGAAAAGTCGTCCATAAATACCTCCAAAGTGTCTTCTACCATATCAGAGAAAAGAGACATCATACAACGTTGAAAGGTGGCTGGTGCGTTGCACAACCCGAATGGCATGCGTTTGAAGGCAAAAGTACCATATGGGCATGTAAACGTTGTCTTCTCTTGGTCTTCGGGGGCAATACAAATCTGATTGTATCCTGAATAACCATCCAAGAAGCAAAACCATCCTTTCCCCGCTAATCGATCTAGCATTTGGTCCATAAATGGCGTGGGAAAGTGATCCTTGAGCGTCCAAGAATTCAGCTTGCGGTAGTCCATGCATACTCTCCATCCAGTAACGGGCCTGAGTGGAATAAGCTCATTCTTTGCATTAGCAACCACCGTATACCTCCTTTCTTGGGAACACATTGTACTGGGCTTACCCATGTACTGTCAGAAATAGGATACACGACTCCTGCGTCTAACCACTTGATAATCTCCTTCTTCACCACCTCTTGCATTGGTGGGTTTAGACGTCTTTGATGTTCAATGGTGGGTGTGCACTTTTCTTGAAGCTGAATTTTATGTGTGCAAATCCCAGGTGGAATACCAATGATATCCGCAATGGTCCATCCAATAGCTCTAATATACTTGTGTAAGATTGCAATAAGAGCTGCAACTTGTTGCTCACCTAAATCGGCTGCCACTATGACTGGAAGAGTGTTTCCGCTTCCTAAGAATGCGTACTTCAAATGGCTTGGCAGCTCCTTCAATTCTAACGTGGGTGGTTCTTCAATAGATGGCTTAGCTGGTGGTGTGGGTCGATTCTTGAGATCAAGATCCAGCTTCTTGGGAGTATAACGATATGTTCCTAATCCCGATAGAGCACAAATATCATCTTCAGAAATTTCAGCATCATCATCCTCTTCTTTCATGAACAAAGCCTCCAAAGGATCATCAAGAATTCGCTCTTCAGCAAGTAACTCTTTCTCATCATCAAAGACAACATCAGCCACAGAAAATACACTCAGATCTTTGGGTTGCTTCATTGATTTGCAAACATCAAAGCGAACTACTTCATCATTTATTCGGAATGAAAGCTCATTAGCTCTCAAATCTATGAGCACACTTCCCGTAGCAAGGAAGGGGCGTCCCAAGATTATGGGAACCTCTGAATCTGCTTCACAATCCAAGATGACAAAGTCTGCCGGAAAGATAAATGAAGATACCTTCACCAAGACATCGCATAGAATACCAACCGGTCGTTTTACCGACCTATCCGCCATAACAAGCCTCATATTAGTTGGTGTAGGATCTCCTAACCCCAACTTCTTGTAGATTGATAATGGCATCAAGTTGATGCTGGCTCCTAAGTCACACAATGCTTTAGCAAAGTCTAAAGATCCGACGGTGCAAGGGATAGTGAAAGCTCTGGGGTCGGCCTTCTTCTGAACTATGGATCGGGTAGCAATTGCGCTACAATGATGCACATCATCCTTCAGCTCGTAGCTTGCTGCCCTCTTCTTAGTCAAAAGATCTTTCATAAACTTCGCATACCCAGGCATTTGTTCAAGTGCCTCTACCAATGGGACATTAATAGTCAGCTGCTTCAACATGGTCATAAATTTGCTGAACTTAGTGTCATCGGCCACCTTCTTCAATCTTTGTGGAAAAGGTGGTGGTGGGTATGGAAGTGTTCTCTCCATGGCTTTCTTCTCCTCTTGCTTCCGTTTATTTTTTTTAGGCTGCACGTCACTAGGTGAAACGTCCTTGACGTTGGAAGTAGATGTTGCGGCTTCTTCTCTTGTGACGTCACTAGGTGTGGCGTCTATATTTGCTGTTCCGTCAACCACTTGCTTGCCTTTTTTTGAAGTTTCCAGCACCTTACCACTTCTGGTAGTGATGGCCATGCATGACCCATCATTCCTTGGGTTTTGCACAGTATCGCTCGGTAAGGTGCCAGCCTTTCTTTGATTGAATGCTGCTGAAAGTTGGCTTAATTGCTGCTCTATTTGCTTGATAGAAGTGGAATGAGAATCAACTAATTGCTTCATGGAGGCTAAATCGTCGATTACCTCCTTAACTCCCGCGCTCGTTGCTTCCACTCCTTTCAATAACTTAGCCATCATGTCTTCCATAGAATTAGATGTGGTGGTATCACGTCTACCAGGGGGAACGTACAAACCACTATTTTCATTATTTTTCTTCCAACTACCTTGGTCTTTACCTCCAGATTTATCATAATAGTTCCGACCTTGGTTTCCTTGGGCATTCCCACGGAAACCCCCCTGATTGTTCAAGTAGTTGGCCTCCTCTTCCGAATCAGATTCGTCTCTTCCTTTTGACGCAATAGCTTTCACTTTTTCAGTCTTCCCTAATAGATGCTTTGTAAGAAGATCCATTTGGGTTTTCATGTGCGCCATATCTTGATCACGTTCTTCTTCTCTTCTTCTTTGGTCTGCAGACATGCCAATAGATAAAGTGGGGCTTGCTACCTCAGAATCCCTGGTATGCCAAGCTCTACTTTGTTTCGTCATACGATCTAGCATGTTGCTTGCTTGACCAAAGGTGAGGTCCATAAAAGAACCTCCAGCTGCGTTGTCCACCACTGGTTTAGTTACTGAATTCAAGTCTCTATACAAGATCTCCATGAGGTGAACATTAGTCATGTGATGGTTTGGGCATCTCGCTAGCTTTGTCTTGAACCTCTCCCATGTTTCGTGAAGAGCTTCAGAGGGAAGCTGACGAAAGTTGCTGATTTCATCTCTTAACTGAGCCCTCTTGGATGGCGGAAAGAATCTTTCTAGGAAAACGTCTCTCAATTGCCTCCAATTTGTAATAGAATCAGGAGTCAGCCCATTCAACCATAATGTTGCCTCCCCAGACAGAGACAATGGAAATAGACGTAATCGAATAGCATTCTGACCAACACCAGGATTGTCAAAAGACTTGCATATAGAAATAAAGTTGATGAGATGCATATTCGGATCATCGCCTGCTAGTCCACCAAATAATCCCTTGAGTTGCAATAACTGAATCATGGTGCTTGTGATATTGAATTTGGCTCCGGGCGCTAATGGTGGTGGAATTATAGCTCCAGTGGCTCCGGCACCATCAAGATCATCATCATCATCGTCGAAAGCTGGTTGCAAAGGTTGGCGATCATATCTATACCGAGCTTGTCGACCTCTTCGATTGGCAGGTGTTGCAATTTCAGCGCCATGCCTTGGGTTTATCAACTCGTCATCTCCTAAATCTTCATCGTCAGGATTTGTTGCTCGTCCAGGATTATCAATGTTTTGTTGTTGGACTTGAGCAGCGGCAAGAGCAGCTAATCTTGCTTGCTCGTGTTGAGCAGCCATCCTGTCGATTTCAGCTTGTGCTTCCATTCTTCTAATTCGTTGCGGTTCAGGATTGATTGGTAATAACGGTTGACCAGAACTTCTAGTATGGGGCATGAACTAAAAGAAAAACCTGCAATAAACAAAAACAAAAACTAAATGTAAAAGTACGAGAATCTTTGACCAAAGGGTCTAGTAATTATCACAAACTTGATTGACACTCGTATTCCCCGACAACGGCGCCAATTTTTGATAACGCTCAATCTACAGCTTTTGTGAAAGTGTAAAGCGGTCGTTTGCAAATATAGAACCCAACCTGGGTTGGGTGTCAATCCCACAGGGAATAGCTTGGCCAACAAGTAAGCAAAATTAATAGACTTTTGGTGCAAGTCTCGTAAGAAGGGGGGATTGTAATAAGTAACCAAAGTAATGAAATAAAGGCTGAAAATAGCAAAGTAAAAAGAGAGTATTTCGTAGGTTGTGAAACAATGAGAATTGAAGCGTTGGGGTTATGTCCACCTTCAGAGGTATACGTCTCTATTGGCTATGAGTGTGTAGAGTCTTGACATGCAATTGGTTATAGAGAATTGTAGTCGATGGTAAATCCAAGCGTCTCTCGACCTAAACAAGGATTATTTCACTTTAACTCTCTCGAGATTAAAGTGTGTCTAGCAGTACAAATTCTCCAAGAGGTTAGTCCAGTTACGGCACTAGCTTTTTAATAGGAAAGGGTGTCCTACTACCTTGACATTATCTCTTTTCCAGACAAATAACCTTTCTCTCGAACAGGTTAAATGTTAGACTGGCGTATTCTTGCGTTTGCAACCGCAAAGAATGTAGATTAAGATGAAGAGCGTAATGATATAAGCAATATACTTGTCTTGAACTCACAAACTCATAGCTATAGATAGTAACTCATTCGGCTTCCATAACCCCAACTAAGAGGTTTAGTTACCCATGAATGCGAAGGATATCACGTTTTGCATGGTGGATGGCGTGTAAAAGAGGTGTTAGGCGTGTGGTTTTGGTGATTCCGTAGCAAGTAACGATTCTCTTGTTGTGGAATTTAAGAATAGAAGAATAGATTAGAAGTGTTTGTGGTGGAAGATGAGAAGGATGGAAGAAAATTAATTAAGTGAAGAATGAAGAATTAAGAATGTATTGTAAGAAGATGTCTTAATTGTAAGGAGATGAATAAAAATCTCTAGCATGATAGGGTATTTATAATACTCCTATCCTACTCCTACTAAGCTAATGAAATAAATAACCAAATCCTAATAGACTAATGAAATCCTTGACCCAAATGTACTAGGGTAAGGTTTCAAAATTATAATCCAAATAGATTAGTGAAACACATAACCTAATTGCACTAGGTTAATGTATCTTGGGAAAAATCCAGCTTTGTGTCTGTAAGTCCCCAAAGTCTTCAGAATTGCTGTTTTAGCCCGGGACAGATTTTCCATGCAGCAGATTTGGTCCTTTAGGCGTCCAGCTCCCTTTTACTTCGTTTGTGAGCTTTCTTTTGCGTCAAGTAAGCCGTAAAATGCTGTATTTTGCATCATTTATACCTGAAACTTTGCTAATCATGTTTGTTAGATCATTTATAGGAAAAAGGACTAAAAGTGCATGAAATAGATAATTAGTTCTCAAAACTAGGCTAAAATATGGGCAAAATATATTGATATAGGCGCGTAAATTCGCCTATCATCAATGTCCTGGTATTCATGAGTGCTTAAGAAATTTGTCACAATTTCATAGAAGCGGATCCACTTCACACTCATATCGGTCCAATCACTAAGGATATTCTGCAGAGCAATATACCACCTACAAAGGATATGATTTGAATTAAAAGTACAACTCACCTCTTAATTTGTCTTGCAGCATTGCACTATATTTCCATATTATAGATGTCACCCCCCCTTTTTTATACCAAAAAGATTGATTTCAAGTTCGAAAAGGGTTTCATTATTAAGTGACAAAAGATGAAAATTATTTTCAAAAAGATTCATGTTTATAATTAACCCAGAGTCGTCACTTGACATAAATTGGATGTGCCAAGTCACCTTTGAAAAATCCCTTTTCAAAACAATTTGACACTTTAAAATTAGTTTGTGAATAGATATTCTAGTTAAGGAATTCTGTTGATCGAGAGGAAGGTGTTAGGAACCCCTCAATCCTGTGGTTCGACCACAATCGTTCTGTGAAGTATATCGGCTAATTCGACATTAAGAATGTATAAACCACATAAACACACAACAATTAAACAAACAAACACAAACAAAATGATTCCCCCCCAAAATAATGTCCAGTCCAATTTTACAATCCCAAAATAGAAAAATGCAGAAACATAAACCTACGCTAACCTACACTAATCCTAAACTACACTCCAATGCTTTACCCTATGCCTCGGGCCTTCGTCACGGACGTCTTTCTAGTATAAAATACTTCGGGGCATTCCTCGGTGAATAAGTACAATATAATCTCGGGACATTCCCCGGCGAATGAATACATCTTCAAATCTTATACAATAAAGTAGAAAAAAATATTCGCACTCACATTCAAACATTCAACGAAACACCATTCTAAAATTTGCCTACCCGACTTAGCATTTGCCTACTAGCTTCGATCTAAAACGTGATATTATCAAACTTAATAAATTCGACGCCTATTTTGCATCAAACAAACATCATCATATAATAAATACAAACTAATCACGTTCAATTTCTGTCCGTTTTCAATTCTTACCCCCCAATCCATTCTCAACATGATTAAACCAATTCAATACACAATCCACCAATCAAGTTTTCACATCTAAATCCAACATCAAACAACACACAACGAAGATTCAAAGTTCAAACATGCCAAACCCATAAATCATTCATAATCATGTAAAAATTAAAAAAAGAGAAGATAGAATTGGACCTTAAGATCTTTCGATTGACTTAAGAAGAGAAATAAGAGCCATTTTGAGAACCTCGAAGAAGACAACAACTAGACTACGAACCAACTCCAATAAAACTTCCAAAATTTAATTCGAAATGCAGGAACCACAGAGAACAGTCAACCCTAAAATCAAAACTTACAAGAAAACTGAGAAAACTATACGCCCGGAGCTCCGGTGAACTAAACAGTAGTGAATATCAATAGAACAAAGAAGATTCGGCGACTTTTAGTGTTTTCCGAATGGATTCACCTAGAAACCACGGGAAATAGAGCAATTGTAGGGATTTCGGAGCTGAGTCGACCGAATAGACGAACTAGAGCCAATTCCGGTGAAAAATTTTGCCAAAGAAACTTGAGAACTGGCTGGAAAATTTAAAAATCAACTGGAAATCCACTGAATTTTCTCACCCTTTTATTCTTCCCATATGATACAAGAAAGACAAGGAAACACGAAATAAAAACTAAAATCAGTCCACTAGCTAAGAAACTGAGTACCTCTTTTGGTGACCCCTCTCAGATTCGCTACCAACAAGAAAAATACAAGGCACAATGGCGTAATAACACCAAAACAGTAGCAACACAACAAGAACAAGATGAACAATAGACTAATTTTGGATTTCACATTAACAACACAAACACACGGTTACAACATCAACACTACTACACGATTACAAAGAAACAAAAAGATAGATAGTTAGACAAATTGAAGGTATAATATTAACAACCTAAAAGCCTATTCCACTCTTGGACCTTTGACATCACACACATCAATTACCTAACTCTTACATTGGAACAAGAGTGACCCCGGTATCTCAAGCATCCAATGTTTCCAAGCTTGAATCCAACACGAGCGATTCCACACTCAAGTTGGTTTCCCTAGTTACAATTTTGGGTTGGTGGTCTTCTCTCTTTAGAGAGAAAATATTTCAAGTGTTATAAACTCATAATATTTATCAAAATCTAACTAATGAAACCTTAAATTATTCTATTTATAGTGTATTACAAATAATAGGTAAAATGACCAAAAGGCCCCTTAGTGAAGGGGCACCCCTCTAGTGTATGTAGTGGACTGATTTGGCCCTTTTAGTGTATGTAGTGGACTATTTTTGTGTCCATTTAGGTGATCCTTTGCACTTCATTGAACACACCAAGACTCAGGTCTTACGTACGCCCTCATAAGTCCATCTACGTGATCGTAGTCGTACCATCCTCCCCTTCTTGAAAAAGATTCGACCTCGAATCCGTACCTTGCAAAATCAAAGAGGAAACAAACAAGTACACATCCTCATGGCATGAGGGTTAGGGTTAGCAAAATAAATAATTAGCACTATCATGCCACGGTGGTATACACTTGAAGTACAACCAAGGATCCTTTGTGTTAATTATGAAAAACTTTTGTACAACATCACAAACAAAAAGGCTCAGATGAACATCAAGAATTAAGGGACAAAAATCGAGACTACGCCTCTCATACGATGTATATATAACAACATCATGAATATCATCATATGCATATAGGTAGTGAAGAAAGGCACCAAAGACACAATTCTCATCTAAGATATATTCACAAGTAGGAACACACAATGAGAGAAAGGGACATTGCAAGCACGTAGGATGTCTCTCCTTCCAACCACTTACCGAAGGAAGACATTCCATCAAGGGAGTCATACCAATAGGGAGAATAGGGAAACTACCATGCAACACTCTAATCTAAGGCAAGTAGTTTTCCTAAGAACTCGGCTTCCTTCTACAAATGATGTGAAGCACGCTCCCGAGAGTCCCCCAAGATACTTCAACTTGTCCAACCCCATGAAGGTGACAAGAAGTCTTTAACATCCTTGGACCCTTCCACAAACAAGAATACAACTTGGCATCCTTAAATTGTGGTTCACATAACTTAAATAAAAGTGTGTCAAACATGGATGCACAGATATGAGCAACACCCCAAAGAGACAATGACATATTTGCCTTACGGTTCTCAAGTAGACACAAACCACCATTAACATCAAAGGGATCACAATTCAAGGCACCATATTTGTCAAGCACGGGTGGGGTGTCATGCAAAGGAGTACAAGCAAAATCATTTTTCAATGATATGTCAGGCACATGATTAACCCTATGAGCCAAGCAAATATTAGAATCTTTAAAACAACATAGGCTCACGGGTTCACTCCTTTGTCCTTGACCAACATCTTCAAATTCTTCACTCACTTGAGATTCATTAATCACTCACACATATTCTCAAGTGGTGGGAAATTTTTACACACAAGTTGATCAACACAATTTTCACATAACGATGTACTTTCATTCAACACAATAGCTTCAACACTAGATGGACACAAATTGAATTACTAGAAGAGTCAATTCGGTCATATATAGGATCAACTAGTGTATCCATTCGCACAACATGTACATCATCCACAAGTGTCAAGGAATCAATATACTCATATGTAGGTAAGCTACTACTCACACTCAACGGCTTATTAGTCACATGTTCATCATTCACATGTACCAAAGTATACGAGTTAGCTATTTTACCTTGACATTCATGAGTATGTTCGTCTTTACCTCGGTGTGAAAGTCCTTCATAAGTTTGGGAAAAAACTTCCTTTGAGAAGCTCTCACCGCAAGGTGTTTGGACCTTAGGTTTTGGATTTATTGGGATAAGTGTGGATAACAATTGGCGTAGCCTTTCAACGTGCCCTTTCATGTCTTTAATATTGTCAGTGATGCGGTCAAATGTGGCATCTTGATGGTAGCCATGGTACCTAAAATAAAAGACAACAACGAACAACAAAACAACAAACTTGTTAGCTCAAGAATGCCTTACCACACTCTCACTCTCGATTTTTACCTCACACTTGGTTTCACAAGTGTTGAAAGTTGGCTTGTACTTCGCGTGTGATTGAGGGTCAAGTCTACTCTTGTCCAGAATAGATTTTTGTTTGAGTTGACTCAAAGAAAAATTGTTTACGGACTTGAACCAACAAGATACAACAAATTCACAAAAGATAAAAGCACACAATAAATGTAGACATGAACAAACGAACTCTACAACTAACTTACAATCTAGTAGGAGATTACTAGTTTGTTAATTAGTGTTCGAACCAACAAACGGAACTAGGACACAATAAAATAAAACTAAGAAATTTGAAATTGAGCTTAAAAATTTTCGGTGAACAGTAAAAACATGATGTGGCTGCCACGTATTGGTTGCGGTTGTTATCAAATTTTATTTTCTAATTCAAGTCTTGGTCCAATTGTAATTTGGAATTGGTGGGAATTGTTTAAGGAAAGAAAACAAGTCTTGAAATCCTCTTTCAAATTCAAAAAGCAAGACTTGAATTTTCTCCTCAAGACATGCTCCTTAAATCATAGAAGGTTGTTGGAAAAGTGGCTGTTAAAGTACTTGAGTGGTTGGAATTGGTTGTAAAAGTTTTGAGAGGTCTTAAATTTTGGAAATGTGTCTTTCAAGACTAACAAAATACACGCTCTCTTTCTTCAACTTGCAAGATCAAACATCCACATTTTCTTCAACAATAGATGAAGATGTGAAGAACACCAAGAACACATTTTTTTGAATTTTGAAGTTTTAAGGTTCAAGTTGGACCCCAAACATCAATAATACCTTTCCAAGCTTAAAAATACAACACAATAACCACCATACACATTCAAATCTTGAACCAATAACGCAACACACGTCCAAGCTTTGAATCTGCAACAATAATACCAACAACAATCACACGACCAAAGTTTAGGCTCACAACAACAACATCCACAATTAAAGCTCAAATCTAGATCTAGACTTCTTTAGTGTTAGAGGTGAAGAAGCTAACCCTAGAAACAACAAAACAAATAAAATGACTTCTAGATCTAGACTCAAAACAAGAAAAATCTCGCCCAAGACATAACAAGAACACAATTTTGGCCAAGACATAAAAATGGACAGATTTGCTTCTTTTTGAAATTTTCAGATTTCAACTTTTTTTTTAAATTTTCTAACAAGCAAGCCCAAGATTGATCTTGTAGGAACAAGATCTAGCCATGCTTTGATACCAAATGATACAAGAAAGACAAGAAAACACGAAACAAACACCAAAATTAGTCCACTAGCCAAGAAACCGAGGATCACTTTTGGTGACCCCTCTCAGATTTGCTACTAACAAGAAGAAGACAAAACACAATGGCGTAATAACACCAAAACAGTAACAACACAACAAGAACAAGATGAAAAATAGACTAATTTAGGATTCCACATTAACAACACAAAGACACGGTTACAACATCAACACTACTACACGATTACGAAGAAACAAAAAGATAGATAGTTAGACAAATTGAAGGTATAATATTAACAACCCAAAAGCCTATTCCACTCTTGGAACTTTAGCATCACACACATCAATTACCTAACTCTTACGTTGGCAAAAAAGTGACCCCGATCTCCCAAGCATCCAACGTTTTCAAGCTTGAATCCAACACGAGCGATTCCACACTCAAGTTGATTTCCCTAGTTACAATTCAGGTTGGTGGTCTTCTCTCCTTAGAGAGGAAATATTTCAAGTGTTATAAACTCATAATATTCATCAAAATATAACTAATAAAACCCTACATTATTCTATTTATAGTGCATAACAAATAATAGGTAAAATGACCAAAAGGCCCCTTAGTGAAGGGGCACCCCTCTAGTGTATGTAGTGGACTGATTTGGCCCTTTTAGTGTATGTAGTGGACTGTTTTTGTGTCCATTTAGGTTCTCCTTTGCATTTCATTGAACACACCAAGCATCGGGTCTAACGTAAGCCCTCATAAGTCCATCTACGTAATCGTATGCGTATCACCATCCCGATCTCCATATTTTTGGATTTTTCAGTGAGTGTGTGTGTGTGCGATTTGTGCGTGAATCTGTGTGTTGAGAGTGAAGATCTGTGAGGTGTTGTGAATATGGCGTCTCTGTATGTGTGTGAATTATTGATGGTGAGTGTCGCTGTGTAAGGTGTATATGTGTATTCTGTTGATGGAATTTGGTTTGTGAGTGTACGTATATTGTGAGTGTACAAATTTGTATATTAAAACTCCATCAAAAAGTTTAATAGAGAAGAGATCCATATACATATCCTGTAAAAATATAGTAAATATTTTTAATGGCTATTTAATTATGAAATACACTTGTTTCACAAAATGAACATAACGTTAGTAATTTGATACCAAATGACAGTCCATTCATTAAAATCACCTAAATATTATTCAAGATATTGAATTCATAACAACCACATTGTCTGTTTCATTTCACAAACAACCAATATATCAACTACCTATTAATATATAATCTTGAAAATTAACTCTAAATACGAAAAATTTCTTTTCAGCATAAGAAAAACTTAAACTAATATTTTCAAGTCTCATATGGTCAAATAAGCAAAAGTACTAATAATATATCTAAAAATTACCTATATACACAAGTTAAAGTTACATAATTACATTAAATCCCAAATTGGTAATGTATTTACACAAATCCCAAAATAATTACAAAAATTCCTTTATTTGGTAATTTCTCTCTCCTTAATATTATACATCCAAAAAAGATCACCTTTTCCTCCCTCTTTTTCTCTTCAATTACAAATCAGTTTATTCTCCATTATTCAATTCCCTTTTTCACGCCTATAATCAAGCAATCATACTTTTAGAGTTTACCATTGCAAGTTTTCAAACATTAATTGAACTTATTGATTTCATTCATTAATTTTTTTTATTTTTTTTTAACTTCACCAAATCAGAAAGTCATGGACTTGTTTGAGAAAATAAAGGCAAAAACAATGACGACGAATTATCAGAAGCTTTGAAAAATATCAATTGGGTCATCATCATCAGGAGAGCACAATGGGGTGGAACATGCTACGAAAAATGAATCTCCTGAACAGAGCATAACAGAGTTTATTCAAATGATTGAATCAATGAAATCACTTACTCAATCTTCTGTATGAATCTAAATCCTAATTATTTGATTATTTAATGTTTGTTTATATTATTCAGTCTCTGAAAAGGAATGATCTTGGTCCATTTTATATTTTTTAATACTCTTTCAAAGATTCTATTTTGTAATATCAAATTCTTCTAATATTCTTGGATCCAACTTTATGTTTCAAAGATTCTATTTTATATGTTTTAGTATTTTGTCTAACTTTATGTTTATTTTTTGTTGAAACAGGATAGCTTTGTGGTTGCAAAGATAACTGAAATTTGTATACCGAGGCTACTCAAAAGAATAAGTGATTTGCTACGATGAAAAAAAATTACTTGTCATCGTGTCCAAAAATGTAGATTTTATACATTATACATTACTTTATTTAACACACTTATGTATAATATAAATTTTTGTATATATAGAAGAGACTGTTTTTGTATTTAGTCGAATTATACAATTATAATCTATGAATTTTGTATAACATTACATTATACATTCTGACAAATAATGTTAATATTTTATATGTATGGTGTAACATTATACATTCTTGAAGTTTTTATTTGAAAGTATAAGATATAATATATCAGGCATTATACATTAGTTATTTTGGAAGACTAATGTATAATATAAGTCTAATGATATATATTTTCAATATGTTATACATTAGAAGTTCTTATTACAATTAGTTGTGTTTTATATTGTATTTTATAGTTAAAAAGTTTTATTTTTGTATAATTTTTCATTATATCTTCTGTTAAGCTTATAGGTCATACATGTTTAAAGTGAAAAATTTAGATGTGTAATATGACATTATACATTACTGCAGTTTATTTTTAAAATGTATAAGTTGCCCTTATACTTATTCTAATGTATAATATAAGCCTGAAGATATATATTTTAATATGTTATACATTAAAAGTCCTTATAAGATGCATTTTATACTGTATGTGATATTATACTGTTAGAAAATCTTATTTTTGTATAAATTTTCATTATACCTTCTGTCAAGATATATAGATCATACATGTTTAAGGTGAAAAATTTAGATGTGTAGTATGACATTATACATTACTGCAGTTTATTTTTTAATGTATAAGTTGCCTTCATACATGCGAAATTGTTATGTATTTTACTTTAATTTTTTTTACGAACTTCGTCAATATTCAATTCCATCGCGATCGTAGCAATCAATTTCAAAAAGTTAATACTTTCCGAAATAATAATTGCATCACTTTTATGGAATTAATAAATGATTTTCAACTCCCAAATTTCGAAATGACGCAACAATATGGGGATGTTCATTTTTTGTTTTTGAGAATTGAAGAAAGGCGTAGACGTTTTTTTTTTTTCAAAAACGTCATTAAAAATGAGAAAAACTAACAGTGATGTTTAAGAGTTTTTTTGAATTTAAATTTCAGTTATTTTATTTAATCATACAAAACATAATTATAGGTAATTAATGGCTTTATTTAAGGGAATGAAAGATTTCATTTGATTACTCTTTACATGAATGTAGGAGATTATGTTTTATCATCTTACCTTAAATATAGGATTAACTGTTTTATCATACATTCGAGCTATGTATGATGGGCAGCCGAATGTATGAGTATATTTACAAAATTCGGGAGAGAAAAAACTAGAGGAAATTTTGTGTAATTAATTTCAATAGGTAGGAGATTTATGTTATTTACATATATATATATTCATCTTGAAAATATTAGCCACAAATAAATCACGCTTATAATACTCATTACCTACAACTATATTATATTTGTTAACACATTATCAAACTCAAATGAAATCTTTACCAACCTCTTTCAATTGATTTCATGAACATCAAGTTGGTTCAAATATTATAACTTGTATACCACCTCAATTAGTTTTACTATTTTCTCACATGTGAGTTTAAAAAGAAAAAAAATTTCATTTCAAAATTTGGAGTAGTTTTGGAATCACCAACATAAATAAATAATTATTCTTCTTCAATTTGGGTGTGAGGCACAAAACTGACTTTGTTAGAGAAAACATATTAAGTAGCATCAAAGTCGACACCCAATCTTTCAAATATTTAGTCATAAGATTGACTGGACAAATAACTACAATAATTATATCACCTGCCTAGCCAATTATACTTCAGGGGAGTACAATTTCTCTGAATCTTCTTCTATACTGAAGACTTAAATTACCACTCATAAGTTCATTAAAAATGTAGACATATAGTATCCACATACCTTATTAGCAGAAATCCTAAAGTTCACTTGTTTTCCACAATAGTGACTTACCTTGTAATCACTTTTTTACTGCTACCACTTCCTTGAGCTGAACAAGAGAATAAACCCGAATCAACAACCCATCGCTATTGAAATCTTCAACTTCGCCACCATACATATCATTCCTTACTGCACGTATAACCACTATTGAAGTCTTTAAGTTTGTCATCATACTCAAGTAAAATATTTTTTTCTCCACCTATCAACCCAATATCTAACAAATTTAACACCTTGTTTTCACCCTCAACTTCACTGAACGAAATTTTAGAAAAAATAGAAAATACATGAAGATAAATATTTTAGAGGAAGGAGTAGAAAGAGAGGAAAAATACTGTTTTCAGTAAGAAAGAAGCATAGAAATATTCTTAAAATTGTTGGAAATCTTATGAAAAATACTTCATCAGGAACACTTGAGAAAATTCTTTAAATCTTGAGGCTTGTCAAGAGACACTATCCTTAAGAATATTTCACCTACTATGATGTATCCCGTGATTCAACAAGCTCTTCTAATATTCAATTAGGAGTCAAAATCTAACAAAAATTTCATCAGAAAAAAAAAATCCATCAAACTAAAATGAAAAGAAGAAGAATGACTCTCTTTTCCCCATCAAGAGCTTAAGAAGAAAAATATAGACAGAAAAATGTTTGCCAGTCCCTAAAATTAAAGTCCGATCCATAAAGACATTGCTATGATCCAATTCATTCTGGCAATGAATTATGCAATTGAAGGCAATTAATTAAAGTAAAACAATAATGACAATTATAGAGGAAAATGATAAAACTTGAAATATAATCAGAATAAGTAAATATTATAAGATTATTAATATATTAACTTTTTTTTATATATACAACATCTCTTGCCTCTCAAAATTACCCACCCCACCTCACTCCACCCCCTATTTTTTCTTACAAAAATTTCTACTCCACCCCACCTCCACCCCCAATCTTTTTAATTATTTTACCCCACCCGCGCCTACATCCACGAACCCACCTACCCCCACCCTATCCCCTATCCGCCTTACCCACTTCCACCACAATATGCATCTCTCTACTCTTATTCATTCTCATTATTTGGTGTTAGATACATACAAATTCTTTTTGGATAATAATCTTTTACTCGCATGTCAAATCCAAGAAAATAAGTGAGAACAACTTGTTTTCCTAGAAATATTTTCCTCCATATCGCACACACCCTTTGTCATGTTCATTTGCTTATTTATAAAATATTTTCTTTAGGAAAATAAGCTCCTTGAAAACTATGAAAATGACTTTCTTAATAGTAGTAGGAAAACCAAGGGACATTGTCTCCTCTCATTCTCATAACCACCCACCCCTCCAATCTGACCTCCACTTCCACCACCCCCATACCTCCTCATTTTCCTTCTCTATGATCGTGACACTCGCCATATGATCTCCAAGGGTCCCACTTCCTTTCTCTACAATTGGGACCAAGGTCACGTGATAGTGAAGAAGGTGTTGTAGTTGCACCAGATTCAGTAACATCACCTGGAACATCCAAGTTTAAACGTTCCAAATGGACCATCGAGACTCGTTTAAAATCTTGTGAATACAAATAATATATGTTACAAGACTGAAAAAGATATTCCATACATGTTCAAACCAAAAAACATTTCGTACATGTTTGAACCCTTAATACCAAACTGAGATCATCTTGACCAAATGTTGATAAAAGTCAACTGTTGACTTCTAAGTTTTTAACCAACTACTTAAAATGCATTCAAGCACCATGAGACCTGACGTAAACTTCTAACGAGCTCAAAAATCATGTTTTGGAGCTAACAGAACTATCAAAATTTTATTTCAAGCCCATCTTCATCAAATATTAACTCTGGTCAATCATATCAGCTTTTCAATCTTTTAAAATAAAAAACTCGCAGAACTCCTATACAACCACACCAAAAATTATGCCACCCAAACCCACAAGTACCATAAGGAAACTATAGAGAGAAATAACAATC
Source organism: Capsicum baccatum var. pendulum (assembly GCA_030864225.1). Taxonomy (NCBI): domain Eukaryota; kingdom Viridiplantae; phylum Streptophyta; class Magnoliopsida; order Solanales; family Solanaceae; genus Capsicum; species Capsicum baccatum. The sequence continues at coordinate 160,090,637 of CM061557.1, read as the reverse complement.
AAAATATACAAATATTGAAAAACAACCATGAGGATTGTTACAAGAAGGCTAAAAACAAAATTTGAGAAAGAACAAAGGTGATTTTTTTTGGTACACAGAGTTTTTCATTTCACCAAAATGTTCATTACAAAACCAGCTGATTGCTGACCAATCACCTCTCGTATCTTACTTCTACTCACATACATACATTTCTTGGCTATCTATAAGTATATCAAGGATAAGTATTCAGCTTCTGTAAGTACTTGTGCCACTTAATTACAAAGTTCCCTTTCGTATGTATATGCAATGCTATATCTCTACAAATTTTATCACTAGAATAAGGTCTCTTCTGAAATCTGAGGTGATTCCTGACTGTACAGATAGAGTAGATCATCATGCTAAACACTGCTGCTACTACTTCTCTGTACCCTGTTTTATTCTTCAGCCATGTTATCAACCATTGTACCTCTGCATTCCAGCTGCCAATTATTCTAGCTTGTCCCAGCCAATTAAGTAATCTTCTCCAAATGCCCTTAGTGATGCTACATTCAAAGAATAAATGATCAAATAGTTCATCTGCTGCATCACAAAATACACATGATTTAGGGACTTGTATGCCAATTTTCAGTAATATCTCCATTGTTGCCAATCTGTGTTGTAGAGCTAACCACAGATTAAATTTATGACTTGGCCGCATGTAAGGTTGTAAGATCATCTTCTTCCATGACATTCTGGGGTGTTGAGGTATCTGCAATAAATACAGTTTCTTGATAGAACAAAGGTGCTTTGGATTAATTTAGAGTCAAAATTCAATATTGAGAACCATCACTATAACATTATATGTCATATGTATGTTATTTCTGTATCATATATATGATACTTGTATGTCATACATTTAACATCGACACACATGATAAATATACAATATACATAAGATATAAAATGATATACATATAACATGCACATTGTATATCAGTTGTATAATATATTTATGTATCACTTGTATATCATATGAATAGATACAAAAAAAGACGCTAATTGGCTATTCTTCGAAATATTTCAATTTTGTTTTTTTTTTCAACTAAATCTCCACGAAATATTCTAAAATTTTAGCCACAACTTCGCATAAGAATCACAACAATGCACAATTTCCTATTTAAGAAACCAACAACAAATTTAACCATAACTCATTTTATGTTCCTCAAGTTTTCTCAAATATGGAGTTTTCAATCAATGTTTATACTTTAAGTTCAAGCTCAAACAAACAATTCCTATGCAATTTTTAATGAAAAAACTATCAATAATTTTTTGAATTTCAAGATTTGACCTTTTTTTAAAAGACCTTTAGTGAATTGATCGAACACAACATAAAACTGAGAGAGATTTAGGGTGTGTTTGGTATGAAGAAAAATGGTTACCATAAAAGAAAAATACGTGGTTTTCTATTTTATTTTATGGTGTTTGGTTACAAAAAGAAAATATTGTTCCAAAAGCATCTAGATATATAGTCTAGGAAAATACTAATGATGCTAGATCCAACCAGGACCTTAGACCTTTGACTCCTAATATAGGATCCATGATCCAACCCCAATAATTAATTGGGGACCCAAACTCGACTCCTCATTTAGGACCAACCCCAACTCTCAACTAGGGAACCTACTACGACTTAACCCTAAATCTTGACCCATAATCCGACTCCAATCCAAGACCTAACCACGACTCTTGATTGGGACCCAACCCCAACTTTGAACCAGGACCTGACTTAATTTGGGACCCCAAACCCAATATTGACACCTAAATCCCAACCTGAGACTTAACCCTGACTTTTAACTAGGGACCTGAGTTAGGGTTAAGGTAGGAAGCGAGTCCTTGTAACAATCATAGTTGTGAGTTTTTCTTTTTATATATTTTATCTATTTTTCCCTTCCCTATAGTTGTTACATTCTATTTGTGGGCTGTGAGGATGATTGACATGGTCTCGAATACATTTTAGAGTGACTTTTGGGAGAGTTTGAGACCGATTGAGGCTTTAAAAACTATTAGTTTGACTTCGGGAACTAGATGGTATTGGAGTTTCATTAGATCTGTAACGTCGATTTTAAGTAAGAAGCATAGTTAGTTTGGGTCTTAAGCTCTTATTTTGCCTTTTGATCCTTATTTAGAAAACTAGTTAAAATAAGTTGTTGAGGATCTTTTGGGGGATAATTTATTATGAATGACCACTTTTCAAAAATTTGATCGTTCTATTAATTTTGGAACATCAAAAATAGCCCAGTAGAATAATTGGTTTAGCTATGTGGGATCTTAAATGAGTCTCAGGGTTCATTTAGAGACTTTGAAGTTGGAGTTTAGCTAGTGCGATAGCTGATATTTTGTGCATCATCTCCTTCATTGTGATTGTGTAGCTATGTGTTGTAATTTTGGGCCTCAATAATATTCTTCATGGTAATCACGTGGTTGTCGTACCATAATCGCGATGGATATTCTGGGGGATCGAGTTAGGTTCTTCATTGTAGGAGGCCCACCTCCCGTAATTGCAATGAGCGATCTAGGCCAGGTCAATATTTACCATCACGATTGCGGGGTGGGGGAACATGATCATAAGACACTATTCATAAAACAGTATAAATGTCCTATTTTTATAATTTTTACCATTTTTGGACGTGGAAGCTTCGGAAAAAGGGTGATTTCTAGGGTTTTATTCACCATATGTGCTTGGGTAAGCTTTGAACTCTTATTTTCATTAACTTCTTATGATTATATCTTCAAAAACACCTTTGAATCTTATTTTCTGACTAGAATTTGGAGATTTTTCAATAAACTTCTAAAATAATTTTTCATCGATTTGAACACTATTTTCAACTTATTTTCCTGTAGTTGTAGACTCCTTTTAACTTAGGAAACATATTTTCAAAATAAAATTTTAATTTTACCCCTTTCATTTCAGACCCATTTTTCAAATTAATTTTGGATTCAATTCGTATATAGCTAATATGGGTATCATTAGCTTCATTTTGATACGTAGATTATGTTTTTGATAGTTTTAGCTCATGCTGAGACTGTTCGTGAAGGAAAGACTTCGTATTGAAGGCTTACCTTAGATTTTTGGCTTTTTGAGATATGTCATAGCTTAACTTTATTTAGACCGGGCTGGGTAGTTAACTTTATTGTAAAGTATGCTATGGCTTAGTGTCACAATCCATTTTATCAGGTCATGATGGCACATACTATAACCAATCAGTAGGTAAGCCAACTCATAGTCCGAAATAACTAGTAATGGGCTATCAAGAAAAATAAAAGAAAACAGCAAAATGAATATGATAAAAAGACCAAAACACATAAAACAACCCCCAAACCTGGTGAAGTTTGTACGAGGCCTTCTAATATAATAGAAGTATAAAATGAAATACAGAGTAAATAAAAGTGCACGCCATCTCTGAATACAACGTAGTGATAAGTCTAATTCATAAAATGGAGAGTAGCAATACTTTGAACGCCAAGAGCTCACCCTAAATCTTCAATCCATAGCTGCTCCACACAATAAACACAACAACGACGAGAACTCATACTATGATCTGCAGGATGTAGAAGTGTAGTATGAGTACTAACCATGCAGTACTCAATAGACATTAAGCGACTGAGCTTTAAATATAATGCAAGCATAAATAACATGTAAAGTAGGAATATAAACTATAGACAAATATTCAAAAAGCTAAACAAGATAATGCTAAGGGAACAATAAGGATAAACTCATCATATCCTAACAGTAACCAGAGTCTAAAATATAATACCGTATATCACTAGTCAATATACAGAGGAAAAATAAAAAAAAGTTATATAATAGTATACAGGGCCAAGAATACATATACGACATGAACAGACAACGAAGAGAGGGATATTTGTTGATACCAAACTTATCATATCGTAACAGTAACCAGAGTCTAAAATGTAATACCGTATATCACTAGTGAATATACAAAAGAAGAGTGAAAGAATGTTATATAATAGTATACAAGGCCAAGAATACATATACGACATGACTAGACAAGCAAGAGAAGGATATATGTTGATACCATATATATATATATATATATATATATATATATATATATATATATATATATATATATATATATATATATATATATATATATATGACTACTCAAGGTAATGACATAAAATAACCAACCTAACATACCAAGGCATCCTAACCAAGTAGGAAAGCTAGTGTTGGCATAATCAGGGTCTCTAAGCATAATGTCTAACCATGAGATAACTATCAATAATGTAATTTATCATGAAAATAAAAGGAATCAGAATCATACAAAAAACCTTGGGTATCAATCCATAATCAACTTTCCATGAACTAACCATAATAACAACACCATAGTAATCAACTAGTTGATCTTAGGTGGATTTATGCACTTAAATGTCATAATTTACGCTTGTTTAGCTTTGTTTTGAGGACTTTTTGTGTAATTAATGAAGTGATATTCACATAATTAAGCATCTATTTCAAGTATTTTATTTGTTTTTTAGTTCGAGGACAAATTAGTATTTTAGTGGTGGATAATATAATAACCGTAGTTATTTTTTTCCTTTTTATGTCTTTTGATTGTTTTGACCTTTTCATAGTTTTTACATGCCATTTGTTAGTTATGAGGATGGCTGGTATGGTCCTTGATGCAATCAAGAGTGATTTGGGAGAGTTTGAGACCATTTGAGGCTTTAAAAGCTATCAATTTGACTTTGGTCAACACTTTGAGTTTCGGGCACTGGATGTCTATTTGTGCAGTTTTATTAGATTTGGAATGTTGATATTTTGGATTAAAAGCATAGTTAGTTTGGGTTTCGAGCCCTTATTTTGCATTTTGACCCTTATTTCAAAAACTAGTTAAAATAAGCTTTAAGGGTCCTAGGGGCTAATTTGTTTTAAATGAATACTTTTCAAAAATTTGATAGTTTCATTGAGTCTGAAACATCGAAATATCCTAGTAGCATCATTGTTTTAGTTTTGTAGGGTCCTAAATAAATCTTGAGAGTCTGTTCGGAGACTTTGAAATTAGAGTTTTAGCTGGTGCAACAACTGATATCTGGTGCATCAGGCCCTTCCCCACATCACATGGCCACGTGTTGCTATTGCAGGCCTCGATGATATTATTCATCACAATTGCATGGTGGTGCTATTATGATCAAGGTGGGTATTTTGGTAGACTGAGTTGGATTTTTTATCGCAATTGTTAGGCCTAACTCCCATGATTATGATGAGCAATCTAGTTCAGGTCAATATTAACCCTTGAGGATGCGAGGTGAGGGACCATGATCACGAGTCACTCTTCCTAGAAAAATATAAATTTCTCATTTTTTATGATTTTTCCTATTTTTGGACTTGATAGCTTCGGGAATGGGTGATTTCTAGGGTTTTCTACACCTTTTCTTCTTGGTAAACTCCAAACTCTTATTTTTGTTCACTCCTTATGATTATATCTTCAAAAACACGTTTAAATCTTACTTTCAATCTAGAACTTAGGGATTTTCTGGCGAACTTTTAAAATGGTTGTTCGTTGATTTGAAAATCGATCTCAACTTGTTTTTTCATGGGTTTTCAGTTGCAGACTTTTTTTGACTTGGGGAACATATTTTTAGAATAAAATTCTAATTTTACCCATTTCATTTTTTAACCCATTTTTTGAACCAATTTGTGACCCGATTTGTATATAACTACTATGGGTATCATTAGCTTTCTTTTCACACATAGATTATGTTTTTTTGTAGTATTAGCTCATGCTTAGATCATTAATGAAGTAAAGGCTCTGCGTTTAAGGCTTAGGCTTGGATTTTTGGCATTTTAAGGTATGTTATTGCTTTACTTTCTTTAGACTAGGCTGGTAGTTAACTTTCCTATAAAGCATGCTATGGGGTAGGGAATTTAGTTGAGGGAGTATAATTTTGAAATTATTATTATTATTATTATCATGTATCCATGTGGGGTATTATTTGGATATTATTGTTGACTTGAGAGAATATAATTATAGTGATACCCGAGTAAGGGTTTTATTTGACATATGAAGGCCTTATTTGTGCATTAAATGCCATTATCATTATTGTGTTTCCCATGCGGGAGCTTCAATAGATATTCTAGGCCTTTTGAACATTATCTGCCTTTATCATGATAGTAATACCTAAGAGAGGGATTTTTGAGATGATATTATTGATGACTACATAAATATTCACTTTAGTGGTGTTAGGAAGGCTCATGAAATGGACTTTTATTTGATGTTTTGTGAACTTACACCACTTTTGATGCTTAAAACAAAGGAAATTTCTAGTTAAAGGCATGTTTTTATGGGTATGATGTGATTTTATGATATTTGCAGGATACAACATGTCCGGAGAAGTGAAGTACAGAAAATAGGAGTTAGGAGCATCAGACGAGCTATACAACGATCGTTGGATCTAACAACGGTCGTCCAATGAAATCATTGGTAGAAGTAGAGAAGTGAAATTACTGTGGCCATCATACGATGCATCCTATAATTTTCCCTAGATGTAACTATCTTTAGATTGATCGTAGAAAGAAAGTCTAGATTATAGTGTAAATCACTAGTAGATAGGTGAGAGGATTAACGATTGTTCTATGAAACAATGAGCTTGTCCTAGGCATCATTCCAGCAAATATCTGCCAGTGTTCAAAGGTCATCTTCTAACCAACAATCATTAAGGAGGACGATTGTGGTATTTTCCAATGATCGTCCCTTCCTTCGTCTAACGTACTAATTAAGCAAATCCTAATGTGTTTAGGATAGTTTTTGTTTTTGTGTATAAATACTCCTAATAGGTTTGTTGTATTAGCTTACATTCTCTTGATACTTTTGAGGCATATTATTGTTCGTTGAATTACAAACATTAAATTTTAGGGTTTTTAGTTCAAAGTGAGATTTGCAACTTTCATCTTATTCTTGTAAGGTCATAATTATGTCTTTGAATTACAAACATCAACTTTTAGGGTTTTTAATTCAAAGTGAGATATGCAACTTTCATCTTATTCTTGTAAGGTCATAATTATGTTTTCTTCTCAGAATTATTATGTGTGCTTACAATCATGAGTGGTTAACACCAGAACTAGGGTTGTGGAAATTATGATGGATAAAAATAGTAGTGTTAAAGCACAGCGTGGTTCTCAAAGGATGTTTATGCATGTATTTTAATTCTCCTTGGTTTGGTTTCTAACGGTGGCTAATGTTAGAACACACCCTATCCTTACTCATAATGAAAGAAGGTGTAATCGATAGGAAAAGGAATTAACAATGAGACTCAGAGATATCAACCTCTATTTAATTATCTTGAGCAAATAAGTGGGATAGCTAATATGGGATCAGATAGGGGATAGTAATGAAAAACATAGGAGACAATGATACATGGTTGAGGGAAGTCATCTAATAGGGTTGTAAAGTCATTTGGATGAACATAACCTATAGATTATACATTCTAATCACCATGAGAGATCACTAGTATGATAACCATATGAAGTTATCATAATACCCCGTACTTTTCCTAGCTTAAATCCATCCCTAGAATGTCAAGAATTTGCTTTAAAGATGAATACCATTTATTTAATGCTGTATTTTCAAGATTGACTTTTTATTGTGTGAGAAATTGAATAAGCTTTCCATCGATACCAAATTCGCCTAAATTTGACACTCGGTTGAGAAGTTAGAGCATTTTTAAGTTGACAATATGCCACCTGGGTACTTGGCGCGTTGCAGAGAAGGCAAAATCCACAATTGTCTAATTCCAGTGGCCTCACATTGCGGAGAATCCTATTTTCCCAATTATCCCATCCATTGAGACTCTACGATGCTGGCGCATTGCGCCAAGGTCCAAAATAGCAATCCAAGGGGCACCGCAATTGTGGCGCGTTGCGGTGAGCGCCCAGTTCCCATTTGTCCTTTTCCAGTGAGCCACCGCAATAGTGGCGCGTCGCGGTTGCTCAGTAAATTAGGATTTTTGGTCATTGTTCCAGTTCCATTTGGGAGTTTAAAAAGGTTATTTTGGTAAATTACACAGCCCCCAATCCATCCAAAACACATCATTAATCTTATACCAAATCACTTTATGCTTATTTCATCACTTTTCTCTCAAAAGAAAAACCTAGATCATCAAAGCCCCTTCTCCAAGAAATTCAAATTCCTTTATTAATTCTCCAAATAAATTCAAGATTAAGGATTCCCAATATAAGAACTTTAAGAATTCATCTTCAAAGCACCAATAGAGATCCAAGATTCAAGTTTTAACATCTAAGATCATCAATTGAGGCATGTGGGGTATGAACAAGGATAATCCTTTCATCCTTGTGCCCAAAGCTTGTTTTAAATTCAACTTTTACTGAAGTTTATGTGATTCTCTATGAAATTCAAATTAGGGTTTACAACTATTATTGTTATTTACAAGTTTATGATATTCTCAATGATTTAGAAGTTGCATTCCACGATTTTGTTCATATTTTCATGCATATTGCTGAAATTTTTAGATTTTATGTTGAATTATAAAATGCTTATATTATCAAACATGAATTTTAGATGTTTTAACATGAGATTGTTGCATGGGTCATTATGCCCTAATTAAGATTTCTATTTCAAGATTATTTGTGCTATAAGCACCCTCAGATAAGATTATTCTCAGATTATTGATAAAGATTTGACCTTTTGGTCCTAAGCTAAGATAAATAATCCACTTTGTTCATATAACTTGAGATTTAACTATGTGCTATTTTGAGGTGGATTTCTTAAGATTTTGAGCATAAGAATGGGAGTAGTATTTAGCACCGAGATGGGTAGGTGACTGGTTTCACACATGGTGTATGTCAGTTAGAAAATTCTCCCAAAAAGATGTCCCCTACTCTTAAAACAGTCTATTTGTTTAAAGCCTTAAGATAAAGTGTTTTCCTTACAGCTTAATGGTAAAGATTTTTAGAATAGTTTCTCAGAAAAAAATAACAGAAAGCTTTTATAAAACTAAGTGTAAAGGCTCACAAAGCATACTCAGATTACGCTTTACAGAAAGATATTAGTTTTAAATTTCAGATTTAAAGACTGAGTCCTTTCTATACTTAAACAGTATGATTTAAAGAGAGAATGTGAGTACAACTTTTAGAACTAAATGTTATGACTCACTAGATTTATAAAGTATGAGTTGTTACTTATGATCTTCAGTATTTCATATATTTCAGCTTATGTGAGTCATTTACATTTAGCATGCATTGTCTTACAAATTATGATGATTTATATTATATTTTACTTATGCATTCACCCCCATATACTCAGTACATCCTCAAAGTACTGATCCACATATATGTCTATGTGCTACATTGTCTCATAATGTAGGTATCAGTTCATTTGTAGCACACATACCATATTCAGAAAGTTTACATCTTCCAGTCAGCAGGTGATAAGTCCTCTTAATTCAAGGGATCGAGTCAGTCATACAGTTTGAGTAATATTTTATATTTCCTTATTCAGTCGTATTGATTTGGGATAGTTGGGGGTCATGTCCCAGCTACCTATAGTTAATACTAGTAGAGGCTTCATAATCAGTCAGTAGAGTTAAGGTATTTGGTTCCAATTTTGTTTGTAAAAGCAGAGTTGTAATTATTTTAATTTAGTTTGGTATTGATTAAATTCAGAAAAGAGTTATCTTCCACTTATTTTATTCAGATTTATGTATTTTATTCAGTTGCTTATGAGTTATGCCAGTAAAAGGGTTAGCTTGGGATCACTTGTGGTCCTAAGCACCGTATGACATCTCAGAACCATTTTTGGTGCATTACAATTATAAAGTTACGGGGAACACAGTCCTAGTGCTTCTCTCATATTGACTACAAATCCAACAAAATCAACCACTGTTGCTACTTGATGTTCTCAAATCTCACATTACTTGAAATTATTTACTAGTTGTTTAGACAAACATATTAATTGATATTCTGACCTATTTCTTGTGAGATAGACCCCATCCTAGTTTGATTCTATGTTTGATCAATGACTAGTTTATACTTTTATTTGAGATAAAATTTGGGCGACATCAAATTTTGGAGCCACTGTCGGGGAATACAGTTACAGAGTTGATCGATTGTATTTGTCTAGATGTTGGTTTATTTTTCCTTATTTTAATTTTTCTATTGTTTCTAAGGCACAAACCTTAGCCTTTCTACTTCTTTAGAGGTAGAGGTATGGACTGCGTACATCTTACCCCCCCAGACCCCACCAGGTGGGAATACACTGGGTTTGTTGTTGTTGTTCTAAGGCACAAACCGGTGTATGCCCAACTTAGATTTAATGCAATCCCTTGATTTAACTCAATCTAAAAATTAAGAGAACTATGAGAGCTAGAAGATGAATGGTTAACAATAAAGGTAATATTAAAAGAGTAGTAGCTAAGAAAACCTTAAATTAGCCTGGGCATTTTTATAGGCTTCGGGACTGCTAATTTGGTTACAGAAGAGAATGCTAGATAAGAAGCTGCTATACAGGCATCATAAGAGGAAATGGATAGACAAGTAAAAGCGACCCGTTTAGCAATACTTGAAGAATAAAATAGGCAAAGACATAATAGGAAAAAACATCCCCCTGGGTGTTATGTTCCTTAGCTTAATGATGTAGATGTTGATCTAGACTTTATAGAGGTGATTGAAATAGGTGCCATTGTACCACCACTATTGCCACCAGGAATAGAATTTAAAATCACCAATGCTATGCTTCAATTGCTAAATTTAAAGGGAGTATTCACGGGCCTTCCTACTACTACTATGAATCTTCATTTAATGAATTTTTTAGGGATTTGTACTTCCAACAACCTTTCTAATATGAGTCAGGATGCTATTATACTATGTTTATTTTTCTTTTTATTAACTAGAGAAGCTACCACAAGGGTCGTTCACAACTTGGTAAGACCAGAAGACATAATTTTTAGAGAAACTTTTCCCACCTCCCTAAATCTTATAGTTGAAAGATAAGATTTATAACTTTAGGTAGCACATTTGGAAGCATTGTATGAACTTGATTGAGGTTTTAGAAAAATCTGCAAAATATACCAAACCACATAATACCACCCTAAACTTTGCTTGAAATCTTCTATAGGGGACTGAATATGAATAATAAACCTAAAGTAGGCATTGTTACTAGTGGAGCAATTATGAGCTTAACTTGGGAGTGAGATTCTGAGATTCTAGATCAGATTACAAAAACCAACTAAGGTTGGCACACTCAAGAGGAAAATATGCCCGTATGCACTTATGTGATAGGAGCATCCATAGAATAGTGAATGGTGGATGATGTTGTGTCCCAGGAGTTAGCATAATTGAGGACTAAATTCATCCTATTCACAAAATAATATACAACAACGGGGGTAGAAAAGGTGAATATGCTTGGTTCACAAGGTAAGACACCTAGGCATGATGACTCTAATTCTAAGGAGAAGGCTAAGTATCTAGATAATCAAGGGGCAGGCTTTTGAGCCAAAGTCTAAGTTCTAATCAAGACAATTAACCTCTAGTCAAGGGAACAAGGTTAGAACTACTACAAATACAATAACTATAATTGGTCAGGGTATACAGATAGGAGTCACAAAAAAGATGGTGACGAGAAAAAATAATTACAAAGATAAAAGAGGCCTCTATGTTTCACTGGGGAACCGATATACTGATTTGAGTAATTCGAGTATGAAAGATATTCTTCCTAAAGTAGTGAAAGGGGTAAAAAAGACTGAAGACTATCATAAGGAACTTAGAATATATATCTTAGGGATGAATAAGAAGGTTGAGTCATACACTACCACCATTAAGCAGCTTCAGTAGCAATTTGGTCAAATTTCAGCCATAATTAATCAGTGTCAACAATGTACACTTCCAAGCAACATCATCTAAAATTCAAAGAATAATGGTCAATGCTTTGCTATTACTACTAGGAGTGGTAAGATGATGGTTGATCCATATATGCCTTTAGTTATTAAACATGATATGGAGTCAGTGATTGTTGATGATGAAAAGGGAGCTAAATTTAAAATTTTAGTTGATGATTTAAATACAAGTGAAAAGCTTCTAATTGCTAAAAAAAGGAGTCTAGTGCTAAAGAGGGAAAAAAGAAGGAGGTCCCATAAGTATGAAATCCTATTGCATGATCTTTTTCTTCATTTTCACAAAGAATAAAGAAGAGGGCTAAAGAGGAAAAGTATCATAAGTTCATCTTAATAATGAAAGAATTATCGGTGAATATCCCTCTAGTTGAGCCATTTAAGAAAATTCCAGGTTATACAAAATGTATGTAGGATTTGGTGGCGAAGAAGGGGGCGTGAGTTTGAGACTGTTGATAATGTGAACCATTATAGTGCAATTGTTTCTCTATCTTTGGTTGAGAAGAAAAAAGATCCTGGAGCTTTGGTGATTCAATGTACCGTTGGGTGTTTCACTTTTTCTAAAGCTTTGTATAAGTTAAGTGCTAGAATTAATTTGATGTCGCTAGCAGTGTATAAATAGTTGAGGTTGGGATCACCGAAACTGACTTCAGTGAGACTTCTTATGGTGGATCGCACCATGAAGAATCCTTTAGGTATTTTATGTGATGTCTTGGTAAGGGTTGTGTCCTTTATTTTTCTTACTGATTTTGTCATCTTTTACTGTGAGTTGACTTTAAGGTTCCCAGAATCTTAGGGAGACCATTCCTTATGATTGGATGAGCATTAGTTGACCTGAAGACTAGGAAAATAAAGTTTTTCTTAAATCATGAGTAGGTAACATTTACTGTATGCTAATCCATGAAGCAACGAAAGGATATGTGCATGATCTCGATTATTCATATAGGGATGTATTGGTAATTCCTATTGAGGAGAGGCTTGGAGTTGAAGCACTTACAACAATGATTATGAATTTTGAGGGTGATGATATTGATGGTTATGATGAGGTGGTGAACACCCTTCTTGGTTCAGGTTCCTATACTTTTGCACCAAAAAAGTTAGATCATGATTTGAAGAATAGGCTTACCCTATCGGTGCATTTTATTAAAGAGCCTCTTATTTTGGAGCTCCAGGCTCTTCCATCCCATTTATGCTATGTTTTCTCATGAGGCAATAAAACTTAGGCAGTTATTATTCTATTGATATTGTAGATTGACAAGTTGAGGCTCCAATATCCATCTTATTAAAGTTCAAAAAGGCCATTGTATGGTCTATTGATGATATCATTAGGACTCCGCCAAGATTTTGCACACACAAAATCAAGCTTGATCTAGATTGTGTTCCTATTATTGAGCAGCAATAAAACTTAATCCGCATATGCAAAAGGCACTTAAGAAGGATATTATCAAGTTGTTAGATTCTGGAGTGGTTTATCTTATTATTGATAGCACATAGATAAGCCCCGTTCAATATGTGTTACAAATGGTGGAATCAATGTGGATTCAAATAAGAAGAATGAGCTTATTCCTATGAGTCTAGTCACTAGTTTATGTGTATGTATGGATTTTATAAAGCTTATGTGTGGACTGAGAAAGATCACTTTTCAATGTTTTTCATAAATCAGATGTTAGACCGTCTTATTGGTAGAGAAAGGTATTGTTTTCTTGAAGGGTATTTGGGTTATAGTCAGCCCAAAGTCCAAGAGAAGAACACTTTCACTTATCCATATGAGATGTTTGTATTTAGGAGAAAGTCTTTTTCTTTGTGTAATGCGCCATCGACTTTTTAGCATTGCATGATGTCCATCTTTTTTTATATGGTGGAAGACACTATTGAGGTATTTATAGATGACTTCACAATTTTTGGTAATTCATTTGAAGATTACTTAGCCTATTTAGCTAGTATGTTAAGGATATGTGAAGGTTGCAACTTGGAGCTAAATTGGAAAAAGTTCCACTTCATGGTCAAGAAAGTTATAATGCTTGGTCAAAAGATTCCATAGAAAGGAATTAAGATCGACAAGGCAAAGATTAAAATGACTGAAAAATTTCCTCCACCAATTTTTATGAAAGGTATTCAGAACCTTTTGGGGGTCATTCTAGGTTTTATCGTAGATTCATCAAGAATTTCTCTAAAATTGCACATATCTTGTGCAACTTGTTGGTGTAGGAGGTGAAGTTTGTTTTTATTATTATTCCCTTAAATCATTTGAATTTCTGAAGTAGAAGTTGATCTCAACCCCTATTATTGTGTCACCTGATTGGTCTATTTAATTTAAGGTTATATGTGTTGCTAATGGTGTGGTTCTAGGATCAATCCTAGGTCAGCAATCAGAGAAGATTCTACATCCAATCTATTATGCTTGAAAAGTACTTAATCTTGCTAAAAAAATTATACTATGACTGAATAAGAGTTTCTTGTGGTGGTGTTTGCTTTTCAAAAATTTCATTTATATTTTCTTAGAAAAAAAGTAATTGTTGATACTGACCACATAGCTATTAGGTACCTTATGGTGAAGAAGGATGCTAAGCCAAGGTTGATTTTTTTGGTACTCTTGTTACAGGAATTTGACTTTGAGGTCAAGGATCGAAAGGGGACTAAAAATCAAGTAGCTGAACACTTATCATGGCTTGAAGAAGAGGCAGCGCTAAAGTTAAAAGAGAAGCTTACGATAGATGATACTTTTTTCTAAATAAGTTGGTATTGAATGCATCCTAATATTTGATCCCATGGTTTGCAGATTTTCCACTTATTTGGTGAGAAATATGGTGCCTGAGGATTTTTTATTTTAGGAGCTAAAAAAATTTACGCATGATGTCCAAAAATTCTTCTGGGATGAGACATATTTAGTCTGGATTTATGCAGATGAACTAATTCATAGATATGTTCCTGAGGTAGAAATGATGAGTATTCTAGAGGTATGTCATTCTTCACCAGTTTAGGGTCATTATAATGGTGCACAGACTACTAATAAGATCTTGCAATGTGGGTACTACTAGCTACTACTTAGAGAGATGTATGTAACTATAAAATTTCTTGTGGTCAATGCCAAAGACAAGGAAACATCTCACGAAGGCAAAAGCTTTCAATGACCACAATACTAGAGCTTGAGTTATTTGATGTATGGGGCATTGATTTCATCGGCCCATTTGTAAGATCATATGTTATGAAGAATATTCTAACCGTGGTTGATTATTTTTCAAAATAAGTAGAATTAGTTGCACTTCCAAACAATAAAAGGAAGAGTGTGACCACATTTCTGAGAAAGAACATAGTTTTTAGATTTGGTACTCCAAAGGCAATCATTAGTGATGAAGGCTCACATTTTTTGTAATTGTCTATTCAAATCTCTGCTTGAGAAATATTTTGTGAAATATAGGGTGACAACACCATACCATACTTAGACAAGGGGCCAGGTTGTGGACTTTAATCGTGATATCAATTTTATTTTGATGAAGATTATGAATGCCAATAGAACAGACTGGGTGATAAAGTTGGATGATGCATTATGGGCCTACCATATTGCATTCTAAACCCCTATTGGTGTTTCTCCGCATCATCTTATGTATGTTAAGGCATGTCACTTACCTGTTGAACTTGAGCATAAGGCATTATGGGAACTGAAGCGGTTAAATCTAGAGTGAAGTGATACGGCAAAGTTGAGACTTGAACTATTAAACAAGATAGATAATTTCACCTTAGAGAATATGAAAGTTCAGTCTTGTGCAAATAAAATATAAATTCGTACCATAACCAGAAGATAGAAAAGAGAGAATTCACCACCGTGATTAGATTTTATTGTTTGAATCTAAGATTCGCTTATTTCTTGGAAAGTTTTCATACTATAATCGGAATATAGAAAAGAGAGAATTCACCACCAGTGATCGGGTTTTGTTGTTTGAATCTAAGCTTCACTTATTTCTTGGCATGTTGAAGTCAAAATAGAGAGGCCCTTATCAATTGCTGACAGTTTTTCCCTATGGTGCAATTGAACATTGACAAAAGGAAGATCAGAAGTTTAAAGTGAATAGTAAAAGGGTTAAACACTATCTAGCTGATGTTGAATAGGTCAAAGAGTCATGTGATGTGTATCTTGATGGTTCTTGAGTAATTAAGCACACACGAGTCGTGTCACGATGTTGAATCAGTCGCTTTATGAAAGGCAACCTATCGATTAGTATGGTCTGAGTAGCCAAATTAACCACGTAGTGCTGATGTTAAATCAAATACTATTTGGGAGGAAATCTAATATTTTTGTACTTATTTTATTTATAAGGTAACACGTGCTAAGTGTGCAAGGATAACCAATAAAGGAAATTGCGAACTTGAGAAAAAATAGAACCCATAAAAGCATTGTATGATTATTGGAAGTTCCAACGATCATGTGTTGTATCTTCTGTAGAAAGTTCAGAGAAGTGATTTTCAGGATGTGATCCGACAATTGAGAACCAACAATTGTCTTAAGAAAGAACGATCGTGGTATTCATCGTCTGATTAAACTTTTGAAAACCAATTTTCATATGATAGAACTAATGAATTTAAGAAACAATCATTGCAACATACAATGATCGTCCTTAAGCTTCATTGATTCCCAGGTAAATTTTTTTAAATCTCTTGGAACGAAGACATTCAACGATTGTTGTATAATCCAACGATCCTAGGGATGAGTTATTTGTTGGGTCCTAAAAGTTTAAAAAACTGCCCAATCTGACTTGACCCAACTCATCTTTTAATCGTTATTCCTTTGACCCTAAGACCTGATAAACTGATAAACTCCTACTTTTATTGAAACTTTAATTGCATATCAAAAACACGATCAAAGAAAGCAAAAAGGGAACAAAAATCCGAATTTAACCTAGAACCTTACAGATTTGATTGCTCCTAAAATTGTTTACTCCTTCAGTTACTTGAACTCATCATTGTTCAAAGCAATTGCACTCGATAAACAATAAGTTTCCTCCTTATTTTTAAATGTGTAAATTATGAGTAATATTAAAAAGAAGATGGGTAATACATACCTTTTAGAGTGCAAAGAAAAATTGCCAAATTGAGTTCAGAGTATGTTGTCTAACTAAAACTTGACAAATGTGCATTGTGAAGGGTTGAATGATGGGTATGGTTAAGGTGAAGTCTGAGTAGCCTTGGTGTCAAAATAGGACAAAACTTTTGTGTTTTAAACTAGTTTAATGTTAGTGGAAACTCAATGATGCAATCAACGATTATTGTTCCTATGTACGATCGTTAGTTAGATCATTGTGGGTGCCTAATTTTAAGGTTGCAGGAATTCATTAGATGAATACTTCCAACAATCATTGTATTATGGTACGATCATTGGTAGTAGTCACATGATGTGACAAACCTCAGGAAATTTTAAGAGGGACTTACTATGATCAAAAGGACGATCGTCCTTTCTTACAACGATTATTCAAAATATCATCTATATAAAGCACTAAGTATCTATTTTATCTTAAGACTAATATTTTTTCTATTGGTTCTATGTCACACAAAGTTAGGAAGAAGAAGTAAGATGTGGAAACCCATAAAAGAATAGCTAAAAAGTAGGCACTAAAGGACAAACCTTTGGCCTCGAAGATCGAATCTAGTGGTTTAGAGGTAAATACTCAACTTGTGAACTTGATGAATGATACAAGCCTCAAAATAATAGATAAACTTGCTAAGTCCTAGGATACTATGTCCATAAATTTTTTTCCCATGACCACTCCCATTGATCCTTTATAGCCTAAAGAGGGAGGTCAAGCCTCAACTCCAAATGACAGTGAGCTTGAAGCTACAAAAGATACTAAAGAAGGTTTGTTTGACAATGAAGAGTTTATGGATGGTTCTGATTGTACTATCTCAAATTCATCTAAAGGAGCTGTGATGCCGCCCAAATTACACCTCCTAAAAAGTATAAAGGCGGTGATAAATCAAATATAGAACCCAACTTAGTTGGGGTATATCCCACAGGGAATAGGTTGAGTCTCTATCTCTTGTTTGTCTAATTATTAGAAAATAAGTAAAAGAAGGGGTTTTGTGAAATAGAAGAGAAATAGTAACAATTGTTGATTGTTGGATTTGTAATCAATATGATAAAAGCACTAGGACTGTGTTCCCCAAAAATATCTTAACTCCATAGGTTCTCTATACTCTAGTGCTCTCTCATGGTATTCGGCATGCAAAATCGATAGGCTATGTATCATTTAACTTACTAGATTACACCCATTGTAGATGACTATACCCAAGCACACAGGTTCATGTACCATAGGTGTTGCATTACTAAGCCCAATCTATGATCCCAATATAGTCTTTCCCATTTACTGGCTCAAGTCTTATTAAATGAAGATAACTCCAAGTCTTGTTGTTGATTCACTATTCCTATACGATTACCCTTTCTAAAGTCCAGAGTAGAGATAGAATGAATTCTAGTACATGCACTCATCAAAAAGTAAGCAAACTCAAAGAAATAATAATACATGCCCAGCTACCCTTCAAGAATCACTTGGTACTTCAAATGCTACATAGTTAATCATGGTTCCCATAACCCTAGTTGTGGTGTTTAGCTACTCATAATTTCAAGCACACAATAAGATTTCATAGATAAAGACATAATTATAAACTTACAATACTAATAAAAAACTCCAAAATCTCAACTTGAACTAAAACTCCAGAAATGATATTCGTGTAATCCCAACAATATGCCATAGAATATCACAATATAATGTTGTAAAATATGAAAGAGTGTAAACTTGTACAAAAAACCCCATCGAGTTGTTTATAGAAAAAAATTTATCCTAATACAATCAAAAAATCTTGCTCGTCCATCTTATACGAGTGAAAGGTATCATCATGGTTAGATACCACGATCCTATTTTGGTGTATGTAGTTTTATCAAGGACTTTTCCATCTTCAGGTCTTCGATGGTACAACTTTCAATACGACTTTATTGTATCAAAGTAAAATTGTATATTATTTTTGTTTGATAATCTTCAACTTAAGCTTCTGCAACCTTCAGTGATCTATTTTAGCACCACTACATCAAGGTAGGATCATCACTTCTAAGAACAATCGCGGGGACCTCTCATCTGGTGGTTCTATTACTTAAGTCTTATATCTTTGTTTCTAGGCCTTTATTCCTACAACCAAATGGTATGATTATTTGGTCATGGTACAGTCATAGGATCTCTTCATCTGATCAAGTCCTGAATGTCACTTCTCTGATTATTTTTATGAATCCTACGCATGACCATGGTTAGATCCCATGGTTATGGCAATGATCGTCTGAGGCCTATTTAAGTCCAAATTACAGTATTCCACTCTGTGTGACCTCTTTGACCTAAAAATACCTAAAAAATCCATTATATCCATAGAAACTAACCTTTGTACTTGCAAATTTTTACCATTTTAAGCAACTCAAGTATTGTAAATTCACGACGCATCAAATTGCTGCTGGAAATCTCAAATGGGGAAAAACTCGTGGAGATGAGAAGTTCTAAAGTCCTAGAATTACTATAATGATAGGGTGTACCTAAACAGGAAAGGGAACCAAAAGAGAAACATTCAACAAGAACTGACATACTACCTGAGGCACTATAAAAAGTTCCAAAAATCTATTAGGTGTTTGATAAGTATTAGCTGGGATGGATGACTAATAAAGTGTGTAACTATGGTGTTGAGTTGGTGTGTCAATTCAATGCTAACTATATAGAAACTCTTAAGAATTTTAATCTTTCCAAGAAGGAGAAAGATATAAGGAGTAGCCTAGTTTAGACATGGTAATCATGCGAGGTATGGAGGTTGACATCTCCAAAAAGGAAATTGCTAAGGTACTTTTTGGTGATGAATTTAAGCTACTATCTGAGATTCTAAAGTATTTATCAGATGAATAATTTGAAGAAGGTGAAGCAGCTTAGTAATAATGATAATTAATTACACTATAAGTGGTTGGCTATCCATATTGCAAGGGCTAAAAAGAGGTGGAATGGTTGAATGATGCTGGAATCTACAAACACATACTGAGTTTTATTGATAAGGCTTTGTGGTCCATTGTCAGGCATCGCATAGCACCATCTGAAATTAGATTACACTAAGTACTAACAAAGTAGGGATGGTAGAAGCCTTTAAGGTGGAATATGGAGTTGAATATTTCATAAATCATTGCAGATGGGATTTGGGAGAGGGTGCTATTTTTCAACACTACTTTGCCCTTTCCTAGCCTGGTGATATTATTGTGTTGGAAGACAAAAGTTTCATCCATTCTAGTTTTTGATAGGTTTACCTAATCAACCAATACAACATAAATAACATTAATTAAAGACTACATGAACCTGATGGCTTGAGCCTAGAGTCCTTTGCTAGAATTGGCCCTACAAGCAATGGATCGGGTTGCTCCTGCTACAGAGTTTTTACCTTACAAAGATGGAACTACTTTTTCATCTACATAGCATCACACAACACCTTTGGGTTCTCTTTAGCCTATGCCTGCAGTCTATATATTGGTACTCGCAGACTTCTTTGAAAAGATAATAAAAAGGATGGCTATGTTGGAAATAAGGATTAAGAAATTGGTGAAAGGTATAAAACCTTATGTGGAGGATGAGATCAAGACTGTTGTATGGGGTATGCAAACCTAATTTGATAGGCTTGACGTATGAATGATGGATAAGCTGGAGAGTGTTTAAGTACCCAATTTAAGTATGGTTACAATTGAGTTTGCCTCACTTGAGGTAGGTATGAAATTTTTTTTGAGCGACAGTTGTTGATTGTGCAACCTCCATCTATCCCAACTTTTAAGGATTTTAATATAGATATAGATGTACATTTGTTAGACTTCTATACCTAGGCCCCAATAAATAGGGGTAAGGGTAAGAAAGTAGATGAGGTGGGCGCTGATATAAAACCCCATAAGAAGAGAAAGAGGTGAGATATGAAAGGTAAGAAGAAAATATCCATAATGAACAAAAGGACCTCCGAGGTGCTTACATTAGAGAAAAGAGATGTCCCACCTAATAGTATTGACATTATTGCTAATATTGCTACTAACTTTGTTGTTGAGAGTGGAGAGGCATAAATATTTCTCCATGATATAGTTTATGAGTGCACCAACTATCATCGATGCTAACTTGATCGTGAGAGCTACGACCATATCGAGTCTACTAGAGTTGGAGAGCATCTAGGGGTTGCATTTGTGACCCCAACTAATCAGTCCATCATAGGAATATAGTGCACTAGAGGTATGCCCCTATCTTAGTTTTTAATATTTTTATGCATTGGGGATATTACACAGTTTCTTAGTTGGAGGTGGAGGTATATCGATATCTGAGGGTGTTTTGTTGTCTTATTTCTTTTCCTTCGGATACACTATCTAGTTAGAACTATCATGTTTAGGAGTGTAATTTTTGTTTTGTGTTATTTTTGTATTGTTTCTTTAATCAAGATAGTAATAAGAGAACTTGGTGCAAAAAAATAAAAGAATAGATCATGCAATCTATATTTTTTTAATAAGTTTAAGTGATACTCTTCTATAAAAGTTTTTAGATGTTTTTGTTGTGTTGTATGCTTACGGTGGATT